>CM075672.1:167230000-177230000 GCA_037962975.1 Clitoria ternatea | reverse complement strand
ACCTTCCAATTTCTTACCCAAAAATTGTCTCTTTTTTCCTCTTTCTCTCCACACCCTAATTCCACGTTCCTTTCTCCTTTTTATCCTTTGGAAAACAAAAGAAATCTGAAAGTAACTATTGCAACGTGTAAAATCCACTGGCAGTGGGAAAATCCACTGGCAATGGATCGTTCTGTGTTGTCCCCAATCACGTGAGAAATAAAAAATCTGGGTAGAAACCACTGGCAGTGGGAAAATCCACGGCCAGTGGATTTTATAGCAGTGAGTTCCACGGCCAGTGGATTTTCCCACTGGTAGTGGATCGTTCTGACCTTTATTTCTCCATTTTCCAGAATGTTCCACCGCCAGTGGATTTTTCCACTGGCAGTGGGTTTTCCACTTGTAGTGGATTTCCCTGAACTTTGGCAAACATGTGTTTTGTGGGTGTTTTTGGGCTCCAAAATGTATATCCTTCTTTAATTGATGGATTGGCTTCAATTTTGAGTCTTCCATGAACTCTTTTCATTTTCCTATTCCCTTCAAATTCTTCCAATTCCTTTTGCAAAAAGACTTGTATCATGAAAGTTCATGCAAAATACAACTACCCAAGTAGCATATGCAGAAATAGAAGAATACAAATGGAAATTAGGGGGAAAATAAGATGAAATGAACTAAAACTAAGACTACATGGACCCTAAAACTAATGCAACCTAGACACTTATCAGCTATGTATGCAACAATGCTCATGCGTGCCTTAACCTCGTAAGGATTATCTCACCCTCTCATCTAGGGTACATCTAATACTCAATGACAATGTTAATCCCACATAATCAAATATATATACCATTCATAATATTCAAGAATCATCTTAGCCAAGGATTTCAAATATTCATCAAGCCACTCATGGAAACAATAACATGTCATCACACTTTATATAACTCAACCTTTTCAAGGTACCATTTTACAATCAACCATCACAAGATTCAATCTCCATTTCATATCACACACATAAAGCACTATATCCATTCAAGGAAAAACATGCAACATGGCATCAATACATACATTATCAACATACAAGGCATCATGCATTTAGAAAATACACCTCTCTCCTACCTCAAGAAAAGTAGACTTTCTGGTTTGATGTTCCCGCCTCACAAGTGTTATCAAATCCTACATCAATCAATTGTAGGACCACATCAATCATCCATTCAAATATCATTATCAATATGTACACACACATATATATATACAGGATAAATCATCATTAAATGTTATTACCATATCATTAATAACACTTCTTTCATCAATAAATGCTAACCCCTTCTACATTACACATTTCCCCCAATTTCATTGGTTAGGGTTTTATTAAAAACCCAACAAACATCATAAATGCATATGGTTCATCATCTTCCCATCCATATTTTTGTGTACCCACTTCAAGGCTTATAAAAGGTCATATTCCTCTCACCCCACCTTAGGATTTTCAAATTTAAAGGTTTTCTTCAACACCCATATGCATTTAATACTCTCCCAAGCCATAACCATTTATTTCCTAGGTTCCAAACACAAGATAAATGGTAAGAAGCTTACCTTGCTCCAAAATGAAAATGGAAATCATGGGGGCGAGAGATGGTGATGAAAATGAAGAAGAATAGGAGGAGCTTCAAGCCACAATGGTCTCCTCCAAGCTCAATGGAGATTCCGAAAATGGAGAGGGAAAAACACAAAACCTTCTCTAGGTTTTTGAGAAGAAGAAGATGAAAAGATATGGGAAATAGAAGGAGAAAAGAACAAGTGTGTTTTGCCAAGGGAGAGAATCCAGCGTGAAAAGAGAGTGAAGGGTGGGAGTTTTGTTTTAATTTTAACTTTATTCATTTAAATTTTACCGTTTTACCACAAACAGGATCTCTGTTTGGGTTCAATACTTTATCTAAAAATTATTCTGAATACATATTCAGATTCCCCATAATATTATCTACAGCCCTGACCAACGGCATCTCAATCAGAGATACTTGGTCTCACACCTAAATTTTAACCGGGTATAAATTTTAGCTCATGAAGCCTAGTAATTTATGAAAAATCATAATAAGCTCAAATTAATTCATTTCAATATTTTTGGGGCATTAATCTTTCCATATGTAAATAATTGTCATTTATTTCTCTTATTTGGGCATTTATATAAAAATTGGGATGTTACAATTTTCACTCTTAAGTCTATGCAGAACAACCGTTTTCCAATAATGAGCATCCCACTCCAAAGATCACCATAAATGTCTTACTATTGAGCAATCGTGCTCCAATCAACTATAATGCCAATTCATGAAGAATAACCTTACTCTACCAATAATTGATACTCTCAATATGGAGCAAAACACGCTCCGATAACAATTAGCAACATCAATTCAGAGCAAAATACGCTCTGATACCAGCTTGTAACACCCTGATTTTTTAGACTCAAATCCCGATGTAATCAAGATAATTAAATAATAAAAATACGAGTAAATTTTTCGCGTTTGAAATAATTTCAAAACACCACTACGACTACATCAAGACTAGAACCATAGAAAACCAAAGGGTGAGATTTGTTAATCTATAACTAGATCGTTAAATAGTTTTCCCTTAACGGTATACAAAATAACAGAGTTTACAGCAGAAAGAATATGTATACCGGGCATACGCCTAGTCCCATATATGAGGATATGAGAAAAGGCTCGGCAAGGTATGAAACGGCATATCATAAGCCTAATAGACAACCATCATCTTTTCACATAATTTCATGAACATACAATGCCTACGATATATGTATATACATATCTATATGGTTACACATCATACATCTCCAATACTCATAATCTATAATTGACCATATTCAAATTCATCCTCAAAGTCATATATCATCAACACTTATGCATTCCCAAAATGATTACATAATTAACATCTTTATATTCATCAATGGGTATGAATTCCAATACTCCAATTATCAATATATTAACCACTTACAATATCATTCACAATACATTCATCGATATCACGAATTATCACTACACAATACACATCTCATCCATAATACAATAATTTACAACTGCTGCCGGCCAAGGCATTCCATTACCACTATTTTACATTCACAAAAGCTATTTTTCAAAATATCCTCATCCCATGACATCCCTGCATTCTAAAAAGTAGACCACATGGGGGGGTGAGTTATACATTTCAAATGACGATATGAATACAATTGAAATTATGTGCATATGCATATCAATATCATGTATGCTTTGCTAAATACATCAATGATCATTACGAATTATAAATTCAACAACATATACATATTTTATATTCTCTAATTAAGTCATAACAAAGTAGGCATATATACATCAATCCCAACGCCACAATGGGCCAACATCATCAACATTGATCATTTCGGTCTTTTCTCAAAACCACTTATGGGCTAACATCATTACCATCAATCATAAATAATTATTCCCTTCATTACATTGGGCCATAACATACACACTGTCATATTCAATATTATTTCATGGTAATTATATCATTTATCAATTTTATATGGTCTTTTAGGTACTCAATTACCCATCTCATCAACATCATACCACAATCTCAATCATCGTCAATCATTATCATCATCCTCTGGTATATCTCCATGCTATATGCAAATGCTCTTATGGCTAATGCATATGCACAATGGAATAGACAACAAATACGGATCTGACTGTGGGAATAAACACCAAATTGTAGGTCAAGCATAGGTGTGCTACTATGCCCCTACTGCAGTAGAAAAATGTGTACACATATACCTCATTTCTTGCATGCTTCACAGCATATTTTTATTGGTACCAAACCTCTATCGCTCATCTGTAGCACTAGTCACCCCGTCACTTACGGATCAATAACATGGCCTCACTTGCCACAAGTGCTACGGGCCCCTCTCGAACACACATCGAGAGAGCCATGCCCCGTCAGACACCGAGGTAACTTGCTCATCACAGAGCCGCCCGCCCACTGGGCCCGTCACATAGGGTGCCTCATCACCAAAGTATGGACAGCTTTGTAATTCCCAGAATCACTAGGGAAATACAACAATATACCCGTGCATTGGGTCGCCCTCCCACTGGGCCCGCCTAGTGGAACCCCTAACATTCCACTTAGACAGTGTACGATATGCCATGGATGCAATGCAATACAAATCAAATGCATTTCTCAAACTGCACATCCTAAATGCCACTCATCAATCATCATCATTATAATCACCAACACCGCCATACACACCTTAGTGGATTTTATCACTGTTGGTTTTAGCCATTATTTTCATGTTTTATATATGGCATTTTTATCTCAATATATCATTTATTAGATATGCAAGTCAACACTTATAACCAACCACAATGGCGTCACAAACATCACAAATCATCATTAACATTCATTAATCTTTCATTAATACCACTACATAATCATTTAGTGGATTTTCATATCATTTATCATTACCATTGTTTCATCTATATATTGGTGTGGCATTCACATCATTTTATTAATATAATTCAAACCACACATGCAAGATCACATTTGTATCATACACAATGGTATACGACAATTCATTAATAATAACGATCATCCTTTACTCAAGGAAAGGATCCACAACATCATTCATCATTACACATTACAATTATCATCTCCGATTCATCAGTTTATAACAAATACTATGCCATTTAACTATTCTCTCATTGGTTTCATAATCACTCTAGGGTGTATCTCATAACCCCATTATCAAATCCTCATTATCATTCTTTCATATCCTATCCTTGGTGGTAAAAGTATCATAAATAATTTATCCCAAGTGTATCAATTAATTCCAATCACCACCATGTCATGTCATCATTAAATACCCCATACACATCTCCTTAATTATCTCACCACACAAAGGAAGGGGTCCATTATAATCCCAAAACAAAGAAAATGAAATAAAATTCCATTCTGGGCAACTCGCTTGAGCAAGGCCTTGCTCGCTTGAGCGAGATCATTGCCACTCGCTTGAGCGAGTCACGCTCACCTGGGCGAAAGTCCTTCAGCGTCATTGTCTCACACGCTCGCTTGAGCGAGGCTTCCCTACATATGGCCACTCGCTTGAGCGAGTATAGTTTTAAGCATCAGGCCCCAATTTCGCTTGAGTGGGCCACTCTCGCTTGGGCGAGATTCCTCCAGTGACGTTTCCACACTCGCTCGCTTGAGCGAGACTCAGCATACCTCATCACTTACTTGAGCGAGATCCGTCCATAACTATTTTTTCCCCTTCACTAGCTCAAGCTCTGCTATGCCCGCTTGACAGAGATTCGTCTAGTAAACATTCCCCTGTCTCACAAGCGTCTTGCTTGAGTGAAACATCTTCTCGCCTGAGCGAGATTGGGCCAGAGGCCACCCCTCTGATGTATAGGACTTTCGCTTGAGCGAGAATCCATCTCGCTAGAGCGAGATTACCATCAGACATCCTAAAACTTAAGATTTTCATTCTCCATTGCATACCACTATCCAACTCATGCAAAATTGGCCCAATTCAATATTATACACAAATTAAATCACATCTTTTAGTCCTAATTCAACAAATTATACTTTTCCACCCTTATTCTAATTTATCAACTATATGAGGCAGGTTTCAACACAAATTTTCTTACAATCACATATGTCATTGTGCCTAACTATCATAACACCACTTCACCACTCAAGTAATTCATTTATTCATAGATTTTTATTAACAATATTTCATGTCCAACAAAGGGACAACCCAACATTTATCATTATCTCATATATTTATACATTCTCCATAACATCTAACAAAGGTCAAGCCATCATACATCACATTATCTATTCAACATTTAACACATTCATGACAACGCAATGCATAAGTTCATACATATACATAATTAACAATTATTCGCTCATGCAATTTGAAATGTAAACTCTTCTCCTACCTTGAGAGAAGAACCGCCAAGCAAACACTCCAATTATTCCGCATCATCATCCAGGACACAATCCTATCAAGAAACACATATTTGTACATGGAATTAATAAGCCATCATAAGGCATTATTTCTTAAAACTCATTATCAAGTCCTAGACTTGTCTAAACTCCAATTCATATGCTTATGTTAGGCTTCGAGAATTCTTTCCCAAAATCATGATTCTCTAAGTTTCAAAAGGGCTAACTATACCCAACAACATCATTACCTCTTATTCATAAGTCTTCCAAATCATCTTATGAATCACTCAACTATCATCATAATTCATTCAAATCCATTATAAGCCTCTTGACTCCATCTAAGACCATCACTAGTTAACAATTTCTAAATGGTATATATCAAGGCCTAGGACTTTATCAACTCAAATATCTATTTCCTTAATCCATTATCAATGGTTTACAACCATTGTCAACATCATCATAAATATCAACACTCAAGACTAATTCCTCTAACCATATACATACTGACATGCTCACATCTCCCAAACCTCAAGAATTAATACCAATATTTCAAACACTCATTTCCCCATATAAAATCATTATAAGGCATCATAATCATTTAACTCATTAATTTAGCCAAAATCCCAAAACTATCAACACTTAAGGTTTTTCACACAAATCACCCAACAATAATTAACACTCACTATCTTTATTGATTCCTCATCGGTCCACTAACCCACATCCATTTATAACACAAAACCATTATTAATAATCACATTCTCTAACCATCCAACCTAGGGTTCATCATTTTCCTTAACACCCATAAAGCCTAATGTCCATTTTTCAAACCTAAGCATCATAAAAATCAATAATAGGGCAAAGTGGGTTCAAAATCTTCCCTCCAATTCCAAGCTTAGGAAAAACAAAAATGGGAGTGAAGAAGAAGAGAAAGACGATCCATGCAAGCTTCCATACTCCATAAGTGCTCAATAAATCCGAACTTATTTTTGATTTTTGCTAAAAATGAAATTGGGTATAATGGTGGGTGTTTTGATAGAGAAGAATAGAAGAAGAAGAAGAAAAGAGTAGAAAAGGGTGAGAGGGAGAGATGCCACCAAACATAAAACCCCACTAACCATTGTGTAATAGCATGAAAAGTAAAAATGGGAGAGAGGGAAGAAGTGGACGGTTGAAGGGTAGAGGGAAATGGGATTTTTAGTTTTCTTTTAATTCCATTTGGTTCATAATTTCCCCACTTAATAACATATGTTGAGTCCAATTAATTATCTCCTTAGCACTAAAAATTATTTCAGCTATATCACCTTAACCACAATAATTTTCTAAACATTCTAGACCCATCAATTATTTAATTTGACCAAGTGGGTCCCACATCGTCTGTTAAATCACCCAGTTCTGATAATTCTCAATTTACCGATAATTCACCTCTAATGTCTAATTAATTTTCCCATAATTACTTGATCATAAATAATCAATTATCATTATCTAATAAATTTATTTTCTTCAAAATTTAGGATGTTACATGTGACAAAGGAAGGTAATGTAGTATTAGTTGTGGGAGAAAAAGGAGGGCACATGGGGAAATTACTTTCATCAAATTAACATTTCTAGATAAAAAATAATTCCCTATTATGCAAATCATAAAGGAGGTACCTGACTTGTATCCAAGAAAGATATATTTTTTGGCTCTTTGATCAAGTTTGGTTCTATATGATGAAATAGTGGATGCAAAAGCCAAACAACTAAAAACTTTAAGGGCTAACATATCAGGTAATTTTCCATCATGCAGAATTTTATAAGGAATTTTGTTTTGTAAACATTTTGTGGGTAACCTATTTATTAAGTAAACAACATGGGATACAACATGTTTTCAAAAAGATTTAGGCACTTTAGATTGAAACGTGAGAGTTCTTAATATGTATTCTTGCTTTCTTTCTACTATGCCATTTTATTGAGGAGTCTCAACACAAGAATTTTAATGCATAATGGCCTTTGAAATATACCATTGGTTCATATGAAATTATTTTCCATTATTAGTCCTAATGATTTTAATTTTCTTCTAAAATTGAGTTTCTACTAGTTGAATAAAATTCTATACTAAAGTACTAGCCTCATCCTTTAATTTCATAAGATAGAGCCAAGTGAACTTAGAAGTGTTATCAACAATAGTAAGGAAAAATTTATGACCAAAAACATATGGAATAACGAAGCAACCCCAAATGTTAATGTGTATTATTTCAAAACATTCATGAGTTACAGTATTACTATTTGTAAAGGGCAACCTTTTATGTTTTCCATAATAGCAAGTGTCATAAGAATTTTAAGTTTTATTGTAAGAAATGAAAGGGTACACAGGCTTTAACTATTGTAGTTTGTCAAGAGATGGATGACCAAATCTGAGGTGCCAAGTGTTGTTGTCGTATAAATAGAAATGATTGATCTAATTTTGAGAGAAATCTAGAAGATTGATAGGATTCATCACATACAAGTTTGAAAGTAGGTCAACTACACTAATCATCCTTAATGTACTACGATCTTGAATCTGGAAATGATTCATTGAAAAATAAGGTATCACGATAAGGATTTGGTGAGTTTAGAAACATAAATCAAATTAAAGATAAAAGAAGGAACAAAACACATTTGTTAGGTAAAGATGACTTGTAAAGAAAACAGTTTCTGAACTCAAAGCATGGACTCTACTACCATCAGGCAATTTGATAAGAACAGGTGGAATTCTTCTATATATATGAAATAATTCAAGTTAATTGCATACATGAACAGTAGCTCCTGTATCAATGATCCGGGAGTTAGAATTTGTGAGATTGGCTAAGGTGTAGACTAAACCTGATGGTTGTGAGCTCAAATTCTTATTTTGAAAACTTGAATTTACTTGATTCATAGATTGAACCTTATTCTGTTGTAAGAATGCAAGCAATGCTTTATGCTGTCCCGGATCTCCCTATGAGAAATGACACTGATTTTATCCTCATGATCTTCATTATTCTCCTCTTGAACAAAATGATTAACAGTATAATTTTTCTTCCAATGTTATGGAAAACCATGTTTCCTATAGCAAGTGTCAACAATGTGACGAGACCTTCCATAATAGGAGCACATCTCGTTACTTTGACCACTTCCTATAGAACATAACCTCTTCCTCCTCTAAAAGTACCTCTGCCTTGTCCACCACTAAAAGCCATCAAGGTCTGACATTCTATACTGCCTTTATTCTGTCCCTTATTAACAGCCATCAAAGTTTTGGACTCAGCAATAGGTGTGGCAAATTGCCTTTCTTGGTGAACAAGTAGTGAAAAAAATTTTCTCAATTCTGGCAAGGGATCAATCAATATGATTTGTGACCTCACTACAGCATGTTGTTCATTGAGGCCCTTCAAAAATCTTATCATAATCACATTCCCTGTATTTCTTAATGGTTGGAATCAATTTGTAACTACAAGTAATATGACAAGTGTAGCTCGAAATAGGTCTAAAGTTCTCTAATTCTTGCCATAATCCTCTCAATTGAGTGTAGTAGGTAGTGATGGACAAATATCCTTGTTTCAAACCATAAATTTTCTCTTGAAGCTTAGATATCCTCTTGGTAATAACGATCTTTGAGATCCTTCCATACCTCAGTAGTCGTGTCCGTCCATAACACACTTTGAGCAATTGTAGCCTCCAAAGAATGTATAATCCAAGATACAACCATACTATTATATATGTCCCAAGCATTGAATAGTGTATCGTCTTTAGCAGGTTTTGGAAAAGTGCCATCAACGAATTTGATTTTATTCCTTGATCTCAGCCCCATGGTCACAGATCTAGACCAAAAATGATAATAGACTCCATTCAAAGGTGAAGGAGCCAACAAAGCACCAGAATTTTCATTTGCATGTAAGAAATACAGACTAGAAACATCTATTATAGGGTTCACCATGATTATTAAAGAAGAAAAAAATAATGACCAACAAAGAAGAAACGAGAAGGAAGACGATCAAGAACCAGAGATGAGAAACGATTATCGAAATAAAGGATAAACCAAATTGAGACAATGATCAACTCTCCAAGGTGAAGAATTGAAATCTCAATCATATAAAATTGAGTCTCAGACACGCAATCACATGTGCCAAGGAGAAACCAAGCATTGCTATAGAGAAGCAGAACAAAACACAATAGAAAAAAAAGCCATAGTTAAGAAAGAGAGAAAAACATGTGGCACAAAACTATAACTTTATGAATGATTTATTCTTATTATAAAAAGAGCAAAAAAAGTATTTATACAAGTATGAAAGAAAGACTAAAAAAGTCCAGCTAAGTTAACAAACTAACATCTATCAGAAAAAAAATAACAGCCTAACTAATTAAATAACTACAAATATTTTGATATCTAACATTTTTAAACAAGTAAACAAAAATAGGAAGATAAGTTTATGTTCATCTATTATTAATTATATGATTTTATTTTAAAATTAATAAATTGAAGAATATAGTGAAATTGAATTTTAAGATTCTTTTTTCTTTTAATTTTTCTTCATCAAGTTTGATAAATTACATATAGTCACACTATCATAAAACTAAAAGAATAGGCATTTGAGAAACCTCGGGCCTTTTGCTTTATATTTATGTTTTTGATTTTTATTTTTTGTTTTTAGTTTTAATTAAAAAGTTATCTTCTTTTATACTTTCAATGATTGATACATGAAAAAAGTAGAAATAGAAAATGAAAACAAGAAATAGAAAAAATATTTTCAATGTTTTTTATATAAATTATTAAAAAATAAAAATAAAATAACATAATAATTTTATAATTAAAACTAAAAAAACTTAAACGTTATCCATACCCTTTATTTTTTTTGAGTTATCTACTCAAATTCTTTTAGGATTGATTTATTTCTTTAGCAGAAATCGTTTGTAGTTTTTTAGAAATTATTGCTTTACCCAATTATTAGAACATAATTTACTTTAATAAGAGTTGGGTAAACGGGTTCGGGCGCAGACCAGCCCGTTTAATTACACTTTATGCGGGTTGTGGGTAGGGATGGAAATAGGCCAGGCCGTCCGTCGGGGGCCTATGGCCCGGCTCGTTTAAAGCCTAAATAGGCCAGGCTTGTCGGGCTAGAAGGCCAGGCTTAGGCTTTTAAAAAGGCCTTTTGAACTAAACAGGCCAGGCCACAGGCTTTCTAAAAAGCCTTTGAAGCCCAATAGGCCAGCCTATTTAATTAAATTAATTGTTAATTAGTTATATATATAATATTTATAACATAAACTAATATATATATATATATTACATATTTACATTTATATAATATAAATTAATATTACAAGTTTACAATTAAAAAAATTAGGAGGGAATGGAACATAATTTTTTTTTAGGTTGGTTTTAGCATTTTAAAAGTTTCACTATAAACAGGCATTTTAAACAGGCTTTTTGTAACACCCTAATTTTTAATTAAATAAATAAAACCAACAGGGAAATTTTTCAAATTTAAAGTTAGTAAATCGTACATAATCTGCTCAAATTAACAAAACCGGGCACAACCAGGAGAAGGGGGGAAGAAGACAAGGGGAATGGACCTATGTACAGCGAAAGAGAAGACGCTTAAGCGAAACTACACTCGGCATCCTGTCACCCCACTCGGTATCTCCCCCACTCGGATTTCGGCGTATGGTTCGCTCGGGAAGGTATACTTCTTAATTCACTCGGGATGACCCTAATACATACCAGTTTCATTCAGATAGCATATCACACTCCATGGCTCCACTTGATCGGGATTTATGTATATATATATATATATATTGGCAACCCGAAAATGATTCCCAAAGCCGCTCACTCGGAATCCATGAAGACTTCTCACTCGGAATAACTTTCACGTCCATTACGCCACTCGAGACATTTCACTCACTTTTCACTCGGTAACCGTAATACTTCCTACTCTGATTTTTCCCACTAAGTCAAGACTCGCTCGGGTTCTCTAGCTACTTACTGATTTATTACAATGGGTCCACTTAGAGTCTTAAGTGTCGTTCCCTGGTCGGTGAACTCTCACTCGGCGGATTCTCACTCGGAAATCGTTGATTATTCTCCACTCGGGAAAACCTCACAGATATCACTTAAAGAATTCAAACCAATCCCCACTCTAGACTATATAACCTCAATCACTCGGTGCTATTCAACTCCTCATCACTCGGAATAACTCATTATCTCTCTTTCCCCAACAACAACTTAGCTCCACTTCTACCCATAGCCACGCTGACCCCATACGCTCAGAAAGTATACCCGTACACCCATATTTATCACTTGGACATCACTCATAGCATAGGATAAGCGCACAATATATATATATAAGGATGTATTCAAATAATTACAAACACTTTGTCATGTTCTCTCTACCCGAGAGAATTCAAGTTTTGATATAAAAGACTAAGACCAAAATACGAGCCGGCCAAGGCTTAACAAGACCTTATACACAGTATATACATATACACATATATTCAATAGCGCTCGGATGCTCCGCTCTGCACTCAGCTCCTCCTTCATCCTTCATTCCGAGAGATATTCACTGAAAAATGTAGCCACAGTAGGGGTGAGCTTTTACATATAAAATGACAGTCAATGACTCGGTATCAGTGTCAGTACGCACACTTACGTTCACTCGGTCGCATTTAGATTACACTATGACCATGCAGACTAGGATAATTTCAATGACATACACTCACATGCATACCCCATAAAGTTCATTCTCATTCACACAACACATGCATCGACTCACTCGGAATTCATTCGTATCACCCCAAGACATACCACACGTACTATCCTAACCAACATCATATCTACATGCACGCCTGCGGATCCGACTTAAGTGATGACTTTCAGTTACAGTTTCCCCCTTACTGGCCTTTCGTCCATCAGCTCTTCCCGCGTGGTACCGGCCTCCCATTGGCGTCTCGAGACTCATCTCTAGCTCCCACGGCTACCACGAGCTCTCACAGGATCTAACCAAGGTCTGTAGCTGGAAGCCATTCCTTCGGGCTCTTGACCTTCCACGGGTCACCCCATTCCTACACATGCAGCTTATGCGTTTTATCAGCAAGCATCATCACTCGTCTGACACATCCTTCATAACCATCAAGGTAGAAACCGATTCAACATAGTCCCTATATTTACTTTGTCGATCATACCAGCATGCATATCAATTAGACAGTTCAGGGTAATAACATCGAACGAATCAATTAACAGCCACACGTTCATATCTTCGCGGTATTAATAGTGATAGAACCATGCATCATACTCGTCTATATGAGAAAGGCTATCAGACTACATTCTATCACCTTGATTACATGCAATTATTGTATAACTACTATCAAGATGCTACTATCATACACATGGAATCCAAGATCATCAATCATGCATCGCACACATTCGTCACAGACACATGCATACACTTTAAGCAGTATATTCATCCGGTACCGTTCGTGAACCATGCATTTGACATGCAAGCGCCCCCTACCTACAGAAGGGACTCGGGAAGCTCCTCCGCTCTCCGACGTTTGGTCTAACGTCCTTTCTGCCTCGTCCAGTTCCCTTTGCACAGTCGTGCCCTGCAATCGGCTCGGGAATGGGGGGTTGTTCTTCCTCTGCTTCAGTGATCGTCCTTCACCAGTCGGAGGGGACTCTGACCTTTCTGCAGCACCGTCGTCGTGGTCTCCAGAAACGAAGAACAAAAACAGGGGAGGAGAAAAGAGGACGAAGACGAAGAAAGAAGAAAGGAGAGGATGAAGCAGTAAGGAAGGATGAATATTCACGGTGACACAGAGTATATGTATATGCATGCGAAGAGATGGAGAGTGGAATGGGAAAACATGAATTGTAGTCCACTCACACGACTCTCCAATCATAAACAGCCACCTTTTACCAACTAAGCCTAATTAATCTGTCATTATTCCTTGAGTTAAGTTGATTAATAGTTAACTTCCTACTTTGAAATCAAAATCGTAATGGTTTATTTTCATTCGGCACTTAACTTCAAAATTGGGATGTTACAGTTCTCCCCCTCTCAAAAGAATTTCGTCCCCGAAATTCACTCTGTGACTCACCTTAGTAAACAACTCGGGGTATTGCTGCCTCATGGTGTCTTCGCGTTCCCAGGTATGAGAGGTATACCCATTCTGTTGCCATTCCACTTCAACTAGTTGTACATCCTTGCTCCTCAAACGCTTTACCGATCGGTCCATGATTCTAGTCAGTACAGTCACAGTGGTCAGGTCTCCCTTGATTTCCACTTCATCATCAGGCATTGTGTGAGTAGAGTCGGGTAGGTATTTCTTGAGTTGGGACACATGAAACACGTTATGCAATCGGGATAAGTGAGTCGGTAATGCTACTCGGTATGCCATGGAGCCGACTCATTCCAACACCTCATAAGGCCCAATGTATCGGGGGCTCAACTTTCCACTCTTCAAGGCTCGCCCGACTCCTTTACTAGGTGAAGTCTTCAGAAACACCCTGTCTCCGACTGAAAACTCTAATGGTTTGGTTCGTTTGTCATGGTAGCTCTTCTACCTATCCTGAGACGCCTTCATCCTTTCCCTTATCATTTGGATCTGTTCTGAGGTTTGCTTTACAATTTCTGGCCCCAAAAGTAGACTCTCCCCCGTTTCCGACCAACAGAGTGGGGTTCGGCATCTTCGGCCATAAAGTGCTTCGTAGGGTGCCATACCGATACTGTTATGGTGGTTATTGTTGTATGTAAACTCGATCAGGGGAAGGTACTGGTCCCAATTTCCACCGTGCTCCAACACACACGCCCTCAATAAGTCCTTCAAACTTTGGATCGTTCGCTCGGATTGTCCATCCGATTGGGGGTGGTAGGCAGAGCTTAGCTAAAGTTTCGTACCCATTTCCTGATGCAGGTTAGTCCAAAATCGGGACGTGAACTTAGGATCCCTATCCGATATGATAGAAGTCGGTATACCATGCAGTCGGACAATTTCGTGAATGTAAATCTGAGCTAACTTATGCAACGGGTACTTCATGTTCACAGGTAGGAAGTGTGCACTCTGCGTCAGTCGGTCAATAATGACCCAAATCGCATCATGGCCCGCTCGGTTTTTTGGCAATCCCATGACAAAGTCCATGGCAATTGAGTCCATTTCCACACGGGAATCTCCAGGGGTTGCAATGCACCATACGGCTTCTGGTGCTCGACTTTCGACTTTTGACAGGTGATACACCGAGCCACGTATTCTGCCACATTCCTCTTTAATCCGGGCCACCAAAATTATGCTCTTAGATCGTGGTACATCTTTGTGGTACCCGGGTGGATACTTAGCAGGCTCTTGTGAGTTTCATAAAGCACCATTCTCCTTAGTTCTCCTCCACCCGGTACATATATTTTGTTTTTCACTTGGAAGACTCCATCCGATCCCTTGGTCAAGGACAAATCCTTACCCTTGGCCTGAGTCTCCTTCATCTCATCCAAGTAGGAATCTGATTGCTGCTGCTCGTATACGGATTTCAGGAATTCATTGGCAATCCTTAACGTATCGATTGTTATTTTCCGAGAGGAGGGAATGTCAACATGCAAGTTCATGTCTCGGAACTGTTCCAATAACTCCACTTCCTTCACCATCATTACTGCTATATGAAGGGATTTCCGGCTCAACGCGTTGGCAACAACGTTCGCCTTACCCGGATGGTACTTCAGCTCGAAGTCGTAGTCCTTTAAAAATTCCATCCATCTCCTCTGCCTCATATTCAGCTTCTTTTGGTCGAATAAGTATTTGAGGCTCTTGTGATCACTGTATACTTCAAATCTGGACCCATACAAGTAATGCCTCCAGATCTTCAACGCGAACACCACAACTGCTAATTCCAAGTCGTGGGTCGGATAATGCTACTCGTGCGATCTCAATTGCCGAGAGGCGTAAGCTATCACTCGGTCTTCCTGCATTAACACACATCCCAATCCGAGTCCCGACGCATCACAGTAAACCACGAAGCTCTTTTGCAAGTCAGGCAATGCCAGTACTGGAGCGGTCGTTAATTTGTCTTTTAGCTCTCAGAAACTACTCTCGCACTCGGGAATCCACACGAAGGGGATGTTTTTCTGAGTCAATTTAGTCAGTGGCAGAGCCAACTTAGAAAAACCCTCAATGAACCTTCTATAATAACCAGCCAGGACCATAAAGCTCCTTATCTCCGAGACCGACTTGGGTCTCTCCCATGCCATTATAGCTGCCACTTTCGAAGGGTCCACCGAGACACCTTCCTCGAAAATCACATGTCCGAGGAAATGGATCTTATCCATCCAGAAATCACATTTCGACAGCTTTGCAAACAACTGTTTCTCCTTCAACACTTGAAGTATCGCTCGGAGGTGTTCTTCATGCTCCTCAGGGGTCTTAGAATAGATTAGGATATCATCAATGAAAACTACTACGAATCGGTCAAGATAAGGGTGGAATATGCTGTTCATGTAATTCATGAAGACAGCAGGGGCGTTTGTCACACCGAACGACATCACTACATACTCGTAGTGACCATACCGAGTCCTAAAGGCAGTCTTTGGAATATCCGAGTCCTTCACCCGGATTTGGTGGTATCCCGATCGTAGGTCAATTTTCGAGAAGACTGAAGCGCCACGCAGCTGGTCAATCAGATCATCAATTCTGGGCAATGGGTATCGGTTCTTAATTATGAGTTTGTTTAGCTGTCGGTAATCTATACATAGCCTCATGCTGCCATCCTTCTTCTTAACAAGCAGCACAGGTGCGCCCCATGGTGATACACTCAGTCTAATGAATTATTTTCCGAGTAACTCATACCTGCTTCCTCAACTCGGCCAATTCAGTTGGGGACATCCTATAAGGTGCACTGGAGACTGGCTCGGCTCCAGGGATCAGGTCTATAGAGAATTCGACTTCTCTCCTCGGAGGAACACCCGGCACATCCTCCGGAAACACCTCGGGGAATTCACAGACAGTCGGAATATCATTCACTTAGGCTCTACTCTCGCCCTCGGTTAAGCAAAGCATCATAAACAGTTGAGCTATACCTTGTGCCGTGTAGTTCTCATTGTGCTGTCTTGGGAAGATTACCCTTCGGTTTCTACAATCTACTAACACCTTGTTGGCTGAAAGCTAATCTATGCCGAGTACGATATCAAGGTCCTTCAAAGGCACGCACACAAGATCGAAGGTAAAACTCCGATCGTCCAATACAAACGTTACGTCTTTACACATCAATGACGTCAACACCTTAGGGCCAGTTAGGTTGGCCACTTCCAAAATCTGATCCATATCCACAGTCGGTAATCTCAAACGTCTTACACAATCATCAGCTATGAAGGAGTGGGTGGCTCCAGAATCAAAAATTACGCTAAGTGTATATTTGCCGAGTAGGCACTTACTTTGCACTAGGTCGTTCGCTTGTGCAGCTTCCTCAGCACTGATGGCGTAGACTCTCCCAGCAGCTGGTTGATGGGTGTTTCTCCTCCGGTTATTTGGGGCAAACATCATATTTCCTCTGGCTCTGTTGCTTCCGTCCCCCAAGCTTTGACCCCCATTTCCACGGCTCCTCACCTGGGAACCTCCCTGACGCACATTGGTACTTGTTTGACGGAGTTGGGGGCATTCAGGGCAAATGTGCCCCTTCTCCTTGCAATGAAAACACTTGACATCTTCACTATCGCAATTTTGAGCAAAGTGGTCGCCACCACATTTAAAACACTTGCCATATTTTGGTCGTCCACTCATCTGTCTCCCTTGATTACTGCGATCTTTATATCTAGAAAGGGTCCATTCCTCCCAATGTTACCTGGTCTCTTAAAGCGTGACTGTTGAGGCCTCAAAGAGGAACCTGCTCTACTGTTCTGGCCTGAGTGGGCCTTGTCGTCTTCTTCAAATATTCTACACTTATTCACCAATGCAGGAAAACTCCTGACCTCTTGGTATCTGCAGGCTCTCTTAATATCTGATCTCAATCTATTCTCGAATTTGAGGCATTTGGAATTCTCAGTCCCGGGTTGTTGGAAGGGTGGGTAGAATAGGCACAATTCTTCAAATTTGGCCGTGTATTCTTCCACAGTCATGGAACCCTGTTTCAACTCCATAAACTCCAACTCCTTCCGACTCCTTACTGTGTCGGGAAAGTACTTCTCTAAGAAGCATGTCTTGAAATTTTCCCAGGTCAGCTGGGTGTCATCGCCAGTCAGTCGGTTTCTGGCTATCTTCCACCAGTTCTCCACCTCGTCTCGCAGCATATACACTACACATTCTACCTTCTGGGCCTCGATACAGTGAAGACCCCCAAAAATCCTTTCCAGCTCTTGAGTCCATTTAAAAGCTGCCTCAGGGTTACGTCCTCCTTGGAATTCACTCGGCTTTCTTTTTAGGAAGCGGTCCAACACTTGACCTTCTTCAGCTTGTTGCTGGCCCTGTCTCTCGAACACGTCAGCAAAACGTTGGAAGGCCATGGCTATGGCCTCCATACTTTGGCGATTCGTCATCTCTTATCCTGAAATTAACACCTCTTCAAGGATAAGTATACCAAGTTACTTACTACCTATCGTATCTCAGTCCAACATTCAGTAACCTTAGCACTATGCCATTTCTATATGTTATACAATCAGTCGGACCAGGAGGGAACAACCTCCTATCCACAAATCAATATTACAAAATCAATCAGGTTCGACCAATATCACAATAATGATGACCACTCGGTCACAATGCACACACCCGCTTACGCTCGGTAAGCATACCTTGGCCTTGGACCTTTCAGTCTGCTCTGATACCAAAATGTAACACCCTAATTTTTAATTAAATAAACAAAACCAACAGGGAAATTTTTCAAATTTAAAGTTAGTGAACCGTACATAATCTGCTCAAATTAACAAAACCGGGCACAACCAGGAGAAGGGGGGGAAGAAGATAAGGGGAATGGACCTATGTACAGCGAAAGAGAAGACGCTTAAGCGAAACTACATTCGGCATCCTGTCACCCCACTCGGTATCTCCCCCACTCGGATTTCGGCGTATGGTTCGCTCGGGAAGGTCTACTTCTTAATTCACTCGGGATGACCCTAATACATACCAGTTTCATTCAGATAGCATATCACACTCCATGGCTCCACTTGATCGGGATTTATATATATATATATATATATTGGCAACCCGAAAATGATTCCCAAAGCCGCTCACTCGGAATCCATGAAGACTTCTCACTCGGAATAACTTTCATGTCCATTACGCCACTCGAGACATTTCACTCACTTTTCACTCGGTAACCGTAATACTTCCTACTCTGATTTTTCCCAATAAGTCAAAACTCGCTCGGGTTCTCTAGCTACTTACTGATTTATTACAACGGGTGCACTTAGAGTCTTAGGTGTCGTTCCCTGGTCGGTGAACTCTCACTCGGCGGATTCTCACTCGGAAATCGTTGATTATTCTCCACTCGGGAAAACCTCACAGATATCACTTAAAGAATTCAAACCAATCCCCACTCTAGACTATATAACCTCAATCACTCGGTGCTATTCAACTCCTCATCACTCGGAATAACTCATTATCTCTCTTTCCCCAACAACAACTTAGCTCCACTTCTACCCATAGCCACGCTGACCCCATACACTCAGAAAGTATACCCGTACACCCATATTTATCACTTGGACATCACTCATAGCATAGGGTAAGCGCACAATATATATATATATAAGGATGTATTCAAATAATTACAAACACTTTGTCATGTTCTCTCTACCTGAGAGAATTCAAGTTCTGATATAAAAGACTAAGACCAAAATATGAGCCAGCCAAGGCTTAACAAGACCTTATACACAGTATATACATATACACATATATTCAATAGCGCTCAGATGCTCCGCTCTGCACTCAGCTCCTCCTTCATCCTTCATTCCGAGAGATATTCACTGAAAAATGTAGCCACAGTAGGGGTGAGCTTTTACATATAAAATGACAGTCAATGACTCGGTATCAGTGTCAGTACGCACACTTACGTTCACTCGATCGCATTTAGATTACACTATGACCATGCAGACTAGGATAATTTCAATGACATACACTCACATGCATACCCCATAAAGTTCATTCTCATTCACACAACACATGCATCGACTCACTCGGAATTCATTCGTATCACCCCAAGACATACCACACGTACTATCCTAACCAACATCATATCTACATGCACGCCTGCGGATCCGACTTAAGTGATGACTTTCAGTTACAGTTTCCCCCTTACTGGCCTCTCGTCCATCAGCTCTTCCCGCGTGGTACCGGCCTCCCATTGGCGTCTCGAGACTCATCTCTAGCTCCCACGGCTACCACGAGCTCTCACAGGATCTAACCAAGGTCTGTAGCTGGAAGCCATTCCTTCGGGCTCTTGACCTTCCACGGGTCACCCCATTCCTACACATGCAGCTTATGCGTTTTATCAGCAAGCATCATCACTCGTCCGACACATCCTTCGTAACCATCAAGGTAGAAACCGATTCAACATAGTCCCTATATTTACTTTGTCGATCATACCAGCATGCATATCAATTAGACAGTTCAGGGTAATAACATCGAACGAATCAATTAACAGCCACACGTTCATATCCTCACGGTATTAACAGTGATAGAACCATGCATCATACTCGTCTATATGAGAAAGGCTATCAGACTACATTCCATCACCTTGATTACATGCAATTATTGTATAACTACTATCAAGATGCTACTATCATACACATGGAATCCAAGATCATCAATCATGCATTGCACACATTCGTCACAGACACGTGCACACACTTTAAGTAGTACATTCATCCGGTACCGTTCGTGAACCATGCATTTGACATGCAAGCGCCCCCTACCTACAGAAGGGACTCGGGAAGCTCCTCCGCTCTCTGACGTTTGGTCTGACGTCCTTTCTGCCTCGTCCAGTTCCCTTTGCACAGTCATGCCCTGCAATCGGCTTGGGAATGGGGGGTTGTTCTTCCTCTGCTTCAGTGATCGTCCTTCACCAGTCGGAGGGGACTCTGACCTTTCTGCAGCACCGTCGTCGTGGTCTCCAGAAACGAAGAACAAAAACAAGGGAGGAGAAAAGAGGACGAAGATGAAGAAAGAAGAAAGGAGAGGATGAAGCAGTAAGGAAGGATGAATATTCACGGTGACACAGAGTATATGTATATGCATGCGAAGAGATGGAAAGTGGAATGGGAAAACGTGAAGTGCAGTCCACTCACACGACTCTCCAATCATAAACAACCACCTTTTACCAACTAAGCCTAATTAATCTATCATTATTCCTTGAGTTAAGTTGATTAATAGTTAACTTCCTACTTTGAAATCAAAATCGTAATGGTTTATTTTCATTCGGCACTTAACTTTAAAATTGGGATGTTACACTTTTAAACAGGCCAGGCCATAACAGGCCTTAACAAAAGGCCTATGACAAACTAATAGGCCAGGCTCAGGCCTTGAAAATTTGATGTAGGCCGGGCCAGGCTTGGCCAGGCTCAGGCCTTCAAAGCCTGGCCTGGCCTAGCCCATTTCCACCCCTAGTTGTGTGTAAAAAAATTGAACCATTTAAAAAGCAGGCTTACGGGTTAGGGCCGCGTAACCTGCAGTTTAAAACGGGCCTGGCCTGCAAACCCGTTGGCCAAGTGAAAATAAAAAATATATTAAAAATAATCTAAAAAAAGAATGAGCATTTGTTCAAGCACAATGACTCTTTGGCTCATGGACTTATGGCATCTATTATTTTTATGTATTTTGTAATTGTATTTGAAGTTTTTAAGACATTGGTGATGTTATTAATTATTATCATCCATTTGGAACCTATTTGTTGTGTTTAAGATTTATATTTGGATGATAAAACTTACAAATTTAAAATTTCATGAGTTTATTTTATGAATCATGGTTGGATTTTTAAGATTTTGGATAATTAAATATGTTGAATTATATATGTTTTTGGTTTCATAAAAACAATGATTTGGGCCTAACAATTTCAAAGAAGAAAAAAAATTTCCCATATGCAGGTTAGCTCGCAAGTTCGTGGTCCTAACGCGGGCTCAAAAAAATCAACCCATTTAAAAAATTAGTTCTGCGGGCCAGCCCGTTATGGGACAGGCCTGTGTGGACCAGCCCGTTGTGGGGTGGGCTGACCCGTATACCCAACTCTAACTCTAATAGAAAGGCAATGAAGTATGAACTACGGGGAATAAAAACTTGAAATGCTGCATTTAAAACATAAACTAGTTAGAATAAATAATAATGCATAAAATGAAACTTTGAGTGCTTACCCTTTAGGTTGAGTCTACCATTAGAGTACTTACCTTAAACAATAACCACCTAAAGAAACATTAGTCTCATTATACTACTACCACGTAAACTCAAAATTTATGTCGGGGAAAAAACACTCTCCAAACAAAATTAGAAATGGAAAAAAAGAAACAAAATACCAAGTAATTTAACCTCTCTAATGAACGTATAAATTAATTCCGCTACAAATCAAGATACCCGAAGCTCAAATGTAGCTCTCCTACTCTAGGTTTTACTAGATCAGCTGCCTGTAATCAGGTCCCATATGTTGGTGAATCAAGTAATCATCATTGTTTGATACATCAAAGATTATATTCTGATGATGGTGTTGTAAATATTGCTGGTGGTGTTGTTGGGTCCGAACCATCTCCTTCTGCCTTCGCAGCTCCATTACCTTGCGGTGTGAGTTTGAGTGTTTTGTTAGTACGAATGTTGGGCTTGCAGCGGGCCTGTACTCAGGCACTAGTCGGCCTGACTTATACCTAACACCACAAGCATTGCAAAGGGTCTTTGGGCCCATGGGTCCAGTCCGCCACTGCGGTGTCTTATCAGTGGCGCAATGTAGACATTTTCTACCATCACCACCACTACCATCATTGCTATCCTTCTTTCTTGGAGTTCCTTTAGAGGAATTTTTTTTCACAATTGGAATCATGACAGATGGAGGTGTGGGAGTGGGAACCACAACCTCAGGTTCCGAGTATGATGTATTTTGGGGTAGAAGAAGGAGGCGTGAGGTCCAATTTAATGGAGGCCCACGGGTCCTCTTGCTACGGGCCTTGGCTGGAACCAGCACTTCTGAGTCGAATATGGGATTATTTCGGATTGGCTCAGAATTAAACTCACGTGCCTCTGATATGTCATCGTTTCGTGCCTTCATACCAGATATCAGTTCCAGTTTCTGCAGATCCTCACTCGAAAATGATTCCTCAACAAAATTTGAAAGCCATTCCAGCTCCGCTAGATCATCATACTGCTTCCATATTGTAACCATAAAAGTTGTTAACTAGTTCTATATTCTAATAGGAAAAGAGTTGTTGTAAAATATAAAAAAATATATCATAATAAAAATTAAATTTGTGAAAATTTTTTCTTAAACCCATTGGAACAACTATTTTTCCTTTGATTTGGAGGATTTTCTTATGTATGTGTTTATGAAATTAGTTAATTTTAAAAAAATATCTAATAAATATTGATAATTGAATATGATGTTATTGTAATATTTTCATCTTTAAATAATGAAATTATTATATGACTACTTTTACATTAATTTTTACAAAGATAAACTCAATTATGTGTTTATGAAATTAGTTAATTATAAAAAATATCTAATAAATATTGATAATTGAATATGTTCTTATTGTAATATTTTCATCTTTAAATAACAAAATTATTATATTACTATTTTTACATTAATTTTTACAAAGATTAACTCAGTTAGTTGAAGAGAGTAGATGAGTTATTCTAAATCATTAATATATGTTTAACTTCTAATAAAAAAGTATAAATTAATTTTTGCATGATAAATTTTGCTTTAACTATTGTTTCTATTTATAGAGTTAAAACTTCTAAAGTTAAACCCTAAACCCTAAACCCAATCAATAAAATTTAACAATCTAAACTTTCATAACAATCCAAGAAAAGATCTAGCTCTAGAGTGCACTACACCATAAAATTTACTTTAGAGACTTTTAACACCAGTTGTTCGATAGTCAATATAAAAATATGTTGTTTACATTAATTCTTAAAATAATTAATGTAAAAAGTATTTTTAATCGGTTACTACAAATTCAATGTAAAAACTATATGAAAATAACATTCTACATTAATTATTTTAAAAATGGATATAAAAACATATATTTTTTACACCAATTATTAAATAATTGGTGTTAAAAATCCCTAAAATAAACTTTATGGGGTACGAATCTAAATGCTATTAAAATACTATAATTAAGAAAAGCAGTTTCCTGAACCGTACAGTCATTCGCATTTCTGTCACGCTTGAAGCTATTGAAATTGTTGGCAAACAAATTATGGTAGATAAGGTGAAAAGGAAAAAAAATATTCATGATGTATGTTTTACATTAATTAGAAATTTTCAAGAGAAAATAAAATGTAAAAATGATGTTAACATAATGGGAAACTCTATGCGCCTTACTCATAGGTGATCGGTTATGCAATTTGCAAAATGTATTTGTTTTGTTAAATGATTATTGACATTTGTCGAAAATAATAAGTAATGTTAAAGATGTAACATCTCAATAGGGACAGGAGAAAGATGAAATAAAAGAGAAAATAAATGAGATGTCTTGAATTCAACTTCAAAAGTAAGTTAAGAAACTAATATGTATCCTAACAAATATGATAAGTAATTTTATACATTAATATATAATACAATCTAATATTATGATTGTTTTTTTAGTGTGGCATCACAATAGGAATTTTGCGGAGTGAAATCTTCCGACAAATTATTAATTCAACAGTTAGCACACTAAATAACATGAGACTTACTAAATAATTTATTTCATTTATATAAGTTAATAATCTCAACCTTAACCAGATACTTAAAAAACAAGTTACTAAACTAATATGGGAATACGTTCATTTCACACTTTAGGAATCTAAGATAGAATATTTGCTTTTAAAACTAAGGTTAATGTAATTTGTCTAAATGATTGCTAGATCGAATTATAATTGTTATTAGTTAATATAGTGTACCGGAACGCAGAGTTCATCGGAGAAATGGTCGTCAGAGGTGTTCCGGCAACCAATGTTAGAAACAGGATATAAATCAGGTCCAGAGAGAGAGGAGGAGTTGCAGCTATCAATGGTGGTTATGGTGGAAGATTCGGTGGAATTCCCAGGGACAGAGTCAGAGGTAGCATCGATAATGATAGCATCATCGTCGTTGGGGAAGTCGAGGAGGTCCTCCACGATGAAGTGGTCACTGTTATTACTTTTGTTGTCAGAGGGGAATTGTTGGCAAAAGTTGTTTTGGAAAATTTTGGGTGCATCCATGGCAATGAAAATGCAAAACAAAAAAGAGTATTTCTTTTTTCTCTCTTGTTTATTCTGTATGGAAGTTGAAGCTAAAAAAATTAAGGTTCTAGGTTAGGAAAGAGAATGGTGATGAAGTGAAGAAAATTAGTGAGTGAGAAAGTATAGGGAGTTTGAGGCACAGAGTGAGAGAGGCAATGGTTTTGAGTGGAGACTGGGGAGAGAGAAAAGAAGGAGAGGGTTTATTTGCGCTTGAAGGGGACAGCATAACCTAAATTAGATGATTTTTTTCTATTTTTTAATTTTTTTTTACTTTTTAATGAAAGAAAAAGTTCTCCTGTGGCAAAAATGGAAAGTAAAAATGCCGAGGCTTTAATTGAGTTAAATGAAATGAACAGAATTCAAGTTTAAAGTTACTTTGATGCCCTTTTTCTTTTCATCCCTTTATATATACTTATACTTGGTATACCTACTTCTTCCCCATTATAGAATGATGATGATGATACATTCGTCCTAATATAAAAGAATGAAAAAGAAACAATATATGATGCAAGTGGTATAAATATTGTATATAATCCTCAGATTTAAGATTCATCTTGTTTAGGTATAAAATGGCCTTTGGTAATATTTATTATTATGTTACTACCTTTTACAGCTTTTATATATATATATATATATATATATATATATATATATATATGGGATAACTGAAAAATATTCATGTTTTCATATATAGAAATTTTGATAAAATTAAAAGTATTCAGGTTATCAAATATTGGAATTTTAGTAAAACTATTATTTTTAAAATTATAATAGACAATAAAGTTCAAGTCAGAATACATAAAAAGTTAAAATATGCATAATTCAAGAAACAAAATATTAAAAATAAGACTTTATTATAAGGAAACTTACACAGAAAACAACACATGGAGAAGATTTCAGTATACAGGCTTAGTTTGGTTCGCTCTACCTCAAATTGAAGTCTTGACCTCTTAATTAATCATAAAAGATTTCACTATTGGTGATAAGATTATATTGCTCTAGATAAGATTACATTGTCCTTTACAAATAAAAGATAAGATTATGTCATCCTATTTTACTATTGAGAGATGGTCGTTATCTTTTACTGACATTATCCTTTTTTGAAAGATGCTTTATCTTGCAAATTGATAAGGAATCTTGCTTTAATTTTGCCGAATTCTGCCGATACTCTTAATCAAATATACTGAAACACATGTCTTCATTTGGTTGTTCAAATTCTTGAGAAAATTCTAAATTATCTAAATCTCTGGGGGAGGAGAAGGAAGAGGATTCTGAAGAAAGAGCTTTTGTTTTGTCTAATTTTTTCTGTCATTCTTCGTCAGAGGACACAACAACTAACTCAACCATTATTTTTTGTTTTTTTTTCTAAGAATAATGAAGTCTTGTGAGTTATTGCAGGTTCTTGATGAGTGGGTTCTTACACCTGTTGTTGTTTCACCTATTGGTCTATTCTGGCTTTTAAAATCAAATCATGATTAAATTTATTCCACCACTTAATCCTGATGGTTCTTGTTAAAGAGTGGAGTTTAAGAGTCTCGTGGGTAGGACTAACTGAATAATCCCACGCTAGTATCCAAGTAATTGATTGGCTAGCAGTAAATGAAATCAAACAGTATCCAGATACAAAAGTAGTCTTCTCCTTGAAATAAATATATAAGTCTTGAACTGGTTTTGGAAACAATTAAGTAACTGGTCCCATCTCATAAAACCACTGGATGAACCATTTAGGAAACTTTAAAGAAATTCCTCTTCGAAACAAATGAACCAAGAATGGGCATATGGTCTTAGATACAACATATTATACCATGGCTTGATATAATCAAAATAATTATACGAAGGAGGATCAAATTGTCTTGAAAATTCTTTGGTAACAATTAGGGATTTACCCCATTCTTGAGGAGAAATGATTTTACAAATTTTTTATTTTTGAAAAAGCGATAATATTTGTATTGTCTTTTTTATAATGATGTTCTAACTGTATTGAGTCTGTGTCGACCAAGATAAACTCATAAAACAATTGAGTTTTTCTAAGGTCTTTTGATACATATTGAAATGAAGAAAGTAATTGTGTTGCAAGTTCCCTAGAATTTTGCTTTATCCACTCTTTCTCTAATATGGTAATGGGTAGTTTTTTTGGTTTTTCAAAATACCAATCTTGAGCTATATAAAGAGCATTTTTGGTTAAGTCAGAAGGTTTTACCAAAGTATTAACGTATTAAAGGGGAGAATATAAATTATGTTAAGAAAAAGTCCGGTAAAAAATATAAGTTTCAAGTCCTGTTGGACCAGACCCCAGACTTTATAATCCCTAAATTTGTTTATACCACTCATTAAGTATTTTCTTTAAAAGAATAAAGTCTGAACTGTTCATAACCTTTTCTTTTAAGTGTAAAAGTATTTTCAAGATATGAAGATTGAGTTATAAAAACAAAGGGGGAGTGTATGTTCCAAAAGTCTGGTAAAACAACAAAAGTCTGAAAGAAGCATCTTGAATAAAGAACTCCTTGTCAATGTTCGAAAAAACTATTTTGGTGATGCTTCAGGAGAAATGATCATACCATATTTACGTGCTTATCATCAAAGAACAAAAAGAACAAGATCAACTTGAGCAGCAGCTGTCAGTGTACCTATCTCTGTGAACTCTGATCACAAGTCAAAAAACACATTAGGACATCTCTGAAAGCAATGACAGGGCCCGCAAGCGCACGGGTTATGTCGCGTGATATAAAAGATTATCGTATCCACAAGGACTGTTTTCAAAGTACCAGCATATTGAAATTTAATTATCCACACAGTTTGATTTTTTATGTTTTTATAAAATAAAACTCAAAACAAAGTTTACACAGAATAAAAATAAATACAGAAACAAAATTTTCTAGACACTTAAAAATCAGAGTTGAGAGTATCTTGGGATTCCGGGGGATCAAGACTTTATTTTATGCTAATAATTTTAACTTTTCATAAATAAGAATCAAATTAAGTTTTCCAAGGCAGATTTTCCATAAGCTAATTAATATGTTCCTCTCGGAATCCTATTAATGTACCTAACGTACAGAGAACCACGTTCAATCCCTAAGATAGGCCCTTTACTATTTTATTAAAATCCCTTTTTATTTCTCAAAAGGATTTTGATTACTTTCACGGTTTTACCGAGATCACAAAAAGTATTTCAAAACCTTAGGTTTAGTTCAAAAGCTTTCCAGTAACAATAAACCTCTCGATTCTATTAATTACTTAAATTTACTAATATACCCGCAAGTATACAGTTTTATCACTTAGGTTCTTGTTAGGAATCACTAAGATCATTAAGCATAATTTGAACTAAATAGAAAACATAAATTATTTAAATCAAAGTTAAAATAACATTAACACAAAATATTGTCACACACCCTTCATCCCAAGATAAAAGATTTAGTTACACATACAGAAATTGATATCCATACAATAATTTAAATACATACACATAGTAAAGAGAAAATAAAACATAAATTCCTTACAATTTATTTCTCCTTTCCTATGTGTTTTCCCTCTTCTGTTTCTAAACTTCCTAGCCCAATCTGTGGCTCTCTCCTGAACTATCTGTTGTGTTGTGTCTCGACACCAAAATGGCTCTCTAAATTTCCTCCCGTTCCCTTTCTTCCATTTTTCGTTGGCCAATTTATAGCTATCATGCCTTTGCCTTTTTCTTTCAATTTCGTAGACCCACTAGTGCAAAAAAGACATTTAACATCGGTTTTTTTGGACTTTTCACATCGGTTTTCAAACCGATGTGGATCTGGCCGATGTGAAAAATAAGCATATCTCACATCGGTTTTTTAACCGATGTGAAAAATATTTATAACATCGGTTTTTCGTAAAATTGATGTTAAAAACTGGATTTAAGACATCGTTTTTCAAAAAACCGTTGTGAATAACAGCTTATAACATCGGTTTTCTAGACAAACCGATGTGAAATCTACCCCTACCACATCGTTGTTTAATCAAACCCATGTGAAATCTTATCTATCACATCGTTTTTTAAAAAAACCGATGTGAAATCCAACCCTACCACATCGTTTTTTTAAGCAAAACCGTTGTGAAATTTGTGATATATAACATCGGTTCCTTAAAAACCGATGTGAAAACAAAAGGTTGTTTTTTTTAAATTTTTGTGTTTGTTCATTATCGTATACGAATTTTTCAAGAAACCTGGACATATGATTTCAGTATCCATCCCGAATATATTAATTTTTTATGTCAATTCCTGGACATACATTTATACAACACAGAAAACAAATATATCAACACGAATTAAAATCATGTCACTCAATATATATATAACACCAAACATAGTTTTATACATAGTCTAGGTCAGAATTTCATACATAACATAGACAAAATTTATACACTTGTGTTGATCATAATCTAGCTACTTGAAGAAGATATGTTGCCCAACGCTTACGAACCACATCAATTTCATTAGAAGTGAATGGTTCCTTGTTGCTAAAAACCTACAAGTATGTGATGTCAGAATATGCATTTAACTACTAGAAAATGCTTCTTTCTTTAAACCATTTCAATACCTGCATCCAATCATCCTTAATGTTCCCTATTATGACATTGAGCATGTGCCCCATGACATAATAACCACAGTGGTTGCTACCCGACGATTGTTTATTAGCCTGAAATTAACAACAAGTAAACGTTGCATCAAATTTTTAAATCTCATCATGTCTAGGCATAAAGGAAACATAGAGTTAATGTAACATAGAGCGACTTACCCTTAGGATTATCCATTCAACCTTCTTCCTACTCATAGGTTGTGACCCTCCCAAAACATTAGAAGCATCCAAGGCTCTATAGTATAAAAACAACCAACAAGTTAACATTGAAGAATTCTCAAGAACACCTACAATTTAACAAAACACCTACAAGTTAACAAACACTTACAAGTTAATAGCACCCTTAATTTTTTTCCCTGGTTGTTTCCATAATGAGCAAAAGAAGATAACAATATTTTGTTTGGGACAAATAATGATCAATTGCCAATGGTTCCTGTCAGATCACAAAAGAAATGAGGAAGTTTACACAAAAACACATGTATAATAAAACTTTAAATTTAAGGTTGTACTAACAATTCATAATATGGAGCTAAAAAAAGTCATGAGAACTTGTGGATATCCTATGTTGAATATATGCCCGTATTTGATCTACACTATTTCTTGTGTCTTGGATGTGCTCAGGCTCAAGGAAGCTATAATCATGATATCCATTAATATTGCAAAGGTTGTGCAAATACCTAAAATATAAACAAACATAATTGGATCATATATATGTATTTGCTTTAGACATATAAAAAATTAACTAGTAATAAACTCACATCAACCATAATTGGAGCACAGATATGTTTAGCATCTCTTTTCCCATTAGAAATTCCAAAATATCTTGCTGGGTAATAAAGAAAGAGATTGGAGAGTCCTTGCCTATGGCACTAGCATCTAGTTCCAACTGTATTGTTTTAGATCCAAGATTCATTGCTACAAAACACAACCTCCCAAGTGGATCACTATACTCTTCTGTTTCTTGTAAAGGTTGTTTTTGTGTAACTTTCTTAACCACATCAACATTGGCCTAATAAATCACAATTAAACAGGTATAAGTATTAATAAAATTATATATAACTAATAGTGGGTGTAATTAAACAGGTATTATTGCATGGAATTTCATACCTCATCCTCCGATATAATTTTAACTAGTCTTCTGGGCCACAAGATGAAGTGCTTAAAGGCTTCCCCCACTGTACATACTTCATCTGTGGGAATAGGTAATGCAGCATCTGCTTCCTTAATCCTATCAATTGATACCCTCACATGATCATTACTTATTTGCTTATGGTGGATGGTAGACCCAAAATTATACACATTGCCAAGTGCCACCAAACGGTATGGATGATCAACATAAAGCTTGCATCGGTCTGAGACATGAGCATAATCTTGCGGAGATAAATCATCTGGAGCACAACTCCCTTTTGTGCTTAAGAGTACAGGATGTGAAGGCGTTTGTGGTGGTCGTTCAGGAATTTGTGAAGGTTGTTGCATACGGGCTAGCTCTTGGAGAATTTCATGTTTTAGTTCCTCTCTAAGCTCCATCTTTAGCTCTTCCCTAAATTTTTTCTCATCCTTAATAATATTTTGTCGTCCTGAATGTCCAAAATATGTCTTTAGACCAACCCCTCGTCCACATGCTCGAACACGACCACTATGTTCTGGCCGCCCTAAGGCAGTAGTCAATATGTCCTCTCGTCCAGATGCCATAAATTCACCAACTGAGCTTCTTTGTTCCAAAGAATCCTGTAAAAATATAACATTACGTTCATGAATAAATTAAATGAAATGATAAAATGATAATTAATTATGAATACTCACAATTGTCTCAGCAACAACACGAGTTTCCTCGGATGTGTAGCTTCCTGATTTCCTTTGTCTAGCTTTTTTCCATTTTTCATGTCGTAGTGGAGGAGATGGTGGAGAGATGATAGCAGTAGGATCAGACCCTGAAGCTTCCTGCCTCTGTTTCAACTTCTCTTCCAACATCTTCTTTTCTAACAATTTGTACCCTCCACGAGATAATAAGTGAGGATAACAATTCTTCTTTTGAATGTCTTGTGCAACTCTTCTTTTCTCCTGTCATTAATGATATCTAATTAAATGTTAGTATATAAAATAACTTATAAATTCCAATAATAACTAAACAAGTAATTAATACTACCTGGAAGGTTGGATCTGTCCTAATCTCAACAAATGATTTCCATGTGTCTTCATCGATCCATGGATAATCCTCTAATGGAACTTTGTCCCTCATATTCCCAAAAATATAATTAGTTGCTAGATATGTCTTGAAAGCTCTCCAACGCTCACTACAAAATGTTAGTAATTTCTTCTTCAAAGTGGTGTTGTTGGGGACATCATATGTGAGCTACATTAGATATAATAAAACATTATCAAATATAACAAAACATTTCAAAATTATAGTAGAATTACTTAAGAAATAACAACATACCGTTATACTCTCCCAAATTTGCTCCTTAACACATGCATCTACATCCTTCCACTTATCATTCAAGATGCTAACCTTGCTCCGTGCAAGTAAGGCTACAAAGCTAACAAATTTGTCCCTGTTTTCTCCAATAGGGTTCCAAGTTACCTCATCAAATTGGATGGCAATTTTTTGACCACCACCACGTGTAGCTACTAGCTCCCTCATCCGTGTGGTACCCCTACTCTTCCGACAAGTCCCCTGGGTATTTGATGTACTCTCAGGATGATCATCCATTTCCCTGTTGAAAGAAAATAAAATAATTGTCAATTACATGGTTAAATAATATAAATGCAATAATATGAAACAAGTTTGATAACTAAGTTAAGAAGTGTCCATTACATGCTCCCAAATCCCTTCTTGATGATCATTACGGATGGCATGGACATTGTCTATTTCATCATCATCACATAATGTTGGCATGCTAGATGAGAAGGGAAGAGTCTCTATAATATCAAGTGTTGAACCATGATTCTCGTCGATATCCACCGAACATTTTCCATGAAGTGCAACTGACCACCTTTTGTTAGAAGGATCAGTTATGTAAAAAACTTGTTTGGCTTGGGATGCCATGATGAAAGGCTCATCCTCATATGCTACTTTGTTAAGTTCCACCAAGGTAAACCCTATTTCATCTGTCTTTACACCAATGTTACCATCAACCCACTTACATCTGAAAACAGGAACTCTAAATTTAATATAGTCAACTTCCCAAATCTCCTCAATGACTCCATAATAGGGGATGGATGCCACAATTGGATTCCTATCCTTTGCACTGGAAAAGTGAATAGATTCAGCAATTAGCATCACACCACTATTTTGCACCCGACTATTGTCATCTTGAGACTTGGTGTAGAAGGTATAATCATTAATGTAATAACCACTCCAACACACAACATCAAAGTTAGGACCGCTTGCTAGCCATTTCAATGTCTCTGAGGCAGTGTCATCATTCACCACTTGTCCTTTGAACCAATTAAGAAAAGTTTTATTATGCTCATTCACCAACCATTTTTCAATCATGCGAGGGTTTTTTGCCTTCATAATATTCTTGTGCCTAGATATGTATGGTAGAACCTCATCAGTGTTGTTCAATATGTATAAATGTGCTTGTAGGACCTCCTCACGTGGCTTACTCTTGATAGAGAAACCCCGAATGCCATTTCCTTCTCTGAAGCGAGGCTTTGGTACTCCAATTGAGTCCACACCTGACAAATAATCAGTACAAAATTCAATAGCTTCTTCTGCAATATATCTTTCAACAATAGAAGCTTCCGGACGATACTGATTCTTGACATACCCCTTTAAAATTTTCATGTATCGCTCAATTGGGTACATCCATCTCAAATAAACTGGGCCACAAATACTAATCTCCCTGACTAAATGAACAATTAAGTGCACCATGATGTCAAAAAAAGAAGGTGGAAAATACATCTCCAATTGGCACAATATAACCACTGCATCATTTTGTAACTCAACCAATTTCCCAGGGTCAATCACTTTACTACATATAGCATTGAAGAAAAAACATAACTTGGTTATGGTCACTCTGACATTTTTGGGCAAAATGTCACGAATAGCCACTGGTAATAATTGTTGCATTAACACATGGCAATCATGAGACTTTAGACCAATTAATTTGAGGTCTTTCATTGAAACAAGTCTTCTGATATTTGACGAATAACCTTGTGGAACTTTCACGCCATGTAAACATTGACATAAACTTTTTCTCTCATTTTTTGACAATGTATGACAAGCTGGTGGCAAGTATGTCCGCTGACCTATAGTTACTGGAGCCAAGGAATCCCGTATGCCCATGTCAACCATATCTCGACGAGAAGTCACCCCATCCTTTGTCTTTCCTGGGATATTGAGAAGTGTTCCAATAACACTATCACATACATTTTTTCCACATGCATCACATCAATACAATGCCTTACATCAAGAGAAGGCCAATAAGGGAGGTCAAAAAAGATAGATCTTTTCTTCCATATATTTTTTTCTTTAACCTGACGATTCTGCTTCTTTCCCAAGACAACATTGAAGTCTTTTACCTTTTCATAAACCTGATCTCCTGTCAACACCACAGGAGCAATTTCATTCTCTTGAGACCCATGAAAAGCTTTTTTTAATTTACGATACGGGTGATCATGTCTGAGAAATCTCCTATGCCCAAGGTAAACTATTTTCTTTCCATGATACATTTGACGGTAACATGTTCCTTCTTCACATATAGGACATGCCTTATGTCCTTTAACACTATATCCGGATAAGTTACCATATGTTGGGAAGTCATTTATGGTACAAAAGATCATGGCACATAACTTGAAGTATTCACAAGAGTACGCATCAAATACATCTATGCCTTCCTCCCACAACATTGTCAAGTCTTCAATCAAGGGTCTTAAATATACATCTATGTCATTCCCTGGTTGTTTAGGGCCCGAAATCATCATAGACAACATGATGTACTTTCGTTTCATGCATAGCTGAGGGGATAGATTGTAGACAACCAACAAAACAGGCCATGAACTGTGTATACTACTTAGGCTACTATAAGGATTCATTCCATCTGTAGCAAGTCCAAGCCAAAGATTTCTGGGTTCCTTGCCAAAAATAGGAAATAACTGATCAATCTTCTTCCATTGTAAAGAATCTGCTGGATGACGAAGCTTTCCATCTTGTTTCCTGTCTTCAGAATGCCACCTAAGACTTTTTGCATCATTCTTGTTCGCAAACAATCGTTTGAACCGTGGAATTATTGGTAAATACCATAAAACTTTTGCAGGAGGATTTTTGGTACTCACATCATTACCAGATTCACCATTTTTCACCTTATATCGTGATTCACCACATACAGGACACTCATGCAACATTTCATACTCTTTTCTATACAAGATGCAGTCATTTGGGCATGCATATATTTTTTTATAGTCCATACCCATGGGACATATAACCTTCTTTGCTTCATAGGTACGATTAGGTAGTGTATTCCCTTCTGGGAGTATTTCCTGATGCAACAACCTAAGTAATTCAGTGAAACTTTTATCAGTCCATCCATTCTTCGCCTTCAGATTAACTAGCCTTAACACTGCTTCCAGTCGTTTCAGTTTACACCCTACATACAAAGGCAAATCCGCATCCCGAGTTAAATTATCATACACATGTGCTCTTTCAAATGGTTCACGTCCAATGTCTCGTATCATGTCTTCCAACCCATCATTCATTTCTTCATTCACTTCTTCTGTTTCAGACACAGTTGGTATCAACATCAATTCCCCATGCCATGTCCATGTTGTATAATTCTTGCAAAACCCATGACATATGACATGATCTCTAATTTCCTCAACACTTAATCGTTTTACATTCAAACATTTCACACATGGACAATAAAATCTCCCATTATTGTTAGGAACATTTCTCTGAGCAAATTCCAAAAAAGCTTCCACCCCGACTGCATACTCATTAGTTGTTCGTCTAGCATTAATCCAACTCCGATCCATTGGTACTAATGTTCTAAAATCAACATCAAAACATCAATGGAGATTAATGACCCGCTAAAATATGGTATGAATTAAGCAACATAATGCTCTTGCTTAAACAACCTAAGTTACTAGGCTAATGTGCAAACTAAGTTACTAGTAAATATGCAAACTAAGTAAATAAGTCATTTAACAAACATGTAAAAAGTAAAAATTATTGGTCCACCTCAACCTTAACTATACACACCACCTATTTTAACCACAAAAAAGAACCATATCCATGACAACTCAATATCCAACACTTCATACACACCATTTTTAACACAAACATATCAAATTTTCTATTTAAGTTCTCCTAGGCATTTTAAGAAACATGTTCAAGGCACTCAACCTCACCCATATACATACATATGTTCAAAGCAAATAACCATTTTTAACACAACTCAAGTTCTCTTGGGAATTTTAACAAACATGTTAAAAACAAGTAACCATTTTCAACACTCAAGTTCAATTAGGCCTTTTAACAAACATGTTACAAGCAAAACTTACTACTCCAACTCAACATTAACCATATACACCTAAGTACATGTTTAAGGCAAAAATATATTTTAAACACATAAAATCCATATCCAACATAAGCTCATAATAATGTAGTTGAAGAAGATGGAAAAGAGAGGGTTAAGAGAGACAAACGTTTAGAAGCAATAAATGGAGAAGAGATGACGAAGATGATGAACGGAGAAGGCCACCGACAGCGAGGCACCACGGAGAAGACGACGGCAGGGGTGGCGCGGTGCGAGGAAGGGATTGCTCGAGAGAAGGAAAGCCCTCGAAATGTTTTGGAAGAGGGGGAAAGGTTTCGAAAAGTAAGCGCTGTGTCTTAGTTCGAAATTATATAACTCACTTTTCACATCGGTTTTTATTCAAACCGATGTGGCAATAGATTAAAATTCACATCGGTTTCTTTACAAACCGATATGGTATGCGCAAAAAAATTTTCCACCACGGTTTTTAATAAAAACCGATGTGTAATGTAAGGGACGTTTAAATAATTTAAAATTTAAAAAATTCGCTAATTTCCCATATCGGTTTTCACTAACATCAGTTTTTAGTCAAAAAACGACGTGGGAATCTTTTGTCTACGCTATTCCACAACGATTATTAACAAAAACCGATGTGTAAATTCTGCTTCTCTTTCAACGCACAAATGGCTCCACTAACCTTATCTCTGAATCATGCAGTGAGGCATCGAAGAATGAGCCAAACCTGAGCCACAATTTATGTGTTGCATCCCTTGAAGAAGCCTCCACCAAGTCGAAACCACTGCCTAGCAGCCTCAAAGACCTTGTGGGCATGTCAATTCAGCTTACCATATCCAGCGGAGCCATCATAGTTTCCCTCATTTTAGAACTCCTCAAGAACGAAACCTTTGATCATTATGCCAAGGCTTGCCTGCAAGATTGCTCTAAACTATACCATATTCAGATTTAGAAGATGTCATAGCCGCTTTCGAGTCCAAGGATTTTGACACTGCTAATAGAATAAGAGCCAGTGCTGCTTTGGATAACTCGGTTACCTGTGCAAGCATATATTCCACAATGGTTTTTTAGCAAAACCGTTGTGTACAACAAGACGTTTTATATTTTTCATTTTTCATTTTTTCCCACAACGTTTTTTGATTAAAAACCGATGTTAGATACAAAGCGAAAATTTAAATTTTAAATTTTGTCAATATTGTTGTTGTAACGTTCGATGACTTTTAATTTTTTTTAAGCATTTCACATCGGTTTCTTAAAAAGCGTTGTCTAATATTTCTTATGAAACTTTTACATATTTTCAAAAATGCCACCGCGTCAATTTTTAACATCGGTTTTTCAAAACCGTTGTGATAGTTTCATTTTTCACATCGGTTTTCAGGAAAAACCGATGTGAAAGATTTCTAATGTTTCATTTATTTACCAAAATGCCACCGCCTTTATATTTCACATCGGTTTTTGCAAAACCGTGGTAGAATCTGCAATGTGAAATGGTATTTTTGCACTAGTGACCCCTTCTTCATGAACTCACTTTTTGCAATTTAAAACGCTCCATGATTTTCCAACCGTGAGATGTACTGAAATCCAACTTGCTTGGCCGTGTAATGCACTTGGAAACCTTTATTTTCATTAAAATATTTGGCATATGGAAGCTTTCTTGTCTTGTTGACCATGTGATGTTAGACAAAGGTTGAATAAAATATTCATGAGTGGGATTTTAGCTTGGTGTAGTCGTGTGAGTACTTGAGGAATTGGACAAGGATTTAATAAATTAAGCATATGTAGGGCTAGCTTGTGGGCCATGAGAAAAGAAAGGAAGAAGAAGAAGAAATGATAAAATATTCAATGAATGGGATTCTTGGTATAGTTAACGTGAAAGGCTAAGGATTATGGAAACTTTGTAACAAAAATCAAAGCACATGGTTCCCTTTGCTTCTAGCTTTGACCGTGTGACTTTATGGGTGCAAGAAGAAGGTATTATTTTATTCAATGAAGGTGGATGGAAGCTTAGTTGTGAATATGGGAATTATTAGAAAGAGGAAGGCTTCGGTTAAAAAATATGTACATGGGACCCTTGCTTCTTGCTTTTCACGTGAGCTTCATGGGTGTAAGGAGATGATTTGTTGCCTTTAAAAATTATGCACAAATAGACCCTTTTGAGAAGCACTTAACGTGAATTTGAGGCTGCACCATGAAGCTTTGCATTTAAATTTCCTACAGCAACTTCACCTTGGTCATGGTAGAAAATATTATATTTTTGGAATTGAAATGGAATATGTATCATGAATAAGTAAAAGGAAAATATTTCTGCACTTTATATAATTAATTAAAATCATGTTTTAAGTACAGTATTTTAATATTTCCTTTTAATTATCCATGTGTTTTAAATTATGAAAATACATACCATAATGGTCCCAAAAACATAAATTTCTACCAAATAAAACACACAGACAAAAATAGTAAAAAAAGAAAATAGAAATCATGAAATTTGAGGGAAAACAATATAGTAAACCTTTTATTTTAAACAAATTAAATAGTGAAAAATAGTGTTTTAAAACACTTATCAAGCAACTTCTTGCTTAATCAAGGATAAATTCATGAAAGGTTTTGTGCATGGAAATGCATGAGAAACTATTCTCGTGAAAATACTAAAATACGATTCAGACCTCTCTTAAGCCAGAAATCAACTCAAGGTCTGATCTCAAGAAGCCTATGGCAAAACACCTTCAAAGGATTTCTAACGTATATATCTTCATTCAAGAAGTGATAATGGTTATATCTTTAAGTCACTATAAATACCAAGAATGTTTGAACATTCAAGATAGAGAGAGAAATATGAGAAGAAAGCTCATCAAGTCATCATTCAATCTTAGTTCAATTTCTTGTAAAAAAGACAAGGACCCTCACTACTCTCTAACTCTGCTCTTAGCAGACTCAGGTCTTGTGTCAAAGATACTTAGTGTTCAATCTCAAAATTTGTCTATCATTTTTGTACACTAAGTTCGTAAAACTCATTCATTTTTACTAATTGTATAAGTTTGGTAAAGTTACTAGGACTAGTTTGTGTATTGGGAAACACTTTGGCCTGAAGAGGCTTTCAAAAGAATACTTGGGTTAAGCCAAAAGTGGCTTATTGAAAGAATACTTGGGTTGAGCCAGAAATGGCTTGTTGAAAGAATACTTGGAGCATGAGTCTGGTGTTGATATTGTAAATGAGATTTTACAATAGTGGAAATCCTTCAAGTTGGAAAGGACTAGATATGGCTTCTATGTTAGAAGTGAACCATAATAAACTCTATGTGCTTATTCTTTCTTTCTCTTTATCATTTGATTACTTGTATTTATTTTTGGTTTGAAATTTACTTAAAAAAGTCTAAGACTTATTCAACCCCCTTCTAAGTCTAACTCTAAACCATCAATTAGTATCAGAGCTTGTCCTTTGGGTTGACCATTACCTCGAGTGAAAAGGACCAAGATCTATGATAGTTTCTCAAAATAATCAATTGATCATAGAAGAATCTTCCATCAACAGACACCCAGCTTTCTTTGGGGAAGATTATCCATAGTGGAAGAACAAGATAAAAATGTTCATAAAATCCATTCAATATAATCTTTGGGCGGTTATCATCAATGGTGATTATGGCTCTCCTATCAATAGTGAAGGACAACCTAAAGATGAAAACGAATGGAGTAGTGATGAAATAAAAAAAAAATAGAGATGCCAAAGGCAGATTTCTTCTCACATGCGTTCTCAGTAAGTCTAAATACAACAAGGTATTCAGCTATAAAACAGCAAAAGAAGTCTGGGATGCTCTACAATGCAACTACGAAGGAACTTCAAATGTCAAAAGATTAAAGAAGATATTGTTAACTAAAGAATATGACAACTTCAAAATAGAGGAACACGAGTCAGTAGATTAAATGTTTGGAAGATTCCAAACATTTCTAAATGGCTTAAAGAATCTTGGAACTACTCCCTGCATAGAAGATATAAATGTCAAGCTTCTCAGATGCTTGCCTGAAAGATTCGATACAAAATGCTTTGCTCTAAAAGAAGCTAAGGATCTGAGCATCTTCTATCTGGATGAGTTACTTAGGGTTCATGAGCTGAAGCTGAAACAAAAAGAAACAAGTAGATCTGCTTCCACTAGGAGCATTGCCTTGAAATCTGATGAAATGAGAAAAGGCAAGGGTCTGAAAATAGAAGAGTTATCTAGTTCTGAACCAGACTCTGGTAAATCAGATGATGACACTGATGTAGAGTTAGCTCTTGTAACTAAAAGGTTTCATAAGCTACTAAGGAAGAAAAAGTTCAGATCGAAAACTTTCCAAAAGAAAGACTACAAATGTAAAAGTCAATTTAAGTTTAAAATTGACAAGTTTGTCTTAGAATGTTTCAATTGTAGAAAGCCAGGGCACATAAAAGTAGAATGTCCTCTTCTAAACAAAGATAGAAGGGACAAAAGGGAAAGAAGAAAGTTTTCAAAGAAACAAAAAGGTCTGATTACTTAGGATGATGAAGGATCATCTAGCTCAGAATCTGATGAAGAAAGTGAGTCAGCTCAAATTTGTTTAATGGCGAGCAAAGAAACAAACTCAGACGCTAGCCTCAATGAATCAAACTCTGAAGAAGTAAGTTACTCAACTCAAACAAAACTATGATCTGTTATTTAATGATTTCTCTAAACTATTAAAGAATTTCAAAAAACTGAAATTAAAGCATGTTGATATGATCACTAGTTTTGAAAATCAAATCTTGTTGTTAAAAGAAGAAAAAACAACACAAATAATTTAGCAGAAAAAGAATTAAATCTAGATGAGCCAAGTAAAATAAGGAAAGAAAATATGTCTTCAAAAAAGGATTTTGAAAAATCTTAAAACCACTGTAACTTTCAAGAAAAAGAAATTGTTACACTAAAAACCCTTGTCAATTCTTTTACCTTAGATCTATGTAAGTTTGTTACTAGCACTAAAAACTTGAATGCTTTACTAGGAACATCCAAGGGAAATCAAAAAGGACTTGGTCTAGGATTTGTAAACAGGAAAAATGTTTTAAAATCAAAAGTTTTTAAGCAGCCTTCAGTTCCTACATTTGTTCTAGAAAAATGAAAAATTATTAAATGCCATTATTGTAAAAATCATGGCCATCCTATAAATGAATGCAGGAAAAGAAAGCGGAGGAATGAACAATTCACTAACAATCTAGGACCCAAAGGAATATGGGTACCAAAATCATTAATCATTCCTTTTGCAGATATGTTTGAAATAAAGAACAAAAACCCTACAATGGTATTTGGACAGTGGATGCTCGCATCATATGACAGGAAAAAGGTCTATGTTCCTAGACCTGGAGAAATTTAAAGGAGGATCTGTCACATTTGGAGGGAACTAGACTGGAAGAATCATCGGGTCTGGTAAAGTGGGTAAATTTCCCTCACCTGTTATTGAAAATGTATTTCTTGTTAAAGGTTTGAAACATAACCTACTGAGCATTAGTCAATTTTGTGACAGAGGGTATCAAGCTTTATTTGACAAAAATAAGTGTACAATCATCAATCATAATGGAATCATACTTTTTACTGCTAACAGACATAATAACCTTTATAAGGTAGACTTGAATGAACTAAATGATCAAAATGTAAAATGTCTATTTTCAAACTCGGAGGAAAGATGGATTTGGCACAAAAAGCTTGGACATGTAAGTCTCAAACTTATCTCAAAGCTTCATAGAAAGGATCTAGTCAAAGGATTACCAAAACTTTCCTTTAACAGTACCCTTCCATGTAAAGCATGCCAAAGTGGTAAACAACACAAAACCTTTTTTAAAAACAAAGATGTATTGGTACAATAAGAAGTGAATCTGTGAAAGTATTTAAAATCTTTTGCAAGAAAATTCAGAATGAGAAAGGATATTGTATTGGTTCAATAAGAAGTAATCATGGCAGAGAATTTGAAAATGAAATCTTTGAAAAATTCTACAATGAGTCTGGAATAACTCACAGTTTTTCCTCACCAAGAACTTCACAGCAAAATAGAGTTGTGGAAAGGAAAAATAGGTCTCTGCAGGAAATGGCCAGAACCATGCTTTGTGAAAATGATGTTCCAAAATATTTCTGGGCAGAAGCTGTGAGTACTTCTTGTTATATTCAAAATAGAGTTTTTATTAGACCAATACTGAATAAGACTCCCTATGAATTGTGGAAAGGTAGAAAACCCAACATCTCATATTTTCATCCTTTTGGGTGCACCTGTTACATTCTGAATACCGAGGATTATCTTGGAAAGTTTGATTCAAAATGTGACAAAGAAATATTCATGGGATACTCTACCACATCAAAATCTTAGAGTGTTTAACACTCAAACTCAAACTATAGAAGAGTCTATGCATGTAAGATTTGATGACCTTCAAAAGACTAATAGGAAACTAGTAAATCTAGATACTGATGATACAGGAATACAACAACAAGAAGAACACTCAACAGACCAATCAACTAAAAATGGCTAACCAAAGTCAACAAATTCCAAAAAGACTAAACAAGATCAACTGCCTAAACCTAAAAAACCAAAAGATTTGAAGTTCAAAGTTTATCATCCTTCAGATTTTATCATTAAAGATCAAGCTGCTAGAGTAAGAACCAGATCCAGTCTTTACAATCAATCAACAATTGCTCTTATCTTAGAAGTAGAGCCGAAGAATATTCAGGATGCACTAAGGGATACAGATTGGATTCTTGCTATGCTAGAGGAACTAAACCAATTCGAAAGAAGCAAAGTATGGACACTTGTTCCCAGACTCAAAGATAAAGGTGTAATTGGTACCAAATGGGTATTTAGAACGGTTTTATTGAAGAAGAAGTTTATGTAAAACAACCTCCTGGTTTTGAAGATGTGTCTCTTCCCAATCATGTTTTTAAATTAAGTAAAGCATTGTATGGTCTGACACAGGCTCCGGAGCATGGTACGACAGACTCAGTACATTTCTTATTTCAAAAGGCTTTACAAGAGGTCAAGTTGAAACAAATCTTTTCAGAAAAAGCTCTAAGAAACACTTTATTATTGTACAGATTTATATAGATGATATTGTTTTTGGTGCTACTAATGATAGTCTGTGTAATGATTTTTCAAATATGATCTAAGAAGAGTTTAAAATAAGTATGATAGGTGAACTTAGATTTTTCTTAGGCTTGCAAATTCAACAGACTAGTGATGAAATTTATATTCATCAACAAAAGTACACCAAGGAACTACTTAAAAAGTTTAAAATGGCTGATACTAAAGCCATGAGTACTCCTATGCATCCCAGTTGTACTATTAATAAGGATGAGTCTGGCACATCGGTGGATCAAACCGTATATCGAGGAATGATTGGTTCACTCTTGTATCTTACATCCAACAGACCTGACATAATGTTTAGTGCTTGTGTATGTGCAAGATATCTATCAGATCCTAAGGAATCACACTTGTCTGTGGTGAAAAGGATTCTAAGATATCTTATTGGAACAACTAATCCTGGGTTGTTCTACAAACGTACAGACTATTTCTCTCTTTTTGGATTTTGTGATGTAGACTTTGTTGGAGATAGAGTTGATAGAAAAACTACCAGTGGTGGATGTCACTTCCTGGGAAGCAATTTAGTTTAGTAAAAAGCAGAATTCCATTGCATTATCAACTGTTAAAGCAGAATATATGTCTACTGCTAGTTGCTGCTCTCAACTTCTTTGGATCAAATATCAACTTGAAGATTATTCAATTAAAGAGGGAGAAATACCAGTCTTTTGCAATAATACTAGTGCAATAAACCTCTCCAAGAATCCTATTCAGTACTGAAAGCAAAGCACATTGAGGTAAAATATCACTTTATTCGTGACTATGTCCAAAAAGGAACCTTGGATCTAAAATATGTGGACACAGACCATCAATGGGCAGACATCTTCACTAAGCCTCTGACAGAGGCTAGGTTTAATTTTATTAAGCATAATTTAAATTTAAAAATTATTGCCTAAATAGTCTTCTCTATATATTAGTCTGATATACCTTGCCTTGTTTGACTTTGTACTCTGAGAGACTTACTATATTAAATAATTTTCAATTTCTACTTTTTAAAACATGGCAACAGTTATCACATTTTAGTATAACCACTCTCTGAATGTATTTTCTCTCTCTTGTGTTACAATTTTTTTAAAATAAACATCCCCTTACTTTCACTCTTTTCCACTATTTTTCGTCATACCTTTCTTTTCCCTCTTCAAGTTCTCTTTCAAAAAACTTCTTCTCTCTTCTGAAAGCTCTCTTCTCCTTTCCCCTAAGAAATGGCATTCAAGGCATCAAACATTGTTGAATCCTCAGTGTTTAACCTCAGACAACACAAACTAGAAGGGCGCGATATCTCTAAAGAGCTCAATGGCATTGGATGAACGAAGTTCTGTCTCAACCAAACTCCTTATTCTCCATTAATAGTTCTCAGCTTTTGGAATTCAGTCTTGGTGGACAAGTCAAAATTTCTGGTTTTTGGTTCTTTTCATGGAAAGTCCATAGAAATCTCTAGGGACCTCATCACTACTGCTACTGGATGTTCTAATGAGGGGAAGGTGTATGATGAACTCTTTGACTTTAATGTTGTATCTTCGCTGGAGATAAATGAAATGTTGTATGGCACTCAGCACCCGGTCAAGTTTTCTTTTAGGTATCTTCTTCCAAAGGCCAAAATGTTGCACCTTATGATGAAACAAATCTTTTTCCCTACAAAAAGTACAAAAGATACTGTCAGCAAACTTGATCATTTCTACATATACCACATGCTCAACAAAGAGAAGGTTAGCTTGCCTAACATAATCATGACATATTTGATTTCATCCATAGGGAAGAAGCAGCACAAGATTCCTTATCCTGCCGTACTCATGAAAGTCTTTGTACTTGAGAATGTGCAACCCCCTTCAGCATCGGATTTGGTTACTCCTTCCATGATGGTCAATAAGTTACCTGTTTTCTCCTCTTCATCTACTTCATCTCTAAGTACTACTTTGACCCTCCAAAAGAAGAAAAAGCAGTCTGTACCCTCGAAGAAAAGAAAGTCTGCTCCATCCCGTACTCCAAGTACTTATTCCACTAAGATGCTCAGGAAATTGGTTCTTAAAGATTCTGATGCCCCCTCAGACAACCCAGACTCACCACCTGCTCAGGCACCCTCCTCCTCTCAGATTGTGATTCCCACATCACCTAAGGGTTCTCTGGACCTCGATGATCATCTTCCCATTGGGAAACTACAACAGCATTCTAGCAAGAAGTCTGGTCCTGGTAAGCAAATCAAGGTTTCTATAGCCAAAGCCCCACAGACTCAAACACCTCTGTGTCGAACATCTTTTGAATCTCATTTGAAGCCATTTTCTAATGATGAAGTGTTGGACTTATTTATCTCTATCTTCACTACTTTGAATCTAACATCTTTGTATTAGAATGGGATTCTTCAGCCTAGAATTCAAAGTTCACCGAGCTTCATAATGACTATCAGAGTGTCATGGCTGAAAATCATAACACCTTACAAGAATGTATGGGTATCTAACATACAACCACTACTTGTGCTTCATTCGTGGCTATCTAAGGCATCATCTGTGACGTCCCGTGTAATTTTCTGAATAAATTTTTCACTTTTTTCTAAAAGATCATTTTAAAATTCATAAATTAAATTCAGAGTTCACGTAACAGTTGATAATTGCGGAATATTATCATGCATACTAGTCGTGAATAATTAAATTCAAGAAAACATTTAAGTAGCGGAAACGATTTAGAAAATAACGGTACATGATATGTTATACTTATTACAACCCATAAAATCAAAGTCCAAGTAATAATTCATATAGGCATCAATCATGGCATCACTCTTCATTCTGCGTAGCATTCACTGTAAAAATTAATGTAAGAGTGAGACAGAATATAGAATAAATATAAAATAAATAAAATTGCACAAACACAATCAACAAACCATAATGATATGATGAATATGCCAAACAAGTTCATTTATATTTAATAAGTCTTTGATTTAGTCCAATGATGTCATGCTGGATCCATTTGGTTTGGTGGGAATACTGCAGTAAAAAGTCTCATAGAGACTCCAGTAGGAATTAGCATAACCATGAATCCCTACACTTTCATGGCTCCTGCGAAATTAAGTGCACAAGTAGGAATTAGCATAACCATGAATCCCTACACTTTCATGGCTCCTGCGAAAATAAGTACACAAGTAGGAATTAGCATAACCATGAATCCCTACAGTTTCATGGCTCCTGCGGAAATAAGTGCACAAGTAGGAATTAGCATAACCATGAATCCCTACACTTTCATGGCTCCTGCAGAAATAAGTATACCAGTAGGAATTTGCACAACCATGGATCCCTACACTTCCATGGTTCTTGTGAAAATAGGGCTTAAACTCATCATAGAGTAACCCCCCACCAGGATAGGCAATCATGGAACCCCTAAATTCCATGGTGCGTCCAAATGCTTATGATGCATGAATGCCTTTAATTCTCTTTATCATTTAACATACCATGATATATCAATTTACAAAACCACTTGGAAAACCATAAGTCCTCAAAGGACACATCACATATAATAATTTTCAGAATCATGGATTTACTGTTTCAACCACATATATCAATAACCGCAAGGCATTCATGTATATATATATATTAATTTAGTCATTCATAATTATTTACCACCAAAATACACAAACTGAATGATGCTCATTAGACACTCATCGACATTTATAATACTTCATAATCACTCAAGAATTCAATAATAAATTGTTACCCATAGGGAAAATATTATTTTTATCCATAATAACCATTATAAGCAAATTTCAGCATTTTCAACAGCAACATACATTAGTAAAACAGTCATAACATGAGCAAATCAAATCCTTTTCATGTGATTCCACTTTCTATAGCTCAATAACATAAATATCTACAACTTTCAAGCAGACCATAAATTCAAATTCTAAACAGAAACATCACTTATTCACAGAATACAAAACTGCCTCAAAGAAGATTTTTAAAACATACACAGGTTAGTATATTCAATGTTTCTGGAGCTACAGAAACAATTTTGGCATGAAACTAGTTCTAAAGTATTCTTAACACAAATATCTACAACTTTAATGAAGGCACCAACCACTAATTCTCACCATAAAATTCCCAGTTTTAAAAATAAGATTCGGATTTCACAGTTAAAAGATTTTCATCATGAACATACTTCTGTATTTTGAGCATATCTAGAGCTACAAGCATCTTTTTAACTCAAAACCACTTCCTATAGATCCCTAACATAAATATCTACAACTTTCATGCAGACATCAAAGTCTAAAAACGTATGTATAATTCCCAGAATATTCATATATGCACAAAACACAAGATAAGTATTTCAATCGGACATGCTGTAGTATTTTGATCATAACTCATGCTATACATATCCAATTCAGTCGGTTCAGGTCTCAAAATTCACATAACAAGAAGATCTACAACTTTAATGCAGACACAAATCACTAATTCTCACCACAAAGTTTCCAGTTTTAAAAATAAAATACGTATCTCAAGTTAACAGATTTACAGCTTGAACATACTTCAGTATTTTAGGCATAACTCGAGCTACAAAAATCATTTTGACTTGAAACTACTTTCTATAGATGCATAACACAATTATCTAAAACTTTTGTGAAGACATCAAAGGCTAATAATACTTGTAAAATTCCCAGAATATCAATATATACACAGAACATAGAACAAATATTCCACTCGGACATGCTGTAGTATTTTGCCTATAACTTTTGCTATACATATTCAAATTAATTGATTCAGGTCTCAAAATTCAGATAACAAAAGATATACAACTTTCATGAAGAAGTCAGAATCAAATTCACAGGTTTTCAATCTCAAAATGGAGCAACAAGATACGAAATTAAAACTGGAATCCTAGAATAGCATACAATTCTACCCATTTCATAGTTATTCACAACCCTGTCCCCTCTTACTTGGTTTCCCGACTGAAAATGGTCCCCTTGCTGTCCTTGCTCTTGTTCGAAGGTGTATTGAGGAAGAAATTGAAAGAGAGATATTTACTAACTTTGTTCTAAGGAGTTCTGAACAGAGGTAGTGTTAATAATGTAATGATAAGTGGGGAACAACTTTCCCGTAAGTGGATTTTTAGTGCTGTTAGTGGAGATAATGGAGGATTAAAAATAAGAAAGTGGGCTTATAATGGTCCACTTCTGGCCATCCTACATACTAGGGGTGCATAATGGGTTTAGATATATTAAACTATGCGCAAGAGACAAGATTGGAGTCAAAAAGTTACTCCTGGCACTGAAAACCGACTGGAATTCACTCGGTCAGCCTCTAAACCGACTGGAATTCTACCCAGTCAGCATATATGCCGACTGGAATTTGTTAGTAACATGAAGGGAAAAGAATCCGAGTCCTTCTCATTTAATTAGGCTCCTCAACACTTGGTTTTTCAGTCAGCAAGTGCCACCAAAACTGACTCCCATCGCTTGGGTCTACCACTCAGCGAGACGATCCTCATTGCTCAGCGTTCACTCAGTTATTAATTCCACAACTGACCAGCACTCAATCGGTCTTCCATCCAGTAAAACAGCCTAGACCGAGTCCTCTCTTACACAACTATCACTTGGTAGAATCATTCCAAATCCAAGCCCTCAATCACATGGGTTTCTCTCGGTAAATATTCCAGAGACCGATTCAAAGCTCTCAGGTTCCCATTCAGCAGAATCTACTGACCGATCCAGCTCTCATCATTCTCTCACTCGGCAATTACTCTAAAACCGACCATCACTCTATTGGTTTTCCACTCGGTAAACTTGTCACAAAGTTCACTCTCTTTTTCTTTCACTCGAGTGAAGTTTCCTAGCACTGTCTTTCACTCAGCAAGGTTATTCCTGAGTGCTTCGGGACACACTACATACTCTCAATCGGTGTCATTCTCACTCAGAATTATACTCGGCTATTCATCTCTTAGCAACACAGACTAATCTTCCTCGAAATACTTTTCACTCGGAATCCTTTAAGGCCTTCACTACTCGGTAAAAGAGCCATATGAATAAGCCTCACTCGAAATTTTACACAACTCTGATTCTTCTCTCGGAAACATCTCACTCTATCTTATACTCAGAAGTATTTCAATTTTCTTCACTCGGAATATGTATAATATCTTTCACTCGGATATCAATACTTAGGAATATAGAAGTATTTCCCACTCGGGTTCTTATTCGGTTAATCATTACTTAGCCGAGATCAGACCAACTTCTTCAACTATGTTTCACTCAGAGTCCATCAGGGCCATTATCACTCGGAAAAAGGCCCATACATACGAGTCTCACTCGGAATTTGGCTTGTATACATGAGACTCACTCAGTTACTTATTTCAAAGACTGACTCATGCACTCAAGTTTGTCACTCAGTAAAAATATTTTTTTTTATCATCATTCACTCGTTCTTCTCTCGGCAAAATAATCCAAACCGAGTCCCCCTTCACAGTCTTCAACACTCGGTTCCTCATTCCAAATCCGAGTCTCCATACACACACGGTTCCACTCGGTAAGACTTTTCAGAAACCGATTCTCCCTCAGTTGTCCACTCACTCGGAATCTCATTCCAGGATTGACATATCTGGCCATCATACACCGTGTGTCCCCAGTCGGAATCCTTCCACTCGAAAGTATATTTTCCTCTGTACTTCACTCGGAAATGAAGGCACTCAGTGAACTTTCAGTCAGAATTGCAATGTCTGACTATGATTGACTCGGAAACTAGTCATTCAGAAGCATTTGACTCGGAAACAAGTCTTTGGAGAGTACTTGACTCAGAAATGAGTCTTTCTGAGGTGTTTGACTCTGCAGTGAGTCACTCCAAGGTGAGTCACTCGGATTCTTTCACCCAGAAGTGGTTCTGTCAGTCCACTTCACACAAAAGTGTCTCTGGGGCAAGAATTCCACTCGGAATAAACCCTCTCGGCCATGTTCCACTTGAAAAACACAACCTTCACTTGGTATTTCCATTTTTCACTCGGAATTTCTCTTAGTCACTCGGAATTTTCATTCTTCACTCGGAACAGAGTCCCTTTTTCACTCGGACAGTCCTTTCTAAGGTATGTTTCACTCGGAAAATGAATCTTATCATTAAAGGTCTATGTAAATCTTATAATCATACCCAAAAATAAAATTTTTGGAGTATTATATACCATCCATAGAGTGTTTTATTCATTGATTAACACTTATAGACCTTCTATACCTCATAATTTACAAAATGGGACTATTATTAAAAACAGGATGTTATATTTCTCCCACCCTAATAAAAATTTTATCCTCAAAATTTAAAGTTGAAGTCATTCCGCACCATCATCAGGAACACAATCTTATCACTACTATACATGTTCATGCTATTATTATACCATCATAAGACATCATCCCCCAAAACTCATTTTCAAGTCCTAAACTTGTCTAATCCAATTTACATGCTCATGTTAGGCTTCGGGAATTCTTCTCCCAAGACCAAGACTCTTTAAATCTTAAAGGGCTAACCGCACTTAACAACAACAATACTATGTCCCTTAGCCTTAAGACCTCCAAATCATCACATGAATCATTCAACCATTATCAAAAATCTATTCGAACTCATTATAAACCTATCAGATCCGTCTAAGATCATTACCAATTCAACTATTTCAAAATGGCATATCCATTCATCAATTTAAGTATCTATTCTCCTAATCCACTATCAATGGCTTACAACCATTTTCAACATCATCATAAACATCAACAACCTAAATTAATTCCTCCAATCACTCAAATACTCATATACACTTCCCTCCTAATTCTCAATAATCGTCATCAATGATTCAAACAGTCAATTCCTCATATATAATCATCCTAGAGTATTAAAAGTCATCAGAATCATCAACTGAACAAAAAAAAATCTTTAACTCATTATACTTTTCATCAAAACCTAATGATTATTTCTAATAACCACTAATCTCCATTATTTATAACACCTACACACACATAATCATGGTTTTCCACAAAAATCACTTTCCATAATATCTTTACTCATTTCCCCCAAAGCCTAGAGTTAGGGTTTTACTAAAATCAAACAGTCACCCTTAACAGCCATTATCTTCCATCTCAAATCTTAAAATCTTCGTATACCATTTCACACCTATCCAAAGATACTTAAGACATATTCCACTTTTGGGTTTCACATGAAAATGGTTTATATTCTTAACCCATTCATAATGCACTCTCCTATCACCATAGAAACCAAAACCTAAAACAACAAAAGAGTATAAGAATTTCACCTTAAGCTCCACGCTATCCCTAGCCTTAGTATGTCCATGAAAATGAAGAGAGAATATGGAGTTTCCAATCATTGAATCATCTTCATATTGATGAATAAGAAAGCATGGTTGGTTGGTATGGAAGGAGACTCATAAAATGATTATCCGAAATAGGATTTTCTTCTAATAAAAATATCATGGTTTCGTTATGATAGTCTACTAAAACTTGATTCACCGATAACCAATTCATTCCAAATTCTTCAAAAGTAAACAAACAAGATTGATAAGGAAGTTCCTACCTTCTAATGAGCTCAGAGTAATCGTCACACACCTTAGTAATCCTAAGTTATGTACCGGTGAAAATGGAAACAATCAGGTCATATATTATAGGCCCCATAGGTAATTGAAGATGTCTAACTTACTTCTCAGAAATAGAAGAATGTATAGCATTAGAATCAGACATCACAGATAATATGGTATCATTGATCTCATACTTACTTTGCATAAGGTCGCCTGCTTGGTCCGTCTCTGACCCGCTGATGTCAAAGACTCTTCCTGTATGTGATCTCTCGTCTGTTGACTCCCTATACTGTCTTATAGGTTGAACAGTGCGAGCTTTTTCTCTACGAACTTCTTGATAACTAGAACCTCTTTGATTATTCCTGATGTTATTGTTGTTGTTGATTCGACGTTTCTGTGGATAATTTGGGCTGATGTGACCCTTCTGATTGCATCGATGGCAAGTAATATTTTCTAAGCGTCTATTGCAATCACGTACATGGTGATTACCTCCGCAGTTATGACACTTTATATTCACATGATTGTTACGTTTTTCAGAAGAAGATGATGATCCTCCCTTGAAACGATTTGGATAAAACGATCCTCTCCTTTTGAAGGTAATTGACTAAGGTTTCAGTTGTCTATTAATCTCTTCTCGTGCCAATCTGTCTTGGTGGTTTTCTTCAGAAATTCTTAATTGATTTTGCCTTTCTATAGCTTCAGCCAAACGGTTGATAGCAGCTGCCATAGCGTCGTTATCATTCCTTGCCATCCTATATTCATGGTTTGATTTATACTAATCCTATGGGAAAGTATATTATGTATATAAATACTACCTAACTATGAATGTTCTATAGTTTATCATATAAATCATATAACATTTATCATATTATCAAGTAGTAATCAAACAAATTATTTTGCAGTTTATCAGTCAGGCACAAGTCATATAGCACATACGTAACATATTATCAAACAAATAATCAAACAATTCACATAGTATATCAAGAATCAATACATGTAATAGTAATTGGTCCTGAATTTTTGAAAATGCTCTGATACCACCAATGTGACGTCCCGTGTAATTTTCCGAATAAATTTTTCGCGTTTTTTTTAAAGATCATTTTAAAATTCATAAATTAAATTCAGAGTTCACGTAACAGTTGATAATTATGGAATATTATCATACATACTAGCCGTGAATAAGTAAATTCAAGAAAACATTTAAGTAGCGGAAACGATTTAGAAAATAACGGTACATGATATGTTATACTTATTACAACCCATAAAATCAAAGTCCAAGTAATAATTCATATAGGCATCAATCATGGCATCACTCTTCATTCTGCGTAGCATTCACTGTAAAAATTAATGTAAGAGTGAGACAGAATATAGAATAAATATAAAATAAATAAAATTGCACAAACACAATCAACAAACCATAATGATATGATGAATATGCCAAACAAGTTCATTTATATTTAATAAGTCTTTGATTTAGTCCAATGATGTCATGCTGGATCCATTTGGTTTGGTGGGAATACTGCAGTAAAAAGTCTCATAGAGACTCCAGTAGGAATTAGCATAACCATGAATCCCTACACTTTCATAGCTCCTGCGAAATTAAGTGCACAAGTAGGAATTAGCATAACCATGAATCCCTACACTTTCATGGCTCCTGCGAAAATAAGTACACAAGTAGGAATTAGCATAACCATGAATCCCTACAGTTTCATGGCTCCTGCGGAAATAAGTGCACAAGTAGGAATTATCATAACCATGAATCCCTACACTTTCATGGCTCCTGCAGAAATAAGTATACCAGTAGGAATTTGCACAACCATGGATCCCTACACTTCCATGGTTCTTGTGAAAATAGGGCTTAAACTCATCATAGAGTAACCCCCCACCAGGATAGGCAATCATGGAACCCCTAAATTCCATGGTGCGTCCAAATGCTTATGATGCATGAATGCCTTTAATTCTCTTTATCATTTAACATACCATGATATATCAATTTCCAAAACCACTTGGAAAACCATAAGTCCTCAAAGGACACATCACATATAATAATTTTCAGAATCATGGATTTACTGTTTCAACCACATATATCAATAACCGCAAGGCATTCATGTATATATATATATTAATTTAGTCATTCATAATTATTTACCACCAAAATACACAAACTAAATGATGCTCATTAGACACTCATCAACATTTATAATACTTCATAATCACTCAAGAATTCAATAATAAATTGTTACCCATAGGGAAAATATCATTTTTATCCATAATAACCATTATAAGCAAATTTCAGCATTTTCAACAGCAACATACATTAGTAAAACAGTCATAACATGAGCAAATCAAATCCTTTTCATGTGATTCCACTTTCTATAGCTCAATAACATAAATATCTACAACTTTCAAGAAGACCATAATTCAAATTCTAAATAGAAACATCACTTATTCACAGAATACAAAACTGTCTCAAAGAGGATTTTTAAAACATACATAGGTTAGTATATTCAATGTTTCTGGAGCTACAGAAACAATTTTGGCATGAAACTAGTTCTAAAGTATTCTTAACACAAATATCTACAACTTTAATGAAGGCACCAACCACTAATTCTCACCACAAAATTCCCAGTTTTAAAAATAAGATTCGGATTTCACAGTTAAAAGATTTTCATCATGAACATACTTCTGTATTTTGAGCATATCTAGAGTTACAAGCATCTTTTTAACTCAAAACCACTTCCTATAGATCCCTAACATAAATATCTACAACTTTCATGCAGACATCAAAGTCTAAAAACGTATGTATAATTCCCAGAATATTCATATATGCACAAAACACAAGATAAGTATTTCAATCGGACATGCTGTAGTATTTTGATCATAACTCATGCTATACATATCCAATTCAGTTGGTTCAGGTCTCAAAATTCACATAATAAGAAGATCTATAACTTTGATGAAGACACCAATCACTAATTCTCACCACAAAGTTCCCAGTTTTAAAAATAAAATATGTATCTCAAGTTAACAGATTTACAGCTTGAACATACTTCAGTATTTTAGGCATAACTCGAGCTACAAAAATCATTTTGACTTGAAACCACTTTCTATAGATCCATAACACAATTATATAAACCTTTTGTGAAGACATCAAAGGTTGATTATGCTTGTAAAATTCCCATAATATCAATATATACACAGAACATAGAACAAATATTCCACTCGGACATGCTGTAGTATTTTGGCTATAACTTTTGCTATACATATTCAAATTAATTGATTCAGGTCTCAAAATTTAGATAACAAAAAGATATACAACTTTCATGAAGAAGTCAGAATCAAATTCACACGTTTTAAATCTCAAAACTGAGCAACAATATACGAAATTAAAACTAGAATCCTAGAACAGCATACAATTCTACCCATTTCATAGTTATTCACAACCCTGTCCCCTCTTACTTGGTTTGCCGACTGAAAATGGTCCCCTTGCTGTCCTTGCTCTTGTTCGAAGGTGTATTGAGGAAGAAATTGAAAGAGAGATATTTACTAACTTTGTTCTAAGGAGTTCTGAACAGAGGTAGTGTTAATAATGTAATGATAAGTGGGGAACAATTTTCCCGTAAGTGGATTTTTAGTGCTGTTAGTGGAGATAATGGAGGATTAAAAATAAGAAAGTGGGCTTATAATGGTCCACTTCTGGCCGTCCTACATACTAGGGGTGCATAATGGGTTTAGATATATTAAACTATGCGCAAGAGACAAGATTGGAGTCAAAAAGTTACTCCTGGCACTGAAAACCGACTGGAATTCACTCGGTCAGCCTCTAAACCGACTGGAATTCTACCGAGTCAGTATATATGCCGACTGGAATTTGTTAGTAACATGAAGGGAAAAGAATCCGAGTCCTTCTCGTTTAATTAGGCTCCTCAACACTTGGTTTTTCAGTCAGCAAGTGCCACCAAAACTGACTCCCATCGCTCGGGTCTACCACTCAGCGAGACGATCCTCATTGCTCAGCGTTCACTCAGTTATTAATTCCACAACCGACCAGCACTCAATCGGTCTTCCATCCAGTAAAACAGCCTAGACCGAGTCCTCTCTTACACAACTACCACTTGGTAGAATCATTCCAAATCCGAGCCCTCAATCACATAGGTTTCTCTCGGTAAATATTCCAGAGACCGATTCAAAGCTCTCAGGTTCCCATTCAGCAGAATCTACTGACCGATCCAGCTCTCATCATTCTCTCACTCGGCAATTACTCTAAAACTGACCATCACTCTATTGGTTTTCCACTCGGTAAACTTGTCACAAAGTTCACTCCCTTTTTCTTTCACTCGAGTGAAGTTTCCTAGCACTGTCTTTCACTCGGCAAGGTTATTCCTGAGTGCTTCTGGACACACTACATACTCTCAATCGGTGTCATTCTTACTCGAAATTATACTCGGCTATTCATCTCTTAGCAACACAGACTAATCTTCCTCGAAATACTTTTCACTCGGAATCCTTTAAGGCATTCACTACTCGGTAAAAGAGCCATATGAATAAGCCTCACTTGAAATTTTACACAACTCTGATTCTTCTCTCGGAAACATCTCACTCTATCTTATACTCGGAAGTATTTCAATTTTCTTCACTCGGAATATGTATAATATCTTTCACTCGGATATCAATACTTAGGAATATAGAAGTATTTCCCACTCGGGTTCTTATTCGGTTAATCATTACTTAGCCGAGATCAGACCAACTTCTTCAACTATGTTTCACTCAGAGTCCATCAGGGCCATTATCACTCGGAAAAAGGCCCATACATACGAGTCTCACTCGGAATTTGGCTTATATACAGGAGACTCACTCGGTTACTTATTTCAAAGACCGACTCATGCACTCAAGTTTGTCACTCAGTAAAAATAATTTTTTTTTGATCATCATTCACTCGTTCTTCTCTCGGCAAAATAATCCAAACTGAGTCCCCCTTCATAGTCTTTAACACTCGGTTCCTCATTCCAAATCCGAGTCTCCATACACACACGGTTTCACTCGGTAAGACTTTTCAGAAACCGATTCTCCCTCAGTTGTCCACTCACTCGGAATCTCATTCCAGGATTGACATATCTGGCCATCATACACCGTGTGTCCCCAGTCGGAATCCTTCCACTCGAAAGTATATTTTCCTCTGTACTTCACTCAGAAATAAAGGCACTCAGTGAACTTTCAGTCAGAATTGCAACGTCTAACTATGATTGACTCAGAAACTAGTCATTCAGAAGCATTTGACTCGGAAACGAGTCTTTGGAGAGTACTTGACTCAGAAATGAGTCTCTCTGAGGTGTTTGACTCTGCAGTGAGTCACTCCAAGGTGAGTCACTCAGATTCTTTCACCCGGAAGTGGTTCTGTCAGTCCACTTCACACAAAAGTGTCTCTGGGGCAAGAATTCCACTCGGAATAAACCCTCTCGGCCATGTTCCACTCGGAAAACACAACCTTTACTCGGTATTTCCATTTTTCACTCGGAATTTCTCTTAGTCACTCGGAATTTTCATTCTTCACTCGGAACAGAGTCCCTTTTTCACTCGGACAGTCCTTTCTAAGGCATGTTTTACTCGGAAAATGAATCTTATCATTAAAGGTCTATGTAAATCCTATAATCATACCCAAAAATAAAATTTTTGGAGTATTATATACCATCCATAGAGTGTTTTATTCATTGATTAACACTTATAGACCTTCTATACCTCATAATTTACAAAATGGGACTATTATTAAAAATAGGATGTTACATCATCCACTTTCTGAAGTCTGTAATTGGGAACACCTTGACTGGCTCAACAAGTTCTATGTCACTGTTGTTCTTTATCGAAGTGACACCAGTGGCCTTAAAGAATCACTCAAGCGAAAGAGGTCTCATTCTCCTGAGACATCCTCCAAACGACCAAGGTCTGAATCCCTGTCTTCCCCAGACTCTGCTCCCTCCTCTCATCTACCCATTCCTCTTGCCATTTTGCCTCCACCTTTGTCTCACATACCCTCCTCCTTAGCCATTATTCCTTGTCCTCCCATCTCTACTATTATCCATAAGTCTCGTTTTCCCCTTCTTTTCAAAACTATCCCATATTACCCAAATATTTTAATTACAAATCGGGGCTTGACACCTCTGACCCTAGCTATTATAGTCCTCAGAATAAGCCATTGTGAACATCCTTTTTTTGATCCTTATCGACTTCACATTCAACCGTTTGCTCCCAAATGTTATCCTTCTCTTCCCATTGAAAGGCTCCTTGGGTTCCTAGACTTGTTCTCAAATGATGACCTTGGGATGTTCCATGTGCTTCAAGCTGAACAGGCCTCTATCGCTCGTGATCTTAAGAATGGCTTCATCACTCTTAATGATGTCACCATCAAGAACTGCGTAGTCGCCACTCCTTAGAAGAATATTTTGTTTGAGGTTCCCGTCCCCCCTTCCCCCGCCAGTATAATGGATTTCTTTGGGCCGACTCAAGAAACCTATGCCTCCCAAATTGAAGCCTCTCTACAAAGGTCCTTTTCAGCCCAAGCGCCTCCCTGAAGCGACACTCAAGAGTCTCTGGACTGCAGCTAAACCCACTGAAGCTCATGCTGATGCATTATGGTGCCATTATCTTTGGACTCCACAAGAAGAACCTTCCTGCTTATTTTCTTCTTCATCTTATAATCCTATTTTTCATTATCTCCCCTCTTTGATCACTTTTACTTCTCCATATATCTTTGTGTTTCAAACTCGTTTCTTTACTGTTATTTCCTCTACTGCTTTCCTTTTTTTCATTTCAAGTATTACTCGTCATTTGCTTTTCCAATCTCGCTGATGGTCACTTTTTTTATTGATTACAAAAGGGGGAGTTGTGTAGAAGTATTTTCTTTTAAGGATCAATGTAATCAATGTAATGTCATGAAATGATACATATTGTATGCACTATTTTGATCAATGAAAAACCAGTCTATCCTAATTCAAATCCTATCCTATCAACTTATCATCTCAATGTTGATTCTGTGATATTCTGATCTCAGACTTTATCCACGAAAAGACTTAATGTTTGTTATCAACAAATAGGGGGACATTGTTAAGAAAAAGACTGGTAAAAAATATAAGTTTCAAGTCCTGTAGGACCAGACCCCAGACATTATAATCCCTGAATTCGTTTATACCACTCATCAAGTATTTTTGTTAAAAGAATAAAGTCTGAACTGCTTATAACATTTTCTTTTAAGTGTAAAAGTATTTTAAAGATATGAAGATCGAGTTATAAAAACAAACGGGGAGCACATGTTCCAAAAGTCAAGTAGAACAACAAAAGTCTGAAAGAAGCATCTTGAATAAAAAACTCCTTGTCAACATTTGAAAAATCTATTTTGGTGATGCTTCGGGAGAAATGATCATACCATATTTGCGTGCTTATCATCAAAGAACAAGATCAACTTGAGCAGCGGCTGTCAGCGTACCTATCTCTGTGAACTCCGATCACAAGTCAGAAAACTCAACAGGACATCTCTAAAAGCAACTTCTTGCTTAATCAAGGATAAGTACACGAAAGGTTTTATGCATGGAAATGCATAAGAAACTATTCTCGTGAAAATACTAAAATATGATTCAGACCTCTCTTAAGCCAGAAGTTAACTCAAGGTCTGATCTCAAGAAGCCTATGGCAAAATACCTTCAAAGGATTTCCAACGTCTATATCTTCATTCAAGGAGTGATAACGGTGATATCTTCAAGTCACTATAAATACCAAGAAAGTTTGAACATTCAAGATAGAGGGAGAAATATCTGAGAGGAAAGCTCATCAAGTCATCATTCAATCTTAGTTCAACTTCTTGTAAAAAGACAGACCCTCACTACTCTCTAGCTCTACTCTCAACAGACTCAGGTCTTATGTCAAAGATACTTAGTGTTCAATCTCAAAATCTGTCTATCATTTTTGTACATTAAGTTTGTAAAGCTCATTCATTCTTACTAATTGTATAAGTCTAGTAAAGTTACCAGGACTAGTTTGTGTATTGGGAAACACTTTGGCCTGAAGAGGCTTTCGAAAGAATACTTAGGTTAAGCCAGGAGTGGCTTGTTTAAAGAATATTTAGGTTGAGCCAGAAGTGGCTTGTTGAAAGAATACTTGGAGCACGCATTTGGTGCTGATATTGTAAAGCAGATTTTACAATAGTGGAAATCCTTCAAGTTGGAAAGGACTGAACGTAGCTTCTATGTTGGAAGTGAACTTGAATAAACTCTGTGTGCTTATTCTTTCTTTCTCTTTATCATTTGATTACTTGTATTTGTTTTTGGTTCAAAATTTACTTAAAAAGAGTTTAAGACTTATATTCAACCCCCCTTCTAAGTCTGACTCTGAACCGTTAATCGCTTTTAGGGAGATGCTTGGACTACTTGAGAGACAATTTTTTGAGGAGTTTGGGGAGAAAGGGTGACTAATGGTGATGAAAAGGATCATGGTAAAACACGTTTAAGAATGCCATATTGATCTTTTGAGACTACTTTTCCTTTATCACTCATGATAATCCCTGTAAAAATTCTCGAGTTAAGTAGTCTGGAGGTGCATTCTTCTCTCCTTTACATGTTCAATGTCAAATTCAAAATAAGACAATAAGGATTGTCATCTGACAAAAGTATGTTTGGAAATAAGATTTTGAGCATCTTTATTTAAAACACTTGATGTAGCTTTACAATCAGTTCTTATTTAAAACCTTTTGCTAAATAGATGATCTTGGAATTTTAAAACATATAAAACTATTGATAAAGTTTCCTTTTTAACAGTAGAATATTTTAGTTGAGCTGGATGCCAAATACGGGAATGAAATCTCACAATTTGTTCTTTTGAAGAATCAGAAACCTTTTGTTTTAGTAGTCCTCCGTATAAGCATCATTTTCCAATATTAAGAAGGCTATTGGGTTAGGAATTCCTAAACAAGGAGGTTTTTTGGTTAAAGATTTTACTTGTGTTATTGTTTGAGTCATTTGATCTTCCCTAGAAAAGAGGATCTTTTCTAAGTCTTTAATAAAGTGGTGCACAAATGTTTCTAATATTGGGTATAAATTCAGCTATATAGTTAATAATCCTAAAAAGCTTTGTAATTGTTTTTTATCTTTAATCTCATTAGGAAATTTACTTTTAAATTCTAAAGATCTTTGTATAGGAGTAATTGTTTCTTGGTGAATTTCATAACCTAAAAATCTTATTTTTGTCTGAAATAATTTTATCTTTCTTGCTAATACCACAAGTCTATTTTCTTTTATGATTTTTATAAATTTTTCTAAATGAGAAATATGTTGATTAATTCCTTTTGAAAAAATTAAAACATCATCAAGATATACTATTGAAAACTCCATATAGGGGTAAAATATATGATTCATTATATTTTGAAATTTGCTTGGAGCATTCTTTAAACCTTGTTGCAATACATTCCATTCATAATGCCCAGAGGGTACTAAAAAAGCTATTTTATATCTATCTCTTTTTACAGAAATTTGATAATAACCAGATTTCATATAAAACTTTGAAAATATGGTTGCGTTATGCAATCTTTTAATTAGATCTAATTTATTTGGTAATGGGTACCTAGTCCATTTTAATACTTTGTTTAATGGTTTATAATTAATTACTAATCTTGGAGCTCCTCTTTCTTGTTCAGAGGCGTTCATTACATGAAAGCACGAGCAACTCCATGGTAATTTAGAGGGTCTAATTAATCATTTGTCTAAATATTCTTGCATTTCTTTTTTGAAGTATTCTAAATAATGTTGATTCATTGGTATTGTCCTCGCCTTAGTGGGTATTTTTGTTTCATCAAAATTATCCTCATATGGTAGTGCAATCTCATATTTCTTTCTATTCCAAAAGGCTATTGGATTTGTTTTACAAATTTCTTTTTCTATTTTTTCCTGAAATTTTTAATGGTTTGTTGAATTTTTGGGGTTTTTAACTATTCTTCGATTCTTTTATATTTTGTTTAGTTTTTCTTTCTAAAAGATTTACCCTTTTATTGAATTTTCTTTTAATAAGTTTGATTCTCTTAACCTAGAGAGCATTATAAATTTAAAACAAATTTCTTGACCTATAGCTTTAGATACTATTCCTATTTTTGTTACTTTAAATGGGTATAGCAGAATTAAAAATGGAGTTCCTAATATTAGAGGAGTAGTCATATTTTTTACTAATTCAAAAGAAGTTTGATAACATATTTTGTTTTTACAAATTTTTGCATTTGATAATTTATAGTGAATATTCATTTTTGATCTATTAGCGCTACTAACTCCTTCATTAGTTTTTTCATAATATTTAGTAGGTACTAATCCTTCTTGAATACAATTTATATCTGCCCTAGAATTAACTAGGGCTATTGACACGTTGTCATTGTCGGGTCAAATAAAAAGTTAAATTAATATAGTATAAGGTGAACAACCTTAGTCGTCTCTCGAGGACCTTAGTTTAATTAGTTACACTCAATTTAATTATAATAAAGGGGGGTTTGTGTTAAGATTGAAAGGAAAATTAAGTGATTATATAATAGTGCAAAAAGTAAATTTATGAGTAAGAATAATCAAATTTAGAAACAACCAACCCAAGGAATTAATAAATCTTTAGTTAACTAATCATTGATCATAAATATGATTAAATATAATTAATCTCTCAACCTTGAATCATTTGGAATCCCTAAATTATTATATTCTAGAAAATCTTCTAGAATTGAATTAATGAACTAATAAGAATAATCAATCGATATATTCTTATTAATTACTAAAATAACTTTTAAACTATAATTTGATTGAGTTAAGAAACTAAATAGAAATCTCTTATTTAGTGACTTAATCATTGTTCTCAAATTGATTATTGATTAACCAACCAACATCAGTTTAGATTATAGATTGTTTAATTATATACAAATCGGTTATACACTTAAATAATCTACCATCATAAGTGTTTGAGAAACAAAGAAAAGTAATTATCTTCAATAAAAATATTAAGAGCAAGAACTCAAAGTTAACATAAAGAAAAATTAAATTCTTTGAGTTGATTTTAAAAGATTAAGCTTCCATGATAATTTTTAACAATGAAAACTAATATTAAATTAACTATAACTTTGATTATAAAAGTAAATAACAAATAATAAAATTAACTTACTTGATATTGAGGAAAGGAAATGAAAACCATAACTTGAGGGATTGAATATAGAACAAGGAATTAAAGCAAGAGAAAGAACTAAAACTTAAGAAACTAAAGCAAAGATATAGAAATGTAATGAAAACTAAAGCATGTATTTCTTATGTATTTCTTGTGTATCTTCCTTACAACTTCAAGCATCTATTTATAGGCAAGATATGATGATACTATACAATCATTTTATGATTATTAATGCATTTTTTCAACATTGGTGGGCTTGAAATTACAATAATTCAAAAGAAGATAATGGTAGGTGTTGAAATTCATTCTCCTCTTTATCTTCTTCACCTTGCGAGTCCAATATGACCTTCTAGATGGCCGAATTTTGAAAAACCTTCAACATGAAAGTTGTAGATCTCTGTCTTATTGAGAATTTGGGACAATAATGAGGTCATTGGGACACCTAGAGCTCCAGATATGTGTATTTTGGTGAACTATGGCAATGTTGGTGGGACACATAAGGGCTGATTGATTCAAGCTCCATTTCTTTATTTTTTCAGATGCAAAATAACCAAATCTGATCATCATGATGTAGCCCTCTATCTTAGCTTTCCATGGGCTCCAAGATTAGCCCATTTGGATCACAAAAGTCCAAGTTATGGCCAAAATAAGACAAGATACTCAAGATACATACAGAAAACGAAAATTGAAACATTTATACATAATACTTCAATTTAACTAAACAACATAAAACTTAATTAAAATACTATTATTAAACATAGTAATTATATAATAAACCCCAAGTGTAAAACTATAAGAAGTGTATTAAAATTTATTTATCAAATTCCCCCATACTTAAGCTTTTGCACTCCAGGGCAAAACCAAACCAAAAACTAAAATGAGAAACAACAGAAAAAGATTTTTTTTTCAAATTGATTTTTTTTGAAGTCTAAAATAATAAGTAATACACATCATCCCTTATATCAAGAAGTCATGATAAGCGTGAATAAGAAGCATTACATACTAGTTACACAAATTGAGTGATCAAATCAAAGAGTGAATGAAAATGTGATAGATGTTCTCTTCATGCTCTCTATATCTCAATTGTTTGGGTTTGTGTATACTCTCAAAAATCACCCAAATAAATTAGCACTACCATAGGCTTGACAAAGTTCTAATTTCTATATTTGAACACATATGCATGCAAAGATCAAAAGGACTTTATTAAGGTTATAATGGGGCCAAGGTGATATAGGGTGGATAAAATGAAATAGTATGGCTAAACTTAGGGTTGAAAAAGAGCAATGGAGTAAGTGATTTAGTGATTGTGGAAGTACATTTTGAAACTCAATACTTAGCAAAATGAAACATGATGGAGGATAAAACATGAGAATAAATCCTCCTGATTATTTTCATACATATATTCACCACTTCTTTTTCTTCTTTTTCTCTTTTTTTATTATTTTTTTACTTTCTTTTTAAACAATGAAACAACAACATATATATCTTGGGTACATTTCCACAATCATCAAGAATCTTTATTCATAGTAATTCCAAAACTCCTAATCAATTCCTAAGCAAAGGTGATCATGTTTTTTTTTGGGGCTATTGGCTAATTATGTGGCTGAATCAAGAAATGGATATAGGCTCAACGTGGGTAACAATGGAAAGTATGTAAGGTAAGGCATATGGCTAGTGGCTAGTTAAAACAAAAATGGCCTTAATCACATCAAAGCATGCACATGGAACATAATACATCAAAAAGAAACAAGTCATGTTCTAGAGCACTAATAAATAAGGGTTAATCAAGAAAAAGGAAAGATGGCATAATATGATCCATTCAATTAAGCTCAAAATCTCACCGAGGGTGGTCAATCTATCACAATTCATATACAATTTGATCTTCACAAACAACTTATTAAATTAATATGCAAGGAAATTATTCACAACATGTCATGAAATATTGGACAAGGGTGATGTAATTACTCATTACTTAGACAAATTTTTAAAAAAATTAGTGAAAAGCATGTAGAATTTAAAATGAAAAACTGGAAATGATGATTTTTTTTTATGAACAAGAAACAAAGAAGGAAAAATAAATCATAACCAAATATTGGTGTCAGGATCTTGTTCCTTATGCTTCTTGCTCTGTACTTTTTTTTCAAGGGCGCTTAGTAACGAAGATACCTACAACAAATTGGTCAGTTCAATTGCATGTGAAATGATTAGTATAACTGAACAATTTGATTGTGTCATATAACCTAGTTTCATGGGACTTGTGTTAGAACCCAAAAGAAAAATATCATCAACACAACCATGAATAGCATCAAGAGCAATAACATACATCTTAATTAATTCGTATGCCTATAGAAAGACTCTGCTATATCATCCATTAAGAGAGAATAAAGAACCTGATGATTGACTAGTGGTGAGGTGTGGCTCCGATCTGAAAGAAAAGGATGAAGGCAAAGTGTAGCGGCTAGAGAATGATGAAGATGATGTTTATGGTTGCAGAATGGTTAATGTCGAATGGAAATGATTCCAGGCAAGGTAAAGGCAAAGGCGCAGTGTGTGTGTGTGTGTGTGTTTTTTTTGTTTTGTTTTTTTTAGAAAAAAATTAATAAAGAAGGTGAAACAATTGTGGTTATCCGAGTGAGATTTGTTGTGAGGATGCGTCTCAAGAGTTTGGACTCTTTACTCAGCCCATCCTAACAAAAGTACTCATGACAAAAAAAAATATTTTTTTATTTTAAAACAAAAAAATTAAACAAAAGTGATACTGATACTATATAGTGAAGGATACGTCTCAAGACTTTGGTTCTCAAAGATGCATCTTTATGACTTTAGATACAACTTTCCCAAATTAATCTTTACTCTGTCTATCCCTCACAAACAAATAATAAAAAATATATATATATATAACTCAGACCCCCCACACTTATTCAAGACATTGTCCTCAGTGTCTTATATGATTTCCACAGTCTATTTTTTTCTTTTTTTTCAATTTTTAATTTTTTTAATTAATTTTTTTAAAATATAGATAAAGGTGAGAAAGAAGTTATAACCGAAGGGTGGTGTCTGGTTCTGGATTCTTTCGCTTGTGTGTGTGATCCTTATCTTGCTTCAAGAGGGGTTGAGGTTGGGGTAAAAAGATCTGCAAAATATCAATCAATTCATCTGCATTTGATGAAGCATGAATGAATGATCGATCATCTTGAGTTATAAGGCCCTGTTCCACAGCTTTATCTAAAAACATTAACAAACTATCATAAAAACCATTAATATTTAATAATCCTAATGGCTTTTTATGAAGGTTCATGCTACACCATGATAAAATGCAAAATATTTCCTCAAAAGTACCAAAACCTCCAGGAAGTGCGATAAAGGCTTCAGCACCTATAACCATACGAGCCATTCGTTGATGGATGCTTGTAACTTTTACCTCAGTTCCTACAGCAATAGCTGGTGTAATACCAACATGAGGTAGGATGATACTAGAGACGTTGCTTCCTTCAACTAGTGCAGATAGTGCCATGGAGCCTCTCAAACCCTGTACTCCTCCTCTATACAAGACCTTTATTTCTTTCGCAGCCAATAGTTTTCCCAACTTAGTGGCTGCTATTAGGTACTCCTTACAATTACCATTGTTGGATCTACAAAACACACAAATGGATTTGATTTTTTTCATCTTTTTTTGTGTTTTCCATATAGAGTTATGCACCCTTATATAGATAAAAACTGAGATGAAATAATTGATGAAAGATAAAAAGTTTACATAATTATTATTATATAAAAATAAATGACAGTAATGAAGAAATTTGAAAAGACATGATTGAAGAAAATAAAAATAGGTAATTTTAAAAGTCAAAGTGAATTCAGAAAAGTAAAACATTGAAAACAACAGTAAATATGTACAGTAGGTGTGATTATGGCTCACATCTTCCTCTGGTTTTACGTCTAGTAACGGCTTAAACGCCTTCTATGAGTCAAGGTTTTTGCTACCCATCCAGTTTTCTTATAAACTGGCAAACAGGGTCGTTTAACGCCAGATTCCCAAGGCTATAGTTTTCTTTTTGTTGAATGAATAGATCATATAATTTCAGAAGGACTCCTTGAACAGTTCCACATGGATGCGTCTCAAGAATTTGGATTAAGTTATCCAAGTTCTCTTTACTCAGTCCATCCTTTATAAATTTAATTTTGTCCTCCTGATTTATAGATACCATTCCAGGGTTCCTACAACGTGTATCACAATTCCATCTTGCACACTTATGGAAAACTCTCATCCTTTTAGCTCTTCATTTTTTAGAATAAGAACTACGTCCCATACCTGGCAAATGTTTTATATAGGACTTATGTAATTCACCAGAGAGACGTACCTTTGCTTCAATAAGCCAACGAACATGCTCTAGAATGCCAAAATATGTGAGTAGTTTTAACCTTTGAACTCGAGCTTTGTAAATTTTTACAATCACATCGCGTGGAAGTGTAGGGAATCTTTCCTTAAGTTTTGCAAGGGTTTGTTCCATTGTCAGATTACTTTGAAGTTGTGGCTGTTTAGAAAAGAGAGAATAGAAAACGAGGTTATAGAGAATAGTAGAGATGAAGAAGGTGAAAAGGTGATAGGTTGCCTTCTATCAAGCACTTGTTTAACGTCACGAGCCTGACGATGACCTTTTAACTACTACAAGAAAAATGATAATAATGCCAAAACAATAATAGTAATAATGATTAAGACAAGTGTTAGCACTGAAAAGAATGATGATGTAATTAATTGATATCTATTTTTTTATTTTTTTATAAATATTATTATTAGGAAAAATTAGTCAAAATATTTGGCATCACACAAATACACCTCCGTATCTATGTGCTCTTGGAACCCTTGAAAGAAAGGTTTAAGTCGGTGCCCATTTACCTTGAAAACCTTGTTTGTCGCTTTATCTGAAATTTCAATCACACCATAAGGAAAGATATTAGTTATTTCAAATAGGCCTACCCATTTAGAGCGAAGCTTACCAGATATGAGCTTTAGACGTGAATTATACAATAAAACTTTTTATCCAATGAAAAAGTTTTTTCTCAAGACCTGTTTGTCATGAAAGGATTTGGCTTTTTCTTTATAGGTTTTAGAACTTTCATAAGCTTCCAAACGAATTTCTTCTAGTTCCTGTAGTTGGAGTTTCCTTTCTTTACCGGCCTCATTTAAGTCCAAGTTACATTGTTTTACTGCCCAATAAGCTTTGTGCTCAATTTCTACAGGTAAGTGGCATGATTTTCCAAAAACAATCCTATAGGGTGACATTCCAATAGGTGTTTTATAAGCTGTTCTATAAGCCCAAAGAGCATCTTCTAACCTTTTGCTCCAATCTTTCCTATTTGGTTGTACTGTTTTTTAAAGGATCATTTTTAATTCCCGATTGGACACTTCAGCTTGCCCATTTGTTTGGGGGTGATAAGGTGTTGAAACCTTATGCATAACTCCATATTTTTTAAGAAGGGACTCCATTTTATGGTTGCAAAAATGTGATCCTTGATCACTAATGATGGCCTTAGGGACACCAAACCTACAAAATATATGTGATCTAACAAAATCTGCAACAACTTTAGAATCATCAGTTCGAGTAGCTTTAGCTTCAACCCATTTAGACATATAATCCCCGGCAACGGCGCCAAATTTGACACGCTGTCATTGTCGGGTCAAATAAAAAGTTAAATTAATATTGTATAAGGTGAACAACCTTAGTCGTCTCTCGAGGACCTTAGTTTAATTAGTTACACTCAATTTAATTATAATAAAGGGGGGTTTGTGTTAAGATTGAAAGGAAAATTAAGTGATTATATAATAGTGCAAAAAGTAAATTTATGAGTAAGAATAATCAAATTTAGAAACAACCAACCCAAGGAATTAATAAATCTTTAGTTAACTAATCATTGATCATAAATATGATTAAATATAATTAATCTCTCAACCTTGAATCATTTGGAATCCCTAAATGATTATATTCTAGAAAATCTTCTAGAATTGAATTAATGAACTAATAAGAATAATCAATCGATATATTCTTATTAATTACTAAAATAACTTTTAAACTATAATTTGATTGAGTTAAGAAACTAAATAGAAATCTCTTATTTAGTGATTTAATCATTGTTCTCAAATTGATTATTGATTAACCAACCAACATCAGTTTAGATTATAGATTGTTTAATTATATACAAATCGGTTATACACTTAAATAATCTACCATCATAAGTGTTTGAGAAACAAAGAAAAGTAATTATCTTCAATAAAAATATTAAGAGCAAGAACTCAAAGTTAACATAAAGAAAAATTAAATTCTTTGAGTTGATTTTAAAAGATTAAGCTTCCATGATAATTTTTAACAATGAAAACTAATATTAAATTAACTATAACTTTGATTATAAAAGTAAATAACAAATAATAAAATTAACTTACTTGATATTGAGGAAGGGAAATGAAAACCATAACTTGAGGGATTGAATATAGAACAAGGAATTAAAGCAAGAGAAATAACTAAAACTTAAGAAACTAAAGTAAAACCAAAAGATACAGGAAAAGGTCCCATGAAATCTATGCCCCAAACATAAAAAATTTCACAAAATAACATGGGTTATTGAGGCATCTGATTTCTACGAGATATGTTTCCCATTCTTTGACATCGTTCGCAAGGTTTACAAAACGTATATGCGTCATGAAAAATTGTTGGCCAATACAAACCAGATTCTAATACTTTCCTTGCTGTACGTTGAGGTCCAAAATGTCCACCACATGCATATGTATGATAAAATGTAAGAATGGAATGAAATTCATTTTCAGGTACACACCTTCTAATGACTTGATCACTACAAAGTTTCCATAAGTAAGGATCATCCCAAACATAGTATTTAGAATCACTTTTTAGTTTTATTATTTGTTGTTTAGATCATGTGTGGGAGTAACAGAAGCAACTAAGTAGTTTACCAAATCAGCAAACCATGGAGTAGAATCATGTATTCCCATAAGTTGTTCATCAGGGAAATCATCTCTAATGGAAATTGGGTCAAGTTCTTTTTCAATTCTGCTTAAGTGATCAGCCACCAAATTTTCTGCTCTAATTTTATCCCTAATTTCAATATCAAATTCTTGGAGCAACAACATCCACCTGATCAATCTTGGTTTTGCATCTGGTTTCTTTAAAAGGAACTTTAATGCTGCATGATCTGAAAATACAACTACTTTTGAACCGAGCAAATAAAATCTAAATTTATCAAGTGCAAACACAATAGCAAGTAGTTCTTTTTTTGTGGTAGTATAGTTTATTTTTATTTGTGCAGTATCCAAAGTTCGTGAGGCATAGTAAATAACATGTTGTACTTTACCTACTCTTTGAGCAAGAACAGCTCCTAATGCATAATTTGATGCATCACACATAAGTTCAAATGGAAGTGACCAATCTGGTGCCTGGATGATAGGAGTGGTAGTTAAAGCTTTCTTTAAGCAATCAAAAGCCTCTTTACATTTGTCATTAAAGTCAAATGCTATATTTTTTTGTAGCAAGTTAGACAACGGAAGGGCTATCTTACTAAAGTTTTTTATAAACCTTCTATAGAAACCTGCATGACTAAGAAAAGAACGAATATCTCGCACACAAGAAGGATAAGGTAATTGAGAAATTACATCAATTTTTGCAGGATCTACTTCTATGCCTTTTTTAGATATTACATGGCCTAAAACTATTCCTTCTTCTACCATGAAGTGGCATTTCTCATAATTAAGAACAAGGTTAGTTTCAATGCATCTATGTAATACTTTATCTAGACTATTTAAGCAAGCATCAAATGATGAACCATATACTGTGAAATCATCCATAAATACTTCCATGCAATTTTCAAGAAAATCAGTAAAGATACTAATCATGCATCGTTGAAAGGTACCAGGGGCATTGCATAAGCCAAAAGGCATCCTCCTATAAGCAAAAGTGCCAAAAGGACATGTAAATATTGTTTTTTCTTGATCTTCTAGTGCAATATAAATTTGGAAGTAACCTGAAAATCCATCTAGAAAGCAGTAATGTGACTTACCTGCCAGTCGTTCCAACATTTGATCAATGAAAGGTAAAGGAAAGTGATCCTTTCGGGTTTCTTTGTTAAGTTTCCTGTAATCAATGCATACTCGCCAACTATTTTGGATTCTGGTAGGAATTAGTTCATCATTTTCATTTTTAACCACTGTGATTCCAGACTTTTTGGGAACCACTTGTACAGGGCTGACCCAAGTGCTATCTGATATAGGGTAAATGATGCCAGCTTGTAATAATTTTGTTACCACTTTTTTAACTACATCAAGGATTTGAGGATTAAGTCTTCTTTGTGGTTGCCTTACTGGTTTAGCTTCTTCCTCTAATAGAATTCTATGCATACACATGGAAGGGCTAATACATGGGATATCTTCCAAAGTCCAACCAATTGCTTTCTTATGCTTCCTAATAATCTACAACAACCTTGTTTCTTGATCAACATTTAATTTGTTAGAAATAATCACTGGAAGATTCTTATCTTCCTCTAAATATGCATACTTTAAATGTTCAGGAAGAGGTTTTAACTCTAACATAGGAGGCTGCATTATTGAAGGAATCAATTTGGTTGAATTTGTCTCAACAACTTGTACTTCAACATAATCAGATGTATTTGTAACTACTTTAATCAAATTATCACACTTTGATTCTTTTGAAACAACATCTAGAACTATATTTTCTGTTTTAAGGGAGTTTGGATCATTATTATCATTAAGCAAATATTTCTCAATTTCAGCACACACATTGCATTGATGAGAATCCATGCATGAATCACAAACAAATAAATCATAAAAATCAGACAATACAGGAAAATCAACATCATCAGATAACTTAATAATATTATCCTCAACTAAATCAGTTATTAAGTCAATTTGAAAAACAGAATGATCCTCAGTAGGATGCTTCATAGCATCTAAAATGTTGAATCTAACCACACTATCTCCAAATTCCATAGAAAGTGTTCCTGCATGCACATCTATCTTTATTCTAGCTATTTTTAAGAATGGTCTACCTAAAATTATTGCAGCTTTATTGGTGGAATTCTCACTTTCCATATCTAGAACATAAAAATCTGCAAGAAAAATTAAATCATTAACTTTAACAAGGACATCTTTAATAATTCCTGCAGGATGTGCAGAGCTTCGATTCGCTAATTGTATAACCATACCTGTAGTTTGCAAAGGTCCAAGGGAAAGTGAAGTAAATACAGTCATAGGCATAACATTAATAGATGCACCTAAGTCTAGCATGGCATTTTCAAATTTTTTATTGTATATTATGCATGGAATAGTAAACGTCCCAGGGTCTTTACATTTTTCTGGTATATGTGACAAAGGTTTTTCAATTAATGCAGACACATTTTTACTTATATTAATCCTTTCATTGCCTTTTAGTCTTCTTTTATTAGTGCATAGTTCTTTAAGGAATTTGGCATATCTTGGGATTTGCTTGATGGCTTCTAATAAAGGTATATTTACCTCTATTTTTCTAAATGTTTCCAAGATCTCCTCATCTATTTTCTTATTTTGTATAGATTTTTATCTTTGTGGAAATGGAAGAGGGGTATGTTGCTTATCAGGACCAGCTGCAGAAGGAGGATTTGTGAGAGATATATCATTACTATTATTACTTGAACTATCTAAAACTTCTTCTGTATGTTTTTCTGTGACAATAGTATTTTCAGTTTGTTGTTCTTTTTCTGGTCCATGGATAGCTTTACCAGATCTTAAAGTAATTGTACTTATATTTTTAGGATTGACAATTGTCTGAGCGGGTAACTTATCTGAACCTTGAGACTGCAAATGGTTTAAAGATGTAGCCAATTGACCAATCTGATTTTCAAGAGTTTGAATTATAGCCTCAGTTCTTTTTTGGAAGTTCAGATTATTTAATGACATTTGCTTTATCAATTCCTCTAAATTTGATTTCTTAGTGAAAGGTGCAGCTATTTGTGTAGCTTGTTGTTGTACATGAGGAGGTTGATATGGTCTGCTTGGTCCAGTATTTGCCTGAAAAGGTGCATGAGGTTGTTGTGAGGAATTACCCCATCTTAAATTAGGGTGATTCCTCCAACCAGGATTATATCTATTAGAAGAAAGATCATAATTATTATGTTTTTGTTGTGGCAGTCTGTTATTGTATAAGTTGGCAGCACATACTTGAGGATTTTCATCAGGAATTTTAGCTTCCTGCAGTGAAGGACAACAATCGGTATAATGATCTAATGAAGTACAGATAGAGCATACCTTAGCAGGGGTTACAGGTTGTTGTTTTTGAGACACAATAATATTTTTCATAAGTGTTGCTAGTTCAGCAAATTTACTTTCCCATTTTTTATCTCTATCATTAGTAGTTTCAATTTCATGGACTCCTCTAATTACTACAGAATTATTTCTGGTGGCATGTTGTTGAGCATTAGCAGCCATGTTCTCAATTAAAGTTTTTGCTGTATTTGTAGTTTTATTTTGCAAAGCACCACCACTAGCTGCATCAACTAAAGTTCTATCCATTGGATTAAGACCTTCATAGAAATATTGTATGAGAAGTTGGTCCGTAATTTGGTGATGGGGACAACTAGCATACAATCTTTTAAATCTTTCCCAGTATTCATAAAGATTTTCCCGGTCATGTTGCCGGATGCCACATATTTCTTTTCTAATTGAGGAAGTTCTTGAAGCGAGGAAAAATTTTTCAAGAAATATTTTCTTTAAGTCATCCCAACTTGTAATAGAGCCAGGAGGAAGGTAAAATAACCAATCCTCAGCGATATCTGCTAGGGAGAAAGGAAAAGCTTTAAGTTTTCCATGTTCTTTTGAAACCCCTTCAGGTTTCATGGTAGAGCAAAGGATATGAAATGCTTTTAAGTGTTTATGAGGATCTTCACCTGCACGACCATGAAACTTTGGTAACAAATGAACTAAACCAGTTTTTAAGCACAAAAGGAACATCTTCCTCAGGATATAAGATGCATGATGTTTGATTAGTGACATCTGGTGTAGCTAGTTCTTTTAATGTCTTTTCAGCCATGTTATACAAATACTCAGAAGTTGAAGGTTTAGTTTCACTACTTATGCTATTAGCTAGAATATTATTATTATTATTATTATTATTATTATTATTATTATTATTATTTAATAGTTTCTTAGATGATCTAACTAATTGATGAAATGTTCTATCTATTTTAGGATCAAAAGAATATAGTGGTTCGGGATTAGATCTAGTTATACATAATACATCTACATATATTGTAACAAAATACTACAACTATGTAATAAAAGGAAAAAGTTATCATTTTAATTATGAAATGCTTAGAACATATGTTTAAAAAATTTAAAGATTTTTTTTTATATTTATATTTTTTTCAATGGTTGAAAATGAGATTACTAGAGAATAAATAAGAATATAATAAAGTGGAAAACAAAATTCAATTTTTTTTATATGCTCACATTCAACCAAACCTGAATATCTTCAACACACCTATAAAAAAATGTAAAACATATTAGATAATTGAATGCAAATAATTAGGACCAAAGGTCCCCGGCAACGGCGTCAAATTTGACACGCTGTCGTTGTCGGGTCAAATAAAAAGTTAAATTAATATAGTATAAGGTGAACAACCTTAGTCGTCTCTCGAGGACCTTAGTTTAATTAGTTACACTCAATTTAATTATAATAAAGGGGGGGTTTGTGTTGAGATTGAAAGGAAAATTAAGTGATTATATAATAGTGCAAAAAGTAAATTTATGAGTAAGAATAATCAAATTTAGAAACAACCAACCCAAGGAATTAATAAATCTTTAGTTAACTAATCATTGATCAAAAATATGATTAAATATAATTAATTTCTCAACCTTGAATCATTTGGAATCCCTAAATGATTATATTCTAGAAAATCTTCTAGAATTGAATTATGAACTAATAAGAATAATCAATCGATATATTCTTATTAATTACTAAAATAACTTTTAAACTATAATTTGATTGAGTTAAGAAACTAAATAGAAATCTCTTATTTAGTGACTTAATCTTTGTTCTCAAATTGATTATTGATTAACCAACCAACATCAGTTTATATTATAGATTCTTTAATTATATACCAATCAGTTATACACTTAAATAATCTACCATCATAAGTGTTTGAGAAACAAAGAAAAGTAATTATCTTCAATAAAAATATTAAGAGCAAGAACTCAAAGTTAACATAAAGAAAAATTAAATTCCTTGAGTTGATTTTAAAAGATTAAGCTTCGATGATAATTTTTAATAATGAAAACTAATATTAAATTAACTATAACTTTGATTATAAAAGTAAATAACAAATAATAAAATTAACTTACTTGATATTGAGGAAGGGAAATGAAAACCATAACTTGAGGGATTGAATATAGAACAAGGAATTAAAGCAAGAGAAAGAACTAAAACTTAAGAAACTAAAGCAAAGATATAGAAATGTAATGAAAACTAAAGCATGTATTTCTTATGTATTTCTTATGTATCTTCCTTACAACTTCAAGCATCTATTTATAGGCAAGATATGATGATACTATACATTCATTTTCTGATTATTAATGCATTTTTTCAACAAGGGTGGGCTTGAAATTACAATAATTCAAAAGAAGATAATGGTAGGTGTTGAAATTCATTCTCCTCTTTATCTTCTCCACCTTGCGAGTCCAATATGACCTTCTATATGGCCGAATTTTGAAAAACATTAAACACAAAAGTTGTAGATCTCTATCTTATTCAGAATATGGCATAAGAATGAGGTCATTTGGACACCTAGAGCTCCAGATATGTGTATTTTGGTGAACTATGGCAATGCTGGTAGGACACATGAGGGCTGATTGATTCAAGCTCCATTTCTTTATTTTTTTCAGATGAAAAATAACCAAATCTTATCATCATGATGTAGTCCTCTGTCTTAGCTTTCCATGGGCTCCAAGATTAGCCCATTTGGATCACAAAAGCCCAAGTTATGGCCAAAATAAGGCAAGATACTCAAGATACATACAAAAAATGAAAATTGAAACATTTATACATAATACTTCAATTTAACTAAACAACATAAAACTTAATTAAAATATTATTATTAAATATAGTAATTATATAATAAACCGCAAGTGTAAAACTATAAGAAGTGTATTAAAATTGATTTATCAGCTATCATGTCAAAAATTTCTTCTTTTATTACTAATGATATTTCTACTAATCATTTGTGTGAAGTTATAAGGCTTAATAAATTTATATAATTTTCACTAGGTTCACTATTTTCTTTAGACCTTTCTTGATCTTTAATTATTTTCTTTCCCTCTAATTTGATTAGTCTATATTCTAGAGAAATATCAATTTGCCATAGTTCTTGGATTTCTCTTTTTAATTCTTTTATTTCTTCTTGCAAATCTTTAATAGTTACTAAATTAATAGGTTGTTTAAATCATTTTAGAATATCATTTATTTCTATTGCTTCTATAGTTTAGGCTCTATTTTATTCTTCTTTTATAATTAAGTCATTTAATTGATGTAAAAATTCTATCTTTAATGGAGAATCTTCCATCTTATCTATTATTGATATAAACACAAATGTTTGATCTTTAGTTATCATATTGACTGTCAAACAATTTGAATAAGAACATAATCCTGGTCCTAAACAATAATCATCATCTTCCTCTTCTAATTCTTCTTCTTCAGAAGAAGAAGAAGAAATTTGATTCAATTGGTATATTTCATTTTCAAACTCTATGTGTTCTTTTGACATAGTTTCTCCTTCAAGTTCAAAGTTAATTAGAACATTCAGTAGGATTTCTTATAGTTTTTCGTCTACTTCTAAGGCATTTATTTTTTTGTACTCTATAGTTTTTAGCTATATAACCCTTTCTTAACTATTCTTTTCCTTATTTTTAGGGGCTATGATTGTAGTTGGTTGATTTTATGGAGTTGATTTCTTATTATAATTTTTCTATTGTTATTAGCTTTTACAAATTTTCTATTCCATATTGGGCACATAGTGTCCCCACTTCTCTTTTATCTACAATGCTTTCTTTTCTTATCCTGTTTTGTAATTTATAATTTATACAAACATTTATTCCAGTATGACTTGGCCATCACCCAGGAAGAAGCCATGGACCCTACACAGTCTTTGGAGGTTACCTTGGATGCTTTCAAGGGCCCTATGCCTAAGTCAAGGGCCAAGAGAGCCAAGGAAGGTCTCCAAAAGCATTTAGCTTCTTCTATACATTTCTTGAGTGGGCCCAAGCCTAAGGAGGAGCTCTTAAAGACCCTTACCATTTTCTCTTGCACTATAGAAGGGTAATGGGCTTGATGTTGATGATTGGGCCTCCTTTGGGCCTCACATATTTTGTACATATTTTCCATGCTTTTATATTCTAGGTATATTAGGATTATATTTTAGGAATTAGTTTGGGCTTTGCATAGCCATTAGGTTTGGGCCACTTTTGGGCCTTGTACTTTGTACCTTTTTGCATTTGGGCTTGTATTGGGCCAATTTGAGTAGGATTTAGGATTGGGCCTTAGGAATTAATCCAAGGCCCATGATTAAGTAGTCTTGGGTGAAATAATGAGAGGGCTATATAAGCTCATCTCCTTTGTATTTCCATCATAACTTGAATGATTAGAGATTTTAGAGTGAGAAACTTTCCCTTTTCTCTAGAAAAGTAGAAGCTTTAGGCTCCTTTCCTAGTGTCTTATCCTTTGGACCTTCTCCCAAAGGAGGTGACATTCAACACCTTATCTCTCTAACTCCTAGAGAGTGGCGAAACCATAAGCCTCTCCCTTCCTCTCCATCTCCTTCATTTCTAGGCCAAATTCTCCTTAGATCTAAGCCTTTCCTCCTTTGGCTTCCTCTATACTCTAGCTTCCCTTGCAAGACTCCATTAACTTCCTTCATAAGACATCAAAATCATGACTAATCCTCTCCATTCTCTTGAAGCTTTGTGGATCTAAGAGATTCGAGAAGAGAAGATCCTTCAGCAAAATATAGGAATTGATGAAATTCCTACTACATGTGGTATCTAGAGTCTCAAATGCTCTTGAATTTTTTTCTTAGATATGAATTGGTACTGTATTCCTTTGGTATTTTTGTTTCTAGATCTGAATTCCTTGCTTCCTATACATAAATTTTCGTATATCATATGCCTAAAAACTCAAAAAATACAAAAGTTATGCTTACTTGAAATTTAAGATCTAGACTTTTTGGCTTTAAATTTTCCAAACATCCTTCACAAGAGTTGCTACTGCATACATCTGAAACACAACCTCAAAGTTTCATAAAGTTTGGAGAAAAATTTTTAAAAGTAAAAAAAGTTGACCTTAGATGCCTTCTACTTCAAGTAACATGATATGCCTTGAGTTTCTTTGACTTTTCTTTGCATCTTGTGTCATTTTTGTGTCATTTTCTCATTTGGAAGTATATTTTAAGTTCTGGACCTGCACATAACCGTGACCTATAAGTGCCTAGAATAGATCTTTGTAGCTTTGCTTAAGTGCTCACTAGTTGCCTTAGATTGTGCCTTGAGTTTGGAGCTTGTTTCTTGTCACTTCTAGGAGTTTTTATATTGATCTTTGCTTGAGTGATTTGATGTATTCTTAGGTACTTTAATCACATTTTTTGAAGTACCTAACAAGCTCCTTAGAGTCTTGTTGTTCACCTCACTTTAAGGTGACAAGTGTGCTTAAGTGTTGTAGGTTGTTAGATCTCCTTTAGGTTGAATTTTCTAGTTTGTTTTTGATTGTTCCAGCAACTGTCCACTAATCATTGCATGTTGTTTATGTCTTTATTTTAATGTCTTTTGTTGCATAATTTCATACCTTCCATTACCTATTTGTATTAGAAGATGATGCTTGCTTTACACTAGCTTTTGTTGCCATTTTTTTGCCTTTTTTGTGCACTACTAGTACATTTATTGTTGCTGTAGTAGGTGGCTGTAAAAAAACAGAGAAAAAGCATATAAAAATAGAGGGAAAAAGTGGAAAAAAAAGTTATAAATTCATTGGCCATTTGTTCCATTATTGTTTAGGCCTTTTTCCTTACAAAAAGAGTGAAAAAAGTGTTGAAAACTACTTGAATTGGAGAAAAAATTCCAACACCTATATTTTCATTTGTGTAGTACCTTATTGCTTTCTTATAATGCCTAATTTTACATTTGTTTGAGGCAAAAGCATTAGAAACATTATACTAAAGCTTGTGAAAAGTTTTGAGCATTCTAGTGTTCTAGGTAGCTTTTTGTGTGCCTACTTTCTTTTTTGCATTTAATTTTAGTTTGTCTTGTTTTCATTCTAAGTTAGTCATAACAATTCCATACTCTTGTGTGCCTTTCTTTCTTTACACTTTTGTTGCTTGTCACATTCTAGTTTGTCTCTTTATCTTCTCCTTTGGTTTAGTTTCCTAATTTACTTTTCTTGCTTGTCTTGTTGTCTCTAGTTTTATCATTTGAGTATTTCTCTTTCTTGGAACTCTTGAGACTAAGGCTTATGAGTCATTACATATTTGGGAGCATATTGAAGGGATTGAGATTAGACCACTAGATTTGACCTAAAGCACTTTATCATTATAGAGAGAAGTGGACCTTGAGTGAAACACCTTGAGAGCTTAGAGTGTAAACACTTTCATTGTCTTTCTCTTATATTTGTGTGCTAACCATTACTTTGAGTTTCCAAGTGTTTCTTTTGTAGCTTGGTGGGTCATTTTGGTGGACTTGAAGAGCCTTGAAACACTTTTGTATTGGAAAGCAAATCTTGTAATAAATTAGGACTTGTTTCTTTTGCATTGTATTTTCTTTTCCCTTGTATTTTGGGACTTTAAATTTTGACTCTTTGTTAAGTCCTTGTATTTAGACATTAGAGACATTTGGACATTGGACTTTAAACTTTCTTTTAATTAGTTGATTAGGAGTAGTTGCGCTTAAGACTCAGTTTATATTTTTGCTTTGACTAGTGTAAGTGCGATTGATATCCTAGGCCTAGTTTACATTGTTGCACTATTCAACTAGTTTGCTTTAATTGATTTCTAGTTAGCATAAGTGCGCCCTTGCATGCTAGGTTTAGTTTAATTTCTTGCACCTCGACTAGTCTTGTTTACAAGTTTTTCTTTTATTCTCTTTATTGCTTGGCGAGAAAAAAAATCAAGTGAGTGAAACGACTAGTATCTCATCACTAGCACTCTTGCATTATAACATGTCTTCATCTAGTGAGGGAGTTAGAGAGCACACCCCCCACACATGCGTAAAATCTTAGAGCAACTTAATAACATGGCTACTAGGCTAGATAACATAGAAAATGGGGAGGGTAAAGATAGAACCACTAGGCATCATAGACATAGAACTAGACACCATACGGATAGACAACATGATAACACTAGTGAGGTTGAACATAGGCATCATAGAAGATATAGTATAAACCATGAGGAGGGTGGCTTAAGAGAGGTCAAGCTAGAGGTCCCACCCTTCCATGGCAAAAGTGATGTAGAGGCCTATCTTGATTGGGAGATGAGAGTTAAGTAATTCTTCACCTTCCATGAAACTAAGAATGAGAAAAAGGTTAGGATTGCCACCCTTAGCTTTCAAAATTATGCATTAGTATGGTGGACCCAAATCTTAAAAGAAAGAAAGAAAAACCATCTCCCACCCATTGATGAATAGAAGGATCTAAAAGCCTTACTTAGGAAGAGGTATGTCCCCTCCTATTATAGGGGTGAACTATTGGCCAAGCTTAATAGACTCACCTAAGGGTCCAAGAATGTGGAGGATTATTATAAGGCTTTAGAGATGGCAATGATTAGGGCAAATGTTGAGGAGGATGAAGAAATCCTCATGCATAGGTTCTTACATGGCCTTAATCATAATATTAGGAAGAGAGTAAAACTTCTACCTTATGTGGACATTGAGCTTCTCCATCAATGCACAAGAGTAGAAGCTCATATCATGGATGGAGCTTCCTACTACAATAGAGAATCCAAACTTTTTAGATCTAGATGGAAGGGTAAGGAAGACTCCATTCCTAAAGAGGGTAGTTTGGGTAAGAAGGGTAAGGAGCATGAAGTGGGCACTCCAACTCCTAAACTCAAAAGTGAGGTTCATAGGGATCATACCCCTACAAGACCTTCTAGAAACAACCCTTCTAGGAACAACAACTCTTCATCCCAACCTAACTCTTCAAGAACAAGTTCAATCAAATGTTTTAAATGCTTATGAAGAGGTCACATTGCCTCTCAATGCCCAATAAAAAAGTTATGATTTTAAAAGGCATTAATCACTATTCAAGCTATGAGAAAGCATCCTCTTCACACTTTAGTGATAGCTCCAATAGTGATTCCTATGAGAGTGAACATGTTCTAGGAGATGAAGATGAGTTATTTATGATTAGAAGACTCCTAGGTAGTCATATAAGGGATGCTGACACTACAAAATGAGAGAACATCTTTTATACAAGATGTTACATTAAAAAAAAACTTTGTTCTCTCATTATGGATAGTGGTAGTTGTGCTAACGTGGCTAGTCAAAGGCTAGTTCACAAACTTGGTTGTCCTCTAATAGATCACCCAAAACCTTATAAACTTCAATGGCTTAATGAAAAGGGTGAAATGTTAGTGAACAAACAAGTCCTTCTCTCTCTTGCTATAGGCACCTACCATGATCAAATATGGTGTGATGTGGTTCCTATAGAAGCCACCCATGTGCTTTTAGGTCGCCCTTGGCAATATGATAAAAAAGTCACCTATGAGGGGTTTACTAACACCCTCACCTTTGTACATAATAATAAAAAGTTTGTCTTACATCCCTTGTCTCCCAAACAAGTTTTGGAAGACCAACTTCAAATAAAGTTGAAGAGGGATAGGGAGGTTGGGCCTTCCACCTCCCCTCCTAAACCGTAAAAACAAAAAACAATAAAAAAACAAATTACTAAACAAGATAAGGGTAAAGGGATCCTCACCTATAAAGATCCCAAGAGGCCCTCTTCTTTCTTTGCCTCTAAGCATGATGTGAAGCAAGCCTTGCTTCTTCACAAACCTCTCTACATGCTTTACCCTACGTCCTCTTCCTCTAGTTCTCATAGCCCTTCTAATACATCTAGCTCTTACATTTCCCTATCCTTAGTGGGCTCTTCTTCTCCTATGCCCAATGGATTGCAAAATCTTCTTCTAGAATTTGAGGATGTCTTTCCTAAAGACCTTCCTCAAGGGCTTCCACCTCTTAGGAGTATAGAACACCAAATAGATCTTATACCCGGGGCTAGCTTGCCCAATAGACCCGCATATAGGTGTAACCCCAAGAAGAGTCTAGAAATAGAGAAACAAATTGGAGACCTACTTTCCAAAGGTTGGATTAGGGAGAGTCTTAGTCCATGTGCTGTGCCAATTCTTTTAGTTCCAAAAAAGATGGTTCTTGGAGGTTATGCACTGATTGTAGAGTAATCAATAACATCACTATCAAGTATAGGCATCCTATACCTAGACTTAATGATATGTTGGATGAACTTTGTGGCTCTATCATATTCTCTAAGATTTACCTTAAAAGTGGTTATCACCAAATAAGAATCAAGGAAGGTGATGAGTGGAAAGCTGCTTTTAAGACTAAGCTTGATTTATATGAGTGGTTGGTTATGCCTTTTGGTTTGACTAATGCACCTAGTACCTTCATGTGCCTCATGAATCATGTTTTGAGGGACTTCATTGGCCACTTTGTTGTTGTCTACTTTGATGACATCCTTATTTATTCAAAGTCTATGGACTCTCACCTTACCCACCTTAGACATGTTTTGCTTGCCTTAAGAGCAAACTAACTTTTTGCTAACCTTGAAAAATTCTCTTTTGGTTTAGATCACATTGTCTTTTTAGGATTTGTAGTTAGTTCCAAGGGGGTCCAAGTTGACTAAGAAAAAGTCAAAGCCATTAGTGCTTGGCCGACCCCTAAAAACATTCATCATATTAGAAGCTTCCATGGCTTAGCTAGCTTCTATAGAAGGTTTGTGAGTGACTTTTCTACTTTGGAATCTCCCCTAAATGATTTGCTCATAAATAATGTTCCTTTTCTTTGGGGGCCAAAGCAAGAAAAGGCTTTTCAAGACCTTAAGCATAGATTCACACATGCTCCCATTCTTGCTCTACCAAACTTTTCAAAAACCTTTAAGCTAGAATGTGATGCTTCTAATATTGGAATAGGTGCGGTTTTGCATCAAGAGGGGCACCCTATTACTTGCTTTAGTGAAAAGCTTAATGGGGAATACCTTAATTACCCCACCTATGACAAAGAGTTCTTTGCTTTGATTAGGGCCTTACAAACTTGGGAACACTACTTAATTCCTTAAAGAGTTTGTCATTCATAGTGACCATGAGTCACTTAAGTATATAAAGGGCCAACATAAGTTAAATAAAAGACATGCCAAATGGGTTGAATATTTAGAACAATTCCCTTATGTTATCAAGCACCGTAGTGGTAAAGCTAATGTTGTAGCTAATGCCTTATCTAGAAGGCACACCGTTCTTTCTTCTTTAGGTGCCACTCTTCATGGTCTTGATGAAATAAAAGAATTGTATCCAAATGACCTTGACTTCTCTAATGCCTACCATTCTTGTGGTTCTTCATGTGCATCTAGTGGATTCCATAAATTAGATGGCTTTCTCTTTAAAGCTAATAAGCTATGCATTCCTAGGGGATCCATTAGAGATCTTTTACTTCATGAGAGCCATGAGGGAGGGCTCATGGGGCATTTTAGGAGGGATAAGACTTTATCTACCCTTAGTGAACATTTCTATTGGCCCCATATGAAGCGTGACATGCAAAGACTTTGCTCTAGGTGCTTTGCATGTAAAAAGGATAAATCTAAGGTGTCTCCACATGGCCTTTACACTCCCTTGCCTATTCCCACTTCCCCTTGGGTAGATATTAGTATGGACTTTGTCCTTGGGTTACCTAGGACCCAAAGGGGAATGGATTCTATCTTTATGGTAGTTGATAGATTTAGTAAGATGGCTCATTTCATCCCTTGCCATAAGGTTGAAGATGTAAGCCTTTAAAGAGATAGTTTGCTTACATGGGATCCCTAGAACTAAAGTTAGTGATAGGGATACCAAGTTCCTTAGCCACTTCTGGAGGACCCTTTGGGCCAGGCTAGGAACTAAACTTCTCTTTTCTACCACATGCCATCCACAAACAGATGGCCAAACTAAGGTTGTTAACAAGACTCTATCTACTCTTCTATGAGTCCTTGTTAAAAAGAATGTTAAGTCTTGGGATGAGTGTCTATCACATGTAGAGTTTTCTTATAATAGGGTAGTTTACTCCACCATCAAGCATAGTCCTTTTAAGATTGTGTATGGTTTTAATCCCCTCACTCCTTTGGATCCTTTGCCTCTAGAGGTCTCAGATGACATCCTTCATATGGATGGTGAGGCAAAAGCATCTTTTGTTAGAAAACTTCATGAGGAGGTTAAACACCATATATAAAAGAAAAATGACCACTATGCTAGATGTATGAATAAAAAGAAAAAAGAGGTTATCTTAGATGTTGGGGATTAGGTTTGGCTTTACCTAAGGAAGGAACGCTTTCCTAACCTAAGGAAGTCTAAACTTAACCCTAGAGGTGATGGTCCTTTTCAAGTCACTAGGAGAATTAATAATAATGCTTATGTACTTGATCTCCCTGGTGAGTATGGGGTCAGTGCTACTTTTAATATCTCTGACCTTACCCCTTGTTTTATAGATGAACTGGATGAGGTTGCCTTGGATTTGAGGACAAATCCTTTTCAGGAGGGGGAGCATGACATGGCTATCATCCAAGAAGAAGCCATGGACCCTACACAGTCTTTGGAGGTTGCCTTGGATGCTTTCAAGGGCCCTATGACTAGGTCAAGGGCCAAGAGAGCCAAGGAAGGTCTCCAAAAGCATTTAGCTTCTTCCATAAATTTCTTAAGTGGGCCCAAGCCCAAGGAGGAGCTCTTGAAGACCCTTACCATTTTCTCTTACACTATAGAAGGGTAATGGGCTTGATGTTAATGATTGGACCTCCTTTGGGCCCCCTCTTTGGGCCTCACATATTTTGTACATATTTTCCATGCTTTTATATTCTAGGTATATTAGGATTATATTTTAGGAATTAGTTTGGGCTTTGTATAGCCATTAGGTTTAGGCCACTTTTGGGCCTTGTACTTTGTACCTTTCTATATTTGGGCTTGTATTGGGCCAATTTGAGTAGGATTTAGGATTGGGTCTTAGGAATTAATCCAAGGCCTATGATTATCTAGTCTTGGCCAAAATAATGAGAGGGCTATATAAGCTCATCTCCTTTGTATTTTCATCATAACTTGAATGATTAGAGATTTTAGAGTGAGAAACTCTCCCTTCTCTCTAGAAAAGTAGAAGCTTTAGGCTCCTTTCCTAGTGTCTTATCCTTTGGACCTTCTCCCAAAGGTGGTGACATTCAACACCTTATCTCTCTAACTCCTAGAGAGTGGCGGAACCATAAACCCTTCCCTTCCTCTCCATCTCCTCCATTTCTAGGCCAAATTCTCCTTAGATATAAGCCTTTCCTCCTTTAGCTTCCTCTATACTCTAGCTTCCCTTGCAAGACTCCATTAACTTCCTTCACAAGACATCAAAACCATGACTAATCCTCTCCATTCTCTTGAAGCTTTGTGGATCTAAGAGATTCAAGAAGAGAAAATCCTTCAACAAAAGATAGGAATTAAAGAAATTCCTACAACACAGTATCTACTATACAATTATGTAACTGTCCATAAGTTAAGTTTCTATAATTAATTTTAGGTCCATAAGTTTTTTATAAATTTATTTTTGCCTTTTCTGAAAATAGTCTTGGTAATCCTGCTATAAATTTTTCTTTCCAAAAACTTTCATTGCCATCTTCTCTCATAGTTACTTTTGCTAGAAAATTATCCTTATACCATCAATAATCAGACATAGTTGGACAATGTAGGTTTGTTCACAAGTCATCTCCATCGAAGCACAAAGAAAAGGCTCTTGAAAGAAAGATCGACTAAAGAGGGAGGTTTTTAATCTAGTCTAAAAAACAACTAAGTTTCACCTCTATCTTACGCATTCAAAGATTCTTTGAATCTAAGCTTTCCTTCCTGGTGAAACTAGAGCTACGTCTACTCCACCTACAACTGCACACTCTTCAAAGCTCTTATATCTATGTTGCGTGTATAGAATGTCTCTTAAAAGAAAAAGCGTTCATAATGAACCTATAACAGACTTAGACTAGTCAAGACATACAGCAAGCATCAAGAACATGGAAGAGTCATCTCCTCTAAGTGACCTACTTTAGTCAGACTTTATCCTCACAATCTGTCGAGATAAAAGCTGCTCCAGACCCTCTTCAGAATTGCATAAGAAGAACTAGAATATCTCTTGAAGATTTGAGTCTCTTCATTAACACTTCACGATTCACCAGACCTCAATCTAGCTTCAAATGTTACCTTTGAACGGATTAAGTCTAGACCTATATATGATCATGGTTGTTAAAATCCCGATTTTACAAGTAGAATCGGACGATTCTACGATTCTACATGGCTTGACGAGTTAAATCGGAAGTAGACTCGTTTTATAGGTAAAAACGGTAGAATCGGAGGTGGAATCGGTGCATTTTTATAGTTTTTACCGTTTTTACCAAATTTTTTTTTTGGACAGAAAATCAACCAAAACGACGTCGTTTTGGCAAAAAAAATTTTAAACCCCCAAAATCCCTAACCCCTTTCAGTTTCACTTCTCCTTTGTGCTGCTTCCGTCTGTCTCCTCCTTCCGTGTCAGCCTCCTCCCGTCGTGGTCGGCTCTCCCGTTGGTGTTCGCTGGTCGGTGTTCCTCCTCATTCGCGTGGTCGGTTCTCCTCCGCCTCTCGTGGTCGCGCACGCCTCTATTTTCATTCTCCCATGCCTGTGTCTCTGCTATGGTGGTTGCCTCCTCCCTCTCAGCTGTCAGCTTAGCCGCGTGACTACCTCTCTGCTACGGTGGTCGCCTGCTCCTCCCTCTTCTACCACAGTGGTTGCCTGCTCCTCCCTCCTGCCACAGTGGTCGCCTGCTCCCTCCTCCGACGGTAGCTCCCTCCTATCGTTGTGTTATGTTGCTGTTTTTTTATAGAACTCTACTTTGCTTGCTGCTGTTGTGTTATGTTGCTGTTTTCATTTAGTAAATTTTGTTGCTGTTGGAGCAGAAATTTTGAATCTGTGCCATTTTTAGCTTGTGTTGGACTTCATGGACTTGTTTATGCAATTTTATGTTTTATTTTATGTATTGGTATGTTATTTTATTTTATTTTTAGATTTTTTTAATTAGAGGTAGAATCTTACGATTCTACCTAGAATCTCGATTCTACGAGTCGTTGGAGCCTCCACGATTCTAGGTAGAATCTCGATTTTGACAACCTTGTATATGATGACTCAACAAAATACCTTTCTGTCTCAACGAAAAAAATTATCACAACAAGAAAGGTACCCAAGCAAGACAAATCTCGAGCTGATCTCAGAACATCCATCTTTCACCAACTTTCTAAGATGTCAGAATTCCTTTAATCAAGGAATATCTCATTTGGTGAAAAGTGTACAATCCTTATTTGTCTTCATCATGAAAGCTCTTCATTCCATACAAAATATGTAGAATGTCTCTGACAAATCAGAAGAAAAATTACTTCCTCATGAGATAAAATAAACTTCAAATGGTCATCCAAGAAATCTATCTCCATGAAACCAGTATTTATATGTTGCATAACCTCCAGGAAAAATTTAGAGACAATATATATAATGTAAGAATGAGAGAGTTACATAAGGATATATATGTATGTGTAATAGACATAGATGTCTCTCAAGAAAAGAAAAGAGATCACAAAAGAAGAATAGAGAGACATGAAGAAAAATATAGAAGAAGAAAAGAAAAGAGAGAGAGCTTGTGAGATTGAATCAAAAGAGAAAGATGGACAGGTCTCACAAAATCTGAAGAACGCACACAAGCCTAAATGTTTATGTATCAATATTTTCAATCTTTAGAAAACACCAATCTGAGTGAGCTATTGGGAAACATTTTAGCTTGAAGAGGCTTCAAACTCAAACAATACTTGGGTTCAAGCCAGGAGTGGCTCATGAGAGAATACTTGGGTCTGCCCCAAGAGTGGGTTCTTGTAAAAGAATACTCGGAAGTACGGGGTGTGCTTAAGGCAAGAGTGGCTGTATTCAAGAATACTCAGAAGCACTGGGTGTGCTTAAGCCAAGAGTGGCTGGAGTCAATAATACTCGTAAGCTCGGTCTGGGTTGTTTATGTAAAAGATTTTATATAGTGGAAATCCTTCAGATTTGAAGGTACTGGATGTAGTCTCCAAGTTGAAGGTGAACCAGTATAAATCGCTTGTGTATTGTCTTTTTCTCTCTCACTCTTTACTATCAAAAGTCTGGTAGATTATTATTGTTAAATTCGATAGTAATAGGCTAGCAAAAATACGCTCGCTTAATCAAAGCATCACGCTCTCTGCCTCTTAAAAGTCTGGTCCGCTGTGCATAACATAATAACGTTTAAATATCACTTTTTGGTTTCAAAAAGTGAATAGACTTATTCAACTCCCTTCTAAGTCTGTTCTCCGAACCATCAGTTTGTAATTTTGTTTAGTTACACATATATTCCCTAATTTGATAAGTTCTTTTCTATAAGTATGTCTTAAAATGACTAAATAGTTTTTACACTCTTTGTACTTTGATAAAACTTTACAAGTCATTTATGAATAGGATAAACACCTTATTCTACCTTTTATAGTAAACATGCTTTAAAATTTTCTCTTAAGTCTTCTTTTACTATTTCTACATATCGAGATCCCAAGAAGTCTCTAATTTCTTGAATGTTCATTTTTGTATCTATTTTCTCTTTATGATATTCGTCTATCAAAACTTTAAGAGGTTTATTAACATATCTTCTATCCCTAGCTTTAAGTATTCTAATGATTTTGGGGCTTCATAATCATTTATATATAAACTTAGTTCATTCTTGTTAATTCTCATATAACTCTTATATTTTTGCCTACCTTGATTTTCACAAGGGTTAGTCCTAGATTGAACCCCTATATCTTTACCTCTATTGGGTCCTGGCAATGATAGCAGCTTCTACATTTGGGATAACTGAAAAATATTCATGCTTTCATATATAGGAATTTTGATAAAACTATAAGTATTCAGGTTATCAAATATTGAAACGTATGCCTAAAACAACTACATTTATAACTACATAGCAGAAGGTAGAAAGCATCTTATAACATCAATTTTAGGGCACATGCACTTGAAGGGAAAAACAATATGATTAGGCGAATCTTACAAACTATAAAATGAAATAATGATGAGGGGTGTGTGCATGTAATCCAATCATTTTCTTAATAGTTGTTGAATAACTCAATGTACCACGTTTAACTTAACGTGTAATTGATTCATGTAATTGATTTATTCGATACATGTTTAATATCAGTTATACTAGATTTCAGGATGAAGTCTTATGAATGAAAAAGTTCCTATTATAAGAGTTAAATCACGATAACGTAGATGTTTTTGATTTAAAAAAGATTATTTTTAAAGGAAAATATCCGTGATTAAATAACAAAAAAACTTTTAAAGAACTAAAACTTCACATAGAATATCAAATTGGTGAAGATGCAAATGTAAAAGTTGGAAACTCATTTTATTTTAAAATCCCATTTAACTGAGTTATCAATAGTAAAGAAAATAATTAAACTAGGGATTATATGTTTATTTGTGTGCTTCATTACAATAATTATACATTTGTTTTAAAATAAAGAAGAAAAAACTATCCCATGTATTGTAATTTCCTAATTTATATATTTGATGTTTATATATATAATTAATTACAAATAATATTAAATAAAATTAAATATTTAATTTAAATGTGTTTATATTTTAAAATTAAAATTGATTCAAAAATTGAAATAATATCTTAATTTTTTCCTTGAAAATTACTTTTCAAATTAACTAAGTTTAAATATTCATATTTAATAGAGAATTACTTTTTGATATAACTATCCGATGTTTCTATATATTTTGTTTAAAATAAAATTTAAATAAAATCTTCATTTATCAAATTTCCTAATGTAAAATCGTTCTTTAATTTTAATTAACAACTTTTTTATTTTAAATTTTATAATATGTGTGTAAAGTTAATCATACATAGCGTTAAATGTTATAACTATTTAATCGAATAAAAATTGATATATAAATCACTTCTTTTTTGTTTAATGGAATATAATTTTTAATCTCCATATAATTTTTAATGGAATATAATTTTTAATCATTAGAAAAAATCAATGGAATATAATTTTTAATCTCCATATAAAATATAATAATTAATGCTTTTGATAAAAATGCATGTAGTTATTAGTTTTGAGGTCAAATATATAAAATGTGTAACATCTCAATTTTAGCTAATTAGGGTATTTTTAGAAAATAAATCAGACAGACAATTATTTTCAATGATTCATAATTATTTAATAAATAAATAAATAAATTATTCGAGGGTCGATATGTAATAGCCCTCTTTTTGTGTGATTGGTTCCTAAGGTCAAATATATTATTTTTAGGAGGATGTGAGAAGCTAGAGTAATTAATTGTGATTTAATTAGGTGAAAAAAGTTAATAATTAGTTAAAAAAACTTAATAATTGAATGAAAATATTTAAACTATGTTATTTTAAATTATTAATTTTATGCGTATTCTCCAGATTCTGGCCAAGTGGTTATCCGGAGTGTCTGAGTCGAGCCAATTTTGGTGTGTTCCTACTGTTGTACCCTATGATTTTTGTGAAGAGCTTTCCATCGCTAAACCCTAAACCGTAAGAGCCAATCTGCGCACCTGTACGTATTTTGGGCATAATTTCTGCTCCCTTTATTAGAATCAAGTCGTTCTTGTCCCAAATTTTTTGTATTAAAATTATCTACAACTTTGATGTTGATCACAAAAGCCCATTCTTGCTTAATCAATCCCAAAATTAAAAATACCACACTGATTTGCATTTTCCTGGTGACAACTTGTACTATGTTTACCAATTTCCACATTTCTCATTTATATGGCTATGAAATCGATCGATTATTTTACCAAAAATTTTTAGACTCATTTTTCTACAACTTTGCTGAAGGGCACGGAAGCTAACTCCCTACCCATTTGTCCCAAAAAATTATTCTTTGTAACCAACTTAAATCCCATAACAACTTGGGACAGTTTTCATAAAAAGGCCATATCTCCCTCACTCGACATTGGATTTTTATGTGCCATATATCATTTTAAAGAGAAACATAGATCTACAACTTTAATGTTTTGTGTTTTTTCAAATAACCACCCCAACCCCTTCTAAAAGGTCACACACGTTGCTACCTTTGGTGGTGACACCTCAGCCATGCAAAGAAAGTTGTTCAACCATGGGACACTTGTTACAACCTTGTTAAATCCTTCTTTGAAAGTCTAAACAGCTACCTTAACGCTAGGAGTGCATGCCTTTGACACCACTCCTCTCACTCCTCTAACCGAAATTCCTTGGCCACCAAGGAGAAGTGCATGTAAAAATCTTTATTCCTAAAAACACATTCATTTTCTCTCCTAAGTCTTGAAGGACCAAACCAGCCACTACAAGAAGTTGGGCATTTGCCTGCGGGAACCTAGCGGCTGTTATATAGAAAACTGCCGCCGCTTAAAATGTGCCGGCGGTTTTACTGGCGGTTTTACTGGCGGTTTTTGTAACCGCCACTATTTAATTTCTAACAGCGACGAATTACTTATCTTTAAGGGCGGTTGTTCATTTATTTTTAAAAATTAAATGTAAACAAATTTTCTTTTACAAAAAAGAGCCAAACGTTCGTTCACCAGCGTGCAAGACACTTCACACTTTGAGTTTCCCTCTAATTAACGCCTTCGATCTGTGTTTGACACTCCCACAAAGCTCCATGTGATTTTAGCCCTCCCGACGGTGTTCACTCGCCTATAGAGAAACGTAAGTATTATACACCATTAGGTATTCACTTGCTCTCATTCTCGTTCACTTACATTAATTGTTGTTGTAAGAAAGAAGAAACGAAGAGATGAACGAAAGTGGGAAACGACAAGGCAAGAGAAGACCACTGTCTCCTCCTCCAAGAGGCCCTCCTCCTTCACTCTTTCACCCCCGTCTCGAATCTATCGATCGTGAAAAGGTATCTTCTCTCTATTTTTCTTATTCTCTCTCTCTGTCTCTCTTATTGTCTCTTTCATTCAATATTGTTGTTTCTTCTGTGTTTTCAAACTTGCCCTTTGCTTCTCTGAGTGGTCACCAAGATTAGAGGTCACCACACCATGGAAGACTTCACCGTTAGAGGCAAGGAGCCCAAAGATGAGGTCCAGATTCATACCTAGAAGGACGTTACTCTCCGAGTGTTAACCGATCTTGTATCTCCCAATTCTCGTCTTCTTATTCACTATCGCTTCTTCCATCCAACAATTTAATTGCTAAACCCTCATTTTACTCGCTAATCAGTTGTGTTCTTTCATTTGTCTCTATAATTGATACGGATTTGCATTATCAAGGCTTTTGTAATTTTTAGGGGTTAAAATGGTTTTTGTAATTTTAAGGACTGAATTGTTCTTTGTTTGTATGTGCAATTTGCAAGGATTCATTTTGTAATTTTAAGGATTGGAATGGTGTTATTTTAATTAATTAGGTTTTAGCGTTTAGGGATTGAAATGGTGTTTTTGTGATTTTAGGCTATGTTTGAGAGTTTTTAGAGGAGGGGAGGGGAATGTTTTGAGAGAGAAGTGAAGATAAGGGGTGTTTTGTAAGATACACTGTTTGTATTTGTGATTTACAATTCATTTTACATAGGGTCTCATTGAGCACTGATTTAGGAACAGAGTGGTGTTATGGTGTAGTAGACTTGCCTTAGAAATTAGGGTACTCTAAGTCTATAACATTGATGATTTTAAATGATATTTTTTTTCATATATGATATGATGATATGATTCCTTAAGCAATAACCTAAGGGCATTCGCTAACATTTTCCTTTGATTTAATATTGATTGGTGAATTGTGCAAAGTGTAGTATTATTGTTCTAGGTTGTGTTATTGATATGACAAAGACGTTGGAGCCCATTTGATTGCTCATTTTAATGCTCTCTTGTCTCATTGAAAACTATTACCCTATGTTACTTGTAGTTTTACTTATTAAGTGATACTTCTGCTTTTTTTTGAGAAATTTGCTTTTTTGTTTTTCTGATCAGGGCTTGTGTTTGACTATATGTTTTGTGTAGGTAAAGAAAGTGACTCCAGCCGCAAGAAGAAATGCGAAGCTCTCATTTGATTTTATATATTCTGATAAACATGGTCATTTCAAAGTTCTAGAGGTAAATTATCTCCGTATTGTATGTGTGCATGTTACCTTGACTTTATTGCTATGCCTTTCTGTCCCTCCCCCCTTTTTATGCATGTACTATGATTCTGTGGATGGCTTTTATGAGTCAGTTCTTGAAAATGATATGTTTTGTGTGCACTAGTAGATGGGGTCTAATTGGTTAATTATAAAGTAAATAAATCATGCATGTCTGAGTGTTATTGTGGGCTTGTAAAACCTGAGTTCCTATATGTATGGATACTACTCCATGTGCTTCACATAAATGTGAGATAATGTGGAATTCTCATAATAATTAGTCTTCTTCCAATAGGGAAAACATCAAGTGGTGGTGTAAATAAATACATAATTTATTATTTCATTTCAATATTCTGATATTGGGTTGTTTATTGTGACAAAGACTAGCCTCTGATTTTTGTTGTTTAGATTAAACTATCAGTTATTGTAATTGTAGATGGTGATTGTATGAGTATATAACATTTAGTTAGTTTCCCTATTGTATAAGTTCTGTTTTTCCCTGTATGATATTTTCAATGGCTTGCTCTAGAAGGTTATATCCACCTGGCACCTCAACTGTATAAATACAATTGCTCTTTATAAAACAATTCATTCAATACAAGATTCATTTTTCAGACTCTTTCATTCAAATAGTGATGGTAGATTGGGTCACATGATTTGAGCACATAATGAATTTTTTGCAAGTATTTGATGGCAATCCTTTGATCATAAGAGTCAAGAAGCAAGTTTGTTGGATCCCTTTGATTGACTTGTGATAACTTTTCTGAAGTTTTTGAATAATTTCTCAGATGATTCAGGACTCTGATTATTTGTATCTTATTTCCCAATTGAATTTAGTTGAGATGCTCAATATATTGCTTTAGGAAAGTATTCTGCACTAGTATTGCTTGTCCTTAGAGTTGTCAGATACAAGTATGTTAGCAAGCTAGCCATCAATGTACTTGAGGAAACATTTAAGTTGCAAGAGCATCTTTTGGCACTAAGGCGGTACCATTTTATGGAGTAAGCAAACTGGGCAGATTTGTTTATCTTGTCTCTTTGGCATCATGTATTCCTAAACTCTTATTCCCAATGACTTGTATAATATTTCATAACTATCTATCAGACTTTAGTCTATAATATTATGTGTTTACTCATTCTTTTGTTTACTTGAAGTCACAGAAGTGGTCTTGTACAAAAGTAAATGAGAGGCTTTCAGAAATTCAAGGTTTACTTGAATTGTCAATTCAGAAATCTTCTTATGAACAAGACACTAACAAGGATAGGTTGTTTATGTACTTGAAAGAAAATGGGAAGTTGCCTCTTTCTGCATCTGCTATTGGTAATTTGGTACATTTATATTACTAGCAAGGATAGGTTTTTTGGTACATTTCCTGAATGTCCAGTATTTTGTTTTCACTGAAATGTAAAGAAAGGAGGAATCATTATTTCAAGTTAACAACAAAGCCAACTACTTGGCCACTTCTTACTTCATAGGAATTTGTTTTTACATATTACTGATTTTAAGTCAGTTTTCATTAGTTTTTAAAATTTGAAAAATTGTTAGGCCATTTAATAATTAAATAAAGATGGATTTTGGTTTCCATGTGGAAACTCAGAGCATGAAATTGTACTTCTAATAATGAATTTGTAAATAATGGCAGGGGTCTGTTCTTTTGATTTCTTAGGACTGGGTTACCATGTGGATTGGCCACTCAGTATTGTTTTGACACCTGCTGCATTGAAAATATATGCTGACATGTTCAACTTTTAGATACATGTGAAGCTTGCCATTTTTTCATTGACTGATGGTATGGTGCTCATTAAAGGTGTGATTTTTTGTAATTTTTTCCTTTGTCTCTTTTCATGGTGTTTATTATTTCAGACATGCTTTTATTTTCCTATATTTCTAGATACATCTGTGATTTTCTGTTTGTATAATGGATTCATTGACAATTTCTAGGTAAATGTTAGAAAAGACACCAAGGTTCTACCTTTGATGAGTTATTAATTAATAAAACATAGTATAGTTGGATGATAGGAATGGCAATGTCAAAGTTTCTGATTTTATCTCAGTAATTTTAACTCTCTTTGCATGATTTTTATGATGTGATAAAGGCTGACAGTTAAACACCCTGTTAGTGATCTCTATCTCTCGAAAAGATCAATCTTTGGTCATTGGCCAGAGTATACCCTTGACTTTCACCTAAAAAGAGCCGACTTATCCAAGTATCATGTTATATCCTGGTTTAATGTGTTCTACTGCAATTAATCTATTTTCACTTTCTATTTTACAATTTATTTTATATCTAAAAAACATCTTGATTCTCGTTCTTATTTATAGAAAGTTTGGAGGGTTAATGTTGTACTTAGGAAATTATCATTATTTCAATTATGTTGTTGGGGAGCGTAATTATTTTAATAGATTTGTTTGTTTGTTTGAAACACAGCAGTGTCCACTGAGTTTTGCCACACACAATAATATATTGCTGCAGGTACAGACAGGCATCAAGCGGTTAAAACGTTACATAGTTGAATTTGTTGATGGTGGGACAGAGAATTTTGATGCCATCATATTGGCAACTCGTTACAAAAGCAATGTACCCTATTGGCTAAAGGTATTTTACGATCAATTCCTCTTTCACTTTCTTTAATCATCAAAAATAAAATTAAAGGAAGTGATGACTTTAAATAAGTTTTGCTCATTTAATTTATAAAGAATTTTCAGAATTTAATTAGAATATACGATTAATATAAAGTTTTTTAAAACCATCATCTAACAATAGATTATCCTTACCTTTTAGAATATCAGTAAAAGAAATGCGAGAAGTGTTTAACTTTGATTCTGACATTTATATTTATATTATTGCCAATTAAATTTGTCTAAATAAACTTAATAATAGATTGTTATATATTCAAAAATTATTTATGTTTGTATATTATTTATGTTTGTACTAGTGAATTTAAAAGTCATATTTAAAGTAATAATGTATATAAAAGCTCTTTATACCAACAATATATCATAATTGATCTCTAATTTTATAGGTGATGAAGAATCATTGTTCTCTATAGAATTAATACAATAGAGTGTGAATGGGTGGGAGAAAAAGAGATAAAAAAAAGTTATGAAAAATAATAAGAGATATGATAAATAATGATAAAAGAACAGAGAAATGGAATAAAGAAAGAGACATGAGTAAATCATATTTATATTTTAAATTTAAAAGTTGAATCATATGATATTACATTTGTGTTGATTTGTAACTAGACCTTGAGTAAGATACATGTGGTTATTTATTAAATAATTGAAGTTGAATAATGAATTCACATAATGAAATGAATTCTAAAATTGACAGTAGAAAGTAACAAATGAAGCTTAATATGATTGAAATGGTATATGTGCTGGAAGGGGAAATGTTCTCTAAGGAAGATGGGTTTCCTAGGTCCATTTAAGACTTGACAGTGAGAGTCAGGTATAGTTGAGGGATCTCTAAAGTATTTATTTCAATCATTTTTAAATTTCTTTTAATAATATTGTATTTCTTTTAAGAAGGATTAAAATGAAACCCTTTAAAAACATATATAGGATGGAAATGAAGTTTTTTAAAACACGGGACTAAAATGAATTTTAGCTTAAATATATATCGAAATAGTTTTTTTAGCTCATATAGACATCTTTCTATTCTTATTTTTAAATAAAATGCCATTAGTTAGTTTCGCCATTCTTTAAAAATATTTGACTTACATTAAGGAACAAAAAGAATATAAGTATAAATAAAAGTAACTGATATTGTCTTGATTTTTTCAGGTATACTACAAGGTTAATTTTACCAGGCTACAAGCTTAAGCACAGTTTTAAAGTGTGTAGTCTCCAGAGGTGTGCCTGCTATAGAAGAAAAATGTCTATCTAACAGAGTCAAAAATGCTTCTTTATGTTAAAAAGCATAGATTGTTTGTGGCAGTTGTTTTGCGCATGATAAGCTTTTGATTTGATTATCATTGGACAAAACAAGATTCTCATTTTGATAATGAGGCATTTGCAAGATGCATTTCAGATTTTCTTTTGCTTCTGTACAACTAGATTATATCTTACTAGCATAGTATGGAATACATTATTGGAAAATTTGAGTTTAGCTATGTGGCACCATTGTTAGATATTTTTTCCCCTCTTGTATAACTTGCTTTGTAATATTTAAAGTTGAGATAACATTTATTAATTCTAAAAAGAATCTGCTACTGCGAGAAATATGGCATTAGTGTGATTGATTCTTGTAAATATTGAGCTATTGATTCCAGAAAATATTGAGCTATTGATTCTTGTAAATATATTTTTATATCTTTACTTCATTACACTATATATATATATATATATATATATATATAATGAAATAATTTAGTATATGAAAACTTAGTTATATATAGAGTAAAATTCAAATCTAATTAATATGAAATATAATTGAGATGCTAACTATTACTAAAGTAAAAATATAACACATTTAAAAGAACTGACTGCCATTATAAAGAAGATTATTAGACTCATCTAGCGGCGGTTTTAAACGCCGGGAAATACTCATTTTCTTGTAGTATTACACGTTAATTGTCCTTAAACGCGTTTTTACGAAAGCTAAAATGACAAATTTTGGTACCTTAGTGCATTTTCATGTAAAACTAGTTTTGGGGAAGAATTAATATTTAATTTTATTGTAATTGATTAGTATTTAAAAAGGCAAGCACTTTTGGATTTGGAATCACTCAATTTGGAGTTTTCTAGATAAATACAATAAAAACAATTTTCAATAAAACAATGAGAAATAAGCGATTTTATGACTTTTATTGACTTATAGAAAAATTTCCTTTCTCTAATGAGTTTAGAATGAATTTTTACTAATTATAATAAAATATTTTTGAAAAGTTTTAGTAAATATAAAATTATGACTAATATATCAAGTTTCATTGTAAGTCAATACGATGAGACAATATCGTTAAATGGCCTGAAATGTCATAAGGAATGCCAAGTATTTTATGTTCACTTTTCTCTAAGGAAGCTTAATATTTTCAATTTAATAACTTATCTTAAAATTGAAAAAAAAATGGTCAAAAAATTATTAAACAAATATTTTTACAATATTTCCTTAAAAAGAACTTAGGAAAAATTAGACGACTAAGGTCTTGAAAAATTTTTCATATAGAATTGGTATTTTATGCCTAGCTTTAGTGTTCCTAAGAAATATTTTTAGGTGGTACCTAGGCTCTGGCATGTAAAGAGTGCTTGTTAGAAATTTTAATGATAATTCATTTTAAAACACCTTAAGGACAAGTACATTGGTAAGCGAGGTTTCATCTAGTACTCGGGCACCCTTATGATGAAATAAGTAGATTCCATATTGCATATGGAGTATGAGGAGGGGTGATAGAGTGATCCTTTAGAGCATATAGTGATGGGTACACTGAAGAACTGCAGCATCGCGATCCCATGAGGGCGTTCTTGGGAGTATATCGGGGCAGACCTCCAATGGCTCGGATTCGTGCCCGAGGTCGGACAGCCTGGTAACTTTGGAATACTTCGACTCTGGACGAGGGTTTCTATGACAATGTAGTGCCTGTTCCGATGAGATGTGTATTGGATCCATTATTGATAGGACTGTGAGTCCTTACCATTTTGTGAAAACAGAAAGAGGCGAGCTCCAGTCGCTCTAGTTGGGAAGGATGATAAGGTTGGATTGTTGTGCACATTGATATTGATATGTGAGGTTGATGAGCAGGAGTTAGGCCCCATTGCATATTGGCATTTCATTAAGATGCATGGATTATAATAAACTGAACACATGCATAGCATACCATGTGTGACTAACTTTATTAGTGTATGTTATCTCTATGTGTATTCTAAATTTACGTGGGTGTATTTGTGAACATCGTCTAGATTTCTGTATCGGTTTAATTACACACACACTTATATAATATCAGTGGCTACCCTTGCATGTGAGTCATGTGTGTTGGGAGCTTATACTCACCCTTCTTGTGTTGTGTGTCTATTTTCCTTTCACTATGATCATCAGCTGAAGGGCAGGACCAGCCTGAGCAGGATCCAGACTACCTGTAATAGTGGATATTGAGTTGTGGACGTAGGCTATTAATACTTGCGGTTCGTGTCGAGGCTGTAGTAGGTCCCAACGTTTAGCTTTTATGTTATACTATTATTCTGTAGTTGTTTTATTGGGAGCTTACGAGCCCCGTACCCTTTTGATTAGACTACTGTTATAAAGAATTGATGTATGTTATAAGGTTTATTCAAACTATGTGTTGATGATCACCGAAAGGAAAAAAACCTCCTATTTTTGTAAATAACTTGTTACTCCTTAATTAAGTAGGAAGTTCCAGTCTGGGAATTAGTCCTAGTTAATCGAGGGTGTTACACGATATATTTAAAATTTTAAAACGACTCATTAATTCAAGGAATTAATTCCAAAATTGTTAGGAACAAAATTTTGAAACCTTAAGTTATTTCTAAGACCTAGATATTTTTTATGAAACCATTACATTGATTAAATTTGTTAATCAAGAAATTGTTTGAGCCTATTTCTGTTTCCTGACAATTTGTTAGGAAATCCCTAAGCATGAGCAGCGGAAAAATTAAAGGGATTCCATAGGATTTGCAAGGTTCCGTGTTTCAAAGCAAAAAAAAAACCAATTTCGAAATTATTTAGGTTACCTCTTGAAGAACTCCGAAGCAGTCGTAGCCTCGTCCTTTAGGAGTCCACACGAGCACTCCCACCAGAATCGCAACACTTGCCAACTGCTAGGTTGACGGCGTGTAGCTCTTGCAACTTTTTGCGAATTTTGTGTCTCACTTGAGTGAACGGCCTATGAGCATCTTATGCTCTATTTATAGGCTTAGGTTTGACCTAATTTGTTCTCTCTAAAAGTGGGCTCCTTACTCATTCCAAATGAGTTAGGCCCAATAGCTTTATTTTAGTCCAACTAAAATAAGACAACATTTTCTGATGGGCTTACTCTATGTGTGTGACCCTATAGGTAAAATACCCGGTCATATTAATAATAAACTATTTTATTATTAATATAAAATAAGAGCGGCATCTAGCAATGCATCATTATGTCCGAATATTATTAACATAACCTATAAGTGATAATTATTTAATACGTTTATTCCTTTTGTCACGATATCCTAATTGGGCCCAAGGCATGGTCGCGTCATCCTTGTACGGCCCAATTTATTTTACTTGATACCGGAGTAGACTGGATCCGAATAAATATCTAATATTTATTCTTTCTAGCATGGCCATGCGTTTTCTTAGTCTTACTCCATCAAGTGGCCTATGGATATCACTCCTGTCACATAGGAGAGACAAATCCCATCTACATCACTCACATCCCTCTGCATAATTTGTTCATTGCCTAATCACAACCTTTATAGTCCTCTTGTTACAGAAGACGTTTAATTGTATTAAAACAATAAACTCCTCATGTAGGAATCGTAGTGACTTCAGGTCGAAGGACTACATATACCATTATCACATTGAGAATCGTTTATGACAATCATGTAACGATCCATGCAACGTTCTCATGGTGGGTCTGTCCAGTACATCATTACTCTTAATGTGTACCCGTGTGAAGACTCGATATCATCTATATCTATGATCTGTGAGATCAGGTCATCAGTACACTCACACACTAGTCTCAGTGTATTTACATGTCCCCATGTAAATACTTAACTAGGGACATTTTAGGAATAATTTTTATATGACCTATTACTCCAAGGATAAATATGTTTAAAACAACTTTAAACTGAAATATTTATTCAATTGATAAGTAGAAAAATGATACAAATGAAAAAGCATAAAGGCTCATAGTGCATACACCAACACAATTATTGTCGAAAACATCATAAAACTTTGTATTCATATTATTTCAACACTAATTGAGCCAAAAACCTTTTGATCCTTTCTAATAAAACCCATAGTTCTTTTGAGTAAGATTATTATCATTATATATCAACTTCCATCTAAATATTTGCATTAAACCTAACTAGATCGCATTATTTGAATATACGTTGCGTCATTTCGACTGATGTCATGTTTAATTTTTGCACCACCACTCACCACCTTGACACCACCTCGTCACCACCTTCACACCACCTCGTCACCACCTTTCCATCTCACCCACTCACACTCATCCACATATTGCCAAGTAGCCACCTCTCGACACCTCAGTATCTATATATACATATATAGTGTTTTCCATAAATATTTCTCTTCTTTCTTCATATCACCGAGGCCACCCCTACATAAAACTCTTCTCTTTTATCTCCTCTATTCCAACCATCATGGGCCACCATAAACCATCATTATCTTCTTCATCCTCTATCTTTATCATGTTCTCATCTCACCTCCCTAGCTCATATGCATGTCCTAAGGACAAGCTCCCTCATTTTTCTCCTCTAAACCCAAGACTCATCATCATCATCATACCTCTTCACATGAGAGCTCCTTCTCCTTTGGATCCTTCAACATGCGTAGCCGCGATCGTTGAAAAGCTTGAATGTTTCATTATGGTCAACCGAACATTTTATCGAAGGCTCGATCAAAGTCGAAACAAAGGATCACGGTCACCAATTCGTGCAGATTAGTGTCGGTAACTTAAACACCCTTCTACCCTTGCATGCATGACCATTCTCTTCCATTTTTTGCATGCTAAAAATTTTTAAGTTTTGTTGGATATTTGATCTATCTCTATGGGGTCCCTTCATTTAGTTTTTGGAAAAATCATGAACATGAAAATTGTTCCACTTTCTTTCTTCTTTCCAACGAGCTAAAGAACACTTAAATTTGGCATATAGAGTAAACGTTATGCCCAAAATATAAACACTGGCCTTGTGCACAGGCATTATAATTATTTACCCTAATGATTCACTGGTTGAATCATGAAGCTTCTGACAATAGTGATTGGAAGGGAATTCTATGAGAAGGCCTAGTGGTAGGGCGGTTTGATGAGTGAGCGTACCTCGATGGTTCCTTTATGGATCAAGTTTTCCTTGATGTTCAAGGGAAGTCCATAACACGTTGAATATTATGGCCGTGTTTATATCGCATGCCACCTTGGGTGGCTGATAGTGTTGTATATCGACGAGGTGGTTCGGTACTGGTAAAAGAGATATACATTGGTATTGATATGTACACACATTATTATTAATGATACTGTAGTATATATGTAATAGCACACTTACATATAATTACCACACTTTATTATATTCCCACAATCAAATCCGTACTAACATCATTGCTATTGATATTGTTATGATGGACATTATGCGTTTAGCGTATGGTTCAGTGATATGTCAATAAGAAAAAGATACTCATGCGTGACAAATAAGAATTGATAAGAAAGTGAGAGAAATGGTCTGACATTTATGATTATTATGACATCCTAATTTTTAGGGGAAAATTTTCTCGAATTAATTAGAAAATAACCTGGATCCATAATAAAAACACTCCCTTATATAAAGATAAGAGAGCTGGCCCCATGGCCAAGAAGAAAAAGACACGGAAGGCAAGGGGAAAATTAAAACTGACCAAGAAGGCATACAGCGGAAGGACAACAGCGCCTGAGCGAACCACAATACAGCGTGCACTCGCTCAAGCGAGATCCGACTCCGCTTGAGCGAGGCCGACCAACGCGCTCGGGCGAACGCCCCTTCGCTTAGGCGAAGCTGATCCAGAAGCCTTCCAACAACACACGCTCGCTGGAGCGAATCCTTCATTCGCTGAAGCAAGAAGTTACACTCAGCAATCCCATCACTCGGGGTTCAGAGTACCATTCACTCGGTAAATGATCCATCTTATCATACATAGCCATCATTTTCTATCTTCGAGGTCACACACATAACTCACTCGGTAATTGAGGGTTATTTCACTCAGGTCCATAAATCTTCCCTCACTCAGATATTTGCCAACCAAACACCACTCGGTGTATTTAACCACAATTCAATCAGGAATGTACTTCACATTCATCACTCGGCATAAACTCACATCTCTCACTCGAAGAACATTATAGCCTTTCCCTTACTCAGAAGGGGTCTCTACAATCATACTCCGCTCGGAATATTTAATCTGAATCAGAGTCTCCGTCCACACAGAATTCCACTCGGTAATCTCACTCCAAAACCGAGTCATCTCAATCAGTCTCTCACTCAGCAATTGATATCTTATTCAATCGGAGAAACCATTAAGTCCCACTTGGACTTGCTCAGATCCTAACCACTCAGGATATGGAATCTCTTTCACTCGGATTTTACATGAATCGCATACTTAGAGTATATTCTAATCTCAATCCATTACAACAACTCTCCTCTCGGAAGAGGATCACTCGAATTATACAAGGTCATTCCCCACTCGGGGTTCACTATATATACTTCACTCAGAATCCATAAGAGCCATTAACACACAGTAAGAGGCTCACACATGAGTTACACTCAGATATGAAGTCACATACATAAGACTCACTCGGAAAGCATCTAAGCCACTTATATTTCACTCAGGATTCATTAACTTAGAAATATCCATACATCATCATTTCCTAGTCGGTATGAAGCATCAAATCAACATAAATCACTTATATATATATATTCTCTAATTCCAAGTCCGACTACCACTACAGCAATACACTTCCACCGATTCATAACCATGTTATCAACATAACATATATGTGTATATACATACGCATACACTCGGATACTTATTATCTTGATACCTTCCATCATCAACACAATCAGTCGGTAATACATGTAATACCATACACTCGAAGTATATATATATATATTATCATGCACTCAGAATCCAGTACATATATTATTTGTATTCATTATACAACATTGTTATGAGCCGGCCAAGACTTTATTACATTAAATGTACTCAGAACATAATATTATATACACAGCCTTATTATAAACACCCAACACTCGGGTTTAAGACCACCACATCATCCAAACCGACCTGCAACACTGAAAAATGGTGTAGGGGTGAGCATTACATATTAAATGACAGATATTGGCTCGGATTAATCATGGAATCCATAACATGCCATAACATATACATCAATCAGCTCAACATTCACTGCCATTCAATATAAACAATCACAAACATCTTCAATCGGGTTTCTTACCCCTTCCACTCGGCTATAAAGCCTAATATCCTCATCAATAATATAATCCCTCAATCGGATTTCACCTCAAGTCTACCCCAAGACTATATCAACAATATTCACACTCCGAGCCATGCTCAAGGAGTCTGTCCGAGCCCAGCTCCAGGACTTAATCATATTTTCACATATCTCATCATCTGATTGCCGATTGGTAATAAAAGTCCAACGCATTCCAGTGGCGAATCGGATGCATACGGTTTCATTCACTCGGCGTCCCACGCCAATGCACTCGGCATTTCATCAAGCGTATCATTTCACGCTTAGTGCCCCAGGCACTGCCCCGAGTCCAACTCGAGGTCTTTCATCATATTCAACATTAGGACCCCGTCCTCTTCACTCGGGATTATACCCTTGTGGCACCCTGCAAGGTGTTCATATTCAATAACACAATAACACGTATGCATATAAAGTTCAACTCATATTCATTCGATTGCCCACTCGAAAATCTGCGTTCAACATCATGTGCACTCGACAATTCAACAACAATCAGATGACTCGGCTTATACCACATCCACTCGGCAATCCTATGCCATCCACTCGGCAATCACCATACCATTCACTCGGCAATCACTATGCCATTCACTCGGCAATCACTATGCCATTCACTCGGCAATCACTATGCCATTCACTCGGATTATCCTATATTCACTCGGATTTATCCTCTATTCACTCGGATTTATCCTTTCCAGTAAGCATTTCATGCTTTCCTCTATAAAGCCCACTCGGCATTCATCATAACAGTCCCCATTCATGCATTCAGTATACGCATATACATCGATAACACTCACATGCATTCAAAAGTACAACACATCCAGGGACAAATAGAGGATCACACATGCACTCAGCATCAACATACATGCATCTCAAGCATCATAATATAATCATCATCACAATATCATCATGCATTTCTTGGACGGATAATCATGCACCATTTAAATAACAAACAACAATCCGGGTTCAATTTAACAACATACAACATCCAACAAAACATAACACAATGCAATAAAGTCACCCGGAAGTCCGTCCATAAACTATACACTTAAGATGCAATAGCTCCCCTTACCTGGATGAAGCTTCCAGGAGTCACGAGGCCACTCGGCCCAGCCACAGCAGCTTCTACTTGGCATTCCAGCAGTGAGAAGAGCCATCAACACCCAAGCTCCACTCTGCTCTCAATCATGGAGAACCAGCTCTGTCTCCACACGAGCAACATAGCCACCAAGGCTCAACCCAAAGCTGTCCCACACTCGAGCCGCACCGAGAGCTAGTCCTCACAAATAGTAGGGGACAACCAAACCTCCATGCACCATCCGTCTCTTCATCCACACAACAACACAACCTCAAAAATAGTGGGTCATCTTCCACAAACCAAGGCACCCACACGCAGCTGCAGGTTCCCAACCGAGCCACAAACAGCCCCTTCAACGAAGATGAAGAAGAGAAGAAGAAGAAGGACCAGCAAGAAGGAGAAACACCAGGGAACAGAGGAGGGACCTGAACCCAGCCTCCAAAACACAATACCACGCTGTTTCCCATCACCATGCTGTTCCACTCGGTCCTATACGATGCGTGAATGGAAGAAGAAGATGAAGGAGACGAAGGAGAAGAAGAATCTCCAGAGAGTTTAGAGAGAAGGAAGAGTGTTTCTCTCTTCAAGACATGCAACCAACAAGGAAATGAATAATGTGAGAAGGGAAAACGTGGAAGTGAAGCTATATCACCTTACAGCCCCATCAACGTCCCACTCTCATCATCTCAACATCCCATCCTCATTAATGCAATCCTATCAGCATTAAATGCTAACTCTCACAGCCATCATTACACTCCACGTGGACAGGGAGAGAGAGAAAGAGAGAACCGGCCCATTAACCACCAAAGGCATATATTATTATTATTATTATTACACAATAAATTGCCTAATTGGTAATTAATCCTTAATAAACCATTAATCGGTAATTAATAAAAATCGGGATGTTACATTTCTCCCCACCTTTAAGGAATTTCGTCCCCGAAATTCAACATGAACCGGTCACAATAATCACCGAGTGAGTTATGTGTGTGGCCGAATGAGTATTGGTCGGCAATGATATTAGTTACCGAGTGGAATACCACTCTGATGATGAGTTGGTTATGAATGATTAAACTGAGTGATTTATGGCTGAGAGGAAGCCTATGTACTCTCTGAGTAAGGGAGTTCTGTTATGCCGAGTGCTAATGGTTGATGTTTTCCAAGTGACTCGAGGTCGAATTATACCGAGTGGTGTTTGGTTGGGTAATAACCCGAGCGAGGGGTTTTATGGAATCCGAGTGGGATTACCCTCATTTCCCGAGTGGATCATTATGTTGACTCTGTGGATGAAAATTGAGAGACTAAGCTATGGGTTGCTGAGTGAGGCAATTGTTGGGGTAGTTCCTGAGTGATTGGAATTTCCTTATACCGAGTGGATTAAGTCATTACCGAGTGAATAGATGTCTTGATACCAAATAGTGGATTAGCCGAGTGTGGCTTCTCGCTTCAGCGAGTGAGATCTCGCTCCAGCGAGTATGTTGGTTAGGAAGGCTTTCGTATTCGGTTTCGCCCAAGCGATTGGTGTTGGCCCGAGCGTGTTATGCTGCCTCGCCCAAGCGGAGTCGGATCTCGCTTGAGCGAGCGTGCGCTGTATTGGGTTTCGCTTGAGCATTGCTTTTTCCGTTGTATGCCTTCTTGGTCAGTTTTAATTTTCCCTTTGCCTTCCTTTCCTCTTCTTCTTGGTCATTGGACCTAGCTCTCATATCTTCATATATGGGAGTGGCTTTTAATTATTGATCCAGGTATTAATGGGCCAACATCATTAACATAGACCATTCTGGTCTTTCATCAAACCACCATGGGCTAACATCATCATCTCAAATCACAATCACCAACACCACCATACACCTTAGTGGGTTTCAACCTTGTTGGTTTCATAATTATTATTTTTAAGTTTTAATGTGGCATTTCCATCTCAACATATTTTCGCATATATTTCACATCATACACGCAAGTCAATACTTGTAAACAGCCACTATGGCATTTCAACATCACATATTATTCATCAATATTACCATACTTCATTTAGTGGATTTTCATCTCATCATTCATAACAATCCACACATGGATATCAAAGGGCATAGCAATCATCATAATATTAATCCACGCACGTGGTAACAAGGTGTTACGAATTACATATACATATATAGCAACCATAATTGCCTCACACACATGCAAGTCAATTACTTGCACCCATCACAACAATATCATAATAGTTCTCAATAATTATCAAATTGTCATTTCAATTAATTCAATACATATACATGGCAAGGCAAGCATGAGTATAGAACACATACAACAATCACCATCAAACTACTCATGCAATTTGAATATATAACTCCTCTCCTATGTGGTCTACTTTTTAGTATTGATGCAGGAAAACCATGGGATGAGGATGTTTAAGAAATAAAGTTTTCGGGAAGGTAAATAGTTGTAGAGGAATGCCTTGGTCGGTAGCATTGTAATTTAATGTGTTATGTATAAATTGAATATTATGATGTTGTTAACTATTGATTTAAGGAACGAACTGTGGACATAAATATACACATGGATGATGTACAAATAGTGGAAATATATGAATTTGAGGTTGGACCGATTATGGTCTATTATGAATATGAATATTAGAGATGTATGAAGCATGACCACATAGATAGGTATATACTTATATCTTAGGCATTGTATGCTTATGTGATTATGTAAAATGATGATGGTTGTATATTAGGCTTATGATATGCCATTGCATTCTTGCCGAGCCTTTTCTCATATCCTCATATATGGGACTAGGCGTGTGCCCGGTATACACATTCTTCTTCCGCTGTAAACTCTGTTATTTTTGTATACCGAATGGGCAAACTATTTATCGATCTAGTTATAGGTTACTTAATCTCACTCTTTGGTTTTCTATGATTTGGGTCTTGATGTGATCATAATGATGTCTTGGAAATGTTTTTCAAATGCGAAAAATTTATTTTCAATTTAATTAATTATGACGATTACATCGGGATTCGAGTACAGAAAACCAGGGGGTGTGATAATTATCGATTGATATTTATATATATTCACTTGTTTGAGTTGATGCTTATGAGAATGTTATGAACATGGTGATGTATATCTATACATGTGCATGTGATATAATGAATACGTTGTTGTACTGTGTAATTGTGGAATCGATTCCCTTTGGGGAGTCTATGGATTATATATGCATATGTATATGTTGTCATAGTTGTAATTTATCCATTATTTCGAATGTGTGACCCACTCTCCTATGTGGACCATTTTAGGCTTGTGATGCAGGTTCCACGGTAGATAGATGGCCTTCTTTTAAGAGTGACACTTTTTATGGTTTGAAAGTAAAATAATGGTAGGAATACCTTGATCGACAACTCTGTAACATGTGGTTTTGATACGATTTTATAAGCATTAACTATTCCTTATCGCTGTTTATTTTGTATAACTCTAATATATAGTATATATGACTTGTTTATGTGCTTTCTCATATCATCATATATGAGAAATGTGTGTTAATTATCAAACTGTTACTGTTATCATTTATATAGCATGTCGAGTTACTGAGATGATATATATATATATATATATATTACAAAAAATTTATTCACAAAAATCTTAATTTGTAATTCGGAGTGCCACAAAATAAAATAATATCAACACATAATTATTTATAGTATTATTGTATAATTTTTTGGTATTTCCTGATTTTATATTATTTTATTTTAAATACTTCATTATATTATTACATTATATTTAAAGTAAAGTTGCTTAGATGTATTTTTTACAATTCACATATATATAATTTATATCAATCATCCATACTAATAACAAAATTCCTATTATTTATAAAATTAGGGGTTTAAAATAAGGTAATAAGTAATCACACAATCAATATAAAAATTAATGATAATACTCAGATATATATAATCAACATCATTGTATCAAGAAAATATGAAAATATAAATCATAATATCTTTTTATGATCGTATAAATCTATTTGTTCATCCGTTACCAAATTATTTTGCTTTCATTTATTTTATGTTTCCATAATGTAATTATGTTATCATTACATAATTTTATCTTTTAGTTTACTCTTCTTTTATGATACTATATTTTCTAGTAATTTAAAAATTATATCTTTCTTTGGTGTTGATCACATGTATCATCTTTTGAATCCTTCAAACGAAACAATTATAAATTAAAAAAATTGGTTCAATTAAAGGTTCTAACACTATATTTTTATTTTAAAAATTTCATTATTTTTAAATTAATATTATTTCATATTTCATATTAATTTTATAAATGAATTAGAAATATTCTTTTTCTACTATAGCAAGAGAAGTTAATTGAATTTTCTTAACAGAATAATTTATTTATGGTTAAAATTTAGTTATAGTAGTTTGTCATTATATCTTAATTGTATATACTTTTTTCTGTTTTCAAATTTTTATTACTATTATTTAGTATATTTTTTTTAACATCCTAATTTAAATTTCCTGAGTAAATTGGAGAGCCTTAAATTGAGTTAATTTCCCTACCTAAATTAAACTCCTTAAATTTAATTGTTTGGTTTCTTTCTATCTTAAATCCTATTTTAAAATTAATTCTATTCTGAATCATTAATTCTTTTACCCGTAATTTCTTTTTCTCTTCCCACTTTTTTTTTTCTTTTTCAACTCTTTCACGCTCACGACATAACTTTCTCTTGGCAGCTCCCCTCTCTTGTTTGCTCTTCTTCTCTCATTCTCTCCCATTTTTCATTCACCATCTCGTGCCCTTTTCTCCACCATAGCCTCATCATTTTTGCTTTCTCTACTTTAAGGTATATGTGTAACAGCTCTCATTTTCATGTGTCTGGCCCCTAAGGTCAAGTGTGTTATTTTGTTCTTATTTTTCATGTGTGTAATGTGTTTGTCTTTGATCTATATGCTTGTGATATATTTTTAAAAGAGAATTTAAGAGTTAAAAATAAGTGGTTGTAATTTAATTGATTATAAAGGTTCATTAAGTTATTAGAAAAACTTAACAATTAAATTTATACTATTTTAATTAAATAGATTTTTAAGTACTTTACTAGTTCGGGCCAAGAGCATACCCAGAGTGTTTCACTGGAGCCAATCTACATACCTATTCATATTTTGGGTATAATTTCTTCTCTCGTTATTAGAATCGATTCTTTTTTGTCCCAAAATTTCCGTATCAAAATTTTCTACAATTTTGATGTTGACCATGAAAGCCCATTCTTGCCCATTTGTTCCCAGAATTTAAAATACTCCACTGACTTGCGTGCTCACTGTTACAGCTTGCACTATGTCTATTATTTTTCACTTTTCTTACTCGCATAATCATGAAATCAAAGGATTCTTTCACCAAAATTTTCTAGACTCATTTATCTATAACTTTGATGAAGGGAACAAAAGCTAATTCCCTACCCATTTGTCCTAGAAAACTATTTTTGGTTACTAACTCAATTCCCGTAACAACCTGGGACAATTTTCATATTTGGGCCATATCTCTCTCGTCTGATATTGGATTATTATGTACCATACCGCGTTTTAAAGAGGAGACATAGATTTGCATTGTTTATGCTTTGCATTTTCAAAATAACCACCTTAACCCCTTAGAAAAGGCAACACAAGTTACTGTCTTTGATGGCGACACATCAGCTGTAACATCCCAAATTTTTTAAAAAATAAATTTATTAGATAATGATAATTAGTTATTTATGGTCCAATAAATATGGGGAAAATTAATTAGACACTAGAGGTGAATTATGAGTAAATTAAGATTTACTGAAACTGAGTGATTTAACAGACGGTGTGGGACTCACTAAGTCAAATTAGATGTTTAATGGGTCTAGGATACTTAGAAAATTATCGTGGTTATGGTGGTATAGTTAAAATAATTTTTGGTGTTGGGGAAATAATTATTCGAACATGACTTATGTAAATAAACGGGGAAAATACGAGCCAAATAGAATTAAAAGAATTAAACACAAATTCCCATTTTTCCTTTCTACATCACTGTGTGCTATTTTCCACTCTCCTTTAGTTGCTTTTACCCATCGGATAATGGGGAATTATTAGTCATTGGTAAAAGCAAATGGGTACACCCTTTTAACCATTGGACAATTCCAATTTTAACCATTTCACCTCTCCTTCTCTCCTCATTGCCATGTGATGCTCTTCTTTTCCACTCCATCTTCATTTTTTCTTCTTCTTCATTCCTCATCTTGCTAAAATAAAACCACCACCTCCCATGGCCATCCACCCAAAATCAAAAGGATTCCTGGGATTTATAAAGCTTGTATTGGACATGGAGGCAAAGCTTAGCTTACCTCTTTTCTTCTCTCCTTCATTTTTCATGTTTGATATTGAGCTTGGAAGAGAGGTAAGATTTTTGAACACCCATGACTTTTGTTGGTAATTTTAAGGTTATTAAATTATCATAATAGGCGATTGGGTGTTATTTTGATGGATAATGGCATATGGAACCCAACCCTAGGTTAGATGACCATTGGGGATTTTTGTTGTTGATGATGATGATGATATGAACATGGTGTTGTCGCCTTGAGGATGCTTGAATAATGTAAGGAAATAGTTAAAATTGGTTATTTATGGATTTTAATGAAAAACCATAGAATTGGTAATTTAAGGCTTCATGGAAAATCTTGAGAACATGGTAATGAATTGATGATTGAGTGATTTGGTATGTGGGAATGAGTTTTTTAATGAGTGACATTGATTATTAATGTTGAGGATTGAGAAACCAAGAGGATATAGTGATGACTTTAAGTTGATGAGTATGTTAGAGGTTGTAATATGGTTATAGATAATTTGAAACAATGAGTATGGTGGCTATTGAATTTTAATGAACCTTAATCCTAAATTTTGGGAAAATGTATATATTGTGACTAGGAGGGTTAAATTGAAAGTGGATGGATGATATTTAAGGTTGAGTGTTGATTAAAATGGTAGATAACCATGAGTGATTGATTAATGAAATGGATATTATGGTTTGATGAAGTCTTAGACCATGATGAGTGCCATTTGGATATGTTGATTGACGATGGGTTAAAATGGAAAAGTTTACATTTCAATTACATGAGTTGGATGATTGGTGACTAATGTATATGATTATACTCATGCTTGCCTTGCCATGATTATATTAAAATGATGAGATGAATGATAATTTGTTGAATGAAATGATTAGTAATTTGTTGGCTTTGGGAATTATATAAATATGTATATGAGATGACAATAAGAGTTTTAGAATCCCTTTGAAGGGAATGATGCATATGTTGATGGAAATCCATAGATGGATGAATTATTTAAAGTGTGAGATTATGATTCACAATGTTTATTAGAAGTGAATTTGATGATTTAAATGATGTGTGGAGTTGGTATAAAAAAGGCTTAATGAATTGGTGTTATGTCACTTTATGTTTTGTGCTCTAACATGATTGATTCTTCATGGTTTTATGCATGAAAAGGTCTGAGCATTGCATGATCTAAGGCCCAAAAGCATGTCTTCTTTGAAAACTGAAAAATGATGAAACATGGGGCCAACCACGGCTAGTGGCGGGTCTTACCCTTGTGTACCTTTGTCTTGCAAAATTTGTGTATACAAACAGAGCCAACCACGGCCAGTGATGAGTTCTGCCTTGGAAGTGGATATTTTTAATGAAAATTGGCCATGGAAACATTGCCAACCACAGCCAGTGGTTTGCCACCACTGCCGGTGGTTGTGTCCAAATGTTAAATTTTCATACTTTATGCCATTTCAGGTTAGGATTCGCACTTCTTTACTTTACGGCATGTTTATGCAAATGAATGTAAATGTTTTTACTAAACTTTGGAATTCAATTTGAATATTCTTGGATCTTTTATTACATCCATTCTTGCTTCCAAATTAACATATGTGTTCCGCTAAGCACTTGCATTAATCGATTATATACCTTTTTAATACATTTTAGTAATCAATGCATGATGATATTGTCATGTCCCTCGTATAACTTGGTGTTTGAAAGTTTCCAAGTGTTTGTTAGTATCCAAAACTCTTTCTATTGTACTAAAAAAAAGAAAATAAGAGATTGTATTAAGGGTATGTGATTGTGGTATGTCTTATTGTTGATTGATGATGGCTTAAGGTTTTGGCAAAGTATGTGTATGCCTATGTCATGTTATGAAAACATGTATGCTCCACCACTATGGATATATTATGATGAATGATGGTAGAGGTTAAATGATGTGGTTGTATGACACACCCTTGATTAATGATGAGACTAATGAAGGGACAATTAAATGACAATTTGTTATTATAATCGATGAATTAGAGATAATGTCGATGATGATTGGAAATAGATGTTGTTGTTGATCATACCTTGAACGAATGATGATTGTATTATTGATGATTGTTGAATGCCATTGTGGTTGATACAAGTGTGATCTTGTATGTGTGGTTTGAATTGTATCGGTGAAATGTTGTGAATGCCACACTAAAATATGAAACAATGGTAATGATTAGTGAAATGAAAATCCACTAAGAATTATGCAGTAGTGTGGATGATGAATAAAGTTGAATAAGGATGATAAGCATACCTTATATGTTGATGAAAGATTGATGAATATTGTTGATGATTGTGATGCCATTGTGATTGATGCAAGTGTTGACTTGGGTGTATTTGATAAAGTATGTTGATATGAAATGCCACACTTAAAACTTAAAACAATGGCAATAACCAATGATAATAAAACCCACTAAGAATCGTATAAGGGTGTTGGTGATGATGATGACTGATGAGTGGCATGATAAGATGCATAGTGTGAGAATACATTGATTGACATTTGCATCCATGGCATATCATACCCTGTCTATGTGGAATGTTAGGGGTTCCAATAGGGGGCCCTGTGGGAGGGCGACCTAGTACACAGGTAAAATCATTGTTATTCCCTAGTGATTCTGGCAAACATGAAGCTGTCCATAGTTTGGTGATGAGGCACCCTATGTGGCAGGCCCAGTGGGCGGGCATATCTGTGATGAGTAAGTTACCTTGGTGTCCGACAGGGCATGACTCTCTTGATGTATGTTCGGGAGGAGCCTGTAGCACTTTTGGCAAGTGAGGCCATGTTGTTGATCCACAAGTCAAGGGGTGACTAGTGCTACATATGAGCGATAGCGGTTTGGTACTAGTAAAATATGGTGTTATGCATGCGTGATCTGAGATATAAACGTACACATTATACTACTACAGTAGGGGCATAGTAGCACACCTATGCTTGACCCACATATTATATGATGTTGTTTCCTACAGTCGGATCCGTAATTGTTGATAATTCCATTGTGCATATGCATTAGCCTAAGAGCATTTGCATATAGCATGGAGGTATGACAAAGGTGTTGAGATATGATGATGATGTGATGGGTGAAATAATACCTAAAGACAAAATGTAAAATATGAATACAAAGGAAAGATATTATATTTGATGATACTGCGAGTGTTGGCCCAATATGATGGAGGGCACATTTGTGTCTATGTGTTGATGCTATAATTCATGGAATATGATTACTATATGTATATATGTGGAAATGATACAATCATGATGATATTTGATATGCTGTTGATGAGATTCGTGTTAGCCCAATATGATGATGGGTAATGATGTGCATGTGTGTTTACTTTGCTATGGGTTCGATTGATGAACTAGATATATATATATATATATATATGTTGTTGATTGAGGTGATTATAATGATGATTGATGGTTTGAAGCAAAGTACACATGATGTTAATATGTATATGCACATAATCTCAATTGTATTCATATTCGTCATTTGGAATGTATAACTCACTCTCCCAAGTTGTCAATTTTTAACATTGTGATACGGGACTATCATGGGGTGAGGATGTATTTTTGAACCAAAGCTCTTGAAGGAGGTAAATAGTTGTAATGGAATGCCTTGGCCGGCAATGATTGTTAATTGTGGAATTATGAATGTAATGTATATGATAAGTGTTGATGATCATTGATTTGATGGATATTGTATAGACTGAAACATAAGTGAATGATGTATTGATATTTAGGGTATTAGATTTTATACCCATTTTGATGGATGAAATGATGTTGGACATGTAGTCCTTTTATATTTATACAAGTATTGATAATACATGAATTAAGGTTGAATTTCACAAAAGGCAATGAATGATATTTGAATGCTTGCTTAGTTGCGGCCTAATAGGCTTATGTTAGGTAATTGTATGCCTTGTCGAGCGTTTTCTCATATCTTCATATATGGGACTAGGTGTGTTCCCTATATACATATTCTTCTTCCGCTATAAACCCTATTATTTTTGTATACACATATGGGCGATTTATCTTGCGATCCAGTTATAAATTCTGAAATCTCACTCTTCGGTTTTCTGTGGTTTGGGTCTTGATGTAATTGTTGAGGTGTATTGGAAATATTCTAAAAGCAAAAACAAAAAAATACCCCTATTTTTATTAATTATTTATCTTGATTACATCGGGATTCAGGCCCGGGAAACTGGGGTATGACATCAGCCAAGCATGAAACATGGTCTAATTGCATTAACCTATCCATAAGACACTTGTTAGCACGAAATTAACCCCCTTCTCCTACACTTTAAGAAGCTACCTTAGACACTTGGGAAGCATGCAACAAAGTTCTGAACTCTCCTCTCCCCTCTATACTTCCGTGAGGACTTGGCCACCAAGGAAACAACCATTGTAAAATCTCTTCTTCCAAAACACATCAAAAACCATCAAAACCAAATCAGCCATTTACTTTTTCTTTTCTGCTTTACATCATTTACTATCTTAATTGCCTTCCTGCTAGCTTAAGCACTCATTATCCTTCTTAATTTTCATGCAAGAAAATGATTACCATCTAAACACTTCACCACTTCTAAGCTTTTCTCCAAGACAACAACTTCCATTTACTTCTTCTCTTCAAAAAATCACATCTTTAACTCACCAAATAAGCTTTCACCCTCCTTGATCTTGGTGATTGTTGTAGATCTTAAGTGAAGAACTTGGATCCTTGTTCCTTCCTTTTCCTTGGCCAAAACTACTATCAAGGTAGGGGGAGTGTATTCTCATTTTAGCCCTCGGTTTCACATGCATGGTGTAGTCTGAATACCCTTAATATTCACACCTTGGTACCCCCTTGAAAACCTCTTTTTTTAACCTTTGATTATGAAAATCACTTGATGAAATTTATGTTATTCTTGGGTGGTACCATGGTTGCATCATCATTTTAAACCCTTGATTTCTATGAATTTTAAATTGTGAGTTGTTTATTTCTAATGATCTTATTGTTGCAGAAAAATTTTATTTCACAAAGGAGTACATGCATGCCTATTTTACTAAAAACCTACAAAATCATGATTCTTTAAGGCCAAAATTGATGTGACACCTTCCCATGGGTTAATGTAAAATCTAGATACTTAAAACATAAGTTTTGATGCATAATAAGCATTTTTCTAAAACTAGACATAATTGATAAATCACAAAATACCACTTGCATGTTATTAAAAATGTTGAAAAAAATAAGTTTTCCTTTTTAATTTAGTGGCTGCACATTATACCTTTAATTTCCTTAAAACTAGATGAATTGACATGCTTGAAAATGAGTTTTCGAAGTTATAAATCATAGAATTTCTTGCTGTTGGAAAATTGCCTTATGATTAATGACTTAAAGTTTATAGATTATTGTATGAAAAATTGATTTTTAGTGGCTTAGTAATTATGAGTAGCATGCCTAATTAAATCCCTAAGTTTTGATGATAAAATAAATTCTTGATATTAACTTTAAATTTTGGATTTTTTTTGTGTAATTACGATGTTTCATATTTAATTGTATAAAAGTCATTTTGTATGCTAAATTAATGTAAGTAACTTATAAAATATGTAAGATGTGATTTTAAAAAATAAAGTGATGTGGCTACAGTATTTTTGTTTATTGTGATACTAAAATTAATGATGAAAATATGTATAAATGTGATATTAGATAAAGGATTAAAAGGAGTCCTGAGTATAGGCGCGAACGATAGTTAAAAACGGTTAAAAATGTATTTACGTGAGCAAACGTGAAAAAATTGACCAAACTGTTTTAGGCATGTATTTTGTGGTGAATGAGATGAATTTTGATTATTAGAAAATTTCCCAAATGAGGAAAAAAATTGAATCAAAGGTTGCTTACACATTACTTGTCCTTAACGCGTATTTTACGAAAGCTAACACGATGATTCTTTTCCCTTTAGTGAATTTTCATGTAGAACTTGTTGCTGGGCAGAATTGACATTTAATTTTATTATATTTAGTTACTATTTAAAAATTTAAGTACTTTTGGCTTTGGAGTCACTTAATTTGGAGTTTTCTAGATAAAATACGACAAAAACAAAGTTTTCGACAAAACAACAAAAATAGCTATTTTATGACCTTTATTGGTTTGAAGAAAATTTCTTTCTTTAAGAAGGTTTGAAATGGATTTTAATAGTTGTAACAAAACATTTCCTTTAAAGGTTTTTAATCAATCCAAAATTTAAGGCTGACATGTCGAGTTCGTCGTGAATCGATACGATGGGACAATGTTGTTAGACGGCCCGAGATAGCATAAGGAATGTTAAGTATTTTATATCCATCTTCTTTAAGAAAGTTTAATAGTTTCAATGCAACAACTCATTTTTAAGAGTAAGAACAAAAGTAGTTGAGGTTTACTTTATAACCTTCTTAAACAAATATTCTTACGATATTTCCCTTAAATAACTTAGAATTAATTTGACGATTATAACCTTAGGAAACTTCTCTTGTAAAACTCACATTTTTAAGCCAAGCCTTAGTGATTTAAGAGGGAATTTTTAGGTGGCACCTAGGCCTTGGCACGAGAATTTCTCTTGCTAAAAAGATTCACAAGAATTGGTCTTGAATGCTTTAAGGACAAGTACATCGAGTGAGTAAGGTTCTGCCTAGTACTCGGGCACTGTTATGATAAAACGAGTAAATTGCATACTGTGTGTGGAGTATGAGGAGGGATGATAAAGTAATCCCTTAGAGCATACAGTGATGGGTGCACTGAAGAAACAACGGTGTCTTAATCCCCTGAGGGCGGTCTTAGGAGTATATCGAGGGCGGACTTTCAATGGCTCAGATTCATACCCGAGATTGGACAGCCCATGGCAACTCTAGTATACTTCGACTCTGGATAAGGGTTTTTATGACCGTGTAGTGTCTGTTCTACCGAGATGTGATTTGGATCCATTATTGATAGGACCGTGTGTCCTTACCTTTTTGTGAAAACAGAACGAGATGAGCTTTGGTCGCTCTAGTTGGGCAGAAAGATAAGGCAGGATTATTGATAGGTGTTAGATTGATGAGCGAGAGTTGGACCCTATTGTATATTGGTATTTAAGATAAATCATAATGAACCTAACACATGCATAACATGCCATAGTTGTATGACTAACTCTGTTGGTCTGTATTATCTCTATGTAAGCCTTTGAATTGCTGTGTAGTTGTGTTAGTAAGTGTACTACGAGTTCTTTGTTTCTGTCTGATATATGTTGTATAATAATTACAGCTACCCTTGCATGTGAGTGACTCGGGTTGAGAGCTTATACTCACCCCTGTTGTGTTGTGTGTGGTTTTCCTCTACTGTGGTCATCAGCTGAATGGCAGGACAAGCATGGGCAGGATCTGGACTACCTGTAATAGTGGACATCGAGCTATGGATGTAGGCTGCTAGTACTTGTTGTTCACGTCGAAACTGTTGTAGGTCCTAACATTAAGTCTTTATGTTATCATTTTGTAGTTAGTTTATTGGGAGTATGCGAGCCCCGTACCTTTTGAGTACACTGCTATTATGAAGAATTGATCTATGTTAGTATTATATTCTGAACTATGTGTTGATGATCACTGAACAAAAAAAAACTCCTATTTTTCTCAATAACTTGTGACTCCTTAATTAAGTAGGATATCCTAGTATGGGAATTAGTCCAAGTTAATTAAGGGTGTCACAATATGCATGCCTTTATTTTCCTTTTCCTTCTACCTCATGGTTTCGCCTCTTGCATGCATTTTAATGTGAGTTTTCTTTCCTTTAGCTTATGACCGAAAGAGCAATAAAGGTCCTAAGGCGAAACTTGTGAAACCACTTTCCTTGTATTATTCAATTTTAAGGTAAGTTTAAACTTCCTCTACTTCTTTTTTCCTTCTTCGGTTAAGGGAAAATCTTGGGCCATGGAGTCTAAGGGAATTGATCATGTTTGGGGTGTTGTTAAACAGTTGTTAGAATTTGGATTCAGAAGGAAATCGGTAAAGGTTCAGGGTTTTAGAGGCACTTGAGTATTGTCAGAGTTTTCAATGAGTTGTTCTACCCCGTGAATGTATCAAACTAGCATAATTAGCTTCAAAATTATGTATTTAAGTTATTTTGGGTCAATGGAATAATTATTGGTGATTTTAGGAAAATCAAGTTACAGAGATTTAAAGTCAGAACTTGTAACTGGTATTCAGAAGGTCATATTAGATAGTCAGACTCGTTGTAAGGTGTGTTTTGACATACGAGGGAGTTAATCTCTTGAGTAACGAATAAGAAATTAGGTTCTAGGTCAGGTTTATGATTTGAAGTAATTAATTTTGTTAATGATTCTTGCCTTGTGCTCATAGTATTTGATGAATGATTGTGTTGTATGCCTTATAGTGTTATTGTGAAACGAAGTTTTGATTGAAAGGTATGAATTGATGATGATTGGCCCTAGTGGCATGTTATATGTGATGATGATATGGATTATTATTATGTTGTAAATTAAAGTGATTTGATATTTAACTGGCCATGTGGCAATTGTGATGAATGATGATTGTTGAAATTGATAATGTGAAATGGTTTAGAGGAGTAGGCTATGATGTCAATGTTGATATTACTTATGCGTTAAGATTCACATCATGTGCATTATGCATTTCATGACATCATATGTATTTGGCGCTACGATTTACCCGACACTATGATTTGTTGATGGGACTGCCACTTATAGTGCTTCGATTCACTAAGTAGTTCTCTAGTACTAATGAGGCTACTACTTATAGTGCTATGATTCACAATGTAGTCCTCGAGCACCACTGATTATAGTGCTACAATTCACTATGCAATCACTTAGATGTCCCTCGATTATAGTGCTACGATTCACTAAGTGGGTTATCCTTGGTACTATTGTTGTATTGAAAAGACCGATCCGTATAGCATGCTTTTATGTATTGAAAAGAATTATTTTTAAAGTCCATGGCATATTATATATCATTTAAAACTATAGAGTTGTATTATTTAGTGATGGAGTTATAGTGAAATATGTATAATTAGTGATGAATGATTTTGATTTTAGGCACCTAGTGCTCATTGATTTTGAGGATGGTTGGTCAAAATGATTATATATATATATATTGTGAACATACAAGTGTTTACATGTGCCTTATATGGATTGAACATTTGATATTTTGCTTATAATTGATGAATGTGCTATGATGAGTTTAAACCCTAGGCGTTATTTCCTATTTACTACTTTAAGTGGTACTCACCCCTCTACTTGTGGTTTCAGTGAACTTTCAGGAGGGCGATGAGGATACCACCTTGTGATGCTAGAGTGCGAGATAAAATGTATTGCCATGAGGAATAACCATGTGATTAATGCTTTTGTTACTGACAATGATATTTTATAAGCCTTGAGATGGCTAGTATGATTTGTGTAAATATGTTGATATGTGTGTTTAGGTGCGCACAACTAGTTTACAAACATGGAGTTTTGGTAGGTAGATAAATATATTTCCTACTATGTGTTGTAATGCAATTATTGGGAATTGATAGATGATCAACATGTATTATCTTTAAGGACTTGATGAGGAGAACAATGACTTGTTATGCTATTGTATGGATATGCTGCATATGATTTTGTATGGTGTATGATGGATGAATCATGGAAACCATATGTTGTTATGGATCTATGCTCTTTGAAATTCCTAATTGCTTGGATTTGGGTTGGTGTTGTTTATGCATTTTGCTTGGAATGGCCTTTATGCATAATTTTGCTTATTTTATTTATTTTTGAGAATTTTGAGTCTAGGCTATTCATATAGGTCATAAATAACATGATTATGTATGTGTTAAAATTTGATAGCAATTAGAGTTGTTGTGAATGAGTTAGGTGACTTTAAATTTCATAAAATTTCCATTTTTATATATCTCCCTTAAGTGAGCCTCCTCTGTGTTTGTATGCTCGTCTCTGTGTGAATTTTTATTGAACAAGTAGTGCCTCGCTTAAGCGAGTTTGAAATGGTTGGCCATTGTGTATTTCTCACCTAAGCGAGGATGGTCTCACTTGAGCGAGAATGACAGGTAGTTTCTGTGTGTTTCTTGTCTAAGCGAGGATGGTCTCACTTAAGCGAGAATTGTTTGGTGAGCTATTATGTGTTTCTCGCTCAAGTGAGGATGACCTTTCTTGAGCGAGAATGCTTTGGTTGGTTACTACCAAATTCTCGCTTGAGCGAGGATGACCTCACTTGAGCGAGATACAGGGGCTGGATTCTAGTTTTTTCTCACTTGAATGAGGATGGTTTCGCTCAAGCGAGAGGATAATGCTTGGCTTTTGTTTGTTTTTTGCTCAAGCGAGGGTGGTCTCACTTAAGGTGAGGGGTCAAGGTCTGGGTTCTATTGTTTTTTCGCTCAAGCAAGATGGTGTCACTTAAGCGAGATATCTAGACTTGGCTTTTCTTGCTGTTTCATTATGTGTGTAATATTCTTGGGCCCTCTAGGTATATTTTATGTTGTTTTATATTGGCACCACCCTTGGGTTTCCATTGTTTATATTCAGGGATGACGAACGTGAAAAATTTACTCTATTTTATTCAAAACCTCAAGCTAAGCTCTGGAAACTTACAAGGGAATGTCGCTAGTGGTATCAGAGCGGTTCTTCTAGTAGAACCAGATTTCTTTGAAAATAAAGTACTAAATTATTTGTTTAGTGGTTGTGAAATTAAATTCTTGAGTTTACATTGAAATTAAATGTCACATAATGGTTTTCTAGACCCGAATCCTGATGTAATCAAGATAAATAATTAATAAAAATACGTGTAAATTTTTCGCATTTAAAAATATTTCAAAACTCCTCAACGATTACATCAAGACCCGAACCACAGAAAATCGAAGAGTGAGATTTGATAATTTATAACTGGATCGTAAAATAAATCGCCCATAATTGTATAAAAAAATAATAGAGTTTACAACAAAAGAAGAATATGTATACAAGGCACACGCCTAGTCCCATATATGAAGATATGAGAAAAGGCTAGACAAAGCATGCAATTACATAACACCGGCCTATTAAGCCACAATTATTTTCACACATAAATCATAATCATGCATTGCCTAAAATATATATATATATATATATATATATATATATATATATATATCTACATGGTCATGCAACATCCATCTCCAATATCCATATTGCAGATTTGACCATATTCGATTCAACCTCAAAGTCATATATCATCAACACTTATACATTCCCAAAATGGACTACATGACCAACATATTTCATTCATGAAATGGGTATAAATTCCAATGCCCAAAATATCAATACATCCTCCATTTATATTATCATTTACAATGCATCCACCAACATCAATGATTATTAACACTATCATGTACACTTTATTCACAATACAATAAATTACTATCACTGCCGGCCAAGGCATTCCATTACCACTATTTATCTTCCCAAAAGCTTTACTTTAAAAATATCCAAATCCCATGATATTCCTACATCAATGCTAAAAATGGAAAACATGGGAGAGTGAGTTATACATTTCAAATGAAGAATATGAATACAATTTAGATTATGTGCATATGCATATTAACATCATGTATGTTTTGCTAAAATCAACAACAATCATCATTATTGCTCATTTCACCAACGTATGCATGTAATGTATTCATCAATTATTTCATAGCAAAGCAAACACATATACACATCTTTTCTCAATGCCACAATGGGCCAACATCATTGTAATCAATCATAGACAAATAAGCCCTTCATCACATTGGGCCATCACATACAACATTATCATATTCAATATCTTTTCGTTGTATTCATATTTTACATGTTGTCTTTTAGGTATTTATTTTCCTATCTCATCATCATCATATCTCAATCTCAATCCTCATCAATCATCATTAAACATCATCACCTTTTCGCATATCTCCATGCTATATGCAAATACTCTTAGGCTAATGCATATGCACAATGGAATAAACAACAACAAATACGGATCTGACTGTGGGAATAAACACCAAATTGTGGGTCAAGCATAATCACATACCGTGCCCCTACTGCAGTAGTATAATGTGTACACATATCTTATAATTTTGCATGCAATTCACCATGTTTTACTGGTACCAAACCGCATCGCCCGTCTTGCAACACCTGGCCATTTACACCATGATCAAGGTAAACACCATAATCAATATAAAGGTGATGCAGCCTGGCCACGATTCATACCATGATGGCTATGATCCAAGGGACCACCAGGGACACCCGCTCATCAAAGAGCCACCCCCCACAGGGTCGGCCACATACAGCTCCCCGTAGCTATACATGGGTGGCTTCATGACTTACACACTGAGTCATAGAGGAAAATAAGAATGCTCATGCACAGAGCCACCCTCCTACTCGGCCGGCCGGGGGAATCCCCTAATATTCCAACACCGGCAGCTATGATATGCCATGGATACAAATGCCAATCATTGCATTCTCACACTATGCATCCTATCATGTCACTCATCAATCATCATCATCAACACCAACACCACCATATAATATTTTAGTGGATTTTAACACCCTTAGTTTTAGCCACTATTCTCAAGCTTCAGATGTGGCATTTTATTTTAATATATTTTATATTATACATGTAAGTCAATACTTGCAACAATCACAATGGCACCAATATCATCAACATTAATCAATCTTTCATCAATATCACCACATATTTCTTAATGGGTTTTCATCTTATTCATCATTACCATTATTTCATATATTAGTGTGGCATTCACAACAATTCACCAATATAATTTTAAACCACACATTCATCAATAATAACAATCATCATTTTATCTAAGGAAGTAATCAACAATGTTATCCATCATTATCCATTATCGATATCATCTTCGATTCATCGATTTACAACAAATACATTGTCATGCAACCATCCTCTCATTAGTTTCATCATGATACAAGGGTGTGTTATACATCAACGTCATTTAATCTTCCATTATCATTCATTATAATACATCATTAGTGGTGGAATATTCGTGTCTCTCATGAGATATCTTAGGCACATACATATTTGGCCCATTTCATAGAACAACCTTAAAACACCACTAAAACATAGCACAATCACATACCTCTAACACACTCATGTGTCATTGCATGATGAAACAAAATTATGATACTAACAAGCTCAATTCATTTTCAATAGCAAGGTATGTGAGGGACATGAAAATGCCATCGCGTTTTAATTGCTAAACCATATTAAAAATATGTGTAATCGAATGTATAAACATGTCATGGCCCAACCATATCAAACAACATCAAAATAGAGTGCAAATGAACCAAAAACATACCATGGATCGATTCAGGAGGGTCCTTGAATCGATTCATGCGATTCTGGAGCACCAACCAACAAAACAGGGGTCATTGAATCGATTCAAATCCTGTATGAATCAATTCAAGCATGGTGAAATTGATGAACAATAATTCCAGTGAGTCTTGAATCGATTCATGCGAAGCCTTGAATCGATTCAAAGCCCTGGAAGTCCTTATTTTTGGAAACAGAATGCATTGAATCGATTCAAGCCCTGGCATGAATCGATTCATGCATTCCCAACAACCTTTTCACTCTAGGAAACACCATCCTATGACCCCATTCATCAAACCCAACATCCATTATGCTTAGACACACCCTCTTATAGGATTTTAACCCAATAAATCATGTATCTATTTACACACATACATATTCATATCATTTTCAAGGCCAATAAATTGCCTATCTTTTCATTCAACAATCATCACTCAACTTATCATATTTATATAATCATGGCAAGGCTAAGTAAGTATAAATCATATTCATTCATCATCAATTATTCAACTCATACAATTGAAATGTAAACTCCTCTCCTACCTCGAGAGAAGAACCGTAATTCAAATGCTACAATCATTCTGCATCATCATCTGAAACACAATCTACACATCAAACATATATGCATTCATTCAATCATGACCAATCACAAGGCTTTCATTATAATTCTAAATAATCGTTCCTATATCATCAAGCTTAGTACAAGTCCCAAACTTGTCAAAACATCCATCTATACACTTGTGTTAGGCTTTGGGAATTCCTTTCCCAAAGCTAAGATCCTCTAAGCCTAAAAAGGGGCTAACCACACCCAACAACAACAAGATCACATCCCTTATCCATAATACATCCAATCTTCATATAAATCATCCATTTGCCATCATTGTCACTCAAATTCATTATAGGCCATCTTAGCTTCACTCAAGGCCATCAACAATTCACAAATTTCAAGTGACACATATCATTGCCTGAGGCCTCATCAAATCCTCATCTTAACTCATCTATTCATCATCAACGGTCATCCACCATCATCATTATCATTTTTTTTATTATAAACAACAACATCTAACTACAATATCACATAACCATTCTCAACTCAATTCCTCTATTTTTCTCATATACGTCATTCCAAATATCTCTTCCACACACCAAAATCATTCTCATGACCAATGAATCATCAATTTCTTAAGGGTTTCATACAATCACCAATCATTAATTCCAACAATTTTCATATATCATCACAAGCATATTATCATCATTAAAGTGACAATCAATCATAAATAGCACACAATGATCCCAATGGTCATCTACCCTATGGTTTGGGTTTCACATGCATAAACCATCATACATAACATCATGAACCTAGTTCACATTTTTCATTATTCAAATATCATCAACTTAGCTTAAAATTCATCAACATCAATAATCAATCCCAATACTTCTAAAATTTCATTTCCTCATGTAAAATTATTCTAAAGCATCAAAATCATCAAATTCACTAATTTTGCTAAAACCCCCAAATTTCCAATACTTAAGGTTTCTCTAAAATTTTCCAAAAATATTCTTAATCAATTTTCTTAAATCAATATGGATACCATAATTATCCTCATCATATAACATCAAATCTTATTCAAAAATCACACCTCCATTGTTCAAGCCTAGGGTTTCACCATTCTTATTAACACCTATAGCCTCTAACACCACCATTTCAAGCTCAAACAACATAAAAACCACAAATGGAGGAAGAGGGGTTGAAAGTCTTTCCTCATTTTCAAGCCATGGCCAAAACGAAAATGGTGAAAAGGATGGAGAAGATGACCCATTATTGACCCCTAAGTGTCTTCCAAGCTCCATGAATCCATGAAAACCTAAGCTTTTGGATGAAAAATGATTATGGAAGGTGAAGGGGAGGATGGACGGTTTTGGTGGAGGAGTATAGAAGAAGAAGAAGAAAAGTTAAGAGAGAAGGGAGAGAGAAGAGAGCCATACAGTTTTTGGAGAAAGAGAGGGGAAAAGATGACCAAAAATTGGTCATTACCCATTGGATAAAGCCATTCCTCTTTGCCCTTTTGTCCATTGTGTCATAAAACCCCATATTCATTAGGTAAAAGAGTGAAAAGGAGAGGGAGGAGAGGGGCTAGGTGGAATGAGAGGGAAAGATGGGATTTATCATTTTCTTTTAATTCCATTTGGCTCGTATTTTCCCTGTTGAATAATATATGTCATGTTCGAACAATTATCCCCTCAACACTAAAAATTATTTTAAATATACCACCATAATCACAATAATTTTCTAAGCATTCTAGACCTATCAAATATCCAACTTGACTAAGTGGGTCTGACATCATCTGTTAAATCATCCGGTTCCGGTAAATCTTAACTTACCGATAATTCACATCTTATGTCAAATTAATTTTCCCATAATTATTGGACCATAAGTTATTAATTACCATTATTCAACAAATTTATTTCCTTTGAAATTTGGGATATTACATTAAATATGTGTATGATTATATGTTAGGATTGTATGAGAATTTCAGGTACCATGGCATTACATCCCACTCCATAAGCTTGACCAGAGTAGTATCTTAATTTAAAAGGTTGATGTTATATTATTTTTTTAATGATGATGGTGTATTAAAGTCTTGTACTTTGCTTTTCTTTCTAGATTGATCTATGGCTGGTCGTAGGCAAAGTGGCGACCTTATGGTGTAACATCCCAAATTTTAAGAAATAATTTATTTTATGAGGATGAATAATTTTTTATGGCCCAAAATACTTAGAAGAATTAATTATGGGTTAATTATGGCTTAGTAGCAAATTAAGGGTTACTAAAACCGAATGATTATATAGATGTTGTGAAACCTAATAAATTATTTTTGGGAGATTGAGGTCACATGGTGATGAGAATATTATTGTGTTTCCAAGGGTATATTCAAAATAATTTTCCAGTGAGGGGCGATAATTAATCAAATACAGCGTATGATTTGAAACGATGAAATTATGAGCCAATTGGAATTAAAAGAAAATGTAAATCCCTTTTTCCTTCTCCTCATGTGCCGTCCAACTCCCTACTCTCCCTTTACCTTTTTTTAACCATTGGACAATAGGGAATGAATGTCTACTGGACAAAAAATTGGGAGCATTATTTTATCCATTGGTCAATGACCAATTTTGTCATCCTTTTCCCATTTCCCTTAGCATTTTCGTTGGCTTTTCTCCCCCTCCACTTTCTTCATTTTTTTCTTCATCTTCCTCCTTCTTCCTAAGGTAAAAACCAAACCACACCCCTCTTAACCCATTTTCTTACAAAAAATCAAAATGTAAGCTTGGATTTATGAAGCATATATGGGATATTCAGGCAAGTCTTGGATCTTTTTCTCTTTCCCCTCTCTTATTTTCATTTTGGGCTTGGAGCTTGGTGAGAGATAAGGATTTCTTGCCTTGTTCTTCCATTTGTTAGTTTTAGTGTTGTTTAAGCTTGAAATAATGGCATTGAGTATTATGGGTATTGATGACCATAGTGAAACCCTAGGCTTCAACACTTGAAATATGATTCTTGGTTATAGCTTAGTGTTACACAAAAATAAGGGTTATTGTACTTGTGATGGTTCAAGAAATTGGTGAAGATTGTTGTTGGGTGATTTTTGATAAAACCTTAAGTATTAGTATTTTAGGGTTTTTGGCAAGTTGATGGTGTTGATGATTTTATGCCCTAGAATAATTTTATATAAAGAAAATAAATTTTTGGAGGATGGGAATTAATTATTGATGTTGATGAAGTTTTGAACTAAGTTAAGTGTTATTATGGATGATAATATATGCATGTGGAACCCAAACCCTAGGTTAGATGACCATTAGGATTTGTTGGTTGTTGTTTATAATTGATTTGGTACATTGGAGGTGCTACACTAAAATGGCGGTGATGTTATGCTTGAAAATGATCAATGAAAAAGAAATTATTAGAATTGATATTTGCCAAATTTAATTTGGGGTTTTTGGCAAAGTTTGAGAAATTGATGATTTTAGGCCATAAGAGTTATTTTGTAGGTGGAATGAGGTTTGGAATGATTAGCATTAATGGTTAAGGAACCATGTTGAAATATGAAAATGGTGGTTATTTGATTTTAATGAACCTTAATCCTAAAATTTGAGAAAATATATATATTGTGGTTAAGGGAATTAATTGTTTAGTGTGAATGTATGATACCTAGGTTTGGTGTTGTTATTATGGTGAGAAATGACCTTAGTAATGGTAGGTGATCATTGAAGATGGAACTCATGGATGAATGTTACCATAACATGTATAGAAATGAATGTGAACACCAAAACCATGGTGGTTGTGATGGATGAATGAAATAAAATTACGGTTTGATAAGGTCTTAGACCATAATAAGTGTTACTTGGACTTGTTGATTAATGTTGGTTTAAAAGAGGCTAAAATGGTTTATGTTGAACCTTAGGTGGCAATGATGACATTTGGATGATTTATATAATATTGGACATACTATGATGGGTTTGATATTGTTGTTGGGTATGGCTAACCCTTTAAGACTTAAGAAAATCTTTATTTTGGGAAAGTAATTCCCTAAACCTAAGACAATTATGTGAATTACTATTTCGACAAGTCTAGGACTTGTTATTAGGCTTTATGATATGTTAACAATTGTTTAGAATTGTGATGATGCCTTGAGATGGCTTATTGATTAAATGTATATATATATATATATATGCATTTGTGTAGATTATATTCTGGGCAATGATGTGGAACAGTCAGACCATTCAAATCGTTGTTCTTCTCTTGAGGTAGAAGAGGTGTTTATATTCTTAATGCATGATTTGAATAATTGATGATTAATGTATATGATGTTACTCATGTTTACCTTGCTATAGCTATGTTGGAATGATGTGATGATTGATATTATGATGATGATGTGCTTGACAAATATGTGATTGCATTTAGAATATATATATGTGGTGTGTCCTTGGTGGTGATTAATAGTGACTTGAGATTTTAGCAAAGTGTGCGCCTATGCCATATTGTGAAAACCATGTATATTTCACCACTATTAATGAGATATGATAATTTATGATAATACTTGAATGATGTGGTTGTGTGACACACCCCTGAGTAATGAATAAAATATTGAGACAATGATTGAATGCCATTGTGTTTATTTCCAATTAGCGAATTGGAATGATGTTAAAAAAATTAAGATGATTAAAGAAATTGTGAATGTTATACTAAAACTTGAAACAATGGCAAGATAATTGAAATTGAAATCCAATAAGAATGGTGTGGTGACAATGTATATGTTGGAGTTATACATTTGAAGTATACTTGTTGATGTGCCTTCTTGATTTCCATATATGGATTGATATTGATGAGACTCTTGGCTATTATATTGTGAAAAATGTGAATTGATGATTTAAAGATTATGTGACAAGTTGTATGCCTTGGAGAGTACTATAATTGGTTGTGTGCCACTATCTGCAATGTTAAGTGTAAAATATACGCCTAAGTGAGAGGGTAAGAAATTCTTGTGAAGCTGAGGCTAGCATGTGCATTCTTCATGGCATGCATCGCATACTATATTATCCATGGTTGCGATCACTTGACATGTTGAAATGATTAAGATCTGGTAGGATCTTGTGAAAATGATCCTTGTACGGGGAAAAAATATTTAAATAATTATATGTGGTTGTGATCACTTGACATGTTGAAATGATTAAGGTCTTGCGGGATCTTATGAAAGGACCCTTGTGCGGAGAACAAATATTTAAATGATTATACGTGGTTGTGATCACTTGACATGTTGAAATGATTGAGGTCTTAAGGGATCTTGTGGAAAGTACCCTTGTGGGGGAATGACTATAAACGACTAAGAGTGGTTATGATCACTTGACATGTTGAAATAATTGAGGTCTTGCGGGATCTTGTGAAAAGAACCCTTGCAGGGGGATAAATCTTAAGTGACTATGTGTGGTTGCTAAGACTTGATCAATTATGTTTGCATGTGTTATGAATAATTATTTTAAATAGGATCCGTTGCATATGCATTTCAGGTTATGGCATATGCATTAGCCATAGGAACATGGTATTTGAGTTGGAGATGGCCAAGAAAAATGATAACCTATTGAGAGTGTGAATTGTTGAAAGATGTAAAAACTTGATGTTGATACTTGTGATAGCCCATGATGATGAAGGGCTGTAAGATCCTTCCCTAATTTCCATTTAATTTTAGTCTGTTTAATTAAAATCCTAATAAACTTTTCACAAAATATTTATTTAACAAATTCCTAAACCTCTTACGAAGTCAAAGGACTCCTAAGCAACATCTATATAGCATTCCCATAGCAAAATATGTATAACATGAAACAGGGGCCTGGCGCTATGTGTGGGTATGGCAATAGCAGCAATGCTGCTGTCATGGATTTTAGGCCATTTGGCCAACTTTCGACCTACCCAATTGGCCCGTTTCAGGTCTGGTTGCCCCGAAACTTCACGGGTCACATGTTTTCCACATTCCAGAAAATTAGGCGTTGATCGCTTGCAAAAATTCCCACGTATGCTCAACTTATGCTGAAAGATGCATCTAATCCAAAATAATGCAATTGCATGCATCAAACCTACCCAATGACCTTCAAATTAGGCAAGGCCTATATACACAACTCACAAATGATGCAGGGAACCTATCGGTCACAATCACACTCAACATATCATTTAAGCATGCATACATCACAAGACCTGCCTATGTCACGCAATCACGCAATGGCTCCATACCATACAACTACAAATGCATAATTATACCATAATTCCACATCATTACATATCACAAAACATAACCGGGACATCACCATCATACAGACATAACTAACATATACCAGAGTTAATCACCACCCAAGTGGCTCCATACCATTTGGTATTGGCACACCCATGAACACTAATTAAATACACATGCATAACATCAACAACTTAATGTGAATCTACATTTCCAATCATCAAATAAATACACACATATATAACCATCGTTATATTTTAGCTTCCTCTTCACCCTAGCCTCATTTAATGTTTGCCTCCGTGGTGTCCATCAACAACCTGCTACCAGTCACTAAAATCACAACAGAAAGGGGTGAGTGACTGGAATTAAGAATCAATGTAGAAATAAATAATCAAATATTAGGAAAAGTGCAATCTAGCTACCTTCCTATTTAAAAGCACTATTCATTATTACTTTTCTCTATATCCAATAACAATTCAATGATGTCAACCTTAGGCTCATCATATAAACAACTAACATTATTTCATCATCAAATTAATCATCACAATCACATCACTATTCAATTATTATTAGACCATCATCATCAAGTCATAACACATTATTTTGTGCCTTCACACGCCATACTAGCTCAATCATATATATATATATATATATATATCATCAAACAAACATGTTAACCAATCATATTAAAATCCTTGACACCCTTCATTACTAATTATTCATTCTATTCCTTTCAATGATGTAATTCATCACATAAGCAGCAGTATAGACATCATCACAAGTCAAAACATGTAAAACACAATTGACTCTTAGATGAATAATATGATGCCCTAGTATCTAGATACTAAAAGGATCGATCTTCAGTCGGGGTTCCTACTTGACACCCTATGAACCCTGTTTAGTCCACCGAACCCTACTTGGCTCCCCCTCAACCATTGGGTCCTACTTGACCACTGGGTAACTCAACTGGGTCTAACTTGACCACGAAACCAAAAAGTGAGGGTAACATATACCGTCTGTCATCCTAAACCACATAAATCACATAAACAATCATTTCTTACTCAAATGGCATAAAAGGCTCACCTTTTTGATTATTTAGGGCATCCACACAGACCCGGACCTAAGCATAATATCATGCCACCAATAATTAATGATAATCATAAATCTCCATCATCATGCACCACATTATAATAACAACACTTACTATACAATTTCACAAAATATAATTGCCATCTCACATCATCACATTACACATGTACTAATCAACTCATCACGAATATTATGCCATTGCAATCATTAATTCACCAATAGCTATCAATATGAATCACATTGTTTATCATCATTCATGTTTCTACAATTCTAATCATATTAAATCATTTGATTTTTATCATCATAATCATAGTTCAATTTGTTACCATAGCATCATCATCACCTAATTATCATCAGTTTGTCATCCATATCCCCATCAATGCACTCACATTTCTATTTCAACTGCTAAATTGAAATCTCGAGTCACCAAATACATAATGAATACCAATATAGTTTTATTCAGTTACATCACATGAATTTAATATATCAATCAACATCATTTATACATAAGCTCCAGTCACGCAAACCACTATATATATATATATATATACCACTATAAACATCATCACATAATTTCATTCCTATTTAATCATCAATAATTCAGTATAAACTTTGTCTTCATTAACATCCTATCAAGCTCATTCACTACAATTTATAACTTCATACCTATTCATATAGTCTTATTTTCTCACTAATACCATTTATGTATTTCAATCACAAATCATCATATTTGTTATTATTTATCCCTCACTCACCAACCTCATATTTATATATATTTATGTATATGCATATAAATTAATTATATTACTATCTATATTGTGATCTGATACCTACATGCTTATACTTTTATAATCTGTTATATTATTTCCCCCGTCTAAATTATCCAACACAATTTATTTTACAGTTTCTTAACATATTCATTGACAATATAATTAATTATGCATTAGTTCATTAATCACCTATATATCATTTCTCCAACTTTCAATATTCACCACTACCTATACTTCAAACAAACCAATTCACATAAACCATTTCTCACTATTATTCATTTTTTATCCTTGCTCCGCTCGTTATCACTTCAATTTAGACCCCATACCTTAATCAATCCTTATGAAAATCTATAAAATTAGTCAAATCAACTAATGGTGGCTACAACATACCCTTTTCCTATATGCCAATAGCACATATAATTTTCTATATTAATCTTAACCCACACACCCCCTTACCTCGATTTTGAGTTTTCCAAATATTCAAATCCATTGTCAGGCTCCTTGAAATCCACCAAACTCATTTCTGTTTCTGACTCTTGTTTTTAAGTTTTATCGTGTCGAACGACCTTCCGACCCTTTATTCGAAACCTACAATTGCCGAAATACGAAACCCATTAACTTTTCTTTGTACCTATTATCCTAGGAGCAATATGCAAGTCTCCCTTTGCCACAAAATGGAAAATCAAAGCTTCCTCATCAGCATACAACTCACGGTTAGAGAGAGAAAGAGAAAGGGAGAAGAAGAAACTTGAAATTGATAACTCCTCTTGACATACCTGTGATGTAGGAGAAGCTTCTACTCTCCTTAGAAATGGGTGGATCTTGGCCCTCTTCCTTCTTCAACCTTCATATGCCAAGGATGCTTGCTTCTTCAAAGGGGGAAACCGAATCATAAACTCTAAAACTTCTAAGAATTTGGACGAAAATGGAGATGGGAAGATGGATGAAAAGATGAAAAGAAAGGAAGGGAATGGAGGAGATGTGAAATGGAATGGGAATGGGTGAATGGAAGGCCACTCCAAGAGGGAGATAACTCCTCTAACTCACCACCAAGGGGGAGGAACTTCTTGGATGAGAGCTTGCAAAAGTTCTCCTAATCCTAGAAAGAAGGAAGAGAATCTCTTACTAAAAACTCACTTTAAAGTGGTAAAATCTCAAATGCATAATCATGTAACTTTTTAAAAAAGGAGAGCTTCTTATATAGGCCTCCACAATTTTGGCCAAGGAGGAGCTAATGGGCTTGGTTCATGGATCCAAGGCCCAAAAGAGAAAAAGGAAAGGAAGAGGGCCTATACATGGCCCAAAAATGAAAGTATATGGCCCTAAAGTGGCCCATTTGACCTTGCAAGGCCCAAATAATACCTATAAGCCTATAGAATCTAACTAGGAACTATATTACAAGAAAAGTATGAGTAGATCCTCAAGGAGTCCTCATTGGGCTTGCGCCCACTAAACAAAGAGAGGAAGAAAGCTAATGCTTTGTAGATGCTCTCTTTGGCTTTCTTCGACTTTGCCCTTGTGAGGGGACCCTTGTAAGCTTCAAGTCCTTTATCTAGGGTAGTGTAAGGGTCCTTCCTTGGTGTGTCCTCATTATGCTCCCCCTCTTCGGAAGGATTTGTCCTCAAATCTAAGGCATCATCCTCTTCATCTAACTCAAAGGGAGATAAATCAGATATATTGAAGGCAGCACTCACACCATAATCTCCTGGCAAATCAAGGACATAGGCATTATTATTCATTTTCTTGAGTATTTGAAAAGGGCCATCACCTCTAGGGTCGAGTTTGGATTTTCTCAAGTTTGGAAATCTTTCCTTTCTAAGATGTAGCCAAACCCAATCTCCAACCTCAAAGGTGACTTTCTTTCTGTTCTTATTAGCTCAACAAGCATAGTGTTCAATTTTAGTTTGTGCCTCACCATCCATATGAAGGAAAAAGTCAGAAACCTCAATAGGCAAAAGGTCCAATGGGGTGAGAGGGTTAAAACCATACACAATCTCAAATGAACTATGCTTGGTTGTTGAGTGTTGTACTATATTATATGTAAATTTAATATGGGGTAAACACTCTTCCCAAGACTTAAAAGTTTTATTCACTAAGACCCTAAGAAGTTGAGAAAGGGTTCTGTTTACTACCTCTGTTTGTCCATCCATTTGAGGATGACAAGTGGTGAAAAAGAGAAGTTTCGTTCCTGGCCTTGACCAAAGAGTTTCCTAAAAGTGGCTTAGGAATTTGGTGTCCCTATCAGAAATTATGGTTTTGGGAACACCATGAAGTCTTACAATCTCTTTAAAGAAGAGTTTAGCAATATGACTAGCATCATTTACCTTATGACAAGGGATCAAGTGAGCCATCTTATTAAACCTATCCATTACCATAAAGATAGAATCCATTCCCCTTTGGGTCTTAGGAAAGCCTAACACAAAGTCTATAGATATATCAATCCAAGGTGCACTAGGTGTTGGCAAGGGAGTATATAAACCACTAGGTGAAAATTTGGATTTAGCTTTACTATATACAATACACCCAGCATAATGTTTTTGAACATCTTTTTTTATCTTTGGCCAATAGAAGTGTTCATGCAATATAGACAAGGTTTTATTTCTTCCAAAGTGGCTCATTAAGCCTCCCTCATGGCTTTCCCTATGTAATAAGTCTCTTAAAGAGCTCCTAGGAATGCAAAGTTTATTGGCTTTAAAAAGATAGCCATCTAGAATGTAGAAGCCTTTATGAGATGAAGAAGTGGAAGATGAGTTAAAAATGTTGGAAAAATCAAGGTCACTTGGATACAAAGTCCTAATCTCATCAAGCCCAATAACTTTGGCTCCAAGAGAGGTAAGTAAAGAATGCCTTCTAGAAAAAGCATCAGCCACAGTATTGGATTTACCATTCTTATTCTTGATGACATAGGGAAATTATTCCAAGAACTCAACCCACTTAGTATGTCTTTTATTTAACTTATGTTGCCCTTTAATGAATTTGAGTGATTGGTGATCACTATGTATAACAAACTCTTTAGGAATCAAGTAGTGTTCCCAAGTTTGTAGGGCTCTAATTAATGCATAGAATTCTTTATCATATATGGGGTAGTTGATGGTTGCCCCATTAAGCTTTTCACTAAAGAAAGCAATTAGGTGACCTTCTTGCAACAAAACCACTCCTATACCTATATTTGATGCATCACACTCAAGCTCAAAGGTTTTAGAAAAATTTGGAAGTGCCAAAATTGGAGCATGAGTGAGTCTATCTTTGAGATCTAGAAAGGCTTTTTCTTGCCTTGGCCCCTACACAAAAGGAAAATTCTTTTTCACCAACTAATTTAAAAGGGAGGCTAAATTAAAAATCTTTCACAAATCTCCTATAGAAACTTGCTAGACCATGGAAACTTCTTATGTCACTCACATTTTTAGGTGCAGGCCAATCTTGGATTGCCTTAACCTTAGAGTGATCTACCTCAACACCCTTTGAACTTACTACAAATCCAAGGAACACAATGCTATCCATGCCAAAAGAACACTTTTCAAAGTTTGCATAAAGATTGTTTGTTCTTAAGGCAAGCATAACTTGTCTTAGATAGTTTAGATGAGAGGTCATGGTATTTGAATATACAAGAATGTCATCAAAGTATACCATGACAAAATGCCCTATAAATTCCCTTAAAACATGATTTATGAGTCTCATGAAAGTACTTGGTGCATTAGTTAGACCAAAAGGCATAACTAACCACTTATATAGACCAAGCTTGGTTTTAAAAGCGGCTTTCCATTCATCTCCTTCTTTGATTCTAATTTAGTGGTAGCCACTTTTAAGATCAATCTTAGAAAAGATTGTAGAACCACTAAGCTCATCAAGCATATCATCAAGTATAGGTATAGGATGCCTATACTTGATGGTAATGTTATTGATGGCTCTATAGTCCGTACACATTCTCCATGAACCATCTTTCTTGGGAACTAGTAAAACTAGTAAGGCACAAGGGCTTAAACTCTCTCTTATCCAACCCTTAGATAGGAGTTCATTCACTTGATTTTCTATTTCTAGGCTTTCCCTAGGGTTGCATCTATAGGCAGGCCTATTTGGTAAACTAGCCCTAGGAATAAGGTATATTTGATGCTTAATGCCCCAAATAGGAGGTAGGCCTTTTGGGATGTCTTTTGGGAAGAGGTCTTTAAATTCTTGTAAGATATTTTGAATCCCTTTGGGCAAAGGAGAAGGAGAAGTGCCCATAGAGTACAAAAAAGTGTTAGGGATATCTCTTACATACATGATCAAGCATTGTTTTTATGAAAACATAGCATGTTTCACATCATATTTAGTGGCCAAAAGATTAGGTTGAGATTCATTATAGATGATAACTCCTTTTCCTTTATTGTCTTTTTTTTTGGGTTTTCTAAGTTATGAGGGGAAGAAGATCCTAACCCTCTATCTCTTTTAGACTTTATTTGGATTTGATATTTAGCTACTTGTTGTGGAGTTAAGGGATGTAAAATTATCTTCTTACCATCTAGTTTAAAAGTGAGGGTGTTGGTGAACCTAATGAGGACACACCAAGGGAGGACCCTCACACTACCCTAGATAAAGGACTTGAAGCTTACAAGGGTCCCCTTAGAAGGGTAAAGTCAAAGAAAGTCAAAGAGAACATCCACAAAGCATTAGTTTCCTACCTCTCTTTACTTAGTGGGCCCAAGCCCAATGAGGACACCTTAAGGATCTACTCTTACTTTTCTTGTAATATAGTTCCTAATTAGATTCTCTAGGCTTATAGGTTTTAATTGGTCCTTGCAAGGTCAATTGGGCCACTTTGGTGCCATGTACTTCATTTTGGGCCATGTATAGGCCATCTTCCTTTCCCTTTTCTCTTTTGGGCCTTGGATCCTTGGACCAATCCCATTTAGTTCCTCCTTGGCCAAAATTGTGGAGGCCTATATAAAGAGCTCTCCTTTTGTAAAAAGCTACACATTAATGCATTTTAGATTTTACCACTTTCAAGTGAGTTTTTAGTTAGAGATTCTCTTCCTTCTCTCTAGGATTAGGAGATCTTTTGCAAGCTCTCATCAAAAGGGATTCCTCCCTCATTGGTGGCGATTTTAAGGGAGTTATCTCCTCTAGGAGTATCCTCCCATTCAACCTCTTCAATTCCTTCATCTTCCCTCCACACCCCTTCCTTCCATTTCATCTTTTCTCTCCTTTCCTTATACCAAATTCTATCCATTCTTAGAGTCCTTTTTCCTTTTTTGTGTTTCAATTTTCAACCTCAAGTTTGCATCCAACATTGGCAAGCTTTCAGTTTTTTGTTTATTTTGCTGGCTGGTTGTGCAAATTTAATCCATCTACTTGCCTTGTTAATGCCATGATATCATAGAAAATCTATAAAAAAGTTATTGTTTCTTTGAAGTTTTGTGATAGTTCTTTTGTTCTTTTAATTTTTTACATATTGTACTTCTCAATTTCGGTTTGGTATGTCTTCTTTGTGTTTAGGTTTTCAAAATTCAGATTTGGCACAAGTTAGTTTTGGTTTTTAGTTTGTTACATTGATTGTTAAAAGTTAGTTACTTGTTAGTTGAGAAGTTAGAGCCAACAAGGTGTGTCAAATGCCTTTTGGAACCTTTTTCTTGTGTTCTAGAAACTTTTTTTGATCCTACTTTAGTGTGCAATTCTGTGTGGAAGGGAGTGATTCATTGATTAACTTCCAAGAGGTTTCAATCTTGAGTGTTAGGAGGTCTCATTTTAAGACTCTCCAAAAGTTAGCTCATCTTAGGAGTGTTAGAAATCTAATCTTAGTTCTTCATATAGGTTAATTTTGTTTTGAATGCACAATTAGGTCATCTTTTAAATTCGGTCTCATTTTGTTGCATAAAAGAAAATTTGTCAAAAAGATTTAGTCATAAGCCTTCTATTCATTACTTGGAAGAAGGTTGCATTGTTTGTCTAAGCAAGAAAGTATCAATTGATCTTGTACTAGCCTAGTTCTTATTTCAGTTTTGGAATAGATTTGTGGTGTTGTTCATTAAAAAGTACAAGATGTAAGAAAAGAAAAAGAAATAGAAAGATATAAAAGAAAGAATACAAGCCCAAATTATAAAAGTGAAAAAGGGTGTTGAAAAACAAAGAGTAAAAAGTAGCCTCATTAGAAGTTGTAAACTTGAACACCAACATCTTGATCTCATTTTCGAAATTCCATAACCTTGAAGTAAGGTGTTTTGCTAGTGACCATTATTTACACATTTTCACTTGAACTTGATTGCTTAGTGTTGCAACTTTAGAGTTTCTAAGCTTAGGTTGTACCTTGCTTTTTATTGTTGTATTTTACTTCTTTGCTTGTCTAGTTTTATCCATCATCAATTTCGAATTCCATTCAAAGTATAGCCTTTATTTCTTTGAACATTTTTTTCGCTTTAGTGTCTTGTCAATCAAAAATCTAAAAAGATTTCCTAATTGAGTAGCTTTCTTTAAATTAGCCTTTTTAGTTTATCATTCATTATTCTTAAGTTTTGTCATTTTGAGTATTTCTTCCATTCAATCTCTTTGATAATTCCCTTCTCTATACCATTGAGGGTAGCACCTTGAAATACTTGAGGTGAGAGTGAAAATTACTTAAGTGAACTTGATCTAAAGAGAAAGGGTAAGAAGTTGTGAAGATACACTTGAAAGACACACTTGTGAGGTTTCAAATTTTTGATCATTTTCCCTTAACAATTTTGGTTGGAGTTGTTTCTTTTGTGTGTTTTGCTAGGTGAGGTGGAGCTTATACATCAAGGGAAGAGCTTAAAGACATTATAAAGGAAGGAAAAGCCTTGTAACTAGTAGAACATAGGGAAATTTTCAAATTCATAGGCTTTGTGTAGTAGGCTTTGTCTTGTATTTTGGACACACTTTGGACATTGGACTTTGGACACTATTATTTTTCAATTTACTCTAGTTAAATTCGCCTAGTGTAGTTGTATTTGCATTTGTTTGTTAACTAATTTTAGTTATTTAGTTGATGTTAGTTAGAAGGTTACAACTATAAGTAGTTTAGTTAGTTGTTGGTCTTAACTAAAAGTTGTTAGTTTGTTGTTTGTCTTAACTAATTAGGTTAATTAGTTAGTAGTTAGAACAAATTCTAGTTGCATAACTAATCATAACCGAATTAGTTTAGTGTCTTAACCAATCAATAATTGAAATTAGTTTTTTAGTTAGGGTTGTTAGCATTAGTTACAACTTCCATAACTAAATAAGTACTTCTAGTTAGGGTTTGTTAAGAGTTGGTTAGTTAGTTGAACTAATTTGGTTAGACTAACTACTTGGTAACTGAATTTGGTTAAGCTTGTCTAGGGTTAGCTAATTGTTAGTAACAACCTAGGACAAACATAATCAACTTAGGACTTTCATAAGCAACCTTAGTCAAACATCTTAGGATACAACCTAGTACAAAACAACTTAAGATCTTGTTTCCCCTTAGGAAAGAAACCTAGTACTTGTATTTTAGGATTGTTGTGTGTTTTCTAATACTTGCCTTGCATCAATCATCCTCGACTAGTTTACCTATAACTTTGTTTGCCTTGTCTTGTTTTATTTGACAACCTTAAACCATGTCTTCTAGTGATAGGGAAAACAAATCTACGCTTCATAACATAATAGAAAGTTTGAATAACATCAACAATAGGTTAAATAACCTAGAACATAATGAAAACCCTAGAGCTAGACATAGAAATCAAAGAAATCAAAGACATAACAATAGTGATAGTGAGGATGAACCTAGACATAGAAGACACCATGAACATAAAAGAGAAGACATAGGCTTAAGAGAGGTAAAACTTGAAATCCCCCCATTTAATGGCAAGAGTGATGATGAAGCTTACTTAGAGTGGGAGATAAAAGTTGAACAATTGTTTAATTTTCATCAAATAAAAGAAGAAAAGAAGGTTAGGATAGCCACCCTCTCATTCCAAAACTATGCCTTAGTTTGGTGGACCCAAGTGTGTAAAGAGAGAAAGAAAGATAACTTCCTACCAATAGATGATTGGTTAGACTTAAAAGCTCTATTAAGAAGCCTATAGTGGGGAAAATAAAGCCTATAAATCTAAGTGGGTAGGTCAAGAGAATAAGGGTAGGTTTGAAATAAACCCTAGGGAGAGAGAAGTCGACACTTCATCTTCCAAACCACAAAGTGAGTTGCATAAGAATGGCAAAGTTTTTAGAAACCAAAGAGATAAGCATGAATCTATATCTAAACCACAATCCTCTAGATCATCTACCATAAAATGTTTTAAATGCCTTGGTAGAGGTCATATTGCTTCCGACTGTCCAACAAAAAGAACAATGGTTTTGAAAACTAATGGAACATACTCAAGTCAATCAGAGTCTAATTCTGATTCTCACTCTTCAAGTGATGACTCAAGTAGTGATTCCTATGACAGTGAGCATATTTTAGGGGATGATGATGAGCTTTACATGATTAGAAGATTGCTTGGTAGTCATGTTAAGCTAGATGATATTACACAAAGAGAGAACATCTTTTATACAAGATGTTACATAAATGACAAACTATGTTCTCTCATTGTGGATAGTGGAAGTTGTACAAATGTTGTTAGACAAAGACTAGTAAATAAGATGGGCTTAGAACTAATAGATCACCCTAGACCTTATAAGTTGCAATGGTTAAATGAAAATGGAGAAATGTTAGTTTATAAGCAAGTCTTCATCAACTTCACCATAGGCACATATAATGATAAAGTAAATTATGATGCAGTAACTATGGAGGCAACTCATATACTTCTAGGAAGACCTTGGCAATTCAATAGGAAGGTCATCCATGAGGGGTTCACTAACACCCTCACATTCAAGCTAGATGGTAAGAAGATAGTTTTACACCCCCTAACTCTACAACAAGTAGCTAAAGATCAACTACAAATAAAGCTTAAAAGAGATAGAGAGTTAGGATCTTCTTCCTCTAATCATGTAGAAAAACATAAGAAAAACAAAAAAGAGGTTAAAGGAAAAGGAGTTATCATCTATGGTGACTCTAGAGCCACCTATTTGGCCAACAAACATAATGTGAAACATGCTATATTTTCACAAAAACAATGCTTGATCATGTATGCGAAAGATATCCCTAACACTTCTTTGTGCTCTGTGGGCACTCCTTCTCCTTTGCACAAAGGGATTCAAAACATACTAAATGAATTTAAAGATCTCTTTCCAAAGGATATCCCAAAAGGCTTACCTCCTATTAGGGGAATTGAACATCAAATAGATTTAATTCCCGGTGCTAGCTTACCTAATAGGCCTGCATATAGATGTAACCCTAAGGAAAGCCTTGAGATTGAAAAATAAATGAACGAACTATTATCTAAGGGATGGATTAGAGAGAGCCTAAGCCCATGTGCCTTACCTGTTTTACTAGTTCCTAAGAAAGATGGTTCATGGAGAATGTATACCAATTGTAGAGCCATAAACAACATAACCATCAAGTATAGGCATCCAATACCTAGACTTGATGATATGCTTGATGAACTTAGTGGTTCTACTATATTTTACAAGATTGATCTTAAAAATGGCTATCACCAAATAAGAATCAAAGAGGAAGATGAATGGAAAGCTGCTTTTAAAACCAAACTTGGACTATATGAGTGGTTAGTTATGCCCTTTGGTTTGACTAATGCACCAAGCATATTCATGAGGCTAATGAATCATGTTTTGAGGGAATTCATTGGGTATTTCATTATGGTCTACTTTGATGATATTTTGGTATACTTAAAGACCATGGCCGTTTATCTAAACCATCTTAAATAAGTTATGCATGCCTTAAGAACAAACAACCTTTATGCAAATTTTGAAAAATGTTCTTTTGGCATGGATAGCATTGTATTCCTTGGATTTGTAGTTAGTTACAAAGGTGTTGAAGTTGATCACTCTAAAGTGAAGGAAATCCAAGATTGGCCAACACCTAAAAATATGAGTGAGGTTAGAAGTTTCCATGGTCTTGCAAGTTTTTATAGAAGATTTATGAAAGACTTCTCTACCTTAGCCTCCCCCCTAAATGACTTGGTGAAAAGGAATGTTCCATTTATATGGGGGCCAAGGCAAGAGAAACCCTTTTTAGATCTCAAGGAGAAGCTCACTCATGCTCCAATTTTAGCACTTCCAAACTTTTCTAAAACTTTTGAGCTTAAGTATGATGTTTCAAATATGGGAATATGAGCCGTTCTCTTACAAGAAAGTCACCCCATTGCTTTCTTTAGTGAAAAGCTTAATGGGGCAACTCTCAACTATCCCACATATGACAAATAATTATACACATTAATTAGAGCCCTACAAACTTGGGAATATTACTTTGTCCTAAAAGAGTTTGTTATACATAGTGATCATCAATCACTAAAATTCATTAAGGGGAAACATAAGTTAAATAAAAGACATGTTAAGTGGGTTGAGTACTTGCAACAATTTCCATATGTCATCAAGTATAAAAATGGAAAATCTAATACTGTGGCTGATGCTTTATCAACAAGGTATTCTTGGAGCCAAAGTTATTGGACTTGATGAGATTAGGAATTTGTACCTAAGTGATATTGATTTTTCAAACATTTTTAACTTATCCTCCACTTCTTCATCTCATAAAGGCTTCTACGTTTTAGATGGCTACCTCTTTAAAGCCTTTGCATTCCTAGGAGATCTTTAAAAGATCTTTTGCTTAGAGAAAGCCATAAGGGAGATTTGATGGGCCACTTTGGAAGAGATAAAACTTTGTCTATCTTGCATGAACACTTCCATTGGCCAAAGATGAAAAGAGATGTTCAAAAAGATTGTGCTAGGTGTATTGTATGTAGGAAGGCTAAATCCAAACTTTCACCTGGTGGTTTATATACTCCCTTGCCAACACCTAGTGCACCTTGGATTGATATATCTATGGACTTTATGTTAGGCTTACCTAAGACCCAAAGGGGAATGGATTCTATCTTTGTGGTAGTGGATAAGTTTAGTAAGATGGCTCACTTCATCCTTGTCATAAGGTAGATGATGCTAGTCATATTGCTAAACTTTTCTTTAAAGAGATTGTAAGACTTCATGGTGTTCCTAAAACCATAATTTCTGATAGGGACACCAAATTCCTAAGCCACTTTTATAAAACTCTTTGGTCAAGGCTAGGAACAAAACTTCTCTTTTCCACCACTTGTCATCCTCAAACGGGTGGACAAACAGAGGTAGTAAACAGTACCCTTTCTAAACTTCTTAGGGTCTTAGTGAATAAAATTGTTAAGTCTTGGGATGAGTGTTTACCCCATATTGAATTTTCATATAATAAGGTACAACACTCAACAACCAAGCATAGTCCATTTGAGATTGTGTATGGTCTTAATCCTCTCACTCCATTGGACCTTTTGCCTATTGACGTTTCTGAATCTGTCCTTCATATGGATGGAAAGGCAAAGGCCAAATTTATCAAAGATTTTCATGAGAAGGTTAAGAACCAAATACAAACTAAAAATGAACACTATGGTCGTTGTGCTAATAAGAAAAGAAAGGAAGTCAACTTTGAGGTTGGAGATTGGGTTTGGCTACATCTTAGAATGGAAAGATTTCCAAACTTGAGAAAATCCAAACTCGACCCTAGACGTGATGGCCCCTTTCAAATAATCAAGAAAATGAATAATAATGGTTATGTCCTTGATTTACCAGGAGAATATGGTGTGAGTGTTTCTTTCAGTATATCTGATTTACCTCCTTTTGACTTAGATGAAGAGGATGATGCCTTAGATTTGAGGACAAATCCTTTCAAAGAGGGGGACCATAATGAGGACACACCAAGGGAGGACCCTCACACTACCCTAGATAAAGGACTTGAAGCTTACAAGGGTCCCTTCACAAGGGCAAAGTCAAAGAAAGTCAAAGAGAGCATCCACAAAGCATTAGTTTCCTACCTCTCTTTGCTTAGTGGGCCCAAGACCAATAAGGAAACCTTGAGGATTTACTCTTAATTTTCTTGTAATATAGTTCCTAATTAGATTATCTAGGCTTATAGGTTTTAATTGGGCCTTGCAAGGTCAATTGGGGCACTTTAGGGCCATGTACTTCATTTTGGGCCATGTATAGAACATCTTCCTTTCCCTTTTCTCTTTTGGGCCTTGGATCCTTGGACCAAGCCCATTTATCTCCTCCTTGGTTGAAATTATAGAGGTCTATATAAGGATCTCTCCTTTTGTAAAAAGCTACGCATTAATGCATTTGAGATTTTACCACTTTCAAGTGAGTTTTTAGTTAGAGATTCTCTTCCTTCTCTCTAGGATTAGGAGATCTTTTGCAAGCTCTCATCCAACGGGATTCCTCCCTCATTGGTGGCAAGTTCAAGGGAGTTATCTCCTCTAGGAGTGGCCTCCCATTCAACCTCTTCCATTCCTCCATCTTCCCTCCACACCTCTTCCTTCCATTTCATTTTTTTCTCTCCTTTCTTTACACCAAATTCCATCCATTCTTAGAGTCCTTTTCCTCTTTTTATGTTTTAGTTTTCAACCTTAAGTTTGCATCCAACATTGGCTTTTGAAGGTTAGAAGAAGGAGAAGGGCCAAGATCCATCTCATTCAAGGAAGACTTGAAGATTCTCCTACATCAGAACCCTTCATGGATAACCTTCCTATTGAATTGCCAAGGTCTTCCTAGAAGTATATGAGTTGCCTCCATAGGCACTACATCACATTTGACTTCATCCTTATATGTGCCTATGGTGAAATTGATTAGGACTTGCTTATTTACTAACATTTCCCTTTTTTCATTAAGCCATTGCAATTTATAGGGTTGGGGGTGTTCTATAAGCTCTAATCCCATCTTATGAACTAGTCTTTGGCTTGTAACATTTGCACAGCTCCCACTATCCACAATGAGAGAACATAATTTGTCATTTATGTAACATCTTGTATAAAAGATATTCTCTCTTTGTGTAGTGTCATTAAGCTTGACATGACTACCAAGCAAACTCCTAATCATGTATAGCTCACCATCATCCCCTAGAATGTGCTCACTATCATAGGAATCACTACTAGAGTCATCACTTGAAGAGTGAGAATCAGAATTAGAGTCTGATTGACTTGAGTAGGATCCATTAGTTTTTAAAACCGTTGTTCTTTTTGTTGGACAGTCTGAAGCAATATGTCATCTACCAAGACATTTGAAACACTTTATGGTAAAAGATCTAGAGGATTTTTGTTTTGATGTAGGCTTATGCTTATCATTTTGGTGCCTAAAGCCATTTTTGTGCAATTCACTTGGAATTTTGGAGGAGGAAGTGCCCACTTCTCTCTCCCTAGGGTTTCTCGTAAACTTTCCATTGTTTTTTTGTCCTACCCACTTAGATTTATAGGCCTTATACTCCCCACCATAGGATTCTTTCTCCTTAAATTGGTTCTTTACCTTAGTGCATTGGTGTAGTAACTCCTCTATATCAACATGGGGAAGAAGTTCTACCCTATTTTTTATGTTCCTATTGAGTCCATGTAAGAACCTATGCATCAAAATTTCTTTATCTTCTTCTAGATTGGCTCTAATCATTACTATTTCTAAGGCTTTGTAATAGTTTTCTACACTTTTTGAGCCTTGGGTGAGTCTATTAAACTTTGATAATAGCTCCACACGGTAATAGTTAGGAACATATTTTTTTCTAAGGAGGGCTTTCAAGTCTACCGAATCATCTATTGGAGAGAAGTTATGTCTTTTTCTCTCCTTACATATTTGAGTCCACCAAACTAAGGCATAATTTTGAAATGAGAGAGTTGCAATCCCAACTTTCTTTTCCTCTTTTATTTGATAAGAGTTAAATAGTTATTCTATCCTCATCTCCCACTCTAGATAAGCTTCAACATCACTCTTGCCATTGAATAGAGGTATTTCTAATTTTACTTCTCTCAAGCCTATATCATCTCTTTTATGCTCATGGTGTCTTCTTTGTCTAGGTTCTTTCTCACTATCACTATTGTTGTGTCTTTAATTTCTTTGAGTTCTCTGTCTAGTTCTAGGGTTATCATTATGCTCTAGGTTAGTTAACCTAGCATTGATGTGATTCAAACTATCCATTATGTTATGAAGCATTGTTTTGTTCTCCCTATCACTAGACGACATCTTTTGAGGTTGTCAAAGAAAATTTGAGACAAATGAAACAAAGTTGTAAACAATCTAGTCGAGGAATATGAATGCAAAGCAAGTAAAAGAAAACACACAACAATCCTAAAATAGAAATACTAGGTTTCTATCCTAAGGGAAACAAGTACCTAGGTTGTCTTGTACTATGTTAATCCTAGGATGTTTGACTAAGGTTGCTTATGTAAGTCCTAGGTTGTCTTAACCTACGTTGATTATGTTTGTCCTAGGTTGTTACTAACAATTAACTAACCCTAGACAAGCTTAACCAAATTCAGTTACCAAGTAGGTATTCTAACCAAATTAGTTCGACTAACTAACCAACTCTTAACAAACCCTAACTAGAAGTAGTTATTTAGTTATGGAAGTTGTAACTAAATCTAACAACCCTAACTAACAACTAATTTCAGTTATGGATTGGTTATGAAACTTAACAAATTCAGTTAGGATTAGTTATGTAACTAGAATTAGTTCCAACCACTAACTAATTAACCTAATTAGTTAAGACAAGCAACAAACTAACAACTATTAGCTATAACCAACAACTAACTAACTAATTATAGTTGTAACCTCCTAACTAACTTCAACTAATTAACTAAAAGTAGTTAACAAACGAATGCAAATGAAACTAAAGCTAGATGAAATTAACTAGAGAGAATTGAAAATAATAGTGTCCAAAGTCCAAAGTCCCTTTTGGTGTCCCAAAATACAAGACAAAAACCTACTACACTTTTTTTAAGAATTTGAAAATTTCCCTATGTTTTACTAGTTACAAGGCTTTTGCTTCCTTTACAATGGTCTTCAACCTCTTCCCTTGATGTATAAGCTCCACCTCACCTAGCAAAACAACACAAAAGAACAACTCCAAATGAAATTGTTAAGGGAAATGAACAAAATTTGAAACCTCACAAGTATGTCTCTCAAGTGTATCTTCACAAATTCTTACTCTTTCTCTTTGGATCAAGTTCACTTAAGCAATTATCACTCTCACCTCAAGTGTTCCAAGATGCCACCCTCAATGGTATAGAGAAGGAATTATCAAGAAGTTTAAAAGATAGAAAACTCAAATGACAAAACTTAAGAAAGAATCAAGACAAACTAAAAAGGCTTAAGAAAGAAAAGCTACTCAAATGGAAATATTTTTGGATTTTTGATTGACAAGACACTAAAGCAATAAATTTTCAAAAGAAATAAAGGCTATACTTGAATCAAAATTGAAATTTGATGATGGACAAAACTAGACAAGCAAAGAAAATAATATGCAACAACAAAAGCAAGGTACAACCTAAGGTTAGAAACTCTAGAGTTGCAACACTAAGCAATCAAAGTTCAAATGAAAATGTGTAAAAAAATGTCAACTAGCAAACACCTCACTTCAAGGTTATAGAATTTTGAAAATGAGACTATGATTTTGGTGTTCAAGTTTACAACATTCTAATGAGGCTACTTTTTACTCTTTGTTTTTCAACACACTTTTTCAATTTTATAATTTGGGCTTTATATTTTTCTTTTGTATCTTTCTATTTTTTTTCTTTTCTTGCCTCTTGTACTTTTTAATGAAACAACACCATAAAACTATTCCAAAACCGAAACAAGGATTAAGCTAGAACAAGTTCAATTGTCACTTTCTTGCTTAGAGAAAAACAATGCAACCTTCTTCCAAAGTAGTGAATGGAAGGCTTATGAATAAATCTTTTTTTTTACAATTTGTCTTTAAATGCAAACAATATGAAAACTGAATTAAGAATGTGTTCCTATTTGTGTATTAAAAATAAAAACAAACCTAGAAGTAGAAACTAAGAATGGATCTCTAACAAAACTAAAATGAGCTAACTTTTGGAGAGTCTGAAAATGAGACCTCCTAACACTCAAGATTGGAACCTCTTAGGAGTTAATCAAGATGCTTGAATTACTCCTCCACACAGTTTTGCACTCTAAAGGTTGAATCAACAAATTTTCTAGAACAAAAGAAAAAGGTTCTAAATGGCACTTAACACACCTAGTTGGCTCTAACTTCTCAACTAACAAGTAACAAACTTCTAACAACCAATGTAACAAACCAAAACTGAAAACTAACTTGTGCCAATTCAAAATTTTGAAAGCCTAAACACAATCAAGACATACCAAACTGAAAATGAAAGGTCAATATGCAAAAAATTTGAAGAAAAAGAAAGAACTATCACAAACTATCAATATAACAACTTTTTATGGCTTTTTCTACATTTATCATGGCAACAATTAACTAATAAGATTGAAACGAAAATGAAAACCAGCCAGCAAAACAAATTGAAACCAAATGCTTAAAAGGAAGAAGAAGTAGAAAAGAACCTCTTAGGCTCAATTAATACCAAAAGGGGGAAACCGAATCATAAACTCTAAAACTTCTAAGAATTTGGACGAAAATGGAGATGGAAAGATGGATGAAAAGATGAAAGGAAAGGAAGGGAATGGAGGAGATGTGAAGTGGAATGGGAATGGGTGAATGAGAGTCCACTCCAAGAAGGAGATAACTCCTTTAACTCGCCACCAAGGGGGAGGAACCTCTTGGATGAGAGCTTGCAAAAGTCCTCCTAATCCTAGAAAGAAGGAATAGAATCTCTCACTAAAAACTCACTTTAAAGTGGTAAAATCTCAAATGCATAATTGCGTAACTTTTTACAAAAGGAGAGCTCCTTATATAGGCCTCCATAATTTTGGCCAAGGAGGAGCTAATGGGCTTGGTTCATGGATCCAAGGCTCAAAAGAGAAAAAAGAAAGGAAGATGGCCTATACATGGCCCAAAAATGAAAGTACATGGCCCTAAAGTGGCCCATTTGACCTTGCAAGGCCCAAATAAAACCTATAAGCCTAGAGAATCTAACTAGGAACTATATTACAAGAAAAGTATGAGTAGATCCTTAAGGAGTCCTCATTGGGCTTGGGCCCATTAAACAAAGAGAGGGAGGAAGCTAATGCTCTATGGATGCTCTCTTTGGCTTTCTTTGACTTTGCCCTAGTGAGGGGACCCTTGTAAGCTTCAAGTCCTTTATCTAGGGTAGAGTGAGGGTCCTCCCTTGGTGTGTCCTCATTACCTTGCTTCCGCGAAGATAAAGATGCAATCAATTCCAAGGGTAAATTCTATTTTTAGCTTTTGTTGATGTTACAGCCCCTAAATATTATAACTTTGGTCACGCCGCTGACGCTACACGTCATCCTGGAACTACGCGTTAGCTCCAAAATTTTACCCTAACGCTACGTGTCAGCTGGGCACTATGCGTCAGGTAAACTCCATAAATCCCCCTTTTAATTAATTTTTAAATTACAAAAATGCCATATATCCTTAATTATCATACTTTATACTCCTTTACACATTCGTTATCCCTTTTTAAATACAAAAACACACGAGATGTTACAAGGGCAATGTGTATGTGTATGTGCTTACTATAAGGTGTAAATAACGAGACTTGTATACCTATGATGATATCTTGATGAAGGCTTGGTGACAAATTGATGGTTATATTTCAAAGCACGCATGTTGTTTATATGCATGTACACATGATCATAATGTATTCGGATTTGTCATTTTGAATATATAACTCACCCTTCAATGTTGTCTCTTTTTACCATTATGACATAGGATTGTCATGGGATGAGTATTATGGGTATTGATGAACATGGTGAAACCCTAGGCTTGAACACTTGAAATATAATTCTTGGTTATAGCTTAGTGTTACATGAAAATGGGGGTTATTGTACTTGTGATGGTTTAAGAAATTGGTTAAGATTGTTGTTAGGTGATTTTTGATAAAACCTTAAGTATTGGTATTTTAGGGTTTTTGGCCAAGTTGATGGTGTTGATGATTTTCTACCCTTAGAATAATTTTATATGAAGAAAATAAATTTTTGGAGGATTAGAATTAATTATTGATGTTGATAAAGTTTTGAACTAAGTTAAGTGTTATTATGGATGATGATATATGCATGTGGAACCCAAACCCTAGGTTAGATGACCATTGGGATTTGTTGGTTGTTGTTTATAATTGATTTGGTACATTGGAGGTGCTACACTAAAATGGTGGTGATGTTATGCTTGAAAAGGATGTATGAAAATGAAATTATTAGAATTGATGCTTGCCAATTTTAAATGGAAACCCTTGGAATTGGAATTTGAGGTTTTTGGAAAAGTTTGAGAAATTGATGATTTTAGGCCATAAGAGTTATTTTGTAGGTGGAAATGAGGTTTGGAATGATTAGCATTAATGGTTAAGGAACCTTGTTGAAATGTGAAAATGGTGGTTATTGGATTTCAATGAACCTTAATCCTAAAATTTGGGAAAAGATATATGTTGTGGTTAAGGGAATTAATTATTTAGTATGAATGTATGATACCTAGGTCTGGTGTTGTTATTATGGTGAGAAATGACATTAGTAATGGTAGGTGACCGTTGATGATGGAACTTATAGATGAGTGTTATCATAAGATCTATAGAAATGAATGTGAACACCAAAAGCATGGATGGTTGTAATGGATGAATAAAATAAAATTATGGTTTGATGAGGTCTTAGACCATAATAAGTGCTATTTGGACTTGCTGATTGTTGTTGGTTTAAAAGAGGCTAAAATAATTTATGTTGAACCTTAGGTAGCAATGATGACATTTGGATAATTTATATAATATTGGACGTATTATAGATGATGAGTGTGATATTGTTATTGTTGGGTATGGATAACTCTTTAAGACTTAAAAAATCATGGTTTTGGGAAGGGAATTCCCAAAACCTAACACAATTGTGTGAATTGATATTTCAACAAGGCTAAGACTTGTTATTGAGCTTTATCATATGTTAACAAATGTATAGAATTGTGATGATTCCTTGAGATGGATTATTGATTAAATATATGTATATATGTGTATTAGTGTAGATTGTATTCTAGGCGATGAGGTAGAACAGTTGGAGAATTCGAATCGCTGTTATTCTCTTAAGGTAGGAGAAAAGTCTATATTCTAAATGCTTGATTTGAATAATTAAAGATTAATGTATATGATGTTGCTAATGTTTACCTTGCTATAGTTAGGTTGGAATAACGTGATGATTCATATTGTGATAATGATATTCTTGGCAAATATGTGATTGCATTTAAAATATATGTATGTGGTGATTGATAGTGACTTTAGATTTTGGCAAAGTGTGTACCTATGCCATATTGTGAAAAGCATGTATGTTTCACCATGTATGCCTATGATGCTAAATTGATGGTTATATTGCTAAGCACACATGTTGTTTATATGCATGTACACATGATCACAATGTATTCGGATTCGCCATTTTGAATGTATAACTCTTCCATGTTATCGCATTTTAGCATTGTGACATAGTATTGTCATTGGATAAGATTATGTTTTGAATCAAAGCTTTTAGGTAAGGTAAGCAGTGGTAATGGAAAGCCTTGGCCGACAAAAATTGTCAATTGTGGTGTTATGAATGAATTGTACATGATAATGTTGATGATTATTGGCTTTGATGGATATTGTGTGCATGGAAATATTGATAATTATTGACTTTGTGGATATGTAAATGGAAATATAGATAAATGATGATGTTGATATCATTTTGAGGATCACATTTCTATTCTTTTGGTAATGTGTATTGGTCATTCTGTTGTATCTAACACTATATGATGCTTGGACAAATGTATTTGGATGCCATTGTGATGGTGATGATATTCATGTGAAAAAGGAATTGATGAATTGCAAGTATGAAATGATGTTGAACATGGAGTCCTTTATGCATGTATATGTATTGATGATCATTCATGATTAATGCATGCTTAATTATTTAATTTTGTGCAAGAAATGATGTTATACAAAGCCTAGATGTTTAGGTTTGATTCTAGGTCAAATGTCATGAAAATGATTGCTTGTTTTGTGTCAAAAATGTTCAAGAAAATTTAAGGTTCCAAGTGCCAATGCATAGCCTTTTCAAAAATGAATTTTTGAGGTACAAGGTATGATCCACGGCCAGTGGATCATTCTATCTCAAAATATGGAAATTTTAACAATTTTAGGTGATGAAGTCAGTGGGTTCCATGGCCAGTGGGAATTTCCCACTACCAATAGAATGACCACTGTCATATTTTTTAACTGTTGTTTTCCTCTTGCTGTTTTTGGCTCTTTTAGGCACCTTAATAACATTTTTAGCCTTCGACTTCTGCATAACAATTATAGATAATTATGTTGCAGAGGTGTACAAATTGGAATTATCTTAACTGGAGTTTTGTAACTATCATTAGGCATAAAACACTAGACCCACTACTGTAACACCCTCGGTTAACTAGGACAATCTCTTCCACTAGATTATCCAGGTCAACTAAGAGGTTATGAGTTTTAGAAAAATGTGGAATTTTTTTTAATACAAACAGCCTTGGTGTAACAGATACATTATATATTTAACATAGTCATATATAATACATGGTCATGATAGCAACTGTACAACTGAAAGAAAAAGGGCACGCAGGCTCCCTCAACAAAATACAGGGAAATTAAAATAAACTAATCTAGTCACTAGACCCTCCACCTAAAAACTCGTCATCCGACCATGGAGATACAGGTGAATCAACAGTAGATGCCAATCTGAAGTAATCTAGAGGGGCGGTACTAGTAGACGGTATGTCGCTAATATCTCGGATCCTTTGATGCCTACGACTAACATAGGCCTCGTAAGCCTCCACGAGGAGACCCTGGGCTGCTGCCGACATGTCAATGTACTCCTCCATCTCACCATACATATAACTCCTATAGATGTGTCAAAGAAATCCCTAGGAGTGGTCCCACTGCCGCCTTACCAGATATTTCTCCATCTGCGTCATAAGAAGAACTCCAGGCATCATAGGAATGCTCCCAATCCTGTTTATCTCCTAAATCGTGAGGGGAGTTACTGACTGAATTTGCTGAGGTAAAACTAGAAGTGTTGTAGGGGCTATCGAACCTGCTGGTACGTCCTCGAGTAGAAATTCCTCAGAGTCCTCCTCCTCATCTTCCTCTATGGGAAGCGGTGTATACTCCGGTATAGGCTCCCTCTGAGCTGTACCATCTGGAACTAGTATCGGCGGAACCTCTGCTGTCGGGACAGGGGGTGGTGCCATTAGTGGAACTGGTAATGGGTGAAAACCAAGGGGATCTATCAACCTAGCTGTCTCCTGCTTTCGGCCATCTTCTCGTGCTCTGTCGTACTCAAAGGTCGTGGTGGATCGCCATACCTCCTGACCGTACTCTCTATGACTCCTATATCCCGGTCATAAGGCCTCTCTGTATCCTGCTGCGGGGGTGGAAGTGGTACGTCTACGGGAGCATCCTCTGGAATAGCCGCTAACTGACTAGGCCCTGCTTGATCTTCTCTACGGGCTGCTCCTTTAGTACGATATACATGCCTGAATGGTAGCCTGGGTAGTCAATTGTAAAGGTGAGTCACCATCTCCACAACAATCGGGAAGGTATCTCATCGATACCTACCCCATACACAACATAAACAATCCAGAATCGAGTCCGTCCCACTTTCTTTGGAGTCCCTATAATACATTCTAAGTTATCTCACCACTTTTCATCTCAGTTAACCATTCCCATTCCTCTCTCAGGTTTACTAACATCTATGCATTCACACTTAACAATAAACAATCACAATGTTAGTATAACTATGCAATGCATGGGTTTATTTCAATACTTTCATTCTCTTTATTAGTCCTTATGATGCATGTGGGCCCATCTTCTACTCAACAATCTCATATAACAGTATCCATGTGCACATCTATGCCACCCTTATCTCTCCTCCCTAACTAGAGCGATCGGAGCTTTCTTTGTTCTTGTTTTCACAATGGGTAGGGACTCACGGTCCCAACATCAAAATGGCCAATAACATATATCATAGATCACCACAGAACAGGCACTCCACGGTCATAGAAAATCCCACCTCTTGTCGAAGTACACCAGAATTTGCTATGGGCTGTCCGGCGACGGGTGCAAATCCGATGCCACTTGGAATTCTCGCCTCCGGTTATACTCCATAGACTTCCCTCGGGTATAGAAGTACGGCAGATTCTTCAGTGTACCCATCACTGTATGCTCTAGGGGATCATTCTAACATCCCTCCTTAACTTCCATGTATGATGCATACAACATAAAATTTTATTTTCACTAGTCATCGGTAGGGTCTTTCAATGACTCCGTTTTATTTCTAACATCGGGTCTATTGCAATTAATTCTTTCTTTGTTTTCAAAATTTCCCAATCCATAATGATCTTACCCGACACTTAGAAATGAAACGAGACTTCACATTTTCCAGAAAACCATGGGGTATATTGGCACTACAACGCCTATTATCACATCGGATCCGATCTAGTCTCATCACATCATTTTCATAATTTAACCATCCCAAGGCCGCTATCGAGACCTTTCTTCGTTCATTCTTCTCTTATTTATTTTTGACACATTCATTAAATGCATCATACCAGGGCTATTCATGACATCATATCACATATACATGTTGCCACAAACATCACATATCTCATCACATATGCACATTGCACAAATAGCACACATATACATCCATTGTACTTAAGAAACTTTCACACAATCACTTAGCATACCACATATCAAACACGTACGTATTCACAAGGTCTCGTTGTCTTAGGTCACTTAGTGGTACGTGGATCGAATTCTTATCAACCCGGTAAACTTTTCAAGTGTAATTAAAACCATTTATAATTCTCCATGATCTTATTAAGTAAAACTAGTCTATTGGATTTTTACTGTTCGACATTCCTTGCTAAATTCTTAGTTGGTTTTTGATTATCTTCGATAACTATTATCTTATCTTCATTTTTAAATAAATCTTAACTTCAATACTTCACTCCTTTTAATTCATCATATATCTCCTATTTACCTTATCTTAGTTCCTTGCACATAATCACAATATTTTCTTTAAATTAGTTTTTACTAGATTAAATAACTCTTTCTTAATAACTTAATTAGTTAACTCACTTCCTCTAACTATACTCAATCCTTTTTCTCTTGGGATAATTTACTTTACCTACACACGAGCGTTGGACTTCTCTACTTCAAGATATCTTAGTCATTTAAGGAAATTAATATTTAGCCTAATTAATTTCTCTTTTACCATACACCAAAATTTTGTGTAACTAACTTTCGTGCCTTCATTGTTAACCATTTTAATCTAGACTAACTTTCCATTTGGTTTCTTTCTTTAATCATAATGGTTAAATGATTCCCTTATTAATTCATTGCCCGAAGAAGTAAAAGAATGTTGGTTCCTACTATTTTCTATTTAAAAGAAGGAACTTATTAATCTATTTGAACTTTTCCTTAGGGTCTTAGCTAATATGTTAAGTTGTAACTTGTTTATCTTTACTTCTAAGTCTCATGAATATTCTAAAATAATTAGTTCTAGATTCATTCTTATTAATCCGGTTCTCTTTAAAGGCTTTTATCCCTTTTTCTTAATCTCTAAAGTTATCACTCCCCTCCCTTAAATGATCACTCAAATGGTCACTAAAGTGGTGGCTAAAGTTAATCATCAACGTTTTCTTCTTTTTCCTACCAATACTTATTACTTAGTTTTATTTCCTCCAAGAATCCCTATATGGCCCAAAAAGAAAATCTTTAATTTATTTAACTATAGTGTCATACCCATTTTTTTTAATTAAATTATCCAAATACAATAGTATATCTATTTACTTACTTTGAAAAAATTTCATTTTTAAGAGCAAAACTTTTCATCACTACCTTGATTAATTTTCTCAAAATTAAATTTCTTTATTTCAACTTTTGATTCATATCATCATAAGAAACTTTCTAAAAATCTAATTTCTTTACTTTAACTCTAGAAAAATTTTTCACGACTAACGATCGAAGGTTCTTTTATCATACAAAATATTTTGTAAAATGATTCAGTAACGATTAATGATGAATTAACTATCTAATGGCGGGGCTTACCAGATAGCGTTCTACAAATTACATAATAATCTCCAATGATTGAAATTTATTAATTACAACCATATCGAATGAAACCGAGCCCACCTAATTTATAAATTTTCCTAAATCTTTTTTTTGTTGGTCCGATCGCGATAAATCTTTTTGACTTTGTGAATGTCGAGTTACGCCAATTCATCTTTTTAAAAATTTTACAGTTTAACATCTGACTGTTGGATCGCGACGAAACTTGAAACGTAAGTTCCTACATACGTAAGCATCATCATAACACAACTAGGATTACAAATAAATAAGATGAAGACCACCTTTACCTCATTTATAGTTGCAGCCCAGAGAGAGAGAAATTAGAGATTTCATCAAAAATTCCACTGATTGTTCCTAGTGTACTCCGATCATCATCTAAGCCTCCGGATCTCTAAAGAAAACGTATGCAAGGTTAGAAAGAGGACATGAAATCCACGGTTTCAAGCTTGGAGAGCAAGGGTCCAGCATAAAAATTAAATCAAGATTTGAAGTTGACCTCAAAAATTTCAAAGACAACAACCAATGAAGAGATTTTGTCCAACTTACCCTTGTAGGACCTAAGAGGAGTCACGGCCTTGGAGCCTCACAAATGGAATGGATGATTGAAATTTCTAATCTTGAATCCAACAAGGAAATGCCATTAATTTTCTGGAATAAAAACAACACCTTGACCATAGCATTTTAAGAACAAAGTAAAAAGAAACTTTGCAAACTCACCCAGAGTAGCTTCACGGTTTTGAAGCCTTCATAAGCAAGGAAAGGAAGTGAGTTTCTAAGAGTCATGCATGCAAGGAGCTTGGACTTGGAGGGCTGGACAGTGGAGGTCACGGTTAGAGATAAGAAGAGGAGGAGAAATGAAAGTTTTTTTTGAAGGTGGAGGTGGTGGCTGACGGTGGCTAAAAAGGGAGAGGAAATAAGTTGAAATTTTGAGTTGGAAATGGTTAAGTTAAAGCTACCAAGAGTACGGAATAAAGAGAGTAAAGCATTTGTAATTTGTTTAAGTGATATAAAGTGGTGTTATGATAGTAAGAAATTAAGCATTTAATGTTGAGTGGGATTTGTTGAATTTGTTTAATTACCCATGAGGATCTGTATAAAAAACTAATAACAAAAATTTTTTAGTATAAATTTAAATTTAGGGCCTAAGTAATTAATTTAACGTATATACAAATGTTTAATTTAAACTTGGTATGGATGAGAATCTAAATTTGAATCCTAATAACATTTTTGATGTCTAATCTTGATACATGGGGTTAAAAATGATACATGTGTTTGATATGTAGATGGATGCAACGACTCCAAAGTATTCAAAGGCGAGATATGATGAAATTGTGAAGGAGGTTTCATCGTATTAGAAGAAGGTCGGATACAACCCTGAGAAGATTCCCTTTGTGCCGATTTCTCGATTTGAAGGGGACAACATGATCGAGAGATCAACCAATCTTGATTGGTACAAGGGACCTACATTGCTTGAGCATGAGCATCTTCTGGCTTATAGCCTCCATGAAATTCAGAAGGCTTTCACTTAAGAAATTGGTCAAGGCCTTGATTCGGCTGACCAACAGGTTGTTGTTGCTGTGCAAGTATGTCAGCAAAGCGATTAAAGGCCTCAATCATAGCAATTGTATCAAGATTGCGCCTATACGCCATCACTCAATCTATATACAACAACATGAACATAATTAGAAACTTGAAGTTTCTTCACCCAATGTGTATACATATCATTTATCATTAACTTGCTTAACACAAGTATCATCATAATACATTTAATAATTAGAAGGTAAATATGAGAAGGAATTGCCTGGCCGGGCTTAATAACAATCATATAATAACTTCATTTCAATGACAACCTTCATAATTCACCCACATAATTCATAAATCAATTAGCCACAATCAACAAACACATGGACAACATCATCTATAATTGCATTAAGAGCAATGAATGCTCTGATACCAGGTTGAGACGCCCCAAACCCCCAAGTAAAATAGGGAAAATTTTTCGCGTCTTTGAAAATATTAATAAATTCAATAATTAAAGTAGTGAAATATTTTTCACCAAACCCCTGGATCTAAAATGAACCACTCCCATATATGAAGATATGAGAGGGTGAAACTAACTATATATTTTTCAATCAGAAGCAGCTGAAGAATTATTTAATTTGGTTTAATTAGTGGCTAATTGATTTTCAATAGGAGTCTATTCATAAAAATATGGGATACAATTTATATAATCTAGAAGGCCTAAATATACTCCTCAATACCTTTAAAATAATATCTAAAGAAGAAATAATGCATAACATTTTAAAAATTTAATTTAAAATAACAAAATGAGAATCAGGGGCATACTCGCTCAAGCGTGACTCAAGTCGCTTGAGCGAGCCAGCGTACCCACGCTTGGGCGAATGCTGAGCGACCTTGAGCGAAATGAAGGAATGAGCATCATGGCCCAGCCCGCTTGAGTGAGCCCTATCTCGCTTGAGCGAGAAATGAAGGAATGCTTGAGCGAAGGAAGCGAGACGCTTGAGCGAAGAGGAAAGGAGTATCAGGAGTCGATCTCGCTTGAGCGACCCAAGGCTCGCTTGAGCGAGATTGGTCCAGAAACGTTGAGAACTCTCTGGCCAATTTTCGCTTGGGCGAGGCACCACTCGCCTGGGCGAGAATTGTCCAGAATCCATTCTCCTTCTCCCTCGCTTGAGCGCTGCCTTTCACGCCTGGGCGAAAATTGTCCAGAATCAAAACACTAATTCTGTGGCAATCTCGCTTGGGCGAAATGCACGTCCGCTTGAGCGAATTTGGGGCAGAAACGAATCCCCTGTTCCACAACAATCTCGCTCGGGCGAGATTACTTCTCGCTTGAGCGAGTTCTGCAGAATCTTAGCAGAAACGAAAATCCCATCTAACTTAGTACATGAACCATTGACCTCTCCTATCTTGGCCTCTCCTATGACCATATCTTACTCCATTATGCATATACCAATTCATACAATACTATAATCTAAAACTACATAATCCTTTCATTGAATCAAATACCACCAACATCATCATGCTAATATTGATTCCATGCATATAATTTAAATTCATCATCAAATCACATGCATTCCCTACATACATCTATATTCCACGTCATTCCACAAGCTCCATAATATAGCATGAAAACACAACATCCATTCATTTAACAAAGTCAAGTATTCAGATTCATTCTTTACATCTTTTGGGTCATGAATGAAAATTGTCATTACACAAACATGTCCAATTTTCTCCCATGACCTCCAAAATTATCAACATTACAAAATTAAGTACATAAACCTCATATACTCTACCAAAACAAATTTTTCATGCCGGCCAAGGCTTACGCATTCCTATCCATATTTTACCTCCTTCATACTCGGCCTCCAAAAGTTGTAGGATTTAAGTCATACCTACATCAACCTTAAAAATGGCAACGGGGAGGTGAGTAACATAATCCAAATGAATTAAAGTCATACATTATGATGAAATACATGTATACTTGCTCAATTATCAATCATTACACCATATTATACGTCATACACAGTACATTTCATAATCTCAAGTATACATTCACAATTTCAATCATTTGGATTACCAAACACACACATAGGGTTAGTATTCAACTCTTTCCCTTTTCGATTATCATTCATCCGTTGCCACCATGGGCTTTCACCTAGGCATATCTCCAGCTATATGCAAATGCTCTTAAAGCTAATGCATATGCACAAGAGTTTCTCATCAAAGCAATGCGGATCCGACTGTGGGAAAATATATCATTAAATCAATTATGGGACAAGCATAGGTGTGCTACTATGCCCCTACTGCAGTAGAAAAATTGTGTACACATATATCTCAATTCAAGCATGCTTACATACTCATTATTTTACTGGTACCAAACCGCTATCGCCCATCTGTAGCACTAGTCACCCTGTGACTTGCGGATCAACATCGTGGCCTCAACTACCACAAGTGCTACGGGCCCCTCCCGAACACACATCGAGAGAGCCGTGTCCCGTTGGACACCGAGGTAAATTCGCTCACCAATAGAGCCGCCCGCCCACTGGGCCCGCCACATAGGGTGTCTCGTCACCAAACTATGGACAGCTTCGTGACTCATACACCGAGTCACAGGGGAAAATCACAATACGCTCGTGCACTGAGCCGCCCTCCCACTGGGCCCGCCTAGTGGAACCCCCTAATATTCCACATAGACAGCTATGATATGCCATGGATGCAATGCAAATGCAAATCAAATGCATCCTTACACTATGCATCCTAGATGCCACTCCACATTCATTCATTCACCACCACCACTTGGTGGATTTCAACATTCTCATCATTCTTATCCAATCCCAATTCTCTTTGAACTCATTCACATCAATAGTTAGTGGCACACACATTCCATAACTCATACACACATATTTGGGATATTCACATCACAATCTCAATCCACATATGGTTGCAAACCATCATCATACTTCATTAATATAATATTACCACATCATTAATTTTATCCCAAACACAATGCCACATAGCAATCATCATTCTAAATGCATTCAAGTCACACATATCATATCATCCATTCAAACAACCATTAACATAATCACATATACATATTTTCACATCACCAATGGATGAAATCATGCATTTAGAAAAGTTACCCCCTCCTACCTCAAGTGAAGTAGTGATCAACGCGGTTCGATGGTCCCGCTTCGTCAGTGGGGTCACTTCCTACATCACAATACATTATACAATCAATTTTCTACTTACTCATTAAGATTCCAATACTTATATATCAATAAATACTTGCTGTTTTTATTATTATAACCCTCAAACTCTTTTATTTCATTTTATCCACCATAACCACCATGGGTTAGGTGTCACCATTTATTATTATGCACTCAACAACCAAACCCCTTTCATGGGTTTCTCCATTATTAATTCCCTTCAACAAAATACCATCACCAATGACCCTTATGCATCACAACTCACATTTATTACCCACAATAAATGTTTACCAACCTCCATATACATTTTCCCCCAAATTCATAAAGTTAGGGTTTCATAAAATTCCAACAACCATCATAAATACTCTTCTCTTTCCAACCATAAATGCATCCACTTTATTACTTCTCAAAGAAACCTTACTTTCATAGAATCCACATCAAACCCTTGCATTAATTACTCTCCTCAAGAACATCCATACACATGCATGGTTTCAAAACTCATATTATCATACACCCATGGCAAAAACCCAAGTAAATGGTGAGTATTCCTTACCTCACACCCAAAAACGAAAATGGGTTCAATAGGGGGAGAGGAAGCTGCGAAAATGGAGAGAAAGAGGGAGAATACAGCAGCTCCACAAGCCTCCTTCAAGCTTCACAAAAACGAAAATGAAAGAGAGTAGAAGATAATACCACTTGCTAGGGTTTGGAGGAAAAGGAAGAGAGAAATGAAGAAGATGGTGAAGAGAAGAAGAAGAAAGTGAAGTGTAATGTCCAACACCATCAGCAATCCCACGTGAATAGAGAAAGGAAAATGGGGTTTTTGATTTATTTTAATACCATTCATTAAAACTTCAACGTTCTATAACCAACAGGTTCTCCGTTCGGGCTCAATACATCATCTGAAAATTATTCCGAATACATATTCAGATTCCCAATAATATTCTCAATAGCCCTGACCAATATCATCTCATTCCGAGATACCTGGTCTGACACCCATATTTCAACCGGGTTTAATTTCAGCTTAACCGGTCTCCAAAATTTACCAAAAATTCCCAAAATTATCAATTTAATTTTTCTCAATAGTTTGGGACATTAAATACTCCATATACCAATTTCTAATATTTATTTCGGTAATTAATTCTCTCATTTTAAAATTCAGGATGTTACAAGGGCTGTAGATAATGTTATTGGGAATCCGAATGTATATTCAGAATAATTTTTAGAGTATGTATTGAGCCTGAACAGTGAGCTTGTTTGTTTAAAAACGGAGAAGTGTTAATGAAGGCATCAATTTTAATTCCTTTTTTCCCTACTCTTTCCTTACTCTTACGTTACCTTCTTCTAAACACTAAACATTTATTTCTTCTTCTCCTTCTCCTTCACTTCTTCTTCTTCTTTTCCTCCAAAAACTAAGCAAGTAGTGTACCCATTCTCCTCCATTTTCATTTTCTCTGAGCTTGAAGGAGGTGACATTGATTTGAAGCTCTCCCTCCTTTCCCCTCCATTTCCGTCACCATTTATCTCCCTCTTAACTCTCATTTTCGTTTTGGAGAAAGGTAAGCTCTTTATCATTTCTCTTGTGCTTGGAACCTAGGGGATAGATGGTTGTGGCTTGGAGGTGTATTAAATGCTTGTGGATGGGGAAAGAAAACATTAAATACACAAACCCTAAGGTGGGGTGAAATAAACCTGGGTGTGTATGAGTAATAAATGAAATATTAAATTGGGGGAAATGTGTAATATAGATAGGGTTAGCATTTATTGATGAGGGAAATGTTATAAATGATAAGGTATTGACATTAAATGATGATTAGAGATGGTGGTTGGAGAACATAAATAAAAACCCACTTGGAATGGGATTAATGTAAGGTTGGTGAATGGGGTAACCTAACTAATTAGGTTGTTGCTTTGATAATACTGAATAGAGATTTAAGGGAAGGAATTCCCGAAGCCTAAATGGGTAAATAAATAAAAATCCATGAATAACTTCCACATGAAAAGAATCATGTGTACATAGATATGTATATGTATGTTGAGATGGTTTTGGGATGAAAAATTGATGTGGTCCTATGATGATTGGTGTAGGACTTGAAAACACGGGCGAAGCGGGAACATCAACCCTGGAAGTCTACTTCTCTTGAGGTAGGAGAGGGGTGTACTTTCTAAATGTATGAGAACATGTATGATGATAATGTATATGGTAATGTAATGTGACATGTTTACTTGAATGAATGTGGTATCAGATGGTTGTGATGTGAAATTGAGTTTGGTGCTTAAAATGATTGAGTGCGGAATGAAGCCTTAATGAGGCCATGAGTGGTATAATTTGTGATGAAATGTTATGGAATCCATGTGTGGCTTGATGAATGTTTGAAATATGTGATTATATGGATTCTTGAAATTTTATGATTGGAATATATATATATATATATATATAAATATGTTGACTATGGGAAATTAATAGTGTTATTGAGTATGAGTGTACCCTAGATGAGAGGGTGAGATAGCCCATATGAGATTGAGGCATGCATGAGCATTGCATACATAGCATGGCATGCATATTGTAACACCCTAATTTTAATAAATAATATACCCAAAAACAGGGAAAATTTTTCCACAAAAACAGCCACTGGACGATCGGCAAAGAAAAAGGAAGAGGAAAGCAAGGGAAGATAAAAGAACATTCATACGCATAGCAATCGGCGGAAGGAACAAGGCTTGAACCGACCCATTCGGTTCAACGAAACACATTGGCGCCTGGGCGAAATCCATGACAACGCTGACTCGCTCAAGCGAGGCCCAACGACGCCTGAGCGAAATATGACCATGCAATAGTGGAACAAGGAGATGCTCACGCGAAGCCTAACACCAGTATCCACTCGCTCGGCGAAGTACCATTCGCTTAAGCGAACATCCCAGAAGCCTTCCATGCACGCACACTCGCTGGAGCTAAGTCTAATTCGCTGGGGCGGACACAGGTACAAAGTAGTTTCTCACTCGGATTTGGGACATATGTTCACCTGTTAAATCATCACGCTCATACTTCACTCGGGAATCCGCACAGCTCCTCATTCATCCATACAGGTCACAAGTATAAGCCACTCGGGAAATGACTCCCCCAATTCTGCCACTCAGAATCCAGAACCCTTTCTCACTCGGAACATATATATCTTAATCAAACATCACTCGACGCATTCCAATCTTAACACAATCGGGTCATATTACCTATTCACTATTCGGAATACATTCACACATTCACTCGGAAATCAGGTAGTTAAGTCCCACTCGGTCTTATTCAAAACTCAACCAGTCGGCATACCAACCCTCACTCACTCGAATTTTACATTATTCACTCGGATTACTAAGGCCTTACACTTAGGATCCATCCCACTCTAAACCACTACTCTAACTCCTCTCTCAGAAGGGGATCACCCAAGGTTTTCACTCGGAAATACAAGCTCTTCCTCGCTCGGGTTTACCCATACTTTTCACCCGTAATCACTCAGCGTTTTCACTCGGAAAAGCCACCCAGTAATCCTCACTTGGAACCATCAACTTAACATTATTTCACTCGTCAACAGCCCTCGAATCATTTAACAATACATTCCAGTCGGAAGACGCATCAAATCCACAAAAGCACATATGTATAAATATATGTTTCCAGAAATATAAACCTGCCCACAAATCCAATCTGCCGACCTATATACATGTAACCATATACTCGGAATACTCATTAACTTAACATTATACCTTTACCATTATTTACAGATCCATATAAGTGACACCATGTCTATACTTATCAAATCAATCTTTATAAATAAATATGTTTAGTCATTTTACAAGAGAGCCGGCCAAGGCTACACTGACTGAACATAATAAACGCATTACGAGCACCCAACAGTCAGAGTGCACCACACTCGGACTTGAGGCCCTATCATCATTCCCGAGTCCGACCTGCACATACTGAAAAATAGTGTAGGGGTGAGCTTCACATGTTAAACGTCAAATATTGGCTCGGATTATACCACAATCCTCGATTATGCAATTCATACAGTTCAATCATCCATAACACACACTGTTGTTTAAATATGAATATTCACTCATCATAATCCGATCGGAATTTATTCCAGTTAATCCACTCGGTTATATAAAACTCACATTATTTACAATCACGTATAATCACAACCATAGGCTAATACTGCACTCGACAACAGCATATACATATATATATATACATATATTCAATCACACATGGACAGATAATTCATATCATTCATCACAGCATGTATAATACTCATGATGTCACATTTCACTCGGCAAATACATTAGTATGCATGCTTCAATCCAACTAATTCATATCCATATATGCAAACATTTCGTATTGAGCTCGATATCAATCAAGAATGTGCACACATTAATTTGCCCGGATCCGGTTACCAGTTTTATTGTTGCAACATAGGCTCCAAGCCTTTCACTCAGCTCCAAGCTGATTCGGCCGTTTTACAGGTACCAAACCGTTTGCCCTCATGCGTAACACAATTACTCCAAGCAACAACGGGAGTGTCACAGGCAGCCCCGAGTCTAACTCGGTAAGCCTGCCTTGAGTCCAACCCAAGGTCTTTAAGCGTCCAACGCTTAGTGCACTCGGCACTGCCCCAAGTCCAACCCAGGGTCTTTTATATAATCCAACACATATTCATCTGATTGCCGATCGGTATTAAGCGTCCAACGCTATATGTTCTAAGCATTTCAATGGTGAATCGGATGAATATGGTCCTTCATCAGGCATCCAACGCCTATGCACTTGGCATTCAATGTATCAATCACATGCATCCAATGCAATACCACAACACATGCACACGGCAATCACATGCACTCGGCAATACATGCACTCAGCAATACATGCACTCGGCTTTCTCATCAACATCCACAATATCCCATACCTTCACATGGAATTTATACAGCATTGCATGCACTCGGCAATTCACTTATAACACTCGGTAACCATAATATTCACATGCATTTCAAGCATTTTAACACCATATAGATTTATGCCCTGCCCCATGCCTTAATGCACTCGGCTATTCACAATTCCATCACATGCATCAGCTGTATTGTATCATTCAAGTCATAATCAGGAGTTGATATAACAATGACATAGTAAATGCACTCGAAACCATAATATCATTCATGTTTACATGCATCTAATCATATAATCACACACATGGGTATCAGTAAATGACCACACGATGCACTCAGTATTCCTCATATGCATCTCATACACTTAACATAGACATCATAAACAAGCATCATACTTCATATGGACGGAAAGTCATGCACAACACAATAATAAACGTCATACATCCGGTTTACCACTCAACAGCATGCAACATCCAGAAGGCACAACACAGTACAATGGCTCCACCCAGAAACCCGTCCATAAGCTATACACTTAACATGCAAGGCGCCCCCTACCTGGAATGAAACTTCCATTCGGTCAATACGACACTCGGTCCCAGAGGAACACTGAGTCACTCTTGGTACATCTGCATGCAAGAGCAGGGGAGGCCATTCGGGCTTCTGAGACACCCAGCTCTCAGTTCACTCCCTGGAGTAGCTCCATCACAACGCTGTGAATACTCCAACCACCTTGAAGCTCCTCGTAGCGCAGATCTCCACTGAGACTTGGCAGCTTCGAGCAAGGAGAGGAAGAAGGAGGGAAGTTGATGAAGGGAATGAAGGAGCAAGGAAGGGACAGCGTGGAAAGAGACAGGTTGCATGCAGGGGGAATGCACACCCTTACCCTCTCTGGCTCGTCGAGTAAGGAAGGAGGACTCCGATCCTCAGCCACCACTATTGCGAGCTCACGAAAACAGAGCGCAGAGAAGAAAGAAGAAGAAGAGAGTAAAGAGCGAAGAAGAAAAGGAGAGAAAACAGAAAGAAGAGAAGTCTGAAGGGAAAGAATGAATGATAGTGTACCCATATATGCATGCACGGAGAGAAGGGAAGAGTGGGGTGGGAAGTCGTGCACAGCAGCAGCCCCCCCACACGTGTCATACACACACAGTCACAAATAATCAGCTATTGACAACTAACCATAATCAATCAGCCTTTAACTTAAATTAATTAAACCAATTATAATTAAGAAATAATTTCCCCCACTTAGCAATTATTATTTTAATGATTTATTTTCATTCGATAATTAATTATTAAATCGGGATGTTACACATATCATGATGATGATTGATAAGTGGTTGCGATCACTTGATGTTGAAATATAAAGGGCTTGCGAGTTCTTGTGATTATTGGACCGGTGGTTGCGATCACCTGGTATTTGAAATGAAAGGCCCTGCGGGACCATTGAGATTGAATGCCCATGGTTACGATCATGAGGTGGGAGTACCCCTTGCGAGGCGGGAAACCATTATGAATTTTTGAACGTGGTTGCGATCACGAGAAAGCACCTTGCGAGGCTGCTAGAGGGAGTACCCCTTGCGAGGCGGGAAACCCATGAATATGAATAAACAATTATGGTGGTTGCGATCACCTGTTGGTATGAAATCGGATCCGTGCATATACATTCTAAACACTAGCATGTGCATTAGCCACAGGAGCATGGCATAGAGTGACACCCTGTTGAGGGGATTGTGTGAAGAGTATATGGAATTTCCTTTTTATATCAACTGTAAAAGGGTTAATAGTTGACGTGTTCTTATGAATTTAAATGGATTTATGTGTTCAGTGAGTTTGATGAATATTTATTTTGGTGTTGATCAAATTTGCCTTAAGGAGGAATGTTTATATTGCATTCATGTATATATTATCACAATTGTAGATTTTCATCATTGAGAAAGTATACTCACTCTCCATGTGGTATATCTTTTTAGCTCCTGTGTTGTAGGGCTTGCCTATGGAGCTCTTGTGTGGAGAAGTGGTGTGAAGGAAGCCCATTTCGGTAAAGAATGCCTTGGCTAGCAATATTCTGATTTTATGGTTTATGTAGAATGTTTGTAATGTATATAGTATTCTACATATTTTGTATAGCCATGAATTGGTATGGATGATGTGTAATGATTTTGTAGGTCATGTGTGAAAATTGGAACCTACATAAAAGACCAATTTTCGGTTATGACCTTGGTGATGTAAGATGCTAATGTGTGAGTGCTTGAATTTTGCTCACTTTGATGAACAAATGATGAGAATTATGAATGATGACTTTATGTGCTTTATAATTGATGATATTTCATGATTGTCATGCATAAGTAAGGAACTAGTAGGGTCAAAATGAGTTTTATGAGTTTTTGGTAGTGTGTGGTGGTTCCAATAGCTTAAATACATGATTTGTGACTTATAGAAACTGGAACGGGTCAATTCCATTGAGAATAGACCCTTAAGTTACTCATAAAGGCTCAAGAATGGACTAAACGCATTTATTTGCATAAGTTTCTCATTTTTGAGAATTTTTGAGTGAGGCTGGTGGCCACACGTCACAATTGGTGTATTTTAGTTAGTGTCAAAATTTGGTAGCATTTGGAGTTGATATGAAAAAGTTAGGGGGGTTGGAAGTCCAACAATAATGCTTTTTCTGCATAAAAACAGCAACTGTGCTGTCTCAAATTGATTTGAGGATCCCTGAATCGATTCAAGAGTTGCTGTTTTCACTATTTTTGGTTCTAGGAAGGCCTGAATCGATTCATACGATCTTGAATCGATTCAAGGACCCCTGTTTGCATAATTTTGAGTTCCAGCAGCGTCTGAATCGATTCATACAAGCTTGAATCGATTCAAGGGGTCCTGTTTTCACTGTTTTGCACTCCAGAATCATTTGAATCGATTCATAGGGTGTTTGAATCGATTCAAGGCCCTGTTTTCTCACCTTTTCCTTTGTCTTGGGGTATCATTGGTATTGTTTGACTATAATATGATTGTATGATGACCTACATGCACAATTAATACATTTTAATAATTCAATGGACTATCCTTCGACCTTCTACCACTCCCCTTCATTTCCTTAATGTAATTGTACACTTCCGCTACTCCTTGTTGATGATCATGAGATTAATCATCCAAGGTTCACTCTTTGACTTAATTGTTCACCTTATCATATCTTCATATATGAGATAGGTTATTAAAATGGGTCCGAGGATTACTTGCCAAAGTTTTCATCTCGCGATCTCTTCCATCCTTTAATTGTTTTAAATTGTGAAAAATTTATCCTCTATTTTAATTATCCACATTTTATTTATTAATTTCCCCTGTATTTTCATGGCGTCACACCCGGCCAAGCATTTCCTTTTCCATATTTACCTTCAAATTGTGAATATATAATGATGATATTTGTATTAATGATAGTCGATGATGACTGGTATATACTGAGGAAAAAAACACAAGGTTTCTAATTATGTTTGTGTTGTGTGTATAGAGTGATTGATGGCGATTAGGCGTAATATTGACACAACCGCTATGGCTGAAGCCTTCAATCGATTTGCCGATATCTTAGAATGGCAACAACAACCCACTAGTCAGCCAAATCATGGTCTTGACCAATTTCTCAAGCGGAAGCCTTCCGAATTTCATAGAGGCTATAAACCAAAGGACGCTTATGTTTGGATCTGTGACTTAGAATGGATATTTGTAAGTATAGAATGTTCTGAAGCTTAAAAGGTTAAGTACGCGGTGTTTATGGTCCGAGATAAAGCTGAATCTTGGTGGATTCTCACTCGTGGGCGTATGATTGCTGCCCACACTCCTTTGGATTGGGAGAACTTTAAGCTGGAGTTCCTTAGGAAATACTTTCCTGAGAGTTATAAAAATAAGAAAGAGCTTGAATTTGTGGAGCTCAAACAAGGAAGCATGTCGGTGAAGGAATATGCCTCAAAGTTTGAAGAGCTGTGTGTGTTTTACCCTCCTTTCCAATAGAAAGGTACTGAAGCTTTGAAATGCATCAAGTTTGAGAACGGATTACGCCAAGAGATTAAAAAGGCGATATATCACCAAGAGATTAGGAGCTTTCCTACTCTGGTGAACAAATGTAGAATTTTTGAAGAGAACGATGTGGTGCCCAAGAATTATGCTGGGCATGATAAAAAAACTAAAGGGTCAATCCCCTAACTTCAAGAAGAAGGGCAACTTTAAGAGTAATAGACAATTTGTACATGGGTCCTCTTCTTTTAGAGGCAGACGAGGTGGTGGAAGGTATGGTGCAAGTGGTGGCCGAGGTAATGGCCAAGGACTTCGTTGTTTCCAGTGTGGCAAAAACTATTTGGCCCGTTATTGTGTTAATAAAGAGATGGTGGTGTACTATAGATACAACCAACCGGGGCACATTCGTCCTGATTGTCCTTTGAATGCCATGGATGTGGTAGTGCGTAATGATGGAAACCGGGGTGGCTATGGTGCTTTTAGAGGCCGTGGTCATGGAACTAGTAATGGCGGCCGCAATGGTGGTCGAAATGGTAATGGCAACGGAAATGGCGGCAACGGTTGTGGTAATGGGAATGCCGAGGTAATGGCAATGGTGGCCGGAATGGTCACAATCATGGTGCTAATCAACAAACTGCTGGAAGAGTATTTGTTGTGACCGATGAAGAAGTAGCTTAAGCCGATAACCTAGTTGAAAGTAAGTGTGAAATACTCAAAAATTCTGTGCATGTTATTTATGATTTAGGTGTGACCCATTCTTTTATATCTGAGGATTGTGTACGGCGATTAAGATTACCAGTATGCTTAATGAAAAATGCCCTTATGGTTACTACCCCAAGTGGTGCTTGTCTCAGATCGGTTAACCGATGTGATAACGTTGACATGCTCCTAGAAGGGAGAAAGTTTGTTACTTCTTTCATTTGCCTACCTATGAAGGGCTTAGAGATCATTCTTGGTATGGATTGGCTCTCCGCTAATAAAGTCTTGGTTAACTGTCAACAACAGACTGTCATTTTCCCTTCTTCGGATATGGGGAAATTCGATGTGTAAGGTATAACTCAACTTTGCATACTATTATCTCTTGCCGATGGGACAAATGGTCCCGGTCCCTTAAATAATCCCATTGTGTCCGAATTTTCTGATTTATTTCCTTATGAGGTACCTGGTTTACCTCCTCCACGAGAATTGGAGTTTTCTATTGATCTTGTTCCAGGAGCGGAACCTGTTTCCCGAGTGCCATATTGGATGTCTCCTATGGAATTAACCGAGTTGAAGAGACAAGTTGAAGAATTATTAGAACGAGAATTTATTCACCCAAGTATGTCTCCTTGGGGTACGCCTGTTTTATTGGTGGAAAAGAAGGATGGAAGTATGAGGTTATGTGTGGACTATTGACAACTTAACAAGTTGACCATTAAGAACTGATATACCCTACCTGGCATTGATGACCTTTTGGGTCAATTGAGGGATGCCGTTGTATTCTCAAAAATTGACTTGCGTTTCAGATATCACCAAATTCGGGTGAAGACCAGGGACATTCTTAAAACTGCCTTTCGAACTCGATACGGGCACTATGAGTATGTAGTGATGCCATTCAGAGTGATAAATACTCCTATGATATTCATGGATTACATGAATCACATCTTTCATGAGTATCTTGACCGGTTCGTAGTGATGTTTATCGATGACATTCTTGTCTATTCCAAGAGCCGCGGGGAAAATGAAGAGCATCTTCGTCTTGTTTTGAATATCCTTCGAGAGAAAAAGTTGTATACAAAGCTTTCTAAGTGTGAAATTTTGGTTGTCCGAGGTCCAATTTCTTGGACATGTTATCTCCAAAGATGGTGCGGCAGTTGATCCGTCTAAGATTGAAGCTGTGCTGGGTTAGGAAAGACCGATGTCTGTGACCGATGTGAGAAGTTTTTCTTGGTCTTGCCGGTTATTACCGAAGATTTATTGAAGGATTTTCCAGATTGGCTTTACCCTTGACGAAGCTAACCCGTAAGAATCATCCATTTGCATGGAGTCTTGATTGTGAAAGGAGTTTCCAAGAGTTGAAAGTTAGACTCGCTTCTGCTCCGGTGTTGGCTTTGCCGGACTTATTGGATGATTTCGTGGTGTATTGTGACGCTTTTAAGCTTGGTCTTGGTTGCCTATTGATGCAAAAAGAACGCGTGATAGCCTATACGTCGAGACAGTTGCGACCACATGAGGTTAACTACCCCACACATGATCTTGAATTGGCGGTGGTGGTGTTTGCTGTAACATCATAAATTTTAAAATAAAGGATTAATTAAGGAAATTAATATTAAATAATTATATGTGGAATAATTAATGTCCTAAATATTGGAATTAATTAAATTAAGATTTTTGAGGACTGTTGGTAATTTATTGGGACCGGATGAGCTGAAAACTGGCCCGATTAAAATATAGGTGTCGGACCAAGTATCTCCGATTGGGATGATATTGGTCAGGGCTGTTAAGAGTATTATTGGGAGTCCGAATATATATTCGGAATAATTTTTAGATAAAGTATTGAGCCCAAACAAAGGACCTGTTTGTGGAAAAAACGATAAAATTTTAATAAAGGAGTTAAAGTTAAAAGCAAAAGCCCAATTTTCTTCTCTTCTTTCATGTTGGCTTCTTGTTCCCCTAGCAAACATTCCCCTTCTTCTTTTCTCTCTATTTCTACTTCACTTCTTCTCTTCTTCTACTTCCAAACCCTAAGCCAAAAGGGTGACACACCTCCACCCTCCTCTATTTTCGTTTTCATTAGAGCTTGGAAGGGGACCATAGAAGCTGAAATCTCCTTCCTCTTCTTCTCCATTTCCGTGTGGCCTTTTTCCCCTTTTGGAACCCATTTCGTTTTTGGGTAAGGTAAGCTTCTTTTACCAATTTTTGGATAGATTAATGACATGGTTATGAGTTCTTAAGGTTTGAGGGAGTAATATATGTGAATGGGTGTTTATTAAAAGCATTTAATGCATGAGCCCTAAGGTGGGTTATAACACCCCTGATTTTCTGTACTCGAATCCCGATGTGATCAACATAATTAATAAAAGTGCGAATAAATTTTTCGCGTTGGAAAACATTTCCAAAACACTATCATGACCACATCAAGACCCGAATCACAGAAAACCAAAGAGTGAGATTATAACACCTAAAGCTGGATCGATAAATATATTGCCCATAATGGTATACAAAATATCAGAGTTTATAGCGGAAGAAAAATGTGTATACCGGGCACACGCCTAGTCCCATATATGAAGATATGAGAAAAGGCTCGGCAAAGCATGCAATGGCATACAGGCCTAATATACAACCATCAACATTTCACATATTCACATAAACATGCAAAGCCTAAGATATGAATATATATATATATATATACATATCTATATGGTCATGTGTCACACATCTCCAACATTCATATTCAATTCAACCTCAAGATCAATATAATAGCCACTCAAATCTTTATTCATAATACATCCAAGATTACCACTATTACATACATTCATTCACAACCCAATAAATTACAATCGCTGCCGGCGAAGGCTTTCCATTACGACTATTTACCTTCCCAAAACCTTTACTTTTAAATCATCCTCTTCCCATGGTTTTCCTGCACCAATACTAAAAAGTAGACCATATGGAAGAGTGAGTTATACATTTCAAATGACGATATGAATACAATTGAAATTATGTGCATATGCATATCAACATCATGTATGCTTTGCTAAACACAACAACAATCATCATAGATCATTAATTCAACAAGGTATATTCATTTCATGCTTATTCATCAAGTCATAGCAAAGCAAGCATATACACATTTATAACACCGCCACTATGGGCCAACATCATCAACATAGACCATTCTGGTCTTTCATCAAAGCCACCACGGGCTAACATCATCATTGTCAATCATAACAAATACGCCCTTCATTACATTGGGCCATATCATACATATCATCTTATTCAACATCATTTCAATATTCATATCATTTATTACTTTTATGTGGTCTTTCGATATATTAATTACTCATCTCATCAACACCATCTCATCATCACCATCATCATCAATCAACATCATAATCTGGCATATATCCATGCTGTAACACCCCGAATTTTTAAAATAGGAAGATAAATTAGGAAAATAAATGTTAGATAATTAATTTTGGGCTAATAAATATCCCAAAATTCTTGAAATGACTTAAATAAGGTTTTTCGGAACTGTTGGTGAATTATGGTGGTCAGATGAGCTAAAAACTGACTCGGATAAAATATAGGTGTCGGACCAAGTATCTCCGATTGAGATGCCGTTGGTCAGGGCCGTAGAAAATGTTATTGGGATTCCGAATTTATATTCGGAATAATTTTTAGAATATGTTTTGGGCCCGAACGGCGAACCTGTTTGTTTAAAAACGGAAGAATTAATGAAGGATTAATAATTTAAATATTAAATTCCCATTTTTCCCATTCAAAAAGGCGGTTTCACTCTTTCTCCCTCACGTAGACACTCTTCTTCTTATCTTCTTCTTCATATCTCTTTTTCTTCTTCATAATTCACCTTCCTCTTGCTTTTGAATTCTAAATTAAAAGAAGATATCTCTTCTTTCTCCATCAATAACCTTTAGAGACTTCAAGAAGGCTTGGAAACTAAAATATTTCCTCCTCCTTCCTCCTCAAATTCGTGTGAACCTCTTCATCTTTTGCAAATTCACTGTTTTCTTTTCTTGAGGTAAGATTATGACCATTTTCCATGTATATAAGTATAAAGTTGAAGATTAGTTGAAGTTTTGGTGTTAGAATACAATAAATGTATGAGTAATGTTGGAGAAAGTTTAAAAGTGGAAATCTAAAGATAAGTTGACATAAATACAAGCTTATGAATGATTAATGAGGTAGTTATAACTATGGTGAGAAAAGAAGGAGGTATATGAGCATTTATGAAGGTTGGTGGGTTGGTGAAAACCTTAAATTTGAATCCTAGGAGGAGAGGTAGGATATTGAAGGATATTGCAATTAATGAAGAAATTAGCATTTGTTGATGGGAAGAATGATATAAATGATGTGGTAGACACATTAAATGATGATAAAGTTGATTTGAAGATATAATAGGTAGAAACTCACCAAGGTGTTGGTGGAGATCTTACTAGATGGAATAACCTAATAATTAGGTTGTAGTCTTTGATACTAATAGATTGTGATTTAAGGAAGGGAATTCCCGAAGCCTAAGTAGGCAAATGAATGAATTTGATAAATAGTTTTTCACATGATAAGAATCATGTGTACACCTATGTATATGTATATTGAATTGGCATTTGAATAAATGATTGATGTGGCCCTATATATGATTGGTGTAGGGCTTGGCAATATTGGTGAAGCAGGAACATCAACCCCAGAGGTCTACTTCTCTTGAGGTAGGAGAGGGGTGTATTTTCTAAATGCATGAGAATTGTGTTGATAATGTATGTATTAATGTAGTATGACATGTTTGTGTGGTTAAAGGTGATATTATGTGTATGTGAAGTGAATTGTGTATGATGATATGAATTTAATGTTTATATGATGAAACCTAAGTGTGGCTATGGATGGTTTATTATGCGTGGTACATGATTGAGTTCATATGAAGATTGATTCTTGTGTATGAGTTTGATGGAAAATTGTGTGGTTGAAAATGAATATACCCTAGATGAAAGGGTAGGATAATCTAAATGAGCTTGAGGTATGCATGAGTATTTTGTATACATAGCATGACATACATATCATAATAATGTTGATAGTGGTTGAGATCATTTGATGATGGAAATGAAAAAGGGCTTGCGAGCACCTATAATGCCCATGGTTATGATCATGAGGAGGGAGTACCCCTTGCGAGGAGGGAAACCTATGTGAAATATTTATGAGGCGGGAGTACCCCTTGTGAGGAGGGAAACCTATGTGAAATGTGTATAAGGCGGGAGTACCCCTTGCGAGGAGGGAAACCTATGTGAAATGTGTATGAGGCGGGAGTACCCCTTGCGAGGAGGGAAACCTATGTGAAATATTGAACGTGGTTACGATCACGAGAAGCACCTTGTGAGGTTGCTAGAGGGAGTACCCCTTGCGAGGTGGGAAACCATTGAGAATGAGTATATGATATGGTGGTTGCGATCACCCGAGGAAACGAAATCGGATCCGTGCATGTGCATTTTCATGACATTAGCATGTGCATCAGTTTGAAAGCATGGTCTAGTGTGATACCTTGATGATGGGATATGAAAAGAAACTCCCTTTTTAATTACTAAATTGTGATGGTGAATTGATTGATATAATTCTGAGAGAATCAGGGAATAATTGTATCGAAATGAAAAATCATCGATTGATTGATTGATATTAAATAAACTCCTTTCGGGAAGAAGATAGTTGTATTACATTCATACATATATTGTTCTAATTATTAGATTTTCGTCATTGAGAAAGTATACTCACTCTCCCTGTGGTATATTTTTTTTAGCTCCTGTGTTGTAGGTATTGCTTTGAAGCTATGGTGGAGGAGGAGTGTGAAGAAGGCCCCCCTTTTTGGTAAAGAATGCCTTGGCCGGCAATATTTTGGGATATATAGATATGTGGAATAGATGTAATGTATGTAATACAATGTATGTTTGCATAGTGTGGATTTAGAATGGATAATTGTATGAATAATGAGTTTGGGAGGTCATGGAGGAAAATGAGATCTTTTGTTTAAGATTCATTTTCAATTATGACCCTGTTAATGAATGAATGATGAAACTCTTCATATTTTGATGAACGAATGAAATTTATATGTGGAGTGTTAGATTTGTGAAATGGAAGAGTTAGTGAGTTGATTTATACAAAAGATGAGTTGTAATGGAAATTGATAAGAATGACTTATTAGAACAAGTTTCAAATGTGTAATATGATATATATGAAGTGTTGAAGTTAGGTAAATTTGATTAGAATGAGTTTTGGTGTAGGGAGTTGGGTGATTTCTACAATTCCCCTATTTTTCTGTCGAACTCGCTCAGGCGAGAGGGCTTCTCGCTCAAGCGAGAATGCCCCTGTTTTAATTTTTGGAATCTAGACGAGTCTCGCTTAGGCGAGAATGGGACTCGCTCAAGCGAGATCATCCCAGCATCAGTGTTGGGACATTATTCCATTTTCGCTCAAGCGGATGTACAAGTCGCCCAAGCGAAATCGCATTAGAATCAGAGTTTGTACCTTGGTTGGTGTTCGCTCAGGCGAGCTAAGGGTTCGCCCGAGCGAGAGGGTCTTGCCCTCAGGTTTTACTCTCGGGTTTATCAGGAAATTGCTCTCGGGAGCAATCTCGCTTAAGCGGGGATAGTGTCGCCCGAGCGAGTGAGCGTGGAATGGATTCTGGGCATTTTTCGCCTTACGCTTGCTAGCTTCGCCCAAGCGAGGATTGTGTTACTCGCTCAAGCGAGTTGGGTTCGCTTGAGCGAAGTGGCCCCTGAATCTCCATTTTCTTCTTTCGCTCAGCATTTTATGGTTCGCCCAAGCATGCTGTGCGAAGCTCGCTCAAGCGAAATTCGCTTGAGCGAGAGGGACCTGATTCTCCCAAAAAGCTTTAAATATATTATTTTCCTTTTTCTTCATACTAATCCATGATTCTATCCTATTTCATGATCACTTTGGGATAACCTTGGCTATTAAATTTCAAATGAATGATCTCTTAAGAATTTAATTCCATAATGTTATTTTACTAAAGATTCTTCCGCTATTATTAATTATGGATTTCTTAAGAGTTAATTTCTTTAACTTACCTTCTCATATCTTCATATATGAGATGGGTCTCTGATAGATCCAGGGTAATTGTTAAATGGCCACCCACATGTTTTAGAGATTAATAATAATAAAATCACGAAAAATTTACCCCTATTTTTGGGATGTCACACATGCTATATGCAAATGCTCTTATGGCTAATGCATATCCATAATGGAATAATCAACAACAAATACGGATCCGACTGTGGGAAATAACACCAATTGTGGGTTCAAGCATGATCATATACCATGCCCCTACTGCAGTAGTAAAATGTGTACACATATATTATAATGCATGCATATTCACCATATTTTTACTGGTACCAAACCGCATCGCCCATCATGCAACACCTGGCCATTTTCACCATGATCGCGGTAAACAACATATTCAACATATGGTGTTGCGGGCCAACCATGATTCTCAACATGGCAGCTGTGATCCGAAGGACCACCGGAGACACCTGCTCCTCAAGAGCCACCCCCCACAAGGGTCAACCACATGCAGCTCCCCTTAGCTCAGCATGGGCAGCTTCGTGACTCATACACCGAGTCACAGGGGAACAACGATAATGCTCGTGCACTGAGCCGCCCTCCCACTGGGCCAACCCGGGGAATCCCCTAATATTCCAACACCGGCAGCTATGATATGCCATGGATGCAATGCAATGCAAATCAAATGCAAGCTCACTCTGTGCATCCTAAATGTCACTCATCAACATCATCATCATAATCACTAATACCACCATATACACCATAGTGGATTTTATCTTTGTTGGTTTTAGCCATTGCTTCATATTTTAAGTGTGGCGTTACATTTCAACATATTATTTCACAATATTTTCCACATCATACACGCAAGTCAATACTTGCAAACAGCCACTATGGCATTTCAACATCACATATTATTCATCAATATTATCATACACAATGGTACACAATAATTCATCAACATAAATATGCACCTTTTTGTGCAAGAGAGTGCTCAACATCATCATCTAATATTATTTAGTGCCACATCATCATCTAACATTATTCAGTATCACATTTTCACCATTTCATCACTTTATGTCGTATACCATATCATCTAATTATCCTTTCTTTATTTTATTTTTAAGTGGTATTGGGTCATAATTAATTAATCCCAATGTACCCATCAATCCCAATCACCTCCATGCTATACTACCATTATATCGCCCTTCATACATACCCATAATCATCTCACGATTATCCCTTAATACCGAGAAGAGGCTCTAACACAAGCCTGCCATAAATAAAATGAGTGAAATCCCATTCTGATGGAAACTCGCTCAAGCGAGATTCACATTCGCCTGAGCGAGACAGGTCAAGATCGCTTGGGCGACCACCTTCGGCAAGCGAAAAATATCCAGTAGCGTTTTCACGCTCACTCGCTTGAGCGAAGCACCATCACATTCGGTCACTCGCTCAAGCGAAGTTACACCAGTAGTCATTCCCACACTCGGTTTTTACTCGGTAAATTAGTTCAAAACCGACTCATCTCACTCGGTTGTTCACTCAGTAAAATTAATCGAAACCGACTCCCAGTACTTGGGTTTTTACTCGGCTGAGTCTTCCTGAAACCAGCTCAAAGCAATCAGGTTCTCCACTCAGCAAATTAATCCTGACCGACCCATCATTCATTTGGCCAATTAATTCCAAATCCGAGTCATCCCTCAATCAATCTTTCACTCGGCAATTTCATTCCAACACTGACTCAATTCCTGATTGGCCGTTCACTTGGTAATTCTTCTCAACACTAAGAAAGGGGTCCACTCAGACAATATGGGTTATCACTCGGTATCCATAAACCTTTCCTCACTCAGGATATTTCCCAATCAAGCACCACTCGGTACCACTCAATCAAACACCAATCGGTGTATTTCAACCTTAGATCACTCAAGTACATTACCCATCTTTTACTCAGTATAGTTTGATCTTCCACATGGGATATATCATCTCATAAACCTCGAGCATACCTCGATTAGAATCATCACAATACTCTTTATTACTGAGGTAGTTCACTCGGGATGTACAATCATATACTTAGAATATTTCCTATCTGAACCATCACAACAACTCTTCCCTCGGAAGAGGTTCACTCGGATTTCCACTCGGGAATACTGAAATCGACTTCCTTTCATTCTCACACGAGTGAAGTTATTCCAGAATAGTTCTAGACAACACACCATGTATCCCCACTCGGTGGCATTCCCACTCGGAACTACACACTCGGACTCCACCATCAAATTCCATTCGAAATTACTCTAACCTCATCACTCGGAGGAATCCACTAAGTTGTCTCACTCACATCTACTTAAGTCCTGTCCACTCGGAAAAATGCCCAATGGTTATAGTCTCACTCGGAATTGCACATTAGAAGGCACTCCACTCGGCACGGGTTACACTGGACTCGGAAATTCCCCATTCGGGACTCCACTGCCCAGATCATCACATTCACAAGCCTGCTACTCGGATTATGTACATCTCCTCACTCGGAAAACCATGACTTGGACTTAAGTCACTCGGAATCCACTCAGAAGTCTCACCACCTCTTAGTTTTATTTTTAGACTCCCACTTGGGCAGGATCCATTCATAAACTCACCCACTCAGCATCTAATGGTCTCGCCTGGGTGAATGCCATTCCCCAGACCCTTCGCTCGGGTGGATTCCGTCGAGTAGCCATCCTCTGATTCTCGTAACACTCTCGCTTGGGCGAACTGTCCATTCGCCTAAGCGAAATCGGACCAGTGACTAATTCCTTCGCCCTCGCTCGGGCGAAGCTCCATTCGCCTGGGCGAATTCACTCCAGAAGCTAATTCACTGAAGCAGGGGACTCTCGCTTGGGCGAGATCCCATCTCGCCTAAGCGAGACTATCAGGTCATATGCAGAAATCATCAAATCTTACAACCTAATCCATGAATTCTCACTCGAAAAATCCTCATTTCACCACATCAACCACTCTTACTTATTTAATTTTATAAGGGAAAAGGTTTTAACTATAACCCACATTATTTCCTCATTCATCCATATGTTTTCACCATTATTTAGTTCATTCATTTATAATTTGTCACCACCATTCAGTTCACGTCCAGCCAAGGGGCCATCAAATACTTATCATCAACATTGTATAAATACATACATTCTCATGACAATAAACATAAGCCAAGCCATCATTCATCACTTCATCAAATCAATTATATAAGGCATTTATGGCAAGGCATTGCATGAGTTCAACATTCACATAATTAACAATCATTCACTCATGCAAATTTGAAATGCAAACCCCTCTCCTACCTCGAGAGAAGAACCTTCACGCAATTACATCGATCGTTCAGCACCATCGTCCGGAGTACAATCCTATCAACAACACACATATGCACATGAAATTAATAAGCCATCATAAGGCATCCAATTTCAACTTAAGTCACCATGAACTCTCTTAAGTCATCACTAATCAATAAACCCTTATGGCATTTATCATAGCCTAAGACTTCATCAAGTCAAGTATCCATTATCAATGGTCATCCACCATTATTGTTATCACCAATACATCACTCAACATTGCCTATCATTTTCCTATTCTCAAGATTTATTCCACAAGTCATCAAATCTATGCACATGCAAATATCTTCAACCTCATTAATCAATCTTAATGATTCTAAAAATTCTATTCCTCTCATATACTCCATTCATGGACATCCATAATCATCAAAATCATCAAGTGAGTTAAAACCCCCAAATTATTAATACCTAAGGTTCACTTTCCAAACATTCAAGCCTAGGGTTTCCATTTCCATCCACATGTAAGGTTCCTAACATTTACAACTTCACTCAACAACTCAAAACCATAAGTAAAACAAGGTGGAGGTAAGAAATCTTTACCTCAAGCTTAAGCTCCACCAAAATGAAAATGAAGTGAGGAAGAGGGAGGAGATGATCCCACAAGCTCCCAAGCTCCATGAACGCCATTCAAGCCTCACAAATCCATGAAAACCATTTAATTTCGAGTAGAATGGCTAGGAAGAGGGTTGGTCACGGTTTGTGCAAAAGAAGAATGGAGGAGAAGAAGAAAATAATAAAGATGGAGTGGAGAAGAAATGTGTACTGAGAATAAGGAAGAGAAGGGAAGAATTAGACCAAAATTGGACATTGTCCAATGGTTAAAAGGATGTCACATTTGCTTTTACCAATGGGCCATTTAATCTATTAACCATTGGATAATAGAGTGTAAAGTGAGTGGGGAGAGAGAGAAGAAGGAGTGGACGGCTGAAACATGGAGGGAAGAAAGAGAACTCTCATTTTCTTTTTAATCCAATTTGTTTCGTAATTTCCCCGGTTATTATCGTACATCGAGTCCAATTAATTATTTCCTTGACTCCAAAAATCATTTTAAATATACCATCTTAACCCCAATAATTTTCCAAACATTCTAGATCCATCAAACATCTAATTAAATCAAGTGGATCCCACATCACCAATTAATTCATCCGGTTTCGGTAAATCTTAATTTACCGATAATTCACCTCTAATGTCTAACAACATCTCCCATAATTATTTGACCATAAACAATCAATTATCATCATCCAATAAATTTATTTTCCTTAAAATCTGGGATGTTACATGGGTGGCCATAAATATGAGGTTTTAATAAGGGATAAATATAGTAGATGCATTTATATTGGAAAAAGATGGAAGATTGATGGTCATTTATGCATGTGGTTAGATTTTGATGAAAACCCTAACCCTAAGATTTGGGGGAAATGGGAAATGTTAAGTGGATAATGCAATTGGAATGGAAATGTATAAATTGGAGGGTATGAAAAGTTGATAAATGGACTAATTTTAAAATGTTAGGCTATGGTTGTTTTGTAGCCTTTGAATCTAATGAATGAGGCTTGATGGGAAGGAATTCCCGAAGCCTAATGAAGAAAGGAAAAGGATGCCTATAACATGTTTTATACATGTTATGAATTGTAGATATAAAAATGGTTAGTTAAAGTTGAATTTATGATGAGTGGTTGATTGATTGTAATTCTATGTGTATGTTATGTAGGACCTATTTTGAACGACGAGGCGGGTACGTCGTATCCATCGGAATTCTTCTCTTGAGGTAGAAGAGGAGTCTTATATTCTAATTGCATGAATTGGATAATGTTAGATTGTCATATGTGATAATATGCATGTTTGCCTTATTTTGATATTATGGAAATATGAATTGTGTATGTAATGTTGAGAATAATGTTTGGCATCATGCTTGTGCAATTAGAATAAATATGGTGTGCTATATAGTGGTGTGGTTTGTTTGATAAATTGATGATATTCTTATGTCCACCATGCATGTGAAATGAATGTTGTTGATGTTTGTTTGAGAATAGGTGTGAGTGAATAGCATACCATGATTTGATAATGGAAATTTGGTGATTGAAATTGATGTTGAGTGCCATTGTAAATAGTGTATGAATGTTAACATGCCACACTTAATACTTGATAACAAAACTAAACCCAACAATGATAAATCCACTAAGAAATGTGAAGTGGTGCTGGTGATGATGATGGTAATCATGTTTGATGAGTGGCATGTATAGGATGCATAGAGTGATAAATGCATATGATTTTCATTTGCATCCATGGCATACTGTATAGCCGCCGATGTTGGAACGTTAGGGGAGTTCCTTTCGCCGACCCAGTGGGAGGGTGGCTTAGTCATGAGCAGTTTGTATTTTCCCTGTGACTCGGTGTGTAAGTCACGAAGCCGCCCATGTATTGCTATGGGGAGTTACATGTGGCCGACCCTTGTGGGGGTGGCTCTTGATGAGCAGGTGACCCTGGTGGTCCATGGGATCACAGCCGCCATGATTTGAGATCTAGCCGGCCCACAACACCATATATTGAATATGTTGTTTACCGCATTCATGGTGTAAATGGTCGGTGTTACAAAATAGGCGATGCACTTTAGTACCAATAATAGAATTGGTGAAATGCATGCAATTTAAGAATAAGAGTACACATTTTACTACTGCAGTAGGGGTATGGTTAGATGATCATACTTGAATCCTACAATTAGTGTTTATTTCCCATAGTCAGATCTGCAATTGTTGAAATAATCCGTTATGCATATGCATTAGCTTAAGAGCATTTGCATATAGCAAGGAAGTATGCCAAAAGGTGATGAAATGTGATGATTGTTGTGTTGAGAATGAGAAATTATATTAAGACAACATAAAATATGTGAATACCAAAATAATAATGTGAGTAAGATGATGAATTGTATGATAGTCCAATTGTTGAAGGACTAGATCTTGTGTGTGATTTTATACTTGCTTGATTTATAAATATGATTGTATATTATGATGAGAGTTGATGAAGAGTTGCATGTGAATGCAAGTATACATGTGATACATATGCACATGATCACATGGTATTCATATTCATTCTTTTGGAATGTGAGACTCACTCTCCCATGTTGTCAATTTTTTGTAGATTTGTGATGTAGGACACTCATGGGTGAGGTGAAACTCTTTTGAAACTTGTTTTGATAAAGGAGGTAAATAGATGTAAAGAAAGTGCCTTGGCTAGCAAATCATTATTTTTCATAGCATAGGGATTTATGCTTATTGTAGTTTGGATTGATAAATATTGACTTTTGAAGGTCATGGGTGGAAATTGGAACTTAAGTGTATGGCTAATTTTTGATTATGACCTTGATGATGTATGGTGTCATTTATGATACTTGAACTTTAGCAAAATTGATTAATGAATGATGATATTATAAGATCTAAAGTCATTGGCAATGAAAATGTGATTTGTGTATTGTTAATATTGTGAATTGAATGTAAAACAAGGAAGTGGATGGGTCATATTTTCATTTAATGGATAATGTTCATGTAGTGGTCACCTACAAGTCATAATATATGTTTGGAACTTGTATGCATGGTTGGTTGTGGCCAAAGAGACTTAGTTTAAAAATTGACAAGTTTGGTTTAGCCAAAAAGGGCATGAATTGCCATTAGGACATATCTTGATCTAGGGAATGAGTTATTGGATGAGACTTGTTGGAGCAAGTCACATTTATATATGTGAATATAGGTCCAAGGAAAGTTTGGACAAAAACCTAGCCAATTGTATTTTGGTATGTCATGTAAATTGCCCAAAATATGTATAAAACTATACTATAGCTTAGATTTTTATTGGGATGGAATTTGGGCTTGAAACTTTACCACGTAGTTGATATTAGGGTAAGTAAGTTGTGTATAAAATTTAATTCAAATTGGATTTAATTAGCCTAGCAAAAAGGGGTCCCAAAGTTGGCAAAATTATAAGGGTCAAAAATCTGCAGAATGGAGCTGACAGCAGGGAGATCCACGGCCAGTGGGAATTCCCAACTGCCAGTGGATCACTCTGTTTATGAAAATATGCATTTTAGGTCATGGAACCAGAGAACTCCACGACCAGTGGGAATTCCCACGGCCAGTGGGTTTCTCTGTTCTGAAAAAATTTGAGATTCTGGCCGTTTGGCAGCGAATTCCACGGCCAGTGGGAATTCCCACTGCCAGTGGATTTTCCCACTGCTAGTGGATTTTTCCAATGCTGGATTTTACATACTTTTATGCCTTTTTGGACTATGTTTTTCACTTCCTTACTCCATAGAGTGTTTGTATGACTGATTGTACATGTTTTGATTATGTCTTAGCAATCACCTTGTATTTCCTTAGGTATCTCTCACACCCACTCTTGACCTTGGATTAACTAGCATGTCTCATAGACACGTGTATGACAACCACGTAACCGATTGTCCTATGTAGAAATTTGTTTAAGTTACGTACCTTCTTATATCTTCATATATGAGACAGGTTATTCAAAATGGTCTAGGGTTACTTGTTGAAAACTTATTCCGCGATGCCTTCTTTTCCTAAATTGTTTCCTTTTTAAATCGTGAAAAATTTACCCCCAATTTTCGGGGCGTCTCATTTGCCTAGAAGTTATGGCGGCACTATTTGTATGGCTTGAAGTTTGTGGTCTTTAGTGATCACAAGAGTCTCAAATATCTATTTGATCAAAAGGAGCTTAACATGCGCCAACAGTGATGGATGGAGTTTTTGAAAGATTATGAGTTTAAATTGAGGTATCATCCCGGAAATGCAAATATGGTTGCCGATGCCTTGAGTCGGAAGTCGTTGCATGTTTCCTCTATGATGGTGAAAGAGATGGAGCTCATCAAGCAATTTCAGAATTTGAACGTGGGTGTAGAAATATATACTCCAAAGAAAATTTCTCTTGAGGTGTTGATGGTAGCAAATGTATTCCTTGAAACCGTGAAGTTGCAACAACCGAAAGATGAGTATTTGATTGAGATAAGAAGAACTCAAGAGACAAGGAAGAACTTGTTTCTAGTGGAAGGTCATGATGGTATTTGGCATGTGAAAGGCTGGATTTATGTCCCATCTGGTGGTGATCTAAGAAGATTGGTACTCGAGGAAGCTCACAAGAGTGTGTTAAGCATACATCCTAGTGCCACAAAAATGTATCAAGATCTGAAGAAGAATTTCTGGTTGTCCGGTATGAAGCGGGATGTGGCTAATTGTGTAGCCTCTTACATTATTTGTCAAAAGGTGAAGGTTGAGCATCAGAAATCATCTGGTTGTCTGAGACCCCTTGATATTCCGGTATGGAAGTGGAACGACATTGCTATGGACTTTGTTTCTGGACTACCTATAACATGTACTGGAAATGATGCTATATGGGTAATTGTAGATCGGTTGACGAAGTGTGCTCACTTCTTGCCCATGAATATGAAGAGTTCATTGGAGAAATTAGCCCATATATACATAAAGGAAATCGTTAGGTTACATGGTGTGCCTTTGAGTATTGTGTCGGATCGCGACTCACGATTCCCTTCCCGATTTTGGGGAAGCTTGCACGAGGCAATGGGTTCCAAGTTGAAGCTTAGTTCGGTGTATCATCCACAAACAGATGGATAATCCGAGCGGACAATTCAAAGCCTTGAAGATTTGTTGCGGGCTTGTGTGTTGGAGCACGGTGGTTGTTGGGAAAGATTCCTACCACTAATTAAAGTTACATACAATAATAGTTACCACAGTTCTATTGGTATGGCTCCCTACGAAGCGTTGTATGGTCGAAAATGTAGAACTCCGTTGTGTTGGCTTGAAACCGGAGAGAGTTTGGCTTTGGGGCCAGAGTTGATTGCGGAGACCAATGAACAAATCAAGATGATAGAAGAAAAGATGAAAATTGCCCAATGAAACATCCTTAATTAATTAAAAATAAACCCAAAATGAGGAAAATTTTTCCCAAAATAAACCTCAAGGCAACCGGCACAGAAGAAAGAAGAGGAAGGTAAGGGACAATAAAAGCCATTCATACATATAGCAATCAACGGAAGGGACAAGGCTTAAACCAATCCATTCAGTCCAGCGGAAAACACAACAGCGCCTAAGCGAATCCCTCAAACAACGCTCACTCGCTCAAGCGAGATTCAACACGCTTGAGCGAGGTAAACCAACTCGCTCGGGCGGACAGCCCTTCGCTTAAGCGAAGCCAGCACAAGGCCTTCCATCCACTCACACTCGCAGGAGCTAAGTCTAATTCGCTAGGGCAAACACAGGTACAAGGTAATTTCTCACTCGGATTTGGGACATAGGTTCACCCGGTAAATCATCACGCTCATACTTCACTCGGGGATTTACACAGCTCCTTATTTCATTCACATATGTCACAAGTATAAACCACTCGGGAAATGACTCCCTCAATTCTACCACTCGGGATCCAGAACTCTTTCTCACTCGGAATATTTCCTAATCAAACATCACTCGGGGTATTTAACTTCAACACAATCGGGAATGTACCGTACACCCATCACTCGGTATATTTTCACATCTCTCACTCAGAGAACACACAGACCTTCCTTCTCTCAGAAGGGGTCTCCACTATCCTACTCCACTCGGAATATTCATTCCAGATTCACTCGACATATGATATCTTACTCACTCGGGGAAACGTTAAGTAAGTCCCACTCGGACTTGCTCTAAGACTCACCCACTCGGGATATGGAACCTCGTTCACTCGGATTATACTTATATCACATACTTAGATTATATTCCAATCTTAACCATTACAACAACTCTTTCCTCGGAAGAGGTTCACTCGGATTTCCACTCAGAAATACCCAAACTCTTTCTCCCCCGGGATCTACACATATTTTTCACTCGGAATAGTCAAGCCTAGTATTACTCGGGAATTCTCCCATTAAGTCCCACACAAAATAGGTTCATCAAAAGAGATTTCTCTCAGAATCCTTTTAAGTCTTCTCCACTCGGAAGAGAAGCCCCAACACTATAGTCTCACTCGGAATCATCAACTTAACACTATTTCACCCATCAACCATCCTCAAATAATTCAACAACACTTCACAATCAATACAACGTACGTTACCAATATAACCACATATATATATATATATATATATATAAACATACATTCGGATACTCATCATCCTAACATTATTCATTCACCAACACTTGTTATTCAATGCAATTAACACCATACCCATGTAAAGTATTTATATATATGTATACGTGTACTTGTCTACAACTCTGATAGGCATTGCTCATAAACAAAGATATTAAATTATCATATTACATGAGAGCCGGCCAAGGCTACACTGACTAAACATAATAAATACAATATAAGCACTCTATAGTGGGAGTGCACCTCACTCAGACTTGAGGCCTTATCACTACTTCCGAGACCGACCTGCACATACTGAAAAATGGTGTAGGGGTGAGCTTTTACATATAAAATGATAGTTATTGACTCGGATTATACTTCAATCCTCAATTATACAAGTTACATGGCTCAATCCACAATAATATACATACACTGCCAAATAATATAAAAGTCACACAATGTTACCCAGTCGCAATTTGCACAATAACATACAGTCTAAATCATAACATCACATTGCACTCGGCAACAACATCAATACATACATATTCATTCAGTCGGAATTTACTCAAATCATTCAAATCCATGCAAATCATGTTAGTCTCAATAACAATGCTCTTACACACATGCATACGGATCCGACTTAAACAGTGATTTCAGTTGCAGATTCCTTCCCGGCCCCTCGTCCACTAGCCCTTTCCGTGTGGTACCGGTCACCTCGTGACGTCTCGAGACTTAGCTCTAGCTCCGTCGGCTACCACGGGTCCTCATGGAACTAGCCAGGAATCTGGAAGTCATCTCATAGGGTCCCTGACCTTCCACGGGTCACCCTTTTCTCATATATGCAATTCCCATACAATTTCACAACAAGCATCCAAGCTTACCAAGTGCGTCTCACGCAGCCATTAATAGGTCACAACCGTTTCAACACGACATATAGATTCACTCGGAATTTCACAGTTTCATCACAGCATCACATGCGTTTGTCATAGTAATTCACAACAAACAAATCAGGGTAATAATACTACAGCACATCCACTCGACATTTTTAATGAAGTCAGCATGCATTTCAACACAACATTCCAAATGGAAATCAACATATCAACTCACATCTCATGCATTCAAAAATCATCATGGCATTCTCATTCATATACATTTAAACATGAAACTACAAACAGAACTCAGCGAATCACCCCCTTTTTAACCCATGCACTCGGCAATAATGGTAACACTCTTATTTACAAGCATTCAGTCAGCATTCGCAGAAATATTAACATGCACTCATGGACGGAGTCAACAACACTAAACAGTTCATAGATACCATAAATCTGGGAGTTGCATGCATTATTACTTAATCACAGCACAGCTATCAACACATTTCACACATAACACATCACATTTAAACAAACACCCGGAACCCATCCATAAACCATGCATTTGACATGCAAAGCGCCCCCTACCTGCTGTCGGGGTTCAGAGACTCTTTGAGTTACAATACTGACCGATCGTCCCCTCTGTTACTCCTCCTCCAACAGCCTTCGAACTCAGCGTCGATTCTGGACCAGAGTTGCTCCTCCCTCCAACGGATTCGTCTCCCCCACAGCTCCAAGGCACTTTCCAACACAGCCTTCCAACTGGGACACTAACAGCTCCAAGTGGAAGAAGAAGAAGAAGAGGAAGAAGGTGACGGAGAGGAAGAAGAGGACAGGGAGTGAAAACAGAACCGCGTCTCTCCTCCTCCCAAAAGCTCTCGACTCTCTCTCTGTTCTTCCCAAGTGGACGACGCGAATGAGGGTGAAGAAGAAGAGAAACAGTAGCAAAGAAGGGACCAGATGCATGCACGAAGAAAGGTGTCCAGCGTGAATAAAAATGAGGGAAAGAGAGAGCTGAAGTTATTTTATACCCTCAGGGACACATGCGTCCTTTCGCCTGGCATTATTATTATTATCATTATTTATTCAATCATTTCTAACCAATCAGCAATTAGTCTAATTAATCATTAATCTCAATTCTACAATTAACCCTTAATTAATGGCTTAATCTCAATCAGTAAAAATCAGGATGTTACAATTCTCCCCCACTCAAAAGAATTTCATCCTCGAAATTCAAATGCAGGCTTACCTCAACAACGGTTCAGAATCTCATTGTCCTGCTCCGACTGCAACTCTTCGCTTCTCAGCGTTTTTGACTGCTTCGCAATTTCTAATCGGTATAAATAAAACAACTCTTCATAGTCTTCAATACATTCGGGATTCAGTTTTCCACGTAAAGTTACTTCCATTCAACTCTGCCACTTCACCATAGCCATTGGTACTTCCTAATTCCTTGGCCGCTCGGCCTTATACTCCCAACGCCAATCGGCGTACATCCACCGTCCGTTCCTCCAATGCCAATGGAGCCACTCCGAATAATTATGTATCTACACAGGGTATAAGCACAAGGTTGTATCAACTATAGAGTTGGGAAAGTCTAGTCGGTAAGAAACATTACCGATTCCTCCCAATATACGTTATTATCCGACTTATCTCGGCTTAATCCCTCGGATATTCAACATCCGACTACTAAATCTCTTCTTTAAACCAGAAATTATCTTAACAATACCGAGCCGAACACACAAAAGAGCTCCAGTGTGCGTCAATTAGCACAATTTGCCTGGACTCGTCTTTTACAGGCACCACACTCGGTTCTAAAACCTCAGACCTCCATCCATTCCTTCGGCCAATTCCATGCCTACACCCTGAAAGGTCACTCGAAACTCTCAATTAAATGGGTTGTTCGGGGTTTGAAGGTAATTCTTACCTGGAAAACTTTCCATTTACCTAAATTTTCACTCGGAATTCAAGCCTACTTCAAATACAAATCTGAGTTCAAACTCAGTAGCTCCAAACATCAATCCGAACACATCTATGGATAAATTTACCTCTCGGGTATTTACTCTTCCTCGGGATAATTCACTCGGAGACTTACCTATTCATAGCCTCACATTCCGACCCGAAGTTCCTCTTGTAAAGATTAGTCAGGGGTACATCCTACAGATTTAGAAATTTCATACGATGGGGACCGTCTACATGGTACCATTCACTTGGAAATGTCACGCTTCGAGTCACATCACTCGAATCTAACCTTACTCAGAAGTGTCACGCTCGGACACAATTCCCTTAACTTGGTAATGATCCTCTTTATGAGATCTTACTCGGGACACCATAACTTCACTCAGGAATCCTTTCTCCCAGAAAGATTTCACTCGGATCTGTCTCCACTTTCTCGCACTCAGAATATACTAATCTTTCCTAAGCAAATCCTCACCTTTCAGATTACCTCCGCTCAAGGTCATGGTTTCCCCACTAATCCACAATACCACTCGGCTAAACTCTTAAAACCTCCAATTCCAGTGACAAACTTGATCACCCATCAATCTCAATAACCAATCATCATTTTAATAGCCAATTCATACACAATAACCTCTAATCCGCTCCGAGGAAACACATCAAGGTTAAACAAACCTTCCATCCTCGTTTTGATACCCAACCTCTTACTGTTCACTCAATACAACTTTCATCCTGACTCAAACAGCCTGATAGACTTACCATCACCATAAACAGTTACAGCCTCACCTGCCTGACTTACGAATTGCTGCATCCAACTTATAGGATAACGTCTCATTCTTATAGGGTTACAACAATTACATAGAGTCACTGCAAGAGTGTACACTGCCACAGTACCTATGGTATGAAGGGTCGTCTCGGAACGACATAGATTACACTCTTCTCACACACACCGACCAACTCACTCAACTAATACTAACTCACAAGAATTAATGGCAATTCACATACATATATAAGCACATATTCACATCAACATTATCATGATGCACCACGTAGGGCACGTCACACAGCAACAATCATGAAATATAATTTACCGCTACTGTAAAACAGTATAATGGCTATAGGCTTCTGACCCACACAAGAATCACACACCTTATCATTACTCATAAGTTAGCGCAACTCTCCTGATGACAATCGTCAAGTAGCAGTTACTATCACCCTAAAATGGTATAATAACAGTCGGTTTCCGACCCTTACCGAGTAATTATCTCTTCCTTAGATCCTATCCACCTCAAAACCATACAATATCATATATATATATATATACACATATGTACCAATAGTCAATAACATACACGCTGTCATTCAATCAGAATACATTCAAGCATCATTCAATCGGAATCTATTCAGCCAGCTCTCGGCTATATTACTTACATTATTTATAATCACATATAATCACAACAATAGGCTCACTTTGTACTCAGCGACGGCATCAACACATATATATATTCAATCATCCAATCGGAATATTAAATTCACACTCGGCCATATAATTCATATCATTCACCACAGCATGTATTACAACCACAACATTATATTGCACCCGGCCATAACATCAATATACACACATTCATCTAATCGGATTCCACTCAATCATGTTATTCTAAATAACATTCCACATATTCATGCAATTCACATTGAGCTCAACAACAATCGTAGTGTTCACACATTCATTTCACCCGGATCCGGTTACCCATTTTTATTGTTGCAACATAGGCTCCAAGCCTTTCCTCAGCTCCAAGCTGATTCGGCCATTTTACAGGTACCAAACCGTTTGTCCTAACATGTAACACAGTCACTCCAAGCGACAACAGAAGTGTTACGGGCAGCCCCGAGTCCAACCCGGTAGGCTTGCCTTGAGTCCAACCCAAGGTCCTTAAGCGTCCAACGCTTAGTCCACTCGGCACTGCCCCAAGTCCAACCCAGGGTCTTTTTATAGTGCACTCGGCACTGCCTCAAGTCTAACTCGAGGACTTTCAACACATATTCATCTGATTGCCGATTGGTATTAAGCGCCTACGCTATATGCTCCAAGCATTTCCAGTGGCGAATCAGATGAATATAGTCTTATTCACCCGGCGTCCAACGCCAATACACTCGGCATTCAATATCAATACATGCATCCAATGCATTTTATCATTATTATTCATAATAGTGGTCATCATAGCAATAACACCATACATGCACTCGGCAAATCACATACTTTTTAATATAAAATCCCACATGGGAATTAATATAACCGGCCCACATCTCATGCAGGACTTTATCATTGGACCATAACCACTTCCACACTATTAATTTAGACATCACTTGCATCATATTATAAACCACACACAGAAATCACCATGCAGGTACCTATCACATATATTCAACCTTTTCCTTAACAATACATGCATCATATATAGTCAGTATTAAACACCATCGAGGCTCAATGAGATAGTCTTTTACTGTAACACCCTTAAATTAATAAATGATTAAAACCCAAACAGGGATAATTTTTTTTTTCAAATAAACCAAGAAGAACCGGGCACAAAAGAAATACGGAAAAGGAAGGTAAGAGAAACAAAACCGACCCAAGAAGGCAGACAGCGGAAGAAGAAACGCTCAGGCGAATCCCACAAACAACGCCCACTCGCTCAAGCGAGATCCAACACGCTTGAGCGAGGCAGCCCAACTCGCTCGGGCGAAGTACCATTCGCTTAAGCGAACTACACAAAAGCCTTCTAAAGCCCACACACTCGCTAGAGCGAATCCTTCATTCGCTGAAGCGAGGAGCTACACTTGGCTATCCAGACACTCGGGATCCAGAGTTAACATACAACTCATTCACTCGAAAAATGATAGTTAATCCACTCGGCATATGACAACTTATTCGCTCGGGGAAATCATTAAGTCAATCCCCACTTCGGACTTCTTCTAATCTTAACCGCTTGGAATATAATTCCTCAATCACTCGGATTATATATAACATTCACTCAGAATTCATCAAGGGGTTTCTCTCAGAATCCTTTTTAAGTCTTCATCACTCGGAAAAGATGGCCCATTCACTAGAGCCTCACTCGGAAATGGATCTAAATCCCCTATATTCCTCTCAGGGTTCATTAACTTAGAATTATTCATTCAACATCATTTATATTCCAGTCGCTAAGAAGCATCAAATCGACATAAAACACTTATGTATATATATATATATTCTCAGGAATATAAACCTGCCCACAAATCCAATCTACCGACCCATATATATGTAACCATATACTAGGAATGTTTATTACCTTAACATTATACGTTTACCAGTACTTACAATTCCATACAAGCGACACCATGTCTATACTTCTCATAATCAATCTTTATAAATAAATATGTTTAATCGTCATTTTACATGAGAGCCGGCCAAGGCTACACTGACTAAACATAATAAATACAACATAAGCACTCAACAGTCGGAGTGCACCTCACTCAGACTTGAGGCCCTATCATCATTTTCGAGTCCGACCTGCACATACTGAAAAATGGTGTAGGGGGTGAGCATCTTAAATATTAAATGATAGATACTGACTCAGATTGTCCCACAGTTATGCAACAATATATATATAATTATACAGGGCAACAATTAAGGTCAGAACAATACCAATCAACCAGGACACACATAAGACCTTTACCGATCGGGATCCACCAGTTATCACTCGGCCATATGCACATATCATTTCAATAACATTAATATAACAATAATCAGTAACATAATAATGCCAATGAATCAGAACGCACATATTCAACATTTCCCAATCAGAATCCAACAGTTCTCACTCGGCTATATACACATAACATTTCAATAACATTAACATATATTCATAGAATAGATTTCAACCAACATCAACTACATATGCATATAGAATAATTCACTCAGTTCCGCATTCGTGTGTAATCGGTTTTTGACGTTACAACGTAGGCTCCCAGCCTTTTTATACATAGCTCTCAGCTATCAACTCAGCTCCCAACTACTTGGCCGTTTTACAGGTACCCAACCGTTTGCCCACAAGGTGACACCAACGCTCTCAGCGGCAACGGAGGTGTTCACGGGCAACCCGAGTCCCACTCAAAGGCTACCTTGAGTCCTACTCAAAAGGATTTTACAGCGTCCCACGCTCTCAAATAACCGATGGTAGTGTCCCACACTACGTGCTCCCAGCATAAACGCATCCCATGCGCCACACGTGGATTCATCACACAAACACAGAGTTCATATGCACAGCAATACATGCATCTCATGCAATCGGCAGCATACATCATCAGAACTCAAACAGCACATGCATCTCATGCTATCGGTATCATAACTCAACAGATTAATACAGCAACATATACATTCCATGCAATCGGTGTCAAACAGTCTCAGGATTCAATAAATTAATCCAACAACACAAGCATCCCATGCAATCGGTATTAGGCAGTATCAAGACTCAGACAACACATGCACCTCATACAATCGATATTAGAACTCAATAGATTAACACAACAATACATGCATCAGTGTGATATATTATTAGATTCACTAAGTCAATATTTTATCACATACAGTCAGCATTTTATATTCATAACAACTTGCATGTCACATAACCTACACGGAATCATCATCAACACTTCAGCACTTTCCTCTCACGCTATCATTCAATATTCTCAAGGTTATTAACATGCATTTCACAGACGGGATCAGACATGCATCACTCAACACCAAATCATCATGCATTCGGGTACCATACACTCATCATGCAAGTAAAACATAGAATCAGACACAGAATCATCAAGCCATTGACACCCGGAACCCGTTCATAACCCATGCATTTAAGATAGAAGATACCCCTTACCTGGAATGAAGCTTCCAGTCGGTCAACACGATACTCTGTTCTAGAGGAACACTGAGTCACTCTTAGTACATCAGCATGCAAGGACAGGGGAGGCCATTCGAGCCTCCAAGACACCCAGCTCTCGGTTCGCTCTCTGGAGCAGCTCCATCACAACGCTGGTGAATGCTCCAACCACCCCGAAGCACTTCGTAGTGTAGATCTCCACTGAGACTCAGGCAACTTCAAGCAAAGGAGAGGGAGAATAAGGGAAGTCGACGAAGGGAAATGAAAGAATAGGGAAGGAATAACGTGTCGTCCCTGTGTCGTCGAAGGAGAAACTCTCAGTTCGACTTCCTCACCCTCATGCTCGATGAAGGAAGAAGAAGAAGAACGAAGAGCGAAGAAGAAAAGAAGATAGAACGGAAGGGAGAGAAGCCTGAGGGGAAAAATGAATAATAAAGTGGCCCAGTAGCACATATATGCATGCACGGAGAAGGGAAGAGTGGGGTGGGAAATCGTGCACAACAGCAGCTCCCACACGCGTCACACGCACATAGTCACAACTAATCAGCTATTGACAACTAATCACAATTAATCAGCCTTTATTTCCTTAAGTTAAATTAATTAAGTCAATTATAATTAATAAATAATCTTTCCCACTTTGAAATTATTATTTTAATGATTTATTTTCATTCGGCAATTAACTATTAAATCGGGATGTTACAGTTCTCCCCCTCACAAAAGAATTTCGTCCTCGAAATTCAATCGGTAATTCACCATAAATAAATAACTCAGAAAATTGCTGTCTCATTTAGTCACACGACTGCGCTTCCATAAGCATTCACCAACTGGTTCACAATTTCACTCGACAAAGCTTCACCTCTCAAGCGGTTTACCGACCGCCCTATAATTCTAGTCAGTAAAACACAAAAGTCAGGTCCTACCTGATTACAACCTCATCATAGAATTCAATATATTTGGGGACTCAATTTTTAAAACATACAAGTTACCCCATTTAACTCAGCCCAAACACCACAATCAATGGCACCCTCTAGTTCTTTGGCCACTCGGCCCTACACTCCCAACTCCAATCGGCATATTTACACCATCGGGTTCCCCGACTCAATGAGTCACTCGGCACAGCCATGAACTCACACAGAGCATAGGCTCAAAATTGTGTTACTCGAGACACCTTCTAGATGTTAATCAACCAGTTGGGAAGAATTCAGTCGGTAAATAACATTACCGATTCCCACTAATACTCACTTCCGACTGATTCATCTCGGATTAAACCCTCGAATTTTTGAAATCCGACCACTAAAATTCCTTTCTTAACCCTAAATGAACACTCACGAGTTCCTATGTGCTTCAATTAGCACAATTTGGCTGGATTTACTTCGTACAGGCACCACACTCAGTTCTAACATCTCAGATTTCTAACTATTCCTTCGGCTAATTTTATGCTTACATCCTGAGAATATCGCTCGGTCCTCTCACACAAAATATCATTCGGGGTTCAAGGGTAATTCTCACCCAGAAATCTTTCCACTTACCAGAAATTCACTTGTAATTCGAGCCTACCTCAAAACCAAACCTGAGTTCAAGCCCAGCAGTCCCAATCACTGATCTGAGTACGACTTCAATTAAGTCCTTCTCTCGGATATCTACCCCCCTCGGAGACCCTTCACTCGGAAACTTGCACACTCTAAGTTCCATTTTCCAACTAGAAGTACTTTTCTCCTGGAGAAAGATCACTCGGTGAAACATCACACGGGTATTAGGGATTCTACACTCGATATCTCTCCACTCAACATCGTTCCACATGGTACCATTCCACTCGGAAGTGGTACACTCCGAGTCACATCACTCGAATCTTACCTTACTCAGGAATGTTACGCTTGGACACAATTCCCTTAACTTAGTAATGATCCTCTCTATGCGGTTCTACTTGGGACACAATAACCTCAATCAGAAGTCCCTTCTCCCGGAAGGTTTTCACTCGGAATTATCTCTACTTTCTCACACTCGGAATATACTAATCTTTCCCGAGCAATTCCTCACCTCCCCGATTGCCTTGGCTCAAGATCCTGGTCCCTTTATTAAACTGACAATATCACTCGGTTAACCTTATAAAACTCTAATTCCAGTGACAGATTTGATCACCCCTCTTATTTCAATAACTAACCATCATTTTAGTAGTCAATCTATACCCAACAACCTCTAATCCTCTCGGAGGCATACACATCAAGGTTAAACAAACCCTCTACCTTCATTTTGATACATAACCACATAATATTCATTTAATACAACTCTCATCTTTACTCAAAGCAGTCCGATAGACTCACCATCACCATAAGCAGTTACAGCCTCACTTAGCCTCACTTGCCCGACTTATGAATTGCTGCATCCAACTCATAGGATGACGTCTCATCCCTATAGGGTTGCAACAATTACATAGTCACCACAACATGTACGCTGCCACAATACCTATGGCAGGAAGAGTCATCTCAGAACAGCGTGCCTCACACCGAGCAGACTCACTCAACTAATACTAATTCACACGGTAATTAATGGCAGTTCACACACACATTATAAGGAATGCATCACATAGGGTACATCACGCAACAACAATCATGAAAATTATTTATCACTTCTGTAAAATAGTATGATGGCAATACAACAATCGGCTTCTAGCCAACACCGAGTAAATATTTCCTCTAAATCTTATTCATCACAAAACCCTGGCTCGGATTAAATTTTCAATTCTCAGCTATATAATAACATCACTCACTCGGGTTCATGCAATTCAATCAGTATTAAGTAATTCACAATCACATGCTGTCATAACACACCCTGAACTCGGCGACGACACTAATGTACATACAGACACTCAGTCGGATTTCATACCAATTATTCATGGCTATATTATTGTTCACTACAGCATGCACCATAACCATAACATCATATTGCATTCGGTAATAGCATCGATATATATATGTACTCATCCAATCAGATTTACCCAAATCAATCTCCAACTATATTAAGGATTTCATTCACAATATCATATCCACATATTCATATAATTCACACTGAGCTCATTGACCATCATAAGTGTGCACACAGACATCCAATCAGAATTTGCACCATAACATACATTCTCAATTATAACATCACACTACACTCGGCAACAGCATCAATACATGCACATTTATTCAGTCGAAACTTACTCATACAACATCATCAAGTTGGAATCTACTCAAATCATTCAAATCCATACGAATCATGTTAGTCTCAATAATAATGCTCTTACACATATGCATGCGGATCCGACTCAAACAGTGATTTTAGTTGCAGATTCCTTCCCGGCCCCTCGTCCACTAGCCCTTTCCGTGTGGTACCGGTCACCTCATGACGTCTCGGGACTCAGCTCTAGCTCCATCGGTTACCATGGGTCCTCATGGAACTAGCCAGGAATCTGTGACTGAAAATCATCTCATGTATGCAATTCTCATGCAATTTCATACAAGCATCCAAGCTTACAGGTGCATTTCCTGCAGTCATTAATAGGTCACAACCGTTTCAACACGACATATAGATTCACTTGGAATTTCACAGTTTCATCACAGCATCACAGGTGTTTGTCATAGTAACTCACAACTAGCAAAATAGGGTAACAATACTACAGCATATCCTCTTGGTATTTTTAATGAAGTCAGCATGCATTTCAACACAACATTCCAAATAGAAATCAACAGATCGACTCACATATCATGCATTCGTAAATCATCATGGCATTCTCATTCATATACATTTGAACATGAAACTGCAAATAGAACTCAGAGAATCATCCCTTTTTAACTCATGCACTCGGCAATAATGGTAACACTCTTATTTACAAGCATTCAGTCGGTATTCACAGAAATATTAACATGCACTCATGGACGGAGTCACACAACACTAAACAGTTTACAAATACCACAAATCTGGGAGTTGCAGGCACTATTACTTAATCGCAGCACAGCTATCAACACATTTCACACATAACACATCACACGATAATCATTCAAGCCTCAATGAGTTACTACACAATTGCTTTACTCGGCTCAACAACTCCCAAGATTAATATATTATTAGACTTAGAATTCCTAAGGGGTCACTGCACCTAGTGGTCCAGCATCTGGTCCATCACTCACTTGGTTTTTTCAATCACCACCGAGACACAATCCCAATTCAAGATATACCCAACCTCACCTTTACTCACTTATTACACACCCAGATTTTTAACTTAGGAAACTGCAACACACCTCTTATACCGCAAATCATATACCATTCATTCATCACACATTCAAACTCCCCAACACAGCACAGGCATACAACCACACCATTCATAGTCAACCTATACCAAATCCAATAGAAGATCATAAGCATATATCATCATACAAGTCATGATTGAACATGTATCAACATTTAATAGAATATCATAAGTAATTATGACAATCTGGCATAATGTACTCAACCGCCCACTAACAGTAGGCAAACTTTGGCCATGGACCTTTTGGTCTGCTCTGATACCAAAATGTAACACCCTTAAATTAATAAATGATTAAAATCCAAACAGGGAAATTTTTTTTTATTTTTTTTTCAAATAAACCAAGAAGAACCGGGCACAAAAGAAATACGGAAAAGAAAGGCAAGAGAAACAAAATTGACCTAAGAAGGCAGACAGCGGAAGAAGAAACGCTCAGGCGAATCCCACAAACAACGCCCACTCGCTCAAGCGAGATCCAACACGCTTGAGCGAGGCAGCCCAACTCGCTCGGGTGAAGTACCATTCGCTTAAGCGAACTACACAAAAGCCTTCCAAAGCCCACACACTCGCTAGAGCGAATCCTTCATTCGCTGAAGTGAGGAGCTACACTCGGCTATCCAGACAATCGAGATCCAGAGTTAACATACAACTCATTCACTCGGAAAATGATAGTTAATCCACTCGGCATATGACAACTTATTCGCTCGGGGAAATCATTAAGTCAATCCCCACTTCGGACTTCTTCTAATCTTAACCGCTCGGAATATAATTCCTCAATCACTCGAATTATATATAACATTGACTCAGAATTCATCAAGGGGTTTCTCTCAGAATCCTTTTAAGTCTTCACCACTCAGAAAAGATGGCCCATTCACTAGAGCCTCACTCGGAAATGGATCTAAATCCCATATATTCCTCTCAGGGTTCATAAACTTAGAATTATTCATTCAACATCATTTATATTCCAGTCGCTAAGAAGCATCAAATTGACATAAAACACTTATGTATATATATATTCTCAGGAATATAAACCTGCCCACAAATCCAATCTACCGACCCATATATATGTAACCATATACTCGGAATGTTTATTACCTTAACATTATACGTTTACCAGTACTTACATTTCCATACAAGCGACACCATGTCTATACTTCTCATAATTAATCTTTATAAATAAATATGTTTAATCGTCATTTTACATGAGAGCCAGCCAAGGCTACACTGACTAAACATAATAAATACAACATAAGCACTCAACAGTCAGAGTGCACCTCACTCGGACTTGAGGCCCTATCATCATTTCCGAGTCCGACCTGCACATACTGAAAAATGGTGTAGGGGGTGAGCATCTTAAATATTAAATGATAGATACTGACTCGGATTGTCCCACAGTTATGCAACAATATATATATATATAATTATACAGGGCAACAATTAAGGTCAGAACAATACCAATCAACCAGGACACACATAAGACCTTTACCGATCGGGATCCACCAGTTATCACTCGGCCATATGCACATATCATTTCAATAACATTAATATAACAATAACCAGTAACATAATAATGCCAATGAATCAGAACGCACATATTCAACATTTCCCAATTAGAATCCAACAGTTCTCACTCGGCTATATACACATAACATTTCAATAACATTAATATATATTCATAGAATAGATTTCAATCAGCATCAACTACATATGCATACAGAATAATTCACTCGGTTCCGCATTCGTGTGTAATCGGTTTTTGACGTTGCAATGTAGGCTCCCAGCCTTTTTATACAAAGCTCTCAGCTATCAACTCAGCTCCCAGCTGCTTGGCCGTTTTACAGGTACCCAACCGTTTGCCCACAAGGTGACACCAACGCTCTCAGCGCCAACGGAGGTGTTCACGGGCAGCCCGAGTCCCACTCAAAGGCTACCTTGAGTCCCACTCAAAAGGATTTTACAGCGTCCCACGCTCTCAAATAACCGATGGTAGTATCCCATGCGCCACACGCAGATTCATCACACAAACACAGAGTTCATATGCACAGCAATACATGCATCTCATGCAATCGGCAGCATACATCATCAGAACTCAAACAACACATGCATCTCATGCAATCAGTATCATAACTCAATAGATTAATACAGCAACACATGCATTCCATGCAATCGGTGTCAAACAGTCTCAGGATTCAATAAATTAATCCAACAACACAAGTATCCCATGCAATCGGTATTAGGCAGTATCAGGACTCAGACAACATATGCACCTCATACAATCGATATCAGAACTCAATAGATTAACACAGCAATACATGCATCGGTGTGATATATTATCAGATTCACTAAGTCAACATTTTATCACATACAGTCAGCATTTTATATTCATAACAACTTGCATGTCATATAACCCACACGGTAATCATCATCAACACTTCAGCACTTTCCTCTCACGTGATCATTCAATATTCTCAAGGTTATTAACATGCATTTCGCAGGCGGGATCAGACATGCATCACTCAACACCAAATCATCATGTATTCGGGTACCATACACTCATCATGCAAGTAAAACATAGAATCAGACACAGAATCATCAAGCCATTGACACCCGGAACCCGTTCATAACCCATGCATTTAAGATAGAAGATAACCCCTACCTGGAATGAAGCTTTTAGTCGGTCAACACGATACTCTGTTCTAGAGGAACACTGAGTCACTCTTAGTACATCAGCATGCAAGGACAGGGGAGGCCATTCGAGCCTTCAAGACACCCAGCTCTCGGTTCACTCTCTGGAGCAGCTCCATCACAATGCTGGTGAATGCTCCAACCACCCCGAAGCACTTCGTAGTGTAGATCTCCACTGAGACTCAAGCAGCTTCGAGCAAAGGAGAGGGAGAAGGAGGGAAGTCGACGAAGGGAAATGAAAGAACAGGGAAGGAACAGCGTGTCGTCCCTGTGTCGTCGAAGGAGAAACTCTCAGTTTGACTTCCTTACCCTCATGCTCAACGAAGGAAAAAGAAGAAGAATGAAGAGCGAAGAAGAAAAGAAGAGAGAACGGAAGGGAGAGAAGCCTGAGGGGAAAAATAAATAATAAAGTGGCCCAGTAGCACATATATGCACGCACAGAGAAGGGAAATGTGGGGTGGGAAATCGTGCACAGCAGCAGCTCCCACACGCGTCACACGTACATAGTCACAACTAATCAGCTATTGACAACTAATCACAATTAATCAGCCTTTATTTCCTTAAGTTAAATTAATTAAGTCAATTATAATTAATAAATAATCTTTCCCACTTTGAAATTATTATTTTAATGATTTATTTTCATTCGGCAATTAACTATTAAATCGGGATGTTACATTTACCGCATGTAATCGGCATTCATACTTACAATAGCCGGCAACTCATATAATTCACATACGGTAACCAACAAAAATTCCTTAACATATACATCTCATACTCAAATTCTTCATCCTAGGAGACTACACAATCACTTATTCCATATACATCATACAGGGTTCTCGTGTCAGGGATATAAAACTTATTCTTCACGATGGCATAACATGTTAGTTGGATTTGAATACACTACTCTAGGGGTTCCATAAATATTATTCATTCAATCAATTCAGACGTATGAGTTCGAATCCGTCCAACAGCATGCCTCAGCTATGGGCCATTGGCATGGCCTACATAAGAGGCTGAACCAACTAATTCAGTTTCAATACACATGAAAGTTTCCATATCTATCATTCTATTTCCTTTCTACCGACCCAGGCTTAGAAATACTTCTCAGTATTTCATGAACAATCAGCCAGGGTCGTCACAAATCTCTATTCCCCAGGGAACATACCCCTGGCAGTACCCTTTGTTCCCAATCTCAAACAAACACACAGGCATATAATCACACCATTCATAATTCAACGTATATCAAATCCGACAAGATACCACCAGCAATGATGACAACCGGTCATATCGTACACAACCGCTTACACTCGGTAAGCATACCTTGGCCATAGACCTTTTGGTCTGCTCTGATACCAAAATGAAACATCCTTAATTAATTAAAAATAAACCTAAAATGAGGAAAATTTTTCCTAAAATAAACCTCAAGGCAACCGGCACAGAAGAAAGAAGAGGAAGGTAAGGGACAATAAAAGCCATTCATATATATAGCAATCAGCGGAAGGGACAAGGCTTAAACCAATCCATTCAGTCCAGCGGAAAACACAACAGCGCCTAAGCGAATCCCTCAAACAACGCTCACTCGCTCAAGCGTGATTCAACATGCTTGAGCGAGGCAAACCAACTCGCTCGGGCGGACAGCCCTTCGCTTAAGCGAAGCCAGCACAAGGCCTTCCATCCACTCACACTCGCAGGAGCTAAGTCTAATTCACTGGGGCGAACACAGGTACAAGGTAATTTCTCACTCGGATTTGGGACATAGGTTCACCCAGTAAATCATCACACTCATACTTCACTCGGGGATTTACACAGCTCCTTATTTCATTCACATAGGTCACAAGTATAAACCACTCGGGAAATGACTCCCTCAATTCTACCACTCGGGATCCAGAACTCTTTCTCACTCAGAATATTTTCTAATCAAACATCACTTGGGGTATTTAACTTCAACACAATCGGGAATGTACCGTACACCTGTCACTCGGTATATTTTCACATCTCTCACTCAGAGAACACACAGACCTTCCTTCTCTCAGAAGGGGTCTCCACTATCCTACTCCACTCGGAATATTCATTCCAGATTCACTCGGCATATGATATCTTACTCACTCGGGGAAATGTTAAGTAAGTCCAACTCAGACTTGCTCTAAGACTCACCCACTCGGGATATGGAACCTCATTCACTCGGATTATACTTATATCACATACTTATATTATATTCCAATCTCAACCATTACAACAACTTTTTCCTCGGAAGAGGTTCACTCGGATTTCCACTCGGAAATACCCAAACTCTTTCCCCCCAGGATCTACACACATTTTTCACTTGGAATAATCAAGCCTAGTATTACTCGGGAATTCTCCCATTAAGTCCCACATAGAATAGGTTCATCAAAAGAGATTTCTCTCAGAATCCTTTTAAGTCTTCTCCACTCGGAAGAGAAGCCCCAACACTATAGTCTCACTCGGAATCATCAACTTAAACCTATTTCACCCATCAACCATCCTCAAATAATTCAACAACACTTCACAATCAATACAGCGTACGTTACCAATATAACCACACATATATATATATATATATATATATAAACATACATTCGGATACTCATCATCCTAACATTATTCATTCACCAACACTTGTTATTCGATGCAATTAACACCATACCCATGTAAAGTATTTATATATATGTATACGTGTACTTGTCTACAACTCTGATAGGCATTGTTCATAAACGAAGATATTAAATTATCATATTACATGAGAGCCAGCCAAGGCTACATTGGCTAAACATAATAAATACAATACAAGCACTCTACAGTCGGAGTGCACCTCACTCGGACTTGAGGCCTTATCACTACTTCCGAGTCTGACCTGCACATACTGAAAAATGGTGTAGGGGTGAGCTCTTACATATAAAATGATAGTTATTGACTCGGATTATACTTCAATCCTCAATTATACAATTTACATGGCTCAATCCACAATAATATACATACACTGCCAAATAATATAAAAGTCACACAACGTTACCCAGTCGGAATTTGCACAATAACATACAGTCTCAATCATAACATCACATTGTACTCGGCAACAACATCAATACATATATATTCATTCAATCGGAATTTACTCAAATCATTCAAATCCATGCAAATCATGTTAGTCTCAATAACAATGCTCTTACACACATGCATGCGGATCCGACTTAAACAGTGATTTCAGTTACAGATTCCTTCCCGGACCCTCGTCTACTAGCCCTTTCCGTGTGGTACCGGTCACCTCGTGACCTCTCGAGACTCAGCTCTAACTCCGTCGGCTACCACGGGTCCTTATGGAACTAGCCAGGAATCTGGAAGTCATCTCATAGGGTCCCTGACCTTCCACAGGTCACCCTTTTCTCATATATGCAATTCCCATGCAATTTCACAACAAGCATCCAAGCTTACCAAGTGCGTCTCATGCAGCCATTAATAGGTCACAACCGTTTCAACACGACATATAGATTCACTCAGAATTTCACAGTTTCATAACAGCATCACATGCGTTTGTCATAGTAACTCACAACAAGCAAATCAGGGTAATAATACTACAACACATCCACTCGACATTTTTAATGAAGTCAGCATGCATTTTAACACTACATTCCAAATGGAAATCAACATATCAACTCACATCTCATGCATTCGGAAATCATCATGGTATTCTCATTCATATACATTTAAACATGAAACTACAAACAGAACTCAGCGAATCACCCCCTTTTTAACCCATACACTCGGCAATAATGGTAACACTCTTATTTACAAGCATTCAGTCAGCATTCACAGAAATATTAACATGCACTCATGGACGGAGTCACACAACACTAAACAGTTCACAGATACCACAAATCTGGGAGTTGCATGCACTATTACTTAATCACAGCACAGCTATCAACACATTTCACACATAACACATCACATTTAAACAAACACCCGGAACCCGTCCATAAACCATGCATTTGACATGCAAAGCGCCCCCTACCTGCTGTCGGGGTTCAGAGACTTTTCGAGTTACAATGCTGACTGATCGTCCCCTCTGTTACTCATCCTCCAACAGCCTTCGAACTCAGTTTTGATTTTGGACCAGAGTTGCTCCTCCCTCTAATGGATTCGTCTCCCCCATAGCTCCAAGGCACTTCCCAGCACAACCTTCCAACTAGGACACTGACAGCTCCAAGTGGAAGAAGAAGAAGAAGAGGAAGAAGGTGACGGAGAGGAAGAAGAGGACAGGGAGTGAAAACAGAACCGTGTCTCTGCTCCTCCCAAAAGCTCTCGACTCTCTCTCTGTTCTTCCCAAGTGGACGACGCGAATGACGGTGAAGAAGAAGAGAAACAGTAGCAAAGAAGGGACCAGATGCATGCACGAAGAAAGGTGTCAAGCGTGAATAAAAATGAGGGAAAGAGAGAGCTGAAGTTATTTTATACCCTCAGGGACACATGCGTCCTTTCGCCTGGCATTATTATTATTATCATTATTTATTCAGTCATTTCTAACCAATCAGCAATTAGTCTAATTAATCATTAATCTCAATTCTACAATTAACCCTTAATTAATGGCTTAATCTCAATCAGTAAAAATCAGGATGTTACACCCAAGATCGTCAGAAGAGTTATTATGATAAAAGGCAGAAGCCACTTGAGTATCAAGTTGGCGATCACGTATTTTTAAGAGTATTAAGAGATAAGGGTATTGGAAGGGCGTTGAAAAGTGGAAAGTTAAGTCCTAGGTTCATTGGACCTTATGAGGTTTTAGAGTGGATAGGCGACGTGGCATATCAGATTGCACTTCCTCCGCACCTCGCTAGTCTACATAATGTGTTCCACGTGTCACAATTAAGGAAATATGTCCATGACCCTCTACATGTAATTCCTATGGACAATGTTGATGTACGAGACGATTTGTCCATTCCTCCTGCTTCTGTTCACATTGTCAAACGCTCTATGAAGAAGCTACCGAACAAATTGGTACCCTTGGTGAAAGTTGCTTGGAAGCACGGAAATACCGAGACATTCACGTGGGAACGTAAGGACGATGTACGAGCAAGGTACCCCGATGTGTTCAAATCCGGTATGTTAAATTTCAGGGACGAAATTTCTTTTTAGGTAGGGTGGATTGTAACACCCTAAATTTTAAAATAAAAGATTTATTAAGGAGATAAATATTGAATGAGTATAATTAGGTTATTTAATGTTCCAAAATATCAGGAATAAATAAATTAAGATTTTTGGGAACTGTTTATAATTTATTGGAACCAGATAAGCTGAAAATGAGCCCGGTTGAAATATGGGTGTCGGACCAAGTATCTCCGATTGGGATGATATTGGTTAGGGCTGTTGAGGATATTATTGGGAATCCAAATATGTATTCGGAATAATTTTTGGATAAGGTATTGAGCCCGAACAAAGATCCTGTTTGTCATAAAATGATGAATCTTTAATGAGGGATTTAAAGTAAAGCCAAATGACCCATTTTTCTCTTCTTATTCCCATCAGCCCCTTTGGATTTCTCATAACATGTACTTTGCTTCTACTTCTTCTCTACTTTTCTCCTTCACTTCCCCTTCTACTTCTCTACTAAAACCCTAAGTAAAAATAGTGGTGGCTTTCTTCTCCTCTCCCATTTTCGTTCTTGGAAGAACTTAGAAGAAGTTTGGAGCTTGAAGTCTCACCCTCCTTTCTCCTCATTTTTGTGTGGTTTACCCTCCCTTGGAAAACTATCTCATTCCTTCTCTTGAGGTAAGCTCTTGTTATTTCTCAAGAGTATGAACTATAGGTTTTTGGGTTTTGATGTTGGGAATGTGATTTAATGAGTACTGTTGGGTTTTAGAGAAACCCTAACCCTAAAATTTGTGGTAAATGAAAAATATGAGTGGAGAAGCATTTATTTTGTTAAATAACTGTTTTTGGTGAGGTGAAATGATGTTATTAATGGTGAATGGCCATTAATGAAGCTTAATGGTTGTTGGGAACCATTAATGTGGGAACCCGATAATGGATTTGGCATTGAATATGTGTAGTAATAAATGCATACGCCTAAACCATGGTGGTTGTGGTAGAACAAATGAAATAAATGAGATTGAGAGTTAAGATGTCGGAAGACATCAAGTAAATGAATATGAACATTAAACCGAGGTGGTTGAATAGAAAATGAGTGTATGATATGTTGTGATGTAGGAAGTAACCCCAGTTACGAGGCGAAACCATCTGACCGTGGTGATTACTACTTCTCTTAAGGTAGGAGTGGGTAACTATTCTAAATGAATGATTTCATCCATTGATGGTGTGAAAATATGTGTATATGATTGTGCTTAATGATTGCTTATATGGACAATGTAATGATTCCATGATTTGAGTGCATTTAGAATGATTAATGTTTGTGGCATGTATTTGGAATGATGAATGTGTCATTAAACTAGTTTGGGCAAGAGTTAACTATCTGGTGTGGGACTAACCACAGGAGTCAATAGATGACTCAGGTTTTATACTGGTGTTGTATGTATCCGGTATGATTATCCGGTATTCTAATTAGAGGAGACCGATCTTGATGTCTGATGTTTTATCTGTTGAGTCTGTATTGTATACAGAACGGATGAAGTGATATCCGTACTTTAGTATCGGTATTGGGACCGGATCTGATATTATGTTGAATATGTTGATGAAACATGTTATGATGGTTTAAGACCATGTTTTGAATTGAAATCAGTGATTTGAAATATCCCAATTATATATATGTGAATTGAAAATTGTGATTGACACTAACTACCGATGTGTGGGTCCAATGAGAATTGGTAAAGATTAAAAGTAAAGAAATCCACTAAGTGGTGGTTATAAATATACAATTGTGAAAGTAATCAAAAATCTTTTGTACTAGTTGCTTCTGAAGTGCTCTGATCTTTCGAAGGGTCCTTTCAATTTTTGGATCAAAAATGTGTTCAAAACTAGAACTCCTTCGCATAAAGGGACCTGTACAATCCATAAAAAACATAAAGAACCCAAGTGTAATTCTACAAAGTCAAGAAAAAAAACCAGAAAAATAATACAGAAAAATAAAAAATAGAAAAATTATGCAGAAAAAATTTAAATGCCTAATCTAACCAAATCACCGCTTAGCCAATATTGGGGGAAACAGAATCCCCGACAACAACGTCAAAAACTTGATAGCCAACCATAAGCGTACGGGGTATTGATATAATATAAAAGATTATTGTTCTCCACAGGGATTGTGCCCAAGTACCGGTTTACTATGATTTGATTATCCAGACAAATTGGCTCAATTAAAGGAAAGATTACTTTAAATCAAACTAAAAATAGAAATAGAAAACTTAATGCATTTTTGGAATGGAAATCAATTGCTTTCTAAGAATCAATCAAAGGAAAACTCTTGGGAGTTAAGAGGTTCATATGCAAGTATCTAATTTCATGCAATTCACTTACCCAATTATAAAATTTAGTTTCTAAGGTAGATTTTCCTAATGTAATTAGAAACCTTCTCTGAACTCTTACTAATGTACCTAATTTCTAGAGAATCGGTTTTGATTTGTAAACTAAGTCCATTATGTTTTGTGAAAACCCATTAGCCGTCAAAAGATCTCGCATACTTTCGCAATACCTAAGATCCTAGGTTTAATTTCATGCTTTCAAACAATATACCTAGTCTCGTAGCCTATATGATTTGGAATCAACTAGGCTCCTCTCGAAGTCTTGTAAAAGCATTAAGTATTCATGAAATTTAATAGAAAACATAAATTTCATAAAAGGGAGAAAATGAAAAATAGACAATTCAATACATATTCATATTACCCCATTAATCCCAAGAACGCAATTTAGTTTGCCATAAAAATGATTAAAAACACACTAATAATTTGTCCAATACCCAACATTAAAGAAATCCCCAAATGTAAAACAAGGGTCCAGAAAAATAGAAGAAGAGCTCTCACCATGTCTTCCAAATCTTCTCCTGAATTCTGCAATCCGACGTTTTCTTTGTGTTGGTCCTTGAGTTTCCTTTGAATCCCCTTGAGAAAGTGATGCATAATCTAAGAGGATTACGGTAAATTTGTAATATATTTGATCGTCCCATAGGGATTACGGTAATTACCACAACCTAGGACTAGTACAAGCTGAACCAGAACAATACAAGGTAAAATTCATTCTATTGATGCTTTTCTACACTTTCTATATCTTTGTAATTTCAGAAACAATGAAAAAGATGAACTATAATTAATAGAAGATAGGTTAAGCTTACTTCAGTTCATAATTTCATCAAGAAACATGCAATTGAGGTTCAATCAAGCTTCAGACTCAAGAGGACAACTTCACAGATGGTTAATCCTTAATTCCTTAGGTGATTAACATTAATTCCTAAGCATTAAACCTTAATCCCTTAGGTGTTCAGTGATAGAGAAATCTAATGTGAAATTGGGATTGAACCATAGCTATTCACCTAATCGCTAGGTCTGAATTAGCTAGGAAGCCAGAAGTTACCTAAGCATTCAGCCATGATTCCTCATTGGTGAGATGCTTCAATTAGGTCTGGATTTGTCAATCCAACAGTGTAGATCCACTTCTCAGCTTGTTCTCCTCATGCTTTAGAAGCTGATTTCCTCAATGCACATTCAAGACTCTATTGGAAGCTTCAGCAATCCCAACCCTAGGGGTTTAGCAACCCATTGGAAGTGGAATCAATAGAAGAAAGAATGTAGAGAGCCATGGAAGAGAGACTTTAGTAAGAGAAAAGGTTTAGAGAAAGATTGAAAATTAGAAAATGAGAGTAGTATTATTGCTTCTGTCTTAAGTTACAAAGGAATTACAAATAAATAGGTTTATGCCTTGAACTAACTAACTAACTAACTAAGCTTAATCACGCAATTGCAACAGAGGGAATTACAAGCAAATAAATAAAAATTACATAATTGAACAAATAACTGAAAATCAAGTGTTTCTGGTTTACCTCCTAACTACGCGTAGGAACGCCTACATACCAGCGTATATACGCTGGAATTCTACCTGGTTGGGTGTCGTGTGCCCTGGCCATGATGATTTGCACGTATGTACGCTAAGGTTCAGCGTATGTACACTAAGGTTCAGCGTATGTACACTGGCCTACTGACTTGGTAAATTAGATTCTGTTTCTGGGCGTATGTACGCCAGGGGACCAGCGTATGTATGTTGGGCCACTTGTCTAATGGTTTTGGTTCTGTTTCTAGGCGTATGTACGCTGGAATTCTGGATCTGGTTTATTTGAATGGGCATATGATACGCTGAGTTGGGCGTACATACGCTGAACTCCTGGGCTTGGTTCCTGTCAAACACAAATAAATAGATGCCTAGCGTATGTACGCTGGCTTTTTAGCGTATGTACGCTAAGTTACTGGATTTCACAATAAGCTTCCTTCCTTATGTGTTTATCTTTTTATCTATTTTCTTGCATAATTGAATACATATTTTAATTAAATAAGTAAAACCCAAAGAATGACAAAACATTACTTAAACGATGTTAAATCAACAATACTTAATGGATTAAGTTAAATTAAAGATAAAATTATTAAGTCTTTTCAAGACTTATCACATCCCTAAACTTAAAGCTTGCTTGTCCTCAAGCAAAGATTTAAATTTAATTAAGTTAATTACACTTTCTCAATATAATCAACCTTCCCTTAACTTAATTCATGCCATAATTATTAAATACCCTTCATGCTTTTTTTCTGCATCTGCTAAAAATATAATTACTCACACTTTCCTTGGGAACAAGCTGGTGATGCTTTCCTCACATGGACCAGTGTTTCACTCTTCTCTCAGTGTATAGGGTCAATTACATGCACTCATCACCTGTATAATTGTCAGATCAACATAGGTTTACAACAGTTCTAAACATCATGACATATGCTAGCACAATTGGATCAGTAAGGGCTTTTTAAGCTTGTAATAAAGTTAGGCTACAGGCTTCATTTTTTGTTTTTCTAGTTAGTGTTGGGTTAAAAGATATGCCCACTGATGCCTTGCCTTAATCTTAACTCAAATGCCTCTACTAACCAGCTCTTTTGCTTTCATTTTTCAGATGAATGATACTTAACTAATTGTGGTGCTTTGTACCTTCTTCTCTTTTAGTCCTTTGGACTCTTTCTTTCTTAATCAACCTCTCTTTTTTTTACCATTTTTTTCTTTTTTTTTTATATAAGAATTGCTTTGCTGATTTTTCACTTTTCTTTTGTTTTTATTATTCTTCCTTTCATTTCTCAACATTCCCATCAATATTTAAGGTCAGAGTGTGTTCTTTAATTACTGTTAAGCACACTCTTCATCCCCAAACTTAGAACTTGCTAGTCCATAGCAATATTAGTGGTACATCCAGGGATAATTCACTTTGTTTTTCTAAGATAAATAGGCTTGTAAATTTAGGTACATAATCAGAATAAAAGGGTCTCAGGCTCAAACATAATTATTAGGTTAAAAGATAATTAATAGTAATTAGGATGACTAAATTTGGCCCTGGCTAATTTTTAAAGAACGCCTTCATCATTTCCAATTGGCAAACATATAATCGTTAGCAAGCACTGAAGTAAATTCTATCTCACTAAGCAAGAATGCAGACACACTCACAAAAAAAATAATAATGAAGGTTCAAAAGCTAATAAATTACAAGTAATCAGCCAATCATGTCCCCAAACTTAATGGGAGATTATAAATTCAGATTGCTAACTAGCATGGTGAATATACAAATAATTAAGGATGAAAAAAGTTATGGACAGGGATCATGAATCAAGCAATGCGAATCAGTTAATTTATCCAATTGATGCCTGAGAATTAGCAAGATTTAAATAATCAAGATGAGTTCTAAATTAAGCACAGTTAACACCCTTCACAAATTAAGGAGATTAAGGGATAAATTACTTCCCCTTTTACCTATATGGCAAAGATTTGGTGAGCAATAGTTGCAAGAATTGAACAATACAAAGCAGAAAAGAAATAACATTGAACAATTAACAGGGAAATATGATTTCATTACAACTGAAAAGGAAATACATTGTTCAAGAAAAGATACTACAATAAAGTTATTACAACACAAATGTAAATTAGCATAAGTGAAAGAAAATTAAATTATTAGTCCTCATCTTCTTCATCTTCCTCTTCAACAGCCTCATCCATAGGCTCATCATTATCTTGCTCAAGGTGAGGTGGAAATTCAGTTACCAATGGTGTGTCTTCAGGAGGAATGGTGAACCCAATGGAAGCCAACCATAGGTCTCTATCAGTTGGAACTCCCATTTCTTCAGTATGATCCACATTCAGTGCAGTGGCAATCTTCCTTAACATGAGATCATGGTTCAGGACCAGATCATAGGTCCCTAGTTGTATCTTTTTCAAGGCCTGGAGTTCTTGCATTATCATAGAAAAATCAAAATAAGTACCTGGACCTGTTGGGGGTGGTGGTGCAGAAGATGATGGTTTAGTTTGTTTGCGACGCTTTGGCTCTTGAGGCATAAAATGGTCAATGTCATCTCTCACCTAGTACTTGTCCATGATTCTTTCAGGCTTCACCTTTGTCAGTTCTTCATTGTTCAACCTAACATGATTCTTTTTGGCTAGCAAAGTGACAATGGAGCAATATGGCAGTTGAAAATTTTTTCATTGGCTTTCACCATCTCAACTAATATTAAATCCCCCAAATTAACATATAAGCCTTTCATCAAACAATAAATCAACACCAACCTTTTAATGACAACCTCAGTAGCATGAGCTACAAGTTTTAGAGATGAGATAATGTAATGGCACCATAAGAGGGAAAGATGATTCAGATATCTTTTCTTAACACATTTTGGTGCACCACTCACCTTGGTTTCATATGCAGCCCCCTGTTCACAATATTCCTCCAGTATTTCTTGCCTAAGGTTTTCATTTTCAGCCCTATGGAAGACATCCACTAGCCAAGTGTATTGACAGTCTTCATCATCTAACATGGGTATTTTCAAAATCTTGTTCAATATGCCGCTAGAGAGAGGAATAGTGACTCCTCTCAAGTAAGAGGAAAAAGGCACCTCATCCTCATCAGAATTACTCCTTAAATTAGCATAGAACTCCCTGGTGAGTTCTTGATATCTGTTGCCTAAATTTTCATTGAAATACAACAATCCCCTTGCAAACATGGCAGCCTTGACATATAGATCAGAACACTCCTTATCATCAAGGACCAGAGCCCTTTCTCTTATCACTCCTCTATTTTTAAATTTTCCTTCATATTCCTGGGCAACCTTGAGATCCCTGAATCTAACCCAATTAAAATCCTCAGTTCTTTTGGACCTCTTTTCTCCCTTATTGCTTTTACTCTTTTTAGGTGGTGAAGAAACAGGGATGCTTGAAGTAGCCACCCCCTTTCCCTTCTCTTTTTGGGTTTTTCACACACTCAACATTTCAACAATCCTCTCAGTTTTTTTAATGAATCTTTGTGGTCTTGTGGTCATTGTGGATGATATGGGTGGTATTTATAGAGCCTAAATGGTTGCAAATGCAAAGGAAAACATAAGAAGAAAAAATGAAAATATGAGATGAATACACATGATGGATGCAATAATTTTGAAATTGAAACGGTGGGATGCCATGATTCTAGTCATTAACTGAAATTAAGGAGGAAGAGACGTTACCTTTCAATGGAATCCAAAGATTGTGCCTTTTCCTTCAAGAACTAGAGCTTCCAACGTACAAGGGGCTGAAATTAGGGTTTGTATGCTGGGGTTGGTATTTATACTGTAGAACCGCACGTATATACGTCCACAACCAGTGTATGTACACTAACTCACTGGTTACATCAGTTGGCCAAGCCTGGGTTGCGCGTATGTACGCCCACTCTCTGGTTTCATTAGTTGGCAAAGCCTGGGTCGCGCGTATGTACGCTGACCTTGGGCGTATGTACGCCTACTCTCTGGTTTCATCAGTTGGCAAAGCCTGGGTCATGCGTATGTACGCTCACCCTGGGCATATGTACGCCCATATTCTATTGCATCAGGTGGCAAATCATGGGTCACGAGTATGTACGCTCATCCTGGGCATATGTACGCCCACATTCTATTGTAACAGGTGGCAAATCATAGGTCATACGTATGTACGCTGACCCTGGGCGTATGTACGCCCACTCACTAGTTGCATCAGGTGGCAAATCATGGGTCACACATATGTACGCTGACCTTGGGCGTATGTACACCCACATTCTGTTGTATCAAGTTCTTTTTATTACTTGGTTACAGAACCTTAGCATAGGAACACTGAGCATCAGCGTAGGAATGTTGAGCATCAACATATATACGCTGGATTTATTTCCATTATTCAAGCAGCAGACCCACCATGCGTAGGTACGCTGGGGTCCTAGCGTATGTACGCCAGCTTTCAGCCTTATTATTTTCCAAAATTGGCTCTTGCTTGTAGCTACGCCCAGCTGGGCGTATGTACACCAACCCTTATTTCTTTCTTTTCTGGAATTAACAGACCTTGAGCGTATGTACACTAAAATTATGCATAGGTACGCCAGCTTTCAGGTCTAAAACTTTTATTCTTTTACTGATACATGTATGTATGCTACAATCCAACGTATGTACGCTCAAACCTTATTCATACATTTTTCAAGCTTTTACAATTTTTTCTTCTTTCTCCCTATTTAATTTTCTTTTGTTTTTAAAATATACAACCAAAATACAGTAGTTAGAATACAGGGTTGCCTCCCTCAAGTGTTTCTTTAACGTCACTAGCTCGACGTTTTGACACCTAAGAAGATGTCTGTAAAAACATGGAGGATTTCTACCTATCAAACTCTCCTCTATAGTAGATCTTGAGTCTCTAGCCATTCACTTTGAAAGTTTTACTATTGTCTGGTTCTTTTACCTCAATTGCACCATTAGGGAAAACCTCATTCATAATAAAAGGTCTAGACCATTTTGATCTTAGTTTTCCTGGAAAGAGTCTCAGCCTAGATTTAAATAATAAGACCATGTCATCCTTCTAAAACTCCTTTCTATTTATCCACTTATCATGCCACCTCTTAGTTTTCTCTTTATAGATTGAGGCACTCTGATAAGCTTTGAGTCTGAACTCCTCAAGTTCATGGAGTTTCAGGACTCTCTCCTCTTGAGATTTTTCAAATTCCATGTTTAATAGCTTTGTGGCCTACCATGCCTTATACTTAAACTCCACAAGAAGATGGCAAGCCTTACTATACACCGACTGATAATGTGACATGCCAATTGGAGTCTTAAATGTTATCCTATAGGCCCACAATGCATCATCTAATTTCACAGATTAGTTCTTCCTAGATTTCCCTACTACCTTCTCTAGTATCCTTTTGATTTCTCTATCAGAAAGTTCAACTTGTCCACAAGTTTATGGATGGTATAGGGTGGATACCTTATGGAGTACCTCATAATGTCTTAGGGATTTTTCCATATTTTTGATATAAAAATGTGACCCTCCATCGCTAATGAGGACTATAGGGACTCTAAATCTAGAGAAAATGTTCTTCTTTATAAACCTCAGCACCACATGTGCATCATTGGTTCTGGTAGGAATTGTCTCCACCCACTTGGAGACATAATCTACAGCAACAAGGATGTATTCATTGGAGAATGACTTTAGGAATGGTCCCATAAAGTCAGTGCCACAAACATCAAATAACTCCACAACTAAAATATTTGTCAAAGGCATGCCAGCTTTAGTAGAGAGGCCTCTACTTCTTTGGCACTTATCACACCTCTCCACATATACTCTAGCATCCTGAAAAATTGTTGGCCAATAAAAGCCATATTGTAACACTTTTGCTGCTGTTATAGAGGCACCATGGTGTCCTCTATAAGAGGAATCATGACAATGCCACAAGAGTCTTTCTTGCTCTGATTTAGGCACACATCTCTTGATAATTCTATCTACTCGTATCTTATATAGAAATAGATCATCTCATAGAAATGTTTTATTGTCATGGAAGAACTTTTTCTTCATTTAGGATGTCTATCCTTTTGGTACCACAGAGGCACTTTTAAAGTTGGCCATATCAGCATACCATGGCCCTATGGTAATTGCCATCAGCCTCTCATATGGGAATTCCTCTTTTATCAAGATGGAGTTTGACTCACCTTCCAGACGAGAGAGTTAATCAGCCACTGAGTTCTCTACTCCATTTTTATCTCTTATTTCCAAATCAAACTCTTGGAGTAATAGAACCCACCTGATCAATCTTGGCTTTGATTCTTTTTTCACTAGCAAGTACTTGATTACTAAATGATCTGTATACACAATGACCTTAGTACCAATCAAGTAAGCTCTAAACTTATCAAATGCATACACCACAACAAGTATTTCTTTTTCAGTAGTAGTGTAGTTTATTTGATTCTCGTTCAGCACCTTGCTAGCATAATAAATAACATGTGTTAATTTTTGTTTTTTCTGTCCTAGTACAGCTCCTATAGTAAAATCACTTGCATCACACATGAGTTCAAATGGTAAAGACTAATTAGGTGCTGCAAGGATTGGAGCTGTAATTAATCTTTGTTTTAGATTTTCAAAAGCCTTGACACACTTTTCATCAAAAATAAAATCATGATCTTTCACCAGTAAATCAGTCAAAGGCTTTGTTATTTTTGAAAAATCTTTTATAAATCTCCTATAGAAGCCAGCACATCTTAAGAAACTCCTCACTCCTTTCACATTGATTGGAGGAGGAAGCTTTTCAATATTATCAATATTTGCTTTATCTACTTGGATGCCCTCAGCAGAGATTTTATGGTCAAAGACTATCCCTCCTCTAACCATAAAATGGCACTTTTCCCAATTGAAGACAAGATTAGTCTCTTGACATCTCACCAGCACCTTAGATAGGTTGTTGAGGCATATATCAAAGTTGTTTCCAAACACAGAGAAGTCATCCATGAAGACCTCAATGAGCTTCTCTACCATGTCCCCAAAAATTGCCAGCATACACCTTTGAAAGGTTGTTGGTGCATTGCACAAACTAAAAGGCATGCACCTATATGCAAAGATTCCATATGGACAGGTGAAGGCTGTCTTCTCTTGATTTTTTGGATCAACCACAATTTTGTTGTATCTAGAATATCCATCAAGGAAGCAATAATACTTATGTCCTGACAGCCTCTCAAGCATTTGATCAACAAAAGGTAAAGGAAAGTGGTCTTTTCTAGTGGAGTCATTTAGCCTTCTATAGTCTATGCACATCCTCCAACCTGTAGTTGGTCTAGTGGCAATGACTTTACCTTTTTCATTTTTAACAGTGGTCATCCCTCCTTTCTTAGGCACCACTTGGAACGGACTGATCCAAGCGTTGTGTGAGATAGGATAGATAATCCCTGCATCAAGGAGTTTAACCACTTCTTTCCTTACAACTTCTTTTATTATAGGGTTTAACCTTCTTTATGGTTGAACAGCTGGAGAATAGTCATCCTCCATCAGAATTTTATGCATACAAAATGATGGACTAATCCCCTTTAAATCAGAAATGTTCCAACCAATGCCAGATTCATGTTTTCTTAAAACCCCTATCTGTTTTTCTACATCCTCATCATCTAACTCAGCATTAATGATTACATGATATGAATCATTATTTCCCAAGAAAACATATCTTAGATGAGAAGGCAAGGGTTTCAAATCATGTTTTTCTTCACACACCTCCTTACCCTTCTTAAGTGTAGCATTATTTAAGTTTTCTTTTATTTTAACTTCTACATCCCCTATTTCACTTACTTCTAATAGGTTCAGTAGCTCAATCTATGAGTCATTCAATTCCTCAGCTTTGGAGTCGAAATCATCCTCTAAAAAGGCTTGTAAAGCCTTTTCTTCAGCCTTTAATAGTATAGGAGTCTTATAACTTTTGATTTCTTCAAGCATAAAAGAATCCATCTTCTCAGCTGGATGTTTCATAGCATTAAAGACATTAAAAGTTACTTGCTCCTCCTGAACTCTCAGCATGAGTTCTCCCTTCTCTACATTAATTAAAGCTCTCTAGTAGCTAAGAAGGGTCTCTCTAAGATTAGGGGAATCTCTCTATCAGCCTCCATATCTAGAACTATAAAATCTGCTGGAAAGATAAACTTATCTACCTTCACTAACAAGTCTTCCAGCATCCCATGAGGATATTTGATAGACCTATCAGCCAACTGCAAACACATGCGAGTTGGTTGTAGGTCATTAATTCCTAGTTTCCTCATCAAGGATAGAGGCATAAGGTTAATGCTAGCTCCCAGATCACATAAGGCACTTTCAACATGAACATCCCCTATTGCACAAGGTATTGTAAAAGATCCAGGATCTTATAGCTTTTGAGGGAGTTTCTTCTGAATAATTATATTACACTCTTAGGTGAGGGTAATCATTTCATCTCCCTTAAGCTTCCTCTTCTTAGACAGAAGTTTTTTCAAAAATTTTGCATATGAAGGCATCTCTTACAATGCCTCAGCAAAGGGAATATTTATATGAAGTTTTTTAAACACATCTAAGAACTTAGCAAACCTTTGCTCCTCTAACTGTTTCTGAAATCTATGTGGGAATGAAGCATTCTTTAATTTCTCAGGAGTTAGCTTGACAGATTCCTCCAAAATCAAGTTTTTCTTTTTCTTTTTCTTTTGATGGACTTGATTTTCTTTCTCTTTTTCTGTTTCTACTTTATTTTTAGTTTTATTTACTTCCTCACTTTCCTGCTCTTCTTCTTTTCTACATTATTTTTATGACTTGGAGTAGGAAGAACAATAGTTTTTCCACTCCTAGTGGTTATTGCTTTGCAATGTTCCCTAGGATTTACCTCAGTATCTCCAGGGAAGTTGCTTGATTGTCTCTCAGCTAACTATTTTGATAGCTGTCCAACTTGGTTTTCCAGATTCCGGATAGATGCTTCTTGATTTTTAAAGCTTGCCTGAGTGGCCTGGATGAACTGAGATAGAACATTCTTAAGTTCAGACTTTTCTTTAGGGGGAGGGGGAGGTGGTTGTTATGATCTATTTATGGTTTGATTTTGTGGTATGTTTTGGTTTAAATGTGGACCCTTCTGCCATGAAAACTTGGGGTGGTTTCTATAGTTAAGATTAAAGGAATTAGAGGGATAATTCCTGTGATATTGTTGCCCCATGTAATTAACTTAATTAGCAGGCACATTTGGATTACACATGCCATTTTCATGGTCTCCACCACAAAAATCACAACTCATCATACAGACTTGACTAGGCTTTTGGAGTTCTGAAATTTGTACACCTAATTCTCTAAAGCCTGAGTCATCAACTTACTTTGAGCCAAATAAGTATCTTGTGCTTCTAATTCTAGTATCCCTCTCTTTGGGATTTGGCTCCTTTCACTAACTAGACATTCATTTGAAGCCATAACATCAATCAACTCTATAGCCTCTTCTACAGTTTTAGTAGTTAGTGAACCTCCAGCTAAGGCATCAATCAAGACCCTAGTAGCTGACCTTACTCCATTATAAAATATGGTAACTTGTTGCACATCAGGGATCCTATGATGAGGGCATTTCCTCAAACTCTCTTTGTACCTATCCCATGATTCCATCAGAGATTCACCCTTTCTCTATTGGAAATATTAATTAGGAATTTTCTTTGTAAATCCTCCCAAGTAAATATGCTGCCTCTTGGTTGGCTCTGCAACCAGGCTTTAGCACGATCCCTTAGAGAAAAAGGAAATAATCTCAATCTTATTGCCTCACCAGGGACACCATTCATCTTAACTGTATCATAAATTTGGAGGAAGGTTAGTAGATATAGGTTTAGATCCTCAACCTCAATTCCTCCGAATTGATCATTTCTAACCAATTACAGCAAAGCTCGTTTAAGTTCAAAATTATTAGCTGTAATTGGAGGCCTAAGGATGCTGGATTACGATCCTTCTTCAGTAGGCCTGGAGTAGTCAGCTAGTGTAACTCTCCCCTATTCTATTTCTGGTTGCTCTTTTTTAATTTTCTCTTTTCTAAGTCTACGCTCTAACAAATCAATATCAGGATCAAAGAAGAATGGCTCTCCTTTATTCCTTGACTGCATACACCAGATATTTCATAGAATCAATTTCAAAACTACTACTACTATACTAATAAAAAAAATAGAACTGCTACTAATTGCAAAAACATAACTAAATGGTTCAGTCTAGTACCGGTCCAAAGATTGTTGATATTACTCAAAAATCCCTGGCAACAGCGCCATTAACTTGATGCATAATCTCAAAGGATTATATTCTTTTGGCAAGCGCACCAATTATTAAATTTGTAATATATTTGATCGTCCCACGGGGATTGAGGTAATTATTACAACCTAGGACTAGTACAAGCTAAACCAAAACAATACAGGGTAAAATTCATTATATTGATGCTTTTCTACATTTTCTATGTTTTTGTAATTTTAGAAACAATAAAAAAGATGAAGTGTAATTAATAGAAGATAGGTTAGGATTACTTCAGCTCATAATTTTATCAAGAAACATGCAATTGAGGTTCAATCAAGCTTCAGACTCAAGAGGACAACTTCACAGATGGTTAATTCCTAATTCCTTAGGTGATTAACACTAATTCCTAAGCATTAAACCCTAATCCCTTAGGTGTTTAGTGACAGAGAAATCTAATACAAAATTGGGGATTGAACCCTAGCTACTCACCTAATTGCTAGGCCTAAATTAGCTAGGAAGCCAGAAGTTACCTAAGCTTTCAACCATGATTCCTGATTGGTGAGATGCTTTAATTAGGTCTGGATTTGTCAATCTAGTAGTGTAGATCGACTTCTCAGCTTCTTCTTCTCATGCTTCAGAAGATGATTTCCTTAATACGCATTCAAGACTCCATTGGAAGCTTCAGCAATCCCAACCCTAGGGGTTTAGCAACCTATGGAAGTGGAATCAACAAAAGAAGAAATGTAGAGAGCCATAGAAGAGAGAGTTTAGTGTGAGAAAAGGTTTAAAGAGAGATTGAAAATCAGAAAATAAGAGTAGTATTATTGCTTTTGTCTTAAGTTATAAAGGAATTACAAATAAATAGGTTTATGCCTTGAACTAACTAACTAACTAAGCTTTATCACGCAATTTCCCCAGAAGGGCTTACAAGCAAATAAATAAAAGTTACGTAATTAAACAAATAACAGAAAATCAAGTGTTTCTGGTTTCCCTTCTAACTGCGTGTAGGAACGCCTATATACCAACGTATGTACGCTAGAATTCTGCCTAGTTGGGTGTTATGTGCCTCGCTGGCCTACTGACTTGGTAAATTAGATTCTGTTTCTGGGCGTATGTACGCCAAGGGACCAGCATATGTACGTTGGGCCGCTGGTCTGATGGTTTTGGTTCTATTTCTGGGCGTATGTATGCCCTCCAACCCAGCGTATGTACGCTGGGCCACTATCTTTGGCACTTTGTTCTTCTTTCTTTACTCGTTGGTACGCTCCTTTCCAGCTTATGTACGCTGGAATTCTAGATCTGGTGTGTTTGAATGGGTGTATGATATGCTGAGTTGGGCATAGATACGCTGAACTCCTGGACTTAGATCCTGTCAAACACAAATAAATAGATGCCTAGCCGATGTATGCTGGCTTTTTAGTGTATGTACGCTAAGTTACTGGATTTCTCAATAAGCTTCCCTCCTTATGTGTTTATCTTTCTATCCATTTTCTTGCACAATTCAATACATATTTTAATTAAATAAGTAAAACCCAAAGAATGATAAAACATTACTTAAACAATGCTAAACTCAACAATACTTAATAGATTAAGTTAAATTAAAGATAAAATTATTAAGTCTTTTCAAGACTTATTAGAAAGCTCTCCCTTTTTCTCTCCCAGAAAGTTTCTAAAGTCTCTATATATGTTTCCAATAAGTGCCCCCTTCCCTTTCTCTCACAAACTGCTCCACAAAATAAGCGAAATGCAGAATGTGCAAAATCCACTAGTAGAGGGAAAAACCCACGGCCATTGGATCGTGATAGGGGCCCAAAAACTGACAATTTCTCCCTCCAGGCACCAAGAACCATGGCCAGTGGGAAAAACCCATTGGTAGTGGATTTCCAAATAGCAAGAACCACAGCTAATGGGAATTTTCGATGGCAAGTGGGTTTTTTCTTTGCATAAAACTCCATTTTCCAGCAAGGTCCACGACCAGTGGATTTTTCTATCTTCATTTTTACGTATTTTGGCTCAAGTCATTGGGATCCACTGGCAGTGGGAATTTCCCACTGGTAGTGGATTTCTCTTAACTTCGTCAAAATGATCCCAGAGTGCTTTTTTTGATGTATCTTTTCTCCATAGTGCATTCCAAGGGTCTACATGGTTTTATTTTTGTGCTTTTGAAGTCTTGAATCCTTTCCATCCATCCAATGCTTCATCAAATGCCTCTTGTTTTCTTGTTTATGAACCTATAACAAAATGTTTCCTATAAAATAGACACCCAAGTAGCATGTGTGGAGTAAAAGAAAACCAATAAGATTAAGAGGAAAAACTAACACAAATAAACTAAAAATGAAGACAAAAGGACCCTAAAACTAATACAAACTAGAAACCTATCAGTCGTGGAACCCTCTACCAGCAGGATGCAAGGCCTGGCCGGCAGTGAGGACCACAGCAGAACCACAGCCTGGCCGTGGATCACATTGCTTGGTGCCCGAAAAATTTTATGTTTTCATGCTATTGCTTGGTCCTTAACCCTTTGGGTATCGTATTTAGCCCGTTTGCTTTCCGACTTAAATACGTAACCTAATAAGTAAGTTTTCATTAAACTTTGGCATTCATCTTGTGTTTTCTTCGAATCCCTTCTTATATCTTTATATATAGGAAGGGGTGGATGCCTGGTATACACTTCTCTCTTTTTCGCTGTTTTAAATATCATTATGTATACATTGTGGGCTTTTGCTTTTCGATCCACTTCTTTTTCATTTCTTTTAAAACGTGGCCTCTAGTTTTCCATGGTTCAAATCTTGGTCTCGGGGGATGACTTGTGGAGCTTGTAACCATGAAAACTTTATTCATATTTTATAGCATTATTTATGCTTGCATCAGGAATCGAATCCGGGGAATCAAGGCACCACATCAGGTGGTATCATAGCGTGGTTCCTCATTATTGAATTGTGGTTGTTTTTCATTGAAAAATGTTTATTCATTATTAAAGTTTTATTATACATTAATAGAGCATGGTTGCTCATTGCTAAGGTTTTATTGTTCATTGTTCGAATGATGTGAGTGACTACATGTGAATGAGTTCTATTGGTGTGATTAATATGCTTGTTTGTGTTAAGTCTGACCTAGTTCCTTACACTATTTACCTCTAATGATGAATACTTGTGATTATGCATTGATATTCATATAGTTGATTATGAATTAATGTGTTGGTACATCATGAGATGTTGGAACCTTAGTTAATGGTTTAGAGATGATTGTATAAGCTAGTTTACTTATGTGAGCCAATACTTGATCTATAAGCATAAGAAATGGCTGGTAGGCATAATCGGGATGCTTCTCCCCTACTACTTTGAATCGTTTTGTTGATCTCTTAGAAAGGCAAGACCAACAACATGTGGGCCAAGGTGCCCAGGGCCTTGAACATTTTCTAAAGAGGAAACCTCTAAGTTCCATGGAGGGTATAAGCTTGATAAAGCTCATGTGTAGACAAATGTCTTGGAGAGAATATTTGTGAGCTTTAAATGTTCTAAAATCCTTAAGGTTGAATATGTGGTCTTTATGATCTGCGATGAAGCTGAATCTTAGTGGCGTCTTACTAGGGAACACATGTTAGCTGCTAATATCCCATTGATATGGGAGAATTTCAAGGTTGAATTCTTGAAGAAATATTTTTTGGATAGCTACAAGAACAAGAAAGAGCTTAGATTCATGAAATTGAAACAAGGAGATATGTTTATGGAGGAATATGCCTCCAAGTTTAAAAAGCTTTATGCATTTTATCCCCTTTATCAATTAGAAGGAACTAAGGCTTCAAAATGTGTGAAATTTGAGAGTGGCTTGAGACCCAAAATCAAGCGGGCCATATGACATCAAAAGATTATAAGCTTTTTGACACTTGTGAACAAGTGCTTAATCTTTGAAGAGGATAATATGGCTCCTTCGAGTTATAACAAGCATAAACCCAAGTTGAAGGGTCAATTTTCTAGCTTTAAGAAGTATGGTTGCTTTAAGAAGAAATTTTTTTTCATGGTGGATCCTCTAACAGAAGAGGACGGACACAAAAATAAAAATGGTAACCAAGGTTGGGGTAATGCCCAAGGCCTTGTATGCTACAAATGTGATGCTAATCATTTGGTGAGAGATTGTCCTCAAGATAATGTGGTTTTCTATTAATGCAACCAACAAGGGAATATACATCCTAATTATCCATTGAATATAAGAAATGCGAATATTGATGCCATTATGAATGTGAACCAAAATGCTAACCAGGGAGGCCATGGTGGTTTCAGAGGCTGCAGTCGTGGAAATGGTAAAATGGTGGCCATAATGGTGGCTGTAGTGGTAATCATAATGGAGGCCGTGATGGTAATGGCTTGGTAAAGGTAGGCGTAATAGCAACCATAATGGTAGTGATCAACCACAACCTACTAGAAGTGTCTTTGCTGTTACTGGTGAAGAAGCTGCACAAACTGAAGACCTTATTCAAAGTAAGTATGAAATTCTTGGCACTTCTATTTGTGTTATCTTTGATTCTAGTGCTTCCCATTCTTTTATTTCTAATGATTGTTTTAGATGTTTGAAATTTCTTGTTAGTATGATAAAAGGTACATTAATGGTTACTATACCGACCGGTGCTTGTATGAGATCAACGATTCAGTGCGAAAATGTTGAAATGATTCTTGAGGTAGAAAATATCTTTATTCCCTCTTGTGTTTGCTTATAAAAGACCTAGATTGTTATAGACATGGATTAATGGTCTGCCAATAAGGCTATGGTGGATTGTCATAATAAGGCGGTGTTTTTTTCAACTCCGACACCTAAACGTTTTGACCTGCGAGGTATTTCTCAGCTCTTTATGATGTTTTGCCTGGTAGACAGGAGTGGTATCTCCCAATCTGAAATGTGTAGAGTTGTTACGTTACGTTCCTCAAAAACTGCATTGGCTGCTTTGCTGATTTATCTTTTATCCTTTTTTATGATAAGCACATTCCTCTTGATAAGGGCTTGATTTTCAAGGCATCATCAAAAGATTTTAGAACGTTATGATTTGTTCTTTGGAGTAACATTCAAGTTATAAGTTCTTGATGCTCAAAAAGCCCGAGGTCTAATTCTGTTAATTAATATGACTGAAAATTCTCGAACCATACTTTTTGGCTGAAGTCTAAACTTTAACTTTTGAGGGATCAGACTTTTGATTTTGTAGACTCCTCCTTTTACTTGTAACTTGTGCACTTAGTATATATTCTTAAAACACTTAGATAAATAGGTTAGATCACACATAAGCAGACTTTATTTAATTTAAATATATTGATGTGTGTTATTAACAAATCGAGGGGTATGGTTATAATGATGCAGTCTGGGGTTTAGTCCAGGGATGTTATTAATTTCTTTTTCCAACCAGACTTGTTCTTAATAATTGACTTACGTTCAAGATATCACCAAATCATGGTGAAGACTAATGATATTCCTAAAACAGCTTTCCAAATGCATATGGACACTACGAGTATGTGGTGTGCTATTGATAAGTGTGCATTATGTGTTGTTTTTGGTTGTTTTTAAATCTAGTTTCTAGGGTTTTTACATATTTTTCATGCCTGATTCCCTTGATTTTGACTCTTTTCCATACATATTACTTGGTTGTTCCTATTTTGCAGAATCCATGATATTCTAGGTCTCTTTTAAGGAAAAATGGTAAAGTGGGTGAAAGAAGAGACCTTTGAGGCCTTCAGGAGTGCATTTTGGCAAGGTTGGAGGAAACCACTGCCACCACTGGCTGTGGTTAGCACTGGAAAAGAGAAAAAAACAAGTCAGAAGCCACCACTGGCCATGGTTGGCTCTGCTTGTTACCCAAAGTTACAAAATTTCATTTAAATAAGATCAGGACTCGAACCACTGGCTGTGGTTGTCCCCTACAGGGCCTAAATCTTTCAATTATTTAGGGTTTTTAATGGGCACTCTAGGGGATTTTGAGGGGACTTCTTCTTAGACAAATTTAGAGACATCTTGTGGGAGATTTTGAAGAACCTTTTAGGAAGCTTTCATTGGGAATCAAGAGTCAAATCCATCAAGAGAGATCAATTCTACAGATTTGGGAGGAAGAACTAGGAATCCTAGTGAGAACTAATTTGTAATTTCAGAATACCTATTTTACACTTTTGAAATCTTTTATGCTTGGCATTGATTTTATGATGTGTGACATGATGACAACTATCCTTATGGCACACTAAACTCTTTTCATGGGGCTAAGGATGTAGTATGCCTATGTGTCACAATTAATCGTTCTTCGCATTCCAATCTATGTGATTTCAATTTCTATTCAATTTATGTATGCCTAATGCTTCTACAAGACTTAGAGATAAGCGTAGATGATCACAAATTATATTGGTAATTGAGAGATTGGCATGTAATTTGAAAATACCTAAATTGAACCTATGATTTTGATTTATGACGGTAAGCGAAATTGTTTGAGGGTTAATCAGATTTCCATAGAACGTAAAGGGTTTAATTAATAAATTGAACGTGGTTCTTTGGGAATTAGGCACGTTAATAGGCTTTCGAGAGAAAGGTATTAATTAACTTAGGGGAATCTTCCTTAGAAATGAAATCATATAATTGGATAGGTGAGTTACCTTTAATTTTGATACTAGAATATGAACCCTTAATACCCCAAGATTTACCTTTGATTAAATTTCCCAAACCTGTTCTTATTTTCTTCTACAAAAGATATTGGATTTTCTATTTTCTAATTTACTGTTCATCATAGTTTTAATAATTCATTTTAATCGATTCACTAGATAATTGAACCACTGTTATAACTAGTACTTGGGCACAATCTCTGTAGGAATGAAATCTTTTTATTACTTTGATACCCTTTACACTTGCAGTTGGCTATCAAGTTTTTGGCGCCATTGTTGGGGATTGTGTTTCCCTCAATATTGGCTATACGGTGTTTAATTAGACTAGTGTGCATTTTTTTCATATTTTTCTACATTTTTAGTTTTATTTCAATTTTTCTACAGAATTATGCTTGTTCTTTTAGTTATTCATGGATTTGTGCAGGCCCTTTTATGATAAAAAAGTGACAGCTTTGAGCATATATTTGATCTTGAGATTGAAAGAACTCTTTGAAAGATCAGACTTCTTAGGACATGCATTGAACAAAACAGGCACCAACCTTCAAGTTCAAAGAGTCAAGCACAAATGGAAGATTCCAACAACAGAGCACTTCGTGATTTTGCAGCGCCTAATACGATGGGACGAAGGTCTAGCATTACTAGACCTAACATTGAGGTGAATAATTTTGAGTTGAAGCCATCCTTGCTCTCGATGGTTCAATAAATTCAGTTTGAAGGATTGCCATCCGAGGATCCCAACTTGCATCTTTAGATTTTCCTTGAGTATTGTGACACACTCAAGGTAAATAGGGTCTCAAATGATGCAATCTGGCTTAGGCTTTTCCCATTCTCTCTAAGGGATAAGGCCAGAGCTTGGTTGTATGCATTTTTGGAGGGTCAATCACTCCATGGGAGCAACTATCTCATGCTTTTCTCAATAAATATTATCCAAGGAGCAAAATAGATCAGTTGAGGAAGCAAATCATCACTTTCATATAGAAAGATGATGAAACTCTTTATGATGCCTGGGAGAGGTACAAAGAAATGCTCCAGGAAAACCCACACCATGGTATTGAACACTGGTTGACTGTGTACATTTTCTATAATGGGATCACTCCAAACCAGAAGGAGACCTTGGATGTCACAGCTGGCGGTGCCTTCATGAGTAAAAACATGGAGGAAGGTTACAATCTTATTGAGGAGGTTGCCCAAAACACATACCTGTGGTCCTTAGAAAGGAGTTCACCAAGAACTCTAGGTAAGTACTCTGTTAATGTTCTCTCTTTATTAACTGCTAAAGTAGAGGCATTATCTGTTAAAATTGATAAATTTGATAAATTAGGAATACATACTTCTAATCTTGTTTATGAGCTGTGTGGTGTTTCAGGACATACCATTTCAGGTTGTCAACTTAGAGTAACTCAGAATGCCGAGCTAGAGATGCAACAGGTGGATGCTATTGGGAACTATGGTGGAAATTATGGCAATAATTTCTGACAGCCACAAGGACCACTTGTTTTCCAAAATAGACTATCTCCCTATCAAGGAAATCAGAGTAATTTTAGATAACCACAAGGACCATACATTCCACAGAAATCTAAGCTAGAGTCCTTGATGGAGACCTTTGTTACCACCCAGTTGAAACAAAATGATGAGTTCTCTGATGCTATAAAGAAATTGACCTCCAAGGTGGACACTCTTGCCACCTATAATAAAATGTTGGAGAACCAGATTGCTCAGCAGGCTTCATTCTCTTAGAGAGTGCCAGGAACCTTTCTTGGAAAGCCCAAGACGGGACCATCCAGTCACACCATGGCTATCACTCTTAGGAGTAGTACACAGTATGATGGTCTGGTTGGCATGACTAAGGAGGAGGCCAAGAAAGAAAAAAAGGTGGAAGATTCTCATTCTCATCCAGTAACTGAGGAAGAGAAACAAAGTGAAAAGAAGGAGGAGGTGAAACCATATCAGCCTCCAGTTCCATTCCCTCAGCCCTTGGCCAAGGCTAAGCTTGATAAATAGTTTGGTAAGTTTCTTGAAGTTCTTAAGAAGCTTTATGTTAATGTTCTTTTTACAGATGCCTTGTAGCAAATACCGACATATGTGAAGTTCCTGAAGGACATCTTATCCAACAAAAGGAAATTAGAGGAGGATGGTACCGTAGCACTTACTGAGGAGTACAGTGCTTTGATCCAAAGGAAGCTACCACCCAAGATTCAAGATCCAGGTAGTTTTTCTATCCCTTGTGTGATTGGTGACATGGCTATTGGTAGAGAACTATGTGATTTAGGAGCTAGCGTCACTTTAATACCATTGTCTATTGCTGAGAAACTGGGATTGGGTGAACTAAAACCTACTAGGATGTCATTACAATTAGCGGATAGGTCTGTTAAATATCCTGTAGGTAATTTAGAAGATGTGCCTATTAAAGTAGGTAAATTTTTCATTCCTTCCGACTTTGTTGTTTTGGAAACGGATAAGGACTCTTTGGTTCCTATTATTCTAGGCAGGCCATTTTTGGCAACTGCGGGTGCGGTAATAGATGTTAAAAATGGAAAATTATCTCTGACGGTTGGAGACCAAAAGGTAGATTTTAGTTTGAAAGATGCTTCAAAGAAACCTTTTGATGATGTTTGATCTATGGATTTTATTAACCAAGTGTTGAAGGAAGAAACTGTGACACCCTAAAAATAGGGGTCAATTTTTCGCAAGAACATACCTGGATCTATCAAAATCCACTCTCATATATGAAGATATGAGAGCTGGTCCCATGGCCAAGGAGAAAAAGGAAAGGAAGACAAAGGCAAATGAAATCTTCCACAGCGGAAAACAACAGCGCCTGAGCGATCCCACAAACAGCGTGCATTCGCTCAAGCGAGATCCGACTCCGCTTGAGCGAGACAACACAATTCGCTCGGGCGAACACACATTCGCTTAAGCGAAACCGAATACGAAAGCCTTCCCAAACAACATACTCGCTGGAGCGAGGAATCACTCGCTGAAGCGAGAAGCCACTCGGCATTCAATCACTCGGGAAACCGAGACATTCATTCACTCGGTAAACGATCAGGTCCAGTCGGAATTCATGCCTAAGTCCTCTCGAAATTTAATGTCTTAGTCCACTCAGCATTATGGGGTTCCGTCACTGGGGAAACAAGCCCAACACTCATACACCCCATAACTTAGCCGTTAAATTTTATACACCAAGGCACACACACAATCCACTCAGTAACTGAAGGTTATCCCACTCGGATTCCATAAACCCTCACTCGGAATATCTTCCAACCCAACACCACTCGGTATAATTCAACCTCGAGTCACTCGGTAAACATCAACCATTTAGCACTCGGTATAATGAACTCCATCACTCAGAGAATACATAGGCTTCCTCTCAGCCCTAAATCACTCGGTTTAATCATTCTTAACTAACTCATCATCAGAGTGGTATTCTACTCGGTAACTAATATCATTGCCGACCAATACTCATTCGGCCATACACTCGGCATTCAAGCCTATTCTCACTCGGAGAATATATGGATCTTCCTTCACTCAGAAGGGATCTCCACAACCATACTCCACTCGGAATATTCCTCATTTCTCTCACGGAGAATACCTTAACATCCATCACTAGGAAATAGCTTCCTAAACAATTCCACTCGGAATTGTCCGAACTCCTCAATACTTAGAGGAATTACCCAAGTAGTTCACTCGGATTCATTCTATAACTTAGCCATTCAAATTACATATTACCCTATCCACTCGGAATAGGTAACCATGTTCACTTGGAATACATGCGTAACTCCACTCGGATCATATATATATAAACACTTAGATTATTTCTTATCTGAGCCACCAACAACCCTTCCCTCGGAGAAGTTCACTCGAATTATACAAGATCATTCCCCACTCGGGGTTCACTATATATTTTTCACTCGGAATCCACAAAGGTTATTAATATACAGATGTGTCACACTCAGATAAAGTGTCACCTACACAAGACTCACTCAGAAAAGCATCTAAGCCACTCATATTTCACTCCGAATTCATTAACTTAGAAATATTCATACATCATCATTTCCTAGTCGGTAGGAAGCATCAAATCAACATAAATCACTTATATATATATATTCTCTAATTCCAAGTCCGACTACCACTACAGCAATACACTTCCACCGATTCATAACCATGTTATCAACATAACATATATATGTATATACTCATACGCATACACTCGGATACTTATTAACTTTATACTTTCCATTCACCAACACATTCAGTCGGCATGCATATAATACCATCACTCGAAGTATATATATATATTAACATGCACTCGGGTTTCCAATAACCCAACTTCAATACATATATAAAGTGTATTCATTATACAACATTAATATGAGCCGACCAAGATTTAATACATCAAAGACACTCGGTACATTACATTATGTACACAACCACATCAATAAACACCCAACACTCGGGTTAAGACCACCACATCATCCAAACCGACCTGCATACACTGAAAAACGGTGTAGGGGTGAGCATTACATATTAAATGACAGATATTGGCTCGGATTAATCATAGAATCCATAACATGCAATAACACATACATCAATCAGCTCAACATTCACTGCCATTCAAATATAAACAATCACAACCATCTTCAATCGGGTTTCTTACCCCTTCCACTCGGCTATAAAGCCTAATATCCTCATCAATAATATAATCCCTCAATCGGATTTCACCTCAAGTCTATCCCAAGACTATCTCAACAATATTCATACTCCGATCCATACTCAAGGAGTCTGTCCGAGCCCAGCTCTAGGACTTAAATATATTCATCACATGTTGTCATCTGATTGCCGATCGGTATAAAAATCCAACGCATTCCAGTGGCGAATCGGATGCATACGGTTTCATTCACTCAGCGTTCAATGCCAATGCACTTGGCATTTCATCAAGCGTCTCATTCACGCTTAGTGCCCTAGGCACTGCCCGAGTCCAACCCGGGTCTTTCATCATATTCAACATAAGAACCATGTCCTCTTCACTCGGGATAATACCCTCGTGGCACCCCGCAAGGTGTTCATATTCAGTAACACAATAACACGTATGCGTATAAATTCAACTCATATTCATTCAATTGCCCACTCGGAAGTCTGCGTTCAACATTAATTTCATTCGGCAACTCAACAACAGTCAGATGACTCGGCTTATACCACATTCACTCGGCAATCCTATGCCATCCACTCAGATTATCATCTATTCACTCAGATTTATCCTCTATTCACTCGGATTTATCCTTTACAGTAAGCATTTCATGCTTTCCTCCATAAAGCCCACTCGGCATTCGTCATAACAGTCCCCATACATGCATTTATCACAAGTATATGCATGAATAAGCATCATACGCATTTAATCATATTATCACAAATATAGGGACCAATAACCACCACACAATGCACTCAGCATCAACGTAACATGCATCTCAAGCATCACAACATAATCATCATACATCATATGGACAAATAAGCATGCACCATACAGCAAGAAATAATCATACAACCGGGTTCAACTCAACAACAGCACACAATACATATCAAACACAACACAATACAATTATGTCACCCGAAAATCCATCCATAAGCCATGCATTTGAGATGCAAAGCTCCCCTTACCTGGATGAAGCTTCCAAGAGTCACATGGACACTCGGCCCAGCCACGGTAGTACTCTGCTCGGCTTTCTGAACGTGGGAAGAGCCACACAGCTTCCCTGCCAACCAGCATCAGTCTTCAGCCTTTCGCTCAAGCCACACATGTACTCGCTTGAGCGAAACGGGTCCAGTGACCATTTCTTCACTGGCTCGCTCAAGCGTGACCATTCTCGCTTGAGCGAGATACGTCCAGAAGCTCATCAACACTCCATGCTCCACTCTGCTCTGCCACCCAGTCAGTGGAGAAGTTTCCAAGCTCCACCCAACCATGACTTCTTCCTCGCAACGTCCCAACCTCAACACAGTGGGTCATCTTCCACAAACCAAGACACTCCATGTTGCTGGCACAGGCTCCCAACCGAGCCACAAACAGCCTCATCAACAAGAGGAAGAAGAGGAGGAGAAGAAGAAGGACCAGCAAGAAGGAGAACACTAGGGAACAGAGGAGGGACCTGAACCCAGCCTCCAAAACATACAGCTACACGCTGTTTCACCATCACCATGCAGCTCCTCATCACTACATAGTTCCACTCGGTTCTACACCATACGTGAGTGGAAGAAGAGGATAAAAAGGAGGAAGAAGATGAAACAGAAGCTCCAACAAGTTCTAGAGAGAAGGAAGAGCACTTCTCTCATCAGGATATACACTTCCAAGGAATGAAGGGAGAAAGTGAGAAGAAAAACATGCAACCAAGGCCTTATCATCTCAGCCTCATTAGCATCCAATTCATCACAACATCCCACCCTTATTTAATGCAAGTCCATCAACATTTAATGCCAATTCTCTCAGCAATGATTACACAAACACCACGTGGACAAAAAGGGAGAGAAAACCAGACCCATTTGACCATCAAGGCACATGAGTCATCACTATGGGGACCACACAGAAAAAGAAAAGAGAAAAGGGAAACCAGGCCCTTCAATGATCCAAGAGCACCAGTGGTCCCTCATTAATCAATTGCCTCGCCTGAGCAAATTTCATCCTTCAAGACCTTTCGCTCAGGCGGGTTCCATCCAGCAACTGATTCCTTTCGCCCTCGCTCGGGCGTCCCAAGCTCGCTTGAGCGACCAACACTCAGAATCCATTTCTTCTCTCACTCGCTCACGCTGATCCCTCATTCGCCTGGGCGAGATCGGGCCAGAGCCCTTGTAATCAACACAAAGGATTCTCGCTTGAGCGAGAATCCCTCTCGCTTGGGAGAGAAGTATCAGGACCTGGGCAGAAATGTGAGCTCTCAATATCACACATAACAAAATCCATTCAAAGCCAATTTAACTCAATTCCATCCTTCATATATCTTACAATAATCATTTAAAACTTGTCTCTAGTGTTCGTGCACAACAATTTCCATTCAACTCATATTCAACCATTTGCCATTCTCATCAATTACTCATTTTTATAAAATTCAGGGTGTTACAGAAACTCTTCCTAAGGATCCACTTGAATCTGCCTTATTAATTGAGCTTGCAGGAACATCAGATTTTTTGGAAGAAAGTGCCTCATTTAAACATGATACTATAGTCATGTGTGAGAAAGTGGTAAGCTCAGCTGTTGAATTGAATTATTTACCGGCTTTACTGAGGTATAAATTTCTTGGACCCAACTCTATATATCCTATCGTTGTAAATGCTGACTTGAATCCATGTGAAACTAAGAAGCTTTTGAAACAACTTAGGTTGTATAGGAAAGTTATTGGTTATACAATGGATGATATAAAAGGGGATTATCCCTTCCTTTTACATGTATAGGATAACTACAAAGGATGAGAGTAGGCCCACAGTAGATACACATAGGAGACTAATCCAAAAATGCAAGAAGTGGTTAAAAAGGAAATTTTGAAATTACTTGATACTGGTGTTATATATCCCATTACTAGTAGTAAGTGGGTAAGTCTAGTTCATGTGGTGCCTAAAAAGGGAGGGATAATTGTTGTGAAAAATGATAAATAGGAACTAATTTCTACTAGGATAGTTTTTTGGTGGCGTATGTGCATTGACTATAGGAAATTAAATAGCGCCATAAAGAAAGATTATTTCCCTCTTCCTTTCGTTGATCAGATGCTTAAGAGGCTCGCTAAGCACTCTTATTTTTGTTATTTAGATGGGTACTCAGGTTTTCATCAAATCCCCATCTATCCATCTGATCAAGAGAAAACTATCTTCACATGCCATTATGGGACATATGCATATAGGAGAATGCCATTTGGCCTGTGTAATGCACCTGCGACTTTTCAAAGGTGTATGCAGGCCATCTTTTTTTATTTGATTGAGAATGTGATGGAAGTTTTCATGGATGACTTTTCTATGCATGGCTTGGATTTTGATAATTGTTTAACTAATTTGTGCCAAGTTTTACAGCACTGTGAGGAGACCAATTCGGTCTTAAATTGGGAGAAATGCCATTTCATGGTAAGATAAGGCATAGTTCTTGGACACTTAGTGTCTGAGAGAGAAATTGAGGTGGATAAGGCTTAGGTGGAGGTGATTGAAAAATTGCCCTTACCGACCAATGTGAAAGATATTTGAAGTTTTCTTGGGCATGCTGTGTTCTACCAGCGGTTCATTAAAGACTTCAGCAAGATCACCAAGCCTTTAACTAATCTTCTGGGTAAGGATGTGTGTTTTATTTTTGACTCATCTTGTCTTGAGGCTTTTTACAGGATTAAACAAGCTTTAATTTCTACTCCTGTGGTACAACCCTCTAATTAGGAACTCCCATTCAAGCTGATGTGTGATGCTAGTGATCACGCAGTGGGGGCTGTGCTTGGGCGCGAGAGGATAAGAAGCTATATGTAATCCATTATGCTAGCCGTACACTTGATGAAGCGCAGGTAAATTATGCCACAACTGAAAAGGAATTATTGGCTATTATGTTTGCTTTTGATAAGTTTAGATCATACTTGGTAGGCTCTTATGTTATTGTATATACTGACCATTCTACCATCAAGTATCTTTTACATAAAAAAAAGCAAAGCCTAGGTTAATTAGGTTGATTTTGATTTTGCAAGAGTCTGACTTAGAGATAAAAGATAAAAAAGGTACTGAGAACCTTGTTGCTGACTACCTATCTAGGTTGTTATCTAAAAAAGATGAGTTGGGAGATATTGTTCCCATCAATGAGTCTTTTCTAGATGAACAACTACTGAGTCTTAGTGTCCAACAAGTGCCTTGGTATGCAGATTTTGTTAAGTTTCTTTTTGTGGTATTTTACCCCTTGACCTTGGTTTTCAGCAAAGAAGAAGTTTCTTGTAGATATTAAGCATTACTATTAGGATGAGCCCCTCCTTTTCAAACAATGTACATATGGTTTGATTAGGAGGTGGGTTTTGGAGGATGAAGTCCATGCCATCCTAGACCATTACCACTCTCTTTCCTGTGGAGGCCACATGAGCACATCCAAGACAGCTTCAAAAGTATTTTAAGCCGGGTTCTACCGGCCACACCTTTTTAAGGATATGTGTAAGTATATCCTGACTTGTGACGCTTGCCAACGAATAGGTAACATAGGTAAGAGGCACGAGATGCCACTTAATAGCATTTTAGAGGTTGAGCTGTTTGATGTGTGGGGGGTTGATTTCATGGGACCCTTTCCCTCTTCCTTTGGAAATCAGTTTATCTTGGTAGTAGTTGATTACGTGTCTAAATGGGTTGAAGCCATTGCTTTACCTCATTCAGATGCTAAAACTGTTATTAAGCTTTTTAAAAAGATTATATTTCTGAGGTTTGGGGTTCCTAAGTGTGTTATAAGTGATAGAGGGTCTCATTTTATTGAGAAAACTTTTCAGACCCTTTTAAAGAAATATGGATTGAGGCATAAGGTTGCTACACCTTATCACCCTCAAACTAGTGGACAGATTGAGGTTTCCAACAGGGAGATAAAAAATATTCTCCAAAAGATGGTTAATACATTACGTAAGGATTGGTCTATTAAATTAGACGATTCCTTATGGGCGTATCGCACCTATATAAAACCCCTATTGGAACCACACCCTTCAAACTAGTATATGGAAAGCCTTGTCATTTGGCTGTTGAACTTGAGTATAAATCATTTTAGGCAGTCAAAATGCTTAATCTTGATCATAAGGTTACAGGTGAGCGTGGGTTATTGGAGCTAAATGAACTAGAGGAACTCTGTTTGGATGCGTATGAGAATGCTAAGATTTGTAAGAAAAAACAAAACGCTGGCATGGTCGTCACATCCTTAGAAGGGCATTCAATCCAGGTGATATGGTCCTGTTATTTAACTCTAGATTGAGGCTATTTCCAAGTAAATTAAGGTCCCGATGGTCAGGGCCGTTTAGAGTTTTGAAAGTATTTCCCTTTGGCACTGTTGAGTTATATAGTGAAAAGTCTGAACCATTTAGAGTAAATGGGCAAAGACTTAAGCACTACTTGATAGGCGAGCCCATTCATCAAGTAAGTGCTTTAGATTTGCTTGATGCATTAGATTCGTAAGTCCAAATGGTGAATAATGTCTAGATGAAGACGTTAAACTTAGCACTGTTAGGGAGGTAACCCCATTTTGTCATTCAATTTTAATTATTTTGCATGAATTTGTTTGCTTGCATGTTTTTCATAAAATTAAATAAAAAATATATGTTTTGATGTTGCCTTTTGTGGAGTAAGATATTTGAATTAATCACCATTTTGCATGATTTGTTTGGAATCAAAAGGAAGTGTTTTAAATAGGGTTACTTAACATAATTTTTGGATTAAAAGCACTGGTTTGACCTAATAACTTTCATGAACGCATAAGTGTTTTCTAGGTGAAAAATAGTGCAAACCACTGGCTGTGATTATCCATAACTGGCAGTGGTTTGACCTAGGCTTTTTCCACTTAAAACACTAAATTTTTGGGCACGAAACAGTGTAAACCACTGGCCGTGGTTAGCCACCACTGGCTATGGTTAGCTCTGGAATTTCCCTTTGTATTCTAAAAATTTTTAGGCACAAAACAGAGGCAACCACTGGTCGTGGTCACCTACCACTGGCCATGGTTGCGATCAGGTACCATGGGATGCTTGTTTTTCAAAACCTGGGCCAAAACAGAGTTCTAGATATCACCAAATCAGGGTGAAGACCAATGATATTCTTAAAACAGTTTTCCAAATATGACATGGACACCACGAGTATGTGGTGTGCTATTCAGTCTTACAAATGTTCCAATGATTTTCATGGATTACATGAATTGTATTTTCTATGACTATCTTGACCAATTTGTCGTGGTGTTCATTGATGATATTCTGGTATACTCTAGAAGCCATGAAGAGCATGAAAGGTGTCTTCGCCTTGTGTTGAGTATACTCCGAGAGAAGCAATGGTATGCCAAGTTCTCTAAATGTGATTTCTAGTTGAATGAGATTTTATTTTTTGGACATGTGAATTCTAGTGATGGAGTTGTTGTTGATCCATCAAAGGTCGTAGTTGTTCTGGCATGGAAAAGACTGAAATCTATTACTGATGTTCAAAGTTTCCTCGGTCAAGTAGGATATTATAGAAGATTTATTAAGGGATTTTCTTGTACTACTTTGCCTATAAAAAAATTAACTCATAAGAATCAACCTCTTGTGTGGACACCTAAATACAAGAAAAGTTTTCAAGAGTTGAAGCTACGACTTACATCTGCACCTATATTGGTTCTGTCCAATTTATAAGAAGAATTTGTTGTTTATTGTGATGATTGCAAGCTTGGACTTCGACATGTATTAATAAAAATAAGAGTGTGATAGCTTATGTGTAACACCCTAAATTTTGAAATAAATGATTAACTAAGAGAAATAAATATTGAATAATTACATGTGAGTTAATTAATGTCCCAAAATATTGAAAATAATCAAATCAAGATTTTTGGGAATTATTCATAATTTATTGAGGCTTTATTTACTGAAAATATACCCGATTAAAATATGGGTGTCAGACTAAGTATCTCCAATTGAGGTGCCATGGGTCAGGTTGTTAAGAATATTATTGAGAGTCTGGATATATATTCAGAATAATTTTTAGATAACTTATTGAGCCCAAACAGAGATCCCGTATGTTATAAAACGATAGAGTTTAATGAATGGAATAAAATTAAACACAAAACCTTCTCCTATCTCTTCACTTTCACGTTAGATTTTACTCTCCCTTGGCAAACACTCTTTTTTCTTCTTCCTCACTTCTTCTGCTTATCTTCTTCCTTTCAAAAGCCCTAAGTGGTGTGTGCACCTTGCTCTTCCATTTCCACTTTCCATTGACAATAAGGAAGAGCTTGAAGTTTGGAGCTCTCTTCTCGTTTTTCTCCCTCAATTTCGTGTGGCTTTCTCCCTCTCTTGAAAACTCTTTTATTTCTTCTTTTGAGGTAAGCTTTTTGTCATTTCTCAAGAGCATGAACCTAGATTTTAGGGTTTTAATGTTTGAGTAAGCATTTAATGTGTATGGGTTGTTAGGAGAAGCATTTAACATATAAACCCTAAGGTGTGGTGGTTTTAAATGCAAGCTTGATGGACCATTAATGAGGTACATGAAAATTGATGCTTGAAATGGTAAAAGATGATATGCATTTATTATGTTGTAGGATTTTTAGAGAAATCCTAACTTGTGAAAATTGGGGAAAATGATTAATGTTGGTTGAAAAGTGATTTAATGAGGGAATAAATGATATTTGAATAATAGGTATGAGTAAATATGTTAAGAGAGTAGTTATTGATGATGGTGGATAGCATTGATGAAGGTAGATAGCCATTAATGGTGATTAATGGCCATTGATATGTCAACCCATTGATGGGTATGGCTATAAATGTATGGTAATAAATATGAACACCAAACCTATGGTGTTTGTGGTGAGATTAATAAAATAGAAAATGGCTTGATAATGATAATGTTGTAAACACCAAGTGTTAGATTGGAATATGTGAATCTTGGTGATCTTAAGTAGAAAATAATGATATGGTGTCTTGTGAAATGTAGGACCCATTCCGAACAAAGAGGCGGGAACATCGTGCCGCTCAGAATTCTTCTCTTGAGGTAGGAGAGGAGTTTTATATTCTAAATGCATGAATTGAGTAGTGTTGGATTGTCATATGTGACAATATGTATGTTTACTTGTTTGAGTGGTAATCATGATTTGTGGTTGTTAAACATGATGATGATAATGAATATCCTTGGCAACATGTAATGTGTATTTGGTATATTTATGGTATGCTAAATGGTGATGTTGAATTGTTTAGCTAGTGTAATGCCTTGATGATGATGTGATTGTGTTATGTTCATCATGAATGTGGAAAGGTCATTATTAATGATAAATAAGAATAAAAATGGATGATTAGCATGCCTTTATATGATGAAAGATTGATGATTGAAATTGATGGTTTGATGCCTTTATGAGAATAAGGAATTGTTGAAAATGCCACACTATAACTTGAACAATGGTAACAACAAATGATAATAAAATCCATTAAGAAGCGTATGGTGGAAATGATGGTGATGTTGATTGGTGAGTGGCATAATTAGGATGCTTAGTTGTGAGAATGCATTATGATTTGCATTTGCATTGCATCCATGGCATATTGCATGCCGCCGGTGTTGGAATGTTTGGGGATTCCTGTGGCCGGCCCATAGGAGGGCGACTTGGTGCACGAGTATTCTTATTTTCCCCTGTGACTCGGATTGTAAGTCACGAAGCCGCGCATGTAGCTACGGGGAGCTGTATGTGGCCGACCCTGTGGGGGGTGACTCTTTGATGAGCAAGTGTCCCCGGTGGTTCTATGGATCATAGCTGCCATTGTATGAATCATGGTTGGCCCGCAACACATTTATATTGATTATGGTGTTTACCTCGGTCATGGTGTAAATGGTCAGGTGTTGCAAGATGGGCGATGCGGTTTGGTACAGTAAAACACAATGATATGCATGCATTTTGATGATATATATGTACACATTTTTCTACTACAGTAGGGGTATGGTTATATGATCATATTTGACCCACAATTTGGTGATTATTACCACAGTGGGATCCGTAATTGATGTTACTCCGTTGTGCATGTGCATTAGCCTAAGAGCATTTTAATATAGCAAGGAGGTATGCCAAAGGTGAAGAGAAATGATGATGGTTGTGATTGGGTGAGAAAATACCTGAAGACAATATAACAGATATGAATACAATCACATATATGGTGTATAGTGATTTTATGTGTGATAGCCCAATATGGTGAAGGGTTTGATTGTGTGTATGCATATATACTTTGTTATGATCCATAGGGATGATTAAGTTATGTGTATGTTGGTGAGATGTTGATAATTATGATGACGAATGATATGTTGATGCAAAGTATACATGATGTTGAATGCATATGCATATAATCACATTATAGTCATAATCATCCTTTGGAATGTATAACTCACTCTCCCATGTTGTCTATTTTTAGCCTTGTGATGCAAGATACTCATGGGAGTGAGATTAGATATTTTGGAAATATGCATTTTGAGGGTGAAGGTAAATTAGTGTATAGGAAGTGCCTTGGCCGGCGAGTATTAATTTTGTATAGCATATGATGAATGATGTATGCTCAATATGTACTTGGATTAGTGTATATTCATTTTCGAGGTCATAGGTGAAAATTGGACCCTATAAGTATGGCTAATTTTTAATTATGACCAAGACAATGTATGATGTTAATTATGGAGTTGAAATTATGGCCCAAGTGATGAATGGATGATGTTAATTCATGAATTACAATGTTTTATGAAGTATATGTGATGTTGTGTTTTGATGTTTATGCTTAATTGAGGAACCAATAGGGTCAAATTATGTTTAAAGTGATTTTGATTGTATGTAATGATTCCAATAGCTTAGATTCATGATTTGTGACTTGTGGAAATTGGAATGGGCCAATTCCATTGAGAATGGGTCCTTGAGTTGCACAAAAATGCCTCAAAACGAGTGAAACGAATTTATGTGCATAACTCTCTCGTTTTTGAGAATTTTTAAGTGCGGCTGGTGGCCACACGTCACAAATGATGTATATAAGTTGGTGTCAAAATTTAGTAGGCATTGGAACTCATGAAAAAGTTAGGGGGTTAGAAGTCCAAAAATGAGATTTTTGCTACATTAAATGGCCTCTGTGTTATCATGAATCGATTCACAACAGTGCATGAATCGATTCAAGACACACTGTTTTTACTGTTCCTAATTCTAGAACAGCTTGAATCGATTCAAGCCCCCGTATGAATCGATTCAAAGCTCACTAGAATCACTATTCATGAGGTCCAGGAACGTTTGAATCGATTCATGCAGCTTGAATCGATTCAAAGGGGCCTGTTTTCATTTTTTGTACTCCAGTAGCACTTGAGTCGATTATTGGGGTGCTTAATCGATTCATACCCCTAATTCTTAAGTTTTTCATGTGTTTTGCTGATAGGTGTGTTCCATTTAGCCATGGCACAATTATATATCCATGTGTGACTTCATTTACCACTTTTTAACCATCAATTCAAGTCTCTTTAGACCCTTTTCATTCTTTTCCATAACTCTCAAGATAGATTATGCTTTCCGCTATTCCTTGTTGATGATCCTATGGTTGATTGCCCAAGGAAGACTCTTGATTAAATTTGTTCACCTTCTCATATCTTCATATATGGGATGGGTTATTTAAAATGATTTAGGGTTACTTGTTAAAGATCTATCTCGTGGTTTCTTCTATTCTTTAATTACTTTAAAATCACGAAAATGTTACCCTCGTTTTTGGGGTGTCTCAACCTGGTATCAGAGCATTACTTGCTCTTTGATAAAGACTTAATAGATGTTATGCAAGCAATTCTTGCTTATAATTGCTAGCCAAGGCCTCAATACTCAAGAGGGGGGTGAATTAAGTATTTCAAATTTTTGCGCAGAATCCCTTTGAAAATAGTTCTTAATACACAAATGATACAATGTAGAAGAGGTAATAATTAAGAAGCACATATCATACTAAAGCACTTTGAGGTGAAGAGACAATATCCAAGAGTTAATTATGATAAACAAGGCAAGTTATTAGTTTAAGCACTTAGTATGCAATAATTAACTCCAACACAATTTTAAGTTAATTAATTCAAGGATTTAATTTAAACAATTTTAACAAATTAATTCGGTATAAATATTTTATCAAGAAATTTAAATTCATAATAATAAAGGAGTTTAGGGAAAAGAGAATTTGCAAACCGATATAACGAGTTCCACCACCTTGGTGTACGTCTCGCCTTCAAGCAACCCACTTGAAGGATTCCACTATTATGAATTTGAGATTACAAGCTTTGAGCAATTATAGCTTCCTAGTGTCCCACACTCAAGAACCCACTCCTCACAAGCAAAGGGCAACCCACCCAATCTCACAATCTCTCAATAACCAAGTTTGAAACCCAACCTTAAAACTCTCAGAATGTTAGTGATAGTGTTTACAAGAATAACTCTCAAAAGAGTAGATACACAAATTTAAGCTCTCACAAAATAATAACTCTCACAGAGAGGATATGTAAATTTAAGAGCACTCAAATATTTTTCTCTCTAAAAACTCTCAAGGAGAATATGCAAAATTAAGAAAACAGAAAGTAATGCAACGAAAGAGAAGAGAAAGAAGTAGTCAGAGGAAATGCTTCTCTGCTTGAATTAGTGTGTTGTGCTGCTTCTCTTCGTTCTTTATTTATAGCCAATTCCTTCAGATGCTTTGCATTAAAGAAAGCTCCCACTAATCCTTAATTCATGCAATGGAAGACTTAATTCCATGTTCCATGTAATGGATTCTTTATTTGTGTGCTAATTCCATGATTTAAGGCTTGCTTTTCGTAGTGTTTCCATGTTTCATACGATGTTGTTTCTCTGATTCAAATTTCAATCTTCCAGTAACAAATTTTAACAAAATGAATGGATTCATTTTCACCATGAATGGATTCATTTAGTGCATTTTTATATTCAATAACATATGAATAGATTCATGATTGATTTGAATAGATTTAAACCTTCAAAATTGATGATTTTAAGCTTCTGGGCACGCATGAATTGATTCATGCGCATGAATAAAATTAAACACAAAACCTTCTCCCCTCTCTTTACTTTCACGTTGGATTTTTCTGCAAACACTTTTTTATCTTCTTATTCCTCATTTTTTTATCTTCATCTTCTTCCTTTCAAAAGCCCTAAGTGGTGTGTGCACCTTCCTCCTGCATTTCCACTTTCCATTGACAAGAAGGAAGGGCTTGAAGTTTAGAGCTCTCTTCTCCTTCTTCTCCCTTAATTTCGTGTGCCTTTCTCCCTCTCTTGGAAACTTTCTTATTTCTTCTCTACAGGTAAACTTTTTGTCATTTCTCAAGAGGATGAACCTAGGTTTTGGGGTTTTAATGTTTGAGTAAGCATTTAATGTGTATGGGTTATTGAGAGAAGCATTTAACATGAAAACCCTAAGGTGGGGTGGTTTTAAAGGCAAGCTTGATGGACCATTAATGAGGTACATGAAAATTTATGCTTGAAATGGTAGAAGATGATATGCATTTATGATGTTGTAGGATTTTTAGAGAAACCCTAACTTGTGAAAATTAGGGAAAATGATTAATGTTGGTTGGAAAGTGATTTAATGAGGGAATGAATGATATTTGAATAATGGGCATCAGTAGATATGTTAAGAGAGTAGTTATTCATGATGGTGGATAGCATTGATGAAGGTAGATGGCCATTAATGGTGATTAATGGCCATTGATATGTCAACCCATTGATGGGTATGGCTATAAATACATGGTAATAAATATGAACACCAAACCTATGGTATTTGTGGTAAGATTAATAAAATAGAGAATGACTTGATAATGATAATGTTGTAAACACCAAGTGTTAGATTAGAATATGTGAATCTTGGTGATCTTGAGTAGAAAATAATAATATGGTGTCTTGTGAAATGTAGGACCCATTTCGAACAACGAGGCAGGAATGTTGTACCGCTCGGAATTCTTCTCTTGAGGTAGGAGAGGAGTTTTATATTCTAAATGCATGAATTGAGTATTGTTTGATTGTCATATGTGACAATATGCATGTTTGCCTTGTTTGAGTGGTAATGATGATTTGTGGTTGTTAAACATGATGATGATGATGATGATGATGATGAATATCCTTGGCAACATATAATGTGCATTTGGTATGTTTATGGTATAGTAAATGGTGATGTTGAATTGTTTGGCTAGTGTAATGCCCTTGATGATGATGTGATTGTGTTATGTTCACCATGAATGTGGAATGGTGATTATTAATGATAAATGAGAATAAAAATGGATGATTAGCATGCCTTTATGATGATGAAAGATTGATGATTGAAGTTGATGGTTTGATGCCCTTGTGACAATAAGAAATTGTTGAAAATGCCACACTATAACTTGAACAATGGTAATAACAAACGATAATAAAATCCATTATGAAACGGATATGGAAATAATGGTGACGTTGATTGGTGAGTGGCATAATTAGGATGCATAGTTGTGAGAATGCATTATGATTTGCATTCACATTGCATCCATGGGATACTACATGCCGCCGGTTGATAAGTATAAATTAAGCATTGATCTCATGAACCAATTAACCTTAATTTTGTAAAGAATTTAACTTGATTGGTGAATAAGTGAAGGAATTTAAGCATGAAATCTCTTTTGAAAGATACAATACGTACAAGATATTATTTTGCCAAGATTCTTGAAGAAATGCAGGAATTACAAGAAAACAATCAAGTCAGCATACTTGGCCTTGTTCATGAAGAAGCATGAAGCCTGAACCATGCATCAAACTCATGCCACGCTTAAGCGTAACATAAGGGACGCTTGAGCGCAAGGAGTGCTGAAGGCCACGCTTGAAGAACGCTTAAGCGAAGGGACATTAGCATCAGACCCCTTTCACACTTGATTGTGAGAAGAGGATGCTTGAGCTTGAGCCCGTGCGCACTTAAGCGTGACCCTGGGCATGATCAAGCGTAAGGATAGGAAATCATGTGAAAAGCATTAGACCCCTTCCACGCTTGAGCGTGAGAAGAGGGCGCTTGAGCTTGAACCCATGCACGCTTGAGCGTGACGCTGGGCGTGGCATAAGTGTGAGAACAGGAAAGCAAAGGAAAGGCATAGGCCCCCTTCACGCATGAGCATGGAAATCTTACACTTAAGCGTAGGCACGCTCAAGTAAGAATATTTTACGCTTGAGCATGTTCGAAGAAGTATGGGACTTTTTATTAAATATGGGCCAACACACCCACTTCTGCATGTCTCTGACCATCTCTGCATGGCCACTTAGCAAGTGGGGGTTGCGCTTGAGCTTGGGAAGAAGGAGCTCAAGCGTGACTCCTCTATAAATAGAGCAGAAGAATAGAGGATCAACCTTATCTCAGCATTCAATCATTTAATTCACTTCCAATTTCTTTCTGTATTCATTTCCTTTTGTTTAGTGAAAATGCAAGGCATAAGTAGCTAAATCTATTCATTAGGATTGGTTCTAATCATTCAAACCCCAAGTAATGCTGCTGTAAGTTTTTCATATATATATAACAAGATCTGATGATTTTTGTGTTTCATTCTACACTTAATGCTTGAAAGTACTTGATCACTATTTTCTTGTCTTTGGTTTCCTTAAGTATATTGGGAAATAACTTTTGAAAGCAGATCTGAATGAAATACTCATTGTGAATAGATGACTAAGGATGGTGTCTAACGTAGTGAACGTCTAAACAATCGATCATTAATGCTAGAATGATTTCAAGTTGACTGAGGGATCAGCGGGTTGAAATCATTCTTATGAATTTTGTACTCGAAGAATCGATACAAATGACTTTGATTGTGATGTAAAAATTATCATTTCAAGTTATAGATATGCAAAGTTACATAGCTTACAGAAGGTGAGAAGCGATGAACAATCAATCCCAATTTTCCAAATTTGAATTTCACCAAAACTCTTTAGTGTTGTCTCTTACATTTGTTACTGTTTGTTAATCATTTTATTCATAACCTTTTACAACCAACCAAAACAAAACTTCATGTCAAATCAATTCAAGGACTAAGATCTTGAAGCTAACACCTCCTCAGTGGAACGACAACCCCTTTTACTATAACTTTAGTGTTTAAACTTGGCAGTAATCTTCCATTGGATTCCTATTATACCAACTTGATTCTTTTCTTGTACACTTCATTTCTTTGTATGATTGATTAAAATCTTTACCAAGTTTTGGCTCTGCAGTCGGGGAGGTGATTCAAGTTGGAAAATCTAAGCATTCAATTGATAACACTTTGTGAATAATTTCTATTCATTTTTCATTTTTTTATACGTGGTAATTTTACTTGAGTAAGTGCTTGATTTATGATTTTAAGAGGACAGGGATCAAAAGAGCAACTTGCATTTGATCCAGAGATAAACAGGTTACTCAAGAAGATCAAGAAAGCAAAGAAAGAACAAAGCTTCCACTTAGGAGAAACTTCTTCCTTAACGCAACCTTAGAAAATGGCGGACGACAACAGCAACAATCAAAATCCATCTAGAAGAACACTGGGAGACTATGCATTACAACAAGGACCCATACATTATTCAAGCATTGCTATTCCAAATATAATAAGGGCCATAGAAATGAAACCTGCTTTTCTTAGTTTAATTAGTTCCCACCAATTCCATGGAATGACAAGTAAAGATCCATATACTCACTTGGCCATATTCTATGAATTTTTATGGGTTTTGAACAAGAAGTAATTGAAGCTGCATATCTAAGATTGTTTTCTTTCTCTTTAGTAGGAAAAGCAAAATAATGGCTCCAATCCCATCCAAATCAAAGCTTGAATAGTTGGGACACAGTGGAAGAAAAATTCTTACAAAGATTCTTTCCCCCATCTAGATTCATCAAGGCTAAGTCAGACATAACAATATTCAAACAAGGCCAAGATGACCCTTTCTGTGAGGCATGGGCACGTTTTAAGTCATTGCTCAGGAAATGCCCAAATCATAGTTTAAAAGATATTGCCTAACTAAATATCTTTTAATGTGGATTAAGAGCAGACACCAAAATGGTGTTAGATGCAGCGGCAGGAGATACCATGATGAAAGTGGATGTAGAACAAGCCACAAGAATCATTGAAGCACTATCCTCCAAAGACTACCAAGCCCAACATGATAGAACTCAAGTCCAAAAGAAGGGAATATTAGAGCTAAATACCACAGATGCCATTCTAGCTGAAAACAAGATTCTGACCCAACAAATTGAAGCTCTCACACAATAAATGGTAAAACTCCCTCAGCAATTACATGTAGTGCAAACCTCTACAGGCAATCAACAATCACAATTGAAATGTGATTTTTGTGGAGGTGATCATCAGAATGGACACTGCCAAGGAGAACAACCTGACCAATCCATCCTCTATATGAACAATAAAGGTAAGCAGGGTAATTTCAATAATAATGCTTATTCTAACAATTTTTCATAAGGATGGAGGAATAATGAAAATGGAGGATGGAAATAAGAAGGAAGCAATCAAATAGACAACAACAACTATACCAACAGGGTTCTTCTCTGATGGAAAGAACATCAAAATTGGAGGACACTTTAGAAAGTTCATGCAAGTTTCAATTACCAACCAGAAAAATACAAAGGCTTCAATCAGGAATCTGGAAACACAAGTAGGGTAATTAGCTCATCAAATTACAGAACAACATAATTCACAATTTGGAGCCAATACCCACCCAAACCCAAAAGAGCAATGCAAAGCAATTACCACAAGGAGCGGAAAGGTCACTGGACAAGAAGATGAGAAAGGAAAAAATGTGGAAGAAAAGAGTTGTGAGAAAGAACCAATGAAAGAAGGAGTTGTAGAAGAAGAAAATAAAAAGAATGATGTTGTACATATGGAGAAGGAGGGCGTTATTGAAAAAAATAAAAAAGAAAGAAATAAAAGAAGGAAAGGAAAAGGTAGACGACCCAACACCGCGGCTGAAAAGCTTGCCTTATTCAAAGAATCCTTCAAAGATAGATAAGGAAAGGCAATTTGCAAGGTTCATGGATATTTTCAAAAGGTTGCAGATAAACATACCTTTTGTGGAAGCCATGGAGCAAATGCCAACATACATAAAATTCATGAAAGAGTTATTGACAAAGAAGAAAAGATTCTCTGAAGAAATAGTGGAGCTCGAAGCTGGATGCAGTGCTATTATTCAGAAAACATTGCCCCAGAAAACCAAAGATCCAGGTAGCTTCACAATCCCAGTAACTATTGGTACATTACTAGTAGGAAAGGCACTCCTAGACCTGGAAGCCAGCATTAACTTGATGCCTTTGTCAATGGTAAAAAGGATCAGAGATTTGGAGGTGAAACCAACACGAATGACTCTTCAACTATTAGATCGATCTATGAAGCTTCCATACGGAATAGCAGAGGATGTGCTGGTAAGAGTAGATAAGTTCGTGTTCCCTATAGATTTTGTCATCATGGACATTGAGGAAGATACAAGGGTGCCTCTCATTTTAGGCAGACCATTCATGAAAATAGTGAAGGTGATTGTTAATATGGATGATGGAAAGCTCAAGGTGAGAGTACAAGATGAAGAGGTCAATTTTAATGTATTTGATGCAATGAAGCATCCTGTAGAGAAGCAGCAATGTTTTAAAATTGATGTTAAAGATATAGCCATTGGAAAGGAAGCAAATGAATGGCTTAATAAAGACCCATTATAGAAAGTACTCACGTGTACTTTAGAAGAATTAGATGAGAAGGACAGAGAATAAGTTGAAGAAATCTTGAAGGAGATGGATTGCAAAAAGCTTATCGAGAAGGAAAGACACTATGAAAAGTTACCAGAGAAAGCTGAGAGTATAATGGGGAAGGTAGAATTGAAAGTCTTACCATCACACTTGAAATATGTTTTCCTTGATAAGGAAAAATAAAAGCCTGTTATTATTAACAATCACTTGTCAGAATCTAAGGAAAAACAATTAATTCAAATGTTGAAAGAAAACTTAACTGTAATCAGATGGAGACTAGAAGACTTGAAGGGAATCAGCCGAGCATACTACATGCACCATATTTATATGGAGCAAGAATTCAAACCTGTTGCTCAACCTCAGAGACGTCTGAATCCAATCATGAAGGAAGTTGTAAAAGGAGAGGTAATTAAATTACTGGAAGCAGGAATAATTTATCCTATCTCTGATAGTTCATGGGTGAGTCCTGTGCAGGTGGTCCCAAAGAAAGGAGGCACGACTGTTATAAAAAATGACAAGAATGAATTAATTCCTATAAGAACAGTCACAGGTTGGCGAATATGCATTGACTACAGGAAACTCAATACAGCAACCAGGAAGAATCCTTTTCCTCTACCATTCATGGATCAAATGCTCGAAAGGTTGGTAGGACAAGCATACTATTACTTTTTGGATGGTTACTCTAGATATAACCAGATAGTTGTTGAACCAGAAGACCAAGAAAAAAAAATATTCACATGTCCTTTTGGGATTTTCGCATATAGGAAAATACCTTTTGGATTATGTAATGCTCAAGCAACATTTCAAAGGTGCATGTTGGCTATTTTCTTAGACTTGGTGGAAAAATACATAGAAGTTTTCATGGATGATTTCTCTGTTTTTAGATCATCATTCGAGCATTGCCTAGAAAATTTGAACATGGTGCTGAAAAGATGCATGGAAACAGATTTAGTCTTGAATTGGGAGAAGTGCCACTTCATGGTAACTGAAGGGATTATGATAGGACATCAAATTTCTAAAAAGGGCATTAAGGTAGACAAAGCCAAAGTGGAAGTGATCGACAAGCTGCCTCCACCAACCAATGTCAAAGGAGTAAGAAGCTTTCTAGGACATGCAGGATTCTACAGGAGGTTTATCAAGGACTTTTCCAAGATCGCCAAACCTTTGAGTAATTTATTGCAAAAATATAATTCCTTTTAATTTGATGATGCATGCTTAACTGCTTTTAATTTGTTAAAAGAAAAATTGATAACTGCTCCTACTATAGTTATTCCTCATTAGGGACTTGATTTTGAAATGATGTGTGATGCAAGTAACTATACAATAGGTGCAGTTCTTGGTCAAAGAAAATCTAAAGTTTTTCATCCCATACACTATGCTAGTAAAGCATTGAATGAAGCTTAAATAAATTATGCTACAACAGAAAAAGAATTGCTAGCGATAATGTATGGCCTTGAAAAATTTAGATCGTATTTAATTGATTCCCAAGTTGTTGTTTTTACAGACAATGCAACTATTAAGTATTTGCTGAACAAATCTAAGTCTAAACCAAGGCTAATCAGGTGGATTCCTCTTCTACAAGAATTCAATTTGATTATTCGAGACAAGAAAGGAAGTAAAAACCATGTAGCAGACTATTTGTCAAGATTGATTAATGATGAAGTCTCAAAAAATATAACCTGAAGTTTAAGATGACTTCCTAGATGAGAGGTTACTGTTGATTTAGAACAGACCATGGTTTGCAGACATGGCAAATCTTAAAGCTGCAGGAGTGCTCCTTGATGATCTTTCATGACAACAAAAGAAAAAGTTTTTGAAAGATGGAAAACAATTTATATGGGATGATCCATACTTGTTTAAGCTTGGATCAGACCATATTTTGAGGAGATGTGTATCTCAGGAAGAAGCCAATAACATCTTATGGCACTGTCACAGCTCACCATATGGAGGACACTTCAATGGAGAGAGGACAGCAGCTAAGATTCTTCAATCATGTTTTTATTGGCCTTCATATTTTAAGGATGCTAATGTTTTTATACAACATTGTGATGCATGTCAGAAGACAGGAAGCATATGAAAGAGGAACGAGATGTCATTAACCACTATTTTCTAAGTAGAAGTCTTTGATTACTGGGGTATAGATTTTGTTGGACCCCTACCTACTTCACTTTCAAATGAGTACAGTGACACCCTAAAAATAGGGGTCAATTTTTCGCAAGAACATACCTGGATCTATCAAAATCCACTCTCATATATGAAGATATGAGAACTGGTCCCATGGCCAAGGAGAAAAAGGAAAGGAAGACAAAGGCAAATGAAATCTTCCACAGCGGAAAACAACAGCGCCTGAGCGATCCCACAAACAGCGTGCATTCGCTCAAGCGAGATCCGACTCCGCTTGAGCGAGACAACACAATTCGCTCGGGTGAACACACATTCGCTTAAGCGAAACCGAATACGAAAGCCTTCCCAAACAACATACTCGCTGGAGCGAGGAATCACTCGCTGAAGCGAGAAGCCACTCGGCATTCAATCACTCGGGAAACCGAGACATTCATTCACTCGGTAAACGATCAAGTCCAGTCGGAATTCATGCCTAAGTCCTCTCGGAATTTAATGTCTTAGTCCACTCAGCATTATGGGGTTCCGTCACTCGGGAAACAACCCCAACACTCATACACCCCATAACTTAGTCGTTAAATTTTATACACCAAGGCACACACACAATCCACTCAGTAACTGAAGGTTATCCCACTCGGATTCCATAAACCCTCCCTCGGAATATCTTCCAACCCAACACCACTCGGTATAATTCAACCTCGAGTCACTCGGTAAACATCAACCATTTAGCACTCGGTATATTGAACTCCATCACTCAGAGAATACATAGGCTTCCTCTCAGCCATAAATCACTCGGTTTAATCATTCTTAACCAACTCATCATCAGAGTGGTATTCCACTCGGTAACTAATATCATTGCCGACCAATAATCATTCGGCCATACACTCGGCATTCAAGCCTATTCTCACTCAGAGAATATATGGATCTTCCTTCACTCAGAAGGGATCTCCACAACCATCCTCCACTCGGAATATTCCTCATTTCTCACACGAAGAATACCTGAACATCCATCACTAGGAAATAGCTTCCTAAACAATTCCACTCGGAATTGTCCGAACTCCTTAATACTTAGAGGAATTACCCAAGTAGTTCACTCGGATTCATTCCATAACTTAGCCATTCAAATTACATATTACCCTATCCACTCGGAATAGGTAACCATGTTCACTCGGAATACATGCGTAACTCCACTCGGATCATATATATATATATAAACACTTAGATTATTTCTTATCTGAGCCACCAACAACCCTTCCCTCGGAGAAGTTCACTCGAATTATACAAGATCATTCCCCACTCGGGGTTCACTATATATTTTTCACTCGGAATCCACAAAGGTTATTAATATACAGATGTGTCACACTCAGATAAAGAGTCACCTACACAAGACTCACTCAGAAAAGCATCTAAGCCACTCATATTTCACTCCGGATTCATTAACTTAGAAATATTCATACATCATCATTTCCTAGTCGGTAGGAAGCATCAAATCAACATAAATCACTTATATATATATATTCTCTAATTCCAAGTCCGACTACCACTACAGCAATACACTTCCACCGATTCATAACCATGTTATCAACATAACATATATATGTATATACTCATACGCATACACTCAGATACTTATTAACTTTATACTTTCCATTCACCAACACATTCAGTCGGCATGCATATAATACCATCACTCGAAGTATATATATATATTAACATGCACTCGGGTTTCCAATAACCCAACTTCAATACATATATAAAGTGTATTCACTATACAACATTAATATGAGCTGACCAAGATTTAACATATCAAAGACACTCGGTACATTACATTATGTACACAACCACATCAATAAACACCCAACACTCGGGTTTAAGACCACCACATCATCCAAACCGACCTGCATACACTGAAAAACGGTATAGGGGTGAGCATTACATATTAAATGACAGATATTGGCTCGGATTAATTATAGAATCCATAACATGCGATAACACATACATCAATTAGCTCAACATTCACTGCCATTCAAATATAAACAATCACAACCATCTTCAATCGGGTTTCTTACCCCTTCCACTCGGCTATAAAGCCTAATATCCTCATCAATAATATAATCCCTCAATCGGATTTCACCTCAAGTCTATCCCAAGACTATCTCAACAATATTCATACTCCGAGCCATACTCAAGGAGTCTGTCCGAGCCCAGCTCCAGGACTTAAATATATTCATCACATGTTGTCATCTGATTGCCGATCGGTATAAAAATCCAACGCATTCCAGTGGCGAATCAGATGCATACGGTTTCATTCACTCAGTGTTCAACGCCAATGCACTCGGCATTTCATCAAGCGTCTCATTCACGCTTAGTGCCCCAGGCACTGCCCGAGTCCAACCCGGGTCTTTCATCATATTCAACATTAGGACCATGTCCTCTTCACTCGGGATAATACCCTCGTGGCACCCCGCAAGGTGTTCATATTCAGTAACACAATAACACGTATGCGTATAAATTCGACTCATATTCATTCGATTGCCCACTCGGAAGTCTGCGTTCAACATTAATTTCATTCGGCAACTCAATAACAGTCAGATGACTCGGCTTATACCACATTCACTCGGTAATCCTATGCCATCCACTCGGATTATCATCTATTCACTCGGATTTATCCTCTATTCACTCGGATTTATCCTTTACAGTAAGCATTTCATGCTTTCCTCCATAAAGCCCACTCGGCATTCATCATAACAGTCCCCATACATGCATTTATCACAAGTATATGCATGAATAAGCATCATACGCATTTAATCATATTATCACAAATATAGGGACCAATAACCACCACACAATGCACTCAGCATCAATGTAACATGCGTCTCAAGCATCACAACATAATCATCATACATCATATGGACAAATAAGCATGCACCATGCAGCAACAAATAATCATACAACCAGGTTCAACTCAACAACAGCACACAATACATATCAAACACAACACAATACAATTATGTCACCCGGAAATCCATCCATAAGCCATGCATTTGAGATACAAAGCTCCCCTTACCTAGATGAAGCTTCCAAGAGTCACATGGACACTCGGCCCAGCCACAGCAGCATTCTGCTCGGCTTTCTGAACGTGGGAAGAGCCACACAGCTTCCCTACCAACCAGCATCAGTCTTTAGTCTTTCGCTCAAGCCACACATGTACTCGCTTGAGCGAAACGGGTCCAGTGATCATTTCTTCACTGGCTCGCTCAAGCGTGACCATTCTCGCTTGAGCGAGATACGTCCAGAAGCTCATCAACACTCCATGCTCCACTCTGCTCTGCCACCCAGTCAGTGGAAAAGCTTCCAAGGTCCACCCAACCATGACTTCTTCCTCGCAACGTCCCAACCTCAACACAGTGGGTCATCTTCCACAAACCAAGACACTCCATGCTGCTGACACAGGCTCCCAATCGAGCCACAAATAGCCTCATCAACAAGAGGAAGAAGAGGAGGAGAAGAAGAAGGACCAGCAAGAAGGAGAACACCAGGGAACAGAGGAGGGACCTGAACCCAACCTCCAAAACACACAGCCACACGCTGTTTCACCATCACCATGCAGCTCCTCATCACCACGTAGTTCCACTCGGTTCTACACCATGCGTGAGTGGAAGAAGAGGATAAAAAGGAGGAAGAAGATGAAACAGAAGCTCCAACAAGTTCTAGAGAGAAGGAGGAGCACTTCTCTCATCAGGATATATACTTCCAAGGAATGAAGGGAGAGAGTGAGAAGAAAAACATGCAACCAAGGCCTTATCATCTCAGCCTTATCAGCATCCAATTCATCACAACATCCCACCCTCATTTAATGCAAGTTCATCAATATTTAATGCCCATTCTCTCAGCAATGATTACACAAACACCACGTGGACAAAGAGGGAGAGAAAACCAGACCTATTTGACCATCAAGGCACATGAGTCATCACTATGGGGACCACACAGAAAAAGAAAAGAGAAAAGGGAAACCGGGCCCTACAATGATCCAAGAGCACCAGTGGTCCCTCATTAATCAATTGCCTCACCTGAGCGAATTTCATCCTTCAAGACCTTTCGCTCAGGCGGGTTCCATCCAGCAACTGATTCCTTTCTCCCTCGCTCGGGCGTCCCAAGCTCGCTTGAGTGACCAACACTCAGAATCCATTTCCTCTCTCGCTCGCTCACGCTGATCCCTTATTTGCCTGGGCGAGATCGGGCCAGAGCCCTTGTAATCAACACAAAGGATTCTCGCTTGAGCGAGAATCCCTCTCGCTTGGGCGAGAAGTATCAGGACCTGGGCAGAAACGTGAGCTCTCAATATCACACATAACAAAATCCATTCAAAGCCAATTTAACTCAATTCCATCCTTCATATATCTTACAATAATCATTTAAAACTTGTCTCTAGTGTTCGTTCACAACAATTTCCATTCAACTCATATTCAACCATTTGCCATTCTCATCAATTACTCATTTTTATAAAATTCGGGGTGTTACAAGTACATTATCGTAGCAGTGGATTATATGTCAAAATGGGTTGAAGCAATGGCCTATGTTAAAGCTGATGCCAAAACCATGATTAAGTTTCTCAAGAGAAACATTTTCAGTAGATTTGGTACCCCACGAATGTTGATAAGTGATGGAGGTTCTCATTTCTACAACATACAACTTCAAAGATGTCTAGAACATTATGGAGTGAAGCACAAGGTAACATCTCCATATCACCCTCAAGCCAATGGCCAAGTAAAGGTGTCCAACATAGAAATCAAAAGGATATTAGAAAAGATAATTGGCCAAAACATGAAAGATTGGTCCTTGAAGCTTGAAGATGCTTTATAGGCATATAGGACAGCCTACAAAGCACCAACTGGATTTTCACCTTACCAGTTGGTGTATGGCAAAAGTTGCCATCTTTCTGTAGAGCTTGAACACAAGGTATTTTGGGCAATGAAAGTACTCAACTATGATCCTAAGGCATCAGCTCAAGAAAGAAAAATTCAAATGCAGAAGTTGGAAGAATGGAGGTTGGAAGCCTATGAATCTTCAAGAATCTATAAGGAAAGAATAAAGGCTTACCATGACAAGAAAATTATGAAAAGGAGTTTTTATCCATGACAATCTGTGCTTCTGTTTAAGTTAAGGTTAAAATTATTCCGAGGAAAACTACAGTCCAAATGGTCAGGGCCATTCACAGTGAAAGGAGTAAGGTCTTATAGGGTCATTGAGTTGCAAGACCCTAAATCTGAGAGAACCTGGGTGGTGAATGATCAAAGACTCAAACCTTATCTAGGAGGAAAGGTGGAAAAGGTCACCACCATCATTCATTTGAAGGATCCATGAGCAAGTATTCAGGCGTCAGGCTAATAATGTTAAACAAAGCACTTTTTGGGAGGCAACCCAATCATTTATATTTTTTGTTCATTTTGTTGATTTCAATTCAATTAGTCTGTATGATATTTTTGAAGTTTTCTTACCTTGCTTTTCAGATTAACTCATCACATTCATTAACCAATCCCCACTTCACGTGTCTAAGGCAAACTTCAAAGGGAAGGATAAACTTCAGCCAATGTCAAGTTAACATGCTCAAACGTAACTTGCCACGCTCAAGCTAGGAAATTCACGTTTAATTCTGTCTTAAATTCGCTCAAGCGAATGGTTTCAAACTTGAGCGAGGAAAGAAAATAAAGTATCAGTTTATACACGCTCAATCGTGAGTATCCATGCTTAAGCGTGGCCAGGTAAGTGATATTCTGTTTGATCCACGCTCCAGCACAGAAGTCACGCTTAAGCTTGACAACAAAAAAATAAAGTCTGTCAAATCAACATTTTTAAATTCACCCTGATCACGCCCAAGCGTGACTTCTCTCGCTCAAGTGAGAATAAATTAAGCATCAGGGGAGTTACCACGCTCAAGCAAAGTAAGGGAGGCTCAACCGTGAGAAAATTTCAGACCTTCAGGAGATGTCTCACTCGAGCGTGATAAGTCACTCTTAAGCGAAATGAAAACTTTTCTATTATTCACTCAAGCAAAAGTTTAAGCGTGAAACCTTTGGTAAGCACGATCACACTCAAGCGTGATTATACTCGCGTAAGCGAGAAGGAATAAAATGGCACCAGTAAGGAACACTCAAGCGTGGCATTAAGCGAAAGACTCTTTGCGCTCAAGCATGGCATTAAGCGAAAGACTCCAGTTTCATTCTGTCTTGCCCCCACTTAAGCGTGGCCTACCCATACTCAAGCAAACAATTTAAAAACTGTCACCTGATGCCACTCATTGCCACATTAAAAGGAAATTCCCTCCACTATTCCAAATTCTAAAAACGTAACTCCTCACTCACTTCTATTCCCTTCTCTCCGTTAGTTTTTATTGAGCATTATAACTGCATTGCATTTTTTAATTCACTCAAAGGGTGCAGTACATTTTCTTCTACATTGTGCATTCTCATTGGAAGAAAGGTAACTCTAAACCATTTCAATTTTCTGTACAGCATCTTGCATATGTTTTGTTGTGTTGAGTTGTAGAAAGCATGTTTAGGTGTTCATATGGAATCATGCTTCTCTGTTTTGCTTGTTTATATGACAAAAGGCTCTATTTCATCTAGATTGGTTCATTCAATATTGAATTACTTCATTATTTTAAAGTGAACATTCTAAAAAATCTCTTCTACTTTAAAGACGCATACCAACTATCCGATAAAAGTTCAGAATATGTCATACATACTTAATGTTAACAGATTAAACTTGTTATGCCAAATAAAATCATTGTTGCTTTGCTTAGTCACTAATAGGTATGCGTGATTGGAAATGGATTCATCCTAATACATTAAGTAAGAAGTCCCTAGGCTCACTGAAATCGTTACTAAGATTATTAGAGACTCACCCTTTTATCTTGCCATTTGATATGATGATTGCTTGTAGATGGCTAGAACCAAGCAGATGGCATAAAGTTCCCCTCCATACACTTCTCCAGCAAAAAGTTCTAGAAGAAATAAAGGAAAAAGGCCACGCACTGATGACCAGGACAATGCTCTAAAATTCAAGAACAAGGTCAAGAGTAAACGTTACGAGGATATTTCAAACTGGACTTTCATACCTGAAAGAAAGGTGGATTTTCCCTTGGGAGAGTGTGATTCCTTTCTGCAAGTTATTAAAAGGAGGAACTGGTTAAAGATATGCTACCCAAGAGAAAAATATAATCCAGAGGTTGTGAGGGAGTTCTATGCCAATGCATGGCCTAAGGAGAGAGAAGGTGATTGAAGGACATATGTTAGAGGCCATTGGCTCTTATATGGCAGAGATGACATCAACTTCTACCTAGGCAACATTATGGAGTTAGGGGAAGGAGAGACATGTGACTATGCTATGATGAAACTGAGAAATGAGTTCATTGCCACTAATGATCTAGAAGCAGCAATATACAACATACCAGGGTGCCATTTTCAGATGGGGTAGGGAGAGAATCCACTATGCATCTTAAGAAAGGACATGACCACCATTTCTCAACTTTGGACCTCTTTTCTACTTGCTAACATAGCCCCTAATGCACATGTCTCTGATTTGATTTTTAGTAGGTGTTATTTACTATATTGCATTCTAAAGAATGACATCTCTATTGACTTAGCCCAAATTATTTCTGATGAAATCCGCAAGTTTGTGAAGGCTGATCAAAAGTATTCCCAGGCAGGACAGAAGGTAAAAGGAAGCTTAGGATTTCCTGCTTTCATTACTGATTTTTGTGCAGGACATGGAATTGTGGTACAGGACCTCAAGCCTATCAGACCACCCATAGACAGACGTGTCATTGAACGACATTGTAGCATCCAGGCATCACCTGCACCAGATGTACCTCCACCAACTGCACCTCAAACACCACCAGTATCAGGAACAGAACCTGTCCTTTCCCCTCTCAGTAGTAAAACAAAGATGATCTTTGAAGGAATTTATCAGCTCAACATCAGGCAAAATTATCTTTTGGCATAATAAAATGCCAACCATAGAGGTCTAATGCACCTGCATCATGGGCTGTACCATAACATTCTAGTAGGCCAACATAACCCATGGATGAATCCTGTTCAGTTTGAAGCACACATTGCTTGGCCTGGGATACACCTCCTTTCTTAGGAAGGGGTGAGACCTCGTAGTCTGGACCAGGACCATCTTCACAGGTACCTCCAGTCAGGGAAGAAGAAGGAGACACAGATGATCATGATGATGAGTGAATTTTCTTTGAGTTTCTTTTTTGGTTTCTGGTTTTTTTCCTTTTTAATTATTGCTAGACTTATTCTTAATTTTCTCTTTTATTCCTAACTTGTTGTAGACAACATTTTCCTCTTGGGGTATTTTAGTTTTAATTTTATGCTTCATTGATGAATTTGCATTATCTATTGAGTGATAAATTGATTGTGTTGTTTAAATGTTTGTATAGGAACATGCATTGTTTTTCCAACCTGAAGCAAGAAAATTAAATGAATGCAAAGATTCAATAAGTTAGCGCAACTTTTAAGACAGTAACATTGATTTTGAAAAGGCAAATTGGCTGAATTATGAACCAGGAAATGAAATAAATAAACTTTTTAAATTCTTTACAGGCTTGAACCTTTTTCTGTAGAATATTGGAGTACGTTTTTAAACCTGGTGAGAAGAGAGCTATTAAACACTGAGAGCCTCATTAGAAATTGTTAAGTTGGCATTGCCTAATTTTTTGATTAACCATTTTCTTAAGAAATAAGTAACGAAATGATCAAGGCACTTTTGAAAAAAAAAAATATTTAGCCTAGACCCAAAAAGCTACCCTTAACAAAATATTCCATTCTTTGGTAGCCCATTTGAGCCAGAATTTTTTTCATAAAACATCCTAAGCATGAAAAATAAAATTCCCACCTTATCAGCATGCTTAATCAGAAAAGAGCATGTAACATCCCGATTTAATAATTAATTGCTGAATGAAAATAAATCATTAAAATAATAAATTGATAAGTGTGGGGAGAATTATTTATTAATTATAATTGGTTTAATTAATTTAAGTTAAGAAAAGAAAGGCTGACTGATGGTGATTAGTTGTTAATGACTGATTAGATGTGACTATGTGCGTATGACGCGTTTGGGGGGCTGCTGCTGTGCGCGCTTTCCCACCCCACTCTTCCTTCTCTTCGTACATGCATATATGGGTACACTATCCTTTATTCTTCCCTTCAGATTCCTCTTCTTCCGTTCTTTCTTCTTCTTATTCTTCTTCACTCTTCGATCTTCTTCTTCCTCCTCTGCACTCTGTTCCTGTGAGCTCGCAACAATGGTGGCTGAGGATCAGAGTCCTCCTTCTTGACTCGACGAGCCAGAGAGGGTGCGGGTGTGCATTTCCTCCTGCATACAACCAGTCTTCTTCCCCGCGGTTCCTTCGTCGACTCCCTCTCCTTGCTTGAAGCTGCCAAGCCTCAGTGGAGATCTGCGCTACGAGGAGCTTCAAGGTGGTTGGAGTGTTCATAGCATTGTGATGGAGCTACTCCAGGGAATGAACCGAGAGCTGGGCATCTCAGAAGCCTGAATGGTCTCCCATGCTCTTGCATGTAGATGTGTTAAGTGTGACTCAGTGTCCCTCTGGAACTGGGTGTCGTGTTGACCGACTAAAAGCTTCAGTCCAGGTAGGGGGGTATCTTCTATCTTCAATGCATGGGTTATGAACGGGTTCCGAGTGTTGATGCTTGCTGTTTTTGTGTTCTGATTGTGTGTTGTGTTGCATGCGAGTGTGTACTGCCCAGTTGCATGACGAGTGAAAGTTGAGTGTTGCATGTTGATGGCCTATAAATGTTGAACGATTGTGTGAAAGGAATGTGTTGAAGTGATGTTGATGATTATCATGTGTTTTACATGACCTGCAAGTTGTTATGAGTTCAGAATGCTGACTGCATGTGATAAAATATGACTTAGTGAATCTGATAATGTACCTTACCGATTGCATGTGTTGTCTGAGTCCTGACATTGCTTAATGTCGATTGCATGTATGTTGTTTGAGTCCTGATGATGTGCTATACTAGTCACATGAGATGCGTGTATTGTTGAATGTTGATGATGTATAATGCCGACTGTATGAGATACATGTGTTGTGGAATACTGTTAATGCCTAGCACTGATTGCATGAGATGTATATGTTATTGAGTTCTGAGAATGTGTAACACTGACTGCATGAGATGCATGTGTTGTTGAGTTTTGTTAATGTCCAGCATTGATTGCATGAGATGCATGTGCTGTTTGAATGCTGATGATGTATGATGCCGATTGCATGAGATGCATGTATGGCTGTGTATATGAACTCTGTGTTGTGTGATGAATCTGCGTGTGGCGCATGGGATGCGTTTGTGCTGAGAGCACGTAGTGTGGGACACTACCATCGGTTATTAAAGCGTGGGACGCTATGAAATCCTTGAGTAGGACTCAAGGTAGCCCTTGAGTGGGACTCGGGCTGCCTGTGAACACCTCCGTTGGTGCTGAGAGCATTGGTGTCACCTGTGGGCAAACGGTTAGGTACCTGTAAAACGGCCAAGCAGCTGGGAGCTGATTTGATAGCTGAGAGCTATGTATAAAAAGGCTGGGAGCCTACGTTGCAACGTCTAAACCGATACACACGAATGCGGAACCGAGTGAAATACTATGTGCCTATTAGCTGTTGATATTGTTTGGAATTAGTTATGCATATGAAGGTGTTAATGAGATGATGAATGTTTATAACCGAGTGAAATGCTCTGTGTGTATTAACTGATTGATATTGTTGGAACTGATTATGCATGTGATGATGTTAATGGAAGGATGAATGTGTATAACCGAGTGAATACTCTGTGGATATGTATTGCTGATGCTGACTGGAATTTGATTATGCGGGTGATGATGTTAAGGAGATGATGAATGTATATAACCGAGTGAACTATTCTGTGTGCATGTGCTGTTGATACTGATCGAAATCTGCTCTGGGAACGTATGTTAATATTGTTGGAAAGTTGTGCATATATAGGCGAGTGAGAATTGTTGGGTTCTGAGTGAGAAATGTTCAATGTGTGTTCTGATTCATGGGTATTATTATGACACTGATTGTTGTATGTTAATATTATTGGATTGATATGTGCATAAGGCCGAGTGATACTGGTGGGTTCCGATAGGTAAGAGTTCCATGTGTGTCTTGGTTGATTGATATTGCTTGACTTTACTCGTTGCTATGTATAATTGCGTGTATATGTATATTGTTGTATAATTGTGGGACAACCTGAGTCGGTATCTATCATTTAATATCTAAGATGCTCACCCCTACACCATTTTTCAGTGTGCAGGTCGTACTCGGAAATGATGATAGGGTCTCAAGTCCGAGTGTAGTGCACTCCGACTGTTGAGTACTTGTATTGCATTATTATGTTCTGTCCGTGTAGCCTTGGCCGGCTCTTATGTAAAATGACGATTAAATATATTCATTTATAAAGATTGAGTAGTCATGGTGTCACTTGTATGGTATCGTAAGTATTGGTAAATGCATAATATCAAGATAATGGGTATTCTGAGTATATGGTTACATGTTTATAGGTCGGTAGACTGGATTTGTGGGCAGATTTATGTTTCTGAGAACATGTACTCATTTTTATGTGCTTCGTACTGATTCGATGCGTTTTCCGACTGGGATGTGTTGCTAAATAACTCGAGGGCCGTTGATGAGTGAAATAATGTCAAGTTAGTGGTTACGAGTGAAGATTTCTGGGTGGCTTTTCCGAGTGAACATGTTGAGTGACTCCGAGTGAAAATTTTAAGTAAATCCCGAGTGAGGAAGAGTTTGTATTTCCCGAATGAAAACCTTGAGTGATTCTCTTCTGAGAGAGGAGTTAGAATAGTGGTTTAGAGTGGATTGGATCTTAAGTGTAAGGTATTGGTAGTCCGGGTGGATAATGTAAAGTCTGAGTGAGTGAGGATTGGTATCCCGGGTGAATGTATTCCGAATAATGGATGGGTAATATGACCCGATTGTGTTAAGGTTGGAGTGCGTCGAGTGATGCTTGATTAGGATATATTCTGAGTGAGAAAGAGTTCTGGATTCCCGAGTGAAGTGCGAGCGTGATGATTTACCAGGTGAACCTTTATCCATATCCGAGTGAGAAATTACCTTGTACCTGTGTTTGCCCCAGCGAATTAGACTTAGCTCCAGCGAGTATGTGTTTGGGAAGGCTTTTGTGTTGGCATCGCTTAAGCGGATCGTGCCTCGCCCGAGCGACTAGAGCTGTTTCGCCCAAGCGTGTGGGATCGCGCTGAAGCGAGTAGATGCTGGTGTTGAGCTTCGCTTGAGTATCCCCTTTTCCACTATTGTATTGTCACCTTTCGCTCAAGCGAGGTCCTATGCCGCTTGATGTGTTTCACTGAACCGAATGGGTCTGTTCCAGCCTTGTTCCTTCCGCTGATTGCTATATGTGTGAATGCTCTTTTATTTCCCTTGCCTTCTTCTTTCTTTTTTCCATGCTGATTGACCAGTGGTTGATTTTGTGAAAAAATTTTCCCTATTTTTGGGTTTATTATTTATTAAAATTTAGGGTGTTACATTTTCATATCAGAGCAGACCAAAAGGTCCATGGCCAAGGTTTTCCTACTGTTAGTGGGCGGTTGAGTGCATTAAGCCAGATTGTCGTGATTGCTTATGATATTCTATTGTATGTTGATACCTGTTCAATCATGACTCGTGTGATGATATGTGCTTATGATCTTCTATTGGACTTGGTATACGTTTGACTATGAATGGTATATGATGTATATGATCTGCGCTATAAGAGATGTGTTACAGTTTCCTAAGTCAAAAGCTGGGTGTGTAATAAGTGCGTAAAGGTGAGATTGGGCATATGTTAAAATTGGGGTTGTGTCTCGGTGGTGATTGAAGAAACCAAGTGAGTGATGGACTGGATGCTGGACCAATAGGTGTAGTGACTCAGTTGATTAGGCATGACCATGAACGAATGAATGTGAAATAGAACATCTGTTTGACTTGGATACTGTCTTGGTTGGGTGTGTGAAAAACCGAGTGAATGGTACTAGACCTTATAACAATATTTGAATATTATGAGGTACCCATCGTGGGATACTGGATAAATAGTGACCCCTTAGGGATTCTAAGTCTAATAATTTATTAACCTTGTGAGTTGTTGAGCCGAGTAGAACAATTGCGTAGTAACTCATTAAGGCTTGAATGATTATCATGTGATGTGTTATGTGTGAGATGTGTTGGTAGCTGTATTAAGATTGAGTAGTTGTGCATGCAACTCCTGGATTGTGATATTTGTGAACTATTTAGTGATGGTGTGACTCTGTCCGCGAATGCATGTTAATAATTTTGCGAATACTGACTGAATACTTGTAAAAAGGAGTGTTACCATTACTGCCTAGTGCTATTTGTGACAGATGTTTTGTAACCTAGCACATGAACCCTGTAACATCCCAGTTTTGAAACTAAATGCCGAATGAAGACTAAACCATTAAGACTTAATTTCAAAAAGAAAATAACCGTTAATTATATATATAACCAAGTAGATTTAAGCCTTTAAAATATGAAAAATGGTGGTGGTCAGGGGATGGGGGTGGAGTGCGCGTGGCTGCTGGGCTCACACTCTCCCATCCCACTCTTCTCTTACTCGTGCGCATATACATATATAAATAAAAACGTAAGCCTGTGATTAAGGACACACTCACTATTCCTTCAGATTCCTTCCTCCGTCACTTCATCCTCTACTTTTCTCTCTTCGTCTCGATCCTCCTTCTTCCCCTATCTCACTCTTCGCTCCTGGAGATCTTGATTTTAGTACTGGAGAACGAACCACACTCCATCCCAGAATCAGGCGCAGGATACGACGAGGCCAAGAAAGACCGAACGAACCAGGAGAAGGACATCGGACCCAACGACAAGAACGGAAAGGTTTCTGAGGTTCTTCTAAAGGTAGGGGGCGCTTGCATGTCGAATGCATGGTCTACGAACGGTACCGGATGAACGTACTGCTGAGTGTGGGTGTGTGTGTGTGCATGTATTCATAATCATTAAAATTGATGCATGATTTAAGATTCTGATAGTGATTTCATGGGGATGGTGTAGCCTGTTAGTGGATGATAATGATGAGTGATATACATGGATCTATTTTCTTGTCACTATGGAAAATATGTATGTGCATGCCTTTAATTGGTTTGTTCAATGTTGTTAGTCTGATGACCGATTGTAACATGCGTTGGTGTGATTGACTGAATGATTACGAGTAGTGTGGGGAAATCTGCTTTTGCTTAATGACTACGGAGAAGGTGTTCGTGGCGTGATGATTTGTATTAATGAATGTGTTAGTTGCATGAGTGAGAGTGGGGCGACCCATAGAAGGTCAAGAACCCCAAGGGAACGACTTCCAGTTACCAACCCTGGCTAGATCCCGATAGTGCTCGTGGTAGCCGTAGGAGCTAGAGAAGAGAGTCTCGAGACGCCGTGGGAGGCCGGTGCCACCTGGTAAGAGCTGAGGGACGAGGGGCTAGAAGAAAAGGGGACCGTAACTGAGAGTCTTTACCCAAGTTGGATCCGCAGGCATGCATATAGAAATAAGGCCGATTGTGGTGATGTATAAATCTATGTATGTATATGTGTATGATTTTGAATGCATGAATGTAGATGTGCGTAGGAACTCCGTGGGCATGAATATATATATGGATGTGGAATAAACTCTGTGTATTATGTGTGTCACGAATGTTGTTTGAACTGCATGAACTTGGTTACTTGAGAAAGGTTGAATGATGGCAGGAGCGTGTACTGACGCTGATACCGAGTCTGTGAGTATCATTTTACATGTAAAAGCTCACCCCTGCAGTGGTCATATTTCAGTGAACATCTCTCGGAATGAAGAATGAAGGAAGAGCCGGGTGTGGAGCAGAGTAGCTGAGCATTATGGATCGTGTCTATATATATATGTACCGTGTGCTAGTCGTATTTAAATGTTTTAGAAGAAGCCTTGGCCGGCTTGTGTTAATTTTGGGTTTTATTTACGAAACTTGAACACTCCGGACAAAAGGGGCATGTTGCGGTTGTAATTGTTTAGATGTTTCCTAACTATATATATATATGTGTGTGTTGTGCATTATATTATGCTACGGAAGGTATTGAATGATAAGTACGGACGCCTGAGTATGTCTTGCGAGCGTAAGAGGCCGGTGTGGCTACGGATAGGCAGTAGGAATAAGTTTGGGGTTAAGGAGAGGAAATATAGAGTTCAAATATGCTTCGAATGAGGGAAGAACGAAAGACTAGTGAAAAACCGAGTGGAGTCCCTCGCTCCAGCGAGTGCGGACTAGGAAGACTTATGCTGGGTTCCCGCGGGCAGAGTCATACCCCGTCCAAGTGCTAGAGCAGTCCGCCCAAGCAGAAGGACTCGCGCTGAAGCAAGTAAAAGTCAGAGTGTGATACCGTCCCACTATCCTTCCTCTCCGTTGTGGAGCTAACGTGACCCCAACACCGGTGTTGACCCCCCTGATTTGGGCGTTGTGGTTGAGTCCGCCCAGGCGTTGTCATAATTAGTTGAGTTGGGCGGAATAAGTTCAGGCTCCTCCTTCCTCCACAAACTACTCCTGCATATGTACATCTCCCTTCTTCTTCCCTTGCCTGTCCTCCGAAGCTGAACGACCAGCGTTCTCTGAGAAAGGGTCAGTCCGTAGGAACGAATAGACGCTAATGTAAGGTTTACTTGAAGAGTTTCACATCTGATGTTGCATTGTCACACATCGTTTAGGCGGTGTAAGACAACGGTTGAGCGGGTCACCTTCGCCCTGGAGTCCGCCCAGGACAATTATACCCCGCCTAGCCAGGTAGGATGATTCAAACTCCGCCCCTTTACCGAGTGCTACGCGTGTGAATGTATTAACATCTTCCCCTTATCTATTTCCTCCTAATGAGTGACCAGTGTTACTCATGGAAGAGTTCCTCTTTTAGAATTTCCCCCCATCCGCTGTTGCATTATCATACCCCGCCTAGGCGGTATCAGGCCTCACCTGAGCGAGCCCATGATGTTGTGCAATCCGCCCAGGCGCTGGTGTGCTGCCTTAAATCCATCAAACCAACCCCAGTCTTAGTTTTTCTGTAAAATACCCTATACGTAAGAATGCTCTTGTTTTTCTTGCCTGCTTCCTTCCTTCCATGTTGAATAAACCGATTGTAACATGTTGACCTCGCTTAGGCGGTGTCATACCTCGCCCAAGTGACTAGGATGGTTCGCCCAAGCACGTGGAACCATGCTGAAGCGAGTAGATATCAACGTGAGACTCCGCCTATGTACCTCCCTCTTCCGTTGTCACATTATTATATCTTGTTGGGCGGTGTTGGACATCGCCTGAGTGAGTGAACGTTGTGATGTAGTCCGTCCAGGCGTTGTTGTGCCTTGCTGAACTGGACGGCGGTGTAATTACTTCCTCCTTCCGTGGTTGCACTATTATGCTTCGTTCAGGCGGCGTAGGACCCTCGTCTGAGCGAGTCAGTTATCTTAGTCTTCGCCCAGGCGCTGTTGTGTTTCGCTGGGCAGTATGGGTCGGCCCAAGCCTTGCTTCCTCCTCCAACTGTTATACGTGTTAATCGTTCTTTTATTTACCTTGTCCCTTCCACCGAATGCCATGCGTGTGGATGACCTCTCATTTCCCCTGCCTTCCTCCCCTATTTCTTGTGCCCGGTTCCTCTTGATTATTGAGCGAAGGGAGTACTGAGTAAACTGGATGAACTACTGTGCTCCGCTGAGTCCGACTGGGTGCTTGCCCTTCCTTGCCTACTATCTCATTTGCGATCCGGTTGCCTTATGGTCTATTTGGTTTACTTACATTTTGGAAGAATTTTCCCCGTATTGGTTCTTAATTATTTATTAAATTAGGGTGTTACATTTTGGTATCAGAGCAGACCAAAAGGTCCATGGCCAAGGTTTGCCTACTGTTTGTGGGCGGTTGAATATATTATGCCGGTTTGTCCTAGATTGCTTATGATATTCTATTGTATGTTGATACCTGTCCAATTATGACTCGGGTGATGATATATGTTATGATTCTCTGTTGAAATTGGTATATGCTGACTATGAATGGTGTGGTCGTACGCTTGTGCCTTGTTGAGAAAATTTGAACGTGTGATAAATGAATGATACATGAAGTATGTGATTTGCAGTATAAGGGATGGGTTGTAGTTCCTAGGTTGAAAATCTGGGTGTGTAATAAGTGAGTGAAGGTGAGGTCGGAAGTATGTTAAAATTGGGGTTGCGTCTCAGTGGCGATTGAGGAAACCAAGTGAGTGATGACTAAATGCTAGACCAATAGGAATAATGACCCCTTAGGGATTCTAAATCTGATAGTTTATTAACCTTGTGAGTTGTTGAGCCGAGTAGAACAGTTACGTAGTAGCTCATTGAGGCTTGAATGATTATCATGTGATGTGTTGTGTGTGAGATGTGTTGGTAGCTGCACTATGATTACGTAATGATGCATGCGACTCCTGGATTGTGGCGTTGTAAACTGTTTAGTGATTGTACGATTCCGTCCACGAATGCATGCTAATAATTCTATGAATACCGACTGAATACTTGTAAAATAGGAGAGTCATCATTGCTGCCGAATGCTAATTGTGACGGATATTTTGTAACCTAGCACATGAACCTTGCGTGATATATGATATAGGTGATTAGGTATGAACCCTGATTGAATAATTAGATCATGATAGAGTCTTGATTCCTGGTCTATGATAACTAAGTGAATGATTGATGGATATATATTTATCTTGGATAGATTCTGGGTGAAGTGCTTTTATGTATTGCTCTATATTCGAAATATGATAGTTGTTGATGATTAAAATATGTGATCTGTGTATGACTGCTTAGTGATGCATGCAACCCCCGGATAGTATGATAGATATTAATTATGAATCGTTGTGATGATACCCGTCTAAAGGATATGTATATATATGTGTGAATAAGAATGCCGAGTGACTTATGCTGTGAGTCAGCTTATAAGAGCTGTGTGTGATGGAGTGTATCAGCGTCGAATGCTCTTCCGAATGGGCAATCAGATGAATGCGTGGGATATTGAGGATTCTGAGATTAATCCTAAAAGACCTCCGAGTTGGACTTGAGGCCATGCTTGGAGCATGAGCATTGGATGCTTAATGGAAGTCCTTGGGTTGGACCCAAGGCAAACGCCGAGTGCATTGGAGTTGGACTCCTGGTGAACACATCGTATACATCTGATTCGCCAACTGGATGAATGCATGTTATAAGTACAATTTCTGATTGAATGACTGTGCGTACACTTATGAGAATAAATGAGCTCAGTGTGAACTATGTGAATGTGTGAATATGATATTGTGAATGAAACCCTTAACGTAGTTGGAATTGATTTGGGTAAATCTGATTGGATGGGCGTATGTATATGTCAAGTGCAATGTGTGTTATGATTATGATGTATGCTGTAGTAAATAATGATATAACCATGAATAATTGGTGTGACATCTGACTGAGTGTCTGTATGTACATTAGTGCTGTTGCTGAAGCTTATGGTGTGTTATAACATATGTGATTGTGAATTGCTTAAACCTGAATGAATTGCATGAAACCGAATGAGTGATGTCATCACATTGCTGGGGATTGAGAATTTAATCCGAGCCATGATTTTGTGTTGAATAGGATTAGAGGAAATGATTACTCGGTATTGGCTAGGAGCCGATTGTTGTATTGCCATCAACTATTTTACAGAAGTGCTGAATAATTTTCATGATTATTGATACGTGATGTACCCTATGTGATGCGTGATGTTAACGTGGGTGTATTACTTATATGTGTGAACTGCCATTAACCACCGTGTGAATTTGTATTAATTGGGTGAAGTCTGGTTCGTGTGAGGAACGCTGCTCTGAGGTGACTCTTCCTGCCATGGGCAATGTGGCAGCGTACACATTGCAGTGACCATGTAACTGTTGTAAACCTATAGGAATGAGACGTCATCCTATAAGTTGGATGCAGCAATTCATGAGTCAGGCAGGTGAAGTTGTAACTGCTTATGGTGGTGGTGAGTCTTTCAGGCGGTCCTGAGTGATTATGAGAGTTATATTAAGTGAGTATTATATGGTTATGTATCAGAATGAAGATAGGGAGTTGATTGACCTTAGTATGTCTGCCTCCGAGTGGATTAGAGGACGTCGGGTATGGATTAGCTACTAAAAAGTTGGTTAATTACTGGGATGAGAAAGGCGGTCAATCTGTCACTGAAGTTGTAAGTTTTTATAGGAATAACCGAGTGGTATTGTAAGCCTAAAGAGGAAAACAGGACCTTAAACCAAACTAAATTACACAGTGAGGGTTTACTTGGGAAGGGATTAGTGTATCCCGAGTGTGTAAAAGTGGGGATAATTCCGAGTGAAATCTTATGAGGAAGCATTGCTGAGTGAGGACTAGAGTGTTCTGAGTATAACCTCATAGAGAGTGCCATTACTAAGTTAAGAGGATAGTATCCGAGTGAAACATTCTGAGTAAGGGGAGATTCGAGTGGTGTGTCTCAGAGTGTGTCACTTCCGTGTAAAATGAAACCATACGGGATGGCTCTACGAAGAAAGATGCCGAGTGTAGAATTCTTAATGCCCTTGTGATGTCCAACCGAGTGATTTTCCCAGAGAAAAGTCCTTCTGGACGAAAATGAGACTCCGAGTGAGTGAGTTTAGCCAGAAGCATGGGGAGGAACCTAGGATTTCCACGCCGAGCGTAGTGCCTGTGCGAATTAAACCCTAGCAAATGGTATTGACTGGAGCACATGGGAGCCCTTTTGAGCGTTCATTCGGGTGTAAGGAAGAAATCTTGTGGTCAGATTTTGAAAACCCGAGTGTTTAAACCGAGAGGAATTGGTCAGGAGTGGGTGTTTTTGGGGGTCGGTGATGTTGTTTACCTATTAGATTACTCCCAACTAGATGATTAACCCCCCATCACGTATACATGTGATACAATTTTGGGTTTGTACCCTGTGTGAGTTGTAGTTATACCGAATGACTCATTTGAGTCTGGGAAACCGAGGGTGTAAATACACCAGTCGGTGTTGAGAGCACGGGGCCGAGCGGCCAAGTAATTAGGAAGTACCTGCTAGTAATGAATTGGCTGAGTTGAAATGGAATAAATTGTACGTTTTAACTTAAACTCCCAAATATATTAAATCCTCTAATGAAGTTGTAATCAGGTAGGGCCTGACCTTTTTGTTTTACCAACTGAAAATTTTGGTGCGGTCAGTAAACCGCTTGGGTGATAAATCTTCTCCGAGTGAAATTGTGGTTCAGTCGGTGACTGCTTGTGGAAACACAACCGCGTGGTAAGTAAACAGCAATCTTCTGAGTTAGGTATTTGTGGTAAGTTACCGATTGAATTTCGGGGACGAAATTCTTTTTCAGTGGGGGAGAACTGTAACATCCCAGTTTTGAAACTAAATGCCGAATGAAGACTAAACCATTAAGACTTAATTTCAAAAAGAAAATAACCGTTAATTATGTATATAACCAAGTAGATTTAAGCCTTTAAAATATGAAAAATGGTGGTGGTCAGGGGATGGGGGTGGAGTGCGCGTGGCTGCTGGGCTCACACTCTCCCATCCCACTCTTCTCTTACTCGTGCGCATATACATATATAAATAAAAACGTAAGCCTGTGATTAAGGACACACTCACTATTCCTTCAGATTCCTTCCTCCGTCACTTCATCCTCTACTTTTCTCTCTTCGTCTCCATCCTCCTTCTTCCCCTATCTCACTCTTCGCTCCTGGAGATCTTGATTTCAGTACTGGAGAACGAACCACACTCCATCCCAGAATCAGGCGCAGGATACGACGAGGCCAAGAAAGACCAAACAAACCAGGAGAAGGACATCGGACCCAACGACAAGAACGGAAAGGTTTCTGAGGTTCTTCTAAAGGTAGGGGGCGCTTGCATGTCGAATGCATGGTCTACGAACGGTACCGGATGAACGTACTGCTGAGTGTGGGTGTGTGTGTGTGCATGTATTCATAATCATTAAAATTGATGCATGATTTAAGATTCTAATAGTGATTTCATGGGGATGGTGTAGCCTGTTAGTGGATGATAATGATGAGTGATATGCATGGATCTATTTTCTTGTCACTATGGAAAATATGTATGTGCATGCCTTTAATTGGTTTGTTCAATGTTGTTAGTCTGATGACCGATTGTAACATGCGTTGGTGTGATTGATTGAATGATTACGAGTAGTGTGGGGAAATCTGCTTTTGCTTAATGACTACGGAGAAGGTGTTCGTGGCGTGATGATGTGTATTAATGAATGTGTTAGTTGCATGAGTGAGAGTGGGGCGACCCATAGAAGGTCAAGAACCCCAAGGGAACGACTTCCAGTTACCAACCCTGGCTAGATCCCGATGGTGCTCGTGGTAGCCGTAGGAGCTAGAGAAGAGAGTCTCAAGACGCCGTGGGAGGCCGGTGCCACCTGGTAAGAGCTGAGGGACGAGGGGCCAGAAGAAAAGGGGACCGTAACTGAGAGTCTTTACCCAAGTCGGATCCGCAGGCATGCATATAGAAATAAGGCCGATTGTGGTGATGTATAAATCTATGTATGTATATGTGTATGATTTTGAATGCATGAATGTAGATGTGCGTAGGAACTCCGTGGGCATGAATATATATATGGATGTGGAATAAACTCTGTGTATTATGTGTGTCACGAATGTTGTTTGAACTGCATGAACTTGGTTACTTGAGAAAGGTTGAATGATGGCAAGAGCGTGTACTGACGCTGATACCGAGTCTGTGAGTATCATTTTACATGTAAAAGCTTACCCCTGCAGTGGTCATATTTCAGTGAACATCTCTCGGAATGAAGAATGAAGGAAGAGCCGGGTGTGGAGCAGAGTAGCTGAGCATTATGGATCGTGTGTATATATATATGTACCATGTGCTAGTCGTATTTAAATGTTTTAGAAGAAGCCTTGGCCGGCTTGTGTTAATTTTGGGTTTTATTTACGAAACTTGAACACTCCGGACAGAAGGGGCATGTTGCGGTTGTAATTGTTTAGATGTTTCCTAACTATATATATATATATGTGTGTTGTGCATTATATTGTGCTGTGGAAGGTATTGAATGATAAGTACGGACGCCTGAGTATGTCTTGCGAGCGTAAGAGGCCGGTGTGGCTACGGATAGGCAGTAGGAATAAGTTTGGGGTTAAGGAGAGGAAATATAGAGTTCAAATATGCTTCGAATGAGGGAAGAACGAAAGACTAGTGAAAAACTGAGTGGAGTCCCTCGCTCCAGCGAGTGTGGACTAGGAAGACTTATGCTGGGTTCCCGCGGGCGGAGTCATACCCCGTCCAAGTGCTAGAGCAGTCCGCCCAAGCAGAAGGACTCGCGTTGAAGCAAGTAAAAGTCAAAGTGTGATACCGTCCCACTATCCTTCCTCTCCGTTGTGGAGCTAACGTGACCCCAACACCGGTGTTGACCCCCCTGATTTGGGCGTTGTGGTTGAGTCCGCCCAGGCGTTGTCATAATTAGTTGAGTTGGGCGGAATAAGTTCAGGCTCCTCCTTCCTCCACAAACTACTCCTGCATATGTACATCTCCCTTCTTCTTCCCTTGCCTGTCCTCTGAAGCTGAACGACCAACGTTCTCTGAGAAAGGGTCAGTCCGTAGGAACGAATAGACGCTAATGTAAGGTTTACTTGAAGAGTTTCACGTCTGATGTTGCATTGTCACACATCGTTTAGGCGGTGTGAGACAACGGTTGAGCGGGTCACCTTCGCCCTGGAGTCCGCCCAGGACAATCATACCCCGCCTAGCCAGGTAGGATGATTCGAACTCCGCCCCTTTACCGAGTGCTACGCGTGTGAATGTATTAACATCTTCCCCTTATCTATTTCCTCCTAATGAGTGACCAGTGTTACTCGTGGAAGAGTTCCTCTTTTAGAATTTCCCCCCATCCGCTGTTGCATTATCATACCCCGCCTAGGCGGTATCAGGCCTCGCCTGAGCGAGCCCATGATGTTGTGCAATCCGCCCAGGCGCTGGTGTGCTGCCTTAAATCCATCAAACCAACCCCAGTCTTAGTTTTTCTGTAAAATACCCTATACGTAAGAATGCTCTTGTTTTTCTTGCCTGCTTCCTTCCTTCCATGTTGAATAAACCGATTGTAACATGTTGACCTCGCTTAGGCGGTGTCATACCTCACCCAAGTGACTAGGATAGTTCGCCCAAGCACGTGGAACCATGCTGAAGCGAGTAGATATCAACGTGAGACTCCGCCTATGTACCTCCCTCTTCCGTTGTCACATTATTATATCTCGCTGGGCGGTGTTGGACATCGCCTGAGTGAGTGAACATTGTGATGTAGTCCGTCCAGGCGTTGTTGTGCCTTGCTGAACTGGACGGCGGTGTAATTACTTCCTCCTTCCGTGGTTGCACTATTATGCTTCGCTCAGGCGGCGTAGGACCCTCGTCTGAGCGAGTCAATTATCTTAGTCTTTGCTTAGGCGCTGTTGTGTTTCGCTGGGCAGTATGGGTTGGCCCAAGCCTTGCTTCCTCCTCCAACTGTTATACGTGTTAATCGTTCTTTTATTTACCTTGTCCCTTCCACCGAATGCCATGCGTGTGGATGACCTCTCATTTCCCCTGCCTTCCTCCCCTATTTCTTGTGCCCGGTTCCTTTTGATTATTGAGCGAAGGGAGTACTGAGTAAACTGGATGAACTACTGTGCTCCGCTGAGTCCGACTGGGTGCTTGCCCTTCCTTGCCTACTATCCCATTTGCGATCCGGTTGCCTTATGGTCTATTTGGTTTACTTACATTTTGGAAGAATTTTCCCCGTATTGGTTCTTAATTATTTATTAAATTAGGGTGTTACAAACCCTGCGTAATATATATATATGATATAGGTGATTGAGTGTGAACCCTGATTGAATAAGTTGATTATGATAGAGTCTTGGTTCCTGGTTAATGATAACTGAGTGAATGATTGATGGATATATTTATATGCTGACCTATATGAGTTGAAACGATGTAATTTGGGCGGGTTTCAGGTGAACTGCTTTTATGTATTGCTCTATATTTGAAACATAACAGTTGTTTGATGATTGAAATACGTAATCTGTGCGTGGTTGATTATTGATGAATGCAACACCCAGACATTGTGATAGATATTAATTGTGAATCGTTGTGGTGATACCCCATCTGAAGGATGTGTATATATATATATGTATGCTAATGAGAATGTCGAGTGGCTCATGCTGTGAGTCAGCAAATAAGAGTTGTGTGTGATTTATAATGAAATGCATCAGCGTTGAACGTTTTTCAGAGTGGGCAATCAGATGAATGCGTGGGGTATTGAGGATTCTGAGATTAATCCTAAAAGACCTCCGAGTTGGACTCGAGGCCATGCTTGGGGCATAAGCATTGGATGCTTAATGAAAGTCCTTGGGTTGGACTCAAGGCAAATGCCGAGTGCATTGGAGTTGGACTCCTAGTGAATGAATCGTATGCATCTGATTCGCCGACTGCATGAATACATGTGTATGAGAGCATTATTATTGAGGCTGACATGATTTGCATGGATTTCAATGATTTGAGTAGCTTCCAACTTGATGATGTTGTATGAATGAGGTCTGACTGAGTGAATGTACATGTATTGATGTTGTTGCCAAGTGTGATGCAATGTTATAATTGAGAATGTATGTTATGGTACGATTTCTGATTGAATGACTGTGTGTACACTTATGATGATAAATGAGCTCAGTGTGAATTATACGAATATGTGAATATGATATTGTGAATGAAATCCTTAATGTAGTTTGGAAGTGATTTGGGTAAATCTGATTGGATGAATATATGTATATATCGATGCTATTACCAAGTGCAATATGATGTTGTGGTTATGGTGCATGATGTAGTGAACAATAATATAGCCATGAATAATTGGTATGAAATCCGACTGAGTGTCTGTATGTACATTAGTGTCGTTGCTGAGCTCGTGATGTGTTATAATAGCATATGTGATTGTGGATTGCTTAATCTTGAGTGAATTGCGTGAACCCGAGGGAGTGATGTTATTATATAGCTGATAATTAAGAATTTAATCTGAGCCATGGTTTTGTGAGGAATAAGGTTTAGAGGAAATATTTACTCGGTGTTGGCTAGAGGCCGATTGTTGTATTGCCATCATACTATTTTACAGAAGTGATGAATAATTTTCATGATTATTGATGCGTGATGTACCCTATGTGATGCATGATGTTGATGTAGGTGTATTACTTATGTGTGTGAACTGCCATTAACTACCGTGTGAATTAGTATTAGTTGGGTGAGTCTGGTCCATGTGAGGCACACTGCTCTGAGATGACTCTTCCTGCCATAGGTAATGTGGCAGCGTACACGTTGCAGCGACTATGTAATTGTTGTAACCCTATAGGAATGAGACGTCATCCTATAAGTTGGATGCAGCAATTCATGAGTCGGGCAGGTGAAGCTGTAACTGCTTATGGTAATGGTGAGTCTTTCAGACGATTCCGAGTGATGACGAGAGTTATATTAAATGAGTGTTATGCGATTGTTTACCAAAATGAAGGTAGAGGGTTTGTTTGACCTTGACGTGTCTGCTTCCGAGAGGATTAGAGGTTGCTGGGTACGGATTGGCTACTAAGAGGATGATTGGTATTGGAATAAGAAGGGTGATCAAACTGTCACTGAAATTGGAGTTTTGAAAGGTTAACCGAGTGATACTGTAAGCCTAATGAGGAAACCAGGTTTGGAGCCAAACTAAATTGTAAGGTTAGGAATTGCTCGGGAAAGGTTAGTAAATTCCGAGTGTGTAAGAGTGGAGACAATTCCATGTGAAGACCTTGTGGGAAAGAACTGCTGAGTGAAAATTATGGTGTTCCGAGTAGAACCTTATTGAGAGGATCATTACTAAGTTAAGGGAATAGTGTCTGAGTGTGACCTTCTGGGTAAGGTAAGATTCGAGTGACGTGACTCGGAGTGTATCACTTTTGAGTGGAATGGCACCGTGTGGAACGATTCTGAATAGTAAGATAGCGAGTGTAGAATTCCTAATACCCTTGGGATGTCCAACCGAGTGATCTTGCAGGAGAAAAGTCCTTTTGGTCGGAAAATGGAACTTAGAGTGTGCAAGTTTCCGAGTGAAGGGGGCTCTGAGAGGAAGTAGATATCCGAGTGAAGGATTTAATTGAAGTCGTACTCAGGTCAGTGATTGGGACTGTTGAGCTGGAACTTAGGTTTGGTTTCGAGGCAGGCTCGAGTTACGAGTGAATTTCTGGTAAGTAGAAGGATTTCTGGGTGAGAATTACCCTCAAACCCTAAGTGATGTTTTGTGTAAGAGGACCGAGTGAAACTCTCAGGATGAAAGCATGGAATTAGCCGAAAGCATGGGTAGGAATCTAAGATTTCAGAATTTAGTGTAGTGCATATGCGAAGTAAATCCGGGTAAATTGTGCTAATTGAAACACATGGAAAATTCCTTGAGTGTTCCCTTTGGTGTAAGAGAGAGATTTTGTGGTCAGGTTTTGAAAACCAGAGGGTTTGGTCCGAAAGAAATCGGTTAGGAGTGAGCATTTTTGAGAGTTGGTGATGTTGTTTGCGGATTAGATTATTCCCAACTGGTTGATTAACCTTCGTAATGTGTCTCATGAGATGCAACATTGAGTCTGTACTCTGTGTAAGTTATGGTTGTGCCGAGTGACTCTTTTGAGTCGGGGAGCCCGATGGTGTAAATACACCGAGCGGTGTCGTGAGTATAGGGCCGAGCGGCCAAGAAATTAGGAAGTGCCACTGCTTATGACGAAATTGGCTAAGTTAATGAGGGACATGGTACGTTTTAGAAATTGAATCCCCAAATATATATTAAATTCTGCGATGAGGTTGCAATCAGGTGGGACCTGACTTTTGTGTCTTGCCGACTGGAATTATGGTGCGATCAGTAAACCGCTTGAGTGGTGAATCTCTGCCGAGTGGAATTGTGATCCGATCGGTGAATGCTTGAGGAAGCACAGTCGTGTGAGTGATTGAGACAGCAATCTTCTGAGTTATGTATGTAAGGTAAGTTACCGATTGAATTTCGAGGATGAAATTCTTTTAAGAGAGGGAGAACTGTAACATCCCAATTTAATAATTAATTGCTGAATGAAAATAAATCATTAAAATAATAAATTGATAAGTGTGGGGAGAATTATTTATTAATTATAATTGGTTTAATTAATTTAAGTTAAGAAAAGAAAGGCTGACTGATGGTGATTAGTTGTCAATGACTGATTAGATGTGACTATGTGCGTATGACGCGTGTGGGGGGCTGCTGCTGTGCGCGCTTTCCCACCCCACTCTTCCTTCTCTTCGTACATGCATATATGGGTACACTATCCTTCATTCTTCCCTTCAGATTCCTCTTCTTCCGTTCTTTCTTCTTCTTCTTCTTCTTCACTCTTCGATCTTCTTCTTCATCCTCTGCACTCTGTTCCTGTAAGCTCGCAACAATGGTGGCTGAGGATCAGAGTCCTCCTTCTTGACTCGATGAGCCAGAGAGGGTGCGGGTGTGCATTTCCTCCTGTATGCAACCAGTCTTCTTCCCCGTGGTTCCTTCGTCGACTCCCTCTCCTTGCTCGAAGCTGCCAAGCCTCAGTGGAGATCTGTGCTACGAGGAGCTTCAAGGTGGTTGGAGTGTTCACAGCGTTGTGATGGAGCTACTCTAGGGAATGAACCAAGAGCTGGGCATCTCAGAAGCCCGAATGGTCTCCCCTGCTCTTGCATGCAGATGTGCTAAGTGTGACTCAGTGTCCCTCTGGAACTGGGTGTCGTGTTGACCGACTGAAAGCTTCAGTCCAGGTAAGGGGGCATCTTCTATCTTAAATGCATGGGTTATGAACGGGTTCTGAGTGTTGATGCTTGCTGTTTCCGTGTTCTGATTGTGTGTTGTGTTGCATGCGAGTGTGTACTGCCCAGTTGCATGACGAGTGAAAGTTGAGTGTTGCATGTTGATGGCCTGTGAATGTTGAACGATTGTGTGAAAGGAATGTGTTGAAGTGATTTTGATGATTACCGTGTGTTTTACATGACCTGCAAGTTGTTATGAGTTTAGAATACTGACTGCATGTGATAAAATATGACTTAGTGAATCTGATAATGTACCTTACCGATTGCATGTGTTGTCTGAGTCCTGACATTGCTTAATGTCGATTGCATGTATGTTGTTTGAGTCCTGATGATGTGTTATACTAGTCACATGAGATACGTGTATTGTTGAATGCTGATGATGTATAATGTCGACTGCATGAGATGCATGTGTTGTGGAATACTGTTAATGCCTAGCACTGATTGCATGAGATGCATATGCTATTAAGTTCTGAGAATGTGTAACACCGAATGCATGAGATGCATGTGTTGTTGACTTCTGTTAATGTTCAGCATTGATTGCATGAGATGCATGTGCTGTTTGAATGCTGATGATGTATGATGCCGATTGCATGAGATGCATGTATGGCTGTGTATATGAACTCTGTGTTGTGTGATGAATCCGCGTGTGGCGCATGGGATGCGTTTATGCTGAGAGCACGTAGTGTGGGACACTACCATCGGTTATTAAAGCGTGGGACGCTATGAAATCCTTGAGTGGGACTCAAGGTAGCCCTTGAGTGGGACTCGGGCTGCCTGTGAACACCTCCGTTGGGGCTGAGAGCATTGGTGTCACCTGTGGGTAAACGGTTAGGTACCTGTAAAACGGCCAAGCAGCTGGGAGCTGATTTGATAGCTGAGAGCTATGTATAAAAAGGCTGGGAGCCTACGTTGCAACGTCTAAACCGATACACACGAATGCGGAACCGAGTGAAATACTATGTGCCTATTAGCTGTTGATATTGTTTGGAATTAGTTATGCATGCGAAGGTGTTAATGAGATGATGAATGTTTATAACCGAGTGAAATGCTCTGTGTGTATTAACTGATTGATATTGTTGGAACTGATTATGCATGTGATGATGTTAATGGAAGGATGAATGTGTATAACCGAGTGAATACTCTGTGTATATGTATTGCTGATGCTGACTGGAATTTGATTATGCGGGTGATGATGTTAAGGAGATGATGAATGTATATAACCGAGTGAACTATTCTGTGTGCATGTGCTGTTGATACTGATCGAAATCTGCTCTGTGAACGTATGTTAATATTGTTGGAAAGTTGTGTATATATAGCCGAGTGAGAATTGTTGGGTTCTGAGTGAGAAATGTTCAATGTGTGTTCTGATTCATGGGTATTATTATGACACTGATTGTTGTATGTTAATATTATTGGATCGATATGTGCATAAGGCCGAGTGATACTGGTGGGTTCCGATCGGTAAGAGTTCCATGTGTGTCTTGGTTGATTGATATTGCTTGACTTTACTCGTTGCTATGTATAATTGCGTGTATATGTATATTGCTATATAATTATGGGACAACCTGAGTCGGTATCTATCATTTAATATCTAAGATGCTCACCCCTACACCATTTTTCAGTGTGCAGGTCGTACTCAGAAATGATGATAGGGTCTCAAGTCCGAGTGTAGTGCACTCCGATTGTTGAGTACTTGTATTGCATTATTATGTTCTGTCCGTGTAGCCTTGGCTGGCTCTTATGTAAAATGACAATTAAATATATTCATTTATAAAGATTGAGTAGTCATGGTGTCACTTGTATGGTATCGTAAGTATTGGTAAATGCATAATATCAAGATAATGGGTATTCCGAGTATATGGTTACATGTTTATGGGTCGGTAGACTGGATTTGTGGGCAGATTTATGTTTCTGAGAACATGTACTCATTTGTATGTGCTTCGTACTGATTCGATGCGTTTTCCAACTGGGATGTGTTGCTAAATGACTCAAGGGCCGTTGATGAGTGAAATTATGTCAAGTTGGTGGTTCCGAGTGAAGATTTCTGGGTGGCTTTTCCGAGTGAACATGTTGAGTGACTCCAAGTGAAAATTTTAAGTAAATCCCGAGTGAGGAAGAGTTTGTATTTCCCGAATGAAAACCTTGAGTGATTCCCTTTTGAGAGAAGAGTTAGAATAGTGGTTTAGAGTGGATTGGATCTTAAGTGTAAGGTATTGGTAGTCCGGGTAGATGATGTAAAGTCCGAGTGAGTGAGGATTGGTATCCCGGGTGAATGTATTCCAAATAATGGATGGGTAATGTGACCCGATTGTGTTAAGGTTGGAGTGCGTCGAGTGATGCATGATTAGGATATATTCTGAGTAAGAAAGAGTTTTGGATTCCCGAGTGAAGTGCGAGCGTGATGATTTACCGTGTGAACCTTTGTCCATATCCGAGTGAGAAATTACCTTGTACCTGTGTTCACCCCAGTGAATTAGACTTAGCTCCAGCGAGTGTGTGTTTGGGAAGGCTTTTGTGTTGGCATCGCTTAAGCGGATCGTGCCTCGCCCGAACGACTAGAGCTGTTTCGCCCAAGCATGTGGGATCGCGCTGAAGCGAGTAGATGTTGGTGTTGAGCTTCGCTTGAGTATCCCCTTTTCCACTGTTGCATTGTCACCTTTCGCTCACGCGGCATAGGACCTCGCTTGAACGAGTCAGAGTTGTCATGGATTTCGCCCAGGCGCTGATGTGTTTCGCTGAACCAAATGGGTCGGTTCCAGCCTTGTTCCTTCCGCTGATTGCTATATGTGTGAATGCTCTTTTATTTCCCTTGCCTTCTTCTTTCTTTTTTCCATGCCGATTGACCAGTGGTTGATTTTGTGAAAAAATTTTCCCTGTTTTTGGGTTTATTATTTATTAAAATTTAGGTGTTACAGAGCATAAAATATTTTTTCCAATAAGCGTAATGCAAGAAATAGAGGTTGAAAAAGAAAAAGGCTAAAGAAAAAAGTAAGTTCTCCATAGAGAAACCTTTGAACAAAAAGAGAACTAGAAAAAGAAGATAAAGAATTCTGAAAAGGAAGAATCCTCATAAACTTTGAAAATTTCATTACTTATGCTCTTCTTTGTGCATGCAATTTGAAATCCACGAAAAACCAAGAATTCTTGCAAGCCCAGCCTCATTACAACCTTTTTAAAGACATTTGCGATCCTTGCTATTTTTATGATTTTGGTTTGATTGGAGATGACTGGCAATGTTAACAAGGAATTCTAATGATGAATATGTGAAAGAGACACTTATAAGAAACAATGAGAAGCTCCTTATTCTTACAACATTGGGTTCATCTTGAGAATCTGAGCATCGTGAGAATCTGAGCATCTTGAGAATCTGTGTTCATCTTGAGAATCTGAACATCATGAACCCTAAACTTTCATTGTGTTCATCTTGAGAATCTGAGCATCATAAGAATCTGAGCATCATGAACATTTTCTTACTCCTTTTTAATTGTGTTCATCTTGAGAATCTGAGCATCATGAACATTTTCTTACTTAACTTTCATTCTTTTGGCTTGAGGACAAGCAAAACTCTAGGTTGGGGAGAGTTTGATAAGTATAAATTAAGCATTGTTCTCATGAACCAATTGACCTTAATTTTGTAAAGAATTTAACTTGATTGGTGAATAAGTGAAGGAATTTAAGCATGAAATCTCTTTTGAAAGATACAATGCGTACAAGATATTATTTTGCCAAAATTCTTGAAGAAATGCAGGAATTACAAGAAAACAATCAAGTCAGCATACTTGGCCTTGTTCATGAAGAAGCATGAAGCCTGAACCATGCATCAACCTCATGCCACGCTTAAGCATAAAAAACAAGGGGCACTTGAGTGCAAGGAGTGCTGAAGGCCACACTTGAAGAATGTTTGAGTGAAGGAACATTAGCATCAAACCCCTCTCACGCTTGAATGTGAGAAGAGGACGCTTGAGCTTGAGCCCGTGCGCGGTTGAGCGTGACCCTGGGCGTGATCAAGCGTAAGGATAGGAAATCATGTGAAAAGCATCATACCCCTTCCACGCTTAAGTGTGAGAAGAGGGCTCTTGAGCTTGAACCCATGCGCGCTTGAGTGTGACGCACGGTGGGGAACAAGTGTGAGAACAGGAAAGAAAATGAAAGGCATAGGCCCCCTTCACGCTTGAGCATGGAAATCTTACGCTTAAGCGTAGGCACGCTCAAGTAAGAATATCTTACGCTTGAGCGTGTTCAAAGAAGTATGGGACTTCTATTAAATATGGGCCAATGGCGCGAAGCCAGCACACCTACTTCTGCATATCTCCAACCATCTCTGTATGGCTACTTAGCAAGTGGCGGTTGCGCTTAAGCTTGGGAAGAAGGTGCTCAAGCGTGACTCCTCTATAAATAGAGAAGAAGAACAGAGGATCAACATCATTTTAGCATTCAATCATTCAAGTCACTTCCAATTTCTTTCTGTATTCATTTCCTTTTGTTGAGTGAAAATGCAAGGCATGAGTAGCTAAATCCATTCATTGGGATTGGTTGTAATCATTCAAACCCCAAGTAATGCTGCTATAAGTTTTTCATATATATTTAACAAGAAATGATGATTTTTATGTTTCATTCTACACTTAATGCTTGAAAGTACTTAATCACTATTTTCTTGTCTTTGGTTTTCTTAAGTATATTGGGAAATAACTTTTGAGAGCAGATCTGAATGAATACTCATTATGAGTAGATGACCAGGGATGGTATCTAACATAGTGAACGTCTAAATAATCGATCATTAATGCTGGAATGATTTCAAGGTGACTGTGGGATCAGGAGGTTGAAATCATTCTTATGAATTTTATACTCAAGGGATCGATACAAATGACTTTGATTGTGACGTAAAAATTATCATTTCAAGTTATAGATATGCAAAGTTACATAGCTTACAGAAGGTGAGAAGCGATGAACAATCAATCCCAATTTTCCAAATTTGAATTTCACCAAAACTCTTTAGTGTTGTCTCTTACATTTTTTACTATTTGTTAATCATTTTAATCAAAACCTTTTACAACCAACCAAAACAAAACTTCCTGTCAAATCAATTCAACGACTAAGATCTTCAAGCTAACACCTCCAGTGGAACGACAACCCCTTTTACTACAACTTTAGTGTTTAAACTTGGCACTAATCTTTCATTAGATTCCTATTATACCGACTTGATTCTCTTCTTGTACACTTTATTTCTTTGTATGATTGATAAAAATCTTTACCACCGGTGCACGAGTATTTTTATTTTCCCCTATGACTCAGAGTGTAAGTCACGAAGCCGCCCATGTATAGCTACGGGGAGCTGCATATGGCCGACTTTGTGGGGGGTGACTAATTGATAATCAAGTGTCCCTGGTGGTCCTATGGATCACAGCCACCATGGTATGAATCATGGTCAGCTCATAACACCTTTATATTGATTATGGTGTTTACCGTGGTCACGGTGTAAATGGCCAGGTGTTGCAAGATGGGCGATGTGGTTTGGTACCAGTAAAACATAATGATAAGCATGAAATTTGATGATATATATGGATACATTTTTCTACTACAGTAGGGATACAGTTATATGATCATACTTGACCCACAATTTGGTGATTATTCCCACAGTCAGATCCGTAATTGATATTACTCTGTTGTGCATGTGCATTAGCCTAAGAGCATTTCAATATAGCAATGAGGTATGCCAAAGGTGAAGAGAAATGATGATGGTTATGATTGGGTGAGAAAATACCTGAAGATAACATAAAAGATATGAATACAATCACATATATGGTGTATAGTGATTTTATGTGTGATAGCCAAATATGGTGAAGGGTTTGATTATGTGTATGCATATATACTTTGTTATGATCCATAGGGATCATTGAGTTATTTGTATATTGGTGAGATATTGATAATTATGATGATGAATGATATGTTGATTGTAATATCCCTAATTTTGGAAAAAAAATAAATTCATTGGATAATGATAATTAATTATTTATGGTCCAATAATTATGGGAAAATTAATTAGACATTAGAGGTGAATTATGGTAAATCGAGAATTACCAAAATCGAGTGATTTAACAGATGGTGCGGGACCCTCTTGGTCAAATTGAATATTTGATGGGTCTAGAATACTTAGAAAATTATTGTGGTTATGGTGGTATAGTTAGAATAATTTTTGGTATTGAGAAAATAATTAATTGGATGCAGTGTATGTTATTAAACGGGAAATATACGAGCCAAAATAAAATTAAAAGAAAATGAATAATCCTATTTTTCCCTCTTATTTCCATCGTCAACTTTTTTTTCCACTCTTCTTTTCACTCTTTTGCATAATGGGTAATGGACTTATGGATCAAAAGACAAATGCATAAAAGGACACTCTTTTAACCATTGGACAATGTCTAATTTTTACATTTTTCCTCTCTTTTTCCCTAAATCACCATAAACTCTTCTTCTTCTTCTTCTTTCCATCCATTTTGTTTCTTCTTCTCCTCCCCTCCTCCATGGCAAACCGTGACCACCTCTCTCCATAACCATTCTCCACTTAATTTTTTTAATTCCCATGGATTTATGAAGCTTATATTGGGCATGGAGGCAAAGCTTGGGGCATCTCTTTCTTCCTCCTCTTATTTTTCATTTTTGGGTATGAAGCATGGAATTGAGGTAAGGTTTTGAACCGACCTTGCTTTATTTATGGTTTTTATGATCCTTTAGCTTAGAATATTGGCGTTGGGTATTATGGGTCTTGATGAGAATAATGGAAACCCTAGGCTTGAGTAGCTTGAGAAATGATTTTGATTTTGGTTTTGTGATAGAAATGGATGAGGGATTATTGTGTTTGGAGGACTCATGGAAATGGTGGAAAATAGTTGCTGATTTGGTGATTTTAGAGAAAAACCCTAAGTGTTGAATTTTGGGGGTTTTGGCAAAATTAGTGAAATTCATGATGTTTGATGCCTTAGAATGATTTTACATGAAGAAATAAGTTTTTAGAGGTATTGGAATGGAGTATTGATGTTGATGAATTTTTGAGCTAAGTTAATGCTATTTGAATGATGAAAAATATGCACTAGGTTCATGATGTTATGTATAATGGTATATGCATGTGAAACCCAAACCATAGGGTAGATGATCATTGGGAACATTGTGTGCTATTTACAATTGATTGGCACTTTGATGATGATATTGAGCTTATGATGATGTATGAGAATCATTGAAATTGATGCTTGCTAATTTGTATGTGCACCCTTTAAGAGTGAATAATTTGAGGCTTTTGGGCAAGGATGGTGAAAATTAATGAGTTGGTTGTCATGAGAGTGTTTGGGGATAGAAAAGATGATTGAAATCATTGGTGTTAATATTTGAGGTTATTGGAGTTTGATGAGGATTTGATGTGGCCTTAGGCCATCATATGTGCCACTTGGAATTTATGAATTGTTGATGGCCTTGAATGAAACTAAGATGGCTTATAATGAATTTGAGTGACAATGATGGCAAATGGATGATTTATATGATGATTTAGATGTCATATTGATAAAGGATGTGATATTGTTATTGTTGGGTTTGGTTAACCCTTTTGAGGCTTAGAAAATCTTGGTTTTGGGAAAGGAATTCTCGAAGCCTAACACAAACATATGAATTGGTGTTTTGGCAAGTTTAGAACTTGTTTATAAGCCTTACGATATATAAATCATTATTTAGAATTGTGAGGAATGCCTTGAGATGGCCTAATGATTGTATGAATGTATGTGTGTTGTATAGATCGTATTCCGGATGATGATGCAGAATGATCAGAGCATTCAAATTATGGTTCTTCTCTAAAGGTAGAAGAGAAGTTTACATTCCAAATGCATGAGTAGAATGATTAGTGATTAATGTATGTGATAGTACTCATGCTTGCCTTGCCATGTTTATAGTGAAATGATATATGTGGCAAAGGCTATTAAGAATGATATATATATATATATATATATATATATATATATTGATGATGAATGTTTAGTGTCCCTTTGATGGGCGTGATGTATTGTTGATGAACAACCCATGAGGGGTTGAAATATGTATATGTCTTACGAATTGAGAATTCCATGTGACTTTGATGAATGACATGCTTGGTTTAGCCAAAAAGAGCTTGAAATGCTATTGGCACACACTTTGATCTAGGAAATGAATTATGGGATGAGACTTGTTGGAGCAAGTCACATATATATGTGAATATGAGTCCATAGAGAGTTTGGACCAAAACTTAGCTAATTGCATTTTGGCATGTCATGTAAAATTCCCAAAATATGCATAAAACTACCCTATAGCTTAGATTTTGATTGGGATGGAATTTTGGCTTGAAACTTTTCCACATAATTTATAATAGGGTAGGTAAGTTGTGTATAAAATTTCATGTAAATTGGAGTTGAATAGGCTAGTGAAAAGGGGTCCCAAAGTTGGCAAAAACATAAGGGCCAAAAAGCTGCATAATGGTACCTACAGTAGTGAGATCCACAGCCAGTGGGAATTTCCCACGGCCAGTGGAATTGCCACTATTAGAAATTTCCAACTGCTGCTTTTCCCTTACTGTTTTTGGCCCCTTTGGATACCTTAATGACATTTTTAGCCTCCAACTTCTGCATAAAAGTTATAAATAATAATGTTATGGATGTGTGAAAATTATTCTTACCTTAATTGAAATTTTCTAACTCTCATTAGGTGTAAAACACCAGACCCATTACATTATAAAATTCACATTTAAAAGGGCTTTGAACCCAACTTTTTATGATTATCAAATTGGGACAAATAAGTGATGTTTGTGACATGTCCCCCTATTTTTGAGACTTATAATGAACCCTTTCCATGTCTTAATGTGGAAATTGTCATGAGCCTATTATTATCCACAACCCATTTTTATTATGTAAAATCAAGAGATTATATTAGGGGTATATGATTGTGGTGTGTTTGGTAATGTTTGATGTTGATCTAATGTATTGGTAAAATATGTATATGCCTAAATCATGTTATGAGAACATGAATATTCCACCACTAATGATGTCTTATGATGATTGATAATGAAAAGTAAATGTTGTGGTTATATGTCACACCTTGTATGATAATGAAATTAATGAGGGGTCGATTGAATGGAAATGGGTTGTGTAAATCAATGAATTTAATATGATGTTGATGATGATTAAAAGTGGATGATGGCACATGTATTGAATGATAAATGATAATGTTGAATGAAAAGAGATGTTGTCGTTGAACATGCCCTTGAATAAGTGGATCCATTGCATATACATTCAATAGTTGACATATGCATTAGCCATAGGTAAATGGCATTTGAGATGGAGATGACCAAAAGAGAAAAGAACCTCTTAAGAAAGTGTTAATTGACTAAAGATTTAATGACTTAATGTTGATAATTATGAATGCCCATGATGATAAAAGGGCTATGTGAATGTGTATGTGCTTGTGCTTGTGCTTGTGCTTGACATGAATTGTGAATAATAAGGCTTTTATGCCTAAGATGATATCTTGATGATGGTTGTTTAACACTTGATGATTTAATTGCAAAGCACACATGATGTTGTATGCATGTACACATGATCATAATGTATTTATATTCGTCATTTTGAATGTATAACTCACCCTCCCACGTTGTTTCCTTTTTAGCATTGTGGTGTAGGTTTACCATAGGATGAGTTTGGGTTTTTAAGGTTAAGCTTTTGAAGAAGGTAACTAGTGGTAATGGAATACCTTGGCCGGTAGCTTTTGTTAAACATGATGTAATTATTGATTTATGTATAATGATGTTGATAAATAGTGATTTATAAACATGTTAGTATATCAATGTATATTGATGACAGTGATATTTGAAATGATACCACTTTAGTGATATGTGATGTTAATTATGGAATGTGATTAGTGAATTTGAGTGTTGTATAATCATATACATATTTAAGGCATAGGGGATGTAAGTATGCTAGGAATTGGATAACTCATATTCTAATTTAATGATTGATACCTCATGTTGAGGTTACTTACAATTGATAATGTAAGATTATAATTTAGGTGTGTGGTCGATTATGGCCTAATAGGCTTATATTATGAAATTGTATGATTGCTTGAGCCTTTTTCCTTATCTCCATATATGGAACTAGGCGGGTGCCCTGTATACATATTCCTCTTCCGCTGTAAACTCAAATTATTTTGTATATGTGTGTGGGCATTTTCATTAGCGATCCAGTTTGTAAATTTTCATATCTCACTCTTCGGTTTTCTATGGTTTGGGTTTTGATGTAATCGTGGAGGTGTTTTTGAGATTATTTTAAACGTGAAAAATTTACTTGCATTTCTATTAATTATTTATCTTGATTACATCGAGATCTGAGTCTAGAAAATCAGGGTGTGATATTGATGCAAAGTATACATGATGTTGAATGCATATGCATATAATCACATTGTATTCATAATCATCCTTTGGAATGTATAACCCACTTTCCAATGTTGTCTATTTTTAGCCTTGTGATGTAGGATACTCATGGAAGTGAGATTACATATTTTGGAACATATCACTATAACCACCATAATTATCTTAGTATTTTATACCCATCAAATGTCTAAAAAGATTATGGGTCCTACCTCTTCAATTAATTCATTCCATTCCAACAAATTTTAAATCATTGGCATTTCATAATTATTTCTTAATAAATTTTCCTATATGTTTTAGACGTTATATAATTAATCATTATCACACTATAATTTATTTTTCTAAAATTTGGGATGTTATAATCCACTCTACCTAAAAAAGGAATTTCGTCCATGAAGTTTAATATATCTAATTCGAACATATTCAGATATCGTTTCCATATATCGTCCTTACGTTCCCATGTGGTAGTCTCAACATTACCATGTGTCTAAGCCATCTTCACCAATGGTATCAGTGTAACTCACTTGGTTAACTAGAAGAAATCCCTTCCACTAGATCGTCCTACTTAACTAAGAGGTTACAAGTTTTAGAAAAATATGGAAGTTTTTTTTCTACAAGAAACAATTGTGGAACTATAACTTCATCAAAACATTTTATGTAACAGCCCTGATTTTTAAAAATAGGAAACTAGACCCTCAGGACTCCTGAGGATACTCTGTTGAGCTTTTGGTAAGAAGCTTGAGGCTTTGGCCTGTTCATTTAATGGTTCGGTATATGAAAAATAGTGAAAAGTAGACCTTGTTAAGATATTTAAAATGAAGTATAAGAATACAGAGAAAGAGTATAGTGAATGAAAGAAGCAGCGATAAGAAAATAATAATAGCAACGTCCGACAGTACTGTTCCATAACACGTTAACGACGATTATTTGGTTTAAACTGGGTACTGATTAATTTTGTTGGTTGATGATTATTTTCTGCTAATAATATTTTATAGATAATACTTAATATTGGTAATTAATATCTAATCTCAATTAATAATTATTTATTTTAAAAATATATTAAATGTTTAATTATTTAATTTTAAAAGTGTTATTTGTTTAGTTTGAAATTTTATAACATTATCTGTATAATACTTACTTATGATGATTATTTTGATTGAGTATTAATTTGTTGATAATTATTTAGTCAATAATTATTTAGTTAGTAATTATCCCCTACTAATAATATTTTAACATGTAATAATAAATTATGCTTAATAACTGATATTTAAAATTTATATTAATAAAATATATTCAATTGATTATTTTGAAAATATATGAATATTTATAATAATATTTTATTTTGAAATTATATTTTAAATTGTTTATTTAATTAATAATTATGTTTAATAATAAAATGTTATCAAGTTCCTCAGTATTGAACTGTGGGACCCAACCTGAGATCGGACTTTGACCGTTTGACCCGAGACTAGTGATTCAGTAGGGAAACTAGTCCTTTTAGGACCCCCTCCGTGATGAATCAAGGGTGTCTCACTTGGCCTAACCGGCCCGATCAAAACCTTTAATGTCTCTTACGTTTGACCATTCATATACCTCGGGATATCCGATGGTGGCACGGTCAGTCTCTGGTGACTTGTTTCGACATTTTAGGAACTTTTCCTCAAGAGGCCGAAGCCCAGTTTGGACTCTATCACCCTCGTTTTTCCATAAATCAGTTTCTTCATAAAATCGTCCTCAAACTCGACTCGAATACCTTTGGTGTTTTGGACCCAAATTTTGCATACAATCTTGGAATCAAACGATTTTGGTTTGAATCTCTTCATTTTGAGAAGATCTTCAACCTTTGTTTCTAGCCCCAAACTCCGACTCCTACTCTATCAACCTCAAAATCAAAGATTAAGTATGTTTGCCTCAAAATTCCACCGTTTGGACGTTTTTCCCTACGCATGGTTATGAAAAAAATTCATAACTCTTTCATACGACCTTTATTTGTGCAAAATTAGTGTCAAAATCTCCGTAAAAAAATTTTCTACATTTTTTGGGAAGGCATAAAAGGCTAAATCCTTCTAGATCAGTACAGTTTAATAGATCTTTGCAACCCCTTAGCTGTTTTGTCACCATGCTGGCAGTCTTCATTAAAATTTGTATATATCCTTTGTCTCGTGCTTGAATCACTTCGTTCTTTTTATTATGGATCCATATCAAAGAGCTCTATAATGTTCATGAAAGGCACAAAACCAAATTCTTAAAGGAGAATTAATGATGAATTTATTTCCGAAGCCATAGCTGATCGGGGAAGCTTTTGGAGCACCTTGTTGTAAATCGGGTATATATCGAGCTACCAAACTTGGAGCATCGCAAATGATATAATATACTAAAGAGAAAAATAAGATCTACAAACTTCATGAAGGGCTCAAAAGCCAATTCTTGCTCCATAAATCCCAGATTTAAAGTACCCTACTAATTCACGTTTTCCTAGTGGCAGCTTGCACTATGTTTAGTATTTTTTACGTTTCTTACTCGTATGACCATGGAATTGAATGATTCTTTCATATAAATTTTCTAAACTCAATTCCCTAGAACTTAGATAAAGGGAACAAAGTCAAATTCTTCACCAATGTTGCCCAAAAAAATAATCTTTGCAAGAAACATCAATCCCATCATAGCCTTACATGATTTTAGTAAATGGGTCATATCTCATTCATTTCTCAATGAAATTTTTTATGCCATATATCAGTTTAAAGATAAGAAAAAGGTCTACAACTATTATGTTGAACCCTTTTCCTAATTTAGCATGCATCAGCCCTTAAAAGCCCAAACAAGTTGATACCCCAGAATTTTGACACATCAGCCCATGCAACTTAGGACCAATCAGCTTCCACCACCCAAGGCACACATGCCTTCCTCTCCTTAACTCCTTCTTCAACAAGTTCAGACCACCTATTACCATGTGTCATGACTAGTTCTTTCCTCTTATGCATCACACTACATGCCCCTTAGGTGTCAATGCTTAGCCAATCCCTTGTCCAACAAGTTGTTTATAACTTGTTTCACAAGTTCTTAGCTTAACACAAAATTATAATGCATTACCAATTTCCTTCTTGAATCACCGTATGCCTTCCTCTTGTCTGGGATGTTGTTCTCATTTCTTTAAGCCATGATACCAAAATGACCATGCCATCATGCCTTGAAATATCCATAACATAACACCATAATCTTTCTACCAACTCCTTCCTCTCTCACAGTCACACTCCTCCTCCACCACCAATCTCTAACTTCAATTTCCTTCATCTTTTCCTCCTTCAAATTCACGTCATCACCATACCAAAATCAGCTCTTTTTCCTTGCCTAGGAAGCTCCAAAACCGTGAATCCTCTAAGGCACTAAGGTAAGACTTTGGTCTTTAATTATTGTCATCTCCCTTCCATAGCCAAAATAGAATTTTAGCATGCAAATATGATGAATTTTCCTTTGTTTTAATGACCTGTGACCATCCTCTTCTAATTTTAGGCTACATGTAGTCTTCTTTTAGGATCAGGAACTATCAGAGACGATTAGTAGAAATTGACTTTAAAGCAGCAAAAAATCCAGAGGCCAATGGTAAATTAAACGGTGAAATTTTCTCTTTATTTTGGTAAATGTCTTGGTTGTTTGGTGGATGTCCACAACCCTTTAGGTGCCTAAAATTTTTGCATGTCACATTTTTAGCAACATAAGGAGGATCAGCGGACATTTTGAAGTGCCTGATAAATTTTTGATGAACGAATCATTTTCCTTCCTCCAGATAGTGAGCGTTTCTTAAGGTAAAAGGGTCTCACCTTGTTTGATCTTTCTTTGAATCATCCCATAATATTGCCTTAATATCCGGGAACCTTTGTTTTAAATTTTATTGTGATCCAACGATTAGATTTTGAGTTATGTAATTTTTCATTGGCGGTTGTTAATTTTAATGGAACATATTGTTGAAAAGTATTTTAATAAATTTTATTAAGCGTATCTCGATAGTCGCATACACGAAAGAAAATTTTATCGCGATCGGTGCTAAAATGAAGAACTTAGAAAGTTTAGCATTAGGCGGGCTCGGTTGATTCAATATGGTTATATTATTATATTTTAAATTTTATGGTGTTGTTATGTAATTTATAATTTGTTTCCGGTAAGCCCCGCTATTAGGATTTAATTTATCGCCACGTATCACCAGGAGTATTTGGACGACGCTACGCATTTTAAGAAAATTTACCGATCGGACAGTTTCCACGTTTTATCTCACTACGTTTTAAAAAGTGGAATTGTTTTTAACATTATAAAGTTTTATGAAAGATGATTAAATAAATAAATCGATTTCAAGAAGTGGAGAATTTCACATAAAAGGAGTTTTATCAAATGATAAAGTTAGGCCACTAAGTTTTGATAAAACTAAGATAAAAAGAATTCCTTGTATAGTAACAAAAATGAATACTAGAATTTAGAAAGTTTTATGACTAATTTTAGTACCAAATCCAATGACCAATTGAAATGAATTATAAAAAGGAGACTTTAATAAGTTAAGATTAAAGATAGGTGCATAAAGAAAATAAATCAGATACTTAGGTAGCCTAATAAAGAAATAAAGGTTAAGAGTTATATCTTTGGTAATCAGAAAGATAAGTGAAAAGAGACTTAAGGAATATTTATATAATACATGGCACAAATAATCAACCAAGTAAAAATAATTAAGACATGATATCTATGGAATAAACATTTAAGTTTTAGAATCTAGACTTGAACTAAGTAATAAAGAGAAATAGAAACGACCTATAATCAAATAGTAATTTTAATAGCTAAATAATATTTGATTAAGTTCATGATATTAGAGTGGATTCTAGATCTCTAAATGATAATTTGATAGAGAAAGTGAGTTCTAGTTAACTAAAAGAATGCAACTAGGGAAATAAAATCTGTTAATATAATTAGAGAAAACGGAAGTAAGGAAAAAGTACTAAAAGATTAGTAGCTAGAAATTTAGAAAGAACATTACTAAAGTAACACATTTAGTGACCAAGGAAACAAGTCATTCCATTAATAAAGTTTAATTGGATCCGTAAAGAAAAATCAACAGCGAGGTTGCTTGACGATGACTAAAGAGTTCATAATTGGACATTTAGAAATTAAATGGAGTAAGGAAATACCTTATTTAGTAAAGAATGCTTAACGAGCAAATAATTGAAAGTTATATAAAGAATTAAATCGAGTGATAGTGTGCCTTAATAACAAACTAAATTAAGGAAATAAATCCATGAATATTATTAGAAATAGTAGGGGTAAAGGAAAAGTACAAAAGTTAGTGACTAGGGATTTGGAAAGAATATCACTAATTTAATCAATATACGTAAGGAATTAGTAACTCATTTAGTAACTAAGAAAATCCATACCCGACTAATAAAGCTTGAATTGAATTAGTAAAAAGAGAGTCGACAATAGGGATCGCTAATAATGATTAAAGAATTCCTAAATGGACATTAGAAAAATATAATGGTAAAAGGGATTAATTATACATAATTAAATAAATAAAGAGATAAAAGACCCGGAAACATACAAAAGCCCGATCAATTCACAAGATGACCCGACTAGATAAGAAGTGTGAATGTACTAATGATGAATTAACGCATAAGTTGGTGCTTTGAATTTAATATTGATGAGTGTGTTGTTTGTATACATGAGTAAGCATTAGGAATATATGACTGTGGATGATTGTGTACATAGATACATGTATGTTAGTTTTGTGATGAGCATTGTGATAGAATTACATGATGAATACGGTATAATGAATTGAATGTTATGATGCTGCTAAATAATTATTGGTGTGATATGGTTATGAATATAAGAATTTGGAAGAAATACCTCTTGAATGTATTGTACTTATAAATGTTGCATGATGCATGGATAACTAATTAAGGAAATTAATAAATGAGAATTACAGATTGGGGTATCGACAGGGGTTCTGAAATGATTAAACTATGAAAGTGTGATAAATTCAGATCCGAGATGAATTGTGGGCATTGTAGCGCCAATGTACCCCTAATTACCGAGAAAGTATGAAATCTCATTTCATTTCTAAGGGTCGAGTAAGATTACTAAAATAAAGAAAAAGAGAAATATAATTATACCGAATAAAGAAAAAGAACTCGACATTAGGAATGGAAGGAAGTCATTTAGGGGACCCTGCCGAGGACAAATGAATGAAAAGAATGAATAAGTTGAGTCATGCATCATACATGAAGGATAAGGGTGGATGATTAGATAAACTCCCTAGAGCATAAAGTGAGGGGTACACTGGGGAATAGCTAGCATTCTGACCCTGTAACATCCCAAATTTTGGAACAGCTACCGTTAGTCAGGGCTGTTAAGAATATTATTGAGGATCTGAATATATATTTGGAATAATTTTTAGATTAAGTATTGAGCTTGAACGGAGATCCTGTTTGTAATAAATAGAGAAGCTTTAATGAAGGGATTAAAATAAAATACCAAAACTCTCTTTTTTCCTTCTCATTCATGTTGCATTCCTTCTCCCTCTACACTCTCTTTTCCTCTTCTTCTTTCATCTTCCTTATCTTCTTCTTCCTCTTGAAACCCATCAATTGGTGTGTTCCCTTTCTCCTTCTCCTATTTTCGTTTGCATGAAGCATGGAGGAGATGATGATGGTGATTTGAAGCTCTGCCTCTCCCTCTCAATTTTGTGTTCTTCTTCTCCTATTCTTGGAGCTCACTTCTCTTCGCTTGAGGTAAGGTTTCCTCACTATTTTTCTTAAGCTCTAGCTGTAGGTTTTGGGTAATGGTAGTTGGGAGAGAGTTTAATGCATATGGGTTGTTAATGGAAGCCATTTATAATGCAAAACCCTAAGGTGGGGTACATTTAATGTGAGTTTTATAAGGGCATTTATGGGTACATGAAATTGGTATTAAATATGATGGGTAATGATGGACATTGATGATAGTTGTTGGGTTTTAATGAAACCCTAACCCTATGATTTAGGGGAAATATGAAATGTAAGTGGATGAGTGTTTATTGTTGGGAGAATGCATTTAATGATGAGAGATGGTAACATTGATGGTGGATGGCCATTAATGAGGTTAGATGGTTAATAATCATAGTTGGAAACCATTAATATGGAAACCCCTTGGTGGGTGAGGTCCTAAAATGCATAATAAGTGAATTGGAACACCAAGCCCTTGGTGGTTATGGTGGATGAAATAAAATGAAATAAATAAGGTTTGAGATTTAAAGTAGTATGAACACTAAGTAATTAAATAAGAGCACTTGAATCTTGGTGGATTGAATAAAGAATAATTATATGTTGCATTGTGTAATGTAGGAAACAACCCCATCGATGAAGCAGGACCTTCAGACCGCATTGATTTCTACTTCTCTTGAGGTAGGAGGGGGGTAACATCTCTAAATGCATGATTTCATCCATTTTTGATGTGTATGTATAATTATTTGATGATAATTTAGCTTGGATAGATATTCTTAATGTTCATGTAAATTTGAATGCATTTAGAATGATTGGTGTTATGTGGCATATATTATTGGGATGATGATTATGATGTTGAATTTGACTTATGTTTACGAGACTTGTTATGAATGGCTTTGAGACCATCAATGAATTGATTGTAATAATGATGAACATCCCATGACATGTGATTTGATAAATAATGATTGCCACTAACTATTGATGGATATGAAATCCAATGACAATTGGTGACGATTGAGAATGATGAGAATATTGAATTCCACTAAGTGATGGTAGTGAGTTGTTGATTGTGGAGTGGCATTATAGGATGTATAGTGTGAAAAATGCATTGATTGGCATTTGCATCTATGGCATATATCATTCGCTGTCTATGTGGAAAGTTAAGGGTTCCAATAGGCGTGCCCAGTGGGAGGGTAGCCTAGTGCACGAGTAAAATTTATATGTTGTTCCTTAGTGATTCTTGGAATCATGAAGCTGCCCATAGTTTAGTGACGAGGCACCCTATGTGGCAGGCCCAGTGGGTGGGCGGCTTTGTGGTGAGCAAGTGACCTCGATGCCACTATGGGGCACGGCTCTCTCGATGTGTGTTCGGGAGGGGCCCGTAGCACTTTGGCAAGTGAGGCCATGTTGTGAATCCACAAGTCATAGGGTGATTAGTGCTACATATGGGCGATAGCAGTTTAGTACTAGTAAAAGAGTGATATTATACATGCAATTAATAATATAAGTGTACATATTTACTACTGTAGTAGGTACATAGTAGCACACCTATGCTTAACCTACATTTGATATGATATTGTTTCTCACAGTCGGATCCATGATTTGATGAAGATTCCTTTGTGTATATGCATTAGCCATAAGAGCATTTACATATAGCCGAAGATATGCCGAGTTTGGTAGCCCGTGGTGGCAATGGATGATTGATAAGTAAAGAGTAAAGAATGTGGTACTAACCTTAAGTGTGTGATGGTATATGATGAAATTACCAATGATTTGGTATATATGTTATGAGTGTATTGATTTAGAGATGTGTTATGTTGAAATGAAGTGATATGATATATGGATGGAGCTTATGATGCTCTTGAGAAATGTGTATGGTGCACATGTATATATATATGTATCATCATAATGTATGACTTTGATTCATTTGGTATATGTTACTCACCTCCTAGTTGCCATTTTTAAAGGTTGATGCAGATATGTTGGACATCCTACTCTTTTTGGGGGTTGAGCATGGTGAAGGTAAATATGGAAAGAGGAAAGCTTGTAAGCCTTGGTCGGTATCCTTTTGTAAAGCACTTGAGTATATGTTTATGCTCATTCGTATATGGATATTGAATGATGTTAAGTCATTTATTTTGTGGGTCACTTGTGAAAATTATGCCTTATGTGTTTTGAAAGGCTCATTTTTAGTTGTAACCTTAAGAATGATTGTTGTTAATTGTGATACAATGCATTTACATGTTATATTGATGCATGGTTGATGATACTTATGTGGATGGAATCCATGAATGGATGAATTGTTAGATTTATGAAGTTATCTTTATGTGGTTTATGCATAATTGAGGAACTGATAGGGCTATATTCAGTTTTAGTGTGTTTGAATGTCACAGAATAGTTCCAAAAGTGGCTATACATGATTTAGGACTTGTAGAAACTGGAATGGGCAAATTCCATTGAGAATTGACCATTGAGTTACACAAAAATGCCTTAAGATGGGTTAAACTCATTTATGTGCATAAGTCTCTTGTCTTTGGGAATTTTTTAGTGCGGCTAGTGGCTACACATCAATAATGGTCTATTTTAGTTGGTGTTAAAATTTGGTGGCCATTATACTTGATATGAAAAACATAGGGTGGTTAGAAGTTGGATTTTGTAGCTTTTCAGGCAAATTCTGCATAATTGCTGTCATGAATCGATTCACACAATGTGGGAATCGATTCATGAGCTGCTGTTTTCCCCTGTGTGTTCTAGAATTATGGGAATCGATTCACAATTCATGGGAATCAATTCCTGAGCCCTTGGAATTACCTGAATCGATTCACGGGTTCCCTTGAATCAATTCAAAGGCTATTAGAAGGGCATGAATCGATTCATACGAGTCATGAATCGATTCATGAGGTTCTGTTTTCACTGTTCATGGCTTCTAACTCATGGGAATCGATTCCACAGCTTCTTGAATCGATTCATGGCCTTGTTTTCACAAAAATTCATAAGTTTTGATGTATGTTTGGTATGTTTGGGCCATGGCATGATTATACAACAATATGCATATGTGTTTATCACATTTTTGGGAATGAATGAGGGTATTTTTTAGTCTCCTTTCATACACATCCATACTTCTTAAGGTAACTTATACTTCCGTTATTCCTGTTGATAATCATATGGTTGATTATCCAAGGAGTAGTCTTAATTTATCTTACGCACATTCTCTTATCTTCATATATAGGATAGGTCTTTTAAATGGTCTGGGGTTACTTGTTGGAGTTTCATTTCGTGGTTTTCTCTTCATTCTTTAATTACTTTTAAATCACAAAAAAAAATTTACCCTAGTTTTCATTATCTAATTAATGACGTCTTTAATAATATTAATATGTGAGGCCATCCGGGTCCTTACCTGATACTGGATAGTCCCTGGCAAATCTAGTATACTTTGACTCAAAGCGAGTGTTGCTAGGACCATGGAGTTCCCATTCTGTAGAGATATGATTGGCCATTGTGATGATAGGACTGTGGGTCCTTACCCATTTATGAAAACCAGAACGAAGAGAGCTCTGGTCGCTCTAGTGGACAGGAAGGATAAGGTGGGACTGTGATATGTATTGTGTTGGGTATAATGAGGAGGAGAAGGGTCTACATGCATCATGTTGGCTAATAAAAGAATTGGAAATAACAAAATGAACTCATGCATTGCATTATTATATTGAGATTATGATTGCTTGTTGTTTAAGTATGATTGTATAATTTTAGTGATTCTAAGAGGTGAATGGAAAAAGGGAATGGTCAACGGAGATAAAGAGTGGTGAAATAACCTAAAATGTATCTTAAGGGCCCCAAAGAGAATGGAGGGACTTAATTTTGGATTGTTTGTAAGGGGCAGGTGTCGATGAGATACCTTCCCGGTTGTTGCGGAGGTGGAGACTCACCCTTACGCTAAATTTTTCCAGACTTCGCGGGAATGGACAAAAATTTCACATCGAGGATCAACCGAGCTCTTCTTGGATCGAGGACGAGTAGAATAGGTTGATTTTATTTTCTTTATGGGAGCATGTGTGCCTCTTTTACTTTCAGTTTATACAGTTGCTGTTATGACCTTGCGTTGTATATGACTACGTTATATATACGATGTATCTGTTCCACCAAGTTTTATGTACAAAAGAAAAGCTTCCATATTTTCTAAAAACTCGTAACCTCTTAGTTTAACCCGGATAATCTAGTGGAAGAGATTGTCCTAGTTAACCGAAGGTGTTACATTTTATCCATTACATGATTACATGGTCTCAACCAATAGGAACTTACATACTTTGAATGTATAGGGGCACATAAAGTCCCATAAACATAAACATATTATACTCCGTTTTGTTGGAAACCCAATTGTGTCCGTTGTGTAGCTTTGATGCTTATCCTTGTTCTCCTCAAGCCGGTCCCTTTACAACCTATAATGCATATATAGATATACATAAATAGAACCCTAACAAAAAGGGGTGAGTTTATCTCACTCCAGCCTCATTGGAAAAATGCATACAAGGAGGTAGCGTTATACCTTGATGAATTCCACACAATATCAAATCATCAAATAATATTACTTGTTCCCTAGGTTTGCATATTATCAACTATATAGCAATTATTCAATTATTCTAAGCTATGCATCAATAAAAATTATCTAGAGATGAACACATTGATTACTTCTCATTATAACCTGCAACCTTATTAGTTCACTACCAAGCCAAATATTTAAAATCCTTAGCAGTCGATCTTAGTCTTATCATGCCTATTCTAATGTTTAATTATTACCATGTATTCAAGGTTCCCTAATTAATCAAGCTAACACTTCACCTACTCTATACTAGTCACATGATATCTAACAGAGATCAATTATTTTCATTCATCATCACAATCAAACATCATAGTAGTAGCATGTCATGCAATCTTATACCAAGTACAGTGTACTAACAAAGATCAATAGTTATCGTCAAGACATAACAATCAACCACCATCACAACAATATCATTCCATAATACTATACTAGTATATCACAAACATATTCAACAATCCACAACCACAATGATAGTTATAGTGCAGTTAGTCATTTAGGATGCTATCCATGAGTTAGGTGTATTTTAGTTACTTATTTGTTTAAGCATTTCATGAATATGAATAAGGGCCCTTACAATAGTGTACTCATTAAATTCATCCTGCCTCAGTCCCACTGGGCACAATGCTTCTATACTTGAGTGATCGAAGCTCCCCAAGTCCTACAACAACCATGGGTTAAAAGAAGATGACACATTGGTCTATTATATCATATAATAAATGTAATCACCATCAATAGGAACTTAGCTCTACACGATCATAATAACTCTCACCCTAGTCAGGGTATACCTAGTTGGCCAGCGAATACCCGACACCGGATTCACTTCCCGGCCTCCTAGGCATTCACCCCCGATTATACCCCTGAGATCCTCTTATCCGGATCTGGACAATTTGTTCTCCTAGCGTACCCCTTGCTTAGTATGCTCTAGTATTAAGTTTCCCAATATAATCCCAAATGATCATGATGCATGTTTAATTCCTTTTCCTATATTTCTTGTCCCTTTGCAAACTAAGTGTCAGGAAGAATCCTTATACCCAGGGTCCTTGTCCTTAACGTGTCGAGGAAAATGAATAATAGGATTTTAAGGAGTTTTGAACTTCAAATTCAGTTACTGACTAATACCTAATATTAAGAGTACTGAGACTAAAGCTTTGCTAGGAATTAGATCCTTAAGGAATTTTTTTTCTAAACTTATTGACCATTTATATTATAGTTATTACTTATCATAGATGCACCCTAGACTTAATGGGTATTTAGAAAATTTAGGGATATGTTTATTTTACCGATTTAATGGAAATGTTTTCTCGTAATACAATTTGATTCTGGACTCCATTTCTTTGGTATTTAAGATTTGAAATACTAAAATAGCTTATTAAAACCAAAATTTCTTTACGATTAAGTACTTAAGAAAAACTTGAATTTAACATATAAAATTATTTGGCCGTTCGACAAAATCGTCCCTTCACTTTCGACTACCACAAAACTTTATTCTTTTGGCCTTAGAGTTAAAATATATTTGAGTGTTAACTTGATAAAATAGGAAAATTCTCCTTAACTAGATTAATTAATATTTCTCGTCCAAATTTATAAAATAGGTGTAAAAATTCTCTATGGCCGGTTTTGTCGGAAAACGTTGTTTTGTCTGTTCTTCCACTAGAAAACTCTGATTCAAATGATTCCAAGGCCAAAAGTTATTAACTTTTCAAGTAATTTATTTATAAAATAAAATTTTACTTCAGAACTGTCTAAAAATAGATATCCATGAAATTATCAAAGTTACGCCATTTTCCTAGTTTTTAAAATCCCGTACCGTGAAATTAAGGACAAGTACCACTTAGTATTTGTCTTTCCTTCTTTTCTCTTGGGTCATAGTAATACATTCAAATCACATGCCAAATATGGGGTAACATATCACAACCATATCAACACACTTGTCTTTTCTTATACCTATGTAAATCCTCATTTTCATAGTTTTTGGCTAAGGATTCGCGTCAACATTTAGGGTTTCATTTAACTCCTTCCAAACAAAAATTCAACTCACATTTCTCATCACTAAACAACCACCAACAAGCTCAAAACAACCAATGTACATATTTACTCACAAGCTCAAAAATTGAGATTTAATTTATACAAAGAGTTAAGATTTCCTAAGTTATAATTTTAAGCATTATTAAAAGTTATTTGGAAATATTAAAGCTTCTAACTAAAAGGCTTAATTTTACAAACAATATTAAAAGGTTCCTAATATCACACATACAAACATGATTAAGCACAAAAAATTTACCAAGAATTTAAGATTTAATCATCTAACTAAAAGGCTTAATTTTTTTTAACACTATCTAGGATCACAATCAAGTTAACTAAGACAATTATTCTCCACATGCAATGTATCTATTCCTTGAGCATCATTAAGCCAGCATAAAATAAACTCATCTAGCATACAATTTTTTTATTTTTGAGGCTGAAACATTCATAACCAACATAAGGGAATCACATGCAAGAAGCTTGGTTAAGGGGGTTCTAACAATCAAAATTTTGGCAAGGCAAATATCATGCAAATCCTTAACTTAAAGGGATTATCTTGGTCAGCATCATCACTTAAAATCCATTATAGAAGAACTCATTTTTAGGGCTTAAAAAATCACAGTCAAAGCCAATGAGAGACATGTATGCAAGACCCATGGCTAAGAAATTGAGAAGACTCTCTCTTACCTTTTACATGAAGCTCACGATCAAGAGAGAGTGGTGTCCTCCAAGATGCTTTGTTCCTCCTAGCTTTGTCTCCTTAAAGAGAATGGAAATAAAGGCTTTTTAGAGTGTGGTTGTGGTTGGACTAAAATAATGATGGGAAATGGTTAGGTGATGAAGAGGAAGAGGTAAAGAGATGGTGAGACTTAGAAAATTTTGCAAAACTTAGAGAGAAGTGAGAGCTTAACATTCGGCCAAGAGAGTGCGGGAGAAGGAGAAGTGGCTTCTGAAGTAATGCACGGGTATTAATAGAGTGGAGGGTAAGGGCTAGACTAATCAAAAATAAGATAAGTGAGTTGAAAATCAATTAATCAACTAATTGTAAAAATCTGGTGGTTATAGTGAAAAAGAGAACTGATACTTGGTCTAGAAATATTTTGATTTATTGGGAATTAGAAAATGTGTTCAACATTAAAGTTTTAGGTATCTTTTTCCTCTTTAAAACGAGCTAGGGCATGGAAAATCTTGACTTCAGGAGCGGGGGATATGCCCTAAACACTGGAAGCTGTTCAGAATGGTGACGAATTTACAAGTCAAGACTTAAAAATAAAATTGGGACATTTTGGCTAGGAATTTTCAAAAAATGAATCATTTGATTTCTATATCGTATGAAGGAGAAATGCCAAATACTAAAAGCGGGTTAAGCTGAATTAGGGAACTCATGAATCAGTGTAGTGTTTTAAAATTTGGGATCAAGGGAGTGAGAAATGGGTGTTGTAATCAAAATAAGAGTTGTAGAAAATTTCAATACAAAGAATTGAGGACAAGAATTATTCGATTCCGATAACTATGAAGGGAGATATGCCAAAAACACTAAGGGGTACACAAAAGCAAAACACGTTATCAAACTTAGGCTCTCAAAATTTAATTTAAGGAACAAGGCATTAGGAATCAGACCTTGAGTCCTTCACGGGAAATGTTAGACGAAGAGTGACTCATATTGAACACCTGTGGCATTTGCTTGGCCAGAAATGGCGAAGCATGTGAAATAAGGTTATTGGATGATAACTAAAGTTTTCTTTTTACACAAAGAGCAGATAAATTTTTTTTCAATTACATTGATTGGTTTCTACCACCATCCATGTACCAATCATGATAGATCCATCACTGTCTTCTAGGTCCTATATCTAATTCAAAAACTCTTTCTCGGCCAATAACATATATTTTATTACAAATAGAGTATTTTATTATTATTATTATTACTATTACACTTAAATTAAATATCTTCATTAGTCAACTCCCCAAAATGGGTAAGTACACAAAATACACAACTAAGTGGGCCAGAGCCCAATATCACACATCATAGGAATTCCTAAGTCAGTCATCATTTTTATTTTATTTATTCAGATTTTACTATTTCTTTTTACTTATATCAAATGTATTATCTTATTTACTAATTATTACTTATTATTCATTCCATTATCAAAACTAACACTATTACTGCTATTACTCTCTATCACATTACATCACACATTCAGGCGTTACTGCCCTTACACATACAAAATTCATAACCTCATCAGCCGAAGCCCAAAGTCATATCATAATAACACATAAATCAATCATCACTTCTTGGTCCTTAGGCCAATAACAGCAAACAAGGGCATTATAGGTTACACATTTTATCGTAATGATTAAGATACGGGAATATTTTTATATATTTATTCATTTTAATGAATGTAATATTCAATTATTAACATTCTAATTATTTACTCTAATAAATCTCATTTATGCAATTATCCCTCGATCGAACAAGCACATTATTCACACAAATTGCATGGGCCTCAATCATAGCAGCACACATATCAACATCAAAACTTCTTTGCCCTTAGAAAAATTATAGAAAAATAAGGGATGTTACAATAAGCTTTGTTTACACAAAGAATATAAAAGCATAAAACCCTAGAGAATTCCCCTAGGGATTAGGTTTATTATTTCTCAATAATTTTTCACTTAGGTCACAAGTACGTACATGAGTCTTATTTATATGAGGGTTCATCCTGCAGAAAACTGGCCCAGGCCCACTAAGTTATGGCTAATAGTACAAATGATCAGTCGTTAACCATCAGAGGATTTAGTGGAACATCATGGGGCCCCCATCCCGATTCCTAGGGGAAACATGAGCTCCCTAGCCATGAGCTTTAGTCGTGAGGCTGAGTGAAGTGGCTAAGCATGAACATTAAATCATTTCTCTAAACGAAATTTTTTTGGGGTTGACTTGGTAGAGTATTATTGGTTTCGAGCGAACAATTTTGAGTAAGAGAGGTTTCGGGTAAGAGACGTTTCGACTAAGAGAGGTTCTGAGTGAGAGGGGTTCTGAGTGAGAGAGGTTCCGAATGAGAGAGGACATGGCCATGCCACATGGAGGGTCGTATTACATGGAACCCCCTGCCACTTGGCAAAAGATGGCTAACCATCATTTGTGCTTTTGATGAATACGCATGTCCCTAATGATTGTGACGTTTTGTGCCTTCCCATGCCATTAATGATACGTTTTTGGGATACGGGGCATCGCCTTGTCTTAATGGAATTGTTGGCATGATTGTAGTTTTATGATCATACAAGATGGATCCTCAACCATTCCTGATTCTCTACATGACCTCAAATTACGACCCTACAATTACAGTCACGCCTGGTAGATCCCTAACCGTTGGATCTTCTTGGCCCTTCGTATGACTCTTTGTTGTGGCTCTTTGATTATAATTGTGTTGGGTGGATCCCTAACTGTTGGATCTTCTCAGTGACAAGCAACTATTTCTCCTTTCCATGAAGTATAAATACCCTATCTTTGAACTCTATTTGGGTTTTTGATAGTCACTCTTGTCTTTTCTCTACTTCTTCATATTCTCTGCTTCAAACTTTCTCATCTGCTTCGTTGCTTCAAAACACAATGTTTCCATTAGGACTCTCTTTAGTTTCCTTACTAAACAGGTTAGTGTCTCCTCCCATCTTTATTGTTTCTTTTGAATTAGGGTGCCATGGCTTCTGTAGAAACTTCTTATAGTCGGGTGAGGGATAAAGTTTCATCTATTCCTTCTATTCTTCAAAACAAGGAATCCATAGCGAACTGTGGAAATGGAGAGTTTTAGCCATTCTGAGTTTGCTCATAACGTAGAATGTGTGAGTTATTCTTTGTCTGACCGAGTTTGTCATCAGCGCACTGACCCGAGTAAAGTGGATTTCACCTTCGTATATGAAACACTGTTTTCTCGCCTTTATTTATCATTTCCTTTTTCTGACATCAAGATTGGCATCTTAAACACCTTCAACATTTCACCTACCTAGTTGCATCCTAATGGGTGGGCCTTCATAAAGGCTTTCAAAATTATCTGTGAGTACTTTGGTCGGGATGTTTTTGTTCCCCTTTTCTTTTACTTCTTCTAAGCCAAAGTTCCAAAAGCTGGGGTTGCATTAGGTTGGATTTCTCTGAGCAGAGTGGCTAAGCAAAATTTGATTCAAGCTTTTGATTAGTTATATAAAAACTTCAAAATCGGGCTTTTCAAACTCCGTGTGGGCCTGGATTTGCCAGGGGAGGATTTCCTGCATGACACCGACTCTCACCCTCTATTTCCTCTATATTGGACCCAGAACCCAGTTTAATTCTGAGTGTTGTGGGATGACCTCACCGTGTCCGAGCAATCAAACGTGAGGTTTTTAACTAAAGACGTGGGAATTTACTTTAGTTCTCAGGCATTGATTACCCTGGCTCCCTATCTAGACGCTATGGTGGCCTAGATTCATAAGTAGCGCATCTATTTTGTTTTCTGGTTATCACTGATGCTTGTTTTGTTTTATGTTGACCCACTTTTTCTTTTAAATTTTGGCAGATGACATGGCTCCGTATACCCTATCGGTGAAGGACCTAAGGAAATGCTACCAGGAAGCGGATTCTAAAGGTGTCGAGAAGAAAGATAGGGTGAAAAAAACTAGTATATCCTTCGTCGTGGCTCCTATTTCTTCCTGAACCATTATTCTGACTACTAGTACTCCAATCATTATTGTTCTGGCCCAATCACAACTTGAAAGAAAGACAAGTTGTGTCACCAAGAGGCCTCATCAGGAGAGGTTAGTGGCACAGCTCTCTGAAAGCTCTCGCCCCTCTCCGACCTTTGCTTAAGCTAAAGGCTCTACGAGGTGGGTAGCTGGCGTCATCCACGTATATGAGGGTGATGACACGGAAGAAGACATGTCCTTGGTAACTCATAATAAGTCTCATGAGAAGTCTTCTGGGAGGGTTGGTGAATCATCCATTAGAGTTGGAGGTTCCATTTCTATGGAGGAAATTGTTGGTTTTGTGCCGAGTGTGATGGAGACATCCGAGCACCTCTAGGAGGCTTTTATGAATAGGTCAATGAGCACCAATCAGAAACCTGCCCATTCCCTATGGGATGCTTGCTTCCCAGTGCCTCAGTTTATGGATCGGGCGGTTCTTTTTAAAGAAGACAAAGAAAAGTATTCCTCTTATACTCCCGTCACCATGTGTCGAGTGGTAGAAATATTTGGCCTCCGGGTGACATCTATGACCCGATCTCTGGAGCAATAGTTGGATACTCAAGGGTGGGCCCTTACACTTTTGACTAGGGAGAATAAGACTTTCAAAAGGGAAAATGAGCGACTGAAGGAGGAGAAGAAGGCAGAGGAGGCCCGGTTAGCGGATGCCATGAAGTTGTCAGCAAAGTTGAAGGATGATCTTAAGTGATCGAAGAAGGATTTGGAGATTACTTAGGCTGGGCGAACCTTGGAAGAGTCCAAGTTGTCAAGGGCTGAGGAAATGTGCTTTTTTGGGGATAGGAGGGTCGAAGAAGTTGTGGGAACCTATAACACCTTGTCCCTTAAGAAGCAAGAATTAGAGAAGGATCTCCAGAAGGCTCGGGCAGACTTGAAGGCTCTGAGGGAGGAGTCGAAGGTAGACTTAGAGGCGGTTGAGAGGGATATTACTGTGAAATACATGGATGCTTTTGAACTTTGTCAAAGGCAAATCGCTATTTTGAACCTCTCTGCTGTTCTGGACTTTGAAGGGCTCGACCCATTCAAGATAATAGTGGATGGTCAGATTGTTTCTTTCCCAGACTCCGACAATGAACAAGAGATGACTGGTAAGGGAGAGGAGGGTACCATTCCCAAAGCCGAAACTGCTGATGCTACACCGACTCCTGAACCCCTTAATGTCGAGTCTTCTGATACCGCCCCCTAGTGATATGCTTTTCATGTAGCTTATTTTTTTTCAGTTGCTGCTTGCTGTATCAACTGAATGGATTTAATTTATCTTTGTTTCTGTTTCTCCCTTACTCAATTTATTACGTTTATTTAAGTTGTTGGGAACATATTGCCGAGGGATAGCACTCGGGTTCTTCGTAATTTAAACTTGTAGAAATGTATTACCGAGGGATAGCGCTCGGACTCTTTGTAACATAATATAATTTAAGTTTATAAAATCGTATTACCGAGGGATCGTTCCTCACTCAGGATTTTCTTAACTTAACGTATTTAAGTTTCAAGTCATATTGTCGAGGGGTCGTTCCTCACTCGGGCTTTTCGTAATTTGAACGCAATTTAAGTTTGAAGTCGTATTGCCGAGGGATCGTTCCTCACTCGAGCTTTTCATACTTAAATGCACTTAAGTTTCAAATCATATTGTTGAGGGGTCATTCCTCACTCTGGATTTTTATAATTATAGCTGGCACTGTTTTTCTTAGCTAAATATGTGGAACTTTTATTAGGGAGTGGGGGCCTCGTTAAAACCTCTCGAGAGAAAAACCCTTGTGGGAAAAAATCTCCCTGGTAATAAAAAGAGTGCCCCTGTATATTTATCAACTATAATAAAACTTCAAATGAGTTATATTTCACGTCCTGGGAATTTCCTTTCTTGATAGTTCTTCTAGTTGGTAAGCTCCGTTCCTGATAGCTTTCTTGACTCGGTATGGGCCATCCCATATGGCGGTGAATTTTTCTTCCTCTTGCGGCCTTCAGTTGTTGTCTGCGATGCGTAAGACCAAATCTCCCCTTTGGAACGGTCGGGTCGGAGTAAGGAGTTCCAACACTTGGCAGATTTTTGCTTGGCTGCCTATATCTTAACGTATGCAACATCACGCTTTCTAAGCTAAGGTCTAGGTCTTTGCGCCTTTCCTCGTTACTCGTGTCTTTATCGTAAGCAAAACATCAAAGAGACAATTCTCCTAGCTCGACCGGATCATGGCGTCGGTCCCGTATATGAGTTAGAATGGGGTCTTGTGGGTTGATGGGTGTGGAGTCGTGTGATATGCCCACAAGGCTCCGGAAAACTCTTCCTCCTACCTCCCTTTGGCTTGTCCGAGTCACTTTTTGAGTTCTTGGAGAATTACCTTATTAGCTGCCTCGGCTTGGCCATTAGTTTGTGGATGCTACATAGAGAAGAAATTTTGTTTGATGCCTAAGTTCTCACAGAATTGAATGAAGCCCTTGTCTACAAATTGTCGGCCATTATCTAAGATAATTGTGTGGGGGAGTTCATGCCAACAGACTATGTGGTTCCAGGTGAAAGTCTGGACCTAAGATGCGGTGATGGTTGAAAGGGGTTCTGCCTCGATCTACTTGGTAAAGAAGTCAATTTCCCTAAGGAGGAACTTGACTTGGCCTATCCCAGGGGAAATGGCCCCAAGATGTCTATCCCCCATGTGTTCAAGGTCCAGAGAGAGCGACACTTTTCTGTCCCATGTGTGTGCACTTGATGGAACTAACAAAACTTTGACTTATCCAACCCCTTCGGCCCCTCTCCCTGGGAAGGAAGCGTAAGGAGGCCAATGTTGTAGACTTCATGCATAATCCGGTTTTAACGGTTATTCAGCAGCGTGAAGTTGGTGTAGTTGGGAGTAGTGTAAGCGTCAATACGCTTGTCTCAACTTTGCTTAGGGCTTCTTCTTCTTTGATTGGATCGGTGATTGACCCAATCTGAAAGACTCACTCAGTCCGCTTCTCGCTCTTCCATGTTGATATACCGAGAGGCCCTTGTGCAAAAGTCATCCATGTACTACTTTAAAGTCTTACTCGGGAGGTGGCACAGGTTCACCAGGTTGTGTGAAGTTTGCAATACCGCTCGGCTGGTCGCAAACTGGCTGAGGAATTTTTTTGTGAGATCTGAAAAATTGGTGACACTCCTTTGGGGGAGGCGAGAGAAGCAGCGGAGTACCGATTTAGTCAGCGTAGTGGAGAAAGTTCTATAGAAGAGGGAGTCCGATGACCTGGTGATCAGCATGGTGGTTGTGAACATGGTGAGGTGCTCCTTAGGGTCCCCTCTGTCATCGTACTTTTCCATAGATGGGGGTTTGTAATTCAAGGGGGTTGGAACGTCTATGATCTGTTCAACAATGGATGGGCAGCGAAAGAAAGCTCGGGCGCGTATCTCGCTATTTCCTACGTCTAATATGAAGTCTGGCCATTAGTTTTATGCTAGACAGATTGAGTATCGTTATAGCTTGAGGCCTCACGCTCTACTCTTCGTCACCCCCGGGGTTCCGCATTCTCCTGTTGCAAGTTAGCCATAGTATGGTACAGGGTTTTCACCATGTTCTTGAGTTGCTATATCTGATCGTCGTAGTTCGGCTCCTGTCGCCATCTAGTGTCTTCTTCCCTACGAGTGTTGTGTGTGTTCACCATTGCTATAACACCCTCGGTTAACTAGGACAATCCCTTCCTATAAATTATCCTGGTTAACTGAGAGGTTATGAGTTTTAGGAAAATATGGAAGTTTTTTTTGTCCAAGAAAACTTGGTGGAACAGATATACCTCATATATAACATAATCATATATAATACATGATCGTCACAGTAACTGTACATACTGAACGTAAAGGGGCACACAGGCTCCAATAAATAAAAATAAAATGATCTACCCTATTTGTCCTCTGTCCAAAAAGTCTGGCCGGTCCTCAATGTGAAGTCTGTATCCATTTCGACGATGTCTGAAAAAATTTAGTGTAAGGGTGAGTTTCCACCTCTACAACAATCGGGAAGGTGTCTTATAGAGACCCTCCCCATATAACACAATCAATCTAGGATTGAGACGTCCATTCTCATGGGGTTTTCTATTATGTATTCTAAGTTATCACACTCTTGCTAGTCATAACTATCCATCCCCACTTCCTCACCCCATTGCTAAAATTTTTAACATTCACAGGACCATAATTTTAACAATCAAAATCATAACACAATAATAAGATGCATAGATTCATTCGTTAATATTATAACTCTTAACCAATATGATGCATGCAGCCTTTCTCATACTCATCAATCCCAACACGTATCATAGTCCTGCCTTATACCCCTTGTCCACTAGAGCGACCGGAGCTCTCCTTGTCTGTTTCTCAAATCAAAGAGGTAAGGACCCTCGGTCCTACCATAATCATGGATCCACACAGGTCAGACAGGCACTACACGGTCATGGTAACCCTCGCTCTGAGTCAGAGTATACCAAATTTGCCATGGACTATCCCATCTTAGGCGTGAATCCAAACTATTAGACACCTTCTCTAGTATAATCCCAAGACCACCCGCTGGGGTCAGTACCCTCAGGGTTCCCCAGCGTACCCCATTGCTGTTATGCTCTAAGGAGTCATTCCGTCGCCACCCTTATTCTCCATGTATGATGTGTAATTCATGAATCTCATTTAATTATGTTATTGGTCCTTAGTAGGGTCCCTCCAATGACTTTGTTTTGTTTCTACTGCCATATTGTTTTATTTCATTAAATCACAATTCCTTCCTTTCTTTTCTTTCTCAAGGTTTTTAAATAATAATCTCGTCCAACACATAGAAATGCATCTAAATCTCATACTTTCTTGAAAATCATAGGGTATATTGGCGCTATAACGCCCACTCATCATTCCGGATCCAATTTCCATATTTTTGTAATCTAGTCATTTTTGGAACCCTCACTGATACCGTCTTTATCTTATCTTTTCTCATTTCTATTCAATACTTTTCACTTGGTTCAATCATCAGCGCATCACACAACACAGTTTGTTATATTATATTTACATGGTAATTCATTCAATTTATATATCACATTCAAAATCACAAATCTTACACGTCACTTAAGCATCCATGAATATTAAATCAATCATAATGCATCGACCACCCAAAATCACAAATTAAATCTTAACACACAATTAGTCATATAGCAAACATTATATCACAATTAACATCTATTACTGCATGTTCGATTGACACTTTATGGAGGATTTAAGTATAATGTGTACATTTAAACCGGGTATATTAATTAATGCGTTATTCATGTTACTATTAATCTAGTTACTAAAATATACCCTTATGTATATATATATTCCAATTTGGGCTAAGTTAAGGGCATGTTATGGAAAGGATTTAGTTCCTTACGTGCTTTACAATCTTACGTGTTTTTACCTTCTAATTATATCCTATTCAAATCCTCAAGAGTCCAAATTCAATCTCTATACGAAGCCTAAGTTCATGTTACACGACTTGCCATTTATTCTTTTCTACCAATTAAGATAACTCTATCTTACTAGTAAATTCCCTACATTTTATTATTAGTTAACTAATTTCTAGTGTATTTCTTAAACATGGTTTATGCCGCCACTAACCAATATTGTTCCTTGCTTATCACACTCCATGTTACTACTATTTTAGTCTCGCTTCCTTCCTTTCCTAAATTATTACTAGTCGACACTATTCATTTATCTTAACCTTCATTATTACTAATCACCCTTTTCTTTTCCTTATTTTCTCTTCATCTAATATTACTATTGTATGTAAGTCTATAATCTCCTAGATCATAATTTGGTTCATTTTGGATTTCTTTATATTTTTTTATGACTTGCCTAGCACTATTCTTTTTACGCCTTACCAAATTAAAGTCGCTTACATATATTCTCAATTTCTTAGCTCGTTCCTATAATCTATTTCTTTTTATCACAAAAAGAGGTAATTACTATTATTCTAAAGAAATAGAATTACAAGCTATCTAATTTTCTTAGGAGAATATTTCTTTTATTAAGGTGATAAAATAGTTCTTTTTCTTTTTCTAAGAAAGAGTCATTCTTTCAATAAACTAGAATCACTAATTTAGATCAAATACTTTCTTCTTAAGGTTCTTTTTCTTTTCTAAAAGATTCTTTTTAGTTTAAAACGACTTTTATAGATTAATGAAATTTTCATAATAACCTCTTATGACCTTGTGAAATTTCTTATTAAATTACTAATAACGTTAAATCCTTTAAGTACTATTTTAACCACATTAGGTCAGAATTTCCTCTTAAGTCTAAATAACTGCTTTAAGTGCAATATCCTAGTCGATCAACTTAATTAAATCAAGTAGGGCTTACCAGATCCAACCATACAAATTACATTGAATCTCATAGAATCATAAAATACTATACAACCATATCGAATCATCCAACTGTTCCCACATCGTTTTCTACCGCTTAACCAAATCGCGTAAAATTTTTATTTGGCAATCTTTATCTTTTTAGTAAATTGATACATTTTCTTTTCTTCATAGGTTATCAAAATAGAAAATAATATATACTTAAACGTCTAAAATGCAGCGACAAGAAAAAGCTCGGATCTTCTGATTCCACTGTCGGATCGTAACGAAAATCAACATAACGATTTCTAACTACGCGGAGAATATTATAGCAGGATCGAAATGAATTTAAAACGAGATAGAACCCCCTTACCTCATGGTACCTCACGGCCTTGAAGAGGAAAAAAGAATAGTTTGCTTAAAAATTCTCCCGATCACCGAACTTGCCACTGATCGTCGCAGATCGCCCTTTGGACGCTAAAAAGATGACATGTAATAATTTTAAGAATTTTGGGAGCCATGGATAGTCATCAAATAGCAAGGGTTTTGCCAAGAAAAGTGGAGGATTTTACCTTTTGAAAGTGTTGGTAGCCTTTGGGTTCTCCCCGTTTTAAGTGTCGATTCCTACTGGTGGTTTAGAGGAGTCTAAGATCAAGCATGAAACCCTGTAAGAGTATCCATGGCACACGGTTTTAGAACCTCAAAAATAAAATAAGAATGGTGATCAATAGACATGCATGGCTGTAGGAATAATTAGAAGGAGATGGATGATCATAATCAAGGGTTTCAAGTGCAAAGACCTTACCTTTTGGGCTAAGGGAGTCACGGTCAAAAGGAGATGAACAGGGGAGTGTGAATGTTAAATCCTTGGCTCTTAGATGAAAATAAAATGAAGAAATTATTGCTGTCTGAAAGAAGTTTTGAGGCTGGCCATGGAAAAGAAAAAAGAGAGCAAGGCTTTTCTCTAAAGTGGTGGTGTGGTATATGAAGAGGAGGTGACTGTGGTAGTTTATGGTGTTGTATAGGTGGCTAGAAGAGAGGTGATGGGTGCTGGCTTTTCTCTGAAGAAAGCAAAGAGAAGAAAAGGTTTGGTGGGTGCCTAGAATAGGAGTTAGTGGGAAATGTATTGGATGGAGTGATTGTGATAAGTTTCATGGCATAATGTATGGTGTAATAAGAGGAATAAAGTATGTAGAAGTCTTGGTCTTTAATTTACAAGGATGAAAGTGAAGTGAGCAAGGAAAGTATGACAATTTTAATGAATGATATGGCATGGTACATGTTATGGCATGATACATGGTATGTCATGATACTTGGCATCTAATGATGACTCCTTGGAGAGAAAGCAGTCCAAACTTGCTAAGGAAGGAGTTAAGGAGGCAAGGACATGTAGCAAGTGGTTTGAACTTGCTAAGGAAGGAGTTAGTGTGAAGGAGAGAAGTGGCCATTGAATGTTGCAAGCTAATTGGACGACTCTTGCATGAAGGTTAAGGTGGCACATTTAGGGGCGTCAACTTGTTTAGGATTTTAAGGACTGATGCAGGCTGAATTAGGAAAAAAGCCTAACATAAGAATTGTAGGTATTTCTATTATATTTAAATTGATATATCGGACAAAAATTTTCATTTAGAAATAAAGAAGTTATGGCCCAAATACAAAAGTAGTGTAAGGCTATGATGGGATTATTGTTTTATGCAATGATTAATTTTTTGGGAAACATTAATGGGGATTTAGACTTTGTGTTCTTCATGAAAGTTGTAGGTAATTGAGTTAAGAAAATTTTGGGGAAATAATTGTTCGATTTCATGGTCATAGGAGTGAGAAACATGAAAAATACTCAACATAGTGCAAGCTGCCACTAGAAAAACGTGAATCAGTATGGTATTTTAAATTATGGGATTATCGGGGTAAGAATGAGTTTTTGAGCCCTTCATAAAGTTTGTAGGTCTTCCTTTTCTCTTTAATTTGATATATCATTTGCAACAATACAAGTTTGGTAGCCCAAGATATACCCGATTTATGATAGAGTTCTCCAGGAGCTTCTCGAATCAGCTACGTCTTTAGAAATAATTTCACCATTAATTTTTCTTTGAGAATTGGGTTTTGTGTCATTCATGAACATTATAGATCGCTAAAATATGGACACATAGCAAAAAGAATGGGGTGGTTCAAGCACAGGACGAAGGAGATGTATGAATTTTAATAAGATTGCCCGCATCATGATGAAACAGCCAAGGGGTTGCAAAGATACACTAAACTGTACTAATCTAGGGAGATTTAGCTTTTAGTGTCTCACGAAAAATGTAGATAATTTTGTTATGAAGATTTTAGCACAAAGTTGGCATGAATCAAAGTTCATATGAGAGAGTGATGAATTTGTTTTGAACCATGCGGAGGGGAAAACGTCCAAACGTTAGAATTTTGAGGCGAACATACTTAATCCTTGATTTTGAGGTTGACAGAGTGAGAATCGGAGTTTAGGACTAGAAATAAAGATTTGAGATCTTTACAGAACGAAGAGATTGAGAGTAAAATCGTTCAATTTTAAGGTCGTATGCCAAAGTTGGGTCTAAAACACTGAAGGTGCTCGGGTCGGATTTAAAGCGATTTGTGAGGAAACCAACCTATAGAAAAATAGGGATGATAGAGTCCGAATCAAGCTTCGGACTCTTCAGGAAAAGTTCCTAAAACATTGAAACGAGTCACCAGAGACTTACTGTGCCACCATCAGATATCCTGAGGTATATGAACGGTCAAACATAGGAGACGTTAAAGGTTCTGATTGGGCCGGTTAGGCCAAGTCACACACCCTTGATCCTTTACGAAATGATCCTAACAAGACTACTTTCCTTACCGGATCACTGGTCTCAGGTTGAACGGTTAGAGTCTGACCTTAGGCTGGGTCCCACAATTTAAATCTGAGAAACTGAGCGATATTATACTATTAAATATAATTATCAAATAGTATATAATTTCAAAATAAATTATTATAATTATTTATCTATTAAGTACTGTTGACAAGAAATAATTATCAACTGATATAATTATAAATTAATTAGTACCCAAAATAATCATCGTTAACGTATTTTTAATTAAACAGTATTATCGAATATTACTTATTATTTTCTTATTTTTGCTTCTCTCACTCGTTACATTCTCTCGGTATTCTTATATTTCATGTTAAGTGCTTATCCCTATTGTTCTCATTCTAAACTATTCAGGGAATAGGCTGAAGCCTCGAGCTTCTCACCAAGAGCTCAACAGAGTATCCTCATAGTCCTGAGGATCTATTTTCCTATTCTCAAAAATCAGGGCTATTACAATTGCTGCCTCTTAGGATTAGCGTTTAAAGGTTGAGGTGTAGGATCTATTTTACCGGGCCCCACGATGGGCGCCAAAATGTTCAGAAAAAGAATACGAAAACATAAAATCCTAGAGAATCCCCTATGGATTTGGTTTATTATTTCTCAATAGTGTGTCACTTAGGTCACAAGTACATACATGAGTCTTATTTATATGAGGGTTTACCCTAGGCAAACCAGCCCAAGCCCACTAAGCTATGGCTAATAGTACAAATGATCATTCGCTAACTATTAGAGGATTTAGTGGAACATCGTGGGGCCCCCATCCTGATTCCTGGGGGAACAAACTTGTTCCTTAGCTTTTTAACAGAATGTTCGACACTTCAAACAGAAACAGGGGAAACAAACAAGTCCTCTCACATATCAATATTATCAACAGGAATCACATGCGAGGGATCAGGAATATACTTTATTATCTGTGACAAATAGAACACATTGTGCAGATTGGAAAGATGCGGAGGAAGTGTAATCTGATATACAACCTTACCGGTTCATTCTAGAATCTCATACAGTCTAATGAACTTAGAACTTAATTTGATACTCTCTAAAGTTCTACCAATTCCTTTATCATGTGAGACCTTGAGAAACACATGATCACCAACTTGAAATTCAAGTTATTTCCTTCTCTTATCATAATAACCTTTTATCAGTCTTGAGCTATCTTCATATTTTCTTGTATCCTTCTAATCTGCTCAGTAGTTTCTTGAACAATTTCTAGCCTTAAAGCCAAATTCTCACATGTTTCCAACCAACATCAAGGTGTTCTATATTTTCTGCCATAAAATGCTTCATAGGGAGCCATAAAAATACTACTATGGTAACTATTATTGTATGTGAATTCAATCAATGGAAGAAATCTCTTCCAACAACCACCATACTCAAGAACATGAATAACCAAATGCATGAGTGTGTCGTGTAATATAAAAAATATCGTCTCCTCAGGGACTGTGTTCTAAAGTACTCATAAATTTTAATCCTAATTATCTAGACAAGAAATCAAGAATAATTTTGCTCAAAGAAACTAAAAGGAAAATAAAATAAAAATTGCAATAAAGAGTTCTCTAGGAAAAGACATCAATTCAAATGCATCATAGGATCTTGGAATGGTGAATTGCTCTGTCTTAATCTTTAATGATTTTATTTTAACTTTTACTATCATATAGACCAAGACAAATTTTCCAAAAACATTAGTTTTCTCTTCTCAGAGTTTGTAACATCCTCCCTAATTTACATTTATTTTTATCTTTAATTCTATAAAATTTACTAAAAAACAATTTTGTGCTTTTAGATATAACAATTTTAATCCCACAATTAGAACTATATTTTACACTCTAATTATCAAGTATTAATCATTTCTAGCATAAATTTCCCTTAATAGCATTTTAGTTTCATAAAAATTGAGTTTTGGCCCATTCTGGTAGTGTTGTAATCGATTACATAATTCCTGTAATCGATTATCAACACAAAAAGACGAAATAGGAAAACTGACGAAAGTGGTAAACAGTTACCAAAATATGGTAATCGATCACCATCAGGACAGTGATAATAATTATGCTGAATTTCAGATTTTTTCCAACTTTCAGCCCACCTAAATGGCCCATTTTAGCTCTGATTGCCATGAAACTTTAAGAGCCATATGTTTTCACCATTTCAGAACTGTTGGCATCGTCTGTTCTCCAAAATTACATCATATGCTCAAGATATACAGGAAAACGCATTAAAATCAAATGTAACACAAACCAATGCAAAAAACCTATCAAATGAGCTTCAAACAAGGTGAGGTAGGGAACCCATTAGTCTCTTCCGGGGGTCCTAAAACCCATCGGATCTCAAAATCACCGCTCTGGTTCCCAAATTCCATATTTCCACCTAATTTCACTATTATACATAATACTCTCCATTTCATCATTATTTCCAACATTTATGCACATTCACACTAACATACAACTCATACATATGATACAATTCCTGCCCATTTCAAATTCCATCAATCAAGTGGCTCCGTGCCACAACTACACATAATCTCATAACATCACATACTTAGTAAATGCATTCAAGTCATACACTCCCAATCCAATTCCTTTGTCATAATCTTCAATCCATCACACATGCAATCAATTTAAGAAATCTCACAGAACTACAAACTTAGTCATCATATATCCCAACACACATAAATCAACATTTAAGTAGTTCATCACTAAACTATTACATAATTTATACTTCCATAGCTTTCTTGGCATTCACTCTTTACTTGACAACATCCTCCGAGGCATCTGCACCTTCCCTAACATTGGTTACTAAAAGAAAGAAACCACAAAAAGGGTGAGTTTTTGGAAAATCATAACTAATCTAGAATGGTAAATATAATAGAAAATAATCAATTAACTAGATTCCTATTAATGTTGTACACTTAACGGTTCCATTATAACCATATACTTAGATTCGCTAGTTTCCTTAGATCCTTACATGCCTGATTCATAGCAAAGTCCTCAAGAAACACATAAATTACATATATTATCATAAATCGTCATCAACATTAAATTTCATATCAATAATGCGTTGTGTCATAAACATCACATCATATTAAATTTAGCATAACTAACCCGCATGCAATATATGATGCTTAGTATCCGAATACTAAAGGATCGACCTTCAGCTGGGAGTCCGACTTGATACCCTATGAACTAGACTAGGTTCATTGAGCCTAACTTGGCTCTCCACCTCAACCACTGGGTCTAACTTAACCACTAGGTAGCTCAACTAGATCACAAAGGACTATGAGAGCCGAAAACAAGGGGCGAATCATGCCGTCGGCCTTCCTACACCATATAATCATATACACATACATGCTGAATCACATCTCTATTATCCATAAATGATAATCAACAATTATATATCAACAAGGGCGGCCACATCGATCGAACCCACCAACATATTGCCATTATTTCATAAGTCCACCATCTTATTCATACTCACATAAGCATATACATATTCAAAACATAATCATTATGCATTTTAATTCCTGATTAACAATATACTACATATATGTATATTTCTTATAACTCAAATCATTACTTTTTAGTCAATTAGTTAATTACCTCACTTATGTTTTATAACTTTCACCTTATTTTTAATTTATTAATTACTAAATCATGCATATAATCCTACACATATAAATATATACATATATAATTATAATCTAACCAATTTTCTAACTTCTCGTAACCCATTATTATTTTATAATCTTTCCAAGTCTAAAAGACATTCCAAGTTTAATTAATTATGACCCGCACACCCCCTTACCTTGATTTCACACTTCTTCAAGTTGCTCTCGGTGTCGGTCGTGTCCTACGGTCACTTGATTTGCTTCTCTACTTTCGAATTCAATACCTGCTTCACCAATCGATCTTCCAGCGTCCATTTCACCACCTACAAACACCAAACCATAAAACCCTTTAATATTTCATTGCACCAAATATTTTAGAAGCGACTTTGAAGCTTCATGTTGTGATAAAACACAAAAACTAAAACCCCCAAGCTTGCATATGGTTAGGTCATGAAGGAAAAGGAAGGGGAAGACACCTATCGACATACCCATCATTCTAAGAACCTTATTTTAAGCTCTACACAGCCATTAAAAGCAAAACCAAATCCCTTACCATACACGGGTACCACGGCTAGAGAGAGAAAGTGAAAGGGGAGGGAGAAAAATTTGAAATTGATGGCTCATATAGATATACCTTACTTCCTTGATGCCAAAAATGCTATCAATTTGAGATTTTGATGCAAAATCGGCTTTCAATTTAGAGCTCTAACTTGCGGCCATTGAAGAGGACAAAAGGACCAGCTTCACGCGTGAATGCACGAGGAAAAAGAAAGGAATTGTTTTTGTTTTTATTTCATTAAGGGTATATTGGTAATTTACCCTTTTCTTTTATATTTTCTCTTAAAACTTAAATTAAAACTTATCTTTTAATCCTTTAGCAACTTTAAATTTACAACCACTCATTTAAACTTTATCTAAATTTGAATAATCCACCAATCAAATAATTTTATTTAATTTCACAACATCTAATTATTTAAAATTATATTTATATTAATTAATAATGATTTCAGAAAATTTAAAATTAATTTCAGGACAATTATTAATATTTTTCTGCCAATTATCTAGGATGTTACAAAGTTCCACTAAAGTATTCTATTTTCAAAGAATAACGTTTAATTTGAAAATAGAGCCTATTACATTTTATGAAAATTTTAAAGTCCTCAAAAGGTTTAGTTTCATAGTTTTAACCTTAGGTTTAATTTCTCAAATTGATTAAAAAGGTTCACTTCTTAGTCTTTCCCAATTTAACTAAAATTCACCCAAGCCTATATCTAGATCATTAAGTGTATAAACACATCAAGAAATTGATGGAAAATATGATTTCATTGATAAATAGAGTAAAAATTACATTCAACATGTAACACCCTCAGTTAACTAGAACAAATCCCTCAAACTGGGTCATCCTACTTAACTAAAAGGTTATAAGTTTTTAGAAAAAGCAAAGAATTTTTTTCTTTTTGTACAAGTAAAACGATGGCGGATCAATGGAAGCAAGTATTAAATAATTTATATAGCCATTCTCAAACTTTGAGTAGTTGTACTCTTAACAGAATAGGGCACACAGGCTGTTAGGGAATCCCTAGTGCATAAGTAGTGGAAATACAATGATTCCCATTGGACTTACAAAACTTCATGTTTCAAAGCATAAGACAAACATCAAATATTTTATTTATGTGTTTTAGGATTACCTCTTGAAGAAAATTGAAGCAGTTATAGCCTTGTCCTTTAGGAGTCCACACGAGTACTCCTACCAGAAATGCTACACCTTCCAAATGCTAGTTTGACGGCATGTAGCTTTTACAACTTTTGCATTTTGTGTCTCTTTTTTAGTGAGCCACCTATGAGCATCTTATGCTTTATTTATAGGTTTAGGTTTGACCTAATTTGCTCTTTCTAAAGAGTAGGCTCCATACTCATTCTAAATGAGTTAGGCCCAATAGCTTTATTTTTTATCCAACTAAAATAAAAGCTATTTTTTGATGGGCTTACTCAATGTGTATGACTCTATAGGTAAAATACTCGGTCATATTAATAATAAACTATTTTATTATTAATATAAAATAAGAGTGACATCTAGCAATGCATCATTATGTCTGAATATTATTTATTATTAACATAACCTATAAGTGATAATTACTTTATATATTTGTTCCTTTTGTCATGATATCCTAATTGGGCCTAAGGCATGGTCATGTCATCCTTGTACAGTCCAATTTATTTTACTTGATATTGGAGTAGACTTTATCCGAATAAATATTCAATTATTATTCTTTCTAGCATGGCCATGCATTTCCTTAGTCTCACTCCATCAAGTGGCCTATAGCTATCACTCCTGTCACATAAGAGAGACAAATCCCATCTAAATCACTCACGTCCCTCTACATAATTTGTTCATTGGATAATCACAACCTTTATAGTCCTCTTGTTACAGAAGATGTTCGATTGTATTAAAACAACAAACTCCTTATGTAGGAATCATAGTGACTTTAGGTCGAAGGACTACATATACCATTATCACATTGAGAATCGTTTATGACATTCATGTAACGATCCATGCAACGTTCTTATGGTGGGTCTGTCCAGTACATTATTACTCCTAATATGTACTCGTGTAAAGACTTAATATCATCTATATCCATGATCTGTATGATCAGATAATCAGTACACTTACACACTAGTCTTAATGTATTTACATGTCCCCATTTAAATACTTGACTAGGGACATTTTAGGAATAGCTCTCATATGAACTATTACTCTAAGGATAAATAAAGGCTGTTAAACTAGTTAACAAAAAATGCCTTATTCAAAATGATGTGTCCTATATAGGATCTTAATGCATATTTCCAATAATCTCCCACTTGCACTTAGAGTCGATAAGGTTAATGCCCAATGACGTCTACAGTGCCCTCATGCTTTTGCTACGCAAGCGGTTTTACTAGTGGGTTCCCAACAATTTTGTTGGTATGGACATTGCATATTTTCACATCTTCCAAAGATAGAACTATTTAAGTATATGCTTAGATTAATCCACTTGCTTATATTGTTCTATAGTTCCATTACCATCATAGTGGAAACTCATTGGGTATAAAACATTTGTAATGATTAAATGTAAATTGACTTCTTTTGTAATTTAAGATAGCAAAATACTTAGATTTGTTAGTAGAACCAATGACTGTTTCTTCCTTTGAACCTTTCAAGAATACATCACAACCATCTTGAAAACACATATATATTTTAATTGCAATCTTAAGTCTTTCAAATTAATCCAAAGATTGGCATTAATATAACCTTTACAACGAGCTCATCTTTTATTTATCAAGATCAAATCCTTAGTCCTTCTTAAGTGTTTAAGGATATTCTTGATTATATAATGAGAATATTTGTTCTAGAAGAAGCATGTCTTCTACATGTAATACTAGAACTATAATTATGCAGTTACTAAATTTATTCTTTAATGAAGATTCTATCTTCTAAAAGTTTGCTTTAGTCCAAAAATGGAACATTTGTAGTCCACATACTTTCCTAGATGTTTCAGGCATAAAAGGCATTTAGGTTGTGTTATATACACATCCTCAAGATGATTTCCATCTTGACATCTATCTACCATATCTCATAATGATGCTATACTGCTACAACAAGCAGGATCTAAATGGTTTTTAAGCTAATTGAATTTTGTCAATCTCGCTTTTAAAGGTACTCTTATTACCATCCATGTTTAGTTTTCCTTTTGAAAACTCACTTGCATCCTATAGGTTTCACCCTTTAGGTTCGTCAACCAAGGTTCATACCTTGTTAATATACATGAAGCCCTTTTCAAATCCCATGGTTTTATGCCATGTCTTAGAATCTAAACTTTGATTGGCCTCTTCATAAGAAACTTGGTCAATTAGCAATATGCCTCCTTCCTAATTTATAAGATATCCATATCTTTCAGATTTGGTGACATATCCTATTTGATATTACATGAGTCTTCTGCTACCAAAGCTACTGATGTCACAACACTTTGTGATTTCTATTCTAAGTCTGTCCTTGACTTTTGAATGCTTTGTGATACTTGAATTTCTTCAAGTTCTACTATCCTCTGACTGATTCTTTAAGAGATATACTCTTATTCAAGAATACAGCATTCTAAGCAACAAGCCTTTTGCTCTCAGATTGATTGTAGAAATGATAACCCTTACACTAGTACAGAAAAAGGATTTAATCATGGTTAAAAAGTGCTTTTAATCACGTTTCACAAACCGTGGTTGTTCCAGCTGTGGTTATAGAACACTTTTAATCACGGATGCTGGTAACCGTGATTAAATAGAACCATATTTAATCACGGTTGTTGATATTAAGTGTGTTTATATAAGACCCTATTTAATCACGGTTGCAATCTCAACCGAGATAACATATGGTCATTAATGTACACTATAATGGTGCTTATAATCACGGTTATGCCCGTGATTAAAGACTATCTATAACCATGGTTATTGTAATAACCATGATTACTTATGTGGTTTTTTTTAATATGGCTTCTATTTTATTATTTTCCCAAATCTGCAATCAAACAGCCAGCACAATAAAGTATATCCCAGCATATCCAGCACCAATATATGAAAACAAATGGTATGTATATAACATTAATTTGTTATCAATTCATAACAATATAGAAAATGAAACTATATACAATTGACATGAATGTAACCCAATAAAATCTAAATCCTAAATCCTACAGTAGGTACATATATAAGAGAATAAAAATCCTATATTTATCTAAGTCCTTACCTCACGTCAATGAAGTATGCGGCCCATTGCTTTCTAACATTATCTATAAGTGCCTTAGGGAAGTATGAGCGGTCCTAAAAGTACTATGAACAATACATAAACCAATTAAAACAAAAACTGTATTTATGATATGAATTTGATCAAATTGGTAGAAAACTAGGCAAGTGAGACTTACATTTGTCCATCCATCTACTAAATGTTCTTGGACTTTGGTCAGCATGGTGTGCATGACGTAATAGCCGCACTCAAAGCTACCCTCCTGCCTATAAGACTATAATGGACATAAAGTGAATTCAAGTTTTTAAAAATATAATATAAAGATTTGAATGAGGTCGATTGACTTACTCTTGGGTGCACCCACACAAGTTTTTTCCTATTGGATTTACTTCTATGTAGGCGACTATATCCAACCACAGCCCTGTGTCAGGGTAAAACACAAGATAAGTTAGAATCATAGAAGAACAAAAATGACGTAATCGAATATATAGAAATTTAATTTATTTTTTAGGGTTTAACTTATGCGTCCATCATTGTTTTGGGGTCTTGTGGAACAGTCCCGTGCATAGAATCGAAGTATAAAGCTAACTATACCCAGGGACAGAGCACCACGAGCGTCCAATGAGCGCTGTAGTTACCAATGATAAGTGAGGACTTCAAAATGAAAAAGTTAATTGACAATAGTATATGTTATAGAATATTATCGTCTATAATACGCGGCTAGGTATACCATCTTCCAAGACTCATACTTCCAATTCTGGATGTATGCCTGGGTGTCCTCCTTATTATTCCTACCCCTCTATATGAAGGAGGGCTCTAAGAAACCATAAGTTCCATCGAAGCCTAACTTCACACAAAGTTTATGCAGAAACCTAAACAAATTTAGACATGGTTAGCGACAAACAACTTGTATAATAAAATAATTAAACCAAAAATCATATACTTACAACTCCCAGATCTGAATGACGAATATGTTTAGCATCGTTGACCCCATCATAATATGACACAAGTCACTCCGTGTAACGTAAAGTGGCAGTGAACTTGGACGACCGAACACCTGTGGCTGCCATGGTACGCCAAAAGCGTCCTCTGTAACATCCTGAATTTCATAAAGATGATTAATTGAGAGGAATAAATAGTAGATAATTATATATGAGTTGATTCATATCCCAAAAAATTAAAAATAGTTAAATTGAGATTTATCATAGATATTCATAATTTATTGGGAGTAAATGAGACAAAATTATACCCGATTAAAATATGAGTGTCAGACCAAGTATCTCCGATTGAGATGCCATTAGTCAGGGATGTTAAGAACATTATTGGGAATCCAAATATGTCTTTGGAATAAATTTTGGATTTAGTATTGAGCCCAAACGGAGATCCTGTTTGTTATAAAACGGGAAATGTTTTAATGAAGGACCAAGTTAAAACTTAATTCCATCTTTCTCTCCCTTATTTTCACGTGTATTCTCTCCTCCCATCTCCCTCATTTTCGTTGCCTTCCTTCTCCCTCACAAAAGCTTACCCTTCTCTCTTCTTCCATGGAACTCACCATTATTGTGAGTCTCCTTCCATACCAGTCAACCTTGCCCCTTCCTTTTCATTTTGGAGGTGATTTTGGTGCTTGGAAGCTCTTCCTTTCTCCTCCAATTTTTGTGTTCATGCTAGAGCTTAGGATTACTTGGAGCTTGAGGAAAGTTCCTCTATTTTCTTAATGTTTTAAGCCCTAGGTTTTGATTTTTATTTGATAGGAAAAGTGTTATGTGTGTGGGTTAAGGAATAGGAGCTATTTTTATACAAAGACCTAAGGTGAGGTGTGAGAAATATATGTTTTTGTATGGGTGTGGAGGGGTACATGAAAATAGCACATGATAGAGTGGAAAATGATGAGTATATGTAGTGGTTATTGAATTTTTATGAAATGTGAGTGGGAAATGTGTTTAATGATGTTAAGGAATGATATTGATAAGGAAGAATGGTCATTGATGATGATTGATGAATATTAATAATGATGATTGAGTTTTGATGAAACCCTAGCCCTAAGGAATTGGGGAAAACATGTAATGTTAGTTTGAGGATTAATTTTGGGTGGAAATGTATGATATTTAAAGTATGACTATTGTTAATGATGTTGGAAGGATAATTGTTGATGATGAAAGATGACATTAGTCAAGGTAAATGGTTGATAGAGGTGGTTGAAAGTCATTAGTATGGGAACCTATAGATGTGTATGGCCTTTAAATGAATAATAATGAGTTTGAACACCAAAACCATAATGATTATGATGGATGTGTGGATTGGACATTATGGGTTGATTAGGCCTTAGGGCATGGCATGTGCCATTTGGATTTGTTGATTAATTATGGTTATTGGAGGATAAGATAGCTATGTTGAATTTTAAGTGATAATGATGGCCAATGGATAATTTATATGATGATTGGACATATTATGAATAAGGGATGTGATCTTGTTGTCGTTGGGTGTGGTTAGCCCCTTTGAGATTTAGAGAATCATGGTTTTGGGAAAGGAATTCCCAAAACCTAACACAATGGTATGAATTGGTGTTTTAGCAAGTCTAGGACTTAATATTGAGATTTATGATAAGCTAGCATTTATTTAGAATTATGATGGTGCCTTGAGATGGTTTGATGATTGTATATATGCATATGTATGTATGTTGGTGTAGATGATATTCCAGGCAAAGTGGCGGAGCATTCGGAGTGTGCATTTGGATTGCGGTTCTTCCCTTGAGGTAGGAGAGGAGTTTTACATTCCAAATGCATGAGTAAAATAATTGATGATTAATGTATGTGTTGTTACTCATGCTTACCTTGCCATAGTTGTATTAGTTATGTGATGACATACTTGGCAATATATTGACTTTGAGAATCATGTGTATGATTGATGACAATGAAAGTTTTCAAGTCCCTAGATGGGCATGATTTATTTATTGGTAGAAATCCATAGATGGATGAATTGTTAAAATTTATGGGATTATGTTCATGAGGTTTATGCATAATCAAGGAACTAATAGGGCTATATTGAGTTTTAGCATGTTTGGATGCCATGGAATAGTTCCAATAGCCCATAAATATAGTTTATGACTCGTAGGAATTAGAATGGGCAAATTCTAATGAGAATAGGTTCTTGAGTTGCATAAAAGTGCCTCAAAATGGGTAAAATGCATTCATGCACATAAGTTCCTCATTTTTGAGAATTTTGAGTGTGGCCGGTGGCCACACGTCACAAATAATATATATAAGTTGGTGTTAAAATTTGGTGGGCATTGGAATTTGTATGAAAAAGTTAAGGGGGTTAGAAGTTTAAAAATATGGCTTTTTCTACATAAAGAAGGGTCTGTGCTGTCATGAATCAATTCAGAACAGTGTTTGAATTGATTCAGAGGCTTCTAGATGGGCTTGAATCGATTCATACAAAGGCTTGAATCGATTCATAGGGGTTTGAATTGATTCAAGGCCCTCTATTTCCATTGTTTTAAGCCCCAGGCACGTATGAATCGATTTATGGGGGTTGTGAATTGATTACCCACTCTTTGTTTATCAATTTGTGGACTTCAAGCATGCATGAATCGATTTATGCAAAGCTTGAATCGATTCATGGCCCTGTTATGGCCACTATCATGCTGTTTTTCCAACTACTGTAATTCCTTTGCTTTTTTTCCCGTTTGGGAATCTTAATGGCATTTTTGGCCTCTGACTTCTGTATCAAAGTTGTAGATAATAATGTTATAGAGGTAAGAAAATTGGATTTACCTCAATTGGAGTTTTCTAACTCTCATGATGTGTAAAATACCAGACCTACTGCATTGTAAAACTCAAGTTTAAGAGGGTTTTGAACCCCACTTTTTATGATTTCCAAATTGGGACTAATAGGTGATATTTGTGACATGTCTCACTATTTTTAAGACTAAAAATGAGCGTTCCTCATGTCTTGATGATGAAATTATTATGAGCTCATTAATATCCAAAACCCCTTTTTATTATATAAAATCAAGAGATTATATTAGGGGTAAACCATGAGGTGTGTTTAGTGGTATTTGATGTTTGATCTAAGATATTGGCGAAGTCTGTATATGCCTAAATCATGTTATGAAAACATGAATGTACACCACCATTGATGTGATATGATAATTGATAATGAAAAACAAAGGTTGTGGTTATATGACACACCTTGTATGATAATGAAATTAATAAGGGGACAATGGAGTGGCAATAAGTTATGATAACTCAATGAAATTGAAATAGTATCAATAATGATCAAAAATGGATGATGCCACACACATTGAATGATGATTAGTGATGTTGAATGAGAAGGGATATTGTTGTTGAACATACCCTTGGTTTAATGGTGATTTTTACTATTAATGATTGCAATGCCATTGTGTTTGATACAAGTGTAATCTTGTACATGTAAATTGAATTGTATTGGCTAGCACGTGATGATATGAATTTAAAATGTGTTTATTAACATGCCTTGGTTGATTCCCATGTGTGGACTTATACTATGATTCTTGCTATGCTTCTTGAATTCCGTGCGTGGATTAATGTGAGAATAGTACTGTGGCCATTGAGATGCCAAGTATATGAATGATATACCTTAAGGGGCTTTGTAAATGATTGTATGTTGATTATTGAAAATGCCAAATTAAAATATATCCCTATATGAGAGGGTGAGATATCCTTGCAAGGTTAATATTGGCATATACATCATTGCATTATTGCATTCATGGCATGGCATAGCATTGATATTATGTGGTTGCGATCACAATGAATAACCTTGCGGGGTTCCACGAAGAGAGTACCCAACATGATGATGTTATGATATTTGATGAATGAATAACCTTGCGGGGTTCCACGAAGGGAGTACCCGACGTGATGATGTTATGATATTTGATGAATGAATAACCTTGCGGGGTTCCACGAAGGGAGCACCCGATGTGATGATGATATGATATTTATGAAATGAATAACCTTATGGGGTTCCATGAAGGGAGTACGCCTTACGAGGCGGGAATCGACGTGATGACAATTGATATATAGATTTGTGAAATGAATGATATGGTGGTTGCGATCACCTGATTGCATATGCATTAAACAGTTGACATATGCATTAACCATAGGTATATGGCATTTGAGATGGAGATGACCAAAATAAGATGAGAACCTCTTGAGAGAGGGTTAATTGATTAAAGATTTAAATGACTTAATGATGATGACTATGAATGCCCATAATGATGTAGGGCTATAATTTGTGAATAATAAGGCTTTATGCCTAAAACAATGTCTTGATGATGGTTTAAATGATGAATTGATGGTTTATAGCAAAGCACACATGTTGGTTGAATGCATGTACACATAATCACAATGTATTTATATTCGTCATTTTAAATGTATAACTCACTCTCCCGTGTTGTCTCCTTTTTAGTAGTGTGATGCAGGTTGCCATGGGATGAGTTTGGGTTTTTGAATTAAAGCTCTTGAAGAAGGTAAATAGTGGTAACGAAATGCCTTGGCCGGCAGCAATCGTTAAATACGTTGTAATGAATTAAATTATGAACGATGATATCGATGATGGATGTTTTGTGAACATGTATTGCTTAATGTGTGAATGAATGAATATGATAATATATATTAATGATGATGATATTTGGATTGATACCATTTGGTGAAGGACGTCTCAAGTGGAGGCTACTTGTAATTGATGATGTATGATTACGATTTAGGTGCGTAGTTGATTGTGGCCTAATAAGCTTATATTATGAAATTACATGATTGATTAATCCTTTTTCCATATCTTCATATATGGAACTAGGCGGAAGCCCAGTATACATATTCTTCTTCTGTTCTAAACTGTAATATTTTGTAAACACTTATGGGTGTCTTACTTATCGATCCAGTTTATCAATTATTAAATCTCACGCTTCGATTTTCTGTGGTTCGGGTCTTGATGTAATCTTTGTGGTGTTTTGAAATTATTTTAAACGTGAAAAATTTACTCATATTTTTATTAATTATTATCTTGATTTCATCGGGATTCGGGTCCAGAAAATTGGGGTGTGACATCCTCGCCTAGCTCAGCCCCGACCTTCCATAGCATCTGGATCAGATTATCGACGGGGTCTGGCTTCTTCTATGCCGGGCCTGCCTCCTGTTGAACAGTTAAAACATTAAGCGTTTATACCATAAGTGACAATATAATAAAATCAGTTAGTGTTTGAGGTTTATACCTGTGAAGGAGTAACCAACAGTAGTCTATTGGGCCATATGAGGAAGTCTCCCACCGCTTGACCAACAGTCTACACCTCTGTAGTTGCCATTGGCACAGTAGTATCCTCCTCAATAATGAGTACAACAGAGACCCTAGACATTCCATCTGGTAATGATTGATGGTGAACCACAGGGCCTAAGTTTTACACCATGCCAGTGGCAACTGGCTCCTCTAACCCATCAATGAACAAGTCATATTGATGGGTATCTGCAGCATCAACCCCATCATCGTCAGGGTCAGCTGTAGCGCACGACCCCTTAGTGCTAACCCTCCGTACCTACATATTTACATATTAAGAAAAAGTTATTCAACAATTAAACAAACAAATTACAAACAATAAACAGTTAAATACTATATAGAATCAAACCTGTGGGTCGACAGCTGGTGCAGTATGCTCCTGGTGATGGCTGAGTGAGGCCTTCATCTCTTCCTTGAATCAGGAAATCTCTGCGTGAAGCGTCTTCATCTGCAGTTGGCACTCAGCCTTCACAACAGCCCCCCTCGACTCAACCCTTTGCTCCACCAACTCCTCGACGGATGGAGCCGGGTCAGGAGCACCATAATACCTCCAGAGGTCCGTGAAATATGAATGATCAAATCATAATTAATTAATAGAAAACAAAATGAAAGGATAATGTCATTTCCAACTTACCGTGACCTCGACCAATAGCACGCACCCTTCCTGGGTGCTCTGGCCTGCCGATGGCAGTAGTCAAGATGTCTCATCTACCCTGGGCTACAAAAGAGCCTTGGGTTGATTGCTCAACTAAGGAATCCTAAAACCAAACAAGTTAGTGTTCAAGGTTTTGTGTAAACCAAAAAATTAGAAAACTTTATAAGGTGGATACTTACTATTCGTGACGTGACCTCCTAAGCTTGTAAGGAAGTGTATTCCTCACTCTTCCTGACCTTGGCCCGCTTCCATTTCTCATGGCGTGTAGGTGGGGAAGGGGGATCCACAACACCAATGTCAGGTTGGCTAGCCTGACACTGACTGGCCTTCTCTTGGGCCATGTGCTCCTCTAATAATCTGTAACCCCCACGTGACAATCTGTGGGGGTAGTCATTCTTCTTCCTGATGCCCTGTGCTTTTGCTCTAACAGCCTGCAACAAGCAAGAAAATGGGTTAGTACATTTAAATTATAAATTATTTAATCATGTTAAATACCAACGTACCATCCACTAGTCGGTCTGCCTACATGCAATAAAAGCATCCCAAGTTTCCTGGTCAATGAAGGTATATTTCTCTCCGGGAAACTCTCCTCGGCCCTCCCCGAATATATACCTACAATTCATAGTTAAAATAAGGTGAGTTAAAAATTGATAATACAATTAGGGTAAACTGTATCGACCTAATTTAAAGTCCTTACATACCTCCTGCTAAGTGAGGACTTGAATGACTTCCATCTATCAGCAATAATACTGAGGATCTTCCTCCTCAGTGTGTCGTGTACTGGTATATCCCAAGAATCCTACAAGGGGGAATTAGTCAGTATATGAATTACATGAAACAATACATTAAAATAATTAATATAACATATTTAACTTACCAGAATATCACTCCAAATATAGTCTTCACGACCTCCTCCACATTATCCCAGTCGGGGATAATAATGGACACCTTCGTGCGATCCATGACTCCCAAGTAACTACTATGGTTCATCAAGTCTACCAGTGTTGACATCGATGTCAACACGCAACCTCTCTCCCCGATGACGCCTGAGTGCAATATCCTACATCCTGGTAACACCTTTACTCTTCCGAGTAGAGGAACCTGTAGTCTGCAAGTCAGACCTAGAATGTGGATCCTGGTCAGCCATGAGTATCTATCTAAACAAGGAAAAACAAAATGTCAATATATAGTACTTGTAACATGATTAATACAATGAACAATTAATATAACATTTAATACAATGATTCATTAACATAAAATTCAATACAATCAATCATACCCTATGAAGATGGTATATTTTCCCACAAGCCTTCGTGGTGGTCATGACGACTGGCAACTACATCATCTATGTCATGTTCCACGATAGATGATGGAATACGTGTTGTAACGGATGAAATATCCATAACATCAAGGCCGGGGTCTCCAATGTTGTGTCTACCTTGGATAACAATTGACCAGCGTTTGTCAGCTGGGTCAGTAACATAAAAAACTTGCTTTACTTGCGTTGTCATGATGAATGGTTCCTCCTTATGACCTATCTTGTTAAGGTCCATCAATTTAAATCCAAAATCATCAGTTTTGACACCGTTCTTATTGTCAACCTATTTGCATTTAAACACAGGAACGGTGAAAGGACTGTAATCGACTTCCCATATACCTTCAATCACACAAAAGTAGGACTAGTTAGCCATGATAGGGTTGTTGTCTTTTGAAGTTGAGAAATGCATTGACTGAGCCATAACCATAACTCCACTATTTTGATTTGTACTCTTCTCATCCCGTATTCTTGTATAAAATGAATAGTTATTTATGTCATACCCACAAAATGTGAAGACATCAAAGTTCAGGCCCTGTGCCAGTCGATGTAATGTCAAAGAAACATATGTATCTTTTAGAACAGTCATTTGGAACCACTACAAGAATGTCTTGTTGTGTTCATTCAACACCCACTTTCCAGTCATTCTAGGGTTATTTCTCTTGACTAGCTCTTTGTGAGTGGTTAGATACAGTTGCACGTCATCCGTGTTGTTCAAAATATACAAGTGCGCTCGGAGGACATCATCACGTGGCATGCTCTTCATTTTTTTACCAATCGTATCTTTCCCATCCAATCACTCATCATGACGAGTCTTCGGAATACCAATGCTTTTAACATGTGACATGTAATCAGTGTAAAACTCAATAGCTTCCTCTGCAATATACCTTTCCACAATCAAAGCTTCAGGACGACGTTGATTCTTTATATACCCTTTCAATATCTTCATATATCGCTCAATGGGATACATCCACCGCAAGAACATTGGACCACACAAACGGACCTCTCTCACCAAATGGATGATTAAGTGGACCATTATGTCAAAAAAAGAAGGTGGGAAATGCATTTCAAGCTGACATAGTATAAGTGATGCTTCTTGTTCCAACACATCCAATTCATCGGGGACGATTACTTTGCAACATGTGACATTGAAAAACAAACACAATCTTGTTATGTCATTTCTCACATTTTTTGGAAAAATGTCACGAATGGAGATAGGTAGAAACTGTTACATCAACATATGACAATCGTGAGACTTCAACCTTGTAACGCCCCGGCCGCTTTTCAGGAGTGAACGACTCTCCCCACAGACCAACACGAGACCTTTCCAATGTGCTTTTGTCCTCACTCACACACTTCCTGAGAACTTCCCAGGAGGTCACCCATCCCAGAATTACTCCAAGTTAAGCGCTTAACTTTGGAGTCCTTATGTGATAGGCCACCGAAAAGGCTAATGCATTTGTTGGTATAGGTAGTACGAATTCATTCCTTTAAGCTATCCTCGACTGTATAGTCCCATACCTATATAGTCTTTGGATCCCTCTTATTCTGGTATGTATTCGATGCGTTCATGTGTCCCTCCCACTGGAAGCCTGCCAGGAGCCGCTCCTTGTCCGTGCCCATGCACCGGCGATCACTCCCCGCCCTCAACAGTGCCCGGGATGTCACATGCCCACCAGCTTCCGCCTGGTTCGTCCTCGAACCATACCGTACTAGGAGAGGCTAGGCTCTGATACCACTGTTACGCCCCGGCCGCTTTTCAGGAGTGAACGACTCTCCCCACAGACCAACACGAGACCTTTCCAATGTGCTTTTGTCCTCACTCACACACTTCCTGAGAACTTCCCAGGAGGTCACCCATCCCAGAATTACTCCAAGTTAAGCACGCTTAACTTTGGAGTCCTTATGTGATAGGCCACCGAAAAGGCTAATGCATTTGTTGGTATAGGTAGTACGAATTCATTCCTTTAAGCTATCCTCGACTGTATAGTCCCATACCTGTATAGTCTTTGGATCCCTCTTATTCTGGTATGTATTCGATGCGTTCATGTGTCCCTCCCACTAGAAGCCTGCCAGGAGCCGCTCCTTGTCCGTGCCCATGCACCGGCGATCACTCCCCGCCCTCAACAGTGCCCGGGATGTCACAAACCTTACTAACTTCAAATCTTTCATGGAAACACAAGTGTTGATGTTTGAACCATACCCAGATAGAACTTTCACACTACGTAACGATTCATACAGACTTTGCTTTTCTTTTCTAGACAACGTATGACATGCTGGGGGAAAATATGTTCTTTTGCCCTTTGATTGTGGATGCAAATTCTGATGTATACCCATAAACTCCAAGTCTATATGTGAATTTAGGCCATCCTTAGTCTTCCTGGGTATGTTTAAGAGTGTCCAACCAAACTGTCGCACACATTTTTCTCCACATTCATTACATCAATGCAGTGTCTTACATTAAGCTCCCTCCAATAGGTAGGACAAAAAATATTGACTTTTTCTTCCAGTGGTTTTGTGCAGTGGATTATTTTTCACATTTGCCAAACACCACGTTGATGTCTTTCACCTTTTCATATATCTGGCGACCAGATAGTGGTGGAGGAGCCATTTCAAAATCTTGAGCACCGTTGAACGACTTCTTTAACCTACAAAATGGATGATTAGCTTTAAGAAACCTTCAATGTCGAAGATAAACATTTTTCCTACCATGGTGCAGTCACACAGAACTAGTTCCGTCCTCACACACAGGACAAGCATTATGACCCTTCACGTTGTACCTGGATAAGTTACCGTACGCTGGAAAGTCATTAATCATGTAGAATAGCATGGCACGCAATTTGAATGATTGCCCTGCAAACTCGTCAAACACACCAACCTTGCCTTCCCATAACATTTTGAGGTCTTTAACTAACGGAGCTAGATATACATCAATGTCATTCCCCGGTTGTCATGAACCAGAAATCATCATTGATAACATAACATATTTCCGCTTCATGCATAGCCATGGCGGTAAGTTGTAAACAAACAACAAAACAGGCCACGAACTATGGTTTGTGCTTAGGTTTCCATATGGGTTCATGCTGTCTGTGGCTAGTGCAAGCCTAACATTTCTTGGTTCATGGGCAAAATCCGAAAACATTGTATCCATTTTCTTGCACTATGATCCATCTGCCGGATGCCTAAGTAGTCCGTTAACAACCCTTTCATCAACATGTCATCTCATAAGTTTTGCATCATCTGCATTGGCAAACAGACGTTTTAGTCTTGGAACTATGGGTAGATACCACAACACCTTTGTAGGAGACCCTTTAGTACAGACTTCATCAGAACCAGCCTCTTTCTTCTTATACCATGACACCCCACGCCTAGGACATCGATGCAGTATTTCATACTCACCCTAAAATAATACATAATCATTTGGGCATACATGTATCTTCGTATACTTTAAACCCATAGGACACAACACCTTTTTGGCCTCATAGTTACGATTCGGCAAGGTGTTTCCAGCTGGGAGCATTTCTTTTAACAACTTCAGTAAGTCAGTAAAACTTTTATCCGTCCATCCGTTTATGGCCTTCAAATTAAACAATTGTAAAACTGCTGATAACCTTATGAAATTGACACAGTTTGGATACAACGGCTTCTTAGAATCCTTATACAAAGTTGTATATACATGAGCTCTCTTAAAACCTTCTACCCCCACATCACAGACCATATCCTCAAGTCGGTCATCCATGTCAACATCGGTGTCATGCATCGCGCTTCGGTTTTCAGTTTGAGAGCTGGTACTTGGCACCACCACATCTTCACTGTGCCATATCCAACGGGTATAACTATGAAGAAAACCATCACATAGTAGATGTTCTCGCACCTCTTCCAAGTCTAGCCGACGCAGGTTCAAGCATTTAACACAAGGGCAAAAATACCTTCCATTCACCTCCTCATTATTCCTCGCTAAGAATTCTATAAATGATTCAACTCCACTCTCGTACTCTAGACTTATACGTGATGTAGTTACCCAACTCCTATCCATACCAACTGTTTACAAGGTGCTATGATTAATCTCACTTTTTTTACAAAGGTGGTGGTTCTATACCTATTCAGGATGACAATTGTTTTTATACATCATTGATATATACAGGTTAGGAGTTATTTTCAAATTAGATCAAATTTCAGCAGTATTTCACATTAGTCTCTAAGTACATAAGATGAAAGTGGTCAAATCAAATTCAACCACAACCAACTATGCACCCAGAGAATAACACAAAATGCTAGTTACCGAAACTTTATCAAATCTTAAAGTAACTCCTAACTTGTACATACCAATGACGTATAAAAACAATTGTTCATCCCAAACTGTCCAAATGGACAATTCAAGATTCAACACAAATGATGAAATTAATTAATTTAATGACCATTTGTGTCGAATCTCAAACGGGGAACTACGGTTCACTCATGCAAAGCAACTTTCATACTAGTTAACTAGTATGAGCCTACGAGTTCACAAGATTGACAACCACACACATACAACAACAACAGAAATAACATTATATAAGAGCAATAAACATATATAACATAAGATTGTAGGTGGATTTTATGTCTTTTGTAGCTATTTCCATATTTTGAGTTTTATGATGAGTAAAGTGTCTATAATAATGTATTGCTAATTGTGAGTGAGTAAATATTTGAAAATGTAGATAAGTAAACCATCAAGTTATTCTCTAAATCACATAAGTTGTGTATTCTTGTCTTTGAAATTTTAAAATATCAAATTAGTTCTCACTAACATGACCCTATCATCTATTTTAGTCTTTTGTACTGTACTTTTCACTATCATTTACACTTAAAAAGGATGAAATTAAAAATGATCCAATTAGAGGTTGAATTATGATTTTAAAATCTTAAAGATTACCAAAAAAGTACGTTGAGGGGTTAATTGTCAGGCTCTTCCTATTCAGATAATAATTTCCTTTCGAAGTAAAACTAACTTCTTTATTTGATTTTAAGAGTCGGTTATATGGATCCCTAAAAAATTATGCCTGAGAAACTGTATATATATATATGCTATGTTTAAAGTTGCACAACTATATCATAAACCTTTGATTTATTAACTTTTCTTGCCGCATAAGTTTCAGTACTGCGTATTTTGTCATTAGGGTGGTAATCTAATTTGTCATGTTCTCATTATTTTCATGTCTATCACAAGGTCATCTTCATTTATGATTATAATTATAATTCTCCATGATGTAGCGGCCTTCAACTACTTCTCAATGTCTTCATTATATGAAACTTATTACCTTTTCACCTAAAATTCATTTAAATATATATCTCCCGGATATCCAAACAATGCCATCCTGAGTTACTACCCCATTTTTTTAGGTTAGTATGAACTATGAAATGGGTCTATATTGAACTCACATAACTTAGAACTTAACTAAGCTCTCATTACTTTCTTTTCTTCCTTTCACTACAGCCATAACATTTTTTAGGGATAAAACATAGTAAAATAAACAGAGACAGAGACAAAGACACAGATAAATAGAGCCATAACATTTTTTAGTCATCTATATTGACCCTATCACTATGCATTGTTTATGAAAACACACATAGAGACAGGGATATACTGATATTACTAGCAAACTAAACTAAACAGAGAAAGAGACACAGATACAAGCATAGACTAATGGAGTTAAACTAAACAGAGATAGAGACACAGATACAACATACATAGTATAATATAAGCAGATGGGGTACGTACCAGACAATGCTGCGAAGAAGATAGCTCGAAACCAAAGAAGGAAGGAAGGAGATAGTGAACGATGTAGACAACAATAAGCAAAGAGCACAAGCTGGAGAAAATAGCCAAAGACGAGCGCTAGAGGAGAAAGAGAAAGTGAAAAAGAGTATCAAGCGCGGCTTTTGAAGTTTCTGAAAACAGATATAATCACGGATCCCATTTGCAACTGTGATTATATTATACATATAATCACGGTTCCACAATAACCCTAGTTAAATATTAACCCTATCATCACAGTTACAACAACAACCGTGATTGTATCCATCAATATATAATCAAGGTTATGGAGTCAACTATGGTTATATACCCCCTTACAAATAAACCCTAAAATCCTAAACTATATATCCATGGTTGGAATAACAACCATGATTATATATCATGGATACAATCACGGTTATGATGTTATCCATGATTATAGCATTTTCCCTGAACCTAACCGTGATTATATAGTTACCTTATAATTTCAAAAATACCACCGTGTATTCTTTTATCACGTATCCACTCTAACCCATGATTATATCCTGTTGTTATATCCACTTTTTGCACTAGTGTTAGTTTTCTTTGGGTATCTCACAAAAGACATTTATCCAATTTGGATCTGACCTTGTCAGAGTTGGATGCTCTATAGAAGCATCATAGTTCCAAATTATTAGTAAAGACATACTAGGTTTCTTCCTAGTCTATATCATATATGGTTTCTTTAAGAAAGTCTAAGATGGAACATGGTTAAGTATGGAAATTTTGTCAATAAAGGAACATTGAAGGAGTTAGAGATTTTTGATAATAATCAATAATCAAATTGTGTCCAATAAGGTTTGATTTTTCCCCGTAGAGAAGCTAGTATGGCATTCCATGAGGAATGAGTTAAGAGGTAATCTTTCACTCTATTAGATAGTTATCAAACTTGTAGCTCAAATTATTTGTTATCTTGATCTAATCAAGAGCTTTAATTGTCTTGCCGATTTGGTTTTTTACTTCATTATGAATTCTTTGAACTTTTTAAAGACGTTCTAACTTATGTTACATAAATCCATACTTATTGACTTTTCAATTAGTATGTTGAATTATTGAAAAACATATCTAGTTATTGTTCTAATAGGCCCATATACATCATCATGTATTAGATAATAGATTACTCATCTTTCACTTTTTAATGAATAAGGTTTCAACTATCTTTCCAATAAATAAGATTTACATGTCTCAGTTGATTCAAAAATCAAAAGAGTCCAGATAACCACAATAATGTTATTTAGAAATATGTGTCTCATTGATTTGCCTTATGAGAAAATACCATGTAAGTAAGGTTCAAAATCACTTACTTTAAACCTACTTTGACAATTATGTTATTGATGGTTGCTTTGAGATTTAGGATGTGGAATCCATTATTGAATTATGTATCAATATCCTTTTGAATAAATAAAGTTATTTTATATATAAAAAACTTTTCTTGTCCAACAAGAAACAATATGCACAATGTCTAGTTCACTAACTAGCCAAATAAGTTAAGATCTTATCTTTATTGTAGTAATTTTTGCTCAATCTTACACAGATTTCTCCACCCTTAGCAAGTGATCTACTTCCTTAATCTTTCAAAATGTGAGATCTGCTACTAGTATCTGATACTAATGTCAGTGAAGTAAAATAACATGACTTGTATAACATGAATTATAGTGGAAGACTTACTTTCTTTTCTTTTGAACTTCTTCAAGTTCTTTAGACAAATTATTTCAATCTCTTATTTGGCTAAAATTGGAAACAATTTCCTTTCTTGATCACCTTTTAGAGTTTGTATACGATCATATCATATATCTCCATATATTCATATTGTCTTTTACAGCTCAGAGTTTTTGCAGATTCTATAGGGTATTCAATACCCAACGATAGATAATATTGAAATAAGCCAAACATGACACACTGTCGCTTCCTCTTTATTGAAGACAATTCTCAAGTCTCAGTACCTATCTGGGCATTTTTCTAGATAGAGTGTCCTTCCAAAGGACAGATTACAACAAAATAATAGTTTATTTGTCATGGTTATTCTAAAACAAATTACATACAAAATATCACTTCTATTTAAAACATATTTAACTTTTGGTCATTAAATAAATATGTTGTGTCCCACTATTTTGATTCAAAACAAATACCCTCACTGAATTAGAAAAAATCTTGTTGGAAGCTTTTTTTGTGGGCTAAGATCCATATTTGGCCTAGTGTTGAGTCAGCTTAACCCGATCGCCCAACCCTTGGTTATATAGGTAGGAAACACATTTCCAATTGCATCTCATGCAACTCTTGGATGATTGAGTGGGTAACTCTTTACCCTTATTCATCTTATGAATTTAAGCTCAATCATTACGCCTCTAAGTTATTTTCAATCCAATTGAAAAACTTAGTTAAGTTAAGGCCCAATAAAAATAATTTGGAAATTATAATTATCCTATCGCGCTTTACTAATATAAATGATATCACCCTACTTTGGTAGGCCCACTATTTATTGACATTAGTCTCGAAGAATGTTACTTATTAGAAGGCGTCTAAACTTAATATTAATGCTTCTAGGTTCTCCAATCTGATTAAAGTTACCTTGATAAGTCCAATAACAAATGGTTGGATAATCTAATTATCCATCATCCTTTACAAATATCAATAAAAGCGCTCTGCTTTGGCAGAACCTGCACTTTATTGAAACTAGCATTGATAAGTGTTTCTTATTGGAATATGTTTTAGACTATTCATACCTTTAGGCTTTTCTAATCCAATTGAAAAATGTCTATTTAAACAAAACTTAATAAGTATAATTGCATAATCCAACTATCCAATCATGTACTACTAAACATAAATAAAGGCACCCAACTATGGTGTCACCTGCACTTTATCTATATCAAGTTAGACGTTATTACTTATTGTAAGGTATGATTGTCAGGCTTGAGGGATTTCAATTTTCTTATTGTTCATTACCGACTTTTACTAAATGCTTTAACACAAAATAAAACCTCAAAACATATAATCAAAAATGTGAGATGGTTATAGTCTTTCTATAAAATAAAATAAACCTAACAGAACTATGGTGCCTTGACTTCATGAAGTCCTACTTCTTGAAACCACCATCCTCCTGGAGTCACCACTCTTTTGTTCTTTTCAAAGTCACATCCATCAATAGTCACCATGCTAGGTTTCTTCTAGGTCTCCACCTTGTTGGCTTCTTTAAGATTACAATGTAATAAAGAAATTCGTTTTACATACGAGCGAAGGGTTGAGAGAAGAAATTCAAGAATAGAGAAAGGAACAACACGCAGGCTGTATTTAAAATTAAATAAAAATATAAAACCATAACCATTCACTGCTGGACGTGTTAATTAATCAATTAATAGAGTGATCAATTGTATTTAAAATAAAATAAATTTTAAAACACATAATTGAACACGTGGGGTCATAAAAAGAAAACTATGCAAAGAAGTTTGGTGGTTTCGTTGACCGTTCAACGAATAGGGTTAAGGGAAGGATACCCTTTATAGGGTGCCGAGTGGCGTTCCAACCCAAAAATTTAGTACTATAATCAGGTTAGTTCCCAGGAAAGAGAGGTGGGTCTGATGTGACCGCTTAAGTACCAAGTGTTTCCTAGCCAGAACATCCCACTGACCATTAAAAACTCAAAATATCCGGTTATGATTTCAAACAATTTGAAATCCTAAATTATAGAACAGTCAAGGTTTAACTTTTAAACCTTATCTTTTGACCCCAACAACTATCCTAAAATAAGAATACTTAAGGTTTAACTTTTAAACCTTATCTCTAAAGTCTCAAGAATCATCATATTTTTAGGAATGATCAAGGTTTAAATTTTAAACCGCATCTCTAGGGTTTAAGATATTTTATTTTGAATCCTAATAAATTTGATAAAACGAGGAAGAATCAGATCAGTTCCTGCACACCTATTTTATACAGAAAAGAAGTCCTCGGTTATTTGTTTATACACTTTGGGATGTCCGATCCTAGCAAGGACAGTCCATAATGAACTAGTTTGGCAACTCAAACACTTCTACTGAAGAAGCCAAACTCTAATTTAGACCTCATCAACTTCGTTTTTTAGAAAAACTATTCAGTTAAATCAGGACCCCTGAGTTTGGCTCAAACACTTTTAGTGTTTTAAGCCAAACTCTAATTCTTGTCTTGGTTTCTTTGTTATTAAAAACCTAACAATCTCTATTTCTAGTCTCAAACCCTAATTTGTGACCTATTATCCCTAATTTGATGAACCAAGAATTTGTACTCTGAAAGCCCGTTATTTAATCCTGTTAAATTTTATTAATTTACAAGAAAAAACATAACTGACTCGTACAAGCTTAGGTTCAGTTTGTTGCAATTTTTTATTCTTATATTAAACCCCTCTACAATTCTTGTGTAGAACGTAAAAGCTAGTTCCTGCCTGATGGTTCCCAAAAGCCAAGCTTTTCAAGGAAAAGTGATTTTCATAACATAATAGCTCAGCAGTAGTAAAACATGAATATTTCCCTCATACAATGTCAATCACTTCATTTTTTCATGGCTTCATATTGAAAATCCCTACAAGTTTTATGAAAGGACAAAGAGCTAACTCTTGAAGGATTTTTCATGGTGAACCCATCTTTGCAAGTTAAAAAAATAATTTCGGAGCCCTAAGAAGCATGTTTTCTTGTTTCGGGTATAACTCTTGCTCTGGGTGTCAGATTTTCACGTACCATGTATCATTTCGAAGAGAAAAATAAGATCTAAAACTTTTATGCATGCTATGTTTTCAGATTCTAAATGTAGATATAAGTCATATTTTTCTCAAAGTTAAGTATTAAAAACTGTAACTAGGGTTCTGTCTGGTACTAATTAAATCTAGACCAGACAACTAGATTTTTCTACAAATAGAACCTTCCCTTTCCTTCTTCAAAACTTCAGATCCTCTCCATCTCCTCCATCACATAGCCCTCTCCCTCCCTTTCCTCCATTAACGTCGGCCACCAACCTATAAACGACCTCCGTTCTTCACCGAAACCACCTCCAACCTCCACCATTCTTCTTCCTCCACCATTTCCACCACCTCAAAACACCATATCCACCACCTAAAAAGCCCCCTAAACCGCAGCCCCCATAGCCATCCACGATCTCTACAGCCTCTAAAATTCATCGTTCTTCGTCCCGACGACCTCTTATCATCGTTTCCTTTAATTTCTACTAATAGTTTCAATTCTAGTCACCTCTAGCAACCCTCCACCACCATGGGAAGCCACCACCCTCTTCCCTTATCCGATCGTGCATGTCATAGGATTCAGGCTTTGATCATCGCATAGTGCCCAAGTATGAAGATAAATCGTCGATTGAAGATACAGATTTGAAATTGAGTTTTTGCCCTTTTGTCTAGTATAAGGAAAATACGACACCTTAGGTAAGAGGGGTATATTCTTGGGTATCATAGGGTGGACTGCGTGTCCGGAAAGGCTAAGGTACTATTGGTCCTTACCTTTCTGAGGGCAGGTTTGGGAACTATTGTTAAATTAAGATACTTTAATTTTTATTAATATTTTATTACCATATATGTAGTTAATTAGAGGTGTTGGCTATTACTAACTATGATGGTTAAGTGGACACGTTACTATTAAACTATGAAAATATTAAGAACCATGGGTGTCTATGTGGATTCTAGTGAATAAGTTTTGAAAGACGTGATAAATAAGGATATAAGGATGGACGAGCATGTGACCTTTATTATGTAAATTCATGTTATGTCTAAACGTCTGTAATAGTTATTTTGAAGTGTGGACTATCATTCATATCGTTATATTTTTCCTCAACACGTTAACCCTGATACCTAAGAAAATGAAATCAAAAAATTATTATTACCACCATTTATATCACTATTATTATTATTATTATTATTATTATTATTATTATTACTATTATTATTATGGATTATTATTATTATTTACTATCGAGCATAATGGTCAGCTCCGCCACTGCTCTTAACAGTTTTTCTTTTGTTCAACTTGTGTTACTTGTATTATTGAGCATAATGGTCCGCTCTGCTACTTCTCTCAATATTTTCTTTTATTTAATTTCTGTCATTTATTTTATTGAATATAATGGTCGGCTCTACCACCTTATCCTCAACAATTTTTCTTTATTTAATTTTTGTTATTTATATTACTGAATATAATAGTCAGCTTTGTCACCTTATTTTCCGCATTTATTTTTCTTTTATTTCATTTCGGTTTATCTATCTTATAATGGTCGGCCCTACCGCCATTATTATTATCTCATCTTATTATTATTATGGATTATTATTACTAGTATTCTTGTTAATAATAATTATATTATTATTATTATTATTATTATTATTATTATTATTATTATTATTATAAGTAACAGTTAATTCCCCTTTTACTTCTTAAATTAAACACCCTTTCAAATTATTGTTGTTCTAGTTATAAGTGATAAAATAAAAAACACATTATTTACTCTTCAATCTAAACATTATTTTAGCCAAGATATAGCTGATATATTTTTTAAATACAAATAAAAATAATCTATAATGTCTGAAAACAGGTGGGATCTAACAACATGAAGACAAATATTACGATGTAGGAAACACATAGATACCCAGGGGTCAAAAGTAGTGAACTTATTAGAGGGAGTAAGATCTGGAAGATACGGAGTAGATTTTAGTCTAACAAGGTCTTCCGCATGTAGAGGAGTTAGTATGTATTCCGAGTGGTGAGGAGTTAGAGCATTTCTGAGTGAGGGAAGTTATACAATCCTTTAAGAGAGATTTGACTTAGTGAGGGAGCCTTAGTGTGAAGTAGACTACACTTCCCGAGTGAAGGGTGTGGAAAACATTCTCGAGTGACATCTGGCCGAGGAGAGTACTCCGAGTGAGAAATGAGGTATAGATCCTGAGTGAAGTGATCGAGGGGAGTCATCTCCCCAGTAGTTTATACCTGTGAACTCTAAGGCTAGAATAGGATGTGTTGAATGAACTTCTGAGGGAAGCGTGAGTGCAAACACTTTCCCGAGTGAATCTGGACTCCATTCCGAGTGGGAAACTATCCGAGTGTATGCGTCGCTTCAGTGAATCAATCCTCGCTCTAGTGAGTGTAACCGCTTATGTATTTTCATCCACTGATTCTCGTAGCTGGAGCCATGTCTTTCTAATGTGTAATATTCCGACCCGCCCTTCTCTTTTCTGAGTCGGATTTCTACTCTCCTTAACCTTCAATTGCTTATTTTGCCCTGAACACCCTGTGATCTTTGGGAAAAAATTTTCCCTGTCTCAGGCTGCTGTTATCTAAACCAGGTTGTTTCATTTTGGTATCAGAGCGGACTTAAAAGGTCCAAGGCCAAGGTATGCTTACTCCCAATAAGCGATGATGTACATTATGACCGGGCGTCATAGATTGCTGGTAATATATGAGGACTTTGATGCCTAATTAAGTATCATTTATGTGACCATGTGCTTATGAGGTGTTGTTTTGGGGATAGAAGATTGTTCCTACCCTGGTCTGATTAATTATATGATATTTAAGAATTGTATAATAATGTGTTATAATTGTTGAATGTTGGGTTGAAGTTCGATCGGTAGTGAATAATTCTGTAAACTTATCCTTGAGAGAGGTGTTAATTTCAGGGTAAGTCATGGCAAATCGTCATAGCATGGAAGCCATAGCCACGGCATTCTAGCGTTTCGCTGACATATTCGAGTGAAGGGTAGAATATATGTGTTGGGTGGAGGAGAATTAAGGAGGATGGTGCTTGATGAAGCCCACAAGAGCCTGTTAAGTATTCACCCGGGCACTACAAAGATGTACCACGATCTAAGACTGCAATTCTGGTGGCCCGGATTAAAGAGAAATATGGTGGAATATGTGGCTCGGTGTGTTACTTGCCAAAAGTCGAAGGTCGAACACCAGAAGCCGTATGGTGCGTTGCAACCCCTTGAAATCCCCGTATGGAAATGGGACTCAATTGCCATGGACTTTGTAATGGGATTGCCTAGAACCTGAGCGGGTTATGATGCCATTTGGGTCATTGTTGACCGGTTGACAAAAGCTGCACACTTTCTTCCTGTGAACATGAGATATCCATTACAGAAGTTAGCCCAGATCTATATCCAAGAAATTGTCTGACTGCATGATGTGCCGACTTCTATCGTGTCGGACAGGGATCCTAGATTCACGTCCTGGTTTTGGACAAGCCTGCACCAAGAATTAGGCACAAAGCTTTAGCTGAGTTCCGCCTACCATCCCCAGTCGGATGGGCAATCCGAACGAACAATACAAAGTTTAGAGGACTTACTGAGGGCGTGTGTTAGAGCATGGTGGTAGTTGGGAGCAGTACCTCACTCTGATCGAATTTACATATAATAATAGCCACCACAGCAGCATTGGCATGGCACCCTATGAAGTACTGTATGGCCAGAAATGCCGAACCCCACTCTGTTGGTCGGAAACTGGTGAAAGTTTACTGTTGGGGCCGAAAATTGTGAAACAGACTTCAGAACAGATCCAAGTAATTAGGGAAAAGATGAAGGCGTCTCAGGATAGGCAGAAAAGTTATCATGATAAACGGACTAAACCACTTGAGTTTTTGGTCGGTGATAAGGTGTTCCTAAAGATTTCACCGAGTAAAGGAGTCGGACGAGCCTTGAAGAGTGGGAAGTTGAACCCCTGATACATTGGACCTTATGAAGTATTGGAGTGGATCGGTTCTGTGGCATACCGAATAGCATTACCAACTCACCTATCCAGATTGCATAACGTGTTTCATGTGTCTCAACTAAGGAAGTATCTACCCGATTCCACTCACGAAATGCCGGATGACGAAGTGGAGATCAAAAAGGATTTGACCACAGTGGTTGTACCGACTAGAATTATGGACCGGTCGGTAAAACGCTTAAGGAGCAAGGATGTATAACTGGTCAAAGTAGCGTGGCAGCAAAACAGGTGTACTTTTTATACCTAGGAACGCGAGGATGCCATGAGGCAGCAGTATCCCGAGTTGTTCATTTAAGGTAAGTTACCGTTTGAATTTCGAGGATGAAATTCTTTAAGAGGGGGAGAATTGTAACATCCTGCGTATTAATTAAGGACTAGATTAAGATTAAGTGTTAAGTAAGGTTAATTATAAATTAAAAACTTGACTACTGACGGGGCTGACTGATTGTGATGTGTAACTGTGCAGCAGGCTCTGATCCGCGTTCCCCACTCACTCTTCGCGTTTCTAGGAGTATATGGGCTGAAGCCCTTAACCACTTCTCCATTCACTCCAAATTCCTCAAGACTTTCCATCTCCTCCTACTTCTCATCCTTCTTCATTCTTCTTCGTTCTTCTTCTCTGTCCCCTATTTTTCGTAACTTCGCGACGGTGGTGAAGTGGAGAACCCGAGATTCCCACTGTTAGTGAGGAGCAATCGTTCGAGTGGAAGAAGAACAACTTCCTGTTCCCAAGCTGATTAAAGGGTGTGACTGTGTTTGAGGGGGACTGAACAAGAGAGAGTGGTGGACGAAGCAAACAGAACAGCGGACCGACGCTAAAAACAGAGGAACTTCTTAGATCTCTTTAGTTGGTAGGGGGTTATCTTATATCTTAAATGCATGAGTTATGGATGGGTTCCAGGTGTTGATGACTTGTTGATTCTGGTGATTTAAAATGTGTTGATAGGCATGTTTTGATTAAGTAATGGATATGTGATGCCCGGATGCATGATGACTAGGACTTGGGTAATGCATGTCAAATTCCGTCCATGAAATACATGTTAATAATCTTGAGAATGTTGAATGATTGCGTTAGGAGAATGTGTTAAAGTGTTGTTGATGATTACCGTGTGATTTATGTGACATGCATACTACTATAAATCTAAATGCTGACTGCATGTGAGGAAAGATTAACTTACTGAGTTCTGATAATGTCTAATACCGATTACATATGATGCATGCATTGTTGAGTAAAAGGTCGAGTGTGTGAAATCTGTGTTTGTATGATCATTCCGTGTGCGGTTATATATATATGTGGTGCATGAGTTAATAGTGTGGAAGTGATTTACCGATTCTGTTTGTAATCTAATGACAATACTTGCATGAGATGCATTGGTAAGAATGCTGAGAGCATGTAGTGTGTGACACTACCACTTGGATCGGTAATTATATGCATGAGATGCTGTTAAAGACCTTGAGTGGGACTCAAGGCAAGCCGACTGAGTGGGACTCAGGACTGCCCGTAACACTGCCGTTGACATTGAGAGTGTTTGTGTTACAAGTGAGGTCAAACGGTTTGGTACCAGTAAAATGGCCGAGTTAGCCGGGAGCTGAATAAAAGGCTGAGAGCCTATGTTGCAACAATAAAAAACAATAATACGCGAGTCAGATTCGATTGAATGAACCTGTGTACATGTATAATTGATGCTGATTGTGACGCGACTGTATGTATATGTGTTAGAGTTATTGAGAATAATATATGCATATAGCCGAGTGATAACTAGGTAGATTCCGATTGAAAGATGCCTTGTGTGTGTTCCGATTGATTGGCACTGTGTATGTTGTTGATTGTTGCTATATATATATATATGTTATTGCATGATTGAGGAATAATCCGAGTCAGTATCTATCATTTAATATTTAAGATACTCACCCCTACTGTGGCTATATTTCAGTGGACATCACCTGAGACAGTGAATGATGGAGGAGCTACATACCGTGTGGAGTGCTTGTGTATTGTGGAAATGTATATATATATATATATGTATATGCTGTACATAAGGTTTTATCATAGCCTTGGCCGGCTCTTAATTTGGTCTTTGGTCTAACTGTATCAGAACTGAACTCTCTCGGGATGAGAGGGTGATCATGTGCATGTAAATAATTATATATATAATACTGTGTGTTCATCTTGTGTTGTGTGTGAGTGTCCGGGTGGTATACGTTGCGTTTTACTAAGCATGTAGAGCCTGCATGATTCTGAATAAATAAGAGCTAAGTTAATCCTGTGTAAGGCGTGATGAGTGACCTTCTTCCGAATAATGAAAGGTTGGGCTAACTCCGAGTGGAATATGCCTAATAGAATCGCTTTCGAGGTAAGTTGGTCAACATGTTATGGAGCGAGAGATTTCTTAGATGCAACCTTTCCGATTGAAGGGTATTTAGATATTTCTGAGTGAAAGTCAACCGAGTAAATGTTTCCCCCCAATGGTTGAATTGACAATGCGATTCTGAGTGGAGCCTGTAGTAGTGAACTTATTAGAGGGAGTAAAATCTGGATGATACGGAGTAGATTTTAGTCTAACAAGGTCTTCCGCATGTAGAGGAGTTAGTATGTATTTCGAGTGGCGAGGAGTTAGAGCATTTTCGAGTGAGGGAAGTTATACAATCCTTTAAGAGAGATTTGACTTAGTGAGGGAGCCTTAGTGTGAAGTAGACTACACTTCCCGAGTGAAGGTGTGGAAAACATTCCTGAGTGACATCTGGCCGAGGAGAGTACTCCGAGTGAGAAAGGAGGTATAGATCCTGAGTGAAGTGATCGAGGGGAGTCATCTCTCGAGTAGTTTATACCTGTGAACTCTAAGGCTAGAATAGGATGTGTTGAATGAACTTCCGAGGGAAGCGTGAGTGCAAAGACTTTCCCGAGTGAATCTGGACTCTATTCCGAGTGGGAAACTATCCGAGTGTATGCGTCGCTTCACGAATCAATCCTCGCTCTAGCGAGTGTAACCGCTTATGTATTTTTATCTGCTGATTCTCGTAGCTGGAGCCACGTCTTGCTAATGTGTAATATTCCGACCCGCCCTTCTCTTTTCTGAGTCGGATTTCTACTCTCCTTAACCTTCAATTGCTTATTTTGCCCTGAACACCCTGTGATCTTTGGGAAAAATTTCTCCCTGTCTCGGGCTGCTGTTATCTAAACCGGGTTGTTTCATGAGACATATGTGTTTGCAATTCTTTTGGGAATCCTTTGTTTTTCCGCTTCCTGACCCTAATGGGATTCCCAAACAGTATTAATCATATTAGCACCACACTCATCCAAAATAACAAACACTGCTTATTCAAAGGCATGTTAAACAACAACGTCCCTTTTCATTCAACAATAACATTTATCATTCAATATATGTGGTATCCTTAACTTTTTAATCATCATCGACACTATTTCAAATCCATTGATTTATACACTCATTGCCATTTAATTGTCCTCCCATTAATTTCGTCATTACACAAAGTGTGTCATGTAACCATATCACTTACTTCCCATCATGCTTCATAATATATCCATAGTCGTGAAGCATACATGTATTCAAAACCTAATATAGGCATGCACATATCTTGCCAAGGCCTTAAGCCATTCCTCAATCATCTTGCCAAGGCCTTAAGCCATTCGTAAAAATGCGTTTAAGGACAAGTAGCGCGTAAGGACATCTCCAACCAATTTTTTCTCATTTGGGTAATTTTCCAATACTCATAATTTCACATTTTTTATCATAAAAATACATGCCCAAGAGATTGGCCAATTTTCCCCCTTTGCTCAAATAAAAGTGTTTTTAACCATTTTCAATTTGCATTCCCGCCTATACTCGGGATTCCTTTTAATTCTTTTCTATTATCATATCTCATGCATATTTTCATCATGAATTTCAGAAATTCAAAGTGCAAAATACAACAGCTACATGACGTCACTTTAAGGTCCATAACTTGCGCATTTTTATAAGCTATCACTATTAAATCAAGCATGCAAGTGATTATTTGACAAATAAACATTAAATTACCTTAATTAACTAAAAATTCCAGAATTAATAATTGCACTCATAAATTCATATCATCATCAAGAAATAAAGAATTTATCATGCATACCATCCATACTTACCTAAGTTAATAAAATCAAGACTTTCAATCAACATTGAATTTATAACTATTACATAAAAATAATTTTTAACAACAACATTACCCATCAAGATACATGCCAAAAATCAGATTTTTAACCATATTATTTGCAAAATTCTAAGGAAAAATAGAGGCATATTTTATGGCTACTAAATTTGAAAGCAAAAAAAAACCAATTTCTTTAACTTTTTCACAACATGCATATAATATTTTATAAAATATTAATTCTGTCTAGGTTTTAAAATTATGTCTAAAATTTATTTTATCATCAAAATTTAAGGATTTAATTAGGAATATTAATCATAGTAACTAAAGTACTAAAAATCAAGTCATTACATAATAATCTAAAAATTTAATCCATTAATTCTAGAGACAAATTTCCAAACAACAATATATCCTTAAATTTATACCATAAAAAATCATTCTTTTGGCATAATAGTTCATTTAAGTTTAAAGAATTAAAGACGTAACATGCAACCACAATTTTAATAGGAGAACTTGTTTATTTAACTTTTCTAACAACATACATAGTGTTTTAATAAAAATTTCAATTCTGTCCAGCCCTTTAAAAATTCATTTTAGTTCATCAAAAATCATATTTTTAGTGTCAAATTTTACTTAAAATATAAGGGAACTCATGGTATGTCTTTTAGCCACAAGGAAGTTTAAAGATTTTTAAGAATTTACCAACAAAAAGAGACATGCATGTACCTCCCATGATCATGATTCTACAGCAACAAGGCCATTAGAATGCAACAATTCACAACTAACATTTCATAAGAATCAAGAGAAAAATCTAAACATCATGCAGCCATGGTAACTCCTAATTTAAAGCTATTTTTCAACAAGTGATTTCAATTATCAAGGGTTCAAAAATTCTTATTTTGGGAGTGGTACCAAGGTGTAAACCTTAGGGTGATTCACACTACACATACATGTGAAAATAAAAGTATACTCCCTCTACTTTTGATGGTGTCTTTAACATCACAAAATTTTAAAGTAAAGGATTAATTGAGGAAATAAATCTTGAATAATTGAATATGGAATAATTAATGTCCCAAAATATTGGAAATAATTAAATTAAGATTTTTAGGGACTGTTAGTAATTTATTGGGACCGAATAAGTTGAAAACTGACCCGACTAAAATATGGGTGTCAGACCAAGTATCTCCGATTAGGACGATATTGGCCAGGGCTGTTAAGAATAATATTGGAAGTCCGAATACGTACTCAGAATAATTTTTAGATAAAGTATTGAGCCCAAACAAAGGTCCTGTTTGCCATAAAACGTTGAACTTTAATGAGAAGGATTAAGAATAAATGCAAAAGAAAACTAATTTTCCTCTCTTCATTCCCGTTGGTTTCTGGCTCCACTTAGCAAAACATTTCATTTCTTCTTTCTCCTTACTTCTTCATTTCTCTTATCTTCTCCTTCCAAAACCTTAGCCAAAGGTGGTGCCATCTTTTTCCTCCCTCATTTTCATGAGAAGCTTGGAGGAGCTTGAAGCTTGGAGTTGTCTCTTTCTCTTTTGTCCATTTTTGTGTGGTCTCTCCCTCCCTCTTGAACCTATTTTATTTTTGGGTGTGAGGTATGTTACAGTCACTATTTTGTTGAGTTTCGGCCATGGGTATGTGTTGTTGTGTTGGGAGAGCAATAATTACAGGTGGGGTGCTTAATGGAAGCAATTAATGCAGAAACCCTAGAGTGGGTTATCATAAATGCAAGGCTGAAATGAAATAAATGTGGTAGATGCATTTATGGCTGGAAGGAGATGAAAGTGTATGAGTATTTATGGATATTGGTGGGTTTTGGTGGAAACCCTAACCCTTAAAATTTGGGAAAGTTATAAATATTAGCTGGAGCATGTGTTTGAGAGCAAATACAAGCCATTGAGTGCATGGGTATTGGTTGGTGATGTATTTTTATGAATGTTGGGCTATAGTTGTTGGTAGCCTTTACATATCATGAATGTGGCTTGATGGGAAGAAATTCCTGAAGCCTAACAAATGATGGAAAATAATGTCTATAACATGTTTTATACATGTTATAAAATTGAAGATATGATTATGATTAAATAGAATTGAATTGGTATCTTGAATGGTTGATTGATTAGGATTCTATATATATATGTTAATGTAGGATCCATTTTGAACGACGAGGCAAGAACGTTGTATTGCTTGGAATTCTTCTCTTGAGGTAGGAGAGGAGTCTATATATTCTAAATGCATGAGTTGAGTAATATTTGATTGTCATATGACAATATGCATGTTTGCCTTGTTTGAGTGGTAATGATGATTTGTGGTTGTTAAACATGATGATGGTGATGGATATGCTTGGCAACATGTAATGTGTATTTGGAATGTTTATGGTATGCTAAATGGTGATGATGAATTGTTTGGCTAGTATATTGCCTTGATGATGATGTGATTGGGTTAGGTTCACCATAAGTATGAAATGAATGTTGTTGGTGTTTAATTGAGAATGAGTGTGATGAATTGCATACCTTAATTGATGGTATGAGATTGATGTTCTTGTATTGATGATGGAATTGAATGATATGAATAAAACAATAATGAGAATGCCACATAAAAGTTTAAACTAATGATAATAACCAACAATAATAAATCCACTAAAAACCTTGTGGTGATGTTGGTAATGGTGTTGATGATGATGTTGATGAGTGGCATGTATAGGATGCATAGAGTGAGAAATGCATATGATTGGCATTTGCATCCATGGCATATTGCATAGCTGCCGGTGTTGGAATTTTAGGGGATTCCCCCGGTTGGCCCAGTGGGAGGGCGGCTCTATGCACGAGCGATTTGTATCTCCCCTGTGACACGTTGTGTAAGTCATGAAGCTGCCCATGTGCTACGGGGAGCCACATGTGGTTAACCCTTGTGGGGGGTGGCTCTTGATGAGTAGGTGTCCCTGGTGGTCCTTGGGATCATAGTTGCCATGATATGACTCATGGTTGGCCCGCAACACCATATGTCAAATATGTTGCTTATCGCGGTCATGGTGTAAATGATCGATGTTGTAAAATGGGCGATGCGGTTTGGTACCAGTAAAAGAATTGGTGAAATGCATGCAATTTAAGAATAACTGTACACATTTTACTACTGTAGTAGGGGTATGGTTAGATGATCATACTTGAGTCCCACAATTGGTGTTTATTTCCCATAGTCAGATCTATAATTCTTGAAATATTCTGTTGTGCATATGCAATAGCTTAAGAGCATTTGCATATAGCAAGGAAGTATGCCAAAGGTAATGAGATATGATGATGGTTGTGTTGAGAATGAGAAATTATACTAAGACAACATAAAAGATGTGAATACCAAAATAACAATGTGAATAAGATGATGAACAGTGTGATAGTCAAATTATTGAAGGACTAGATCATGTATGTGATTTTATACTTGCTTGATTTAAAAAATAATTGTATATTATGATGATAGTTGATGATGAGTTGTATGTGAATGCAAGTATACATGTTGTGATACATATGTACATGATCACATGGTATTCATATTCATTCTTTTGGAATGTATGACTCACTCTCCCATGTTGTCCACTTTTTAGACTTGTGATGCAGGGCACTCATGGGTGGAGTGAATCTTTTGAAGTGAATTTTGTGGAGGAAGGTAAATAGGTGTATAGGAAGTGCCTTGGCTGGCAAAGCTAGATTTTTGTATACCATATAGTGTATATGTATGCTTATTTTGCCATCTAGGTTGTTGTTGATGATTTTTTAGGGTCATGTAGGAAAATTGGACCTTGGTGTGTATGGTCAATTTTCATTAATGACCCAAATGATGTAAGATGATAAATTATAATGTTTGTTGATGTTAAATTTTCATGAATGGATGGTGTGTTTTAATAACTTGTAGTAGGTTATGAAGTTTATGGGAAAATGATTTCAAATGTTATGCATTGAATGAATGATAATTGATTTTGAAATGTATAGACAATTGGATGAGAATGTAAATGTATGGTTGAATGGATATAATGCATTAGAGTAGGCCAAAATGGCAATGAATTGGTGTTTGGTACATTAAGTTATATGAAATTCACGTTTCTACATATGTTCTGCGGAACTCGCTCAAGCGAGTGGAAATATCGCTCAAGCGAGATCCTTATGGAACAGGGAAGTGGCCACTGGCCAATATTCACCAAAGCGAAGGCCATTTTTGCTTAAGCAAAACCCCCTTGAATCAGGGCGTGGCCACTGTCCAAAATTCACTCAGGCAGGGATAGGTCTCGTCCGAGCGAGGGTGAGTGGGTATTACTAGGGTGAGTGTTCGAAAGTACAAAAAGTGAAGTATGCGGTCTTTATGATCCGCGATGAAGCTGAAGCTTGGTAGCGTATTACTAGGGGACGCATGGTGTCTGTTGACATTCACTTGGATTGGGAAAATTTTAAGGTTGAGTTCTTGAAGAAGTATTTCCCGGATAGCTACAAAAGTAAGAAAGAGCATGAGTTCATGGAGCTTAAGCAAGGTGGTATGACTATGGAGGAGTATGCCTCCAAGTTTAAAGAACTTTATGCATTCTATCCGCCCTATCAGCAAGAGGGTACTAAGGCTTCCAAATGTGTGAAGTTTGAAAATGGGTTGAGGCCCGAGATCAAGCGGGCTATTCGACATCAAGAGATAAGAAGTTTCCCTACACTTATGAACAAGTGTCGCATATATGAAGAAGATGATGTGGCTCCTTCGAGTCATGGTAAGCACGAGCCTAAGTTGAAGGGCCAATTCTCTAGTTTCAAGAAGCAAGGTCACTTGAAGAAGAACAAGTTCATTCATGGTGGATCCTCCAATACAAGAGGACGTGGTGTTTTTAGAGGTGGTTACGGTGGTGGTAACCAAGGTCGTGGGAATGTCCAAGGCCTAACTTGCTTCAAATGTGGTGCTAATCATTTGGCAAGGGACTGTCCACAAGATAAGGTAGTGTGATACCAATACAATCAACCGGGGAATATCCGCCATAATTTCCCCTTGAATGCAACGAATGCTAATGTTAATACTCCTGTACGTATGAATCCTAATAGTAACTGTGGAGGCCATGGTGGCTTTGGAGGCCGTGGTCGTGGAAATGGAAATGGTCATAATGGTGGCCGAAATGGTGGTCGTGGTAGAAACCATAATGGTGGAAGAAATGGAAATGGTCGAGGCAATAACCATGGTGGAAGAAATGGTAACCGTAATGGTGGTGATCAGCCATAAGCTGCTGGTAGAGTCTTCGCCGTCACCGGTGAAGAAGCCGCACAAGCAGAAGATCTTGATTGTGGTGAGTGTGAAATCCTTGGCACTATGGTACATGTTATATTTGATTCTGGTGCTACGTACTCATTTATTTCTGAGGATTGTATAAGGCACTTGAGGGTGCCTGTTTGTATGATGAGAGGTTCTATAATGGTGACTACACCGACCGGTACTTGTTTGAGATCAGTGACTCAATGTGTGGATGTCGAGATGACTCTTGAGGGTTGAAAATTCATTGTATCCCTTGTGTGCCTACCTATGAAAGACCTGGACATTATTCTAGGCATGCACTGGCTATCCATTAACAAAGTCTTGGTGGATTGTCATAACAAGACGGTGATCTTCCTGACTTGGAATGCTGAAGGCTTTGATGTGCAAGGTATCTCTCAACTTCTTATGATGTTCTGCATAGTTGATGGGAATGGTACTTCCCAATCTTGTGAAATTCCTATCTTTTCAGAGTTTCTCGATGTTTTTCCAGATGAGATTCCTGGATTGCCTCCTCCACATGAAGTGGAATTTTCTATTGACCTTATTCCTGGTGCTGAACCTGTTTCCAGAGCTATTATGGCTTGGGAAAGACTGACGTCTGTGACAGAAATAAGAAGTTTTCTTGGTCTTGTCGGTTATTACCGGAGGTTTATTGAAGGATTTTCCCGCTTAGCCTTACCATTAATGAAGTTGACTCGTAAGAATCAACTGTTTATGTGGACTCATGAATGTGAAGAAAGTTTTCAAGAGTTGAAGTTAAGGCTTACTACTACACCAGTGTTAGCATTGCCCAATTTGACGGATAATTTTGTGGTGTATTGTGATGCGTCTAAGCTTGGTCTTGCATGCGTGTTGATGCAAAAGGAGCGTGTGATAGCCTATGTGTCGAGACAATTACGACCGCATGAGGTTAATTATCCGACTCATGATCTTGAATTGGCGGCGGTGGTGTTTGCTTTGAAGTTGTGGTGACATTACCTATATGGTTCTAAGTTTATGGTCTTTAGTGACTATAAGAGCCTTAAGTACTTGTTCGACCAAAAGGAACTTAATATGCACCAACGGCGATGGATGGAATTTCTAAAGGATTATGAGTTCGATTTGAGGTATTGTTAGACCCGATTATAATGTTGCAGAAAACTTGTTAACTTCGTGTTACTGTTGGTTCTTTTAATTGGCAAGCGCACCAATCATTTGTAGTTTTCAAAATTTAGATATCGTTCCATTGGGATTGAAAGTCCAATAATTACAGTAATTTTTTAGTTACTATGGTAAATTTATCAAAACCTATTCACAAAAGAATAATTTATATACAATTCATATAATATTCACAAGATTGCATAGCTGAGTTGTTCATGTGATAAAAAGAAAATAACAATCTATCTAAAAAGTTGAGTTACAATTTAAAATAGCTAAGATACTTGAGGGTAAAACACAGATAAACAAATTATGTTGGAATTTAGATTCCTAATCTAGAATAGCAATGGAGGAACTCAAGACATGCATATTTAATCATCAAGTTCGTGTCATTGCAGCTTAAAATCATTATAACCGATCCCTCGTGATATAAATTCTAAGTATTCACTGTAAAGTCCGATCCCTCGTGAGCTTTCTCAGTAAAAAAAAACTTGTATTAAGTCCTGGCCTTATGGCAACAATAAGTACCAATTCTATCACTAGTAATTGGCATATTAAGGGTATTCCAACTTTTACTTTTGTTAAATCAAGTTTTAATAAGGCATGAGTAATCATTCTCCCGTTTGACATTCACACTAATAAAACAAGTTTCAATACACATGAAAATCATTCTCCCGTTTGATGCTCATACTAATAAAAGATTAAAATACTAACATGCACTTGAATCATAAACATGCAGAGATCGAATTCACAACATCATAGTCAATAGACTAGTTCACCAATTCCAACATAAACAAATTAGTTACACATGGTGAAAGTAAAAACAACACTTACAGTGATTGACATTACAAAGGCGGTGGATGTAACATCCTGAATTTTAAAATGAGAGAATTAATTACCGGAATAAATATTAGAAATTGGTATATGGAGTATTTAATGTCCCAAACTATTGAGAATAATTAAATTGATAATTTTGGGGACTGTTAGAAAATTATGGAGACCGGTTAAGCTGAAATTAAGCCCGGTTGAAATATGGGTGTCGGACCAAGTATCTCGGAATGAGATGATATTGGTCAGGGCTGTAGAGAATAATATTGGGAATCCGAATATGTATTCGGAATAATTTTCAGATGATGTATTGAGCCTGAACTGAGAACCTGTTGGTTATAAAACGTTGAAGTTTTAATGAATGGGAATTAAAATAAATCAAAAACCCAAATTTCTTTCACTATTCACGTATGTTTCGCTGAAGGCAGTAAGCATTTGCATTTTCTTCTTCTTCTCATCATCATCTTCTCCATTTTCCTCTTTTCTTCTTCCAAACCCTAGCAACTTGGCTTCATCTTCCATTTCCTTTCATTTTCGTTGGTGGGAGCTTGAAAGGAGTTGGTGGAGCTGCTGTTTTCTCCTCCTTTCCCTCTATTTTCGTAGCTTCCTCTCCCTCTAGTGAACCCATTTTTGTTTTTGGGTGTGAGGTAAGAAACACTCACTAGTTACTTGGGTTTTTGCCATGGTTATATGATAATATGAGTTTTGGGAACCATGCATGTGTATGGATGTCCTTGAGGAGAGCATTTAATGCAAGGGTTTAATATGGATTCTTATGAAAGTAAGGTTTCTTTGTGAAGTAATGGAGTGGATGTATTTATGGTTGGAAGGAGAAGAATATTTATAAAGGTGGTTGGAAATTTTATGAAACCCTAACTTCATAAGTTGAGGGAAATGTATAATGGAGGTTGATGAGTATTAATTGTTGGTAATAAATGTGATTTATGATGCATAAGGGTCATTGGTGATGGTATTTGGTTGATGGAAGTCATTAATGGAGAAACCCATGAAAGGGTTTGGCTCTAGGGTGCATGATAATAGAGGGTAATACCTAACCCATGGTGGTTATGGTGGATAAAATGAAATAAAAGAGGCTTGAGAGTTAAAATAAAGTAAACATCAAGTTATTGATATATGTATAAGTGTTTAAGTCTTAATGAGTAAGTAGAAAATTGATTGTATGATGTATTGTGATGTAGGAAGTGACCCCATTGATGAAGCGGGACCATCAAACCGCGTTGATCACTACTTCACTTGAGTTAGGAGGGGGTAACTTTTCTAAATGCATGATTTCATCCATTGGTGACGTGAAAATATGTATATGTGATTATGTTAATTATTGTTTGAATGGATGATATGATATATGTGATTGGAATGCATTTAGAATGATGATTGTTATGTGGCATTGTGTTTGGGATAATGTTAATGATGTGATGATACTATATTAATGAAGTATGATGAGGGTCTGAAACTATATGTGAATTGAGATTGTGATATGAATATCCCAAATATGTGTATATGAGTTATGGAATGTGTATGCCACTAACTATTGATGAGAATAAGTTCAAAAGAGAATTGGGATTAGATAAGAATGATGAGAATATTGAAATCCACCAAGTGGTGGTGGTGAATGATTGAATATGGAGTGGCATCTAGGATGCATAGTGTGAGGATGCACTTGATTTGCATTTGCATTGTATCCATGGCATATCATAGCTGTCTATGTGGAATATTAGGGGGTTCCACTAGGCAGGCCCAGTGGGAGGGCGGCTCGGTGCATGAGCGTGTTATGGTTTTTCCCCTGTGACTCGGTTTATGAGTCACGAAGCTGTCCATAGTTTGGTGACGAGGCACCCTATGTGGCGGGCCCAGTGGGCGGGCGGCTCTATGGTGAGCGAGTTTACCTCAGTGTCCGACGGGGCACGGCTCTCTCAATGTGTGTTTGGGAGGGGCCCGTAGCACTTGTGGTAGTTGAGGCCACGATGTTAATCCGCAAGTCACAGGGTGACTAGTGCTACAGATGGGCGATAGTGGTTTGGTACCAGTAAAATTATGATGATGTAAGCATGCATGAATTGAGATATATATGTACATAATTTTTCTACTGCAGTAGGGGCATAGTAGCACACCTATGCTTGTCCCACAATTGATTTAATGATATATTTTCCCACAGTCGGATCCGCATTATTTGATAAGAATTTCTTGTGCATATGCATTAGTTTTAAGAGCATTTGCATATAGCTGGAGACATGCCTAGTTGGAAGCCCATAGTGGCAACGGATGATTGAGAGTTGAAAGGGGAAAGAGTTGGATACTAACCCTATGTGTGTGTGTGATAATCCGAATGATTGGAAATGTTAATGTATACTTGATGTTATAAGATATATTTATGTATGATGCATGATGTGGTGCAATGAATGATGTTTGTGTAAGTATACATGTATTTCATCATAATGTATGACTTTAATTCATTTGGATTATGTTACTCACCTCCCCGTTGCCATTTTTAAAGTTGATGTAGGTATGACTTAAGTCCTACAACTTTCGGAGGTCGAGGTTGAAGAAGGTAAATATGGATAGGAACGTATAAGCCTTGGCCGACATGAAAATCTGTGTTGATAGAGTATATGAGGTGTATATACTCAAATTTTGTAATGTTGATAATTTTGGAGGTCATGGGAGAAAATTGGACATGTTGTGTAAGGTCAATTTTCCTACATGACCTAAAAAGTGTAAAGAATGAACCTGAATACTTAACTTTGGTGAATGAATGAATGCTGTGTCTTTATGTTATATTATGGAGCTTGTGGAATGATGTGTAATATAGATATATGTAGGGGGTGTATGTGGTGTGATGATGAAATTAGAATATATGCATGAATTAAAAGTAGCATGATGATGTTGTTGGTGTTTAATTACATGAAAGAATCATGTAGTTTTGGGTTGTAGTATTATATGAAGTGGTACATGCATAAAGAAATAAGATAGGGTCTTAGGTGAGGCCAAACTAGAAGGAATTGATGTTGCATGTGTTATGTCCAAGAGAATCTTCGTTTCTGCTGAGTTTCTGCAGAACTCGCTCAAGCGAGTGATGATCTCGCTCGAGCGAGACTGCTGTGAAACAGGGGATTCGTTTCTACCCCAAATTCACTCAAGCGAAGTTGTATTTCGCCTAAGCGAGATTGCCACAGAATCAGTGTTTTGATTCTGGACAATTTTCGCCTAGGCGTAGAAGCAGGCGCTCAAGCGAGGGAGAGGGAAAATGATACTGGATGATTTTCGCCCAAGCGAGGGGTGTCTCGCCCAAGCGAAAATCGGCCAGAGAGCTGCCAACCATTCTAGAACGATCTCGCTCAAGCGAGCCTTGGGCCGCTCAAGCGAGATTGACCCCTGATGCTCCTCTCCTTCTTCGCTCAAGCGTCTCGCTCCCTTCGCTCAAGCATTCCTTCGTGTCTCGCTCAAGCGAGACAGGGCTCGCTCAAGCGAGCTAAGCCCTGATGCCTATTTTTCTCTTTCGCCCAAGGTCGCTTAGCGTTTGCCCAAGCGTGGGTACGTTGGCTCGCTCAAGCGAATTGATTCTCGCTTGAGCGAGTGGCATCTGATGCTTCTAATTATTATTTTAAATGAAATTTTAAATCCTAGACATTATTTCTTTCTTAAATATTATTTTAAGAGTATGGAAAAATTAAATAATTCTTCCGCTGATTCTGATTGAAAAATTTATATTTTAATTTCACCCTCTCATATCTTCATATATGGGAGTGGTTCATTATAGGTCCAGGGGTTTGGTGAAAAATACTTCGCCACTTTAACTATTTGATTTATTGATATTTTCAAAGACGCGAAAAAATTTCCTCCTATTTTATATGGGGGTTTAGGGCGTCTCAACCTGGTATCAGAGCATTCATTGCTCTTGATATGATTATAAGTGATATTGCCCATGTGTTTATTGCTTGTGACTAATTGATTTGTGACTTATATGGGCGAATTATGAAGGCTGTTATTGAAATGAGATTATTAAATGAATGTTGTTAAGCCCGGCCAGGCAATTCCTTTCTCATATTTACCTTCTAATTATGAAATGCATTATGATGATACTTGTGTTAAGGAAGTTAATGATGAATGATATATGTGTGCACACTGGGTGAAGAAACTTTAAGTTTCTAATTATGTTTATGTTGTTGTATATAGATTGAGTGATGGCGTATAGGCGCAATGCTGATACAGCCGCCATGGCTGAAGCCTTTACTCGCTTTGCCGACATACTTGAACGACAACAACAACCTATTGGTCAGCCAAATCAAGGTCTTGACCAATTTCTTAAGCGGAAGCCTTCTGAATTTCATGGAGGCTATAAGCCAGAAGATGCTCATGTCTGGATCCATGACTTGGAGCGGATATTCGCTAGTATGGAATGTACTGAAACGCAGAAGGTGGAATACGCAGTGTTCATGGTTCGGAATGAGGCCGAATCTTGGTGGATCCTTACCCGTGGGCGTATGATTGCTGCCCACACTCCTTTAAATTGGGAGAATTTCAAGGCTGAATTTCTTAAGAAGTACTTTCCTGCGAGTTATAAGAACAAGAAAGAGCTCAAATTCATGGAACTCAAGCAAGGCGGCATGTCGGTTGAAGAGTATGCTTTGAAATTTAAAGAGCTATGCGTGTTTTATCCTTCCTTTCAGCAAGAGGACACTAAAGCTTCGAAGTGTGTTAAATTTGAGAATGGACTGCGCCAAGAGATTAAGAAGGCGATTTGTCACCAAGAGATTAGGAGTTTTCCTACTCTTGTGGATAAGTGTAGAATTTTTAAAGAGAATGATGTTGCTCCAAGGAGTTACTCGGGGCATGATTACAAGTTGAAAGGCCAATCTTCTAGCTTCAAGAAGAAAGGCAACTTTAAGAACAATAGACGATTTGTACGTGGGTCCTTTTCTTTTAGAGGTGGACGAGGTGACAGAAGACATGGTGCCGATGGTGGCCGAGGTAATGGCCAAGGACTTCGTTGTTTCAGATGTGGCGAAAATCACTTAGCTAGAGATTGCAATCATGAAGAAATAGTGGTGTGCTACAGATGTAACCAACCGGGGCATATCCGCCCTGATTGTCCTTTGAATGCTGCAGATGTTGTGCCATGTGATAATGCAAACCGTGGAGGCTATGGTGCTTTTAGAGGCCGTGGTCGTGGAAACGGTAATGGTGGAAGACATGGAAACCGAAATGGTGGTAACGGTCGTGGTAATAGAAACGGCCGAGGTAATGCTAATAGTGGTCGAAATGGCCCGAACCGTGGTGCTAATCAACAAATGGCTGGAAGAGTCTTTGCCGTGACCGGTGAAGAAGCAGCACAAGCTGAAGACCTTGTCCAAAGTGAGTGCCTGATATATGGTAATGTTGTTAATGTGATATTTGATTCGGGTGCTATGCACTCTTTTATTTCTAAAGAATGTGTGAGGCGCCTGCGAGTGCCAGTGAGTATGATGAAAGGTTCAATATTGGTGACTACACTGACTGGTACTTGTTTAAGATCGGTGACTCGATGTGAGAATGTTGAGATGGACTTGGAGGGTAGAAAATTTATTGTATCTCTCGTGTGTTTACCTATGAAAGATCTGGATGTTATTCTAGGCATGGATTGGTTGTCCGCCAACAAGGTTTTGGTGGATTGTCATAGCAGGACGGTGATCTTCCCAACCTCTAATACTGAAGGTTTTGATGTGCGAGGTATCTCTCAGCTTTTCATGATGTTCTGTTTGGTGGATGGGAATGGTGTATCCCAATCTGGTGGAATTCCTATTGTTTCGGAATTTCCCGATGTGTTTCCGGAAGAGATTCCCGGATTACCTCCTCCACGAGAAGTGGAATTCGCTATTGATCTTATTCAAGGTGCAGAACCTGTTTCCCGAGCTCCTTATAGGATGTCTCCTATGGAGTTAATTGAATTGAAAAAACAAGTGGAAGAATTACTTGAACGGGAGTTTATTCGCCCAAGTGTGTCTCCTTGGGGTGCTCCTGTGTTATTGGTAAAGAAGAAAGATGGGAGCATGAGATTGTGTGTTGATTATGGCCAACTCAACAAACTAACCATTAAAAATAAATATCCTCTTCCACGCATTGATGATCTATTGGATCAATTGAAGGGTGCTGTTGTGTTTTTGAAGATTGATTTGCGTTCCGGATATCACCAAATTCGGGTGAAGGCCGAAGATATTCCGAAGACTGCTTTCCGAACGTGATATGGACACTATGAGTACGTAGTGATGCCATTTGGTGTGACGAATGCCCCTGCGATTTTCATGAGCTACATGAATCACATCTTTCATGAATATCTGGACCAATTCGTCGTAGTGTTTATCGATGATATTTTGGTGTATTCCAAGAGTCATGAAGAACATGAAAGACATCTTCGTCTTGTGTTGACTATTCTACGAGAAAAGGAGTTGTATGCGAAACTCTCTAAGTGTGAATTTTGGCTGTCTAAGGTCCAATTTCTTGCACATGTTATTTTGAATGATGGAGTTCCTGTGGATAGATCTAAAGTTGAAGCTGTGATGGCCTGGGAAAGACCAACGTCGGTGACGGAGATAAGGAGTTTTCTTGGTCTTGCCGGTTATTACCGGAGGTTCATTGAAGGGTTTTCCCATTTGGCTTTACCATTAACGAAGTTGACTCAGAAGAATCACTCTTTTGTGTGGACCCGTGAATGTGAAGAGAGTTTCCAAGAGTTGAAGTTAAGGCTTACTACCACACCGGTGTTAGCATTGCCCGAATTAACGGATGAATTTATGGTATATTGCGATGCATCTAAGCTTGGTCTTGGATGCGTGTTGATGCAAAAGGAGCGTGTGATAGCCTATACGTCAAGACAGTTGCAACCGCATGAGGTTAACTACCCCACTCATGATCTTGAATTGGCGGCAGTGGTGTTTGCATTAAAGTTGTGGTGACACTATTTGTATGGCTCCAAGTTTGTGGTCTTTAGTGATCATAAGAGCCTTAAGTACTTATTTGACCAGAAGGAATTGAATATGAGCCAAAGGCGGTGGATGGAGTTCCTAAAAGACTATGAGTTTGAATTGAAGTATCACCCCGGCAAGGCAAATGTAGTTGCTGATGCATTGAGACGGAAGTCATTGCATGTTTCTATGATGATGGCCAAGGAAATGGAGTTGATAGAACAATTTAGAGAATTGAATGTGGGCGTGGAGACTTATACTTCTAAGAAAATAGTGTTGGAGATGTTGAAGGTTGCAAATGAATTTCTGGAATATGTGAAGACGCAACAACCCAATGATGAGTATTTGATTGAGATGAAGAAGACCCAAGAAAAAGGGAAGAATTTGTTCATAGAAGAAGGTCAAGATGGTATTTGGCGTGTAAAGGGTCGAATTTATGTTCCCTCAAGCGATGATGTGAGGAAACGTGTACTTGAGGAAGCTCACAAAAGCGTATTGAGTATTCATCCTGGTTCCACCAAGATGTATCAAGATTTGAAGAAGAATTTCTGGTGGCCTGGTATGAAGCGTGATGTGGCAAATTTTGTAGCATCTTGCCTTGTTTGTCAAAAGGCGAAGGTCGAACATCAGAGACCATCTGGTTATTTGAGACCATTGGAGATCCCTGTTTGGAAATGGGATAGCATAGCTATGGATTTTGTTTTTGGACTACCCAGAACTCGTGCTGGAAACGATGCTATATGGGTGATTGTAAACCGGTTGACAAAATGTGCTCACTTTTTACCCATAAATATGAAGAGTCCTTTGGAGAAATTGGCACAAATATACATCAAGGAGATTATTAGGCTGCATGGTGTTCCGTCCAGTATTATGTCCGACCGTGATCCTCGGTTTACTTCTCGGTTTTGGGGATGTTTGCATGATGAGTTAGGTTCTAAGTTGAAGCTTAGTTCCACTTATCACCCGCAAACCGATGGGCAATCGGAGAGAACTATACAAAACTTGGAGGATTTGTTGAGAGCTTGTGTCCTTGAACACGGTGGATGTTGGGAGAGATTTCTACCATTGATTGAATTTACATATAATAACAGCTTCCATTCCAGTATTGCTATGGCACCTTATGAGGCGTTGTATGGAAGGAAGTGTAGAACTCCCTTGTGTTGGCTGGAAGTTGGTGAGAACTTGGCCTTAGGGCCGGAGATTATCCAGGAGACTACCGAGCAGATTAAAAAGATACAAGAGAATATGAAGATTGCTCAGGATAGGCAAAAGAGTTATTATGACAAGAGGCATAAACCCATTGAGTTTCAAGTGGGTGACCATGTGTTTTTGAAGGTCTCGCGTGATAAAGGCATTGGAAGGGCGTTGAAGAGTGGGAAGTTGAGCCCTAGATTTATCGGACCTTACGAGGTGTTGGAGCGGATCGGTGAGGTTGCTTATCGGATAGCACTCCCTCCGCATCTTGCTAATTTACACAACGTGTTTCACGTGTCACAGTTGAGGAAATATGTTTATGATCCACTACACGTGATCCCTATGGACGAGATTGAGGTGCGAGATGACCTAACTGATTCTCCTGTTTCTGTTCACATTGTCGGACATTCCGTGAAGAAATTGCGGAACAAGTTGGTACCTTTGGTAGAGGTCGCTTGGAAACATGGAAATACTGAAACGTTCACATGGGAACATGAAGACGATATCAGAGAACGGTATCCCGACGCATTTGAATCCGGTAAGTTAAATTTCAAGGACAAAATTTTCTTTTTGGAGGGGTGGATTGTAACATCCTGAATTTTAAAATGAGAGAATTAATTACCGGAATAAATATTAGAAATTGGTATATGGAGTATTTAATGTCCCAAACTATTAAGAATAATTAAATTGATAATTTTGGGGACTGTTAGAAAATTATGGAGACTGGTTAAGCTGAATTAAGCCCGGTTGAAATATGGGTGTCGGACCAAGTATCTCGGAATGAGATGATATTTGTCAGGGCTGTAGAGAATAATATTGGGAATCCGAATATGTATTCGGAATAATTTTCAGATGATGTATTGAGCCTGAACTGAGAACCTGTTGGTTATAAAACGCTGAAGTTTTAATGAATAAGAATTAAAATAAATCAAAAACCCAAATTTCTTTCACTATTCACGTATGTTTCGCTGAAGGCAGTAAGCATTTGCATTTTCTTCTTCTTCTCATCATCATCTTCTCCATTTTCCTCTTTTCTTGTTCCAAACCCTAGCAACTTGGCTTCATCTTCCATTTCCTCTCATTTTCGTTGGTGGGAGCTTGAAGGGAGTTGGTGGAGCTGCTGTTTTCTCCTCCTTTCCCTCTATTTTCGTAGCTTCCTCTCCCTCTAGTGAACCCATTTTCATTTTTGGGTGTGAGGTAAGAAACACTCAATAGTTACTTGGGTTTTTGCCATGGTTATATGATAATATGAGTTTTGGGAACCATGCATGTGCATGGATGTCCTTGAGGAGAGCATTTAATGCAAGGGTTTAATGTGGATTCTTATGAAAGTAAGGTTTCGTTGTGAAGTAATGGAGTGGATGTATTTATGGTTGGAAGGAGAAGAATATTTATGAAGGTGGTTGGAAATTTTATGAAACCCTAACTTCATAAGTTGAGGGAAATGTATAATGGAGGTTTATGAGTATTAATTGTTGGTAATAAATGTGATTTATGATGCATAAGGGTCATTGGTGATGGTATTTGGTTGATGGAAGTCATTAATGGAGAAACCCGTGAAAGGGTTTGGCTCTAGGGTGCATGATAATAGAGGGTAATACCTAACCCATGGTGGTTATGGTGGATAAAATGAAATAAAAGAGGCTTGAGAGTTAAAATAAAGTAAACATCAAGTTATTGATATATGTATAAGTGTTTAAGTCTTAATGAGTAAGTAGAAAATTGATTGTATGATGTATTGTGATGTAGGAAGTGACCCCATTGACGAAGCGGGACCATCAAACCGCGTTGATCACTACTTCACTTGAGGTAGGAGGGGGTAACTTTTCTAAATGCATGATTTCATCCATTGGTGATGTGAAAATATGTATATGTGATTATGTTAATGATTGTTTGAATGGATGATATGATATGTGTGATTGGAATGCATTTAGAATGATGATTGTTATGTGGCATTGTGTTTGGGATAATGTTAATGATGTGATGATACTATATTAATGAAGTATGATGAGGGTCTGAAACTATATGTGAATTGAGATTGTGATGTGAATATCCTAAATATGTGTGTATGAGTTATGGAATGTGTATGCCACTAACTATTGATGAGAATAAGTTCAAAAGAGAATTAGGATTAGATAAGAATGATGAGAATATTGAAATCCACCAAGTGGTGGTGGTGAATGATTGAATGTGGAGTGGCATCTAGGATGCATAGTGTGAGGATGCACTTGATTTGCATTTGCATTGTATCCATGGCATATCATAGCTGTCTATGTGGAATATTAGGGGGTTCCACTAGGCGGGCCCAGTGGGAGGGCGGCTCGGTGCACGAGCGTGTTGTGGTTTTTCCCCTGTGACTCGGTTTATGAGTCACAAAGCTGTCCATAGTTTGGTGACGAGGCACCCTATGTGGCGGGCCCAGTGGGCGGCCGGCTCTATGGTGAGCGAGTTTACCTCGGTGTCTGACGGAGCACGGCTCTCTCGATGTGTGTTCGGGAGGGGCCCGTAGCACTTGTGGTAGTTGAAGCCACGATGTTAATCCGCAAGTCACAGGGTGACTAGTTCTACAGATGGGCGATAGTGGTTTGGTACCAATAAAATTATGATGATGTAAGCATGCATGAATTGAGATATATGTGTACACAATTTTTCTACTGCAGTAGGGGCATAGTAGCACACCTATGCTTGTCCCATAATTGATTTAATGATATATTTTCCCACAGTCGGATCCGCATTATTTGATAAGAATTTCTTGTGCATATGCATTAGTTTTAAGAGCATTTGCATATAGCTGGAGACATGCCTAGTTGGAAGCCCATAGTGGCAACGGATGATTGAGAGTTGAAAGGGGAAAGAGTTGGATACTAACCCTATGTGTGTGTGTGATAATCCGAATGATTGGAAATGTTAATGTATACTTGATGTTATGAGATATATTTATGTATGATGCATGATGTGGTGCAATGAATGATGTTTGTGCAAGTATACATGTATTTCATCATAATGTATGACTTTAATTCATTTGGATTATGTTACTCACCTCCCCGTTGCCATTTTTAAAGTTGATGTAGGTATGACTTAAGTCCTACAACTTACGGAGGCCGAGGTTGAAGAAGGTAAATATGGATAGGAACGTATAAGCCTTGGCCGGCATGAAAATCTGTGTTGATAGAGTATATGAGGTGTATATACTCAAATTTTGTAATGTTGATAATTTTGGAGGTCATGGGAGAAAATTGGACATGTTGTGTAAGGTCAATTTTCCTACATGACCCAAAAAGTGTAAAGAATGAACCTGAATACTTAACTTTGGTGAATGAATGAATGCTGTGTCTTTATGTTATATTATGGAGCTTGTGGAATGATGTGGAATATAGATATATGTAGGGGGTGTATATGGTGTGATGATGAAATTAGAATATATGCATGAATTAAAAGTAGCATGATGATGTTGTTGGTGTTTAATTACATGAAAGAATCATGTAGTTTTGGGTTGTAGTATTATATGAAGTGGTACATGCATAAAGAAATAAGATAGGGTCTTAGGTGAGGCCAAACTAGAAGGAATTGATGTTGCATGTGTTATGTCCAAGAGAATCTTCGTTTCTGCTGAGTTTCTGCAGAACTCGCTCAAGCGAGTGATGATCTCGCTCGAGCGAGACTGCTGTGAAATAGGGGATTCGTTTCTGCCCCAAATTTGCTCAAGCGAAGTTGCATTTCGCCCAAGCAAGATTGCCACAGAATCAGTGTTTTAATTCTGGACAATTTTCGCCCAGGCGTAGAAGCAGGCGCTCAAGCGAGGGAGAGGGAAAATGATACTGGACGATTTTCGCCCAAGCGAGGGGTGTCTCGCCCAAGCGAAAATCGGCCAGAGAGCTGCCAACCATTCTGGAACGATCTCGCTCAAGCGAGCCTTGGGCCGCTCAAGCGAGATTGACCCCTGATGCTCCTCTCCTTCTTTGCTCAAGCGTCTCGCTTCCTTCGCTCAAGCATTCCTTCGTGTCTCGCTTAAGCGAGACAGGGCTCGCTCAAGCGAGCTGAGCCCTGATGCCTATTTTTCTCTTTCGCCCAAGGTCGCTCAGCGTTCGCCCAAGTGTGGGTACGCTGGCTTGCTCAAGCGAATTGATTCTCGCTTGAGCGAGTGGCACCTGATGCTTCTAATTATTATTTTAAATGAAATTTTAAATCCTAGACATTATTTCTTTCTTAAATATTATTTTAAGAGTATTGAAAAATTAAATAATTCTTCCGCTGATTCTGATTGAAAAATTTATATTTTAATTTCACCCTCTCATATCTTCATATATGGGAGTGGTTCATTATAGGTCCAGGGGTTTGGTGAAAAATACTTCGCCACTTTAACTATTTGATTTATTGATATTTTCAAAGACGCGAAAAAATTTCCTCCTATTTTATATGGGGGTTTGGGGCGTCTCAGTGGAAACTTCACGGTACAACGATCACAATACTACACAACACTCTTAAGTATCTAGAAAACTATTCTAGAACTACAAACTCATAAAAGAACCACTCAAACACGAGTGTATAATAAAAGAAGAGAACTCAGAATATGGGATGGATGCTTAGGAGAGTGGAGAATGGCCCTATTTATAGGGCTGAGGAAGGGTGCTAACGCTACGCGCCAGCCTGACGTTACACGTCAGGTCCCTGACTCAGCTCCCATTAAACAGCTTGTGGTGGCCACTATGGAATTATTAATTCAATCATGCCTTGCCATTTGTCCCTGTCTCCACTTCGGCTTGGACATTTGTGAGTAGTGGAGAGGCCAATTATGGGTCAAAGGCTGAGCGCTTGGCCACCTGGAAGTGGAGTCCACGTAGCTTCTGACACTACGCATGACTCTGACGCGTAGCGTCAGCATCAGAAATCCCCACGCTACGCATGGGGTTGATGCTACGCGTCAGCTCTCCAGATCTTCATTTTTCTCTTTAAATTCTTTACTTTTTCACTACAAAACTAGAGAAAATTGATCAAGGGCAGATTATTTCCAACAAATCCATTTATTGAATTTAAAACCTAATTTTCTAACAATTTAAGGTAATTTTTATTATTTTTACAAAATTTTCATTAAAGATTTTATTGTAAATTTAAGGACTAACAAATATCCCCAACTTGAGACATTGCTCGTCCTCGAGCAAAAGAGAAAATTAAAATAAAATTTGAAATCAAATTTTTGAGTTAGTCTGAGAATTTATCACAAAAAGTAATTTTACAATTTACCATTTAAAGTAACCAAAATTAGATATCCTATGTAATAAAGGTTTAATGACAAAAATTTTTACAATGCCTTATTAACTAATCAAGCATAATTTCAGGCTTACCTCACAAGTGTTTAACTCTTTGCAAAGGGTAACCTGTTTCACTCAATCAATCATAAAATCAAACAAATTTTATTTTGATTTTCATCTAATCAATGGTTAATCATACAGAGTTAATTCAAAAATCATAAGGTCTTTTCACGGGTTGTAATGAGGCTTGGCTTACAAGAAATGATGGTTTTTCTTAGAATTCAAAAACGTAAAATCATAAAAGAGCATTTTATAATTTTTAAGCTTTTTCTTGTCCCAAGTCTCAATTTCTTTATTGATGAAAAATAAATACCCCCAACTTGATTCTTTTCTCTATTTTTGATTTGCATATATGTCTTTTCATTTTTTCATTTATATGCTTAATTTTGATTTTTCTTGAAAAGAATCAAGTTGTTAATGTTCACTCCCTACACAAACTATTCTTTTCGTTTTGATCAATTGCTCTTTTAATCAATCAAGTAAAGGGAATGGTTCAAATTACATAAGTGTCAAGGGTACCAAAGAAATTATTTTTCAGGCTCAAAATTGGCTTTCAAAGGATAAAATGATTTTACCATGGTAAACTTTTTGGCCTAAGGTTTCTTTTACCAAAAATGTGCCTTGATCATTTTCTTGAATTCTCTGTACAACAACACAAATCATAGATTAAAGTAAAATCAATTTGAATGAAGTTATGTCGAAACCCTCAAGTGTTTAAAAGATCTCTCAGCTCACCGGGTTATTTGAAATTAGCTCGATAGTTAATAAAATTATTGTAATTAAATTTATCAAAATTCCTTAATTACAAAAAGAATCGATAATTGATTAAAAATAGTTTTATTGTGTAAAACTTTAAGTGTATAAATTTTCTTACTTTCAAAAATTTGATTGATTTATTAAAAGATAAAATTTCTTTTTAATTTTTGAATTTTTAGAGAAAAACACGCAAAAAACACACCATGACAAAAATTACGCTAAGATAAAACACACCCCATAAAAATAAACTATAATAAAACCCATAAAGTAAAAATACTAATGTAAATAGTAAAAGTAAACTAAAATGTATGTAAAAGAAATGAGATAACACCAATCAGTCCTCCATGTGATCCTCATCATCTCCCTCCTCATCTACATCACCCTCTGACTCAGCATGTGCTCTAAATGGTCCACCAGTCTCAGGGTAAGTGGGTAAATCACCAGGCCAAGCTACATGAGCTGCGAACTCAGCTGGTGTGACATAAGGTGCTCCCTCTCCCTGAAGTCTGTACTGATAAAATGCATCATGAAGATGCATGTAAGCTCTGTGTGTGGCAGCCATCATCTGCATCATATGCTGATGCTCAAGTGTCATCCTGGCAAATCCCTCTGTGATAGTATCAGCAGGTGGTGGCTGAACTGGTGGTCTCCTCCTCCTCTGTCTGGGCTGAGCCTCCTGCTCTAGTGGTGGAACCTTGCACTGCTGGACAGAATAATCTCTGTTTACTAAGACCTTAGGGACTCTCCCCGAAGAACTTGTAAACTCAGGTGATGGCACAACAAATCCCTGCCTCCTCAGTAAGGCAGATATGATGAGAGGGAATGGAATGGGACAGTTCACCTTATACCCAAGGGCATAAAAGTGAATCTGCTCAGAAATCAGCTCTGCAATATCAATGGTATGACCCTGAAGAATGGAATCAAGGAGACATCAATGATCAACTAGGATAGAAGAAAGGTGGGTGACAGGAGTAATGTTATGCAGCATGAGATGGGACCAAGCCTGAGCTATGGGAGTCAGCTGGGTCTTGAGGAGGTTAGATAGAGTCCTCCCAACCTTACTCAGGTTGAAGAAGATTCCATCCTTGCTCAAGAAGTGAGCAACCTGATCTAGGAAGTATCCTAGATCACTATCCTCAGTTGCGATCTTGTATCTGTTCTCTTTCCAGAAACAAGTATCGCTCTCAGGATTAGGCTCCCAAGGGTTACCTAGTAGGGTACTAATAGTGTCTTGGTCATAAGCAATATGCCGGCCCCTAACCCAACTCGTCCTCTGATGTCCAATGTTCGAAGAGTCCTAGCGAGTCCTGTAGGCATTAGCATAAAATTCCATCACTAAGATGGGATCCCCCTCAGTAGGTAGGGAAAACAGGGGTCCCTATCTCCTCCTTTGGATCTCATCCTGCAGCTCAGGATAGTCCCCAGCACTCAGATCCAAAACTCTTTCCCAAATAAGTCTCAAACCGGGCCCATTTCGCATTAGTACCAAATCTAGTGGGATCTCTAGGTCCTAACGCCTCCTCACCCTGAAGATCTGGATCCTCAGAGGTGGTCTCAGTGTCCGTGGTCCTTCTCTGTCTTTTAGGACCAGTAGTCGGGATGGACTTCTTTAGTGCCATCTGTAAAAAGAAAAAATTTTAAAATCAAATACACATTATACTATTTTTAAAGAAATAAATCAAACATTAAGAGTTAACAAATTTTTTTTTTGGTTTTTCTATTTTATGCAAAACATACACAATAACAAAATATTTATACAAAATTTTAAACATACATGTTTTTGGATTTTCAAAAAAATTTACACAAATTGCAAAATTCACACAAAATCCATAACAAGATAAAAACAATAATTTTTTTGAATTTTTGTAATTTATAAGAAAAATTAACATGCATATTTTTTGGATTTTTAAAATTTATCACAAAAAAATCAACATGCATAAATTTCACAAAACATGCAAAATCATACAACATGCATATTTACAAAATTATGCAAATTTATTTTTATTTTTATGCAAGAAAGTATAACAAACATATAATTTAAGAAAATTTATTAATTTAAAAGAAAAGTAAACAAACAACAAACAGAGAATAATGGACAGAATTATTAAAACATAAAACAGAAAATCACACATAAAATTCAATAAAAAATAGAAACAGAGGCTGACGCTACGCGTGTGTGGGATGCTACGCGTGAGCTTTGTTCTTCCCACGCTACGCGTCAGTGGGACGCTACGCGTGGGCTTGCAGAACAGAAATTGCAAAACAGGGGTTGTGCAGTAGCAACCATCCAAAACTACATTCAATCCATTCAAATTCCTATTTCTAACAGCAATCAATCCCAATGGTCATCTAATCCTAACCCTAACCACATGCAATTTCTAAGAATTGAAATTAAAATCAAACTAAAGAGAAAGGATTTAGAAAACTTACTTGGGATCCTTTGAGCAAATATGAATGAGAAGGTTTGGAAGTTTTGAGAGAAAAAAAGGGTTTGGGAAATTAGGGTTTCTGAAATTGCAGAGGGAGGCAAGATAGGTTTTTTAAAGATTATGGACTTGGGCCTCCCTCTGGTTCAGTTTTAAAAAATGAATGAGGACCTTGACGCTACGCGTGGATGCGACGCTACGCGTCAGGTTGAAATTTTAACCTCCATGTTGAGCGTCAGTGGGACGCTACGCATGGGGTTCTAATTTTTTTAAAAAAAATAAAAAAATAAAAGAAATAATGAGTTGCCTCCCATTGAGCGCTAAATTTAATGTCTCCAGCTAAACATCCTGCACATCACAAATCAGTCAAATAACAAATGGTAGTGAGTCTGTTGATCTCACCACCCAGATAGTTTCAATCTCTGCCCATTAACCATCCAACTTCTTTTGGAAGTTGGGTCTTCAATTTCAACTGCTCCATAAGATTTAACTTCCTTGATTACAAAAGGGCCTGACCTTTTAGATTTTAATTTACTAGGGAATAGTCTTAATCTTGAATTAAACAATAAAACTTGCTAACCTGGTATGAAGTGTCTATTTTTAATTTTCTTATCATGATAAGTTTTTACCTTGTTCTTGTAACTTCTAAATGCCTCATAAGCATTATTTCTTATTTCTTCTAACTCAAATAACTGCAACTTTCTTTTGTCAGCTGTTGTATTTGAATCAAAGTTGAGAAATTTTAAAGCCCAGTATGCCTTATGTTCCATCTCTACTGAAAGATGACAAGCTTTTCCATAGACCATTTGGAAAGGAGAAAGGCCAATTGGAGTCTTAAATGCAGTTTTGTATGCCTAGAGTGCATCATCAAGCTTTTGTGACCAATCTTTTCTAGAGGAAGACACAGTCTTTTCCAAAATCTTTTTCACTTCTCAATTTGAAATCTCAGCCCGTCCATTGGTTTGTGGATGATATGTTATGGACACTTTATGTCTCACTCCATAATGTTGTAACACTTTCTGAAGAACTTTGTTACAAAAATGTGATCCTCCATCACTGATCAAACTTCTTGGTGTTCCAAACCTGTAGAAAATATTTTTCTTCAAGAAATTCACTACAGTTTTGGTATCAGCATTGGGTGAAGCAATTGCTTCTACCCACTTTGAAACATAATCAGCTGCCAAAAGAATGTATTGATTGAATTGAGAATAAGGAAAAGGTCCCATGAAATCAATACCCCAACAATCAAATACCTCAACCTCCTGAATGTTTGTGAGAGGCGTTTCTTGTCTTTTGTTAACATTACCTGTTCTTTGGCAGTTATCACAAGCTTGCATAAATGAGTGAGAATCTTTAAAAATGGAGGGTCAATACAAACCTGATTGAAGAATTTTTGTAGCAGTTCTTTCTCCATTAAAATGTCCTCCATAAGGAGACTTATGACAATGCCACAACACATCTTTCTTTTCCCAGTCGGGTACACAACGACGTAACAAATTATCCACACCAATTTTAAATAGATGAGGGTCATCCCACACAAAGTATTTTGAATCTTTGAATTTTTTTTTCTTTACTGCCAAGTTAAATCATTTGGAAGAATTCCTGCTGCTTTAAAATTGGCCATATCAGCAAACCATGGCCGTTTTTTTATTTCAAAAAGTTTTTCATTAGGAAATTCTTCCAAGATGTCTTTTTCTTTGACAGTGACCTCATCATTCATTAATCTAGAAAGATGGTCAGCGACCATATTTTTACTACCCTTTTTATCTTTGATTTCAAGATCATATTCTTGAAGGAGTAAAATCCATCGGATTAACCGAGGTTTAGAATCAGTTTTGGTCAAAAGATACTTGATTACAGCATGATCAGTGAAAACAATTATTTTTGATCCAATCAAATATGATCTAAATTTTTCCAAGGCTGTAACTAGTAATTCATTTTCAGTAGTTGCATAATTTATTTGATTTTCATTTAAAACTTTACTAGCATAGTGTATAACCCTAAAAACTTTTTCATATCTTTGACCTAAAACTGCTCCTATAGCATAATCACTTGCATCACACATAAGTTCAAAGGGTAAATTCCAATTAGGAGCAACAATTACAGGGGCAGAAGCCAATTTTTCTTTCAATGAATTAAAAGCTTTAAGACATGCTTCATCAAACTTGAATTTAACATCTTTATTTAGAAGATTTGTTAAAGGTTTAGTAATTTTTGAAAAATCTTGAATAAATCTTCTATAGAATCCAGCATGTCCTAAAAAACTTCTAATACCTTGTACATTCACAGGGAGTGGGAGTTTAGAGATTACCTCTATTTTGGCTTGGTCTACTTCAATACCTTTAGAGGAAATTTTATGACCAAGTACAATTCCTTCCTTTACCATAAAGTGACATTTCTCCCAATTAAGCACCAAATATGTTTCAATACACCGCTTCAGTATGGTGTCCAGATTGGTTAGACATGTTTCAAATGAATTTCCAAAGACTGAGAAATCATCCATGAAAATCTCAATGCTCTTTTCAATTAGATCTACAAAAATAGCAAACATGCATCTTTGAAAAGTAGCAGGTGCATTACACAATCCAAATGGCATTTTTCTATATGCAAATATACCAAAGGGACATGTAAAAGCAGTCTTTTCTTGATCAAGGGGGTCAACAACAATTTGGTTATATCCAGAATATCCATCAAGAAAACAATAGTAAGCTTGTCTAGACAATCTTTCAAGCATTTGATCCATAAAAGGAAGTGGAAAATGATCTTTTCTTGTTGCTTGATTTAGTTTTCTATAATCAATGCACATTCTCCAACTAGTGACAGTTCTTGTTGGCATTAATTCATTTTTATCATTAACAATTACTGTCATACCACCCTTTTTTGGAACAACTTGTACCGGACTTACCTATGCACTATTAGAAATAGGATAGATAATACCTACTTTCAGCAATTTCAAAACCTCCTTCTTAGTTACCTCATTCATGGTTAGATTGAGGCGTCTTTGGGGTTGAGCAACAGGTTTAAAATTATCTTCTAGTAAAATCTTATGCATGCAATATGATGGACTTATACCTTTCAGATCTTCAAGTGTCCACCCAATTGCTTCTTGATTCCTTTTCAATACTTTAACAAGTTTTTCTTCTTCTGTTTCACTTAACAAATTACTAATAATCACTAGTTTTAAATTACTTTCTTTCAAAAAGATATACTTTAAGTGGGAAGGTAGCACTTTCAATTCAGGTCTCTTGATTTCTTCAACAAGTTATTCTTGAATTTCTTCAATTTCTCTTGATTTAGGGAAAATTTCTTTCCCTTGATCAAAAGTTTCAAGATATTTGTCTACCTATTTTTCTTCTTCTTCTTCACTCAAAAATTCCACAGAGTTAGTTAATAACTTATTTAAAGAATCAGAGTTTGACATACCTATGGATATGAAGAAGCAGACTTTGTCGAGAACATCCACCTTAAAACAATCTTGTTTTGGATTGGGATGTTTCATGGCTTTGAAAACATAAAAGTTTACTTCTTCAATGAGTACTCTAGCAGTCTTCATGAATGGTCTTCCCAGAATTAGGGGAACTTCAACATCTTCTTCCATGTCTATACCACAAAGTCAACAGGGAAGTAGAACTTGTCAACTTTCACAAGTACATTTTCCACAATACCACAGCATCTTTTGATTGATCTATCAGCCAATTGTAGAGTTATCTTTGTTCTTTGAGGATCAAGGTCACCAATTCACTTCATCATACTTAGAGGCATTAGATTAATGCTAGCCCCTAAGTCTAACAAGGCTTTTCCAATGTTCATATCTCCAATGGAGACAGGAATGGTGAAACTTCCAGGGTCTTTCAACTTTACTGGCATATTATGTTACAAAATAGCATTGCAACCTGCTTCCAGTTCAAAAATTTCTTCATCATACCTCCTCTTTTTGGTGAGCAATTCTTTCATAAACTTTGCATATATTGGCATCTGTTCCAATGCCTCAGAAAATGGAATGTTTATGTGTAATTGCTTAAAGATTTCAAGGAATCTCTTGTATTCCTTTTCCTTATCCTTCTTTGATGGTGTATGTGGATAAGGTAAATCTTTAATTGGAGGTGTCTGACACAAATACTGATTTTTTTGTTTTTTAATTTTTTAATTTTTTTGTTTTTCATCATTATTTTCTTCATCTTTTTTCTCTTCTTTTTCTTTCTTTTCTTCTTTCTCTTTTTTCTCTTCTTTTTCTTTTTCACAATCATTTCCTACAACTTTACCACTTCTTGTAAAAATAACATTACATTGTTCTATTGGATTTTGAGTGTTTACAGAAAAACCAGAGCTTTTCATGTCAGCTACTTCTTTTACTAACTGTCCCAATTGCATGTCCGACGCCTTGCGTGCGGCTTCATTTGTTTGCATGTATTGAAGCAACTATTGGATAGACTCTTCTATCCTAGTTAGCCTTGCTGTTTGATCAGACTGTGGTTGTTGTTTGAATTGATTGTTAGGAGGTCGATTAGAAGATCCAACATCTTGTTTCCAGCCAATATTCTGATTCTGTCATCCCTATGGGTAATTGTTAGGAAAAGAATTACCAAGATTGAAAGGAAAATTACCTAAAGGTATTCTTTGATGGTTCAGAAAATTGGCTTGCTCTTGCTTATTTCTTTCAGGGGCACAGTAACCACATGGTTGTTCTCCCATGCAATACATACATTGTTTCAATTAAGCAGGAGGTGATGATAACATTTGAGCAATTTGAAGTTTCTCCAATTGTTTGCTCATAGCCTCAATTTGTTGAGTCAGCAATTTTTGCTGAGCTAATACTGCATCATTTACCCCCAATTCGAGCATACCTGGCTTTCTTTGTACATTACCTCTTTCATGTTTTGCTTGTCAGTCACTAATGGACATTGATTCCAATATTTCTATTGCTTCTTCCACAGTTTTGTTCATTAAAGAACCTCCTGTACAAGCATCTAACATCATTTTAAATTGAGGTAACAAACCATGGTAAACGATCTTTACCTTTTCGGCATTATTTAAGTTGTGGTTTGGACATTTCCTCAAGAGTGCCTTGAATTGTTGCCATGTTTCTCCTAATGACTCATCATTGTTTTGTGAAAAAAGAATGTATGGCTGTCATGGCTTCAAAATATTTTGAAGAAGAATAAAATCTTTCCAAAAATTTTCTCTCGACATCGGACCAGTTTGTAAAAGTACCGGTGGACAAGATTTAAACCATTCTTTAGCTTTCCCAATCAAAGAAAAAGGAAACAATCTCATGTAAACTGATTCTTCTTGATTGAGTTCAAAACCAATTGTGCTGCATAACTCATAAAAAATAGTTAAGTGTTCATAAGGTTCCTCATTATTTAAACCAGCAAATTGATTATTTTGAATAATGTTTGAAGTAGTTGGTTTAATTTCTACAGCAGCAATAGGTCCTTGATACATCCCTGAAACACGAGGTGGTCCATTAATATCAGCAAACTGTCCCAATGTTCTTCTTTTAGCAGCCATATTAGAATTTTCAAAATTTTTAGATTTTTCAAAAGAAGATGAAGTTGAAGAAGAAGTTTTTGTTTTTTTTAGATTTTAATGCTTTAAGTTTCTTTACAAACTTCTCGATCTCAGGATCAAAAAACACCTTTCTTGCAGAAGATCAAGTTTGCATAAACACACTAAATAAAGAAAGGTTAGTAAAATAATGTTAAAATCAATAAATAAATAAATAAATTGAAAATTTTTACTAAGGTAAAATATTTTTACCACCATAATTAAAAAATTACTGTTTCACTGAATCAATTCAATCCCCGGCGACGGCGCTAGAAAACTTGTTAGACCCGATTATAATGTTGTAGAAAACTTGTTAACTTCGTGTTACTGTTGAGTCTTTTAATTGGCAAGCGCACCAATCGTTTGTAGTTTTCAAAATTTAGATACCGTTCCACTGGGATTGAAAGTCCAATAATTACAGTAATTTTTTAGTTACTATGGTAAATTTATCAAAACCTATTCACAAAAGAATAATTTATATACAATTCATACAATATTCACAAGATTGCATAGCTGAGTTGTTCATGTGATAAAAAGAAAATAACAATCTATCTAAAAAGTTGAGTTACAATTTAAAATAGCTAAGATACTTGAGGGTAAAACACAGATAAACAAATTATGTTGGAATTTAGATTCCTAATCTAGAATAGCAATGGAGGAACTCAAGACATGCATATTTAATCAAGTTCATGTCATTGCAGCTTAAAATCATTATAACCGATCCCTCGTGATATAAATTCTACGTATTCACCGTAAAGTTTGATCCCTCGTGAGCTTTTTCAGTAAAAAAAACTTGTATTAAGTCCTGGCCTTATGGCAACAATAAGTACCAATCCTATCACTAGTAATTGGCATATTAAGGGTATTCCAACTTTTACTTTTGTTAAATCAAGTTTTAATAAGGCATGAATAATCATTCTCCTGTTTGACATTCACACTAATAAAACAAGTTTCAATACACATGAAAATCATTCTCCCGTTTGATGCTCATACTAATAAAAGATTAAAATACTAACATGCACTTGAATCATAAACATGCAAAGATCGAATTCACAACATCATAGTCAATAGACTAGTTCACCAATTCCAACATAAACAAATTAGTTACACATGGTGAAAGTAAAAACAACACTTACAGTGATCGACATTATGGAATTATTAAACAGCTTGAAGTGGCCACTATGGAATTATTAATTCAATCATGCCTTGCCATTTGTCCCTGTCTCCACTTCGGCTTGGACATTTATGAGTAGTGGAGTGGCCAATTATGGGTAAAAGGCTGAGTGCTCAGTCACCTGGAAGTGGAGTCCACGTAGCTTATGACGCTACGCGTGGCTGTGACGTGTAGCGTCAGCATCAGAAATCCCCACGCTACGCGTGAGGTTGATGCTACACGTCAGCTCTCCAGATCTTCATTTTTCTCTTTAAATTCTTTACTTTTTCACTACCAAACTAGAGAAAATTGATCAAGGGCAGATTATTTCCAACAACATCCATTTATTGAATTTAAAACCTAATTTTCTAACAATTTAAGCTAATTTTTATTATTTTTACAAAATTTTTATTAAAGATTTTATTGTAAATTTAAGGACTAACAGGTATCATCCCAGAAAGGGAAATGTGGTTACCGATGCTTTGAGCCGGAAGTCATTACATATTTCTATGATGATGGCGAAAGAGATGGAGTTAATTGAACAATTTAGAAATTTGAATGTGGGCGTGGAGACATATACTCCAAAGAAAATATCGCTTGAGATGTTGAAAGTCACAAATGAGTTTCTTGAATATGTGAAAGTACAACAACCAAATGATGAGTATTTGATTGAGATGAGAAAAACCCAAGAGAAAGGGAAGGATTTGTTTCTAGTGGAAGGTCCGGATGGTATTTGGCGTGTGAAGGGCCAAATTTATGTTCCCTTAAGTGGTGATGTGAGGAAATATGTACTTGAGGAAGCTCACAAAAGCATATTGAGCATTCATCCTGGTTCCACCAAGATGTACCAAGACTTGAAGAAGAATTTTTGGTGGCTCGGTATAAAGCGTGATGTGTCAAACCTTGTAGCATCTTGCCTTGTTTGTCAAAAGGCTAAGGTCAAGCATCAAAGACCATCTGGTTATTTGAGACCTTTAGAGATCCCTATTTGGAAATGGGACAACATTGCTATGGATTTTGTTTCTGGGCTACCCAGAACCCGTGCTGGAAATGATGCCATATGGGTGATTGTAGATCGGTTGACGAAGTGTGCTCACTTCTTGCCCATGAATATAAGGAGTTCTTTGGAGATATTGGCACAATTATACATAAAGGAGATTGTTAGGCTGCATGGTATGCCATCTAGCATTATATCTGACCGTGATCCTCGGTTTACTTCTTGATTTTGGGGAAGTTTGCATAATGAGTTGGGTTCTAAGTTGAAACTTAGTTCTGCTTATCATCCTCAAACCAACAGACAATCCGAAAGGACGATACAAAGCCTTGAAGATTTGTTGAGGGCTTGTGTTCTTGAGCACGATGGATGTTGGGAGAGATCCTACCGCTGATTGAGTTTACATACAACAACAGTTATCATAGCTCTATTGGTATGGCCCCCTATGAGGAACTTTATGGAAGAAAGTGTAGAACGCCTCTATGTTGGCTGGAGACCGGTGAAAACTTGGCTTTAAGGTTGGAGATTGTACAGGAGACTATCGAGCAAATTAAAAGAATACAAGAGAATATGAAGATTGCTCAGGACTGACAGAAGAGTTATTATGACAACAGACATAAACCACTTGAATTTCAAGTTGGTGACCATGTATTCCTGAAAGTCTCGTGTGATAAAAGGATTGGAAAGGCGTTGAAAAGTGGAAAGTTGAGCCCTAGATTCATTGGACCTTATGAGGTTTTGGAGCGGATTGGTGACGTTGCATATCAGATTGCACTTCCTCCACACCTCGCTAATCTACACATCGTATTCCATGTATCTCGGTTAAGGAAATATGTCCATGATCCTCTACATGTGATTCCTATGGACGATGTTGATGTACAAGATGATCTGTCCATTCCTCCTATTTCTGTTCGCATTGTCGAGCATTCCATGAAGAGATTGCGGAACAAGTTGGTGCCTTTGGTGAAGGTCGCTTGGAAGCACGGAAATGTGGAGACGTTCACATAGGAACGTGAGGACGACATCAGAGAACGATACCCCGACGTGTTCGAATTCGGTATGTTAAATTTCGAGGACAAAATTTTCTTTTTGGTGGGGTGGATTGTGTAACACCCTATTTTAATAGTAAATAAAACCCAAAACAGGGAAAATTTTTTCCCAAAATAAACCAATGGTACCGGGTCCAAAAGAGAAGGAAAGGAAGGTAATGAAATAAATAAAAGCCGGCCAAACATTCATAATCCGATCCAAAATAATGACTGGAGTAATTAGCAAACAGCGTAAGGGTAGGGAGGCAAAAGCCGACCAAGGAGGGTAAAACTAAACCGAGAGACCAAGAGAAGGGGAAGGGAAAGCAGTGACAGAAACCGATTAGAATAACTAAGCGGAAGAGCAACAGCACTCAAGCGAAATCAAACGAGAGCCTCCCAGCAACACCCACTCGCTGGGGCGAACACCTTAGTCGCTGAGGCGAGCAACACACTCGGTAATTCCCATCGCTCGATATTAACATCCATTCACTCGGAGATAACCATAATACACTCACTTCCCATAACTTAACCCCTTACGTCTTTATACACAAGGCCACGCCTCAATCTACTCGGGAAACGTGGATTATCCACTCGGTATATATCAAACTTGAGTACAGTCAGAATTCCCTCACTCCCTCATCACTCGGCATATTTGCACTTCACACTCGGAGAACGAGTAGACCCTCCTTCGCTTAGAAGGGGTCCCACAATCATTTATCGCTCGAAATGCCTCAGCCAGGTCCACTCGGGTTTAGATATCATACGCCTAGAATTCATTCCACTCTAAACCACCATACTGACTCTTCTTTCGGGAGAGGGTCACTCAGGGTTTTCACTCGGGAATACAACTCTTCCTCACTCGGGTTTCACTTATATTTTTCCCTCGGTAATGACCGCTCTCGATATCACTCGGGGATTCTCCCATTAGATCTTACACAGTATAGGTCTATCTAAGATATTTTACTCAGAATCCATTAAAGTATCATCACTCGAACAAGAAGGCATAGCCAATTGCAGTCCCACTCGGAGTTGACTCCCCCAATTACATCTACTCGGAAAATCATTAACTGAGCAATATTCCATCCACCAATACCTCTCAGTCTACCCAGAAACAAATCACCCGCATACAACATATAAGTACATACATAATCATGCACTCGGAATACCCATTACCTTAACATCATTCATTCCTCAGCACCTGCTATCCGATGCAAGTACAAGCTATCAACGTGAACTATGTACGTATAAAAACATGCACTCGGGTCATAATAGCTCAGATTACTTATATATATATATATTCATATTCATTACACCACACTGTTATTATGAGCCGGCCAAGGCTACAACTGACGGAACATGACAAATACAAAATAAGCACTCAACGGTCGGAGTGCACCTCACTCGGACCTGAGACCTTATCATCACTTCAGAGTCCAACCTGCATACACTGAAAAATGGTGTAGGGGTGAGCTTTAACATATAGAATGACAGCTATTGACTCAGACTTTACCTTAATTCTCAATTATATAATTTACCGGGCTCAATCCATAACGATATATATATATATATTGCCAATTAATATAAGAGTCAGACCACATCATTCAATCGGAATTCGCACAATAACATATATTCTCAATCATAGCATCACACTGCACTCAGCAACAGTATCAATACCTGTATATTCATTCAGTCGGAATTCACTCATACGACATCATCTAGTTGGAGTTCACTCAATTCATTTAATCCATGCAAATCACAATAATCTCAATAACAATGCTCATAGACTCATGCATGCGGATCCGACTTAAACAGTGAGTTCAGTGCAGATTCCTTCCCGGTCCCTCGTCCACTAGCCCTTTCCGTGTGGCACCGGTCACCCCGTGATGTCTTGAGACCCAGCTCTAGCTCCATCGGCTACCACGGGTCCTCATGGATCTAACCAGGAATCTGACTGGAACTCTTTTTATACGACTCCAGATGCCTTTCCGACCCCCCGTCCACTAGCCCTTTCCGTGTGGCACCGGTCACCCCGTGACGTCTCGAGACCCAGCTCTAGCTCTATCGGCTACCACGGGTCCTCATGGAACTGGTCAGGAATCTGGGAATCATCCCATATATGCAATCTCATGCAATTCCATAACAAACATCCAAGCTTACCAGACGCGTCTCACACAGCCATCAATGGGTCACAACCGATCCCCCACACAGCATTCAGATTCATTCGGAATCCCACATTTCCATTACAATAACACATGCATCTATCATAATAACTCACAACAAGCAAGCCTAGGTAACCACATTACAGCACATCCACTCAACATTTTTAACAAAGTCAGCATACTTTTCCACACAGCATTCAAAATGGAAATCACGTATCAATTCACATCTCATGCATTCGGGGATAATGGTAACGCACACACGCGTTCACTCATCAACTCATGTTTCAACAACATGCATCACAGAATTATTAACAGGCACTCAAAGACGAAGTCACACAACCCTCAACCTTTCACAGATACCCCAATTTGGGAGTTGCATGCACAATCAGTCAATCACCACACATCGATCTACACATTTCACACAACCTATCACATTAAAGCAAGCACCCGGGACCCGGTCATAAACCATACACTTGACATGCAAAGCGCCCCCTACCTGCTGTCAGGGTTTAGAGATTCCTCAAGTTGCAGTGCTGACCGATCGCCCTTCTGCTATTCCTCTTCCACCAGCCTTCGAACTCAGCATTGATCCTGGGCCAGAGTTGCTCTTTCCTCCAACGGGTTCGTCTCCCCCACAGCTCCAAGGCACTTCCAGCACAGCCTTCCAACTGGAATACTGACAGCTCCAGGTAGAAGAAGAAGGAGAGGAAGAAGGTAATGGGGAGGAAGAAGAGAACAGGGAGTGGAACAGAGCCGTGTTGCTGTTTCCCCCAGAAAGCTCTCGACCCTCTCACTGCTCAAGTGGCGACGTGAATGAGAGTGAAGAAGAGAAGACAGGGGAGAAGAGACCATATGCATGCACAAGGAGTGCTGTCCAACGTGAATAATGAGAGAGAGAGAGCTGAAGTTCTTTTATACCTCCAGGGCCACATGCGTCCTTTCACCTGTGTAACACCCTCATTTTAAAAATTAAATGAGATCCAGAACAGGGAAAATTTTTCCCAAAAAAAAAAGCCAACCCAACAATCGGGTAGAATTAGACAATAATAAAGGAAGGCTAAGAGCTGACCAGAAGCTCGAAAAACTGATTAGAATAAGGAAAAACATTCACAGTGGAAGAATAAAATAGCGCCTGAGCGAGACCCCAAAACAGCGTGCACTCGCTCAAGGGAGATACAGCACGCTTGAGCGAGCAGCCCAACTCGCTCGGGCGTACACCCCATCGCTTAAGCGAAATCAACCAACAACCTCCCCATGCGCTCACGCTCGTTGGAGCGAATGTCTCATTCGTTGGGGCGGACACAGGTACAAGGTAATCTTTCACTCGGATTTGGGACATAGTTTCCCCCAGTAAATCATCACGCTCGAAACTCACTCGGGAATCTACACAGCTCCTCATTTCATTCATATAGGTTACAAGTATAAACCACTCGGGAAATTACTTCCCCACCAAGCCGACCCAAAGCCTTCCATTGAGGACATACTCGCTGGAGCGAGAACTCACTCGTTGAAGCATGAAGCCAGACTCGGCATTCCCATCACTCGGTAAAGGGTTTCACTCGATATTCAAGGGTTCCATTCACTCGGGAACAGCCCCAATACTTGCCTCCCTCAGAAGTTCGTAACTTAGTCTCTCAATTTTATCCACAGAGGCCACGCAATGGCCCACTCGGAAAATATTAATAATTCCACTCGGAATCTATGAAGTTACTCCACTCGGAGTCTAATAATTTCCCTCACTCGGCTTACCACCCAACCAAACACCGCTCGGTGTATTCCAACCACATTCAATCAGAATGTGCCACACACCTATCACTCAGTAAACTAACTCCAAGACCGACCAATACCTATTCGGTCTTCCACTCGGAATACATATATAACTTCACTCAGATTATATATAAAACACTTAAAATATGTCCAATCTAATCCATCGTAATAACTCTTCCCTCGGAGAAGTTCACTCGGATTCCACTCGGGCCTATACAAAATAATTCCCCACTCGGGGTTTCCTTATAATTTCACTCGGCAACGATCATTCTTAATATTACTCGGGAGATTCGCCCATCAGCTTTTACACAATATAAGTTCATCTAAGGTATCTTACTCAGAATCCAATTAAGCATCACCGCTCGGAAAGGAAGGCCCAGCCATTTATAGTCTCACTCGGAGATGGCTCTCACAACTAAGTTTACTAGGAGAATCATTAACTTAGCGATATTCTATCCACTATTCTCTCTCCGTCTACTCAAACCCAAGTCACCAGTATACAACATATATGTACCTACATGATCATGCACTCGAAATACTCATTACCTTCCATCATTCATTCGTCAGCACCTGGTATCCGATACAAGCACAGGTTATCATCATAAACCATATACGTATATAAACATGCACTCAGGTCATAATAGTTCAGATTACTTATATATATAAATTTATATTCATTATACAACACTGTTATTATGAGCCGGCCAAGGCTATAACTGACTTAAACGTAATAAATGCGATACAAGCACTCAACAGTCGGAGTGCACGTCACTCGGACTTGAGGTCTTCACACCATTCCGAGTCCGACCTGCATACACTGAAAAATGGTGTAGGGGTGAGCTTTTACATATGAAGCAATAGTTATTGACTCAGATTTTACCTCAAACCTCAATTATATAATTTACTTGGCTCAATCCACAAATATATATATCTACTGCCAATTAATATAAAAGTCACACAACATCATCCAATCGGAAATCACACAATAACATACCTTCTCAATCACACATCACATGGCACTTGGCAACAGCATCAATACATACATATTCATTCAGTCAGAATTCACTCATATGACATCATCTAGTCGACATTCATTCAAATCAATCAATCCATGCCAATCATATTGGTCTCGATAACTATTCTCATACACACATGCATGCGGATCCGGCTTAAAGCATGATTTTAGTTACAGATTCCTTCCTGGCCCCTCGTCCATTAGCCCTTCCCGTGTGGTACCGGCCTCTCATTAGCGTCTCGAGACTCCTCTCTAGCTCCTACGGCTACCACGGGCCCTCATGGGACTAGCCAGGGCTGGAAGGCACCTCGTATGTGCAACCTCATGCAATACCACATAGTATTCTAAATGGAATCAAGCATCAACTCACATCTAGAGCATTCAGAAATCATTATGGCGTTCTCATTCAAATACATTCAACATAACAGCATACAGAACCCAGCAAATCACCACCCTTTTTAACTCATAGTTACATGCATTCGGTCAACATGCTTAGAAACATTAACATGCACTAATAGATGGAATCACACCACAAAGCAGTTCACAACATCACCAACCCGGGAGTTGCATGCACAATTACTCAATCACAACACATCGAACTACACATCTTCACACATAACACATCACATTAAAGCAAGCACCCGGAATTCGTCCATAAACCGTACACTTGACATGCAAAGCGCCCCCTACCTGTTGTCGGGGTTCAGGGACTCCTCGAGTTGCAATGCTGACTGATCGCCCTTCTGTTACACCTCCTCTAACAGCCTTCGAGCTCAGCGTTGATCTTGGGCCAGAGTTGCTCTTTCTTCCAATGGGTTCGTCTTCCCCACGGCCCCAAGGCACTTCCCAGCACAGCTTCCAACTGGGACACGAACAGCTTCAAGCGGAAGGAGAAGAAGAAGAAGAAAAAGAAGAAGAAGAAGAAGAAGAAGAAGAAGAAGAAGACAGAGGGGATGAAGAGAACAGGGAGTGGAAACAGGGCCACGTCGCTGTTCCACCTAGAAAAGCTCTTCAACTCTCTCTGTAACACCCCGAATTTTATAAAAAATGAGTAATTGATGAGAATGGCAAATGGTTGAATATGAGTTGAATGGAAATTGTTGTGCACGAACACTGGAGACAAGTTTTAAATGATTATTGTAAGATATATGAAGGATGGAATTGAGTTAAATTGGCTTTGAATGGATTTTGTTATGTGTGATATTGAGAGCTCACGTTTCTGCCCAGGTCCTGATACTTCTCGCCCAAGCGAGAGGGATTCTCGCTCAAGCGAGAATCCTTTGTGTTGATTACAAGGGCTCTGGCCCGATCTCGCCCAGGCGAATGAGGGATCAGTGTGAGCGAGTTAGAGAAGAAATGGATTCTGAGTGTTGGTCGCTCAAGCGAGCTTGGGACGCCCGAGCGAGGGCGAAAGGAATCAGTTGCTGGATGGAACCCGCCTGAGCGAAAGGTCTTAAAGGATGAAATTCGCTCAGGCGAGGCAATTGATTAATGAGGGACCACTGGTGCTCTTGGATCATTGTAGGGCCTGGTTTCCCTTTTCTTTTTTCTTCTTTTGTGTGGTCCCTATAGTGATGACTCATGTGCCTTGATGGTCAAATAGGTCCAGTTCTCTCCCTCTTTGTCCACGTGATGTTTGTGTAATCATTTCTGAGAGAATTGGCATTAAATGTTGATGGACTTGTATTAAATAAGGGTGGGATATTATGATGAATTGGATGCTGATGAGGCTGAGATGATAAGGCCTTGGTTGCATGTTTTTCTTCTCACTCTCTCCCTTCATTCCTTGGAAGTGTATATCCTGATGAGAGAAGTGCTCCTCCTTCTCTCTAGAACTTGTTGGAGCTTCTGCTTCATCTTCTTCCTCCTTTTTATCCTCTTCTTCCACTCACGTATGGTGTAGAACCGAGTGGAACTATATAGTTATGAGGAGCTGCATGGTGATGGTGAAACAGCGTGTGGCTGTGTGTTTTGGAGGCTGGGTGCAGGTCCCTCCTCTGTTCCCTGGTGTTCTCCTTCTTGCTGGTCCTTCTTTTTCTCCTCCTCTTCTTCCTTTTGTTGATAAGGCTATTTGTGGCTCGGTTGGGAGCCTGTGCCAGCAGCATGGAGTGTCTTGGTTTATGGAAGATGACCCACTGTGTTGAGGTTAGGACGTTGTGAGGAAGAAGTCATGGTTGGGTGGAGCTTGGAAGCTTCTCTACTGATTGGGTGGCAGAGCAGAGTGGAGCATGGAGTGTTGATGAGCTTCTGGACGTATCTCGCTCAAGCGAGAATGGTCACGCTTGAGCGAGCCAGTGAAGAAATGGTCACTGGACCCGTTTCGCTCAAGCGAGTACATGTGTGGCTTGAGCGAAAGGCTGAAGACTGATGCTGGTTGGCAGGAAAGCTGTGTGGCTCTTCCCATGTTTAGAAAGCCGAGCAGAGTGCTGCCGTGGCTGGGCCGAGTGTCCCTGTGACTCTTGGAAGCTTCATCCAGGTAAGGGGAGCTTTGCATCTCAAATGCATGGCTTATGGACAGATTTCCGGGTGACATAATTGTATTGTGTTGTGTTTGATATGTATTGTGTGCTGTTGTTGAGTTGAACCCGGTTGTATGATTATTTGTTGCTGCATGATGCATGCTTATTTGTCCATATGATGTATGATGATTATGTTGTGATGCTTGAGATGCATGTTACATTGATGCTGAGTGCATTGTATGGTGGTTATTGGTCCCTATATTTGTGATAATATGATTAAATGCGTATGATGCTTATTCATGCATATACTTGTGATAAATGCATGTATGGGGACTATTATGATGAATGCCGAGTGGGCTTTATGGAGGAAAGCATAAAATGCTTACTGTAAAGGATAAATCTGAGTGAATAGAGGATAAATCCGAGTGAATAGATGATAATCCAAGTGGATGGCATAGGATTGCTGAGTGAATATGGTATAAGCCGAGTCATCTGACTGTTTTTGAGTTGCCGAATGAAATTAATGTTGAACGTAGACTTCCGAGTGGGCAATCGAATGAATATGAGTTGAATTTATACACATACGTGTTATTGTGTTACTGAATATGAACACCTTGCGGGGTGCCACGAGGGTATTATCCCGAGTGAAGAGGACATGGTCCTAATGTTGAATATGATGAAAGACCCGGGTTGGACTCGGGCAGTGCCTGGGGCACTAAGCGTGAATGAGACGCTTGATGAAATGTCGAGTGCATTGGCATGGAACGCCGAGTGAATGAAACCGTATGCATCCGATTCGCCATTGGAATGCGTTGGATTTTTATACCGATCGGTAATCAGATGACAACATGTGATGAATATATTTAAGTCCTGGAGCTGGGCTCGGACAGACTCCTTGAGTATGGCTCGGAGTATGAATATTGTTGAGATAGTCTTGGGATAGACTTGAAGTGAAATCCGATTGAGGGATTATATTATTGATGAGGATATTAGGCTTTATAGCCGAGTGGAAGGGGTAAGAAACCCGATTGAAGATGGTTGTGATTGTTTATATTTGAATGGCAATGAATGTTGAGCTGATTGATGTATGTGTTATGGCATGTTATGGATTCTGTGATTAATCCAAGCCAATATCTGTCATTTAATATGTAATGCTCACCCCAACACCGTTTTTCAGTGTATGCAGGTCGGTTTGGATGATGTGGTGGTCTTAAACCCGAGTGTTGGGTGTTTATTGATGTGGTTGTGTACATAATGTAATGTACCGAGTGTCTTTGATGTATTAAGTCTTGGTCGGCTCATATTAACGTTGTATAATGAATACACTTTATATATGTATTGAAGTTGGGTTATTGGAAACCCGAGTGCATGTTAATATATATATACTTTGAGTGATGGTATTATATGCATACCGACTAAATGTGTTGGTGAATGGAAAGTATAAAGTTAATAAGTATCCAAGTGTATGCGTATGAGTAGATACATATATATGTTATGTTGATAACATGGTTATGAATCGGTGGAAGTGTATTGCTGTAGTGGTAGTCGGACTTGGAATTAGAGAATATATATATATATATAAGTGATTTATGTTGATTTGATTTCTAAGTTAATGAATCCGGAGTGAAATATGAGTGGCTTAGATGATTTTCTGAGTGAGTCTTGTGTAGGTGACTCTTTATCTGAGTGTGACACATCTGTATATTAATAACCTTTGTGGATTCCGAGTGAAAAATATATAGTGAACCCCGAGTGGGGAATGATCTTGTATAATTCGAGTGAACTTCTCCGAGGGAAGAGTTGTTGGTGGCTCAAATAAGAAATAATCTAAGTATTTATATATATATATGATCCGAGTGGAGTTACGCATGTATTCGGAGTGAACATGGTTACCTATTCCGAGTGGATAGGGTAATATGAAATTTGAATGGCTAAGTTATGGAATGAATCTGAGTGAACTACTTGGGTAATTCCTCTAAGTATTGAGGAGTTCGGACAATTCCAAGTGGAATTGTTTAGGAAGCTATTTCCTAGTGATAGATGTTAAGGTATTCTCCGTGTGAGAAATGAGGAATATTCCGAGTGGAGTATGGTCGTGAAGATCCATTCTGAGTGAAGGAAGATCCATATATTCTCCGAGTGAGAATAGGCTTGAATGCCGAGTGTATGGTTGAATGAGTATTGGTCGGCAATGATATTAGTTACCGAGTGGAATACCACTCTGATGATGAGTTGGTTAAGAATGATTAAACCGAGTGATTTATGACTGAGAGGAAGCCTATGTATTCTCTGAGTGATGGAGTTCAATATACCGAGTGCTAAATGGTTGATGTTTACCGAGTGACTCGAGGTTGAATTATACCGAGTGGTGTTGGGTTGAAAGATATTTCGAGTGAGGGTTTATGGAATCCGAGTGGGATAACCTTTAGTTACTGAGTGGATTGTGTGTGTGCCTTGGTGTATAAAATTTAACGACTAAGTTATGGGGTGTATGAGTGTTGGGGTTGTTTCCCGAGTGACGGAACCCTATAATGCTGAGTGGACTAAGACATTTAATTCTGAGAGGACTTAGGCATGTATTCCGACTGGACCTGATCGTTTACCGAGTGAATGAATGTCTCGGTTTCCCGAGTGATTGAATGCCGAGTGGCTTCTCGCTTCAGCGAGTGATTCCTCGCTCCAACGAGTATGTTGTTTAGGAAGGCTTTCGTATTCGGTTTCGCTTAAGCGAACGTGTGTTCGCCCGAGCGAATTGTGTTGTTTGGCTCAAGCGGGGTCAGATCTCGCTTGAGCGAATGCACGCTGTTTGTGGGATCGCTCAGGCGCTGTTGTTTTCCACTGTGAAAGATTTCATTTGCCTTTGTCTTCCTTTCCTTTTTCTCCTTGGCCATGGGACCAGCTCTCATATCTTTATATATGAGAGTGGATTTTGATAGATCCAGGTATGTTCTTGCGAAAAATTGACCCCTATTTTTAGGGTGTCACAAGTTGGTATCAGAGCGGACTAAGAGGTTCATGGCCAAGATATGCTTACCGAGTGTAAGCGGTTGAATGTATGATGACCAGTTGTTATTACTGCTGGTGGTATTTTATTGGTTTGATGCCTGCTTATGCATGGTTTGTATGGCTATATGCCTATGTGCTTTGCTGGGACAGTAGTGAAAGATACTACTGTTGTGAAGGTTGATTTGAGAAATAAAGTGACATAATGTTGTGTCCTTATATTTGTAGAAGTCGGATTAATTGACTAGGATTTATGTAGATGGATTGATGGATAATTATTATGATACTCTTGTATTGGGTTGGAAATCTCCAATGAAAATATATAAGGATATTGATAGATAAAAAGAAATATTATGACATTCTAGCGGTGGATACAAGTAGTTGACTTGTATGTGTGTAAGGCAATGATAATTGCCAAGCATGTGAATGGTGAATCTGCCTCAAATGCTTTTTTTGTGGATTGATATTATTATGTGTGCTATGCCTTTGATATTCATGTGTGGATCATTATGAGTGGTGTTTGTGGCCACTGAATGCCAATTATTTGAATGATGTGCCTTGAGGGGCCTTGTGAATATTTATATGCCATTGATGATAAAACTAAACTATATAATATACCCCTGATTGAGAGGGTGAGATATCCTTGCGAGGTTGTTGTTGAACATATGCATTGTTGCATCTTGCATTCATGGCATGGCATAGCATTGATATTATGTGGTTGCGATCACAATGATGAAAGCTCCTGCAGGATTCTATGAAGGGAGTACCCCTTGCGAGGCGGGAAACCAATGTGATGATGATATGATAAAGGGCTTGCGAGCACCTATGATGCCCATGGTTGCGATCATGAGGCGTGAGTACCCCTTGCAAGGAGGGAAACCTATATGAAATATTGAACGTGGTTGCGATCACGAGAAGCACCTTGAGAGGTTGCCAGAGGGAGTACCCCTTGCGAGGTGGGAAACCAATGATTATGATTGATTGATTATGGTGGTTGCGATCACCCGTGATATGAAATCGGATCCGTTGCATATGCATTACACAGTTGACATATGCATTTGTTTAAAGACCATGGCATTTGAGATGGGATGACCACGAGTGTTGAGAAACCCTTTGCGAGGAGGTATTGAGTGAGACCTTAGTGAATTAATGATGATAATAATTATGAATGCTCTTGTGGATAAGTGGCAAAGTGACAGTGTTAGTGATTATGTATATGTTGTGCTTATTTATGATATGAATTGCGATTCGTGAGGCTGGTATACTATTGTGATACTTTAATAATGAAATATGTGAAAATGTTAATGAAGGAATTCCCTAGTGTGTTGGATTCGGATTATGGATGTTTAACTGTACCATTTCTTAAATGATGATTTATACCCTTGGCATGAGAACTCTGCTGGATTAATATATATATATATGATTAAGATGATTTATGGCAGATTCCTAATTCAAGAATTTGAATACGATCATGAATGTACAAAGGTGAAATCAAGTATATGTTATATTGGAATTGTGTTTTGGTTTTAATGCGTTAAAACCGAGTGACAGATTAATTGATGATAGTGAAGTTCTTACAAGTATTAAGACTGTGTTAATTGATTTAAATTCTGGTGTATGCCATGCTAATGATTCATTGCAGAGTCATGATTGTGAATGGATTCAAATTTACATGCTAAGTTGGCTGGGTGAGTGATGTTGGGAAATCTCATGATGTGAGGATTTTAATATGGGATAGGTAATTGAATGTAAAACCTGATGCCTGCTTGGTTAGAATTATATCTCGGTTTGAAGTGTGAAAACAGAGTAGATGATTGGATTAAGTATTGGGCCACAAAGTGTGGTAACCCAATTGGTTGGGCATAATCATGTGTGGTTGGATGTTATGAGGATTGATATGGTGATGTACCTGTTAGTTTGGGTACTATCTCGGTTTTGTGATTGAAAAACCGAGTGAGTGGTTGATTGAATTATGACTCATAAGGTGTAGTAATCCAATTGGATTCGGTATGATCTTACACTGTTAGACCTTGTGGAACTAGACTTTGTGTTGATTTTGACTCGGTGATAATTGGATGTTGTGGGGGTATTTGGTAACCCTTGAAATTCTGAGTCAGAGAATCTAATTGATCATGTGGATTGTTGAGTCAAGTAATGGTATAACAAATTGTTGAGGTTTGAAGTGTCTTAAGGTTGAAATCCGAGTACACCTATCGACTCGGAATAACATTCCTTTCTTTCACTTAGACTTACCTCAACAAACAGATCGGAATACCACAGTCATGCTCTCACTGTAACTCTTCGCTCTTCCACGTCTCCGACTGCTTCGTAATTTCTAATCAGCATAAATAAAACAACTCTTCATAGTCTTTATTACATTCGGGATTCTATTCCCCACGTAGTTACCCCCATTCAACTCTGCCAGTCCACTATAACCAATGGTACATCAAGTTCCTTGGCCACTCGGCCTTACACACTCAACGTTAATCGGTGCACATCCACCAACTGTTCCTTCAGTCCCAATGGAGTCACTCAGAATAATTATGTATCCACACAGGGTATAAACACAAAGTCGTGTCGATTACAGTGTTGGGGCAGTTTAATCGGCAAGAAGCATTACCGATTCCCACAGAATACTCACTAATGTCTGATTCACCTTGGATTAAACCCTCGGGTAGTCAACATCCGACTCCAAAATTTCTTCTCTAAATCATGATATATCTTGACAATACCGAGACAAACGCTCAAAAGAGCTTCAAGGTGCTCCAATTAGCACAGACTGCCTGGATTTTCCCTTTACACGCATGACACTCGGTTCTAGAATCTCCGATTTCTAACCATTCCTTGGGCCAATTCCATGCCTACACCCTGAGAAGGTCACTCGGGACTCTCAATCAAAAGGGTTGTTCGGTGTTTGAAGGAAATTCTTACCCGGAAAACTTTCCATTTACCCTAGTTTGCACTCGAAATTCAAGCCCACTCCGAATACAAATCTGAGTTCCAACTCAGCAGCTTCGAACATCAATCCGAACACATCTATGGATAAATTTACCCCTCGGGCATTAACTCTTCCTCGGGATAATTCACTCGGAGACTTACCCATTCATAGCCCCACATTCCGACCAGACGTCCATTTGGTAAGATTAGTCAGGGGCACATCCTACAGACTTAAAGTTTTCGCACGATGAATCATTTACTTCGTACCATTCCACTCGGAAACGTCACGTTTCGAGTCACACTACTCGAATCTTACCCTACTCAGAAGTGTCACACTCGGACACAATTCCCTTAACTTAGCAATGATCCTCTCTATGAGGTTCTACTCGAAACACCATAAGTTCACTCAGTAATCCTTTCTCCCAAAAGGTTTTACTCGAAATTACATTCCTTCTCTTCACTCATAATCATCTCTACCTCCTGTCACTCAAATTATATTAACCTTTCCTAAGTAAATCTTGCCTCATTAATTATCTCAGCTCGCAAATCATGACCCTTCATCAAATCCTCAACATTACTCGGCTAAACCCATAAACCTCTAATTCTGGTGTTAGGTTTGGGTCACGGATATATACACTCAGCAACTAATTGCTCCCATCAGGATTCGAGCTACCATCAATGAATACTTGTCATACCAACAACATTACTACATTCCCAATAATAGCTATAGCAATTTCTAAACGTTGTTCTAGGTATATCAAGGACCTTAATCCGCTCTAATGGAATTCTAAGCGTCAATTGACTCTGGTAAACCGAGTCGCACATAATTAATCCTCCAAATCTTCAGTACTCTGTAATGGTTATTATTTCCTATAGTTAACTTACTCAATCGGTTGGCAATCAAGGCATGACCACACACCACCGCCACACCTTTCGATCAGTAACACAAGGTACATATGTTGGCAAGATCACCTTCTTGTCCCCGACAGTCAACACCACTTTCACAATCAACTATACTCCACATAACCTCTGATTCTCTCAGAGGTAAGCACCTCAATGCCAAACAAGTCTCCTATCCTCTTCTGAATACACTATCAATTACGATCCACTCGACACACTCTCACTTTTACTCAGGACAGCCCGATAGACTCACCATCACCATAAGCAGCTACAACCTCACCTGCCCGACTCATGAATTGCTGCATCCAACTTATAGGATGACGTCTCGTTCCTATAGGGTTACAATAATTACATAAAGTCACAGCAAGAGTGTACGCTGCCACAATGCCCATGGTATGTAGAGTCGTCTCGGAATAGCATAGCTCACACCAGCTGTACTCACACAGGTAATACTAAAGCACATGAAATTAATGACAATTCACATAAATTTATAAATAACACATTTATATCAACATCATTGTTATGCACCGACTAGGGTACATCACACAACAACAGTCATAAGTTATCAATTACCATCACTATAAAAGTGTACAATAGCAATAGATTTCCGACTCACACAGGGTTCACACCTCGTCGCTGAATCTTATCCTCATAAAGCTATAATCTGACAGTCTATTATTCCATCATGTCGTCATTCATCAATCAATTGGAGCCTAACAATTCATTAATCCCACTTGAGTATACATCTCGAGGTTACCATATAATTTCCGATTTAACAACAAGTTTTTGCCTTAGTGGACTCTCTTCGCCAATCATAAGTACAACCCTCCTATTGGATGTACAATCAGCCTCATCACACGAGTTCTGTCATTACTCTACTCAATACCCAATCGCACCCAGGACTCAACACTACCATTTCTTTATCCATCAGGTATCATTCGTTATTTGCACTTCACCATATGGCTATTCAATCCTCAAGGAGTTACCATACAATTGCCTTACTCGGTTCAGCAATTCACAGGGTTAATCAAATTATCAGAATCGAAATTTCTAGGGGTCATTAAGTACCCGTCGTAGGCATTCTCACAACATCCAATTATCACCGAGCCTAGCTCACCATAGTGTCTGATTCCATAAGTCTAACAGTATAAGGTCATGCTAAACCCAATCGGTTTTCTACACCTTATGGGTCACAATTCAATGAATAATTTACTCGGTTTTCAGCCACAACACCGAGTCTAACCCAAGTCATCACACAATAAAATCATCACACAATGGTAATCCAAGCCTCAATGAGTTACTATGCACTTGCTTTACTCGGGCTCAACAACTCACAAGATTAATAAATTATCAGACTTAGAATTTCTAAGGGGTCACCACTTACCCATCGTGGGTCACACCCAAAATATCCAAATATTATAAAGCCCAATGCCATTCACTCAGTCTTCACACACTAAAACCGAGACAGTATTCAAATCAAACAGATATTCTATGTCACCTTCATTCATTCATGATCATGCCCAATTAACTGGGTCACCACACCTAGTGGTCTAGCATCTAGTCCATGAGCCACTTGGTTTCCTCACCAACAACCGAGACGTAATCCCAATTTAACATATACCCGATCTCGCCCTTGTTTACTTATCACACACCCAGATTTTTAACTTAGGAAACTGCAACACATCACTCATACCATATATCATATACATCATATATCGTTCATTCATCGCTCACTCAATTTCCCAATTTAGGAATCTGCAATCAATCAATTATATCCTATACCATATAGGATTCACGTGCCAAAAGATATGTACCTGGCAACTTAGAAAACTGCAATAAATTACTTATGCCATAAACTACACACGTCATACATCATTCACTTAATCAACTCGAACATAAGAGTTCTAATCCATTCAACAAGCATGACTTGGCCATGAACCATCAGCATAGCGCACCCAAGAGTCCTAACCAATTGATCCGACCTATACCTGTACCAGGGTCCCAACATTTATCATTCTATTTCTTCTGACTGACCCAGGCTTAAAATAACCCCTAGGTAGTTCATAAACAATCAGGCTAGGGTAGCATCCAGTCTTCTATCCCCCAATCAACGTCACAACAGTAGTACCCTTCACTACTGTCTGCAACAAAACACATAAGCATAGAATCACACAAATCATAATTAATCATGTATCAATTTAACAGAATACTACAGGCAATGATGACAATCGGTCATATTGCACACAACCGCCCACTAACAGTAGGCAAACCTTGGCCATGGACCTTTTGGTCTGCTCTGATACCAAAATGTAACACCCTCATTTTAATAATTAAATGAGATCCAGAACAGGGAAAATTTTTCCCAAAAAAAAAAGCCAACCCAGCAACCGGGTAGAATTAGACAATAATAAAGGAAGGCAAAGAGCTGACCAGAAGCTCGGAAAACCGATTAGAACAAGGAAAAACATTCACAGTGGAAGAATAAAACAGCGCCTGAGCGAGACCCCAAAACAGTGTGCACTCGCTCAAGGGAGATACAGCACGCTTGAGCGAGCAGCCCAACTCGCTCGGGCGTACACCCCATCGTTTAAGCGAAATCAATCAACAACCTTCCCATGCGCTCACGCTCGTTGGAGCGAATGTCTCATTCGCTGGGGTGGACACAGGTACAAGGTAATCTTTCACTCGGATTTGGGACATAGTTTCCCCCAGTAAATCATCACGCTCGAACCTCACTCGGGAATCTACACAGCTCCTCATTTCATTCATATAGGTTACAAGTATAAACCACTCGGGAAATTACTTCCCCACCAAGCCGACCCAAAGCCTTCCATTGAGGACATACTCGCTGGAGTGAGAACTCACTCGTTGAAGCATGAAGCCAAACTCGACATTCCCATCACTCGGTAAAGGGTTTCACTCGATATTCAGGGGTTTCATTCACTCGGGAACAGCCCCAATACTTGCCTCCCTCGGAAGTTCGTAACTTAGTCTCTCAATTTTGTCCACAGAGGCCACGCAATGGCCCACTCGAAAAATATTAATAATTCCACTCGGAATCTATGAAGTTACTCCACTCGGAGTCTAATAATTTCCCTCACTTGGCTTACCACCCAACCAAACACCGCTCGGTGTATTCCAACCACATTCAATCAGAATGTGCCACACACCTATCACTCAGTAAACTAACTCCAAGACCGACCAATACCTATTCGTCTTCCACTCGGAATACATATATAACTTCACTCAGATTATATATAAAACACTTAAAATATATCCAATCTAATCCATCGTAATAACTCTTCCCTCAGAGAAGTTCACTCGGATTCCACTCGGGCCTATACAAAATAATTCCCCACTCGTGGTTTCCTTATAATTTCACTCGGCAACGATCATTCTTAATATTACTCGGGAGATTCGCCCATCAGCTTTTACACAATATAAGTTCATCTAAAGTATCTTACTCAGAATCCAATTAAGCATCACCGCTCGGAAAGGAAGGCCTAGCCATTTATAGTCTCACTCAGAGATGGCTCCCACAACTAAGTTTACTAGGAGAATCATTAACTTAGCGATATTCTATCCACCATTCTCTCTCCGTCTACTCAAACCCAAGTCACCAGTATACAACATATATGTATCTACATGATCATGCACTCGAAATACTCATTACCTTCCATCATTCATTCGTCAGCACCTGGTATCCGATACAAGCACAGGTTATCATCATAAACCATATACGTATATAAACATGCACTCAGGTCATAATAGTTCAGATTACTTATATATATAAATTTATATTCATTATACAACACTGTTATTATGAGCCGGCCAAGGCTATAACTGACTTAAACGTAATAAATGCGATACAAGCACTCAACAGTCAGAGTGCACGTCACTCGGACTTGAGGTCTTCACACCATTCCGAGTCCGACCTGTATACACTGAAAAATAGTGGAGGGGTGAGCTTTTACATATGAAGCAATAGTTATTGACTCAGATTTTACCTCAAACCTCAATTATATAATTTACCTGGCTCAATCCACAAATATATATATCTACTGCCAATTAATATAAAAGTCACACAATATCATCCAATCAGAAATCACACAATAACATACCTTCTCAATCACACATCACATGGCACTTGGCAATAACATCAATACATACATATTCATTCAGTCGGAATTCACTCATATGACATCATCTAGTCGGCATTCATTCAAATCAATCAATCCATGCCAATCATGTTGGTCTCGATAACCATGCTCATACACACATGCATGCGGATCCGGCTTAAAGCATGATTTCAGTTACAGATTCCTTCCTGGCCCCTCGTCCATTAGCCCTTCCCGCATGGGACCGGCCTCCCATTGGCGTCTCGAGACTCCTCTCTAGCTCCTACGGCTACCACGGGCCCTCATGGAACTAGCCAGGACTGGAAGGCACCTTGTATGTGCAACCTCATGCAATACCACACAGTATTCTAAATGGAATCAAGCATCAACTCACATCTCGAGCATTCAGAAATCATTATGGCGTTCTCATTCAAATACATTCAACATAACAGCATACAGAACCCAGCAAATCACCACCCTTTTTAAATCATAGTTACATGCATTCGGTCAACATGCTCAGAAACATTAACATGCACTAATAGATGGAATCACACCACAAAGCAGTTCACAACATCACCAACCCGGGAGTTGCATGCACAATTACTCAATCACAACACATCGAACTACACATCTTCACACATAACACATCACATTAAAGCAAGCACTCGAAATTCATCCATAAACCGTACACTTGACATGCAAAGCGCCCCCTACCTGTTGTCGGGGTTCAGGGACTCCTCGAGTTGCAATGCTGACTGATCGCCCTTCTGGTACACCTCCTCCAACAGCCTTCGAGCGCAGTGTTGATCCTGGGCCAGAGTTGCTTTTTCTTCCAACAGGTTCGTCTTCCCCACGGCCCCAAGGCACTTCCCAGCACAGCTTCCAACTGGGACACTAACAGCTTCAAGCGGAAAGAGAAGAAGAAGAAGAAGAAGAAGAAGAAGAAGAAGAAGAAGAAGAAGAAGACAGAGCGGATGAAGAGAACACGGAGTGGAAACAGGGCCACGTCGCTGTTCCACCCAGAAAAGCTCTTCAACTCTCTCCCTGTTCTTTCCACGCGGGTGATGCGAATGAGGGTAAAGAAGAAGAGAAACAGTAAAAGGAAGAGACCAGATGTACGCATGAAGGAGAGCTGTCTAGTGTGACTAATAAGGGAAAGAGAGAGTTGAAGTTCTTTTATACCTCCAGGGGTGCATGCGTCCTTTCACCTGGCATTAACATTATTTATTCAATTATTTCTAACTAATCCACAATTACTCTAATTAACCATTAATCCTAATTCTGCAATTAACCCTTAATTAATAGCTTAATCTCAATCGGTAATTAAATTAAGAATCGGGATGTTACAACCTGGCATTTTCATTTTCACCATAATACACTCACTTCCCATAACTTAACCCCTTACGTCTTTATACACAAGGCCACGCCTCAATCTACTCGGGAAACGTGGATTATCCACTCGGTATACATCAAACTTGAGTACAGTCGGAATTCCCTCACTCCCTCATCACTCGATATATTTGCACTTCACACTCGGAGAACGAGTAGACCCTCCTTCGCTTAGAAGGGGTCCCACAATCATTTATCGCTCGGAATGCCTCAGCCAGGTCCACTCGGGTTTAGATATCATACGCCTAGAATTCATTCCACTCTAAACCACCATACTGACTCTTCTTTCGGGAGAGGGTCACTCAGGGTTTTCACTCGGGAATACAACTCTTCCTCACTCGGGTTTCACTTATATTTTTCCATCGGTAATGACCGCTCTCGATATCACTCGGGGATTCTCCCATTAGATCTTACACAGTATAGGTCTATCTAAGATATTTTACTCAGAATCCATTAAAGTATCATCACTCGAACAAGAAGGCATAGCCAATTGCAGTCCCACTCGGAGTTGACTCCCCCAATTACATCTACTCGGAAAATCATTAACTGAGCAATATTCCATCCACCAATACCTCTCAGTCTACCCAGAAACAAATCACCCACATACAACATATAAGTACATACATAATCATGCACTCAGAATACCCATTACCTTAACATCATTCATTCCTCAGCACCTGCTATCCGATGCAAGTACAAGCTATCAACGTGAACTATGTACGTATAAAAACATGCACTCGGGTCATAATAGCTCAGATTACTTATATATATATATATTCATATTCATTACACCACACTGTTATTATGAGCCGGCCAAGGCTACAACTGACGAAACATGACAAATACAAAATAAGCACTTAACGGTCGGAGTGCACCTCACTCGGACCTGAGACCTTATCATCACTTCAGAGTCCAACCTGCACACACTAAAAAATGGTGTAGGGGTGAGCTTTAACATATAGAATGACAGCTATTGACTCAGACTTTACCTCAATTCTCAATTATATAATTTACCGGGCTCAATCCATAACGATATATATATATATATATTGCCAATTAATATAAGAGTCAGACCACATCATTCAATCGGAATTCGCACAATAACATATATTCTCAATCATAGCATCACACTGCACTCAGCAACAGTATCAATACCTGTATATTCATTCAGTCGGAATTTACTCATACGACATCATCTAGTCAGAGTTTACTCAATTCATTTAATCCATGCAAATCACAATAATCTCAATAACAATGCTCAGAGACTCATGCATACGGATCCGACTTAAACAGTGAGTTCAGTGCAGATTCTTTCTCGGTCCCTCGTCCACTAGCCCTTTCCGTGTGGCACCGGTCACCCCGTGACATCTCGAGACCCAGCTCTAGCTCCATCGGCTACCATGGGTCCTCATGGATCTAACCAGGAATCTGACTGGAACTCTTTTTATACGACTCCAGATGCCTTTCCGACCCCCCATCACTAGCCCTTTCCGTGTGGCACCGGTCACCCCAGGATGTCTCGAGACCCAGCTCTAGCTCCATCGGCTACCACGGGTCCTCATGGAACTGGTCAGGAATCTGGGAATCATCCCATATATGCAATCTCATGCAATTCCACAACAAGCATCCAAGCTTACCAGACGCGTCTCACACAGCCATCAATGGGTCACAACCGATCCCCCACACAGCATTCAGATTCATTCGGAATCCCACATTTCCATTACAATAACACATGCATCTATCATAATAACTCACAACAAGCAAGCCTAGGTAACCACATTACAGCACATCCACTCAACGTTTTTAACAAAGTCAGTATACTTTTCCATATAGCATTCAAAATAGAAATCACGTATCAATTCACATCTCATGCATTCGGGGATAATGGTAACGCACACACGCGTTCACTCAGCAACTCATGTTTCAACAACATGCATCACAGAAATATTAGCAGGCACTCAAAGACGAAGTCACACAACCCTCAACCTTTCATAGATACCCCAATTCGGGAGTTGCATGCACAATCAGTCAATCACTACACATCGATCTACACATTTCACACAACCTATCACATTAAAGCAAGCACCCGGGACCCGGTCATAAACCATACACTTGACATGCAAAGCGCCCCTTACTTGTTGTCAGGGTTCAGAGACTCCTCAAGTTGCAGTACTGACCGATCGCCCTTCTGCTATTCCTCTTCCACCAGCCTTCGCACTCAGCGTTGATCCTGGGCCAGAGTTGCTCTTTCCTCCAACGGGTTCGTCTCCCCCACAGCTCCAAGGCACTTCCAGCACAGCCTTCCAACTAGAATACTGACAGCTCCAGGTTGAAGAAGAAGAAGGAGAGGAAGAAGGCAATGGGGAGGAAGAAGAGAACAGGGAGTGGAACAGAGCTGTGTTGCTGTTTCCCCCAAAAAGCTCTCGACCCTCTCACTGCTCAAGTGGCGACGTGAATGAGAGTGAAGAAGAGAAGACAGGGGAGAAGAGACCATATGCACACACAAGGAGAGCTGTCCAGCGTGAATAATGAGAGAGAGAGAGAGCTGAAGTTCTTTTATACCTCCAGGGGCACATGCGTCCTTTCACCTGGCATTTTCATTATTATTTATTCAATTATTTCTAACCAATCAGAAATTACTCTAATTAACCATTAATCCTAATTCTGTAATTAACCTTTAATTAATAGCTTAACTTCAATCGGTAATTAAATTAAAAATCGAGATGTTACAGATTGTAACATCCCAAAATTTTAAAGTAAAGGATTAATTGAGGAAATAAATCTTGAATAATTAAATGTGGAATAATTAATGTCCTAAAATATTGGAAATAATTAAATTAAGATTTTTGGGGACTATTAGTAATTTATTAGGATCGAATAAGTTGAAAACTGGCCCGACTAAAATATGGGTGTCGGACCAAGTATCTCCGATTGTGATGATATTGGTTAGGGCTTTTAAGAATAATAATGGAAGTCCAAATATGTACTCAGAATAATTTTCAGATAAAGTATTGAGCCCAAACAGAGGTCCTGTTTGCCATAAAATGATGAACTTTAATGAGGAGGATTAAAAAAAATGCAAAAAAAAACCAATTTCCCTCTCTTTATTCCTATTGGTTTCTGGCTCCACTTAGCAAAACATTTCATTTCTTTTTTCTCCTTACATCTTCTTCATTTCTCTTATCTTCTCCTTCCAAAACCCTATCCAAAGGTGGTGCCATCTTCTTCCTCCCTCATTTTCCTGAAAAACTTGGAGGAGCTTGAAGCTTGGAGTTGTCTTTTTCTCTTTTGTCTATTTTTGTGTGGTCTCTCCCTCCCTCTTGAACCTATTTCATTTTTGGGTGTTAGGTATGTTACACACACTCTTTTGTTGAGTTTTGGCCATGGGTATGTGTTGTTATGTTGGGAGAGCAATAATTATAGGTGGGGTGCTTAATGGAAGTAATTAATGCATAAACCGTAGAGTGGGTTGCCATAAATGCAAGGTTGAAATGAAATAAATATAGTAGATGCATTCATGGCTAGAAGGAGATGAAAGTTTATGAGTATTTATGGATATTGGTGGGTTTTGGTGGAAACCCTAACCCTTAAAATTTTGGGAAAGTTATAGATATTAGCTGGAGCGTGTGTTTGATAGCCAATACAAGCCATTGAGTGTATGGGTATTGGTTGGTGGTGCATGTTTATTAATGTTGGGCTATAATTGTTGGTAGCCTTTAAATATAATAAATGTGGCTTGATGGGAAGGAATTCTCGAAGCCTAACAAATGATGGAAAATAATGTCTATAACATGTTTTATACATGTTATGAAATTGTAGATATGATTATGATTAAATAGAATTGAATTGGTATCTTGAATGGTTGATTGATTGGGATTCTATATAGGTTAATATATGATCCATTCTGAACGACGAGGCGGGAACGTCGTATTGTTCAGAATTCTTCTCTTAGGGTAGGAGAAGAGTCTATATATTCTAAATGCATGAGTTGAGTAGTGTTTGATTGTCATATGTGACAATATGCATGTTTACCTTGTTTGAGTGGTAATGATGATGGTGATGAATATGCTTGGCAACATGTAATATGCATTTGGAATGTTTATGGTATGCTAAATGGTGATGATGAATTGTTTGGCTAGTATATTGCCTTGATGATGATGTGATTGGGTTAGGTTTACCATAAGTGTGAAATGAATATTGTTGGTGTTTAATTGAGAATGGGTATGATGAATAGCATGCCTTAATTGATGGTGTGAGATTGATGTTCTTGTATTAATGATGGAATTGTATGATATGAATAAAACAATAATGAGAATGCCACATAAAAGTTTAAACTAATGATAATAACCAACAATAATAAATCCACTAAAAACCTTATGGTGATGTTGGTAATGGTGTTGATGATGATGTTGATGAGTGACATGTATAGGATGTATAGAGTGAGAAATGCATATGATTGGCATTTGCATCCATGGCATACTACATAGCTGCCGGTGTTGGAATTTTAGGGGATTCCCCCAGTTGGCCCAGTGGGAGGGCGGCTCTATGCACGAGCGATTTTTATTTCCCCTGTGACTCGGTGTGTAAGTCACGAAGCTGCCCATGTTGTACTATGGGAGCCACATGTGGTTGACCCTTGTGGGGGTGGCTCTTGATGAGTAGGTGTCCCTGGTGGTCCTTGGGATCACAGTTGCCATGATATCACTCATGGTTGGCCTGCAACACCATATGTCGAATATGTTATTTACCGTGGTCATGGTGTAAATGACCGATGTTGTAAAATAGGCGATGCAGTTTGGAACCAGTAAAAGAATTAGTAAAATGCATGCAATTTAAGAATAAGTGTACACATTTTACTACTGCAGTAGGTGTAACATCCCGAATTTTATGAAAATAATTAAATAGGAGGAATAAATAAGAAATAATTATAAATGGATTAATGAGTCTCCCAAAAATGTGGGAATAATTATTGGGATGCCCTTGGTCAGGGATATTAAAGATATTATTGGGAATCCAAATCTATACTCGGAATAATTTTTGGATTAAGTATTGAGCCCAAACTGAGAGGTAAAAACTTAAAAACAAACTCTCCTCCCTCTCTTATGTTTTCACGCCACTTTCTCCTTCTCTTCTAGCATTCATTCTTCTTCCTCCTCACTCTCATTTCCTCTTCATCATTTCTTCTCTAAAACCCTAAGTGGTGGGTGTTCATCCTCCTTCCCTATTTTTGTTTCTTGCATTGGGTATGAAGGGAATGGTGATGACTTGGAGGTCTCCTCCCCCCTTCTTGGAATTTCGTATGGCCATCCCCTTCTCTTGGGAGCCGCCCCTTTTCTTCTCATGAGGTAAGCTTCTTGCCATTTTTCAAGAGCTTGAACCTTTGGTTATAAGTTTTAGGTGTTGGGAGAGTGGTTTATGTATGTGGATTATTGGTAGAAGCCATTATTATAGGAAACCCTAAGGTGGGGTGGTTTTAAATGTAAGTTTTATTAGCCATGAATAGGGAACACACAAAATTAGTGATTTGAATGGTAGAAAATGATGATCTATGGTGTTGTTGGATTTTTAAAGGAACCCTAACTTTAGAATTGGGGGAAATGGGCAATGATGCCATGAAAAATGATTGTTAGTGAAAACCCATGATAATGCGTGTGGGTGTTGTTAATGATGAAGATTGATGGTTATTAGAAATGGTTATTTAGTTTTGATGAAAACCCTAAGTGTTGGTGATTAGGGCTTTTGGCATAGAGGGTGAAATTAATGATGTGGTTGTCATGAGAATAGTTTTGTGGATAGAGATAATGTTTGGAAATTTTGGTATGATTATTGAGATGAGTGGATTTTATTGAATTCCCTATCTTGAGGTTTGGAAGATGTGAGCATGTGAGTATACATGTATATAGTTGAGTAGAGGAATTGATTTTGAAAATGAATATATGATGTTCAATGTGTGATGTGTTATTGTGGTAATAATGATAATGGTAGATGACCAAGAGTGATGGATTAATGAAATGGATGTTTGATTTGATGAGTTGTTAGGTCATGATGTGAGCCACTTGAAATTGTTGATTGAGAATGGGTTGAAAGGAGCTAGAAGGCTCATGATGAATTTAAATGGCAAATGGATAGTTTAAGTGATGGTGAAAGAGATGTGGTTGTTGTTGGGTATGATTATGATAAGCTAGCATTATTTAGAATTATGATGATGTCTTAAGATGGTTTCATGATGGTATGTATGCATCTGTATGTATGTTGGTGTAGATTATGTTTCGGATTATGTGGCGGAGCATTCGAAGCGTGTGTTTGGTTTGGGCTCTTCCCTCGAGGTAGGAGAAGAGTTTACATTCAAAATTGCATGAATAGATTGATAGTGATTATTGTATATGCCTAGTACACATGTTTGCCTTGCCATGTAGATATTGAAATAATGTGAATGGCAATCGGTAAATATTAAGGATGGTGTATGAGAATATGTGATGATTTTTATAGAAACATACATATATATATATATATACATGTGTGAAGATGATAAGTTTAATGTTAACATGATTAATGAATAGGAATGAATATTATTGAGTATGAAGATTTGGGACAAGTTTTAAATGCCTAATACAATGTATTTGATGTATCAACTTTAATCAATTTTACTTACGGTGAGTTTTGGCATGTTGAGTTGTGAATTTCCCATGCTTTCTGTGCATGGTCTGGTATTCTCGCTCAAGCGAGATGGATTCTCACACAAGCGAGATGGATTCTCGCTCAAGCTAGAATCCCCTGTGTTGACTACATGGCCTCTGGCCTGAACTCGCTCAGGCGAGTGAGTATCTCGCTCGAGCGAGATGCGTATAACCTGGATAAGTTGGCTGCTAGAAGATCCTAGCTCAAGCGGGAGTGGCCACGCTTGAGCGAGCGTGATATAGATGGGATTCTGGTTGGACCTCGCTTGGGCGAGTGACAAAATTTGGTGGAGCCTCGCCCGAACGAGCGAGCATGTTTGAGGCATTGGTGAAATCTCGCTCAAGCGAGAATGACTTGCTTAAGCGAGATTGGCACCTGATGCTTCCCCTCTTCTTCGCTTAAGCACACACGCGTGATGAGAGCTTCTGTGGGAACCTCGCTCAAGCGAGTGGATGTCTCGCTTGGGCAAGCAAGCGTGGAATAGACACTGGCGTGATTACGCTCGAGCGAGCCGAGGCGCTCAAGCGAGAAGGAATTATCTCGCTCAGGCGAGTGGGGGTCTCACTTGAGCGAGTGACCCCTGATGGAAATTTTATTTTCTTTTCTTAGTTTGCTACTGATTGGCCCCATTCCAATTACAGGAAATTAATGAGATTTGTATATTTAAGGGCATATAATGGTTATGTAATATTGAGAAAATGCAGTGATGGGATTTTATTTCATTATTGATTTTAATGGTATTGAATCCTATTCTTTTAGGGATAATTAAGGAGATGTAAATGGGGTATATAGTGATGATATGACATGGTAGTGTTGATGTGAATTAAAACGTTAGGATAGTTCATCCATGCTCATAATATGTAATGAAAAACATAAACGTTACCACCTAGAGTGGAATATGAAAGAATGATAATGAGACTTTGATGATGGGGATTCGAGGTAAACCCTTGGACGATTCTGAAACTAATGAGAGGATAATTGAATGCCATAGTAGGCGCTATAAATTGATAAATTAGAGAAAATACGATATTGAATGATGAATTATGAAATGCCATTATATTTTATACAAGTGTGATCTTGTATGAGGGGTTTAAGATGGTGTTGATAAATTATTGTGTTACCATGCTAGTTACGAGACTGTGGTGACGAATAATATTTCAAAAATCCATAAATTGATTACGTGGAGATAATGATGAAAGTTAATGTATGATAAATATGTTGTGATGCTATTGTGGCCGATTGCAAGTATAGACTTGCCTATATGATATGAAATATATATATATGGGGTATGTTGAGATGTATGTCAAGTTTGTGAATATAATGCCTTAAGGGGCTTGGTACATAACTGTATGTTATTGATTTAAAATGTCAAATTAAAATATATCCCTAATTGATAGGGTGAGATATCCTTGCGAGGTTGACTAGCATATGCATTATTGCATCTTGCATACATGGCATGGCATAACATTGAAATGTGGTTGCGATCACAATGATGAAAGATTCTACGGGATTCTATGAAGGGAGTACCCCTTGTGAGGAGGGAAACCAACTTGATGATGATATGATATTGAGCAGGTGGTTGCGATCACCTGGTTATTGAAATGAAAAAGCACTTGCGAGTTCCTATGATGCCCGTGGTTGCGATCACGAGGCGGGAGTACCCCTTGCGAGGCGGGAAACCAGTATGATTTATTGAACGTGGTTGCGATCATAAGAAAGCACCTTGCGAGGCACCTAGAGGGAGTACCCCTTACGAGGCAGGAAACCCATGTGAATGAATGATGTGGTGGTTGCGATCACCTGTTGAAATAAAATCGGATCCGTGCATATGCATTATTAAACAGTTGACATATGCATTAGCCATAGGTGTATGGCATTTGAGATGAGATGACCATGAGAGATGAAAAACCCCTTGCGAAGAGGAATTGAATAAAGATTTAATAAATTGATGATGATGATTGTCAATGCCCTTGATGATAAGTGGCAATGTGATTGTGTATGTGCTTGTGCTTGCTTATGTTGTGAATTGCGATTCATACGGCTTGTATGCCTATTATAACAATGTGATGTTGATTAAATGGTGATTTAATAATTTTATAGCAAAGCACACATGATGAATGAATGCATGTACACTTAATCACAATATATTATATTCGTCATTTTAAATTTATAACTCACTCTCCTATATGGTCTCCTTTTTAGCATTGTGATACAGGTTTACCATGGGATGAGCTTGGGTTTTTGAATTAAAGCTGTTGATGAAGGTAAATAGTGGTAATGGAATGCCTTGGCCGACATCATTTGTGAATCTTAATGTAATGAATAAATTGTGTATAATGATACTGATGATTTAGTGATTTGGATATGCATAACATAATCTTTATATTTACAAATGGTGAATATATGTTTAGCATGTAAGTGATGATTTGGTGAGTACTTAAGGAATTGAACTTGGACAATATATACATTGATGATGGTTGTGTTTAGATTAATACCAATAGGTGAATAAGTAGGGCAATTATGAGATATGGGCAGTGGTGATAGTTTGGGCATGACCTCGGATTTATATGCATATTTATATTTATATCTTAGGCAATGCATATGTCTGTTGTAAGTGCATGAATAGGTTATGACCTAATAGGTTTATGTTAGGTGATTGCATGCTTTGTCAGGCCTTTTCTCATATCGTCATATATGGGACTAGGTGTATGCCCAGTATACACATTCTTCTTCCGCTGTAAACTCTACTATTTTTATATACCGTTATGGGCGAATTAGTTATCGATCCAGTCATATGTTAATAAGTCTCACTCTTCGGTTTTCTGTGGTTTAGGTCTTGACATAGTCGAGATGGTGTTTAGAAACTATTTCGAACGCAAAAAATTTACTCACATTTTTATTAATTATTATCTTGATTACAACAGGATCCGAGTCTGGAAGACCGGGGCGTTACAAAGGTGGTATCAGAGCGTGGTTTTGCTCTGAATTAGATTTGTTAAATTATCATCAGAGTATAGTTACTCTACATTGAAATCGATAGCATCGATGATAGGAGCACAATTGCTCAATTGGGAGGAATTTTGGTGATTGTTAAGATATAGTTGTTCTGTAGAGATTTAAGAGTGACAATTATCTTGAGGATGATATTATGTTAAGCATTGATGGCCCTATATGGATTTGTGAAGGGATAATTGTCTAGGAATTGTGAATTGATTATAAGGGCAATGCTTCCTTAATGGTTATTCTTTATGAATTATTAGTATAGGATTGTGATGACAGCTCATTGAGGGCTCTATGAAATTATGATTCATAAGTTATGATTGACGTTTATGGGAGTATGCCCAATATCATTAAGGTGGTGTGATACACCTATGGAGCATAGTTGCTCATTGTTGATTATGGTTGAATCATGGAATTGAATACATATGGATAAATTATACGATGTGATTAATATGTTTGATTATGTAAGTCCGGCCAAGTTCCTTACCCTGTTTCCTTCCATTGACGAATATATTGTGATTATGCATTGATGTTTATACATTGGGTATAAAATTGATTTGACGATGGATCCATGTTGGATGTTAATCATAGAAATGAAATATTGAGTTGATGAATATGAGATATGAAATATGAATTGATATGGTGATAGACCATGAAATATTAAGACCTTGATATGTATGTATATTGAGATTGAATTATTGCTTAGGTCTTATGTATGAGTGGTGCTCATGGCTTATAGCCAACGCAAATTTATTGACTGTAAGAGTTATATATGCTAGAATCGATCAAATAAGTGAAGATGAAAGAGCCCCAGGATATTAATGTTCATAGAATGAAATTATTAACTATGTTATTGTTGAGAGATAAATTAAAATGCTTGGTTGTGCTAAATTTTGAACGATGGACTTTATATCCTTTGGCACAACAACCACATATAGTATATGATACATGTAATTTGTTGTATCTTTCTAGATTGGGAACTTGAATATGTGATAAAATGATAAGGTAGTAAAATATGAAGTTGCATATACACCCATTGGGGTTGAACTTGGTTTTGTAAGAGAGGATCGAGTGAATGATTGATGTAATTTTAGCCCACTAGGTGTGGTGACCCTGTTGATTTGGCATGATCTTGCATGATCAAACCTTATGGATAATTGATTTAATCGGGACCCTATGGTGATCTAGACTCTATGCTATTTATGAACCATACTTAATGATGGGTGTTGTGGAAGTGTTCCATAATGGGTACTAGATGACCCTTAGACTTTCTAAGTCTACTGACCGGTCGAATGTTGTGATTAGAAGAGCCCTAGTGGAATTAATTAGGTGATGAATTGTTAAGGTTAGAACCGTTACGTGCAATGGAAATATGAATAATGAATATGACCCCTGAATAACTTATGAATAATAATGTTGAGTTTGGAGTATGACGAGGTATTGACAATGGTATACGATTTACGGTATGACTATGGGCTAAATTGTGTACCCTTGAGGTTTTGATCATTAGATTAATTATGGATTGTGATATGACTTAGAAATGACATGTGTGATTACGGGTTGGTAGATGGAAATTCGATCATGTCACTACCTCCCTTTAATTTGAAAGATGACATATTAATGATAGAAACCATATAATAATGTGATAAGGTATAAGATATGCCTCCAATTTATGAACTTTGATTGTGATCTGTGAGAAGAATCCCTAATGTGAAAGCTTGTCATATGATAGGGAACCCCATTTTAACCTCAGAATTATGTACTTCCTGCAAGTTTAGTAACTCGTTAGGGTTTGAATCGATTTATAGCCAACAATGTATAAATGAGAGAATGGTTATTGGATGATTTGATCATGACTTTGGGATGGATGAGGCCTGATGATGCGGTATTTACTCTGCAATGATTGAAAATCTATGGTAGGTACACCAATTTATGGTGATGTTAATTAAGGATTTGAAGATTGGTATGGCATGATGGATGCCGAATTAATTGTATAATGACGATGAGATATAAATATGTTAGTCGTCGACTTGTGAGGATTGTCACTAAGTCTTATATGGACTGGTATCGTTTGAATATATGTGACCGATGTGAGCAATGGGAATACGAAGTACTGGTCCCAATATGGCCTTAGATGCCATAGGTATTATGGAAACATGCACTTAGGCGCCGACTTAATGTGTTTGTGGTAACCACTACGGGATTGGGATGCCTTCCTGTATGTTGGATGCAGCAACACGTAGGCCGGGCAGGTGTAGGGTTGTAACTACTTATGGTGAATGTACTAAGCCTATCTGGTCGTACTGAGTATGAACATGTGAGCTCTGATGGTGTGTGGCCTGAAGTATGGCCTTACGATATATGTCGAGGTTAAATTTCGAGGATGAAATTTCTGTTAGGTGGGGTGGATTGTAACATCCTGAATTTTATGAAAATAATTAAATAGGAGGAATAAATAATAAATAATTATAGATGGATAAATGAGTGTCCCAAAAATATGGGAATAATTAAATTGAGATTTATGAAGGCTAATTATAATTTATTAAGGCCTTAAGAGTTAAAATTGTACCCGATTAAAATATGGGTGTCAGACCAAGTGTCTCTGATTGAGATGCCATTGGTCAGGGCTATTAAAGATATTATTGGGAATCTGAATCTATACTCGGAATAATTTTTAGATTAAGTATTGAGCCCGAACTGAGGTCCTGTGTATTATAAAACAGTAAAATTTTAATGAGAGGTAAAAACTTAAAAACAAACTTTCCTCCCTCTCTTATGTTTTCACGCCACTTTCTCCTTCTCTTCTAGCATTCATTCTTCTTCCTCCTCACTCTCATTTCCTCTTCATCATTTCTTCTCTAAAACCCTAAGTGGTGGGTGCTCATCCTCCTTCCCCATTTTCGTTTCTTTCATTTGGTATGAAGGGAATGGTGATGACTTGGAGCTCTCCTCCCCCCTTCTTGGAATTTCGTATGGCGATCCCCCTCTCTTGGGAGCCGCCCCTTTTCTTCTCATGAGGTAAGCTTCTTGCCATTTTTCAAGAGCTTGAACCTTTGGTTATAAGTTTTAGGTGTTGGGAGAGTGGTTTATGTATGTGGATTATTGGTAGAAGCCATTATTATAGGAAACCCTAAGGTGGGGTGGTTTTAAATGTAAGTTTTATTAGCCATTAATAGGGAACACACAAAATTAGTGATTTGAATGGTAGAAAATGATGATCTATGGTGTTGTTGGATTTTTAAAGGAACCCTAACTTTAGAATTGGGGGAAATGGGCAATGATGCCATGAAAAATGATTGTTAGTGAAAACCCATGATAATGCGTGTGGGTGTTGTTAATGATGAAGATTGATGGTTATTAGAAATGGTTATTTAGTTTTGATGAAAACCCTAAGTGTTGGTGATTAGGGCTTTTGGCATAGAGGGTGAAATTAATGATGTGGTTGTCATGAGAATAGTTTTGTGGATAGAGATAATGTTTGGAAATTTTGGTATGATTATTGAGATGAGTGGATTTTAATGAAGTCCCTATCTTGAGGTTTGGAAGATATGAGCATGTGAGTATACATGTATATGGTTGAGTAGAGGAATTGATTTTGAAAATGAATATATGATGTTCAATGTGTGACGTGTTATTATGGTAATAATGATAATGGTAGATGACCAAGAGTGATGGATTAATAAAATGGATGTTTGATTTGATGAGTTGTTAGGTCATGATGTGAGCCACTTAAAATTGTTGATTGACAATGGTTTGAAATGAGCTAGAAGGCTCATGATGAATTTAAATGGCAAATGGATAGTTTAAGTGATGATGAAAGAGATATGGTTATTGTTGGGTATGATTAGCCCTTTGAGATTTAGAAAATCATGGTTTTGGGAAAGGAATTCCCAAAGCCTAACACTAGTATGAGAATAGGTGTTTTAACAAGTCTAAGGCTTGATATTGAGCTTTATGATAAGCTAGCATTGTTTAGAATTATGATGATGTCTTTGATGCTAAAATCCTGAGCCATTAACTTAGTGCTAAAAAATCTTAGTAAAAACAAAATATGACTCTCGGATTTATACTTTGGCAAGCGCACCAGTCATTAAAATTGTAGAATATTTGATCGTCCCACAGGGATTGTGGTAAGTACCTCAATCTTGGACTAGTACAAGCTGAACCAACAGAAAATACATGAAGTTCACTCGATTTTTGGTTTTTTTTAGTGTTTTATAGTTGTTTTTGTATTTCCAGAAATAGAGTTAAAATGAAATGTGAAAGGTGATTAATAGAAAACAGATCAGGATTGCTTTGGTTCATAAATTCATCATGAAACATGCAATTAAAGTATAATCAAACTCCATATTCCAGAGGACAATCCGCTTGTGGTTATTCCCTAATTCCTTAGGTGAAAAACACTAATCCTTAAGCATCGAACCTTAATTCCTTAAGTGCTCAATTAACCTAAGAATCTAATGCGAAATTGGAGGTTGAACTCTAACTATTCACCTAAATTGATTAGGCCTGAACTAGTTAGAAAGTTGGAAGTTACCTAAGCTTCAACCATGATTCCTCACTGGCGAAGTTCTTCATCAGTTCTGGATTTGTCAATCCAACGAATTGAATCCACTCCTCAGCTTGTTCGCCTCAGGATCTAGAAGTCGATTTCCTTGCTCACAGCTTCAAGACTCCATTGCTAACCTTCGCAATCCCAACCTTAGGGAATTAGAACTCCATTGACTTCGGTTCCATCGAAGGATTGTGGAACGTCATGGAGGAGAGGATTTAGAGAGAGAAAATATGTAGTGAGATGTTCGAAGTTGTGAATGAATTGTATTCTATGTGAATCTGTCTCTGTTCTGGCTTTTTTTATAGAATATGTACAACCTATATATATAAGCTTCTACCTAACTAACTAACTTAACTGATAACTTAGGAAACTTAAGTTAACGACTAAACTAACTAGTTACACAGTTTACAGAATGATTAACTAATTACAGCTCAGCTCTTAACAGGATCCAGCTCATCCTTAGCTAATTTATAGCACAGCACCAGCTAATTAACAGCTTACTACTTAAGTTACTAAGGGTGCAGTAGTAAAAGAGAAGGCAGCAAGAAACAACATTGGTGTCGAGTGCCTTCTGGAGGGAACGATCGCTGTTTTAAATATCAGCCTTTTCACTTGAGTGAACTTTGTTCTCGCTTGAAAGAACTTGAGATATGTACTGCAGTGTTGCTTTCTCGCTTAAGCGTTATGGATAAGCTTGGGCGAATGAATGATGTTTTGAGGACACGCTTGAGCGTAGGCTTGCTTTGCTTGAGCGAACTTTGACCCTCGCCCGAGCGAATTTAACTATCGCTTAAGCGAATTGTCTTTTCAATCAGCATTTCTGAAATTGACGCTCGGGTTCTTCTTTTTATTTTCAATCGGTTCCTTGTTCTCTTTTGGAGTCGGTATCTTGGAAGTCTTTGCAGTCAGCTTTTCGTTAATTCTTTTCGGTCAACCTTTTGGAAAGTCTCGCTCAGTCGGTCTTTTGGACTCCTTTCAGTCGGATATACGAAGACTCACTCGGATTTGTAAATTCTCGCTTGGCTTTATGATTTCTCACTCGGATTTTTGTAATTTTTCCTCGGATTTGTCTTCTTCTCTCGAGTACGCCCTGTTCCTGCACCAATAAACAACTAATTGCCTAGCATTTGCATGCTGGCTGCTGAGTAAATTTATAAATAGTAATAAACTCTTGATTTATTAATGTTTTCAATCGTTTTCTTACAAAAGTAAAGCACTTTTGAAATAATTAACTAAAACACGAATTATTAACAAATCATTAAATAATATAGTCAAAACTAAACAATAATTACTAAATTATGTTAAATAAAAGGTGGAATAATTAAGTCTTTTCAAGACTTATCAGTCTTGAGATGGTTTGATGATGGTATATATGCATATGTATCTATGTTGGTGTAGATTGTGTTCCGGATTATGTGGCGGAGCATTCAAAGCGTGCGTTTGGTTTCGGCTCTTCCCTCGAGGTAGGAAAGGAGTTTACATTCAAAATTGCATGAGTAGATTGATAGTGATTATTGTATGTGCTTAGTACTCATGCTTGCCTTACCATGTAGATATTGAAATAATGTGAATGGCAATCGGTAATTATTAAGGATGGTGTATGAGAATATGTGATGATTGTTATAGAAATATACATATATATATATACATGTGTGAAGATGATAAGTTTAATTTTAACATGATTAATGAATAGGAATGAATATTATTGAGTATGAAGGTTTAAAACAAGTTTTAAATGCCTAATATGATGTGTTTGATGTATCAACTTTAATCAATTTTGGTTGCGGTGAGTTTTGGCATGTTGAGTTGTGAATTTCCCATGTTTTCTGCGCATGGTCTGGTATTCTCGCTCAAGCAAGATGGATTTTCGCTCCAGCGAGATGGATTCTTGCTCAAGCAAGAATCCCCTGTGTTGACTAAATGGCCTCTGGGCTGAACTCGCTCAGGCGAGTGAGTATCTCGCTCTAGCGAGATGCGTATAACCTGGAAAAGTTGGCTACTGGAAGATCCTCGCTCAAGCAGGAGTGGCCGCGCTTGAGCGAGCGTGATGTAGATGGGATTCTGGACGGACCTCACTTGGGCTAGCGACAAAATTTGGTGGAGCCTCGCCCAAGCGAGCGAGCATGTTTGAGGCACTGGTGAAATCTCGCTCAAGCGAGAATGACTTACTCAAGTGAGATTGGCACCTGATGCTTCCCTTCTTCTTCGCTTAAGCGCACACGCGTGATGAGAGCTTCTGTAGGAACCTCGCTCAAGCGAGTGGATGTCTTGCTTGGGCAAGCAAGCATGGAATAGACATTGTCGTGATTATGCCAGAGCGAGCCGAGGCGCTCAAGCGAGAAGGAATTGTCTCGCTCAGGTGAGTGAGGGTCTCGCTTGAGCGAGTGACCCCTGATGGAAATTTTATTTTCTTTTCTTAGTTTGCTAGTGATTGGCTCCATTCCAAATACGGGAAATTAATGAGATTTGTATATTTGAGGGAATATAATGGTTATGTAATATTGAGAAAATGTAGTGATGGGATTTTATTTCATTATTGATTTTAATGGTATTTAATCCTATTCTTTTAGGGATAATTAAGGAGATGTAAATCGGGTATATAGTGATGATATGACATGGTAGTGTTGATGTGAACTAAAACGTTAGGATAGGTCGTCCATGCTTATAATATGTAATGAAAAACATAAACGTTACCACCTAGAGTGGAATATGAAAGAATGATAATGAGACTTTGATGATGGGGATTCGAGGTATACCCTTAGACGATTCTGAAACTAACGAGAGGATAATTGAATGCCATAGTAGGCGCTATAAATTGATAAATTAGAGAAAATATGATATTGAATGATGAATTGTGAAAAGCCATTATATTGTATACAAGTGTGATCTTGTATGAGGGGTTTAAGATGATGTTGATAAATTATTGTGTTACCATGCTAGTTACGAGACTATGGTGAAGAATAATATTACAAAAATCCACAAATTGATTATGTGGAGATAATGATGAAAGTTAATGTATGATAAATATGTTGTGATGCTATTATGGCTGATTGCAAGTATAGACTTGCCTATATGATATGACATATATATATATGGGGTATGTTGAGATGTATGTCAAGTATGTGAATATAATGCCTTGAGGGGCTTGGTACATAACTGTATGTTATTGATTTAAAATGCCAAATTAAAATATATCCCTAATTGAGAGAGTGAGATATCCTTGCGAGGTTGACTAGCATATGCATTATTGCATCTTGCATACATGGCATGACATAACATTGAAATGTGGTTGCGATCACAATGACGAAAGATTCTACGGGATTCTATGAAGGGAGTACCCCTTGCGAGGCGGGGGACCAACTTGATGATGATATGATATTAAGTCGGTGGTTACGATCACCTGGTTGTTGAAATGAAAAAGGGCTTGTGAGTTCCTATGATGCCTGTGGTTGCGATCACGAGGCGGGAATACCCCTTGCGAGGCGGGAAACCAATATGATTTATTGAACGTGGTTGCGATCACGAGAAAGCACCTTACGAGGCTGCTAGAGGGAGTACCCCTTGCGAGGCGGGAAACCCATGTGAATGAATGGTGTGGTGTTTGCGATCACCTGTTGAAATGAAATCGGATCCGTGCATATGCATTATTAAGCAGTTGACATATGCATTAGCCATAGGTGCATGGCATTTGAGATGAGATGACCACGAGAGATGAAAAACCCCTTGCGAGGAGGAATTGAATAAAGATTTAATAAATTGATGATGATGATTATGAATGCCCTTGATGATAAGTGGCAATATGATTGTGTATGTTCTTATGCTTGCTTATGTTGTGAATTGCGATTCATCCGGCTTGTATGCCTATTATAATAATGTGATGTTGATTAGATAATGATTTAATAATTTTATAGCAAAGCACACATGATGAATGAATGCATGTACACTTATTCACAATATATTATATTCATCATTTTGAATGTATAACTCATTCTCCCATGTGGTCTCCTTTTTAGCATTGTGATGCAGGTTTACCATGGGATGAGCTTGGGTTTTTGAATTAAAGTTGTTGATGAAGGTAAATAGTGGTAATAGAATGCCTTGGCTGGCATCATTTGTGAATCTTAATGTAATGAATAAATTGTGTATAATAATATTGATGATTTATTGATTTGGATATGCATAACATAATCTTTGTATTTACAAATGGTGAATATATGTTTAGCATGTAAGTGATGATTTAGTGAGCACTTGAGGAATTGAACTTAGACAATATATACATTGATGATGGTGGTGTTTAGATTAATACCAATAGGTGAATAAGTAGGGCAATTATGAGATATGGGCAGTAGTGATAGTTTGGGCATGACCCTGAATTTATATGCATATTTATATTTATATCTTAGGCAATGAATGTGTCTGTTGTAAGTGCATGAATGGGTTATGACCTAATAGGTTTATGTTAGGTGATTGCATGCTTTGTTGGGCCTTTTCTCATATCGTCATATATGAGACTAGGTGTATGCCCAATATATACATTCTTCTTTCGCTGTAAACTCTACTATTTTTGTATACCGTTATGGGCGAATTAGTTATCGATCCAGTCATATGTTGATAAGTCTCACTCTTCGGTTTTCTGTGGTTTGCGTCTTGACGTAGTCGAGATGGTGTTTAGAAACTATTTCGAACATGAAAAATTTACTCGTATTTTTATTAATTATTATCTTGATTACAATAGGATCCGAGTCTGCAAAAACCGGGGCGTTACAGTAGGGGTATGGTTAGATGATTATGTTTAAGTCCCACAATTGGTATTTATTTCCCACAGTCAGATCTGCAATTGTTGAAATTTTCTATTGTGCATATGCAATAGCTTAAGATCATTTGCATATAGCACGGAAGTATGCCAAAGGTGATGAGATGTGATGATGGTTGTGTTGAGAATGAGAAATTATACTAAGACAACATAAAAGATGTGAATACTAAAATAACAATATGAGTAAGATGATGAATGGTGTGATAGTCCAATTATTGATGGACTAGATCATGTGTGTGATTTTATACTTGCATGATTTACAAAATGATTGTATATTATGTTGATAGTTGATGATGAGTTGTATGTGAATGCAAGTATACATGTTGTGATACATATGTACATGATCACATGGTATTCATATTTATTCTTTTGGAATGTATGACTCACTCTCTCATGTTTTCCACTTTTTAGACTCGTGATGCAGGGCACTCATGGGTGGAGTGAATCTTTTGAAGTGCATTTTGTGGAGGAAGGTAAATAGGTGTATAGGAAGTGCCTTGGCCAGTAAATCTAGATTTTCGTATAGCATATAGTGTATGTGTATGCTTATTTTTCCATCTGGATTGTAGTTGATGATTTTTGAGGTACATGTAGGAAAATTAGACCTTGGTGTGTATGGCCAATTTTCATTAATGACCCAAATGATGTAAGATGACGAATTATGATGTTTGTTGATGTTAAATTTTCATGAATGGATGGTGTGTTTTTATAACTTGTAGTATGTTATGAAGTTTATGAGAAAATGATTTCAAATGTTATCCATTGAATAAATGATAATTGATTTTGAAATGTATACACAATTGGATGAGAATGTAAATGTATGGTTGAATGGATATAATGCATTAGAGTAGGCCAAAATGGCATGAATTGGTGTTTGGTACATTAAGTTATATGAAATTCATGTTTCTGCATATGTTCTGCAGAACTCGCTCAAGCAAGTGGAAATCTCGCTCAAGCGAGATCCTTGTGGAACAGGAAGTGGCCACTGGCCAATATTCGCCCAAGCGAAGGCCATTTTCACTCAAGCGAAACCCCCTTGAATCAAGGCATGGCCACTGTCCAAAATTCGCTTAGGCGGGGATAGGTCTCACCCGAGCGAGACTGAGTAGGTGAGTCACTGGGCCATTTTTACTCAAGCGAAATAGCTAGTACAAGGCAAATCGCTCGAGCGAGCGAAGGGAATTTTGACACTGGACGGTTTTCGCTCAGGCGAGCCTTGCCTCGCTCGAGCGAAAATTGGACAGTAAGGTGCCTAATGCTTATGGAGTAATCTCGCTCAGGCGAGGTGGAGCTCGCTCAAGCGAGATTGACCCTTGATGCTGATTTCCCTCTTACTCAAGTGCGACCGCTGGCTCGCTCAAGCGTGACCAAATGAACTCGCTTAAGCGAGTGTGGCATTCGCTTGAGCGAGTAGGGCCTGGTTGCCTTCAACATTTTGGCCTCAATTATTTTTGGTTCCTCATTACATCAAACCTCCCTTGCATCATCTTAATAATGCATTTGACATATTTAAAAGCCATTGAACCTCATGATGTATAATTTTCTTGAATCCAATTACACAACATCATTTTAATTGATTCTTCTGTTGTTTTTAATTGGAAATTTTCTCATGAATCATTTTTAATTCACCCTCTCATATCTCCATATATAAGAGAGGTTTTTTTTTCATAGATCCAGGGTGTTGATTAAAGCTTCACCACTTTATTTCCTTATTTAATAATGATTTATAAAACGTGAAAAATTTACCCTATTTTTCGAGTCATCTCAGTGTCACGACCAAGAGAGGAGGGAGCAAGAGTCCAACTTCTTGCTCCAACACCACCACAAATGCACCACCAGTAATCAAGAAAATGGAGGCTTTTTAGTGATGGTTAAGGACGTGAGATGAAGGAAAAAGAGATGTAGGTTGTTGCTATTTTTCTTTGTGAAGTTGGGCAAATCTTTGTAAAGTGTTTAGGAGGAAGAGAAGGGGGTAAGAGAGCAAGCAATTTCATGGCTTAACCTAGAGATAATTATTGTGAGATGGATCAGAAGAAAGAGGGCTGATTTTGTTTTAGGAAGATTAGAAAAAGTTGTTGCAATATTTTAGTGTTAATAGAATAAGGAAAATTTTTTACATGTTTTTCCTTGGGAGGCTAAGAAACTCAGCAGCATGGAGGAAGGAATAGAGAGATCAAATTTTTGGCATGTTTCCAAGTGTTCTTCAGCTGCTCACCTTGTAAAACAAGGAGTTTTCAAGAAGGAACCAAGTGTCCTTGGGGTGGTGCAATGTGATTGGACCACTTTTGCATGTGGCTGATGTGGCAAAATATAAAAGTTGTAGGTCTATGTTTTTTCTTTAAAATGGGTATAGTACATGAAAATATGACATCATACAAAGGGGATATGCCTAAAGTAATAAATTGTTCCAGGTTGTAATGAGAATTAAATTTATGAACAAAAATAATTTTTGGGACAAATAGATAGGTAATTTGCTTTTGTGCCCTTCATCAAAGTTGTAGAGAAATGATTCTAGAAAATTTTGATGAAAGAATCATCAATTTCAAGATCATACGAGTGAGAAAAGTGGAAATTACTGAACATTATGCAAGCTGTAACAATGAAAACATGGAGCAGTGTGGTATTTAAATTCTAGGACCAATCAGGCAAGAATCGGCTTTTATGGTCAACATCAAAGTTGTAGAAAATTTTGATACAAAATTTTTGGGATAAAAATGACTCAATTCCAATAATGGGAGAGAGAGTTATACTTAAAATACAAACATGTGTGTAGAATCGCTTTTACGATGGACTCGATTTTTATCGAAATAATTTCTTAAAGGGTCAAGCGACAGAAGATAGGCCTCGAGCCCTTCATGAAAATCATAGGATATGATATTATGAACACACTGGGATAAAAATAACTCAACTCAAATACTCTAGTATTCTTTTGGCCAAAACTAGTAAAAATACGTATAAGTTACTTAATTAAAATTATAAATTTATATAATACTAATTAATTACTAAGTTTTCTTGACTAATTAATTATTTTTTTCACCCAATTAATTCTAAAATAATTATCTTAGCCCTTTAAATCCTTCCAAAAATATTAATCACTATCATATAAACAAATTGGCCGCAACCCAAGTATTATTGCATATATAATCAATACAAAATAATATATTTGGCCCCAAGGACCAACCACACAAAAATGAAGGGTGTTATAATCTTTCCTTATGAATTTATAAGGTTTGAGTTTCTTTTTGTTCAACAGCCTATGCAACCTTTTTGTTATAAGGGTCAGCTCTTCATTTGTATCTCTAACTGACTCATCAGAGTCTGGTTCTGAGCTTATAGGCTCTTCAGCCTTAAGAGCTTTAGACTTCTTGCCTGATTCTTCAGACTTCAAGTCAATGCTTTTGGAAGAGGAAGTCTTGGTCACTTTCTTTTGTTTCATCTTCTTCTTACAAACTCCAAGAACACCAAGGAGTTCATCGAGTGTAAGGATGTTAAGATCCTTAGCTTCCTCAAGAGCTGAGCAGTTAGCAACAAATATTTCTGGCAGACTTCCAAGAAGCTTGACATTGATATCTTCTATGGAACATGTTGTCCCAAGAGCTTGAAGCTCATTTAGTAAAGTTTGGAATCTTCCCGACATCTGGTCCGCTATTTCATGATCCTCCATCTTGAAAGTATCATACTGTTTAGTCAACAATATCTTCTTGGATCTTTTTACATTGGAGATGCCTTTATAGTTATGTTGAAGAACATCCTAGACTTCTTTAGATGATTTATAGCTAAATACCTTATTATACTCTGATTTTCTTAGAGCGCAAGCAAGGAAGAATCAGGCTTTGGCATAGGTCTTTATTTTCCTTATTTCAAGTGTTGCTCATTCATCTTTTTGATTGGGGCTTTTCATTTTCATCAATAAGAGTTGCATAATCACCATTGGTGATGACTGCCCAAAGGCTATACTAAGTGGATTTGATGAACATTTTCATTTTATCCTTCCAATATAGGTAATCTTCACCAAAGAAAGCTGGTGGTCTATTGATAGAAGAACCTTTTACTATAAGCTGATTACTCTGTGAAGCTATCATAGATCTTGTTCCTTTTCACTTATTAGAGTAATCAACTAAAAGGAAAAGCTCTGATACCAATTGATGATTCAGAGTCAGAATTAGAAGGGGGTTAAATAAGTCTTAGACTCTTTTTATAGAATATAAACTTTTAAAGCACAAGCAATCAGACTTATGAAACGGACCTTTTAAGAGCAAGGAAAAAGAAGAATAAACATAAGGAATTTATACTAATTCACTTCTAACACAAGTTACGTTCAGTCCCTTCCATCATGAAGGATTTCCACTATTGTAAAATTCCATTTACAATTTCAGCACCAGACTTATGCCATAAGCATTCTTGACTCCAACCCCTCTTGGCTTAACCCCAAGTATTCTTTCAACAAGCCACTCCTGGCTCAAACCTAAGTATTCTTTCAAAAGCCTCTTCAGGACATAAATTATTTCCTATAGAAACAGAGGGTTCGCAACACACCATACTTTTACACAACAACAGATTTGAAAAGCTAAATTGTGTAAGGTGTTTCTAAGAACTTAGTGCTTAAAAAGATAAAAGAATGAGCTATTACACTAAGTAAGATAGACAAAAGGACCAAGCTCTGCTAGATGTAGAACGATAAAGAAGAACTTTGTCTAAGAAAAGGAGAACAAAGAAGAGAATATGTTGATCATAGAAATTTTCTTTAGGATCATAGAGGTCCTCACTTGTATATCTTCAACTTTGAATCTCTTCAAATATATAAGCCACCTAAGATGACCGTTTGATAAGTACCAAACCTTAAGAAGATGATGAGATGCCAAAGGTCTAGTACAGAAGAACTTTGAAGTTTGCATGAAAAAGGAGTTCCTTGAGATCTTCACAGCATAAATATTATTTGTTGGATTTCTTCTACTAATTTACACGCAAAGCATATTGCTAATGTCCTTCTATAACTTCCTGACATAAGAGTTGACTACAATCAGCTTTTCTAAAATGTGTAGGGTAGCTACATTGGTTTCTTCGTAAGTGAGCTTTGGTTGCTCCACTATTTTGTTTCTCATCTTCTTTGATGATAAGCATAGTAATCCTTGATAAGAGCTTGACTTGAAGCATTATTAAAAAAGGTTTTAGAACATTGCATGATGAGTGCTTAAGGTAACGTTCTTGTTGCTTCAAAAGTTTGAGGTTTGATTGGTGATCCAAAGGCCTGAAAGTTCTTCAATCAAACTCTTTTTGGGCAAAGTCTAGAACCAGACTTTTCTTGAATCAAACTTTTGTCCTAATAGACTCCCCAATTCTTTTGTAACCTGTGTACTTAGAATTTGTTTCCTTGAAACACTTAATTTGAAGAAGTTAGAACACAAATGGACAAACTTAATTTAATTTAAATGCCTTAATGTGTGTTACTAACAAATCTTTGGGTCTAGTTAATTGTTATTGCCAAATTCCTTTTTCAAACTAGACATGATTTCAACAATAAGTAATAATGGAAATGAACATTAAGTGATGTTGAATCCTAGAAAGAGGACTTATAATTGTGGAATGCTAAATGTAGAGTAATTCTTAGGATGAGTATGTGTAGGGTGAATATTTCCCTGATCTTGTATATTCTCTGTATATTGTGTTGATGCTACTGTTTAGGGAGAAGTCAAAAATGACAAACCTTCCATTGTGTGAGGAGCAAGAAGGGATAGAAGATCCCACCTTTACAACTTTGAAAAAAGCGGAACTCAAAAAGAAAGGGAAAAAAGTTTGCGGCAAAGTGGACAACAACAATAAGGTAGTGTCCTCAGTGGGACTATGTTCCTTATGTCTTGTGGGAGTCTGTGTGCCCCTGCCATTCGGAGTAATGTAGGTTATTGCTATGACCATGTAATATACAGTATGTTATTTTTGGATCCACCATTGTTTTATGTACAAAAAAAGCTTCCATACTTATTAACAACTTGTAACCTCTTAGTTAAGTATAATGGTCTAGTGGAAGGGATTTATCCTAGTTAACCAAGGGTATTACAACAATCACCCTATTAAACTATGTAAAGATCATTAGAAAAAATTTTATGGGGTTCTAAAGGTGTTTCATGATCTAGTACCCACAATCAACAACCTGACTAATATAAGAATTATAGGAAAATAACCAATGCCTAATATTAACATGCAAGACAAACATAAAAGCATGCCAATAAAAACAATAAACATTATCCTAAGAAAAATAAATACTAAAAATAAATAAACATAAAAGTAGATAAATAGGTAAGTTGTTTATCTTATCACACCAAACTAGATATAGACATTGTCCTCAATGTTCAAACAAGGAAAAACAAGATTAGAGAACTTACCTGAGAGATGCCTTAATCAGAAGGCGGTGGAAAATGCCTCTGCTAGATATGCCAATCATACATGGTACCTATCTGGGCACCTTGTCTCATTCGCTCAACTTTTATAACTTGCACCAAATAATACATTTGAGCAAATGAGAATCTATTCTTGTGAGGTGGTAGGTTATAGTGGTGTAGACCTTGTTGGTTTGGTATTCCCCTCTTTAGGGGCACATCATACCCCTCTCTGCATTATCATCTACAAAAACAAAAGAGTCCTTGTCTTCTATACTCATGAAAGCTGGGTCTGGCAAGGGGTGAGGTACCCTTCTACCAGGAATAACTAAACAATTCAAACCAGAATCTTTGACAATCATACCTATATGAATTAGTTCATCTATGTCAATCCTTTTTAGAGCATAAATGACCTTGCCACTGGATAAGTCTACTCCTACATATCTGGAAATTAGGGTGATGTACCCCGCAATCAGAATCTCTCTATACATGGCTTTCCTGACTCTAAAAAATTGGCTACAAAGCCATTTGGTAGAGTCTAAGTGGTCAACATTTAGAAAAACTAACAAAAAATAAACCTCAGAGAGCCTCATAATGCCAAGGCTCTCATGCCCTCTAAAAATTGACCTAGCTATATAACGTTGTAAATAACAAAAAATTGGACGATGAATGTATGATGCCTTTGTAGTGGAGGCATCATAACCAATGATACTAGTAATTTTCTCCCATGTAGGCCAAGCTCAAAAACAACGGAGGATGGAGTTTGAACCCCCAACGAAAAGCCATGAATACCAGTCACCTCAAAAAAGGGCAAGGTGAAATTAGTATTATCAAGCCCAAAAGACATCTCCCACCCAGGTGCATCACTCAACCTTCTTAACACTAAAGAACTCAAATTTAAGAGACACTCTTTCATAGGTGATGTAGGAACTTCTTCTAACTTCTTGAAGAATGGTGGATCTAGGGATCTTCTCTTCTTCTAACCTCTACAAGCCTTTGTTAAAGATCTTTTCCCTTGGAAACCAAAATGAGAAATGAAGGAAAGACTCAAGAACTAACAAAATTGAAGGGTGAAAAGAGCATGGAAAAGGTGGAAATGGAAGGGAGAAAGGATGAGGATGAAAGATAGAATGGAGGAGGTGAATGGGAGGCCACTCCTAGAAGGAGATAACTCCTCTAACTCGCCGCCAAGGAGGGAGGAATCCCCTTGGATGAGAGCTTGCTACAGCTCACTTTAACCTAGAGAGAAGGGAGAGCTTCTCTCACTAAAAACTCGCTTTGAAAGTGTAAAATTTCAAATGGCATTAATTGTGTCAAAAATACAAAAGGAGAGCTCCTTATATAGGCCTCCACAAATTTGGCCAAGGAGGAGCTAATTGGGCTTGGTCCATTGATCCAAGGCCCATAAGGAGAAAATGATAGGAAGATGGCCTATACATGGCCCAAAAATGAAGTACATGGCCCTAAAGTGGCCCATTTGACCTTGCAAGGTCCAAATAAACCCTAAAAGCCTAGAGAATCTAACTAAGAAGTATATTACAAGTAAAATATGAATAGATCCTCAAGGAGTCTTCATTGGGCTTGGGCCCACTCAAAGAGAGGAAAGAGGATTAGGCTTGATGGATGATCTCTTTGGCCTTTTTGGTATTGGCCCTTGTGAGAGGACCTTTGTAAGCTTCAAGTCCTTTCTCTAAAGTAGTGTGAGGGTCCTCCCTTAGTGCATCCTTATTATGCTCCTCCTCTTTGAAAGGATTTGTCCTTAAATCTAAGGTATCATCCTCTTCATCTAAGTCAAAGGAGACAAGTCAAAAATATTGAAAGAAGCACTCACACCATATTCTCCTGGCAAGTCAAGGACATAAGCATTATTATTCATTTTCTTTATCATTTGGAAAGGCCCATCACATCTAGGGTCGAGTTTGGATTTTCTTAAGTTTGGAAAGCGTTCTTTTCTAAGGTATAGCCAAACCCAATCTCCAACCTCAAAGGTGACTTCCTTTTGCTTCTTATTGGCACAATGAGCATAATGTTCATTTTTTGTTTGTATTTGGTTCTTAACCTTATCATAAAAATCTTTGATAAACTTGGCCTTTGCCTCTCTATCCATATGAAAGACGGAGTCAGACACCTCAATAGGCAAAAGGTCCATTGGAGTGAGAGGGTTAAAACCATACACAACCTCAAATGGACTATGCTTGGTTGTGGAGTATTGTACCCTATTATATGTAAACTTAATATGGGGTAGACACTCATCCTAAGATTTAACATTTTTATGTACTAAGACCCTAAGAAGTTGAGAAAGGGTCCTATTTACTACCTATGTTTGACCATCCATTTGAGGATAACAAGTGGTGGAAAAGAGAAGCTTCGTTCCTAGCCTTGACCAAAGAGTTTTCCAAAAATGGCTTAGGAATTTGGTGTCCCTATCAGAAATTATGGTTTTAGGAACACCATGAAGTCTTACAATCTCTTTGAAAAAGAGTTTAGCAATATGACTAACATCATCTACCTTATAACAAGGGATGAAGTGTGCCATTTTACTAAACTTATCCACAACCACAAAGATAGAATCCATTCCCCTTTGGGTCTTAGGCAAGCCCAACATAAAATCCATAGATATATCAATCCAAGGTGCAGTTGGTGTTGGTAAGGGAGTATATAAACCACTAGGTGAAAGTTTTGATTTTGCTTTTCTATATACAATACACCTAGCATAATATTTTTGAATATCTTTTTTCATTTTTGGCCAATAAAAGTGTTCATGCAATATTGACAATGTTCTATATCTTCCAAAATGGCCCATTAAACCTCCCTCATGGCTTTCTCTAATTAATAGGTCTCTTAAAGAACTTTTAGGAATGCCAAGTCTATTGGCTTTAAAGGGAAAGCCATCTAAGATATAGAAGCCTTTATGAGTTGAAGAAGTGGAAGATGAGTTAAAGATGTTGGAAAAATCAAGGTCACTTGGATACAAAGACCTAATCTCATCAAGCCTAATAACTTTGCCTCCTAGGGAGGTAAGTAAAGAGTACTTCCTAGATAAAGCATCAACCACAGTATTGGATTTTCATTCTTATACTTGATGACATATGGAAATTGTTCCAAGTACTCAACCCACTTAGCATGTCTTTTGTTTAACTTATGTTGCCCTTTAATGAATTTAAGTGATTGGTGATCACTATATATGACAAACTCTTTGGGAATTAAGTAATGTTACCAAGTTTGTAGGGCTCTAATTAATGCATAAAACTCTTTATCATATGTGGGGTAGTTGATGGCTGCCCCATTAAGCTTTTCACTGAAGAAAGCAATTGGGTGACCTTCTTGCAATAAAACAGCTCTTATACCCACATTTGATGCTTCACACTCAAGCTTAAATGTTTTAGAAAAATTTGGAAGTGATAAAATTAGAGCATGAGTGAGGCGATCCTTGAGATCTAGAAAGGCTTTTTCTTGCCTTGGCCCCCATACAAAAGGAACATTCTTTTTTACCAATTCATTTAAAGGGGAGGCTAAGGTGGAAAAATCTTATATCACTCACATTTTTAGGTGTGGGCTAATCTTGGATGGCCTTAACCTTTGAGTGATCTACCTCTACACTCTTTGAACTTACTACAAATCCAAGAAAGACAATGTTATTCATGCCAAAAGAACATTTCTCAAGGTTTGCATAAAGATTGTTTGTTCTTAGGGCAAGCATAACTTGTCTAAGATGGTTTAGATGAGAGGTCATGGTCTTTGAATATATTAAAATATCGTCAAAGTAGACCACAAAAAAATGCCCAATGAATTCCCTTAAAACATGATTCATTAATCTCCAAATGTGCTTGGTGTATTAGTCAAGCCAAAGGGCATAACTAACCACTCATATAATCCAAGTTTGGTTTTAAAAGCGACTTTCCATTCATCTCCCTCTTTGATCCTTATTTGGTGATATCCATTTTTAAGATCAATCTAGGAAAATATTGTAGAACCACTAAGCTCATCAAGCATGTCATCAAGTCTAGGTATGGGATGCCTATACTTGATGGTGATGTTATTGATCGCCCTACAGTCGGTACATATTCTCCATGAACCATCTTTCTTGGGAACAAGTAAAACTGGTAAAGTACAAGGGCTTAAGCTCTCTATAATCCAACCTTTAGATAGTAATTCATTCACTTGATTTTCAATTTCAAGGCTTTCCTTAGGATTACATCTATATGCGGGCCTATTAGGTAAACTAGCACCAGGAATTAAATCTATTTGATGTTCAATGCCCCTAATAGGAGGTAAGCATTTTGGGATGTCTTTTGGAAAGAGGTGTTTAAATTCATTTAAGATATTTTGTATCCCTTGGGGCAAAGAAGGAGAAGTGTTGCCCATTCAGCACAAGGAAGTGCTAGGGATATCTTTAGCATACATGATCAAGCTTTGTTTATGTGAAAACATAACATGTTTCACATCATGTTTGTTGGCCAAGTAGTTGGCTCTAGAGTCATCATAGATGATAACTCCTTTTCTTTTATCTTTTTTTTTGTTTTTCTTATGTTTTTCTACATGGTTAGATGAAGAAGATCCTAACCCTCTATCTCTTTTAAGTTTCATTTATAGTTGATCTTTAGCAACTTGCTATGGAGTTAGGGGGTGTAAAACTATCTTCTTACCATCTAGTTTGAATGTGAGGGTGTTTGTGAACCCCTCATGGATGACCTTCCTATTAAATTTCCAAGGTCTTCCTAGAAGTATATGAGTTGCCTCCATAGGTACTACATCACAATTAACTTCATATTTCTATGTGCCTATGGTGAAATTTATTAAGACTTGCTTATTAACTAACATCTCTTCGTTTTCATTTAACCATTGCAACTGATAAGGTCTAAGGTGATCTATTAGTTCTAAGTCCATCTTTGAACTAGTCTTTGGCTCACAATATTAGCACAACTATCCACAATGAGAGAACATAATTTGTCATTTATGTAACATCTTGTATAAAAGATGTTCTCTCTTTGTGTAGTATTATCTAGCTTAACATGACTACCAAGAAATCTTCTAATCATGTAAAGCTCACCATCATCCCTCAAAATATGCTAACTGTCGTAGGAATCACCGCTCGAGTCATCACTTGAAGAGTGAGAATTAGAATTAGACTCTGATTGACTTGAGTAGGTTCCATTAGTTTTCAAAAGCATAGTTCTTTTTGTTGGACAGTCAGAAGCAATGTGACCTCTACCAAGGTATTTAAAACATTTTATGGTAGATGATCTAGAAGATTGTGGTTTAGATGTGGATTCATGTTTTTTTCTTTGATTCCTAAAAACTTTTCCATTTTTATGCAACTCACTTTAAGGTTTGGAAGATGAAATGCCCACTTCCCTCTCCCTAGGATTTCTATCAAACTTACCCTTATTTTCTTGTCATACCCACCTAGACTTATAGGCTTTACTTTCCCCACTATAGGCTTCTCTCTCTTTGAATTGGCTCTCTACCTTAGTGCATTGGTGAAGTAATTCTTCTATGTCTACATATGGAAGGAGTTCTACTCTATTCTTGATGTTCCTATATAGGCCATGTAAGAACCTATGCATTAGGGTTTCCTCATCTTCTTCTAGGTTTGCCTAATCATAACTATCTCTAGAGCTTTGTAGTAGTCTTCTACACTTTTTGACCCTTGGGTGAGTCTATTTAGCTTGGCTAATAGATCCCCTCTATAGTAACTAGGAACATAACGTTTTCTTAATAGAGCTTTTAAATCTAACCAATCATCTATTGGTGGGAAATTATCTTTCTTTCTCTCCTTACACACTTGAGACCACCATACTAAGGCATAGTTTTGAAATGAGAGAGTGACTATCCTAACTTTCTTTTCATCTTTTATTTGATGGGAGTTGAATATTTGTTCTACCCTTATTTCCCACTCTAAATAAGCCTCTATGTCACTTTTACCATTAAATGAAGGTATTTCTAATTTTACTTCTCTTAAGCCTATGTCTTCTCTTTTATGTTCATGGTGTCTTCTTTGTCTAGGCTCTTCCTCACTATCACTATTGTTGTGTCTATGATTTCTTTGATTCCTATGTCTAGTTCTAGGGTTTTCATTATGCTCAAGATTTGTTAGCCTAGCATTGATGTTATTCAAGCTATCCATTATGTTATGAAGCATTGTTTTATTCTCCCTATCACTAGAAGACATCTTTAAGGATGTCAAAGAAATTTGAGACAAAAATAAAGAATGTGTAGAAAAACTAGTCGAGGAAGATGAATGCAAAACAAATGAAAGAAAACACACAACAATCCTAAAATATCAATACTAGGTTTCTATCCTAAGGGAAAAACAAGATCCTAGGTTGTTTTTTACTAGGTTAGTCCTAAGTTGCTTATGTAAGTCCTAGGTTGGCTTTAACCTAAATTGATTATGATTGTCCTAGGTTGTTTCTAACAATTAGCTAACCCTAGACAAGCCTAACCAAATTCGGTTACTAGTTAGTTAACCTAATAAAATTAGTTCAACTAACTAACCAACTCCTAGCAAACCCTAACTAGAAGAAGTTATTTAGTTATGGAAGTTGTAACTAAGTCTAACCCTAACTAACAACTAATTTGGTTATGGATTGGTTAAGACCCTAACTAATTCAGTTATGATTAGGTAAAGTAACTAGAATTAGTTCCAACTACTAACTAATTAACCTAATTAGTTAAGACAAGCAACTAACTAACAACTATTAGTTATAACCAACAACTAACTAACTAAAAGAAGTTAACAACCAAATGCAAATGCAACTATACTAGGAAAATTTAACTAGAGTAATATTGAAATAATAGTGTCCAAATTCCAATGTCCAAAGTGTGTCCAAAATACAAGACAAAACTTAATACACAATGCCTAAGAATTGAAAATTTTGCCTAAGTTCTACTAGTTACAAGGCTTTTGCTTCCTTTATAATTTTTTCTTCAAGCTCTTCCTTGATGTGTAAGCTCCACCTCACCTAGCAAAACAAGACAAGCATAACTTCAAATGAAATTGATGTTAATGAATTCACAAAGATTGAACCTCATAAGTGTATCTCTCAAGTGTCTCCTCACAACTCTTAGCATTTTCTCTTTGGTGTCAAGATTACCCAAGCAATTTATACTCTCACCTCAAGTGTTCTAATATGCTACCCTCAATGGTGTAAAGAAGGGAATTATCAAGAGGTTTGAAAGCAAGACAACTTCAAAGACAAAACTTAAGAAGGAAAAAAAATGACAAACTAAAAAGGCTTAAGAAGAAAAGCTACTCAAATGGCAAATATTTTTGGATTTTTGATTGACAATACACTAAAGCAATGAATGCTCAAATGAGTAAAGGATATACTATGGAAAAGAATTCGAAAATGATAATGGACAAAACTAGACAAGCAAAGAATCAAATGCAATCAACAAAAGGAAAGTACAACCTAAACTTAGAGACTCTAAAGTTGCAATCAAAAGTAAGCAAGTAAGATTCAAATGAAAAATGTATTGGACTGAAATTAGCAAACAACTCACTTCAAGTATATGGAATTTCAAAATTGAATCTTTGGTTTTAGTGTCTCACTTTACAACTTTTCTTAATGAGGCTTTTTTTCTTTTCAACACCCTTTTTCAATTTTGGTAGTATAGGGTTTTGTCTTTCTTTTTCTCTTTTCTTTTCTTTCCTCTTGAATTTTTTTCAATGCTCAACACCACTATTCAAATTCCAAAACCAAATTGAGCTAATGCTAAAACAAGTTTAAATGTCACTTTCTTGCTTAGAGAAAACAATGCAACCTTCTTCCAAAGAGAATGGAAGGATGATGTTTAAAACTTTTCAAATTTTCTTTTAATGCAACAAGATAGAACTGAATTACAAGTGACCTATTTGTTCATTTTAAACAAAATTAACATAGAAAGAAAACTAAGAATGAATACTAACAAGCCTAAAGATGAGATGACCTTTGGAGAGTCTTAAGATGAGACCTCCTAACAACAGAAGAATGGAACCTTTGAGAGATTAATCAAGACACTTGAACTAATCTCTACCACACGGTAATTCACTTCTAACAATGGTAAATCAACACAAAATCCTGGAACACTAGACAAAGGTTCCACATGGCACAACAGTTAGTCCTTAAATTTACAATAAATCTTTTAATAAAAATTTCATAAAAATTATAAAAATTAGTTTAATTTGTTAGAAAATTAGGCTTTGAATTTAATAAATGGATGTTGTTGGAAATAATCTGCCCATGATCAATTTTCTCTAGTTTTACAGTGAAAAAGTTAAGAAATCAAGAGAAAATTACACTGGAGGAGCTGACGCATAGCCTCATCCCACGCGTAGCATCAACAGCTATTTTTGATACTGACGCTATGCGTCACAGCCACGCGTAGCGTCAGTGCTGCGTGGTCTCCACCTCCACTTTGGCCAACCACTCCACTTAGACCCAATAATGGGCACTCCACTCAGCATCAAGGGCCACCCCACTCAGCATGAAAGGCCAAAACTCGGTGGAAACATGTTCATGTGGCCAGGCATGATCAAATTTAATAATTTGAAGTGGCCATTATCAAGTGTTTAACGGAAGCTGAGTCAGGGGTCTGACGTGTAGCGTCACACTGACGCGTAGTGTCAGCACCCTTGCTCAGCCCTATAAATAGGGCCATCCAACACCATTCCAAGGCATCCCATTCTCATTCACTTTTCTTCTCTCTTTGTGCTCGACTTTGAGTACTTCTTTTGTGAGTTGTAGTTCTAGAATAGTTTTCTAGATACTTGAGTGTGTTTTGGTGTATTGTGATCGCTGTATCGTGAAGTTTCCATCGTCTTCGTAATGTCAAACTCTGTAAGTGTTGTTTTTACTTTCACCATGTGTAACTAATCTGTTTATGTTGGAATTGGTGAACTAATCTATTGAGTATAATGTTGTGAATTCGACCTCTGCATATTTATGATTCAAGTCCATGTTAGTATTTCAATCTTTTATTAATATGAACGTCAAACGGAAGAATGATTTTCATGTGTATTAAAACTTGTTTTATTAGTATGAATGTCAAACGGGAGAATGATTATTCATGCCGTATTGAAACTTGTTTTGACAAAAGTAAAAGTTGGAATACCCTTGGTATCTCAATTCTATAGGGGTTGTTAACCATTGTTGCCATAAGGCCATGTCTTAATGCAAGTTTTTACTGAGAAAGCTCACGAGGGATCGAACTTTACGGTGAATTCTTAGAATTTATATCACGAGGGATCGGTTATAATGATTTTAAGCTGCAATGACATGAAACTTGATGATTAAATATGCATGTCTTGAGTTCCTCATTGTTATTCTAGATTAAGGATCCAATTTCCAACATAATTTGTTTATCTATGTTTATCTCAAGTATCTTACCTATTCTAGATTGCAACTCAACTTTTTAGATAGATTTTTATTTTCTTTTTATCTCATGAACAACTCAACCATGCTATCTTGTGAATATTGTATAAATTGTATATAAATCATTCTTTTGTCCATAAGTTTCTTCATATTTACCATAGTAAATAGAAAATTATTGTTGTTATTGGACTTTCAATCCCAGTGGAACGATATCTAAATTTTGAAAACTACAAACGATTGGTGTGCTTGCTAATTAACAACCCGGTGGTGGAAATGAACGGATCTGACGCTATCGCCGGGTTAACAAGTTTTTTAGCGCCGTCGCCGGGGATTGAATTGTTTCTGTAAAACAGTAAATTTTTAATTACCGTGGTAAATATTTTTTTGTTTACCTTAGTTAAAATTTTTTTATTTACTTTTACTTATTGTTACACTAACTTTCTTTGTCTAGTTTGTGTATGCAAACTCGATCTACCGCAGGTAAAATGTATTTTGATCCTGAGATAGAAAAGTTTGTAAAGAAAATCAAGTCTTTGAAATCTAAAACACAAACTAAATCTTCTTCTACTTCTAAAAATTTTGAAAATTCAAATATGGCTGCTGAAAGGAAAACATTGGGACAGTTTACTGCTATTAATGGTCCACCCCGAGTTTCGGGAATGTTTCAAGGACCTGTTGTACCAGTGGAGATTAAACCTACTACTTTAAATATTATTCAAAACAATCAATTTGCTGGTTTAAATCATGAAGAACCATATGAACATTTAACTATTTTTTATGAGTTATGCAGCACAATTGGTTTTGAACCCAATCAAGAAGAGTCTGTTTACATGAGACTTTTTCCTTTTTCATTGATTGGTAAAGCAAAAGAATGGTTTAAATCTTGCCCACTAGGTAGTTTTACAAACTGGTCCGATATTGAAAGAAAATTTTTGGAAAGATTTTATTCTCCTTCAAAATATTTTGAAGCAATGACAGCCATACATTCTTTTTCTCAAAATAATGATGAATCATTAGGAGAGACATGGGAACGATTCAAGGCACTATTAAGAAAGTGTCCAAACCACAACCTGGATGATGCCGAAAAGGTAAGGATCGTTTACCATGGTTTATTACCTCAGTTCAAGATGATGTTAGATGCTTGTGCAGGTGGTTCTTTAATGAACAAGACTGTGGAGGAAGCCATAGAAATATTGGAATCAATGGCTATCAGTGACCGCCAAGCAAAGCATGAAAGAGGTAATGTACAAAGGAAGCCAGGAATGCTCGAATTGGGAGTAAATGATGCGGTGTTGGCTTAGCAAAAATTACTGACCCAACAAATTGAAGTTATGAGCAAGCAATTGGAAAAACTCCAAATTGCTCAAGTAACATCACCACCCCCTGCTCAACTTAAATAATGTATGCACTGCATGGGAGAACAACCATGTGGTTACTATGGAAATGAGCAAGAGTAAGCCAATTTTATGAACCATCAAAGAGCACCCTTAGGTAATTTTCCTTTCAATCATGGAAATTCTTTCCCTAACAATTACCTGCAGGGTTGGCAAAATCAGAATATTGGCAGGAGACAGGACACTGGACCTTCCAACAAACCTCCTAACAATCAATTTAAGCCACAACAATCATAAACTGACAATGCAAGATTGACAAGGATAGAGGAATCTATTCAACAGTTATTGCAGTTTGTGGAAATAAATGAAGCTGCCCGGAAAGCATCAGACATACAAATAGGTCAGCTTGCAAAAGAAATAGCTGAATTAAAGAGTTCTGGGTTTACTGCAAACACTCAAAACCCAAGGGAACAATGTAATGCTGTTTCTTCTGATGTTGTAAAAAGTGATTGTAAAGAAAAGAGTGAAAAAAAGAAAGAAGAAGAAGAGAAAGAAAGTAAAAAAATAGAAAAAAATGAAAAAAATGAAAAAGAAAAAAATGTGCAAGTAAATACAGAACAAGAAACAAACTGTATAACCCTGAAAAAATGTAAAGATCCAGGGAGTTTCACCATTCCTGTAACAATTGGAAATATCAACATCAGGAATGCGTTATTAGATTTAGGGGCTAACATCAATTTGATGCCCTTAGATTTAATAAAGCGCATTGGTGAATATGAGCTAAAAGAAGCAAAAACAAAATTACAGTTTGCGGATCGCTCTGCCAAGAAGCCTTTTGGGATTGTGGAAGATGTATTGGTAAAGGTTGATAAGTACCACTTCAAGGTTGACTTTGTGGTACTAGATATGAAGGAGGATACTGAGATCCCCCTAATCCTAGGAAGACCTTTCATGAAGACTGCAAGGATTAGAGTAGATGTTGATCAAAGTATGGTTGCAGTCAAGGTTTAAGAAGAAGAGGTAAGCTTTAGTGCTCATGAACATCTTAGGACAAATGATGAGGAAAAAGTTTACCCTTCAACCGAATCAGGTATATCTCTTCCCAATCAATTAAATTGTTTTAAGTTAACCGATGTCTTGCATGATGAAAGACAAGTAATCAAGCATCGGAGAAGAAGAAGGAGGAAGAAAAAGACAAGTGATTCCTCAACGAATATTGGGAGACCACCTGATTAATCAGAGGTAATGTCTGGCTGGAGACATTAAATCTAGCGCTCAATGGGAAGCAACCCATTCTTTTCTTGTTATTTTCAATTAAAAAAAACAAAAAAACAAAAAAACAAAACAAAACAAAACAAAAATTTTTAGAATTATGTTTTTAAAAGAAAAGGGGTTTAAAACTTAAAAGAAAAGGTTTTTAAAAATCAAAATTTTGAAAAATCAAAAACAGAAGCCTACGCGTACCGCCACTGTGACGCGTAGCGTGGACTCTAAATTTTGGACCTGACGCGTAGCGTCCCATCCACGCGTAGCGTCAGAGCCCACGTTCAGTTTTTAAAACTGAACCAGAGAGGCCCATCTTAGGTTTTAAAACCTAAGATCTCCTCTCTGCCTTACTTAGTTTTCAAAACCTAAATTTTCAAAACCCCTTTTTCTCTCTTCCAAACCTTCTCAATCCTATTTGCTCAAGGAATCACAAGTAAGTGTTCTAATCCTTTCTCTTTAGTTTTGGTTTTAAATTTTCAATTTTTAGAAATAAATGTGGTTAGGATTAGGATTAGAAGACCATTGGAATTGATTGCTGTTAGAATTAGGAAATTGAATGGATATAATGTGGTTTGGAAAGGGGTTGCTGCTGTGCAACCCCTGTTTTTCTCTGTTCTGCGCAGTTCACGCGTAGCATCCTACTGACGCGTAGCGTGAGGATGAACTGTAAGCCCACGCGTAGCGTCCCACTAACGCGTAGTGTGGGCAGAACAGGCTTACGCGTAGCGTCAGCCTCTGTTTTTAGTTTTTGAGTAATGTGTACTGTTTTATGTATATATTTTCTGTTTTTAATAAATCTTTCCAGAATACCTATTTGTGTGATGTTTTGTGTTTTCTTTTAATTTAATAAATTTTCTTATGTAGTATTTGTTATACTTTCTTGCATTGATAAAAATTAAAAATATAAAAATTGTTGATGCATATTATTTTGTGTGAATTTTTGTTAAAAATCCAAAAATATGCATATTAACTTTCTTTATAAATCACAAAAATACAAAAATATGTTATTTTGAATTTTGTGAATTACATGTCTATTTAGTGTTTAGAAAAACCAAAAATATTTGTGTTTCAAATTTTGTGTAAATATTTGGTTGATGTATGACTTACTTTTTAATGTATGTTTAATTTTAAAATTTTTACTTTTGCAGATGGCACCTAGGAAATCCATTCTCACTACTGGTCCCTCTAAAAGACAGAGGAAGGCCACGGATACTGACACAACCTCTGAGGATCCTGATCTTTAGGGACAGGAGGTGTTAGGACCGAGGGATCCTACGAGATTTTGCACTGATGTGAAATGGGCCCGCTTTCATCAGATTAAGGGCCAAAAGCTGATGTGGGAGAGAGTATTGGATCTTAGTGCTGGAGATTATCCTGTGCTGCAGGATAAAATCCAGAGGAGGAGATGGGGACCCTTGTTTTCTCTACCGACTGAGGGGGATCCCATCTTAGTGATGGAGTTTTATGTGAACGCCTTCAGGACTCGCCAGGACGCACCGAGTATAGGACAGCAGCGGACGAGTTGGGTGAGGGGCCAGCATATTTCATATGACCAGGACACTATCAGTACCCTATTGGGTAATCCTTGGGAGCTTACTCTCGAGGATGATACTTGTTTCTGGAAGGAAAACAGAAACAAGATTGCTGCTGAGGGAGAGTTAGGATACTCCCTCGAGGAGGTTGCTCATTTTTTGAGCAAAGATAGAATCTTTTTCAACCTAAGTAAGGTTGGAAGGAGTCCATCTAACCTCCTAAAGACCCAGCTGACCCCTCTAGCCCAGGCGTGGTCCTACCTCATGCTTCATAACATCACTCCTGTCACTCACCTTTCATCTCTTCCAGTTGAGCGTTGTTGCCTTCTCTTTTCTATCCTCCAGGGCCATACCATTGACATTGCTGAGCTTATATCTGAGCAGAATCACTTATATGCCCTTGGGTATAAAGTGAACCGCCCCATTCCATTTCCTCTCATCATATCTGCCTTACTGAGGAGGCAGGGAGTCATCGTACCTTTACCCGAGTTCACTAGTTCTTCGGGGAGAGTCCCCAAAGTTCTAGTAAACAGAGATTATTTCGTTCAGCAGTGCGAGCTTCCACCACTAGAGCAGGAGGCTCAACCCAGACCTAGGAGGAGGAGACCACCAGTGCAACCTCCATCTACTGATGCTGTCACACAGGGCTTTGCCCGGATATCACTTGAGCATCAGCATATGATGCAGATGATGGCTGCCACTCACAGAGCTTATATTCATCTTCATGATGAATTTTATCAGTACAGGTTACAGGGAAATGGAGCACCTTATGTTACCCCGGCTGAGTTTGCAGCACATGTAGCTTGGCCCGGTGATTTACCTACCTACCCTGAGACTGGTGGATCTTTTGGCGCACAGGCTGACTCTGATGAGGATGATGAGGAGGAGGAGGATGATGATCAGATGGAGGATTGATGATGCCATCTTTGTATTTCTTTCATTTACTTTGAGTACAGTTTATTAGTTTTACATTTACATTTACACTTTATATTATGGTATTTTATTTGTGGTGTGTTTTTACGTAATTATTTGTTTTTGCATATTCTATTCGAAAAATAATCCAAAAATAAATTTTATCTTTAAATAAATAAATCAAATTTTTGTTAGTAAGTTAATTTATTCACTTAACATTTTTACATAATAAAACTAATTTTGTAAAATCAATTATTAATTCTTTTATAACTTAGGAATTTTGATAAATTTAATTACAATAAGTTTATTAACTATCAAGCAAATTTCAAAAACCCGGTGAGTTGAGAGATCTTATTAAACACTTGAGGGTTTAATCGACATAACTTCATTCGAATTGATTTTGCTTTAATCTTTGATTTGTGTTGTTGTACAGAGAATTCAGGAAAATGATCAAGGCACATTTATTGGTGAAAAGAAACCTTGGGTCAAACAGCTTACCTTGGTAAAAATTATTTTATCCTTTGAAAGCCAATTTTAGCCTAAAATAAATTCTTTGGTACCCTTAAAACCTAAATTTGTTATAACCATTCCCTATACTTGATTAATTAAAAGAGCAGTTAAAATAAATGAAAAATATCTTTAGTGTTCTTACGAAAATGGGGAATGAAAATAAGCAACTTGATTCTTTTCAAAAGAAAATAAAGTATGAAAAATAAAAGTCAAAAATAGTGAAAAGAATCAAGTTGGGGGTATTTATTTTCATCAATAAAAGAAAATGAGAAGTTTTGGGTCAAAAGAAAGCCTAAAAGTTATAAAATGCTCTTTTATGATTTCAGGTTTTTGAATTCCAAGAAAAACCATTGATTCTTGTAAGCCAAGCCTCATTACAACACGTGAAAAGACCTTGTGATTTCTGAATTAACTCTGTATAACCAACCATTGATTAGATGAAAATCAAAATTAAATTTATTTGATTTTATGATTGATTGAGTGAAACAGGTTACCAATTGCATTGAGATAAACACTTGGAGAGGTAAGCCTTAAATTATGCTTGGTATGATAATAAAATATTGTAAAGAATTTTATCATTAAACCTTTGTTATATTAGATGTCTATAATTGATTATTTCAAAATGGTAAATTGTGTAATTACTTTTTGTGGTAAATTCTCTGACAAACTCAAAAATTTGATTTCAAATCTTTATTTTTTATTTTTCTCTCTTGCTCGAGGACGAGCAATGTCTCAAGTTGGGGGTATTTGTTAGTCCTCAAATTTACAATAAATCTTTTAATAAAAATTTCATAAAAATTATAAAAATTAGTTTAATTTGTTAGAAAATTAGGCTTTGAATTTAATAAATGGAAGTTGTTGGAAATAATCTGCCCTTGACCAATTTTCTCTAGTTTTGCAGTGAAAAAGTTAAGGAATCAAGAGAAAATTACACTGGAGGAGCTGATGTAACACCCTCGGTTAGATAAGACAAATCCTTTTGTAGGTTTATCCTATTTAACTGAGAGTGTTAACAGTTTTTAGTAAAAGTGAATATATATATTTTTTTTTTATAAAATAAAATGATGGCATATCAGTGGAAGCAATATTATATAGATCACATAGTCATTCACAAACTGAAAGTAATTGTACTCTTAACAGAATGGGGCACGTAGGCACCCTTAAATATTATACAGTCATCCGTCAATATTCAGCTACTTATATTCTATTTAAGGACTGTTCTCATTTGGTTCAGCATATTGCTGTTCTTCATACTCAGGTTCTTGATTTCCTAATTCCTCTGAAAATTGTCAACAGTAAAGGTGAGTATAACCCAAGACCCTGATTGGTTAATCCGGTGCGGACATAATCCAGTTAACAAATAATATCACATAATTCATACAATTAGCATATTTATAACAATCAAGCATGTCGTCATGAAAATGCATGAATTGAATTTATTATGATTTATCTTTGATTAAGTCTCATGATGCATGTGGGCCCAATAAATCGATTTTTCTTCATCTCATTCTTTGGAATATCTCCATTCCAATCATCTAGAGCGATCAGGGTCCGCCCAAGTTCCATATGGTGCAAATGAACTCATTGGTTCTTATCGTTTAAATATTTTTGGAACTTGGATCCCTACGATCATAGTTACACTCCGTCATTTAGTCAAAGTACACTAGAATTGCATCGTCTCACCCGGCTATCAGGCGCAACTCTGATGCCATTGGGTTGTCGTTCCAGTTGTACTCCTAAGATTCTTCATGGAGATCGAACGTGAGTGTCCTCCACTGTACCAAGTGTATGCTCTAGAGGTTTTTCTTCTTCAAAAATATTTTCATGATGCGAAATGCATTTATTTTATCAATTGATTCTTTGGGTATCTTATGTATTTCCAGTCTCATCATATCATTCCCAAGTTCTTTGAATTCCATCAATTATTTAAACATTGTAAAATATTCGTTTATTATTTTAGAAATATATTTATTATATCTTGGTTAAAATTATATTTTGTATAAAGAGTAAAATAATATATTCTTTATGTAATTACTCATAATTAAGACGTTAACAATGATAATAACAATAATACTAACAATAATAATAACAATATTAAGATTGATGATAATTAGAATAATAATAATAATAGAATAAGAATGATAATAATAATTACAACTTTCCAATAATTTAAAAAGTATTAAAGAATAGTTTCTAAATGAAAATCCAAGTGAAAAACATTAAAAACAGAGTTTTCCGAGTGGAACAAGGGTAAATCCGAGTGAAATAAGTATGATTCCGAGTGGAATCATACTGAGAAGGGTTTTCCAAACGATCTGGCTAAAAATCCGAGTGAAATTACACTGGAAAGCTGTTTTCTGACTGAAACAAGTTTGATTCCGAGTGAAAATGAGTTTTCCGCATGAATTAACTATGAATCCGAGTGAAATAAAACTGAGCAGAGTTTACTAAATGAAATTAATATGTTTTCCGAGTGAAACAGAAATTGAAAAGAGTTTTCTTAATGAAATAACTTAAATTCTGAGTGAAATAAGTTTCTGAGTGAATTAAAAACATGATTCCATGTGAAATCAGTATAAAAATGGTTTCCTGAGTAGAATTGTTTGCAAATCCGAGTGAAAATGAGTCTCTAAGTGGAATAGAATATAATTCCGAGTGGTATCAGTCAAAGAGGAGTTTTCTGAGAGAAATTAATTAATTCTTGAGTAAATTCCGACTGAAAGGAGTTTTATACGTGAAATGATTATAAATCTGAGTAGAATCACACTGATAAGTTTTTCTGAGTGAAATTAAGGTGTTTACCGAGTTAAATCACTGAAAAGGGGTTTCATAAGTGAAACTAAACTGTTTTTCGAGTAAAATAAAACTGGGAAGATGCTGTCCGAGTGAAAATATACTAGGAAATGTTCTCTGAGTGAAATTAGGTTGTTTACCGAGTGAAGAATTGTTCTATCAGAATAAAATACATTCAGTTAAGATTGAATCCGATTGAAACTAAGCAAAACCGAGTTGTTATAGATGTAAAACCGGCCGGATTAACATAAAACAGAACCTGTTATCATTAAATCCATCTTCTATTCATAATTTTTCACTGGAAATCACACGGTACCCATGATTCTTAGTATTTTCAGTCCAATACAGTACATATCATTTCACAATTCATCACTGATTATATGCATTTAATAACAAATATATATATATATATATATATATATATAAATACAAATAATAACAATTAAGGCATTTAATTCACACAACACTGAATCTATCCTGGAAAGGTGAGGAACAAGTTCCTTAACCCTTTCCTTCACTCGGTTTTCCCACAGAGCACCCAAGAATATACCCCCTTACCTTAATGGAGTTCCTGGAGAAGAAGAAGAGGTTCCCTTTCACTGTCCTGCACCAATTCCGAGTGAAACAGAAGAGAAAAGAGAGAGAAAGGAACTTGTAGGAAGAAGAATGATGGAGGTGTGTTTTGTGTGTGTCTTCTCTAAGAGTCCTTGCGCTGGTTTAAATAAGGAGTGGGCTGCTAAGTGGAAAACTAAATGGGGAACAACTTTTGTGAGTGGGCTGCTAGTGGAGTGTTAATGGAGTGGCAGTGGAGATTTAAATAAGGAGATATGCTGAGTCAGTGCCCATTTCTGGCCGCCCACTAGCTATAATGCGCATCATTGAATTAAAATAAACATTAAAAGACAAAATTGAAGTCAACCCGCAAAACTGACACTAAATACCGACTCGGTTAACCATTATGCCGACTGGAATTCTTCTTCCGAGCCAACAAATACAAGCCTCGCTTGAGCGTGGCTTACTCGCTTGAGCGAAGTAGAGAAATATGCATCAGGGGTCCTTCTCGCTCAAGCGGAATCCGACTCGCTTGAGCGAGTCTTCAAGTCCTCGCTCGGAATTCCTTTGAAAACCAACTCATTTTTCCTATCATTCACTTGGTAATTCACCCCCACACCGACTCCTAATTTGCTTGGACTTTCACTCGGTATTATATCTCAAATCCGAGTCATTTTTGATGGTTCTTACTCGGTTAAATCATTCCAAGCCTAGTCCTTTCTCACTCGGTAATGTACTTCAAAAACCGACTCCCTTTTATTTCTTTCCTATCATTCTTCTACTCGAAATTTTCATTCCAAATCCGAATCTCTACACACACTGTTCCACTCGGTAAAACTCATCTACTTACTCGGAATACTACTTCAACACAATCGGGAATGTACTTCACATTCATCACTCGGCATAGACTTACATTTCTTACTCGGAGAATACACTTTCCTTCCCTTGGAAGTTTACTCAGTTCCATACTTCCACTCAGGAAAGTCACACGTAAGATCCACTCGGAAATAAGGGTTTTCTCACTCGGAATTCATAAATCTTCTTCACTCGGGTTATCACTCAATCAAACACCACTCAATATGCATTTATTCACTCGGGTGAGTTAAGTCCCACTCGGACTTGTTCTGAGTCTCATCCACTAATGATTTAGAATCTCATTCACTCGGTTTAGGTACATCATTCACTTAGAATATATTCCCAATCAAAAACCATTATTACAACCCTCCCCTCAGAAGAGATTCACTCAGATTTTACCACTTAGGAGTATTTAAATTCTTCCCCACTCATTTTTCACTCGGATACTCATCTCTTAGGTACAAATACACTATCCTTACTCAAAATGTGTTTCAATCGGAATCCTTTAAGGTCTTTATCACTCGGAAAAAGAGTCATAGACATAGCCTCACCCAATAATGGCTCTAAACCTTATATATTCTACTCGGATTGGGCTCCCATTTCTATATTCCACTCGGAATTCCATATTTCAGGGAGGTTTTGCTCGGAAATGGAAGTACTTGGCAAGGTTTGACTCAGAAACAAAGAATCAAGGGTGTTTTGACTCGGAATTTTCTCCTAGAAGTGGTTTTCTTGAACACGCTTCACTCCAAATGTCTCCGAGACCAAAATTCCACTTGGTAGTATCCCTCTCAGTCATGTTTTACTTGGAAAACGTAACGTTACACTCGGAATTTCATTCCTTCACTCGGAATTTCATTCCTTCACTCGGAATTCCCTTCTGTTACTCAGAACAGAGTCCTTTTCACTCGGTTTTTGCATAATTTCACTAATAATCTATATAAATTCCATTATTATGCACAAAAATGACATTTCTGAGATACCACAGACCATTAACAGGGTATATATTGACTTATTCTTACTTACAACTCTCCATAATTCAAAATTTACAAAGGTAAAACTTTTTCTAAAAACAGGGATGTTACATTCTCCTCCCCTTTTAGGAATTTCGTCCTGAAATTCAAAGTTAAAATAATTGAGGGTACAATTCTCTCATTTTCTCCTCAATTTCCCAAGTAGCATCCCCATCATCTGTCCGACTCCAAACTACCTTGACCAAAGAGATTTCCTTACCTCTTAGCTGTTTGAGACGTCAGTCAATAATCTTAACTGGTGATGCTTCAAAGGTGAGGTTCTCTTTCAGAACAAACTGATCAGGACTCAGAACATGATCAGGGCTTGGTGCATATTTACGGAGTTGGGAGACATGAAAGACATTATGAAGGTTTGACAGCTCGGGTGGCAAAGCAATACGGTAGGCATGAGTTCCTATCTTTTGCAAAATCTGATAGGGTCCTACGTATCTGGGGCTTAACTTCTTGGCCTTCAAAGCTCTTCCTATTCCAGTGGTAGGGGTAACTTTGAGAAATACGTGATCGCCCTCTTCAAATTCCAATGGCTTTCTACGTTTGTCGTAGTAACTCTTTTGTCTATCTTGTGAAGCCTTCATTGCCATTTGGATCTTTTGGACTTGTTCTGTAGTCTTCTGAACAATCTCTGGTCCAATTGTTGTCTTTTTACCAGTCTCATACCAACATAAAGGTGTACGACATTTCCTTCCATATAAAGCTTCATAGGGGGCCATTCCGATACTAGTATGGTAGCTATTGTTGTAAGTGAACTCCACAAGTGGAAGGTATTCTTGCCAACTTCCCCCATGTTCTAGGACACAAAGACGCAACAGATCTTCAAGAGTTTTGATTGTCCTTTCTGATTGTCCGTCAGTCTGTGGGTGGTATGCGGAACTTAACTTCAGACGAGTTCCTAGAGCTTGTTGCAGGCTCTTCCAAAACTGTGATGTGAAACGAGGATCTCGGTCGGACACAATTGCAGTGGGTGTTCCATGTAATCGTATGATTTCCTTTATATAGATCTGGGTGAGTTTCTCTAGGGAATACTTCATATTGACAGGAATGAAGTGAGCGGTCTTTGTTAATCGATCCATGATTACCCAAATAGCATCATATCTAGCTGATGTTCTGGGAAGTCCCGTCACGAAGTCTATAGCAATCTCATCCCATTTCCATTCTGGAATATCCAAAGGATGAAGGGTCCCACTTGGTTGTTGTTGTTCCGCCTTTACCTTCTGACACATCAGACAAGCTGTCACATATTCAGCTATATCCTTTTTCATTCCTTGCCATCAGAATAATTTCTTCAAGTCCTGATACATCTTGGTTGATCCTGGGTGGATACTGTATTTACTTTTGTGTGCTTCATCCAGGATGGATCTTTTAAGATCTAGGTTGACTGGAATACAGAGTCTCTATTGATACCTGATCACCCCTTGTTCATCTTTGCTAAACTCTGAGACTCCTTCTTTTGTCTTTTCTGCTAGATCTTGTAATTCCTAGTCATTGGCTTGAGCTTCTTTGATTTATTCTAAGAAATCATTGGAAATTCTTAGCATTCCAACCATAAGGCTTCCCCTTTTTGGTGTTACTGCTAGATTCAAATCGCGAAACTGTTCAATCAATTCCAACTCCTTTGTCATCATATATGATAGGCGTAGGGCCTTTCTGCTAAGTGTGTCAGCCACAACATTTGCCTTTCCAGGGTGATATCGGAGTTCGAAATCATAATCCTTGATGAATTCCATCCATCTACGTTGTCGCATATTCAACTCTTTCTGGTCGAATAGATACTTCAAACTTTTATGATCACTGAAGACTTCAAAGTATGTACCATACAAGTAGTGTCTCCAGATTCTCAAGGCAAACACAACTGGAGCTAATTCCAAGTCATGTGTGGGATAATTAACTTCATGCGTTCTTAGCTGTCTTGAAGCATAAGCAACAACCTTTCTTTCTTGCATTAGGACACATCCTAGTCCTTGTCTTGATGCATCACAATACACTTCATATGGCTTGGCAAGACCTGGCAAAATCAAGACAGGTGCACTAGTGAGTCGTTGGCGTAACTCCGTAAAACTGCTTTCGCATTTGTCAGCCCATTCAAATGGTTGATCTTTACGAGTCAGCCTAGTTAAAGGTGCTGCAATTCGAGAGAAATTCTCGATGAATCGACGATAATATCCAGCCAGTCCAAGGAAACTGCGGATTTCCGTCACATTCTTGGGTTGTTCCTAATTTAGTACAGCTTCTACCTTTGTAGGATCCACAGCAATTCCTTCCTTAGAGATGACATGTCCTAAAAATTTCACTTCTGTCAACCAGACTTCACATTTTGAAAACTTGGCGTACAATTGCCTAACACGCAAAGTATTTAGAACAATTCGGAGATGCTCCTCGTGTTCCTCATGGCTCTTGGAGTAGACGAGAATATCGTCAATGAATACAACTACGAATTTGTCTAAGTACTCATGGAAGATTCGATTCATGTATCCCATAAAGACTGCAGGTGCATTTGTAACTCCAAAGGGCATAACAAGATACTCATAGTGCCCATATCGTGTTCTGAATGCTGTTTTGGGTACATCATCTTTCTTCACTCTGATTTGATGATAGCCTGATTGCAGATCAATTTTTGAGAAGATAGTGGCTCCTCGTAATTGGTCCATCAAATCATCAATTCTTGGGAGAGGATATCGGTTCTTGATCGTAGCTTTATTCAACTGACGATAGTCAACACATAACCGCATACTACCATCCTTCTTTTTGACTAGAAGAACTGGTGCTCCCCAAGGTGAGACACTGGGTCTAATCATTCCTTTCTCTAAAAGTTCTTCTATTTGTTCTTTAAGTTCACTGAGTTCCTTGGGTGACATTCGGTAAGGAGCAATAGAGATTGGTCCTGCACCCGGTATAATGTCAATACTGAACTCAATTTCTCGCTCTGGTGGTAGCTCTAGTATATCATCAGGAAAAACTTCTGGAAATTCCTGAACAACAGGAATCTGGTCAATTTAAGGAGTGGCCTTACTTTCAGATTCAGTAAGGATCATGTATAGTTGGGCTTCCTTTGCTGGAATTACCTTTTCTGAGCTAATAGGACAAAGATCAGTGTTTTGATCACAATGAGATGTAGTAGACCTGAGAGTGATGGATCTATTATGACAATCAATCAGAATATGGTTGGCAGCAAGCCAATTCATTCCTAGAACAATATCTAGATCAATCAAAGGCAAACATATCAGATCTACTTGATAAGCTTTCCCTTCGATGTTGAGAGGACATTTCAAACACATGCAGGAAGGGCAAATGGGCTTATTTGCAGCAGTCGTGACAATCATCTTATTAGGCAGAGAGGTTGTAGGAAGCTTTAAATGTTTTACATAATTCTCAGATATGAAAGAATGAGTGGCTCCAGAATCATCTAATACATTTAATAGAGTACTTCCTATAAAGCATGTACCTTACACAAGATCGTTCTCTTGTGATACTTCCGCACCATTCATGGTAAAAACTCTAGCATTTCCTCCTGGTCTTCCAGTAGAGTTATTTCCGGGCCTTCTAGGATTATTGTTCTGATTGAAATTGTTGCCGCGGTGAATATTTTGCATCCTTGGGACATTGTTGGTAGAGGTATTTGTAGTAGATCCTCCACTTCCTTGACCTGTTGGTCATACTGCCTGTCCTTGAGTTACTTGTTGTTGATTATTTTTATTTCTGTACCAACAATCAGCATCACGATGTCCAATCCGTCCATAAATTATGCAGTTTTTACCGCTTTGGTTCTCCTGACCTCTAGGAGGAATTCGGTTGGCTGAGTTGAAAGGTCGGAAATATGGCCGATCTTCTCGAAAATCCCTTCTTTGCTGTCGATCTGGCATACGTCATTCTGGCCGATGATTAGACGCTCCAGGTGGTCGAAGATTAGAGGTATTCTCAAAGATGCGGCATCTGTCAACCAAAGTAGTGAATTGTGTAATTTGTTGACAACATATAACTTGGCAAATTTCTTGCCGTAATCCTGCTTCAAACTTTGCGCATCTTGACTCTTCTCCCATGTGGGTGTAGTAGGGACAACATTTTGCCAGCTCATCAAACTTAGCAGCGTACTCCCCAACAGTCATATTACCTTGTTTCAGATTAAAGAATTCCTGCTCTTTTTCCCTCCTTATATCTTCAGGAAAGTATTTGGCGAGAAACTCTGTCCTGAGTCGTCCCCAAGTGAGGAAGTGTCCCTCAGCTATTAATCTGATTCTGGCATGAGTCCACCAGTGTTCTGCTTCCGCAACCAGCATGAAGATGGCAAAAGTTACCCTGTCTTCGTCAGAGCATCGCATAGCGGTAAAAATCTTTTCAAGGTGTTCAATCCATAATTGTGCTCCTTTTGGATCAAAGCCTCCTTTGAATTGAGTAGGATTATTCCTCTGGAAGTCAGCTAATCCTTGGTTTTGCCTAGTAGAAGAATGAGGTAACTCTTGGCGTTCTATTACCTCCACAATTCTGGTAAGAAGATCCTCCATCACGTGATCGTTATTTCGGCATGCCATTGGAATTTTGCTGAAAGAATATCAACAAAATATTCAAATGTATGTTATGTGGAGTATTCCACATAGGAATTCTAGTCTTAGAGGTGTTATGGACTGTTCAATATTTCTATCAGAGTACGTGGAAACCTAATGGTCCACTCCCCAAGCTTGATGAATCGACTATGCTCTGATACCACCAATGTAACACCCTCGAATAGATAAGACAAATCCTTCTGTAGGTTTATCCTATTTAACTGAGAGTGTTAACAGTTTTTAGTAAAAGTGAATATATATTTTTTTATATAAAATAAAATGATGGCATATCAGTGGAAGCAATATTATATAGATCACATAGTCATTCACAAACTGCAAGTAATTGTACTCTTAACAGAATGGGGCACGCAGGCACCCTTAAATATTATACAGTCATCCGTCAATATTCAGCTACTTATATTCTATTTAAGGAGTGTTCTCATTTGGTTCAGCATATTGCTGTTCTTCATACTCAGGTTCTTGATTTCCTAATTGCTCTGAAAATTGTCAACAGTAAGGGTGAGTATAACCCAAGACCCTGATTGGTTAATCCGGTGCGGACATAATCCAGTTAACAAATAATATCACATAATTCATACAATTAGCATATTTATAACAATCAAGCATGTCGTCATGAAAATGCATGAATTAAATTTATTATGATTTATCTTTGATTAAGTCTCATGATGCATGTGGGCCCAATAAATCGATTTTTCTTCATCTCATTCTTTGGAATATCTCCATTCCAATCATCTAGAGTGATCAGGGTCCGCCCAACTTCCATATGGTACAAATGAACTCATTGGTTCTTATCGTTTAAATATTTTTGGAACTTGGATCCCTACGATCATAGTTACACTCCGTCATTTAGTCAAAGTACACTAGAATTGCATCGTCTCACCCGGCTATCAGGCGCGACTCTGATGCTATTGGGATGCCGTTCCAGTTGTACTCCCAAGATTCTTCATGGAGATCGAACGTGAGTGTCCTCCACTGTACCAAGTGTATGCTCTAGAGGTTTTTCTTCTTCAAAAATATTTTCATGATGTGAAATGCATTTATTTTATCAATTGATTCTTTGGGTATCTTATGTATTTCCAGTCTCATCATATCATTCCCAAGTTCTTTGAATTCCATCAATTATTTAAACATTGTAAAATATTCGTTTATTATTTTAGAAATATATCTATTATATCTTGGTTAAAATTATATTTTGTATAAAGAGTAAAATAATATATTCTTTATGTAATTACTCATAATTAAGACGTTAACAATGATAATAACAATAATACTAACAATAATAATAACAATATTAAGATTGATGATAATTAGAATAATAATAATAATAGAATAAGAATGATAATAATAATTACAACTTTCCAATAATTTGAAAAGTATTAAAGAATAGTTTCTAAATGAAAATCCAAGTGAAAAACATTAAAAACAGAGTTTTCCGAGTGGAACAAGGGTAAATCCGAGTGAAATAAGTATGATTCCGAGTGGAATCATACTGAGAAGGGTTTTCCAAACGATCTGGCTAAAAATCCGAGTGAAATTACACTGGAAAGCTGTTTTCTGACTGAAACAAGTTTGATTCCGAGTGAAAATGAGTTTTTCGCATGAATTAACTATGAATCCGAGTGAAATAAAACTGATCAGAGTTTACTAAATGAAATTAATATGTTTTCTGAGTGAAACAGAAACTGAAAAGAGTTTTCTTAATGAAATAACTTAAATTCTGAGTGAAATAAGTTTCTGAGTGAATTAAAAACATGATTCCGTGTGAAATCAGTATAAAAATGGTTTCCTGAGTAGAATTGTTTGCAAATCCGAGTGAAAATGAGTCTCTAAGTGGAATAGAATATAATTCCGAGTGGTATCAGTCAAAGAGGAGTTTTCTGAGTGAAATTAATTAATTCTTGAGTAAATTCCGACTGAAAGGAGTTTTATACGTGAAATGATTATAAATCCGAGTAGAATCACACTGATAAGTTTTTCTGAGTGAAATTAAGGTGTTTACCGAGTTAAATCACTGAAAAAGGGTTTCATAAGTGAAACTAAACTATTTTCTGAGTAAAATAAAACTGGGAAGATGCTGTCCGAGTGAAAATATACTAGGAAATGTTCTCTGAGTGAAATTAGGTTGTTTACCGAGTGAAGAATTGTTCTATCAGAATAAAATACATTCAGTTAAGATTGAATCCGATTGAAACTAAGCAAAACCGAGTTGTTATAGATGTAAAACCGGTCGGATTAACATAAAACAGAACCTGTTATCATTAAATCCATCTTCTATTCATAATTTTTCACTGGAAATCACACGGTACCCATGATTCTTAGTATTTTCAGTCCAATACAGTACATATCATTTCACAATTCATCACTGATTATATGCATTTAATAACAAATATATATATATATATATATATAAATACAAATAATAACAATTAAGGCATTTAATTCACACAACACTGAATCTATCCTGGAAAGGTGAGGAACAAGTTCCTTAACCCTTTCCTTCACTCGGTTTTCCCACAGAGCACCCAAGAATATACCCCCTTACCTTAATGGAGTTCCTGGAGAAGAAGAAGAGGTTCCCTTTCACTGTCCTGCACCAATTCCGAGTGAAACAGAAGAGAAAAGAGAGAGAAAGGAACTTGTAGGAAGAAGAATGATGGAGGTGTGTTTTGTGTGTGTCTTCTCTAAGAGTCCTTGCGCTGGTTTAAATAAGGAGTGGGCTGCTAAGTGGAAAACTAAATGGGGAACAACTTTTGTGAGTGGGCTGCTAGTGGAGTGTTAATGGAGTGGCAGTGGAGATTTAAATAAGGAGATATGCTGAGTCAGTGCCCATTTCTGGCCGCCCACTAGCTATAATGCGCATCATTGAATTAAAATAAACATTAAAAGACAAAATTGAAGTCAACCCACAAAACTGACACTAAATACCGACTCGGTTAACCATTATGCCGACTGGAATTCTTCTTCCGAGCCAACAAATACAAGCCTCGCTTGAGCGTGGCTTACTCGCTTGAGCGAAGTAGAGAAATATGCATCAGGGGTCCTTCTCGCTCAAGCGGAATCCGACTCGCTTGAGCGAGTCTTCAAGTCCTCGCTCGGAATTCCTTTGAAAACCGACTCATTTTTCCCATCATTCACTTGGTAATTCACCCCCACACCGACTCCTAATTTGCTTGGCCTTTCACTCAGTATTATATCTCAAATCCGAGTCATTTCTGATGGTTCTTACTCGGTTAAATCATTCCAAGCCTAGTCCTTTCTCACTCGGTAATGTACTTCAAAAACCGACTCCCTTTCATTTCTTTCCTATCATTCTTCTACTCGAAATTTTCATTCCAAATCCGAATCTCTACACACACTGTTCCACTCGGTAAAACTCATCTACTTACTCGGAATGCTACTTCAACACAATCGGGAATGTACTTCACATTCATCACTCGGCATAGACTTACATTTCTCACTCGGAGAATACACTTTCCTTCCCTTGGAAGTTTACTCAGTTCCATACTTCCACTCAGGAAAGTCACACGTAAGATCCACTCGAAAATAAGGGTTTTCTCACTCGGAATTCATAAATCTTCTTCACTCGGGTTATCACTCAATCAAACACCACTCAATATGCATTTATTCACTCGGGTGAGTTAAGTCCCACTCGGACTTGTTCTGAGTCTCATCCACTAATGATTTAGAATCTCATTCACTCGGTTTAGGTACATCATTCACTTAGAATATATTCCCAATCAAAAACCATTATTACAACCCTCCCCTCAGAAGAGATTCACTCGGATTTTACCACTCAGGAGTATTTAAATTCTTCCCCACTCATTTTTCACTCGGATACTCATCTCTTAGGTACAAATACACTATCCTTACTCAAAATGTGTTTCAATCGGAATCCTTTAGGTCTTTATCACTCGGAAAAAGAGTCATAGACATAGCCTCACCCAATAATGGCTCTAAACCTTATATATTCTACTCGAATTGGGCTCCCATTTCTATATTCCACTCGGAATTCCATATTTCAGGGAGGTTTTGCTCGGAAATGGAAGTACTTGGTAAGGTTTGACTTAGAAACAAAGAATCAAGGGTGTTTTGACTCGGAATTTTCTCCTAGAAGTGGTTTTCTTGAACACGCTTCACTCCAAATGTCTCCGAGAACAAAATTCCACTCGGTAGTATCCCTCTCAGTCATGTTTTACTCGGAAAACGTAACGTTACACTCGGAATTTCATTCCTTCACTCGGAATTCCTCTCTGTTACTCGAAATAGAGTCCTTTTCACTCGGTTTTTGCATAATTTCACTAATAATCCATATAAATTCCATTATTATGCACAAAAATGACATTTCTGAGATACCACAGACCATCAACAGGGTATATATTGACTTATTCTTACTTACAACTCTCCATAATTCAAAATTTACAAAGGTAAAACTTTTTCTAAAAACAGGGATGTTACAGCTGATGCATAGCCTCATCCCACGCGTAGCATCAACAGCTATTTTTGATGCTGACGCTACGCGTCATAGCCACGCATAGCGTCAGTGCTGCGTGGTCTCCACCTCCACTTTGGCCAACCACTCCACTTAGACCCAATAATGGGCACTCCACTCAGCACCAAGGGCCACCCCACTCAGCATGAAAGGCCAAAACTCGGTGGAAACGTGTTCATGTGGCCAGGCATGATCAAATTTAATAATTTGAAGTGGCCATTATCAAGTGTTTAACGGAAGCTGAGTCAGGGGTCTGACGCGTAGCGTCATACTGACGTGTAGTGTCAACACCCTTGCTCAGCCCTATAAATAGGGCCATCCAACACCATTCCAAGGCATCCCATTCTCATTCACTTCTCTTCTCTCTTTGTGCTCGACTTTGAGTACTTCTTTTGTGAGTTGTAGTTCTAGAATAGTTTTCTAGATACTTGAGTGTGTTTTGGTGTATTGTGATCGTTGTATCGTGAAGTTTCCATCGTCTTCGTAATGTCAAACTCTGTAAGTGTTGTTTTTACTTTCACCATATGTAACTAATCTGTTTATGTTGGAATTGGTGAACTAATCTATTGAGTATAATGTTGTGAATTCAACCTCTGCATATTTATGATTCAAGTCCATGTTAGTATTTCAATCTTTTATTAATATGAACGTCAAACGGGAGAATGATTTTCATGTGTATTAAAACTTGTTTTATTAGTATGAATGTCAAACGGGAGAATGATTATTCATGCCGTATTGAAACTTGTTTTGACGAAAGTAAAAGTTGGAATACCCTTGGTATCTCAATTCTATAGGGGTTGTTTGTAACACCCTAATTTCTAATTAAATGAATGAAATTAAAGGGGAATTTTTCAAAAAATAAGGTTGGCAAACCGTGCATACTCTGACCAGATTAACAAAACCGAGCACAATAAGGAGAAGGAGGAGAAGGAAGATGAGGAAAGGAGCTCGTGCATCGTGAACGAAGGGAACGCTTAGGCGAATCCAATGGCACCTAACACATTCGCTCAAGCGAAGCGAACTACACTCAGGCGATTCTACTCAGGTTCTCCAATCCACACAACACTCGCTGAAGCAAAGCTACACTCGATATCCAGTCACTCCACTCGGATTTTAGAGTATGGTTCACTCGGGAAGGGTCTACTCTCAGCTTGCTCGGATTGAGACAATCGTTCACCCGGTATTGATTTAGCTCACATGGGATTTGCTCCTAGGATTACTCGGTTATTTCCCCCATTTTACATTCTCTCAGACCTAACCTAATCCTATCCACTCGGAATATCATCCTTTGGTCACCCGGATTATATATATATATATATATACGATTTACTCAAAATTTATGAAGGGGGGTTTCTCTCAGAATCCTTTTTGGGCAATCCCCACATGGAAAGGCCCAGCTACGAGTCATTGACATAAAACACATTCTAGTCGGAAAACCTTCTTTTCGACGTGTGACACCCCAAAAATAGAGGTAAATTTTTCGCGATTTTATTATTATTAATCTATGAAACATGTGAGTGGTGAAGCCATTTATCAATTACCCTGGATCTATCAGAGACCTATCTCATATATGAAGATATGAGAAGGTAAGTTAAAGAAATTAACTCTTAAGAAATCCATAATTAATAATTACGGAAGTATCTTTAGTAAAATAATATTATGGAGTTAAATTCTTAAGAGATCACTCATTTGAAATTAAGAAGCCAAGGTTATTCCAAAGTGTTTATAAAGTAGGATGGAATCATGGATTAATATGAAGAAAAAGGAAATAACATGTTTAAAGCATTTTGGGAGAATCAGGTCCCCCTCGCTCAAGCAAAATCCCAATTCGCTTGAGCGAGCTTCGCATAGCACGCTTAGGCGAATCATAAAATGCTGAGCGAAAGAAGAAAATGATGATTCAGGGGTCACTTCACTCAAGCGAACCCCAACTCGCTTGAGCGAGTATTGCAATCCTCGCTTGGGCGAAGCCAACGAGCGTAAGGTGAAAAACGCCCAGAACCCACTCCACGCTCACTCGCTCGGGCGAAACCATCCCCGCCTAAGCGAGATTACTCCCGAGAGCAATTTCCTGATAAACCCGAGAGCAAAACCTGAGACCAAAACCCTCTCGCTTGGGCGAATCCCCAGCTCGCCTGAGCGAACACCAACCAAAATCCAAACTCTGATTCTAATGTAATTTTGCTTGGGCGACTTGCACATCCGCTTGAGCGAAAATGGAATAATGGCCCAACACTGATGCTGGGACGATCTCGCTTGAGCGAGTCCCATTCTCGCCTAAGCGAGAATCATCTAGAATCCAAAAATTGATACAGGGGCATTCTCACTTGAGCGAGAAGCCCTCTCGCCTGAGCGAGTTTGACAAAAAAACAGGGGAAATGTAGAAATCACCCAACTCTCTACACCAAAACTCATTCTAATCAATTTTACTCAATTTCAACACTTCATACATATGATATTACATGTTTAAAACTTGTTCAAATAAATCATTCTTGTAAATTTCCATTACAACTCATCTATTGTATGAATCAACTCATTAACTCTTCCATTTCATAAGTCTAACATTCCACATATAAACTTCATTCATTCATCAAGATATGGAGAGTTTCATCATTCATTCATTCACAGGATCATGATTGAAAATGAGTCATAAACAAAAGATCTCATTTTCCTCCATGACCTCCCAAACTCATCATTCATATAATTATCCATTCTAAATCCACACTATACCAACATACATTGTACTATATATTACATCTATTCCACACATCTATGTAAACCAAATATTGCCGGCCAAGGCATTCTTTACCAAAAAGGGGCCTCCTTCACACTTCTCCTCCGCAACAGCTCCAAAGCATTACCTACAACACAGGAGCTAAAAAGATATACCACAGGGAGAGTGAGTATACTTTCTCAATGATGAAAACTTAAAATTTATGATAATATATACATGAATGCAATATAAACATCATCCATAAAAACTTAAATCCATACTAATCATCAAGTATCAATTTGCTAAACATAATCATATATATATATGTCCCTTTTAATTCACAAGAACAATTCGTCCACTAATCCAATTCACAGTTGGTTTCAACAGTAAGGTCCATTTATTTTTTTTCATACGTTTCACTCACCAGGATATCATTCTATGCCACATTCTTATGGCTAACATACTTGCTAATGTTTTAAAAAGGCATATGCACAGACCAACTATCATTACAACAGAAATCTCAACCACTTAAGTGCACATCGTCACTCCAGGATATACCCTTCGTGGCACCCCGCAAGGTGATATACTCTTCAATTTACAATATCCTCATCACTCCAGGTTTAACCCTTCGTGGCACCCCGCAAGGTGTTATATTCAATAATATCATAACATAATCATCACATGATATGCCATTCATAGCCTAAAAAGATCTTAATCCACAATTAATCGTTTTAGGCACCAAAGTCAAATCCTCATCACAATCCCATGATATTACTTCCATTCAAGTAAACATGCTACATTACATCATCATATACATTATCAACATACATGTTCTCATACATTTAGAAAATATACCCCCTCTCCTACCTCAAGAGAAGTATACCTCTGGGGTTGATGTTCCTGCCTCACCAATATTGCCAAGCCCTACACCAATCAATTATAGGGTCACATCAATTATTCATTCAAACACTAATTTAATATACATTTACATAAGTGTACACATGATTCTTATCATGTGGAAACTATCTATCAATTTCATTTATTTGCCTAGTTAGGCTTCGGGAATTCCTCCCCTTAAATCACAATCCATTATTATCAAGGGTTACAACCTAATTGTTAGGTTATTCCATCTATTAAATCTCCACCAACACCTTGGTGAGTTTCCCACCTGTTATGACTTTAAGTCAACATCACCATCATTTATTGTGTTCTAACACCAAAACTTCAACTAAACTTCAACTATATACTTATATACATGGAAAATGATCATAATCTTACCTCAAGAGGAGAAAAGAGTGAGTTTGCAAGAGATCAGGAGGTTCACACGAATTTGAGGAGGAAAGAGGAGAAAATATGTTAGTTTCCAAGCTTTCTTGAGGTCCTTGAAGGTTATTAATGGAGAAGGAAGAGATATCTTCTTTTAATTTTGAGTTCAAAAGAAAGAGGAAGAGGAATTATGAAGAAGAAGAAGAAGAAGAAGAAGAAGATATGTATATGAAGATAAGAAGAAGAAAAGTGTTTACGTGAGAGACAAAAGAGTGCAACCGACTTTTGAATGAGAAAAATAGGAATTTAACATTTAAATTATCAAACCTTCATTAATTCTTTCGTTTTTAACCAAACAGGTTCGTTGTTCGTGCTCAATACATATTCTAAAAATTATTCCGAATATAAATTTGGAATCCCAATAACATTATCTACGGCCCTGACCAACAGCATCTCAATCGGAGATACTTGGTCCGACACCTATATTTTATCCGGGTCAGTTTTCAACTCAACCGATCACCATAATTCACCAGCAATTTCAAAAAGTCTTGTTTAAATCATTTCAAGAATTTTGGGATATTAATTAGTCCGTATTTAATTATTCCACATTTATTTTCCTAATTTATCTTCCTATTTTAAAAATTCGGGGTGTTACAATCCACCCCCCTAAAAGAAATTTCGTCCTCGAAATTCAACTTACCGGATTCGAAAGCATGAGGGTATCGCTTATGGATATCGTCCTCACGTTCCCAAGTAAGTGTTTCCACGTCTCCATGCTTCCATGCCACTTTTACTAATGGTACCATCTTATTCCGTAGTCTCTTCATGGAATATTCAACAATACGAACAGAAACGGGAAGGTCGGATAAGTCATCCCGCACCTCAACATCGTCAATAGAGATCACGTGCTGAGGATCATGTATATACTTTCTTAACTGTGACACGTGAAATACATTATGTAAGTTCGCAAGCTGTGGAGGAAGCGCAATCCGATATGCGACATCTCCAATCTGCTCTAAGATCTCATAGGGTCCAATGAATTTAGGGCTCAGTTTCCTGCTCTTCAAGGATCTTCCTATACCCTTATCACGCGAAACTCGCAATAACACATGATCGCCGACTTGAAACTCTAGTGGTTTTCTCCTTTTATTATAATAGCTCTTCTGCCGGTCTTGAGTAATTTTCATCTTTTTCTGGATCATCTTGATCTGCTCAGTAGTTTCTTCAACAATCTCCGGCCCTAAGGCTAGATTCTCACCAACTTCAAACCAACATAAAGGAGTTCGACACCTCCTTCCATATAAGGCCTCGTATGGTGCCATACTAATACTAGAATGAAAACTGTTGTTGTAGGTGAATTCAATCAGAGGCAAATATTTCTCCCACGAACCGCCATGCTCCAAAACACAAGCACGCAGTAAGTCCTCAAGACTTTGAATAGTCCTCTTAGACTGCCCATCGGTCTGAGGATGATATGCCGAACTTAGCTTCAATTTTGAACCCATCGCCTCATGTAAGCTTCCCCAGAATCGGGAAGTAAATCGGGGGTCACGATCAGAAACAATGCTTGATGGCACACCATGTAATCTCACAATCTCCCGAATGTACAACTGTGCTAAATCTTGCAAAGAGCTCTCCATACTAATTGGCAAGAAATGGGCACTCTTTGTCAAACGATCCATAATCACCTATATTCCATCACATCTGGACCTTGTTCTTGGTAATCCGGACACAAAATCCATGGCAATCGCGTCCCACTTCCAAATAGGGATATCAAGTGGCCTCAAAGTACCCGAAGGTCTTTGGTGTTCCACCTTCGCCTTCTGACAAGTAAGGCAAGAAGTTACAAAGTTAGCAACATCACGTTTCATTCCGGGCCACCAAAAGTTCTTCTTTATATCGCGATACATCTTAGTTACACCAGGGTGGATGCTAAACATGCTTTTATGTGCTTCCTCCACCACTGTGCGTCTCAAATCACCGAATGAAGGTACATACACACGACCTTTTATTCGCCATATACTATCAACGCCTTCCACAAGGAATAGATTTTTCCCATTATCCTGAGATCTTCGCACCTTTTGTAAATAATCATCATCTTTTTGTTTCTCTTTCACAAGTTCCAAAAATTCATTACTTATTTTCAAGGTAGCAAAACATAACTTCTTAGAGGATTGAACTTCGATCCCAACATTCAAATTCCGAAATTCTTCAATTAATTCAAGCTCTTTGACCATCATGGTTGATATATGCAAGGATTTCCGACTAAGAGCATCGGCAACAACATTAGCTTTTCCCGGGTGGTACATCAATTTAAAGTCATAATCCTTCAAGAATTCCACCCATCTTCTTTGTCGCATATTCAATTCCTTTTGGTCGAAAAGATATTTCAAACTTTTGTGGTCACTGTAAACCACAAATCTTGAACCATACAAATAATGACGCCAAATCTTCAAGGCAAACACAACCGCAGCCAACTCCAAATCATGAGTTGGGTAATTAACCTCATGAGGTCGCAACTGGCGTGAAGCATAAGCTATTACATGTTCCTTCTGCATTAGCAAGCATCCAAGTCCATGCTTGGAAGCATCACAATACACTACAAACTCTTCTTGTAAGTCAGGCAACGCTAAGATAGGAGCAGAAGTCAGTCTCATTTTTAACTCCTCAAAGCATTTCTCACATTCAACCGTCCATACAAAAGGTTGGTTCTTCCTTGTCAAATTCGTCAAAGGTCTCGCAAGACGAGAGAAACCTTCAATGAACCTTTGATAATAACCCGTAAGTCCAAGAAAACTTCGGATTTCAGTAACCGTCATAGGTCTCGACCATGCCATAACGGCTTCAACCTTTGAAGGATCCACCGAAATACCATCGTCGGATATTACATGTCCAAGGAACTGGACGCTCGTCATCCAGAATTCACATTTAGAGAGCTTGGCATACAACTGGTTCTCTCTAAGAATGTTCAGTACCACGCTCAAGTGTTCTTCATGTTCTTCGCGACTCTTGGAATATACCAGGATATCATCGATAAACACCACAACAAAACGATCTAGATATTTGTGGAAGATATGATTCATGTAACTCATGAATACCGCTGGAGCATTAGTAACTCCAAATGGCATCACGACATACTCGTAGTGGCCATATCGCGTCCTAAATGCAGTCTTGGGAATATCGTTGGTTCTCACCCAAATTTGATGATAACCGGAACGCAAATCAATCTTTGAAAATACCACCACACCTCTCAGCTGATCCAACATGTCATCAATGCGAGGTAAGGGATATTTATTCTTTATCGTCAGCTTGTTCAGTTGGCGGTAGTCTACACACAACCGTATAGTTTTATCCTTTTTCTTAACTAATAAAACAGGAGCTCCCCAGGGTGACACACTGGGTCGAACAAACTCCTTCTCAAACAGCTCCTCAACTTGCTTCTTTAGTTCAACTAACTCTATAGGAGACATCCTATATGGAGCAATAGACACTGGTTCGGCACCAGGTACAAGGTCAATAGCAAACTCAACCTCCCGTGGAGGTGGTAAGCCAGGTATCTCATCAGGAAACACATCCAGAAGTTCAGACACCACGGGGATATTAGTGGGACCGGGATTACTTGTCCCATCAGTGAGAGATAACAACACGCAAAGTTGAACTATACCTTGTACATCAAACTGTCCCCTATCAAGAGAAGGGAAAATAACGGTCCGTTGTTGACAATCAACTATGACTTTATTGGTAGAAAGCCAATCCATACCAAGTATAATCTCCAATCCCTTCATAGGCAAGCAAATAAAAGATGCAACAAATTTTCTCCCATCTAGGAGCATATCAACATTATCGCACCGGTTAACCTATCTAAGACAAGTACCAGTTGGAGTGGTAATCATAAGAGCATTTTTCATTAGACACACCAACAATCTCAATCGCCGAACACAATCCTCAGATATAAAAGAGTGGGTCGCACCCGAATCGTAAATGACATGAACTGAATGTCCAAGGATTTCACACTTACTTTCAACCAGATTTTCTGCTTGTGCTGCTTCCTCACCGGTCACAGCAAATACTATCTCGGCATTAGGTTGAAGATTTCCACCATCCCTATTTCCATCATTAGCACCATTACCATTTCCTCGACCATTGCCACGCCTTCCCCCATTATAGCCACCTCGACCACCATTCTGGCCTCGATTATTTCCATTACCACGACCTCGACCTCCATTGTGGCCTCCGCGGTTCACAAGAGCGGGTGTACTAGCACGATTAGGAGCATTAACTTGTATATGAGCCCGCCTAGTAAGCAAAGGACAGGCAGGGCGAGTATGTCCCACTTGGTCATAATTAAAACACACCACGTCATCCCGTTGTGCACAATCTCGAACATAATGAGGTCCTCCACATCTGTAACATCTCGGCCCATTGGCATTTGCATTGCCCCGGCCAAAAGTGTTACTACGTCCATCGCCTCTAGCTTGGACATTAGAATGGGCACCCCTCTGAAAGCGTCCTCCTCTAAAATTTCCATGCCTCTTGAAACTAGAAGTTTGACCCTTCAGCTTAGAGTCAAATTTAGAATATTGAGAGGGAGCATGTTCTTCATAGATGCGGCACTTATTCACAAGCACCGTGAAACTTCGAATCTCTTGGAAACATATAGCCCTTTGAATATCTAGGCGTAAACCATTTTCAAACTTTACACATTTTGACACTTCAGTTCCCTCTTGTTGAAAAGGAGGGTAGAATTCACAAAGTTCTTTAAACTTGGAAGCATACTCTTTCACCGTCATTGTGCCTTGCTTGAGTTCCATGAACTCGAGTTCCTTCTTGCTCTTATAACTTTCGGGCACATATTTCCTCATAAGTTCACGCTTAAAGTTTTCCCAAGTTAAGGGAATTACAGCAGCATTCATTCTACTCTTGGCGAGCCTCCACCAAGTCTCCGCTTCATCTCTCAGCATGAAGACAGCATACTCCACTTTCTGGAGCTCATTGCATTGAAAACTGTCAAAGATCCGCTCAATATTTCGGATCCAACCATAGGCTTGTTCAGGCCTAAATCCACCATGAAACTCAGTGGGTTTTCGCTTTAGAAACATGTCAAGGCCCTGAGTACCTTGAACAACAGGAGCAGGTTGTCTTTTCGCCTCTTGTCTTTCATGGTTTTGCGATTCAAGGAGATCCGCAAAAGGATTCAAGGCTCTAGCTATAGCGTCATCATTATCTTGACAACGACGGGCCATCACAATATCTAAAATCACAACATAAAATTCAACTAACATCAGTAAACTCGTTCATAACATTTCTCTATAGTCTTACACTATAGTGCTTTATCATAAAAATTAAATTATGGCCCTCCCCCTTGGAGTCCAATATCAACCAATCCATACTAAAGCCCATATGGCAGCATCATCATATCCTAACATAGTATGCATTCATAATACATAGGATTCATCATTGAGGGAGGATAGTGTGAAGAAAGCTTGGCCAGACTTATAACAATCACATTCAATCCATAATCAATTCATACACAAATCAATCAACAACAACAATCATTTATCAATCATATATCATTTTCCAGTAATAACGATGGCTAAACAGAGTAATACAGAGCGAATAATGCTCTGATACCAAGTTGTGACACCCCAAAAATAGAGGTAAATTTTTCGCGATTTTATTATTATTAATCTATGAAACATGTGAGTGGTGAAGCCATTTATCAATTACCCTGGATCTATCAGAGACCTATCTCATATATGAAGATATGAGAAGGTAAGTTAAAGAAATTAACTCTTAAGAAATCCATAATTAATAATAGCGGAAGTATCTTTAGTAAAATAATATTATGGAGTTAAATTCTTAAGAGATCACTCATTTGAAATTAAGAAGCCAAGGTTATTCCAAAGTGTTTATAAAGTAGGATGGAATCATGGATTAATATGAAGAAAAAGGAAATAACATGTTTAAAGCATTTTGGGAGAATCAGGTCCCCCTCGCTCAAGCAAAATCCCAATTCACTTGAGCGAGCTTCGCATAGCACGCTTAGGCGAATCATAAAATGCTGAGCGAAAGAAGAAAATGACGATTCAGGGGTCACTTCGCTCAAGTGAACCCCAACTCGCTTGAGCGAGTATTGCAATCCTCGCTTGGGTGAAGCCAGCGAGCGTAAGGCAAAAAACGCCCAGAACCCACTCCACGCTCACTCGCTCGGGCGAAACCATCCCCGCCTAAGCGAGATTACTCCCGAGAGCAATTTCCGGATAAACCCGAGAGCAAAACCTGAGAACAAAACCCTCTCGCTTGGGCGAATCCCCAGCTCGCCTGAGCGAACACCAACCAAAATCCAAACTCTGATTCTAATGTAATTTCGCTTGGGCGACTTGCACATCCGCTTGAGCGAAAATGGAATAATGGCCCAACACTAATGCTGGGACGATCTCGCTTGAGCGAGTCCCATTCACGCCTAAGCGAGAATCATCTAGAATCCAAAAATTGATACAGGGGCATTCTCGCTTGAGCGAGAAGCCCTCTCGCCTGAGCGAGTTTGATAGAAAAACAGGGGAAATGTAGAAATCACCCAACTCTCTACACCAAAACTCATTCTAATCAATTTTACTCAATTTCAACACTTCATACATATGATATTACATGTTTAAAACTTGTTCAAATAAATCATTCTTGTAAATTTCCATTACAACTCATCTATTGTATGAATCAACTCATTAACTCTTCCATTTCATAAGTCTAACATTCCACATATAAACTTCATTCATTCATCAAGATATGGAGAGTTTCATCATTCATTCATTCACAGGATCATGATTGAAAATGAGTCATAGACAAAAGATCTCATTTTCCTCCATGACCTCCCAAACTCATCATTCATACAATTATCCATTCTAAATCCACACTATACCAACATACATTGTACTATATACATTACATCTATTCTACACATCTATGTAAACCAAATATTGTCGGCCAAGGCATTCTTTACCAAAAAGGGGCCTCCTTCACACTTCTCCTCCGCAACAGCTCCAAAGCATTACCTACAACACAGGAGCTAAAAAGATATACCACAGGGAGAGTGAGTATACTTTCTCAATGATGAAAACTTAAAATTTATGATAATATATACATGAATGCAATATAAACATCATCCATAAAAACTTAAATCCATACTAATCATCAAGTATCAATTTGCTAAACATAATCATATATATATGTCCCTTTTAATTCACAAGAACAATTCATCCACTAATCCAATTCACAGTTGGTTTCAACAGTAAGGTCCATTTATTTTTTTTTTCATACGTTTCACTCACCAGGATATCATTCTATGCCACATTCTTATGGCTAACATACTTGCTAATGTTTTAAAAAGGCATATGCACAGACCAACTATCATTACAACATAAATCTCAACCACTTAAGTGCACATCATCACTCCAGGATATACCCTTCGTGGCACCCCGCAAGGTGATATACTCTTCAATTTACAATATCCTCATCACTCCAGGTTTAACCCTTCGTGGCACCCCGCAAGGTGTTATATTCAATAATATCATAACATAATCATCACATGATATGCCATTCCTAGCCTAAAAAGATCTTAATCCACAATCAATCATTTTAGGCACCGAAGTCAAATCCTCATCACAATCCCATGATATTACTTCCATTCAAGTAAACATGCTACATTACATCATCATATACATTATCAACATACATGTTCTCATACATTTAGAAAATATACCCCCTCTCCTACCTCAAGAGAAGTAGACCTCTGGGGTTGATGTTCCTGCCTCACCAATATTGCCAAGCCCTACACCAATCAATTATAGGGTCACATCAATTATTCATTCAAACACCAATTTAATATACATTTACATAAGTGTACACATGATTCTTATCATGTGGAAACTATCTATCAATTTCATTTATTTGCCTAATTAGGCTTCGGGAATTCCTCCCCTTAAATCACAATCCATTATTATCAAGGGTTACAACCTAATTGTTAGGTTATTCCATCTATTAAATCTCCACCAACACCTTGGTGAGTTTCCCACCTGTTATGACTTTAAGTCAACATCACCATCATTTATTGTGTTCTAACACCAAAACTTCAACTAAACTTCAACTATATACTTATATACATGGAAAATGATCATAATCTTACCTCAAGAGGAGAAAAGAGTGAGTTTGCAAGAGATCAAGAGGTTCACACGAATTTGAGGAGGAAAGAGGAGAAAATATGTTAGTTTCCAAGCTTTCTTGAGGTCCTTGAAGGTTATTAATGGAGAAGGAAGAGATATCTTCTTTTAATTTTGAGTTCAAAAGAAAGAGGAAGAGGAATTATGAAGAAGAAGAAGAAGAAGATATGTATATGAAGATAAGAAGAAGAAAAGTGTCTACGTGAGAGACAAAAGAGTGCAACCGACTTTTGAATGAGAAAAATAGGAATTTAACATTTAAATTATCAAACCTTCATTAATTCATTCGTTTTTAACCAAACAGGTTCGCTGTTCGGGCTCAATACATATTCTAAAAATTATTCCGAATATAAATTCGGAATCCCAATAACATTATCTATGGCCCTGACCAACGGCATCTCAATCGGAGATACTTGGTCCGACACCTATATTTTATCCGGGTCAGTTTTCAACTCAACCGATCACCATAATTCACCAGCAATTTCAAAAAGTCTTGTTTAAATCATTTCAAGAATTTTGGGATATTAATTAGTACGCATTTAATTATTCCACATTTATTTTCCTAATTTATCTTCCTATTTTAAAAATTCGGGGTGTTACACGACGGCTTCCCCTCGAAAATCATTAATCAATCTTTACTCGGGGGACCTTACAATTACCACTCACTGGATTCAACCTAACTCCTCCTCCAAACTATACGACCACAATCATTCGGCTGTTCAACTCCTCATCACTCGGAATGACTCACTATCTCGCTTTTCCTCGATCCACAACCTAGCTACACTCCTACCCATAGTCACACTGATCTCATATGCTCGAAAGTATACCCACACATCCATACCTATCACTCGGGCATTACCTACAGCATAAAATAATCACACAGTATAAACACATAGAGAGGTACTTGAATAATTACAAAAGTATCATCATGACTTTGTTCACCCGAAAATGTTCAAGTTCTAACGTAAGGACAAAATCAAAATATGAGCCGGCCAAGGCTTAACAGGACCTTACACACAGTATATACATATACACATATATTCAATAGCACTCGGTTGCTTGTTCTGCACCCAGCTCCTCCTTCACCCTTCATTCCGAGAGATGTTCACTGAAAATGTAGCCACTGCAGGGGTGAGCTTTTGCATGCAAAATGTCAATCAAAGACTCGGTATCAGTGTTAGTATGCACACTTACTTTCACTCAGTTGTATTTGGTTAAACTAAGATCATGCAAATCAGAATAACATTTATAACATACATACTACATAAAGTTCATCTTTATTCACACGTACACATGCATCCACACACTCGAAAATCATTCATAACACTCAACACGTGCTGTGCGTACTATCTTAATCAACATCATATCTACATGCATGCCTGCGGATCTGACTCGAGTAATGACTTTCAGTTACAGTTTCCTCCTTATTGGCCACTCGTCCATCAGCTCTTCCCGTGTGGTACCGGTCTCCCATTGACGTCTCGAGACTCATCTCTAGCTCCTACGGCTACCACGAGCTCCCACAGGATCTAGCCAAGGTCTGTAGCTGGAAGCCATTCCCTCGGGGCTCTAGACCTTCCACGGGTCACCCCATTCTTACACATGCAGCTAATGTGTTTACCAGCAAGCATCATTACTCAACTGATACCTCCTTCACAACCATCATAATAGAAACAGATTTAACACAGTCTTTACGTTTACTTTGCCGGCCACACCAACATGCACAGCAATCGGACAATCAAGGTAATAACGTATGACAAATCAACTAACAATCACACTTTCATGTTTTCACAGTGTTAACAGAGGTAGGACCATGCTTCTCATTCGTCTATAACAAGGCTAACAGGCTACATTACCACCATCTTGATTACATGCAATTATTGTATCACTACTATCCTACAGACAGGATCCAGAATCAACAATCATACATAATATTCAATCGTCACAAACACATGCACACACTTAAAGCAACACACTTATCCGGTACCGTTCGTAGACCATGCATTTGACATGCAAGCGCCCTCTACCTACAGAAGGAACTCAAGAAGCTCTCCTACTCCCAACGTTTGGTCTGACGCTCTATCCAACTCGTCCAGATCCCCTTCACACCGTCGTACTCTGCAATCGGCTCGGGGATGAGAAGTTGTTCTTCCTCTGCTTCAGGGATCGTCTTCCACCAGTTGGAGGGGACTCTGACCTTCCTTCAGCACCGTCGTTGTGATTTCCAAAAACGAAAGGCAAAACAGGGGAAGGGAAAGGAAGATGAAAACGAAGAAGAAGAAAAGAGAGGATGAAGTAGTGGGAAGAAGGATGAGCATCCACGGTGATACAGGGTATATGTGCATGCAAAGAGAAGGAAGTGGGATGGGAAAACGTGAGTCGCAACCCACTCACGTAACTTGCCAATCACAAACAGCCATCTTTCACCAATTAAGCCTTAATTAACTTGTCATTATTCCTTAAGTTAATCCGATTATGATTACCAATTAACCTCTCACTTTGAAATCAAACCTTAATAGTTTATTTTTCATTCGGCATTTACCTTTAAAATTGGGATGTTATAGTTCTCCCCCTCTCAAAAGAATTTCGTCCTCGAAATTCAGTCGGTCACTCACCCTGGTTGGAACAACTCGGGGTAGTGCTGTCTCATGGCGTCTTCGTGTTCCCAGGTACAAGAGGTAGTTCTGCCTTGCTGCCACTCTACTTCAACCAGTTATACGTCCTTGCTCCTTAAACGCTTTACCGATCGGTCCACGATTCTAATCGGTATAGTCGTAATGGTCAGGTTTTCCTTGATTTCCACTTCATCATCAGGCATTGTGTGGTTGGGGTCATGTAGATACTTCCTCAGTTGGGACACATGAAATACGTTGTGCAATCGGGATAAGTGAGTCGGTAATGCTATACGGTATACCATGGAGCCGACTTGTCCCAACACCTTATAAGGTCCAATGTATCGGGGGCTCAACTTTCCACCTTTCAAGGCTCGCCCGACTCCTTTACTCGGAGAAGTCTTCAAAAACACTCTGTCTTCGACTGAAAACTCTAATGGTTTGGTTCGTTTGTCATGGTAGTTCTTTTGCCTGTCCTGAGACGCCTTCATCCGTTCCCTTATCACTCGGATCTGTTCTGATGTTTGCTTTATAATTTCTGGTCCCAACAGTAGACTCTCACCCGTTTCTAACCAACAAAGTGGGGTCCTGCATCTTCGTCCATATAGTGCTTCGTAGGGTGCCATACCGATACTGTTGTGATGGCTGTTATTGTATGTAAACTCAATCAAGGGGAGGTACTGCTCCTAGTTTCCACCGTGTTCTAACACACACGCCCTTAGCAAGTCCTCCAGGCTTCGAATCATTCGCTCGGATTGTCCATCCGATTGAGGGTGGTAAGGGGAACTTAGCCAAAGCTTCGTGCCTATTTCCTGGTGCAGGCTGGTCCAAAACCAGGATGTGAACCTAGGATCCCTATCCGATATGATAGAAGTTGGTACTCCATGCAGTCGGACAATTTCTTGGATGTAAATCCGTGCTAACTTATGCAATGGGTACTTCATGTTTACAGGTAGGAAATGTGCACTCTTTGTTAGTCGGTCAACAATGACCCATATCGCATCATGGCTCGCTCGGTTTTTGGGCTATCCTAAGACAAAGTCCATTGCAATGGAGTCCCATTTCCACACGGGAATCTCCAGGGGTTGCAATGCACCATACGGCTTCTGGTGCTCCACTTTCGACTTCTGATAGGTAATACACCGAGCCACGTACTCTGCCACATCCCTCTTTAGTCCGGGCCACCAGAACTGTGTTCTCAGGTCATGGTACATCTTCGTGGTACCCGGGTGGATACTTAGCAAGCTCTTATGAGCTTCATCAAGCATCATTCTTCTCAATTCTCCTTCACCCGGCACGTATATTCTGTTTCTTACTCGGAAGATTCCATCTGATCCTGCGGTCAAGGACAAATCCTTACCTTTGGCTTGAGTCTCCTTCATCCCAGCCAAGTAGGAATCTGACTGCTGTTGCTCGTACACGGATTTCAGGAATTCGTTGGCAATCCTCAGCGTACCGATCGTCTTTCCGAGAGGAAGGGATGTCAATATGTAAGTTCATGTCTCGGAACTGTTCCAATAATTCCACTTCCTTCACCATCATCATTGCTATATGAAGGGATTTCCGACTCAACGCGTTGGCCACAACGTTTGCTTTACCCAGATGGTACTTTAGCTCGAAATCATAATCTTTTAAAAATTCCATCCATCTCCTCTGCCTCATGTTCAGCTCCTTCTGGTCAAATAAGTATTTGAGGCTCTTGTGGTCACTCAGTACTTCAAATCTGGACCCGAACAAATAATGCCTCCAGATTTTTAACGCGAACACCATAGCTGCCAATTCCAAGTCGTGGGTCGGATAATGCTGCTCGTGAGGTCTCAATTGCCGAGAGGCATACGCTATCACTCGGTCTTTCTGCATTAACACGCATCCCAATCTGATTCTTGATGCATCACAATAAACCACGAAGCTCTCTTGCAAGTTAGGTAATGCCAACACTGGAGCAGTCGTCAACTTGTCCTTCAATTCTCGGAAACTACTCTCGCACTCAGAACTCCATACGAAGGGAATGTTTTTCCGAGTCAATTTAGTCAGTGGCAACGCCAACTTGGAAAAACCCTCGATGAACCTTCTATAATAACCTGCCAGGCCCATAAAGCTCCTTATCTCCGAGACCGACTTGGGTCTCTCCCATGCCATTATAGCTGCCACCTTTGAAGGATCCACTGAGATACCTCCCTCGAAAATCACATGTCCGAGGAAGTGGATCTTATCCATCCAGAATTCATACTTGGAAAGCTTTGCAAACAACTGCTTCTCCTTCAACACTTAGAGTACCGCTCGGAGATGTTCTTCATGCTCCTCGGAAGTCTTAGAATAGACTAGGATGTCATCAATGAAAACAACTACGAATTGGTCTAAGTATGGGTGGAATATGTTGTGGCATCACTACATACTCGTAGTGACCATACCGAGTCCTAAAGGCAGTCTTTGGGATATCCAAGTCCTTCACTCGGATTTGGTGGTATCCCGATCGTAGAACGATTTTTGAGAAGACTGTGGCTCCACGCAGCTGGTCAATCAGATCATCAATTCTGGGCAGTGGGTATCGGTTCTTAATCGTGAGTTTATTTAGCTGTCGGTAATCTATACAAAGTCTCATGCTGCCATCCTTCTTCTTAACAAGTAGCACAGGTGCGCCCCATGGTGATACACTCGGTCTAATGAATTGTTTTCCGAGTAACTCGTCTATTTGCTTCTTTAACTCGGCCAATTCAGTTAGGGACATTCTATAAGGTGCACTGGAGACTGGCTCGGCTCCAGGGATCAGGTCTATAGAGAATTCAACTTCTCTATTGGGAGGGACACTCGGTATGTCCTTGGGAAACACTTCTAGAAATTCACAGACAATCAGAATTTCATTCACTCGGGCTTTACTCTCACCCTCGGTTAAGCAAAGCATCGTAAACAGTCGAACTATACCTGGTGCCGTGTAGTCCTCATTGTGTCGTCTCGGAAAGATTACCCTTCGGTTTCTACAATCCACTAACACCTTGTTGGCTGAAAGCCAATCTATTCCGAGCACAATGTCAAGATCCTTTAAAGGTATGCACACCAAATCGAAAGTGAAACTTCAATCACACAACACAAATGTTACATCCTTGCACATCGATGATGTCAACACCTTAGCGCCAGTCGGATTGGCCACCTCCAAGGTCTGATCCATAAACACAGTCGGTAACTTTAATTGCTTTACACACTCATCAGCTATAAAAGAATGGGTAGCTCCCGAATCGAAAACAACGTTAAGTGTATGACTACTGAGTGAGCACTTACTTTGTACCAAGTCATTTGCTTGTGCAACATTCTCAGCGTTGATGGCGTATACTCTTCCAGCAGTTGGTTGATCGGTGCCTCTCTTCCAGTTATTTGAGGCTAACATCATATTCCCTCTGGCTCTGCTGCCTCTGCCACTCGGTCCTTGGTTGTCATTCCCTCGGTTCCTCTCTTGGAAACCTCCATGACGTGCATTGGGGTTTGCTTGGCGGAGTTGGGGGTAGTCGGGGCAAATGTGCCCCTTCTCCTGGCAATGAAAGCACTTGACATCTATACTATTGCAATTCTGAGCAAAGTGGTCACCACCACATTTAAAACACTTGTCATATTTTGGTCGTCCACTCATCTGTCTCCTTTGGTTACTGCGTTCTTGATATCTGGTGAAGGGTTCATTTCTTCCCACGTTTCCTGGCCTCTTGAAACGTGGCTGCTGAGGCTTCAAGTAATGGTTGGCTCTGCTGCTCTGGCCCAAGTGGGCCTTGTCATCTTCAAATATTCTACATTTGTTCACCAATGCAGGAAAACTCCTGATCTCATGATATCTGCAGGCCCTCTTAATATCTAATCTCAATCCATTTTCAAATTTAATGTACTTGGAGCTCTCTGTCCCTGGTTGTTGGAAAGGTGGGTAGAATAGCCATAACTCTTCGAACCTAGTCGCGTACTCTTCCACAGTCATAGAGCCCTGCTTCAACTCCATAAACTCCAACTCCTTCCGACTCCTTACTGTGTCGGGGAAGTACTTCTCTAAGAAGCATGTCTTGAAATCGTTCCAGGTCAGTTGAGCATCATCATCCGGAAATCGATTTCTAGCTATCTTCCACCAGTTTTCCGCCTCGTCTCACAGCATATACACCGCACATTGGACCTTTTGGGCCTCGGTACAACGAAGACCCCCAAAAATCCTCTCTAGTTCCTGAGTCCATTTAAAAGCTGCCTCCAGGTTACGTCCTACCAGAAATTCACTCGGCTTCCTCTTCAGGAAGTGGTCTAGCACGTGGCCATCCTCAGCTCGAGTCTGGCCCTACCTCTCAAACACGTCCGCAAAGCGTTAGAATGCTGTGGCTATAGCCTCCATGCTTTGGCGATGCGTCATCCCTTATCCTGAAATTAACACCCCTCAAGGATAAGTATACCAAGCCACTTACCACGGATCGTATCTCAGCCTAATATTCAGTAACTTAGCACATTATGCCATCTCTATATGTTACACAATCAGTCGGATCAGGAGGAAGCGACCTCCTATCCATAAATCAATATCAGTATCATTCAAATTCAATAATATCACAATAATAATGACCATTCGATCATAATGCACACAACCGCTCACACTCGGCAAGCATACCTTGGCCTTGGACCTTTCGGTCTGCTCTGATACCAAAATGTAACACCCTAATTTCTAATTAAATGAATGAAATTAAAGGGGAATTTTTCAAAAAATAAGGTTGGCAAACCGTGCATACTCTGACCAGATTAACAAAACCGAGCACAACAAGGAGAAGGAGGAGAAGGAAGATGAGGAAAGGAGCTTGTGCATCGTGAACGAAGGGAACGCTTAGGCGAATCCAATGGCACCTAACACATTCGCTCAAGCGAAGCGAACTACGCTCAGGCGATTCTACTCAGGTTCTCCAATCCACACAACACTCGCTGAAGCGAAGCTACACTCGGTATCCAGTCACTCCACTCAGATTTTAGCGTATGGTTCACTCGAGAAGGGTTTACTCTCAGCTTGCTCGGATTGAGACAATCGTTCACTCGGTATTGATTTAGCTCACACGGGATTTGCTCCTAGGATTACTCAGTTATTTCCCCCATTTTACATTCTCTCGGACCTAACCTAATCCTATCCACTCAGAATATCATCCTTTGGTCACCCGGATTATATATATATATATATACATATATATATATATACGATTTACACAAAATTTATGAAGGGGGGTTTCTCTCAGAATCCTTTTTGGGCAATCCCCACATGGAAAGGCCCAGCTACGAGTCACTGACATACAACACATTCTAGTCGGAAAACCTTCACTTCGACGGCTTCTCCCTCAGAAATCATTAATCAATCTTTACTCGGGGGACCTTACAATTACCACTCACTAGATTCAACCCAACTCCTCCTCCAAACTATACGACCACAATCATTCGGCTGTTCAACTCCTCATCACTCGCAATGACTCACTATCTCGCTTTTCCTCGATCCACAACCTAGCTACACTCCTACCTATAGTCACACTGATCTCATATGCTCGAAAGTATACCCACACATCCATACCTATCACTCGGGCATTACCTACAGCATAAAATAATCACACAGTATAAACACATAGAGAGGTACTTGAATAATTACAAAAGTATCATCATGACTTTGTTCACCCAAAAATGTTCAAGTTCTAACGTAAGGACAAAATCAAAATATGAGCCGGCCAAGGCTTAACAGGACCTTACACACAGTATATACATATACACATATATTCAATAGCACTCGGTTGCTTGTTCTGCACCCAGCTCCTCCTTCACCCTTCATTCCGAGAGATGTTCACTGAAAATGTAGCCACTGCAGGGGTGAGCTTTTGCATGCAAAATGTCAATCAAAGACTCGGTATCAGTGTTAGTACGCACACTTACTTTCACTCAGTTGCATTTGGTTAAACTAAGATCATGCAAATCAGAATAACTTCTATAACATACATACTACATAAAGTGCATCTTTATTCATACGTACACATGCATCCACACACTTGGAAATCATTCATACCACTCAACACGTGCTATGCGTACTATCTTAATCAACATCATATCTACATGCATGCTTGTGGATCCGACTCGAGTAATGACTTTCAGTTACAGTTTCCTCCTTATTGGCCACTCGCCCATCAGCTCTTCCCGTGTGGTACCGGTCTCCCATTGACGTCTCGAGACTCATCTCTAGCTCCTACGGCTACCACGAGCTCCCACAGGATCTAGCCAAGGTCTGTAGCTGGAAGCCATTCCCTCAGGGCTCTAGACCTTCCACGGGTCACCCCATTCTTACACATGCAGCTAATGCGTTTACCAGCAAGCATCATTACTCAACTGATACCTCCTTCGCAACCATCGTAATAGAAATAGATTCAACACAGTCTTTACGTTTACTTTGCCGGCCACACCAACATGCACGGCAATCGGACAATCAAGGTAATAACATCTGACAAATCAACTAACAATCACACTTTCATGTTTTCACAGTGTTAACAGAGGTAGGACCATGCATCTCATTCTTCTATAACAAGGCTAACAGGCTACATTACCACCATCTTGATTACATGCAATTATTGTATCACTACTATCCTACACACAGGATCCAGAATCAACAATCATACATAATATTCAATCGTCACAAACACATGCACACACTTAAAGTAACACACTCATCCGGTACCGTTCGTAGACCATGCATTTGACATGCAAGCGCCCCCTACCTACAAAAGGAACTCAAGAAGCTCTCCTACTCCCAACGTTTGGTCTGACGCTCTATCCGACTCGTCCAGATCCCCTTCGCACCGTCGTACTCTGCAATCGGCTCGGGGATGAGAAGTTGTTCTTCCTCTGCTTCAGGGATCGTCTTCCACCAGTTGGAGGGGACTCTGACCTTCCTTCAGCACCGTCGTTGCGATTTCCAGAAACGAAAGGAAAAACAGGGGAAGGGAAAGGAAGATGAAAACAAAGAAGAAGAAAAGAGAGGATGAAGTAGTGGGAAGAAGGATGAGCATCCACGGTGATACAGGGTATATGTGCATGCAAAGAGAAGGAAGTGGGATGGGAAAATGTGAGTCGCAACCCACTCACATAACTTGCCAATCACAAACAGCCATCTTTCACCAATTAAGCCTTAATTAACTTGTCATTATTCCTTAAGTTAATTCGATTATGATTACCAATTAACCTCTCACTTTGAAATCAAACCTTAATAGTTTATTTTTCATTTGGCATTTACCTTTAAAATTGGGATGTTACATTGTTAACCATTGTTGCCATAAGGCCAGGTCTTAATGTAAGTTTTTACTGAGAAAGCTCACGAGGGATCGGACTTTACGGTGAATTCTTAGAATTTATATCACGAGGGATCGGTTATAATGATTTTAAGCTGCAATGACATGAAACTTGATGATTAAATATGCATGTCTTGAGTTCCTCATTGTTATTCTAGATTAGGGATCCAATTTCCAACATAATTTGTTTATCTATGTTTATCTCAAGTATCTTACCTATTCTAGATTGCAACTCAACTTTTTAGATAGATTTTTATTTTCTTTTTATCTCATGAACAACTCAACCATGCTATCTTGTGAATATTGTATAAATTGTATATAAATCATTCTTTTGTCCATAACTTTCTTCATATTTACCATAGTAAATAGAAAATTACTGTTGTTATTGGACTTTCAATCCCAGTGGAACGATATCTAAATTTTGAAAACTACAAACAATTGGTGCGCTTGCTAATCAACAACCCAGTGGTGGAAACGAACGGATCTGACGCTATCGCCGGGTTAACAACAACTAACTCCTATTTTGGCTCTAACTACCAACTAACAATTAACAAACTTCTAACAACCAAAGTAATAACTTCTAACCAAAATCTAGATGTGCCAAATCTGAAATTTTAGACACCTACACAATACCAAACCGAAATGGAAAAGACAAGATGCAAAAAATTAGAGCAAAGAAAGAACTATTACAAGAACTCAAAAGAACAAGAACTTTTTATGAGTTTTCTAGTTTATCATGGCATCAACAAGGAAAATCTATGGTGTGAAAACAAAATTCCAGCCAGCAATTAAAAGGCAAAACCGAATTCTATAAGAAGAAGAAGATTAAAGAAGAACCTCCCAAGCTCATGTGATACCAATTGATGTAGGAACTTCTTCTAACTTCTTGAAAAAGGGTAGATCTAGGGATCTTCTGTTCTTCTAACCTCCATAAGCCTTTGTTTAAGATCTTTGCCCTTGGAAACCAAAATGAGAAATGAAGGAAAGACTCAAGAACTAAAAGGTGGAAATTGAAGGGTGAAAAAAGCATGGAAAAGGTGGAAATGGAAGGGAGAAATGAGGAGGATGGAAGATGGAATAGAGGAGGTGAATGGGAGGTCACTCCTAGAAAGAGATAACTCCTCTAACTCACCACCAAGGAGGGAGGAATCCCCTTGGATGAGAGCTTGCTACTGCTCACTCTAATCTAGAGAGAAGGGAGAGCTTCTCTCACTAAAAACTCACGTTGAAAGTGTAAAATCTCAAATGGCATTAACTGTATCAAAAATACAAAAGGAGAGCTCCTTATATAGGCCTCCATAAATTTAGCCAAGGAGGAGCTAATTGGGCTAGGTCCATTGATCTAAGGCCCATAAGGAGAAAAGAAGAGGAAGATGGCCTATACAAGGCCCAAAAATGAAGTACATGGCCCTAAAGTGGCCCATTTGACCTTGCAAGGTCCAAATAAACCCTAAAGCCTAGAGAATCTAACTAAGAAGTATATTACAATTAAAATATGAATAAATCCTCAAGGAGTCTTCATTGGGCCTGGGCCCACTCAAAGAGAGGAAGGAGGATAAGGCTTGATGAATGATCTCTTTGGCCTTTTTGGTCTTGGCCCTTATGAGAGGACCTTTGTAAGCTTCAAGTCATTTATCTAAAGTAGTGTGAGGGTCATCCCTTAGTGTGTCCTCATTAATAGGACTACTCAAATGAAGTAATAAAATTATCCCAACCTATATTACTAACCATTCTTAGAGTGTCATAAAAAATTCTTACGGTTTCTAAAGTATCAACATAGAAAAATCTTGTTGACCCTATTTCTTTTTTTTTAAATGTATCTAACCTCATTTGTTGCTCTTGAGTAGAGAACTCTATACTTCTAATATGAAATAGGTTTTGGTCAAAATTACCTTGAGTGTGTTTACTTTTTGAAGCTTGTTGGGAGGAAAAACTTGCTTTTCCCTTGCTTTTGTTAACCTTGAGAGCGATTAATGCACTTGTGGAGCTTTTAAGAAGATGAGTGAACCTGTAAATCTTGAAGAAATAAGAGTACCATACACAAAATCAGATTACCCACAAGTTTTTAGTAAGGATTAATGAAGTTTTTGGGCAATAGGGGGGCTTGATTTGAGGTAGAAGAAGGAAATGGCTATGAAGGGTAAAAAAAAGGGTTTAGGGAACAAGAGAATAAGGAAGATGAAATAAAGAAGAAGGGACCCCTTGGCACATTTAAAAATATGTGATGGACTTAGGGACAAACCACGACCGTGGCAATAACCACAACCAAGCCGTGGATTGTTTTGGAAAATGGTTTTTTTTAATTTTAATTTTAAAATTCAATTTTTCCCTCTATATTTTCAAAGACTTAAAATCAAATTTTAATTTCAAAATTTGATTTTTTTTAGATAATACCAAATTGACACCATAGCCATATTTGAAACCATGGGTAGGCCTTTGTTCTTGCTGTTTTGAGAGTAGAAATTACACAAGTTAGAGAATTTGGAACTATGTTCATGGTTTAAACCATGGGTAGGCTATGGTTTAATTTGTCCAAGAATTAAAATTTTATCTCACACATGATTCAACCTGTCTTGTAAATTTCCCTCCTGTTCTTTCAACTCATGGTCTTCCATTGCCACCCTAAACTAGTTCTTTAGCACCTCCAATGCTCTTCTTCTTGACAGCTCCTTCACTCCACTGAAGTAAAACATCTCTTTTATTTATTTTTTAATTGAATGTGGGGTTGTCTCCCCACAAGTGCTAAATTTATAGTCTTCAGTTAGACCTTCTTGAATCTTTTGCTAAATTATTAGGTCAACTTCCTGATGGCATCTCTTGAACAGACCCCAAACTTCCTTTTCCATCTTTTCAAGGCATTCTTGAGTTTAACCTTGGCCTTCTTTTGTTCCTAAGGTGAAAGTTCCTCATCACCCTTCTCTAGTAAATCATCTATAAAAATAGTAGATGGAACCAAAACAGAATTTTATGGATTATGATGAGAGTTTTTAGGACATCACCCTTCACCACTAGATTACTGTTACCAATTTCATAGAAATTAATACCAATTCCAGGATTTCCATTAGCCTTCTCAAGGTTAACCATACCCTTTTTGTTTCCAACATTCAAAAACAATTTTCTATTTCTATTATCAACAACCGTTCCTATAGGGGAAAGAAACGGTCTCCCTAGTATAATAGGGATGTCAACATCATCCTTTATCTCTAATACAACAAAATTAGTGGGTATGTATAATTTTCGAATCTTAACATGGATATCTTTAATTATACCCACAAAATGTTTTACAAATCAGTCAATAAATTACAAAGACATCCTAATGGGCTTCAAATCACCTAAATCAAGTTTATTAAAAACAAAAAAAGGTATTATATTACAACAAGACCCAAAGTCACACAAAGATTTTTTAAAACTCATACTACCTATCATGCATGTTATAGAAAAATTACCCGGATCTTGAAACTTAGGGGGCAACTTTTTCACACCCACAGATTTGTACTCCTCAGTAAGTGGAACATTTTTAGCATCCTTAATTCTTTTCTTCTTTGAAAATATCTCCTTAAGAAACTTAACATAACTTGGCATTTCTTACAAAGCCTTAGAAAAAGGAACGTTAGCATACAATTCCTTAAGGAGTTCAAGAAATTTACCAAATTGTCTGTCCAATATAACTTTTTCTAACCTTTGTGGATATGGAATTTGAGGTTGGTAAGGCTTCACCTTTTTTATCTTCTCAACATCATCAAAGTTATATGCAAAGATTACATCTAACTCATCACCAATGGCTTTCTTCATAGATGTGGGTATGGACTCCTCCAGCACCTCCTTTTGCTTCAGTATAACCTCCATGATGTGGCTTCTAGGTTCTTCTTCAGGCTTTCTAGGAAACATCCCTGGAGCTCTAGTAGCTTGTAAGGCTTGTTGAGCTATCTGTGTCTCCAATATTTTACTATGGACAACTATAACATCTACCTTGGTAGAAAGACTCTTAATAGCTTTAAAGAACTCCCCATTCTACTTCATTGGGTTCCTAATGAATGTCTCCATCAGGGATTCCAATCTTGATTTCTAAGGCACATATGGAGCTTGTAGATCAAATGGTCCTTAGGAACGCCTAAAGCTTCCTTGCCCACCTAGGTTGTATGGCTCTTTGTTTTAGAATCCAGGCGAACCCTTGTAGTTATTGCTAAAGCCACTACTTTGATAGTTCCCTATAACATCTACATGTTGCACCTCTGGTTCCTGGTTTTGGGGAAGTCCCAACTTGCACACGCTAGCCACATAACCTGTATTACCACACAGCTCACAAATAACATTTGGAGGACCTACACCAAGTTTATCAAACTTAACAAACAAGGCTTCTACTTTAGCAATCAAAAGAGAAATTACATCAATATAGTACTTACTTGGAGTTTTGGGAGGCAAACTCCTATCAGATGACCACTGGTAGGAATTACGAGCTACCTCTAAAATAAAATTGTACCCCTCCTCCATGGTGTTGGTGTTTTCCATATTGTTTTATAAAACTATTAAATTTTGGGCCTATGTAAATTCTAATGCACTTAATTATAAAACTAATGAAATTTATTGAGTAAGTTAAGAGAAATTTGAAATTTAAAAATTTTGAAATTTTCAAAGAAATATAAAATTTTCATGAATTTTTAAGTAGTATTATGTGTAGGAGTTATTTTCGTTTAAAAGGAAAATTTTGATACAAGAAGCTTTATGAAACACTAGAAGTTTTAGATGGAATTTTAAAAGTGTACACATTTTGAAATTTTTTGAGTTTAATGGGTTTTAATGTGAAATTGATAAAGATTGAGTGCCTAAGTGAATATCTCTTGACCTCATAAAGTATTATGCATGAGTTAGTGTTAAAAGGGGGTGTCTTGATGTGCCAACAATCAATGTATGTTTATTGCACTACCAAAAAAAAAGCTATTAACGACTACCCAAACCTATCGCTAAATCATGATATTTCTGTCGCTAAATCTATTAGCGACGGAAATTATGATGGACAAGACGTTGTCGCTACCTCCATCATCACTGACACCACAGTGACACCAAAAGACACCATCGCAGAGGTTTTGAAGGGGTCACGCCGTCACTAATCGGGTCCCTATGGTGGTGACGTCCCCTGTTGCTATTACTAGCTACGTAACAACCATGTCATGTCGTCGTTATGTCACTATTTTCTGTTTATGTAGCGACCATCTCAATACCGTCACTATTTCTGGCTACGTAGCGACCACCTCGATGCCGTCGCTATTTTACTTATATGATAACGACGGAACCTACCCTTTGTTTCATCGCTAATATCTGTTTTTTTAATTTAATTTATGTTTATTATTATTTTAATTGAATTTAATTTTTGTTGATTGTAACAACCCTCATTTTGCGTGATGGATCCCTGAGACTGGATGTCTTGGTAATTTGTTAAGTTTTATGTGTATTGATGACTGGGCTACGGCGGTCTTGCTTGTGTGATAACTAATTTATGTTCTAGAAAGATCTCATGAAATAGAGGCAGGTATCCTTACTTTAATTATATGAATGATAGTGATGATAATAATAATAATAATTATTATTATTATGTTAGTAAAAATACTTATAATAACGAAGATTAATTAATTAGAGTTAGTGATTTAATGGGGATAAATGTTTTGAGTTATTAAAATTATGCAATTTCCCCCATTTCTACCCAAAAGATTATCCAAAGTGTTTGAATCAGTTATTTTATCCCATGACATCCTTCACACTATGTTTAGTGATTTTTATGAAAGGTTCAATGCCCATTTTTAGTCACCTAAACCTAAAGACTCGAACAAGTCGTTGCCCTCATTGCTGCCCCTTAAAAACTCAAACAAGTTGCTGCCCTTGTTACTTGACACATCAACTTTGTATGGATTTGAGCCAACCATATTGCACTATGCCTTTGAGACATGCCAAGCCCATGCAAACTCCTTCATCACTACTCTATTAGTTACATTTGACACATAGCTAGTGCATGAAATTAAGTTGACATCTTTCCCTTTTCACTCTTAGACGTGAGACTCCTTGTCCAATAAGGGTCCATGAAAAAATCTTCTATCTTTCATAGACTACACTTGTTCTTCCACTTTCTCTTTTTTCTCTATGTTAGACAAAAGTTCAAGCAAACTTTCTTCCTCCTTTCTCCTCCTCCATTCATGTTAGACACTGATAAGTGCTTTATAGTACAATAAATTAGATCCAGTTTGCTTAGGATTTTTATCATTATCCACTGTATTTCCTTTATTTATTGCGATTTTTGCTTTCTTTCCACTCTATTCTACTTGGGTATGTTATTTTGCAGAAATTAAGGCAATAAAGGATCAAAAACAAGAGAAAAATGACCATAAAATGATAAAGAAACAAGAAGAACAAGCCCAAAGTGGAAAGAACTCTCTTTTTATGCTGAATTCCGACTCAGAATGCTGAATTCCGACCAAGAATGCTGAATTCCGACTCCATATGCTGAATTCCGACTCATAGTGCTGAAATCTGACTCAAAATGACCAAATCCGAGTAGAAGGACTCAAAAATGATCAAATCCGAGTGGAATAACTCAGAATGGAGCATTGCCGAGTGGAATACTTCACTGTTGGAGGTGTTTTCTGATTACAAATAATCTGAGTGAAGAAATGCTGATTGAAACAAGTCTGAACTATTTTTCTGTGCCAAACTGCCTCCGATTGGAAAACTCCCGAGTGGTCAAAACTTTTGTCCGAGCAGAAGAAGTTACTGAAAGAGCAACTGTTGAATAAGGGGGAATCCAAGTGGTTTCATTTGGAGAAAATGGCATTCTCAAGCGGAACAAGGCATTTCTGAGTAATTCCTTAAGCAAGCAAGGAAAATCCGACCAGGAGTGAATCACACTCAGACAGATTCTCACAGTTTCACACTAAGTCCGAGTGAGATCTCTGCAACAAAGAATACCGAGTGAGTTGGGTCAGAAACCTATGTTTCCGAGCTAAGAGAGATACGGACCCGGAAAGAAATTCAATCAGTCAGATTCCAACCCTTCAAGTGCAAGTTTCTGAGTAAAAGTGGAGGCCATTCCGAGTGAGAAGTAAGAAGGCACTTCTGAGTGAATGTATCCAAATGAATTTGTCCGAGTGAATTCCAAAGCAAAATCCGAGCAAAGTTTTAACTGAGTGGTTCAAATTCAGAGACAGCCGAGTGAAAATGGTTGGGAACCAATTGAATAAATTCTGATCCTGAGTGAGTCTTCAATCAGTTCCGAATGAACTCCATGAAGCTAAGCCGAGTGAATGGTTTCAGTCGGTTCCGAGTCCTACTACAGTCAATTCCGACTGAATGGCTCAATCAGAGTTACTCTTCAGTCACTCTTCACTCGTCCTTTCATCCAGCTTCATCACCGACCGGTTCTCCTCCAAACACCGACCCCCAACAACACTGACTGGCTTTCACTCGGATTTGTGTCCAAAGTCACCTTTTCACTCGATCTTTTGCACAAAAGGCCTCTTTTCCACTCGGATTCTAGAGAGAAGGTGAAAACTGACCCAATTCTTCACAATGCAACACCGGATCACTACCTCCATCAACACCGACTCCTTCCATATCTTCACAGGCCCAACACCGGATCAATAGAACACCGGCCACAATCAACAACACTCCTCTCCACACTGTCCAGTAACTTCATTATCCCTCAAGCCATAACACCGTCCCCTCTCCTTTCAAAACCGACCTACACTCCATAACTCCAAACATCGGATCACTCTAAACCGTCCTCAATCCAGAACACCGTCCCATTCCCTCTCCCTTTTCGTTCCAACATAACACCGACTCCAACACCTCTCTCCATACCGTCCAATATCAACTTCACACCGCCCAGACTCTTCTCTCCAACCAACACCGTCCAGCACTCAACAAACCACCCTCCAACAAGCTTTCACTCGGAATTATGGGGAAAACAACACTTTTCCACTCGGAATTTCTCCACCCGCACCAATCATCACTAAATCCAAGCACCGAATTATTGGAAATATTAAAATAATGCAATTTGGGACAGTTGGAAGTCACATGCACTGAACGTTTTCTCCCACTTGACACCATCCAGGCTGTCTCCAAGCTGTGATGGTGGGGCGGCTGAGAAGAAGACAATTGCACCAACTGGCAACGCGTTTTCCCAGCTGACTTCTTCCCTTCCTTTGCCTATAAAAGGGAACACGGGCAGCACCACCAAACCATCGAACAATCACTTCAATTCAATTTCCTTTTCTTTCTTTTCTTTCTTTTCTCTCTTCCGTCCTTCTCTTTTCTTTTCTTTCTTTCTTTTTCATTTTCTTCTTCGTTCCTTCTCCTTTCTCTTTTGTTTTAATTTCTCTTTTCCTTTCTTTTTCTTTATTTTATTTTAAGAGTTGTGAATTGTAAAAGTGAGAATTTAAATTTGTAATTGGTGGAGAAATTATTGCAACAAGGAATTACAGTGGTAAATTATTCTGAGCTTTTGGAGAAACCCGTAAGTCTTTATTTTTACCATGTCTTGCATGTTTTATTTTTCCATCATATATATGAATTTGAATTATTTTATGAGTAGCTAAATTAATTATCTTGGGATGAAAGGGGTATGATAATATTTTATTTTAATGTTATTTTGACTTGGAATTAAATAAACTTTTGTTTTCCATTTAGTTCAATTATGCTCAATGCTTTTAGTAATTCCTAACAAGAACCTAAATGATAAAACTGTATACTTACGGGTATATTAGTAAGTTTAGGTAATAAATAGAATCGAGAGATTTATTTTTATCGGAAAGCTTTGAACTAAACCTAAGATTTTTGAGATGCTTTTTGTGACCTCGGTAAAACCGTGAAAGTAATCAAAATTCTTTTAAGGAAATAAAAGGGATTTTCATAAAACGATAATGGGCCTTTCTGAGGATTAAGCAACGCTTTCCATAGGTTAGGTACATTAATAGGATTCCGAGAGGAACATATTAATTAGCTTTTGGAAAATTCGCCTTGGAAAACTTAATTTGATTCTTATTTATGAAAAGTTAAAATTCATTAACATAAAATAGAGTCTTAATCCCCTGAAATCCCAAGATACTCTCAACTTTGATTTTTTTTTAAGTGTCAAGTAAATTTTGTTTCTAAATTCAGATTTTTAAATTGTGTTTTATTTTACAAAAACCTTAAAAAATCAATTGTGTGGATAATTAAATTTTAATATGTCGGTACTTTGAACACAGTCCCTGTGGAGAACGATAATCTTTTATATTACGCGACATAACCCGTGCGCTTACGGGCCCTGTCAAACACCATCATTCATCCATCATCATCAAGCCCAAGCCACTCCACTACCTCTTCTAGCTCCCATGCATAAGGTACCACTTCCTAAATACCTCACTACCTGCTAAAATCATCCAAAAACAACCACCTTTTCTACTTTATTCCATCATCATTTCCACGTTACTTACCACCCACCAAGCATTCATCTTCTATTTTCTTTGGTAGACCACAAATGGTGATCTAGGAGCAAGTCTTATCTTGGTGTTCTTTTTCTTGAGGCTGAAATTCCTAAGGTAAGGGGGAGTATTAGCTTGTTTAAAACCATTATTTTTCATATGCATGGTGAGGTATAAATGTCCTCGGTACCTCCCTTAAAGATCCTTATTTGATGGCTTAGATCTTGAAAACTTCTTTAGAAAAATTGTGATCTTTTGGGTGGTATCATGATTGCGCCATGATCAAGTTAAATTTTTTATTTTACAAAGTTTAAATTACAAAGTTACTAACTTGTTAATGGTATTGCTGCAGAATTTATTTTGATTGGATGCATGTTGTTATAAATGTCAGAATATTGCATTTTCTTTGGTTTAAAGTGTGACGTCCTTCGTCATTTTATATTTATTTATATTTGTTTAGTTTAATATTCATAATAAATTTTTCACATTTAACAATAATTAATTAAGCCCTAAATCAAAATAGCATTCATTTTTTGCTAACATGATCAAATAACACTATCTCGTTCTCTAATAGTATAATCGACTATCCCCTGCTTAATCAAGGCTTTAAAGGACTCGGAATAATCGATTACAATGCCCTATTCGATTACCAAGCAAATGGTAATCGATTACCGACTTCCTGGAATGGTACATTGGATCAGATGCATTACCTAATCGATTACAGGACCTTAGATAATCGATTACCTGGTTTCTGTTGGAAACATAATCGATTACTATACTACTCATAATCGATTAGCAGGCTACTGGAAATTATGTAATGTATCAGGTGTTTCCCCTAATCGATTACCACTCAAAATATAAACGATTACATTGGTTCTGGATGACCTATAATCGATTATGTCCTGATGCCTAATCGATTATCTTAAAGACAGAGGCCTTGTAATCGATTACACCTTGGAGGCTAATCGATTACAACCTGTTATTCTGCAGAAATTATGCAGATTTTGCATAAAAAATGAACTTCTTCACTACCAAAACCCATGCAAACGATATCGGGATGCCATCAAATTTTAACACAAGGTCAAACACATGATTTGTGACGTGTGACAACTGGCCGCACTCAAAAATTCCTAAAAACGAGTAACTTATATGCATAAACACATTTATCTCATTTTAAGGCATTTTGGGGTAACCAAGGAGTCCAATTTTGGCAAAATGGATCCGTTCCATTTCCCACAAACCATAATTAACTTACTTAAGCTAGTGCATTCCTTCTATTACACCAAAACCTCATAAATTATCATTTGACCATACTAGTTCCTAGCTCATGTATAAGACAACTATACAAAATCTCAAAACACACATTCTAAAGGGCTATAATTCACAACTCTCAACATCCATTCTTCACAAAATAAGCAAAACCTGCCATAAATATATATGTATCTAATTCATGAAACTTATCATATCCATGAACATCTCATTATCTACTCATCAAGAATGCATCTTCTCATCAACCAACTTGCAATTTTTATCCATTACTTATCACAAACATTCATAACCACCTTGATCACATCTAAATTAGTCCAGCACACATAGGGAATATATAAACATAACATACATATAACTCAATACACATTGCACACATCCTTTCACTCATAATTTCCTCTACTCCTTGGCATCAATTCTCTGCTTGATGCATCTCCGGGGCTTCAACCTCTTCCCTGTCACTGGTTACTAAAATTAAGAAAAACAACAGCAAGGGTGAGTGTTTGGTATCATAATTAATATAGAATGGCAATTCAATAACAAGATACATATTCACTATTTTTAGTTTGAACCACTTATCTTACCTCTTGCCCTCAATCTCCATTTACCAATCAAAGTTCAATTCCAATTCCTTTATTCCCAACTTGCCAATCACAATCAACAATTATCATGAAACACATTCATATCATCATACAATGCTAACAATGCATCAAATAACACAACTGACTCTCATATTAAATCGACGCCTAGTATCCGGATACTAAAAGGATCAGCCTTCAGCTGGGGGTCCTACTTGACACCCCGTGAACCCTGCTTGGTCCACTGAGTCCTACTTGACTCTCCACCTCAACCACTGGGTCCTACTTGACCACTGGGTAGCTCAACTGGGCATAAACACCGCGGGAGCCAGAAACGAGGGGCTGCACATACCGTCGGCCGTCCTACACCACATAATCACACATGTATATTCATACTTCATATATATCATAATGCAAGTGGCAATCACAAAACGCATACTCATCAATTGGGCGACCTACTTGTCAAGCCCGTCATCACAATGCCACTATACTCATCAACTCTTCACTATTCAATTTACATTGTACTCATAATCATCACAATCATACACAACTTTCATTCATACACATACACTTATCATTATTTATATATTCTCATTAATTCCGTATTTAATTCACTTACTCAATTTAATTACATTTACCTATTCTAATTAATTACGACCCGAACACCCCCCTTACCTCGATTCCGAGCTCCGACGAATCATTCTTGATGCGATTGGCGTTCCCTCGATGCTATATCCAACGTTCTATGTCCGAAATCAACACCCACTTCACCGTTCGATCCTCCGACGACTATTTCGTCACCTACAGAGGTCGAAACGCAGAACCCATCAATGTTAAACCGTTCTCATTACTCTAAAAGCCATTTTTCAAGCTTCTACACACTAGAGGAGTAGGAAACCATAGCTTACCCCTCCATGCACGACTCTTTGGTTTAACGAAGAAAATGAAAGAGATGCGAAAACTTAATTTAAAGGGGTCATTAAACTCACCTCGAAGCCACGGTCTCTAAAACGTAGTTACCTCGAAGTTTCGACGCGAAACGAGCCTTCCCTTGAGGCATGCAACATACGACAATGAGGGAGAAGAAGAAGAGGAAGAAGACGCTGGCGTGAAGTGAGGGAGAAGAAGGTGAATTTTCATTAATTAAAACTCAGGGGCAAAATGGTCATTTTCTCATTTCTTTTATAATTTCTTTAAGATTTTAATTAAGTCTTTACCTTTCACCCCATCGGTAACTTCTAAATTTACCTTCTTCTAATTACCTTCATTTAATCTTTTTGTAATTAATCGCTAAATAATTTTATTTATTTCCACAACATTTAATTATTTACAATTGTATTTTAATAATAATACCCAAAATCTCAATAATTCTAGTTGGGCAATTATTAATACTTTCCGTCAATTAAAATTTTTCTAAAATATTAGGGATGTTACATAAAGTGGTGGCTTGAAGTATCATATTATTTTTAGAAGATTTAACATGCTTTAAAAATAAGTTTAAAGCCTAAATTAATTATGTGCTGCTGCTGGAAATTTTTCTTCTCTAGTTAAATGACTTAACGTTCATGGATCTTAACGTAAAATCTCACCTTAAATGATCTAGTACTTAAGACTTGTTTGCATGGTTTGATCTTTGGATTTTTATTAATAAAAATGAATGTTTGGATGTATATTTAATTCTAGATTTTTCAAAATTTAAGAAATTAAGTTGCTTACATTAACGTTGATTGTGTGATATGCTTGAAATTCGAGAAAGTAAATTATAGAACGTTTAAAGCTTAATTTTTGGTGAATTATGAGATGGTGGAGCTGTTGTATTTTTTATGTTTTAGTACTATGTTTAACCACAAAAATTTTGTGAATGTGATATTAATTGAAAAGATTTAAAAAGGGACCCCACTTTAGACGTGAACGAGTTAAAAATAGAATAAAACATGTTTTCATGGGCAAATATGGGGATTTGAGAAAACTGTTTTCAAGGTACATTTTATGGTATGAGTAGTCAATTTTTGAACATAAGAAAAATAGCCAAATGAGTAAAATTGGTTTGAAGAATTTCTGACGCGTGATTTGTCCTTAAACGCTTTTTTACAAACACTAAAACAACAAACTTTGATACCTTGATTCCTTTTCATGTAGGGGCTGTTTTTGGCTAGTTTTAGTGTTTAAATTTACTATATTTAATTATTATTTTAAAATTCAAAAACTTTTGGCTTTGGAATCACTCTTTAAGTTTGTAGATAAAATATGACAAAAATAAGGTTTTTAGTAAACAGCAAGAACCAACAACTTTAAGTTTTTGGTTTAACTAAAGAGGATTTTTACTTTCAGTGTAAGACTAGAAAGGATTTTAAAAATTATGATAAAGTATTTTACCTAAAGTCTTAGAAGTTTTTAGAGTCAAAACTAATTTAATTCGTTCACCATAAGTTAATACGACAAAACGACATTGGTCAAGACTTGAAAAATCATAAGGAATGTACTTCATTTTTATCTTCTTAAACTAATATCTAACTATAAAATCATATTTTTAGAATTAAGAATAAAATAAGTTAGAAAATTTTACTTCCTAAAAGTTTAAAAAACAAAATATGCACCAAAATATCCTTTTAGGAAAAGGGAGATTTAAAAATAAATTAGATATAGTAATTCTAGAAATTTTCTTATAAGACCTTTTTAGAAACCAACCTCAGTGCTTCTAAGCAAAGTGAGTTAGGTAGCACTTAGGCCTTGGTCCTCAATGTTCACTACACGAAAATATTTTACAAGGAACGGTTTACAAGCTTTAAGGACAAATATGTAGAGCGGGCAAGGTTTCGTCTAGTACTCAGGCAGCCTAATGGTAATACAAGCCTATTGCATATTGTATTTGGAGATGAGGAGGGATGTTGGAATGATCCCCTAGAGCATATAGTTATGGGTACAATAAAGTAACAGTTGGCATCTCGATCCCCTGTTGGCGGTCTTGGGAGTATATCGGGGGCAGACCTCCAATGGCTTGGATTCATGCCTGATGCCGGATTTCCTGTGGCAAACTCTAGTGTACTTTGACTCAGAGTGAGAGTTTTTATGACCGTCTAGTGCCCATTCTAATGAAATGTGTGATTGATTTGTTATTGATGGGACTATGAGTCCTTACCCATTTAATGAAAATGGAATGAGGAGAGCTCCAGTCGCTCTAGTTGGGCAAGAAGGATAAGGTGAGATGGTTGTGTAATATTGGTATGTGAGATTGATAAGTGGAAGTTGGGCCCTATTTCATACTGGTAATGAATCAAGACAATAAACGAACCTAACGCATGCATAGCATATCATAATTGTGTGATTAACTCCGTTGATGTACTTTTTCTATATGTTCCCCAATACTGTATGGTTATTCTGAGGTATGTTGTATAAAATCTTTCTATTTGTTTGATGCATATATAACTGTTAAATATTTAAAGCTAACCTTGCATGTGGATTATATGGGTTGAAAGCTTATACTCACCCGTTTTATGTTGTATGTTGTTTTCCTTTCCTGTGATCATCAGCCGAGGGTCAGGGTGAGCACGAGTAGGGCTTGGACTACCTGTAATAAAGGACGTTAGACCGTGGGCATCGGCTACTATATTTGCTGTAAGTATCGAGACTATTGTAGGTCCCGACGTTATCTTATGTTATGATGTTTTGTAGTAACTATTATTGGGAGCCTGTGAGACCTGTACTCTTTTAAGTACACTTGTTATGAAGAATCAATCTATGTTATGTACTTTGTTTAAAGTTACGTATTGATGATCACCAATAAAAAAACTTACATTTTTCTCAAACTTTAGTGACTCCTTAATTAAGTAAAATGTTCCCGTATGGGAACTAGTCTTAGTTAATCGAGGGAGTCACATTAATTATTTTTTAATTGAATCGATTAATAATGACAATAATATTTTGATTCTTCATTGAATTTTAAACCCTAAATATCGTATATTGAATGACATAAAACAAATACTGAAATATGGAATATGATATAAAGTATAAACCAATGTATACAATATACAAATAAATGAAGCATAAAAAGTAAAATCATGGTGGAGGAGGATCCTGTGGTGGTGGTGGTGGTGACTGGGAAGTAGGGGGAGGTAGCCTTGTAATCAACTGTATAAGTAGCTCTTGCTACGCAGTAAGCTGTAGATGAGTCTCGGCTTATTCATCCTTGGCCCGTTGTCGATCCACCTCAGCCCGCTCCTCCAAAATCTACCTCTGGCATCTCTCCTCCTGTAGCTCATTGTTTAGATTTTGAATAACCTGAACAACATTCACCGAAAGGTGAGAGGAGGAAGAGGTCTTCCCCTTTTTTGCCAGCTACGTGCCCACACTGCCCGATCTAAATATCCTCCCTTTCTTATTCACGCTGACAACAGCCTCCATATAGATGGCGTTGTTGTCAGAACAAGAAAGGATGGGAGGGACCTCCCCCTCAGGTGTGAAGGCCACCAACTCCGTCTCCTTCTAGTCCCTCATGGCGAGATACGCCTCTTGCAATTGTAAAATAATGATAAAATTCAGTAAAATAATTTGTAAGTTTAAGCATGTGTAAGTTAAATTAAATTACCGCTATGTCTATCAATTTTTGGTTAACCCAAGCATTAGCTTTATTTTTCTTGGTCATTTGCATGACCTCATACAGTGATGGCTCCCGGTGCTCCTACTGCTCCTGTTGTTCACAATATATTCAGATTGTTAATATAAAACATATTAAGTCATTCATAAAAAATGGTAGAAAAATGTATACTTACAAATCTCTTTTTATGCTCAAGGATTGAAATGTTGCCCCAGTATAGATAGAGGTTGTAGCATCAGCTGCTCTATTTGCCTTGTTCCGAGCACTCGCCTGTTGGAATAAGACACCCTTCCACCTCTGGAATCTCCCATCCCAGTGGTCCTTAGGGATCTAAAGAGGGCGCTTGCCCTTATCCTTCACCATCCAAAGGGTACTCTTGATGATTTTAGAGGTCTTTGTGGGAAAGATCCTCCTAATCTCATCAATCATACCCTCTATCCACTGATAATCACGTTGTTACATGAAATGAGATTTCAAAATTAAAAACATACATATGAATTAGCCATAAACTCATAAGAAAGGGATGTGTTAAATTACCGAGAAGGTCTCAAACCATCCATCCTGGACAGCTTTACCAGCATCTGTCTAAAAGATGTATGCACCATCCACCTGGGCCTTCAGAACCTTAGTAATCGCTTTAGTAGTGCGACTACTATCAAATAAACAATAGTTAAAAATAAATAAAACAACATACAACATATGGACACTACCAAAATTTTGGTAGAGTCTCCTCTGTAAATGTAACATTTCTAAATTTGAATAGTTTCCCTCTTACAAATAGAAGAGTTCCCAGTACAGTTTAATGTATACAAGTACTATATGAATTATAAGTACAAATTAACTAACAAGCTACCTACTAAAACTTAAAACAAATTATTAGTAATACATACTCGTCTCTGCCCGAAAGTAGGACTAGAGTGGGTAGGGGGATCCTGGAGCTAAGGCTAGGGTCATCCAAACCCTACGGTGAAAGAATCTACTGTGGTGTGGTCTGTGGTGGTAAAAGAGTCTATTATGATGTGGTGGCTTGCTGTGCTGTGGATGACCCTGGTAAAGGAGTGCTGGTCTGCTGTGGGATGGTGGTCTACTGTGATGTGGTAGCCTGTTGTGGGGTGGTGGTCTGTTGTAGTGTACCCACACAGGATCCAGGAGTCCTCGAACCACCACCCCAGCTAAATGGTAATTGACGTCCTGTCATCTGTGGATAAAACCATGAAAACAAATGTTAGTCTCAGACTATAAAGATGTGTATATATGTATATATGTTTAATAATTGCATACTCTGTCTATTTTAGTTTGTAATTCCCCCTTAGTTTCAGTGTCACTATGGCTATCTATTTCAACGAGTTCCTTAGTCTTCAAATGGACCCTAGACTATTTTGATTGGGAGACAACATCTTTGTCAATGTGTTTACTCCCCCTGTAGTGGTGAGTGTCTCTTCCATTATCACTGGATCAATGTTGAACAGCAAATGGCTGTCATTGAGCTTATTTAGAGCGAGCTGATAAGCATCCTCAACCCCATCAAAGACATTATCAGTGATCTAACTTCAGGCGTTGGCCTTGATTACTGTGTACCAGTCCCAGTGCCCACCAGGGAAATCCATGTAATAAACCAGCTAGCTTGTTGAGAAAAAGTGAAAAGATTAAACGCTTTATATCTACCATTTTTCTTGACCTTAACTAGACCGTAGTTGTTGTCAACCTTTGTTCCTACACCATTGTGTTGTCGTACCAATCACACTTGAATAGAACGGTATCTCTTCTTAGTAGTCCGAAGAGAGAAACTTCAACAATCTCTATCAAGACTCCATAGAAGTCTTCCTCTAACTGTCCATTTATGCCTTTAACACAAACCCCATAGTTATGGGTGCGTATCCCTTAACTCCATTGGAAAATGTTAAACTTGTAGCCGTTTATATAGTAAATAGGCCATTTTTAACAATTTTCATCGGCCCCCAAGAAAGGGCTTGGAGTAAGGGGTCTTCAATATAGTTATTAGGGTCTTGAATCTATTTACAACATAACACATAGGTCATTGTGAAATACCTAACATTTAAAGTTTAACTAAAAAACAAAAGGTATACCAGTCTTACATGTTGTGCAAACCAACTGATGAATTTGGATGATACATCACTATGAATTTGGTCATTGGTTATATCATTTTGCTCGAGTTTCAACATATCTACATATAAGCTATTTAAAGAACAAAAATTTAGCAACAATAAAAGCTAGCTTTAGAATGCAAACTATAAGTTGGTGACTTACTCAAGATAGGGTTCCACTTTTGGGAAATTTAGAAAAATGTATAAGTGAGCCTTCTTTCAATCTTTCTCATCAATGTAACATTTTGTGACCTTGCCCCCAGGACGAACAGGATAGTTAAAAATTGAACTTTGATCATCCAACCCTACATGTATGGCCACCCCAAGGTTGTAGGGAATTCTACTCATTCTAGTTTCTATCTCTGTCAAAAGATAGAAAGAAGTAAAAATGGTCATTTCTTCCACTATGTATGCCTCACAAGTTTATGCTTCAATGCACACTTTGTGTGACATTTTGTCTTTTAAAGAGCATAAGAATCTAGAACAACATAAACAATGTTAAGTTACATAATACTATTATACGAAAAATTCTTTACAATAAAATTAAGTAGTTATGGTGTTCACCTTTCGAACTGATACATCCAATGGTATTGCACTGGGCCACTAACTAAGGCCTCATACGGTAGATGGATAGGTAGATGCTCCAATAAGTCAAAAAAACTAGGTGGGAAAATCTGCTCCAACTTACAAATCAAGACCGAAATACTTTCCTCCATCTTCACAAGTTTCTCCCCAGTTAATAAAGTTATCGTCAACTCTCTAAAGGAGTGACTCAACTCAACCAGCGGTTTCCAAATAGGCTTCGGTAAAGCATGAAACACGTACGGCAGTAGTTGTTGCATAAACACATGACAATCATGACTGTTTATGCCAAACACCCTACCCTCCATTCATCCATACACATATAGAAATCTGTTGAGGTCTAGTTAAAACATATTTCGCATACGGTTTAAACATTCTTCTACATCCCGCATCCCTCAATTCTAACTCCTTTCTAGAACACCAAATCGAAAGGTCTAGTCGACTTTTCTCATTATCCTTGTTCTCCCTTTAATGTCCATCACAGTGTCAAAAATATTCATGAAAACATTTCCTTCAGTGTACATCACATTAATGTTGTGTCTTGACAAGTCTTTCATATATAGCAAATCCCAAAAGATACTTTGCTTCACCTAGTGGTGTTCCTTCCCATAACCTGTAAACTCCTTAGCATTCTTATCCCAAATGTACAGATACTCTTGGACTCTTTCCCAACCCGTGTACTAGATAACCTACATAGTGGAGGTTCATTAACAACCTTGTTCTTCTTAAAAGCGATTTTGTTTTTCCTGAATGGGTGATACAACGGTAGAAACTTTCTATGACAGTCAAAAAAACTTGTCTTTCCATTAACAAAGAGTGATTCCCCTAGTATGTTCCATGCATATAGGGTAAGCAAGCTTCCCAAATGTTGACCATCCAGAAAATATACCATACGCAGGGAACTCACTAATGGTCCACATCAAAACAGCCCGCATCATGAAATTGTTCATCAAGGATACATCATAGGTCATCACCTCAACATCCCACAATTATGACAACTCCTCGACCAACAGTTACAAATACACATCTATTTTTGCCTTTGGATTTTTGGGTCCTGGAAACAGTGTAGTTAGAAACATGACCTCCCTCTTCATACACATATGAAGAGGTAGATTGTATGGGGTCAGTATGACTGGCCAACAAGAGTATGCTCTTCTATATTGATCAACTGGGTTAAACCCATCCGTACATAAGCCAAGTCGTACATTGAGCGGCTCACCTAAAAATTTGAATATAGCTCATCCAAACACTTCCATGCTTTCCCACCGGAAGGATGGCATAAAAGACCTTTCTGTGTTAAGTTTAGAGCATGCCAACGCATGTGTTTTGCAGTGGACAATTAGCCGTATAAATGTTGAAGATGCAGTGTTATGGGAAAGTACCATATTTTCTTCCTAGTCATCCTAGTTACCTTCCCTCTTATTTTAATGGTTTTGTAGAGGTGCTCATTATAGTGTACACATTTTGTGATACTTTTGTCTACAAAATCATTTCAAAATAGCATACACCTGCCAATACAACACTCTATATTTACACAACCCAACCTCAGGTTTGCCACTCTGGTACAGGTTTAATGGCATTCAATGATGACTAGGCATGGTGGAACCCATTAGATCGACCATTTTATTAAAACAACCCGCTCAAAGATTATAATCTGCCTTTAGCTTAAAACAGGTAGGGATACAGATAATTCAGTATGGCTCTTACACCCATCCCATAATGGAGTCTGAGCCGCTGCCAACAATCATCAAATCTCTTCACCTCCGGATTATGATCCTCTTCTATATTGTCATTAACGATTCCCAGCTTAGTCATCATGTTCTAGCATATGCTGGGTGAAGGGTCCAATGTAACATCCTAAATTTTAGAGAAATAAATTTATTATATGATGATAATTAATTATTTATGGTTCAACATGCATGGGAAAATTAATTACACATTGATTATGATTTATCGGTAAATTAAAATTTACTTAAATAGAATAATTCAATGGATAGTGTGGGACCTACTAAGTCAAATTGGATATTTGATAGTCTAGGATACTTAGGAAACTATTGTGGATATGGTGGTATGATTAAAATAATTTCTGGTGTTGAGGAAATATATATTTAGACACAATGTATGTTAATAAACGGTGAAAATACGAGCTAAATAAAATTAAAAGAAAATGTAAAATCCCTTTTCTCTCTTCTTATCACTGTGCACTTTTCCCACTCCCATTTACTCTCTTTTGCCTATTGGATAAAGGGAATTATTGACCATTGGAAAAAGTAAGATGATGCACCTTTTTGACTAATGGACAAAGACCAATTTTGCAATTTCTCTTTCCTTCTTCTCTTAATTTTTAGTGGCTTTCTTCACACTCCCTCCAGACTTCATTTCTTCTTCTTCATTCCTTCTAACCCAAAATCGCCCACCCCCTCTTGTGCCTATGTTTAATCAAAATCAACATCTAAGCTTGGATTCATTAAGCTCAAATGGAACATTGAAGCAAAGCTTGGTTCATTTTCTCTCCTTTCCCTCTCATTTTCGTGCTACCCTTTGTGCTTGGAGAAAAATGTAAGGTTTCATAATACCCATGGCTTTTGTTGATGTTTTTGAGGTTGTTGAGGTATTATAATGGAAGATAAGTGTAATTTTGATGAATGAATGTATGTGGAACCCAAACCCAAGGGTAGATGACCATTAGGAATTTTGTTGTTGATGATGATAATATGAATATAATGTTGTTGTCTTGGAAATGCCTAAGTGATGCAAAGAAATGATTGGAATTGATGTTTAGTGAATTTTTGTTAAAAACCCTAACATGAGGAAATTGGGGCTTTTGATAAAACTTGATGAATTTGGGGTTCATTATCTCAAGAATGATTTGGATAAGGAAATACATTTTTGGAATGGTTTGGCACTAATTATTGAAGTTGGGAATTTGAGAAATTAAGAGAATATGGACAACACTAAGTTGGTGAAATCAGTAGAAGTGGTATTTAGTGTGTGTTGGTGACTTAGGAGTTATTTTGTAGTCATTTGATTTTAGAGAATATGGATTAATGGAAGGAATTCTTGAAACTTAACAAAATAAGAAAATTGGTATTTATAACATGTTAAAGACATGTTAAGTGTTTTAGATATAATGGTGAATATTTAGAATTTGAAATTAATGCCTTTATAGGCCAATTGATTGAGATTTATATATATGTTAATGTAGGATTTATTCCGAATGATGAGGCGGGACCGTTGACTCGCTCAGATTACTTCTCTTGAGGTAGGATGGGAGTTTATATTCTAAATGCATGAGTTGAGTATTGGTTGATTGTTATATGTAACAATGCATATGTTTACCTTGCCTATATTGTATTGACAAATTGTGATGTTGAATGTTGTGTTGTTATGTGCTTGGAAAATGTATGGTATGAATTTGGAATATTAGTGGTATGCCTTGTGGTGATTGATAATTATGATGAGAATTTGGGCAAATGTTGTGCCTTTTTGTTGTTGAGAATATATGTGTATTCACCATAAATACTGATTGATGAAAGTCTATGAATCTTATTGTTGAGTATACCCTTAAGCAATTGATGATTTGTATTGTTGATAATTATGATGCCATTGTGGTTGATATAAGTATGATCTTGCATATGTGAATTGAATTGTATTGGTGAATATTGTGAAAGCTACACTAAGATATGAAATAATGGCAATAACAAACTAAATTAAGTCCACTAAAAATTATGTGGTAATATTGGTAATGATGATGATTTGATAAGTGGCATGATAAGATGCATAGTGTGAGATTTCATATGACTTGCATCTGCATTACATCCATGACATATTGCATAGCTGCCGATAAGGGAATATTAGAGGTTCCTCTGGTTGGCCCAATGGGAAGGCGGCTCTATGCATGAGCATTATTGTTTTTACCCTAGTGGCTCAGTGGTAGAGTCACGAAGCTGCCCATGCTTAGCTACGGGGAGCTGCATGTGGTTGAGTCGGTAGGGGGTGGCTCTTTGAGGAGCAGATGTCCCCAGTGGTCCTTTGGATCATAGTTGCCATGGCATGGTTCATGGTTGGCCCACAACACCATTATGTTGTTATGTTGTTTACTGCGATCATGGTGAAAATGACCGGTATTGCAAGATGGGCGATGCGGTTTGGTACCTATAAAAAATTAAGATTTGGTATATATGTGTTTACATTTTACTACTGCAGTAGGGACATGGTTATATACTTATGCTTGAACCCATATTGATGTTTTATATTCCCACAGTCAAATCCGCAAGTGTCTTTTGATGAATATGATTCTTGTGCATATGCATTAGCTTAAGACCATTTGCATGTAGCATGGTGCTATGCCAAAATAAGGATGGGATAGGTGTAACACCCCGAATTTTGTAAAATGAGTAATTGATGAGAATGGCAAATAGTTGAATATGAGTTGAATGGAAATTATTGTGCGCGAACACTGGAGACAAGTTTTAAATGATTATTGTAAGGTATATGAAGTATGGAATTGAGTTAAATAGGCTTTGAATGGGTTTTGTTATATGGGCTATTGAGAGCTCACGTTTCTGCTCAGGTCCTGATACTTCTCACACAAGCGAGAGGGATTCTCGCTCAAGTGAGAATCCTTTTGTGTTGGTTTCAGGGCTTCTGGCCCGAATTCGCCCAGGCGAATAGATTACCCGCTTAAGCGAATCGAGTGAGAAGCGAGCAGGAGAGATTCTGGACGGATCCCGCTCAAGCGGATGTTGTTGCGCTTGAACGAGCGAGAGAGGAGAGGGATTCTGAGTGTTGGTCGCTCAAGAGAGCTTGGGGTGCTTGAGCGAGTGAAGTAGGGTCTGATGCTGGGGCCCGATTTTCTCTCTCCTGAATGCACGTTGGTGATACGTGGTGCCTTGGTGTTTGGTTCTTTTCCTCTCCCTTGTCCACGTTGGATGGGAGTGATGATTGCTGAGGGTATAGCATTAAATGTTGATAGACTTGCATTAAATGAGGATGGGATGTTGTGATGAGTAGGATGCTGATGAGGCTGAGATGATAAGGCCTTGGTTGCATGTTTTTCTTCTCACTCTCTCCCTATTCCTTGGGTGTGTATGTTCTGATGAGAGAAGTGCTCCTTCTTCTCTCTAGAACTTGTTGGAGCTTCTGCTTCATCTTCTTCCTCCCTTTTATCTTCTACTTCCACTCATGTATGGTATAGAATTCTAGTGGAACTGTGTGGTGTTGAGGAACAGATATGGCCGTGTGTGGAGGCTGGGTTTAGGTCCCTTTTATCCTTTCTTGTTCCCTGGTGTTTCCTCTTCATCTTTCTCTATGTGATGGGCTGGTTGTGCCTTGGTTGGAAGCTGTAGCAGTCTTTGGGTGCCTCAGTTGTGGATGCAAGATGGTCCACTGTGTTGTGAAGATGAAAAGATGCATGTTGCATGGAGGTATGGTGGTCCTTTACTATTGTTGAAGGTGTATGGTGCTGTTGTAAAGAAGAGACATGCATGAAAGTTGGTTGTCCTCCATGGTGGTGAGAACAGTGCTGATCGAGAGTATGGTATAGTTGTGTTGAGCTTGGGAGCTTCTCCACTGACTTGGTGGCTTTGAGGCTTGTGTGGAAATTATATTGGCTCTTCCCACGTTTAAAAAGCCGAGCAGAGTGCTGCTGTGGCTGGGCCGAGTGTCCATGTGACTCTTAGAAGCTTCATCCAGGTACGGGGAGCTTTGTATCTCAAATGCATGGCTTATGGACGGATTTCTGGGTGACATAATTGTATTGTGTTGTGTTTGATGTGTATTGTGTGCTATTGTTGAGTTGAACCCGGTTGTATGATTATTTGTTGCTGCATGGTGCATGCTTATTTGTCCATATGATGTATGATGATTATGTTGTGATGCTTGAGATGCATGTTACGTTGATGCTGAGTGCATTGTGTGGTGGTTATTGGTCCCTATATTTGTGATGGTATGATTAAATGCGTATGATGCTTGTTCATGCATATACTTGTGATAAATGCATGTATGGGGACTGTTATGATGAATGCCGAGTGGGCTTTATGGAGGAAAGCATGAAATGCTTACTGTAAAGGATAAATCTGAGTGAATAGAGGATAAATCCGAGTGAATAGATGATAATCCGAGTGGATGGCATAGGATTGCCGAGTGAATGTGGTATAAGCTGAGTCATCTGACTGTTGTTGAGTTGCCGAATGAATTTAATGTTTAACGCAAATTTCTGAGTGGGCAATCGAATGAATATGAGTTGAATTTCATATGCATACGTGTTATTGTGTTATTGAATATGAACACCTTGCGGGGTGCCACGAGGGTGTTATCCCGAGTGAAAAGGACGTGGTCCTAATGTTGATTGTGATGAAAGACCCAGATTGGATTCGGGCAGTGCCTGGGGCACTAAGCGTGAAATGAAACGCTTGTTGAAATGCTGAGTGCATGGGCCTTGGACGCCGAGTGAATGAAACCGTATGCATCCGATTCACCACTGGAATGCGTTGGATTTGTATACCGATCGGCAATCAGATGACTGGTGATGAATATGCTTAAGTCCTGGAGCTGGGCTCGGACAGACTCCTTGAGCGTGGCTCGGAGTGTGAATATTGTTGACATAGTATTGGAGCAAACTTGAAATGAAATCCGATTGAGGGATTGTATTATTGATGAAGATGTTGAGCTTTATAGCCGAGTGAAATGGGTAAGAAACCCGATTGAGGATGATTGTGATTGATCATATTGAATGACAATGAATGTTGTGTTGATTGATGTATATGTTATGACATGTTGTGGATTCTATGATTAATCCGAGCCAATATTTGTCATTTAATATGTAATGCTCACCCCTACACCATTTTTCAGTGTTTGCAGGTCGGTTGGAATGTTATGATGGCCTTAAACCCGAGTGATGGGTATTTATGATGAGGCTGTATGAGTGATGTAATGTACCGAGTGCAATTATTGTATTAAAGCCTTGGTTGGCTTATATAACCTGTTGTACAATGAATACAAATATATGTATTGGATCCGAGTGTGTATATACAAGATTTACATTGAAATCATGTAAATGTACTGGATAATAGATGTTAGTGAATGAATAAAGTTAAGTTGACATTATCTGAGTGTAAACTCCTATTGGTATGTATATACGTTTTATGTGGGCATTATGTATTGGAGTTGGCTTAGGATTAACAATGATAAATCATGTTAAGATGATGGATAATCCGAGTGTCTGTATGTATGTATATGTTTTAAGGATAACATGAATATGTATTAGTGTTGAGTATTGCTGAGTGGGTAGTCGGCTTTGGAAAGCAGAGAGTACATTTATTTATGAGGTTTATGTTGATTTGATGCTTCTTACCGACTGAAATATAATGGTGTTGAAGGAGTGAAATATAAGAGGTTTAGTGCTTTTCCGAGTGTGACTTATGTATAAGTCTTTTTCTGAATGGTGGTAGCCTTAGTGAATTTTGAGTGAGAAACATTATTTGGATATGGAATAAAAAGGTGAAAGTCGGTTCTGATAGAACCATATGATTTGAGTTCCGAGTGAATAAATGGATATGTGTGTATATAGGTATTTATGTTGATTTGATGCCTCTCACTGACTAGGGAATGATATGTTATGAATGATGTTAAGTTAATAAATTCCGAGTGGAATATTATTGTAAGAGTTGGTCTGAATATTGAGGCTTAAGTATATGAACTTCCCGAATGTGTAGGCTTGATTTCTTTCTGAGTGAGGCTATGTAGGTGGCCCTTCCCTGAGTGGAAAATAGGGGTAAACCCAAGCGGGGAATGGTTTGTGTTTCCCGAGTGGAATCTGAGTGAATGTCTTAAGGGAAGACTGGTTGTACTAACTTAGTTCGGAAATATATTCTAAGTATGAAATATATATATATATATATATATACTGAGTGTTAAGAGCGGAATGAGTCCGAGTGGAACCCGATTTAATGGTTTCCCGAGTGGTTAAGTATTTTGCATGTCCAAGTGATTTAACCTGGTGAAATCCTCTAAGTATGGAGGAGTTCGGATAATTCTGAGTGGAATTGTTTAGGAAGTTATTTCCTAGTGATGGATGTTAAGGTGTTCTCCGTGTGAGAAATGAGGAATATTCCGAGTGGAGTATGGTTGTGGAGATTTCTTATAAGTGAAGGAAAATCCATATATTCTCCGAGTGAAAATAGGCTTGAATGCCGAGTGTGGGGCCGAATGAGTATTGGTCGGTAATGATATCAGATACCGAGTGGAATACCACTCAGAAGATGAGATGGTTTATAAATGAAGTGCCGAGGGATGAGTGTGAAGTACATTCCCGACTGAACTGTGGTGGATCCTACTGAGTAGTATTTGGTTGGACAACAACCCGAGTGAAGTGGTTTTATGGAATCCGAGCGAGATACCCCTCATTGTCCGAGTGGTTTATTGTGTATGGTCTCAGTGGATAAAATATGAAACTAAGTTGTGGGGTGTACGTATGGGGAGTCATTATTGAACAATTGAAACCCCAGACTCCGAGTGATGTAGTTGTCTCGGATCCCAAGTGATGGGATTACCGAGTGAGTGGTTACCTCTAGATACCGAGTGGTGGATTAGCCGAGTGTGGCTTCTCGCTTCAGCGAGTGAGTTCTCGCTCCAGCGGGTATGTTGCTGGGAAGGCTTTTGTGTGGCTTCACCCAAGCGAGGGTGTGCTCGCCCGAGCGAGTTTGGCTCTTTCGCTCAAGCGGAGTCGGGTCTCGCTTGAGCGGATGAGCGCTGTTCTGTGGTTTTGCTTAAGCGCTGAGTGTCTTCCGCTGAATGGTTTTGGGTTGGCTTTTACTTCTTTTGACTTCCATTGCCTTCCTTACCTTTCTATTCTTGGTCATTGGACCGAGCTCTCATATCTTCATATATGAGAGTGGATTTTGATAGATCCAGGTATGTTTTTGCGAAAAATTGACCCCTATTTTTAGGATGTCACAATAGGATTGGTGATGATTGAAGTGGGTGAAAGAGAACCTAAAGACAACAAGTAAAAATTTACATGTGATGAGAAAACCTTGTGTAATAATGATGATGCTTATGTTAGCCTAATAAGATAAAGGCAATGATGTGTGTATATGTATATGTTTTACTATGAGTCTTAGTTGATAATCATGATATGCGCATATGTCGATAGAATGATAGAGTTGTAATGATTATTAATGTTTGAAGCAAAGCCTACATGTTGTTATATGCATATGCACAAAATCACAAATGTATTCATATTCATCACTTAGAATGTATAACTCACTCTCCATGTTGTTTTTTTAGTGTTGTGATGCAGGACATATATGGGGTGTGATACCTCTTATTTTGGAACTTTATGTTTTGGTGGCAAAGGTAAAATAGTTGTATAGGGATGCCTTGGCCGGTACATTATTGGCTTTTGGGAATCACATATATATTTGATGATAATGGTGTTAATGTAGATGTTGTGTTGATGGCTTAAGTTCACATGTACTTCGCTTTATATATTTTGTGTATACATGCATATACGATAGGCTGACTTTTTTGTAACAACTATATGAATATTGATAATGAAAGTTTTATAGCCCCTTTGATGGGAATGATGCATATGTTGATGGAAATCCATGGATGGGTGAATTGTTAAAGTGAAAGGATATGTATACAATGGTTATGCATGAGTTAAAAGTAGATTTGATGATTTAAATGATTTTTAGAGTTAGTATGAAAAGGGGCTTAGTGGACTGGTGATATGTTCTTCCATGTCTTGTGCCATAATGTGAGTGATTCTTGTTGATTTTATACATAAAAAGGAATAGGCATTGCAGGATCTAAGTTCCATGATAAGTCTTGAAAAGACTTAATTATTCAATAATATTTAACTTTGTTTTAGGTAAAAGATTAAGTTTAATTATCAAACTGAATCATTAATTAAAAGATAATTGTCAAGATTAAATATTTATTAACTATCTATTATTTTAGTAATTACATGTTTAATTAAGAATAATTAGATAACATATTAAGAGAAGATGCCTATTGAGTTTTAATTTACTTGAGCATGCTAACGGTCTTTCTGAGCGTGCTAACGGTCCTTCTGAGAACAAGTAAGGAAGTGGAATTTCATTGCTGGATTGCAAAATTCAGATAAATCTCAAGCTCTTCTTGAGAGAGGAATCATGGCTTAGGGCTTAGGTATACTCCTTGCTACTTAGTTAATTCAGGCCTACATTCTAGATGGATAACTAGGGTTCAACCTCCAATTTTGGAATAAGCTCCTCTGTAGGTAAATACCTAAGGAATTAGGGTTTAAATGCAAGGAACTAGTGTTAATCACCTAAGGGATTAGGGGTTAACCATCTGTGGAATCTATCACATGTTTTCACTATAATTGAACCTCAATTGCATGAGTTAGAATGAAATTGAATGATGAAGTAATCCTAACCTGCTTTAATCCTTGTTTTACAACTGAGCTCTGTGCATGCTACTAGAAAATACAAAAATATTAAATTCAAGAAAAGCAAAAGTATTATTAATTCTTTACAAATTTTCTTTGGTTCAGCTAATATTAGTCCTTGGTTGTGGTAATTACCTCAACCCCTGTGGGACCATCAAATATACTATATTTTAACGATTGGTGCGCTTGCCAAAATTTTATCACTCGATGATAATGCATCAAGTTAATGCATTGTCGGGGATTGTTGAGTAATATCAACAATCCTTGGACTGGTACTAGACTGAACCACTTTCATTCTGTTGATTAGTTTAGTTTAGTTTTGTTGTGTTAGTAGTTTCAATTCTTAGGTAACTATCTTTATTAGTTGTTGTTTGAATGGAGTGTATGCGGTTAAGGGACAAGGGAGAACCACTCTTCTTTGATCCTGATATAAATTTTTCAGAAAGAGGGTTAAGAAAAGAGAAAAAACTAAAAGAACAACAAGAAATAGAAAATAACAGAGTTACACTAGGGAATTACTCCAGGCCAACTGATGAAGGATCGTAATCTAGTATCCTTAGGCCACCAATTGCCAGGACCTGGAGTGCCCATTCTGAAGAAATATGATTGGCCATTATGATGATAGGACTGCAGGTCCTTACCCTTTTGTGAAAACTAGAACGTGGAGAGCTCCGGTCGCTCTAGTTGGGAAGGGGAGTAAGGATGAATGGTTGTGCACATGGTTATTGATATGTGAGGTTGATGAGTGTAAGTGGGGTCCTATTGATACTGGAATCTAATCAAGATAAATAATAATGAACTAACACATGCATAGCATTCCATAGTTGTGTAATAAATTCTATTGGTGTGTATTATTGTTGTGTATGTTCCAGATTATGTGAGTGTATTGGTAAATGTTGTAAAATTTTTGTATATGTATAAATACAAGTAATATCTGTGGCTACCCTTGCATGTGAGTCATGTAGGTTGAGAACTTATACTCACCCTTTTACGTTGTATGTCTATTTTCTTTCATCGTGATCATCAGCTGAAGGGTAGGACGAACACGAGCAAGACCTAGACTACCTGCAGTAGAGGACATTGAACTATGGATGTAGATTACTGATACTCGTCGCTCATGCCGAGACCGTTGTAGGCCCCGACTTTTAGTTTTATATTATGTTATTATTCTGTAGTTGTTTTATTGGGAGCTTGCGAGCCCCGTATCTTTTGAGTGCACTACTACCATAAAGAATTAATCTACTTATATAATGTTTATTTTGAACTATGCGTTGATGATCACAAAAATAGCTCATATTTTTCTAAATAATCAGTAACTTCTTAATTAAGTAGGACATTCCAGTATGGGAATTAGTCCTAGTTAATCAAGCGTGTCACATTGGTGGCATCAGAGCATGGTCGATTCTTCAAGCTTAGGGTGTGGACAGCCAAGGTTCCCCCGTACTCAAAAGAGTTCTTCGCGAGACGTTAGTAATCGCATAGTAGAAATTGATTACTTGTTTGTGTGTGTGGAGCCTCCCCAAAGTGGGAGGACTCGTGGATTTTCTATTAAAGTTACCCTTTTCCTTTTGTCATCATGGCAATGCTGAAACAATGCAATGTTGAACGCTCTGCTAAATAGGAGAGTAGAAGCTTGGGAACATCAAGTGACTAATGCTCCCCAAATTCCACTAAGGCTCGACCACGGACTCAGTGACTTCCAAGAGAGCAACCCTACACGACTTGAGGGAGGATTACGCCAGGACATCCGTTAGGTGAACTACTATCAACAAATCACTCAGTTCACTACTGTAGTGGATCGATGTCATACCCGTACCTGTGAACGTACGTCTATGTAAAAATCCAAAGGGACTTCTAGTTATGGGTCGGAAAGACGCACGTCTAACAAGTAACCACAGAGAGACTCCAGATCAGGGAAGCCTTGTCGCCGACCAAATCTCAGTGGACCTAGCAGAGTCATAAGGATCCAAAATAATGAAGCCTCTGTAAAATGCTATGATTCTAGAGGACCTCTCTACACCAAGGAATACCCTAGAAAGACCTTAACTTATTTTAGGTGTGGAAAGGTTGGACACAAGAGTATCATCTGTCTTGAGAAGAACTTAGACTACCCGAAGAGAGAAGTTAGAAGTTAGATAGGACGTTCTACAGGCCATGGAAATGGAGGACCAGTTGCTAGTGCGTCAGTTAATAATCTCTGAGTAGCGAACCTGAACCATCAATGCGGTGGTGATGCTCAACAAAGACCGAGAAATGCTGCAGCAGGCAGGGATGGAGGCAATGCTAGAGTCTTCACCATGAATAGAGCAATAGTCGTACAAGAAAATGATCTGGTACAAGGTACATGCTTTATGGGTAAAGTAATTTTGAATGTGTTATATGATTCTAGAGCTACTTATTCATTCTTATTTTGGAACTGTGGTCAATATCTGAACTTACCTTTAACTCCCTTATCTAATAAAATGGTTGTTGTTACTACTGCTGGTATCCCCATATGTTCTTTTGTTGTATGTATGAGATGCCCTATCACCATTGATAGAGGTCCTATCATGTGGACCTAATATGTTTACCCTTTTTTAATCTAGATATTGTTTTGAGAATAGATTGACTTGTTGTCCATCTCATTTTGTTTAACCATCATCGTAAGTCTATATCCCATGGAATCCTTTCACCTAAGAACTCCTAGCTTTGGGAATCTGAGTCTACTGATGTTAATTAGGAGGTAACTCTGTTCCAAGCAAGAGCGTGAGTGTTTATGGTCCTTGCTAGCACCAAGTATGAGAAAAAGTTAGATCCTGAATAACTTCAGGTTGTTTGAGGGTTTCCCGGGGTCTTCCCAAAATGTATACTTAGGATACCTCTTAAGAGAGATCTAGTTTAGTATCGATACCCTACCCGGTACTAGGCTGATATCCATCACTCCATACTGAATGTCACCAAAGGAATTGAAGAAGCTCAAGAAGCAGATCGAAGAACTCTCAGAGTAGGGAACGATTTGACCCAGTGGCTCACCATAGGGAACTCCAGTATTGTTAGTAAAGAAAAACAATGGAAATATGCATCTGTGTGTGGGTTACCGTCAGCTGAAAAAGGTTATAATCAAGAATCGGTACCCTCTTCCGTGCCTTGATGATTTGATGGATCAGCTACAAGGAGCAGTCGTCTTCCCCAAGATTGACTGGAGGACAAGATATCATCAGATACGTAAGAAAGAAAATGTCCCTAAGACGACATTTCTGAACTCGCTACGGTCATTATAGGTATCTCATCATGCCTTTTGGAGTCACAAACGCACCCGCTATTTTCATGGACTATATGAACCGCATCTTCCATTTGTACCTCGACAAGTTCAAAATCATGTTCATCGATGATATTTTGGTGTACCCCAAGAGAGACGAGAAATATGAAGAACATCTCGGGATTGTTTTGAATATGTCACGTGCAAGGAAGTTGTATGCCAAGATGACTCATAAAGGTTAACTTTTCATGGGGAATGACAAGTATGAAAGTAGTTTCTTGGAGCTTTGGAGGAGGCTGACCAGGGCACTAGTTCTGATTTTTCCCGATTCCGCCAAGTCATATGAAGTGTATTGTGATGCACCTGAGCAAGGTTAGGTTGTGTCTTAAGGCAAGAAGGAAAAGTTATAGCTTATGCGTCACGTCAATTGAGACCCCACGAAGTAAGTTACCTGATGCGTGACCTAGAATTGACCACAAGAGTTTGAAGTACCTCTTTGATAAGAAGGAGTTGAACATGAGGTAACGACGATGGATGGAGTTTGTTAAGGACTACGACTTCGAACTTCATCCGGGAAAAGTGAACATGACGGATTAACTCACAAGGAATACACACTTTGTTCCTATCAACATCAAGTATTCTCTAGAGAAGCTCACGCAGATCTATATCAGAGAGATAGTCAGATTTCATGGTGTACCATCTGTAATTGTATCCAATCGAGATCCCTGTTTCACTTCGCATTTTTTGGGAGAGCTTGCAACGAGTGTTGAAAACCCGATTAAAGCTAAGTTCAGTATATCACCCCCAGACTAACAGGCAGTCTAAGCACACCATTAAGACTCTTAAGGATCTCCTACAAATATATACGCTCGAGCATGGTGGAAGTTGGCAGGAGTATCTACCGCTTGTAGAATTCACTTGTACTAATAGTTACCAGGCTAGCATTGGGATGGCATCGTACGAAGCTCTGTATGGAAGAAAGTGTCACACACCCTTGGGTTGGTTTGAAACATGAGAGAAAGTTGTGATTGGGTTAGAGGTCATTCAGAAGACCATAGAGTGAATCAAGGAAATCTAGGCCGCAATGAAAGCTCCTCAAGATCTTCAAAAAAGCTACTACGACAAGCGTTGGAAACCTCTCGAGTTTGGAGAAGGAGATCATATTTTTTTTGCAAGTCACTCCTATGGCAGGGGTAAGAAGAGCCCTGAAGATGAAGAAGTTGAACCCCAAGTATGTCAGACCATATCAGATACTTGAATGAATTGGTCTGAGTGCTTATCGCATTGCCCTTCCTCCTGAATTGTCCAACCTTCATAATGTTTTTCATGTCTCCCAACTCCGGAAATATGTGCCATATTCTGACCATATCCTAAAACCTGACTAACTTGACCTTAAACAAAATCTTAACTATAAGGCAGTAAAGATAAAGATTGCAGACAACCCTCTGAAGCAACTGAGAGGGAAGGATGTACTCTTGGTAAAGGTAGTCTGGAGTCATTCTGACAAAGGAGACGCTACGTGGGAACTTGAGAAAAAGATGCAAACTCTTTATCCTCAATTGTTTGCTAGTACTAGGTGAAATTTCAGGACGAATTTTCTAAAAGGATGGGAGAGTGTAACAGCCCTTATTTTTGTTGTTAGGTCCTAAAGGCCAATTATCTTGATTGCTTGCTAATTTCATGTGTGCTGATGACTGGGCTACGCCCGACTTACTTCTGTGTGATGACCGATTGCTATTTTAGAAAGATTTCATGAACTAAGAAAGAGTATTTTTACTAAATTTTATGAGTAATGGTGATGGTTAGAATAATAATAATAAGTGATTAATATACTTATAATACTGAAGGTTAATTAATTAGTGTTAGAAATTTAATAGAAATATTTAAGTTTTTTTTAGTCATTTAAACAGTGTAAGTCTCCCGGTTTTGGCCAAGAAATTATTTGAGGGACTTGAGTCAATTAGTTTTATCCCAAGACGTCCCTCAAATCGTCCCTAACAAGTTTTACGAATAGCCCAATCCCTACTTCCAACCACCCATACCCAAAAACTTTAATTCTAAGTTACCCGGGTAAGTAAAAATGCGTACCTGTATGTATTTCGGGCGTAATTTCCTCTCCCATTATTGGATTTGAGTCATTCTTGTCCCAAAATCTTCATATCAAATTTATCTACAACTTTGATGTTGAACATGAAGGCCAATTCGTACCCCACAAATCCCAAAATTGAAAACACCACACTGATTCATGTTTTTCCAGTGGCAGCTTGCACTATGTTCAGTATTTTTCATATTTCTCCATCGTATGACCATGAAATTGAACTATTCTTTCAAAAATTATTTTTAACCTAATTCCCTACAACTTTGATGAAGGGAACAAAGTAAAATTCTCCACCAACATTTCTCATAAAATTAATCTTTGCAAGAAACAACAATCCCATCACAGCCTTACACTACTTTCGTATTTGGACCATAACTCCCTCATTTACTAATAAACATTTTTGTACCATATACCAAATTAAAGATAACAAAAAGATATAAAACTTTTATGTTTGGGCCTTTTCCAAATTCAGCCTACAACAGCCTTTAAATTCATACACAAGTTGTTATATCTGCACTTGACACATCAACTTTGAATGGAAATTAACCAATCATGTTGCACCACCACCTTGCCACAAGCCAAGACCATGCAAACTCCTTCCTCCACACTCCATCACCTGAACATGACACCTAGCCATGAATATTAAGAGTTTAACACCTCTCTTCTCTTCTCTCTTTAGCCATGGACTCCTTGTCCAACAAGGGTCCATACAAAAATCTTTTACCTTTGCCTAGGCACCACTTGTTATTCCACTTCCTCTCATTTTTCTAAGTTAGAGAAAAATTTTAGAAAGCATTATTCTTCTTTTCTTATCCTTCCTTCATGCTAAACACCATCATCCATCCATCATTACCAAGCCTAGACCACTCCATCACCCTTTCTAACTTCCACACACAAGATACCATCTCCTAAACATTTTATCTCCTTCTAGAGTTTTCCAAAAACAACAACATTTTCTTCTTCCCTCCACCATCATCATGTCACTCTCCCTCCATCAAACAATCATCCATTCTTTTCTTTTGATATAGCAATTTATGGTTACCTTGAAGAAAAGTCTAGAAACCCTTGGTGTTTCTCTTTGAGGCCGAAATTCTTAAGGTACGGGGGAGTATTGGCTTATCTAAAACCTTTATTTTTCACATGCATGGTAAGGTATAAGTGTCCCTTAACATTTATACCTTGGCACCTCCCTTAAATATCCTTATTTTATGGTTTAAACCTTGAAAATTCCTTTAGAAAAATTATGATCTTTGGGGGGTATCATGGCTGCACCATGATCAAGTTACATTCTTTGGTTTTATGAAGATTAAATTGGAAAGTTACTAACTTATTAAATTGTGTTGCTACAGAATTTATTTTAAAGGGCATGCATGTATCAAATGTCAAAATATTTCATTTCTGGGTGGCTTGTGGTATTATTATATTTTTAGAAGATTTAACATGCTTTAAAAATATATTTGATGCCTAAATTAATTATGTATTGCTGCTGGAAAAAGTTTTCTTAAAGATAAAAGACTTAACGTTCATAGATCCTAACGTAAAATTCGCTTTAAAATGATATAGTGCTTAAACCTTGTTTGCATGACTTGATCCTTGGATTTTTATTGATAAAATTTTTTGGATATATATTTAATTCTGGAATTTTTATTAAATTTAGAAGTTGATTTCTTATACTTGTGATAATTGTGTGATATGCTTGAAATTCAAGAAAATGATTTATAGAACGTTTAAAGTTTAATATTTAGGAAATTATGAAATGATGAGGCTACTCTATGTAGGACTGTTTTGGTATTATATTTAATCACAAAATTAGTGCAAGTGTGTTATTAGATGAAAGATTAAAAAGGGACCCGAGTTTAGACGCAAACGGCGAGTTAGAAACGAAATAAAATGTATTTTTGTGGGTAAATGTAGGAGTTTGGAAAAACTGTTTTAGAGGAGTATTTTGTGGTATGAAAGATGAATTTTAAGCGTAAGAAAAATACCCAAATGAATAAAATTGATTAGGAGAATTTTCGACGCGTAATTTGTCCTTAAACGTGTTTTTACGAACGTTAGAATGACAAGTCTTAGCACTTTGCAACCTTTTTGTGTAGGGGCTGTTTCTGGGAAGAATTAGTGTTTAGATTTACTATCTTTAATTAGTATTTTGAAAGTTAAACCCTCAAATCAGAATTTTCTAAATAAAATACGACAAAATGAAGTTTTGATAAACAGTAAAAACTAACTACTTTATATCCTTAATTTAGAAAAAGAGAATTTCTTTTATTTCCAATATAGGACTAGTAGAAATGTTTTGTTATGATAAAATGTTTTACCTAAGGCTTTATAAAAATTTTAGAAAGTCGAAACCAATTTAATTCGTTCGCCGTAAGTCAATACGGTGAAACGACATTAGTAAAGAATTGAAAAATCATAAGTAACATGATTTGTCCTTATTTCTTCTCTTAAAAATGATATGAAATTTTAAGACCATACTTTTGAATAAAGAAACGAAATGAGTTAGAGAATTTTGTTCCCTAAAAGTTTAATAAACGGATTATACCTACCATCTTTTATAGAGTTGAAAAATAAATTAAATATTTTAATTCTAGAAGATTTTCTTATAAGACTTGCTTAAGAAATAACCTCAATACTTTTTAAACAAAATGATTTGGGTAGTATTTAGATATTCATCTCTGATGCCCACTACACGTAAAGATTTTTACTATAAATACTTTGCATGCTTTAAAAGACAAATACGTCGAGCGGGTAAGGTTCCGTCTAGTACTCGGGCACCCTAGTGATGAGAAAAGCATATGTCATACTGAATTATGAGTAAGGACAGATGTAGAGTGATCCGCTAGAGCATACAGTGATGGCTACACTAGGGAACAATTAGCATTTAGACCTTGCAGGAGGTCTTAGGAGTATACTAGAACGGGCGTCTAATGGTTTAGATTCGCGCTCGAGACCGGATAGCCCATGGAAAATCGAGTATACTTCAACTTAGAGTGAACGTTGCCAGGACCGTGGAGTGCCCGTTCTACAGAAATATGATTGGGCATTATGATGATAGGACTACGGGTCCTTACCCTTTTATGAAAACCAAAACGTGGAGAGCACCGGTCGCTCTAGTTGGGTAGGGGAATAAGGATGGATGGTTACGCACATGTTTATTAATATGTGAGGTTGATGAGTGGAAGTTGGGCCCTATTGCATACTGGAACCTAATCAAGATAAATAATAATGAACTAACACATGCATAGCATTCCATAGTTGTGTAATAAATTTTGTTGGTATGTATTATTGTTATGTACGTTCCAAATTGTGTGAGTGTATTGATGAATATTGTCTAAATTTTTGTATATGTTTAAATACATGTAATATCTGTGGCTACCCTTACATGCGAGTCATATGGGTTGAGAGCTTATACTCACCCCTCTTACGTTGTGTGTGTATTTTCTTTCATCATGATCATTAGTTGAAGGGCGGGACGAACGCGAGCAGGACCTGGACTACCTACAATAGAGGATATTGATTTGTGGACGTAGACTTCTCATACTCATCGCTCATGTCGAGACCATTGTAGGCCCTCACTTTTAGTTTTATATTATGTTATTATTCTGTAGTTGTTTTATTAGGAGCGTGCGAGCCCTATATCTTTTGAATACACTACTACCATGAAGAATTGATCTACTTTATATAATGTTTATTTCGAACGATGCATTGATGATCACCAAAAAAACTCCTATTTCTAAAAACTCCAGTATGGGAATTAGTCCTAGTTAATCGAGGGTGTCACATGTATTCGCTTAACGCTGTAATTCTTGTTTGTCATATTTCTATTGTTAGTTCATTTGTAATCGCATTTTTCTCACTATGCACACTTCAGCACACTCACCTTCGTCACAGGTAAGCAAACAAAGGGAAGTCTCTATATCCTTATTTCTTGGAAAAATATCTATAAATATGAAGATGCATGAATTATTTGTTGAAAAAAAGTATATATATATAATGTTGGATATAAAACTTGTACATCCCAAAACTAGAATTTCTTGTCCTAGGTAATTACTTAAATAAATTATAAGATGTTTGTGCTAAATTCTTTGGGAATTATCATACCATGCTGACGATAGGTTAGTTGTTAGTGTATAATTGATAGCCTAGGATTATAATTTGATTCTATTGTAATATCTTAAGTTTGGGGATGTGATATTAGCTGCTTACCTGCATTATTGTGAGAATTAAGCCTTATTGATTTTGTGAGAGTGCTTGTTAGTCGATAATATGGCAGAACTTGCCTCCTCCCTTGCTTTTGCATGTTTATGATTGACACACGGAAATGATAGCTAGAGCCAAATAAGCCTACCTTGTACATATGTATCCATTGATCATAAATTTTGAGCCTAAAGCCTTTTGCTCTGTGATTAAACCTGACATTACAAGCCTTATATTCCTGAGAAAAACTATACACTTAACCTTTGATGTGTCATCGATGCTTAGTGTTGTCCTGATAAGTTGCTAGGGATTAGCAACATTTAAGTTTAGGGATGAAGAGTGTGCCCAACAGCAAGAAAAGGCACACCCTGAAAAAAATACTATTTTGATGATGTATAATTAGAGAAAGAAAGAAGGTTTCAAAAAAAAGTTGCATAAGGAAATCAAAAGAAAAGAAAAAAAAGGAGTCCAAAGGACTAAAGAAAAAAAAAGGGAGCAAAGCTCTGTAAATTGAACAGAATAAGCACCAAGAATTCAAAAGCGCCTTTTGTCTTTCTCATTGATCCATGTGTAATTGCTTATATTGTATGATGCTTAGGGAAGTTGCAAGCATATGCTTACATGTTGTCTGCAAGTAGTGTGCATAATTCATACCCTTAAACACTGAGCGCAGAGGGAAACATATCTAACTTGTGAGAATTAAAGCACCAATATCATGTCTTGCATTCTAAATTATTGCATTAAATTTTGAAGGATCAATTGAGTAACATCCCAAATTTTGGAGAAATAAAATTATTGGATAATGATAATTAATTATTTATGGTCCAATAATTGTGGGAAAATTAATTAGACGCTAAAGGTGAATTATCGGTAAATTAAGATTTATTGGAATGAATGATTTAACGGATGATGTGGGACCCACTTGGTCAAATTGGATATTTGATGGGTCTAGAATACTAAGAAAATTATTGTGGTTATGGTGATAGAGTTGAAATAATTTTTGGTGTAAAGGAGATAATTATTCGGACACGATGTATATTATTAAACAGGGAATAATAAGCCAAATAGAATTAAAAGAAAATAGAAATTCCCATTTCTCCTATCTTTTCCACCTGTAATATTTTCTCTCTCTCTCACTTGACCTTTTTGTACATTGTGTAATTGGGAATTATTAATTGTTGGTAAAAGCAACTTGGAGCACCTTTTTTACCATTGGGTAATACCCAATTTTACCAAATTTCCCTCTTTCTTCTTCTCATTTTTGACAACTTCACTCTCCCACTCGCCCATCTTCATTTTTTTTCTTTTTCTTCCTCTCATGGCAAAACCGTCCACTACCCCTTCCACCTCCATCTCTTGCCAAAATTAAAAACAAAGCTTGGATTCATGGAGCTTGAATGGCACTTTGCGGCAAAAATCAAATGGGTTCTCTATCTTCCCTACTCATTTTCATTTTTGGGAAAGCTTAGGTTTCTGAGGTATGGACTCCTTACCCATCTTGCTCCATCTATGATCTTTATGATGTTTTAACTTAAGATATTGGTATTGGGCTTTATGGGTGTTGATGAGAATGGAAACCTTAGGCTTGAATGGCTTGAGATATGATTTTTTATTATGGTTTTGTGTTATAAATGGATGAGGGATTATTATGTTTATATGGATTTAAGAAATGGGTTGAAGTTATTGATTGGGTTATTTATGAGAAAACCCTAAGTGTTGGTGATTTGGGGGTTTTAGCTAAGTTGGTGGTTTTAGTGATTTTATGCCTTTGGATTAATTTGATATGAGGAAAATGAATTTTTAGAATATTGGAATTAATTATTGATGTTGATGAAATTTTAAGCTAAGCTCAATGTATTGTGAATGATGATATATGCGTGTGAAACCCAAACCCTAGGTTACATGACCATTGGGATCATTATGTGTTGTTTACAATTGATTGGCACATTGATAATGATATTAAGCTTGTGATGATGCATGAAGATTGTTGAAATTAATGTTTGCCAATTTGTATATGCACCTTTGAGAATTGATAATTTAGGGCTTTTTGCATAGATAATGAAATTAATGATTTAGTTGTGATAAGAATGACTTTTATGGGTAGAGATGATTGGAATCATTGGTGTTGATATTTGAGGTTATTGGATTTTGATGAGGTCTTATCCTAGAGATGTAAAAGATATATGTATATGAGTATATGTGATGACTAGAGGAGTTGATTTTGAGGATGAATATATGATGTTCATTGTTGGGTGTTATTTATGATGATGACAATAATGGTAGATGACCATAAGTGATGGATAAATGAAATAAGATAAGGATTTGATGAGGACTTAGGCCATGATATATGCCACTTGAAATTGTTGATTGATGATGGTTTAAATAAAGCCAAGGTGGCTTATGTTGAATTTTGTTGATAGTAATGACAATTGGATGATTCATATGATGATTTAGATGCCTTATGGATAAGGGATGTGATCTTGTTGTTGTTGTTGGGTATGGTTAACCCTTTGGGATCTAGAAAGTCTTGGTTTTGGGAAAGGAATTCTCGAAACCTAACACAAGGGTATGAATTAGTGTTTTGGCTAGTCTAGGACTTGATACTAAGCCATATATGATGTTACCCAATGTTTAAAATTGTGATGATGCCTTATAATGGCTCATTGATTGAATGAATGTATGTATGTGTGTTGTGTAGATTGTATTTCGGGAGTTTACATTTCAAATGCATGAGTTGAATAATTGGTGATTTATGTATTTGATAATGCTCATGCTTGCCTCACCATGATTATATTGAAATGATGTAATATTTGGTGGTGTGATGAATAACATGTTTGATTTAGCCAAAAAGGGTTTGAAATTCCATTGGGACATACCTTGATCTGGGAAATGAATCATAGGATGAGACTTGTTGGATCAAGTCACATTTGTATATGTGAGTATAGGTCAATGGAGAGTTTGGACCAAAACTTAGCCAATAGTATTTTAGTATGTCATGTAAAATGCCCAAAATATACGTAAATTTACCCTATAGCTTAGATTTCGATTGGGATGGAATTTGGGCTTGAAATTTGGCCACATAATTGATATTGGGGTGGGTATGTTGTGTATACAATTTCATACAAATTGGAGTTGAATAGCCTAGTGAAAAGGGGTCCCAAAGTTGACAAAAACATAAGGGCTAAAAAGCTACAGAATGGTGCATACAACAGATCCAACCATGGCCAGTGGTTAGCACAGCATCAAAATGTGAAAAAAATGCCATTCTGGTGATTTGGACAGTGCCAACCATGGCCAGTGGTGTGAAACCACGACTAGTGGTTTGGCCACTGTCAGGATTTTTCCAACTACTACTTTTCCCTTGCTATTTTTGGCCCGTTTACATATCTTAATTACATCTTTGGCCTTTGACTTCTTCATGAAAGTTGTATATAATTATGTTACAGAGGTGTGAAAATTGGTTTTACCTTAATTGGAGTTTTCTAACTCTAATTAGGTGGAAAACACTGGACCCACTGCATTATAAAACTTAAATTTAAGAGGGTTTTGAACCCAACTTTTTATTATTGTCAAATTAAGACTAATAAGTGATATTTATGACATGTCCCACTATTTTTAAGACTAAAAATGAACTTTTGTCATATGTCTTAATGTTGAAATTTGTCATGGGCTTATTATTACCCAAAATCCTTTTATTTTGTAAAAACAAGAGATTGTATTAGGGGTATATGATGATGATGTGTCTTGGTGGTGTTTGATATTGATTGAGACATTGGAAAAATATGATATGATGAATGATAATGAAAGTTAAATGATGGGGTTGTAAGACACACCCTTGTATGATGATGAAACCAATGAGGGGATGATTGCATGACAATGTGTTTGTTATAAATCGACAAATTGGAGATGATGTCGATAATGAATAATGATGGATGATTGTTATTCTCGATGATTTGTTGAATAGCATTGTGTTTGATACAAGTATGACCTTATATATGTGGTTTGAATTGTATTGATGAGATGTTGCAAATGCCACACTAGAATGTAAAACAATGGTAGTGATCAATGAGATAAAAAATCCACTAAGAAATTATGTGGTGATGTTAATGAAAGATTGATGAATGTTATTGATGTTTATGATGCCATTGTGAATGTTGCAAGTATTGACTTGTATGTATGATATAAGTATGTTGAAATAAACTGCCACACTTAAAACTTGAAAATAATGGCTAAAACCAACAATAATAAAATCCACTAAGAATTATATGCTGCTGTTGGTGATGATGATGATGATTGATGAGTGGCATGATAGGATGTATAGTGAAGAAATGCATTGATTGGCATTTGCATCCATGGCATATCATACGCTGCAGATAAGGAATATTATGGAATTCCCCTGGTTGGCCCTGTGGGAGGGCAGCTCTATGCACGAGCATTCTCGTTGTTCCCCTATAACTTGGTGTGTAAGTCATAAAGTTGTCCATGTTAAGCCACGGGAGCTACATGTGGTTGACCCTTGTGGGGGGTAGCTCTTGAGGAGCAGGTATCCCCGGTGGTCCTTTGGATCATAGCTGCCATGATATGAGTCATGGTTGGCCCGCAACACCTTATGTCGATTATGTTGTTCCACGGTCATGGTGAAAATAATGAATGTTGCAAAATGGGTGATGCGGTTTGGTACCAGTAAAATTGGTGATTATGCATGCATTATGAGATATATGTACACATTATACTATTGTAGTAGGGGCATGGTTATGTGATCATGGTTGAACCCACATTTGGTGTTTATTCCCACAGTTGGATCCACATTTGTTGTTGATAATTCCATTATACATATGCATTAGCCTAAGAGCATTTGCATATATCATGGAGATATGCCCAAGGTGTTGTGATATGATGATGATTGATGGTGATATATGATGATGGTTGAGATTGAGATGTGATGATGATGAGATAGGTAAATGAATACCTAAAAGACAACATGTAAAATATGAATACAACGAAAAGATATTGAATATGATGATGTTGTATATGATTGCCCAATGTGATCAAAGGCTTGTTTGTCTATGGTTGATGACAATGATGATGGCCCATTATGGCAATACAAAATGATCTGTATATGTGGTTGCTTTTCTATGAATTGATTGATGAATATGTTATATGTATATGTTGGTGAAATGAGCAATTATGATGAATATTGATGAAGTTAGCACACTATACATGATATTGATATGCATATACACATAATCTCAATTGTATTCATATTCGTCACTTGGAATGTACAACTCACTCTCCCATGTTGTTCATTTTTTTGCATTGTGGTGCAGGAATATCATAGGATGAGAATGTATTTTAAAGCAAAGTTTCAGAGAAGGTAAATAGTGGTAATGGAATGCCTTGGCCGGTAGTGATTGTTAATTATGGCAGCGATTGTAATTTCTTGTATTGTGAATAAAATATGCATGATAATGTTAATAATTATTGATATTGGTGGATGTATATGTAAATGGCCATATGTGTGAATGATGTATTGATATTTGGGGTATTGGAATTCATACCCATTTTATGAATATAATGGCATTGGATGTGTAATCCTTTTGGGTATGTATAAGTGTTGATGATACATGATTTTGAGGCTAAATTTAATGTGGTCAATTATGGAATGTGGATATTGGAGATGTATGTTGCTTGTTCATATAAATATATATTTTAGGCAATGCATGTTGATGACTTATGTGTAAGATTGGTTATGGCCTAAATGGCTTATGTTGTGTTTTTGCATGCTTTGTGTAACACCCTGAATTTTTAAAGTAGGAAGTTAAATTAAGAAAATAAACATTAAATAATTAAATATCGAATGTGGACTAACTAATATTCCAAAATACTAGAAATAATTAAATTGAAATTCTCTAAAACTGCTAGTGAATTATTGTGACCGGATACATTGAAAAACTGACCCGGATAGGATATGAGTGTCGGACCAAGTATCCCCGATTGAGATGCCGTTGGTCAGGGCTGTAGATAATGTTATTGGGAATCCGAATATGTATTCGGAATAATTTTTAGAATATGTATCGAGCCCAAACTGTGAACCTGTTTAGTGAAAAAATGGAAGAATTAAGTGATGAGAATAAAAATAAAATAAAAACCTCACCAATTCACTCTCATTTTCCCGTAACTCTCTTCTTCTCCACGCCAACACACTTCCTGTTCCCTTCTTCTCTTCTTCATATCTTCTTCTTCTCCCCCAAGAGCTTAAGCAAATTGGTGCTCTCTCCCTTTCTCATTTTCGTTCATCAATGAGCTTGGAGGAGGAAGCTGTAGCTTGGAGCTTATCCCTTCTCCTCTTTATTTTCGTCTACCTCATCCTCCCTCTTGACTTCCATTTTCGTTTTGGAGCAAGGTAAACTCTTTACCACCACTTTTACGTTTGGAGTCTAGAGGATAGAGGATGGTAACTTGGAGGAGTATTAAATGTTATGGGTAGAGGAAAGAAGCATTAAATGCATGAACCCTAAGGTGTGGGTGAAATAAATAAGGGTATTTATGAGTAATAAATGAAGTATGTGAAGTTGGGGTTGATGAATGATGAGTATTTATGATGGATGGTGAGTTTAATGGAAACCCTAACTTATGGAAATTGGGGGAAATGTATAATATTGAAAGGGTTAACATTTATTGATGGGGGAAGTGTAACAAATGAAGAAGCATTAACATTTAATGATGATTAGAGATGGTAGTTGGAAGATATAAATGAAAACCACATGAAATGGGATTAAATGTAAGTTTGGTAAATGGGTAACCTAACACTTTAGGTTGTTACTTTAATAATAATGAATGGTGAGTTAAGGGAAGGAAATCCTGAAGCCTAAGTAAGCAAATGAATAAGCTTGTGATAGCTTTCACATGATGAGAATCATGTGTACATAGAGATGTATATGTATATTGAAATGGTTTTTGAATGAATAATTGATAAAGTCCTATAATGATTGGTGTAGGACTTGATAACTCTTGTGAAGCGGGAACGTCAAACCCGGAAGCGTACTTCTATTAAGGTAGGAGAGGGGTGTATTTTCTAAATGTATGAAAATTGTGATGATAATGTATGTATTAATGTAATATGGCATGTTGTCTTGATTTGCTGTGTTATCATGTGTTTGAAATGAGAATTGTGTATGGTGTTTGAAGAGAGTGTTTATATGATGAAGCCTAAATGAGGCTATGAATGGCATGTTATGTAATGATGTGTTATTGACTCCATGAATGATATGAATGTACCTTAGGTGAGAGGGTGAGATAGCCATATGAGGTTGAAGCATGCATAAACATTGCATACATGGCATGGCATGCATATCATGATGATGTTGATAAGTGGTTGCGATCACTTGATGTTGGAAATGTAAAAGGGCTTGCGAGTTCTTGTGATTATTAGACCGGTGGTTGCGATCACCTGGTATTGAATTGAAAGGCCCTACGGGACCATTGAGATTGAATGCCCGTGGTTGTGATCATGAGGCGGGAGTACCCCTTGCGAGGCGGGAAACCTTATGAAATGTTGAACGTGGTTGCGATCACGAGAAGCACCTTGCGAGGCTGCTAGAGGGAGTACCCCTTGCGAGGCGGGAAACCATTGAGAATGATTGTATAATTATGGTGGTTGCGATCACCCGAGGAAATGAAATCGGATCCGTGCATATGCATTTTAAACACTAGCATGTGCATTAGCTTTGAAGCATGGCATAGAGTGATACTCTGTTGATGAGGTTGAGTGAGATGTGGGTGGAAATTCCCCTTTCCAATTACTAACTATGATTGTGTACTCGGTTGATATGATTCTGAGAAATTTAAGGGATAATTGTACTTGAATAAGAATTGATGGTTGAATGATTTAATATTGGATGAACTCCTCTTGAGGAGGAGACATTGTATTGCATTCATGCATATATTGTCTTAATTGTTAGATTTTCATCATTGAGAAAGTATACTCACTCTCCCTGTGGTATATCTTTTTAGCTCCTGTGTTGTAGGACTTGCCTTGGAGCTGTTTTGTGGAAGAGAAGTGTGAAGGAAGCCTCTTTTTGGTAAAGAATGCCTTGGCCGGTAACACATGATTTTGTAGTTGTGGGAATAGTTATAATGTGTTGATATTTTGTATATGTTGATCAAAGTTGAACTGTCAGGATAGTTGTATGGGTGATAAACATTTACATATATGTAATGGGAATTTCATGGGTCATGAAGGAAAATGAGAGCTTTTGTGTAGGGCTTATTTTCGTTTCTGACCCTATGAATGTATGTGGAATGAACCTGGAATGAAATCTCCCTTACATTTGGATGAATGAATGAGAAATCATATTTAAGTATTAATTTGTGGAGTAGAGTAAGTAATAAGGTAATTTGGTAGTCATATAATGAATTATAATATAAATATATGAGTCGGCTCATAGGGAGCAAGTTTCAATTAGCTAGTAAGATGATTTTGATGTGATGAATTAAGTAGAATTGGCTTAAATGGAGTTCTGATAGGATATGTTGTTCAGATTCCACGTCCTGTATGCTTTCTGATTATCTCGCCCGAGCGAGATGGGTCCTCACCCAAGCGAGAGTCCCTCCTGGATGAAAATCAGCTCCTGGGCAATTCTCGCTTAGGCGTGAGTGAATCTCGTCTAAGCGAGATTGTCCCAGTATCAGTGTTTAGATACTGGAGGAAATTCGCCCAGGCGAATAGAGCTTCGCCCGAGCGAGGGCGAAGGGATTAGCCACTGGCCTGATTTCACTCAGGCAAATGGCCAGTTCGCTTAAGCGAGAATGATAGTTGAATCAGGGATTTAGCTACTGGATGAAATCCGCCCGAGCAAAGGATCTTGGGGAATGGCAATCGCCCAGGCGAGACAATTAAATGGTGAGTGGGTGAGTTCCTGAATAAACTTTGTCTAAGTGGAAGTTTTGGAAATAAACTAAGAGGTGGTGTAATTTCTGAGTGAATTCTGAGTGACCTATGTCTGAGTCATGACCTTCCGAGTGAGTAAGTGTACATAATCTGAGTGAGAAGACTCTTGAGTGTGGTGTTCTAGGCAGTGGAGTCTCGAATGGGGAATGTTCGAGTCCAGTGTAACTTGTTTCGAGTGGTGTGTCCCGATTGTACATTTCCGAGTGGGTGAACACCGGATTGGAAGTAATCAGTGTGAGTTTGTCTAGAAGTCCCCTAGGATAACTCAACTCGAGTGAAAAAGAGAGGAAGTCGGATTTGTAATAAAATGCCAAGTAAAAGCCGGTCAGGTAATAAGTCAGTCGTGGAATGAGATTCCAAGTGAGTGTCCATCTAGGTGGCGAGTCGGTTTTTGGGAAGTTTTCCGAGTAAAACCCCGAGTGGGTGAAGACTCGGATTTGGAATGAATTTACCGAGTGGAAAATAGAGTGAGAGAGGACTCGGTCTGGACTGACTTTGCCGAGTAGAGGATTGAGTGAATGATGGGTCAGTCAGGATGATCTTGCTAAGTGAGAACCTGAGTGCCTTGAGTCAGTTTCGGTAGGATTCTGCCGAGTAAAAACTCGAGTGTTGGGAGTCGGATTTGGAGGGGCTTTGCTGAGTAAAAACTTAAGTATTGGAAAGCCTTATTAAACGAGTGGGTATAAGCCCAGCTCTGTAAGTTGTTCGCCTAGGCGAGGAAGTCTCGCCCAAGCGAGTCAATCATGAATTCGATTTTGGACGAATTTCGCCCAGGCCCGCTGGCTTCGCCCAAGCGAGGTTTGTCTGTCTTGCTCAAGCGAGTCGGAATTCGCTTGAGCGAGATCGTCCCCTGATGCGTAATTATTCCTTTCGCTCAGCTCTCTTCTGCTTCGCCCATGTGCGTGTGGCACTCGCTCAAGCGAGTAGGGATTTCGCTTGAGCGAGGGGGACCCCTGTTGTCCCCAAATACTGTGATCGAAATGTTTTCTTTTATATTTTCATTAAACCCTGATCCCACACTGTTTCTGAAATATTTTGGTCGGAAAATCTGATTTATTAAATTTTACAATGGTTGTCCTCCTTAATTTCTATCACATAGCATTATCTTGTTCTAAATTCTTCCGCTGTTTTTGATTGGGGCAATTATTCCTGGTTGCTCCTCTTGACTTACCTTCTCATATCTTCACATATGAGATTGGTCTCTGATAGGTCCGGGGAAATAAATAAATAAATAAATAATTAAGCAGCCTTATCACTTGCAATTATCATGAATTAATTACACTAAAATCGTGAAAAATTTACCCTTATTTTTAGGGTGTCACACTTTGTCGAGCCTTTTCTCATATCTTCATATATGGGACTGGGCGTGAGCCCTGTATACATATTTTTCTTCCACTGTAAACTCTATTATCTTTGTATACACTTATGGGTGATTTATCTTACGATCTAGTTATAAATTATCAAATCTTACTCTTCGATTTTCTGTGGTTTGAGTCTTGATGTAATTATGAGGTGTTTGTAAATATGATAATCGTGAAAAATTTATTTGCATTTTTATTAATTAATTATCTTGATTACATCGGGATTCGGGTCCAGAAAATCAGGGTGTGACAACTTGGTATCAGAGTGTATTTTGCTCTGAATTAGATTTGTTAATTATCATCAGAGCGTAGTTGCTCTACATTGAAATTCATGTTGATATTATGGATGATTGGAGTACGATTGCTCAATAGTGAAACATTTTGGTGATCATTGGAATATAGTTGTTTTGTATAGATTTAAGAGTGGCAATTATCTTGAGGATGAAATTATGTTAAGTATTGGTTACCTTATATGGATTTATGAATGACTAATTGTCTAAGGATTGTGAATTGGCTATTAGGGCAATGTTTTCTCAATGGTGATTCCTTGTGAACCATTAGTATTAAGTTGTGATTGTTGCTTATGGAAGTATGTCCATTATCATTGAGGTTGTATGATGCACTTGTGGAGCATAGTTGCTCGTTGGCAAACTTAGTGACTCATGAAATTGAATATATGTGAATGAATTCCTCATGTGATTGATTCGTTTGTTTGCGTAAGTCCGGCGAAGTTCCTTACGCTATTTCATTCAAATGATGAATACATAGTTATTGTGCATTGTAACATCCTAAAATTTATAAAAATGATTAATTGAAGAGAATAAATAATAAATAATTATATATGAATTGATTTATGTCCTAAAAATTTGGAAATAATTAAATTAGGATTTATTATAGATATTTATAATTGATTGAGATTTAAAGAGCTAAAATTTGACCTGGTTAAAGAACGGGTGTCGGACCAACTATCTCCGATTGAGATGCCATTTGTCAGGACTGTTAAGGATATTATGGGGAATCCAAATATATATTCAGAATAATTTTTAGATAAAGTATTGAGCCTAAACGGAGATCCCGTTTATCACCAAAGGGTAAAATTTTAATAAACGGATTAAGTTAAAATCAAAAACTCCTTCTTTTCCCTATCACTTTTCGTTGGCTTCATTCCCTCTCTCCCATCCACTTTGCTTTTCCTCTTCTTCTCCCTTCTTCTTCACCCAAAACCGTCCACCTCTTATCCTCCACCATTCCTTGCAAAAATTAACTTCAAACCCAAGATTCATGAAGATTTAATAGGACCTTGGAGCAACTATTTGATGGTCTCCCCTTCTCATCTCCTTAATTTCATGTTCTTCTTTGGACTAGGAGAAAGAGGTAAGATTTTGATCACCCATGGATTTTTTTGATGATTTTGAGTTTATTTAAGTGTTGTGATGGAAGATTAGAGGTTATTAAGATGAATAAGGGTGTGTAGAACCAAACCCTAGTTTGGGATTCATTGTTGTTGTTGATAATGAATGGGATACACTATTGCTAGCCTAAGGATGTTTGAAATGAGGCATAAATGTAGTTGGAATTGATGATAGTGAGTTCTTGATGAAAACCCTAGAAATTAAGATTTTGGGGCTTTGAGAAATTCTTGAGAAAATTATGAGTAATTGACATTGGAGAGGTTTTATATACGAGAATAAGTTTTTGAATGAGTAATATTGATTATTGATGTTAAGGGTAGATTAAAATGGTAGGGAACCATGGATGATGAAACTTATAAATAAGTATTGTCATAAGTGTGAAATAATGAGTGTGAGCACTAAACTATAATGGTGGGGATAGATTAATGAATTCAAATTGTTGATTGGTGATGGCTTTGAAGAGGCTATGTTGGACCATGTTGAACCTTGAGTGGCAACATGACAATTGGATGGATTGAGTGATATTGGATGCCTTTTGATGAAGGATATGATATTGTTGATAATTGGGTGTGGCTTACCCTTAAGATTTAGGGAATCATGGTTTTGGGAAAGGAATTCCTGAAACCTAACACAATGGTATGAATTAGTGTTTTAGAAAGTCTAGGAATTCCTGAAACCTAACACAATGCCTTTTGTATGTTGGTGTAGATTATATTTTGGGAAATATGGCGGAGCATTAGGAGCGTGTCAATCATTACGGTTCTTCTCTCGAGGTAGGAGAGGAGTTTACATTCCAAATGCATGAGTAGAATAATTAGTGATGTATGTATATCATGATACTCATGCTTGCCTTACCATGTCTATAGTGAAATGATATGAATGGCAAATTATTGGCTATTGATAATAATATATGTGTATATATGTTGATGAATAACCCATGAGGGGTTGAATTAAGTGCATGTTAATGAACCATCCTTGAGGTGATGAAGTATATGCCTTGTGAATTGAGGATTTCATATGAATGCTTGGCATTGAATGTGATGGCATTAGTGATAAGATTGAGAAATAATGCATACTTGGGGAACTCATAGAGTCAAATTGAGTTTTATGTGATTTTGATGACATGTGATAGTTCCAATAGCCCATATATGTAGTTTATGACCTGTAGGAATTGGAATGGGCCAATTCCATTAAAATAGGCCCTTGAGTTGCACAAAAGTGCCTCAAAATAGGTAAAACAAATTTATACGCCTGAGTCCCTTATTTTTGAGAATTTTTGAGTGCGGCCAGTGACCACACGTCACAAATAATGTATATAAGTTGGTGTTAAAATTTGGTGGGCATTGGAATTCATATGAAAAAGTTTGGGGGTTAGAAGTTCAAAAATATGGCTTTTTTGCATAAAAGGGGTCTCTGCTGTCATGAATCGATTCAAAACAATGTTTGAATCGATTCAAAACCCCTTGGATTCACTGTTCCTTAATTTTCATGCTTGAATCGATTCATACGAAGGCTTGAATCGATTCAAGGCTCTCTGTTTCCACTATTTTAAGCTCTAGAACGTGTGAATCGATTCATGGAGTGTTTGAATTGTTTCAAGGCCCTCTGTTTTTAAATTTTGGGACTTAGGAACACATGAATTGATTCATGCAAGGCTTGAATCGATTCAAGGCCCTGTTATAGCCACTGTTATGCTATTTTTCTAACTGCTGTAATCCCTTTGCTATTTTTGGCCCGTTTGGGCATCTTAATGACATTTTTGGCCTCCGACTTCTACATGAAAGTTATAGATAATTATGTTATGGAGGTGTGAAAATTGGTCTTACCTCAATTGGAGTTTTCTAACTCTCATGAGGCATAAAATACCGGATCCACTGCATTGTAAAACTCAAGTTTAAGAGGGTTTTGAACCCAACTTTTTATGATTGCCAAATTCAGACTAATAGATGATAATTATGACATGTGCCCCTATTTTTGAGACTAAAAGTGAACCTTTCTCATGTCTCTATGTTGAAATTTGTCATGGGCTCATTATTGCCCAAAACCCTTTTTATTGTGTAAAAATAAGTGATTTTATTAGGGGTATATGTGTGGTGTATCTTAGTGGTGATTGGGAAATTGCTTAAGGCCTTGGCAAGGTATGTGTATGCTGATGTTATGTTATGAATACATGTACGCTTCACCACTATTGAGATATTATGAATCATTAAGAAAAGTAAATGATATGGTTATATGACACACCTTGTATGATAATGACACTAATGAAGGGACAATTAAATGGCAATGGGTTGTGTAAATCATTGACTCTGATATGATGTTGATGATGATTAAAAGTGCATGATGCCACATGTATTGAATGATTATTTACAATATTGAATGAAAAGGGATATTGTTGTTGAATATACCCTTGATTAAATGGTGATTATTATTATCGATGATGGCAATGCCATTGTGTTTGATACAAGTGTAACCTTGTACATATAATTTGAATTATATTAGCAAGCATATGATGCTATGAAATTGAAGTGTATTTGTTAACATGCCTTGTTGATTTCTATGCGTGGATTAATGCTATAATGCTTGATATACTTTTGATTGCCATGTGTGGTTTGATGTAAATGTGAATGTTGAGCCTTGAGTGGCCTTGTGATTAATTGTATCCCAATGATAACAAAAATAAATTTATAATATACCTCTAAATGAGAGGGTGAGAAATCCTTGCAAGGTTAAGGTTTGGCATATGCATTATTGCATCTTGCATTCATGGTACGACATAACATTGATTATGTGGTTGCAATCACAATGAATGGTCTTGCGGGACTATATGAGGGTAGTACCCCATGCGTGGCGGGAAACCAATATATGAATGAATGAAGGTGGTTGTAATCACCAATATGTTGAGAATAATGAACGTGGTTGTGATCACGAGTACACTAAAATAATAAAAATCCTGCAGGATTCTATGAGATTGAGTACCCTATACATGGGGGAATGAGTCTATGGTTGTGATCACATGATAGATTGAAAAGATTATAAGTGGTTGTGATCACTTGGTACATTGAAATGAAATTGATCCTACAGGATTCTATGAAGGGAGTACCCCATGCGTGGCGGGAAACCAATATGAATTGAATGAAACATGGTTACGATCATGAAGAATACCTTGCGGGGTTATGAAAAGGGAGTACCCCATGTGTGGTGGGAAACCAATGTGAGATTGATTATAAGTGGTTGCGATCACTTGAGATACCATGTGCGCATGGGTGATTGAAATGGATCCATTGCATATGTATTAAATAGTTAACATATGCATTAGCCATAGGTATATGGCATTTGAGATGGAGATGACCCAACAAAGATGAGAACCTCTTGAGAGAATGTTAATTGAATAAAGATTTAATGACTTGATGTTGATAATTATGAATGCCCATAATGATGTATGGCTATGTGAATGTGTATGTGCTTGTGCTTGTGCTTGACATGAATTGTGAACAATGAGGCTTGTATACCTAATATGATATTTTGATGATGGTTTAATGAGGAATCGATAATTTATAGCAAAGCACCCATGTTGGTTGAATGCATGTACACATAATCACAATGTATTTATATTCATCATTTTGAATGTATAACTCACTCCCCCACGTTATCTCCTTTTTAGCATTATGATGCAGGATTATCATTCGATGAGATCGTTTCTTTGAACTAAAGCTTTCAAAGAAGGTAAATACTTGTAATGGAAAGCCTTGGCCGGCAACGACTATTAATTATATTGTGATGAATGAATTGTTTAATATGATAGTTGATAACCATCGATTTGATGATATTGTATGGATGACAATGTATATGGATGATGTATTGATATTTGGGGTATCGAGACTTATGCCCATTTGATAGATGAAATGATGCTGGATATGTAGTCCCTTTGTATAGGTACAAGTATTGATAATGCATAAGCTAAGGTTGAATTTCATGATAGGAAATGAGTGATATTTGGATGTTTACTTGGTGTTGACCTAATGACCTATATGATGTGATTGCATGATTGTTTGAGCCTTTTTCCATATCTTTATGTATGGAACTAGGCGGGTGTCCTGTATACATATTCTCCTTCCACTGTAAACTCAAATTATTTTGTATACATATGTGGGTGTTTTGATTAGGGATCCAGTTTATAAATTATTAAATCTCACTCTTCGATTTTCTGTAGTTTGGGTCTTGATGTAATCATTGTAGTGTTTTGAAATTATTTTAAACGTGAAAAATTTACTCGTATTTTCATGAATTATTATCTTGATTACATCGGGATTCAGGTCCAAAAAATCACGGTGTGACAAGCTTGTATCAGAGCGTATTTTACTCTGAATTAGGTTTATTAATTCTTATCAGAGTATGGGTACTCTGCATTGAAATAGATATTATGGATGATTGGAGCATGATTTCTCAATAGTGAAACATTTTGGTGATCATTAGAATATGGTTGTTCTATATAGATTTATGAGTGGCAATTATCTAAGGGATAAGGATATGTAGAGATATTGGTTTCCCTGTATGGATTTGTGAAGAACTAATTGTCTAAGAATTATGAATTGATTATAGGGGCATTATTGCTTATTGAGGATTCCTTGTGAACTATTAGTATTGAGATATGGTCATTGTTTATGGGGGTATACCCAATATCATTAAGGTTGTGTGAGACACTTGTGGAGCATAGTTGCCCATTGCTAACCTTGATTGATCTATGGGATTGAATACGTATGAATATGAATTGACTTGATGATGGACTTATACCATATGTGACCATGGGTATAATATATTGAATTATGAATTGCTATGGTGATAGACCATATATGATGAGACCTTGTTATATGTTGAAAATTAAATTAATTGATTAGGTTTTTTACATGATTCATACTTATGGCTCTTAGCCAAAGTATCTTATTAAATGTGAATGGTTCATATGCTAGAATTGATTGATTGAATGATAGTGGAAGAACTCCCTAATATGGGTATTCATGGAACAAGATGATTGATTACGTTATCGTTGAGAGATGAATTAAAATGATTAATTATGCTAATTTTGAAAGATGGATTTTATATCCTTTGGTACAAAAACCATATATTATGCGATGCAAGCAAATTATTGTATCTCCCTAGATTGGGAACATGAATAAATGAAAAGATTATGAAATGTGAAATTGTGTATGCACATGATTGGGGTTATGTCTCGATTTTGGATATGTGTGAATGAGTGAATGATTGATTTAATTTTGAATTACTAGATGTACTAACTCCGGTTGACTTGGTATGATCTCGCATGATCAAACTTTGTGGATGATTGATTTAATTGGGCCCTATGGTGGTCTCGGCTCTATGCCATATTATGAACTCTATTTAATGATGTTTGGATGTTATGGGTGTATCCTACGATGGGTGCTAGATAACCTTTTGGACTTTCTAAGTTTGATGAATTGTTAAACCTTATGGTTAGTTGATCCATAGTAAGATTTATTGTGTGATGAGTTATTGAGGCTAGAGCTATTATCAGATGGAATACGAATAATGAATATAACCCCTAAATGGTTGGTGAATAATAATGATGAAATTCGGGGTATGATTTGGCATTGGCGATGATATATGATTTTATGGTATGACTCTAAGCTAAATTGTGTGCCCTTGACTTTATGATTAATGAACTAGCTATGGGCTAAGACATTGACATAGCATATGTGATTTTGCATTGGTAAAGGAAATTTTCTCATGTCATTACCCTTCCTTTATTCCAAAAAGGATGTATTGATGATAGGAATCACTTAATGATGTGATATGATACAAGTTGTGCGTCCAGCTTATGGACTTTGGTTGTGAATTGTGAGGAGGTTCACTAATAGGGAAGCATATTATATGATTGGGGATCCTATTATAACCTTGAGGTTACACACTTAAATGTGAGTTGGGTGACTCGTTTAGGCTTGAATCGATTTATAGCCAACAATGTGTGAATGAGACAAAGGATTATTAGACGATTCGATCATGACTTCAGGATGGAAGAAGCCCGATGATAGGGTATTTACCCTGTGATGATTGGAAATCTATGGTGGGTACACTAATTTATGATGATATTTATTAATATTCGATGATTGGTATGGCATGATTTGTGCCCGATTTTAAGTAATGACGAGATGATATGAATATGTTGGTTGTGGACTTGTGAAAATTATCACTAAGTCATGTGTGGATTAGTGTAGTTTGAGTAAGCGTGGTTGATGTGAGCGACGGGAATATGAAGTACTTGTCCTGATACGACTCTACATATCATAGGTATTATGGCAACATGCACTTATGCGTCGACCTCATGTGTTTGTGGTAACCACTACGGGATTCGGACGCCTTCCTGTATGTCGGATACAACAAAACGTAGGTCGGACAGGTGTAGGGGTGTAATTGCTTATGATGAATGTATTGAGTCTATCTTCTCATATAGAGTATGAATATGTGAGTTATGTTGGATGAGTTACGATTGATTATATGTGACTCACTTGGAAGTAGAAGATTTTTGTGATTAGGAAAAAGAAATGATGATGATCATGTCTTGATGGACTTTGGGAATTCCAATACTATTTTATGACGACGTTATACCTTGTTGGAGTACGGCCTGAAGTATGGCCTTATGATATATGTGTCGAGGTTAAATTTCTAGGACGAAATTTTTTTAGGTGGGGTGGATTGTAACATCCTGAAATTTATAAAAATCATTAATTAAAGAGAATAAATAATAAATAATTATATATGAATTGATTTATCTCCCAAAATTAGGATATGAATTGATTTATCTCCCAATAAATAATAAATTAGGATTTATTATGGATATTTATATTTGATTGAGTTTTAACGAGCTAAAATTTTACCCGGTTAAAGTATGGGTGTCGGACCAAGTATCTCCGATTGAGATGCCATTGGTCAGGGCTGTGAAGGATATTATGGGGAATCCGAATATATATTTGGAATAATTTTTAGATAAAGTATTGAGCCTGAATGGAGATGTCGTTTATCATAAAACGTAAAATTTTAATGAAGGGATTAAGTTAAAATCAAAAATTCTTTCTTTTCCCTATCACCTTTTTGTTGGCTTCTCTCCCTCTCTCCCATCCACTTTGCTTTTCTTCTTCTCCTCCCTTCTTCTTCACTCAAAACCATCCATCTCTTCTCCTTCACCATCCCTTGCAAAAATCAACTGCAAACCCAAGATTCATGAAGATTTAATGGGACCTTGGAGTAAATATTTGATGGCCTCTCCTTCTCATCTCCTCAATTTCATGTTCTTCTTTGGGCTAGGAGAAAGAGGTAAGATTTTGATCACCCATGGATTTTGTTGATGATTTTGAGTTTATTTAAGTGTTGTGATGGAAGATTAGAGGTTATTTAGATGAATAAGGGTGTGTAGAACCAAACCCTAGGTTGGGATTCATTGTTGTTGTTGATAATGAATGGGATACATTGTTGCCAACCTAAGGATGTTTAAAATGAGGCATAAATGTAGTTGGAATTGATGATAGTGAGTTCTTGATGAAAACCCTAGAAATTAAGATTTTGGGGCTTTGAGAAATTCTTGAGAAAATTATGAGTAATTGACATTGGAGAGGTTTATATACGAGAATAAGGTTTTGAATGAGTAATATTGATTATTGATATTGAGGGTAGATTAAAATGGTAGGGAACCATAGATGATGAAACCTATAAATAAGTATTGTGATAAGTGTGAAATAATGAGTGTGAGCATTAAACCATAATGGTGAGGATAGATTAATGAATTGAAATTGTTGATTGGTGATGGCTTTGAAGAGGCTATGTTGGACCATGTTGAACCTTGAGTGGCAAAGATGACAATTGGATGGGTTGAGCGAGATTGGATGCCTTTTAATGAAGGATATGATATTGTTGATAATTGGGTGTGGCTTACCCTTAGGAAAGGAATCCCCAAAACCTTAGACAACGGTATGAGTTGGTGTTTTAGAAAGTCCAGGACTTTATATAAGCCCTATGTGATGTTAACAATTTGTTAGAGTTGTAATGATGCCTTGAGATAGTTTGATGATTGTATGTATACGTACGTATGTATGTTGCTATAGATTATATTTCAGGCAATGTGGCAGAGCATTCAGAGCGTGAAAATCATTACGGTTCTTCTCTCGAGGTAGGAGAGGAGTTTACATTCCAAATGCATGAGTAGAATAATTAATGATGTATGTATATCATGATACTCATGCTTGCCTTGCCATGTTTATAGTGAAATGATGTGAATGATAAATTATTGGCTACTGATAATAATATATATGTATATATATTGATGAATAACCTATGAGGGGTTGAATTAAGTGCATGTTAATGAACCATCCTTGAGGGGATGAAGTATATGCCTTGTGAATTGGGGATTTTATATGAATGCTTGGCACTGAATGTGATGGGCGTTGTGATGGCATTAGTGATAAGATTCAAAGATAATGTATAATTGGGAAACTCATAGAGTCAAATAGAGTTTTATGTGATTTTGACGGCATGTGATAGTTCCAATAGCACATATATGTAGTTTATGACTTGTAGGAATTGGAATGAGCCAATTCCATTAAGAATAGCCCCTTGAGTTGCACAAAAGTGCCTCAAAATAGGTAAAATGCATTTATGCACATAAGTCCCTCTTTTTTTAAAATTTTCTAGTACGGCCGATGGCCACACGTCATAAATAATGTATATAAGTTGGTGTTAAAATTTGGTGGGCATTGGAATTCATATGAAAAAGTTAGGGGGTTAGAAGTTCAAAAATATGGCTTTTTCTGCATAAAAAAGTGCCAGTGTTATCATGAATCATTTTAAAATAGTGTTTGAATCGATTCAGAACCCCTTGGATTCACTGTTCCTTAATTTCTCATGCTTGAATCGATTCATACAAAGGCTTGAATCGATTCAAGACTCACTGGATTTACTGTTCCTCAATTTTCCAATGCTTGAATTAATTCATACGGGGTTTGAATCGATTCAAGGCTTTCTGTTTCCACTGTTTTGAGCTCTAGAAACGTGTGAATCGATTCATGGAGTGTCTAAATCGATTCGAGGCCCTCTGTTTGTCAATTTTGGGACTTAGGAACGTATGAATCAATTCATGCAAGGCTTGAATCGATTCATGGCCTTGTTATGGCCACTGTTATGCTATTTTTCCAACTACTATAATCCCTTTGCTATTTTTACCCGATAGGGCATCTTAATGACATTTTTAGCCTCCGACTTCTGCATGAAAGTTGTAGATAATTATGTTACAGAGGTGTGAAAATTAGTCTTACCTCAATTGGAGTTTTCTAACTCTCATGAGGCATAAAATACCGGACCCACTGCATTGTAAAACTAAAGTTTAAGAGGGTTTTGAACCCAACTTTTTATGATTACCAAATTGAGACTAATAGATGATAATTATGACATGTCCCCCTATTTTTGAGACTAAAAGTGAACCTTTCTCATATGTCCATGTTGAAATTTGTCATGGGCTCATTATTGCCCAAAACCCTTTTTATTGTGTAAAAATAAGTGATTTCATTAGGGGTACATGTGTGGTGTGTCTTAGCCGTGATTGGGAAATGGCTTAAGGCCTTGGCAAGGTATGTGTATGCCTATGCTATGTTATGAATACATGTATGCTTCACCACTATTGAGATATTATGAATCATAAAGAAAAGTAAATGATATGGTTATATGACACACCTTGTATGATAATGACATTAATGAAGGGACAATTAAATGGTAATGAGTTGCGTAAATCAATGAATCCGATATGATGTTGATGATGATTAAAAGTGGATGATGCCACATGTATTGAATGATGATTAATGATGTTGAATGAAAAGGGATATTGATGTTAAAAATACCCTTGATTAAATAGTGATTATTGTTATCGATGATGGCAATGCCATCGTGTTTGATACAAGTGTAACTTTGAATATGTAATTTGAATTGTATTGGCAAGCCTATGATGCAATGAAATTGAAGTGTATTTGTTAACATGCCTTGTAGATTTCCATGCGTGGATTAATGTTATGATGCTTGATATACTTTTGATTGCCATGAGTGGTTTGATGTAAATGTGAATGTTGAACCTTGAGGGGCCTTGTGATTAATTGTATGCCAATGATAACAAAACTAAATATATAATATACCCCTAAATGAGAGGGTCAGAAATGTAACACCCTAAATTTTAAAATAAAGGATTAATTAAGGAAATAAATATTAAATAGTTGTATGTGGGATTAACTAATGCCCCAAAATGTTGAAAATAATTCAATTTAGATTTTAAGGATTTTTTATAATTTATTGAGGCTGTAAGAGCTGAAATTAAGCCCGATTAAAATATGGATGTTGGACCAAGTATCTCCGATTGAGATGATATTGGTTAGGACTGTTAAGAATATTATTGGGAGTCCGGATGTATATTCGGAATAATTTTTAGACAAAGTATTAAGCCTGAATGATGAGCCTATTTATTGTAAAATGATGAAATATTAATGTCAGGATTAAAATTAAAAGCAAAAGCCCTTAATTTCCCTTCTCATTTTCGTTTATCTCCTGAGACCATTTGGTAAAGCATTTTTCTTCTTCTCCTTCTCTATTCTCTTTTCATTTCCTCTCTTTTTCTCTTCTAAAACCCTAGACAAAGTGGTGCCCATTTCCTTCCCCTCTCATTTCGTTTTGTTAGAGCTTAAAGTCCACCTTTTCCTCTTACATTTTTGTTTGGTCTCTCCCTTCTTCTTTGATACCCATTTTCATTTTTGGGAGAGGTAAGCTCTTCTCACCATTTTGTTGGGTTTAATGTTATGGTTATGGGTTATTATAGCTTGGGAGAGAAATGTATGTAAATGGGGTATTTAATGAAAGCCATACATGTATAAGCCCTAGAGTGGGTTGTCATAAATGCAAACCTTTGAAAGAAATAAATGAGGTAGATGAATGTATGGTTGGAAGGTGATAAAGATTAATGAGTAATAATGAATGTGGTTGAGTTTGATGAAAACCCTAACTTTAAAGATTTGGGGAAAATAGTAACTGTGGATTGAATAATGCTTTTGAGAGGAAATGCATAATATTGGGAATATGGGTATTGATAAATAAAGTATTCTTTTGAATATTAGGCTATAGAGTTTTGTAGCCTTTGATATAGTGAAGGTGGTATAATAATAAGAAATTACCGAAACCTAATAAATGAAGAAAATGGTGTCTATGACATATTTTATTCATGTCACAAAAATTGTATATGTAGTGAGTTGTGGTTAGAGTCTTAAACCATGTATTGAATGATTGATTGATTAAAATTTTACATGTATGTTAATGTAGGATCCATTCTGAATGACGAGGCGGGTCTGTCGTACCAATCGAAATTCTTCTCTTAAGGTAGGATAGGAGTCTTTATGTTCTAAATGCATGAATTGAATAGTATTTGATTGTCATATGTGACAACATGCATGTTTGCCTTGCTTGTAATATCACGATGAAGTGTAATGTTATGATGAATTATAATGTTATGTATGATGTTTCACAACTTGCATTTGTGCATTTAGAATATAAGTGGTGTGCGATATGGTGGTGTTAAATTGTTTAGCAAGTGTATGCCTTGAATATGATGTTGTATTTACATCCACCATAAATGTGGGATGAACGTTATTGATAATTGAATGAGAATGGTTTGACCGAATAGCATATCTTGAATGATAATGAATAATTGATGCCATTATGATTGACGTAAGAATTGAATTGTGTTAAGGAGAATTATTGAGAATGCCACACTAAAACTTAAATCAATGGCAATAACAAACGAAAATAAATCCACTAAAAGCCTTGTTGTGATGTTGGTGATGATGATAATGATGATTGATGAGTGGCATGATTAGGATGCATAGAGTGAGAAATGCATATGATTGGCATTTGCATCCATGGCATACTACATAGCTATCGTTGTTGGAACGTTAAGGGAGTTCCCTAAGCCGACCCAGTGGGAGGGTGGCTCGGTGCACGAGCAATTTTGTTTTCCCCTGTGACTCAAAGTGTCAGTCACAAAGCCGCCTATGTATAGCTACGGGGAGCTACATGTAGCCGACCCTTGTGGGGGGTGGCTCTTGATGAGCATGTGACCCCGCTGATCCATTGGATCACAGCCGCCATGATACGAGTATGGCCGGCCCGCAACACCATATCTTGATTATGTATTACCACTATCATGGTGAAAATGACTAGTGTTGCAAAATGGGTGATGAGGTTTGGTGCCAGTAAAAGATTAATGAAAATGCATGCAATTTGAGGATAAGTGTACATATTTTACTACTGTAGTAAGGGTATGGTTAGATGATCATACTTGAATCCCACAATTGGTATTTATATTCCTACAGTCAAATCTTTAATTGTTGAAATACTCAGTTACGCATATGCATTAGCTTAAGAGCATTAGCATATAGCAAGGGGGTATGCCAAAGGTGATGAGATATGATGAATAGCTGTGGTTTGGATGAGAAAGTGTATAAAGACAACATAAAAGCTGTGAATACCAAATAATGGCTTGAGTATGATAATGATGAATGTGATAGTCCAAAATTATTGAGAAACTTGATTATGTATATACTTGTGTACTTTGCTTGATCCATGAAAATGTTTGCGATATAAGAATGTTAATTTGATGATGATAATGAAATAATGAATGATAACGTGAATGCAAAGTATACATGATTTTGATGCATATGTACATAATCACATGGTATTCATATTCATTCTTTTGGAATGTGAGACTTACTCTCCCATGTTGTCTACTTTTTTAGACTTGTGATACAGGACACTCATGGGTGAAGTGAAACTCTTTTGAAGCTTATTTTGATGAAGGAGGTAAATAGATGTGTAGGAAGTGCCTTGGCCGGCAAATCATTATTCTGTATAGCATATGATAAGGACTTATGCTCATTGGATTTTGGAATGCTGAATATTGATTTTTAAAGGTCATGGGTGAAAATTGGAATTTGTATATATGGCCAATTTTCAATTATGACCTTGATGATGTATGGTGTCATTTATAATACTGAACTTTGCCCAAATTGATGAATGGATGATGAGAATTATGAATTATAATCTTTTATAAAGTATATTTGAAATTTGGAATGGTTGTTTTATGCATAAGCAAGGAACTAATAGGATCAAATTATGATTTATGAAGTTTTGATATGATCTGGTGATCCCAATAGCCTAAATACATTAATTGTGACTTGTGAAAAAAGGAATGGTTCAATTCTATAGAGAATAGACCCTTATATTGCCTCAAAATGCCGCCAAATGGGTTAAACGCATTTATGCGTATATCTTCCTTGTTTTAGGAATTTTTGAGTGCCACCAGTGGCCACACGTCGCAAATAATATATTTTAGCTTGTGCCAAATTTTGTTGGCTATTGGATTTGATTAAAATGAAATAGGGTGATTAGAAGTTAGAAATCATATGATTTTCTGGATAAAATGCAGCAGGGAACTGATAGGCCAGGCTTGAATCGATTCATGTAAGGCTTTGAATCGATTCAAAGCATTTTGGATTCACTGTTCATTCTGGAAGAATTGCATGAATTGATTCACACAGGGTATTGAATCGATTCATCCTTCTCTGCTTTTCACTATTCATGGCTTGGTCATTCGCGTGAATCGATTCAAATTGATTCATGGCACTGATTCATGAGGTATTACACATTTTTGGATGTTGTTTGGGATTAGATGGTCATAGTACCTTTCCACACTTTCTTTAACCACTTTTTTTACATAGATTAACGCACTTTTAAGTGTTTTTGATGATTTTATTCAGTTAATCCATACTTTTGAATCAAGTTATGCATTCCGCTATTTACGACTCTAATGAAGGTATTCATGATCTTCATATAATCCATTTCCTTTACACCTAAACGCGTAACATCAATTTAAGTTATTCTTCCACTATTTTTGATTGAGAATTAATTAAGATTCACTTTTAATTCACCTTCTCATATCTTTATATATGGGACATGTTCTTTTATAGATCCAGGGTGTTGATTAAAGCTTCACAACTTTAATTCTTTTTTAAATAATGGTTTTGAAATCATGAAAAATTTACCTCCCAAATTTGGGGTGTCTCAACCTGGTATCAAAGCATTGTTGCTCTTGATACAGACATAATTGATGTTGTTCAAGTAATTATTGCTTGTGATTGGATCATATGAGCTATAATTGATTGATTTAAGAATTCCTTTAATTAAATTATGACTGTTTGTCAATGGATTAAGATTGATGTTCTTATTGTTTGAGTCCGGCCAAGATTCCTTACACTATTTACCTTTAATAATGAATATGTTGTGATTATGAATTGAGATTGACATGATTATGTGATATGATAAATGATGGGCCAATGGATGTTGAAATTTTTATATCTCCAATTTGAAAGTTACTCGTTTGGTCTAGTTTACTTATGTGTGAGCCATGTTTTTTAAAATATAGGTGTAAAATATGGTTGGTAGACAGAACCGTGAGTCTGCTGCTATGGCAAATGCCTTGAATCGCTTTGCTGATCTCTTGGAAAGACAAGACCAGCTAAACGTGGGACAAGGTGCCTAAGGTATTAATCTATTTCTCAAGAGGAAACCTTCTAAGTCTCATGGAGGTTATAAGCCTGAGGATGCTTATGCTTAGATCAACGACTTAGAGAGGATTTATGTTAGCTTCGAATGTTTTAAAGCTTAAAAGGTAGAGTATGTGGCCTTTATGGTCCGTGATGAAGTTGAAGCATGGTGGTGTCTTACTAGGGGTTGCATGATATCTGCTGATGTTCCCTTAGTTTGGGAAAACTTCAAGGTTGAGTTCTTGAAGAAATACTTTCCAGAGAGCTACAAAAGTAAGAAAGAGCTTGAGTTCATAGAGCTTAAGCAAGGTGATATGACTATGGAGGAGTACGCCTCCAAGTTTGAAGAACTTTGTGTATTCTATCCTCCTTATCAACAAGAGGGTACCGAAGCTTTAAAGTGTGTGAAATTTAAGAATGGTTTGAGGCCTGAAATCAAGCGGGCTATTCGACATCAAAAGATAAGAAACTTTCCGACGCTTGTGAACAAGTGTCGTATTTATGAAGAAGATGATGTGACTCCTTTGAGTCATGGCAAGCATGAACCCAAGTTGAAGGGTCAATTCTCTAGTTTCCAAAGGCATGGTCAATTCAATAAGAAGAAATTCTTTTATGGTTGATCCTCCAATGCAAGAGGACGTGGTGCTTTTAGAGGTGGTCATGGAGATGGTAACCAAGGTCGTGGTAATGTCCAAGGCCTTACCTGCTTTAAGTGCAGTGCTAACCATTTAGCACGTGATTGCCCACGAAACGAGGTGGTGTGCTACCAATGCAATCAACCCGGGAATATCCGCCCTGATTGCCCACTGAATGCAAGGAATGCAAATCTTGATACTCTTGCTCGTGTGAACCATAATGGTAACCGTGGAGGCCATGCTGGCTTTAGGGGCCGTGGTCATGGAAACGGTAATGGTCATAATGGTGGCCGGCAGAAACCAATGCTGGAAGAAATAGTAATGGTCGAGGTAATGGCCATGGTGGAAGGAATGTTAACCGTAATGGTGGTGATCAACCACAAACTGCTGGAAGAGTTTTTATCGTTACCAGTGAAGAAGCTGCTCAAGCTGAAGATCTTGTTCGTGGTGAGTGTGAGATCCTTGGCACTATGGTACATGTTATATTTGATTCTGGTGCTACGCATTCATTTATTTTTTAGGATTGTGTGAGGCGCTTGAAAGTGCCTGTTTGCATGATGAAAGGTTCTATAATGGTGACTACAACGACCGATGCTTGTTTGCGATCAATGAGTCGATGTAAGAATGTCGAGATGACTCTTGAGGGTAGGAAATTTGTTGTATCCCTCGTGTGCTTACCCCTGAAAGACCTAGATATCATTCTAGGCATGGATTGGTTGTTTGCCAACAAAGTCTTGGTGGATTATCATAACAAGACGGTGATCATCCTGACTTCTATTGTTGAAGGCTTTGACCTACAAGCTATCTCTCAACTTCTTGTGATGTTCTATATGGTTGATAGGAGTGGTACTTCCCAATCTAGTGAAATTATTGTGTTTCTGAATTTCTCGATGTGTTTCCGAAGGAGATTCCCGGTTTGCCTCCTCCACGTGAAGTGGAATTCTCTATTGATCTCATTCCTGGTGTTGAATATTTTTCTAGAGCTCCTTATAAAATGTCTCCTATGGAGTTAGCCAAATTGAAGAAACAAGTCGAGGAATTACTTGAAAGGGAGTTTTTCGCCCAAGTGTGTCTCCTTGGGGTGATCCTGTATTGTTGGTGAAAAAGAAGGATGGAAGCATAAGATTGTGCATTGACTATCGCCAACTCAATAAGTTAACTATCAAGAACAAGTATCCTCTTCCTCGCATTGATGATCTTTTGGATCAATTGAAGGGTGCCGTTGTGTTTTCCAAGATTAACTTACATTTGGGATATCACTAAATTCGGGTGAAGACCAAGGATATTCCTAAAACTTCCTTCCAAATACGATATGGTCACTATGAGTATGTAGTGATGCCATTTGGGGTGACAAATGCTCCTGCGATTTTCATGGATTACATGAATTGTATCTTCCATGAGTATCTTGACCAATTCGTCGTGGTGTTTATTGATGATATTTTGGTGTACTCTAAGAGCCATGAAGAGCATGAAAGATATCTTCGCCTTGTGTTATTTATTCTTCGAGAGAAAGAATTATATGCCAAACTCTCCAAATATGAATTTTGGATGAATGAGATGTCTTTCTTGGTCATGTGATTTCCAGTGATGGAGTTACTATTGATCGATCAAAAGTGGAAGCTGTTATGGCTTGGGAAAGACCAACGTCCGTGACGAAAATAAGAAGTTTTCTTGGTATTGCCGGTTATTATCAGAGGTTTATTGAATGATTTTCCAGCTTAGCCTTACCATTGACGAGGTTAACTCGTTAGAATCAACCATTTGTGTGGACTCATGAATGTGAAGAAAGTTTTCAAGAGTTGAAATTGAGGCTTACTACCGTACCAGCATTAGCATTGCCTCATTTGTTGGATGACTTTATGGTATATTGTGATGCTTCTATGCATGGTCTTGGTTGTGTGTTGATGCAGTGAGAGCGTGTGATAGCCTATGTGTCGAGACAGTTACGACCACATGAGGTTAGTTATCCTACACATGATCTTGAATTGGCGGCAGTGGTGTTTGCTTCGAAGTTGTGGTGACATTACTTGTATGGTTCTAAGTTTGTGGTCTTTAGTGATCACAAGAGCCTTAAGTACTTGTTTGATCAAAAAGAACTTAATATACGCCAATGGCGATAGATGGAGTTCCTAAAAGATTATGAGTTTGAATTGAGGTATCATCCCGGAAAGGCAATATGGTCGCCGATGCTTTGAGCTGGAAATCATTGCATGTTTTCACAATGATGGTGAAAGAGATGGAACTAATTGAGCAATTTAGAAACTTGAATATGGGCGTGGAAACATATACTCCAAAGAGGATGTCCCTTGAAATATTGACGGTTGCTAACGTGTTCCTTGAAATTATGAAATTGCAACAACCGAAGGATGAGTACTTGGTTGAGATGAGAAGAACTCAAGAAAAAGGGAAGAACTTGTTTCTATTGGAAGGTCATGATGGCATTTGGTGTGTGAAGGGCCCAATTTATGTTCCCTCGAGTGGTGATTTGAGGAAATGTGTACTTGAGGAAGCTCACAAGAGTGTATTGAGCATTCATCCTGGTTCCACCAAGATGTATCAATACTTGAAGAAGAATTTTTGGTGGCCTGGTATGAAGCATGATGTGGCAAACTTTGTTGTATCTTACCTTGTTTGTCAGAAGGCTAAGGTTGAACATCAAAGACCATCTGGTTATTTGAGACCTTTGGAGGTCCCTGTTTGTAAATGGGATAGTATTGCTATAGACTTTGTTTAGGGTTTACCCCAAACTCGTGCTGGAAATGATGCTATATAGGTGATTGTGGATCAGTTGTACATAAAGGAAATTGTCAAATTGCATGGCGTGCTGTCTAGTATTATATCTAATCGTGATCCTCGATTAACTTTTTAATTTTGGGGAAGTTTACATCATGAGTTAGGTTCTAAGTTGAAGCTTAGTTCCGCTTATCATCCTTAAATAGACGGACAATCCAAGAGAACTATCCAAAGCCTGGAAGACTTGTTGAGGGCTTATGTTTTAGAGTACGGTGGATGTTGGGAGAGATTTCTTCCATTCATTGAATTCACCTATAATAACAGTTACCATAGTAGCATTAGTATGGCTCCTTACGAGGAACTCTATGGCAGAAAATGTAGAACGCCTCTATGTTGGCTAGAAATTGGTTAGAATTTGGCCTTAGGGCTAGCCAGAGATTCTTCAAGAGACTACCGAGTAAATTAAGAAGATTCAAGAAAATATGAAGATTGCTCAAGATCGACAGAAGAGTTATTATGATAAGAGGCACCAACGACTTGAATTTCAAATTGGTGATCATGTGTTCCTGAGAGTCTCGCTTGATAAACAGATTGGAAGGGCTCTAAAAAGTGGAAAGTTAAGTCCTAGGTTCATTGGACCTTATGAGATTCTAGAGCGAATCGGTGATGTTGCTTATCGGATCGTACTTCCTCCGCATCTTACAAATCTACATAATGTATTCCATGTATCACAGTTGAGGAAGTATGTTCATGATCCCTCATACGTGATCTCTACGAATGATGTTGATGTGCGGGATGACTTGTCTATTCCTTCTGTTACTGTTCGTATAGTAGGGCATTTCGTGAAGAGATTACGGAATAAGTTGGTACCTTTGGTGAAGGTTGCATGAAAGCATGGAAATGTGGAGATGTTCACCTGGGAACGTGAAGATGATAAAAGAGAACGATACCCTGATGCGTTCGAATCTGGTATGTTAAATTTCGAGGACGAAATTTTCTTTTTGGTGGCGTGGATTGTAACACCCTAAATTTTAAAATAAAGGATTAATTAAGGAAATAAATATTAAATAGTTGTATGTGGGATTAATTAATGCCCCAAAATGTTGAAAATAATTAAATTTAGATTTTGAGGATTATTTATAATTTATTGAGGCTGTAAGAGCTGAAATTAAGCCCGATTAAAATATGGGTGTCAAACCAAGTATCTCTGATTGAGATGATATTGGTCAGGGCCGTTAAGAATATTATTGGGAGTCTAGATGTATATTCGGAAGAATTTTTAGACAAAGTATTAAGCTCGAACAATGAGCCTGTTTATTGTAAAACGATGAAATATTAATGAGAGGATTAAAATTAAAAGCAAAAGCCCTTAATTTCCCTTTTCATTTTCGTTTATCTCCTGAGACCATTTAGCAAAGCATTTTTCTTCTTCTCTTTCTCTATTTTCTTTTCCTTTTCTCTCTTGTTCTCTTCTAAAACCCTAGACAAGGTGGTGCCCATTTCCTTCCCCTCTCATTTCATTTTGTTGGAGCTTGAAGTCCTCCTTTTCCTCTTCCATTTTTGTTTGGTCTCTCCCTCCTTCTTTGATACCCATTTTCATTTTTAGGAGAGGTAAGCTTTTCTCACCATTTTGTTGGGTTTAATGCTATGGTTATGGGTTATTATAGCTTGGGAGAGAAATGTATGTAAATAGGGTATTTAATGAAAGCCATAAATGTATCAACCCTAGAGTGGGTTGTCATAAATACAAAGCTTTAAAAGAAATAAATGAGGTAGATGAATGTATGGTTGGAAGGTGATGAAGATTAATGAGTATTAATGAATATGGTTGAGTTTAAAGAAAACCCTAACTTTAAAGATTTGGGGAAAATGGTAAATATGGATTGAACAATGCTTTTGAGAGGAATACATAATACTAGGAATATGGGTATTGATAAATGAAGTATTCTTATGAATATTAGGCTATGGAGTTTTGTAGCCTTTGATATAATGAAGGTGGTATGATAATAAGGAATTACCGAAACCTAATAAATGAAGAAAATGGTTTCCATGACATGTTTTATTCATGTCACAAAAAATATATATGTAGTGAGTTGTGGTTAGAGTCTTAAACCATGTCTTGAATGATTGATTGATTAGGATTTTACATGTATGTTAATGTAGGATCCATTCCGAACGACGAGGCAAGTCCATCGTACTAATCAGAATTCTTCTCTTGAGGTAGGAGAGGAGTCTTTATGTTCCAAATGCATGAATTGAATATTATTTGATTGTCATATGTGACAACATACATGTTTGCCTTGCTTGTAATGTCACGATGAATTATAATGTTATGATGAATTGTAATGTTATGTATGATGTTTGGCAACTTGTATTTATGCATTTAGAATATAAGAGGTGTGCGATATGGTGGTGTTAAATTGTTTGGCAAGTGTATGCCTTGAATATGATGTTGTATTTACATCCACCATAAATGTGGGATGAATGTTATTGATGATTGAATAAGAATGGTGTGAACGAATAGCATACCTTGATTGATAATGAATAATTGATGCCATTATGATTGACAAAAGAATTGAATTGTGTTAAGGAGAATTATTGAGAATGCCATACTAAAACTTAAATCAATGGCAATAAACAACAAAAAATAAATCCACTAAAAGCCTTGTTGTGATGTTGGTGATGATGATAATAATGATTGATGAGTGGCATGATTAGGATGCATAGAGTGAGAAATGCATATGATTGGTAATTGCATCCATGGCATACTGCATAGCCACCGTTGTTGGAACGTTAGGGGAGTTCCCTCGGCCGACCCAATGAGAGGGTGGCTCGCTATACGAGAAATTTTGTTTTGCCCTGTGACTCAGAGTGTAAGTCATGAAGCCGCTCATGTATTGCTATGGGGAGCTACATGTGACCGACCCTTGTGGGGAGTGGCTCTTGATGAGCAGGTAACCCCGGTGATCCATTGGATCACAGCCGCCATGATATGAGTATGGTCAGCCTGCAACACCATATGTTGATTATGTGTTACCGCGGTCATGGTGAAAATGACCGGTGTTGTAAAATGGGTGATGCAATTTGGTACCAGTAGAAGATTAATGAAAACGCATGCAATTTGAGGATAAGTGTACATATTTTACTACTGCAGTAAGGGTATGGTTAGATGATCATACTTGAATCCCATAATTGGTGTTTATATTCCCATAGTCAGATCTGCAATTGTTGAAATACTCCATTCTGCATATACATTATAAGGACTTATGCTCATTGGATTTTGGAATGTTGAATATTGATTTTTGAAGGTCATGGGTGAAAATTGGAATTTGTATATATCGCCAATTTTCGATTATGACCTTGATGATGTATGGTGTCATATATAATACTTGAACTTTGCCCAAATTGATAAATGGATGATGAGAATTATGAATTATAATCTTTTATAAAGTATATTTAAAATTTGGAATGGTTGTTTTATGCATAAGCAAGGAACTAATAGGATCAAATTATGATTTATGAAGTTTTGATGTGATATGGTTATCCCAATAGCCTAAATACATTAATTGTGACTTGTGAAAAAAGGAATGGTTCAATTCTATAGAGAATAGACCCCTATGTTGCATTAAAATGCCCCTAAACAGGGTAAACGCATTTATGCGCATATCTTCCTCGGTTTTAGGAATGTTTGAGTGCGGTTAGTGGCCACACGTCACAAATAATATATTTTAGCTTGTGTCAAATTTTGGTGGCTATTGGATTTAATTTGAATGAAATAGGGTGATTAGAAGTTAGAAATTATGTGATTTTCTGCATAAAATGCAGTAGGGAACTGATATGCTAGGCTTTAATCGATTCATGTGAGGCTGTGAATCGATTCAAAGCATTCTAGATTCACTATTCATTCTGGAAGAATTGCATGAATTGATTCACACTAGGCATTAAATCAATTCATCCTTTTCTGTTTTTCACTGTTCATAGGTTGGTCATTCGCGTGAATCGATTCAAGGAATGGGGAATCGATTCATGGGTACCTGATTCACTTATTTTTGCATTTTCACTCGCCTGAATCAATTCACACCCTTGGGGAATCAATTCATGGCACTGGTTCATGAGGAATTACACACTTTTGGATGTTGTTTGGGATTAAATGGTCATGGTACATTTCCACACTTGCTTTAACCTCTTCTTTGACATAAATTGATGCACTTTTAAGTGTTTTTGATGATGTTGTTCAGTTAATCCATACTTTTGAATCAAGTTACGCATTTCGCTATTTACGACTCTAATGAAGGTATTCATGATCTTCATATAATCCATTTCCTTTACACCTAAACGCATAACATCAATTTAAGTTATTCTTCCGCTGTTTTTGATTGAGAATTAATTAAGATTGACTTTTAATTCGCCTTCTCATATCTTCATATGTGGGACAGGTTCTTTTATAGATCCAGGGTATTGATTAATGCTTCACCACTTTATTTCTTCTTTAAATAATGGTTTTGAAATCGCGAAAAATTTACCTCCCAAATTTAGGGTGTCTCAAGAAATCCTTGCGAGGTTAAGGTTTGGCATATGCATTATTGCATTTTGCATTCATGGTATGGCATAACATTGATTATGTGGTTACGATCACAGTGAATGGTCTTGTGGGACTATATGAGGGGAGTACCCCATGCGTGGCGGGAAACCAATATGTGAATGAATGAAGGTGGTTGTGATCACCAATATGTTGAGAATGATGAACGTGGTTACGATCACGAGTACGCTGAAATAATAAAGATCCTACAGGATTTTATGAGATTGAGTACCCTATGCGTGGGAAAAAATGAGTATGTGGTTGCGATCACTTGGTATATTGAAATGAAATTGATCCTGCAGGATTCTATGAAGGGAGTACCCCATACGTGGTGGGAAACCAATACAAATTGAATGAAACATGGTTGCGATCATGAAGAATACCTTGCGGGGTTATGAAAAGGGAGTACGCCATGCATGGCGGGAAACAAATATGAGATTGATTATAAGTGGTTTTGATCACTTGACATTCCATGTGCGCATGGGTGATTGAAATGGATCCATTGCATGTGCATTAAACAGTTGACATATGCATTAGCCATAGGTACATGGCATTTAAGATGGAGATGACCCAAGAAAGATGAGAACCTCTTGAGAGAGTGTTAATTGAATAAAGATGTAATGACTTGATGTTGATAATTGTGAATGTCAATAATGATGTATGGCTATATGAATGTGTATGTGCTTGTGCTTGTGCTTGACATGAATTGTGAACAATGAGGCTTGTATGCCTAATATGATATTTTGATGATGGTTTAATGAGGAATTGATAATTTATAGCAAAGCACCCATGTTGGTTGAATGCATGTACATATAATCACAATGTATTTATATTCGTCATTTTGAATGTATAACTCACTCCCTCATGTTGTCTCCTTTTTAGCATTGTGATGCAGGATTATCATGGGATCATAGGATGAGATCATTTCTTTGAAATAAAGCTTTCAAGGAAGGTAAATAGTTGTAATGGAAAGCCTTGGCCGGTAACTACTATTAATTATGTTGTGATGAATGAATTGCTTAATATGATAGTTGATAACCATCGATTTGATGATATTATATGGATGACAATGTATATGGATGATGTATTGATATTTGGGGTATCGAGACTTATGCCCATTTGATAGATGAAATGATGCTGGATATGTAGTCCCTTTGTATAAGTACAAGTATTGATAATGCATAAGCTAAGGTTGAATTTCATGATAAGCAAGGAATGACATTTGGATGCTTGCTTGGTTGTGACCTAATAGACCTATATGATGTAGTTGTATGATTGTTTGAGCCTTTTTCCATATCTTCATATATGGAACTAGGCGGGTTCCCTGTATACATATTCTTCTTCCACTATAAACTCAAATTATTTTGTATACATATATGGGTGTTTTGATTAGCGATCCAGTTTATAAATTATTAAATCTCACTCTTCGGTTTTCTGTAGTTTGGGTCTTGATGTAATTATTGTAGTGTTTTGAAATTATTTTAAAGGTGAAAAATTTACACGCATTTTCATTAATTATTATCTTGATTACATCAGGATTCAGGTCCAAAAAATCGGGGTGTGACATGCATTGATATTGATATATTGAGTATGACTTGAATTGATGATGAATTTATACTATGTGTGATCATGGATATAATATATTGAATATGAATCGATTTGATGATGGACCTATACCGTGTGTTGATCACGGATAGGAGATATTGAATGTGAATTGATATGGTGATAGGCCATGCATGATGAGACCTTGATATATATATATATATATATATATATATATATATTGAAATTGAATTATTTGGTTGGGTCTCTCTTGTATGAATTATGCTTATGGCTCATAGTCAAGGTATGTTTATTGAATGTGAGTACTTTATGTGCTAGAATTGATTGAGTAAATGATGGTTAAAGAAATTCCCTAATATGGGTATTTATGGGGTGAAATGATTGATTGTACTAATTTAAAATAAAGGATTTTATATCCTTAGGCACAACAACACTATATGTATATGATGTGATGTAATTGATTTACTATGTCTCCTTAGATTGAGAACATGAATAAGTGATAAGATGATGAAATGTGAGATTGTGTATTCACTAGATTGGGGTTATGACTCGATTTTGTATGTGAAAGCCGAATAAATGGTTGAATTAATTATGACCCACTAGATGTGGTAACCTCGGATGACTTGATGTGATCTTGAGAGATTGAACCTTGTGGGATTAGACCCTAGGGTGGTCTAGGCTCTATGTGATTTTTTTAGGCCATATCTAAAAATATTTGTGTATTGTGGGAGTATTCCACAATGGGTACTAGGTTACCCTTGGACTTTCTAAGTTTAATGATCGGACAAACCTTATGAATAGTTGAGCCATAGTAAAATTGATTGTGAATTAAATTGTTAAGGTTAGAGCCAGCATAAGATGGGATGCGAATAATGAATGTGACCCCTAAATGGTTAGTGATTAATAATATTGAATTCGGGGTATAATTTGGTATTAAATGTGATATGAGATGTTATGGTATGACTTTGTGCTAAATTATATGCCCTTGATATTATGATCATTAGATTGATTATGGATTATGATGTGACGTAGAGATGACATACGTAATTATGGGCTTGTAAATAGAAATTTGATCATGTCATTACCTCTCTTTTTAATTGAAAGATACTATATTGATCATAGAGAGCATGTAGTGATGTGATACACTATAGATTATACGTCCAACTTATAGACTTTGGTTATGATATGTGAAAAGATTCATTAGGGTGGAAGCTTATTATACGATTATGGACCCTATTATGGCCTTGTAGTTGTGAACACCTATTTCAGCCCATCCGCAAATGAAAAGAATATTTTTTTTTAAAAAAAAAATTTAAAAAAAAAGGGTTGACTCGGAAATGATCATTTCCGAGTGGAAGGACTCAGAACAGATCAAATCCGAGTGGAATATGCCACTGTTGAAGGGAAATCCGAGTAGAACTACTCAGAAATGATCAAAACCGAGTGGAACTACTCAGAATGGAGAAAATCCGAGTAGAACTACTCAGAAATGATCAAAACCGAGTAGAACTACTCAGAAATGATCAAAACCGAGTAGAACTACTCAGAAATGATCAAAACCGAGTAGAACTACTCAGAAATGATCGAAAACCGAGTAGCAATGAAGCATTTCCGAATGGAATAGGCTCCTGTTGGAGAATCCGAGCGGAATGCCACATACATGCTCAAATCCGAGTAGAATTACTCAGAATGAATCAATTCCGAGTGGAAAGCTTCCCTGTTAGAGCCATTCCGAGTGAAGAAATTCAAATTTCTAATTCTGAGTGTGAAGAAGTTTATTTCCGAGCGAAAAATGGCCAAAATTCCAATTTCCGAGCCAATCCTCACTCATCCGAGTCCTCCTTTACCCACTTCAATCGGTTCCCAACCAATCCTCACTCATCCGAGTCCTCCTTTACCCACTTCCGAGCCATTTCAATCGGTTCCGAGTCATTTTATACTCGGATTGTGGAGAGGAAGTGAAGGCCGACCCCTTTTCCACTCGGATTTGACTTGTAATGTGGAGGAAGGCTGACTGAGAGGGTGATCCGAGTGAGAATCACTCGGATTACTCCATTTTCACTTGGATTTACACATCCTCACTCGGATTCGACTGCCAGTGTGGATGAATACTGATTGGAAGGTGGATCCGAGCCATTCTCACTCGGATTCCCCATTTTTTTTACTCGGATTCCATCATTTTCACTCGGATTCACACCATCCTCACTCGGATTCCATCATTTTTGCTCGGATTACACCATTTTTCTCTCGGATTTACACATCCTCACTCGGATTTGACTGCCAGTGTTAATGAATACTGATTGGAAGGTGGATCAGCCATTCTCACTCGGATTACACCATTTTCACTCGGATTACACCATTTTTCTCTCGGATTTCCACTCTCTTCACTCGGATTCACATGCTGACCTGGATTCCACCCCCAAAGTGGATCCAGGAATCCCGGAGGTGGCTGGCAGACAGGGGCGGAGGTGGAGGAATTAAAAATTCCCACCAGCCGTTGTCCCCCACTACCCAAACCGAGTGGAGGCCTGAGCTGGCATTCTACTCGGAAGTGGAAGCCTGAGCTGGCATTCCACTCGGGCCAGCCTATAAATAGGCAAGGGGGAGGGCAGCTGAAGGGGAGGCATTCAGAGGAAGGGAAAACTCTGCCCAAACATACCTCTGTTCTCTCTCTCTCTCACGCCAAGTCTTCTCTCCCTCTCACTTCACTCACCCCTTACCTTTCAAACTCTCTTTACCCCAACATCCTCTACACTTTCACTCAACAGCACTCCTTCCAGCTCCCTTTTCCCTCTCGGACTTGCAATTCTTGTCCCAATCGTTCTTCTCTGCTCAAATTTCACCCGGTAAGCCTCTTTCCACTCGGATTCTCACTGTTTCACTCGGTTTCCTTTATTTCCACTCGAATTTTTACTATTCCACTCAGATTCTTACTGTTTCACTAGGATTTACTATTTTTGCACTCGGTTTCTCTTATTTTCACTCAGATCCTTACTGTTTCACTCGGATTTTCACTATTTCACTTAGATTCTCACTATTTCACTCAGATTCTCACTGTTTCACTCGGATTTTTACTGTTTCACTCGGTTTTCCCTGTTTTCACTCGGATTTTTCATAGTTTCACTCGGTTTCCTTATTTTTTCGCTCGGTTTTCTTATTTTTTCACTCGGTTTTCTTATTCTTCATTCGTTTTTTTCATTTTTGCACTCGGTTTTCCTCTCCCGCTCAGTTTTTTTTATATATATTCATTTTTTTTAATCAGTGTCGTACGGAAAATACTTCCGTCTACACAGTCTCTATAAGATCCTTGCACGTGCGAAGCACTTCGCCTTGTATGGATTCTTCACTAAAATGATGCCTATCAATATCTTCCTAATCTTTTCCTAAAAAAAAAACATTTTAAAGAACTACGTGACCCTGATTTCTCGAAAGCTCGAGAATACGTAGGAGCGGGAAACAGTTCCTGTCGGGCCCACCTTTATTTAATTTTTAGAGTTTCCTTTTTGTCTTGCTATCAAAAGGAGGAGCGAGATTAATTTGGACGAGACGTCCTGTTAATCTCATATTTTTAAAATATCTCTTTAAAGAAAAAAGGAGGAGCGAGATTAATTTGGACGAGACGTCTTGTTAATCTCATATTTTTAAAATATCTCTTTAAAGAAAAAAAGGAGGAGCGAGATTAATTTGGACGAGACGTCCTGTTAATCTCATATTTTTAAATATCTCTTTAAAGAAAAAGAAGGAGCGAGATTAATTTGAACGAGACGTCCTGTTAATATCATGTAAATATTTTGCATTGATTTTTATTTATTTTGTTTATTTTGTCATTCCGTACGTTTTTTTTTTATGAAGAAGTTAAAATAATTATTGGGTTAACTATAATGCGCGCTATCAAATGGAGGTAACCGTTTTTTATAACGGACAGTTGTGAGGTGCTAATACCTTCCTCACCTGTAATCAGACTCCCGAATCATGGAATCTCATTTTTATAACTAGTGCTATAACCAAAGGTTTTTCCACTATTTTATCCTAAAAAATATTGGTGGCGACTCCCTGTTTATTTTTAAAAAAATCGTTTTGAGGGTCGGCCGCGCCGCCGCGATCCCGGTCGCGACAGATGGCAACTCCACTGGGGAGGATAGAGAGTCAAGCCAGTCAATTCGATAGCGCATGTTTTAATTAGCATATTAATTATTTAACTTCTTCTTTTATTTTATTTCCTTGTCAATGTTTAGTTCCTGTTTTGTTTATATTCTATCATTTATGTTCTGTAAATATCTGTATGATCATTGAACCCTAGGGTAGTCGACTTTATTTTGTTGCTCTGTGTTTGTTCTATGTGCAGGATGAGTAAGGTACAGGTATTGAATGCCTCTTTCACACACTACACTTACAATTTGCACACACTTTTGAGTGGGACCCTATACCCGGGCCTAAATAAGCTTAAGATTAGGAGAGGTTGATAGCGGAACCATTTGGGATGTACTTCCTGTCTGGTTACTGTGAGAACCTCAGCTAGAGTTCGACTTATTCATGGTGCTCACACTTAGTATACTTCTTACTATTTGTGATCAACATCATGAATAGGATCTTGGCTCTAGTGACCTTTAGAAGTTTTAGAACAAGCCACCTAATGCGAGGTATCACTGATAGATGAACTTTAGAACCATTAGGAGACCTCTAGAAAAACCTGAATTAAGACACAAAGGGGCAAACTTTACTTATACCTTTCCTCATTCTCGCTTTCTTTTATGATCCAAATTAGAGAGGACCGCTTACCCATTTAGTGGATTACTTCTTCCAAAAAATAACATACTTTTAACCTGTGATCCTTTAATGGGCAAGTAGTCCTTTCCTTTTATGCACAAGTCTTTGGGAATTGAGTTACAGATGTTTTGAATAAAAAAAGGGGTATAAAAAAAGTCAAAAAAAAATCAAATTTTTTATTGACAATGATCATAAAATCCGTAGCTCACATGACCTTTGATTTGTCATAAGTTTTGTCAAATCGAAACTTCCCTGAATACAAAAATATTTTCAAAGTTACTAGGGGAGTATCGATTTACAAAACACGTCAGTTCTAGTGACTGATTTTCTCATTTCTCATGTTCTCGCAGGAAGCTATCAAGAGCTTAGCCAGCACCTCTGAGTGAAAGTATGGAAATTAACATGAGATCGGATAGTTGTGGTACAAATATACCTGAGTTGAAAAAATTACTGCATGTCAAGGCTAGGAAGGTCGATACAACCAGTCTGCAAGCATTAGGCAAGAAATTGGATATGAATCAGAAAATGTTTTTTTCAAGGAGATATGGGAGGATCCTAAAGTTGCTAGAAGTGGAAGTACAAGTCGAAGCAATTACTGCTTTGATTCAGTTTTATGACCCGCCTCTCCGTTGTTTCACTTTCCAAGACTTTCAATTAGCTCCGTCTGTTGAGGAGTTCGAACAGATTCTGGGTATGCCACTAGAGGGACAAATGCCTTACCGCCACCTTGGACGCCATGCGAATGTTCTTACCATCGCTGATATCCTAAGGATTAATCCGGAAGTCTTAAGAAGTAAGCAGCTAAATAGAAATCAAGTCCTGGGGTTTGATCGGGAATATTTTGAGAGGCATATGCACTTGCTGGCTGAGAAGGGAGATTGGGAAGCCTTCATGGATACTTTGGCTTTAACCATTTATGGTGTTATCTTGTTCCCCAACATTGACAATTACATAGACTATGATGCCATTGGCATTTTCCTTGCCCGTAAATTCAAGTCTGAAAATCTTGTCACTGCTATCTTGGCAAATATATATTACACCATGGACTTCTGTTCTACACAAGGTGGAAAAAGAATCATTTGTTGTCTACCTGCTCTGTATGTGTGGCTCACGTCACATGTTTTCCACCAAGTCGGCAAAGTTGAATATCCTATTTCTGATATGAAATTATGCCAGTTAGTAACAAAAAACGGGCGTGAATGGGCCAATCACCTGATGGGGCTCACAGCTGACAAAGTAAGGTGGTATCCACAATGGTTGAAGGTTGACACCATTATTCATCATTGTGGAAGCTACCCGAATGTTCCTCTTATAGGCACACAAGGATGCATTAACTACAATCCTCTCATAGCCAAACGGCAGTTAGCTTATCCATTGCTTGGGCCACCTGATGAAGAATCACTTATTCCTTTTGTCCTTCGCTACTCAAAAGGAGATTGTACCTCTGCTATTCGGGATATAGAAAATGCGTGGAAGATGGTCCACAGGCAAGGAAAAGAACTAGGAGCTCGAAGCCATGCCGTGAAGGACGAATACTACCGGTGGATCCTGAATAGAGTTTCCATTGTCAAGCTGCCTTTCAAAAGTCCCTCCCATCTCCCGACAAGAATACCTGTTCCCTCACCTACTCTTGAAGAAGAAGCCTTGAAAGCCAAGATAGAGGAGTTAATTGTAAAAAATAAGAAGCTGGAGGAAGACCTGCTAAAATCTCAACAAGAATGTGCCCTTCAAAAAAGGGAGAACTCAGAAAGTAAACGAACCATCAAGGAGATTGGAAAGAAGCGGAAAGTTGAAAGAGATTACTTGAGGAAGCAAAGTCAATGCCTCCGAACAGCTAATACTCAACTGAGGATGAAGAGCAAGCAAAGGGATACTATGTTGGCTGACAAGCAACTCTTGAGAGATATGTTGGAAAAAGCCAAAGAGAATGAGCAAATTGCCTTGGTACAAAAAGAGCTCCTACAACTGCAGGTTGGTCAATTAGAGCATCAGCTTAATGAGGTGGTAGAAGCTTGCCAGCGAGAGATAAATGGCGAGCGACAGCACGCGATGGATACTGAGCAAGAATGTCGTGAGACTATCCGTATTTTGAAAGCTGAAATGACACAACAAGATGAAGTTATTCATTCATGGATGAATCGCTTCGCCCACTTGGCACATTTGGCTAATGGAGTCCTGGAAGATCTCCCGCTCCTGCTTAAGCAAGCTGAGGGGATGGTTAACCCTCTTAGTACCCCAAAAGAAATTATAAACTTCCTTGATTACTGTAAGGAAAGGATTTGTAAAATGAGGGCCATGATTGCCCGAGCTAGGAATGGCTGATTTACTTTTCTTGCATAAAATTGGCAGCAGTAATGTACTTTGAAATTCAGAAAGAAGGATTCTTTTGTCTCCACAACCGTCTCATGTTAATTTCCATTTATCACATACTTATTACTCTTGAATGTGATGTTCTGAGGAATGGTTGGAGGGTACTGGCCGAGTTCCGCGATAACTTTGTGCACCATACTGTTTATTTTTCGTTTACCATTTTTATTTAATGCTTTCTTTTTTAACCATTTCGTGTTTTCACTTACAATAGACACTACGGGTAAACATCCTTATCCGACCCGATTCCAAACGAGACTCATGGCCGAAGCAGAAATCAGGGATGAAGATTTCAGAAACGAGTTCAATCAGCTGAAAGAACAAGTAGCCGAGTTGACCAAGCTTCTGGAAAAGAGAATCACAGAAGGGGATTCCTCTACGGGTATTGAGAACAACCAATAGCAACCTGCCACTGTACCACTCCCCCTTGGTTCCGACCCAGCAAGAACCCAAGTACCAAACACAATGACACCCCATGTCACCATTCATGTTGGAAGACCTAACCCTGTCATTGAGACCCAGTTACCTTACGGCCAGTCTTATGCACAACATACATTTGTCGGCCCTGACGGCAACCCAGTACCTTTTCCACTTTATGGCCTTCCACCAGGATACTATCCCCCGCTCGCTAACCAAGACGCCCATGACCAGCAAGCGATGAATCCTCACACTTCATACCCTACCCAGCCAAATATACCATCACTCCACCAAACCCAAAACACGTAAGCCCATGACCCACAAACTCACCAAACTCAAAATATACAAGCCCCGATAACCCAGCCGACCTACAACACACAAGCCCAAAATACACGAGCCCAGGTGACTCAACCGAATTATGTTGTACAGACTATGGCCCAACCCCAGGGTCCTTCACCAAATACAGGCCTAACAAACCAGTCCCATGCTTTGCCTCCGTTCAACCAGCCACTCGGTTATCCGTATGGATACGGAACCCCCTATGGGACCAATCTCCAAGATGCAACCCGCATGGTCGCAGCTCCTCGAAAGGAAAAGATAGAAATCTTAGAAGAGCGTTTGAGGATGATGGAAGGCTCTGGAGGTTTTGGACTAATAGATGCTTCGGAGCTATGTTTAGTCACAGATGTTGTCCTCCCACCCAAATTCAAGATGCCAGACTTTGATAAGTATCGGGGAATGACTTGTCCAAAGAACCATCTCACGATGTACTGTCGAAAGATGGCATCTTACTCTTCTAATGACCAACTCTTGATCCACTGCTTCCAAGATAGTCTAGCAGGGGCCGCTCTTACATGGTATGCTCACCTTGATCGGAACCATATCCGTTGTTGGAAGGACCTGGCAGATGCCTTCCTTAGACAATACAAGTATAACATGGATATGGCACCCAACAGGGTTCATTTACAAAACATGATGAAAAAGGACAGTGAAACATTCAAGGAATATGCCCAACGATGGAGAGAGACAGCGGCACAAGTGGATCCCCCATCGTCAGAAAAAGAAATAGTCGCGATGTTTATTGATACGCTCCCATCACCTTTCTACGGCAAGATGATTGGTAGTGTTTCATCCAACTTTTCCGACATTGTGACTATCGGGGAAAGAGTGGAAAGCGGAATACGAACAGGAAAGATCATTCAGGGCTCATCTGGGGCAAGCATGACAAGAAGGCCGGCGCCTGGGAAAAGGGATGGAGAAACTAATTCCATCTCTTCTAATCAAAAGACGCCTTTGTCAAGACCATTCTTTCCTACTATGATTCAAGCTCCCAATCCTTATGTGGCTGCTACCACTCAGAGCCCGACAGCTTATACTCCCCACTTCCGTCCACCCATGGTAAGAGCGCCAGTACCGTAACCCGTGCCATACCATCACCCGCAACAAGTGACTCGACCACCCAATCATAATCAAAACACAAGAAATTCCAACAATGAATGCTCCCCTGTGCAGTTTGATCCAATTCCTATAACATATACCGAACTTTTTCCAATCCTCGTTCAGAAAGGTCTGGTAGCTCCATCCCCTATGAGGCCGTTGCAACCTCCTTACCCAAGGGGATATGACCCAAACGCTCATTGTGATTACCATGCTGGGGCACCAGGGCATTCCATAGAAAATTGCCTGGCTTTGAAGTATAAAGTAAGGGATTTGATCAAAGCCGACTGGATTAACTTTAAGGAAGGTAGCCCAAATGTTGCCACAAATCCCCTGCCCAACCATGGAAATTCAGAGGTCAATGCCTTGGAAAATAATGAGGAGTGCGTTAAGAATGTTGCTGACATAAGAATGCCATTGAGGGTAGTTCATTCCCTTTTGCTTGAAAGGGGATTAATTGAAGGGACCTGGAGTGTGAAACATGATTGCGAACAAACTGCCGAACATCAAGGTTTCTGTGAGGTCCTTCAAAGCCTTATGGACAGTTATATTGTGCAGGTCTGTAAACGCCATGGAGATGAGGTCGACATGATCGAGGAACAAACAGGGGCACGGATCCCTAAGCCCTTGACAATTTTTTACACCAGGAACCCCCAAGCAGCTCCTGTTTCTGTACAACCAACCATCACTATTCAAGCACCCACCCCGTTTGCGTTCAAAGATTCTCGGGCTGTCCCTTGGAAGTACAACGCAGATGTGATCGTTGCAAGCCCGGCAACAGGTGACCCGTCTCCTTCGTCCGTCACAAATATTGTAGGGGTAGGAGGTATAACCTGAAGTGGAAGAGTATACACCCCTCCAGAGCCGAAGAGGGATCAGGTTACCGGAAATGCCAAGGTGGACAAAGAAGGGGCCAATGGCGAAGTCAAAAGGGCCGTGACTGATGAAGAAGCCCATGAATTCTTAAGGTTTATTCGCCAGAGCGAATATCAAGTGCTTGACCAACTGACCCATACTCCTGCAAAAATCTCCTTGTTATCATTGCTGATGAACTCTGAGCCACATCAGAAGATGTTGATGAAGGTCCTGAATGAGGCTCATGTCAGTCATGACATTCCCGTTGATAAGTTTCAAGGAATAGTGGGGCACATTGTTGCAGATAACTAACTGACCTTCACTGATGACGAAATACCAACAGAGGGGATTGGGCACAACAAGGCTCTCCATATCTCCGTAAAATGCCGAGATTACATCTTAGCAAAAGTACTTATTGACAATGGGTCGTCCCTCAATGTCATGCCAAAGTCTACATTGGCCAAATTACCATTTGATGGGACTTTTATGAAGCCAAGTGCCACGATAGTACGAGCTTTTGATGGAACTCGGAGGGAGGTTATGGGTGAGATTGAGCTGCCCATACAGGTTGGGCCGTGCACGTTCCAGGTCCTTTTTCAAGTCATGGATATCTCGCCTGCCTATAGTTGTTTATTAGGCAGGCCGTGGATCCATTCTGCTGGAGTGGTGCCCTCTACCCTGCACCAGAAATTAAAATTCATAATTGACAACAAGCTGATAATTGTTTCTGGTGAGGAAGACCTTCTGGTCAGCAAACCTCTGTCAACCCCTTACATCGAGGCAGCAGAAGAGGCCCTTGAAACTTCTTTCCAAGCATTAGAGATAGCAAACGCTACCTATGTAGGGGAAGGAGCCACAATGGCAAAAGCTTGCATGCCAAGTGCATCTTTAATGATGGCAAAGATTATGCTGCGTGGAGGGTATAAACCTGGAAGAGGGCTAGGACGTGCTTTGAATGGAGAAATAGAACCAATACGCTGCTTGATAACAGAAATGGTTTTGGGTTAGGATACCGGCCCACGGCTGCCGACAGAAAAAGGGTAGAGGAAGCGAAGAGAGAAAAAAGGGCTGCTCGTCTTACTGGCAGAGATCCTCATACCGCAAGAGTCCCCATCTGTGATCTCTACCAGAGCTTTCGGAGCGCCGGATTGAGGCCTCCAGACCAAGTCGCTCTCATTGAAGAAAACCCTTGTGATAGTGTTGATTTTGTGATTGCTTGTCCACCAGGCCAAGAACTTCATAATTGGGAGGCCATCGAGTTCCCCACGACTTTGAATGTTTTGCCAAAGTAATTTGTTTATGCTTTAAGTACTTATTCGTCCCTCTGCTCTGCCTAAAGCTTTGGGACCCTTCCATGTAATAAAGGCGAAAAAACTTGTTTTTATCATTTTCATCAATAAACGTGTATCGTAATTCAAAAAAAAAACTCTTCGTGTATCCCTTATCCTTGTTTTAAACCCTTCTTTTTACTTGCTTGTTCTTTCTTTTTATTTGCCATATCACACTAAATTGCAGATCCGAAAGTGACTCCCTTAAGGAGAGTGAGGTCGCAATCCCGTTTCCCGACTTCGATCACCTAGTTGATTACGCTGATGAGGAAGGTGGGGAAGATTGTGAACCACCGCCTGAAATGACAAGGTTGTTAGAACAAGAGGATGAAGGGATTCAACCCTACCTAGACATAGTTGAGGTCATTAATTTGGGGAATGAAGAAAATAAGAAGGAAGTCAAGATCGGCACTACCCTAAGCAGAGAACAAAGAGAAGATTTAATCAAGTTATTAATGGAATTTTGTGATGTCTTTGCCTGGTCTTATCAAGATATGCCTGGGCTCGATGCTAGCATTGTCGAGCATAGACTACCCTTGAAACCTGAATGCCCACCAATAAAGCAGAAATTACGCCGAATGAAGCCAGAAATGCTTTTAAAGATCAAAGAGGAGGTTAAGAAGCAATTTGATGCTGGGTTCCTAGCAGTGGCAAAATACCCTCAGTGGGTATCCAACATTGTCCCTGTCCCTAAAAAGGATGGAAAGGTACGGATGTGTGTGGATTACCGAGATTTGAATAGGGCTAGTCCCAAGGATGATTTTCCCCTACCACAGATCGATGTTTTGGTTGATAATACAGCTCAGCATTCCATTTTCTCCTTCATGGATAGTTTCTCGGGGTATAATCAAATTAAGATGGCACCTGAAGACATGGAGAAAACCACGTTTATTACTCTATGGGGTACATTTTGTTATAAGGTGATGTCCTTTGGGTTGAAAAATGTTAGGGCAACTTATCAGAGAGCAATGGTGACTCTTTTCCATGATATGATGCACAAGGAAATAGAAGTCTACGTGGATGACATCATTGCCAAGTCTAGAACAGATGAAGAGCACATTAGCGATCTAAGGAAGCTTTTTGAACGATTGAGAAAGTTCAAGCTAAGATTGAACCCCGCCAAGTGCACTTTCGGTGCAAGGTCGGGCAAGCTGCTAGGATTTATAGTAAGTGAAAGGGGAATAGAGGTTGATCCTGACAAAGTTAAGGCGATTCTTGAGATGCCTCCTCCCCGTACAGAAAGAGAGGTCCGAGGATTTTTGGGAAGGCTCAATTATATCACCAGATTTATTTCACAATTGACGGCAACTTGTGAACCCATCTTCAAGTTACTCCGCAAGAATCAACCAGGGCGATGGGATGAGAATTGTCAGGCAGCTTTCGAAAAGATTAAGCAGTACCTACAAGAACCACCAATTTTGGTGCCCCCAACCCCAGGAAGGCTGCTTATATTGTATCTGACTGTATTGAACGAATCCATGGGCTGCGTGTTGGGACAACACGATGAAACTGGAAAGAAGGAACATGCTATCTACTACTTAAGCAAGAAGTTCACTGATTGTGAAATGAGGTACTCCGCTTTAGAGCGGACTTGTTGTGCGTTAGCATGGGCCGCTAAGCGCCTAAGGCAGTACATGTTGAGTCACACCACTTGGCTAGTTTCTAAAATGGACCCTGTCAAGTACATTTTTGAAAAACCTGCTCTGACTGGAAGGATCGCTCGCTGGCAAGTGCTGTTAACTGAGTACGACATAATATATGTCACTCAAAAAGCTATAAGAGGAAGTGCCCTGGCTGATTACTTGGCACACCAACCCATCAATGATTATCAGCCGATGCAATTTAACTTTCCGGATGAAGATATCATGACATTATTCAATGAAGAAGGTGATCAAAAGGAGAAATGGACCCTGAGATTTGACGGAGCTTCTAATGCATTGGGGCACGGAATTGGGGCTATCTTGATTTCACCCGATAAGGAATTTATCCCTATTTGTGCCAGATTGTGTTTTGACTGTACCAATAATATTGCTGAATATGAGGCATGCTCATTAGGAATCCAAGCAGCGTTGGATGCAAAAGTAAAGTTGTTAGAAGTTTATGGGGACTCTGCTTTGGTTATCCACCAATAGAAAGGCGAGTGGGAGACTAGGGACAGTAAATTGATTCCTTATTATGATCACATCAAGGAAATGATCAAGGAGTTTGACGAGATCTCTTTTCATCACGTTCTCTGGGATGACAATCAAATGGCTGATGCTTTAGCTACCCTTGCCTCAATGTTCAAAGTAAGTAGTGACTACGATATGCCTCTCATCGAAGTAAAGAAGCACTGTGAGCCTGCATACTGTCAAATGATAGAAAAGGAGTCTGATGGGAAACCTTGGTACCATGATATTAAGAGATATATCCAGAGTCAAGAATACCCCGAGGGTGCTACAGAAAATGATAAGAAGACCCTAAGGCGACTCGCCATGGGTTTCTTCTTAAGTAGGGATGTGCTTTACAAAAGAAACTATGACTCTGTCCTTCTTCGCTGTGTTGATACTGATGAGGCAAACGAAATCATGAAGGATGTTCATGAAGGATCTTTTGGGACTCACGCTAATGGACATGCCATGTCTAGAAAGATTTTGAGGGCTGGTTATTACTAGATGACCATGGAAGCGGACTGCTTCACGTATGTCCGAAAATGTCACAAATGTCAGATATACGCTGACCATATTCATGCACCCCCGTTATCCCTAAATGTCTTGACGGCACCATGGCCCTTCTCAATGTGGGGTATGGATGTCATTGGACCCATCGAGCCAAAAGCTTCAAATGGTCATTGTTTCATCTTGGTCGCCATCGACTATTTCACCAAATGGGTAGAAGCAGCTTCATATACCAGTGTAACAAGGAGTATTGTGGTCAAATTTATCAAGCGAGAACTGATATGCCGATATGGCCTACCAAGTCAGATCATTACTGACAATGGTACGAATTTGAATAACAAAATAATGAAGGAACTCTGTGAAAGCTTCAAGATTCACCATTACAATTCCTCTCCTTATCGACCTAAAATGAATGGGGCGGTTGAGGCGGCCAATAAGAACATCAAGAAGATAGTGCAGAAAATGGTAGTCACCTACAGAGATTGGAGCGAGATGCTCCCTTTCGCTCTGCATGGGTATCGCACCTCGGTTCGAACCTCGACAGGGGCAACCCCGTTCTCCCTCGTATATGGAATGGAAGCAGTTTTGCCTTTTGAAGTAGAAATCCCGTCCCTTCGGGTAATGATGGAAGCAAAATTAGAAGAGGCTGAGTGGGTTCAAGCTCGACATGACCAATTAAACTTGATTGATGGAAAAAGATTGACTGCCCTCTGTCATGGTCAGTTGTATCAGAGGCGTATGAAACGAGCATTCGAGAAGAAAGTACGGCCTCGACAGTTTCAAGAAGGAGACCTGGTACTCAAGAAAATTTTACCAATTCAAAAGGACAATCGAGGCAAATGGACTCCTAATTATGAAGGACCATATGTTGTGAAGAGGGCTTTTTCTGGAGGAGCCTTAATACTCACTAATATGGATGGCCAGGATTTGTCAATGCCTGTAAACACAGATGCAGTGAAAAAATACTATGCTTAGGGAGGAGATGTCAGAGCAAATCAAAAAAAACAAAAAAACAAAAAAACAAAAAAACAAAAAAAACAAACAAAAAAAAAACGAAAAAAAGGAAGAAAAGAAAATTAATGCTCGCTAAGCTGAAAACCTGAAAAGGCGGCTTAGGCAAAAGTTAGAGTGACCCGGTGAGTCGAAAACCCGAAAAGGGCGGCTCAGGCAAAAGTTAGGGTCAAATTTCTGGCAATGCGAATGATCCTCTGGCTCAAAGAAGTACGAGTCCAAGCTCGTGCACGTGAATCACTGTCGAACTTACCTTTCCAAAAGCAAGGTCGAAGGGTGAACATGAAGTCGTGTTAGGGGTTAAGGCTCTCATCAGTCTCAGAGATTCACTGGAGGATCCATGAGTCTTCCCAGTTTTCATTTATGCTGGACCTATGTGACCTCATTCATTTCATTTACCTTCTTTATTTTTTTTTATTTTTTTTTCTCTCTGTACTTGTTTAACGTGCATGAATAAAGTTCACCCTCTTCGATACGTGTTATGAGTTTGGTTGATCTGATAAAAACATGTATTTTAACAAAGTAAAATGGAAGATTGGTAAACATTTAAAGTCGCAAGGGACAAGATGCTCCTGCTACTCGACCTCATCATAGGTGATCATCGCAGGGACTTGGCCAGACACGCGCTCCGAAGCTATGGTTGCCTCATTCATTCTACTTCGTCCATGAGTTCTCGTAAGAGTCGCGGTTTCACAGGACTTACCCGATTTTGAAACTTATCTTTGCGTTACTGACCATTTTTCTGCAGGTTATCTCACAGATAGTCATGCCAGGCACTAACACCCCAATCAAGCCCTTCAAATCCCTTCCTTGAATCGTCCGAGTTGGCACTTCTCAAAATTCCCTCCTTAAAACGCCAAGGTTGGCACCTTTCAATGTTTTACTCTTTCATCGCTTAAGCAGGCACCTTCAAACTCTCATCCTCAATTATTGAAGTCCGTGCCTCTTGAAATATCCTCCCCAGTGGAATCATTCACCAAAGATGGCACTCCTCAGGATCTCTCTCCCCAATGAATCCTAAACTTTCCATCAAGAGGCAGTACCTGAACCACCAAATTCTTCCCCAGTGATACTACGCTTCCCAAATAAGCTCAACTGGGACATCTTCTCGAATTCCTTTTGTTATAACCATTCTCCAAGAATCCTTCAATCATGTCAAACTGGGGCATCTCCCCAGATTTCTTCCTTTCCAGTCATGAGGCATTTCTCCAAACTTTTTCCAACTTGTCAAACTGAGGCATCTCCCTAGATTCCCCCAAAGCTCTTTAGATCATGTCAAACTGGGGCATCTTCCCCAGGTTGTTATCTTTTGTCAACCCAAGGGCGGTACCCCATGCTCCTGGGAAGTTTGAACTGGGACATTACCTCGGGTCTCACTCCGTCAAAAGGAAATGCACCCCCAAGCCTCTTCAACCGCCCTAACTGGGACATCACCCCAGATTCTTCTCCCGACCTTGAGGTAGTACCCCTAAATCTTCTAATCTTTCCAAAAATTGGAGTATTCGTCCCAAACCTTTCCCCCATTTCTTCTCTCTCCCAATCAAAAAGCAGTTCCCCGAATCATCCAAGATAGCTTGAACTAAATCATCCCCAGATTTCTTTCCTTTAGTAAGCCCATCATGCATCCCCAGTTGACCCCATCCTTTACTTTCTGTCCTCCTATTCAGGCGTACTTTACTTTCCATTTGCCTATTCAGGCACCTTTTACTTTCTGTCCTCCTATCAAGGCATCCTTTACTTTTTCATTCGCCTATCAAGGCATCCTTTACTTTTCCAGCCGCCTATCAAGGCATCCTTTATCTTTCCAGTCGCCTATCAAGGCATCCTTTATCTTCCATCCGCCTATCAAGGCATCCTTTATCTTTCCAGTCGCCTATCAAGGCATCTTTTATTTTCCAGTCGCCTATCAAGGCATCCTTTATTTTTCCAGCCGCCTATCAAGGCATCCTTTATCTTCCAGCCGCCTATCAAGGCATCCTTTATTTTCCAGCCGCCTATCAAGGCATCCTTTATCTTTCCAGTCGCCTATCAAGGCATCCTTTATTTTTCCAGCCGCCTATCAAGGCATCCTTTATCTTCCAGCCGCCTATCAAGGCATCCTTTATTTTCCAGCCGCCTATTCAGGCACCATTTATTTCCTATCCGCCTATTAAGGCATCCTTTATTTTCCAGCCGCCTATCAAGGCATCCTTTATCTTCCAGCCACCCATTCATGCACCACTTACTTTCTTGCCCGTCTATTCAAGCATCCTTCACTTTCCTTCCGTCTATTCAGACATCCTTTACTTCCTGTCCGCCTATTCAGGCACATCCTTTACTTCCTGTTCGCCTATTCAGGCACCCTTTACTTTCCTTTCTACCGGGAGTTAACCCCGGTCTTCTCACCTCCTACTAACTGAAAGGTTCAAGTGTCAATTCCTGGTTTTTTTTCCCTTCATCTAATACTTTGACAAAGGTGTTCACGTCTTTACTCCCTTTCCATTTCAAAAGCAAGAAGAAACTTCATGCTTTTCTCAAGGAAAGGAAGTAAAGAGGGGCATCTGTGAACACCTATTTCAGCCCATCCGCAAATGAAAAGAATATTTTTTTTAAAAAAAAAAATTTTAAAAAAAAAGGGTTGACTCAGAAATGATCATTTCTGAGTGGAAGGACTCGGAACAGATCAAATCCGAGTGGAATATGCCACTGTTGAAGGGAAATCCGAGTAGAACTACTCAAAAATGATCAAAACCGAGTGGAACTACTCAGAATGGAGAAAATCTGAGTAGAACTACTCAGAAATGATCAAAACCGAGTAGAACTACTCAGAAATGATCAAAACCGAGTAGAACTACTCAGAAATGATCAAAACCGAGTAGAACTACTCAGAAATGATCGAAAACCGAGTAGCAATGAAGCATTTCCGAATGGAATAGGCTCCTGTTGGAGAATCCGAGCGGAATGCCACATACATGCTCAAATCCGAGTAGAATTACTCAGAATGAATCAATTCCGAGTGGAAAGCTTCCCTGTCAGAGCCATTCCGAGTGAAGAAATTCAAATTTCTAATTCTGAGTGTGAAGAAGTTTATTTCCGAGCGAAAAATGGCCAAAATTCCAATTTCCGAGCCAATCCTCACTCATCCGAGTCCTCCTTTACCCACTTCAATCGGTTCCCAACCAATCCTCACTCATCCGAGTCCTCCTTTACCCACTTCCGAGCCATTTCAATTGGTTCTGAGTCATTTTATACTCGGATTGTGGAGAGGAAGTGAAGGCCGACCCCTTTTCCACTCGGATTTGACTTGTAATGTGGAGGAAGGCTGACTGAGAGGGTGATCCGAGTGAGAATCACTCGGATTACTCCATTTTCACTCGGATTTACACATCCTCACTCGGATTTGACTGCCAGTGTGGATGAATACTGATTGGAAGGTGGATCCGAGCCATTCTCACTCGGATTCCCCATTTTTTTACTCGGATTCCATCATTTTCACTCGGATTCACACCATCCTCACTCGGATTCTATCATTTTTGCTCGGATTACACCATTTTTCTCTCGGATTTACACATCCTCACTCAGATTTGACTGCCAGTGTTAATGAATACTGATTGGAAGGTGGATCCGAGCCATTCTCACTCGGATTACACCATTTTCACTCGGATTACACCATTTTCCTCTCGGATTTCCACTCTCTTCACTCGGATTCACATGCTGACCTGGATTCCACCCCCAAAGTGGATCCAGGAATCCCGGAGGTGGCTGGCAGACAGGGGCGGAGGTGGAGGAATTAAAAATTCCCACCAGCCGTTATCCCCTACTACCCAAACCGAGTGGAGGCCTGAGCTGGCATTCCACTCGGAAGTGGAAGCCTGAGCTGGCATTCCACTCGGGCTAGCCTATAAATAGGCAAGGGGGAGGGCAGCTGAAGGGGAGGCATTCAGAGGAAGGGAAAACTCTGCCCAAACATACCTCTGTTCTCTCTCTCTCTCACGCCAAGTCTTCTCTCCCTCTCACTTCACTCACCCCTCACCTTTCAAACTCTCTTTACCCCAACATCCTCTACACTTTCACTCAACAGCACTCCTTCCAGCTCCCTTTTCCCTCTCAGACTTGCAATTCTTGTCCCAATCGTTCTTCTCTGCTCAAATTTCACCCGGTAAGCCTCTTTCCACTCGGATTCTCACTATTTCACTCGGTTTCCTTTATTTCCACTCGGATTTTTACTATTCCACTCAGATTCTCACTGTTTCACTAGGATTTACTATTTTTGCACTCAGTTTCTCTTATTTTCACTCAGATCCTTACTGTTTCACTCGGATTTTCACTATTTCACTTAGATTCTCACTATTTCACTCAGATTCTCACTATTTCACTCGGATTTTTACTGTTTCACTCGGTTTTCCCTGTTTTCACTCGGATTTTTCATAGTTTCACTCGGTTTCCTTATTTTTTCGCTCGGTTTTCTTATTTTTTCACTCGGTTTTCTTATTCTTCATTCGTTTTTTTCATTTTTGCACTCGGTTTTCCTCTCCCGCTCAGTTTTTTATATATATATTCATTTTTTTTAATCAGTGTCGTACGGAAAATACTTCCGTCTACACAGTCTCTATAAGATCCTTGCACGTGCGAAGCACTTCGCCTTGTATGGATTCTTCACTAAAATGATGCCTATCAATATCTTCCTAATCTTTTCCTAAAAAAAAAACATTTTAAAGAACTACGTGACCCTGATTTCTCGAAAGCTCGAGAATACGTAGGAGCGGGAAACAATTCCTGTCGGGCCCACCTTTTTTTATTTAATTTTTAGAGTTTCCTTTTTGTCTTGCTATCAAAAGGAGGAGCGAGATTAATTTGGACGAGACGTCCTATTAATCTCATATTTTTAAAATATCTCTTTAAAGAAAAAAGGAGGAGCAAGATTAATTTGGACGAGACGTCTTGTTAATCTCATATTTTTAAAATATCTCTTTAAAGAAAAAAAGGAGGAGCGAGATTAATTTGGACGAGACGTCCTGTTAATCTCATATTTTTAAATATCTCTTTAAAGAAAAAGAAGGAGCGAGATTAATTTGAACGAGACGTCCTGTTAATCTCATGTAAATATTTTGCATTGATTTTTATTTATTTTGTTTATTTTGTCATTCCGTACTTTTTTCTTTTTATGAAGAAGTTAAAATAATTATTGGGTTAACTATAATGCGCGCTATCAAATTGAGGTAACCGTTTTTTATAACGGACAGTTGTGAGGTGCTAATACCTTCCTCACCTGTAATCAGACTCCCGAATCATGGAATCTCATTTTTATAACCAGTGCTATAACCAAAGGTTTTTCCACTATTTTATCCTAAAAAATATTGGTGGCGACTCCCTGTTTATTTTTAAAAAAATCGTTTTGAGGGTCGGCCGCGCCGCCGCGATCCCGGTCGCGACAGTAGTTATATACTTCATGTGAGTTTATTGACTCATTTAGGCTTAAATTAATTATGGCCAGCAATATGTGAATGAAGTGAAAAGCTATTAAGCTATTTGGTTATGGCTTCTAGATGGATGAAGCCCAATGATGGGGGTATTTACCCTATGATGGTTAGAAAACCTATGGTTGTTATATTAATTTCTGGGGATGGTAGTCGATATTTGATGAATTATATGGCATGAATGATGCTGGATGATATGTAATGATGACGTAATGTGAATATGTTGAATTATGGACTTATGTGAATTGTCACTAAGTCTCATGTGAATTGGTGTTATTTGAATAAGTGTGAATAATGTGAGCGATAAGAAATGAAGGTACTTGTCCTGATATAACTCTGTATGCCATAGGTATTGTGGCAACGTACATTTATGCGCCGACCTCATGTGTTTGTTGTAACCACTACAAGATTGGGACGCCTTCCTATATGTCAGATGCGGCAACCCATAGGCCAGGAAAGTGGGGTTGTAATTGCTTATGTTGAATGTATTGAGTCTATCTGGTTGTACTAGAATGGATATGTGAGTTGTGATGGATGAATTGAGAATTGGTGAGTTGTAACTCATTTGGATATATGAGATTTTATGCTTAGGACAAAGGAATGATGATGATTATGTCCGGTTGGACTTTGGGAAGTCTAATACCATTTTGTGATGTCATTAAACCTTGTTGGTATACGGCCTGAAGTATGGCCTTATGATATGTATATATCAATGTTAAATTTCAAGGACGAAATTTCTTTTTATGTGGGGTGGATTGTAACATCCCAAATTTTAGAGAAATAAAATTAATGGATAATGATAATTAATTATTTATGATCTAATAATTATGGGAAAATTAATTAGACGCTAGAGGTGAATTACCGATAAATTAAGATTTACCAGAACTGAATGATTTAACGGATGGTGTGGGACCCACTTGGTTAAATTGGATATTTGATAGGTCTAGAATACATATAAAATTTTTATGGTTATGGTGATACAATTGAAATAATTTTTGGTGTAAAGGAGATAATTATTCAGACACGATGTATGTTATTGAACGGGGAATAAAGAAGCCAAATGGAATTAAAAGAAAATGGAAATTGTCATTTCTTCTATCTTGTCCACCGTGCAATCTTTTATCTCTCTCACTTGACCCTTTTGTCCATTGTGTAATTGGGAATTATTAACCATTGGTAAAAGCAACTTGGAGCACCCTTTTTACCATTGGGTAATACCCAATTTTACCAAATTTTCCTCTTTCTTCTTCTCATTTTCAGTAGCTTCACTCTTCCTCTCATGGCAAAATCGTCCACTACCCACCTCCATCTCTTTCTAAAATTAAAAACAAACTCATTTTTGTTTTTGTGAAAGCTTGGGTTTTTGAGGAATGGATTCCTTACCCATCTTGCTCCATCTATGATCTTTATGATGTTTTAACTTGAGATATTGGTATTGGGCTTTATGGGTGTTGATGAGAATGGAAACCCTAGGCTTGAATGGCTTGAGATATGATTTTTGATTATGGTTTTGTGTTATAAATGAGTGAGGGATTGTTATGTTCATATGGATTTAAGAAATGGGTTGAAGTTGTTGATTGGGTAATATATGAGAAAACCCTAAGTGTTGGTGATTTAAGGATTTTGGCTAAATTGGTGGTTTTAGTGATTTTATGCCTTTGGATTGATTTGATATGAGGAAAATGAATTTTTAGAAGATTGGAATTAATTATTGATGTTGATGAAATTTTGAGCTAAGCTCAATGTATTGTGAACGATGATATATGCATGTGAAACCTAAACCCTGGGTTAGATGACCATTGGGATAATTGTGTGTTGTTTACAATTGATTGGCACATTGATAATGATATTAAGCTTGTGATGATATAAGAAAATTGTTGAAATTAATGTTTGCCAATTTATATGTGCACCCTTGAGAGTTGATAATTTGGGGCTTTTGGCATAGACAGTGAAATTGATGATTTAGTTGTGATGAGAATGACTTTTATGGGTAGAGATGATCTTTGGAATCATTGTTGTTGATATTTGAGGTTATTGGATTTTGATGAGGTCCTATCCTAGGGATGTAAAAGATATATGTATATGAGTATATGTGATGACTAGAGAAGTTAATTTCAGGATGAATATATGATGTTTATTGTTGGGTTTTATTTATGATGATGACAATAGTGGTATATGACCATAAGTGATGGATAAATGAAATAAGATGAGGATTTGATGAGGACTTTGGCCATGGTATGTGCCACTTGAAATTGTTTATTGATGATGGTTTAAATAAAGCTAAGGTGGCTTATGTTGAATTTGGATGATAGTGATGACAATTGGATGATTCATTTGATGATTTGGATGCCTTATGGATAAGGGATGTGATCTTGTTGTTGTTGGGTATGGTTAACCCTTTGGGATCCAGAAAGTCTTGGTTTTGGGCAAGGTATAACACCCCTGATTTTTTGTACTCGAATCTCGATGTGATCATCATAATTAATGAAAATGCGAATAAATTTTTTGCGTTTGAAAATATTTCCAAGACATCACCATGATCACATCAAGACCCAAATCACAGAAAACCAAAGAGTGAGATTAAATAACCTAAAGCTGGATCGATAACTAAAATGCCCATAATGGTATACAAAAATAATAGAGTTTACAGCGGAAGAATGTGTATACCGGGCACACGCCTAGTCCCATATATGACGATATGAGAAAAGGCTAGGCAAAGCATGCAAACATACAAGAGATCCTAACTTATTCCTTCATTCGCAACATACACATGCATTGTGTAACACCTAAGATTCTAAAACCAATATAAGGCAGAACAGAGCATAAGCTCTGATACCAAAATGAACATCCTACGTTCAATTTGGGAATAAATCGAGACCAGGAAATTTTTCCAAAAATCAAAGGGAATTCAAGGGCAAGATGAGCAGTGGAGTGTTAAGGAAAGTAGAATCAGGGCAAGAAAGAAAGGGAAGGAATACAAACCGACCACAAGGCAACAGCGGAAGATGCAGGACATGAGCGAACCCAACAGCGCCTACTCGCTCAGGCGAGATTCAATATCGCTCGAGCGAGACAGCCCAACATACTTGGGCGAAGTGTGCATAGCTTAAGCGGAACCCAACAGAGGCCTCCCTTTCACTCACACTCGCTAGAGCGAACACTTAGTCGTTGAGGTGAGCAACTCCACTCGGTATTTCCTCACTCGGATTCGGAGTCTGGTCCACTCGGAAAAGTCTCTACTCTCGATTCATTCAGATTGACCATTACACGTACAAGCTTCATTTGGAAGTTTACATCATACTCCTTAACTTCATTCACTTGGGTCATAGATGTTGACCACTCGGGAAATGATTCCCATGGTCATTCCACTCGGAATCTATAAGGACCTTCCACTCGGGATATCTTTCACGGTTTTTTATCACTCGGGGTATTTCACTCATTTTTCACTCGGCATATCTAGTCTTTCTCACTCAAATTATCTTACTAAGTCAAGTCTCACTTAAGGGTCTTCTAACTTCCAATAAGTTTACTACAATGGGTTTCCCTCAAAACTTTATAGATCACTCTTCTGTCGGAAAACACTCACTCGGAAATCATGAATATATACCACTCGGACCTTCACACATAGCATAGAATAAACATACAGTATGATTTATATAGGAATATATATATAAGTATTTACAGGCACATTGTCATACTCTCAACCCGAGAGAGTTCAAATTCTCATATAAAGAGACTAAGACCAAAATATGAGCCGGCCAAGGCTTAACAAAACCTTATACATAGTATATACATATACATAGATATTCCATAGTACATGAGCACTTCACTCGGCATTCAGCTCCTCCTTTATTCGTCATTCCGAGAGACATTCACTATAAAATATAGCCACAGTAGAGGGGTGAGTATCTTAGATATTAAATGATAGATACTGACTCGGATTATTCCTTATTAGTACAGCAATATATCTGTTCATACATAGCAACAATCAATAACATAACAGTGCCAATTAATTAGGACACGCATAATACATCTACCGATCAGAATCCATCAAGTATCACTCGGCTATATGCACACATCATCTCAATAACATCACATATACTCATACAATCAGATTTCATACACATCAACTGCACATGTATACAGATTAATTCACTCAGTTTCGCATTCGTGTGTAATCGGTTTTCATTGGTTGCAACGTAGGCTCCCAGCCTTCTATTCAGCTCCCAGCTGCTTGGCCGTTTTACTGGTACCAAACCGTTTGCCCACAAGGTGACACCAACGCTCTCAGCGCCAATGGCGGTGTTCACGGGCAGCCTGAGTCTCACCCAAAGGCTACCTTGAGTCTCACTCAAAAGGATTTCACAGCGTCTCACGCTTTAATAACCGATGGTAGTGTTCCACACTACATGCTCTCAGCATTAATGCATCCCATACGCCACACGCGGATTCATCACACAACACAATTTTCATACACAACTTTCATTCAACAATACATGCATCACATGCAATCGGTACGATATATCATCAGACTTACTAAGTCAACATTTTCTCATATGCAGTCAGCATTTCAAACTCATAATAACCAGCATGCCACATAAGTCACACGATAATCATCAACAACACTTCACACATTCGTTTCATGCAACCATTCAATACTCTTAAAGCTATCAACATGCATTTCATGGACGGAACTAAACATGCAACACTCGATTCCTAATTATCATGCATCCAGGTATCATACACTCTTCATGCAATTAAAACACAGAATCAGACACAGAATCAGTAAGCCATTAACACCTGAAATCCGTCCATAACCTATGCATTTAAGATATAAGATACCCCCTACCAACTAAGAGACTACGAGAGGCTCCTCTATTTTGTCATTGATCCTCTGCCTTGTTTGTTTTGTTCACCACTCTCGCACGTTCAGTCTTCCTTGAACACAGTCGTGCTCTGCAATCGGCTCAGGGACAGGAAGTTGTTCTTCTTCCGCTTCGATGGTCGTCCTTCAGCAACAGAAGGAAACTCTGAATCTTCTGCAGTGCCATCATCGTGGGTTTCCAGAAACAGAGTACGAAGAACAGGGGAGGAGAAGAAGAGCGAAGAAGAAGAGAAGAGAAGAGAGGACGAAGAGAAGAGAAGTAGCGGAAGAGGAAGTCTGAAGGGAAATGAATGACAACAGTGGCTCAGTAACGTATATATAGATGCATGAAGAAAGAAGAGTGGGGTGGGAAAGCGTGAATCAGTAGTCCACTCACGACACACCCAATCACAAGCAGCCAGCTATCTACAATATTCACAATTAATCAGCCATTATTTTCTTAAGTTAAATTAATTAAGTTAATTATAATTAATAAGTAATTTTCCACTTTGCAATTATTATTTTAATGGCTTAATTTCACTCGGTAATTAATTTTTAAATCGGGATGTTACAATTCTCCCCTTCTCAAAAGAATTTCATCCTCGAAATTCAATCGGTAACTCACCTTGATTAAACAACTCGGGGTACTGTTGCCTCATGGCATCCTCGCATTCCTAGGTATAAGAGGTATACCCGTCTTGCTGCCACTCTACTTCAACCAGTTGTACATCTTTGCTCCTCAAACGCTTTACCGATCGGTCCACAATTCTAGTCAGTATAGTCACAGTGGTTAGGTTCTCTTTGATTTCCACTTCGTCATCCGTCATTGTGTGAGTAGAATTGGGTAGATATTTCCTTAGTTGAGATACGTGAAACACGTTATGCAATCGGGATAGGTGAGTCGGCAACGCTATTCGGTATGCCATGGGACCGATTCATTCCAATATCTCATAAGGTCCAATGTATCGGGGGTTCAACTTCCCACTTTTTAAGGCACTCCCGACTCCTTTACTCGGTGAAGTCTTTAGAAACACCCTGTCTCCGACTGAAAACTCTAGTGGTTTAGTTCGTTTATCATGGTAGCTTTTCTGTCTGTCCTGAGACGCCTTCATCTTTTCCCTTATTACTTGGATCTGTTCTGAGGTTTGTTTCACAATTTCCGGCCCTAATAGTAAACTTTTACCCGTATCCGACCAACAGAGTGGGGTTCGACATTTCTGACCATACAATGCTTTGTAGTGTGCCATACCAATACTGCTGTGGTGGCTATTGTTGTATGTAAATTTGATTAAGGGAAGGTACTGTTCCCAACATCCACCATGCTCCAACACACATGCCCTCAGTAAGTCTTCTAAACTTTGTATCGTTCGCTCGGATTGTCCATCCGATTGGGGGTGGTAGGTGGAACTTAGCCAAAGTTTCGTGCCCAATTCCTGGTGCAGGCTGGTCCAAAACCGGGACGTGAATCTAGGATCCCTATCCGATACGATAGAAGTCGGCACACCATGCAGTCGGACAATTTCGGGAATATAAATCTGAGCTAACTTATGTAATGGGTATCTCATGTTCACAGGCAGGAAGTGTGCACTTTTCGTCAATCGGTCAACAATGACCCAAATCGCATCATGACTTGCTTGGGTTTTTGGTAATCCCATGACAAAGTCCATGGCAATTGAGTCCCATTTCCATAAGGGGATCTCAAGGGGTTGCAATGCACCATACGGTTTCTGGTGCTCGACTTTTGATTTCTGACAGGTAATACACCGAGCCACATATTCCGCTACATTCCTCTTTAATCCGGGCCACCAGAATTGCAGTCTTAGATCATGGTACATCTTCGTAGTGCCCAGGTGAATACTTAGCAGGCTCTTGTGGGCTTCATCAAGCACTATCCTCCTTAATTCATCTCCACCCGGCACATATATTCTATTTTTCACTCGGAAAATTCCATCCGATCCTTCGGTCAAGGACAAGTCCTTACCCTTGGCCTGAGTCTCCTTCATCTCAGCCAAGTAGGGGTCTGACTTTTACTGGTCGAACACCAATTTAGGAACTCATTGGCAATCTTCAATGCACCGAGCGTTATCTTCTGAGACGAAGGAATGTCAACATGCAAATTCATGTCTCGAAATTGCTCCAATAACTCCACCTCCTTCACCATCATCACAGCCATATGGAGGGATTTCCGACTCAAGGCGTCGGCAACAACGTTCGCCTTACCCGGATGGTACTTCAGCTCGAAGACATAATCTTTTAAAAATTCCATCCATCTTCTCTGCCTCATGTTTAGCTCTTTCTGATCAAACAAATATTTGAGGCTCTTGTGGTTGCTGTACACTTTGAATTTGGATCCGTACAAGTAATGCCTCCATATCTTTAACGTGAAGACCACAACTGCCAATTCCAAGTCATGGGTCGGATAATGCTGTTCGTGAGGTCTCAATTACCGAGAGGCATAAGCTATCACTCGGTCTTTCTGCATCAGCACGCACCCCAGTCCGAGTCCCGACGCATCGCAGTAGACCACGAAGCTCTCTCGCAAGTTTGGCAATGCCAACACTGGAGCGGTTGTCAACTTGTCTTTTAACTCTCGAAAACTGCTCTCGCACTCGGAACTCCACACGAAAGGGACATTTTTCCGAGTCAATTTAGTCAGTGGCAAAGCAAGCTTAGAAAAACCTTCAATAAACCTTCTATAGTAGCCAACTAGGCCCATAAAGCTTCTTATCTCCGAGACCGACTTGGGTCTCTCCCATGCCATTATAGCTGCCACCTTTGATGGGTCTACCGAGACACCTTCCATGGAAATTACATGTCCGAGAAAGTGGATCTTATCCATCCAGAAATTGCACTTCGAAAGTTTTTCAAACAACTGCTTCTCCTTCAATACCTGAAGTACCGCTCGGAGGTGTTCCTCATGCTCTTCAGGGGTCTTAGAATAGATTAAGATATCATCAATAAAAACTACTACGAATCGATCTAGATATGGGTGGAATATACTGTTCATGTAATTCATGAATACAGCAGGTGCGTTTTTCACTCCAAACGGCATCACTACATACTCGTAGTGGCCATACCGAGTCCTAAAGGCAGTCTTTGGAATATCCGAGTCCTTCACCCAGATTTGGTGGTATCCCGATCGTAAATCGACCTTCGAGAAAATTGAAGCACCACGCAGTTGGTCAATCAAATCGTCGATTCTGGGCAATGGGTATCGGTTCTTAATCGTGAGCTTGTTTAGCTGTCGGTAATCTATGCATAATCTCATGCTGCCATCCTTCTTTTTAACAAGTAATACAGGTACACCCCATGGCGATACACTCGGTCGAATGAACTGCTTTTCGAGTAACTCATCCACTTGCTTTTTCAATTCAGCCAATTCTAATAGGGACATTCTATAAGGTGCACTGGAGACTAGCTCGGCTCCAGGAATCAAGTCTATAGAGAATTCAACTTCTCTAGTCGGAGGAACACCTGGCACATCCTTCGGAAACACTTTGGGGAATTCACAAACAGTCGGAATATCGCTCATTCGGGTTCTACTCTTTCCCTCAGTTAAACAAAGCATCATAAATAGTTGAGCTATACCTTGTACCGTGTAGTCCTCATTGTTCTGCCTCGGAAAAATTACTCTTCGGTTTCGGCAGTCCACCAACACCTTGTTGGCTGAAAGCCAATCTAGGCCAAGTATAATGTCGAGGTCCTTCAGAGGCACACACACCAAATCGTAGGTGAAACTCCGATCGTCCAACGTAAAGGTTATGTCCTTACACATCGTTGATGTCAACACCTTAGTGCCAGTCGGATTGGCTACTTCCAAAGTCCGATCCATATACACAGTTGGCAACTTTAAACGTCTTACACACTCATCGGCTATAAAAGAATGGGTAGCTCCAGAATCAAAAACTACATTAAGTGTATATCTACCGAGTAAGCACTTACTTTGCACCAAGTCATTCGTTTGTGCAGCTTCCTCAGCGCTGATGGCGTAGACTCTCCCAGCAGCCGGTTAGTCGGTATTTCTCCCTCGGTTGTTTAGAGCAAACATCATATTTCCTCTGGCTCCATTACCTCTGCTCCCCGATCCTTGGCCACCATTTCCACGGCTTCTCCCTTGGAAACCTCCCTGGCGCACATTGGCGTTTGCTTGACGTAGTTGGGGACAGTCAGGGCGAATGTGCCCTCTCTCATTACAATGGTAACACACCATCCCACCATCGCTGTTGCAATCCCGAGCTAATGATTGCCTCCACACTTAAAACATTTCCCGTCTCCCATAACTGGTCGTCTTTCTTGCTGACCCTGACCCCCAAACCTGGAAAAGGGTCTGTTCCTACCAGCGTTGTTCGGCCTCTTAAAGCGAGATTGCTGGGGCTTCATGGAATGGTCTGCTTTGCTACTCTGGCCCGAGTGGGCCTTGTCATCCTCCTCAAAAATTCTGCACTTATTCACCAATACAGGAAAACTTCTAATTTCTTGGTGCCTAAACGCTCGCTTAATATCTGATCAGTCCGCTTTCAAACTTGATGCATTTGGAACTCTCAGTTCCAGGTTGTTGGAAGGGCGGATAAAACAAACACAGTTCCTCATACTTTGCAGCATATTCTTCCACAGACATGGAACCTTGCTTCAGCTCCATAAATTCCAGTTCTTTCCGACTCCTTATAGTGTCGGGGAAATACTTTTCCAGAAAGCACGCTCTAAAATTCTCCCAGGCTAGTTGGATGCCCGCGTCGGTCAGTCGGTTTTTGGCGATTTTCCACCAATTTTCCGCTTCGTCTCACAGCATGTATACTGCGCACTCAACTTTCTGGGCCTCAGTACAGTGAAGGCCCCCAAAAACTCTCTCTAAGTCTTGAACCCATTTGTATGCTGCCTCGGGATTAAATCCTCCTTGAAACTCAGTCGGCTTCCTCTTCAGGAAGCGATCCAACACTTGGCCATCTTCAGCTCGAGGCTGGCCCTGCCTCTCAAACACGTCAGCAAAACGTTGGAATCCCACGGCTATGGCTTCCATGCTTTGACGTTTCGTCATTACTTATCCTGAAATTAACACCCCTTCAAGGATAAGTTTACAAAGTTACTCACTTCCGATCGGATCTCATCCCAACATTCAATAACTATAGCACATTATATCATTCCTATATATCATATAATCAATCGGATCAGGAGGGGAATAATCTCCTATCCTCAAATCAATATCTCAACATCGACCATGTTCAACAGAATATCACAATAATAATGACCACTCGGTCATAATGCACACAACCGCTTACACTCAGTAAGCATACCTTGGCCTTGGACCTTTTAGGTCTGCTCTGATACCAAAATGTAACACCTAAGATTCTAAAACCAATATAAGGCAGAACAGAGCACAAGCTCTAATACCAAAATGAACATCCTACGTTCAATTTGGGAATAAACCGAGACCAGGAAAATTTTCCAAAAATCAAAGGGGATTCAAGGGCAAGATGAGCAGTGGAGTGTTAAGGAAAGTAGAATCAGGGCAAGAAAGAAAGGGAAGGAATGTAAACCGACCACAAGGCAACAGCGGAAGATGCAGGACATGAGCGAACCTAACAGCGCCTACTCGCTCAGGCGAGATTCAATATCGCTCGAGCGAGACAGCCCAACACGCTTGGGCGAAATGCGCATAGCTTAAGCGGAACCCAACAGAGGCCTCCCTTTCGCTCACACTCGCTGGAGCGAACACTTAGTCGCTGAGGCGAGCAACTCCACTCGGTATTTCCTCACTCGGATTCGGAGTCTGGTCCACTCAGAAAAGTCTCTACTCTCGATTCATTCGGATTGACCCTCACACGTACAAGCTTCATTCGGAAGTTTACATCACACTCCTTAACTTCATTCACTCGGGTCATAGATGTTGACCACTCGGGAAATGATTCCCATGGTCATTCCACTCGGAATCTATAAGGACCTTCTACTCGGGATATTTTTCACGGTCTTTTATCACTCGGGGTATTTCACTTATTTTTCACTCGGCATATCTAGTCTTTCTCACTCAAATTATCTTACTAAGTCAAGTATCACTTAAGGGTCTTCTAACTTCCAATAAGTTTACTACAATGGGTTTCCCTCAGAACTTTATAGATCACTCTTCTGTCGGAAAACACTCACTCGGAAATCATGAATATATACCACTCGGACCTTTACACACAGCATAGAATAAACATACAGTATGATTTATATAGGAATATATATATAAGTATTTACAGGCACATTGTCATACTTTCAACCCGAGAGACATATAAAGAGACTAAGACCAAAATATGAGCCGGCCAAGGGTTAACAAAACCTTATACACAGTATATACATATACACAGATATTCCATAGTACATAAGCACTTCACTCGGCATTCAGCTCCTCCTTCATTCGTCATTTCGAGAGACATTCACTGTAAAATATAGCCACAGTAGGGGGTGAGTATCTTAGATATTAAATGATAGATACTGACTCGGATTATTCCTCATTAGTACAGCAATATATCTGTTCATACATAGCAACAATCAATAAGATAACAGTGCCAATTAATCAGGACACGCATAATACATCTACCGATCAGAATCCATCAAGTATCACTCGGCTATATACACACACCATCTCAATAACATCACATATACTCATGCAATCAGATTTCATACACATCAACTTCACATGCACACAGATTAATTCACACAGTTCCGCATTCGTGTGTAATCAGTTTTCATTCGTTGCAACGTAGGCTCCCAGCCTTCTATTCAGCTCCCAGCTGCTTGGTTGTTTTACTGGTACCAAACCGTTTGCCCACAAGGTGACACCAACGCTCTCAGCGCCAATGGCGGTGTTCACGGGCAGCCTGAGTCTCACCCAAAGGCTACCTTGAGTCTCACTCAAAAGGATTTCACAGCGTCTCATGCTTTAATAACCGATGGTAGTGTCCCACACTACATGCTCTCAGCATTAACGCATCCCATGCGCCACACGCGGATTCATCACACAACACAAGTTTCGTACACAACTTTCATTCAACAATACATGCATCATATGCAATCGGTACGATATATCATCAGACTTACTAAGTCAACATTTTCTCACATACAGTCAGCATTTGAAACTCATAATAACCAGCATGCCACATAAGTTACACGGTAATCATCAACAACACTTCACACATTCATTTCATGCAACCATTCAATACTCTCGAAGCTATCAACATGCATTTCATGGACGGAACTAAACATGCAACACTCGATTCCTAATCATCATGCATCCGGGTATCATACACTCTTCATGCAATTAAAACACAGAATCAGACACAGAATCAGTAAGCCATTAACACCCGAAATCCATCCATAACCTATGCATTTAAGATATAAGATACCCCCTACCAACTAAGAGACTCCGAGAGGCTCCTCTATTTTGTCGTTGATCCTCTGCCTTGTTTGTTTTGTTCACCACTCTCGCACGTTCAGTCTTCCTCGAACACAGTCGTGCTCTGCAATCGGCTCGGGGACAGGAAGTTGTTCTTCTTCCGCTTCGGTGATCATCCTTCAGCAACAGAAGGAAACTCTGAATCTTCTACAGTGCCGTCGTCGTGGGTTTCCAGAAATAGAGAACAGAGAACAGGGGAGGAGAAGAAGAGTGAAGAAGAAGAGAAAAGAAGAGAGGACGAAGAGAAGAGAAGTAACGGAAGAGGAAGTCTGAAGGGAAATAAATGACAACAGTGGCTCAGTAACGTATATATACATGCACGAAGAAAGAAGAGTGGGGTGGGAAAGCGTGAATCAGCAGTCCACTCACGACACACCCAATCACAAGCAGCCAGCTATCTACAATATTCACAATTAATCAGCCATTATATTCTTAAGTTAAATTAATTAAGTTAATTATAATTAACAAGTAATTTTCCACTTTGCAATTATTATTTTAATGGCTTAATTTCACTCGGTAATTAATTTTTAAATCGGGATGTTATACATTGCCTAAGATAAATATATATATATACATACATATACATCTACATTCGGAAATCTTCTCCCAATTATCTCAATCATCAATGAACATCATTCAATTTCAATCTTTCTAATATACATTAAATTATCTCTTACATTCTACATATATATTCACAATTTACAATTCCAAAGGATTATCCTATACATATCCAAAATCTCTAAATTATCTATATTCTCATAAACAATTCATTCATTATACAAGGATCCATAAATGATGCCGGCCAAGGCACTTCCTCTACCACTATTTACCTTCACCCAAGCTTTAATTAAAATCCGAACTCATCCCATGGCAACCTGCATCACAATGCTAAAAAGGAGACCACATGGGAGAGTGAGTTATACATTCAAAATGACGAATAATATATATATTGTGATCATGTGTATATGCATACAAGGTCATGTGTGCTTTGCTTTAAAATTATTAAATTATCATTCATTCATTATCTCATTATTACAATAGGCATACAAGCCTCATGAATCGCAATTCATATCATAAACCAGCACAAGCATATACACAATCACTTACACCATCACTTAGCCACTTAGCAACAAGGGCATTCATAATCATTATCATCATTAATTCATTAAGGCTTCACTCAATACCTCCTCGCAAGGGGTTTCTCATCACTCGTGGTCATCCCATCACAAATGCCATGCTCTTATGGCTAATGCACATGTCAACTGTTTAATGCATATGCAACGGATCCGATTTCATACCAACGGTGATCATACCCACCATACCATTCATTTCCCAATGATTATCATAACAATATCATCACTCACGGATACACCCTTCGTGGCACCCCGCAAGGTGATATATTCAACAATAATTGGACAATGTCCTCTTCACTCCGGGATATACCCTTCGTGGCACCCCGCAAGGTGATATATTCAACAATAAATCAACAACAATAGGACAACGTCCTCTTCACTCCGGGATATACCCTTCGTGGCACCCCGTAAGGTGATATATTCAACAATAAATCAACACAATAGGACAACGTCCTCTTCACTCCGGGATATACCCTTCGTGGCACCCAGTAAGGTGATATATTCAACAATAAACCAACACAATAGGACAACGTCCTCTTCACTCTGGGATATACCCTTTGTGGCACCCCGCAAGGTGATATATTCAATAATAATGCATATCAATGCCATGCTATGCCATGAATGCAACAATACAATAATGCATGTGCCCAACAACCTTGCAAGGATAGCTCACCCTCTCAATTAGGGGTATATTTTAATTTGGCATTTCAATAATCATGCATAATCATTTACAAAGCCCCTCAAGGCACATCATTCATATAATTGGCATCTCATTGGCCATAATCATCATTCATAACAATCCACACATGGATATCAAAGGGCATAGCAACAATCATAATATTAATCCACACATGTAACAACAAGGTGTTTTTGGAACATATATATATATATATATAGCAATCATCATTGCCTCACACATATACAAGTCAATTACTTGTATCCACCACAAGGGTGTCATAATATTTCCCATTATTCATCAATGCCATTATACATTCATTCGGTGGTTTCCAACCCATTATCCATCACCGTTATTTTATAATTAAAATGGCAACACAACAATCCATCGTATCATGTCATAATTATATATATATATATATATATCCCTCTACATCCCCTCAAGTATCATACAATATAAGGGAAGAAGGCCCAATACAATCAGAACCGAGAAAAGAAGGGGAAATTCCATCAGGGGGGTCACTCGCTCAAGCGAGGTCCACATTCGCTTGAGCGAGACAGCCCATCTCGGTTGAGCGCCCTTACCCGCTCAGGCGAAATCAAGCCAGTATCAAATTTCCGTGCTACTCGCTTGAGCGAGACACTACACACCCGGCCACTCGCTCGGGCGGAATTGTTCCAATAACCATTCCATCAAGCACACGCTTGAGCGAGGCATCCACTCGCTTAAGCGGAATCCGACCAGAGGTCGTCCTACCTTTCCACACTCGCTCACTCGGCGAGGCTTCCCAACACTCGGTTTTTCACTCAGTGAATTTATTCCAGAACCGATACCTCTCGTTCGGTCCTTCACTGGGCTAAATAATTCCAAGGCCGACCGTCTCTCGCTTCGGTCCTTCACTCTGCAAATTACTCTAAAACTGACTCATCACTCGATCGGTCTTCACTCGGCAAATTATTCAAAACCAACTCGTCTCTCGAGCGGTCTGTCACTCGGCAAATTAATCCCAAGACCGACCATCACTCGCTTGGTCTCTCACTTGGTATATATTCCAAAAACCAATTCCTTTCTTTTTCACTCGAGCTAGGCTTCCTAGCACTAAGTCTTTCACTCGGCTAAATAATTCCAAAGTACTTCTGGACAGACTTACCTCGTATATTCCCATCGGTGCCATCCCACTCGGAATTACACACATGGAGGCACTCTACTCGGAACAAGTTACTTTGGACTCAGAAATTCCCACTCGGAACTCCACTGCCCAGAATATCATACTGGGAAACCTTTCACTCGAAATTATATGCACTTCCTCACTCGGAAGGTCCTGTCTCGGACATAGCTCACTCGGAATTGCACTCGGAAATTCACCACATCATGAAATTATTTTCTAAAATTCCCGCTCGGACGGAATTCGTCCAGAATCTCACCTATTCACCATTCACTCGTCTCGCTCGGTCGAGGCATAACAATACCAGTCACTCACTTGAGTGAGTACCGTCCCAGCATTAGACTTCACACTCTCGCTTGCTCAGGTGCGGCCACGTCCGCTTGAGCGAGATTCGCCTAGTAACTCCCCTAATTGCATAACATGCATCTCGCTCGAGCGGAAATCCCACTCGCCTGGGCGAGATTTGTCCAGAAGCTATAATACTAACACAAGGGATCCTCGCCTGAGCGAGATCCCACCTCGCTTGAGCGAGAATATAAGAATATGCGCAAGAAACGTGAGAAACTCACAACCAAACATACCAAAACTTATACCAGCCAAAATTCATCAAATCTAATATAGCATATACTTCATACTAGGCATTTAAAACCTGTTCCAGACCTTTATACTCATTAACATTCAATTCAATCTATCAATCATGTCAAATTCAAACTTGTCACCATCTTATATGAATATACATTTTCATATCAATTCAACACATATTCTCACACATCATCCTCAATAATCATCAACTTGCCATTTCAATTAATTCAATACATATACATGGCAAGGCAAGCATGAGTATTCATCACATACAACAATCACTATCGAATTTACTCATGCAATTTGAATGTTATCTGAAACACCCTAATTTAATAAATAAATAATTAACAAAACAGGAAATTTTTCCAAATTTTTGAGGTTGCAAAACATTCACAATATGCCCCAAAATAATGCTTAGATTAAGATAGAACATTGAAAGGGCAGAGAGGACAAAAACCGACCAGAAGGAGACCCAGCGGAAAGACAACAGCGACAAAGCGAATCCCACAAGACAACATCAACTCGCTCGGGCGAATCACCATACGCTTAAGCGAACCCGACACAAAAGCCTTCCCAAGCCCACACGCTCACTGGAGTGAATGCCTTAGTCGCTGGGGCGAGCAACACACTCGGTATACATCAAACTTGGATACAATCGAAGTTCCCTTACACACTCATCACTCGGCATAGTTACACTTCTCACTCGAATAACACGTAGACCCTCCTTCGCTTAGAAAGGGTCCCACAATCATGTATCACTCGGAATATTCCAGCCAGATTCACTCGGGGAAGCAAGAAGGTTAAGTCCCACTCGGACTTATTCAAAACTCAACTGCTCGAAATACAGATCCTCGCTCACTCAGATTTTATCGTATTCACCCGGATTATAGATATCATACACTCAGAATTCACCCTAACCTAAACCATTAGATTAACTCTTCCTTGGGAGAGGATCACTCGGGGTTTCCTTATATTTTCACTCGGTAACGATCGTTCTTAATATTACTTGAGAAATTCGCCCATCAGATCCTACACAATATAAGTTCATCTAAGATATCTTACTCAGAATCCAATTAAGCATCACCACTCAGAAAAGAAGGCACAGCCATTTATAGTCTCACTCGGGGATGGCTCTCACACTATGTCCACTAGGAAAATCATTAACTTAGCGATATCTGATCCATCATCGTCCCTTCGTCTACCTAACCTCAAGTCACCAGCATACAACATATATGTACATACTTAATCGTGCACTCGGAATACTCATTATCTTAACATTTTAATCATCAGCACTTGATATCCGATGCAAGCACAGGCTGTCACCGTAAACCATATACATATATAAACATGCACTCGGGTCATAATAGCTCAGATTACATATATATATATGTAAATTTATATTCATAATACAACACTGTTATTATGAGCCGGCCAAGGCTACAACTGACGAAACATGACAAATACAATATAAGCACTCAACAGTCGGAGTACACCTCACTCGGACCTGAGGCCTTATCATCACTTCAGAGTCCAACCTACACACACTGAAAAATGGTGTAGGGGTGAGCTTTTACATATAAAATGACAGCTATTGACTCAGATTTTACCTCAATCCTCAATTATATAATTTACTGGGTTCAATCCATAACGATATATATATATATTGCCAATTAATATAAGAGTCAGACCACGTCATCCAATCAGAATTCACACAATAACATACATTCTCAATCATAGCATCACACTGCACTCAACAACAACATCAATACATGCATATTCATTGAGTCGGAATTCACTCATACGACATCCTCGAGTCAGAGTTCACTCAATCATTCAATCCATGCAAATCATAATAGTCTCAATAACAATGCTCATACACTCATGCATGCGGATCCGACTTGAACAGTGATTTCAGTGCACATTCCTTCCCGACCCCTCGTCCACTAGCCCTTTCCATGTGGCACCGGTCACCCCGTGACGTCTCGAGACCCAGCTCTAGCTCCATCGGCTACCACGTGTCCTCATGGAACTAGCCAGGAATCTGACTGAAAATCATCTTATACGACTCTAGATGCCTTTCTGACCCCCCGTCCACTAGCCTTTTTCGTGTGGTCCTGATCACCCCGTGACGTCTTGAGACTCAGCTCTAGCTCCGTCGGCTACCACGGGTCCTCATGGAACTGGTCAGGAATCTGGGAGTCATCTCATATATGCAATCTCATGCAATTCCACAACAAGCATCCAAGCTTACCAGGCACGTCTCACACAGCCATCAATGGGTCAGAACCGATCCCCCACACAGCATTCAGATTCATTCGGAATCCCACATTTCCATTACAGCATCACATGCATCTATCATAGTAACTCCCAACAAGCAAACCAAGGTAACCACATTACTACACATCCACTCAACATTTTTAACGGAGTCAGCATGCATTTCAACACCACATTCAAAATGGAAATCACGTATCAATTCACATCTCATGCATTCAGGAATAATGATAACGCACACATGTATTCACTCAACAGTCTCATGTTTCAACAACATGCATCACAGAATATTAACAAACACTCAAGGACGGAGTTACACAACCCTCAACCATTCATAGATATCACCAATCCAGGAGTTGCATGCACAATCGCTCAATCACAACACATCAATCTACACCTTTCACACAACATATCACATTGAAGCAAGCACCCGGGACCCGGTCATGAACCATACACTTGACATGCAAAGCGCCCCCTACCTGCTGTCGGGGTTCAGAGACTCCTCAAGTTGCAATGCTGACCGATCGCCCTTCTGTTACTCCTCCTTCACCAGCCTTTGAACTCAGCGTTAATCCTGGGCCAGAGTTGCTCTTTCCTCTAACGGGTTCGTCTCCCCCACGGCTCCAAGGCACTTCCCAGCACAGCCTTCCAACTGGGACACTAATAGCTCCAAGTGGAAGAAGAAGAAGGGGGAAAAAGGCGACGGAGAGGAAGAAGAGGACAGGGAGTGGAACAGAGCCGCGTTGATATTCCTCCCAGAAAGCTCTCGACTCTCTCACTATTCGACGTGAATGAGAGTAAAGAAGAGAAAATAGGGAAAGGAGAGACCACACGCACGCACAAGAAGAGCTGTCCAGCGTGAATTAATGAAGGAAAGAGAGAGCTGAAGTTGTCTTATACCTTTAGGGACACATGCGTCCTTTCGCCTGGCATTATTATTATTATTATTATCATTATTTATTCAATCGTTCTCTAACCAATTAGCAATTAGTTTAATTATTCATTAATCCCAATTCTATAGTTAACCCTTAATTAATGGCTTAGTCTCAATCGGTAATTAAATTAAAAATCAGGATGTTACATTAACTCCTCTCCTACCTCGAGGGAAGAGCCGAAACGGTTCCAATGCTCTGGAAGCTCCATCGCATCACCCGGAATACGATCTACATAATATACATATGCATTCCTCATAATTCTTAAACATTTGCTAGCTCATCATGAAGCTCAACATCAAGTCCTAAACTTGGTAAATGTCCACTTATGCAATTGTGTTAGGCTTCAGGAATTCCTTTCCCAAAGCCAAGATCCTTTAGATCATAAAAGGCTAACTAAACCCAACAACATCATCATCTTACCCATTACATAATGTAGTCTCAAATCACCTCAATCCTTCAAACATCATCATTGTTACTCAATATCCAACTTAGCTCTCATATCCTTCAATAACCACAATTTATCAATCCGATTTAAATGGCACACCACAATGGTTCTATATCATTTTAAGCAACATTTAATCTTAAACATCATCTATTCACTTTCAATTTAACCTCCTAAATTACAACATATCCATTTTTCCTAAATTCTAAGGGCTACGGTTTTCATCAAAACCCAACAACATTTACCCATGCTCATTAATCACCACAAATGGCCATCCTTCATCATTATAATCATTCTCCAATATCATTAAACCTACATTCTATTCACATTTCACACTTTCCTTAATTTATTAGAGTTAGGGTTTCACTAAAACCCAACAACACTTATTAATACCCATTTATTTCTCATCACCTTCCAACATTAATCTTAAGTGCCTCATTAAATGCTTATAAAGGCTCACATTTAAGTCACCCCACCTTAGGGTTTTCCATATTAATGCTCTCCCAACAACCCATATGCCATAAATACTCCCCCAAAAACCAAGAACCCAAAATCTAGGGCATAAAACTCATGAAAATGATGAGGAACTTTCCTCAACCAAGAGTTAGCCATAAGCTCCTAAGGGAGAAAGAGAGCCACACGAAAATATAAAGAAGAGAGGAGAAGGAAATTCCAGCCACAAGCTTCCCCTTTAAGCTTCCATGAAAATGAAAATGGTGGGGGAAAAGAAGACTCCACACGGCTTAGGTTTTTGGAGAAAAGAAAAGAGAAAATGGAGAAGGGAAATAAGAGAAGAAGAAGAAGTGTCATTTCCAAATGAGGGCAAGAACCCAACGAAAATAGGAAGAGAATAATAGGCTTTTGGTTTTAATTTTTAGTTCTCCATTAAAATTTCATCGTTTCAAAATAAACAGGCTCATAGTTCGGGCTCAAAACATTATCTAAAAATTATTCCGAATACAGATTCAGATTCCCAATAATATTCTTAACAGCCCTGACCAATGGCATCTCATTCGGAGATACTTGGTCCGACACCCATATTGTATTCGGGTATAATTTTAACTCCTCAAATCTCAGTAAATCATAAATATCCATAATAAATCCCAATTTAATCATTCCAATACTTTTGGGACACATCAACTCATATACAATTATTTATTATTCATTCTCCTCAATTTATTATTTTTATAAAATTCAGGATGTTACACAAGGAATTCCGGAAACCAAACACAAGGGTATGAATTAGTGTTTTGGCAAGTCTAGGACTTGATACTAAGCCATATATGATGTTAGCCAATCTTTAGAATTATGATGATGGCTTATGATGGCCCATTGATTGAATGAATATATGCATGTATGTTTTGTAGATTGTATTATGGGCAATGCGGCAGAACAATCGGAGCGTTCAAGTTGTGATTCTTATCTCGAGGTAGGAAAGGAGTTTACTTTTCAAATGCATGAGTTGAATAATTAGTGATTTATGTATATGATAATGCTCTTGCTTGCCTTGCCATGATTATATTGAAATGATGTAATATTTGGTTGTATGATGAATGACATGCTTGATTTAGCCAAAAAGGGCTTAAAATCCCATTGGGACATACCTTGATCTGGGAAATGAATCATGGGATGAGACTTATTAGATCAAGTCACATTTGTATATGTGAGTATAGGTCAATGGAGAGTTTGGACCAAAACTTAGCCAATTGTATTTTGGTATGTCATGTAAAATGCCCAAAATATAGTAAAACTACCCTATATCTTAGATTTTAATTGGGATGGAATTTGGGCTTGAAATTTGGCCACATGATTGATATTGGGGTAGGTACATTTTGTACAAAATTTCATACAAATTGGAGTTGAATAGCCTAGTGAAAAGGGGTCCCAAAGTTGACAAAAACATAAGGGCCAAAAAGCTGCAGAATAGTTCCTATAACAGAGCCAACCACGGCCAGTGGTTGGCACTGCCTCAAAATGTGAAAAAAATGCCATTCTGGTGGTTTGGACAGTGCCAACCACAGCCTGTGGTGTGAAACCACGGCCAGTGGTTTGGCCACTATCAGGATTTTTCCAACTGCTTCTTTTCCCTTGCTGTTTTTGGTCCATTTGGGTATTTTAATGACATCTTTGGCCTCCGACTTCTGATGAAAGTTGTAGATAATTATGTTACGGAGGTGTGAAAATTGTCTTACCTTAATTGGAGTTTTCTAACTCTCATTAGGCGAAAAACACCAGACCCACTATATTGTAAAACTTAAATTTAAGAGGGTTTTGAACCCAACTTTTTATGATTGTTAAATTGGGACTAATAGGTGATATTTGTGACATGTCCCACTATTTTAAAGACTAAAAATGAACTTTTCTCATATGTCTTAATGTTGAAATTTGTCATGGGCTTATTATTACTCAAAATCCCTTTATTATGTAAAAATAAGAGATTGTATTAGGGGTATATGATGATGGTGTGCCTAGGTGGTGTTTGATATTGATTGAGATATTGGAAAAATATGATGTGATAATTGATAATGAAAGTTAAATGATGGGGTTGTAAGACACATCCTTGTATGATGATGAAAACAATGAGGGGATGATTGCATGACAATGTGTTTGTTATAAATCGACGAATTAGAGATGATGTCGATAATGAATAATGATGGATGATTGTTATTCTTGATGATTTGTTGAATACCATTGTGTTTGATACAAGTATGACCTTGTATGTGTGGTTTGAATTGTATTGATAAGATGTTGCGAATGCCACACTAGAATATAAAACAATGGTAGTGATCAATGAGATGAAAAATCCACTAAGAAACTATGTGGTGATGTTGATGAAAGATTTATGAATGTTATTGATGTTTGTGATGCCATTGTGAATGTTGCAAGTATTGACTTGCATGTATAATATAAGTATGTTGAAATAAAATGCCACACTTAAAACTTGAAAACAATGGCTAAAACCAACAATGATAAAATCCACTAAGAATTATATGGTGGTGTTGGTGATGATGATAATGATTGATGAATGGCATGATAGGATGTATAGTGTGAGAATGCATTGATTGGCATTTGCATCCATGGCATATCATACGCTGCCGATAAGGAATATTAGGGGATTCCCCCAGTTGGCCCAGTGGAAGGGTGGCTCTATGCATGAGCATTCTCGTTGTTTCCCTGTGACTCAGTGTGTAAGTCATGAAGCTGCCCATGTTAAGCCATGGGGAGCTGCATGTGGTTGACCCTTATGGGGGGTGGCTCTTGAGGAGTAGGTGTCCCCGGTGGTCCTTTAGATCACAACTACCATGATGAGTCATGGTTGGCCCGTAACACCTTATGTCGATTATTTTGTTCCGCGGTCATGGTGAAAATGAGCACTGTTGCAAAATGGGCGATGCCGTTTGGTACCAATAAAATTAGTGATTATACATGCATTATGAGATATGTGTACACATTATACTACTGCAGTAGGGGCATGGTTATGTGATAATGCTTGAACTAACATTTGGTGTTTATTCGTATAGTTGAATCCGTATTTGTTGTTGATAATTCCGTTGTACATATGCATTAGCCTAAAAGCATTTGCATATAGTATAGAGATATGCCAAAGGTGTTTTGATATGATGATGATTGATGATGATATATAATGATGGTTGAGATTGAGATGTAATGATGATGAGATGGGTAAATGAATACCTAAAAGACAACATGTAAAATATGAATACAATGAAAAGATATTGTATATGATGATGTTGTATATGATGGCCCAATGTGATAAAGGGCTTGTTTGTCTATGGTTGATGACAATGACGATGGCCCATTATGGCAATAAAAAATGATCTGTATATGTGGTTGCTTTTCTATGAATTGATTGATGAATATGTTATATGTATATGTTGGTGAAGTGAGCAATTATAATGAATATTGATGAATTTAGCAAAGTACACATGATGTTGATATGCATATGCACATAATCTCAAATGTATTCATATTTGTCACTTGGAATGTACAACTCACTCTCCTATGTGGTGCAGGAATATCATAGGATAAGGATGTATTTTAAAGCAAAGTTTTAGAGAAGGTAAATAGTGGTAATTGAATGCCTTAGCCGAAAGTGATTGTTAATTATGGCAGCGATTGTAATTTATTGTATTGTGATTAAAATATGCATGATAGTGTTAATAATTATTGATATTGGTGGATGTATATGTAAATGGCTATATGTGTGAATGATGTATTGATATTTGGGGCATTGGAATTCATACCCATTTGATGAATATAATGACATTGGATGTGTAATTCTTTTGGGTATGTATAAGTTTTGATGATACATGATTTTAAGGTTGAATTGAATATGGTCAATTATGGAATGTGGATATTGGAGATGTATGTTGCATGTCTATATAAATATATATTTTAGGCAATGCATGTTGATGACTTATGTGTAAGATTGGTTGTGGCCTAATGGCTTATGTTGTGTTTTTGCATGCTTTGCCGAGCCTTTTCTTATATCTTCATATATGGGACTAGGCGTGTGCCCTGTATACATATTTTTCTTCTGTTGTAAACTCTATTATCTTTGTATACAATTATGAGCGATATTTCTTACGATCCAGTTATAAATTATCAAATCTCACTCTTAGGTTTTCTGTGGTTTGAGTTTTGACGTAATCGTGAGGTGTTTGGAAATATTCTAATCGCGAAAAGTTTATTCACATTTATTAATTAATTATCTTGATTACATCAGGATTCACGTCTGAAAAATCAGGGTGTGACAAATTGAAAGGCTTGTCATTTATGTGCTGCTGTAAAACCATGCCTAGGTGTGGGTTGATAAGGAAATTAGATTCAGTACATTCATTAAATAAAAATTAAGTCCTTGCTTGAGGACAAACAAAGTTTTAAGTTTGGGGATGTGATAAGTCTTGAAACGACTTAATTATTCAATAATATTTAACTTTGTTTTAGGTAAAAGATTAAGTTTAATTATCAAACTCAAGCATTAGTTAAAAGATAATTATCAAGATTAAATATTTATTAACTATCTATTATTTTAGTAATTACATGTTTAATTAAGAATAATTAGATAACATATTAAGAAAAGATGTCTATTGAGTTTTAATTTATTTGAGTGTGTTAACGGTCCTTTTGGGTGTGTCTATGCTAGGATGGAATTGTGATTTAATTACAGGAAGTCAAAAGTTAGGTGTACTCACGCTAGTCACCAGCGTGCCAACGCTGAGGATAAAAGAAAGCCCAAGCCAAAACAGAAGGTCAGCGTAGGCACGCTGACCCAAGGCGTACCTACACATGCTTTAACAAGAAGGAACAGAGCCCAACATGCCCACGCCCATAAGTTACGCTAGAAACAATGACTATCAGGTGCCAAGACAGAAGGTTAGTGTGTCTATACTGATCATAAGCATTCTTACGCGCAACTGATCATTCAAAGGAAATGATAACCAAGTAAGTCAGTGTGCTTACGTTGCATTTTTAACGCGCCTACGCTTAGGGTGATTATTTAAGGAAGATCCAGGAAGAAAACCAGCGCACCAATGTTGGTTTCCAAGGTACTCACACGTAGATGAAAGTCAAGCTATATTTCCAGGTAGAGAAGTAGCGTACTAATACTGGTCTCCACCGTGGTTACGTGTGATTACGAGGGAGAATTGGAAACATTTGAATTTCTGTTGTATTTCAGTTAAGTTAAGTTTCAGTATTAGCTTGTAAGCCCTTTTGGGGCAAGTTTGTAATTATTTTACTGTTAGTTAGTTAGTTGAAACCAAATACTATATATATGTTTAGTACATTGTAATTAACACACAGAGGCAATTATTCAGATTCATTACTCAGATTTCACACTCTCTCTAAAAATTTATCTTACCAAATTCTCTCCCTTCTCTCTATGGCTTTCATTTATGCAATCATGTCTTCACCTTCCATGGGTTGCTAAACCCTTAGGGTCGGGATTACTGAGGCTTCAATGGAGTTCTCAACTTTACATTGAGTTAATTCTCAATTGAATTCATGTGAGAACAAGGAAGGAAGTGGAATTTCATTGTTGGATTGAAAAATTAAGATCAATCTCAAGCTCTTCTCTAGAGAGGAATCATGGCTTAGGGCTCAGGTATACTCCTTGATACTTAGTTAATTCAGGCCTACATTCTAGGTGAATAACTATGGTTCAACCTTCAATTTTGCAATTAGCTCCTCTGTAGGTAAATACCTAAGGAATTAGGGTTTAAATGCAATGAACTAGTGTTAATCACCTAAGGGATTAGGGGTTAACCATCTGTGGAATCTATCACATGTTTTTCACTGGAATTGAACCTCAATTGCATGAGCTAGAGTGAAATTGAATGCTGAAGTAATCCTAACCTGCTTTAATCCTTGTTCTACACTTTAGCTCTGTGCATGCTACGAGAAAATACAAAAATATCAAATTCAACAAAAGCAAAAATATTATGAATTCTTTCCAAATTTGGTTTGGTTCAGCTAGGATTAGTCCTTGGTTGTGGTAATTACCTTAATCCCTGTGGGACGATCAAATATACTATATTTTAATGATTAGTGCGCTTGCCAAAATTTTATCACTCGATGATAATACATCAAGTCTAAAAGCATGTCTTCCTTAAAAACTAAAAAATGGTGAGACAGAGGGCCAACCATGGCCAGTGGTGGGTTCTACCTTAGAAGTGCATTTTTTGTAAAAAGTTAGGCATGGACATAGTGCCAACCACGGCCAGTGGTTGTAACCATAACCAGGTAGAGAAGCAGTGTATTAACGTTGGTCTCCACTGTGGTTACGTGTGATTACAAGGGAGAATTGGAAACATTTGAATTTCTATTGTATTTCAGTTAAGTTAAGTTTCAGTATTAGCTTGTAAGCCCCTTTGGGGCAAGTTTGTAATTATTTTAGTGTTAGTTAGTTAGTTGAAACCAAACACTATATATATGTTTAGTACATTGTAATTAACACACAGTGGCAATTATTCAGATTCATTACTCAGATTTCACACCCTCTCTAAAAATTTATCTTACCAAATTCTCTCCCTTCTCTCTATGGCTTTTATTTCTGCAATCATGTCTTCACCTTCCATGGTTTGCTAAACCCTTAGGGTCAGGATTACTGAGGCTTTAATGGAGTTCTCAACTCTATATTGAGTTAATTCTCAATTGAATTCATGAGAGATCAAGGAAGGAAGTGGAATTTTATTGCTGTATTGAAAAATTAAGATCAATCTCAAGCTCTTCTCCAAAGAGGAATCATGGCTTAGGGCTCAGGTATACTCCTTGCTACTTGTTGGATATTTTTTGTTGAATGATGCATAAAATACTCAGATGGTCAGTTTTAATGTGACTTGTGGCAAGTGGACCACTGTCGGTGTAGTATATGTTCTAAGGAATAAATGTCGTTCTCACTACGGATCATGTTAAATTCACTCCAAGCTATTACGGCAGATATGAGGTATTGTTTTCATGATGGTGAATTAAAGAAACAATCTAAGAAATACATGAAAGTAATACACTTAATGTAGTTGAAATAACAGAGTTTAAAAACTAGGATTTGGATTCACCTTTCTCACCTTCCGATACACGGTCAATATTCATAAAAATGACTTTTGTAATATGATTCTTTACGTCACAATCCAAGTCATTTGTATCGATTCTTCGACTATGAAATTCATAAAAATAGATTTGATAACGTCAATCCCTTGATCGTTTCAAATCTATTCCAGCATTAAGTACGATTGTTTAGATGTTCACTGCGTTAAATACCATCCCTGGTTATTTACTCACAATGAGCATTTCATTTAGATCCGTTTTCGTAAGTTATTTTCCAACAACAAACGTAAACTTACATCAAGGAAATGTTGATCAAGCATATTCAAGCAATAGGTATGAAATGAAAAACCAAGAATCATAAAACAAATTCATCGATTATATGAATACCAAACACATGTTCATCCAGATTGATTGGTTACCTTCAATCCCAATGAGAGAATTAGCCACTCATGGTAGCCATGTTCATACAACAAATTATGTGGAAGAAGAAAAACCTAAGCTAAGAGCACTCTGTTGAAATTTTGTGGTCACCTTTTTTCCTCCCCCAACTACGAAGAATTGTTTTCTTGTTATAATGCTTCCCTCACTCAAGCGAGTTTAAATCTCGCTCAAGCAAGACGAATTCTTCAGCTTGAAGGAATTTCACGTCCTGCTTCACCTTCATGCTAAACTCGGTCAAGCGAGAACTTTCACTTGAGCGAGATTCAAGTTGATGATCCCTTATTCAACATTCGCTTAAGCCATGACCCATCCGCTGCAACAAATTCGTTGTATTTTGGTTCTGGACGAATTTCGCTTGAGCGAACATATCTTGCTCAAGCGACTTTATCATTGGACTTCACTGGTTGCTTTTCGCTTATGGGTTTTACTAAGCAAGCTCGAGCGAAGCCTACATCTTTGCTTTCTAGGTGCATTTCGATCAGGCGATACCACTTCACTTGAGCGACTTCTTCAATGAGCCTCACTGGTCCAAATTCGCTTAGGCGAATGAGTGATTTACTCAAGCGATGAATGCTTTGTTTACTTATATCTTTGGAATGGCTTGCTCGCTCAAGTGAGCCTTCAATTGGCCATAGTGAATTGATTCACTCAAGCAAGAACAAGCTTCGCTTGAGCGATATTGATCAATTTTGCTCTTAACTTGAACATTTTTGGTAAAACTCTTTCTTTTCTTTTTCCCTTCTTCTTTCTTCTTCATTTTTCCTGAAATTACATTAAAATTTGGGATTTCATAATACTTATTAACCAATCAAACATGTACAATGCTTGGATCCTAAATCATATTATATTTAGCTCACAAAATGATAAACACTGCACTTTATGTCCAACTTTTGATCAATTTACATCACAAAAATCTATGTAAATTGGACACCTATCACTACTTAGTTAATTCAGGCCTACATTCTAGGTGAATAACTATGGTTCAACCTTCAATTTTGCAATTAGCTCCTCTGTAGGTAAATACCTAAGGAATTAGGGTTTAAATGCAAGGAACTAGTGTTAATCACCTAAGGGATTAGGGGTTAACCATCTGTGGAATCTATCACATGTTTTTCACTGGAATTGAACCTCAATTGCATGAGTTAGAGTGAAATTGAATGCTGAAGTAATCCTAACCTGTTTTAATCCTTGTTTTACACCTTAGCTTTGTGCATGCTACGAGAAAATACAAAAATATCAAATTCAACAAAAGCAAAAATATTATGAATTCTTTCCAAATTTGGTTTGGTTCAGCTAGGATTAGTCCTTGGTTATAGTAATTACCTCAATCCCTGTGGGACGATCAAATATACTATATTTTAATGATTGGTGCGCTTGCCAAAATTTTATCACTCGATGATAATGCATCAAGTCAAAAAGCATGTCTTCCTTGAAAACTGAAAAATGGTGAGACAGAGGGCCAACCATGGCCAGTGGTGGGTTTTACCTTAGAAGTGCATTTTTTTGCAAAAAATTAGGCATGGACATGGTGCCAACTACGGCCAGTGGTTGTAACCATGACCAGTGGTTGGCTCTGACTTGGAATGGGTTTTTCTGGCATTGTGGCAGTGACAACCACGGTCAGTGGTTGTGCCCAAATATTGAATTTTCATACTTTTATGCCATTCCGGGTTAGGATTCTCACTTCTGTATTTCATGGAATGTTTATACAACTGAATCTACATGTTTTTACTAAACTTTGGCAATCAATTTAAGTATTCTTGGATCTCTTATTACATCCACTCTTGCTTCCAAATTATCATACATGTTCCGCTAAACACTTGCATGGTGATTGCATAATTGATTACTTTAATTTAACATTTGTAAATTATCTACCTTCTCATATCGTCATATATGAGATAGGTGTTGAAATGGTCCAGGGTTAATTGTTAAAGTCTTTAATTGTGGTGTTCTTCTTCCAACAGTGGTCTAAAATCATGATAAATTTATCCTAGTTTTCATTATCTAAATATTAATACCCTAAACATTATTTATCGGATTAAGGGCGCCACATCCAACATGATCCAACACCATCTTCTCCATGTTGTTGTACGTATCCCTGTTCCCTCTGACCTCGTAGTAAGACTATTGCACAGTTACGGTCGATGACCTGGGCGGTAACTACTCACCATGGTTGTACCTGTAGTAGTATCTTTCCATGAACCCCTTCTCACTTAGATGACGCATGACATCATCCGCATATTCAAAACTCACGCATCTTCACTTTGAGCATGGACAACGAATCTTCTGAGTCGTTTCAAAACTAGGTGTGTTCATCGTAGCAAATTGAATAAACTCCAACAAGCCCATCATAAACTCCTCAGTCACTCGCCGACTGCGATCTTGCGGTTGTACATCCATCGTCAGTTTGCTGTAACCTCTATTCACAATATCTAACAAGCACAGTTCTAGTTACTTGAATTTAAACACTATGTGACTATCATTCGTGAATCACTTTCTATCTCTTTGATGTTGTAAGTAGGTGGAGCCCTAAACCATTCAGGATGAATATGAAACCATCCGTAACCTATCCATGTTGTTTGTGGTCTATCCTGTATTGTTGATGATCATTTGGAATTTTGGCAGCATTTCACATTGATCCTCGAGTACATAGAGATACGTGCGGTATGAAACATCGCATGTAGACATACACCCAGAGACAATATGAAACATAGTAACTGAAATTCAAAATAGACATCAATAACACAAGATAGAACATAAACAATAGCGATGAGTTACGCCCTACCGGTTACAAATTCATCCTAAACTTGTCAAACAGGGACAAATCAAGATCCAACACAACACGGTATGTCGCCAGTTGTCTTGAATCTTGAACAGGAACCTAGTGGGTATACCCACGACTAAACCTACATTGTTAAACTTAAATCTACTTTTTTATGTACCCTAAAACAGGGAGGCTACCAAAATTTCGGCAGAGTCTCACCTGTAAACTAGACATTTCCAAATTTTAGAAACGCCCTATTACACACAGAAAAGTTCCCAATACAGTTTAATATATAACTATGACTTGTATAAACAAATTAAGGTAATCAACACCACAACCTAGTAAGCTCTGCTCTCCACTAACAGACAACAATACACATGTATACACTAAACATATGTTATCAACACACAAAACCAATGCCTAATGAGCTCTGCTCTCCACTAACAAACAACAATACACATGCATAAAAGATATGTTATCAACACACAAGGCCAATGCTTGACATCCTCAGAAGTCATGTTTGAGTAGGGCAGTGGCTGGAACGAAAAGAAATAATACTTAATTAGTCATAAAGGAAAACAATTCACATAGTTATGTGGAGGAATAGACATATATGCACCTATCACAGGATTTAAACAATTCACGGGATTTTATTTACTCTTATTTCTTATTTTAAAATAAATGTTATTTTAGAATGCTAGTCTAGGCGTATGTTTCAATTCTACTTTCTTTTTCTCTTCCGTATTTATGCTTAGGGACTTCTACTCTGAAGAAAAAGTGATATTTTATTTTTTTAATCTCCCTTAGTTTAGTAATAGAAAACTGTAACCTTTAGCATTTCTATCAAATAATTACCACTAAAAGTAATGACAAGTTAAAATGAGACTTGTAAAAATAATGACAACACTAGTGGAAAATATAGATATAAAGATGGGATATAATCACGGTTTAGAGGTAATTGTGTTAATAAAACACACGGTGGCACTTTTGAAATTATGACTAAGTTTTATAAATACGGTTCAGAGGGGACCGTGTTAGTAGGTCACTTTATAAACACAGTTGTGTGGGTACCATGCTCATAAGTATCCTTTAAACACGGTTGATAAAGCAACCATGTTTATAGTTGAACTATAATCACAGGTATTAAAGAATCATGCTTTGATGTGCCCCTGCGCGCTAACTTAAGAAAGTGTTCATTTCATAAAGGGAATGAGTATCCGTTGGTTTGTCTTCGGTGTTTATTTCATAAACGGGTCTTAAGTGTCCATCAGTTTGTCTTCTTCTCTCTACTACGCAAGGCGTCATCTTCGTCGGTTTATCTTTTTCTCTCTACCATTTGAGTGAAACCGCAACTTAGTAGTGTCCATTGCTTCGTCTTCTTGTTCTGTACACTACGTGAGGCTTTTTCCCCAATGTGGTAGTGCGCGAGGCGTCTTCCCCAAGTGGATATACAGTGCGCGAGCTTCTTCTTCTCTATACACGTAAGGTACATTTACGCAAACCCCATTTTCCTCTTTGCGCAAGGTTGCTTCTATATTTTTGTTTATGGATTGTGGTTTTGGATATGTTGAATTTTGTTGATGTTGCCATTGTTGAATAATGTTAAGCTTGTTTTCAGTGTTTTGTTAGTGGCGTATTGTATTTATTTCTTCACTATGTTGATGTTGCCATTGTTAGTGTAATTAACAAAGAATCCCATGATGAGCCCCTATTAATTTTGTATTTCACTTAATTAGTGTAAAAACAATGTCCATGTAATTAATTTTTAATTTAATTATTTTATTTCTTAAAGATTATAAGGGTAAAAATTCTTAAGAAATAAATAAAGCACTCTTAATATATAAATGCACTAAACATGGACAAAAAATCAGAATAAAAAAATGTAATTATTATAAAAAATGCCATTAATGCTTCATTTGGGCTTTGGTTATTTCCTTTAAAAAATCTTAATTAAAAAATGTAATTATTATAAAAAAAATCATATAGTTATTAGTGATGAAATATTATATTTTTTAAATATTGAATAATTGTCTTAATTTCAATCCTTAAAAAATTCAATAATATGAAGAAATAACATATTATAGCTTTGTTTATATAGTACCCGTTGTTAATTAACTATTGTTGTTAATTAATTAAAGAATCATTAATTTGAATCCATAATATGGTCATTATAACAAATTATAACTTTGTTATATAGTACCCCTTGTATATCAATCATTTAATAAAAAAGAATTTCAAACTTGGTCTTAATAATATTGAATCATATAATGATTTAAATAATAAAAGTGTGTGCAAACACCATAATCATTGTTAGATATAAATTTGTTAGATTAATTGTGTTTAAATAATAAAATAAATAGTCCTAATTACTATTACCATATGAATCCAATTCCTCAAAACACTTAGAGCATAATACTTAAAGCATAATCATATATTTACTGTCTTTAATTTGAATTTTAATTTGGTGTCGCTAATTTTGTTTAGCTTAATTTTTATTTGTTATATTATTAGTTCCTGATAAGTTTTAGTCCCTTTTATTTATGAGTGAAACATAGTTTCCCGTTTGAGATTTGACACAGATTGTAATTAAATTAATTAATTTCATCGTTTATGTTGAATCTTGAATTGTCCGTTTGAACAATTTGGGATGAACAATTTTTTATGCATCATTGCTATGTACAAGTTATAGGACTTACTTTAAAATTTGATTAAGTTTTGGTTAGTTAAATTTTGTATTGTCCTCTAGGTGCATGTTTGGTTATGGTTGAATATGATGTCACCACTTTCATTTTGTGTACTTAGAGACTAATGCAAAATGTTGCCAGAATTTTATCAAATTTTAAAATAACTCCTAACTTGTATGCAGTTATGAAGTATAGAAAAATGTTCATCCTGAATGGGTAGGACCACTACCTTTGTAAAGAAAGTGAGATTCATAGTACCGTTAAATTTGTTGGTATTGTAAACAGTGGGTATGGATTAAAGTTGGATAATTGCATCATGTATAAATCCACAGTATAAGGGTAGAGTCGAAACATTCATAAAATTCGTGATACGAAATGCTGAAGAGGTGAATGCAAAGTGTAACATCCCGAATTTTATAAACATGAATAATTGATGAGAATAAATAATAAATAATTGTATGTGAGTGGATTTCTGTCCCAAAAATATTGGAATGATTAAATTGAGATTTATCAGGGATATTTATAATTTATTGAGCTTATGTGAGATAAAATTTTACCCGATTAGAATATGGGTGTCGGACCAAGTATCTCCGAATGAGATGCCGTTGGTCAGGGCTCTTAAGAATATTATTGGGAGTCTGAATCTATATTCGGAATACTTTTTGAAATTAGTATTGAGCCCGAACTGAGAGTCTGTTTGTTATAAAACGGTGAGATTTTAATGTGACGCCAAATAATAAAAATATAAACTTCCACTTTCTCTTCTCCTTTTCACGTCACTTTCTCCCTCTCCTTTCTACACTTCTTCTTCTTCCACCTTCTTCTTCCTCTCCTAAAAACCCTAAGCATGGTGGTGTACCTTCTTCTTCTCCATTTCGTTTTCCTTCAAGCTTGGATGTGGTGACAATGGCAATTAGAAGCCCTCCTTCTCCCACTCTATTTTCGTGTTTTCTCTCCCTCTCTTAGAAGCTCATGGCCAACTCTTGGGTGAGGTAAGTTCCTCATCATTCTTTATGAGTTTATGCCCTAGATCTTGGGTTCTTGGTATTTAGGGGAGTATTTATTGCATAGGTGTTGTTGGGAGAGTATTAATGTGGAACCCTAGAGTGGGTTGTCATAAATGTTAACATTGGTGGTAATAAATGAAGAGGATGAATGCATAGTTGGAAGGTGATGAGGAATAAATAGATATTAATGAGTATTGTTGGGTTTTAGTGAAACCCTAACTTTAATAAATTGGGGAAAGTGTGAAATATGGATTGAATGTAGGTTTAATGATATTGGAGAATGATATTAATGATGAAAAATGGCCATTTGTGGTGATTAATGAGTATTGGTAATGTTGTTGGGTTTTGATGAAAACCCTAGCCCTAAGAAATTTGGGGAAAATAGATATATTGTAATTTGGGAGGTTAGTTGAATGTGGATAGATGATATTTAAGGTGTAATGTTATTTAAAATGATATAGAACCATTGGTGGTGAAACCTATAGATAGGTGTTGACATGAATATGGAATGTGAGGGAGTAGGAGAATTGATTTTAAGGATGGACATATGAAATATTCAATGTTGGGTATCATTGGGTATGATAATAGACGATGATAATGATGATGTTATTGGATATAGTTGATCTTTAAGATCTAGAGGATGTTGGCTTTAGGAAAGGAATTCCCGAAGCCTAACACAATTGCATAAGTTGACATTTACCAAGTTTAGGACTTAAGGTTGAGCTTTATGATAAGCTAGCAAGTATTTAAAATTATGATGGTTATTAATTATGTGAATATACTTGCATATGGTATGTAGATCGTATTCCGGGTGATGCGGTGGAGCATTCGGGGCATTGGAATCGTTTCGGCTCTTCCCTCGAGGTAGGAGAGAAGTTTACATTCAAATTGCATGACTAAAACAATAGTGATTGTTGTATGTGATGAATACTCATGCTTGCCTTGCCATGTAGTTAGTGAGATGATATGAATGGCAATCTGATGAAATTTTTATGAATGGTGTGTGAGAATATGTGTTGAATTGATATGAAAATGTATATACATATAAGATGATGACAAGTTTGAATTTGACATGATTGATAGATTGAATTGAATGTTAATGGGTATAAAGGTCTGGGACAGGTTTTAAATGCCTAGAATGATGTATACGCTATATTAAATTTGATGAATTTTGGTTGGTATAAGTTTTGCTATGTTTGGTTGTGAGCTTCTCATGTTTCTTGATTCTCATCTGATTATCTCGCTCAAGCGAGATGGATTCTCAAACGATATATGTGTCAAGGTTAAATTTTGAGGACGAAATTTCTTTTTAGGTGGGCTGGATTGTAACATCCCAAAATTTATGAGGAATAAATATTAAATAATTATAAAAGGGTAAATAAATGTCCCAAAAATATTAAAATAATTAAATTAAGATTTATGAGGATTATTTATAATTTATTGAGGCTTTAAAAGTTAAAATTATACCCGGTTAAAATATGGGTGTCAGACAAAGCATCTCCGATTAAGGTGCCGTTGGTCAGGGCTGTTAAAAATATTATTGGGAATCCGAATATATATTCGGAATAATTTTTGGACTTAGTATCGAGCCCAAACAGGGATCCTGTTCATAATAAAACGGAGAAGCTTTAGTGAGGGGTTAAAAATAAAACATAACACTCCCTTCTCTTCCCTCTCATTTCACGTTGCTTTCCCTCCTCTCTCTTTTCTTCATTTCTTTCTTCTTCTCCATCCCCTCTCTTGCCAAATGTGACCACCACCACCCATGACCATTTCCACCCAAAATCAAGAGGATCCCTTGGATTTATGAAGCTTGTATTGGACATAGAGGCAAAGCTTGGCTAATTTCCTCTACTCTTCCTCTCATTTTCGTATTCACCTTTGGGCTTGGAGGAGAGGTATGATTTTTGACCACCCATGGCTTTTATTGATAGTTTTTAAGCTATTGAAGGGTTGTAATGGGAGATTAGAGCTTATTTTAATGAATAAAGGTGACTAAAGCCAAACCCTAGGTTGGATAATCCTTGAGGATTCATTGTTGTTGTTTTTGATAATGAATAGAATCTAATATTGTTAGCCTATGGATGCATATAAATGGTTAAAATTGATGATTGTGGATTATTGATGAAAACCCTAGAAATTAGGATTTTGGGGCTTTGTGAAATCCTTAAGAAAATTTGAAGTTATTGATGTTGAGGTGGTTTTATATATGAGAATCAGTTTTGAATTAGTAATATTGATGGTTGATGTTAAGGGATTATGAAATCAAGGGAATAGAGTAATGGCTCTAAGATTGGTAAGTGTGTTAAGAGTTATGATATTGTTGTAGAGGGCTTGAATAATGATGAATGATAGTGAAAATGGTAGACGACCATTAATGGTGGAATCAATGAGATATACATATTGGTTGGTAAATTGATAGGCCATGATTTGTGCCATTAGAATTATTGATTGATAATGGTTAAAAAGGAGCTAATTGACTCATGATGAATTTGAATGATGAAAGAGATAATGATGTTATTGGGTTTGGTTAGCCCTTTGAAACTTAGAGAATCTTGGTTTTGGGAAAGGAATTCCTGAAGCCTAACATAATTGTATGGATTGGTGTTTTAACAAGTCTAGGACTTGACATTAAGCCTTAAGATATATTTACATTACCTAAAATTATGATGATGCCTTGTGATGGCTCATTAATTTAGTGTATGTGTGTATATGTGGAATATGTAGATTGTAATTCAGACGACGTGGTGAAACGATTGGAGCGTTTGAATTGCGGGTCTTCCCTCATGGTAGGAGAGGAGTTTTACATTCCAAATGCATTAGTAGAATAATTAATGATTAATGTATGTATGGTTACTCATGCTTGCATTGCCATAGTTGTATTAGTTATGTGATGAATGTCATGCTTGGCAATGGTGGATTCTTGAGAATGATATATATTTATATATATATATATATATATATATATATATATGAATTGATGATGAATGTTTAGTGCCCCTTTAATAGGAGTAATGCATTGTTGATGAATAACCCATGAGAGGTTGAAGTATGCATATACCATGTGAATTTAGAATTCCATGTGATTTTGATGAATGAATATTGGTAATGAGAGGCTAAGGCCCATTTGATGGCATTAATGTTTATATTGATCGAGAAATTGCTCAAAATGTGAAATTAGGTATTGACATTAATGCATAATTGAGGAACTAATAGAGCCAAATAGATTTTTATGAGGATTGAATGGCATGGTATAGTCCCAATAGCTTCTATGTATAGTTTATAACTTGTAGAAATTGGAACGGGTCAATTCCATTGAGAAATGACCCTTGAATTGCATTAAAATGACTTAAAATGGGTAAAACGTGTTTATATGCAGAAGTCAGTCATCTTAAGGAATTTTTGGGTGAGGCCAGTGGCCACGCATCAAAAATGATGTTTATTTGTTGGGGTTAAAATTTCGTAGCGTTTGGAATTCGTTAGAGGGAGTTATGGTACTTAGAAATGGGAAAAATCAGATTTTTAGTGCATTTTTCTGCATAATGCTGTCTTGAATTGATTCAAAATAGTGCATGAATCCATACAAAGCTCTCTGGAACTGTTTGAATCAATTCACACAAGTTTTGAATTGATTCAAAGCTCTCTGTAAGTGCTTGAATCGATTCATACGGGCTTGAATTGATTCAAAGCCCTCTTATGGCCACTGTTATGCTGTTTTTCAGACTGATGTGATTTCTTTGCTGTTTTTGGTCCGTTTGGGCATCTTAATGTCATTTTTGGGCTCTGACTTCTTCATGAAAGTGTTAGATAATTATCTTACGAAGGTGTGAGAATTGATCTCACTTTAATTGGAGTTTTTTAACCGTCATTAAGCATAAAATACCAGACCCACTGGGTTAAAAAAATTTAATTTTAAGAGGGTTTTTGAACCCAACTTTTTATGGTTATCAAATTGGGACTAATAGGTGATATTTGTGACATGTCCCACTATTTTTAAGAATAAAAATGAGCTTTCCGCATGTCTTTATGATGAAATTTATCATGAGCTCATTAGTATCCAAAACCCCTTTTATTATGTAAAAACGAGCGAATTCACTAGGGGTACATGTGTGGTATGTCTTAGTGGTGATTGGGGAATGGCTTAAGGCCATGGAGAGGTATGTGTATGCCTGTGCTATGGTATGAAAACATGTATGCTTTCCATCTATTGATATATTATGAATCATGATGAAAATAAATGATGTGATTGTATGACGCACCTTAATTGACGATGAAACTAATGAGGGGACAATTGAATGGCAATGAGTTATTATTAACTCAATGAATTCTGAAAAAGTATCAATGATGATTAAAAATGGATGATGCCATACATATTGAATAATGATTAATGATGTTGAATGAAAAGGGATATTGTTGTTGAACATACCCTTGATAAAACGGTGATTATTATTATTACTATGCCATTATGTATGATGCAAGTGAAATCTTGTATATGTAACTTGAATTGTATGGGCTAGCATGTGATGCTGTGAACTTAAAATGTGTTTGTTAACATGCCATGTTGATTTCCATGTGTGGATTAATGTGAGAATGATATTGTGGCTATTGAGATGTCAAGTATATGAATGATATGCCTTGAAGGGCTTGGTTAATGATTATATGTTATTGATTGAAAATGTCAAATTAAAATATATCCATATGTGAGAGGGTGAGATATCCTTGCGAGATTGATTGGCATACGCATTATTGCATTATTGCATTCATGACATGGCATAGCATTGACTAAGTGGTTGCGATCACTTGGTACTTGGATGAAAAAAGGGCTTACGAGTTCCTATGATATTCTGTGGTTGTGATCACGAGGAGGAAGTACCCCTTGCTAGGTGGGAAACCATTATGAAATGATTGATATGTGGTTGTGATCACAATGAGACATCCTGCGGGAATGTATGATGATAAGCCAGTGGTTGCGATCACTTGGTACTTGAAATGGAAAGGGCTTGCGAGTTCCTATTATGTCCCGTGGTTGCGATTACAAGGAGGGAGTACCTATTGCGAGGCAGGAAACCAAAACATTGAGCATTGATATACGTGGTTGCGATCACGAGAAAAGCACCTCGTGAGGCTACTAGAAGGGAGTACCCCTCGCGAGGCGGGAAACCAATATGATATTGATAATCAGTGGTTGTGATCACTTGAAATACCATATGCGCATGGGTGAAATGAAATGGATCCATTGCATATACATTAAATAATTGATATATGCATTAGCCATAGATACATGGCATTTGAGTTGAGATACCCAAGAGAAATGATAAACCCTTGAGGGGATGAAATAATTAAAGAGTTAATGAATTAATGATGATGATTATGAATGCCCTTGATGATAAGTGGAAATATGATTGTGTATGTGCTTGTGCTTGCTTATCTTTTGAAATGTAATTTATGAGGCTTGCTTGCCTATTATTAGAATATGATAATGGTTTAATGATGAATAGATGATTTTATATTCAAAGCACACATGATGAATGAATGCATGTACACATGATCACAATATATCTATTTCATCATTTTGAATGTATAACTCACTCTCCCATGTTGTCTCTATTTTAGCATTGTGATGTAGGATTATCATGGGATGAGATCATTTCTTTAAACTAAAGCTTTTGAGGAAGGTAAATAGTTGTAATGGAAAGCCTTAGCCGACAACGACTATTAATTATGTTGTGATGAATGAATTGTATAAGATGATAGATGATAACCATCGATTTGATGATATTGTATGGATGACAATGTATATGGATGATGTATTGATAATACATAAGCTAAGGTTTGAATTTATGAATAACAATGAATGATATTTGGATGCTTGCTTGGTTGTGACCTATTAGGCTTATATTATGAAATTGCATGAGTGCTTGAGCCTTTTTCCATATCTTCATATATGGAACTAGGCGGGTGCCCTATATACACACTCTTCTTCCGCTTTAAACTCTAATATTTTATATACACTTATGGGCGTCCTACTTAGCGATCCAGTTTATAACTTTATTAAACCTCACTCTTCAGATTTCTGCGGTTCAGGTCTTGATGTAATCGTTGTGGTGTTTTGATTACATCGGGATTCGAGTCTAGAAATCGAGGTGTGACAGCACACCACATCATCTCTTGGGCAATCACGTGCCAAATGGTTGGCACCATATTTAAAACAAGTAAGGCCTTGGACATTGCCACGACTTTGATTACCATTACCATTACCACCTCTAAACGCACCACGTCCTCTTGCATTAGAGGATCCACCTTGAAAGAATTTCTTTTTCTTAAATTTACCATGCCTCTTGAAATCAAAAAATTGACCCTTCAATTTGGGCTCATGCTTGCCTTGACTCAAAGGAGTCACATCATCCTCTTCATAAATGCGACACTTGTTCACAAGCGTCGGAAAACTTGTGATTAGTCCTTGGTTATAGTAATTACCTCAATCCCTGTGGGACGATCAAATATACTATATTTTAATGATTGGTGCGCTTGCCAAAATTTTATCACTCGATGATAATGCATCAAGTCAAAAAGCATGTCTTCCTTGAAAACTGAAAAATGGTGAGACAGAGGGCCAACCATGGCCAGTGGTGGGTTTTACCTTAGAAGTGCATTTTTTGGCAAAAAATTAGGCATGGACATAGTGCCAACTACGGCCAGTGGTTGTAACCACGACCAGTGGTTGGCTCTGACTTGGAATGGGTTTTTCTGGCATTGTGGCAGTGACAACCACGGTCAGTGGTTGTGCCCAAATATTGAATTTTCATACTTTTATGCCATTTCGGGTTAGGATTCTCACTTTTGTATTTCATGGAATGTTTATACAACTGAATCTACATGTTTTTACTAAACTTTGGCAATCAATTTAAGTATTCTTGGATCTCTTATTACATCCACTCTTGCTTCCAAATTATCATACATGTTTCGCTAAACACTTGCATGGTGATTGCATAATTGATTACTTTAATTTAACATTTGTAAATTATCTACCTTCTCATATCGTCATATATGAGATAGGTGTTGAAATGGTCTAGGGTTAATTGTTAAAGTCTTTAATTGTGGTGTTCTTCTTCCAACAGTGGTCTAAAATCATGATAAATTTATCCTAGTTTTCATTATCTAAATATTAATACCCTAAACATTATTTATCGGATTAAGGGCGCCACATCCAACATGATCCAACACCATCTTCTCCATGTTGTTGTACGTATCCCTGTTCCCTCTGACCTCGTAGTAAGACTATTGCACAGTTACGGCCGATGACCTGGGCGGTAACTACTCACCATGGTTGTACCTGTAGTAGTATCTTTCCATGAACCCCTTCTCACTTAGATGACGCATGACATCATCCGCATATTCAAAACTCACGCATCTTCACTTTGAGCATGGACAATGAATCTTCTGAGTCGTTTCAAAACTAGGTGTGTTCATCGTAGCAAATTGAATAAACTCTAACAAGCCCATCATAAACTCCTCAGTCACTCGCCGACTGCGATCTTGCGGTTGTACATCCATCGTCAGTTTGCTGGAACCTCTATTCACAATATCTATGTGACTATCATTCGTGAATCACTTTCTATCTCTTTGATGTTGTAAGTAGGTGGAGCCCTAAACCATTCAGGATGAATATACAACCATCCGTAACCTATCCATGTTGTTTGTGGTCTATCCTGTATTGTTGATGATCATTTGGAATTTTGGCAGCATTTCACATTGATCCTCGAGTACATAGAGATATGTGTGGTATGAAACATTGCATGTAGACATACACCCAGAGACAATATGAAACATAGTAACTGAAATTCAAAATAGACATCAATAACACAAGATAGAACATAAGCAATAGCGATGAGTTACTCCCTACCGGTTACAAATTCATCCTAAACTTGTCGAACAGGGACAAATCAAGATCCAACACAACACGGTATGTCGCCAGTTGTCTTGAATCTTGAACAGGAACCTAGTGGGTATACCCACGACTAAACCTACATTGTTAAACTTAAATCTACTTTTTTATGTACCCTAAAACAGGGAGGCTACCAAAATTTCGGCAGAGTCTCCCCTGTAAACTAGACATTTCCAAATTTTAGAAACGCCCTATTACACACAGAAAAGTTCCCAATACAGTTTAATATATAACTATGACTTGTATAAACAAATTAAGGTAATCAACACCACAACCTAGTAAGCTCTACTCTCCACTAACAGACAACAATACACATGTATACACTAAACATATGTTATCAACACACAAAACCAATGCCTAATGAGCTCTGCTCTCCACTAACAAACAACAATACACATGCATAAAAGATATGTTATCAACACACAAGGCCAATGCTTGACATCCTCAGAAGTTATGTTTGAGTAGGGCAGTGGCTGGAACGAAAAGAAATAATACTTAATTAGTCATAAAGGAAAACAATTCACATAGTTATGTGGAGGAATAGACATATATGCACCTATCACAGGATTTAAACAATTCACGGGATTTTATTTACTCTTATTTCTTATTTTAAAATAAATGTTATTTTAGAATGCTAGTCTAGGCGCATGTTTCAATTCTACTTTCTTTTTCTCTTCCGTATTTATGCTTAGGGACTTCTACTCTGAAGAAAAAGTGATATTTTATTTTTTTAATCTCCCTTAGTTTAGTAATAGAAAATTGTAACCTTTAGCATTTCTATCAAATAATTACCACTAAAAGTAATGACAAGTTAAAATGAGACTTGTAAAAATAATGACAACACTAGTGGAAAATATAGATATAAAGATGGGATATAAGCACGGTTTAGAGGTAATTGTGTTAATAAAACACACGGTGGCACTTTTGAAATTATGACTAAGTTTTATAAATACGGTTCAGAGGGGACCGTGTTAGTAGGTCACTTTATAAACACAGTTGTGTGGGTACCATGCTCATAAGTATCCTTTAAACACGGTTGATAAAGCAACCGTGTTTATAGTTGAACTATAATCACAGGTATTAAAGAATCATGCTTTGATGTGCCCCTGCGCGCTAACTTAAGAAAGTGTTCATTTCATAAAGGGAATGAGTGTCCGTTGGTTTGTCTTCGGTGTTTATTTCATAAACGGGTCTTAAGTGTCCATCAGTTCGTCTTCTTCTCTCTACTACACAAGGCGTCATCTTCGTCGGTTTATCTTTTTCTCTCTACCATTTGAGTGAAACCGCAACTTAGTAGTGTCCATTGCTTCGTCTTCTTGTTCTGTACACTACGTGAGGCTTCTTCCCCAATGTGGTAGTGCGCGAGGCGTCTTCCCCAAGTGGATATACAGTGCGCGAGCTTCTTCTTCTCTATACACGTAAGGTACATTTACGCAAACCCCATTTTCCTCTTTGCGCAAGGTTGCTTCTATATTTTTGTTTATGGATTGTGGTTTTGGATATGTTGATTTTTGTTGATGTTGCCATTGTTGAATAATGTTAAGCTTGTTTTCAGTGTTTTGTTAGTGGCGTATTGTATTTATTTCTTCACTATGTTGATGTTGCCATTGTTAGTGTAATTAACAAAGAATCCCATGATGAGCCCCTATTAATTTTGTATTTCACTTAATTAGTGTAAAAACAATGTCCATGTAATTAATTTTTAATTTAATTATTTTATTTCTTAAAGATTATAAGGGTAAAAATTCTTAAGAAATAAATAAAGCACTCTTAATATATAAATGCACTAAACATGGACAAAAAATCAGAATAAAAAAATGTAATTATTATAAAAAATGCCATTAATGCTTCATTTGGGCTTTCGTTATTTCCTTTAAAAAATCTTAATTAAAAAATGTAATTATTATAAAAAAAATCATATAGTTATTTGTGATGAAATGTTATATTTTTTAAATATTGAATAATTGTCTTAATTTCAATCCTTAAAAAATTCAATAATATGAAGAAATAACATATTATAGCTTTGTTTATATAGTACCCGTTGTAAATTAACTATTGTTGTTAATTAATTAAAGAATCATTAATTTGAATCCATAATATGGTCATTATAACAAATTATAACTTTGTTATATAGTACCCCTTGTATATCAATCATTTAATAAAAAAGAATTTCAAACTTGGTCTTAATAATATTGAATCATATAATGATTTAAATAATAAAAGTGTGTGCAAACACCATAATCATTGTTAGATATAAATTTGTTAGATTAATTGTGTTTAAATAATAAAATAAATAGTCCTAATTACTATTACCATATGAATCCAATTCCTCAAAACACTTAGAGCATAATGCTTAAAGCATAATCATATATTTACTGTCTTTAATTTGAATTTTAATTTGGTGTCGCTAATTTTGTTTAGCTTAATTTTTATTTGTTATATTATTAGTTCCTGATAAGTTTTAGTCCCTTTTATTTGTGAGTGAAACATAGTTTCCCGTTTGAGATTTGACACAAATTGTAATTAAATTAATTAATTTCATCGTTTGTGTTGAATCTTGAATTGTCCGTTTGAACAATTTGGGATGAACAATTTTTTATGCATTATTGCTATGTACAAGTTATAGGACTTACTTTAAAATTTGATTAAGTTTTGGTTAGTTAAATTTTGTATTGTCCTCTAGGTGCATGTTTGGTTGTGGTTGAATATGATGTCACCACTTTCATTTCGTGTACTTAGAGACTAATGCGAAATGTTGCCAGAATTTTATCAAATTTTAAAATAACTCCTAACTTGTATGTAGTTATGAAGTATAGAAAAATGTTCATCCTGAATGGGTAGGACCACTACCTTTGTAAAGAAAGTGAGATTCATAGTACCGTTAAATTTGCTGGTATTGTAAACAGTGGGTATGGATTAAAGTTGGATAATTGCATCATGTATAAATCCACAGTATAAGGGTAGAGTCGAAACATTCATAAAATTCGTGATACGAAATGCTGAAGAGGTGAATGCAAAGTGTAACATCCCGAATTTTATAAACATGAATAATTGATGAGAATAAACAATAAATAATTGTATGTGAGTGGATTTGCGTCCCAAAAATATTGGAATGATTAAATTGAGATTTATCAGGGATATTTATAATTTATTGAGCTTATGTGAGATAAAATTTTACCCGATTAGAATATGGGTGTCGGACCAAGTATCTCCGAATGAGATGCCGTTGGTCAGGGCTCTTAAGAATATTATTGGGAGTCTGAATCTATATTCGGAATACTTTTTGAAATTAGTATTGAGCCCGAACTGAGAGTCTGTTTGTTATAAAACGGTGAGATTTTAATGTGACGCCAAATAATAAAAATATAAACTTCCACTTTCTCTTCTCCTTTTCACGTCACTTTCTCCCTCTCCTTTCTACACTTCTTCTTCTTCTACCTTCTTCCTCTCCTAAAAACCCTAAGCATGGTGGTGTACCTTCTTCTTCTCCATTTCATTTTCCTTCAAGCTTGGATGTGGTGACAATGGCAATTAGAAGCCCTCCTTCTCCCACTCTATTTTCGTGTTTTCTCTCCCTCTCTTAGAAGCTCATGGCCAACTCTTGGGTGAGGTAAGTTCCTCATCATTCTTTATGAGTTTATGCCCTAGATCTTGGGTTCTTGGTATTTAGGGGAGTATTTATTGCATAGGTGTTGTTGGGAGAGTATTAATGTGGAACCCTAGAGTGGGTTGTCATAAATGTTAACATTGGTGGTAATAAATGAAGAGGATGAATGCATAGTTGGAAGGTGATGAGGAATAAATAGATATTAATGAGTATTGTTGGGTTTTAGTGAAACCCTAACTTTAATAAATTAGGGAAAGTGTGAAATGTGGATTGAATGTAGGTTTAATGATATTGGAGAATGATATTAATGATGAAAAATGGCCATTTGTGGTGATTAATGAGTATTGGTAATGTTGTTGGGTTTTGATGAAAACCCTAGCCCTAAGAAATTTGGGGAAAATAGATATATTGTAATTTGGGAGGTTAGTTGAATGTGGATAGATGATATTTAAGGTGTAATGTTATTTAAAATGATATAGAACCATTGGTGGTGAAACCTATAGATAGGTGTTGACATGAATATGGAATGTGAGGGAGTAGGAGAATTGATTTTAAGGATGGACATATGAAATATTCAATGTTGGGTATCATTGGGTATGATAATAGACGATGATAATGATGATGTTATTGGATATAGTTGATCTTTAAGATCTAGAGGATGTTGGCTTTAGGAAAGGAATTCCCGAAGCCTAACACAATTGCATAAGTTGACATTTACCAAGTTTAGGACTTAAGGTTGAGCTTTATGATAAGCTAGCAAGTATTTAAAATTATGATGGTTATTAATTATGTGAATATACTTGCATATGGTATGTAGATCGTATTCCGGGTGATGCGGTGGAGCATTCGGGGCATTGGAATCGTTTCGGCTCTTCCCTCGAGGTAGGAGAGGAGTTTACATTCAAATTGCATGAGTAAAACAATAGTGATTGTTGTATGTGATGAATACTCATGCTTGCCTTGCCATGTAGTTAGTGAGATGATATGAATGGCAATCTGATGAAATTTTTGTGAATGGTGTGTGAGAATATGTGTTGAATTGATATGAAAATGTATATACATATAAGATGATGACAAGTTTGAATTTGACATGATTGATAGATTGAATTGAATGTTAATGGGTATAAAGGTCTGGGACAGGTTTTAAATGCCTAGAATGATGTATATGCTATATTAAATTTGATGAATTTTGGTTGGTATAAGTTTTGCTATGTTTGGTTGTGAGCTTCTCATGTTTCTTGCGCATAATCTGATTATCTCGCTCAAGCGAGATGGATTCTCATCCAAGCGAGAATCCTCTGTATCAGTATTATGGCCTCTGGGCCAATCTCGCTCAGGTGAGCGAGCTTTCCGCTCAAGCGAAACGAGTGAATGGTGAGCAGGTGAGATTCTGGACGAACCTCGCTCAAGTGGGTGTGGCCGCGTTTGAGCGAGCAAGGGAGGACATTGATGTTGGACGAATTCTGTCCGAGCGGGAATTTTTGAAAATAATTTAAGATGCGGTGAATTTCTGAGTGATATTCTGAGTGAGCTATGTCCGAGACAAGACCTTCTGAGTGAGGAAATGGATATAATTCCAAATGAAAGGTCTCCGAGTGTGATATTCTGGGCAGTGGAGTTCCGAGTGGGAATTTCCGAGTTCAGTGTAACTCGTTCCGAGTGGAGTGCCTCCGAGTGTGTAATTCCGAGTGGAATGGCACCGATGGGGGTATATGGTGTGAGTCTGTCCAGAAGTACTCTGGAATAACATCACCCGAGTGGAAGACTTAGTGCTAGGAAACCTCGCTCGAGTGAAAAAGAAAGGAATGATGATTTGATGTTGCCATTGAATCCCACAACGGATACTAAATGACCCTTTGATTTTACTAAGTATGATGATTGGCTATGCTTTGTGGTTAGTTGACCTATAGTGAAGTTGATTGGGAAATAAAGTGTTGAGGCTAGAACTATCATGAGGTGGAATATGAATAATGAATGTAACCCATAAGGATTAATGAATAATAATGTTGAATTCAGGGTATGATTGGTATTGGCTATGGTACATGATTTTATGGTATGACTTTGGGCTGAATTGTACGCCCTTGACACTGTGATCATGAAATTAGCTATGGATTATAAAATGACATAGGGATGACATGCGTGATTATGAGTCGGTAAATAGAAATTTGATCATGTTATTACCTGTCACTTTATTTGAAAGGTGCTACATTGAGGGTAGAAACCATGTAGAGATGTCATATGATATAAATTACACATTCGTCTTGTGGACTTTGGTTATGATCTGTGAGGGGAATTCCTAATGTGAAAGCCTATTATCTGATTTTAAACCCTATTATGACCTTGAAGATACATGTTTAATGTGAAAAGGGTGATCTAATTAAGCTTGAATTTGTTTATAGCCAATAATATGTGAATGAGATAAATGATTGTTATAGTGTTTGATCATGGATTCTAGATGGATGAAGCTCAATGATTGGGTATTTACCCTTTGATGTTTGGAAGCCCATTGTTAATATCCCAAATTTTGATGAGGGTAATGGATGATTGATGACTTGGGCGACATGAATTATGCCAATTTATGTATGATAACCATATTGATATAAGTATGACAGTTATGGACTTATGTGAACTGTCACCAAGTCTCATGTGAATCGATGTTATTTGAGTAAGTGTGATTAATGTGAGTGATAAGAATCGAAGGTACTTATCCTAATATGACTCTACATGCCATAGGTATTGTGGCAATGTGCACTTATGTGTTGACCTCATGTGTTTGTTGTAACCACTACGAGATTGGGGCGCCTTCCTGTATATCAGATGTAGCAACACTTAAGCCGGGCAGGTGTAGGATTGTAACTGGTTATGGTGAATGTTTGAGTCTATCTGGTGGTACTGGATATGAATGTGTGAAATTAGTCGGATGAATTGGGAATTGATGAGTTGTAACTCGTTTTGGATATATGCGGCTTTATGTTTGGAACAAAGAAATGATAATGATCATGTTTTGTTGGACTTTGGGAAGTCCTATGTTATTTTTCGGTGTCGTTGGACCTTATTGGTGTGCGGTCTGGAGTATAGCCTTACGATATATGTGTCAAGGTTAAATTTTGAGGACGAAATTTCTTTTTAGGTGGGCTGGATTGTAACATCCCAAAATTTATGAGGAATAAATATTAAATAATTATAAAAAGGTAAATAAGTGTCCCAAAAATATTAAAATAATTAAATTAATATTTATGAGGATTATTTATAATTTATTGAGGCTTTAAAAGTTAAAATTATACCCGGTTAAAATATGGGTGTCAGACAAAGCATCTCCGATTAAGGTGCCGTTGGTCAGGGCTGTTAAAAATATTATTGGGAATCCGAATATATATTCGGAATAATTTTTGGACTTAGTATCGAGCCCAAACAGGGATCCTGTTCATAATAAAACGGAGAAGCTTTAGTGAGGGGTTAAAAATAAAACATAACACTCCCTTCTCTTCCCTCTCATTTCACGTTGCTTTCCCTCCTCTCTCTTTTCTTCATTTCTTTCTTCTTCTCCATCCCCTCTCTTTCCAAATGTGACCACCACCACCCATGACCATTTCCACCCAAAATCAAGAGGATCCCTTGGATTTATGAAGCTTGTATTGGACATAGAGGCAAAGCTTGGCTAATTTCCTCTACTCTTCCTCTCATTTTCGTATTCACCTTTGGGCTTGGAGGAGAGGTATGATTTTTGACCACCCATGGCTTTTATTGATAGTTTTTAAGCTATTGAAGGGTTGTAATGGGAGATTAGAGCTTATTTTAATGAATAAAGGTGACTAAAGCCAAACCCTAGGTTGGATAATCCTTGAGGATTCATTGTTGTTGTTTTTGATAATGAATAGAATCTAATATTGTTAGCCTATGGATGCATATAAATGGTTAAAATTGATGATTGTGGATTATTGATGAAAACCCTAGAAATTAGGATTTTGGGGCTTTGTGAAATCCTTAAGAAAATTTGAAGTTATTGATGTTGAGGTGGTTTTATATATGAGAATCAGTTTTGAATTAGTAATATTGATGGTTGATGTTGAGGGATTATGAAATCAAGGGAATAGAGTAATGGCTCTAAGATTGGTAAGTGTGTTAAGAGTTACGATATTGTTGTAGAGGGCTTGAATAATGATGAATGATAGTGAAAATGGTAGACGACCATTAATGGTGGAATCAATGAGATATACATATTGGTTGGTAAATTGATAGGCCATGATTTGTGCCATTAGAATTATTGATTGATAATGGTTAAAAAGGAGCTAATTGACTCATGATGAATTTGAATGATGAAAAAGATAATGATGTTATTGGGTTTGGTTAGCCCTTTGAAACTTAGAGAATCTTGGGTTTGGGAAAGGAATTCCTGAAGCCTAACATAATTGTATGGATTGGTGTTTTAACAAGTCTAGGACTTGACATTAAGCCTTAAGATATATTTACATTACCTAAAATTATGATGATGCCTTGTGATGGCTCATTAATTTAGTGTATGTGTGTATATGTGGAATATGTAGATTGTAATTCAGACGACGTGGCGAAAGGATTGGAGTGTTTGAATTGCGGGTCTTCCCTCATGGTAGGAGAGGAGTTTTACATTCCAAATGCATTAGTAGAATAATTGATGATTAATGTATGTATGGTTACTCATGCTTGTATTGCCATAGTTGTATTAGTTATGTGATGAATGTCATGCTTGGCAATGGTGGATTCTTGAGAATGATATATATTTATATATATATATATATATATGAATTGATGATGAATGTTTAATGCCCCTTTAATAGGAGTAATGCATTGTTGATGAATAACCCATGAGAGGTTGAAGTATGCATATACCATGTGAATTTAGAATTCCATGTGATTTTGATGAATGAATATTGGTAATGAGAGGCTAAGGCCCATTTGATGGCATTAATGTTTATATTGATCGAGAAATTGCTCAAAATGTGAAATTAGGTATTGACATTAATGCATAATTGAGGAACTAATAGAGCCAAATAGATTTTTATGAGGATTGAATGGCATGGGATAGTCCCAATAGCTTCTATGTATAGTTTATAACTTGTAGAAATTGGAACGGGTCAATTCCATTGAGAAATGACCCTTGAATTGCATTAAAATGACTTAAAATGGGTAAAACGTGTTTATATGCAGAAGTCAGTCATCTTAAGGAATTTTTGGGTGAGGCCAGTGGCCACGCATCAAAAATGATGTTTATTTGTTAGGGTTAAAATTTCGTAGCGTTTGGAATTCGTTAGAGGGAGTTATGGTACTTAGAAATGGGAAAAATCAGATTTTTAGTGCATTTTTCTGCATAATGCTGTCTTGAATTGATTCAAAATAGTGCATGAATCCATACAAAGCTCTCTGGAACTGTTTGAATCAATTCACACAAGTTTTGAATTGATTCAAAGCTCTCTGTAAGTGCTTGAATCGATTCATACGGGCTTGAATTGATTCAAAGCCCTCTTATGGCCACTGCTATGCTGTTTTTCAGACTGATGTGATTTCTTTGCTGTTTTTGGTCCATTTGGGCATCTTAATGACATTTTTGGGCTCTGACTTCTTCATGAAAGTGTTAGATAATTATCTTACGAAGGTGTTAGAATTGATCTCACTTTAATTGGAGTTTTTTAACCGTCATTAAGCATAAAATACCAGACCCACTGGGTTAAAAAAATTTAATTTTAAGAGGGTTTTTGAACCCAACTTTTTATGGTTATCAAATTGGGACTAATAGGTGATATTTGTGACATGTCCCACTATTTTTAAGAATAAAAATGAGCTTTCCTCATGTCTTGATGATGAAATTTATCATGAGCTCATTAGTATCCAAAACCCCTTTTATTATGTAAAAACGAGCGAATTCACTAGGGGTACATGTGTGGTATGTCTTAGTGGTGATTGGGGAATGGCTTAAGGCCATGGAGAGGTATGTGTATGCCTGTGCTATGGTATGAAAACATGTATGCTTTCCATCTATTGATATATTATGAATCATGATGAAAATAAATGATGTGATTGTATGACGCACCTTAATTGACGATGAAACTAATGAGGGGACAATTGAATGGCAATGAGTTATTATTAACTCAATGAATTCTGAAAAAGTATCAATGATGATTAAAAATGGATGATGCCATACATATTGAATAATGATTAATGATGTTGAATGAAAAGGGATATTGTTGTTGAACATACCCTTGATAAAACGGTGATTATTATTATTACTATACCATTATGTATGATGCAAGTGAAATCTTGTATATGTAACTTGAATTGTATGGGCTAGCATGTGATGCTGTGAACTTAAAATGTGTTTGTTAACATGCCATGTTGATTTCCATGTGTGGATTAATGTGAGAATGATATTGTGGCTATTGAGATGTCAAGTATATGAATGATATGCCTTGAAGGGCTTGGTTAATGATTATATGTTATTGATTGAAAATGTCAAATTAAAATATATCCATATGTGAGAGGGTGAGATATCCTTGCGAGATTGATTGGCATACGCATTATTGCATTATTGCATTCATGACATGGCATAACATTGACTAAGTGGTTGCGATCACTTGGTACTTGGATGAAAAAAGGGCTTACGAGTTCCTATGATATTCTGTGGTTGTGATCACGAGGAGGAAGTACCCCTTGCTAGGTGGGAAACCATTATGAAATGATTGATATGTGGTTGCGATCACAATGAGACATCCTGCGGGAATGTATGATGATAAGCCAGTGGTTGCGATCACTTGGTACTTGATATGGAAAGGGCTTGCGAGTTCCTATAATGTCCCGTGGTTGCGATTACAAGGAGGGAGTACCTCTTGCGAGGCAGGAAACCAAAACATTGAGCATTGATATACGTGGTTGCGATCACGAGAAAAGCACCTCGTGAGGCTACTAGAAGGGAGTACCCCTCGCGAGGCGGGAAACCAATATGATATTGATAATCAGTGGTTGTGATCACTTGAAATACCATATGCGCATGGGTGAAATGAAATGGATCCATTGCATATGCATTAAATAATTGATATATGCATTAGCCATAGATACATGGCATTTGAGTTGAGATACCCAAGAGAAATGATAAACCCTTGAGGGGATGAAATAATTAAAGAGTTAATGAATTAATGATGATGATTATGAATGCCCTTGATGATAAGTGGAAATATGATTGTGTATATGCTTGTGCTTGCTTATCTTTTGAAATGTAATTTATGAGGCTTGCTTGCCTATTATTAGAATATGATAATGGTTTAATGATGAATAGATGATTTTATATTCAAAGCACACATGATGAATGAATGCATGTACACATGATCACAATATATCTATTTCATCATTTTGAATGTATAACTCACTCTCCCATGTTGTCTCTATTTTAGCATTGTGATGTAGGATTATCATGGGATGAGATCATTTCTTTAAACTAAAGCTTTTGAGGAAGGTAAATAGTTGTAATGGAAAGCCTTAGCCGACAACGACTATTAATTATGTTGTGATGAATGAATTGTATAAGATGATAGATGATAACCATCGATTTGATGATATTGTATGGATGACAATGTATATGGATGATGTATTGATAATACATAAGCTAAGGTTTGAATTTATGAATAACAATGAATGATATTTGGATGCTTGCTTGGTTGTGACCTATTAGGCTTATATTATGAAATTGCATGAGTGCTTGAGCCTTTTTCCATATCTTCATATATGGAACTAGGCGGGTGCCCTATATACACACTCTTCTTCCGCTTTAAACTCTAATATTTTATATACACTTATGGGCGTCCTACTTAGCGATCCAGTTTATAACTTTATTAAACCTCACTCTTCAGATTTCTGCGGTTCGGGTCTTGATGTAATCGTTGTGGTGTTTTGATTACATCGGGATTCGAGTCTAGAAATCGAGGTGTGACAGCACACCACATCATCTCTTGGGCAATCACGTGCCAAATGGTTGGCACCATATTTAAAACAAGTAAGGCCTTGGACATTGCCACGACTTTGATTACCATTACCATTACCACCTCTAAACGCACCACGTCCTCTTGCATTAGAGGATCCACCTTGAAAGAATTTATTTTTCTTAAATTTACCATGCCTCTTGAAATCAAAAAATTGACCCTTCAATTTGGGCTCATGCTTGCCTTGACTCAAAGGAGTCACATCATCCTCTTCATAAATGCGACACTTGTTCACAAGCGTCGGAAAACTTTTAATCTCTTGATGTCGAATGGCCCGCTTGATCTCGGGCCTCAATCCATTCTCAAACTTTACATACTTTGAAGCCTCGGTACCCTCTTGTTGATAAGGAGGATAGAATGCACAAAGCTCTTCAAACTTGGAGGCATACTCCTCCAAAGTCATGTCACCTTGCATAAGCTCCATGAACTCAAGCTCTTTCTTACTTTTGTAGCTTTCCGAAAAATATTTCTTCAAGAATTCAACCTTGAAGTTTTCCCACTCCAAGGGAACATTAGCAGACAACATGCGTCCCCTAGTAAGATGCCACCATGATTTAGCCTCATCGCGGACCATAAAGACCGCATACTCAACCTTTTAAGCCTTAGAACATTTAAAGCTCGCAAAGATCCTCTCAAGATCATTGATCCGCACATACGCATCCTCGTGTTTATACTATTAACCAAGTGGCCTCAATTACTCAAGAGTGGGGGTGAATTGAGCATTAAAAATTTTGGTTGGAATGCTTTTGAAATTAATTCTTTTGTAATCAATTTAATAAAAATGAATAATACACAAAAGAACAAGTAATAATCTCAAATTAATTATGAAGTTATTTTAGCATTTAGAAAGTAATAATTAATATTAACACAATTAATACAAGAATATTACTTAGATTATTTTAACAAATTAATCGATTCCATTAATTTTTGAATCGATTGCTAGCTTTCAAAACCATGATGAATCGATTCCTTATCTCCCTGAATCAATTCTTGGATGTTTTTCAATGTGGGAATCGATTCCGAATAAGGTGAATCGATTCCTGGGTCTGATCCTGGCTGATTCTTTTTAATTTTGATGCTTTTATGCGTTTTGATACATGTTAGTCCATTTTTGATGATCTTCTACATGCTTTTTGATCTGGAACATCCATTCTTGATTTCTTGAATCGAATCAACTTGATCTTCATGATTTTTGATTAATTTCTTGTTACAACATCCTTTGTATTTATCAATTAAATTTCTTGATTTTTTAATTGTTTGTCATTCATCAAAACCTGTTTCAACATACAAACACATTCTCCCCCTTTTTGATGATGACAATAATTGTTCATTTCTTGGGGTGTTAGTCTCATAACAGTTATATTTTCAAGGTATAGAACTCCCCCTATCAAATTTAATTATAATTTTCATGCATTAGTATACCACTTGTAATGACACATTATCAATAGATACTACTTGTTATAAAGAAATATTATTTAAGGCTCCCATTAATCATGCAATTTAACAAGGATAGATAGAGATGTTGAATTTAGATTTTATCTCCCCCATTGGCATCATCAAAAATAAAGAATTAAAAAGAGAGATTAAATAAACAATGAAATTTTATTAAACAGGATACATGTAAAGATGGATACAACAAAGACTAACTTTAAGGATTAAAAAATCGGAACTTAAAAAATTGTTGAGAGAGTTCATTGTAGTGGGTAGTCATGTTGTCTTCGATTTGATCAAAATGCACATTCATATTGTTCTCCATTCCATCAATTCGAGAAGTCATCCCATCAAAGCGAGCATTTATTGCATCAAAACGGGTATCAATATAAGAGGTCAACCTATTAAAGAAGGCATCATTTGGATTTGTAGAAGATGGTGGAAATGCTTGTTGTTGAGGTTGATCATTATTGTCATCACTGCTTTATGCATGTGGAGGTCAGTATTGCCACGCACCATCTTGGTTATGCCAACCCATTTTTGAGAGATGAGTGCTCCTTATTTTACCTTTGCGTCTAACTGCTTCCTTTACTTCATTTGTAAGATCAACATTGAAATGCTTGAGAAGCTTGGTGATTAAAATAGCATAAGGAAGTTTTGTAAGTCTTTTAGAATCAATCATATGATTACGAAAAAGTTTGGTTCAATTTATCTCTTTTTCATGCAGCATAGCCCAATGAATAAGAGTTTGGTTCTCACTTACTCTAGCATTGTTTGACCTTTTTGGAAGAATAATTTTGACCAAGAAGTAATGTAGAAGACGATGATCAATGTTTAGCTCCCCAACGGTGCTTTTGGAAGCAAAAGATAGATTTAGAAAAGCGCGAGCATCAATAGAATTATATTCCCAATCCGGAGAAGGTTCAAAGCCAAAGAAATCAACATTGTTGAGTGGAAGCTTTCTGACTTGATGAAGAACATTATCATCAAGGGTAATGGTTACCCCTTTGATTTTGGCTAGGTAGCGTCCATTAGAGATCCTTAAGGTTGAGTAGAAGGCTCTAATCAACTCAAGATAAATGTGATTTTCTTCAAGCGCGACGTACTCCAAGAGATTTTGTTGCTTAAGGATGTTGAGTACAGGAAAATCATGTTCGTCGAAGAGTAGAACAACAAGCCAATGAGCAAGTTTGAGGAGTCGTTCTGAATATTTTTCGAGGCACCTCTCAAGTGGCGTTCGATTATCAAAAAATCTTGAGAGATCATTGATATTTGATGAAAAGCTAGCTTTTCCTCTTCTTTTCTTCCTGTTTTGGGATGAGGAGGCCATGTTTTGAAGGAGATGAAGGAAACAGAGAGGTTTTTAGAGAATAGAAATAAGGACTAGAAGTGGCAAGGAGTGTTGTGAGGAAAACGTAGAAATCATGTCAATTTATAGAAGCAGTAGTGTGAGGAATCGATTCTCTGGAGGAGGAATTGATTCATCTTGTATAAGGTGTAACATCCCAAATTTTAAAATAGAGAATAAAATAAGAAAATAAATATTGTATAATTGAATGTGAACAAATTAACGTCCCGAAATATTAGAAATAATTTAATTGAGATTTTGAGAGATAGTTAGTGAATTATTGAGACCGGATAAGTAGAAAACTAACCCAGATAAAATACGGGTGTCAGACCAAGTATCTCCGATTGAGATGTCGTTGGTCAGGGCTGTAAATAATATTATTGGGAATCCGAATATGTATTCGGAATAATTTTTAGAATAAGTATGGAGCCCGAATAGAGAGCCTGTTTATTTAAAAACGGAAGAGTTTAATGAAAGGTTAAATATTTAAAAATAAAAACCTCAATCTTTTCACTCTTATTCTCGTAACCCTCTCTTTTTCTCTTATGCAAACACACTTCTTCTCTTCTATCATCCTTTTCATCTCTTTTCCCTCTCTAACCCTAAGCCAAGGTGCTACCCTTCTTTCTCCCTCTCATTTTCATTTCATGAAGACTTAGAGAAGGTTTGGAGCTTGAACTTCTTCTCCTTAATTTCGTGTGGTCCGCTTCTCTTTTGAGAATTCCTCCATTACTTCACTTGAGGTAAGATTTTAGCCATTTTTCAAGAATAGGAATCTTTAGTTATGTGTCCTTAAGGTTAAGAGGGCATTAAATGTATATGGGTTGTTAGGAGAAGCTTTAAATGTGGAAACTATAACACCCCTGATTTTCTGTACTCGAATCCCGATGTAATCGTCATAAATAATAAAAATATGAATAAATTTTTCGCGTTTGAAAACATTTTCGAGACACCATCATGATCACATCAAGACCCGAATCGCAGAAAACCAAAGAGTGAGATTAAATAACCTATAATTGGATCGATAGATAGTTTGCCCATTCGGTATACAAAAATAACAGAGTTTACAGCGGAAGAAGAATGTGTATACCAGGCACACACCTAGTCCCATATATGAAAATATGAGAAAAGGCACGGCAAGCATGCAATGGCATATGGTAAGCCTAATATACAACCATCATTATTTTACATAATCACATAAGCATGCGATGCCTAAGATACAAGTATATACTCATCTATATGGTCATGCGACATACATCTCCAACATTCATATCTATAATAGACCATAACCAGCCCAACTTTAAATTCATATGTCTCCACTATTAGTATATCCTCCAAGTGTATACATATTCATCAATATACATAACACGTTAAATTACAATGCTGCCGGCCAAGGCATTCCTCTACAACTATTTACCTTCCCAAAAGCTTTACTTTAAAAACGTCCTCTTCCCATGGTTTTCCTACACCAATACTAAAAAGTAGACCACGTGGGAGAGTGAGTTATACATTTCAAATGACGATATGAATACAATTGAAATTATATGCATATGCATATCAATATCATGTATGCTTTGCTAAACACATCAACAATCATCATATATCATTAACTCATCAATATATATACTTATACGTCAAATCATACCAAAGCAAGCATATACACATTCATCACACTGCCACAATGGGCCAACACATATCTATCACATCGCCACAATGGGCCAACACATCAATATAGACCATTCTGGTCTTTCATCAAAGCCACCATGGGCTAACATCATCATTGTCAATCATAACAAATACGCCCTTCATTACATTGGGCCATATCATACATATCGTCATATTCGACATCATTTCATATATTCATATCATTTATTATTTTTATGTGGTCTTTCATGATATTAACTTCTCATCTCAACAACACCAATACCATCATCTCAATCATCATCAATCATCATCATATTCTGGCATATCTCCATGCTATATGCAAATGCTCTTATGGCTAATGCATATGCACAATGGAATAGACAACAAATGCGGATCCGACTGTGGGAAATAACACCAAGTTGTGGGTTCAAGCATGATCACATACCATGCCCCTACTACAGTAGTAAAATGTGTACACATATATCATAACGCATGCATATTCACCATATTTTTACTGGTACCAAACCGCATCGCCCATCATTCAACACCTGGTCATTTTCACCATGACCGCGGTACACAACATATTCAACATATGGTGTTGCGGGCTGGCCAGATATCAAATCATGGCGGCTGTGATCCAAAGGACCACCGGGGTCACCTGCTCATCAAGAGCCACCCCCCACAAGGGTCGGCCACATGTAGCTCCCCGTAGTAATACATGGGCGGCTTCGTGACTTACACATCGAGTCACAGGGGAAACGACATATTGCTCATGCACTGAGCCACCCTCCCACTGGGTCGGCCGAGGGAACTCACCTATTGTTCCAACATCGGCGGCTATGATATGCCATGGATGCAATGCAATGCAAATCAAATGCAAGCTCACTCTATGCATCCTAAATGCCACTCATCAAACATCATCATCATCATCATAATCACCAACACCACCATACATCTTAGTGGATTTTATCATTGTTGGTTTCATAATTATTATTTTCAAGTTTTAATGTGGCATTTCCATCTCAACATATTTCACATATATTTCACATCATACACACAAGTCAATACTTGCAAACAGCCACTATGGCATTTCAACATCACATCTTATTCATCAATGTTATCACACTTCATTTAGTGGATTTTTATCTCATTATTCATTACTATTGCTCAAGTATACTCGTATGTATATATAATCGTGTGGCATTCACAACATTTTCAATTTCATATTTCATACCACACATACAAGACCATGCTTGTATCACACACAATGGTACACAACAATTCGTCAATATAAATATACACATCTTTGTGCAAGAGAGTGTTCAACATCATCATCAATCATTATTTAATGTCATTTAATTATCCTTCCTTTAATTTCAAATTCGTTCTTGGATATAACTCATAATCCTACCATCATAATCTCTTTATCATCCTCTCATCATTCAATTTCAGGTGGCAAATATATTATACTTCATTATTTTAATACAGGTGGTAAATACATAATTAATTAATTCCCATGTGCCAATCAATCTTAATCACCACCATGTTTTACCATCATCACAATATCTCTCATATACCCCTTATTCGTCTCAGGTTCACCACATAATGCCAAGAAAGAGGAATTAAAAGTAAGCCTGCCACCATTATTATTGAGTAAAGTCCATTCTGGTGGAAACTCGCTCAAGCGAGATCCCTTCCACTTGAGCGAGACAGGCCAGGTCGCTTGGGCGACTCCCCTTCGGGTAGGCGAAATACGTCCAGTAGCGTTTTCACGCTCACTCGCTCGAGCAAAGCACCATCACACTCGGTCACTCGCTCAAGTGAAATTACACCAGTAGTCATTTCCACACTCATTTTTGACTCTGCAATTCATTCAAAACTGACTCATCTCACTCGGTTGTTTACTCGGTAAAATCAATCAAAACCGACTCCCAACACTCGAGTTTTCACTCGGCAGAATCTTCTTGAAACCGGCTCAAAGCACTCAGGTTTTCCACTCAGCAAATTAATTCTGACCGACCCATCATTCACTCAGCCAATTAATCCCAAACCCGAGTCATCTCTCAATCAGTCTTTCACTCGACAATTTTATTCCAAAACCGAGTCATCACTCAATCAATCCTTCACTTGGCAATTTCATTCCAAAACTGAGTCAACTCCTGATCGGTCCTCACTCGGTGAATTATTTTAAAACCCACTATTCTCTCTTATAGTCTTTCACTCAGCAAATTAATTCAAGACCGAATATTACTCACCAAGACTTCCACTCGGTCAATTCATTCTCAATCCGAGTCTTCACTCACACAGGTATTCTTTCACTCGGAATCAGGGGTTCCATTCACTCGGGAATGATGGCTATTCCACTCGGAATCCATAAACTCTCCTCACTCGGAATAACTCCCAATCAAATACCACTCGGTATATTTCAGCCTCCACACAATCGGAATATATTACACATTCACCAATCGGTATATCTTTACTTCTCTCACTCGGAGAACACTTAGACCTTCCTTCACTCAGAAGGGGTCTCCACAATCATTCATCGCTCAGAATATTCTAGCCAGATTCACTTGGCATATATCATCTTATTCACTCAGGGAAAACCATTAAGTTAAGTCCCACTCGGGCTTACTTAAGTCTTAACCACTCGGGTTATACCTTAATCAGACCATCACAAAACTCATCACCGCGGAGGTGGTTCACTCAGAGTTCACTCGAAACTTCACCATATCTTAATTTATCTTCAAAACTCCCACTCGAACGGGATTCGTCCAGGAGCTCACTCGTTCTCCATTCGATCATCTCGCCTGGGCGAACACCATCCCCCAAGATCCTTCGCTCAAGCGAATTTAGCCCAGTAGCTAAATCCCTGATGTACTAACATTATCGCTTGAGCGAACTGGCCATTCGCTTGAGCGAAATCAGACCAGTGGCTAATTCCTTCGTCCTCGCTCTGGCGAAGCTCAATTCGCCTGGGTGAATTTACTCCAGTAGCTGATTCTCTGGAGCAGGGGACTCTCGCCTGGGTGAGATCCCACCGCGCTTGAGCGAGACTATCAGGTCTTATGCAGTAATGAAGTTCTAATACTCGGAATCTCATTCTAAGGCAACTGAATCACCTCCAAAACATCATACACATCACATGAGGCATATATAACTCTCTCTACCCATTCATACTCAGAAAATCTTCATTTCCACTCATCAATCACTCTTTTAAATTCTGATTCATCAACTATAAAATGCAGGCTTTAAAACACCTCTTATTACCACATTACTCATCTCAAAACAGTCCTCTGTACTTTATTTAACTCACTCATTCACAAATTCTTACCATCATTTAGTTCATGTCCAACCAAGGGACCCTCCAACACATATCATCAACATCATATATATATATACATACATTTTCATAACAATCAACATAGCCAAGCCACCATTCATCACCTCATCAAATTAATCATACAAGAAATTCATGGCAAGGCATTGCATGAGTTCCACATAGACATAATTAACAATTAATTCACTCATGCGATTTGAAATGCAAACTCCTCTCCTACCTTGAGAGAAGAACCGCAATTCTAACACTCCGATTGCTTTGATTATTATGCATCATCGTTCGGAATACAATCCTATCAACAACACACATATGTACATATAATTAATAAGCCATCACAAGGCATCCAATTTCAACTTAAGTCACCATGGATTTTCTTAAGCCATCACTAATCAATAAACCCTTATGGCATTTATCATGGCCTAAGACTTCATCAAGTCAAGTATCCATGATCAATGGTCATCCACCATTATTGTTATCACCAACAACATCACTCAACATTGCCTATCATTTTCCTATTCTCAAGATTTATTCCTCAAGTCATCAAATCTACTCACATGCAAATATCATCAACCTCATTAATCAATCTTAATGATTTTAAAAATCCATTCCTCTCATATACTCCATTCATAAACATCCATAATCATCAAAATCATCAAGTGGGTCAAAACCCCCAAATTATTAATACTTAGGGTTTACTTCCAAACATTCGAGCCTAGGATTTCCATTTCCACCCACATGCAAGGTTTCTAACATCACCATTTTCAACTCAACAACTCAAAACCATAAATAAAACAAGGTGGAGGTAAGAAATCTTTACCTCAAGCTCAAGCTCCACCAAAAACGAAAATGAAGTGAGGAAGAGGAAGAAGATGACCCCACAAGCTCCCAAGCTCCATAGATGTCATTCAAGCCTCACAAATCCAAGCTTTTATATTAGTTTTGATGAAAATGGGTATAGAAGAGGGTGGGCCACGGTTTATGGAGAAAAGGAGAAGAAGAAGAAAAGTGAACATGGATGATGAAGGAGAAGAAAGTGCACGGTTGGGAAGAGAAAAGGGAGAGTAGTTTTTAATATAAATTGGGTATTACCCATTGGATAGAGAAATGCACCTTTTAGTCTATTACCCATTGTGTAAAAGCATGAAAGGTGAGGGGGGGAGAGACCACGGCTGAAAAGGGAAAAGAGAAAGAAGTTTTTCATTTTCCTTTATTCCAATTTGGTTCGAAATTTCCCCGTTTCAAATCATGCATCGAGTCCAATTAATTATTTCCTTGACACTAAAAATCATTTTAAATATACCATCTTAACCACAATAATTTTCCAAACATTCTAGACCCATCAAACATCTAATTAAATCATGTGGGTCCCATATCACCAGTTAATTCATCCGGTTCCGGTAAATCTAGATTTACTGATAATTCACCTCTAATGTCTAACAACATCTCCCATAATTATTTGACCATAAACAATCAATTATCATCATCCAATAAATTTATTTTCCTTAAAATCTGGGATGTTACAATCCACCCCACCAACAAGAAACTTCGTCCTCGAAGTTTAACCTCGGATATATCATAAGGCCACACTTCAGCCACACACCAATAAAGTCTAATGACACTATAAAATGATTTTGGACTTTCCAAAGTCCACAGGACATGATCATCATTACTCCTTTATCCAAATATAATACTTCATATATATCAAAACTAGTCACGAATCATCAATTCTCAAGTTTGTTCATCATTACCATCACTTTCATATCCAGTACCACCGGATAGGTTCAATACATTTACCATAAGCAGTTATAACACTACACTTGCCCGTTCTATGTGTTGCTGCATCTGACATACAGGAAGGTATCCCAATCCCATAGTGGTTACCACAAACACATGAGATCGGTGCATAAATGCATGTTGCCACAATGCCTATAGCATGTAGAGACATATCAGAATAAGTACCTTCACGTCATATCGCTCATGATTCATGTCAATTCAAATAATACTCCTTCATACACGAGACTTCCTAAGAAGTCACACAGGCCCACGAGTAATATACTCGCATCATATTATCATTTAACCATAATCCGACGTAAATCATGCCATGCAATTCACCAATTGTCATCCATCATAACCATATATGGATACACCAACCATAGATTTCTAATCATCATAGGGTAATCACCCACCATTGGACTTCACCTATCTCGAAGTCATAGTAAAATAACTTAGAATTCATTTGTCTAGTCTGAACATTGTCGGTTATAATTCGATTTAAGTCTAAACAAATCACCAAATTCACATAAAAATCTCCCACACTGGTGGGTCTCCCTCATTTATCATAGCCAATGCTAAATTATACCCCAAATTCAACGTCATTATTCACCAAATATATAGGGGTTTATGTTTTCATTTCTAATCCATTCACACATCAGCTCTAGCCTCAATCGCTCATTTCGCATTCTGTTCCACTACGGCTCAATCGTTCATAAGATTCGATCCCTCATGAGGCTTGAAAGTTCAAGGGTCACGTAGTACCCATTGTGGAATACTTCTACAACACAAAAAGTCAATAAACATGGCTCATAGAAACATCATAGAACCGAGACCACCATAGGGTCAAATTCAATAAGGTTCGATCGTTCAAGATCATTTTGAGTCATTTGGGGTTACCACACTTAGTGGGTCACAACTAAATCAATCGTTCACTCGGTTCATAAATGTGAAACCAAGTCCAACCCCAATCATGTGCTAATAAAATTTTATATTTCATAAGCATACCATGGCTATGAGCCACTTCATAATTCATACAAGAGACCCAAGCAAATAATTCAATTTCAATATACATACATATCAAGGTCTTAACATCTCATAATTTATTACCATCTCAATTCCCGTTTAATATCTCTTATCCGAGATCAATACACAGCATGAGTCCATCCTCAAATCAATTCATATTCAATATATCTTATCCATGATCACACATAGTACAAAGTTATCATCTATTCAAGTCATACTCAACATATCAATATTCAAATGCATAATATCAATGTATTCGTCATTCGAAGGAAATAGTGTAAGGAACTTGGCCGGACGTACACAAACAACCATATCAATTACATGGAGGAATTCATCCATAAATATATTCAATCTCATGATTCATCAAGTTTTCCAATTGAGCAACTATACTCCACAAGTACATCATACGACCTCAATGAAAAGGGTATACTCCCAATAGTCAACATCTACGTCTTTTGAATCACAATCTCATAAAAGTCCTCAAATAGCATTACTCACAACTCAATATTAATGATTCACAATAATTCCTCAATAAGCAAGTATGCCCTTATAATCAATTCATAATTCCTAGACACTTAGTCCATCATATGTCCATGTAGGGCAATTAAACATAATATCATCATTCTCTAGATAATTATCATTCTTAAATCTATACAAACAACCTTATTCCAATAATGAGCATCCCGCTCCAAAGATCACCAAAGTGTTCCAATATTGAGCAATCGTCCTCTGACCATCCATAACATCTACTTTAATACTAAGCAACCAAGCATCGACAATGTTCAAGAACTCTAATTCAGAGCAAAATACACTCTGATACCAGATTATAACACCCTTGATTTTCTGTACTCGAATCCCGATGTAATCGTCATAAATAATAAAAATACGAATAAATTTTTTGCGTTTGAAAACATTTTTAAGACACCATCATGATCACATCAAGACCCGAATCGTAGAAAACCAAAGAGTGAGATTAAATAACCTATAACTGGATCGATAGATAGTTTGCCCATTCGGTATACAAAAATAACAGAGTTTACAACGGAAGAAGAATGTGTATACCGGGCACACGCCTAGTCCCATATATGAAGATATGAGAAAAGGCACGGCAAGCATGCAATGGCATATGGTAAGCCTAATATACAACCATCATCATTTTACATAATCACATAAGCATGCGATGCCTAAGATACAAGTATATACTCATCTATATGGTCATGTGACATACATCTCCAACATTCATATCTATAATAGACCATAACCAGCCCAACTTTAAATTCATATGTCTCCACTATTAGTATATCCTCCAAGTGTATACATATTCATCAATATACATAACACGTTAAATTACAATGCTGCCGGCCAAGGCATTTCTCTATAACTATTTACCTTCCCAAAAGCTTTACTTCAAAAACGTCCTCTTCCCATGGTTTTCCTGCACCAATACTAAAACGTAGACCACATGGGAGAGTGAGTTATACATTTCAAATGACGATATGAATACAATTGAAATTATGTGCATATGCATATCAACATCATGTATACTTTGCTAAACACATCAACAATCATCATACATCATTAACTCATCAATATATATACTTATACGTCAAATCATAGCAAAGCAAGCATATGCACATTCATCACACCGCCACAATGGGCCAACACATATCTATCACATCGCCACAATGGGCCAACACATCAATATAGACCATTCTAGTCTTTCATCAAAGCCACCATGGGCTAACATCATTATTGTCAATCATAACAAATACGCCCTTCATTACATTGGGCCATATCATACATATCGTCATATTCGACATCATTTCATATATTCATATCATTTATTATTTTTATGTGGTCTTTCATGATATTAACTTCTTATCTCATCAACACCAATACCATCATCTCAATCATCATCAATCATCATCATATTCTGGCATATCTCCATGCTATATGCAAATGCTCTTATGGCTAATGCATATGCACAATGGAATAGACAACAAATGCGGATCTGACTGTGGGAAATAACACCAAGTTATGGGTTCAAGCATGATCACATACCATGCCCCTACTGCAGTAGTAAAATATGTACACATATATCATAATGCATGCATATTCACCATATTTTTACTGGTACTAAACCACATCGCCCATCATGCAACACCTGGTCATTTTCACCATGACCACGGTATACAACATATTCAACATATGGTGTTGCGGGCCGGCCAGATATCAAATCATGGCGGCTGTGATCCAAAGGACCACCGGGGTCACCTGCTCATCAAGAGCCACCCCCACAAGGGTCGGCCACATGTAGCTCCCCGTAGCAATACATGGGCGGCGTCGTGACTTACACATCGAGTCACAGGGGAAATGACATATTGCTCGTGCACTGAGCCACCCTCCCACTGGGTCGGCCGAGGGAACTCCCCTATTGTTCCAACATCGGCGGCTATGATATGCCATGGAGGCAATGCAATGCAAATCAAATGCAAGCTCACTCTGTGCATCCTAAATGCCACTCATCAAACATCATCATCATCATCAGAATCACCAACACCACTATACACCTTAGTGGATTTTATCATTGTTGGTTTCATAATTATTATTTTCAAGTTTTAATATGGCATTTCCATCTCAACATATTTCACATATATTTCACATCATACACACAAGTCAATACTTACAAACAGCCACTATGGCATTTCAACATCACATATTATTCATCAATATTATCACACTTCATTTAGTGGATTTTTATCTCATTATTCATTACCATTGCTCAAGTATACTCGTATGTATATATAATCGTGTGGCATTCACAACATTTTCAATTTCATATTTCATACCACACATACAAGACCATGCTTGTATCACACACAATGGTACACAATAATTCATCAATATAAATATACACCTCTTTGTGCAAGAGAGTGTTCAATATCATCATCAATCGTTGTTTAATGTCATTTAATTATCCTTCCTTTAATTTCAAATTCGTTCTAGGATATAACTCATAATCCTACCATCATAATCTCTTTATCATCCTCTCATCATTCAATTTCAGGTGGCAAATATATTATACTTCATTATTTTAATACAGGTGGTAAATACATAATTAATTAATTGCCATGTGCCAATCAATCTTAATCACCACCATGTTTTACCATCATCACAATATCTCTCATATACCCCTTATTCGTCTCAGGTTCACCACATAATGCCAAGAAAGAGGAATTAAAAGTAAGCCTGCCACCATTATTATTGAGTAAAGTCCATTCTGGTGGAAACTTGCTCAAGCGAGATCCCTTCCACTTGAGCGAGACAGGCCAGGTCGCTTGGGCGACTCCCCTTCGGGTAGGCGAAATACGTCCAGTAGCGTTTTCACGCTCACTCGCTCGAGCGAAGCACCATCACACTCGGTCACTCGCTCAATCAAAATTACACCAGTAGTCATTTCCACACTCGGTTTTCACTCTGCAATTCATTCAAAACCGACTCATCTCACTCGGTTGTTCACTCAGTAAAATCAATCAAAAGCGACTCCCAACACTCAGGTTTTCACTCGGCAGAATCTCCTTGAAACCGGCTCAAAGCACTCAGGTTTTCCACTCAGCAAATTAATTCTGACCGACCCATCATTCACTCATCCAATTAATCCCAAACCCGAGTCATCTCTCAATCAGTCTTTCACTCAGCAATTTCATTCCAAAACTGAGTCATCACTCAATCAATCCTTCACTCGGCAATTTTGTTCCAAAACTGAGTCAACTTCTGATCGGTCCTCACTCGGTGAATTATTTCAAAACCCACTATTCTCTCTTGTAGTCTTTCACTCAGAAAATTAATTCAAGACCGACTATCACTCACCAAGACTTCCACTCGGTCAATTCATTCTCAATCCGAGTCTTCACTCACACAGGTATTCTTTCACTTGGAATCAGGGGTTCTATTCACTTAGGAATGATGGCTATTCCACTCGGAATCCATAAATTCTCCTCACTCGGAATAACTCCCAATCAAATACCACTCGGTATATTTCAGCCTCCACACAATCGGAATGTATTACACATTCACCAATATCTTTACTTCTCTCACTCGGAGAACACTTAGACCTTCCTTCACTCAGAAGGGGTCTCCATAATCATTCATCGCTCAGAATATTCTAGCTAGATTCACTCGGCATATATTATCTTATTCACTCGGGGAAAACTATTAAGTTAAGTCCCACTCGGGCTTACTTAAGTCTTAACCACTCGAGTTATACCTTAATCAGACCATCACAAAACTCCTCACCGCGGAGGTGGTTCACTCAGAGTTCACTCGAAACTTCACCATATCTTAATTTATCTTCAAAACTCCCACTCGAACGGGATTCATCCAGGAGCTCACTCGTTCTCCATTCGATCATCTCGCCTGGGTGAACACCATCCCCCAAGATCCTTCGCTCAAGCGGATTTCGCCCAGTAGCTAAATCCCTGATCTACTAACATTGTCGCTTGAGCGAACTGGCCATTCGCTTGAGCGAAATCAGACCAGTGGCTAATTCTTTCATCCTCGCTCGGGCGAAGCTCAATTCGCCTGGGTGAATTTACTCCAGTAGCTGATTCTCTGGAGCAGGGGACTCTCGCCTGGGCGAGATCCCACCACGCTTGAGCGAGACTATCAGGTCTTATGTAGTAATGAAGTTCTAACACTCGGAATCTCATTCTAAGCTAACTGAATCATCTCCAAAACATCATACACATCACATGAGGCATATATAACTCTCTCTACCCATTCATACTCGGAAAATCTTCATTTCCATTCATCAATCACTCTTTTAAATTCTGATTCATCAACTATAAAATGAAGGCTCATTACCACATTACTCATCTCAAAACAGTCCTCTGCACTTTATTTAACTCATTCATTCATAAATTTTTACCATCATTTAGTTCATGTCCAACCAAGGGACCCTCAAACACATATCATCAACATTATATATATATATACATACATTTTCATAACAATCAACATAGCCAAGCCACCATTCATCACCTCATCAAATTAATCATACAAGAAATTCATGGCAAGGCATTGCATGAGTTCCACATAGACAATTAACAATTAATTCACTCATGCGATTTGAAATGCAAACTCCTCTCCTACCTCGAGAGAAGAACCGCAATTCCAACACTCCGATTGCTTTGATTATTATGCATCATCGTCCGGAATACAATCCTATCAACAACACACATATGTACATGTAATTAATAAGCCATCACAAGGCATCTAATTTCAACTTAAGTCACCATGGATTTTCTTAAGCCATCACTAATCAATAAACCCTTATGGCATTTATCATGGCCTAAGACTTCATCAAGTCAAGTATCCATGATCAATGGTCATCCACCATTATTGTTATCACCAACAATATCACTCAACATTGCCTATCATTTTCCTATTCTCAAGATTTATTCCTCAAGTCATCAAATCTACTCACATGCAAATATCATCAACCTCATTAATCAATCTTAATGATTCTAAAAATCCATTCCTCTCATATACTCTATTCATAAACATCCATAATCATCAAAATCATCAAGTGGGTCAAAACCCCCAAATTATTAATACTTAGGGTTCACTTTCCAAACATTCGAGCCTAGGATTTCCATTTCCACCCACATGCAAGGTTTCTAACATCACCATTTTCAACTCAACAACTCAAAACCATAAATAAAACAAGGTGGAGGTAAGAAATCTTTACCTCAAGCTCAAGCTCCACCAAAAACGAAAATGAAGTTAGGAAGAGGAAGAAGATGACCCCACAAGCTCCCAAGCTCCATAGATGTCATTCAAGCCTCATAAATCCAAGCTTTTGTATTAGTTTTGATGAAAATAGGTATAGAAGAGGGTGGGCCACGATTTATGGAGAAAAGGAGGAGAAGAAGAAAAGTGAACATGGATGATGAAGGAGAAGAAAGTGCACGGTTGGGAAGAGAAAAGGGAGAGTAGTTTTTAATATAAATTGGGTATTACCCATTGGATAGAGAAATGCACCTTTTAGTCTATTACCCATTGTGTAAAAGCATGAAAGGTGAGAGGGAGAGAGACCACGGCTGAAAAGGGAAAAGAGAAAGAAGTTTTTCATTTTCCTTTATTCCAATTTGGTTCGTAATTTCCCCGTTTCATATCATGCATCGAGTCCAATTAATTATTTCCTTGACACCAAAAATCATTTTAAATATACCATCTTAACCACAATAATTTTCCAAACATTCTAGACCCATCAAACATCTAATTAAATCACGTGGGTCCCACATCACCAGTTAATTCATCCGGTTTTGGTAAATCTAGATTTACCGATAATTCACCTCTAATGTCTAACAACATCTCCCATAATTATTTGACCATAAACAATCAATTATCATTATCCAATAAATTTATTTTCCTTAAAATCTGGGATGTTACAGAAACCCTAAGGTGAGTGTCATAAATACAAGCTTAAAATGGTATTAATGGGATAGATGCATTTATTGTTGGAAGGAGATGAGAATGTATGATTACTTTTTAATGTTGATGGGTTTGGTGAAACCCTAACCTTATAAATTGGGAGAAATATGATGTGTGGGTAGATGGGTATTAATTAATGGTGAGAATGTCATTAATGTTAGAGTATAATCATAAATAATGATTAGAGATGGTGGTTGGAAACCATAAATGAAGACCCCTTTATAATAAGTTAAATGTAAAGTTGGTGAATGGGGTACCCTAATTAATTAAGTTGTTATTTTAATGAAAATGAATGGTGATTTAAGGGAAGGAATTCCCGAAGCCTAATAAGGTAAATGGATAGAACCTATAAATAGCTTCTACATGATGAGAATCATGTTACATATATATGTACAAGTATATTAAAATAGAGTTTGAATGAATAATTGATGTGGTCCTATAATTAATTGGTGTAGGGCTTGATAATACTTGTGAGGTGGGAACATCAAACCTGGAAGTTTACTTCTCTTGAGGTAGGAGAGGGGTGTATTTTCTAAATGTATGAGAACTTTTATGATGATAATGTATGTATTGATGTAATGTGGCATGTTTCCTTAAATGGATGTAGTATTATATGTATGTGATGAGAAATTGAGTTAGATTCTTATAATGAATGACTGTGGATAAGACCTTATTGAGGTTAAGATTGGTATAATGTGTGATGACATGACATGGATTCCATGTGTGGCTTGATGAATATTTGAAATCCTTGACTTAATGATTCTTGAATATTATGATCGACATATATACATATGTTTGAAAATATAGAATTAATATGGTAATTGAGTAGGAGTATACCCTAGATGAGAGGGTGAGATAACTTGTATGAGGTTGAGGCATGCATGAGCATTGTTGCATACATAGTATGGCATACATATCATGATGATGTTGAAAAGTGGTTGCGATTACTTGATGTAGGAATATAAAGGGCTTGCGAGTTCCTATAATTATTGGACCGGTGGTTGTGATCACCTGGCATTTGAAATGAAAGGCCCTGCGGGACCATTGAGATTGTATGCCCGTGGTTGCGATCATGAGGCGAGAGTACCCCTTGCGAGGTGAGAAATCATTATGAATTATTGAACGTGGTTGCGATCACGAGAAAGCACCTTGCAAGGCTGCTAGAGGGAGTACCCCTTGCGAGACGAGAAACCAATTTAAATGAATAAATGATTGTGGTGGTTGCGATCACCTGAGGAAATGTAAACGGATCCATGCATATGCATCTTAAACACCAGCATGTGCATTAGCCATAGAAGCATGGCATAGAGTGGTATCCTATTAAGGAGATTGTGTGAGGAGTAGGTGCAACTCCCTTTTAATTACTAACTGTAATTGTGTTAATGATTGGTGTGACCTTATGAATTTTGATGGATACATATGTTTAATAAATTTGATGAAGGATTGGTTTTGTGCTAAGTGAACTTCTCTTGGGAAGATGTTTAATATTGCATTCATGTATATATATTATCAAAATTGTTAGACTTTCATCATTGAGAAAGTATACTCACTCTCCATGTGGTATATTTTTTCTAGCTCCTGTGTTGTAGGGCTTGCCTATAGAGCTATTGTGTGGAGAAGAGGTGTGAAGGAAGCCTATTTTGGGTAAAGAATGCCTTGGCCGGCAATTGTTTTGAGTTTGTGGGTTCTACTTGAATTTTCGTAATGTATATAGTCATAATGAATGTTTTGTATAGCCACGGATTGGTATAGACATTAGTATGGATGATGAATAGACAATGTTGATTATAGAAGGTCATGTAAGAAAATGAGAGCCCAGAGTTTATGGCTCATTTTCATTAATGACCTTGGCCTTATTCGGATAATGAAAATGAAGCTTGATGTAGTTAAAACTTATGGAGGAATGATAGTTTACATGAAATATTACATTTTATAGATCATGCTGAGTAGTAAGTTAGATTGAAATGTAATTCATGAATTGGAAGGTAAATTTATGAGTAAGATAGATTGGAATAAGTTTTAAATGCTAAATATGATGAATGAGATGTGATGAATTTAAGTGGAATGGATTAAATTGAGTTTTGGTATGAGGTGTTGTTTGATTCCTTCATTTACTGCATTTTTACTGATAATCTCGCTAAAGCGAGATGGGTTCTCGCTCAAGCAAGAATTCCCCCTGCATGACATTTGGCTACTGGCCAAATCTCGCTTAGGCGAGACTGTGTCTCACTCAAGCGAGACAGCCCTAGCATCAATGTTTGGCTGCTAGAGGAAAATCGCCCAGGCGAGTTGGATCTTGCCCGAGCGAAAGGGAGGGGATTCGCCACTGGTCAAATTTCGCTTGAGCAAAAGGCTTTTGGAGTTGGCATTCGCTCGAACGAGTGAGCGTTGGGTAGATTCTAGACGATTTTCGTCCGTGCTCGCTTGTTTTGCCCAAGCGACTTCTGAGGATCTCGCTCAAGTAAGATGGGGCTCGCTCAAGTGAGTCGGCCCCTGATCCTACTCTTATTTCCTTCGCTCAGCTCGTCCTATGTCTCGCCCGAGCGCTCCCTTGGGACTCGCTCAAGCAAGTGTGGTTCTCGCTTGAGCGAGGGATGTCTTGGCCGTCCAAATTGTATTGCCTTGATCATTTTTCATTTTCTTTATATATGATCTTCATCTTAAACCAACTTATGAACCCTTTGGATATATTTTGAGGTCAGTAATCCTTATGATGTTTAACCTCTTCGAACCCAACTATATAGCAACAATTTAAATAAATTTTTCGTTGTTTTCAATTGAGAATTCCTCAATAGTTGTTTCCCTTAACTTACCTTCTCTTATCTCCATATATGAGTTAGGTCTATTTAGATCCAGGGTATTGAATGACAGTTTCACCACCTATGTTTTTCATAGATTAATAATACTAAAATCGTGAAAAATTTACCCCTATTTTTGGGGCGTCACATAAGGCGTGATGCGTGAATCGATTCAGTGTAGGAGGAATCGATTCATCTTGTATTTATGGCACGTGAATCGATTCAATGAAAAGGGAATCGATTCATTTGATATAATTTTGGCAAATTATGGGCACAGGATACATGGGAATCGATTCATCTTGAGTGGGAATCGATTCCTCCCTTGAATTTGGCTTGATTTGCTCGCTGTTGGTCACTAGAAGATGGAATCTTGGCTTTTGTCATTTTGCCTTATTTGTTCTCGTGAAAGCTTTGAAGAGATAAGAAGAAATTTTGAAGCATGTGCTGTTGTCTTGAAGCATATCACGTGAAAGCCTTGGAAAACATGCTGGAGCCTTTTCAATAGAAGTCACAAGAGTGCATTGAAGAAGACATGCAGCATTAGGGAGTCACGAGATTTTGCTTGGAAATGGTAATGTATATCATGTAATTTTCCCTCCTGATGGTGTCATGAGAAGATTTTTGCAATTTTGCCAATGATTTTGTTTCATAAAATTATCAAGAAAATCAAAGGCTAATTTGCATTTGTTTTTTAGATCATGTGGTTCATAAGAAATTATTTCATTTAAAAGAATGTGTTTTAATTAAGTAGATACTAAATGGGGACTAGATTTATGGGTAGTTAACAAGTTTATTGAAAATGTGAGTATTTCAAGTTAATAAATATTTCTCAAGTAAAAAAAATGAAGATTTATGAGATATAATAAATCTTTAAGTTAAAGATTTAAAATTGTTTTTTAAAATATTTAAGGGAATGAAAAATGAATTTTTAAGTGTAATTAAAAAATTTCTAAAATGCCTAACTCCCTTCTAATATTTATAAATTTCTCTTTCTGAATGGGTTTAGTGAAAATGTCCGCCAATTGTTTAGAAGTTTCAACATACTCAAGAACACAATCTCTTTTTAAAATGTGATCTCGTATGAAATGGTGACGGATTTCGATGTGTTTTGTCCGTGAATGCATAACTGGATTTTTGGAGATATTTATGGCGCTAGTGTTGTCACATTTAATAGGTATTTGGTCTAGAACAACAACAAAGTCAAGAAGTTGTTGTCTCATCCATAGGATTTGAGCACAGCAACTTCCATCTGCAACATATTCTACCTCAGCTGTTGATAAGGTGACACTTACTTGCTTCTTGCTATGCCAAGAAACAAGAGAACTTCCAAGCATATGACAAGTACCACTCGTACTTTTTCTATCTAATTTACAACTAGCAAAATCAAAATCAGAATCTCTTACAAGAATACATTCAGCACCTTTAGGATACCATAAACCAACATTTTGAGTACCCACAAGATATTTTAAAATTCTTTTTAAGGCAGTGAAATGTGATTCTTTAGGACATGCCTGATATCTTACACACATACATACAACAAACATAATATCAGGTCTACTAGCTGTTAAGTAAAGTAAGGATCCAATCATACCTCGATATTTAGTTATTTCAACATCTTTACCCTTCCAAAATTATTTTCAAGAAGAAATTTACTGAGTTGTTCATACCAAGCTCTTGGAGCTTGTTTCAAACCATATAAAGCTTTTCTCAATTTAAAAACAAGGTTTAGAAATTTGTGATTTTCAAAACCGGGAGGTTGATTTACATAAACTTCTTCTTGAATATAACCGTTTAGAAAAGCGCTTTTGACATCTATTTGATAAAGCTTAAAATCTATACAACAAGCAAAAGCTAACAATAATATTATGGCTTCTAACCTAGCTACGGGAGCATATGTTTCTTCATAGTTTATTCCCTCTTCTTGATTATATCCCTTAGCAACTAATCTAGCTTTATTTCTTGTTATTATTCCATTTTCATCTAGCTTATTTCTAAAAACCCATTTAGTGCCTATTATTTGATGATCATTAGGTTTTGGTATAAGTTCCCAAACTTCATTTCTTTCAAATTGATTTAATTCCTCTTGCATGGCCAACATCCAATGTTCATCAATAGTAGCTTCATTGATATTTTTAGGTTCTATTTGTGATACAAAGGCTAAGTGATTGCATGCATTTCCAATAACGTTTCGAGTACTTACACCTTTTGTTATTTCACCTATGACATTGTCCAATGGATGGTTCTTCACAGTGACCCACTCCTTTTGTTGAGGTTCATCATTTTGTGTTGAATCTTCTTCATTTTTTATTTCTTATTTAGCGTCCTAGTTCATTTCTTGGAATGTATCTACAAGATCATCAATATCCTTTCTCGGAGAATTTTGGTTAAGTTCATCAAATTTGACGTGTATAGACTCTTTATTCGTACAAGTTCATTTGTTAAAGAGTCGATATGCTTTACTTGTAGATGAGACCTAAGAATATTGCTTCATCAGATTTCGCATCAAATTTGCCGAGATTTTCCTTTCCATTGTTTAAGACAAAGCATTTGCATCCAAATACGTGAAAATAAGAAATATTTGGTTTTCTACCTTTGTAAAGTTCATATGGGTTTTCTTTAAAGTTGGTCTTATCAAACATCGATTCATAACATGGCAAGCGGTATTTACCGCATAGGCCCAAAAATGTTTCGCAATATTACTTTCATTTAACATAGTTCTTACGAGCTCCGCTAAAGATCGATTTTTCCTTTCCACTACTCCATTTTGTTGTGGAATTCTTAGAGCCGAGAAATTATGTTCAATGCCAAATTTTTCACAAAGTTTCTCAAAAGATTGGTTTTCAAATTCTCCCTCATATCCATTCAGATGGATGTTATTTTCAAATTTTGTTTGTTTTGGATGATCTTGGCAAGTTTCTTAAATGCATGGTATGCTTTATTTTTATGAGTAACAAATAATGCCCATGTATATCTAGAGTAATCATCCACAATCACGAGACCATAATAATTTCCGCCAAAACTTTTAACCTTTGAAGGTCCAAATAAATTCATATGTAAAAGCTGTAAAGGTCTATTTGTTGAAATAATATTTTTTGCTTGAAAAGAAACCTTTACTTATTTTCCCTTTTGACATGCGTCACAAAATTTGTTTTCAAATTTCAATTTTGGTAAAGCAATTAGTAAATCTTTCGAAACAAGTTTGTTTAAATGGTCTATATGAATGTGAGCAATTCTTCTATGCCATAGCCATGATTCATCCTCTTTAGTTACAAAGCATTGTACATCATTTGAAGCAAGACAGTCAAGATTAATCATATAAATATTATCGATTCTTTGACCAATGAACTTTACTTCCTTGTTTAGCTTATTTTGAATTATGTAACAATTTGATTCAAAAACAATTTTATATCATTTGTCATATAATTGACTAATACTAAGCAAGTTATGTTTAAGTCCTTCAACATATAGTACGTCATTTATTGAAGTAGAAGAGTTTTTACCAATGTTACCAATTCCAAGTATTCTTCCTTTTGTGTTGTCTCCATAAGTAACAAAACCTTTGTTTCGAGGAGTAAATGATATAAACTTACTTTTGTCTCTCGTCATATGTTTCGAACACCCACTATCCAAGTACCAATGGGTGTTACTTGCTTTAAAGGATACCTACAAAACAAGTCAAGTTAGAGAATTTGGTACCCATTTTATGTTGGGTCCTTGTAGGTTAGTTTGTGAAAATGTTCCCTTAGGAACCTATACTTTTCTCACAACTTTTGGTCCTAATCTTCTAACATTACAATTGTAAGAGTTGTGACCTTTAAGACCATAGTGATTGCATTTCATGAAAGGTGTAGATGATTTACTAGGTGGTACGAAGAAATTTTTGTAATGTTTCTCCTTTTTGTAAGCATGTGATGCTTGATTATAACCTAATCCAGTTTTATTGAACATGCAACGTTGTTTTCCAATAAGTGCATTTCAATTATCTCTACCGTTGGTAGATTTTCTCAAGTGTCTTATTTAAATCTAACACTTTCTTTTCAAGTGTGTCACATTTCTTAGCAAATTCACAGGGTTTAGTCTTAGAGTATGCTTGTTTTTTTACTACTTCCAATTTTAAAAGTTCATTTTCTTTACAAACCTCCATAAGATGCATCTCAAGAGTATCAATGGTTTTTCTTGATAACTTATGTTTATTAGAAACTTTTATAAATTTATCATACAATTCTTCAAGAACATCAAGTAGTTCTTCTTTATCTAAGTCATGAAAATTTACCTCATCATCTTCATCTTGGTGGTTGGACATGAGGCAAAGGTTTGCTTCTTCATTTTTGGATTCGTCCAAGCTACTTATCTCATTTTTATCCCATGCAATATATGCTCTTCTTTTCCCTTTTCTTTCTTTGTTTTCTTTTTTAGGTTTGGGCAATCTGCTTTAAAGTGCCCTTTCTTTCCACATTCAAAACAAGTAGGTGAGGAATTATTTTCTTTAGAGATAGGTTGCTTACCTTTATTTGTAAAGCTCTTTTGGAAGCGTTTGTTTCTCATGAGTTTCCTAAAACGCTTCATAAATAGTCCTAGTTCTTTGTCCTCATCAAGATCACTCTCGAATTCATTTTCATCTATTGAGGTGGCCTTGAGAGCTATCCCTTTCTTCTTTAAGGCTTTTTCTTCTTCCTCCGCTTGTTTCAAATCTTTCAACTCTTGTTCTTGTTCTTGTAGTTTACCAAACAATGTGGCAAGGGACATATCATTTATATTGGGAGATTGCTTGATGGCCGTAACAAGAGGTTGCCATTCCCTAGTAAGACTTTTTAGAACTTTGTCGATAAGTTCCTTGTCAGTATAAGATTTACCAAGAGTAATAAGATGATTCATAATCAAAGTAAATCTCTTTTGTAGTTCTAAGATCGTCTCACCAGAATTCATTCTAAAACTTTCATATTGGCTAGTTAATGTACTAATTTTAGAATCCTTAACATCTCTAGTTCCATCATGAGTTATTTGAAGGGTATCCCACATATCTTTGGTAGATTTACATGTTACTACTCTAAAAAATTCATCAGGACCTAAGGCTAGAGTGATTAGATTCTTGGCTTTATAATTATATTGTACTTTCTTTTCTTCATCACTAGTCCAATCATCCATGGGTTTTTCTATTTGTTTACCATCAATAATATGCATAGGTATGAAAGGACCATTTTCAATAGCATTCCAAACTCTTAGATCAATTGATTGAACAAAGATTTTCATTATTTTTTTCCAAAAAGCATAACCTTCCCCATTAAAAGCAGGAGGTCGGTTTGTAGCACCCCCCTTAAGAAAAAGGTTTAAAGAATTTGAGGCCATTCATTCTCTTGAAGCTGTTAAGCTTAATTTACCAAGAGTCAAGCTCTGATACCACTTGTTAACCAAGTGGCCTCAATTACTCAAGAGGGGGGGGGGGTGAATTGAGTATTAAAAATTTTTGTTGAAATGCTTTTGAAATTAATTCTTTTGTAATCAATTTAATAAAAATGAATAATACACAAAAGAACAAGTAATAATGTTAAATTAATTACGAAGTTATTTTAGCACTTAGAAAGTAATAATTAATATTAACACAATTAATACAAGAATATTACTTAGATTATTTTAACAAATTAATCTAAATAATTGATTAAGAAATTTATATCAAGTTAATGGTGTACTTAAATATCCAAGCAAATTAAATCTCAATAATAAAGGAGTTTATGGATGAGAGATTTGCAAACCGATATAACAAGTTCCACCACACCGGTGTACGTCTCGCCTTCAAGCAACTTACTTAAAGGATTCCACTATTGAGAATTTGAGATACAAGCTTTGAGCAATTACAGCTTCTTAGTGTGCCATACTCAAGAAGTTAATCCTCACAAGCAAAAGGGAAACCCACCCAATCTCACAATCTCTCAATTACAAGGTTGAAACCCAACCCAAAATCTCTTAGAATTTATGAATGTGATTTTACAAGTGTGACTCTCTTAATAGAGTGGATATACAATTTTTAATCACTTGAAAAATATTTTTCTTCTCTTGGAAAAGGATATGCAAATTTAGCACTCAAAAATATTTTTCTTACAATATAACTCTTAAAAATTATTTACAAAGAAAAGAGAATCAGAGAGTAAGTAACTTAGAGAGAATAAGAGAGCAATAAGGAAGTAATGAATTTTTTGTTGCTGCAAGGTGTGTCTCTGCCTCTTCACTTCTTCTCTATTTATAGGTGAATGGTCATGGTTTCTGGCAACCTCCGATCCTTAACTTAGGCAATTAATTTGAATTTTGTTTGCCTCATGTTTCTTGCGTGCTTGATTTCTGGCTTGGAGAAGGAGATTGTCTGCCTCAATAAATGCAATGCCGTTTCAATTAGAGTCTCGAGAGAGGAATCTGTAACATCCAGATTTTTAATAATTAATTAACCCAAACACAGAAAAATTTTTCACAAAAACAACCATGGGTCAGTTGGCATAGAAGAGAAGAGGAAGGCAAGGGAAAGTTAAGGAACACACACATATATGGCTACTTGTGGAAGGAATGGAACCTGAACCAACTCCGCCCAGTTCAGCGAAGCACGACAACGCTTGGGCGAATTCCACCACAACGTCCATTCGCTCAAGCGGGGTCCAACACCGCCGAGCGAGACATGATAATGCAACAACGGAAGAGGAGGGTAATTGGGCGGAGTTCCACATTAACATCTACTCGCTTCAGCGCGATCCCACACGCTTGGGCGAACCGTCCTAGTCGCTCGGGCGAGGTATGACTCCGCCTAAGCGAGGTCATCACAAGACTTCCCAAAACCGCACTCGCTGGAGCGAGTATCTTGCTCGCTGGAGCGAGGAGCCACACTCGGCTAAGAAGACGCTCGGACCCAGAGTCATCCTTCACTCATTCACTCGAAAAATGACAGCTAACTCACTCGGATTATAAATATCTTACACTCGGAATCCATTCCATTCTAACCCACTACACTAACTTCTTTCTCAGGAAAGGATCGCTCAGGGTTTTCACTCGGGAATACGAACTCTTCCTCACTTGGGTTTTACTTATAATTTCCACTCGGTAATGACCGCTCTCATGATCACTCGGGGATTTTGCTCGTTTCTCACTCGGCGATATAGCCCTTTCGGCCCAAGCTCTCCTGCTAACTTAAACCTCCCTTTAAGAGTTTCATGGCTTTCTGATGGTCTATTATACGGGTTTCACCCGGAGTCAGATAGGTTATCCTCCAGTCGGAAGCATTCACTCAACTAGTCCTCAATCGAAGTACATTTAGACTCTACTCTGAATTCTAACAGCTTATTGTTTGGGAAAGTCTTCCACGTTAATCCCCACTCGGAGTTGCATACTCTCATTCACTCGGAACATCTAAAACTCCTTTCCCTGGTGACGGGTCACGAATTCACTCTATCTTGGCTTCCTTCATACTAAGTCATACTATCCCTGCGCACCCAACATAGCATGAATATGTATATGCTACTCAATCATCACACACGGAATGAGATAAACATGCAGCATGGCATACACGTAGCTATATATATATATGTATATAAGAGTGTATATTGATGTTTACAAATACGATATCATACTCTTTCCGTCCCATAAGGATTCTGTTTGTTCAAAACACTAACAACAGACATGAGCCGGCCAACACCCAACTTAAAACATTTTATGCGACATGTACACAGTCATAAAGCCTCCATACTACATCAACACTTCATCCGGCGTTCCAACTCTACCTCTGATCCTCATCCTGAGAGACATTCACTAAAAAATTGCCACTGCAGGGGTGAGCATCTTAAATTTTAAATGATAGATACCGATTCAGGTTACTTCATATTCATACAACAACATATACCCATACATACACACAATCATACGTCAACTCAATAATATTAACATTCCACAGTCAGTGACACAATGCTAAGGGTCCTTGAGTCTGGATATCTCTTCATAACATTTATCAATCAGAATACACAATTCTCACTCGGATATAAATGTATTCACAACTCCTCAACAACATATTATACATTCACAGAGCAGGTTTCAGTCAGCAATTATAGCACATGCACACGGAATAACGCACTCATTCACAAGTAAACACCACTTCACTAACATCATCACATGCATAATTAATTCCACATAACATCAGTAGCCATATATGCACAGATTATTCACTCGGTTCCGCATACGTGTGTAATCGGTTCTAACGTTGCAACGTAGGCTCTCAGCCTTTTATACATAGCTCTCAGCTACCGTTTCAGCTCCCAGCTGCTTGGCCATTTTACAGGTACCCAACCGTTTGCCCACAGGTGACACCAACGCTCTCAGCGCCAACAGAGGTGTTCACAGGCAGCCCGAGTCCCACTCAAGGATTTTGCAGCGTCCCACGCTGAATAACCGATGGTAGTGTCCCACACTACGTGCTCTCAGCACAAACGCATCCCATGCGCCACACGCAGATTCGACACACAGCATTGAATTCATACACACATCCTCTTATTCAATCACACATATTTCACATGCAGTCCGTAATTCACATTCTCAGAACTCCGCATGTTAATTTAACACATACAAACTTCCATGCAATCATCATCATAGCAGCATATGAGTCTAATGCAGTCGGTGTCAATCAATATCAAGCTTCCATGAGCATTTTCATCAACTCGAGTTTAACATGCACTCTGTTCACAGCAGTATCAGAACTTAATCAACGCATGCATTTACATGAAGATTAACAGGTTCACACAAGCATTCCAATCAATCATAACACAACATTGTAAATGGTATATGCCAGTGTCAGGACTCAATCAACGTATACATTCCTATAAACATGAACAGATTCAATAAAGCATTCTCATCAACACAACACAATCATGCAATCGGGTTCTATGGTAACATATGCATCCTCAAGGACGATGATAGCATGCAACACTCACTCTCACTTGTCATGCACTTGGATATTCTACATGCAAGCATATTATACAACAGAATACAGTTCCACAATTATCAATGTCTTCTAAACCCGTTCGTAACCCATGCATTTAACATGTAAGGTACTCCCCTACCAACTGCAAGACTCCGAGAGATTCTTCTGCTTCGACGCTCGTCCTCCACCCGTATGAGGGAGCTTGACTTCTCTGCCGCACCATCACTTGGCTTTCGAATAGGGAATGGAGTAGAGAGCAGAGAAGGAGAAGAAAAAGGGGGAAGAAGAGAATAAGAAGAAGAGAGAAGAGGGAGTTCGCAGAGAGAGTTCTCGAGAGTGAAGGGCAAGGGGCCATCACCCAATATAAACACACGCACGAAGAACAGGATGGTAGGGCGGGGAAACGTGAAGCAGCAGTCCTGCCCACGCCACCCTGTCCCATCAGCATCCTCTAACGCTAATCACCTCACACCTTTTTAGTTAATTAAGTTAAGGGTAATTAGTGAACAGATTTCCTCTTCTGGCTTGTCATTTTAAATGGCTTTTATTTTGCCCGGTTCCTTTTTATAAAAATTTGGATGTTACAGAATCAGCGGAGTTCAAGTTTCTGAAAACGCGTACTGATATTTTCCATGATTCAACGCATGATTCCAGCTATGAATCAGTTCTTCCAGTTCATTTTTGCACTAAAAACATCGAGTGAATCGATTCCTGGTAAGGGGAATCGATTCCTGGCTTCCAAAAGTAATATGAATCGATTCCTTCTGATGTTGAATCGATTCCTAGCTTCCAGAATCATAATGAATCGATTCCTTTAATTTTTGAATCGATTCCTAGCTTTCAAAACCATGATGAATCGATTCCTTATCTCCCTGAATAGATTCCTGGATGCTTTTCAACGTGGGAATGAATTCCCAATGAGGTGAATCGATTCCTGGGTCTGATCCTGGCTGATTCTTTTTACTTTTGATGCTTTTATGCGTTTTGATACATGTTAGCCCATTTTTGATGATCTTCTGCATGCTTTTTGATCTGGAACATCCATTCTTGATTTCTTGAATCGAATTAACTTGATCTTCATGATTTTTGATTAATTGCTTATTACAACATCCTTTGTATTTATCACTTAAATTTCTTGATCCCTTAATTGTTTGTCATTCATCAAAACCTATTTCAACATACAAACACATATACCCTCCATAGAACTCAGAAGGTTTCCTCTTGAGAAATCAATCAAGACCTTGGGCACCTTGTCCCACATTTTTTTGGCCTTATCTTTCCAAGAGATTCGCAAAGCGATTCAAAGCAAATGCCATGGCAGCCGCTTCTCAATTATGTCTACCAGCCATGTTTTCATGCCTATACATTAAGACAAGGCTCACACATGAATAAACTAGACCAATTAATCAACCTTCAATCTATATACATATATTTAAAGGTTTTAACCCTCATTGGTCCATCATGTAACATATCACAATAATTAGACTAATCTCAATGCATAATCATAAAATATTCATCTTTGAAGGTAAATAGTGTAAGGAATCTTGGCCGGACTCAAACAAAAAGCACACTAATCTTAATTTGACGCCAAACAATCACAATTCAATCAAGAAGTCCCTAACTCAATCAAATACAACACAGACAACTCAATCATAAGCAAGAATTACTTGTATAACATCTATTAAGTCTCTATCAAAGAGTAAGCAATGCTCTGATACCAGGTTGAGACGTCCCAAAAACGAGGGTAAATTTTTCATGATTTTAAAGTAATCAAATAATAGAAGAAACCCCGAGATAATAGTTAATAAGTAACCCCAGATCATTTTTAATTAACCTATCCCATATATGAAGATATGAGAAGGTGGATAAATTTAATCAAGAGTTTCCCCTGGACAATCAATCGTAGGATCATCAACAAGGAATAAGAGAAAGCATAATCTATTTGAAAGTTATGGAAAGGAATGAGAAAAGGTTTAGAGAGACTTGAATTGATGTTTAAGAAGTGGTAAATAAAGTCATACATGGATATATAATTGTACCATGGCTAAAGAGAACCCATCTATCAACAAAACACATGAAAAATTGAAGAATCAGGGGTATGAATAGATTCAAGCACCCCAAGAATCGATTCAAGTGCTACTAGAGTCCAATATATGAAAACAGGCCCCTTGGAATCGATTCAAGCTTGCATGAATCGATTCAAACGTTCCTGGACATCATGAACAGTAATTCCAGAGAGCTTTGAATCGATTCATACAGGGTCTTGAATTGATTCTAAGTGCCCAGAAATGAGGAACAGTGAAAACAGTGTGTCTTGAATCGATTCATACACTGTTGTGAATCGATTCATGGCAGCACAGAGGCTATTTTATTGTAGAAAAGTCATATTTTTGGACTTCTAACCCCTATAACTTTTTCATACGAATTCCAATGCCTACCAAATTTTGATACCAACTTCTATACATCATTTGTGACGTGTGACCACTAGCCGCACTCCAAAATTCCCAAAAATGAAAGAGTTATGCGTATAAATGCATTTCACTCATTTTCAGGCATTTTTGTGCAACTCAAGGACCTAGTCTCAATGGAATTGGTCCATTCCAATTTCTACAAGTCACAAATCATGAATTTAAGCTATTGGAGTCATTACATACCATCACAATCACTTAAAACACAATTTGACCCTATTGGTTCCTCAAATAAGCATAAACTTCAAAAACACAACATCACATATACTTCATAAAACATTGTAATTCATGAATGAACATCGTCCATTCATCACTTGAGCAATAATTTCAGCCCCATAATTAACATCATACATTGTCTAGGTCATAATAAAAAATTAGCCATACATATAGGGTTCAATTTTCACCTATGACCTCCAAAATGAATATACACCAATCCAAGTACACATCAAGCGTACACCATTCAACATATGCTATACAAAATCAATACCCGCTGGCCAAGGCACTTCCTATACACTAATTTACCCCCACCATCAAAATGCATATTTCCAAAGATCTAATCCCACTCCCATGAGTGTCCTACATCACAAGGCTAAAAATAGACAACATGGGATAGTGAGTTATACATTCCAAAGAATGAATATGAATACAATATGATTATATGCATATGCATTCAACATCCTGTATACTTTGCATCAACATATCATTCACCATCATAATTATCAACATTTCACCAACATACACGTAACTCAATCATCCTTATAGATCATAACAAGGTATATATGCATACACATAATCAAACCCTTCATCATATTGGGGTATCACACATAAAATCACTATACACCATATATGTATTTGTATTAATATCTTGTATGTTAGCTTTAGGTATTTTCTCACCCAATCACAACCATCATCATTTTTCATCATCTTTGGCATACCTCCTTGCTACATGTAAATGCCCTTAAGCTAATGCATATACACAACAGAGTAATTTATCAATTGCGGATCCGACTGTGGGAATAATCACCAAATTGTGGGTCAAGTATGATCATATAACCATACCCCTACTGTAGTAGAAAAATGTGTACACAAAGATTATCAAATTGCATGCATATCATTATGTTTTACTGGTACCAAACCGTATCGCCCATCTTGCAACACCTAGCCATTTACACCATGACCGTGGTAAATATCATAATCAATATAGAGGTGTTGCGGGCCAGCCATGATTCATACCATGGCGGTTGTGATCCATAGGACCACCGGGGATACTTACTCATCAAAGAGCCATCCCCCACTAAGTCGGCCACATGCAGCTCCCTGTAGCTATACATGGGCGGATTCGTGACATACACTCTGAGTCACAGGGGAAAATGAGAATACTAGTGCACCGAGTCCCCCTCCTACTAGGCCGGCCGGGGGGAATCCCCTAATATTCCAACACTGGTGGCTATGCAGTATGCCATGGATGTAATGCAAATGCAAAATCATTATGTATTCTCACAACTATGCATCCTAATTATGCCACTCACCAATCTTCATCACCAATATCTCCACCATACTCTTCCTAGTGGATTTTATTATCATTGGTTATTACCATTGTTCAAGTTTTAGTGTGGCATTTTCAACAATTCCTTATTATCATAAGGGCGTCATATCATCAATTTTAATCATCAATTTTAATCATCAATTATTCACCATCATAAAGGCATGTTAATCAATCATTTTTATTCTCATTTATCATTAATAATGACCATTCCACATTCATGCTGAACATAACACCATCACATCATCATCAAGGCATTAAACTAGCCAAACAATTCAACATCACCAATTAGCATACCATAAACATTCCAAATGCACAATACATGTTGCCGAGCATATTCATTATTATCATGTTTAACAACCTGAAATCATCATTACCATTCAAACAAGGTAGCATTCATATTGTCACATATGACAATCAAACTCTACTCAATTCATGTATTTAGTGTTGGTGTATGCACTACGAGCTATTAATGTATCAATTTTAACTTATCAATAAAATTAGTATTTTCAGTTTTAGACTAATGCTATTTATCCTGGAATAATAGGTCATATGAGAATTATTCCTAAAACGTCCCTAATCAAGTATTTACATGGGGACATGTAAATACATTAAGATTAGTGTGTGAATGTACTGATGATTTGATCTCACAAATCATGGATATATGATATCAAGTCTTTACAGGGTACACATTAAGAGTAATGTTGTACTGGACAGACCCACCATGAGAACGTTGCATGGATCGTTACATAAGTGTCATAAATGGTTCTCAATGTGATAATGATATATAGTCCTTCGACCTGAAGTCACTACGATTCCTATATAAGGAGTTTATTGTTTTAATACAATCAAATGTTATCTGTAATAAGATGACCATAAAGATTGTGATTAGGCAATAGATAAATTATGTAGAAGGATGTGAGTGATGTAGATGGAATTTGTCTCTCCTATGTGACAGGAGTGATATCTATGGGCCACTTGATGGAGTGAGACTAATGAAATGCATGGCCATGCTAAGACGAATAAATATTAGATGTTTATTCTGTAAAGTCTACTCTGGTATCAAGTAAAATGAATTGGGCCATACAAGGATGACAACGACCATGCCTTAGGCCCAATTAGATATCGTGACAAAAGGAATAAATATATAAAATAATTATCATGTATAGGTCATGTAGATGATAAATAATATTCAGACATAATGATGTATTGCTAGATACCGCTCTTATTTTATATTAATAATAAAATAGTTTATTATTAATATAACCGAATATTTTACCTATAGGGTCACACACATAGAGTAAGCCCACCAGAGGATAGTTTTATTTTAGTTGGACTGAAAATAAAACTATTTAGGCCTAACTCATTTAGAATGAGTCAGGAGCCCAATGTTTAATGAGAGCTCAGGTCAAGACCTAAGCCTATATATAAAGCGTGAGATGCTCATAGGCTGTTGCTCAGAAATCATACCATAAACAAAATTCCGTACTAGCATTCGGAGCTCTGTTTTTCTGGTGGGAGTGCTCGTATGGACTCCTAAGGGCGAAGCTATAATTTCTTCGATCGAGGAACTCGTTCTACGTCTACAAGAGGTAAACCCTAGCCAAAATTTTTATTTAGCATAATGCCTTGAGACATTTATGTTTGCAATTCTTTTGGGAATCCTTTGTGTTTTCGCTGCTTGACCCTAATAGGATTCCCTAACATTTAGAATATAAAACTCTTCTCCTACCTCAAGAGAAGAATTCTGAGCGATACAACATTCTCACCTCGCCGTTCAGAATGGGTCCTACATTTCACAAGGTACCATATCATTATTTTCTACTCAAGATCACCAAGATTTACATATTCTAATCTAACACTTGGTATTTACAACATTATCATTATCAAGCCATTTTCTATTTCATTAATCTCACCATAAGCACCATGTGTTTGGTATCATATTTATTATCATGCATTTATAACTATACCCATCAATGGGTTTACCTACCAATGACCATTAATCACTATTAATGGCTATTTACCCTTATCAATGCTATCAACCATCATCAATAACCACTCTCCTAACATATTTACTCATACCTATCATTCAAATATCATACAATTCCTTATTAAATCACCTTTCCACCCAACATTAATCATGTTCCCCAATTTTCACAAGTTAGGGTTTTACCATAACCTAACAACATCATAAATGCACATCAATCTCCCACCATTCCAAGCATTAATTTTGTGTACCCCGTTAAAGGTTCATAAAGCTTGCATTTAAAACCACCCCACATTAGGTTTTCCATATTTAATGCTTCTCTCAATTACCCACATACATAAATGCTCACTCAAACATCAAAACCCCAAAACCTAGGGTTCATGCTCTTGAGAAATGACAAAGAGCTTACCTCAAGAGAAGAAATGAGAGAGTTTCCAAGAGAGGGATAGAGCCACACAAAATTGAGGGAGAAGAAGGAGAAGAGAGCTCCAAGCTTCAAGCTCTTCATTCTTGCCAATGGAAAGTAGAAATGGAAGAGGAAGGTGCACACATCACTTAAGGCTTTTGAGAGGAAGGAGATGGAGAGAAGAAATGAGGAAGAAGGAGAAAAGACAGTGTTTGCTAAGGGAGAGTAAAATCCAACATGAAAGTGAAGAGAGGGGAGAAGGTTTTGTGTTTAATTTTATTCCCTTCATTAAACTCTACCATTTTATAACATACAGGATCTCTATTCGAGCTCAATACTTTATCTAAAAATTATTCCAAATATATATCCAGACTCCCAATAATATTCCTAACAGCCCTGACCAATGGCACCTCAATCAGAGATACTTGGTCCGACGCCCATATTTTAATCGGGTTCAATTTTAGCTCATAAAGCCCTAATAAATTATGAATAATCCTTAAAAACTTAATTTAATTATTTCTAATATTTTGGGACATTAATTAACTCACATATAATTATTCAATATTTATTCCTCTTATTTAATTATTTATTTCAAAATTTGGGATGTTATCATGAGTCTTCAGATTGTTAGCCTAGATCAAGCATGCATATACTAGCAATTCAATGATAACACTCAGAACTAAATAGTCTCATGCAATCAGAATAATGAACATCCTTAATCATTTAGTAAAATCTGAAATAAACAACTAAGTTATTTGGATGCATCGCCTCTAACTTATTCTATTGACCCTTATTTGTATTTACTTCTTTCTCTTTTTTTCCAAATTTTTATATTTTTTATTTTTTTGATTGCACCATGAGTAAAGTAGAGGGTTAAGGACACTTACCTGCTTTAGCAAAGCTTTCAAGCATATTAGAGTGTTACACAATTTACAATGAAAGAAATAAAATTCAATAATTGAAATGAAATGCAGTGGATGTACAATGGAATGAAAAACACAAACACATAAGACATATTTTTATTACAGAAAATAGAAACTGTAGAATTTAACAACAAAATTCTCAACATACTAAACAGAAATATAGAATTCAAAGACAAACACCATGATCACAAAGTTACAACAAAAATGTTAAAACGACATAAAGATAATAAACTCTTAAGCATCTCCATTTCCCTCTTCCGCTTCTTCCTCAGCTTCCATCATAGGTTCATCTTAAGTAGTAGGGGTATGGACAGGTTGAGTGGTTTCCATTGAGGGCATAGTGAATCTGATCGAGGCAAGCCATTGATCCCTATCAGTAGGGACCATCAATCCATTGGAAGAGTCTAATTGCAGAGCAGTGTCCATCTTTCTCAGCAAAATATCATGGTTCATGACCATGTCATATGTTTCCAACTGCATCTTCTTGATGGCCTGAAGTTCACTCATAATGTTTGACATGGTTGGCACAAGTGGTTGATAAGGTTAAGGCCTAGGAGGTCTTAGATCCTTCATCAGAGCGTAGTCAACCCTGTCCTTGACCCATAGATTATCAAGGGACCACTCCATCTTAACCTTGAGGCAACCTTTCTCATGAATCTTCAACTTAAGCTTCTTAGCAAGCAAAGATATAATTGAACAGTAAAGAAGATATGCCTTTTTGTAACCTGCTCTCACAATCTCAGATAAAATTAAACTACCTAAATCAACATATAAATCTTCTATCAAATAATATATTAAACTACCTAAATCAATATATAGTTGGGGCATTGCATGGCCCAAACGACATACGACGATAAGCGAATATACAATAAGGATGGGTAAAAGCTATCTTTTCTTGATCCTTATCAACCATAATTTGGTTGTATCTAGAATAACCATATAAGAAACAATAATATCCATGCCCATATAATATTTCAAGCATTTAATCTACAAACGGCAAGGGAAAGTGATCGTTCCGTGTAGCATCATTCAGCCACCTGTAATCTATGCACATCCTCCATCCAGTTTTGGTCCTTGTAGAAATAATATCTCCTTTTTCATTTTTCACTATAGTTACCCCCTTTCTTAGGCACAACCTGAACCGGGATGGTCCAAGAACTGTCGGATATGGGATAGATTATTCCCGCGTCAAGAAGCTTCATCACCTCTTTCCTCACCTCTTTTTTCATCATTATATTTAACCTTCATTGTAATTGTATCACAAGAGAGTAATTCTTCTCCAGCAAGATTTTATGGATACAAAATATTGGGCTAATCCCTTTCAGATTAGAGATTTTCCATCCTATTGCTGATTTATGCAACTTCAGCACATTCAGAAGCTTCTCCATAAAGACATCATCAAGATCAACACTAATGATTACTTTAAATACTTCTTTCTCCCCCAAAAATGCATACCTCAAGTGACTCGACAATGGCTTCAACTCAAGCTTTTCCTTAACACATTCCTTCTTCTCAATATCAAGGTTCTCTGTTTCAAATTCTACCATACTAAGTGGCTCATATTTTCAAGCAATTTTAAAATCCCTTGTTTTTCTTCAATCAACTCCTCCTCTTCATCATCAAACTCACATTCTAGAAAAACTCTCAAGGCCTCTTCTTTAGTTTTTAACAGCATAGGTGCATTGCAATCTGTCACATTCTCAACCATGAAATAATCAACTCTATGTGACGGATACTTCATTGCATTAAAGACATTGAAAGTAACCTACTCCTCTTGCACTCTAGGCATCAATTCTCTTTTCTTAACATCCATTAAAGGCCTCCCTAAGATTCAGGGTATTTTTTTTATCTGATTCCATGTCTAACACCATAAAATCCACAGGAAAAATGAATTTGTCCACCTTTACAAGCAGATCCTCTATGGTCCCATATGGATATTTAATAGATTAGTCAGCCAACTGTAATGACATCCGTGTTGGCTAAATGTCATTGATTCCAAGCTTTCTTATCAGTGATAATGGCATGAGATTGATGCTTGCTCCTAAATCGTATAATGCTCTCCCCACATGTATATCCCCTATAGAATAAGGGATCGTAAATAAACGGGGATCGTTGAGCTTCTGTGACAATTTCTTTTGAATAATTGCACTACACTTTTGTGTTAGTGTAATAGTTTCATCTCCTTCTTTTCTTTGAAAGTAGCCCCTTCATGAATTTTTCATAAGGCATTTCCTACAAAGCTTCAGCAAACAAAATATTTATTTGTAACTTTTTGAAAACATCAAGAAACTTGCTTTTTGAATCTTTGTGGAAATAAAGCCAATTTCAAATTTTCAGGAGTAGCATTAGAAGCTTCCTCCAACAACTCATCAATCGTTTCCTTTTTCTTCTTTGTACTCTTTTTTTCATTTTCAGTTTTTTTCACTTTTTTCACTCTCATCTTTCTCTTTTTCAATTTCTTTTTCACTTTCTTTCTCAATTCTAACCCATAATGGTTCAACTAGCACTCTTTAACTCTTAAAAATTATAGCATGGCACTACTCCTTCTGGTTAACCTCAGTGTCACCCAAAAAACTACCATTTTGCCTCTCTGCCAATTGCTTAGTACTTGGTTCTCCAAATTACGAATAGATGCCTCCTAATTTTTAAAGCTCGCCTGAGTGGCCTGAATAAATTGCGACAATATATTCTTAAGGTCAGATTTCTCTTTCAGAGCTGGGGGTTGTGGACGATTTGCTTACTATGATGATTGACCTTGACCCAAATTCTGATTCAAATGTTGGTTTGGATGCGGACCTCTTTGCCATGAAAATTTAGGGTGGCTTATATAGTTAGGATTGTAGAAGTTTGAGGGATAACTCCTTTGAATTTGTTTACCCATGTAGTTCACTTGTTCAACTTGGCCATTTAAATCGCATAATTCATTATCATGATTTCCTACACAAAAATCACAATTCAGCATGCGTAATTGGTTTGGTTTTTACATTTCAGATATTTACACACTCAATTTTTCTAGTGCTTATGTCATAAATTTGATTCGTACTAGGTAGGCATCTTGCACACCAAGTTCCCTGACTTCTCTCTTTTGCATCCCATTTCTCTCACTAAGCAAACATTCATTAGATTCATCACACATATCAGCTCAACTACTTCTTTCATAATTTTTGTAGTTAGAGAGCCTCTAGCTGAAACATCAATCAACACCCGCGTGGTAGATCTAACTCCATTGTAAAATATATTCACTTGCTGCATTTCTAGAATTTGATGGTGCAGATATTTTTTCAAACTCTCTTTGTATCTATCTCAAGCTTCTAGTAAGGACTCTCCCTTTTTCTGTTGGAAACACGTAATTTCATTCCTCAACTTGCTTTATTTAGATGGGGAAATACTTGATCAGAAACTTCCTTGTCAAGTTATCCCATATTGAGATACTTCCCTGGGGATGACTTTACAACCAAGCTTTTTCTCTGTCCTGGAGGGAAAATGGGAAAGTCTAAGTCAAATGGCTTCATGAGGTACGTCATTCATCTTTACCATGTCACAGATATGCAAGAAATTTACTAGATGCTAGATTGCATCCCCTAATTTGTTGGCCTTGAGTAGTCACCCAAAGTCACTCTTCTCCCATTGTTTGTCATTTTCGCTTGCTCTTTCAATTTAACTTACTTTCTTAATTTTCTTTCCAACAGATCTATATCTAGATCAAAAAGTAATGGTTCTTTTTCTTCTCTATTTCTTACCTGCATACAAAGCTCAACAAAACAACTACAAGCAAAATTCTAATTCTACCGTTAGTCTTGAACAACAAATTGAAATAAAACAACTACAAATCTCCCACATAAAAGAAACTAAAAGTGAAATAAATACAAACTATCAATGAAATTGAAAAAGTTTAATCATCAATCCTTGGTAACGGTACCATTAACTTGATGGAAAATCATCAAAAGATGAAATTCTATGGCAAGCGCACCAATTGTTAAACTGAGTATATTTGTATCATTCCTATAGGGATTGGGTTAATTACCTTAACCTAGGGCTGATACTATCTAAACCAAACAGCAATTCATGCAAGACATTGTATTTTTCTTTTTGCTATATTTTAATTTTTATGAAATTTTAATTGAAACACAATAGCCAACAGAAAATGTAATAGAAATTGGTGTAGTTGACAGTAATGAAAGTATATTGGAACAATTTCAGCATATAATGTCAGTCAGAATCATATGAATAATGCCTAATCCTTTAGGCAATTACTACTATCTCACTACACATAAACCCTAATCCCTTAGGTATTAACATGCACTGAAACTTAAAGCGAAAATAAGGATGAACCCTAGCTATTCAGTGAATATCTTAGGCCTGAAGTAACTAGGAAGCAAGATGTATACTAGAGATCTCTACCATGATTCCTCTCTAGAGAGACACTCTAAATGTGCTTGAATCTTCCAAGTCAGGAGTTCAAATCCACAATCTTGTAATGTTCAGACATGCCTTAATAGGAATCAATCCTCAATAACCAGAAATTAACCTCCATTGAAGCTTTAGCAGATCCTAACCTTGGAGGTTTAGTTACACATGGTGGAGAAGAAGATCAATATTAATGGAGAAGACATGGTTAAAAGTAAAGAAAAAGGGGAGAAAATAGAGAGATAATGCAATCTAAAATTATAAAGTGGAATATCTAATTACACCTTACTCTAGCTTTACTTTATAAAAATCCTCATCCCATGATATTCCTGCATCAATACTAAAAAGGAGACCACATGGGAGAGTGAGTTATACATTTCAAATGATGATATAAATACAATTAAAATCATGTGCATATGCATATCAACATCATGTATGTTTTGCTAAACACATCAATGATCATCATACATTAATACATCAACAATATATTCACATTTCATATTCTTTAATCAAGTCATAGCAAAGCAAGCATATACACATCAATACCAACGCCACAACGGGCCAACATCAACAATATCGACCATTCAGGTCTTTTCTCAAAGCCACCATGGGCTAACATCATTATCGTTATTCATAAATAATTATGCCCTTCATCACATTGGGCCATAGCATAGACATCGTCATGTTCAATATCGTTTTGTTGTATTCTTATCATTTATTAATTTTTATGTGGTCATTTAGGTACTCAATTACCCATCTCATCAACAACATACCACAATCTCAATTATCATCAATCATCATCATCATCTGGCATATCTCTATACTATATGAAAATGCTCTTATAGCTAATACATATGCACAATGGAATAGACAACAACAAATGCGAATTCGACTGTGGGAATAACACCAAGTGTGGGTCGAGCATAGGTGTGCTACTACACCCCTACTATAGTAGAAAAATATGTACACATATCTCAAAGCATGCATGCATATCAACAACATCTTTTACTGGTACCAAACCGCTATGGCCCATCTGTAGCACTAGTCACCCCGTGACTTGCGGATCAACAACATGGCCTTAACTGCCAAAAGTGCTATAGGCCCCTCCCGAACACACATCGAGAGAGCCGTGCCCCATTGGACACCGAGGTACTTGCTCATCACAGAGCCGCCCGCCCACTGGGCCAGCCACATAGGGTGCCTCGTCACTAAACTAAGGGCAGCTTCATGACTCACACACCGAGTCACAGGGGAAACAACAAGAATGCTCGCGCATTGAGCCGCCCTCCCACTGGGCCAATCGGGGGAACCCCCTAATATTCCTTACCGGCAGCGTATGATATGTGACAGGGCCCGCAAGCGCATGGGTTATGTCGCGTAATATAAAAGATTATCGTTCTCCACAGGGACTGTGTTCAAAGTACCAGCATATTAAAATTGAATTATCCACACAATTGATTTTTAATGTTTTTGTAAAATAAAACACAAATTAAAAATAAATTTAGAAACAAAATTTACTTGACACTTAAAAATCAGAGTTGAGAGTATCTTGGGATTTCGGGTGATCAAGACTCTATTTTATGTTAATGAATTTTAACTTTTCATAAATAAGAATCAAATTAAGTTTTCCAAGGCGGATTTTCCTTAAGCTAATTAATATGTTCCTCTTGGAATCCTATTAATGTATCTAGCCTATGGAAAGCACTGCTTAATCCTTAGAAAAGACCCATTATCGTTTTGTGAAAATCCCTTATTTATTCCCCAAAAGATTTTGATTACTTTCACGGTTTTACCGAGGTCACATAAAGTATTTCAAAACCTTAGGCTTAGTTCAAAAACTTTCCAGTAACAATAAATCTCTCGATTCTATTAATTACTTAAACTTACTAATATACCCGCAAGTATACAGTTTTATCACTTAGGTTCTTGTTAGGAATTACTAAGAGCATTGAGCATTTTTTTAACTAAATGGAAAATAGAAATTTATTTAATTTAAAGTCAAACTAACATTATCATAAAATATTATCACACCCCCTTCATCCCAAGATAATTAATTTAGTTACTCATGAAATAATTCAAATTCATATATAAAATGGAAAAATAAAACATACAAGATATGGTAAAAATAAGACTTACGGGTTTCTCCAAAAGCTCAGAATAATTTTACCACTGTATTCCTTATTGCAATATTCCTCCACCAATTATAAATTGGAATACTCACTTTTACAATCCTTACAACTCTTACAAAATAGAAAGAAAAAGAAAATGAAAAGAAAAAGAAACGGGACAAAGAAAGAAAATAAAAAGAGAAAGAGAAGAAACAGAGAAAGAAAACGAAAAAGAAAGAAATGGAACGGAGAAGGTAACGAAAGAGAAAGAAAAGAAAGAAATTAAAGTACAAATGAAAGAGAACTCGATCCAAAAAGCGACGCTGGAATAGCTTCAGACCTCTCCCCTATTTATAGAAATGGGGAACGGCGGCTAGTGGGGCTTCTTTTTTGTCTTCTTGTTAGACGCCCCCTCAAGATCAGCTTGGATACAGCCTGGACCTTGACAACTATAGGGATCGGTGGCTAGTGGAATTTTTTTATTATTTTCCCTTTTGTTTTATTGTCAGCCGCCCCCTCATAAGTCAAGGATCCACTTGGATAGTGGAAATCCAAGTTAGCATGGGCAATCGGTGGAAATATGGAACCGGCATTCTCCTTATCACTCAGATTAGAGCCTCAGCCAGTATCCATCCTCAGTAGGAATTAATCCAAGCAGAACAGGTGCTTTTCATACATAAAAGACCGAGTGAAAGCTTGAATTCACCGATGATTAACTCGGAAATTTCTTTCCGAGGAGCATTCATCAGGACCTTTGTTCATTCGAAACTTGTTTTACTCGGTGTTGGTTTGAGAGGAGCTGGACGGTGTTGTGCAATTTGTGAGTGGACGAGCAAAGCAACTCCGATTGCTTTACTGATTGAAACATTCATTCAGAACTGATTGAAACATTCATTCGGAACCGATTGAAAAATGACTCATCAACACTCGTTCAGACCCTCTTCTTTCACATGTGACCCACTCAGGATCGGGAAGTTTTCATTCAAATGATTCAATCGGCACCTCCAAAATGTTTCACTCGGCTATGTCTCTGGAATTTGAACCACTCAGAGAAACCTTGCTCGGATTTGCTTGGGAGTAATTCAGTTGAGAACGACCCTTTCTTCACTCCTTAAAATGATACACTCGGACACATTCACTCGGAAGTCCGACTTGCTTCTCACTCAGAATGGCCTTCAATCGTCAATCAACCCATTCGGTTGTATTCACTCGGGAGTCGGCCTTGCTTTTCACTCAGAAATTTGGAACTTGAGAGAATCTGGCCGATAGAAATTCTTTCCAGGTCTGAACTTTGTTTTGCTCAGAAATACATCCCTCGGCCCCAAACCACTCGGAAGTGCCTTCCTCGGAGACATCTCACTCGAGTTTAGTTTGAAACTTGAGAGTCAGCCCGAAAGAGATTGATTCCCGATCGGACTCTTTTCCTTGCTTAAAAAGACACTTTCTCTGAAACACACTACTCGGAAAGGCCTCGCCTTTGCTCGGGAATGCCATCTTCTCCAAATCACACCACTCGAAGACCTCCTTATTCAACAAGTGTTCATTCAGTGGCTTCCTCTGATCGGACAATAATCTTTGAGATGGTCCACTCGGAGACAGTTTTGCCCAGAAAAAGCACTTGTTCCCCAAATCAGACTCGCTTCAATCAGTAATTCTTCACTCAGACGAATAGCTTTGGGCGGTATTTATTCAAGGTCAGTCCCTTTTTCACTCAGAGTGGCTATAGTCAGGAAGCTTCTACTCGGATTTACCTCCAACCGGGACATATTCCTTCAAGATAAGCCATTTTTCACTCGGAATGGCTTTGATAGGGAATCTTCCACTCAGATTTACCTCCAACCGTGAAGTATTCCACTCGGCAACGCTTTATTCTGAGTCATCCTACTCGGATTTGATCATTTTTGAGTCATCCTACTTGGATTTGATCATTCTGAGTCGGAATTCAATATAAAAAAAAGAATTCTTTCCACTTGGGCTTGTTCTTCTTGTTTCTTTATCATTTGATGGTCATTTTTCTCTTGTTATTGACCCTTGTATTATCTTAATTTCTGCAAAATAAAATACCCAAGTAGAATATAGTGGAAAGAAAGCAAAAATCACAAAAATTAAGGAAATACAGTGCATAATGATTAAAATCCTAAGCAAACTAAATCTAATTTATTGTGTTATAAAACACTTATCAATATGCCATGGATGCAATAAAATGCAAATCAAATGTATTTCTCACACTATGCATCCTAAATGCCATTCATCATTCATCATTATCATAATCATCAACACCACCATACACAACTTAGTGGATTTTATCATTATTGGTTTTAGCCATTGTTTTTCATGTTTTATATGTGGCATTTTTATCTCAATATATCATATATTATACATGCAAGTCAACACTTGCAAACAACCACAATGGCATCATAAACATCATAAATCATCATTAACATCCAATTATCTTTCATCAATACCACCACATAATCATTTAGTGGATTTTCATACCATTATTCATTACCATTGTTTCATCACTAGTGTGGTAATGCAACAACTCATCAATACAATTTTAAACCACTTATACAAGATCACACTTGTATAAAATACAATGGCATTCACAATGGTACACAACAACTCATCAATAATAACAATCAACCTCAATGGCAATCATCCTTTATATAAGAAAATGATCAACATCATCATCCATTTATCACTCACTACCCTTCATTCATATCCCACTCTTGGTGGCCAACAATTATGTTTTTCATTACATATTATGGGTATAAACGAATTATCCCAATGTTTTAAGCAGCATCAAACACCACCATATTATATCATGCTTATATACCCCCTATACATTCCCTCAAATGTCTCACAATACAAGGAAGGGGTCTATCTTAAGCCCAAAAGAAAGAAAATGAAATAAAATTCCATTCTGGGCAACTCGCTTAAGCGAGATTCATCTTCGCTTAGGCGAGACCAACATAGCTCACTTGGGCGAACCCTCTCGCGTGAGAGAAATGCCTCCAGTAGCGTTTCCATGCTCACTTGCTCGAGCGAGACTCCTCTTAACTGGTCACTCGCCTAAGCGAGTAGAGTTTTAATATTAGACCCCGCGTGCCCGCTCAAGCGACTCATGCTCACTTGAGCAAAAATTGTCCAATACCTCATTTTAGGCTCGCTCGCTTGAGCGAGATTCAACTTGCCTCTTTACTCGCTTAAGCAAGATCCACTCAGAACCATTTTCAATCTCACTCGCTCAAGCGCTTCCACACCCACTTGAGCGAGATTCGTCCAGTAGCTCATCCCTTTATATTGTACGCATCTCGCCTGAGCGAGATTGGGCCAGAGGCCACTCCCCTGATACAAAGGACTCTTGCTTGAGTGAGATCCTAACTCACTTGAGCGAGTTAACCATCACACGCTCAACACTCAAATTTTACACTTATTATCACATGGCACAATCTATCCTTTGTAAAATTGGTCTAATCCAATCATCATACGTGGATGAAACCATAGTCTTAGGCCTAATCCAACAAACTATACCTCTCCACTCTTGTTCTAATTCATCAACTATGTGAGGGAGGTTTTCAACATAAATTTTCATCATAACCACACATGTCATTGTGCATAATTTATCATAATACCACTTCACCACTCAAGTAATTCATCTATCCACTGATCTTTATTAATAATAATTTATGTCCAACAAAGGGATACCCCAACACCTATCATTATCTCATATATTTATACATTCTCTATAACATCCAACAAAGGCCAAACCATCATACATCACATCATCTATTCAATACTCAACACATTCATGGCAAGGCAATGCAAGAGTTCATACATATACATAAATAACAAGTATCCACTCATGCAATTTGAAATGTAAACTCCTCTCCTACCTCAAGAGAAGAACCGCAATCCAAATGCTTTGATTATTCCATATCATCGTCTGGAACACAGCCCTATCAACAAACACATATTTATACATGAAATTAATAAGCCATCATAAGACATTATTTTCTTAAAACTCATTATTGAGTCCTAGACTTGTCTAAACTCTAATTCATATGCTTATGTTAGGCTTCGGGAATTCCTTTCCCAAAGCCAAGATTCTCCAGGTTTCAAAAGGGCTAGCTAAACCTAACAATCACAATATTACATCCTTTATCCTTAAAGCATCCAAACACAAGCCTTTTAACTTCATTTAAGGCCATCATCAAACAATAAATTCAAGTGGCACACATCATGACCTAAAACCTCATTGAATAACAAGTCTCATTTCATTTATCCATCACTTATGGTCATCTACCCCTATGATCATCACCATAATCAACAACATCATATATCCATCGTCAAACTTAATTCCTCAAATCTCAAGATTGAAACCTTAATAATTTAACACCAATGATTTCCAAACATCATCTCTACCCACCAAATCATTCTTATGACCAATGAATCATCAATTTCTTAAGGGTTTCATACAATCACCAATCATCAATTCCATCAATTCACATACACCATTATAAACATTATATCATCATCAAAGTGCTAATCATTTGTAAACAGTAATCAATTGTCCTAATGGTTATCTACCCTATGGTTTGGGTTTCACATGCATAAACCGTCATACATAACATCATGAACTTAGTTCGTATTTTTCATCAACATCAACATTAAATTTCAATACTTCTAAAATTTCATTCTTCTCATATAAACCATTCTAAAGCATCCAAAATCATTAAAATCATCAATTTGGCCAAAACCGATAAAATATCTATACTTAGGGTTTCTCTAAAACTTTTCCAATAACATTCTACAATCCATTATTTTTCCAAGAATCCTTATAAACTCAATCACCTTCATCCATTATACAACTTTAAGCCGTATTCAAAAATCATATTTCCAATATTTCAAGCCTAGGGTTTCCATATTTTGTTTAATATACCACTTAATTTCCTATCACAATACCACCATAAACTCAAAATCATCAACAAAAACCATTAATGTTCAAAGTCTTACCTCTTTTTCCTAGCCCAAAGAGGAGCACAAAATTAAGAGATGGAGAAGGAGAAGTGAACCAAGCATTGCCCCAAAGTACCATCCATGCTTCATAAATCTAAGCTTTATCTTTAATTTTGGCAAGAAATGAGGGTGAAAAGGGAGAAGTTTGGTCTAGGAAAGGAAAGGAGAAGGAGAAAAAAAATGAAGAAGAGGGAAGAAGAAAAGAAGTCCATGGTGATAGAGAAAAAGAGAGAGGAAATGTGTAAAAATTAGACATTGTCCATTAGTCCAAAGATATTAGAATGATTAAATTGGGATTTATTATGGATATTTATGAATTATTAAGATTTAAGGAGTTAAAATTATACCCGATTAGAATTTGGGTGTCGGACCAAGTATCTCCGATTGAGATGCCATTGGTCAGGGCTGTTAAGAATATTATTAGGAATCCAAATATATATTCAGAATAATTTTTGGAATGAGTATTGAGCCCAAACTGAGAACCTGTTTGTTATAAAACGATGAACTTTTAATGGAGAGTTAAAAAGTAAAACCAAAAAGCCCATTCTTCTCTCCTTATTTTTGTTGGGTTCTTGTTTCCCTTTGGCTGTGACACTTCTTCTTCTTCTCTTATTTTCCCTTCCCCATTTTATCTTTTCTTCTCTCCAAAAACCAAAAGTCATGTGGAGTCTTCTCCTCCCCCCATTTTCGTTTTTATGGAAGCTTGAAGGAGGAGCTTGTGGCTGGAAATCCTCTCCCATCTCCTTCTCCATTTTTATGTTCTCTCTCCCTCCATTGAAAGTTCAATGTTGGCTCTTGGGTGAGGTAAGTTCCTCACCATTCTTTATGAGTTTTATGCTCTAGATTTTAGGTTCTATGTATTTGGGGGAGTATTTATTGCATAAGGGTTGTTGGGAGAAGCTTTAAATGAGGAAACCCTAAGGTGAGGTGTTGTTATTATGGCATTAATGGTGGGTTATTATATGTGTAAGGAGTTAATACTTGGATGAGTGGAAAATGAATGAGCATTTATGGTGTTGTTGGGTTTTAGTGAAACCCTAACTTTAATAAATTGGGGAAAGTGTGATATGTGAATATAATGTAGGTTTAATGATTATGAGAATGATATTAATGAAGAAAGATGGCTATTTATGGTAATTAATGAGTATTGGTGATAGTTGTTGGATTTTGATGAAAAACCCCTGCCTTAAGAAATTGGGAAGATATATATATATATATATATATATATTGGGACTTGAAGGTTGAGTTAGAAGTGAATGGGTGTTGTTTAATATGTATATTGCTAGTTATAGTGATGAACAATGATGAACATTATAGATAATCCTTAATGGTGGAACCAATGGATATACATATTGGTGTGAAAAGATTATGACTCGATGAGGTTCTAAACCATTGTGGTTATTGAAGGATATGAGAGCTAAGTTGAATATTGAGTAACAATGTGATGGTGATGATGTTGGGTTTAGTTAGCCTAAAGATCTAGAGGATCTTGGCTTTGGGAAAGGAATTCCCGAAGCCTAATACAATTATATAACTTGGTGTTTAGCAAGTCTAGGACTTGGGGTTGAGCTTTATGATAAGCTAACAAATGGTCAGAATTATGATGATTATTAATTATGTGTATGCACATGTATAGTATGTAGATTGTATTCTGAGTGATACAATGGAGCATTCAGAGCACTGGAATCGTTCGGCTCTTCCCTCAAGGTAGGAGAGGAGTTAACATTCAAATTGCATGAGTAAATTTGTGAGTGATTTGATGTATGTGTTAAATACTCATGCTTGCCTTGCCCTGTGTATGTATTGAATTAATTGAATTAGTGAGTTGATGATTATTGAGGATGATTCGTATGAATATGTGGATTTGTTGTGGCAAGGTATGAATACATGTATATAAGATGATGATGAGCTTGAATTCAATATGGACAATAAGTTTGGGATGTAAATTCATAAGTATGAATGTTGGAACAGGCTGTATATGCCTTTCATGATATGTATGAACTGTAGGATAAATCCAAATTTGGCTTATAATGAGAAATTTCGAGTGAGAACTTTTAGAACGAGTTGAATGTGCCTCAAATATCGTATATGATGTGTTGGATATAATTTAGTAGGCCTTAAGTGTGAAATCATATGTTGAGTTGTAAGAATTTTTATTTCCTGCCTCTGTCCTGATATTCTCGCTCAAGCAAGAAGGGATCTCACTCAGGCGAGGATCCCCTGTATTGGTATAATGGTCTCTGGACCATTTTCGCTCAGGCGAGTGAGTGTTCCGCTCGAGCGAGTAGAGTGTGTTGTGATCAGGTGAGGTTCTGGACGAATCTCGCTCAAGAGGGCGTGGCTGCGCTTGAGCGAGCAAGGGAGGACATTGATTCTGGATGAATTCCGCCTGAGTGGGGACTTAGAAAATAATACATGATCTGTGGTGAATTTTCGAGTGAAATTCCGTGTGGACTATGCCAAGGCAGAACCCTCCGAGTGAGGGAGTGGATAAAATTCTGAGTGAGAGGTCTCCCTGTGTGATATTCCGAGTAGTGGAGTTTCAAGTGGAAATTCCCGAGTTCCAAGTAACTCGTTCCGAGTGGAGCCCCTCCGTGTGTGTAATTTCGAGTGGGGATGCCACTGAGTGGGAACACATGGTGTGTTGTCCAGAAGTATTCTGGAATAACTTCACTCGTGTGAGAATGAAAGGAAGTCGGTTTTTGGAATGAGTTACCAAGTGGAAAACCGAATGAGAAAAAGACTCGGTCTAGAGTATTTTTCCGAGTGGGAACCCGAGGATGATGAGTCGGTTTTGGTATGAATTGCCGAGTGAGGACCGATCGAGTGATGAGTCGGGTTTAGAGAAATTACCGAGTGTAAGACTGATTGTGATGACTCGGGTTTCGAATAAATTACCGAGTGAAAGGTCAAGTGAGAAACGAGTCGGCTTTGATTGATTTTGCCTAGTAGAAAACCAAGTAAGTTGAGTCGGTGTTGAGATGAATTACCGAGTGAATGGTAAATCAAATGATGAGTCAGTTTTAGAGTAATTAGCAGAGTGATAGACTATGTGAGTGTGAGTCGGCCCAGGAATGATCTGGTTGAATGAAAGATGAGTCGGTCTAGATTGTTATGCCAAGTGGAAACCGAGCGTGAGATGACACGGATCCGGATGAATTTTACCGAGTGAAAACCGAATGAATAATGGGTCGGTTTTTGGAGGGATTTCTGTGGAGTTAAAACCCGAGTGATGGGAGTCAGTTTTGGTGGGACTTTGCTGATTGAAAACCCAAGTGTTGGGAAGCCTAGTTGAATCAGAGGGTATATACTTGGCAGTGTGAAGTTGGTCCTGGAATGATTTAGCTGAGTGAAGGACCAAATGGGAGGAATCGGCCTAAAACAGGTCCATTAAGTAGAAACCGAGTGTTGGGAAATACGACCTCTGGTCGGATTTCGCTTAAGCGAGTGGACTCCTCGCTCAAGCGAGTGAGTGTGGAAATGGTTACTGGTGTAACTTCGCCCAAGCGAGTGACTGGGTGTGTGGCGCTTCGCCCAAGCGAGCAACCTGGAATTTGGTACTGGCTCGATTTCGCCCGAGCGAGATAGGCTCGCTCAAGCGAGACTGGGCCTGATACTTAAAACCCCTCTCTTTGTTTGGGAAAACTTGGGGCGCTCAAGGGAACTACCCTCATCTCGCTCAAGCAGAAGTGAATCTCACTTGAGCGAGATACCCAAAACTTGGGATTTTGCTTTTCTTCCCTTAATAGATACCGAGCCCCATTCCCCTATATTATGGGATATCTATGGTGATTTATGTGAGGTAATTATTGATGATATGCCACTATGGGGAATTAAAAATAAACTAATGGATTTGATATGAATTATTTGTGATGTTTTCACCACTAAAAGTGGAATATGAGGGAATGATGATGAGAATTTAATAAAAGGCTGTAAGCTACATTTTAAGACAATGAGGAGAAATAATGAGAGAAAAGCCCACTAAATGAATGTATGGCAACAGTGAAGAATATTACCTAATAATGTAAACCTATTATGAAGGAATACAAGTGTTGACTTGCCACACGATATGAAATAAATAATGTATTGTGTTGAGATGCAAAGTCAAGAACGTGATTGTGTTGGGCCTAAGTGTGATTGCCATATATGTGAATGATGAATATGTCTTGGATAACTCCAGGTGTAGAATAATATTATGATTGTTTGCTATGCCTTTTGATATCCATGTGTGGACTACTATGAATGATGTTTGTGGCCATTGAATGTTAATTATATGAATGATATGCCTTGAGGGGCTTGTAAATAATTAGATGATTCTTGAAATTGCTAGATTAAATTATATCCCTAATTGAGAGGGTGAGATATCCTTACGAGGTTGTTGGGCATATGCATTATTGCATCTTGCATTCATGGCATGGCATAACATTGGTATTATGTGGTTGCGATCATAATGATGAAAGATCCTGCGGAATTCTATGAAGGGAGTACCCCTTGCGAGGCGGGAAACCAACTTGATGATGATATGATATTGTAATGGTGGTTGCGATCACCTGATTATGGAATGTGAAAGGCCCTGCCGGGACCATTGTATAATGATGAGCCAGTGGTTGCGATCACTTAGTATTTGATATGATAAAGGGATTGCGAGCACCTATGATGCCCATGGTTGCGATCATGAGGCGGGAGTACCCCTTGCGAGGCGGGAAACCTATGTGAATTATTGAACGTGGTTGCGATCATGAGAAAGCTCCTTGCGAGGCTGCTATAGGGAGTACCCCTTGCGAGGCGGGAAACCAATGATTATGAATGATTGATTATGGTGGTTGCGATCACCCGTGATATGAAATCGGATCCGTTGCATATGCATTAAACAGTTGACATATGCTTTAGCTTTAAGACCATGGCATTTGAAATGGGATGACCACGAGTGTTGAGAAACCCCTTGTGAGGAGGTATTTGAGTGAAACCTTAATGAATTAATGATGGTAATGATTATGAGTGCCCTTGTTGATAAGTGGCAAAGTGATGGTGTTTGTGATTGTGTATATGTTGTGCTTGTTTATGATATGAATTACGATTCATGAGGCTAGTATGCCTATTATAATGATGAGATGATTAATGAATGATAATTTGATGATTTGATAGCAAAGGACACATGACGTTTGTATGCATATACACATGATCACAATATATATATTATTCGTCATTTTGAATGTATAACTCACTCTCCCATGTGGTCTCCTTTTTAGCATTGTGGTGCAGGTTACCATGGGATGAGCTCAGATTTAAAGATCAATCTTGGGTGAAGGTAAATAGGGGTAGAGGAAATGCCTTGGCCGGCATCATCCATGAATTATTTTGTATTGAAATTTATGAAGTGTTTAAGTTGTTATTATGACATAGATGTTTTAATGAAATGGAATATGTATGGGATAATCCTTTGGAATTATAAATTTGGAGATGTAAATATAGTATGTAAGAGATGATTTAATGTGTACTAGAAGAATTGGAATTGATCGATGTTCATTGATGATTGAGATAGTTGGGAGAGGATTCCCGAATGTATTTATGTATATATATGTATATATATATAATTATATCTTAGGCTTCGCATGCTTATGAAATTAATTATAGAATGATGATGGATGTCTAATAGGCTTATAATATGCCATTGCATGTTAACCTAGCCTTTTCTCATATCGTCATATATGGGACTAGGCGTGTGCCCGGTATACATATTCTTCCACTGTAAGCTCCATTATTTTCGTATACCGTTATGGGCAATTTATCTATCGATCCAGCTTTAGGTTATTTAATCTCACTCTTGGGTTTTCTATGATTCGGGTCTTGATATGATCGTGATGATATTTTGAAAACATTTCAAACGCGAAAAATTTATTTGCAATTTTATTAATTATGTCGATTACATCGGGATTCGAGTACAGAAAATCAGGGGTGTTCTAATATATATATATATCAGTATGATAATGTTTCATTATGACTGCTTGAGTTGTGATGTATATATATATATGGATTAGGATATTAAGTGATGGTTCTTGTGATTTATGGTGTTGCCTGCCTTCGTAACTATAAACTGTGTGATCTCTATGATTGTGTCTAGAAGTTGTATGGTGTACATTTGACTTAATGTGATGATGTGTGATACCTACTATATGCTATGATAACTATAATCATGAATGGAACCTATTTATTAGTTCTTGTGGTCTCTGGCATTATTTGACCCTATAACTGTGAATGTATAATTTATTTATTTGGCTGGGAATCATATATGTATGATAGTGATTATGATCATGAGGATTAGCGTTATGATTGGAAATGACGGGCTATGGAATGACTATGACTGTGATTTATGCATCAAAGTGACAATGTCATCTATGAACCTTAAAGTCATCTAGCTGCAGGGTTGGGTTTTGTGATGCATAATATGGATTTTTATAGTTTAGTGGGGTGCTGTCAGGTTATAGAGTATTTATAAGTAATTTCATAGAATTCTTATATATGGGGAAATTATTCTTGATCTTAATTGATTCCTATATGTATGTTGATAATATGATATGGGGAGACGTTAGCAATGATGTAACTCTCATTGTATGGAAGGCTAAGTAGAGATAAGTCCTCACTCATTACAATTTTTATTAGCTTGGCTAGAGGACTATTGAAGAAGTGTTGAACACATAGGGAAAAAGGTAAAGAAAGATTACCTATGATTCCAGAAAAGCAGCCTATTGAGTTGGGTGCTTGCTTTGTGGAGCCACTTCTATTTGAGAAAGATATGGAAGTTATTGAGAGTATAGTTTAGCGGTATGGTGAACCCCCTTGCTCTCATGGCTTTGCTTTCTTTCAGCAGACCATAGAGGAAACTCTTCACTAGGACCTAAGTAGATCACATCCCCTTTTGGAGCCTGATCCCATTAGAGTAAAACTATCAGTTGTTTGCTCTCCTACTCCTGAGTATACCCCTGCGTTGGAATACGACCCGATGGAGGAAGATACTCCTAAGGAAGAATCATCAAAATCGGGCGAGGATTCCTTCGAAGACTGGCCAATGGAGCCCCTAGAAGAGAGGGAAGAATAGGATGATGATGATCCAGACTACCTTCCTTTTGAGCAATGAAAAGAGATCTCTTTGTGGGAATAAAGTCAAAGGTTAGACGGGTGGTAGCTATGGATTAAATCCTACAGGGATTATCGTTTGGGTAGTTCAGTTATCTTTTTGTATTAGATAGTTAAGTTATATTTTGTTATATTATAGGAGCCTGTATGTCCCTAATTTCATTTTGAGTATGTACGCCATGTTGAATCTTATAATGAACTGGCGTTATTAATCATATGTGATGATCCACTAGGTTCATGTTTTATGTTTCATTTCTTATGTACAAAAAAATCTTTCTCATTTTTGCAACTTTTATGTGGCACTCTTAGTCACATCAACTTTTGCGTACAAGTGCAAGGTTTATCCTAGTTGATCGAGGGTTATCACATCAACTTTGAAGTTCTCCAATGTCAATGGGATATTAGAAGCTAACATATGTCCCCTAGTAAGACACCACCAAGACTCAACTTCATCGTGGATCATAAAGACCACATATTCAACCTTCTAAACTTTAGAACACTCAAAGCTTGAGAATATTCTTCCTAAGTCATAAATCCACACATGAGCTTTGTCAGGCTTATACCCTCCATGGAACTTAGAGGGTTTCCTTTTTAGAAAATGATCAAGGTCCTAAGTACCTTGTTCCACATGTTGTTGGCCTTGCCTTTCCAAGAGCTCAGCAAAATAATTCAAAGTTGTAGTTGTTGGTGTATGTATTATAAGTTATTAATGTATCAATTTTAACTTATCAATAACATAATTATTTTCTGTTCCTAAAATGTCTCTAATCAAGTATTTACATAGGGACATAACGTGAGAGATTTCATGCTTGATGAATAAGGAGGAGAAGATATTTTGGAGATTTGAGTGGGTTGAAGCCACTCAGTGGTGACACCTCACTACTGAGGTGTTGGCGGAAATCGATGGCTGAAAAATTAAATTGTTATGCAAGGAATCAAAGGCGTTCATGATTTTTAGGAACCTGAAACCAAGGCAGTTGAAAATAAATAGGCAATAATTTATGGAATGGGAATCTTAAAAAATGTTCAACATCAAGATTATAGAGCTTATTTTCTCTTCAAATTGATATATCATACGCAAAAATCTAGGGTCGGTAGCTCAAGTTATGCCCGAACCAAGGTAAAGTGCTCATGGAGCTCCCAAATTAAAAATAGCTAAAAAGATAAATTTGTATATATTTTTTCTTTGGAAATCAGCCTTCATTCTCTGTGTGAAACTTATAGTTTTTCAATACAGAACCGTAGAAAAAAGAACGAAACGATTCTAGTGTCGTATGAGGAAGATAAACAACCTTTTCTAAAACAGTGTAGAGTTATTACAAAATGGAATAGTTCAGGAAAGAACGTAAGAACTATACCAACTGCAAATCTAACCTTTGAGACCTTCATGAAAGTTGTAAGGCATTTTGTTACAGAAATTATGGGACCAGAATCACACGAATCAGAGGTCGTATGAGGGAGTTATGATTTTTTGAGTAAAGTATGCACAAATTAAAAGAATTAAATAATGAGTTTTCAGAGTACAAATACTTGGTCTTAAATTTTGGGATGGTAAAGTATGAATCAAGGTTCGGTTCCATAAACAGAGATTATAGATTTCTTTGTAACGAAGACACTAGGACAAGAATCACTCGATTCTAGCTTCGTATCAGGAAGTTAGACCCAAAATACTGAAGGTGCTTAGGCTAGGTTCGGGGCTTCGTATCAGGCTTTGGCCTGTTCCCTAAGTTGAATATAGGGATGTCGAGAGAATGTGAAAGAGAGACCTAACTTAGAAGGGTGCAGAGAATTAGACGAAAGATCAAAAGAATGCATCGGTGCTTAGAGAGAAGTTGAGATAAGAAGATAATAATACTAGATGAATTATTTGATATGATAATTGATCTTGTGTGATCCAGTCTTAGTAGTTAGTAGCTTTCTCCTTGTTAGTAACCATAATAAAATGTGGATAATATTTAGAGTATAATAATTGGTTCATATTTAATAATTAAAATTTACTTAATATCTATTTGCGTAAATTAATTTGATGTATATAATGGATAATAATTAATAATTTTTAATTCTATAAAATTTGAATATATATATTATAATTTGATTATTGAATTTTGGTGATTATTTATCAATTAATTATTAATTATTTATTATTTATTTAATAATTATTTGATAATTATTTATCAGATTAATTGGTAATTAATTGTTTAATAATTACTCATTGTTTGATAATTTCTTTGTAATTACTTGATAATCAATTACTTATTTATAACTATTTAATTGATAGTTATTTATCAATTAGTCATTTGATGATTATATTTAATAATAAAATATTAACTAATTCCTAGATTTAAACTGTAGGACCTAGTGAACGATTCAATCCTGGTATTTCAGCCTACGACTAATGATACGATAGGGAAACTACTCTAGTAAGGACCCTCCTGTAGTATATCAGGGATGACAGGTTCGGTCTGGCAGGCCTGACCTGTACCTTAGCCGTCCTTTACATTTGGTCATGCGTATACTTACGGATATCTGACTATAGCATGACGAGTCCTTGGTGAGCCGTTTCGACATTTTAGGAACTTTTCCTGAAGGGGTCAAATTCTAATTCGGGCCCTATCGACCCCATTTCCCAAAGAAACGATTAATTCAATTTGAAGCTCAGAACCTGGCCTAAGCATCTTCAGTGTTTTAGGTCTAACTTTCTTATACAAAACTAGAATTGAGTGAGTTTGGTCCTGGTGTCTTTGTTATAAAGAAATCTATAATATCTATTTCTGGCCCCAAACTCTGATTCACACTCCGCCATCCCCAAAATTGAGGACCAAGTATTTGTACTCTGAAAACTCATTATTTAATTCTTTTAATCTACGTATACTTCACTTGGAAATTCATAAGTCCCTTATATGACCTCTAATTAGCGTGATTCTGGTCCCATATTCTATAACAAAATTCTCTATAACTTTCATGAAGGCCTCAAAGGTTAGATCTGCTCCAGTTAGTACAGTTTTTGTTCTTTCTAGACGTGTTCCATTTTCACAACAGCTCTACACTGTTTTAGTAAAAAAAATTTATCTCCCTCATACGACACTAGAATTGATTCATTCTTTTCTCTACACTTTTGTATCAAAAAACTCTACAAGTTTCATGTAAAGCACGAAGGTTGATTCCAAAAGGAAAAATATCTACAAATTTATGTTTTCAGCTATTTTTAATTTTGGAGCACCAGTTTACCTTGGTTTATTCATAACTTGAGCATAACCTAAGCTACCGACCTTAGATTTTCACGTATGATATATTAAATCGAAGAGAAAATAAAGCTCTACAATCTTTATGTTGATTATTTTTCTAAATTCTCACTCCACAAATTATTGCTTATTTATTTTTAACTGTCTTGGTTTCGGGTTCCTAAAAATCATGAACACCTTTGATTCCTTTTGTGACAATTTAATTTTCCGGCCATCGGTTTCTGGTAACACCACTACCAGCCAACTCCTCAGTGGTGAGGTTTCACCACTGAGTGGCTTTAGCCCACTCAAAACTGCAAAATATCTTCTCCTTCAACAAAGCCATCCCTTTCTCCTTGCAAGATATGACTGCCTCATGAGGTATTGGGGGTCTTGCTTCATTCCCTTTCGTTCTAAATTGCTCTTTATTATTCTTTTAATTTCTGGGGATAATCCCTCTAAGTTTCGTGGCGATCTGACGGTTAGATTAGAAGTTATGTGATTTTTCGTTGTTGTTGGTGATTTTGATTTGAATTTTATTTTTATGTTTCTATGTGTTACTGTAAGTTTCATACATCGTGCTTCAATATTTGTGTGACTCATTAAATTTTAGCAAAGTTTAGAGTTTATGATGGAGAATGTGAGATTTTAGGACTTTAGTGCGGGCTCGGTCGGAAATTCAATATGGTTGTATTTAATTATGAATTTTTAATATTTTATGTAATTTGTTGTTTTTATCCGGTAAGCCTCATTATCTTAGATAAATCGACCAGCTAGAAGTCCTAAGAGAAAATTCTAAAAAATCACGTATTTCATTCAACCTAATCACTTTAGATCATGCTTTGATTTTAAATTTTACTACATCAGCAATATTTTGAGAAAATTATTATGTGAGTTTTTATAAAATAAAAAGGAATTTTTGGTAGAAAGTGTTCACACAAAGAGTATAAGGCAAAAAACCTAGAGAATTTACCTAGAGATTAGGTTTTCTATTTCTCAAAACTATGTCACTTAGCCTACATCATGCGTCTATAAGTTATATTTATACCTAGGTTACAAAATGGGCCCAACCCGCTAAGCTATGATTAGAGTAGTTAACTCCTTGCCAGCGTGGAGAGAATCAGGGGGAATCATGGGTCCCCCTCTCTGGTTCCGTAGGGGAACAGGAGCCCTCTAGCCACGAGTCTTGGTTGTGAAGCAGAGCGAGGTGGCTAAATCTGAGCTGAAACCCCTTCTTCGAGCAAAATTTCACCGGTTGTCGATTAGAGGATTGTTGTTGACTCCGAGTGAGAAAGATTCTGAGTGAGGGAGGATTTGGCCCTGAGTGAAGACTCCGAGTGAGGAAGGGCTTCATCCTGCCATGTGGGAGTCGCACTGGTTGGAGCCTAATCATGCCACTTGGCAGGAGCACGCCCTTCCTCACTCGGAGTCTTCACTTAGGGCCAAATCTTCCCTCATTCAGAATCTTCCTCACTCGGAGTCTTCACTCGGGGCCAAATCCTCTCTCACCTCCGCAATAACCATTCGGATGTTCACCTCCACAAAAATCATATCTTGCACTTTGTTGCTGTATTGGTTGTGAAGAATGCACTGAATATAATTGTTGTGGGAGTTTGGCTATTTGTTGAGTTAAAGCTTCAATCTGTTGAGTTAAGATTTTATTTTGGGCCAAAATAGTGAAATGGTCAAATCTAGAACTCCTTTTCTCTGAATTTGTTGACGATCATGCTGATCTTGATAATCCGTTGAGGATAAGGCTTCTATAATTCTAGTAGCTTGATCAGCGTCAACTGTCATCATTGTGCCCCCAACTGCAGCATCTAAAATCATTTTTGTATCTGGTCAAAGTCCATTATAAAAAATGTTCAGTTAAGCAATGTCTTCGAAACCATGATTAGGACACTTGCGAAGCAGTGATTTAAAGCGATCCCACGCTTCATAGAATGGTTCCTCAGCTCCTTGACAAAATGTTGAAATATCAGATTTAGCTTTTATGAATCTTGATGGAGGAAAGAAATGGTGCAGAAATTTTTTTTCTACATCAGACCAACTAGTCAAGCTCTGATTGGGATGTGATTGCAACCACTCCTTAGCTCTTCCAGCCAATGAAAATGGGAATAAACGAAGATATGCCGTCTCCATATCCTCCTGACCAAAACCCATGGTACCAACCAATTCATAGAAGGTTGCCAAATGAGTGTACGGATCTTCATTGGACATTCCAGTGAATTGATGAGCACTTATCAAACTTAGAAAGGATGGTTTCATCTCGAAAGCTCTTGTTTATGGCATCACAATACTTGAGAAGTATCATGGTCCTTGTTGATTTGCATAGTCTCCTAAAGTACGCCTTGGTGGTTGGTGTTGTCTTTCCATATTTTCAATTTTTGGAGTTGATATTGGTTGTGAAGTTGGAGAAGAAGATTGTCCTTCCTCTTGTTGTGCTTTTGCTTTGGCTTTAATTCTCTTTAGAGTCTTCTCTATTTCAGGGTCTATTTTAACCTGTTTTTAGATCCCTGACTTCTTAATATCATAAGCAAAACTGACAACAAAGAGGTTAACAAAGAAAAAGATATAAAAGCACAAAATTACTCACAACTACTATATTCACAAACCGAAATAATTAAATTCGATTTAAGTTTGATCCACGGTGGATGGCGCCAAAAACTTGCTGGTGTTTTTCATATGATGAATTTACAAAACACTAAAATGGTCAGTTTTAATGTGACTTATGGCAAATGGACCATTGTCGGTGTATTATATGTTCTAAAGAACAAATGTCATTCCCACTACGGATCATTTAAATCGATTTCAAACTATTACGGTAGATATGGTGTACTGTTTTCATGATAGTGAATTAAAGAAACTATAATAGGAATGCATGAAAGTAATACAAATGATATATTTGAAATAACAGAGTTTAACAACTGGGATTTAGATTCACCTTTCTCACCTTCTGATACACAGTCAATATTCATATAAACGACTTTTGCAATATGATTCTTTACGTCACAATCCAAGTCATTCGTATTGATTCCTCGACTACGAAATTCATAGGAATAGATTTGATAACGTCAATACCTTGATCATTTCAAATCTATTACAGCATTAAGTATGACTGTTTAGACGTTCACTATGTTAAATACCATCCCTGGTTATTTACTCACAATGAGCATTTCATTTAGATCCGTTTTCGCAAGTTGTTTTCCAATAACAAGCGTAAACTTAAATCAAGAAAATGGTGATCAAGCATATTCAAGCAATGAACATGAAATGAAAGACCAAGAATCATAAAACAAATTCATCGATTACATAAATACCAAACACATGTTCATCCGGCTTGATTGGTTGCCTCCGATCCCAATGAGAAAGTTAGCCATTCACAGTAGCCATGTTCATACAATATTAATGTAAGGAAAAAGAAAAGTCTAAGCTAATAACACTTAGTTGAAAAATCTCTCTCTCCGTCTCCTTTCTTTTCATTGTTTTCCTTTTATAATGCTTCACTCGCTCAAGCGAGTTTAAATCTCACTCAAGCGAGAAGCATTCTTCAACTCGAAGGAATTCCATGTCCACTAGTGGAAAAAATGGATATAATCACGGTTAAAAATGGCCTTTATTCACGGTAAAGAACCATGGTTGTTGAAGCGGTGGTAGTAGATGAGGGTCTTTAACCACAGTTAACAACCATGGTAATAAATCAGATCTAACCACGGTTATCGAGCATAACCGTGAATATAACAGACGATGTATATTCACGGTTATAGTAAAACCCGTGGATAAAGAACAGCTAAATTCACCATTTTTTAGCATAACCGTGAATATAAGTAGAAAAAAAATTCACTTACAGACCATGTATATTCACGGTTATAGTAGGAATCGTGGATAAAGAACCTCTATATTCACGGTTTTTTAGCATAACCGTGAATATAAGTAATATAAAAAATTCACTTACAGAGTATGTATAATGACGGTTATAGTAGTAACCGTGGATAAATAGTGTCTATAATCATGGTTATAGTAGTAACCGTGGATAAATAGTGTCTATAATCACGGTTGTTACCATAACCGTGAATAAACTCTGAGGTTTTTTTTTAATATGGTTTCTGTTTTATTGTTTCCCAAACCTGCAATTAGACAACCAGCACAATATACAGTATCCCAGCATATCCAGCAACAAACAATATATAAAAAGAATGGTATATATATAACAATTAATTTGATATGAATTCATAACAACCTAAAAAATGAAACTATATACAATTCAGATGAATGTAACCTAATAAAATGTAAACCCTAAATCCTACACTAGATACATATTTAAGAGAATAAAGATCCTATATCTAGCTAAGTTCTTTTGCTGATTTCAATGAAGTATGAGGCCCATTGCCTTCTAACATTATCTACAAGTGTCTTAAAGAAGTATGACCGGTCCTGGAAGTACTGCAAACAATGCACAAAACAATTAGAACAAAAGCTATATTTATTACATGAAATTGATGAAATTGTTAGAAAAGTAGTCCAAATGATGAGACTTACATCTGTTCATCCCTCTACTAAATGTTGTTGGATAATGGTCAGCATAGTGTGCATGACGAAATAGCCACACTCAAAGGAACCCTCCTGCCTATAAGACTACAATGGACATAAAATATAGAATAAGTGAATTCGCAACTTAAAAAATATATATTGAAGATTTGAATGAATATGATAGACTTACCTTTGGGTACACCCACACAACTTTTCTTCCCCTGGACTTAACTCCAACCAGTCGATTGTATCCAACCATCGCCCTACATCAAATAAAACACAAGATAAGTTAGAATCGTATAGGTCCAAAAAAGATGTAATCGAATTTGTACTTATTGTTTAGGGATTAACTTACCCGTCTACTACAGTTTTCAGGTCTTGTGGAACTGCCCGATGCGTAGTTTCAATGTACAGAGCAAGATAAGCCTGGGGAGAGATCACCACAAGCGTCCAGTGAGCGTTGCAGTTACCAGTGATAAGTGAGACTTCAAAATGCAAAAATTAATGACAACAATTATAGAATAGAATATTACCCTTTATGATAGGGGCCCATGTATACAGTCTTCCCAGACTCAAACATCTAATTCTGGATGTATGCCTGAGTGTCTTGTGTGGTGTTTGCTTGCTTCTGTATGAGAGAGGGCTCTAAGAAACCATAAGTTCCTTGGAAACCCAAGTCCACACAAAGTTTTGTCAGAAACCTAAACAAGTTGAGACATGGTTAGCGATAAATAACTTGTATAATGAAAAAATTGGACAAAAAGAGATATACTTACAACTCCCACAGCTGAATGATGGAGATGTTCAGCATCGACGTCCCCGAAATAATCTCACACATGTCAGAATGTGTAATGTAAAGTGGTACTGCACTTGGACGGCCGAACACCAGTGGCTCCCATGGGATCTGAACAGTCTCATCTCCTTGCTCATACCCGATGCGCCATAGCATCTGGATGGGATTGTCGGCCGGGTCTGGCCTCTTCAATGTTTGTTCCTGTTGAACAATTGACAACCATCACAGTTTATACCATAATTGACAATATAACAAAATTAGTTAGTGTAAGGTTTTTACCTGTCCAGGGGCAACCTACAGAAGTCTGTTGGGCCACATCAGAAAGTGGCCCACCGCCTGACCGACGGTCTTCACCTCTGGAGTTGCCACTGGCACAGCATCCTCCTCCTCGAGGATGAGCACAACAGAGACCCTGGACATACCATCAGGTAATGACTGATGGTGAACCACAGGGCCTAAGTTGTAGACCATGCCAGTGGCAACTGGCTCCTCTGACCCGTCAACAAACAGGTCACATTGACGGGTGTCTGGTGGCTCGACCCATCATCGTCAGGGTCAGCCGCCGCGTACGACCCCTTAGTGCTAACCCTCCGTACCTATATATTTACACATCAAGCAAAAGTTATTCAACAATGAAATAAAGTGATTACAAATAATAAAACCGAGGAAATTAAATAAAGAATCTAACCTGTAGGTCGCTAGCTGGTGCAATAGTCTCCTGGTAGTGGCTGAGTGAGGCCTTCATCTCCTCCCGAATCGGGCTATCTCCTGGTGGAGCCTAGATATCTCCTCCTGATACTCCTCCTGAATCGCAATGGTCTCTAAGTACACAAAATGAGAGTGGTCAAATCAAATTCAACCATAACCAAATATGCACCAGAGAACAACACAAAATGCAAGTTATCAAAAGTTTATCAAATTTTTAAATAACTCCCAACTTGTACATACTAACAATGACGTATAAAAAATAATTTTTCATCTCAAACTGTCCAAACGGACAATTTAAGATTCAACACAAACGATGACATTAATTAATTTAATGACCATTTGTGTCGAATCTCAAACAGGGAACTACGGTTCACTCATGCACAGTAACTTTCATACTAATTAACAACCACACATATACAACAGGAATAAAATTAACATATAAGAGCAACCAACAACAACAGCACAAAGGTTAATTTGGTCCCGAATTGAACCATGATCAGCATTCAGTGGTCACGGTAGGGACCAAGTATTGTTGCGGGGGTAGATTAGTCATACCAAATGAACAATAATGTTAATTTTAATACTTAACTAACAAAATAAATGGGTCAATCCCTCCCTAATTGAAATATTCGTTTGGTTTGTGTAATACTTAACTAATGTTAATTTTAATTTTTTGGAGAACTTGCCCAATCAACTAGCGTGTAATGTAATAGGAAGATTAATTTGGTTAATTAAAATTGGGTAAGGGGGCAGTTATGAACACCCCTTTTTGTTTTTGGATTGTCGTTTTCTTTGGATGTCAAGTTCCATCTTCAAGGTGGATACAAAATATCATCCATCCTCCAAATTGAGTAGTGGACAGAAGCAGGAAATTACCTATGGCTACATACTGATTAAGAGAGATCTAAGAACAGGTCCCTATCCTGGATCAAGCAGAAATTTTTTACAAAAGTAGAAGGGTGAGAGAAATCTTTTCTTAATCAGGCTAGAAAAGAAATCTTAGTGAAAGCAGTTCTATATCTGTCATTAGTTAGATTCCCACTTTCTCAATATTACATAGGTTAGATTTCTTGGAATATGTTAGCGAAATCAATATAGAGAAGAAAACAGTGAATCCTAGTTATTATGAGATTAGTATATATATACATGGGTAGATGACAAAGTAAATGTTGTGATACAGATCTATAGAACACAAAAAGAGTTTTTCAATTCTAGGGATTTTAGTTATGAAGGAGACACATCCTCATGGAAAAACAACACAGACAGCACCACTAGATTTATCGAGTTTGTGACTTCACCGAACAATCCAGATGGAAAGTTAACGAAAGGGGTTCTTAAAGGCAAAAATGTAAGGATCTCAAATTTCTCATAAAGCATAAATTTTTTACAAAAGTAGAAGGGAGTATACAGTGAAGTCTGGTTACAAAGCTATTCAAAACGACAATCCAAAAACAGCATGCGTTCTCACTTTCTCATCCCAACAACAGAAATATTATTAACATACCAAACAGGGATCAATAAAAATGGTGACGAGCAAAAATAGGGAACTTACAGAACAATGCAGCACCACTGGGACAAGCACAGAGCACACTGGGACAAGAATCGAGCGAGAAGAAGGAAACAACAGCAACGACCACATTGGGACAAATGGGGAAGATGAGAAACAGCTCGAGTGAAGAAGGAGAAAGTGGAAAACCAAAAAACAGGGACGACTTACCAGACAGGGACGACTTAATAGCTCGAGTGAAGAAGGAAGTGAGCGGAGAAGCCAACGACCAGGAAAGAGGAGGACGAGGAAGAAGACGACAACCAGCGTAAAAGAAGAAGAGAAAGTGAAAAAAGGCTGAAAGGCACGGCTTTTGAAGTTTCAGAAAGGATGTATATTCACGGTTCCCCTTGAAACCGTGAATATATTACACATATATTCACGGTTGAAGAAACAACTGTGGATAAATGTTAACTCTATCACCACGGTTACGACCTCAACCGTGGATAAATATTAAATCTATAATCACAGTTATATATACAACCGTGGACATACAGTACCCAGTGATTAAAACCTAAAACTTGAACTATATATCCACAGTTGGAAACACAACCGTCATTATAAACATCAATATATATCCACAGTTAACATCATAGCCCTGAGCATACCCATGAATATATAGTCACGGTTGTGCACACAACCATGGATATATATTTCAGGTACTATATATCCACAGTTGACTTCTCAACCGTGAATATATACTGATGGGTACGATCATGGTTATGATGTTAACCGTGGATATATAGTTTTCTCTGATTATAATGTTCACCTTATAATTTCAAAAATGTCACCGCGCATGTTTTTATCACTGATCCTCTTCAACCCGTGAATATATCCCGTTGTTATATCCAATTTTTGCACTAGTGGTCCTGCTTCACTTGCCTGCTTAATTCGCTCAAGCGACGACTTTCGCTTGAGCGAAACTCAAGCTGATAATTCCCTGTTCCAATTTCGCTTAAACCATAGTTATTCCGCTGCAGCGAAGCCTTTCACTTTTGATTCTGTACAAATCTCGCTCGAGCGAAATAGAGTCGCTCAAGCGACTTCAGTACTGTAACTCACTGGTAGAATTTCGCTTGATGCATTTGTTGTTTCGCCTGAGCGAAGTCCTTGTTTTTACATTCTGGACTATTTTCACTCAAGCGAGGGACTTCTTCATCAGTCCTCACTGGTCCAAATTCGCTTAGGCGAATAGATCATTCGCTCAAGCAGTTGATGAGTTGTAACTTGCATCTGTTGATTGCTTTTCTCGCTCAAGCGAGCCTTCAATTTAGCCTAAGTGACTTGAGTCGCTCTAGCGAGAATGACCTTCGCTTGAGCGAGTCTCCTATTCTTTGCTCTTAACTTGGTGAAATCTTTCTTTTGTTTTTCCTTTCTTCTTTCTTCTTCATTTTTCCTGAAATTGCATCAAAATTTGGGATTTACTAACACTTATTAACCAATCAAACTTGTACAATGCTTATATCCTAATTTATGTCCTATATAGCTTACAAAATAACAAACATTGCACATTATGTCTAACCTTTGCTCTATTTTCATCACAAAATCTATATAAATTGGACATCTATCACGTTTTAGGAATAATTCTTATATGACCTGTTATTCTAGGATAAATAGCATTAAAATTAGTCTTAAAACTAAAAATACTAATTTTGTTGATAAGTTAAAATTGATACATTAATAGCTCGTGGTGTATACACTAACAGAGGGGACCCCGAAGAACACCTTACCATGTACACCACCACCATGCTGGTTACCGGGGTGTCGGATTCCCTCTTTTGTCAAACCTTTCCCACTACGTTGACTAAGTTGGCCCTTCTCTACTTCTCCCACCTTCCCAGAAGAGCATTGCCAATTTTTCTAACCTCGGTAAGAAGTTCCTTCATCAAATCTCCACCAGCAGATCCGTACAACAAACTTCATATAGCCTGGTGAACCTACGCTAGCTTCCGAATGAACCTACACTTTTTCAAGGAAGCCATCCAAATCTGGGACCTTAGTTCTAAAGTGGCGCTAGATGCCATATAGACTGGCCTACGCCCAAGCAAATTTTCTGACTCCTTGGCCAAGAACCCACCCTTGGACATGGATGATTTTCGAACAAAGGCCTCTCGATACATCGCCATTGATGAATGAGAAGCCAACCGGATAAGCCCCTCAGATCGGGTTAACCATCGGCCCGACCAGAAAAGGAAAAGTCCCAAGTAGATTCGAGACAAACATGTTGATGGTTAACCCCCTAAGGGAAGAGCCAAAGGGGTCAGATACATCCAAGTTTTATGAGTTCCATCGAGCTCACAGGCACGAAACCGAGGAGTGTCACTCCTCTGAAACCAGATAGAACATCTAATTTCCAGGGACACTTAGCAAGGTTCGTCGCTCTGATCGACAATAGACTGAAGGAGGGAAACAAGAAGAGAGAAATGGAGCATCCCGATCAGGTTGAACTCCAAACTTGGGACTGGTCATAAGCCCTCTACTCTCAGTCCCTGAGACCTGAAGGCGATAGAGAAGATAGAAGGAGATTTATACATACTATTTCAGGCAGATTCCAGGCACTCAAACATGTTAGCCATACCAATCGGGGCAGGTAAACTTATTGTAGAAGGACTCAGACTTAGTGATTATTACTTTTGACAGGTCAAACTTCCCTGAAGGCGGTCCTAATAGAGATGAGCCGATAGAGGTCACCATGGGAGTTAAAGACTTTGTGGTGGAATGGGTACTTGTAGACTTGGGAAACTCAGCAGATATTCTACACTAGAAAGCATATCAGAAAATGGGTTTTCCCACCCAATAGTTGAAATGGTATGATAGGACTTTGTTTAGTTTTTCTGGTGATTCTGTGCAGGTTTTAGGTTTCATCGACCTGAGGACCACTTTCAGAACTAGAAGAGACAGTCGGGCAGTCATGGTTAATTGTTTGGTCATCGATTTTCCCAGCTCCTATAATGCGTTGCTAGGACAACCATCCCTCAACGCCCTGGCCACTATAGTCTCTACCATGCATCTAACCATAAAGTTCTTACTTGGAGACGAAGAAGTAGGAGTCGTCAAGATAGACCCAGAAGTAGCCCAAGAATGTTACTGTGAGAGCCTCCGCCCTAAGGAGACATTTATAATTGATGAAGATATAGAGACAGGGTTTGACCCTCACGATGAAAGGAAATATGAGAGACCCCAGCCAGTGGAGTCCCTCAAGCTTGTCCAAGTCAGCCCCACCCCGAGCCAGTTTACGCGGATTAATACAATACTCGACTTGGACCTCGAAGAAGTTCTAGTCAACCTATTGAAAGCGAATGTAGATCTATTTACCTGGAGCCCCGCTGACATGCCCGACATCAATACCACTATAATCTGCCACTCACTCAACATCGATCCCGACGCTAAGCCCGTATCCCAGAAACCCAAGAAGATGGGTCTCGATCGGAAGAATGCAGTCAAGGAGGACACAGAGAAGCTTGTGCTTGCCAACTTCATCAGGGAAGTCAAATATCCAACTTAGTTATCAAATGTGGTCATGGTGAAAAAGTCGAGCAGCAAGTGGTGGATATGTGTTAACTTCACCAACTTGAATAAGGTATGTCCCAAGGATCCCTATCCTTTACCTAGTATTGATAATTTGGTAGATGGAACTTCAAGATTCAGGATTCTGAGTTTCGTGGATGGATACTCGGGGTACAACCAGATCCGAATGGACCCTAAAGATAAGGAAAAAACAACTTTCATCATAGGTGGGGCCAATTTTTGTTACCGAGTAATGCCTTTCGGTCGGAGGAATGCAGGAGCCACTTATTAGAGTCTAGCTGATAAAATCTTTGCCAAGAAAATTAGAAGAAACATGGAAGTATATGTAGACGACATGGTGGTCAAAACCAAAAAGGCGAAATTGTATGTGCAAGATTTGAAAGAGACGTTTTCTCAGCTGTGCAAGCACAATATGCGGCTAAACCCTGAAAAATGCTCTTAAAGTTTTTGGGGTCCAAGGTGGAAAGTTTTTGGGGTATATGCTTACCTACCGTGGCATTAAGGCCAACCCGGATTAGTGTCGGCCTATACTGGAAATGTGAAGCCCCTAAAATATTAAAGAAATCTAATGCCTCACCGATCAGATTGCGGCTCTCTCCACTTCCTCTCAAAGTTTGCTAAAAAATCTATGCCATTCTACAAAGTGTTGAAGAAGAAAGACTCGTTCTAGTGGACTTCAAAGTGTGAAAAGGCGTTTCAGGACTTAAATACCTACCTTACATCTCCACCAATTCTGACACAACCAAACACGGGGTCAGAATTGGTTCTCTATCTTTTCGCAGGGACCGGGGTAGTAAGCTCAGTTTTAGTCCCAGAGGATGGCCCGATCCAGAGGCCAGTCTACTTTACTAGCAAGACATTACAGGGGGCTGAAGCGCGATACCAAAGGGTCAAAAAATTTGCATACAGCCTTGTCGTGGCCGCGACGACTTCGACCTTACTTTCACAGTCACCAAGTTATAGTAAAGACCGACCAACTGCTCGGTAAAATCTTCAAAAGCCAGAGCTTGCAAGTAGGATGGTCGCTTGGGTTATTAAATTGTATGAATAGGGCATTTGGTATGAAGCTAGAGGGCCTATTAAGGCCCAGGTAGTGGTAAGTTTCCTGGTAGAGTTGGGAGAGAATAAAGACAACTATGATTCCATACACGGGTTGTGGACTCTTTTTGTAGACGGATCCTCCAACACGAAGGGCAGCAGAGCAGGGGTTACACTGGAATCCCCAACCAGCTTAGTGGTCGAAGAGTCACTTAGATTCCAGTTTAAAGCCAGCAACAACTAAGCATATTATAAGGCTTTCATCGCTGGACTGCGCATAACCTTAAACTTTGGGGCCCGGTGTGTTCAGGAAAAGATCGACTCCCAGTTAGTGGCCCGGTAGGTGGAGGGGTCATACCAAGCCAAAGACCCAACTTTGATGAAATACTTGGCTTAGGTGAACGAGTTGACAAGAGTCCTTAAACACTTTTGAATAGTCCATTATCCACGAGCGATGAACGAGCGTACCAATTTGCTCTCCAAACTGGCCAGCACAGTCAAAGCAGGGAACCTCAAGATAATCGTCCAAATCATTCTAGAAGAACCCATAATACATGAGGCTCAATATACATACCAGGTAAGCAAGATACCGACTGAAAATACCTGGATGACCCTAATTATTGATTCTCTCAGGCAAAGGGCCTTTCCGAAAGACCATCAGCAAGCTAAAAAGCTATAGGTATAGGAAGCCAACTACGCTCTACTAGATGGCCAACTCTACAAGAGGGGTTTCACTATGCCTCGCCTAAAATGCCTGAATGAAGGGCAAGCTAACTATGTGATACGAGAACTCTACTCGGGGATTTGTAGCCTTCACGGAGGAGTCCGCCCTTTGACTGCTAGGGTCCTCCGAGAAAGATATTTCTGGCCAACCTTATAGGCCGATTGCTCTGAGTTTATCAAGAGGTGTGACCCATATCAGTGCAACGCCAACCGGATCCACAGCCATCTCAAGCCTTTGCATGGAATCCTGGCTCCTTGGCCCTTCAACAGCTGGGGATGGACATCCTGGGACTATTCCTCCCTGGGAAAGGTCAAGTCAAGTTTCTTCTCGTAGCAATTGATTTCTTCACTAAATGGATCGAGGCTGAACCCCTTGCAACCATCATCGCGGCTAAGGTTCATACTTTCACTTAGAAGCACATCATTTGCTGACAGGACTCCCTTACACAATCATCTTAGATAATGGCCGACAGTTTGCTAACAAAGGTTTTATTGAGTTATGTGAGAACCTGGGCATTAAGCGGAAGTTCTTTTCTATAGAATAGAGTGATTCTCTAGGAGCTTAAAAGGTGGCTCAGACAAACTAAAGGAAGGTGGGAGGAAGAGTTGCCTGGAGCTCTATGGGCATATCATACAACTCCACACTCCTCGACCCACAAGACCATATTCTGACTAACATATAGGCCCAATGCCATGATACCAGTAGAATTAAGGGAACCCACTCTCCAAAGCTTTGCCTATGATGAAGACTCGAATAACGACGGAAGACGAGAAGATCTAGATCTCAATTTAGAGGAGCGCGATGTTGCGTATGTAAAGATACAAGAAGCTAAGTAGGAATCCACCCAGCGTTGGAACTCTCTAATCCGACCTTGACCCTTTTGTAGAGGAGACCTCGTCCCGCGCATCGTAGACAACAATCGAAAGCCATGAGAAGAAGGCAAATTCACTACCACTTAGGACGGCCTGTACCGTGCTAAGGAAGCTATCGAAAAAGGCGTCTACCGCTTAGAAGAACTGCCAAGAAGGGAGATGCCAAGGATGTGGAATGCCACTCACTTGAAGTTTTAGTACAGTTAATCATTCTAAGCAAGGGCACTTTTTCTCTACCCGAGAGGTGTTTCCCATTGGGTTTTCTCTCGGGAGGTTTTAACGAGGCCCCTATTTCTCCAATAAAAGCTTCAAAAGTATTCAATCAAGAAAATCAGCACACTTAAAGCATACGTTGTGAAACTTAAAATTCATTTAAGTACTCAAAGCCCGAGCGAGGAAACGATCCTCTTGGCAATACACTGTAAAACTTAAAATTCGTTTAAGTACTCAAAGCCCGATCGAGGAAACGACCTTTTCGGCAATACGTTCACAAAACTTAAATATCATCTAAGTGTTAAAGATCATCTTAGCACAAGAAATATGAGTGTTACTCCTCGACTATCCGAGTTGAATAGTACAAGAAACAAAGGAAAGGAGTAAACGAAACAAAGATGAAAATAAAGTGAAAGTGCATTATGCTCGTTCGATTCATACATCAACTAGTAACAAAAAGAGTAAAAATCATAAAAGTATTCTCCTAAGGGGCGGCCTCAGAAGACTCGACGTTAAGGGGCTTCGTGGTCGGAATACCGATAGTAGTTTCAATCTCGGGGATGTCGCTCTCTTCACCCGTGTCGACTCCCCCTTGGTCCTCGTCAGAATCTAGGTACGGTACAATCTGGTCATCCGCAATAATCTTAAAAGGATCGAGCCCTTCAAAATCTAGCATGAAGGAGGGGTTCAACATAGTAATTTTCTCCTAGCAGAGCTTAAAAGCATTTACATATTTCACGATGATGTCCCGCTCCACCGCCTCCAGATCCAATTTCGACTCCTTTTTCTGAGCCTCCAAATTTGCCCGGGCCTTCTGGAGGTCCTTCTCCAATTCTTATTTTTTGAGGGACAGAATGTTGTAGGTTTCCATAATTTCCTCAACCCTCTTATCCCAAAAAGAACACCTCTCCTCAGCCACTGACAATTTTGACTCAGCTAAGGATCGTCTAGCCCGAGTGACCTCTAAATCCCTCTCTAATCACCCAAAGTCATCCTTCAGCTTCGCAACCAACAGCATGGCATCTTTCCCTTCCCGTAACAACTCATTCTCTTTCTTAAGAGCCTCATTCTCTCGGGTCAATAAGGCCAATGCCAAGCCTCATTCGCAACGCTTAGCACATGACGGCGAGGGTTGAAGAGGCATACTTCTCTTCATCTTCTTTAAAAATGACCGCTCAGTCTAAAAATTAGGGCACAGGGAAACGTATGTCCTATAGGGAACGAGCAGGGTTCTAATCAGTTCTCATCGGCCCATTTACAAAAGCCTCCCTAAGGCGCTTGGAAGCTTCTATCACGCTTAGCATAGAACCACCAATCTCCTTCGTAGAAATAGAACTACCAAATCTCGTAGGCGCATCTTTAATCCTACCAGTAGACCTCTCGTGTGTCACCAGGGGGAGATTTCCTCCTCCGTATCATCTATAACACCCCCCAATTTTCTGTACTCTAATCCTGATGTAATCGTCATTGTCGCAACCTGGATCGCGACGGCGCGGCGAGAGAGAAAAACCTGCTTTGATGGAACAGGGAGTCGCCACCAACGTTTTTATTCATAGGAAAAACATTGAAAAAAAACTAGGTTCAGTAAAGCACTGGTTAAAAATTGAGATTCAAGTTCGGGAGTCGATTACGAGTAGGGAAGGTATTAGCACCCTACATCGCCTGTCAGAAACAGTACCAAGGTTGAAAGCGAAATATAAACAGCCTTAAACAAAACATGGTTTCTTCCTCTTTTATTTTTATTTTGAAAATGATAGAATGGAGTAGAGAACTGTACAGACATAGAATGTTGAAGCGAGGTCAATGGGATGTTTCATCCGAATTAAACTCGACTTCGATACGAGACAGAGAGGGTGAGAGAATGCCAATAAGACGTCATGTCTAAATTAAACATCCTCGGGTAGAAAGGATAGGGATAGGAAAGAGATAAGCGGGACGTCTTGTCCTAAGTATCCCTTCCCTATGAATTGTAGCGAGGCTTGAACAAAAACTAGGGGGAAATCAACAAGACGTCACGTCTAAATTGATTTTTCACGGAAACGACAAAAAGGAACATCATGAAAGAAATACGAAAGCAAAGAAAATAAATCAGTAAAAAGAAATAAGAAAGGTGGGCCCGACAGGAGTTAAAGTCCTGCTCCTACGTATTCTTGAATTATCAAGAAATCAGGGTTACGTAGTTCTGAGTGATTTTCTTTTAAGAAAAGATTAGGAAAATGTTGGTGGGTATCACTTTGGGGAGGAACCCATACAAGACGAAGTTCTTCGCACGTATACGGGTTCTATAGAGGTTGTGTAGACAGAAGTATTCCCGTACGACACAGTTAAAAAAAACGGGAATTTTTTGGCTAGAAAGTACAACATATGCAAAATTTATTACTTATTATTTTTATTATTTTTCTTAGGGGTAAAGGGTAAATATTAACAACACAAGCTATACTACACAAAAAATTATAACCAATAGACAGAGATCTGGCAGAAAAATAAATAATGAAAACAAAAGAAATAAGGGACAAAAAGGAACCGGTGTGGAGGCTTAGGAACCGGTGTTGGGGTCGGATACAGCGACGGTGTCGAACCGGTATTAGACTTGCATGCTGTGGTAGACGCACTGAGCTGGTGTTGGACTCAAATGCTGGAAACTGAGGGATGTGACCGATGTTGGTGGGGAACGATCCGAAGTGAGGAGGTGACTGAATGCTATGCAGGGACGGTGTTGAGGATTGATAAAAGCAGTGGCTAGGTAAGGTACGGTATGGAAGTTTGGTGAAGGGAAATAACTTTGTACTGGGATGGTGTAGGTACGATGTAGGAACGATGTAGGTTCGGTGTGAGGGACAGTGTAACACCCTAATTATTTGCAATTAATAAATCCCCAAAAACATGAGAAAATTTTGCACAAAAACAGTCACGTAACATTTGATGTAGAAGGGAGCAGGCAATGGGGAAAACTAAGAACATTCACGCGCATAAAGCAACCTACAGGGAAGCTAAAAACTGGGGCCGGCTCGATGGGTTTATCGTAACGTACTAACACTAGGGCGGATCGCACAACACCGTTTATTCGCTCGGACGGGGTCTTACACCGTCCAGGCGGAGTATGGTAATATAGCAGCGGATAGAAGAATTTCGCACTGAGACTTCCCTTCGAGAATTACTGGTCACTCAACAGGAGGAATAGATAAGGGAAATATGTTAATACATTCACACGCATAGCGTTTGGTGGAAAGGCGAAGTTAGAATCATCCTACTTGGCAAGGCGGGGTATATTTATCTTGGGCGGGCTGTCCTAGTTACTTGGGCGAGGTATGACGCCGCCGAAACGAAATCTACATAACGCCTCCTCAACACAACTACAAGGTAATTTCCTCCATCGGGTATGGACAAGGGTTCACTAAGTAAATCCTCACACTCGCCTTTCACTCAGAAAAATGAGAAGTTACAGAGTACACATACGTTAGTAGGTTGTGGAGAAAGGAGGGATCTGAACCTGTTCCACCCAGCTCAACTAATTATGACAACGCCTGGGCGGACTTAGCCATAACGCCCAAATCCGGGGTTCAACACCGGGGTCCGGATTGCGTTAGTATCACAACGGATAGGAAAGGATAATAGTCGATATCTCGCTCTGGTAATTACTCGCTTCAGTGTGAGTCCTCGCGCTTGGGCGAATTGCTCCCACACTTCGGGCGGGATACGACTCCGCCCAACGTATCCGACATAAGTTTTCCTAAAACAATTCTCAATTTACTCTGACTGGGCTATATCCTGCTCAAATCATACCGTCCCTGCGTATCTATTAAAGCTCACTTATAAAACAAGGCAGCACATAGCATCACACACACAAAACCATACATCCATATATATACATAAAAGCGTATATTACTATTTACAATGCAAAATCAGACTTCTACTTGTTCATAAAGTTCTATTCATCACAAAACATTAACATCCGGTATGAACCAGTCCGGGCTTCATCTAACAACGCCTTAATTAAACCTTCGAAATGCATCAGCACTCCGCCCAGCATTCCAGCTCTGCCTCTGATCCTCCTCACGAGAGACATTCACTGAAAATGGCCACTGCAGGGGTGAGCTTTTACATGTAAAATGATACTCACAGACTCGGTATCAGCGTCAGTACACGCTCCTGCTATACCTCAACCTTTCTCAAGTAACCAAAATCATACAATTCAACAATGTTCATGACACACATAATTCACCGAGTTTATTCCACATCCAAATATATAATCATGCATTCAAAATCATACACTTGCACATACATAGATTTATACATCACCACAATCAGCCTTATTTCTATATGCATGCCTGCGGATCCGACTCGGGAAAAGACTCTCAGTTACGGCCCCCTTTTCTTTTGGCCCCTCGTCCCTCAGCTCTTACCAGGTGGCACCGGCCTCCCCACGGCGTCTCGAGACTCACTTCTCTAGCTCCAACGGCTACCACGAGCCCTATTGGGATCTAGCCAGGGTTGGTAACTGGAAGTCATTTCCCTTGGGGTTCTTGACCTTCCATGGGTCACCCCACTCTTACTCATGCAACTAACACATTCATTATTACACATCATCGCACCATGAACACATTACCGTAGTCATTAAGTAAGAACGAATATCCTCCACTACTCGTCATCATTCAGTCAATCACACCAGCGCATGTTACAATCGGTCATCAAACTAACAACATTGAGCAATCCAATTAAGAACATGCACATACATACTTTTCATAGTGACAACAAAATAGATCCATCATTATCATCCACGAGCAGACTACGCCATAGCCACGAAGATCACTATCAGAATCTCAAATCATGCATCAGTTTTAGTAATTGTGAATACATGCACACATGCACAGCATCAGTTCTAATGATTATAAAAACATGCACACACACACACTCGCATTCAGCAATGCATTCATCCGGTACCGTTCTTAGACCATGCATTCGACATGCAAGCGCCCCCTACCTTTAGAAGAATCCTCAGAAACCTTTTTCGTTCTTGTTGTTGGGTCCGATGTCCTTCTCCTGGTTCGTCCGGTCTTCCTTGGCTTTGTCGTATCCTGCGCCTGATTCTGGGATGAAGTGTGGTCCGTTCTTCAGTACTGGAATCAAGATCTCCAGGAGCGAAGAGTAAGATGGAAGAAGAAGAAAGATGGAGACGAAGAGAGGAAGTAGAGGATGAAGTGACGGAGGAGAGAGTCTGAAGAAATAGCAAGTGTGTTTTCTCTGCCAAGGGCTCACGCTTATATACATATATATGTGCATGCGCACAGTAAAAGGAGGGTGGGATGGGAGAGTGTGTGCTGCAGCAGCCACGTGCACTCCACTCCATCCCCTGACCATCACCATTTTCATATTTTAGTGGCTTAAACCTACTTAGTTAAATACAATTAACAGTTATTTCTAGTTGAAATCAAGTCTTAATGGTTTATTTTTCATTCAGCGTTTAATTTTAAAACGGGGATGTTACAGACAGTAACTTTGAGCACAGGGGAACTTCAAGCTCTCCCCCACTGAAAAAGAATTTCGTCCCCGAAATTCAGTCGGTACTTACGTAGGTAAACAATTCGGGGTACTGCTGTCGCATGGCGTCTTCGCGTTCCCACGTGTAGGAGGTGATCTTGCCTTGCTGCCACTCCACCTTAACCAGCCTTACGTTCTTATTTCTTAAGCGCTTTACCGATTGATCCACGATTCCAACCGGTGTAGCCACAGTGGTTAGGTCTTCCTTGATCTCTACCTCGTCGTCCGGCATCATGTGGCTGGGGTCATGCAAATATTTCCTTAGCTGAGACACATGAAAAACGTTGTGTAATCGGGACAAGTGAGTTGGTAACGCGAGGCGGTATGCCACGGGGCCAATCCGTTCTACTACTTCATAAGGTCCGATGTAGCGAGGGCTTAACTTCCCACTTTTTAAGGCTCGTCCAACTCCTTTACTCGGAGAGGTTCTCAGAAACACTCGATCTCCGACTGAAAATTCCAATGGCTTGATGCGCTTGTCATGGTAGCTCTTCTGCCTGTCTTGTGATGCTTTCATCTTCTCCCTTATCACTCGGATCTGTTCTGTGGTTTGCTTCACGATGTCTGGTCCCAGTAATAGACTTTCACCCGCTTCCGACCAACAGAGTGGGGTTCGGCATCTACGCCCATATAATGCCTCGTAAGGTGCCATGCCAATGCTGTGATGATGGCTGTTGTTGTACGTAAACTCGATCAAGGGAAGGTACTGCTCCCAGTCCCCACCGTACTCTAACACACACGCTCTCAATAAGTCTTCTAGACTCTGAATCGTTCGCTCGGATTGTCCATCCGATTGGGGGTGGTAGGCAGAACTAAGCCAAAGCTTCGTCCCCAGTTCTTGATGCATGCTGGTCCAAAACCTGGACGTAAATCTAGGGTCCCTATCTGAGACGATGGAAGTAGGTATGCCATGCAGTCGAATAACTTCTTGAATGTAGATTCGAGCCAATTTATGCAATGGGTACTTCATATTTACAGGTAAGAAGTGTGCACTCTTCGTCAATCTGTCAACAATGACCCAAATGGCATCATGGCCCGCTCGGTTTTTGGGTAATCCCATGATAAAATCCATCGCAATTGAGTCCCATTTCCACACGGGGATTTCTAGAGGCTGCATTGCACCGTACGGTTTTTGGTGCTCTACCTTCGATTTCTGACAAGTGATACACCGGGCCACGTACTCCGCCACATCCTTCTTTAGTCCGGGCCACCAAAACTGTTTCCTCAAATCGTGGTACATCTTCGTGGTTCCTGGGTGAATGCTGAGTAGGCTTTTGTGGGCTTCATCAGGCACCATTCTTCTCAATCTTCCTTCACTTGGTATGTATATTCTGTTCCTCACCCGGAAGATTCCATCTGACCCTTCTGCCAAGGATAAATCCTTTCCTTTAGCCTGAATTTCCTTCATTTCAGCTAGGTAAGAGTCCGCCTGTTGCTGTTCGTACACGGATTTTAAGAATTCGTTGGCAATCCTCAACGTACCGATTGTCATCTTCTGAGAGGAAGGGGCGTCAACATGCAAGTTCATGTCTCGGAACCGCTCTAACAACTCAACTTCTTTTGCCATCATGGCTGCTATGTGGAGGGATTTTCGACTCAATGCGTCTGCTACGACATTTGCCTTACCTGGGTGGTATTTCAACTTGAAATCATAGTCCTTCAAAAACTCAATCCATCTTCTCTGCCTCATGTTCAGCTCCTTTTGGTCGAATAGGTATTTAAGGCTCTTATGATCGCTGTACACTTCAAACTTGGATCCGTACAAGTAATGCCTCCAGATTTTCAATGCAAAAACTACTGCTGCCAACTCCAAGTCATGGGTCGGATAATGTTGTTCGTGGGGTCTCAATTGCCGAGAGGCATATGCTATCACTCGATCCTTCTGCATGAGCACACATCCTAATCCGAGTCCGGACGCGTCACAATAGACCACGAAGCTTTCTCGTAACTCAGGTAATGCCAACACCGGAGCAGTTGTCAACTTATTCTTCAGCTCTTGGAAGCTGCTCTCACACTCCGGACTCCACACAAAAGGAACATTCTTTCGAGTCAATTTAGTCAGGGGTAATGCCAATTTAGAAAAACCTTCGATGAACCTTCTATAATATCCTGCCAAGCCCATAAAACTCCTTATTTCCGAGATCGATCTGGGCCTCTCCCACGCTATTACAGCAGCTACCTTCGCAGGATCCACCGAGACGCCTCGCTTGGAGATCACATGCCCGAGGAAGTGGATCTCATCCATCCAAAATTCGCACTTTGAAAGCTTTGCAAACAATTGCTTCTCCTTCAACACTTGGAGTACCGTCCTGAGATGTCCTTCATGCTCCTCAGATGACTTAGAATAAACTAGAATATCATCGATGAAGACAACAACAAACCGATCTAAGAAGGAATGGAATATGCTGTTCATGTAATTCATGAAAACAGCAGGGGCGTTTGTCACACCAAACGGCATCACTACATACTCATAGTGACCATACCTAGTCCTAAAGGCAGTTTTAGGAATGTCCGAGTCCTTCACTCGGATTTGGTGATATCCCGATCGTAAGTCGATTTTTGAGAAGACTGAGGCTCCACGCAGCTGGTCAATTAAATCATCAATTCTAGGCAGTGGGTATCGATTCTTGATTGTGAGTTTGTTAAGCTGTCGATAATCTATACAAAGTCTCATGCTGCCATCCTTCTTCTTAACAAGTAGCACAGGTGCGCCCCATGGTGACACGCTTGGTCTAATGAACTGCTTCTCAAGTAACTCATCCACTTGTTTCTTCAACTCTACCAATTCAGTTGAGGACATTCTGTAGGGTGCACTGGAGACCGGTTCGGCTCCAGGGATCAAGTCTATAGAGAATTCAACTTCTCTATGGGGAGGTACACTCGGGACGTCCTCTGGGAACACTTCTGGGAATTCGCAGACAACGGGAATTTCGTTCACTAGGGGCTCATTCTCATCGTCGGTCAGACAAAGCATCATAAATAGTTGGGTTATACCTAGTGCCGTGCCATCTTCAGTGGGTTGTTTTGGGAAAACTATCTCTCGGTTTCTACAATCTACTAATACCTTATTGGCTGAAAGCCAATCTATTCCAAGCACAATATCAAGACCCTTTAAGGGCATGCAAATCAGATCGAAGGTGAAACTCCGATCATACAACTCAAATGCTACATTTTTACATATAGACGATGTGAACACACTAGGGCCAGTAGGGCTGGCCACTTCCAAAATCCGGTTCATAGACACAGTTGGTAGCCTCAACTGTTCCACGCACTCATCAGCTATAAAAGAATGGGTTGCCCCCGAATCGAAAACAACATTAAGCGTATTCGTTCCAAGTGAGCACTTACATTGTACTAGATCGTTTGCTGGTGCAACATCCTCTGCATTGATGGTGTAGATCCTTCCTGTCGCTGTTGGGCCGGTGTTCCTCTCTCGACTGTTCGGGGCATGCATCATATTTCCTCTGGTTCCGTTGCCTCTGCCTCCATGTCGTTGGTTATCATTCACTCTGGTTCGATCTTGAAATCCTCCTTGACGCACATTGGTGGTTGCCTGGCGGAGTTGGGGGCAGTCCGGGCGAACGTGTCCCTTCTCTCCGCAGTGGTAGCATTTAACATTTGTATCATTGCATTCCTTAGCAAAATGATCACCGCCACATTTAAAGCATCCGCCATACCTTGGTCGCCCACTCATCTGTCTCCCTTGGTCATTACGGTTCTGATATCTGGTGAAGGGTTCATTCCTCCTCACGTTCCCTGGCCTCTTGAAACGTGATTGCTGAGGCCTCAGGTGCTGGTTAGCTCTGCTGCACTGGCCCGAATGGGCCCTGTCATCCTCTTCGAATATTCTACACTTGTTCACTAAGGCAGGGAAACTCCGGATTTCATGGTATCTGCAGGCCCTCTTGATATCCGATCTCAGTCCGTTCTCAAACTTAAGACACTTGGAGTGCTCCGTTCCTGGCTGCTGGAAGGGCGGATAGAATAGGCACAATTCCTCAAATCTGGTCGCGTATTCTTCCACAGTCATGGAGCCCTGTTTTAACTCCATAAACTCCAGCTCTTTCCGACTCCTTACTGTGTCGGGAAAGTATTTGTCTAGGAAGCAGGCCTTGAAATCGTTCCACGTCAGTTGATTGTCATCTTCGGGGAATCGGCTCCTGACTATCTTCCACCAATTCTCCGCTTCATCTCGCAGCATATACACTGCGCATTCCACCTTCTGGGCTTCGGTACAGCGAAGACCCCTAAAAATTCTCTCTAATTCCTGAGTCCACTTGAACGCCGCCTCAGGGTTCCGTCCTCCTAAGAATTCACTCGGCTTCCTCTTCAGGAAGCGGTCCAGCACATGGCCATCCTCAGGTTGAGTTTGGCCTTGCCTTTCAAACACATCAGCAAAGCGTTGGAATGCTGTGGCTATAGCCTCCATACTTTGACGATGCGCCATTCCTTATCCTGAAATTGACATCTAAGGATAAGTATACGGAGCCACTTACTACCGATCTAGTTACTAGTCCAACAATTAATAACTTAGCACATTATGTCATTCGCCTAAGTCATACACACAATCGGACCAGGGGAAACAACCCCTTGTCCCCAAGACAATCATCAATCAGGTCAACCAGCATCAGAACAATTTCAACCATTCAATCAAAAGACACAGACACCACCGCTTACACTTGGTAAGCATACTTTGGCCTTGGACTTTTCGGTCCGCTCTGATACCAAAATGTAACACCCTAATTATTTGCAATTAATAAATCCCCAAAAACATGAGAAAATTTTGCACAAAAACAGTCACGTAACATTTGATGTAGAAGGGAGCAGGCAATGGGGAAAACTAAGAACATTCACGCGCATAAAGCAACCTACAGGGAAGCTAAAAACTGGGGCCGGCTCGATGGGTTTATCGTAACGTACTAACACTAGGGCGGATCGCACAACACCGTTTATTCGCTCGGACGGGGTCTTACACCGTCCAGGCGGAGTATGGTAATATAGCAGCGGATAGAAGAATTTCGCACTGAGACTTCCCTTCGAGAATTACTGGTCACTCAACAGGAGGAATAGATAAGGGAAATATGTTAATACATTCACACGCATAGCGTTTGGTGGAAAGGCGAAGTTAGAATCATCCTACTTGGCAAGGCGGGGTATATTTATCTTGGGCGGGCTGTCCTAGTTACTTGGGCGAGGTATGATGCCGCCGAAACGAAATCTACATAACGCCTCCTTAACACAACTACAAGGTAATTTCCTCCATCGGGTATGGACAAGGGTTCACTAAGTAAATCCTCACACTCGCCTTTCACTCAGAAAAATGAGAAGTTACAGAGTACACATACGTTAGTAGGTTGTGGAGAAATGAGGGATCTGAACCTGTTCCACCCAGCTCAACTAATTATGACAACGCCTGGGCGGACTTAGCCATAACGCCCAAATCCGGGGTTCAACACCGGGGTCCGGATTGCGTTAGTATCACAACGGATAGGAAAGGATAATAGTCGATATCTCGCTCTGGTAATTACTCGCTTCAGTGTGAGTCCTCGCGCTTGGGCGAATTGCTCCCACACTTCGGGCGGGATACGACTCCGCCCAACGTATCCGACATAAGTTTTCCTAAAACAATTCTCAATTTACTCTGACTGGGCTATATCCTGCTCAAATCATACCGTCCCTGCGTATCTATTAAAGCTCACTTATAAAACAAGGCAGCACATAGCATCACACACACAAAACCATACATCCATATATATACATAAAAGCGTATATTACTATTTACAATGCAAAATCAGACTTCTACTTGTTCATAAAGTTCTATTCATCACAAAACATTAACATCCGGTATGAACCAGTCCGGGCTTCATCTAACAACGCCTTAATTAAACCTTCGAAATGCATCAGCACTCCGCCCAGCATTCCAGCTCTGCCTCTGATCCTCCTCACGAGAGACATTCACTGAAAATGGCCACTGCAGGGGTGAGCTTTTACATGTAAAATGATACTCACAGACTCGGTATCAGCGTCAGTACACGCTCCTGCTATACCTCAACCTTTCTCAAGTAACCAAAATCATACAATTCAACAATGTTCATGACACACATAATTCACCGAGTTTATTCCACATCCAAATATATAATCATGCATTCAAAATCATACACTTGCACATACATAGATTTATACATCACCACAATCAGCCTTATTTCTATATGCATGCCTGCGGATCCGACTCGGGAAAAGACTCTCAGTTACGGCCCCCTTTTCTTTTGGCCCCTCGTCCCTCAGCTCTTACCAGGTGGCACCGGCCTCCCCACGGCGTCTCGAGACTCACTTCTCTAGCTCCAACGGCTACCACGAGCCCTATTGGGATCTAGCCAGAGTTGGTAACTGGAAGTCATTTCCCTTGGGGTTCTTGACCTTCCATGGGTCACCCCACTCTTACTCATGCAACTAACACATTCATTATTACACATCATCGCGCCATGAACACATTACCGTAGTCATTAAGTAAGAACGAATATCCTCCACTACTCGTCATCATTCAGTCAATCACACCAGCGCATGTTACAATCGGTCATCAAACTAACAACATTGAGCAATCCAATTAAGAACATGCACATACATACTTTTCATAGTGACAACAAAATAGATCCATCATTATCATCCACGAGCAGACTACGCCATAGCCACGAAGATCACTATCAGAATCTCAAATCATGCATCAGTTTTAGTAATTGTGAATACATGCACACATGCACAGCATCAGTTCTAATGATTATAAAAACATGCACACACACACACTCGCATTCAGCAATGCATTCATCCGGTACCGTTCTTAGACCATGCATTCGACATGCAAGCGCCCCCTACCTTTAGAAGAATCCTCAGAAACCTTTTTCGTTCTTGTTGTTGGGTCCGATGTCCTTCTCCTGGTTCGTCCGGTCTTCCTTGGCTTTGTCGTATCCTGCGCCTGATTCTGGGATGAAGTGTGGTCCGTTCTTCAGTACTGGAATCAAGATCTCCAGGAGCGAAGAGTAAGATGGAAGAAGAAGAAAGATGGAGACGAAGAGAGGAAGTAGAGGATGAAGTGACGGAGGAGAGAGTCTGAAGAAATAGCAAGTGTGTTTTCTCTGCCAAGGGCTCACGCTTATATACATATATATGTGCATGCGCACAGTAAAAGGAGGGTGGGATGGGAGAGTGTGTGCTGCAGCAGCCACGTGCACTCCACTCCATCCCCTGACCATCACCATTTTCATATTTTAGTGGCTTAAACCTACTTAGTTAAATACAATTAACAGTTATTTCTAGTTGAAATCAAGTCTTAATGGTTTATTTTTCATTCAGCGTTTAATTTTAAAACGGGGATGTTACAGACAGTAACTTTGAGCACAGGGGAACTTCAAGCTTCCTAAGGCTAGAGGTCCTTTGTGATGATCTAGACAGATTATTCGAAGATCCTTTGAAGGTTAGGAGGAATCGGAGAGAACTTAGGCAGGGTTTTCTTGCAGGGAGAGGGAAATCCAACCCCTTGAGCTTCTCTGGTTGTGGCATTTATAGGGCTTGAGGACATGGGCTGAGTGTTTTTGGGACAACAAGAGTTCCCACTCACACATATGCGCAGTGGTGCTACCCTGGCCACTATCTGTTTGTGGGGAACAGTGGTTCAGTAGGGGTATTTTTAATTGTCCACTTCCGCCCCCTGTCTGCCACTTTTAGGGGGTGCGATTCCAGGTCAACGTGCATAAAACCTCTGAGCTCATCCTTCCGTTGTCAAGTTTGTGACATCGGCCATTAAGGACATCGGTTAGATGGAATTCCAACTGGTCCGATATGGCCTCTTTGGAACCTGGACCTGTATCACCTTCATACCGGTCGAACCTTTTCAATATGGTACATAGGGGGCGGTGTTCTTCCTCGTAGCCCGGACTTATTGTCTCAGCCGGTGTGCACATGTTTCGATCTGAGTCACCCCACTAGATCGAGAAATTTTACTTAGGCCGGACTGACCAGTCCTTCCGTTGTCAGGTGCATGACATCGGCCCTCCAGGAGCCAATATCTGGTCCGTTATTACCCCTGGAACTTGGACCGGTGTCATATTTACTACAGTCAACACTTTAGTTTTTAGTACCCTGGGACCGGTGTTCTTTCCATCTGGGCCGGACCAAAAGAGGTGTTCACAGATGCCCCTCTTTACTCCTTTTTCATGAGAAATACGGAATCTTTGTATTTCCAAGGTGAAAAGGGAGTAAAGACATGAACACCGATGTAGGGGCTAAGCGGGACCCTCATACCGGTGTGGGACTTGATGATGTGGCTAGTTAACCAATCGACGTGTCCTCCACGTGGTCCACGTCAGGAGATGACTGGAATATCCTACGTGTCGACATCTAATTAGTCTTTTCAAAATTCAAATTTCACGCCTTTGGACCAGAATGCCAAAAGTCACGGCGAACGGCCCCTTTTTAATGGGCCTTAGGCCGGAATGTGGAAAGTTCTAAATCCTCGCTTCTTCACTCTATAAAAGCAACTTTGGGGATCTCTCATTTTAACTCCTTTCTTGATATCAAAGTGCTGCCTCTCCGACGTTCAAATCCTCCAGTGTTAAATTTCTGCTCTGGTGTTACAACCCTGGCCCGTACTAAGAGAACTGCACGCATCGCTTCAGCAGGTAGCCATCATCTCCTTCATTTTAATTCATAGATAGGTCATGGGGGACACCGGTTCAAGCAGTGACCCCATTGAGGTCCTATCAGGTCCTCCTTCGATTACATCCCGGTGTCAGCCGGGTGGAGTCTCGAGCCGAGGTCTGAGTCACCATAGTGAAGCAACCTCAGGGGCTTCACATCGGCTCATCTCATCAGGACACCGTTTCTCCACATTGCCTTTGTGGGAAACAGAGGGGTTTGAAACATCGTCAGACTCATCATATTTTAACTTTGGCACTGCTAGTGAGAGGGGCAGCAGTGCCGACCTCTATCTTACTGACGATGTGGCTTTTTACAGCTGTATCCCCTTCCTTCGCCACACCGTCTGAATGGCTTCTGAAAACTCTTCTACCGGCACCGCTGTGGTCACTGATCCCATTGAGACGAATGTTCTGGCACACCGAATTAACTGGCTAGCTGAGAAGGCCAGGGATCCCTACTTCTGGGTCCACGAAGACCCAAAGACTATCGTCTCCCGGTATGCTGAAGATGCTGCTGATGTCACTATTGAAGATGTCGTTGTTCACACCGATGTGGAGTATGAAAACGACTTTACCGTATTCTGCCCTTTAACCTCGGATAGGATCTGCCATCAACCGGGGTCGAGAAATCTCTTTATGTACGAGATGGTCTTCTCCAAGATAGGCGTCCGCTTTCCTCTGACGGAGTTCGAGATGGGGGTACTCCGTTTTTTAGACTGCTCTCCCAGCCAGCTTCATCCCAATGGCTGGGGCTTGGTAAGGGCTTTGGAAGTACTTGGGGAATACTTTCACTTTGTCCCCACAGTGGCTCTCTTTTTTACCTACTGCAGGGTGATGCGCCGGGGTAATGCTGGAGGGGGTCTGGGCTTCATCAACCTTCGCTGCGACTCCAAGGTGGTTAACTTCGAAAGTTACACCGAATCGGCCAAGACGGATGGGGTCAGCTTCAAACACTCCTACGTCAAAGTCGAGGTCAATGCAGGGAGGCCGGTGTTCTGGGAGAATTCTGATTTTTCCAGACGGTTTTACACCGGTTGGACTCATGAGCATTTTCTCCTGACAAGCAACGCCTACATCGTCAGCGAGAGTGTTCTGTCAACCGAGTCTAAGAAAGTCCTGGACGCTCTGAAGGGTTACTCCGTCTTCGCCAGGATCTCCTGCAAGAAACTTTTGGGGATGGAGTCGGGCTGGGATGCTTACCTGGGTAGATACTATTGAACCTTCCTTTTTTTTTGATATATTCACACCGGTACTAACATCGTCCTTTTTTCAGGTGAGATGGCTCGGATAGACATTCTCAGGAAACTGAGGGAGGCTGCCGAAGCCCGGAACGCTGCTGCTGCCGAAGCCCGGAACGCTGCTGCTGCCGAACAGGAGAACAGGGTGACTCCTCGTCGCACCCCAGCCAAGGTTGTGAGCATCCCGGCTGAGAATGTTGGGGCCATGGCTCTGGGGCCAGTGGAAAGGGCCCCAGTCAAAAGGAAAGTCCACCCCGGCGCAACCTCCAAGCAGAAAAAACACAAGGCTTCAAGGGTTGTGGCCGAAGTTGAGGCACCTCGGGAGGAGCAGGCCGGTCCTATAAATACTTCTTTGGACCGATCTCAACCAGAAGACATCGTCATCAACTCCCGTCTCTCGGACTTTCTGGAATACGTTGGAGGGACACCGGCTCGGTTTGACATCCCTTTCAAGCTCAAAACCGATCTTCCTGCTTCTGAGGCTCAATCCGCTGCCAAAGCGGCTATCTTTAACCTGGTCGAGGCAGCCAGGGTCCTCAGCTCTTTGGGCGACTCTTATTACTCCGGTATCGAGGCTAAGGAATGCCTAGACCAGATGAAGAAAGCTGAAGCCTTGAGAGTTGAGGCCCAGACCGCCTTGACCCAGAAGGAGGAGGAGCTGGTCAAGAGCCAACAAGACCTGTCCGAACTCACAGCGGCTTATACATCGGCTGCCAGGAGGGCAAATGATGCTGAGGCTAAGGGAAAAGCTTCAGAGGACGCTCTCCAAGCTCTTCAGACCAAACTAGAACAGGCCAAGGCTGCAAAGGCCGAGGTTGATAAAAAGAACAAGGAGCTGGTCGAGAAGCTTGCCGATGTGCAGGAAGAGCGGGTGAGGGAGCGGAAGGAAACTGAGGAGCAGTTAGCTGAATTTTCAGATTTGGCCGATGTCACTTTCAGCTCCGCCGTTCGTCAGGTTGTACATCGGAATTCCGTTGTACAACTTAACCTGAACGGTATAGGTGTCTACTATGAATTTCATGGTGGTCCCTTATATGCTATGGACCGGGGTCAGGCTTCGGAACCTGAGGATGTTCTTTATGAGCCAATGCCTCTCCCCGAGGGCCAGAGTATGGAGCTGAGGACGGTGTCGGAGGAATCCGAGAGGACAGCCTCTGCTAGACCAGACTCTCCAGTATCTAATTCTTAGGATCCTTTTTCTTAGCCTTGTTCCGGGATGGGCTCCGGAGTCTAACCTTTTGTAATGGCCTTAGTGCCCTTTATTAATATAATGTAATTTTTCTACATCCGCTTGTCTTTTTAGTTCTTTTCCAAATAATACCAAGTTTATCCCACCTGTGACCGATGTAAGATAACAACTTAAAGTAACACCATCTAATCATTAATCTGTACTTGGAATTGAGACCTCATTTTTGCCTGTTATTTGCCAGTTTAATCTGAACATCGTCCCTGCAAAGCACAGAACCTCGGATTAGTGCACCATGATCACCCTGTCCTCAACTTTATTGCCTTTAAATGACCGGTGTAATATGCATGACATCGGCCTTAGTAACGCTCGAATCGATCCAACTCAATTCTATCCGAGGTGGGTTTCATGACACCGTTCGTTATGGCTCAAAATAGTAACCAGTGTAACCACTAGGACACCGTCTCTTCTGACCTAATTCGCATGGGGGCCGACTTTATTCGATTTGAGGGACATGACACTATTTTTTTTTTTTAGGAAAAATTGTCTTTCAATTAACAGGAGGTGAGGAAAAATTGGGTTTGACCCCCGGTAGACCGGAAGGTAGAGGTTGCCTTGTTAGGCGAATGGGAAAGTAAAAGGGTGCCTTCATAAGCGACTGGAGAGTAAAAGGTGCCTGAATAGGCGCATGGAAAGTAAAGGGGTGCCTGAATAGGCGAGTGGAAAGTAAAGGGTGCCTGAATAAGCAAATGGAAAGTAAAGGGTGTCTGAATAGGCGACTGGAAAGTAAAGGATGCCTGAATAGGCGGACAGGAAGTAAAGGATGCCTGAATAGGCGAACAGGAAGTAAAGGATGCCTGAATAGGCGAACAGGAAGTAAAGGATGCCTGAATAGGCGGATGGAAAGGAAAGGATGCCTGAGTAGGCGGACTGCAATAAATGGTTCCTGAATAGGCGGACGGGAATTAAAGGATGCCTGAATAGGCGGACAGAAAGTAAAGGGTGCCTGAATAGGCGAATGGAAAGTAAAGGACGCCTGAATAAGTGGACAGGAAATAAATGGTGCCTGAATAGGCGGACAGAAAGTAAAGGGTGCCTGAATATGCGAATGGGAAGTAAAGGGTGCCTGAATAGACGATTGGGAAATAAAGAATGCCTGAATAGGCGGACGGAAATAAATGGTGCCTGAATAGGCGGACGGGAATTAAAGGATGCCTGAATAGGTGGACAGAAGGTAAAGGATGCCTGAATAGGTGGACGGGAATTAAAGGATGCCTGAATAGGTGGACAGAAAGTAAAGGATGCCTGAATAGGCGGATGGAAAGTAAAGGATGCCTGAGTAGGCGACTGGAAAGGAAAGGAATGCCTGAATAGGCGAATGAAAAGTAAAAGGAAGCCTGAATAGGCGAACTGGAGAGTAAAGGATGCCTGAATAGGCGAACGGAAAGTAAAGTGTGGGTTTAACCCTCAGTTGACAGGAAATGCAGAGATTGGAAGAGCTAGCAGGACGTCTCGTCCAAATTAACTCCTGCTGGCAGGAAATGTAAAGGTTGGGGAGGAGCTAACAGGACGTCTCATCCAAATTAACTCACTGGACCTAAAGGCTTGGGGTGATGCCTCAATTTGACATGATCAGAAGGAGGCTTGGGGAGTCATCCCCTGTGATTGTAAGAGGAGAAACACGGGGAATCGTCCCCTTGATTGAGAAAGGAGAAACATGGGGTGATGCCCCAGTTTGACATGATTGAAAGAATTGCTCTTTGACTGAAAGAGAGAGATCCTGGGTTGATGCCCCAGTTCGACATAATTTGAGGGAACCTTGGGGAACTGCTTCTTGACTGGAATAGAAGAAATCTAGGGAGACGCCCCAGTTTGAGATGGTTTGAAGAAAGTGTAGTTCCATTGGGGAGGAATTTGGTGATTCGGGGTACTGCTCCTTGACTGAGAATGTAAAGTTTGGGATTTATTGGGGAAGAGATCCCGAGAAGCGCCAACTTTGGCGATTGATTCTACTGGGGATGAGAATTTGAGAGATGCTAATTTTGGAGCTGAGCGGGAGACTTTGAAGATTGCTAACTTTGGCGATTAAGGAGAAAGAGGCTTAGAACGGTGCCAGCTTTGGAGATTGAAGAGGAGACTTTGAGAAGTGCCAACATTGGCAATCTAAGGAAGGAGTTCTGAGAAGTGCCAACTTTGGCGAGTGAGGTTCCATTGAAAAGAGAACTTGGGAAGTGCCAGCTTTGGCGATTATGGCTCCACTGGGGATAAGATGACGAGACTCCAAATGACTTCTTGTTATAACAACCTGCAGAAAAGGGATAAGTATAGCAATGGCAAAGTAAATAGAAATCTGAGGAGACTCCCCATGGAGCCATGATCTCTTGAGGTGACTCATGACCAAACAGAACAAATGAAGTAACTCTAACTTCAAAGAGTGTGTCTGGGCTCAAGTCTTCATAACGATCACCTGAGGTGAGATTGAGCAATAGGATCATCTTGCCCCCACAACTTTAAATAATTATATTTTTTATTTTATTTGATAAAGGAAAACACATGTCTTATCATATTCATGAATTTCACAATATAAACATGTATCGAAAAAGGGTGAAATTTATTTACGAGTTGAGTAAATACATGGGAGGGAAGTAGGGAAAACAAAAAAAGTCTAATACACAGGTTGATAATAGATGAAACAGGGAAAGCTTGCTGATCTTTTGGTGAACCCCTGAGGATAACGCACATCTTAAACCCCATATCATGACTTCAAGCTCACCCTTCGACTCTGCTTCTAAGAAAGTGATTCAGTCATGATCTATGTGCCCCAGTTTGGACTCGCACTTTTTGCATGGGAAGTCTCAGTCATACCGTCAGGATTTTGACCCTAATTTTTGCCTGAGCTGCCTTTTAGGTTTTCGACTCACCGGGTCGCTCTAATTTTTGCCTAGGCCGCCCTTTCCAGGTTTTCAGCCTAGCGAGCATATTTTTTTTTACACACTCTTTTTTCTTTTCTTTTTGTTTTGATATTCTTTTTCTAGGAAAAGTATTTCTTGACCGCATCCGCATTTATGGGCATTGGTAAGTCCTTAACGTCCATGGTCGCGAGTATCAAGGCTCCCCCAGAAAAGGCTTTCTTCACAACATACGGACCTTCATTGTTAGGTGTCTATTTCCCCCGGTTGTCTTTTCGGATTAGCAAAATTTTCTTGAGGACTAAGTCTCCTTCCTGAAATTGTCGAGGTCGTACTTTCTTTTCAAACGCTCGTTTTATACGCCTCTGATACAACTGACCATGGCAGAGGGCATTCAGTCTCTTCCCATCTATCAGGTTCAATTGGTCATATCGAGCTTGGACCCATTCAGCCTCTTCTAGTTTCGCCTCCATTATCACCCTAAGGGATGGAATCTCTACCTCAAAAGGTACAACCGCTTCCATACCATATACCAGTGAAAAAGGGGTTGCCCCTGTTGAAGTTCGAACCGAGGTGCGATATCCATGTAGAGCAAAAGGGAGCATGTCGCTCCAATCTTTGTAAGTTACGACCATTTTCTGTACGATCTTCTTAATGTTCTTGTTGGCCGCCTCGACTGCCCCATTCATTTTCGGTCAATAAGGAGAGGAATTGTGATGTCGAATCTTAAAGCTTTCACACAATTCTTTCATCATCTTGTTGTTTAAATTCATGCCATTGTCAGTAATGATCTGATTTGGCAAGCCATATCGACATATCAATTCTCGCTTGACAAATTTGACCACAACTTTCCTTGTCACATTGGCGTATGAAGCTGCCTCCACCCACTTGGTGAAATAATCAATGGCAACTAAGATGAAACGATGACCGTTTGAGGCTTTTGGTTCAATGGGTCCAATAACATCCATGCCCCACATTGAGAAGGGCCACGGCGCCGATAAGACATTCAGGGATGATGGGGGTGCATGAAGATGGTCAGCATATACCTGACACTTATGACACTTTCGAACATAAGTGAAACAGTCAGCTTCCATGGTTATCCAATAATATCCAGCCCTCAAGATCTTTCTTGCCATGGCATGTCCATTGGTATGAGTTCCAAAGGATCCTTCATGAATGTCTGCCATGATTTTGCTTGCTTCAGCAGTATCGACACAACGAAGGAGGATAAAGTCATGATTTCTCTTGTAAAGCACATCACCATTCAAGAAGAAACCCATTGCAAGTCGTCTCAGGGTCTTTTTGTCATTCTCTATGGCACCCTCAGGGTATTCTTGACCCTGGATATATCTCTTGATATCATAGTACCATGGTTTCCCATCTGACTCTTCTTCTATTACTTGGCAGTACACGGGCTTGTTGTGTCTTTCTACTTCAATAAGGGGCATATCACAGTCATTGCTTAATTTAAACATTGATGCAAGGGTGGCCAAAGCGTCAGCCATTTGATTGTCATCTCAGGAGACATGGTGAAAAGAGATATCATCAAATTCCTTGATTAGCTCCTTGATATAAGCTTGATAAGGGACTAACTTGCTGTCCCTAGTCTCCCATTCACCTTTTAGTTGGTGAATGACTAAGGCGGAATCCCCATAGACTTCTAACTTCTTCACTTTTGCATCTAATGCTGCTTGGATCCCCAGAGAGCATGCCTCATATTCGGCGATGTTATTAGTACAGTCAAAACAAAGTCTAGCGCATACAGGGATAAATTCTTGATCTGGTGAAATTAGGACGGCACCAATCCCATGCCCTAGTGCACTAGAAGCTCCATCAAATCTCAAAATCCATTTGTCTTTCTGAGTATCTTCTTCATTAAACAATGCCAAGATATCCTCGTCCAGGAACTCAAAGTGCATGGGTTGGTAGTCACTTATAGGTTGATGGGCTAAGTAGTCTGCCAAAGCGCTCCCTTTTATGGCTTTCTGAGTGATATAGATTATGTCGTATTCAGTTAATAGGACCTGCCATCGAGCGATTCTTCCTGTTAAGGCGGGTTTTTCAAAGATATACTTGACAGGATCCATTTTGGAAACAAGCCAAGTAGTGTGACTTAACATATATTGCCTTAAACGTCGGGCTGCCCATGCTAATGCACAACAAGTTCTTTCTAAAGCCGAATACCTCATTTCACAGTCAGTGAACTTTTTGCTCAAGTAGTAAATGACATATTCTTTCTTTCCGGTCTCATCATGTTGCCCCAGTACACAACCCATAGATTCATCTAACACTGTCAGATACAAGATCAGTGGCCTTTTAGGAGTCGGCGGTACCAAGATCGGTGGCTCCCATAAATACTATTTTATCTTCTCAAAAGCCATTTGACAATCTTCATTCCATTACGTCGGTTGATTCTTACGGAGTAACTTAAAGATTGGCTCACAAGTTGCTGTCAGTTGTGAGATAAACCAAGCAATATAGTTCAACCTTCCTAAGAATCCTCTAACTTCTTTTTCTATACAGGGAGGAGGCATTTGAGAATCGCTTTGACCTTGTCAGGATCTACTTCTATTCCTCTCTTGCTTACAATGAACCCTAACAGTTTGCCTGATCTTGCGCCAAAAGTACACTTGGCCGGATTCAACCTGAGCTTATACTTCCTTAACCTTTCAAAAAGCTTTCTCAGATCAACAATATGTTCTTCATCAGTTTTAGATTTAGCAATGATATCATCCACATAAACCTCTATCTCCTTATGCATCATGTCATGGAAAAGGGTCACCATTGCCCTTTGGTAGGTTGCCCCAGCGTTTTTCAAACCGAAGGACATCACTTTGTAACAGAAGGTGCCCCACAAGGTGATAAATGTGGTCTTTTCCATGTCTTCGGGTGCCATCTTAATCTGGTTATACCCGGAGAAACCATCCATGAACGAGAAGATTGTATGTTGGGCTGTGTTATCAACCAAGACATCAATCTGTGGTAGAGGAAAATCGTCTTTGGGACTAGCCCTATTTAAGTCCCGATAGTCTACGCACATTCGTACCTTTCCATCTTTCTTCGGGACAGGGACGATATTTGCTACCCATTGAGGATACTTTGCCACTGCTAAGAATCCGGCATCAAACTGCTTTTTAACTTCTTCTTTGATTTTCAAGAGCATTTCGGGCTTCATTCGGCGCAATTTTTGTTTTATCGGGGGACAGTCCGGCTTTAGTGGTAATTTATGCTCAACAATGCTAGTATCAAGGTCAGGCATGTCTTGGTAAGACCAAGCGAAGATGTCACGGAACTCTATTAATAGCTTAATTAGTTCTTACCTCCGCTCCTTACTCAAGAAGGTACCAATCTTGACTTCCTTCTTATCCTCCTCATTCCCCAAATTAATAATCTTAACTATCTCCAAATGAGGCTGAATTTCCCTGTCCTCTTGTTCCAATAACCTTGTTAACTTAGGTGAAGGATAAACTTCCTCATATTCCTCATCAGCATAGTCAACTGGGTGGTCAAAGTCATGAAATGGGATTGCAAGTTCATTATTCTCAAGAGGATCATCTTTAGATCTGCGTTTATTCAGGTTATTATGGTGAATAATAAAAACGAATAAGTAAAGGATAAGGGAATCAATGCAAAGATAGGGAAAGCAAGAAGAACTGGAATTCAATACATATTTATTTGTGAAAACTGAAAATGATAAAACATGTATTTGCCCTTATTACAGAAAAATGCCCCAAAGCCTTAGGCATAGCAATGAGGCCAACAAGTCATTAAAGTTTTGTCAATTACTTTGGTAGAACATTTAAAGTTATGGGTAGCTCGATGGCTTCCCAGTTACAAAGATCTCTGTCTGATGAGCAAGGGATCACAAAGCCTCCATCTTCATAGGGATCATCTTCAATAGCAGCTACTTGATCAGGGGTACCAAACCAGCACTTCGGAAGCTCTAGTAGAGGTCACATAGGGGGACTCTAGCAACGCGGGGTTCTCGACCCTCTAAACGGGCAATCCTCCTCTCTTTCTTTTCTTCTACTACTCTTCTTCTGTCAGCTGCTGAAGGTTGGTATCCCAAACCATACTTGTCTTTATTGTCTGAAAGATGCACCAGTTCTATTCTTCCTTTTAAGCCACGCCCCAAGCCTTTCCCGGGTTGATATTCCCCTTGTTACATTGTTTTGGCCATCATCAGGGATGCATTTGGCATATGGGCCTTTATTTCTACACTTCCTTCTCCAACATACGTGGTATTTGCAATCTCCAAATCTTGAAAGGAAGTTTCAAGTGCTTCTTCTGCAGCTTCGATGAAGGGGGTAGACAGGGGCTTACTAACCAGAAAATCTTCTTCACCAGAAACGATAATTAGTTTATTATCAATGATAAACTTTAGTTTTTGGTGCAAAGTAGAGGGAACCACTCCAGCTGAGTGGATCCAGGGCCGACCCAACAAGCAACTATAGGCAGGCATAATATCCATCACTTGGAAGAGAACCTGGAAAGTACATGGCCCTACTTGAATTGGAAGCTCAATTTCACCTATCACCTCCCTTCTAGTGCCATCGAATGCTCTCACCACCATAGAACTGTGTTTCATATAGGTTCCATCAAAAGGGAGCTTGGCCAATGTAGATTTTGGCATGACATTTAATGATGACCCATTGTCGACAAGCACCTTCGCCAATATGTGATCTCGACACTTAACTGAGATGTGGAGGGCTTTATTATGCCCCATTCCCTCCACAGGTATCTCATCATCTGTAAATGATAGATAATTATCAGCAGCGATGTGCCCCACTATTCCTTGAAATTTATCAACGGTGATGTCGTGAGTTACGTGAGCCTCATTAAGCACCTTAATTAGAATTTTCCGGTGGGGCTCAGAATTCAGCAAAAGTGATAAAAGGGAAATCTTTGCAGGGGTATTGTTTAACTGGTCTATCACCTAGTATTCACTCTGGCGAATAAATTTCAAAAACTCTTGAGCTTCTTCATCAGTCACAACTCTTTTGATTTCTCCATCAATGTCCCCTTTGACCAACTTGGCTTTTCCACTACTACCAGCTCTGCTCACTAGACTTGGTTCCTTCCTTAATTCCGGTGGATAGTAAACTCGACCATTCCGGGTCACCCCTCCTATCCCTGATATGTTTGACAAAAATGGGTCATTCATTTTTGAGCTTTCAGCTATTACCTCCACATTATATTTCCATGGAACAGCGTGAGAATCCTTGAACACAAAAGGAGCGGGTGTCTGGATTGTGACAGACTGATGCGTAGGGCTTATACTCATTGAGGGGTTCTTGGTGTAGTAAATTACCAGTGGTTTAGGAACTGACATTCCTGTTTCCCCATGAACCATGTTCACATCACTGTCATGACGCCTATATACTTGGAAGACATGACTATCCATGAGTCCCTGGAGTACTTTACAAAAATTTTGGTGACTGATAGTCTGCTCCTTATCATTTTCACAGTCCCAAGGTTTTCTTATTAAACCCCTCCTGAATAATTGGGCATGAATCTCCTTCAATGGTGTCTTGACATCAGAGACATTCGTCACATGCTCCTCATCTCCTTCCACAGCATTAATCTCAGGACCCTGATGGTTGGGCAAGGGATTTATGGTCACATTTGGCATTCCTTCCTTAAAATTTAACCAATTGGCTTTGATTAAATCTCGTACTCTATATTTCAAGGCCATACAATTTTCTGTGGAGTGCCCGGGTGCCCCGGCATGATAATCACATCGGGCATTTGGATCATACCCCCTAGGGTAGGGAGGTTCCACGGGTTTCGCAGGACAAGGGACTGCAAGGGAATATCGGATAAGGTGAGGTAGAAGTTCAGTGTATCTCATAGGAATCGGGTCAAATTGGACTGGTGTTCGTTAATTATTTGGTCTTCTTTGGTTTTGGTTAGGATTAGGTGGTTGAGGCCATTGTTGCAGAGGATTGTACTGGGTTGGCTGTGGATTCGGTGCCCTGATGATGGGTGGACGGATGTGGGATTGTGGTGACGCGGGATAAGGGATCTGGTTATAGGTAGCGGCTGCCATATGTGGGTATGAAGCATGAGGAAAGTGATTGGTATGTTGAAAAGTGGTAGGGCCGAATGGTCTGGGTTGAGCTCTCCTTTGGTCATAAGAGACAGAGTTAGTTTCCCCATCTCTCTTTCTCCCCTCACCTAGTGCTAATCTTTGTGTAGCGGGTACCCCAAATGGGCCTTTGGAAATCTTCCCCGTCCTTAGACCACTCTATTCTTTCTCCAATAATTACGATATCAGAGAAATTGGATGAAACACTGCCGATCATCTTATCGTAGAAAGGTGATTGGAGTGTGTCAATAAACATGGCCACTATCTCTCTTTCAGAGAGTAGAGGATCTACTTGCGCGGCTATCTCACGCCAGCGTTGTGCATACTCCTTGAATGTCTCACTATCCTTCTTTGTCATGTTTTGGAGTTGAATTCTATCAGGCGCCATGTCTAAGTTATACTTGTACTGCTTCAAAAAGGCATCCGCCAGGTCTTTCCAACAGCGAATACGAGTTCGCTCCAAATGAGTGTACCAAGTGAGTGCAGCCCTAACTAGGCTGTCTTGAAGGCAATGTATCAATAACTTGTCATCGGAGGCATGGGAGGCCATTTTTCGGCAATACATTGTAAGATGATTTCGAGGGCACGTCACCCTCGGTATTTGTCAAAGTCTGGCATTTTGAACTTTGGTGGAATAATGACATCTGAGACTAAACAGAGTTCAGAAGCATTTGTCAAGCCAAGGCCTTCCACACCTTCCACAATCTGTAATCGCTCCTCCAGGATCTCTATCTTCCCTCTTTGCTGGGACTCTGTGGTTGTGCCATGATCAACAACCCGATTCATCGTTTGAGTCGTGTCTCGCGGGTTGGAAATGTAAGAATTCATGTATCTATACGGGTAACCGTAATATGGGTAGAAAGGCATTGTTGAATGGGCTTGGTTCATCAGGTTAGTGTTTTGCGCCAGACCCTATGGTTGGGCTGTTGCTTGGGTGATGGGAATTAGCTGAGCTGTTTGGGTGGTTTGAGTTGGGATGGTTTGAGCTTGGGTGGTCTGAGCTTGGGTTTGGTTGATTAGTAGAATGGTTGTTTGGGTAGGGTTTGGAACTTGGAGGTTTGTCCACTGTAAGGTATTACCATCTTGGGAATTGATTAATAGAGGAGGGAAATATCCTGGAGGTAAGCCGTATGGTGGAAAGGGTACAGGGTTACCGTCCAAGCCAATGAAAATGTGTGGTGGCGTATAACCATGAGGCCTAGTGTGGGAATCAGCAGGTTGGTTGGGACTCCCAACATTAATAGTGAGGGGGACTGCCGTGGGATTTACAGCCTGGCCCGACGTTGGATCCTCATTTCCCGCAGAAGGGCCCCCTTCAGTGATCCCCTTTTCCAAGAGCTTCGTCAGTTCTGCAATTTGTTACCTTTGCTGATTATTCTCATTCTTGAGGTTCTCATTCATTTGTTCTGTTTCAGCCATGAGCTTCCTCTATAGTCGGGTTCCGTAAGGGTGCGTCCCCGTGCTGCCTTTAGAAAGGAATACAAAATTTAGAAAAAATGAGCAAATAATAAAAATCAAGTATAATGAGATTATGCGGGAAACGATGTCAGAACTTGACGAATCCTTCGACCGTTCCTCAGAACGTCACGTTCAAAAGTACTAAGTAAAGCATTAAATGGAAATTAACATGAGATAGTTGTGAAGACAAAAGAATCCATCATCTCGAAAAAAGTACATTACTGCCACAAAGTGCTGGGTTACAAAGCAGGAAAATAAATCAGTCATTCCTTGCTCGGGCAATCATTTCCCTCATTTTACAAATTCATCCTCTGCAGTAATCTAAAAACATTACAATTTCTCTAGGAGTATTGATAGGGTTGGTAATTCCTTCAGCTTGTTTGAGCAAAAACGGGAGGTCTTCTAGAGCCCCGTTAGCCAGGTAAGCCAGTTTAGCGAAATGATCCATCCACAAGTGAACAGTTTCATCTCGTTATGTTAACTCAGCTTCCAAGAGGCGTATGGTCTCTTGACAGTCTTGTTTAATGTTCATGGCGCATTGCCGCTCCCCATTTATCTCTTGCTCGCAAGCCTTTACCACTTCATTGAGCTGTTGTTCTAACTTGTAGACTTGTGACTGTAGAAGCTCTTTTTGCACCATGATACTCCGTTCATTTCCTTTTGATTGCGTCAACATATCCTTCAAAAGATGTTTCTCAGCCAAAACGGTATCACTTTGTTTGCTCTTCATTTTTAGCTGAGAATTGGCCGCTTGAAGACATTGGTCTTGTTTCATCATGTGGTCTTCATCAATCTTTCGTTTTTTCCTAATCTCTTCAATGGCTTGCTTGTTCTCCGAGTTCTCCCTTTTCTGAAGGGTGTATTCTTGCTGACATCTCAATAAGTCTTCCTCTAACTTCTTGTTCTTGGCAGCTAACTCCTCTATCTTGGTCTTTAGCGCCTTGGTTGCCTTATCTTCCACAACAAGTGATGGAGCAGGAGTGTTTTCCTGGAGATAAGAGGGACTTCTGAAGGGTAATTTAACAATAGAGACCCTATTCAGGATCCATTCATGATATTCTTCTCTGACAGCATGGCTCCGGGCCCCTAATTCATTTCCTTTTCGGTGGACTTTCTTCCACGCATTTGCTATATCCCGAATGACAGAGACATAGCTTCCCTTCGAGTAATACAAGACGAAAGGAGTGAGAGACTCTTCATCAGGTGGTCCAAGCAAAGGATAAGCTAGCTAACGCTTGGCTATGATGGGATTATAGTTTATACACCCTTGCGTACCAATAAGGAGAACATTTGGGTAATCTCCACAGTGATGGATGATGGATTCAACTTCTAACCATTGGGGATACCATCTGACTTTCTCAGCCGTGAGCCCTACAAGCTGATTGGCCCACTTGCGCCCACTTTTCACTGCTAGTTGGCATAGTTTTAGATCAGAAACCGGACATTCCGCCTTACAGACTTGGTGGAAAACATGAGATGTGAGCCATACATACAAAGCAGGTAAACAACAAATAACCCTCTTTCCACCTTGTGTGTGGCAGAAATCCATAGTGCAGTACACATTTGCCAATACAGCCGTGACAGGATTCTCAAGCCTGTGCTTGCGAGCTAGGAATACAGCAATAGTATCATAATCCACATAGTTATCAATGTTGGGGAACAAGACAACACCATAGATGGTAATAGCTAGAGTATCCATGAAGGCCTCCCAATCTTCCTTTTCCACCAGGACCTGTATATGTTTCTTAAGAAATTCCCGAGTGAATCCGGGGATCTGATTTCTATTCAGTTGTACACTCCTTAAAGTTTCGGGATGGATCTTCAGTACACGGGTGATGGACGTAACAGTTGCATGATGATCAAGGTGACGGTAAGGTATCTGTCCTTCCAAAGGCATCCCCAAGATTTGTTCGAATTCCTCAATAGACGGGGCCAACTGAAAGTCTCTAAATGTGAAGCATCTGAGAGGTGGGTCGTAGAACTGTGTTAAGGCAGTGATCACCTTAGTCTGCACTTCCACTTCTAAGAGCTTTAGAATCTTCCCATACTTTCTTGTAAAAGCCATTTTCTGTGTCAAGTTTAATTTTCTCCCCATTGTTTGCAGACTACCCATGTCAATCCTCTTGGCCTTAACGTGTAATACTTTTCTCAATTCGGTTACATTTGTGTCACAACTATCGAATCTCATGTCAATTTCCATATTGCTCAAAGGTATTTGCTAAGTTCCAAACAGCCTCCAGCAAGGACAAAGAGAAAGGAAGAAAATCAGCTACTGTCATGTTTTGTAAACCACTACTTCCTTATTACTTTATTGGAAAACATTTTCACTTTGAGAAGTAGCGGTCGGCAAAACTCGTGTGAAACTAAAGTCGCGTGGGTCATGGATCTTCCAAACATCGTCAATATCTGCTTGAAGAGAATTTTTGTTTTCATTTTTGTTTTGACGATTGGGAAGATTTATAACCCAGGACTCATAAGTACACAAAAAGAGAGAGAGCCGCTTACTTGTTAAAGGATTACTAGTTTTTTTTTAAAAAAAGAAAATGAGTCATTTTTTTTTGAATAAAGTAACCCTTTGAACATGTAAGCGGTTCATCAATTTGGATTTAAAGGGAAAGCGAGAATAAGATAAGGTATAGTAAAGTCCGCCCCTTTGTGCCTTAAGTCAGGTTTTTCTGAAAGTCTTTTCTGGGACCTATAGCTTATCTAACAGTGGATTTCTCACATCGGGTGGCTTCCGCTAGACATCTAGAAGGTCACCAGAGCCAAGATCCTAACCATGACAGGGACGCAAACAGTGAGGAATTCACTAGGTGCGTATATCATGAGAGGTCAAACTCTGGTTGAGGTTCTCACGAACACCGGATAGGAAGTACATCCCATACGATTCCGTTACCAACCTCTCCTAACTTAAGCTTCATTTGGGGCCCGGGTATAGGGCGCCACTCATAGGTGTGTGCAAATAATTGTGAGTGTAGTGTGTGGAAGGGCAGTCCATACCTTTTACCTTACCCCATTCTGCACAAAGAACAAAAACAGAACAAATATACAAAGTCGTCTACCCTAGGGTTCAATGATTACGGAAAAGTAACATGGTCTTCTACCCTAGGGTTCAACAAACATGCAAAACATAGACAACGAAACAAATAACAAGATACGATTAAAACAAGAACAAACATTCACAATAATCAACAGAAAATAAAACAAGGGGAAGAAATCTGAGATAACAAAGGCTATATAAAAAGAACATGCGCTTTCAACCAAACTGGCCTGACTCTCAAATTCTTCCCCAGCGGAGTCGCCATCTGTCGCAACCTGGATCGCGACGGCGCGGCGAGAGAGAAAACCTGCTTTGATGGAACAGGGAGTCGCCACCAACGTTTTTATTCATAGGAAAAACATTGAAAAAAAACTAGGTTCAGTAAAGCACTAGTTAAAAATTGAGATTCAAGTTCGGGAGTCGATTACGAGTAGGGAAGGTATTAGCACCCTACATCGCCTGTCAGAAACAGTACCAAGGTTGAAAGCGAAATATAAACAGCCTTAAACAAAACATGGTTTCTTCCTCTTTTATTTTTATTTTGAAAATGATAGAATGGAGTAGAGAACTGTACAGACATAGAATGTTGAAGCGAGGTCAATGGGACGTTTCATCCGAATTAAACTCGACTTCGATACGAGACAGAGAGGGTGAGAGAATGCCAATAAGACGTCACGTCTAAATTAAACATCCTCGGGTAGAAAGGATAGGGATAGGAAAGAGATAAGCGGGACGTCTTGTCCTAAGTATCCCTTCCCTATGAATTGTAGCGAGGCTTGAACAAAAACTAGGGGGAAATCAACAAGACGTCACGTCTAAATTGATTTTTCACGGAAACGACAAAAAGGAACATCATGAAAGAAACACAAAAGCAAAGAAAATAAATTAGTAAAAAGAAATAAGAAAGATGGGCCTGACAGGAGTTAAAGTCCTGCTCCTACGTATTCTTGAATTATCAAGAAATCAGGGTTACGTAGTTCTGAGTGATTTTCTTTTAAGAAAAGATTAGGAAAATGTTGGTGGGTATCACTTTGGGGAGGAACCCATACAAGACGAAGTTCTTCGCACGTATACGGGTTCTATAGAGGTTGTGTAGACGGAAGTATTCCCGTACGACACAGTTAAAAAAAACAGGAATTTTTAGGCTAGAAAGTACAACATATGCAAAATTTATTACTTATTATTTTTATTATTTTTCTTAGGGGTAAAGGGTAAATATTAACAGCACAAGCTATACTACACAGAAAATTATAACCAATAGACAGAGATCTGGCAGGAAAATAAATAATGAAAACAAAAGAAATAAGGGACAGAAAGGAACCGGTGTGGAGGCTTAGGAACCGGTGTTGGGGTCGGATGCAGCGACGGTGTCGAACCGGTATTGGACTTGCACGCTGTGGCAGACGCACTGAGCTGGTGTTGGACTCAAATGCTGGAAACTGAGGGATGTGACCGATGTTGGTGGGGAACGATCTGAAGTGAGGAGGTGACTGAATGCTATGCAGGGACGGTGTTGAGGATTGATAAAGGCAGTGGCTAGGTAAGGTACGGTATGGAAGTTTGGTGAAGGGCAACAACTTTGTACTGGGACGGTGTAGGTACGATGTAGGAACGGTGTAGGTTCGGTGTGAGGGACAGTAACTTTGAGCACTGGGGAACTTCAAGCTTCCTAAGGCTAGAGGTCCTTTGTGATGATCTAGACAGATTATTGGAAGATCCTTTGAAGGTTAGGAGGAATCGGAGAGAATTTAGGCAGGGTTTTCTTGCAGGGAGAGGGAAATCCAACCCCTTGAGCTTCTCTGGTTGTGGCATTTATAGGGCTTGAGGACATGGGCTGAGTGTTTTTGGGACAACAAGAGTTCCCACTCACCCATATGCGCAGTGGTGCTACCCTGGCCACTATCTGTTTGTGGGGAACAGTGGTTCAGTGGGGGTATTTTTAATTGTCCACTTCCGCCCCCTGTCTGCCACTTTTAGGGGGTGCGATTCCAGGTCAGCGCGCATAAAACCTCCGAGCTCATCCTTCCGTTGTCAAGTTTGTGACATCGGCCATTAAGGACATCGGTTGGATGGAATTCCAACTGGTCCGATATGGCCTCTTTGTAACCTGGACCTGTATCACCTTCATACCGGTCGAACCTTTTCAATGTGGTACATAGGGGGCGGTGTTCTTCCTCGTAGCCCGGACCTACCGTCTCAGCCGGTGTGCACATGTTTCGATCTGAGTCACCCCACTAGATCGAGAAATTTTACTTGGGCCGGACTGACCAGTCCTTCTGTTGTCAGGTGCATGACATCGGCCCTCCAGGAGCCAATATCTGGTCCGTTATTACCCCTGGAACTTGGACCGGTGTCATATTTACAACAGTCGAAACTTCAGTTTTTAGTACCCTGGGACCGGTGTTCTTTCCATCTGGGCCGGACCAAAAGAGGTGTTCACAGATGCCCCTCTTTACTCCTTTTTCATGAGAAATACGGAATCTTCGTATTTCCGAGGTGAAAAGGGAGTAAAGACATGAACACCGATGTAGGGGCTAAGCGGGACCCTCATACCGGTGTGGGACTTGATGATGTGGCTAGTTAACCAATCGACGTGTCCTCCACGTGGTCCACGTCAGGAGATGACTGGAATATCCTACGTGTCGACATCTAATTAGTCTTTTCAAAACACCAAACATAAACCTATTACTATAGCCCATCATGCACATACATCATACGGATACATTGCCTAAGACACAATAAATATATATATGTATATATATATATATATACATTTGGGGATCTTTTCCCGACTATCACAATCATCAATGAACATCACTCAATTTCAATCCTTCTAATATACATCAAATCATCACTTACATTCTATATATATATTCACCATCCATAAATTCAAGGACTATCTTATACATATTCAAAATCTCTAAATCATCTATATTCTCATAACCAATTCGTCCATTATACAAGAATCTATAAATGATGCCGGCAAAGGCACTTCCTCTACCACTATTTACCTTCGCCAAAGCTTTGACTAAGGATCCGAACTCATCCCAGGCAACCTGCATCACAATGCTAAAAAGGAGACCACATGGGAGAGTGAGTTATACATTCAAAATGACGAATAATATATATATTGTGATCATGTGTATATGCATACAAATGTCATGTGTGCTTTGCTATAAAAGCATATAATTGTCATTCATTTATCATCTCATTATTATAATAGGCATACAAGCCTCATGAATCGTAATTCATATCATAAACAAGCACAACATATACACAATCACATACATGATCACTTTGCTACTTATCAAGAAGGGCATTCATAATCATTATCATCATTAATTCATTAAGGCTTCACTCAATACCTCCTCGCAAGGGGTTTCTCATCACTCGTGGTCATCCCATTTCAAATGTCATGCTCTTATGGCTAATGCACATGTCAACTGTTTAATGCATATGCAACGGATCCGATTTCATACCAAGGGTGATCGCAACCACCATAATCAATCATTCATAATCGTTGGTTTCCCGCCTCGTAAGGGGTACTCCCTATAGCAGCCTCACAAGGTGCTTCTCGTGATCGCAACCACATTTCAACAATTCTCATAGGTTTCCCGCCTCGCAAGGGGTACTCCCGCCTCATGATCGTAACCATGGGCATCATAGGTGCTCGCGAGCCCTTTATCATATCAAATACCAAGTGATCGCAACCACTGGCTCATCATCATACAATGGTCCCCGTAGGGCCTTTCACATTCCATAACCAGGTGATCGCAACCACCGGCACAATATCATATCATCATCAAGTTGGTTTCCCGCCTCACAAGGGGTACTCCCTTCATAGAATCCCGCAGGATCTTTCATCACTGTGATCGCAACCACAAAGTATCAATTTTATGCCATGCCATGAATGCAAAATACAATAATGCATATGCCCAACAACCTCACAAGGATATCTCGCCCTCTCAATTAGGGATATAATTAATTTGGCATTTTAATAATTATCTGTAATCATTTACAAGCCCCTCAAGGCACCTCATTCATATAATTGGCATCACAATGGCCACAAACATCATTCATAACAATCCACACATGGATATCAAAAGGCATGGCAAACAATCATAATATTAACCCACACATGTAACAACAAGGTGTTTTCAGAACATATATATATATATATATATAGCAATCATCATTGCCTCACACACATACAAGTCAATTACTTGTATCAGCCACAAGGGTGTCATAATATTTCCCATTATTCATCAATGCCATTATATATTCATTTGGTGGTTTTCAACTCATTATCCATCACCGTTATTTCATATTTAAGATGGCAACACAACAATCCACCATATCATGTCGTAATTATATATATACATCTTTATACATCCCCTCAACTATCTAATAAAGTAAGGGGAAGAAGGCCCAATGCCATCAGAACCGAGAAAAGAAGGGAAAATTTCATCAGGGGTTTACTCGCTCAAGCGAGATACCCATTCGCTTGAGCGAGGCACTTCCATCTCGCTTGGGCGCTTCAATTCGCTCGGGTGAAATCACGCCAGCGTCTATTTTCCATGTTGCTCGCCTGAGCAAGACACCACACACCCAGCCGCTCGCTCGGGCGGAATTACTCCAGTAGCCATTTCCACACTCGCTCGATTGAGTGAGGTATCCACTCGCTTAAGCGAAAACCGACCAAAGGCCATCCTTTCCTTCCACACTCGCTCACTCGGCGAGGCTTCCAAACACTCCATCTTTCACTCAGTGAGTTTATTCTAGAACCGATTCCTCTCTCGTTCGGTCTTTCACTCGGCTAAATAATTCCAAGACCGACTACTCTCGCTCGGTCTTTCACTCAGCAAAATACTCTAAAACCGACTCATCACTCGATCGGTCTTTCACTCGGCAAATTATTCCAAAACCAACCATCTTTCGCTCGATCTTTCACTCGGCAGATTACTACAAAACTGACTCGTCACCTGATCGATCTTCACTCGATAAATCATTTCGAAACCGACTCATCCCTCGAGCGGTCTATCACTCGGCAAACTAGTTCCAAGACCGACCATCACTCGCTCGATTTTTCACTCAGTATATTATTCCAAAAACCGATTTCCTTTCTTTTTCATTCGAGGTTTCCTAGCACCAAGTCTTCCACTCGGGCGAAGTTAGTCCAGAGTACTTCTGGACAGACTTACACCGTATACCCCCATCGGTGCCATCCCACTCGGAATTACACACTCGGAGGCACTCCACTCAGAACGAGTTACACTGAACTCAGAAATTCCCACTCGGAATTCCACTACCCGGAAATATCCCACTCGGAGACCTTTCACTCTGAATTACATCCACTTCCTCATTCGGAGATACCTGCCTCGGACATAGCTCACTCGGAATTTCACTCGGAAATTCACCACATCATGAAATTATTTTCTAAAATTCCCACTTGGACGGAATTCATCCAGAATCTCACCCATTCACCATTCACTCGTCCCGCTCGGTCGAGGCACAACTATACCAGTCACTCGCTTGAGTGAGTACCGTCCCAGCATCAGACTTCACACTCTCGCTCGCTCAGGCGCGGCCATGTCCACTAGAGCGAGATTCACCCAGTAACTCCCCTGATTGCATAACATGCATCTCACTCAAGTGGAAATCCCACTCGCCTGGGCGAGATTGGCCCAGAGGCCATAATGCTGATACAGAGGATCCTCACCTGAGCGAGATCCTATCACGCTTTAGCGAGAACATCAGGACATAAATAGAAAATGAAATTCTCACAGCTCAATATATGAAATCACATTTAAGGCTAATTCAATCTTATCCAACCCTTCATATATGACATATGAGGCACATAAAACTTGTTCTAAGCATTCTTGCTCGGACATTCTCATTAAAAGCCAAATTTGGATATATTCAATATATCGTACACATCATGAAAGGCATACACAACCTGTTCACACATTCATACTTATAAATTTTTATTCTAAACTTATTATTCACATTAAAGTCATATTCATCATCTTTAACAAACATATTCTCATACATTATCCACAATAATCATCAATAATATTAGAGTTAGGGTTTCACTAAAACCCAACAACACTCATTAATACCCATTTATTTCTCATCACTTTCCAACATTAATCTTAAGTGCTTCATTAAATGCTTATAAAGGTTCACATTTAAGCCACCCCACCTTAGGGTTTCCTCATCTAAAGATTCTCCTAACAACCCTTATGAAATAAACACTCTCCCAAATACCAAGAACCAAAATGTAGGGCATAAAGCTCATGAAAATGATGAGGGACTTACCTCAACCAAGAAACAACCATGAGCTTCCACAAGAGGGAAGAGTCACACGAGAATATGAAGAAGATAGGGGGAGGAGTTCCAGTACAAGCTTCTCCTTCAAGCCTCCATGAAAACAAAAATAGTGGAGGAGGGGAAGACTCCATATGGCTTAGGTTTTTGGAAAGAAGAAAAGAGGAAATGGAGAAGGGAAATAAGAGAAGAAGAAGAAGAAGTGTCATTTCCCAAATGAGGGCAAGAGCCCAACGAAAATAAAGAGAATAATAAACTTTTGGTTTTAATTTTTAATTCTCCATTAAAATTTCATCGTTTTAAGATAAACAGGTTCACAGTTCGAGATCAATACTAATTCCAAAAATTATTCCAAATATAGATTCAGATTCCCAATAATATTCTTAATAGCCCTGACCAGCGGCATCTCAATCGGAGATACTTGGTCCGATACCCATATTCTATTCGGGTACAATTTCAACTTATCTAAGCTCAATAAATTATAAATATCCTAATTAAATCCCAATTTAATCATTCCAATATTTTTGGGACACAAATCCACTCGTATACAATTATTTATTATTTATTCTCATCAATTATTCATTTCTATAAAATTTGGGATGTTACATCATCCCTCTCAGAAACGTGGATGATGCCAACAGCCTAACTCGCAGGTCCTTTATTTTGAGTAGAAAGGGGAGGAAGGCGAGAACAAGAGCTGTAACATCCCTAATTTTATATAAATGATTAAATAAAAAGGAATAAATATGAAATAATTATAGGTGAGTTAATTAATGTCCCAAAATATTGGAAATAATTAAATTAAGATTTTTAGGAACTAATCATAATTTATTGGGGCCTTATGAGCTGAAAATATTCCCGATTAAAATATGGGTGTCGGACCAAGTTTCTCCGATTGAGGTGCCATTGGTCAGGGGTGTTAAGAATATTATTGGGAGTCTGACTATATATTTAGAATAATTTTTATATAATATATTGAGCCCTAACAGAGATCTTGTAAGTTATAAAACGGAGAGAATGTAAGTGAGGGGCCAGAGTAAAAGTTTAATTCCTCGTTCTTCTTTCATTTCTTCTTCATTTCCTCTTCACTTTTTTCCTCACTAAACTAAGGTAAAGATTGAAACCTATCTCCCTCACCATTTTCGTTTTATTGAAGCTTGAAGGAGGAGCTTGGATCTTGCAGCTCTCTTCTCCTTCTTCTCCCTCAATTTCGTGTGGCTCTCCCCTCTCTTGGAAACTCTCTCATTTCTTCTCTTGAGGTAAGCTCTTTGTCACTTTCCTAAGGCATGAACCCTAGGTTTTGGGGTTTTGATGTTTGGGTGAGCATTTATGTATATGGGTTATTGAGAGAATCATTTAATATGGAAACCCTAAGGTGGGGTAGTCTTAAATGCAAGCTTGATGGACCATTGATGAGGTACATAAAAATTAATGCTTGGAATGGTAGAAGATGATATGCATTTATGATGTTGTAGGATTTTTAGAGAAACCCTAACTTGTGAAAATTGGGGAAAATGATTAGTATTAGTTGGAAAATGATTTAATGAGGGAATGAATGATATGTGAATGATGGGTATGAGTGAATATGTTAAGATAATATTTATTGGTGGCGAGAGTTGATGTTGATAATGGAAGGTGACCATTAATGGTGATTAATGGCCATTGGTATGTCAACCCTTTGTGGGTATGGCCTTAAATGCATAAAAATGAACTTGAATGCCTAACCCATGGTGGTTGAGGTGAAATTAATAAAATGGAAAATGACTTGATAATGATAATGTTGTAAACACCAAGTGTTAGACTAGAATATGTGAATCTAGGTGATCTTGAGTAGAAAATAACGATATGTGCCTTATAAAATGTAGGACCCATTCCGAACGACGAGGTGGGAACGTCGTATCACTCGAAATTCTTCTCTTGAGGTAGGAGAGGAGTTTTATATTCTAAATGCATGAATTGAGTAGTGTTTGATTGTCATATGTGACAATATGCATGTTTGCCTTGTTTGAATGGAAATAATGATTTATGGTTGATAAACATGATGATGATGATGATGATGATGAATATGCTTGGCAACATGTAATGTGCATTTGGAATGTTTTTGGTATGCTAAATGGTGATGATGAATTGTTTGGCTAGTATATTGCCTTGATGATGATGTGATTGTGTTATGTTCACCACGAATGCGGAATTGTCATTATTAATGATAAATGAGAATGAAAATGGATAATTAGCATGGCTATATGATGATGAAAGATTGGTGATTAAAATTGATGATTTCATGCCCTTGTGACAATGAGGAATTATTGAATATGCCATACTAAAATTTGAACAATAGTATCAACCAATGATAATAAAATCCACTAAGAAACGTAGGTGGAAACAATGGTGATATTGATTGTTGAGTGGCATAATTAGGATTCATAATTGTGAGAATGCATTATGATTTGCATTACATTGCATTCATGGCATACTGCATAGCCGCCGATATTGGAATGTTAGGGGTTCCTCCGACCGGCCCAGTGGGAGGGCGACTCGGTGCACGAGTATATTTATTTTCCCCTGTGACTCGGAGTGTAAGTCATGAAGCGACCCATGTATAGCTACGAGGAGCTGCATGTGGTCGACCCTGTAGGGGGTGGTTCTTTGATGAACAAGTGTCCCCGGTGGTCCGATGGATCATAGCCGCCATGGTAGGAATCATGGCCGGCCTGCAACACCTTTATATTGATTATGATGTTTACCGTGGTCATGGTGTAAATGGCCAGGTGTTGCATGATGGGCGATGCGGTTTGGTACCAGTAAAACATAATGATATGCATGTAATTTGATGATATATGTGTACACATTTTACTACTGCAGTAGGGGTATGGTTAAATTATCATACTTGACCCATAAATTGGTGTTTATTCCCATAATCGGATCTGAAATTGATATTACTCCATTGTGCATGTGCATTAGCTTAAGAGCATTTGCATATAGCAAGGAGGTGTGCCAAAGGTTATGAGAAATGATGATGGTTGTGATTGGGTGAGAAAATACCTAAAGACAACATAAATGATATCAATACAAATACATATATTGTGTATAGTGATTTTATGTGTGATAGCCCAATATGATGGGGGTTCAATTGTGTGTATGCATATATACTTTGTTATGACCCATAAAGGTGATTGAGTTATATGTATGATTGGTGAGATGTTGATAAATATGATGATGAATGATATGTCGATGCAAAGTGTACATGATGTTGAATGCATATGCACACAATCATATTGTATTCATTTTCATCCTTTGGAATGTATAACTCACTCTCCCATGTTGTCTATTTTTAGCTTTGTGATGCAGGACACTCATGGGAGTGAGATTAGATATTTTGGAAATGTACTTTTGATGATAGGGGTAAATTAGTGTATAGGAAGTGCCTTGGCCGGCGAGCATTGATTTTGTATAGTATATGTTGAATGGTGTATGGTTAATCTGTACTTGGATTGGTGAATATTTATTTTGGAGGTCATTGGTGAAAATTGGACCTTATATGTATGGCTAATTTTTTATTATGACCTAGACAATGTATGATGTTAGCTATGGGGCTGAAATTATTGCCCAAGTGATGAATGGATGAAGTTAATTCATGAATCACAATGTTCTATAGAAAATATATGATGTTGTATGTTGATGTTTACGCCTATTTGAGGAACCAATAGGGTCAAATTATGTTTTAAGTGGTTTTGATGGTATGTAATGACTCCAATAGCTTGAATTCTTGATTTGTGACTTGTAGAAATTGGAATGGACCAATTCCATTGAGAATAGGTCCTTGAATAGCACAAAAATGCTCAAAACGAGTGAAACGCATTCATGCGTATATAAGTTGGTGTCAAAATTTGGTAGGCATTAGAACTCATATGAAAAAGTTAGGGGGTTAGAAGTCTAAAAATGAGACTTTTTCTACATGAAATGGCCTCTGTGCTTCATGAATCAATTCACAACAATGTATGAATCGATTCAAGACACACTGTTTTTATTGTTCCTAATTCCAGAACAGTTTGAATCGATTTAAGCCCCCGCATGAGTCGATTCAAAGCTTACTGGAATCACTGTTCATGAGGTCCAGGAATGTTTGAATCGATTCATGCGAGCTTGAATCGATTCAAAGGGGACTGTTTGCATTGTTTGGACTCCAAAAGCACTTGAATCGATTCTTGGGGTGCCTGAATCGATTCATACCCCTGAACCTTCAATTTTTCATGTGTTTTGCTAATAGATGGGTTCCATTTAGTGGTGGCACAATTATATGTCCATGTGAGACTTCACTTACAACTTTTAGCCATCAATGCAAGTCTATTTAAACCCTTCCTCATTCTTTTCCATAACTCTCAAATCGATTATGCTTTCCATTATCCCTTGTTGACGATCCTATGGTCGATTGTCCAAGGAAGACTCTTGATTTAATTTATTCACCTTCTCATATCTTCATATATACGATAGGTTATTTAAAATGATCCAGGGTTACTTATTAACGATTTATCTCGTAATTCCTTCTCTTTTTTAATTATTATAAAATCATAAAAAATTTACCCTTATTTTTGGGACGTCTTAACCTGGTATCAGAGCATTGTTTACTCTTTGATAGAGACTTAGTAGATGTTATGCTAGAAATTCTTGCTTATGATCGAATTGTTTGAGTTGTATTTGATTGAGTTAGGGACTTCTTGATTGGATTGTGACTATTTGGCTTTGAATTGAGATTGGTGTACTGATTGTTTGAGTCTGGCCAAGATTCCTTACACTATTTACCTTCAAGGATGAATATGTTGTGATTATGCATTGAGATTAATATAAGTATTATGATATGATGCACGATGGACCAACGGGTGTTAAAACCTTTATATAAATGTATATAGATTGAAGGTTGATGGTTTGGTCTAGTTTACTCATGTGTAAGCCATGTCTTAATGTATAGGCGTGAAACATGGCTGGTAGACATAATCGAGAAGCGGCTGCTATGGCATCTGCTTTGAATTGTTTTACGGATCTCTTGGAAAGGCAAGGCCAACAAAATATAGGACAAGGTGCCCAAGGGATTTCTCAAGAGGAAACCTTCTGAGTTCAATGGAGGGTATAAACTCGAGGATGCATGCGTATGGATCAATGATCTTGAGAGGATCTTTGCGAGTTTTGAATTTTTTAAGGCTTAGAAGGTTGAATATGCGGTCCTTATGGTCCGCGATGAAGTTGAATCATGGTGGTATCTTACTAGGGGACGCATGTTGTCTGCTAATGTTCCCTTGGAGTGGGAAAACTTCAAGGTTAAATTCTTGAAGAAATATTTTCTGGAAATCTATAAAAGTAAGAAAGATCTTGAGTTCATAGAGCTTAAGCAAGGTGATATGACTATGGAGGAGTATGCCTCCAAGTCTGAAGAGCTTTATGCGTTCTATCCTCCTTATCAACAAAAGGGTACCGAGGCTTCAAAGTGTGTAAAGTTTGAAAATGGTTTGAGGCCCGAGATCAAGTGGGTCATTCGACATCAAGAGATTAGAAGATTTCCGACGCTTGTGAACAAGTGTCATATTTATGAAGAGGATGATGTGACTCCTTTGAATCAAGGCAAGCATGAGCCCAAATTGAAAGGTCAATTTTCTAGTTTCAAGAGGCATGACCAATTCAAGAAGAAGAAATTCTTTCATGGTGGATCCTCCAATGGAAGAGGACGTGGTGCGTTTAGAGGTGGTAATGGTAATGGTAACCAAGGTCGTGGCAATGTCCAAGGCCTAACTTGCTTCAAATATGGTGCCAACCATTTGGTACGTGATTGCCCAAGAGATGATGTAGTGTGCTACCAATTCAACCAACCCGGGCATATTCACCCTAATTGCCTATTGAACACCAACAATGCTAATGCTGATACTCCTATTCGCATGAATCATTATGCTAACCGTGGAGGCCATGGTGGTTTCGGAGGCCGTGGTCTTGGAAATGGTAATTGAGACGCTCCTAAAATTTTTTGCAATTTAAAATTCATTTATAAGTAGAGAGAACGTGAAATAAAATATTACATGATTTCCCCGGACCTTTTAATAACCCACCTCATATATCAAGATATGAGTAGGTATCAAAGTGCACAAGAAATACTCAAGTAGTACCATTACAATTTCCGATTGATATAATCGATTAATTCATGTGCTAATCAATTGCCCTAATCGATTGCAGAGCAGGAGTTAATCGATTACAGAGCCGTAATCGATTACAGAGGAAGGCATAATTGATTACCAAGCTCCTGTAAGTGGTACCATGTATCCAACCTTTTATCTAATCGGTTACCATACTAATAACAATCGATTACATTGTTTCTGTTGGGTCCATAATCGATTACCATATTGACCAGAATTGATTATCATGCTTCCGGTTGGTTCATAATCGATTACAACTTTGAACCCAATCGATTACATTGGTTCTGGATAATTCATAATCGATTACAACCTCTAGCATAATTGATTACATTGCTGCATATGAGACTGTAATCGATTGAGATAATCGATTTTCTCAAAAAAGAAACCTTGTAATTGATTAGGCTAGTATGCTAATCGATTACACCCTATCAGAATGCAGAGATTATGTAGATTTTCATAGGGGGTGAACTTCCCACCTACCAAAACATATGCAAATGATTTCAAAACACTACTAATCATTAACACAAGTTATAATATACCATTTGTGATGTGTGGCCACTGGCCGTGCTTTAAAATTCCAAGAAATTAGGGTGATATGCGCATAAATGCGTTTAGCTCATTTCAAGGCATCTTGAGGCAACTTCAGGGTCCATTCTTGGCATAATCAACCCATTCTAGTTTACACAGGTCACAAATCACACACTCAAGCTATTGGAATCATCACATGCAATCCATAGTCTTTAAAACTCATTTTGACCCATTTGGTTCCCTAATTAAGCATGAAAATCACTTGGTTTTCAACATTCTCAATCTCAAACACTTAGCCAATCATCACAAATATAATTTTAACTCAATCATCATGCATAAATCATCAATAGAAAACTCAACAGGGTCATGGTTCATGATTCATCATCATCTATTCAACATTCTCACAAATTATTCAAGTTAATTCATGACTATACAAAAGATTGACATGTACACATTTCAAAAGAATATACAAATTCATCTACATGTCCATGTAAACTCAAAATTAATGCCGGTTAAGGCATCGTTACCCAAAATAAACCTTCTTCACACTCTTCCTTCAACAAAGAGACACTTCTCTCCATAGCAAGCCCTACAACACAAGAGCTAAAAGATATACCACATGGAGAGTGGGTATACTTTCTTAATGATGAAAAACCCAACAATTTGTGATAACATACATATGAATGCAAGTTAACATCTTCTTCCAAAAAGGAGTTTAAATGACACTAAGATCAATCAAATTACCCAATTTTTTAAAATGTCAAAAAGTTTGTTGTCCACTTAGTCCTAAAATTGTTTAGGCCTTTTCCTTACAAAAAAGAGTGAAAAGAGTGATGAAAAAAACATGAGTTAGCAAAAAATTAAAAATTTTCAGTAGCTATATTTTCTCTTGTGCAGTACCTTATTATGTTCATTTAGTGCCTAATTGTACATTTGTTTTAGGCGAAAGCATTTGCAACATTATACAAAAGTTTGTGAAAGTTTCAAGCATTTTAGAGTTCTAGTTTGCCTTTTGTGTGCTACTTTCTTCTTGCATTTAATTTTTAGCTTGTCTTTGTTGCATTCTAAGTTTTTCATAATATTTGATACTCTTGTGTGCCTTCTTTCTTTTACCTTTTGTTGGTTGTCACATTCTAGTTTGTCATATTGCCTTCTCCTTGGTTTAGCTTCCTAATTTGCCTTTTCTTGCTTGTCTTTTTGTCTCTAGTTTTGTCATTTGAGTATTTCTCTTCATTAACTTTCTTGAGACTAAGGCATTATAAGTCATTACCATTTTGGGTAGCATCTTGAGGGGATTAAGATTTGACCATTAGAATTGATCTAGAGCATTCTATCACTATAGAGAGAAGTGGACCTTGAGTGCAAACACTTGAGAGCTTAGAGTGTAAACACCATTATATCTTCTTTTGCTTATCTTTTTGCTAACCATTACTTTGAGTTTCCAAGTGACTCTTTTGTAGATTGGTGGATTTTTTTGGTGGACTTGAAGTACCTTGGAAGACTTTTGTATTGGAGAGCAATTTGTGTCATAAATTAGGACTTATTTCTTTTGCTTTGTATTTTCTTTTCCCATGTATTTTGAGAACCTATATTTTGATACTTTGTTAAGTCCTTGTATTTGGACTTTAGAGACATTTTAAATTTCTTTTAATTAGTTGATTAGGAGTTATAGCGCTTAGGACTTAGTTTATTCTTTTACTTCTGATTAGTGTAAGTGCGATTTGAGATCCTAGGCTTAGTTTACATTTTTGCATTATTCGACTAGTTTGCTTTAATTGCTTTCTAGTTAGCATAAGTGCGCTCTTGCATGCTAGGTTTAGTTTAAATTTTTGTACAACGACTAGTTCTTATCTAAAAGTTTCCTTTTATTTTCTTGATTGTTTTATGTGTTAATTTTTCTTTCTAGGTTAAAATCAATTGACTGAAATGACTATCTCATCACTAGCATCTTTGCATTATAACATGTCTTCATCTAGTGAGAGAGGTAGAGAGCAAACTCCCTCACACATGAGGAAAATCTTAGAACAACTTAACAACATGGCAAGTAGGCTAGATAACATAGAAAATGGGGAAGGTAGAGAAAGAACCACTAGGCATCATAGAAACTGTAGATATAGACAACATGATGACACTAGTGAGGTTGACATAGGAATCATAGAAATAGACACAATGATGATCATAGTGATGATGGGAATAGACATCATAGGAGACATAATAGGAATCATGAGGAGGGTGGCTTGAGAGAGGTCAAGCTAGAGGTCCCACCTTTTCATGGCAAGAGTGATGTTGAGGCTTATCTTGATTGGGAAATGAAAGTAGAGTAACTCTTCATCTCCCATGAAACAAAAAATAAGAAAAAAGTTAGGATTGCCACCCTTAGTTTTCAAAACTATGCTTTAGTTTGGTGGACCCAAATCCTAAAGGAAAGAAAAAGAGACCATCTCCACCCATTAATAAATGGGAAGATCTTAAGGCTTTACCTAAGAAACGTTATGTACCCTCCTATTATATTTGGATGAGCTATGTGGCTCTACCATATTCTCTAAGATTGATCTTAAAAGTGGCTATCACCAAATAAGAATCAAGGAAATGGATAAATGGAAAGCTGCTTTTAAGACCAAGCTTGGATTATATGAGTGGTTGGTTATGCCTTTTGGTTTGACCAATGCACCTAGTACCTTTATGCGCCTTATGAATCATGTTTTGAGGGACTTCATTAGCCACTTTGTTGTTGTCTATTTTGATGACATACTTGTTTACTCAAAATCTATAGACTCTCACCTCACACACCTTAGACACATTTTACTTGCCTTAAGAGCAAACCAACTTTTTGCTAAATTTGAAAAATGCTCTTTGGTTTGGATCATATTGTCTTTTTAGGATTTGTAGTAAGCTCCAAGGGGGTCTAAGTTGACCAAGAAAAAGTCAAAGCAATTAGTGCTTGGCCAACCCCCAAAAATATCCATGATATAAGAAGCTTTCATGGCTTAGCTAGCTTTTGTAGAAGGTTTGTGAGAGACTTTTCTACTTTGGCATCTCCCCTTAATGACTTACTTGAGAAAAATGTTCCTTTCCTTTGGGGACCAAAGCAAGAAAAGGCCATTCAAGACCTTAAGGATAGACTCACTCATGCTCCCATTCTTGCTCTTCCAAACTTTTCAAAAACTTTTAAGGTTGAATGTGATGCTTTTAATGTTGGCATAGGTGCGGTTTTGCTTCAAGAGGGACACCCTATTGCTTTCTTTAGTGAAAAGCTTAATGAGGCATACCTTAATTACCCTACCTATGACAAAGAGTTCTTTGCTTTGATTAGGGCCCTTCAAACTTGGGAACAATACTTAATTTCTAAAGAGTTTGTCATTCATTGCGACCATGAGTCACTTAAGTATATTAAGGGCCAACATAAGCTTAACAAAAGGCATGCCAAGTGGGTTGTGTATTTGGAAAAATTCCCTTATCTTATCAAGCACCGTAGTGATAAAGCTAATGTTGTAGCTAATGCCTTATCTAGAAGGCACACCCTTCTTTCTTCCTTGGGTGCCATTCTTCATGGTCTTGATGAAATAAAAGAATTATATCCAAATGACCTTGACTTTTCTAGTGCCTACCACTCTTGTGGTTCTTCTCTTGCATCTAGTGGATTCCACAATTTAGATGGCTTTCTCTTTAAAGCCAATAAGAAATGCATTCCTAGGGGGTTCATTAGAGATCTTTTACTTCATGAGAGCTATAAGGGAGGGCTCATAGGGCACTTTAGGAGGGATAAGACTTTATCCACCCTTAGTGAACATTTTTATTGGCCCCATATAAAATGTGATGTGTAAAGACTTTGCTCTAGGTGCTTTTCATGTAAAAAGGCCAAATCTAAGGTTTCACCTCATGGCCTTTACACTCCCTTGTCTATCCCTACTTCCTCTTGGGTAGACATTAGTATGGACTTTATCCATGGGTTACCTAGGACCCAAAGGGGAATGGACTCTATCTTTGTGGTGGTTGATAGATTTAGTAAGATGACTCACGTCATCCCTTGCCATAAGGTTGATGATACAAGCCATATTGCTAAACTATTCTTTAAAGAGATAGTTCGCTTGCACGGGATCCCTAGAACTATTGTTAGTGATAGGGATACCAAGTTCCTTAGCCATTTTTGGAGGACCCTTTGGGCCAGGCTAGGAACTAAACTTCTCTTTTCTACCACCTGCCATCCATAAATAGATGGCCAAACTGAGGTTGTTAATAAGACTCTTTCTACTCTTCTATGAGTCTTTGTTTAAAAGACTGTTAAATCTTGGGATGGGTGTCTACCACATGTTGAGTTTGCTTATAATAGGGTAGTTCACTCCACCATCAAGCATACTCCTTTTGAGATTGTGTACGGTTTTAACCCCCTTACTCCTTTAGACCTTTTGCTCTAGAGGTTTCTGATGAAATCCTTCATATAGATGGTGAGGCAAAGGCATCTTTTGTTAGGAAACTTCATGAGGAGGTTAAACATCATATATAAAAGAAAATGAACATTATACTAGATATATGAATAATAAGAAAAATAGGTTATCTTAGATGTTTGGGATTGGGTTTGGCTTCACCTAAGGAAGGAACGCTTTCCTAACCTTAGGAAGTCCAAGCTTAACCCTAGAGGTGATGGTCTTTTTCAGATCATTAGGAGAATTAATAATAATGCATATGTACTTGACCTCCATGGTGAGTATGAGGTCAGTGCTACTTTTAATATCTCTGATCTTACCCCTTGTTTTACAGATGAGCTAGATGAGGTTGCCTCAGATTTGAGGACAAATCCTTTTCAGGAGGGGGAGCATGACATGGCCATCTCCCAAGAAGAAGCCATAAACCCTATACAGCCTTTGGAGGTTGCCTTGGATGCTTTCAAGGGCCCTATGACTAGGTCAAGGGCCAAGAGAGCAAGAGAAGGCCTCCAAAATAATCTAGCTTATTTCATGGATATTTTGAGTGGGCCTAAGCCCAAGGAGGAGATGTTAAAGACCCTTACCCTTTTCTCATGCTCTATAGAAGGGTAATGGGCTTGGTGTTCATGTTTGGGCCTCCTTTGGGCCTCCTCTTTGGGCCATACATACCTTGTAAATATTTTCTATTCTTTACATTTCTAGTCACATTAGGATTTTCTTTTAGGAATTAGTTTGGACTTTACATAGCCATTAGTCTTGGGCCACTTTTAGGCCTTATGTTTTGTCCTTTTTGCATTTGGGCTTGTATTCAGCCATTTTGAGTAAGCTTTAGGATTGGGCCTTAGGAATTAATCTAAGGCCCATGATTAGCTAGAGTTGACCGAATCCTTCAAGGAGCTATATAAGCTCCTCTCCTTTATAATTAGCTTATAAGTTGAATGATAAGAAAGTTTAGAGTGAGAAACTCTCCCTTTTCTCTAGAAAGTAAAAGCTCTAGACTCCTTTCTTTTGAAGTCTTATCCTTTGGAACCTCTCCCAAAGGTGGTGACTAGCATCATCTCTCTAGGCTATAGAGAGTGGCGGTATCCATACTCCACGCCTTCCTCTCCATTTCCTTCCATATTCTCCTTAATCCTTGAACTATGATCTAGGTTCCATCCACTACAAGCTTCATTTTCCTTCATCTAGAATTTCAGCCAGCACCTATTTCCACTTCAAAATCGTGTGCTTCCATTTCCTCTTGGAGGATCTTACTTGGATCTAAAAAGGCTAGAAGAGAAGATCCAATATTTCAAGGCTAGGAAGTAAAGAATTTCCTACAACATAATGATTCTTCAAGTCTGGTTCCCTTCCAAAGGTGATTGATCCTCCTTTAAATTTCTCTAGGTTTAGGAACATAGACCTTTTTCCTTTCATGTGATGGAGCATCCACTGTCCAGATACCATTGCAGAGTTTTTGTTCTTGATTTCAAACATATCTGCAAAAGGAATGATTAATGATATTGGTACCCACATTCTTTTGGGTCCAAGATTGTTAGTAGATTTTTCATTTCTTTGTTTTCTTTTTTTGCATTCATTTATATAGTGACCATGATTTTTGCAATAATTACATTTAATAATCTTTTGTCCTTTAGGAACAAATATAGAAGCTGAAAAATACTTAAGAGTTTTTGGTTTGGAAATATTTTTCTTTTCCACATATCCTAGACCAAGACCTTTTTGATTTCCTTTGGATGTTCCAAACAAAGCATTCATGTTTTTGGTGCTAGTAACAAATTTGCCTAGATCTACGGTAAAAGAGTTGACAAGATTTTTTAACCTAATAATTTCTTTATCTTGAGAGTTGCAACAAATCTTAGATTTTTCAAAGTTTGTTTTCATAGAGGTGTTTTCCTTTTTAAGTTTGCTTAATTCTTCAAGATGTATTTCTTTATTTTCTTTCAAGATATTTGTACCACACTTTTCTTCTATTAATAAAGAGATTTGATTTTCAAAATTAGTAATCATATCAACATGCTTCAGTTTTAGTTTCTTAAAATTCTTTAATAGTTTAGAGAAATCATTAAATAACAAGTCATAATTTTGTTTAAGTTTAGAGTAACTTACTTCTTTAGAGTCTGAGTCACTGAGGCTTGCTTCTGAGTCTGACTCCTTACTTGCCATGAGACAAATTTGGGCCGACTCATTTTCTTTATCAAATTATTCTGAGCTGGATGATCTTTCATCCCAAGTGATTAGACCTTTTTTGTTTTGTAGGAAACTTCCTTCTTTCCCTTCTGTCCTTTTTATCTTTATTTTGAAAAAGGCACTCCGCTTTTATGTGATCTGGTTTTTTGCAATTTAAACATTCTAAAGTATATTTGTTAGTTTTAAACTTAAAGTGACTTTTACCTTTGTAGTCTTTCTTCTGGAACATTTCCGGTCTGAACTTCTTCTTTCTTAGTAACTTATGAAATTTTTTAGTTACAAAAGCCAATTCCTTATCAATCTCATCATCTGATTCATCAGAGTCTGGTTCAGAATTACATGATTCTTCCGCTTTCAAACCCTTGCCTTTTCTTATTTCATCAGACTTTAAGGCAATGCTCTTGGTGGAAGTAGATTTGTTGGTTTCTTTCTACTTCAGCTTTAGCTCATGAACCCTAAGAACTCCAAGCAACTCATCCAGAGAGAAGTTGCTTAGATCCTTAGCTTCTTCCAGAGTGAAACATTTTGCATCGAATCTTTCATTACAAGGAAAATGTGTTTTGGTGTCGATTTACTAGCAGCGGACAATTAAAACCACCGCCGGTTAAGAAAAATAGGAAAGTCCATCGCATTATTTGCGGCGCTTAAGAAACCGCCGTTATTTACAAGGTCAAAAAACATGTGGCACTCACGTGCCCCTCTTTTCTGATTGCCCCCTCTCTTCCCTCCATTCTAAATGTTCCAAAGCCTTAATCCCTCTTATTTTTTCATTTCCCCTTTCCCATTTCCCTATCTTCCTTATCTCTCACTCTCTTCCTTATCTCATACATTCTTTTTGTCTCACACTATCTCATTCTCTACCATGCTTTCTGTCACCATCATGACCACTTAGCTTCCTCATCTACATTGCGCTAGTGGTGAAAGACTCGTACACTGGTGGTGGAGAAAGGCTCATCTCCGTCTTAGTTCCAGGTGTTTTTGAGTTTTATGCTCTCCTATCCTTTTCTTTTCTCATTTTCAAATTTTCCTAAAATCCTAATTCATTCAATAGCCCTAACTAATGTAAAATTGAAAGTGGGAGTTGGATGAGAAAGTGAGGGCGATGGAAAAGATGGTTGTTAGGTTGAGGGAAGAAGTAGAGGAAGCAAATAGTGTGATTGTAATGTGAAGAGGGAAGAGGGGAAGAGAATGGGAAGTATGAATGTAAGTGTAAAGCTTACACAGTTTCTAGCTTTTGTTACAGTAGAGCATAAGCAATTATGGTGAAGAAAGGCAACAGAGACTCAATAATGGGGAGATTGAAAACCAACTTCTTCTCCACTTGTTTATTATGGATTATAGATTGAATTGCAATGAGGTAGAGGTTTGATGATGCCTAAATTGTAACTTTTGTACTTCCCTTTAGGTGGTGCCAGTGGCTGCTACAACTCATCCAAGAAATTATTTTCATAATTCTTCAAAGCTGCAAAAAAAGATGGCAAACCAGTTTCCACAGACAGCCATATAGTATACCAAGAGTGCTAAAGTATCAACCCCATCAGATGCAAGAGGCCAAGGTTGTTTAAGATTTTGGTCTCTAATTAGTTTCAATTTCTTCTTTCTTATTATATATATTGAACTTCGGAATGAGGTATATATGCCTTGACTTGTGCCACCTTTATTTGAGTTGCCTAGAAAGTATTAAGGGAGATTGGTTATATTGTGCTTTCTTGACATGTTAATTTACATAAGAAGGTTTAATGTATAGATTTTACCTGCCATTCGATAAATGGTAGGTTTTCATTTTAGGATTGCCTTCTATGCCAATAGAGCAGAGATGAACACTCAAGTCAGTTCCATAAGCTATGTTAGATAGTGTTATGATAGTATAATAATATAATGTTTTATTAGAATATAATAGCTTATTTTTAGTACAATCAAAGGTAAAGTATGCCAGCTATGTTTAATGTTCATCTTGGTAGAATGTTTGTTTTATTATTTTTATGCCAGACTCTGATCTCTTTTCCTCTAATAAGTGATAGGAAGCTTTAGAAAATAATAAAGAGAATATAACTGTTGTTATGATGAAGAGTTACCCATTACCAAGAAAGTTCATTTCAGATAAAACAAAATTGGCATCACTAGTTGAGATTGTTTTGTATATGAACCTTGAATTTTATTCTTTGAAGAGGGAAGAACAAGTTGGTGAATTTTTTGACAGTTTATTTCAAAGTATTCATTCCATTTTTGAAAAATTGATTAGTGCTTGATTTTCAAAATTTTATAAATGTACTCCCGTTCATAAAAGAAGCTTTTATTAAGCGTAGTGACAAGATAATGACCCTCCTTAGCTTGTGTGAAGACAATTAGTTATTGCTTGACACCTTGTTACAAGAACTTGAATACTTCCTTAAATCGGCTCTAGTTATTATTGTACTATAACATAGATAGCAACCTTCTCCCCCTTACAATTGTAAAATTGCTTATTTCAAATATTTTCCTTTCTAGTCTTACAGCTTTTTGTTTGCTTTAAATACTTGTAATGCAGACATCTAAGTATATGGACACTCATTTCATCTGCTTTGCTTGTGTGGATGGTAACTTCTTTATATAACTGATTAACATTTTCTCGTGTTGTGTCTTTTAAAAAGAGAAAAACAATATACCAAGATATAATGGCAACAAACTAACAACAAAATAGCTAGCAACTTAAATATCTAAATCATAACAGCTAGTTGTATAAAGCCTGTCAGTAAGCTATCTACCTGCATGTCTTGTTTAAATTTTTTACCTTGTCTTCCCCTCTGCATTACTCATATTTTTTTCTAATTAACTTTTATATAATTGTATATTATGCTAGTTGTACAAAGCCTGTTAGTGAGCTATCTGGGATCCTGTATATACGTGTCTTATCAATTTTTTTGACTTTGTCTTCCCTTCTGCATTACTTACATTTTTCTGATTAACTTTTATACAATGTATAATATGCAGGGGAATTGTATGAGCTTGATGGAAGAAAGACAGGACCAATATCTCATGGTTTTTTCTCACCAAGCACTTTGTTGAGGGTAAATATACTTTTAATTTTAAAGCTATTTTGAAGGGAAAAACAAAACTGGTGAGATGGCTTAAATTTGAGGGTAAATTTTTCATGATTTTAAAAACTATTAAAGAATGGAAGAAACCGTGAAATAAAGCTTTAACAAGTAACCCTGGATAATTAAAGTAACCTATCCCATATATGAAGATATGAGATGGTATGTAAATTAAATCAAGAGTGCTCCTTGGACAATCAATCACATGATTGTCAACAAGGAATAGCGGAAACAAAATTTATTTTGTGAGTTATGGAATTATATAAAAAGGGTTTAAAGATACTCAGTTTAATGATTAAAAAGCGGTAATACAATTTCACAAGGATCCAAGATGGTGCCATGGCTTAATGGCCAAAAAGTGAGCAAAAAAAATGAAATAAAGATTTTGAAGTTTTGGAATCAGGCCCACGCTTGAGCGGAGCATCTCTCGCTTGAACGAGAATAAGGCCATGCACTTAAGCGCGCATGAACACGCTTGAGCGAGAAAGCAGTGAGCATCAGACCCACGCTCATGCTTAAGCGAGTCACGCTCGCTTGAGCGAAGTCGCTCCAGTGACAAAATGCAGTTACCTCGCTTGAGCGAGGGATCCTCGCCTAAGCGAGGGATCCTCGCCTAAGCGAAAATCATCCAGAACCATTTCCTCCAACACTCGCTTGAGTGAGGATGATTACTCGCTTAAGCAAAGCCAGGCTCGCTTGAGCGAGAAACATCCAGAAACCAACCATTTGATATAGTGGATTCTTGCTCGAGCTAGATTAGCAGTACCTGCTCAAAAACTTGAAATTTTTACACATGACATGCCAAAACCCATTCCATGCAAAATTGGCTTAAACTAACCTTTTACACATATTAAAACATGTGATTGGGACATGATCCAACAAGCCATACATAAAATTTCAATTCCAATTCACCGAATGCATATATGAGGTTTTTAAACACTTTTATCCCAACCAAGCATGTCATTATGCATTATAGGCCTATTTGGCCATAACCACTCATACACGCAAATCATAAACGTTCATTTCAAGTTGGGTGCAACCTCTATGCAAGGTATTATCCATCAAATGAGAATATGGCATACCCACTTCCTATTACTCATACACTTTAGCATTCCAACAAACAAAATCACACCCTCATGCATCATTAATGGTCATAATACACAATCAACATCATTCATTTATCACTATAGCATAAAGCCAATATACTACAAAAAGACCTCCACCAATGTTAAGGTCATTAACAAAAATTAGCCATACACCAAAGGGGTCTAATTTTCGCGTATGTCCTTCAAATGACTACATACCAATTCCAAATGCACAGTAAGCAGATATCAACACCATATGCTATACAAAAACAATGGTTGCCGACCAAGGCACTTCCTATACACTAATTTACCTCCACCATCAAATACACTTCTAAAAAGGAGATGCACCACACCCCAAGAATGTCCTGTAATCACAAAGCTAAAAATGGACAATACGAGAGAGTGAGTCATACATTCCAAAGGATGAATATGAATACCATGTGATTGTGTGCATATGCATTCAAGGTCATGTATACTTTACATCTACATATGTCATTCATTACTTTAATTATCATCATCACACTATCATACATATATCTAAATCATCACTATGGATCATAACAAAGTACATGAGGATACACACAATCAAGTTCCTCAACATATTGGACTATCACACATATCATCACCATACACAATATATTTCTTGGTATTCATATCTTTTATATTATCTTTAAGTATTCTCTCACCCAATCACAACCATCACCTTTTCACATCACCTTTGGCATACCTCCTTGCTATATGCAAATGCTCTTAAGCTAATGCATATACACAATGGAGTAATTAACAATTGTAGATCCGACTGTGGAAAATAAACACCAAATTATGGGTCAAGCATGGTCATATAACCATACCCCTACCGTAGTAGTAAAATATGTACACTTATCATCAAATTGCATGAATATCATTATATTTTATAGGTACCAAACCGCATCGCCCATCTTGCAACACTTGGCCTTTTACACCATGACCGCGGTAAACATCATAAACAACATAAAGTGTTGCGGGCTAACCATGATTCATACCATGGCAGTTGTGATCCAAAGGACCACTGGGGACACCTACTCATCAAGAGTCACCTCCCACAAGGGTCAACCATATACGGCTCCCCATAGCCTTACATGGGCAGCTTCGTGACTTACACACTGAGTCATAGGGGAAAATAAAGATTGCTTATGCATAGAGCCGCCCTCCCACTAGGCCAACCAGGGGAATCCCCTAATATTCCAACACCGGCAGCTATGTAATATGCCATGGATGCAATGCAAATTCCAATCATATGCATTTTTCACAACTATTCATCCTAATCACGCCACTCATCAACCACCATTATTATCAACACCACAAGGTTTTTAGTAGGTTCATTATCATTGGTTATTGCCATTGCTCTAAGTTTTAATGTGGCATTTTCAATAATTCTTCATTATCATAATTCATCACTTTCATCTTTCACAATGGCATCAAAATCATCAATCATTCATCAATCTTTCATCATCATAAAGGTATGCTAACCATCCATTTTTAATCTCATCCAACATCAACAATAACCATTCCACATTTATGGTGAATATAAGCATAACCACATCATATTAAGGCATCAACTAGCCAAGCAATTTAACATCACCATTTAGCACACCGTACATATTCCAAATACACAAATACATGTTGCCAAACATAATTCTCCTTATCATATACAACATCTCAAATTGTCATCACAACACAAGGAAGGCAAATAAGCATATTGCCACATATGACAATCAAACACTACTCAATCCATGCATTTAGAATATAAGACTCATTTCCTATCTCAAGAGAAGAATTTTGAGTGATACGACATTCTCGCCTCGTCATTTGGAATGAGTCCTACATTTCATAAGGCACCACATAATTATTTTCAACTCAAATTAACCAAGATTTACATATTCTAACTTAATACTTGGTACATTCAATATTTTCATTATCAAACTATTTCTATTTCATTAATTCCATCACAACCACTATGGGTTAGGTATTCAAGTTCATTTTTATGCATTTAAGGCCATACCTACTAATAGGTTGACATTCCAATAGCCATTAATCACCATTAATGGCCATTTACCATTATTAATATCAACTCTCACCATCAATAAATATTCTCTTAACATATTTACTCATACCCATCACTCAAATATCATACATTCCCTTATTAAATCACTTTTCCAACCAACATTAGTCATTTCCCCCAATTTTTACAAGTTAGGGTTTTACTCTATCCCAACAACATCATAAATGCATATCAATCTTCCAGCATCTCCCAACATAAATTTTGTGTACCCCATTAAAGGCTCTTTGCATTCAAGTCACCCACCTTAGGGTTTCCACATTAATGGCTTCTCCGAACAACCCATATACATTAAATGCTCGCCCAAACATTAAAAACCCAAAACCTAAGGTTCATGCTCTTGAGAAATGACAAGAAGCTTGCCTTAGGAGAAGAGAAGAGTGAGTTTCCAAGAGAAGGAGAGGGCCACACAAAAATGGAAGAGAAGAGAGAGAAGAGTTCAAGCCACAAACTTCTCTTCCAAGCTTCCATGAAAATGAAAATGGTGGAAAGGGATGGGTTTCAACACTTTGCTTAGGTTTTGGAAGAGAAAGGTGAAGCAGAAGTGAGGAGGAAGAAGAAGAAGAAGAAGAAGAAGAAGAAGAAGAAGAAGAAGTGTGTATTACCAAATGAAAATAGAGAGCCAATGTGAAAAGAGAAGAGAGTGAAGGGGTTTTCTATTTTATTTTTAATCCTCTCATTAAAATTCACTGTTTTACAACAAACAGGATCTCTGTTCGAGCTCAATACTTTGTCTAAAAATTATTCTGAATATATATCTGGTCTCCCAATAATATTCTTAACAACCCTAACCAATGGCACCTTAATTGGAGATACTTGGTCTGACAACCATATTTTAATTGGGTCAAAATTCAGCTCATAAGGCCCCAATAAATTAAGATTAATTCCTAAAAATGTTAATTTAATTATTTTCAATATTTTGGGACATTAATTAACTCACATATAATTATTTAATATTTCGTTCTCTTAGTGAATCATTTATTTTCAAATTTGGAATGTTACAACTGGAATATTGGTATAGATACAAGACTTATTTTTTTGCCCAAACTTCTTTGTAAAAGAATTCTGACCTTGGCCATTTGGTCCTTTTGCACAAATTGAACAATTATACCAACAATTAGCTTAAGATAGATTTATGATGGTGAAACTAGGAAGGCAGCGTTAAATACACTAGCTACAGGTTATAAAATTCTAGGTAAGTCAGAATCCATAGAACTCCATCTTTCTAGTTTTCAACATGCTTCCAAAATATTTATGCCAAATGATATATTTCTATATTATTATTATTATTATTTTTGTTGGAAAAGAACATTTGTATAAAGAAAGTAGACATGTTATTTAGTTTCCTTGATTTTCCCTCTTGGCGTTGTTAAGTTATTTTCTTTATATAATCTTACTATACAGGTGAAGACACATGGAGATTTGTTGGGAAGCTGATAGATGCTCAAAAAAGCATGTTAGATAGTGGAAGGTTAGCACATTAATTACACACTTTATTTCTTCTTGGGATATACTGATTTTGTGATAATTTTGTTAGAGATATTTGTATATATCTTGCATGACATTACCATTTTAGCAAAAGGAATAAGTAACATAAAGAGGAGACATTTGTATATACCTTGCATGAATTGATAAAGTATGAGTTTCTATTCTTCTCACTTCATTTTTAATTGTAACTCTAAAACATTACAAATTGTGAAAATAACTCATGTTAATGTAGTTTGTGTTGGCATTTGTAAATTAATAAGTTAATTAATATGATTATGGGTATCAATCTAGGCATTTGAGAATGGGTAGTATATATATACATATTTGTTTATATTTGTTGTTATTATTATTATTATTATTATTATTATTATTATTATTATTATTATTATTAATGTTCATTATTGAGATATTCATTCTTATGGGCACCAATTTATAGCATTTGAAAATGGTTAATATTTATATATATATATATATATATATATAAATTTATGGTATTAATTTTTTTTATTTTAGGCAATAGATTAGCGGCGGTTACTGTGGAACTACCGGTGGGTAAAAAACCTCCGTTAAAATATGTTTCCGGTGGCATGTTTAGTGGCAGTTTGTCAACCACCAGTAATTGTTTTAGTGGCGGTTACAACCGCCGTTAATGCATGTTAAAAACTGCCGCTAATCCCTGTTTTACTTGTAGTGACTTGTTTATAAGTACCGTGGAACTTTGGATCTCTTGGTGACAAATAGTCCTTTAAATATCAGGGCGTAGACCATTTTTAAATTTCACACACTTGGAGACTTGAGTTCCCTCTTACTGGTAAAGAGGGTAGAACTCACATAATTTTTCAAAGTTGGAGCATATTCTTCCACAGTCATGATGCCTTGCTTAAGTTCCATGAACTCAAGCTTCTTCTTACTCTTATAGCTTTATGAAACATATTTCCTCATAAGCTCTAACTTAAAATTCTCCTAAGTCAAAGGAGTAACAGCAGCAATCATCTCCACCAAGTCTCAACTTCATCTCTCAACATAAAAATAGCATACTCCATTTTCTAGAGTTTTGTGCATTCAAAGTTATCAAAGATTCTCTCTACATCACGGACCCCAAAATAGGCTTGTTCAGGCCTAAATCAACTATGAAATTCAGTGGGTTTCTGCTTCAAGAGTTTGTCAAGGCCTTGAGTTCCTTGAACAACTGGAATAGTTTGTCTTTCAGTATCTTGCCTCTCTTGGTTTTGCAACTCGTGGAGGTTAACAAAACGATTTAAAGCTCGCGCTGTAACGTCATCACTATCATGGTGATGACGTGCCATTTCAGCATCTATAACCATGACACCAAGGTTATCTAATATTAGTAAGCTAGCTCATAGACATGCCTATAGTCTTATACTATAGCAATTTATCTCCCATCATGGAGTTCAACATAAATCAATATGTAGTGATACCAATTAGATGTATATTATCATATTCTAATGTCATGTGTACACATATAAGCATAAAAATTCATTATTAAGATAGAATAGTGTGAAGAAAGCTTGGCCAGACTTATTTAAATCAAATATAAATCACAATCAACTCATTTAAGATCAAACAACAATGACAATGATTTTCATTAAACGTATCTTATGCTCTGATACCACCTAATATGGCGCCCTTAATCCGATAGATGATATTCATGATATTATAATTTAGATATTAAAATTTAGGATAAACTTTTCATGATTTAATCAACCTTTGGATGAAGAACACGACAAATAAAAACTTTAACAGTTAACCCCAGACCTTTTTAAAGACCTATCTCATATATAACTATATGAGAATGTATGTAATTTAAACAAACGTCTACTTAGGACAATCAATTACATAATTACTATACAAGTGTTTGCAAAACATATAAGTTAATCCAAAAAGCAATAGTGGATATGAAAAGTAATCCAAGAAAACACAAAGTGATTACCAAAGTTTAGTAAAAATAAGTACATTCGATTGTATAAACATGCCATGAAGCAAAGAATTATGAATCCTAACCCAAAATGGCACAAAGGCATGTAAAACGAACGTTTGAGAATTTCACTAGCAGTGGAATCATTTCACTGGCCATGGATCCATTCCATTGGCCGTGGAATTCATTACCACCTATCAGGATTGCACAATTCCAAGTCAAAACATTCCACTAGCCATGGGAATTTTCCACTGGTCGTGGAATACACTACCTCCTTGCCTAATTTTGCAAATTTTCAAGGTCAGAGGGATCCACTGGCTTTGTGAATTTTCCACTAGTCGTCGATCACCCCTGATCCTTCATTTTCCAATTTTCAAAGAAACATGCCTTGGGCACCTTAGATCATGAAATGCCTAGACTTTTTTAGACTCATTTTCATCAAGAAATAAGGGTACAAAATATGTAAGGAACATCAAAAACTCATCAAGACCTTTTTACATCAAATCCATTCATCAAATCAATCATCAAACCATGACTAAACCATGCATCACATTGAATCGCAATCTAACAAGTTTGATATTTCATTCATCCATGAGTTGTCCCTCAACATAAACATCAATGCCATCATAATGGCTATCAAATTCACAATGTATAATATCAACAAGGCCATTTACCATTCATGATCCAACTACCTAGAATTAGTGATTAGGTTTCAAACTCAATGTCATGCATCATTATACATTACTTTGTGATACAAAATGATCACAAGTTCATTTCAAATGATCCTAATGTATCAACCAACATCTTAAAATGTTAAAGCATCAACATCAAGTCATCATCACCTTTACGAGGCTTTGAACAATAGTATAGCTATAGAAAACGAATGCCATATATAATGATTTCATAAGAAATATGCCATAGTCAATTAATTCAAAAGTATCTCAGCCAAGGCATCAAGACATCTCTTTCTTCATAGTATACCTCGTCTCTTCAAAAAGCATCACTCCATGATCATGCCCTAGAACTAAAGAGCTAAAAATTAGACAACATAGAGAGTGAGCGTACTTTCTCAATCATATTCTCCCATCGAGGAGTTTCAATCCAATGACAATAACACATTTCTCATCAATTCCCATTGAGCATAGGTATATAGACAAGTTCTAACAACAATGGTACTACAAAATAGAATCATGTCACTAAATCATAACATTATCAAATTTATTGTCACAATCCATAAGCCACATCAAGAGACAACACTAACAACAATAACATAATTAGTTAGTTTCCAATAAGTGGGATTTCATCTCTCAATTTACACTTTCGATAGGATTACCATTTTTCTTGGTCATCTCAAATTCAAATGCCATGTCCCTATGGCTAATGCATATGTCATAACATTAAATGCATATGCAACTGATCCGATTTAGAATAAATATTTATAACATATATGTACACAATTTATCAAGTAATCATAACCATGCATAGTCTCTTAAATATTTATCCCACTACGAGGGTCTGTTTCATAGGATCCCGCAAGATCTTAGTTATTTCAACATATCAAGTAATCGTAACCATGCATGGTCGCTTAAATAGTTATTCCCCTGCAAGGGTCCTTTCCACAAGATCTCATAAGACCTCAATCATTTCAACATGTCAAGTGATCGCAACCACTCATAGTCATTTAAATATTTTCCCCTGTGCAAGGGTCCTTTTCACAAGATCCTGTAAGACCTCAATACAACACAGTATGATATGCCATGCATGCCATGCAATGTAAGAAGGCATATGCTAGCCTCAGCCTCATAAGAATCTTACACCCTCTCAATTAGAGACATATTACACTTAGCATTACAGTTAGTGACATACAATAAATCATAGTACTCTCCAAGGTATATGATTTATCACCAAATTTTAAGGTATCAATTCACATTGTTCACAATATAATAGCCAAGGAGTTACATCCATATCAATTCAGACATGGCAATCAAAAGGGCGTATCAAATAAGTATACTCCAAATGCATGTCATCAATATATTTTCCAATCCAAAATTAAGTCATCAACAAAATTCAATCTCATATTACTTCACAATAGGAGGTAGCATATCTATTCAAGAAAAATATGCAAGTATGAACCAATATATACATTATCAACACATAATCATACATGCACTTAGAAAATATACTCATCTCCTATCTCAGGAGAAGTAATCCGAGCGATTAGACGGTCCTGCCTCGTTGTTCAGAATTAATCCTATAGTAACATATACATGATGCAATCAATCTACTATTCAAACATCATTCTCAATTCTTATTATACAAATAAATATATGTACATGATTCTCATAACGTTGTAAATATTTTATATGTTTTGTTTTCTCATTTTGTTAGTGTTCCCCCATGAGATCGGGAGGTGGTCCCCACCCCCTCCTGAAATACCTCCATGACACTAGGAAGTTAATTAGTTTAGGTTATAGCCTAATGGGCCAAGCCCAGTTTTTAACCTGGGTATAAAAGTATCTATTGTACATATGTTATGGCTAAGTGACACATATCGAGGAAAAATAACCTAATCCCTAGAGGAATTCTCTAGGGTTTTGTGCATACTACTCTTTGTGTGAACATTTTGGCGCCCACTGTGGGGCCCGATAAAATAGATCCTACACCACCTTTTCTCAAACCCTAATCCTTATTTTGGTCATGGTGAACACCAAAACACGTGGCGTGAAGAAGACAGCAGATACCAGGGATCATCTGGTCATGATGATCGGGTACAACACCTCACTAACCTAGTGGAAACTCTGCAATAGACAGTCGCCAACCTACAGTAGGAGAATACAGAACTCAGAGGTCTGAACGGAGGTGAACGTGAAGCCTTCAATCATAATACTAGGCAACCTACTCGTCAGAAAGCCACTGTCCAGACCTCGTACCAGATGGAGACAGCCAAGCATGAACCTAAACTACCTTTCGCTACACATCCCTGGACCGACTCGATCATGGTGGCTCCCACTCCCCTCAACTACAAACCCCTGTTGATCAAGAAATATAACGGTAAAGACGACCCCGAAGACCACCTCACCATATACACCCATACCATGCTGGTGACAGGGGCGTCCAATTCCCTCTTTTGTCAGACTTTTCCCACAACCTTAACCAAGTCTGCGCTCCGTTGGTTCTCTTACCTCCCTCTGAAGAGCATTGCTAGTTTTTCTGACCTAAGGAAAAAATTCCTCAGTCAGTTGTCCACTAGTATGGCTGTACAACAAACATCGTATAACCTGGTAAATCTGCGCCAACTCCCAGGAGAAACCCTAAAATAATACATGTCCTGTTTCTTTGAACAAGCCATCCAAACCCAAGACCTTAGCTTGGAGGTAGCGCTGCACGCCATACAAACTAGTTTACATTCTGGGAAATTTGCCGACTCCCTGACCAAGAAACCACCGCTGGACATGGATGACTTCCGAGGAAGAGCCTCCCGATACATTGTTGTTGATGAGCATAAAGCAGATCAGACCAATCCCACCTATCAAGTCAACCGCCACCCCAAACTGAAAAAGAGAAGCCCTAGAAGAAACCAAGACAGACATGTCAAGGCTTATACCGTACCCATTCACACTAGCTTTACACCACTAAAGGATCACCGCGATCAGATTCTGCATGAAGTTTACAACACAGGACTCCTTGCACTTCCACTCCCGGGAGAGGGTCCCAAGGGGTTAGACACATCTAAGTTTTATGAATTCCATAGGGCCTACGACCATGGAACTGAAAACTGTCGATCCCTCCGTAATCAGATAGAGCACCTAATCTGACAAGGATACCTGGCAAGATTTGTCGCCCGGAAAGATGAAGTACCCCGAGAAGGATTCCTGAGGGAAAACAAGGAACGTCTTGATCAAGTAGAGCTCCAGACTCGAAACCGATCATGAGCACCCCACTCCCGATCCCCAAGGCCTACAGAAGATAGAAGCGACGCACGACGAGTTATACATACCATCTTAGGAGGTTTCCCAAGAACCCACGCATGTCAGTCACATCAAACAGGACAAGTAACTTTGTTGCAGGAACAAAGGAGTTTAGCAGACATCTTACACTGGAAAGCATACCAAAAATTGGGTCTCCCCGCCCGTCAGTTGAAAAGGTATGACGAAGCTCTTCTTAGCTTTTCTAGTGATTCTGTGCAGGTATTGGGATGCATAGACTTGAGGACCAATTTTGGAGTCGAAAAGGAAAGCCACACAATTATGGTCAGGTTCCTAATAGTGGATTTCCCCAACTTTTACAACGCACTATTGGGGCAGCCTTCGCTTAATGCCTTAGGTGCTGTCGTCTCCATCATGCACCTAACCATGAAGTTTCCGCTCAGAAATGGCAGAGTGGGAGTCAACAAGGTAGATCTAGAGGTGGCACAAGAGTGTTACTATAAGAGCCTGCGCCCCAAATCGATGTTCATAATCGAAGAAGATGTAGAGTCAGCTTCGATCCTCATGACGATAGGAAATACGAGAGATCTCAACCGGTAGAATCACTCAAACTCTCCAAGTTAGATCCTCTCCTAGCCAATTCACACGGATCAACGCTATCCTCGACTCAAGCTTAGAAGAAGCCCTGGTCAGCCCACTGAAGGTAAACATGGACCTATTTGCTTGAAGCGCTACTGACATGCCCAAAATCGACCCTGTTATAATCTGTCACTCCCTCAACATCAAGCCAGATGCCAGACCCATATTCCAAAAGCCTTAAAAGATGGGCCCTGACCGAAAGCACGCAGTCAAGGAAGAGATGGACAAGCTGGTGTCCACCAATTTCATCAGAGAGGTCAAGTACCCGACCTGGTTGTCAAGCATCGTCATGGTTAAAAAATCGAGTGGAAAATGGCAGATGTACGTGGATTTCACCGATCTAAATAAGGTATGTCCCAAAGATCCCTATCCTTTACCTAACATTGACCATTTGGTGGATGGAACGTCAGGATACAAGATTTTGAGTTTCATGGATGGCTACTTGATAAGTGTTCTAGAACACAATAAATTAGATTTAATTTATTTAGAATTTAAATCATTTTACATTGTATTTTCCTAATTTTCAAGGTTTATGCTTTCTTTCCATTGTATTCTGCTCGGGTATTTTATTTTGTAGGAATTAATAAAATTAAGGAGTGTTAAGGACACATGACAAAGCCATTCCAAGGGTCAATAACAAGAGAAAAATGACCATCAAAAGACATAGAATCAAGAAGAACAAGCCATAAGTGATTACATGATCAGAAAGTGTCAAAAAAGAATAAAGAAACAACATAGCAGGTGCATGAATCGATTCACACCAGGCATGAATCGATTCAGACGTGAAAAATGCCCAGGAATTGAAAATTTAAGGCCATGAATCGATTCACATAAAGTGTGATCGATTCACACGTGATTAGGGAGCAAAAATCATGAAAATAAGCCTGGGAATCGATTCATACCCCTGGGAATCGATTCATACGTGTTCAAAAGGCCTGGGAATTGATTCATACCTCTAGGAATCAATTCATACACTGTAAATTGATACAATTTGAAGGAACAGAATGCAAATGAATTGATTCATGCTTTTAGGAATTGATTCATGTTAGTGGAAACAACATTATGGGATTTAAGAAAGCAAAAACAACATTACGGGTTTTCTGAATCCACTACACCGAAAGGGATCCACTTCTTCCATGATTTATGCTTGTTGTTTCTTTTCCCTCGCCTATAAATAGAAGATGGAATTGGCATTCCAGGGACACAGAAGTAATTGGAAGCAATTCACAACAACGAATAGAGGAAGTAATTTCCCTCTGTTTCTTTCTTTCCTTTCATTTTAATATTACTGAGAGTTATGAGAATAGTGAAATCGAGCGCTTCAATTTGTATACAGTGGGGGAATACTACAGAAAATACAACAGTGGTGGAATTACTTCTGGGCTTTTGGAGAAACCTGTATGTATTTCTTTTACTGTATTATGTGTTGTATATTTTGTTTTCCTTTCATTATATGTATGAATTTGAACCACTTCATGGGTAACTAAATCTTTATCTTGGGATGAAGGGGGTGTGACAATATTTTATATTAATAATGTTTTGATTTTGACTTAAATAAATTTTTGTTTTCCATTTAGTTTAAATTATGCTCAATGCTCTTAATGATTCCTAACAAGAACTTAAGTGATAAAATTGTATACTTACAGGTATATTAGTAAGTTTAAGTAATTAGTAGAATCGAAGAATTTATTAATTACTAGAAAGCTTTTGAACTAAGCCTAAGATTTTGAATACTTTTTTGACCTCGATAAAACCATGAAAGTACTCAAAAACCTTTTGAGGAATATAAAGGGATTTTCATAAAATGATAATGGGACTGTCTTAGGGATTAAACACGGTTCTCCATACGTTAGGTACATTAATAGGATTCCGAGAGGAATATATTAATTGGCTTAGGAAAATCTGCCTTGGAAAACTTAATTTGATTCTTATTTATGAAAAGCAAACTTATTAACAAAAAATAACGTCTTGATCCCCTAGAATCCCAAGATACTCTCAACTCTGTTTTTACATGTTAAGTAAATTTAGTTTTTATATTTATTTTATTTTGTGTCTCATTTTACAAAAACTTGAAAATCAATTGTGTGGATAATTAAATTTTAATATACCGATACTTTGAAAACAGTCCCTGTGGATACGATAATCTTTTATATCACGCGACATAACCCGTGCACTTGCGGGCCCTGTCAAGTTTTTGGCGCCGTTACCGGGGACTATGTCCCTCAAATATCGACAATATTGAAATTTGATTAGATCATACTTGTTAATACTCTTTTTATTTTGTTTTATTTTATTTTGTTTGTTGTATTTGTTTCTTTTTATTAAAATTTGTTAATATTTATTTTTTATTTTTTCATTATTTTTACTATTGTATATTTATTGTGATATTTTTTTCTTTTTATTCTATTGTTATTATTTTGTTCTTTGTACCTATGTTTACTGTTACTGTTTTTATTTTTTTGATTTTTTGTTCTATTTGTCGTTTATTTTCTTTTTTATGTGACGAAGTTGTAGTGTCGATCTAAACTTAGGATTTAACCATGAGATAGAATGCACCCTTAAGAAAACAACAAAAATTAAAATAAATGGGAGAGCAGAATAGAGCCTTAAGAGATTTTGCTGCTCCAAGCACAAATAGAAGAGGGTCTAACATCCTTAGACCCGTAGTGGAGGCTAAAAATTTTAAATTGAAACCTTCACTACTTTCTATGGTTTAGCAGAACCAATTTGGAGGATTACCTTCCGAAGATCCTAATCTTCAACTCTAAATTTTTCTTGAATACTGTGACAAGCTGAAGATGAACAGGGCCACCAATGATGCTATTCGTTTAAGACATTTTCCTTTCTCACTACAGGATAAAGTGAGGGCACAGTTGTACTCACTCCCCGAAGGCTCCATTACAACTTGGGAACAACTGTCCAGTGCTTTTATCAACAAATGGTACCCAAGGAATAAGACTGATGTGCTAAGAAAACAAATCATAAATTTTACACAAAGAGATGATGAGTCACTGTATGAAGCCTGGGAGAGATACCAGGAGATGCTGAGAGAATGTCCCCATCATAGGATAGAAATATGGTTGACAGTCCATATTTTCTATAATGGACTAACTTCCACACAAAAAATCTCCTGGGACGCTGCAACTGGAGGTGCCTTCATGAGCAAGAATATAGATGAAGCTCAAAATCTGATCAAAGAAATTGCCCAAAATACCTACTAGTGGTCTTCCAAAAGAAGTTTACCTTCAAAAACTCCCGGTAAGTATTCTGTTGATGTTATTTCTTTGCTTACTTCTAAGGTTGAAGCATTATCTGTAAAATTTGATAAGTTAGGAGTAGGTGCTACTAACATTGTCTGTGAGTTATGTGGTATTTCAGGTCACAATATCTCACGGTGTCAGCTTGGAGTAACTCAAAATGCTGAGCAAGAAATATATCAGGTAGATGCTATTGGAAATTATGGTGGAAATTATCAGAGTAATTACAGACCTCCACAAGGTCCACCTGGTTTCCAAAACAGGCCACCTCCATTCCAAGGTAATTAGAGTAACTATAAACTCTAATAAGGACCCTACATTTGATAAAAATCAAAACTAGAATCCTTGATAGAGACATTTGTAGCTACTCAACTAAAGTAGAATGATGAGTTCTCCAATGCAATAAAGACATTAGCTTCAAAGGTGGACTCTCTTGCAACCCATAACAAAATATTGGAGAATTAAATTTCCCAATAAGCCTCTTTTTCTATAAGAACACCAGGAACATTTCCTAGAAAACCTGAGGCTAGACCATCTAACCATACCATGGCCGTCACTCTTAGGAGTGGTACTCAATATGATGGTCCAGTTGGCAAGACTGAAAAGAAAGTTAAGGAGAAGAAGAACTTAGATGAGTCTCTATCTTATCTGGTGATTGAGGAAGAGAAGCCATATGAAAAGAAGGAGAAGGTTAAGCCATATCAATCTCCTATTCCATTTCCTTAGCACTTGGCTAAAGCCAAGTTAGATAAACAATTTGGTAAGTTTCTTAAGGTTTTAAAGAAATTGTATATCAATATTCCCTTCACACATGCTTTGCAGCAAATGCCCACCAATGCGAAGTTCCTGAAGGATATTTTGTCCAATAAAAGAAAGCTGAAAGAAGATGGTATAGTGGCACTTACTGAGGAGTGTAGTCCTTTGATTCAGAAGAAGCTACCACCCAAGCTTCAAGATCCAGGTAGTTTCTCTATCACTTGCATGATTGGTGACATGGCTATAGATAAAGCATTATGTGATTTAGGAGCTAGTGTTAGCTTAATGCCATTATCTATTTCTTAAAAGTTAGGATTAGGAGAACTAAAACCTACTAGGATGTCTTTACACTTGGCTGATAGATCTGTTAAATATCCTGTAGGGATTTTAGAAGATGTTCCTATCAAGGTAGGAAAACTTTTTATAACTGTCAATTTTGTTGTGTTGGAAATGGATCAGGATTCCATGATCCCCATTATCCTAGGTAGACCATTTTTAGCAACTGTAGGTGTTGTAATTGATGTTAAGAATGGTAAATTGTCTCTGACTGTTGGAGACCAAAAGGTTGATTTTCACTTGAAAAATGCTTTAGAAAAACCTTTCAATATGATGTTTGTTGTAGTGTGGATTTTGTGGAACAAGTGGTGAAGGAAGCAACCCTTCCTAATGACCCACTTGAAACTATTTTTATGATTGAGCCTATAGGAACATCTAATTGCTCTGAAAGAGAGGCCCCACTAAAACATGATATTGAGGTCATGTGTGACAAAGTGGTGAGTCCTACTGTGGAATTAAAGCCTTTACCAGCTTCATTGAGGTATGAGTTTCTTGGTCCTAAGTCCACATATCTTGTGATTGTTAATGCTGAATTGAATCCATGTGGAACTGAAAAACTTTTGAAATAACTTAGGTTGTATAGAAAGGTAATAAGTTATACAATGGATGATATCAAAGGGATTAGCCTTTCTCTTTACATGCATAAGATCACTGTAAAGGATGAAAGTAGGCCCACAGTAGAACCACTTAGGAGATGAAATCCAAACATACAAGAAGTGGTTAAAAAGAAAATTTTAAAATTACTTGATGCTGGAGTCATATATCCTATTGCTAATAGTAAATGGGTGAGTCCTGTTCATGTGGTCCCTATAAAGGGGGAATAATTTTGGTTGAAAATGATAAACATAAGTTAATTTCTACTAGAATTGTTTCTGGTTGGCGCATGTGCATTGACTATAGGAAGTTAAATAGCGCCATGAAAAAAGGTCATTTTCCTCTCCCTTTTATTGATCAGATACTAGAAAGACTTACAAAACACTCTTATTTTTCTTATTTGGATGGGTATTCAGGTTTTCATCAAATTCCCATTCATCCATCTGATCAAGAAAAGACCACCTTCACTTGCCGTTATGGGATTTATGCATACAGGTGTATGCCTTTTGGACTGTGTAATGCATTTGTGACTTTTCAAAGGTGTATGCAAGCAATTTTTCTGATCTTATTGAAAATGTGATGGAAGTCTTTATGGATGATTTTTCAGTGCATGGTTTGGACTTTGATAAATGTCTAACAAATTTGTACCAAGTCTTGCAGCATTGTGAAGACACCAATTTGGTCTTGAATTGGGAAAAATGCCATTTCATGGTAAGGGAAGGCATAGTTCTTGGACACTTGGTGTCTGAGAGAGGTATAGAGGTTCATAAGGCTAAGCTGGAAGTGATTGAAAAATTACCCCCACCTACACATGTGAAAGGTATCCGAAGTTTTCTTGGACATATAGGGTTTTACTGTCGGTTCATTAAAGATTTCTCTAAGATCACAAAGCCTCTTACGACTCTTTTGGGTAAGGATGTGCCTTTTAATTTTGATTCATCTTGTATGGAAGCTTTTTACAGGATTAAACAGGCTTTTATCTCTGCTCCCATTATGCAACCCCCTGATTGGAAACTCCCATTCAAGTTGATGTGTGATGAGAGTGATCACGCAGTGGGGACTGTGCTTGGGCAACGAAAGGATAAAAAGCTCCATGTAATTCATTATGCCAGTCGGACACTAGATGATGCCCAGGTAAACTATGCCACAACTAAAAAAGAACTGTTAGCAATTATCTTTGCTTTTGATAAATTTAGATCTTACTTGGTAGGTTTACACGTTACTGTTTACATTGACCACTCTGAGTTTAAGTATCTATTGAATAAAAATGAAGCAAAGCCTAGGCTAATTAGGTGGATTCTAATATTACAAGAATTCAACTTGGAAATTAAGGATAAGAAGGGTACCGAAAACCTGGTTGCTGACCACTTATCTAGGATGACAACCGAAAAAGTAGAAATGGAAAATGTTCCCATCAATGAATCCTTTCTAGATGAACAACTTTTGAGTCCTAACTTGTTCCTTGGTATGTTGATTTTGTAAATTTTCTTGCATGTGGTATTTTACCCCCTAATCTTAGCTTTCAGCAGAAGAAAAAGTTTTATGTAGATGTCAGGCATTATTATTGGGATGAACCCTTCCTATTCAAGCAATGTGCAGAAGGTTTGATTTGGAGGTGTGTTCCAGAAGATTAGGTCCATGTCATCCTAGACCATTCCCATTCTCTTTCTTGTGGAGGCCACATGAGCACCTTCAAGACCGCCTCTAAAGTATTGCAAGCTGGGTTCTATTGGCCATACCTTTTTAAGGATGTACGTAAGTATGTTCTAACTTACGATGCTTGCCAAAGAACAGGTAACATTGGTAAGAGACATGAAATACCACTGAATAGCATTTTAGAGGTTGAATTATTTGATGTGTGGGGTGTTGATTTCATGGGACCCTTTCCCTCTTCCTTTGGAAATCATTTCATATTTGTGGCAGTTGACTATGTGTCAAAATGAGAGGAAGCCATTGCTTCACCCCATTACGACACTAAAACTATTATTAAACTTTTCAAAAAAATAATATTTTCGAGGTTTGGGGTCCCGAAATACGTTATAAGTGACGAAGGGTCTCATTTTATTAAAAAAACTTTTCAGACTCTCCTAAAAAAATATGGAGTTAGGCATAAGGTTGCTTGATGAGTATTGAAAAGACTTAATAAATTCATCTTTAATTTAACTTAATCCATTAAATATTGTTGAGTTTGGCATTATTATTTAATGAATTGTCATTCTTTCTTGTTTAATTATTTAATTCACATGTGTTTAAATTTTGCAAGAAAATGGTTAAAATGATAAGTACATAAGGAAATATGTTTATTGAGAGATTCATTAACCTAGCATACATACGCTAGGCATTTATATGTTGTATTTTGCAGGATTAGGTACAGGATATCCAACGTACATACGTTGGAATCCCAACATATGTACGCACACAAACAGAACCTAAAAAGTAAAGAATCAGCAAGTTAGTGAGTCATCGTACATACACTGGCCTCCAAGCGTACATACGCATAGATCCAGTAAGGTGTAAACACGCTTAAGCGTGAGGTCGCTCGGCATTTAGATTAAAGCCATCACGCTCAAGCGGACAAGGGTCATGCTCAAGCATGAAGTCACAACATACATTAAGTTAAAGTACCACACTCAAGCGTGTATAAATCATGCTTAAGTGTGAAGCCTGTCTGGCCAGTTTATTATATTCCTTGTATCACGCTCAAGCGCATATAGATCATGCTTAAGCGTGAAGTCTGTTTGCCCAGTATATTATATTCCTTCAACGTGAATCCTTTAACCTGAATTGTTGTAGTAGTTTTCATTAATTACTTTATTGGTTGCTGACTATATTTGTATTCTAGTAATTTAATTATTATGTTACAATTATTCATTCCTTTGTAATTAATTAATTAGTTTTATTAGTTTAATTGTTAGGAAGTTTCCTTTGTAATTAATTAGAGTTAGTTAGTTAGTTTTTACCTTAGCTATATATAGTTGTAAATACTCTATAACTAACACACAGAAGCAATAACACACTTCATTTTCTAATTTCAATCTCTCTCTAAACATTTTCCCTCTCTAAACTCTCCCTTCCATGGCTCTCTATGTTTCACTTTCTGAAACCACTTCCATGGGTTGCTAAACTCCTACGGTTGGGATTACTGAAGCTTCCAATGGAATCTTGAATCTACATTGAGGAAATTATCTTCTGAAGCATGAGGAGAACAAGCTGAGAAGTGGATCTACACTGCTGGATTGATAAATCCAGACCTAATTGAAGAATCTCACCAATGTGGAATCATGGTTGAGGCTTAGGTAACTTCTAGCATCCTAACTAATTCAGGCCTAATAATTAGGTGAATAGTTAGGGTTCAATCCCCAATTTCACATTAGATTTCTTTGTCACTGAACACCCATGGGATTAGGGTTTAATGCTTAGGAATTAGTGTTAATTACCTAAGGAACTAGGGATTAACCATCTGTGAATTGTCTTCTTGAGTCTGAAGCTTGATTGAACCTCAATTGCATGTTTGTTGATGAAATTGTGAGCTAAAGCAATCCTAACCTATCTTACATTAAATACATCTCATTTTTCATATTGTTTCTGAAATTACAAAAACATAGAAAGTGCAAAAAAGCATAAACATAATGAATTCTATCTCCTTGTGTTTTGGTTCAGCTTGTACTAGTCCTAGGTTGTGGTAATTACCTCAATCCCTGTGGGACGATCAAATATATTACAAATTTAACGATTGGTGCACTTGCCAAAAGAATTTAATCCTCCGAGATTATGCATCAAGTTGGGAGGATTTACAAAGAAAATTTCTGATTAAATATTTCCCTCCTTCCAAGTATGCCATGTTACGCACAAAAATCACTTGTTTCCATCAGAGAGAGGGTGAATCTTTGATGGAAGCATGGGATAGGTACAAAGAGAGTTTGAGGAAATGTCCTCATTATAGGATCCCTGATGTGCAATAAGTTACCATCTTTTATAATGGAGTCAGACCAGCTACTAGGGTCTTGATTAATGCCTTAGTTGGAGGTTTATTGACCACTAAAACTCTAGAAGAGGCTATACAGCTAATTGATGTTATGGCTTCAAATGAATATTTACTTAGTGAAAGGAGCCAAATCCCTAAGAGAGGGATACTAGAATTAGAAGCACAAGATGCTTATTTGGCTCAAAGTAAGTTGATGACTCAGGCTTTAGAGAAATTAAATGTTCAAATTTCAGAACTCCAAAAGCCTAGTCAAGTCTGCATGATGAGTTATGATTTTTGTGATGGAGACCATGAAAATGGCTTGTGTGATCCAAATGTGCCTGTTGAGCAAGTTAATTTCATGGGACAATAATTTCAAAGGAATTGCCCCTCTAATTCTTTTAATCCTAACTATAGAAACCACCCTAATGTTTCATGGCAGAAGGGTCCATATTTGAATCAAAACATACCACAAACTCAAACCACAACAACCTCTCCCCTCTCCCTCTAAAGAAAAGTCTAAACTTGAGAATATTCTATCTCAGTTCATTCAGGCCACTCAGACCAGCTTTAAAAATCAAGAAGCGTCCATCCGAAATTTGGAAAATCAGGTTGGACAGTTGTCAAAACAATTAGCTGAGAGACAATTAGGCAATTTTCCTGGAGATACTGAGGTAAATCCAAGGGAACATTGCAAAGCAATAACCACTAGGAGTGGAAAAACTTTGGTTCTTCCTACTCTAAGTAATGAAAATACTACAGAAAAAGAAAAAGAGCAGGAAAGTGAGCAAGTTAATGATAAAACTGAAAATAAAGTAGAAACAAAAAAATAAAAAGAAAATCAAGTTCATCAAAAGAAAAAGAAAAAGAATGATTTAATCTTGGAGGAAGCTGTCAAGCTAACTCCTGAGAAATTAAAGAATGCTCCATTTCCACATAGATTTAAGAAACAGATAGAGGAGCAAAAGGTTGCTAAGTTCTTAGATGTGTTCAAGAAGCTTCACATAAATATTCCCTTTGCTGAGGCATTGTAAGAGATGCCATCATATGCTAAATTTTTGAAAGAACTTTTGTCTAAGAAGAGAAAGCTTAAGGGAGATGAAATGATTGCCCTTACTCAAGAGTGTAGTGTAATTATTCAAAAGAAACTCCTTTAAAAGCTAGAAGATCCTGGATCTTTTACAATACCTTATGCAATAGGGGATGTTCATGTTGGAAGCGCTTTATGTGATATAGGGGCTAGCATTAACCTCATGCCTTTGTCCTTAATAAGGAAATTAGGAATTAATGACCCGTAACTAACTCGTATGTCCTTGTAATTGGCTAATAGGTCTATCAAATATCCTCACAAGATGCTGGAAGACTTGTTAGTAAAGGTATATAAGTTTATCTTTCCAACAGATTTTGTAATTTTAGACATGGAAGCTAATAGAGAGATTCTCTTAATCTTAGGGAGACCCTTCTTAGCTACTAGAAGAGCTTTAATTGATGTAGAAAAGGGAGAACTCATGTTGAGAGTTCAAGAGGAGTAGGTAACTTTTAATGTCTTCAATGCTATGAAACATCCAGTTGATAAAATGGATTATTTTATGCTTGAAGAAATCAAAAGTTATAAGACTCCTATGCTATTAAAGGCTAAAGAAAAGGCTTTACAAGCCTTTCTAAAGGATGATTTTGACTGAGACTGAGAAGTTAGACGACTCACATAATGAGTTGCTGAGCCTACTAGAAGCATGTGAAGTAAGGGAAGTAGAAGTTGAAATGAAAGAAAACTTAAATAATACTGCACTTGAGAAGGGTAAGGAGGTGTTTGAAGAAAAAAAATGATTTGAAACCTTTTCCTTCTTATTTGAAATATGTTTTTTTGGGAAATAATGAATCACATCCAGTAATCATTAATGTTGAATTAAAGGATGAGGATGTAGAAAAATTGATAGGGGTTTTAAGAAAACATGAATCTGCCATTGGTTGGAACACTTCTTATTTAAAGGGGATTAGCCCATCATTTTGTATGCATAAAATTTTGATGAAGGATGACTATTCCCCAGTTGTTTAGCCACAAAGAAGGTTAAACCCCATAATAAAAGAGGTTGTAAGGAAAGAAGTGGTTAAACTCCTTGATGCAGGGATTATCTATCCTATCTCGAACAGCGTTTGGATCAGTCTGGTCCAAGTGGTGCCTAAGAAAGGAGGGATGACCACTTGAAAAAATGAAAAAGGTGAAGTCATTGCCACTAGACCAACTACAGGTTGGAGGATGTGTATAGATTATAGAAGGTTAAATGACTCCATTAGAAAAGACCACTTTCCTTTACCATTTGTAGACCAAATGCTTGAGAGGCTGTCAGGTCATGAGTATTATTGCTTCCTTGATGGATATTCTAGATATAACCAAATTGTGGTTAATCTAAAAGATCAAGAGAAGACAGCCTTCACCTGTCCATATGGAATCTTTGCATATAGGCACATGTCATTTGGTTTGTGCAATGCACCAGAAACCTTTCAAAGGTGTATGCTGGTGATTTTTGGGGATATGGTTGAGAAGTTCATTGAGGTGTTCATGGATGACTTCTTTGTGTTTGGAAATAGCTTTGATATATGCCTCAGCAACCTATCTAAGGTGTTGGTGAGATGTCAAGAGACTAATCTTGTCCTCAACTGGGAATAGTGTCATTTTATGGTTAGAGGAGGGATAGCCCTTGGCCATAAAGTCTCTATAGAGGGCATTCAAGTAGATAGAGCCAAGATTGATATCATTGAAAAGCTTCCTTCTTCAATCAATATGAAAGGAGTGAGGAGTTTCTTAGGATGTGTTGGCTTCTATAGGGGATTTATAAAGGATTTTCTAAAAATAGCAAAGTCTTTGACTGATTTACTAGTGAAAGATCATGCTTTTGTTTTTGATGAAAACTGTGTTAAGGCTTTTGAAAATCTAAAACACAGATTAATTAAAGCTCCAATCCTTGCAGCACCTGATTGGTCTTTACCATTTAAACTCATGTGTGATGCAAGTAATTTTGCTATAGGAGCTGTACTAGGACAGAAAAAAGAAAAATTAATACATGTTATTTATTATGCTAGTAAGGTGCTGAATGGGAATCAAATAAACTACACCACTACTAAAAAAGAAATGCTTATTGTGGTGTATGCATTTGATAAATTTAGAGCTTACTTGATTGGTGCTAAGTCATTGTCTAAAAATGAATCAAAGCCAAGATTGATTAGATGGGTTCTATTACTCCAAGAGTTTGATTTTGAAATAAGAGATAAAAAGGGAGTAGAGAACTCAGTGGTTGATCAACTCTCTCGTCTAAAAGGTGAATCAGACTCTATATTAATAAAAAAGGAATTCCCAGATGAGAGGCTGATGGCAATTACCACAGGGCCATGGTATGCTGATATGGCCAACTTTAAAAGTGCCTTTGTGGTACCAGAAGGGTGGACATCCTAAATGAAGAAATAGTTCTTTCATGACAGTAAAACTTTCTATGGGATGATCCTTTTCTGTATAAGATAAGAGTAGATGGAATTATTAGGAGATGTGTGCCTGAATCAAAGCAAGAAAGACTCTTGTGACACTGTCATGATTCCTATTATGGAGGACACCATGGTGCCTTTAGAATAGCAGTAAAAGTGTTACAATGTGGCTTTTATTGGCCAACAATTTTTTAGGATGCTAGAGTATATGTGCAAAGGTGTGACAAGTGTCAAAGAAGTGAAGGCCTCTCTGCTAAAGCTGGTATGCCTTTGACAAATATTTTAGTTGTGGAGCTATTTGATGTTTGGGGCAGTGACTTCATGGGACCATTCCCAAAGTCATTCTCCAATGAGTATATCCTTGTTGTTATGGATTATGTCTCCAAGTAGGTGGAGGCAATCCCTACCAGAACCAATGATGCACATGTGGTGCTTAGGTTTATAAAGAAGAACATTTTCTCTAGATTTGGAGTCCCAAGAGTCCTCATTAGTGATGGAAGGTCACATTTCTGCAATAGAATCATGGAAAAAGCCCTGAGACAATATAAGGTACTCCATAAAGTATCCACTCCCTACCATCCACAAACTTATTTACAAGTTGAGCTTTCTAATAGAGAAATTAAGAGGATACTAGAGAAAGTAGTAGGGAAATCTAGGAAGGATTGGTCTGTGAGATTAGATGATGTATTATGGGCCTATAGGACAATATTTAAGACTCCAATTGGCATGTCACCTTATCATTTGGTGTATGGTAAGGCTTGCCATCTCCCTGTGGAGTTGGAGCATAAGGCATGGTAGGCCACAAAGCTGTTAAACATGGATTGTGACCAATCTCAAGAGGAAAGAGTCCTAAAACTCCATGAACTTGAGGAGTTCAGACTCAACACTTATCAGAGTGCCTCAATATATAAGGAGAAAACTAAAAGGTGGCATGATAAGTGGATAAATAGGAAGGAGTTTCACAAGGATGAGAAGGTCTTGTTATTCAATTTTAGGCTGAGACTCATTCTAGGAAAACTCAGATCAAAATGGTCTGGACCCTTTATTGTGAATGAGGTTTTCCCTCATGGTGTAATTGAGGTAAAGGAACCAGCCACTAGAAGAACATTCAAAGTGAATGGCTAGAGACTCAAGCTCTACTACGGAGGAGAGTTTGATAGGCAGAAATCCTCCATTTTTTACAGGCATCTTCTTAGGTGTCAAAGGTCAAGCTAGTGACCTTAAAAAAGCACTTGAGGGAGGCAACCCTACATTTTAATTGTGGTATTTTATGCTTTGTGTTTTCAAATAATAAAAGAAAACTAAAAAAAGGTTTGAATAATGTATGAATGAACTAAAAAAGATTTTGAATAAGGTTTGAGTGCATATACCTAGAGTTCCAGTGTACATATGCGCATCAGTAAAATAATAAAGTTATGGACCAGGAGGTACGCGTACATACACTCTAAACTGGGCGTTGCTACGCGTAAATAAATTAGGATCAGGCCCCTTTGGCGATCAAGCGAGGAGATAGCGTGCTTAAGCGCGGACCAACTTGTGCCTTCATGCTTAAGCGAGAAGCCTTGTACACTTGAGCGTGGCTTACAGTATGAATCAGGGGAGTGTCCTCGCGCTTGAGCGAGAGACCCCATGCTTTAAGCGTGACACCTGGGTATGCCTTCGCGCTTGAGCGAGCACCCTGTGCGCTTGAGCGAGAACCCTTGTATGCTTGAGCGAATCGCCAGGCGCTTGAGCGAGCTCGAGGAGTGCTTAAGCGTGACCCTTCACACTGGCAGTTTGAACCTTAGAAAGAAATGGTGCTTGAGCGTGACCCTTTCATGCTTGAAGCGTGACCCCCTAAGCATGTTATGTGTTTGAGCGAGGAGCTTTGCGCTTGAGCGTGAACCTTGGGCATTTGACGTATGCCTTCATGCTCAAGCGTGACCATTGTGCGCTTGAGCGGGTACCAAATGTGACCCCTGTTATGCCTTCGTGCTTGAGCGAGAGAATTTCACGCTTAAGCGTGACTACTATACACTTAAGTATGATCGTGTGCGCTTGAGTGTAGTTTGTAGCGTAAGCGTGGTTGAGTAAAGTGTCATGTGCTTAAGCGTGATCGTGTACACTTGAGCATGAACCCATACTTTACCACTTGTTACCACCTGTTGTGCTTTAATATGGGCGTATGTACGCCAAAGATTCAATGTACCTACACGTACCCCAGTATGTTCCAACTTGTTATCACCTACAGTATTCACAATATAAGCGTATAAATGTTGGGTTCAACAGTATAAAAACCCTCTTAGTATACAAACCCTAACTCACATCCCCTTACATTGGAAACTTGGGTTTTGAAGAGGAAAAGGCACAAACTTTGGAATTCATTGAAAGGTAACATCTATTCATTCCTTGACTCTAGTTAATAGTTAGAATTCTTACATTCCACCGTTTCAATTTTGAATTTGATGCATCCATCATATCCATTCATCTCATATTTTCATTTTGTTGTGGTTGTGTTGTTTATGCATTTGCAGCCATTTAGGCTCTATAAATACCATCCTTAACATTCACAATGTCGACAAGATCAAAAGACTCATTAGAAAAACAGAAAGAGTTGTTGAAATGGAAAGTGTGAAGAAAACCCCAAAAGAGAAAGGAAAAAGGGTGGCTACTTCAAGCACCCCTGTTTCTCCACCACCCAAAAAGAGTAAAAGCCTTAAGGAGGAAAAAAAGTCCAAGAAAAATGAGGATTTTGACTGGAATAGGTTTAGAGATCTCAAGGCTGCCCAAGAATATGAGACAAAATTCAAAAACAGAGGAGTAATAAGGGAAAGGGCTCTAGTCCTTGATGAAGATAATTAGTCTGATATTGATTTAAAAGCTGCTATGTTTACAAGGGGATGGCATTATTTTAAGAAAAACTTAGGCAATGGTTATCAAGAACTCACTAGGGAGTTCTATGCCAATTTAAGGGGCAATTTTATTGAAGATAAGGTACCTTTTTCTTCTTACTTGAGAGGAGTCACTATTCCTCTCTCTGGTCACATATTGAATAAGAGTTTGAAAGTACCTATCTTAGATGGTGAAGGATGTCAATACACTTGGATAGTGGATATCTTCCATAGGGCTGAAAATGAGAATCTTAGAAAGGAAATACTAGAGGAATGTTATGAACAAGGGGCTGCATATATAACAAAAGTGAGTGGTGCACCAAAATGTGTCAAGAAAAGTTATTTGAATCATCTCCCCCTCTTATGGTGCCACTACATCCTTTCATCCCTGCAACTTATGGCTCATGCTACTGAGGTTGTCATTAAGAGGTTGGTGTTGATTTACTGTTTAATAAAAGGCCTATATGTTAATTTGGGTGAGTTAATATTAGAGGAGATGGTGAAAGCCAACGAAAAAAATCTCCAACTGCCATATTGCTCTGTTGTCACTTTGCTGGCCAAAAAGAATCAGGTTAAGTTGAGCTATGAAGAAATGACAAAGGTGAAGCCTGAAAGGATCATGGATAAGTACTAGGTAATAGACCATATTGACCACTTTGTTCCTCAAGAGCCAAAGCGTCACAGATAACCCAAACCATCATCTTCTGCACCACCGCCTTTAACAGGTTCAGGTAATTCTTTTGATCTCTCTATGGTAATGCAAGAACTTCAGGCCATGAAAAAGATAAAGCTAGGGACCTATGATCTGGTCCTGAACCATGATCTTATACTAAGGAAGATTGCAACTGCACTGAATGTTGACCACACTGAAGAAATGGGAGTTTCAACTAACAGAGACTTATGGTTGGCTTCCATTTGATTCACCATTCCTCCTGATGACACATCTTTGGCAATTGAATTTCTACCCCACCCTGAGCAACAAAATAATGAACCTATGAATGAGGCTACTGATGAAGAAGATGAAGAAGAGGATGACTAATAGTTTAATTTGCTTTTGTTTATAAATTACTTTTGTGTTGTAATAACTTTATTTTAATGTCCTTTCTTGAACAATGTATTTCCCTTTCAGTTGTAATGAAAGTATGACTCTTTGTTAATTGTTCAATGTATTTCTTTTGCTGATTTGTATTGTTCAATTCTTGCAACCATCGCTCACTAAACCCTTGCCATATAGGTAAAAAGGGAAGTAATTTATCCCTTCATCCCATTAATTTATGAAATGTATTAACTGTATTTAATTTACAATTCATCTTAATTATTTAAAGTTTGTTGATTCTCAGGCATCAATTGGATAAATTAATTGATTCACATTGCTTGATTCATGATCCCTGTCTATAAACTATTTTCATCCTTAATTATTTATTTGTAATCTCGCATTAAGTTTGGGGACATGATTGGCTGATTACCTATAATTTATGAGCTTTTGAGCCTTTATTATTTCTTTTCCAAGTGTGTCTGAATTCTTGCTTAGTGAGATAGAATTTGCTTCATTGCTTGCTAATGATTTTATGTTTGCCAATTGGAAATGATGAAGGCCTTCTTTGAAAATTAGCCAGGCCAAATTTAGCCATCCTTACTATTAATTATCCTTTGACCCAATAATTATGTTTGAGCCTGAGACCCTTTCATTCTGATTATGTACCTAACTTTACAAGCCAATTTATCTGAGAAAAACCAAGTGAATTATCCCTGGATGTACCATTGATGAACTGCTGAGTCTTATCTTATTGATAGGGACTAGCAAGTTCTAAGTTTGGGGCTGAAGAGTGTGCCTAATAGCAATTAAAGGACACACTCTTACCTTAATTATAGATGAGGATTTTGAAAAATAAAAGGAAGAACAATAAAAGCAAAAGAAAAGTGAAAAATTAGTAAAAAGCAATTCCTATATAGAAGCAAAATGGTATTGAAAAAAAATGAACGAAAGAGAAGAAAGAAAGAAAGAAAAAGTCCAAAGGACTGAAAGAGAAGAAGGTGCAAAGCACCACAAGTAGTTGAGTTATCCTTCATCTGAGAAAAATAAAAGCAAAAAGGCTGGTTAGTAGAGGCATTTGAGTTAAGATTGAGGCAAGGCATCAGTGGGCACATCTTTTAACCCAACATTGACTAAAAAACAAAAATAGAGCCTATAGCCTAACCCCATTACAAGCTTAAAAAGCCCTTACTGATCCAATTATGCTAGAATATGTCATGATGTTTAGAACTATTGCAAGCCTATGTTTATCTGACAATTATGCAGGTGATGAGTGCATGCAATTAACCCTATACATTGAGAGAAGAGTGAGATCCATGTGAGGAAAGCATCACCAGCTTGTTCCCAATAGAAGTATGAGTAATTATATATTCAGAAGTTGTAAAAAGAAAGCATGAAGGGTATTCAATAATTATGACATGAGTTAAATTAAGGAAAGGTTGATTGTCTTGAGTAAGTGCAAGTGATTTAATTAATCTGAGTCCTTATTGAGTACAAGCAAGCTTTAAGTTTAGGGATGTGATAAGTCTTAAAAAGACATAATAAATTCATCTTTAATTTAACTTAATCCATTAAATATTATTGAGTTTGGCATTATTATTTAATGAATTGTCATTCTTTCTTGTTTTAATTATTTAATTCACATGTGTTTAAATTGTGCAAGAAAATGGTTAAAAAGATAAGTACATAAGGAAATATGTTTATTGAGAGATTCATTAACCTAGCGTACATATGCTAGAAAGCCAGCATACATACGCTAGGCATTTATATGTTGTATTTTGCAAGATCAGGTGCAGGACATCCAATGTACATACGTTGGAATCCCAGCGTATGTACGCACATAAACAGAACCTAAAAAGTGAAGAATCAGAAGATCAGTGAGTCAACGTACATATGCTGGCCTCCCAGCGTACATACGCGCAGATCCAGTAAGGTGTAAAGCCATCACACTCAAGAGGACAAGGGTCATGCTTAAGCATGAGGTCACTCGACATTTAGATTGAAGCCATCACGCTCAAGCGGACAAGGGTCACGATCAAGCGTGAAGTCACAACATGCATTAAGTTAAAGTACCACGCTCAAGTGCGCATAAATCACGCTTAAGCGTGAAGTCTGTCTGCCCAGTTTATTATATTCCTTGTATCACGCTCAAGCACATATAGATCATGCTCAAGCGTGAAGTCTATTTTCCCAGTATATTATATTCTTCAATGTGAATTATTTTAGTAGTTTTTGTTAATTACTTTATTAGTTGCTGACTATATTTATATTCTAGTAATTTAATTATTGTGTTATAATTATTCAGTCCTTTATAATTAATTAATTAGTTTCATTAGTTTAATTGTTAGGAAGTTTCCTTTGTAATTAATTAGAGTTAGTTAGTTAGTTTTTTACCTTAGCTATATATAGTTATAAATACTTTGTAACTAACACACAGAAGCAATAACACACTTCATTTCTGATTTTCAATCTCTCTCTAAACATTTTCCCTCTCTAAACTCTCTCTTCCATGGCTCTCCATGTTTCACTTTCTAAAACCACTTCCATGGGTTGCTAAACTCCTATGGTTGGGATTGCTAAAGCTTCCAATAGAATCTTGAATCTGCATTGAGGAAATTATCCTCTGAAGCATGAGGAGAACAAGCTGAGAAGTGGATCTACACTACTGGATTGAGAAATCCAGACCTAATTTAAGAATCTCACCAATAAGGAATCATGGTTGAGGCTTAGGTAACTTCTAGCTTCCTAACTAATTCAGGCCTAGTAATTAGGTGAATAGTTAGGGTTCAATCCCTAATTTCGAATTAGATTTCTCTGTCACTTAACACCTAAGGGATTAGGGTTTAATACTTAGGAATTAGTATTAATTACCTAAGGAATTAGGGATTAGCTATCTGTGAATTGTCCTCTTGAGTCTAAAGCTTGATTGAACCTCAATTGCATGTTTCTTGATGAAATTATGAGCTGAAGCAATCCTAACCTATCCTCCATTAAATACATCACATTTTTCATATTGTTTCTGAAATTACAAAAACATAGAAAGTGCAGAAAAGCATAAACATAATGAATTCTATCTCCTTATGTTTTGGTTCATCTTGTACTAGTCCTAGGTTATGGTAATTACCTCAATCCCTGTAGGACGATCAAATATATTACAAATTTAATGATTGGTGCACTTGCAAAAAGAATTTAATCCCCTGAGATTATGCATCATTGCTACACCTTATCACCCCCAAACTAGTGGACAAGTTGAGGTATCTAATCGGGAAATTGAAAACATTCTTCAAAAAGTGGTGAATACATCACGTAAGGATTGGTTCAATAAGTTAGATGATTCCTTATAGGCATATCGAACCGCATATAAGACTCCCATTGGAATCACACCTTTTAAGCTAGTATATGGGAAGCCTCGCCATTTACCTGTTGAGCTGGAATATAAATATTTTTGGGCTGTTAGAACTCTTAATCTTGATCATAAGGCTACAGGTGAGTGTAGGTTGTTGGAATTAAATGAGCTTGAAGAGCTTCATGTGGATGCATACAAAAATGCTAGAATTTATAAAGAAAAAACCAAACAATGGCACGACCATCACATCCTACGGAGAACATTCAATCCAAGTGATATGGTTTAATTCCCGATTGAGGCTTTTTCCTAGAAAATTGAGATCCCGATGTTCAGGACCATTTAACGTAACAAAGGTCTTTCCCTTTGGAGCTATCGAGTTGTTGAGCGAGAAGTCTGGTACATTTAAGGTAAATGGACAGAGAATAAAGCACTACCTGACAGGCCAACCTATACAACAAGAAAATGAATTAGACTTGTTTGATGTACTGGATGAGTGAATCTAAATGGTGAAAAGTGTCTAGATGAAGACTTAAAACTTAGCACTGACAGGGAGGTAACCCTATTCTTGTTGTTTCATTTTATAAAAAAAAAAGTCAAATGCTGGTTTAGGGTGACTACAAGTAAGTTTTCTTATCCTTTTATCATCCATTTAAAACATTAAGGACAATGTTAAATTCTGGTTTGGGTGGTAGATAAGAAAACTTAACTGTTTTGTTTGCATTGTGTGATTGTTATTTTATTTTGCATGTGTGTATGATTTTCCTTGTTTTATTTTGTTTGTCATCTTACAATATACCATGATTACATGATAATTAACTTTGAACATAAAGCCAAAGTATCTAGGGACCCCAAAATTTTGAGTAAAATTTTTCAAAAATTGATTGTTTAAATGCCAAATAAATGCTTAAATGAACATTATGTGATTTAAATTTTCTTTGAAAAGACTTTCCATGGTGAGATTTGATCAAAACCAGTATTTTTCTTGATTGAGTGAATCTCATAGTCATTAATATTCTAGAACTTGTTTTTCAACCAATTAAAAATGGTTTTTGATTGTATGTCTTAGGATAATAAAGGCACAATTAGGTCTTATTCTTAAGCCTCAGAATTTTTACACAATTTGACCCCTAGTTGCCCCTTTTGAGCCTAAAAGTGAAAATTTTTCTTTGAAGCCTCTCATTGATTGATCTTCTCTTAATTGTGAAAAAGTTGGAAATTTAGTGCAAAAAAAAGATTTGAGAAAAATATGTTATGGGATGAAAATAAAATCAAGAAAAAGAAAAGAAAATCAAAAGGATGATATTGAATGAATTGCAAAAAGTTCATAAAAGTTCAAAAAATTTGCTCTGTTAATTTCTAAATTTATGATGATAATTTGAATTATTCATGACTATTTAAGCCCCTTTGTATTCCATTTTTCTTGAAATTTCTACCTTGACAATACAACCCATGACCCCGTTACATCCCTTTGAAAGTCCTTTAGACTTTGACATGCTTTCATTCTAAACTGTGGAGTTTATGGTTAATTAACAAGCTTATGGTAATATTTTTGACTATGATGATTTGAGTGATACACGAACCTTGAAACACTTGAGTGAAAATTGCGAGAAGATTACCCTCTGTCTTGATATTGAAAATTGACTCACATAAGAGAATTAATTTTCGGCATTTGAATAAATTTGTTTTTGGGTTCCCAAGTTTACTAAGCTAAATGTTTTCTATTTCTTATTGTGTGAATATGGTGATTGCTTGACGATAAGCAAAGGTTTTGGGTATTTTGATAAGTGTTCTAGAACACAATAAATTAGATTTAATTTATTTAGAATTTAAATCATTTTACATTGTATTTTCCAAATTTTCATGGTTTGCGCTTTCTTTCCACTGTATTCTGCTCAAGTATTTTATTTTGTAGGAATTAATAAAATTAAGGGGTGTTAAGGACACATGACAAAGTCATTCCAAGGGTCAATAACAAGAGAAAAATGACCATCAAAAGACATAAAATTAAGAAAAACAAGCCATAAGTGATTACATGATCAGAAAGTGTCAAAAAAGAATGAAGAAACAGAATAACAGGTGCATGAATCAATTCACACCAGGCATGAATCAATTCATGCATGAAAAATACCTAGGAATTGAAAATTTAAGGCCATGAATCGATTCACATAAAGTGTGAATTGATTCACACGTGATCAGGGAGCAAAAATCATGAAAATAGGCTTGGGAATCGATTCATACACTGTAAATTGATACAATTTGAAGGCACATAATGCAAATGAATCAATTCATGCTTTTAGGAATTGATTCATGTTAGTGGAAACATCATTACGAGATTTAAGAAAGCAGAAACAGCTCTACGGGTTTTTTGAATCCACTACACCAAAAGGGATCCACTTCTTCCATGATTTACGCTTACTATTTCCTTTCCTTCGCCTATAAATAGAAGATGGAATTAGCATTGCAGGGGCACAGAGAAGGAATTGGAAGCAATTCAAAGTAATGAACAGAGGAAGCAATTTCCCTCTGTTTCTTTCTTTCCTTTCATTTTAGTATTCATGAGAGTTGTGAGAATAGTGAAATTAAGCACTTCAATTTGTATACAGTGGGGGAATACTGCATAAAATAAAATTGTGGTGGAATTACTTTCAGGCTTTTGGAGAAACCCGTATGTATTTCTTTTACTGTATTATGTGTTATATGTTTTGTTTTCCTTTCATTATATGTATGAATTTGAACTACTTCATGGGTAACTAAATCTTTATCTTGGGATGAAGGGGTGTGACAATATTTTATGTTAATAATGTTTTGATTTTGACTTACATAAATTTTTGTTTTCCATTTAGTTTAAATTATGCTCAATGCTCTTAATGATTCCTAACAAGAACTTAAGTGATTTTGAAATACTTTTTGTGACCTCGGTAAAACCGTGAAAGTACTCAAAAACCTTTTGAGGAATATAAAGGGATTTTCATAAAACGATAATGGACCTTTCTTAGGGATTGAACGCGGTTCTCCATACGTTAGGTACATTAATAGGATTCCAAGAAGAACATATTAATTAGCTTAAGGAAAATATGCCTTGGAAAACTTAATTTGATTCTTATTTATGAAAAGTAAACTTATTAACATAAAATAGCGTCTTGATCCCCCAGAATCCCAAGATACTTTCAACTCTGTTTTTACGTGTTAAGTAAATTTAGTTTTTATATTTATTTTAATTTTGTGTCTCATTTTACAAAAACTTGAAAATTAATTGTGTGGATAATTAAATTTCAATATACCGATACTTTGAAAATAGTCCCTGTGGATATGATAATCTTTTATATCACGCGACATAACCCGTGTACTTACGGGCCCTCTAACTACTCGGGGTACAATCAGATCTGAATGGACCCCAAAGACGAGGAGAAGACAGCATTCATCACGGGAGGACTAAATTATTGCTACCTAGTGATGCCCTTTGGCCTAAAAAACACAGGGGCCACTTACCAGAGGTTAATGGACAAAATCTTCACCAAGCAGATTGGGAGAAACATGGAGGTATATGTTGACGATATGGTAGTAAGAACTAGGCAGACGAACTTGCATGTAAAAGACTTGGAGGAGACATTCATTGAGCTGCGCAAGTACAACATGCAATTAAACCCCAAGAGGTGCTCTTTCGGGGTCCAAGGGGGAAAGTTTCTAGGGTATATGCTCACCTATAGAGGTATTGAAGCAAACCCAGACCAATGCCAAGCAATACTGGAGATGCGGAGTCCTCAAAGTGTTAAGGAAGTACAGTGCCTCACCGGGAGGATCGCAGCTCTATCCCTATTTCACTCAAAATTTACTGAGAAGTCAATGCCATTTTATAAAGTGCTGAAGAAGACAGATTCATTCGAATGGACCCTCGAGTACGAAGAGGCATTCCAGAATTTAAAGGCTTACCTTGCATCCCCACCAATCTTGACACGGCCAAAAGCTGGGTCAGAATTAATTCTATACCTTTCCGCGTGAGCTAAGGCGGTAAGCTCAGTTCTAGTCCAAGAAGACGACCCAGTCCACAGGCCGATTTACTTCACCAGTAAAATGCTGCAAGGAGCTGAAGCCCGATACCAGAGGGTTGAAAAGTTTGTATACAGCCTTTGTAGCTGCAAGACGACTCCACCTTTATTTCCACAGCCACCAGGTGATAGTGCAGACCGACCAACCACTCGGGGAAAATTCTCCAGAACTAGAACTTTCAGGGTGGATGGTGGCCTGGGCTATGGAATTATCTGAGTACGACATTTGGTATGAACCTCGAGGGCCCATTAAAGCCCAAGTACTTGCAGACTTTTTGGTAGAACTAGGGGAAGACAAGGATGAGTATGACGCGGAGCACAGATTATGAACGCTTTCGGTAGATGGATCCTCACAAAAGGCAGCGGAGCAGGTGTCGTGTTCGAATCTCTGACCGGCCTAGTAGTGGAGGAGTCACTAAGGTTCCAATATAAAGCTAGCAATAACCAGACGGAGTATAAAGCCCTCATTGCTGGGTTATGAACAACCATCGACTTAGGCGCTTGGTGCATCCAGGCAAAGACCGATTCCCAGCTGGTAGCCTGACAGATTGAAGGGTCATACCAAGCTAAAGATACGACCTTAGCAAAATACTAGACTCGGGTAAATGAGATAGTCAAAGACTTGAAGCACTTCCGGATCGTACACGTCCCGAGACTCATGAATGAACGTGCAGACATATTTTCCAAGCTTGCCAGCACGGTGAAGTCAGGGAACCTCAAGATGATTGTCCAGGTCATCCTGGAAGAGCCCACGATTGAGGAGGCCCAGCATGTTCACCAGGTAAGTAAAACTCTAATTGCAAATACATGGATTACCCCTATTATTGATTTTGAGACAGGGAATTCTCCCAGACGACCACCAGCAAGCCAAGAAGCTACAAGTCCAAGTAGCCAATTATACCTTGCTAGATGGACAACTATACAAAAGAGGCTTTACAATGCCCCTCTTAAAGTGCCTAAATGAAGAGCAAGCTGACTATGTCATGCGGGAATTGCATTCGGGAATCTGCGGCCTTCATGGAGGAGTTCATTCCTTAGCCGCTCGAGTCCTCCAAGCAGGTTACTTCAGGCCAACTCTGCATGCCGACTGTTCTGAGCTCGTAAAAAAGTGTGACTCATGCCAGTGCAACTCTAATGGGATCCACAGTTACCTTAAACCATTGCACAGACTTCTTTACTAAATGGATTGAGGCTGAGGCCTTGGTAATTATCACGGCGACAAAGGTACAAACTTTTACTTGGAAGCACATTATTTGCCGACATAGACTCCCCCACACTATCATCTCAAACAATGGACATCAATTTGCAGATAAAGGCTTCATAGCATTCTGTGAGAATCTGGGCATAAAAAGAAAGTTCTCTTCAGTAGACCACCCGCAGACCAATGGTCAGGCTGAGGTAGTAAACAAAATCATCCTTCAGCAACTCAAAAGAGGACTCAGACAAGCCAAGGGCAAATGGGAAGAAGAATTGCATGGGACTCTTTGGGCTTATCACACTACCCCATATTCATCGACTCATAAGACCCCATTCTGACTCACATACGGGACTGATGCCATGATACCTGTTGAACTAGGTGAACCTACCCTGCGACGTCTATCTTATGATGAAGATGCAAACAACGACAGGAGACGAGAAGACCTAGACCTCAATCTAGAGGAACGAGACGTGGCGTATGTAAAGATACAAACGGCTAAACAAAAGTCTGCCCAATGATGAAACTCTATTCTCTGACCCTGACCCATCCAGAAGGGTGATCTTGTTCTACGCATGGCAGACAATAACACAAGAGCACGAGAAGAAGGTAAACTTGCTCCCTCTTGGGAAGGCCCATATCGAGTCAAAGAAGCACTAGAAAAAGGCGAGCACCATTTGGAAGAACTATTGGGAAAAGAGCTACTAAGAACATAGAACACGACTCATTTAAAATATTATTTTTGCTAATCATTTTACTCCAGGGCACTCTTTTTCCTACCTGAGAGGTTTTTCCTACTTGGTTTTTCTCTTGGGAGGTTTTAATGAGGCCCCCGTTACCTTTCAATAAAAGGTTTTCTGCATTAATCAGTCATGAAACAGAGCCTAGCTAAAAGTCTGAGCGTGGGGTCGATCCTATAGTAATTACATTGTGAAACTTAAAATGCGTTAAAGTACTAAAAGTCTGAGTGCAGAATCGATCCCTCGGTAAATACGTTGTGAAACTTGAAATGCGTTCAAGTACTAAAAGTCCAAGCGTGGAATCGATCCCTTGGAAAATACACTGTGAAACTTGAAATGCGTTCAAGTACTAAAAGTCCGAGCACGGAATCGATCCCTCGGCAAATACGTTGTGAAACTTGAAATGTGTTCAAGTACTAAACGTCGGAGCGCGGAATCGATACCTCAGCAAATATGTTGTGAAACTTGAAATGCATTCAAGTACTAAAAGTTCGAGCGCGGAATCGATCCCTCGGCAAATACGTTGTGAAACTTGAAATGCGTTTAAGTACTAAAAGTTCGAGCGCGGAATCGATCCCTCAGCAAATACGTTGTGAAACTTAAAATGTGTTCAAGTACTAAAAGTTTGAGCACGGAATCAATCCCTCGGCAAATACATTATGAAGCTTAAAAATCATTTAAATGCTTAAAAGCCCGAGGGTGAAATTGGTCCCTCAATAGATACATTCCCAGAACCCACACACGGAATCAATCCTCTCGAATCAAGTATTACAAAATATAAAAATTCATAACCTTTCATGAAGAATCTGGATACCAGAAGCAACAATAAAGTTCAAAGTTCCTATTCCATTAATTTAAAGAGATTACAGAACAGACAAAAAGAAATACATAAGACGCTAAGGAGTCAGCATTAACAAGTGAGACCTTATCCGGAGGATCTCCCCGTCCTCGGCTTGGCCATCAATCCCCCCTCCAAGTGCTTCATTCCCCGGACAAGCACCTGCCACCTCAGGGACAGCTGGCGGATCCCCCCAGCACCGACTCCTGTAGCATCGGCAGGCGGCTCCTCCTCACCCTCCTCGAAGTCAGACACATCCACCAGTTTACCGTCTACTATGACCCAGAATGGCCCAATCCCCTCCACATTGAGTTCCACGCTAGGATTTAGGAGCTGAATTTGTTTCCAGAAAAGATCAAAAGCATCCATATATTTCTCCGACAAATCCTCCTCTAAGAGAAGTATGTGAGCCATTTCTTCCACTTTGCACTTCTCAAGCTCCTCCTCTACTCCCTTCAACAGCCTTTTTGGTCATACATACTAGGGAATAGGACTCCTCTACTGCCCCGAGGCATCTCCCCAAGTTTGCATATTGTTCCTCGACGATGGCCAAATTCGTTGTTGGCAAAACTCTCCCACCGCCGATCCTCTAGCTCTGTCTCGCTCAGCAGAATACCTGTGATTCGCTCCGCTGTTACCCCCTCGCTAGAAGTAGTTCCCGAGACCCAGGGCAAACTCGACAGCACGTCTCCAATGAGCCCGCCTCACGTTTGGCGCTATTGGAAACCACGATAGGGATAGGTCCCTCCACCCTTTCCTCTTCATCACGAGGAGGGGATTCAGTGTACTCAACCTTAGGAGCCTCTGACCCGGCATCTGTTTGGTCCCTCTCTCCCGGCGCAGTTCCTTCCGTGCGAGGCCTCTTTGTCACTCACTCTGCCTCCCTTTCCAGCCGTGTAGTCGTAAGAACCACCGAGATAGGAATGGCCATGGTAACACCATCGGTTCCGCCCGAGTGACCGTTGCTTCTTTAGAGCCACATGTCTTTTTGGCTGCTTTGGAACGTGCCCCCGCATACCGTTTCTTCAAGTTCTTGAGGGAAATCTTCTCGGAGGCCATATTAGTTGCACAAACATAACACATTTAGTCAGAAGATTAATCCGAGAAAGCAATACAGGGAACAATAAAGTTAAAACTACTCTCACCTATCCAAGCATCAAGTGAGCCCGGAAGAGGGGATAAGGCAATCAATGTCTGAGAACTAAAATAGACCCCTACATCCTCAATCAAGAACTTGGCATTTGTCCTTTCTGACAAGGAAATATCATCCCATGAGACTCAAATTTGAATGGGCGTCTGGGTCGAATAAAGAGGAAAATGAGGATGGCTATCAAGGTAATGCAAAAAATCTTCCCCATATTAAAATTCTTATAGGACTGGTCAAAAGCCCTAATCAAGTTACGATAAGAAATACCGTTTAGTGAAACCCACCCTACAGGAGCCCCACATCTCAGAATTTTTGCGTTGAATAAGTAAAAAAATAAGGGCACAGAGGAAAGGCGGCTAAAGTACTCGCATAAGACCTCGAAGCCCTTAACGAACGCCCACCCATTCAGGTGTAGTTGAGCAGGGGCGACATTGCAAGCATTCAGCACCCCGACTTCGAAATCAAAAAAAGAAAAAGACTAGTGTAGCTGAGAAAAAAAGGTATCATATACAAAGGTAAAGTCTAACTCACTCGGGTGTGCACGCTCATGACACACCTTATCGGAGGTGGAACAGCTAACACACTCTACATTACGGGCAAAAGACAAGTGAGTGAATGACTCCCCTTCCCACAGCTTAGCCACTGATTCCTCATTCTAGAAGGAAAAAGAAATAACCAATACCTCATCCTTCACCCACTCATACGAACTCACTATTGCAGATGTCATTACCACTCTCAAGATAAAAACAATGAAAGGCAGAAGGATACTAACCTGATGGGTAATAGGCAAATGGTACTAAGAAGAAGGAAAGAGGACGATAACTTTGGAAAATCGAAGCCAGTAGTCTCTGATAGAAGCAAATAAAAGTGTGAAATTGAGAGAATGAAAGCCTAAAGAGCAAGAAGAAGAAAGGCTAAGTCCATTTATAGGTGCTGGAGTGGGCGCTCCATTGAGTCAGATCCAATGGTTAGAATGGGAAGGGTTTCAAAGGCCAATGGCCGTGATGCTTTAGGAAACATGTCTCCAGGGAAAGTAATGAGGTTTAAGTTTAAGGAGAGATAACCTTTTGGGGAAATCCCCAAATGAAACGACAGGAACTCCAATCCAACGGAGGAGAATCAAGAGGCTTCCTGATCAACGGGCTAGGTGCCTTCAAACAGCCTAGAGTGAAGCGACGCACTTTAAAGGATGCATTAATGGCTTGGGAATTTAAAATGACATAATCATAACAAGTGCGTGTAACTCCCCACATGGAAAATGGTGGTTATTGAGACCCCACCACATGGCAAGATACTATAAGCCTGAACCTCAACAGATTAGTTTCACTCAAAAATCAATCTGTCTCAGTTCAACCTCTCTCAGTTCAATCTCTCTCAGAGGTCAACTTCCTTCAGAGATCAGCAACTCCACTCAGAGATCGATCTCTCTCAGTTCAATCTCTCTTAGAAATCAATTTCCTTCGGAGATCAGTAACTTTACTCAGAGGTCAATCCCTCTCAGAGATCAATTTCTCTCAATTTAGCAATGCCTCTCAGAAACCAATATCTCACGGAGTCAGAAACACGAATCAAAGAAGTCACTCGGAGACGCTCACCTGGAGTCGGGATTTCTGGCGCTAAGGAACCGGCAACCTTCGACTCGGCCATCAGAAAATTTGATTCAAAGATGGAAACTCTTAACTTATACTTAGCCACCTCGCTCGGCGCTGCACCTAAGACTCGTGGCTAGGGGGATCCTGTTCCCCCTATAAGATCGGGAGGTGGTCCCTACCCCCTCCTGAAATACCTCCACGACACTAGGAAATTAATTAGTTTAGATTATAGCCTAATGGGCCAAGCCCAGTTTGTAACATAGGTATAAAGTATCCATTGTACGTATGTTATGGCTAAGTGACATATGTCGAGGAATAATAACCTAATCCCTGGAGGAATTTTGTGGGGTTTTGTGCATACTACTCTTTGTGTGAACAATTAGGTTTCAGGAATTCCTTCCTATTAACCAAAATTCTCTATAATTAAATGGCTACAACACAAACTCCCAAGTAACTAACCCACACCAAACTCCTTACCCATCATCCTTAAGGGGTTTTAATATCTCAAATACATTATACCAATTCCATTCATACTAACACCACCAAATATCACTCTTACCAATTTTACCAACTTAGTGCCTTATCATATGTTCTTGATTTCTCAAATTCCCAACATCAATAATTAATGTCAATCATTCCAAAATTTCATTTTCATATGAAAAATCACTTAAATGGAAATTAATCACATTCTTCAAAATTTTGCCAAAAGCCCTAAACTCCACACCTTAGGGTTTTCGCACAATCTACCAATCACCAATTCTAATCACTTTCATACACCATTTCAAGCATCCTCAAGCTAACAACATTATATTCAAATCATCATCAATAATAACAACAAATCCCAATGGTCATCTAGCCTAGGGTGTGGGTTCCATATGTATTTTCTCATTACAATAACACTAAATCCTTCATTATCAAACTCTAAAAACCTTAAAACAACCAAGACAAACCATTAAATACCAAGAACACATACCTCTTCACCAAGCTTCTATGGAAAACAAAAATGAGAGGGAATGAGAGGAAACACCTAAAGATTTTGATGTAGGAGAAGCTTCAAGTCTCCTTAGGAAGGGATGCATCTAGGATCTTTTTCCTTTTTCAACCTTTAAACAATGTAGAATCTTCTTCTTGCTTGGAAACCAAAACAAAGAAAATGGAAAAGACTAAGTAATGGACGGATTTGGTGAAAAAAAAAGGAAAGTGGAAGGAGAAATGATGGAAGGTAAGGATTTTGGGTAAGGGAAAGGAAAGAATGGTTTGGAGGCCACTTCCAAGGTTGGAAAATAACTCCAGCTCGCCACCAAGGGAGGGAGAGACCCCTTGGATAAGAGCTTGCTAAAGTCTCTCTTTTCCTAGAGAGAATGAGGAAAATCTTTCACTAAACTTTGCACTCAAGGTGTCAAATTTCTCAAAATGAATATTGTGTGGTGGTTTTACAAAGGAGAGCTCCTTATATAGGCCATGGAGCATTTCGTCCAAGGAGAGCCTTATTAGGGTTCTACATGCTTTCTAGGCCCATAAGGTATTTCTAGAAGTGAAGTGGAGTAATACATGGCCCAAAAAGAGAGTACATGGCCCAATAGTGACCAATTAGCCTAGTAAGGCCCAAATAAAATCTAAACACTAGAAAACCTAAGTATATGTGATATTATATGATGAGTACGTGTAAGCTTTCTAAATGTCCTCCTTGGGCTTAGGCCCATCAAATAATGTGATGAAGGAAGTTAAGGCTTGTGGATAGCTTCCCTTCCCTTTTTGGACTTAGCCCTTGTTAAAGGTCCTTTATAAGCTTCCAATACCTTATCCAAAATGGTGTGTGGGTCCTCCCTTATGATGTCCTCATTATGCTCCCACTCTTCAAAAGGATTTGTCCTCAAATCTAAGGCATCATCGTCTTTATCTATGTCAAAATAAGATAAGTCAGACATATTAAATGAAGCACTCACACCATATTCGCCAGGTAAATCAAGGACATAGGCATTATATCCCATTTTCTTAAGTATTTGGAAAGGCCAATCACCTCTAGGGTCAAGTTTGGATTTTTTCAAATTTGGAAATCTTTCCTTTCTAAGGTGTAACCAAACCTAATCTCCAACCTCAAAGGTAATTTCCTTTCTTTTCTTATTGGCATAACGAGCATAGTGTTCATTTTTAGCCTGTATTTGGCTTTTAACCTTCTCATGAAAATCTTTGATAAACTTGGCGTTTGCCTCTCCATCCATGTGAAGGACAGAATTAGAAACATCAATGGGTAAAAGGTCCAAGGGAGTGAGAGGGTTAAAACCATAAACAACTTCAAAAGGACTATGCTTACTTATGGAGTGTTGTACCCTATTATAAGCAAATTCAATATGGGGCAAACACTCATCCCAAGATTTAATATTTTTATGCACTAAGACCCTAAGTAATTGAGAAAGGGTCCTATTCACTACCTCAGTTTGGCCATCCGTTTGAGGATGACAAGTGGTAGAAAAAAGAAGCTTCGTTCCTAGCCTTAACCAAAAGGTTTTCCAAAAATGGCTTAGGAACTTGGTGTCCCTATCAGAAATGATAGTTTTAGGGACACCATGAAGTCTTACAATTTCCTCAAAAAATAGTTTAGCAATATGACTAGCATCATCCACTTTATGACAAGGCATGAAGTGAGCCATCTTAATAAACCTATCTACCACAACAAAGATAGAGTACATTCCCCTTTGGGTCCTAGGAAAGCCTAACATAAAATCTATAGAGATATCAATCTAAGGAGAAGTAGGTGTAGGCAATGGAGTATAAAGACCACTAGGTGAAAGTTTAGATTTAGCTTTCCTATATACTATACACCTAGCACAAAGTTTTTGAACATCTTTTTTCATTTTAGGCCAATAGAAGTGTTCATGTAAAATGGACAATGTTTTCTCTCTTCCAAAATGGCCCATTAAGCCTCCCTCATGGCTTTCTCTAAGTAAAAGATCTCTTAAAGAGCTCCTAGGAATGTAAAGTTTATTGGCTTTAAAGAGGTAGCCATCTAGAATATAGAAGCCTTTATGAGATGAAGATTTGGAAGATGAGTTGAAGATTTTGGAAAAATCAAGATCACTTGGATACAAAGTCCTAATCTTATCAAGTCCAATAATTTTGGCTCCAACAGAGGCAAGTAAAGAGTGCCTTCTTGATAAAGCATCAGCCACAGTATTGGATTTGTCATTTTTGTACTTGATGATATATGGAAATTATTCCAAAAACTCAACCCACTTTGCATGTCTTTTGTTTAACTTATGTTGTCTTTTGATGAATTTTAGTGATTGATGATCACTATGAATGACAAACTCTTTTGGGATCAAGTAATGTTCCCAAGTTTGAAGGGCTCTAATTAATGCATAGAATTCTTTATCATATGTGGGATAATTCAGGGTTTCCCCATTAAGCTTTTCACTAAAGAAAGCAATAGGGTAACCTTCTTGTAATAAAACAACCCCAATACCCATATTTAAAGCATCACACTCAAGCTCAAAGGTTTTAGAAAAATTTGGAAGTGCTAAAATTAGAGCATGAGTGAGCTTCTCCTTGAGATCTAGAAAGGCTTTCTCTTGCCTTGGCCCCCACACAAAAGGAACATTCTTTTTCACTAATTCATTCAAAGGGGAAGCTAAGGGAGAGAAATCTTTCACAAATCTCCTATAGAAACTTGCAAGACCATGGAAACTGTTGGTGTATGCACTATGAGCTTTTATGCTTTTTCATTTGTATCATTTTTCTACTTATCAATAGAATAAATATTTCAGTTTAAAATTGTTTTAAACATATTTATCCTTGGAGTAATAGGTCATATAAAAATTATTCCTAAAATGTCCCTAGTTAAGTATTTACATGGGGACATGTAAATACACTGAGACTGGTGTGTGAGTGTACTGATGACCTGATATCACAGATCATAGATATAGATGATATCGAGTCTTCACACGGGTACACATTAAGAGTAATGATGTACTGGACAGACCCACCATGAGAACGTTGCATGGATCGTTACATGATTGTCATAAACGATTCTCAATGTGATAATGGTATATGTAGTCCTTCGACCTGAAGTCACTACGATTCCTACATGAGGAGTTTATTGTTTTAATACAATTAAACGTCTTCTGTAACAAGAGGACTATAAAGGTTGTGATTAGGCAATGAACAAATTATGCAGAGGGATGTGAGTGATGTAGATGGGATTTGTCTCTCCTATGTGACAGGAGTGATATCTATAGGCCACTTGATGGAGTAAGACTAAGAAAACGCATGGCCATGCTAGAAAGAATAAATATTAGATATTTATTCGGATCCAGTCTACTCCGGTATCAAGTAAAATAAATTGGGCCGTACAAGGATGACGCGACCATGCCTTGGGCCCAATTAGGATATCGTGACAAAAGGAATAAACGTATTAAATAATTATCACTTATAGGTTATGTTGATAATAATATTCGGACATAATGATGCATTGCTAGATGCCGCTCTTATTTTATATTAATAATAAAATAGTTTATTATTAATATGACCGGGTATTTTACCTATAGGGTCACACACATAGAGTAAGCCCATCAGAAAATGTTGTCTTATTTTAGTTGGACTAAAATAAAGCTATTGGGCCTAACTCATTTGGAATGAGTAAGGAGCCCACTTTTAGAGAGAACAAATTAGGTCAAACCTAAGCCTATAAATAGAGCATAAGATGCTCATAGGCCGTTCACTCAAGTGAGACACAAATTCGCAAAAGTTGCAAGAGCTACACGCCGTCAAACTAGCAGTTGGCAAGTGTTGCGATTCTGGTGGGAGTGCTCGTGTGGACTCCTAAAGGACGAGGCTACGACTGCTTCGGAGTTCTTCAAGAGGTAACCTAAAATAATTCGAAATTGTTTTGTGCTTTGAAACACGGAACCTTGCAAATCCTATGGAATCCCTTTTATTTTTCCGCTGCTCATGCTTAGGGATTCCTAACAGAAACTTCTAACTTCACTCACATGTTTAGGTATTGGCCAATATTGGATTGCCTTAAATTTAGAGTGATCTACCTCAACACTTTTAGAACTTACTAGAAATCCAAGGAATACAATGCTATCCATGCTAAAAGAACATTTTTCAAAATTTGCATAGAGGTTATTTGTTCTCAAGGCAAGCATAACTTGTTTTAAATGGCTTAGATGAGAGGTCATGGTCTTTGAGTAAAAAAGAATATCTTCAAAATAGACCACAACAAAATGCCCAATAAATTCCCTTAAAACATGATTCATTAACCTTATGAATGTGCTTGGTGCATTAGTCAAGCCAAAGGGCATAATTAACCACTCATATAATCCAAGTTTGGTTTTAAAAGCAGCTTTCCATTCATCTTCCTCTTTGATTCTTATTTGGTGATAGCCACTTTTAAGATCAATCTTAGAAAATATGGTAGAACCACTTAGCTCATCAAGCATATCATCAAGTCTAGGTATTGGATGCCTATACTTGATGTTTATGTTGTTTATGGCTCTACAATCCGTACACATTCTCCATGAACCATCTTTCTTAGGAACTAACAAAATGGGTAAAGCACATGGGCTTAGGCTCTCTCTAATCCATCCCTTAGATAATAGTTCATTCACTTGCTTTTCAATTTCTAGGCTTTCCTTAGGGTTACACCTATATATAGGTCTATTTGGTAGACTAGCACCAGGGATTAAGTTTATTTGATGTTCAATTCCCCTAATTAGAGGTAAGCCTTTAGGAATATCTTTTGGGAAGAGGTCTTTAAACTCATCTAATATGTTTTAAATCCCTTTGGGCAAAAGAGAAGGGGAAAAGCCCATTGAGCATAAAGAAGTGCTAGGGATATCTTTAGCATACATGATCAAGCATTGTTTTTGTGAAAACATAGCATGTTTCACATCATATTTAGTGGCTAAAAGATTGGTTCTAGAGTCATCATAAATGACATCTCCTTTTTCTTTATCCTCTTTTTATTTTTCTTATGTTTTTTATAAGAGATTAGATGAAGAAGATCCTAACTCTCTATCCTTTTTAAGCTTCATTTGAAGTTGATCTTTAGCTACTTGTTGTGTAGTTAGGGAATGTAAAACTATCTTCTTACTATCTAATTTGAAAGTGAGGGTGTTGGTGAAACCCTCATGGATGACCTTCCTATCATATTGCCAAGGTCTTACTAAAAGGATGTGAGTTGCTTCCATAGGTACTACATCACATTTGACTTCATCTATATATGTGCCTATGGTGAAGTTGATTAAGACTTGTTTATTTACTAACATTTCTCCCTTTTCATTTAACCATTGCAACTTATAAGGTCTAGGGTGATCTATTAGTTCTAATTCCATCTTATGTACTAGCCTTTGGCTTACTACATTTGCACAACTCCCAACATCCCCAATGAGAGAACATAGTTTTTCATTTATGTAACATCTTGTATAAAAGATGTTTTCTCTTTGTGTAGTATCATCAAGCTTAACATGACTACCAAGTAATCTTCTAATCATGTACAGCTCACCATCATCCCCTAGTATATGCTTACTGTCATAGGAATCACTACTTGAGTCATCACTTGAATTGTGATTATCAGAATCAGACTCTGATTGACTTGAGTAAGTTCCATTTGTTTTCAAAATCATAGTTCTTTTTGTAGGATAGTTAGAAGCAATGTGACCTCTACCAAGGCATTTAAAACATTTGATGGTAGATGATCTAGAGGATTGAGGTTTAGATGTGGGTTCATGCTTATCTCTTTTTCTAAAGACTTTGCCATTTTTATGCAACTCACTTGGTATTTGGGAAAAAGAAGTGCCCACTCCCTTCTCCCTAGGTTGTTTCTTAAACCCATCTTTACCTACCCACTTAGACTTAAAGCTTTTGTATTCCCCATTGTAAGATTCCCTCTATTTAAATTGGCTTTCTACCTTAGTACATCGGTGTAATAATTCTTCTATATCAACATCTGGAAGGAGTTCTACTCCATTTTTGATGTTCCTATTTAGGCCATGCAAAAACCTATGCATTAGGGTTTCTTCATCTTCTTCTAAGTTTGCCCTAATCATGGCTATCTCTAAGACCTTGTAGTAATATTCTACACTTTTTGACCCTTGGGTGAGTCTATTTAGCTTTGCTAATAGCCCCCCTCTATAGTATTTAGGAACATATCTTTTCCTTAATAGAGCTTTTAAGTCTAACCAATCATCTATTAGTGGAAAGTTATCTTTCTTTCTCTGCTTACAGACTTGAGTCCACCATACTAAGGCATAGTTTTGGAATGAGAGAGTGGCTATCCTAACTTTCTTTTCTTCTTTAATCTGATAAGAATTAAACAATTATTCAACTCTTATCTCCCATTCAAGATAAGCTTCAACATCACTTTTACCATTAAACGGGGGAATTTCAAATTTTACTTCTTTTAACCCTAGGTTTTCTCTTTTAGTATTATGATGGTGTCTTATAGACCTATGGTCATCCTCACTATCATTATTCTTATGCCTTTGATTTCTATGTCTAGCTTTAGGGTTCTCGTCTCTATGTTCTAGGTTAGTTAACCTAGTGTTGATGTTATTTAGGTTATCCATTATGTTATGGAGAAGAAATTTGTTTTCCCTATCACTAGAAGACATGATTAAGGTTGTCAAAGAAAAAACAAGACAAGACAAACAAAAGTTGTAAACAAACTAGTCGAGGATGCTTATCCAAGACAAGAACAAGAAATCAAACAAGAGTCCTAAAAATCAAGTACTAGGTTTCTACCTAAGGGAACAAGAACCTAAGTTGTCTTATACTAGGTTAGATCCTAGGTTGTATTACTATGATTAGTTATGCAAGTCCTAGGTTGTCTTTGCTTATGTTCTTTATGTGAATCCTATGTTGTAACTAACCAAGTAGCTAACCCTAAAAAGAGTTAACCATTTCGGTTATGGAAGTTAGGACTAACAAAATTAGTTTCAACTAACCAACTAACTCTAACTACCCCTAACTAAAATTAGTTATTTAGTTATTATGGTTGTAACTAAATCTAACCGCTCTAACTACTAACTAAATTTGGTTATGAATTAGTTATGCCAACTAGAGTTCGGTTATGATTAGTTAGGTTAACTAAAATTAGTTCCAACCATTAACTAACTAACCAAATTAGTTAAGACTAACAATTAACTAACTACTTCTAGTTGTAACTAATTAACTAATTAACTAATTAACTAACTAACTAGTTAGCAAACAAATGCAAATGCTCTAGCTAATTTTGAATATACCCAAGGAAATTTGAAAGTTAATAAAGTCCAAAGTCTAAAGTCCAAAGTCAAATTGGTGTCCAAAATATAAGACCAAATTCCTACTACAAAATTCTAAGAATTGAAAATTCTCCTAAGTTTCTAATTAATACAAGGCTTTTGCTTCCTTTACAATGGTCTTCAAAGTCTTCACTTGATGTATAGAAGCTCCACCTTACCTAGTAAACAAGAAGCTCAAACGAAAATTGTTAAGAAAAAAACAAACTTCAAGACCTCTCAAGTGTATCCCTTTTCTCTTAGGTGTCAAGAGACTAAAGCAATTTCCACACCTATCTCAAGTGTACTCAAGATGCTATCCTCCTTGATGTTGAGTAAGAATTATCTTGAATGTGAAAGGGAAGACAACTCAAAAGACAAAACTCAAGAATTGAATAAAGACAAACAAAAATGGTAAATTTGAAGAAAGCTACTCAAATGGAATGTTTTTGGGTTTTTGATTATGACAAGACCAAAACAAGAAAAACTCAAATGAATAAAGCTACACTACTTGAAGTTTCAAATTGATGATGAGACAAAACAAGACAATCAACAAAACTAAAATACAAGAACAAAGGCTAAGGTAACAAGTAAACCTAGATAACTCTAGAGTTGCAAGTACTAAGCAAGCAAGTTTAATTGAAAATGTGTTATGTATTAACTAGCAAACACTTCTTTTATGGCTTTAGAATTTTAAAAAAAATGACAATTGCTTTGGTGTTTTACTTTTCAAGCTTTTTGCTAAAAAGGTCTACTTCAAGTCTTTTCTTTTAATACCCTTTTCTTAATTTTGAGATGTAGGGCTTTGGTTTTCTTTTTCTTTTGACCTTTTGTATGAATTTTCTCTTTTCTTGTCTCTTATAATTTTGTATCTTTCAACACCAATTATGTAGTCCAAAACTGAAACCAACAAGCTAGTTCACAAAGTTTAATTTTCACTCTTTTGCTTAGGGAAAGATGCAACCTTCTTCCATTATAATGAATGGAAGGCTAATGATTCTTTTTGACAATTTTCTTTTTATGCAAACACAATATGCAAACCAAATTGAAAGTATACCTAATGTGCTTAAAATTGAAAATAAACCTAGAAAAGAAACTAAGAGTGGATTTCTAAGAACCTAAAAATGAGCTAACTTTGGAGAGCCTTAAAGTGAGGCCTCCTTAACCATTGAATTAGAACCTTTTTTAGAGTTACTAAAGATGATTAAAGCAACTCAAACTTTTGGAATAGCACTTCTACAAGTTGAAATCAAATCAAAATTTCTAGAACAAGGAAAAAGGCTCCAATGGCACAAAACACTTCCTATTAGGCTCTAATAAGTAACAACTACACAACCACTAATATGGAAGCTAGAAACCGAAACAACAAATATGCCAAACTCAATTCTAAACACAAACTAAAGTATATGATACCACAAAACTAGACTCTACAAATTCAAGATGTAAAATTTGAAGAAAGATGACACAACATACAAAGAACTTCATAATTTTATGCTTTTTCTACTTTTATCATGGCAATAATAACTAATAAGCATGAAACAAAATATGAGACCAGCCAAAAAAAATACTTGAATTCAAAAATTAAAGAGGAAGAAGAAGTAGAAAAAGAACCTCCAAGGCTCAAGTGATACCAAATGATGTAGGAGAAGCTTCAAGTCTCCTTAGGAAGGGATGGATCTAGGATCTTTTTTCTTCTTCAACCAATGTAGAATCTTCTTCTTACTTGGAAACCAAAACAAAGAAAATGGAAAAGACTAAGTAGTGGACGGATTTGGTGAAAGAAAGAGAGGAAAGTGGAAGGAGAAATGGTGGAAGGTAAGGATTTTGGGCAAGGGAAATGAAAGAATGGTTTGGAGGTCACTTCCAAGGTTGGAAGATAACTCCAACTCGCCACCAAGGGAGGGAGAGACCCCTTGGATAAGAGCTTGCTAAAGTTTCTCTTTTCCTAGAGAGAAGAAGGAGAATCTCTCACTAAACGTTTCACTCAAGGTGTCAAATTTCTCAAAATGAATATTGTGTGGTGGTTTTACAAAGTAGGGCTCCTTATATAGGCCATGGAGCATTTCAGCCAAGGAGAGCCTTATTGGGATTATACATGCTTTTTAGGCCCATAAGGTATTTCTAGAAGTGAAGTGACCTAATACATGGCCTAAAAAGAATGTACATGGCCCAATAGTGACCAATTGGCCTAGTAAGGCCCAAATAAAACTTAAACACTAGAAAACCTAAGTATATACGATATTATATGATGCGTACATGTAAGTTTTCCAAATGTCCTTCTTGGGCTTAGGCCCATCAAATAATGTGATAAAGGAAGTTAAGGCTTGATGGATGGCTTCTCTTCCCTTTTTGGACTTAGCCCTTGTTAAGGGTCCTTTATAAGCTTCCAATCCATTATCCAAAATGGTATGTATGAAGGAATCCATCAAAATAATTCAATAGGCTTTGGAAGGAATTCCTGATGGTCCATATGAAAATTTGGAAATCCGTTGTTTTGATAAACAAAAGAGACCAGAATGGAATGATTTTGAATATCGATTTATAAGTAAAAAACCGTCTCCGACTTTTGAATTTCTAAAACAAGAACTTTATGTAAGAGTTGAGGCACCAAATGGAGAATTAGGGGGTCCCCCTTATGATGTACTCATTAGATTTACTTCAATGTAATGTCCCATTAGAGCTTCACAATCCAAGCTTAGAAGTTGATTTTAATGAAAAATGGGCATGGACGAGGGTGGATGGTTTTAAGCTTAAGGAGAGGGAAGAAGAATATAAAAAATATGATAGAATGGTAAGGAGAATGAACCCATCGAAATTGAAGAAAGGAGAGAGGAAAAGGTGCCAAAATTGGTCCTTGACCAATGGTCTAAAAGGTGCACCACAACATTGTCCAATGGCTTACAAAATCTAATTATCTAATGAGAGATGAAAGAGAGGGGGGAAAAGTGGACGATAGATGAGAGGAGAAGAGAAGGGAATTTTGCATTTTCTTAAATTCTATTTCTTTCATATTTTCATTATTTATTAATACACGTCGTGTTCAAATAAATATCCCCTTAACACCAAAAATTATTTTGAACATACCACTGTAACCATAATAAATTCCTCATTACTCTAGACCCATTAAATGCCCAAAATTATTTAATAGGCCCCATACCTTCCCTTATCCAATTTTAGTAAATTTTAATTTACCAATAAATCACAATTAGTGTCTAATTAATTTTTCCACATATATTGGACCACAAATAATTAATTATCATCATCTAATAATTTATTTCTCTAAAATTTGGGATGTTACAACTCTGGATATAATCAAATAATAGTAGCTCTAGAGGACTAGGAGAAAATTACTTTTACATGTCCCTTCAGAATCTTTGCTTATAAGAATATGTCATTCAGACTATGTAATGCTCCAACCATATTTCAAAGAAGTATGCTGACTATTTTCTCTGATTTGGTGGAGAAATGCATAAAAGTCTTTATGGATGATTTTTTTGTCTTTGGCTCATCATTTGACCACTACCTATATAATTTGGACACCGTTCTAAAGCGGCGTGTGGAAACAAATTTAGTTCTGAATCAGAAAAAGTGTTATTTCATGGGCACAAAGGAAGTGGTGCTTGGACACAAAATTTTAGGCAAAGGCATTGAGATGGATTGAGAAAAGGTGGAAATCATTAAGAAGTTACAACCACCTGTGAATGTCAAAGGAGTCCATAGATTCTTAGGACATGCAGGATTCTACAGGCGTTTTATCAAGGATTTCTCCAAGATTGCCAAGCCATTAAGCAATCTTCTGAATAAAGACACTCCTTTTAATTTTGATAATGGTTGTTTGCCTGCTTTTGAGTTATTAAAATAGAAATTGATTTTTGATCTTGTGATAGGCGCTTTAGATTGGAAACTTGATTTTCAATTGATGTGTGATGCAAGTGACTATGCTGATTTTCAATTGATGTATGATACGAGTGACTATACAATAGAAGCAGTTCTTGGATAGAGAACAGCTAAAATTTTCCATGTTATACACTATGCTAGCAAGGTTTTAAATGAAACTCAAATCAATTATGCTATTACTAAGAAAGAGCTTCTAGCTGTATTGTATGGATTGCAAAAATCTAGATCTTACCTGATTAGGTCCACTGTGATTATGTATGTAGATCATGCTGCCCTTAAATATTTATTGAATAAATCAAATTCTAAACCCAGATTGATCTGTTAGATTTTATGTTGTAGGAGTTTGATTTAATAATCAAGGACAAGAAAGGAAGTGAATATTACATTGCTAATCATCTTTCTAAACTCATCAATAAAGAAGTCATGAATTCCCAACTAGAAGTTGATGGAGATTTTCTAGATAAGAAACTGTTGTTGATTTAGGATTAACCTTGGTTTACTAACATTACTAATTTTAAAGCAGTCGAGGTTATTCCTAAAGACTTGACCTGATAGCAAAAGAAAAAGTTTTGAAAGAAGCACAATAATATGTCTGGGATGATCCTTATCTTTTCAAGATTGGATCAGATAATATTCTATGTAGATGTGTTTCTTTACAAGAAGCCAAGAGTATTTTATGGCATTATCATAGTTCAGCTTATGGAGGCCATTTTAGTGGAGAAAGGACTGCTATAAAAGTCCTTTAATCTAGATTTTATTGGCCCACTTTATTTAAAGATGCTCATGCTTATGTTCAGTATTGTGATAATTGCCAGAGATTAGGAAGCATATACAAATGCAATAAAATGCCTTTGAAAGCTATCTTGGAGATTGAAGTATTTGATTGTTGGGGCATTGACTTTGTTGATCCCTTGCCAACTTTATTCTCTAATGAGTACATTTTGGTTGCTGTGGATTATGTTTTAAAATGGGTAGAATCTATTCTTAGCCCCAAGACAGATGCCAAGATTGTAATCAAATTCTTGAAGAGAAATATTTTTTACAGGTTTGACACTCCAAGAATCTTGATCAGTGATGAAAGATCTTATTTTTACAACGAGCAACTTTAGAAATTGTAACACCCTCAGTTAAATAGGACAATCCCTTCCACTAGATTATCCTGGTCAACTGAGAGGTTATGAGTTTTAGAAAAATGTGGAAGTTTTTTTTTTGGTACAAGAAAATTTAGTGGAATAGATATATTTTATATACAACATAATCATATATAATACATGGTCGTAACAGTAACTGTACATACTGAGAGTAAAGGGGCACGCAGGCTCCCACAAATGAAAATAAAATTTAACCTATTCTATTCATTCTTGGTTCAAGAAGACTCTGGCTGATCCTCGATGCGAAGTCTGTGTCCATCCCCATGATGTCTGGAAAATTTAGCGTAAGGGTGAGTCTCACCTCCACAACAATCGGGCAGTGTCATCACTAACACCTGCCCTACATAGTCCACATGAATACTCAAACAATAATCGTCTTGGGGTTTCTAATTAGTTTACTCTAAGCTATCCTTCCTAACTTAACCTTATCAATCATCCCATTCTCTACTCTCCCTCTTACTACTAGTCAATTTACATACAAATATTAATTCAGTCATAACAATCACCATCACATAAATAAGATAATGCAATGCATGAATTCATTTCATTTATTCCAATATTTTTCTTAGCCATCATGATGCATGTGAGCCCTTTTCTCATTATCACATCATATCAGAATTCGTCCTACCCAGGCTTCCCCTAGATACAATGTTTCTGCACTAGAGTGACCAGAGTACACCAAGTCGCCACATGACAACACAGGGTACACATGGACTCATAGTCCCAATATCATGGATACAAAACATATATCATCATATCATTAATCAGACTTGGCTCTCCACGGTCCTAGTAATACCGGTCTAAGTCAGAGTGCACCAAGTTTCCCTCCTGTTACACTCAAAAGATCCAACCTCAGGGATTGAACCCTCATATCCTTCAGCGTACCTATCACTGCGGCTCTAGTTCACATCCACTCATATGCACATGATGCATGTAACATACATTCCTTCCATTAATTCATTAGTAATTAGTAGGGTCCTTTCAAAGACTCCATTTCATTCCTAACATCGGATTTGTTCATAAAATCCTCGATTATGCATTTTTCTTCATTCATTATTCTTTTCATATTTACTTAAATCATAACACAACTCATTCGATAATTAGGAATGAAATGAGTCATGATTATCCATAAAACCTTAGGGTAATATTGGCACCATAGTACCCATCATCACATTGGATCCGATCTCAAATTCATCACATTATTTTTGACAACTCAGTCATTATAGGATTCATACCGAGACATCTCCCCATTCTTTTCTTACTTATTTCAACATATTCATCCAATGCATCATACAAGTGTCATTCATCACATCATTCATTTTGCTAACTCATGATATTCTTTAAGTATTTCTACCATATCATATTCCATATGCATGTCGTCATATCACACTCATCACATATGTTCATTACATAACTAACACACATACATCCACGTACACAATCATTTACAGTCACATATTCAATCATGTTACATAATCAGCCAATTGATCAGTACCATGTTGCATGTAATATCCATTATATTAAGAATTCATCACACATTAATCATTAGGCACACCATATACTATACATATTTACTACACCTTAACAAGTTATTGAATGTCTTAATATCGCTAAAATTAAATCTATATAGGTTGCTAGACATAAGCATCACGTTATGTTCTTACATACTTCTGCCTTTATCTAGTTCACCTCATTAGTATTCCATTAATTCAGTTCGTTATTAAAGGCATACTATTGCTTGGTTTGATTCTTTATGTATCTTTCGACTATTTGTTTGTTAGTTGTTCTTTACTTAATTATGTATGATCATCTCCTTACTCAATTTAATTTCTTGATGCCCAATTATGAATTCTTAGTCATTATTAAGCAGTCTCACTATTGATTTTCTTTTACTGATCCCATTAAGCTTTTATTAGTTGAATAACTTACTTCCTTGGTCACTAGAGGGTCACTAATTCTTTTGATATAATTATCAATTTAGTGACGTTCTTTCTAAATTCATGACTACTAATCTTTTTGTACCTTTTTCTTTATTTCCATTATTAACTAATTTGCTTCCTTAGTTACATTTTTTTAATCAACTAAAATTTGTTACATTATGGTGTTGATTTTTTGCTTAAGGATCTAGATACTGCTCTAACCCCTATATTATGAACTTGGTCATACATTCCTTAGTCACTAAAAATTTGTCATCTAATTTATAAATTATTCTACTTCTTGTTATTACTTAGTTTAAAGTCCATTCCTTAGTACTTTATAACTTAAAAATTTCATTTCATGTATGTCATGTCCTAAAATTTTGCTTACTTAGTGAATTATATATGTCATGTATCATATAGATATTTACTAGATTCCTTGTCACTTGTATTATTAATCACTAAAGTTTTTAACTCCTAACACCTATTTCTTAACTTAGACTCCTAATGATCTCATTCATTTCTTTTAGGCACCTTTCTCTTTTCTTAATTTATTAATGTCCTTTCTCCATAATTTATTCCAAATTGGATTCTAAAATTCATTTTTATCTTTTCTTTTTCTTATTTAGCTTATTTAGCACATTATAATGGACTCGTTTGTTTAAACTTATTTTAAGAGATAAGTGCTTTTTTAATTAAAAAAAGTACTTATTTTAAATTTTTACGTGTTTGTTTAAAGTTTCAAAAATAAGCAGAAGCTGAAAATAAGTTGATTTTAGCTTATTTTAAGAAGCAACTCTGATCTGCTTATTAAAAAAATGATTATAAAAGAAACGCTTTTTATAATCACTTTTTTAATAAGCTTAAACAAACGGGCCCAATACTTAAACTCAAAATTTTATTCCTAATAAAATCTTGTTTCAATTAAGTTCTACCTCATTAAGTTCCTAAAGTTCTTCTCATATTTTACCTCAATTGGTTACTAAAGTTGGTCACTAAAATTGGTCACTAAAATTCCTAAATTCTAATGCCCAATTATGCTTCAAAAATTCTTTCTATCTTCTTTTCTTTTCCTTGGCTAATAAAATTTCATTTGGACCCAATTCTCTTTACTTATTAATAAAAATTTCTCAAATATAATTTTTCACTTTTTCAAAATCAATTAATTTATTTGGTTAACTATTAGAAAACTTTAAAATAACTTAAAACGGTGCTACTTTTAAAACTTAGTAAAATAAACTGTCGTAACTGTTCTGTCCGTGAATGTTTTTCAAAAAGCGTGATGTCATCAAAATAATCTCGACGATCTTTGGTGATAAATTTAATTTCTAACAGCGGGGCTTATCAGGAAATTAATCACAAATTACATAATAATACAATAAAATTTAAAATTAAATATTACAACCTCATCAAATTTAAACCAAGCCCGCCTAATTACTAAGATTTCTAATCTTCCCGTTACGACTCCGATCGCGACAAAATTCTTCCAAGCACGTGAACATCGAGTTATGCCAAATTAAATTTCTAAAATACCCATTGATTTAAAATATAATAATTTTACCCGTCGGTTACGGAAATTTTCGTGGTTTTAAATGCAGTTGTTTGGATTGCGACAAAATTAAAAATGGAGGCTCCCAAATACTCAGCCAATATTATAGGATGACCAAAAACGAAATCAAATGAGGTAAGACACCCCTTACCTCATTGGACAGACAAGGTTTTGAAGGGAAAGGAAGATAGGTTCGCTAAAATTTAGCTAAACGTCTTGAATCGCCCGGCGATCGTCGCCGATGATTCTCGTACCTAAAAAGACACAACATGCAACCAAAATGGCAGGGAGGGTCGCGGTTTTTGGCTCTCAAAACAGAAAAAAAAAAATTCATCATAAAAACAAGAGTACAAGCTGAATTTAGCAAGGAAGAAAGAAGTACAAGATTAGGAGCCAAAATTGCAAAATCTCGCCTTGCCCCTTGCTTGGTGGTTCACGGCCAAGGGTGGCCACAACAAGAAGAGTGGTGGCACACATAAAGAAAAGGCACACGGTGGGAGCTGGATGAAAGCAGCTTGATGGTGGTCTTGATGGTGTTCGGTGGAATTCTAGAGAATGGAAAGGATAAATGAATTGTTGGAAGGAAATTTTGGTGGAATCATGGTTAGAAATAGATTGAAGGGAATTTATGTAAGTAATTGGCGTGGTGAAATAAATAGCATATATATAGTGGTGTGAAGATAAAGTAGTATGCTGATTAGAATTTCTAAAATAATGGAACAAAGTAACAATGGCTTATGCATTTACGTAAATGGAAGTGAAAAAGTATTCGGTGGAATTAAGAATTGGCATTTGAGAGGGGAAGCAGTGTCCTTAATTTGATGGAATGAATTAGAATTGAAAAGGGAAAGTAGCGTGAGATGAAGTAGAGAGCGAGATAATTAATTTTCATATATATATATATATATATATATAGCTTCATGGTATAGTATCATTTTGTGAGGCAAAGAAATTTGGTTGTTTCTGATTTTTGTAAGTGTGAACGTGAATTGGAAAAATAGGAGCAGAGAGAATGACAATTTATGCATATGGATGTAGGTATGGCATGGCCTAATGTGGAATATCATAACATGATATGCGATGGGAGGCCAGCAGCGTGCATTTGGAATTGTGCACATGATTTCAGCTTGTTAGACAAGTTGACAATTATAAATTATAAAAGAGCTTATGGGAGAAGGAGTTGGCTGTGCACTGCCACATAGAGGGGCAGGTGGTGTGGTTTGGGGTATGGAGAAAGGGTAGCTGTCGCACAATGGCGGTGCTAGAAAAATAATTTAGGGTACCGAAAATCGGGTACCCGACGAGTAACTAGTTCCCTTTTTAGAGGCTATTTAAAATAAATATACAATAATTTGTGACATGGGAATTAGGAAAACATCCCTACACAAAAGTTGTAGATCTTTGTTTTCCCTTTAAAACGAGCTAAAATAAGCAAAAATCCAATATCGGGTGAGGGAGATATGCCCAAAATATGAAAACTCCTCTAGGATGTGACGGAAATGAAATTGTGAACAAAATAAATTTGCTGGGAAAAATGGGTAAGGAATGAGCTTTTGAGCCCTTCATGAAGTTTGTATATCTTACTTCTCTCTCTAATTTGAAATATTATTTGCAGCAATCTAAGATCAGTAGCTTGAGATATACCAGATTTAAGACAGGATGCTCTAGAAGCTCCTAGATCAGCTATGGCTTTGGAAATAAATTCACCATTAACTCGCCTTTGATAATTTGGTTTTGTGCCCTTCATGACAATTGTAGAGATCTCTAATACAGATCCATAGCAAAAAGAACGAAGCAATTCAAGCATCAGACAAAGGAGATATGCAAATTTTAATGAAGACTGCTAGCATGGTGACGAAACAGTTAAAGGGTTATAAAGATCTATTAAACTGTAATGATCTAGAGGGATTTAGCCTTTCATGCCTACTTGAAAAACATAGATAATTTTGTTACGAAAATTGTGACACTGGGTTTGTGTGAATCGAAGGTTTATGAATTTTTTCTGAACCATGTGTAGGGGAAAACGTTATGGTGAAATTTTGAGGTGAACACGCTTAATCCTCAATTTTGGGGTTGATAAAGTGAGAATCGGAGTTCGAGGCTAGAAACGGAGATTGAAGATCTTTTTAAAACGAAGAGATTGAGACTAAAAACATTTGATTCCAAGATTGTATACAAAAGTTGGGTCCAAAACACTGAAGGTGCTCGGGTCAAGCTTTAAAACGATTTTTGAAGAAACAGATTTATAAAACAACGAGGGTGATAGAGTCCAAACCGGGTTTTGACCTCTTCAGGAAAAGTTTCTAAAACGTCGAAACGGGTCATTAGAGACTGACCGTGCCGCCATCGGGTATTCCAAAGTATATGCACGATCAAATGTAGGAAACATTAAGGGTTTTGATTGAGCTAGTTAGGCCAAGTCAGACACCCTTGGTTCTTCGTAGAGGGATTCTAACAGGACTAGTTTCCCTACTGGATTACTAGTCTCAGGTCAAATGGTCAGAGTCTGACCTCAGGCTGGGTCCCAAAGTTCAAATCTAAGGAACTTGACAATATTTTATTATTAAATATAATTATTAAATAAATGAACAATTTATAATATAATTTTAAAATAAATATTACTATGAATATTTATATATTTTCAAAATAATCAATTGAATATATTTTATTTATATAAATTTTAAATTTTAGTTATTAAACATAAATTATTATTATATGTTAAACTAAATATTATTAGCAGGGAATAATTACTAACTAAATAATTATCAACTAAATAATTATCAAATAATTAATAATCATTTAAGATAATCACCCTTAAATAAATAATTAAATGAATATTCATCATTTAAAATTAAATAATAATATATTTCCAAAATAAATAATTATCGATTAAAATTAGATATTAATTTCCAGGATTAAGTATTATCTATTAAATTTTATTGACAGGAAATAATTATCGATTAATATAACTATAAATCAATTAGTTCAAAATAACTATATATTATTTTTAATTAAACAGTATTGTCGAACGTTGTTAAGGTTATTATTATTATTTTCTTATCTCCGCTTCTCTCACTCATTATATTCTCTCGGTATCATTTTAAATATCTTAACTAGCTTCATTTTTCACTATTTTCTCATGCTAAAACTGTTTGGGGAACAGGTCGAAGCCTCGAGCTTCCTACTGAAATCTCGACAAGGATCCTCAGGATTCCTGAGGGTTTGGGTTCCTATTCTCAAAAATCAGGGTTGTTACAAAAATTCTTGGAAGATTATGGAGTTAGGCATAAAGTAGCCTCTCCTTACCATCCACAGTCCAATGGTCAAGCAAAAATTTCTAAAAGGGAGATTAAATGTATTTTGGAGAAGGCTGTATCCCAAAGTAGAAAAGACTGGTCTCAAAAACTCGATGATGCTTTGTGGGCCTACAGGACTACATTTAAGGTACCTACAGGTCTTTCTCTCTATTAGTTGGTTTATGTCAAAAGTTGTCCTCTACCTGTAAAACTTGATCACAAAGTATACTAGGTCGTGAAGCTTCTTAATTTTTATCCTTAAGCAGCAAGTGAAAAAAGGAAACTACAGATACAGGAGTTGGAGGAGTGGAGGCTTAATGCTTATAAGTCTTCCAAAATTTACAAAGAAAAAATAAAATTCTATCATGACAAGAAGATTCTCAAAAAAACCTTCCATCTTGGATAGTCAGTATTGTTATTCAACTCCAGACTGAAACTCTTTCCTAGAAAGTTAAAATCTAAGTGGTCTGGACCTCTTCTTGTCAAAGAAGTAAAATCATATGGAGCAGTTAAGTTGCAAGACCTAGAGTTTAAGCGGACTTGGGTAATGAATGGGCAGAGATTGAAACCTTACTTGGGTGGAGATGTGGAGAGGCTTACCACTCCCATTCACCTTCATGATCCATGATTGAAACAAACGTCGAGCTAATGACGTTAAACAAGCACTAACTGGGAGGCAGCCCAACATTTTACCTTTGTTTTTATTTTTCTTATGTGTAAAGCTTTTATGCATAGTTGTGTTTGTGTCATGCTTGAAGTTTGAAGTTCATGTTATGAATCTTATGACTTGTGGCTAGGTGTGAATTATGCATATCATGATTTGATAAATAGATTTGGAACTTAGCATGTTTAATGAGTAATCATTGAATTTATTGAAGTACAATGCATGAATTGGTAATTTAGTGCTTAAAATTAGTTGGCATACTAAAATAATGCATGCGGTGATTAGAAATTAGGCCATGGCTAATGGTAATATTAATAAGTAATAGAAAGGTTATTTGGCATGCTATGTGATGGTGCAAGAGTGGATTTTATGATTGAAATGCAATTTAATCATTAATATTCATTAATTGGATTGTACCATTGCATGATTATAATAATTGATGTAATGAATCCTTGTAAGTGATTTGGCATGCTTGTAATTGATAATTAATGCAAGAATTGGTGCAAAATTTGTGTTAAAATTTGTCAAATTTCCAAAATGGTATATCCTTGCATGAATGTAAAGTGTTTTGATTATTTGCATTACGTGCCCAGAGTTTTTAGGCAAAAATTGGCATTCTCGCTCAAGCGAGCATAGTCTCACTGAAGTGAGAGTTGTAGACAAGGAATTTAATGCTCATAAATGTTATGTTTGATAAATTCGATTAAGCGAGTAGATTCTGGCTTAAAAGAGAATATGACCTTTGGTTTCTGGAAATTTTTTGCCCAAGCAAGGAAGCCTCGCTTAAGCAAAAATATGATAATTGCATTCTGAGTTTTCCGCTCAAGCAAGAAAAATTAAAATTGGTCTTTGAAGTTTTTCGCTTAAGTGGGTGTATCTCGCTCAAGCGTGGGGAATTAACTGTATCAGAGTTAGAAACAGGGCAATTCTTGCTTAAGCAAGAGAAATCTTGCTCAAGCGAGAAGTTGAAGAGTTGCTTCAGGGGAGTTTGAGCTTAAGGGAAAGAAATTCCCACTTAAGAAAAATAGCCTTTAAATGTTTGTGAGTTTTTCACTTAAGCTAGATATGCTCGCTCAAGCAAGGTAAATTTATGATAATCAGTGTTGATTTTCATTTAAGCGAGCTAAAACTCACCCAGGCGAAATTTAAGGAGGAAGCAGTTACAAGCTTTTTGAATTCCCTCGCTCAAGCGAGACACTACACACTCAAGCGAGGTTGATATCTTCCCATTTTGGAATAATTTTACTTAAGCGAGTCCCACCTCGCTTGAGCGAATTTGTTTTATTTGGTTACTGAAGTATTTTGCTTAAGCAAAATCATTTCGCTTGAGCGAAAATCATTTAATTTGATTCTGGAACAATCTCGCTTAAGCGAGACTAGGCTCACTTAAGCGAGCTTACGTAAATTCAGTTTTTAAAACATCATTTTAAACAGAATAAGGAGGTTATGCTTTCTATTTTCTCATTGTTCTTCCTCTCACATTCTTCTTGCACTCCATTGCTTTAAAGTTTTGATATGTTTTTCTCTCTTAAGGAAAAAAGCAATATTTCCCCTTCTCCCATTTTAAGTAACCAAGTAAGTGTTCTTCCTTGCCCATTATACATGGTATACAAATAATGCTTCATGCTTAGGAAATGTAATGGGATTACTGCCACGTACCTTTTATTGTGTTATGTAGCTGAAATGCTCTCTCCCCTTCTCTCTATTTTGAATTTTGTGTGAGAATGTTGTTCATTGCTAGGAATTTGGAATGCAATGTAAGACTTTTATGTTGAAATAAAATAATGTTTGCCTCATGTTTATCAAAATGCCTGAATGATGTCCATGTCTCTAAATACTTACTTTCTGAAGGTTTGCACTATTGTACATGCTTCATTATATATACTATGCACTATTGTTGATGATATATGCAATCCCCTTGCCATACCATGTTATTGCTTCATGAATTGCTTGCAATAAGCGGATTGTTATGGTTTAATTACTTAATGATTTGTCATTGTGATTTGCCTACAAGTATTGATATGAAATCATTGCTATGCTTATTTTGAAGCACAATAAATTGCTTGACTGATTTCATTTTGTCCCAAAAGTTAAAGTGCTAATTTGCTTAATTGCTTGCTAATGGTTGGCTATACCTTGTTTCTTTGTTTTGTGTTTAAGTTTTGTTTTAGGATAACAAGAACTGAAGTTGCTGCTGTTATGACCCCTGAACCTGTAAGAAAGGACAAGGGTAAACGAGCCAGGACTTTTGATGACCAATCAGCTACAGGCCCATGCTTCCGTGATAAGGATCAGGCCAAGCGTTTTAATGAGATCCAGAGTTGGAATTTTATTCCAGAACACAAGGTAAAATTGAAAAATGGTAAACGTGATCCTTTTATTAATGTTTTGTAGGATCGTAATTGATAGCTATTCCATAAACGCACGGGGTATCATGTAATATAAAAGATTATTGTATCCATAGAGATAGTGCCCAAGTACTGATTCACAGTCATTTAATTATCTAGACAAAATTTGATTTTAGTTAACTAATGCTATAACTTAAATAAAAACTTTTAACCGTGAAACTTTTCAGACTTAAGTCCTTTTGAACAAAATTGAATACTTTCTTTAGAATCAAATTAAAGAATTTCTCTTAGGAGGTTCATATACCATATATCAATTTAATGTAAATCCTTTCTTGATTATAAAATTCTATTTCTAAGGTGGGTTTTCCTAAGGTAATTAGTATCTTCCTCTCGGAACTCTTACTAACGTATTCCATTACCAAAGAACCATTTTTAATTTGTTAATTAAATCCATTAAGTTTAGTGAAAACCCAATCAATCCTCAAATGGTTTTGTTTACTTTTGTAATCCAATACCTTAGGTCCAATTTCATGCATTTCAAACAATATGTCAATTTCTCAATCATCCATACCATTTCAAATCATTTAAGCTTATTTGTAAGTCATTAGAAACATATTGAACTCTCATGAAAAAGGATAAAAACAAGAAATTCATAAATGGAAAAATTCAGAGCATTAAAACAATACATAAACATACTACCTCCTAATCCCAAAAATGTAAATTAGTTCCCCATGGAAGAGGTTACAAACTCAAAAATATCCAATGCAAACAAAACATCAGAAATCCCAAAATATAAAAGCAAAGGTTCAAGAACGCAAAGAAAGTTCTCCCTCAATCCTTTAATTCTTGTGAAATCTTGATGTTTTATGCCTAAAATCCTCTTTAATTCTTCCTTGAAAAGTCCTCAAAACCATGGAAAAGAAGCGTCTATAGCAGTTACCACGAAGAGGGAAAAAAGAAGTTCTTTTTCTCCCTAGAACATCCCCTAAGAAAAGGAAAACTATATTCGTGCACTCGGTCCACGACCAGTAGAATGAATCCACAGCCTGTGGATCGAGACCTGATGTTGCGTATTTCAAATTTTGAAACTTCCTAGGGCCCTGCAGCGATCCATAGCCTGTGGGATGATTCCACGGCCAGTGGGATGACAAATAGAGGGATCCACGACCTGTGGGAATTTCCCACGGCTAGTGAAATGTCTTACCATAATTTATTTACATAAACATTGTGTTCCACAACCTATGGGAATTTACCACGACCAATGGAACCTCAAAAATGTGACATATTGAGATTTTTAAGCATATGCAGAATGGAATCAAAAACATAAGGAATTTGGAGGAAATTAAGTTAAAATGAACTAGAAACTAAACATGAGAAGTCCTAAAACAATGTAAACTAAGGATTTATCAGTAATTGGCTCATATTGGTGAACCCCCGTGTCACATCCCGAATTTTATGAAAATAATTAAATAGGAGGAATAAATAATAACTAATTATAAAGGGATTAATGAGTGTCCCAAAAAAATGTGGGAATAATTAAATTCAGATTTATGAGGGCTAATTATAATTTATTAAGGCCTTAAGAGTTAAAATTTGTACCCGATTAAAATATGGGTGTCAGACCAAATATCTCCGATTGAGATGCTGTTGGTCAGGGCTATTAAGAATATTATGGGGAATCCGAATGTGTCTTCGGAATAATTTTTAGATATAGTGTTGAGCCCGAATGAAGGTCCTGTTTATTACAAAACGAAAAGCTTTTAATGAAAAAAGGGTGCATTTTAATTTCTTCTCTCACCTTCTTTCCCTATTTCTTCGTTGGCTTTCTCTCTACTTCTACTCTCCCTTCATTTTTCATTTCTTCTTCCTCCTTCACACCCATGACCGTTCACCTCCTTCCCTCCACTTTTCTTACAAAAATGAACTTCCAACCCAAGATTCATGAAGGATTAATGGACATAGAAGCAAGCTTGGCTCTCTTCTTCTTCCTTTTCCCTCATTTTTGTTTTGGAGCTTGAGCTTGGAGATAAGGTAAAGTTTTGAACCATTCTCCCTTCATTTATGGTTGTTGTGGTGTTTAAGTTTGAAATAGTGACATTAGGCTTTATGGGTAATGAGGAAGATGGTGGAAACCCTAAGCTTAAATGATTTAAAATATGATTTTTGATGATGGTTACTTTTGTATGAGAATGAAGGACTATTAAGTTTATGATGCTTTTTTAGAAATGATGGAAGTAGATTGTTGTAGGAAGGTTTTAGAGAAAACCCTAAGTTTAAGGATTTGGGGTTTTTAGCCAAATTGATGGGTAATAATGATTTATGCTTAAGAATGAGTTTTTGAAAGATTAAAATTGATTATTGATGGAAGATGATGGAAGATGAAGATTATTTATGGTGATTATTGGTGATGGTCTTAGATGGAGCCAAGAGGCTTATAATGAGTTAAATAAATTTTGATGATGGTTAAATGATTCATGTGATGATTTGGAAGTCTTAAGGATAAGAGCCATGGTATTGTTGTGTTGGATTTGTTTAACCCTTTAAGATTTAGAGAATCTTGGTTTTGGGAAAGGAATCCCTGAAGCCTAACATAAGCGTATCGATTGGAGTTTAGACAAGTCTAAGATTTGATTATGAGATTTATGAAAATGATGCCTTATGATGGCTTATTAATTTCATATACAAAAATGTGTTTGTTGGTAGGATTGTGTTCCGGATGATGACGTGGAATAATCAGAGCACTTGGATTGCGGTTCTTCTCTCGAGGTAGAAGAGGAGTTCAGATTCAAATTGCATGAGTTATATAATTGATGATTATTGTATATCATGATACTCATGCTTGCCTTGCCATATTTACAGTGAAATGATGTGAATGACAATTTTTTGGCTATTGATGATAATATATGTGTATATATGTTGATGAATAACCCATGAGGGGTTGAAATATGTACATGTTAATGAACCATCCTTGAGGGGATGAAGTATATGTTTTGTGAATTAAGAATTTATGTGGATGATTGGCATTGAATGTGATAGCCATTGTGATGGTATTAGTGATAAGTTTGAGGTTTATGCATAATTGAGGAACTCATAGAGCCAAATAGAATTTTGTGTGGTTTTGATGGCATGCAGTAGTTCTAATAGCCCATATTGGTAGTTTATGACTTGTAGAAATTGGGTCGGGCCAATTCCAATAAGAATAGGCCCTTGAGTTACACAAAAGTGCCTCAAAATAGGTAAAATGCATTTATGCGCATAAGTCCCCTATTTTTGGGAATTTTTGTGTGCAGCTAATGGCCACACATCACAAATAATATATATAAGTTGGTGTTAAAATTTGGTGGGCATTGGAATTCGTATGAAAAAGTTAGAGTGACTAGAAGTTCAAAATTGGGTAATTTTTTGCATAAAATGCAGCAGGGGTCTGATTAGCCAAGCTTGAATCGATTCAAGAAAGGCTTTGAATCGATTCAAAGCTTGCTAGAATTACTATTCAATTGGGCAGGAACGTGTGAATCGATTCACACTAGGGGATGAATCGATTCATACCCCTCTGTTTCATTATTTTTGGGCATTTAAACGCATGAATCGATTCATGGGATATAGGAATCGATTCCTACCTCTCTGTAAGCCAATTTTGGGACCTTTTGATGCTTGAATCAATTCACCATATATGGGAATCGATTCATGGCCCTGTTATGGCCACTATTATGTTGTTTTTCCAACAGCTATGATTCATTTGCTGTTTTTGGCCCGTTTGGGCATCTTAATGACATTTTTGGCCTCTGACCCCTGCATGAAAGTTGTAGATAATTATGTTACGGAGGTTTTAAAATTAATTTCACTTCAATTGGAGTTTCCTAACTCTCATGAGGCCTAAAATACCAAACCCACTGCAGTGTAAAACTCACATTTAAGAGGGTTTTAAACCCAACTTTTTATGGTTGTCGATTTGGGACTAATAGGTGACATTTGTGATATGTCCCACTATTTTTAAGACTAAAAGTAAGCTTTTCTCATGTCTTAATGTTGAAATTTAATCATGGACTCATTATTGCCCAAAACCCCTTTTAGTACTAGGGGTATATGTGTGGTTTGTCTTAGTGGTGATTGGGGAATGGCTTAAGGACATGGCAAGGTATGTGTATGCCTATACTATGTCATGAATACATGTATTCCACACCACTATAAATATATTATGAATCATAATAAAAAGTAATTGATGTGGTTATATGACACACCTTGTGTGATGATGAAATTAAAGAGAAGACAATTGAATGGCAATAAGTGTATAAATCAATGGATTTGAAATAGTGTCGATCTTGATTAAAGTTGAGGATACCATATATATTGAATGATAAATGATATTGTTGAATGAAAAGGGACGTTGTTGTTGAACATGCCCTTGAATAAGCAGTGTTTGCTATTTTGGATGAGTGTGGTGCTAATATGATTAATGCAAATATTGACTTGTATGTATGAGATGCAATGATGATTGCAGAATGTATGTTTTGAAATATCTTGTTAGCTTCCATGCGTGGATAAATGCAATAATGATTGATATGCTATGATTGCCATGTGAGGATTTATGAAAATATAAATATTGAGCCTTGAGGGGCCTCGTGGTTGATTTTATGCCAATAATAATAAAAAAAACCAAATATATAATATACCCCTAATTAAGAGGGTGAGATATCTTTGCGAGGTTGATTGGCATATGCATTATTGTATTTTGCATTCGTGGCATGGCATAACATTGAATATGTGGTTGCGATCACAATGATGAAAGATCCTGCGAGATTCTATAAAAGGAGTACCCCTTGCGAGGCGGGAAACCAACGTGATGATGAAATGATATCGAGCCAGTGGTTGCGATCACCTAGTTGTTGAAATGAAAAAGGGCTTGCGAGTTCCTATGATGCCTGTGGTTACGATCACGAGGCGGGAGTACCCCTTGCGAGGCGGGAAACCAATATGAATTATTGAACGTGGTTGCAATCACGAGAAAGCACCTTGCGAGGCTGCTAGAGGGAGTACCCCTTGCGAGGCGGGAAACCTATATGAATGAATCATATGGTGGTTGCAATCACTTGATTAAATGAAATCGGATCTGTGCATATGCATTAAACAGTTGATGTAACATTCCGAATTTTATAAAAATGATTAAATAGGAGAAATAAATATTAAATAATTATAAATGGGTTAATAAATGTCCCAAAAATATTAAAATGATTAAATTAAGATTTATAAGAATTATTTATGATTTATTGGGACTTTAAGAGTTAAAATTATACCCGGTTAAAATATGGGTGTCGGACAGAGTATCTCCGATTGAGATGCCATTGGTCAGGGCTATTAAGAATATTATTGGGGATCCGAATCTATATTCGGAATAATTTTTGGATTTAGTATTGAGCCCGAACAGAGATCCTGTTTGATTTGAAACGGAAAATTTTAAGTGGTGAATTAAAATTAAAACCTCTCTTTTCTCTTATTTCTCATGTTGGCCCTCTTTCCCTAATAGCAAACACATTTTATTTCTCCTTCTCCTTCATTCCTTCCTCTTACTCTCCTTCTTCATCTTATTCTCTTCTCAAAACCTAGAGTATGGTGCGCCTTCCTCCCCTCTCCATTTTTGTTGCACCATGGACCTTGAGGAGATGATGTTGACTGAAGCTCTCTTCTTCTCCTCTTCCTCCTATTTTTGTGCTCCTCTTTCCCCATTCTTGGAGCACCTTTCTTTTGGCTTGAGGTAAGGATCTCCTTTCTTTTTCTTGAGCATTATGCCTTAGATTTTGGGTAATGGTTATTGGGAGAGAGTTTAATGCATGTGGGTTATGAGTGGAAGCCTTTATGATGAAAACCCTAGCTTATGAAACCATTGGGGATTGTTGTTATGGTTGTTAAGGGTTTGAGTGATATGTTGTTAGCTCATGAGTGCTTGAGATGATGCATATAAATGGGTGAAATTGATGATTGTTGATTATTGGTGAAAACCCTAGGTTTAGGAATTTGGGGCTTTGGCCAATTGATAGGTATTAATGATTTATGCTTTAAAATGGGTCTTGGGAAGATTAGAATTGATTATTTGTGGTGATGGTTGGGTTTCAATGGAACCCTAACTTTAATATATTGGGGGAAAATGCAAAATGTGAGTAGAATGTATGTTTAATGATGTTAGAGAATGATATTAATGATGAGAGATAGCCATTGATGATGGTTGATGAATATTGATAATGGTCATTGAGTTTTAGTGAACCCTAAGTGTTGGTGATTTGGGCTTTAAGCATAGAGGGTGAAATTAATGATGGGGTTGTTATGAGGATGGTGTTGTGGATGGAGATAATGTTTGGAAATGTTTGGTAGGATGATTGAATTGAGTAGATTGTAAGGAGGACCCAATCTTGAGGTTTGGAAGATATGAACATGTGTATATGGTTGAATAAAGGAATTGATTTTGAAAATGAATATATGATGTTCAATGTGAGGGGTTAGTGAGATAAGCATGTGTCTTAAGGAGGTCTTAGACCATTGGGATTGCCATATGAAATTGTTGATGGATAATGGTTTGATTGGAGCTAAGAGGCTCATGATGAACTTGAATGGAAAATGGATGGTTTGAGTAATGATGAATGCAATATGAATGATGAGGGTGATATTATTATTGGTGGGTGTAGTTGGCCTTTTAAGATCTAGAGGATCTTGGTTTTGGGAAAGGAATTCCCGAAGCCTAACACAATGGTATGAATTGGTGTTTAGAAAGTTTAAGACTTGATGTTGAGCTTTATGATAAGCTAGCAAATGTTTAGAACTATGAGGAATGCCTTGAGATGGCTTATTAATTGTATGAATGCATATGTATGTTGTGTAGATTGTATTCCGGGTAATGCGACGGAGCATTCGGAGCAATGGAATCATTGCGGTTCTTCCCTCGAGGTAGGAGAGGAGTTTACATTCAAATTGCATGAGTTATATAATTGATGATTATTGTATGTCTTGATACTCATGCTTGCCTTGCCACGTTTATAGTGAAATGATATGAATGGCAAATTATTGGCTATTGATGATAATGTATGTGTATATATAATGATGGATAACCCATGAGGGGTTGAAATATGTACATGTTAATGAACCATCCTTGAGGGGATGAAGTATATGTTTTGTGAAATAAGAATTTATGTGGATGTTTAGCATTGAATGTGATAGCCATTGTGATGGTATTGGTGATAAGTTTGAAGGATAATGCATAATCGAGGAACTCATAGAGTCAAATTGAGTGTAATATGATTTTGATGGCGTGTGATAGTTCCAATAGCTCATATATTTAGTTTATGACTTGTAGGAATTGGAACGAGTCAATTCCATTGAGAAATGACCCTTGAATTGCATTGAAATGGTTTAAAATAGGTTAAACTCATTTATATGCATAAGTCACTCATTTTAAGGAATTTTTGAGTGAGGCCGGTGGCCACGCGTCACAAATGATGTATATTTATTAGAGTTAAAATTTTGTAGCATTTGGAGTTCATATGAGAAATTTAAGAGGGTTAGAAGTTGAAAAATCTTGCATTTCAACATAAAAACAGCAGCAGGGCTGTCTTGAATCGATTCAAGACCCTTTGAATCGATTCAAGAGGTGCTGTTTTTACTGTTTGGGGCTCCAGGGGCGTTTGAATCAATTCATATGAGTTTTAATCGATTTAAGGCCCTTGTCAAATTTTGAGATTTTAGGATGCTTGAATCGATTCACACGAGCCTGAATCGATTCAGAGCCCTGTTATGGCCACTGTTGTGTTGTTTTTCCAACTGCTCTGTTTTCTTTGCTGTTTTTGGCACGTTTGGGCATCTTAATGACATTGTTGGCCTCTGAGGTCTTCAAGGAAGTTGTAGATAATTATGTTACGGAGGTGTGAGAATTTGCCTCACTTTAATTAGAGTTTTCTAACTCTCATTAAACGAAAAATACCGAACATACTGTGATGAAAAATTCAAGTTTTAGAGGGTTTTGAACCTAACTTTTTATGGTTTTCAATTTGGGACTGATAGGTAATATTTGTGACATGTCCCACTATTTTTAAGACTAAAATTAAGCTTTTCTCATGTCTTAACATTGAAATTTATCATGGGTTCATTATTGCCCAAAACCCCTTTTAGTATGTAAAAATGAGCGAATTCACTAGGGGTACATGTGTGGTGTGTCTTAGTGGTGATTGAGGAATGGATTAAGGCCTTGGCGAGGTATGTGTATGCCTATGCTATGTTATGAATACATATATGCTTCACCACTATGGATATATTGTGAATCATGATGGACAGTAAGTGATATGGTTACATGACACACCTTGTGTAATGACGAAATTAATGAGAGGACAATTGAATGGCAATGAGTGTATAAATCAATGGATTTGAAATAGTGTCGATGATGATTAAAAGTTAAGGATACCACATAGATTGAATGATAAATGATTTATTGAATGAAAAAGGACGTTGTTGTTGAACATACCCTTGAATAAGCAGTGTTTGCTATTTTTGATTAGTGTGGTGCTAATATGATTAATACAAGTATTGACTTGTATGTATAAGATGCAATGATGATTGTTGAATTTATGTTTTGAAATATCTTATTGGTTTCCATGCGTGGATAAATGCTATGATGATTGATATGCTATGATTGCCATGTGGGGATTTATGAAAATGTGAATGTTGTGCCTTGAGGGGCCTTGTGATTGATTGTATGCCAATGATAATAAAAACCAAAATATAAAATATACCCCTAATTGAGAGGGTAAGATATCCTTGCAAGGTTGATTGGCATATGCATTATTGTATTTTGCATTCATGGCATGGCATAACATTGAATATGTGGTTGTGATCATAATGATGAAAGATCCTACGGGATTCTATGAAAGGAGTACCCCTTGCGAGGTGGGAAACCATCTTGATGATGAAATAATATTGAGCCGGTGGTTGCGATCACCTGGTTGTTGAAATGAAAAAGGGCTTGCGAGTTCCTATGATGCCCGTGGTTGCGATCACGAGGCGGGAATACCCCTTGTGAGGCGGGAAACCATTATTAATTGTTGAACGTGGTTGCGATCATGAGAAAGTACCTTACGAGGCTACTAGAGGAACTACCCCTCGCGAGGCGGGAAACCCATGTGAATGAATGATATGGTGGTTGCGATCACCTAATGAAATGAAATCGGATCCATGCATATGTATTAAATAGTTGACATATGCATTAGCCATAAGTGCATGGCATTTAAGATAGGATGACTATGAGAGATGAGACCCCTTGCGAGGAGGAAAGGAATAAAAAATTAATAAGATGATAATGATGATTGTGAATGCCCTTGTTGATAAGTGGCAATGTGATTGTGTATGTGCTTGTGCTTGCTTATGTTGTGAAATGCATTTCATGAGGGTTGTATACCTACTATATCAAGGTGATGATGATTGAATGATGAATTGATGATTTTATAGCAAAGCACACATGATGATTGTATGCATATACACATAATCACAATATATTTATATTTGTCATTTTGAATGTATAACTCACTCTCCTATGTGGTCTCCTTTTTAGCATTGTGATATAGGGATATTATGGGTTGAGATGAAACTTTGAATTGAAGTTTTGGCGAAGGTAAAGAGTGGTAATGGAAGTGCCTTGGCCGGCATCAATTGTTAACTTTAATGTATAGAATAAATTGTATGTGATGATATTGAGGATTTAGTGAATTTGGATATGTATAAGATAATCCCTTGAATTTGTGAATGGTGAATATAAGTTTAGTATGTAAGTGATGATTAGATTGATACTATCTGGTGATGGATGTCTCACGTAGAGACTACTTACGATTGATGATATATGATTATGATTCAAGCGCATAGTCGATTGTGGCCTAATAGGCTTATACTATGAAACTGTATGATTGCTTAGGCCTTTTCTCATATCTTCATATATGGGACTAGTCATATGCCCGGTATACATATTCTTCTTTCGCTGTAAACTCTATTATTTTGTATACCGTTATGGGCAAACTATTTAACGATCTAGTTATATTTTATTAAATCTCACTCTTCGGTTTTCTGTGATTTGGGTCTTGATGTAATCGTAGTTGTGTTTTAGAAATATTTCAAACGCGAAAAATTTATTCGTATTTTTATTAATTAATTATCTTGATTACATCGGGATCTGAGTCTAGAAAACCGGGGTGTTACAAAGGTGGTATCAGAGCGTGGTTTTGCTCTAAATTAGATTTGTTAATTATTATCAGAGTATGGTTACTCTGCATTAAAATTGATACCATGTATGATTAGAGCATGATTACCCAATTGAGAGGAATATTGGTGATTGTTAGGATATGGTTATTCTGTATAGACCTCAGAGTGGCAATTACCTTGAGGATGATAATACGTTAAGCATTGATTACCCTGTATGGATTTGTGAAGGGCTAATTGTATAGGAATTGTGAATTGACTATAAGGTCAATGCTTCTTTAATGACTATTCTTTCTGAATTATTAGTATAGAATTGTGATGATAGTTCATTGAGGGCTCCATGAAATTATGGTTCATAAGTTATGATTGATGTTTATGGGAGTATGCCCAATAGCATTAAGGTTGTGTGATACACCTATGGAGCATAGTTGCTCATTGTTAATTATAGTTGAATCATGGAACTGAATACATGTGGATAAATTATATGATGTGAATGATATGTTTGTTTGTGTAAGTCCGGCCAAGTTCCTTACCCTATTACCTTCAAATGACGAATACATTGTTATTATGCATTGATGTTGATATATAGAATACAAATTGATTTGATGATGGATCCATGTTGAATGTTGATCATGGAAATAAAATATTAAAATTGGTGAATATGAGATATGAAATATGAATTGATATGGTGATAGACCGGGAGATGTTGAGACCTTGATATGTATGTATAATTGAAATTGAATTATTGCTTAGGTCTCATGTATGAGTAGTGCTTATGGCTCATAGCCAAGGAAAATTTATTAACTGTAAGAGTTACAGGTACTAGAATTGATTAAATAAGTGAAGAAAAAAAACCCCATGATATCAATGCTTATGGAATGAAATTGTTAACTATGTTATTGTTGAGAGGTGAATCGAAATGCTTGATTGCGCTAATTTGAATGAAGGATTTTATATCCTTAGGTATAACACTATATGTGTAAGAGGCGATCAATTTGCTATGTCTCCCTAGATTTGAAACATGAATAAATGATAAAACTATGATATGTGAAATGGTGTATGTGCGATGGAAATTTGAATAATGAATGTGAACCCCTAAGTATTGGGTGAATAATGATGTTGAATTTGGGGTCATGACTTGGTCTCGCATATGTGGACTGAGTGAATGATTAATTTGATTTTGACCCACTAGGTGGGATAACCTAGGTTGACTTGGCATGATCTTACGTAATCAAACTTTATGGATGATTGATTTAATTGGGCCCTATAGTGGTCTCGACTCTATGCCATATTATGAATCCTGTTTAATGATGTTTGGATGTCAGAGCATATCCTACGATGGTTGCTATGTAACCCCTTGGACTTTCTAAGTCTGAAGAATTGTCAAACCTCATGGTTTGTAGATCCATAGTAAGATTTATTGTGTGATGAATTATTGAGGTTAGAGTCGACATGAACTAGAATACGAATGATGAAGGTAATCCTTGAACAGTGACGAATGATAATGTTGAATTTCGGGTATGGATGGTATTGGCTATGATGCACTTGATCATATGGTATGACCTCAGGCTACATTGTATACCTTTGAGGTGTGATCAGGGAATTAATTGTGAATTACAGTAGGATATAGGGATGACATATGTGATTGTGAGTCGGTATATAGGAATTGGATCATGTCATTGCCTCCCCTTTAAATTGAAGGATGACATATTGATGATAGAAACCACATAATAATGTGATAAGACGTGGGATATACCTCCAATTCATCGACCTTGGTTGTGAATTGTGAGGAGAATTTCGAATATGAAAGCACAATATATGATTGGAAACCCTATGTTAACCTTGGAGTTGCATACTTCCTGCGAGTTTAGTAACTTGTTTAGGCTTGAATCAGTTTATAGCCAACGATGTGTGAATGAGACAAAGGATTATTAGATGATTTGATCATGACTTCGGGGTGGATATGGTCCGACGATGGTATTTACCCCGCGATGAATGAAAACCTATGGTTGGTACACCAATTCATGGCGATGTTAACTAATATTTGATGATTAGTATGGCTTGATGTATGCCAAATTAATTGTATAATGAGGATGATATATGAATATATTGATTATGGACTTGTGAGAATATTCACCAAGTCTCATGTGAATTGAGGATATTTGAGTATGTATGACCAATGTGAGCAAGGGAATACGAAGTACTAGTCCCGATATGGCCTTACATGCCATAGGCATTGTGGCAACATACACTTATGCGCCGACCTCATGTGTTTGTGGTAACCACTACGGGATTGGGACGCCTTCCTGTATGTCGGATGCAGTAACACGTAGGCCGGCAGGTGTAGGGTTGTAACTGCTTATGGTGAATGTACTGTGCTTATCTGGTCGTACTAAGTATGAACAGATGTGCTTTTATGGACTTTGGGAAGTCCGATGTTATTTTATGGTGTCATTGAACCTTGCCGATGTGTGGCCCGAAGTGTGGCCGTATGGTATATGCCGATATTAAATTTCGAGGACGAAATTTCTTTTTAGATGGGGTAGATTGTAACATCCTGAATTTTATAAAAATGATTAAATGGGAGAAATAAATATTAAATAATTATAAATGGGTTAATAAATGTCCCAAAAATATTTAAATGATTAAATTGAGATTTATAAGAATTATTTATTGGGACTTTAAGAGTTAAAATTATACCCGATTAAAATATAGGTGTCGGACAAAGTATCTCTGATTGAAATGCCATTGGTCAGGGCTACTAAGAATATTATTGGGGATCCAAATCTATATTTGGAATAATTTTTAGATTTAGTATTGAGCCCGAACAGAGATCCTGTTTGATTTGAAATGGAGAATTTTAAGTGGTGAATTAAAACTAAAACACAAAGCCTCTCTTTTCTCTCATTTCTCACGTTGGCCCTCTTTCTCAAATGGCAAACACATTTTATTTCTCCTTCTCCTTCATTCCTTCCTCTTCCTCTCCTTCTTCATCTCCTTCTCTTCTCAAAACCTAGAGTATGGTGCGCCTTCCTCCCCTCTCTATTTTTGTTGCACCATGGACCTTGAGGAGATGATGTTGATTGAAGCTCTTTTCTTCTCCTCTCCCTCCCACTTTTGTGCTCCTATTTCCCCATTCTTGGAGCTCCTTTCTTTTGGCTTGAGGTAAGGATCTCCTTTCTTTTTCTTGAGCATTATGCCTTAGATTTTGGGTAATGGTTGTTAGGAGAGAGTTTAATGCATGTGGGTTATGAGTGGAAGCCTTTATGATGAAAACCCTAGCTTTTGAAACCATTGGGGATTGTTGTTATGGTTGTTAATGGTTTGAGTGATATGTTGTTAGCTCATGAGTGCTTGAGATGATGCATATAAATGGGTGAAATTGATGATTGTTGATTATTGGTGAAAACCCTAGGTTTAGGAATTTGGGGCTTTTGGCCAATTGATAGGTATTAATGATTTATTCTTTAGAATGGGTCTTGGGAAGATTGGAATTGATTATTTGTGGTGATGGTTGGGTTTAAATGGAACCCTAACTTTAATATATTAGGGGAAAATGTAAAATGTGAGTAGAATGTATGTTTAATGATGTTAGAGAATGATATTAATGATGAGAGATAGCCATTGATGATGGTTGATGAATATTGATAATGGTCATTGAGTTTTAGTGAAACCCTAAGTGTTGGTGATTTGGGCTTTAAGCATAGAGGGTGAAATTAATGATGGGGTCGCTATGAGGATGGTTTTGTGGATGGAGATAATGTTTGGAAATGTTTGGTAGGATGATTGAATTGAGTAGATTGTAATAAGGACCCAATCTTGAGGTTTGGAAGATATGAACATGTGTATATGGTTGAATAAAGGAATTGATTTTGAAAATTAATATATGATGTTCAATGTGAGGGGTTAGTGAGATAAGCATGTGTCTTAAGGAGGTCTTAGACCATTGGGATTGCCATATGAAATTGTTGGTGGATAATGGTTTGCTTGGAGCTAAGAGGCTCATGATGAACTTGAATGGAAAATGGATGGTTTGAGTAATGATGAATGCATTATGAATGATGAGGGTGATATTGTTGTTGGTGGGTGTAGTTGGCCTTTTAAGATCTAGAGGATCTTGGTTTTGGGAAAGGAATTCTCGAAGCCTAACACAATGGTATGAATTGGTGTTTACCAAGTTTAGGACTTGATGTTGAGCTTTATGATAAGCTAGCAAATGTTTAGAATTATGAGGAATACCTTGAGATGGCTTATTAATTGTATGAATGCATATGTATGTTGTGTAGATTGTATTCCGGGTAATGCAACGGAGCATTCGGAGCATTGGAGTCATTGTTGTTCTTCCCTCGAGGTAGGAGAGGAGTTTACATTCAAATTGCATGAGTTATATAATTGATGATTATTGTATGTCTTGATACTCATGCTTGCCTTGCCATGTTTATAGTGAAATGATATGAATGGCAAATTGTTGGCTATTGATGATAATGTATGTGTATATATGATGATGAATAACCCATGAGGGGTTGAAATATGTACATGTTAATGAACCATCCTTGAGGGGATAAAGTATATGATTTGTGAAATAAGAATTTATATGGATGTTTAGCATTGAATGTGATAGCCATTGTGATGGTATTGGTGATAAGTTTGAAGGATAATGCATAATCGAGGAACTCATAGAGTCAAATTGAGTGTCATGTGATTTTGATGGCGTGTGACAGTTCCAATAGCTCATATATGTAGTTTATGACTTGTAGGAATTGGAACGGGTTAATTCCATTGAGAAATGATCCTTGAATTGCATTGAAAGGGTCTAAAATAGGTTAAACTCATTTATATGCATAAGTCACTCATTTTAAGGAATTTTTGAGTGAGGCCGGTGGCCACGCGTCACAAATGATGTATATTTATTAGAGTTAAAATTTTGTAGCATTTGGAGTTCATATGAGAAATTTAAGAGGGTTAGAAGTTGAAAAATCTTGCATTTCAACATAAAAACAGCAGCAGGGCTGTCTTGAATCGATTCAAGACCCTTTGAATCGATTCAAGAGGTGTTGTTTTCACTGTTTGGGGCTCCAAGGGCGTTTGAATCGATTCATACGAGTTTGAATCGATTCAAGGCCCTCTGTTTTTCAAATTTTGAGATTTTAGGATGCTTGAATCGATTCACATGAGCCTGAATCGATTTAGAGCCCTGTTATGGCCACTGTTGTGCTATTTTTCCAACTACTCTATTTTCTTTGCTATTTTTGGCCCGTTTGGGCACTTAATGACATTTTTGGCCTCCGAGTTCTGTACGGAAGTTGTAGATAATTATGTTACAGAGGTGTGATAATTTGTCTCACTTTAATTGGAGTTTTCTAACTCTCATTAGACGAAAACTACCAAACATACTACGTTGAAAAATTCAAGTTTTAGAGGGTTTTGAACCCAACTTTTTATGGTTATCAATTTGGGACTAATAGGTAATATTTGTGACATGTCCCACTATTTTTAAGACTAAAATTAAGCTTTTCTCATGTCTTAACTTTGAAATTTATCATGGGTTCATTATTGCCCAAAACCCCTTTTAGTATGTAAAAACGAGCGAATTCACTAGGGGTACATGTGTGGTGTGTCTTAGTGGTGATTGAGGAATGGCTTAAGGCCTTGGTGAGGTATGTGTATGCCTATGCTATGTTATGAATACATATATGCTTCACCACTATGGATATATTGTGAATCATGATGGACAGTAAGTGATATGGTTATATGACACACCTTGTGTAATGATGAAATTAATGAAAGGACAATTGAATGGCAATGAGTGTATAAATCAATGGATTTGAAATAGTGTCGATGATGATTAAAAGTTAAGGATACCACATACATTGAATGATAAATGATTTATTGAATAAAAAATGACGTTGTTGTTGAACATACCCTTGAATAAGCAGTGTTTGCTATTTTTGATTAGTGTGGTGCTAATATGATTAATACAAGTATTGACTTGTATGTATAAGATGCAATGATGATTGTTGAATTTATGTTTTGAAATATCTTATTGGTTTCCATGCGTGGATAAATGCTATGATGATTGATATGATATGATTGCCATGTGGGGATTTATGAAAATGTGAATGTTGTGCCTTGAGGGGCCTTGTGATTGATTGTATGCCAATGATAATAAAAACCAAAATATAAAATATACCCCTAATTGAGAGGGTGAAATATCCTTGCGAGGTTGATTGGCATATGCATTATTGCATTTTGCATTCATGGCATGGCATAACATTGAATATGTGGTTGCGATCACAATGATGAAAGATCCTGCGGGATTCTATGAAGGGAGTACCCCTTGCGAGGTGGGAAACCAAATTAATGATGAAATGATATTGAGTCGGTGGTTGCGATCACCTGGTTGTTGAAATTAAAAAGGGCTTGCGAGTTCCTATGATGCCCGTGGTTACGATCACGAGGTGGGAGTACCCCTTGCGACGCGGGAAACCAATATAAATTATTGAACGTGGTTGCGATCACGAGAAAGCACCTTGTGAGGCTGCTAAAGGGAGTACCCCTTACGAGGCGGGAAACCCATGTGAATGAATGATATGGTGGTTGTGATCACCTGATGAAATGAAATCGGATCCGTGCATATGCATTAAATAGTTGACATATGCATTAGCCATAGGTGCATGGCATTTGAGATGGGATGACTACGAGAGATGAGAAACCCCTTACGAGGAGGAATTGAGTAAAGATTTAATGAATTGATGATGATAATTTGTGAATGTCCTTATTGATAAGTGGTAATATGATTGTGTATGTGCTTGTGCTTGCTTATGTTGTGAAACGCATTTCATGAGGGTTGTATACCTATTATATCAATGTGATGATGATTGAATGATGAATTAATGATTTTATAGCAAAGCACAAATGATGATTGTATGCATGTACACATAATCACAATATATTTATATTTGTCATTTTGAATGTATAACTCACTCTTCCATGTGGTCTCCTTTTTAGCATTGTGATGCAGGGTTATCAAATCATGATGAGACTTTGAATTGAAGTTTTGGCGAAGGTAAATAGTGGTAATGGAAGTGCCTTGGCCGGCATTAATTGTGAAATTTATGTATAGAATAAATTGTATGTGATGATATTGAGGATTTAGTGAATTTGGATATGTATAAGATAATCCTTTGAATTTGTGAATGGTGAATATAAGTTTAGTATGTAAGTGATGATTAGATTGATACTATCTGGTGATGGATGTCTCACGTAGAGACTACTTACGATTGATGATATATGATTATGATTCAAGCGCATAGTCGATTGTGGCCTACTAGGCTTATACTATAAAACTGTATGATTGCTTAGGTCTTTTCTCATATCTTCATATATGGGACTAGGCATATGCCTGGTATACACATTCTTCTTCCGCTGTAAACTCTATTATTTTGTATACCATTATAGGTAAACTATTTAATGATCCAGTTATATTTTATGAAATCCCACTCTTCGGTTTTCTGTGATTTGGGTCTTGATGTAATAGTAGTTGTGTTTTGGATATATTTCAAACGTGAAAAATTTACTCATATTTTTATTAATTAATTATCTTGATTACATCCGGATCTGAGTCCAGAAAACCGGGGTGTTACAGTTGACATATGCATTAGCCATAGGTGCATGGCATTTGAGATGGGATAACTACGAGAGATGAGAAACCCCTTACGAGGAGGAATTGAGTAAAGATTTAATGAATTGATGATGATACTTTGTGAATGCCCTTGTTGAAAAGTGGCAATGTGATTGTGTATGTGCTTATGCTTGCTTATGTTGTGAAATGCATTTCACGAGGGTTGTATACCTATTATATCAATGTGATGATGATTGAATGATGAATTAATGATTTTATAGCAAAGCATACATGATCATTGTATGCATGTACACATAATCACAATATATTTATATTCGTCATTTTGAATGTATAACTCACTCTCCCATGTGGTCTCCTTTTTAGCATTGTGATGCAGGGTTATCATGGGCCGAGATGAGACTTTGAATTGACTTTTTGGCGAAGGTAATTAGTGGTAATGGAAGTGCCTTGGCCGGTATCAATTGTGAATTTTAACGTATTGAATTAAATTGTACATAAGGATGATGACTTAGAGAGTTAAATATGTATATGTAACAAACTTATATATTTATGAACGTAGACTATATGTTTAGTATGTAAGTGATGATTAGATTGATGTGATCTGGTGATGGTTGTCTCATGTATAGACTACTTACGTTTGATGATATATAATTATGATTCAGGTGCATAGTCGATTGTAGCCTAATAGGCTTATATTATGAAATTGTATGATCGCTTGGGTCTTTTCTCATATCTTCATATATGGGACTCGGCATATGCCCGGTATACACATTCTTCTTCCGCTGTAAACTCTATTATTTTGTATACCGTTATGGGCAATTTAGTTATAGATCCAGTTGCATTATTATAAATCTCACTCTTCAATTTTCTATGGTTCGGGTCTTGGTGTGATATCAGACTTATTTTGAAAACGTGAAAAATTTACCCATATTTTATTAATTATTTATATCAATCACATCGGGATTCAGGCCCAGAAAACTGAGGTGTGACAAGGTGGTATCAGAGCGTGGTCTGCTCTATATAGATGTTGTTGATTTTGCTAGAACATGTTTACTAGTATAGAAGCCATTAATCATTGTCTGAGCAAGGTTGCTCCGTATTGAATTGATATTATGGTCGATTGAAGCATAGTTGCTCAATATTGAAAGGTTTTGGTGATGATTAGAGCTAGATGCCCATTGTTCAAATGTGGTTCCTTAGCATGGATTTAAGGGTGATAATTGACTAGTGAGTGATATTATATCAAAACATTGATGGCCCTGTGAGGATTTGTGAATGATTAATTGACTGGGAGTTATAAATTGACTATTGGGGCATTGTTTACCTATTTTGGATTCTTTACAAATTATTGATAATGGGCTATGATTAATGTTTATGGAAATGTACCCAATTTGTTGTTAAGGATGTTAAATGCATTAGTAGAGCCTAGTCGCTAATCAATAATCATGACTGAATCATGATATTGAATATGTGGGGGATGAATCCCTTAACATGATTGATGTGTTTATTTGTGTAAGACCGGCCAAGTTCCTTACCCTATTTCCTTCCACTGACCAATATATTGTGATTATGCATTGATGTTTATACATTGATTATAAAATTGATTTGATGATGGATCCATGTTGGATGTTAATCATGGAAATAAAATATTGAAATTGATGAATGTGGGATACGAAATATGAATTGATGTCATAGTAGACCATGGATTTTTAGACCATGAAATATATATTGGAATGGAATTGTTGGTTAGGTCTCTTGCATGAAACATACTTGTGGCTCTTAGCCAAGGTATGCTTGTTGAATAAAATGAAACTCATATGCTTGAGTTGATTGAATGAATAATAGCGAAAGAGTTCCCTAATATGGGTAACTATGAATAAGAAATGGATTTCATGTCCTTAGGCATAAGGACCCTACATATACATTATGATGCAATTGATATGCCATGTCTCCCTAGATTGGGAGCGTGAATGAATGGTAAATGATATGCATAATTACATATATGATTGAATTACATAAGGACTAGGATTGTCAAAGATGGATGTCCTAAAGAATTAAATTGGATTCGTATTTTGGTGTGTGAAAGCCAAATGAATGATTAATTAAATTGTGACTTGTGAGATGTGATATCTCTAACTTGACTTAGTATAATTTTACACGAATGAGCTGTGTGAGATTAGATCCTTCGGTGGTTTAGGCTCTATGATATTTTAATGAAAGATGATTTGATGTTGCGATTAAATCCCACAATGGATACTAAATGACCACTTGATTTTACTAAGTATGATGATTGGCTAAGCTTTGTAGTTAGTTAACCTATAGTGAAGTTGATTGAGAAATGAAGTGTTGAGGCTAGAACTGTCATGAGATGGAATGCGAATAATGAATGCGACCCCTAAATAGTGGATAAATAATAATATTGAAATTGGAGTATGATTTGGCATCGGATGAGATGTGAGATCCTGTGGTATGACCTTAGGCTACATTGTATGCCCTTGACATTATGATCAAGGAATTAACCATGAATTACGGTAGGATATAGGGATGACATGTGTGATTGTGAGTCGGTAAATAGAAATTTGACCATGTCAATTACCTCCCCTTTTATTTGAGGGATGACATATTGATGATAGAAACCACCTAATAATGTGATAAGGTATGAGATATACCTCCAATTTATGAACTTTGATCTAATCTGTGACGAGAATTCCTAATGAGAAAGCTTATTAGGCGGTTAAGAACCCTATGTTAACCTCGGAGTTGCGTACTTCTGCGAGTTCAATAACTCATTTAGGATTGAATTGATTTATAACCAATAATATGTGAATGAGATAGAGGAATGTCATGATGTTTGATTCTGGATTCTAGATAAATAAGACCCGACGATGTGGTATTTACCTCGCGATGATTGAAATATACGATTGGCACACCAATTTATGGTGATGTTAATCAATATATGATGATTGGTATGGCATGGTGTATGCCAAATTATTAGTATAATGATGACGAGATACGCATGTGTTGGTCATGGACTTGTGAGAATTGTCACTAAGTCTCTTATGAATTGATGCTATTAGAATAAGTGTGACCGAATGTGAGCAATGGGAATACGAAGTACTGGTCCCGATATGGCCTTACATGCCATAGGCATTGTGGCAACATGCACTTATGCGTCGACTTCATGTGTTTGTGGTAACCACTACGGGTGCAGCAACACGTAGGCCAAACAGGTGTAGGGTTGTAACTGCTTATGGTGAATGTACTGAGCCTATCTGGTCCTACTGAGTAGGAACATATGAGCTTTGTTGGATGAGTTGTGATAGAAGACATATGACCCATTTGGATGTATGACAATCGATGAACGTGTCTTGATGGACTTTGGGAAGTCCAATACTATTTTATGATGACGTTATACCTTATTAGTATGCGACCTGAAGTATGGCCCTATGATTTATGTGTCGAGGCTAAATTTCAAGGATGAAATTTCTTTTTAGATGGGGTGGATTGTAACATCCTAAATTTTATAAAAATAATTAAATAGGAGGAATAAATAATAACTAATTATAAATGGATTAATGAGTGTCCCAAAAAAAATGTGGGAATAATTAAATTAAGATTTATGAGGGCTAATTATAATTTATTAAGGCCTTAAGAGTTAAAATTTGTACCCGATTAAAATATGGGTGTCGGACCAAGTATCTTCGATTGAGATGCCCTTGGTCAGGGCTATTAAGAATATTACGGGGAATCCGAATGTGTCTTTGGAATAATTTTTGGATATAGTGTTGAGCCTGAATGAAGGTCCTGTTTATTATAAAACGGAAAGTTTTTAATGAAAAAAGGGTGCATTTTAATTTCTCCTCTCTCCTTTTTTTCGTATTTCTTCATTAGCTTCCTCTCCACTTCTACTCTCCTTTCATTTTTCATTTCTTCTTCCTCCTTCACACCCATGACCGTTCACCTCCTCCCCTCCAGTTTTCTTACAAAAATCAAATTCCAACCCAAGATTCATGAAAGATTAATGGACATAGAAGCAAGTTTGGCTCTCTTCTTCTTCCTTTTCCCTTATTTTCGTTTTGGAGCTTGAGCTTGGAGATGAGGTAAGGTTTTGAACCATTCTCCCTTCATTTATGGTTGTTGTGGTGTTTAAGTTTGAAATAGTGACATTAGGCTTTATGGGTAATGAGGAAGATGGTGGAAACCCTAAGCTTAAATAATTTAAAATGTGATTTTTGATGATGGTTAGTGTTGTATGAGAATGAACAAATATTGAGTTTATGGTGCTTTGGAGAAATGATGGAAGTAGATTGTTGTAGGAAGGTTTTAGAGAAAACCCTAAGTTTAAGGATTTGGGATTTTTGGCCAAATTGATGGGTAATAATGATTTATGCTTGAGAATGAGTTTTTGAAAGATTGAAATTGATTATTGATGGAAGATGAAGATTATTTATGGTGATTATTGGGTATTAATGGGACCCTAACTTTAATAAATTGGGGGAAAGTGTAAAGTGTTAGTAGAATGTATGTTTAATGATGCCTTAGAATGATTTTATATGAGGATATGAATGTTTGAAGCATTGGTGTTGATTATTGAGGTTTGGGAGATGAGTACATGTGAGTATGTATATGATTAGAGGAAATTAATTGTTTTTATTATTGATATTTATGATGTGTTAATGATGGGTGCAAACCATTGATAGTGGATTAGGGAGATGGATATATCATTTAGTGGAGTCTTTGGCCTTGATGTATGCCATTTTGAAATTGTTGAATTGGTGATGGTCTTAGATGGAGCCAGGAGGCTTATAATGAGTTAAATAAAATTTGATGATGGTTAAAAGATTCATGTGATGATTTGGAAGTCTTAAGGATAAGGGTCATGGTATTGTTGTGTTGGATTTATTTAGCCCTTTAAGATTTAGAGAATCTTGGTTTTGGGAAAGGAATTCCCGAAGCCTAATATAAGCGTATGGACTGGAGTTTAGACAAGTCTAAGATTTGAATATGAGATTTATGAAAATGATGCCTTATGATGGCTTATTAATTTCATATACAAAAATGTGTTTGTTTGTAGGATTGTGTTCCGAATAATGACACGGAATAATCGAAGCACTTGGATTACGGTTCTTCTCTTGAGGTAGGAGAGGAGTTTACATTCAAATTGCATGAGTTATATAATTGATGATTATTGTATGTCATGATACTCATGCTTGCCTTGCCATGTTTATAGTGAAATGATGTGAATGGTAAATTTTTGGCTATTGATGATAATATATGTGTATATATGTTGATGAATAACCCATGAGGGGTTGAAATATGTACATGTTAATGAACCATCCTTGAGGGGATGAAGTATATGTTTTGTGGATTAAGAATTTATGTGGATGATTAGCATTGAATGTGATAGCCATTGTGATGGTATTAGTGATAAGTTTGAGGTTTATGCATAATTGAGGAACTCATAGAGCCAAATAGAGTTTTATGTAGTTTTGATGGCATGTGGTAGTTCCAATAGCCCATATTAGTAGTTTATGACTTGTAGAAATTGGGTCGGGCCAATTCCAATAAGAATAGGCCCTTGAGTTACACAAAAGTGCCTCAAAACGGGTAAAATGCATTTATGTGCATAAGTCCCCCATTTTTGGGAATTTTTGTGTGCAGCCGGTGGCCACACGTCACAAATAATATATATAAGTTGGTGTTAAAATTTGGTGGGCATTGGAATTCGTATGAAAAAGTTAGAGTGATTAGAAGTTGGAAATTGGGTAATTTTCTACATAAAATGCAGCAGGGGTCTAATTTGCCAAGCTTGAATCGATTCAAGAAAGGCTTCGAATCGATTCAAAGCTTGCTGGAATTACTGCTCAATTGGGCAGGAACGTGTGAATCGATTCACACTAGGGGATGAATCGATTCATACTCCTCTGTTTCACTATTTTTAGGCATTTGAACACATGAATCGATTCATGGGATATAGGAATCAATTCCTACCTCTCTGTAAGCCAATTTTGGGACCTTTTGATTCATGAATCGATTCACCATATATGGGAATCGATTCATGGCCCTGTTATGGTCACTATTACGCTGTTTTTCCAAAAGCTATGATTCCTTTGTTGTTTTTGGCCCGTTTGGGCATCTTAATGACATTTTTGGTCTCTGACCCCTTCATTAAAGTTGTAGATAATTATGTTACGGAGGTTTTAAAATTAGTTTCACTTCAATTGGAGTTTCCTAACTCTCATGAGGCCTAAAATACCAAACCTACTATAGTGTAGAACTCACATTTAAGAGGGTTTTGAACCCAACTTTTTATGGTTGTTGATTTGGGACTAATAGGTGACATTGGTGACATGACCCACCATTTTTAAGACTAAAAGTAAGCTTTTCTCATGTCTTAATGTTGAAATTTATCATGGACTCATTATTGCCCAAAACCCCTTTTAGTATGTAAAAATGAGCGAATTCACTAGGGGTATATGTATGGGTTGTCTTAGTGGTGATTGGGGAATGGCTTAAGGCCATGGCAAGGTATGTGTATGCCTATACTATGTCATGAATACATGTATGCCTCACTACTATAAATATATTATGAATCATAATAAAAAGTAATTGATGTGGTTATATGACACACCTTGTGTGATGATGAAATTAAAGAGAGAACAATTGAATAGCAATAAGTGTGTAAATCAATGGAATTGAAATAGTGTCGATGATGATTAAAATTTGAGGATACCACATGTATTGAATGATAAATGATATTGTTGAATGAAAAGGGACGTTGTTGTTGAACATGCCCTTGAATAAGTAGTGTTTGCTATTTTGGATGAGTGTGGTGCTAATATGATTAATGTAAATATTGACTTGTACGTATGAGATGCAATGATGATTGCTGAATATATGTTTTGAAATATCTTCTTAGCTTCCATACGTGGATAAATGTTATGATGATTGATATGTTATGAATGCCATGTGTGGATTTATGAAAATATAAATGTTTAGCCTTGAGGGGCCTCGTGGTTGATTATATGCCAACGATAATAAAAAAACCAAATATATAATATACCCCTAATTAAGAGGGTGAGATATCCTTGCGAGGTTGATTGGCCTATAAATTATTGCATTTTGCATTCATGGCATGGCATAACATTGATTATGTGGTTACGATCATAATGATGAAAGATCCTGCGGGATTCTATGTAGGGAGTACCCCTTGCGAGGCGGGAAACCAACGTGATGATGAGATGATATCGAGCCGGTGGTGGCAATCACCTGGTTGTTGAAATGAAAAAGGGCTTGCGAGTTCCTATGATGCCCGTGGTTACGATCACAAGGCGGGAGTACCCCTTACGACGCGGGAAACCAATATAAATTATTGAACATGGTTGCGATCACGAGAAACCACCTTGCGAGGCTGCTAAAGGGAGTACCCCTTACGAGGCGGGAAACCCATGTGAATGAATGATATGGTGGTTGTGATCACCTGATGAAATGAAATCGGATCCGTGCATATGCATTAAATAGTTAACATATGCATTAGCCATAGGTGCATGGCATTTGAGATGGGATGACTACGAGAGATGAGAAACCCCTTACGAGGAGGAATTGAGTAAAGATTTAATGAATTGATGATGATAATTTGTGAATGTCCTTGTTGATAAGTGGTAATATGATTGTGTATGTGCTTGTGCTTGCTTATGTTGTGAAACGCATTTCATCAGGGTTGTATACCTATTATATCAATGTGATGATGATTGAATGATGAATTAATGATTTTATAGCAAAGCACAAATGATGATTGTATGCATGTACACATAATCACAATATATTTATATTCATCATTTTGAATGTATAACTCACTCTTCCATGTGGTCTCCTTTTTAGCATTGTGATGCAGGGTTATCATGGGCTGAGATGAGACTTTGAATTGAAGTTTTGGCGAAGGTAAATAGTGGTAATGGAAGTGTCTTGGCCGGCATCAATTGTGAATTTTAATGTATTGAATTAAATTGTACAAAAGGATGATGACTTAGAGAGTTAAATATGTGTGTGTAACAAACTTATGTATTTATGAATGTAGACTATATGTTTAGTATGTAAGTGATGATTAGATTGATGCCATCTGGTGATGGATGTCTCATGTATAGGCTACTTACGTTTGATGATATATAATTATGATTTAGGTGCATAGTCGATTGTAGCCTAATAGGCTTATATTATGAAATTGTATGATTGCTTGGGCCTTTTCTCATATCTTCATACATGGGACTAGGCATATGCCCGGTATACACATTCTTCTTCTGCTGTAAACTCTATTATTTTGTATACCGTTATGGGCAATATAGTTATCGATCCAGTTGCATTATTATAAATCTCACTCTTCAGTTTTCTGTGGTTCGGGTCTTGGTGCGATACCAGACTTATTTTGAAAATGTGAAAAATTTACCCGCATTTTATTAATTATTTATATCAATCACATTGGGATTCGGTGTAACATCCCAAATTTTAAAATAGAGGATTAATTAAGCAAATTAATATTGAATAATCGAATGTGAATTGCTTAGTGTCCCAAAATATAAGAAATAATTAAATTAAGATTTTTAGGGACTGTTGGTGATTTATAGAGACCGGTTAAGCTAAAAATAAGCCTGGTTGAGATATGCGTGTCGGACCAAGTATCTCTGATTGAGATGATATTGGTCAGGGCTGTTGAGTATAATATTGGGAGTCCAAAAATATATTCAGAATAATTTTTATATAAAGTATTAAGCCCAAATAAAGAGCCTGTTAGTAGTAAAACGATGAAATTTTAATGAATGGAATTAAAAAATAAAGCAAAAACCCAATTTCTTCTCTTAAACTCTCGTTGGCTTCTTTCTCCTTGGCAAAACCCGTTGGCTTTTCTTCTTCTTCTTCTTCTTCTCCACTTCCTCTTCATTGCCTCCTTTTTCTAAAACCCTAGCCAAGAGGTGATTATCTCTTCCTTCATTTTCGTTCTCAAGGAGCTTGGAAGGAGACCTTTGGGATTGAAGCTTTCTCCTTCTTCCCCTCCATTTCTTGTTGCCTCTCCCTCCTTCTTAAACCCATTTCATTTTTGGCTGTGAGGTATGTATACTCATCATTTTGTTTGGGTTTTTCCTATATATAAGTGTTAATGTGAGTTGGGGGGTAATGCATGTACATGGGTATTTATTAGGAGCATTTAATGCTTATGCCCTAGAGTGGGTTACCATAAATGTAAGGTTTTAATGAGGGATAAGTGTAGTGGATGTATTTATGATGGTAAGAGATGAAGAAGGATGAGGCATTGATGAGAGTTGTTGGGTTTTGGAGAAACCCTAACTTTTAAGAATTGGGGAAAGTTATGAATGTTGGTTGGATAGTGTAATTAAGAGCAAATACAAGCCATTGGATGTATGAGTGTTGGATGGTGTGGTATTTTGTAGGTATTGGACTATTGTTGTTGGTAGTCCATTGAACATAATGAATGTGGCTTAATGGGAAGGAATTCCCAAAGCCTAACAAATAATAAAAATGATGTCTATAACATGCCTAGCACATGTTGTGAAATTATAGATATGAATATGATTAAATAGAATTGAAATAATGTCTTGAGTAGTTGATTGATTGGGATTCTATATGCATGTTAATGTAGGATCCATTCCGAACGACGAGGCAGGTGCGTCTTATCAATCGAAATTCTTCTCTTGAGGTAGGAGAGCAGTCTTATGTTCTAAATACATGAATTTGAATGTTATTTGATTGCCATATGTATTGGTATGCATGTTAGACTTGCTTGAGATGATATGAGAAATTGTAATGTTGTCTATGGTGTGGGTAATACGTTTGGCAACATGCTTTGGTGCATTTAGAATATTCATGGTGTGCTATATGGTGGTGTAGAATTATCAATGATATGATGTTATGCTTGTATCTACCATGAATGTAATATGAATGTCGATGATGTCTGATAGAGAATGATTGAAGTCTTTGTATTGATGATAAAGTTAAGAAATATGAATGAGAACTATTGAGAATGCTACATAAAGACTTAAACTAATGAGAATGACCAATAATAATGAATCCACTAGAAACCTTGTGGTGATGTTGGTAATGATGACGATGTATGATGAGTGACATGTATAGGATGCATAGAGTGAGAAATGCATATGACCTGTATTTGCATCCATGGTATACTGCATAGCCGCCGTTGTTGGAACATTAGGGGAGTTCCCTCGGCCGACCCAGTGGAAGGATGGCTCGGTGCACGAGCAAGTTTTAATTCCACTATGACTCGGTGTGAAGTCACGAAGCCGCCCATGTATTGCTTCGGGGAGCTACATGTGGCCGACCTTTGTGGGGGTGGCTCTTGATGAGCAGGTGACCCCGGTGGTCCTTAGGATCATAGCCACCATGATTTGATATCTGGCCGGCCCACAACACCATATGTTGATATGTTGTGTACCGCGGTCATGGTGAAAATGACACGTGTTACAAGATGGGCGATGTGGATTGGTACCAGTAAAATAATTGATGTATGCATGCAATTTTAAGGATAAGTGTACACATTTTACTACTGCAGTAAGGGTATGGTTAGATGATCATACTTGAATCCCACATTCAGTGTTTGTAATCCCACAATCAGATCTGCAATTGTTGAAATATTCCATTGTGCATATGCATTAGCTTAAGAGCATTTTCTTATAGTGAAGAAGTATGCCAAAGGTGATGAGATATGAGGATGGATGCGATGAGGAGGTAATGATATACTAAGACACATAAAAGATATGAATACCAAATAATAGTTTGTGTGTGATATCTAAATTGTGGTGAGATCTAATTATGTATATGTTGTATGCTTTGTCTAAATTGTAATGTTACTTGTGATGTATGTATGAAGATGTTGAAATGATTAAGAGTACGGTGAAAGATATGTATGTGCAAAGTATATGTGTTTTTATGCATATGTACATAATCACATGGTACTCATATTCATTCCTTTGGAATGTGTGACTCACTCTCCCATGTTGTCCATTTTTAGACTTGTGATGCAGGGCACTGATGGGAAGAGTAGACATTTTGAAGTGCATTTTGGTTGATGGAGGTAAATAGTGGTATAGGAAATGCCTTGGCCGGCAAAATCTAGATTTTTATATAGTATGTGATGTATATGAATGCTTATTTTGACATCTAGATTAGTGATGATGATTTTTGAGGGTCATGGAGGAAAATTGAGCCTTGATGTGCGTGGTCAATTTTCATATATAACCCAAACGATGTAAAGGATAAAATTATGATGCTTGATGATGTTAATTTTTATGAATGAATGGTGTGTATTGTGACTTGTAGCACTTTATGGAGAATTATGAGATGAATGTTTCAAATGATATGCATTGAATGAATTATAATTGAATTTGAAAGGTATAGATAGTTGGATGATGATGTTGTTGATGTTTAATTCAATGAATGAATGAAGTAATTCTTAAATTATAGTACTTTATGAAGTTGGTAGAATTTGTAGATGCATACTGAAGTAAAATAATGCATTAGGAAAGGTTAAAGTTGTAGGAAATGATAATTCATATGCTAAGTTATGAGAATTCCACATTTCTGCACAAGTTCTGCAGAACTCGCTCAAGCGAGTGGGAATCTCGCTCGAGCGAGTTGCTTATGAAACAGGGGTGTGGCCATTGGCCGAAATTCGCTCAGGCGAATGGCCTTCTCACCCAAGCGAGATTTGGTGGGAATCAGTGTTTGGTCACTGGACCCTTTTCGCTCAGGCGAAATGGTCCTAATCTGGTGGTCGCTCAAGCGAGGGAAAAGGGAATAGACACTGGTCGATTTTCGCTCAGGCGGGACTTGCCTCGCCTAAGCGAAAATGGGACAGTGAGCTTCTGTGGTTGCTGGAGCAATCTCGCTCAAGCGAGATAGAATCCGCTCAAGCGAGATTGGCTCCATTGGCAAATCTCTTCTCTCGCTCAAGCGTCTCGCTTGCTCGCCCAGGGTGGATTCTTGATTCTCGCTCCAGCGAGAGGTGGCTTGCTCAAGCGAGAGGAGCCCCTGATGCTACAACTTTTCCTTCGCTCAGCCTTTCTCGGCTTCGCCCAAGCGTACCCGCGCTGGCTCGCTCAAGCGAATATGATTCTCGCTTGAGTGAGTGGCACCCTGTTCGCCCATGTTTATTTTGTTTCAAATGATTGTATTTTCTTTGCAACAAAACCCCTTCATGCATCATCTTAAAGATGTTCTGAACATAGTATGGTCATGGAACCTCATGAAATCTCTTCTCTTAAAATTCAATCATACAACAATTAAATTAATTAATTCTTCCACTGATTTTAATTGGAAAATTATTGTAAAATCATCCTTTAATTTACCCTCTCATATCTTCATATATGGAAGTGGTTTATCATAGATCCAGGTGTTGTATTAAAAGCTTCACCACTTATTTTCTCTTCATTGAATAGCGATTTTAAATCGTGAAAAATTTCCCTGTATTTTTGGGTCGTCTCGGCCTGGTATCAGAGCATTGGTTGCTCTTGATACGATCATGATCAACGTTGTTAATGTAATTGTTGTTTATGATTAAAATTGTATGAGCTTTAATTGATTGATTTATAGATTATTTGATTGGATTGTGGCTGTTTGCCATAGACTTGAAATTGATGTACTTGTTGTTGAGTCCGGCCAAGAATCCTCTAGCTATTTACCTCTAATGATAAATATGTTATGATTATGTATTAAGAAGTGATGTGATTTTATGATGTGGTGCATGATAAGTTTATAAGTGCTAGAACTTTGAATTTGTAAGTTGAAAAATTAGATGTTTGGTCTAGTACACTCACGTGTGAGCCATGTTTTAACATATAGGCTTGAGATATGGCTGGTAGACCGAATCGTGAGGCTGCTACTATGGCAAATGCCTTGAATCGCTTTGCCGATCTCTTGGAAAGACAAGGCCAGCTGAACGTGGGACAAGGCTCCCAAGGCCTTGATTTGTTTCTCAAGAGGAAACCTTCAAAGTTTCATGGAGGTTATAAGCCAGAAGATGCATACGCTTGGATCAATGATTTGGAAAGAATCTACGCTAGCTTTGAGTGTTCTGAAGCGCAAAAGGTGGAATATGCGGTCTTTATGATCCGCGATAAAGCCGAAGCTTGGTGGCGTCTTACTAGGGGACGTATGGTATCTGCTGATATTCCTTTAGTTTGGGAAAACTTCAAGGTGGAGTTCTTGAAGAAGTATTTTCCCGATAGCTATAGAAGCAAGAAAAAGCTTGAGTTTATGGAACTTAAGCAAGGTGGCATGACGTGGAGGAGTATGCCTCCAAGTTTGAGGAGCTATGTGCATTCTATCTGCCCTATCAATAAGAGGGTACTAAAGCTTACAAATATGTGAAGTTTGAGAATGGATTGAGGCCCGAGATCAAGTAGGCCATTCGACATCAAGAAATACGAAGTTTTCCGATGCTTGTGAATAAGTGTCGCATATATGAAGAAGATGATGTGGCTCCTTCGAGTCATAGAAAGCATGAGCCTAAGTTGAAAGGCCAATTTTCTAGTTTCAAGAAGCAAGGTCATTTCAAGAAGAATAAGTTCTTTCGTGGAGGATCCTTAAATACTAGAGGACGCGGTGCTCCTAGAGGTGGTTACGGTGGTGGTAACCAAGGCCGTGGAAATGTCCAAGGCCTAACTTGCTACAAATATGGTGCTAACCATTTGGCACGTGATTGTCCGCGGGACGATGTGGTTTGCTATCAATGCAACCAACCCAGACATATTTGCCCCAATTGCCCATTGAACACAAGAGGTGCTAATGTTGACACTCCTAACCGCATGAATTATGATGCTAACCATGGAGGCCATGGTGGTTTTGGAGGCCGTGGCCATGGAAACGGTAATGGTTATAATGGTGGCCAAAATGGTGGCCGTGGTGGAAATCATAACGGTGGAAGAAATGGCAATGGTCGAGGTAATGGCCATGGTGGAAGAAATGGAAACCGCAATGGTGGTGATCAACTACAAGCTGCTGGCAGAGTGTTCACAGTTACTGGTGAAGAAGCCGCGCAAGCTGAAGATCTTGTCCATGGTGAGTGTGAAATTCTTAATGTTTCGGTGAACATTATCTTTGATTTTGGTGCTACGCACTCATTTATTTTTGAAACTGTGTGAGGCGCTTGAGGGTGTCTGTTTGTATGATGAGAGGTTCTATGTTGGTAACCACACCGACCGGTACTTGTTTAAGATCGGTGACCCAATGTGAGAATGTTACGATGAACCTTGAGGGTAGAAAGTTTAATGTATCCCTTGTTTGTTTGCCTATGAAAGACCTAGATATTATTCTAGGCATGGATTGGTTGTCTGCTAACAAAGTCTTGGTGGATTGTCATAACAAGATGGTGATCTTCCGGACTTCTAATGCTGAAGGCTTTGATGTACAAGGTATCTCTCAGCTTCTTGTGATGTTTTGTTTGATTGATGGGAATGGTACGTCCCAATCTGGTGAGATTCCTATTGTTTCAGAGTTTTCTGATGTGTTTCCGGAATAGATTCCCGGATTACCTCCTCCACGTGAAGTGGAATTTTCTATTGATCTCATTCCTGGCGCTGAGCCTGTTTCTAGAGCCCCTTATCGGATGTCTCCTATGGAGTTGACCGACTTGAAGAAACAAGTCAAGGAATTACTCAAGCGGGAGTTTATTTGCCCAAGTGTGTCTCCTTAGGGTGCTCCGGTGTTATTGGTGAAAACGAAGGATGGAAGTATGAGATTGTGCGTTGATTATCGCCAACTTAACAAGCTAACTATTAAGAACAAATATCCTCTTCCTCGCATCGATGATCTTTTGGATCAATTGAAGGGTGCTGTTGTGTTTTCAAAGATCGATTTGCGTTCTGGATATCACCAAATTCGGGTGAAGACCAAAGATATTCCAAAAACTACCTTCCGAATACGATATGGACATTATGAGTACATAGTGATGCCATTTAGAGTGACGAATGCTCCTGCGATTTTCATGGATTACATGAATCGCATCTTTCATGAGTATCTCGATCAATTCGTTATGGTGTTTATCGATGATATTTTGGTATACTCCAAGAGTCATGAAGAGCATGAAAGACATCTTCATCTTGTATTGACTATTCTTTGAGAGAAAGAGCTATATGCTAAGCTCTCTAAATGTGAATTCTGGATGAGTGAGATCTCTTTTCTTGGTCACGTGATTTCTGGTGACGGAGTTGCCTTTGTGATGAGGACACCCCTTACCAATCAGGGGCACTTCAAGGAATAGGAGGGCCAATGACAAGATCCAAGGCCAAGAAGACCAAAGCCACCTTACAAAGGCTAATTCTCACCCTCCTAGAAGACATAACCAAGGAGCCACAAAGGACATCCAAGCTTACTCATTTGATCATGTGGAAGGATGAACAACAGAGGGCCTAGCACAAATGGCCTAGCCTCAAGAATAGGGTAGTGTAGGACTTGAATGACCTGTGTTCAAATCCTACCTAGACCCATTTTTCTTTATTTCTTTTTCCTTTGTAAGTTTCGGTTTTTGCAACTATATTTCAGCATTGTCCCACTAAGACTTAGTGGTGGGCGGTTACCCTTGTTTTTAGGTAGTGGAGTAGTGTGTCTTTTGTCTTGTTTAGCCAAGTTATACAAAACTGAATGGAGGTGAGAAAAACGGACAGAAGTTGAATTAATGAATTTTTCTAAGTTTTGTAAACTTAGTGGTGAGTGTGATGCTCTTGATCCTTGTGTGAAGCAAGGTTGATTAGCCATGCATTAGTGTGATACTTGTGTATGAATGCTAGTCCATTATGGAGGTGTGATGCTGTCCATCTTTATCATTTTATTTCATGCGTTTTTGTTTTTATTCTACCCTTGTCTTTCCATTGAATTTTAAAAAGAATTCTGAACTCTAAAAGAATTAAAACAAAAAAAATCAAGGAACCTTAGTTCAATTGCCAAGTTGCGTTAGTTGTCATGATATTGCGTTATCTTCCATTAAAGTGAGCAACTGAAAATCACGTGTGAATGAGTTAGCTTGAACCTTAAATCTTTCATGGAATCTAAATCCTAACAATCTTGGTCAAGTTGCTAATGAATTTCTGGTCCTTATAGAAACCATAACTTACTCAATTCAATCTTCACTCTAGATTTCACCATTTCCCTTGTATTGTGTACGTTTGGTGTGTCTTCTCCCTTTTTGTGGTAGCCGTTCAAATCATCTAGAAATCAGCCCTTGCCGGTCCTCAACAAGATCCACATCATTGATGCTCTTGGTCCTTGTGTGAAGCAAGGTTGATTAGCCATGCATTAGTGTGATACTTGTGTATGAATGCTAGTCCATTATGGAGGTGTGATGCTGTCCATCTTTATCATTTTATTTCATGCGTTTTTGTTTTTATTCTACCCTTGTCTTTCCATTGAATTTTAAAAAGAATTCTGAACTCTAAAAGAATTAAAACAAAAAAAATCAAGGAACCTTAGTTCAATTGCCAAGTTGCGTTAGTTGTCATGATATTGCGTTATCTTCCATTAAAGTGAGCAACTGAAAATCACGTGTGAATGAGTTAGCTTGAACCTTAAATCTTTCATGGAATCTAAATCCTAACAATCTTGGTCAAGTTGCTAATGAATTTCTGGTCCTTATAGAAACCATAACTTACTCAATTCAATCTTCACTCTAGATTTCACCATTTCCCTTGTATTGTGTACGTTTGGTGTGTCTTCTCCCTTTTTGTGGTAGCCGTTCAAATCATCTAGAAATCAGCCCTTGCCGGTCCTCAACAAGATCCACATCATTGATGCTCTTGGTCCTTGTGTGAAGCAAGGTTGATTAGCCATGCATTAGTGTGATACTTGTGTATGAATGCTAGTCCATTATGGAGGTGTGATGCTGTCCATCTTTATCATTTTATTTCATGCGTTTTTGTTTTTATTCTACCCTTGTCTTTCCATTGAATTTTAAAAAGAATTCTGAACTCTAAAAGAATTAAAACAAAAAAAATCAAGGAACCTTAGTTCAATTGCCAAGTTGCGTTAGTTGTCATGATATTGCGTTATCTTCCATTAAAGTGAGCAACTGAAAATCACGTGTGAATGAGTTAGCTTGAACCTTAAATCTTTCATGGAATCTAAATCCTAACAATCTTGGTCAAGTTGCTAATGAATTTCTGGTCCTTATAGAAACCATAACTTACTCAATTCAATCTTCACTCTAGATTTCACCATTTCCCTTGTATTGTGTACGTTTGGTGTGTCTTCTCCCTTTTTGTGGTAGCCGTTGCCGGTCCTCAACAAGATCCACATTATTTGGTATCAAAGCTCTTGGAGTCAAGGGCTTAAAATTTCTTGGACAGCACCCAAAAAGGTATTTCGAATTCCATCATCTTCAATTAATCCATTCTGATTCTAAATGCCTAAAGTTGATAATTAGGGCTGTGAAAAGAAAAGGAAAATTGTCAAAAAAAAAACGAAAAAAAAATAAAAAATGTATCCTAAATGTTTGAATCTTGCATGTCTTTGCCTTCGATTCTAGTCTAACTCTAGTATTGTTTGTGCGTCTTTTGTATGTCTTTGCCTTTGATTCTTGTCCAACTCTAGTATTGTTTGTGAGTCTTTTGTATGTTTTTGTCTTTGTTTGTAGTCCAATTCTAGTAATTGTTTGTGTGTCCTTTTTGGTGTCTTGTTTTGTTGGCTTCTAGTGATAGGATCATATCTCTATTTGCCATCATTAGCATATTGCATTAGGTGGAGCATTTGTGTGTGGGCTGAACTATACTTGTGACTCTCAAGGATTAAATAGCATCAAGAGTGGTAAAAGGCTAGAGTGAAAATTACATTACTAGAAAAAGCCAAAATTTGAGTGAAACACTTGAGAGAAATTATTTGTGAGGTCCAAACAGCAGTTGTTATAATTATTTTTTCACCTTGTATAAGTGTTTTTAGTGATGGCAGAACAGGGTGAACAAGGAGGCCTTAATCCATTTCAAATGCAAGCTCTAACTCAACATCTTGAGAGGCTATTCCGACAAGCCACTGATGAAATACATGAGAGAATTGACCAGTTAGAGAATGAAAGAAGAAGTCCAAGGAGGCATGGAGGAAGGATGCCAAGACATGAAGAAGATAGGAGGACTAGGGAACAGTAGAGCAATCCCCTTCAAGGGATAAAACTAAACATTCCTTCTTTTGCAGGCAAAAATGATCCGGAGGCATACTTGAATTGAGAGCTTAAGATCGAAAACGTATATGCTTGTGGAGAGTTTGAGGAGGAGCAAAAGGTGAGATTGGCAGCCGCTGAGTTCTCACACTATGCCTTGGTATGGTGGCATAAACTTCAGAGGGAGAGGCAAAGAGATGGAGAGCCACCAGTGAGTACTTGGGCAGACTTGAGGAGATTGATGAGGAAGAGGTATGTGCCTGCCTCCTATGAGAGAGATTTGAAGTTTAAACTTCAAAGACTCACTCAAGGGAGTCGGAGTGTGGAGGAGTACCACAAGGAGATGGAGATGCTAATGCTCTAAGCCAATTTAGAAGAGGATCCTGAGGTAACTATGGCTAGATTCTTAGCTGGTTTATCTACTGATATTCGTGATATTGTAGAGTTGCAGGAATTCATTGAGATGGATGACCTTGTGCATAAGGCCCTTCAAGTAGAAAGGCAACTCAAAAGGAAGGGAGCTACAAGGAGAATTGCCCCTACCCCCACATCTGGGTGGAAGGACAAAGCCAAGAGGGAGGGCTTTGGGGCAGCACCCTATTCGGCCAAGGTAGCAGGTAGCTCGGCCTTGGATGTTAAGGCCACTAAGGAGGCTGATCATAATACTTCTAAGGGTAAGGAACCAATCCCTAAGAGGACTAGGGACATTACATGCTTCAAGTGCAAAGGTAAGGGGCATTATGCCTATGAATGCCCTACAAAGAGGACGGTAGTGATAAGGGAGGATGGTGAATTGTCTAGTGAGTCTGATACACCTGAGGAGTATGAGAGTGAGGAGGGAGAGGGTGTAGAACCAGAAGTGAATGAGGGGGGATTGTTAATGGTTAGGAGGTTGTTAGGATCCCATATAGAACCCTTAGACCAAAGCCAAAGGGACAACATTTTCCACACTAGGTGTGCTGTACAGGGACAACTTTGCATGGTGATTGTGGATAGTGGGAGTTGTGCTAATGTGGCTAGTACTAGGATGGTATCCAAGTTGAATCTCCCTACCAAACCCCACCCTAGACCTTATAGGTTACAATGGCTAAGTGATGATGGAGAAATAAGGGTGAGGCAGCAGGTGGAGGTGCCTATAGTCATTGGAACTTATTCAGATGTGATCTTGTGTGATGTGGTGCCTATGGAGGCATGTCATTTGTTGTTGGGGAGGCCGTGGCAGCATGACCACAAGACTATCCATGATGGTTTCTCCAACAAAATATCATTCACCCATCAAGGAAAGAAGGTGGTACTTAAACCTTTAAGCCCACAGGAGGTGTGTCATGATCAGTTGAGATTGAGAGAGAAAATTATGAGAGAAAAAAAAGATCATGAGAGTGAGGGATTAAGTGTGACCGAGAGCTTGAAAGAGGAGAAAGAGAGAAAGGAGAGTGAAGAAAAGAGGGGGAAAATAAAAGGAAGAGAAAAGAGTGAAAAAGAGAGGAAAAAGAATGAGAGAGAGATAGCAAAAGAAAGAGAAGTGAGGAAAGTGTTGCTTGCAAGGCAGCCACTCTATGTGCTGGTTTGCAAGCCTATTCTTAATACTAATCCCATTTATTTTTCTTCATTGCCTTCTCCTATTTCTTCTCTTTTGCAGGAATTCAAGGATGTTTTTCCTTCAGACCTACCCAGTGGATTGCCACCTTTGAGAGGGATAGAACATCAGGTGGATCTGATACCTGGAGCCACCATTCCAAACCGGCCAGCCTATAGGAGCAACCCTGAGGAGACCAAGGAAATACAAAGGCAAGTGGAAGCTCTCTTAGATAAAGGTTGGGTAAGAGATTCTATCTCTCCTTGTGCTGTGCCTGTAATTTTAGTGCCTAAGAAAGATGGATCGTGGCGCATGTGTAGTGACTGTAGGAGTGTGAATAGCATTACTATTAAGTATAGGCATCCCATTCCTAGGCTTGATGATTTACTTGATGAATTGCATGGTGCAAAGTTCTTTTCCAAAATTGATTTAAAAAGTGGATACAACCAAATTAGGATTAGAGAAGGGGATGAATGGAAAACTGCTTTTAAAACCAAATTTGGCTTGTATGAGTGGCTGGTTATGCCTTTTGGATTAACTAATGCACCAAGTACATTCATGAGGTTGATGAATCATGTTCTTAAAGAATTTATAGGACACTTTGTGGTAGTGTATTTTGATGACATACTTGTGTATAGTGCTGATTTAGACTTGCATGTTCATCATTTGCATTCTGTGTTATCTACTTTGAGGCGAGAGCAATTGTATGCCAATCTTGAAAAATGCACGTTTTGCCAAGATCATGTGGTGTTTTTAGGCTTTGTAGTGAGTTCTAAAGGGGTAGAGGTAGACCAAGAAAAAGTGAAGGCCATCCAAGAATGGCCAACACCAAAGACTGTGAGTGAGATTAGGAGCTTTCATGGCCTAGCTAGTTTTTATAGGCGTTTTGTGAGGGATTTTAGCACCTTGGCAGCCCCACTAAATGAGTTAGTGAAGAAGAATGTGAGCTTTAAGTGGGGGGAAAAACAAGAGAAAGCTTTCCAAACCCTTAAGCAAAGACTAGTTAGTGCACCCATTCTAGCATTGCCCAATTTTTCCAAGTCTTTTGAGATAGAGTGTGATGCTTCTGGCATAGGTATAGGGGCTGTTTTGCTCCAAGAAGGCCATCCCATAGCTTACTTTAGTGAAAAACTAAGTGGGGCAGCCTTGAATTACTCTACCTATGACAAAGAACTCTATGCCTTAGTGAGGACCCTCAAAACTTGGCAGCACTACCTTTTCCCCAAGGAGTTTGTTATCCATAGTGACCATGAGTCTCTCAAGTATCTTAAGGGTCAAGGCAAACTTAATAAGAGACATGCCAAGTGGGTTGAGTTCCTAGAACAATTCCCATATGTCATTAAGTACAAGAAAGGGAAGGGGAATGTAGTTGCCGATGCCTTGTCTAGGAGGTATGCCCTTATTTCTATGGTAGAGACTAAATTGCTTGGGTTAGAAGTTCTACAGGGGCTGTATGAAGAGGATAGTGAGTTCGGCCAGAAGTATAAGGAATGTGAAAAGGTGCCTAAGGATGAGTATTATAGGTTTGATGGGTTCTTGTTTAGAGAGAATAGGTTATGTATTCCCCAATCTTCCATTAGAGAGCTTTTAGTGAGGGAAGCACATAGGGGGGGTTTAATGGGTCATTTTGGAGTGCATAAGACTTATGATATCTTGCATGAACATTTCTATTGGGTTAACATGAAAAAGGATGTAGCTAAGCATTGTGAGTCATGCATTGAGTGTAAACAAGCTAAGTCTAAAGTACTCCCCCAAGGTTTATACACTCCCCTACCTGTTCCTGAACACCCTTGGGTAGATTTGTCCATGGATTTTGTGCTTGGTTTGCCCAAGTCAAGTGCTGGCCGAGATGCTATACTAGTTGTGGTGGATAGGTTTTCTAAGATGGCTCATTTTATTCCATGCAAAAAGGTCAATGATGCAAGCCATGTAGCTGAACTAGTCTTTAGGGAGATCATTAGGATACATGGCATGCCTAGGAGTATTGTAAGTGATAGGGACTCTAAGTTTTTGAGTCACTTTTGGAGGAGTTTGTGGGGAAGATTAGGAACTAAGTTATTGTTTTCTACTACTTGTCACCCCCAAACTGATGGTCAAACTGAGGTGGTCAATAGGACATTAGGTGCTATGCTTAGAGCAGTACTGAAGCAAAATTTGAAATGTTGGGAGGCTTGCCTACCCCATATTGAGTTTGCTTATAACCGTGCTGTCCATTCCACAACTAATTGCTCTCCATTTGAGGTTGTGTATGGGTTTAATCCTTTATCTCCACTTGATTTATTACCTGTACCTAACATTTCTGTGTTTAAGCATTATGAAGGACAGGCTAAAGCAGATTTTGTGAGGAAGCTGCATGAGCAGGTTAAAGCCCAGATCATCAAGAAGAATGAGAGTTATGCTAAGGAAGCCAACAAAGGTAGGAGGAAGGTGATCTTCCAACCTGGAGATTGGGTGTGGGTACACATGAGAAAGGAGAGGTTTCCTGAACAAAGGAAATCCAAGTTGCTTCCAAGAGGAGATGGTCCATTCCAAGTATTGGAGAGGATCAATGACAATGCCTATAAGATCCAAATGCCAGGTGAGTATAATGTGTCTTCTACTTTTAATGTGGCTGATTTGTCCTTGTTTGATACAGGTGAAGAAGACCCAGATTTGAGGACAAATCCTGTTCAAGAGGGAGGGAATGATGAGGACACCCCTTACCAATCAGGGGCACTTCAAGGAATAGGAGGGCCAATGACAAGATCCAAGGCCAAGAAGACCAAAGCCACCTTACAAAGGCTAATTCTCACCCTCCTAGAAGACATAACCAAGGAGCCACAAAGGACATCCAAGCTTACTCATTTGATCATGTGGAAGGATGAACAACAGAGGGCCTAGCACAAATGGCCTAGCCTCAAGAATAGGGTAGTGTAGGACTTGAATGACCTGTGTTCAAATCCTACCTAGACCCATTTTTCTTTATTTCTTTTTCCTTTGTAAGTTTCGGTTTTTGCAACTATATTTCAGCATTGTCCCACTAAGACTTAGTGGTGGGCAGTTACCCTTGTTTTTAGGTAGTGGAGTAGTGTGTCTTTTGTCTTGTTTAGCCAAGTTATACAAAACTGAATGGAGGTGAGAAAAACGGACAGAAGTTGAATTAATGAATTTTTCTAAGTTTTGTAAACTTAGTGGTGAGTGTGATGCTCTTGGTCCTTGTGTGAAGCAAGGTTGATTAGCCATGCATTAGTGTGATACTTGTGTATGAATGCTAGTCCATTATGGAGGTGTGATGCTGTCCATCTTTATCATTTTATTTCATGCGTTTTTGTTTTTATTCTACCCTTGTCTTTCCATTGAATTTTAAAAAGAATTCTGAACTCTAAAAGAATTAAAACAAAAAAAATCAAGGAACCTTAGTTCAATTGCCAAGTTGCGTTAGTTGTCATGATATTGCGTTATCTTCCATTAAAGTGAGCAACTGAAAATCACGTGTGAATGAGTTAGCTTGAACCTTAAATCTTTCATGGAATCTAAATCCTAACAATCTTGGTCAAGTTGCTAATGAATTTCTGGTCCTTATAGAAACCATAACTTACTCAATTCAATCTTCACTCTAGATTTCACCATTTCCCTTGTATTGTGTACGTTTGGTGTGTCTTCTCCCTTTTTGTGATAGCCGTTCAAATCATCTAGAAATCAGCCCTTGCCGGTCCTCAACAAGATCCACATCACTTTGATAGATCAAAAGTTGAAGCTGTAATGGCTTAGGAAAGACCGACGTCTGTAATAGAGATAAGAAGTTTTCTTGGGCTTGCCAGTTACTACCAGAGGTTCATTGAAGGATTTTCCCGTTTAGCGTTACCGCTGACGAAATTGACTCGTAAGAATCAACCTTTCGTGTGGACCCGTGAATGTGAAAAGAGTTTCCAAGAGTTAAAGTTGAGGCTTAATACTGCATCAGTGTTAGCGTTGCCTGATTTAACGGATGACTTTATGGTGTATTGTGATGTGTCTAAGCTTGGTCTTGGATGTGTGTTGATGCAAAAGGAGCATGTGATAGCCTATGTGTCGCGACAGTTGTGACCGCATGAGGTTAACTATCCCACCCATGATCTTGAATTGGCGGCGGTGGTGTTCGCTTTGAAGTTATGGCGACATTACTTGTATGGTTCTAAGTTTGTGGTCTTTAGTGATCATAAGAGCCTTAAGTACTTGTTTGATCAAAAAGAACTGAATATGCGCCAACGACGGTGGATGGAATATCTAAAGGATTATGAAATTGAATTGCGGTATCACCCCGGAAAGGCAAATGTGGTTACCGACGCTTTGAGCCGAAAGTCGTTACATATCTCCATGATGATGGCGAAAGAGATGGAGTTGATTGAACAATTTAGAAATCTAAATGTAGGTGTGGAGACTTATACTTCTAAGAAAATGTCGCTCGAGATGTTGAAGGTCACAAATAAATTTCTCGAACATGTGAAAATACAACAACCAAATGATGAGTATCTGAATGAGATGAAGAAAACTCAAGAGAAAGGGAAGAGTTTGTTCCTAGTGGAAGGTCAAGATGGCATTTGGCGTGTAAAAGGCCAAATTTATGTTTCCTCAAGTGGTGATGTGAGAAAATGTGTACTTATAGAAGCTCACAAAAGCGTATTGAGCATTCATCCTGGTTCTACCAAGATGTATCAAGACTTGAAAAAGAATTTTTGGTGGCCTGGTATGAAGCGTGATGTAGCAAAATTTGTAGCGTCTAGCCTTGTTTGTCAGAAGGCTAAGGTCGAGCGTCAAAAACCATCTGGTTATTTGAGACCATTGGAGATCCCTGTTTGGAAGTGGGATAGTATAGCTATGGATTTTGTTTCCGGATTACCCAGAACTCATGCTGGAAACGATGCCATATGGGTTATTGTGGATCGATTGATGAAGTGTGCTCACTTCTTACCCATGAATATGAAGAGTTCCCTAGAGAAATTGGCACAATTATATATAAAGGAGATTGTTAGACTGCATGGTGTGCCGTCTAGTATCATATCCGACCGTGATCCTCGGTTTACTTCTCGATTTTAGGGAAGTTTACATAACGAGTTGGGATCTAAGTTGAAACTTAGTTCCGCATATCATCCTCAAACCGACGGACAATCCGAAAGAACGATACAAAGCTTCGAAGATTTGTTGAGAGCCTGTGTCTTTGAACACGGTAGGTGTTGGGAGAGATTCTATGACACCCCAAAAATAGGGGTAAATTTTTCACGATTTTGATAATATTAACCTATGAAAACATAGGTGGTGAAACTGTCATTCAATGCCCTGGATCTATCAGAAACCTTTCTCATATATGGAGATATGATAAGGTAAGTAAGAGAAATTACAAACAAGGAATTCCTAATTTAAAAACAGCGGAAGATTTAATTAATTTAAAGCCATGTGATTGAGTTCGAAAAAGTCATCCATCTTGAAAAATAAGGGATTCAAAATTATGCCCAAGGGATTCATAGGATGATGAAAAACCATGATATAATTTAAAGAGAAGGGAAAAATAATTTAAACAAAGCAATTTGGAGGATCAGGGCTCTCCTCGCTCAAGCGAGAACCACACTCGCTTGAGCGAGTCCCAATAGGAACGCTTGGGTGAGCTACACCACACGCTGAGCGAAAGAATAAGGGAGAATCAGGGGTCAACTCGTTTGAGTGAGCCCCATCTCGTATGAGCGAGATCCCCAGGATTCGCTTGGGCGGAGCCAGCGAGCTCGGGCGAAATTCATCCAGAACCTACCCAATGCCCACTCGCTTGAACGAACACCAACCTCAAGGGTCTTTCACTCAGGCGAAATTCGTCCAGTGGCTAAATTCCCTCGCCCTCGCTCGGGCAAGATCCTACTTTCCTGGGTGAGTTTCATCCAGAAGCTAACCCCTGATGCCAGGGCAGTCTTGCTAGAGCGAGACCCTCTCTCGCCTAAGCGAGAATCAGCCAGAAACCAATTATCTTGCAGGGGGATTCTCGCTTGAGCGAGAACCCATCTCGCTTGAGCGAGAATATCAACAAAAATGCAGAGAATGCTGAAATTACACAACACATCATACCAAAACTCAATTTAATCCATTTCACTTAGTTTTATCACATCTCACTCATCATATCCAACATTTAAAACTTGTTCCAATCAATTTTATCCATAATTTTACTTTCCAATTCATGAGTTGCATTCCAATCTAACTTGCTACTTGACAAAATCTATGAAATGTGGATTTTCATATAACTCATTATTCATTCATAAGTTTTAACTACATTCATACTTCATCTTTCAAATATCCAATCTAGGCTAAGGTCATTAATGAAAATGAGCCATAGACTCTAGGATCTTATTTTCCTACATGACCTTCCAAAATCGCTATTTTATATATATATTCATCATCCATACAAGCATCCATGCCAATTCAAGGCTATACAAAATATGCAGAATACTATGTGCATTACAAATATTCCACACAAACCATAAAAATCAAAATGTTGCAAGCCAAGGCATTCTTTACCAAAATGGGCTTCCTTTCACACCACCTCTCCACACAAAAGCTCCATGTGCAGCTCTACAACACAAGAGCTAAAAGATATACCACATGGAGAGTGAGTATACTTTCTCAATGATGAAAATCGAACAATTATGACAATATATGCATAAATGTAATATAAACACCTCCTCCTCAAGAGGAGTTTAATCAACACCAATTCGATCATTTAACAAGTTCGTTGAAACATATATATCCATCAAATTCTCAAAGTCACATCAACCAGTATCACAATCACAGTTAGTAATTAAAGGGAGTTCCATCTACTCTCCACACAATCTCCTCAACAGGATATTACTCTATGCCATGCTCTTATGGCTAATGCACATGCTTGTGTTTAGGATGCATATGCACGGATCCGATTACATATCAATGGGTGATCGTAGCCACCATAATCATTCATTCATATTCATGGGTTTGCCGCCTCGCAAGGGGTACTCCCTCTAGCAGCCTCGCAAGGTGCTTTCTCGTGATCGAAACCACGTTTAACAATTCATAATGGTTTCCCGCCTCGCAAGGGGTACTCCCGCCTCATGATCGCAACCATGGGCATTCAATCTCAATGGTCCTGTAGGGCCTTTCATTTCAACACCAGGTGATCGCAACAACCGATCAAATAATCACAGGAACTCGCAAGCCCTTTTATATTTTCCAACATCAAGTGATCGCAACCACTTATCAAAACATCATCATGATATGCATGCCATGCCATGTATGCAATGCTCATGCATGCCTCAATCTTATATGGGCTATCTCACCCTCTCATCTAGGGTACACTCATACTCAATTACAACATTAATTTCCCATAGTCAACTTGTCTATATATATATATATATATATATATATTCCAATCATAAAATTTCCAGAATCCATAAAGTCACAGATTTCAAGCATTCATCAAGCCACACATGGAATCAATAATACATCATCACATAGTATACTACTCATAGCTTCATTAAGACTTCAACCCACAACCAATCATTATGAGCATCGTACTCAATTTCATATCACATACACATGATAACACATTCATCCAAGAAAACATGCCACATTACATCAATACACACATTATCATCATACAAGTTCTCATACATTTAGAAAATATACCCCCTCTCCTACCTCAAGAGAAGTAAACTTCCGGGGTTGAGATTCCCGCTTCACAAGCGTTATCAAGTCCTACACCAATCATTATAGGACCTTATCAATTATTCATTCAAAAGCCATTTCAATATACATATACATATCTATGTACACATGATTTTCATCATGTGGAAGCTATTCATGGATTTTCTTTATTTACCTATTTAGGCTTCAGGAATTCCTTCCCTTAATTCACTATTCATTATTATCAAAGTAACAACCTAATTAATTAGGTCACCTTATATATTAAATTTCCCACCAACACCTTGGTGAGTTTCCCATCTATTGTGACTTCTAATCAACATTATAAATCATCATTAAATGCTTCTATCTCATTATTTATAACTCTTCCCTCTTCAATAAGTATTAACCCCATCTACATTACACATTTCCCCCAAATCCAAAGTTAGGGTTTCCACCAAACCCACCAACCTTCATAAATACTCATTAACTTCCATCTTCTCCCCACCATAATTACAACTAGCTCATTAATTATTCATAAAGCTTACATTTATGTCAACCCATCTTAGGGTTCCCACTTTTGGAGCTTCTCTCAACAACCCACATGCATTTAATGTTTTCTTAACACCAAAGCTATAACTATATGTTCATGTACATGGAAAAATGGTAATGATCTTACCTCTAGAGAAGAGAAGATTGGGTTTGTAAGAGATGAGAAGGACCACACGAAAATAAGAGAAGGAAGGGAGAAGAGACTTCAAGCTCCAAACTTTCCTTGAGCCTCTTGAAGAGTGACAATGGAGGAGGGAAATGTATCTCCTTTTAGCCTAGGGTTTTAGGGGTAGATGAAGAGGAATAATGAAGAAGAAGAAGAAGAAGTGTTTTATTTTTCTCCTTTTGAATATAGAAACCAGCGTGAGTTTGAGAGTGAAGAGGTGAGAATTTCTAATTTTTTAACTCAATGCTTAATTCTTTTCCGTTTTATAACAAACAGGCTCTTAGTTCGGCCTCAATACATATTCTAAAAATTATTCCGAATACATATTCGGATTCCCAATAACATTATCTACGGCCCTGACCAATGGCATCTCAATCGGAGATACTTGGTCTGACACCCATATTTTATCTGGGTCAGTTGTCAACTTATCCGGTCACAATAACTCACTAACAACCTCCGGAAACCTTAATTAAATTATTTCTTGCATTTTGGGATATTAGTTAGTCCACATCTAATTATTCAATATTTATTTTCTTAAGTTGACTTTCTATTTTTAAAAATTCGGGGTGTTACAATCCACCCCTCCTTAAAAGAAATTTTGTCACCGAAATTTTGATATACCAGATTCGAATGTGTGAGGATACCGTTCACGAATATCATCCTCGCGTTCCCAGGTGAGTGTCTCAACGTTCCCATGCTTCCACGCTACCTTCACCAAGGGTACCATTTTATTTTGCAGCCTCTTCACCGAATACTCGATAATACGAACCGAAACGGGAGAGACGGGCAGGTCATCCCGCACATCAACATCATCAAGAGAGATCACGTGCAAAGGATCATAAATATACTTCCTTAACTACGACACGTGGAACACATTATGTAGGTTTGCAAGCTGTGGAGGGAGCGCAATCCGATAAGCGACATCTCCAATCCGCTCCAAGATCTCATAGGGTCCAATGAATTTAGGGCTTAATTTTCTGCTCTTCAAAGGTCTTCCAATACCCTTATCATGTGAGACTCGTAAGAACACATGATCGCCAACTTTAAATTCAAGTGGCTTCGTCCTCTTGTCATAATAGCTCTTCTGCCTGTCTTGAGCAATTTTCATCTTTTCTCGGATCATCTTGATCTGTTCAGTGGTTTCCTCAACAATCTCAGGCCCTAAGGCCAAGTTCTCACCAACTTCAAGCCAACATAAAGGGGTTTGACACCTCCTTCCATATAATGCCTCGTATGGTGCCATACCAATACTAGAGTGAAAACTGTTGTTGTAGGTGAATTCGATCAGAGACAAATATTTCTTCCACGAACTGCCGTGCTCCAAAATGCAAGCATGCAACAAGTCCTTAAGACTCTGAATAGTCCTCTCAGACTGTCCATCAGTCTGAGGATGGTACGCCGAACTTAGCTTCAATTTTGAACCCATTGCCTCGTGTAAGCTTCCCCAAAATCGGGAAGTGAATCGGGGGTCATGATCGGACACAATACTTGATGGCACACTATGTAACCTCATAATCTCCTGAATGTATAGCTATGCCAAATCCTGCAAAGAACTCTTCATACTGATCGGCAGATAATGCGCACTCTTTGTCAAACGATCCATAATCACCCAGATTCCATCACATCTGGACCTCGTCCTTGGCAACCCAGACACAAAGTCCATAGCAATTGCATCCCACTTCCAAACGGGGATATCAAGTGGCCTCAAAGTACTTGAAGGTCTCTGATGGTCTACCTTCGCTTTCTGACAAGTAAGACACGAAGCTACAAAATTGGCAACATCACGCTTCATTCCGGGCCACCAAAAATTCTTCTTTACATCTTAGTACATTTTGGTTGCACCAGGGTGAATGCTAAAAATGCTTTTATGTGCTTCCTCAAGCACCGTGTGTCTCAAATCTCAAAATGAAGGTACATACACACGGCCCTTTACTCGCCATAAGCCATCAACATCTTCCACCAGGAATAGATTTTTCCCATCGCCTTAAGATCTTCTCATCTCTTGTAAATAATCATCATCCCCTTGTTTCTCCTTTACAAGCTCTAAAAACTCATTGCATATCTTCATGGTAGCAAAATATAGCCTCTTGGGGAATTGAATCTTGGTCCCAATATTTAAATTCTGAAATTCTTCAATCAATTCAAATTCTTTGACCATCATAGTCGACACATGCAAGGACTTCCGACTAAGAGCATCAGCAACAACATTAGCTTTTCCTGGATGATACCTTAGTTCAAATTCATAGTCTTTTAGGAATTCCATCCATCTCCTCTGGCAAATATTCAATTCTTTTTGATCAAAGAGATATTTCAAACTTTTGTGGTCACTAAAGACCTTGAACTTCGAACCATAAAGATAATGACGCCAAATCTTCAAGGCGAACACGACCGCCGCCAACTCCAAATCGTGAGTCGGGTAGTTAACTTCATGAGGTCTCAACTGGCGTGAAGCATATGCTATAACACGTTCCTTCTGCATCAAAACATATCCAAGTCCATGCTTGGAAGCATCACAGTACACCACAAAGTCTTCTTGTAAATTAGGCAATGCTAAGATAGACGCAGAAGTCAGCCTCATCTTTAACTCTTCAAAGCACCTTTCACATTCAACCGTCCATACAAAAGGCTGGTTCTTCCTCGTCAAGTTTGTCAAAGGTTTAGTAAGACGAGAAAAACCTTTGATGAATCTCTGATAATAACCGACAAGTCCAAGGAAACTCCTGATTTTCGTAATCGACGCAGGTCTAGGCCATGCCATAACGGCTTCAACCTTAGAAGGATCCACCGAAACACCATCTTCGGATATCATATGTCCAAGAAACTGGACGCTCATCAACCAGAATTCGCATTTAGAGAGCTTAGCATACAACTGGTTCTCTCAAAGAATGTTCAACACCACTTTCAAATGTTCCTCGTGTTCCTCACGGCTCTTGGAATACACTAAGATGTCATCGATGAATACCACAACAAAACGATCCAGGTATTCGTAAAAGGTGCGGTTCATGTAACTCATGAACACCGCTAGATCATTAGTCACTCCAAATGGCATTACAACATACTCATAATGGCTATATCGCGTCCTAAAGGCAGTCTTCAGAATGTCTTCAGTTCTCACCTGAATTTGATGGTAACCAAAGCGCAAATCAATCTTTGAAAACACCACTGCACCTCTTAATTGATCCAACAGATCATCGATACGTGGTAAGGGATATCTATTCTTTATTGTCAACTTGTTCAATTGGCGGTAGTCGACACACAACCGCATGGTTCCATCCTTCTTCTTGACTAGTAAAACAGGAGCCCCCAGGGTGACACACTGGGTCGAACAAACTCCTTCTCAAGTAGTTCCTCAACTTGCTTCTTGAGTTCAGCCAACTGTATAGGAGACATTCTATAAGGAGCGATAGACACTGGTTCCGCACCAGGTATAAGATCAATAGCAAACTCAACCTCCCGTGGAGGAGGTAAATAGGTATCTCCTCGGGAAACACATCTAAGAATTCCGACACCACAGGGATGCTAAGGGGATCGGGGTTACTCGTCCCATCGGCAAGAGATAGTAATATGCAAAGTTGAGCTATACCTTACACATCGAATTGTCCCACATCAGAAGAAGGGAAAATGAGGGTCCGTTGTAGACAGTCGACCAAAACCTTGTTGGCGGAGAGCCAATCCATACTAAGTATGATCCTTAATCCCTTCATAGGTAAGCAAATGAAAGACACAATAAATCTCCTCCCATCTAGGAGCATATCAACATTATTACATCGGTTAACCGATCTGAGACAAGTACCGGTTAAGGTGGTAACCACTAGGGCATTTTTCATTGAACATACTGGTAATCTTAATCGCCGAACACAATCCTCGGATATAAATGAGTGAGTTGCACCCGAATCATAAATAACATGAATTGTATGAACGAGTATTTCACACTTACTTTCAACTAAATTATCTGCTTGTGCTGCTTCCTCACCGATCACAACAAACACTCTTCCGGTATTTGGTTGAAGATTTCCACCATTCCTGTTTTCATCGCAAGCACCATTGCCATTTCCTCAACCGTTGCCATGTCTTCCACCATTATAGCCACCTCGGCCATCTTTCGGCCACCATTGTTTCCATTACCATGACCCCGACCACCATTGTGGCCTCCGCGGTTCACATGAACGGGTACATTAGCACAGTTAGGAGTATTAACTTGTACCGGAGCTGGTCTTATGAGCATAGGGCATGCAGGACGGATATGTCCCACTTGATCACAATTATAACACACCACATCCTCACGGTGCACACATTCACGAATATAGTGTAGACCACCACACCTATAGCATCTCGGCCCATTGGCATTTACATTGCCTCAGCCAAAGGTGTTACCATGTCCACTGCCTCTAGCTTGGACATTGGAATGAGCACCCCTCTGAAAGCGTCCCCTTTTGAGATTTCCTTGCCTCTTGAAACTAGAAGATTGACCCTTCAACTTAGAGTCAAATTTGGAATGATACGGGGGAGCATGTTCTTTATAAATGTGGCACTTATTCACAAGTACTGTGAAGCTTCGGATTTCTTGATGACAAATGGCCCTTTGAATATCAGGGCGTAGACCGTTCTCGAACTTCATACATTTCGAGGCTTCAGTTCCCTCTTGTTGATAAGGAGGGTAGAATTCATAGTGTTCTTCAAATTTGGAAGCATACTCTTCCACCGTCATCGTGCCTTGTTTGAGTTCCATGAACTCGAGTTCCTTCTTACTCTTTTAGCTTTCGGGCATATACTTCCTCATGAGTTCATATTTAAAATTTTCCAAAGTCAAGGGAATAGCAGCAGCATTCATTCTACTTTTGGTGAGTCTCCACCAAGTCTCCGCTTCATCTCTTAGCATGAAAACAGCATACTCTACTTTCTGGAGCTCATTGCACTCAAAACTATCAAAGATCTGCTCAACATCTCGGATCCAAACATAGGCTTGCTCAGGCCTAAATCCACCATGAAACTCAAATGGTTTCCGCTTCAAGAACATATCAAGGCCCTGAGTACCTTGAACAGCAGGAGCAGGTTGTCTTTTCGCTTCTTGTCTATCACGGTTTTGCGACTCAAGGAGATCCACAAAATGATTCAAGGCTCTAGCTATAGTGTCATCGTTATCTTGACGACGACGGGCCATCTCAATATCTATAATCATAACATGAGATTTAACTAACATCAATAAACTCATTCATAAAACTTCTCTATAGTCTCATACTATAGTTCTTCATCATAAAATCAACTCATGGCCCTCCATCATGGAGTCCAATATCAACCAACTCATATTAGAGCTCATAAAAGCATATCATTATATCATGGCATCATATGCATTCACAAAAACATAGGATTCATCATTGAGGGGGAATAGTGTAAAGAAATCTTGGCCGGACTTTTAGCAATCACATTCAATCCATTGTCAATTCATACATAGTCAAACAACAATGAAAATCATTCATCAATTGCATATCATGTTCTAACAATAATAACAACTAATCACAGTAATACAGAACATATAACGCTCTGATACTAGGTTGTGACACCCCAAAAATAGGGGTAAATTTTTCACGATTTTGATAATATTAACCTATGAAAACATAGGTGGTGAAACTGTCATTCAATGCCCTGGATCTATCAGAAACCTTTCTCATATATGGAGATATGAGAAGGTAAGTAAGAGAAATTACAAACAAGGAATTCCTAATTTAAAAACAGCGGAAGATTTAATTAATTTAAAGCCATGTGATTGAGTTCAAAAAAGTCATCCATCTTGAAAAATAAGGGATTCAAAATTATGCCCAAGGGATTCATAGGATGATGAAAAACCATGATATAATTTAAAGAGAAGGGAAAAATAATTAAAACAAAGCAATTTGGAGGATCAGTGCTCTCCTCGCTCAAGCGAGAACCACACTCGCTTGAGCGAGTCCCAATAGGAATGCTTGGGCGAGCTACACCACACGCTGAGCGAAAGAATAAGGGAGAATTAGGGGTCAACTCGCTTAAGCGAGCCCCATCTCGCTTGAGCGAGATCCCTAGGATTCGCTTGGGCGGAGCCAGCGAGCTCGGGCGAAATTCATCCAGAACCTACCCAATACCCACTCGCTTGAGCGAACACCACCCTCAAGGGTCTTTCGCTCAGGCGAAATTCGTCCAGTGGCTAAATTCCCTCGCCCTCGCTTGGGCGAGATCCTACTCGCCTGGGCGAGTTTCTTCCAGAAGCCAACCCCTGATGCCAGGGCAGTCTCGCTTGAGCGAGACCCTCTCTCGCCTAAGCGAGAATCAGCCAGAAACCAATTATCTTGCAGGGGGGATTCTCGCTTGAGCGAGAATCCATCTCGCTTGAGCGAGAATATCAGCAAAAACGCAGAAAATGCTAAAATCACACAACACATCATACCAAAACTCAATTTAATCCATTTCACTTAGTTTTATCATATCTCACTCATCATATCCAATATTTAAAACTTGTTCCAATCAATTTTATCCATAATTTTACTTTTAAATTCATGAGTTGCATTCCAATCTAACTTGCTACTTGACAAAATCTATGAAATGTGGATTTTCATATAACTCATCATTCATTCATAAGTTTTAACTACATTCATACTTCATCTTTCAAATATCCAATCTAGGCTAAGGTCATTAATGAAAATGAGCCATAGACTCTAGGATCTCATTTTCCTACATGACCTTCCAAAATCGCTATTTTATATATATATTCATCATCCATACAAGCATCCATGCCAATTCAAGGCTATACAAAATGTGCAGAATACTATGTGCATTACAAACATTCCACACAAACTATAAAAATCAAAATGTTACCGGCCAAGGCATTCTTTACCAAAATGGGCTTCCTTTCACACCACTTGTCCACACAAAAGCTCCATGTGCAGCTCTACAACACAAGAGCTAAAAGATATACCACATGGAGAGTGAGTATACTTTCTCAATAATGAAAATCCAACAATTATGACAATATATGCATAAATGTAATATAAACACCTTCTCCTCAAGAGGAGTTCAATCAACACCAATTCGATCATTTAACAAGTTCGTTGAAATCATAGTTAGTAAATAAAGGGAGTTCCATCTACTCTCCACACAATCTCCTCAACAGGATATTACTCTATGCCATGCTCTTATGGCTAATGCACATGCTGGTGTTTAGGGTTCATATACACGGATCCGATTACATATCAACGGGTGATCGCAACCACCATAATCATTCATTCATATTCATGGGTTTCCTGCCTCGCAAGGGGTACTCCCTCTAGCAGCCTCGCAAGGTGCTTTCTCGTGATCGCAACCATGTTTAACAATTCATAATGGTTTCCCGCCTCGCAAGGGGTACTCCCGCCTCATGATCACAACCATGGGCATTCAATCTCAATGGTCCCATAGGGCCTTTCATTTGAACACCTGGTGATCGCAACCACCGGTCAAATAATCACAGGAACTCGCAAGCCCTTTTATATTTTCCAACATCAAGTGATCGCAACCATTTATCAAAACATCATCATGATATGCATGCCATACCATGTATGCAATGCTCATGCATGCCTCAATCTCATATGGGCTATCTCACCCTCTCATCTAGGGTACACTCATACTCAATTACAATATTAATTTCCCATAGTCAACTTGTCTATATATATATATATATATATATATATTCCAATCATAAAATTTCCAAAATCCATAAAGTCATAGATTTCAAGCATTCATCAAGCCATACATGGAATCAATAATACATTATCACATAGTATACTACTCATAGCTTCATTAAGACTTCATCCCATAACCAATCATTATGAGCATCATACTCAATTTCATATCACATACACATGATACCACATTCATCCAAGAAAACATGCCACATTACATCAATACACACATTATCATCATACAAGTTCTCATACATTTAGAAAATATACCCCCTCTCCTACCTCAAGAGAAGTAAACTTCTGGGGTTGAGATTCCCGCTTCACAAGCGTTATCAAGTCCTACACCAATTATTATAGGACCTTATCAATTATTCATTCAAAAGCCATTTCAATATACATATACATATCTATGTACACATGATTTTCATCATGTGGAAGCTATTCATGGATTTTCTTTATTTACCCATTTAGGCTTCGAGAATTCTTTCCCTTAATTCACCATTCATTATTATCAAAGTAACAACCTAATTAATTAGGTCACCTTATATATTAAATTTCCCACCAACACCTTGGTGAGTTTCCCATTTATTGTGACTTCTAATCAACATTATAAATCATCATTAAATGCTTCTATCTCATTATTTATAACTCTTCCCTCTTCACTAAGTATTAACCCCGTCTACATTACACATTTCCCCTAAATCCAAAGTTAGGGTTTCCACCAAACCCACCAACCTTCATAAATACTCATTAACTTCCATCTTCTCCCCATCATAATTGCAACTAGCTCATTAATTATTCATAAAGCTTACATTTAGGTCAACCCATCTTAGGGTTCCCACTTTTGGAGCTTCTCTCAATAACCCACATGCATTTAATGTTTTCTTAACACCAAAGCTACAACTTTATGTTAATATACATGGAAAAATAGTAATGATCTTACCTCTAGAGAAGAGAAGAGTGGGTTTGCAAGAGATGAGAAGGACCATACAAAAATAAGAGAAGAAAGAGAGAAGAGACTTTAAGCTCCAAACTTTCCTTGAGCCTCTTGAAGAGTGACAATGGAGGAGGGAAATGTATCTCCTTTTAGCCTAGGGTTTTAGGGGTAGATGAAGAGGAATAATGAAGAAGAAGAAGAAGTGTTTTATTTTTCTCCTCTTGAATATAGAAACCAGCGTGAGTTTGAGAGTGAAGAGGTGAGAATTTCTAATTCTTTAAGCCAATGCTTAATTCTTTTCCATTTTATAACAAACACGCTCTTAGTTCGGGCTCAATACATATTCTAAAAATTATTCTGAATACATATTCGGATTCCCAATAACATTATCTATGGCCCTGACCAACGGCATCTCAATCGGAGATACTTGGTCCGATACCCATATTTTATCAGGGTCAGTTGTCAACTTATCCGGTCACAATAACTCACTAACAACCTCCGAAAACCTTAATTAAATTATTTCTAGCATTTTGGGATATTAGTTAGTCCACATCTAATTATTCAATATTTATTTTCTTAAGTTGACTTTCTATTTTTAAAAATTCAGGGTGTTACAGATTCTTGCCATTGATTGAATTCACATACAACAATAGCTACCATAGCTCTATTGGCATGGTAGCGTATGAGGCATTGTATGGAAGGAAGTGTAGAACCCCTTTGTGTTGGCTTGAGGTTGGTGAGAACTTGGCCTTAGGGCCGGAGATTATTCAGGAGACTACCGAGCAAATTAGAAAGATACAAGAGAATATGAAGATTGCTTAAGATAGACAGAAAAGTTATTATGACAAGAGGCATAAACCACTTGAGTTTCAAGTTGGTGAGCATGTATTCCTGAAGGTCTCGTGTGATAAAGGAATTGGAAGGGCGCTGAAGAGTGGAAAGTTGAGCCCCAGATTTATTGGACTTTATGAGGTATTGGAGCGGATTGGCGACGTTGCTTATCGGATAGCACTCCCTCCGTATCTTGCTAATCTACAAAATATGTTCCATGTGTCACAGTTGAGGAAATATGTTCATGATCCTCTACATGTGATTCCTATGGACAATATTGATGTACGTGAAGATTTATCTATCCCTCTTGTTTCTGTTCGCATCGTCGAGCATTCTGTGAAGAAACTACAAAATAAGTTGGTACCTTTGGTGAAAGTCGCTTGGAAACATGGAAATGTGGAGACGTTCACATGGGAACGTGAGCACGACATCAGAGAACGATATCCCGACGCATTCGGATCCGATAAGTTAAAATTTCAAGGACTAAATTTTCTTTTTGGTGGGGTGGATTGTAACATCCCAAATTTTAAAATAGAGGATTAATCAAGGAAATTAATATTGAATAATCGGATGTGAAATACTTAGTGTCCCAAAATATTGGAAATAATTAAATTAAGATTTTTAGGGACTGTTGGTGATTTATAGAGACCGGTTAAGCTGAAAATAAGCCCGGTTGAGATATGGGTGTTGGACCAAGTATCTCTGATTGAGATGATATTGGTCAGGGTTGTTGAGTATAATATTGGGAGTCCAAAAATATATTCAGAATAATTTTTAGATAAAGTATTGAGCCCAAATAAAGAGCCTGTTAGTAGTAAAACAATGAAATTTTAATGAATGGAATTAAAAAATAAAGCAAAAACCCAATTTCTCCTCTTAAACTCTCGTTGGCTTCTTTCTCCTTGCCAAAACCCGTTGGCTTTTCTTCTTCTTTTTCTTTTTCTCTACTTCCTCTTCATTGCCTCCTTTTTCTAAAACCCTAGCCAAGAGGTGATCATCTCTTCCTCCATTTTCGTTTTCAAGGAGCTTGGAAGGAGACCTTTGGGATTGAAGCTTTCTCCTTCTTCCCCTCCATTTTGTGTTGCCTCTCCCTCTTTCTTAAACCCATTTCATTTTTGGGTGTGAGGTATGTATACTCATCATTTTGTTTGGGTTTTTCCTATATATAAGTGTTAATGTGAGTTGGGGGTAATGCATGTACATGGGTATTTATTAGGAGCATTTAATGCTTATGCCCTAGAGTGGGTTACCATAAATGTGAGGTTTTATGAGGGATAAGTGTAGTGGATGTATTTATGATGGTAAGAGATGAAGAAGGATGAGGCATTGATGAGAGTTGTTGGGTTTTGGAGAAACCCTAACTTTTAAGAATTGGGGAAAGTTATGAATGTTGGTTGGATAGTGTAACTAAGAACAAATACAAGCCATTGGATATATGAGTGGTGGATGGTATGGTATTTTGTAGGTGTTGGACTATTGTTGTTGCTAGTCCATTGAACATAATGAATGTGGCTTAATGGGAATGAATTCCCGAAGCCTAACAAATAATAAAAATGATGTCTATAACATGCCTAGCACATGTTGTGAAATTATAGATATGAATATGATTAAATAGAATTGAAATAATGTCTTGAGTAGTTGATTGATTGGGATTCTATATGCATGTTAATGTAGGATCCATTCCGAACGACAAGGCGGGTGCGTCTTATCAATCGAAATTCTTCTCTTGAGGTAGGAGAGGAGTCTTATGTTCTAAATGCATGCATTTGAATGTTATTTGATTGCCATATGCATTGGTATGCATGTTAGCCTTGCTTGAGATGATATGAGAACTTGTAATATGGTATATGGTGTGGGTAATACGCTTGGCAACATGCTTTGGTGCATTTAGAATATTCATGGTGTGCTATATGGTGGTGTAGAATGATCAATGATATGATGTTATGCTTGTATCTACCATGAATGTAATATGAATGTCGATGATGTCCGATAAAGAATGATTGAAGTCTTTGTATTGATGATAAAGTTGAGAAATATGAATGAGAACTATTGAGAATGCTACATAAAGACTTAAACTAATGAGAATGACCAATAATAATGAATCCACTAGAAACCTTGTGGTGATGTTGGTAATGATGACGATGTATGATGAGTGGCATGTAAAGGATGCATAGAGTGAGAAATGCATATGACCTGTATTTGCATCCATGGCATACTGCATAGCCACCGTTGTTGGAACATTAGGGGAGTTCCCTTGGCCGACCCAGTGGGAGGGTGGCTCAGTGCACGAGCAAGTTTTAATTCCCCTGTGACTCAGTGTGAAGTCACGAAGCTGCCATGTATTGCTTCGGGGAGCTACATGTGGCCGACCCTTGTGGGGGGTGGCTCTTGATGAGCAGGTGACCCCGGTGGTCCTTGGGATCACAACCGCCATGATTTGATATCTGGCCAACCCACAACACTATATTTTGATATGTTGTGTACCAAGGTCATGGTGAAAATGACAGGTGTTGCAAGATTGGCGATACGGATTGGTACCAGTAAAATAATTGATGTATGCATGTAATTTTAAGGATAAGTGTACACATTTTAATACTGCAGTAGGGGTATGGTTAGATGATCATACTTGAATCCCATATTCAGTGTTTGTAATCCCATAGTCAGATCTGCAATTGTTGAAATATTCCATTGTGCATATGCATTAGCTTAAGAGCATTTGCATATAGCGAAGAAGTATGCCAAAGGTGATGAGATATGAGGATGGATGCGATGAGGAGGTAATGATATACTAAGACAATATAAAAGATATGAATACCAAATAATAGTTTGTATGTGATATCCAAATTGTGGTGAGATCTGATTATGTATATGTTGTATGCTTTGTCCAAATTGTAATGTTACTCGTGATGTATGTATGAAGATGTTGAAATGATTAAGAGTACGGTGAAAGATATGTATGTGCAAAGTATACGTGTTTTGATGCATATGTACATAATCACATGGTATTCATATTCATTCCTTTGGAATGTGTGACTCACTCTCCCATGTTGTCCATTTTTAGACTTGTGATGCAGGGCACTCATGGGAAGAGTAGACATTTTGAAGTGCATTTTGGTTGATGGAGGTAAATAGTGGTATAGGAAGTGCCTTGGCCGGCAAAATCTAGATTTTTATATAGTATGTGATATATATGAATGCTTATTTTGACATCTAGATTAGTGATGATGATTTTTGAGGGTCATGGAGGAAAATTAAGCCTTGATGTGTATGGTCAATTTTCATTTATGACCCAAACGATGTAAAGGATAAAATTATGATGCTTAATGATGTTAATTTTTATGAATGAATGGTGTGCATTGTGACTTGTAGCACTTTATAGAGAATTATAAGATGAATGTTTCAAATGATATGCATTGAATGAATGATAATTGAATTTGAAAGGTATGGATAGTTGGATGATGATGTTGTTGATGTTTAATTCAATGAATGAACGAAGTAATTCTTAAATTATAGTACTTTATGAAGTTGGTAGAATTTGTAGATGCATACTGAAGTAAAATAATGCATTAGGAAAGGTTAAAGTGGTAGGAAATGATAATTCATATGCTAAGTTGTGAGAATTCCACGTTTCTGCACAAGTTCTGTAGAACTCGCTCAAGCAAGTGGGAATCTCGCTCGAGCGAGTTGCTTATGAAACAGGGGTGTGGCCACTGGCCGAAATTCGCTCAGGCGAATAGCCTTCTCGCCCAAGTAAGATTTGGTGGGAATCAGTGTTTGGTCACTGGACCATTTTTGCTCAGGCGAAATGGTCCTAATCTGTTGGTCGCTCAAGCGAGGGAGAAGGGAATAGACACTGGTCGATTTTCGCTCAGGCGGGACTTGCCTCGTCCAACCAAAAATGGGACAGTGAGCTTCTATGGTTGCTGGAGCAATCTCGCTCAAGCGAGATTGGCTCCAGTGGCAAATCTCTTCTCTCGCTCAAGCGTCTCGCTGGCTCGCCCAGGGTGGATTCTTGATTCTCGCTCCAGCGAGAGGTGGCTCGCTCAAGCGAAAGGAGCCCCTGATGCTACAACTTTTCCTTCGCTCATCCTTTCTCGGCTTCGCCCAAGCGTACCCACGCTGGCTCGCTCAAGCGAATATGATTCTCGCTTGAGCGAGTGGCACCCTGTTCGCCTATGTTTATTTTGTTTCAAATGATTGTATTTTCTTTGTAATAAAACCCCTTCATGCATCATTTTAAAGGTGTTCTGAACATAGTATGGGTCATGGAACCTCATGAAATCTCTTCTCTTAAAATTTAATCATGCAACAATTAAATTAATTAATTCTTCCGCTGATTTTAATTGGAAAATTATTATAAAATCATCCTTTAATTTACCCTCTCATATCTTCATATATAGGAGTGGTTTATCATAGATCCAGGTGTTGTATTAAAAGCTTCACCACTTATTTTCTCTTCATTGAATAGTGATTTTAAATCGCAAAAAATTTCCCCGTATTTTTGGGGTGTCTCATTCAGGCCCAGAAAATCGGGGTATGACACCCCGCCCTAAATTTGACCTTGACATTGTGAGAGAGTTCTATGTCAGCACCTGGCCCAAGGATGGGTTTGGTGACTTTAGAACCTATGTCAGAGGCACATGGCTATCATACAAGAGGGATGTAATTAATGATTACTTGGCCAACCCATTGGAGCTAGAGTAGGGTAATTGATGTGACTATTTTTCATGCTGCCAGAGGAATGTTATTTTTCCCACTACTAATTTGGAACAGGCTTTGTGTTTTCCCGGGCATCATTTTTGGATGGGTCATGGTTGCCATAACCCTCTTCGCATTATAAGTAAGGATATGACCACCCTTACGTAGGTTTGGACTTCATTTTTGTTCATCAATGTGACTTCTTCAAGCCATGTTTCTGATTTAACCTACCAGAAGTGCAATCTCCTCCATTGCATTCTAACACCTAGGATGACTGTGGACATCGCTCAGATCATATCCGATGAGATCCATAAATTTATAAGGATGGAGCCCATGACCATTGCTTCAGGACAGAGGGTAAAGGGAAACTTGGGATTCCCTGCTTTTATTACAACATTTTGTGCAACAACTAGGGTGGACGTTCAACCTACCAAACCTGGTAGGTCCCCCATTGACCGGCAGTTTATTGAGCACTATTGCACTAGCCATTTAACGCCACCCACTTAGGATCAACCACCACCACCACCAGTATCTGAGCCATCAGCACTAGACACCATTGATCCGACACCATAACAATATCAGTCTACTTTTACTATAGAGTCTCACATTTTGGATGCCATTTCCTATATCCATTTGCAGCAAAGTGCCACCCACAGAGGCCTCCTTCACATACACCAGGGATTATACAATAGCATTCCACAGGGTCAGCCTAACCCTTGGGTGGACCCAGTCTCCTTTGCTTCCTACATTTCTTGGCCTAAGGACCAGTCTAATTTTTCAGGGGGAGGTGGAGCAGTTGGATCTTTAGCAAGACCTGGAGATGGAGCTTTTGGTGATGACTATGGCACACATACATATAAGGAGGAAGAAGCATCAAGAGTAGCCCAGGAGATGCAGGATGTGGAGTTTGAGCACAATCTGGATCGAGTCACGAGAGGAGATTGATTGACTTTCATAGAACTCTCATATTGGTTTATCATTTTTATTTTCATAGCTTAGTTTATTTTTAGCATTTTATTGCTTTTATTAGACAGTTGTAGTTTGTTTGGTTTACTTTTATGTCGTTTACCTTTATTACACGTTAAACTTTGATAGCTCATATATTTTGTTATATTTAGTTATACCTTTTTACTTGTGCGGTGTTGATATTTTAGGATTTTTCAATGTTTATACCATGTTGTTTCTTTTGAAATGCCGCGTTAAGTATTTAGTCTTGATATAATGATTATATGTTCCTATGTTTTTATATAAATAGTTAAAGAGATATCTTTTGGTATAGTCAGAAAATAACTTAAAAAAGTTAGAATAATTTTTGATAAGTAACAAGCATGACTAGTTGTAAGTGAATCAAGAAAACTTATTCAGGGCAAAACAATTAGCTGGATTCTTTTTTAAAATAAATACATTATGGTTGAATTTAAATTATGATGAAAAGATAGGATGTTGTATATGTTAATAAACTTGCTTGATAATTAACGTTTTACTATTTGGATTAAGGAATCAAGCCTAATCAGCCAGGTAAGATAAGTGAACTTGTTTAAACACCGAGAGTCTCACTGATTTATGTTTAGTCTTTATTGCCTAATTTTATGTTATATTGCATCACTTTAAATTTGCATGGAAATGATTAAGGCAATTTTGTTTAGATTAGAAATTAACCAGGGCCAAATAGCCAACCTGTATATAATAATATCAATTTTGTTCATAAACCCTTTGAGCTGAAATTTTTCTTTCTTATTTACCTTACTCTTTAGCCTAATGCATAAATAAATAATTCCTACCTTCTTACATATTGTAAAGGAAAAAAGCATAGGTGTGGGTGATATTACAGGGTTGATGGTTGGTTAAATAAAAGCTTATATGTTAGTATGGTATTTTGAATGTAAATAGAAAAGAAAAAGAAAGAAAGAAATGTCCACTAAAAGAAAAGAAAAAATGGGACATGAAAAGAAAAGGAAAGAAAACTTGTTGTAAATAAGGATGTTATTAGAAAATAAAGTGCGTGGTAGTGAATGATTAGCTAGAAATTGCATTTATGCTCTTTTTCACTATAGTTCGCATTTTTGAATCCGAGAAAAACCAATGATTCTTCTGTAACCTTGCCCCATTACAACCTTTTTGAGGACCTTAAGATCCATGCTTTTTATTATGATAGCAGGTTGATTAGAAATGACAGGCAATCTTGAGTTGGGCATGATAAGTGATTAATTGAGTGAAACACTCACCTGAGGGAGAAAGAGAGGATTCCTTGTCCTTACAGTTTTTGGTTGCTTTGATCTGCTTGTACATTTCTTATATTTTCATATTGCTTGATTTAATTTTGAAGGCACCATGTGCTTGTAAATAAATCATGTATATGAAAGCTGTTTCTTTGCCTTAGATAGTGTGATTGATTTTAAACAATTTGTTGTAACCTTGGTACTTAGGGAATTATTGCTTAAGGGCAAGCAAGATTCTAGGTAGGGGAGAGTTGATAAGTGTCCATTATACAATAATTTTACATGTTAATTGGACAAATTTTATGAGAAATTATTTATTTGGATAAGAATTACTTCATAAAACAGTAAAAATTTAAATCTAAATGAACGGACCTCAGTTTTATGAGCTTGATAGTGTTTAATCCCTCTTATTTTGTCTATTTTATAGGAAAAGAGGAAAAATGGAGAAAGAAGATTGACATGGCCAAAAATTTATGCAAGTTTGGAGTAGCTCGCTTAAACGAGGCTACATTCACTTGAGTTAGAGCTTGCTTGCTCAAGCGAGAAAAGGCCAGAGAGCAAAGGATGTTTACTCGCTTGAACGAGGCTTGGTGCGGTCATGTAAAAAAGAGGCAGAGACTTCAAGTTATCAACTTGCTTGAGTAAGGCTTGGTCCACTCAAGCGAAAATAGAACAGTAGCTTCAAGGCCAGTCTCACTTAAGTGAGGAAACCCTTACTTGAGTGAACTCAGGAAGGTTTAAGCAATTAACAAGGCAACTTAAAGGTGAAGCAAGTGGGTCTCACTTAAGCGAGGCTTGGCTCGCTCAAGCAAGATCATTTATATATAAGGAATTCTCATACAGAAACAAAAAGGCTTCTTTTGAAAACATTTGAACGACGATCTTCATTTTATTTGGAAGTGACGTAGAAGACCGCGGAAGCTGTTGTTATTCTTATTTTCCTTATTTTCTTGGTTTGTAATGGCTACCATGTGTAGCTAAACTCTCTTTTGGGATTGGATGTAGTCGACTCGAGCCCGATGTACTTTGGCTTTGTATATATATTTATATATATATATATATATGTGTGTGTGTGCGTGTGTGTGTTATTTTGTTCTATTGATTTTGGTATTTCATTCTGTGTTTAATGCTTGATTCTATTAGATAAATAGTTTCTTGATTCAGTTTCTCTCGAGTTATTGGAAAATGATTCTTGAAAACCGATCTGAATGAAATACTTGATACAATTGGTTGTTAGGAATAGCTTCTGACGTATTGAATGCTTTAAACAATTGATTGTAACGCTGGAGAATTTCTTAAAATGATTGATGGATCAACGTTTTAGGAGTTTTCTTATGGATTTCGTAATCGAGGAATCGATACGAATGACTTTTGATTGTTGCGTAAAAACCAATAGTTTCGAAAGCCATTTATATATGTATATCCAGGGTATGGTTGGGCAAGATAGATGAAATTCAATCCCAGTTTCCTATCATTTGAATCTTTTTCATTTATATTCTATTTCTGTTAGCTTTTAAGTTTAAATTTTAATCTTGCATTAAATCTACGTTTCCCAATCACTTTCTCGCCAAAACTATTTGAAACTAAATAATTTAAATTACAATAACCCTCAGTGGAACGACATCTATTTTATACTAGTGGATAACTTGCCACCAGACCCTATCAAGTTGTAACCCCACCTTGGTCAAAAGGATCTTGTGCATAAAGAAGAAACGTTCTCGGGGTAAATGACAAGCCTGATCACTATACAACGGTGCAATAACTAAAAAATGGTCTTTGTACTTATTGGACTACTAGATTCAGCTGGTATCCAGTTTGACGTCGTCATTGCCTTTAGCATGATGACTAGGAATGTTGAGAATTTCCTGTTGAACCCAACAATAAAGGTCTTGAGCTTTGTGAACCATCTAGTCTGCATCATCCGCCAACATGGTGGTATCCTCTAGGTCGGTCTTCATGATAGAATTTCTAGCCGCCATAGTGGAAACTGTATGTTTTAGAAAAGGAACGTTTAAGAAAAGATCAGCATCATTAGCATAGTAGTGTACCACGCTAGAGTCTGTATCGTGAGCTGGCAAGGACTCAAAAAGTGGAGATCGAGCCACTGTTGGGTCAAAGGAGGCGGACGACGATTCTATTGAAAGGGTCGCGCCTCAAGATTTGCCAACCTCAGCTTAGAAGAGATAGCTTCCCTTAACCTCATCCTAACCAACCTACGCATATCCATTTGCGCAACCCGCGGCTCATGTCAGGGTCCTACAAATGGCCACGACAGTGCCTTGGAAAGGATTTCCACAGAATCAACCCTCGTGTGGCTATCCCTGAATCTTGGTTTGACATTGTTCAAAAGAGAATACAAACTATTAAGGAAAAAATCAAGATTAAAGGGCTACCTGTGTGGATTACTCTAGCGGTTTTTTTGGTGCGGGCCAGGATTTTGACCGGAATGAAATAAACAGGATACCAGAGTAGCAAGATCTCTCAAGAGGTGAAAAGCCGAAGTGAAAGAGCTGTGACCATCAGCCTTCTATTCATAGAGGTTTTAGAGGCAACGGGCCAAAAGTGAACAGACACGACACATGGGCGCGGTAGAATATGAAAAGATGTGGCCTATAAGAGGCGCGACGCTTAATCTTCAAACCGACGTAATTGTGTTGACACCTGAGATGTCAAGCGTCGCGCTAATACAAAAATGCCACGTATCATTATCCTATGAATGATAATTCAAAAAATTTATTTTTTAAAATTTTCTCATTATTTATTCCTAAAAAAAACCAACAGTAAGTAGGCACCCTGACCAAATATATCGTGTGGTAACATAAAATGAACAAATTAACATCGGATGTCATCACAACGACACCGTCACTGTGACAAACTAGGGGGCAATTGATCCATAATCAATACTGGCCCCTAAACTAATGACAGACAGGTGAGGACAAAAGATATGGGTACAGTAAGATAGCTAAGATACGGTTGACAAAGTAGCCGATATGCTTACTGAATGGATCTCGGTTTAAAGTCTGCCAATGAATTAAAGCTTCTGAACCAAGTTTGAAACATGCCTGAAAAAGTATCTTAGACCTGTTAAATGTCAAATAATGAGTTGAATCTTTATTACACTATAAACACCATCATCCATAATGGCTCAGATATATAAGTGGCTTTATTATTCTTAATGCTTTGATATTCATAAATGTGTACTAACTTAATCTTCAGAGAATCTTTACAAGTACTGTCATCATTCCTAAGTCAACAACCAAGGTACCAAGGATCAGTAGCCAAGGGTACAATGCTCCCGCTTGTGTTATATAAGACCAGATTTCCATTGAACCAATGTAAAAAATTAGTGACCGAGAGGTTAGGAAAGTATAGAAAATATCCCTCGTATACCGAACATTTCAATAACCATAAAATATTGGTAAAAATATGATCATTAAAAAATGGTGTAATTAAGTTTAAAAATATTTGTCACCTATTTCAACTAAGTTAAAATATAAATTCACCATCTTGTAAAATATAGAATATAAAGTTTAGAAAAAAAAATCTATAAAAAAATGATCATCTCTAATCTTTTAAATTTTCAGGTTAGCTAGAAAACACCTCTATCATTTTTTATCTATTGTTTTGTTTATATTATTATTGACGGTTGAACCATTAAGTATGAGATTAGAAGGAGTTTTTCTTTACACGATTTTTTCCTAAACTTTATATTTTCTTATACATTAAAAAATAAAGAAAAAAGGGTCGAAAAATATTCCAGCCATTGCAATGGAGATGAAGAACCGGTGGTGGGAGTGAGTGACAGCAGTGCCATATTACTTTGCCTATTAACGTAATTCTTTCTCTTTTCCAATCTCCAACCCCCATTTCATGGACTGTTTTCCTCTGTCCCTTACTCAACTCTACAACATACCATGGGTTTCGGTTTCAGGCTAAACCCAACGCTTTCGCACACCAATTCACCTCTTTGCCTCTCTTCATCTTCTGGTCACTTCTCTTCTTTCTTTTTACAACTTTATTACTCATACCAATTATTTTGGTTCACTTTAAATTTTTAATATGTTGTGGTATAATTTAATTCATAATTCAACTTTTTTTTTTAATAACTATAAAGTAAGGTTATTATTAACATGTGTCTTTATTTCTTCAGTGTTGTGTTTCCATTCTCCTTCCTATTTTTTAATCTCTTTAATTTTGGGCAATAATATGATGCAGCAGGTATTACGGAAACTTGTTTCAACTCCCCAAGGTTGTCTTTGCCCTATGAGGAAAGAGAAATTTTGCAAAAAGATATTGGAAGGGTTTTCGCCTTTTCGCCATCGGCGTTGGAAACCATAGAAAACGATTCATTAGGAAGGCCAGAAACAAAGGTTCAGCGTGATTCTTTATGACAAGCCATGTGATTTTTCTATTTCAAATTATTAGCACTGCAGTGACATTCTTATATTAGGATTTGACTCATCAAAACTGAGAAAATAAGACCTCGAGTGTTTGGTAGGGTATATTTTTTAGCTACTTTTCCTTGTAATGTCTTTTCTGCCAAGTGATTTCATGTTCATTGTAGATTATTATGATAAAACGTAGTAAGTTTATAGAAAAATGGACAATTAAAGTTGGAAATTTTAAAATATAACACACCTTTAAAATATAAATTTGTGAGTAAGTGTGAATTCAACTTTCCCATAACATGTTGATTGCTAGAAAATGTTATCTTACAGAAAAGGTGATTATTTCACAGGTCAACAAAGGAAAGATGTCATTGATTAGTGTACATGAAATGATTGATAATACACAGACAACACCTTTTGGAGAGGTATCTATCATTCCTTCAAAGTTTCAGTCATTCAGGACACAACATTTCCGTTTGTTAATGGAGAACCTTGGCGTTTTAGAAGAAACTATTGCTGACTCTGAAGCACTGAAGTTAGAAAAGGATATTGTACTGCAATTGGGAAAGCTTGGTGCTCTTGAATTGTTCAATGTTTGTCTATCAAAGTCACTTGGAGCCTCAAATGTGTCAGACAATGCTGATGAACTCTCGGATCAAGTAGAAGAGAATAAGAGGACTTGCGAAGTAGTTGACTACAAGGGAAAAGTTGTTGTGCAGTCTAGCAAGAAGAAGGAAAATAAAACAAGAAAGAAGGCACATGTTTCCTCTAGGTCATTGCCTTTAAAAGCTAATCATGAAGATCTTTTACCATCATATACTAAAAATAAAAGAATTACGATTGCCAGCAGGGAGGCTGAGATGTCAAAAGGTGTAAAGGTTAGTTTATTGTAAAGAAAACAAAGTGATTTTACATGAGATTAAAAATTGAATGAACAGTCAAATTGGTGTCAAAAATAAGATGACTACTGACCAAGTCCTTAAATGCTGACTATCAAATAAGTTCTCTAAAGGTTGATCTAGCGGTCTGGTCTATTGACTAGTTCAATCTTTGGAGTATATTTTTTCGAGAACCTTATTTGATTGTGACTCTTGTAAATTTCACAAATGTTAAATCTTTGCTCTACTCTAGGTTCTAGCTGAGTTAGAGAAAATTAGAATAGCTATAGAAGAGGATAGCGAGCAAGTAGCAACGTTGAGTAGCTGGGCAGAAGCATCTGGAGTTGATGAGAAGGTGCTGCAGCAGCTATTACATCGCGGACACTATTGTCAAGATGAGCTCATACGAAGTACTCGTTCCTTAGTTCTATACCTTGCACGAAAATACAGGGGTATGGGAATAGCTTTCGATGATTTGCTCCAGGTTTGTGCCAAATATCATTGTAAACTGTTCTGTTTCGTGTTTGTCATTGTTATTACTGAGGACGTGTTTCTATTTTGGCTTATTACCTATCTATTTTAGTTGTAAGTTATATCACAAGAGCCTGAGTTTCCTGTTTAACAATGGATAACTATGAACAACTTGTGAAAATTAAAATCACTTCAAATCCTTCAACATTTATGTGTGTACATGTGAGGCACTAAGGTTGTTTAGATATGTGTAGGGTATAAAATGGTCATGCTACACATAATGATTTTAATTATTTTGTTAGCTGGTAGATTAGATTTATGGCTTAGAGTTACTGTTAGATATACATTACTTTCTTTATATACTTTAGTAAAAGTCTCACATTACTAGAAATACGGCCGCTTATTAGTATACAAAGTGGGGGTAATCTTCATCCTTTAAGCTATCTTTTTGGATAATTTAAGATGATATGAGAGTCTACCCTGATTTGTTATTGTACCATCCGTATTTGTTCACACTCTAAATGTTCATTCACATATAAGGTGAGGGATGTTCATTCGTATATAAGGTGAGGCTTATATTCATCATTATATAAGCTAGCTTTTAGGGTTGAGTTAGACCTAATATTTAAATTTAAGATTTTATAACTTCTTAATGAGCATTTTGTGAATACATGATAATGTGAAAGGGCCACCATAAGTTTTAAGGTGCTACCATTGCTGATGCTTTGATCAATGTTATCATGAAGTTGACTAAAACTATAAATGTAGAATTAACGAGTAACTTTCCATAGCCACATGAATCCTTTTTAAACAAATTTCCTGTTAATTTATATTTATTCTCTTCATATTTCATAGGCAGGATATGTTGGAGTTCTCCGGGGAGCAGAGAGATTTGACAGTACACTGGGGTACAAATTCTCAACCTATGTGCAATACTGGATAAGAAAATCAATTTCAAGTGTGGTGGCACGATATGCTCGAGGAATCGTAGTTCCTGTAAGTTACTTTTTCAGTTAGGAGATTCTATTCTTGTACCAGTCTCATCTATAACAACATAAAATTTGATCCCTCTTTTCTTTTACTCTTCATTATTCTTTTTAGTGGTCTTTGAGCAGGGCAATAAATCAGATCCAGAGAGCTAGGAAAGCTGTGAAAAATAATTCAACTAGATGCCCAGATGATTATGAAATTGCAAAAATGACGGGTCTTTCACTGGATAAAATCAGATCAGCTAGCACTTGTGTGAGAATCATCACCTCGATTGATCAGAAGGTGAGTGACTGCCTTAGTGTAGGATATATGGTAAGACTTATGCCTTTAGAGAAAGGAGAAGAAGATGGAAGATAAATTACTTGCTTAGTGCATGAGAACGACATTTTATTTCTTTTCATTAATTTTTCTTTTTCCTTTTTCCTTTTTCCTCGTGGGATTTTGTTGACCATGTATGTCGGTATGTTCATGTTTTCAGAATACTTTTGCCTATATCAAACTCAAATTGCTGTCTTGGCTATTTTACTTCACCTATATCACTGTGTAACTCAAAACCAGTTCTTTCTTTTTACCTTTTCATACCCAATGACAGTCATAAAGCATTCAATATATTCTTATTGGAACAGCTGGGTACCATGTTTCCATCTCAGTTTTTCACTTATAAATTATCATGCAATCAATTATATGATGTGGTGACTTTAGAATGTGTTTGGATTCCGCTGATTCTCAATTGAGCTTCCAAATGAATGGTAAGTGTTAGAGTTACGTAAATATAGTAGCAGTATATATTAGGATTAATTAGATTAGTTCTATCTTAATGTAATTTATCCTGTAATTATGAATTCCTTATAACTGCAAAAACTCCGTTGTGATCACAACACATGGAATTCATATGTATTCTCTCGTTTTTCACTCTCTCAACAGTAAGGATTTAGTATGTGAACTTGAGATGAATGATTTAGATTGACATGCAATAAAATTAATGAATCAAAGAAGCCCAACAAAGAAACAGTTCAGCAGAAAAGCCTCAATCCCTTTTTTTGTGTTAACCACTGGTATGCTCTTTTAGAAACAATCCTGTTTAGGGTTTAGTTACAAACTACAATCCCTTTAAAACCTATATAGAAATATGATTGTGTCGTTAAATACTATATCATGTATAAAACTGCTTCTTGACATTGATGTTGCAGGAACTTATGCCTGATACATTAATAGAGAGTCCTGAGGAAGCTGTGACAAAGCAACACATGAGAAGAGACATACACGATCTTTTGAAAGGCTTGGACTCAAGGGAGAGGCAAATATTAGCCCTACGGTTTGGCCTTAATAATAATCAGCCCAGGTCTCTTCAGGAAATAGGGAGGATTTTCAAAGTTAGCAAAGAACGGATAAGGAAGATAGAGAAAAAAGCTCTAGAAAAGTTACGGAATCAAGCTACCACCTCAAAGTTGAATTATTATTTGTATATGTAATATGTAACATATCATTGTTTTTTGTCTTGCTTCAACAGCATCTTCATTTCATCTGCATATGAAGGATGTGTAGTGTGTACAGACTCTTGGTCCAGAATTATGTGTCAAAGTTGGGAAAAGGGTTATCACCTGTTGGCTTGTTGCCATTGTAGCATTTCACTGCATGTGCTTATACATGATTAGATAAAAACAATATGATCAATTTAGTCCGTTAGACAATTGTGACTTATGAAGTTATCGTCTGAAACTCAGATTATCAATTCAACACCTACAAACAGTAATGGAACCATTGGCGATTTAAAGTTGGTATGAAGATGAAGGTAAGGAGAGAGACATCCTGGATTCAACCTCCATTGCTGACAAAAATTAACAAAGTAACAACAAAAATTTGCTTATTCAAAACAGAAAAAGGGTAATGAAACCATCTACATCTTGGTATGAAACTTTGTCCTGTCAAAAGTTTTCCAAAATCTTCTGTTGACTAGTCTTAAGATTTCTTCCTTTGAAGTCTCCAATTAATTTCAATGATACATTTTAGTATTGACGCAAAAATATTTAAATGATACAATCTTCTAAACTATATCACATCATCTTCTATATATTAAATTTGAGTTTTCACTTAAATGGGTGGAATAGATAGTAATTTCATAAGGATGGAAATTAGATTTCTACACAATGAGCACCTATGAAAAATATTCATGATGGTAGGAAGTTTATTTGCAAAAGGAGGTTGGTTCTATGATGGACTTGGTTTTTAAGGGATCATGATGGTCTCATGTACTCAGCCATTGGATTGAAATGGATGGTCGGATTACATAGGGTTACCAATAGAACCAATTAGAGATAATTTTGCTTTACTTTGCAATTCAATCGTCATATAAATTGCTTATTTCTACCATTGGGTGTTTGTCGTGTGTCGACCAAACCCCAGCAAAGCAAACATATTCATCGTGTGTTGACATCACGTTCTCTTTCTCTTAACATCGTGTGTCGTTCTCGTGTGCTTCTTATGGGTTCCAACCCTAGCCATTTTTACGTCTTCTTTAACTTTTCATTTTTATTTATTTCCTTTACTTATGCATCTTTTCATTTCTTTCCAAATCCCCAATCTCAATTTCTGTTATTTCCGTCTTCGCGCCCCTCGTCCGCATAATTTGCATCATAACTTTAATTGATTTCATTTGTTTGTTTCATCGAAGAATGTCTCTCACACAATTATTAAACTTTGTTCTCCCTCGAGTGGGTCTATTTTGATGTAATTTGTGAAATTTTAGCAAAAGAAGAAAAGGTGAAATTAAAATCCATTGTTGCGTGTTAAATTATTGTTTACTCTAAGCATATAAAATACCAAACCCTAAAGACTTACTCTAGGAAAAGAGGGATTACTTCTCAAAATGTCACTTGATTTACAGGAGGGCTCTGAGGCCTTATTTATATACTAAGAAAGGGGCCTCGACTTTGGCCCAACAATCATCAGTTAACAATAATCTCCTAAGATCATTGAGAAATAGAAATACTAGAGATACTTTCCTAAAATAAAGGGGGTACCTGACAGACCCTCCCCCCCGACTCGGGAGGAACAGGAGCCCTCAATCATGAGTTCTCGACCAAAAGACGTGTCGAGTGACTATACGTTGAGTACTGGTTTGACTTGTTGTGGTAGATTACGATGGGGTGCCTTGAGCGATTGTGGTGATATGTCTAGTAGATATGTATCGAGTGGTGGTGTTCTGAGTGACTTGGTGCCGAGCGGCGGAGAAGTTTGTTTCGGGGTTCGATCTCTGCCTGCGCATATTTCGATTTTGAACCTTCTTCTTGCCATTTCTTAGGAAGGACTGGATCCTTTCAAGGTGGTGGTGGATGGAAAGGTTGTGGATCTTCCAGATTCTGAGGGAGAAGACACTACTATCGATCCCTCTGCTCCTCCTCCTCAAGTTGAAGCTAAAGTTCCTTTTTCTCCTCCCTTGAATGATGACTAGCTGCCTCCTCCTCCTAGCTAGTCTTCTTTCGTTCTTTTGATTTATGATTCCTTCCACTTGTATAAACTTTGTCTTTGTATACACAATAAAATATGACTTTTCCTACGTATCTGTACCTTTGTTTACTATTTATGAGTGTTGATTTGTAGTTTCTTGACTTTTCTACTCGGGATGCCAATATGGTTTGCGTAGTATTTCTAAGAATCCGCATTTGAATGTTGTGACCTTTGGTTGGGATTTAATGTAACAAAATTTGTCGTGACTCCCATTTACTCAGGATTTTAGGACTTCACGTAAGAAAATTTATCGTTACTCCCACAATCGGGATTTTAGGACTTAACGTAAGAAAATTTGTTTTTACTCCTCTGCTCAGGATTTTAGGACTTAATGTAATAAAATTTTTTTGTTTCTCCCTCACTCGGGATTTTAAGACTTAACATAAGAAAATTTTCCGTTACTCCCTCAATCTGGTTTTAGGACTTAACGTAAGAAAATTTTCCATTACTCCCCCGCTCGGGATTTTGGACTTAACGTAAGAAAATTTGTCGTTACTCCCTCACTCGGGATTTTAGGACTTAACGTAAAAGGATTTGTTGTTACTCCCCCACTTGGGATTTTAGGACTTAACTAAAACAAATTATCGTTTCTCCCCCGCTTGGGATTTTCGAACTTAACGTAAGAAAATTTGTTGTTACTCTTTCGCTTGGGATTTTAAGACTTAACGTAAGAAAGTTTGTCGTTACTACCTCGATAAGGATTTTAGGACTTAATGTAAGAAAATTTACTATTAGTCCCCCACTCGGGATTTTAGGACTTAACATAAGAAAATTTGTGGCTACTTCCTCGATCGATACTTTAGGAATTCACATAAGAAAGTTTGTTGTTAGTCCCTCGAATGAGATTTTAGGACTTAACATAAGAAAATTTTTTGTTACTCCCCTACTCAGGATTTTAGGACTTAACGTAAGAAAATTTACCATTACTCCCCCGCTCGGGATTTTAGGACTTAATGTAAGAAAATTTGTTGTTACTTCCCCACTTGGGATTTTAGGACGTAACGTAAGAAAATTCGTCGTTACTCCCTTGATCGAGAATTTAGGACTTAGCGTAAGAAAATCTACCATTACTCCCCCGCTCAGAATTTTAGGACTTAACATAAGAAAATTTGATAAACTGAATTGTACTTATATTATTGTTATTTTAGTGGACCTCATTAAAACCTCTCGCGAGGAAAACTCAGTGGGAAAAACCCCTCGAGTAGGAAAAAGAATGCCCCTATTGTATTCAACTGTGATACATCTGTTAGTGTGTAGCGTTCCTAGTTAGCCACTAGCTTTCTGTCTTCTCTGACTTTTCTACTGTTGTCAACTACTTTTAGAACTAAATCTCCTTTTCAAAAAGGTCGTGGCTTAAGTTGGGCGTTCCGCTTGAGCGGATTTCTGTTTGGAGGCTTTTATCTTGATGTAGGCTATGTCTCATTCTTCCAGACTAAGGTCCAGGTTTTCTTGTCTTCTTGCATCATTCTTTTCCTCATTGTAGGAGGTTCTTCTGAGGAAGGGATCTCCTAGCTCCTTCGAGATCATTGTGTCTACTCCACATGTGAGGTGGAATGGTTTTTCGTGGGTCGTTGAGTGAGGAGTTGTGTAGTAAGCTCTTAAGGCTCCAAGTAGTTCTTCTTCCCATCTTCTTTTTTCTCGTCCTAGTCTTCGCTTTAACTCTTGTAGGATAACCTTGTTGGCGGCTTCAACTTGTCCATTCATTTGGGGATGCTCTACTAACAAAAATCTATGCTTTATGCCTAAGTTTTTACAGAACTCAGTAAAGTGTTTTTCTATGAATTTTCATTCTTTGTCTAAGATGATAGTATGGTATAACACCCCGGTTCTCCGGACCCGAAGTTCGATGTAATCAAAACAAATAATTAATAAAAATGCAAATAAATTTTTCGAGTTTGAAATATTTCTTGAACACAACTACGATTACATCAAGACCCAAATCACAGAGAACCAAAGGGTGAAACTTAATAAAATATAACTGGATCGTTAAATAGTTTGCCCATAACGGTATACAAAATAACAGAGTTTTATAGCGGAAGAAGAATATGTATACCGGGCACACGGCTAGTCCCATATATGAAGATATGAGAAAAGGCACGGCAGAGCATGCAATGGCATATCATAAGCCTAATAGACAACCATTATCATTTTACATAATCATATGAGCATGCAATGTCTAATATATATGTATATACATATCTATATGGTCATGCATCATACATCTCCAATACCCATATCCCATAATTGGTCATATCCGATTCAACCTCAAGACATATGTCATCAACACTTATACATTCCCAAAATGGGCTACATATTCAACACTATTTTATTCACCAAGCGGGTATGAGTCCATATACCCCCAAATACCAATACAATATCCACTTATATCATTATTCACAATACATCCAAAAATATCAATAAATATCAACACTATCATGTACATTCATTCACAATTCAATAAATTACAATCGCTGCCGGCCAAGGCATTCCATTACCACTATTTTACCTTCACCAAGGCTTTTCTTTAAAAATGTTCTCTTCCCATGACATCCCTGCATCAATACTAAAAAGTAGACCACATGGGAGAGTGGGTTATACATTTCAAATGACGATATGAATACAATTGAAATTATGTGCATATGCATATCAACATCATGTATGCTTTGCTAAACCATCAATAAATATCATAATCTATTCATTTAACAATGTACATATCATGTATTCTCTCATCAATTCATAGCAAAGCAAGCATATACACAAATATTCCAACGCCACAACTGGCCAACATCATCAACATAGACCATTTTGGTCTTTTCTCAAAGCCACCATGGGCTATCATCATAATTATCAATCATAATCAATCATGCCCAACCTTATAATGGGCCATAACACACATATCATCATATTCAACATCATTTTGTATATTCATATCATTTATTACTCATACGTGGTCTTTTAGGTATTTAATTACCCATCTTATCAACACCATACCACCATCTCAATCATCATCAATCATCATCATATTCTGGCATATCTCCATGCTATATGCAAATGCTCTTATGGCTAATGCATATGCACAATGGAATAATCAACAACAAATGCAGATCCGACTGTGGGAAATAAACACCAAATTAATTTGTGGGACAAGCATAGGTGTGATACTATGCCCTTACCGCAGTAGTAAATTGTGTACACATATATCTCAACTTATGCATGCTTACACCATCATAATTTTACTAGTACCAAACCGCTCTCGCCCATTTGTAGCACTAGTCACCCCGTGACTTGTGGATCAACATCGTGGCCTCACTTGCCACAAGTGCTACGGGCTCCTCCCGAACACACATCGAGAGAGCCATGCCCCGTCGAGCACCGAGGTAACTTGCTCATCACAAACCCACCCGCCCATTGGGCCCGCCACATAGGGTGCCTTGTCACCAAACTATGGACAGCTTCATGACTCACACATCGAGTCATAGGGGAAACAACAAGAATGCTCGTGCACTGAGCCGCCCTCCCACTGGGCCCGCCTAGTGGAACCCCCTAATATTCCACATAGACAGCGATTATATGCCATGGATGCAATGAAAATGTAAATTTAATGCATCCTCACATTGTGCATCCTAAATGCCACTCATCAAACATCATCATCGTAATCACCAACACCACCATACACACCTTAGTGGATTTTATCATTGTTGGTTTCTTAGCCATTATATTCAAGTTTTATATATGACATTTTCATCTTAACATATTTCACATATATTTCATATCATACACGCAAGTCAATACTTGCAATCAACCACAATGGCATTAGAACATTACATAATGTTCATCAATATTACCACACTTTCATTTAGTGGGTTTTCATCTCACTATTCATTACCATTGTCTCATGTATATATATACATATATTGGTGTGGCATTCACAATATTTCATTATTATATTTCAAACCACACATACAAGATCACACTTGTATCACACATAATGGTACACAACAATTCATCAATAATAATATACACCTCTTTGTGCAAGAGAGTGCTCAACATCATTATCTATCATTAATCAATGTCATATGTTTCTCTAATTCATCTATTTATAATTCATACTATGTCATTTATTTATCCTCTTATTGGTTTCAAAATCACCTAAGGGTATATCTCATAACCCCATCATCAGGTTCTCATTGTCATCCTTTTATTACTCCATCCTTGGGGGTAATTATATTACAATTAGTTCATCCCCAATTCTATTAATTAAATTCAGCCACCACCATGCCATATCATCATGGCATACCCCTCATATCATCTCTTAATTATCTCATAACATTAAGAAAGGGGTCTAACATAAGCTCACCATATATAAAATAGAACTATCTGCATTCTGGTGGAAATTCACTCAAGCGAGATTCACCTCCGCTTGAGCGAGATAGACCAGGCTCGCTTGGGCGAGCCCAATGCGCGTAAGCGAGAAGCTCCCAGGGGTGTGTCTACGCTCGCTCGCTTGAGCGAGACTCCATTCAATTAGTCACTCGCTTAAGCGAGACAATTATAAAGCATCAGGTACCTTGCTCGCTCAAGCGACCCATGCTCGCTTGAGCGAAAATCTTCCAGTACCATATTTTAGGCTCGCTCGCTTGGGCGAGCTTCAACTTGCCATACCTCTCGCCTAAGCGAGATTCATCCAGTACCATTTTTCCATCTCGCTCGCTCAAGTGCGGCTACGCCCGCTTGAGCGAGATTTGTCCAGTGGCTACCTCAACCATGTCACACGCGTCTTGCCTGAGCGAAACCTCATCTCGCCTGAGTGAGATTAGGCCAGAGGCCAATTCTCTAAAGCAGGGGACTCTCGCTTGAGTGAGATCCAATCTCGCTATTGTCAGGACATGCCTAAACACTCAAGTTTATCACTCCCATTCACATATCCATATCCTTATCATGTACAATTTGACCAAAACTAACCTTTCTCATTTACACACATCACCATTTTAAATCTTAATTCATCAACTATACAATGAAGGCTTTAAGATACTTCCCATCCCTACACCACTCATCTCAAAACAATCCTCTACACTTTGTTTCACTCATTCGTTCATAAATTTTTACCATCATTTAGTTCATGTCCAACCAAAGGACTATCAAACACTTATCATTAACATCATATATATACATATATTTTCATAACAATCAACATAAGCCAAGCCATTATTCGTCACTTCAGCAATTCAATCATATAAGACATTCATGGCAAGGCATTGCATGAGTTCATACATTTACATAATTACAATTATTCACTCATGCAAATTTAAAATGTAAACTCCTCTCCTACCTCGAGAGAAGAACCGTAATCCCAACGCTCTGATTGCCTCGATCGTTCCGCATCATCATCCGGAACATAATCCTATCACAACAAATATATATGCTATTAATACTATTACAAGGCTCCATCTCTCAAAACCCATTATCAAGTCCTAGACTTGCTTAAACTCCAACTTTTCATGCATATGTTAGGCTTCAGGAATTCCTTTCCCAAAACCAAGATTCTCTAGGTTTCAAGGGCTAAACGAACCTAACAATGACAACACTATATCCCTTATCCATAATGCATCTAATTTTAGCTTAAGTCATCATGGACTCTTTTAAGTCATCATCAATCAATAAATCCAAGGATATATATCATGGTCCTAAACCTCATTGTATCAATTTCCACTCTATTGGTCTATCACTCATAGTCATCCCCCAATATGTCCCTCATCATAAGGAACACCAATGGCCTACAAACATTATTACAAGATTAATATTGTCATTCATCAACCAACTCCAACATACCACAAAACTCATTCTAGAGTGCAATATCATCACAACTCATTAGTCAATCCCAATGATGCTAGAAGTTCATCATCTCATATAAATTCATTCCAAAAAAAATCCACAATCATCAAAGTTACTAATTTAGCCAAAACCCCCAAATCATTAACACCTAGGGTTTTTCATCTAAAATCATTTAACAATACTCCCAGTCAATCTCCTTAAATCATCATAGTCATTATAACTCTTTTCATCCCTTAACATAAAACCACATTCCAACTCACACCTCCACTATTCATGCCTAGGGTTTCAACATTCCCATCAACATGCAAGGTTTTTAACATTTACAACTTCAACTCAACAACCCAAAACCATAAATGAAATAATGAGGAGGTAAGAAACTTTACCTCACCACCATGCTCAAACCAAGGGTGAAGATAGGAAGGAGGAAGAAGGAGGTGCTCCCACATTAGCCCCAAAGTGCTATTCTAGCCTCTCAAATCCATGGAGACCAATTGATTTTGGGTTGAATATGGCCATGGAAAGAGGGCAAGAAGAGAGAAGGGGAGAAGGAAAAAAAATGAAAGAAAGTAGAGGGAGAAGGGTGCACCGAGAATAAGGAAGAGAAAGGGAAAAATTAGACCAAAATTGGACATTGTCCAATGGTTAAAAGGATGTCACATCATGCTTTTACCATTGGGTAATAATTCCTTTACCCATTGTGCAAAATATGGTAGAAAAGAGAGGGAATGGTGCAACGGCTGAGTGGAGAAGGGAAATGGGATTTTTAGTTTTCATTTAATTCCTTTTGGTTCATATTTTCCCCGTTTAATAACATACGTCGTGTCCAATTAATTATTTCCTTAACACCAAAAATTATTTTAACTATACCACCTTAACCACAATAATTTTCTAAACATTCTAGATCCAACAAATATTTAATTTACCCTTGTAGGTCCCACATCGTCTGTTAAATCACCCTATTCTGGTAAATTTTAGTTTACCGATAATTCATCTCTAATGTCAAATTAAATCTCCCATAAGTATTTGACCATAAATAATTAATTGTCATTATCTAATAAATTTATTTTCTTTAAAATCCGGGATGTTACATAAGGGGAAACCCATCTCTGCAAATGATGTTTCTCCATGTGAAGTTCTGTACTTTCGATACGGAGATGGTGGTGAGAGACTCGACTTCTATCTATTTTGTGAAGAGGTCTATAGCCACCAGTTGGTACTTTACTTGTATTTTTCCCAAGGGAAAGGGTCCTAAGATGTCCATCCCCACATGTTGAAGGGCCAAGGGGAAAGAATTTCATGTAATGGCTCAGGGTGGTTGTGTATTTTGTTAGCATTTATTTAGGAGGATTTACACCTTTTGATAAAGTCATAGCAATTTGAGCATAGAGCGGGCCAGAAATATCCTGTCTGGAGGATTTTGATAGTTAAGGGTTGTACTCCTCCGTGGTGTTCGTAGATTCCTGAATGGAGTTTTTGTATTGCGTACTCTACTTGTTCTTTGTTAAGGTATTTGTTAGAATCAAGTATAAACTCAAGACTAAGAAGTCTGAACCCTATGTGATTTGTTAATAATATACATTAAGACTCTTAGCTAAAATGAAGTCTGTACGCTTGGTGTATCTAACTATTCTGTTTAAGTGTGACAAGAAGTCTGTAGAAATCTAATTATAAAGAACAAGGGGAGTTCATAAAACTCAAATTCGCTCTTATCTAGAAGAGTCCGCACTATCTAAAGACGTCAAATAAATATAGCCCTTCAGAAGCTACAGACCTCAAGATGATGTTTTCTATTTCTTGATACAGCATGTGAAAAGGATCTTTCCTTTCTAAAATAAGGAGCTGCATGGACTTTCAGATGCCAAATCTGTGTCTATCATCAAAAAGGAAATAAACGAAAAAGTTGAAGACTTGCTTACTTGAATCAAGAAAACTACCTTGCATATTCCAAGATGTCAGCAAAAGCTGAACTTGTATAAGACAGACAGCTTAAGGTCAACTGCTATGAAGCTGTACCTGATTACTCAAATTGGGTAAGCAAAAAAGATCTTTTTAAGAAGACTATCGAGGCAATCCATTTAAGGAATCATCTCTAAAGCATGTCTCTACACTCACTTACTGTACGATCCTCAAGAAGATCAACAACCTCTAAGCTTAACCAACGACTATCTCAAGGAGGACTATAAATACAAGAAGCTTTCAAATTCCAAATAGACTTTTTTCCCTTATCATTCAACACTCTCTGATCTCTCTCAAAAACCAAAAGTTTGAAAGACCTTTTCTAAAAAGTTTCTAAGTTCTTGTATTTTACTACTTAAGTCTTCTTTGTAGTTCTATTTCTAGCAGACCTTGACTTATAGTAGTCTATAGCTCAATGTACCTGGCTTAACATTTCATATTCTTATACGCTAAGTTATATGTTATAACATTAAAACTCTTTATCTATACTCTTTGTAAAATCTAGTGTGTTGCCAGAGTCTGTTAGTGTGGGAAACACTTGTAGCCTGAAAAGGCTTTTGAAAGAATACTTGGGAATCTGTAGCTAGGAGTGGTTCTTTGAAACAATACTTGGGTTATAAGCCATAAGTGGCTGGAAACAAAAATACTTAAGGCACTAGGCTGGTGCTGTTATTGTAAAGGTGTTGTTTACAATAGTGAAAATCCTTTTAGTCTGAAGGGACTGGACATAGCTTCTACATTGGAAATGAACCAATATAAATCCGTTGTGTGATTTTGTATCCTTTCTCTGGTGTGTTAACTTACTTAAGCTGTTCAGTAGTCTGTACGTATGTTTTTTGAAAAAGAGTTTAAGACTTATTCAACCCCCTTTTAAGACTAACTCTATACCATCTTTGGTATCAAAGCTTGTCCTTTCGGGTTGATTACTCCTTCAAGTAAAAAGGACCAAGATCTATCACCTCTTCTTAAGATCAGCTTACTACAAAAGATTCATCTATGAATAGACCACCTGCCTTCCTTGGTGAAGATTATTCTTACTGGAAAGATAGAATGGAAATGTTCATCAAGTCTACTCAGTATGCTCTATAGGGAATAATCACATGAGGTGATGAACTAGCTCCTATAGACAGCGAAGGAAAGTTAGTTCCTGAAGATAAATGGTCCACTACTGACTTCAAAAAAAGGGAGTTAAATGCTAGAGCTAGAAAATTTGAATACAACAAGGTTTACAACTATAAATCTACAAATGAGATCTGGGATTCCCTTCAATGCAACTATAAAGGAACCTCCAACGTTAAGCATTCCAAGAAAATCCTTGTGACAAAGAAATATAATAACTTTAGAATGGAGGATCATGAGTCTGTTGACCAGATGTTTGGAAGATTTCAGACTTTACTCAATGAGCTCAAAGCCTTAGGATCTACGTTTTCCACTAAAGATATCAATGTGAAGCTTCTGGGATGTTTACCAGAAAGTTTGATGTCAAGTGTGCTACTCTGGAGGAAGCTAAGGACCTTAGTATTCTGACTCTGGATGAACTTCTTGGAGTTCTAAGGGTTCATGAGCTGAAGTTCAACCATAAGGAAGTGTCAAAACCTTTATCTTTTAAGAACATTGCCTTGAAATCTGAAGAGACTTTTAGGAGATGCAAGGAGCCTAGCGTTGAAGAGTCAACTAGCTTAGACATTACATCTGATGAAGGAGATAGGACACTAATAAAGAGTTGGCTCTTGTCACTAAAAGATTCCACAGACTTCTGAAAAAGAAGAAAAATGGAGCTAGAAGGTTCAACAGAAAAGAACCTAAAGGTAAAAGTCAATTAAAGTTTAAGACTGATAAATCTATTTTAGAATGTTTCAACTGCAGAAAACCAAGACACATAAAGGAAGAATGTCCTCTTCTGAACAAAGACCATAAAGATAGAAGAAAGAAAAAGAAATTCTTTAAAAAGCAAAAAGGACTCATCACTTGGGATGATGAAGATTCAACCAGTATAAGTGAGTCTAAAGAAGAGACAGAGTCTGCTTAGATTTTCCTTATGGCCAAAACAGATTCAAAATTTGAAGTAAGTTCAGATGAATCTGAATCAGAGGAGGTAAATCAGTCTGAACCTAACGAAAATTATGAAGCTATTTTTGAAGACTTTTCAATTCTTTTGAAAAATGATAAACTGTTGAAAAAGAAACAGTCTGAAATTATTTCTTCATATGAAGATACAATATCTGAACTGAAGAAAAAGGATTTAGATCAAGAATTTCATAAGCTCAAGAAGGAAAATGATTCTTTGAAAATTGAACTGAACAGTTCAAATGCTCGTTGTATTTCTCAAGATAAAGAAATCAAGTCTCTTCAACAAGAAGTAAACACACTTACTACAGACTTGGCCTGATTTGTAAATGGAACTAAAAATTTATACAAACTTATGGGTAAATCCAAAGGAAGTTCCAAAAGACCTAGTCTAGGGTATGTTGAAGAAACTAATTGCAAAGAAAAAATTTCTCCATCTTCATCTTCTCAATCTAAGCATAAGCATGCTAAATGCAACTATTGCAAGAAGCATGGTCATGTGATTCAAGACTGCTTAAAGAGAAAAAGGAAAAATGAAAAGAATACTAACCTTATAGGACCCAAAAAGTTTTGGGTATCAAAGACAATAATTATCCCTATTTTAGATGTGCTTAAGGACAAAAGCAAAGCAACACTACTGGTATCTGGATAGTGGGTGCTTACATCACATGACAAGCAAAAGGTCTATGTTCCTAAACCTGGAACAATTTGAAGGTGGTAAAGTTACTTTCAGAGGAAACCAGTCTGGTTGAATAACTGGGATTGGTAAAGTTGGTAACATTCCTTCATCAGTAATTGAAAATGTTTATTTTATTGAGGGTCTGAAGCATAACTTACTGAGCATAATTCAATTTTGCGATAGTGGTTACAAAGTTTCTTTTGATAAAGAAAAGTATACAGTCATCAATCATGATGGAACTACTCTTTTCTCAGCCAACATACATAACAACCTCTACAAGGTTGATTTGGGTGAACTGGACAGTCAAAATGTAACTTGTATTTTCTCCTCTTCTGAAGAGAAATGGATCTGGCACAAGAAGCTTGAATATGTTAGCATGAAACATAGATCAATAGAAAAGGGTTAGTGAAGGGACTTCCTAGAATTTCATTCAATGGAACCCAACCCTGTGAAGCATGTCAAAAAGGAAAACAACACAAAACTTCTTTCAAAAACAAGGATGTTGTTTCCACTACCAGACCACTTGAACTGTTACATTTAGATTTGTTCGGACCATCTCAAATTCAAAGTCTTGCTGGAAAAAGATATGGCTTTATCATTGTTGATTATTTCACTAGAATGACATGGGTGTATTTCCTAGCCCACAAAGATGAGTTTGCATAGGTATTGAAGATTTTCTATAAGAAAATCCAGTCTGAAAAAGGAGTCTGTATTGGTACAATAAGAAGTAACCATGACAGAGAATTTGAAAATGAAATTTTCAAAAAAATTCTATAACAAAACTGGCATCTCTTACACATTTTCTTCTCCAAGAACACCTCAACAGAACGGTGTTATGGAAAGGAAAAGTAGAAGTCTGTTAGAGATGGTTAGAACCATCCTATGTGAAAACATCTACCAAAATATTTTTAGGTTGAAGTCGTAAGCACTTCTCGTTATATTCAAAACAGAGTCTTTATCAAACCAATACTGAATCAGAGTCCCTATGAATTGTGGAAAGGAAGGAAACCTAACATATCATATTTTCATCCATTTGGATGCACATGCTATATCCTAAACACAAGAGATCAACTTGGAAAGTTTGATTCAAAGTATGATAAAGGTATTTTCATGGGTTATTCCAATACAACAAAATTTTACCGAGTCTTTAACACAAGAAATCAAACCATTGAGGAATCAATGCACGTAAGATTTGATGACTTAACAAAGACTAACAAGAAATTGACAGATCTAGAATGTGATGATACAGGAATTATACAACCTGAAGGAGAATCTGAACCATCAGACTCTACAACTCATCTACAACAAGGATCAGATCAACAAACAGTGTCTGAACCAGAGAAACCCAGAGAATGAATGTTTAAGACCTACCATCCTTCAGATCTCATTATTGAAGATCAAGCTGAAGGAGTCTGGACTAGATCAAGACTTCACAATTAATCATTGATAGGTGTTTTAGAACACTAATTTTTACTGTTTATTTTATTTAAAATCTCAATTTTACTTTATCATTTTCCCTTGAATTTCATGATTTCTGTTGTTATTGTTAAGTGTTGTATTTTGCACAAATCAAAAAAAATGAAACACTTAAAGAATACATTTTTTAGGATTGGAAAATATGATTGATTGGTATTAAATTAATTATTTGAAAATATCAAATCCAAAACCTTAAAATCATCATTCCATTCCTACAAAATGTAAGCTCTGAATGTTCCATTTAATTGACCAAGATACAATTCTTTATTTATCTCATAATTTTGTTCATGGTGCAAAGTTCCAATCAGAATTTTGATGCAACAAAAATTGTTCCAAGAAGCCAAGAATCCACACGGTCAAAGCCATCCAAATGTCAATTGTTTATTCAAAGCAAATTGCTCGCAAAATGACAAAATTCTCACGGCCCACAATGATCCCATGTGCAGAATTTTTGCAAGCCCAATGTATCACCTAATTCTCCATTCATTCTCACGGCTACAAGCTTCCAAGGGCCAATATTTTATGCAATTAATTGGTCAACAAGTGCTTCTCATAGCTGGACCAAAAAGTAAAGAATTCCATGTAGCAAAATATTAAACAAATGCATCATTCCTTCTCTATTCAAGTCACAGTCAACAAGACTTCCATTGCCAAATATTTTATGCAAATAAATTGGAAACCAAACTCCATTCATTCAAGCATTTTTGGCTGCACCAAGAAATGTCCCATGTGACATTATTGAATGCAAACAAATGCAAGTCATGGTCAACAAGGTCCCATGTGCCAATTAATTAAATGCAAGAATGGACATCAACAAGCTCCAACGTGAAATGCTCTCCTAAAGTGCAGAATGTTTATGCAAATTATTAACTCTTCATGGCATTAAAAAAATTAAAAAGAGAAACCCACCAAGGTGCAATTCAAGCTCATGGAAATGGAAGGCAAAATGGTATGTCCCCTTAGTGCTTAAAATTCTAACATGAAGTGCTTAATGGGCAAGGTGATGGGCTAATTTTTAATGCAAAAATTTAGCCATGAAATGCTATAAATTAGAGCCAAGAGCTGAAGGAAAATCATCATGAAGGAGGAGAAGCTAGGAGAAGAAGCAGAGGAATTTTAGGAGCAACAGGAACTTCCTGGTTTGCAATTCTAATTTTTATTTTTTATTTCTGTATTTGTTTGTTGTAATTGTGTTAATGGAAGGCTAAGACTTTAAATTGATTTTCTTGGAGAATGTTGTAATGTTATTTTTGAGGTTTAGATTTTTAACTTGAAATACCTTTCCTTGTTATTAATCTCTTCATAATTTTAGCTTGATTATTTGATTTCTATTTTGTTTAATTAAGTTGTATGCTTAATCAATTTAATTATACAATTAGAATTGAATAGGATTTAAATTAAGATAGATTAAGAAATATGCATGCTTAATGAATGCTTCAAAATCAATCTTAATAGTTGTGGTTTGTTTAATTCCATAACGTTGAAGTTAGATTATGTATGTAGGCGATGTTTCTATGTATGTTCAATAATTCCTAGAATTTACAATCTTGACTCCTTTTGCTTAATTAGAATGCTTGATTAACATGCTCATTCAATTTGAATGTAAGTAAAGGAATTGCGAATTAAAAGACGCTTAGTTGATTAATTCAAATTGTACTAAGAGATTGATAATAAGGAAAGTGTATAGAAATCTTTTGAAATCCAAGGATAAAATAAATTACCATTACTCCAAGAAGATCTATCACTTGTTAATTATTTGTTTCACATTTATTTTGTACTCTGTATTCTGTATTTGATTTTATTGTGACAACCAATCAACCCCCCCCAAAATACCTTTGTATGTTTATTGAGTTTTTATTTGTTAAAATTATTGTAAAACTTAATTTTCCTAATTTTTTTGTTGATCTTTGAGAGAATGACCTAGGTTTACACCCTAATACTATATTATTTTTGATGTTTCAATTTGACTGACTGTGACAGTCTGCGTCAATCATCAATATCACTTGTCTCAGAGTTTAAAACCATGACCATTGAAGAAGCTTTAGAGGATCCTGACTAGATCATAGTCATGTAAGAAGAACTCAATTTGTTTGAAAGAAACAAAGTATGGACCTTGGTTCCAAGACCAAAGAATAAGAGTATCATTGGAACAAGATGGGTCTTTAGAAACAAACTGGATGAAGAAGGCAGAGTTGTAAGGAACAAAGCAAGGCTTGTAGCACAAGGTTACAACCAACAGGAAGGTATAGACTTCACTGAAACCTTTTCCCCTGTAGCCAGAGTTGAGGGTATAAGGATTTTACTTGCATTCGCTGCTTATAAAGGAATTAAATTATATCAAATGGATGTTAAGAGTGCTTTTCAAAATGGTTTTATTGAAGAAATTTTTGTAAAACAGCCTCTTAGGTTTGAAGACAAATCTTTTGAAACACATGTCTTTAAACTAAGTAAAGCATTGTATGGTCTGAAACAAGCACCAAGAGCTTGGTATGATCGACTCAGTTCCTTTCTTAAATCAAAAGACTTTACTAGAGAAAAGGTTGATACAACTTTATTTAGAAAAGTCTCAGATAAACACTTTCTTATAGTGAAAATTTATGTGGATGACATTGTCTTTGGTGTTACTGAAGAGAGTCTGTGCAAAGATTTTGTGAAAACTATGTAGGCTGAATTTGAGATGAGCATGATGGGTGAACTTAAATTCTTCCTTGGTCTGCAGATCAAACATACTAATGATGGAAGTGTTATTCATCAACAAAAATACCCCAAAGAGTTACTCATAAAATTTAAAATGGCTAATGTCAAACCTATAAGTACACTAATGCACCCAAATTGCATCATAAGTAAAGATGAATTTGGTACATCAGTGGATCAGACTCTGTATAGAGGAATCATTAGATCACTGTTGTACTTGACATCCAACAGACCAGATATAATGTTTAATGTGTGTGTCTGTGTAAGATATCAAGCAGACCCCAAGGAATCACATCTATCTGTAGTGAAGAGGATTCTGAGATATCTTGCTGGTACCATTAAATTGGGCTTAACAAGAAACAAAATTCAATAGCTCTCTTTACAACAGAAGCAAAATACTTGTCTACAACCAATTACTGTTCACAACTTCTATGGATAAAGTATCAATTAAAGGACTATTCAATTCAAGAAGAAGAGATTCCTGTATTCTGTGACAACATAAGTGCTATTAATTTATCAACGAATCTTATTCAACACTCAAAGGTAAAACACATTGAAGTCAAATATCACTTCATTCATGACTGTGTCCTTAAAGGCACTCTAGATCTGAAGTATGTGGATATAGACCATCAAAGAGATGACATTTTCACCAAACCTTTAGTAGAAGTCAGGTTTGCATTTATCAAATATAATCTGAACATGCGTAATATTATGTGATCAAAGTGTCTGTACGTTTGTGGTCTACATGCTTCCTAACTTAGAATATTTTTCTCTTATTTACGTCTATGCTGAGAGACGCAGTTTGTTCCCTCATTTAATTTCTTTTATTTATTCATTTAAATTCTTTTTCATAACATGTGGCATTCAGTTATTGCTTAGAATGCAACCGTTTTTGAAATTTGTTTTCCCTCTATTAAGCCACGTTGCCTTTAAATAACCCCTTCTTAGTTGTCATGTCACTCTTTGCAAAACCTTTCACTTCCTCTATAACCTCTCTACAAGTCTTTCTCTCTCTATTTCCTTGAATTTATCTCTCTTTTGCCTTAAAAACTCTTCTTCCAAAAACTCCTTTTTTCTCTCTATAATGATTGGAATTTCCCTATCTGTGAAGGATATGATTGAATCTTTGTACTTCGATGTTGCTCAACACAAAGTTAAAGGAAGAAATATAACTGCTGAGATTAAAGGCATTGGTTGGACCAGTTTTTGCTTGGACCAGGAACCATTCTCTCCGTCAATGGCTCTCAAGTACTGGAAAACAATATCAGTAGATAAGACAAAGTGTATTCTAGTTGGAACTCTGCATGGGAAATAGATTGAAATCTCTAAAGATTTGTTGGTAATCGTGTTGCAATGCAATCCCATAGGAACTGTCTTCACTGAGTTTGGGTTCACAGATAAGGCATTATATGGAAAGGCTTGTCCAGATAAGGCAACCTCTGGAAATCTGTTGCCTAAGGCCAAGATGTTGCATGTGTTAATGTGACAAGTGTTTTGCCCCAGGAATTCTACAAAGGATATAGTCTCTAAGTTGGACAGATTTTGTATGTACCACATACTGAACAAGGAAAAGGTTAACCTTTCCAACATCTTGCTCACTTACATGACTACTGTTATTGTGAAGAAGTAGAAGAAGGTTCCCTACCCAGCTGTGCTTATGAAAATTTTTAAGATAGAAAATGTAAGTCTGGAGTCTATATCAGACTGGATGACAAGTTGTTTGGTGATGACTAAGCTACCCATTTTCTCTCCTTTGATGGATAAGCCCACTGCCACTACCACAGTCACTGAAGTGCAAAAGACTACTTTGAAGAGGAAAATAAAGTTTGAACCAGTTATGGATCAACCTAAGGTTAAGAAGCCTAAGGTAACAAGTTTTTGTTCTGTCAGACAAGAAGTATGGATCCACCCCCACCAAGAGGTCTAAAGCTATAACTACTAAGAAGCCTGTTGAACCCATCCATGTATCTTCTGCATCGGATGATGAAGTGCCTATTGGGAAAGTTTTGAAGAAAAAGAAGTCTGCTCAAGCTACCTCTGCCACTCAGACTGTTGTTGTTGAAGAAACTTAGCCTGCCTCCTCAACCCTTTAATCAAAAAGCTCATATAATCCATACTTCACTTCCCTCAAGGTGTAACATCCCAGGTATTTTAATTATAGGAAAAGAAAAAAATATAAATAGATGGATATTTATACTTAAAATAATACTAATTAAGTGATATGGAGTGAAAATATGATTTAAAATGAATTTTTTAAGGTAGTGGCATCAGGGGCCTTGACGTGCAGCTTGGCTATGGTGCATAGCATCAGATGCGAATTAATGAGTTGACGCATAACGTCAGTGTTATGCGTAGCGTCAGTATCGTGACCTGTTTTAAAACCCTAAAGCAACAGAGCAGAGGACGTATGCAGGAAGCATTTTTTTCTTTTTCCTCTTGCTGTCCTAAACCCTATGAGCCTAATCTAAGTCAATTGTGGGTGGATTCTTCAAGTTAATACATATTTGGCTTTAGGAAGGTGAGGTATGCTTATGGGAACTCTTAATTTCATAGTTTTTCTCCTCATTCTCACTTTCTCTCTCTACCCGAATCTAGCATGCATAATAGGGTTTAATTCTTGAATTAAATGGGTGTTAGAACTTGAATAAGGGGCTTTGAGGCAATGGGTATTTAAATATGCAATTTCCTTTATTTCCTCTTCTTGACCGAACCCTTGTGGTGACTTATGTTGGATGAGTTTTTTGTTTAGATCCCAAATTGTGGCTTAAATAGAGATCTTGAGGTGTTAGGGATGATGAGTAACTAATGAGTTTGCATTTAGGTAATTGTAGATGTCGAAACAAATGCTGGGAGATCGATTGGTGAAATGGGAGCTGGATTCGAAAGCCAGAAAATAAATCAAGCAAATGTGGGACGTGGTCGACACTAAGAACAGTTGAGAGAAGCTTGGAATCGAGGTAAGGGGGTGTGATGGGTTAAGGTTAATAGAGAAAAGAAATTACGCAGTTGGCATATAGGAAAAAGGGTATATTGTAGCCGCTTTTAATTATTCTAAATTACTTGAGATGATTTAGTTAAATTAGAAATTTAATGATGAAAAATGAAAGATGAAAGATTAAAGAACAGGAAAGTAAGGATGGACTACAATTCTTGGGAATGATAAGTAAAAAATAAATGAATGAATGGATATGTAATCGAATATATTGATATGTGATGATCAGAAAATTATAGAATAACCTATATGGAATAAGTAAAGTTGGGAAGTATGTATATGGTAGTTTATAAAATAAAAGGTAAGTTTAAGTGGGTTATACACAATCATGAATATATATATATATATATATATAAATGCGAGATGGATAAGTGAGGATCAAATAACGAGACATATGATAATTTGTAATTGATAATGTATAAATTTAAATGATATTAGAGAGATAGTGAGACTATGTGAGTAAATGAAAAGTTACAAATTATATTAAATAATCTTGATAAGGGAATAATATGGAAAGTAGAATGAAATGACGATTGGGTTTCAAGTTAGAGAGTAAAGATAAAGTAATGGCATGTTGCTAATAATAATGGTGATGTGTATATTCATATGTATATAGATATCATGAACATTGTCTTGATTGATGATAATGTATGATGATAAATGCGTAAATGAATTCCTAACTTGATGTGATATGGTATGTTAATTGTATTAGTAATTTTCACGTGATATAATTGATAATTGAGATAACATTTGTTGGTATATGTGATTTTAATTATGCATAACTTGATGAGAACAATAAAGTGGTGATGATGAAATATTGGAACATAGCTTGTGAGGGCTGGGTTATATGGCCGCCCTACGAGGTGAGTATATATCAGTTTTTGATATTATACCTGAGGTTCGTGATGTTTAGACGTATGTTCACGATGAGACACCCTGGACACTGTTGAGGGTGGAGAGACATCGCTGGTGCATTGACATGGTCAAGGAACGGTTCCTGACAGGCTTCCAGTGGAGGGATTGTATGGCTATGCTTACATTTATATGACTGATTATGTGATTATGTGGTGGAGGATGACCGACGGTATATGTTACCCTCGTTTTTGGCTTCCATGGTCAAGTCGGACCCAGTTGAGCTACCTAGAGGTCTATGACCCAGTGGTTAAGGGGGAGCCAAGTCGGGCTCGGTGAACCAAGTCGGGTTCACGAGGTGTCAAGTCAAACCCCCAGCTGAAGGTTGACCTTTTAGTATCCAAATACTAGGAGTCTGATATAGATGAGAGTCAGTTGTGTATATACAGTATGATCTTCATGTTATGATGCCTATAATGAATTTAATGATCGATGATGTTATGATGTTGAATAGGAGGTATGCAATTATCTGATTATGGAAATACATATAAGATTATATGAGGGTGTCATATTCTTTGCTTGAGAGTCAGCTGTGTTTTACACTCTTTGATTGATGTGTATGTTGTTGACGATGCTTATATTATGGAGATCTATCTGATGTAGATTGTTGAGTTGACTTGATAGTGATAGAATTGAATGATGACTTAGAGGATAAGTGGCTAGGCATGCATGCTTGGGTTTAATTGAACATTATATGATAATGATGGTGTTAGTTTAGGATAACCCATGTAATTGTGCAAGTATAAAATTAGAATGGTAAGAAAAGGAAGGGTGTGGAAAGTAATTACTAACACAACTAAAAAAACATCTGTTAGCGATGGAAAGAATTGGTCGCTAATCGATGCAAAAACCGTCGCTAATAGGACTAGCGACGGTATTTCAGACGGCTAAACAACCATCGCTAAAACCTTCGTCGAAGATAGATCCGCGACCACAGAAACCCCGTCGCTACATTACCGACGACGTAATACCGTCGCTAACATGGTCTCTGCTCCACTGACTTCAGCCGTCGCTAACTGACCACGTTCAGCGACGACCAGTACCCCATCACTACTAGTAGACATATAGCGACGCCCCTACCCCGTCGCTATTAGTATTATGTAGCGACTATCTATATTCGTCGCTATGTGTAGCCAAACAGCGACCAGCTACGACCGTCGCTATAGTAGCCATACAACGACCAATTGTAGCCGTCGCTAGTAGTAGCCTTATAGCGACCAACCTATCCGTCGCTGTTGGTCTTTATATAGCGACCATATTTGTCCGTCGCTAATGGGATTTTTTATTTTTTTAAAAAATTGTTTAAATATATAGGTTTTGTTAATTTAACTTTAAAAATGTTCATTAATATTTTGTATTGGGTGATAAAATTTTATAATTAAATTTGAATAATTTTTTTAAAATATTTAATTATTATTAAAAACAAAATAATGGATTAAATTTATTTATCAAATAGGTTGAATTATTAATGATAATCACAATAAGGCATTTTTCTTTGAATTTAATTACCAATAAATATTGACATAATAAATGAAGAATGACAAAATAAATACTGAATGGAATATAATATAAAAACTATAAATGAAATATACAATGTGTATACATAATAAAAATACAATCATGGTGGTGGGGGATCCTGTGGTGGTGGTGGGGGCGCCTGGGAAGTGGGGGAGGTAGTCTTGCCATCAACTGCATCAGTAGCTCCTGCTGCTGAGCAAGTTGCCGACGAGTCTCGGCGTGCTGCTCCTCGGCCCGCTGTCGGTCCACCTCGGCCCGTTCCTGCAAAAGCTGCCTCTGACGTCGCTCCTCCTGTAGCTCGTCGTTCAGGTTTTGAATTACCTGAACAACCTCAGTCGGAAGACCAGACGAAGAGGAAGAGGAATGGGTCTTCCCCTTTTTCGCCAGCTGCGTGCCGACGCCACCCAATCCAAAGACCCCCCCTTTCTTGTTCACACCGCCAACAACGTCCATATAGATGGCGTTGTCATTGGAACAAGACAGGGTAGGAGGAACCTCCCCTTCAGGAGTTGAAGCCACCAGGTCCGCCTCCTTCTCGGCCCTCCTGGCCTGATACGCCTCCTGTAAATTAAAAAGCACTGATAGGATTAGTAAGCTGATTTGTAAATTATAAGCATGTGTGAGTTAAAAGTAAATATCGCTAGATCTATAGTCTTCTGGTTTACCCATGCACCGGCTTTGTTCTTCTTGGTCATTTGCATGACCTCAAACAAAGAAGGCTCCCGGTGCTCCCTCAGCTCCTGTGGTGGACAAAAAACATTTAGATTATTATTTGTAAACATGTCAGATGAATCATAATAGAAATGTTTAACATAAATATACTTACAAATCTTTTCTTGTGCTCGAGGGTTGAAATGCTACCCCCAGTGTAAACTGAGGCTGCAGCATCGGCGGCTCTGTTTTCCCTGTTCCGAGCACTCACCTGCTGGAATGGGACACCGCCCACTTCTGGACCATCCCATCCCAATGGTCCTCCGGGATCCAACGAGGGCGCTCACCCTTGTCCCTCACCTTCCAAAGGGTACTCTTGATGATTTTGGAGGTCTTTGTGGCAAAGACCTTCCTAATCTCATCAATCATACCCTCTGCCCACTGGTAATCACGCCATAAAATGAAATGAGAAATCAAAATTAATAAGAGGTCTATTTTACAAATCAAATCACAACAAATTAATGTGGTAACTTACCGAGAAGGTGTCAAACCACCTATCTTGGACAACCTTTCCAGCATCTGTCCAAGATATATATGGACCATCCCACTGGGCCTTTAAAACCTTAGTAATCACTTTGGTAATGCGACTACTATCAACAAAGCTGTAATGACAACAATTATATCAGGAGTATAGCAACACACAATCTAGGGAGACTCCCAAAATTCCGACAGAGTCTCCCCTGTAAATGTAACATTTCCAAGTTTAAATAGTTACCCTGTTACAAACAGAAGAGTTCCCAGTACAATTCAATCTATACAAGTACTAATTAAAGTAACATACAATAAACCAACAAGTCTTTCCACTAAAGTTTAATATAAAGTACCATACAAATAAGATAAAAGTATTTGATTTTTAGTCACTTACTCGTCTCCGGTCGGCACGGGTACCAACATAGGCAGAGGGGATGTCGGAGGTGGGGTGGCCTGATGGCCATGATCCTCTAAGCCACCAACTCCAGGAGTGTGCTCTGGGGTGGCCAGTTGTGGGAGTGATGGGGTGGTCAGCTATGGTGGTGATGGAGTGGTCTGCTGTAGTGGTGATGGAGTGGTCCGCTGTGGTGGTGATGGTATGGTCTGCTGTAGTGGTAATGGAGTGGTTCCCTGCTCTGGGGTGGGAGCCCCCAGACGGGATGCCGGGGTCCTAGACCCACCACCCCTACTGAAGGGCGGTCGACGTCCCGTCATCTGTGGATAAAATCATGAAAAGAAAGGTTAGTCTTAGGATATATATAAACCTATGTATATATGTTTAATAACTACATACTCTGTGTCTGTTTCAGTTTTAAATTCCCCCTCAGTTTCAGTGTCACTGTGGTTATCTATTTGAACAAATTCATCAGTGTCCAGATCAGCCCTAGACCGTTTTGATCGAGAGACAAGGTCTTTGTCAATGTGTTCCCCCCCCCCCCCGTAGTGGCGAGTGTCTCATCCATTATGACTGGATCAATGTTGAACAACAAATTGCCATCGTTGAGCTCGTGTGGTGCAAGCTGATAAGCGTCATCGATCTCCTCGGAGACATTGTCAGTGATCTGACTTCGGGCCTTGGCCTTGATTACTGCATACCAATCCCGATGTCCTCCCGGGAAGTCGGTGTAATAAACCTGCTCAGCTTGTTGGGCAAAAATGAAGGGATCAAACCCTTTATATCTACCATTCTTCTTGACCTCAACTAAGCCGTAGTTGTTGTCAACCTTTGTTCCAACACCGATTGTGTTATCGAACCAATCACATTTGAATAGAACAATATCTCTTCTTATTCGTCTAGAGAACGAAACTTCAACAATCTCCGTCAGCACTCCATAAAAGTCTTCTTCCAACTGTCCGACGGTGCCTCTAACACAAACCCCGTAGTTATGGGTACGCATCCCTTCACTCCATTGAAGAATATTAAACTTGTAGCCATTTACGTAGTAAATAGGCCATTTTTTAATAGTTTTCACCGGCCCCCAAGAAAGGGCTTGGAGTAAAGAATCTTCAATATGGTTGTTAGGGTCTTGTATCCATGTACAACATAACAAATAGGTAATCGTTAGATACCGGGAGTTAGAAGCACAGATAAAAAACACTCGGTATACGGGTCTTACGTGTTGTGCGAACCAACCAACGAACTTGGATGACACTTCACTATGAATTTGGTCATCAGTTAAATCATTTTGCTCAAGTTTTAGCATATCTGTATATAAGCTATTTAAAGGAAACAAATTTAGATACTATAAAAGCTAGGTTTAGAATGTAACATATAACTTTTATGACTTACTCAAGAAAGGGTTCCACTTCTGGGCAATTTAGAAGAATGTACAAGTGAGCCGCCTTTCGATCTTTATCATCAATGTAACATTTTATGAGCTTGCCCCCTGGATGACCAGGATAGTTGAAAATCGATATTTGTTCATCAAACCCTGTGTGGGTGGCTACCCCAACATTGCGGGGAATTCTACTCATTCTAGTTTCTATCTCCGTTGGAAAATAGAAAGAAGCAAAGGTTGTCATTTCTTTGACTAAGTATGCCTCACAATTGATGCTTCAACGCAGGCTTTGTTTGGCACTTTGTATTTTAAAGAGCGTAAGAATCTTCAAATCATAAACAAATGTTAAGTTAGAAAAAACTATTATAAGAAATGTTTGCAACGAAATTAAAGAGTTCTGGCATTCACCTTTCGAATAGATACATCCAACGATACTGCACGGGGCAACCAACCAAGGACTCGTACGGTAGATGGATAGGCAAATGCTCCATCGAGTCAAAAAAACTTGGTGGGAAAATCTGCTCCAACTTACAAATTAATACCGGGATGGTTTCTTCCATCTTCACAAGTTTCTCCACAGTCAACGAAGTTGCCGTTAACTCTTTAAAGAAGTGACTCAACTCAACCAACGGTTTCCAAATAGGCTTCGGTAAGGCATGAAACGCGTACGGGAGTAGTTGTTGCATAAAGACATGGCAATCATGACTTTTCATGCCAAACACCCTGCCCTCCTTCACGTCGACACATCTACTCAAGTTAGAAGCGAATCCGTCAGGCAGGGTCAACCCATTCATCCAAATACACACAGCAATCTGTTGCGGTCTAGTTAAAACATATTTTGCATGAGGTTTAAACATTCTTCCACGTCCCGCATCCCTCAATTCCAACTTCTTCCTAGAACACCAAATCGGAAGGTCTAGACGACTCTTCTCGTTGTCCTTTGTTCTCCCTTTGATGCCCATAACAGTGTCAAAAATATTCATGAAAACATTACGTTCAGTGTGCATGACATCAATGTTGTGTCTTAGCAACAAGTCTTTCCAATATGGCAAATCCCACAAGATGCTCTTCTTCACCCAGTGGTGCTCCTTACCATAACCCGTAAACTCCCTAACACTCTTGTCCCAGATGTAGGGATACTCTTCGACCCTCTGCCAAACCCGTGCACCGGATAACCTACGAGGTGGAGGTTCATTAACAACCTTGTTCTTCTTAAAAGAGGTTTTGTTTCTTCTAAACGGGTGATCCAACGGTAGAAACTTTCTATGACAGTCAAAGAAACTTGTCTTGCCACTAACAGGGAGTGATTCCCCCCCGGTATGTTCCATGCATACAGGGCAAGCAAGCTTCCCAGACGTTGACCATCCAGAAAGCATACCATAGGCCGGGAAGTCGTTAATAGTCCACATTAAAACAGCACGCATCATGAAATTGTTCTTCAACGACGCATCGTATGTCATTACCCCGACATCCCACAATTGTGATAACTCTTCAACCAACGGTTGCAAAAATACGTCTATGTTCGCCTTTGCATTTTTGGGTCCTGGAACCAGTATAGATAGAAACATGACCTCCCTCTTCATACACATATCAGGAGGCAGATTGTATGGGGTCAGTATGACTGGCCAACAAGAGTAAGCTCTTCCGTATTGACCGAACGGGTTAAACCCATCAGTACATAAGCCAAGTCTTACATTGTGCGGCTCGCCAGAAAAGTCCAGATATAGCTCATCCAAACACTTCCATGCTTTCCCGTCGGAAGGATGGCAAAGAAACCCCTCTTGTGTTCGGTTCAGAGCATGCTAACGCATGTGTTTTGCCGTGGACAATGAGGCATACAGGCGTTGAAGACGCGGTGTTATAGGGAAGTACCACATTTTCTTCCAGGCCGTCCGGGTTACCTTCCCTCTCCTTTTAACAGTTTTGTAGCGTTCCTCATTACAATGTACACATTTTGTGACACTCTTATCTGCAAACTCATTTCTAAACAGCATACATCCACTAACACAACACTCTATCTTCACACAACCCAACCCCAAGTTTGCCACTTGTTTCTTAGCATGGTACAGGTTTGTTGGCATTCAATGATTACTAGGCATAGTGGAACCCATCAGATTGACCATCCTATTAAAATAATCTCCAGAAAGATTATAATCTGCCTTTAGGCTTAAAGCAGCCAGGGAGGCGGATAACTCAGTGTGACTGTTGCACCCGTCCCATAATGGAGTCTGAGCCACCGCTAACAAATCATAAAATCTCTTCACCTCCGGATTAGGATCCTCCTCTACATTGTTAGAGTCTCCATGACCTGCTTGGTCACCATGTTCTAGCATACGCCCAGTGGAGGGTCCAACATGATCCATCACCATTTGTTCTATGTTGTTGTACGTATCCCTGTTTCCTCCAACCTCGTAGTAAGACTGTTGCACGGTTACGTCTGATGGTCTAGGCGGTAATTGCTCACCATGGTTGTACCAGCAATGGTATGTTTCCATGAACCCTTTCTCAGTTAGGTGGCACATGACATCATCTGCGTATTCAAAACTCATGCATTTGCACCTTGAACACGGACAACGAATCTTCTGAGTCGCTTCAAATCCAGGCGTGTTTGCCGTGGTGAACGGAATGAACTCCAATAGCCCCATCATAAACTCCTCAGTCACTCGTCGACTACGATCTAGTCGGTTGTACATCCATCGCAGATTTGCCAGTACCTCCATTTACAATATCTAACAAGCACGATTTCTGTTACTTTACATTTTTAAAATTTTGTTTGACTATCGGTTGTGAATCACTCTATCTCTTTAATGTTGCAAATTGGTGGGGCCCTATCCTATTCGGGATAAATATGCAACTATCCGTAACCCATCGATGTTGTATGTGGTCTATCTTGTGTCGTTGATGTTCAATTGAAATTTTGGCAGCATTTCACATTGGTCCCCGAGTACACAGAGATACGTACGGTATGAAACACCGCACGCAGTCATGCACCCTGGGGACAATACAAAACACTATAACCAAAATTTCAAATGAACATTCAATGACACAAGACTAACCACATACAACATTGATGGGTTATGCCCTACTGGTTACAAATTCAGACCAAACTGTCCAACCGGGATAATTCAAGATCCAACACAACACGGTACAACAGCCGGTTGTTTTGAAACTTGAACGGGAATCTAATGGGTACACACACGACTAAACCCTACATTATTAAAGTTGAGTTTCATTTTTGAAGTTCCCTAAGAAAGGGAGCCTGCTGAAATTTTGGCAGAGTCTCCCCTGTAAACTAGACATTTCCCAAAAGTAGAAACGGCCTGTTACATACAGAAAACTTCCCAGTATAGATAAATATATATGCTACGCATTGTATATGATATTGAGAGGTATTAAGTCCCAAATCATGTTATCAGCACACAAAACCAATGCCTAATGAGCTCTGCTCTCCACTAACAAACAACATTACACATGCATAAAAAATCATGTTATCAGCACACAAAACCAATTCCTAATGAGCTTTGCTTTCAAGTAACAAACAACATTACACATGCAACAACAATCATGTTATTAGCACACAAAACCAATTCCTAATAAGCTCTGCTCTCCACTAACAAACAACAATCGACATGCATACACATAATGAGAAAGTAAGTGTTAGAGGATTACCTGGGGAAAAAAGTCAGGGATGAATATGAAGCTATCGACAGACGATCAGAGACCACGCGTAACGTGTGCTAGTCTGCATGACAAACCAATAAGTGGTTGGACAGTTACAAGTAGCAAGGAAACTAAACAAACAGAGACACGTAAAGCAAATTATAGATTAAGTTCATTATCAATAATTGATTAAGTGTTTGTTTGTTATTAGTTTAAGTTATTTAAATGTAATTGATTAGAAATAAATTTTTTATTTTATGGTGAATCAAAATTTGATGGTATCTTTTTATGACATGTGAAATCCATATTAACTATTAAATAATTAAAAAAATTCTATTTCACATCCTCAATGACTAAAGAAGCATTAAAAAATGAACTGTATCCTAGAGGGGATTTGAGCATACATCAATTAGAGAAGACCAAACCAATAAACCAGTTTCATGCAGTGACTTTAATTGAATCAGGGTGACCTGTGAATAAGCGGAAAGTAATATCCTTGAGAATATTTGTAAGTGACCAATTGTTCACAAGCCTTATCTTCATCAAGAGAGCTGAGGGAGAGCCTCTCAATGGTCTTGAAGAGGCCAGCTTTCACCTCTTTATCATTGTCAATACAAACAGGATCCTTAAAAAAAATGCAAGGTTAAGATAATACCCTGCAGCATGCAATGGATGGTGCATCTGACAATCCCACCGTTTATCAATGGTGGCAAATAAGTCTCTATATTTGTTTTCATCTCCTTTGAAAGTAACTTGGATGTTTTCCTTAGCCCTTTCCATAGCGTCATATATGTAACCCATTGCGGGTTTCTTCTCATTATCTACTAATCTCAAAACTTGGACAATAGGTCTCATAGCCTTAAGGCTAAAAACCACATCTGCCCAAAATGAAGCCATTAGAATAGTTTCCATGGCTCTCTTCCCCTTGGCATCTTTTGCTCCCTTGCTTTTCATCCATTCATCCGATATAAACAACTTTCGAAGGTTGGTCTTTTCATTATGCAACCTTTGCAAGGTCAAAAAGGTTGTAGCAAACCTTGTTACTCCATGTCTAACCAACTCAGCTCCACTAGTGAACTTTCTCAACAAATTCAAAGCGAAAGAATGGTTGTAGATGTAACCAACCAGCTTTATTCCCCTTAAATATGCCCTTTTAATCTTTGGAAGTTTTCCAATGTCTTCCAATATTAAATCCAAACAGTGAGCAACACATGGCGTTCAAAAGAGATGCTTCCTCTTCTCCATCAACTTCTTACCTAAATTATCAATGTCATTTAATTAAAATTAAATTAAATCTTAAGTAATCAACCATAATAAGTAGCATTTAAAATAAATATGAATGATTACCAGCTGCAATATAATTGCTTCCATTGTCTGTTATCACTTGGACAACTTTGGACTCTCCAATCTCCTCCACAAAGTTATCCAACAACTCAAACACTTTATCCCCCGTCTTCATGTAGGAAGAAGCATCTAGGCTTTTGATGAACATAGATCCAGTAGGAGTATTGACTAAAAAATTGATGAGTGTCCTCTCCTTTCTATCAGTCCAACCATCTGACATGATAGAACATCCTGTGTTTTCCCTCCAAACCTCATGATCCTGCATGAGTCCCTTGGTGTACTCTAACTCTTTCTTTAAAAAAGGAACCCTACACTCATGATAACTTGGAGGCTTTAGATTAGAACCATATTCTCCAACAGCTGCCAACATGTCCTTAAAGCACTTGGTATGCATAACATTAAAAGCAATTCCATTTCTAATTAGAAATCGCTCTATGTATTGAATTACTCTTGCTCTTGCCTCCTTGGTACAATGGTCCTTTATGTTTGTTTGTTTCATATTTTTCCCCATTTTTCTACCTATCTCTGGATCTCTCATCATCCACAAATCGATTGGCCCTTTTGTATTCTTTGATTTCTTCAACAGCGTTGTTGAAGCATGACTTGAAGAAGATGGAATCCATTTTCCTTGTTTCAAAGGTCGGATCTCTTGAATCTTTTCCTCCTCCTCCTCTTCATGTATCTCTTTATTCAAGAATGTCATCTTATCCGTAGCCTTCTTGGCCGCAAGTTCTACCAGCTTCTCTCTCACACTTTCAGGGGTCTTCAAACATCTACCAACATTCCCCTTTGCACCCATTTGGTGCTCCTTGCCTCTGGTAATACCACCTTTAGTAGTCTTCCCACAAAAATTACATGTCACTATCTTCTTGTTGTTAGGGTCTTTCAATGACTTCCATTCCCAACCCGGATCAAGGTTGTTTCCGGTGCATTTGAAGAGTTGAACACATGATTCTGGGGTTGGGGTATCGCCTGAATTTCCACCTACAGTTGCCATTAATGGAGTAGGGAGGTGCTGTTGGAGCTTGCAGGTGGCTGTTGGAGCTTGCTGCAGCTGTTGGAGCTTGCTGCAGGTGGCTGTTGGAGGTAGTAGGTGGCTGTTGGAGCTTGCAGGTGGCTATTGGAGCTTGCTGCAGGTGGCTATTGGAGCTTGCAGGTGGCTGTTGGAGCTTGCTGTAGGTGGCTGTTGGAGGTGGCAGGTGGCTGTTGGAGCTTACAGGTGGCTGTTGGAGCTTACTGCAGGTGGCTGTTGGAGTTGGCAGGTGGCTGTTGGAGGTGGTTGGACCTTTTTAGAGGCCAACAGCAGCTGTTGGAGACTGCAACAACTGTTGGAGACTGTAGCTGTTGGAAATGAAAGGTGAGGTTGCTCACTAGAGACAGAAATAGGGGTGGGTTGTTTGCTGGAGAGAGAAAAAGGAAGGGGAGCTCGCCGAAAAAGGAAATGGGGGCAGAGAGCTCGCCGAAGACAGAACACCAGTTCTGTGGTGCTCGCCGGAGATGAAAAACAGTGGCGGGCAGCTTTCCGGAGATGGAGGGGTGATCGCTGGTGGTCTTTAGTGAAAGAAGAAGAAGAATAGAAGAAGAAGACGAAGAGGGGTGATTGAAAAACCTACACAACTAAAAGAGGGAAAAGCAAACTTACCACTAAACCCTTAATGAAACCCAAAACGATGCAGTTTCGAGCCAGAATCCAATCACGACATAGTTTACCAGTTATCACTATCTTTTACATATATGATGTATGATTATTTTTGAAAGGTTGATGTCTTAAGGGCATTAGGGTATGATTAAGAGTAGGAAAAGAGAGGAGAAGGAAGGGAAGGTTTTCATAACGTTTTTTCCTCCCTGATGTTTGAGTGTAGTTTTTTCCAGAATGATCAACAAAGTTCTTCCCCTCCCTTCCTTCCATTCTTTTTCCCTCCAGAACCTCCCTTTCCCTTCTAATCCAAACTCCCAAACATAACCTTAGTTCAGAGATAGACAAGAACCTGAAATTACAAATACACAGTCTTGATGGTTGTACTTATAGTCATCCTATTAAAAGACTAGTCCTATAGTACAAATCATACACTAGGTCCTTCAAAAATGATGGTTACAATAACTAACAAACTAATTTTTTCTAGTATTTACATTTCAAAAAATTTCCTACATGTAGACTTATCAATCAGGTTTTATTTTCTTGTTTTCGGTTGCCTACTATGTACTGTTGCTTAAAATTTTGTGGTCTTGGGGTTCAGTTTTCAACTGAAGGCATGGGTCCTACCTCTATACTCCTGATACAAGGACAATGAACAATAGGGTAATAGAGGGGATCCTAAGTAGGAAGGAAGCGGTTAGTGATAATAATGGTTGTGTGTAGGGTCATGAAATGCAGACCATGGCACAACATTGCATGTGCAAACAAGGGTACACATGGTCTTGGACGTGATGAGGTTGACTATAAGAAGGAAGAGAAGCACCACAAGCATCTTGAACACCTTGGTGAGTTAGGTGCTGCGGCTGATGGTGCTTATGCCTTGGTAATTTTCTTTCTTTACTCTTTACTGTTTAATTTTTAATTCCTACATGTACAAATGAAAAATGTTTAATTTCCACTTTATCAGAATGTAAATTATTAGTTAAAAAATCTAGCTTAATATGATCTCTTTCACATGGATAAATTGGATCACTATTTTTAGGTGGACGTTGAATAAAAGTTAAACTTTTTTTTTTGCTGTTCTGATGTTGCTTACAAATTTTTGTTTAATGGAGCCCTGCGTGATATGAAAATACTCAAATTCATATTCCCGATCGATGTCTGATTTTGAAATGTTATATGTTTGTAATTTTAATTTGTTTTCTCTCAGGTATAAATTTAAACATGATAAGGTTACGTTTTAATTTATTTCTTTCTGAATTGATAATTTTAATTAGGTTACTAGGAAGAGAGAAATAAATTTAAAGTTTCAACCCAAAAGATCATATATGAAATTATGTACTGTATTAATATGTTTAAAATTAAAATAAAATTATATTTATAACTTATCAATAAATATTAATTTAGTAAGTGTTCACAATGAGTATGTAATGCACAAAAATCCTAAAGAATTATCCTAGGCAAATCAGAGTTGTATTATTTAAAAATGTTAGTTGAATTACAGAGTTTCTCTAAATTGTATTTATACAATGGTGAAATGGACAAAAAGAGAAAAAAGGCCTTGATCCATGCTCAAATAATGTAAGCGTAATCGTATCTCGAAAATAAAGGCCTTAGAATCCCCTCTATGTTGTCAAAAATAAAAGGAAGAAAGGGTACACATAGAAGCTGTGGGAATAGAGAAATTAAAAAACAAAGGAAAAGAAAAAACAGAGGAGCCAGGCAATAGTCTTTTCAGTTTGTACAAAACCTCCACTTATATGATAAGTTAGGTATGGTTAATAGATAATTATCTCTTTAAGTATGTGGTTAAAAGTTTGAATAGAAAAAATTTTGTTTAAAGAAAATTTATTTTGATGATATCTAATTCATTTTTAGAAAATTTTACAAAAACTTGTTGAGTTTATATATGCAGAATAAAATTAATAATTTGTTTATCTATCTTAATGTTTAGTTTTATTTTGCTCCTCTTTCTTATTTCTTTTAGCTATATCTTACTCTCTTATCTTTTAAACATTTTGTTTTGATCTTTTATTTATTATATAAGATTGAAATTAGCCATTTGTAGCTACACATTGAAAGAAGTATTTGACATTAATGTGATATTGGGTAATCTTAACCACCTAAAACCCAACCCAGATGCCCTAAACAAGTTGAATCACCATACAAATTCATGAATCTTCTAAGGAAAATTACAAACATAAAACACCATCACATAATTAGAAAACTGAAACAACAAGTTCAAGCCCAGTTAGGATCTAAAAAGGATAACTTACTAAAAAAAAGGAATTAAATCTTTTATAGTAGTATAACAACTAGGAGCAAGGGATTATTCAAAACTTCAAACCAATGTTTAACAGTGAAGGGAACTATAACTTCCACCAACAGCAAAATCTATTTTCATACTCAAGCATTTACAAAAAACTGAGGGAAAGGAGATTACCTAACTGTTGAGAGGAAGAGCTACCACTCCACGATTCATGTTGAAAACTGAGGGAGCTTGACAACCATTGTCAGAACCTGAGAAATAATGAATGAAGGTGAGTCGGAAAGCTGAGAAACTACATTCTTTTACAATAAAACCAAATAGAGGTCACACGTTACCGTTTGTCAGAGTCGGAGGTCAGAGTGGGCCTCTCGGAAGGGGAACCTGAGAGAGAGATGGAAAACTGAGGGAGGGGGAACCTGAGAGAGAGGCTGTCGGAGGCCGAATACTGGGGCGACAAAAGTATGGGAGGGGAAAGGTAGAAACTGAGGGAACTAAGAGAGAGGAGTTTTGGGGGGTTAGGGCAGAATCGGGAGTGAAGAAGGGGAAAGCTGGCCCTCGAATAAGTTATTACTCATAGCGATGGCACTAACCCCGTCGCTATCATCGTCACTAAGTTACTCATTTAAAATAAGCGACGATAAAGAACCGTCGCTATATAGATGATATCATAGCGCCCAACACATCACCGTCGCCACAGTCAAATTTTTGGCTTCCCTCCAATTTTTTTAGGGAAACTAAAACCAGCGACGGCGGATAAACTTCGTCACTAAGTCCGTCGCTACAATGCTAACCGTTGCTGACGCGGTCACTATCTTCAGTTCCCTCTAATTTTTATTTCCCTCCAACTTTAGCGACGGTAGAAGTCACAGTCGCTAGATCCTTTTGATGCATTAGCGACGATTTCAGTTACTTTGTATAGCGACCCTAACCTCCGTCGCTTCCGCACTAAATGTAGTGACGGAATATATCCGTCGCTAATATGGGCGCCTACAAAAAAGGGTGGAGGGAAACCAAAAAACAAAAAGAGGGAAATATAGCGACCATTTCAGTGACGGTATAATCGTAACGACGGTGTTAGCGACGGTGGGGGTACCATATTTAGCGACGGCTGGGTTGTGGTCACTGAGGTGGTCACCATATTTTCTACTGGGGTCCCTTTTCCAACTTCGGTCGCTAGTTAACGATGGCATGTTACGGTCGCTAACCTATGGCAGCAAACAGGGATTTTTCTAGTTGTGTAATACTAGATAATAATGATTAGGAATGTAGCTATGTTATCCCTTCCTAGTTTAATACTTACTTCTGTATTAATGCTTAATTCAGTCACTCACCCCCCTTTTCTATTGTGGTTTTAGTGACTGTTAGCAGGTTGTGATGCACACCGTGGAGGCAAGTGCTAAATGAGGCCAAGGCAAGGAGGGAGTGCATGTAATGATGTTTGTATAAGTGTTTATATATATATATATATCTGTGTATTTGTGGAAATGTATAAGTACCTCACTTATAGCTATAGTGTGTGATTCGAAATAATGATTATGGATGTGATGGTATCAAGTAGCACGAAGCTACTTGAGTAATTGATTGATTGGGTACATATGGTTTAGATGTTTATGCGTGAATGGATGTCAGGCATAGAGTCACTATGTGATTGCATGAAATTGACAGGTATTGTGATGTGTGAGGATTAATTATAGGATTCATATAACTGATACATTTTGTTGATTTGACATGATGAATGATGATTAGTAATCACTTCGTGAGTAATTCATGATGATAATTTGGTATATGTAATGCATAATAATGGAAGTAGGGTATTAGTGGTGTAGAGCCAAGATTATATGTTGTTGGATGTCATAGGTAGGTTTTGTAATATGGTTTGGAACTGTGAGTGATGTGATCAGATAGTTAGTTGAAGAATTAATGAGTTAGATGATTTGTTGCATAAGTGGAAGTTAGGCGTTTCATGTGAATATTAGGAATTGGATATGTGATTTTATGATCTGGGATTCAGAACCCCTAGTGGGGACCGATGGTTCTCTAGGTCATTTAGGAATTATTTGTATTGGCCTTGGGCCATTTGGTGTCCATTTAAGTGGTTTGGTGCAAGGGTTTTGCACTTAAGTGGATTAAACTACATTTCGAGCATAACTTGCGCATATGATGGAATTTTAGCAAACCAATAGTGCCAACAGTTTTGGAATAAGGAAAACATATGGCACGCAAAAATTTGAGGCAATCGGACCTAAAACGGGCCATTTGGGTAGGTCAGAAGTTGGCCAGATAGCCTATAATATGTGAAAGCATTAGGTGCTGTCACTGATGTTCTGACGCGTAGCGCCAGGGCTGTGAACAGGCTCTCACGCGTAGCGTCAGACCCTATTCTAATTTTTGTGTTTTCTTTGGTTTTAAAGGTTTTTAGGGGTTTTAATTTAATATATTTCATAATTTCAACCTTTTTACTAAAATCAAATATTTTGGTGATTGTGGACTAATTAAATATTTTAATCGTGAATTTTTTTTTGAAAAATTTAATTAAACGGGTAAAAATAAATGTAAATTGACGAAAGACATCACACAAGGACTATGTCAAGATTCCTTCAAAGAAGTGATATGTTAACTTCATTTGCTACTATTGTAGGAAATTCTGTGATGTGGATGTTTCCAAGTAGACCAAGTATGATTGGGTAGGTTTGTACAATCTGAACTATGATGTGTACAAATCTGATAAGGCTCAATGGGAAGCTCTGAAGGCTAAAGCCAAGAAGAAAACCAAGGTCGAGGAAGCTGCCTCCAAGAAAAAGTCCGTAGAACAGACTACGGCTCAAAATCTTTCTGTTCAGAAGAAGAAAAAGAAGAAGACATATGTGTTTTCTATAAAGACTCCTACTCAAGCATCGGTCCAGGCACCCTCCTCCACCCCTGCTACAGCTCAACTAACTGCTCCTCCACCTAAGGTACCTTCAGCCAAACCTTCCACTCCCCCACCTCAGTCTATACCTATACCTTCGGTAATCAAACCTTTTGTTCCTTACCCCTCTAAACCTAAAACAGCTGCACCCAAACCTAAACCAAAATCTAAAAATTTTGCAACCTCATCTCGACCTACCTTTAAACCTACTAAACCTATACCATCTATACCTTGGCCTTTTTTCCCTGAAATCACTTTCTCTCCACACACAGAATTCTAGCAACCCCCTGTTGTACCCTTAGCCAAAAAGAAAACTTGCACCTTAATCCCTCAACTCCCTTGTCGTCCCTTCCCAAATCATGCCCTTGGTGAACTACCTATTTATACGCAGGACTTCTTCCCTGGAAGTGGTGTCCATATCTTTCCTTGGAATAGATTCCACCCTTCTATCTCTCCTGAAGACCTCCTTTCCAACTCTCACCTCTACAAGCCTGAATTTCTTACGTGCACTCAAGCCATCTATATGCAGTAGGAGGCTCATCAGCTTCTCCAAGATCTTCAGCTTCCTAACAAACCTTGAATTCAAGTGTTTGCCAAGCCGCAGGCTCACTTGTTGGTCTACCCAGATCGCCTCATGATAAAGAACTAGAGGATTATCACCATCAAGTTAAAGGAGAAAGTTTGGATCTCTGCCTCATCTGCACCTGATTGGTACATGCGGACTGCGAAGAGACTTCTTGCAGACACTTTGGAGATTCTTCATTTGGACCCATCTCCAAATGGCCACACTTGAAGAGTCTGTTATGGGAACACTACCTTTGGGAAAGAGACCAAGCCTACAGTACCTCTGCTGGAGAAATTATGGTTGACATCCGTAACTTTTGGGGTCGTGCTGGCAGAATTCGTCGAACTCATCCATCTTTCTAAAATCCAATCACAACCATTATTTCTCCATCCATCAATTTCCTATCCATTGTTCTCACTGACCATCCTTATTTCTTTTGTCGTCAAATTGGTCGTTTGCTTTTAGTGTCTGCATCCACTTCCCAACTAATTTTAGTCTCTGCTTCACAGTGTCTTCCTACACCTTTCAAGGCTACTAGGTCTCTGATGATGTCCCTCATATTGTTGATTACAAAAGGGGAAAAGTGTGTAAGAGTGTGAAATAAATCTAAGCAGTTAGGAATGTGTAGTCTGTATTTTTTTTTTTGAAGTTATATGTAACACTTTTTGCATAGATGAATAATAATTTGGTTAGTTTGCATGTCCATTTCAAATATTTATTGTTATAACTAAAGTCTGTTATATACGAATAACTTGATTATCTTAAAACCTTGATATATAAAAACTCATGATATTCAGAATCAAGTAATTTCACTATTCCAATTCTCCCTTTAATATAGATCTCAATTTATCTTAGAGACTTGATGTTTGTTATCAACAAATAGGGGGAGATTGTTAGAATCAAGTCTAAACCCCATGTGATTTGTTAATAATATACATCAAGACTCTTAGCTAAAATGAAGTCTGTACGCTTGGTGTATCTAACTATTCTGTTCAAGCGTGACAGGAAATCCGTAGAAATTCAATTGTAAAGAATAGGGGGAGTCCGTAAAACTCAAATTCGCTCTTATCTAGAAGAGTCTGCACTTTCTAAAGACTTCAAATAAATATATAGACCTTCTGAAGCTACAGACCTTAAGATGATGTCTTCTATCTCTTGATACAACATGTGGAAAGGATCTTTCCTTTCTAAAATAAGGAGCTGAATGGACTTTCACATGCTAAATCTGCGCCTACCATGAAAAAGGCAATGAACAAAAAAGTTAAAGACTTGCTCACTTGAATCAAGAAAATTGCCTTGCATATTCTAAGATGTCAGCAAAAGCTGAACTTGTGCATGACAGATAACCTAAGGTCAACTGTTATGAAGCTGTACTTGATTACTCAAAACGGGTCAGCAAAAGGGATCTTTTAAAGAAGACTATCAAGGCAATCCATTTAAGGAATCATCTCTAAAGGATGTCTCTACACTCACTTACTTTACGATCCTTGAGAAGATCAACAACCTCCAAGCTTAACCAACCGCTATCTCAAGGAGGACTATAAATACAAGAAACTTTCAAATTCAAGATAGAATTTTTTGCCCTCATCATTCAACACTCTTTGATCTCTTTCAGAAACCAAAAGTCTGAAAGACTTTTTCTAAAAAGTTTTTAAGTTCTTGTTTTTTACTACTTAAGTCTTCTTTGTAGTACTGCTTCTTGCAGACCTTGACTTATAGTAGTATGTAGCTCAGTGTACCTAGCTTAACATTTTATATTCTTATATGTTGAGTTATTTGTTGTAACATTAAAACTCTTTATCTCTACTCTCTGTAAAATTTAGTATGTTGCCAGAGTCTTTTAGTGTGGAAAACACTTGTGGCCTGAAAAGGCTTTTAAAAGAATACTTAGGAATCTGTAGCTAGCAGTGGCTCTTTGAAACAATACTTGGGTTATAAGCCAGAAGTGGTTGGAGTCAATAATACTTAAGGCACTGGACTGGTGCTGTTATTCTAAAGGTGTTGTTTACAATAGTGAAAATCCTTTTAGTCTGAAGGGACTGGACGTAGCTTCTGCATTCAAAGTGAACTAGTATAAATCCATTATGTGATTCTCTATCCCTTCTCTGGTCTGTTAACTTACTTAAGTTATTCAATAGTCTGTACATGTGTTTTTCAGAAAAAAAAAGTTTAAGACTTATTCAATCTCCCCTTCTATGTCTAACTCTGTACCATCAGTATTTTAGGAGTACTAGTATGATGGTGATCTCGTTCACTTGTTCTTCATTCATGACAGTAGGTTCATTGAGGGTTATCTGTATGAGCGTCTTACGATTCCCAACTTTCTTGGTGCTAGCGTTCTTTTATATTCTGTTTGGGAGACATATATTCTGCCAGTGCCTTAACTCGGGAAAGATATTTAGTCAGGATAAGGTTTTTCATATGGTAGGCTCCCTCCACTTGTCGGGTGACTGATTGTGATTCGATTTTCACTTATATGTATCGGGCCCTAAGGTCTAAGGCCATCTGCAATCCGGCGATGAATGCCTCACACTCTGCTTGGTTGTTACTTGCTTTGAATAGGAATCTCAATGATTCTTTTATGGCAATGTCGATTGGTGATTCAAGTATTTTTCCTATTCCGCTTTCTTTCTCATTCGATGACCTATCGGCTAAAAGGGTCCACAAGGCGTGCTCTGCGTCATATTCTTCCCTATCATTCCTAATTCAGCCATAAAGTTTGCTAAAACTTATGCTTTGATGGCTCCTCTAAGTTCATACTAGATTCCATGCTTAGAGAGCTCTACGACCTACGTGACCATTCTTCTTACTAGTTCAGGCTTCTACAGAATTTTATTGATGGGTTGATCAGTCCTGACAATGATTTGGTGGCTGTGAAAGTAGGGTCTTAACTTTCAGACGGTGACCACAAGGCTGTACATAAACTTTTCTAATATTTGGTGTCTTGTCTCAGCACCCTACAAAGTTTTGCTAGTGAAATACATCGGTCACTAGATTGCCCATTCTTCTTGTATTAATTCTATATTGACGATGTTTTCTCTGACTAAGAGATAAACAATAAGCTCTACATCTGGGGTTGGACTTGTCAGGATTAGGGGGAAGTCATATATGCTTTTAGATTTTCAAAGGCTTTTTCACGCTTTTTGGATCCACTGGAAAATGTCTAACTTTTTAGCACTCTTCTAGGTCTTTGGTGTGATCTTTTGCATCTTTGGTTTTTACTACCATGTCATCTACATAAACTTCCATGTTTTTGTCGATCTGATTAGCAAAGACTTTATCCACTAATTGTTGGTATGTGATGCTAACATTCTTTAGTCCAAAGGACATTACCTAATAGTAGTAATTTTCTCCTCTTGTAATGAAGGCAATTTTTTCTTCGTCTCTCATGTCCATTCATGTTTGATTGTACCCGAAATGAAGCTTAGGACCTGATATCCTGAAGTACCATCTACCAAATGATTAATACTAAGTAAAGGGTAAGGGTCTTTAGGGCATACCTTATTGAGGTTATTGAAGTCGATACCCATTCTCCATTTTTCGTTTTCTTTCTTTACCATGACTACATTGGAGAGCCAGGTTCGGTACTTGACCTCTCAGATGAAATTGACCACTACGAGTTTGTCTGTCTGTTCTTTCATAACTTCCTTTCTGTCAGGTTTGAGTTTGCGTTGCCTCTGCACCATTGGTTTGGCCTTTTTGTCTACATTCAGTGAATGGCATATGATTTTGGGTCAACTCCGGGAATGTCTGAGGGTGTCCATGCAAATAAGTCAGCATTGGCCCTTAGGAGGTTGACCAATGATTCTTCTAGATTTTGGTCCAGCATTGTGCTGACTCAAGTACATTGACTAGGGCTTGTTCTAATCTGCACCAATTTTAAAGATTTTACTGGTTGGGGTCACTCATGTTCCCTTTCGTCTCTAGGGTAAAAACCGGTTTCAATGTCTTCTTCCACATTGAAAGTTTCTCTTTGTCGGATACTTTCATGGTGGCATTCATGAGCTATCTCAAGGTCAGGGCGAACAACTCCTATGCATCCATCTCCGAGTGGGAATTTCATTGTGAGGTGGAGAGTAGAGACGAGTTTATTAAGCATTGGGCACCCCAATATAGCATTGTAAGAGCTGGGGATGTCAACTTCTAGATATTTGACCACAACTGCTTTACTATCTTCTCCTGATCCAAAAATCGTCTTTAGCTCTATGTACCCTGTGACTTGTACTAAGTCTCCAGTGAAGTTGAGCAGCACTACATAATGCCTTTTGAGCCAAGTATGAGGTAGTTTAAGTTGCTTGAAGGCCTTCCAATTGTGGATATCTACAGAGCTTCCTAAATCAACTAAAATTCTTCCAATGATGTATTTTGCCATATCCATTATGACTACCATTGATTCATCTTTCTTTGGGACCTCCATAGGAAGATCTGAGTTATCAAATGTAATAGTCCCATTGCTTAGGAGACAATTTATAGAGTTAACCTACCCTCCTCCTCGTAATGTGCTAGCTTTGTTCCCTAGGAAGCCATCAAAAATTATGTGTATGATTTTTTTCCTTCACCTTGTATGTCTTTTGCCCTTCAAGATTAGGAACATTCACGCTCCTACCTAGGGCATTCAGTTGTTCCCTTTCTTACTTTCTTACGATTTCTCGTGGTGCCTCCCTTCCTTAGTCTATGAACCTCTCCAAGTATCCCTGTCGGATAAGGTGTTCGAACTAGTTCTTGAGTGACCAATAATCCTATGCTGTGGCCAAAGGTCCTATAGAGCTCACAGAACTTGGACTTGTTAGAGCCTTTTGCCTGTTCTCCTGGTGGGCGAGTTTGAGCAATCCTGTGTTGTAGACTTCATGCATGATTTTCCCCCTTCTGCTATTTAGTGAGGTGAATCTATCATGTTTCAGGTTGGGATAGGCCATAAGTTTAGGTTTTTTGTTTGGTCAAGGGCTCTTTTTTCATGCTTTTGTGCTCGAAATTTCCTACCCGGTTGACTTCTCACTCTTCTATGTTCATGTAACGTGTTGTTCTCTACGTGAAATCATCTATATTGAGAGAGGGATTTTTAGCTAAGGATTTAGAAAATTTACCTGGGCGCAATCTAGTTTGAGTTGCATAGAGGGCTACTTTCACATTGAGGTCTTGGATCTGTATGACTTACTCATTAAAGCGAGCCATAAACTGCTTGAGTGTCTCTCTTTGTCCCTGCTTCAGATTGACCTAACCATGTAAGGTTTGTTGGACCACACAGCTGGAGGCAAACTAGGTAAGGAACTTCTTTGTAAGTTATATGAAACACGAAACACTCCTGGGGGGAATGTGTGAGAACTAAGGGAAAGCAGATTTAGTAAGAGTGGTAGAGAAGGTTCTACATAGTAAGGCATCAGACGCCCTTGAGATAAGGATGTTGGTGGTGAACATAGTGAGATGCTCTTTTGGGTCGTCTCTTCCATCATATCTTGCTTTTTAGAAGACGTTCTTTAGGAAGAGTGATTCTCAAGGGTCTCGTTTAGACTTTTCTTTTCAGTTCTTGATGAACTTCTCTAATTGATTGAATCAGACTTGTCTTTGAAATAAGTTTCGTTTAATGGACCCCTGTCGCGACCGGGATCGCGGCGGCGCGGCCGACCCTCGAAACGGTTTTAAAATGATAAACAGGGAGTCGCCACCAATATTTTTAGGATAAAATAATGGAAAAACCTTTTGTTAAAGCACTGGTTATAAAAATGAAATTCCAGGATTCGGGAGTCTGATTACAGGTGAGGAAGGTATTAGCACCTCACAACTGTCCGTTAAAAAACGGTTACCTCAATTTGATAGCGCGCATTATAATTAACCCAATAATTATTTTAACTTCTTCATAAAAAAAAATGTACGGAACAACAAAATAAACAGAAATATAAACAAAGATCAACACAAAATATTTACATGAGATTAACAGGACGTCTCGTCCAAATTAATCTCGCTCCGCCTTTTTAAAAAGATATTAAAAAAATGAGATTAACAGGACGTCTCGTCCAAATTAATCTCGCTCCTCCTTTTGATGGCAAGACAAAAAAGGAACTCTAAAAATTAAATAAAGAAAGGTGGGCCCGACAGGAACTGTTTCCCGCTCCTACGTATTCTCGAGCTTTCAAGAAATCAGGGTCACGTAGCTCTTTAAGTGTTTTTTTTTTTAGGAAAAGATTAGGAAGATATTGATGGGAATCATTTTTATGAAGAATCCATACAAGGCGAAGTGCTTCGCACGTGCACGGATCTTAAAAGGGTTGTGTAGACGGGAGTGCTCCCGTACGACACTATTTTTTTTTACAAAACCACTTATTTTATTAGATGTACTTGTTAGGGAAAAGGACAAAAATATTAACAGTGTAAACTATGGCACACAGACAAACATAACCAACAAACTGCGAACTAACAGGAAAATAAAAGGCTGAAAGTAAAAGAAATAAGGAACAGGGTGGAACCGGTGTGATGAGCTCAGAACCGATGTGTGAGTCAAACGCAGTGACGGTGTCTGACTGATTCCAGACTTGCACGCTGATAGAAGCACTAGACCGGTGTTGGGCACGAATGCTGAAAACTGAAGTGTAGCCTATATTGGTGGGAGCTAATCCGAGGTGAGGGAGTGACTGGGCGCTGTGTATGGACGATGTTGAGGATTGGCAAGGGTAATGACTAGGTAAGGTACAGTATGGAATCTGGGGAATAATTTAGTACTGGGACGGTGTAGGAGAAGGGGTGAGGAGGTCGGTTTTGGTGAGGACGGTTTCGGGAGAAAGGGACGGTGTTGTAGCTTGATGGACAATGTATTTGCTGGACGGTGTTGTATTTTGGGAGGTATTGGGGCGGTATGGTTTTGAGGGTATTGGGGCGGTGTGGATTGGGAGGTATTGGGGAGGTGTGGATTGGGAAGTATTAGGGCGGTGTGGATTGGGAAGTATTGGGGCGGTATGGTTTTGAGGGTATTGGGGCGGTGTGGATCGGGAGGTATTGGGGCGGTGTGTAAGAGGAACTGGGACGGTGTGTAGAAGAAGGGGTGAGGAGGTCGGTTTTGGTGAGGACGGTTGGCTGGGCGGTGTTGGCTGAGAGGAATGAAGTGTTGGGCGGTGTTGTGTTGAGGGGAGAGGAAGGCGTGGCTGTTGGAGACAACAGCTGGCTGATGAAGAGAGGAAGGAGGGTGCTGGATAGAGGAAGGAAGAGAAGGGAATGGCGCAGTGTGTGTGTGAGTATCTGTATCTGTAAGGCTGTGTCTGTGTGTGTGGTCTGAGGTCCTTCAATTCGTTTAAATAGAGAGGAAGTGAGTGGGGAGACAGGTGGGAGACAGGTGGGAGACAACTTTTCCGAGTGGGCTGCTGAGTCACAGCCCATTTCTGAGTGGTTGCTGAGTCAGTGCCCATTTCTGAGTGGTATGCTGACTCAGTGTCCATTTCCGAGTGGTTGCTGAGTCACTGCCCACTTCTAAATGGTATGCTGAGTCAGAAGAGTCAGTTGGCTAAGAGGTTGGCTTTACATATGGGGCGGTATTGGGTGTGTGAGGGCGGAGTGCAATGTTACCTAACACCGTCTGTGGAACGGTGTGTGAAGAGGGTGGAGTGCAACACCGTCTGCGGGACGGTGTGTGAAGAGGGCAGAGTGCCACACCGTCTGTGGGACGGTGTGTGAAGAGGGCGGAGTGCAACACCGTCTGTGAAGTATATGAGGGCGGAGTGCAAATGAGGGCGGAGTGCAAGTGTTAGTTAACACCGTCTGTGGGACGGAGTGCAATGTTAGGGACGGTGTGTGAAGAGGGCGGAGAGCCACACCGTCTGTGAAGTATATGAGGGCGGAGTGCAAATGAGGGCGGAGTGCAAATGAGGGCGGAGTGCAAGTGTTAGTTAACACCGTCTGTGGAACGGTGTGTGAAGAGGGCGGAGTGCAAGTGAGGGCGGATGGGCGGAGTGTTTAGGTGAGGACGGTTAGGCGAAGTTGAGGCGGAGTACGGTTGGGCGGAGTGGGTGTTCCCCCCTTTTGGAATTTGGACCAGTTATATTTCCATTTGGGACCGGTGTCTTTTCCATTTGGGTCGGACCGAAATAGGTGTTCACAACCCCCTATTTTTCTTTCAACTCGTGCACTTCAGACCTTTCCTGAAACACCCACTAAACCACATAAGTAATCATGCAGGCAGACTTTATTTAACTAAGAGTCTTGATAGGTGTTATTAACAAATCCCAGGGGTTTAGACTTTTTAGTCTTTCATTCAGACTTAGTTCTAACAATCTCCCCCTATTTATTGATAGTAAACATCAAGTCTTTTATTTAAATATAGTCTGTAAAGAAAATGTGCATAAAAGAAAGATCATAACATGCAAACTTGTTTGGTTTTAAAGAGGACAGTATTAATCATCAGAATATTCTTTTGCAAAAACTTAATTTAATTTCAAAGCAAACTAGATAAGCATAACAGTTCAAAGCAATGATTAATTAAGTTATAAACAAAATTTACAAAGTCCAAATAAAAATAAGTAAAAAGAATAGACTCTTTACTATACTGCTACTCTACCACTTCTACCCCACTTCCACTTTTACTCTACTTCTACTCCTCTTTTTGATATCAACAAAAAAGGAAGGACATCATCAAGTACTCAAGACTTTAGAAGAGTAGGGAGAGACAAGGTAAAATATCCTTCCTTAGAAAACAAGGTCCAAAAACCCAAGGAAATTTTTCACGAATTAATTTCAGTTTCAAAACAGGGTTTCGGGACTATACCACCATACTATTGTCATTATACATACGTATTTCCATGCAGTGGGACAATCCATGGTCACCACTCCCAAAACATCATCGTCATCATATCACATAGTATGTCCAAAATGTGCTTAGACTTCAAGTTGAAGCCACCAGATACCTAAATCCACTAAACATATATATGCACATCAAAATGAGCATACGCTAGAGCCAGGCGATACTACACCAACAACTATATAAATATACACATATGTATATTGGTCTCCAAAACCACAATGACTCCTACTGAGCAATCACCAAGTATCACCTCGGTCCACATCCACTGAAAAATTAACCACATATAGGGGTTAGCATTGACACGTTGTCGTTGTCGGGTCAAATAAAAAGTTAAATTAATATAGTATAAGGTGAACAACCTTAGTCGTCTCTCAAGGACCTTAGTTCAATTAGTTACACTCAATTTAGTTATAACAAAGGGGGGTTTGTGTTAAGATTGAAAGGAAAATTAAGTAATTATATAATAGTACAAAAAGTAAATTTATGAGTAAGAATAATCAAATTTAGAAACAACCAACCCAAGAAATTAATAAATTTTTAGTTAACTAATCATTGATCACAAATATGATTAAATATAATTAATTTCTCAACCTTGAATCATTTGGAATCCCTAAATGATTATATTCTAGAAAATCTTCTAGAATTGAATTAATGAACTAATAAGAATAATCAATCGATATATTCTTATTAATTACTAAAATAACTTTAAAACCATAATTTGATTGAGTTAAGAAACTAAATAGAAATCTCTTATTTAGTGACTTAATCTTTTTTCTCAAATTGATTATTGATTAACTAACCAACATCAGTTTAGATTATAGATTATTTAATTATATATCAATCGGTTATATACTTAAATAATCTACTATCATAAGTATTTGAGAAACAAAGAAAAGTAATTATCTTCAATCAAAATATTAAGAGCAAGAACTCAAAGTTAACATAAAGAAAAATTAAATTCCTTGAGTTGATTTTAAAAGATTAAGCTTTCATGATAATTTTTAACAATGAAAGCTAATATTAAATTAACTATAACTTTGATTATAAAAGTAAATAACAAATAATAAAATTAACTTACTTGATATTGAGGAAGGGAAATGAAAACCATAACTTGAGGGATGGAATATAGAACAAAGAAATAAAGCAAGAGAAAGAACTAAAACTTAAGAAACTAAAGCAAAGATATAGAAATGTAATGAAAATTAAAGCATGTATTTTTTATGTATCTCTTGTATATCTTTCTTACAACTTCAAGCATCTATTTATAGGCAAGATATCATGATACTATACATTCATTTTCTAATCATTAATGCATTTTTTCAACATTGGTAGGCTTGAAATTACAATAATTCAAAAGAAGATAATGGTAGGTGTTGAAATTCATTCTCCTCTTTATCTTCTCCACCTTGCGAGTCAAATATGACCATCTATATGGCCGAATTTTGCAAAACCTTCAACATGAAAGTTGTATATCTCTGTCTTATTGAGAATTTGACTTAAGAATGAGGTCATTTGAACATCTATAGCTCCAGACATGTGTATTTTGGTGAACTATGTCAATGCTGGTGGGACACATGAGGGCTGATTGATTCAAGCTCCATCTCTTCATTTTTTTCAGATACAAAATAACCAAATCTAATCATCATGATGTAGGCCTCTGTCTTAGCTTTCCATGGGCTCCAAGATTAGCTCATTTGGATCACAAAAGCCCAAGTTATGGCCAAAACAAGGCAAGATACTCAAGATACATACAAAAAACAAAAATTGAACCATATATACATAATACTTCAATTTAACTAAACAACATAAAACTTAATTAAAATACTATTATTAAACATAGTAATTATATAATAAACCCCAAGTGTAAAACTATAAGAAGTGTATTAAAATTGATTTATCAAGCATATATATATATATATATTAAATGACAAATACGGAATCGAATTTGATATTCATCGCATTACGTTTCCATTTAATTTAATATCATAGACACATTCATACTATCTAATCATCTCACATAATCACGAATATTTTCAATAGCTGTCTCACAACGTCGAATGATTCTAATGGCTACCTCGTAGCTTCCAGTATCCATCAATGACTGTCCCACAGCTCATTGATGTCATAGTGGCTGCCCCGCAGCTATGCAATGCATGCGGATCCATTCTAATGATGGGATATTAAACACAATAATATATCTAGCTCCCAGCTGATTCGGCCATTTTACAGGTACCAAACCGCTTGCCCACTCATGCAACACAGTCACTCCCAACGACAACAATACTGTTGTAGGCTAGCCTTGAGTCCCACTTGAAGGCCTTCCTTGAGTCCCACTCAAGGACTTCTGTGGAGTCCAAAGAAACCACCACAGGGTCTAAGCCTTCCCATATGGGCCAGCATTACAGGCCCCCTGCAGTCCTGTAAGCTTTATTATGCAAATGCTATGCACAAACATCAATGATATCTCATTCTCAAATAAGCTACTCTAGCTTGTCAACAATATTATTACATAACTCATCACATTATCTCAAATTCAATTAGAGCATAGCAATCATATATCATCATCAATACCTCATACTTATCGACTACACATAGGAACGGGAATCATAATCAACTCATCGTCATATAGCAATATCACATCACCAAGTATCTCATGCTAATCACATACAACAGGGGATAGTTATATAATTATCACATATCAAGAGCAAACATAATCATATCTTTAATTTTAATAAAATATCTAACTATCCCCTAATCTATTCGTAACTCATGCATTTAAAATATATAATGCTCCCCCTACCTGGAATCCTCGATTCCTAAAGCTCGAGCGCTCCTCGATCGCTCCGAGTCAATCACTGATTTCTGGTTTTCCAAATCAGAAATTTCCAAATTAACAATAATAATTTTAATAATTCATACGCTACTTAAAAGTCATACTCTAGTGCTCAAATTACCAATCTACAAAAATTTTAATGGATCCAATGAATTCTAAAATTTATTAATAATTATTTTTATACCCTTTTCATTAAAAATCAAGTAGTCTCTTTAACCTTTGTAAAATTTCTTTTATTCTTACACGATTAAATATTTACTTAAGAGTTCTTAAAACTCTATAAACTTTAGCATCTAGGTACTCTTGTAAAGATATCCAATAAGTTTTACTTAATTTAATTAATCCATAATTCACTTATAAAAATTCAAAATTACTAAAATTTATAAGTCAAAATTTTAATATAAAATTTCAGTCTTGAAACACTTCTTAATTAGTTTAAAGTTTTGTAAAACTTCTTTAAATTAAATTCGCACAAAATTTATTTATAAAATCCAACCTTGTATAATATAAAAAAAATTCAGCCCCTTTGATTTTCTTAAAGAACTCTATTTTTAACACCACCTTAAAAATCTATTTTTTTTATACTTGTTGTAAGTTCAGGTTTTAAATCTCTTAAAATTCCAGCTTTTAACCCCTCTACCATTGATTTCTAAATGCAAAAAATAATCATCACACGGACGAGGATTCTACTATTTTATTCCTCAAAATTTCAAAATCAATTAACCATGATTTTAAATTCATATCTTCACCAAAGATTAAGACTTTAACATGTACTTCAAAGAGTTAAAAGCTCAGGTTAAGAAAAATCACATTTGAGACAAAATACTACAGATTATAGCAACCTATCATTAGAGCATTATTATGTCCAGCCTTAAAACCAATTTAACCCACTGAAAAATCTTATTTTTAAAGCTTAGAAACTTGAACAAAATTTAAGGAGGACATAGCACACCATCTGGTTACAAGGAGAACAAAAGGAAACCAAATATTCAATGGCTAAATCAACATGCAGCAAATATTCATCATCCAAAACTGAAACAAGTTTAAAATTTTAAAGAGAATCAACATCATAGTTTCAGCTATGGAGTTCAAGGATACCACTCTCAATTTCTGAAAAATTTTCAGCCTTAACATTATGTTTTCAGAAAAACAATTTTCAGCACTTGATTCATTAGGATCCATGGCTGTACCAGAAACCCAATGCATGCAATAATCTTAGATAAAAGATGGAAATACTCCTCCTTTACCTTGATGGTGTTTTCGGTCAAGAAGAAAAATTAATGCCAAGCTTTTGCTCCTTGAAACACCACAGGTCCAGCATGCAATGAAGAGGTAGAATGGTGTTATCTTAATGATTAGAATGATGGAAAGGAAGAGAAGGTGGTTCAGTTTTGAGAAAGCAAGAGAAATTACAAGAGATTAGAGAAAGGCAAAGGAAACTCTTAGAGAAATTGCAAAATGGACCTTAGCATCAATGGAAGCACATCCACGGTGATGGAGAGAAATGGAAATCAGTATGCCTCTTGCTGTATAAGCTGATTTTAGTGCTGAATGGAGATGCCAAGAAAAGAGTAATAGCAAATAGAACTTTAGAGAAAAAAAATAGGTATTTTTACGGCACAGTAAAAATAAGAGGCAGCACCTCTGCTTGCAATACAAGCTGTTAAGCTTGTTGAAGAAGTAGTGGAATATGGTCTAATTAGATGAGGCCAAGCGGTGCCAAGTCTTAAGAGTCAATTGGTCTATGTGTTATTGAAAAGGTGAGGTGTTGTGATAATAAAAGCTGAATGTGAAGAGAGATGAAACAAAGTGGAATAAGTGGAATGCTGAAATCATTTTATAAAAGGAATTATAGTGATGGGTTTGTTTAGCATTTACTGCAAAGTAGGGTGCAGCTGAACGTGAAGGTCAGGAGGGACAGTGTTATGGCTCATGCAGTGTGAATGGAACAATGGCAGAGTGGAATATGAGGTCCAATAAGGGCTGGGCACATGGCAAGGTGTAAGATTATTTTTAATTAAGGATTTAAAATCTGATGGGCATTATGTATAAGAAGAGCTTATAGTTACACGAACTTTCAGATTGTGATACGTTCATAATTAGAGAAAACTCACAACACAAAAGTTGTAGATCTTTATTTTATCTTTGAAACGATATAAAGCACGTGAAAATCCGTCATCGGACGAGGGAGATATGCCCACAATACGAAACCTGGTCTAGATTGTGACGAAAATGAATTTATGAAAAAAATAATTTTTATGTGAAAAATTGGCAAGGAATTAGCTTTCTTGACCTTCATAAATTATGTAGATCTTCCTTTTCTCTTTAATTTTATATATCATTTGTGACGGTCCAATATCGGTAGCCCGAGATATGGCCGAAACAAGATAGGATGTCCTAATTGCTCCCGAATCAGGTAGGTGTTCAAAAATAAATTCACCAAGAATTCTCCTTTGAGAATTGGGTTTCGTTCCCTTCATAACAATTGTAGATATTTTTTATATAGATCCATACCAAAAAGAACAAAGTGATTTGAGTTCTGGAAGAGGGTGATATACCAATTTTTCTACAGGCAGTCAATATGAAAATGAAACAGTCCAGGGGTTCTATATTTTCATTAAACTGTACCAATCTAGCAAGAATCAGCCTTCGAGGTCTGCATGAAAAACTTAGATAATTTTGTTACGGTGATTTTGACACCAAGTTTGCAAATAATTTTGTTACGGTGATTTTGACACCAAGTTTGCAAGAAACGAAGGTCGTATAAAAGTGTTATGAATTTTTGAATGAACCATGCGCAGAGTAAAAACGCGAATAACATGGTTCTAAGATGGATTTACTTAATCCTTGAATTTGAGCATGACAGAGTGGGAATTTGAAATCGAGACTAGAAATAGTTATTGAAGATCTCTTCAAAAAGAAGTGAATGAGACCAAAATCATTCCAATCAAGCATCATTTGAGAAAATTAAACTCGAAACGCCAAAGAAGCACAGGAGAGGAATAAGCCGCCGAGCCTTATTGAGTTATTTTCTAAAATTTCCAAACTTGGGATATTACACAAGGAGGCAGAGGCAGACATAAGATTTGAGGTAGAGACGGACACCAAAATAAGACGACCAATCTGTACATAAAAATGAGAGGTGATCAGTAACAATAGTAGAGGGAACACAGAAGGACGGAGGGATGGAAGCTTGAGAGTCATCAAAATAGGTGGCATGAGCCTTGAAAACACAACCACAATGAGCCCTAAAGTTGCGAGCATCAATCATAATATCACTAAGAGATATACTGTAAACTTGATCCTATTCTCAAAGATGATGTTCCTAAAGACAGCGATGGTGCTCATCATTCTTTTCTGGAGCAGATAGAAGAGCTTGCAAAGTAACATCATCCAGCTTCTTTTCCATTCACATGTACCATGGAAGAGGAAAAGGACCAATGTGAGGTCTGACCTGTTTCAACTTATTGGTGATGACTCTAGTATCTAGGCATGAGGTAGTTTGGGTCAATGAAAAAGTGTCTTTTGGTTTAGTAAGGGCATGGAACCAAGGTTTGGCAGGCAAGTTCCGTTCCTTGAAAAGGGTGTCGCTAGTTTGTTCCATTCGAAGATATTGGAACATGGCAAAGGCAGAGGGTGTGTAAAGGTGAGGGTTGGATAGGACATCTTTGGCTAGCATAATGGGAAGGAATTTAGGTTGGAGGAAGAATTAAACTGGTTTTTTAGTTCTGGTAAAGGTCCGGGTAATGGTGGGGAGTTTAGGACCATGAAAAGGTAAAAGAGGGCTAGGGTAGGCAGAGAAAGGTCTTCTAGAGGTAGAAGATTTGGGGTTAGGGATTTCAGAGGTTGGCTGGTCTGGTTCAGGTTAAGAGAGAGGTGGAGAATAAGGGGTCAGTTAAGGTTCAGATTCTGGAGCATGAGAGGGGGAGGGTGGTACCTGAGGTGGTGTAGGATAATTAGGAGTTAGAGTCTCGACAGGTGGAGAAGTCTGGGTGGTGGAGGTAGTAGACTTCTTTCTTGATTTCCTTGTAGTCTTCTTGGCTTGACTTTCTTCAGCCTTACGTTGCTGCTCAACTTTCTGGGTCTGCCTCAGAGCTCTGTTAGACTTGTACTAATCATAGTGAAGATTGTACTGATCGATCCAATTATACTTAGTCCATTTAGAGACATCCCTATCTAGAAACTTCCTATAATAGAATCAGATAAAGTTGACATAGCACTGCTTGCAAGGTATCTTGACATATTCCTTTAAAGATGGAAAGGAAGGAGTATGTGTAGGCTTAGATTCTTAGAAGGTCTGAGGAGATGAGGAATGAACAACTCTGTCAGTCCGTTTCTTTAAAACACGCCCAATGGGTTGTTGATCATCTGAGTTTGATGACGACTAGGTTGCAGACTTTGGAGCTGAACTAGGTTTGGTGGTGTAAATACCTATTTTTTGTCTGGATAAAAAAAATAATTTTGTTTTAAAAATAATAATATTAAAAAATTGCATAGTGACTATTGGAATAGTACCTTCACCATTTCTATAAATACTCAATCTCTCCTTATTTCCTACCACATTTCTTCTTTCATCAATCTTCTTCCATAATTTTTCTCAATGGCCAATAGGTGTTGAAGCCAAGAAGAAAGAATAAGGACGGGAAACCGATGTTTTGTGACTACCTTCTTGCTTCTTGTAGCATGGGTAGTACTTTTTCTTTATTGGGTATTTTATTTATGGTCTAATATGTAATAAACAATTTTAGGATTCTAAAATAGTTTATGTTTTTATAAAAGTAAGTGATTACTCATTTGTACTCAAAATATTTAAAAAAATTTTAAAAAATAAAAAGGCCCAAAAAAATCAAATAAAAAAATGAAAATGGGCAAAAAAAGGGCCCAAAAAAATCCATAAAAAAATTTAAAAAAAATGAAAAAAAAGAAATAGGCCTAAAAAAAGGTCCAAAAAAAGAAAGAAAAAAGAAAAAGAGAAATTATGGTTATTTATGAAGGTGAGACCCAGTTTGGTTGCATAATTAGAGAAAATAGAGAAATTGACATCAAATTTTGACAATTTGGAAAAGAAGGAAAGTGATGACATGTCATGAAGGATCCAAGGCAAATTTTTCTCTATAAATAGAGGAGGATGTAAAGGAAAAAGGGGAAGAAGAAGGAGGAAGAGAGAAAAAAAGTAATATATTTTTGTGTATTTTTTAGAAAAGTTTGTTTTCTAAAGTAGAGGTATGGAAATGTGGTTAGGAAAGTGGTGTGTTACTCTATAATGGTTTAGTATGTGAGTTTTGTGACCAAAATTACTGTAAGAGTCTTGCAACCGTTGTCCAAACACCCTTAAATCGAGTCTAAACGAAGCCAAAAGCAAGAGAAATTACACAAAATCGATCTCTCGAATTTTGTTCTGGTTCCTTTTTAATTGTTTCTATGCTAAGTTATTTTTAATAAATATGAGAATATTTATTTATTTCTTTAATATGTGTTTATTTTATTAATATTGTAATTTTTTCTTGTGGAATTTTATTTATAATTTGATTGTCATAATTAGGATCATAATTTCATTTATTTTCTTTTTAGTTCCTTTATTTCATATATTTTATCTGATATTTGTTATCATTATTATTGTTATTTATTATTTTATCTAGTGATATTTTATTGTGATATCATATTCCATTCCATTTACTTTTCTTTAGTTATTTTTCTGTATTTTATTTTTCTGCACTTTATTTTTCTACAGTTATTTGTTTATTTATTTATTTTCTACACTTTTATTTATTTTTTATTTATTTTTTATACTCTTATTTTTATTTATTTATTTTTCTACACTTTTTTTTTGCAATTTATTTTTTTGCACATTATTTCTCTACAATTATTTATTTATTTATTTATTTTATGTACTTTTATTTTCTTTTATTTATTTTTTTGTACTTTTATTTTTATTTATTTATTTTTTTACACTTTTATTTTTATTTATTTATTTTTCCACACTTTTATTTTTATTTATTTATTTTCCTGCACTTTATTTTTCTGCAGTTACTTGTTTATTTATTTATTTTCTGTACTTTTATTTTTATTTATTTTTTGTACTTTTATTTTTCTATACTTTTATTTTTATTTTTCTGCACTTTATTTTTCTGTAGTTATTTGCTTATTTATTTATTCTCTGCATTTTTATTTATTTTTTTACACTTTTATTTTTTTATTTATTTTTCTACACTTTTATTTTTATTTATTTTTCTGTACTTTATTTTTTCACATTTTATTTTTCTGTAGTTATTTATCTATTCATTTATTTTTCTACACTTTTATTTATTTATTTGATTATTTTTCTACACTTTATTTTTTTGCACTTTAATTTTTTGTAATTATTTATTTTTTCTTCTTAATAATTTTGTAGTTATCTTTTACATAATCATTTGTCTATCATTTTATATAATTTCTTAAGTTTTTTTATTGGTGATTATTTTTTTATTATTATTATCTTGTTTCCCTCTTACCTATTTATTTATCTATTTATCTTTCTTTTAAGTTTGAAATGGGATTAATTTGGATGAGACATCTTATTAACCTTATTTTCAAAAAATGATTGAATAAGATTCACTTATTAATTTTAATTAATTAAGTGCATATATATTTTTATTTTCACATTGATGTATTTAATTCTATTTTTCCTTCTTATATCTATCTATTTTACCTTTTCATTTATTTATTTGTTTATTTATTTATTTTTTAAAATTTTTTAACCATGTATTTTTTGATAAAATTAATGGATTGTCTTTTAATTACTAGAAAGATAATTTAGACGAGACGTCTTATTTTTTATTTTATTTTACTTTCTTTTAATTACTTGTTTGTTTATTTTCCTTTGAACTCAAAGAATGAAACTTTGGTGATGTGTCCTATTATTTAATTTTATTTTATGTCTGTTTATATTTTTTTTTTCAAAATGTCCTTATTACTATGTTGTTTATGTGTATATTGTCTGTAAATAGCATCTATCATGGTTGTATTCTTTATGAAGGATGAAATATTTAATAATCATTTTTTTAAAAATTATACATGATCAATTTGGGTGAGCATTTAAGGACGGACAATGTGGGGTGTTAATACCTTCCTCACCTTTAATTCAACGCCCGGACCAACCAAAATCTCATTTTAAAACCAGTATCATTTAAAGGTTTTCCTAATATTTTTCTTAATAAATATTAGTGGCGATTACCTGAACCCTTTAGTTTTTTTTAGGCCTCCTAAGGGCCTTGTTCCAATACGATTTCATTTTTCTTTATTATTGCATTCTCCCAGTCCGCGTCATTGACCCGGGGCCCCGGTCGCGACAAGTGTCAAGATCTGGTCACGAAGGATAGAGACTTTAGCAGTAACCTTAGCCTTCTTGGTTACTTTGGGTTTCTCAGCAGGTTCAGAAGAAGGCTTATGCTTCAGAGGGGCCTTCTTAACAAACTCTTGTGTAGCAGAGGTTTCAGTCTGTTACATAAGAAGGGAGAAAGAGGGTAACTTAGATATTATAGGGTCACTGGTAATCATGTCCTTAACAGACTTGAAATGTATATTCTCCAGCTTGAAGATCTTGGTAAGGATAGTTAGGTAGGGGATCTTCTTCTACTTCTTTAGAACAAAGGAGACCATGTAGGTCATGATGACATTGGCAAGGTTCACCTTCTCCTTTTAAAGCATGTGATACATGCAGAACCTGTCTAGCTTGGTAACAGATCCTTTTCTAACTTACAAGGGCAAAAGACCTGTCTGATTAGCAGATGGAGCATCTTGACCTTTGGGAACAACTGTCTAGAGGTTAACTTCTTAGGCTGAGACTTTCCATAGAGCGTCTTATTAATGGTGAGATCAGAGACTCTAGGTTTCAAAATCCTAAAAGAAAACTGTACCCCCAGGCTAACATTGGAGCATAGTGAAGATCACATCTTTAGAAACCTCAATCTACTTTCCAAATAGATTTCCCAACAGTATGAAGCGAGCCTTATCCACTGACATAGTCTTCTAGAACTTAAGAACTAGTGATAGAGAGAAGGGTTCTTGGTCAAAATAGAACTAAGTCCACCCAATACCATTCAATTCTTCAGATGCATCTCTTCCTTCAAGCTTGCTCTAGGCTTGGTCAAAGAATGATGACTCAACAATATCTCATAGAAAATGAAACAGTAGCCATTGATGATTGATAACAAGAATTTAGGTTGCGAAGAGAGGGATTTTAGGGTAAAATACAAAGAACGAGAGAGAGGGAATGCATAAAGTTTAGAGAATAAAAAAAGGTTTCTAGGGAGTTTTGAAAAGACAACTCGAAAGTTATTTAAGTGTAACGTGGCTAGAGATAGGGCAATGTTTCAGAAATGATTGCCATTCCAAGCAATAAATTCATACCACACGTGATGGTTTAAAAACTAAAAGTTTTTTTGGAGAGAGAAAGGAATAAGGGAAAATAAAAAGACCTTAGTAACTCTCAATTTTTTGAAGTGAGCAAGCATATTTAAAGCACATATATATTTAATAAACAAATAGACTTTTCGCATACAAACTTATTATTCATTCAAACTCTTTATCAGGCAATCTTATGCAAGTTTAAGTTATACTTAATAAATGCAAACCTGACTTTAGCTAATGGCTTGGTGAATATATCTACTCATTGATGGTCTGTATCCATTACTTTAAATCCAAAGCTCTTTTTTGAACGTAGTCTCAAATAAAGTGATACTTTACTTTAATATGTTTTGCCTTTGAGTGTTAGATAGGATTTTTAGACAAATTAATTGCACTGGTATTGTCACAAAAGACTAGAATCTCTTCCTCTTTGATTGAAATAGTCCTTGAGTTGATATTTCATCCACAGAAGTTGAGAACAACAACTTGCTATAGACAAATATTCTACTTTAGTTGTTGAGAGGGCTATAGCGTTCTGCTTTTTGCTACTCCATGAGATTTGACTTGTTCCCATTAAGTGACATCCACTACTTGTGCTCTTTCTGTCTTATTTATCTCCTACAAAATTTGCATCACAGAAACCATGAAGAGAAAATGAGTCTATTCTCTTATAGAATAACTCAATGTTAGTGGTACTTATAAGATACCTCAAAATCCTGTTCACAGCAGACAGATGTGATTCCTTGGGGTCTGCTTGGTATCTTGCATATACATAGACACTAAACATTATATCAGGTTTGCTAAATGTTAAATACAACAGTGATCCAATCATTCCTCTATATAAGGTCTGATCCACTGATGTTCCAAACTCATCTTTACTTATGATACAGTTTGGATGCCTTGGTGTACTCATGGGCTTAACATCAGCCATTTGAAATTTTATGAGTAACTCTTTTGTGTACTTTAATTGATTGATGAAAATTCATTCATTTGTCTATTTAATCTACGGACCTAGAAATAATTTGAGTTTACCTATCATGCTCGTCTCAAATTCAGCCCCTAATTATTTCAGCAAAATTTTTACATAGACTTTCTTTAGTAGCTCCAAAGATAATGTCATCAATATATATTTGCACAATAAGAAAGTGTCAGTCTGAGCTTTTTCTAAATAAGGTCATATCAACCTTTCCTCTAATAAAGCCTTTTAAAATTAAAAAGGTACTGAGTCGATCATACCAAGCTTTTGGAGCTTGTTTCAGACCATACAGTGCTTTACTTAATTTAAAGAAATGATTTTGAAAAGATTTATCTTCAAGTCTAGGATGTTGTTTTACGAAGACTTCTTCTTCTATAAAACCATTTAGAAATGCACTCTTAGCATCCATCTGATATAATTTTATACCTTTGAATGTAGTAAATGCAAGAAAAATCCTTATAGTCTCAAGTCTAGATACAGGTGCAAAAGTTTTAGTAAAGTTTATACCTTCTTATAGATTGTAACCTTGAGCCACTAGTCTGGCTTTGTTCCTAACCACTTTTCCATTTTCATCAAGCTTATTTCTGGAGACCCACTTAGTTCCTATGATGCTTTTATCTTTGGGTCTGGGAACAAGCTTCCAGACTTTGTTTCTTTCAAACTAATTTAGCTCTTCCTACGTACTTATAATTCAATTTGGATCTTCTAGTGCTCCCTCAATAGTCTTTGGTTCAATTTCTAAGACAAGTGCTATTGAAGATTGATTGTAAGTCCTTGAAGGATAGTAAGTTTTGAACTTCCATTCCCTTGGTTTTTCAGGTTCAGGCATAGGTTGATGTTGAATTGAGACTTTTTCTTCATTAATTACTTAGTTTGATGGTCCAGGTTCAATCTCTAGTTATTGAACACCTACAACATCAAGTTCTAGATCTGTCAATTTCTTGTCAGTCTTTGGAAGTTCACCAAACCTTACGTGCATTGATTCCTCAATGGTTTGAGTCCTTGTATTAAAGACTCGGTAAGATTTTGATGTTTTGAGTACCCCATAAATATACGTTTATCACACTTAGAGTCAAACTTACCAAGCTGATCTCTTGTGTTTAGGATATAGCATGTGCACCCAAATGGATGAAAATATGAAATGTTGGGTTTCCTTCCCTTCCACAATTCATATGGAGTCCAATTCAGTATATGTCTGATAAAGATTTTATTTTGAATATATTAGAAGTGCTCACTACTTTAGCCCAAAAATATTTTGGAAAATCATTTTCACAAAGCATTATTCTGGCCATCTCTAGCAGACTTCTGTTTTTTCTTTCCACAACACCATTTTGTTGAGGAGTTCTTAGAGAAAAATATGCATGAGATATGTCAGTTTTGTTACAAAAATTTTCAAAAATTTCATTTTTAAACTCTTTACCATGATCACTTCTTATTGTACCAATAAAGATTCCTTTTTTTAGACTAGATTTTCTTGTAGAAAATCTTAAATACTTGAGCAGACTCATCTTTGTGGGCTAGGAAATAGACCCATGTCATTCTTATGTAGTCATTAACTATAACAAAACCATATCTTTTTCTACCAAGACTTTGAGTCTGAGATAAAACAAATAAATCCAAATGTAATAGTTCCATAGGTCTGGTGGTGGAAACAACATCTTTATTTTTAAAAGAGGTTTTCCTTTCTGGCATGCTTTGTAGGACTGAGAGCTGTTAAAAAAGATTCTTGGTAGTCCTTTAACTGGCCTTTTTCTGTTGAGTTTTGAAATATGTTTCATGCTAACATGCCTTGTTAGCCCAGGTGGCCTCTAGGAAACTCAAGAGGGGGGGTGAATTGAGTAGTTAGGAAATTTTCACTAATAAATTTCTCCTCTAAAAAAACTCAATATGCAATGATATGTGATTTGAATAATAATGCTTAAAGCATAAAGAGTTTAAGGGTTAGAGAAGTGCAAACAGAGATTTATACTGGTTCGGCCAACCACTGCCTACGTCCAGTCTTCTCAAGACACCCTTGAGGAAATTCACTATAATCAAATCCCTTGATTACACCACAATGGGGACTCACACCCCGATCACAAATGCCTTGGATGCTACACCACACCCAAGCACATCACCCTTGGATGCTTCACCATATCCAAGAACATCACCCTTGGATGCTACACCACATCCAAGAAGAACACCCTCAAAGATACACCACTCTGAGTATCAGTCTCAATTTAGAGATAAAGAACTCTACAAGAAAACTCTCTTAAAGAGTATGATGAACAAATTGAGGAACAAGAAAGAGTAATAACTCTATTAAGAGAATATGGCCATTATTGTTCTTAAGAAAAGATTGGAAGTATTTGGTGTGTTTTTTGCAAATGATGGGCATCCCTATTTATAGGAGTAGAAATTCCTTCAAGAGGTGTGAAATTATTGATTAAAATAATTGGAAAGGTACCTCTTGGATAAAATAATATTTTGTGGAAAGTTATAATGTTTCAACATGATTTTTCATGAAAGGATGCAATGTTTCATGCTTTCTGGTCACGTTGTAATCAATTACATAAAAGAGGTAATCGATTACTTCCTTTTAAAATCTGTTTTAAAACATAACGTTCATATTGTAATCGATTATGTAATGAGGGTAATCGATTACTTAAACATGGTAATCGATTACATTGCTGAGGTAATCGATTATATTTATTTGAAATCATGCAATTTAAAATTTATTTAATTGTAATCGATTACACTAATGAGGTAATCGATTACATTCCATTAGAATGTATGAAATTTTAAAACCTTTTTATATTAATGGCCATACTTTCTTTTTATAGAGTCTTACTTTAATCATGCCTTGGTCTTGGATCTTCATTCTTGATCTTTGGCATTGGCCTTGTCATTATCAAAATCCTTCATGGTCTTCATTCTCCCCCTTTTTTATGATGACAATATTTCATTGATTTCATGACTCTTTTTATGCTTGACATGGTATACTGAATCTTCAAGTCTTGCGTCCATGTTGTTAATCATGTCTTGCATATATGTTGTTGATATCAAAACCTTAGTTCTTTATTCTCCCTCTTTTTGATATTGATAACATTTCCTGAGAAGAAAAATAAACAGCATGCAAGATACAAGATTTTCTCCCCCTTAATTTTCTCCCCCTTGTTAGCCCAAGTGGCCTCTAGGAAACTCAAGAGGGGGGGTGAATTGAGTAGTTAGGAAATTTTTCACTAATAAATTTCTCCTCTAAAAAAACTCAATATGCAATGATATGTGATTTAAATAATAATGCTTAAAGCATAAAGAGTTTAAGGGTTAGAGAAGTGCAAATAGAGATTTATACTGGTTCGGCCAACCACTGCCTACGTCCAGTCTTCTCAAGACACCCTTGAGGAAATTCACTATAATCAAATCCCTTGATTACACCATAATGGGGACTCACACCCCGATCACAAATGCCTTGGATGCTACACCACACCCAAGCACATCACCCTTGGACGCTTCACCACATCCAAGAACATCACCCTTGGATGCTAGACCACATCCAAGAAGAACACCCTCAAAGATACACCACTCTGAATATCAGTCTCAATTTAGAGATAAAGAACTCTACAAGAAAACTCTCTTAAAGAGTATGATGAACAAATTGAGGAACAAGAAAGAGTAATAACTCTATTAAGAGAATATGGCCATTATTGTTCTTAAGAAAAGATTGGAAGTATTTGGTGTGTTTTTTGCAAATGATGGGCATCCCTATTTATAGGAGTGGAAATGCCTTCAAGAGGTGTGAAATTATTGATTAAAATAATTGGAAAGGTACCTCTTGGATAAAATAATATTTTGTGGAAAGTTATAATGTTTCAACATGATTTTTCATGAAAGGATGCAATGTTTCATGCTTTCTGGTCACGTTGTAATCAATTACATAAAAGAGGTAATCGATTACTTCCTTTTAAAATCTGTTTTAAAATATAACGTTCATATTGCAATCGATTATGTAATGAGGGTAATCGATTACTTAAACATGGTAATCGATTACATTGCTGAGGTAATCGATTACATTTATTTGAAATCATGCAATTTAAAATTCATTTAATTGTAATCGATTACACTAATGAGATAATCGATTACATTCCATCAGAATGTATGAAATTTTAAAACCTTTTTATATTAATGGTCGTACTTTCTTTTTATAGAGTCTTACTTTAATTATGCCTTGGTCTTGGATCTTCATTCTTGATCTCTGGCATTGGCCTTGTCATTATCAAAATCCTTCATGGTCTTCATGCCTAAGCTTTTTGTGCCAGACCCAACTTTCCTCAGAGGTTAAGAATAGACATGTTACATTTTGATTATTAAGCTTACGCAAATCAACCTTGTAGAGGTTGTTGTATCTATTTGTTGTAAAGAGAATGATCCCATCAAGGTTGATGATAGTACACTTCTCTTTGTCAAAGGAGACTTTATAACAATTATCATAAAATTGACTTATGCTTAGTAGGTTATGTCTAAGACCTTCAACATAATAAATATTATCAATAATAGGTTAAGAAATATTACCTATCTTACCAATACCAACTATATGTCTGGTCTGGTTACCTCCAAAAGTAACTTTACCACCTTTAAAATGTTCCAGGTCTAGGAACATAGACCTTTTTCCAGCCATGTGATGTGAGCACCCACTATCTAGATACCAATAATGCTATTTTGTTTTTGTCCTTAAGCACATCTGTAATAGGAATGATCATTGCCTTTGGTACCTAAAACTTTTTGGGTCCTAGAGGGTTAGTGCTCTTTAAGTTTCTCTTTTTCCTTTTTAAACAGTCTTGTATCACATGACTATGCTTCTTGCAGTAGTTGCATTTGGCATGTTTATGTTTGCTTCAAAAAGATAAAAGAGGAGGAGAAACTTTCTTGAAATCAGTCTTTTCAACATAACCCAGACCAAGTCTTTCATGGCTACTATGTCATTTTCCCAAAAGTTTATTTAAGTTTTCAGTTCCATTTACAAACCGGGTCAGGTTGAAGTAAGCGAGCTTACTTTTTTTTAAAGAGACTTAATTTCTTTTTCTTGTGAAATACGTCAGGCTTCTGAGTTTTTTAGCTAAGTTTGCAAAATTTCATTTTCTTTCTTAAGTCTATGTAGTTCCTCAAGATGCAATTTCTCTTTCTCATCCAACTCTTTTACATACTCTTTATTTATATCTTTCTTCTTTAAATCAGATATTATATTTTCATAAGAAGAAACAGTTTCAGATTGTTTCTTTTTCAAGAGTTTATAATTTTTCAAAAGTGTTGAAAAGTCTTTATATAGAATGCTTCATAGTTTTCCTTGAGTTTAGAGTGATTTACCTCTTCAGAATCTGAATCACTTGAGCTTTCTTCAGACTAAGTCTGATTTTTCCATCAGACAAATCTGAGTAGATTCTGTCTCTTCTTCAGACTCATTTGTACTGGATATGTCTTCATCATCCTAGGTGATGAGTCCTTTTTATTTCTTAAAAAACTTTCTTTTCTCTCTTATATCCTTCTTATCTTTGTTCAAAAGGGGATATTTAGCCTTGATGTGTCCTGGTTTCTTGCAGTGGAAACACTTCAGAATAGTTTTGTCGGTTTTAAACTTGAATTAACTTTTACCATTAGGTTCTCTCTTGTTTAACTTTCTAGCTCCACATTTCTTCTTTTTTAGTAGCTTGTAAAAGCGTTTGGTGACAAGAGCTAACTCTTCGTATGTGTCCTTATTTCCATTATCAAAGCCAGGATCTAAGCTACTTGGCTCCTCAACTTTAGGTTCTTTTCCCCTTCTAGATGTCTCTTTAGACTTCAGAGCAACACATTTGGAAGAAGAAAGTTTTGAGGCATCATTTTGCTTCAACTTTAGCTCACGAACTCTTAACACTCCAAGGAGTTCATCCAGAGTCCAGGTGCTAAGATCCTTTGCTTCCTCTAGAGCGGTATACTTAGCATCAAACTTTTTTGGTAAATACCCCAGAAGTTTGACATTGATATCTTCAACAAATGGAGTGGATCCCAAAGCTTTAAGCTTGTTTAACAAAGTCTGAATCTACCAAGCATTTGGTTAATAGACTTATGCTCCTTTATTTTCAAGTTATCATACTTTTTGGTTATCAAAATCTTTTTGGAACGTTTGACATTGGAGGTACCTTCATAGTTAAGCTGAAGGGCATCCCAGATCTCCTTTGCAAACTTGTAACTATAGACCTTATTGTATTCTGAATTACTCAAAGCACAAATTAGGAGGAATCTGTCCTTTGCATTAGATTCCATCTTCTTGAACTCAAGCATAGACCATTTATGTAACACCCTGAAAATGAGGGTAAATTTTTCACAATTTAAAAATAATTATAAGTAAAAGAAACCGCGATATATAAAATGTCAAGTAATTACCCTGGATCATTTAATAACCTATCTCATATATGAAGATATGAGAAGGTACCAGAGTGCTCCTTGGACGACCGAACTCAATATCGTTACAAGGAAAAAGCGGAAGATATAACTAAAATTTAAGGATGATAAGAATTTAGGTAAAAGAGAGGTCAAAGATACCTTACCAAATTGCTAGGCATTAATAATACAATTCCAAAACAATAACATTGTTTCTAGAGGTCACATATCCCAAAACATTCAAGGAAATTAAGGAAAAGAAGCCAAAATGAAGAAACTGGAATCAGGGCATCTCGCTTAGTAAGGCCCTGACTCGCTTGAGCGAGACCAACATAGGTCGCTTGAGCGGCCAGCGAGCGTGAGCAAAAATGCTCCAGAAACCATCACTATGCTCGCTCGCTTGAGCGAGGCATGCTCACTTGAGCGAGGCATGCTCGCTTGAGCGAGGCATGCTCGCTTGAGCGAAAAAGGGACAGAACCTCACTGCCCACATTTCGCTTGAGCGAGGCACGCTCGCTTGAGAGAAAAAGGGACAGAACCTCATTGCCCACATTTCGCTCGAGCGAGGCCAGGCCCGCCTGAGTGAAATCCATCTAGTAAGCACCTACCTGATACGCACACGTCTCGCTTAAGCGAGACACCAACTCGCCTGAGCGAATTTGGACCAAAGGCCACCCCTCTGATACAGGGGATTCTCGCTTGAGCAAGAATCTATCTCGCTTGAGCGTGATTATCAGTTCATGCGCAGAAACATGAAAAAAATCTCACAACCTTACATAGAAAAACTCACCCCAAGCAAAATTGATCAAAATTAACATATCACATACATCATATTAAGTATTTAAAACTTGTGTCAAGTATCCATATTCAATAATTTCCATTCCAATTCATGAATCATATCACAATCTAGCTTATCACCTTATATACTCTATAAGGCACAAAATCTAGAGAAATATTTCATTCATTCATCAATTCTAACAGCATTCCTCATCATGTTTGTCATCCATACATTGTCAAGGTCATTAATGAAAATTAGTCATACATACAAGGGTCTAATTTTCCTACATGACCTCCAAAATCATCATGCATCACATTAAATTACAAAATTAAGCATATATGCATCATATACTCTACAAAATGACAATATGTCGGCCAAGGCTCACCCACTTTCCTTCCATATTTACCTTCATCAGTACTCGACCTACAAAAGAGTAGGAATTGCATCATACCTACATCAAACTTAAAAATGGCGACTAGGAGGTGAGTAACATAATCCCAAATGTATCAAAGTCATACATTATGATGATACTTATACATGCCTACATATAATACATTTCTCAAGAAACATCACAAGTTCCATTCACATTCTATATGATTTCATTTCAACATGTTATATATTTGAAGCAATACATCCACAACACACTTATCCACATCATTGGCATTCTCAATAATGTCATAATACACATAATGTTAGTACCACATTTCTTTCCCTTTATTTATCAATCATCCATCGCCACCACGGGCTATCAACTAGGCATATCTCCGGTTATATGCAAATGCTCTTATAGCTAATGTATATGCACAAAGGAATTATTATCAAATGCGGATCCGATTGTGGGAAAACAACAACATTCTAAATGTGGGTCAAGCATAGGTGTGCTATTATGCCCTTACTGTAGTAGAAAAATGTGTATACATATACCTCAATTCATGCATGCTTAATAACATATTTCACTAGTACCAAACCGTTCTCGCCTATTTGTAGCACTAGTAGATATCCGAGAGGTGAATTTATTTGAGTCCGTGCTCGGTCGATGTTTTGAGCTACTGAGTTTGAACTCAGGTTCGTCCTTGAAGTGGACTTGGATTCTGAGTGAGTTGTTGTAAGTGAAAAGATTTCCAGGTGAAGAATTGCCCTTAAACCCCGAATAATATTTTTAGTCCGAGTGACATTCTCAGGGTGTAGGCATAGAATTGGCCAAAGGGATGGTTAGAAATCTGAGATTTTAGAACCGAGTGTGATGCCTGTAAAGGATGAATCCAGGCAAACTGTGCTAATTGAAGCACACTGAAGCTCTGTTGACTGTCCGTCTCGGTATTGCCAAGGTATAACACGGTTTGAAGGAGGAATTTTAATGGTCGGATGTTGAATATCTGAGGGTTTAATCCAAGATAAATCAGACAATGGTGAGTACTGGTGGGAATCGGTAATGTTGTTTACCAACTAGATTCTTCCCAGCTAGATGAATAACCTCCATAATGTGCCTTATGTGACATAACTTTGAGCTTATACTCGGTGTGGTACATAATTGTGCCGGGTGACTCCTTTGAATTTGAGGAGCTGACGGTGGAAGTACACCAATTGGCGTTAAGAGTGTTGGGCTAAGTGGCCAAAGAACTTGAGGTACCATTGGTTATGGTGAACTGGCAGAGTTGAGTGGGGTAAATTGTACGTTTTAAAAATTGAATCCCCAAATATATTGGATTCTATAAGTGGGAATTGTGAGCAGGTAGGACCTGACTTTTGTGATGTTGCCGACTGGAAGGGTGGAGCAGTCGGTAAACCACTTGAGAGGTGAAGCTATGCCGAGTGGAATTATGAACCGGTCGGTGAATGCTTGGGAAGCGGAGACATGTAATTGTTGAGGAAGCAATACTCTGAGCTATTTATTGAGGTAAGTTTGTATTCGAATTTTGAGGACAAAATTCTTTGAAGGAGGGGAGTAGTGTAACATCCTGGTTTTGATTTAATTACCAATTAAGGTTAATTACGAAATTAAATTATTGATTGGATAATAATAATAATGATAATAATGCTAGGAAATGTCCCACATGCCCTTGGTAGGTGAAATAGGGGTTCGGTCCCCTCTCTCCCTCTCTCCCTCGTGATTCCCACGCTGATGGGATGGGAGATTGATGGGATGTGATGGCTGATGGAGTAGAGCTGTCACGACAGTGAAGGGATAAAGGTCTTGGCTTCTCATTTTCCACCCACTCCTTGCTCATTTTCTCTTGGGTTCAAGGAGAACCACTCCCCCGTTCTCTCTTGAGTTTTTGGAAGCTTCTGCTTCTTCTTCGTTGCTGTCTCTTCACTTTCTTCTTCTTCATCTTCTTCTTCCACTCAACTGTGAGTAGAACCGAGTGGAACAGTGTGGTTGAGAAGGAGATCTATATGGTGTTGAGTGTCTTGGAGGCTAGGATCCTCCCCTGTTCTGCCTAACAGCGATGGGTGCTTGGAAGCATGGGGTCCTCCACTGTTGGTGAGGACTGGGCTGTTCGAGTGTGGGAACAGCCATGGAATCCTCCACTGAACCGAGTGTGAGGACTATGTTGTGCCTTGGAGGCTTGGCATAGAGTGTTTTGGAGGTTGATCTGCTCGTGAGGAAGCAGCTGTTGGTTCCTCCAAGCTGAGGGCAGAGTGCTGATGGATGACTGAAGCTGGGTCATTCTGTTGAAGAACGAGTGACTGAAGAACATTCAGTCAGTGCTGCAAGCTCAGGGAGCTTCTGGGATCTTTATTCCAGGTAGGGGGGCTAATTTACATCTCAAATGTATAGTTTATGGACGGGTTCCGGGTGAAATTACTTTACTGTGTTGTGTTGTATTTGTAAATGTATTGATTGTTGTATGCCGATTGAGTGATAGCCCAGATGTGTGTTGTTTAGGAACTGTGGTGTATGATGATGTCCGTCTATGAGATGTATGAGGATAAAACATGGGTATGCTGAGTGTATGCATGGAAATGTTGGCTTATAATGAGATGCCGAGTGAATGCATGTGCTGTGAACCAGTGTGAATATTAAATGCATGTGGTGTGTGAATGTTGTGCTGGTTCTGGTTATGATTCTATGTAAATGTATGATATGTAGTGGCTGTTGATGCCGAGTGGGTTTTGTATGAAAAGCATGTGTTGCTTGTTGCAAATGTTAATATTGAGTGAATCTCATGAAATAGCATGTGATGCTTGTTGTAAATGATAATTCCGAGTGGATGGCATTGTGATTGCCGAGTACATGAGATGTGGGTCGGTTATGTTAATTCCCGGTAGGGATTTTATATTAAAAAGCATGTGATATGCCAAGTGCATGTGATTGCCGAGTGCATGTATTGTGTTATTGCTATGCCAATCCCTGTTTATGAATAATAATGATAAAATGCATTGGGTGCATGTTATTGATATTTGAATGCTGAGTGCATATGTATGGAAAACATAATGAAAGACCTTGGGTTGGACTCAAGGCAATGCCGAGTGCATTGGCGTTGGACGCCTGATTGAATAAGACTGTCTGCATCTGATTCGCCACTAGAAATGCTTGGAGCTTAAAGACCTTGGGTTGGACTCAAGGCAAGCCTACCGGGTTGGACTCGGGGCTGCCCGTAACACTTCTGTTGTCGCTTGGAGTGACTGTGTTACATGTGAGGGCAAACGGTTTGGTACCTGTAAAACGGCCGAATCAGCTTGGAGCTGAGAAAAGGCTTGGAGCCTATGTTGCAACAATAAAAACTGATAATAAATAACCGGATCCGGGTGAAATGAATGTGTGCACACTTTTAATTGTCATTGAGCTCAATGTGAATTGTTGAATATATGGATATGAATTGGTTGTAGGGTTCATATTGAATGGCAGAGTGCATTAATGCTGATTGAGTTATGTTATTGTATGGTTAAGGATTCTAAGATTAATCTGAGTCAATAACTATCATTTAATATGTAAAAGCTCACCCCTACTGTGGCTATATTTTTCAGTATATGCAGGTCGGACTGGAATGAGGAGATGGCCTCAAGTCCGAGTGATGGACACTCAGATGGTTGAAGTGCACATATAGTATGTATATATATACATTGTAAATAGATATGTTAAGCCTTGGTTGGCTCTCTTGTAATCCGAACGGATTTAATTATATGGGATGACTATCGGGTTTTGTGGATAAGTATACGTTGTATATATATTTTACATTGTTATGAAGTTACCCGAATTGTCCATTATGTGTGTTGAGAGAATAATGTTAAGTCAATGAATTCCGAGTGGAATATTGATGGGAGAGCCATTACCGAGTGAGGCTATTGTTTGTGTGGCCTTTTCCGAGTGACAAAGACATAAGACATTCCGAGTAAGGTGTACTTGAGAGGGCTACTTCCAAGGGAAGACTAGTCCACGTGTTACCGAGTGAAAATATGAGTAAATCCCGAGTGGGGAAAGGTTTGAATATTCCGGAGTGGGAAATCCCGAGTGAACCTCTTCCGAGGGAAGAGTAATGGTGATGGTATTGATTGAGGTATAATCTAGGACTCCTCTTCCGAGTGAACGAGGCTATATATACATTCCGAGTGGCTAAGTATTAAATAAGTCCGAGTGGCTTTACTTGTTGAATTCCTCCGAGTGATGAGAGGTCAGAGTAATTCTGATTGGAGTTTGATTATGGAGACTCCTTTCATTGGAATAGAGGTTATGTGATCTCCGAGTGAGGGAGATCAAATTATGCCGAGTGCAGAATGGATGATGTATTCCGAGTGAATTGAGGTTGAAATATACCGAGTGGTATTGGATTGGGGAAATACTCTGTGTGAGGGAAAGCTTATGGACTCCGGTGGAGTATCCGAGGGAATCATTTCCCAAGTGAAATACGCGCGTGTGTTTATAATTGTGATTTGGCTAAGTAAGAATTTACCGGGTGAATCATATATGTGGGGACAATTCCTGAGTGGACGTGGTCCCGAATCCGAGTGATGAAAAATTACCGAGTGAATGGGTCCGCTTCAGCGAATGAGGTTTCGCTCCAGCGAGATAAGGGCTCGCTCAAGCGCTGTATCTTCCGCTGGTCTAATTGACTGAAGCTGAGTCTTGCCCGTGTGTGGCTTTCCGACTCGGTCTTCCCGTCTCTGATCGGTTTTGCCTTCCCTTGCCTTATGTTTGGTTTATTTTACCCCGACTGCTTGGTGAATTTTGGGAAAAAATTTCCATGGTCTTAGTTTTGGGTTTTATTAAGTCGGGTTATCTCAGCTGTCCCCCAAATCCCGGTTCGACATTGTTCAAAAGAATACAAGCTATTAAGAAAAAGGCCAAGATTAAAAGGCTACCTGTGTGGATTACTGTAGCGGTTTTTCTGGTACGGGTCAGGATTTTACCGGGATGGAATAAGGAATACACCGGAGCAGCAAGATCTCTAGAGATATGAAAGCAGAAGTGAGAAGTTAAGGCCACCATCCTCCTTTTATAGAGGATTCAAAGGCAACAAGCTGAAGGAGTGTGACGTTTAAATTCCAAAACGACGTAACTGCATTGACACCCAAAATGTTAGGCATCGCGCCAATTAAAAAGTGTCACCTGTTATCATCCCATGAATAATAATCTAGAAAACTTGTTTTTAAATTTTTCTTATCATTTACTTATTTTTCAAAAGCCACCCTGGCCAAATGTATTGCATTATGACACGAAATGAACGATTTGACATCGGACGTAGCTTTATCATAAAAACACTGTCACTATGACGAGCTAGGGGGCAAATGATCCGATATCAATATCGGCCCCTAAACTAGTAAGAAGACAAGTAAGGGAAAAGAACAAGGGTCCCAAGATAGCAAAGATACGGTTAATAAAACAAAAAAACTGGTATGCTTATTGGATAGACCCCGGTTAAAGGCCTGCTGTAACATCCTAGAAATTTGAGTAAAATTAATTAATTGGAGTAAATAAATAGAACAATTATAGGAAATAATTATTTGATGTCCTATACATGTAGAAAAATTAATTATGAACCCCTTGAGTTAATACGGCGAATACGACGATTACTGTCGTCGTTTAATTGACGAACGACGTTCGAGCAGAATACAGAGACGGACCCAACGGGTCGGGAAACATTAGATAATTATTATGAACCCTAGGCTTCATCTTCTTCATTCTTTCTTTTCCTTTTCCATTCATGCTCTTCTCTCTTCACCCATGTCAAAACCGAAAATACATCTTGGGCTCACTATGCTTGTGACGAAAATTATAGGTCCTTGGTGGTTCCTTTTGCATTTTGGAAGTGCTTGCTCAAGCTTTGGGTGGTTGGCTTCTCCATTTCCACTCCCTCTTGCTCTCTTGAAATTGGAATCTTTAATTCCATTGGGTAAGTTAAGAACCCTTAATAGGCTTTGTAATGGTAGTTTAGATTATGTAAATTTTGATATTAGTATTGGAAAAATTAAGATTATGCATGTGGAACCCAAAACCTAGGTTAGGAGACCATTGAGAATATGTTGTTGTTGATGTTGGATAATTATATTTGTGACTTGAATATGATGAAAATTAGTTGTTGGGATGAGATTAATTACTGTTGGAATGAATGAGTTAGTTTTGGATGCAAAACTTGAAATTGTGGCTTACCTTAATTATGGACAAGTTTGCAATTAGGAGACCTAAATTATTTTGGGTGGTTTCATGATGATTGTGTGGCCTAAATTAATATATGGAAATGAATTGGTGATGTTGGAATGGATGAATTTAGTCTTGGGTGATATTAGGTGCAAAATCCTAAAATTGATGGCTTACCTTAATTTAGAGGAAAAATGTTGCTTTGGACTTGAAGTGGCTTAGGGATGATTTTGAAGTAATTATAGGACTTTGGATGATACTTTAGAATTTATTTGATGAATTGTAGATAAGAAAGGAATTAATGCTAAACTTTAAAGTTCTCTTGGATGATAAAAGTGATAGAGGCATAATAGGTCTAATAGGGTAATGACCTTGCAAATAGCTTGAAAACTCTTGTTAAATGTGGATTATTAATTAGAACTAGTGTTAGATAATTGTTGGTTGACAAAGAATAGAATGTGAGAGGACTTAAATGAAGGGCATAAAGGATTGATGAGAATTAGGCATGTTATTGGATTAGATAATCTTGATGGAGCATATTAGGACTAAAGAAAATAATTATAGAATTGAGAAAATGTTAATAAGAGTGGCTTAAAAATTAGATTGGTCAATGAGTGAAAGAGGTAGAAAAAAGTATAATGTTGATAAAGAATTAGGTGAAGAACATGAACCATTAAATTTGAAAGAAAAGATTGTTGGCCTAGAAAATATCATTGGATTATATTAGGCATAAAAAGGCTACTAGTTGAACTTAGAGAATGTTGTTGTAGGTGATAAGTGCCTTGGTCATGTAAGTAGGTTAGAGAATTTAAGTCATGATATAAATTAGAAATGACCATGGTTTTGGAGTGTTACTTGTGATTGGTAATAATAGAAAATCATTATGAATCATGGGAGATTCCAAAGACTTATAATAAGACACTTAAATATTGAGAGGCTAATAATGACAATTAGTTATCTTGAGGGGATAAAGAACAAAAATTTACTTGAATTACTTAGTGATGAAGGACTTATGTCTTCTAAAGGGAAACCATTAAAGATGAAACATAATGAAGTGAACAATTTAATTAAGGCTTTAGAGAGCCTATTGGGTAACACCTTGAATTTTGATTAATCACCTACGGTGAATTTCAAATCTTAAGTATGATAGTGAATGTATGTATGATGTATATTTTCATATTGGTCTTGGTTGCTTCTATTGTGGCTATGTATGATGAATGTGTAAAGTAAGACTCTTGAATGACATTGGTGGTAAATTGATGTTTTTGATGGTGATATACCTTGATGTATCTTTTTGGCCTATGCATGATAATGAATTGAATTATGTGAGAAGTTGAGACCATTAAGTGCACTTTTGCATCTTATGACATGCATAACATACCTCATGTGTGATAAATAATGATCTTGCGATTATCTTGAGAATAATAACCTCGTGTTGGTTGATTTTGTAAACGACTATGCGTGGTCGAAGGGATACCATGTGACATATTATTGATCTTGCGTTGATCTTGAGAAAAAAACCTTGCGTTGGTTCTACATATTAAACAACTATGCGTGGTTGTAAGTCACATGAGTGAAACATGCACATGAAGAGGAAATGGAATTTGTTCTAAGTTGGTCTCGTTGCATATGCATTACTTATTGAATAGCATATGCATTATTTGTGAGGGCATGACATTTGAATTGGTGTATCTAAAATGAATATGCCTTATGAGTACCTTGAATTGAGATATATTGTTGGTGTTGTGGCTATTATACAAATGTAGTGATGATCATAGTTGGTGAAATGAGATTGATATTTAAAGCTTTTGGCATGAGTTAGCCTTTGGGGTGTATGAAGTGTGAGTTTGATTGTCAATTATAGTCAATGTATTGTATCAATGAGATTGGATATGTTGAATGAAATATGTAAGATTGCTTCAATAGACATGAAATTATCATTATAATTGTTCATCATGAGAAAATATACTCACTTTATATGTTGTCCACTTTAGCCTTATGATGTAGGTTGAGAGGGTGGAGAGGTACACTCTTTGCGCAGGCGGCTCGGTATGAAGAGGGTGTCTCGTTTGCCTTGGCCGACATTCTTCTTTTTGAACATGTTGATCTAAATCCTTTATAGAATTTGAGGTGTATAGGCATTATTTTGTATATCCTGACTATGGATGTATATGCCTAAGTTTTTAGAATTCCGATTGAGTTTGTTATATTAATTGTCGGTATATTTGGATTTAGAGATTGAGCTATGAACTTGTTGGTATATTGGAGGTTGATGATCATGAATCTTTATGAATGAAGAGTTATGCATGAAAGTTATATTATGTCACAAAATTATGTATGTGCATAGAAGTAGTTATGGAATGGATTTATGAAGCTTTGTTATGTTAGTGAAAATGCTGAATTTTTATCATACAATTGGTGCAAGGTATTTAGAATGAGAAAATATGATGTATAACTCCTAGTTAAGAGTATATTAAGAGGCCTAGTTGATAAGAAGCAAAAATTGATGCTTTATTAGAATGTATGAATGGTATTGTCACCTAATTAGGTTCTTGGAAAAGCTTTGATGTGGATGTTCATGATATGAACTATTAGACTTGAATGTGTAGGTTTATGAGCATGCACCTTGGTTGTGAATGATGAATGTTCAATATGAGAAATGGAGGTCTTGTGCATGACAATTTCTTATATTGATGAAGTTGATTAGGTACTTTATTACTTTTCACCTTCTCATATCTTCACATATGGGTTGGTTTACAACTGTATCTAGGGTAGTTAATATAAGTTTTGATTGTGGTGTGCCTTAATTAAGTGACGAAAAATAAATGCAAAAAAATTTCCTCTAATTTTTATTCATTAGAAGTAGATATCTATAATATCGGATAGCGGATTTAGGGTGCCACTCCTGCCAGGAGATCAGAATTCTAAACAAAGTTTGCAACTTGCTTGAAAAGGAAGTCTAGACCTGTCAAATGTCAAATCATGAGTTGGACCCCCATTAGACTATAAATACCATCACTCATAGTAAATCAAGTATCGTAAGTTCTTTTTCTATTTCATTTATTGCTCTGGTATTCATGAATCTATACTGACTTAATCATCAGAGAATCTTTATAGGTACAACCACCACCTGTTCCTGACCGAAGTTCAAAAGACCCCGGATCGTGAAGTTGAAGGGCAATGAGTTTCCATTAGACTAATGTTTAATAATACCAGATTCCCATTGAACCGGTGTAAAAGAAGAGTGATAGAGAGATTTCACTCCGGTAACAAAGCAGAATACCCCCCCACATACCAGGCATTTCAACAATATTGAATCTGTCAAACCATGCCTTAGGGGACTGCTTGAGGCCATGTAAAGATTTTCACAGTCAATAAATAAAACTAGAAGACTTCCCTTGATCAACAAAGTAAAGAGGTTTCTCTATGTAAACCTCTTTAAGTACGTCACCATGAAGGAAAGCATTTTTTATATCTTATTGGTAAAGAGGCCAATGACGAATGACAACAATGGAGAGAAAGAATCGCACTGAAGGCATTTTGGCAATAAGAGAAAATGTGTCTACATAATCTAATCGGAAGATCTAAGTATAACTTTCAGCAACAAGAAGAGCCTTGAGGCAATCAATTGTTTCATTTGGACCAACCTTTACCTATACAACCATCAATAATCAACAACAGACTTCCCTAGTAGTAGTAGAACAAGGTCCCAAGTCTTACTACTCTGTAATGCACACATCTCATCCATCATAGCTTGTTTCAATCCTGGACGGGTAAAGAAAGCTTTTGCATTCTAAGGAATAAAAATAGAGAAAAAGAAAGAAAGACAAAAGTAATATTAAAGACATATGTGATTATAAATCAAAGTAATATAGTGAGGAGAAGAGTTATGAGTAGAACGAATACCTTTGGAAAGAGCAATGGGAACATCAGACTCAGGAGGCAGAATCAGAGAAAGAGTCAGATGAGTTGGCTCTGAAAGTAAGTCTGCAACAATGTTAGTGGCGGGTGACAGTATGATAGACAAGGAACAAGTTGGTATTGTTAGTCCTCAAATTTACAACAAAATCTTTAATAAAAATTGTTGTAAAAAGAATAAAATTTGGTGAATTTGTTAGAAATTTAGGTTTTAAATTCAATAAATAGATGTTGTTGGAAATAATCTGCCCTTGATCAATTTTCTTTAGTTTTGCAGTGAAAAAGTAAAGAATTTAAAGAGAAAATTGAAGAACTGGAGAGCTGACGCGTAGCATCAACACCACGCGTAGCGTGGGAACCTCTGATGCTGATGCTACGCGTCACACCCACGCGTAGCGTCAGGAGCTACATGGACACCACTGACAGGTGGTCAAGCACTCAGCCAATGACCCCTCCACTACCCACAAGTATCCAAGCCGAATTGGGGGACAAGGCACACCTGTCTAGGCATGATTAATTAAAATAATTACACAATCATGGCCACTTCGAGCTGATTAACGGAAGCTGAGTCAGGAACCTGACGCGTAGCGTCAGGATGGCACATAGCTTCAGGACCCTTCCTCAGCCCTATAAATAGGGTCATTCTCCACACTTCTAAGCATCCAATTCTGAAGTTCATCCTTTCTTTTCTCTCTTTTCACTCGAGTTTGAGTGTTCTTCTTTGAGTTTGTAAGGTTGGAGTGATTTCTAGATACTTGAGAGTGTTGGAGTGTGAGCTTTTGTATTATGAAGCGTTTTCAAGTCATCGTAATATCAAACTCTGTAAGTACTATTCTTACTTTTATTATGTGTAACTAAATTGTTTATGTTAGAATTTGGTGAATCAATCTATTATATGATGTTGTGATTATGGCCTATACATATTTATGATTCAAGAACATGTTAGTATTTCAACTATTTATTAATATAAACATCAAACGGGAGAATGATTGTCATGTGTATTAAAACTTATTTTATTAGTATGAATATCAAAAGGGAGAATGATTATTCATACCGAATTAAAATCTATTTTAACAAAAGTAAAAGTTGAAATACCCTTAATATGCCAATTACTAGGGATAGAATTGGTAATTATTATTGTCATAAGGCCAGGACTTAATGCAAGTTTTTATTGAGAAAGCTCACGAGGAATCGGACTTTACGATAAATACTTAGAATTTATATCACGAGAAATCAGTTATAATGACTTTAAGCGCAATAACATAAACTTGATGATTAAGTATGTATGTTTGTAATTATTGCATTATATTTTAGTGCGAGAATCCTAATTCCAACATAGTTTGTTAATCTGTGTTTTTACCTCAAGTATCTGAATTATTTTGAATTACATCTCACTTTATAGTTAGATTTTATCTTTTCCATCTTTTTAGTTTATGAATAAATTAACTATCAAATTCTGTGAATATTGTATAAATTATTTATAAATTATTCTTTTGTTAATAAACATTGATAAATTTACCATAGTAAATAAGAAATTACTGTCAGTTATTGGACTTTTAATCCCAGTGGAACGATATCTAAATTTGAAAACTACAATCGATTGGTGCGCTTGCCAATTAATAACCCAACAGTAACACAGGGGTTAACAAGTATACCTACAAAGGATGAGGAGTAAGGTTTGTGTAACACCCTTGGTTAACTAGGACAATCCCTTCCACTAGATCATCTTACTTAACTGAGAGGTCATAAGTTTTAGAAAATTATGAAAGTTTTTTTTTTGTACATGAAAACTCTGGTGGCATAGAAACATTATATACAACATTGTTATATAATACATAGTCTCAACTGTACATACTCTAAAACATCAGGGGCGTGCGGGCTCCCAAAATAAGACACAACTAAAATACCTACTGGCTATCTACTCGTCCTCGGAGGGTGTTGAACTGGAGTAGCCCCCACTAGCGGATGGTCTTGGCTGTCTTGCACGGTGACAATGGTGATAGGCATGAGACGCAATAGCAAGGAGGTCCCGGGCCTTTACGAACATCTCAATGATGCCTTCTGTGTCCCCATAGATGAAACTCTGATATATGTGGTGGAGGAAGCTCTATGACCGGTCCCATTTAGCCTTCAATAGAAAGCGGAACATGGGAAAGAGTCCCTGTGTAGCGTGCCAGATAACTGCCTTAATGCCCATTTCGGGAACATATGTTAAGAGGGGCTTCGCTGGAATAATAGCAGGTGGTGCATCAGGGACTACTGTCAGATCCTCTTCCATAATGTCGATGGGCTCTTCATTCAGGTCCTCCTTAGGATCTTCCTCCGGCTTTATTTTTGGGTTCTCCTCTAGCTCTGGCTCGAGCTCATCCTCTAGGGTCAGAGGGACGTACTCAGGTGAACATGACCATGGGGTCCTTGTAGGCTTAGGTAAAAGGTACGAACCCAAGTGGTCTTCATCTGTGTAGGCTCTATGCTCGATGAGCTCCTCGAGTTCTTCTGCGTTTAGCTAACGGGGTGGGTCCCCATAGCATCAGACGGTACTCTCGATTACTTCCACATCCCTGTCGTAGGGCAACAATGTCTCCTGGGGTCTGCAAGTTGATTTATTATCTGAGTCCTCCCGGATAACTCCCAAGGTGTTAGGGCCAACTCCATCAGTCAAGGGAAATTTTCCTTTGGGAACCTTGTCTTCTAGGTGAGGTCTCTTTTTGAATATGAAAAATAGATGTAAAGGTGAGGAATGTCCCCTCTCTCACAAACAATGGAGAATTGTCATTTCTGATGGCTCTCCCATCCAACACGTGGTACACAACAATCCGAGCTATGTGTGAGGTTCGGGCCTCCTTCCCATACTAGTCACTAGTCACTATCCTCTTATAACTTCACCCCTGACTCAACTCATCTCACTTAGTGATATCTTACCTCTTATTTATAGTTACTTATTCCAAGGGGAATATGTAATCTTTTACATGGTCTCACAACTATCATCACATCAATATTATTATACACATATCATACATCACACATCATACTAGGAATCAATAAGACATAATGTTATGGATGTATGCAACCCATTATTCCTTTATCCTTTAATGTTGTGAATGCAATGCATGTGGGCCCAAATCTATATCATCATAATCCATCAGAAACATCCTGCTTAGTCTTATATTGGGCACAACGTTTTCACACTAGAGTGGCCAAAGCCCACTGAGTTCCTACAACACAAGGGTAACCAAGACATGCATGTCCTCAATCATAAAGGATCTTTTCTCAACCACTATTCATGGCCACTCAATAATGGAATCGGTTCTCCATGACCATAGTTACACTCCGTCTTTAGTCAACGTACACCAGGTTTACAATGTTATGTCTGGTCTCAGGACACTACCCTCGAGCCATTAGAGTTCACAGCCCAGTGTACTCCTAAGATTCTTTATTGATGGGGATCAAACGTGAATGTCCTCCAGCATACCCCTCGCTGTATGCTCTAGTTTTCATCATGGCCTTCCACCAAAATCAGATGCACATGATGCATGCTTAATGCATAGTCCTTTTGTCTTTCATAATACTCATCATCGCGTAGGGTCTTTCCAATAGCCCACCTTTATCCTTAATGCCAGAGATAGATTTACATCTTATCCACTTATGGCTGAGTATTTTGATAATTCTCTTAAGTTATACTACTCACATTCTTATTATCTCTTTTTGTGAGGTTGGTAACTATCGAGGGTTATCCTAGATTCCTTATGACATTGTCTTTGTATTACCGGGTAGAGACTAATTAAGTTTTATTGAGCTATCTTTATTTGCTAAAGTGTGAACTATTTTATTCTCAGGGATTATAACTTATTTATGTATATACCTGGTTAAATTATTACCTTGCTTATTTCATATAACCTTACCTCATAACCTTATAGGGGTCTTTAGTAGAAAATTAGTTTGAGTACAGGGGTAGGTGTAGTTTATTTTAATGGGATGTGTAACAGCCCAGATCTTTGAGAATAAGAAACCAGACCCTTGGGACTCCTAAGGATACTCTGTTGAGCTTTGGGTAAGAAGCTCGAGGCTTCGGCCTGTTCCCCGAATAGTTTAGAATGAGAACAATAGGGATAAGCGGAGCTTAACATAAAATATAAGAATACCGAGATAATGTAACGAGTGAGAGAAGGAGAAATAAGAAAATAATAAATAACATTCGACAAAACTGTTTAATTAAAAATAATACATTAACGATGATTATTTTGGGTACAAATTAATTTATAATTATATTTATTCGATAATTATTTTTTGTCGACAATATTTAATAGATAAATAATTATAATAATTTATTTTGAAATTATATATATTAAATTGTTTATTTATTTGATAATTATATTTAATATAATATCGCTCGGTTCCTCGGATTTGAACTGTGGGACCCAACCGGAGGTCAAACTCTAATCGTTCGGCCTGAGACTAGTGATCCAGTAGGGAAAATAGTCCTGTTAGGATCATTTCCTAAACAATTAAGGGTGTCTGACTTAGCCTAACCGACCCAATCAGAACCCTTAATGTCTCCTACGTTTGACCATTCATATACCTCAGGATATTCGATGGTGATGTGGTCAGTCTTTGGTGACTCATTTCAATGTTTTAGGAACTTTTCTTGAAGAGGCCAAAACCCGTTTCGGACTCTATCACCCTCGTTTTTCCATAAATCAATTTCTTCATAAATCGTTTTAAAACTCGACCCGAGCACCTTTAGTATTTTGGACCCAACTTTGGCATACGACCTTAGAATTGAACGACTTTTGTCTCAATATCTTTGTTTTGAAAAGATCTTTGATCCTCGTTTCTAGCCCCTAACTCTGTTTCTCACTTTGTCAACTCCAAAATCGAAGATCAAGTATGTTCGCCTTAAAATTCTAATGTTTGGATGTTTTTCCCTGCGCATGGTTCAGAAAAATTCATAACTCTCTCATACGACCTTCGATTTGTGTAAACTTAGTGTCAAAATCTACATAACGAAATTATCTACGTTTTTTGTGCAGACATTGAAGGCCTAATCCTTCTAGATTGGTACAGTTTAATGTATCTTTACAACCCCTTGGCGGTTTCGTTTCAATGCTGGTAGTCTTTGATAAAATTCACATATCTCCTTTGTCTAATGCTTGAATCACTCTATTCTTTTTGCAGTGAATCTGTATCGTAGACCTATACAACGTTCATGAAGGGCACAAAACCAAATTCTCAAAGGAGAATTAATGGTGAATTTATTTCCGAAGTCGTAGCTGATCCGGGAAGCTTCTAGAGCACCCTATCGTAAATCGGGTATATCTCGGGCTACCAATCTTGGATTGTCTCAAATGATATATTAAATTAAATATAAAAGGAAGATCTACAAACTTCATGAAGGGCTCAAAAGCCAATTCTTGCTCCATAAATCCCAAAATTTAAAATACCATACTGATTCACATTTTCATAGTGGTAGCTTGCACTATGTTTAGTATTTTTCACGTATCTACCTCTTATGACCATAAAATTTAATGATTATTTCACCAAATGTTTCTTAACTCAATTCCCTATAACTTTGATGAAGAAAACAAAGCCCAAATCCTCACCCATTTTGCCCAGAAAATTAATCATTACATGAAATAATAATCTAGTGATAGCCTTGCACAACTTTCGTATTTAGGCCATAACTCCCTCATTTTTTAATGAGAAGTTTTATGTCCTATACTAAATTAAAGATAACAAAAAGATCTAAAACTTTTGTGTTTGGCCCATTTTTAAATTCGGCCTACAAAGACCCTTAAACCCATGCACAAGTTGACACCCAAGAACTAGACATATCAGCTCCTTCGTACAACAAGAACCAATCACCATCTTCCATCCATGGGACACTTGTCTCACCTTCTTGAACCCCTTATTCAGCAATTTTACACTACTTGTTTCCTAAGGATGTCATGTATCATGACATAACCATGCCACCTCCCTAATCCTCCAATAAGATTTCATGCAAACACCAATTAACATCATGTCACCTTAACTCATTACCATTCATCCCACTTCATTCTCCTTCACAGCAGCAACCCTCTCATTCCCTACACACTCTCTCAATTCTTATTCTCTAATTTCTCTCCCCCTTTACCACTCAAAGAAAATAAAATCAGCCACTCATCATTGTCACCAACCACCATAATTTCTCTTCTCCTCCTCCCTTCTCTTAAACCCATGACTACCCCCGCCAAAATAGCCACCATCCTTGCTTCTAATCACCGTTCAAATTCATCGTTCAAACTCCATCCACCAAGTTTTGTCACCTCCTCCAAAATCGTGGCCATCATTTTAATCATCTAAGTAAAATTTCAACTCTTGATCATTGATTCTTATTTCTTTGTGTTTCTTTCAAAATTCCAGCATTTTGTATGTTGATCCCCTTGCTGTCTTGTCTTGAAACTGTGACCCTTCTCACCCTATTTTGGTATGCATGTTGGTTTCTTTTAGGATCGGGAGCAATTGGTGGAAGGTTTCGAACAATCGATAAATTTTAGCAATCGTTTCCTTAAGTGCTTTTAAATTTCTAGATTTTCCATGGCTGTTTTTCCTTGTTTTCCTTGCTGGCCATGATATGCTCTACCCCCTTTGAGTCATTGCATGTTGAGTTTTTAGGCACCGGAGGGTGATCGGCAACGATTGGTGAGAAGTTTCTAGTCATCGGTAAATTTTCAGCGAGACCACCATTTTCTTTCTTCGAGCAGCGGCTGTCCGGCAAGGTAAGGGGGTCTCACCTCATTTGATCTTTCTTTTAATCATCCCATAATATTTGCCTTAGTATCCATGAACGTCTGTTTTAAACTTCATCGCGATCCAAAGGTTAAATTTTGAGTTACGTAAATTTTGGTTGGCAGTTGTTAATTTTTATGGAATATGTTATTAAAAAGTATTTTAATAAATTTTATTAAGCGTATCTCGATAATCATGTACATGGAAGAAAATTTCATCGCGATCGGTGCTAAAATGAAGAACTTAAAAAGTTTAGCGTTAGGCGGGCTCGGTTGATTTGATATGGTTGTATTATTATATTTTAAATTTTATGGAGTTATTATGTAATTTATAATTTGTTTCCGGTAAGCCCTGCTATTAGAAATTAATTTATTACCACATATTGCCTAGAGTATTTGGATGGCGTTACGCTTTTTAAGAAAATTTACCGACCGGACGGTTCCGATATTTTATCTCACTAAGTTTTAAAATGTGGAACTATTTTTAACATTATAAAGTTTTATGAAAGATGATTAGATAAATTAATTGATTTTGAGAAGTGAAAAATTTTACAAAAAAGAGGTTTATCGATAAATGACAAAGTTAGGCCCCATAGGTTTTGTAAACTAAGAATAAGCGACAATTTTTGGAAGGTAAGGAATGCTAGAATTTAGAAAATAAACATGACAAATTTTAGTGATCAAATTTAGTGACCAACTAAAAAGAATTTTAAAATAGGATCTTAATAAGTTTTATAAGCTAAGAAAAGAAAATAGGAGATAAAAGAAATTTTTGATGCGTAATGAAATTCGATTTTAGAAAAATTAGTGGCCAATTTTAGTGACCACTTAGAGTAAAAGTATAAGAAAAAAGGGGCTTTAGGAATTTTGAAGTAAATGGTATAAATGACTAAAAAACCTAAGAATGAATTTCAAAGGTTAAGTAAGAAATAAACATTAGAATTTTAGAACTTTGGTAACTAATGAACATGGAAGAGATTTTTGGATTTTTAACTTTAGACTAGTAATAAAAAGGATTAACTTATAAATTAAATGATGACTTTTAAGAAGGTGATGAGGGCATAGTCTGTAAATATTTTTAATTATACTCAAAATAGTTTAGGTTTATTTTTGGGTCCTTTTTTAGGCCTTTGTATATGTTTTGGGCCTTGTATTTGGCCATTTTATGTAGATTAGCTGCTTTTGGGCTCAAGGAAGAGTGGGAAGCCCAAGTTGCCTAGCTTGGCCACCACTCCACCTTGCCTATATAAAGGCTTGCTCTCCATGTACCTTATACCTTACATTTTTGAGAATATACATATTTTTATGAATTTTGTGAGTGCTTAGTCTCTTCTTTAGGTTAGAGAAAGTCTAACCCCTTTCAAACTCTTATCACTAGGTGACCATGCCTAGAGTGGCGGGCAGAGACTTATCCAAGTCATTGGTGGCGTCTCCTTTATCATCTTCCATCCTTTCCATCAACCTCCAACCAGCTTCCATGTTTCCATGCTTCCTATTAGTTTTGCTAGGTTTAGGGTAACCTTTTCCTAATCAATTTGAAGAAAGATAGCTAGATCCTCCCCCATCCTACATCAAGTGGTATCAAAAGTCTAAGGTGTCATCTTTCTTCTTTTGATTTTCTTTTTGATTTTTTGTGCATATTGTGTTGAGTTCTTTAAATTTTTTAGAATTTATTTGTCATATTTTCTAGTTTTTTAAGTCTTGCACCATTAATAAAAAAAAATTCAGCTTTACCCTTGTTAAATACATGAATCTAGAGCCAAAATTAGGGTGTTTGGTGGACTTTGGAGCTTCATCAATTGTTCTAGGTAAAGTCTAAATTTCTGTGTGTAGAAGTGTTGTTTGTATACCATTTAAAATCATCTTTTAATTGGTATTGAAGCTTCAAATTCCATTATTTCATTGCCTCATTTTAAGGGGATGTGTGTTAGCTCAATATTAAGATTGTTTAGATTTCCATTCTTTAGAAAATTTTTCATTAGGATTTAATTTTGATTCTGTCCAACACTATAGGAATTTAATACTCATTTGCATATTGAGATTGCAGTGTCCATATTGTGAAATTTTGCCTTCCGTATGGTGCAGAAATATTGCATTTCCCATACTGTTAACTTCGTTTCTTTAATCTCCGCGGAAGCAAATGCATAAAAGGGGATAAGCAATTCACGTCAATATTTTCTGAAATAGTGCAATTGATTTGGGTTGTGGTCTTTCGGTCTAATCTCTAAAAGCCGTTCTTTCCATTCTGCCAAGAAACGGTACGTACAATGCAGCTTTCTTGTCTTTTTGTCCATTGCTATAGCTATTTCATCTTGGCAATTTCCTGTTTCTATGGTCAAAATTGAAATATCTCTTGGTCATTTACTGATTGGTCTTTGGCAATTAACATTGGTCAAGTATGTCAATCTCTATACGTGCCAATTTGTCAGGGGGCAATTGAATCATACTGGTCAAATTTCTTTTCATCACTATTGCGTGTTAATTTGACTTTTTATCATTCAGGGTCGGTTTGGTTACCGTTGGGGTAACTGGTTGAGAAAATTGGGATTTTGTAAACTGAGGTTGAGAAAATTGGGGTTTTATAAACGGAGTTATGTTTGGTTGTTGATAAAGTTGGGTTGGGTAAAAGTGAGTTGGAAAATAATAATTGTGTTTAATTGGTGAAAAAGTTAGGTTGGGTAAATGGTAGTTTGATAGGAAATTACCAAAAAGGGTATTAGTTAAAAATATATTGAATATGTGTATATATTAATAATATAAATGTATATTATATCAAAATATGTATATTATATATATATATTGATATATATATATATATATATTTGTATATATTGTTCTATTTTTTAAAATAAATTAGATGATATTTTATATAATTAAAATGTATTTATTTAACAAATTAGAATATTTTTTAAAACAAGTAAGATTATTTTTTAACAAATTAAATTCCCCTTGTCCATTTTAAGGCTAATAAACATTAAACATAAAAAAGGTTATTAAATATTGAACCGTTAATGTTTAAATTAAAATTACATGATTGCTATATGATAAAAGATAAAACACGAATGAACAAGAAAATGATTGTTATTTTTACAATTAATAAAATATGATTATTTCTTTTAAACCCTTCAAAAATATTAATGTGATTATTAACACTAAACCGATAACTTAATCAAAACGGATCAACTTGGTTAAATTAAACGAACCACTTAAGCGTTATAACTAAACTTATCCTTAATGAAACTGAATTGAGAGAGTTAAATTTAAACACTCAACCTACTCTAAACAGATAACTAAATCTAAACAAAAAACTTAATTAAAAAAAATCAAACCATAAGTCATACATACAACCAAAAAAAAATAACTATAATTCAAATAAAACTAAACATAATTTATTTAATTATATTTTCTATTTTTTTAAATAAAGGTACACCCTAATCAAATTAATAGATTTAAATACAATAAAAAATTAACCTTATTAAATTAAACTGTACATAAAAAACTAAATTACAAATAATTTTAAAATCAAACTAACCTTATCAATTCATACATACATCAACAAACAAAAACTATAAATCAAACTAAACTGTACAATTAAAATAGCAGATTTTCTGTTTTTATACCTTTTCAGTTTTTAACAAAATAATTGTAAGATTTGTATTTAGAATTTTATGAAACCAAAAGTCACTTGTAAAACCTTTAAAATAAGTCTGCAAAGTCACTTCACATGAGCCAAAATCATTTTAGATCCTAATGGTTTTCGTGTTCAAAATCTATCTTCACATGAATTGAGAAATTTTCATTCTGTAAAAACTCCGTTGAGAATTCTAGAATCCAATAAACATCATTCTAATGTATCCACAAACATGTATTTAGTTCATCTCCTTTCTATTATCATATCAGATACCAAATACATAAGAAGTTAGCAGTATTATTACAGGACAATTTCACAACAGAAATACACCAATACATCAATGAAGAATCATCCTAGGATAACAATATCACCAAGTCCAAGCATCTAAAATGGCCTTGTAGAATCTGATGTGGGGAACAAAAAGCTGCAAAAGCATTAAAATAACAAAATTAGGAAGAAGTTGATAGCAATTTTCATCTGATAGTTATTAGATCACATACACTGTAAAATTCACATGAAGATGGGCAAATAAAAGAGTCCATTTCATTTAGCTAAAATTTTAACCTTTATTGGAGCATCAACCAGCCTGCAAAATACACAAAATTCCTAAACCCCCATCAACCACAACACCACCACCAAGACCCCCCACGACCATAAAAATCGACACCGCCATCAACCGACACCCCTCCTAATGTGGACATACCCAAGGAAGACCCTCACACTACATTGGAGAAAGGACTTGAAGCATATAGAGGTCCCCTCACAAGGGCAAAGACCAAACGGGCCAAAGAGAGCATCCATAAAGCCCTTTTCTCTTTTCTCTCTTCTAGTGGGCCTAAGCCCAATAAGGAACCTATGAGGATCTATATGTACTTTACTTGTAATATACTTTCTAAATAGTTTCTCTAAGGCTTATAGGATAGCTTTGGGCCTTACAAGGTCAAATGGGCCACTTTTGGGCCTTGTACTTTCCCTTTTTGGGCCATGTATAGGCCATTTGTTCATTTTTTCTCTTAATGGGCCTTGGATCCACGACCAAGCCCATCTAGCTAGTCCTTGGCCAAAATTCCCATGGCCTATATAAGGGCTTCTCCTTTTGTAATCAAGGACCATTAATTCATTTGCAAAATTTGAGAGCACTTAAGTGTTTCCTAGTGAGAGATTCTCCTCCTTCTCTCTAGAATTTGAGAGCTCTCTCAAGCTCTTATCCAAGGGGTTTCTCCCTCCCTTGGTGGTGAGTGGAGTTATCTTCCTCCACCTTAGGAAGTGGCCTCCAACCTTTCCCTCTCCCTTTTTCCAAGCCCTCCTTCATTGTCCACCTTCTCTCCTTCCATTTCCACTCTCTTTTCCTTTGTTTTTGCGTCACTCTCCTCTAGTTTTAGGCTTTAGTTTTCAGTTTCCCTTGCCTTGAAGAAGAAGTTCTCAAGCTTGTTTTGAAGGAAGATAGGAGAAAGAGCCCTAGATCCATCTCTCTTCAAGAAAGTGCATGAAGAGCCTACATCATGTGGTATCATTGAGCCTTGGGAGGTTCTTTTCTTCTTCTCTTCCATTTTAATTTTCGGTTTTCACTTCTTTTGCTGGCTGGAATTCTGTTTCTTAGTCATTCATATGCCTTATTCATGCCATGTTAGCATAGAAAAATCATAAAAAGTCTTGGTTCTTTTGAGTTTTTGTGCTAGTTTCTTTGTGGTTTCAATTTTTGCATCTTGTTATGATCATTTTCGGTTGGTTATTGTTACCATTCTGTTTTGGTATCTAAAATTTCAGAATTGGCACATGTTAAATTCGGTTATTAGGTGGTTAGGTAGTTGTTACATGTTGGTTAATTGTTAGTAGTTAGTTAGAGCCAATTTAGGAAGTTAGTTAAGTGCCATGTGGAACCTTTTCTAGAGTTCTAGGAAGTTAATTGTTTCTCCTTTTTAGTGTGCAAAACCGTGTGATATAGGGGCAATTCAAGCATCTTGATTAGCTCCTACAAAGGTTCCATTCTTGTTAGGAGGTCTCACATTAAAGACACTCCAAAGTCAACTCAATTTTTAGGATTGTTAGTTTCTATTCTTAGTTTGATTCTAGGTTTAATTTTGTTGCACTATTAGGATATCTCTTTTACATTCTTATTTTCATCTTGCTTGCATCAAAAACAAAACTTGTCAAAAAGAAAAAATTTTAGTCACCTCCTATACATCAATTTAGGAGAAGGTTGCATAGTTTACCTTAAGCAAGAAGCATTAATTGAACTAGTTGAACCATTTGTGCAATTCAGTTTTGGTATTATAAAATTGGTGTTGTTATCTTGAAATCTTGAGAGGCAAAAGAAAAGAAAAGTATCAAAAGAAAAGAAAAGTATCAAAAGAAAAGAAAGGTACCAAACAAGGAAAAGAGTATTGAAAAGAAAGCCTCATTGCTAAGTTGAATTAGACACACCAAAACATCATCACCAAAATTTCAAAATTACTAATACCAAATGAGAATTGACTTCATTACTTGACATTTCTAAGACTTGTTCATTAAGACTTCATTGCTTATTCTTGCAACTCTAGAGTTTCTAGGCTAGGTTATACCTTAAACTTTGTTTCTTGCATTTGTTTTCTTGTTTGTCTTGTTTTGTCAATTTCAATTCTATTCCAAGTTAGCTTTCATTCTTTTGAACTTTTATTTGCTTTTAGAGTCTTGTCATTCCAAGTTAATTGTTGATCCTTCATTCTATTCCATTTGAGTAGCCTTTATTTCTTGAGCCTTTTTAGTTTGTCATTTTTTGCTTCTTAAAGTTTTGTCTTGAGTTTGTATTCTTTTGGACTTCTAAGATCACTCCATTTCGCCATTAAGTGAGGGTAGCATATTGAAACACTTGAGATTGGTGTGGAAATTGATTGAGCTTGAAAATCTCTAAGAGAAGGCATACACTTGAGAGATACACTTTTGTGAGGTTTAAAGTTTCTTTATGATTTCTATTAACCAAATCTTGTTTGGAGTTGTTGCCTTGTGTTCTCTTGCTAGGTAAAGTGGAGCTTATACATCAAGAAGGACTTGTGAAGACACTTGTAAAGGAGGCAAAAGCTTTGTAACTAGTAGAACTTAGGCAAAGTTTTTTCAATTCTTAGGCTTTGTGTAGTAGGATTTTGTCTTGTATTTTGGACACAACAAGGACATTGGACTTTTTGGACATTATAATTTTTCCCTTTTTGCTTGGTAAATTTCGAATTAGGATAGTGCATGTGCATTTGATTGTTAACTACTTTTAGTTAATTGGTTAGAGTTAGTTAGAAGTTACAACTATAATTAGTTAGTTAGTTGGTAGTTAGTTGAGTGTCTTAACTAATTAGTTAGTGGTTGGAACTAATTCTAGTTGTCATAACTAATTGTTAGTTGGGTTAACTAATACATAACCGAATTAGTTAGGTAGTTATAGTGGTTAGACTTTGTTACAACCTCCATAACTAATTAACTACTTTTGGTTAGGGTTGTTAAGACTTGGTTAGTTAGTTGAACTAATTTTGTTAGGTTAACTACTTCTTAAAACCGAATTTGGTTAGGCTTGTCTAGGGTTAGTTAATCACTAGCAATATCCTAGGACAACCATAATCAACTTAGGTTAAGGACAACTTAGGATTTACATAAGCAACATAGGACTAACCTAGTTAAAGACAACCTAGGACTTTGTTTCCCTATAGGATAGAAACCTAGTATTGATATTTTAGGTTTGTTGAAGTGTTTTTTTCACTTATATTGCATTCATCTTCCTCGACTAGCTTGTCTATACATACTTTGTTTTTGTCTTGAATTTCTTTGACAACATTAAAAGATGTCATCTAGTGATAGGGAGAACAAAAGCATGCTTCATAACATAATGGATAGCTTAAACACCATTAATGCTAGGCTAAACAATCTTGAGCATAATGAACCCCCTAGAACTAGGCATAGACAACGAAATCAAAGACATAACACTAGTGATAATGAGGAAGAAACAAGACAAAGAAGGCACCATGACCATAGAAGGGATGACATAGGCTTAAGAGAGGTAAAATTAGAAATTCCCCCATTCAATGGAAAAAGTGACATTGAAGCTTACTTAGAGTGGGAGATGAGGGTAGAACAAATATTCAACTCTCATCAAATAAAAGATGAAAAAAAAGTTAGGATTGCAACTCTTTCTTTCCAAAATTATGCCCTAGTTTGGTGGACCCAAATTTGTAAGGAGAGAAAAAGAGACAACTTCCCCCCCATAGATGATTGGGTAGACTTAAAAGCTCTCCTTAGAAAAAGATATGTTCCTAACTATTATAGGGGTGAACTATTAGCAAAGCTTAATAGGCTCACCCAAGGCTCCAAATGTGTAGAAGATTACTATAAAGCCTTAGAGATAGCCATGATTAGAGCCAATCTAGAAGAGGATGAGGAAACCCTAATGCATAGGTTCTTACATGGGCTTAATAGGAACATCAAAAATAGGGTGGAACTTCTTCCACATGTGGATATAGAAGAGTTACTCCACCAATGCACCAAAGTAGAAAACCAATTTAAGGAAAGAGAATCCTATAGTGGGGATAACAATAGAGCCTATAAGTCAAAATGGGTAGAAAATAAGGGTAAGTTTGAGAGAAACCCTAGAGAGAGAGAAATGGGCGCTTCCTCCTCTAAACCCCAAAGTGAGTTACACAAAAATGGCAAAGTCTTTCGCAATCAACATGATAAGCATGAACCATCATCAAAACCACAATCCTCTAGATCTTCTTCCATCAAATGTTTTAAGTGCCTTGGAAGAGGACATATTACTTCAGACTGTCCAATAAAAAGAACAATGATTTTAAAAACCAATGGAACCTACTCAAGTCAATCAGAGTCTAATTCTGATTCTCACTATTCAAGTGATGACTCTAGTAGTGATTCCAGTGACAGTGAGCATATTTTAGGGGATGATGGTGAGTTGTACATGATTAGAAGGTTTCTTGGTAGTCATGTAAAACTCGATGACACAACACAAAGAGAGAACATCTTTTATACAAGATGTTACATTAATGACAAATTATGTTCTCTCATTGTGGATAGTGGGAGTTGTGCAAATGTTGCAAGCCAAAGACTAGTCAAAAAGATGGGATTAGAACTTATAGACCATCCAAGTCCCTATAAATTACAATGGTTAAATGAAAAAGGGGAAATGGTAGTCAATAAGCAAGTCCTAATCAATTTCACCATAGGCACATATAGAGATGAAGTCAAATGTGATGTAGTACCTATGGAAGCAACCCATATACTATTAGGAAGGCCTTGTCAATTTGATAGGAAGGTCCTTCATGAGAGGTTCACTAACACCCTCACATTTAAACTAGATGGTAAGAAGATAGTATTACATCCTCTAACTCCACAACAAGTAGCCAAAGACCAAATCCAAATAAAAGCTAAGAGAGAAAAAGAGTTAGGATCTTCTTCCCATGTGAGTTTAGAAAAACCAAAGAAAAACAAAAAAGACAATAAAGGGAAAGGAGTTATTGTCTATAATGACTCCCAACCTAATCTCTTTGCAAATAAATATGATGTGAAACATGCCATGTTTTCACAAAAACATTGCTTGATCATATATCCAAAAGATATCCCTAACACTTCCTTGTGTTCAATGGGCACCTCTCCTCCCCCCTTGCCCAAAGGGATCCAAAATATCTTGCAAGAATTTAACGACCTCTTCCCAAAAGACATTCCAAAAGGGTTACCTCCTATTAGAGGCATTGAGCATCAAATAGACCTTATTCCCGGGGCTAGTTTGCCAAATAGACCGGCCTATAGATGCAACCCTAAGGAAAGTTTATAAATAGAAAAACAAGTGAATGAACTACTTTCCAAAGGTTGGATTAGAGAAAGTTTAAGCCCTTGCGCATTACCGGTTTTACTTGTACCCAAGAAAGATGGTTGATGGAGAATGTGTACGGATTGTAGAGCCATTAATAACATCACCATCAAGTATAGGCATCCCATACCTAGACTTGATGACATGTTAGATGAGCTTAGTGGATCTACAATCTTCTCCAAGATTGATCTTAAAAGTGGCTATCACCAAATTAGAATAAAAGAAGGAGATGAATGGAAAGCCGCTTTTAAAACCAAGCTTGGACTTTATGAGTGGTTAGTAATGCCTTTCGGCCTAACTAATGCACCAAGTACCTTTATGAGACTTATGAACCATGTTTTAAGGGATTTCATAGGGCATTTTGTTGTGGTATACTTTGATGACATTCTTGTGTACTCAAAGTCCATGACCTCTCATCTAATCCACCTAAGACAAGTTATGCTTGCCTTGAGAACAAACAATCTTTATGCTAACTTTGAAAAATGTTCTTTTGGCATGGATTCCATTGTCTTTCTTGGTTTTGTAGTTAGTTCTAGAGGTGTTGAGGTAGATCACTCTAAGGTTAAGGCAATCCAAGATTGGCCTACACCTAAAAATGTGAGTGAAGTAAGAAGTTTCCATGGTCTCGCAAGTTTCTATAGGAGATTTGTGAAAGATTTTTCAACCCTAGCCTCCCCTTTAAATGAGTTGGTCAAAAAGAATGTTTCTTTTATATGGGGACCTAGGCAAGAAAAAGCCTTTCAAGATCTCAAAGATAGACTCACTCATGCTCCAATTTTAAAACTTCCAAATTTTTCTAAAACCTTTGAGCTTGAGTGTGATGCATCAAATGTGGGCATAGGAGCTGTGCTTTTACAAGAAGGTCACCCCATTGCTTTCTTTAGTGAAAAACTTAATGCGGCCACTATTAACTATCCCACATACGATAAGGAATTTTATGCCTTAATTAGAGCCCTACAAACTTGGGAGCACTACTTAATCCCAAAAGAGTTTGTGATACATAGTGATCACCAATCTTTGAAATTCATCAAAGGGCAACATAAGTTAAACAAAAGGCATGCAAAGTGGGTTGAGTATTTGGAACAATTTCCTTATGTCATCAAGTATAAAAATGGCAAAACCAATACTGTGGCTGATGCTTTATCTAGGAGGCACTCTTTACTTACCTCTCTAGGAGCCAAAGTTATTGGGCTTGATAAAATTAGGTCTTTGTACCCAAATGATCTTGACTTTTCAAATATCTTTAACTCATCTTCCACTTCTACATCTCATAAGGGCTTCTACATTTTAGATGGCTATCTTTTTAAAGCCAATAGACTTTGTATTCCACGAAGCTCTTTAAGAGATCTCCTACTTAGAGAGAGTCACGAGGGAGGACTCATGGGTCATTTTGGAAGAGATAAGACTTTGTCTATCTTACATGAACACTTTTATTGGCCCAAAATGAAAAAGGATGTTCAAAAACATTGCTCTAGGTGTATTGTTTGTAGAAAGGCTAAATCAAAACTTTCACCTAGTGGTTTATATACTCCCTTGCCAACACCTAGTGCACCTTGGATTGATATATCAATGGACTTTGTGTTAGGCCTGCCTAAGACCCAAAGGGGAATGGATTCTATCTTTGTGGTTGTGGATAGGTTTAGCAAGATGGCTCACTTCATCCCTTGCCATAAGGTTGATGATGCTAGTCATATTGCTAAGATCTTCTTTAAAGAGGTTGTGCGATTACATGGTGTACCCAAAACCATTGTTTCTGATAGGGACACCAAATTCCTAAGCCATTTTTGGAAAACTCTTTGGTCAAGGCTAGGAACACAACTCCTCTTTTCCACAACTTGTCATCCTCAAACGGATGGCCAAACAGAGGTAGTAAACAGGACCCTCTCACAACTTCTTAGGGTCTTAGTACACAAAAATGTGAAATCTTGGGATGAGTGTTTACCCCACATTGAGTTTGCATATAATAGGGTACAACACTCCACAACCAAGCATAGTCCATTTGAGGTTGTATATGGCTTTAACCCTCTCACACCTTTGGACCTTTTGCCCATTGAGGTTTCTGACTCTGTCCTTCATATGGATGGAGAGGCAAAGGCCCAATTTATCAAAGATTTTCATGAGAAGGTTAGACACCAAATACAAACTAAAAATGAACATTATGCTCGTTGTGTAAATAAGCAAAGAAAAGAGATCACCTTTGAGGTTGGAGATTGGGTATGGTTACACCTTCGAAAGGAACGCTTTCCCAATTTGCGAAAATCCAAACTCAACCCTAGAGGTGATGGGCCTTTTCAAATTCTCAAGAAAATTAATAATAATGCTTATGTCCTAGATCTACCAGGAGATTATGGTGTGAGTGCTTCTTTTAATATAACTGATTTATCTCCCTTTGATATAGATGATGAGGATGATGCCTTTGATTTGAGGATAAATCCTTTTGAAGAGGGGGAGCATAATGTGGACATACCCAAGGAAGACCCTCACACTACATTGGAGAAAGGACTTGAAGCATATAGAGGTCCCCTCACAAGGGCAAAGACCAAACGGGCCAAAGAGAGCATCCATAAAGCCCTTTTCTCTTTTCTCTCTTCTAGTGGGCCTAAGCCCAATAAGGAACCTATGAGGATCTATATGTACTTTACTTGTAATATACTTTCTAAATAGTTTCTCTAAGGCTTATAGGATAGCTTTGGGCCTTACAAGGTCAAATGGGCCACTTTTGGGCCTTGTACTTTCCCTTTTTGGGCCATGTATAGGCCATTTGTTCATTTTTTCTCTTAATGGGCCTTGGATCCACGACCAAGCCCATCTAGCTAGTCCTTGGCCAAAATTCCCATGGCCTATATAAGGGCTTCTCCTTTTGTAATCAAGGACCATTAATTCATTTGCAAAATTTGAGAGCACTTAAGTGTTTCCTAGTGAGAGATTCTCCTCCTTCTCTCTAGAATTTGAGAGCTCTCTCAAGCTCTTATCCAAGGGGTTTCTCCCTCCCTTGGTGGTGAGTGGAGTTATCTTCCTCCACCTTAGGAAGTGGCCTCCAACCTTTCCCTCTCCCTTTTTCCAAGCCTTCCTCCATTGTCCACCTTCTCTCCTTTCATTTCCACTCTCTTTTCCTTTGTTTTTGCGTCACTCTCCTCTAGTTTTAGGCTTTAGTTTTCGGTTTCCCTTGCCTTGAAGAAGAAGTTCTCAAGCTTGTTTTGAAGGAAGATAGGAGAAAGAGCCCTAGATCCATCTCTCTTCAAGAAAGTACATGAAGAGCCTACATCACCTCCCCACACCCACCACCCATGAAACTCACTCACCCCGAAGCTGTGACCCTTCCCCAGCGGCCACCCTCCAGCCACACCCGTAACCACGACCTCACCCACTCACCCAACCTACACCCGTAACCCAAACCCATAGCCTCCCCACAGCCACGACCCAAACCCAAACCAGCAGCAACGCCAACACCAACATCCACCATGACCCAAAACCGAACCCCTATCCCTCCCCCCGACAGAACCCTTAAACGCAAAAAAAAAAAATCAGAGAAACAGAGAACAGAGGAGCACCACAAAACCAGAGACCAAAAACCCATAACAGAAAATCAGAGAACCACCAAGAGGGAGTCGAATGTTACCTGCGAGATCGTGCCTCTCACCCCCGAAGCTCGTTCCTTTCCGCAAAATTGACCCTCTCACCGTTCAAAGCTCATTCCTTTCTATGAAATCGACCCTCCCACTGTGTGAAGCTGCCGTCCTTGTGGTATGTGGGCCTCTGTTTTAACCCTAAACGCAAGGGCATGCATGACTTTTCGTCAAACTGCGTTGGCTGGAGGGAGCAGAGAGACGCCTCAACACAATGGAGCTAAACACGCGCGAACGGAACCTCGAACCTCCGTTGGATGGACAGAACGGAGGAGGAAGTGTAGCCAAACATCGCGCCGTTGAGAAAACGGAGGAAACAGAGCGTTGCGTTAACGGAACGACATTTATAATTGTAACCAAACAGACGCTCAGTGTTGCATTGGCATTTACCGTACAGGCATATTCTGTTACTTACCCATTGATCTTGCCTATTTTCTTGCCTTGACAAATTATTGTAAACACTGTGTCAATTTTTTTGGTCTCTCGTTCTTGGCATTCTGGGCATAATTGGATTGTTCAATTACTATACAGTACAATCAAATTTCTTGCGTACTTGCTAATCCAATTTCTGTGCCTTTTAATTCTAAATCTTTTGGTCAATTGGTCAATTTCTGTGCAATTACTTTTCGATCTGGGCAATTTCTGGTCAATCAGTTTTGTCTACATTGGCAATTGTTTTAGAAATTTCTGGTCCATTCATCAATTGAAGTTTGTTACATTTAGAAATCTGCGTCGATTTCACAGTGCAAGTCGAATTAATTTGGATTTCTATTCAGTCTTGGCAATTGAATGTGATTCTTCATTCAGTCTTGAATTCGAAAACCAATTGGTCATTTGCAATTGGCGTTACGTGTTGAAATCTAAAAATTCTAATTGGTCTGTACGTGTTTGTTCAATTCGAATTGTTTGTGAACATTTGCCTCTTGAAATTTTAATGGTCATTCCAATTTGTCCAAAGTGAGCACATGTTTAATTTGATTCTGACATTTCCAATTAATTGATTCAATTCACTGTACGTGCTTAATTATGGTCATTTGAAATTAGCAAATTTTATGGTGTATTCTGATTATTCTTTGGCCAATTACGTGACTCTGAATTTTTTTTTTGGGTCAATTGCCTTTGAATTTTTTTTTTGGGTCAATTGCCTTACTACTGTGCGTGTCAATTCAAACAAAAAATTCCATGCTCAATTTGCTGAATGGTAATCATTGAGTTAACGCATAGTGCAATTGAAATTTGTTCTTTGGTCAATTGAGCAATCCTGTTGTTGTACCGTACCTCTGATTTAGAAAAAGCAAAAAATGAAAAAAAAAAACAGTTTGTGAGCCCAGTTCAAAAAAAACCAGAATTTTTCACTAAACCTTGCTTATTCAAATGTTTGCATTCTAGATTTTTTTTTTCTCTTTTAATTTCTGGTTGCATTTAATTTTTAGTTTGTCTAGTTTTGTTTTTTTGTTTTTGTGTAATATCTTGTCTTTTCCATAATAGATAGTGTACCACCTTTATTCATTTGAACTTTTATTTAATTTGTTTTAGGTTAATTTCTTGTCAAATTTTAAAATCCTTTTGAGTAAGCAATTCTTTCAAATTAAACTTTTTTTTTGCTTGTCTTTTTATCTTCTAGTTTTATCTTTGAGTTTCCATTTCCTTTGAAATTCTTTTGGATTTCTCTCTTCCTCCATCTCAAAAGGTAGCATTCTTTGAGAAATAGTAAATAAGAGTGAAAATTGAAGGAAGTGAAAACAATTAAATGAGTGAACCACAATTGTGAGAGGAGTGGTTAGGTTTTGGATTTAATTTTTGCTAACAATTGTTTTAAGTTTGTTCATTGTGTAGTAAAATTGGTGAAGAAAGAACTTGAAGTACAAGCTTGAAGACCTTTGTAGGAGGAAAGCAAAGTCTTGTATAAAAACACAAAATACACAATTTGAATTTTTTTTCATTTTAGTCCTTGTATTTTGGACTTTTAAATTTCAAAAAAGATTTGGACATTGGTTAATTTTTGTAGTTTTCCATATGGTAATTTCGGCTAGTTAATTTCATACATCATTTACTTGCATATTTTCTAGAGTTTGTTATTAGTTTTAACAAAGTAGTTCATTGGTTAGATTCTTATAACTTCTAAAACATATTTAGTTAAATTTGTTAGGACATTAAACTAATTTTAGTTAGTTGTTATCATTTTAAAACCGAATTTGGTTAGGATTAGTTGTAACTAATAGGTTAGTTCTAACAATAATAACTTCACAACCAAATTTAGTTAGAAGTTGTTAGAAGTTTGACCTAACTTTTAGTTAGTAAAACCTACCATAAACGAATTCTAGGTAATTACTAGGTATAGTATATTTTGTCTTGGAACATCATAATTAACCTAGTAAACACATAAACATAGGATAACAACCTTAGATACACAATTTAGTTTAAACATCTTAGGATTTTCCCCTTGCATCATAATTTTATTTTTGCATTTTTAATTGTTGTCTTGCATACATCCTCGACTAGTATATCTTTGCTTTTCTTGTCTATTTTTGTGAATTTCAACATGTCGTCTAGTGATAGAGATAACATGTCCTCGCTTAGCTTAATCATAGATTCTCTTGATAAAATCAACACTAGGTTAGATAACCTAGAAAATAGAAATGATCAAACTATGCAAAGAAATAGGAAAGATAGAAGACCTAATAAATTTGATGTTTTAATTGAACAACTAGGTGTCCTTTATTCTAAAATAGATTCTTATGAGTCTAAAGTATGATTCTTCCATAGAAAAAAATAAAAAGATAGAAAAAGTTCTTGAGGAAATCCATAGAAAATTAAAAGAACTTTGGGATCATATTTTAGAATGTGATACCATTAGAAATTTAGGAATTAGTTTGTGTAACAATGAAAAAGAAATAGAAAAATTAAGACACAGACATAATAGAGCTATGGATGACAAAGTGAAACTTTATTGGAAAGAATATGATAGGTATAAGAAAAAGAAAAAAGTAAACAAAGGTGAAAATAAAAATAGAGAACATAAGGTAGAGAATAATAGCTTATCTTTAAGCAACCTTAGTGTTTCAACAGAAAATCACCTTGATCATAGTTTACCTACTCCTATGTCCAACAACAGTTTATCCATTCCAACCATTAGTGATAGTTTGTCTAGCATTAGTGATAATTTTCCTCTACCCATCATCAGTGCTAAGCCTCAGGACAATCTTAGAAGTATAGAAGAATCATATCCATTTTCTTTCATCCCTAGTAAAGAGAATTGGTCAATCACTGTTCATAGTTGTCTTAGAGTTACTTCTAGCATATATACAATCATCATAGGATCTTATAGCATTAGCATATATCTTTTCTCTTTTTAAATGTCTTTCCTAAGAGTCATTTCATATGTTATCATGTTGCATAGTAGAAATTTTATAAGATTAACATTTTATCCATCAATTAACATGTCAATTTCATTACATTTTTCATATATTATCTATGATCATATTGATATGATTTATTTTCATAAAGGTTTATATAGAGAATTATTGGCAACATTGCATGACATGCATACTTTAGTACCAACTTTAGATGCCATTAATCACTATGGTCCCTTTAAGATAATCCATCTTTTTGAGAATAAGTCAATACTTTTCCATATCTCACATGATCATATAACTACATTTACTCATATGTTCATTTTAGTGAATTTAGATAGTAGCGTGAGTAACTGTCATAGAGGTATCCATAGTTTCATATTACATTCTTATGGAAATTGTGTTGATTGTGTTCTTTGTTGATATTTCTTATATCATCCTTTCAAAAATAAAAAAGTTTATTTTTGATCCTGGTGGTCAATACCCTACCCTATTTCTTGTAGCTTTTAGTTTCCTTTATTTTTCATTTTTGAACTCATTACTCTCTTTTCTTTTATAGGATTTGAGGACAAATCTTTTTTTAAGAGGGGGAGTATGATGAGGGCATAGTCTATAAATATTTTTAATTGTACTTAAAATAGTTTAGGTTTATTTTTGGATCATTTTTTGGGTCTTTGTATATGTTTTGGGCCTTGTATTTGGCCATTTTATGTAGATTAGTTGCTTTTAGGCCTAAGGAAGAGTGGGAAGCCCAAGTTGCCTAGCTTGGTCACCACTCCACCTTGCCTATATAAAGACTTGCTCTCCATGTGCCTTATACCTTACATTTTTGAGAATATACATATTTTTGTGAATTTAGTGAGTGCTTAGTCTCTCCTTTAGGTTAAAGAAAGCCTAACCCCTTTAAAGCTCTTATCACTAGGTGACCATCCCTAGAGTGGCGGGCGGAGACTTATCCAAGTCATTGGTGGCGTTTCCTTCATCATCTTCCATCCCTTCCATCAACCTCCAACCATCTTCCATGTTTCCATGCTTTCTATTAGTTTTGTTAGGTTTAGGGTAACCTTTTCATAATCAATTTGAAGAAAGATAGCTAGATCCTCCCCCATCCTACATCAGAATGGAATATTCTAATTAAGTATTTAAGCTTAAAAGTTAAGATAGGGACTAAATCAAGCAATAAATTGCCATCTTAGTTGAAAATCAATCCTAGTTGATTAAATAAAGGTAACTAAACAAGTTAAATTAGTTAGTATGATTGGCAATGATGGAAATAGAGAAGTGGTACTAAAGGTTAACGATTGAAAGCCTATAGGGGATACCACTAAGGAAATCAATCTGTTAATATAATTAGAGCTAGTGGGAGCAAGGGAAAAGTACAAAAGCTAGTAACTATAAATTTAGAAACAATGGTACTAATTATATTAGTAACCCATTTTGTGACCAAGGAAATGGGTCATTCAGCTAATAAAATTTAGTTGGATCAGTAAAGGAAAATCAACAGTGATACCGCTTGACGATGACTAAAGAGTTCATAATTGGACCTTAGGAGATCAATTGACTAATGAGATAAGCATACCTAATTAAAGAATAATTGAAATTGACATAAAGAATTAGATTAAGTGACAATATGCCTTTAACAACAAACTAAATCAAGGGAATGCTAATTACGTGAACTAGATCAATGGTAAGGACATAATGTGAACGCTTACATCTAGTTGTATATATATATAAGTAAATTTCTAGTGACGATTAAATGTGTGATAATTTGTTAAGCCATAGTAAATGGTGAGTGTTGATATGCATATTATGTGGTATGTCTAATAAATATTGTGGATGATTTTGTATATAGATATATGTGTGGTAATTACGTGATGAACGTTGTGATGAAAGTGTGTGATGAATGTGGTATAATGAATTGTATGCTGTAATGCCATTGAATACTTATTGGTCTGACATAGTTGTGAATGTTGTATGATGCATGGATATCTATATAAAGAAATTCATAAATAAAAAATATGGGAGGTGGTATCGGTAGGGATTCCGAAATGATTAAATTGTGAAATTGTAAGGAATTTGGATCCGAGATGAATTATGGGCGTTGTAGCGCCAACGTACCCCTAATTGGTGAGAAAGTATGAAATCTCATTTCATTCCTAAGTGTCGAGTAACGTTACTAAAAGAAAGAAAAAGAGAAAAATTTGATTATACAGAATAAAGAAAAAGAACTCGACATTAGGAATGGAAGGGAGTCATCTAGGGAACCCTGTAGAGGACCACTGAATAAAAATGAATTGTTGAATTATGCATCATATCTGGAGTTAAGGAGGGATGTAGAGTGAACCCCTAGAGCATATAGTGATGGGTACATTGGGGAACAGTTAGCGTTTCGACCCTGCAGGAGGTCTTGGGAGTATACTAGAGCGGGCGTCTAATGGTTTAGATTCACGCTCGAGACCGGATAGCCCGTTGTAAATCGAGTATACTTTGACTCAGAGCGAATGTTGCCAGGACCGTAGAGTGCCCGTTCTGTAGAAATATGATTGGCCATTATGATGATAGGATTGCGGGTCCTTACCCATTTGTGAAAACCAAAATGAGGAGAGCTTTGGTTGCCCTAGTTGGGCAAGAAGAATGAGGTCGGATGGTTGTGCACATGGTTATTGATATGTGAGATTGATAAGTGGAAGATGGGCTAACATGCATCATGATGACTAATAAAGAAAATAGAAATAATGAAATAAACTCATGCATTGCATCATTGTATTGAGATTGTGACTGTTTGTTGTTTAAGTATGATTTATAACCTTAGTAATCCTGAGAGGTGAATGGGAAAATGGGAATGATCATCTAAGATCAAGAGTGGTGAGATAACTTAGAATGTATCTTAGGAACCCCTAAGAGAGTGAGAGGGACTCGAACCTGGATTGTTTGTATTGTATGTGAGTAGGTGTTGATGAGACACCTTCCCGATTGTTGTGGAGGTAAAGACTCACCCTTACGCTAAATTTTTCCAGACATCGTAGGGATGGAGATAGACTTCGCATTGAGGATCGGCTAGACTCTTCATGGACTGAGGACGAATAGAATAGGTTAATTTTATTTCCTTTTGCGGGAGCCTGCGTGCCCCTTTACTTTTAGTATGTACAGTTGTTGTTGCGACCATGTATTATATATGATTACGTTGTATATAAGGTGTATCTGTTCCACCAAGTTTCTTTGTACAAAAAAAACTTTTACACATTTTTCTAAAACTCGTAACATCTCAGTTGACCAGGATAATCTAGTGGAAGGGATTGTCCTAGTTAACCGAGGGTGTTTGACAGGGCCCGCAAGCGCACAAGTTATGTCGCGTAATATAAAAGATTCATCATTCTCCACAGGGACTGTTTTCAAAGTACCAGCATATTGAAATTTAATTATCCACACAATTGATTTTTAATGTTTTTGTAAAATAAAACACAAATTAAAAATAAATTTAGAAACAAAATTTACTTGACACTTAAAAATCAGAGTTGAGAGTATCTTAGGATTTCGGGGGATCAAGACTCTATTTTATGTTAATGAATTTTAACTTTTCATAAATAAGAATCAAATTAAGTTTTCCAAGGCGGATTTTCCTTAAGCTAATTAATATGTTCCTCTCGGAATCCTATTAATGTACCTAACCTATGGAAAGCGCTGCTTAATCCTTAGAAAAGGCCCATCATCGTTTTGTGAAAATCCTTTATTTAGTCCCCAAAAGATTTTTGATTACTTTCACGGTTTTACCATGGTCACAAAAAAGTATTTCAAAACCTTAGGCTTAGTTCAAAAGCTTTCCAGTAACAATAAATCTCTCGATTCTATTAATTACTTAAACTTACGAATATACCCGCAAGTATACAGTTTTATCACTTAGGTTCTTGTTAGGAATCACTAAGAGCATTGAGCATTTTTTTTGAACTAAATGGAAAACAGAAATTTATTTAATTCAAAGTCAAAATAACATTAACATAAAATATTGTCACACCCCCTTTATCCCAAGATAAAAATTTAGTTACTCATGATATAATTCAAATTCATACACATGATGGAAGAAAAGTAAACAATACAACACATGGTAAAAATAAAGACTTACGGGTTTCTCCAAAAAGCTCAATAAATTCACAACTGTCACTCCTTGTTGTATTTGCTTTATCCTCCACAGTACACAAATTTAAACACTCAATTTCACTATTCTCTTAATTCTTATACAAAATAACAATACAAGACAAAGAAATAAATTTCTACGCTACACACACGCTATTTTCTTTCCTCTGCTGCTTCCGTCCTTCAACGTTCTAAAACGCCCCCTTCTTATACTTGACTTGCTCTTCCTTTTTTCCTTAAATTCCGTGGCACCATGCTTCAAGTGGATCCACTGCAATTGAAATGGCCAACTAATTCCCATTCATTTCCGTAAAAAAAATTTGGACAAGGGAGAGTGGAATTATAAAACAAATGGTGAGTGGAGTCTTTGCTAGCTTGGCCATGAATGCATTTAGGCAATGGTGAATGGGTTGATAAAAAAAAATTAGTTGGGTGGAGTCCTTTATAGAGAGCTTCAACGTGAATTGTTGGAGAGAGGATGACTATAATTGCATTAAAATATTAGCATCTTGGAAGCTCGCTTTGTTAACCATCAGAATATGTTGGCAAGGTCATTATAAAATTATGCACAAAGGACCCTTTTGAAGACTTCATAACCGTGAATGTTGGTCTTTGGAAGGAGCAATATTTTAATGCTAAACAATTGAAGGATGGGTCCATTTTCAAGTTGCACTTTGTCTACCATTCAACTGTTGCAATTTACGTGGAACATCTTGTAAATTGGAGTAGATTTGCATTTTTAATTCAAGAATCATTGGTGGGTCCAAGTAGCTTTTGAAAATTCAACTTTCTGCTTCTCCAATCAGCTTTCACGTTGGAAGTTTGTGGGCTGCACCAATAAGTGAATAAAATATACAAAAGTATGTGCAAGGGAACATGTGTTGTACTTTGACCATTCAATGCTAATTTAGAAGCAATTAACGTGAACTATTGGAGAATGGATGGCTTTGTAGCTTGGAACCAAATTAAATCTAATTTTGACCAAGTCAAAATTAGATTACCATGTGAAAAATTATGCACCATGTTCCTTTGCTTTAACGTGAAAGGCATAGGATTATTGAAACTTTGTAGGAAAAATCAAAGCACATGGTTCTCTTTTCTTCTAGTTTTAACCGTGTGACTTTTGGGTGAGAAGAGATGATTTGTTGCCTTTAAAAATTCTACACAAATGGACCCTTTTGAGAAGCTTATTTCAACGTGAATTAAGAAGAGGGGCTGCACCAAATAATGAATAAAAATTGCAAACTTGAGCTTGGGGTCCATTAAGAATTAAACAATTTGAAGAACAATCAACATTTGTTGATTTACTTGTTTCTTGTTGCAATTAACGTGAACATGCAAAATGGAGGAGAGGGATCAAATTTATTTAACTTGCATTTAAAGAAACAAACAAATTAATTTAAATGGGATATTCAAAAATTAATTTTTATAGAAATGGAATTATGATTTAAGTTCTTGAAAATTTTGAAGTACTAAATTTTAGCACTAATCCTAAATTAATTTTCCACTTCTGAAAAAATATAATTTTTAACGTTCCATTTAAATTAATTCACACAAAACATAACACTTTAACGGAAATAGTAAAAAGAAAACAAAAAATTATGAAAATTGGAAAAAATGATACAGTAAACATTTTATTTTAAACAAATCAAACAGTGAAAAATAGTGTTTTAAAACACTTATCAGTGTTACAGGATGGTTTTTTTGGTCTTTCTTTTATCTTATAGCTCACTGATATTTTCTAGGCTCATAACTAATAGGTTTCTCTTTAATAGCGGATTATTTTAATTATAGGTTCCTTCCTTGAATTAATTAGATTGGATAATGTTGAAACGACCCCAATTTAATTAATGGAAATAAGGGTAAATTTTTCATGGTTTTTAAAACAAATAAAGTGTGGAAGAAACCGCGACATAAAGCGTTAACAAGTAACCTTAGATCATTTAAATAACCTATCTCATATATGAAGATATGAGAAGGTGAATAAATTAAATCAAGAGTACTCCTTGGACAATCGAACATGGATCATCAACAAGGGATAGTGAAAACATAATTTAATTTGAGGGTTATTAAATTGTAAAAAAAGAGGTTTAAAGATACTCAATTTAATTGTTAAAATGAATTAAATACGCTTACACAGAGATACATGATCATGCAATGGTTAAATGGGACCCAACAAGCATTAAAACTCATGATTTTCCACCAGGGCCAAGATTTGTGAAAAACAGGTGGGTGAATCGATTCAGCCCCAAGTGAATCAATTCACACATTCCAGCAGGCAAAGACAGTGTAGTTCTAGGTCTATGAATCGATTCAGCCCCAAGGGTGAATCGATTCACACGTTGTGCTTGAAATGGACAGGGCTCTGAATCGATTCAGGGCTTTAGGTGAATGGATTCACGCCCTGTATGACAGTACCCTACTGCAAATTATGCAGAAAACACACATTTTTCCAACTTCTAACCACCCTATCTTTTTCAAATCAAATCCAATGGTCACCAAATTTTGGCACAAGCTAAAATATATTATTTGTGGCGTGTGACCGGTGGCCGTACTCAAAAATTCATAAAAATAAGGGACTTATGCGCATAAATGTGATTAACCCATTTTGAGGCATTTTGATGCAACTTAGGGTCAATTCTCAATGGAATTGGCCCATTCCAATTTCAACAAGTCACAAATTATATACTTAAGCTATTGGAATCATCACATACTATTAAAGACTCATAAACCTCATTTTGACCCTATTGGTTCTTTAATTATGCATAAACTTCATACACAATCTTCACAATTTAATCAATTCATCAAGCCACATGCACATCAATGCCATCAATTGGCTATGGAACTTCATAAACAACATTCATTCATCAATATGGCAAGCAAAGTCATTGTATCTTAATTAGCATCAGCCAATATTAAGGTCACTACCAAAAATTAGCCTTTCAAAACATATAGGGCTCAATTTTCACAAGTGACCCTCAAAAGAATACATGTCATCATCCAATATTCATGAAACGAAATAAACATATACATATATCAAATGTTTTACAAAAAGAGATGCCGACCAAGGCTTACAAGCTCCCATTCCATATTTACCTCCTCCATGACTCAATCCTCCAAAAGAGTAGGAAACCCAACATACCTACATCAAACTTTAAAATGGCAACTAGGAGGTGAGTAACATGCACCAAATGAATCAAGTCATATATTATGATGATGCATATACATGTGTGCATAACATCCAGTTCTCAAGAAGCATTATAAGCTTCATTCACATATCATGCCATTCCATTTCAACATCACACATGTAACACCCTAATTATTTGCAACTAATAAATCCCCAAAATATGAGAAAATTTTTCACCAAAACAGTCACGTAACATCTGATGTAGAAGGAAGCAGGCAATGGGGAAAAGCTAAGAACATTCACGCGCATAAAGCAACCTACAGGGAAGCTAAAGACTGAGCCGTTTCAATGGGTTTATCGTAATACACCAATACTAGGGCGGATTGCACAACACCGTTTGTTCGCTTAGACGGGGTCTTACACCGTCCAGGCGGAGTATGGTAATACAGCAGCGGATAGAAGAAATTTCGCACCGAGGCTTCCCTTCGAGAAAATACTGGTCACTTAACAGAAGGAATGGATAAGGGAAATATGTTAATACATTCACACGCGTAGCATTTGGTGGAAAGGCGAAGTTGGAATCATTCTACTTGGCTAGGCGGGGTATATGTATCTTGGGCGGGCTGTCCTAGTTACTTGGGCGAGGTATGACACCGCCTAAACGAAATCTACATAACGCCTCCTTAACACAACCACAAGGTAATTTCCTCCATCGAGTATGGACAAGGGTTCACTAAGTAAATCCTCACACTCGCCTTTCACTTAGAAAAATGAGAAGTTATAGGGTACATAACGTTAGTAGGTTGTGGAGAAAGGAAGAGTTTGAACCTATTCCGCCCAACTCAACTAATTATGACAACGCCTGGGCGGACTTAGCCATACGCCCAAATCCGGGGTCAACATCGGGGTCCGGATTGCGTTAGTATCACCACGGATAGGAAAGGATAATGGTCGATATTTCGCTCTGGTAAATACTCGCTTCAGCGTGAGTTCTCGCGCTTGGGCGGATTGCTACCATACTTTAGGCGGGGTACGACTCCGCCCAACGTATCCGACATGAGCCTTTCCTAAGACAATTCTCGGTTCGTTCGGACTTAACTATAACCTGCTCAATCAAACTGTCCCTGCTTATCTATTAAAGCATAATTATAAAACAAGACAGCACTTAGCATCACACACACAAAACCATACATCCATATGTACATAAGAGTGTATATTAATATTTACAAATGCAAAATCAAACTTCTTCTTGTTCATAAGGTTCTATTCATTCACAAAAACATTAACATCCGGTATGAGCTAGTCCGGGCTTTATCTAACAACGCCTCAATTAAACCTTCGAATTGCGTCAGCACTCCGCCCAGCATTCCAGCTCTGATTCTGATTCTCCTCACGAGAGACATTCACTGAAAATTGCCACTGCAGGGGTGAGCTTTTACATGTATAATGATACTCACAGACTCGGTATCAGCGTCAGTACACGCTCCTGCTATCATTCAACCTTTCTCAAGTAACCAAGTTCATACAATTCAAACAACATTCATGATACGCATAATTCACAGAGTTTATTCCACATCTAAATATATATTCATGCATTCAAAAGTCATACACATGCACATATACAGATTTATACATCACCACAATCAACCTTACTTCTACATGCATGTCTGCGGATCCGACTCGGGAAAAGACTCTCAGTTACAGCCCCCTTTTTCTTTTGGCCCCTCGTCCCTCAGCTCTTACCAGGTGGCACCGGCCCCCCCCACGGCGTCTCGAGACTCATTTCTCTAGCTCCAACGGCTACCACGAGCCCTATTGGGATCTAGCCAGGGTTAGTAACTGGAAGTCATTTCCCTTGGGGTTCTTGACCTTCCATGGGTCACCCCACTCTTACTCATGCAACTAACACATTCATCAGTACACATCATCGCGCCATGGACACATTACCGTAGTCATCAAATAAGAACGGATATTTCCCACTACTCATCATCGTTCAGTCAGTCACACCGGTGCATGTTACAATCGATCATCAGACTAACAACATTGATCAACTCAATTAAGAACATGCACATACATACTTTTCACAGAGACAACAAAATAGATCCATCATTATCATCCACGAGCAAACTACGCCATCGTCACGAAAATCACTATCAAAATCTCAAATCATGCATCAGTTCTAATGAAATCATAAAAACATGCACACACACACACACTTGGCAGTACGTTTATCCGGTACCGTTCTTAGACCATGCATTCGACATGCAAGCGCCCCCTACCTTAAGAAGACTCCTCAGAAACCTTTTCCGCTCTTGTCGTTGGGTCCGATGTCCTTCTCCTGGTTCGTCCGGTCTTCTTTGGCTTTGTCGTATTCTGCGCCTGATTCTGGAATGGGGTGTGGTCCGTTCTTCAGTACTGGAATCAAGATCTCCAGGAGCGAAGAGTGAGAGAAGAGAAGAAGAAGAAAGATGAAGACGAAGAGAGAAAACAGAGGATGAGGTGACGGAGAAAGAGTCTAAAGAAATAGCGAGAGTGTTCATCACTAAGGCTCACGACATATATATATGTGTGCACGCGTACAGTAACGAAGAGTGGGATGGGAGAGTGCGTGCCCGTCAGTCACGCGCACTCCTCCCCGTCCCCTGCCTGCCACCATTTTAATATTTTAATGGCTTAAACCCACTTAGTTAAATGCACTTACAGTTATTTCTAGTTGAAATCAAGTCTTAATGGTTCATTCTTTATTCAGCACTTAATTTTAAAACGGGGATGTTACAGTTCTCCCCCACTGAAAAAGAATTTCGTCCCCGAAATTCAATCGGTACTTACCTAGGTAAACAATCCGGGGTACTGCTGTCGCATGGCGTCTTCGCGTTCCCACGTGTAGGAGGTGATCTTGCCTTGCTGCCACTCCACCTTAACTAGCCTTACGTTCTTGTTCCTTAAGCGTTTTACCGATTGATCCACGATTCCAACCGGTGTAGTCACAGTGGTTAGGTCTTCCCTGATCTCTACCCCGTCGTCAGGCATCGTGTGGCTGGGGTCATGCAAATACTTCCTTAGCTGAGACACGTGAAATACGTTGTGCAATCGGGACAAGTGAGTTGGTAACGCGAGGCGGTATGCCACGGGGCCAATCCGTTCTACTACCTCATAAGGTCCGATGTAGCGAGGGCTTAACTTCCCACTTTTTAAGGCTCGTCCAACTCCTTTACTCGGAGAGGTTCTCAGAAACACTCGATCTCCGACTCGAAATTCCAATGGCTTGATGCGTTTGTCATGGTAGCTCTTCTGCCTGTCTTGTGATGCTTTCATCTTCTCCCTTATTACTCGGATCTGTTCTGTGGTTTGTTTCACGATATCTGGTCCCAGTAATAGACTTCCTCCCGCTTCCGACCAACAGAGCGGGGTTCGGCATCTACGCCCATATAATGCCTCGTAAGGTGCCATGCCAATGCTGTGATGATGGCTGTTGTTGTATGTAAACTCGATCAAGGGAAGATACTGCTCCCAGTCCCCACCGTACTCTAACACACACGCTCTCAATAAGTCTTCTAGACTCTGAATCGTTCGCTCGGATTGTCCATCCGATTGGGGGTGGTAGGCAGAACTAAGCCAAAGCTTCGTTCCCAGTTCTTGATGCAGGCTGGTCCAAAACCTGGACGTAAATCTGGGATCCCTATCTGAGACGATGGAAGTAGGTATGCCATGCAGTCGAATAACTTCTTGAATGTAGATTCGCGCCAACCTATGCAATGGGTACTTCATATTTACAGATAGGAAGTGTGCACTCTTCGTCAATCTATCAACAATAACCCAAATGGCATCATGGCCTGCTCGGTTTCTGGGTAATCCCATGATAAAATCCATCGCAATTGAGTCCCATTTCCACACGGGGATTTCTAGAGGCTGCATTGCACCGTACGGTTTTTGGTGCTCTACCTTCGATTTCTGACAAGTGATACATCGGGCCACGTACTCCGCCACATCCTTCTTTAGTCCGGGCCACCAAAACTGTCTCCTCAAGTCGTGGTACATTTTCGTGGTTCCTGGGTGAATGCTGAGTAGGCTTTTGTGGGCTTCATCAAGCACCATTCTTCTCAATCTCCCTTCACTTGGTATGTATATTCTGTTCCTCACCCGGAAGATCCCGTCTGACCCTTCTGCCAAGGATAAATCCTTTCCTTTAGCCTGAATTTCCTTCATTTCAGCTAGGTAAGAGTCCGCCTGTTGCTGTTCGTACACGGATTTTAAGAATTCGTTGGCAATCCTCAACGTACCGATTGTCATCTTCTGAGAGGAAGGGGTGCCAACATGCAAGTTCATGTCTCGGAACCGCTCCAACAACTCAACTTCTTTTGCCATCATGGCTGCTATGTGGAGGGATTTTCGACTCAAAGCGTCTGCTACGACATTTGCCTTACCTGGGTGGTATTTCAACTCGAAATCATAGTCCTTCAAGAACTCAATCCATCTTCTCTGCCTCATGTTCAGCTCCTTTTGGTCGAATAGGTATTTGAGGCTCTTATGATCACTGTATACTTCAAATTTGGATCCGTACAAGTAATGCCTCCAGATTTTCAGTGCAAAAACTACTGCTGCCAACTCCAAGTCATGGGTCGGATAATGCTGTTCGTGGGGTCTCAATTGTCGAGAGGCATATGCTATGACTCGATCTTTCTGCATGAGTACACATCCTAATCCGAGTCCGGACGCGTCACAATAGACCACGAAGCTTTCTCGTAACTCAGGTAATGCTAACACCGGAGCCGTTGTCAACTTATTCTTCAGCTCTTGGAAGCTGCTCTCACACTCCGGACTCCACACAAAAGGAACGTTCTTCCTTGTCAATTTAGTCAGAGGTAATGCCAACTTAGAAAAACCTTCGATGAACCTTCTATAATAACCTGCCAAGCCCATAAAACTCCTTACTTCCGAGACCGATCTGGGCTTCTCCCACGCTATTACAGCGGCTACCTTCGCAGGATCCACCGAGACGCCTCGCTTAGAGATCACATGCCCGAGGAAGTGGATCTCATCCATCCAAAATTCGCACTTGGAAAGCTTTGCAAACAATTGCTTCTCCTTCAACACTTGGAGTACCGCTCTGAGATGCCCTTCATGCTCCTCCGATGTCTTAGAATAAACTAGAATGTCATCGATGAAGACAACAACAAACCGATCTAAGAAGGAATGGAATATGCTGTTCATGTAATTCATGAAAACAGCAGGGGCGTTTGTCACACCGAACGGCATCACTACATACTCATAGTGACCATACCTAGTCCTAAAGGCAGTTTTAGGAATGTCCGAGTCCTTCACTCGGATTTGGTGATATCCAGATCGTAAGTCGATCTTTGAGAAGACTGAGGCTCCACGCAGCTGGTCAATTAAATCATCAATTCTAGGCAGTGGGTATCGATTCTTGATTGTGAGTTTGTTAAGCTGTCGATAATCTATACAAAGTCTCAAGCTGCCATCCTTCTTCTTAACAAGTAGCACAGGTGCGCCCCATGGTGACACGCTTGGTCTAATGAACTGCTTCTCAAGTAACTCATCCACTTGTTTCTTCAACTCTATCAATTCAGTTGAGGACATTCTGTAGGGTGCACTGGAGACCGGTTCGGCTCCAGGGATCAAGTCTATAGAGAATTCAACTTCTCTATGAGGAGGTACACTCGGGACGTCCTCTGGGAACACTTCTGGGAATTCGTAGACAACCGGAATGTCGTTCACTAGGGGCTCATTCTCTTCTTTGGTTAGACAAAGCATCATAAATAGTTGGGTTATACCTTGTGCCGTGCCATCTTCAGTGGGTTGTTTTGGGAAAACGATCTCTCGGTTTCTACAATCTACTAATACCTTATTGGCTGAAAGCCAATCTATTCCAAGCACAATATCAAGACCCTTTAAGGGCATGCAAATCAGATCGAAGGCGAAACTCCGATCATACAACTCAAATGCTACATTTTTACATATGGACGATGTGAACACAGTAGGGCCAGTGGGGCTGGCCACTTCTAGAGTCCGGTTCATAGACACAGTTGGTAGCTTCAACCGTTTCACGCACTCATCAGCTATAAAAGAATGGGTTGCCCCCGAATCGAAAACAACATTAAGCGTATTCATTCCAAGTGAGCACTTACATTGTACTAGATCGTTTGCTGGTGCAACATCCTCTGCATTGATGGTGTAGATCCTTCCTGTCGCTGTTGGGCCGGTGTTCCTCTCTCGACTGTTCGGGGCATGCATCATGTTTCCTCTGGTTCCATTGCCTCTGCCACCAGGTCGTTGGTTATCATTCACTCTGGTCCGATCTTGATATCCTCCTTGACGCACATTGGTGTTTGCCTGGCGGAGTTGGGGGCAGTCCGGACGAACGTGTCCTTTCTCTCCGCAGTGGTAGCATTTAACATTCGTATCGTTGCATTCCTTAGCAAAATGATCACCACCACATTTAAAGCATCCGCCATACCTTGGCCGCCCACTCATCTGTCTCCCTCGGTCATTATGGTCCTGATATCTGGTGAAGGGTTCATTCCTCCTCACGTTCCCTGGCCTCTTGAAACGTGATTGCTGAGGCCTCAAGTGTTGGTTGGCTCTGCTGCACTGGCCCGAATGGGCCCTGTCATCCTCTTCGAATATTCTGCACTTGTTCACTAAGGCAGGGAAACTCCGGACTTCATGGTATCTGCAGGCCCTCTTGATATCCGATCTCAGTCCGTTCTCAAACTTAAGACACTTGGAGTGCTCCGTTCCCGGTTGCTGGAAGGGCGGATAGAACAGGCACAATTCTTCAAATCTGGTCGCGTATTCTTCCACAGTCATGGAGCCCTGTTTTAACTCCATAAACTCCAGCTCCTTCTGACTCCGCACTGTGTCGGGAAAGTATTTGTCTAGGAAGCAGGCCTTGAAATCGTCCCACGTCAGTTGATTGTCATCTTCGGGGAATTGGCTCCTAGCTATCTTCCACCAATTCTCCGCTTCATCTCGCAGCATATACACTGCGCATTCCACCTTCTGGGCTTCGGTACAGCGAAGACCCTTAAAAATTCTTTCTAGTTCCTGAGTCCACTTGAACGCCGCCTCAGGGTTCCGTCCTCCTAAGAATTCGCTCGGCTTCCTCTTCAGGAAGCGGTCCAGCACATGGCCATCCTCAGGTTGAGTTTGGCCTTGCCTTTCAAACACATCAGCAAAGCGTTGGAATGTTGTGGCTATAGCCTCCATACTTTGACGATGCGCCATTCCTTATCCTGAAATTGACATTTAAGGATAAGTACACGGAGCCACTTACTACCATTCGGATTTCAGCCTAATGTTCAATGACTTAGCACATCATGCTATCTCTATATATGTATATTATACAATCAATAGGACCAGGAGGGGCAACACCCTCCTATCCACAAGCCAATATCAATCAGGTTCACCAATATCACAACAATTTCAACCATTCAATCAAAAAGACACAGACACCACCGCTTACACTTGGTAAGCATACTTTGGCCTTGGACTTTTCGGTCCGCTCTGATACCAAAATGTAACACCCTAATTATTTGCAACTAATAAATCCCCAAAATATGAGAAAATTTTTCACCAAAACAGTCACGTAACATCTGATGTAGAAGGAAGCAGGCAATGGGGAAAAGCTAAGAACATTCACGCGCATAAAGCAACCTACAGGGAAGCTAAAGACTGAGCCGTTTCAATGGGTTTATCGTAATACACCAATACTAGGGCGGATTGCACAACACCGTTTGTTCGCTTAGACGGGGTCTTACACCGTCCAGGCGGAGTATGGTAATACAGCAGCGGATAGAAGAAATTTCGCACCGAGGCTTCCCTTCGAGAAAATACTGGTCACTTAACAGAAGGAATGGATAAGGGAAATATGTTAATACATTCACACGCGTAGCATTTGGTGGAAAGGCGAAGTTGGAATCATTCTACTTGGCTAGGCGGGGTATATGTATCTTGGGCGGGCTGTCCTAGTTACTTGGGCGAGGTATGACACCGCCTAAACGAAATCTACATAACGCCTCCTTAACACAACCACAAGGTAATTTCCTCCATCGAGTATGGACAAGGGTTCACTAAGTAAATCCTCACACTCGCCTTTCACTTAGAAAAATGAGAAGTTATAGGGTACATAACGTTAGTAGGTTGTGGAGAAAGGAAGAGTTTGAACCTATTCCGCCCAACTCAACTAATTATGACAACGCCTGGGCGGACTTAGCCATACGCCCAAATCCGGGGTCAACATCGGGGTCCGGATTGCGTTAGTATCACCACGGATAGGAAAGGATAATGGTCGATATTTCGCTCTGGTAAATACTCGCTTCAGCGTGAGTTCTCGCGCTTGGGCGGATTGCTACCATACTTCAGGCGGGGTACGACTCCGCCCAACGTATCCGACATGAGCCTTTCCTAAGACAATTCTCGGTTCGTTCGGACTTAACTATAACCTGCTCAATCAAACTGTCCCTGCTTATCTATTAAAGCATAATTATAAAACAAGACAGCACTTAGCATCACACACACAAAACCATACATCCATATGTACATAAGAGTGTATATTAATATTTACAAATGCAAAATCAAACTTCTTCTTGTTCATAAGGTTCTATTCATTCACAAAAACATTAACATCCGGTATGAGCTAGTCCGGGCTTTATCTAACAACGCCTCAATTAAACCTTCGAATTGCGTCAGCACTCCGCCCAGCATTCCAGCTCTGATTCTGATTCTCCTCACGAGAGACATTCACTGAAAATTGCCACTGCAGGGGTGAGCTTTTACATGTATAATGATACTCACAGACTCGGTATCAGCGTCAGTACACGCTCCTGCTATCATTCAACCTTTCTCAAGTAACCAAGTTCATACAATTCAAACAACATTCATGATACGCATAATTCACAGAGTTTATTCCACATCTAAATATATATTCATGCATTCAAAAGTCATACACATGCACATATACAGATTTATACATCACCACAATCAACCTTACTTCTACATGCATGTCTGCGGATCCGACTCGGGAAAAGACTCTCAGTTACAGCCCCCTTTTTCTTTTGGCCCCTCGTCCCTCAGCTCTTACCAGGTGGCACCGGCCCCCCCCACGGCGTCTCGAGACTCATTTCTCTAGCTCCAACGGCTACCACGAGCCCTATTGGGATCTAGCCAGGGTTAGTAACTGGAAGTCATTTCCCTTGGGGTTCTTGACCTTCCATGGGTCACCCCACTCTTACTCATGCAACTAACACATTCATCAGTACACATCATCGCGCCATGGACACATTACCGTAGTCATCAAATAAGAACGGATATTTCCCACTACTCATCATCGTTCAGTCAGTCACACCGGTGCATGTTACAATCGATCATCAGACTAACAACATTGATCAACTCAATTAAGAACATGCACATACATACTTTTCACAGAGACAACAAAATAGATCCATCATTATCATCCACGAGCAAACTACGCCATCGTCACGAAAATCACTATCAAAATCTCAAATCATGCATCAGTTCTAATGAAATCATAAAAACATGCACACACACACACACTTGGCAGTACGTTCATCCGGTACCGTTCTTAGACCATGCATTCGACATGCAAGCGCCCCCTACCTTAAGAAGACTCCTCAGAAACCTTTTCCGCTCTTGTCGTTGGGTCCGATGTCCTTCTCCTGGTTCGTCCGGTCTTCTTTGGCTTTGTCGTATTCTGCGCCTGATTCTGGAATGGGGTGTGGTCCGTTCTTCAGTACTGGAATCAAGATCTCCAGGAGCGAAGAGTGAGAGAAGAGAAGAAGAAGAAAGATGAAGACGAAGAGAGAAAACAGAGGATGAGGTGACGGAGAAAGAGTCTAAAGAAATAGCGAGAGTGTTCATCACTAAGGCTCACGACATATATATATGTGTACACGCGTACAGTAACGAAGAGTGGGATGGGAGAGTGCGTGCCCGTCAGTCACGCGCACTCCTCCCCGTCCCCTGCCTGCCACCATTTTAATATTTTAATGGCTTAAACCCACTTAGTTAAATGCACTTACAGTTATTTCTAGTTGAAATCAAGTCTTAATGGTTCATTCTTTATTCAGCACTTAATTTTAAAACGGGGATGTTACAACACATATCCAATTTAATACATATATTTCACAACATTCCTATCTCAAGAAGCATCACAAGCCTCATTCTCATATCATATCATCTTATCTCAACATAACACATACTCAAGACAATATATTCATAACGCACATATCAAAATCATTGGAATTCTACATAAAAGTCATCACACACTCAATGTTAGTACCATATCCTTTTTGCTTTTTATTCATCAATCATCTATCGCCACCAAGGGATACCAACTAGGCATATCTCTGGCTATATGCAAATGCTCTTATGGCTAATGCATATGCACAAAGGAATCAATAACAATTGCGGATCCGACTGTGAGAAAAACAACATCATATCAAGTGTGGGTCAAGCATAGGTGTGCTACTATGCCCCTACTGTAGTAGTAAAAGTGTACACTTATATCTCAAATCATGCATGCAATACATCACTCTTTTACTGGTACCAAGCCGCTATCGCCCACTTGTAGCACTAGTCACCCTGTGACTTGTGGATTCAACAACGTGGCTTCACTTGCCATAAGTGCTACGGGCCCCTCCCGAACACACATCAGAAAAGCCGTGCCCCATAGGGACATCGAGGTCACTCGCTCACCATAGAGCCGCCCACCCACTGGGCCCGCCACATAGGGTGCCTCGCCACCAAACTATGAGCAGCTTCGTGATTCCAAGAATCACTAGGGAACAAACATATAATTTTACCCGTGCACTGGACCGTCCTACCACTAGGTCTGCCTATTTGAACCCCTAACATTCCACATAGACAGCGAATGATATGCAATGGATGCAATGCAATGTAAATCAAATGCATTCTCACACTATGCATCCTAAATGCCACTCACAATCACAATTCACCACCAACACTTAGTGGAACTCCATATACTCATCATTCTCAACCATTACCAACATTCATTGGATTTCATACACATAACTAGTTAGTGGCAATCACAATTTATCTATTCACATATCATGAGATGTTTAATAACATTGCAATCAATACAATCATGGTTCTAAGCCATTAACAATAACTCTCATTAATCATGAGTCAATTCAACATCATAATCATCATCCCACAAACATAAGCCACATAACACCATTTACTCTAAATGCATTTCAATCAAGTAATCATCAAATGATTCATCCAAGCAAAATTAGCATAACACAACCATATACACACATCACCAATAGATGAACTCAAGCATTTAGAGATGTTAACCCCTCCTACCTCAAGAGAAGTAGAAATCAACGCGGTCCAAAGATCCCGCCTCGTTGATAGGGTTGTTTCCTACATTATACAATATACCACATAATCAATATTTATTCAACTACCAAGATTCAAGTGCTCATAATTAACTACTTGTTATTTTATGCCATTTTAATTCTCAACCTCATTTATCTCATTTCCTCTACCATAACGACCATGAGTTAGGTGCCTAAATTTATTATCATGCATTTAAAGTTAAACTCATTCATGGGTTTCCATATTAATTGTTTCCAACAACCATTCCCAATCACTTAATCTCATTAATGGCCATCCACCATCAATGCTACAATCCCACATCATTAAATACATTCTCCTAACATCAATGAATATTCTCCTATCCATTTCATATTTCCCCTAATTTACAAAGTTAGGGTTCCATCAAAACCCAACAACCATCATCAATGTTCATTATTTTCCATCATCTTTTAATGTCATTTTTGCATACCCATATATCCCCTTATAAAACTCATATTAAAAGCACCACACCAAAAGGTTTTCCATCATAAATGTATTCCCTTAACACACCCATATGCATTGAATTCTCTCCCAACCACCATTACCCAAAACCTAGGGCTAGAGCTTAAGAAATATGGTGAGGAATCCTTACCTCAAGCCAAGCAAAGAAAGCTCCAAGAATGAGAGTGAGGGAAAATGAAAATTGAGAGGGAGAGAGAGAGCTTTCAAAGCACCATTATATTCTCGTCCAATCTTGTAGTAGAACAAAAATGGAAGGGGGAAGGGCACACCACCACTTTGTGGATTTCAAGAGGAAGAAGAAGAAGAGTGGGAGATGAAGTGTTGAAGAGAAAAGAGAGTCTGAAAGGAGAAGAAATAGCACAAGAAATAAAGGAAAGAAATGAGGTTTAGTGTTTTAAATTTTAACCCATCATTAAACTTTTCCGTTTTAAATCAAACAGGATCTCTGTTCGGGCTTAATACTTTATCTAAAAATTATTCCGAATACATATTCAGACTCCCAATAATATTCTTAACAGCCCTGACCAATAGCACCTCAGTCGGAGATACTTGGTCTGGCACCTATATTTTAATCGGGTATAATTTCAGCTCATAAAGCCCCAATAAATTATAAATAATCCCCAAAAATCTTTAATTATTTTCAACATTTTAGGATATTAATTTACTCACATATAATTTTTTAGTATTTATTTTTCATATTTAATCATTTATATAAAATTAGGGATGTTACAAATGTTCTTACTCTTTTCTTGACTAGTGTTCTTCATCATGAGCCCAAGGTATAGCGTGTGAATCATCTTAGGTTATTAGTTGGGGATTAAGAAAAAAATGGCTATATATCATTTCCATCATATTTTCTCATCACTTCCTTGCACCTTAGTGCGCTATTATCTCATCACGTCTTTCTGGATTATATCTCATCATGCCTTTCCACATCACCATCACATCACGTCAGGACCCTACTGCGACTTAATCTTAATTTAATCTTTCACGACACATCTTACGACAATAAATGTGTACATCGTATTCATATAATCACACCATGTTTACTTTAACCATTTTATCACAAGCACAACGCATATAATCATATAATTCCACCCAATAAAGTCAAAACACATATATATCCACTAGCACATCTCATCAATCATCAACTACACACATAGTTACTAACATATTAATTTCCTTTCTTGTCTTAGGCTAACACGTCCTATTGTTAGTATTCATAAAGTTATCTATTTAATTCCACTATTAAATATCCATTTATTGGATGAGTTCTGATACTTTATTTTTTGTCTAATTTATCTTGGCACTAGAATAATTGTAGCTTATGTTTATTTAGTTATTATAATTTTCGTAAAGCGTGTGTAGTGTGTCCCTATTTCTTTACACATTATAAACCCTATTTATTATTCCTTTCATTTACATTAAACCATTATTATTACTTATAAAAAAATACCTTTTATTCTTAAGTCCACATTGCAACCTTATTCGTAATTCAAGAAACTATGCTCATTGCATTATTATGATTATTACCATTATTTATTTATAAAGTCGATAAAACCATACTTGTTATTATTATTAACTCAGTATTACCAACTAAAATAGTTATAGGATAATCACCTAGCAACATTGTGACTTAGAATAAAATCGATCATTATTTTTATCCTTAATAAGATACCTTATAGTTATTACTATTTATTTATCAAACTAACAAAAATTCTAAGTTACCTATTTTCATATTCTCATTATTATCTATGTAAAATCAGCCAAGTCATATTTTTCACTTCTTATTAATTTCATTATCACTCTAACACCCAATAAATTACTAAAATGTATTATGTGTGTATACACATATAACTAGTAAAATCGTAACTTTTATTTTATTATCATTTACTCACAAAACCAATAAAACCCCTTAAATGTCAATTTTTATTAATAAGGCCATAAATTCCTTATTTTTAATATTACTAACTACATCAAGATTTATATTATTTACATTATCTATTACTATCATTATTTCCATTATTATATGCCAATAAAATTGATAACTCATATTTTACTTATATACTTACATAAAAATCAATTAAGATAAAATTTCATTTTAAACACTATTATCATTTTATTATTGTTATTATTCTAGACCCTTTTTAACCTTAAATTATTATCATGATTATATTTATTTTAAAATTATTAGGGTTGGCACAGGTAAATATTTTTCGGTCTCCATAGCGATAAAATAAAATAAAATATATTTTGGCGAAAAATAGTGGCAGGATGCTCGTAACGCATTTTCCAGCAGATTCTTCGTAGAACTGAGGCACCCTAAATCCGCTAAATAATATTAAAGATATTAATATTTACATAATGAAAATTAGGATAAATTTTTACGATTCGAAACAACTTTTGGAAGAAGAACACCACAATTAAAATTTTAATAATCACCCTGAATCTATATAAAGACCTATCTCATATATGAGGATATGAGAAGGTATGTTATATAGATTCAGGGTGATTATTAAAATTTTAATTTGTCTGATTAGGACAATCATTCACATAATTACAAATCATATATTTGTGGAATATTTAAAATTAGTTCAAAGACAAGCTTGAATTTTAAGAATGGGTTCCCAAAAGGGTCATGTTAATGACTCTTTCTCTTTTCCTAAATTTGCATAACACTTCAAAGATATAAAATCACATAATCATGTCTCATCACATTCATGTATATATACCTTTAGGTGTAACACTACCATGTTATTTTTGAAGTACAATCTAAAATCATTTTTACATATCACTAAGTCCTATTATTAATAGCCTTAAGTTTTAATTACACAATCTCGTGTGTATATTTACATGTACCTAACTTCAAGTATAGCAATCTAAATGCATCTATAAATTGTTAACATCATTTTGATACTTACATATAGAACAATTTCACATATTTATGTCAATAACCTCTATCATTTAATTCCTAACATCAAGGTATCTCTATATGTCACCAACCAAGATTAATAATCTTTCTACAACCCATTCTTCACAACATTCATCAATTTGCAATAAAAATTCTGCATATCTCATTAATAATTCCATTCACAAGAATCATTAGCAAGATTCCAATTTAATGCCATATGCTATCAATTTCTACTTTGTGATACAAAAAAATCACAAGTTCATCCCAATGATCCTAATATATCAACAATGTCTCAAGTATATCAAACTATCATCATAATCATAAGGCATTACATAATAGTAAGTCTATACAAAACAAATGTCATATACAAGAAATTCCAAAATTAAATTTCATAGTCAATAAATTCAAAACATGTCTGCCAAGGCATCTAGGCATCTCCTTCTTCATACTATACCTCAACTTCTTCAAAATAAGCACCAATTCCATAATCATCCCTTACATCACAAAGCTAAAAGGTAGACAACATGAAGAGTGAGCATACTTTCTCAATGATGAACAATTAAACAAGATGTGATAATATAATTATGTAAGTACAACTAAACATATGCTCCCATCAAGTATTTAACTTAATAATTAAAAACATAATCCACAATGTTTATTACAAAGCACAAACATAAACAATTTCAATATCCATAACACATTATGGAATCTATTCATTAATTCAAATTCTCATCATATCTCACACCATATTCCATATCAATCTATATATATATATATATATAGTCCAACGTACACTAAAAACAATAACACAATTGGTTAGCGTCTAAAAATTCAATTATTCATGGGTACCTCAAGGTCATATGCATGTCCCTATGGCTAATGCTTATGCCATGCCATCAAAATAATGCATATGTAACGGATCCGATATTCAAGGAAATATTCATAAAACATGTGTACATAATTCATCAAGTGATCGCAACCACGCTTAGTCATTTTGAATATTTGTCCCCTGCGTAAGGGTCCTTTTCACAAGATCCCGCAAGATCTCGATTATTTCCACATGTCAAGTGATCGCAACCACATATAATCGTTTAAGTATTTTTCCCCCACACAAGGGTCCTTTTCACGAGATCCTGTAAGACCTCTATCATTTGAACATGTCATGTGATCGCAACCACATGCAAGATGATATGTCATGCATGCTATGAGACGCAAGAATGCACATGCTAACCTCAGCTTCACAAGAATTTCTCACCCTCTCACTTAAGGGTACATTGTACACTTAATATTTCGATTACTAGCATATAACAAATCACAACACTCTCCAAGGCATATAATTTATCACCAAGTCCTCTAAATCATCAATTCACTCAATTGCAATATAATATAGCCAAGGAGTCATATTCATAACAATCCATACATGGAAGTCAAGATACTTATAAACAAACATACTCTATCATACATCATCATCATATTTGCCAAACCAACATCCAATCAACAACAAGAATCAATCTCATTTAATTTCACACATAAGAGGTAGAATATCCATTCAAGGCAAATATGCAATTGCGCACCAACATAAATATATATTATCAACAAACATTGCACATGCATTTAGAAAATATACTTCTCTCATACCTCAAGAGAAGTACTTCATGGAGTTAGATGGCCCCGCCTCACTAGAATGGTTAAATCCTACATTAAATAAATGTAGAACCACATCAACATGATACTAAATTTATTTTGATGTTAACAATTTTGCTCATCATATATATAACATCATACTAAGCTTATTTAAAATTTTTATTTTTGCAATTTTAGAAGCTTGTTTCTATTTTTCAATATTTTTTAACAGTTTAAAGGCCTAGAACATGGCCTATAATTTGCCAAAGGTTCAATAATTATCCATTAAGCTTCTAATGTTCAAATAGTTTTTCCACATTATTATAATTTACTTATAGTATCTCTATCTAAGAAACCAATAAGCCTTTCACTACAAAACCTCATAAACTTTGTCTTTTAATAACTAAAATCATTCAACCTCTTTAAAAATTGTCCTAATGTTATATTGACTTGTCCTAAGTCATAGAAAAATTATCATTCAACCAACACATGATTCACATGCAATACCTCTTAAAATACCAAGTCTCTTCCTCTTAAATAATTACTTAATCCTTACTAACATACTAACTAATTAAATTCCATAAATGTTGTTTTCACCAAAAATACTAATTTCCATACTTGTTCTTAACCTCTAACATCCTATTTCTTTCATTTATTAAATACTGACTCTCTATTCATTCAACCATAATTATCTCCAACCATAATTAATTGTCATACCACTTCCAATAACTCATTTTTAAGTACTAACATCATGCCTAAGGTGAAGGGTACCTTTTACTCTAAAATTACAACTTAGGTCCTATAACAAATCAACATACTAAAATTACTAACCACCTCCAATAGTATTTTTCTAAACTCAATAGTTATTCTCTTAGGTCCTAATATACTCCAACAAGATTTTCTAAACTAGCAATATACTTATTCCTTATTAATCTTTCATGCCTTTCATTTAATTCACCATAAATACTACACTTTTTCAATCAATAATTATCCAACAACCATTATAAATATTAAACCACATCCAACAATAATTTCTAAGTCCATTAACAAAGTCAATACATTCATGAGACCATTTATGTTACTTTGTCACCATTTCCTACTTCAAAAAGCAATTAAAGCTTATTAACAACTTCATGTTTCATACCAACAATCACCAAATCAATTTTAAAACATCACTAAAAGTCTCACAATTATATTATAAACCATTCAAAGTCTAAAAGAAAATTTTTCCCTTAACTTAAAGTAAGCTTCTGATTCCAATTTTTACATTTATTGCAACCTAACATCAAACCACTTCTTTTAACAATATTTAATTCAATTCTAACAACCAATTCAAATCAATTTCATGTTCCTAACAATATTCTAACAACAAAAAACAAATTCCAATGGTCATCTAGCCTAGGGTTTGGTTCCACATGTATTTATTCATCAAAACAACACCTAATCTTCCATTATAATGCTTCAACAACCTTAAAACAACAACTAGAAACCATTAAATGTCAAAACACCAACCTTTTGATCAAGCTATAACCAAAAGCGAAAATGGAAGGTGGGAGGAGAAGATGAGAGTAAATATGCTTTAATATTCCATTAAAGCTTCATGAATCATGACTTAGATGTTGACTTTGCAAGAGAATGGAGTATGAGATGTGTGGTTCAGTTTTTGGCCAAGTGAAGGAGAAAGAAGTTGAAAAAAATAAGATTGGAGGAGAAGAAGAATAAGTTCATGAAAATAGGGAAAGAGAAAGAAGGAAAAGTGGAAATTTTGGGTTATTACCCAATGGTTAATGCTTTCACTTTTTTCTTTTACCCATAAGTCAATCAAATCCTTTTATCTAATGGGCAAAAGAAAGTGTAAAGAGAGAGGAAAGATGCCACAGCAATGTGAGGAGGAGAAATGGGATTTTACATTTTTCTTAAATTTTATTTTGTTTGTAATTTCACTATTTATTAACATACGTCGTGCATGAATAAGTATCTTCTCAACACCAAAAATTATTTTGAACATACCACCATAACCATAATAAATTCCTCATTATTTTAGACCCATCAAATACCCAAAATTATTTAACGGGTCCTACACCTTCTGTTAAATCATCCAATTTTAGTAAATTTTAATTTACCGATAAATCACAATTAATACATAATTAATTTTCCTATGTGTTTTAGACATCAAATAATTAATTACTATTATCTAATAATTCATTTTCTAGATTTTTAGGATGTTACAATCCACCCCTCCTAAAAGAAACTCCATCTTCAAAATTCAACATACCTGATTCAAATATATACGGATAGCGTTTTCACATCTCATCCTCATGTTCCCAAGTAATAACACTTTCATTTCCATGTCTCCAAGCCACTTGCATAAGTGGAACTAACTTGTTCCGCAATCTCATGACAAAACGTCCAACAATCTTAGCTGAGATAGGAGGGACAGTCAGATCATCTCTGACTTCCATATCATCAACATTAAGTACATATAAGGGGTCAAGTACATATTTTCTCAACTGAGAAACATGGCACATGTTGTGAAAATTTTCCAAGTAAGGCGATAAAGTCATGCGATAAGTAACTTCACCAATCCGCTCAAGGATCTCATAGGGGCCAATAAATCTAGGACTTAACTTTCTACTCTTCAAAGCCTTACCAATAAAGGAGTCCTACACTTCCTTCCATACAATGCCTCATATGGTGCCATACCAATGCTAGAATGAAAGTTGTTATTATAAGTGAATTCAATTAGAGGCAAATACTTCTCGCATGAACCACCATGCTCCAAAACACATGCACGCAAAAAGTCCTCAAGACTCTACATAGTCCTCTCGGATTGTTCATCAATCTAAGGGTGATAAGTTGAACTCAACTTTAATTTAGAGCCCATTGCTTCATGCAAGCTTCCCCAAAATCAGGTGGTGAAATATAGGTCTCTATCTGAAATAATACTAGATGGCACTCCATGGAGTCTCATTATCTCCTTCATGTACAACTGCGCCAAATTCTATAAGGATCTCTTCATGATAATCGGTAGGAATGTGCACTCTTTGTCAAAAATCCACAATCACCAAAATTCCATCACAGTTATATCTTGTCTTTGGTAAACCAGATGCAAAGTCCATAGCAATAGTATCTCACTTCCAAACTGGAATATCAAGAGGTCTCAAAGCACCCAAAGGTTTTTAATGTTCTACTTTCGCCTTCTAACATACAAGACACGAAGCCACATAATTGGCAATATCCCGCTTCAATATACATTTTGGTTGCACTAGGATGGATACTAAAGATGCTTTGTGAGCCTCTTCAAGTACAGTGCTCCTTAAATCACCAAAGGAAGGTACATACACACGACCTTTCACACGCCATATGCCATCAATACCTTCAATAAGGAATAAATTCTTTCCACTTTCCTGAGATTTCTTCATCTCATCTAGATAGTCATCATCTACTTGCTTTCTCTTTACAAGATCTAGAAATTCATTGCATATCTTCAAAGTAGCAAAGCATACCTTCTTTGAGGTTTAGATTTCTGTCCCGACATTCAAATTACAAAACTCTTCAATCAATTCAAGCTCTTTGACCATCATGGCCGACACATGCAAGGATTTCCTACTAAAAGCATCCACAACCACATTAGCCTTTCCTAAATGATACTTTAACTCAAAATCATAGTCCTTCAAGAAATCCATCCATCTCCTTTGGCGCATATTCAGTTCCTTCTGATTGAAGAGGTATTTCAAACTTTTGTGATCATTAAAGACCACAAACCTCAAACCATAGAGATAATGACACCAAATCTTTAAGGCAAACACAACTGCCGCCAACTCTAAGTCATGAGTGGGATAGTGAACTTCATGGGGTCTGAACTGACGTGAAGCATAAATAATGACACATTCCTTTTGCATTAAGACACATACAAGACCATGTTTAGAAGCATCGTAGTACACCACAAAGTCTTCCTGTAAATCAGACAATGCCAATTTAGGTGCAGAAGTGAGTCTTATCTTTAATTCTTTAAAACTTTTCTCACATTCAACATTCCATACAAATGGTTGATTCTTTCTAGTCAACTTTGTCAAAGGCCTAGCAACACGAGAAAATCCTTCAATGAATCTTCGATAGTAACCAGTAAGACCAAGAAAGCTTTTAATCTCTGTAACGGATGTAGGTCTAGACCATACCATAACCGCCTCAACCTTAGAAGGATCAACAGAAACGCCTTCTTCAGATATCACGTGCCTAAGAAATTGGATACTCTCCAACAAGAATTCACATTTAGAGAGCTTAGCATAGAGCTGTTTCTTCAGATATCACATTCTTCATGGCTCTTGGAATACACCAAGATGTCATCAATGAATACCACCATGAATCAGTCAAGGTAATCATGAAAGTTACGATTCATGTGGTCCATGAATATAGTTGGAGCATTAGTCACTCTGAACGGTATTATAACATACTCATAATGACCATACCACGTTCTAAAAGTAGTTTTTTGGATGTCTTTGGTCTTCACCCTTATTTGGTGATAACTGGAACGTAAGTCAATCTTAGAGAACATAATAGCACCTCTCAACTGATCTAGCAAATCATCAATGCAAGGGAAAAGGATATTTATTCTTGATTGTCATCTTATTTAATTGGCGGTAATCAATACATAACCGCATAGTTCTATCTTTCTTCTTCACCAGTAATACTGGAGCTCCCCTAAGGTGATACACTTGCTTTCTCAATTCAGCTAGCTCCGCCGGAGACATCCTATAAGGAGTCATAGAAACAAGTTCTACATCGGGAACAAGGTCAATAGCAAATTCTACCTCTCGTGGAGGTGGCAAATTGAGAACCTCTTTAGGAAACACATCTAAGAATTCAGACACCACTGGAATACTGAAGGGATTGGAACCATTAGTTCCATCAACAAGATATAATAACATGCAAAGTTGAGATATGCCTTGCATATCAAATTTGCCAATGCTTGGGGTAGGAAAGATGATAGCTCTTTGTTGACAGTCAACCATGACCTTATTGGTAGAAAGTCAATCCCTAGCAAGAATGATCTCTAAGCCCTTCATGGGTAAGAAAATAAGAGAAGTAACAAACTTTCTCCCTTCTAGGAGCATGTCAACATTGTCACAACGAGTAACCGATCTAAGACAAGAACCAGTTAGAGTAGAAACCACAAGATCATTTTTCATTATGTTCACCGTCAATTTCAATCGCCACACATAATCCTCGGATATGAAAGAATGGGTAGCACTCGAGTCATAAACAACATGAACAGAAATACCGAGTATCTTACACTTACTTTCAATCAAGTAACCAGCTTGTGTTGCTTCCTCACCGATCATAACAAATACCCTTCTAGGAGTTTGTTGGTGATTCCCACCATTACCATTACCATTGTGAGTACCAATATCGTTGCCATAACAACTGCCATGTCTTCCACCATTATATCCACCACGACCACCAGCTCGGCCACCATTGTGTCCATTACCGCGTCCCCGACCATCATTGTGGCCTCTACAGTTCACATGAGCGGGAGTAGTAGCATGAGTAGGAGTGTAGGCTTGCATATTGGACCTCCTTGCAAGATGGATATGTCCTACTTGATCACAATTGAAGCAAACAACATCAACTTGATGAACACACTTACAAGCATAATGAGGTCCACCATATTTAGTGCATCTTGGTCCATTGGCATTTGTATTGCCCCGACCAAAAATGTTATAATAACCATTTCCCTTAACTCAGGCATTAAAGTGTGCACCTCTTTCGAAACGTCTTTTCTTGAAATTGCCATGCTTCTTAAACCCAGAAAATTGACCTTTCAGCTTAGAGTCAAATTTAAAGTGATGAGATAGAGCATGTTCTTCATAAATACGACACTTATTCACAAGTACTGTGAAGCTTCAGATCTTTTGGTGATATATGGCCTTTTGAATGTCAAGGTGCAAACCATTTTTAAAATTCATACACTTGGAGGCTTCAATTCCCTCTTGTTGGTAAGGAAGGTAGAATTCACATAATTCTTCAAATTTGGAAGCATACTCTTCCACGGACATGGTGCCTTGCTTAAGTTCCATGAACGCAAATTCCTTCTTGCTCTTGTAGCTTTTTGGAACATATTTCCTCATAAGCTCAAACTTGAAATTCTCCCAACTTAAGGGAGTAGTAGTAGCAGTCATCCAACTCTTGGTGAGTTTCCACCAAGTCTCAGCTTCATCTCTCAACATGAAAATTGTAACATCCTGCTTTAATAATAGTTCAATTATGTAATTTATGAAGCATGGAAAGTCTGTAAGTGTTAATCAATGAATAAAACACCTTATGGATGGTTTATAATACTCCAAAAAATTCCATTTTTGGGTATAATTATAGAAATTACATAGACCTGTATTGATAAGATCCATTTTCCGGGTAAAATATGCCTTAGAAACGAATTTCCGAGTGAAAAAGGGGCTCTGTCCGAGTGAAGAATGAAAATTCTGAGTGAAGAAGGAAAATTCCGAGTAACTAAGAGAAATTCCGAGTGAAGATGTACAATTCCGAGTGAAGGTTGTGTTTTCCGAGTGGAATATGGCCGAGTGAGTTTATTCCGAGTGAAATTCCTGCACCCGAGACACTTATGTGTGAAGTGGAACTAATAGAACCACTTCTGGGTGAGAGAATCCGAGTGACTCACCTTGGGGTGACTCACTGCCGAGTTAAATTACTTAGAAAGACTCGTTTCCGAGTCAAATGCCATCAAATGACTCATTTCCGAGTCAATTACTCCTGAATGACTTGTTTCCAAGTCAAACACCACAGAAAGACTCATTTTTGAGTCAAGTATCTTCCAAAGGCTCATTTCCGAGTCGATCTTGATCAGACATTGTAATTCCGAATGAAAGAATCACTGAGTGCCTTCATTTTCGAGTGAATTACATAGGAAAATGTATTTCCGAGTGGCAGAATTCTGACTGGGGACACACGGTTTATTATTACCCAGATGTGTCAGTCTCTGGGATGAAACTTCGAGTGGAAAACCAATAGAGTGATGGGTCGGTTTTAGTGTAATTACCGAGCGGAAGGCTGAGCAAGAGATGACTCGGAATTGGAATGATATACCCGAGTGAAAGACTAATTGAGATGACTCGGTTTTAGGAGAATATGCCGACTGAGTCACCTCCAAGGAAGAGAAATCAGACCGACTGTTTAATGAGGAATCAATTCCGAGTGAGTAATAAGTGAAGACTCGGTTTCAGGATGTTCTACCGAGTGGATTAAGCTGTTGAAGTGAAAACCGAGTGAATGAAGGATCGGTTTTGGCTCAAGCGAGTCGGTATTCGCTTGAGCGAAATGCACACTCGCTCAAGCGAGTCAGTTTTCGCTTGAACGAAACCCCTTTGCCAGTGCATTGTATGGAACTCGCTCAAGCGAGTCGGTATCCGCTTGAGCGAGAGGGACTCGGATTTCCCTCTCTTCACATTACCGACCACTACCAGTCGGTATATACATGGACCGAGTGGAATTCCAGTCGGCCAAGAGGCTGACCGAGTGAAATTTCACTCAGAATTCACTGCCAGATTGACGTGTTGACTTCTATTTTGTCCCTTCATGCATTTTTTAATAAATCATCTTCCATTATACGCACTCCAGTGGGTGGGCTATAGAAGTGGAGCTTACTTTCAACCTAAACCACTCTTAATTCCCACTAAAAGCCCACTAGAAACCCACTCATGGAAAGTTGTCTCCCACCTTGCATTATTAAACACACCACTGATTCTGAAACTCCCAATTACTCTTCTCCATCAACACACCTTCAATCTGAACTAGGACAACCAGGGGACTTCTTTTCCAGTCAGCTAAAAGTCTTCAAACCAAGTAAGAGGGGACAGGGTTGTGAATAACTATAGAATGGGTAGAATTGTATGCTGTTCTAGGATTCCAGAATTAATTACGTAAATTGTTGCTCATTTTTGAAATTGAAAACGTGTGAATTTGATTCTGACTTCTTCATGAAAGTTGTAGATCTTTTTTTTATCTGAATTTTGAGACCTGAATCAATTAATTTGAATAAGTATAGCAAAAGTTATAGCCAAAATACTACAGCATGTTCGTGTGGAAGATTTATCCTATGTTTTGTGTATATATTAATTTACTGGGAATTGTACGTGCATAATCATCCCTTGATGTATTCATGAAAGTTGTAGATATTTATGTTGTGGATCTTTAGAAAGTGGTTTCAAATCAAAATAAATTTTGTAGCTCGAGTTATGCCTAAAATACTGAAGTATGTCCAAGCTGTAAATCTGTTAACTTGAAATCCGTATCTTATTTTTAAAACTGGGAATTTTGTGGTAAGAATTAGTGATCAGTGTCTTCATGAAAGTTGTATATATTTTTGTTATGTGAATTTTGAGACCTGAACCGACTGATTTGAGTATGTGTAGCAAACGTTATAGCCAAATTACTACAGCATGTCCGAGTGGAATATTCATCCTATGTTTTGTATATATATTAATATGCTGGGACTTGTACGTGCATAATCAGCCTTTGATGTCTTCATTAAAGTTGTATATATTTATGTTGTGGATCGTTAGAAAGTGGTTTGAAGTCAAAATGATTTTTGTAGCTCAAGTTATGCCTATAACACTAAAGTATGTACAAACTGTAATCCTGTTAATCTGAAATCCGAATCTTATTTTTAAAACTGGGAATTTTGTGGTGAGAATTAGGGGTTGGTTCCTTCATGAAAGTTGTAGATATTTGTGTTAAGAATAATTTAGAACTAGTTTCATGCCAAAATCATTTTTGTAACTCCAGAAACGTTTAAATTACTAATATGTGTACGTTTTGGAAAACTCACCTTGAGGTAGTGTGGTATTTCATGGATAAGTGGTATTTCTGTTTGAAATTTGAAATTGTGTTCTTCATGAAAGTTGTAGATATTTGTGTTAAGAATAATTAGAACTGGTTTCATGCCAAAATCATTTTTGTAGCTCCAGAAACATTCAAATTACTAATATATGTACGTTTTAGAAAAATTCACCTTGAGGCAGTGTGGTATTTCATGGATAAGTGATGTTTCTGTTTGGAATTTGAAATTGTGTTCTTCACGAAAGTTGTAGATAATTTTATTATTAAGCTATAGGAAGTGGAATCACAGGAAAAGGTTATGATTTACTCATGTTATGACTGTTTTACTAAGAGTATATTGCTGTTGGAAATGCTGAAAGTTAATTATAATGGTTATTATGAATGAAAATGATATTTTCTCTATGAGTATCAATTTTATTATTAAACTCTTGAGTGATTATGATTTATTATTGATGTTGTTGTGTCTTAATGAGTACCATACAGTTTGTGTATTTTGATGATGAATCATTATGAATGATTAATTTAATATTTATACATGAATGCCTTGCGACTATTGATACATGTGGTTGAAACAGTAAATCCATGATTTTGTAAATTATATATATGAGGTGTTCCTTTGAGGACTTGTGGTTTTTCAAGTGGTTTTGGAAATTGATATATCATGGTATGTTAAATGATAAAGAGAATTAAAGGCATTCATGCATCATAAGCATTCAGACGCACCATGGAATTTAGGGGTTCCATGATTGCCTACCCTGGTGGGAGGTTACTCTATGATAAGTTAAGCCCTATTTTGTTGTGCGCCATGAAGTGTAGGGATTCATGGTTTATGCAAAGTCCTACTTATGATATTTGTGTACTTCGGTACTTAAGCGCCATGAAGTGTAGGGATTCATGGTATATGCTAAAGCCCTATTTGTGTCTCTATGAGACTTTTACTGCAGTATTCCCACCAAACCAAATGGATCCAACATGACATCATTTGATTAATTAAAGACTTATTAAATATAAATGAACTCGTCTGGCATATTCATCATATCATTATGATTTGTTGATTGTGTTTGTGCAATTTTATCTATTTTATACTTATTCTATATTCTGTCTCACTCTTACATTAATTTTTACAGTGAATGACACGCAGAATGCAGAGTGATGCCATGATTGATGCCTATTTGAATTATTACTTGGACTTTGATTTTTACTTTAATTTAATGGGTTGTAATAAATATTACGTACTATGAACTGTTACTTATAAATCGTTTCCGCCATGCAAATATTTCATGAATTTTATTAATCACGACTAGTATGCATGATAATATTCCGCAATTATCGAATTTTATGTGAACTCTGAGTTTAATTTACGAATTTTAAATTGATCTTTCAAAAACGTGAAAAAATTTATTCAGAAAATTACAGGGGACGTTACAAAAATAGCATACTCTACTTTCTAGAGCTCAGTGCACTCAAAACCGTCAAAGATCCTCACTACATCATGGATCCAAATATACGCTTGCTTAGGCCTAAATCCACCATGAAATTCAGAAGGTCTCCGCTTCAAGAATTTGTCAAGGCCATAAATACCTTAAACGACAGGAGGAGTTTGTCTTTTGGCATCCCGCCTCTCTCAGTTTTGCAACTCAAGGAAGTCGACAAAGCGGTTTAAAGCTTAAGTTATAACGTCATCACTATCATGGCGACAACAGGCCATTTCAAAATCTATAACAACAATACCAAGGTCAACTAATATTAGTAAGTTAGCTCATAGACATGTCTATAGCTTTCTACTATAGCAATTCATCTCACAAATAAACCTTGGTTTCTTATCATGGAATTCAACATTAATCAATATGTAGTAATACTAATCAGGGGCATATCATCAAATTCTAATATCATCCACTAATATATAAGTATAATAATTCATCATTGAGAGAAAACATTGTGAAAAGAGCTTGGCTGGACTTGTCAAAATCAAGTATCAATCATAATTAATCAATCAAAAGTTCAAACAATGATGGACATAATTTAATAAAGTATGCTATGCTCTGATACCATCCAATATGGCGCCCTCAATACGATAAATAATATTAAAGATATTAATATTTACATAATGAAAATTACGATAAATTTTTTACGATTAAAAGCAACCGTTGGAAGAAGAACACCACAATTAAAATTTTAATAATTACCCCGAATCTATATAAAGACCTATCTCATATATGATGATATAAGAAGGTATGTCATTTAAGTAAATGTCTACTTAGGACAATCATTCACATAATTACAAATCACATATTTGTGGAATATTTAAAATTAGTTCAAAGACAAGCTTGAATTTTAAGAATGGGTTCCCAAAAGGGTCACATTAATGTCTATTTCTCTTTTCCTAAGTTTGCATAACACTTCAAAGATTTAAAATCACATAATCATGTCTCATCACATTCATGTATATATACCTTTAGGTATAACACTATCATGTTATTTTTAAAGTAAAATCTAAAATCATTTTTAGATATCACTAGGTCCTATTGTCAATAACCTTAAGTTTTAATTACACAATCTTGTGTGTATATTTACATGTACCTAACTTCAAGTATAGTAATCTAAATGCACCTATAAATTGTTAACATCATTTTGATACTTACATATAGAACAATTTCACATATTTATGCCAATAACCTTTATCATTTAATTCTTAACATCAAGGTATCTCTATATGTCACCAACCAAGATTAATAATCTTTCTACAACCCATTCTTCACAACATTCATCAATTTGCAATAAAAATTCTGCATATATCATTAATAATTCCATTCACAAGAATCATTAGCAAGATTCTAATTTAATGCTATGTGCTATCAATTTTTAGTTTGTGATACAAAAAAATCACAAGTCTATCCCAATGATCCTAATATATCAACAATGTCTTAAGTATATCAAACTATCATCATAATCATAAGGCATTACATAATAGTAAGTCTATACAAAACAAATGTCATATACAAGAAATTCTAAAAATAAATGTCATAGTCAATAAATTCAAAACATGTCTGCCAAGGCATCTAGGCATCTCCTTCTTCACACTATACCCCAACTTCTTCAAAATAAGCACCAATTCCATAACCATCCCTTACATCACAAAGCTAAAAGGTAGACAACATGAAGAGTGAGCATACTTTCTCAATGATGAACAATTAAACAAGATGTGATAATATAATTATCTAAGTACAACTAAACATATTCTCCCATCAAGTATTTAACTCAATAATTAAAAACATAATCCATAATGTTTATTGTAACATCCCTAATTTTATAGAAATGATTAAATATTGGGAATAAATATTAAATAATTATATATGAGTTAATTAATGTCCCAAAATGTTAAAAATAATTAAATTAAGATTTTTGGGGATTATTCATAAATTATTGAGGCTTTATACGCTGAGTTATACCCGATTAAAATATGGGTGTCGGACCAAGTATCTCTGATTGAGGTACCGTTGGTTAGGGCTGTTAAGAATATTATTGGGAATCACGTATCTATTCGGAATAATTTTTAGATAACGTATTGAGCCTGAACAAAGATCCTATAAGTTATGAAACAGAGAATTTTAAGTGGAGGGGCTAAAATAAAACTCTAAAAAACCCTTCTCCTTAATCACGTTGGCCTACTTCTCCCAAAGGAAAATATTTCCTTCTCTTCTCATTCACTTCATCTTCCACTCTTCATCTTCTTCTTCCATTCTCCAAAACCCACAAAGTGGTGGTATGCCCTTCCTCCTGCATATTTCATTTTCTCCTAGCTTGGGTGGAGAAGTTTGTGGTGCTTTAATGCTCTTCCCCTTCCTCTCAATTTTCATTCTCTCCTCCCTATTCTTAGAGCTCACTTCTTTTGGCTTGAGGTAAGGTTTCCTCATCACTTTTCTTGAGCTCTAGCCTTAGGTTTTGGGTAATGGTTGTTGGGAGAGAGTTTAATGCATATGGGTTATCAATGGGAGGCATTTATAATGGGAAACCCTTAGGTGAGATGCTTTTAATGTGAGTTTTATGAGGGCACAATTTGGTACATGAAATTGGCATTTAAGATGATGGGAAATGATGACCATAATTGATGGTTGTTGGGTTTTTAATGAAACCCTAGCTTTGTAAATTGGGGGAAATATGAATTGTAGGTAGATATGTATTATTATTAAGGGGAAATATGAATTGTAGGTAGATATGCATTTATTATTGATGGGAGATGTTATTTATGATATGTAATAACCATTAATGACGGTGGATGGTTGATAATGGTTGTTGGGAACCATTAATGTAAGAACCCATTATTGGGTATGGCATTGAAGAGGCATAAAAATGAATGAAAACACCTAAACCATGGTAGTTGTGGTGGGTTGAATGAAATAAATATGAGTACTTGAATCTTGGTAGTTGAAATAAAAATTAATTGTGTGGTATATGGCATAATGTAGGAAATGACCTCATCGACAAGGCGGGACCATCGGACCGCGTTGATTTCTACTTCTCTTGAGGTAGGAGGGGGTAACATCTCTAAATGCTTGATTTCATCCATTAGTGATGTGTGTATATGATTGTGTTATGCTAATTGGCTTGGATGAATGATTTTATGATTACTTGATTGAAATGCATTTAGAGTGAATAGTGTTATGTGGCCTATGTTGTGGGATGATGATTATGTTGTTGAATTAACTCATGATTAATGAGAGTTGTTGTTAATGGTTTGGAACCATGATTGTATTGATTACATTGTTATTCAACATCCCATGATATATGAATTAATGATTTGTGATATCCATTAACTAGTATGTGTATGAAATCCAGTGAATGTTGGTGATGGTTGAAAATGATGAGAACCTAGAGTACCACTAAAGTGTCCAGGATGAATTGTTGATGGTGGAGTGGAATTTAGGATGCATAGTGTGAGAATGCATTTGATTTGTATTGCATTGCATCCATGGTATATCATTCACTGCTTATGTGGAATGTTAGGGGTTCCAATAGGCAGACCTAGTGGGAGGGAGACCCAGTGCACGGGTAAATTGTTGTTGTTCCCTAGTGATTTTGGGAATCACAAAGCTGCCCTTAGGTTGGTGGCGAGGCACCCTATGTGGCAGGTCCAGTTAGCGGGCAACTTTGTGTTGAGCAAGTTACCACGGTGTCCGATGGGGCAAGCCTCTCTCAATGTGTGTCTGGGAGAGGCCCGTAGCACTTGTGGCAAGTAAGGCCATGTAAGTAATCCACAAGTCATGGGGTGACTAGTGCTATAAATGGGCGATAGTGGTTTGGTACCAGTAAAATATGATGTTAAGCATGTATAATTTGAGATATAAGTGTACACTTTTACTACTGCAGCAGGGGCATAGTAGCACACCTATGCTTGACCCACACTTGATATGATATTGTTTCCCACAGTCGAATCTACAAGTGTTATTAATTCCTTTGTGCATATGTATTAGTTATAAGAGCATCTGCATATAGCTGGAGATATGCCTAGTTGGTAGCCCGTGGTGGCGATTGATGACTGTTAAATGAAGAGGGAATAAAATGGTGATACTAACATTGAATGTATGATGACCTCTATTAAGAATGTCTATGATTTTGATATACGAATTATGAATGTAATGAATTGGATATGCATAATGTTGAAATGGAATGAGATAATGTGTGAATGAAGCTTATGATGCTTCTTGAGAGATATATGTTATGCACACATGTATATGTTTCATCATAATGTATGATTTTGAATCAATTGGTATATGTTACACACCTCCTAGTTGCCATTTTAAAGTTTGATGTAGGTATGATGAAAATCCTACTCTTTTGGAGAGTGAGCAATGATGGAGGTAAATATGGAAGAAAGTGTAAGCCTTGGCCGACAATCTTTTGTAAATCACTTGATAAGTGTAGACTTTTATTTTGTCTATGATAAATGGTTGGTCATGAATATTGATTTGTGGGTCATGTGTAAAAATTAGACCTATGTGTTTTGAATGGCTAATTTTTAGTAATGACCCTAACAATAGATGATGTTGATTGTAAATTTAAGGATTATATGCCATGTTAATGGATGGATGTTCATACCATGAGGTTTATGTTTATCAACAATGCATATGAGTCTTGTGTATGAATGAGAATGTGAGTAGGGTATTAGAATGATGAATGAATGATTTTGGCATGAGGTATATGATGAGTTTTCATGGTTTTATGCATAATTGAGGAACCAATAGGGTCAAAATGAGTTTTGTGAGGTTTGAATGATATATAATGGTCCCAATGGCATAGATGCATGATTTATGATTTGTAGAAATTGGAATAGGCCAATTCCATTAAGAATAGGCCCTTGAGATGCATAAAAACGTCTCAAAACGAGTGAGACGCACTTATGTGCATAACTCTCTCGTTTTCAGGAATTTTTGAGTGCGACCAGTGGCCACATATCACAAATTATGTATATAAGTTGGTGTCAAATTTTTGTAGGCATTGAAATTTGTGTGAGAAAGTTAGGGGGTTAGAAGTCCAAAAATGTGACTTTTCTGCATAAAATGGCCTCTGTGCTGTCATGAATCGATTCACAATAGTGCATGAATCGATTTAAGATACACTGTTTTTACTGTTCCTGAATTTTAAGTAGTTTGAATCGATTCAAGCCCCCACATGAAACGATTCGAAGCTCACTAGAATCACTGTTCATGAGGTCCAAGAACGTTTGAATCGATTCATGCGAGCTTGAATCGATTCAAAGGGCCCTGTTTTCACTGTTTGGACTCCAAGAGTGTCTAAATCGATTCATAAGCTTCTTGAATCGATTCATGGCCATGTTTTCACACATTTTCCTTTGTTTTGGGGTATGATTGGTATTGTTTAGTCACGATATGATTATACAACAACATACGCATATAATTAACATGTTTTAACAACTAAATGGGATACTCTGGAACCTTCCCTCATTTCCATTCACCCTTCATGAATTAATTGTGCACTTCCGCTATTCCTTGTTGACGATCATGAGATTCATTGTCCAAGGTCCACTCTCGATTTAATCTATCCACCTTCTCATATCTTTATATATGAGATAGGTTATTTAAATGATCCGGGGTTACTTAGTAAATATTTACCTCACGGTTTCTTCTATTCTTTAATTACTTTAAAATCACGAAAAATTTACCCTCATTTTATTATTCGAATATTATCACTGAGGCCCTATAATTGAGGTGTCTCATTTATCACCAAGCACAAACATAAACAATTTCAATATCCATAACACATTATGGAATCTATTCATTAATTTAAATTCTCATCATATCTCATACCATATTCCATATCAATCTATATATATATAAATATATAGGCCAACGTAACACTAAAAACAACAACACAATTGGTTAGCGTCTAAAAATTCAATTATTCATAGGTACCTCAAGGTCATATGCATGTCCCTATGGCTAATGCTTATACCATGCCATCAAAATAATGCATACGCAACGGATCCGATATTCAAGGAACTATTCATAAAACATGTATACATAATTCATCAAGTGATCGCAACTACGCTTAGTCATTTTGAATATTTGTCCCCCGCGTAAGGGTCCTTTTCACAAGATCCCGTAAGATCTCCATTATTTCCATATGTCAAGTGATCGTAACCACATATAATCGTTTAAGTCTTTGTTCCCCACGCAAGGGTCCTTTTCACGAGATCTCGCAAGACCTCTATCATTTTAACATGTCAAGTGATCGCAACCACATGCAAGATGATATGTCATGCATGCTATGAGACGCAAGAATGCACATGCTAACCTCAGCTTCACAAGAATTTCTCACCCTCTCACTTAAGGGTACATTGTACACTTAATATTTTGGTTACTAGCATAACAAATCACAACACTCTCCAAGGCATATAATTTATCACCAAGTCCTCTAAATCATCAATTCACTCAATTGTAATATAATATAGCCAAGGGGTCATATTCATAACAATCCACACATGGAAGTCAAGAGACTTATAAACAAACATACTCTATCATACATCATCATTATATTTGTCAAACCAACATCCAATCAACAACAAGAATCAATCTCATTTAATTTCACACATAAGAGGTAGAATATCCATTCAAGGCAAATATGCAATTGTGCAACAACATAAATATATATTATCAACAAACAATGCACATGCATTTAGAAAATATACTTCTCTCTTACCTCAATAGAAGTACTTCATGGAGTTAGATGGCCCCATCTCACTAGAATGGTCAAATCCTACATTAAATAAATGTAGAACCACATCAACATGATACTGAATTTATTTTGATGTTAACAATTTTGCTCATTATATATATACAACATCATACTAAGCTTATTTAAAATTTTTATCTTTGCGATTCTAGAAGCTTGTTTCCATTTTTCAATATTTTTCAACACTTTAAAGGTCTAGAACATGGCCTATAATTTTCCAAAGGTTCAATAATTATCCATTAAGCTTCTCTAAGTTTTCAAATAGTTTTTCCACATTATTTCCATACTTGTTCTTAACCTCCAACGTCCCATTTCTTTTATTAAATACTAACTCAATATTCATTCAACCATAATTATCTCCAACCATAATTAATTGTCATACCAATTCCAATAACTTATTTTTAAGTACTAACATCATGCCTAAGATGAAGGGTACCTTTTACTCTAAAATTACAACTTAGGTCCTATAACAAATCAACATGCTAAAATTACTAACCACCTCTAATAGTATTTTCCTAAACTCAATAATTATTCTCTTAGGTCCTAATATACTCCAACAAGATTTTCCAAACTAGCAATATATATTCCTTATTAATCTTTCATGCCCTTCATTTAATTCACCATAAATACTACACTTTTTCAATCAATAATTATCCAACAACCATTATAAATATTAAACCACATCCAACAATAATTTCCAAGCCCATTAACAAAGTCAATACATTTATGAAACCATTTATGTCACTTTGTCACCATTTTCCTACTTCAAAAAGCAATTAAAGATTATTAACAACTTCATGTTTCATACCAACAATCACCAAATCTATTTTAGAACATACTCAAAGTCTCATAATTATTCTAAAGCCTTTTATAAACCATTCAAAGTCTAAAAGAAAAATTTTCCCTTAATTTAAAGTAAGCTTCCAATTCCAATTTTTGCATTTATTGCAACCCAACATCAAACCACTTCTTTTAACAACATTTAATTCAATTCCAACAACCAATTCAAATCAATGTCAAGTCCCTAACAATATTATGAGAATAAACAACAAATCTGAATGGTTATCTAGCCTAGGGTTTGGTTCCACATGTATTTATTCATCAAAACAACACCTAATCTTCCATTGTAATGCTTCAACAACCTTAAAACAATAACTAGAAACCATTACATGTCAAAAACACCAACCTTTTTTCCAAGCTATAACCAAAAATGAAAATGGAAGGTGGGAGGAGAAGATGAGAGTAGATATACTACAATACTCCATTAAAGCTTAGATGTTGATTTTGCAAGAGAATGGAGTAAGAGAGATGTGGTTCGGTTTTTGGCCAAGTAAAAGAGGAAGAAGTTGAAATAAAATGAGATTGAAGGAGGAGAAGAATAAGTTCACAAAAATGGGGAAAGAGAAAGATGGAAAACTGGAAAATTTAGGTTATTACCCAATGGTTAATGCTTTCACTTTTTGCTTTTACCCATAAGTCAACCAAACCGCTTTATCCAATAGGCAAAAAATAGTGTAAGGAGAGAGGAAAGATGCCACAGCAATGTAAGGAAGAGAAATGGAATTTTACATTTTTCTTAAATTCTATTTTGTTCGTAATTTCTCTATTTATTAATATACGTCGTGCACGAATAAATATCTTCTCAACACCAAAAATTATTTTGAACATACCACCATGACCATAATAAATTCCTCATTGTTTTAGACCCATCAAATGCCAAAAATTAGTTAACGGGTCCACACTTTCTATTAAATCGTGAAGTTTCAATAAATTTTAATTTACCGATAAATCACAATTAATACATAATTATTTTCCTATGTGTTTTGGACATCAAATAATTAATTACTGTTATCTAATAATTCATTTTCTAGATTTTTGGGATGTTACAAGAACCTCCGAAAATGGTGGCAGAACTTTTGAAACCCTGGTGGGTCTTACGGAAGGTGATGGAACTTCACAGGAACACTGGCAGGATTTATCAAAGGTGGCAGATATAACACCCCCGATTTTCCTGACTCGAATCCCGATGTAATCAAAACAAATAATTAATAAAAATGCGAATAAATTTTTCGCATTTCAAATATTTCCAAAACACAACCACGATCATATCAAGACCCAAATCACAGAAAACCGAAAAGTGAGATTTAATAAATAGTTTGCCCATAACGGTATACAAAATAATAGAGTTTTACAACTGAAGAAGAATGTGTATACCGGGCACACGCCTAGTCCCATATATGAAGATGTGAGAAAAGGCTCGACAAAGCATGCGAGCATACAACACAAACCCATTTAGGCCACATCCAAACTTACACATAAATCATAAACATGCATTGCCTAAGGTACATACATATACTTAGCTATATGGTCATACATCATACATCTCTAAAATTCATATTCTATATTTCTCCATAATCAATTCAACCTCAATATCATGTATCATTAACATTTATATATTCCCAAAATGGGCTACATACCCGATGTCATTCCAAATATCAATATATCATTCATATACCTAGGTATTTACAATACATCCGCCAATATCAATAAATCATCAACACTAGGATACACTTTTTATTTCACAATACCATGAATCATACTCGCTGCCGGCCAAGGCATTCCATTACCACTATTTACCTTCCCAAAAGCCTTACTTCTTAAACGTTCTCATCCCATGGTTTTCTTGCATCAATACTAAAATGTAGACGATATGGGAGAGTGAGTTATACATTTCAAATGACGATATGAATACAATTGAAATAATGTGCATATGCATATCAACATCATGTATGCTTTGCTAAATCATCAATAAATATAATAATCTATTCATTTAATAATGTACATATCATGTATTCACCCATCAATTCATAGCAAAGCAAGCATGTACACAAATATTCCAACGCCACAACTGGCCAACATCGAGAGAGCCGTGCCCCGTCGAACACCGAGGTAACTTGCTCATCACAGAGCCGCCCGCCCACTGGGCCTGCCACATAGGGTTCCTCGCCACCAATCTAAGGGCAGCTTCGTGATTCCCAGAATCACTAGGGAACATCAACAATTTACCCATGCACCGGGTCGCCCTCCCACTGGGCCTGCCTATTGGAACCCCTAACATTCCATATAAGCAGCGTATGATATGCCATGGATGCAAATGCCAATCAATGCATTCTCAAACTATGCATCCTATCATGCCACTCATTAATCATCATCATCATAGTCACCAACACCACCATACACACCTTAGTGAATTTTATCATTGTTGGTTTTAGCCATTGATTTCAAGTTTTAAGTGTGACATTTCATTACAACACATTTTACATATTTTTAATATCATACATGTAAGTCGATACTTGCGATCAACCACAATGGCATCACATCATTACATATCATTCATAAATATTGCCACACATTCATTTAGTAGATTTTCATCTCATTATTCATCACCGTTATCTTACATATTAGTGTGGTATTCACAATAATTCACAAATGTAATTCAAACTACACATACAAGCCTATGCTTGTATCAACTCAATGACATTCACAATCATCGATAATAACAATCATCCTTATTATTCAAGGACATCACCCATCATTACCCCTAATATAATCTCTAATTTTTATATGATAAAGAGGTTTTAAGTAAATATAAGCCCATGTTAACTTTCAATACTAAGACATGAGAAAAGCTCACTTTTAGTCTTAATAATAATGGGACATGCCACAAATATCACCTATTAATCCCAATTTGACCACCATAAAAAGTTGGGTTCAAAACCCTCATAAATTTGAATTTTGCAATGTAGTGGGTCTGGTGTTTTATGCCTAATGAGAGTTAGAAACTCCAATTAAGGCAAGATCAATTTTCACCCCTCCGAAACATAATTATCTACGACTTTCATGAAGAAGTAAGAGGCCAAAAACGTCATTAAGATGCCCAAACGGGCCAAAAATAGCAAAGAAAATAGAGCAGTTGGAAAAATAACATAACAGTAGCCATAACAGGGCTCTGAATCAATTCAAGCTCGTATGAATCAATTCAAGTATCCTAAAATCTCAAAATTTGACAAACAGAGGGCCTTGAATCGATTCAAACGCGTATGAATCGATTCAAACGTCCCTGGAGCCCAAAACAGTGAAAACAGCACCTCCTGAATCGATTCAAAGAGTCTTGAATCGATTCAAGACAGCCCTACTGTTGTTTTTATGCAGAAACACATGAATTTTCAACTTCTAACCCTCCTAACTTTCTCATATGAACTCCAAATTATACAAAATTTTAACCCCAATAAATACACATCATTTGTGATGCGTGGCCACCAGCCTCACTTAAAAATTCCTAAAAATGAGTGACTTATGCATATAAGTGTATTTAGACCATTTCAAGACCTTTTTATGCAACTCAAGGGCCTATTCTCATTAAAATTTTCCCATTCCAATTCCTACAAGTCATAAACTACATATATGGGCTATTGGGACTATCCCAAGCCATCAAAATCACATAAAACTCTATTTGACTCTATTAGTTCCTCAATTATGCATTAATATCAATGCATAGCTTCACACTTCAAACAATTTCCTACCAACATAAACATCACTCCCATTAAAACATTCATCATTAATTCATATATACACATATATATATCATTCTCAAGAATCCACCATTTCCAAGCATAATATTCATCACATTATCAATTATCTCATCATTCAACATAATCATGGCAAGGCAAGCATGAGTGCAATCATACACATCAATCATCAATTATTCACTCATGCAATTGAAATGTAAACTCCTCTCCTACCTCAAGGGAAGAACCGCAATTCCAATGCTCCAAATGCTCTGCTTTATCATTGAACTTTGGATCTACATATTGCACACATATACTCATGCAATTAATAAGCCATTACAAGGCATCATTTCTTAAAACTCACTATCAAGTCTTAAACTTGTCTAAACTCTAATTCACACGCTTATGTTAGGCTTCAGAAATTTCTTTCCCAAAACCAAGATTTTCTAGATCTTAAAGGGTCAACCTGTAACATCCTAAAAATTTTATTCTCATGTATAATCATTTTGATTTAGACCATCAATGATATTATCTATTTTATCTCAACTTTCTACATAAATTTTTGGTTAGGACAACATCTTCAATTTAACCTTTTACCATGGTAAATAATTTTAACTTTATACCTTTGGTAAAAGTTAATCAAATAATTTATTACCTATTTCCTTAGTTATTAATTTCCTTGGCTTTTCCAATTACTCTCATCAAATTGCCACATACTCCACTCAAAATTCGTCATATTGTACACATTTTAATTGTTAGTTAGAGTCCGAATTTGGAAATGTGGTCAACTAAAAAGTTGTTCCTCTTTGTCTTAGCTTTCCAACAAGACCAAATTTGTTAAAATCCATTAAGATATGAGAGAGATATTCCCAAAATACCGAAACAGTGTCAGAATTGATATTTTACTTCAATCATATCATCTTGTACATATTTTAATACCTTGTTAGATTCCGAATTTGAAAAAGTAGTAAACTAAAAAGTTGTTTCTCGTTGTCTTAGCTTTCCAACAAGACCAAATTTGTTAAAATCCATTAAGATATGAGAGAGATATGCCTAAAATACCAAAACAGTGTCAGAATTGATATTTACTTCAATCATACAAGCTCCATTATGTAGGCTGCGGAAATGGTCAACAATACAAATCATTTTTCTTACCTAAAACCTCCATTATCACCACAATAATGTACCTAACATCCCACTACAATCCCATTATGAAAAGCTTGTCCCCGCCTTGTCATTTGCATCATTAAATCAACACTACATCTTGTTCCCAAGTCTGAATTCTTAGAACAAGCTAAAGTTAGTGAAGTCTCTCTCTCATTTCCTTTCATTTTCTCCATTAAAGTCACCCTTGATCTGAAGCTAGGATAATAAGAGAACATTTTCAACCACTCTAGGATCCTCCATCAAGGTAAGAGGGGATAGGGTTGTGAATAATTATGAAATGGGTAGAATTGTATGCTGTCCTAGGATTCCAGTTTTATTTTCGTATCTTGTTGCTCAGTTTTGAGATTGAAAACGTGTGAATTTGATTCTGACTTCTTCATGAGAGATGTAGATCTTTTTGTTATCTGAATTTTGAGACCTGAATCAATTAATTTGAATATGTATAGCAAAAGTTATAGCCAAAATACTACAGCATGTCGGAGTGGAATATTTACCCTATGTTTTGTGTATATATTAAAATTCTGGGACTTATACATGCATCATCAGCCTTTGATGTCTTCATGAAAGTTGTAGATATTTGTGTTATGGATCTTTAGAAAGTGGTTTCAAGTCAAAATTATTTTTGTAGCTCTAGTTATACCTAAAAGACAGAAGTATGTTCATGCTGAAAATCTGCTAACGTGAATCACTGTTTGTATTTTTAAAACTGAGAATTTTGTGATGAGAATTAGTATTTATTATCTTTATAAAAGTTTTAGATATTTGTGTTATGAGTAATTTAGAACTGGTCTCATGCCAAAATTATTTTTGTAGATCCAGAAACGCTAAATTTACTAACATATGTACATTTTGTTACTTTCTTTGAGATAGTTTAGTATACTATGAATTTGTGATATTTTTGTTTGGATTTGGAATTTTTGGTCTTCATAAAAATTATAGATAATGGAATTATTGAAACATAGAACTTGGCCTTATTCAAAAATTATTTTTATACTATGAGTTATAGCTAATTTACTAAATATTATCAAACTAGTAAATTTTCCAGCAATTGGTGATAATGAAAAATGATAATCTATTGACTATTATGTGATTATGTGATGTTTCTGTTTGGAATTTAAAATTATGGTCTTCATGAAAGTTGTAGATATTTATTTTAGGGATCTATATAAAGTGGTTTTGAGTTAAAAATATTCTTGTAGCTCTAGATATGCTCAAAATACAGAAGTATGTTCATGATGAAAATCTGTTAACTATAAAATCCGAATTTTGTTTTAAAACTGGGAATTTTGTGGTGAGAATTAGTGGTTGGTGCCTTCATGAAAATTGTAGATATTTCTGTTAAGAATAATTTAGAACTGGTTTCATGCCAAAATTGTTTTTGTAGCTCCAGAAACGTTGAAAATACTAACCTGTGTACGTTTTAAAAATCCTCTTTGAGGCAGTTTTGTATTCTGTGAATAAGTGATGTTTCTGTTTAGAATTTGAATTTATGGTCTTCATGAAAGTTGTAGATATTTATGTTATTGAGCTATAGAAAGTGGAATCACATGAAAAGGATTTGATTTGCTCATGTTATGACTGTTTTACTAACATATGTTGCTGTTGGAAATGCTGAAATTTGCTTATAATGGTTATTATGGATAAAAATGATATTTTCCCTATGGGTAACAATTTATTATTGAATTCTTGAGTGATTATGAAGTATTATGAATGTTGATGAGTGTCTAATAAGCATCATTCAGTTTGTGTATTTTGGTGGTGAATAATTATGAATGATTAAATTAATATATATACATGAATGCCTTGCGGTTATTGATATATGTGGTTGAAACAGTAAATCCATGATTCTGAAAATTATTATATGTGATGTGTCCTTTGAGGACTTGTGGTTTTCCAAGTGGTTTTGGAAATATTAATATCATGGTATGTTAAATGATAAAGAGAATTAAAGGCATTCATGCATCATAAGCATTTGGACGCACCATGGAATTTTAGGGGTTCCATGATTGCCTACCCTGGTGGGGGGTTACTCTATGATGAGTTAAAGCCCTATTTTTGTGATGTGTTGGTCATGGGGCTGTAGGGATCCATGACTGTATAAATTCCTACCGATGTGTTGGTCATGGGGCTGTAGGGATCCATGACTGTAATAATTCCTACCGATGTCTCTATGAGACCTTTTACTGCAGTATTCCCACCAAACCAAATGGATCCAGCATGACATCATTTGTCTAATTAAAGACTTATTAAATATAAATGAACTTGTTTGGCATATTCATCATATCATTATGGTTTGTTGATTGTGTTTGTGCAATTTTATTTATTTTATATTTATTCTATATTCTGTCTCACTCTTACATTAATTTATACAGTGAATGCTACACAGAATGAAGAGTGATGCCATGAATGGAGTTTACGTGAATTATTGCTTGGAATTTGACTTTATTTTTAATTTGATGGGTTGTAATAATATAATGTTTCATGTACTATATTTTTCTAAATCGTTTCCGCTATATAAATATTTCATGACTTTTATTATTCGCGACTAGTATGATAATAATCCGCGTTTATCAACTTTTACATGACTTATTACAAATTTCAAAAATGATTTTTAAAACGCGAAAAATTTATTTGGAAAAATTACATGGGACGTCACATTGGTGGTATCAGAGCATTTTCAAAAATTCAGGACCAATTGCTATGACATGTATTGATTCTTGATATACTATGTGAATTATTTGATTATTTGTTTGAAAATATGATAAGTATGTGCTATATGACTTGTGCCTAACTGATAAAATGATTTGTTTGATTACTGCTTGATAATATGATAAATGTGTTATACAATTTATTGCTTAACTGATAAACTGTAGAATACTTATAGTTATGTTATAATACAATATATTTTCCCTTAGAATTAGTATAAACCAAACTACGAATGTAGGATGGCAAGAAACAACAACAACAACAACAACAACAACGATATGGCAGCTGCTTTTAATCGCTTGGCTGAAGCAATAGAAAGACAAAATCAACCAAAAAGTACAGGAGGACTTCACGGGTTAGATCACTTCCTAAAAAGGAAGCCATCACAATTCAAAGGAGGTTATAATCCGGAGGTAGCATACCTATGGGTTAAGGAAATGGAGCACATCTTCCGAGCCTTGCCCTGCACAGAATTCGAAAAGGTGGAGTATGCCACTTATATGATGGTTGAGGAAGCAGAAAACTGGTGGATACATGCCAGAACTCGTATGATTGAAATCGATAGACCTTTGGACTGGATCAACTTCAAATACTGTTTTCTGGAGAAATATTTTCCAGCGAGTGTGAAAAGCCGAAAAGAGCTGGAATTTATGGAGCTGAAACAAGGCTCAATGTCCGTTGGAGAATATGCTGCAAAGTTTGAAGAACTATCTCTCTTTTACCCTCCTTTTCAACAGGCTGGTGCCGAAGAATCAAAATGTGTCAAATTCGAGAATGGGCTGAATCTTGAAATCAAAGAGGCGATAGGATATCAAGAAATTCGGAGTTTTCCTATTCTGATCAATAAATGCCAAATTTTCGAAGAAAATCACCAAGTCAGACTGGCACATGAAAAGGCCAATAGACAACTGAAACCTCAGTCAGTTGATTTCAAAAGGAAAGGGACATTCTACCCAAATCGTTTCAAGGGAGGATCATCATCTTCTCAAAGACGCAACAATCATACGAATATCAGGTGCCATAATTGCGGAGGTAATCACCATATACGCGATTGCACCCGACACCTAGGAGATGTTACCTGCTATCGTTGTAATCAGAAAGGACACATCAGTCCAAATTGCCCACAGAACCGACAAAACAACGACAGCAACACTATGAATAATCAAAGAGGCTCTAACTATCAGGGAGGTCGTGGAGGAAACACGTGAGTTGTTCAACCTCCAAGACAGAACAGGGAGTCAACAGACCAGAGGTTACAACCAACAACTGGAAGAGTCTTTGCCATCAGCGGTTCAGAGGCAGACCAAGCTGATGACCTCGTGCAAAGTAAGTGTGAGATCAATGGTACTATCTTATCTGTGTTATTTGATTCTGGTGCTACACATTCTTTTATTTCTGATGAGTGTGTTAGACGTCTTCAATTACCTGTGAAGCCCATGATATATGATCTGATTGTTTCCACTCCCACCGGTACACAACTTAGGACTACTAAGGTGTGTAACGAATGTTCTGTACTCATAGAGGGTAAAACATTTCTAGTAGATCTTGTTTGTTTACCTTTGAAGGACCTGGAAGTAATCCTAGGGATGGACTGGTTATCGGCAAATCGAGTCTTGGTGGACTATCATAACAAGACTGTGATATTCCCATCAGAAGAAAATCTTACTTCCGACAATCTCAAACTCTTTGCCTTACAAGGTGAAAGTCAATTATTTGCCTTGTTTACTCTTCCACGAGGAGATGGTGAATCTAAAGCAATTGAGATGCCAGTTGTTTCTGAATTTCTTGAAGTATTTCCTGAGGATGTCTTAAGTTTACCACCAGAACGTGAGATAGAATTCTCAATTGATTTAATTCTAGGAGCAGAACCAGTATCTAAGGCTCCATATCGCATGTCACCTATTGAACTAGCAGAACTAAAGAAGCAAATTGAAGGGTTATTAGAGAAGCATTTCATTAGACCTAGTGTGTCGCCATGGGGAGCGCCAGTATTACTTGTCAAGAAGAAAGATGGAAGCATGAGATTATGTGTAGATTATCGTCAGTTGAATAAATTGACGGTGAAGAATAAATATCCTTTGCCCAGAATTGATGATCTGATAGATCAATTGAGGGGTGCTACAGTATTTTCCAAGATTGATCTACGATCGGGTTATCATCAGATTCGTGTCAAGTCTGAGGATATTCCAAAGACAGCTTTCAGAACACGCTATGGTCATTACGAGTATCTTGTGATGCCCTTCGGAGTAACCAATGCCCCAGCTGTATTCATGGATTACATGAATCGAGTGTTCCATTCATACTTAGATCAGTTTGTTATTATCTTCATTGATGACATCCTGATTTATTCTAAGACGTGGGAGGAACATGAAAAGCATCTTCGAGTGGTATTACAAATTCTGAAAGAGAAGCAGTTATATGCCAAGTTGTCTAAATGTGAATTCTAGTTGAAGGAAGTAAAGTTTCTAGGCCATGTAATCTCAAGCGAAGGAGTGTCCGTGGACCCTTCCAAAATTGAAGCTGTAACAAACTGGGAGAGACCTACTTCAGTCACTGAGATACGAAGCTTCCTGGGATTAGCTGGTTATTATCGAAGATTCATTGAGGGGTTTTCTCAAATTGCCCTACCAATGACTCGTCTAACCCGGAAGAATCAACCTTTTGATTGGACGCCAGAATGTGAGAGAAGTTTCCAGGAACTAAAAATGAAGCTTACATCTACTCCAGTCTTAACCTTGCCTGACCCACAAGAAGACTTTGTGGTTTATTGCGATGCTTCTAAAATGGGCTTAGGTTGTGTTTTGATGCAACAACGGAAGGTGGTTGCCTATGCTTCTAGACAGTTGAGACCACATGAAATGAACTACCCGACACATGATCTAGAATTGGCAGCGGTGGTATTTGCTTTGAAAATCTGGAGACACCATTTGTATGGAGTCAAGTTTGAAGTGTTCAGTGACCACAAGAGCTTGAAGTATTTGTTCGATCAAAAGGAATTGAACATGAGGCAGCGAAGATGGATGGAGTTTCTTAAAGATTATGATTTTGATTTGAAATACCATCCAGGAAAAGCAAATATGGTGGCAGATGCACTTAGCCAAAAGTCCATTCATATGGCATCTTTGATGATAAAAGAGATGGAGATGATAGAACAATTCAGAGACATGAACTTGGGTGTGGAGATGAAATCTTCAAAAAGTATGACTTTGGGAACTTTGAAAATAACCAATGATTTTCTGAAGCTGATAGGTGAAATGCAGACAGAGGACTTGTAACTACAGGAGTTGAGAGAGTTGCAGGTGAATGGAAAGGATATGGGATTACAAGAAGGATCAGATGGAATTTGGAGAATCAGAAGCAGAATTTGTGTACCAGATGATGTTGGTCTGAGAAGGACGATCCTAGAAGAAGCGCATAAAATTATGTTGAGCATTCATCCTGGATCAACCAAGATGTATCAAGACCTGAAGAAAAGCTTTTGGTGGCCAAGGATGAAGAAGAAAATAGCCGAATATGTGTCTTCATGTCTAGTATGTCAAAAAGCCAAGGTGGAACATCAGAAGCCATCTGGTGAACTGCAATCATTGGAGATTCCTGTCTGGAAATGGGATGACATTTCTATGGACTTTGTGTCAGGATTACCAAGAACACGTTCAGGGAATGATGCAATCTGGGTTATTGTAGACAGATTGACAAAGTCTGCTCATTTTCTCCCAATGAATATGAAAAACTCTGCAAAAATTGGCACAATTATATGTGAAGGAGATCGTGAGACTTCATGGTGTACCTTCTAGTATTGTGTCAGATAAAGATCCAAGGTTCACCTCCCGATTCTGGGGAAGTTTGCATCAGGAATTGGGTTCGAAGCTTCGATTAAGCTCAGCTTATCATCCCCAAACAGATGGACAGTCAGAGCATACCATACAAAGTTTGGAAGACCTACTGCGATCTTGTGTACTTGAACATGGTGGTAGTTGGGAGCAGTTTCTTCCACTGATTGAATTCACGTATAACAATAGCTACCATAGCAGTATTGGTATGGCTCCATTCGAAGCATTGTATGGTAGAAAATGTCGAACGCCCCTTTGTTGGTTAGAAACTGGTGAAAGTTTGGCATTAGGACCTGAAATTGTGCAGCAAACTACTGAACAAATAGAAATAATCCGAGAGAAGATGAAGGCATCCCAAGATAGACAAAAGCACTACTATGACAAAAGGAGGAAACCACTTGAATTTCAGGTTGGTGATCATGTATTCTTGAAGGTTTCACCTCACAAGGGGATTGGTCGAGCATTGAAGAGTAAGAAGTTGAGTCCAAGGTTCATTGGACCATATGAGATCCTGAAGAGGATTGGTACAGTGGCGTATCAGATTGCATTTCCTCCTCACCTGGCAAACCTGCACAATGTGTTTCATGTATCACAACTAAGGAAGTATGTACAAGATCCCACTCATGTGATTGCTAATGATGATGTTGAAGTTTGAGAAAATCTGACCATCCCTACAGAACCCACACAGATCATAGAAAGGTCGATTAAACAACTGAGAAACAAGAACGTACCATTAGTGAAGGTTGCATGGAAACAAGGGAATGATGTAACTCTGACTTGGGAGCGTGAGGATGCTATGAAGACGCAATACCCAGAATTGTTTCATTGAGGAGTGTGTTATGTTAAATTTCGAGGACGAAATTTTTATTAGGGTGGGAGAATTGTAACATCCTAAAAATTTTATTCTCATGTATAATCATTTTGATTTAGACCATCAATGATATTATCTATTTTATCTCAACTTTCTACATAAATTTTTGGTTAGGACAACATCTTCAATTTAACCTTTTACCATGGTAAATAATTTTAACTTTATACCTTTGGTAAAAGTTAATTAAATAATTTATTACCTATTTCCTTAGTTATTAATTTCCTTGGCTTTTCCAATTACTCTCATCAAATTGCCACATACTCCACTCAAAAGTTTGTCATATTGTACACATTTTAATTGTTAGTTAGAGTCCGAATTTGGAAATGTGGTCAACTAAAAAGTTGTTCCTCTTTGTCTTAGCTTTCCCACAAGACCCAATTTGTTAAAATCCATTAAGATATGAGAGAGATATTCCCAAAATACCGAAACAGTGTCAAAATTGATATTTTACTTCAATCATATCATTTGTACATATTTTAATACCTTGTTAGAGTCCGAATTTGAAAAAGTGGTAAACTAAAAAGTTGTTCCTCGTTGTCTTAGCTTTCCAACAAGACCAAATTTGTTAAAATCCATTAAGATATGAGAGAGATATGCCTAAAATACCAAAATAGTATCAGAATTGATATTTACTTCAATCATACAAGCTCCATTATGTAGGCTGCGGAAATGGTCAACAATACAACTCATTTTTCTTACCTAAAACCACCATTATCACCACAATAATGTACCTAACATCCCACTACAATCCCATTATGAAAACCTTGTCCCCCACTTGTCATTTGCATCATTAAATCAACACTACATCTTGTTCCCAAGTCTGAATTCTTAGAACAAGCTAAAGTTAGTGAAGTCTCTCTCTTATTTCCTTTCATTTTCTCCATTAAAGTCACCCTTGATCTGAAGCTAGGATAATAAGAGAACATTTTCAACCACTCTAGGATCCTCCATCAAGGTAAGAGGGGATAGGGTTGTGAATAATTATGAAATGGGTAGAATTGTATGCTGTCCTAGGATTCCAGTTTTATTTTCGTATCTTGTTGCTCAGTTTTGAGATTGAAAACGTGTGAATTTGATTCTGACTTCTTCATAAAAGATGTAGATCTTTTTGTTATCTGAATTGTGAGACCTGAATCAATTAATTTGAATATGTATAGCAAAAGTTATAGCCAAAATACTACAGCATGTCGGAGTGGAATATTTACCCTATGTTTTGTGTATATATTAAAATTCTGGGACTTATACATGCATAATCAGCCTTTGATGTCTTCATGAAAGTTGTAGATATTTGTGTTATTGATCTTTAGAAAGTGGTTTCAAGTCAAAATTATTTTTGTAGCTCTAGTTATACCTAAAAGACAGAAGTATGTTCATGCTGAAAATCTGCTAACGTGAATCACTGTTTGTATTTTTAAAACTGAGAATTTTGTGATGAAAATTAGTATTTAGTATCTTCATAAAAGTTTTAGATATTTGTGTTATGAGTAATTTAGAACTGGTCTCATGCCAAAATTATTTTTGTAGATCCAGAAACGCTAAATTTACTAACATATGTACGTTTTGTTACTTTCTTTGAGATAGTTTAGTATACTATGAATTTGTGATATTTTTGTTTGGATTTGGAATTTTTGGTCTTCATAAAAATTATAGATAATGGAATTATTGAAACATAGAACTTGGCCTCATTCAAAAATTATTTTTATACTATGAGTTATAGCTAATTTACTAAATATTATCAAACCAGTAAATTTTCCAGCAATTGGTGATAATGAAAAATGATAATCTATTGACTATTATGTGATTATGTGATGTTTCTGTTTGGAATTTGAAATTATGGTCTTCATGAAAGTTGTAGATATTTATTTTAGGGATCTATAGAAAGTGTTTTTGAGTTAAAAATATTCTTGTAGCTCTAGATATGCTCAAAATACAGAAGTATGTTCATGATGAAAATCTGTTAACTATAAAACCTGAATATTATTTTTAAAACTGGGAATTTTGTGGTGAGAATTAGTGGTTGGTGCCTTCATGAAAATTGTATATATTTCTGTTAAGAATAATTTAGAACTGGTTTCATGCCAAAATTGTTTTTGTAGCTCCAGAAACGTTGAAAATACTAACCTGTGTACGTTTTAAAAATCCTCTTTGAGGCAGTTTTGTATTCTGTGAATAAGTGATGTTTTTGTTTAGAATTTGAATTTATGGTCTTCATGAAAGTTGTAGATATTTATGTTATTGAGCTATAGAAAGTGGAATCACATGAAAAGGATTTGATTTGCTCATGTTATGACTGTTTTACTAACGTATGTTGCTGTTGGAAATGCTGAAATTTGCTTATAATGGTTATTATGGGTAAAAATGATATTTTCCCTATGGGTAACAATTTATTATTGAATTCTTGAGTGATTATGAAGTATTATGAATGTTGATGAGTGTCTAATAAGCATCATTCAGTTTGTGTATTTTGGTGGTGAATAATTATGAATGATTAAATTAATATATATACATGAATGCCTTGCGGTTATTGATATATGTGGTTGAAACAGTAAATCCATGATTCTGAAAATTATTATATGTGATGTGTCCTTTGAGGACTTGTGGTTTTCCAAGTGGTTTTGGAAATATTAATATCATGGTATGTTAAATGATAAAGAGAATTAAAGGCATTCATGCATCATAAGCATTTGGACGCACCATGGAATTTTAGGGGTTCCATGATTGCCTACCCTGGTGGGGGGTTACTCTATGATGAGTTAAAGCCCTATTTTTGTGATGTGTTGGTCATGGGGCTGTAGGGATCCATGACTGTATAAATTCCTACCGATGTGTTGGTCATGGGGCTGTAGGGATCCATGACTGTAATAATTCCTACCGATGTCTCTATGAGACCTTTTACTGCAGTATTCTCACCAAACCAAATGGATCCAGCATGACATCATTTGTCTAATTAAAGACTTATTAAATATAAATGAACTTGTTTGGTATATTCATCATATCATTATGGTTTGTTGATTGTGTTTGTGCAATTTTATTTATTTTATATTTATTCTATATTCTGTCTCACTCTTACATTAATTTTTACAGTGAATGCTACACAGAATGAAGAGTGATGCCATGAATGGAGTTTACGTGAATTATTGCTTGGAATTTGACTTTATTTTTAATTTGATGGGTTGTAATAATATAATGTTTCATGTACTATATTTTTCTAAATCGTTTCCACTATATAAATATTTCATGACTTTTATTATTCGCGACTAGTATGATAATAATCCGCGTTTATCAACTTTTACATGACTTATTACAAATTTCAAAAATGATTTTTAAAACGCGAAAAATTTATTCGGAAAAATTACACGGGACGTCACACAACCAACCCAATAACAACAATATCTCTTTCATCCCTCCTCTTAACTCATCTATTTATCATCAATGGTCATCCACCAACACCATTATCACCACAATAACAACATCACACATTGAACATCATATAGTCATTATCAAAATCAATTCCTCTACTCCCATACATACTCATATGCACTCATCCCTCAAACGTCAATAATCAACACCAATGCTTCAAACATTCATTTCCTTATATAAAATCATTCTAAGGCATCAAAAATCATCAAAATCACCTATTTAGCCAAAACCCCCAATTTATCATACTTAGGGTTTCCTTATAAATTTCCCATCAATTAACAATCATCAATTTCAACCATTTATACACATTTATAGGTTGACAACAATGCATCCCACTCATCATTAACAACAACACTAAATCCCCAAGGGTTATTCAACCTAGGGTTTGGTTCCTCAAGCTATTTTCCATCAAAACAACACTCAATCTTCCATCACAATACTTAAATAGACTCAAAACCATAAACAAGAGCCATGGGTGTTCAAGATCTTACCTCATTCTCCTAGTCCGAAGATAAACACGAAAATGGAGAGAAAGAGAGGAAATGTAGAACCAAGCTTTTGATCCATGTGTCCTTCTAGCTTCAAGCATCCATCAAAACCCAAGCTTTTGGGTGGAAAAATGATCTATGGAGGGGAGGAGGAGATGGACGATTTTTAGATGAAGAAGAAGGAAAGAGAAGAAGAAAGCAAGGTAGATGGGAGAAAGGGAGAGAAACTAACGAAGAAATAGAGAAAAGGAGGAGAGAAGGAATTAAAATACACCATTTTTCATTAAAAGCTTTTTGTTTTATAATAAACAGGATCTCAGTTCGGGCTCAATACCGAATCCAAAAATTATTTCAAATATATATTCGGAATCCCCATAATATTCTTAACAGCCCTGACCAACGACATCTCAATCAGAGATACTTGGTCCGACACCCATATTTTAACCGGGTAAAATTTTATATTCTAAAATCTCAATAAATTATAAATATCCATAATAAGTCCCAATTTAATTGTTCCAATATTTTTGGGACATTCATTAACTCATTTATAATTATTTAATATTTATTCCTCTCAATTAATCATTTTATAAAATTTGGGGTGTTACAGTAGAAACTCCTGAAACCACCAACAAAAATTACCAAAATTTACAAAACTTCACAAAAGGGTTAACTAAGGCCACAAACATAATTCAAAGTTAATAGAAATGAGTTTGAGTGGAAGAATCCCCGACTTTACCTAATGACCGTGTTGTTTCCTGAAGGAGGAGGATGATCTGAGTTCCTAATCGTCAGTTTCTTTCTCCCGATCACACCCGATCGTGTCACAGGCTATCTGAGGGTCGCATTCAAAGCTAGATGGAGTGAGAGAGGCTGCCACATGAGGTGATGGTGGTTATCACTAGAAGAAATGAAGGACATTAAGCCCAAAACCGAAATCCGAAAAAGAAATTGAGAAGGAAAAATTGAAGAACATTTACCGATTTAAGAGGTGGTGGTCGAGGGTTTAAAGGAGAAAGATGGCGTGGTGGCTCATAAATGTGGAAGCAACTTGTGGTAGTGGATCACGGTGGGGGATAGAGGCTTCGCGGTGGCTGTTGTGGTGGTGATAGGTGGTAGTTTGGTGGGGCAAGGTAATGGATGCCGAGAGGGAGGAATGGATTTGAAGTAGAAAAATTAAAGAGGGGCAATGTAGTGATGTTGTGGTGTGGTGGTACGGTGGATGGTGGATCTAAGAGGAGAAGGGGTGTGGCGGTTTGTGGTGGTGAATGGCCATAAGAAAGAGACTAAATCACGAAGGAGAGGGAAAACACAAAGGGATCGAGAGCGAGAATGGAAAAATGGATGGAGTCTAGGTGGTGTGATGTGGTTATATAGAAAAGGAAGGAAGCCATGGTGGTGACATGTGAGAGAGGCTGGGTGTCAGGTGGTGGTGCTCGGAAGGTGAGGTGTCGCACGGTGGCGGTGTCGAAAATGGTGGCCAGAAAAGATAACTTAAGGCGTAAGAAACCAGGTGGGATTTAGGTTCTCAGTGACTAGAAATTGAAATAGTTTTAAATAAATCTTCAGTTTATTCTGGGATGAGAATTTGAAGAGATTCTCAATATAAAAGTTGTAAGGTTTCACTTTTTCTTTGAAACGATATAAAAGAATAGGTAATTCTGATGTCAGTAGCAAGAGTTATGGCCGAACCAAGGAAAAATGCTCCTAGAGCTCCCGAATTCTTAAGAACTGAAAAGAAGCAGTTTCTGGGAAAAATCCTTTGAGAATTAGCTTTTGATCCCATTATAAGAGTTGTAGGAGTTTTTGGTGTGAGTTTAGAGAAAAAGCACGAACTGATTCCGACATCGATAGAGAAAGTTATGTGCGATTTACTGGAACCTATCTTAGCTGTGTCATTTTTTATGGAGCTTTAAAAAGCTATATTTTTCTACACTTGTGTGATGGGAACCAACTCTTAGAGTCTTTATAAAATTGTAGATAATTTTGTTACGAGAATTATGGGACTAAAATCGCACGAATCGAACATCGTTAGAGAGTTATGAATTTTCTAGTAAACTATATGCAATTTAACGGGATAATAAACAGGTTTTTTAGGGTACAAAACCTTGAATCTCAAATTGGGGATGATTTGTTAAGAATTAGCTTTCGAGACAAGAAATAGAGGTTGTCAGGTTTTTCATTAGGAGGAAACTAAGACAAGAATTTCTTGATTTCGATATCGTGGGCAAAAGTTATGCTCGAAACACCATTTGTGTTCAGGTCGATTTCGGGGGCTCTAGCTCAACGGGGTGTTTTCTCAAAAATCGGGGTCAATAGGATCTAAATTAGAGTTGGGTTCCTTCAGGAGAAGTGTTTAGAATTCCAAAACGGATCATTAGAGACCAACCTTGCTAGAGTCAGACATTCGTGGTGCTTGTACGACCAACTGAGGGAGGTACTTGAGGTACGGGTCAGGTCTACAAGACCGAACCAATTGTCCTCGATTTACTACACGATTTGTTCCAGCTAAACTAGTTTTCCCAGAGGTCCACTTGTCTCGGGCTAGATCGTTGACACACGATCATTTGCAGGGTCTCGAAGTTATATTTGAGAACCCGACAATATTTTATTATTAAATATTATTAAATGTTATTATATAATTAATTATTTTATCAAGTAAATATTATTAATCATCATTATCAATTAAACATAATCATTAAATATTATTACCGAACATTAGTTAGTTACTACTAAACAAATATAATTAAATATTATTACTGAAAATAATATCTTTATATTATTAAAACATAATTATTGTTAAGTTATGCACTCTTACTCACTCTTATTATTCCCCTCGCAACTCCCTATATTCTTGAATCGACTTCTCATCACTTACTCTCTCTCAGGGCCACCATTACTAAACTTGCTTAACTTCCCAACCGAAACTCATTTTTGTAACACCCCGGTTTTCCGGACTCAGATCTCGATGTAACCAAGATAATAATTAATAAAAATAGGGTAAATTTTTCGCGTTTGAAAACCCTCAACGATTACATCAAGGCCCGAATCACAGAAAACTGAAGCGTACGATTTAATAAACTAAAACTAGATCGATAGCTAAAATGCCCATAACGGTATACAAAAATAATAGAGTTTATAGCGGAAGAAGAATGTATATACCGGGCAAACACCTAGTCCCATATATGACGATATGAGAAAAGGCTCGGCAAAGCATGCTGTAACATCCTGAATTTTAAAATAGAACATTAATAAAAGAAAGTAAATATTGATGTGTCAAATACGAATTGTTTAATGTCCTAATAAATTGAATTTAACTAAATTAAGATTTTTGAGAATTGTTGGTAATTTATGGGGATCGGTTAAGCTGAAAATAAGCCCGGTTGAGATATGGGTGTCGGACCAAATATCTCAGAATAAGATGATACTGGTCAGGGCTGTAGAGAATAATAATGGGAATCCGAATATACATTCGGAATAATTTTTGGATGAAGTGTTGAGCCCAAACGAAGAGCCTGTTAGTGGAAAAAACGATGAATTTTAATAGAGGAAGCTGAAATAAACCCCAAAAGCCTGAAAATTCTTTCTCTTTTCTCTTATTCACGTAGACGCTGAAGCTTGGGGAAAACACACACTCTATTTCTTCTTCTCTTCACCTTCTTCATTCTCTTTTCTATTCCTCCTCCAACCTTAAGCATAACTTGTGCCATCTTCATCTTCCCCATTTTCGTGTGAAGCTTGGAAGCTTGGGGTTTGTCCTTCTTTTCCTCTCATTTTCGTGCTGTCTCACTTCTTTCTTGAACCCACTTTGTTGTTGGGTGTGAGGTAAGCTCTTTCATGATTTTTGGATGGGTTAATGATGATATTATAGGGTATTATGATTTAGGGAGGAGATGCATGTGCATGGGTGTTTATTAGAGCATTTAATGCTCATGCCCTAGAATGGGTTATCATAAATGCAAGTTGTAACATCCCGGATTTTTAAAGGAAATAAATTTATTGGAAGAGGATAATTAATTATTTATGGATGAATAATTATGGGAGAATTTATTAGACATTAGAGATGAATTATCGGTAAATTAAGATTTACCGGAATCGGGTGATTTAACGGATAATGTGGGACCCACTAAGTGGAAATAAATATTTGATGGGTCTAGAGTGTTTAGAAAATTATTTGTGCATTATTTAATGTCCCAATATATTAGAAATAATTGAATTAAGATTTTGGGACTATGGGTGATTTATGCAGACCGGATAAGCTGAAAACTGACCCGACTGAGATATGGGTGTCAGACCAAGTATCTCCGATTGAGATGCTATTGGTCAGGGCAGTAAAGAATATTACGGGGAATCCGAATATGTCTTCAGAATAATTTTTGGATTTAGTATTAAGCCCGAACGGAGACCCTGTAAGTTATAAAACGATGAAATTTTAATAAGGGGATTAAACTTAAAATCAAAAATCCCTTTTTCCCCTTCTTATTCCCGTAGCTCTCTTTTCTCATTTTGGCAAACACATTGCTTCTCCTCCTCTCTCCCTCATTTTCGTTACTTCTCTTCTCCTCTACACAAACTCTCTCTTTTCTTCTCTTCTTCTACAAAGCTCACCATTTTTGTGAGTCTCCTTCCATACCCAACCAACCATGTTTCTTCTTCTTCATTTTGGGAGATGATTCAAATGCTTGGAAGCTCTCTATTTCTCCCTCCATTTTTGTGTACATGCTAGGGCTTGGGATAGCTTGGAGATTGAGGTAAATTTCTCTACTCTTTTGATGTTTTTGGCCCTAGGTTTTGGTTCCTATTTGGTTAGGAGGGTGCCTTATGAATGGGTTATGGATTAGAAGCCATTTTTTTGTAAAACCCTAAGGTGAGATGTGATTTATATGTGTTTTTGGATGGGTGTGAAGGGGTATACGAAAATTGCAAGATTAGAGATAGAAGATGATGGTTGTTAGTGGTGGTTATTAGAAATGATTATTGAGTTTTGATGAAAACCCTAAGTATGATAAATTGGGGGTCTTATATAAATAGGTGATTTTGATGATTATTGATGTCTTAAGAATGATTTTATATGAGGAGATGAATGTTTGAAGCATTGGTGTTGATTAATGAGGTTGGAAGAATTAAATTGGATTGTTGATGTTTATGATGATGTTAAAAATGGTTAAAAACCATTGATAATGGATACTTGAGTTAATGAATGATTAAGCCATGATTATATTGAATGATGAGATGATTGATAATGTGATGAATGTTATAAGTGGCAATTGTGTGTATGAGGAGTATAATGTTATGTTTTGTATATGTTGTGGATTTGTATAAGGTTGAGCAAGTGGATGGGTCATATTTTGATCCAAGAGGTTATAAGGCATAGAAATAGAATCCATAACCTCTATTGTGCATTTAAATCTTGTTGGCATTAGTTCAGAGCATGGATGATGTGGTTTAAGTAGTTTGGTCATGATTGTTGATTGCAAAGTGCATTTTATGCATAATCATGCAAGTGAAGGGGGTCAAATAGAGTTTTATGTGGCTTTGATGACATAGGGTAGTTCCAATAGCTTCCATGCACAAATTAAAACTTGTGGAAATTGGAATGGGTCAATTTAAGTGAGAAATGACCCTTGAGTTGCACAAAAGTACCTCAAAATGGGTAAAATGCTTCTATGTGCATAACTCCCTCATTTTTAAGAATTTTTGAGTGAGACCAGTGGCCATACATCACAAATGATGTGTATTTATTGTGGTTAAAATTTGGTAGCATTTGGAGTTGATATGAGAAAGTTAGGGGGGTTAGAAGTCCCAAAATTATGCATTTTCTGCATAATTTCTACATTCTGGCATGCGTAATCGATTACAAATGGGTTCCTAATCGATTAGAGTCATTCTGGGACATGTGTAATCGATTACAAATGTATTTTTAATCGATTATAAGCATTCTGAATCATGTGTAATCGATTATGTGCTTGGCCTAATCGATTAGCTACGACAGAATTGCCCGACAGGCATTCTTTGCTGTTTTTGGGCCGTTTGGGGATCTTAATGACATTTTTGGCCTCCGAGTTCTTCATGAAAGTTGTAGATAATTATGTTACGGAGGTGTGAGAATTGGTCTCACATTGATTGGAGTTCTCTAACTCTCATGAGGCCTAAAATACCAAACCCACTGCATTAAAAAATACAAGTTTAAGAGGGTTTTGAACCCAACTTTTTATGGTTATCAAATTGGGACTAATAGGTGATATTTATGATATGTCCCACTATTTTTAAGACTAAAAGTAAGCTTTTCTCATGTCTTAATGTTGAAATTATCATGGGCTCATTGTTGCCCAAAATCCCTTTTAGTATGGAAAAACAAGAGAATTCACTAAGGGTATATGTGTGGTTTGTCTTAGAGGTGAGTGGGGAATGACTTAAGGCCATGGCAAGCTATGTATATGTCTATGCCATGTTACGGAAACATGTATGCTTCCCCTCTATTGATATATTATGAATCGTGATGAGAAGTAAATAATGTGGGATGTAGTTAGCCTTTAAGATCTAGAGGATCTTGGCTTTGGGAAAGGAATTCCCGAAGCCTAACACAATTGTATAAGTTGATGTTTAACAAGTCTAGGACTTGGGGTTAAGCTTTATAATAAGCTAACAAGTGCTTAGAATTATGATGGTTATTAATCATGTGAATATACTTGCATATGGTATGTAGATCGTATTCCGGATGATGTGAAGGAGCATTCGGAGCATTGGAACCGTTCGGCTCTTCCCTTGAGGTAGGAGAGGAGTTAACATTCAAATTGCATGAGTAAATCGAATAGTGATTGTTGTATGTGATGGATACTCATGCTTGCCTTGCCATGTATATGTACTGAATTAATTGAAATGGCAAATTGATAATTATTGAGAATTATTATGATACTTTTATGATGGGTGCAAGTAATTGACTTGCATGTGTATGAGGCAAATATGATTGTTGATATATATATGTAATTTGTAATACTTTGTTGCCACATGTGTGGATTAATATTATGTTTGTTGCTATGCCTCTGATAACCATGTGTGGACTACTATGAGTGATGTTTGTGGCCATTGAGTGCCAATTATATGAATGACATGCCTTGAGGGGCTTGTATGTAATTATGTGATTATTGTAATGCCCTTATGGTTGATTGCAAGTGTTGACTTGAGTATATGATGTGAAATATATATATGAAAAATGTTGAGATGGAAATGCCACATTAAAACTTGAAAATAATGACTAAAGCCAATAAAGATAAAATCCACTATAGTGTATATGGTGGTGTTGGTGATTATGATGATGGAGATTGGTGAGTGGCATTTAGGATGCACAGGGTGAGCTTGCATTTGATTTGCATTGCATTGCATCCATGGCATATCATAGCTGTCTATGTGGAATTTTAGGGGGTTCCACTAGGCGGGCCCAGTGGGAGGGCGGCTCAGTGCACGAGCGTATTGTGATTTTCCCCTGTGACTCGATGTATGAGTCACGAAGCTGTCCATAGTTTGGTGACGAGGCACCCTATGTGGCGGGCCCAGTGGGCGGGCGGCTCTATGGTGAGCGAGTTTACCTCGGTGTCCGACGGGACACGGCTCTCTCGATGTGTGTTCGAGAGGGGCCCGTAGCACTTGTGGTATTTGAGGCCACGATGTTGATCCGCAAGTCACAGGGTGACTAGTGCTACAGATGGGCGAGAGCGGTTTGGTACCAGTAAAATTATGAAGATGTAAGCATGCTTGAATTGAGATATATGTGTACACAATTTTTTCTACTGCAGTAGGGGCATAGTAGCACACCTATGCTTGTCCCACAATTGAATTAATATTGTATTTCCCACAGTCGGATCCGCATTATTTGATGAGAAATTCTTGTGCATATGCATTAGCCATAAGAGCATTTGCATATAGCATGGAGATATGCCATAATATGATGACGATTGATGATGATTGAGATGATGAGATGGTATTGATGAGAAGGGTAATTTAATATACCGAAAGACCACATAAAGGTAATAAATAATATGAATAAATGAAATGATGTGAATATGACGATATATATATGTTATGGCCCAATGTTTGAAGGGCGTAATTGTTGTAATTAATGATGATGATGTCAGCCCTTGGTGGCTCTAATGAAGGGCCAGAATGGTCCATGTTGACGATGTGATGGCCCATGGTGGTGGTATATGATTGTGTATATGTTGTGGTTGATTACGATATGAATTGTGATACATGAGGCTTGTAGGCCTATTATAATAATAAGATGATATATGAATGATGATTTGATGATTTGATAGCAAAGCACACATGACGTCTGTATGCATATACACATGATCACAATATATATATATTATTCGTCATTTTGAATGTATAACTTCCTCTCCCATGTGGTTTTCTTTTTTTTAGCATTGTGATGCAGGTTGCCATGGGATGAGTTCGGATTTAAAGATCAAGCTTTGGTGAAGGTAAATAATGGTAGAGGAAGTGCCTTGGCCGGCATTATTTATGGATTCTTATGTATTAAATAAATGGTATATGATGATATAGATGATTTAGGGATTTTAAATATGTATGAGACAATCCTTTGAATTGATGGATGATGAATATATATGTATATATGCAGAATATAAGAGAGGGTTGGATGTGTATTAGAGGGATTGAAATTGAATGATGTTCATTGATGATTGAGATAGTAGGGAGAAGATTCCCAGATGTATATAAATGTATTTATGTATATATATATATATAGTTATATCTTAGGCATTGCATGCTTATATAATTATGTAAAAGGATGATGGATGTCTATTAGGCTATGATGTGCCATTGCGTGCTTTGCCGAGCCTTTTCTCATATCGTCATATATGGGACTAGGCGTGTGCCCGGTATACATATTCTTCCGCTATAAACTCTATTATTTTTGTATACCATTATGGACAAATTATCTATCGATCCAGCTTTAGGTTATATAATCTCACTCTTTGGTTTTCTGTGATTTGGGTCTTGGTGTGATCATGCTAGTGTCGTGGAAATGTTTTCAAACGCGAAAAATTTACTCGCATTTTTATTAATTATGACGATCACATTGGGATTCGAGTACAGAAAACTAGGGGTGTTATAATCTGGTATCAGAGCATATTTTGCTCTGAATTAGAGCTCTTGATTATTGTCAATGCATGGTTGCTTGGTAATGAAGTCGATGTTATGGATGTTTGGAGCACGATTGCTCGATTGGGAAATATTCTGATGATCATTGTAATATGGTTGTTTGCCTAGATTCAAGAGTGGTAGATGTCTAGAGGATACTGATATTATGTTTGATTGCCCTACATGGACATATGATGGACTAAGTGTCTAGGAATTATGAATTGATTATAAGGGCATAATTGCTTATTGAGGAATTATTATGAATCATTAGCGTTGAGTTGGGATTGATGCTCAATGAGGACTTTTTATGAGATTGTGATTCATACGATGTGGTTGTTAACTATTGGGAGTATACCCTTTTTCATTGAGGTTGTATGATGTACATGTGGAGCCTAGTTGCTCATTGATGATCATGAATGGATTATGAGATTGAATATAAGTGAATGAATTTCCTCGATATGTGATAGATGTATTTATTGTGTAAGACCGGCCAAGTTCCTTACCCTATTACCTTCAAATGACGAATATATTATTATTGTGCATTGATGTTGATATATATCATACAAATTGATTTGACAATAGATCCATGTTGGATGTTAATCATGGAAATAAAATATGAGATATGAATCAATATGATGATGAATTTGTAACATGTGTGATCATGGATATGATATGTTGGTTATGTATTGATTTAATGATGGACCTATTCCGTATGTCGATTACGGATAGGAGGTAATAAAGGTGAATGGATATGGTAGTAGACCATGGTTGTTGAGACCATGAAATGCATATATTGAAATTGAATTAATTTGATTGAGATTCTTATGTAATTCATACTTATGGCTCATGGCCAAAGTATGTTTGTTAAGTATAAGCACTTCATGTGCTTGTGCTGATTGAAGGAGTGATATTGAAAGAATTCCCTAGTGTGGGTATTTCAAATTTAAATGATTTGTTATGCCATTTGTGAAGGATGGATTTTATATCCTTTGGCACAAGAACCCTATATGTCCTATGATACAAGTGATTCGTTGTATTCCCCTATATTGGGAATTTGAATGTGTGATAGGCGATTAAATGTGAAATCGGATACGTGTTAGATTGGAGTTGTGTATCGGTTTTTGGTGTTTGTAAAACTGAGTGAGCAATTGATTTAATTTTGACCCACTAGGTGGGATAACCTAGATTGACTTGGTATGATCTTGTATGATCAATTGTTGTAGAGAATTAATTTAATTGGACCTTATGGAGGTTTAGGCTCTATGTTGTTTTTGTGAGCCATATCTAATGATGTTGTGTGGTATGTGAGAACTCCACAATGGGTGCTAGGTAACCCTTAGACTTCCTAAGTCTATTGATTGGTCGAGCCTTATGAATGGCTGAGCCATAACAAAATTAATTTTGAAATACGTTGTTGAAGCTAGAGCTGATATGTGATGGAATACGAATGAATGAATGTAACCCCTGATGATTGATGAATAATAATGTTGAATTTGGGGTATAATTGGAATTGATTATGGTATATGATTTTATGAAGTGACCTTGGGCTAAATTGTGTGCCCTTGGGATTATGATCATTGGATTAATTATGGATTATGATGTGATGTAGAGATGATAGGTGTGAACATGAGCTGGTAAATGGAGTTTAATCCTGTAGATACCTCTCTTTTCATTTTGAAAGGGATTAAATTGGTGATAGAAACCCTATGCCGATGTGACACGATGTGAATCGTATGTCCAATTTATGGACTTTGGTTGTGATATGTGAAGGAAAATCAGTAGTGTGGGAAAATTATTACATGGGTATGAACCTTATTTTAACCTTGGGAGCATATATTTGATGTGAGTTTAGTGAATAAATCAGGTTTGAATCGAATTACAGCCGATAATGTTTTAAATAAACTGATGATTACTAAGTTGCTTAACCATGACTTCAAATGGATGAAGTCCAATGGTGGGGTGATTACCCTGTGATGGTTGGAAAATTATTACCCATGTAGCAATGTATGGTTATGGTAATCGATATTTGATGATTTATACGGCACAAATGATGCCGAATTATATTTAATGATGACGTAACATGAACATGTTGAGTGACAGACTTATACGAGTTGTCATTAAGTCTCATGTGAGTTGGTATTATTTGGATAAGTGTGACCGATGTGAGCATGGGAATACGAAGTGCTGGTCCCGATATGACCTTACATGCCATAGGCATCGTGGCAACATGCACTTATGCGCCGACTTTATGTGTTTGTGGTAACCACTACGGGATGGGGACGCCTTCCTGTATGTCGGATGCAGCAACACATAGGCCGGGCAGGTGTAGGGATTGTAACTGCTTATGGTGAATGTATTGAACCTATCTGGTCGTACTGAGTATGAACATGTGAGCTCTATTGGGTGATTTGTGATTGATGACATATGACACACTTTGATGTAGGAATTTTATGTTAAGAATGATGAAGTGATAATGAACATGTCTGGACGGACTTTGAGAGGTCTGATGTTATTTCGTGGTGTTATCGAACCCTATTGGTGTGTGGCCGAAGTACGGCCTTACGGTATATGCCGACGTTGAACTTCGAGGACGAAGTTTCTTTTTGGTGGGGTGGATTGTAACATCCCGGATTTTTAAAGGAAATAAATTTATTGGAAGAGGATAATTAATTATTTATGGATGAATAATTATGGGAGAATTTATTAGACATTAGAGATGAATTATCGGTAAATTAAGATTTACCGGAATCGGGTGATTTAACGGATAATGTGGGATCCACTAAGTGGAAATAAATATTTGATGGGTCTAGAGTGTTTAGAAAATTATTTGTGCATTATTTAATGTCCCAATATATTAGAAATAATTGAATTAAGATTTTTGGGACTATGGGTGATTTATGCAGACCGGATAAGCTGAAAACTGACCCGACTGAGATATGGGTGTCAGACCAAGTATCTCCGATTGAGATGCTATTGGTCAGGGCAGTAAAGAATATTACGGGGAATCCGAATATGTCTTCAGAATAATTTTTGGATTTAGTATTAAGCCCGAACGGAGACCCTGTAAGTTATAAAACGATGAAATTTTAATAAGGGGATTAAACTTAAAATCAAAAATCCCTTTTTCCCCTTCTTATTCCCGTAGCTCTCTTTTCTCATTTTGGCAAACACATTGCTTCTCCTCCTCTCTCCCTCATTTTCGTTACTTCTCTTCTCCTCTACACAAACTCTCTCTTTTCTTCTCTTCTTCTACAAAGCTCACCATTTTTGTGAGTCTCCTTCCATACCCAACCAACCATGTTTCTTCTTCTTCATTTTGGGAGATGATTCAAATGCTTGGAAGCTCTTTATTTCTCCCTCCATTTTCGTGTACATGCTAGGGCTTGGGATAGCTTGGAGATTGAGGTAAATTTCTCTACTCTTTTGATGTTTTTGGCCCTAGGTTTTGGTTCCTATTTGGTTAGGAGGGTGCCTTATGAATGGGTTATGGATTAGAAGCCATTTTTTTGTAAAACCCTAAGGTGAGATGTGATTTATATGTGTTTTTGGATGGGTGTGAAGGGGTATACGAAAATTGCAAGATTAGAGATAGAAGATGATGGTTGTTAGTGGTGGTTATTAGAAATGGTTATTGAGTTTTGATGAAAACCCTAAGTATGATAAATTGGGGGTCTTATGTAAATAGGTGATTTTGATGATTATTGATGTCTTAAGAATGATTTTATATGAGGAGATGAATGTTTGAAGCATTGGTGTTGATTAATGAGGTTGGAAGAATTAAATTGGATTGTTGATGTTTATGATGATGTTAAAAATGGTTAAAAACCATTGATAATGGATACTTGAGTTAATGAATGATTAAGCCATGATTATATTGAATGATGAGATGATTGATAATGTGATGAATGTTATAAGTGGCAATTGTGTGTATGAGGAGTATAATGTTATGTTTTGTATATGTTGTGGATTTGTATAAGGTTGAGCAAGTGGATGGGTCATATTTTGATCCAAGAGGTTATAAGGCATAGAAATAGAATCCATAACCTCTATTGTGCATTTAAATCTTGTTGGCATTAGTTCAGAGCATGGATGATGTGGTTTAAGTAGTTTGGTCATGATTGTTGATTGCAAAGTGCATTTTATGCATAATCATGCAAGTGAAGGGGGTCAAATAGAGTTTTATGTGGCTTTGATGACATAGGGTAGTTCCAATAGCTTCCATGCACAAATTAAAACTTGTGGAAATTGGAATGGGTCAATTTAAGTGAGAAATGACCCTTGAGTTGCACAAAAGTACCTCAAAATGGGTAAAATGCTTCTATGTGCATAACTCCCTCATTTTTAAGAATTTTTGAGTGAGACCAGTGGCCACACGTCACAAATGATGTGTATTTATTGTGGTTAAAATTTGGTAGCATTTGGAGTTGATATGAGAAAGTTAGGGGGGTTAGAAGTCCCAAAATTATGCATTTTCTGCATAATTTCTGCATTCTGGCATGCGTAATCGATTACAAATGGGTTCCTAATCGATTAGAGTCATTCTGGGACATGTGTAATCAATTACAAATGTATTTTTAATCGATTATAAGCATTCTGAGTCATGTGTAATCGATTATGTGCTTGGCCTAATCGATTAGCTACGACAGAATTGCCCGACAGGCATTCTTTGCTGTTTTTGGGCCGTTTGGGGATCTTAATGACATTTTTGGCCTCCGAGTTCTTCATGAAAGTTGTAGATAATTATGTTACGGAGGTGTGAGAATTGTTCTCACATTGATTGGAGTTCTCTAACTCTCATGAGGCCTAAAATACCAAACCCACTGCATTAAAAAATACAAGTTTAAAAGGGTTTTGAACCCAACTTTTTATGGTTATCAAATTGGGACTAATAGGTGATATTTGTGATATGTCCTACTATTTTTAAGACTAAAAGTAAGCTTTTCTCATGTCTTAATGTTGAAATTATCATGGGCTCATTGTTGCCCAAAATCCCTTTTAGTATGGAAAAACAAGAGAATTCACTAAGGGTATATGTGTGGTTTGTCTTAGAGGTGAGTGGGGAATGACTTAAGGCCATGGCAAGCTATGTATATGTCTATGCCATGTTACGGAAACATGTATGCTTCCCCTCTATTGATATATTATGAATCGTGATGAGAAGTAAATAATGTGGGATGTAGTTAGCCTTTAAGATCTAGAGGATCTTGGCTTTGGGAAAGGAATTCCCGAAGCCTAACACAATTGTATAAGTTGATGTTTAACAAGTCTAGGGCTTGGGGTTAAGCTTTATAATAAGCTAACAAGTGCTTAGAATTATGATGGTTATTAATCATGTGAATATACTTGCATATGGTATGTAGATCGTATTCCGGATGATGTGAAGGAGCATTCGGAGCATTGGAACCGTTCGGCTCTTCCCTTGTGGTAGGAGAGGAGTTAACATTCAAATTGCATGAGTAAATCGAATAGTGATTGTTGTATGTGATGGATACTCATGCTTGCCTTGCCATGTATATGTACTGAATTAATTGAAATGGCAAATTGATAATTATTGAGAATTATTATGATACTTTTATGATGGGTGCAAGTAATTGACTTGCATGTGTGTGAGGCAAATATGATTGTTGATATATATATGTAATTTGTAATACTTTGTTGCCACATGTGTGGATTAATATTATGTTTGTTGCTATGCCTCTGATAACCATGTGTGGACTACTATGAGTGATGTTTGTGGCCATTGAGTGCCAATTATATGAATGACATGCCTTGAGGGGCTTGTATGTAATTATGTGATTATTGTAATGCCGTTATGGTTGATTGCAAGTGTTGACTTGAGTATATGATGTGAAATATATATATGAAAAATGTTGAGATGGAAATGCCACATTAAAACTTGAAAATAATGACTAAAGCCAATAAAGATAAAATCCACTATAGTGTATATGGTGGTGTTGGTGATTATGATGATGGAGATTGATGAGTGGCATTTAGGATGCACAGGGTGAGCTTGCATTTGATTTGCATTGCATTGCATCCATGGCATATCATAGCTGTCTATGTGGAATTTTAGGGGGTTCCACTAGGCGGGCCCAGTGGGAGGGCGGCTCAGTGCACGAGCGTATTGTGATTTTCCCCTGTGACTCGATGTATGAGTCACGAAGCTGTCCATAGTTTGGTGACGAGGCACCCTATGTGGCGGGCCCAGTGGGCGGGCGGCTCTATGGTGAGCGAGTTTACCTCGGTGTCCGACGGGACACGGCTCTCTCGATGTGTGTTCGAGAGGGGCCCGTAGCACTTGTGGTATTTGAGGCCACGATGTTGATCCGCAAGTCACAGGGTGACTAGTGCTACAGATGGGCGAGAGCGGTTTGGTACCAGTAAAATTATGAAGATGTAAGCATGCTTGAATTGAGATATATGTGTACACAATTTTTTCTACTGCAGTAGGGGCATAGTAGCACACCTATGCTTGTCCCACAATTGAATTAATATTGTATTTCCCACAGTCGGATCCACATTATTTGATGAGAAATTCTTGTGCATATGCATTAGCCATAAGAGCATTTGCATATAGCATGGAGATATGCCATAATATGATGACGATTGATGATGATTGAGATGATGAGATGGTATTGATGAGAAGGGTAATTTAATATACCGAAAGACCACATAAAGGTAATAAATAATATGAATAAATGAAATGATGTGAATATGACGATATATATATGTTGTGGCCCAATGTTTGAAGGGCGTAATTGTTGTAATTAATGATGATGATGTCAGCCCTTGGTGGCTCTAATGAAGGGCCAGAATGGTCCATGTTGACGATGTGATGGCCCATGGTGGTGGTATATGATTGTGTATATGTTGTGGTTGATTACGATATGAATTGTGATACATGAGGCTTGTAGGCCTATTATAATAATAAGATGATATATGAATGATGATTTGATGATTTGATAGCAAAGCACACATGACGTCTGTATGCATATACACATGATCACAATATATATATATTATTCGTCATTTTGAATGTATAACTTCCTCTCCCATGTGGTTTTCTTTTTTTTAGCATTGTGATGCAGGTTGCCATGGGATGAGTTCGGATTTAAAGATCAAGCTTTGGTAAAGGTAAATAGTGGTAGAGGAAGTGCCTTGGCCGGCATTATTTATGGATTCTTATGTATTAAATGAATGGTATATGATGATATAGATGATTTAGGGATTTTAAATATGTATGAGACAATCCTTTGAATTGATGGATGATGAATATATATGTATATATACAGAATATAAGAGAGGGTTGGATGTGTATTAGAGGGATTGAAATTGAATGATGTTCATTGATGATTGAGATAGTAGGGAGAAGATTCCCAGATGTATATAAATGTATTTATGTATATATATATATAGTTATATCTTAGGCATTGCATGCTTATATAATTATGTAAAAGGATGATGGATGTCTATTAGGCTATGATGTGCCATTGCGTGCTTTGCCGAGCCTTTTCTCATATCGTCATATATGGGACTAGGCGTGTGCCCGGTATACATATTCTTCCGCTATAAACTCTATTATTTTTGTATACCATTATGGACAAATTATCTATCGATCCAGCTTTAGGTTATATAATCTCACTCTTTGGTTTTCTGTGATTTGGGTCTTGGTGTGATCATGCTAGTGTCGTGGAAATGTTTTCAAACGCGAAAAATTTACTCGCATTTTTATTAATTATGACGATCACATTGGGATTCGAGTACAGAAAACTAGGGGTGTTATACAAGTGTTTATGGGAGGAAAATGGTAGTTGGTGCATTAATGATGGTAGAGAGTGAAGGTTTATGATGTATTAATGAAGGTGGATAGGTTTTAGAGAAAACCCTAACCTTGGAGTTGGGGGAAAATAGTTAATGTTAGTTTAAGAATGTGTTTTATGAAGAAATACATGATATTGAAAGATATGAATGTCGGTAGAAGGAGTTTTGTGAAGCTTGGGGATAGGGTTGTCTTGTAACCCTTGAATTTAATGATGGTGGCTTAATGGGAAGGAATTCCTGAAGCCTAATAAAGAATAAAACGATATTCACAACATGTCTAACATATGTTGTGACATTATAAATATGATTATGACTAAATAGAATTGGATTAATGATTTGAATAGTTGATTGATTAAGGTTTTACATGAATGTGAATGTAGGACCTATTCTGAACGACGAGGCAGGATCGTCTTATCCATCAGAATTCTTCTCTTGAGGTAGGAGAGGAGTCTAAATTCTAAATGCATGAATTTGAATGTTAGTTGATTGTGGTATATGGTGTTATGCATGTTAACCTTGCTTGAATGCTGTAAGAAATGATGACTTGTGGTGTGATGTAGATAATATGCTTGGCAACATGCTTTTATGCATTTAGAATATTCATGGTGTGTTATGTTAAGTTGTATTACCATGAATGTGATATGATTGTTGATGTTGTTTGTTGAGATTGAGAATAAAAAGAATGCCACCTAAAGATTGAAACTATTGTGAACAATCAATGTTAATAAAAGCTTGTGGTGCTGTTGATAATGGTGTGATGATGTTGGATGATGAGTGGCATGTGTAGGATGCATAGAGTGAGAAATGCATATGATCTGCATTTGCATCCATGGCATACTGTATAGCCGCTGTTGTGGAACATTAGGGGAGTTCCCTCGGCCGACCCAGTGGGAGGGTGGCTCGGTGCACGAGCAAGTTGTATTTTTCCCCTGTGACTTAGTGTAAAGTCATGAAGCCGCCCATGTAGTGCTTCGGGGAGCTGCATGTGGCCGACCCTTGTGGGGGGTGGCTCTTGATGAGCAGGTGACCCCGATGGTCTTTATGATCACAGCCGCCATGATTTGATATCTGGCCGGCCTGCAACACCATACGTTGATATGTTTTGTACCATGGTCATGGTGAAAATGGCCAGGTGTTGCAAGATGGGCGATGCGGTTTGGTACCAGTAAAACAATTGGTGAATGCATGCAATTTAAAGAATATGTGTACACATTTTACTACTGCAATAGGGGTGTGGTTAAAAGATCACACTTGAATCCCACAGTTGATGTTGAAATTCCCACAGTCAGATCTGTAAATATTGAAATAATCCTTTGTGCATATGCATTAGTTAAGAGCATTTGCATATAGAAGGTAGTATGCCAAGGTGGTGATGGTGATTGTGAGAGGTGGTACAAATATATTTAAGACAACATAAAAGTATGAATACCATTTGAAAGTTGTTGTGATAACTCAATGGTTGAGTATTGTGATTATGTATATGCTTGTATGCTTTGTGTGAAATGGTGTTGGTATATGTCATGATGAATATTATTGATGTGCAAAGAATTCATGTGTGGAAGCCTATATGCATAATCACTTGGTATTCATGTTTATTCCTTTGGAATGTAGACTCACTCTCCCATGTTGTCAATTTTAGACTTGTGATGCAGGGCAATTATGGGAAGAGTAAGCATTTTGAAGTATATTTTGGCCGTGGAGGTAATTAGTGTATAGGAAGTGCCTTGGCCGGCGATGTATGTAATCATATGTATTTTGTGTAGCAGGATATGTAATGAATGTGTATTTTGGAAGTCTACTTGATAGATGATTTTGGAGGGTCATGGGAGAAAATGAGAAATTGTATGTATATCTCATTTTCATTGGTGACCCTAAGTATGTATGAAGGTTTAAATTATAATTGAGATTTCCTATGTGTTGATGAATGGATGAAGAATTATATTTCAGTATTTCTTTTATAAAGCTGATGAGATGAAGAATTAATTTACATATATGATTTTGAAGAGTTGAATGGAATTTAAGAGTATGCTGATGCAGAACCAGTTTTAAATGCTCTGAATGATGTTTGATATATAATGCATGTCTGTAGAATGAGTGAAGTTCAATTTCTAGTATGCTGTGTTGTGTGAATTTTGAGTCCTGCAGGATGTCTGTGTAACACCCCTGATTTCCTGTACTCGAATCTCGATGTGATCGTCATAATTAATATAAATGCGAGTAAATTTTTCGCGTTCCAAACTAAGTTCAGCATCACACCGAAACTCGAATCACAGAAAACCAAAGTGTACAATTTTAATACATTAAACCTGGATCTATAACTAGTTCACCCATAAAGGTATACAAAAATAATAGAGTATACAACGGAAGAATGTGTATACCGGGCACACACCTAGTCCCATATATGACGATATGAGAAAAGGCTAGGCTAGCATGCAATGGCATAATTATAAGCCTATTAAACAACCACCTTTTAGACAATTACATATATTTATTCATCATCCATCAATTCAAGGGATTATCTTATACATACTTAAAATCTCTAAATCATCTATATCATCATACACAATTTATTCATTACACCTGAATTCATAAATGATGCCGGCCAAGGCACTTCCTCTACCACTATTTACCTTCACCCAAGTTTGATCTTTAAATCCGAACTTGTCCCATGGTAACCTGCATCACAATGCTAAAAAGGAGACCACATGGGAGAGTGAGTTATACATTCAAAATGACAAATAATATATATATTGTGATCATGTGTATATGCATACAAACATCATGTGTGCTTTGCTATCAAAACATTAAATTATCATTCAGTCATTATCTCACTATCACAATAGCATACCAGCCTCATGAATCGCAATTCATATCATAAATAAGCACAACATATACATAATCACTAACATTGTCACTTCGCCATTTATCAACAAGGGCATTCACAATCATTATTCTTATCAATTCATTATATCTTTAATCAATACCTCCTCGCAAGGGGTTTCTCAACACTCGTGGTCATCCCATTTCAAATGCATATGCAACGGATCCGATTTCATATCACGGGTGATCGTAACCACCATAATCAATCAATCATAATCATTGGTTTCCCGCCTCGCAAGGGGTACTCCCTATAGCAGCCTCGCAAGGAGCTTTCTCGTGATCGCAACCACGTTTAACAATCCTTATAGGTTTCCCGCCTCGCAAGGGGTACTCCCGCCTCATGATCGCAACCATGGGCATCATAGGTGTAATACCCTCGGTTAGATAAGACAAATCCTTCTATAGGTTCATCCTATTTAACTAAGAGTGTTAACAGTTTTCAGAAAAAGTGAATATTTTTTTTTATAAATAAATACTTGGCAGATCAGTGGAAGCAATATTGTATATATCACATAGTCATTCACAAACTGTAAGTAATTGTACTCTTAACAGAATGGGACACGCAGGCACCCTTAATTATTATACAGTCATCCGATGTCTGATTATAAATATTCTATCCTTAATGATTGTTCTCAATGGGTTCAGCGTATTGCTGATCTTCACACTCGGGTTCTTGAGTTTCTAATTCCTCTGAAAAATGTTCAACAGTAAGGGTGAGTATAACCCAAGACCCTGATTGGTTAATCCGGTGCGGACATAATCCAGTTAACATACAATGTCACATAGATCATACATTCAACATATTCGCAATTATAACGATCAAACATGTTGTCATCACATAATCGTATATTTAGCATGTTCACAATTATAACAATCAAGCATATTGGCATGAAATAAATCGTACATATAACATATTCACAATTATAATAATCAAATATGTTGTAATGAATGCATGAGTTCGGATTTATTATGATTTATCTTTGGTTAAGTCTCATGATGCATGTGGGCCCAATAAATCGTTTCATCTTCTTCTCATTCTTTGGAATATCACCATTCCAATCATCTAGAGCGATCAGGGTCCGCCCAAGTTCCATGTGGTACAAATGAACTCATTGGTTCTTATCATTGATTTAAATATTTTTGGAACTTGGATCCCTACGATCATAGTTACACTTCGTCATTTAGTCAAAGTACACTAGAATTGTATCGTCTCACCCGGCTATCAGGCGCGACTCTGATGCCATTGGGTTTCCGTTCCAGTTGTACTCCCAAGATTCTTCATGGAGATCGAACGTGAGTGTCCTCCACTGTACCAAGTGTATGCTCTAGAGGTTTTTCTTCTTCAAAAATATTTCCATGATGCGAAATGCATTTATCTTTATCATTAGGTTCCTTGGGTATCTTATGTATTTCCAGTCTCATCATATCATTCTCAAGTTCTTTGAATTTCATCAATCATTTAAACCTTTTAAGATATTCGTTTATTAATTTTTAGAAATATATCTATTATATATATTCTTTCATAAAGAGTAAAATAATATATTCTTTATGTAATTACGCATAATTTAACAATGTATAATAATAATAAAACTAATAATAATGGTAACAATATTAAGTTTGACAATAAATAATGATAATAATAGAATAAGAATGATAATTATAACTTACCAATAACTTAAAAAGTATTGAAGATTAGTTTCCAATTGAAAATTCAAGTGAAAAGCACTAAAAACAGAGTTTTCCGAGTGGAACAGGGGTAAATCCAAGTGAAATAGGTATGATTCCGAGTGGAATCATTCAGAGAAGGGTTCTCCAAGCGATCTGGCTAAAAATCCGAGTGGAATTGTACTGGAAGGCTGTTTTCCGACTGAAACAGGTCTGATTCCGAGTGGAAATGATTTTTCCGATTAAAATAAATTATATCCGAGTAGAAATGTTGATTTCCAAACTTTTTGAGAAAAATAGGTTTAATACTGAGTGAGAAATTGAGTTTGCCGAGTGAGATGAGTTGAATACCGAGTGAAACTGAATTATCCGAGTAGAATAAGTCTGTTCCGAGTGAAAAATGAATTTTCTGGGTGAAATGAGTTTAGATACCGAGTAAATTCAGGCTGAAGTGAGTTTCTGAATAAAATAAGCATCAATCCGAGTGAGTTCAGGTTAAAAGTTTTCTCAGGGAAGTTAAAAATATTTTTCCTAGTTAAAAGTGTTGAGCAGAAAGGTTTCTGAGTAAAATTTATATAATTTCCGAGTGAAAAATCATTCTGCTGACTAGAATACCTTCGAGTAAAGTAAATCCGAATGAAATAATCCTGATTCCGAGTGGAATCAGGTTGATAAGAGTTTTCTGAGTTAATTTAACTATATATTCTGAGTGAAATTAAACTAAAAGGAGTTTTCTGAGTGAAATTAAGGGTTTACCGAGTTAAAATCACTGGAAAAGGTTTTCATGAGTGAAGCTACTTAAATTCTGAGTGAAAATGAGTTCCTGAATGAAATCAAGTATGATTCCGAGTGGAATCAGTAGGAAAAGAGTTTCCTGAGTAAAAATAAGATAAGTTCTGAGTGAAACATGAGTTTACCGAGTGAAATTAGTTGAAAAGAGTTCTGTCTGAATGAAATAAAACAAATCCGAGTTGAATAACTGCTTGCTGAGTAAAATAAAGTGTTTGCCGAGTGAAATAAGACTGGGAAGCTACTGTCCGAGAGCAATAGAGTGTTTTCCGAGTGAAATATGATGTTTTCCGACTGAAAAATTGTTCTATCAGAATGAAATACATTCAGTTAAGATTGAATCCGATTGAAACTAAGCAAAACCGAGTTGTTATAGGTGTAAAACCGGTCGGATTAACATAAAACAGAACCTGTTATCATTAATCCATCTTCTATTCGTAATTTTCACTGGAAATCACACGGTACCCATGATTCTTAGTATTTTCAGTCCAATAAGTACATATCATGTCATAATTCATCACTGATTATATACACTCGGTAACAGATATATATATATATATACATGCATATACAGATAATAATTTAAAGCATTTAATTCATACACACTGAATCTGTCCTTCACTCGGTTTTCCCACAAGGCACCCAAGAATATACCCCCTTACCTCAATGAAGTTCCTGGATGGAAAGAAAGAGGTTCCCTTCACTGTCCTGCACGAGTTCCGAGTGAAACAGAAGGGAAAGGAGAGGGAAAGAAGCTTGCTGGGAAGGACAGTGATGAAGGTGTTTGTGTCGTGTGTGGGTATGAGTTCTGAGAACCTTAAGCTGGTTTAAATAGGGAGGAAGTGAGTGGAAAAACAAGTGGGGGACAGCTTTTCTGAGTGGGCTGTTAGTGGATTGCTAATGGAAGGGTCACTAGGAATTAAATAAAGATATATGCTGAGTCAGTACCCATTTCTGGTCGTCCACTATCCATAATGCGCACGATTGAATTTAAATATCATTAAAAGACAAAATTGAAGTCAATACGCACTTCTGTCACTGAATACCGAGTGAAATTATACTCGGTTAACAACTATACCGACTGGAATTCTCACTTCCGAGTCAACAATTGCAAGGCTCGCTTGAGCGTGGCTTGCTGGCTTGAGCGAAGCTTCAATTCTTCACTCGGAATTCCTTAGAAACTGACTCAGGCACTCAGTTTCTCACTCGGTAATACCTCTTCAGACTGAGTCCTCTCTTTCTCAGAATCTTCACTCGGAAATCCGAGTCTTCCTTCACTCAATTCACTCGGTTTAGGCCAATTTCTCCAATTATACTTTCAGTTAAGGTTTATTTCAACCATTAGCTCTCGGAACAAGGCATACACGTACGAGTCTCACTCGGTTTTGGTCCAGTGGAGTGTATCTCACTCGGAATTGGCTCCTTCCACCATTTTCCACTTGGTTTCCTAAGCAAATTCATAGGAAACCGTTCGGAATCCTTCTCAATTGATTCCACAACACACTCCAATCGGCAGGAAGCATCAAATCAACATAAACATGAGTATTTATACATTCTTTCACTCGGAATACTCCAATTGGTGTAGTCTCTTTCAGAAAAGGAAGCATTCAACTCGGAACCGAGCCTTTCTATGATGTTTTCACTCGGATTTTTCTCCTCCACTCGGAATTTCTGATCATTCACTCGGAATTCTTCTCTGTTACTCGGAACAGAGCCCTTTTCACTCGGTTTTTGCATAATTTCACTAATATTCCATATAAATTCTATTATTATGTGCAAAAATGACATTTTTGAGGTACTACAGACCATCAACAGGGTATATATTGACTTATTCTTGCTTATAAACCCTCCATAATTAAAATTTACAAGGATAAAATTGCTTCTAAAAAGAGGGATGTTACATTCTCCTCCCCTTTTAGGAATTTCGTCCCGAAATTCAAAGTTAAAACAATTGAGGGTACAATTCTCTCATTTTCTCCTCAATTTCCCAAGTAGCATCCCCATCATCTGTCTGACTCCAAACTACCTTGACCAAAGGGATTTCTTTGCCTCTTAGCTGTTTGAGACGTCGGTCAGCAATCTTAACCGGCGATGCTTCAAAGGTAAGGTTTTCTTTAAGAACAAATTGATCGGGACTTAGAACATGATCAGGGCTTGGTACATATTTGCGGAGTTGAGAGACATGAAAGACATTGTGAAGGTTTGTCAGCTCGGGTGGCAGAGCAATGCGGTACGCATGAGTTCCTATCTTTTGCAGAATCTGATAGGGTCCTATGTATCTGGGGCTTAACTTCTTGGCCTTCAAAGCTCTTCCTACTCCAGTGGTAGGGGTAACTTTGAGAAATACATGGTCACCTTCTTCAAATTCTAATGGCTTCTGACGTTTGTCATAGTAACTCTTTTGTCTATCTTGCGAAGCCTTCATTGCCATTTGAATCCTCTGAACTTGTTCTGTTGTCTTCTGAACAATCTCTGGTCCAATTATTGTTTTCTCACCAGTTTCATACCAACATAAAGGTGTACAGCATTTTCTTCCATACAAAGCTTCATAAGGGGCCATTCCGATGCTTGCATGATAGCTGTTGTTGTAAGTGAACTCAATAAGTGGAAGATATTCTTGCCAACTTCCTCCATGTTCCAAGACACAAAGACGCAACAAATCTTCAAGAGTCTTGATCGTCCTTTCTGATTGTCCATCTGTCTGTGGGTGATATGCAGAACTTAACCTCAGACGAGTTCCTAGAGCTTGTTGCAGGCTCTTCCAAAACTGTGATGTGAAACGAGGATCTCGATCGGACACAATCGTAGTGGGAGTTCCATGTAATCGTACGATTTCCTTGATATAGATCTGGGTGAGTTTCTCTAGGGAATACTTCATATTGACAAGAATGAAGTGAGCGGTTTTTGTTAATCGATCCACGATTACCCAAATAGCATCATATCCAGCTGATGTTCTGGGAAATCCACTCACGAAGTCCATAGCAATCTCATCCCATTTCCATTCTGGAATATCTAAAGGACGAAGGGTCCCACTTGGACGTTGTTGTTCCGCCTTTACCTTCTGACACATCAGGCAGGCTGTTACATACTCAGCGATATCCCTTTTCATTCTTTGCCACCAGAATAATTTCTTCAAGTCCTGATACATCTTGGTTGATCCTGGGTGGATACTGTACTTACTTTTGTGTGCTTCATCCAGGATAGATCTTTTAAGATCTGCGTTGACTGGAATACAGAGCCTCTGTTGATACTTGATCACTCCATGTTCATCTTTGCTAAACTTTGAGACTCCTTCTTTTGTCTTTTCTGCTAGATCTTGTAATTCCTGGTCATTGGCTTGAGCTTCTTTGATTTGTTCCAAGAAATCATTGGAAATTCTTAGCATTCCAACCATAAGGCTTCCCCTTTTTGGTGTTACTGCTAGGTTCAAATCGCGAAACTGTTCAATCAGTTCTAACTCCTTTGTCATCATATATGATAGACGTAGGGCCTTTTGGTTGAGTGCATCAGCTACTACATTAGCTTTTCCAGGATGATATTGGAGTTCAAAATCATAATCTTTGATAAATTCCATCCACCTACGTTGTCGCATATTCAACTTCTTCTGGTCGAATAGATACTTCAAGCTCTTATGATCACTGAAGACTTCGAAGTATGTACCATACAAGTAGTGTCTCCAGATTTTCAAGGCAAACACAACTGCAGCTAATTCCAAGTCATGTGTGGGATAATAAACTTCATGCGTTCTTAGCTGTCTTGAAGCATAAGCAACAACCTTTCTTTCTTGCATTAGGACACATCCTAGTCCTTGTTTTAACGCATCACAGTACACTTCATATGGCTTGGCAGGATCTGGCAAAATTAAGACAGGTGCACTAGTGAGTCGTTGGCGTAACTCCGTAAAACTGCTTTCGCATTTATCAGTCCATTCGAATGGTTGATCTTTACGAGTCAGCTTAGTTAAAGGTGCTGCAATTCGAGAGAAATTCTCGATGAATCGACGATAATATCCAGCCAGTCCAAGGAAACTGCGGATTTCCGTCACATTCTTAGGTTGTTCCCAATTTAGTACAGCTTCTACCTTTGTAGGATCCACAGCAATTCCTTCCTTAGAGATGACATGTCCTAAGAATTTCACTTCTGTCAACCAGAATTCACATTTTGAAAACTTGGCGTACAATTGCCTTGCACGCAAAGTGTTCAGAACAATTCGAAGATGCTCCTCGTGTTCCTCATGGTTCTTGGAGTAGACGAGAATATCGTCAATGAATACAACCACGAATTTGTCTAAGTACTCATGGAAGATTCGATTCATGTATCCCATAAAGACTGCAGGTGCATTTGTGACTCCAAAAGGCATAACAAGATACTCATAGTGCCCATATCGTGTTCTGAATGTTGTTTTGGGTACATCCTCTTTCTTCACTCTGATTTGATGATAGCCTGATCGCAGATCAATCTTCGAGAAGATAGTGGCTCCTCGTAATTGGTCCATCAAATCATCAATTCTTGGGAGAGGGTATCGATTCTTGATCGTAGCTTTATTTAACTGACGATAGTCAACACATAACCGCATACTGCCATCCTTCTTTTTGACTAGAAGAACTGGTGCTCCCCAAGGTGAGACACTGGGTCTAATCATTCCTTTCTCTAGAAGTTCTTCTAATTGCTCTTTGAGCGCACTGAGTTCCTTGGGTGACATCCGGTAAGGAGCAATAGAGATTGATCCCACGCCCGGTATAATATCAATGTTGAATTCGACTTCTCGCTCTGGAGGTAGCTCTCGTATGTCCTCAGGGAATACTTCTAGAAATTCTTGAACAACAGGAATCTGTTCAAGTTGAGAAGTGGCCTTACTTTCAGTTTTAGTAAGGATCATGTATAGTTGGACTTCTTTTGAGATTACCTTTTTTGAGCTAATAAGGCAAGAATCAGTGACTTGATCACGTTCAGATGTAGTAGACCCGTGAGAGATGGATCTATTATGACAGTCAATAAGAATATGGTTGGCAGCAAGCCAATTCATCCCTAAAACAATGTCTAGATCAATCAAAGGTAAACATATCAGATCTACTTGATAAGCTTTCCCTTCGATGTTGAGAGGACATTCTAGACATATGCGAGTAGAGCGAATGGGCTTATTGGCGGCAGTTGTGACAATCATTTGATAGGGCAGAGAGGTTGTAGGAAGCTTTAAATGTTTTACACAATTCTCAGATATAAAAGAATGAGTGGCTCCAGAATCATATAATACATTTAATAGAGTACTTCCTATAAAGCATGTACCTTGCATAAGATCGTTCTCTTGTGATACTTCCGCACCATTCATGGTAAAAACTCTGGCATTTCCCCCTGGCCTTCCGTTGAGTTGTTTCCGGGCCTTCCAGGATTATTGTTCTGTCTGAAGTTGTTGTTGCGGGGAACATTTTGCATTCTTGGGGCATTGTTGGTAGAGACATTTGCAGTAGATCCTCCACTTCCTTGACCTGTTGGTCGTACTTGTTGTTGGTTATTTTTATTCCTGTACCAACAGTCAACATCACGATGTCCGATCCGTCCACAAATTGTGCAGTTTCTACCGCTTTGGCTCTCCTGACCTTTAGGAGGAATTCGGTTGGCTGAGTTAAAAGATCGGAAATATGGTCGATCTCCTCGAAAATCCCTTCTTTGCTGTCGATCTGGCATACGTCGCTCTGGCCCATGATTAGACGCTCCAGGTCGTCGAAGATTAGAGGTGTTCTCAAATATGCGGCATCTGTCAACCAAAGTAGTGAATTGTGTAATTTGTTGACAACATATGGCTTGACGAATCTCATGTCGTAGCCCTGCTTCGAACTTTGCACATCTTGACGCTTCTCCCATGTGGGTGTAGTAGGGACAACATTTTGCCAGTTCATCAAACTTAGCAGCGTACTCCCCAACAGTCATATTGCCTTGTTTCAGATTAAAGAATTCCTGCTCCTTTTGCCTCCTTATGTCTTCGGGGAAATATTTAGCGAGAAATTCTGTCCTAAATCGTCCCCAAGTAATGATATGCCCATCAGTAGCTAGTCTGACTCTAGCATGAGTCCACCAGTGTTCTGCTTCTCCAACCAGCATGAAGACAGCAAAGGTTACACAATCCTCATCAGAACATCACATAGCGACAAAAATCTTTTCAAGGTGTTCAATCCATAGTTGTGCTCCTTCTGGATTGAAGCCTCCTTTGAACTGCGTAGGATTGTTCCTTTGAAAATCAGCTAATCCCTGTCTGGCAGAAGCATGAGGTAACTGTAATGCCCCGAAACGTTGATTAAAATTTTTGAGTAAATTTTTTGCTTTTTCGAAAGATCATTTTAAAATTCATCAATTTAATTCAGAGTTTATGTAACAGTTGATAACAGCGAAAATTATCATACATGCTAGTTGTGAATAATTAAATTCAAGAAAATACTTAAGTAGCGGAAACGGTTTAGAAAATAATGGTACATGACACATTATACTTATTACAACCCATAAAATCAAAGTTCAAGTAATAATTCAAATAGACATCCATCATGGCATCACTCTGTATTCTGCGTGTCATTCACTGTAAAAATTAATGTAAGAGTGAGACAGAATATAGAATAAATATAAAATAGATAAAATTGCACAAACACAATTAATAACTCATAATGATATGATGAATATGCCAAACAAGTCCATTTAATAATTCTTCAATTAGTTAAATGATGTCATGCTGGATCCATTTGGTTTGGTGGGAATACTACAGTAAAAGTCTCATAGAGACACAAATAGGGCTTTAGCATATACCATGAATCCCTACACTCCATGGCGCTTAAGTACCAAAGTACATAAATATCATAAGTAGGGCTTTGCATAAACCATGAATCCCTACACTCCATGGCGCACAACAAAATAGGGCTTAACTCATCATAGAGTAACCCCCCACCAGGTAGGCAATCATGGAACCCCTAAATTCCATGGTGCGTCCGAATGCTTATGATGCATGAATGCCTTTAATTCTTTTAACATACCATGATATCCATATTTCCAAAACCTCTTGGAATACAAGTCCCCAAAGGACACAACACTCATAATAATTTTCAAAATCATGGATTTACTGTTTCAGTTACATGTGTCAATATCACAAGGCATTCATGTACATACAAAGTGGTTTCGTTATTCATATTTATTCATCACCACATCATACAAACTGCATAAATGCTCAACAACATTTCTAATAACTCATAATCACTCAAGAATTTAATAATTAATCTTTATCCATAGAGAAAATATCATTTTCTTTCATAATAGCCTTTTTAAGTGACTTTCAGCATCCCCAACAGCAACATACATTAGCAAAACAGTCATAACATGGGCAAATCAACTCCTTTTTAGATGATTCCACTTTCTATAGCTCAATAATACAATTATCTACAACTTTCATGAAGAACACAGTTTCAGATTCCGATCAGAAGTACCACTTATTCATAAAATACCATACTGCCTCAAGATGAGTTTTTCCAAAATGTACACAGATTAGTAATTAGAACGTATCTGGAGTTACAAAAATGATTTTGACATGAAACCAATTCTAAATTATTCTTAACACACATATATACAATTTCCATGAAGACACCAACCCCTAATTCTCACCACAAAATTTCCAGTTTTAAAAACAAGATTCAGATTTCAGATTACAGGATTACAGCTTGCACATACTTCAGTAATTTGAGCATAACTTGAGTTACAAAAATTATTTTGATGTGAAACCACTTTCTAAAGATCCAAAACTTAAATATATACAACTTTCATGAAGACATCTAAGGCTGATTATGCATGTATAATTCCCAGCATATCAAAATATGCACTAAGCATGAAACAAATCCTTCACTCGGACATACAGTAGTATTTTGGCTATAACTTTTGCTACACATACTCAAATCAATCGGTTCAGGTCTCAAAATTCACATAACAAAAAGATTTACAACTTTCATGGAGACCTTGATCACTAATTCTTACCACAAAATGCCCAGTTTTAAAAATAAGATACGGATTTCAAGTTCACAGATTTACAGTTTGTACATACTTCAGTATTATGAGCATAACTTGAGCTAAAAAAATTATTTTAATGTGAAACCACTTTCTAAAGATCCACAACTTAAATATCTACAACTTTCATGAATACATCCAAGGCTGATTATGTATGTATAATTCCCAGCTCATCAAAATATGCACAAAACATGGAACAAATCTTTCACTCGAACATGCAGTAGTAATTTGGCTATATCTTTTGCTATACATACTCAAATTAATTGAATCAGGTCTCATAATTTAGATAACAAAAAGATCTACAACTTTCATGAAGAAGTCAAAGACAAATTCATACGTTTTCAGTTTCAAAATTAAGCCACAAGATGCGAAATTAAGACTGGAATCCTAGAACAGCATACAACTCTACCCATTTCATAGTTATTCACAACCCTCTCCCCTCTTACTTGTTTTGCTGACTGAAAAATGGCCTCCTTGTTGTCCTTGCACTTGTTCGAAGAAGAGTAAAAGAGAGGAAGAAGATTTACTGGCTTTTTCTCAGGAGTTCTGGTCAGAGGCAAGGTTAATAATGCAAGACAAGTGGGGAACATCATCCTTGTGAGTGGAGGTTTAGTGCTGTTAGTGCTTTGATAGTGGAGATAATGGAGGATTAATAACAAGAAAGTGGTTTATAATGGTCCACTTCTGGCCGTCCACCCTCTAGAAGGAGTAATAATGGTGTTGGTTGCATTAAAAATGGCATAAGAGACAAGAAAGGAGTCAAAAGTCACTTCTGGCACTGAAAACCGACTGGAATTCCACTCGGTTAGCCTATAAACCGACTGGAATTCCTCCAGTCGTGTGAAGAAGAAAGGAAACCGAGTCCTCTCGCTCAAGCGGACTCGGACTCGCTTGAGCGAGTTGTGCTGTCCTCGCTTGGGCGTGAGTGGGGAAAAGAGTGTCAGGGCCGAGCGCGCTTGAGCGCAGGATGCTCGCTTGAGCGAAGGCTGATTGAAAAGAGGAGTTATGCATCAGGGTCCATCTCGCTCAAGCGAAATCTGACTCGCTTGAGCGAGTCATGCATATTCGCTCGGAATTCATCTGAATCCGACTCAATTACTTGGTTTCTCACTCGGTAGAATCTGTCCAGACCGAGTTATCTCCTACTCATACTTTCACTCGGTAACCGAGTCTTCATTCACTCATATCAACTCGGTAAACCTCCCAGAACCGACTCCCATCTAATTGGACACTCATTCGGAATCTGGGGCTCCATTCACTCGGAATACTTCTCATACCACTCGGTGTATTTAACTTCAACACAATCGTGAATGTATTTCACATTCATTACTCGGCATAGACTTACATTTCTCACTCGGAAAATACACTTTCTTTCCCTTGGAAGTTTACTCAGTTCCATACTTTTACTCAGGAAAGTCACACGTAAGATCCACTCGGTAATAAGGGTTTTCTTACTCGGAACCCATAAACTTCACTCGGTTTATCACTAATCAAATACTACTCGGTATACCCATTTTATTCACTCAGGGAAGCCATTATGCTAAGTCCAACTCGGACTTGTTCTAACCCAATCCACTCGGATTATCATCATATACTTAGAAATTTTCCAATTTAATCCATTACAACAAATCTTCCCTCGGATTTTCACTCGGGAATATCCAAATCCATTCCTACTCACATCATTTTCACTCGGTATCTTATTCTCAAAACTGACCTCCTTTCTCTCTTATTCACACGGACTTATTCCAGCGTGCTTTTTGGTCAACCATACACTAAGTGTCTCCAGTCGGGACCATATCACTCGGAGATGCACACTCCATCACTCGGAACAGACTCAATGGCTATAGTCTCACTCGAAACCGTTCCAACAACACTCCACTCGGAAATGGTTTTTCAGGATTTCTCCACTCGGAATATATAAGTCTTTCCTCTCGGAAGTGAAGCTTTTGGGAAAATTTTATTCATAGATAGAAATGCCTAGCAATGTATGACTCAGAATTGAGTCATTGGAAAATATTTGACTCGGAATTGAGTCTTTCTGACATGTTTAACTCAGCAGTGAGTCTCTAAGAAAATATCTCACTCGGAATAAGTCCTCCTGACCATGTTCCACTCGGAAAACACCATTTGCACTCGGTATTTCCATTTTCCACTCGGAATTCCTCTTGGTCACTCGGAATTTGCAGTTTTCACTTGGAACAGCCTCTCTTTCTCACTCGGACAGTTCTTTCTAAGGTATTTTCACTCGGAATTTGGGCCTCATTAATAAGGATCTATATAAGTTATAGAATTATACCCAAAAATGAGACTTTTGAAGCATTAAAAGCCATCATAGAGTGTTTTATTCATTAATTAACACTTACAAGCCTTCCATGCTTCATAAATTTTTCGCGTTTGAAAACCCTCAACGATTACATCAAGGCCCGAATCACAGAAAACTGAAGCGTACGATTTAATAAACTAAAACTAGATCGATAGCTAAAATGCCCATAACGGTATACAAAAATAATAGAGTTTATAGCGGAAGAAGAATGTATATACCGGGCAAACACCTAGTCCCATATATGACGATATGAGAAAAGGCTCGGCAAAGCATGCTGTAACATCCTGAATTTTAAAATAGAACATTAATAAAAGAAAGTAAATATTGACGTGTCAAATACGAATTGTTTAATGTCCTAATCAATTGAATTTAACTAAATTAATATTTTTGAGAATTGTTGGTAATTTATGGGGATCGGTTAAGCTGAAAATAAGCCCGGTTGAGATATGGGTGTCGGACCAAATATCTCAGAATAAGATGATACTGGTCAGGGCTGTAGAGAATAATAATGGGAATCCGAATATACATTCGGAATAATTTTTGGATGAAGTATTGAGCCCAAACGAAGAGCCTGTTAGTGGCAAAAACGATGAATTTTAATAGAGGAAGCTGAAATAAACCCCAAAAGCCCGAAAATTCTTTCTCTTTTCTCTTATTCACGTAGACGCTGAAGCTTGGGGAAAACACACACTCTATTTCTTCTTCTCTTCACCTTCTTCATTCTCTTTTCTATTCCTCCTCCAACCTTAAGCATAACTTGTGCCATCTTCATCTTCCCCATTTTCGTATGAAGCTTGGAAGCTTGGGGTTTGTCCTTCTTTTCCTCTCATTTTCGTGCTGTCTCACTTCCTTCTTGAACCCACTTTGTTGTTGGGTGTGAGGTAAGCTCTTTCATCATTTTTGGATGGGTTAATGATGATATTATAGGGTATTATGATTTAGGGAGGAGATGCATGTGCATGGGTGTTTATTAGAGCATTTAATGCTCATGCCCTAGAATGGGTTATCATAAATGCAAGTGTTTATGGGAGGAAAATGGTAGTTGGTGCATTAATGATGGTAGAGAGTGAAGGTTTATGATGTATTAATGAAGGTGGATAGGTTTTGGAGAAAACCCTAACCTTGGAGTTGGGGGAAAATAGTTAATGTTAGTTTAAGAATGTGTTTTATGAAGAAATACATGATATTGAAAGATATGAATGTCGGTAGAAGGAGTTTTGTGAAGCTTGGGGATAGGGTTGTCTTGTAACCCTTGAATTTAATGATGGTGGCTTAATGGGAAGGAATTCCTGAAGCCTAATAAAGAATAAAACGATATTCACAACATGTCTAACATATGTTGTGACATTATAAATATGATTATGACTAAATAGAATTGGATTAATGATTTGAATAGTTGATTGATTAAGGTTTTACATGAATGTGAATGTAGGACCTATTCCGAACGACGAGGCAGGATCGTCTTATCCATCGGAATTCTTCTCTTGAGGTAGGAGAGGAGTCTAAATTCTAAATGCATGAATTTGAATGTTAGTTGATTGTGGTATATGGTGTTATGCATGTTAACCTTGCTTGAATGCTGTAAGAAATGATGACTTGTGGTGTGATGTAGATAATATGCTTGGCAACATGCTTTTATGCATTTAGAATATTCATGGTGTGTTATGTTAAGTTGTATTACCATGAATGTGATATGATTGTTGATGTTGTTTGTTGAGATTGAGAATAAAAAGAATGCCACCTAAAGATTGAAACTATTGTGAACAATCAATGTTAATAAAAGCTTGTGGTGCTGTTGATAATGGTGTGATGATGTTGGATGATGAGTGGCATGTGTAGGATGCATAGAGTGAGAAATGCATATGATCTGCATTTGCATCCATGGCATACTGTATAGCCGCTGTTGTGGAACATTAGGGGAGTTCCCTCGGCCGACCCAGTGGGAGGGTGGCTCGGTGCACGAGCAAGTTTTATTTTTCCCCTGTGACTTAGTGTAAAGTCACGAAGCCGCCCATGTAGTGCTTCGGGGAGCTGCATGTGGCCGACCCTTGTGGGGGGTGGCTCTTGATGAGCAGGTGACCCCGATGGTCTTTATGATCACAGCCGCCATGATTTGATATCTGGCCAGCCTGCAACACCATACGTTGATATGTTTTGTACCGTGGTCATGGTGAAAATGGCCAGGTGTTGCAAGATGGGCGATGCGGTTTGGTACCAGTAAAACAATTGGTGAATGCATGCAATTTAAAGAATATGTGTACACATTTTACTACTGCAATAGGGGTGTGGTTAAAAGATCACACTTGAATCCCACAGTTGATGTTAAAATTCCCACAGTCAGATCTGTAAATATTGAAATAATCCTTTGTGCATATGCATTAGTTAAGAGCATTTGCATATAGAAGGTAGTATACCAAGGTGGTGATGGTGATTGTGAGAGGTGGTACAAATATATTTAAGACAACATAAAAGTATGAATACCATTTAAAAGTTGTTGTGATAACTCAATGGTTGAGTATTGTGATTATGTATATGCTTGTATGCTTTGTGTGAAATGGTGTTGGTATATGTCATGATGAATATTATTGATGTGCAAAGTATTCATGTGTGGAAGCCTATATGCATAATCACTTGGTATTCATGTTTATTCCTTTGGAATGTAGACTCACTCTCCCATGTTGTCAATTTTAGACTTGTGATGCAGGGCAATTATGGGAAGAGTAAGCATTTTGAAGTATATTTTGGCCGTGGAGGTAATTAGTGTATAGGAAGCGCCTTGGCCGGCGATGTATGTAATCATATGTATTTTGTGTAGCAGGATATGTAATGAATGTGTATTTTGGAAGTCTACTTGATAGATGATTTTGGAGGGTCATGGGAGAAAATGAGAAATTGTATGTATATCTCATTTTCATTGGTGACCCTAAGTATGTATGAAGGTTTAAATTATAATTGAGATTTCCTATGTGTTGATGAATGGATGAAGAATTATATTTCAGTATTTCTTTTATAAAGCTGATGAGATGAAGAATTAATTTACATATATGATTTTGAAGAGTTGAATGGAATTTAAGAGTATGCTGATGCAGAACCAGTTTTAAATGCTCTGAATGATGTTTGATATATAATGCATGTCTGTAGAATGAGTGAAGTTCAATTTCTAGTATGCTGTGTTGTGTGAATTTTGAGTCCTGCAGGATGTCTGTGTAACACCCCTGATTTCCTGTACTCGAATCTCGATGTGATCGTCATAATTAATATAAATGCGAGTAAATTTTTCGCGTTCCAAACTAAGTTCAGCATCACACCGAAACTCGAATCACAGAAAACCAAAGTGTACAATTTTAATACATTAAACCTGGATCTATAACTAGTTCGCCCATAAAGGTATACAAAAATAATAGAGTATACAGCGGAAGAATGTGTATACCGGGCACACACCTAGTCCCATATATGACGATATGAGAAAAGGCTAGGCTAGCATGCAATGGCATAATTATAAGCCTATTAAACAACCACCTTTTAGACAATTACATATATTTATTCATCATCCATCAATTCAAGGGATTATCTTATACATACTTAAAATCTCTAAATCATCTATATCATCATACACAATTTATTCATTACACCTGAATTCATAAATGATGCCGGCCAAGGCACTTCCTCTACCACTATTTACCTTCACCCAAGTTTGATCTTTAAATCCGAACTTGTCCCATGGTAACCTGCATCACAATGCTAAAAAGGAGACCACATGGGAGAGTGAGTTATACATTCAAAATAACGAATAATATATATATTGTGATCATGTGTATATGCATACAAACATCATGTGTGCTTTGCTATCAAAACATTAAATTATCATTCAGTCATTATCTCACTATCACAATAGCATACCAGCCTCATGAATCGCAATTCATATCATAAATAAGCACAACATATACATAATCACTAACATTGTCACTTTGCCATTTATCAACAAGGGCATTCACAATCATTATTCTTATCAATTCATTATATCTTTAATCAATACCTCCTCGCAAGGGGTTTCTCAACACTCGTGGTCATCCCATTTCAAATGCATATGCAACGGATCCGATTTCATATCACGGGTGATCGCAAACACCATAATCAATCAATCATAATCATTGGTTTCCCGCCTCGCATGGGGTACTCCCTATAGCAGCCTCACAAGGAGCTTTCTCGTGATCGCAACCACGTTTAACAAACCTTATAGGTTTCCCGCCTCGCAAGGGGTACTCCCGCCTCATGATCGCAACCATGGGCATCATAGGTGTAACACCCTCGGTTAGATAAGACAAATCCTTCTATAGGTTCATCCTATTTAACTGAGAGTGTTAACAGTTTTCAGAAAAAGTGAATTTTTTTTTTTTTATAAATAAATACTTGGCAGATCAGTGGAAGCAATATTGTATATATCACATAGTCATTCACAAACTGTAAGTAATTGTACTCTTAACAGAATGGGGCACGCAGGCACCCTTAATTATTATACAGTCATTCGGTGTCTGATTATAAATATTCTATCCTTAATGATTGTTCTCAATGGGTTCAGCGTATTGCTGATCTTCACACTCGGGTTCTTGAGTTTCTAATTCCTCTGAAAAATGTTCAACAGTAAGGGTGAGTATAACCCAAGACCCTGATTGGTTAATCCGGTGCGGACATAATCCAGTTAACATACAATGTCACATAGATCATACATTCAACATATTCGCAATTATAACGATCAAACATGTTGTCATCACATAATCGTATATTTAGCATGTTCACAATTATAACAATCAAGCATATTGGCATGAAATAAATCGTACATATAACATATTCACAATTATAACAATCAAATATGCTGTAATGAATGCATGAGTTCGGATTTATTATGATTTATCTTTGGTTAAGTCTCATGATGCATGTGGGCCTAATAAATCGTTTCATCTTCTTCTCTTTCTTTGGAATATCACCATTCCAATCATCTAGAGCGATCAGGGTCCGCCCAAGTTCCATGTGGTACAAATGAACTCATTGGTTCTTATCATTGATTTAAATATTTTTGGAACTTGGATCCCTACGATCATAGTTACACTCCGTTATTTAGTCAAAGTACACTAGAATTGCATCGTCTCACCCGGCTATGAGGCGCGACTCTAATGCCATTGGGTTGCCGTTCCAGTTGTACTCCCAAGATTCTTCATGGAGATCGAACGTGAGTGTCCTCCACTGTACCAAGTGTATGCTCTAGAGGTTTTTCTTCTTCAAAAATATTTTCATGATGCGAAATGCATTTATCTTTATCATTAGGTTCCTTGGGTATCTTATGTATTTCCAGTCTTATCATATCATTCTCAAGTTCTTTGAATTTCATCAATCATTTAAACCTTGTAAGATATTCGTTTATTAATTTTTAGAAATATATCTATTATATATATTCTTTCATAAAGAGTAAAATAATATATTCTTTATGTAATTACGCATAATTTAACAATGTATAATAATAATAAAACTAATAATAATGGTAACAATATTAAGTTTGACAATAAATAATGATAATAATAGAATAAGAATGATAATTATAACTTACCAATAACTTAAAAAGTATTGAAGATTAGTTTCCAATTGAAAATTCAAGTGAAAAGCACTAAAAACAGAGTTTTCCGAGTGGAACAGGGGTAAATCCAAGTAAAATAGGTATGATTCCGAGTGGAATCATTCAGAGAAGGGTTCTCCAAGCGATCTGGCTAAAAATCCGAGTGGAATTGTACTGGAAGGCTGTTTTCCGACTAAAACAGGTCTGATTCCGAGTGGAAATGATTTTTCCGATTAAAATAAATTATATCCGAGTAGAAATGTTGATTTCCAAACTTTTTGAGAAAAATAGGTTTAATACTGAGTGAGAAATTGAGTTTGCCGAGTGAGATGAGTTGAATACCGAGTGAAACTGAATTATCCGAGTAGAATAAGTCTGTTCCGAGTGAAAAATGAATTTTCTGGGTGAAATGAGTTTAGATACCGAGTAAATTCAGGCTGAAGTGAGTTTTTGAATAAAATAAGCATCAATCCGAGTGAGTTCAGGTTAAAAGTTTTCTCAGGGAAGTTAAAAATATTTTTCCTAGTTAAAAGTGTTGAGCAGAAAGGTTTCTGAGTAAAATTTATATAATTTCCGAGTGAAAAATCATTCTGCTGACTAGAATACCTTCGAGTAAAGTAAATCCGAATGAAATAATCCTGATTCCGAGTGGAATCAGGTTGATAAGAGTTTTCTGAGTTAATTTAACTATATATTCTGAGTGAAATTAAACTAAAAGGAGTTTTCTGAGTGAAATTAAGGGTTTACCGAGTTAAAATCACTGGAAAAGGTTTTCATGAGTGAAGCTACTTAAATTCTGAGTGAAAATGAGTTCCTGAATGAAATCAAGTATGATTCCGAGTGGAATCAGTAGGAAAAGAGTTTCCTGAGTAAAAATAAGATAAGTTCTGAGTGAAACATGAGTTTACCGAGTGAAATTAGTTGAAAAGAGTTCTGTCTGAATGAAATAAAACAAATCCGAGTTGAATAATTGCTTGCTGAGTAAAATAAAGTGTTTGCCGAGTGAAATAAGACTGGGAAGCTACTGTCCGAGAGCAATAGAGTGTTTTTCGAGTGAAATATGATGTTTTCCGACTGAAAAATTGTTCTATCAGAATGAAATACATTCAGTTAAGATTGAATCCGATTGAAACTAAGCAAAACCGAGTTGTTATAGGTGTAAAATCGGTCGGATTAACATAAAACAGAACCTGTTATCATTAATCCATCTTCTATTCGTAATTTTCACTGGAAATCACACGGTACCCATGATTCTTAGTATTTTCAGTCCAATAAGTACATATCATTTCACAATTCATCACTGATTATATACACTCGGTAACAGATATATATATATATATATACACATGCATATACAGATAATAATTTAAAGCATTTAATTCATACACACTGAATCTGTCCTTCACTCGGTTTTCCCACAAGGCACCCGAGAATATACCCGCTTACCTCAATGAAGTTCCTGGATGGAAAGAAAGAGGTTCCCTTCACTGTCCTGCACGAGTTCCGAGTGAAACAGAAGGGAAAGGAGAGGGAAAGAAGCTTGCTGGGAAGGACAGTGATGAAGGTGTTTGTGTCGTGTGTGGGTATGAGTTCTGAGAACCTTAAGCTGGTTTAAATAGGGAGGAAGTGAGTGGAAAAACAAGTGGGGGACAGCTTTTCTGAGTGGGCTGTTAGTGGATTGCTAATGGAAGGGTCACTAGGAATTAAATAAAGATATATGCTGAGTCAGTACCCATTTCTGGTCGTCCACTATCCATAATGCGCACGATTGAATTTAAATATCATTAAAAGACAAAATTGAAGTCAATACGCACTTCTATCACTGAATACCGAGTGAAATTATACTCGGTTAACAACTATACCGACTGGAATTCTCACTTCCGAGTCAACAATTGCAAGGCTCGCTTGAGCGTGGCTTGCTCGCTTGAGCGAAGCTTCAATTCTTCACTCGGAATTCCTTGGAAACCGACTCAGGCACTCGGTTTCTCACTCGGTAATACCTCTTCAGACCGAGTCCTCTCTTTCTCAGAATCTTCACTCGGAAATCCGAGTCTTCCTTCACTCAATTCACTCGGTTTAGGCCAATTTCTTCAATTATACTTCCAGTTAAGGTTTATTTCAACCATTAGCTCTCGGAACAAGGCATACACGTACGAGTCTCACTCGGTTTTGGTCCAGTGGAGTGTATCTCACTCGAAATTGGCTCCTTCCACCATTTTCCACTCGGTTTCCTAAGCAAATTCATAGGAAACCGTTCGGAATCCTTCTCAATTGATTCCACAACACACTCCAATCGGCAGGAAGCATCAAATCAACATAAACATGAGTATTTATACATTCTTTTACTCGGAATACTCCAATTGGTGTAGTCTCTTTCAGAAAAGGAAGCATTCAACTCAGAACCGAGCCTTTCTATGATGTTTTCACTCGGATTTTTCTCCTCCACTCGGAATTTCTGATCATTCACTCGGAATTCTTCTCTGTTACTCGGAACAGAGCCCTTTTCACTCGGTGTTTGCATAATTTCACTAATATTCCATATAAATTCTATTATTATGTGCAAAAATGACATTTTTGAGGTACTACAGACCATCAACAGGGTATATATTGACTTATTCTTGCTTATAAACCCTCCATAATTAAAATTTACAAGGATAAAATTGCTTCTAAAAAGAGGGATGTTACAATAGGTGCTCGCAAGCCCTTTATCATATCAAATACCAAGTGATCGCAACCACTGGCTCATCATCATACAATGGTCCCCGCAGGGCCTTTCACATTCCATAATCAGGTGATCACAACCACCATTACCATATCATATCATCATCACATTGGTTTCCCGCCTCGCAAGGGGTACTCCCTTCATAGAATCCCGTAGGATCTTTCATCATTGTGATCGCAACCACATAATATCAATGCTATGCCATGCCATGAATGCAAGATGCAACAATGCATATGCTCAATAACAACCTCACAAGGATATCTCACCCTCTCAGTTAGGGGTATATTATATATTTTAGTTTTATCATCAATGGCGTATAAATATTCACAAGGCCCTCAAGGCACATCATTCAAATAATTGGCATTCAATGGCTACAAACACCACTCAACAATCCACACATGGATATCAAAGGCATAGCAAACATAATAATATCAATCCACACATAAAATCATTCGAGGCATATTCACCATTCACATATTTGGCAATCATCATTGCCTTACACACATACAAGTCAACTACTTGTATCCACCGCTAGAATGTCATAATATTTCATTTTATCTATCAATATCCTTATATATATTCATTGGGGATTTCCAACCCAACACAAGAGTATCATAATAATTTTCCATAATTATCAAGTTACCATTCCAAACAATTCAATACATATACATGGCAATGCAAGCATGAGTATCAATCACATACACAATCTCTATTAAATTTACTCATGCAATTTGAATGTTAACTCCTCTCCTACCTTAAGGGAAGAGCCGAACCATTCCAATGCTCCAAGAGCTCCTTTGCACCCTTCGGAATACAATCTACATATTATACATATACACTCATACAATTAATAAGCCATTACAAGGCATTCCTCATAGTTTTAGACATTTTCTAGCTTATCATCAAGTCTTAGACTTGTTAAATACCAAGTTATATAATTGTATTAGGCTTCGGGAATTCTTTTCCCAAAGTCAAGATCCTTTAGATCATAAATGCCAACTAACCCAACAACTGCTACCAATACTCATTAATCACCATCAATAGCCATCTTCCATCATTAATATCCTTCCCCAATGTCATTAAACATACATTTTACTCTCCTTTCACACTTCCCCCAATTTATTAAAGTTAGGGTTTCACCAAAACCCATCAACATCATAATTGCTCATTTATTTTCCACCCATCCAAATATTAATTCATGCATCTCCATAATAACCCACTATTAAAGTCATAATAACAACACCCCACCTAGGGTTTCCTCACTTTAAAGCTCTCCCAACAACCCATATGGCATAACACTCCCACAAATACATAGGACCCAACATCTAGGGCATAAAACTCATAAAGAATGGTGGAGAACTTACCTCACCCAAGAGCCAACATTGGGCTTCCCATAAAGGGAGAAATCCTCACGGAAATAGAGTGGGAGAAAGGGAGGAGTTCCAGCATAAGCTTCTCCTTCAAGCATCCATAAAACGAAAATGGTGAAGGAGGAGAAGACACTCCACACGGCTTGGGTTTTTGGAGAGAAGAAAAGAGGATATGGAGAACAACATGAAGAAGACGAAGAAGAAGAATGAAGAAAGGAGGGGAAGAAGTGACGTGAAAGGTAGAAAGAAAGTGAGAGTTTTTGTTTTAATAATTGTTTCCCCTTAAAATATCTCACTATTACCTCATAATTAAAATGGCAGTCCAATAATCCATCATGCCATGTTATATTTACTTTAATATCCTTTTATATCCTTAGAACCGAGTAAAAGAAGGGTCCACATAATTAAACCGAGAGAAAAGGGAAGACACACGCAAACAGGGTGTCACTCGCTCAAGCGAAACCCACATTCGCTTGAGCGAGACAGCTCCATCTCGCATAAGCCTCTCCATTCGCACAGGCGAAATAACCCCAGTACCTGTTTCCACACTCACTCGCCTGAGCGAGGTATTAATTCGCTTAAGCGAATCCAACCAGAAATCATCTTTCCCAGCACTCGGGTTTCTGTTGGCAGGATACCTTAAAACCGACCCAATATTAATTCGATTTTCACTCGGCAAACTTCAACTAAATCCGAGTCATCTCACACTCGGCTTCCCACTTGACATAACAATCTAAACCGATCCACTTTCCATTCAACCAAGACATTTTGGGCCGACTCATACTCATATAGTCTCTCACTCGGCAATTCCAATCCAATCCGAGTCATCTCAATCAACCCTTCACTCGGTAATTTCTCTAAAACTGACCACTCACTTATTGGGTCTTCCACTCGGTAAATGAGGGGCATCCCACTCGGAATCCCAAATCCTTCCTCACTCAGAATATTTTCTTGTCAACACCACTCGGTGTATCACAACTATAAGTCACTCGGAATGTATTCCATATTCACCACTCGGTATATTTTCACATTTCTCACTCGGAGAATACGCAGACCTTCCTTCACTCAGAAGGGGTCTCCACAATCATACTCCACTCGGAATATTCCAGCCAGATTCACTCGGCATACGATATCTTACTCACTCGGGGAATTCATTAAGTCTCACCCGGACTTGTTCAGATCCTAACCACTCGGAGTATATAGTCTTATTCACTCGGATTATATATATATTTCCTACACTTAGGATACAGTCCAATCTAAACCATTACAACAACTCTTCCCTTGGAAGAGGATCACTCGGAATTCCACTCGGGAATATCTAAACCCATCCCACTCGGGGTTTACTCATGCTTTTCCACCCGGGAAAAGGCCACACAAGGATCACTCGGGAAATTCTCCCATCTAATCCTGCACCGAATGGGTTCATCAATGGAAATTCCCTAAAAATCCATTTAAGTATTCTTCACTCGGAAAAGAAGGACAAACATCATAGCCTCACTCGGAATTGGATCCAAGCCTCCTATATTTCTCTCGGAATTCATCAACTTAGAATTATTCACCCAACATCATTCATATTCCAGTCGGTAAGAAGCATCAAATCAACATAAATCCCTTATGTATATATGTATATTCTCATAAATACAAACTTGTCCATAAATCCAATCTACCGACCCACATATATAATCCTACACTCGGAATGCTTATTACCTTCACACTCACTCAGGATTCCACTCGGATAAACAATCCAAAGGCTGACTTCCTTTGTTTTTCCCATGAGTGAAGTCATTCCAAAATACTTCTGGACAACATACCCCACTCGGTGCCATTTCCACTCGGAATTACACTCACAGAGAGACTTCCCTCGGAATGAGTTACCTTGAACTCGGATACTTCCACTCGGAACACAACTGCTCGGAATTTCACACGGAAAGCCTCTCACTCAGAATTTTATCTACTCCCTCACTCGGAGGGTTCTGCCTTGACAAGGCCACTCAGAATTTCACTCGGAAATTCACAACATCACAGAATTATTTTCTAAGGTTCTTACTCAAGGGAAATCTCGTTCAAAATCCCACACACTCACCATATACTTACCACACTCGGTCTAGTACAACTGTACCAGTCACACCTGAGTGAGCATCACCCAGCATTCATACTTCCACTTTCGCTCAAGCTACTCACATTCGCTTGGGCGAAGAAAGATCCAGTGACCAATTCCTCACTGGCTCGCTCAAGCTGATCCCTCACTCGCTTGGGCGAATGCCATTTCTCAGACCCTTCGCTTGGGCGAGACTCCATTCGCTTGAGCGAATTTCCTCCAGAGAGCAAACACTGATACTGTGAATCCCTTCCAGAGAGAAACACTGATACATAGGCAATTTCGTTTGAGCGAAATTAACCTTCGCTTGAGCGAAAATTGCCCAGAAACCATAAGGCCAACACAGGGAATCCTCGCCTGGGCGAGATCCCTTCTCGCTCGGGCGAGACTATCAACACAGAGGCAGGAAACGTAGATTTCACATAGTCCAACTTATGAAACTTCATCATAAGCCAATTTAATCATATCCAAGCTATCATATACATCATATAAGACATATATAACTTGTTCCTAAGCATTCTCACTCAGAATTCCTCATTATAAATCAAATTAGATTTATTCCACATATTCTCACCCATCTTCCTTAATAAGCATCAACTATTTACCATTCACATTAATTATTCATTTTTATAAAATTCGGGGTGTTACAGTCTGGCAGTTTCGCTTAAGCGAGGTGGATTCTCGCCCGAGCGAGAGCCACACCTGATAGGAAATTGGTCTCTAGACAATTTTGCTTAGGCGAGATTGAATCTCGCTCAAGCAAAATTGCCCCCATATCAGTGTTTGCTCTCTGGAGGAATTTCGCAGTATCAGTGTTTGCTCTCTAGAGGAATCTCGCCCAGGCAAATGGAGTCTCGCCCGAGCGAGGGCAAAGGGGTTAGCTACTGGCCTGACTCCGCTCAGGGGAATGGCCAATTTGCTCAAGCGTAAATGCTAGGAGAATCAGGGGGTTGGCTACTGGAAGAAATCTGCTCAAGCGAAGGGCCTAAGGAATGGCATTCGCCCAAGCGAGACCATTAGATGGTGAGTGGGTGAGTTCATGAATGAATTCTGTCTAAGTGAGGATTTTGGAAATAAACTAAGAGTTGGTGGAATTTCTGAGTGAATTCCGAGTGACTTAAGCCCGAGCCATAGTTTTCCGAGTAAGGAAGGGTACATAATCTGAGTAAGAAGGCCCTTGAGTGTGATGATCTGGGCAGTGGAGTTTCGAAGGGGAATTTCCGAGTCTAGTATACTTATTCTGAGTTGTGTGTTCCGACCTTGTATTCTCCGAGTGGGAGAACACCGATTGGTGATACTCAGTGTGAGTTGCCCAGGAATTTCTCAAGAATAACTCTCCTCGAGTGAAAAAGAGAGGAGGTCGGCTTTGTAATGAAATGCCGAGTGAATGCTACTCAGGTAATGAGTCGGCCTCGAATGAGATTCTGAGTGAATGACCAAATAGAGGTAAGTCGATTTCTGGGAAGTTTCCCGAGTGAACCCCCGAGTGGGTGAAGTCTCGGACTTGGAGTGAATTTATCGAGTGGATGTTGTGTGAGGGAGGACTCGGTCTGGACTGCTGTTGCCGAGTAGGGATTGAGTGAATGATGGCTCAGTCAGGGGATCTTGCTGAGTGGTGAATCTGTGTACTTTGAGTCAGTTTCAGGAAGACTCTACCGAGTGAGAACCCGAGTGCTTTGAGTCAGTTTTTTGAGAAGAATATCGAGTAACAACCCGTGTAATGGGAGTCGGATTTGGAGGGGTTTGCTGAGTGAAAATTTAAGTCTTGAAGATTCTGATTATGCGAGTGGGTATAGGTTTGACCCTGAGAGCGTTTCGCTTAAGCGAGTAAGTCTCGCCCAAGCGAGTCAATCATAAATTCAAGTCTGGACGCATTTCGCTCAAGACTCGCTGGCTTCGCCCAAATAAGGCATGTGTGTCTCGCTCAAGCGAGTCGGACTTCGCTTGAGCGAGATGATGCCCCTGTTACTCCCTTTTTCCTTTTCGCCCTGCTACTCCTGTAATGCCAAGAAATGCACTATCCCAATTAATTTCTTTCTTTTCTGAAAACTGAGACTTGAACCCACATTATTTTATGGATACCTTAAGTGCAAAATTGGGTTTTATTAATTCCCAGTGGTCGATTTCTTAAAACAGAATCACATTTATTCATGTGCTCAATTTTCCTTCCGCTGTTTTAATTGAGGAACTTTCTTAAAGTTAATCCTTTTAAATTTACCCTCTCATATCTTCATATATGGCAGTGGCTTATTATAGATCCAGGTATTTTCTAAAAACGCGAAAAATTTACCCCTATTTTTAAGGTGTTACATATGCAACTACCCGACATAGACCTAATAAAACAAAGGCCGTCTAATTCACTCAGACATACACATGCAATGCCTAAGACACAATTATATATATAAAGATATACATATACGTACGGGGATCTTCTCCCAACTTCCACAATCATCAATGTTCATCATTCACTTTCAATTCTTCTAGTACACATTAAATCATCTCTTACATACTACATTTATATTTACCATTCACAATTTCAAAGGATTATCTTATACATATCCAAAATCACTAAATCCTCTATATCATCATAAGCAACTTATTCATTTTATAAATTCAATACATAATAGTTCACAAATGATGCCGGCCAAGGCACTTCCTCTACCACTATCTACCTTTACTAAAGCTTTGATTTAAAATCCGAACTCATCCCATGGCAACCTGCATCAAAATGCTAAAAAGGAGACCACATGGGAGAGTGAGTTATACATTCAAAATTGACGGATATAAATATATATTGTGATCATGTGTATATGCATATAATAATCATGTGTCCTTTGCTATAAAACCATTAAAACATCATTCAATTCATCATCACATTGACATAATAGGCAAACAAGCCTCATGAAACACAATTTACAATATAAGCAAGCACAAGCACATACACAATCACATTGCCACTTATTAACCAGGGCAATCATAAATTATCATCACGGATTCATTAAATCTTCACTCAATTCCTCCTCGCAAGGGTTTCTCATTTCTCGTGGTCATCCCATCTCAAATGCCATGCTCTTATGGCTAATGCATATGTCAACTGTTTAATGCACATGCAATGGATCCATTTCTTACCATCAAGTGATCGTATCCAACATACCATTCATTTCACAATAAATATCATAATACCATCATCAGTCAGGGATACACCCCTCGTGGCACCCCGCAAGGTGATATATTCAACAATATCGTAACATCATCATCACTCCGGGATATACCCTTCGTGGCACCCCGCAAGCTGATATATTGTAACATCCTAGGTTGATTTACCTTTTCATTTACATACGGCAAATTATTTTCACAATAAATTTTTCACGTTGAATAAAAATTTGTATCTTAATATGAATTAGTATTTACTTCTCTGAACAATTAATCCACTCGGCCTTGATGTAAAATAATATTTACCTATTTTAGTTACATAAAATCATACTCAGTATGAACAAACCGTTCTAAAATGAATCCTTAAATAAAAGTACGTTAAAATAATAACTGATCGGAAATGGTTCCACTCGGTCTTGATAATAAATAGTATTCACTTAAATGTAATCAAATGATAATAAGAGTGTACGCAGAATAACATCCGTTCAGAATACATCCTTTGGTAAAATGGAGTTAAAACAGCGGGAGAAGAAGAAGAAGAAGAAGAAGAGGACAGGGGTCATTCGCCTGAGCGAGACCCCAAAGTACCTAGGCGAAATCCGAGAGTCGCTCAAGTGAGTACCGACTCGCTTGAGCGAATGCCACACCTGAAGTCTGAGCGAACAAGACACACATGTGGACTCACATGGGGTTTCACTCGATAAAAAGGTTTACTCGGCATAATGGTTTCACTCGGAAAACACTCAACTTCCATTCACTCGGACCTTCCACACTTGACTCATTACTACCCTTCACTCAGAAAGCTTCGCTCGGTCGCAACTCCCTCGGAGATAAATTCAACCTCCTTCACTCAGTTATAGTTTCTCCAGATATCCTCACTCGGAAAATACCCTATCCTTACTTCCCTCAGAAGAAACTCAAATTTCCACTCGGACACATCCTACTTCTCTTCACTCGGAATCATGATACACCTTCTTCACTCAGACAAGGGCGGGGATTTCACATAGTGGTGAAACAGACATCAAACCGACTGGCCCTCGATCAACCAGGGATGAATTGACTCGGGCAAGACTCGCTCGGTAAAAGACTATCACAGCGAACACGTGAAAATATAAACTAAGCATAACACAATGTCAGTTCACATCAGATTCAATTTAAGTCAGCACACAGGTAATATTACACACTCGGAAAACTTCTTATACCCAATTATATTATACAGTTACTCAAAATCACTCGGGCCTTGGCATCGATCTCCCCCTTGGCGCGACTCCATGGCTCCGGCTTCCTCCCTGTCATTGGTTACTAAATTAAAAACAATAGCAAGGGTGAGTGTTTGGCATCGTAATTAATATAGAGTGAAATTTAACAAGTTATATATATATATATATAAGTTACATCTGATTGCATTTTCATCACTCGGCAATTATAATACATCATACTCGGTAATTAATTCACACTCGGCCAATAGAACAAACTTCACTCAGCAATTATAACAAATGTCACCCGGCAAATCTACACAACACAACTTATAATTCATCAATTATCACAACTGACTCTCAGATAAAATTTGACGCCTAGTATCCGGATACTAAAGGATTGACCTTCAGCTGGGAGTCTGACTTGACATCCTGTGAACCCGACTTGGTTCACTGCGCCCGACTTGGCTCCCCCTCAACCACTGGGTCAAAGACCTCTGGGTAGCTTAACTGGGTTCGACTTGACCACTGAAGCCAAAAACAGGGTAGTTCATACCGTTGGTCGTCCTCCACCACATAATCACATTCCATCATATAAACACAAACATATCATTCCGATTACCACTTGCAACTGTCAGAAACTGACCTGTGCTCACAATGTAGGGCGATCGACTCGTCAAGCCCCTCAACATAACATACCGATTACCACAACCATCACGTATTTCATGCCATTATAAGCCATACACACATACATGCATACACATACAATTCATCCACATTATCTCAGCATTAAATATTTCAAGCTCATGACATGATTAACTCAACCACACACCCGATCTTCAACTGATCGGTGTACACAATCACACATGTACAAACATGGGCATGCCAACAACATTCAATAACATTTTCTTACTATGTTCATACTGTTCAATGACTCGGATGGGAAATAAGTCCTATTCAAATTAATCATAACCCAAACACCCCCTTACCTCTTCGATGATCTACGCCTAGTGTCGGTCCCTTCCTCTGAGCACTGGATTCGCAGTCTCAGCTCCGTCACTCAGCCTTTCGTTGTCTAATCTACTACCTACGGGTCAGAATGCAAAACCCGTTAACTCAACACCCTCGGCTCTAAGGGCCACATTTGAGCTCACACTCACCAAAGGAGTGGAGAACAGACTTGAATACAGCCATGCATGGTCCTTGGCTACCAGAGAAACGAAAGGGATAAGGAACCACAAATAAAATGGATCAGTGGACTCACCTTGAGGCCACAATCACAGGAATGGGGTTCGATTGAAGTTTTAACATGAACGGAGTCCTCCTCCGGAGCATGCAATTCAGCAACGAGAGTGGAGAAAACGAAGAAGAAGGAGAAACAGTCCAAGAAGAAGAAGTGGTTCGTGAATAATGAAGAGGGAAGAGAGAGAATTTCCTTTTATATAAAGCTCAGGGGCAAGACAGCCTTTTCCCTTATTTTATTTGCATTCTCATTAAAAATTTTAATCAATTTCACCACATTGGACTCTTTTATAATTAACCAACCAACCACGCTTATTTACTTTCACAACGTTTAATTATTCATAATTATCTAATACTTCATAAGAGTATCAATCCAATCTGGACATCGGCCAACCGGTATCCTGGCATAGTGTCCACACCTCAGAAATCCGAGCTAACGCTTGAGTGATCGGATACTTTATCCGTTGGTCTCAGTCATATAAAAGGTTGATCCGGACTATAATTCTGAGTTAGACATTCTCCTCACACCGGTTAGTCCAAGACCACATCAGGCATGAAACATCCTAAGTAAATTAAATAAAACCCGAAACAAAAGAAAAATTTTTCCCAAAATTCTGCACGACCAACAGGGAAAAACTGGAACAAGAACCTGACCAAGGAAAGGAGTGATCAGCGGAAGGAAGCGCCTAAGCGGACCACGATTCGCTGGAGCGAAACCTTATTCGCCCAAGCGAACGAGGCACTCAGATAATCTCGACCACTCGGGATTTGACTCAAGTCCACTCGGTATTTCACATCACTCGGTATCGAAGCTTAAGTTCACTCGGTAACCTTATCACTCACAATCCGAACTTAAGTTCACTCAGGAATTATCCCCTCAGCCATTACACTCGGAAACTATAAGTTCTCCCCACTCGGAATATTTTCCTCAGTCTCGTATCACTCGGAAATGTTCCACATATTTTTCACTCGGCTTACTTAATCCTTCATACCTTGAAAATTCTACAGGGTCAAGTTTCACTTAAAGATTTTAAGACTTCATTCACTTGGAAATACTCTAGCTCCTTTCCACTCGGGGACTTTTGAATAAGTTCATACTCGGGAAGTCTTTAAGTCAAATTCCCACTCGGAATTACATGTATCGAACAAAGGAAGGGAAAACAAAAACCGACAGTGGAAGAACCAAGCTTAAGCGAAATCAATCAGCGTTCACTCGCTCAAGCGAGACCCAAACTCGCTTGGGCAAGATAGCCCATCTTGCTCGGGCGAAACACCATTCGCTTAAGCGAACCAACCCAAAACCTTCCTCCCATTCACACTCGCTGGAGCGACCCTTATTCGCTGAAGCGTGTAACTCCACTCGGTATAACTCAACCTCAATTCACTCGGGGTATATTATCTATTCTACACTCGGGTTATACATTGACCCATTCCTACTAGGAGGAATTCACCAAGTTAAGTCGCGCTCGGACTTATTCTATACTTATCCACTCGGAATCACGCAAGCATTATACATTCAGTAAAAAAAATAAATGTACACAGCTTAGATATTTACCAGCATCATTAGCCACTGAACCAGATAAAATACTTAACATTATATGTACTGAAATGTGTTTGGTTTTACTCTCAATACCGAGAGAATTCAAATCCCACGCATTAAAGTAGAAAGTTAGACTAAAAGCCGGCCAAGGCTATACAAAACCATCTATTCAATATATACATATATGTACATCTTCACTATACAATGTACTTCCAGCAATCGGTGCTCTCCCGTCATTCCATATTCCAAGCAACATCCACTGAAATATGGCCACAATAGGGGTAAGCTTATACATATAAAATGACAGTAATGACTCGGAAAACCTCAAGAATTCCACTACACAGCATTGTCTCATCAATCAATCTATCACATGCACTGTCATTCAATATATCCACACATAGTATCATTCAATCGGAATTCATTCAAATAACACAGCCATATTAATCATATTGATATTCCCCATACATGCGCATATATCCATATTTATTTCATCAACAGGGTGCACACATTAATTCTCAGTCGGATCCGATCAGTTTTATTAAGTTTTATGTTGCAACATAGGCTCCAAGCCTTTCTCTCAGCTCCAAGCTGATCCGGCCGTTTTACTGGTACCAAACCGTTTGCCCTCACACGTAACACAATCGCTCCAAGCGACAACGGAAGTGTTACGGGCAGCCCCAAGTCCAACTCGGTAAGCTTTGACTTACGTCCAACCTAAGGTCTTTAAGCGTCCAACGCTTAGTGCACTCGGCACTGCCTCGAGTCCAACCCGAGGACCTTAATTATTTTTTCCCATGCTTATTCATAAGTACAACAGAGGCATTTCACTCGGTAAAATCATATAGCACATGCATCTCATATATTCATTATGAAATCTCATCAGATTCATCCAAGCAATTTCATGCACACAATCATAAGATATCAATCGGGAATTTATCCTCTTCCATTCAGTACAAAGTACTCGACAACCACACTAACATTCACGTAATATACATTTCATGCTCTCAATATAAAATTCATACAGGAATTAACCAACAGTCCCACATCATTCACTCGGTATCAGCAATACCAATGTCATATACCACATACTATTAAATATTAAACTTCACACGAGACTTAGTCATAACAGAATCTTAACGCATGCACTCGGCCACTACAGATCCAGTACATTTTCATATATTCACATGTTCAATAACACATATTTCATGGACGGAGAAAGATATAACCTTACGTGACTCAGCTATCATACACACACACCTGGTATTCGAAAGCCATCATCATATGTTTCACACAATCAACATATTCCCAACTATAAAATAAATATGTCATACAGTAATTTCACCCGGGATCCGTCCATAACTATGCGTTTGAGATGTAAAGCTCCTCCTACCTTCTGAAAAGACGTAAGGAACTCCTCTATTTTCAGTGTTAACCCGTGCTCTGTTTTTCCAACGCTGATTCCGTTGCTTCCCCGCTTCCACAGTCACTCTCTCCTTCTCAGAAACTGTCGCACCAGTTGAACACCACACACGCAGCTTGTGAGACTGGAAGTTGTTCCTCTACCGAACGATCCCTCCTTGCCAACAGTGGGGAACCTCAAGTCCTCCACAGCACCACAGTCATAACTGACGAAGAGAAGAACGAAGAAGAACGAAGAAGAAGGAAGAAGAAGAGTCGTAGAGGAAGAAGAGGGAAGGTCTCGTGGAGATTTTGAGAGAATGAAGAAGTAGTTGAGAGCTCTGAGCAGGTACACAAGGTAATGAGGAGAGGGAGTGGGAAACGTGCAATTTGGCAGCCACCATCCCATCATAGGTCATGTCTCATTACTCCCATCAGCATCAAATTCTTTTATTTCAAATTAATTCTTAATTAATAATTAATCCTAACTTGCAATAAATCTTAATTTTAATCTAGTCATTTATTTAATTAGGATGTTACAAGGCACACCAGATAATCATCAGCCACAAGACAGCATGTCTTTGCCCGTCCTCTAATGTACCACCGATCTTCAACACCTGTTTGGTCTGTTAACCCAGGTGGCCTCTAGGAAACTCGAGAGGGGGGGTGAATTGAGTAGTTAGGAACTTTTTCACTAATAAATTTCTCCTCTAAAAACTCAATATGCAATGATATGTGATTTGAATAATAATGCTTAAAACATAAAGAGTTTAAGGGTTAGAGAAGTGCAAACAGAGATTTATACTGGTTCGGCCAACCACTGCCTACGTCCAGTCTTCTCAAGACACCCTTGAGGAAATTCACTATAATCAAATCCCTTGATTACACCACAACGGGGACTCACACCCCGATCACAAATGCCTTGGATGCTACACCACACCCAAGAACATCACCATTGGATGCTTCACCAAATCCAATAACATCACCCTTGGATGCTACACCACATCCAAGAAGAACCCCCTCAAAGATACACCACTCTGAGTATCAATCTCACTTTTAGAGATAAAGATCTCTTACAAGAAAACTCTCTTCAAGAGTATGATAAACAAATTAAGGAACAAGAAAGAGTAATAACTCTATTAAGAGAATATGGCCATTATTGCTCATAAGAAAAGATTGGAAGTATTTGGTATATCTTGGTGTGTCTTTTGCAAATGAAATGCCTTCCTATTTATAGGAGAGGAAATGCCTTCAAGAGGTGTGAAATTATTGATTAAAATAATTGGAAAGGTACCTCTTTGATAAAATAATATTTTGTGAAAAGTTATAATGTTTCAACATGATTTTTTGCTTTCTGATCACGTTGTAATCGATTACATAAAATAGGTAATCGATTACATCCTTTTAAAATCAGTTTTAAAACATAACGTTCATATTGTAATCGATTACTTAAACATGGTAATCGATTACATTGCTGAGGTAATTGATTACACTAATGAGGTAATCAATTACACGATGTAATTGATTACACTAATGAGGTAATCAATTACATTCCATCAGAATGTATTCTTATTTTAAAACCTTTTTATATTAATGGCCGTACTTTCTTTTTATAGAGTCTTACTTTAATTATGCCTTAGTCTTGGATCTTCATTCTTGATCTCTGGCATTGGCCTCGTCATTATCAAAATCCTTCATGGTCTTCATTCTCCCCCTTTTTGATGATGACAATATTTCATTGATTTCATGACTCTTTTTGTGCTTTGACATGGTATACTAAATCTTCAAGTCTTGTGTCCATGTTGTTAATCATGTCTTGCATATATGTTGTTGATATCAAAACCTTAGTTCTTCATTCTCCCCCTTTTTGATATTGACAACAATTCCTGAGAAGAAAAATAAACAGCATGCAAGATACAAGATTTTCTCCCCCTTAATTTTGGTTTAGTTGACAAGGTTTGATTGATTTTTCTCTTATTTTGCTTCTCATATATTAACCAGGTTTGATTGATTTTTCTCTTATTTTGCTTCTCATATATTACTCCCCCTTTGTCAATGGCAAAAAGAATATAAGAGCATAAAGTTTTAGCAGAGAGTGATGCACCTTGTTGTTTGATGTCACTCGTTATTTTGATATTGCTCTTTGTTACATGTTGATTGATAGATGTTTCAAGAAATGTGTTGACTTTTCTTGTGGGTAAGAGTTAATCCTTAAGTGCCTCCCATCAATGATAATTCCTGCACTATTATAAATATTTGATCTTGGTACCCAAATTTTCTTGGGTCCTTGTGGGTTAGACGTGGATACTATATTCTTAGGAACCCAAATCATTTTTGTCTCAGTATAGCCTTTGTTCCTTATATGACATGTTGATGCACTGTGACCTTTTCTCACATAATGAGAGAATTTAACAAATGGGCTAGTTGAGGTCTTTTGTGAAATAAAGAGATTTTTCTACAACTTTTGCTTTTTGGAAGGATCAGATCCTAGTTCTGCTTTTAAATGACATTTTTGTTTTCCAAGAAGAATATCTAGGTTATCTCTTCCTATAGTAAATTTAACTAATGCATTTTTCAAATCATCAATCTCTTGAATATGCTTTTGACATGTTGAACATGTATGTTTAATGATAGTTTCATTTTTAAGCTTAGTTTCTAAGTCTTCCTTTTCTTCTTTAACTTGTCCTAGTTCATGATTGACCTTTGATAGACTTTCTTCTAAGATTAGGTTAGAATTTTTCATATTTAAGAATTTCTTAGCTAGTTTTTGATATTCATTATGAAGATCTTCAAAAGCTTCTTGCAATTCATCAAATGTAGGATTTGAGTCATTTACCTCTTCGGTGTTAGTCATTAGGCACAGATTTGCATCTTCATGGTCTGATTCCTTGGACGAGCTTAAACCATTTTCATCCCAGGTAATATAAGCTATTCTTTTATTTTTGGGATGCTTTTTCTCTTGCTTGTCAGACTTCTTATTTAGTTTCGGACACTCCATTTTCATATGTCCATATTTTCCGCATTCAAAGCATTTTGGACCTTGGTTAGATTCATCATTTTTGAAGGAATTCTTGAAGTTCGGCTTCCTTTGCCCTTCCTCTTTCTTTAGAAACCTGTTAAATTGTTTAACAAATAATTTAAGGTCATTATAATCATTTATACCTTCTTCATCATCTTCTTCATCATCTTCTTCATTACTTTCTTTAATGGTTGATGATGATGCTTTTAGAGCAATACTTTTCTTCTTTTTGTTGCTTTCCTCATGTTGATTCAATCTTTCAAGCTCGAGTTCATGCTCTTGTAATTTTCCAAAGGGTGTTGCAAGGGACATGCTTGACAAATCTTTTGATTCTGATATAGCAGTTACTTTTGGTTGCCATTCCCTGTTCAAGCATCTTAATACTTTATCAATCAAATCTTCATTTGAAAAGGTTTTTCCTAAGTATACAAGATGATTGATTATATGAGTGAATCTCTTTTGCATGTCTTGTATGCTTTCATTGTTGTTCATTCTAAATAATTCATATTCCCTAGTTAGGGTATTTATTCTTGATCTCTTAACTTCGCTTGTTCCTTCGTGAGTTACTTCTAAGGTATCCCACATCTCTTTTGTTGTCTTGCAATTAGATATTCTAAAGTATTCGTCCATTCCTAAGGCTAAGGTTATTATATTTTTGGCCTTGAGGTTATATTGGACTTTTGTTTTATCCGCACCAGTCCATTCACTTCTTGGTTTAATCATGGTCACTTCTCCAACTACTTTGGTTGGTATGAATGGACCATTTTCAATGGAGTCCTATATGTCTATATCAATAGCTTCTATGAATATTTACATACAGGTTTTCCAATATTGATATCCTACTCCGTTAAATACAGGAGGTCTATGAATGGAGTTTCCCTCAGGAAAGATAGGATTGAAAGAGGCCATGGATCTTCTTGAGGTTGTTAAACCTTTTCCAAGATACGAGCTTTGATACCACTTGTTAACCCAGGTGGCCTCTAGGAAACTCGAGAGGGGGGGTGAATTGAGTAGTTAGGAACTTTTTCACTAATAAATTTCTCCTCTAAAAACTCAATATGCAATGATATGTGATTTGAATAATAATGCTTAAAACATAAAGAGTTTAAGGGTTAGAGAAGTGCAAACAGAGATTTATACTGGTTCGGCCAACCACTGCCTACGTCCAGTCTTCTCAAGACACCCTTGAGGAAATTCACTATAATCAAATCCCTTGATTACACCACAATGGGGACTCACACCCCGATCACAAATGCCTTGGATGCTACACCACACCCAAGCACATCACCATTGGATGCTTCACCACATCCAATAACATCACCCTTGGATGCTACACCACATCCAAGAAGAACCCCCTCAGAGATACATCACTCTAAGTATCAATCTCACTTTTAGAGATAAAGATCTCTTACAAGAAAACTCTCTTCAAGAGTATGATAAACAAATTGAGGAACAAGAAAGAGTAATAACTCTATTAAGAGAATATGGCCATTATTGCTCATAAGAAAAGATTGGAAGTATTTGGTATATCTTGGTGTGTCTTTTGCAAATGAAATGCCTTCCTATTTATAGGAGAGGAAATGCCTTCAAGAGGTGTGAAATTATTGATTAAAATAATTGGAAAGGTACCTCTTTGATAAAATAATATTTTGTGAAAAGTTATAATGTTTCAACATGATTTTTTGCTTTCTGATCACGTTGTAATCGATTACATAAAATAGGTAATCGATTACAGCCTTTTAAAATCAGTTTTAAAACATAACGTTCATATTGTAATCGATTACTTAAACATGGTAATCGATTACATTGCTGAGGTAATTGATTACACTAATGAGGTAATCAATTACACGATGTAATTGATTACACTAATGAGGTAATCAATTACATTCCATCAGAATGTATTCTTATTTTAAAACCTTTTTATATTAATGGCCGTACTTTCTTTTTATAGAGTCTTACTTTAATTATGCCTTGGTCTTGGATCTTCATTCTTGATCTCTGGCATTGGCCTTGTCATTATCAAAATCCTTCGTGGTCTTCATTCTCCCCCTTTTTGATGATGACAATATTTCATTGATTTCATGACTCTTTTTGTGCTTTGACATGGTATACTAAATCTTCAAGTCTTGCGTCCATGTTGTTAATCATGTCTTGCATATATGTTGTTGATATCAAAACCTTAGTTCTTCATGGTCCTTACATCTGAGGCCGGCCCGACACCGGATTCCTTGACCCCGGCTCAGGCAAATCAAATATTAAATAAATCTCTAAAACATTTGCTAATATTTTCCACTCTTCATAATTTTTATTAAAATATCAGGGATGTTACATATATTCATCAATATGATAACATCATCTTCACTCCGAGATATACCCTTCTTGGCACCCCGCAAGGTGATATATTCATCAATATGATAACATCATCTTCACTCCGGGATATACCCTTCGTGGCACCCCGCGAGGTGATATCTTCATCAATATGATAACATCATCTTCACTCCGGGATATACCCTTCGTGGCACCCCGCAAGGTGATATATTCATCAATATGATAACATCATCTTCACTCCGGGATATACCTTTCGTGGCACCCCGCAAGGTGATATATTCATCAATAACAAACTTTATCAATGCCATGTTATGCCATGAATGCAACAATGCAATAATGCATATGCCCAACAACCTCGTAAGGATATCTCACCCTCTCAATTGGGGATATATCGTATATTTAATCTTATTATCATTGGCGTATAAGAAATCATAAGGCCCCTCAAGGCACAACATTCATATAATTGGCATCCAATGGCCACAACATCATTTCATATCAATCCACACCTGGAGATCAAAAGACATACCAAACATCATAATATTAATCCACACTTAGAATCATTCGAGGCATATTCATCACCCCACATACATGGCAATTACACTTATGCCCAACACAATCATGTCTTTGACATTACATCTCAGCACATTATATATATATATATATATATATATATATATATATATATATATATTTCATATCATATGGCAAGTCAATACTTGTATTCAACCATAGTGGTATTACAACATTATCTTATTTATCAACGTTGTTTAGTAACTAGTGTGGCAATACCACAACTCATGATTTCAATTCTGAGCCACTCATGCAATATTACACTTATTATAAAATAGAAGGACATTTCACAATTTAACAATAATAACGTATGTCCTTTTGCACAAGGAATAATCGTTACATTATTTATTGTCACGCGATACTAATATTTTTTCTAGACTTCGGTTTATAACAACCACCTCACCATTCAATCATTCTCACAATGGGTTTGTGTCACCCAAGGGTACATCTCGTAGCTCATTGTCAAATCCTTAACATCGCTCTCATATATTTCATTCTTGGTTGTTAACATTTATGTTTCACATTATATGTTATGGGCATAGACAAGTTATCCCAATATCTTAATTAGTATCCAACACTACCATATTCGGTCATAATTATATATCCCTATACATCCTCTCAAGCATCTCACAATATAAGGGAAGAAGGCCCAACACCATCAAATTAGGAAAGGAAATAAAATTTCCAACAGGGGTCACTCGCTCAAGCGAGACCCCCACTCGCTTGAGCGAGACCATTCCCTCTCGCTTGAGCGCCTCGGCTCACTCAGGCGTAAACACGCCAGTGTCCTTTCCACGCTCGCTCGCTCGAGCGAAGCACCCTTACACTCGGTTACTCGCTCGAGCGAGAATCGTCCAGTATCTATCCCAAGGCTGGCTCGCTTGAGCGAGGTCCAGTTTGCCTCATCATTCGCTTAAGCGAAAAACTTCCAGAACCAATTCCTCCCTCGCTCGCTCAACCGCGGCCACGCCTGCTTTGAGCGAGATTCATCCAGTGTCTCTCCTGCTCACTTCACACTCGCCTCGCTTGAGCGGAATGCTCACTCGCCTGGGCAAAATTGGGCCAGAGGCCATAATACTGATACAGGGGATTCTCGCTTGAGCGAGAATCCATCTCGCTTGAGCGAGAATCCATCTCGCTTGAGCGAGAATCCATCTCGCTTGAGCGAGATTATCATATCATGCGCAGAAAAAATAAGAATTCACAACTCAACATACCAAAATCTATTCAAAACCAATTTGACCAAATTCCATACCTCATATACCTCATAATAGACATTTAAAACTTGTCTCAAATGTTCATACACAATAATTTCCATTCTAAGTCATTTACCTCATTAAAATTAAGCTTATCATCATCACACATATAGGTATACATTTCCATAACAATCACCACCTATTCTCATACACCATGCTCATAATGAACAAATTGCCATTCTCATTATTTCAATATATATATATACATGGCAAGACAAGCATGAGTATAAAACACATATAACAATCACTATCAATCTACTCATGCAATTTGAATGTAAACTCCTCTCCTACCTCAAGGGAAGAGCCAAAATCCGAATGCATGCTCCGAAGCTCTGCCACATAGTCCGGAACACAATCTACACAACATACATATGCATTCATACAATTAATAAGCCATCTCAAGGCATTCCCCATAATTCTAAACATTTGCTAGCTTATCATAAAGCCCAATATCAAGTCCTAGACTTGCTAAAACACCAATCCATACCATTGTGTTAGGCTTCGGGAATTCCTTTCCCAAAACTAAGATTCTCTAGATCTAAGAGGGTTAACCATACCCAACAACAACAATATCTCTTTCATCCCTCATCTAAAATGCATTTCTACATTACATCAATCATTCAAATGCCATTATCGTCACTTTGAGTTCAACATGAGTCATCTTAGCTCAAATCAATCTTCATCTATCAACATATCCCAAATGGTACATATTATGGCCTAAGACTTTATCAAACCACACGTCCAAGTCATTGATCCATCACCACACTATGACCTTAATATTAACATTCATTCTTACACATTTCCTAACAACACTTATCCATGAGCTTCATTCTCTATGATTCATCATTACTATCATTATCCATCATTATAAATAATAACTCACACATTAAATATCACCTATTCACATTCAATTCAACCCAACAAGTCACAATATATACATTTTCCCTAAATTCTTAAGGCAAGGGTTTTCATTAAAACACAACCATCATTATTAATATTCATCAACTATCATCAATGGCTACATTTCCTCATTAATATCATTCTCTCACATCATTAAACATACTTTTTACTCACATTTCACATTTTCCCCAATTTATTAAAGTTAGGGTTCCATTAAACCCAACAACACTCATTAATACCCATTTATTCCTCATCACCTTCCAACTATTCATTCATCCTCTTCATTTATTACCACCAAAGCTAACATTAATGACAACCCACTCTAGGGTTCCATATTTAAAGCTTTCATTAAATACCTCATTCACCTACATTACTCCCCCAAGCCTTAAAACCCATAAACATGAGATTAACTTCATCAAAGATGGTGAGAAAAGCTTAACTCACTTTGAAAACGAAAATGGAACCAAGGGAAGGAGAGAGACCAAACGAAATTAGAGGAGAAGAGGGGGAGAGTTCCAGCTACAAGCTTTTCCTTCAAGCTCCCAAGAGACAAAAATGGTGGAGGGGGAGAGGGCCACCATGAGCTTAGGGTTTTTGGAGGAGGAAGGAGGAGATGGGTGGAAGGGAAATAAAGAGAAAAGAATAGGAAGGAGAAGATGGAAAGTGGCGTGAAAATGAGAGGAGGAGAAAGAGTTTTGTTTTTAAAATTTAACCACTTCATTAGTAATTTCATCGATTTAGGACAAACAGGCTTACAATTCGGACTCAATACTAAATCCAAAAATTATTCCGAAGGTATATTCGGATTCCCAGTAATACTCTTAACACCCCTGACCAATGGCATCTCAATCGGAGATACTTGGTCCGACACCCATATTTTAACCGGGTGAAATTTTATCTCATTTAGTTTCAATAAATTATAATTTTTCATAATAAATCCCAATTTAATCATCCTTATATTTTTGGGACACTCATTAACTCATTCATAATTATTTAATATTTGTTTATCATATTTAATCATTTTTATAAAATTCGGGATGTTACAATTTTCACCATTGTCTTGCAATGAAGACAATCCATGGGGTAGGTCGAAGTCTCATGCTTTCCACAGGAAGCTCGATAAGATACACTCAAGTGTTCCTGAGGATCTGGGGCATCAACCTAAAACATGGGTTGTTACAGTTTGGATGGAAGACACCTGGACAAGATAAAGGGTGACTGAATGTGGTGTAATCACAGGAGATAAAGCCTCTAATAGAGGTGCTCCAGACCTATAAAATGGAACATCTTTAAAGAAAGTGACATCCGTAGGGATAAAATACCTACAAAGAGTAAGAGAGTAATACTTGTACCCTTTCTGAGAGTGGGTTACCTGACAAAACCTGTTTATGAGATCGAACATAGTTTATCGATCCTATAACCAAGGACATGAAAGAAACATGTAGAATAAAAAATATGAAATTTGATTCAACACACCATGAGATCCCATAAAAGTCTAAAACTGGTTCGATAATATTCACATGCATTATCACTTTATAAAGTATGAATAAAAACACCAAATTGATTTTTTCTTTCATGAAAGAAAGACTGAAAAATAGAAAATAATTCTGAACGATCTTTCATGAGATATAATCATGTACAATAAGAAAAATCATATGTAAAAGTAATAAAATACCTCGGCCCTAATGTAGATGAAATATGACTCAGATCTCAAACATTTAAATGAACTAAAACAAAAGGGGACAAAGCCCGACTAATAATGCGAAGAGGAAAAAAGAAACGGGTATGCTTACCTAATTGACACGACTCACAAGATAAAGACTCTAACATAGAAAGACTAAGAACCAACAGTTTTAATGTATCAAAACCTATATATCCTAACTAAGCATGGAGTAGAAGAGATGTTGCCATTGATCCAATAAGAGAGGGCCTATTGAGTTGATAGTGGTCATGGGACTTACATCCAAAACCAATCGTCCACCCCGTGCTTCGGTTCTACAAAGAAACTGAATCTTTTGTGAAGGAAATTACACAATCAAGAGATCATAAAAGCTGACTGATAGACAATAAATTAAAAAAAGCACCAGGGATATAAAGTGCATTATGAACTGAAAGAATGAATAGGATGAATAATACTAATACCTCAAGACTATGTTTAAGAGCCATTTGCCATAAAGACAGAAGGTAAGTAACCAAAAGTGAAAAGAGAATAGAAAATAAACTTATTACTAGTAATATGATTAGTGGTCCTAGAATCAAGGATCTAAGGACCCAAAGAGTGAGAGATGCCAGTAAATGAATTATCCTTGTGTGCAACAGTAACAGGGGAACCTGAAACCTGACAATCCTTATACCACTTTAGGAAGTCATTGTAGGAAGGCGATAAAGTCAGATCTAGAGGCAACGATGAAACGGAAGCCGAAGAAGTGTAATATTTACCATTCGACTACTTGGAAGGGAGTGGTACAACATGGTTGGTAAAACTCGTAGTAGCAGACTACGGAGAGTCATGGGTAGCCATGGGTTAGTGAGAGGAGAAAGAAAATAATAGGCAGCATCACAAAAAAAAGGCTAAACGCAATTGAAAAGCTGAGATCAGACCCATGTAAAAGCGGAAAAGGCGAACAAAACCCAAGCAGCAGCCAATGGTCACCACCAAGCACAGTTGAAAGTGACGGCACATAGAGAAAACACACGAGAGAGAGGTGACACATGAGAGCACATGGAGACTCCAATGGGAGGAGACTGGCCGGTATAAAAAAAGCTTAGTAGATTATGACAAATAAAATATCTAAAACTACACATGCCTTTTTTTAAAACAAAAGTACATGTATCTAATTATTTGCAACTCTATATTTACTTAACATGATATTCATAAATATATCCTAAAAAATATATGTAAATGTATCATAGAATTTAAATAGTCACCAAATTTAAAATAATTACCAAATATTTATTAAAGACTAATCAAATCCTAGATAAACTTAAAAAACAATGAAAAGTGACATTTGATTTGATTCAATTTTAAAAACATGAATATGAAATCGAATCTTTTGAGATCATGTTTAAACCAAGTTCAAGGAAATTTGATTGATTCAATTTATATCATCAAGCTTAGTAAGATATGAACCGATGAACAAGACATTGTCTTGCTATTACAGAGTTTGCAAGATTGTTTGAATGGAAGTTGCAAATCTGATCCAAATATTATTTGAAGAAAGTTGCAAATCCAATCTCAAATTTACAATGAGTCAACAAATTGGTAGAAGACAAATTGCTAGGAGTTTATTATCTCAATCGAATGTGTTGGATATCATACTAATGTTTGGTAATAAAGAAATGATTATTTTAATATTTATGTACCCCAAATACATCTTAAACAATATAAATTATAAATATTTTATTAAAAATTGCTAGACTTATATGCACAATTTCCTATAAAAACTTTACACTTTTATATTATTTAAAGTTTGTCATAAGGCACTAGAGTTAGTAAAATTGGGCAATTCGCATGAACCTGTTCAAACCCACCATAAAAAACATACTGCGTAAGCCTTAAAAATAAATTCAAAATTAATAATTGAAAAAAAAACCCAAAAAATTAAATGAGTACGGGCCGGCCCGCACAGCCCAGGGGCGGCTCGAGTCCTTTTAAAAAAATAACCTTTTAATACTATTTATTAGTTGGTGTTTTTACAATCATGCTTTTTTAAGAAATCCATTTGATTTTATAGCATTTGTGTGTTAGTATTATTAATAACTTAGTAGCTAATACTTCATTCATTTTAATTTTCAATTGTAGTACAAAAAATAAATATTTTTTACAAAAAAAAAGTTATTAATTTTATAATATTGTTTATCTAGTAATAGTTAATTAATTTCAATAGCACAATTTTTTACAAATATAATTTTAAACAAATTCTACCAAGTTACTTCAGTTTTTTGTAATTCAATTTTTTATAAGTCAATTTTTTAATTATTTTTTTTTAAATGGGCTGCCCGATCAAACCCGCAACCCATTGAGAACCAAGTTGTGGTCTCTAATTTCAAGGCCCGAATATATGGGCCTTTTATAACCCGACCTTAAATAGCCCCCAACCCGATAAAACCCGACCAGCCCACCCAAATTGTCTATATAAGGCACCTATTAAAAACCTGACAAAAAAAGCAATATAAAAGTATAGAAGACTAAAATAAATAGGGAAAAGTTAAATACAACTACAAAAAGTGGGAGTGAGCTAAGACCCCTTTCATTCAGTATGCTAATGATGAGTGTAGCTTGGGCCAGCTATGCATCAAATGTCATATTACAACATAACTCACAGTACAGTAAACTACCAATTGTTACATCACACCAAAAACTATATACTCCACCCAACAAAGCAAAAACTATACATCAATGAGTTTATACTTCAGTTTTGATTGATGAGAAGCTCAAAACAAAATCTAATGATAAAACAAATCGCGTTCTATGTACTTGAACATGTAGACAAAACTCATAACAGGAGATTTTAGCAAAAATTGACAATCAACTATCTACAACAACCCTTCAACAAGTATGAATAAGGGCCTGAGAATCAGAGTACATCTGAGTTTTTACTCTAACAAGTTTGATCGCTCCATACTGGCATAGTATATATATTTATGCATAAAATATATTTGAACATGTAGAGCAACTACCAGACAGGAGATTTTAGCAAAATTTGACAATTAAAACTATCTACAACCTTTCAGCAAATACGAAGACGGGCTTGAGAAGCTGATAGCTGAGGATTTGCTGTTATCACCCTTTCCTGGCGTTCCACAATCACTGAAGTCAAGTATTCGTCGCTCTATCTGCAAATGAAAAATTCAATTGAAATATAAGAATCCTCAAAGAAAGTTTTATCTGGATTCATCTTCAATATATTTTAGTGGAAGCTATACAAGAATACGTATATTTTAGGGTTTGTCTTCAATATATTTTCTTGCATAACTTGGGATGCCAAAAAAAAGGTTATAGATATCAATTACATAAATCAGTTATACAAATCAATTAATAACATTGTGGATGGATTAGTTTTGGAATCAAATCAAATGATAACTCAAGTGTAGCATCCAAATTCAAGTCTGTGACTGTCTCTATTAAGACTTGCTATTGGTTTTTACTTTATGTCTGTTATAAAATATAATAGCTTTTTAAATATTTTAATATTTTAGTATTAGGAGAAATCTTACGGAATTGAAGTTTGTAGAACCCTGAGTTCCCCTAAAGACAAACCTTACTCTTGCCATCAGTTACTATCATGCAATATAAAAAGATCCAAATATGTTGTAAGAAAAAGTAAAAGAAAGAAACGTGGATGGAGGACCATTAAATCTGGTTTTACCAAAGCATTTGAAGCCAACTGAGAATGGCCCCCAGGCTCATTGGGAGAATCATTATTTTCCTGATCCTTATTGTTTCCAGATTTCTTTGGCAATGCTTCAGAAGTATCATTTTCTAAAATCTCCTGAGCATTGGCATATGTAGCAGCAGTTTGTTCACTGATCTGTTTCAACAACCCAATGGCATCATAGCTTCTATCACCTGGGCTCATTAAATACCCAAAATCCTGTAAACATGTTCGCTGGTTTTAGTACAGTGAAAAATCTAATTCAAGATCAAGAAAGTACTTATCCAGTAAAACCTATAAGAGTACCTCAAATGTAATTTCAGTATTAAATCTGGGGCTAGACAGAAAAGAGTTAGTGAACCAAGGAGACTTCCATGCAGAAGGTGATTCAAGACTTTTCCCAAAAGGTGTTCCACCGAATCTGTCATACAGCAAACAGACAGTCAATTACAGAGAGAGCATTGAGAATAACTTGATAATGAATTTTCAGGTATGGCAACAAAGAGAAGCAATTTTCAGGGAAACAGCCTAAGCAATTAGCAATATTACCATCAGCTATGATTTCCATACCAAAACATTTAAACAATGAAAGGAATAATAACAAACAATGAAAGCATTAAATTCAGCACAATCAACTACATAATTAAAAATAAAATAAACAATGAAAAACAGAAAGACAATTATAAAAGGGTAACAATGGAAAGGAATATAAAGAATTTACATGCTTTCAAAACCACCACCATCCTTTCTGGTTTGATCCCCCGAATTCTCCCCGGGAGCATGTGCACGAGCAACAGCAATTGAAAGTTTTTCATGCTCCTTTGCACGAACACAAGGAGTACGAACCTTTGAGCATGAATTTTCAGAAGATAATTTCAAAGGTGCACTCTGATTTGGAGCTGCTTCCAAGCTCTTAAGGTTTAAGCTTTTAGGAGTTTTAGCACTTGAACCTGGAACTCTCTCTGATTTTAAACCAACTTGATCTGGGGAATACAATGACAGGTCATTCATATCATGCTCAACCAAAACTCCAGAAGGTTGTGCCACCTGATAAACAGAATAAACAGGAGGGAAAAGCAATTTATGAAAGAAGACAGAGAGAAAGAACTATTTACAAACTTCTGATAACAATTTATTACACGAAAAAGGTGAAGAACAGTACTTAGCACTTACAATATCAGCAGCATTAACCTTCCTGGAATCAAGTGGTTGTTGCCGAACATTTACCTGAGAATTAATGTCAACAGTATCATTTTGATAGTTATTTTTTTCCAAAATAGCAGATTTAACTGGATGCTCTACTTGTTCCCCTTTATAGGCTTGTGCACAATTTTCTTTATCATCATCAACCTTCTTGGAATCAAGTGGTTGTTGCTGAACACTATCGTGAGAATTAAAGTCAACAGTATCTTTTCTAGAGTTATTTTCCTCCAAAATAGCAGATTTAACTGGATTCTCAACTTGTTCCCCTTTATAGGATTGTCTACAATTTTCTTTATCATCATCAAACTTTTTGGAATCAAGTGGTTGCTGCTGAACATTATCCTGAGAATTAATGTCAACGGTTTCTTTTTGAGAGTTATTTTCTTCCAAAATAGCAGATTTAACTAGATGCTCTACTTGTTCCCCTTTATATGCTTGTCCACAATGTTCTTTATCATCATCAACAGAAACAACAGAAATACCAGAAACACCAGTTTTCTGTTTTTGCAATGAAGATGGAGAACGCTTATCTGCTTCCCTAGATTCATTGTCATCAAACATGACATCCAAACCGGAAAAATTTTTAGTCAAGGTAGATGTTGTGCCAATCTCAAGTTTCTTGTCGATTCGTTTATCTGAAAGTGGTGACAAAGGCGAAAAAAAATCTCGGCGTCGTTTCTTTAATATGGATGGTGTACCAGTAAAAGTTTTGGCTGCACTTTTCAACAATACGTCTGGACTATCATCACGAGCGGGTGAGTCCCACAACCTGAAAGGAGTTAGACAGTTCATAGACGACATCATAAACTGGCGGATGCCCAAGGGACTAAATTCTTGCTGCAAATCACTCCCAGATTGCACAAGATCACAGCTGAAGAAAGGAATATCCAAACTTGGAAAACGGGGAGGTTCATAACATAGAGATCCTGTATCCTCCCTTTCTGTATGCACACTAGTCTTTTTATCTGCTGAATTATAAGTTTGCTTAGCATCTGATCCACAGCCAAAACTATTTACAAGGACCAATTTTGAATTATCCTGCAGAATATCATCTGACTCTTGCATTACTGCACTTTCTATACCATTAATACAAGGAGAACAGGAAATGTCATTGGCATAAGTGAAACTACCAGGTACTCTGGAGACAAAATGATCATCTTCAGGCCCACATAATTGTTTGCCATTGGCAGTAGACACCAACCTACCATCACTAGCAAAATGTACTGGTGGAACAGGTTGGGGGGATGAGGTTCCTAAAAACTTATTAGAACACTGGGGACAAGTTAAATGTGGAGTTGAGATTCCATCCGTTTCAGACATCTGGATGCCACACAATTGACAAAGAAATGAAGTGCACCCAGAAAATTCAACCATATCTTGACCTTTATTATAATTTCCTGCAGAAAAAAATCCATCTTTCATTGCATCTGTAAACATGACTCTGCAACATTCATCATCAGATATCAACATGTGTTCTGGTTTAAGAGGATCAATAGCTGCAGGTCCCATTGATGTTGAAACATCTAACCCCATTGAAGTCTGAAATGGGACATTCACCATGTCACAGAGTTCACTAGTAGTTATACAATCTCTTCGCAAATGCGAGGAGTCCTGCCCTGTGTCCATTGATGAAATATTGGGTAAGATATGTAAATTAAATTGGTAATCCCCACCGGTGGAATTTCCTGGTTCGTGTGAGTGTTGTTGATCAATGTATTGAGAAGTGCAAGCCTCTTGGTGAGCAATTTCTGGGATGCATATAGTAGTAACATCATCAATTGATACATAATATGGCTCTGAACAAGATACTTGACTTGGACTATGATCCTTTCCAAAACTACATTCTTCAGTTGACCTATATTCCTCTTCAATTTGTAAATCAACACTGCTTGTCCTTCTAGCTGATGGAAAGTGAACAGCATTAGCTGACACTTGACTACACTCTGAAACTTCATCTCCTTCAGTCCCCTTAGGACCATTATCATCCCCACTACACTGCAACCTTGTTGATTGATTAGAATTTCCAACATGAGGTACCGATTCAAAATGTGTAAGCAAACCTGATGCCATGTAAGAATCCAATTTCTTTTTGACAGAACTGTTCCAGTGGTTCTTAATAGCATTGTCCGTCCTGTTTCAGAAAATGCACAAGCACATCATGGTTTTAGAAGCTTGTTGATAAACAGAAGATCTAGAATGAACTAAAACAGCATGTGAAACAACCACGCATCTAATAACATAATTTGTATATCCCCTACTGATAGAAAAAATTACAAGAACTGAAGTAGCTTTGATGAGGGAGATTCACATTAAGCAGTGAATTTTTTTAGAAAACTAGAAGCAAATACCAGTAAAGAAATGCAATAAAAAATATATTTGTCCCCCTCTATAACCAACAATTTTCAAGGTCCCACTATCAGAGAGCACAAGCCACAAGACTGAAAAGAAAACTACCCAAATGCTGAAATCTCTCCTCTTCCCCATCTATAACCAACAATTTTCAAGGTGCCACTTTTTCTTTCTTCCCCTTCTCAGTAACAAACTCTCCTTGTTTGATTTCTCCATGTGTCCCTCTATCACAAAAACAGAAATCACAGCCAGAGTATCACAAAAGGAAGAGAAGTAAAACAGTGTGTAAGAATATTATGGATGATGACTGTGAAGGTTATGGTAGCGTACTGTTAGAAAACAACAGCCACAGAGCCAAGCTCCCACATAGAGCAAGGGTCATCCATTCCTATAGCATAACAAGATACCCTACTCTTAGCACATATTCTATTTCTTACCACTGTTTCCAAATAACTGTTATAACAGTATCGTGTTCCATTTTTGGAGCAGACCGCGATCAGTGATGTGTTGTCACAATTGAAAATGCAGTGTCTGTGTTTTTCGTGTATAGCAGCCGCTATGTGTGTAACATCATAGCAGTGAGAATGACTCGTGACGGTTTTGTTTTTATTCAAGCTTCATCGGTCACTTGGGTTGGGTTCCAAGTGCACTAAAGCTAGGTTTTCAGACCCATTCTCCCCTCAATCAATCACTAAACCTCACTCATGCGCCTCTCTCCCCTATCCCTGTTTTGGAAGACTCCTCCTCCCCCATGTCTCTGTTTGGTGACTATGTCCCCCTTCCTCAATGCCAGCGACAAACTTGGGCTACCATTTGCAGCGACTTATTTCGACAACGACACCAGCAACAATTCAAACAAAGCAGAAACAATTGTTACAGAATACAAGTTTTGAAACTTTTCCTTCTTTGATACCCCGGCCACACTTCACTCTGGTTTTTTTTAATTGTGCACTCTGTTTTTTCAATTCCCTTTTTTTTTAATTTGTTTTACTTACATTAGTGTTTTATATTTTCTTAAATTTTGGGTTCACTTATGTCCATGTATTTTTTCACATGTCAGTCGTTATATTAAATGTTCATTCTCTATTCTTTTTTTTGTTTTTGTTTTTTAATTTGTTTGTTTTCTCATATGTTAGTGTATCACTGTCTTTTAATCTGTGCTCTTCGCTATTTTATGTATAGTCATTCCCTTGTATTGTCTTTGATTCTCACTATGTTAGTGTATTTTACTCGTTGCTCTTCAACCTGATACCTCAGCCATTTCTGTGAAGGAAGGTGTTACCAGCATAGTCTGATGTAACTTTTGTAGCAAAGTGAGCAACGGGGAAATTACAAGAGGAAAGGAACATTTAATTAGAAAGCCAAACAATTTGCGCCTTGACCAATGCACACTAGAAAGGAGTTAAAGGCTGCACTCAACGATAAAGAAGGATTCAAAGAATTAGAATCCCAAAACATGTCCCAAAGCAAGTAGTATTGTTCCAAAGAAGGGTCCAATTGATCTCTCTTAAATTTGGGTATTGGACCTAACTCAATCCTAAAAGCTAACTCATAGGATGAGGATTACCCTCCACCTTATATACCTTTGATTGGTCATATCTCTAGTCAATGTGGGATTTTTAACAATCTCTACTGCAGGAGGCTGGAATCTACCATTGCAAAGGATCAGATGGAGAAATTGAGACGAACAAGCATAAAGGAAGCAAGTGATGAGGAGGTAGTGGGAAAGATATACCAATACAAAGCTCAGCTTTGGTACCAAGTTGGTTTGTCTTTCAACATGGTGAAATTGGACAGCTTCTGTGAGATGCTTGTGCTGTTAGTTTCTTTGGACCACATTTACCACCCCTAGCTATCACAAGACAATAGTTGAAGGAGAAGCATGCCAAGGGGAACTCTCATCTCATGATGGCAAGGGGCGGCAAGTGGTCCAAAGGAAACAATAGTTGCAAGCATGTCCCGAAAGTTGTTCTACTTCACCATGTTGAAAGACAAACTAGCTTGGTACCAAAACCAAGCTATGTATGTATTTGTGTACCCTTCCCACGACCTCCCATATCACATGGTTCCTATATGCTTGTTTGACTCAATTTCTTCGTCCAATTCTTTACAATGACAGATTCTAGCTTCTTGCAACAAGAGATCAATTAGACCCTTCAAAGGAGAACACTTCTTCAGAACAACGCTATTTGTTGTTTGGGAATGCTTTGGGACTCCAATTCTTTGAATCCTTCTTCATCATCACTTACTACCACAACCAATATCTTCCACCACTCTCTTGATTGCAGTTTTTTATTTCTTTCTGTCATTCATTGCAGCCTTCAACTCCTCTCTAGCCTCCACTGGACAAATTGGACAAGGTGCAACATTGTTTGGGTTTCTAATTAAATGTTCCTTTCCTATTATAGTCCTTTGATCACTTGTTTATAATAATTGCATCAGACTATGTTTATGTTGGTATCACCTTCCTTCACAGCAGTACATTACTTAAGCCAATATCAGTTCCAGTGTGCCTTGCACTTGCAGAGGTATCGGGCTGGGGGTGTTGCCAAAACAATGCCTTAAAGGTTATGGCGGGTGTCATGATGGTCATAATAAAATACTATATACACGCAGAAAAATAGGCTAAAAAGCACTGCAGAATTAATAACTATGCAAATCCAACATAATAACTCAATTCAAACCATACCATAACTTTTCAAGTTCAAACAAGTCAAATGAAAGATAAAAGACTGTGTAAAAAAACTGTATATATGCATCAAAAATAAACTAAAAACCTGTAGAAATTAATAAGTATGTCACTCTAACAAAGTAACTAAATTAAAACATACCATTACCCTAACTTATCAAGTTCAAGCAACAAAAATTTGGCTAGATTTGGATTTATTTTCAGCTGGACTTGCAGTGACATTAAATATTTTCTATTTTTTGTTACTAAGAGTAGAATTCATTTTTACATTTTATATATTTATTTAATATTTACAAAAATTAAATTTGTGAAGTTTTACCGTAGTATTTGGCTTTGTCTTTCTGAGTAGGTATATTTGTGCGTTTATATTAGGCAAATATTATTAACTACTTTGTCATAAAAATGAGAAAGAGAGTGAAAAAGAACGAAATAAAGAAGTGAGAAAAAGAGAGAAAGAGAAGGAAAGAGAGAGCAGAAAAAATAGGAAGGCCCGAGATGGTGAGAAAGAGAACGAAAACAAGAAAGAGAACCATAAAAAGGGCAAGAAAAAGGGTTTTTACATTGGAGATGGTGATCGGAGGGACAGAGATAGTGATCAGAGGGCAGCAATGGTCCCCAGGGACACAAGATCAGCAGAGGCAATGCAGATATGACATGCAAGCAAGTTTGAAGGTTGAGTGTTTGGTTTGAGTGTGCTGTTCAAAGGGTGGGGAACCATCTTTTAGGGTTCTTTCATCAACAAACCCACGGGTTTCTGAGTTGGAAAACAGGTCAAAATGGCCCATTGCTTTTTATTTTTGTTTTTTCTGGAAAATCCACCATGGCCCGCCCTGAACGCCATTTGACCATATCGACACCATGGTGCCGCCACGCCATGGGCAGTGCATGGCAGCATGTTGAAATTCCACCATGCTATGGCACCACCATAACCGAAATTTGACAACACAGCATTTAGGAATAAGGATAGAATACAAAAAAAGGAACTCAAAAAATAAAAGAGAAAACAGATTTTAAAAAATTAAAAAAACGAGAGTCAAAGATAGTAAAAGAGAATGAACATATATAACATGGAAGAGAAGAGATTAAAATACACTAGCATGTATGAAAAGAAGGAAATTAAAAATCTAAGAGAACAAAATACAGAACTAACAAACAACCAGCAAAAAGAAACACAGACATAACCAGAATTTAAAAAACTAAAAAGAAAAAGTATAACACTGATACAAGTAAAACAGAAATTAGAAAGCTAAAAAAAGAGCGAAGTGAAAGAATAGAGTCCATAATGCGAAAAACTGAATGATGCATGATCGAAGACAGAGCGAAGTCAAAGAATAGAGTTCATAATGCGAAAAACTGAATGATGTGTGATTGAAGACTCGAAGAAGGACAAGTTTTGAAACTTGTACTCTGTAAGAACAATTTTTGCCATTTGTCAAAAGTGTTGCCAAAGTTGTAGCTGGAGTACATCACTACAAATGGTAATCGAAGTTCATCGCCAACATTAAGAAAGGGGGACACCGTCTCCACACACAGATGGGGGAAGGAGTCTCATCAAACAGAGATGGGTGGAGAGGCGCATGAGTTACCCAAGGGACCCATGACGACTTTAAAAAAAAAGCTATGCATTGAGTGCCATGAGCCATTCTCGCAGCGATGACATTAAGGCTATTTATGGCCTTAAGCAGGCCCCAAGGGTATGGTTAGATCATCTGCGCGCAACCCTACTTCAGTTTGGGTTTCGGGACAGCAAATGTGATCCTTCTTTGTTCATTTATTACTCCAAGTGTGGTCACACTGTTTACTTCCTGGTTTATGTTGATGATATAATTATTACAAGAAACTCCATGGTTTTTGTTCAGACACTTATTTACAAATTACATGTTTTTTTCTCTCAAACAGCTTGGTCATCTGGATTGTTTTTTTGGGAATCAGAGTAAAGCACTTGTCAAATGGTTCTCTCCTCATGACCTATTACAGAAAACTAATATGAATGAAGTAAATCCTACTGCTTCACCTACGGTTGTTGTAACACCCTAACTTAGACACATATCGTAAAGCTTAATGAGAAATTCACTCCTGTATGTCCAACCTAGTGTGTCACTTATAGTAAAACCTTTCAAAAATACGGGCCGAAAAATTTCTTTTGTTTTCACAAAGCATTTTGTTAGAAATAAAACAGTATATCACATTTTGATCTTTGTTACACATATCAAGAAAATACTTCATTCATTAATAACAATACATGACACGAGCTGGAATTGCCATTTTGTCCATAGAAGATACATCGAAATGAAACTAGGCATAGCGAAGTTTACCTACCCAAATCCCCTTATGCCTCAAATACAGGGAAAGGTAAAAACAATAGAAGTAGAAAAGAAACATCCCAACCCACCACTGATCCTAGGTGAGTATCACCTCGCCATCTCCGTCGTTGTTACTCCAAGAATCTTAGTTACCACTGTCGTCTAGATTGGGCATCCATGCTGAGGGACAGAGTGGAACCACCATATAACTATGTAGCTCTCCTCCATGATCCTACGCCATCTATGGGTCATCATATCAATGTGTCGCCCAAAGAGCCCTGCTCGGTAGAGCACATAGAAACTTATACGGGTCATGACAGGTAAGAGAATCTCTGAAGGCAAGGAAGGAGAGGCCTTCGTGGTGCCCATCGTACAATCCCTGCTCTTTGAGTTGGAGCAACATCAGTACCATCATTAGCAGCCTTGCTAGTGGGTGGAACAGGGGCTTCCTGTTGACATTCTGGTCCGCCTTTCGGAGCTTTTATATCTGTTGTGCCGTCGAGGCCATCAGGCATATCTCTTATCTCGGAGTCTTCTTCGTCATCATTGTCACTCTCGGGATACTCGAGTGGGTATGTCATCTTAAGGGTGCATAGAAAATATCCTTAGGCAGTGCTATGTGCAGAGGTAAGGGTGTGATACTATAAGAGCTAATATCAGAAGTCGGGATGGGGCGTGCATTAAAGATGGATGCTCATGCACTGCCTCCATTACTGTTTTCAAGCGATGGGTAGTCATTTCCATGGGGCTCGACATCTAAAATTTTAGGATAAACACAAAGAGAAAGAGAAACAAAAAGGGAGTGAGTCCACATTCAAGATATATGGCAACTTGACTCACATCACAAGGATTTTACAAACTCATACATCAATCAATATGTTATGTTATGCTATGCTTTATTATCTATAAACAACTTATGCATGAGGGCCCTTCTAACTTTTTCAACAACCGGGAGTGATCGACAGCGAATCTCATCCTTACTCAAAGGTAAAAACTTAGGCTCACTAGCCCTATCATCTCATAAAGTGGATATCTTTTCCTTGTTCGAGATTGTGCCTATCCACGATTATGGTAACCCTTGTTTGAGTCGAAATACATCAGTGTACAACAGAGACCCGACATTATGAGAGCAACTCTGAGCCATTGGGCCATTTGCACGGTCCCAATGTATCCCCCAAGGCCTTCCTAGGAGATTAAACGCCAATGGCTCCTTGTGCGTGCCCACACAGTGACTCCCGTCACAACCATACTTATGATGCATGCAATGCAACAATAATACTTATGATTCTTTTATTGGCTTTTCATTTACGGGCACAAGTTCTCTATCAAGATTTACCCCATATTATGTATACAGTAGGAATTCTTATCGATACCCCTGTCTTACTACATTGAGAACCTTTCTCCAATCTATCATCATTAGTCTCATGATGTCGCTCATATTCCAACGTAGTGTGTAAATGATTGTACTAAATTACACTTACTAATTTTTAGGAAAGGTTGGAGGGGTCCCAAACGATCTCCACTTAATACCTAGTCTCCTTAGTCAGAATTTTCTATGCAATTAATGGTACAATAAATCACAACAGCTACCGACCAATAAAGAAAACCAAAACTTAAATGAGGCCCGGTCAATTATGCCTACGTCCTCGGATGCCACTCAACGTTTCATTTATGATTAGGGTCTTATGAAATGGTATTTCAGGCTCCAATATTTATTATCTTAAGTAGATATGGTTTAGGGCTAAAGTATAAGTATTATTTGAAAGGGATCATGGCATTTGGAAATACAGGTATAGATAGAACATAAGAATGTATATGTATATTCATATATAAAATCTCAAAACTCTTGTATTTGAAAACCAAGTCAAATTAAACATTGAGTGAAGTAGGATAGATAGGAAAATATATAAGTACATATAAAATGTTCATTCTTTTATGTTTCAAAACCAAAGTGGAGCAATTTCAAATAGCATAAGTAAGGGTAAAAGTCTAAAGTTTTTAATTCTTTTAAAGACCCAAAATAAGGTAAGTAATAGATTTTAAATAATGAAAATACTCATATGAGTATAAATATATAAACATGTATAGTACATGTAAAACCATGCATAAGCATTTGTTAAAATACTTGTAATTTATTTGTCAGGTTCCTTAGCTTTTCTAGAAAGCCTTGCTTTATGCCCTCTTTTATGCATAATGTCTCCTTTTGTTTTTGTATATAATTGTAGCAATTCCTCATTAATGAATATAGAGAATATTTTGAATCTCAAGTTGGTATCAGAGCAGGTTGGATCCTGCTCTGCAGTCAGCGGCGTCGCCGCCCGCCGCCGCCCGCCGCCGGCCACCGTCCGCCGGCACCTTTTTCTCCGGCGAACCTAGGGTTAGGATCGCCTTGAAGAGCGCGGCCTATCCCTGGTAACCGCGTCCCCGACGGCTTCCTCACGCGCCCTCACGCGCCGCCCAAGCTCCGTCCACGCTCCGGCGCGTGAAGCCCACGCGCCGCCCTCCGGTGACCGGTTCTTCACCGGACCTGTCTCGCCTGGCTCAGTTTCTTCTCCCCTCTCTGTTCCAAGTCTCGGGTTCAAGTTTTTCCAAGCTTGAACAACTATTTCTCTAATTTTTCTCCTTTTTGGGCTTTCGTTTTCCCTAAAATGGCTTCTGCTGGGCCTGTTTGTGCCTTTTCTGGTACCCCAACCATTACTACTGCCAAACTAAACTGGAAAAATTACTTATCTTGGTCTGCCTCAGTTGAGTTGTGGTTTCTTGGCCAAGGGTACCATGACCACTTGGAGAAGGAAGCTACAGCCGTGTCCAATACTAAAAAATCTGAATGGGAGAAGCTTGATTTTCAACTATGTGCTGTGCTATGGCAATCTGTTGAACCAGAAGTCTTGGAATTTCTTCGGTCCTTCAAAACGTGTTGCTCTTTCTGGAAGGAGGCTCAGGATATATTTGCCAATGACATTCAGCGTCTGTTTGATACAACCCAAAAAGTGGCTGGTCTAAACCAGACCAATCATGATATGATTGCTCATGTTGCTAAAGCTCGGGCTGCTGTGGAAGAACTGAAGAGATTCCTTGTGGCAGATTCATTGGAGGAGGTTAATAAAAAGCTGGATAAATTTTACATGGTCCTTATCCTGAGAAGTCTGCATTCAGATTTTGATCATGTGCGTGACCAAATTCTTGCTGGTGATAAGGTCCCATCAATGGACTCTCTTGTTACTAGACTCCTTCGTGTTCCCACCTTGATGAAAGGAGAAAATTCAGCTGAAATTGTGGAAGCATCTGCCTTGGCAGCTCCACGTAGTACGAGAGGGGGTCGCAGCAACAGAGGAGGTCGTGGTGGAAGAAGTGGACAGCCTCAATGCTCTTACTGCAAGCGAATGGGTCATACTCAAGAGAATTGCTTCTCCCTGCACGGTTTTCCTGACAAGGCTGCACATATAGCTAAATCAGAAAAAACCGACACTAAACTTTCTGATGAGGAGTACCAAGAGTATTTGAAGCTGAAATATGAAAAATCCGTTTCCATGCCAAGTGGTTCAACAGCCTGTGTCTCTCAATCCACGGAGGGTTGCAGTCCTTGGATTCTTGACTCAGGTGCTTCTGACCACATTTCTGGTAACAAATCCTCATTCTCATCTATCTCTTCTCCAAATATTCCCCATTTTATTACTGTAGCCAATGGGTCTCAGGTTGCATCCCAAGGAATTGGTCAAGTTCCTTTGTCTCCTTCCTTAAAATTAAATTCTGTATTGTTCATTCCCCACTGTCCTTATAATTTAATTTCCTTGAGTCAATTAACCCGCTCATTAAATTGTTCTGTAACTTTCAACGCTGATTCCTTTGTTATTCAGGAACATGGTACGGGGCGTCTGATTGGAGAAGGACATGAATCACGAGGTTTATATTATTTAAAACCTAGCCCTCCTGTGTCTTGTTTTGCAACCTCAACACCAAAACTCCTGCATGATCGTCTAGGTCACCCAAGTCTAGCCAAATTGAAGATAATGGTCCCTAGTCTTAAGCATCTTCAAGCTTTAGATTGAGTCATGCCAATTAGGAAAACATGTTAGGTCCACATTTCCTCCACAGAATAAGGAAAGATGTGATTCAGTTTTTTCTATCATTCACTCTGATATTTGGGGTCCAAGTCGTGTCACATCCTTTGGTTTTAGATATTTTGTAACCTTTATTGATGAATTTTCTCGATGTACTTGGGTTTATTTAATGAAAGAAAGGTCTGAACTTTTACCTATTTTTATGACCTTCTTTAATGAGGTTAAAAACCAATTTGGGAAAACAATTAAAATTTTTCGAAGTGATAATGCTAAAGAATATTTTTCCCATGATTTATCCTCATTTTTGTCTTCACAAGGTATTTTACATCAATCCATATGTCCTCATACCCCTATGATATAGCAGAAAGGAAAAATCGCCATCTCCTTGACGTTGCACGTTCCCTAATGATAAATTCAAATGTTCATGTCCATCATTGGAGAGATGCAGTTCTCACGGCCTGTTTCTTGATAAACAGGATGCCTTCTTCCTTTCTCAAAAACCAAATTCCTCATTCCATTTTGTTTCCTCATGATCCTCTCTTTCATGTCTCTCCCAAGGTATTTGGTTGTACTTATTTTGTTCATGACCTTACTCCAGGCTTAGACAAACTCTCTGCTAGAGCTATTAAATGTGTCTTCTTGGGGTACTCTCGTCTTCAAAAAGGTTACAGGTGTTATTCACTAACTACTAAACGGTATTATATGTCAGTTGATGTATCCTTCTTTGAAGACACCCCCTTTTTCAATCCTTCCATAGACTATTCTTCTACCCTTCAACAGGTCCTTCCTGTCCCATTATCTGGTCCAATGAGCAATTCTTAGCAAAATGTCACTGAAATTCCAGCTAATCCATCTAGTTCTGTTGAGGCTGCCCCTCCACCTCTCATCACATATCAACGCAGGACACAACGCGTTAGTTCTACTTCACCAGAGTCACCTCCTCGTGATCCTGTTCCTTCCCCAACAGATCCTCAGACCATGGCTCCTTCGAATGCGTCACCTGATTGTGCTACAGCCTGGCCCATCGCCCTTAGAAAAGGTAATCGTTCAACTCGAAACCCACATCCAATTCATAATTTCTTGAGTTATCATAGATTGTCCTCTTCATATCTTTCTTGTGTTTTCTCCTTATCATCTCTCACCATTCCTAAAAATATCCATGAAGCACTTGATCATCCTGGATGGCGACAGGCCATGATTGATGAAATGCAGGCTCTTGAACACAATGGCACTTGGAAACTTGTCCCTCTTCCTCCTGGGAAGAAAACTGTTGGTTGCAGGTGGGTCTATGCTATCAAAGTTGGCTCTGATGGTACCGTTGATCGCCTTAAAGCCCGGTTAGTCGCCAAGGGATACACTCAGATCTATGGCCTTGATTATTGTGACACATTCTCTCCGGTGGCTAAAATTACCACAGTTCGTCTGTTTCTTGCTATGGCTGCCATGCGTCATTGGCCTCTACATCAACTAGATATTAAAAATGCCTTTCTTCATGGTGACCTTGAGGAGGAAATTTATATGGAGCAACCTCCTGGATTTGTTGCTCAGGGGGAGTGTGGCTTAGTATGCAAACTAAATCGATCTCTCTATGGGTTGAAGCAATCTCCTCGAGCATGGTTTGGTAAATTTAGTCACATTGTGCAGCTCTTCGGACTGAAAAGAAGTGAAGCAGATCATTCTGTTTTCTATTGTTTTACATCTCCTGGAAAATGTGTGTATCTAATTGTCTATGTGGATGACAGTAATTACAGGAAATGACGCTGCTAAGATATCTCAGTTAAAGAAACATCTATTCAGTCATTTTCAAACCAAAGACCTGGGTTATTTGAAGTACTTTCTCGGAATTGAAGTGGCTCAATCAAAAGATGGTGTTGTGATCTCACAAAGGAAGTATGCCCTTGATATTCTAAAAGAGACAGGTCTGGAAAATTGTAAACCAATTGATAGTCCTATGGACCCAAATCAGAAGCTCATGGTGGATCAGGGTGAAATCTATCCTGATGCCGAGAGATATAGGAGGCTAGTAGGCAAACTCATTTATCTTACCATTACAAGACCTGACATTTCCTTTGTTGTTGGGGTTGTTAGTCAATTTATGCAGAAACCCCATGTTGATCATTGGAATGTTGTCATTCGTATTCTCAGGTATTTGAAGAAGGCTCCAGGACAGGGACTGTTATATGAAGACAAAGGTCACACTCAAGTTACAGGATATTGTGATGCGGATTGGGCTGGTTGTCCCATAGATAGGAGATCTACCTCAGGATATTGTGTTTCCATTGGGGGAAATATCATCTCATGGAAAAGCAAGAAACAAAATGTTGTTGCTCGGTCCAGTGCAGAGGCTGAATACAGGTCTATGGCTATGGTTACATGTGAACTTATGTGGATTAAACAATTTCTTCAAGAGCTGAAATTTTGTGATATTGACAAAATGACATTATATTGTGATAATCAGGCAGCTCTTCACATTGCCTCCAATCCGGTGTTTCATGAGAGAACCAAACACATCGAGATTGATTGTCACTTTATAAGGGAGAAGATTCTGTCCAAGGAAATTCACACTGAATTCATCAACTCTAATGACCAGCCAGCAGATATCCTGACTAAATCCTTGAGAGGACCTAGGATTCAATCTATATGTTCCAAGCTTGGTGCATATGATTTGTATGCTCCAGCTTGAGGGGGAGTGTTAAAATACTTGTAATTTATTTGTCAGGTTCCTTAGCTTTTCTAGAAAGCCTTGCTTTATGCCCTCTTTTATGCATAATGTCTCCTTTTGTTTTTGTATATAATTGTAGCAATTCCTCATTAATGAATATAGAGAATATTTTGAATCTCAAGTGCATTGAATTTCAAAACTATTAAGTTAGAGCAGGGTGAAGATTTGTTCGTTAAGATAGTTGTTAATAAGATAATTGGACATTTGAAAAGATAGAATTACATGAATATAAATGTACATAATTCAAACTCTTGTATTTTTAATTTAAATCCAATAAGTAACTCGTTTTTGTGCTAAAAGTATAATTTACTTTTCTGAAACAACATAGTCTTAAAATCAGGGCTAATTTATAAATTCCATAAAAAATAGTAAAACATTTTTAAATCAAAAACCTTTTTACAGAGAATAACTCATGATGTCTAAAATCTAAAGAATATTTTTACCAAATTTTATAAAAATCAGAAAGGGTATAAAAATTTGTTTTCTCAAAGATTGTCGGGGTGTAGGTACACCATGCACATTGTTTTTGTGAAAATCATAGAAAATTTATTTCTTGTTAAAAATTCATAAAACTTGTGCGAAAAGAAAGCTGACATTTCAAAATTTATTATCATGTCCAGATTTGAGGGAAAAGAAGTTATATATCTCATCAAAACGTCTTCTTTGGACAATTCCAGTATACAGATTTGTCAACAACACTGAACTTTAGGGTTTCTTAAAACATTTTCAGATCAAAATATATAACGTTTAAAAGATCATGCAAGGTATTCTTGAAAACTTTAGTATGTCTAAAACATAGTTCATATTTTTAAATCTTTGAAATATAGCCATAGGCAACATTTATACCCTGGAACATTATATTGTTCCATTCTGGGCAATGTTTCTTGTGAAAATTATAAAATTGGATTTAAGTCCAAAGTCGATGATTTTTGTACCCAAATGCTAAACACATTCAGTATTATAACATATCCAAAATTTATGAAAATATTCATACAACATCATATTCAAAAGTAACACAAACAGAAGCTCAGAAATTTCAGCATGGAAACATGTTCATCAACCAAGCATACATTGATCATACATCATTTTGAAACCATTTCATGGCAATCACCCCAACCCTCATTTCCATAAAGATATTGAGTTCATAAAAAAGTTTGGTTCATGTCCAGAAACATGATTTTATGAGCTAGTATGGTGATGATTCTAGGGCAATCATCAGCACCCTAATGATTTCACAAATTCTAGGAAAATGAATAAACTTCTTCCTCGCCTCCTGAAGATTTTCATGGAGATTGAATAGAGAGTGGAAGGGGGCTGATTCTTCAAGCTCCAAGGCAGCAAGAACTCCTTCTTGCTCCAAGAAGAGAGGCTACCTCAACCAACAAATGCTAAAACGTCTTACTTTCTATGAAGAGAAAAGTAAAGACCTTTGAGAGAGGGAGAGTGAATGAAGTGTGGCTGAAATGTGTGGAAGGAGGGCTTCATTTATAGGAGAAGAGGTTCATGGTGAGTGGTGGAAATGGGAGGCCACCTCTCACACCAACCAACCACAATTATCCTACATGGACTTAAGGAAATATAATGGAGAAACAAAATAAAAAACCATTGGTTTTTGTGGGGTGTTTTGGCCATGAGACTGAAGGAGTCAAGGGTGGTTTTGGGAAAAGTTTTCCAATGGAGAAGTCACCATGTGGGGTGATTTAGGTCTTGTAAGACAATGTTGCTTGAATAGTGTTTTGTATGATGCATGAATAGTAGTTTGTGTAAGAAATATGATGATGTTGGTGGGAGAGTGTTAGGTGGAGTGAAGGGGGGTAAAAGAGAGGGAGAGAATGCTATTTGTTAAGTTCTTAAGTGGTTTAGTGAAAAAAACTTGGAAGATGACTGGTCCATTAAGGTTTAACGAAGGTCTTAGGGGTTTTAATGGTAATTTGTAATCTTGTCTTAGAATAGGTTGGGCCTTTATCTTAAGATCCAATTAGAATTTGGAGAGAGTCCACTGCATTTTAGTCCAAGGACTAATTTGCAATTTTTTCAAAAATTAGGTCTAGGGACCATTTTGCAAATTTTCAAACGTACGAAGAAATCATTCGGAATTTCTATAAGTATAATTCTTCAATGAGTTAGGGAGTCTTATTCATTTTGAAGACTATAATCATCACACAATCATAAAGCAAGCAAAGCATTTCATTAATCATCAAAAATGTTTCCAGGCAATAGCAGAATTTCCACCTAAAGGAAATTTGGGGTGTTACAGTTGTTGGCTGCAAGCTCACCAAATTTGGTTCAGCTCCCTTATCAGACCCTACTCCCTATCTATTGTTGGTGCCTTACGATACATGACAATCACTCAATCAAGCATTAGTTTTTCAGCCAATAAAACGTGTCAACTCATGGCTTCACCTACTGAAGCTCATTGGGTAGCTGTTAAGCGAATACTTCATTATCACAAAGGAACTATTCAGCTTGTTCTGCATGTCATATGCTCCTCTTACATCTAATATTGGCCTATTGTCATGCAGATTAGGCTTCTGACCCAGATTACCACAGGTCTACATCTACTGCCTACACCATTTTGGGTCCGAATCTAATCTAATGGTGGTTTCGAAAGCAGACAGTGTTTACCAAGTCCACCTCAAAGGCAAAATATCACAATTTGGCTCTAGCTACTCAGGAAATTTATGGATCCAATCTCTGCTTAAGGAATTCCAGGTTGCTTCCACAATACCTCTCATTCTATGTGATAACCAAAGCACTATGGCCTTGTCTCACAATCCTATTCTTCATGCAAGAGCCATGCACCTAGAACTAGATCTCTACTTTGTTTGCGAAAAAGTTCTGCGGTAGCAACTCAAAATTGGGCACATCCTAGCTCAGGATCAAGTTGCTGATAGCTCAGGATCAAGTTGCTGATGCTCTCACCAAATCCTTATCTCCTTTTAAATTTCAAGATGATAGGTCCAAGCTCAAAGTTGGTGATTTTTTTAAATCACTCCTCACCTTGAGCTTGTGGGGGAGTGTATGAGCATAGTATATTCAGTGTATAGTATTTCTCTTTTTCTGTTCTAGAAGCTCCCGCTTCTATTTTTGGCTTGTGTTGGTTATAACCAACTCAGGCCCTAGTTGTATAAATACAGCTTACTCTTGTAATTCTCATTCAAGTCAGGTAATAAACATTTTAGTTTTCAATTCTACTTTCCCTCTCTTTCCTCTACTCTCAACCTAAAACATGTTCACACATAATAGAAAAATAATTTAATATGTACCGTAGTAAGTTACCTTCCAGGCAAGACCTTCGACAATTCAGCCCATTTGTTCCCATAAATCTGATGTGCACGTATTAGAGCCAACTCCTCTTCCTGTGTCCATGCTTCTTTTTTTATAGTAGGATTAAGATGGTTGTGCCACCTAATAAGTTGTTACAAAATTTAAGAGAATGAACATCCCTCCGCAATTACTTAAGAGGATAGACCCTCCAATATGCATGCAACTTGCTAAGAATTATAGGTTTAGGATTAAGGAAGAATAAGCAATACCAAAGCATTAATCCTTTTTCACTAGCGTTAGACTTTTAGTAAAATAAGGAAATAAATAATGAAAAATAATAAAAGTCAAAAACACATCCTTAAGAACTAGCCTAAAATATAATTCTTAAATTTAGATATTAAGCCTAAATCAATCATAAAAGCAAGCTCATAGGATGACAATTACTCTCACCTTTTATATTATTAATTAACCTTATCTCTAGTCAATGTGGGACTTTCAACAAACCCCCTCACACTAAGGAATGAGCATCTGGGGCGTGGACAAATACCGGTGGCCTAATAATGTGGGACTTACAATACACCCCCTAACAAGTGATCGGATCTAGAATAGGCTATGAATATGATATAATCCTAAATTTGGATATTGGACCTAACTCAATGCCGAAAGGTAGCTCATAGGATGAAAATTACCTTCATCTTATATATTATTAATTGGTCTTATCGTTAGTCAATGTAGGACTTTCAACAAATAATTTAAGTATATATAAATTAAACCTATGTAAATAAGACTAAATTGCATAAAAGATACAAAATCCAAATCTTAATTCATAAGCCTTTCCAGAAAACATAAGAAGGCTGGTACATAACTTGCAGGCAATGACATCAAAACAAGAGCGCCATACAGCAACAGTGTGGGTGCTATCATCATTGGCGGTAGTGCCATCTAATGGTGTAGTGGTCACACCTCATGGAAGATTCAGTAAAGGTGGTAAGAGAGAAAAATACTGATGAGTGAGATTGGGGCTGCAATTGAAGTAACAGGGGATGAAAATGAAAAAGGTACAAAATGACAATGTTTAAAGGTGTAGTGGAAGGTAAGTACCCACAATCGTATCCATGTGTACCCAAGAAGTACCCTTCTTTCATTTGAAAATTAATGTATGTACCCCAGCATATAACCAAGGCATACTCATATCCAGTATGGGTAAAGCGAGCAAAATGACGTACGTATGCTACAGAGCTGGATAGCCTTTTCCTAGTAGTTGTTTTATCAATTGTCTAACTAGAATAAGGAGTTCAATGAGGCGTGCGAGGCAAGGGTAGGTACTCTCCATTATCCATCCCCATAAATACCCGCATATATTTATAAATTCAAAATATTAATACCATACTTTATTGACACCATATAACGAAAACAGTTAAAACAGATAATGTTAATATCATTTGAGAAGATTAACTTCTATTTTATGGTGCAATCTACGTTCCTTAATTGCCATTTAACTTTAGCCACAATCGTTACATTCATTTTAATTTTAATTCATATTTTCTATTAATTATGTTAAATAAAATATAATAATTTGTATATATATAAATGTTACAAAATTTTATTTATAAATGTAGCTATAATATTTATCTTTTTCAGCATTATAATTATAATAAAAAATAAAACTTAAATTTAGAGAAAAAATTGTAAACCAAACACATTTAAATTATTCCAAGGAATATAAAAAAGATACACAGGAATGCTATTCCATCATTGTACCCATCGTAACGTTATTCCTGGGTATATATTTCTTTACCTTGAAACAAATGCCTCAACTAAATAAGAAAACAAATATGCGATATTAGCAAATACACAAATTGAGAAGGTAAAGAAACTAATCCTGAGAGATAATCTACATATCCTACACTATTCTTCCAAAATTATATTTATAAATATAGCTATAATATTTATCTTTTTCAGCAATATAATTATAACAAAAATTAAAACTTAAATTTAGAGGAAAAAATTGTAAACCAAACACATTTAAATTATTCCAAGGAATATAAAAAAGATACACAAGAAGGTTATTCCATCATTGTACTTATCGTAATGTTATTCCTGGGAATATTTTTCTTTACCTTGAAACAAATGCCTCATAACTAAATAAGAAAAGAAATATGCAATATTAGGAAATACGCAAATTGAGAAGGTAAAGAAACTAATCCTAAGAGATAATCTATATATCCTAAACTATTTTTCCAAAAACGATTATACGTTACAACCTACATAATATTATTAGATACTCCCCTAGTTCCTTTATATAAAAAATATGGTCAAAATCATCAAAACTAAGGAAAAGCAATGTTAATAAGTCATCGATTCAATTTTTTATTCCAGAAATACCCATAACATTACATAATTAAAATAGTTAAACAAGAATAAGTCAGTGCATCGTTAACATAAATCATACAATAAACTAAGTGTGTATAAAAGAAATATAGCAACTAATGCATTTGAAAACTATCTATGTTTCTTATAGTTTGGAACAAAGAAAAGCACTTTTTGGTTTCTTATATAAAGGAACAAAGGGGTATTTTCATATTTCTAGCAGTGACAAAATCAAATCCTTAGATGCTAATTTACCTAGGAAGTGACACATTGTGTTTGCTTTAGAGGGACCCTACAATCTAAACCAAGTTATTCATTTAAGTAAGGACTCTTGTTCTATAACCTAGTGATACCATCCCTGCCATTTCGGATTCCCATATTGTTGCATGAGTTTCATTCTATATTGTTAAAAGAGGGGAAACAAGAGAACACATGAATTTCGTGTGTTTTATGATCACCCAAAGCTATTGTATTTATGGGGATTTATACATAAATACAGAATATACAGTTTCCTATTTTACATTAAAGATAGGATCAATATATTTAATCCCAAAATATATCGTTACTATACTTACATAATTCTAACACTCCCCCTCAAGTTGGAGCATATAAATCATATGCACCAATCAATCCAAGGACCCCTTAGAGACTAAGTGAAAACATCCGCCAACTGATCATTAAAATTAACAAAGTTAGTGGATATTTCACTAGAAAAGACTTTCTCTCTAACAAATGACAGTCAATTTCAATATGCTTCATGGAAAACTGGATTCGAGGCAATATGCATAATGGCCTGATTATCACACATAAGTCTCATCTGTGCAACCTCTCCAAATTGAAGTTCCCGAAGCAATTGTTTGAGCCATATGAGCTCCTGACTGGCTATAGCCATAGCACGATATTTTGCCTCCACATTGGACTTGACTACAACATTCTGTTTCTTGCTTTTTCAAGAGACAAGATTACCTCCGACAAAAATACAATATCCGGAAGTGGACCTTCTATCAATAGGAGAGTCTACCCAATCAGCATCAGAGTATCCCACAACTCGAGTATGTCCTCTATCTTCATATAACAGACCCTTTCCAAGATCTTTCTTGACATATCGAACAATACGGGTCACTGCATCCCAATGTTCCTTACAAGGAGAGTTTAGGAACTAACTCACCACACTAAGTGCAAACAAGATATTTGGGCGAGTGACAATTAGATAGTTCAACTTGCCAACAAAACGTCTATATCTCTCAGGATCCTGAAGAGATTCCCCCTGATTTGGTAAGAGCTTGACATTGAGATCCATGGGAGTGTCGGCTGACTTGGAGTTTAACATAGTTGTTTCTTCCAAAATATCCATTGTATACTTCCTTTGGGATATGACGATTCCATTTTTGGATTGCGCTACCTCTATCCCAAGAAATATTTGAGTCTACCAAGGTCCTTCGTCTGAAAGTGTTTGAAGAGATGTTGCTTTACCTGTGTAATGCCAAGATGACACTGCCAGTAATAACAATGACATCCACATAAACCACCAAGTAAATACAACCAATAATTGAATGACCATAGAAGACAGAGTGATCGGCCCCACTACAGATCATATTAAACTCCTGAATCACAGTATTAAATCTGTCAAACCATGCCCTAGGAGACTGCTTAAGGCCATATACAGATTTTTGCAGGCAACAAACAAGTCTAGAAGACCCTGAGCAACAAACATGTAAACCTCTTCAAGCAGGTCACCATGAAGGAAAGCATTTTTGATGTCCAACTGGTATAGAGGCCAGTGGCGAATGGCGGCAATGGAGAGGAAGAGGCGCACCGAGGGTATTATGGCAATAGGGGAGAAGGTATCTCCATAATCCAAGTCGTAGATCTGAGTATAACCTTTGGCGACAAGTCGGGCTTTGAAGCGGTCAACTGTTCCGTCTGGACCAACCTTCACCGTGTACACCCATCGACAACCAACAACGGACTTCCCTGGTGGTAGAGGAACGAGATCCCAAGTTCTACAGCTTTGTAAAGCACACATTTCATCCACCATAGCTTGTTTCCATCCTGGATGAATAAAGGCATCTCCTGCATTTTTAAGAATAGAAACAGAGGACAAAGAAGAAAAACAAGAGTAATATGATGTAGATATGCGATGACAACTCAAAGCAATATAGTGAGGAGAAGGATTACAAGTAAAACGGATACCTTTGCGAAAGGCAACGAGAAGATCTGACTAAGGAGGCGGGACCGGAGAAGAGGTCGGATGAGTGAGCCCGGGATGTGAGTCTACAATCGGGTCGATTATAGGTTGCAACAGTAAAGGACAAGGACAAGGAGGCTTGGCTGGAGGTACTCCAGACTCAACGAAAGAAACATCTTCAAAGAATGTGACATCCGCCGCAAAGATAAAATACCTGCAAAGAGTAGAAGAGTAGCACTTGTATCCTTTCTGGGTACGGGGATACCCAACAAGAACACATTTCGAGATCTAACAGATAATTTATCAATCTGAAGGCCAAGGACATGAAAGAAACAAGTAGAACCAAAGACTCGAGGGGGTAAAGAATGAATAGGACCATGTGGATATAAAACTTGATGAGGAATTTTACCTTTAAGAATAGAGGAAGGCATACGATTAGATAGCACGCAGTAAGGACTGCATCACCCCAAAACTAAAGAGGGACATTAGAATGAAGAAGAGTCCGAGTGGTATGTAGAAGATGTCTATTTTTACGCTCAACAACCCCATTCTGTTGGGGGTATAAGGGCAAGAGGTTTGATGTAACGGATCGTGAGATGCCATAAAAGTCTGAAATTGGTTAGACAAATATTCATGTGCATTATCACTTTGTAAGGTACGAATGAAAATCCCAAATTGAGTTTTTATTTCATTAAAAAAGGACTGAAAAATAGAAAATAACTCAGAATGATCTTTCACTAAATATATCAGAGTACAACGAAATCTTTAATAAAAGAGATGACACAATCAAGAGTACGAATAAGTTGACTAATAGATAACAAATTAAAAGGGCACCAGGAACAAATAACACATTATCAACTGAAAGAGAAGGAAGGGGATGGACAATACCAATATCCTGGGACTATGTTTGGGAACCATTGGCCATAGTAACAGAAGGTAAGTAACCAGTGGTAGAAATAGAAGAAAAAGGAGATTTATTACCAGTAATATGGTCAATGGCCCTTGAATCAAGGACCCAAGGACTCAAAGAATGGGAGATGCCAACAAAAGAATTACCAGCGTGTGCAATAGCAATGTGGAACCGGAGGCATGACGTTCTTTACACCACTTCAGGAAGCCATTATAAGAGGCCGATGGAGACAGATCTGGCAGCAACGGAGGAGTAGAAGACGGTGCAGGAGGAGGTACAAATGTGTGAGCAACCTGAGCGGTGCGAGGAGGGCGACCATGAAGTTTCCAGCACTTATCAACGTTGTGGCCTGGTTTGTGACAGTGGTTACAATGAGGACGTGGCCTGCCTCCTTGTTGAGGTGCAATGTCACTATTGCGTGAAAGCAAAGTGAAAAGACAGGTCCATGAATGTTAACCCGAAAGATAATGGCCAAGGCACTATCCAGAGTAACCTTTGTGGGACAACCCAAGATCTGATCACGAGTAGAGGAATACTCAGCAGGCAGGCCATATAAGACAAGGGACAAAAGTAATTTCTTACGGTTCTCAAGTTCAGCCTCAGGAGTAGCACCAGGAGAAAGCATTTCATTGAGTTCACACAAGAGACTAGTCACCTTACCCACATAAACAGTTATAGGGCCCTTAAATTGAAGAAAGCCAAAAGTGATCATGAGGTCCTCACCAATCTAGTAAAATCGCCGAATATTGTTGGTGAAGAGTTGTTTGGTATGGTCCCAAATCCCTGTGCAGGATCTTTGATCATGGAAACAATCACGATGGGATGGAGCAATAGTGTTCCTCATAATGGCAAATAGTTAAGCATCAACTTTCTTCCACCGCAGGCGCGGGTTTCAGGATTTCAGATTCTAACTGTATGAGGTGGTTCACATAGCCTAGCCTAATAAGTCAAATTTGAATGTTAGAAGCCCAATTGGAATAGTCGTTGTCATCCAACAACTCAGAAGAGAGGAGGGCACTTGAAAGTTGAGAATAGAATGAAGATGCATTACTTGATTCAATACAGAAAAGATTACATCTATATATAGTAAAAAATCTACCTAATTTCTATCTAATCTTTACCTAATTTGTACCTAATTTCTACCTAAATTTGACCATTCTATTTCAACAACTCTTTCACCTAATTACTGCCTAACTTTGACCATTTTATTTCAACACTCCCCCTCAATCTGATGAATGGATGTCAATCATTCCCAGATTGCTTGCAAGAAACTTAAACTGCTTTGATGGAAGTCCCTTTGTTAGGATGTCTGCTAACTGTTCATTGGAAGGGACATATGCCGTTTCTATGAGACCACTATCAAGTTTCTCTTTGATGAAGTTTCTGTCAATCTCTATGTGCTTTGTTCTATCATGCTGAACCGGATTATGAGCAATGCTGATAGCCGATTTGTTATCACAAAACAGTTTCATAGGTGCCTTGTATTGGATCTTGAGATCATCCAATATGTTTCTAATCCATAAAAGTTCCATTATTCCTTGTGCCATGGATCGAAATTCTGCTTCTACACTTGACCGAGCCACTACATTTTGCTTCTTGCTTCTCCATGTGACCAAGTTTCCACCTAGAAACATACAATATCCTGAAGTAGATCTCCTATCAATAATAGAGCCAGCATAGTCTGCATCTGTATATGCCTTCAATGACAACTCACCTTCTCTTCTAAATAACAATCCTCTTCCTGGGTTTCCCTTCAGATATTGAAGGATTCTAGTTACAATTTGCATATGCCTTTCTCGGGGTTCATGCATAAATTGGCTAACCACACTAACAGCATAGGCTATGTCAGGTCTAGTATGAGCCAAGTAAATGAGCTTTCCAACAAGTCTTTGATATTGAGTTTTATCAACTACTGGACTTTCTTCTTCATTCCCAATACGATGATTCTGTTCTATTGGAGTTTCAGCGACTTTGCATCCTAGCTTGCCTGTTTCCTTCAAGAGATCAAGAACATATTTTCTTTGAGATATAAAAATGCCTTGTCTGGAACGAGCAACTTCAATCCGTAGGAAATACTTCAGTCTTCCAAGATCCTTCATCTCAAACTGTGCTGTTAATCTTTCTCTCAACGTGTGCTTTTGTACTTCATCATCACCTGTAATGATCATGTCATCCACATAAACTAAAAGGAGAGTTAATTTTCCATTCTGAGAGTGTTTGATGAAGAGAGTGTGGTCACCCTGACTCTGCTTATATCCCAAAGACACCATAGCTTGAGCAAATCTTCCAAACCAAGCCCAAGGTGACTGTTTTAGCCCGTACAAAGCTTTCTTCAACCTGCACACATGGTTCTTTTTGTCAATCAAATCATTTCCTGGAGGAATCTCCATATACACCTCTTCTTCTAGTTCTCCATGTAAGAAAGCATTCCTAACATCGAACTGGTGTAATTCCCAATCAAAGTGAGCTGCCAATGATAAGATCACCCGTATTGTATTCATCTTGGCTACTAGCGCAAAAGTTTCTTCATAATCGATCCCATAGGTCTGGGTGTATCCTTTTGCAACTAGTCTTGCTTTGTATCGATCTATAGTGCCATCAGATCGATGCTTCACAGTGTAGACCCATCTGCAGTCTACTGCTCTTTTATCCTTAGGCCTTTTGACAATTTCCCAAGTCTCGTTCTTCCTTAAAGCACTCATTTCCTCATTCATGGCTTGAACCCAGTTCTCATCTTTTAAGGCTTCTTGATCTGTCTTGGGAACCTGGACAGACTCAATGGCTGAAAGGTAACTTTGGTGTTGCTCAGAGAGATGCTTAATGGAAACAAAATGGGAAATAGGATATTTGACACAAGATCTCTTGGTTTTTCTCAAGGCAATAGGTAAATTATCAAGACTTTGAGAATTACTTACCTCTGGGGTTCAGACGATTGGAGTTGTTGTTGGACTACCATAGGTTTTTGCCTTCTCTGGTACACAAGTATGGATCCATTTAAGGGTTCTTTCTTATCATGCTCTATGGGAACTTCTTGTTTATCATGTTCTACCTGAGTTTCAGAAGGAGATGCCAAGACTTGCATAGGTAAAAAAATAAAAGGACAATTAGACTGAGACTCGAGAGATTTTTCTGACATAGACTCGGCTTCCAACCGATTCTCCCCCTGAAGCTGAGGACTGGAGTAGAAGGATTCAGTTTCATGAAATGTTACATCCATAGAGACATAGGTATGACGACTCAATGGATGATAGCATTTGTATCCTTTTTTGTTCGGATGGTAACCGATGAAAATGCATTTTAATGCTCATGGATCAAGTTTACCACGATGTTGATTATGAATATGTACAAATGCAGTACACCCAAATACTCAACATTCAATACTGTTAAAAATAGGAACAGAAGGAAAGAAAGAAGACAAAAATTGGACAGGACTTACTCCGTTGAGGACACGGGTAGGTAACCTATTGATCAGATAAGTGGCTGATAAAACTGCTTCTCCCCAATATGATTGTGGAACAGACATTTGAAAAAGGAGAGCCCGGGCTATTTCCAGAAGATGACGATTTTTTCTTTCAGCAACTCCATTTTGTTATGGAGTGTTAACACATGTGAGTTCATGTATTATTCCATTTTTATGAAGGAACTCAGATAGATCTTGATTAACATACTCAGTTCCATTATCAAACCGTAACCTTTTTATTTTTTTGGAAAACTGAGTCTGAATCATATAGTAAAAAATTTTAAACAATTGTACTACCTTAGTTTTATCCTTCATTAAAAAAATCCATGTTGTTCGTGAACAATCATCAATGAAAGAAACAAACCATTTAGCACTAGAAATATTAGCAACAGAAACAGGTCCCCATACATCAGAATGAATACGGTCAAATGGCTCATCACTTTTATTATCATGACAAGGAAAAGACACGCGATGATGTTTTGAAAACTGACAAACATCACAATGAAAAGACTCAACAGATACGTTTTTAAACAAAACAGGAAACATAGTCCTAAGAATATTAAAAGGAGGATGACCTAGACATTTGTGTTGAAGCCAAATTCGAGACTGTGTAGACAAGGAGCAGGTTTGGAGACAGGTCTGTGACATTTTCTGCTTAGTAGTATGCTTCATTCCCATGCTCTGCAAGTAATATAACCCATCTTGTTCCTTAGCAACTCCAATCGTCTTCCCCGTGGTAAGACCCTAGAAGACACAATGAGAAGGGGAAAAGGTTACGGAACAATTTAAATCATGAGTAAGTTTTTTAACAGATATGAGGTTATTAGAGAGCTGAGGAACATGTAACACATTTTCAATAGTTAATGATGATGTAAGGGAGATGTTACCGTTTCCGGTAATTGGAGTATGGGAACCATTGGCAACAATAATGGATTATTTTCCAGAAGATGTATAGGTAAGAAAACAAGAGGAATAAGGGGTCATATGATCAATAGCACCAGAATCAATTATCCATAGATCCTCAGGAACTATACCGGAAACATTAAAAGAAAAGAACTGAGGGTTCTTACCAGTCATGGCTAGGGAGCAAGAGCTAGAGGGCTTACTAAATGACTTCATGAGGTTTTTTAACTGCTCCATTTCTGCCTTAAGTGTAGACATCTCATCATTTGACTGTGCAGGTTGACTGTTTTCTTCCTCAGAACTAATGCCAACATGATGAGCCTGCTTAGGAGCTAGTCCTCTGAATCCTCCCGATCGTCCAAGGACTTTATCCTTCCCATGTAGCTTGAAGCATGTTTCTTTGGTGTGACCGGCCCTTTTACAGTAAGTACACCACCGGTCATCCTTTCTATCAAAAAGATTTCCAAATCCTGGAGTACTGAATCCAGTTTTAGAGATCCTTCTAGATGTCAAGGCTGAACTTGCACTGTCAATGGATTTTTCATCCATCATTACCATCCTGCGAGTCTCTTCTCCTCGAACAATAAAGAAGGCCTCGGAAAGGGAAGGGAGTTTTTCTTTCCCAAGAATTTGTGCTCGTACTGGATCATATTCTGGAGTGAGTCCTGAGAGAAACTTAAAGAGTCGAGAGCTCTCAATCGAGTTAGCATATGCAATAGCATCATCGCTATCTTTAAACTTCAAACAGTGATATTGATCTAACTCCACCCATAAGCCATATAGACTTTCATAATAGTCAGTAACTGAGAGGGCCCCTTGTTTGACATTGAAGATTTTACTCTCCAATTCATAACGTGTGGCAATGTCCTGCTTCATGGAATATGTCTTGCATAAATTATCCCATACCTCCTGGGTAGTTGAGAGGAACATGTAATTTCGACTAATCTCCGGAATCATTGTACCCCATAACCAGGTCATGATTAGGGAGTCCTCATCGTCCCATGTTACAAAATCAGGTTGACCCTTATTGGGGGCTTTTCCTTCAATATGATTTAGCCTTTTCCGACCCTTCAGTGTCCTCTTAATAAATTGAGCCCACTGAAGGTAATTCCGTCCATTAAGTAGATTAACAGAAGGAATTGTTGGAAGATCGTGGGCATTCAAAGGTACAAGTGGAGTTGGCTTGGGTACTTCAGCAACCATAACGTCAAACAGAATCGTGTGGAACAAGTGCTAAAAGGTCCGATGGCTGTTTATGTGTATGTGGCGGAACAAACGTTGGTGGGGAAGTGCAATAAAGGCAAAAGTCCAATGAAGGCAGCAGTGCAATGAAGGCACAAATGGCAGAAAAGCTTTGCCAATTAGATCGCAATGAAGGCAGTTATCAAAAAAAATAACGGAAGCAAAAAAAAAAAAACAGAGCCCCAAGATTGGAAGCTTTGATACCAACTTGAAAGTTGAGAATAGAATGAAAATGTATTACTTGATTCAATACAGAAAAGATTACATCTATATATAGTAAAAAATCTACCTAATTTCTATCTAATCTTTACCTAATTTGTACCTAATTTCTACCTAAATTTGACCCTTCTATTTCAACAACTCTTTCACCTAATTACTGCCTAACTTTGACCATTTTATTTCAACAAGGGCAATAAAGGAGGTTCCCGAAATCAACGTATCGAACTTAGTATCACCGGGGCAGGGGCAGCCATGGGTATATTGGAGGAGAGCGAAAAACTTGCCAAACAGAAGGGGAAAAAATGGGCGAAACTGAAAACAAACACCAGATCGGGGTAGAAGGGGCGAGGCGAGCAAAGCCCAAGTGGGCGCTACCTCGCCGGAGGTCAAACACGCCGTCACACGCGGGGGAGATAGGCGGAGCGTAGGTCTAACGCGCAGAGACAGTGGTGGCGCATGGAGGCGCGTGAGGGCTCAAATGGAAATGCACCGCCGGGGATAGGCCGGTCTTGGAGAAAGGAAGCCGGTCATGGGGTCGCCAGTTGGAAAGGACCGACCGAGGTGACGATAACGATAGGCAAGCACGGAAAACGAGATGGGGAGAAAAAAAATTTACACAGTGAGCAGTGGCTCACCGGAGGATCACAGAAAGGAGGGAACTCTCGTTAGGCTTTGGATTCCATGTTAAAAGAGGGAAAACGAGAGAACATATGAATTTCCTGTGTTTTGTGATCACTTGGAGCTATTGTATTTATAGGGATTTGTACATAAATACAGAATATACAGTTTCCTATTTTACATTAAAGATAGGATCAATATATTTAATCCTAAAATATATTGTTACTATATTTACATAATTCTAACATATACAAATTGAGAACCATTCTAGATTTCTTATAACATACAAAAGGTAGGTGGAGAATTGTGTCTTGGGGGTAGGGATCATTTTGGGAGAAGATTTTTATGGATACCATCATAATTGAGCTTCCTAAATCCCAAGATTATAGATGCTGTCAAGCAGGTGGTGGATAGATTATCCAAGTACTATGGAGTGTTTTGTACCTTACAAGCACCCATAGTAGTCAATCCCGGATCGTGTCGCTACGTGGCCAACCCCTAAACTGGTATCGCAGCGTCGCGGAGCAATTCACGGACGCTATTTGATTCTATTGCAGGGGAACACACATAAACATGTATATATGCAGAATTACTTAAAAAACACAGAAATATAACTAAAAACACTCCAAATTCATAGTAAATAATTAAAAACCAACATTATCCAAATGAAAACATTGTCTAAATGATCCAAAACATTACTGAAACCAAAAACATAACAAGAAAAGAAAAGAAACATAATAAGCTATGAGGTGAAGTAGTGAACTAGAAATAGAGAGGTATTGCCAGAGATACTTGGCAGCAAAATAGAGAAGGCAAGAGAGTGGGAGATGATGGAGAGGTACTTTTAAAGGCCAACAATTGTTGTTTGGAGGTGGCAGCAGGTGTTCGGAGGCTGTGATAGGTGGCACAGGTGGTCAGAGTAGCATCACCAAAGATCAAAAAAGGTTCATCAGAGGTCAAAGAAGGTCGTTTGAGTGTTAGGCAGCATGGGTGTGGTTATCAGAGGGTGGGTGACCAAAGGAGAGAGTGGTGTAGATGAAGAAGAGTGAGTTTTTGAGGAAAAAGAGAAGGTTATCAGAGAAAACCTAAAGAAAAGGGAGGGAAGATGGGAACTTACCATTTTACCCTTAAAAAGCATGCAAAACGACATAGTTTTGGAAAACGCCGTGATCTTGGTGTGTCGCCCACGATTTGAGTCTCCGCCCAACACAAGCTACGAAAGGATCATCCCAAGGAGGCGCCGCTCCGCGATGACACGGCACTATCACGGCTGCAATGGCCGCAATTAACTACTATGCAAGCACCCTTGCACAGCAATTGCTAACAACTTCCTCAAGGAGATTTTGAGATTACATGGTACCTATACTCCTCAGAACGATTGTGAGTGACTAAAATCCTATGTTCATTAGCCATTTATCAAAGAAACTTTTCCAAAAAGGTACTGTTGTGAAGAAGACTTTTGCATACCACCACACAAATAGGTAGAGCCATTAAATAGGATACTAGGGACCTAGTACATGTGTTTATCTTCTAACTAGCACCAACTAATTGTGCCATTGAATTCCAGAGGCAGAATAGTAGTACAGAACCAATTCATATTTGAGGGATGAGATTATGTTAGAAGTTGTGGCCAGTCAATTGAAGGATAGATACAAGGCTATGAAACAGTTAAGATACAATTTACCACAATAACAAGAAAGGATGAAAATTGAAAATGCAAGCAGATTTACATGAGGGAACTGGTGTAGGAATTGGGAGGTGCATACTCCTATAACTTTAACCGAATAGACAACAATTTATGGCCAAAGGGATTAAATCAAAGTTAGAAGCCAGGTGTTATGGCCTATTTATGGTGTTACATTGGATTGGGGAGGTTGTATATATACTAAAGCTACCAGAATCATCAATAGTACATCCTATTTTCATGTATCACACTTGGGTGCAGCAATAGCAGCTTTGCACAACCCAAAGCCGATTTGCCTTAGGTACTAAGGTTTGAGGTGGATTTAGGTAGCCTTATTAAGCCTAAAGATGTCATAGAAGCGAGAGAAATACAGAAAAGGGGGTGATAGTTAATAATGGTTGAATCTATGACAAAGCAAACCTCGTGAGAAAGCTATATGGTAAGATATTCAAGTTGTTGAAAGAGAGAAAAAATAAGAGAACATATTATGAATTCCGTGTGTTGAGATCACAACGGAGTTATTGCATTTATAGAAGATTGTACATAATTACAAATATTTTAATTACAGCTAATTACATCATAATAAAATCAATCTAATTAATTACGGAATAATTCTAATACAAGTAATCAAGCAGCACTTGAGGACCAAGAGTTTCTTGATGAGGGTGGATGGCTGAACCTATGACCCATCTAGAAGAGTATGTCAGCTTATCTAAGGACATAATGCCCACAAGTCTACCAGTGTAGTAGTGTACACATCAGATCCGAAAACTATTTGGTAGAGGAATCTGGTAATGAGAATATGAGAAATGATATAAACTTAGCAACTAATTAGTTGAGTCACAAGGTTTATGACCTTGGGGGTAAGGAAAAGAAAAGCATGTAGGTTGTTTCTAGCTATTACATTACTTGAACAAAGGGAAAACTCCTTTCCATTTGTAGGGAAGGCTCTAATCCTCTATAGAGAAATTCAAACCCAGTTTGAGCATCCTATTTGTATTTTGGGTAGTTATAATGCATAAGACAGCTTTTCAGCTTCCTTTAATTCTTTAATGGTACTAATGGAATAAGTTGTCAATCTTCCTGTCCTCACGCCCTTAAACAAAATGGAGTTGCTAAGCGAAAACATTGCTATTTTTTAAATTATTCTCACTCATTTATCAACTAACCAATACCCATGCATAAGTTTTGATACTTTCCTAATGAACTTGATGTCACCCTTCATCATGAACAATATAATTATTATTACCTAATTGCCAATAATTTCCGGCAGAATCCTTTATTCCCTTTTTCTTCTCATATCATTAGTTCCATGTGCATTTTGTGACCTAAGTCCTAGACTCCTAGTCTTGATAAACTATCTCTTGTGCTATTAAGTAGGCCTGCCTACATTAGTCTAAAGTCCGAAAGGAAAATTCGTATTATTCTCCTTCCAAGTTCCAACCAGTCTACAACCCTCCATACTCTACCTGTAACTTTCACATCTCACATAATCTACCATCATCCATCGTTTATTCCATTGTACTTCTTTAGCCTCTATCCTGTAATCCTTAGACTGACAACAAGCTATTATTGATCTTGATGAGATGGCAGCCTTGGGATCCAACCAGAGCTGGACTTGTTCCCTCTCCTCTTGGGAAATCTACAATACTGTTGGTAATAGCCACGTTTTTACTATCAAATGGGTGTAAATGGTCATATTGACTATTATGTGTGATATGAATTATTTATCTAGTATATTTAGTCTTCAATACAGCAACAATCTTATTAAAGCAAGTTTGAAGATGACTGCTCCATGGCTCATGCTTCTATCAGGATTGAACGATGGATATTCTAACAAGCCTTCATTATAAGAATAAGGATACACCAAAATATTCCAAGATCCAATAACAATATTATGATATATTTTCTAGAACAGATACTCCAATCGGTACATGAAAAGAATTAGTAGAAATCCAATTTAAACAACCTTACCTTTCTCGACATTGTTTACCAATACGTCCAGGTAAGTGTTGTGCAATAGATGACCACTTTTTAGGCCCATATTTGGCCACCAATTCAATAATTACGTCATCTTCCTGTTCATAATTGAATTACATAAGTTAATAGTAAATATCCAACTAGAAAGCTGATATAGTTCAAGGCCACATCAAAAGAAAGAAGGCAACAATGATTGAACTAGACCACATAATCAAGTGGGCTCCAATACCACATTGATAATTATCAAATTAGGATTAGGAAAGAATGAAGAGAAAGAAAGAATAACAACAATTTGCAAAGAATTAGAAGTTAGCATGAAAAGAAATGGAAAGTAGAGATTACCTCTTTAGACCATGGACCTTTAACAAGATCAGGATTTAAAACTTTCTGCCACCTATGTAGGCATTGCACATCAGTTCTATCCTTGAAACACTCCGCTTCAAACACGTAGCTAGCAATTAGACAAGCAACAAAACAAAATATGGCCAAAATAACAGTTGAATAAGCTAAAAACTGCTTAAGGGTGGTCACCAAGTACAGGAATGAACCCACATAAGAGAAAACCTAAACAAATAAGAGAGAGAGAGAGAGAGAGAGCTAAAATAGAACTATAAGAATGGTTTAGAGGTAACAAAGAAACATTAAAAAATGAATTTTATGCCTCTGATCTTATAAACTTAACCAATGAAAAATTTTGTGAACCCCTCCCTCAATATTACATAAATCTTTTATTTCATTTACATCAGCTCAACAGATGTCAAATTGAAGAAAATTCCTTTCAGGCACATTAATCAGGAGTTGGGTAAGCAATGTGACTTCAGCACACACTGGATGCTGGTAGCAGTATGAATAATTTCATGTAATTAAAATTATAATGAATGAATACAAATTGGTATCAATATACTACCTATCTTTTTCCAATTTTTTCCTTTAAATTGCTGAACAGCTTTCCGTAAGGTGTCATCCTGCAGGACAAAAAATTAACACGACTTCATTATGTGTTTCAATTTGGCATACAATTATCAGTAAATATGAATCTTCAAAATTAAAAGGAATAAAAAAGAAAGCAAAAACTAAAAGATCCAAAAATTAAACATGCTATTTTATGAAAGAGATTAAAAAGAAGGGCAAGGTATACAGAAACTCTAATGGTGCATTTGATTTGCAATAATTTGGGGGACCAGGACTGAACAGTACAAAAGTATTTGTTTCACAGTTGATTTTGAAAATTATCACTAGACAGCACAGAAACATAAGTAAAGGACAAATCCAAAAAATGAAAATGGTTAAGCACTAAACTAGGGGGAATACCGATAACTTCATTAATAAATCAAAACTATCCCCACTATTTTGATCATCACCACCATAAGCCACTCCCTGCACTTTTTCACTAGTTGCATAAAACCCCATATACATTCACTAAAAATTAATAAATTAAATTAAAAAGCAAAAGGTGATGTTAGATTTCAATTATGGGGTGGGAACTGGGAAGATTGTGTGGGTAAAAGGGTACCACATATTACTATAAAAATTATGTATCAAGTGTCCTAATTGTTAGTCCACAGATGTAACTGAACCTTGTTCATTTAAGTTATTCAAATGGCTTGAAACTGAAGCAATGATGTTAGATTTCAATTATGGGGTGGGAACTGGGAAGATTGCGTGGGTAAAAGGGTACCGCCATATTATTATAAAAAAAACGTATCAAGTGTCCTAATTGTTAGTCCACAGATGTAACTGAACCTCGTTCATTTAAGTTATTCAAATGGCTTGAAACTGAAGCAAGAAATTTATGATTATTGTAACCAATGAAAAAATTAAATAATTAAAAAAAAACTCGTTCTTCAATCTTTTTTAATGCAAAACTATGTACAATACAAGGGGCATTATAGTAACTTTGGTATTGTTATGTCCAGTACTTATGCTTATCAAATAATAAATTTTGTATTGTTAGGTCCAATACTTATGCTTATTAATCAAATAATACTTAGCACAAATTTCTTTTAGGGGCCATTTGGATTCGAAAACATTTCCTATTTTTCAGTTTTAGTTACGAAACTGTTATCTAGGAAACAAAAAAAAAGTTGTTTTCAGTGTTTCCTATATAAAATTTTGAGAACAGGATAGCAGTTTTGTGATTAAAACTGAAAAAACGGGAAACGTTTTTAAATCCAAACAGTTGTGCGTTGACTATCAAACAAAAAGCAAACAAAAATTTCTTTTATGTTTTGCATTGACTATCCAAAACTAATGCTTATCAAATAATACTTTGCACTTCTTCTGTGTTGATCTTCTTAATATTCTCTCTCACAATGTATCAACTATCAAACACACCCTACAATATTTCTATGAAAACACTCAAATATTCAAATGAATTAAAAGTTTAATTTGAAAAACAATATATGTAAAATATAACACAAAATATGTAGTAAAGAAGCTTAGTTTTTTCAACAGGTTACATAAGGTTGATGTGCAAATAAAACATCACCAAGTTATAGAGGGATAAATCAGGTTACAGATTTACTAGCACAAACAACATACTGCCAGACATAAGAAGAACTAATTACATTCAATTATCCAAAAAATTACCTCCTCCTGCGTCCAGTGCCCTTTGGTAGAACGTCTTGTAGGGCCTGTAGTCCTCCTACAAATAGATATTTTATGCTCAGCAGAAGTTCACTCAACCTCATCAACAGTGTCTTGGTTGGTGGAAGAAGCTTAGTGCATTTTACTACTATAAGCCTCACCTTTTATAATTGAACATTGTTGATTATTGATTTAACTCAGAAAAAATATTGAGCAAGGACAAGGAAGGAAGATTAAAAATAATTTTAAAGTAAGTATTTCAACTATCAAGAAAAGTGCATTTTATTAAATCTTATTCTCACCCACAGATCATTTCTTTAGAAGGAATATAGCTCTAAAAAGATAAATATGTCAATAAAGGGCTAAAAGCACCACTCACCAACAAAAATTTCCTTATAGCAATAAAGCATGCTCCGTGGCAGGCGTGTAACACATACACACTAAACACCGGGAACGTTTTATCACTACAAGGCAATTTTTGTTGGTAAGTGGTGCTTATAGTGAGACATACTATACATCGAGTGCAATCTAGGACTGTAACGCAATTTTTTTGGTAAGTAGTTTGCTAACCTTTTATTACAAAGTTATGAGGTATATGAATATTTTGTATTTTTTCTAGTTGAAATAATATAAACATGACTGAAAATAAACACAAGGATGGAATTTGAAATTTGAAATTTGAAAGTGTACTTAATCTCTAGTCTCTAAATTTCAAAAAAATATCAAGTAGCGAAAACCCTTACAAAATGAAATTTATTTCTTATCTCTCCAAACTCCTCAATCTAGACAAATCAGACAAGGTTGTATCCTATGAAAGACTATGAAATACCAATTTCCATAATTACCCCTGTGATGCTCTAGCTTTCTTAACTCCATCCATGTGAACATGGGATGGAGCAGTCATATTCGGGTCACTGTCCATAGCTTGCTGCTGCAGAGTCCTTCTTTCCGATCATTGTACTTCCATCAACACAGGCATAGAACACAAAACCATCATATCAACTGTAAATGGAGAAACAAAACAAAGAAACCAAAAAATAAAAAAAAATGTCTTCAACAATCTAGTTTAACCAACAGCAAATTTCAAAAATTAACACAAAATCAAAAAATCAGTAACCACCATCTTCACTTGGATGAAAACCAATCTAAGTGGGGGCAGCATACTAAAGTCATATGTTCTTAAAAAAGATAAAATGAAATAACAAAAATTCAAATAGAGATAGAGATTACCTAACAAGCAGTAAATGAAATCAAATTCGTAGTAATTGAACAAGAAAAAAATGCGAATAAAGCATGAGAATGAAGTGAAGGTGAGCACTCACGGAGAAGATAATGAAATCGGTGAGCATTTGCAGATCCGAGAGAAGAGATGTTGGGTGAAGAATGATGGGGAAGGTGAAACTGTCGCAGTGAAGATGGGAATGAAATGAATCGTTAGTGAAAGTATTCAAACAAACATAAAAGGGGGCACTCGAAGTTTCAAACCCTATGACTATGAATGACTCCGAAACGTTTTGGTTCGGTCTACAAAAACGTCAGACACAACAGAAATGTTGCCTTTCATTCAAAAATGTTTTAACGGGCAATCAACCTTTTCTTTTACCAAAAAAATGAAAATTATTACGTCACATTTACATTATGAATATAAATAGATGAATAAGAAAATAAATATTATTTAAGTCACATTTATATTATTATAATATAATATAATATAATAATATCATATATTTAGGTAACCTTTCTACGTTTGGGCGATTTCTTAAAAAATGTATTTACGTTTTATTTTCACTTTTTTAAAATATTATATAATATTAGGGAAGTGTATAATATATATATATATATATATATATCACCGAAAAAAGGTAAAGTATATATGTGTAGAATCAAATGTGTTTTTTATCAAGTGAGTATTTTTTTTTAATCGTCATTTCCCTAAATTAATCAATATATTAAAATAAATTAATTTAAAGGAAAAAATAATATAAAAGGGTATATTCCTAATATCTAATCACGTATAAAAATAAAGTTAATGCAAATTAAACCCAACTTCTTAATGAATTATATTAATAAAATTATAATAAGTTTAGTTCATTGTTATTATAAATAATTTTTAAAAAATCATTAATGATTTTATATATATCACTTGGCTAAGGTTTATCTTTATGGTTAAACCTAAATTTTTGGCTTTGTTTGTGATAAGGCTTAGAAGAAATTTTAGTCTAGACCAAGAGAGGAAGTTCTCGTTAAATCGATAATTCAATTAATTCATATTTACATAATGTCTTGTCTTAGTGCCAAAGGGCTTATGTGACCAAATTGAGCATTATCAAAAAATTCATTGGGTGTCTTAGAGGAAGTTAGCTTCGCCTAAGCATTAGGAGGTATGGGTATTCTGAATTTTCATTCTTTTAATTTAGCTCTTATTGCTAAGCAATGGTGGAGAGTTCTCTCATGCCCAGATCTAGCAAATGTTTTTTTTATCTATTTTTTACAAAGGGTATTGAGCCTATGTGTGTATTATCTTACACACGTTTAGTGAGGAACCGGTATTGTATTATTAAGTCAAGTGAGGATCTCAAAGTCTTGTTGTTGTTGCCCATAAAATAAAGTTCCATACACCAAGTTTGGCTATTACAATAGTAGGAGCCTACTCAATCTCCCTTTACAAAGTACATAAAATAGGAAACACGTAAAAGAACAACATTAAACACCTACAGTGCCTACTAGGCTCCTTAATACATAATTATTACTCTTTTGCCCCCTCAGTATCACTATCTTCTTCTTCGGCCTCAAAAAGACGAGCTCTCTTCACTAAGATTTGTTTGACATATGTTATAGACTCGATCAATCGAAGCCCTATAATCACTACTATAGCCATTATCTTCACTACCAGATTTCCACTTAGCTTGACTATAAAAAGGTATCTTTATCTCCAAAAATCATACCCTAGCTAATTTCTCTGGATTTTTAGCATAAGCCCTCTAAATTAATGCTCTACTTAGCAGACCCATATCTTTAAAGTTCCCAAGATGGCCATCCTTGAAAGCTTGACATATACTCTGATAGCCCTGTCGTTCTAGGTACTCCAGTGTGAAAGTTAAGTTACTTAAATATGCATTATGTGATGAAGGGTGACGATTTGATGACTTCCCTTTGGTGGGGCTTCTTTCCTATTTAATGGCTAATCCGCCAACCATTGTTGAGATGACGACTCCATGAGAAGCTTCAACCTTAGCAAAGGCCAAGGCCTTGCCTTTGTTTGCACGAGGGCTCGATATTTAAATGCATACCATAAACATAGAAATACACATAACGAGAGGGGTGAGTTCATTACTCCTAGCCCTTAGTACATATCATTGTCACTCAATTATCAATCTCATATTACACACAATCACCATCATCTTACATAAGCAACAAGCATCATTATTTTATATAAGCACACCATTATCAAGTCATAACAAATCATACGAACATAACAACACATTCATGGGTTAGTCAACCAATGATGAATGCATAAGTTAGTCACTTATGATTAGCCCCTAATTATGTGGAATGGTGTTCAATGCATGAGGGCAATAACATAATCTTTAAGTTAAAAATGATCAAAGACTGTCGATCCTTACTAAGGTAACCATGGACTTGCAATCCTCACATAATTACTGAATTTGGATCTTTTTAAAAAAAACATGTTTCAATGTGGGCATGAATAATCTTAGTGGGCTCAGTGGGCTTATGACTCGTTCTAGGCATAAAAAGGCCCAAAAGGCTTTGAGGAAGCATATTGCCTATATGGACTCAAAGGCCTTGGAGCCCACATGGATCACTTATACATATTTTCTAATTTCAATTTATGCCCTTAGAATTAGAATAAGCTTGGGTTTTAGGCTTAGAATTAGGTTTGAGCCATGTATTAGGCCACATTTGAATTTTGGGTTTGTATTTACCATATTTTGGTTCCCTAATTTATATATTTTTAATTTTCATTTCATCAAATTTATTAACAAATTTTTGTATTTTTAGATATAACAATCTTGATCCCACAATTATAATTATATTTAAAACTCTAATTATCAAGTATTAACCATTCAAAGTATAAATGTCCCTTAAAAGCATTTTGGTTTCATAAAAATTAAGTTTTGACCAATCTTGATAGTGTTGTAATCGATTACATGATTCCTGTAATCGATTACATGCCCGAAAAGACAAAATAAGCATCTTGACGAAACTGGTAATCGATTATTGACATCATAGAGACACCAATTATGCAATTTTTAATGTTTTGGTCAACTTTCGGCCTACCTAAAATGCCCGTTTCAACTTTGTTTGCTATGAAATTTCATGGGCACTAGGTTTTCCCTATTCCGGAAGTGTTAGCACAGTCCATTAGCCAAAATTCCATCATATAAGTGAGATATGCGCAAAATTTCAATTTACGTATTTTTAAACAAATGCAATGCATAAAACCAACTAAATGTAGAATCCTATGCAGTTTGGCAATGCAACTAAGTCCTAAATATCTTTAGGAGTCTAATAACACTTTCTAGGGATCCCGAATCCCAACGGAGCTCAATTTCACTAGTCTAGTTCCTTGAATTTCACTTAAATTTCACTAGTTTCAACCAATCAACATACCAAGTCTTTATTTTCTACCCAATTAAATTCACTTAACAATTTCTACACATTATGCAAACTCATCTCACATGATCCTACCCTTCAAACTCATCTTACAACTATAAAGATACTATCAAATCTACTTTCTAATGTCTTAAATCCTCAAAACTCAATTCCTCAATATTTCTAAATACTAATTTCTTATCAACTGCATTCACAAATCCATTTCCATTCATCGATCACTTCAAATTATATCACCATTAGTATCCATTAACAACATACATCATTACCAAGTATCAAATTGCATACAATTTACATCAATAAGGCAATTATATATCTTTTGCCCATCAATAAAATGGCTCAATGCCACATATCAATCACATAATCACAAAACCTAGACATTTTCACATCATATTCAACTAATGGCTCAGTGCCCTATACTACTTCATCATAACACACAAACGCATCACAACCACACAGGTAACATCAATATGTGTCATAATTAAGTAACTATCCAAGTGGCTCAATGCCACTTGGTGTAATCACACCACACATACCATATAAATAACACATATATTGATCATTTACTTCACAATTAATCAATTTTACAACAATCTTTCACATAAGTAAATGCACATAATAAATCCAAATATGATCACAACAATCGCAATTAGTAATTCAACTATAACTTATCACTCCACAACTCGCAGTTACATTCCTTGGCATTTCCTACTTCACTTGGCACTTCCCTTCGGTGCATCTGTCACTTCCTTGTCATTAGTTACTAAAAAAAGTAAGGGTGAGTATTTGGAAATCGTAATTAATATAGAACGGTAATGTAAACTAATGGTTATCAATTACTCATTTTCCAATGCCAAACAAGCTTACCAAGCTCTAAAACGATCCAATACATGTTATTATAATTTATCTACCTCATCATGCATAATAATATATATATACATGTCTCACTAACTATAAAATCAATTATATTATACATCAATATAAATTCCAATTCATTTCAATATTTCTAATCATTACACAATGCCAGGATAAACATCATCTACCATCACATAAACGCCAATATAACATCATTTATCATCACATAAACGTCAATATAAACATAATTTACCATCACATAAACGTCAATATAAACATTATTTACCATCACATAAATGCCAATATAGGCATCATCTCAAGTCAAGGCTTGTAAAGCATAGTTGACTATTAGATAAATATTATGACACCCTAGTATCCGGATACTAAAAAGACCGACCTTCAGCTGGGGGTCCTACTTGACACCCTGTGAACCCAACTTGGTCCACCACACCCAACTTGGCTTTCCACCTTAATCACCATGCCCATTGTCTTAAAAGTCCACTATCAAGCTTTATACTCCTAAGAAAATAAGGAACAAGAGCCCCCACATGCATGCACCATGTTGGCCAAGAGGAAGAGAAAAGAAAAATATGAATTTTGAATTTCTTATCCCATCAAACCTCACATTTATGCTTTAATATGCTATAACAATGGAAAATAGGAAACCCCCACAACCAACCTCATGGAATCCAAATTTAACCAAGAGAAAAAGGAAGGGAAAAAGCAAAATTAAGGGTACCCATGGACATACCTTGCTCCCATAATCTCAAAAATATGCTCAATTTCAAGTTTCACTGACAATTGAACCTCTAATTTCCCTCTAGAAGTCACGACTAAAAAGAAAGCAAAAATGAAAATATTGTTCCATGTTTCTCACGTGAAGCCCAGGAGGGAAGAAGAGAAGAATTGATTTTCTTTTTTTTATTTCATTAAGGGAAAATTGGTCATTTGCTAATTTATTTCTCATTTCCTTTTATAACTTTGATCTGACCTGTGTATGAGGTCTAGAGTACGTCTTGTACAACCGGTGTCAAGAAATACCTCTCCCTTTCTATTTTACATTGTCTTAGTAGATTCTGGTATTATACACACAAGTTTAGTGGTGAAGTGTCCTACACCGGGGTCAAGAGATCCGGTGTGGGGCCAGTCACAAAAGTCAAAGATTAAATGGGATTGAAGACCAGTTCTGCAAGTATTCAGTTTGTATATCCGGAGTCCCAATATGAAGAGAGCAGTTTTGACGTCCTGGAGGTCCTTCACACCGACTTCACGCGTTGATGTGGGCGAAAGGTGGTGTCACCTGCGAAGATTCTCTGACGCTCAAGTCAGTAATAGTATTCCAAATGTGGAATGTTTTGTGATCACTCTATGGAATCCAGATAGTAACAGAAAAGAGAGAAAAAAGGATCCCCCTCCAGTAAAATGAAGAGAGTTCTTATACCTGATTGGCTCGATATACGAGGACTTGTTAGTGAGGAACCACTAACATCTATTACTTAAATAAATTATTATTTAATGCGCACTCGCCAGCATGATTGAGGCAAGTGGTTATTTTATATTGAGCGTAGAGAAAGTAGGGCTAGTCTTAGAGGACAAGTTGATTATTTCCAGGAGCAGATTATGGCTCATAGTGTGGAAAATGGAATCTTTGTCCCTGTCCCTGTAGCAATGCCTATTGTCTTCTGTATGGTGACGTGAGTGTTATCCGATGTGCATGGCGTTATCCTGGACAACCGGTATAGGGAGAACACCTGATACGGATTTAGAGTCCGGATGTATACCGATGACATCGGTGACACGTTGAAGAACGGATAAGAGACGTTATACTGTCTTATAGAACGGATACCGGTATCGAGCCCGGATCATATGTCCACTAGCTTGTGTGAGGGACTGTGTAGTTGTTCACATAAGCTATACAACCTGTGAGAGGTCTGGATGCCGGTATACTTATGCAGAAAATATTTACCTACATATGTATTGTTCAGCATTATTATGTCATGAGAAGCCGTTCTGTGGATGAAGGCTCCGTTGTCATAATGTCACTACAACGGATCCGGACAAAGATTCGTTGTATAAGAATCCCAAAAGTTTTTTGAAACTTGAGACTCTTGAAATTCGAGTAATGACTGTAAGGCATAAATCGCGTCGCATGATTAGGCATTAAATACCTTTAAACACGTGTGCGAGCAATTATTGCATTGGAGGCGTGTATCTCAGTAACCGTCGCCTGGGGTTTAATGGGCTTACAATTTTTAAAACTTCTGGGCCTAGTGGAGAGGCCCCTTAGTGAATCGAAATTGTTTTGGCGCCCATGAGTTTGAAACGACTATGTTGTTTGAATTGTAAATCGACACGTTTAGTCGTGAACGACACAACCCCAAGAGTTGGTAACCGAACCCCTTCGTCTCTTATAAAAGAAACACTTAGTGAATTCTGGGAATCACTTACTTCTGATTCCTTAGCAACACTCTGCAAAAATTTCATAGAGACACCTACTGCTTATTTTACGAAGCTCTTTTTGTCTTCACTTTCCTTACTACCTTAGGTAACCATTTTCTTTCCTCTGTTAGTTTCATCTTCCATTTCTTTGTTTTTCTTAAAAAAATGCGCCCTAGGAGGGGGAGATTAGCTTCTCACATCTCTGGCCATCATGGGGGAAGAATCCCTGTGGTTTTTCCTAGGGCTGGGTCACGTCGCTCTAAAAGGGGATCTTACTCACGGCGGAGAGTGATTCTTCCCTCCTCAGAGTCATCCTCTGAGTATAGTCGCTCTTCTGATAGTGAGGTGAGTAATGATTGTTACCTTTCTGACGATGTGACTTTTTATCGTAGAGCAAAGATTTTTGCCCACGCTATTAGAACGATGCCTGGAGAGGGACCTTCTGGAGAACAAGCAGTTTTAAGGACAGTTGAGGGGTTGTGCAACATTATTGCACACCGGTTGAACTGGGGGGAACTTCAAGCCAAGTGGCCTTACTGCTGGGTAGCTGATGAGTTTAAGAATTTAGTTTCTCATCATGCAAGAGAGGACAGAGCCCAAATTCAACCGAGGTTCACGGTCTATACAGAGAAGAAGCTGAAAAAGAGGTTCTTGGTGTTTGCACCACTACCAACAGAATGGATCTGCCACCTCGTCCCAGATGAACGTTCTGTATATATGCATGACTTCGTGTTCCACCACCTCGGAGTCCGCTTTCCTTTAACAGAGTTTCAGATAGGTGTGCTAAGATTTTTAGATTGTGCACCCTCTCAACTTCATCCCAATGGCTGGGGGCTTGTCCGGGCTCTGGAAGTGTTAGGCGATTACTTCAACTTTACCCCCACCGTAGCTATGCTTTTCTACTACACCCAGGTAGTTCGGAGAGCTAATAAGAAAGGTGGGGTCAGTTTGATTACGCTCTGAACTCTATGTTCTTTTGTAAATTTTGAATCTTACACCGATTCAGCCAAAGTAGATGGGCAATCTTTTAAATCTTTCTACACCAGAATATCAATTAAAGAAAATAAGCCCGTTTTCTGGAGGAATGAGGAGGGTTTTAATAAATTTCCTCTAAGCTGAACTCACAAACACTTTCTTCTGACTTCCTAAGCATACTACACTGATCAATCCAAACTATCCATTTCATCGGCGACAGTGTTATTTGCCCTTGAAGCCTACACCACACGCTTCAAAGCATTCTTTTGTAGACGCCTTTTGAGTAGTTTGAGTGGAGTCCGGGATGAATATTTACGTAATTTTTGTGTTATTTCCCTTTACTTCCTTTGTTAATTGCATTGATTATTTCTTTGTTGCTAATGCATTTTATTTACCCATGTAGGTGAAATAGAGCATAAATCTCCCGATATGCATAAACTGAAATCCTTGAAGGCTGGAGGGAAATCTGTGGCTGGTGAGAATAATATTCAGCTAAAAAGGAATTCAGTAAAATTCCATTCGGAGTCTATTATTTTGACTTCCACTGTAGAGGGGGAGATTCCCTTGGTGGGGGGAGAAAGATCAAGAACGATCCTGCAGGAATCATCATCTCTTCCTCTCCTCCATCAAAGAAACACAAACCTTCTGCAAGTCTGGAAAGAGCGAGGGTCTCCAAAGGTAAAGCTGTAGAAACATCGGATACAGCTAGGGTTTCTTCCAGAATTTATAAGGGTATACTTTCTGGAGTTTTTGGATCGAGTACTCTGATCTCCTCTCCAACTGCTTCATTCCTCACTCCATTTCTTTCATACCAAGGGCCGACTCCGACAACCCTTCCTCAGTCGCTCTACAAACTTCGGCCCATACTCGAGCCTAAAGAAATCAAGGAAGTGTGTGAGGCCGGAAAATGGCAATTAGCAGAGCTCACGGGGTTACTCGATTCATTCAGCCTATTAACTGATGATGCTGCAGAGGTGGATAGGCTGAGTGATAAGGTGAAGCAGCTCAACCTCTCAGCTGAAAAAGATAAAGCCGCTCTGAAATTAGCTGAAGATCGTCTCTCCAAGTCCAAAGAGTATGGAGATCTCATGAATAATGAGAATCTCAGGCTCAAAGATACAGCTAAAGGCTTGGAGAGAACGGTTAATGAGTTAAAAGAAGAACTCCGCAGCAGTCAAGCTAAATAGGCTGAACTAGAAGATAAGAACAAAGCTGCTGTGGATGATTACCTTAAACAGGTTGAGGAGTAGTCCCAAAAGAAGAAGAAGTTCCTCCTTGAGATTGAGGGATTGAAGGCCAGGAGTGCGGAATCCCAAGGAGCGGAGGAAGAAATTCTTAGGTTACGGGAAGATCTGGCTGTAGCCAAAGCTGAGGCGAAGGAAGCCATTGATATATGCAGCCAAGTTACTGAAGAATTCTTCGGCCTAGCGATACGCCAGGCTTTTTACCGTAACCCCACTATGAAGCTAAGCCTCTATGGTATAAATCCGTTCTATGAATTTCACGGAGGGAAGCTAGTCGCAGTGGTTGGAGATCGTCATGAAGATCCTCCGGAATCCTTCTATGGCTTGCCCCCTCTTCCTAAGGGTCAAAGCATGGGATCGGATTCCGCCGTTCCTACACCAGAAGGTGTCTCATCTGAAGGAGCTACAAGAGCGCCTGAAGAAAAAGCTCTAGAAGAAGCCTCTAAGGGAGGAACTTAAGACTTCAGAGAAGGAGAGGGACAACAATGCCTATTGTCTTCTGTATGGTGACATGAGTATTATCCGATGTGTATGGCGTTATCCTAGACAACCGGTATAGAGAGAACACCTGATACAGATTTAGAGTCCGGATGTATACCGATGACACCGGTGACACGTTGAAGAACGGATAAGAGACGTTATACTATCTTATAGAACAGATACCGGTATCGAGCACGGATCAAGTGGGAACTCTATGCTCTTCTGATGAAGACTTTTCTTCAAATTGAAAAGGGATTAGGATCTAGCTATCTTTCTTCAAATCTTGAAGGAAAGTTGCCCTAAGACCAAGAATTAAAATCAGAAGCATGGAAGAAGGTTGACAGGTTTATGAAATGGATGGAAAATGATGAAGGAGATGACACCAAGGAACTTGGATAAGTCTCTAGCCCACCACTCTAGGGATGGTCACCTAGTGATAAGAGCTTGGAGAAGGTTAGAACTTTGTCTAGCCGAAAGGAGAAGAGAATATCTCAACTACTCACAACACACTAAAAGTGTATTATCTCAAAATCAAAGTTAATATTTACAAATAGGGGGTAAGCCTTTTATGTAGGCAAGATGGAGTGGTGGCCAACTTAGGTAACTAGGGCTTCCCACTTTTCTTTAGGCCCAAAAGGTCAAAGCTAGAAAAATTGGCCAAATACAAGACCCAAAATGAAAGTACAAGGCCCAATAGTGACCCACTGACCATGCAAGGCCCAAAACCTATCAAAATAATATCTAAAATTATTTATAAAAGAAAAACAAAGCTTTATTGGCCATGTCCTCATTATCTTTTTGTTAAGGTAAGCTTATCGGTCAATCCAATCATGGTTGATGGGACACATTGGGGGTGTACCTGTAAAAGGGACTCTGATGCTTAAGTTAGTACAGCTGTTACAAGAAATAAAGAGATTACGGAGGTAGTTAAGCTCAATAAATGTTGTTCCCTTATGAATTAATGAGTAAGTTATATTTATAAAACTTCCTTGGGTACGAATCCCTCTTGATAGTGAACCGTGACTGTAACCTTTGCAGGTGCAAGTTGCCCACTTGCACCTGACTTAGATTCAGGTGGTAGCTTTTCTGACCGGGGTCATGATTACAAATCCGTACTGAGTCTCAATGATCACATCGGCTTAAGTGCAATGTGTCCTACATTTTGACTTAGCACTTATTTTATATTTTTGCATTTGACCGATGTCGCTAGCCTTCTAGGGGCCGGTATGCATACTTGATCAACTTTAATTAAAACTTTTACTTTTAACCCTTTGGTAAATCAAAATTCACCACCACCTATTAAATCTTATTTTAAATTTAATAAATAATCAACCTAATTAATTTATTTAAATTCCACCGCCTTGATTAATTGTAATTTAATTCATAGTAATTTTAGAAAAATCTAAATTTACTTAAATAATTTATTTATTAATTTCCACTTATCACCAATTATTAAATTAAATACCCAAGATGTTACAGGTAGCTTAGGAATTAAATGGGCCTTGGGCCCATAATTTCCTAACTTGGCTGAAAATCCACTTAGAGCTAAGGTGGAGGGAACCTTGCTTTATAAATAGATGTTTTTCCCTTTCCTTTCTCATATTCAAATCATTTGCATAGTTTGCAACTTTGAGAGCATTCTCAACTTCTCTTTAAGACATCTTGTTAGAAGCTAGAAAGTTTAAGATCCTTATTAATGGAGCATCTCCTTGTAGTGGATTATCACTACGTTTATTTTATCAATGACGAATGACACATAACCCCTCTCTTTTCTCCTTCCATTTTTCAATTTCTTCTCCCAAGTTTGGTCTATGGAGCTCCCAGCCTTAGTGCATCTTGGTTTAGTAATTTGTTGACTTGATTTGGATAACGCAGATGCATTCTAATTCTAAAGGAGCACACACTTAGAGCGCATCAAGTGGTATCATAAGCTTATTGCCATAAAAGGTATCATTTCTAAATCTAAATCTTTGAATTCTAAGCTTGATTTCTTTTTCTCCACCACTTGGTCTTTCAAGATCTCTTAAGAGATTACATATTTGGATCACTTATGTTTAGGCTCCCAATCCAATAGAGACCTAATTTTGAATTTTTGATTCATAGATCTTATTGTTTTCTTAAGTATAGTCCTTGATTTGTGATCAATTTTGTGTTTCATATTAAGTGTTTGATTTAATTTTTGAGTCTAATTCATAAAAAAATTATCACTTGTTCATTTGATTCGATCCATTTTAGGTCAAATTTATGCCAAATTATTATGTTTCTAAGTGTTTAGATATTGTGCCTATTGTGTAATTTCATCATTTTATGGCTTGGATCTTCATTTAAATTACAATTTCTGCACCTATACTACTATAGCATTTTACTGTACAAATTGAATTTGTTCTTGAATTATTCATGCTTAGATTCTTACCTTTGATCATTTCTATTGATGGAATTATGTGTTCTTTTGAGTTTGTAGGTTTATTAGCTCATTATATCTAGTGTTTAAGTGTCTTTTTTCATTCATTTGTCTCTCTTATTCATGTATGTCATATGATTATTTTTCGTTATTCACATCATTTTTTAAAGAGGATGATGCAACTAGTGGTTTGAATTTTGAAAATTTTTAATTCTCTTGATGATGGTTGATCTTGTGCTTATTTTGAAGATAATTAAATTGTGTTAAAGAAGTATTTGCTAATTTTTCTTGATTGAGAATTTATAAATCAAATTACATTGTTGATCCATGCTAAAATTTATAAGTGACTTTATGTTTTGCATACCTTCTAATCACTTTTGTTAGTTGTTCTTGTTTCTTTGACTAATTTTGTGATAAATATTAGAAGTTAGAAAAATCCAAGTGATAAAAAAGTAAAGGAAAAAGAACAAAAGATAAAAGCAAAAGCCATACAAATTACAAGCGGAATGACATATTACCATCACTAGTAGCTTAAAAATAAATTTTTTTAAAAAATTTAGCAAAGAGGAAAATTATTTTTAGCTTTAAATTTCAGTTGTTTTGATTGTAATTTGGTGATTAGAAGTTGATTTTGAGTTGATATTTGACACATCTTGGACATGGTTGTATTCTAGAGTTTCTAGGAATTGTTTCAAGTGTTTGACCATTGTTTTTGTACCTTAATTGTTGTTTGTTATTTATTGATTCTTGTTTGTCACATCCTTACTCTTTATAAGTTTATCTTGTGTCTTTCCTTGTGTTAGTCCCTTTTTAGCTTGTCTTTGTTCATTTCTATTGTTTTATCTTATAGTATTTCACTTGGCTTCTTGAGATTTCCTTTGGAGTTCCATTACAAGGTAGCCTTATTGGTGTGATTGCTTGAGGACAAGTTGTTGTAGCTAACATTCAATGCCTTTTTAAGAATTAGATTGAACGGATAGCTACATCAATGAGAGCACTAAATGGAGTGATACACGAGTGACCATACACTTGAGAGTAAACACGTGAGAAATGGGATTGTAAGGTCCTCTACAACTTTGTAATTTCAAATAATTGAACTGTATTTCATTTTCTCCTTGTGTTTTAGGAGACATTTTACTTTGTTGAAAATGTAGTAGCTTGTCATTTCATTTGTAAATTTGAACTTTGGGACTTTGGACTTTACTTTTAGAAATTACCTAAGGGCTTATGATTAGTTTAATTTCTTGCTAACAACTAGTTTAATGCTTTCGTTGCATGCTAGGTTAGGCTAGAAATTTGGGTTTGGATTAAATTTCCAATCGTTTCCCCTTCATTTCTCCTTTGCTAGTGTCTTATTATATCATTTTCATTCTAAGTTCTTTTTAAATAACTAGTGAGCACGTTTTGTTTCTTTTGCATAAAAGTGAACAAGAAAAACATAAAGATGAGTGATAGTGAGCCTTGTGATAGTCATGGTTTCAATAAATGCCAAATGGACTACCAGGCTAAGTCTTTAGCAAAGATGTTAGAAAAAGGAAAAACACATATTGATAGTGAGGGTTCTCAACAAACCTATCAAAGTCATAAGAGTCATGGTTCTCACCATACCCAACATAGCCATTATAGTCATCCTAAGTCAAATAAGGAAAAATATTATAGAAGCCCTTCTAGAAAATAAAGACTAAGAAGGGACATGAGGTACCATGATGAACAATATAGGCTAGATGAATTAAAATCAAAATCTTTATCTTCAAAGGAGGGAATGACTCGAAAGTGTAGCTTGATTAGGAGCTTAAGTGTGAGCAAATCTTTGCCTCCCATGGTTTTAATGATGAAAGAAAAATTCATGTAACCTTCCTACACCTTATGAACTATGCCTTAATTTGGTGGGATAAGCTTAAGAAGAGTAAACTTTAATTCCATCCCCTTACCACTTGGTTAAAAATGAAAACCTTGTTAAGAAAAAAGGTATATGCCTTAGTATTATATGAGGGAGTTGTTTTTCAAACTCCAAAATCTTAGCAAGGCTATTTAGGTGTTAAGGAATATTACAAGGAGATGGATGTGGCCATGATAAGGGCCAATGTTGAAAAGGCTTATAAAGTAACCATGACTAGGTTTCTTCATGATCTCGATAAAGACATCAAAAAGGTTAATGAACTACTACCTTATATGAGCTTAAAGGATCTCTTACACCCTACCATAAAGGTAGAGACATGATTAAAAGACTAAGGGAGGTTCTTTAACCTTCCTCTTCCTCTTACAATAATAAATGGAAAGATAAAAGCAAGAGTGAAGGAAAGAATACCTTTCACAAAAATAAAGACTTTAAGAAGTCCAAAGAAAAGAAAAAGGAGTTTCCTAACTCTAAATACCGTTTGGGTTCCAAACACAAGGAAGAAAAGAGGGAATCTAACATCAAGTATTTTAAATTCCTTGGGAGAGGTCATATTGCCTCTCAATGTTCTAGCAAGAAAATAATGGTCCATAGGGACAATGTGAATATCTCTTCCCAAAAGTCTTCTTCCAATTCTTCTCATAGATCTTCTTCCTCTTCATCATTCAATGATGAGGCTGAGTATGCCATGGAATGAGACTTGCTTATGGTTTAAAGGTTGTTAGGGACATTAGCTAGGGATGATGAAGAGTCCCAAAGATAGAGTATCTTTTACACTAGATGCAACATTGGTGGTCAAATTTGGTCACTAATGATAGATGGTGGTAGTTTCACTAATGTGGTTAGCACTAGATTGGTAAATAAATTAAGCCTCAAAATATCTAAGCATCCCAGACCTTGTAGGGTGTAATGACTTAGTGATGGTGGTGAGGTGATGGTAGATAAGAAAGTTTCTATTTCATTGGCTATTGGAAAGTGTAAAGATAAAATTTTATGTGATGTTGTGTCTATGGAGGCAAGCCTTGTGCTACTTGGTAGAGCTTGGAAAATTGATAGAAATATGCATTATGATGACTAATCAAACAAGTACTTCTTTCTCTTTAACTCTAAAAAGATTATTATTATGTCATTATCTTCAAGTCGAGTGTATGAAGATCAAATAAAGATGAAAAAGAAATGACAAAAGGAAAAGAAGACTAAAGGCTTTTATGGAAAAGAAAATAGAAAACCTCAAAAAAATAAAGGGATCTTACTTGAGGAAGACTTTAATTCTTCCTTGTTTGTGTAAGAAAGTAAATTGAAGCATATTTTACTTGCTAGTAAACCATTATACTTAATGTATTGCAAAGACTTTTGCTTACATTCCTCTCTTGATGAGTTACCCAGTCCTATAAGAAAGCTCTTGGATGATTTTGAGGTTGTCTTCCCTAAAGACAAGCCTCATGGCCTAGCACCTTTCAAATACATTAAGCATCAAATTGATCTCATTCCTAGTGCCTCTCTACCAGATAAACCCATGTATAGGAGAAATTCATAAGAAACAAAAAAAATACAAAAGCAAGTGAAAACTTTCCTTGAAAAGTGTTGGGCTAGGAAAGTTTGAGTCCTAATGTTGTTTCGATATTGTTAGTGCCAGAGAAAGATAAAGCTTGGAAAATATGTATTGATTGTAAGGTCATTAACAATATCACCATAAGATATAGGCACTCAATCCCACACCTAGATGACATGCTTGATGAGCATCATGGCTCTTGTATTTTCACTAAAATTGATTTAAGAAGTGGTTATCATCAAATTAGGATTAGGGCAGTGATAAATGGAAAACCATATTTAAAATAAAGTTTGATTTGTATGAGTGATTAGTGATGCCATTTGGTGTGACTAATTCCTATAGTACCTTTATGACATTGAGGAATCATATATTGAGAGAATTCATTGTTGTCTACGTTGATGACATATTGATCTATTCTAAATCTCATCAAGAACACTTAAGGTATGTTAAAGAGGTCTTACTTGTTCTTCAGAAAGAAAGGTTGTAATGTAACCTTGAGAAGTGCTTGTTTTGCTTAGATTGTGTGGTCTTCTTGGGCTTTATAGTGAGTTCTTAAAGAGTATATATTGATAAGGAAAAAGTCAAGGCCATCAAGGATTGACTTACCCCTAACATCATGGGTGAAGTCAGGTGTTTTCATGGTTTAAAAACCTTTAGTAGAAGGTTTGTCAAAGACTTTAGCACCATAACTTGTCCCTTAAATGAATTGGTAAAAAAGAATATCACATTTCCTTGGGGTAATAAGCAAGAACAAGCATCCCATGTCTTGAAAGAAAGACCCATTAATGCACACATTCTTTCTCTTATGGAATGAAATTATAATCATGGAATTGACTCAATCATCATATTATAGATTATAAGTTCATAACCCTAGTCCAAATTTTGAGAAATCTTTTAAGCTTAATTGTGATGCATCTAATGTTGGAATCAGGGAAGTGTTATTGCAATAGGGGAACCTCATTACTTTAGTGAAAATTTAAATGGTGTCACCCTTAATTACCCCATATATGATAAGGAGTTATATGCCCTTATTAGAACTTTGCACACTTAGTAACACTACCTTTTAATTATAGAGTTTATGATACATAGTGATCATGAATCCCTTAAATACCTTAAAGGCCAAGGTAAGCTTAATAAAAGGCATGTTAAGTATGCAGAGTTCTTAGAGAAATTCCCTTATGTGATTAAGCACAAGTAGGGAAAGTTAAACAAGGTAGCCGATGCTCTTTCTAGATGGTAAACCTTACTTTCCTCTCTTTACTCTTATATGCTTAACTTTAAGCATTTTAGGGAACTATATGAGAAAGACCACGACATTGGTCTCACTACTTCTTTGTGAGAAAATGTAACATCCTGAATAATTTATAATTAGAAAAATAATAAATTAGAATTTTTAGTAATAAATTAGAATTTTTAGTTCAAAATAATAAGAATTGGGAGGTAGAAAGTAAATAAGGTGGTTTAAAAATGGATTTTAAAGGGAATGGAGGATTAGGACCTGACGCGTAGTATGGGATGTACACGTAGCGTCAGGGTGCAATTAGTGACCTGACGTGTAGCACTATTCTGACGTGTAGCGTCAGTGTTATAATCTGATTAAATGAGAGGCATGCAAAACAGAACAAGAAAAACTCACCTCTTCCTCTCTTTTCTTCTTCCTTGCGATTTGGGACCAGGACTTGGTGGAAGCTCTTGATTCTTCGCATTTTGGGCATTGAGGACCAAGGTAATGCATTTTGGGCATTATGGATTTAGGAGGCTTGGGTATTGGTTCTAGCATGTTAAGAAAGGTAATATGTTAATGGGTTTTACATTTTGGCGATTGTAGGTACTAGAATGAGTGTCAGAGGAATGATTGGCGAAGCGGGTATCAAGTTTATAGGAGGAACCGTGAATCAAGTGATCGGAGGACGTAACTGACACCAAGAGCAACTCGAGGAAGCTTGGAATCGAGGTAAGGGGTATTCAGGTTGTAATTAATTAGAATTGGTATTGAAAGTGGATTCAGGAAGATTATAAAATAATTAGGAGTTATTAGGAAGTTTGTAAAATAGCTAGATAATATTTATATAAGTATATGCATATGTGTAAGCATGATTAAGTAGTTAAATGTTCAAGAAAGCATGTTGAATTAATTAATTAGGTAATAGGACGTAAGGAATTAAATATATGAATTATATATATGTATGCTTGATACCTTATGAATTATGAGTGGATACGATTATTGTTGAATGAGTAATGAATAACATGGATAAGGAAGTATGTAAATTATAATCATGTGTGTGGTATGTTGCGAATGATAAATCAAAACCATTGAGAATGATGTTTTGTATTATGAATGCCTTCATAGTTTGTGAAAGAGATGAATTAAATAATAATTAAAGATGACATGACATTACATTGAAGGGTCGGGTCTGTATGGCTGCCCTAGGTGGTGTTTATAAGTTAGTTTCTGACAATTATATATGAGTTTGATGATGTTGAGCATGTATGATATATGTCTATATATATGATTATGTGGTGTGAGACGGCTGACGGTATGTATTGCCCCTCATTTTTGGCTCCCATCGTTTTGAGGCCCAGTTGAGTTACCCAGTGGTCAAGTAGGATCCAGTGGTTGAGGTGGAGAGTCAAGTAGGACTCGGTGGACCAAGTAGGGTTCACGGAGTGTCAAGTAGGACCCCCAGTTGAAGGCTGATCCTTTAGTATCCGGATACTAGGAGTTAGATATGCATGCGAGTCAGTTGTGTTATATGTGATTTGATGTTTATGGTGTTTTATGGAAACTTTAATGGTTAATTCCAATATGATATTGAATGTGAGTACTGATGATGTTGGACGCAAGGTATGTCACTTACTTTATTATAAAAGTATATTGATAATTATGCAAGTGTGTATTAGCAGTTGTAATTATATAAATGCAAGGAAACTGGTAAGTAATATAATGAGAAGAATATTAGGTAGTAGTTAGTCATCTTTATTAATTATTGTTCTATATTAATTGCGATATTCCAAACGCTTACCTTTATTGTGGTTTTATCCATTTTAGTGACTAATGATAGGGAGGGTACCAATGCCTTAGAGAGAGAGGGTGGATGGTTTTGGGCACAAAGAAGAAGGAGATGGTGGAGAAAAAGAGCTTCACCAAAAATTGAGAAAGAGAAAGGGGAAATTTGGTAAAATTAGGTATTACCCAATGGTTAAAAGAATGCACCTTTTTGTTTTTTCCTTTGGTCAACAAATTCCCATTGTCTAATGGACAAAAGAGCCAAAAGAGAGGGAAAAATTCACACGGTGATTAGAAGAGAAGAAATGGGATTTTATATTTTCTTTTATTTCCATTCCGCTCATATTTTCCCCATTTATTATCATACGTCGTGTTCGAATAAATTCCTCCTCAACATCAAAAATTATTTTGAACATACCACCATAACCACAACAAATTCCTTATTATTCTAGACACATCAAACATCCAATTTGACTTAGCGGGTCCTACACCTTTGATTAAATTATCCATTTTCAGTAAATTTTAATTTACCGATAATTCACAATTAATGTCTAATTAATTTTCCCATATATATTAGACTATAAATAATTAATTATCATCATCCAATAAACTTATTTCTCTAAAATTTGGGATGTTATAATCCACCCCACCTAAAAAAAAATTTTGTCCTTAAAATTTAACATACTTGATTTAATTGCATTCGAATAACGCTTTCGTATATCATCTTCACGTTCCCACATTTTCTCCACATTACCATGTTTCCAAGCCACTTTCACCAATGGTACCAACTTGTTTCGCAACCTTTTAACGGAATGCTCAACGATACGAACAGAAATAGGGGAGATAGACAGATCATCCCGCACATCAACATCATCGACAAGAATTACATACAAGGGATCAATAATATACTTCCTCAACTGCAACACATAAAATACATTATACAGATTCGTAAGATGCGAAGGAAGTGAAATTTGATAAGCCACATCACCGATTCACTCCAGAATCTCATACGGTCCAATGAACTTAGGACTTAATTTCCTACTCTTCAAAGCTCTACCAATTCCTTTATCACACGAGACCTTCAGAAATACATGATCACCAACTAGAAATTCAAATGGTTTTCACCTTTTATTATAGTAACTTTTCTGTTGGTCTTGAGCAATCTTCATATTGTCTTGTATCTTTCTAATATGCTCAGTAGTCTCTTGAATAATCTCTGGCCCTAAAGCCAAACTCTTACTAGTTTCCAACCAACATAGAGGCGTTCTACATTTTCTACCATAAAATGCCACATAAGGAGCGATGCAAATACTACTATAGTAACTGTTATTGTATGTAAACTTAATCAATGGAAGAAATCTTTCCCAAAATCCACCATACTCAAGAACATAAGCCCTCAACAAATCTTCAAGGCTTTGAATAGTTCTCTCTGATTGTCCATTGGTTTGAGGATGATAAGCAGAACTAAGCTTTAGTTTAGAGCCTAACTCCTGATGTAAGCTTCCCCAAAATCAGGAAGTAAACTGAGGATCACGATAAGATACAATGCTAGATAGCACACCATGCAAACTAACAGTCTCCTTTATGTACAATTAGGCCAATTTCTCTAATGAACTTTTCATACTCATGGGTAAAAAGTGAGCACACTTTATTAATCGATTGACAATCACCCATATAGCATCACTTCCAACACAGGTTCTGGGCAAACCAGAAACAATAAAGTCCATAGCAATACTATCTTACTTCCAAACAAGGATCTTCAAAGGTCTCAACAAACTAAATGGTTTCTGATATTCAACCTTGGCCTTCTAACAAACAAGGCAAGATGTAACAAGATTCGCCACATCACGCTTCATACCAGGCCACCAGAATTTCTTCTTCAAGTCTTGATATATTTTAGTTGAACAAGGATGAATGCTCAATACACTTTTTTGAGCTTCCTCAAGCATAGATTTTCTTAAATCATTGCTAGATGAAATATAAATTTGGCCCTTAACACGCCATATACCATCAGGACCTTCTGGCGATATTAAATCTTTTCCACTAACTTGAGTGTCTTTCAACTCAATTAAATACTCATCAATCAATTGTTTTATTTCACTGCTTCAAAGAACTCGTTACAAAATTTCAAAATAGACAAAGAAATTTTATTTAAGGTATGTATCTCTACACCAACATAAAAGTTATGAAATTTCTCAATTAATTCCATTTCCTTCACCATCATGGCTGAAACATGCAAAGATTTGTGACTCAAAGCATCAACCACAACATTTGCCTTTCCAGGATGGTACTTTAATTCGAATTCATAATCTTTCAAGAATTCCATCCACCATCTTTGACATATATTCAATTCATTCTAATCAAACAAATACTTTAATTGATCGTGCTAGACAATGCATAGTTCTTTGCTTGCAAAAATAAGTATGCTTGATTGTAGCACAAGTATATTGATGAAGACATGTTTTGAAATTCAAAGGCTTCTTTATGTTTTAGTCATGAAAGTATACAAATTGGCTAGATGGACACTATGATTGATGATTTCTTGATCAATATGTGACAATTTAGTTGTGTTATGATTGGTTAATTGTGTCAAGATTGAATGGTCAAGGTACCAATTTGGAAGGGGGATGAAATCTATTGTTTAGCTTAAGTGTCATTGAAGCCCAAATTGGTTTTGGACCATTTTCGCTCAAGCAAGAATTCCTTTGCTCAAGCAAAAAATACAATAAATACAAAAAAAGTGATATTGATAATCTCGCTTAAGCAAAGAATTCTTGCTTAAGCGAGACCCAAGGGAAATTGGCACTGGAACTTTTTCGCTCAAGCGAGATTATGCTCGTTCAAGCGAAAATTGGCTAATTTGATTTTATGAAAATTTTGCTCAAGCGAGGCTCATCTCGCTCAAGCAAAAATTGTTAATGGAACAAAGTTGCATTCAAAGTTATTTCATTCAAGTGAGGAAATTCTCATTAAGTTAAAATTGGACATTTTGATTATGGAAGAAATTCACTCAAGCGAGACTTTTCTTACTTAAGCGAAAATTTTGAGGGAACTAAGGGTGTTTTTTTTAATTTCTTCTCTTAAGTGAGAATCCACTCGCTTAAGCGAAAAGTGTACAATTAGCCTTTGGAAGAATTTCACTTAGGCAAAGAAATTCTCGCTTGAGCGAACAGTGCTTTGAAAAGTATAATTGCTCTCTAGAATAATTTCACTTAAGCGAAACTTCTCTCACTTGAGAGGAAATAGGTAAGTCTGCTTTTTAGGTAATTCTCACTTAAGCAAGGCTTGTCTTGCTTGATGAGACTTCGTATTTGCCACATCTGCTTTAAATATCCATTATGTTTAGAGTGGGGATTAGTATTTCTGATTACATATTTCAACTCCCTCTTTTCCTCTCTTTCTCTCTCATCAAGTTCCCTTACACATTTATCATTATTTTCTTCTTTCTCTCTTGTATCAAGACCAAGTAAGTCTCTTTTCCTCCCTTGTCTTCCCTGATGTTATTGTTTATAAGTGTTCAACTAAGATTCTTCTTGCCTATTTTGCATTCTATTTCCCTTTATGCTTTATGACCTAGGATATATCCTTTTATGTTTGGGGTAAGAATCTTGAATTGCTATTAATTTAGGACTTCATGTAATGCATAGGACTCATTGCAATTTGAAATTTTGATTTTAGGACTTTATTGAAGAACATTAGTTCCATTTACAATGGAGTTTCACATTGTGCCTACCAACTGTTTGTTGAAATTCCTCTAAGACTGGTTTTACACTATGACATGCTCCGGTGCACTTATGACTTACTTGTACTTTTATGCGCATGATCCTTTGTGGCCATTGTGACTCTTTGTGCATTTTTACACCGATAATTCCAATCCTTATGAATTGTGTTATAGTATGTTATGTCTTTTAATACATAGGAACCTTCATCCATTTTTTATGGTTGGTTTCAATTATCTTGTATGACTTGCACCATATTGTTTCTAAGTGTCATTGTTGATCATTGATGGGAATGGAAACCCTAGGCTTGAATGGCTTGAGATGTAAATTTTGATTATGGAAATGTGATTCTTGAATATGGCTTGATGCTATGTGATAAGGAAGGTTATGATATTCATATGGATATAAGAAAATCGGTGGAAGTTGATTATTGTTGGGAAATTTTAAAGAAAACCTTAGGTGTTGATGTTTTAGGGGTTTTGGCCAAATTGGTGATGTTAATGATTTTGGTTCCTTTAGAATGATTCTATATGAGAAAAATGAATTTCTAGAGTATTGGGATTGATTATTGATGTTGATGAAATTTTAAGTTAAGCTCAATGTATTATGAATGATGATATATGCATGTGAAACCCAAACCATAGGTTAGATGACCATTGGGATCATTGTGTGTTGTTTACAAGATTGGCACTTTGATAATGATGTTATGTTTATGATAATGCATGAGAATTGCTGACATTTATGATTGGTAGTTTTGTGAAAAACCCTTAAGAATTGATAAATTAGGGCTTTTGGCAAAGATGGTGAAATTGATGATTCATTGGTCATGAGAATGACTTTTGGGTTTAGAAAAGATGATAGGAATGATTGGTATGATTATTGAGGTTATTGGATTTTGATAGAGTTCCAATCTTGAGGTTTGGAAGATGTATGTATATGAGTATATGTGATGATTAGAGGAATTGAGTTTGAGGATGGCTATATGATGTTTATAGTTGGATATTGTTAGTCATGAGGATAGGTGACAAGAATAATGATAGATGGCCATTGAAGATGGAACCTATGATGGTTGTGATGGATTAATGAAATGAGATGGTGTTTTGATGAGGCCTTAGGCCATGATATATGCCATATGAGTTTGCTGATTGATTATGGTTTAAAAGGAACCTAAAGGCTTATGTTGAAATTGGATGATTTATGAGATATTGGAATACATTATGGATAAGGGACGTAGTGTTGTTGTTGGGTTTTGGTTAGCCCTTTGAAACTTGAAAGGTCTTAGTTTTGGGAAAGGAATTCCCGAAACCTAACACAATGGTATAGATTGGTGTTTTGACAAGATTAGGACTTCTTCATAAGCCTTACGATGTGTAAATCATTATTTAGAATTATGATGAAAGCCTTGTGATGGCTTATAATTGAATGAATACATATATATGTGTGTTGTGTAGATTGTGTTTAGATGATGGTGCGGGATGATCAAAGCATTCAAGTTGTGATTCTTGTCTCGAGGTAGGAGAGGAGTTTACATTTAAATTGCATGAATGATGATTGATAATATGATAAATCATATGCTTGGCAATTTGTGGATTTTGGGAGTCACGTATATATAAGATGATAATGAATGTTTTGTGGCCCCTTGATGAGAATGAATGCGTCTATTGATAAATGATTCATGTTAGAATGGAATAATTATGTGCCTTGTTAAGTGATGGTTCCATGGGATTGTATGTTCTTAGCCTCGATTGTAACACCCCCTTATATACATGAGACATATATCTATTCTTCTTGCTTTTTTTTAGAAAGATATACATATTTATCACTTCCTATCTCGTGTATACAAGGACGTATATACATCTGATTTTCTTTGACTTTTGAAAGTAAAAAGTTTCAAATTATTCATAATGATAAAATGAACTTTCAGAATATCATAAGTGATCAAAGATTACAATATCATATCCAAAGAATAAGGTTTGTTAAAGTTTAACATTTACCTTGAATTACAATCATCCAACTTAATATTGTATTAAGGTAAACTAAAACTAAAGATTTAATACCTCTACTTCGACTATAACCAATCATTTCCTTATCTTCAAACCATGTGATTTTGAATCCTATTCTTGTCACATTTCTTCTCCTATCCGATTGAGGATGAGACTAATTTACCCTCTTGTAATTTCATCATTCATCTTGAACTGCTAGCCATATATCATATAACATATTTTAGACATAAAATTCAAATAAGAAGGAGTGAGAAACAAAATATAATACTTTACAGATAAGACATAAACATAAGGGTTTTCACAATCTAATATAATAATTTCAATCACAATCATATACATAATCAATTATGAATGTAGAGTTTTCATAACATAACAATTATATTTTCATTCACAACCACCCACATAGAATGTCACAATCACATGAATGTCATGTAATATTTTTAATACTATCATCTCATTCATTCTATGCATATAGGCCCTTAAAGTTTTAGTTTGCACTGGGCCAACCAGGAGTTTACACTATTTCATAATTCCGGATAATAATAACATAAATGCCTTCATGGCATATGAATAGCTCAACTGGCGTGGAAACACTTAGAGACTAGTCAGACTAAGAAAGTTTTTATTGTGAAAGTACCCGACACTAGGGAGCGACCCCAGGTCACCTAAAGCACCCTTTCATACCCTCTCATCCTAAGGCTCACAATTAAGCCTCCTCTAATGTATCCTCGGTTTTTATAATCCGTCCCCAGGCAATATCACATCTCATTTCTCTTTAATGATTCAAGATGCATGAACTACTCGCATATAAAGTTGGTTAAGACTTTTAGAAACTCAATTATTAAATACCATAAAGGTTCATAAAATCATCTCAATAAACTGTACATTCCCATAAGTTCTTCTTTGAACTTCTGTTATACAGAAATAAATTTAGTACAGTCTTCAAATTCAGATCTCACCAAAATTGAGTTTCCAAGACTTAAATATCTCAAAACTTTCTCTTAAAAAAATTCACATATTTACATTATCTTTCCAAATTTGAATCTTAACTAGATTGAGTTTAGAAATCTCGACTATAACAAAATATCCTTTAGTTATATCATTAAGGGCATCTGTGAACACCTCTTTTGGTCCGGTCTAAGTGGAATGAGAATCTTTTTATACTGAATTCTAATTCAGAATGGTCAAATCTGAATGGAATAACTCAAAAATGATCAGATCCGAGCAAGATGACCCTGATGGAAGCATTTCTGAGTGGAATATAGACCTGTTAGAGGCAAATCCGAGTGAAATGACTCAGATTGGATCAAATCCGAGTGGATCTGTTGGAGGCAAATCCGAGTGAAATGACTCAGATTGGATCAAATCCGAGTGGAATATAGACCTGTTGGAGGAAAATCCGAGTGAAATGACTCAGATTGGAGCATTGCCGAGTGGAGTATGTCCCTGTTGAAGAGAAATCTGAGTGAAATGACTCAAAAAGGATCAAATCCGAGTAGAATTACTCAGAATGAGTCAGTTCCGAGTGAAATGCTTCCCTGTTGAAGGTGAATCCGAGTGGAGGGCTCCCTGTCAAAGCCATTCCGAGTGATACTCTGTTGAAGGATGAATGCTGAGAAGGATTGCTCTTTGACTGCAATTAATCCGAATGAAGAAATGCTAAATCCGAGCGGGAGCTTTCTGGTTGCTACTGATCTGAGTGAAAACAAGTCTGAGTGAAGGAAAGACCGACTCAGAGTGTAATTGGAAGGACAGATTTTGATTGGAAGAAAGCTTTTCCGAGTGAAGGTACCAAGTCTCCAAGTCTTGAGTGGGAAGCAAGCCCTTTCCGAGTGAAAATGCTAAGTTCCAACTGATCCGTGCCGAATGATCAATCTTCAATCGGTTTCCGAATGACAACAACCGAATGGAAGGATTTCCGAGCCAATCTTCACTCATTCTTCAAATAAGGGCCGATTAAACCATTTGCCCAATACCGAGTTGTCACTCTTCAACCAATTCTGAGTCATCCTTCTTCAAATAATCAATTCCGAGCCCATTTCCATCGATTTCCGAGCCAATCCTTCAAATACTGAATCCCCTCCTTTTTCACCCAGATTCTGAGCCATTCCTTTAACCATTCCCGAGCCACTTTTCACCCGTTCCCGAGTCATCTTTCACCTATCTCCGAGTCATCCTTTACACATTTCCGAGTCAATTCTTGGTCAGTTCTTGGTTAGTTCTGACTCACTTTTTACCAATTCCGTGTCATCCCTCATCAAGCCAATCCCGAGTCATGTTTCACCCATCTCCGAGTCATCCTTTACACATTTCCGAGTCATCCTTTACACACTTCCGAGTCTTTCTCTTCGATTTTCAATTGGCTTTGAGTCCTCCTTTACCCATTTCCGAGTCAATTTTTACCAATTTCTGAGTCATTATTCTCTCCTAATTCTGAGTCATTTTTTATCAGTTCTGAGTCAATCTTTTATCGGTTTTTGAGTGACACTTTTCAGTCAGTTCTTGGTCAGTCTTCAACTATTTCTGACTCAGTTTTTAACCAATTCTGAGTGACATTTTTACCTATTCCCGAGCCAGTCTTCAGTCGGTCAGCCCTCTTCAAACAAATTCCGAGTCACCATTTTCACTCGAATCCGAGTTATCCTTTCACCCATTCAAAAGCCAATTTTCAGTCAGAACCGAGTGACACTTCAAACCAAGTCTGAGCCCCCATTTTCCCCAATTTTGAGTAACACTTTTCAATCAGCACCGAGTCCTCTTCAACCGGTTCTGAGTCAATCTTCACTCGGTCTGTTTGATTGTTCCAATCAGAATTACCTCGTTTGACCCCTCAATTCAATTGCATATTTTTTCACTCGGTTTTTTATTGGAAGTGCTTCATTCCACTCGGAATTGACTCCCAATGTGGATGAATGCCGACTGAGAGGCTGATCCGAGTCATTTTCACTCGGAATTCTACCATTCTCACTCGGATTTCCATCATTTTCACTCAGATTTTCACCATCCTCTCTCGGATTTCCACCCGGCTCCCCCTGTTCGCCCGTGCTGACTTGGATTCCACCACCCAAGTGGATCCAGGAATCCTGGGGGTGGCAGACAGGGGTGGAAGTGGGGGGAATTAAAAATTCCCACTCAGCCGTTGTCCCCCACTTCACTCTGAATTGAAGTGTGAGTTGGTTTTCCACTCTCAGTGGAAGCCTGAGCTGGCCTTCCACTCAGACAAGCCTATAAATAGGCAAGGGTTGAAGCACCAAGGGGAGACATTTTTTTCATTAAGGGAAAACTCTGCTAAAACCTCCGTTCTCTCTCTCCTTCACACCAACTCCTCTCTTCTTCTCCTTCCATCGTCCCTCACCATACTGCCCACAATCCTCCACACCGTCGTCTCCTATTCCAATCCGTCCACACCCTCACTCAATCATCCTCATTCCTAATCCCAGCACCTTCCCATTCCTTCTAACCCCCCCTTTTTCTCTCGGACCAGCATTCATGCTCCATCACTCAGTTTTTGCTCAACTTTCACCCGGTATTCCTCTTATCACTCTGATTTTACTATTTTTACTCGGATCTATCATTGTTCTCTCGGATTTTACTATTTTTACTCGGTTTTCCCTATTTTTACTCGGATTTTTCATTTTTTCACTCGGATTTTCCTCTTTTCACTCGGTTTTCCCTATTTTACTCAGATTTTTCATTTTTTCACTCAGATTTTCTTTTTTCCCACTCGGATTTTCTTCCCTCACTCGGTTTTCGCCCATTTTTTTTTCTCTTTTCTCTGAATCTATTGTTTCTCTTTCTCTCTGGTAGCTTCTGCTTCCCTCTCCTTTTTGCTCCGTAGTCTTTAAAAAAAATAACAATAAAGAGAAATGGATGTTTCCTTTTTTTTTCTTCTCTTTCAAATCTAAATAAAAATAAGAAAAAACTTTTAAAGAACTACGTGACCCTGATTTCTCGAAAGCTCGAGAATACGTAGGAGCGGGAAATAGTTCCTGTCGGGCCTATCTTTCTTTATTTAATTTTTAGAGTTTCCATTTTTGTCTTGCTATCAAAAAGAGGAGCGAGATTAATTTGGACGAGACGTCCTGTTAATCTCATATTTTTTTAAATACCTTTTTTTTAAAAAAAAGGAAGGAGCGAGGTTAATTTAGACGAGACGTCTTGTTAATTTCATATTTTGTAGTATTTCTTTAAAAGGAGGAGCGAGATTAATTTGGACGAGACGTCCTGTTAATCTCATATTTCTTAAATATCTCTTAAAAAAAAGGCAGAGCGAGATTAATTTGGACGAGACGTCCTGTTGATCTCATGTAAATATTTTGTGTTGATTTTTGTTTTTTTTTGTTTATTTTATCATTCCGTACATTTTTCTTTTCATGAAGAAGTTAAAATAATTATTGGGCTAATTATAATGCGCGCTATCAAATTGAGGTAACTGTTTTTATAACGGACAGTCGTGAGGTGCTAATACCTTCCTCACCTGTAATTAGACTCCCGAACCATGGAATTTCATTTTTATAACCAGTGCTTTAACAAAAGGATTTTCCAGTATTTTATCCTAAAAAAATATTGGTGGCGACTCCCTTTTTATCTTTAAAATCGTTTCGAGGGTCGGCCGTGCCGCCGCGATCCCGGTCGCGACAGATGGCGACTCCACTGGGGAGGAGAGTTTGAGAGTCAAGCCAGTCAATTTGATAGCGCATGTTTTAATTAGCATATTAATTATTTAACTTCTTCCTTTATTTTATTTTCTGTAAATGTTTGTATATGATTTCTGTTCTGTTCTGTTTATATTTTATCATTTATGTTCTGTAAATATCTGTGTGATCTTTGAACCCTAGGGTAGTCGACTTTATTTTATTGCTCTGTGTTTGCTCTATGTGCAGGATAAGTAAGGTACAGGTATTGAATGCCTCTTTCACACACTACACTCACAATTTGCACACACTTTTGAGTGGGACCCTATACCCGGGCCCAAATAAAACTTAAGATTAGGGGAGGTTGATAGCGGAGCCATTTGGGATGTACTTCCTGTCTGGTTACCGTGAGAATCTCAGCTAGAGTTCGACTTATTCATGGTGCCCACACTTAGTATACTTCCTATTATTTGTGGTCAACATCATGAGTAGGATCTTGGCTCTAGTGACCTTTAGAAGTTTTAGAACAAGCCACCTAATGCGAGGTATCACTGATAGATGAACCTTAGAACCATTAGGAAACCTCCAGAAAAACCCACCTTAAGGCACAAAAGAGGCAAACTTTACTTATACCTTTTCTCATTCTCACTTCTCTTTTCTGATCCAAAATAGAGGACTACTTGCCCATTTAGTGGATTACTTTTTTTTTTCAAAAAAATGACATACTTTTAACTAGTGATCTTTTTACGGGCAAGTAGTCCTCTCCTTTTATGTATAAGTCTTTGGGCCTTGAGTTACGGATGTTTTGAATAAAAAAAAAGTAAAAAAAATAAAAAAAAAATTAATTTTTTTTTGTATTGACAATGATCAGAAAATCCGTAGCTTACATGACCCTTGATTTGTCATAAGTTTTGTCAAATCGAAACTTCCCTAAATACAAAAATGTTTTCAAAGTTACTAGGGGAGTATCGATTTGTAAAACACGTCAGTTCTAATGATTGATTTTCTCATTTCTTTATGTTCTTGCAGGAAGCTATCAAGAGCTTAGCCAGTACCTCTGAGTGAAAATATGGAAATTAACATGAGATCAGATAGTTGTGGTACAAATATACCCGAGTTGAAAAAATTACTGCATGTTAAGGCTAGGAAAGTCGATACAACCAGTTTGCAAGCATTGGGCAAGAAATTGGATATGAATCAGAAGATGGGTTTTTCAAGGAAATATGGGAGGATCCTAAAGTTGCTAGAAGTGGAGGTACAAGTCGAGGCAATTACTGCTTTGATTCAGTTCTATGACCCACCTCTCCGTTGTTTCACCTTCCGAGACTTTCAATTGGCTCCGTCTGTTGAGGAGTTCGAACAGATCGTGGGGATGCCACTAGAGGGACAAATGCCTTACCACCACCTTAGACGTCATGTGAATATTGTTACCATCGCTGATATCCTAAGGATTAACCCAGAGGTGTTAAGAAGTAAGCAATTAAATAGAAATCAGGTCCTGGGGTTTGATCGGGAATATTTTGAGAAGCACATGCACTTGCTGGCTGAGAAAGGAGATTGGGAAGCCTTCATGGATACCTTGGCTCTAACCATTTATGGTGTTCTTTTATTCCCCAACATTGACAATTACATAGACTATGATGCTATTGGCATTTTCCTTGCCCGCAAGTTCAAATCTGAAAATCCTGTCACTGCGATCTTGGCAAATATATATTGCACCATGGACTTCTGCTATACACAAGGTGGAAAGAGAATCATTTGTTGTCTATCTGCTCTGTATGTGTGGCTCACGTCACATGTCTTCCACCAAGTCGGCAAAGTTGAATGTCCTATTTCTGATCTGAAGTTATGCCAGTTAGTAACAAAGAATGGGCGTGAATGGGCCAATCACCTGATAGGGCTCACAGCTGACAAAGTAAGGTGGTATCCGCAATGGTTGAATGTTGACACCATTATTCATCATTGTGGAAGCTACCCGAACGTTCCTCTCATGGGCACTCAAGGATGCATTAACTACAACCCTGTCATAGCCAAACGTCAGCTAGCTTATCCTTTACTTGGGCCGCCCAATGAAGAATCGCTTATTCCTTTTGTCCTTCACTACTCAAAAGGAGATTGTACCTCTGTTATTCAAGATGTAGCAAATGCATGGAAGAAGGTCCACAGACGAGGAAAAGAACTAGGAACTCGAAGCCATGCCGTGAAGGACGAATACTACTAATGGATCTTGAATAGGGTTTCCATTGTCAAGCTGCCTTTCAGAAGTCCCTCTTATCTCCCAACAAGGACACCTGTTCCCCCACCTACCCTTGAAGAGGAGGCCATGAAAACCAAGATAAAGGAGTTAATTGTAAAAAATAAGAAGCTAGAGAAAGACTTGCTAAAGTCTCAACAAGAATGCGCCCTTCAGAAAAGGGAGAACTTAGAAAGTAAGCAAACCATCAAGGAGATTGGAAAAAAGCGGAAAATTGAAAGGGATTACTTGAGGAAGCAAAGTCAATGCCTCCGAACAGCTAATACTCAACTGAGGATGAAAAGCAAGCAAAGGGATACTATGTTGGCTGACAAGCAACTCTTGAGAGACATGTTGGAAAAAGCCAAAGAGAACGAGCAAATTGCCTTGGTGTAAAAAGAGCTCCTACAATTGCAAGTTAGCCAATTAGAACATCAGCTTAATGAGGTGGTAGAAGCTTGCCAGCATGAGATAAACGGCGAGCGACAGCACGCGATAGATACTGAGCAAGAATGTCGTGAGGCTATCCATATTTTGAAAACTGAAATGACACAACAAGATGAAGTTATTCATTCATGGATGAACCGCTTCGCCCACTTGGCACATTTGGCTAATGGAGTTCTGGAAGACCTCCCGCTCCTGCTTAAGCAAGCTGAGGGGATGGTTAACCCTCTTAGTACCCCAAAAGAAATTGTAACCTTCCTTGATTACTGTAGAGAAAGGATTTGTAAAATGAGGGCCATGATTGCCCGAGCTAGGAATGGCTGATTTACTTTTCTTGCATTAGCAGCAGTAATGTACTTTGAAATTCAGAAAGAAGGATTCTTTTGTCTCCATAACTACCTCATGTTAATTTCCATTTATCACATACTTATTACTCTTGAATATAACGTTCTGAGAAATGGTTGGAGGATACTGGCCGAGTTCCGCGATAGCTTCATGCACCATACTATTGGTTTTTCTTTTACCACTTTTATTTAAATGCTTTCTTTTTAACAATTTTGTGTTTTGACTTACATTAGACATTACGGGCAAGCATCCTTATCAGACCCGACTCCAAGCGAGACTCATGGCCGAAGCAGAAATCAGGGATGAAGATTTCAGAAACGAGTTCAATCAGCTGAAGGAACAGGTAGCCGAGTTGACCAAGCTTTTGGAAAAGAGAATCACAGAAGGGGACTCCTCTGCAGGTATTGAGAACACCCAACAGCAGCCTGCTACCGTACCACCCCCCTTGGTTCCGACCCAGCAAGAACCCAATTACCTAACACAATGACACCCCCTGTCACCATTCATGTTGGAAGACCTAACCCTGCCATTGAGACCCAGCTACCTTACGGCCAGTCTTATGCACAGCATACATTTGTCGGTCCTGACGGCAACCCAGTACCTTTTCCACTTTATGGCCTTCCACCAGGATACTATCCCCCGCTCGCTAACCAACAAGAAACCCACGACCAGCAAGCGGTGAATCCTCACGCTTCATACCCTACCCAGCCAAATATACCATCACTCCATCAAGCCCAAAATACGCAAGCCCATGACCCACAAACTTACCAAACCCAAAACACACAAGCCCATGACCCACAAACCTACCAGAGCCAAAACACCCAAGCCTCGATGGCCCAGCCAACTCACAACGCACAAGCCCAAAACACACGAGCCCAGACGACCCAACCAAATTATGCTGTACAAACTATGGCCCAACCCCAACATCCCTCACCAAGTATAGGCCTAATGAATCAGTCCCATATATTGCCTCCATTCAACCAACCACTGGGCTATCCATACGGATATGCAACCCCCTATATAACCAATCTCCAAGATACAACCCACATGATGAACCCTGTAGCCGGTCATAGCACAGTTGCAGCTCCTCAAAAAGAAAAAATAGAAGTCTTAGAAGAGCGTTTGAGAATAATGGAAGGCGCTGGAGGTTTTGGACTGATAGATGCTTCAGAACTATGTCTAGTCACAGATGTTGTCCTCCCGCCCAAATTCAAGATGCCAGACTTTGACAAGTATCGGGGAATGACTTGTCCAAAGAATTATCTCACGATGTACTGTCGGAAGATGGCATCCTACTCTTCTAACGACCAATTGTTGATCCACTGCTTCCAAGATAGTCTAGCAGGGGCTGCTCTTACATGGTATGCTCACCTTGAGCGAAATCATATTCGTTGTTGGAAGGACCTGGTAGATGCCTTCCTTAGGCAATACAAGTATAACATGGATATGGCGCCCAATAGGTTTCAGTTACAGAATATGGTGAAGAGGGACAATGAAACATTTAAAGAGCATGGCCAACGCTGGAGGGAGACAGCAGCGCAAATGGACCCCCCACTGTCGGAGAAAGAGATAGTCACGATGTTTATCGACACGCTCCCATCACCTTTCTATGTCAAAATGATTGGTAGTGTTTCATCCAACTTCTCCGATATTGTGACTATTGGGGAAAGGGTGGAAAGCGGAATACGAACAGGAAAGATCACTCAGGGCTTATCTGGGGCAAGCATGACAAGAAGGCCGGCGCCTGGGAAAAGGGATGGAGAAACTAATTCCATCTCTTCTAATCAAAAGACGGCTTCACCGAGACCATTCTTTCCTACTATGATTCAAGCTCCCAATTCTTATGTGGCCGCTACCACTCAGGGCCCGACAGCTTATACTCCCCACTTCTGTCCACCCATGGTAAGAGCGCTAGTGCCGCAACCTGTGCCATACCATCACCCGCAGCAAGTGACTCGACCACCCAATCATAATCAGAACACAAGGAATTCCAATAATGAGCGCTCCCCTATGCAGTTCGATCCAATTCCCATAACATATACCGAACTTTTTCCAATCCTCATTCAAAAAGGTCTAGTAGCTCCATGCCCTATGAGGCCGTTGCAACCTCCTTACCCAAGGGGATATGACCCAAACGCTCATTGTGATTACCATGCAGGGGCATCAGGGCATTCCACAGAAAATTGCATGGCTTTGAAATATAAAGTAAGAGATTTGATCAAAGTCGATTGGATTAACTTTAAGAAAGGTAGCCCAAATATTGCCACAAATCCCCTGCCTAACCATGAAAATTCAGAGGTCAACGCCTTGGAAAATGATGAGGAGTACGTTAAGAATGTTGCTGACATAAGAATGCCCTTACGGATAGTTCATTCCCTTTTGCTTGAAAGGGGACTAATTAAAGGGACCTGGAGTGTGGAACATGATTGCGAGCAGACTGTTGAACACCAAGGTTTCTGTAAGGTCCTTCAAAGCCTTATGGACAGCCATATTGTGCAGGTCTGTAAACGCTATAGAGATGAGGTCAACATGATCGAGGAACAAACAGGGGCACGGGTCCCTAAGCCCTTGACAATTTTTTACACCAGGAACCCTCAAGCAGCTCCTGTTTCTGTACAATCAATCATCACTATTCAAGCACCCACCCCATTTGCGTTCAAAGATTCTCGGGCTGTCCCTTGGAAGTACAACGCAGATGTGATCGTTGCAAGCTCGGCAACGAGTGACCCGTCTCCTTCGTCCGTCACAAATATTGTTGGGGTAGGAGGTATAACCCAAAGCGGAAGAGTATACACCCCTCCAGAGCCAAAGAAGGATCAGGTTACTGGAAATGCCAAGATGGACAAAGAAGGGGCCAATGGTGAAATCAAAAGGGCCGTGACTGATGAAGAAGCCCATGAATTCTTAAAGTTTATTCGTCAGAGCGAATATCAAGTGCTTGATCAACTGACCCATACTCCTGCAAAAATCTCTTTGTTATCATTGTTGATGAACTCTGAGCCACATCGGAAGATGTTGATGAAGGTCCTGAATGAGGCCCATGTCAGTCATGACATTCCCGTTGATAAGTTTCAGGGAATAGTGGGGCACATTATTGCAGATAACTATCTGACCTTCATTGACGATGAAATACCAACAGAGGGGATTGGGCACAACAAGGCTCTCCATATTTCCGTAAAATGCCGAGATTACATCTTAGCAAAAGTACTTATTGACAATGGGTCGTCCCTCAACGTCATGCCAAAGTCTACATTGGCCAAGTTACCATTTGATGGGACTTATATGAAGCCAAGTGCCACGATAGTACGAGCTTTTGATGGAACTCGGAGGGAGGTCATGGGTGAGATTGAGCTGCCCATACAGGTTGGGCCGTGCACGTTCCAGGTCCTTTTTCAAGTCATGGATATCTCGCCTGCCTACAGCTGTTTATTAGGCAGGCCGTGGATCCATTCTGCTGTAGGCAGGCCGTGGATCCATTCTGCTGGAGTGGTGCCCTCTACCCTGCACCAAAAACTAAAATTCATAATTGACAACAAACTGATAATTGTTTCTGGTGAGGAAGACCTTCTGGTCAGCAAACCTCTGTCAACCCCTTACATCGAGGTAGCAGAAGAGGCTCTTGAAACTTCTTTCCAAGCATTAGAGATAGCAAATGCTACCTATGTAGGGGAAGGAGTCATGATGGTAAAAGCTCACATGCCAAGTGCATCTTTAATGATGGCAAAGATTATGCTGCGTGGAGGGTATAAACCTGGAAGAGGGCTAGGACGTGCTTTGAATAGAGAAATAGAACCTATACGCCTACTTGATAACAGAAATGGTTTTGGATTAGGATACCGGCCCACGGCTGCTGACAGAAAAAGGGTAGATGAAGAGAAGAGGGAAAGAAGGACTGCTCGTCTCACCGGTAGAGAACCTCATACCGCAAGAATCCCCATCTGTGATCTCTACCAAAGCTTTCAAAGTGCCGGACTGATGCCTCCAAACCAAGTGGCTGTCATTGAAGAAAGTCCCTGTGATAGTGTTGATTTTGTGATTGCTTGTCCACCAGGCCAAGAACTTCATAACTGGGAGGCCATTGAACTCCCCACGACTTTGAATGTTTCATCAAAGTAATTTGTTTATGCTTTAAGTACTTATTCGTCCCTCTGCTCTGCCTAAGGCTTTGGGACTCTTCCATGTAATAAGGGCAAAACAAAAAAAAAACTTGTTTTTATCATTTTCATCAATAAACGCGTATCAAAATTCAAAAAAAAAAAAAACTTTTCTTGTATCCCTTATCCTTATTCTGAATCCTTCTTTTTACTCGCTTGTTCTTTTTTTTATTTGCCATATCACACTAAATTGCAGATCTGAAAATGACTCTCTTGAGGAAAGTGAGGTCGCAATCCTGTTTCACGACTTCGATCACCCAGTTGATTACGCTGATGAGGAAGGTGGGGAAGATTGTGAGCCATCGCCTGAGCTGACAAGGTTGTTAGAGCAAGAGGATGAAGGGATTCAACCCTACCTAGACATAATTGAGGTCATTAATTTGGGGAATAAAGAAAATAAGAAGGAAGTCAGGATCGGCACTACCCTAAGCAGAGAACAAAGAGAAGATTTAATCAAGTTGTTGATGGAATTTTGTGATGTCTTTGCCTGGTCTTATCAAGATATGCCTGGGCTTGATGCTAGCATTGTCGAGCATAGACTACCCTTAAAACCTGAGTGCCCTCCAATAAAGCAGAAACTACGTCGAATGAAGCCAGAAATGCTTTTAAAGATCAAAGAGGAGGTTAAGAAGCAGTTTGATGCTGGGTTCCTAGCTGTGGCAAAATACCCCCAGTGGGTAGCCAACATTGTCCCTGTCCCAAAAAAGGATGGAAAGGTACGGATGTGTATGGACTACCGAGATTTGAATAGGGCTAGTCCCAAAGATGATTTTCCCCTACCACAGATCGATGTTTTGGTTGATAATACAGCTCAGCATTCCATTTTCTCATTCATGGATGGTTTCTTGGGGTATGATCAAATTAAAATGGCACCTGAAGACATGGAGAAGACCACGTTTATCACTCTATGGGGCACATTTTGCTATAAGGTGATGTCCTTTGGGTTGAAAAATGCTGGAGCGACTTATCAGAGAGCAATGGTGACTTTTTTCCATGATATGATGCATAAGGAAATAGAAGTTTATGTGGATGACATCATTGCCAAATCTAGAACAAATGAAGGGCACATTAGCGATTTAAGGAAGCTTTTTGAACGGTTAAGAAAGTTCAGGCTAAGATTGAACCCTGCCAAGTGCACGTTCGGTGCAAGGTCAGGCAAGCTGCTAGGGTTTATAGTAAGCAAAAGAGGGATAGAGGTTAATCCCGACAAAGTCAAGGCGATTCTTGAGATGCCTCCTCCTCATACAGAAAAAGAGGTCCGAGGATTCTTGGGAAGGCTCAATTATATCGCCCGATTTATTTCACAATTGACAGCAACTTGTGAACCCATCTTCAAGTTACTCCGCAAGAATCAACCGGGGCGATGGGATGAGAACTGTCAAGCAGCTTTCGAAAAGATTAAGCAGTACCTACAAGAACCACCAATTTTGGTGCCCCCAACCCCAGGAAGGCCACTTATATTGTATCTGACTGTATTGAACGAATCCATGGGTTGTGTGTTTGGACAGCACGATGAAACTGGAAAGAAGGAACATGCTATCTACTACTTAAGCAAGAAGTTCACTAATTGTGAATTGAGGTACTCCGCTTTAGAGCGGACTTGTTGTGCGTTAGCATGGGCCACTAAGCGCCTAAGGCAATACATGTTGAGTCACACCACTTGGCTAGTTTCTAAAATGGACCCCGTCAAGTACATTTTTGAAAAACCTGCTCTGATCGGAAGGATTGCTCATTGGCAAGTGCTATTAACTGAGTACGACATAATATATGTCACTCAAAAGGCCATAAGAGAAAGTGCCCTGGCTGATTACTTGGCACACCAACCCATCAATGATTATCAGCCGATGCAATTTAACTTCTCGGATGAAGATATCATGACACTATTCAATAAAGAAGGTGGTCAGAAAGAGAAATGGACCCTGAGATTTGACGGAGCTTCTAATGCATTGGGGCACAGAATTGGGGCTATCTTGATTTCACCCAATAAGGAATTTATCCCTATCTGCGCCAGATTGTGTTTTGACTGTACTAATAATATTGCTGAATATGAAGCATGCTCATTAGGAATCCAAGCAGCATTGGACGCAAAAGTAAAATTATTGGAAGTTTATGGGGACTCTGCTTTGGTTATCCACCACTTGAAAGGCGAGTGGGAAACTAGGGACAGTAAGTTGATTCCTTATTATGATCATATCAAGGAAATGATCAAAGAGTTTGATGAGATCTCTTTTCATCACGTTCTCCAGGATGACAATCAAATGGCTGATGCTTTGGCTACCCTTGCCTCAATGTTCAAAGTAAGTAGTGACTACGATATGCCTCTCATCAAAGTAAAGAAGCATTGTGAGCCTGCATACTGTCAAATGATGGAAAAGGAGTCTGATGGGAAACCTTGGTACCATGATATTAAAAGATATATCCAGAGTCAAGAATACCCCGAGGGTGCTATAGAAAATGATAAGAAGACCCTAAGACGACTCGCCATGGGTTTCTTCTTAAATAGGGATGTGCTTTACAAAAGAAACTATGACACTGTCCTTCTTCGTTGTGTTGATGCTGATGAGGCAAACGAAATCATGAGGGATGTTCATGAAGGATCTTTTGGGACTCACGCTAATGGACATGCCATGTCTAGAAAGATCTTGAGGGCTGGTTATTACTGGATGACCATGGAAGCAGATTGCTTCACCTATGTTCGAAAATGTCATAAATGTCATATATATGCTGACCATATTCATGCACCCCCGTTATCCCTAAATGTCTTGACGGCACCATGGCCCTTCTCAATGTGGGGCATGGATGTCATTGGACCCATCGAGCCAAAAGCCTCAAACGGTCATCGTTTCATCTTGGTCGCCATCGATTATTTCACCAAATGGGTAGAAGCGGCTTCATATACCAGTGTAACAAGGAATGTTGTGGTCAAATTCATCAAGCGAGAATTGATATGCCGATACGGCCTACCAAGTCAGATCATTACTGACAATGGTACGAATTTAAACAACAAAATGATAAAGGAACTCTGTGAAAGCTTTAAAATTCACCATTACAATTCCTCTCCTTATCGGCCTAAAATGAATGGGGCGGTTGAGGCGGCCAATAAGAACATCAAGAAGATAGTGCAGAAGATGGTAGTCACTTACAGAGACTGGAGCGAGATGCTCCCTTTCGCTCTACATGGGTATCGCACCTCAGTCCGAACCTCGACAGGGGCAACCCCGTTCTCTCTTGTATATGGAATGGAAGCGGTCTTGCCTTTTGAAGTAGAGATCTCGTCCCTTCGGGTAGTGATGGAAGCAAAATTAGAAGAAGCTGAATGGGTTCAAGCTCGACATGACCAACTAAACTTGATTGATGGTAAAAGATTGACTGCCCTCTGTCATGGTCAGTTGTATCAGACGCGTATGAAACAAGCATTCGAGAAAAAAGTACGACCTCGACAGTTCCAAAAGGGAGACCTAATACTCAAGAAAATTTTACCAATTCAAAAGGACAATCGGGGCAAATGGACTCCTAATTATGAAGGACCATATGTTGTGAAAAGGGCTTTTTCTAGAGGAGCCTTGATACTCACTAATATGGATGGCAAGGATTTGCCAATGCTTGTAAACACAGATGCAGTGAGAAAGTACTATCCTTAGGGAGGGAATGTCAAAAAAAAAACAAAAAACAAAAAAAAACAAAAAAAAGTCAAAAAAAGGAAAAAAAAGAAAATTAATGCTCGCTAAGCTGAAAACCTGAAAGGGTAGCTTAGGCAAAAGTTAGAGCGACCCGGTGAGTCGAAAACCCGAAAAGGGCGGCTCAGGCAAAAGTTAGGGTCAAATTTCTGGTAATGCAAATAAGACCTCTGACTCAAAGAAGTACGAGTCCAAGCTCGGGCACGTGAATCATTGTCGAACTTACCTTTCCAAAAGCAAAGTCGAAGGGTGAACATGAAGTCGTGTTGGGGGTTAAGGCTCTCATCGGTCTCAGAGATTCATTAGAGGATCCATGAATCTTCCCGGTTTTCACCTGTCCTTGACCTGTTCTATGTGACCTCATTCATTTCATTTACCTTCTTTATTTTTCTTTCTCTGTACTTGTTTAACGTGCATGAATAAAATTCACTCTCTTCGATACGTGTTATGAATTTGGTTGATCTGATAAAAACATGTGTTTTAATAAAATAAAATGGAAGAATGGTAAACATTTAAAGTCGCAAGGGATAAGATGCTCCTGCTACTCGACCTCATCATGGGTGATCATCGCAGAGACTTGGTCAGGCACGCGCTCCGAAGCTATGGTTGTTTCATTCGTTCTACTTCGTCCATGAGTCATCTCAAGAGTCGCGGTTTCACAGGACCTACCTAGTTTTTTTGAATTTATCCTTGCACTACTTACCATTTTTCTCCAGGTTATCTCACAGACAGTCATGCCAGGCATTAACACCTCAATCAAGTCCTTCAAGTCTCTTCCTCGAATCGCCTCAGAACTCCTTCCCTAAATCGCCAAAGTTGACACCTTTCAATGTTTTCTTCTTCCATCGCCTAAGTAGGCGCCTTCAGAGTCTCATCCTCAACTGTTAAAATCCGTATCTCTCAAATCAATCGCCAAAGATGGAACTTCTCAAGATCTCTTCCCCGATGAACCCTAAATTTTCCATTCTCAATCAGGGGCAGTACCCCGAATCACCAAATTCTTCCCCAGTGGAACTACATTTCTCGAACAACTCAAACTGGGGCATCTCCCCAGATTTTTTCTGTTCCAGTCAAGGGATAATTCCCCAAGATTCCTTCAAAACATGTCAAACTGGGGCATCACCCCAGATCTATCCAGTCAAGGGATAATTCCCCAAGAACCTTCAAACCATGTCAACTAGGGCATCTCCCCAGATTTCTTCTGTTCCAGTCAAGGGGAAATTCCCCAAGAACCTTCAGTCATGTCAAATCGGGGCATCACCCCAGGTTCATTCTCTTTTAGTCAAGGAGGCAATTCCCTAAGATTCCTTCAGTCATGTCAAACTGAGGCATCGCCAAGAGCCTTTAAGTCCAGTGAGTTAATTTAGACGAGACGTCCTGTTAGCTCCTCCAATCTCTGCATTTCCAATCGCCTATTCAGGCACACTTTAGTTTCCAGTCGCCTATTCAGGCATCCTTTACTTTCCGTTCGCCTATTCAGGCATCCTTTACTTTCCGCTCGCCTATTCAGGCACCCTTTACTTTCCTGTCCGCCTATGCAGGCACCTTTTACTTTCATTCGCCTACGCAGACACCTTTTACATTCCGTTCGCCTATTCAGGCACCCTTTATTTTCTGTTCGCCTATTCAGGCCCTTTTTAATTTCCGTTCGCCTATTCAGGCACCCTTTACTTTTCCAGTCACTGAAGCTGGCACCCATTTACCTTTTCTGTTCGCCTATTCAGGCACCCTTTACTTTTCGTCCGCCTATTCAGGCACCCTTTACATTTCGTTCGCCTATTCAGGCACCCTTTACTTTCCGTCCGCCTATTCAGGCACCCTTTTACTTTCTAGTCGCCTATTCACCCTTTACTTTCCGTCCGCCTATTCAGGCACCCTTTACTTTCCGTCCGCCTATTCAGGAACCCTTTACTTTCCGTTCGCCTATTCAGGCACCCTTTACTTTCCGTCCGCCTATTCAGGCACCCTTTTACTTTCTAGTCGCCTATTCACCCTTTACTTTCCGTCCGCCTATTCAGGCACCCTTTACTTTCCGTTCGCCTATGCAGGCACCCTTTACCTTCCAGTCTACCGGGGGTCAATCCCGATCTTCTCACTTCCTGTCCATTTGAAAACAATTTTTCCCGGTCAATTCAGAGTTCAAAAAAAAACAAACAAACAAAAAAAAAAGAGAGGAGAGAAGAAGAGAAACAGAAGTGGAGAATGCTCGTTTTTAAGAAAAAGAGGTCACACTGACTCGTGATTGCCCACACCATCAGTTGCCATACCGATCAAGAGGTCCCACTTGGCCCCCTACATCGGTGTTCATATCTTTACTTCCTTTTCACTTTAAAAACACAGAAGCTTCGTGTTTCTTTTGTGAAAAAGAAGTAAAGAGGGGCATCTGTGAACACCTCTTTTGGTCTGGTCCAACTGGAATGAATCTTTTTATACTGAAATCCAATTCAGAATGGTCAAATCTGAATGGAATAACTCAAAAATGATCAGATCCGAGCAAGATGACCCTGATGAAAGCATTTTCGAGTGGAATATAGACCTGTTGGAGGCAAATCCGAGTGAAATGACTCAGATTGGATCAAATCCGAGTGGAATATAGACCTGTTGGAGGCAAATCTGAGTGAAATAACTCAGATTGGATCAAATCTGAGTGGAATATAGACCTGTTGGAGGAAAATCCGAGTGAAATGACTCGGATTGGAGCATTGCTGAGTGGAGTATGTCCCTGTTGAAGAGAAATCCGAGTGAAATGACTCAAAAAGGATCAAATCCGAGTAGAATTACTCAGAATGAATCAGTTCCAAGTGAAATGCTTCCCTGTTGAAGGTGAATCCGAGTGGAGGGCTCCCTGTCAAAGCCATTCCGAGTGATACTCTGTTGAAGGATGAATGCTGAGAAGGATTGCTCTTTGACTGCAATTAATCCGAATGAAGAAATGCTAAATCTGAGCGGGAGCTTTCTGGTTGCTACTGATCTGAGTGAAAACAAGTCTGAGTGAAGGAAAGACCGACTCAGAGTGTAATTGGAAGGACAGATTTTGATTGGAAGAAAGCTTTTCCGAGTGAAAGTACCAAGTCTCCAAGTCTTGAGTGGGAAGCAAGCCCTTTCCGAGTGAAAATGCTAAGTTCCGACTGATCTATGCCGAATGATCAATCTTCAATCGGTTTCCGAATGACAATAACCGAATGGAACGATTTCCGAGCCAATCTTCACTCATCCTTCAAATAAGGGCCGATTAAACCATTTGCCCAATACCGAGTCGTCACTCTTCAACCAATTCTGAGTCGTCCTTCTTCAAATAATCAATTTCGAGCCCATTTCCATCGATTTCCGAGCCAATCCTTCAAATACCGAATCCCCTTCTTTTTCACCCAGATTCTGAGCCATTCCATTAACCATTCCCGAGCCACTTTTCACCCGTTCCCGAGTCATCTTTCACCCATCTTTGAGTCATCCTTTACACATTTTCGAGTCAATTCTTGGTCAGTTCTTAGTTAGTTCTGACTCACTTTTTACCAATTCCGTGTCATCCCTCATCAAGCCAATCTCGAGTCATGTTTCACCCATCTCCGAGTCATCCTTTACACATTTCCGAGTCATCCTTTACACACTTCCGAGTCTTTCTCTTTGATTTTCAATCGGCTCCGAGTCCTCCTTTACCCATTTCTGAGTCAATTTTTACCAATTTCTGAGTCGTTATTCTCTCCTAATTCTGAGTCATTTTTTATCAGTTCTGAGTCAATCTTTTATCGGTTTTTGAGTGACACTTTTCAGTCAGTTCTTGGTCAGTCTTCAATTATTTCTGACTCAGTTTTTAACCAATTCCGAGTGACATTTTTACCTATTCCCGAGCCAGTCTTCAGTCGGTCAGCCCTCTTCAAACAAATTCCGAGTCACCATTTTCACCCGAATCCGAGTTATCCTTTCACCCATTCAAAAGCCAATTTTCAGTCAGATCCGAGTGACACTTCAAACCAAGTCTGAGCCCCCATTTTCCCCAATTTTGAGTGACACTTTTCAATTAGCACCGAGTCCTCTTCAACCGGTTCTGAGTCAATCTTCACTCGGTCTGTTTGATTGTTCCAATCAGAATTACCTCGTTTGACCCCTCAATTCAATTGCATATTTTTTCACTCGATTTTCTATTGGAAATGCTTCATTCCACTCGGAATTGACTCCCAATGTGGATGAATGCCGACTGAGAGGCTGATCCGAGTCATTTTCACTCGGAATTCTACCATTCTCACTCGGATTTCCATCATTCTCACTCGGATTTTCACCATCCTCTCTCGGATTTCCACCCGGCTCCCCCAGTTCGCCCGTGCTGACTTGGATTCCACCACCCAAGTGGATCCAGGAATCCTGGGGGTGGCAGACAGGGGTGGAAGTGGGGGGAATTAAAAATTCCCACTCAGCCGTTGTCCCCCACTTCACTCTGAATGGAAGTGTGAGTTGGTTTTCCACTCTGAGTGGAAGCCTGAGCTGGCCTTCCACTCAGACAAGCCTATAAATAGGCAAGGGTTGAAGCACCAAGGGGAGACATTTTTTTCATTAAGGGAAAACTCTGCTAAAACCTCCGTTCTCTCTCTCCTTCACACCAACTCCTCTCTTCTTCTCCTTCCATCGTCCCTCACCATACTTCCCACAATCCTCCACACCGTCCTCTCCTATTCCAATCCGTCCACACCCTCACTCAATCATCCTCATTCCTAATCCCAGCACCTTCCCATTCCTTCTAACCCCCCCTTTTCCTCTCGGACCAGCATTCCTGCTCCATCACTCGGTTTTTGCTCAAGTTTCACCCGGTATTCCTCTTATCATTCTGATTTTACTATTTTTACTCGGATCTTTCATTGTTCCACTCGGATTTTACTATTTTTACTCGGTTTTCCCTATTTTTACTCAGATTTTTCATTTTTTCACTCGGATTTTCCTCTTTTCACTCGGTTTTCCCTATTTTTACTCAGATTTTTCATTTTTTTCACTCAGATTTTCTTTTTTCCCACTCAGATTTTCTTCCCTCACTCGGTTTTCGCCCATTTTTTTTTCTCTTTTCTCTGAATCTATTGTTTCTCTTTCTCTCTGGTAGCTTCTGCTTCCCTCTCCCTTTTGCTCCGTAGTCTTTAAAAAAAATAACAATAAAGAGAAATGGATGTTTCCTTTTTTTTTCTTCTCTTTCAAATCTAAATAAAAATAAGAAAAAACTTTTAAAGAACTACGTGACCCTGATTTCTCGAAAGCTCGAGAATACGTAGGAGCGGGAAATAGTTCCTGTCGGGCCCATCTTTCTTTATTTAATTTTTAGAGTTTCCATTTTTGTCTTGCTATCAAAAGGAGGAGCGAGATTAATTTGGACGAGACGTCCTGTTAATCTCATATTTTTTTAAATACCTTTTTTTTTAAAAAAAGGAAGGAGCGAGGTTAATTTAGACGAGACGTCTTGTTAATCTCATATTTTGTAGTATTTCTTTAAAAGGAGGAGCGAGATTAATTTAGACGAGACGTCCTGTTAATCTCATATTTCTTAAATATCTCTTAAAAAAAAGGCGGAGCGAGATTAATTTGGATGAGACGTCCTGTTGATCTCATGTAAATATTTTGTGTTGATTTTTGTTTATTTTTTTCGTTTATTTTTTCCTTCCGTACATTTTTCTTTTCATGAAGAAGTTAAAATAATTATTAGGCTAATTCTAATGCGCGCTATCAAATTGAGGTAACCGTTTTTATAACGGACAGTCGTGAGGTGCTAATACCTTCCTCACCTGTAATCAGACTCCCGAACCATGGAATTTCATTTTTATAACTAGTGCTTTAACAAAAGGATTTTCCAGTATTTTATCCTAAAAAAATATTGGTGGTGACTCCCTGTTTATCTTTAAAATCGTTTCGAGGGTCGGCCGTGCCGCCGCGTTCCCGGTCGCGACAGTGATGATTATTGAATTTTAAAGAATCCTAATCCTAAGATGTAGGAATGTGTATATGGGGACTAAAAGAATTTGGTTTTGAGAAATAGTTATGAGGTACCCAATGTTAGGTGTTGATTTGTATGATGATGAGTTAAGATGAGGATTTGATGGGGCCTTAGGGCATGGCATGTGCCATTGAGATTTATTGATTGATGATGGGTTAAAAGGAACTAAGAGGCTTATGATGAATTTGAGTGTCAAATGGATAGTTTAAGTAATGATGAAGGAGGAATGTGATATTGTTGTTGTTGGGTATGGTAACCCTTTGAAGTTTAGAAAGTCTTGGTTTTGGGAAATGAATTCCCGAAGCCTAACACAATGGTAGGAATTGGTGTTTTAGCAAGTCTAGGACTTGATATTGAGCTTTATGATAAGCTAGCATTTGTTTAGAATTTTGATGGTGCCTTGAGATGGTTGGATGATTGTATGTATGCATATGTATGTATGTTGGTGTAGATAACATTCCAGGCAACGTGGCAGAGCAGTTAGAGCGTGCATTTAGATTGCGGTTCTTGCCTCGAGGTAGGAGAGAAGTTTACATTCCAAATGCACGAGTACAATAATTAGTGATGCATGTATATCATGATACTCATGCTTGCCTTGCCATGTTTATAGTGAAATGATGTGAATGGCAAATTATTAACTATTGATGATGATATATATGTATATGTGATGATGATGAATGGTTAGATATCCCTTGGTGGGAATGATGTGTTGTTGATGAACCATCCTTGAGGGGATGAAGTATATATTTGTGAATTTAGAAAGTATGTGGATGCTTGGCATTGAATGTGATAGTCATTGTGATGACATTAGAGATAAGATTGAAAATTAATGTATAACTGAGGAACTCATATAGTCAAATTGAGTTTTACGTGATTTTGATGACATGTGATAGTTCCAATAGCCAATATATGTAGTTTAAAACTTGTAGGAATTGGAATGGGCCAATTCCATTGAGAATAGGCCCTTGAGTTGCACAAAAGTGCCTCAAAATGGGTAAAATGCATTTATGCGCATAAGTTCCTCATTTTGGGAATTTTTGAGTGCGGCCAGTGGCCACACGTCACAAATAATATGTATAAGTTGGTGTTAAAATTTGGTGAGTATTGGAATTCATATGAAAAAGTTAGAGGGGTTAGAAGTTAAAAAATTAAACATTTTCTACATAATTATTGATGTGAATCGATTCACAACAGTGTGTGAATCGATTCAATACTCACTATTTTTACTGTGCCTAAATCTAGTAGCGTGTGAATTGATTGACACAAAGGGATGAATCGATTCAAATGACTCTGTTTGTACTGTTCATGGCATGATTTCACGCTTGAATCAATACACACTAGCGGTTGAATCAATTCATACTTCTCTGTTTCACTGTTTTTGGGCATTGGCACACGTGAATCGATTCATACCAAGGGGGAATCGATTCTTAGGCCCTGTTTTCACTAAATATTGAGATTTTCATGCATGAATCGATTCACCACATACGGGAATCGATTCATGGCCCTGTTATTCAACTACTCTGTTTCCCTTGCTATTTTTGGCCCCTTTTGGCATGTTAGTGACATTTTTGACCTCCAACTTCTTCATGAAAGTTGTAGATAATTGTGTTACGGAGGTGCGAGAATTGGTCTCACATTAATTGGAGTTTTCTAACCCTCATTAGGCATAAAACACCAGACCTACCGCTTCATAAAATTCAAATTTAAGAGGGTTTTGAGCCCAACTTTTTATGGTTATCAAATTGGGACTAATAGGTGATATTTGTGACATGTCCCACTATTTTTAAGAATAAAAATTAGCTTTCCTCATGTCTTGGGGTTAAGATTTATCATGGGCTCATTATCGCCTAAAACCCCTTTTATTATGTAAAGACGAGCGAATTCACTAGGGGTATATGTGTGGTGTGTCTTAGTAGTGATTGGGGAATGGCTTAAGGCCATGGCAAGGTATATGTATGCCTACGCTATGTTATGAAAACATGTATGCTTCCCCTCTATTGATATATTATGAATCATGATGAAAAGTAAATGATGTGATTGTATGACGCACCTTAATTGACGATGAAACTAATGAGGGGACAATTGAATGGCAATGAGTTATTATAACTCAATGAATTTTGAAAAAGTATCAATGATGATTAAAAATGGATGATGTCATACATATTGAATAATGATTAATGATGTTGAATGAAAAGGGATATTGTTGTTGAACATACCTTGATAAAACGGTGATTATTATTATTGCTATGCCATTGGGTTTGATGCAAGCGAAATCTTATATATGTAGTTTGAATTGTATTGGCATGTATATGATTCTATGAAATTGAAGTGTATTTGTTAACATGCCTTATTGATTTCCATGCGTGGATTTAATGCTATGATGCTTGCTATGCTTCTTGAATTCCATGCGTGGATTAATGTAAGAATGGTATTGTGGCCATTGAGATGCCAAGTATATGATATGCCTTGAGGGGCTTTATAAATGATTGTATGTTAATTATTGAAAATGCTAAATTAAAATATATCCCTATGTGATAGGGTGAGATAACCTCGCGGGGTTCCACGAAGGGAGTACCCTACGTGATGATGATATAATATTTGTGAAATGAATAACCTTACGGGGTTCCACGAAGGGAGTACCCTACGTGATGATGATATAATATTTGTGAAATGAATAACCTTGCGGGGTTCCACGAAGGGAGTACCCTACGTGATGATGATATAATATTTGTGAAATGAATAACCTTGCGGGGTTCCACGAAGGGAGTACCCTACATGATGATGATACAATATATGTGATATGAATAACCTTACGGGGTTCCACGAAGGGAGTACCCTAGATGATGATAATATAATATTTGTGAAATGAATAACCTTGCGGGGTTCCACGAAGGGAGTACCCTACGTGATGATGATATGATATATGTGATATGAATAACCTTGTGGGGTTCCACGAAAGGAGTACCCTACATGATGATGATATAATATATGTGATATGAATAACCTTGCGGGATTCCACGAAGGGAGTACCCTACGTGATAATGATATAATATTTATGAAATGAATAACCTTACGGGGTTCCATGAAGGGAGTACCCCTTGCGAGGCGGGAAACTGACGTGATCACAATTGATATGTAGATTTGTGAAATAAATGATATGGTGGTTGCGATCACCTGATGGTAAGAAATGGATCCATTGCATATGCATTAAACAGTTGACATATGCATTAGCCATAGATACATGACATTTAAGATGGAGATGACCAAAATGAGATGAGAACCTCTTGAGACAGTGTTAATTGATTAAAGATTTAAATGACTTAATGATGATGACTGTGAATGCCCATAATGATGTAGGGCTATGTGAATGTTTATGTGCTAGTGCTTGTGCTTGACATGAATTGTGAATAATGAGGCTTGTATGCCTAAAATGATATCTTGATGATGGTTTAATGATGAATTGATGAATTATAGCAAAGCACACATGTAGGTTGAATGCATGTACACATAATTACAATGTATTTATATTCGTCATTTTGAATGTATAACTCACTCTCCCATGTTGTCTCCTTTTTAGCATTGTGATGCAGGTTTGCCATGGGATGAGTTTGGGTTTTGAATTAAAGCTCTTGAAGAAGGTAAATAGTGGTAACGGAATGCCTTGGCCGGTAGCAATCGTTAAATATGTTGTACTGAATTAAATTATTAACGATGATGATATTTGAATTGATACCATTTGGTGAAGGACGTCTCAAGTGGAGGCTAATTGTAATTGATGATGTGTGATTACAATTTAGGTGCATAGTTGATTGTGGCCTAATAGGCTTATATTATGAAATTGCATGATTGACTGAGCCTTTTTCCATATCTTCATATATGGAACTAGTCGGGTGCCCTGTATACATATTCTTCTTCCGTTGTAAACTCAAGTTATTTTGTGTACATGTGTGGGCATTTTGATTTACGATCCAGTTTATAAATTATAAAATCTCACTCTTTGGTTCTCTGTGGTTCGGGTCTTGGTGTAATCTTTATGGTGTTTTTGAAATTATTTTAGACGCAAAAAATTTACTCATATTTTTATTAACTATTATCTTGATTACATCGGAATTCGGGTCCAAAAAATCAGGGTGTGATAGAGGGAGTTTTCGAACTCCTGAATCGATTTAGAAGGCTCTTTGAATCGATTCAGAGGCCACCGGAATTCATGTGAATCGATTCACAGTGTGCATGAATCGATTCAGGCCTCTCTAACTTGCAAAAATACCATTTCAGCTTCGTATGAATCGATTCAAGAAGGGTGTGAATCGATCCGCCACCATCTGTTTGCCAATTTTGTGACTTTTGGGATGCATGAATCGATTCATGCAAGGGCTGAATCGATTCATGGCCCTGTTATGGCCACTGATAGGATATTTTTCCAACTGCTACTTTTCCTTTGTTGTTTTTGGCTCGTTTGGGTATCTTAATGACATTTTTGGCCTCCAACTTCTTCTTGAAAGTTATAGATAATTATGTTACGGGGGTGTAAAAATTTATCTTACCTTAATTGGAGTTTTCTAACTCTTATTAGGCGTAAAACACCGGACCCACTGCATTGTAAAACTCAAATTTAAGAGGGTTTTGAACCCAACTTTTTATGATTGTCAAATTGGAACTAATAGGTGATATTTGTGACATGTCCCACTATTTTTAAGACTAAAAATGAAATTTTCTCATATGTCTTAATGTTGAAATTTGTCATGAGCTTAATATCACCAAAAACCCCTTTTATTATGTAAAAATAAGAGATTGTATTAGGGGTATACGATGATGGTGTGTCTTGGGTGGTGTTTGATGTTGATTGAGACATTGGAAAAAAATGTATGTGACTATGATATGTTCTAAAAACATGAATGTACACCACTAATAATATGATATGATGAATGATAATGAAAGTTAAATGATTGGGTTGTAAGACACACCTTTGTATGATAATGAAACTAATGAGGGGATGATTGCATGACAATGTATTTGTTATAAATCGACGAATCGGAGATGATGTCGATAATTAGTGATGACAGATGATTGTTATTATTGATGATTTATTGAATGCCAGTGTGTTTGATACAAGTGTGACCTTGTATGTGTGGTTTGAATTGTATTAATAAGATGTTGTGAATGCCATACTAGAATGTAAAACAATGGTAATGATCAATGAGATGAAAAATCCATTAAGAAATTATATGGTGATGGTGATGAAAGATTGACGAGTGTTATTGATGTTTGTGATTCCATTGTGAATGTTGCAAGTATTGACTTGCATGTATGATATAGTGTGTTGAAATGAAATGCCACACTTAAAACTTGAAAACAATGGCTAAAACCAACAATGATAAAATCCACTAAGAATTGTATGGTGGTGTTGGCGATGATGATGATGATGATTGATGAGTGGCATGATATGATGCATAGTGTGAGAATGCATTGATTGACATTTGCATCCATAGCATATCATACATTGTCGGTGAAGGACATTAGGGGATTCGCCTGGTTGGCCCAGTGGGAGGACGGCTCTATGCATGAGCATTCTTGTTGTTCCCCTGTGACTCGGTATGTAAGTCACAAAGCTGCCCATGCTAAGCTACGGGGAGCTGCATGTGGTTGACCCTTGTGGGGGATGGCTCTTGAGGAGCAGGTGTCCCCGGTGGTCCTTTAGATCACAGCTGCCATGACATAAGTCATGGTTGGCCCGTAACACTTTATATTGTTTATTATGTTGTTTACCGCAATCATGGTGAAAATGACCGGTGTTGCAAAATGGGCGATACGGTTTGGTACCAGTAAAATTGGTGGTTATGCATGAATTATGAGATATGTGTACACATTATACTACTGCAGTAAGGGCATGGCTATGTGATCATGCTTGAACCCATAATTTGGTGTTTATTCCCATAGTCGGATTCGCATTTGTTGTTTTTATTCCATTGTGCATATGCATTAGCCTAAGAGCATTTGCATATAGCATGGAGATATGTCGAAAGGTGATAATTTATGATGATGGTTGAGATTGTTATATGATGATGGTTGAGATGGGTAAAAGATGACCTAAAAAGACAACATGTAAAATATGAATACAAAGTAAAGATATTGAATATGATGATGTTGTATGTGATGGCCCAATGTGATGAAGGGCTTGTTTGTCTATGGTTGATGATAATGATGTTGGCCTATTATGGCATTGAGAAATGATATGTATATATGTTGCTTTTCTATGAGTTCATTGATGAATATGTTATATTTATGTGTTGTTGAAATGAGAAATTATGATGATTATTGATGATTTTAGCAAAGCATACATGATGTTGATATGCATATGCATATAATCTCAATTGTATTCATATTCGTCATTTGAAATGTATAACTCACTCTCCCATGTTGTCCATTTTTAGCATTGATGCAGGAATATCATGGGATGAGGAGGTATTTTAAAGTAAAGCTTGGAGAAGGTAAATAGTGGTAATGGAATGCCTTGGCCGGCAGCGGTTGTAATTATTGCATTGTGAATAAAATGTACATTATAGTGTTGATAATCATTGATAATGGTGGATGTATTGTAAATGATAATATAAGTGAATGATGTGTTTATATTTGGGGTATTGGAATTCATACCGATTTGATGAATAATATAACAATGGATATGTAATCCTTTTGGGCATGTATAAGTGTTGACAATACATGATTTGAGATTTAATTGAATGTGGTCAATTATGGAATATGGATATTGGAGATGTATGTTGCACGACCATATAAATATATATTTTAGGCCATCCATGTTGATGACTTATGTGTAAGATTGGTTATGGCCTAAATGGCTTGTGTTGTATATTTGCATGCTTTACCGAGCCTTTTCTCATATCTTCATATATGAGACTAGATGTGTGCCCTGTATACATATTATTCTTCCACTGTAAACTCTATTATTTTGTATACACTTATGGCGATTTAATTAGCGATCCAGTTTGTAAATTCTCATATCTTACTCTTCGGTTTTCTGTGGTTCGGGTCTTGATGTAATCATGGAGGTGTTTTGAAATTATTTTAAACGTGAAAAATTTACTCGCGTTTTTATTAATTATTTATCTTGATTACATCGGGATTCGGGTCCAGAAAATCAGGGTGTGACACACTAAGTTCTATAAGTTTTCCTTTTTTTACAAACAATTTGTAAAGTCTGGTGTGTTGCCAGCATTTGTGAGTATGGGAAACACTTTGTAGCCTAAAAAAGATTTAGAAAGAATACTTGGGTTAAACCAGGAATGACTTGTTGAAAGAATACTTGGGTTTAAGCCAGGAGTGGCTGGAGTTAAGAATATTTATGGTACTAGTCTAGTGCTGTGATTGTAAAGGAGAATTTACAATAGTGGAAATCTTTAGTTAGAAAGGGCTGAACATAGCTTCTGTGTTAGAAGTGAACCAATATAAATTCTCTATTGATTTCCTTCTCTTACTCTTTAAGAGTCTTCTTTGCAAAGATTGGTCATTCATTTTCTCTTGTTCATTATTCCGCGAAAAGAGTTTCTGACCCCCCCCTTCTAAGTCAGACTCTGAACCATCACCTAGCTTTACTTTCTTGCTTTAAAGTGCCAAAATATTGGAAAAATGAAACCTCCCTAACCATTCCCATATTCGGCCATAAAGAGAAAAGAAGAAATGATAAATTGATGGTACCCATGCGTTGATCTCGCTCCTGGGATTCCAAAAATATGATCAATTTGAAGTTTCGCCAACAAACGAGCCTTCAATTGGAGCTTAACTCACACGACCATGGAAACCACGCTCACTGTGCTTTTCTTTCTCAAGTTCGCGTGAAGGAAGATAGAGAAAATGGAATTGGAATGTTATGGTAAGGGCAAATTATTCAATTCATACCTTTTATATTTTGTTTTCATTTTCTTTAAAGTCTTTCATTTTCTATTTAATTAAGTTTTTACTTTCACCCTCTGGTAATTAATAACTTACCATTGTAATTTAATTTATCACTTTCTTAACCACTCTCCTTTAATTAATTAATCTTCTTTTAAATTTATTAAGTTTAAGATTCAATAATTGCTAATTAATTTCTAGGGCACGAATATAATTAATTTAATTACTGGGCTGTTACATCCTTGATCAGAGTCAGCATGGAAATCCACATGTTTCTACTAATGTAGCCCACGACCGGAGTTAAGGGATCACCATGAGTGAGTACAAGACATACCGGCTCTAATCCTGTAGAGGGTTTCAGGAACACCGACAAGTGTGGCAGCTTTATCCCTGATTTATGAAGTCCATACTGGCACATGCCACATAGGACGTTCTCACTGTCACTCCCTATAAATACATCTCATTTACGTATCAAAAGTGACACCACATCTCACCCATCAATGTCAGTGTGATGACTGGATAAGGTATCGGGACATTGGTCCCTTAGGTCCATCTACAAGATATTGGCATAGATAGGACCAGACGATATCATAACGAAAAGATGAATTGGCATCCCAACTAGAGTCATATCCCTCATATCGAATGGAACAGTTACGTTAGAGTTTACATCAATATACACACCAGTATAGAAATATATAGTTCACTAAACATATAAATTAAAGATCTTATTATATTATATAAACTTTTAAGTAATTATTTCAGTATACAATGAATTAATTTATTGAACAAAATAATATAAAAACTAATGAAACAAAAAACAACTGAAAAATAATTTTGAAGTTTTAATATTACAAGTATTATAATTGTTAGCCTATTAGTTAATTTGTTAGATAGTTTGTTAATTGATTAGTTAGTTTGTTATAATTAGTTAGTTTCTCCTAATCCCATTAGGAACCTATAAATAAGTGTGATCTTCACTTGTACAAGTATCTTTTCAATATAAATTTACACAATTATATGTTTAGCTCTTTATCCTTTTTCTCTCCTACTCAAAATTTCAACCTGGTATCAAAGCTCTTCTTTGAGTCGAGAGAAATGATCCAAAGGTAGCTACCGTTGCAAATCCATTATGTGCTGACCACCCAATCTACAAACAAGCTTCCATGGTTGTCATTAACAATAAGAAACATTTTTCGAATCTTCCGTCATTATATACAACCATATACAATCCTCCTTCGTTTCTTCTTGCACATTCAATTATTGCTCATCTGTGTGGAGATTGGCAAAGTTGAAGAAGAAGTTTAATCCTCTCTACATTGGCTTGCTTGATGGTCGTTCCTCCCTTGGTGCTGTAGAGCACACGCTACAATGGAAACCAACACAGCATCCATTCATTTTTGGTTATTTCACCTTACGATTCTTGTCTTCTTGCAAAGATAGTCACTCAGTCCAATCCAAAATGTCTATTACTCAAAACCTCATCACTTCAATCTCTTCTTCTTCCTCTGCTTTCTTAGCTCCCTCTACCTTTAACTCTAGGAGACAGGTGTCATTTCCTGTGAAGAGTGTCAGCGTTTGCAAATGCGTCATGACACCCCAAGAAGCCGAGACTGCCTACAAAACAAAGGTGGATCGCAATCTAAATATGGGCAAACTTCAAGCTGGTTATCTCTTTCCTGAGGTTGCTAGAAGAAGCTCGGCACACTTGTTGAAGTACCCTGATGCTCAAGTAATAAGTCTTAGAATTGGTGATACGATTGAGCCCATTCCTGAAGTCATATCTTTTGCAATGGCGAATCCAGAGGGTAGCAGTAGTAAACACTCAAGATGGTCCCTTAAGGGAACCACTGCTCTCGTTACTGGTGGCATTCATGGAATCGGGTGTGTTGTGGTGGAAGAACTTACAGAGTTTGGTGCCACAGTGTACACTTATTCTAAGGATGAAGCGTAGATAAATGCGTGTTTAAAGGACTAACAAGAGAAGGGGTTTTTTGGTTTCTGGGTCGGTTGTGATGTGTCTTCTCCATCCTAAAGAGAAAAGCAAGTGGCTTTTGCCTTCAATGGCAAGCTCAATATTCTCATAAACAATGTGGGAGCAAATGTGAGGAAGCCTACAATTGAGTTTACAGCTGAAGAATATTTGAAAGTGATGTCAACTAACTTGGACTCTGCATACCATCTGAGCCAACTTACATATTCTCTTTTTAAAGCATCCGAAAATGGAAACATTGTCTTCATTTTCTTTGTTGCAGGTTTTACCAGCATCGGTTCAAGAAGCATTTACGCAGCAAGTAAAGCTGCAATGGATTAGCTTACCAAATATCTCAGAAACCGATTAAGCAAGTGGCAAAAACAACATTGGCAGGAAGTGCTCTTGGTAAAATTGCGCTTAAGCTGTTTGGTGGAATGCCTCCCATCTGTTGATGATTTTTTTAATGTTTCAAGTCTTTGTAATCTCTTACTATTTCAAACTAATAATTAGTACCCAATTATTAGTTTGAGGGGATATTAGAATTGTTAGCCTATTAGTTAATTTGTTAGATAGTTTGTTAATTAATTAGTTAGTTTGTTATAATTAGTTAGTTTTTCCTAATTCCCTTAGAAACTCGTTCCTGAAGTCATATTTTTTTCAATATGAATTTATCCAATTATGTGTTTTACTCTTTACCTATTTTCTTTCCTACTCAAAATTTCAGCAAGTTAATTAAACTAATAATTCTATTGAAATCCTCAAATTCTTCTATCCACCAATGTTTAACAATAGCTATTGATATAATGTAGTAAAAAAACATAAACATGTAATTGAAAGACAAAGTTATCTTATTTTGACTAAATCGATCGCCTTTTTCCAAAATTTTATTAATAATTATTTGAGTAATCTATTTAAAGATTGGTGTATGTTTTGAGTCTAATCAAGTAATTTGATTATTTTTAGATATTATAAACAGTGAATTAACTTTTAAATGATGCTATTCTACTAATCATATTCGTATAGTCTTTATTTACAAATATTATGAAAGATTTATTTTTTTAATATTTCTTTTAATAATATATTCATCCATGAATAAAACAGAATTGTTCTAAAAGAATTATTTAATCAAAATTTAAATTTATTAAATGGAAGAGAATAAAAAAATGTTTTCAGTCCAATTCTTTCAATTTTATTTTTGAGTTGAAATTATTGAAAATTTTATTACGCCCAATTAACACTTTTAAATTGAATCTGGACATGATACATATAATGAATTTTTCTTTTATTTAATATATTAAATTAGTCTAAAATCCACGATGTTCATTGTTATTTTCAATTAATGCAAAGTGTGAGTGATGGAAAGGTTATTATAAAGTTGGTTGGTTGATGAACACTGCACATTTGTTTTAAGGTTAAACTGAAAGTGAGTGAAGGGTAAAAGAAAGGAGTAATTCTTCAAGTCGTGGGATTGCCGTACAACACTTATTTGTAGTAATCTAAACTCCAATTGAAGATGGACATCATTTCACAAATTGATTTGCCTTCTAATTTCATAGACTCTATGCGTTTAGGTAGCTGCACTATAAAGAAGTTATCCAACTTTAAAGATCTGGGAAGAAGCTTTACTAGAGGATATGAATAATATTTCACTCAATGTTATTGTAGGTTACTAGTAGTGATTTCGAGGATATTATAAAATCCTAGAAGAATTTTGTATCAGTGTCCAAAACTTAAGAGGACTTCGTCAATGTAATTTTTTAGGTTTGAATTATTGAAGGTTGATGTAAGACCTAAAAGGGTTGGAATATTGAATATTGATGTAATGATCATTTTGGGGAAAATATTCATATTGAAATGCATTGAATGGTTAATTTACATTGGTTTATAAAACAAAATTATCAATGAATCAAAAATTAAAAAGAAGCAAAAAAAGATACATTTATAATAGTCGGTTTATAAAAACGACACAAAGTCCTCACCGAAAACTAAAGTATTATAACCAATCAAATTATTAATGTTGTGAACTACATAGCAATCTTACATCTCACACGTAGTTCTCAGTGCTACTGCTTTCAACTCCTACAAACAACTTTTAAATTCATCAATTTAGTCTAAATTCAATTTAGTTACTACACCAAGTCAGTCCTAAACCTATTTAAAACTAAATCATAGTAGTTAGTATACTTTAAATAAATACATAAACTCAGTCTTAACAATGCGTTAGAACAAGAAGCAAAGTTTGGTAGATATATTTAAAACTTCACGTTATGCATGTCTAACCAAATTATCATCCACTGGTTCACCAAGATCTTCCTTCAACAGAGTAGAAACCATGTTCAATTATCAATGTTCTATTGAATTGACAGTGGCCCATTTGGCTCTAGCTGGAGTTGGTGTAACATCCTCCCTAAATTACTTTTATTTTTAATTTCAATTCCATCAAATTTACAGAAAAATTTTCACCTTTTTAGATCTAACAATTTTAATCTCACAATTATTTTTAACTCTAATTATCAAGTATTAATCATTCCTAACATAAATGGCATTTAAAAGCTTTTTAGTTTCATAAAAAATGAGTTTTGCCCCATTCTGTCAGTGTTGTAATCGATTACATGATTCTTGTAATCGATTACAAGCACAAGAAGACAAAATAGGCAAACTGATGAAAATGGTAATCGATTACCAAAATATGGTAATCAATTACCATCAGGACAGTAATAGCAATTATGTAGAATTTTGCATTTTGGTCAACTTTTGGCCTATCAAAATGGTCCGTTTTAACTCCGATTGCCACGACAGGCCACATGTTTTCATCATTCTAGAACTGCTGGCACCGTCCGTTGCCAAAATTCTAACATATGAGTGAGTTATGCGTGAAATTGCAGTTTGAACACTTTTATGCAACTAAAGGTACCAAAACCATTTCAAAACCATTTTTAATGCAACAAAATATGCCTACAAGTCATGAATAACCTAAGGAAGCTATAGAGACTCTCCGGGGATCCTGAATCCCACTGGATCTCCATTCCACCTATGTAGTTCCTCAATTTTACCTAAAATTCACTAATTCTCATTACTTGTCATACTAACTTCATGATTTCTCTTCATTCACCACAATATCATCCATTCTAAATCAAAACTCTTAACTTATGCAATTCATCACCCTTCTTGAATTCATCCAACATCACCTAAGCATTCAACTCTCATTAAAATCACACACAAATTGTATAAAAGCCAAGAATAAAACATAACCTGCCCCTATTGCATAATTAATTACATACACGGCTCAATGCCACATCACACACACAAATCAAGCAGAACCTAGGCATACCACATATATAGACACTAATGGCTCAGTGCCATTAACTATAAATCCATCAACAAAAGTATATAAACCACATGTCGCACACAAATACACATAAACACATCAATACTCATCAGGAAGCATATCCTGGATATCACAATCATACAAATATATCTAACATATGCTATAATCAATCAACTATCAAAATGGCTCTACACCAATTAGTATCAACATACCTATAAATGTTAATTAAACTCACACTCTACATCAACAGCTTAATCAACATTCCCAATCATCAAATAAATATACATATATGCATAACCATCATTGTATTTTATCTTCCTCTTTGCCCTGGCCTCATTTAGTGTTTGCCTCCACGGTGTCCATCAGCAACCTGCTGCCAGTCCCTAAAACCACAAAAAAAGGGAGTGAGTGATTGGAATCAAAGATCAATATAGAAATAAATACACCAATGCTAGAAAAAGCGTAATCTAGCTACATTCCTATTTAACAGCAATATTTATCATCACAATTCCCTTATTATTGTTATTAAATCATCATCGTCCACTAAACCACATTAACTTAATCATATATATGCATATATACAAACATTCACATGCTTACTAATCAGGAGGTCATTCATAACAAAAACTTAACTCATCTCAATAAATAGATTCATCGTCATCAATCAATCAACATCATCCACTATGTGGGCTCCAATTCCTCTCAATATTGCAACTCATTATATATCACAGATATAATCATCATTGCATGTCCAAGCATATAAAACACAACTAACTCTCAGATAATATAATGCCCTAGTATCCGGATACTAAAAGGATCGGCCTTCAGCTGGGGGTTCGACTTGACACCCCGTGAACCCGACTTGGTTCACCGAGCCTGAATTGGCTCCCCCTCAACCACTAGGTCCTACTTAACCACTGGGTAGCTCAACTTGGTCTGACTTGACCACGGAAGCGAAAAGCGAGGGTAACATATACCGTCGGTCGTCCTCAACCACATAAATCACACACAATCATTTCGTACTCAAATGGCATAAAAGCCTCACCTTTCAAATCATTCAGGGTGGCCACACAGACTCGGCCCATGAATCTCCACCAGGGCAGTCACACAAACCAGACCCCATAATATAACATCATACCATCACAAGGCATCAACCCACCAATAATCAATAGCGATCAAAAATTTCAATTATCAAACACAACAATATAATCAATAGCACTGGCTCCATAATTTCACAATATACCAATTATACACTTGAGATCCAATTCATGTCATTACTTATACATATCGCATAATCAACATACCATGACATTTGATTTTCATCCTCACAATCAATAAATCACATTGAATCATTATACTTATATATCTATATACATATCATCACATCATAATTATCTAATATTATAAGTTACCTTACAACCCTGCCTCTTTTGTTCACATTTAGCCTTCATTACAACATAACCACTTTCACCATAAACAACAATTTTTCTTATTTCCAACAACCCCATTTTATCCATAAGTTATGAAATCCCCATTTAATCATCCTATGTTTTAAATTATACTTACCCTAAACATAGCTTACTCATATATCATTGCAATCACTAGTTCATTACTATTAATGTTTACATAGTTTTTGTCATATCAAATTATTCACTTTTACCATTATAATCATTAAATCATATTTCTTGTTATTTAGTTCTCACACACCTACTTCACATTTTTATATATATCCACTCATACTCACCTAATTTATAAACTACCATATACATACTTATCACTATATCCTTTTATTCCATAATCTTACTTATTCCATATAAGCCATTCTAAAATTTTATGATTATCACATATCAATGTATTTGATTACATACTCACCTATTCATTTATTTCTTATTTATCATTTCCAAGGTTTATGGTTTATCCCTATTTTCTTATTCTCTAATCGTTCATCATTAAATTACTAAATTTAATTGAAGTATCTAATGGTGGCTATGATATACCCTTTTTCTTATCCGCCAACGGCGTAATTAAATTTCTACATTAACTTTAGCCCAACACACCCCCTTACCTTGATTCCAAGCTTCTACGAGTTACTCATTGTGCCGCTCATGACCCATGATTAATTCATTTGTCGCTCCACCTTCAATTTCGATACCCGTTTCGTACAACGACTTTTGACGTTCATTCTGTCACCTACAAGGGTCGAAGCTCAAACACATCAACATTGCGCTACACCCATTGCTATAGATACCATTTCCAAGCCTCAATGTACAAGAAAAACAAAAAATGGAACCCCCTACCATGCATTACCAATTCGGCTAGAGAGAGAAAGTGAGAGGGAGAGAGAAAGCTCAAAATTGATGGGTCCTGTTCCCTCTGTGGGGTTCGAGGCAGGCCCCACGATGCCTGTAATTCATCCCATGTTGGCAGAAGGATGATTGCCTCAATATTAGCTGAATGGGCCAAGCCCATGTTTGTAGCCTAGGTATATATATGACTTATAGTCGTGTGATGTAACTTAAGTGACACATAATAGAGAGATAATAAACCTAATCCCTAGGGAAATTATCTAGGGTTTTGTGCTTACTTTCTGTGTATGAACATTTTGGCGCCCACCATGGGACCCAGTAAAATAGATCCTACCCCACTCACTCCAACCCTAGAGCTTAATCCTAATCACAGCCATGGTTAATACCCGACACACTCATCGCGAAGAAGAAGGAGGACGTCGCTTGGATTCATCCAATCACGACGACCAAATTCAACGATTAACCAACATGGTAGAAACCCTCTAGAGGATGGTCGCCAATTTGCAGTAGGAAAACAAAGAACTTTGAGGGCAAAAGGACGGTGAGCGAGAAGCCTCTAGCAACAACAGGGGCCAATCCTCCCAGCGGAAGGCCAATGACCGTGTCTCCTACCAGACGCGGGAGACCACACGATATGAACCCGAGCTCCCCTTCGCTGCTCATCCTTGGTCCGACCAAATTATGAATGCTCCAACCCCCCAAATTATAAGCCACCCTCCATGGAAAAATATAACGGTCGTGGAGACCCTGAGGAGCACCTTACCATATACACCAATACCATGTTGGTTACAGGAGCATCAGATTCCTGCTTTTGCCGAACATTCCCCACAACCTTGATTAGGTCAGCCCTCCGTTGGTTCTCCTATCTTCCCTAGAAGAGCGTCTCCAATTTCTCTGATCTCAATAAGAAGTTCCTTAACCAATTTTCCATAGATAGAGCTGTACTGCAGACTTCGCACAGCTTGGTCAACCTGTGCTAGGTCCCTAGTGAAACCCTGAAAAAGTATATGGCTTATTTCTTCAAGCAAGCCATTTAGATCCGGAATCTCAGTCTCGAAGTAGCCCTACATGCCATACAAACCGGCCTTCAACCGGGCAAGTTTGCCGATTCCTTGTCCAAGAAGCCCCCTCATGACATGGATGATTTACGAGCAAGAGCTTCTCGATACATCGTCATTGACAAGTGAGAGGCCGATCGATTGACCTCCTCTGATCAGGTCGCCCATCAACCCGACCAGAAGAAGAGAAGCCCCAAACTAGGATGCGACAGGCACACCAAGGCCTACAATGCTCTCAGGTATACCAACTTCACACCGTTAAAAGATCGTCGTGATCAGATCATGCACAGAGTTTATAACATTGGGCTCCTCCCGCTTTCCCCCTGTGAGACAGGCCGAAAGGATCAGACACGACCAAATATTGTGAATACCACCAAGCCCCTAGCCATACGACGAAAGAGTGCTGTTCCTTCTGTAATCAAATAGCGTACTTAATTCGCTAAGGACATCTAGCAAGGTTCGTTGCTCGGAAGGATGATAAACCGAAGGGGGAATCAGAAGAGAGGAAGGGAGTACCATGATCAGGTGGAGCTCTAAACTCAAAAAAGGTCAAGAGCCCCACGCTCTTAGTCCCCAAAGTCCGCAGAGGGGAGAAAAGACAGGAGGAGGGTCATTCATACCATTTCAGGCGGATTCTAGGCGTCCGTGTCATTCATACCGGTTAGGTCAGGTAAATTTATTACAGGCAGAGTCAGATGTAATGGCCATCACTTTTGATAGCTTAGACTTCCCCGAGGACGGCCCCAACAGAGATGAGCTAATGGTGGTCACCATGGGAATTGAAGACTTTGTTATGGAGTGGGTACTCGTTGATCAGGGAAGTTCGATAGACATCCTACACTGGAAAGCATACCAGAGGATAGGTCTCCCCACTCGGTGGTTAAAAAGGTATGATGGCACTTTACTCAGTTTTTCTGGTGACTCTGTGCAGGTCTTAGGGGTCATCGATCTGAGTACAACTTTTGGGAAGGGAAGAGATAGTCGTGCAGTCAAAGTCAGGTTCCTGGTTGTTGACTTCCCCAGCTCCTACAATGCATTATTGGGGTGACCTTCCCTTAACGCCCTAGGAGTTGTAGTTTCTACCATGCATGTAACCACAAAATTCCCGCTCGGTGACGGAAAGGTAGGGGTCGTCAGGGCAGATCCAGAGGTCGCCCAGGAATGCTATTCGAGAGTCTCTGCCCCAAGAGACCTTTATAATTGATGAAGATATAGAAGCAGGGTTCGACCCTCATGACAACAAGAAATATGAGAGACCCCAGCTAGTAGAGTCCCTAAAGCTCGTTCAGGTCGGGCCCTCCCCTAATCAGTTCACCCGATTAGTACGATTCTCGACCCGACCTTTAAGGAAGCCCTCATCGGTCTGCTGAAGGAAAACGCGGACCTATTCACCTAGAGCCCTACAGATATGCCAAGCATCGACCCTAGCATCATTTGTCACTTTTTGAACATCGAACCAGATGCCAAGCCCATATCCCAAAAGCCTCAGAAAATGGGCCCTGAAGGGAGTAATGCAGTCAAGGAAGAGACAGACAAGCTTGTATTTGCTAATTTTATCAAAGAGGTCAAATGTCTGACTTGGCTCTTCAACGTGGTCATAGTAAAGAAATCAAATGGCAAGTGACGAATGTGTGTCGACTTCATCGATTTGAATAGGTATGTCCTAAAGATCCCTATCCATTACCTAATATTGATCATTTGGCAGATGGAACTTCAAGATACAGGATTTTGAGCTTCATGAATGGGTACTCGGGATACAATCAAATCCGCATGGACCCCAAAGACGAAGAGAAAATAGCATTTGTAACACCCCTAAAATTGGGGTAAATTTTTCGCGATTTAAAATTCATTTATAAGTAGAGTGAATCGTGATATAAAATATTAAGTGACTTCCCCCGGATCTTTTAATAACCTATCTCATATATGAAGATATGAGTAGGTATCAGAGTGCACAAGAAATACTTAAGTAGTACCATTACAATTTCTGACTGATATAATCAATTAATTCATGTACTAATCAATTGCCCTAATCGATTGTAGAGCAGGAGTTAATCGATTACAGAGCCATAATCGATTACAGAGGAAGGCATAATCGATTACCAAGCTCTTGTAAATGGTCCAATGAATAAGGTGTTTTACCTAATTGATTACAAGACTTAGAACAATTGATTACATTGTTTCTGTTGGGTCCATAATCGATTACCATATTGACCATAATCGATTACCATGGTTCTGGTTGGTTCATAATCGATTACAACTCTAAACACAATCAATTACATTGGTTCTGGATAATTCATAATTGATTACAACCTCTATCATAATCGATTACATTGCTGCGTACAAGACTGTAATCGATTGTGATAATCGATTTCCTCAAAACAGAAACCTTTTAATTGATTAGGCTAGTAAGCTAATCGATACACCCTATCAGAATGCAGAAATTATGTAGATTTTCATAGGGAAATGAACTTCCCACCTACCAAAACATATACAAATGATTTTAGAATGCTACCAAACTTTAACACAAGTTATAATATACCATTTGTGACGTGTGACCGCTGGCCGCTCTCGAAAATTCCTAAAAACGAGTAAATTATGCACATAATTATGTTTATCTCATTTCAAGGCATTTTGAGGCAACCAAGGGGTCTGTTTCCCATAAAATAGAACCATTCCTTTTTCCACAAGTCATAATTGATATATGTAAGCCATTGCATTCATCACATCACATTAAAACCTCATAAATCATAATTCGGCCATACTAGTTCCTAGTTTATGCATAAGGCAACCATACAAGCTTTAAACATATATCATAAAAGATTTCAATTTAATTTCCTCATCATTCATTCACCATTTTGGACAAAACTCAAGCATCATAATTAGCATCATACATCACTAAAGGTCATTAATGAAAACGAACCATACATACAAAGGGTCTCATTTTCCTACATGACCTCCAAAATCATCATTCATATATCAACTACAAAATTTGGGCATATACACATTACATTCCATACAAAATAACGATATGCCGACCAAGACTCATCCATTTCCATCCCATATTTACCTTCATCAAAATTTGGCCTCCAAAAGAGTAGGGTCTACATCATACCTACATCAAACTTAAAATGGCAACCAGGAGGTGAGTAACATAATCCAAATGTATCAAAGTCATACATTTGATGATACTCATACATACTCACACATGATACTTCTTCAAGAATATCACAATTTTATTCATAATATATGTTATTTCATTGCCATATCTTGCATACTCAAGAAAATACATTCACAACACACATAATCAAATCATTAGCGTTCTCCACAACATTATCATACACACAGTGTTAGTCTCATATTCCTTTCCTCTTTATTTCTCAATCATCCATCGCCACCACGGGCTTCTAACTAGGCATATCTCCGGCTATATGCAAATGCTCTTAAAGCTAATGCATATGCACAAAGGAATTATCATCAAATGCGGATCCGACTGTGGGAAACAACACCATGTCAATTGTGGGACAAGCATAGGTGTACTACTATGCCCCTACTGTAGTAGTAAAATATGTACACTTATATCTCAATTCATGCATGTTCAACAACATATTTTACTGGTACCAAACTGCTATCGCCCATCTATAGCACTAGTCACCCCATGACTTGCGGATCAACATGGCCTCACTTGCCAAAAGTGCTACGGGCCCCTCCCAAACAAACATCGAGAGAGCCGTGCCCCGTCGGACACCGAGGTAACTCGCTCACCATAGAGCTGCCCGCCCACTGTGCCTACCACATAGGGTGTCTCGTCACCAAACTATGGACAGCTTCGTGATTCCCAGAATCACTAGGGAAATACAATAATATACCCATGCACTGCGTCACCCTCCCACTGGGCCCGCCTAGTGGAACCCCTAACATTCCACATAGATAGTGTATGATATGCCATGGATGCAATGCAATGTAAATCAAATGCATTTCTCACACTGTGCATCCTAAATGCCACTCATCAATCATCCATTCACCACTTCCACTTAGTGGATTTCAATATTCTCAATCTTTACCAATTTCTCATTAGAACTCATACACATCGATAGTTAGTGGCAATACATTTATCAATTCACACATACATATTGGGATATCTCATAACATTGAATTCGATACGAACATGGTCTCAAACCATTCAAAACATATTTCATCAACATACTTTAATATAACATCATATTCATCATCCCAAACACATGCCACATAACATCAATCATTCTAAATGCACTCAAATCATGAAATCATCACATCATCCATCCAAACAATCATTAAACCCAATCATATATACATATTTTCACATCATCAATGGATGAAATCATGCATTTAGAATAGTTACCCCCTCCTACCTCAAGAGAAGTAGTAATCAACGAGGTTTGATGGTTCCGTCTTGTCGATGGGGTTATTCCCTACATTACAATATACTACATTATCAATTTTCCATTTAAACCACCAAGATTCCAATGTTAATATATTTGACCACTTGGTGTTTTCTAGCATCTTAACTCTCAAGGCTCATTTATTTTATTCAATCCACCATAACCATCATGGGTTAGGTGTCTTCATTTATTATTATTATGCATTTAAAGCTAAGCCCATTCATGGGCTCCTACATTAATGGTTCCCAACAACCATTATCAACCATTAAACTTCATTAATGGCCATCCACCATTAATAACATCATTTCACCTCACCAATAACAATTTTCTAACACCATAAATGCTTCTCTACCTACATTTTGCATTTCCTTAAATCTTAGGGTTAGGGTTTCATTAAAACTCAACAACCATCATAAATGTATCATAGACTTTCATCTTCCTCCAACCACACATGCATTTACTTCATTACTTCCTCATAAAAGCTCACATTTATGGCAACCCATCTTAGGGCTCATGCATTTATGACTTCTCACAAATCCCCATTCATACACATTACTCTCCCAAGCTATAAGACTCATACCCATGGCCATAAACTCAACAAAATGGTGAGAATAACTTACCTCACACCCAAAAACGAAATAGGTTCAAAAGAGAGGGAGAGACCACATGAAAATAGAAGGGGGGAAGAGATCTTCAAGCTCCAATGATCTCCTCCAAGCTTCCTTGAAACAAAAATAAAGGAGGAAGGAGAGCCACCACCCTTTTGTTTAAGGTTTTTAGAAGATAAGAAGAGGAAAAAAGGAAATAGAGAGAAAGAAGAAGCAAGTGTATTTGCCCAAATGAGACCAAGGAGCCCACGGGAATGAGAAGAGAGAAGTGAGCTTTAGCCTTCAAAATTTTTATCTCCTCATTAAGTTCATCGTTATGACAAACAGGATCTCTGTTTGGGCTCAATACTTTATCTAAATATTATTCCGAATACATATTCGGATTGCTAATAATATCCTTAGCAGCCCTGACCAATATCATCCCAACTGGAGATACTTAGTCCGACAACTATATTTTAATCAGACATAATTTCAGCCTATTCGGCTCTAATAAATTATGAGTGGTCCCCAAAAATCTTAATTTAATTATTTCCAATATTTTGGGACATTAAATAACCCACATATAATTATTTAATATTTATCTCCTTAATTAATCCTTTATTTTAAAATTTAGGGTGTTACAATCCACCCCACCAAAAAGAAAATTTCGTCTTTAAAATTTAACATACCAGATTCGAACGCATCAGGGTATTGTTCCCTCATATCATCTTCACGTTCCCATGTGAACGTCTCCAGATTTCCATGCTTCCATGTAACTTCCACCAAAGGTACCAATTTGTTTTGTAGCTTCTTCATGGAGCGTTCGACAATACGAATGGAAACAGGAAGGATAGTCAAGTCATCTCGCACATCAACATCATCAATTGGGATTACATGCGAGGGATTAGGAATATATTCCTCAACCGCGACACATGAAACACATTGTGCAGATTCGCAAGATGCGGAGGAAGTGCAATCCGATAAGCTACATCACCAATTCATTAAAGAATCTCATAAGGCCCAATAAACTTAGGACTTAATTTCTTGCTCTTTAAGGCTCTTCCAATACCCTTATCTCTTGACACTCTCAAAAACACGTGATCGCCAACTTGAAACTCAAGTGGCTTCTGCCTTTTACCATAGTAACTCTTCTGACGATCTTTGGCAATTTTCATCTTTTCTTGTATCATTTTAATCTATTCATTTGTCTCTGTAATCAATTTTGGCCCTAAAGCCAAATTCTTACCAGTTTCAAGCCAACACAACAGAGTTCTACATTTTCGACCATATAACGCTTCATAGGGAGCCATACCTATAGAACTATGATAACTATTGTTGTATGTAAATTCAATTAGTGGTAGGAATCTTTCCCAACAACCACCGTGCTCAATACACAAGCCCGTAATAAATCTTCAAGGCTTTGAATTGTTCACTCGGATTGGCCATCCGTTTGTGGATGATACGCCGAACTTAGCTTCAACTTGGAACCCATTGCCTTGTGCAAGCTTCCCCAAAATTGGGAAGTGAATCGCGGGTCGTGATCTGACACAATACTTAAAGGTACACCATGTGGCCTAACGATCTCCTTAATGTATAATTATGCCAATTTATCCAAAGAACTCTTCATGTTCATGGGCAAGAAGTGAGCACACTTCATCAATCGATCAACAATCACCCATATAGCATCATTTCCAGTACGTGTTTTGGATAATCCAGAAATAAAGTTCATAGCAATGTTGTCTCATTTCTAAACAGGGATATCAAGAGGTCTCAAATAACCAGATGGTTTTTTATGCTCAACCTTAACCTTTTGGCAAATAATGCAAGAGGCTACACAATTAGCCATATCTCGCTTCATACCGGGCCACCAGAAATTCTTCTTCAAATCTTAATACATTTTTATGGAACCAGGGTGTATGCTCAACACACTCTTGTGAGCTTCTTCAAGCACCAACTTTCTTAAATCACCACTAGATGAGACATAAATTTGGCCCTTCACACACCAAATGCCATCATGACCTTCCGTCAAAAATGAATTCTTCCCATTAGCTTGAGCTTCCTTCATCTCAATAAAGTACTCATCCTTTGGTTGTTGCAATTTCACAATTTCAAGGAATACATTTGCTACCGTCAATACCTCAAGGGACATCTTCTTCGGGGTATATATTTCTACACCCATGTTCAAGTTTCTAAATTGCTCAATTAGCTCCATTTCTTTCACCATCATAACAGAAACATGCAACGACTTCCGACTCAGGGCATCGGCAACCACATTTGCCTTTTTGGGATGGTATCTCAATTTGAACTCATAATCTTTTAGAATCTCCATCCATCACAGAAACAATGTAATCGATTATTCTAAGTCTTGTAATCGATTAGGTAAAACCCCTGATTCATTGGACCACTTACAGGAGCTTGGTAATCGATTATGCCTTCCTCTGTAATCGATTATGGCTCTGTAATCGATTAACTCCTGCTCTGTAATCGATTAGGGAAATTGATTAGTACATGAATTAATCGATTATATCAACCGGAAATTGTAATAGTACTACTTGAGTATTTCTTGTGCACTCTGATACCTACTCATATCTTCATATATGAGATAGGTTATTAAAAGATCCGAGGGAAGTCACTTAATATTTTATATCACGATTCACTCTACTTATAAATGAATTTTAAATCGTGAAAAATTTACCCCCAATTTTAGGGGTGTTACAGCATTCATCACAAGGGGGTGAACTACTACTACCAGGTGATGTCGTTCAGCCTTAAAAATGCAGGGGCTACTTACCAGAGGATGGTAGATAAGATCTTCGTCGGGCAAATCAGGAGAAACATTTCTTCACAAGTACTATAAAACTTCATATCTCCTTATGGCAAATGGCCCTTTGGATGTCAGGGCGTAGACTATTCTCAAACTTCACACACTTGGACGCTTCAGTTCCCTCTTGCTGGTAAGGAGGGTAGAGTTCACACAATTCTTCAAACTTGGAAGCATACTCTTCCATAGATAAGTTCCCTTGCTTGAGCTCCATGAACTTAAGCTCCTTCCTGCTCTTGTAGCTCTCAGGCACATACTTCCTCATCAATTCAAATTTGAAGTTCTCCCACACCAAGGGAGTACCAGTAGCCAACATCCTACTCTTGGTGAGTCTCCACCAAGTCTCAGCCTCATCTCTCAGCATAAACACAGCATACTCCACTTTCTGGAGCTTGGAGAACTTAAAGCTATCAAAGATCCACTCCACATCATGGACCCAAAAGTAGGCTTGTTCGGGTCTAAACCCGCCATGGAACTCTGAAGGCTTCCTCTTCAGAAACTTGTCAAGGCCAAAAGTACCTTAAGCTACCAGAGGGGCTTGCCCACCACTGCCCTGCCTCTCACGGTCTTGCCTTTCAAGGATGTCAGCAAAACGGTTCAAGGCCCGAGCAATGGAATCATCTTGATCAGGGCGACGACGAGCCATCTCAAACTCTCAAAATCTATATTCACAACATCAAGACCAACTAACATTAGTGAGGTAGATAGTCACATACTATAGCAATTTATCTCGTAATTACACCTTAATTCCCTACTATGTATTTTGGCCAAAAACAATAGGGTAATATAAATCCAAGGCATGCTTTCACATTTCAATATCATATATACATGCATAGATATAATAGTTCATCATTGAGAGGAGCTAGTGTGAAGAGAGCTTGGCCGGACTTATCACAATCAAACATCAATCATAATCAATGTATCACAATGCAATTATATTAGCAATCACTCAAATAAAGCACATTATGCTTTGATACCACCTAATGTGGCGCCCTAAATCCAATAAATACTAATAGTGATATTGAAATCTAAATACTAGAAAATAAGGTAAATTTTTCACGTTTACATCAATCATTGGATAAGGCACACCATAAACTAAAATTAACTATCATCACCCTAGATCTAATCAAAGACCCCTCCCATATATGAAGATATGAGAAGGTAAAGGACTTACTTTATTGCCTATCTACTTCCAACAACATTTAGAAGTACCATTTAAACTTTGCGGAGTGATTTAAGATTGCCTAACTATAACATCATGCAAGAAGTCCTATACTACTCACTTGAGCTTTGATTATCCAATTTTAAGAATACATTTCCAATGACCTTACTTATAGACTAATAATTCCACAAGTATAAGAAACCTTAATAAAATCATTCAAGCTACCAATTGTGAGTTTAAACCATTCATGTGTACAAAGCAGTCCTTATTTGCCACTAGTCCCCTTTATGCACTCCTAACGAAGGGTAAAACATCACATCATCTTATCCTACATGCCATACATTAATTTTAGAGTAAAAATTCAGCATCATACTCATGTAAACAAATCCGCATCAATCCATTGCCTTGACACAATTATCCTCATAATATTTCAAAATTTCAATATCCTTTATCCAACTAAGGATCATATGGCAATTTCAATATCCTAATGCTTCCACAAAATTTAAATGACTATAATCCATCAATCTTAAACTATGGGATTTACACAAATAGTCAAGCTATACAAAATTAATGCCATGTACACAACAATTCATAAAAAAAGTAACGTAATTCATCATCCCAAAAATTACCGGCCAAGGCAACCAACATACTCTCTTCACATTTGCTGCCATCCCAAAAAGATTAAGCTCCATGCATTAACCTACATCGCAAGGCTAAAATGTACAACATAGAGAGTGAGTATATTTTCTCAATGATGAACAATCATAATCAATTGGATAATATACACACATAACAAGGTAATTTTGCACATTTTCCATTAAGCACCCAAACTTATAAATGTGTCATGCAAACCATAATTTCATCACTCGATTTCACAAGTCAAGTTTATCAAAGGCTAATTCAACACATGAACTTCAAGAATCAATCTCGATTCACCAAACATACACCGTTATCACACGTGTACATAATGGGGACAACTTCAACCTCATTTCTCAATTTCAATCACTCACAAGGCATCCACTTTAGAAATCTCAATTCATATGTCATGCCCTCATAACTAATGCATATGCCACTTATCAAATGCATATGCAATGTGTCCATCTCTAATTGTCAAATACTCTTACATGTGCATCATTATTTCAAGAGTACAACCACACATAGTTGCTCATTTAATAAACCCACGCAAGGTCATTTTTAAGATCCCGGAAGACCCTTAGTTATGTCACATGTCAAGCATTGCAACCACGCATAGTTACTCATTTAATAAACCCGTGCAAGGTTTCATTTTCAAGATCCCGCAAGATCTATTATCTCATTATGAAGGATGCTATGTATGCCATGCAATGCAAATAATGTATATGCTCATTTTAGTTCCCACAAGAATACCACTTCATCATTCATTAAAGAGGCATATCAATAGCATAGCACCATCACACTTATCTATTCACCAATAATGTCATACCACACATATCCATTTCACATAAGTAACAATAACAACCAAGGCCAACATGCAAGCGTACACCTACACATGCATACATTATCAACAACATTGATCATACATTTAGAAAATAAACTCCTCCCTTACCTCAAGAGAAGTATTTCGATGGGTTTGATGATCCTGCTTCGCAAGTGTTTTCAAAGCCTACTTAATTAAGCATAAAGCTATATCAAGCACCATTCTACAATTAAGCTGGTGTAAATCACTATATTTTTTCCATAAACTTATATTTAGGCATGTACAAAGCTATATTAAGTTCAAGTCACTTTCTCTTTGAAGTTTAGAATTAAAGTCATAAATTTTACACTTTCCAAGGTCTCAAAGATCCATAATCATAGTTATAATTAGTCCAAGGTCCAATGTTTATTTATTAAGCTTCACAAAGCTTCTACTTAGCTTTCTAGTCCACCTTAATTATTTATGGTGTTCTAAATCCCTAAAAAGTGACAATTCTATCATTACTAACAATTTATCTAATTGATTCTTTTACTTCTTAAATTGCCTAATTGTATTAGTAATGGTTTCTATGCTAAAACAAACCACCTTAAGTAGATTTTTCACTTATCATTCACCTAAGACCTACGCCATGTCCATTATCACCTATAGGTCAAGCTTCTTCCTACAAACTAGTCACTTTTCCCTACTATTCTACCAATTAGATTTCATGCATATAGTTTCATTACAAGTCTAATCCCTACATTTGTCCTAATTGTCCATAATCTAGAACTTCATGCTTCCTTCTCCTATTAAAGACGAAACTCACATTCTTTCAAGCCTATTTGTTTCCAACCACTAATAAATTCCACAAAACCTCCACTAACTCACTTTTAGTCACATTTAGTATTTCTAAGGCCATAATCACTTTTATGTCCTAACTATAACCTAAGCTCTTTTTAATTCACCATTATGCCAATATTTCCAATTATACACATCCACACTTTTTAATTTCATTTAGCATCCTTTTTACGCCTAATGCACTCCAATGAAACTCCATACACTACAATCCATCAATCTCACTTTAGTGATCAAGTTCCTAATTTAATTTCTCTTCAATACTACACTTTTTCCTAATTAAATCATCTAACATCAATTTTAAATTTTTAATCTATTTTTCATATTGTTCCATTAGTACTCAAATAAGCCAAGACACATAAATTCACATACAAGCCCTTTGACATTTCCATTTTATCCATAATGGCTCCTAACTTAACCAATTTTCCTATTCTTCAATCTAACATCTTCAATTCATTTCAATGCACTAATTTAGACTTCATAATCATTATGAACCATCCAAAATAATTTTAGACTCTAATTTGTAATTTATGCATCAATCAAGTAAGTTACTAATTTCTAGTTTTGCACCTAATACCATCCAAAATCAATTCATTCATTCCAACAATAATTAGTCTCATTTCAACAACTAATCCACATCAAATTCATGTCATAAAAATAATTATCCAACATCAACAACAACAAATTCCCAATGGTCTCCTAACCTAGGTTTTGGTTCCACATGCAAAAATTCAACAATTCTAACACTAACAACATCATTTCTAACAATAATCTAGCATCAATTCAAGATTTAGAATGGGCCCAAGAGTTTACCCCAATTATGGAGGAAACCCTAGAATCTCAAGAATGGGCAAAATTAGGGAAAATGAGGCTCTAGCTCACCAATGCTTCAAAGAACACCAATGGAGTCCTCTTTGCCTTGAAATTTTCAAAATTACCTAAAGGGGGAAGAAGATGGAATTTGGTTATAGTGATGGGGTTTAAGAGAAAGTGATGAAATAAAAGAAATGAAAGGAGATAAAAGAGGAACAAGGTCCCATGGCACCTACCTAGGTCTTCATTCAAGAGATTTCACACAAAAGCTTCCATGGGAGATAGCAAGAGTGTGACGCACAAGAGAAGAGAAAGGAAGAGGGGCTGTTCTGTTTTCCCTTGGCTGGAGCAGCAGCAAGCTCATGAAAATGTAGAGGGAAAGGAGGAGCAATCACATTTGTCCAATTATGCAAAATGACCATGGTACCCCTCACTTAAAATTTTTGGCTCCAAGGCCCAATTTTTCACAAAATCTGATTTGGGCTTTAAATTTCATATTTAGAACAGCCCATGATGCTTAGAATGTGCAGCCCAAGGTGTACGGGAAAAATCGTTGCGCATTTGGCTCAAAAACGAAGCGTTTTGGCCACCCGGGGCCCCCCATACGTCTAATTAATTACCTATAAATTTTTCTGAGTTTATTTTTGGGTTTAAAGTATTTATTTGAGTGTTTTCTAATACTCAATAATTATTTTTAAGTTAGTGGATCTTTGAGTCCCAATTGAGGCCCGTTACCCGAATCGGTCGTTTTTTGATGTTAAACGACGCCGATAAATCCCGAATAATTCACAATAAATTTCAGGAACGCTCAAATTAATTTTAGCTCATCTTTGGAACATAAATATTTATTCCCAATATTTATCTAATATTTCCCGGCCCGTTGGGTCCGTCTCGATAGTCTGCTCGTATGTCGTTCATCAATTAAATGACGACAGTAATCGTCGTATTAGCTCAAGCGGTCCATAATTAATTTTCTACATGTACGGGGCACAAATAGTTATTTTCTATTATTAATCTATTTATTTATTCCGATTAATCAATTCTACTTAAATTTTTAGGATGTTACAGGATATATGCTTACCTACCGAGGCATTGAGGCCAACCCACACCAATGTCGCGCCGTACTCAAAATGAGAAGTCCTCAAAATATCAAGGAGGTCTAGCACCTCACCGGTCGGATCGTGGCTCTCTCCCGTTTCCTTTCAAAATTCTTTAAAAAGTCCATGCCCTTCTACAAAATATTGAAAAAGACAGACTCATTCGAATAGACATCAGACTGCGAGAAGGCGTTCCAAGACTTGAAAGCTTACCTCCCTACCAATTTTAACTCATCCCGAGGCAGGATCGGAACTAGCTCTCTACCTATCCGCCGGAACCAAGGCAGTGAGCTTGGTTTTGGTCCAAGAGGATGGTCCAATTCAAAGACCAGCCTATTTCACCAATAAGACCTTGCAAGCAGCTGAAGTGCGATATCAAAGAGTTGAGAAATTTGTATATAGCCTCGTCGTGGCAGTACGCCGACTTTGGCCTTATTTTCACAGCCATCAAGTGGTGGTGAGGACCGACCAACCGCTCAGAATGATCCTTTAAAAGCCCGAGCTTGCAGAAAGAATGGTCACTTGGGTCGTGGAGTTATCTGAATACGGTATTCGGTACAAAACCAGAGGTCCTATCAAAGCCCAAGTCCTAGCAGACTTCTTGGTGGAAATGGGAGAAGATAAAGATGATTATGAGGCCATGCACAGCCTATGGACTCTCTTTATGGACGGATCCTCTAACACGAAAGGTTGCAGAGTGGGGGTCATATTGGAGTCTCCGACCGGGTTGGTGATTGAGGAGTCCCTAAGATTCCAATTCAAAGCCAGCCACAGCCAGGCAGAATACGAGGCTCTCATTGCTGGTTTGAGAACGGCCATAGATTTAGAGGCTCAATGCATTCAGGTGAAAACCGACTCCCAGTTAGTGGCCCGCCAAGTAGAAGGGTCGTACCAGGCTAAAGACCCAACCCTGATGAAGTACTGGGCACAAGTGAATGAGTTGGCACAGGACCTTAAGCATTTCTGCATAGTTCACGTTCCTTGAGCCATGAACAAACGGGCCGACTTACTCTCTAAGTTGGCTAACACAGTCAAGACCAGGAACCTCAAAACAATCGTCCTAATCGTCTTGGAGGAGCCTACCATTCAGGAAGCATAACAAGTACACCAAGTATGAGAAATCTTGAATAAAAATACTTGGATCACTCTGATTGTTAATTTTCTCAGGCAGGGAACCCTTCCAGAAGACCACCAGCAGGCTAAGAAGTTACAGGTACAAGCAGCCAACTATACCTTGCTGGACATACAACTCTATAAAAGGGGCTTTACTATGCCTCTCCTGAAATTCCTAGATGAAGAGCAAGCCGACTATGTAATACGTGAACTTCACTCAGGAATCTGTGGCCTTCACAAAGGGGTTCACCCTTTGGCCGCTTGAATCCTTCGAGCGGGATATTTTTGGCCAACCCCTCAAGCCGATTGCTCCAAATTCATCAAGATATGTGACCCATGTCAAAGCAACGCCAACCAGATCCACACTCACCCCGAGCCCTTATATGGAATCTTGGCCCCTGGCCTTTCAACACCTGGGGGATGGACATCCTGGGCCTATTCTTACCCAAAAAAGGCCAAGTTAAGTTTCTACTGGTGGCTGTCGACTTCTTCACCAAATAGATCAAGGCAAAACCCCTTGCGACCATCACTGTAGCCAAAGTCCAGACTTTCACATGGAAACATATCATCTGCAAGCACGAATTACCCCACATAATCATTTTGGATAATGGCCGCCAATTCATAGATAAGGCTTTCATTGAGTTTTGTGAAAACCTGGGTATTAGATAAAAATTCTCTTCTGTAGAACATCTCCAAACCAATGGCCAGGCTGAAGCGGCAAATAAAGTAATCCTCCAAGAATTCTAAAAATGACTTGGAGAAGCCAAGGGAATATGGGAAGAGGAATTACCTGGAGCCCTATTGGCATATCACACCACCCCTACTCGTCGACCTTGGAAACCTCATTCTGACTTACTTACGGGGCTGATGCCATGATACTAGTAGTGCTGGAAGAACCCACCATCTGATGCCTCTCCTATGATGAAGACCTAAACGACAAGAGAAGACGAGGAGACCTAGATCTCAGCCTAGAAAAATGTAATATGGCATATGTGAAGATACAAGCAGCCAAACAAAAGTCTGCTCAACGTTGGAACTCCCTTCTCTGACCCCGACCTTTCCAAAATAGAGACCTTGTGTTGCACACTGCAGATAATAACCGAAAGCCACGAGACGAAGGAAAATTCAGTGCCACCTGGGAAGGCCCTTACCGAGTCACAAGCCATGGGAAAAAGAGCTTACCACCTAGAAGAGTTGTCAGGAAAAACAATACTAAGAACATGGAACTCTACTCACCTGAAATTTTACTACAGTTAGCCTTTGTACTGTAGGGCACTCTTTTTCCTACTTGAGAGGTTTTCTCACAGGGTTTTTCTCTCGGAAGGTCTTAACGAGGCCCCTGCTACTTCAATAAAAGTTTTATTCAGTCAAGCAGTGTAACATATTTAAAGCCCGAGCACGGAATCGATCCCTCGGTAAATACGTTTATATATTTAAAGTCTGAGCGCAGAATCGATCCCTCGACAACTATGTTTATAAAACTTAAAAAATGTTTAAGTACCTAAAGTCCGAGCGCGGAATCGATCCCTCAGCAACTACGTTTATGAAACTTAAAAATTGTTTAAGTACCTAACGTCCGAGTGCGGAATCAATCCCTCGACAAATACGTTTACATCTTTAAAGTCTAAGCATGGAATCGATCCCTTGGTAACTACGGTTATGAAACTTAAAAATCATTTAAGTACCTAAAGTCCGAGCGTGGAATCGATCCCTCGGAAAATACGTTTATAGCTGTAAAGTCTGAGCGCAGAATCAACCCCTCAGCAAATACGTCCATGAAACTTAATAATCAAAGTCTGAAAGCGGAATTCATCCTCTTGGCAAAAAACAGTCACACCCAAACCTGAACGATATACACAGGTAAGAAGAATTCAAGAAAATGGTAAATTTCATTAAGATAAAAGGATAAGTTCTATAAAACATGATGAAAAATCAAAATAAACCCCTAGGGTTCAGTACTAGCAAATTCCTCCCGACCCTCAGGAGACCCTTATTCGTCACCTTCATCATCGGAATCAGGAAAGGCAACGATCTGGCCATCAACCACAATCTTGAAGGGATCAAGTCCTTCAAAGTTCAACTCAAGGGATGGATTCAGAACCTCAATCTGCCTCTGGCACAGAGTGAAGGCGTCATGGTATTTCATAGCTATATCCCTTTCAGCCTCTTCCAGTCGGAGGCTTGATTCCTCCTTCAGAGATTCCACATCCTCCTAAGCCTTTTTGAGGTCCTTCTCCAACTCCTGCTTCTTCAAGGATAGCGTATTGTAAGTTCCTTCCACTTCCTCCTTATGCCTGTCCCAGAATACACACCTGTCCTCTACAGCAGATAACTTCGACTCGGTCAATGCCCGACCAGACTGGACAAGTTCTAAGTCACTCTCTGACCGAGCCTGGTCTTCCTTTAACTTTGCGATCAACCTCGCGCGTCAGACAATTTGTTATCCCTCTCTTCTTTCTCCTTGCTCAAGTGCTCATTCTCCCTTTCCAACCGCTTGTTCAACTTCTTCAAAGTTTCATTCTCACGAGTCAAGTTGCTTAATTGCTTCTCTAGTGATCGGGTCATCGATGTTACCTGGAGGCCAAACATCTCAATGACCTGACACATAGCAATCGGAGTAGAAGAAGTATATTTTTCCTCATCCTCCTTAAACAACACCACACAGTCCATAAAGCATGGAACCAGGAAGCGCGTATCCCATAGTGAGCATGCTAAATTCCCTTCGGTGGTCATCAACCCATTCATAAAGGCTTCTCAAAGGTGGTCAAAGGCATCTGTCTCACTAGGCACTGACCCCACAATCTACTCAGTAGTAATGATAGCGGAGGAACCACCAGCCCTCCCAGATGAACTCCCTCGGGTCACCAGGGTTTCCACCTCTGGCTTGGGGATCTCAGAAACCTGCACCACGGGAATCACCCTATTTCCTTCAAGGCCCTCTGTGCTGCCAGAATTCGGGAGCGATTGAGAGTTCTCGGGCATCTCTTAGTGGGACCTCTTCTGCACGCGGCGCACCTTTTGCTCCAACCGTGATTGAGCTGGCACGACGGTTAGAGGAACAATGGCGGTGGGAACCACAACCCAACTCGAGCCTGGGTAGGAGGCAGGGGTGGAGCTCACTTTCTTTACACCGTTTTTCTTGCCAGCGTCCTTGGAACTGGCCCTTCGTAACGCTTCCTCAAGCCCTCATTGACAAGGAGTGGGGGGTCATATCGTCCGCCGAAATACAAAAGACAGAAGAGGTGTCAGCACTAGGCACAACAAACATTAACCACAAAGCAAAACTATCGTGTTACTTATAAATCCAGGAAGCTAGGGCATCCGGATTAGGAGAAAGGGAGATCAATGCCTGAGAGCTAAAATAAACTCCTACATCCTTAGACAAGAATTTCACATCTGATTGCTCGAACACGATTAGATCATCCTACAACACTCGAAATTACACTAGATTCTGGGTCCAGTACAAGGGAAATAATGGAAAGGAATCGGCACCGTGCAGGAAGTCCTCCCCAGGCTAATCCATGCCTACACGAAGTTTGAAAAACCCAGTCTTGAAGTTCTTGTATGACTGGTTAAAGGCCCGAATTAGATTTCGATGGGCCACTCCACTTAGGAAAATCCATCCTAAGGCAACCCCTGCTTTAGGAACCTTAGCTTGGAAAAAATACAAGAAAAGAGGAACGAAGGCGTCCCAACCAAAATACTCGCAAACGAGTTTGAAAGCCTTAACGAAGACCCACCTGTTGGGATGTAGTTGGGTAGGCACGATGTTGAGGGCGTTTAGGACAGCGATCTCAAAAGCAGAAAAAGGAAGAATAGATGGAGGTGAGAGAACAACGTCTCATAGACATAAACAAAATCTACTTTACCCAGGTCAGTGCGTTGGTGGCAAACCTAGTCAGTGGGAGAACAGTTCACGCATTCCATATTCGGGGCTAACTCAAAGTGGCTAAAACTCTCCCTCTCCCATAATTTCACTATGGACTCCTCATTCTGAAAGACAGAGGGGATGGCTAAAACCTCGTCTTTTACCTAAGTATAGGACACTTCAGTAACAGAGGCCATGATACTACTGGAATGAAGAAAATAGCAAGGAAGAAGGGGGTACTAACCTGTTTAGTACAGAAAACTGAAGGAGGCAATGGAAATACTGAAGAAAGAGAGCAAGTAGGAACTGGAAGCAGAAGTAGAGAAGAAAGGAATAAGAAGCAAAGGTAGGAAGGGAAATAGTGGTAAGTGAAAAACCAAAAGAAACTCTAAGAAAGGGATATTTATACCTTGAGAGAAGACAAGAGACAACCATTCGTCATCGAAGCAATCCAACAGTTTCAGATCCATCCAGTGTGATGATAATTAAACAGGCAAATGAAAAGTCATGGAGATCCAGCGGTTGGGGTTTCATCTAGTGTGATTGTAATCGAAGGGCCACAAATAAGAGTCATATGAAGAGACAAGAAGATCCAATGAAGAAGAACCATTGGTTATGACCATCCAGTGAACTTTTTGGCAGCCACTCCATTAAGATCAAACAAAACCCCCAACGCCTCAAGGTACGCCATTAATGTTTTGAAGAATGTAAAAGCATCACAATTATTCAGCTAGTGCACGCTTATTAAAATGCAAATGACGGTTGATCGCCTGGCGCCAAGTGGCATGATCAGGCCACAACTGGCGATAATTAACGTCACCCCCACATGTCAAGGAATAGTCTTTAATTAGAGTCTTTACTCAGAATTTTCACTCAGAAGCCTTACTCGGAACCTTTACTCAGAGTCTTCACTCAGAATCCTCACTTAGAGTCTTCACTTGGAATCCTCACTCAGAGTCTTCACTCGAAATCCTCACTTAGAGTCTTCACTTAGAATCCTCACTCAGAGTTTCCACTCAGAACCTTTACTCAACCACTTCGCTCAGCTTCACTACCAAGACTCGTGGCTAGGGGGCCCCTGTTCCCTCCATGGGGTCGGGGGAAAGCCCCATGACGCCTATAATTCATCCCACATTAGCAGAAGGATGATTGCCTCAGTATTAGCTTAATGGGCCAAGCTCATGTTTGTAGCCTAGGTATATATATGACTTATAGTCACGTGATATAACTTAAGTGACATATAATAGAGAGATAATAAACCTAATCTCTAGGGGAATTCTCTAGGGTTTTATGCCTACTTTCTGTGTATGAACAGGTCCATAATGCTCACCTCGAAGCTACGATCCTAAAAACGCAATCAATTTGAGATTCTGATGCAAAATCGCCCTCCAATTTGGAGCTCTAACTCACGACAATGAAGGAGGAGAAAGAGAGCAAGTTTCACGTGAGAATTACACGAGGAAGAAGAAAAGAAGTGACTTTTGTTTTATATGCATAAGGGTATTATGGTAATTCATCATTTTCCTTTTCATTTTCTTTAGAAACTTAAATTTAACTTTTACTTTTAACCTTTGGTAACTTCTAAATTTACTACCACTTTTTTAAACTTTATCAAAATCTTAATAATCCATCAATCAAATAATTTCATTTAATTTCATGACACCTAATTATTTAAAATTATATTTATGTTAATAAATAATGATTTCTAAAATCAATTTGATGACAATTATTAATATTTTTCGCCAATCATCAATTTTTAAATTAATTAATCAGGATGTTACAGTTGGCCAAAAGCAGAATTTTAATTCATAGGTCAAATGAAGAGTGAAAGTATCCCAAACTATATAGTTTTATTTGCATATAGTTTTACGCATATCTTAAATATATACTAGATCAATATTAATTATTGGAAGACTTAGTTGATTAAATTCAATTTCTGTAACTAAACACGAAACAATCATATAAACAATGATAAAGATATAGTTCTATGCATCTTTCCCCATGACTAGTAGCAATTGTCCACCATAGTGATCTACACCTACCCTTAAATCCACTTTTACAAGCGTCCAAACTCACACATAATCTATGGAAAATAGGAGGCATTTGTGTAATGGTATCTGTAACATCCCAAAATTTTAAAATAGAGGATTAAATCAAGGAAAATAAATATTGACCAATTTGAATGTAAATTATTTAATGTCCTAGCATATTGGAAATAAATAAATTAAGATTTTTAGGGACTGTTGGTGATTTATTGAGATCAGTTAAGCTGAAAATAAGCCTGATTGGAATATGGGTGTCGGACCAAATATCTCCGATTGAGATGATATTGGTCAGAGCTGTTGAGGATAATATTGAGAGTCCGAAAATATATTCAGAATAATTTTTAGATTAAGTATTGAGCCCAAACAGAGGTCCTGTTTGTCTTAAAGCGATAAATCTTTTAATAAAGGGTTAAAAATTAAAACCAAAAGCCAAATTTTCTCCTCTTTTTCACGTGAAATTGCTGAGTGAAAAAGGGAAATGTTTTGTTTCTCTTCTCCTTCTCTTATTTCTCCTCTCTATTTCCTCTTATCTTCTTCTTCTAAAACCCTAGCCAAGAGGTGATTATCTCCCCCTCCATTTTTGTTTTCAAGGAGCTTGGAAGGAGACCATTGAAGCTTGAAGCCTTCTCCTTCTTCCCCTCCATTTTCGTACTACCTCTCCCTCCTTCTTGAACCCACTTTGTCTTTGGGTGTGAGGTATGTATACTCCCCATTTTATTGAGGTTTTTGCTATATATATGCTAAGGTGATTTGAGGGAGCAATGTATGTGGAAGGGTGGTTGAAGAGAGTATTTAATGTATGAGCCCTAGTGTGGGTTGCCATAAATGCAAGCTTTAAATGAAATAAATGTGGTAGATCTATTTATGGTAGGAAGGTGATGAAGATTAATGATGCATTAATGAGTGTTATTGGGTTTTAGAGGAACCCTAACTTTGAGATTTGGGGAAAATGGTTAATATTGACTTAAGAGTATGTTTTATGAAGAAGTGCATAACATTGAGGAATATGAATGTTGATAAATGGGGTTGTATGAAAGGTTGGGCTATAATTGTTTTGTAGCCATTGAATCTAATGGGTGTGGCTTAATGGGAATGAATTTCTGAAGCCTAATAAATAATAAAAAATGATGTCTATAACATGTCTAGTACATGTTAAGAAATTGTAGATATAATTATAATTAAATAGAATTGAAATGATGTCTTAAATAGTTAATTGATTGGGATTCTATATGAATGTTAATGTAGGATCCGTTCCGAACGACGAGGCGGGTGCGTCTTATCAATTAGAATTCTTCTCTTGAGGTAGGAGAGGAGTCTTATGTTCTAAATGCATGAATTTTGAATCCAATATGATTGTTGTATGTATTGATATGCATGTTTGCCTTGCTTAGAGTGCTATATGATGTTGATGATGCTTTTTGGCAACATACTTGATGCATTTAGAATAATTCTGGTGTGTTATATGGTGGCGTAAATTGTTTGATGTTATGTGGTGATGTACATGTCCACCATAAGTGTATAATGAATGTTGATGATGTTTAATAGAGAATAGTTGAGGTCTTTGTATTAATGATGAAATTCAATGACATGAATGAGACGATCGAAAATGCCACACAAAGATTTAAACTAAAAAGAATAACCAACAATAATGAATCCACTAAAAACCTTGTGGTGACATTAGTAATGGGGTTGATGATGATGTTGATGAGTGGCATAAATAGGATGCATAGAGTGAGAAATGCATATGATTGGCATTTGCATCCATGGCATACTGCATAGCTGCCGGTGTTGGAATTTTAGGGGATTCCCCCAGTTGGCCCAGTGGGAGGGCGGCTCTGTGCATGAGCAATTTGTATTTCCCCTGTGACTTGGTGTGTAAGTCACGAAGCTGCCCATGTTGTGCTACGGGGAGCCGCATGTGGTTGACCCTTGTGGGGGGTGGATCTTGATAAGCAGGTGTCCCCGGTGGTCCTTGGGATCACAGCTGCCATGATATAACTCATGGTTGGCCCGCAACACCATATGTCGAATAGGTTGTATACCGCGGTCATGGTGAAAATGACCAGGTGTTGCAAGATGGGCGATGCGGTTTGGTACTAGTAAAACAATTGGTGAACGCATGCAAATTTTAAGAATAAGTGTACACATTTTACTACTGCAGTAGGAGTATGGTTAGGTGATCATACTTGAAACCACAAGTCATGTTTATATTCCCATAATTAGATCTGCAATTATTGAAAAGTCCCATTGTGCATATGCCTTAGCTTAAGAGCATTTGCATATAGCATGGAGGTATGCCCAAGGAGATAAGTTATGATGATGGACGTAATGGAGATGATATAATATGTTAAGACAATATGAAGATATGAATACCAAATAATAATTTGAGTAAAATGATGCCTTGTGCAATAGTCCAATGTTGCAGGACTTGATTATGTATATGCTAGTATACCTTGCTTGACTTAAAATGATGTTGAGTTATGTGTGTGATAAAGATATAATGATGAATGTGGTGTTGTATTTATGCAAGTATACATGTTTGATGCATATGTACATAATCACATGGTATCCATATTTACCCCTTCGGAGTGTATGACTCACTCTCTCATGATGTCCATTTTTAGACTTGTGATGCAGGGCATTTATGGGAGGAGTGGACACTTTGAAGTGCATTTTGGTTGAGGAGGTAAATAGTAGTATAGGAAGTGCCTTGGCCGGCAAAATCTAGATTTTTATAGTATATGTGATATATATATATATATGGATGCTATTTTGTTATCTAGATAAGAGATGATGATTTTGAGGGTCGTGTAGGAAAATTGAACCTTGGTGAAACATCCTAAGTAAATTAAATAAAACCCGAAACAAAAGAAAATTTTTTCCCAAAATTCCGCACGACCAACAGGTAAAAACTGGAACAAGAACCTGACCAAGGAAAGGAAAAAAAACCGAGATGGAACGCTCCTGTGTTAGCAAGACTCCCTATGGTTAAAACAATGGTCAGCGGAAGGAAGCGCCTAAGCGGACCACGATTCGCTAGAGCAAAACCTTATTCGCCCAAGCGAACGAGGCACTCGGATAATCTCGACCACTCGGGATTTGACTCAAGTCCACTCGGTATTTCACATCACTCGGTATCGAAGCTTAAGTTCACTCGGTAACCTTATCACTCGCAATCCGAACTTAAGTTCACTCAGGAATTATCCCCTCAGCCATTACACTCGGAAACTATAAGTTCTTCCCACTCAGAATATTTTCCTCAGTCTTGTATCACTCGGAAATGTTCCACATAGTTTTTACTAGGCTTACCTAATCCTTACCTTGAAATTTCTACAGGGTCAAGTTTCGCTTAAAGATTTTAAGACTTCATTCACTCGGAAATACTCTAGCTCCTTTCCACTCGGGGAATTTCGAATAAGTTCATACTCGGGAAGTCTTTAAGTCAAATTCCCACTCAGAATTACATACACCGAACAAAGGAAGGGAAAACAAAAATTGACAGCGGAAGAACCAAGCTTAAGCGAAACCAATCAGCGTTCACTCGCTCAAGCGAGACCCAAACTCGCTTGGGCAAGACAGCCCATCTCGCTCAGGCGAAACGCCATTCGCTTAAGCGAACCAACCCAAAACCTTCCTCCCATTCACACTCGCTGGAGTGAACCCTTGTTCGCTGAAGTGAGTAACTCCACTTGGTATAACTCAACCTCAATTCCCTCGGGGTATATTATCCATTCTGCACTCGGGTAATACATTGACCCATTCCTACTAGGAGGAATTCACCAAGTTAAGTCACACTCGGACTTATTCTATACTTACCTACTCGGACTCGTCCAACCCCTCTTCATTCGGAAGAGGGTCTCATATCTCACATCACTCGGATTTACCTTAGCCCTCACTTACTCGGAATCACGCAAGCATTATACATTCAGTAGGAAATAAATGTACACAACTTAGATATTTACCTACATCATCACCCACTGAACCAGATAAAATACTTAACATTATATATATTGAAATATGTTTGGTTTTACTCTCAATACCGAGAGAATTCAAATCCCACGCATTAAAGTAGAAAGTTAGACTAAGAGCCGGCCAAGGCTATACAAAACCATCTATACAATATATATATATATATATATATATATATGTACATCTCCACTATACAATGTACTTCCAGCAATCGGTGTTCTCCCATCATTCCACATTCCGAGCAACATCCACTAAAATATGGCCACAATAGGGGTGAGCTTATACATATAAAATGACAGTAATGACTCGAAAAACCTCAAGAATTTCACAACACAGCATTAACTCATCAATCAATCTATCACATGCACTGTCATTAAATGTATCCGCACACGACACTCATTCAATCGGAATTTATTCAAACATCACATAGCCATGTCAATCATATTCCCTTACATATACATATAACTACATTGAGCTCATCAAAAGTATAAGTGTGCACACATAAGTTTTCAGTCGGATCTGATCAGTTTTATTAAGTTTTATGTTGCAACATAGGCTCCAAGCCTTTTTCTCAGCTCCAAGCTGATTCGGCCGTTTTACTGGTACCAAACCGTTTGCCCTCACACGTAACACAATCGCTCCAAGCGACAACGGGAGTGTTACGGGCGGCCCCGAGTCCAACTCGGTAAGCTTGCCTTGAGTCCAACCCAAGGTCTTTAACCAAGCGTCCAACGCTAGTACACGAGTGTTTCACTCGGTATTGCCTTGAGTCCAACCCAAAGTCTTTTATTATTTTTCCCATTCATATTCATAAGTACAACAGAGGCATTTTACTCGGTAAAACCGCATATCACATGCATCATATATATTCATGTTTTCATATGTATAAAAATCCCCACAGGAATCAACCAACAGTCCCACAATGTACACTCGGCGTTAGCAATATCAATACATATATCACATGCTGTTAAATGTTAAGCTTCACACGGGACTGGGCATAACAAATCATAACGCATGCACTCGGCCAACACAAATCCAGTACATTTTCATGCATTCACATGTTTACTAACACATATGTCATGGACGGAGAAGGATATAACCTTACGTGACTCAGCTATCATACACACACACCTGGTATTTGAAAGCCATCATCATATGATTCACACAATCAACATATTCACAACTATAAAATAAACATGTCATACAGTACTTTCACCCGGGGTCCGTCCATAACTATGCATTTGAGATGTAAAGCTCCCCCTACCTTCTGAAAAGATGTAAGAAACTCCTCTGTTTTTAGAGTTAACCTGTGCTCTGCTTTTCCACACTGATTTAGTTATTCCCACGCTTCCACAGTCACTCTCTCCTGCTCAGAAACCGTCGCACTAGTTGAACACCACACACGCAGCTTGTGAGACTGGAAGCTGTTCCTCTACCGAACGATCCCTCCTTGCCAACAGTGGGGAACCTCAAGTCCTCCACAACACCACAGTTGCAACTGAATGATGAAGAAGAACGAAGAAGAAGGAAGGAGAAGGAAGAAGAAGAAGAAGAAGAAGAAGTACAGAGGAAAAGAAAAGGTCCCGCAGGGATTTTGAGAGAATGAAGAAGTGGTTCCTTCAGCACATGAGCCAAGAGAAAGTAGAGAGTGAGCGGGTGGGAGAACGTGCCATGGCAGCCCCATCAAATCACATGTCATTTCTCATTACTCCCATCAGCATCAAGTTCTCTTATTTCAAATTAATTCTTAATTAATAATTAATCCTAGCTTGCAATAGATCTTAATTTTAATCTAGTCATTTATTTAATTAGGATGTTACACTTGGTGTGTATGGTCAATTTTCATTTATGACACAAATGATGTAAGATGATGAATCATGATATTTGATGATGTTTAATTTCATGGATGAATGAAGTGCTTCACAACCTAGAGAATTTTACGAAATTTTGTAGAATTAGTTTTGACTTCATGTATAGAAACAATGTAGTTGGTTCTTGAAGTGTAAGGATAATTTGGAGGACTTGTAAATGCATAATGAAGTATAAATAATGCATTAGGATAGGTTAATTTGGGAGTAAATGGAAATTGATATGCCATGTTGTGTAAATTTCACGTTTCTGCACAGGTTCTGCAGAACTCGCTCAAGCGAGTGGTTGTCTCGCTCGAGCGAGACCCTTGTGAAACAGGGGTATGGTCACTGGCCGAAATTCGCTCAAGCGAGACTCGGTTGGAATCAGTGGTTGGTCATTAGACCATTTTCGCTCAGGCGAAATGGTCTGGGCTTGGGAGTCGCTCAAGCGAGAGGGAAGGAAATTGGACACTGGACAATTTTCACCCAGGCGAGCCTTGCCTCGCCCAAGCGAAAATCGGGCAGTGAGTCCCTGTTGTTGCAGGAGCAATCTCGCTCAACCGAGATGGAACTCGATTGAGCGAGATTAGCCCCAAAGGCAATTCTCCTCCTTCGCTCAAGCGTCTCGTTGGCTCGCCCAAGTGTGGCCTTCGAATCTCGCTCAAGCGAGATGGGGTTCGCTTAAGTGAAGGGACCCCCTGATGCTCAAAACTTCCTCTCGCTCATCCCTTCTTGTTTTCGCTCAAGCGTGTCTACGCGAGCTCGCTCAAGCGAATGTGGTACTCGCTTGAGCGAGTGGCATCCTGATGTATATATTTGCTTTGTTTTAAATGAATGCATTTCCTTTTGCATTATTCCTATTCTTGCATCATCTTAAAATTAGTTTGGACCTATTATGGATCCCTGAACCTTATGAAATCTTCTCCCTATAAATTCAATCATGCAACAATTAAATTAATTAATTCTTCCGTTGTTTCTAATTAGAAGTTTATTATGAAATCATCTTTTAACTTACCCTCTCATATCTTCATATATGGGAGTGGCTTTTATAGATCCAGGTGTTGAACTAGAAAGCTTCACCACTTATTTTCTTTTCATTAAATAATGATTTTAAAATCACAAAAAATTTACCCGTGTTTTCAAGGCGTCTCAGTATCCATCTTTAGTTGAAACTTAAATTAAGTACTACATAATAATCTCACAACTTGAAGAATTGCTCCTTTTATTCATTCACACATCTACCTTAACCTTATGTCGTGACTGAGATCGCGGTGAGAGGTCGACCGTAAAAGCAAATGAAAAGTTTCGAAATCCTTTCAAAAAAAATGGAATCGTCACTAATATTTATTTAAAGGTAAAATATCAGAAAAACCTTTGTTAAGGCACTGGTCATAAAATGAGATTCCAAATATAGGAGTCAAATTATAGATAGGGGAAGGTATTAGCACCCCACGTTGTCTGTTATAAAACGGTCACCTCTATTGATCATGTACATTTTAAATAGCTAGAAATTAATTTAACCTCCAAGAAAGGAAACAAATGACACAGACAAAGAAAAGGAAATTTTTGAAATAAGATTAACAGGACGTCTCATCTAAATTAATCTTAAATCAAACATTTAAAAAATAAGAATAGAAAATAAAATAAAACAATAATAATAATAAATAAATAAATAAAACAACAAAATAAAAAATAAAACATAAAAGATTAATAGGACGTCCCGTCCAAATTAATTTTAAATCAAACATTTTAAAAAATAAAGATGGAAAAAAATAATAATAATAATAATAATAATAAATGAAATAAAAAATAATAACCAAATAAAATAACATAAAAGATTAATAGGACGACTCATCCAAATTAATATTGAATATTTAAAAAATAAAAATAGAAAATAAAATAAATAATAAACAAGTAAAAATAAAATAAAATAAAATAAAAGATTAATAAGATGTCTCGTCCAAATTAATCTTTTCATAAGAAAGTTTATTATTTTTTAACAAATGAAAAAGAGATTGAAAATATAATAAAATTAACAAGACATCTCGTCTGAATTAATATCATCGTAGTAAAGCTATGTTTCCAAATTAAATAGTAACAATATAAAATTGATCAGAATAAAACAAAGACATGAAAATTAATAAAAGGAAATGAGCTTGAAAGGAATTATTCCTGCTTTTATGTATTCCTGTCGGGAAATCAGGATTATGTTGGTAGGAATTTGGAAATGGATTCTTTGGTTTTTTGAACTTACTATTATTATTTTGAAATTTTTAATGTTATTTGAAGGAAAGATAATAAATTGATGAATAAAAAAGGTAAAATGTATACATGAAGAAAAAGGGAGAGTGGGACAATGACAACCTTTTGCTAATAAAGATACACACACATACACATAAACGTGATTAACTCATGAAAGACATAATAAAGACAATAAAAACATGAATGAGATAGAGAAGGGGTTCAAACCCAAGCCCCCTTGTACATGAATACCTTTACGTTGCTACTAAGCTAGTTACACATTTGTTGGTCAAGTGAGAAATAAAACACCTTTAAGTACAAGTTTCAAGCAGAATTCCCTTTTCTATAAATGGACCTCAGCCCAATACCAAAAACAAAACCTAACCTAAACAGTAACACACACCCATACATCCTTATATCAAGAAAAAAAGGCAAAAGAGAAAGGGAAAGTGGGAGAGAGAAACCGATAGGGAGGAGGGAAGGAGAGACGACGGCGGTGCTAGGGCAGAGCCACTGTAGTGGCGATGGACGGAACAATGATTATAGGTGGCGATTAAGGACGGTGGTCGCTCTTCTTCTTTTTCTATTTTCATTTTTTTATTTTTTGTGTTTACTATTTGTGATTTGGTGGGTTGACTTTTGGTGGTGAGAAAGGAGATAACTGAGGTTTTGGGGTTGCGATGGAGGAGGTCATGGTAGTGACAGGTCCAAAGGTAACAGTTTCGCGGCACAGGCGAGGGGGGCGTGGTTTGCAGCTAGGAGGGGGTGGCATGATGGTGACCAAGATGGTGAAAGGATTTTTTTTATTTTTGTTTCCCCCTTTTTGATTGGTACTGGTTGTAAACTCTGGTTGTGTTTTTAGTGATTGTATAACTCCTTTTGTTTTCTGATTTTCTCTTATCTCTATGGTCCTCCATTTAAGAACCAAGAAATGTGTTGACTGGGAAGCACAAACCCAGATTTTGGGGGATGTTAGTAAAGTGGAGGTGGAGTGTAAAATGAGTCTTGGGTATTGGGGAGAGTGATAATCAGAAGCCATGGGAGAAAGTGAGTAACAGGAGACGAAGAAGGAATAAAAATAAAATTAAGAAAAAAAGATCTACAACTTTTCCTCTTTTGTTCAAAAATAAAATAACATAATAATAAAAATAAAAAAATAAATTTTTATAAATAATAATAAACAATTTTTAGAAACTTTAATTTTTTTTGGTTATTATATTTTTTATTAAAAAAAAGAAATATCTGGACAAAAAGGTGTTCACAGCTTAAAATAAATGTTTGGACTGATTTGATGTATTAAAAATGTTTAAGTTTATTATTATATATTAAATCCCTTAGAGATTAATTTAATATTTTAAATACATTATAGGCTAGCTTGATGTACAACGGAATCTCCACGTGACGCATAATGTGCTACCTGGTAGATTTGTTAATGTTAAGTAATTGATGATAACATGAAAGACAAACTTAATAGATTGTTGCATACGTTATAAACAAAATTACAATTTTACAGTACGTTGCCTAACTTGACAAATTTGATATATTACAGGGATGAAAGTGCAAGTTCTCTCTCTCTTTTTACGGCAAAATACAGTTCTTATAAGCAAATACGGATAAAGTGGCTATATTAATCCATAATCGTATGATAACATGTAGAATAGAAAAATACTATTATTGTGTTTCAATGAATTGTTTAATTTAATAAAAAAAATAAAAGTGTGAGAATAAATTTATTTATAAACAATAAAAAAGTATAAATGTAACTCTCGTTTTATTTTATATCTTATTTGAGAAAACAACTTGCATGACAAATCAATATAACATCATGTAAATTTTATTTTACCAAATATAATTTTCTTATCAAGTTATACAACTATAGTAATGTAAATTAAACATTTAGTAAGTAAAATACAAAAATTTTCAATAGTTGACCAGAAATATTAATTTTATTTTAAATGCATTAAAAAAATGAATAGCAAAAAATTTAATGTAAAATATTACTTTATAAACTCAGAATATTCAGAGTACAAAATCAAGTTAGAATATTAAAATATAAGAAATTTTACAAACTTTCATGATTTCGAAGACTTTTATATGATATGAATATGTTAAATTTGCAAAATGATTCTCTTCATTTTAATGAATTTTAATGTTCTGGCTTATAAATTGAATAATAAAAATCCTAGTTAATCAATTTAGAAGGCTTCATGTAGGAAAATGAACATGATATTTACGTAAAAACGATAATAGGAATGCAACCCAGAGAAAACGATAACGCACAACTAGACCATAAAATTTTGCTTCATACAATTTTAAATGCACAACAATCTAATTCAAACGACACTAACTTCAATAGGCGAGATTCATTAAAAAGTACCCATAAAAAAGATATCATAAAGCAGCTCTAATAAATTTAAGTAAAAGGTATGCATCAAATTATAATACGGTAACTGCAAAACAGTAATAATTTAGTGCATTACAAGTAATCACGAAATCTAAAAATAACCGCAGCTATAGACAGATCAAAATTTGCAGTGGGCTAAGGTCGTTCGCAAATTTATCAAGTAATCATTAATAAAGTTAAAACTTCCTAACTTTATTCGGGCGATCCTCATTCTCTCTAGACCTGAAATTTTTGCCCCCTTTACCATGCTTTCCTCCCCTGTAAAAAGATAATAAGCAATTAGTTTTCTACTTAAAAAAATCAGATTTTTACTTTTAGTTTATTGACATTTTAGGATTGTGTTTTAGGTCCTTATGTTATAGAGCCTAATCAGATTTAGTATGTGTTGAATTTTGGTCCATTAGTTCTGAGAATAAGCTTAAATACATTCATGTGCTATGTTAATTTTCATTGTTTTTGGTTCTCAGTTCTAGAAATTGAAATAGGATGAACTTATTTCTGGAACAAAGGATCTAAAGGCAATGAACATTTAACATAGGGACCAATTTTAAATAAACACTAAAACACAGAACCTAGAACATATTTAACACAATTTTATTTGTTTTTAATTCTTACAATTAAGCCTACCTTTTCAGACTTTTCATCCTCTACCAGGGACAGAAAGTACATGACATCTTTTGTAAATTTTAAGGACAAAAAATGAATATAATATAATTTAACTAAAATAGAGTCAATTTTATAGAACAAAACTATATGTAAGACTGACTAAAAAAAGACTTATTCAAGTCAAATTCAAAGCATGGTTGAGGGCACCCATTTTACCTTCCTCGATTATTATTACACTCTCGGTGTTTTTTCTCTTGATTACCACGAAGCAGGCTCCAGTATTCTTTTTCAGCCTCACCTGGAGATCATAAAACACAAGATCAGCTCTTAGCTTAACCAAAAAACTTCATTATTCACACCATGTCAGGAGATGCCAATTTAGCACTAATACTAATCTATGAATATCTTTTATATCTTGCCAAACACAAAAAGCGAGAAAAATAATGAAAATAAGATAAAAAAATATACAACATAATCACAATTAGGTTCTAAGAAAATGTACCTCAGTGATTAAGGAATTGATACCAAAAAACCTTATTGTGTAGAGAAAGTAATTTTGTTCATTTAGACTTAAGTGTGCATTAAAAATCAGTATATCTTATCAGCATCACAAGATACTTTAGAGAAGCAATATGCTACACATGTGAAACAGATAACTACTGTGAAAATTCGAATTAGATGAGAAACAAACCAGTCACTGGATCTAGAATAGCAATAAAATTTTTCACAACTAAACCAGCTTTTTCAGAAAGAACTGCAGCAGCCCGGGCTTTCTGAGCAGCTTCAGGTTCCTCAAAACGAATGTATCCTGATTCAGCTCCAATCTTGAAATCAATGTACTGTACAGGTAAAGGTATATAATTTATAAGTCTTAGATGATTAGATCATCAGTTCAGAGTATGACAGAATGCTCTAGCCCAACATCAAGGCATTCAAACAAAAATAGATGTTAAAATTATCATTTTAAAAGTATAAAAACTACAGAAGGAAAAAAATGTGAGTTATAAATACTAAAAAGACATAGCTGTAAATTATTGGATATAAACCAAAACTAAGGCATACACAGCCCAGCGAGTGAAAGAAAGGGAAAAGCCCAATTACCTTCACAGTACCAAACTTCTCAAAGACACCCTTCAAATCCTCCCGTAAGACAACATCCTTGTTGTCCTTGTATGCAGCAGCTGAAATTTTTCCATCAGTTTCTTTTTTCTCTACTTCACCTACAGTTTCTTTTCCTTCACCCACCCCATTGTTTTCTTTACCATTGTCAGCATTTTCTGATATCCTGTCACTCTCCTCAGCAACTGTTTCTGAGGGATTTTGTTGATCTGTTTTGGAGATAACATTATTGTCATTGACTTGTTGATCAACATTATTTTGTTCTGACGGAGCATCATTAGATATGCCCTTTAGTTTGAAGGCTATAAGTAAGCCTTTAGGGTAGCTGACACTGACAAATACAAATGCAGACAATCAGCTACTAAACATTTTTGTTTCAATTTTCAAAGTAAGGGTAGATAAAGAATTGTCAGTTTCTTACGTTTCTTCAGTATTTGTCTCATGCTCTTCTAATTCTTTTTCTCTCTCCACATCAAAATCCTTCCTGAATTGGATAACAATAACAATATTAGAGAATATGCATATTTGTGTGGACTCTCCCACACAGCCTAAAATTTTCATGTCAGTTAGAAAACCCAACATTGCAAGCTAATTGCAGTAAAATGAAAATTTTCATTTAGTGATATCAAGAGAACCACAGGCTTTAAAAGCAACTACTATCAATTCATTGTTTTATTCTTTTTTATTTCTTATTGAAAATGTTGAAAATGATTGCAAATCTTAACTATTTTCAAAAAATAAAGTTCATCAACGGTTGGTGACTCGGTATTGAACAAACTATTACGAATTCTTACTTCGGCTTTAATTCTAACTCAGCCCCCGCATAGACAAGTTTTTGCTTCAAAACTTTTTCCACTTCTTCATCTGATGAGAACTCAACAAGGGCAGTGCCACAAAAGAACCTTTTGTCTCCAACATGACGAGGCAACCGAACACTGTTGACCTGAAATAGAGAAAAAAGAATTTATTATTTGTTAATATAATAAATACTAAATTATCATATGATTATCTTTAAATGACAAGGCCCACAGACAACCTGTTTATAAGAAGCATTGTAATATTGCTTTATATAGGCACTCATTAGTTAGTAGGTTTAGTTGGTACAGTCAGAAGTTAGTTAGTTATAATTAGTGAAAGGTATCACATGTATAAAAATAATGGAATAGAAGAGAAGAATGGAGACCATCTTGTCATTTGTGAAAGAATTGGGGCCTTTGTGCACTGAGAGGTGCAGATACTCAAAACTCTGCAGTGCTTATAATTGAGATTTTCCTTATTCTTTATAAATAGGATACCAACTTTCTTGGTTCCCTTGTTACCAAAAAAGGATGCCAACTTTCTTATCAATGCACCAATCTTGGTAGTGAAAATTGAGATTATCAACAGTAAAATCTTCCCCCACCACACAGATGATTCAAATCACTGATGAAATTGCAACTTAAGTGAAATCATGATTTTCAGCATGAAATTGTTAAAATTGTGCAATTTCACCATTTAAACAAATGACCCAATTCAAAAACCTAACAAGTTTAGGAAGCCAACCCAATTTTGGAAGGCTTACACATTTTCAAAGCCTGAACCATTTTATATTGTATTTTTGGAAGCCATGTGATAGGATCCATATTATCCTACCAAGAAACTTAACATAATTTCAAGAAAATCAGAATAGAATCAGAGAGAGATTCAGAAGAGGAGGAAATACTTCTTCGATATTTTTCAATGTGTTCATAAAAGATAATAACAAATATTAAAACAAAGGAATATGGTGCCGAATAGAACTAGAGAATAAAGCTTGAAACATAAATCAGCAATTAAACTATCATAATAATCTAATTAGTAACATAATTTCATCCAATTGGAACTGGAAATGGTGGGCCTGCCACAATGACACCATTGCTGTTATTCCCCCTCCTTGACCCATACACAACCATACTCATCTTCACCTTTCATGCAATGCCATGGCTGCTTCTGCCCATCTTCCACGTCAAATACAAAGTGATCTGCACGTTTTGACTGGGTTGGCTCTTGTTCTTCCTATTCGAACTTGGAACAGAGTCATTTGGGAGTTTTCTATGCTCTGACCTATTGGGTGCAGGTGATGCAGGAAGCCACCTGGATTAGGATATTACTTTTTGCGTTCAATTTACTTTTTGCATTCAAGTTTTATACTTTTTAACTAGATAGGTTGTGTATAGGTGTTTAGACTTGTTAAGTTATTACTATTTTGAATATTGAATGTCCGTATGCATGTTTATTTAAGTACTTTTAATTGATTAATGGAATATGAATTATGGGTTCATACTGCTCATATACATATACATTAATTTATATGTATATAAATGCACACTCACATATAATATATATATATATATATATAATAAATATAATATGGAATTTGTAAGATCTTATGATTCACAATTTTTACCCCCTTTCCAATCTACAGTAAAATCATGACCATGACTACCATTCTCCAACATCAAGATACTTAATCAACCTTTACGAAATTTTCACTCCCGTTGTGGCATACCATGCAACCAAACAATGGGGAGAGGTAACATAATGCACTTTAACTAAACTGTTATAACATATGTGATGGCAAGTGGTGATACTACCTTGGCATATTGACCGAAGAATGTCTCCACATCTTCAAGTTTCACACTATATTCAAATGGTGATGCAGCAATTGTTCTTATCTCTACCTGCTCAATTACCTCTTCTGGCTTCGGAAGTTCAGTGGCCCTGCCAACTTTGTCCCCTGAGATACACAAATAGACAATAAGAGAGAAATGGGTTATAAGTAACACATTCATGTAACATAAGATTAGCACCCAAAATTAAAAAACAAAACAGTCTTATACAATCCACCACACATCTGGCAGTGACATATATTTGGTCTTTAAACAGATTTCATTTTCATTTTCATTCATAATCTCAGCCCCAGGAAACACAAATTGAAGTTAAAAAGCATAGCTAACTTACGATCATCCACTTCTCTCCACTCACCCCTATAGCCCGCAAAAAGTAGTTTCAAACCAAATATTATTGAAAAAATAAACATCATAACCATTACGAATTACCATATGTTCTTTAGCATCAAATAGGGAAGCTGTAGAAGTGGTTCATGAGAATATAGTGACTAGGTATTTGCATAGTCTCTAGTGAATTGCCAGAACATAAGAGAGGGATGTAAATCACAATATGGAAGTATAAATTATCCAGAAGAGAAAAATCACACAATTTAGCAAAGGGGAAGTTGCAGTCATCTTGATTCTTTAAGTATCAATACTGAGGAACACTGGAACATAACTTATAGTTGCTTGAGAAAACTACATTTCTCACAAAACAGAACACAACTTTTTAACAAAAGGAACAGAACCAGAGAAAAAAACATCTAGTAACTAACCATCTTCCGAGATCTTGAGTGAAGTAGAACTTCTCAGAGCTTGAGAAACAGCTTTAACAGTATCTTCTAACACGCCATCAGACTTAACATCCCCCAGACTAAGATGTTGTCGCATCCGTTTGAAAGAGCAAATCAAACCCAAACTAACCACTGTGCGGTTGGAGTAACAGTCAAGATCAACAACATTGCAATGCAAACAAAAACACCTCCTCCCATGTTTGTTTGAAATCAGAATGCTGGTAACAAAACAATAAATCAAAAGGCTCATTCTCCTTGTTCACTATATTAGAATTAGGCAAAAAAATTAGGTTAGGCATAGTTTTTACAAGATTCAACTTCTCTACTAGACTGATCTTCTGCTACCAACTTTGAATTGAAGAATTTTATTGTAATCGAATCTAAATGACTCATTTCAAATTCACACACTAAATACTTATGATACATTTATAAGTTCAGCAAGCAATCAATAGAGAAAATTAACAGAAAAGCCAAACACTTTTTAAGCAGTTTTCGCATCGAAATTAGAGTTTTAGTAATTCACATAATAAAAGTTACAATTAAACATCAATGACAAGCATTGAGGTGACTCAAATTCTAATCGTAACCCTAATTTTGTTAAAAAAAAAAAAAGCTATTTTGAAGCATTAAAAATGAATTGGTAAAGAAACTCGCCACTTTTCACCCTAATTACCATTCTAACCAAATGTGGACCAAGTGGAATTTCATCTCAAAAGTGAGGTCGGCTACACAAAAAGAACCGCGTCGTTAGAGTTGATCAACAACTAAATTTTCACCCTACCATGTACGATCCTTCTTTTATTTTCGTTAGGAAAACGCTACAAAAGGAAGGTAATTTAACAAGGGGACAAAGGAGGAATAAGAGCGAAGGATACTGCCATCTTGGCTTTCAGCGACGGTTTTCTTCAGAAAATTGTCTCTGGGAAGGTTGCTATCACTGAAGTAGAACTCCACCTGAAAGGGGAAATAAAGAATGGTTGAGTAAGCGACAGCAAAACATTGAAACGAATCGAAAATACTACTACTGCTACACACCTGTCGTATGACTTTCTTGGCAGTTTCATCGTCGAGGGTCGCCATTGATGAATGAAGCGGGGGAACAGCAATGGCACGGTTTTGAAAGAGTGTAGGAGTTAGTGGGAGCGAGGGAGAGTAGGGTTTTGAGAAAATTGAGGATTCAGTTTCTTTATGGACCACTACGCGTGGGTTAAATATTTAATCTTCATATATTCAATTTATTATTTATTATTTATTTATAAATAATAAAATATTGAGGGATTTTTTATGTGTATTTACTATCTATGCGTCATCATAAACAAATAAATATAATATAGAAATATTTATCAGGAAAATATTTTTATCATACATGATAAGTTAAAATATTTAGTAGAATGTATTCAATATTTTTCTTGTGAATTTATGAATCTCTATCTCTATTATATACATTTGTGAAGCTTTTTATGACATGTGTCAGCGTCTAATAAAATGCGGTCTCATTTACTTACCTTTTTTAAATTTAAGATAAAAATAAATTTGTTTGTTTCTTTTTTATTTTTAAAACCCGTTTTTCAAAATTAATAGTAGATAATAACTTATCCAATTAATTTTTTTAAAATAAAAATAAATTAGTTAGTTTATTTTTTATTTTTAAAACTCATTTTTTAAAATTAATAGTAAATAACAACTTATCAAATCAAAATTTTTAAAATAAAAATAAATTTGTTTGTTTTTTATTTTTAAAACCTATTTTTCAAAATTTATAGTAGATAATAACTTATCAAAATAATTTTATTAAGATAAAAATAAATTTGTTTGTTTGTTTTTTATTTTTAAAACCCGTTTTTCAAAATTAATAATAGATAATAACTTATTCAATCAATTTTTTACCCCATTTATTTACCTTTTTCAAATTTAAGATAAAAATAAATTTTTTTATTTTTTTATTTTTAAAACCCGTTTTTCAAAATTAATAGTAGATAATAACTTATCCAATCAATTTTTTTACCCCACGTATTTACCTTTTTCAAATTTAAGATAAAAAAAATTTGTTTGTTTGTTTTGTATTTTTAAACCCCTTTTTTCAAAATTAATAATAGATAATAACGTATCCAATTAATTTTTTTAAAATTTGTTTGTATGTTTTTTATTTTTAAAACCCATTTTTTAAAATTAATAGTAAATAACAACTTATCAAATCAATTTTTTAAAAATAAAAATAAATTTATTTGTTATTTTATTTTTAAAACCTATTTTTCAAAATTAATAGTAGATATCAACTTATCAAATGAATTTTTTTAAATAAAAAATTTTTTTTCTTTATTTTTAAAACCTATTTTTCAAAATTTATAGTAGATAACAACTTATCAAAATAATTTTATTAAGATAAAAATAAACTTTTTTGTTTGTTTTTATTTTTAAAATCTATTTTTTAAAATTAATAAATAGATAACAACTTATCAAATCAATTTTTTTAATATAAAAATAAATTTGTTTGTTTTTTAATTTTTAAAACTTAATTTTAAAATTAATAGTAGATAACAAGTTATCAAATCAATTTTTTTAAAATAAAATTAAAGTTGTTTTATTTTTTATTTTTTATTTTTAAATTCTATTTTTCAAAATTAATAACTAGATAACAACTTATCAAATTATTTTTTTTAGATAAATTTTTTTTTTGTTTTTATTTTTGAAACCTATTTTTAAAATTAATAAATAGATAGCATCTTATAATATCAATTTTTAAAATATAAAAAAAATTAGTTTATTTTGCAAATACACTTAATTTATTCTTAAAAAGTGAGTATATTATGTAAGCAAATGGTCTTATAATCATAGGATACCCCAACAATGCCAAAGCATGTTAAAAACTAATGAGAATAAAGGAAAACAGAGCGTGAATCGATTCAGACATCACCCTGAATCAATTCATGTAAAAAAAATTACGCGCCCAGGAATGCGACAGGGGGATGAATCGATTCATTCCCCCTGTGAATCGATTCACACGTTTGTATAGGGGCTGGGAATCGATTCATGGAGCTGTGAATCGATTCCTAATTATGCAAAACCAGTTTTTGGCAGAAACAGCAAAAATGCAATTTTACCAACTTTTAGATACCCTATCTTCACTTCAAATCCAATGATCACCAAATTTTGACAAAAGCTATAATACATTATTTGTGACGTGTAGCCACTGGCCGCACTCAAAAATTCCCAAAAACGAGGAAGTTATGGGCAAAAATGTGTTAGGCTCATTTTGAGGCATTTTTGGCAACTGAGAGGTCAATTTTCAATGGAATTGACTCATTCCAGTTTCTACAAGTCACAAATCATACCTAGATGCTATTCAAACGGTTTTATGCTATGCACATCTCTTAATTTGTAATTTGACTATCTCAATTGCTTAATTATGCATGAAAACTAAATAACAGTTACATATTCATGAGCTTATCACATAGCCACTGTTATTTTTCATTCAAAGGCAGTTCCTGGACATTCATACATCAGCATAGCATCATATATAAATCTACAATTCCTGGTCATCAAAACTCATATGCATATGGTGGGACCATCTATGGTCTCCACTCTTCCATAACATCAAGTAAGCATTCATATCCATCACAAACCAAAATATATGCTTAAAATAGATTTTAAGCTTCTAATTGAAGCTATCAACTACTTAGGCCACTAAGCATTCATCTATACATACTCACATACACATAGCAATATAGGTATACACAGGAGCCGGCCAAGGCTACTACAAAACAACTATATGCATTATGTACAAGACGTATATATATAATGCTCCAAACTCAAGCTGAGTGACTCCACATCAATCTCCGCTGCGTCCTAAATCCACTAAAATATATCCACAAATAGGGGTGAATAATATACATGATAAATGACAGCTATAGTACTGATTCTATTATTCCTCTCTTCTAGCATACATTAACATATTACAACTAAACAGTAACATAAACTACTATAATCATATTATTCACTAATTCTCATCACCGTTCCGTATCATCATATTATTCTCAATGGTATACATACGTGCACATGCAATTCTCATTTAATTGGATCCAATTATTCATCATTAAACTTTGTGTTGTAACACTAACACTCAGCCATATACTCAGCTCTCAGTTGATCCGACCGTTTTACTGGTACCAAACCGTTTGCCCTCTCATGTAACACAGTCACTTTCAGTGACAACGGCAGTGTTACGGGCTAACCCCGAGTCTCACTCAAGAGGTTTGCCTTGAGTGCCACCCAAGGTCTTTTATACATATACATAAAGCATCTCATGCATTTAAATACTATCAATTTCAATTCAATGAATAAGCGTCCCACGCTTTTATGCTCTCAGCATTTCATTTCAAATTATCGAATGATCTCTTAAACATGTCATACTATTCAAATATCATCTAATTCACAATTCAAGCATCTCATACTAAATTTCAAACATAACTATATTCATTCGAGTATCTTATGCGTAAGTACCTTCCATGAGATAATCTATACTTCTCATACATAAGTACAACTCAATGATTTACAAACATACTTTACATTCTATACAATCTTTCACATTCACATAGATAGCGAATCACATGCTCATCATAGTTCACAAAACACATCATTCATAATTCAATATACTAATATACCTTGAATCTGTCTATAAACCATGAATTTAATATGTGAAAGCTCCCCTACCTCAAATAGAGAATCCTAGATACTTTTCGCCTGATCAAACGCTAGTAACCCATAAATCACAACTCCGATCTCTATTTCTCAAGAACAACTTCCTAAAATTCATAATACTTGATTTTAACACCACAATCGATATCAATATCACTTACTAAGTTAGTAATCATTAAATTAGAATCAATTCGGTAAGATATAACTTACCGAATCGAGACGTTGACTTTGGAACCCGCCTCTGAACCAATCCTTAAGCTCTGAATTCCTCTAAAATTCTCCAAAGCTACCTTATTTCATTGAAATAACAATTATCAAGCTTCAATTTTACAAAATTAGCAATCAAGAATCATTTTCTATACACTTTTTCCATGGAAGCTCAAGGTTCTTGAAAACCTAAGCTCTTCACTCATGCCCATAGTTCCCAATTGCTTTAAAACTCATAAAATTGAAAAGATTAAAGGATGAAAACAAGTTTAAATCAAAACCCATGGTGGGTGTTCTTTAATTTACCTTAAATTGAAAAGTTCAAGCTTTCTCCCTTTCAATTCAAGCTTCTCACGTGAAAGAGAAGAAATGGAGGAGGTGATTCATGCTTCTAAGTGGTGAACCCAAGCAAGAAAGTTAATGAATTTGGATGATGGTGCAATGGAGAAGAAAAAGAAGAAGAAGGCAAAGCTTTTCCTTTCTCTGTTTGTTTCCAACGAAAGAAATATGAGAAAGAGAAGAAGATTTTTAATTTAAAAGATTTAGGGACGCGTTCGTCATTTCAGCATTTGTTCAATGAATCACTTATTTTCATTTAATTCCTTTTTTATTCTTACTTTATCAAATAAATCCTATTTTTTAGGATGTTACAATTCTCTCATCCTTCAAAGAATTTCAACCTCGAAATTCAATTATAGACATACCTCAATGGAATAACTCGGGATATTGTTGCCTCATAACGTCTTCACGCTCCTAAGTATGCATAATGCATTGATTCTGTTGTCATGCAACCTTGATTAACTGTACATCCTTACTTCTCAAGCATTTTACAGATCTATCCACTATACCAGTAGGCTCAGCCATAGTGGTCAGGTTCTCTCCGATATCAATATCATCATCTAGCATCTCTTGTGTAAGATCTAGCAAGTACTTTCTCAATTGAGAAACATGAAACACATTATGCAGATTTGATAAATGAGGAAACAATGTTATTTGATAGGCCACAGGGCCAACCCTCTTCAACACTTCATAGGGTCCAATATATCTCAGGCTCAGCTTCTGACTTTTCAATGTTCTTCCAATACCCTTATTAGGAGAAACTTTCAGAAATACTCTATCACCAACCTAAAACTCAAGCGCTTTTATCTGCTTATCATGATAACTTTTATGATGATCTTGGGATGCTTTCATTTTCTCTCTGATCATCTGAATCTGTTCAAAAGTTTACTGCACAATCTCAGGGCCCAACATCAGACTCTCACCGGTCTCTAACCAACAAAGAGGTGTTCGACACTTCCTACCATATAAAGCCTTATATAGAGCCATACCGATGCTGCTATGATAGCTATTATTGTAAGTAAATTCAATCAATGGAAGGTACTGCTTCTAGCCACCACCATGCTCTAGCACACAGGACCTCAACAAGTCCTTTAAAATCTGAATGGTACGCTCAGACTGCCCATCTGTTTGGGGATGATAGGCCGAACTCAATCGAAGCTTTGAGCTTAACTCCTGATGCAAGCTTCCCCAAAATAGGGAAGTAAATATCGGATCTCTATCCGACACAATAGAAGATGGAACACCATGCAGTCGAACGATCTTACTGATATACAATTGTGCTAGTCTTTCCAAGGGGTATCTCATATTAATAGGTAAGAAATGTGTGGACTTCGTCAATCTATCCACAATAACCCAGATAGTATCATGACCACTACGAGTCTAGGGTAATCCCATCACGAAATCCATGGCAATAGCATCCCATTTCCATACAGGAACCTCAAGAGGCTGTAAACCACCAAATGGCTTCTAATGTTTAACTTTTGCTTTCTAACAAATAATACAATGAGCTACATATTCAACTACATCTCTTTTCAATCTAGGCCACTAGAAATGCAACTTCAGATCATGGTATATCTTTGTAGTACCGGGATGGATACTCAGCATACTTTTATGAGCTTCATTGAGTACCATTTTTCTCAAATCACCAGAATTAGGCACATAAACTCAGCCTTTTACTCGCCAAATGCCATCTGAACCTTCCGTTAAGAATAGGTTCTTACCACTAGCCTGAGTCTTTCTCATCTCAGCTAGGTAAGCATCAGACATCTACTATACATATACAAGCTTCGAGAACTCATTGGCTATTTTCAAAGTACCAAGAATCACCTTTTCAGGTAAAGAAACATCCACATGTAAATTTATATCTCTGAATTGTTCAAGTAACTCCATCTCCTTAACCATCATAACTATTATATGAATGAATTTCTGGCTTAAAGCATCAGCTACAACATTTGCCTTTCCCAGATGGTATCTCAAATCAAAGTCATAATCTTTTAGAAACTCAATCTACCTTCTTTTCATATTTAGTTTCTTCTGATCAAACAGATACTTTAAACTTTTGTAATAACTATACACCTCAAATTTAGAACCATAAAGGTAATATCTCCAAATTTTTAGTGCAAAGACCACAGCTGTAAGTTCCAGATCATGAGTAGGATAGTTCTGTTCATGCGGTCACAACTGTCGAGAAGCATAAGCTATTACCTTGCTATTCCGCATCAATACATACCCAAGACCTAGCCTGGATGCATCACAATACACCATGAAACTTTCCTGCAAATTAGGCAACGCCAACACAGGGGTAGAAGACAATCTAGTCTTTAACTCTTGGAAACTCTTCTCACATTCAGGAGACCATACAAAAGGAACATTCTTTCGGGTTAGCTTAGTCATTGGCAATGTGTGAGACCTGAAAAAATACGGGTAAATTTTTCACGTTTTATAAATCATTATTAGACAAAGAAATAAAGTGGTGAAGCTTTAATTTAACACCCCGGATCTATGAAAAACCTCTCTCATATATGGAGATATGAGAGGGTGAGTTAGAAATAATTAAAGAGATATTTTCAATTAAAAATAGTTAAAAGAATAACTTAAATTGATGTTGTATGATTGGATTTAAAGAGAATAGATTTCATGAGGTTCAATGACTTTTAAATATGTCAAAGATATTATTAAGATTGATGCAAAAGAAGGTTTGATGCAATGGAGAATGAAAATAATTAAAGGCCAGAACGTTTGAAGGAGCCAGGCACCACTCGCTCAAGCAGGTGCCACACTCGCTTAAGCGAGTTCATGTGGACACGCCTGGGCGAGCCAGAAACACGCTTGAGCGAAAGGGAAAATCAGCATCAGGGGTCAATCTCGCTTGAGCAAAATTACTCCAGTATCTAAATAGTTCCCCCTCACCCGGGCGAGGCATTCTCGCCTAAGCGGAATTACTCCAGTAGCATCAAGTATTGTTTTCGCTTGAGCGAGACATCAAACACTGATCATCCGCTCAAGTGAAATTGGTCCAGTAGCTACCCACCTCGCTCTCGCTCGGGCGAGGCCTTACCCACCTGAGTGAAATAACTCCAATAGCTAACCTCTGATTCCAAGCAGATCTCGCTTGAGCAAGATCATCACTCGCCTGAGCGAATTTGGGCCAGAGGCCACCCCACTATTACAAGGGGATCTCGCTTAAGTGAGATTTCCACTTGCTTGAGCGAGTTCTACAAAACATATGCAGAAACATGAATTTCACACAAAAGTTCATCTAATGGTTTTTACACATCAAGATCAATTCTCATTCAATTAATGCGTAGGATTCAAACCATTTTTACACAAACTTCATGGAATGCTACTAATTGTGAAATACATCATTCATTCATAAAATTTAACAATCAATAAACATCGTAAATCATTACCTTACATCATTTGGGTCATTAATGAAAATTGGCCATACACACCAAGGTCCAATTTTCCTACATGACCCTCAAAATCATCAAACTACAATCTATATGACAAAATAAGCATACATATACACTATATGCTATACAAATATCTAGATTTGTCGGCCAAGGCACTTCCTATACACCTATTTACCTCCTTCCACAAAATGCACTTCAAAAGATTCACTCCACCCATGAGTGCTCTGCATCACAAGTCTAAAAAGTGGACAACATGGGAGAGTGAGTCATACATTCTAAAAGAATGAATATGAATACCATGTGATTATGTACATATGCATGAAAACATGTATACTCTGCATACACATATCATTCACCATCTTATTCATCATCATAATGCTATCGTACATATATCACAAACAACATTATAATTTAGACAAGGTATACAAGCATATACATAATCAAGTCCTTCAACAATTGGACTATTACACAACTCATCACTTTACTCAAATTATTATTTGGTATTCATATCTTTTATGTTTTCTTAATACATTATCTCATCCTCAACACAACCATCATCATCTCTCATCACCTTTGGCATACTTCCTTGCTATATGCAAATGCTCTTAAGCTAATGCATATGCACAATGAAATATTTCAACAATTGCAGATCTGACTGTAGGAATGTAAACACCAAATATGGGATTCAAGTATGATCATCTAACCATACCCTTACTGCAGTAGTAAAATGTGTACATTTATCCTTAAATTGCATGTATTTTCACCAATCTTTTACTGGTACCAAACCACGTCGCCCATCTTGCAACATCTGGTCATTTTCACCATAACCGCGGTAACACATATTCAATATATAGTGTTGCGGGCCGGTCATGACTCATTTCATGGCGGCTGTGATCTGAAGGACCACCGGGGTCACCTGCTCATCAAGAGCCACCCCCACAAGGGTCAGCCACATGTAGCTCCCCGTAGCAATACATGGGCGGCTTCGTGACTTACACATCGAGTCACAGGGGAAAATAAAAATTTGCTTGTGCACTGAGCCACCCTCCCACTGGGTCGGCCGAGGGAACTCCCCTAATGTTTCAACATCGGCGGCTATACAGTATGCCATGGATGCAAATGCCAATCATATGCATTTCTCACTCTATGCATCCTATACATGCCACTCATCAAACATCATCACCATCATCATCACCAACACCACTTCACCATTCTTAGTGGATTTATTATTGTTGGTTTTAGTTTTTGTTCTCAAGTTTTAAATGTGGCATTTTAACAATTCTCTTACCATTTACAATGGCACTCCTCATCAATTTCAATCATCAACTTTTCATTATCAATCATGGTATACTATTCATTCACACTCAATCTCAACCAAATATTAATTACATTCATTTCACATTTAAGGTGGATGTACAATTATAATATTCAAGGCTTACACTTGCCAAATAATTCACACCACCATATAGCACACCATATCCATTCTAATTGCACAAAGCATGTTGCCAAACATTATCACCAACATCATATACACATTACAAATTTCCATAACATCAAAAGCAAGGCAAACATGCAAATTGTCACATATGACAATCAACTACTATTCAATTCATGCAATTAGAATATAACGACTCCTCTCCTACCTCAAGAGAAGAATTCTGATTGATACGACATGCCTGTCTCGTCGTTCGGAATGGATCTTACATTAACATACATGTAAAATCCTAATCAATCAACCATTCAAGACACAATTCAACTCTATTCAATCATAATCATATCTATAATTTCATAACATGTTTAAGACATGTTATGGACATCATTTTCCTTCACTTATTAGGCTTTGGGAATTCCTTCCCATCAAGCCTCATTCATTAGATTCAAAGGCTACAAAGCAACCATAGCCTAACATCCGTAAGAATGCCCCATTTACCAACACTCATACCCTCAATATTATGCATTCCCTCTCAAATATATTATTTAACCAACATACAACATTTTCCCCAAATCTTAAAAGTTAGGGTTTTCACCAAAACCCAACCACATTCATAATGCATCATTAACTCTTCATCACCTTCCAACATACCTTCATCTACCACATTTATTTCATTTCAACCTTGCATTTATGACAACCCACTTTTGGGTTCATGCATTTAAAGCTTCCCCTAATAACCCACATACATTAAATGCTCTCTTAACAACAAAAACTCATAACTAAGGGTTCATACTCTTAAGAAATAGCAAGAATCATACCTTAAGAGAAGAAAAGAGGGAATTCTCAAGGGAGAGAGAGTGCCCCATGAAAATGGAGGAGTAGAAGGGAGGTGAGTCCAAGCTCTAATGGTCTCTTCCAAGCTCCTTCAAGGAGGAAAATGAAGAAGGAAAAAGAGCCACCACCTTTGCTTAGGGTTTTTGGAAGAGAAGAAGAGAAAATGGAGAAGAAATAGAGAGAAAGAAGAAGCAAAGTGTGTTTTCCAAATGGTCAAGAAACTGACGGAAATAGAAGAGAGAAGTGGGTTTTTGGTTTTCTTTTTATTCTTTCTCATTAAAAGCTCATCGTTTTAATTCAAATAGGATCTCTGTTCGGGCTCAATACTTAATCTAAAAATTATTCCGAACACATATTCAGACTCCCAATAATATTCTTAACATCCCTGACCAATATCGTCCCTATCGGAGATACTTGGTCCGACACCCATATTTTAATCGGGTCAGTTTTCAGCTTATCCGATCCTAATAAATTACTAACAGTCCCCAAAAACCTTAATTTAATTCTAATATTTTAGGACATTAAATAATCCACATTCCATTATTTATATTTATTTCCTTAATTAATTCATTATTTTAAAATTTGGGATGTTACACAATGCAATTTTAGAGAATCCTTCAATGAATCTCCTATAATAACCAACTAAACCCATGAAACTTCTGACCTCAGTAACTGATTTAGGTCTCTCAGAAGCCATAACAACTTCTACTTTGGAAGGATCAATAGAAACACCTTCACTAGAGATAACATGACCCAGAAACTGTATCTTATCCATCTAGAAGTCACACTTGGACAACTTAGCAAATAACTGCTTTTCGTTTAACACTTGGAGTACCAAATGAAGATGTTCTTCATGCTTCTCGTGAGACTTAGAATAAATCAAGATATCATCAATAAAGACAACCACAAATCGATCTAAGTATGGATGAAAGATGCGGTTCATATAATTCATGAACACAGCAGGAGCATTGGTTACACCAAACGGCATCACTACATATTCATAGTGGCCATATTGGGTCCTGAACGTCGTTTTAGGAATATCTAAAGCTTTAACTCGAATCTGATGGTATCCGGATCACAAATCAATTTTTGAAAAGACTGAAGCACCACGCAATTGATCAATCAAGTCATCAATTCTAGGCAACAAATATTTATTCTTTATTGTAAGCTTATTCAACTAGCGGTAGTCAACACATAACCGCATACTGCCATCTTTCTTTTTAACTAATAACACCAAAGCACCCCACGGTGATATACTAGGTTGGATAAACTGTTTCTCAAGCAATTCATCAACTTGTTTCTTTAATTCTGCCAACTCAACAAAGGACATTCTATAGGGAGCATTGGAGATCAGTTCAGCTCCAGGGATAAGATCAATAGAGAATTCAATCTCCCTTTCAGGAGGAACACCAGGTATATCCTACGGAAACACTTCAGAAAAGTCACATACCATGGGAATATCATGCACTCTAGACCCACTCTTTCCATCAATTAAACAGAATAACATAAGCAACTGAGATATACCTTGGACTGTGTAATCTTCGACATTTCGATTTGGAAAGATCACCTGCCGGTTCTAACAATCAACTAGGACTTTATTGGCTGATAGCCAATCCATACCAAATACTATATCAAGACCCCTCAAGGGTAGACATATCAAGTCAATCACAAAACTCCTATCACTCAAAGTGAAAGATACATTTTTACACATCATAGAAGTCCATAGTCTAACACCAGTCGGGTTAGATACACCCAAAGTCCGATTCATGTCAATAACAAGCAGTCTCAAACGCCTCAGACAATCATCAACAATAAAAGAATGAGTCGCTCCAGAATCAAATACAACATCAAGAATAGAGTCACCAAGTAAACACTTACTCTGAACCAGATCATTATCCTGAGCAGCTTCTTCAGTAGTAATGGCATAAACTCTGCCTGCAGCTGGTGGATTAGAAGTTCCACCATGGTCATTTCTAGGAACCATAGTATTACCATGTCCACCATTTCCTTAGTTACTGTTTCCACAGCCTCGTCCCCAGAAGCCTCCACGGTTACCATTAGGATTAGTATCCACCTGATGCAACTGAGGACAGTTAGGGTGAATATGCCCTTTCTCATTACAATGATAACAAGTAACCTCTTCTTCTTTATCACAGCTCTTGGCAAAGTGGTCACCACCACATCTGAAACATTTGCCATCCCTTGGACGACCAATAGAACAATTACTAGAATTACCTCTGCCTCTAGATTTAGAGGATGATCCACCTCTGTTAAACTTTCCTTGCTTTTTAAAATTAGTAGGCTGCAATCTTGAAGAAACATCTGGTTTACTGCTTGATCCAGTATAAGCCTTGTCATCTTCTTTGTAAAGCCTGCATTTATTCACAAGAACAGGAAAACTTCTGATCTCTTGATGCCTGAATGCCTTTTTGATCTCAGGTCTCAGATCACTTTCAAATTTAATGCATTTAGAACCTTCAGTCCTAGGCTGCTGAAAAAGAAGATAAAATAAATAGAGTTCTTCAAATTTAGCTGCATACTCTTCAACACTCATGTTACCATGCGTGAGTTCCATAAATTCCAGCTCTTTTCTACTCCTCACAGTATCAGGAAAATATTTTTCAAGAAAGAATGCCTTGAAGTTCTCCCAGATTAATTGAGTTCCAGTGGCTATCATTCTAGCTTTAGCAATTTTCCACCAGTTCTCAGCTTCATTTTGAAGCATAAACATAGCGTATTCAACCTTTTATGCCTCAGTGCATAGCAAGCTACCAAAGATCCTTTCCAAGTTTTGAATCCATGCATAAGCTTGATCAGGATGAAAGCCTCCATGAAATTTAGTGGGTTTACGCTTCAAGAAACAATCCAGACTTTGATTATCTGCTGGTTGAGGCTGATTCTGCCTCTCCAGAATATTATCAAAACGCTAAAACGCAGCAACCATGGCATCCATACCCTGACGGTTAGCCATTTCTTATCCTAAAAATAATCACCACACTTTAGTACTTTCCATGGATAAGAATACAAGTTATTCATAGTTGATCTCATCAACTAATTAAATACTTAACAACTATCATATGATTTCACTCAATTCATAGCATTTAGTAGATTCACCTTAGCCTTGGACTTTTTCAAGTATGCTCTAATACCAAAATAAAACATCCTAACTTAATAAAAATAAGCCTAAAACCCAAGAAAATTTTTCACAAACTTTTAAAAACAATTAACAATGAAAGAACTATAAAACAAAATTTTAACCATTAACCCGATACAATTAAAAGAATCCATTCTATATATATATATGTATATAAATACAAGAGAAGGTGTTTAGGTTCAATCAAAGATGCTTTTTGATCAACCAAACATAAAATAATCAATAAAATTAGTAGAAAGTATGATTCATTTTGAAGATTATGGAATAGTATGAAAAGGGGTTCAAATACACTTCATTGATTCTTAAAAAGTGAGTATATTATGTAAGCAAATGGTCTTATAATCATAGGATACCCCAACAATGCCAAAGCATGTTAAAAACTGATGAGAACAGGGGAAAACAGAGCGTGAATCGATTCAGACATCACCCTGAATCGATTCATGTAAAAAAGTTACGCGCCCAGGAATGCAACAGGGGGATGAATCAATTCATTCCCCTTGTGAATCGATTCACACGTTTGTATAGGGGCTGGGAATTGATTCATGGAGCTGTGAATCGATTCTTAATTATGCAAAATCAATTTTTGGTAGAAACAGCAAAAATGCAATTTTACCAACTTCTAGATACCTTATCTTCTTCATTTCAAATCCAATGATCACCAAATTTTGACACAAGCTATAATACATCATTTGTAACGTGTAGCCACTGGCCACACTCAAAAATTCCCAAAAATGAGGAAGTTATGTGCAAAAATGTGTTAGGCTCGTTTTGAGGCATTTTTGGCAACTAAGAGGTCAATTTTCAATGGAATTGACTCATTCCAGTTTCTACAAGTCACAAATCATATCTAGATGCTATTCAAATGGTTCTATGCCATCACATCTCTTAATTTGTAATTTGACTATCTCAATTGCTTAATTATGCATGAAAACTAAATAACAGTTACATATTCATGAGCTTATCACACAGCCACTATTATTTTTCATTCAAAGGCAGTTCCTGGACATTCATACATCAGCATAGCATCATATATAAATCCATAATTCCTGGTCATCAAAACTCATATGCATATGGTGGGACCATCCATGGTCTCCACTCTTCCATAACATCAAGTAAGCATTCATATCCATCACAAACCAAAATATATGCTCAACATAGATTTTAAGCTTCTAATTGAAGCTATCAACTACTTAGTCCACTAAGTATTTGAGACGCCCTAAACCCCCATATAAAATAGGGGGAAAATTTTTGCGTTTTTGAAAAAATTAATAATTCAAATAATTAGAGTGGTGAAGTATTTTTCACCAAACCCCTGGATCTAAAATAAACCACTCCCATATATGAAGATATGAGAGTGTGAGATTAAAAGATTATTTTTCAATCAAAGTCAGCGGAAGAATTCATTTAATTTAATCATTGGCCGATTGATTTCTAAGAGGAGGAATTTCATAAAAATGTGGAAGGTAGTTTATATACCCTAGAGGTTCAATATATACTCCTCAATACCTTTAAAATAATGTTTAAGGAAGAACATGTGCATAGGATTTAAAAATCTAATTAAAATAACAAATATGAGCATCAGGGGGCATACTCGCTCAAGTGAGAACCAATCCGCTTGAGCGAGCCAGCGTACCTATGCTTGGGCGAACGCTGAGCGACCTTAGGCGAAAGAGAGAAATAAGTATTAGGGCTCAGCTCGCTTGAGCGAGCCCTGTCTCGCTTAAGCAAGATACAAAAGAAAACATTGAGCGAGGCAGCGAGGCGCTTGGGCGAAAAAGGAGGTAAGCATCAGGTGTCAATCTCGCTTGAGCGGATCATGACTCGCTCAAGCGAGATCGTTCCAGAAGCATCAGTAACTCTCTGGTCGATTTTCGCTTGGGCGAGGCACCACTCGCCTGGGCGAAAATCGTCCAGAATCAAATCTCCTTCTCCCTCGCTTGAGCGCCCACTCCCACGCCTGAGTGAAAATTGTCCAGAAGTAAAACACTGATTCTGTGGCAATCTCGCTTGGGCGAAATGCACCTTCGCTTAAGCGAATCTGGGGCAGAAACGAATCCCCTATTTTCATAACAATCTCGCTCGGGCGAGATTTCTACTCGCTTGAGCGAGTTCTACAGAGACTCAACAGCAACGAAAATTCACTTGGACTTAACACATGCAATATCAATCCCTTCTATTTTGGCCTTACCTAGGACCATGTTTCACTTCATTATGCATGTACCACTTCATATAATGTTCCAATCTAAAACTACGTAATTCATTCGTTGATCAAAGTCAAGCATTCAAATTCATTCTTTACATCTTTTGGGTCATGTAGGAAAATTAGCCTTACACAAACATATCCAATTTTCTCCCATGACCCCCAAAATTATGAACATTACAATATTGAGTACATACACCTCATATACTCTACCAAAACAGAATTCATGCCGGCCAAGGCTTACACATATCTATCTATATTTTACCTCCTTCATACTCGGCTTCCAAAAGCTGTAGGATTTAAGTCATACCTACATCAACTTTAAAAATGGCAACGGGGAGGTGAATAACATAATCCAAATGAATTAAAGTCATACATTATGATGAAATACATGTATACTTGCACAAATACAATCATTACACTACATTACACATCACACATCATACATCTCATAATCTCAAGTATACATTCACAATTTCAATCATTTGGATTGCCTAAAACACACATAGGGTTAGTATCCAACTTTTTCCCCTTTTCAATTCTCATTCATCCATTGCCACCATGGGCTTTCACCTAGGCATATCTCTAGCTATATGCAAATGCTCTTAAAGCTAATGCATATGCACAAGAATTTCTTATCAAACAATATAGATCCGACTGTAGGAAAAATACCATATCAATTCAATTATGGGACAAGCATAGGTGTGCTACTATGCCCCTACTGCAGTAGAAAAAAATTGTGTACACATATATCTCAATTCATGCATGCTTGCATCATCATAATTTTACTGGTACCAAACTGCTATCGCCCATCTGTAGCACTAGTCACCTTGTGACTTGCGGATCAACATCGTGGCCTCAACTACCACAAGTGCTACGGGCCCCTCCCGAACACACATCGAGAGAGTCGTGTCCCGTCGGACACTGAGGTAAACTTGCTCACCAATAGAGCCGCCCGCCCACTGGGCCTGCCACATAGGGTGCCTCGTCACCAAACTATGGACAACTTCGTGACTCATACACCGAGTCACAGGGGAAAATCACAATACGCTCGTGCACTGAGCCGCCCTCCCACTGGGCCCGCCTAGTGGAACCCTCTAATATTCCACGTAGACAGCTATGCTATGCCATGGATGCAATGCAAATGCAAATCAAGTGCATCCTCACACTATGCATCCTAGATGCCACTCCACATTCAATCATTCATCACCACCACTTGGTGGATTTCAATATTCTCATCCTTCTCATCCAATCCTAATTCTCTTTTTCACTCATTCACATCAATAGTTAGTGGCATACACATTCAATAGATCATGCACATATCTTTAGGATATTCACATCATAATTCCATTTCACACATGGTTTCAAACCATCATCATACTTCATCAACATAGTATCATCACAACATTACAATATTATCCCAAATACATACCACACAATAATTATCATTCTAAATGCATTCAAATCATAACATTTTCACATCATCCATTCAACAATCATCAAAATAATCATATATACATATTTTCACATCATTAATGGATGAAATCATGCATTTAGAAAAGTTACCCCCTCCTACCTCAAGTGAAGTAGTGATCAACGCGGTTTGATGGTTCCGCCTCGTCAATAGGGTCACTTCCTACATCACAATACATTATACAATCAATTTTCTACTTACTCATTAAGACTTAAATACTTATACATATATCAATAACTTGATGTTTATATTATTTTAACTCTCAAACCTCTTTTATTCCATTTTATCCACCATAACCACCATAGGTTAGGTGCTACCCATTATTATTATGCACCCTAGAACCAAACCCTTTCATGGGTTTCTCCATTAATGACTTCCACCAACAAAATACCATCACCAATGACCCTTATGCATCATAACTCACATTTATTACCGACAATAAATGCTCATCAACCTCCATATACATTTCCCCCAAATTTATGAAGCTAGGTTTTCATAGAATTCCAACAACCATCACAAATACTCTTCTCCTTCCAACCATAAATGTATCCACTTCATTACTCCCCCAAGAAACCTTACTTTCTTAAAACCCAACATAACTCATACATTAAATGCTCTCCTCAAAACATCTATTCACATGCATGGCTTCCAAAACACATAATACCACATACTCTTAACCAAAACCTTAGCAAAAATGGGTATACTTACCTCAAAACCCAAAAACAAAAATGGGTTCTAGGAGGGAGGAGAACACCAACGAAAATGAGGAAGAGAAGGAGGAAAAACAGCAGCCCCACAAGCCTCCTTCAAGCTCCCTTCAAACGAAAATGAGAGGAAATGGAAGATGAAGCCAAGTTGCTAGGGTTTGGAAGAAGGAAAAGAGGAAAATGGAGAAGATGATGAGAAGAATAAGAAAATGCAAAAGCTTACTGCCTTCAACGAAAACATACATGAATAGTGAAAGAAATTTGGGTTTTTGATTTATTTTAATTCCCATTCATTAAAACTTCAACGTTTTATAACTAACAGGTTCTCAGTTTGGGCTCAATACATCATCTGAAAATTATTCCGAATACATATTCGGATTCTCGATAATATTTCTAATAGCCCTGACCAATATCATCTCATTCCGAGATACTTGTTCCGACACCCATATCTCAACCGGGCTTAATTTCAGCTTAACTGGTCTCTATAATTTTCTAATAGTCCCCAAAATTATCAATTTAATTATTCTCAATAGTTTGGGACATTAAATACTCCATATACCAATTTCTAATATTTATTCCGGTATTTAATTCTCTCATTTTAAGATTCGGGATGTTACAGTATTCATCTATACATACTCACATACACATAGCAACATAGGTATACACAGGAGCCGACCAAGGATACTACAAAACAACTATATGCATTATGTACAAGACGTATATACATAATGCTCCAAACTCAAGCTGGGTGACTCCACCTCAATCTTCACTGCGTCCTAAATCCATTGAAAATATATCCACAAATAGGGGTGAGCAATATACATAATAAATGACAACTATAGTACTGATTCTATTATTCCTCTCTTCTAGTATACATTAACATATTACAACCAAACAGTAACATAAACTACTATAATCATATTTGTAACGCCCCGAAACGTTGATTAAAATTTTCGAGTAAATTTTTCGCTTTTTCGAAAGATCATTTTAAAATTCATCAATTTAATTCAGAGTTTATGTAACAGTTGATAACAGCGAAAAATTATCATACATGCTAGTCGTGAATAATTAAATTCAAGAAAATACTTAAGTAGCGGAAACGGTTTAGAAAATAATGGTACATGACACATTATACTTATTACAATCCATAAAATTAAAGTTCAAGTAATAATTCAAATAGACATCCATCATGGCATCACTCTGCATTCTGCGTGTCATTCACTGTAAAAATTAATGTAAGAGTGAGACAGAATATAGAATAAATATAAAATAGATAAAATTACACAAACATAATCAACAACTCATAATGATATGATGAATATGCCAAACAAGTCCATTTAATAATTCTTCAATTAGTTAAATGATGTCATGCTGGATCCATTTGGTTTGGTGGGAATACTGCAGTAAAAGTCTCATAGAGACACAAATAGGGCTTTAGCATATACCATGAATCCCTACACTCCATGGCGCTTAAGTACCAAAGTACACAAATATCATAAGTAGGGCTTTGCATAAACCATGAATCCCTACACTCCATGGCGCACAACAAAATAGGGCTTAACTCATCATAGAGTAACCCCCCACCAGGGTAGGCAATCATGGAACCCCTAAATTCCATGGTGCGTCTGAATGCTTATGATGCATGAATGCCTTTAATTCTTTTAACATACCATGATATCCATATTTCCAAAACCTCTTGGAATACAAGTCCCCAAAGGACACAACACTCATAATAATTTACAAAATCATGAATTTACTGTTTCAGTTACATGTGTCAATATCACAAGGCATTCATGTACATACAAAGTGGTTTCGTTATTCATATTTATTCATCACCACATCATACAAACTGCATAAATGCTCAACAACATTTCTAATAACTCATAATCACTCAAGAATTTAATAATTAATCTTTATCCATAGAGAAAATATCATTTTCTTTCATAATAGCCTTTTTAAGTGACTTTCAGCATCCCCAACAGCAACATACATTAGTAAAACAGTCATAACATGGGTAAATCAACTCCTTTTTAGATGATTCCACTTTCTATAGCTCAATAATACAATTATCTACAACTTTCATGAAGAACACAGTTTCAGATTCCAATCAGAAGTACCACTTATTCATAAAATACCATACTGCCTCAAGATGAGTTTTTCCAAAATGTACACAGATTAGTAATTAGAACGTATCTGGAGTTACAAAAATGATTTTGACATGAAACCAATTCTAAATTATTCTTAACACACATATCTACAATTTCCATGAAGACACCAACCCCTAATTCTCACCACAAAATTTCCAGTTTTAAAAACAAGATTCGGATTTCAGATTACAGGATTACAGCTTGCACATACTTCAGTAATTTGAGCATAACTTGAGTTACAAAAATTATTTTGATGTCAAACCACTTTCTAAAGATCCACAACTTAAATATCTACAACTTTCATGAAGACATCTAAGGCTGATTATGCATGTATAATTCCCAGCATATCAAAATATGCACTAAGCATGAAACAAATCCTTCACTCGGACATACAGTAGTATTTTGGCTATAACTTTTGCTACACATACTCAAATCAATCGGTTCAGGTCTCAAAATTCACATAACAAAAAGATTTACAACTTTCATGAAGACACTGATCACTAATTCTTACCACAAAATGCCTAGTTTTAAAAATAAGATACAGATTCCAAGTTCACAGATTTACAGTTTGTACATACTTTAGTATTATGAGCATAACTTGAGCTACAAAAATTATTTTAATGTGAAACTACTTTCTAAAGATCCACAACTTAAATATCTACAACTTTCATGAAGACATCCAAGGCTGATTATGTATGTATAATTCCTAGCTCATCAAAATATGCACAAAACATGGAACAAATCTTTCACTCGAACATGCAGTAGTAATTTGGCTATAACTTTTGCTATACATACTCAAATTAATTGAATCAGGTCTCATAATTTAGATAACAAAAAGATCTACAACTTTCATGAAGAAGTCAAAGACAAATTCATACGTTTTCAGTTTCAAAATTAAGCCACAAGATGCGAAATTAAGACTGGAATCCTAGAACAGCATACAACTCTACCCATTTCATAGTTATTCACAACCCTCTCCCCTCTTACTTGTTTTGCTGACTGAAAAATGGCCTCCTTGTTGTCCTTGCACTTTTTCGAAGAAGAGTAAAAGAGAGGAAGAAAATTTACTGGCTTTTTCTCAGGAGTTCTGGTCAGAGGCAAGGTTAATAATGCAAGACAAGTGGGGAACATCATCCTTGTGAGTAGAGGTTTAATGCTGTTAGTGCTTTGATAGTGGAGATAATGGAGGATTAATAATAAGAAAGTGGTTTATAATGGTCCACTTCTGGCCGTCCACCCACTAGAAGGAGTAATAATGGTGTTGGTTGCATTAAAAATGGCATAAGAGACAAGAAAGGAGTCAAAAGTCACTTCTGGCACTGAAAACCGACTGGAATTCCACTCGGTTAGCCTATAAACCGACTGGAATTCCTCCAGTCGTGTGAAGAAGAAAGGAAACCGAGTCCTCTCGCTCAAGCGGACTCGGACTCGCTTGAGCGAGTTGTGCTGTCCTCGCTTGGGCGTTAGTGGGGAAAAGAGTGTCAGGGCCGAGCGCGCTTGAGCGCAGGATGCTCGCTTGAGCGAAGGCTGATTGAAAAGAGGAGTTATGCATCAGGGTCCATCTCGCTCAAGCGAAATCCGACTCGCTTGAGCGAGTCATGCATATTCGCTCGGAATTCATCTGAATCCGACTCAATTACTTGGTTTCTCACTCGGTAGAATCTGTCCAGACCGAGTTATCTCCTACTCATACTTTCACTCGGTAACCGAGTCTTCATTCACTCATATCAACTCGGTAAACCTCCCAGAACCGACTCCCATCTAATTGGACACTCATTCGGAATCTGGGGCTCCATTCACTCGGAATACTTCTCATACCACTCGGTGTATTTAACTTCAACACAATCGTGAATGTATTTCACATTCATTACTCGGCATAGACTTACATTTCTCACTCGGAAAATACACTTTCTTTCCCTTGGAAGTTTACTCAGTTCCATACTTTTACTCAGGAAAGTCACATGTAAGATCCACTCGGTAATAAGGGTTTTCTTACTCAGAACCCATAAACTTCACTCGGTTTATCACTAATCAAATACTACTCGGTATACCCATTTTATTCACTCAGGGAAGCCATTATGCCAAGTCCAACTCGGACTTGTTCTAACCCAATCCACTTGGATTATCATCATATACTTAGAAATTTTCCAATTTAATCCATTACAACAAATCTTCCCTCGGATTTTCACTCGGGAATATCCAAATCCATTCCTACTCACATCATTTTCACTCGGTATCTTATTCTCAAAACTGACCTCCTTTCTCTCTTATTCACACGGACTTATTCCAGCGTGCTTTTTGGTCAACCATACACTAAGTGTCTCCAGTCGGGACCATATCACTCGGAGATGCACACTCAGAAATCTTCCATTCATCAGAGTTGTACTAATTCTTCTCGGAATCCCTTTGAACCTCCATCACTCGGAACAGACTCAATGGCTATAGTCTCACTCGAAACCGTTCCAACAACACTCCACTCGGAAATGGTTTTTCAGGATTTCTCCACTCGGAATATATAAGTCTTTCCTCTCGGAAGTGAAGCTTTTGGGTAAATTTTATTCATAGATAGAAATGCCTAGCAATGTAGACTCAGAATTGAGTCATTGGAAAATATTTGACTCGGAATTGAGTCTTTCTGACATGTTTGACTCAGCAGTGAGTCTCTGAGAAAATATCTCACTCGGAATAAGTCCTCCTGACCATGTTCCACTCGGAAAACACCATTTGCACTCGGTATTTCCATTTTCCACTCGGAATTCCTCTTGGTCACTCGGAATTTGCAGTTTTCACTCGGAACAGCCTCTCTTTCTCACTCGGACAGTTCTTTCTAAGGTATTTTCACTCGGAATTTGGGCCTCATTAATAAGGATCTATATAAGTTATAGAATTATACCCAAAAATGAGACTTTTGGAGCATTAAAAGCCATCATAGAGTGTTTTATTCATTAATTAACACTTACAAGCCTTCCATGCTTCATAAATTACAAAATAGAGCTATTATTAAAAGCAGGATGTTACAATTCTCCCACCCTAATAAAAATTTCATCCTCGAAATTTAATTTAACGCGTTCCTCAGTGAAACAATCCTGGATACTGTGTCCTCATAGCATCTTCACGCTCCCAAGTCAGAGTTACATCAGTTCCTTGTTTCCATGCAACTTTTACCAGTGGTACATTCTTGTTCCTTAAGCGTTTATTCGATCTTTCTAGGATCTGTGTAGGTTCTGTGGAGATGGTCAGATTTTCTCTAACTTCAATATCATCAGCAGCAATCACGTGGTTGGGATCTTGTAAGTACTTCCTCAGCTGTGATACATGAAATACATTGTGCAGATTTGCCAGGTGAGGGGGAAGTGCAATCTGATATGCCACTGTACCAACCCTCTTTAGGATCTCATATGGTCCAATGAACCTCGGACTCAATTTCTTACTCTTCAAGGCTCGGCCAATCCCTTTGTGAGGTGAAACCTTCAAAAATACATGCTCACCGACTTGGAATTCAAGTGGTTTCTTCCTTTTATCATAATACTGCTTCTGTCTGTCTTGAGATGCCTTCATCTTTTCTCTGATCATTTCTATCTGTTCAGTAGTCTGCTGCACAATTTCAGGTCCTAACGCCAAACTTTCACCAGTTTCTAACCAACAAAGTGGCGTTCGACACTTCCTACCATACAATGCTTCGAATGGAGCCATACCAATACTGCTGTGGTAGCTATTATTATACGTGAATTCAATCAATGGAAGAAACTGCTCCCAACTACCACCATGTTCAATCACACAAGATCGCAGTAAGTCTTCCAAACTTTGTATGGTACGCTCTGACTGCCCATCTATTTGGGGATGATAAGCTGAACTCAATCGAAGCTTTGAACCCAATTCCTGATGCAAGCTTCCCCAGAATCGGGAAGTGAATCTTGGATCTCTATCTGACACAATACTAGATGGTACACCATGTAGTCTTACGATCTCCTTCACATATAACTGTGCCAATTTTTGTAAAGAGTTCTTCATATTCATTGGGAGGAAGTGAGCAGACTTTGTCAATCTGTCTACAATAACCCAGATTGCATCATTCCCTGAACGTGTTCTTGGTAATCCTGACACAAAGTCCATTGAGATGTCATCCCATTTCCAGACAGGAATCTCTAATGGTTGCAGTTCACCAGATGGCTTCTGGTGTTCTACCTTGGCTTTTTGACACACCAGACATGAAGACACATATTCAACTATCTCTTTCTTCATCCTTGGCCACCAAAAGCTTTTCCTCAGATCTTGATACATCTTAGTTGATCCAGGATGAATGCTTAACATACTTTTATGCGCTTCTTCTAGAATCGTCCTTCTCAGATCAACATCATCTGGTACACAAATTCTATTCCTGATCCTCCAAATTCCATCTAATCCTTCTTATAGTCCCATATCTTTTCCATTCGCCTGTAATTCTCTCAACTCTTGTAATGACAAATCTTCTTTCTGTCTTTCACCTAACAGTTTCAAGAAATCATTGGTTATCTTCAAAGTCCCCAAAGTCATACTCCTTGAAGATTTCATCTCTACACCCAAGTTCATGTCTCTGAACTATTCTATCATCTCCATTTCTTTTATCATCAAAGATGCCATATGAATGGACTTTCGGCTTAGTGCATCTGCCACCACATTTGCTTTTCCTGGATGGTACTTCAAATCAAAATCATAATCTTTAAGAAACTCCATCCACCTTCGCTGCCTCATGTTCAATTCCTTTTGATCGAACAAATACTTCAAGCTCTTGTGGTCACTGAACACTTCAAACCTGACTCCATACAAATGGTGTCTCCAGATTTTCAGAGCAAATACCACTGCTGCCAATTCTAGATCATGCGTCAGATAGTTCATCTCATGTGGTCTCAACTGTCTAGAAGCATAGGCAACCACCTTTCGTTGCTGCATCAAAACACATCCTAAGCCCATTTTGGAAGCATCACAATAAACCACGAAATCTTCTTGTGGATTAGGAAAGGTTAAGACTGGAGCAGATGTAAGCTTCAACTTCAGTTCTTGGAAACTTTTCTCACATTCTGGCGTCCAAGAAAAAGGTTGATTCTTCTGAGTTAGCCGAGTCATTGGTAGGGCAATTTGAGAAAACCCTTCAATAAATCTCCGATAATAACCAGCTAATCCCATGAAACTTCGTATCTCAGTGACTGAAGTAGGTCTCTCCCAGTTTACCACAGCTTCTATTTTAGAAGGATCCACAGATACTCCTTCGTTTGAGATTACATGGCCTAGGAATTTTACCTCTTTCAACCAGAATTCACATTTTGATAACTTTGCATACAACTGCTTCTCCTTCAAAATCTGCAATACCACTCGAAGATGCTTTTCATGTTCCTCTGCAGTTTTTGAATAGATCAGAATATCATCAATGAAAATGATGACAAATTGATCCAAGTAGGGATGAAATACTCGATTCATGTAATCCATGAATACGGCTGGGGCATTGGTCACTCCGAAGGGCATCACAAGGTACTCGTAATGACGATATCGTGTTCTAAAGGCTGTCTTTGGAATATCCTCAGACTTGACACGAATCTGATGATACCCCGATCGTAGATCAATCTTGGAAAACACTGCAGCACCTCTTAATTGATCTATCAGATCATCAATTCTGGGCAGAGGATATCTATTCTTCACCGTCAATTTGTTCAGCTGACGATAATCTACACATAACCTCATGCTTCCATCTTTCTTCTTGACGAGCAATACTGGCGCTCCCCATGGTGACACACTAGGTCTGATGAAATGCTTCTCCAGCAACTCTTCAATTTGTTTCTTCAGTTCCGCCAGTTCAATTGGTGCCATACGGTATGGAGCTTTAGACACTGGTCCTGCTCCTGGAATTAAATCAATGGAGAATTCTACCTCACGTTCTGGAGGTAAACTTGAGACATCCTCAGGAAATACTTCAAGAAATTCAGAAACAACCAGCATCTCGATTGCTTTAGGTTCACCATCTTCTTTGTAAAGAGTGAATAAAGCAAACAATTGACTTTCACCTTGTAATACATAGGTTTTGTGGTTGTCAGAATTTAGATTTTCTGATGGAAATATCACGGTCTTGTTGTGACAGTCCACCAAGACTCGATTTGTCGATAACCAGTCCATCCCCAGAATCACCTCCAGATCCTTCAAAGGTAAACAAACAAGATCGACAAGAAAGCGTCTACCTTCTATGAGTATAGAACATTCGTTACACATCTTAGCAGTCCTAAGTTGTGTACCGGTGGGAGTGGAAACAATCAGATCATATGTCATAGGCTTCACAGGTAATTGAAAGCGTCTACACACTCATCAGAAATGAAAGAATACGTAGCACCAGAATCAAATAACACAGATAGGATTGTACCAATAATCTCACACTTACTTTGTACGAGGTCATCAGCTTGGTCTGCCTCTGAACCGCTGATGGCAAAGACTCTCCCAGTTGTTTGTTGCAACCTCTGATCTGTGGACTCCCTGTTCTGTCTTGGAGGTTGGGCAGTACGTGTGTCTTCTCCTCGGCCTCTCTGATAATTAGAGCCTCTTAGTTCACTCATAGTGTTCCTGTTGTTGTTTTGATTGTTCTGCGGACAATTTGGACTGATGTGTCCTTTTTGATTACATCGAAAGCAAGTGACCTCTTCAAGACGTCTGTTACAATCACGTACATGATGATTACCTCCACACTTAAGACACCTCATATTATTGCGTCTATCAAAAGATGACGATGATGATGATCCTCCTCTGGAGCGACTTGGATAGAACGATCCTCTTCTTTTGAAATCAACTGACTGAGGTTTCAGTTGTCTATTGGCCCTTTCATGTGCCAGTCTGGCTTGGTGATTCTCTTCAAAAATTCTGCATTTGTTGATCAGAATAGGAAAACCCCGAATTTCTTGGTACCCTATCGCTTCTTTGATTTCCAGATTCAGTCCGTTCTCAAATTTAACACATTTCGATTCTTCGGCACCAGCCTGTTGAAAAGGAGGGTAAAAAAGAGATAGTTCTTCAAACTTTGCAGCATACTCTCCAACGGACATCGAGCCTTGTTTCAACTCCATAAATTCCAGCTCCTTGCGACTTTTCACACTTGCTGGAAAATATTTCTCCAGGAAACAGTCTTTGAAGTTGGCCCAGATCAAGGGTCTGTCAGTCTCGATCATACGGATTCTAGCATGAATCCACCAGTTCTCTGCCTCTTCCACCAATATATAGGTGGCATACTCCACCTTTTCGCATTCTGTGCAGGGCAATGCTCGAAAGATGCTCTCCATTTCCTTGGCCCAAAGATATGCTCCTTCTGGATTATAACCTCCTTTGAATTGTGAAGGCTTTCTCTTCAGGAAGTGGTCTAACCCATGGAGTCCTCCAGTGCTCCTTGGTTGGTTTTGTCGTTCTATAGCTTCAGCTAAGCGGTTGAAAGCTGTTGCCATATCGTTGTTGTTGTTGTTGTTGTTTCTTGCCATCCTATATTCGTAGTTTGGTTTATACCAATTCTAAGGGATAATATATCATATATAAATACTACATAACTATCATTATTCTACAGTTTATCAGTTAAGCAATAAATCATATAACACATTTATCATATTATCAAGTGGTAATCAAAATAAATCTTTTCGCAATTAATCAGTCAGGCACAAGTCATATAGTACACATTTAGCATGTTATCAAGTAAGAAATCAAACATTTCACATATTATGTCGAGAAACAGTACATGTCATAGAAATTGGTCCTAAATTTTTGAAAATGCTCCGATACCAACATGTAACGCCCCGAAACGTTGATTAAAATTTTCGAGTAAATTTTTTGTTTTTTCGAAAGATCATTTTAAAATTCATCAATTTAATTCAGAGTTTATGTAACAGTTGATAACAGCGAAAAATTATCATACATGCTAGTCGTGAATAATTAAATTCAAGAAAATACTTAAGTAGCGGAAACGGTTTAGAAAATAATGGTACATGACACATTATACTTATTACAACCCATAAAATCAAAGTTCAAGTAATAATTCAAATAGACATCCATCATGGCATCACTCTGCATTCTGCGTGTCATTCACTGTAAAAATTAATGTAAGAGTGAGACAGAATATAGAATAAATATAAAATAGATAAAATTGCACAAACATAATCAACAACTCATAATGATATGATGAATATGCCAAACAAGTCCATTTAATAATTCTTCAATTAGTTAAATGATGTCATGCTGGATCCATTTGGTTTGGTGGGAATACTGCAGTAAAAGTCTCATAGAGACACAAATAGGGCTTTAGCATATACCATGAATCCCTACACTCCATGGCGCTTAAGTACCAAAGTACACAAATATCATAAGTAGGGCTTTGCATAAACCATGAATCCCTACACTCCATGGCGCACAACAAAATAGGGCTTAACTCATCATAGAGTAACCCCCCACCAGGGTAGGCAATCATGGAACCCCTAAATTCCATGGTGCGTCCGAATGCTTATGATGCATGAATGCCTTTAATTCTTTTAACATACCATGATATCCATATTTCCAAAACCTCTTGGAATACAAGTCCCCAAAGGACACAACACTCATAATAATTTACAAAATCATGGATTTACTGTTTCAGTTACATGTGTCAATATCACAAGGCATTCATGTACATACAAAGTGGTTTCGTTATTCATATTTATTCATCACCACATCATACAAACTGCATAAATGCTCAACAACATTTCTAATAACTCATAATCACTCAAGAATTTAATAATTAATCTTTATCCATAGAGAAAATATCATTTTCTTTCATAATAGCCTTTTTAAGTGACTTTCAGCATCCCCAACAGCAACATACATTAGCAAAACAGTCATAACATGGGTAAATCAACTCCTTTTTAGATGATTCCACTTTCTATAGCTCAATAATACAATTATCTACAACTTTCATGAAGAACACAGTTTCAGATTCCAATCAGAAGTACCACTTATTCATAAAATACCATACTGCCTCAAGATGAGTTTTTCCAAAATGTACACAGATTAGTAATTAGAACGTATCTGGAGTTACAAAAATGATTTTGACATGAAACCAATTCTAAATTATTCTTAACACACATATCTACAATTTCCATGAAGACACCAACCCCTAATTCTCACCACAAAATTTCCAGTTTTAAAAACAAGATTCGGATTTCAGATTACAGGATTACAGCTTGCACATACTTCAGTAATTTGAGCATAACTTGAGTTACAAAAATTATTTTGATGTCAAACCACTTTCTGAAGATCCACAACTTAAATATCTACAACTTTCATGAAGACATCTAAGGCTGATTATGCATGTATAATTCCCAGCATATCAAAATATGCACTAAGCATGAAACAAATCCTTCACTCGGACATACAGTAGTATTTTGGCTATAACGTTTGCTACACATACTCAAATCAATCGGTTCAGGTCTCAAAATTCATATAACAAAAAGATTTACAACTTTCATAAAGACACTGATCACTAATTCTTACCACAATATGCCCAGTTTTAAAAATAAGATACGAATTTCAAGTTCACAGATTTACAGTTTGTACATACTTCAGTATTATGAGCATAACTTGAGCTACAAAAATTATTTTAATGTGAAACCACTTTCTAAAGATCCACAACTTAAATATCTACAACTTTCATGAAGACATCCAAGGCTGATTATGTATGTATAATTCCCAGCTAATCAAAATATGCACAAAACATGGAACAAATCTTTCACTCGAACATGCAGTAGTAATTTGGCTATAACTTTTGCTATACATACTCAAATTAATTGAATCATGTCTCATAATTTAGATAACAAAAAGATATACAACTTTCATGAAGAAGTCAAAGACAAATTCATATGTTTTCAGTTTCAGAATTAAGCCACAAGATGCGAAATTAAGACTGGAATCCTAGAACAGCATACAACTCTACCCATTTCATAGTTATTCACAACCCTCTCCCCTCTTACTTGTTTTGCTGACTGAAAAATGGCCTCCTTGTTGTCCTTGCACTTGTTCGAAGAAGAGTAAAAGAGAGGAAGAAGATTTACTGGCTTTTTCTCAGGAGTTCTGGTCAGAGGCAAGGTTAATAATGCAAGACAAGTGGGGAACATCATCCTTGTGAGTAGAGGTTTAGTGCTGTTAGTGCTTTGATAGTGGAGATAATGGAGGATTAATAATAAGAAAGTGGTTTATAATGGTCCACTTCTGGCCGTCCACTCACTAGAAGGAGTAATAATGGTGTTGGTTGCATTAAAAATGGCATAAGAGACAAGAAAGGAGTCAAAAGTCACTTCTGGCACTGAAAACCGACTGGAATTCCACTCGGTTAGCCTATAAACCGACTGGAATTCCTCCAGTCGTGTGAAGAAGAAAGGAAACCGAGTCCTCTCGCTCAAGCGGACTTGGACTCGCTTGAGCGAGTTGTGCTGTCCTCGCTTGGGCGTGAGTGGGGAAAAGAGTGTCAGGGCCGAGCGCGCTTGAGCGCAGGATGCTCGCTTGAGCGAAGGCTGATTGAAAAGAGGAGTTATGCATCAGGGTCCATCTCGCTCAAGCGAAATCCGACTCGCTTGAGCGAGTCATGCATATTCGCTCGGAATTCATCTGAATCCGACTCAATTACTTGGTTTCTCACTCGGTAGAATCTGTCCAGACCGAGTTATCTCCTACTCATACTTTCACTCGGTAACCGAGTCTTCATTCACTCATATCAACTCGGTAAACCTCCCAGAACCGACTCCCATCTAATTGGACACTCATTCGGAATCTAGGGCTCCATTCACTCGGAATACTTCTCATACCACTCGGTGTATTTAACTTCAACACAATCGTGAATGTATTTCACATTCATTACTCGGCATAGACTTACATTTCTCACTCGGAAAATACACTTTCTTTCCCTTGGAAGTTTACTCAGTTCCATACTTTTACTCAGGAAAGTCACACGTAAGATCCACTCGGTAATAAGGGTTTTCTTACTCAGAACCCATAAACTTCACTCGGTTTATCACTAATCAAATACTACTCGGTATACCCATTTTATTCACTCAGGGAAGCCATTATGCTAAGTCCAACTCGGACTTGTTCTAACCCAATCCACTCGGATTATCATTATATACTTAGAAATTTTCCAATTTAATCCATTACAACAAATCTTCCCTCGGATTTTCACTCGGGAATATCCAAATCCATTCCTACTCACATCATTTTCACTCGGTATCTTATTCTCAAAACTGACCTCCTTTCTCTCTTATTCACACGGACTTATTCCAGCGTGCTTTTTGGTCAACCATACACTAAGTGTCTCCAGTCGGGACCATATCACTCGGAGATGCACACTCAGAAATCTTCCATTCATCAGAGTTGCACTAATTCTTCTCGGAATCCCTTTGAACCTCCATCACTCGGAACAGACTCAATGGCTATAGTCTCACTCGAAACCGTTCCAACAACACTCCACTCGGAAATGGTTTTTCAGGATTTCTCCACTCGGAATATATAAGTCTTTCCTCTCGGAAGTGAAGCTTTTGGGAAAATTTTATTCATAGATAGAAATGCCTAGCAATGTATTACTCAGAATTGAGTCATTGGAAAATATTTGACTCGGAATTGAGTCTTTCTGACATGTTTGACTCAGCAGTGAGTCTCTGAGAAAATATCTCACTCGGAATAAGTCCTCCTGACCATGTTCCACTCGGAAAACACCATTTGCACTCGGTATTTCCATTTTCCACTCGGAATTCCTCTTGGTCACTCGGAATTTGTAGTTTTCACTCGGAACAGCCTCTCTTTCTCACTCGGACAGTTCTTTCTAAGGTATTTTCACTCGGAATTTGGGCCTCATTAATAAGGATCTATATAAGTTATAGAATTATACCCAAAAATGAGACTTTTGGAGCATTAAAAGCCATCATAGAGTGTTTTATTCATTAATTAACACTTACAAGCCTTCCATGCTTCATAAATTACAAAATAGAGCTATTATTAAAAGCAGGATGTTACAATATTATTCACTAATTCTCATCACCGTTCCATATCATCATATTATTCTCAATGGTATACATGTGTGCACATGTAATTCTCATTTAATTGGATCCAATTATTCATCATTAAACTTTGTGTTGCAACACTGGCTCTCAGCCATATACTCAGCTCTCAGTTGATCCGGCCGTTTTACTGGTACCAAACCATTTGCCCTCTCATGTAACATAGTCACTCTCAGCGACAATGGCAGTGTTACGGGCTAACCCCGAGTCTCACTCAAGAGGTTTGCCTTGAGTCCCACCCAAGGTCTTTTATACATATACATAAAGCCTCTCATGCATTTAAATACTATCAATTTCAATTCAATGAATAAGCGTCCCACGCTTTTATGCTCTCAGCATTTCATTTCAAATTATCGAATGATCTATTAAACATGTTATACTATTCAAATATCATCTATTTCACAATTCAAGCATCTCATACTAAATTTCAAACATAACTATATTCATTCGAGTATCTTATGCGTAAGTACCTTCCATGAGATAATCTATACTTCTCATACATAAGTACAACTCAATGATTTACAAACATACTTTACATTCTATACAATCTTTCACATTCACATAGATAGCGAATCATATGCTCATCATAGTTCACAAAACACATCATTCATAATTCAATATACTAATATACCTTGAATTTGTCTATAAACCATGCATTTAATATGTAAAACCTCCCCTACCTCAAATAGAGAATCCTAGATACTTTTCACTTGATCAAACGCTAGTAACCCATAAATCGTAACTCCGATCTCTATTTCTCAACTTCGAACAACTTCCTAAAATTCATAATACTTGATTTTAACACCACAATCGATATCAATATCGCTTACTAAGTTAGTAATCATTAAATTAGAATCAATTCGGTAAGATATAACTTACCGAATCGAGACATCGACTTTGGAACCCGCCTCCGAACCAATCCTTAAGCTCTGAATTCCTTTGAAATTCTCCAAAGCTACCTTATTTCATTGAAATAACAATTATCAAGCTTTAATTTTGCAAAATTAGCAATCAAGAATCATTTTCTATACACTTTTTCCATGGAAGCTCAAGGTTCTAAAAACCTAAGCTCTTCACTCATACCTATAGTTCCCAATTGCTTTGAAACTCATAAAATTGAAAAGATTAAAGGATGAAAACAAGGTTAAATCAAAACCCATGGTGGGTGTTCTTTAATTTACTTTAAATTGAAAAGTTCAAGCTTTCTCCCTTTCAATCCAAGCTTCTCACGTGAAAGAGAAGAAATGGAGGAGGTGATTCATGCTTCTAAGTGGTGAACCCAAGCAAGAAAGTTAATGAATTTGGATGATGGTGCAATGGAGAAGAAAAAGAAGAAGAAGACAAAGCTTTTCCTTTCTCTGTTTGTTTCCAATGAAAGAAATATGAGAAAGAGAAGAAGATTTTTAATTTAAAAGATTTAGGGACGCGTTCGTCATTTTGGCATTTGTTCAATTAATCACTTATTTTCATTTAATTCCCCTTTTATTCTTACTTTAACAAATAAATCCTATTTTTTTTGGATGTTACACCAACAGTCCAATGATAGTTATTTACTTACATTTTAAAAAGTTTATTTGTTAATAATTAGAAAGTATCGAATAATTTTGAACAATTATATGAAATTTAGTAGACTTTATCTATGAGAACTTTATATTTATTAGTTGAATTGATAAAATTTACTTTTGAAAGAAAGTTATTTGAATGTGTTATTTTACTGAGTTTGATATTGTATGGGTTAGGGTAGTTCAAAATTACAAACAACCATTAAAATGCTTATTATTTTTAAGCTTGCTTTGTCAAACGTCAATTTTCTAGACTCGAATCCTGATGTAATTAAGATAATTAAATAATAAAAATACTAGTAAATTTTCACGTTTGAAATAATTTCAAAACACCACCACAACTAGATCAAGACTTGAACTAAAGAAAACCAAATGGTGAGATTTGATAATCTATAACTGGATTGTTAAATAGTTTGCCCATAACGGTATACAAAATAACAGAGATTACAGCGGAAGAAGAATGTGCATATTGGGTATACGCCTAGTCCCATATATGAGGATATGAGAAAAGGCTCGACAAAGCATGCAACGGCATATCATAAGCCTAATAGACAACCATCATCTTTTCACATGAATTCATGCACATACAATGCCTAAGATATATACATATACATATCTATATGGTCATACATCACACATCTCCAATATTCATATTTTATAAACGATCGCATCCAATTCACCCTCAAAGACATATGTCATTAACACCTATGCATTCCCAAAATGATTACATAATCAACATCTTTATATTTATCAAATGGGTAGAAATTCACCATCCCAAATATCAATACATCACCCTTGTATACATATAATTCACAAGTCATCCATCAATATTAGTAAGTAACAATATCACAATATCCATTTTATACACAACTCACTAAATTACAAGTGCTGCTGGCTAAGGCATTCCGTTACCACTATTTACCTTCCTAAAACTTTACTTTACAAACATCCTCATCCCATGATATTCCTGCATCAATACTAAAAAGGAGACCACATGGGAGAGTGAGTTATACATTTCAAATGACGATATGAATACAATTGAAATTATGTGCATATGCATATCAACATCATGTATGCTTTGCTAAACACATCAATGATCATCATAAATTATTATTTCAACAACATATACATATTTCATATTCTTTAATTAATTCATAGCAAAGCAGGCATATACACATCAATTCCAATGCCACAATGGGCCAACATCATCAGCATTGACCATTTCGATCTTTTCTCAAAGCCACCATGGGCTAACATCATTATCATCAATCATAAATAGTTATGCCCTTCATTACATTAGGCCATAACATACACATCGTCATATTCAATATCACTTTGTTGTATTCTTATCATTTACTAATTTTATGTGGTCTTTTAGGTACTCAATTACCCATCTCATCAACACCATACCACAATCTCAATCATCATCATATTCTGGCATATCTTCATGCTATATGCAAATTCTCTTATGGCTAATGCATATGCACAATGGAGTAGACAACAAATGTGGATCTGACTGTGGGAATAAACACCAAATTGTGGGTCAAGCATAGGTGTTTTACTATGCCCCTACTGTAGTAGAAAAATGTGTACATATATATCTCAATGCATGCATGCTTCACAACATATTTTTACTGGTACCTAATCGCTATCGCCCATCTATAGCACTAGTCACCCTGTGACTTGCGGATCAACAACATGGCCTCACTTGCCACAAGTGCTACAGGCCCCTCCCGAACACACATTGAGAGAGCCGTGTCTCGTCGGACACCGAGGTAACTTGCTCATCATAGAGCCGCCTGCCCACTAGGCCCGCCACATAGGGTGCCTCATCACCAAACTATGGACAACTTTGTGATTCCCAGAATCACTAGGGAAATACAACAATATACCCGTGCATTGGGTCGCCCTTCCACTGGGCCCGCCTAGTGGAACCCCTAACATTCCACATAGACAGCGTATGATATGCCATGGATGCAATGTAATGCGAATCAAATGCATTCTCACATTATACATCCTACCATGCCACTTATCAGTCATCATCATCATCACCAACACCACCATATAATTCTTAGTAGATTTTATCATTGTTGGTTTTAGCCATTGTGTTCAAGTTTTATGTGTGGTATTCCATTTCAACATACTTATATCATACATGCAAGTCAATACTTGTAATATTCATAATGGCATCACAAACATCAATAACATTTATCAATCTTTCATCAACATCACCACGTAATTTCTTAGTGGATTTTTCATCTCCTTGATTATTACCATTGTTTCATATATTAGTGTGGCATTCACAACAATTCACCAATACTATTCAAACCACACATACAAGATCACACTTGTATCAAACACAATGGTATTCAACAAATCATCAACAATAACAATCATCCTTTATTCAAGGAAATGATCAATAACATCACCCATCATTATCCATTATCGATGTCATCTCTGATTCATCGATTTACCTCAAACACATTGTCATGCAAATGTCCCTTCATTAGTTTCATCATCATTAAAAGGTGTGTCACAAAACCATAACATTTGCTTTTCATTATCAATCATCATATCATATCATTAATGGTGAACATTCATGTTTTCATAACATGTCTCAATCAATATCAATACCACCAAGACACACACCATCATATACCCCAAATACAATCTCTTATTTTTACATAATAAAGGGGTTTTGGATACTGTATTTGTATGTTGAAATAGGTTTTGATGAATGACAAACAATTAAAGGATCAAGAAATTTAATTGATAAATACAAAGGATGTTGTACAAGCTATTAATCAAAAAGCATGAAGATCAAGAGTCAAGAAATCAAAAAATAAACAAGGATTAAATGAATATGCAAAGTACCATACACATAGGACCCAAAACATATCAAAATGCATCAAAAAATAAGGAGACAGGTCCAAGAGAAGCCAGGAATCTATTCAGCACACAAAGGAATCGATTCATGCCTATTAAAAACGTTAGGAATCAATTCACAAGCAAAGGAATCGATTCACTGGATCAAGGAATCAATTCAAAGATGAAGGAATCGATTCATTCATCTGAATTACACCCAGGAATCGATTCAGGAATACTAGGAATTGATTCACCTTGACTTTTTACACCCAGGAATCGATTCATGCTGCTGGGAATCGATTCATCCCCTTTAGGAATCGATTCGCTCGCTGTTTCTACAAAAATGAACTGGAAGAATCGATTCATTAATAAAATCACGCTTTGAATCATGGAAAACATCAGTATGCGTTTTTAGAAACTTAAACTGTGCTGATTTCTCTCGAGACTCAAATTGAAACGGCGTTGCATTAATTGAGACGGACAATCTCTTTCTCCAAGCCAGAAAAACAAGTACGCAGGGAACATGGAGGCAGACAAATTTTAAATTAATTACCTAAATTGAGGATCAGGGATTGGAAAAGCCATGCTTCGTTTGCCTATAAATAGAGAGGAAACTAAAGGCAGAAGACACACCTCACAGCAATGAAAAACTTCTTTCTTTCTTCTTGCTCTCTTATTCTCTAAGTTTAAAGCTCTCTGATTCTCTTCTTTGTAATTATAATTTTGAGAGTTATAGTGTGAGAAAAATATTTTCTTGAGTGCTAAAAATTTGCATATCCTTTTCTAAGAGAAGAAAAATATTTCTCAAGTGATTAAAATTTGTATATCCACTCTATTGAGAGAGTCACACTTGTAAAATCATATTCACAAAGTTTGAGAGTTTTTGGGTTGGGTTTTAACCTTGTAATTGAGAGATTGTGAGATTGGGTGGGTTACCCTTTTAGCTTGTGAGGATTAAGTTCTTGAGTGTGGGACATTAAGAAGCTATAATTGCTCAAAGTGTGTGTCGCAACCTGGATCACGACGGCGCAGCGAGAAAGAGAGAAGGTGTGGGATGAAACAGGGAGTCGCAACCAACGTTTTTATCCATAGGAAAAACATTGGAAAAAAAACTAAGTTCAATAAAGCACTGGTTAAAAATTGAGATTCAAGTTCGGGAGTCGGTTACGAGTAGGGAAGGTATTAGCACCCTACATCGCCTGTCAAAAACAGTACCAAGATTGAAAATGCGCAACATAAATAGCCTTACAAAAGATGGTTTATTTCTTCCCTTTTTTTGTTGTATTTTTTTATTTAAAAATGACAGAATAGAGTGAGAGAACTGTCTAAACATAGAATGTCGAAGCGAGGTCAATGGGACGTTTCATCCGAATTAAACTCGACTTCGATATGAGACAGAGAGGGGAAGAGAATGCTAATAAGGCGTCATGCCTAAATTAGACATTCTCGAATAAAAAACAGGGATAGGAAATAAGTAAGCGGGACGTTTCGTCCTAAGTATCCCTTCCCTATGAATTATGGCGAGGCTTGAGCAAAAACTAGGGGGAAATCAACAAGACGTCACGTCTAAATTGATTTTCACGGAAGCGACCAAAAAAAAAGAACATTGATGAAAGAAACATGAAAGTGAGGAAATAAATCAATAAAAAGAAATAAGAAAGATGGGCCCAACAGGAGTCGAGGTCCTGCTCCTACGTATTCTTGAATTATCAAGAAATCAGGGTTATGTAATTCTGAGTGTTGTTCTTTTAGGAAAAGACTTGGGAAATGATGATGGATGTCATTGAGACGGGGAACTCATACAAGGCGAAGTTCTTCGCACGTGTACGAATCCTAAAGAGGTTGTGTAGACGGGAATGCTCCCGTACGACACTGTTTAAAAATGATTTGTTTCCTTTTTTTTATTTTTATTTAGATTTGAAAGAAAACATAGGAAGCATTTATTTCCCTTTATTATATTTTACTATGAAGCGAAAGGGGAAGGTAGCAGAAGCTACAAAAGAGAAAGGGAAACAGTAAGTTTAGAAAACAGAGGGAAAAATGAGTGAAAACCGAGTGGGAGAAGGGAAAACCGAGTGAAAAAGAGGGGAAAACCGAGTGAAAATGGAAAAACTGAGTGGAAATGGAAGAAACCGAGTGGAAATGGAAGAAACCGAGTAAAAAAATGAAATACCGAGTGATAAAGCAGAAAACCGAGTGAAGACGAGGAAAACCGAGTAAAAATAGTAAAACCGAGTGGAAATAGGAAAATACCGAGTGAGAAGTGATTACCGAGTGAGACTGAGTGAGAAGAGAGACGGTGTTGGAGTTAAGAGGAGTGAGGAGGTCGGATTTAGTGGATTTGAGGGGGATGTTGGACGGTGTGTGAGAGGAGGTCGATTTAGGTGAGGAGAAGGATGAGTGGGGGATGTTGGAAAAGGTGAGAGGAGGGTGCTGGAGGGTATTTGGTGGCTGGGAGGAAGTGCTGGACGGTGTGTGAGAGGAGGTCAGTTTGGTGGGCTTGAAGGGGAGGCTGGACGGTTGGAAAGGGTGAGAGGATGAGGAGTTAATGGAGGGGCTGCGCAGTGTGAAAAAGAGAGAGAGGGTGAGGATGTTGGGTGCTGTGAGGGGCTACGCAGTGTGGGAGATACAGAGAGCGGAGGATTTGACAGAGTTTTCCCTTAATGAATTCTGTCCTCTCTTGGTGCTTCAACTCCTGCCTATTTATAGGCTTGTTTGAGTGGAAGGCCAGCTCAGGCTTCCACTCAGAGTGGAAAACCAACTCACACTTCCATTCAGAGTGAAGTGGGGGACAACGGCTGGGTGGGAATTTTTAATTCCCTCCACTTCCGCCCCTGTCTGCCACCCCCAGGATTCCTGGATCCACTTGGGTGGTGGAATCCAAGTCAGCACGGGCGAACAGGGGGGCCTGGCGGAAATCCGAGAGATAGTGATGGAAATCCGAGTGAAAATGAGAAAACCGAGTGAAACTGGGGAAATCCAAGTGAGAATATTGGAAATCCGAGTGTAAATGACTAGGATCACCCTCTCAATCAACATTCATCCACATTGCATCTCAATTCCGAGTGGAAAAGGGGTCGGTCTTCACTTTGCCTCCTAAATTCGAGTGGAAAAGGCCCCTTTTATGCTAAAGGCCTAATGAAATCATGTTGGTGTTGTGCAATTGGATTGAGTGGGCAATTAAAGAAATTCCGATTGGAACATTCAGTCAAAACCGAGTGAAAATTGACTCGGATTCCCATTCTCGCTTGAGCGTAACAAGAATCGCTTGGGCGAAAGACCTGAAGAGCACTCGGAAATGATCGAAGGATTACTCGGAATTGGGTAGAAAGTGACTCGGAATTAAGTGAAAAGTGGGTCACTCGGTACTGACTGAAAATTGGCTCTTACTTCACCTCCTCTCCATAATCCGAGTGACCAATGACTCGGAACCGACTGAAATATATGAAGTGTGACTCGGAATTGGCTAAAGGATGACTCAGAGATGAGTGAAAGATGACTCGGGAACGGGTAAAAAGTGGCTCGATGATGGTTTGAAGTATGGTTTAAAATTAGTGGAAATGGGGGCTTGGAATTGATTGGCCAAAAGGGGCTCGGGAAAGGTTTGAAGAGGGCTGACTGACTGAAGTGTCACTCGGAAACCGATTTGAAAATTGGCTCAGGAGTGGGTGAGAAAAGAATGACATGGAACCGACTGAAATGGCTCAGAAATTGAGTGAAATGACTCATTCGGTGTTGACTGGAAATACTTCACTCGGTTCTGACTGAAGAAGCAACTCTCGGTTCTGATTGAAGAGGCAACACTCGGAATTCTTTTCAGTCGGATGTATTTTGCTCGGATCTCATCTCTTCGTGAAGCATTCACTCGAAATTTCTTTCAAAAGTGACATTTTCACTCAGAATTTATTGCTTGAAGGATTTACTCGGAACTGTCCTTGGGAGCTTTTAATCAGAATAGAACTTGGACATTTTCACTCGGAACCTTCCTTCTTGCACTCGGAAATTGGAATTTTGGTCATTTTCACTCGGAATTTCTTTTTCTCACTCAGAATTGGAAATTTGAATTTCTTCACTCGGAATGTGCCTATTTTCCACTCAGAAATTGAAATCTGAATATTTTCACTCAGAAATAGGCTTCTTCTCACTCAGAATTGGAAATTTGAATTTCTTCACTCGGAAATAGGCTTCTTCTCACTCAGAAATTGGAAATTTGAATTTTCAATTCGGATTTCTCTCAAATTGAGTGATACTCACTCGGATTTACTTCAATCAGCAATCCTTTCACTCAGAAAATAGCTTTGGGCAGCATCTATTCAAGGTCAGTCCCTTTTTCCACTCGGATTGGTTACAGTAGGGGATTTTCCGCTCGGATTTTCCTCTAACAGGGTCATTTTCATTCGGAATGGCTCCCTTTCCACTCAGAATTTGGAAGCTTGGGTATTTTCACTGGGAATCAGCCTTTACACTTTAACCAAAGGGCTTTCAGTCAATGTTTCCCCTTCGGATGTGCTTACTCGGATGTTGGGATTGTTTCACTCGGAATGGCTCTGACAGGGAGTCATTCCACTCCTATTCACCTTCATCAGTCCAACATTCTCACTCGGATTTCCCCAGTTTCACTTGGTTTTCTCATTTTTACTCGGATTTCCATCACTATCTCTCGGATTTCCACCAGGCCCCCCTGTTCGCCCGTGCTGACTTGGATTCCACCACCCAAGTGGATCCAGGAATCCTGGGGGTGGCAGACAGGGGCGGAAGTGGAGGGAATTAAAAATTCCCACCTAGCCGTTGTCCCCCACTTCACTCTGAATGGAAGTGTGAGTTGGTTTTCCACTCTGAGTGGAAGCCTGAGCTGGCCTTCCACTCAAACAAGCCTATAAATAGGCAGGAGTTGAAGCACCAAGGGAGGACAGAATTCATTAAGGGAAAACTCTGTCAAATCCTCCGCTCTCTCTATCTCCCACACTGCGTAACCCCTCACAGCACCCAACATCCTCACCCTCTCTCTCTTTTTCACACTGCGCAGCCCCTCCATTAACTCCTCATCCTCTCACCCTTTCCAACCGTCCAGCCTCCCCTTCAAGCCCACCAAACTGACCTCCTCTCACACACCGTCCAGCACTTCCTCCCAGCCACCAAATACCCTCCAGCACCCTCCTCTCACCTTTTCCAACAGCCCCCACTCATCCTTCTCCTCACCTAAACCGACCTTTTCTCACACACCGTCCAACATCCGCCTCAAATCCACTAAATCCTTCTCCAGCTGTGATGATTATTTCCTGTGATTGAAAGGGTCAATCACTTTCTTCCCACACACGTGGATGAATATTATATTCACCTTCATCAGTGAAGCATTTCACTCGGATTTTCTTCCTACAGGTCATACTCCACTCGGATTTGCTTTAATCAGAGTCATCTTGCTCGAATTTTCTCTAACAGGAGCACATTCCACTCGGATTTGATCCCTTCTGAGTAATTTCACTCGGATTTGATCCGTTCTGAGTATTTTCACTCGGACTTACTAGTTTTTTGGGCCATTCCACTCGGATTTTTGTTCAACAGGGCTATATTTCACTCCTAAATGCTTCAATCGGAGTCATTTTACTTGGATTTGCCATTTTTGGGCCATTCCACTCGGAAATGCTTCATTTTGACTCGGATTTGACCATTTTTGAGTTATTCCAATCGGATTTGCCTCCACCAGGGCTGTATTTCACTTGGAAATGCTTCATTCTGAGTTATTTTGCTCGGTTCTGATTATTTTGGAGCCATTCTACTCGAATTTGACCATTCTGAATTAGAATTCAGTATAAAAAAGATTCATTCCACTTGGACCGGATCAAAAGAGGTGTTCACAGATGCCCCTCTTTACTTCTTTTCACAAAAGAAACACGAAGCTTCTGTGTTTTTTGAAGTGAAAAGGAAGTAAAGATATGAACACCGATGTAGGGGCCAAGTGGGACTTTTTGATGGCGTCTGATAGTGTCGGCAATCACGAGTTAGTGTGACCTTTCTTCTTTAAAGATGAGCATTTTCTTCTTCCGTTTCGCTTTTCTCTTCTTCTTCTTTCTCTTATTTTTCTTTTTTTTTTGTTTTTGGTCCTAAATTTGGGAAAAAGAAGTGGGGCAGTGCTCCAATTTTTAGCAAGAAGTGGTTAACTGGGAATTATCCTTTGAATGACATGAAGCAGAAGGGTGCCTCATTCGGCGACCGGGAGAAAAAGGATGCCTTCTTTGGTGACTGAAAGGTAAGAGGATGCCATTTGTTCAGCGACAGGAAAGTAAAGATTGGGGGAGCTAACAGGACGTCTCGTCCGAATTAACTCACTGTTGGCAGGAATTGTAGAGGTTGGGGTTGACCCTCGGTTGACAGAAAATGTAAAGGTTGGGGTTGACCCTCGGTTGACAGGAAATGTAAAGGTTGGGGTTGACCCTCGGTTGACAGGAAAGGTAAAGATTGGGGGAGCTAACAGGACGTCTCGTCCGAATTAACTCACTGTTGGCAGGAAATGTAAAGGTGGGGTTGACCCTCGGTTGACAGGAAATGTAAAAGGTGCCATTTGATCGGCGACAAGAAAGTAAAGGGTGAGGGTGCTGCCTCTTCGTTGACTGGAAAGTAAAAGGTGCCATTTGATCGGCGACAGGAAAGTAAAGAGTGAGGGTGTTGCCTCTTCGTTGACTGGAAAGTAAAAGGTGCCATTTGATCGGCGACAGGAAAGTAAAAAGTGAGGGTGTTGCCTCTTCGTTGACTGGAAAGTAAAAGGTTCCATTTGATCGGCGACAGGAAAGTAAAAAGTGAGGGTGTTGCCTCTTCGTTGACTGGACAGTAAAGACTTGGGGAAATATGCCCTAGTTTGACATGATTTGAAGGAATCTTGGGGAACTGCCCCTTGAATAAATGAGAACGAACCTGGGGAAATGCCCCAGTTTGACATGATTGGATGGAATCTTGGGGAACTGCCCCTTGAATAAATGAGAACGAACCTGGGGAGATGCCCCAGTTTGACTGTATTTAATGGAATCCCGGGGAACTGCCCCTTGACTAAGAGAATAAACCCGGGGAGATGCCCCAGTTTGACATGATTGGATGAAATCTTGGGGAATTGTCCCTTGAATGAATGAGAACGAACCTGGGGTGATGCCCCAGTTTGACATGATTGGATGAAATCTTGGGGAACTGCCCCTTGAATGAATAAGAACGAACCTGGGGTGATGCCCCAGTTTTGGGTTGACTGGGAAGTGTAGTCCCACTGGGGAAGGATTTAGGAAGTGTAGTTTTTGGCAATTATGGTTCCACTGGGGGAGAAAATTTTGGTGATTCGGGGTAATGTCCCTTTGGGTGAAAGAGAATAGACTTGGGGTTTACTGCGGATAGAGTTGGGCAACTACATATTTTGGGGATCATGGTTCCTGGCTATCCTTTAACAGAGAAACGTGAAACTAATTAAAAACTTACAGGCAGACTTCCTTGGCGACAGGCGTTGAAGTAACTCATGGCCAAAGTAATTATTTCTTCTGACTTCATTGAGGTTGTTTCGTAGAGTTGGTTGAGCTTGCCCGCGGTAAAATCTGGCAATGGTGTACATTTCGTTCCCCATAACTTTGTGTTTTCGTCCTTTTCAAAAACTCATTTTTAAGAAATTCTTTTTAGGCAAAACTTGTTTATTCATTCTAGTCATGAACACATATGAGAAGAAGGGAAACTTTTTATTTATGAACAACAGATATATACAGGTAACAACAATAATGCAAAAATATGACAAGGTGTGAGGAATTGATGGTAAGGATGGAAGGGATGGCCTTTTAGATCCTCCATCGATTTCCTGAGAGCGACAAGATTCCGGTCTTTTCCATGATTTCCTGCTTATCTTCTGATTTTGCTTTCGAGGGCGTGACTCGACAATGGCTTCGATGCCCTAGACCCATCCTCTTGTCTGTGACTTGAAAAATTGGCGTTGCAGTGTTGAATCTATAGGGTGTGAATTTGTATGGGCCACTTTTAACCCCACCAATTGCTCTAACTTTTTCCTAGGTCGCCTTTTCAGGTTTTCAACCCAGCGAGCCCCCTCTTTTCTTTTTCTCTTTCTTTTTCTTTTTCTTTTTTTTTACGCGTAGTATCTTCTCACTGCATCCGTGTTTATAGGCATCGATAGATCTTCCCCATCCATGTTGGCGAGTATGAGAGCACCTTCGGAAAAAGCCTTTTTCACGACATAAGGCCCTTCGTAGTTAGGAGTCCATTTGCCCCGGTGATCTTTATGCATCGACAAAACCTTCTTGAGCACCAAGTCTCCTTCTTGGAACTGTCGGGGTCGTACTTTCTTTTCAAACGCTCGTTTCATACGCTTTTGATATAACTGACCATGGCAGAGAGCAGTCAGTCTTTTACTATTAATCAGATTTAATTGGTCATGTCGAGTCTGGATCTATTCAGCTTCAATCAGTTTGGCTTCCATGATTACTCGGAGGGAAGGAATCTCCACTTCAAAAGGCAGGACTGCTTCCATGCCATAAACTAAAGAGAATGGGGTTGCCCTAGTTGAGGTTCGGACCGAGGTACGATAACCGTGTAGAGCAAAGGGAAGCATTTCGTTCCAGTCTTTGTAAGTTACCACCATCTTCTGTACTATCTTTTTGATATTTTTGTTCGCCGCCTCGACTGCCCCATTCATTTTTGGGCGGTACGGAGAGGAATTATGGTGGGAGATCTTAAAGCTCTCACAAAGCTCCTTCATCATTTTGTTGTTCAGGTTTGTACCATTGTCTGTGATGATTTGGCTCGGTAGGCCATACCGACATATCAACTCACGCTTGACGAATTTAACAACAACACTCTTGGTTACATTAGTGTATGAAGCTGCTTCTACCCATTTTGTGAAATAATCAATGGCGACCAAAATGAAACAATGGCCGTTTGAACCATTTGGTTCAATGGGACCAATGACATCCATGCCCTACATCGAGAAGGGCCATGGTGCTGACAAAACATTTAGAGATGACGGGGGTGCGTGAATATGATCAGCATATATTTGGCACTTATGACATCTCCGAGCATAGGTGAAGCAGTCTGCTTCCATGGTCATCCAAAAATAACCAGCCCTTAAGATTTTCCTTGACATGGCGTGCCCATTGATGTGGGTTTTGAAAGATCCCTCGTGGATATCCCTCATGATTCTATTTGCTTCAACGGTATCAACACAGCGAAGAAGGATAGAATCATGGTTTCTTTTGTAAAGCACGTCTCCATTTAAGAAAAACCCCATGGCGAGCCGTTGCAGGGTTCTCTTGTCATTTTCTGTGGTATTGTCAGGGTATTCTTGCCTCTGAATATACCTCTTGATATCGTGATACCAAGGTTTTCCATCTGATTGTTCTTCGACTACTTGGCAGTATGCGGGCTCATGACGCCTTTCTACCTCGATGAGGGGCACGTCATAGTCATTGTTTACTTTGAACATTGAAGCGAGAGTGGCCAAAGCGTCAGCCATCTGATTATCTTCCCGAGGAACATGATGGAAAGAAATCTCTTCGAAATCTCTAATCATTTCCATAATATGGGCGTGATAGGGGAGAAGCTTGCTATCTCTGGTTTCCCACTCACCTTTCAACTGGTGGACGACTAAAGCAGAGTCTCCGTAGACTTCCAGTGTTCTTACTTTCATATCCAATGCCGCTTGGATCCCTAAGGAGCACGCCTCATATTCAGCGACATTGTTGGTACAATCAAAACATAGCCTGGTGCAGACAGGGATGAATTCTTTTTTTGGCGAAATCAAAATAGCCCCAATTCCGTGCCCTAAAGCATTAGAAGCTCCATCGAATCTTAAAATCCATTTGTCTTTGTTACCGTCTTCTTCTTCGTCGGACAATGCCAAAATATCCTCGTCTGGGAAGTCGAATGGTATTGGTTGGTAATCACTTACGGGTTGATGGGCTAGGTAGTCAGCTAAAGCGCTCCCTTTTATGGATTTCTGAGTGACATATGTTATGTCGTACTCAGTTAGCAGCACTTGCCATCGAGCAATCCTTCCAGTCAGGGCTGGCTTCTCAAAGATGTACTTGATAGGATCCATCTTAGAGACTAGCCAGGTAGTGTGACTCGACATGTATTGCCTTAAACGCTTCGCAGCCCATGCTAACGCGCAACAAGTTCGTTCTAATGCGGAGTATCGCATTTCGCAATCAGTGAACTTTTTGCTTAGGTAATATATGGCATGTTCTTTCTTTCTCGTTTCATCGTGCTGACCCAATACGCAGCCCATGGACTCATCCAGTACCGTCATGTATAAAATCAGTGGTCTCCCAGGGGTTGGTGGTACCAATATTGGTGGTTCTTTCAAGTACTGCTTAATCTTCTCAAAAGCCGTTTGGCAGTCCTCATTCCATTGCCCCGGTTGGTTCTTGCGGAGTAGCTTGAAGATCAGCTCGCAGGTCGATGTCAATTGTGAGATAAATCGAGCGATGTAGTTTAATCTTCCTAAGAACCCCCTGACTTCTTTTTCTGTGCAAGGAGGTGGCATTTCTAGGATTGCCCTGACCTTGTCGGGATCCACTTCAATTCCTTTCTTGCTTATAATGAAACCCAACAGTTTGCCTGACCTTGCTCCAAACGTGCACTTAGCAGGATTCAATCTAAGCTTAAACCTTCTCAACCGCTCAAACAATTTCCTTAAGTCGCGGACATGATCTTCCGCGGTTCTGGATTTTGCAATGATATCATCCACATAGACCTCTATTTCCTTGTGCATCATATAGTGGAATAAAGTGACCATTGCTCTCTGATAAGTCTCCCCTGCGTTCTTTAAACCAAAGGATATTACTTTGTAACAGAAAGTACCCCACAATGTGACGAACGTGGTTTTTTCCATGTCTTCGGGCGCCATTTTAATCTGATTGTACCCGGAGAAACCATCCATGAAAGAAAAGATGGAGTGTTGGGCTGTGTTATCGACCAACATGTCAATATGTGGAAGAGGAAAATCATCCTTAGGGCTGGCCCTGTTTAAATCTCGATAGTCCACACACATTCGCACTTTTCCATCCTTTTTCGGGACCGGGACTATGTTGGCTACCCATTGTGGATATTTGGCTACGGCCAAGAAGCCGGCTTCGAATTGTTTTTTGACCTCTTCCTTGATCTTGAGAAGCATTTCCGGTTTCATTCTTCGTAGCTTTTGCTTAACTGGTGGACACTCTGGTTTCAGAGGCAATCTATGTTCCACTATGCTGTTATCCAACCCTGGCATATCTTGATATGACCAAGCGAACACATCATGAAATTCCCGGAGCAGTTCAATCAATTCATCTCGCTGGTTTTTACTCAGGCAGGTGCCTATCTTGATCATTTTATCTTCTCCTTCACCTCCAAGGTTGATGATTTTAATTTCCTCCTGATGTGGGCGGATCTCCTTATCCTCTTGTTCCAACAATCTTATCAATTCAGATGAGGGTCCAAAGTCTTCCTCACTTTCTTCGTAGACGCAATCATTTGGATAAACAGGGTCATGAAATAAATCCAAGTTTTCATCGTTCTCAGGGAAATCATTTTTGGATCTGCATTCGGGTTATATTATAAAGTGAAAAGAGAACAAACAAGTGAAAGGTTTGAGAAAAATAGAGTGCACAAAGATGAGGTGATGGGAAATAAAATGTGTTCATTGGTTTTCAAAAATAAAATAAACAAGTTCTGCCTTTGTTACAAAATGGGTCCCGGAGCCTTGGGCATAGCAAGGGGACCACCAAATTATGAAATACAGTGATTACTCTGATAGAACGTTAATGATTGTAGGGAACTCCATGACTTCCCAATTGCTCAGCTCTTGATCTGGATGGAAAGCATATACCAGCTCCACATTGAGGTCAGGCTCATTCTCCACCATGGCAACTTGATCCGGATATATCACTCCGGCGCTCTTAAAGCTCTGATAGAGATCGCAGATAGGGATTCTCGTAGTGTTGATCTCTTGACCAGTAAGGCGAGCAACTCTCCTCCCCTTCTTTTCCTCTTCAACCCTTTTCTTATCCGTCACAGTGGGCTTATATCCCAAACTATATCTGTTTTTATTTTTCGGGAGACTCACCGGTTGGGTTCTGCCTTCTAAATCCTGCCCCAATCCTTTTCCGGGTTGGTACCCTTTCCGTAACATGTTCAGCGTCACCATTAGAGGTACGTTGGGGAAAGACATCTTTACAACGCTTGTTGCATTGGCAATTTCCAAGGCTTGGAAGGATGTTTCGAGGGCTTCCTCGACGGCCTCGATGTATGGAGTGGATATGGGTTTGCTGACCAAAAGGTCCTCCTCACCAGAAACAGTCACCAACTTGTTGTCGATGATGAATTTTAGTCTTTGATGCAGTGTGGAGGGAACCACCCCCGCCGAATGGATCCATGGTCGCCCTAATAAACAGCTGTAGGCGGGCATGATATCCATCACTTGGAAGAGTACTTGGAAAGTACAGGGTTCGACTTGTATAGGCAATTCGATTTCTCCAATGACTTCCCTACGTGTCCTATCAAAAGTCCGCACAACCATAGAGCTAGGTCTCATGTATGTTCCATCGAAAGGTAATTTTGCCAACGTGGATTTCGGCATGACGCTCAGAGAAGACCCATTATCCATAAGTACTTTTGCCAGGATATAATCCTGACATTTCACAGAAATATGGAGGGCTTTGTTGTGCCCTCTTCCTTCAATAGGTACTTCCTCATCTGTGAAGGTCAAGTAATTGTTGGCAATGATATGCCCCACTATGCCCCCGAATTGTTCGACGGGTAAATCATGCTTGACGTGTGCCTCGCTCAAAATCTTCATCAACGTGTTCCGATGTGGTTCGGAACTCATTAGCAAAGACAACAAGGAAATTTTTGCAGGGGTGTGGTTCAATTGGTCCAACACCTGGTAGTCACTATGGCGAATAAACTTTAGAAATTCCTGGGCTTCCTCTTCAGTCACAGCCCCCTTTGTTTCGCCAAAGGCTACTTCTTTCCCAGTTTTTCCTTCTCCGGTAGTCTTGCCTTGTTTGGGCTCAGGTGGTGTATATATCCTTCCACTCCGTGTCATTCTTCCCACTCCGGTTATATTTGTAATAGAGGAGGATGGCATGAAGTTGATCGCTTCGGGATTGGTGACGACCACATCTGTATTGTACCTCCATGGCACAGCGTGGGAACTCTGGAAGGGGAAAGGGGTTGGTGCCTTTACCGTGAAGACAGTCTTGGCAGGAGCCGAAGCCGCTGGCGTATCTTTGTTATAGTATACAACCAGGGGTTTCGGAACTCGTGCCTTGCCATGTCCTTGTACCATATTTATTTGTCCTTCACGGTGCCTGCAGACCTCTATGACTCGAGCATTCATGAGTCTTTGAAGGGTTTCCTAGAAGCCCCTTTGCTTTGCGGACTGGAGGTCATTATACTCTTCATCCCATGACCCTTCTATTAATCCCACCTTCAGCATATAGGAGTGTATGATTTCCAAAGGCATTTGGATGTCCTCTACTTTGGAAATGCATTCTTCATCCCCTTCTATGGTGTTGACATCCGGTCCTTTATGATTTGGAAGGGGATTGGTTGTCACACTTGGGCTCCCTTTTTTAAAGCTTATCCAGTCGGCTCGGATTAGGTCCCTTACCTTAAACTTCAGTGCCAGGCAATTCTCAGTAGAATGTCCCGGTGCACCAGCGTGGTAATCACACCGTGCATTTGGGTCGTACCCTCTAGGATATGGAGGCTGAAGTGGCTTTAGAGGGCATGGCACTACCATCGTGTTTTCGATGAGGTAAGGGAGAAGCTCTGTGTAAGAGATGGGAATCGGATCAAATTGCGATGGGGCACGGTCATTGTTTTGCCTTCTCTGATTTGGATTTGGTGGGTTCATTTGTGGCTGTATGTGGTGTTTGAATGGCAGCCACATATGGATGTGGTGTATTCTGATAGGTTGATAGAAAGGCGACCGGGGTGGGTGGCCTCGGCTGGTTTCTTCTCTGATTATGGGATATTAGATTAGTCTCTCCCTCTCTTCTCTTTCCTTCCCCATGGGAGGGTCTTTTTGCTGCATTAACCCCAGCTGGACCTCGGGTGATCTTCCCTGTCCGGAGGCCATTCTCTATTCTTTCTCCGATAGTGACAATATCGGAGAAGTGGGATGAAATACTTCCAATCATCTTGTCATAGAATGGCGATTGGAATGTGTCAATAAATGTCGAGATCACCTCTTTCTCAGACAGAGGTGGGTCAACTTGCGCTGCTACTTCACGCCACCGTTGGGCGTATTCTTTGAACGTCTCGTTGTCTTTCTTGGACATGTTCTACAATTGTACTCTATCTGGCACCATGTCCAAATTGTACTTATACTGTTGCATGAAAGCATCTGCCAGATCCTCCCAACAGCGTATACGAGATCGTTCAAGATGATTGTACCAGGTCAGAGGCGCTCCAGCCAAACTATCTTGAAAATAATGGATGAGCAGAGAGTCGTTGGAGGCATGCGAAGCCATCTTCCGGCAGTACATGGTAAGATGGTTTTTCGGACATGTCAGCCCCCGATACTTATCAAATTCAGGCGTTTTGAATTTGAGAGGAATAACAACGTCGGGAATTAGACAGAGATGTGCAGCACTGCCTAATCCAAATCGATTCATTCCATCCATTTCCCTTAAACGCCTTTCCAAGAACTCTAATCTTCCTTCCTGGGTAGCAGCAGTGGCAGTACTTGGACCTGTGACGACATAGTGACTAGCACTCTTGACTGGTCGGTCGACATGTGTCGGGCTCTCATTCGGAATCAAGGCTTGGTGTCCAGTTGTGGCTTGGGCAGCTTGTGGTTGTTCAGCCTGTGTATGGACCAAAATCGTTTGAGGATTCCGAACAGGTGGGATGTTTGGTTGAGCCGCGTGAAGGATTGTTTCCTGATAATCTGGCTCCTCTTGGAGTGGCGGGAAATAGCCCGGGGGTAACCCATACTGTGGGAAGGGTATGACATTCCCTTCTTTATCAACAAAAGTGTGTTGTTGAATAATGGCAGGGTTCGACTTACCAAGGCGAACGGTAACAGTAGGCCCTGCAGGGTTTGAGCTCGGTCCTCCAGTATGACCTTGCGCGTGTTGGGGAATGGGAGATTGCTGCCTAGCATTTTCAACTTCCGCTAAAGAATCCCTTTTTGTGATTCTCCTTTTGAACATCTTGGCCATTTCAGCCATTTGTTCCTTCAACTGATTAACCTCAGCTCGCAAATTCTCATTTTCTTGTTCTATATCGGCCATGAGTTTCTTTCTGAGCCTGGTCGCGTAGGGATGCTTACCCGTAGTGTCTAAAGAATCACGACAAACGGTTAGAAAAATAAAGGGAACAGTTAAAGAAGATAAAAGAAAAATAAATGGGCATACGCGGGATACAATTCTGAATTTGACACGTATTCCTCAACCTTTCCCCAAAACGTCGCGTTCAAAAGTACTCGATATAACAGTATATTCGAAATTAACATGAGACAACTTGCGGAGATGAAAAGAGCTTTATTATTTTATTCTTCCAAACGATACAATATTGCTAGAAAGATTCGGATTACAACACTTTAGCCACTCCTGGCTCGGGCAATCATGGCCCTCATTTTACAAAGTCTTTCCTGGCAATAGCTCAGAAATGATGATATCTCTTTGGGAGTGGACAGGGGATTGACCATGCCTTCGGCTTGCTCCAACATTGAGGGAAAATCTTCCAGGACTCCATTGGCTAGGTAAGCCAATTTAGCGAAACGATCCATCCATGAATGAATGATTTTGTCACTTTGGGGCAACTCTGCCCTCAGAGCCTGTGTAGTCTCCTGGCAACATCGTTCAGCATCAAGGGCTTTTTTATGCTCTGTGTTTATCTCTTGTTCGCAGGCATTTATTACTTCCTCTAGCTGTAGTTCCAATTTACGGACCTGGGTTTGTAACATCTCTTTCTGCACCAAAGCCTCATTTTCCTTCTCCTTGGATCGTACCAGCATGTCTTTCAAAATTTGTTTTTTGGCCAATACAGCATCGCTCTGCTGACCTTTCATCTTTAACTGCGAATTGGCCGCTCGAAGGCATTGATCTTGTTTTATTCTGTAATCTTCATCAATCTTTCTCTTTTTCCGCATCTCTTCCATAGCATGCCTTCCTTCGGAATTCTCTTTCCTATGAAGGGCGCACTCTTGTTGGCACTTTAGGAGATCTTCTTCCAGTTTTTGATTCCTTGCCTTTAGCTCTTCTACTTGGGCTTTTAGCGATATAGTAACCTTGTCCTCCATAATGCACGACGGAGGAACTGTGTCCACAGGTTGGTATGAAGGGCCCTTGAAAGGAAATTTCACGATGGAGACTCTATTCACCACCCAATCTAAGTATTCAACTTTCACAGCATGGCTTCGTGCTCCCAGTTCTTTGCCCATCCTATGGACCTTCTTCCAGGCATCGGCTATGTCCCGAATAGTGGAGGTGTAATTCCCATTCGCATAGTACAAAACAAAAGGAGTAAGTAATGCTTCGTCCGGCGGCCCAATTAGAGGATAAGCCAACTGCCGCTTAGCAATAACAGGATTATAATTGATGCAACCTTGTGTCCCCATTAGAGGAACATTTGGATATCCTCCACAGCTATAAATGATGGACTCAACTCCTAGCCATTGAGGACACCATCTCACCTTTTCTGCTGTAAGGCCCACAAGGTGATTAGCCCACTCACGCCCATTCTTCGTTGCCAACTGACACAACTTCAAATCAGAAATGGGACACTCGGCTTTGCATAGTTGATGAAAAGCGTGGGATGTGATCCACACATACAGAACAAACAAACAACAAATAATCCTCTTTCCTCCTTGGGTATGACAGAAATCCAAGGTGCAATAGACATTGGCCAATACTGCTGTGACGGGATTTTCTAGTCTGTGCTTGCGAGCGGTGAAAACACCTATAGCATCATAATCCACGTAGTTATCTAAGTTAGGGAATAAGACAACTCCGTAGATAGTGAGAGCCAAGGTATCGATGAAAGCTTCCCATTCTTCCCTCTCTACCAAGACATGCATGTGTTTCTCCAGAAATTCCCTAGTAAATCCGGGAATCTGGTTTCTGTTCATTTGTACACTTTTTAACATTTCAGGATGGACCTTCAAAATACGAGCGACAGAAGTGACTGATGCATGATGGTGCAAATGGCGATAAGGAATCTGTCCTTCCACTGGCATCCCCAATATTTGTTCAAACTCTTCTATGGAGGGTGCCAGTTGAAAGTCTTGAAAAGTGAAACATCGGAGGGGTGGGTCATAGAATTGTGCCAGAGCTGTGATGGCTTCTGTTTGGACGTCTGCCTCCAAGAGTTTCAGGATCTTCCCATACTTCCTTGCGAAAGTCATCTTTTGTGTCAAGCTCAGTTTTTTCCCTAGTGCTTGTAAACTGTCAGTATTGACCTTTCTAGCCTTGAGGTGCAATAACTTCTTCAATTCAGTCACCCCTATATCACAATTACTATGTCCCATGTTAATTTCCATACTGTCTTAGAAATACCAACAAATTCGGAATCGTCCCCTGCGAACATCAAGACAAAGAATAGAATCAGTTATTATCAAGTCCTAAAGATCAATGTTCCTCCCAGGGATTTGATACAAGTTAAAAAATGGGGGGAACATGGATTTCTAAAACTCATGCGAGCTCAAAAGTCATAGGATCTCCCAATCGTCATTGCCACTTCAACCCGAGGGAAATGAAGTATAATTTTTTTTGTGGATTTTTCCTTTGACGATTAGGAGAACCTATGACTTCAGACTCAGAGATACATGACAAAAAAAGAGAGGATCATCCATTCACCCGAAGAATACTTGTGTGTTCCAAAGATTTTCCAAGACTAAGCGAATCTTTGGATGATAGATAATCCCTTTTTAATAACAGGAAAGTGAAAATGACATAAGGTAAAGTAAAGTTTGCCCTTTCGTGGCCTAAGTCAGGTTTTGTTGAAGGTTTTCTCTGGACCCTAGGGCTTGTCTAAAAGTGACTCTCCATATCGGGTGGCTTATACTAGACTTCTAGAAGGTCACTAGAGCCAAGATCCTACCCATGACAGGGACGCAACAGTGGGGAACCACTAGGTGTGTATGTCACAAGAGGTCGAACTCTAGTTGGGGTTCTCACGATCACCGGATAGGAAGTACATCCTATACGATTCTGTATACCAACCCCTCCTAACTTAAGTTTTATTTGGGGCCCGGGTATAGGGCGCCACTCATAAGTGTGTGCGAGTAATTTGTGAGTGTAGTGTGTGAAAAGGCATTCAATACCTTTTACCTTACCTCATTCTGCACAAAGAACAAACACAGAACAAATATACAAAGTCGTCTACCCTAGGGTTCAATGATTTCAGAAAAGTAACATGGTCCTCTACCCTAGGCTTCAATAAACATGTAAAACATAGACAACAAAACAAATAACAAGATACAATCAAAACAAGAACAAACATTCACAACAATCGACAGAAAATAAAACAAGGGGAAGAAATCCGAGATAAACAAAGGCTATAAAAAAACACGCTTTCAACCAAACTGGCCTGACTCTCTTAAGTGTCCCCAGTGGAGTCGCCATCTATCGCAACCTGGATCACGACGGCACGGCGAGAAAGAGAGAAGGTGTGGGATGAAACAGGGAGTCGCCACCAACATTTTTATCCATAGGAAAAACATTGGAAAAAAAAACTAAGTTCAGTAAAGCACTGGTTAAAAATTGAGATTCAAGTTCGGGAGTCGGTTACGAGTAGGGAAGGTATTAGCACCCTACATCGCCTGTCAAAAATAGTACCAAGATTGAAAATGCGCAACATAAATAGCCTTACAAAAGATGGTTTATTTCTTCCCTTTTATTGTTGTATTTTTTATTTAAAAATGACAGAATGGAGTGAGAGAACTGTACAAACATAGAATGTCGAAGCGAGGTCAATGGGACGTTTCATCCGAATTAAACTCGACTTCAATATGAGACAGAGAGGGGAAGAGAATGCTAATAAGGCGTCACGCCTAAATTAGACATTCTCGAATAAAAAAACAGGGATAGGAAAGAGATAAGCAGGACGTTTCGTCCTAAGTATCCCTTCCCTATGAATTATGGCGAGGCTTGAGCAAAAACTAGGGGGAAATCAACAAGACGTCACGTCTAAATTGATCTTCACGGAAGCAACCAAAAAAAAAAGAACATTTATGAAAGAAACATGAAAGTGAGGAAATAAATCAATAAAAAGAAATAAGAAAGATGGGCCCGATAGGAGTTGAGGTCCTACTCCTACGTATTCTTGAATTATCAAGAAATCAGGGTTACGTAGTTCTAAGTGTTGTTCTTTTAGGAAAAGACTTGGGAAATGATGATGGATGTCATTGAGACGGGGAACTCATACAAGGCGAAGTTCTTCGCACGTGTACGAATCCTAAAGAGGTTGTGTAGACGGGAATGCTCCCGTACGACACTGTTTAAAAATGATTTGTTTCCTTTTTTTATTTTTATTTAGATTTGAAAGAAAACATAGGAAGCATTTATTTCCCTTTATTATATTTTACTATGAAGCGAAAGGGGAAGGTAGCAGAAGCTACAAAAGAGAAAGGGAAACAGTAAGTTCAGAAAACAGAGGGAAAAATGAGTGAAAACCGAGTGGGAAAAGGGAAAACCGAGTGAAAAAGAGGGGAAAACCGAGTGAAAATGGAAAAGCTGAGTGGAAATGGAAGAAACTGAGTGGAAATGGAAGAAACCGAGTAAAAAAATGAAATACCGAGTGATAAAGCAGAAAACCGAGTGAGGACGAGGAAAACCGAGTAAAAATAGTAAAACCGAGTGGAAATAGGAAAATACCGAGTGAGAAGTGATTACCGAGTGAGACTGAGTGAGAAGAGAGACGGTGTTGGAGTTGAGAGGAGTGAGGAGGTCGGATTTGGTGGATTTGAGGGGGATGTTGGACGGTGTGTGAGAGGAGGTCGGTTTAGGTGAGGAGAAGGATGAGTGGGGGCTGTTGGAAAAGGTGAGAGGAGGGTGCTGGAGGGTATTTGGTGGCTGGGAGGAAGTGCTGGACGGTGTGTGAGAGGAGGTCAGTTTGGTGGGCTTGAAGGGGAGGCTGGACGGTTGGAAAGGGTGAGAGGATGAGGAGTTAATGGAGGGGCTGCGCAGTGTGAAAAAGAGAGAGAGGGTGAGGATGTTGGGTGCTGTGAGGGGCTGCGCAGTGTGGGAGATAGAGAGAGCGGAGGATTTGACAGAGTTTTCCCTTAATGAATTCTGTCCTCTCTTGGTGCTTCAACTCCTGCCTATTTATAGGCTTGTTTGAGTGGAAGGCCAGCTCAGGCTTCCACTCAGAGTGGAAAACCAACTCACACTTCCATTCAGAGTGAAGTGGGGGACAACGGCTGGGTGGGAATTTTTAATTCCCTCCACTTCTGCCCCTGTCTGCCACCCCCAAGATTCCTGGATCCACTTAGGTGGTGGAATCCAAGTCAGCACGGGCGAACAGGGGGCCTGGCAGAAATCTGAGAGATAGTGATGGAAATCCGAGTGAAAATGAGAAAACCGAGTGAAACTGGGGAAATCCGAGTGAGAATGTTGGAAATCCGAGTGTAAATGACTTTGATCACCCTCTCAGTCAACATTCATCCACATTGCATCTCAATTCCGAGTGGAAAAGGGGTCGGTCTTCACTTTGCCTCCTAAATCCGAGTGGAAAAGGCCCCTTTTATGCTAAAGACCTAATGAAATCATGTTGGTGTTGTGCAATTGGATTGAGTGGGCAATTAAAGAAATTCTTATTGGAACATTCAGTCAAAACCGAGTGAAAACTGACTCGGATTCCCATTCTCGCTTGAGCGTAACAAGAATTGCTTGGGCGAAAGACCTGAAGAGCACTCGGAAATGATCGAAGGATTACTCGGAATTGGGTAGAAAGTGACTCGGAATTGAGTGAAAAGTGGGTCACTCAGTACTGACTGAAAATTGGCTCTTACTTCACCTCCTCTCCACAATCCGAGTGACCAATGACTCGGAACCGACTGAAATATGTGAAGTGTGACTCAAAATTGGCTAAAGGATGACTCGGAGATGAGTGAAAGATGACTCGGGTACGGGTAAAAAGTGGCTCGGTGATGGTTTGAAGTATGGTTTGAAATTGGTGGAAATGGGGGCTCGGAATTGATTGGCCAAAAGGGGCTCAGGAAAGGTTTGAAGAGGGCTGACTGACTGAAGTGTCACTCGGAAACCGATTTGAAAATTGGCTCAGGAGTGGGTGAGAAAAGAATGACACGGAACCGACTGAAATGGCTCAGAAATTGAGTGAAATGACTCATTCGGTGTTGACTGGAAATACTTCACTCGGTTCTGACTGAAGAAGCAACTCTCGGTTCTGATTGAAGAGGCAACACTCGGAATTCTTTTCAGTCGGATGTATTTTGCTCGGATCTCATCTCTTCGTGAAGCATTCACTCGGAATTTCTTTCAAAAGTTACATTTTCACTCGGAATTTATTGCTTGAAAGATTTACTCGGAACTGTCCTTGGGAACTTTTAATCAGAATGGAACTTGGACATTTTCACTCGGAACCTTCCTTCTTGCACTCGGAAATTCGAATTTTGGTCATTTTCACTCGGAATTTCTTTTTCTCACTCAGAATTGGAAATTTGAATTTCTTCACTCGGAATGTGCCTATTTTCCACTCAAAAATTGAAATCTGAATATTTTCACTCGGAAATAGGCTTCTTCTCACTCAGAATTGGAAATTTGAATTTCTTCACTCGGAAATAGGCTTCTTCTCACTCAGAAATTGGAAATTTAAATTTTTAATTCGGATTTCTCTCCAATTGAGTGATACTCACTCGGATTTACTTCAATCAACAATCCTTTCACTCGGAAAATAGCTTTGGGCAGCATCTATTCAAGGTCAGTCCCTTTTTCCACTCGAATTGGTTGCAGTAGGGATTTTCCGCTCGGATTTTCCTCTAACAGGGCCATTTTCATTCGGAATGGCTCCCTTTCCACTCAGAATTTGGAAGCTTGGGTATTTTCACTGGGAATCAGCCTTTACACTTCAACCAAAGGGCTTTCAATCAATGTTTCCCCTTCGGATGTGCTTACTCGGATGTTGGGATTATTTCACTCGGAATGGCTCTGACAGGGAGTCATTCCACTCCTATTCACCTTCATCAGTCAAGCATTTCACTCGGATTTTCTTCCTACAGGTCATACTCCACTCGGATTTGCTTTAATCAGAGTCATCTTGCTCGGATTTTCTCTAACAGGAGCACATTCCACTCGGATTTGATCCCTTCTGAGTAATTTCACTCGGATTTGATCCGTTCTGAGTATTTTCACTCGGACTTACTAGTTTTTTGGGCCATTCCACTCGGATTTTTGTTCAACAGGGCTATATTTCACTCCTAAATGCTTCAATCAGAGTCATTTTACTTGGATTTGCCATTTTTGGCCATTCCACTCGGAAATGCTTCATTTTGACTCGGATTTGACCATTTTTTGAGTTATTCCAATCAGATTTGCCTCCACCAGGGCTATATTTCACTTGGAAAAGCTTCATTCTGAGTTATTTTGCTCGGTTCTGATTATTTTGGAGCCATTCTACTCGAATTTGACCATTCTGAATTAGAATTCAGTATAAAAAAGATTCATTCCACTTGGACCGGATCAAAAGAGGTGTTCACAGTGTGTATCTCAAATTCTCAATAGTGGAATCCTTCAAGTGGGTTGCTTGAAGGCGAGACGTACACTAGTGTGGTGGAACTCATTATATCAGTTTGCAAATCTTTCTTCCTTAAACGCCTTTATTATTGTGATTTAATTTGCTTGGTAATTTAAAGTGTATTGCAATGTGATATAAATTGTTTTATTAATCATTTAGATTAATTTGTTTAATAGTCCAAGTTATATTCTTGAATTAATTATGCTAAAATCAATTGTTACTTTCTAAGTGCTAAAATAGCTTCCTAATTAATTTGATATTATTACTTGCTCCTTTGTGTATTATTCTTATTTATCAAATTGATTATAAAAAGAATTAATTCCAAAAGCATTCCAACAAAAAATTTTAATACTCAATTCACCCCCTTTCTTGAGTAATTGAGGCCACTTGGTTAACAGATACTATCAAGCTCATGACAAATTTTAACATTAAGATATGAGAAAAAGCTTATTTTTAGTCTTAAAAACAGTGGGACATGTCATAAATATCACCTATTAGTCCCAATTTGATAACCATAAGAATTTGGGTTCAAAACCCTCTTAAATTTGAATTTTACAATGCAATGCGTTCGGTGTTTTATGCCTAATGAGAGTTAGAAAACTCCAATTAAGATAAGACCAATTTTCACACCTCCATAACATAATTATCTACAACTTTTATGCAGAAGTCGGAGGCCAAAAATGTCATTAAGATACCTAAACAAGCCAAAAATAGCAAGGGAAAAGCAGCGGTTGGAAATTTTTGACAGTGGCAAATTCCACTGGCCATGGGAAATTCCCACTGGCCGTGGAATCCACTGTTTCCACCCCCCAAAATGGCCACTTTTTCACGTTTTGAGGCAGAACGATCTACCGGCAGTGGGAAATTCCCACTGACCGTGGATCTCATTGTTGTAAGTCCCATTCTGCAGCTTTTGGCCCTTATGTTTTTGTCAACTTTGGGACCTCTTTTCACTAGGCTATTCAACTCCGATTTGCATAAAATTTTATACACAACTTACCTACCCTAATATCAATTATATGGAAAAGTTTCAAGCCCAAATTCCATCTCAATCAAAATCTAAGCTATAGGGTAGTTTTATGCATATTTTAGGCATTTAACATGACATACCAAAATGCAATTGGCTAAATTTTGGTCTAAGCTCTCTATGGAACTATGATCACATATATAAATGTGATTTACTCCAACAATTCACACACCATATTTTGGTCTCTAAATCATCCAATGTATAAATAATAATTTATGTGCATTATAGCCCAACCAAGCATGTCATTCGTCACACAACCAAACATTACATCATTTCAATATAATTATGGCAAGGCAAGCATGAGAATCATCATATACATTAATCACAAATCATTCAACTCATGCAATTGAAATGTAAACTCCCCTCCTACCTCGAGAGAAGAACCGCAACACAAACGCTCTGATTATTCTGCATCATCGTCCGGAATACAATCCTATCAACAAACATATATATACATGAAATTAATAAGCCATCATTTCTTAAAACTCATTATCAAGTCCTTGACTTGTCTAAACTCCAATTCACACGCTTATGTTAGGCTTCGGGAATTCCTTTCCCAAAACCAAGATTCTCTAGGTTTCAAAAGGGCTAACCACACCCAATAGCAACAAGCTCATAACCTTCATCCATAATACATCCAATCATCATCACAATTCATTCAAATCCATTATAAGCCTCTTGACTCTATCCAAGGCCATCACCAATCAACAATCCCCTATCAATGGTTGTTAACTATTATTATCACAATAACAACATCTCATATTCACTCTCAACCCAACTCCTCAAATCATCATTCCTACATACATGCATATATCATCATACACAACCTCATGAACATAGTTCAAAATTTTACCAATCTCATTAATCAATCTCAATGCTTCTAAAAATTCATTCCCCTTATATAAATCCTTCTAAAGCACCAAAGTCATCTAAATCATCCATTTGGTCAAAACACCCACATCTCTATACTTGGGGTTTTTCTCTAAATCACCCAACAAATTTTTAGTTAATTTTATTAAATCATTGTGAACATTCTAATCCTCCTCATCATACAACATCAAGCCATGTTCAAGAATCACATTCCCATTGTTCCAAGCTTAGGGTTTCACCATTCTCATCAACACCCATAAAGCCTAATGTCAATATTTCAAACTTAAGCATCATAAAAATTCATCAATGGGCAAAAAGAAGTTAGAAATCTTACCTTTAGGCTCCATGCTTACATCAAAACAAAAATAAGAGAGGGAAGAAGGAGATGGCCCAAGCATTGCCTCCATGTCCCATAAATGCTCCATAAATCCATGCTTAATTTTTGATTTTTGGCAAAAATGGAAGTGGAAAGGGTGGTCACGGTTTTGGGGGAAGAGGATGGGTGCAGAAGAAGAAGAAAATGAATGAAGTTGGAGAGAATAAGAAGCCACCGAAAATGTAGAGGAAAAGAAAAAGAAATTGACCAAAATTAGTCATTGCCCATTGGGTAAAAGAGTGCCTTCATTTACTTTTACCATTGGGTAATAAATCCTCATTGTCAAATGGGTAAAAGATGTTAGAAAAGAGAGGGGATTGCTACGGTTGAGTGGAGAAGAGGAAGTGAGAATTTTCATTTTCTTTTAATCCTAATAATTGGCTTGTGTTTTTGCCGTTTAATAACTTATGTCGTGTCCAAACAATTATTTCCTTAACCCTAAAAAATATTTTAACTATACCACCATAACCACAATAATTTTCTAAGTATTCTAGACCCATCAAATATTTAATTTGACTAAGTAAGTCCCATATTATCTGTTAAATCACCCGGTTTTGGCAATTCTCAATTTATTGATAATTCACCTCTAATATCTAATAAAATCTCCCATTATCATTGGACCATAATTAATCAATCATCATTATCTAACGATTTTATTTTCTTTAAAATCTGGGATGTTACATGCTTACTACATCCAAACCAAGTCTAAATAGCCAGAAGCCAACAACATACCAAAAGCATTTTCTTTTAGCAAATCAGATTTGATTTTCTTTGGGTAAATGAAGCCAAGAAATATATTATATACGAGCATTGAGCAAAATTTTCTTAAATCAAAAGCACTTGAGTCACATCTATTGTGTTAAATATGGTCATGTTATCAGATGAGCAAAGTTAATAGATATTGTACATAACCAATTTTTAATAGCTATTTTTGTTAACTAATATAAAAATGACTTTTGTACATAACTAAAGTTAATAGATATTCTAGCAAGTCTATAATTATATTATAATACAATGATATTGTAGAGTTTAAAAAATAAATAGTTAAAAGATTATAAAACTTTTGAAAATTTCTATTTAGAAGTTTATTTGTAGAAAGAGATAAAATATGAAATATCATCGGTTTGTAAATGTTCACCTTATATTCTATATTTTTAATCTTTAATTATTCCCAATAAATATTTGTTCTTAATAATTAAATTTCAATATTTGACACACGTCAGCGTCTCATGAAATATGACTCTATTTATTTTACTTTCTCAAATTTGCAATAAAAATAATTTTCAAATCAAATTAAAATATCAACTATCATCACAATCAAATATTTATCAAATTCTTATGTATATTATTATAACTATGAAATGTAAAATTAAACAATCCATTTTAAAATCAAATTAAAATATTAATTGTAATCATAATCTAATATCTATATAGACATATTCTATCACGAATCAAATCCTAATATATGTTACCACAATTAAGAAAAATATAAAAGTAAACAATTTGATTATAATATATGTTATCATAATTTAAAAAGTCATACTTAAATAGGGATTCAATTAATTATATAATATACTATTTGAGAATAAATTTATATCCATTAGAAATTAAATCCCTATATATGTCAACATAATTAAAAAATATAAAATTGAGCAATTTGATTATAATATTATATTTAATTTTGAATTATAATTTTTTTAATTGTAATCCCGAATTGATAACCAAATTAAATAAATTAGTTGATTATTAAATACTTTTATTTATATAATATATATTAAATAATATTAATAATTAATTTAAAAATAATAAATTATTTTAAAAATATTATATATATTAAATAAATAAAATATTTTTATTAATAAGGTGTGATTCAAATTTCATTAATTACCGAATTTATTATGAATTAATTTTGAATTATAATTTTTTTAAATTCTAATCCTGAATTGATAACCAAATCAAATAAATTAGTTGGTTGTTAAATATAGAAGGTGTCTTCAAATTTTGGTGGTGTTTAGAAGTCATTAGGTTTTGAAGTTGAAGAAGTTGAAAATTCAAGAAAATAGGTGTTGTCAGGAAATACTTTTAACATCTGTTGTTTCCCATTTTTTACACCGGTTATGCGTCCGGTGTAAAAGTTTCCTTGATTTTCCTATTTTATTTTATTTTTATTTATTTAATTCTTTAATTTTTTTATGTAATTATTGTTTTTATTCTTAACATTACTTTTAAAATATGATATTAATTACTTCAATTATTTTTATTGTTATATTATTTTATTTTTTATCATTTATTAAGATTTTTAAATGGTTAATTTAAATCTCAAAAATGTTAAAAATTTATTTTGAAAATTTTAATTTTACTATTACATATTGTACCTAAATTTGATTAAATATAAATTCAAATTAAGTATCATAACTAGTATAAGTTTCTTATAAAAAATCAGTATGTATTTTATAATACTTATTTTGATATTGTATTAATTCAACAATAGTTATTAACAAATATTTTTTAGTATTCAAAATATTTCTTCTTAAAATTTATATTCATAATATTAAGATAAATATTTTTATTAAAATTATTTATTTTATATTATCAATTGTATAATTTAATATGTTTTATATGTTTTAACTAAATTATTATGATTATAAATTACAAACTTAATACAACCGTGCAAGGCACGGGTACCACTGCTAATATATATACATATGTGTATATATATAATAATATTTTATATGTTAAATATATAAACTATAATTTAAATTAATTAATATTTTTAATTAAAATAATCTTTTCAATTTATATGCTATTTATATTTATTTAGATATTGGTTTTTATTAATGTTCCCCCTAAGAGATAGGGGGCGGACCCCACTCATCCCCTGAAATATCTGCACGTCACTAGGAGGTTAACTAGTTTAGGGGATAACCTAACGGGCCAAGCCCACCTTGTAACCTAGGTATAAAAGTATCTGTTCTACGTATGTTATGGCTAAGTGACATATTATAGAGAATTATTAGATCTAATCCCTAGGGGAATTCTCTAGGGTTTTGAGCCTATTTTCTTTGTGTGAACAATTAATATATAAATGTGTACCATCGATAGAAACTGGTAATATAAAAAGTGGTATCAATAAATAAAGTTATTTATCGAGAGCTTGCAACCTAATATGGTTGAAGTATTTTTTTACCATATATGATTAAAGTATAATTTGACTAGATTGGTTTATTATAAAAGTTAGATTTAAAATTTTATAAGAAAAATAATATGTTGGTTTATTATACAACCTGACATGGTTAAGTTTGTTTTACCATATCGAACATATTAATTAATTGATGGTTGATTTAAGTGGTACATTGATTAATATTTTTTATTTTTATTTAAACAATTATTATATTATTTAATAATTTTAATCAATTAAACTTAATTAAATTTCATAACATGATATCTATAAAAGTTTAGATCTATAAATTATACATATTAAAATTTATAAAATTTTATTAAGTTTTTATAGTTTTTTAAAATTAACAAAATTTGATATACATAATCTATAATGTGAATATATTTTTTAATTTTGATCATTCAAATAAAATATAATAATTCTAATTAATTATTTTCACCCTTATAACAACACAATATTTCCATTTGATATTTTCAATGTGTATGGGTCATCTTTATTTTAAATTTTGTATATATAAGTATATCATTATCCTAAATATGTCATATTAGTCAATTATATATATCAAAATTTTGTTGTTGTGAATACTTAAAAATTTTAATAATTTATTAAGTTTTATAATTTTACCCAAAATCAATCATATTATGCCACTAGGTTCTCAAAATGCCTCTATGACCCAAATGACAATGCAGAGAAACAAAGGTCCTCAAAATGAAATCATCACTGAATAGGAAAATGGAAATGACAATGCAATCGCTGATTCAGTTCATTTTTTTGCTTTCCTGATTCAATTAATTTCGAATTCAAAAGTAACACAAAGGGAATGTGGTCCTCATGTTAGCTTACATGGTAATCTGTATCATTTTGAACAAAAAAAAAAGGCAGCTAGTATTCGTCTACAAAATCATCTCCTTCAGAGTGTTTAGAATATTTTGACAATTTTCTTCCAAGTGCCTTAGAAGAATTTTTTCTTAAACGGTTCTAAGTTATCTAAAAACTAATTAATGGACTTCCTCTTCGTATGCACTTAATTCTCAGTTCAATAAGCTTTAGCTTCCTTGATGACAGTGACTATAGGATGTCACACTGTAAGCAAACTTCTAAGAATCTTTCTAATCAAGGCCTACATTGTCATACTTTTTCCCAAGAGATTTTAGACCATTTATGATAGTCAAGAAGCGTCCAAACATCTGATCTATCATTGCTTGATCTTGCATTTTAAAGAACTCGTATTGATGAACAAGAATGTCAATTTTTTCCCTCTTAACTTGTCCTATACCTTCATAAGTGTGTCCCTTATCTCCTTTGCTACTCTACAACCATAAATTTTATCATACTCTAATTTACTGAGTGCCTAAGTAAGAAAACCTTTGTTAAGTTGAACGTGAGATTTCTGTTCATTTTGTCCATTTCTTTAGGAATTTTATTTCCTTCGGTATCAGTTGGGGTGTACGGTCCATTTGAGTAGACTCTAGGAACAGCCTCATGAGATCTTCCAGTAATAATAATCTTCTTCATGGAAGGCTGGTGGCTTGGTTAATGAATGTCCTACCTTAAAAGATTTAGAGCCTCTTTGGTTCGCAGTAAGAAAAAAGGAGTTATGAAAATAGAGAAATCTAAAAGTTAATATTGATTCTTTACGTTGTTCGTGTAACATCCTGATTTGGATTTATTATCGACTAAGATTAATTGCTGATTAAGGTTAATTGCAGATTAAGGCTAATGGTTGAATAATACAAAGAGGCCGGGAAAATGACGCATGTGCCCCCTGATGGTATAAAAGGTTTCAATATCTCTCTCTCTCATGCATTCATGCTGAGTTAGAAAGGGCTGAGAGAGTTAAGAGCATTTCCTTCAAGAATACAGAGGCGTTATTTTGTTTCTCCTCCTAAGTTTCTTTTTCTTCCTCTTCGTCGTCTTCTCTTCTTCTTCTTCTTCTTCTTCTTCTTTTTCTTCATCCACTCGAAGCTGTGGGAACCTCGGAGTTATAGAAGTACTCCACTGTGAGTGAGACGAATCTGCTTTGAGGAGAGACAGCTTTCGGTGCAGAGTCGACGACTAGGTTCGAAGGTTGTTCAGTGAGAAGGAGTGACCGAAGAGACGATCGGTCAGCATTGCAGCTCGAGGAGCTTCTGAATCTCTTCAGTAGGTAGGGGGTGTTTTACATTTCAAATGCATGGTTTATGGACGGGTTCCGAGTGAAACTGATTACTGTGTTGTGTTATAACTGAAATGTGATGATTGATGTGTTATGGTTGAGTGGTTGTTGTGAAGCACCTGGATTTGTGATAACTGTGAGTTGTGTAGTGTATGTTGATTTCCGTCCCTGAATGCGTGTTCACTTGCATGTGTTGTGAACCAGTGTGAATACCGAATGCATATGGTGTGAAAATGCTGTGTTGATTCTGTTTGTGATTTTATATGAATGCATGAGATGCACTTGATAAGCATGGATGCTCGTTGTGAAATGCATAAGGTTGCATATATAGAAAAAAGGGTGACCCATGGAAGGTCAGGAACCCTATGTGATGATTTCTAGCTACAGATTCTTGGGCTAGATCCTGTGAGAGCCCGTGATAGCCAACGGAGCTAGAGTTAAGTCTCGAGACGTCACGAGGTGACCGGTATCACACGGGAAGGGCTAATGGAGTGAGGCCGGCAAGGAATCTGTAACTAAAATTATTATTTAAGTCGGATCCGCATGCATATGCATTAGTGCATTGTTATCAAGAATAATATGATTGATATAGCCTTGAATGATTTGAGTGAATTCCAACAGAATGATGTTGTATGAGTAAATTTCGATTGAAATAATGTGTGCACACTGAAACTGTTGCCGAGTGCAAAGTGTTTGTATGTTATGTGTATATATTATTGAGAATAGCATGAGCAATATAGCCATGAATGAGTTGAATGAATTCTGACTGATTGATGCCGAGTGAGTAGCAATATTGAATTGCAGTGTATGTTAATGTTGATTGTGAAATTATATTGTATAGTTGAGAATGTAGTGACTAATCCGAGTCAATAACTGTCATTTAATATGTAAAAATTCACCCCTATTGTGGCTATATTTTCAGTGGATATAGGCCGAGATGGAGATTGACGAGTGCTTCTCAAGTCTGAGTGTTGAGTATTTGTACTGTTGTGATGTACATATGGCACACTTGTATATAGTTTGCTGTAGCCTTGGCCGGCTCTTTTGAACATGTTTGTTTAAATACATTTATATATATATATAGAGTTGAATTATTTAGTACTATAAATGCATGTATATATATCTTTAATGTTATGAGGTTGTTGAACTACCAGGAAATATTGTTAAAGGAGAAGTACTAAGGGCTAAACGGTTCCGTGTGAGGCATAGTTGAGAGCCTTTTCCGAGTGAATAAGGCTTAAGACAATCCCGAGTGGGACGTGTGCGAGGAGACCGCCCCCGTGGAAGGCTAGTCCATACGTTATCGAGCGAATAATAGCTAAGTAAGCCTCCCCCGAGTGAGGAAAGATTTAGATACTCTCGAGTGAGAATTGACCGAATAAACCACTTCCAAGGGGAAAAATGGTTAGTGTTGAGTGAGGTATATTCTAGGAAAACCTCCTCCGAGTGGATAAGATTATATATTCCGAGTGGTTAATGTTATAATATCCTGTGTAAGACTTAACCTAGTAAATTCTTCCGATTGAAGACAGGTTAAGCATTTTCCGAGTGAAATATGATGGAGAGGACCACTTCCGAGGGAAGATGGTCAGGGTGTTTTCCGAGCGAAACACAACTGATAAACCTTCTTTTGAGGGAAGAAAAGTCAAAGCATTACTGAGTGAGGCTTAGCCTAGAAACTCTCACCCGAGCGATGAAGGGTTAAGGTATGCCGAGTGAAATATAACCGAGGGGAGCTACTTCCGAGCGAGGAAAGTTAAGAGGTTCCGAGAGGAATGGCAGGGAGAACCATTTTTGAATAAGGATTTGACTAAGAGTGATAAATTACCGAGTGAGGCATACCGATGGGACTATTCCCGAGTGGAAGGTGTTTTCCGAGTGAAGAAAGATTAAAATATCCCCGAGTGAAGAATGGGTAAAACATTTTCGAGTGATTTGAGGTTGAAGTGCCTCCGAGTGATGTATGACTGGGGAAGAATACTTCTGGGTGAAGGAAGGTTTATAGATTCCGAGTGGAATTAACTAAGAGAATCATTTTCTGGGTGGAGATTAAAAGGGTTCCGAGTGAATCATGTCTGTGAGGAGACCTTCCAGAATAAGGGTCTGACTTTGAGTGAGAATTCTGAGTGAGGTATGACCCGAGGGGACCGTTCCCGAGTGAACGGAGGTCCCAATTTTGAATAAAGAAATACCGAGTGATGGAACTCGCTCTAGCGAGTAGGAGCCCGCTCAAGCGACTTCTGCTGGTTTCGCTTAACCAATTCAGGGACTTGCCAAGCGAGTGGCACCCTGACCCGGTTTTCTGTTTCCCTCGAATTCGGGTTACTTTTATTTTTTCCCGAATCCTACTCTGAACGTGAAACATTTTCCCCCGGTCTCGGACTTGTTTCATTTATGTCGGGATGTTTCAGTTTGAGACAGTTAAAACTCCGTTTAACTGTAAGATTTTTTTTTGTTGGTCAAAGGTTTGACCAACCCAACTGGGAACCAAACCAACTATATTCCCCGAAAGATATGAATAGAAAATATGAAATAAATGAGTTCTAATTTCTTAGTCATATATATCAGTTTAAAATAGTATGCACCCAAAATTTGAAAAAAAAAATCCAAATAATCACTACTCATAAAATATAAGCAACAAAAAAATTCTTCTTTTAAAATATAAGCAAATGTACTAACTCTATTTCATTTAATGAATAGGATTCTTAGAATGCCTTTATTTAACACTCAATCTAATTTTTAATAGAGAGAGTAAACTCCTTAAACAAGTTTCAATAAATAGTATTAAAGTAAAAAAATATATTTTAAAATGAAATCAATGACATATATGACTTTGACTATTTTCTTAATGTGTATGGAGCAATAAATTTGTTTACTTATATTTAAGGATAAAGATACACTAGTGGAAAAAAGGCTTTTTACACCGGTTGTAGGACCGGTGTGGATGAAGTCGGTGAGAAAAATAGGGACTTTTTACACCGGTTTTGGGACCGGTGAGAAAAATAGATTTTACACCGGGCCTTTGGATTGAGACCAGTGTAAAATATTATATTTCACACCGGTCATGTAAGTAACAATCGGTGTAAATATTATATTTCACACCGGTCCTACTTGTAACAACTGGTACAAAAAATTAACTTTTAACACCGATTAGTTACTACAATCGGTGTAAAAGAATTATTTTTTATCACTATTTTTTTAATATTTTGTACTTCCCTTCCCTTTATTCTACTACCAAATCGTAATGCTACAATAAATGTCCTCATTCCAAATAGAAAGCTCTAATCATATAACTTTTATTAAAAATTGTCAAATTACAAGATAATAAAAAAAAATACAAAGGAAAATACAGAATTCGGAAATACTAATTGCTAAGAAAGGAAATGACAATAACATATTCTAATTCAATTTCCAAACACAATTAAAAATCTGTTCCAGATTGAAAATGAAACAAACTATAATGTGCATCCATCTAATTCAACTTTCTTCTTCTGCCACAAGCGATCTAGGGCACTGTCAGCATCGCCCTGGAAATTCAAAAAGAGAACATCAAATCATGAGTTAAAGAAACACAAAAAATTCTTCAAAGTATGAATATACCAATAAACATAGTTTCCATCAAAAAATTAAAACTATCAAAACTGGGTACCTATACTACAGCCAATCATATTATTGGCTTTTCCTTACTCCTCTATAAAGGTCAAGGATTGGGTAATAAAAGTTAGTCACTAAACCAATCTTTAAAAGTGTGTCAAACTCAAAATTATTCTCCGTTATTTGATATTTTAAAAATGTAAAATATGTATAACTTTTTTAAAATAGAAAAATATATTAAAAAAATTATAACCCATTGCATAGGTCTCAATCTAGTGTTTATAAGTATGCTATATCAATATAAGCAACTAACCTAGTATAAATTAGAAATAGTTTTAATCAGTAATATTAATTTTAATTTAAAAGTCTAATAAATATGAAAGTGGTAAACACAGGCTATGCAATTGAACTTATATCTAATTTGCAAATTCTCATTTCTATACAATGAATCAAGAGCAACAAAACACTCTGTAACACAGTTACACTATATAATCCAATGAACTCTGGCCACTATATATAGAGTATTATAAATTGAAACAAAGAATCCAATTTTTAGCTAAACTTAAAAATATGAAAAAACACAACTAAAAAACCTCAATCACTTATTAAATTTGAATAAACCATTAATCTGAAGCATTGGCCCAATAAACTAAGAGCAAAGAGAATGACTTGCAAATCCAAATATACCAACAGTGGATCTTCTCAGCTGCATCTATCTTATCATTTGATTTGCATCTTTCATATAAACAGCAACTTGATTGCTATAGTATTATAAGACAACAAAATTAGGATTTGAATAGCATGCTTATCAAATAATTAATCAAGACTTAATTAACATTGGTCCCTATAGTTTTGGCTATAATAGCTTCAACACTAAATATGGAATATAATTAAAAGTATCACATCTATATGATAGCTTCAAGCTATTTGATCTAATAGTTCTAGAAGCCATTCCAATATGTAATTCCAATCCAGAGAGTCCATTTCAAGGACTCTTTGACTGTAGACGATGAATAGGTCATCATAATGGAATGATCTCCAATCATGACAATAGTATATTATATTCTCAACCCACCCATAAGAAAATCCTTTGATAAGTTTAACCATTTGCTAACCCACCCATAATTAAACACGAAGAAAATTTAGAGACATGTAGGCCAATTTTTACACTAGAGTTTGAGTTTCATTAGTGATTGGCCAACATGTTGATAAAATAAGACCAAATATAAGAAAAACACAGTAAAATTTATTGCAAATATTAATCTCTACACAGGTATCATTGTGAAACAGAACAAAGACCAAGAACACAAGTAGCACAGCAGAGATCGAGGAATTCTCTCCCTTTCCTTCATCTAGGTATTCGAGTGACCTGGTTCCTTTCTTTCCAATTTCCTTTTCCCAAATGACTCTAATTATTGGCTTTTCCTTACTCCTCTATAAAGATTAACATAGATCATCAATGTTTGTACTTTTGTCTAGGATTCATTAACTTTATCAACTTAGCAACAAAACAACACCAGTAAATATAACTTGAACTAACAAAGAAAGGGGGAACAAAATAGAAACACTTTTTTCTCTTGTCTGGCCTCAACAACCACAGAAGTGCCAATAAATACCATATCAGACATCATGAATTACTAGGACTATACTGTCTACACACATATCATACAAGATGTTTGAATACAAACAAACCTGATATGCTTTCGTGGATTGATCAGCGGCCTCTTTTCTCTCATTACTAGACTTGAACTCTGTGAGGTACCGGTAATAGTCCCCCTTCCTGCAAACAACAAAGTAGAAATCAGAACACACAACTCTGATTAGAAAAAAAAAGAAAGCTATTGGTTATAAAACAATAGTCAAATCCTCCACCATGCACATGTTCTAATGTAAAAATTATGCCTACGACTAAATGGGTTTTTTTGCCTAATAATGAGAATACATAAAGGGCAATAAGAAAATTATACACACTTTAGAAAACCAAAAAATGAAAAACGGAGAGAAGAGCCTGACTTAAATGACAGGAGACAAAAGAAAAACAAATCTGTACTCTTGGATTTTGAAAATCATCCATAGCACCGGCCAATGCTGGCAATACTAAGTGATGAAATTTAACCTGTAAATCTGGTCCCAAATCTGTGGACAATTGGCCAATTACATTTATAGCTGCCCATCGCATTCTAGGGTGGGGATCGTGAAACGAATTTAAAACCATTGACAATACCTGCTCCAGGTTCTTTATCATCACCTGCACCACCAAATATTACAATCTAAGAGACATTCACATATTTAAAATAAAAATAACTAAAATTTACTACTAAACGCAACCACATGTTCTTCTATAACATACAAATAATAAAAGTGTAACAAATAGTTCAAAGCTAGAAACCATAGCAAGTACAAATATACCTTTGAGCACCCCTTCGCATTCTATGCAAGTGTAATGAGTGCAGCATGGTGTTTTTGCCACTCAGGATCATCCTCAACATGCTTTATAGAACTCCACACTCCACATTATAACAACAGAAAAAGGTTGTCTGTCCACTAATCTCCACTTGAATTACAGACAGTAAAGGCTAACCCTTTATGAAACAAACTCTGTTATCGACTTGAAAAACGTAATGCATCAAACCTTATATGATGAAAGTAAACACTAAATATGCAAAGGACAATGATGACGCCTTGTATTTCTCTACAACATATAAGAAAAACAAACAAAAAAGCAGAGGAAAAGCTATGAAATCTTGAAACCTTAACAAACCTAACAAGAAATAGAAGAAAATAAGGCCTGACTTCAGAACCGTAAGATTTGTTTCGTATGGGAATATGATTCGGTAGGATAGAGGCTCTACAAGAGGATGTAGTAAGGGTGAAAAAAATCAAATACAATTCCTTATTCTCTTCTCTTTTACAAAAAAATCAAATACAAGTTCATAAATTTTAAAGATTCTGATCTATGATCCGAAACACAAAACGGTATGCACCTGTAATTCTTACAACTTCCTCATTATCCCAGGAGCACGCTCCCTCACTTTTGCAAGAGTCACCACAAACTCAATCGCCAAGTGCCTGGTCCCTTCCTCCAAAGCTTCCGCCTCCGCGACCTGCAGCATGGCCTCAACCACATCCATAATCTGCCAACGGAGAAACTGTGGCTCGGTGCCAGCAAGTTCAATCAGAAGCTCAATTGGGCGAGGGTGGCAATGCAGACATCAGAAGGAGTAGAGGAGTAGAGGCAGCAGAGAAAGACAGAGTGGAGAATGAACAATTGAGGGAGTAGGGTTTGGCCGATGTAATGAGCTAATTGGGCGAAAATCAACTAGAAGAGGAGAGGGAGGAGGTCGGGCCAGGAAACGGGGTCGTCAGGGAGAAGAGAAAGACAAGGGCTTTGAGGGAGAAGAGAAAGACAGGGGCTTCGAGGGAGAGGGAGATAGGGCCTTCGAGGGAGAAGAGGGACATGATGGTTTTGAGGGAGAAGGAGACGATGGCTTCGAGGGGGAGAGGGAGGTGGAGGCGGACACGAATATGGAGAGCCTCGAGAGGATGAGGAAGGAGTCACGCATACAGAGAACTTCTAGGGGCTAGGGCTTTCGAGTGTGGGGAGAGAAAGGAAGTGAAATAAAGGCTTTCTCACTGGTCCTAAATAGAAGACCGGTACAAATTTTGTTATTTCTCACCGGTCTAAATATTAGTCCGGTACAAACTTTGTTATTTCTCACCGGTCCAAATGTTAGACTGGTATAAACTATATTTTTCTCACCGGTCCTACTTACCAACCGGTATAAAGTTGTATATTATTTACAAAATTATCACCACCTTATTTTTTACACCGGTCACATTATAACCGGTGTAAAAGCCCCGGTGCAAAAGGCTTATTTTCCACCAGTGGTAGTACTATAGTAGTGAAAAAGTTAAACAAATGTAATTTGCATTCAAGTATCACCCTTGGAATTAACAAATGAACTTAATTTATGGCCATCAACTTCATTTTCCACTCATCTCAAGGACATCTAAAAAGTTTTAAGCACAAATTAAAAGAAACAAACAATATGATGTAACCATAAAAATTTCCAATTAATTACCACAAGTCCTATTTCAATGCAAAGAGATGTTATGGAAATGTTTCATAAGAATATAATGATAGTACTAGTGGAGAAAGGAGATATAAACTTGGTTAAATGAGGTTTTTAAACACGGCCCCGCAACCGTGTTTGTTCCCGCCGTGATAATAGATAAGGACTTTTAACCACGGTTTATAATCGAGTTTATATAATATCTTTAAACTCAATTTTGAACTGTGTTTAAAAGAATTGAGATTTAAACACGTTTACCATATTTAACCATGATTAATTACATAACCGTGTTTAAAAGTTTAGACATCTAAACACAGTTATGATAATAACCGTGTTTAAAAGTTTTGACATTTAAACATGGTTATGGCAATAACCGTGTTTGAATGTAGTGTTTTTTTAATGCGGGTTCTATTTTATTGATTTCTCAAACTTGCAATGTTACAAACTGATCCGATCTGGATACCGGTCCCCAAAGTTATGACGTCAAAATGACCTCATAAGAGGGAAACCGGTGTCACAGTTCAGACAGTGCCACACCAGATATCCGATATCCCTTCATCCACTCTTATTTCATCAGACGTTCTATTCACTCTCTCTCTACAACGGGCACTTCACTCGTTCTCACCACACATCTATATAACCGTTTGCCTCAGGATCATTGTGAGATAAGAGTTCTTTATAACTTATCAGCGAAGATACCCTGCATAGCGGAATGTGTCAATGTCAATTATCTCAGAGAGTAAGTACATGTGTTAGCGAAATATGCGGAAAGGTGATTATCCTCCATCCTTATCACATGATCGTACTCTGATAATTGACCTACCCCCTTGACACATTCTGAGTACTGAGCCACTTTGATTGACACACTTCACACGCTATCAGAACCAATGGACCCACTTGCATCCAACGATTCATTTCCTACGTTCAACTATAAATAGCATGATCTAAAACGCATGCAAGGTTACCTTGTCCAAACTCACTTCTTTACTATTACATTGCTTGAGTATTCATTGAGTTCATACACTCTTCTAACTTGAGCGTCGGAGAATCTTCACAGGTGGCACCACCTTTCACCCTCCCTCAGCGCGAAACGCTGGTGTGAAGGATCTCCAGGACAACAAGACCGGTTTCTCCCACTGAGAGGCCAGATTACAACACCGGATACACATTGTACCGGTATGCAAGCCCTAAAATACCTGCATCCTTATGGCTGGTCCCACACCGGATCCTAGACCCCGGTTCAGACTAGTTCACAAACCAAAGACAGTATATCCCAGCTAGTTCATTTCATGTACAATGATCATCAATTAATGAAAACAAATCAAATAACATTAATATGTTATAAACAACATATATAATGAAGAAAATGATATATATATATATATACAATGAATATTATTTACATGAATAAAATAAAATAAAATCGTAAACCCTAGGTAGAATCCTACACTGGGTATAATAAATAAAATAAAAATAAAAATCCTATACTACTGAAGTCCTTTCCTGACTTCATGAAAGTATGCAGACTATTACCTACTAATATTATCTATGTGTGTTTGAAGGAAGTATGACCAATCTTGAAAATGCTGCAAACAAAACACAAAATAATTAGCACTAGTGAAGTACAAGAATTTAATTACTATGTGAATAAAAATTTTATAAAATGTTGGTAAGTGAACACTTACAGTTATCTATCTATCTACTAGATGGTTTTGGACAATGGTCAGCATGATGTGCATGATGTAATATGTAACACCCCTTTATATACACGAGATATATATATTCTTCTGGCTTTTAAAAAACTTTATAAAGATATACATATTTATTACTTATTATCTCGAGTATACAAGGACGTATATACATCTGATTTCCTTTGAATATTGAAAGTAAAGAAAGAGTGTTGTCTTTCAATATTGTTCATAATGACAAAAGGAACTTTTAGAAAATCATAAGTGATCAAAGATTACAGTATCATATCCAAATGATAAGGTTTATCAAAGTTTAACTTTTACCTTGTTATAATTATCCAACTTGATATTGCAATAAGGTTAACTAAAACTAAATTATACCTCTACTACGACTACGACCAATCATTTCATAGTCCTCGAACTATAGGGTTTTGGAATCCTACTCTTGCCATATCTCTTCACCTGATGAGACCACTTTACCCTCTTGTAATTTCATTCTTTCATCTTGGACTGCTAGCTATACATCATATAGAATATATTTTGAACACGAAAATTCAAACAAGAAGGAGTGAGAAACAAAATATAATATCTTACAGATAAGACATAAGCATAAGGGTTTTTACAAACTAATATAATAATATCAGTCATAATCTCATACACAATCAATTATGAATATAGGGTTTCCACAAACATAACAATTATATTTTCATTTACACTATCCACATAGAATGTCACAATCACATGAATATTATGTAATGCTTTTAATGCTACTATCTCATTCAATTTATGCATATGGGCCCTTAAAGTTTTAATTTGCATTGGACCAATCAGGAATTTACACTGTTCCATAATTCTGGATAATAATAACATAAATGCCTTCATGGCATATGAATAGCTCAACTGGCATGGAAACACTTAGAAACTAGTCAGATTGAGAAGGTTTTTATTGTGAAAGTACCCAACACTAGGGAGCGACCCCAGGTCCCCTGAAGCACCCTTTCACACCCTCTTATCCCAAGGCTCACAATTAAGCCTCCTCTAATGTATCCTTGATTTCTATAATCCATCCCCAGACAATATCATATCTTATTTCTCTTTAATGATTCATGATGCATGAACTACTCGCGTATTGAGTTGGTTAAGACTTTTAGAAACTCAAGTATAAATTATATCTTTGGGGCCTACAAATCACAACATAGCCACCCCGATAAACTGCACATTTCCAAACTCTTAAATAAGTTCTGCCACACGCAGAAGAATTTTAGTACAGTTTTCTTTATCATTTACAAATCAATATTATTATGATTTGAGTTTCAAAGTCTTAACATATATTTCAAACCTTCTTTGGAGTATTTATAGGAAATTAATTTACTTCAGACACAAGTTTAAATTATCGATCTTTTTCCATCTTTGCTTATAATACTTGAAAAATATATAATAAAACACTTTTGAAATTAAAACTCTTATTTTCAAAAATTTAAAATGAAATATCATTGAAGTATCTCATTTCCATTTGAGAATTAAATATTTTCATATATATATACATATATGAATATATTATTTTCATAAAACAATTTTTTTTAAAATAAATAAAAATTATTCTAAAATTTAATTAAATAATTTATTTTGAAAGATAAAAGTAAGTCATAGAAATTATATACTTTTATTGAAAATTAAGAAAAATTTCTTAACAATAATTTGAATAAACCTTGAGAAATTATTATAAATAATTTCTTTTAAAGTAATAAAGAGTAAGGGATAAGTATATTCTTACTGAGTTTTAGCTTCCCATCATGCTTGCTATATGTTTAAACTCCACATCACAAGATCATCAATCACAATCAATCATAATCAAATATTGTAATATCATCAATCACAATCAAATATAATCAATCACAAATATTATCAATCATAATCAAAGCAAATAAATATTATTCATAAATATCATAATTTAAAGTTTAATAGTTATTTAATTTAATAAACTTAATTTCAAGTTCTTATAGTTCATTCCTCGTATAGGTCTATATAAGTCCATATAGGTCATAATACTCCAAGTTGTTGCATAGGTTTAGTCCAGTCCATATAAGTTATAAAAGTCCAGATCCTTGCATATGTTTAGTCTAGTCCGTATAGGTTACAATAGTCTAGATCCTTGCATAGGTTTAGTCCAGTCCATATAGGTTATAATAGTCCAGATCTATGTATAGGTATTTCAAAATAAGTTACACAAGATAGTAAATTTATTATTAATTTTAAGTTGAAAAGTTATTATTTTAAAATAATAATATTATTAAATTTAAAAGGAGTAGGGGACTCCTCCCATTATTCTTATGCCTTTTCATATTATATTCCTATCTCACTCTCCCTTACCTCTTGTATCTTGATTCATTATTGAAAGTCCGTGGCACCTCGTCTCCGAGTTCTAAAACATACCAATTTCATTTTAATATACTTATAAGATGAAAATTTAGATTACTTATTGAAACAAGGAGGGTAAATAGTAATTATGCATAGTAACGGTAAAAAGTAAATTTTAAATAGTTACCATCAATAGTAATAGTAAATAGTAAAATATGAATAGTAACAGTAAATAGTAAAACATGAATAGTAACGGTAAATAATAAAATATGAATAGTAACGATAAATAGTAAAGCGTGAATAGTAATGGTAAATAGTAACAGTAAATAGTAATTTACTATTGATACAGTAATTTACTATTGATATAGTAATTTACTATTGACATAGTAATTTACTATTAGAATAGTAACTTAAAATAATATTATATCCAGTATAATAATAAATTTCTAAAATGATATAAAATTAAATATAAAAAATATAAAAGAGGGTTATTCTTACCTTATAATTTTGGCAGAACCTCCCTTCATAAAAATTATTTCTTTCTCTTACTCCCACCACTATCTCTATAACACTGCTATATTAAGAAAATTTAATCTGAAAATATGAATTTCCTTCGTTCGAACCTTCGCTAATTCCTTCAAAATTTTATTTTAAAATTCTAATAAGAGTTAAATCATAAATATGTAAAAACATAAATATAAAAACATAAAATAAAAGTTGTGAATAATAAAGATATTCAAAATTCTTAATATAATTTTCTTAATAAATGAATACTAATTAAGTCATTCTAAAATTCTCATTCAAAATACATATATATTTTTATTATTTTTTTATTATTTTAACAAAATAATTAAATATAAGTACCACAATTTCATAAAAATATTAATTAGTTAATAATCAACTAACTAATAATAAGTGTTTTCCCATTAAAGAGGTATTAATATCTACTTTCTATTTGAGTAGAAAATAGGATGTTACATAATACCTGCACTCATGGCTACCCTGTTGTCTATCAAACTATCAAATAAACAATTGGATAATGTTATTTCAAGTTTTTAGAAGTTAGTAAATAACAATGCTTCTTGTTTGAAGTACTTACTTTTGGGTTGACTCATTGGACTTTTTTTTTTCCTGTTGATGCTTCCTTATAGTCGAGTGAATCTAGCTACAGCCTTGTGTAAAAACAAAACAGGCAATGACTTAGAATCGTAGAAGAATAGAACGGCGTAATTGAATTTGTAAAGCTTTTTTATTTTTTAAATGAACTTACGCCTCTACTATTAGTTTGAAGTCCGCAGGAGCAGTCCCATGCAAGGAATCAAAGTATGCAGCAATTGAATCCTTCTGACAAATCACCATGAGCTGCTAATGAGAGCTGCAATGAACATTGATAAGTGAGACTGCAGGATGATTAAATTAACAGACAATAATTATAGAAGAGACTTTTACTTTCTGTGATATATGTCGTAACCGTGATCGCGGTGGGATGACCGGCCCTTAAAAGTATTTAGGCGTTTCATAATCTTTTCGAAAAGAAAACAAACAATAACAGGGGTTCGAAATCTTTTCGAAAGAAAACAAATAACAGTAAGAATAAAGAAAACAGGGAGTCGCCACTAATATATTTTTTAGGTAAAATATTAAGAAAACCTCTTTTAAAAGCACTAGTCGTAAGAGTGAAATTCTAAGTTCGGGAGTCGAATTACAGGTGAGGAAGGTATTAGCACCTCACAACTATCCGTTATAAAACGGTTACCTCAAATTGATAGCGCGCATTATAAGTAGCCTAGGAATTATTTTAACTTCTTTAAAAGGAACAAACAAAACAGACGAGGAGGTTTCCAAATAAGATTAACAGGACATCTTATCCAAATTAATCTTAAACCAAACAACTTGACTAAATAGTTATAATGAAATACCAAACAGTAATAGTAAGGGACTAAACATGACAGTAATAAACCAAATAGTAACAGTAAGAATCCAAACAATAACAGTAGAAGACTAAACGGTGATAGTAAGGATTAACAGGACGTCCCATCCAAATTAACCTTAAATTATAACACAAATTAGAGATTAGAATAAAGATAAATAATATAAGATAAAATAAGTTGATTAAACAAAACAAAAGATTAACATGATGTCTCGTCCAAATTAACCTTAAATTGTAACATAAATTAGAGATTAAAATAAAGTTGAATAATATGAGATAAAATAGATTGATTAAACAAAACAAATGATTAACATGACGTCTCATCCAAATTAACCTTTTTCTATAAGAAAATAAAATATATTGAAAATATGAGAAGACTAACAAGACGTCTCGTCTAAATTAATCTCTCTTTACTAAAAATATTATTGTTATTGTATATTAAAAAAATGGTGAGATCAACAAGACGTCTCCTCTAAATTAATCTCATTTTTAAGATATTATTATTTAGTAAACAACAACCCATTGAAAATTTGAAAAGGTTAACAAGACATCTCGTCTAAATTAACCTTCTCGTGATAAAACAGTTTTCTAAAATAAGTTAGTACAAATTTTATTGAGATAGAATGAAAACACACAAAAGATCGTTAAAAGGAAAGTGGGCCCGACAGGAGTTATTCCCACTCCTACGTATTCTCAAGCGTATTGAGAAATCAAAGTCACGTAGTTCTAGGGAAAATTAAGTTTAAAAATATTTAAATTATTTTTGATCGATTTGATATTTAATAAAGGAGAATTCATGAGGAAGGAGAAATACAAGGTGAAGAAAATCGCACGTGCATAAACCTTTGAAGTCTTATAAAGCTGATGTAGGCAAAAGTGGTTTTGCACGACATTGCTTATAAGATTTTTGTTTAGCATAAAAATTATTTATTATTATAAAATAAATGTTTAGATTTTAATATATTTTTTATTTTTAAATTTATCACAAATAAAGAAACTATTTACTTATTTTAGAAAAAAAATATTTTTTGGTTTTTAAGATTTTTATTAGCATAAAAATTTTATTATATTTTTAAAGACAAGGACATTTAACTTTTAGTATTTTTTTATTTTTTAATATAAGTAAAAACAATTTATTTATTTTTTATTCTAGAAAAAGGATATTTAAATTTTATTATTTTTCATTTTTTGATTTAGCATAAACAAGAACTCTTTATTTTTTAATTAAATAAAACAATAATACCATTTTTTTGTGTTTGGTTTTTAAAGAGACAAAATAAAAATAAACAAAAAAAGAAGAAACACACAACAGAAATAAAAACTAATAGGCCTCATTGTGAGGCCCAAAAGGCCAAAAGAAACAAAACAAAATAAAAAAATATATCCTAAAGTTTAAAGAAATAAGAGAAAATAAAAAGAGCATCAGCAGGTAGAAGTGATGAGCGGAGGAGGGAGAAAATAGATCAGAGGAGAGAGAAAGACCGTGGGAGAGAGAGAGGACTGACGGAGGAGGAAAGAGGGCCGATGTTCACAGGTTGGCTGGCGTCGTGTTTTGGTGGCAGAATCCCCTTTTTTTTTTTTTTCTATTTTCTTGCTATTATTTGATAGGTATGTTGCTGTTGGAGCTTTTTCTTTGCTTTGAGCTTTGGGTTGTTATTTTGATTGATGAAGAAGAAGATTGGTTTGTTGTGGTTGTTACTAGTGATAAGGAGGATGAAGATGAGATGATGTGAAATGATGAAGCTATTGATGATGTTTTTTTATTTTGTGAGTTATTGATGAATAAGATGGGGATGAGATGATGAAGTTGGGTCTGTGTCCTCCCCCCTGGGTTCATTTCAGCATGGTTTTTAAACTAATTTTGGCTAGAGCCTTTGTGAATGATTGAGCCCTTTACAACACATAAAACGTTTTTCCCATACTCGTAGTGGAGTAGGTATTCATGATTCATGTAATCTGGGCATTATGCATTGTAGTGGGAAACCAAAACAGATGGGTGATGTTTTTTTATTTCTTAAAATCATCTTTTCTTTTAATAAAACTGAAAAACTAACTATGCTTTTGAAAATAAAAGATGATAACAAGAAAATGGCATTCACAATATAGGGCCAAATACACAACCTTGACTCGAAAAACAAAAATAGAGCCTGTAGCCTAACCCCATTACAAGCTTAAAAAGTCCTTACTAATCCAATTGTGCTAGCATATTTCATGATGTTTAGACCTGTTACAAGCCTATGTTGATCTAACAATTATGCAGGTGATGAGTGCATGTAATGAACCTTATACACTGAGAGAAGAGAGAAACACCAATCCAGTGAGGAAAGTATCACCAGCTTGTTTCCCAAAGGAGGTGTGAGTAGTTATATTTTCAGAATTTACGAAAAGAAAGCATGAAGGGTATTCAATAATTATGATATGAACTAAGTTAAGGAAAGGTTGATTGTTTTGAGTAAGTGTTGTTGATTTAATTAATCTGAGTATTTGCTTGAGGACAAGAAAGTTTTAAGTTTGGGGATGTGATAAGTCTTGAAAAGACTTAATTATTTCATCTTTTATTTAACTTAATTCATTAAATATTGTTTAGTTTGGCATTATTATTTAATAAATTGTCAATAATTCTTATTTTATTTATTTATTTCAAAAGTGTTTAATTTATGAAAGAAAATGATTAAAAATAATAATTAGATAAAGAAATTTGTTTATTTATAAATTCACTAACCCAACGTACATACGCTGGGCAGCCAGCGTACAAACGCTAGGCAATTATTTGTTTATATGTGCAGGAGCAGTTCACGCTCAAGCTGGAAGGTTGCAAGCTCAAGCGAGAGATCCATGCAAAATACATGAAAAGAAAGAAAGGAAAGCATGACCTCGCTCAAGCGAGCAAACTCACGCTCAAGCGTGAGTCCAAAACACCATTCACGCCCAAGCTTCCCCACTCACGCTCAAGCGTGAAATCAACACTGCAGTGAATAATTCGATCCCGCTCAAGCGCGAGCCCTTCACGCTTAAGCGTGAAGGTGGTTATTTAAACTGATGCTTTCCCTCCAAAAGAAGCTCCGCACCATTGGTGTTCCTTTTTGCCTGGTGTATTGCTACTGTACATTAGTAATTTAAGTATTGAGTTGTAATTAATTATTTATTTGTATTTATGTAATTAGTTTAGTTAGTTTAATTATTAATTAAGGTTTCTTTGTAATTAATTAAGTTAGTTAGTTAGTTATTTGCATATATATACTTGTACATACTCTCTGTGAGAAAACACGGAGACGGTAGAATACATAATACGATTCATTTTCCCATTTTCAATCTCTCTCTAATTCTTTTCTTTCTCTAAATGCTCTCATCCATGTCTCTCCACATTCCTTCGACAGAATCCAAATCCATTTCCATGGGTTTCTAAGTCCCTAGGGTTGGGATTGCGAAGGTTTGTAATGAATTCTTGAAAGTGTATTGAGGAAGTCAACTTCTAAATCAAGAGGAGAACAAGCTGAAGAGTGGATCTACTTTACTGGATTGACAAATCCAGATCTAATGAAGAATCTCACCAGTGAGGAATCATGGTTGAGACTTAGGTAACTTCCAGCTTCCTAACTAATTCAGGCCTAGCAATTAGGTGAATAGTTAGGGTTCAACCCCCAATTTCACATTTGGTTTCTCTGTTAATTGAGCACCTAAGGGATTAGGGTTTAATGCTTAGGAATCAGTGTTATTCACCTAAGGAATTAGGAAGTAACTATCTGTGGATTGTCCTCTTGAGTCTGAAGATTGATTGAACCTTAATTGCATGTTTCTTGATGAAATTGTAAGCTGAAGCAATCCTAACCTATCTTCTATTAATCACATTTCATCTTTCATACTGTCTCTGAAAATACAAAAACATTAGAAATATAAAACAACAAAAACAGAATGAACTCTATCTACATTGCGTTGGTTCAGCTTGTATCAGTCTAAGATTGAGGTAATTACCACAATCCCCGTGGGAACGATCAAATATATTACAAATTTAATGATTGTTGCGCTTGCCAAAAGAATAAATCCTCTGAGAGTCATACAATAAGTCAATATTAATTCAAGATTTTCCAACCAAATTAATGACTCGGAGATTTCACACCATTTAAGGTTGTACTCTCTTACTGGGTTAATTGTCTTGATTTCTTTACTTTCACAGAAAAGGGTTCAAACATTGTGAACTAATTCCTAACTTAAGATTTAGAAAGATTTCATTCAGCATTCATAAGGAGTTATCATATTTTCCAAAACTAGTTGTCCTTCCTTTTATGCAACCTAAGATTAATTCATATCTTTCTTCACTTTTCCAAAACATTTCATACATCAAAAATTTTTGCGCCTAAATATAACAACTAGCGTATGCAACAAAATTTAGTTAGGCATAAACATGAAAATCCAACTATAAACGATAAAGCGAAAGTATTGAAACAACTGCTGAATTTAAAATAACATAAACGTAAATAAACTGGACAAAATGAAATGGAACCACAGAGGCTGATCAATCACGTGACATCAAGATATCGGTGACCATGCGATCGAGCTGCTCCTCGAACTCTCTATCCTCAGCATCCTGCTGCTCCTGAGTCTGTGCAACAGCTGATGATGATGCTAGGATTGGTGTCTCTGCTGGTTCGGATGGTGGTGGTGGTGGTGATGGTGCTACCTGCTCAGCTTCAGCTGCAGCTGCTGGCCTCTCCTCCTCCGGGAAAGTTGGACTATCCCCAGGCCAAGCAACTTTAGCAATGAACTCATCTGGGTGCATGAAGGGTCCTGTCGGGTGGCTCTAATAGCTGGCACGGTAGAAATATATGATTACTCTGTTAAGAGCTGCCTGTTGCTGCTGGATATGAGTGAGGTGAGTGAGAAGGATGGGATCTGTGGTAGGAGGTGGAGGTGGTATCGGTGGTGGAGCTTCAATGTGAGGTGGAGATGATGTAGGCTCGGATTGTGTCAAGACTGGAGGGGGTACGAACGATGAAGGTCCTGCTGATGCCTCAATTCGACAATTTTGATCTATGAACTTTTTGTCGATGGAAGGTCGAATCAGGGTAGTAGGGTCAATATCCACTCCCTGAGATGCACACAAACCTGTAATGAAAGCAAGAAAACCCAAGGTACCTTTCGGCTTTGCATCTGCTATGGTGGTCTTTGGATTTTGTTGATCAAAACGGAAGATTTCATCGGAGAGTATTTATGCAATGTCCACAGATATCCTCAGATCCAAAATACAAAGAAGGAGCTCACACTTAGGTAAAGGAAGATCGAAAACATGAGCATTCGGAACCACATTTGCTAGAAGAAATACAGTCCACACCCTTGTCAGCATTTTCATGTCTTTTCTGAGAAGTCTGGTAGGAGATTGGTTGGCGTCTCTCTGAAAATGGTGGTTAGGAAGGCATAGAACAGATTCCAACTCGTGGACAGAATACACATAGCGCTCCTTCTTCAATTTGTCGTATGTGCACAATTCATCTTCCTCCAACTGTAAAACATCTCCAAGGTGCTCATTGATGGTGTTTCTGTCATAGGAAATCCAATGGCCCCGAACCCAAGATCTTCGGTCCATAGCACCCTCAATCCACCAAGCGTTCGCATAGAATTCCTTCACCACTTTAGGGTCATATTTAACCCAAGGATTGGCAACTCGCAGCCACTTTCTTTTTCTAAGCATGTTCATAAAGTTATCATATTCACCTTCCCTTAAGTTGACGCGACGCTCTGGAAGTATGGTCCAGTGGTGAATGTTATGGAATCGTTTTTCAGTTTCCTTGGTCTTAAAATTTTGATTCAATGGAGGGGAAGAATCTGCAGTGTGCTTCCTTTTTCCACGATCCTTGTGTGCTGCAGCTCATTCGTGCCCTCTTTGTATTTCTTATACATTTTTGGTTCTTGCCATTGCCTGAAATTGCAAATTGAATTTCATGGATTACATGTCAATATATGATATATAACAATTACAAATATTATGATTGTCATTCCTAACAATATTAAGTACATATCATGTACTTGTCAAAACAAAATTGCACTTGGACCATTCCTAACACAAAGCACATGGACTATAATTGTCATTGACCAAATCACTCTTTGAAGTAAATTAAAGTATCATCAAAACAGAGCATGTCATTCATCAGATTCTATCAATTGCATGGCATGATCAATATGGGCTCAAACATTATTCATACAACACTAACCCTTCTTCTAGAACTAGAACCCAAAAACATAGTATGGCCTTAAAATATGAACTTTCCCAAACATTACACCAAATATAGTCTACTTGGTCCATCAGACATAGTTTACTTGCATTCCAACAAAATAGACAACATCAAATTAGGAAATGATACCAACATCACAATGATATTTACCAAAACAGAGCATGGATGCCATGGATTTAAGAACAATGGTATAAGCATTCACTTAACCCTAAGCATCAAGTTAGAGAAAACAAAATCATTAACCTATGCAATCAAACCCTAAATAACCATTAACCCAAACCAATTTCTAGCAAAAGCATCAACCTCCTAGTACCAAAAAGAAGAAGAAGATGAATGAAATGAAGGTTTCGTTAACTTACCAAGAAAAGAGGAAACCTTGAAACTTGAAAATTAGAGACGAGAGAAGAAGAGAAACAGTGCTAAAACCGTCGAATCCGGGAATGAGAGTGGAGAGGATTGTCGTGAGCGAAGGGGTTTTAAGATAGAATGATTTTGTAACCAAAAATGAGACTTAAAAACCTTTAGAAACCTTCATCGCTTAAATTCGCTCAAGCGAGCTCCAGTCGCTACAGTGAATTTAATCTTCGAAAATGAAGAGTCTCTTATTTCGCTTAAGCGATGATGGTTCACTTCAGCGAAATCAAGTGGGAAAGGCACCTGATGCTTTGAAATTTCCTTCGCTCAAATATTTAGATGTCGCTCAGGAGAAAAGTGGGGATTTAGATACTGGAGAAAATTTGCTGGGGCGAAATATATATCACTTGAGCGCATTTTTGAAATTTGTTTTCTGGAAGATATTCGCTCGGGCGAGTATTAATCCGCTTGAGCAAATTTACTCCAGTAGCCAAATAGAAGCAAGATAGTTATTACTCGCTTGGGCGACATTTAATTCGCTTGAGCGAATGTTGTAGAAATACAAAATTGTCAAAATTGTGGGGACTTCTGCATAATTCACTTGAGCGGCCATGTATTTGCCTGAGCAATTTTTGTCTAGTAACTTCTTTCATTAACTTCGCGTAAGCGACTCAAAATTTAACTTGAGCGAGGGTTTTATGAAATGGCTTTCGCCTGAGCGAAATACGGGTCGCTTAAGCGAGTTTCTTCCAGTAACTAAATGTGAGTTTTAAGCTTAAGCGACTTGCAGCAAAGTCTATTAAGAATATATTTCGCTTAAACGAATTGATTTTCGCTTGAGCGAGATAACTTATGCTCAGATTTTAAACTTCCCAACTTAGCTCCTCATCTTTGAATCTCATACCTCTATTATTTCTTATTTTCTTTGGATTTTAGCCCTGACTCAAAATCAATATGTACATCCATGAAAATGCATATGAAACAAGATTCATTAAAGGTCAAACACATTGGGTTGCCTCCCAGTCAGCGCTTGTTTAACGTCATTTAGCTCGACGCCTAATTCATCTCAATTTGGATCATGAAAGTGGAGTAGCATATTCAGCTTCTCCACATCTCTACCCATGTAAGGTTTAAGCCTTTGTCCATTGACAGTCTAAGTTCTTTCAGATTTTGGATCTTGAAGTTCCACTGCACCATATGGCTTTACTTCTTTGACTTGATGATGAGGATACCTCCCACCAGTCAGGGGCACTACAAGGAATAGGAGGGCCGATGACAAGATCCAAGGCCAAGAAGACCAAACCCACCTTACAAAGGATAATTCTCACTCTCCTGGAAGACATAACCAAGGAGACACAAAGGACACCCAAGCTTACTCATTTGATCATGTGGAAGGATGAACAATAGAGGGCCTAGCATAAATGGCCTAGCTTCAAGAATAGGGTAGTGTAGGACTTGAATGACCTGTGTTCAAATCCTACCTAGACCCATTTTCTTTATTTCTTTTGTAATTTTTGGTCATGCCACTAAAATTTTCAGCATTGTCCCACTAAGACTTAGTGGTGGGCGGTTACCCTTGTTTCTAGGTAGTAGAGTAGTTTTTTTTTTGTTTAGCCAAGTTATACAAAACTGAATGGACGTGAGGAAAGAGGAACATAAGTTGATTAATAAAATTTTCTATGTTTTGTAAACTTAGTGGTGAGTGTGATGCTCTTGGTCCTTGTGTGAAGCAAGGTTGATTAGCCATGCATTAGTGTGATGCTTATATGTGAATGCTAGTCAATTATGGAGGTGTGATGCTATCCATCTTTTTGTCATTTTTTTATTAATTCATGCATTTTTACCATTGTTGTCAAATTGCATCTAAAATTCTAAAATCTAAAGAATTAACAAGAAAATCAAGGAATCCTAGTTCAATTGCCAAGTTGCGTTAGTTGTCTTATTATTGCGTCAATTTTCCATTGTAGTGTGCAACTGCATTCACGTGAGAATGAGGCTAGTTTGATCCTTAAATCTCTCATGGAATCTAAATCCCAATAATCAAGGATAAGTTGAAATTAAATTTTTGACCCTTACAGCAAACCACAACGTTCTAAATTCAATCTCCACTCTAGATTTCCCATTTTTCCTTGTATTGTGTATGCCTGTGTGTGTCTTCTTCCTTTTTTTGTGGCAGCCATTCATCATCAAGAAGTCAGCCCTTGCCGGTCCTCAACAAGATCCACATCATTTGGTATCAAAGCTCTTGGAGTCAAGGGCTTGAAATTTCTTGGACAACAGCCAAAAAGGTATTTCGAATTCCATCATCTTCTATTGATCAATTCTGATTCTAAATGCCTAAAATTGATAATTAGGGTTGTGAAAACAAAGGAAAATTATCAAAAAAAAATCGTACCCTAAATGTTTGAGTCTTGTATGTCTTTGTCTTTATTTGTAGTCCAATTCTAGTATTGTTTGTGTGTCTTTTGTATGTCTTTGTCTTTGTTTGTAGTCCAATTCTAATATTGTTTGTGTGTCCTTTTCGGTGTCTTGTTTTTGTTGGCCTCTAGTGATAGGATCATATCTCTATTTGCCATCATTAGCATATTGCATTAGGTAGAGCATTTGTGTGTGGCTGAACTATACTTGTGACTCTCAAGGATTGAATAGCTTCAAGAGTGGTAAAAGGCTAGAGTGAAAATTACATTACTAGAAAAAGCCAAAATTTGAGTGAAACACTTGAAAGAAATTATTTGTGAGGTCCAAGCAGTAGCTGTTTATAATTGTTTTTCACCTTGTATAAGTGTTTTACTGATGGCAGAACAGGGTGAACAAGGAGGCCTTAATCCGTTTCAAATGCAAGCTCTAACTCAACATCTTGAGAGGCTATTCCGACAAGTCACTAATGAAATACATGAGAGAATTGACCAGTTAGAGAATGATAAGGAAGCAAGGAGAAGTCCAAGGAGGCATGGAGGAAGGATGCCAAGACATGAAGAAGATAGGAGAACTAGGGAGCAGTGGAGCAATCCCCTTCAAGGGATAAAACTAAACATTCCTTCTTTTACAGGCAAAAATAATCCAAAGGCCTACTTGAATTAGGAGCTTAAGTTAGAAAACGTATATGCTTGTGGAGAGTTTGGGGAGGAGCAAAAGGTGAGATTGGCAGCCGCTGAGTTCTCACGCTATGCCTTGGTATGGTGGCATAAGCTTCAGAAGGAGAGGCAAAGAGATGGAGAGCCACCGGTGAGTACTTGGGCAGACTTGAGGAAATTGATGAGGAAGAGGTATGTGTCTGCCTCCTATGAGAGAGATTTAAAGTTTAAACTTCAAAGACTCACTCAAGGGAGTCAGAGTGTGGAGGAGTACCACAAGGAGATGGAGATGTTGATGCTCCAAGCCAATCTAGAAGAGGATCCTGAGGTAACTATGGCTAGATTTTTAGCTGGTTTGTCTACTAATATTCATGATGTTATGGAGTTGCAGGAATTCATTGAGATGGATGACCTTGTGCATATGGCCATTCAAGTAGAAAGACAACTCAAAAGGAAGGGAGCTCCAAGGAGAATTGCCCTTACTCCCACATCTGGGTGGAAGGACAAAGCCAAGAGGGAGGGCTTTGGGGTAGCACCCTACTCGGCCAAGGCAGCAAGTAGCTCGGCCATGGATGTTAAGACCACCAAGGAGGCTGATCTAATGCTTCTAAGGGTAAGGAACCAATCCCTGAGAGGACTAGGGACATTACATGCTTCAAGTGCCAAGGTAAGGGGCATTATGCCTATGAATGCCCCACAAAGAGGACAGTAGTGATAAGGGAGGATGGTGAATTGTCTAGTGAGTCTGATACACCTGATGAGTATGAGAATGAGGAGGGAGAGGGTGTAGAACCAGAAGTGAATGAGGGGGGATTGTTAATGGTTAGGAGGTTGTTAGGATCCCATATAGAACCCTTAGACCAAAGCCAAATGGACAATATTTTCCACACTAGGTGTGCTGTACAGGACAACTTTGCATGGTGATTATGGATAGTGGGAGTTGTGCCAATATGGCTAGTACTAAGATGGTATCCAAGTTGAATCTCCCTACCAAACCCTACCCTAGACCTTATACGTTACAATGGCTAAGTGATGATGGAGAAATAAGGGTGAGGCAGCAGGTAGAGGTGCCTATAGTCATTGGAACTTATTCAGATGTGATCTTGTGTGATGTGGTGCCTATGGAGGCATGTCATTTGTTGTTGGGAAGGCCGTGGCAGCATGACCACAAGACCATCCATAATGGTTTCTCCAACAAAATATCATTCACCTATCAAGGAAAGAAGGTGGTGCTTAAACTTTTAAGCCCACAGGAGGTGTGTCATGATCAGTTGAGATTGAGAGAGAAAATTATGAGAGAAAAAAAGATCATGAGAGTGAGAGATTGAGTATGACCGAGAACTTGAGAGAGGAGAAAGAGAGAAAAGAGAGTGAAGAAAAGAGGGGAAAAATAAAAGGAAGAGAGAAGAGCGAAAAAGAGAGGAAAAAGAATGAGAGAGAGATAGCAAAAGAAAGAGAAGTGAGAAAAGTGTTGCTTGCAAGGCAGCCACTCTATGTGCTGGTTTGCAAGCCTATTCTGAATACTAATCCCATTTGTTTTTCTTCTTTGCCTCCTTCTATTTCTTCTCTTTTACAGGAATTCAAGGATGTTTTCCCTTCAGATCTACCCAGTGGGTTTCCACCATTGAGAGGGATAGAACATCAGGTGGATCTGATACCTGGAGCCACCATTCCAAACCGGCCAGCCTATAGGAGCAACCCTGAGGAGACTAAGGAAATACAAAAGCAAATGGAAGCTCTCCTAGATAAAGGTTGGGTAAGAGACTCTATTTCTCCTTGTGCTGTTCCTGTGATTCTAGTACCTAAGAAAGATGGAACTTGGTGCATGTGTAGTGACTGTAGGAGTGTGAATAGCATTACCATTAAGTATAGGCATCCCATTCCTAGGCTTTATGATCTACTTGATGAATTGCATGGTGTAAAATTCTTTTCCAAAATTGATTTAAAAAGTGGATACAACCAAATTAGGATTAGAGAAGGTGATGAGTGGAAAACTGCTTTTAAAACCAAATTTGGCTTGTATGAGTGGCTGGTTATGCCTTTTGGGTTAACTAATGCACCAAGTAAATTCATGAGGTTGATGAATCATGTTCTTAGAGAATTTATAGGACACTTTATGGTAGTGTATTTTGATGACATACTGGTGTATAGTGCTGATTTAGATTTGCATGTTCATCATTTGCATTCTGTGTTGGCTACTTTGAGGTGTGAGCAATTATATGCTAATATTGAAAAATGCACATTTTGTCAAGATCATGTGGTGTTTCTAGGCTTTGTGGTGAGTTATAAAGGGGTAGAGGTAGACCAAGAAAAAGTGAAGGCCATCCAAGAATGGCCAACACCAAAAACTGTGAGTGAAATTAGGAGCTTTCATGGTCTAGCTAGCTTTTATAGGCGCTTTGTGAGAGATTTTAGCATATTGGCAGCCCCATTAAATAAGTTGGTGAAGAATAATGTGAGCTTTAAGTGGGGGGAAAAACAAGAGAGAGCTTTCCAAACTCTTAAGCAAAGACTATTTAGTGCACCCATTCTAGCATTGCCTAATTTTTCCAAGTCTTTTGAAATAGAATGTGATGCTTCTGGCATAGGTATAGGGGCTGTTTTGCTTCAAGAGGGCCACCCTATAGCTTATTTTAGTGAAAAACTAAGTGGGGCCGCCTTGAATTACTCCACCTATGACAAAGAACTCTATGCTTTAGTGAGAACCCTCAAAACATGGCAGCACTATCTTTTCCCTAAGGAGTTTGTTATCCATAGTGACCATGAGTCTCTTAAGTATCTTAGAGGTCAAGGTAAGCTTAATAAGAGACATGCCAAATGGGTTGAGTTCTTAGAACAATTCCCATATGTCATTAAGTATAAGAAAGGGAAGGGAAATGTAGTTGCTGATGCATTATCTAGGAGATATGCATGGATTTCTATGGTTGAGACCAAACTGCTTGGTTTGGCAATTTTAAAGGGGCTGTATGATGGTGATAATGAGTTCGGCCAGAAGTATAGGGAGTGTGAAAGGGTGCCTAAGGATGAGTATTATAGATTTGAGGGGTTCTTGTTCAGAGAGAATAGGTTATGTGTTCCCCAATCTTCCATTAGAGAGCTTTTAGTGAGGGAAGCACATAGAGGGGGTTTGATGGGTCATTTTGGGGTGCATAAGACTTATGAGATCTTGCATGAGCATTTTTATTGGGTTAACATGAAAAAGGATGTAGTCAAACATTGTGAGGCATGCATTGAGTGTAAACAAGCTAAGTCTAAAGTGCTCTCACAAGGTTTGTACACTCCCCTCCCTGTTCCTGAACACCCTTGGGTAGATTTGTCCATGGATTTTGTGCTTGGGTTACCTAAGTCCAGTGCTGGCCAAGATGCTATATTGGTAGTGGTGGATAGGTTTTCTAAAATGGCTCACTTTATTCCATGCAAAAAAGTCAGTGATGCTAGCCATGTAGCTGAATTAGTCTTTAGAGAAATCATTAGGATCCATGGCACGCCTAGGAGTATTGTGAGTGATAGGGACTCTAAGTTTCTAAGTCACTTTTGGAGGAGTTTGTGGGGTAGATTAGGGACTAAGTTATTATTTTCTACTACTTGTCACTGTGACGTCCCATGTAATTTTCCGAATAAATTTCTTGCGTTTTTAAAAGATCATTTTGAAATTCATAAATTAAATTCAGAGTTCACGTAAAAGTTGATAATCACGGAATATTATCATGCATACTAGTCGTGAATAATAAAATTCAAAAAAAATATTTACGTAGCGGAAACGATTTAGAAAATAATAGTACATGATATGTTGCATTTATTACAACCCATTAATTTAGAATAAAATCAAAGTCCAAGTAGTAATTCACATAGGCATCAATCATGGCATCACTCTTCATTCCGTGTGGCATTCACTGTAAAAATTAATGTAAGAGTGAGACAGAATATAGAATAAATATAAAATAAATAGAATTGCACAAATGCAAACAACAAAATTAAAGATATGATGAATATGTCAAACAAGTCCATTTATATTTAATAATCCTTATCTTAGTCGAATAATGTCCTGTTGAATCCATTTAGTTTGGTGGAATTACCACAATAAAAAGTCTCATAGAGACACAAGTAGGACTTAGCATATAACATGAATCCCTACTCTTCATGGCGCCCAAGTATCGAAGTACAAAAGTATCACAAGTAGGACTTTGCATAAACCATGAATCCCTACACTTCATGGCACACAAGTACCGAAGTACACAAGTATCACAAGTAGGACTTTGCATAAACCATGAATCCCTACACTTCATGGCACACAAGTACCGAAGTACACAAGTATCACAAGTAGGACTTTGCATAAACCATGAATCCCTACACTTCATGGCACGCAAGTACCGAAGTACACAAGTAGGACTTAACATAAGCCATGAATCCCTACACTTCATGGCACACAAATACTTATGATGCATGAATGCCTTTAACTCTTTTTACCATTTAACAAACCATGATATCAACATTTCCAAAACTACTTGGATAAATATACAAGTCCTCAAAGGGACACAACACACATAATAATTCCCAAAATCATGGATTTACTGTTTCAACCACATATGTCAATAACCACAAAACATTCATGTGCATATAAATTAATTTTGTCACTCATAATTATTCATCACCAAAATATACAACTGTATGATACTCATTAGACACTCAACAATATCAATAATAATCCATAGTCCCTCAAGAATTCAATAATAAATTGTTACCCATAGAGGAAATATCATTTTCATTCATAATAACCATTATAAGAAAGTTTCAGCATTTCCAACAGCAACACACGTTATTAAAACAGCCATAACTTGAGAAAATCAAATCCTTTTTAGGTGATTTCACTTTCTATAGGTCAATAATATAATTAACTACAACTTTCATGAAGAACACAATTTCAAATTCCAAACAGAAATATCACTTATTCATGAAATACCACACTGCCTCAAAGTGAGTTTCTAAAACGTACATATATTAGTAATTTCAACGTTTCTGGAGCTACAAAAATGATTTTAACATGAAACTAGTTCTAAAATACTCTTAACATAAGTATCTACAATTTTCATGAAGACACCAACCACTAATTCACACCACAAAATTCCCAGTTTTGAAAATGAGATTCGGATTTCATAGCTAACAGATTTTCATCATGAACACACTTCTGTATTTTGAAAATATCTAGAGCTACAAGCATCTTTTTAACTTGAAAACACTTTCTATAGATCCCTAACATGAATATCTACAACTTTCATGAAGACATCCAAGGCTGATTATGCATGTATAATTCCCAGAATGTCAAAATATGCACAGAACATAGCTTAAACATTTCACTCGGTCATGCTGTAGTATTTTGGCTATAACTTTTGCTATACATATCCAAATCAGTTGAATCAGGTCTCAAAATTCACATAACAAAAATATCTACAACTTTGATGAAGAAGTAAAAATCTAATTCATACGTTTGCAGCTTCAAAATTAGGCAACAAGTTACGAAATTAAAACTGGAATCCTAGAACAGCATACAACTCTACCCATTCCATAATTATTCACAACCCTGTCCCCTCTTACTTGTTTTTGCCGACTGAAAATGGCTTCCTGGTTGTCCTCTTGGCTTCTGTTCGAAGGGTCTTGAGAAAGGAGAGTAAATGAGAGGTAGAAGGTTCACTATCTTTTCTGTTTCTAAGAGTTTCAGAAGGGATAGTGTTTTGTTTAATAATGCAATGCAGTGGGAGACAAGCTCCTTGTGAGTGGATCGTAGTGCTGTTAGTGGAGATAATGGAGGATTAAAATAAGAAAGTGGGCTTATAATGGTCCACTTCTGGCCGTCCTACATACTAGGGGTGCATAATGGGTTTAGATATATTAAACTATGCGCAAGAGACAAGATTGGAGTCAAAAAGTTACTCTTGGCACTGAAAACCGACTAGAATTCACTCGGTCAGCCTCTAAACCGACTGGAATTCTACCCAGTCAGCATATATGCCGACTGGAATTTGTTAGTAACATGAAGGGAAAAGAATCTGAGTCCTTCTCGTTTAATTAGGCTCCTCAACACTTGGTTTTTCAGTCAGCAAGTGCCACCAAAACTGACTCCCATCGCTCGGGTCTACCACTCAGCGAGACGATCCTCATTGCTTAGCGTTCACTCAATTATTAATTCCACAACCGACCAGCACTCAATCGGTCTTCCATCCAGTAAAACAGCCTAGACCGAGTCCTCTCTTACACAACTACCACTTGGTAGAATCATTCCAAATCCGAGCCCTCAATCACATGGGTTTCTCTCGGTAAATATTCCAGAGACCGATTTAAAGCTCTCAGGTTCCCATTTAGCAGAATCTACTGACCGATCCAGCTCTCATCATTCTCTCACTCGACAATTACTATAAAACCGACCATCACTCTATTGGTTTTCTGGCAATTACTCTAAAACCGACCATCACTCTATTGGTTTTCCACTCGGTAAACTTGTCACAAAGTTCACTCCCTTTTCTTTCACTCGAGTGAAGTTTCCTAGCACTGTCTTTCACTCGGCAAAGTTATTCCTGAGTGCTTCTGGACAGACACACTACATACTCTCAATCGGTGTTATTCTCACTCGGAATTATACTCGGTTATTCATCTCTTAGCAACATAGACTAATCTTCCTCGAAATACTTTTCACTCGGAATCCTTTAAGGCCTTCACTACTCGGTAAAAGAGCCATATGAATAAGCCTCACTTGAAATGTTACACAACTCTGATTCTTCTCTCGGAAACATCTCACTCTATCTTATACTCAGAAGTATTTCAATTTCCTTCACTTGGAATTTTACTACCCAGAAGACCTTGTCTTGAAAAATGCTTTTAAATCAAAGGTCTTCACTTAGAAGTACTTTACTCGGAATTCTCTCTCTCTTAAACTTTCACTCGGATTTGCCTTACTAATCCTTCTTCAGAATAAACTCCCCAATCAGGTTCCATTCGGAATTATCCCACTCCTCATCACTTGGAGAAATTCACCAAGTCAAGTCCCACTCGGGCTTACACCATACATAGTCACTCAGAATACGGTTTACATGGTTCACTCAAAATATGTATAATATCTTTCACTCGGATATTAACACTTAGGAATATAGAAGTATTTCCCACTCGGGTTCTTACTCGGTTAATCATTACTTAGTCAAGATCAAACCAACTTCTTCAACTACGTTTCACTCAGAGTCCATCAGGTCCATTACCACTCGGAAAATGCCCATACATACGAGTCTCACTCGGAATTTGTCTTATATACATGAGACTCACTCGGTTACTTATTTCAAAGACCGACTCATGCACTCAAGTTTGTCACTCAGTAAAAAATAATTTTTTATTGATCATCATTCACTCGTTCTTCTCTCGGCAAAATAATCCAAACCGAGTCCCCCTTCACAGCCTTCAACACTCGGTTCCTCATTCCAAATCCGAGTCTCCATACACACACGGTTCCACTCGGTAAGACTTTTCAGAAACCGTTTCTCCTTCATAGTTGTCCACTCACTCGGAATCTCATTCCAGGATTGACATATCTGGCCATCATACACCGTGTGTCCCCAGTCGGAATCCTTCCACTCAAAAGTATATTTTCCTTTGTACTTTACTCGGAAATGAAGGCACTCAGTGAACTTTCAGTTAGAATTGCAATGTCTGACTATGATTGACTCGGAAACTAGTTATTCAGAAGCATTTGACTCGGAAACGAGTCTTTGGAGAGTACTTTACTCGGAAATGAGTCTTTCTGAGGTGTTTGACTCTGTAGTGAGTCACTCGGATTCTTTCACCCAGAAGTGGTTTTGTCAGTCCACTTCACACAAAAGTGTCTCTGGGGCAAGAATTCCACTCGGAATAAACCCTCTCGGCCATGTTCCACTCGGAAAACACAACCTTCACTCGGTATTTCCATTTTTTACTCAGAATTTCTCTTAGTCACTCAGAATTTTCATTCTTCACTCGGAACAGAGTCCCTTTTTCACTCGGACAGTCCTTTCTAAGGCATATTTCACTCGGAAAATGAATCTTATCATTAAAGGTCTATGTAAATCCTATAATTATACCCAAAAATAAAATTTTTGGAGTATTATATACCATCCATAGAGTGTTTTATTCATTGATTAATACTTATAGACCTTCTATACCTCATAATTTACAAAATGGGACTATTATTAAAAACAGGATGTTACAGTCACCCCCAAACTGATGGCCAAACTGAGGTGGTCAATAGGACACTAGGTGCTATGCTTAGAGCGGTATTGAAGCAAAATTTGAAACGTTGGGAAGCTTGCCTACCCCATATTGAGTTTGCTTATAACCGCGCTGTCCATTCCACCACTAATTGCTCTCCATTTGAGGTTGTGTATGGGTTTAATCCTTTATCTCCACTTGATTTATTACCTGTACCTAACATTTCTGTGTTTAAGCATTATGAAGGACAAGCTAAAGCAAATTTTGTGAGGAAGCTGCATGAGCAGGTTCAAGCCCAAATCATCAAGAAGAATGAGAGCTATGCTAAGTAAGCCAACAAAGGTAGGAGGAAGGTGATCTTCCAACCTGGAGATTGGGTGTGGGTACACATGAGAAAGGAGAGGTTTCTTGAACAAAGGAAATCCAAGTTGCTTCCAAGAGGAGATGGTCCATTCCAAGTATTGGAGAGGATCAATGACAATGCCTACAAGATCCAAATGCCAGGTGAGTATAATGTGTCTTCTACTTTTAATGTGGTTGATTTGTCTTTGTTTGATACAGGTGAAGAAGACCCAGATTTGAGGACAAATCTTGTTTAAAAGGGAGGGAATGATAAGGACACCTCCCACCAGTCAGGGGCACTACAAGGAATAGGAAGGCCGATGACAAGATCCAAGGCCAAGAAGACCAAACCCACCTTACAAAGGCTAATTCTCACCCTCCTGGAAGACATAACCAAGGAGCCACAAAGGACACCCAAGCTTACTCATTTGATCATGTGGAAGGATGAACAGCAGAGGGCCTAGCATAAATGGCCTAGCTTTAAGAATAAGGTAGTGTAGGACTTGAATGACCTGTGTTCAAATCCTACCTAGACCCATTTTCTTTATTTCTTTTGTAATTTTTGGTCATGCCACTAAAATTTTCAGCATTGTCCCACTAAGACTTAGTGGTGGACGGTTACCCTTGTTTCTAGGTAATGGAGTAGTTTGTTTTTTTTGTTTAGCCAAGTTATACAAAACTGAATGGACGTGAGGAAAGAGGAACGGAAGTTGATTAATGAAATTTTCTAAGTTTTGTAAACTTAGTGGTGAGTGTGATGCTCTTGGTCCTTGTGTGAAGCAAGGTTGATTAGCCATGCATTAGTGTGATGCTTGTGTGTGAATGCTAGTCAATTATGGAGGTGTGATGCTATCCATCTTTTTGTCATTTTTTTTATTAATTCATGTATTTTTACCATTGTTGTCAAATTGCATCTAAAATTCTAAACTCTAAAGAATTAACAAGAAAATCAAGGAATCCTAGTTCAATTGCCAAGTTGCGTTAGTTGTCTTATTATTGCGTCAATTTTCCATTGTAGTGTGCAACTGCATTCATGTGAGAATGAGGCTAGTTTGATCCTTAAATCTCTCATGGAATCTAAATCCCAACAATCAAGGATAAGTTGAAATTAAATTTCTGACCCTTACAGCAAACCACAACGTTCTAAATTCAATCTCTACTCTAGATTTCCCATTTTTCCTTATATTGTGTATGTCTGTGTGTGTCTTCTTCCTTTTTTTGTGGTAGCCATTCATCATCAAGAAGTTAGCCCTTGCCGGTCCTCAATAAGATCCACATCACTTGAAAAGGTCCTGACCATTTCGAGCGCAGTTTGACTGGAAAGAGTTTTAATTTTGAATTAAATAACAACACAAACTGACCTGGATAGAAGCTCTTTTTCATAATTTTCTTATCATGATAAGCCTTCATTCGATCTTTATAGATTTTTGAAGACTCATATGCTTCTAGTCTCCATTCTCCAAGTTTTTCCAGCTGAACCTTTCTTTCCTTGGCTGATGCTTCTAGATCAAAATTGAGCAACTTCATTGCCCAATACGCTTTATGCTCCAACTCTACTGGTAAATGAAAACTCTTGCCATAAACCAGCTGATAGGGTGAGAATCCTGTTGGGGCTTTAAAAGTAGTCCTATAAGCCCATAGAGCATCATTTAACTTCAGAGACCAATCTTTTCTACTCTGAGAGACTGTCTTTTCCAGAATTCTTTTAATTTCTCTATTGGACACTTTCACTTGCCCATTAGCTTGTGGATGGTATGGAGAAGTCACCTTATGCCTTACACCATAATGCTCTAAACATTTTTGAAGTTGTGTATTGCAAAAGTGGGATCCTCCATCACTTATCAAAACTCTGGGGGTGCCAAATCTACTAAAAATATTTCTCTTTAAAAATTTTGTAACAATTTTGGCATCTGCCCTAGCACAAGCGGTTGCCTCAACCCACTTGGAAACATAGTCCACAGCGACTAAAATGTACTCATTAGAAAGTGAGGCTGGTAAGGGTCCAACAAAGTCTATGCCCCAACAGTCAAAAACTTCAACTTCCAAAATGGCTGTTAGTGGCATTTCATCTCTCCTTGTCATACTTCCTGTCCTTTGGCATACATCATAACTTTGCACAAATAAGTTAGCATCTTTAAATAAAGTGGGCCAGAAAAACCTGATTGAAGGACCTTCGCTGCTGTCCTTTCTCCATTAAAGTGGCCTTCATATGCTGAACTGTGACAATGCCACAAAATACTCCTGGCTTCCAGTTAAGATACACATCTTCTCAATATATGATCAAATCCAAGCTTAAACAGGTATGGGTCATCCCATACATATTGTTGTGCATCCTTCAAAAATTTCTTCTTTTGTTGCCAGGTGAAATCTTCTAGAAATATCCCTACAGCTTTAAAATTAGCCATGTCAGTAAACCATGGCTTCTCCTGAATCAATAATAATTTCTCATCCGGAAACTCTTCTTGGACTTCAGGTTGTAGTGTTGTAACTTCATTGTTGATCAGCCTGGATAAATGATCTGCTATATGATTTTCACTGCCTTTCTTATCACAAATGGTCAAATCAAATTCTTGTAAAAGCAGGATCCATCTGATCAATCTGGGTTTGGAATCTTGTTTGTTTAACAGGTACTTTATTGCAGCATGATCTGTAAAACAAACAACCTTGGAACCAATTAAATATGATCTAAATTTTTCCAATCCATATACTATAGCTAGTAATTCTTTCTCAGTTGTGGCATAATTTATTTGTGCCTCATTTAAAACTTTACTAGCATAATATATAGGATGGAACAATTTAGATTTCTTCTATCCAAGCACTGCACCAATAGCATAGTCACTTGCATCACACATCAATTCAAAATCAAGTGACCAGTCTGGAGCAATTAGGACAGGAGCAGTAATCAATTTCTGCTTCAACAGTTGAAAAGCTGATAAACAAGCTTCATTAAAATGAAAAAGAATATCTTTTTGTAACAAATTACTCAAAGGTTTTGTAATTTTTGAAAAATCCTTAATAAACCTTCGGTAAAAACCAGCATGCCCAAGAAAACTCCTAACACCCTTGACATTGATTGGTGGAGGTAATTTTTCAATAACTTCCACTTTAGCACGATCTACTTCAATGCCTTTATTTGAAATTGTGTGGCCTAACACAATGCCTTTGGATACCATAAAATGGCATTTTTCCCAATTTAGCACTAAGTTAGTCTCTACACATCTTTTAAGCACAGTGTCAAGATTTTCTAAGCATAAGTCAAATGATTTACCAAAAACTGAAAAATCATCCATGAAAATTTGTATACAATTCTCTATAAGATCAGCAAAGATAGAGAGCATGCACCTTTGAAAAGTGGTCGGAGCATTACAAAGTTTGAAAGGCATTTTTCTATAAGCAAAAACACCATAAGGACAAGTAAACGCTATTTTTTCTTGGTCTTCTGGTGCTACTGCAATTTGATTATAACCTGAATAACCATCCGAAAAATAGTAATATGCTTGTCCAGCCAATCTCTCCAACATTTGGTCCATGAAAGGTAATGGAAAGTGATCCTTTCTTATAGCTTGATTGAGCTTCCTGTAGTCTATACACATTCTCCAACCAGTTACTGTGCACGTAGGAATGAGCTCATTGTTGTCATTTTTCACCACTGTCATACCTCCTTTTTTGGTACAACCTGTACTGGACTCACCCAAGCACTATCAGAAATTGGATAGATCATCCCAGCTTCTAACAATTTGATGACCTCCTTTTTAACAACTTCGTTCATGGTTGGATTTAATCTTCTCTGAGGTTGTGCTACAGGTTTATACTCTTGCTCCATAAAGATGTGGTGCATACAATATGAAGGGCTAATTCCTTTTAAATCACTTAGCTTCCACCCAATTACCTCTTCATTCTTCTTTAGGATCTCAGTTAATTTTTCTTCTTCCTCCTTTGATAAGTTTTTGCTAATGATGACTGGTTTTTCTCCTTCAACATCTAAAAAGACATACTTTAAATGTGAAGGCAACTCTTTCAGCTCTAACTTTTGAACTTCAGAAACTTGCTTTTGAGGAAGGGTCTCCACTACCTCTTGTTTACTATTACTTTCTTTGCCTGCATCTAATCTTTGCAGAATCTGCCTGACTTCTTCAACTTCCAAATCATTATGATTCTCAACAGCTCCTATCAAAGCCTTTTCAAGCAGACTTGAATTTTGCATTTTATTAAGCTGTCCTTCAATGACCTCCTCTTCAACATCAATCTCGAAACAACTTTGTTTATCTACTGGATATTTCATTGCTTCAAAGACATTAAAATTTACCTCTTCATCTTGAACTCGTACCTTTAGTTTGCCATCATCAACGTCTATGATTACTTTAGCAGTTTTCATAAACTGTCTTCTTAAGATCAATGGTACTTCAGCATCCTCTTCCATGTCCATTATCATAAAGTCCACTAGAAATACAAATTTCTCCACCTTTACCAAGACATCTTCTGCCACACCATAAGGAAACTTCATTGATTTGTCAGCCAATTGTAATGTCATCTTTGTTGGCCTTATCTCAAGATCTCCAATCCTTTTGAGCATTGAGAGTAGCATTAGATTTATGCTTGCTCCCAAATCCAGTAATGCTCTCTCCACTGGCATATGACCAATAGTGACGGGAATTGTGAAGCTTCCTGGATCCTTGGTTTTAGGTGGTAATGCCTTTTGGATAATAACACTATATCCAGCTTCCAATTCAACTGTTTCTTCTAAAAATCTTCTCTTCTTTGTTAATAATTCCTTCATAAATTTTGCATAGGTGGGCATTTGCTCCATAGCTTCCATGAATGGGACATTAATTTGAAGTCTTTTAAAAATGTCCATGAACCTTGCAAATTGTCTTTCTTTATCCCGCTTTGAAGGATTCTTTGGGTAAGGCATGCTTTTTAATTGAGGCAACTCTTCATCTACCTTGCCTTTGCCCTTCTCTAACTCACTCTTTTTGTTTTTCTCTTTTTCATTTTCTCTATTTACATTTTCTTTTATTCCTTCTTCATATTCTTTTTCTTTTACTTTTTCTTTTTCTTTTTCTTTTTCACACTCTCTTTCTTTTTCTTGTCTTTCTTTCAAAATCTCTTCTTCTTCTTTTTCTTTCTCTCCTAGCTCAACTCCAATTTGTCTACCACCTCTTGTTGTGACAGCTTTACAATGCTCCTTTGGATTTGGCTTAGTATTAGCTCTATACTGAGGTCGTTGATTTTCAGTAATTTGTCAGGCCAATTGTCATACTTGCGTCTCCAAATTCTTTATTGATGCCTCAATATTTTTCTGATTTGTTAAAGAAGCTTGCATGAATTTCTCCAAGGTATCTTCCAATCTTGAAGTCTTCTCCATCAAAGAGGGATAGTTACTTTGATATGGTCTATTTGAAGAACTTGGTTCTTGTTTCCATTCTTGTCCTTGATGTTGATTACTCCTCCACCCCTGAAATTGTTGGTTAGAATAATTGGAATTGAAATTATTTGGTTTACCTTGGTTATTCATATAATGAACTGTCTCCTCTTGTGCTCCGCAATAACCATTTGGATGTTCACCTCCACAGAAATCACATCTTGCATTTTGTTGCTGTATTGGTTGTGAAGACTGTACTGAATGCAATTATTGTGGGAGTTTGGCCATTTGTTGAGTTAAAGCTTCAATCTGTTGAGTCAAGATTTTATTTTAGGCCAAAATAGCATCTGAAGTATTCAAATCTAGAACTCCTTTCCTCTGAATTTGTTGACGATCGTGCTGAGCTTGATAATCCGTTGAGGATAAAGCTTCTATAATTCTAGTAGCTTGATCAGTATCAACTGTCATCATTGTACCACCAGCAGCAGCATCCAAAATCATCTTTGTGTCTGGTCGAAGTCCATTATAAAAGATATTCAATTGAGCAACGTCTTCAAAACCATGATTAGAACACTTGTGAAGTAAGGATTTAAAGCGATCCCATGCTTCACAAAATGGTGCCTTAACTCCTTGGTGGAATGTTGAAATATCAGATTTAACTTTTATGAATCTTGATGGAGGAAAGAAACGGTGCAGAAATTTTTCTTCTACATCAGACCAGTTAGTCAAACTCTGATTGGGGTGTGATTGCAACCATTCCTTAGCTCTACCAGCGAATGAAAATGGGAATAAACGAAGGTATGCAATTTTCATATCCTCTTGACCAAAACCCATGGTACCAACCAATTCATAAAAAGTTGCCAAATGAGTGTAAGGATCTTCATTGGACATTCCAGTGAATTGATGAGCACTAATCAGACTTAGAAAAGCTGGTTTCATCTCCAAGGCTCTTGTTTGTGGCATCACAATACTTGAGAAGTATCGTGGTCCTTGTTGATTTGCATAATCTCCCAAAGTACGCCTTGGTGGTTGGTGTTGTCTTTCCATATCTTCAATTTTTGGAGTTGATATTGGTGATGAAGTTGAAGAAGAAGATTGTCCTTCCTCTTGTTGTGCTTTTGCTTTAGCTTTAATTCTCTTCAAAGTCTTGTCAATTTCAGGATCTATTTCAACTTGTTCTTTTGATCCTTGACTTCTTAATATCATAAGCAAAACTTCCAACAAAGAGGTTAGCAAAGAAAAAGATATAACAACAGAAAATTACAAGTACTATATTCACAAACTGAAATAATTGAATTCGATTTAAATTCGATCCCCGACAATGGCGCCAAAAACTTGCTGATTGTTTGGGTATGATATATTCACAAAACACTCAGATGGTTAGTTTTAAAGTGACTCATGGCAAGTATACCACTTGTCGGTGTAGTATATGTTCAAGAGAATAAATGTCGTTCCCACTACGGATCATTTCAATTCAATTTCAAACTATTACGGCAGAAATGATTTGTGGTTTTCATGTTAATGAATTAAACAACTCTTCATAAATTTATAAATCTATGAAAGCAATACAAGAAATGTAAGTGAAGTAACAAAGTTTAGAGTTTGGGAATCGGATTCACCTTTCTCATCTTCCGATACACCGTTAATATTCATGTACTCAATGTTTGCGATATGATTCTTTACGTCACAATCACAGTCATTCATATCAATTCCTTGACTATGAAATCCATAAGAATAGATTTAATAACGTCAATCCCTTGATCGTTTCAAATCTATTCCAGCATTAAGAACGATTGTTTGGATGTCCATTACGTTAGATACCATCCCTGGTTATCTACTCACAATGAGTGTTCCATTAGATCCGTTTTCAAAAATCATTTTCCAACAACAAACGAAAACTTGAATCAAGAAACTAGTGATCAAATAGATTCAGGCAATGAACATAAAATGGAAGAAAAAGAATCATAAAACAACTCATGAATCAAATAAATATTACACAAGTGTACATCCAGTTTGATTGGTTACCTCCAATCCCAAATGAGAGGATTAGCCACTCATGGTGGTCATGATCTTACAATACAAGTGAAATAAAAAAGAAAAAATATCTCTCACATTCTCTCACTCCGCCTGCATAACCAACAACCCCTCTCTATTTTGCATTGGTCCCTTTTTATAATGCATTAACTCGCTCAAGCGAGTTTAAGTCTCGCTCAAGCGAGATGCATCCTTCACCATGAAGAAAGTCCACATCCTGCTTGGTTTGTATGCTTGTTCGCTCAAGCGACTACTTTCGCTTGAGCGAAAGTCAAGCTAATGAGCCCCTGTTCCAATTTCGCTTGATGTCTTTATTTCGCTTGCAGCGAGTTTCACTCTTTTTAATTCTGGACAAATCTCGCTTGAGCGAAATTGAGTCGCTCAAGCGACTTTAACATTGTAGCTCACTAGAAGAATTTCACTGGATACATGTGAAGGTCCGCTTGGGTGAAGTCTATCTTTTGCATTCTGGACCAATTTCGCCCAAGCGAGAATCCTTCGCTTGAGCTATTGCTTATTCGATCCTCACTGGTTCAAATTTGCCTAAGCAAATTATGTTCTCGCTCAGGCGAGGGCTGCCCTGATACTTGCAACTGTTAAGTGCTTGTCTCGCTCAAGCGAGATCATATTCGCTTGAGCGACGTCTTCATTATTTTGCTCTTAACTTAGTGGATTTCTTTCTTTTCTTGTTCCCTTCTTCTTTCTTCTTCATTTTTCCTGGAATTGCAACAAAATTAACCAATCAACTTGTACAATGTTTATATCTCAATTTATGTTCTATATAGCTTACAAAATGACAAACATTGCATTTTATGTCCAACTTTTAATCAATTCTCATCACAAAATCTATGTAATTTGGACATTTATCAGGTTCACACTCGTGGAATGTCCTGGATACCTAGCCCAACGACGTCGATGCTAAGCACTAGATGCGATCGCAAGAATATCACGAGCCTCTGCAGACATCTCTGTGATACTTTTTATGTCTCCATAAATGAAGCTCCTATATACGTGACAAAGGAAACTTTAAGAGCAGTCCCACTCGGCCCTCAGCAGGAACCTGGTCATCGGGGAGAGTCCTAGCGTAGCATGTCGGACGACCACTTATATTTCCATCTCGGAAGCATACATCAATATGGGTTCGGCAGGGATAGCAACAGGTGTTGTATCAGGGATAACTGTAGGTTCTTCCTCCATGATGTCAATTGGCTCCTTATCTGGATCCTCTTTAGGGTCTTCTTTTGGGTTATCCTCTGGTTTGTGTTTAGGAGTTTCCTCTTCCAAAGTCAAAGGGACGTACTCTAGTAATGGTGAGTATGGGGTGCTCAGAGGCTCGGGTGGAGGATATGGGCCCAAAGGATTATCTTCAACAAGGGCCCTACGGCCTACGAGTTCCTCATATTCCTCTACACTTATTTGACGGGGTGAGTCCCTATAGCGTCGAACGTACTCTCTATCACTTTCATGTATTTATCGTAAGGCAGTAGTAACTCCCAGGGTCTACATGTCAATTCATTATCTGAATCTTCCTAATGACTCCTAGGGTGCTAGGGCCTATTCCGTCTGTCGAGGGCAACCTCCTCTAGTGAACCTTGTCGTCTGCACAGGGTGCACAGGGTCTTTTCTCAAATCTAAAAAGTAGTTGTAAAGGTGAGGAATGTCCCTCACTCACAAACAACGGAGAATTGTCATTTTTTATGTCTCTCCTACCCAACATACATTTACAAAAACTAGGCTATTAGTAAGGTTTAGGCCCCACTCCAATATCGTCCGTTAGTTACCATTCTCTCACTCCTAACTCAAACTCATCTCACTCAGTGTTGCCTCACTCCTCGTTTACAGTTAGTTTATTCCAAGAGGGGTTCATATATTCTTTTTATCAGATCTAGGGTGTAACATAATTATGATTGTAACGTTATCTACAAGAATCCAGATTCATCACCACATCAATATATGTATATCAATTATCAACATTTCAAACATATTATCATACACACAAAAAAATCAAGCAAGGAATCAATCAGACATAATGTTATGTATACATGTATGTGTTCTATTATTCTTCCATCCTTTAAAGTTATTTAATATGATGCATGTGGGCGCAAAATTATATCATTCTCAATTCATCAGAACCGTCCTGCCTTAGTCTCATACTGGGTATAACATTTCCAAATTAGAGTGACCGAAGACCACCGGGTTCTTGTAATGCGAGGGTGATGGTTCAGAGAACAGACTTAGAAGGGGGTTTTGAATAAGTCTGTTCACTTTTTCAAACAAAAAAGTGATATTTAAACGTTTAGAGCATTATGCAGCGGACCAGACTTCCGAGAGTGAGAGAGCATGATTCTTTAATCGAGTGAGCATTATTTGCCAGACTTTTACTATCGAAGATATTAATGATAAAGCACTAGACTTTTAATAGTTAAAGAGTCAGAGAGAAAGAGACAATACACAAACAATTTTACTAGTTCACTTCCAACTCGGAGACTACATCCAGTACCTTCAACTTGAAGGATTTTCCACTATGTAAAATACCATTTACATATGACATTGAGAGTATTATTGAATCCAGCCACTCCTGGCTTAGGCACATCTAGTACCTAAGTATTCTTGACACTAGCCACTCCTGGCCTCGAGTATTCTTTTACAAGCACCCACTCCTTGGGAAATCCCAAGCATTCTTTCATAAGTCACTCGTGGCTCAAACCCAATTATTATTTCTAAAGCCTTTTTCAGGCCAATAGTGTTTCCCAACATGTCTACCAGACCCATTCTTACAATAAATTGGAAGAATTTGAACATCAAATGTGACAAGCCTTCTGACTTAGCTACGCTAAGTGATAAGTCTGATCAACAAACTTCTGTAGATGAAGAGAGGCTTGTTTACATACAAAAACTTAGTACATATAAATGATGAAGTGAAGTGAAGTACATACTAAGTTTTTAATGCTAAGACAGAGACAATGATTTTACATAAGAAACAAATTGATTTCATGTCTCTGACTTAGTTGCTGTGACTTCTGAATATATGAAATACATTAACTCACAGCAAAATTTTCTTTCTCTCTAATGGCAATTTCGTATTTCTTCTTGTAATAACATATGCCATTTTTCTTTTCTCTCTTTCTTTTTTCTCTCCCTCTTTCTTTTTATTCTTTCTTTTCATATTCTCTCATTTTCTCTATTCTTATCTCTCTATTTTCTATTAATTTTATTTGATCATTTTTCTCTTGCTTATTTTTCCTTTTTCTTTCTCTGTCTCTTTTTGAAGAGAAGATTTACAACATATAAATACTTTTTCAGCTTAGGAGAGATAGATCCGTTGGATGACCATTTGAGGATTGCTTCATCTATAGGAAAAGAGATTTTTCTTCAATGGATATGAGCCTACTTGGTCAGAGAGATGTTCTGTATATTTTGCATAGGATAGAGAGCTTTTGAGTTTTACGTAGATAGAGGCAGAGAAGGGTGGTACATTTTTCACCAAAAAGGGAAATTCCTTTATTAGAGGAATTCTGACCATTTTGAGAGTTGGTGAAAAATGGATTTTTTTAACTGTTGAAGTTCTTTGGACCAGACTCGTATAGGAATTAGCTTTTAGAGAATTCTGGGTCTGGTGATCCATAAGGTGTTGATAATAAGACAAATTAAGGTACAAATATTTAGATGCTTTTGCAAGGTCTGGAAGCTTAAAGCACATGTAAGAACAAGATCTGATGTTATCACAGACTCTGAGATATAAGATATAAGACTTTTCTGGTCAAGACCCGGTAAAACATTCAGATGCAGAGATCTCTCTCCTTGAGGTGAAATTCCAGACTTCAAGACTTCTTTTGTCTTTGATTGTAAGATATTTATTGTGACCAGACTTTAAGAAAGTCCTTCCGAACTTTTGACACATAGACTCCCCCTTTCTTATATAGAAAAAACCTTATGTTTCCTGAAATGCTTAAACACACATATCAAATAATAACAAGATATGACTTGATTTAAATTAGAATACGAAATGTTAGTTATCAACAACTCTTAAGATTATTCTGAGTCTTCTTGATTCTAACACTTTCTCCCTATTTGTTGATAGCAAACATTAAGTCTTTTAATTTAAATAAAGTCCTAAAATTTTAATAGCATAAGAGTTATAGACCAAGAGATACTTACAAAGATATTTAGATTATAGAATACTTTTAAGAATAGAGGGTTAGATGATTATACATATTTATAGCAAACATTTAAGAATGAAAAGTTTTATAGAAGACACATGTTTAATCAAAACAACTTCTAAGAGGGAAAAATTTTATAGAAGACACATGTTTAATCAAAATAAATTTATTTGCAATTGATTTCCATAACTCATTATTCTTTTATTTGCAATTGAATTAGAGGGTTAGGAAGAAGACCCAAGAGATTCGAGGGAAGAACAATTGTCCCTACAGACTGTCACATGGTGAATATCATCTTCTTAAGTAGCAAATGACTGCTGAGAAGGCCAGCCAGCTAGACACTGACTCTGTTGATCCTCTTTCTTCCCCCTCGTTCAATGAGAAACGGAAGCGGGCCCGTACTAAGAAATCGGGTGACTTTACTTCTCTAAATGCACAACAAGTTGCAAAGAAGATTGTAAGTATATAATATCTAAGCAAGAAGTTTATATTTTGTATTTTAGCATTCAAAGTTGATTGGTGATGATGGTTTAATTTTTTTATCTTTTATAGGATGAGTTAGTAGTTATGTCTATGCAAGGGAGTTTTGTTACTGATACAGGATATATTGGTTGTGGCCATCGATTGACTAGAGCACCCTAGTAGAGTTCGGGCTGCAGGTAGAGGCCACACTATGTGCATTGTGTACGACCCATCTACTGTATCTGTATCTTCATCATTAGCTAAAATGGTGAGGATGTTTGAGTCAAGGTTGAGTGAGGCCAAGGCTCAACTTGCTTCTAGGTACGATGAGAGATTCAGAAGCCTAAAGGAGGTCATGGATATGCAGGCCGAGCAGATTTGGAGGTTGACCAAGAAGTTACAGGCACTTCCCCCATCACAGCCTGTAGCTGACCCTCCTGTATCCATAGTTGTACCTTTGCTGGTGCCTATTAGCACTGAGGGTTCATGTTTAAGAGCAGATCTTGATAGGATGAACACTAATACCGACCTTGGGAGGAGATGTCAGTTATTCCTAGATGGAGTACCTAACCCGGTTGCCATTGGGATGATGTTCATTATAGGTCATTGGTTCACGGGCAACCCTTGCTGGATGGCATGTCAAGGGTATCCGTGGTGCAGGTTATCACACCTCAACCTGACATGGTGGTTCCAATGCCCACAGATGAGGTATTCCATATTTCACAGGCACTTCACCAGTTCCTCATGTGCCCCACATCCCTGTTGAAGGTCATTGTTGATTAGGTTTGTTGAAAAGTCATATATTTATTTATTTGATTTTATATGTATATATTTATGTGTCTTCCTGTTATTGTCAATTATAGGGGAAGTCTGAAGTTCTAGTTTCGAGGCGGCCGGTGGATCCTATATGAGAGTTATGGAGAGTCTGTGTTGAGTTGTATGTCATACCTACCTTGGTGCCCTAGAACAAGGACGTCTTCGGTAGAACAAGCAATATTCCCATATATATTGATCAGAATGACATATTGAAGATTACAAATGGGACGATCATGCTCAACATCTCCATTATATAGCTTTGGAAGATGTAAGTACTTATACATATAAACATATATTTACAAATTTTATGTGTACTAATGTTTTTCATCGACTATACATTGTAGGTTCATGCATGATGTATATGTGGCTGAAGGGAAGGATGACACATTTGGATTCTTAGAGCCTAAGGCAATACAGGGGAGTGGAACCAAGAACGTAGAGACCCAAGCTTACATACAGAACTGGATGTCTAAGTCCAAGAAGAGGGTTTACTTGGCGCCGTACATTAACAAGTAAGTTGACACTACTTTTAGTATGTGTGTATTTATATAAATGTATATTATTCATTCGTGTGTTGAGTACTTACTCAATTCCCTTTCATTTTGGTGCTCACTCGCTTCTTATGGTTATCTGCTCAGCAGATAACTTGGTAGTTTGCTTTAGTTCGGTACATGACTCAGTTCCTGTACAATTAAAGCTTTATGTTGAAACGTAAGTTAACATTGATACTTTTATTATGAACAACAAACAGGCCTTTTTTATTGACAATTCTAATTGGTGTTATTTTTTCCAATAAGGGTGTAAATGGATATAACCGATTGAAGGGCGTCAACACAAAGAAAATATTACAATTGTTGTACCCAAAAGTAAGTACACTTTCTATGTAGATTTTATTTTTATAATCTGAAGCAAATAGTAACAAACTTTGTACATGTATTATGTCGTATCATAGATAGATGAGAGGATATAAGTGTGGGTACTATGTGATGAAGACGATGCAGACCATCATTGAAGCAAACATAACTGATTCATGGGTAACAGTAAGTTTCGTAAACAATTCATTAATTTCAAACAAATTTGCGTAATGATGTAATTATGTATTTGTGTATTTGTATATGCAATAACTAACAATATATATAGGTTTTCCAGGACCAGTCCTCATACACTACTAAAGAGATTAAGGAAATTCGGGAGCAACGGGCCTATATTTTCTTAGGGTTAGGGGACAATAGTATAGGTATATAAGTATTAGTTTTAGTAGTTTGTATATGTATATATGTTAGGAAAACTTGTTTTAGTTTTAGTAGATTTAGGTTTAGGAGTTTGTATATATACAATGATGTTTGGTATATCTGTTTCCTTGTATTGGGTCATTTTTGTTGTGTTGAGAAAAAGTCTGGTAGAAAATATAAGTTTTAAGTTTTTTTGAACCAAACCCCAGATTTTATATATTCCTGAATTTGTTTATATCATTCATCAAGTATTTTCGCTAAAGGAATAAAAGTCTGAACTGTTTATAACATTTTTTTGGTGCCTAAGTAATTTCAGGATACGAAGATTAGGCTGTAAAAACAAAGGGGGAGCATTCGTATTCTAAAAGTCTGGTAGAGCAACAAAAGTCTGATAGAAGCATCCTGATCAGAGAAATCTTCTTCAACATTCATAAAATTCTATTTAAAAATGCTTTGGGAGTAATGATCATATCATTTTTGCGTGCTTATCATCAAACAACAAAAAGAACAAAATCAACATAAGCAGCAACTGTCAGTGTACCTACCCCTACGAATTTTGATCACAAGTCATAAATCTCAAGACATCTCAGAAAGCAACCTATCACTCAATTAAGAATTAGTTCACAAATGGTCTTTGGCATGGAAATGCATGAGAAACTACTCTCGTGAAAAATATTGAAAAATGATTCAGACCTCTCTCAAGCTTAAATCCAACTTCAAGGTCTGATAACAAGAAGCTTAAGGCAAAACACCTTTAAAGGATTTCCAACATTTATATCTCCTTTCAAGAAGCAATAATGGTTACATCCTCCAAGCCCCTATAAATACCAAGGAATTTTGAACATCAAACATTACAAGAAAAACTTAGAAACAACCTCTTCAAGTAATTATTCAATCTTATTCTTGTTCATTTTCTTGTAAGACAAAGATTCTTATTACTTTCTAGTTCTGTTTCTAGCAGACTCAGGTCTTGTGTCAAAAACTTAGTGTTCAAATTCAAATTATCTATTATCTGTACACTAAGTTCTGAAAAACTTCTTTCTATTTGTAAAAGTCTGGTGCGTTACCAGAATGAGTTTGTGTGTTGGGAAACACTTTGGTCTGAAGAGACTTTCGAAAGAATACTTGGGATAAGCCAGGAGTGGCTTGTTGACAGAATACTTGGGATAAGCTAGAAGTGGCTAGTGTCAAGAATACTTGTAGCATGGGTCTGGTGCTGTCATTGTAAAGGAGATTTTACAATAGTGGAAATCCTTCAAATTTAAAGGGACTGGATGTAGCTTCTGTGTTGGAAATGAACCAGTATAAACGCTGTGTGTTTATCTCTCTGATTCATTACGTATTTGATTACTTGTATCTAAATTTGGTTCAAAAGTTTTGAAAAAGAGTCTAAGACTTATTCAACCCTCTTATAAGTCTGACTTTGAACCATTATGTTGTTTGTAGGTTTGGGATAATAGAAAAAAAAAGATATTTTTAAAAACATCCTTCCTATGAACTCGGTTTGTCTTTAACCAAGTTCATAGGATGTCTATGAACTCTTTGGCGCCCTTAATTCGATAAATGATGTTATAGATATTATTATTTTAGATATTAAAAGTGAGAATAAATTTTTCACAAGTTAAAACGATCGTTGGAAGAACACCATAAATAAAACTTTAACAATTAATCCCAGACCTTTTTAAAGGCTTATCTCATATATGATGATATGAGAAGGTGAATAGTTTAGACAAACGCCTACTTAGGGTAATCAATTTCACAGTCACTCTATAAGTGTTTACGAAATATGTAAGATAATTCGAGAGCAAGAGTGGATATGAGAAATGATTCAAGTAAGCATAAGGTGATTGCCAAAATTTGATAATAGCATGTACATTCTTCTATACAAACATTCCATGATTGGAAGTATATGCATTTAATTAAGGGAATATGTCAAAGAAGCGTCTATAAGCAATCAATGATAAAGGATTAAAGTACAAGCATAGGGAACCAATGAGTAAAAGACCATGGCAAGAAAAGTTTATTTTTAGTCTTAGAAATAGTGGGACATGTCATAAATATCACATAATAGTCCCAAATTAAAAATCATAAAAAGTTGGGTTCAAACCCCTCCTAAATTTGAGTTTTACACTGCAGTGGGTTCGGTGTTTTATGTAACATCCTGATTGCGCATTACTGGACAGATTAATATTGATGGCTGATTAACTAAAAATGGCTTGGAAAATTACGCATGTGCCCTCTTGACTATATAAGTGTTTTTGTTCTCTCTCACTCTTCCATTCACGCTGAGCTGGGAAAAGAAAGTGAGAGTTGAGCCATTTCTTTGTTCGTGCATGTAGAGGTACCATCTCTGTTTCTCTCTGAAGTTCAACTAAGATTCTTCTTCTTCTTCTCCTTTATCCCTTCCTCGTGAGCAGCGTTGAGTGTCTCGGATTCTTAGAAATCCTCCACTGTTGGTGAGATGGAGCTGCTCGAGGGAGAGAACAGCTTTGGGTTTCTCCGAAGTCGAGTTCGGAGTTTGAAGACTTAAGCCGAAGGTCGTCTAGTAGAGAAAGAGAGACTGAAGAGCGATCGGTCAGCGTTGTCAGCTCGAGGAACTTCATTCCAGTAGGTAGGGGGTGCTTTACATTTCAAATGAATGGTTTATGGACGGATTCCAGGTAAAGTAGTTATACTGTTGTTTCACAACTTGAAATGTGATGATTGGTGTGTCCTGGTTGTTATCATAACTTGTGAAATACCCGGATATGTGATATCTATGAGTTATCGAGTGTTATGTTGATTTCCGTCCATGATTGTATATTGAATTGCATGAGATGCATGTTGATGATAATGAGAATGCTGAGTGCTTGCATGAGATGCATGTTGATGATAATGAGAATGCCGAGTGATTGCATGAGATGCATGTTGATGATAATGAAAATGCTAGTGCTTGCATAAGATGCATGTTGATGATAATGAGAATACCGAGTGCTTGCATGAGATGAATGTTGATGATAATGTGAATGCCGAGGGCATACAGCGTGAGATGCTTATTATTAAAATAGTAATCAAATGTATATGCATGTGATACTATGAAAGACCTTGAGTGGGACTCAAGGCAAGCCAACTGAGTGGGACTCAGGGCTTGATAATATGAATGCCGAGGGCATACAGCATGAGACGCTTATTATTGAAATAGTAATCAAATGTATATGCATGTGATACTATAAAAGACCTTGAGTGGGACTCAAGGCAAGCCGACTGAGTGGGACTCAGGGCTGCCCGTAACACTGCCGTTGTCACTGAGAGTGATTGTGTTACATGAGAGGGCAAACGGTTTGGTACCAGTAAAATGGCCGGATCAGATGAGAGCTGAGTATAAGGCTGAGAGCCTATGTTGCAACACAAAACTTAATAATGAACAAATGGATCCGATTGACTGAATGTGTGTACACTGATAACTGTTGCCGAGTGCAATGTGACTTGTATGGTTGTGTATATGTTATTGAGAATAGCATGAATTATATAGCCTTGAATGAGTTGAGTAAATCCCGATTGGATGATGTTATGTGTGTAATCATATTGAATGACAGTGTATGTTATTGTTTGTTTGAGACATGATATTGTATAGTTGAGAATTGGAGGATTAATCCGAGTCAATAATTGTCATTTAATATGTAAAATGCTCACCCCTACTTGTGGCTATATTTTCAGTGGATATTGGTCGGGGTGGTGAATGACGAGTGCTCATTAAGCCGTGTGAGGAGTATTTGTACAGATGTAATGTGCATATTGTGTATAATTTTGATATAGCCTTGGCCGGCTCATATGTATAACATTGTTTTGAGTAGATACACGAATCTGAGCTACCCAGAATTTATGAACACATATGAATATATATATATATATATATATATATATATATATATTGTTATGAGGTTGTTGAATTGTCCAGGAACTATTGTTGTATGAGAAATGCCAAAGATTAAATAGTTTCAAGTGAGTTATGCCCAAGAGGACTACTTCCGAGGGAAGGATAGTCAATATGTTTCCGAGTGATAAATAGTTGAGTGAACCTCTTCCGAGTGAAGAAGGTTAAAATAGATCCGAGTGAGCTATGTCCGAGAGGACTACTTCCGAGGGAAGGATAGCTCAAATGATTCAGAGTGGGACATAGTTGAGAGGACCTCTTCTGAGGGAAGAAAGGGTTAAATACTCCCGAGTGAGAATTGACCGAGGGAATCACTTCCGAGGAAAGAATGGTCAAGATAATTCTGAGTGAAACCTATCCTAGAAAACCTCTTCCGAGTGGATAAGGTTTAAATATTTCCGAGTAAGACTCGACCTAGGAAACTCTCCTGAGTGAAGAAAGGTTATAGTATTTTCCGAGTGAAACTGGACCAAGGGGATCACTTCCGAGGGAAGTAAGGTCAAGGTGTTTACCGAGTGAGATATAACCGAGGAAACCTCTTCCGAGTGAGGAAAGGTTAAAATATTTCTGAGCAAAACATAACCGAAGGGAACTACTTCCGAGTGATGGAAGGTGTAAAGGTTCCGAGTGAGGAAGGACCAAGTGAATCATTCTGGATGAAGGTTAAAACACTTCCGAGTGAACCATGTCTATGATGCGATCTTCCAGGGTAAGAATAAGGTTCTGACTATGAGTAAGAACTTGCTGAGTGAGGTATGACCCGAAGGGACCGTTCCTGAGTGAACGGAGGTCCCGATTCCGAATGACGGAACACCGAGTGTAGGGACTCACTCTAGCGAGTAAGAGCTCGCTCAAGCAACTTTTACTGTTTCGCTCACTAGAGTCAGGATCTCACCCAACGAGTGGCACTCCGACTCCGTTATTTGTTTCCCGACTCCTATTTCGAACGTGAAAAATTTCCCCGAGTCTCAGACTTGTCTTTAATTAGTTGGGATGTTTCATTTTGGTATCAGAGCAGACCTGAAAGGTCCAAGGCCAAGGAATACTTACTATATACTATAGAGTTGAATAATATTAAGTGATAAATTGCTAAGTGTTGGAACTGTAATGTGATCGGCTGTAAATAGTAGGTATTCTTATCCTTGAAAGGGTGTTGATTTCAGGATAAGACATGGATAACCGTCACGGCATGGATGCTATGGCGGCGGCAGTTCAGCGCTTTGCTGATATCTTTGAGAGGCAGAACCAGCCTCGAGTCGATGATGATCAGGGTTTGGATCGCTTCCTAAAGCGGAAGCCGAGTGAATTCCAAGGGGGATTCAATCCTGAGTCGGCCTACACATGGATTCAGGACTTAGAACGAATCTTTGGTGGTCGTCACTGCATCGAGGCCCAGAAAGTAGAGTACGCTGTGTATATGCTTCGGGCGGAAGCTGAGAATTTATGGAAGATCACCAAAACCCGAATGATAGACGCTGGTACCCAGTTGATCTAGGAGAATTTCAAAGCATGTTTTCTAGAGAAATACTTTCCTGATACCGTGAGGAGTAGGAAAGAGTTAGAGTTCATGGAACTAAAACAAGGTTCTATGACTGTGGAGGAGTATGCTGCTAAGTTCGAGGAACTGTGTCTATTCTATCCTCCTTTCCAGCAACCGGGAACCGAGGGTTCCAAATGCATAAAGTTTGAAAGTGGTTTAAGGCCTAAGATCAAGAAGGCGTTCAGGCATCAAGAGATCCGGAGTTTTTCGGTACTGGTGAACAAGTGTCAGATTTTTGAGGAAGACGACAAGGCTCACCCGGGCCCAAGTAGCAAGACCGATTCTTCCTTGAAGCCACAATAGCCTAGCTTCAAGAAGCAGGGCAATTCTGGTAGAGGTGGACCCTCCTCCAGATTCAGAGGTCGGGGTGCACGTGGTGGTTGTTCAGTCGGTCGTCCAAGGGATGGCAAATGCTTTAAGTGTGGTGGTGACCACTTTTCTCAGGACTGTGGTAATGAAGATGAGGTGGTATGCTATCACTGTAATGAAAAAGGGCATATCCGCCCTAACTGCCCTCAACTACAGCAAGCTAATGCTAATGCAAATCGTGGAGGCTTTTGGGGAAGAGGCCGTGGAAACGGTAATCGTGGTGGCCGAGGAAATGGCGCTCGGGGTAATATGATGTTTGGTCAGAATAATCATGGTGGAAATGCTAACCAACCGGCTTCAGGCAGAGTCTATGCTATCAATGCCGAGGATGAGGCTCAGGCAAATGACTTGGTGCAAAGTAAGTGTTCACTAGGTAGACATACACTTGATATTGTTTTTGATTCTGGAGCTCCACACTCCTTTATAGCTGATGATTGTGTGAGGCGTCTGAGGTTGCCTGCTGTTGACATGGATTAGACTTTGGATGTATCCAATCTGACCGGTATTAAATTATGGACATCAATGATGTGCAAAGATGTATCCTTTACGTTGGGCGATCAGAGTTTTACTGCCGACTTGATATACTTACCTTTGAAGGGCCTTGACATCGTGCTTGGCATGGATTGGCTATCAGCCAATAAAGTGATGGTCGATTGTCAAAACTGACGGGTGATTTTTCCGAGGCAGACTGCCAATAACTACACAGTCCAAGGTATATCCCAATTACTTGTGATGCTTTGTTTGGCTGACGGAGAGGGTAGATCCCGAGTGCATGATATTCCTGTTGTTTGTGACTTCCCTGAGGTGTTTCCGGAGGGTGTGTCGGGTGTTCCTCCTAATAGAGAAATCGAGTTCTCTATTGATTTGATTCCTGGAGCCGAGCCAGTCTCCAGTGTTCCCTATAGGATGTCCCCGACTGAGTTAGCCGAGTTAAAGAAACAAGTCGATGAGTTACTCGGTAAACAGTTTATCCGACCTAGTATATCACTGTGGGGTGCCCCGGTGTTACTAGTGAAAAAGAAAGATGGGAGTATGCGGTTATGTGTTGATTACTGCCGGTTGAACAAACTTACGATAAAGAATAAGTATCCGTTGCCGAGGATTGATGATTTAATTGATCAATTACAGGGTGCTTCAGTCTTTTCAAAGATTGACTTACGATCGGGATACCATCAGATCCGAGTGAAGGCTTCTGATATTCCGAAAATGGAGTTTAGGACCCAGTATGGTCACTATGAGTACGTAGTAATACCGTTCGGTGTAACCAATGCCCCTGCTGTATTCATAAATTATATGAATAGTATCTTTCACCCATACTTAGACCGATTCGTGGTTGTCTTTATCGATGACATCCTGATTTATTCCAAATCTTCCGAGGAGCATGAAGAGCATCTTCGCTCGGTACTCCATGTACTGAAGGAAAAGCAGTTGTTTGCAAAGCTTTCTAAGTGTGACTTCTAGATGGATAGAATCCATTTTCTGGGGCATGTGATCTCCATGGAAGGTGTCTCGGTTGATCCTTCCAAAGTGGAAGCTGTTATGGCATGAGAGAGACCTAAGTCGGTCTCGGAGATCAGGAGTTTTATGGGTTTAGTCGGTTACTATCGGAGATTCATTGAAGGATTCTCTAAGATTGCACTGCCATTGACCAAGCTAACCCGAAAGAACGTGCCTTTTGTGTGGAATTCCGAGTGTGAGAGGAGTTTTCAAGAGTTGAAGACTAGGCTGACTACAGCTCCTGTGTTGGCATTGCCAAACCTGCAAGAAAGTTTTGTAGTTTATTGTGATGCATCCAGACTCGGTCTAAGATATGTATTGATGCAGAATGGCCGAGTGATTGCTTATGCTTCACGTCAATTGCGACCACACGAACAAAACTATCTGACGCATGATTTGGAGTTAGCAGCGGTGGTCTTTGCACTAAAAATTTGGAGACATTACCTGTACGGATCTAAATTTGAAGTGTATAGCGATCATAAAAGTTTGAAATATCTATTTGATCAGAAGGAGCTGAATATGAGGCAAAGGAGGTGGACCGAATTTTTGAAAGATTATGACTTTGAGTTGAGGTATCACCCGGGAAAGGCAAATGTCGTGGCCGACGCCTTAAGTCAGAAATCCATTCATGTGGCAGTAATGATGGTTAAAGAGATGGAGTTACTTGAGCAATTCCGAGACATGAACCTGCATGTGGATGTCTCTTCGTCTAGGAAAGTAACTCTCAGCGTTTTGAAAATAGCCAATGAATTCTTGAAGCTTGTGTATGAGCAGCAGAAGTCGGATTCTTACTTAGCCGAGATGAAGGAGACTCAGGCTAAAGGCAAGGACCTATTCTTAACCGAGGGCTCGGATGGAATTTACCGAGTGAAGGGTCGGATTTATGTGCCCAGTTCTGGTGATTTGAGAAGAATGGTGCTTGATGAAGCCCACAGAAGTATGTTGAGTATCCACCCGGGCACTACAAAAATGTACCATGATTTAAGATTGCACTTCTGGTGGCCCAGATTGAAGAAAGACGTGGTTGATTATATGGCTTAGTGTATTATTTGTCAAAAGTCGAAGGTTGAACACCAGAAACCGTTCGGTAGCTTACAACCTCTCGAAATTCCCGTGTGGAAGTGGGATGCAATTGCCATGGATTTTTTGATTTGGTTACCCAGGACCCGAGCGGGTCATGATGCCATCTGGGTCATCGTGGATAGATTGATGAAGTCTGCACATTTCTTGCCGATCAATATGAGATATTCATTGCCGAGACTAGCACAGATTTATATCCAAGAGATTGTTTGACTGCACGGTGTTCCATCCAGTATTGTGTCAGACAGGGATCCGAGGTTCACTTCCCGATTTTGGGGAAGCTTGCACTGGGAGTTAGGCTCAAAACTCCAGTTGAGTTCAGCCTATCATCCCCAATCGGATGGGCAGTCCGAGCGCACTATACAGGGTTTGGAGGACTTGTTGAGGTCCTGTGTGCTAGAACATAGTGGTAGCTGGGAGCAGTACCTCTCTCTAATTGAGTTTACATATAATAATAGCTACCATAGCAGCATCGGTATGGCCCCGTATCAGGCTTTATGTGGCAGGAAGTGCCGAACGCCTCTATGTTGGTTGGAGACCGGGGAGAGTTTGATGTTGGGGCCGGAAATTGTGCAGCAAACTTCCGAGCAGATCCAGATGATTAGAGAAAAGATGAAGGCATCCCAAGACTGACAGAAGAGCTACTATGATAAACAGATGAAACTGCTTGAATTTCAGGTTGGAGATAGGGTGTTCCTGAAGGTTTCTCCTAATAAGGGTGTCGGACGAGCTTTAAAGAGTGAGAAATTAAACCCCAGATATATTGGACCCTATGAAGTACTGGAACGGGTCGGTCCTGTAGCCTATTAGATTGCATTGCCGACTCATCTATCAAATCTACATAATGTATTCCATGTGTGTCAGTTGAGGAAATACTTACCCGACTCCACTCATGAAATGCCTGATGATGAGGTTGAGATCAGAGAGAATCTGACTACAGTGGCTGTGTCGACTGGGATTGTGGACCGGTCGGTGCAAAGCTTGAGAAGCAAGGACATACAATTAGTTGAGGTAGCATGGCAACAGAACCAATGTACTTCTTACACATGGGAGCGTGAGATGCTATGAGGCAACAATATCCCGAGCTGTTTTATTGAAGTAAACTTATATTGAATTTCGAGGACGAAATTCTTTGATGGAGGGGAGAATTGTAACATCCTGATTGCGCATTACTGGGCAGATTAAGATTGATGGCTGATTAACTAAAAGTGGCTTGGAAAATTAGGCATGTGCCCTCTTGACTATATAAGTGTTTTTTTTCTCTCTCACTCTTCCATTCACGCTGAGCTGGGAAAAGAAAGTGAGAGTTGAGCCATTTCTCTGTTCATGTATGTAGAGGTACCATCTCTATTTCTCTCTGAAGTTCAACTAAGATTCTTCTTCTTCTTCTCCTTCATCCCTTCCTCGTGAGCAGCGTTGAGTGTCTCGGATTCTTAGAAATCCTCCACTGTTGGTGAGACAGAGCTGCTCGAGAGAGAGAACAGCTTTGGGTTTCTCCGAAGTTGAGTTCGGAGTTTGATGACTTGAGCCGAAGGTCGTCTAGTAGAGAAAGAGAGACCGAAGAGCGATCGGTCGGCGTTGTCAGCTCGAGGAACTTCATTCCAGTAGGTAGGGGGTGCTTTACATTTCAAATGAATGGTTTATGGATGGATTCCGGGTAAAATAGTTATACTGTTGTTTCACAACTTGAAATGTGATGATTGGTGTGTCCTGGTTGTTATCATAACTTGTGAAATACCCGAATATGTGATATCTATGAGTTATCGAGTGTTATGTTGATTTCCGTCCATGATTGTATATTGAATTGCATGAGATGCATGTTGATGATAATGAGAATGCTGAGTGCTTGCATGAGATGCATGTTGATGATAATGAGAATGCTGAGGGATTGCATGAGATGCATGTTGATGATAATAAAAATGCTAGTGCTTGCATGAGATGCATGTTGATGATAATGAGAATACCGAGTGCTTGCATGAGATGCATGTTGATGATAATGTGAATGCCGAGGGCATAAAGCGTGAGACGCTTATTATTAAAATATTAATCAAATGTATATGCATGTGATACTATGAAAGACCTTGAGTGGGACTCAAGGCAAGCCGACTGAGTGGGACTCAGGGCTTGATAATGTGAATACCGAGGGCATACAGCGTGAGACGCTTATGATTGAAATAGTAATCAAATGTATATGCATGTGATACTATGAAAGACCTTGAGTGGGACTCAAGGCAAGCCGGCTGAGTGGGACTCAGGGCTGCCCGTAACACTGCCGTTGTCACTGAGAGTGACTGTGTTACATAAGAGGGCAAATGGTTTGGTACCAGTAAAACGGCCGGATCAGTGAGAGCTGAGTATAAGGCTGAGAGCCTATGTTACAACACAAAACTTAATAATGAACAAATGGATCCGATTGACTGAATGTGTGTACACTGATAACTGTTGCCGAGTGCAATGTGACTTGTATGGTTGTGTATATGTTATTGAGAATATCATGAATTATATAGCCTTGAATGAGTTGAGTAAATCCCGATTGGATGATGTTATGTGTGTAATCATATTGAATGATAGGGTATGTTATTGTTTGTTTGAGACATGATATTGTATAGTTGAGAATTGGAGGATTAATCCGAGTCAATAACTATCATTTAATATGTAAAATGCTCACCCCTACTTGTGGCTATATTTTCAGTGGATATTGGTCGGGGTGGTGAATGACGAGTGCTCATTAAGCCGTGTGAGGAGTATTTGTACAGATGTAATGTGCATATTGTGTATAATTTTGATATAGCCTTGGCCGGCTTATATGTATAACGTTGTTTTGAGTAGATACACGAATCTGAGCTACCCAGAATTTATGAACACATATGAATATATATATATATATATATATATTGTTATGAGGTTGTTGAATTGTCCAGGAACTATTGTTGTATGAGAAATACCAAAGATTAAATAGTTCCGAGTGAGTTATGCCCAAGAGGACTACTTCCGAGGGAAGGATAGTCAATATGTTTCCGAGTGATAAATAGTTGAGTGAACCTCTTCCGAGTGAAGAAGGTTAAAATAGATCCGAGTAAGCTATGTCCGAGAGGACTACTTCCGAGGGAAGGATAGCTCGGATGATTCTGAGTGAGACATAGTTGAGAGGACCTCTTCTGAGGGAAGAAAGGGTTAAATACTCCCGAGTGAGAATTGACCGAGGGAATCACTTCCGAGGGAAGAATGGTCAAGATAATTCTGAGTGAAACCTATCCTAGAAAACCTCTTCCGAGTGGATAAGGTTTAAATATTTCTGAGTAAGACTCGACCTAGGAAACTCTCCCGAGTGAAGAAAGGTTAGAGTATTTTCTGAGTAAAACTGGACCAAGGGGATCACTTCCGAGGGAAGTAAGGTCAAGGTGTTTACCGAGTGAGATATAACTGAGGAAACCTCTTCCGAGTGAGGAAAGGTTAAAATATTTCCGAGCGAAACATAACCGAAGGGAACTACTTCTGAGTGATGGAAGGTGTAAAGGTTCCGAGTGAGGAAGGACCGAGTGAATCATTCTGGATGAAGGTTAAAACGCTTCCGAGTGAACCATGTCTATGATGCGACCTTCCAGGGTAAGAATAAGGGTCTGACTATGAGTAAGAACTTACCGAGTGAGGTATGACCCGAAGGGACCGTTCCCGAATGAACGGAGGTCCCGATTCCGAATGACGGAACACCGAGTGTAGGGACTCACTCTAGCGAGTAAGAGCTCGCTCAAGCAACTTTTACTGTTTTGCTCACCAGAGTCAGGATCTCGCCCAGCGAGTGGCACTCCGACTCCGTTATCTGTTTCCCGACTCCTATTTCGAACGTGAAAAATTTCCTCGAGTCTCGGACTTGTCTTTAATTAGTCGGGATGTTTCATTTTACGCCTAATGAAAGTTAAAAAACTCTAATTAAGATGGTTCCAATTTCTACACCTCTATCACATAATTATCTACAATTGTTATGAAGAGGTCAAAGGCCAATTATGCCTCAAGATACATCAAATCGTGAAAAGCTAAAAATGTTATGTATCAGAATTTCTACATGAACACCTTGTAGCATTTTGGGCATATCTAGAGCTACAAACCTCAAAATAGGGTGATTTGAGTGGGAAAATGTCCATTACACAATTATCTACAACTTTTGTAAAGAACTCAAGGGCCAATTCGGCCTAAAATAGCCCCCTAGTTCAGAAACAGTGCCTTAATCGATTAGCAGGAAGGGCTAAATCGATTTAACACTGTTGAAAGTTTTAAAATGGTGTAAACTACTCTGTAGTATATGTTAAAATGGAGTGTCATTCCACAGGGATACGAAAATTAAATTAATGATTCAAGTTACCTTAGCAGGAAATGAGCAATAATTGCATGATGTACTGGAAAATAAAAATGGCCAAATGTAGCAAGCGTAAATAAAACAAGCAGTGAAAAGAGTTTAACTATCAATTGATAAAGGCTGGGACTGGATTTCATCGATCTCGCCCTTCAATACGTTGCATACACTTATATAAACGGTTTTCGCAATATTTCTTTTTACGTTACAATCTTAAATCATTTGCATTGATTCCTCGACTACGAAATCCATAAGAATATTCTTAAATATGTTGATTCCTCAATCACATTAAGGATATTCCAGCATTAAAAATGATTGTTTTGATGTTCGTCACGTCGACTATTATTCCTAATATCCTCCGTAATGAGCATTCCATTTAGATCCATTTTCGTAAGATATTTTCCAATAATCAAACGAAAATCATGATCAAGAAACTATTTCCCAATAGAATCAAGTGTTAAGCACAAAATGGAAAACCAAAAGCGATAGAACAAAAATACCAAATATATAAATATATAACAAGCATACATCGGGGTTTGATTCGGCTACATCCAATCCGAATGAAAGGTTTAGCTACTCATGGTATCCATTACACTCAAGAATTAAAAGAGAAAAAGGTGAAGAAGAAGAAAGAGACAGGTCTTCAATGGGAGTTCCACACAAAAAGATGTAATTTGCGAAGCCTTCTTTAAATTCTCCAAGTTTTCTTTTTATATTAACTGTCTCACTTAAGCTAGAGTTAGCTCGCTTAAGCGAGATAGGTTTCTTCACCCTGAATGAGCCCTTTTTTTCCTTGATTTTTCCCTCACAGACTCACTTGGGCGAGTGGATCGCTTAAGCGAGTGAAGTCCCCTATTCTTCTGTTCCATTCGCATGAGCCCAGCGTGATTCACTCAAGTGAATTATAATTGAATTTTCTCCTGGATAGTTTTCTCTTGAGCAGCTTGATCCTCGCTTAAGCAAATTCCTCAGCATCAGTCTCTGGCTAAATTTTGTTCAGGCCACTTCTCCTTCGCTCAAGCGAATCCTCTTGGTTTGCTCTCTGGACAATTCTCACTTGAGCGAGATGAGACTCGCTCAAGAGAAATATTCACTGATGCTCTCTGTTCTTTCTGCCTGTGACTCGCTCAAGCTGAACTGTCATCCACTTGAGTGAGTGAGTTGCTCAAGCGAATTTCAAGCTTGCTTAAGCGAGTTCTTCTGCTTTTCGGCCTTTTCTTGCTTTCTCGAGGGGGCTTCTAAGTGTTACTTCTTTCTTCTCATCCTCATCCTTTTCACCTAAAATTTTAGCAAAAACATGGATAAGGCTACTTATTTACATCAACATATCAAAAAACTATTTGGATTTCACTTTCTATGTACAATGCACAAAATGGTCTAGATAATGTAACACCTGTCAAAATTATGCCCAATTAACACCAAAATATATACACACTTGAGCATTTATCAAACACCAAACAGAAAGTTGTTAATCGATTAAGTGCTCAACTTAATCAATTAAATTAGTCAAAAATTGATCATGGAGCTGGTAGAAAGCCTTTAATCGATTTAAGGGACCTCCCTAATCATTTAATTATGCAGAATTGTCAGAAAAACTAAATTTTATAAGTTTTTAACCTACCAAAACTCATCCTAATCACATCCAATCATCATCAAACTTTGTGGGGAGTTAAAACACATCAATTAAGACTTGCTAGACTCAATTTCACTTAAGGATTCATAAACATGAGGCCTATAGATGGGATTATGCATAAAATTCATTTTTATGAGCAATGGCATACCTAAAACCATTCAAACTACAAGTTTCAAATATGTAATAAGGTTTGTATACCTTAGTCCTATGTCCTAGAACCTCTTGGATCAAAATATGACCCATCCACTTCCTTAATATACATATACATTAACTATTTCCTTTAACCACACTTCTCATATATAATTTCCAATCATCTCAATAATCATAATTTCACCAAGCATGAATCCAAATATCATTCATTACATATAGCGTGGTTCAAATTCATTGCCATGCATCTTCAATACATATACATGCACAAAAGGACTCCATGTCTAACATGATTTCATAACTACAATCCATCAATTCCTCATTGATATGAATATCACTACCATCACAATGACATCCAATTACATTTGTCCAAGCATCATACAATATTAGGTAGAAAAGGATGGCCAACACATATTACCAAAAGAATAGAGATGTGATCCTTAAAATAATATCGACATCTTCATTCATTCACATTGCCATCTGTATATCTACAAGGTCATTAATTATCAGTATTGCCATATACACAATATCCATCAATGTCAATAATCATCAACATTATCATATACAATTCTTTCATAACACCACAATTGAGAATCATTGTCGGCCAAGGCATTCCATTACCACTATTTACCTTCCTTTAAAGCTTTGATTCAAAACATAATCTCATTCCATGACAATCCTACATCATAATGCTAAAAAGAAACAACATGGGAGAATGAGTTATGCATTCAAAATGACGAATACATTGTGATCATATGTACATGCATATAAACAACTTGTGTACTTTGCAATATAATCATCAATTTATCACCAAGCCTTCATCAAGATATCATCATAGGCATATAAGTCTCACTCATAGCAAGCACATACGCATTTACATTGCCTTTCATCATCATGGGCTATCACAAGTATCAGTGTAACGCCCTCTGTTACATCTCAATAAGTTTTAAAAAAAATCGTAAATTTTTTTACTAAAAATATAATTATTAAAAAGAAACTATTGGAATAAATTACATACAGTATTTCTGAAATACCTTATAATATCATTAAAAATTTATAAAGTAATTTTACATTTATCTGAAGTAAATAAATATTAAACATTATTAAAAAGAGAGAACACTCCATGGCCTAAGAGCAGTTACTTAATGATATTATTTATTCATTGGACCACGGTATTCATACCGAGCTCCCTTTCTAGAACATACTATATTTACTGCCGAGATTCTTCGATCTTTCCCTCTGTACGAACCATCAATTTAAAACATATGAAACAAAAACACGGAGAAAGGAGTGAGAAATAGAATATAATATTCTCAAATGGGGCATAAGAAATAAAGGGTTTTCACAAACTGATATATAATAATATCAATCACAATCACATACACAATCAATTATGAATGCATGAATGTTATGCAATATCTTCATCATAACTTACCTATATATATGGGCCCTTAAATTTTAATTTGCACTGGGTCAACTAGGAGTTTGTACTGTTCCATAATTTTGGATAATAATAATATGAACAACTCAACTGGCATGGAAACAGTTAAAAAGACTAGGCAGATTGAGAAGGTTTTTATTGTGAAAGTACCTGACACTAGGGAGCTACCCCAGGTCTCCTAAAGCACCCTTTCACACTCTCTCATCCCAAGGCTCGCAATTAAGCCTCCTCTAATGTATCCTTGGTTTCTATAATCTGTCCCCAGACAATATCATTTTGTTTCACTTTAATGATTCATGATGCATGAACTACTCGCGTATTTAGTTGGTTAAGGCTTTTAGAAACTCAATTATTAAATACCATAATGGTTTACAATATCATCTCAATAAACTGTACATTTTCTCAATTTCTTCTCTTAATTTCTGTTATACAGAAATAAATTTAGTACAGTTTTCAAATTCAAGTTCACTAAAATTGAGTTTCCAAGCCTTAAATATCTCAAAACTTTCTCATATAAAACTTTACATAATCTTTCTCAAATTGAATCTTAGCAAGATCGAATTTAGAAATCTCAATTATTTCTGAATATCTTTAGTTATTAGGTTGGATAAAAAAAACAAAATAATTTACTTATGAAAATTTTATTTCACTAAAAGACAATAGTTCTTAATTTATTAACTAAAAATACTCAAAACTATAAAACTTTTTTTTAATTTAAGAATTAATTATTAATTTTCATAAAATGTCTTTTTTCTAAAATAAATACTAGATTTTTATTCTAAAGATTAAAAGTAAAGTTAATGAAAATAATTTCTAAGAAGAAATAAAAGATTAAAATGATTATAAAATACTTTCTCTTAAAATAAAAATTTAAAGAGTAAGGTAAAAAAATTCTTATTGAGTTTTAGCTTTCCGTCATGCTTGCTATATGTTCAACTCCACATAAAAAGATCATCAATCACAATCAAATATTATCAATCACAATTACATATCATCAATCACAATCTAATATTATCAATCACAATTAAATATCATCAATCAAAATCAAACATTATTAATTATAAACAAATTAAATCAATTAAATATCACTCATAAATATAATTCAAATTTTAATGGTTATTTAAATTAATAAAATTGATTTTGAATCCTTATAGTCCATTCCTCGCATAGGTCTATGTAAGTCCATATAATCTAGTCCTTGTATAGGTTTAGTTCAGTCCATATAGGTCATAATAGTCCAAGTCCTTGCATAGGTTTAATCCAGTTGGTATAGGTTATAAAAGTCCAGGTCCTTACATAGGTATGTCAGAGTAAGTTACACAAGATACTTAATTTAAAATTTATTATAAATTTTAAGTTAAACAGTTATTATTTTAAAATAATAATATTATTAAATTTAAAAAGAGTAGGAGACTCCTTCCATTATTCTTATGTCTTTTCATATTATATTCCTATCTCATTCCCCCTTACCTCTTGTATCTTGATTCATTATGGAAAGTTCGTATGCGCCCCGTCTTCGAGTTCTAAAATATGCCAATTTCATTTTAATATAGTTATAAAATGAAAATTTAGATTCCTATTTGAAACAGAAATGGTAAATAATAATTATGTATAGTAACAGTAAATAGTAAATTTTTAATAGTTACCATGAATAGTAACAATAAATAGTAAAAAATGAATAGTAACGGTAGATAGTAAAACGTGAATAGTAATGATAAATAGTAAAACATGAATAGTAATGGTAAATAGTAAAATATGAATAGTAAAGGTAAATAGTAAATTACTATTTCAATAGTAATTTACTATTTGAATAGTGATTTACTATTTAAAATAGTAACTTAAAATAATATTATATTCAGTATAATAATATATTTTTAAGTGATATGAAAACAACTTTCATAATCATAAAAAGAATATAAAAGAAATTTATTATTACCTTAGAATTTTTGCAGAATCTCTTTCCTTTGGAAAATATCTTCCTCTCTTCACTTAGTACTATCCTTCCAACATTACTAAGTTTTCTAATTTCGATGGAATTCTCGGTGCCTCGCCCCTCTATTTATACTAAAAAAATTTACTGTGTATTTGAATATTTTATTATAAAAGTACTATACAAGAATTGAAACTTTCATATGAATTGCTATGTAAAGTTTGAAAAGTTCAAAATTGTATAGTAAAAATCCCCATGAAGGCCGTTGAGAATTCTAAGGGGGTGGTGCGAATAGTAATTTAAGGGGTACAAAAAGAATTTTTTTAAATATTTTTTTATATAAATTTTGAAATAATATACTGATCAAAAACTTGTAAAGGTCCATGGTCAAATTCCATCAAGATTTTAATATAAAATTTTCTGTAGTGAATTAAAATAAAAATGGGGTGTGACAACTCTACTCTTAACAAAAAAATTTCATCTACGAAATTTACACTTTTCAATAAAACAAATGAGGATGAAACTCTTTTATCCCAGTTTCTAGTTCCCATGTAGCATCTTCTCCTCTCGTTTCACTCCAAATGACCTTTACGAGTGGAATTGCCTTGTCCCTTAGCTTTTTTATTCTTCTGTCAGCTATTCTGACAGGTGGTGCATCATATGTAAGATTATCTTTAACTTGTATGACATCAGGTTCAATAACGTGTGTAGGGTCAAATATATACTTTCGTAAATTTGACACATGAAAAACATTATGGATATTAGAAAGAAAAGGTGGTAATGCTATTTGGTAAGCAAGAGGACTAACTTTCTGAATTATTTGATATGGACCAATAAATCTAGGAGTTAGTTTTTGAGATTTCATTGCTCGACCGACCCCAGTCATAGGTGTGACTTTCAAGAATACATGATCGCCTTCTTGAAATTCGAGCGACTTCCTTCTTTTGTCATAGTAACTTTTCTGCCTGCTCTGTGCCGCCTTTATCTTTTCTTGAACCATTTTGATTTTATCTGTGGTTTGTTGTACCAACTCTAGTCCTAGTATCAAGTTTTCACCAATCTCAAACCAACATAGCAGAGTCCTACACTTTCTTCCATATAATGCTTCAAAAGGTGCCATGCTAATGCTAGCATGGAAACTGTTGTTGTAGGTGAACACCACATATGGTAAGAATTGATTCCAAATTCCTTTATGCTCTAACACACAAGCTCGTAACAAGTCTTCTAAAGATTGAATTGTTCTTTTTGATTATCCATCTGTTTGAGGATGATATGCTAAACTCAGACGTTGTCTTGTTCCTAAAGCCTTGTGTAAGCTCTTCCAGAATTGCGATGTAAAACAAGGGTCCCAATCAGAAATGATACTTGAAGAGATTCCATGTGATCTCACAATCTCCTTGATGTATAATTTTGCCAGCTTCTCCATAGGGTAACGAATATTGATGGGAATAAAGTGGGCAAACTTGGTTAATCTATCAACTATTACCCATATTGAATCATGTCCTAATGGAGTTTTAGGTAAAAAAGTCACAAAATCCATGGTAGTGCTATCCCATTTCCATTCTGGTATTTCCATTGATTGTAGCATTCCAGGGGGTTTTTGATGTTCCACTTTAACCTTCTGGCAAATTAGACATGCAGCCACGTACTCCGCCGCCGCTTTCTTCATTCCAGGCCACCAAAACAACTTTTTTAAATCTTGATACATTTAGTAACTCCGGGATGAATGCTCATATAACCTTTGTAGCCTTCTTCCAGAATTACTTTCCTTAACTCCTCTTGGTCAGGGATACTCACTCGATTCTTATACCTCAACAATTGGTCGTTTCCCACATTGAACTCGACTTATTTTCCCTGTTTTAAGAGTTCTTTCTTTTCTTGCAGTAATTTATCCTCCCGTTGAGCTTCTAAAACTTGCCTCAGGAATTAACTTGTCACTTGCAATGCTCTTAATCTGTAGTTGTTAACATTAACCTTTATTACTAGGTTAACATCTCTAAAGTTCTCTATTAATTCTAGCTCTTTAATTATCATTATGGACGCATATAGAGACTTTCGACTCAAAGCATCAGCTATTATGTTCGCTTTTCCAGGATGGTATTGTAACTTAAAGTCGTAGTACTTTAAGAACTCTATCCATCTCCGCTGCCTCATGTTTAACTCTTTTTGGTTGAATAAATACCTAAGACTCTTATGATCGCTAAACACATTGAATGTTGCACCATATAGATAATGCCTCCAAATCTTTAAGGCAAAAACTACAGCAGCTAAGTCTAAGTCATGGGTAGGATAGTTAATCTCATATTGCCTTAATTGGCACGACGCATAGGCTACAACCTTCTTATCTTGCATGAGTACACTTCCTAATCCTTGTTTAGACGCATCACAGTAAACTTCAAAACTTCGATGTGGATCGGGGAGTACTAACATCGACGCAGAAGTAAGTCGATCTTTCAGCTCTTGGAAACTATTCTTGCATTGTGTCGTCCATACAAAAGGTTGTCCTTTCCGTGTTAGCTTGGTCAGTGGGTATGCTAACTTTAAAAATCCTTTAATGAATCTCTTATAGTATCCAGCCAAGCCCAAGAAACTTCTGATCTCAGTGATTGTGGTTGGTCTCTCCCATTTCAAAACTGTTTCCACCTTGGAAGGATCTACAACTATTCCTCCTCGACTAATTACATGTCCTAAAAAGTTCACCTCTTCCAACCAAAACTCTCACTTCGATAGCTTTGCATATAGTTGTTTCTTTTTTAGGATTTTCAACACAACCTTCAAGTGTTCAACATGTTCTTCTTTGTTTTTAGAGTACACTAGTATATCATCAATGAACACCACTACAAATTTATCTAGATATGGATGAAAAATCTGATTCATATAATCCATGAATACGGCTGGTGCATTAGTTACACCAAAAGGCATCACTAGATATTCGTAATGGCCATAGCGTGTTCTAAAAGCAGTTTTTGGTACATTTTCTTTCTTCACCCTTATTTAATGATATCCAGACCTCAAATCAATTTTGGAGAACACCGTGGCACCACGCAGTTGATCCATCAAGTCGTCAATCCTAGGTAGAGGATATCTGTTCTTGATCGTCACCTTGTTTAGTTGCCAATAATCTACACACAACTTCATGCTACCATCCTTTTTCTTAACCAATAACACCGGTGCACCCCAAGGGGATACACTGGGTCATATAAACCACTTTTCTATTATCTCTTCAAGTTATTTCTTCAACTTTTCCAATTCTAGAGGTGACATTCAGTATGGTGCAATTGAAATGGGTCCAACTTCAGGTACTAGATCAATGGTGAATTCCACATCTCTTTCTGGGGGTAAACCAGGGATATCTTCTGGAAAAACATCAGGAAATTCACACACAATTGGAAGATTTTTGATTTTTAGTCCTTGTTCTCCTTTCATTGAAAGCAATAGCATGAATCCTTGAGCCCCTCCTTTTAAAGAGGCACTCGCTTGGTTGAAGGTTAGAAATCTTGAATCCTTTGGATTCAAATTTACAGGTTCTTTAAACATTATGGTTTTATTATGACAATCTATTAGAACATGATTGTCAGACAACCAATTTAGCCCAATAATAACTTCTAAGCTAGAAAGGGGTAATCAAAAGAGATTAGCCTTAAAGTCCCTACCATTAATGATAATAGGGCATTCCCAACAAACTTTAGAAGTGGCAATGGGATTATCTCCAGGAGTATGAACAGATAAATTAAATGGCAATTCTATCACTAGTAATTTTAGTTTTTCTACACAGTCATTGGCAATAAAGGAATGTGATGCACCTGAGTTATACATAATAGTTAAAGGAATCTTATTAATGATACATTTATCTTTCCCCATAGAGTCAGAATGAGATGTTTCTTCCCCAGTAATTGCAAAAACCTTTCCTTTCGCCTTCGGCCTTTTGACTGCACTATACACGCCTCCTTGAGTATTTATGGATGTACTTGCACCTTCAGGGTTCTCCCTCTTTATCTCTGGGTAATCCTTGATGTGATGACCCGGTTTGTTACACTTAAAGCAAATATAAGTGTTTTTGGGACAATCCTTTTTTAAATGGGGTCCTCCATAGATAAAGCATTTAAAATCTAGTGCAGGTGCCGGATAATAGCTTCTAGATGAAGCTTGGGGTTGTTAGGAACAGTTGCTACTCCAAACCAATGAAATGGCGCTTGATAAGGCTTTTTTCTCCTGAAGTCTCTTCTTTGGTGATGGTGAGGTCCTCCACTTCTTATTTCTCCCGCCTTGTGAATGGATTCACAGCTTTTGGTCATTCTGTCCTTATGATCCTCTTTGAAGATCCTGCAGCGATTTACCAATATAGAAAATTCACAGATTTCCTACATTCGTATAGCTTCTTTGATTTCTGGTCGTAATCCATTCACAAACTTTGCACACCGATCACCTTCATTAGTAGCATCGTTATAATGAGAATAAAAATGAGATAGCTCTTCAAACCTGGATGTGTACTCTCCCACGGTCATATTTCCTTGGGTAGCGACAAGAATTCGAATTGTCTTTTCTCTTTAACATCAGCTGGAAAGTATTTTTCCAGAAACATATCCTTAAAACGATTCCAGGTGATCTCCACGTGGTTGACTTCAAATTATCTACGCATGTTATCCTACTAATGTTCGGCATCCTCAGATAAGGCATAAGTAGCGAAGGCTACCTTATCAGCTTCAGTACATTGCAATGCTCGAAAGATCTTCTCTATCTCTTGAATCCAGATTTATGCTCTATCAGGGTTATATCCTCCTTTAACGAGGTGGATTGCGCTTTTCAAACAGATCTAACCTTCTCAAGGCATCATTACCTTGACCTTCACGTGCTCCCAATGCATTGATTAAGCGTTCTAACACTCCAGCAAGATAGTGTCCGACCATTAGTTTCCTGTTTCATAGTAACTGAGACTTGTCACATCAATCATAGTTACTACCAAGTCAGATATTCTATTTTCTATCACTTACATAGAGTTTACAGATAAAGCAAGATAGACCTTTTCCCCAGGCCTATGGAATTAACTGCTCTGATACCATATTGTAACGTCCTCTATTACATCTCAATAAGTTCTAAAAACAATTCGTAAATTTTTTTTACTGAAAATATAATCATTAAAAAGAAACTATCAGAATAAATTACATACAATATTTCTGAAATACCTCATAATATCATTAAAAATTTATAAAGTAATTTTACATTCATCCGAAGTAAATAAATATTAAACATTATCAGAAAGAGAGGAAACTCCATGGCACAAGAGCAGTTACTTAATGACATTATTTATTCATTGGACCACGGTATTCATATCGAGCCCCCTTTCTAGAACGTACTATATTTACTACTAAGATTTTTCGATCCTTCCCTCTGTACGAACCATCAATTTAAAACATATAAAACAAAAACACGGAGAAAAGAGTGAGAAACAGAATATAATATTCCCAAATGAGGCATAAGAAATAAAGGGTTTTCACAAACTGATATATAATAATATCAATCACAATCACATACACAATCAATTATGAATGCATGAATGTTATGCAATATCTTCATTATAACTTACCTATATATATGGGCCCTTAAATTTTAATTTGCACTGGGTCAACTAGGAGTTTGTACTGTTCCATAATTTTGGATAATAATAATATGAACAACTCAACTGGCATGGAAACAGTTAAAAAGACTAGGCAGATTGAGAAGGTTTTTATTGTGAAAGTACCTGACACTAGGGAGCTACCCCAGGTCCCCTGAAGCACCCTTTCACACTCTCTCATCCCAAGGCTCGCAATTAAGCCTCCTCTAATGTATCCTTGGTTTCTATAATCTGTCCCCAAACAATATCATTAACTAAAAATACTTAAAATTATAAAATTTTTCTTTAATTTAAGAATTAATTATTAATTTTCATAAAATGTCTTCTTTCTAAAATAAATACTAGATTTTTATTCTAAAGATTAAAAGTAAAGTTAATGAAAATAATTTCTAAGAAGAAATAAAAGATTAAAATGATTATAAAATACTTTCTCTTAAAATAAAAATTTAAAGAGTAAGGTAAGAAAATTCTTACTGAGTTTTAGCTTTCTGTCATGCTTGCTATATGTTCAACTCCACATCACAAGATCATCAAGCACAATCAAATATTATCAACCATAATTACATATCATCAATCACAATCTAATATTATCAATCACAATTAAATATCATCAATCAAAATAAAACATTATTAATTATAAACAAATTAAATCAATTAAATATCACTCATAAATATAATTCAAAATTTAATGGTTATTTAAATTAATAATTTTGATTTTGAGTCCTTATAGTCCATTCGTCACATAGGTCTATGTAAGTTCATATAATCCATTCCTTATATAGGTTTAGTTCAGTCCATATAGGTCATAATAGTCCAAGTCTTTGCATAGGTTCAGTCCAATTCGTATAGGTTATAAAAGTCCAGGTCCTTGCATAGGTATGTCAGAGTAAGTTACACGAGATACTTAATTTAAAATTTATTATAAATTTGAAGTTAAAAAGTTATTATTTTAAAATAATATTATTATTAAATTTAAAATGAGTAGGGTACTCCTCCCATTATTCTTATGTCTTTTCATATTATATTCCTATCTCACTCCCCTTACCTCTTGTATCTTGATTTGTTATGGAAAATCCGTGCGCGCCCCGTCTTCGAGTTCTAAAATATGTCAATTTTATTTTAATATAGCTATAAAATGAAAATTTAGATTCCTATTTAAAACAGAAATGTTAAATAGTAATTATGTATAGTAACGGTAAATAGTAAAATTTTAATAGTTACCATGAATAGTAACAATAAATAGTAAAACATGAATAGTAATGGTAAATAGTATAACGTGAATAGTAATGGTAAATAGTAAAACATGAATAGTAACAGTAAATAGTAAAATATGAATAGTAATAGTAAATAGTAAAACATGGATAGTAATAGTAAATAGTAAAACATGAATAATAAAGGTAAATAGTAATTTACTATTTGAATAGTAATTTACTATTTGTAATAGTAATTTACTATTTGAATAGTGATTTACTATTTAGAATAGTAACTTAAAATAATATTATATACAGTATAATAATAGATTTTTAAGTGATATGAAAACAACCTTTATAATCATAAAAAGAACATAAAAGAAATTTATTATTACCTTAGATTTTTTACAGAATCTCTTTCCTTTGGAAAATATCTTCCTCTCTTCACTTAGTACTCTTCTCCCAACACTACTAAGTTTTCTAATTTAGATGGAATTCTCGGTGCCTCGCCCCTCTATTTATACTAAAAAGTTTCACTGTGTATTTAAATATTTTATTGTAAAAGTACTATGCAAGAATTGAAAATTTTATTTGAATTACTATGTAAAGTTTGAAAAGTTCAAAATTGCACAGTAAAAATCCCCGTGAAGGCTACTGAGAATTATGAGGGGGGTGCAAAAAGAATTTTTTTTAAAAAAGAATATTTTTTTAATTTTTTTATATAAATTTTGAAATAATATACTGATCATAAACTTCTAAAGGTCCATGGTCAAATTCCATCAAGATTTTAATATAAAATTTTCTGTAGTCACTAGTGGAAAAAAGGCCTTTTACACCGGTCCCTTTCGGCTTTTTACACCGGTTGTAAGACCGTGTAGATGGAGCCAGTGAGAAAAATATGGACTTTTTACACCGGTCCTTTTCTCTATGACCGGTGTAAAAGACTACATTTCTCACCGGTCCTTTTCTTAACAACCGGTATAAATAGGATATCTTACACCGGTCCTCTTTAAAACGCCCAGTATAAAATATAATACCTACACCGGTTCTTTTCTTTACAATCGGTGTAAATATTAAATTTCTCACCGGTCCTTTTGAAATGCCCGGTACAAAAAATAGTCTTTTAACACCGGTTGGATACTATGACCGGTGTAAAAAGTTCCTTTTTTTTATTTTAATAAATCAATCCCGGCAATTCAGCTTCAATTTTTATAAAGCATCATCAGCTTAACTAAAGCATGGTATTTTGCTAAAGGAATACAAAATTTCCCATCTTGCCTAGGAAAACAAAACTCAACTAAAAGAGACATTAGACATTTAATCATGCTCAACACAACGTTTACTCTAATTCCTTTCCCTTAAACTTGTTCGTTACAACTAGAAAAGGACTGTGCACATACAATCAAAAAATAGAACATACAAAACAAAAAATAGAACGTGAGCTGACAATGTTTCTACAATGACCAAGAACTTAAAGAGCTTCAGTTTTGCATCAGGGGCAATCTCATCTTCACTATATCATCCTGCTGACAGAACACCAGAAACCTTAATGTAGTAAGTTTAAAAAAATTATAAAGTTCAAATTAATTTTTACAAACAAAAAAACATAAAAAACTTGGCAACCTCCCTATAAACCCTTAATTTTAAAAAAAAACAAATGAGAAAATATTATAATATAACAATAAACAATCTAATTTTAATAACTTTTCCTTTAAATTTAATATGCTATAAATTTATTTCCACTTTAATTTTAACTATTAAATATTCTAATAAAAATTATGAGTATATTTCATTTCCTAAAACACTTCTCCTCAATTTGGAAGATTCAATTCAATCACATAAAAGTTGCTTGTGAGAAAGAAAATATTATGCAGGACAGTGAGATAGAGGATCTTAATGCCTAGCTTACCCATCAAACAGTATCCAATGAGAGTTTGCAAGTTTCATCGGAAGCTCATCTTGAAAGGATCGCAATATTAAGGTTGTGATAGATAAGATAATCTCATCTCTTGCAGCAGTTGTTATTCAAGATCCAGTATCGGATAGTTCTATTAGTGGGAAAGTATCTTTTATTGGAGAAGGAACTATGCTTTTAATTGAAAAGCATAATCAGGTTCTTTCCAAAATTCATTAACTTGGACAAACTTTCTCTGAGGTAGGATTGGATACTAAAGGGCAGGAATATGGGAACATACTTGTTGATGCTCGTGGTCAATTAGTGGAGCTCAAAAGAAAGGAAACAGAATTAGTAGAAAAACTAGCTCAATTAGAAGATGAAAATCAGAAACTGGTTGATGAGCTTGACAGGGAAAAGGTGATGGTAGGGACATTAAATACTAAACTTGGTAACATAAAAATAGAACTTGACCAGGAAAAGGCTAAATTTTCTAATACAAAAGAAAAGCTTAGTATGGCTGTGACAAAAGGAAAGGCAACGGTACAGCAGCGAGATTCATTGAAGATGTCACTGGCTGAGAAATCTAGTGAGCTTGATAAATGTTTGATTGAATTGCAAGAGAAGTCAGTTGCACTAGAAGCTGCTGAACTTGCTAAGGAGGAGTTGGCTCAGAGTGAAAATCGGTTGCATCCCTGCATAATTCATTACTACAAAATAATACAATATTTGATCAAGTGGAAGAAGTCTTATCTCATGCCAAACCTGATCAACATAATTGATTGAATAGTGAACAACAAAAATGAGTTAGAATTACCTCTCTTCCCGTGACTTCTTCCAAAAGAAGAACCAACCCCGCTTGTACTTTGAAATTGGAAGTAAAGAGATCTATTCTAGGGAAAGACCACGGCTCTGAGTTCTAACTGTCTCACCTAATTCAAGTAGTTCCTACAATAAATATATGATATCAATGTAGGAATAAATAACAGGACAAAAATAAATCAAAGTATATACTTCCAAGTCTAACTTTTTATATGTTGCTATTCATAGAGATGGTTCACATAACTACCAGGAATTGAGATCACATCATTAGAAACAATGACAAAACCTTTTTCTACTAGGTTGTAGTCATTAGCAACATATTTTACAAAAAGCAATTATACTACCCAATAATTGCCATGCTGAAATCTATGTCTAGTTTAGCATGTGTAAAAGGTAAATGAGAAAGGCTGTACCAGCTACCTGTACAGTTTCATATTCTGGGTCTAAAGTAAGATAGGGATCGTTCCAGTCTGCCCATACTTCATAGCGCTGCAAACATTTAGAGGACCTGTATGCATATAAAAGCAAACAAAAATACTAGCAAAAGATCTATATTTAGATGGAAGTGTATCAGTAATTTAGCATACATATACATGTGTGTATGTTTGTCTATCTAATAGAATTAAAACTAAATATGCTTCAAGTGTTATATTCTGATAGCAATAAAACATACCTTATAACGATTTATAATATCCTTCAAAATTTTATTTAAGGCATGGCCAATGTGAAGATCATCATTGGCATACGGAGGACCATCGTGAAGAATAAAACTTTCCTGATCAAATCAATTAAGGTACATTAATAATTCCATATAAGTAGGAGGGGAATAAAAATCTGATAGGAAAGTCCAAAACTTACCCCATTATTTTTCTCTACAACTTTTTTTAATACTTGATTCTCCTCCCAAAGTTTCTGAATTTCAGGCTCCCTTACTGAAGAATTAGCTCTCATACCAAATGTTATCTTGGGAAGATCAACAGTGTGCTTGTATTTTCTATCTTCTTATTTGATTCCTAAAGTTAAAAAAAGTGAAGTAACAAACCCTAGAGATCCATACCTACTACTCTATAAAATTACCAGTGCAAGTAATAATAAATTAAAGAAAAAGAGTAAAATGCAATCTGAGATAGCAAATAGAGTACCTTCAGAAGTTTTCTTCCCTGCCATCACTGGCCCTCGTGACCTTCGTTTTGAAGAACAAATCTCATCCCTTGATTGAGTACAATAGTTTGATATGTTTGAGAAAGATACCACTATAACTGATGAGATTCCCCGAGAATAAAACAAGTCAAGAGAGCTAGTTCTCCTAGAGGAGGAATAAGCTGTTCATAAATTAAGGAGACTAGGTTGGCCCTTAGTAGAGAGGGACAGACCTTGGAGCTTCGAGGGAGAAGAGCGAGGCGAGGGCTTCAAAGGAGAAGAGAAAGACAAGGGCTTTGAGGGAGAAGAGAAAGACAGGGGCTTCGAGGGAGAAGAGGGACACAATGGTTTTGAGGGAGAAGGAGACGATGGCTTCAAGGGAGAGATGAGAGCTTCGAGAGTCGCTGAGGCGGAGGTAGGGAGGGGGAGACGGACACGAATATGGCAGTATGGAAGGAGAGAAAGGAGTCGTGCGCACAGATAGCTTCCAAGGGCTAGGGCTTTTGAGTGTGAGGAGAGAGAGAGCTTGAGAGTCAAAAGCGAAATAAAAGCTTTCTCACCGGTCCTAAATGGAAGACCGGTACAAATTTTATTATTTTTCACTGGTCTAAATATTAGCCCGGGACAAATTTTGCTATTTCTCACTAGTCCAAATATTAGGCCAGTATAAACTATATTTTTCTCACCGATCCTACTTACCAACTGGTATAAAGTTGTATATTATTTACAAAATTACCACCGCCTTATTTTTTATACCGGTCATATTACAACCAGTGTAAAATCCCCGGTGTAAAAGGCCTATTTTCCACTAGTGAGTGAATTAAAATAAAAATGGGGTGTTACACTCAGCATCAAGTTTTTACATATTTCTTTAATTCACACTCTCAATAGGTTATCATTTTTCCTTGGCCATCTCCAACTTAAATGCCCTGTTCCTATGTCTAATGCATATGTCATAACATGAAATGCATATTCAACGGATTCGATTTATAACACATGTGTACACAGTATATCAAGTAATCGCAACTATGCATAGTTGCTCAAATTTTCATCCCCCCGCAAGGGTCTCTTTCACAGGATCCCATAAGACCTAAATTATTTTGACATGTCAATATGATCGTAACCACATATAATTGTTTGAATGTTTGTCCCCACGTAAGGGTCCTTTTCACAAGATCCCATAAGATCTCAATCATTTCAACATGTCACATGATCAAAATCACGCATAAACATTTGAATATTTCTCCCCACACAAGGGTCTTTTTCATAAGATCCTACAAGATCTCAATCATTTTGACATGTCACGTGATCGCAACCACGCATAAACATTTGAATATTTCTCCCCCAACAAGGTTCTTTTTCATAAGATCCCACAAGATCTCAATCATTTCAACATGTCAAGTGATCACAACCACATATAATATGATATGCCATGCATGTCATGAATGCAAGAATGCATATGTTAGCCTCAGCTTCACAAGAATCTCTCACCCTTTCACTTAGGGGTATATTTTACACTTAACATTACAGATAGTGACATGCAACTAATTATAGTACTCTCCAAGGCGTATAACTTGTCACATAATCTCTAAGGCATCAATTCACATTTTTCACAATATAATAGCTAAGGAGTCTCATCGATATTAATCCACGTATGGAAATCAAGAAGACATATCAACAAGTATACTTCAAATGTATAACACCAATATATACATTGTCACCACATAATTATTGGTGGATTTCAGTTCCAATTATCTTCCCATTGTTTCAAGTTGTAGTGTGACATTCATAATCTCTTTAATCATCTTAATTTTTTAACATCATTTCCAATTCATTAATTGGAAACAAACACAATGGTATTCAATCATTGTCTCAATATTTTCATCATCACTCATGGTGTGTCGCACAACCACATTATTCAATTCTCATAATCAATTATCATATCTCATCAATAGTGGTAAAAAATACATGGTTTTCACAATATGACATAGGCACACACTTTGCCAAAATCTCAAATCACTATCAATCATCACCAAGGACACACTACATACATATATTCTAAATGCAATCACATATTTACCAAGCGCATCATCATCACAATATCAATCATCACATTATTCCAACATAACTATAGCAAGGCAAATATGAGCAACATCATATACATTGATCATCAGTTATTCAAATCATGCATTTAGACTATAAACTCATCTCCTACCTCAAGAGAAGTAATCTGAGCGATTCGACGGCCCCGCTTCATCGTTTGGAATAGGTCCTACATGAACATTTATATAAAAGTTTCAATCATTAGCCTATCAAGGCATTAATTTCAATTCTAAACATACACCATCATATTTAGAATTCTTAACATGTCTTAAACATATTATAATCATCATTTTTTTGTTAGGTTTCAGGAATTCCTTCCCATTAATCCATATTCTCTAAAATTAAATAGCTATAAAAACAAACTCCTAAATCACTAACACATCTACTAACTTCACCAACTTAGTGCCTTCCATATTTTCTTAATTTCTCAAATTCCCAACATCAATAATTTAGTGTCAACTATTCCAAAATTCATTTTCTTATCCAAAATCATTCTTAAGACAAATGAACTCCAAATTCATCAAGTTTTGTCAAAAGCCTTAATTTCCTCATGTTAGGGTTTTTATCAAAAATTGCCAAACATCAATTCCAATCATTTCTTTGTATCATTTAGGCATCTCCAAGACAACAACATCATATTCATACATTATCAACAACAACAAAAATTCCGAATGGTCATCTAGCCTAGGGTTGATTCACATGCATTTATCCATTAAAACAATACCTAATCTTCCATTATAATGCTTCAAGAACCTTAAATCAACAACTAGAAACCATTAAATGTCAAAAACACCAACCTTTTGTCCAAGCTATACCCAAAAACAAAAATAGAAGGTAGGAGGAGAAGATGAGAGTAGAAATGCCTCGATACTCCCTTAAAGCTTTATGAATCATGGCTTAGATGTTTATTTTTACAAGAAATGAGAGAGGAAGAGGTTTGGATGGTTTTGAGTTTAAGGAGGGGAAAAAGACGAAGAAAATAAATAGAGTGGAAAGGAAGAAGAAGTCCACAGAAATTGAGGAGGAGGAGAGAGAAAAGTCTAAAAATTGGTCTTTACCCAAAGGATATTACACACATTTTTGCTTTTTACTTTTTGGTTCATAAAACCCCTTTGTCCATTAGACAAAAGAGATTAGAGAAAATAAGGAGAGAGTCTACAGTAATGAGAAGAGGAGAAAATGGGATTTTGTAATTTTCTTAAATTCTATTCCACTTGTAATTTTACCGTTTATTAACATACTTTGTGTCTGAATAAATATATCTTCAACACCAAAAATTATTTTGAACATATCACCACAACCTTAATAAATCCCTCATTATTCTAGACCCATCAAATGCCTAAAATTATTTAATGGGTCCCACACCATCTGTTAAATTGTCCAGTTATGTCACAACCTAATTTTTATTAAATTTGTATCGATAATTAAAGATTGAAAAATTAAAGTTTCTCAAAAAAATAAGAAATGAATTTTAGAAAATAAGAAATTTTATTCCGGATACAGGGATATTTTTATTTCATAAATCAGATTTAAAATAAGATTAAATGGAAATAAAATAGGATGATAAAACGTAGAATTATTAAAGAACTAGTTAATGAATAGATAAATAAATAAATAAATAAATAAATAAATGAAATATCTTCTTTGCCTTAAAAAATCTCCTCTGCTACGAAACTTCCTTCTTCCTTCTCCCTTTGTTCACCGCCTTTCTCCACCGCCTCAAAACCACTATAAATAAGGCTCCAACCTTCTAAATTTCTTCAAACCAAAATACCTCATAAATCCTATAACCCTTCATCATCTTCTTCAAGCTTCTAAATATCCATTTCCATATCTTAAAACCCTTCAATTTTGTATAATAAGGAATTACTCAAACTTGAAGATTTGAGGAGATACAAGGGAGTTTAGCACAAGGAAAGCTTAAGGATCTTCAATTGAGGTAAGAAAGAGGAGATAAGATATTAAATACATAGAAATTAAGTTACAATTGCTTGTTTAATTGTTAATTGTTTATAAACTTATATAGTTAGATTTTAATTTAATTTGAATTAAGTTGTGAAATTGATGTTAATTAGTTTGGCATATAATATATGATATATTTCTGATGTTGTATGATGATTCAAAATCAATTGGTATGTTTAATTTTGCAATTAGAAGTGATAAAACAACAAAAACAGCAAAAACAGGGCTGCTGTTTTTGTTCTGTAGAATCAAACCTTTTCACAATGGATATTTTCAACCGGTGTTAAAAACTAGAAGCCGTGGCATTTTTATAAATGAAAATGGGCGGTGCCATTTTTGTAAATAAATCAGAACGGTGGCATTTTTGTAAGACATTTTTATAAATAAGACCAGTGGTATTTTCGTAAATATGATTAAAAACTTAAAATAATGATTTTTTAATAAAATTTAGAATTATTATTATTATTATTATTGGATTTTTATTATCCTAAAGACTTTATCTTGAAATAAATAAATATAATTAATTAAATTAAATTTAGAAGTTTATTTAAACATATTTAAAGGAAGAAAACTCATTTTTAAATTATTTTAGTAGTATAATTTTATATTATGAAAAATGTGTTTTCCATATTCTTTAGAGTATGACATTAAATAAATACTATTATATAGAAAATATGTTTCCATATTCTTTGAATTATGATATAAATATTATGAAAAATGTGTTTCCATATTCTTTGAATTATATATAAAGTATGCTTATTTGATTGTTATGATAATTTTATTGTTAAGATTAATTATATAAAGGAATTTGATAATTTAATTTAGATCTATTGCATTCATGCATCATATGCACTAGCCGTTCAAAGAATCCGTAGAGGGGTTCTTTGAAGGGGTTCCCTGTGGCGGAACGCGCTCTGTGAGCACCAGACCTCTGCGGTGGTTTTATACCATGGCCGTCTTAAGGGCTGAGCAGTGTGTCCTTAAGGGGGGTCCGGCAACACTTGTTATTGATATGATTGTATTGTTATCCGATGTTGGTGTTGCATTATGGGGTGCAGTATCGGTTGGATATCCGTAAAAATATTATTGTTGGAAATCACTGCCTATGTTTTCACCAGAATAGATCCATCATGCATTCTCATATAAAGAACAAAAAATGTTAATGTAAAAATAATACAAAACACTTGTTTGGCATCTGAATCGCATAACATACTACTTGTGTTTGTCTATGTTCTAATTTAGTTTCTATTTATTTGATATTTTATCTCACTCTTTTTGTTACTTGTGGTAACCTTTTAGTGGTTCATCAGGAAGATATGTGACAAAGTGGATGATGCTTGATATGGATGAACTATGAAGACTTTAGATGTTGATACTTGCTTGCATAGCTACTTTGGCTGTATTATGTATGCGTATGTTATGTTTCAATATTTATGTCTTTATATTTTATAAGATCTAGGTGCCTGTTGTAAACTATAATATGTATAGAACTCTGATAGTATGTATAATAAAATGAAGTTAATTATGTAAAAATTTACGCATTCTGATATTTTATCAGTAACCTCTGGAATCAGGTTGTGAATCACTTGATGATTACCAGACGAAAAATAAGTTATTCAAGAGATTTTATATGGTGACGGTAATTATCTTGGGATTCACAAGTTGGTTCTAGGGTGTTACAACTAAAGTGGTATCAGAGCAATGATTTATAAGATATAAAGAAAACCTTAGGAAGTGACTAGAGATTAACATAGGATGACTTGAAGTATGTGAACCTTGATTACTATTTGTCTGAAATTTGTGTGCCTGTGTGTTATGTGTGCTATTTGTATGTTTTTGTTTTGTATAATAGTTAGCTAGATAGTGTAAAATTGTTAAAACTCTAAGTATATTAGATACTCAGTAACTGAATGCAGTGGTACCTGTAGGATAAGAAATGGCTAGACGGCAGAATGACGATGTCATGGCTGCTACATTCAATCAATTTACTGAGATCCTTGGAAAATAGGAATAGCAAAGGTTAGCCAAAGGAACCCATGGACTTGACCGTTTCCTGAAAAGGAAACCTGGCCAATTTAAAGGACACTATAATCCAAAGGTGGCTTACCTGTGGATTAAAGAAATAGAACGTATTTTCCGATCCTTACCTTGCACTGAGCCCAGAAGGTAGAATATGCTACCTATATGATGGTAGGGGAAGTAGAGAATTTATGGATCTTCACTCACGATAGGTTACTAGAAGCCGGTAGACTATTTAACTGGGAAAATTTTAAAGAAAGTTTCCTCGAGAAATATTTCCCTTCTAGTGTTAGGAGCAAAAGGAAATTAGAATTTTAAGAATTAAAGCAAGGGAATATGTCTGTTGGAGAATACACTACCAAATTTGAGGAACTGTCATTGTTCTATCCTCCTTTCCAACAGCCAGGAACTGAGACTTCTAAATACGTCAAATTTGAAAATGGTCAAAGGCCAGAAATTAAAAAAGCCATAGGACATCAGGAGATTAGGAGTTTTCCCACTCTAATCAACAAATGCAGAATCTTTGAAGAGAACCATCATGCTAGGATCAAGCAGGAGAAAAGTAGTAAGCAGTTGAGACCTTAATTAATGAACTTCAAAAGGTGAGGAACATTTAATCAGAATCGATTTTGAGGAGGATCATCTTCATCATCTGGAGGATGCGTGAACCAGCCAATCACATGGAACTGCTATAAATGCGGAGGAAATCATAGAACCCATGATTGTACACAGACAGATATTACCTATTTCCAATGCAACCAAAAAGGACATATTCGTCCCAATTGCCCACAACTTCGCCAAGGTACTAACACTGTGAATGTTAAGACTGAGAACAACAATAATAGAGCCAACAGAAGAGGAGCCAACATTCGAGATGAACATAATGGAAATGGTTGCGGAGGGCATAATATCAGGGGCACAACTGGTCGAGGAAAAGAAAATGGTCAACTAGTGAATAATCAGAACAAATTACCTGCAGCTGGAAGAGTATTTGCAATTAGTGGATCAGAGGCATCACAAGCAGACGAATTAATACAAAGTGAGTGCATTCTTAATGACACTACCTTATCTATTTTATTTGATTTTGGTGCGACATTTTCTTTTATCGCTGAAGAATGTGTTAGGCGTTTAAATTTACCTATGAAATCTATACAATATGATTTGCTTGTCTCTACTCCTACTGGTAACCATCTTAAGACAGCTAACGTGTGTGAAGGTTGTTCTATACACATTAGAGGTAGAAATTTTAACGTGAACTTAGTATGCTTACCATTAAAGGACTTGGAAATCATCTTGGGGATGGATTGGCTATCTGCTAATCATGTCCTCGTGGATTACAGTAATAAGACAGTAATTTTTCCACCTAACAACATAGAGTGTCAAGAGTATGATGCCTCACAAAACCCTATAGGATATTCCTTGAACAATAGAGCCCAATTATTCATGGTATTTGCACTTACATGAAGGGAAGTTATCCCTAATGTAAGTAAAATACCAGTAGTCTGCGAATTCCCTGAAGTATTCCCAGAAGATGTTTCAGGATTACCTTCTAAACGAGAAATAGAATTCTCTATTGACCTAATTCCTAGAGCAAAACCCATTGCTAGAGCACCCTATAGAATATCTCTCGTAGAACTAAGGGAACTAAAGAAGCAAGTGGATGAGTTATTAGAAAAGCAATTCATACAACCCAACGTATCTCCTTGGGGAGCACCTGTACTACTAGTCAAGAAGGATGGTAATATGAGACTTTGTGTCGATTATCGCCAACTAAACAAAGTCACAGTTAAGAATAAATATCCATTACTGAGGATCGATGACCTTATTGATCAACTACGCGGAGCTACTATGTTCTCCAAGATAGACTTGAGATCGGGCTATCATCAAATTCGCGTAAAGGCTAAAGATTTTCCAAAGACAGCCTTTAGGACAGGCTATGGCCATTATGAATACTTAGTTATGCCTTTTGGAGTAACTAACACTCCAGCCATGTTCATGGACTACATGAACCAGATCTTTTATCCATACCTTGATCAATTTGTTATTGTCTTTATAGATGATATGCTCATCTATTCCAAAACCAAGGATGAGCATGAGGAGCACTTGTAGTTAGTGCTACAAATACTGAAGAAGAAGCAGCTATATGCCAAACTATCCAAATGTGAGTTTTGGCTTAATGAAATGAAATTCTTAGGCCATGTGATATCTAAGAATGGAGTATCAGTCAACCCTACAAAGATTGAAGCCGTAATAGCCTGGGAGAGGCTGAAGACTGTCATAGAAATCAGGAGTTTCTTAGGACTCATGGGTTACTATCAAAGATTTATTGAAGAATTCTCCCGAATTGCCCTACCAATGACCCGATTAACCTGTAAGAATAAACCTTTTGTTTGGACTCCTAAATGTGAAGCAAGTTTCCAAGAATTAAAGAAAAGATTAATAACTGCACCAGTTCTAGCTTTACAAAATTCGTAAGAAAACATTAAAGTTTATTGTGATGCTTCAAAGTTGGGATTAGGTTATGTCTTAATGCAACAAAGGAAAGTAATTGCTTATGCTTCAAGGCAATTACGACCACACGAACTTAACTATCCTACTCATGACCTAGAATTAGCGGCTATCGTATTTGCTTTGAAAATTTGGAGGCACTACTTGTACGGTGCAAAGTTTGAAGTCTATAGTGATCATAAGAGTCTCAAATACCTGTTTGACCAAAAAGAATTAAATATAAGACAACGCCGATGGATGGAATTCCTCAAGGACTATGACTTTGAGTTGAAGTACCATCCAGGGAAAGCCAACATAGTAGCTGATACGCTTAGTAGGAAGGCTATTCATATGGCAGCTCTAATGATAAAAGAATTAGAAATGATTGAACAATTTAGAGATTTAAACATAGCAATAGAGGATGGTGTGAGATTTAAAAATCACCAATGATTTTCTGAAGATGGTGTGTGAAAAACGAAGATTGGATGCATGTCTTCAAAGGATGATCGAGACACAACACAATAGGAAAGATCTGGGATTACAAGAAGGCTCAGATGGAGTCTGGAGAATGAAAAGAAGAATAAGTGTTCCAGAGGATGCAGAATTAAAGAAGATGATTCTAGATAAAGCTCATAAAAGTATGCTTAGTATTCATCCTAGATCTACGAAGATGTATTAAGACTTAAGAAAGGATGTCTGGTGGAAGAGGATGAAAAAGGAGATAGTTGAATATGTTTCATCTTGCTTAATATGTCATAAAAGTAAAGTTGAACATCAAAAGCCATCTGGTGGATTACAACCACTAGAAATACCAGTATGGAAATGTGATGACATTGCCATGGACTTTGTGTCAGGCTTGCCTAGAACACAAAGAGACAATGATGCTATTTGTAATATCCCATTTTCAACACAAATAGAAAATAGATATTAATATATCTTTCTTGAGAAATACTTACTATAAGTTAGTTTATTATCATTTTTTTGAAATTTAGGTATTTATATTTAATTATTTGTTTTTCAAATAATAATAATAATAAATGAAAATATTTCTGAATGAGAATTTTAAAATGACTTAATTAGTATTCACTAATTAAGAAAATTATATTAAGAATTTTTAATATCTTTATTATTCACTATTTTTATTTTATGTTCTTATACTTATGTTTTTACATATTTAAGATTTAACTCTTATTAGAATTTTGAAAAAAACAATTTGAAGAAATTAGACTATGGTTCTTTTGAACTTTTTGATCTACATAATATTTATGATTTTTTAGAATTTTTTGAAAATTTTGAATTATTTTAATAAAATATATTTTAAATAATTTTAAATTCATATAAAGTTACTTAAAATTAAAAATATTTACAAGAATGTAAAGTTTCTAAAATCTATTTCAAGTAGACTTATCTAAAAATTATCGGTTTGAGTAAAATCTTGATTTTTACCAATCGTAAAAAAATTGAAAATGTACTAATAAATTTTTATTAACAGAAAATTTTAGATTTTTAAAATTTAAACTTTATATTACTTATCATAAAATTAGTGAGAACTGATATAATATCACTAAATTTCAAAAAGGATTAATTTTGAATATATAAAATATACCGAGTGAAAAGTTACTATTTGGCTTAATAATTCTGCCGACATTTACTATGCAAAACACTGTGCATGTATGAAATTTTCAAAAGGTGCACAGTAATCAGGTTTTAAATTTCAAAATACGTACAGTACTTTTATATTAAAATAATGGAATGCATAGTAAATTTTTTTCCTCTAAATACCGAAGGGATTCTTCTTTAGAATTCACAATTTTAGATTAAGTTTTCTTAATATAGTAGTGTTAGTGAGATAGTAGTGGAAGTAAGAGTGAGAAATAATTTTTTTTGGAAGAAGGTTCTACTAAAATTCTAAGGTACGAATACATCTCTTTTATATTTTTTAGGGTTATTTTTATATCGTTTTTAGAAATCTATTATTATACTGGAAATAATATTATTTTAGGTTACTATTCTGCATAGTAAAACACTATTTCAATAGTAAATTACTATTCAAATAGTAAATTAATATTTACTGTTACTATTTACCTTTACTATTCATGTTTTACTATTTACCATTACTATTCACGTTTTACTATTTATTGTTACTATTCACGTTTTACTATTTACTGTTACTATTCACATTTTACTATTTACTGTTACTATTCACTATTCGCTATTTGCTATTCAAAATTTACCATTTTTATTTTAAGTAATAATCTTAATTTTCATCTTGTAATTATATTAAAATGAAATTGGTATGTTTTAGAACTCGGAGACGAGGCGCGCACGGATTTTCAATAACGAATCGGTATACAAGAGGTAAGGGGGAGTGAGATAAGAATATAATATGAAAGACATAAGAATAATGGGAGAAGTCCCCTACTCCTTTTAAATTTAATAATATTATTATTTTAAAGTAATAACTTCTCAACTTAAAATTAATAATAAATTTAATAGATTATGTAACTTATTCTGAAATATCTATGCATGGATCTGAATTATTATAACTTATACGGACTAGACTAAACCTATGCAAGGACTTGGACTTTTATATCCTATATGGAACGAACTAAACCTATGCAAGGACTTGGACTATTATGACCTGTCTAGACTGAACTATACCTATGCCAAGACTGGATTATATATATGGACTTATATAGACCTGTGCGAGGAATGGACTATAAGGACTCAAAATCAAATCTACTAATTTAAATAACCATTAAAATTTAAATTATATTTATGAGCGATATTTAGTTGATTTGACTTGATTATAATTAATTATATTTGATTTTGATTAATGATATTGTGATTTATAATCTTAGACTATGATTAATAATATGCAATTATGATTGATGATATTTGATTGTGATTGATGAGATTACTATACTTGATTGTGGTTGACGAATGATTGATGACCTTGTGATATGAAGTTTAAGCATATAGCAAGCATGACGGAAAGTTAAAACTCAGTAAGAATTTTCTTACCTTACTCTTTAAATTCTTATTCCAAGAGAAAGTATTTTATAATTATTTTAGTCTTTTATTTCTTCTTAGAAATTATTTTCACTAACTTTATTTTTAATCTCTATAATAAAATCTAGTATTAGAAAGAAGCTATTTTATGAAAATCAGAGGTTAAGATAATTAATTCTTGAATTAAAGAAAATTTTTATAGTTTTAAGTATTCTTAGTTAATGGTTTTAAATTATTTTCTTTAGAAATTAGAAGTTTAAAGTAAATTATTTTGGTTTTCCCCAACGAAATAACTAAAGAATATTTTGTCGAGATTTCTAAAACTCAATCTAGTTAAGATTCAAATTGAAAAAGATTATGTAAATATGTGAAGATTTTAAGAGAAAGTTTTGAGATATTTAAGGCTTGGAAACTCAATTTTGGTAAGATATGAATTTGAAGACTGTACTAAATTATTTCAGTATAACAGAAGTTCAAAGAAGAACTTATGGGAATGTATAGTTTATTGTGATGATTTTGTGAACCTTTATGGTATTTAATAATTGAGTTTCTAAAAGTCTTAACCAACTAAATATGCGAGTAGTTCATGCATCATGAATCATTAAAGAGAAATGAGATGTGATGTTGCCTGGGGACGGATTATAGAAACCGAGGATACATTAGCGGAGGCTTAATTGCGAGCCTTGGGATGAGAGGGTGTGAAAGGGTGCTTCAGGTGACCTGGGGTCGCTCCCTAGTGTCGGGTACTTTCACAATAAAAAACTTTCTCATTCTGACTAGTCTCTAAGTGTTTCCACGCTAGTTGAGTTGTTCATATGCCATGAAGGCATTTATGTTATCTGGAATTTATGGAACAGTATAAACTCCTGGTTGGCCCAGTGCAAACTAAAGCTTTAAGGGCCCACATGCATAGAATGAATAAGATGATAGTATTAAAAACATTGCATGACATTCATGTGATTGTGACATTCTATCTGGGTGGTTGTGAATGAAAATATAATTTTTATGTTATAAAAACTCTGCATTCATAATTGATTATGTATATGATTGTGATTGAAATTATTATATTAGATTGTGAAAACCCTTATGCTTATGTCTTATCTGTAAAGTATATATTCTGTTTCTCACTCCTTCTTGTTTAAATTTTGTGTCCAAAATATATGTTATATGATATATAGCTAGCAGTTCAAGATGAAAGGATGAAATTACAAGAGGGTAAATTGGTCTCATCCTCAATCGAATAGGAGAAGAGATGTGACAAGAATAGGATTCAAAATCACATGGTTTGAAGATAAGGAAATAATTGGTTACAGTCGAAGTAGAGGTATTAAATTTTTAGTTTTAGTTTACCTTAATACAATATTAAGTTGGATGATTGTAAATCAATGTAAAGGTTAAACTTTAATAAACCTTATTCTTTGGATATGATACTGTAATCTTTGATCACTTATGATTTTCTGAAAGTTCATTTTATCATTATGAATAATTTGAAACTTTTTACTTTCAAAATTCAAAGAAAATCAGATGTATATATATCCTTGTATACACGAGATAAGAAGTGATAAGTATGTATATCTTTCAAAAAAAAGAGCAAGAATAATAGATATATGTCTCGTGTATATAAGGGGGTGTTACAAAGTGGTATCAGAGCAGTTCAATCTAAATCAGCTTAGGGTATGGTCTTACTAGCGTGTTAGTGTACTCTGATGGTTAAGTTTGTCAAGAGATTTTATGGTTGACAAAAGAGGAAATTTTATTGGAGTAGATGGTAAGAAGTAAGTGAAGAAAAATTAGGAATATAGAAAGAAGGAACTAATTTTAAGTTCATAAGAAGTATAAGTTAGAACTTTATAGCCTGTTACTTGAAAAATGTTATTGCAGGGATTATCAAAAACTGGCCATTCTGAAGTCTTTCTTGACATTGTTTAAGTACGGGCGTTAATGTATGGTGGAATGATAAGGTAAATTAACCAATGCAGCTATTTCCTTTTATTCCAAATGTATTGTATGGTGTTTGATTCTCTGATTAATATGTGATAATGAAATATTCTAACATTTTCCTATTTTACAATATGGTATGAGACAACAAGGGAGATAAGACAATAGAAAATTCTTAGAAATATTTTGGTATGAATTCTAGACTGGAGTTGTCATGGCTTTGACTACTTAGTTATAAACTATCGGGACTGATCACCCCGAATGATTTGCACTAAGTAGTGAAAGACATGTCAAATGAAGGATGTTAAGATCAATGAATTTAACTCTAGGTTAATGTGGTATATGGAGAAATGGAGATAAACTCAATAAATTCTATTAAGATATTCCTTACCATGTCCTTGAAGTTGTAGAGATACTTGTGTGAATTAGAATTCCAATGGGTAGATAACTGTTGTAATCCCAAACTAGTATAACAAATTGTTTAAGATAGAATCATAGTTTTTCCTTTGGTTATATATTTTGAAAAGAAAAATGTATGGATGTATGCTTCATGAAAGAAATATGATAATTTGTTCACTAACTTGTTTGGTATAACAAATAATCATATTAGGAATTGTATCTCTGGCTATTTGTATTGATTCTTCTTTTGTATGACATATAAGATATGTTAATAATTGTTTGATTTGATGAAGTTTTCATTTATGATGTCTATGATTGAATAATATATATGATGGTTATGTGTATAAATATATGAATTAATGAAACTTTTATGGTTGTGACATCGAATGTAATTAACCATATATTTTTGAATTTTTTAAGTAATTTATTATGATAAATATGTCAATGAATGACCTAAAATAAGCATTATAGATCTTTGGGAGACATCGATATTGGTTTAATATTTAGAAATTATGACATAAAATATTTTTGTAATTCCTAATAATATGATACATGTTTATCAAGTTATTTTCTTTTAGTCATCGATTTTGTTCGATGAATATACATACCTAATATAAATCATTGTTATGTAATGACCATTGTAGATTTAAAATAAAGAAATGTGTTAGTAAACCATGAGGAAGTAGATATGAACCTTTACTTATTGATTTTCCTATAAAGAGAATTACATAAATCTTAGTTACCCATAAAAAAAATTTAAGTGAGTATTTCTAAGTCAACGTAGTGATTTGTGATCATTTAAGATTGGGGAATTTATCAAATCTATGTAATGGTTGTAGTCAATTATGATGGGATGTGCAATCACTTAGTTAAGGAATATTTAATTCATTATAGAAGACAATAAGAAATGATTACATACCCTGGATTGTCATGAAGCAAAGAACACAAGGATTTAATTAGATAAACAAGTACAATATGGACTAAGACATATTTATCCTTTCTCACTAGGATAATTTATTATACACGATTACATTAAGGAAAATAAAGTAGAACATCTAGTACATCATAGATAGAGGTCTAAGAGTCTTGGCAATACAAAAATTATCCAAACTAGAGAAATCACCATAATGATTATAAGAGGTGAGGCACTTGTTACCATAAACTGTAGTCCATCTCGCCTTCGTTCTTCGTCGCTTCTAGGGAGGTTGGCCATCGAGTAGTACAATATTACTTAAGGGAAAAGATTGAAGAAATTGGATAGAAGAGAGAAACTAAGAAACCTTGAAGTTGTGATAGGAAGTTAGAATGGAATGAGAATTTATAAGCAAGCAAGGGAGGGAGAGTTGCAACGGTCATAAACGGCTAGTCCAACGGCTAGTTGCTAACGGCTAGTTGTCCAGTAATTAATTCTTAGCAGTCCATTTTACTATATTATGAGTAGGAATTTTAATTAATGGATATTATGGATTATATTAAGTAAGATTTTAATAGATTAAGAAACGTAATTCTTGAGGTGTTTAGAGTTAACCATCAATTTATGATGAGCATGGTTGACAAAATTAAGATGGGTAATATTTTTGAGTTAAGGAAAAAAAATACTGATAAGATTAAAAAAAGATAAATGGCAATGTTAAGGAAAATGTACACAATTGTCAAGGAAACTAGAAATATATTTTAGAACAGTTCAGTTAGTTTAGCTATGGTAAGATTTATTAACAATATTAAATTTTGAGGACGAAATTTCTTTTAGGGGAGTAGAGTTGTAACATCCCATTTTCAACACAAATAGAAAATAGATATTAATATATCTTTCTAGAGAAATACTTACTATAAGTTAGTTTGTTATCATTTTTTTTGTAATTTAGGTATTTATATTTAATTATTTATTTTTTAAATAATAATAATAAAAAAATGAAAATATTTCTAAATGAGAATTTTAAAATGACTTAATTAGTATTCACTAATTTTAAAATGACTTAATTACTATTCACAATTTACTATTTATTGTTACTATTCATGATTTACTATTTACTGTTACTATTCACTATTCAAAATTTACCATTTTTATTTTAAGTAGTAATCTTAATTTTTATCTTGTAATTATATTAAAATGAAATTGGTATGTTTTAGAACTCGGAGACTAGGCGCGCACGAATTTTCTATAACAAATCGGTATACAAGAGGTAAGGGGGAGTGAGATAAGAATATAATATGAAAGACATAAGAATAATGGTAGGAGTCCCCTACTCCTTTTAAATTTAATAATATTATTATTTTAAAGTAATAACTTCTCAACTTAAAATTAATAATAAATTTAATAGATTGTGTAACTTATTCTAAAACATCTATGCATGGATCTGAATTATTATAACTTATACGGACTGGACTAAACCTATGCAAGGACTTGGACTTTTATATCCTATATGGATCGAACTAAACCTATGCAAGGACTTGGACTATTATGACCTATCGACTGAACTATACCTATGCAAAGTGTAACATCCTGATTTTTACCGATTGAGATTAAGCCACTAATTAAGGATTAATTGCAGATTAGGCTAACGGTTGAATGAGACAAGGTGGCCAGGGAAAAATGCGCATGTGCCCCTAATGGTATATAAAGACTTCGGTCTCTCTCCTTCGTTTATGCATGCGCGTTCAGTTGGGAAGGATTGAGAGAGTGTTGAGAGCTTTTCCTCTGAGAAACAGAGACGTTGTTCTGTTTCCCTTCCCTGATTCTTCTTCGTCCTCTTCGTCGTCTCCTCTTCTTCTTCCTCCCCTCCACTCGAAGCTGTCAGAGTCTCGGTGAGGAAGTCTGCAGTGTAAAGCGCTTCGGATTTGTGGGAGTGGTCCATCGTTGTTGAGACGAACTGCTCGAGGAAGAGGATAGCTTTTGATCTTTCCAAAACTAAGTCTCTTCAGTAGCTAGGGGGGCTGATTTACATCTCAAATGCATGGTTTATGGACGGGTTCTGGTGGACTTGCTTTAATGTGTTGTGATATGCTTGAAATGTGGATTGGCGTGTTGTGGTTGAGTAATGATGCATGAAACGCCCAGATTTGTGATCGTTGTGACCTGTGTATTGTTGTGATGATTCTGTCCATTAGTGCATGTTAATATTTCTTAGAATGCTGAATGAATGCATGTAGATGTGAATGTCATTAAGATTGTCGAGTGCATTAAACTGTGAGACAGTGGATAAATATCTATTTGTTGTTGTTTATATTGAAATGCATGTCGATCCCATTGGGATGCTGAGTGTATGAGCCTGCTATACTGATTCCAATGTGTGATTTTATATTCAAATGCATGAGATGCATGTTATTGATATTTGAATGCCGAGTGCATGTGTGTGGGATTGTTTATCGACTCCGGTGGGGATGTTACGTTAAACAGCATGTGATGCATATAATGAAAGTGTGGATTGCCGAGTGTATGTAAAAGTTGTGCTGAATCGGTTATGATGTTATAATGGCTGCATGAGATGTACTTGATGATTATGACCATATGCATCTGATTGGACATTGAAAATACCGAGGGCATATAGCGTGGGACGCTTAATACAGAAACGACAATCAGATGAATATGTATGAAAATATAATCAAAGACCTTTGAGCGAGGCTCAGGCACTCCCCTTGAGCGAGGCTCGGGGTTTCACTTCAAAGACCTTGGAGCGAGGCTTAGGCAAACCTCTTGAGCGAGGCTCAGGGTTTAGCCCATGACACTGCCGTTGACGCTGAGAGTGTTTGTGTCACATGAGAGGGTAAACGGTTTGGTACCAGTAAAACGGCCGGATCAGCTGGGAGCTGAATAAAAGGCAGAGAGCCTATGTTGCAACAATAAAAATTAATAATAAACAAATCGAATCCGATCGAAATGATGTGTGCACACTTATAACTGTTGTTGAGCTCAACGTGAATTGTATATTTGTAAATGTTATTGAGAATAACATGATTAATGTAGTCTTAACTTGATTTGAGTGAATTCCGATTGGATATGCGTGCGTACTGATACCGTTACCGAGTACAATATGATGATATGCTTGTGGTGTATGTTGTTGTGAATAATATGAATTATATATAGCCATGTATGACTTGAATACTCCGACCGGTTGATGTTGTGTGAATATCCTTAATAAATGGCAGTGGATATTATTGTTGATTGAGATATGTAAATTGTATTATTGAGTATATAGGGACTAATCCGAGTCAATAACTGTCATTTTATATGTAAATGCTCACCCCTATTGTGGCTATATTTCAGTGGATGTTGCTCGGAATGGTGAATGATGGGAGAGCACCAATTCCTGGGATGTGCACTGTACAGTGGAAGTGTACATATATGTATATACTGTGTAAATGGTTTCGTTGTAGCCTTGGCCGGCTCTTAGTATAATGTTTTGTTTAAGTATGTATGACTTGAACTCTCTCGGATTTGAGAGTATAACTATGCTTATACATATATATAATGCTAAGTGTTAACTTTGTTCAGTGAGTAATGATGTAGGCGAATGTCTAAGTAGTATACACCCATATTTTGCCGAGCAAATGGGGATTGCATGATTCCGAGTAAGGGAGAGCTAAAGTATTGACGTGTGAGGCCAAGTTGGAAATCCTCTTCCGAATGAAGAAGGGTTAAACTAATTCCGAGTGAGTGATGTCCATTAAGGCCACTCCCGAGGGAAGGATGGTCAACGTATTGTGGAGTGGGAAAATATTTGAATGCATCCTTTCCGATTGGTGAATGTTGAATACTTCCGAGTGAGAGCCGACCGAGTGAATTTCTTTCAAGGGTAGAACGGTCAAATGGTTCTGAGTGAAACCTATCTCAGTAACTTATTCCGAGGGGATAAGATCCAGATAATACCGAGTAGAACTTAACCTAGTGAAGTCTGCCAAGTGAGAATTGACCGAAGTAAGAACGGTTAAAATGGTTTCGACTGAATAAGGCTGTATATTCCAAGTAAATAGGTTGTATGTTCCGAGTGAAGAGGGGTTAGAGTAATTCCGAGTGGAACTTGATTAAGGAGATCATTTCTGAGGGATGGAAGGTCAAGGTATTTTCCGAGTGGAACCTCGTCGACGGAACTCTTCCGAGTGAGACATACTATGTAGACTCCGAGTGGATGGGGTTATAAAATCTTTAAGTGACACTTGACCTAGTAAAGTATTCTCTGAGTGAGAAAGATTGAAATATACCGAGTGAAGAATGGGTAAAACACCTCTGAGTGAATTGTGATTGAAATACACCGAGTGGAACATGTGTATAACCGCCCAGAATAAAAATAAGGATCCGGCTAAGTATGAATTTACCGAGTGAAGCATGACCCCAGAGAGTCAGTTACCAGGTGAACTTAATTTCCGATTCCGAGTGATGGAATTACCCGAGTGCATGGGTTCGCTTCAGCGAACAAGGAATCGCTTCAGTGAGTGTGGGCTCGCTCATGTATTGTCTTCCGCTGGCGCTGTTCATTCAAAGTTGGGTCCTGCCAGCGTGTGGTATCCTGACCCGGTCTTCCCTTTCTCTGGTCGGTTTTCTGTTCCCTTGTCACCCGTTTGATTTATTTTACCTGACTGCCTTTTGAATTTTGGAAAAATTTTCCCCTGTCTTAGTTTTGCCTTTATTTTAGTCGGGTTGTTTCATTTTGGTATCAGAGCGGACTCAAAAGGTCCAAGGCCAAGGTATGCTTACTGTGAGTAAGTGGTTGTGTGCAATATGACTGATTGTCATCATATCTTGTGATATTCTATTGAATTTAATACATGTTTAAGCATGATTGTATGGCTCATGGCCAAGTAATACTGCTTATATGCTATAAAGATTGTGTGAAATTGCGTTATAAATTGTTAAATGTGGAATTGAGATCCGATCGGAATTTAATAGTTCGGTATTCTTATCCTTGAAAGGGGTGTTAATTTCAAGATAAGTTATGGCAAATCGTCACGGCATGGAAGCCATGGCCGCGACATTTCAACGTTTCGCTGATATATTTGAGAGGCAGAACCAGCCTCGGACTGATGATGATCAAGGATTGGATCGCTTCCTGAAGCAGAAACCGAGCGAGTTTGAAGGGGGATTCAATCCTGAGTCTGCTTACGCATGGATTCAGGACTTAGAAAGAATCTTTGGTGGCCTACATTGTACCGAGGCCCAGAAAGCGGAATATGCAGTGTACATGCTTCGAGCTGAAGCTGAGAGTTGGTGGAAGATCACCAAGGCCGGATTGATTGATGCAGGCACCCAGTTAACATGGGGGAATTTTAAACATGTTTTCTGGAGAAATACTTCCCCGACACAGCAAGGAGTCATAAAAAGTTGGAGTTCATGGAACTGAAGCAGGGTTCTATGACTGTGGAGGAATACGCTGCTAAGTTCGAAGCTCTATGTCTGTTCTATTCTCCGTTCCAACAGCCGGGAACCGAGGGTTCCAAGTGCATAAAGTTTGAAAGTGGATTGAGGCCTGAGATTAAGAAAGCATTCAGGCACCAAGAAATTCGGAGTTTTCCGGTGCTGGTAAACAAGTGTCGGATTTTTGAGGAGGATGATAAGGCCCACTCGAGCCAGCGTAGCAAGACCGACACCTCTTTGAAACCCCAGCAATCTCACTTCAAGAAGTAGAGCAACGCTGGTAGAAGCGGACCCTTCTCCAGGTTCAGGGGTCAGGGTCCACATGGAGGATGTTCAGCCCGTCGTCTGAGGGACGACAAATACCTTAAATATGGAGGGGACCACTTTGCCCGGGAGTGTGACAGTGATGATGGGGTGGTATGCTACCACTGCAATGAGAGAGGGCATATTCGCCCCGACTGCCCTCAGCTGCAGCAAGCCAATGCAAATGTACATCGTGAAGGCTTCTGAGGAAGAGGCCGTGGAAACGGTGGCAGAGGGAATGGTGGCCGAGGCAATGAAGCTCGGGGTAACATGATGTTTGCTCCAAATAACCGAGGGAGGAACACCGATCAGCCGGCTGCAGGACGAGTTTATGCAATCAACGCCGAAGAATCTGCATAAGCAAATGACTTGGTGCAAAGTAAGTGCTTACTCGGTAGACATACTCTTGATGTAGTTTTTGATTCTGGAGCTACCCACTCCTTTATAGCTGATGATTGTGTGAAGCGGCTGAGATTGCCTGCCGTCGACATGGATTGAACTTTGGAGGTATCCAATCCGACCGGTGTTAAAGTGTGGACATCAATGATGTGCAAAGATGTAACCTTTACGTTGGGCGATCGGAGTTTTACCTTCAACTTAGTATGCGTACCCCTGAAAGGCCTCGACATCGTACTTGGCATGGACTGGCTATCAACCAACAAGGTGCTGGTGGATTGCCAAAACCGAAGGGTGATTTTTCTGAGGCAGAGCGATAACGACTACACAATGTAAGGTATAGCTTAGTTATTTGTGATGTTTTGTTTGGCTGAGGGAGAGTTTAGGACCCGAGTACGAGATATTCCGATTGTTTGTGATTTCCCTGAAGTGTTTCCGGAGGATGTGCCGGGTGTCCCTCCGAATAGAGGAGTCGAATTCTCTATTGACTTAATCCCTGGAGCCGAGCTGGTTCCCAGTGCACCCTATAGGATGTCCCCGACGGAGTTGGCCGAGTTGAAGAAGCAAGTTGATGAGTTACTCGGTAAACAGTTTATCCGACCGAGTGTATCACCATGGGGTGCACCGGTGTTACTCGTTAAAAAGAAAGACGACAGCATGAGATTGTGCATGGATTACCGGCAGCTGAACAAGCTCACTATAAAGAATCGGTATCCATTACCGAGGATTGATGACCTGATTGACCAATTGAGGGGTGCTTCAGTCTTTTCAAAAATCAATTTACGATCGGGATACCACCAGATCCGGGTGAAGGACTCGGATATTCCCAAGACGGCTTTTAGGACCCGGTATGGTCACTATGAGTACGTGGTAATGTCGTTCGGTGTAACAAATACCCCGACTGTATTCATGAATTACATGAATAGCATTTTCCATCCATACTTAGACCGATTCGTAGTCGTTTTTATTGATGATATATTGGTTTATTCCAAAACGCCTGAGGAACATAAGGAACATCTCCAAGCGGTGCTCTAAATATTGAAGGAGAAACAACTGTTTGCCAAACTTTCGAAGTGTGACTTCTGGATGGATAAGATCCATTTTCTAGGGCATGTAATCTCCGAGGAAGGTGTCTCGGTTGACCCTTCTAAAGTGGAAGCTGTCATGGCTTGGGAGAGGCCTAAGTCGGTCTCAGAGATCAGAAGCTTCATGGGTCTGGCCGGTTATTATCGAAGATTTATTGAGGGGTTCTCTAAGCTTGCACTGCCCTTAACCAAGTTGACTCGGAAGAATGTCCCTTTTGTGTGGAATTTCGAGTGTGAGAGGAGTTTCCGAGAATTAAAAACTAAACTGACTACAGCTCCGGTGTTGGCGTTGTCGAATTTGCAAGAGAGCTTTATAGTTTACTGTGATGCATCCGGACTCGGGTTAAGGTCCTGTGTGCTAGAGCACGGGGGTAGTTGGGAGCAGTATCTTCCCCTGGTCGAGTTTACATATAATAACAGCCACCATAGCAGCATCGGCATGGCACCGTATGAAGCCTTGTATGGCTGGAAATGCCGAACCCCACTATGTTGGTTGGAGACTGGTGAAAGCTTAATGTTGGGACCGGAAATTGTGAAGCAAACTTCTAAACAAATCCAAGTGATTAGGGAAAAGATGAAGGCGTCCCAAGACCGACAGAAGAGCTATCATGATAAGCGGACGAAGTCGCTTGAATTTTTGGTCGGTGATAAGGTGTTCCTGAAGGTCTCACCGAATAAAGGGATTGGACGAGCCTTGAAGAGTGGGAAGTTGAATCCCAGGTACATTGGACCCTATGAAGTACTGGAATGGGTCGGTCCTGTAGCATACCGAATAGCATTGCTGACTCATCTATTGAACTTGCACAATGTATTTCACGTGTCTCAGTTGAGGAGGTGTTTACCCGACTGCACTCACGAGATGCCGGATGATGAAGTCGAAATCAGAGAGGATTTGACTACAGTGGCTATACCGACTAAAATTGTAAATCGGTCGGTAAAGCGCTTGAGAAGCAAGGACGTTCAATTTGTCGAGGTGGCATGGCAACAAAACCGATACACCTCTTATACGTGGGAACGTGAAGATGCCATGAGGCAGCAATACCCAGAGCTATTCATTTGAGGTAAGTTCATGTTTGAATTTCGAGGACGAAATTCTTTGAGAGGGGGAGAATTGTAATATCCTGATTTTTATCGATTGAGATTAAGCCACTAATTAAGGATTAATTACAGATTAGGCTAACAGTTGAATGAGACAAGATGGCCAGGGAAAAATGATGCATGTGCCCCTAATGGTATATAAAGAGTTCGGTCTCTCTCCTTCGTTCATGCATGCGTGTTCAGTTGGAAAGGATTGAGAGAGAGTTGAGAGCCTTTCCTCTGAGAAACAGAGACGTTGTTCTGTTTCCCTTCCCTGATTCTTCTTCATCCTCTTTGTCGTCTCCTCTTCTTCTTCCTCCCCTTCACTCGAAGCTGTCAGAGTCTCGGTGAGGAAGTCTGCAGTGTAAAGCGCTTTGGATTTATGGGAGTGGTCCATCGTTGTTGAGATGAACTACTCGAGGAAGAGGATAGCTTTTGATCTTTCCAAAACTAAGTCTCTTCAGTAGCTAGGGGGCTGATTTACATCTCAAATGCATGGTTTATGGATGGGTTCCGGATGGACTTGCTTTAATGTGTTGTGATATGCTTGAAATGTGGATTGACGTGTTGTGGTTGAGTAATGGTGCATGAAACGCCCGGATATGTGATCGTTGTGACCTGTGTAATGTTGTGATGATTCCGTCCATTAGTGCATGTTAATATTTCTGAGAATGCTGAGTGAATGCATGTAGATGTGAATGTCATTAAGATTGTCGGGTGCATTAAACTGTGAGACAGTGGATAAATATCTGTTTGTTGTTGTTTATATTGAAATGCATGTCGATCCCATTGAGATGCCGAGTGTATGAGTCTGCTATACTGATTCCAGTGTGTGATTTTATATTCAAATGCATGAGATGCATGTTATTGATATTTGAATGCCGAGTGCATGTGTGTGGGATTGTTTACCGACTCCGGTGGGGATTTTACGTTAAAAAGCATGTGATGCATATAATGAAAGTGTGGATTGCCGAGTGTATGTAAATGTTGTGCTGAATCGGTTATGATGTTATAATGGCTGCATGAAATGTACTTGATGATTATGACCATATGCATCTGATTTGACATTTAAAATGCCAAGGGCATATAGCGTGGGACGCTTAATACAGAAACGACAATCAGATGAATATGTGTGAAAATATAATCAAAGACCTTTGAGCGAGGCTCAGGCACTCCCGTTGAGCGAGGCTCGGGGTTTCACTTCAAAGACCTTGGAGCGAGGCTTAGGCAAACCTCTTGAGCGAGGCTCGGGGTTTAGCCCGTGACACTGCCGTTGACGCTGAGAGTGTTTGTCACATGAGAGGGCAAATGGTTTGGTACCAGTAAAACAGCCGGATCAGCTGGGAGCTGAATAAAAGGCTGAGAGCCTATGTTGCAACAATAAAAATTAATAATGAACAAATCGGATCCGATCAAAATGATGTGTGCACACTTATAACTGTTGTTGAGCTTAACGTGAATTGTATATTTGTAAATGTTATTGAGAATAACATGATTAATGTAGTCTTAACTTGATTTGAGTGAATTCCGATTGGATATGTTGTTGGTGTATGCACTATGAGCTTTTTATGCTTTTTCATTTGTATCATTTTTTTATGCTTATCAATAAAATAAATATTTCAGTTTAAAATTGTTTTAAAACGTCTTTATCCTTGGAGTAATAGGTCATATAAAAATTATTCCTAAAATGTCCCTAGTCAAGTATTTACATGGGGACATGTAAATACACTGAGACTAGTGTATGAGTGTACTGATGACCTGATCTCACAGATCATAGATATAGATGATATCAAGTCTTCACACGGGTACACATTAAGAGTAATGATGTACTGGACAGACCCACCATGAAAACGTTGCATGGATTGTTACATGATTGTCATAAACGATTCTCAATGTGATAATGGTATATGTAGTCCTTCGACCTGAAGTCACTACGATTCCTACATGAGGAGTTTATTGTTTTAATACAATTAAACGTCTTCTGTAACAAGAGGACTATAAAGGTTGTGATTAGGCAATGAACAAATTATGCAGAGGGATGTGAGTGATGTAGATGGGATTTGTCTCTCCTATGTGACAGGAGTGATATCTATACACCACTTGATGGAGTAAGACTAAGAAAACGCATGGCCATGCTAGAAAGAATAAATATTAGATATTTATTTAGATTCAGTCTACTCCGGTATCAAGTAAAATAAATTGGGCCGTACAAGGATGACGCGACCATGCCTTGGGCCCAATTAGGATATCGTGACAAAAGGAACAAACATATTAAATAATTATCACTTATAGGTTATGTTGATAATATTCGGACATAATGATGCATTGCTAGATGCCGCTCTTATTTTATATTAATAATAAAATAATTTATTATTAATATGACCGAGTATTTTACCTGTAGGGTCACACACATAGAGTAAGCCCATCAGAAAATGTTGTCTTATTTTAGTTGGACTAAAATAAAGCTATTGGCCTAACTCATTTGGAATGAGTAAGGAGCCCAATTTTAGAGAGAACAAATTAGGTCAAACCTAAGCCTATAAATAGAGCATAAGATGCTCATAGGCGGTTCACTCAAGTGAGACACAAATTCGCAAAAGTTGCAAGAGCTACACGCCGTCAAACTAGCAGTTGGCAAGTGTTGCGATTCTGGTGGGAGTGCTTGTGTGGACTCCTAAAGGACGAGGCTACGACTGCTTCGGTGTTCTTCAAGAGGTAATCCAAAACGATTTTTGTGTTTGTTTTGTGCTTTGAAACACGGAACCTTGCAAATCCTTTGGAATCCTTTTTTTTTCGCTGCTCATGTTTAGGGATTTCCTAACATATGTGTGCGTACTGATGCCGTTGCCGAGTACAATATGATGATATGGTTGTGGTGTATGTTGTTGTGAATAATATGAATTATATATAGCCATGTATGACTTGAATACTCCGACCGGTTGATGTTGTGTGAATATCCTTAATAAATGGCAGTGGATATTATTGTTGATTGAGATATGTAAATTGTATTCAATAACTATCATTTTATATGTAAATGCTCACCCCTATTGTGGCTATATTTCAGTGGATGTTGCTCGGAATGGTGAATGATGGGAGAGCACCAATTCCTGGGATGTGCACCGTACAGTGGAAGTGTACATATATGTATATACTGTGTAAATGGTTTCGTTGTAGCCTTGGCCGGCTCTTAGTATAATGTTTTGTTTAAGTATGTATGACTTGAACTCTCTCGGATTTGAGAGTATAACTATGCTTATACATATATATAATGCTAAGTGTTAACTTTGTTCAGTGAGTAATGATGTAGGTGAATGTCTAAGTAGTATACACCTATATTTTGCCGAGCAAATGGGGATTGCATGATTCTGAGTAAGGGAGAGCTAAAGTAATGACGTGTGAGGCCAAGTTGGAAATCCTCTTCCGAATGAAGAAGGGTTAAACTAATTCCGAGTGAGTGATGTCCATTAAGGCCATTCCCGAGGGAAGGATGGTCAACGTATTATGGAGTGGGAAAGTATTTGAATGCATCCTTTCCGATTGGTGAATGTTGAATACTTCCGAGTGAGAGCTGACCGAGTGAATTTCTTTCAAGGGTAGAACGGTCAAATGGTTCTGAGTGAAACCTATCTCAGTAACTTATTCCGAGGAGATAGGATCCAGATAATACCGAGTAGAACTTAACCTAGTGAAGTCTGCCGAGTGAGAATTGACCGAAGTAAGAACGGTTAAAATGGTTCTGAGTGAATAAGGCTGTATATTCCAAGTGAATAGGTTGTATGTTCCGAGTGAAGAGGGGTTATAGTAATTCCGAGTGGAACTTGATTAAGGAGATCATTTTCGAGGGATGGAAGGTCAAGGTATTTACCGAGTGGAACCTCGTCGATGGAACTCTTCTGAGTGAGACATACTATGTAGACTCCGAGTGGATGAGGTTATAAAATCTTTAAGTGAGACTTGACCTAGTAAAGTATTCTCCGAGTGAGGAAGATTGAAATATACCGAGTGAAGAATGGGTAAAACACCTCTGAGTGAGTTGTGATTGAAATACACCGAGTGGAACATGTGTGTAACTGCCCAGAATAAAAATAAGGATCCGACTAAGTATGAATTTTCCGAGTGAAGCATGACCCCAGAGAGTCAGTTGCCGGGTGAACTTAAGTTCCGATTCCGAGTGATGGAATTACCCGAGTGCATGGGTTCGCTTCAGCGAACAAGGAATTGCTCCAGCGAGTGTGGGCTCGCTCATGTATTGTCTTCCACTGGCGTTGTTCATTCAAAGCTGGGTCCTGCCAGCGTGTGGTATCCTGACCCGGTCTTCCCTTTCTCTGGTCGGTTTTTTGTTCCCTTGTCACCCGTTTGATTTATTTTACCCGACTGCCTTTTGAATTTTGGAAAAATTTTCCCCTGTCTCGGTTTTGCCTTTATTTTAGTCGGGTTATTTCACGAAGACTTGATTATATATATGGACTTATATAGACCTGTGCGAGGAATGGACTATAAGGACTCAAAATCAAATCTACTAATTTAAATAACCATTAAAATTTGAATTATATTTATGAGCGATATTTAGTTGATTTGACTTGATTATAATTAATTATATTTGATTTCGATTAATGATATTGTGATTTATAATATTAGACTGTGATTAATAATATGCAATTATGATTGATGATATTTGATTGTGATTGATGAGATTACTATACTTGATTGTGGTTGATGAATAATTGATGACCTTGTGATATGAAGTTTGAGCATATAGCAAGCATGACAAAAAGTTAAAACTCAGTAAGAATTTTCTTACCTTACTCTTTAAATTTTTATTCCAAGAGAAAGTATTTTATAATTATTTTAGTCTTTTATTTCTTCTTAGAAATAATTTTCACTAACTTTATTTTTAATCTCTATAATAAAATCTAGTATTAGAAAGAAGCTATTTTATGAAAATCAGAGGTTGAGATAATTAATTCTTGAATTAAATTTTTTTTTATAGTTTTAAGTATTCTTAGTTAATGATTTTAAATTATTTTCTTTAGAAATTAGAAGTTTAAAGTAAATTATTTTGGTTTTCCCCAACGAAATAACTAAAGAATATTTGGTCGAGATTTCTAAAACTCAATCTAGTTAAGATTCAAATTGAGAAAGATTATGTAAATATGTGAAGATTTTTAAGAGAAAGTTTTGAGATATTTAAAGCTTAGAAACTCAATTTTGGTAAGATATGAATTTGAAGACTGTACTAAATTATTTCAGTATAACAGAAGTTCAAAGAAGAACTTATGGGAATGTACAGTTTATTGTGATGATTTTGTGAACCTTTATGGTATTTAATAATTGAGTTTCTAAAAGTCTTAACCAACTAAATATGCGAGTAGTTCATGCATCATGAATCATTAAAGAGAAATGAGATGTGATATTGCCTGGGGACGGATTATAGAAACTGAGGATACATTAGCGGAGGCTGAATTGCGAGCCTTAGGATGAGAAGGTGTGAAAGGGTGCTTTAGGTGACCTGGGGTCGCTCCCTAGTGTCGGGTACTTTCAGAATAAAAAACTTTCTCATTCTGACTAGTCTCTAAGTGTTTCCACGCTAGTTGAGTTGTTCATATGCCATGAAGGCATTTATGTTATCTGGAATTTATGGAACAGTGTAAACTCCTGGTTGGCCCAGTGCAAACTAAAGCTTTAAGGGCCCACATGCATAGAATGAATAAGATGATAGTATTAAAAACATTGCATGACATTCATGTGATTGTGACATTCTATCTGGGTGGTTATGAATGAAAATATAATTTTTATGTTATAAAAACTCTGCATTCATAATTGATTATGTATATGATTGTGATTGAAATTATTATATTAGATTGTGAAAACCCTTATGCTTATGTCTTATCTGTAAAGTATAATATTTTGTTTCTCACTCCTTCTTGTTTAAATTTTGTGTCCAAAATATATGTTATATGATATATAGCTAGCAGTTCAAGATGAAAGGATGAAATTACAAGAGGGTAAATTGGTCTCATCCTCAATCGAATAGGAGAAGAGATGTGACAAGAATAGGATTCAAAATCACATGGTTTGAAGATAAGGAAATAATTAGTTACAGTCGAAGTAGAGGTATTAAATTTAGTTTTAGTTTACCTTAATACAATATTAAGTTGGATGATTGTAAATCAATGTAAAGGTTAAACTTTAATAAACCTTATTCTTTGGATATGATACTGTAATCTTTGATCACTTATGATTTTCTGAAAGTTTATTTTATCATTATGAATAATTTGAAACTTTTTACTTTCAAAATTCAAAGAAAATCAGATGTATATATGTCCTTGTATACACAAGATAAGAAGTGATAAATATGTATATCTTTAAAAAAAAAAAGAGCAAGAAAAATAGATATATGTCTCTTGTATATAAGGGGGTGTTACACTATTTGGGTGATAGTCGATAGACTAACAAAGTCAACCCATTTTGTTCCAATCAACATGGAGTATTCACTTAAGAAATTGGCTCAAGTGTATATAAAGGAGATAATGAGATTACATGGAGTACCATCAAGTATAGTGTCCGATAGAGATCCTAGATTTACTTCTCAATTCTAGGAAAGTTTACATAAAGAGCTTAGTACTAAGCTAAAGTTAAGCTCCACTTATCATCCACAGACTGATGGACAGTCAGAGAGAATTATCTAGAGTCTAGAGGTTTACTAAGAGAATATGTATTAGAACATGGTGGAAGTTGGGAGCATTACCTCCCACTAATTGAATTCACATATAATAATAGTTATCACTCAAGCATTGGGATAGCACCATATGAAGCATTGTACGGTAGAAAGTGCAGGACACCAATCTGCTGGTTAGAGACAGGTGAGAATCTCACTCTTGGACCAGAAATTGTCTAGCAAATGACAGAGCAGATTCAGATGATTAGAGAAAGGATTAAAGTCGCACAAGACAGGTAGAAGTCATATTATGATCAAGGAAGGAAGCCATTAGAGTTCCAAGTTGGAAATTATGTATTTTTAAAAGTATCGCCTAACAAAGGAGTTGGAGGAGCATTAAAAAGCAAGAAGCTTACTCCAAGGTATATAGGACCTTATGAGATCCTAAAAAGAATTGGTAAAGTGGCATATCAAATTACATTGCCACATCACCTTTCCAATCTTCATAATGTGTTCCATGTCTCGTAATTACGGAAGTTTGTACCTGATCCAGACCATGTGATCGAGACTGATGATATAGAAGTTAAGGAAAACCTTACGATTCCAGTAACACCAGTAAAGATGATAGACAGAGATGTCAAGCAACTAAGAGGCAAGGAGATGTCATTGGTGAAAGTAGTTTGGCAACAAGGAGATGAAATAAGCATGACTTAGGAACGAGAAGACGAGATGAAAAGTCAATACCCTGAACTATTTTGACAAGGTACGTTTAAATTTCGAGGACAAAATTTTATAACGGGAGGAGAGTGTTATAGCCTAATTTTCATTAAATTTGTATCGGTAATTAAAGATTGAAAAATTAAAGTTTCTCAGAAAATAAGAAATGAATTTTAGAAAATAGGAAATTTTAGTCCGGATACAGAGATATTTTTATTTCATAAATCGGATTTAAAATGAGACTAAATGGAAATAAAATACGATAATAAAACATAGAATTATTAAAGAACTAGTTAATGAATAAATAAATAAATAAATAAATTAAATATCTTCTTTGCTTAAAAAAATCTCCTCTGCTACAAAACTTCCTTATTCCTTCACCCTTCGTTCACCGTCTTTCTCCACCGTCTTTCTCCACCGCCTCAAAACCACTATAAATAAGGCTCCAACCTTCCAAATTTCTTTAAACCAAAATACCTCATAAATCCTATAACCCTTCATCATCTTCTTCAAGTTTCTAAATATCCATTTCCATATCTTAAAACCCTTCAATTTTGCATAATAAGGAATTACTCAAACTTGAAGATTTGAGGAGATACAAGGGAGTTTAGCACAAGGAAAGCTTAGGGATCTTCAATTGAGGTAAGAAAGAAGAGATAGGATATTAAATACATAGAAATTAAGTTACAATTGCTTGTTTAATTGTTAATTGTTGATAAACTCATATAGTTAGATTTTAATTTAATTTGAATTAAGTTATGAAATTGATGTTAATTAGTTTGGAATATGATATATGATATATTTCTGATGTTGTATGATGATTTGGAATCAATTGGTATATTTAATTTTACAATTAGAAGTGATAAAACAGCAAAAATAGAGCTGTTGTTTTCGTTCTGCAGAATCAGACCTTTTCACAGCGGATATTTTCAACCGGTGTTAAAAACTGGAAACCGTGGCATTTTCGTAAATAAAAATGGGCGGTGACATTTCTGTAAATAAATCAGAACGGTGACATTTTTGAAAATAAATTAGAACAATGACATTTTCGTAGATAAGACTAGTGGCATTTTCATAAATATGATTAAAAATTTAAAATAATGATTTTTTTAATAAAATTCAGAATTATTATTATTAATTATTATCCTAGAGACTTTATCTCGAAATAAATAAATATAATTAATAAATTAAATTCAGAAGTTTATTTAAACATATTTAAAGGAAGAAAACTTGTTGTTTTTAAATTATTTTAGTAGTATAATTTTATTTTATGAAAAATGTATTTTCCATATTCTTTGGAGTATGACATTAAATAAATACTATTATATAGAAAATGTGTTTCCATATTCTTTGAATTATGTATAAAGTATGCTTATTTGATTGTTATGATAATTTTATTGTTAAGATTAATTATATAAAGGAATTTGATAATTTAATTTAGATCTATTGCATTCATGCATCATATGTATTGGTCGTTCAAAGAATTCGTAGAGGGGTTCTTTGAAGGGGTTCCCTGTGGGGGAACGCGCTCTATGAGTACCAGACCTCTACGGTGGTTTTATACCACGACCGTCTTAAGGGCTGAGTAGTGTGTCCTTAAGAGGGGTCCCGCAACACTTGTTATTGATATGATTATATTGTTATCCGATGTTGGTGTTGCATTATGGGGCACGGTATCGGTTGGATATCCGTAAAAATATTATTGTTGGAAATCACTGCCTATGTTCTAATGTGGACATACCCAAGGAAGACCCTCACACTACATTAGAGAAAGGACTTGAAGCATATAGAGGTCCCCTCACAAGGGCCAAGACCAAAAGGGCCAAAGAGAGCATTCAAAAAGCCCTTTTCTCTTTTCTTTCTTCTAGTGGGCCTAAGCCCAATAAGGAACCTATGAGGATCTATGTGTACTTTACTTGTAATATACTTTCTAAATAGTTTCTCTAGGCTTATAGGATAGATTTGGGCCTTGCAAGGTCAAATGGGCCATTTTAGGGCCTTGTACTTTTCCTTTTGGGCCATGTATAGGCCATTTGCTTAACTTTTTCTCTTAATGGGCCTTGGATTCATGCTCAAGCCCACTTAGCTAGTCCTTGGCCGAAATTTCCCATGGCCTATATAAGGACTTCTCCTTTTGTAAACAAGGACAATTAATTTATTTGCAAGATTTTGAGAGCACTTAGTGTTTTCCTAGTGAGAGATTCTCCTCCTTCTCTCTAGAATTAGAGAGCTCTCTCAAGCTCTTATCCAAGTGGTTTCTCCCTCCCTTGGTGGTGAGTGGAGTTATCTTCCCCTCTTTGGGAAGTGGCCTCCAGCCTTTTCCTCTCCCCTTTTCCAAACCTTCCTCCATTGTTCATCCTTCTCTTCTTCCATTTCACTCCCTTTCCTCTTGTTCCTTGCGTCATACTCCTTTAGTTTAGGCTATGGTTTTCAGTTTCCTTGCCTTGAAGAAGAAGTTCTCAAGCTTACATTGAAGGAAAATAGGAGAAAGAGCCCTAGATCCATCTCTCTTCAAGAAAGTGGATGAAGAGCCTACATCATGTGGTATCATTGAGCCTTGGGAGGTTCTTTTCTTCTTCTCTTCCATTTTAATTTTCGTTTTCACTTCTGTTTGCTGGCTAGAATTCTGGTTCTTAATCATTCATATGTCTTGTTAATGCCATGTTAGCATAAAAAAATCATAAAAAGTTTTAGTTCTTTTGAGTTTTTGTGCTAGTTTCTTTTGTGGCTTCAATTTTTGCATATTGGTATGGTCATTTTCGTTTGGGTAATGTTAGCATTCTGTTTTAGCTTCTAAAATTCAGAGTTGGCACATGTTAGTTTTGGTTTGTTAGGTTGTTAGTTTGTTGTTACAAGTAGTTAATTGTTAGTTGTTAGTTAGAGCCAATTAAGGAAGTTAGTTAGGTGCCATGTGGAACCTTGTCTAAAGTTCTAGGAAATTACTTGCTTCATCTTTTAGTTGTGCAAAACCGTGTGGTGAAGGGGCAATTCAAGCACTTTGATTAGCTCCTAAAAAGGTTCCATTCTTGTTGTTGGGAGGTCTCACATTAAAGACACTCCAAAGTCAAGTCAACTTTTAGGGTTGTTAGTTTCCAATCTTAGCTTTGATTCTAGGTTTAATTTTTCTTTACTTGCACTATTAGGATATCACTTTTACATTCCTTTTCATCTTGCTTGCATCAAAAACAAAAAAAACTTGTCAAAAAAAAATTTAGTCACCTCCTATACATCAATTTGGGAAAAGGTTGCATAATTTGCCTTAAGCAAGAAGCATTAATTGAACTTGTTTGTACCATTTGTGCATTTCGGTTTTGGAATTATAAGATTGGTGTTGTTACCTTGAAATCTTGAGAGGCAAAAAGAAAAGAAAAGTATCAAAAGAAAAGAAAAGTACCAAAGGAGAAAAAGAGTATTAAAAAGAAAGCCTTATTACTAAGTTGAATTTGAGACACCAAACATCATCACCAAAATTTCGAAATTACCAATACCAAAAGAGAAGTGTTTCATTTCTTGAAATTTCTAAGACTTGTTCATTAAGACTTCCTTGCTTATTTTTGCAACTCTAGAGTTTCTAAGCTAGGTTGTACTTTAAGCTTTATTTCTTGCATGTGTTTTCTTGTTTGTCTTGTTTTGTCAAATTCAATTCTATTCCAAGTTTGCTTTCATTCTTTTGAACTTTTATTGCTTTTAGAGTCTTGTCATATAAAAAAAAATCCATTTGAGTAGCCTTTATTTCTTAAGCCTTTTTAGTTTGTCATTTTTGCTTCTTAAAGTTTTGTCTTGAGTTTGTATCTTTTCAAACTTACTAAGATCACTCAATTTCTCCATTAATTGAGGGTAGCATATTGAAACACTTGAGAATGGTGTGGAAATTGATTGAGCTTGATAATCTCTAAGAGAAGGCATACACTTGAGAGATACACTTTAGTGAGGTTTAAAATTTTTCTTTGTGAATTCTATTAACCAAATCTTGTTTGGAGTTGTTGCCTTGTCTTCTTTTGCTAGGTAAAGTTGGAGCTTATACATCAAGAAGGACTTTTGAAGCCAATTGTAAAGGAGGCAAAAGCTTTGTAACTAGTAGAACTTAGGCAAATTTTTTTCAATTCTTAGGCTTTGTGTAGTAGGATTTTGTCTTATATTTTGGACACAACAAGGACATTGGACTTTTTGGACATTATAACTTTCCTTTTTGCTTAGTAAATTTCGAATTAGGCTAGTACATGTGCATTTGATTGTTAACTACTTTTAGTTAATTGGTTAGAATTAGTTAGAAGTTACAACTATAATTAGTTAGTTAGTTGGTAGTTATAACAAAAAGTTGGTAGTTAGTTGAGTGTCTTAACTAATTAAGTTAATTAGTTAGTGGTTGGAACTAATTCTAGTTATCATAACTAATTATTAGTTGGGTTAACTAATACATAACCGAATTAGTTGGTTAGTTATAGTGGTTAGACTTTGTTACAACTTCCATAACTAATTAACTACTTTCTAGTTAGGGTTTGTTAAGACGTAGTTAGTTAGTTGAACTAATTTTCTTAGGTTAACTACTTCTTAAAACCGAACTTGGTTAGGCTTGTCTAGGGTTAGTTAATCACTAGTAACATCCTAGGACAAACATAATCAATTTAGGTTAAGGACAACATAGGATTTACATAAGCAACATAGGACTAACCTAGTTAAAGACAACCTAGGACATTATTTTTCCCTTAGGATAGAAACCTAGTATTGATATTTTAGGATTGTTGAAGTGTTTCTTTCACTTGTATTGCATTCATCTTCCTCGACTAGCTTGTCTATACATACTTTGTGTTTGTCTCAAATTTCTTTGACAACATTAAAAGATGTCATCTAGTGATAGGGAGAACAAAACCATGCTTCATAACATAATAGATAGCTTAAACAATATTAATGCTAGGCTAACCAATCTTGAGCATAATGAACCCCCTAGAACTAGGCATAGACAACAAAGAAATCAAAGACATAACATTAGTGATAGTGAGGAAGAAATAAGACAAAGAAGGCACCATGACCATAGAAAGGATGACATAGGCTTAAGAGAAGTAAAGTTAGAAATTCCCCCATTCAATGGCAAGAGTGACATTGAAGCTTACTTAGAGTGGGAGATGAGGGTAGAACAAATATTCAACTCTCATTAAATAAAAGATGATAAAAAAGTTAGGATTGCAATTCCTTCTTTCCAAAATTATGCTCTAGTTTGGTGGACCCAAATTTGTAAGGAGAGAAAAAGAGACAACTTCCCTCCCATAGATGATTGGGTAGACTTAAAAGCTCTCCTTAGGAAAAGATATGTTCCTAAATATTATCATGGTGAACTATTAGCAAACCTTAATAGGCTCACCCAAGGCTCCAAATGTGTAGAAGACTATTATAAAGCCTTAGAAATAGCCATGATTAGAGCCAACCTAGAAGAGGATGAAAAAACCTTAATGCATAGGTTCTTACATGGACTTAATAGGAACATCAAAAATAGGGTAGAACTTCTTCCACATGTGGATATAGAAGAGTTACTCCACCAATGCACCAAAGTAGAAAACCAATTTAAGGAAAGAGAATCCTATAGTGGGGATAACAATAGAGCCTATAAGTCAAAATGGGTAGAAAATAAGGGTAAGTTTGAGAGAAACCCTAGAGAGAGAGAAGTGGGTGCTTCCTTCTCTAAACTCCAAAGTGAGTTACACAAAAATGGCAAAGTCTTTAGGAATCAACATGATAAACATGAGCCATCATCAAAACCACAATCCTCTAGATCTTCTTCCATAAAATGTTTTAAGTGTCTTGGAAGAGGACACATTGCTTCGGACTATCCAACAAAAAGAACCATGATTTTAAAAACTAATGGAACCTACTCAAGTCAATCAGAGTCTAATTCTGATTCTCACTATTCAAGTGATGACTCTAGTAGTGATTCCAGTGACAGTGAGCACATTCTAGGGGATGATGGTGAGTTCTACATGATTAGAAGATTGCTTGGTAGTCATGTAAAACTCAATGACACGACACAAAGAGAGAACATCTTTTATACAAGATGTTACATTAATGACAAATTATGTTCTCTCATTATTGATAGTGGGAGTTGTGCAAATGTTGCAAGCCAAACACCAGTCAAAAATATGGGATTAGACCTTATAGATCACCCAAGTCCCTATAAATTACAATGGTTAAATAAAAAGGGGAAATGGTAGTCAATAAGCAAGTCCTAATAAATTTCACCATAGGCACATATAGAGATGAAGTCAAATGTGATGTAGTGCCTATGGAAGCAACTCATATACTATTAGGAAGGCCTTGGCAATTTGATAGGAAGGTCCTTCATGAGGGGTTCACTAACACCCTCACATTTAAACTAGATGGCAAGAAGATAGTACTATATCCTCTAACTCCACAACAAGTAGCAAAAGACCAAATCCAAATGAAAGCTAAGAGAGAAAAAGAGTTAGGATCTTCTTCCCATACGAATTTAGAAAAACCAAAGAAAAACAAAAAAGACAATAAAGGGAAAAGAGTTATTATCTATAATGACTCCCAACCTAATCTCTTCGTAACTAAATATGATGTGAAACATGCCATGTTTTAACAAAAACATTGCTTGATCATATATCTAAAAGATATCCCTAACACTTCTTTGTGTTCTATGGGCACCTCTCCTCCCCTTTTGCCCAACGGGATCCAAAATATCTTACAAGAATTTAAAGACCTCTTCCCAAAAGACATTCCAAAAGGGTTACCTCCTATTAGAGGCATTGAGCATCAAATAAACCTTATTCCTGGGTCTAGTTTGCCAAATAGACCTGCCTATAGATGCAACCCTAAGGAGAGTTTAGAAATAAAAAATCAAGTGAATGAACTACTTTCCAAAGGTTGGATTAGAGAAAGTTTAAGCCCTTGCGCATTACCGGTTTTACTTGTACCCAAGAAAGATGGTTCATGGAGAATGTGTACGGATTGTTGAGCCATTAATAACATCACCATCAAGTATAGGCATCGCATACCTAGGCTTGATGACATGTTAGATGAGCTTAGTGGATCTACAATCTTCTCCAAGATTGATCTTAAAAGTGGCTACCACCAAATTAGAATAAAAGAAGGAGATGAATGGAAAGCCGCTTTTAAAACCAAGCTTGGCCTTTATGAGTGGTTAGTGATGCCTTTTGGCCTAACTAATGCACCAAGTACCTTCATGAGACTTATGAACCATGTTTTAAGGGATTTCATAGGGCATTTTGTTGTGGTATACTTTGATGACATTCTTGTGTATTCAAAGTCCATGGCATCTCATCTAATCCACCTAAGACAAGTTATGCTTGCCTTAAGAACAAACAATCTTTATGCTAACTTTGAAAAATGTTCTTTTGGCATGGATACCATTGTCTTTCTTGGTTTTGTAGTTAGTTCTAAGGGTGTTGAGGTATATCACTCTAAGGTTAAGGCAATCAAAGATTGGCCTACACCTAGAAATGTGAGTGAAATAAGAAGTTTCCATGGTCTCGCAAGTTTCTATAGGAGATTTGTGAAAGATTTTTCAACCTTAGCCTCCCCTCTAAATTAGTTGGTTAAAAAGAATGTTTCTTTTGTGTAGGGGCCTAGGCAAGAAAAAGCCTTTCAAGATCTCAAAGATAGGCTCACTCATGCTCCAATTTTAAAACTTCCAAATTTTTCTAAAACCTTTAAGCTTGAGTGTGATGCATCAAATGTGGGCATAGGAGCTGTGCTTTTACAAGAAGGTTACCCCATTGCTTTCTTTAGTGAAAAACTTAATGGGGCCACTATTAACTACCCCACATATGATAAGGAATTCTATGCCTTAATTAGAGCCCTACAAACTTGGGAGCACTACTTAATCCCAAAAGAGTTTGTGATACATAGTGATCACCAATCTTTAAAATTCATAAAAGGGCAACATAAGTTAAACAAAAGACATGCTAAGTGGGTTGAGTATTTGGAACAATTTCGTTATGTCATCAAGTATAAGAATGGCAAAACCAATACTCTGGCTGATGCTTTATCTAGGAGGCATTCTTTACTTACCTCTCTAGGAGCCAAAGTTATTGGGCTTGATGAAATTAGGTCTTTGTATCCAAATGATCTTGATTTTTCAAACATCTTTAACTCATCTTCCACTTCGACATCTCATAAGGGCTTCTACATTTTAGATGGCTATCTTTTTAAATCCAATAGACTTTGTATTCCAAGAAGCTCTTTAAGAGATCTACTACTTAGGGAGAGTCATGAGGGAGGACTCATGGGCCATTTTGGAAGAGATAAGACTTTGTCTATATTACATGAACACTTCTATTGGCCCAAAATGAAAAAGGATGTTCAAAAACATTGCTCTAGGTGTATTGTATGTAGAAAGGCTAAATCAAAACTTTCACCTAGTGGTTTATATACTCCCTTGCCAACACCTAGTGCACCTTGGATTGATATATCAATGGACTTTGTGTTAGCCCTGCCTAAGACCAAAAGGGCAATGGATTCTATCTTTGTGGTTGTGGATAGGTTTAGCAAGATGGCTCACTTCATCCCTTGCCATAAGGTTGATAATGCTAGTCATATTGCTAAGATCTTCTTTAAAGAGGCTGTGAGACTACATGGTGTGCCCAAAACCATTGTTTCTGATAGGGACACCAAATTCCTAAGCCATTTTTGGAAAACTCTTTGGTCAAGGCTAGGAACACAACTCCTCTTTTCCACAACTTATCATCCTCAAACAGATGGCCAAACAGAGGTAGTAAATAGAACCCTTTCTCAACTTCTTAGTTTCTTAGTACACAAAAATGTAAAATCATGGGATGAGTGTTTACCCCACATTGAGTTTGCATATAATAGGGTACAACACTCCACAACCAAGCATAGTCAATTTGAGGTTGTATATGGTTTTAACCCTCTCACACCCTTGGACCTTTTACCCATTGAGGTTTCTGACTCTGTCCTTCATATGGATGGAGAGGCAAAGGCCCAATTTATCAAAGATTTTCATGAGAAGGTTAGACACCAAATACAAACTAAAAATGAACATTATGCTCGTTGTGTAAATAAACAAAAAAAGGAGATCACCTTTGAGGTTGGAGATTGGGTATGGTTACACCTTCGAAAGGAACGCTTTCCTAACTTGAGAAAATCCAAACTCAACCCTAGAGGTGATGGGCCTTTCCAAATTCTCAAGAAAATTAATAATAATGCTTATGTCCTAGATCTACCAGGAGATTATGGTGTGAGTGCATCTTTCAATATAACTGATTTGTCTCCCTTTGATATAGATGATGAGGATGATGCCTTTGATTTGAGGACAAATCCTTTTGAAGAGGGGGAGCATAATGTGGACATACCCAAGGAAGACCCTCACACTACATTAGAGAAAGGACTTGAAGCATATAGAGGTCCCCTCACAAGGGCCAAGACCAAAAGGGCCAAAGAGAGCATTCGTAAAGCCCTTTTCTCTTTTCTCTTTTCTCTCTTCTAGTGGGCCAAAGCCCAATAAGGAACCTATGAGGATCTATGTGTACTTTACTTGTAATATACTTTCTAAATAGTTTCTCTAGGCTTATAGGATAGATTTGGGCCTTGCAAGGTCAAATGGGCCACTTTAGGGCCTTGTACTTTTCCTTTTGGGCCATGTATAGGCCATTTGCTTACCTTTTTCTCTTAATGGGACTTGGATTCATGCTCAAGCCCACTTAGCTAGTCCTTGGCCAAAATTTCCCATGGCCTATATAAGGACTTCTCCTTTTGTAAACAAGGACAATTAATTCATTTGCAAGATTTTGAGAGCACTTAGTGTTTTCCTAGTGAGAGATTCTCCTCCTTCTCTCTAGAATTAGAGAGCTCTCTCAAGCTCTTATCCAAGTGGTTTCTCCCTCCCTTGGTGGTGAGTGGAGTTATCTTCCCCTCTTTGGGAAGTGGCCTCCAACCTTTTCCTCTCCCCTTTTCCAAACCTTCCTCCATTGTTCATCCTTCTCTTCTTACATTTCACTCCTTTTCCTCTTGTTCCTTGCGTCATACTCCTTTAGTTTAGGCTATGGTTTTCTGTTTCCTTGCCTTGAAGAAGAAGTTCTCAAGCTTACATTGAAGAAAGATAGGAGAAAGAGCCCTAGATCCATCTCTCTTCAAGAAAGTGGATGAAGAGCCTACATCATGTTCCCACCAGAATGGATCCATCATGCATTCTTATACAAAGAACAAAAAATGTTAAAGTAAAAATAATACAAAACACTTGTTTGGCATCTGCATCGCATAGCATCCTACTTGTGTTTGTGTATGTTCTAATTTAGTTTCTATTTATTTTATATTTTATCTCACTTTTTCTGTTACTTGTGGCAGCCTTTTAGTGGTTAATCAGGAAGATATGTGACAAAGTGGATGATGCTTGATATGGATGAACTATGAAGACTTTGGATGTTGATACTTGCTTGCATAGCTACTTTGGCTGTATTATGTGTGCGTATGTTATGTTTCAATATTTATGTCTTTATATTTTATAAGATCTAGGTGCTTGTTGTAAAATATAATATGTATGGAACTCTGATATTATGTATAATAAAATTAAGTTAATTATGTAAAAAGTTACGCACTCTGATATTTTGTTAGTAACCTTTGGAATTAGGTTGTGAATCACTTGATGATTACCAGGCAAAAAATAAGTTCTTCAAGAGATTTTATATGGTGACGGTAATTATCATGGGATTCGCAAGTTGGTTCTAAGGTGTTACAGGTTTCAGTAAATTTTTATTTACATATAAATCACAATTAATGTTTAATTAATTTTCCCATATATATTGGACCATAAATAATTCATTATCATTATCTAATAATTTTGTTTCTCTAAAATTTGAGATGTTACAAACTCGGTTTAAGCAACAACAAAGTTCATCGAATTACCCAGAAATAAAATATGAACTCGGTTTAAGAAACAACTAAGTTTGTAGATTAACTCAAACAAAATATGAACATAGTTTAAGCAGCAACCAAGTTCATAGATTATCCCATAAATAAAATATGAACTTGTTTCGTCTTAATCTGAGATCATAAGTTAGCTCTATAAACTCGGTTTGTCAAACCGAGTTCATACCTTTATTACCTACAAACACGGCAAGAATGAACTCGCTCTCACAACCGAGTTCGTATCCCAATTTTAACCTAGTTCATAAACCTTTTCTGCACTACTGTATTAGTCAACATGACACATATTTCCCTAATGGCGTCTAAGTGCAACACTGCTCATGCGTATAATGACTTTACTTCTCCTGGTAGAGGAATCTGTAGCCTACAAGTCAGACCTCATAGGTGGATCCTAGTCAGCCATAAGTATCTGTTCAAACAAGTAAGAAAAACCTTAGTTAATATAACAAAACATTAGAAAAACAACTCCAGTTAATGAGTGAACACTAAATACAATGAGTTACATGTTTAGTTAATATCAGTAAACATTAAATATAATGAATCATATACAACCATACCCTATGCTCAATCAGAACTATAAAGTTGGAATATTTTTCCAGAAGCCTTCATGGTGGTCATGACGACTGGCAACTACATCATCCATGTCATGTTCCATAATGGATGTCGGCATACGTGTTGTTAGAGAAGAAATTTCCAAGACATCAAGATTTGGATCTCTAATGTCGTGTCTACCTTGGATAACAACTAGCCACCTTTTGTTAGATGGGTCAGCAATGTAAAAAACTTGCTTCACTTGAGTTGCCATGATGAAAGGCTTCTCCTTGTGACCTATCTTGTTGAGGTCCACCAATGTAAATCTAAGATCATTTGTTTTGACACCATTTTATTGCCAACCTATTTGCACCTAAACACAGGAACTGTGAAAGGACCATAATCGACCTCCCATATAACTTCAATCACACCAAAATAACATAACTCAACCATGACAGGGTTGTTATCCTTTGAAGTTGAGAAATGCATTGATTGAACCACAACCATAACTCCACTATTCTGTATTATACTCTTGTCATCTTGTGCCCTTGTGTAGAATAAATAGTTATTTATATCATATCCATAATAGGTGAAGACATCAAAGTTGGGACCCTATGCTAGTCGATGTAATGTCTCAGAAACAAATGTATCTTTCACAACGGTCATTTTGAACCATTGCATGAACATCTTGATATGTTCGTTCAACACCCACTTTTCAGTCATTCCAGGGTTGTTTCTTTTCACTAGCTTTTTATGAATGGTTAAATACGGGAGCACCTCATCCGTGTTGTTCAAAACATACAAATGTTCTTGAAGGATATCACTATGTGACATGTTTTTACTAATCATACCTTTCCCATCTAATTGCCCATTGTGATGAGTCATCGAAATCCTGACGCTTTTAGCTTGTTACACATAATTAATGCAAAACTCAATTGTATATTTTCATGTATGGCTCAACGGGATACATCCATCTTAAGAACACTAGACCATACAACTAGACCTCCCCCACCAAATAAATGATTAAGTAAATTTATATCAAAAAAGAAGGAGAGAAATGCGTTTCTAGCTGACATAGTATAAGAGCTTCTTCATGTTCCAACATATCCAAATCCTTAGGGTCAATTACTTTACAACATATGGCATTGAAAAACAAACACAACCTTGTTATGACATGTCTAACATTTTTAGGAAGAATGACACGAATGACGACGGGTAGAAACTGTTGCATCAATATATGATAATCATAAGACTTCAACCTAACTAACTTTAAATCCTTCATTGAAACACAGGTGTTGATGTTTGAGTCGTAACTAGATGGAACTTTCACACTACATACAATTCATAAAAACTTTGCTTCTCTTTTCTGGACAAGGTATGACATGTTGGGGGTAAATATGTTTGTTTTTCCTTTGATTGTGGATGCAACTCTTGGCGTATACCTATTAATTCCAAGTCAAGACGTGAATTGAGGCCATTCTTAGTTTTTCTGGGTATGTTCAGGAGGGTTCCAACCAAACTGTCACACACATTTTTCTCCATATGCATCACATTAATACCATGTCTTACATCAAGCTCATTCCAATATAGTAGATCAAAAAATATTGACCTTTTCTTTCAACTATTTTTTAAAGTGGACTACTTTTTAAACTTAACAAAAACTAAGTTGATGTCTTTCACTTTTTCATATACTTGATGACCAGTTAATAGTGGAGGAGGTATTTCAAACTCTTGTGCGTTGTTGAAGGAGTTCTTTAACTTATGATACGCATGATTAGCTTTAAGAACCTTCAATGTCAAAGATAAACATTTTTCCTCCCATGACGTAGTCGATCATAATAGGTTCCCTTCTCATATATAGGACACATTTTATAACCCTTGACGCTATACCCCTAAAAGGTTACCATACACTGGAAAATCATTGATTATGCAGAATAACATGACACGCAATTTGAATAATTGTCCTGTAAATCCATCAAACACATTAACCCTGTCGTCCCATAATATCTTGAGGTCTTCAACTAATGGAGTTAAGTATACATCAATGTCGTTTCCCGATGTTTATGGACCAGAAATCATCATTGATAACATAACATATTTACGCTTCATGCGCAGCCATGGCGGCAAGTTATAAATAAACAACAAAACAGGTCACAAACTATGGTTTGTGCTTAGGTTGTCGTAAGGGTTCATTCCATCTGTGGCTAGTGTAAGCCTAACATTTCTTAGGTCATTGGCAAAATCCAGAAACAAGGTGTCGCGACCGGGGTCCTAGGTCATGATGCGGACTGGGAAAATGCAATAAAAAGATTATATCCGTATTGGAACAAGGCCCTTGGGAGGCCTAAAAAAAAACTAAAGGGTTCAGGGAGTCACCACTAATATTTATTAAGGAAAATATGAAGAAAACCTTTAAACGACATTGGTTTTTAAAATGAGATTCTGTTTGGTCCGGGAATCGAATTACAAGTGAGGAAGGTATGAGCACCCCACACTGTCCGTTCTAAAACGGTTACCCAAATTAATCGTATATAATTTTAAAAAAATAATTATTAAATATTTCATCCTTCATAAAAAATACAACAATGATAGAGGGTATTTACAGATAATATTCACTTGAACAAAATGATAATAAGAACATTTTAAAAAAATTAAATAATAGGACGTGCCTTCTAATTTTTCATTTTTTAAGTATCAAGGAAAAACAAACAAGTAATTAAAAGATAGTAAAATAAACTAAAAATAAAAACAATAAGATGTCTCGTCTAAATTATTTTTATTCTTTGAGTTTGAAAGGAAATACATAGACAAGTGCTTAAAAGACAGCTAAAAATAATAAGACATTTTGTCTCAATTATTTTTTGATCAAAAGCTAATTCATTGATTTTACTGAGAAATACATGGTTCGTAAAAGTTTTTCAATAAATAAATGAAAAGGCATAAATAGATAAACATAAAAAGGAAAAATAGAATGAGATACATCCAAATGAAAAAAATACATATATACTTAATTAATTAGAATTAACAAAGTAAATTTTATTCAATCATTTTTAGAAAATAAGATTTATAAGATGTCTTATCCAAATTAATCTCATTTCAAACTTAAAAGAAAGATAAATAGATAAATAAATAAGTAAGAGGGGAAAACATAAAAATAATGATAATAAATAAATAATCACCTATAAAAAAACTTAAGAAATTATATAAAATGATAGACAAATGATTATGTAAAAGATAACTACAAAATTATTGAAAAGACAAAATAAATAATTGTAGAAAATTAAAGCGCAGAAAAATAAAGTATAGAAAAATGAATAAATAAAATGAATGTGTAGAAGAATAAATAAATAAGAATAAAAGTGCATAAAAATAAAAGTGCATAAAAATAAATGAATAAAAATAAAAATACAGAAAAATAAATAAATAAAAATAAAAGTACATAAAAAGAAATAAAGAAACCTAAAAGTGTAGAAAATAAATAAATAAACAAATAACTGTAGAAAAATAAAGCGTGGAAAAATAAAGTGCAGAAAAATAAATAAAGAAAAATAAAAGTGTAGAAAAATAAATAAAGAAAAATAAAAGTGTAGAAAATAAATAAATAAACAAATAACTGTAGAAAAATAAAGTGTGGAAAAATAAAGTGTAGAAAAATAAATAAATAAAAATAAAAGTACAGAAAAATAAATAGATAAAAATAAAAGTGTAGAAAAATAAATAAAGAAAAATAAAAATGCAATAAATAAATAAATAAATAAATGCAGAAAAATAAAATACTAAAAAATAAATAAAGAAAAATAAATGGAATGGAATATGATGTCATAACACAATATCACAAAATAAAATAATAAATAACAATAATAATGATAACAAACGTCAAATAAAGTATACAAAATAAAGGAACTAAAAAGAAAATAAATGAAATTATGATCCTAATTATGACAATCAAATTATAAATAAAATTCCACAAGAGAAAATTGCAATATTAATAAAATAAACATATATTAAAGAAATAAATAAATATTCTCGTATTTATTAAAAATACTTTAGTACAAAAACAATTAAAGAGGAACCAGAACGAAATTCGGGAGATTGATTTTGTGTAGATTTCCCTTGCTTTTGGCTTTGTTTGGATTCGATTTAAGGGTGTTTGGACACCGGTTATAAGATTCTTACAGTAATTTTAGTGACAAAACTCACATACTAATACATAATAGAGTAACACACACTTTCCTAACCACATTTCCATACCTCTATTTTTGGAAACAAACTTTTCTAAAAAATCACACAAAAATATATCACTCTTTTCTCTCCTCCTCCTCCTTCTTCTTTTTTTCCATTTGCACCATCCTCTATTTATAGAGAAAAATTAGCCTTGGATCCCTCATCACATGCCATTACTTTCCTACTTTTTTAATTTGTCCAAATTTGATGTCAATTTCCCATATTTTCTTCAATTATCCAACTAAATTGGGTCCCATTTCAATAAACCACCAAACTCTCTCTTTTTTCTTTTCTTTTTTTTTATTTTCATTTTTTGGACTCTACTTTTTAGGCTTTTTTTTACCCATTTTTTCTGTTTTTTTGCCCATTTTTTCTTATTTTTTGGCCAATTTTCATTTTTTTTAATTTTTAGACCTTTTATTTTTATTTTTTAAATTAAAATTTTTTATAAAATATTTTGAGTACAAATGAGTAATCACTTACTCTTATGGAAACATAAACTATTTTAAAATCCTAAAATTATTTATTACACATGTGGCCATAAATAAAATACCCAATAAAGATAAACTACTACCCATGCTACAAGGAGCAAGAAGGTAGTCACCAAACATCGGTTTCCCTCCCTTATTCTTTCCTTTTAGCTTCGACACCTATTGGCCATTGCTTGAGGAAAATTATGGAAGAAGGTTGATGAATGGAGAAGTGTGGTAGGAAATGAGGAGAGATTGAGTATTTATAGAAATGGAGAAAGTTACTATGTAATGGTCACTATGTAATTTTTTAATATTAATTAATTTTTTAATTTAATTTAACTTAATTTTTGTACAGGATAAAATAGGTGTTCACACAAGGTATCGAGTTTCCATTGCAATCCATCTACCAGATGCTTATGTTGCCGTCAATAACCCTCTCATCTGTATGCCATCTCATGAGTTTTGCATCATTTGCATTGACAAATAGGCGCTTTAGTCTTGGAACTATAGATAGATACTATAACACCTTCATAGGAGACCCTTTAGTGTCAACTGCATTAGAATCCACCTTTTTCTTCTTGTATTGTGCCACCCCACACCTAGGATAGCAGTGCAATAATTCATACTCCCCGAGGTACACAATCATTTGGGCATGCGTGAATCTTCTCATACTTCAGACCTATAGGACACAAAACCTTCTTACCCTCGTAGTTACCATTTGGCAAGGTGTAACCAGCTGGGAGCATTTCTTTCAACAACTTAAGTTCTTTGAGACTTTTATTAGTCCACCTAGTTATCGCTTTCAAATTAAACAGTCACAAAACTGTTGATAACCTCATGAAAATAACGTAGTTTAGATACAATGACTTCTTAGAATCATCACATAGAGTCACGTATATGTGAGCTCTTTTAAAACTTTCTATCCCCACATCACGAATCATATCTTCAAGTCGGCCATCCATGTCAACATCAATGTCATGCACAAACCTTCGACTTTCAGTTTGAAAAGTGTTACTTGGCACGACATCTTCACTGTGCCATATCCAATACGTATAACTCGTAAGAAAACCACCATATAGTAGATGTTCTTGTACCACTTCAAATTCTAATCGATGCATGTTCAAGCATTTTACACATAGACAAAAATATCTTGCATTGACCTCATCAAGATTTCATACTACGAATTCTATGGATAATTCAACTCCACTCTTATACTCTTCACTTATGCGTAATGTAGTTATCCAACTTCGATCCATACTAACTGTTTACAATACACTTAAATATAACGGTGCTATGAATCTCAATTTTTTTACAAAGGTGGTGTTCCTACCCATTCAGGATGAACATTTTTCTATACTTCATCACTATGTACAAGTACAGACTTTTTAAAATTTGATAAAATTTCGGTAGCATTTTGCATTGGTCTCTAAGTATATGAAATGAAAATGGTGACATCAAATTCAACCACAATCAAATATGCATCCAGTGAATAATACAAAATGCAAGTAACTAAAACATGATTAAATTTTAAAACAAGTCCTAACTTGTACATAACAATAACATATAAAATTTTTTCATCCTAAACTGTCTAAATAGACAATTCAAGATTCGAAATAAATAATGAAATTAATTAATTTAATTACCATTTGTGTTAAATCTCAAATAGGAAACTACGATTCACTCATGTAAAACAAAGAAATTTTAAACTACTTGCGGCAATTAAATCAATTAAATCCAGATTTGGTTTAGTAGATTTAATTGTTTGTTGTTTGTAGGTTGTGAGGCTTCTGAGCTTATGGTATTCTTAATGCCTTTAAGCTTTCTTCATTTCTGGATTGAGCTCTATAATTTTTATTCATTTTTTTTAGTTCAACTAGTAGGACTCCACCCATAAGGGGTGCATTAGAAGAACATTTCTTAGGGTTTAAAGGTTTAGAGTTTAGGATTTTAGGGGTTTAAGGTTTACGATTTAGGGTCTAGGATTTACGGTTTAGGGTTGTGATTTTTGGGTTGTGATTCAAATGCGGTGGTCCAATAGTTTTAACTTTAGTGATAAGATTGCATTTTCTTTTGAGAAACAAACAAAATATAAATGGAAAAATAGTTATTTTAAGAAGCTTTGTAACCACACCATGTGATTTTTTACTCGGTTTCACTAAATCAAAGCCTTTGTTTTTAACATGTCTCATTTTGTTTTGTAATGGGATAATTTAATGATTGTATTTATAATTATTTCTATGCTTTTTACAAATAGGATAACACTATGTGTTGGGTTGTTACTTGTTAAGCATATCAGAATACTCTTGGAAACTTATAAATTAGGGGGATATCTTGGGAAACCAGAAAAAAATAGAGCACACAACAACTATAGTATTTTAATTTTGCTTTCCCCCTTTTGTCAATAGATTTGGTTTTAGTTTGTTGTATTTGGAGACCAGGGGATAAAGTTTCCTATCTAGCATTACTTTTACAAAAGAAGAAATCAATATTTCGATTGTATCCTACATTCTTATGCCTTTGGCTTACTGAAGTTTGTAGGTTGTTATCTGATTGGAGTTATACTCTTGGCGCTGCACTATAATGCATGCAAAAGAATGTTTTGGATGGTTATGTGTTGCTTGATTGCTCTTAGGTTCTTGTTGTAGAGAGAGCAACATCTCAACATGAAATAAATAAGGCATACTACAACTTGGCATTGTAAATAAGAACCCCGGTGATAGGGTATTTTGTTTAGTATTTATGTTGTAGTGTAACTAATTTATTTATATTTAGATCTTTGTAGATGTAATTAATCATCATTTACATGAAGCTAAAGCAAAGTTTTAGCAATCGCAAAATGTTATGTAAATTCTTGGGGATGAAGAAAAATGAGCGGTTTATGATTAGACTGGCTGTGTTGATGATGTTGTAAGTATTCAAGTATTTACTTGTGCAAATAAACTAAAGAAGCCATAGTATAATGTAATTGTAATTTTCAATCTGTAGATAAAAATAAATCTATATGGTATGTAATGTTAAGTGTTTTGTAATGGAGGAAACTATTTCTCATTATAATAATTTCATTGTACAACACTAAAACTGAATAAAAGGTTAGCGATTCAGAATATTTTAGCATTGTCCTAGACATCTACAACTTATTTATTCATTTATTTCAAAATCAGGAGCTTGCAAGAGATGTTGTTCAGAATCTTAGAGAATATTTCAGAGCAATGTACATGAAGCTACTTGTTTTAATATATGACCCCTATGAACTTATCCCATTACAGTATTAGAAAACTAAGATTGTTTCTATATAAAAGAAACAAAAATAAAAATTCAAGCAAACAAACAGAGCATAATAGTTCCAAGAACTAGGTACCCACACAGAATAATAGACCATGCTTATAATCAAAACAAACAAACATCAATGGCGTAGTGGAACGATTTACATACTTGAATGAGAAAAAAAGAGAGGGGTCATATGGTGGAATGGTTGTCACAGAACGATGAGATAGAATGTTAATGGCGCACGACGGGAACAAAAAAACAAACTTGCAAATGGTATACACAAACCACATTAAGAGAACATCATAGAGAAGAATACAAACAGAACCACATACGAGAAAGACACATACCTCAATGGCAACGTGAAAACAAAAAGGAGAAACTGAAACATCCTAACAAAATTAAATAAAAACTGAGACAAGGGAAAATTTTTTCCAAAAATTCCGATCAGCTAACAGGAGGAATCGAAACAGGATTTCGACCAAAGAAAGGAAAAACCGGGTCAGGATGCCCCCATGTTGGCAAGATTCCGCATCGTTCAAACAATAGACAGTGGAAGAAAGCGCCTAAGCGAACCATGATCGCTGGGGCGAAACCTTACTCGCCCAAGCGAATAAGGCACTCGGATAATTCGACCACTCGGAATTTAAACTCAAGTCCACTCGGTATCCTCATCACTCGGGATCGGAGCCTAAGTTCACTCGGTAGCCTTATCACTCGGAATCCGAACCTAAGTTCACTCGGGAATTATTCCGTCGGCCATTACACTCGGAACCTATAAGTTTTCCTCACTCAGAATATTTTCTACAGTCACGTATCACTCAGAAATGTTTCACATATTTTTCACTCGGCACATAAAATCTTCCTTACTCGGAGAACTCTCTACAGGGTCAAGTCTCACTTAAGGATTTCATAGCTTCGTTCACTCAAAATACTCTAGTTTCTCTCCACTCGGGAAATTCTAATAAGTTCTCACTCGGGGAGTTTTTAAGTCAATTCCCACTCGGAGTTATAGGACCTCATTCACTCGGAATTACATGACTTCACTCACTTGGGATATCATGGCCTTATCCACACGGAATAGGCTTATTAAAGGGATTTCTCACATAACACCCATCGATTGATCCTCCTAGGGAAATAGTCCTTTAATGAGCATAACTCACTCGGAATTAGCCCAACCTATCTTCATTCGGAAGAGGGTCTCCTATCTCAACTCACTCGGATTTACCCTAGCTCTCCCTTACTCGGAATCACGTAAGCATTATTCATTTGGTAGAGTATAGATGTGCATAACTTAGATATTCACCCACATCATTACCCACTGAACAAGATAAAACACATAGCATTATACATATATTGAAATATGTTTAGTTTTACTCTCAATATCGAGAGAGTGCAAATCCCACACATTAAAAAAACATAACGTTTAACTAAGAGCCGGCCAAGGCTATACAAAAACCATATATACAATATATATATATATATATACATGTACACTTCCACTGTACAATGCACTTCCTAGCAATCGGTGCTCTCCCATCATTCCACATTCCGAGCAACATCCATTGAAATATGGCTACAATAGGGGTGAGCTTTTACATATAAAATGACAGTAATGACTCGGAAAATCCTCTAGTTTTCCACTACACAGCATTATCTCATCAATTAATCTATCACATGCATTGTCATTTGACATATCCACACACAGTATCATTCAATCGGAATCTATTCAAATAACACACATCCATATTAATCAGTAATACACAGCCATATTACTCATATTGATATTTCCCATACATACGCATACAACCACATTGAGCTCACCAACAGTATAAGTGTGCACACATTAATTTCAGTCGGATCTGATCAGTTTTTATTATTTTTTTTATGTTGCAACATAGGCTCCAAGCCTTTTTCTCAGCTCCAAGCTGATTCGGCCGTTTTACTGGTACCAAACCGTTTGCCCTCACACGTAACACAATCGCTCCAAGCGACAACGGGAGTGTTACGGGCAGCCCCGAGTCCAACTCGGTAAGCTTGCCTTGAGTCCAACCCAAGGACTTTCACCAAGCGTCCAATGCTGGTACACGAGTGTTTCACTCGGTATTGTCTTGAGTCCAACCCAAGGTCTTTTATTATTTTTCCATACATATTCATTAGCACAACAGTGGCATTTCACTCGGTAAAACCACATAACACATGCATTTCATGTATTCATTATGAAATCCCATCAAATTCAACCTAGCATTTACATGCATATAATCATAAGATATCAATCAGAGATTTACCCTCGGCTTCTCAGTACAAGCACTCGGTAATCATGCCATTATTCGCAACAACACAGTCTCATACTTTCTAATATAAAAATCTACACAGAAATCAACCAACAGTCCCACAATATACACTCGGTATTAGCAATATCAATAATATATACCACATGCTGTCAAGTGTTAGACTACACATAGGACTCAGCATAACAAACTCTTAACGCATGCACTCGGCCAAAATAGATCCAGTATATTTTCATGCATTCACATGTTTACTAACACACATCTCATGGACGGAAAAGGATATAACCTTACGTGACTCAGCTAACGCACACACACACCCGATATTCAAAAGTATCATCATATGTTTCACACAACCAACATATTCACAACCATAAACACAAAAAGTAGTACTTTCACCCAGGATCCGTCCATAACTATACATTTGAGATGTAAAGCGCCCCCTACCTACTAGAAGACGCAAGAAGCTCCTCGATTTTCAGTGTTGACCCGTGCTCTGCTAGTTCCCTTAGTCTCTCTCGCTCAACCACTTTCAGATCCAGACGAACACCACACACAGCTTGGAGAAACTAGGAGCTGCTCCTTCTTCGAACGATCATTCCTTGCCAACAGTGGGGAACTTCGAGTCCTCCATAACACCACAGTCGTAACTGACGAAGAAGAAGAAGAACGAAGAAGAACGAAGAAGAAGGAGAAGAAGAATTGCAGAGGAAGAGGAAGAGTCTCGAGGGGATTTTGAGAGAATGGAGAAGTCGTTCATCTTCCGCACATGGGCCAAGAGAAAAGCAGAGAGTGAGTAGGTGGGAGAACATGCAAATGGGGCCACCATCCCATCATGTGTCATATCCCATCACTTCCATCAGCATCAAATTTCCTTTTATTTTAAATTAATTCTCAATTAACAATTAATCCTAATTTACAATTAATCTTAATTTTAATCTGGTCATTAATTTAATAATTAGGATGTTACAGAAACCTTAGAGAGAAAGAGGGAGAAAAGCTTTTAGAGAAAGAATTTGAATAACTCACGAGAGGTTACGAAAAATGAAAACAAAAAGGAATCACTTAAAAGCTATAAGCACGTTTACTTCTGTAACTGTGTTTATATAACCCATATAAACACGGTTACTATAGTAACTGTGTTTAAATATTTGCTAGTTAAATAATATAACCACGGTTGACCTACAACTGCATGTATATGTGACAAATATCAACATGGTTACAATGGTAACCGTGCTTAGATATTTTCTTGTTAAACAATATAACCATTGTGAGGGCCTGGCCTCACATAATCCGGTAATTAATAAAAATAAGGGTAATTTGATAATAGAAAGTAGAGTAAATTTTTCACGATTTAAATAATTGTCAGAATAAGGACACCGCAATTAAAAGTTCGATAAGTAACCCTAGATCATTTTAAAGACCTATCCCATAAATGAAGATATGAGAAGGTGTGTAATTTAAATCAAGAGTACTCCTTGGACAACCAATCATATGATCATCAACAAGGAATAACAGAAGTATAAGTTATTTTAGGAGTTATAGAAGGGTATGAAAAGAAACTCAAGAATACCTTTATTGATTCCCAAAAATGTGATAAATATGCCTACATGTTGTTGTACAATCATGTCATGGCTCAAAAATACCAAACATGCATCAAAACTTATGAATTTTTGGGAAAACAGGGCCCGGAATCGATTCAAGCAGCTTAGGAATCGATTCCCACGTGTTTAGAATTCAAAACAGTGAAAACAGCAGCTCAGGAATCGATTCCTACCTCTTGTGAATTGATTCCCACGATTCTAGAATTCAAAACAATGAAAACAATAGCTTGGGAATCGATTCCCGAATTGTGTGAATCAATTCCCATCAGTAATTATGTAGAAAAGGCATAATTTTTAACTTCCAACCATCCTAACTTTTTCATACGAAATCCAATGACCACCAAATTTTAACACCAACTAAAATACATCATTTATGACGCGTAGTCACTAGCCAAACTAAAAATTCCCAAAAATGAGAGACATAAGCGCATAGATGCATTTAGCCCATTTTGAGGCATTTTTATGCAACTCAAAGGTCAATTCTCAATGGAATTGGCCCATTCCAATTTCTACAAATCATAAACCATACATGGAGGTTATTGGAATTATCACATGCCATCCAATTCTCATAAAACTCTATTTGACCCTATCAGTTCCTCAATTATGCATGAACATCAAAATATAACTTCAGACAAGCCTCATAAAAGATTGTAATTCATGAATAACATCATCCATTCATCATTTTGTGCAATAATCAAGTAATCACAATTGTCTTCATACATTGTTAAGGTCATAATAAAAAATTAGCCACACACATAAGGGTCCAATTTTCATATATGACCTTCAAAATGAATGTTCATTAATCCAAATACATAATAAGCATATATCAACATCATATGCTATACAAAATCAATGGTTGCCGGCCAAGGCACTTCCTATACAACTGATTTACCTTTATCACCAAAACATACACTTCCAAAAAGTTATATAACCTCACCCCATGGATGTCTTGCATCACAAGACTAAAAATAAACAATATGGGAGAGTGAGTTATACATTCTAAAGGATGAATATGAATACAATGTGATTATATGCATATGCATTCAATGCCATGTAAACTTTGCATCAACATATCATTCATCATCATGATTTCATCATCTCATCAACATACATATATCAACATATTATATATACATTTTTTATTTAGTAAGGATCAAACACACACTAACTTAAACATAACATTGTTCAACCAATTGGATACTTCCATTAGAGAATATACATGTACATCAGTGATTATGTACCTATTTATCTTTACAACTTAGACATTGTTCAACCAATTGTTTGAAATGTATCATGAACACACCAACTTCTCCTAAGTGTGACGTCCCTACTAGAACATAAGAATGGCTTCATTTCATCAATGTTGTTCAATAACATATGCAAAAAGTCTATTAACAAAGCATTTAAGCTAACACTAAAAAAAGTGGGAAGGAGGCGTACCTTATCACCAAATTCATTAATCCTTAGAGCAAACAAGAAAAATACTTTCTATCACACTTCACTTCTAGCATAAAAAAGGTATGGTTTTTTTAATTACCAAAGAGACAACATTGACTTGTTACTTTAAGACAAATGAGGAGGAGCAACTCATATACATAAAAATTCTATAGAAGATGTTAAGAGAGTAAACTATACATGAAAAAGTTGGTTTGTGTTTGAGATAACTTCAAATAGCTACATTCAACCACTACCTAACACACTTGACAATAGGGGTGAGCATAACCAGACCAACTAAATTGAAACAGTAAAAACTGAATAAAAAAAGAAGTTTAGTCAATTTCGGGCAAGTGAATGGGTCTTTAGGTTAAAGAAACGATCAAGTTTGGATAGGTCTGATTTTATATTTTTGTTAACTAAATTAACTGTACCCAACCGTATATTAGCATACCTTAGACTTATTATATTCTCTTTCTTTAAGACTAGCCCAATTCAACTTTAGATCTTAAAATTACCTACATATACATATTCCATTCCATAGCTTTTGAGAAATACAACTTCACGTCGCACTTAGTTCTCACTTCTCAGTCTCAAAGAGTCAAACCTTGTATGCCTTCATGTTCCCTAATACGTAGCAAACTCTATTCCTCTTTCATTGTCTTGCTCGTATCCTATTGTAAGGGTGTCGTTGATGTTAACTCTTTGATTCTCCTCTGCCCTATTCACTGGTGAGGTTATGTCGATCGATGAGTCAGTGTTCTCCTTCGTCTCCTTCACCAACAGCGATGAAAATGACATGATCTCTTTGTCTTTTTTCAAAGATTAGCTATTAGATCTCAAATATATTTTATTTTCCTTGAAATGTAAAAGTTCATACCTAACCTTGTTAATTTTTGACTTAGCTTGTAATTTCATTCAGGAGCTTATTTTTAGAGTTTATTTTTCTCATTCCTTTTATCTCTCAATCTCACTATCTCCAGTCAAGTCAAAAAGAATGTATTATTTATTATAAGTTTCTTTACTTTGTTTGGGATCAGAATATTAAGGTTTTGGTGTTTCGAAGCATCTTGGGTTTTGAAGGTATTCTATGATAATGTTGATTCTTTTCCAACTTGTTAATGTCTAAGTCAATCTTAGTCTCATTTGTGATTGTTTCTGTCGCTAGTATCTCAGTGAATGTCTCATATTCCTTCTTTACCTATTCGTTTAATCCTCTCAATGGGTAAACATAAAAGAAGCATAGCTAAAAACACAAATTTAGAAATGGGTTAGGAGAGATAAGAAACAAAAAAAAAACAAATATGTTACAAACTTACAATGGGTTACAGATGTAGGGGGTGTATCTAAGGTTAGGTGGGATGGGGTCTAAGCTATTAAAAACATAGAATAAGACAAAAGAAATTGTAGTGGGTTATTTAGATATGTTACTAATAAGAGAACATATATAAAATTATATTATATATCATACTTATAAGTTTATAGTTTTAAAACTTAAGAATTATGACCATAATAAAATAACAATAATCAAGTGAAAATAGTACGTATTTTACATTTCTATTATGAATATAATTATGTTATATTTATCTTTTAGCTTGGTTAATTAATATTTAATAGTTATTATTCTATTATATAAAAGTATAATTATGTTTGTTTTAGTTATATGTTAGCTTTTTGTTTTATTATTCAATTTAAAACCTTGCTTGTACCAAAATTGTATCTTGATATCTCAAAAAGTGAGAAAGTTCTATATTATTTTCTACATTGATTTTGGACTTCAGCCTTGGCCTGTTAACATTATTATATATATTTTATTAATTTGGATTATAAGAGATGTTTATTTGCATAACAACATTTTATGCTATGTAGTGATAGCTATGTGGATATATATGAATTTTCTCTAACATTATTTTATGGATGAGTATAAAATTACTATTATAGCTTAATTAGTAATGACTTGTGTCTGAAATTACTATTACAAAAGTTGTTATCTTTTAATATTTAGGGGTAGAACTTATCACTTCCTTAATCTATAATGCCATAGGTTATTGAAGGGGTTGTTATTCCTACCAATTCTACACCAACAACAGTATATAGTGGTGGAAGTCAGCCTTCTAATGAACCCATCACTACAATTAAACCAATAGGGCCAAATCCTAATTTTCCTTTTCTTAATAATACTAAGAAGAGGAAACTAAACGTAAGTTGTACCTGTAAAAGATCCATGGTTTGGAACCACATTAAGAAATTAGTTAAAAAAGGATTACCAATGGCCAAATGTAAGTATTGTCCTAAATGTTATCATTGTGACTTTAAGGTGCATGATACATCAAACCTAATTGCATACCTAAAAGTTTATCCAAAATATCCTTATGTTGTTACCAATGACGTAAATCAAACTATAATCAACTTTGAGGGTAGTGGTATAGTTACTACAAATACAAGGTTTAACTTTGAGGCTCGTAAGAGGGCATTTATATTTTTTGTCATCTTGGATGAGCATTCCTTCGTTGTAGTTGAGGGTTTGGGTTTTAAACATTTCCTTTTTCTAGACATATTGTTGCTAGAGATTGTTTTCAAGTATATTTGGATAAGAAAATTAGGTTGAAGGCCTATCTCAAATATGATTGTCATAAAGTATAACTAACCATTGATTATTTAACACCAATATAGAATTTGAACTATTTGACTATTATAGCACACTTTATAGATAATGAATGGAAGAATCAAAAAAGAATAATTAGCTTTTCTGTGGTTCCTAATCATAAGGGTGATACACTTGGAAGAAAAATAAAAGAGGTTCTGAGGGAATGAGGTATTAGGAATGTGTCTATAATTACTATTGATAATGCTTTATCAAATGATGTAGCATGTCATATTTGAGAAATAGGCAAAAGAATAAGGATGGGTTAGTGATTGTCGCGACCGGGATCGTGGCGGCGCGGCCGACCCTCGAAACGATTTTAAAAATAAACAGGGAGTCGCCACCAATATTTTTTAGGATAAAATAGTGGAAAAACCTTTTGTTAAAGCACTGGCTATAAAAATGAAATTCCATGATTCGGGAGTCTGATTACAGGTGAGGAAGGTATTAGCACCTCACAACTGTCCGTTACAAAAACGGTTACCTCAATTTGATAGCGCGCATTATAATTAACCCAATAATTATTTTAATTTCTTCATAAAAAGAAAAATGTACGGAACGACAAAATAAACGAAAATATAAACAAGGATCAACACAAAATATTTACATGAGATTAACAGGACGTCTCGTCCAAATTAATTTCGCTCCGCCTTTTAAAGAGATATTAAAAAAATGAGATTAACAGGATGTCTCGTCCAAATTAATCTCGCTCCGCCTTTTTAAAGAGATATTAAAAAAAATGAGATTAACAGGACGTCTCGTCCAAATTAATCTCGCTCCGCCTTTTTAAAGAGATATTAAAAAATGAGATTAACAGGACGTCTCGTCCAAATTAATCTCGCTCCGCCTTTTTAAAGAGATATTAAAAAAATGAGATTAACAGGATGTCTCGTCCAAATTAATCTCGCTCCGCCTTTTTAAAGAGGTATTAAAAAAATGAGATTAACAGGACGTCTCGTCCAAATTAATCTCGCTCCTCCTTTTGATGGTAAAACAAAAAAAAAATCTAAAAATTAAATAAAGAAAGGTGGGCCCGACAGGAACTGTCTCCCGCTCCTACGTATTCTTGAACTTTCAAGAAATCAGGGTCACGTAGTTCTTTAAGTGTGTTTTTTTTAGGAAAAGATTAGGAAGATATTGATGGGGGTCATTTTTATGAAGAATCCATACAAGAAGAAGTGCTTCGCACGTGCACGGATCTTAAAAGGGTTGTGTAGACGGGAGTGCTCCCGTACGACACTATTTTTTTTTTTACAAAATCACTTATTTTATTAGATGTACTTGTTAGGGAAAAGGATAAAATAAAAAAAACGACACATAGACAATCATAACCAACAAATAGCAAACTCACAGGAAAGTAAAAGACTAAAAGTAAAGGAGATAAAGAACAGAGTGGAACCGGTGTGAAGGGCACGGAACCGGTGTGGGGAAGTCAAGCACAGTGACGATGTCTGGCCGGTTTCAGACTTGCACGCTGACAGGAACAATGGACCGGAGTTAGATCCAAATCTTGAAAATTGAAAGACGCAACCGGTGTCGTGGGAAGTTGATCCGTGGTGAGTTACTGGGTACGGTGCAAAGACGATGTATAAGAGCAATGAAGACAGTAATAGGGCAAGGCAGCGAACTAGAACGGGATGGATCCTGTGTGGAGACGGTGTGAGTACGGGGTAGGGGCGATGGACAGGGCTACAGCTTTGAATACTCAGAATTCCCAAGCTTCTCAAAGCTGAGGGGTTTATATTGGTGATTATGACAGGTTATAGGCTTCCAGCAGAGGAGGATCTTCAGAAGGTCTTAAAGAAATTAGAGAGAATTTTGAGTAAAAAAAAGCTTCTTTGCGAATTGAGTCTCTCCCCAAAACCTCCGCCCCCGTAGCTTCTTTGGCTGGGGCATTTATAGGGCCTTAAGGCCATGGGCTGAGAGTTTGGGACAACCAGAATTCCCACTCACTCATACGCATAGTGGTGTGCAAACCTGGCCATTAACCGTTCGTGGGGAGCAGGATTTCGGCATGGCATTTTTAATTGTCCACTTCAGCCCCCCTGTCTGCCACTTTTGGGGAGTGCGATTCCAGATCATCGTGCATAAACTTCCGACCTCGTCCATCCGTTGTCAGATCTGTGACATCGGTTAGCGAAGATATCGGTTGGACGGAGTCTCCTTTGATCCGATGTGGCATCTCGGGAACCTTTTCCAATGTCCAACACCGGTTGAGCCTTTCAAAGTAATCACAGGGGCGGTATCCTCTTTCCCATTCTGGGTCCATCACCAGCCGGTGTGCCTATTTTGTTCTGATCCCTTTCCTTGGGGCCGGAGTGGCCTGTTACTCCTCACGACATCGGTCCGGTGTTAACTTAGGCCTTGTCCGGTGTTGCCAGTTTCTTTAAGGCCGGGTCTAGTGTTATAACAATTTAGGCCGGACCGAAAGAGGTGTTCACAGATGCCCCTCTTTACTCTCTTTCACCAGAGAAATGTAAATTTCCGAGGTGAAAAGGGAGTAAAGATATGAACACCGATGTAGGACCTAAATCCGGTGTGGGGCTCAATGATGTGGCCATTTAAACAGCCGACGTGTCCTACACGTGGTCCACGTCATGAGGTGACTAAGCATCCCACGTGTCGTCAGATAACTGGCCGTTTTCACAATTCAAAATTCGCGCCATTGGGCCGGAATGCCAAAATTCGCCCCTTTTTAATGGGCCTTGGGCCGGAATGCGGAAGGTTCTGGATCTTCCCCCCTCCCCCTATAAAAGAAACTTCGGGGATCCATCACTTTCACTCCTTTCTTGATACTGAAGTGCTGTCTCTCCGACGTTCAACCTCTCCGGTGTTCAGAGTTTTCCTCCGGTGTTAAAGCTTTGCTCCGGTGCTACGTCCTGGCTCGTACGAAGAGAACTGCACGAATCGCCTCAGCAGGTAGCCATTATCTCCTTCATTTTAATTCGTAGATAAGTCATGGGGGACACCGATTCGAGTAGTGACTCCATTGAGGTCCTGTCTGGTCCTCCTTCAATTACATCCCGGCGTCAGCCGGGTGGAGTTTCGAGCCGAGGTCTGAGTCACCAAAGTGGGGCAACCTCAGGGGCGTCACATCGGTTCGCCTCATCGGGACATCGTTTCTCCACATTGCCTTTGTGGGAAACAGAGGGGTTTGACACATCGTCAGACTCTTCGTTTAACTTTGGCACTGCTAGTGAAAGGGGAAGCAGTGCCGATCTATATCTTACTGATGATGTGGACTTTTACAGCTGTATTCCTTTTCTTCGTCATACCGTCCGAATGGCTTCCGAAAATTCCTCTACCGGCGTCGCTGTGATCACTGATCCCGTTGAGACCAATGTCTTGGCACACCGGATCAACTGGCTAGCAGAGAAAGCCAGGGACCCTTATTTCTGGGTTCATGAGGACCCAAAGACAATTGTTTCCCGGTATGCTGAAGATGCTGCCGACGTCACCATCGAAGATGTCGTTGTTCATGCCGATGTTGAGCATGAAAACGACTTTACAGTATTCTGCCCCCAAACCTCGGACAGGATTTGCCATCAACCGGGGTCAAGGAATCTCTTTATGTATGAGATGGTCTTTTCCAAGATCGGCATCCGTTTCCCATTGACGGAGTTTAAGATGAGGGTACTCTGGTTTCTTGACTGCTCTCCCAGCCAACTTCATCCCAATGGCTGGGGCTTGGTAAGGGCTTTGGAGGTACTTGGGGAGTACTTCCACTTCGTCCCCACAGTGGCCCTCTTTTTCACTTATTGCAGGGTGATGCGCCGGGGTAACTCTGGAGGGGGTCTAGGCTTCATCAACCTCCGCTGCGACTCAAAGGTGGTTAACTTCGAAAGTTACACCGAATCGGCCAAGACGGACGGGGTCAGTTTCAAACACTCCTACGTCAAAGTCGAGGTCAATGCTGGTAGGCCGGTGTTCTGGGAGAATTCTGATTATTCCAAAAAGTTTTACACCGGTTGGACTCATGAACACTTTCTCCTGACAAGCAACGCCTACATCGTCAGTGAGAGTAACTTGTCAACTGAGTCCAAGAAAGTCCTGGATGCTCTGAAGGGTTATTCGGTCATTGCCAAGTTCTCCTGCAAGAGGCTTTTGGGGACGGAGTCAGGCCGGGATACTTACCTTGGTAGACATTGTTTACTTTCCTCCTTTTTATTATCTATTTATTTCTGATACATTCACACCGGTACTGACATCGTTTTTCTCTTTGTAGGCGAGATGGCTCGGATAGACATCCTCAGGAAACTGAGGGAGGCTGCTGAAGCTCGGAATGCCGCCGCTGCTGAACAGGAGAACAGGGTGACTCCTCGACGCACGCCGGCCAAGATGGTGAGCATACCGGCAGAAAATATTGAGGCAATGACTTTGGGGCCAGCTGAAAGGGTCCCAGCTAAAAGGAAGTCCAACCTCGGCTCAACCTCCAAGCCGAAAAAACAGAAGGCTCCAAAGGTTGTGGCCGAGGTAGAGGTGCCAACGGAGGAGGAGGCTGGTCCTGTAAATATTTCCCCAGTCCGGTTTCAACCTGAGGACATCGTTGTCAACTCCCGCCTCTCGGACTTTCTGGAATATGTTGGAGGGACACCGGCTCGGGTCCACATCCCCTTCAAGCTCAAAGCCGATCTTCCTGCTCCTGAGGCTCAATCTGCTGCCGAAGCAGCCATTTTCAATTTGGTTGAGGCGGCCGGGGTCCTCAGCTCTTTGGGCCGCTCTTACTATTCCGGTGTCGAGGCTAAGGAATGCCTAGATCGGATGAAGAAGGCTGAGGCTTTGAGAGTTGAGGCTCAGACTGCTTTGACCCAGAAGGAGCAGGAACTGGTCAAAAGCAAGGAGGACCTGTCCGAACTCACTGCTGCCTACACATCGGCTGCTAAGAGGGCAGATGCTGCTGAAGCTAAGGCTAAAGCTTCAGAGGACGCTCTTCAAGCTCTCCGGACCGAACTAGAGGAGGCCAAGGCTGCGAAAGCCGAAGTTGACAAGAAAAACAAGGAGCTATCCGAGAAGCTCGCCGATGTGAAAGAGGAGCAGGCAAGGGAACGGACAGAAGCCGAAGAACAGATGGCTGAATTTTCGGTATTGGCCGATGTCGCCTTCAGTTCCGCTGTTCGTCAGGTTGTACACCGGAATTCCGCTGTGCAACTTAACCTGAATGGCATAGGTGTCTACTATGAATTTCATGGTGGCCACTTATATGCTATGGACCGGGGTCAAGCTTCGGAACCTGAGGATGTTCCTTATGAGCCGATGCCCCTCCCCGAAGGCCAAAGCATGGAACTAAGGACGGTGTCGGAAGAATCCGAGAGGACAGCTTCTGCTAGACCGGACTCTCCTGCATCTAACTCTTAGTATTTTTCTCTTCCCTTTTTTCCTTAGCCTTGTTCCGGGATGGGCTCCGGAGTTTTAACTTTGTAATGGCCTCAGTGCCCTCATCAATGCAATACAATTTTCCACATCTGCTTGTCTTATTCTTTAAATATCTCCAGGTATTTCTCTCGTGTGACCGGTGTAGGGTAACAACTTGAAGTAACACCGTCTGATTAACAATTTGTACTTGGAATTAGGACTTCATTTCTTTTGCCAATTCAATTCGAACATCGTCTATTACAAAGCATGGCACCTCGAATAAAAAACCACCCCGTCCATAACCTCAATTACCTTTCGAATCTCCGGTGTAATGGGTGTGACCTGAGCCTTGGTAATTTCATCCCCGAGACCAATTCGGTCCAAGGTAGATTTCCAGATACCGTTTGTTGCTCCCCAAAAGTAGTAACCAGTGTGGCCATAGGGACACCGTCTCTTATAACCATAGGGCCTACTTCATTTGACTTTGAGAGCCATGACACCAGCTTTGGGATCACCATATTCCGTGATAGGGCGAATCCTTACCAGTGCCCATATCGGATCAACACCGTTTTTTTTTCTTTTTTTTTTTTTGAAAATTCTTTTCATTTGCTGGTGAGCTGAAATAGGTGTTCACAGACGTGAATCCCTTTGTCAAAGTATCAGATGTAGGGGAAAAACCCAGGGATCGACACTTGAGCCTTTCAGTCAACATGAGGTGAGAAGATCGGGGTTGACTTCCGGTAGAACGGAAAGTAAAGGGTGCTTTGATAGGCGGCTGGAAAGTAAAAGGGATGCCTTGATAGGCGGCTGGAAAATAAAGGATGCCTTGATAGGCGGCTGGAAAGTAAAGGATGCCTTGATAGGCGGCGGGAAAATAAAGGATGCCTTGATAGGTGGCTGGAAAGTAAAAGGATGCCTTGATAGGCGGCGGGAAAGATAAAGGATGCCTTGATAGGCGGCTGGAAAATAAAGGATGCCTTGATAGGCGGCTGGAAAGTAAAAGGATGCCTTGATAGGTGGCGGGAAAGATAAAGGATGCCTTGATAGGCGGCTGGAAAATAAAGGATACCTTGATAGGCGGATGGAAAATAAAGGATGCCTTGATAGGCGGCTGGAAAGTAAAAGGATGCCTTGATAGGCGGAAGGAAAATAAAGGATGCCTTGATAGGCGGCTGGAAAATAAAGGATGCCTTGATAGGCGGATGGAAAATAAAGGATGCCTTGATAGGCGGCGGGAAAATAAAGGATGCCTTGATAGGCGGCTGGAAAGTAAAAGGATGCCTTGATAGGCGGATGGAAAATAAAGGATGCCTTGATAGGCGGCTGGAAAGTAAAGGATGCCTTGATAGGCGGCATGGAAAGTAAAAGGATGCCTTGATAGGCGGATGGAAAATAAAGGATGCCTTGATAGGCGGCTGGAAAGTAAAGGATGCCTTGATAGGCGGCATGGAAAGTAAAAGGATGCCTTGATAGGCGGATGGAAAATAAAGGATGCCTTGATAGGCGGCTGGAAAGTAAAGGATGCCTTGATAGGCGGCATGGAAAGTAAAAGGTGGAGTCAACTGGGGATGCATGATGGGTTTTCTAAAGGAAAGAAATCTGGGGATGATTCAATTTAAGCTATCTTGGATGATTCGGGGAACTGCTTTTTGAAAATAGAGAAAAGGTCTGGGACCAATACTCCAATTTTGGAAAGATTAGAAGGCTTAGGGGTACTTCCTCAAGGCCGGGAGAAAAATCTGGGATGATGCCCCAGTTAGAGTGGTTGAAGAGGCTTGGGGTGCATTTCCTTTTGCCGGAGTGAGACCCGAGGTAATGTCCCATTTCACTTCCCAGGAGCATGGGGTACCATCCTTGGGTTGACCAAAGATAAAAACCTGGGGAAGATTCCCCAGTTTGACATGATCTAAAGAGTTTTGGGGGAATCTAGGGAGATGCCTCGTGACTGGGAAGGAAGAAATCTGGGGAGATGCCCCAGTTTGACATGATCGAAGGATTCTTGGAGAATGGTTATAACAAAAGGAGTTTGGGAAGATGTCCCAGTTGAGCTTATTTGGGAGGCGTAGTTTCACTGGGGAAGAATTTGGTGGTTCAGGTATTGCCTCTTGATGGAAAGTTTAGGATTCATTGGAGAGAGAGATCCAGAGAAGTGCCATCTTTGGCAAATGATTCCACTGGGGAGGATATTTCAAGAGGCACGAACTTTAGTAATTGAGGATGAGAGTTTGTAGGTGCCTGATGAAAGAGTAAAACATTGAAAGGTGCCAACCTTGGCGTTTTAAGGAGGGAATTTTGAGAGGTGCCAACTCGGGCGATTCAAGGAAGAGATTTGAAGGGCTTGATTGGGGTGTTAGTGCCTGGCATGACTATCTGTGAGATAACCTGCAGAAAAATGGTAAGTAACGCAAAGATAAGTTTCAAAATCGGGTGAGTCCTATGAATCCGCGACTCTTACGAGAACTCATGGACGAAGTAGAACGAATGAGGCGACCCTAGCTTCAGAGCGCGTGCCTGGCCAAGTCTCTGCAATGATTACCTAAGATGAGGTTGAGTAGCAGGAGCATCTTGTCCCTTGCGACTTTAAATGTTTACCAATCTTCCATTTTACTTTGTTAAAATACATGTTTTTATCAGATCAACCAAATTCATAACACGTATCGAAGAGGGTGAACTTTATTCATGCACATTAAACAAGTACAGAGAAAGAAAAAAAAAATAAAGAAGGTAAATGAAATGAATGAGGTCACATAGGTCCAGAACAAATGAAAACGGGGAAGATTCATGGATCCTCCAGTGAATCTCTGAGACTGATGAGAGCCTTAACCCCCCAACACGACTTCATGTTCACCCTTCGACCTTGCTTTTTGGAAAGGTAAATTCGACAGTGATTCACGTGCACGGGCTTGGACTCGTACTTCTTTGAGCCAGAGGATCATTTGCATTGCCAGAAATTCGACCCTAACTTTTGCCTGAGCCGCCCTTTTTGGGTTTTTGACTCACCGGGTCACTCTAACTTTTGCCTAAGCTGCCTTTTCAGGTTTTCAGCTTAGCGAGCATTAATTTTCTTTTCTCCCCCTCTTCCTTTTTTTTTTTAAAACTCTGACGTCTCCTCCCTAAGCATAGTATTTTTTCACTGCATCTGTGTTTACAGGCATTGACAAATCCTGGCCATCCATATTAGTGAGTATTAAGGCTCCTCCAGAAAAAGCCTTCTTCACAACATATGGTCCTTCATAATTAGGAGTCCATTTGCCTCGATTGTCCTTTTGAATTGGTAAAATTTTCTTGAGTACCAGGTCTCCTTCTTGAAACTGTCGAGGTCGTACTTTCTTCTCAAATGCTCGTTTCATACGCCTCTGATACAACTGACCATGACAGAGGGCAGTCAATCTTTTTCCATCAATCAAGTTTAATTGGTCGTGTCGAGCTTGAACCCACTCAGCCTCTTCTAACTTTGCTTCCATCATTACCCGAAGGGACGGGATTTCTACCTTAAAAGGCAAAACTGCTTCCATTCCATATACGAGGGAGAACGGGGTTGCCCCTGTCGAGGTTCGAACCGAGGTACGATACCCATGCAAAGCGAAAGGGAGCATCTCGTTCCAATCTCTGTAGGTGACTACCATTTTCTGCACTATCTTCTTGATATTCTTATTGGCCGCCTCAACCGCCCCACTCATTTTAGGTCGATAAGGGGAGGAATTGTAATGGTGAATCTTGAAGCTTTCGCAGAGTTCCTTCATCATTTTGTTATTCAAATTCGTACCATTGTCAGTAATGATCTGACTTGGTAGGCCATATCGGCATATCAATTCTCGCTTGATGAATTTGACCACAATACTCCTTGTTACACTGGCATATGAAGCTGCTTCTACCCATTTGGTGAAATAGTCGATGGCGACCAAGATGAAACGATGACCGTTTGAAGCTTTTGGCTCGATGGGTCCAATGACATCCATGCCCCACATTGAGAAGGGCCATGGTGCTGTCAAGACATTTAGGGATAACGGGGGTGCATGAATATGGTCAGCGTATACCTGACATTTGTGACATCTTCGGACATACTTGAAGCAATCTGCTTCCATGGTCATCCAGTAATAACCAGCCCTCAAAATCTTTCTAGACATGGCATGTCCATTAGCGTGAGTTCCAAAAGGTCCTTCATGAACATCCTTCATGATTTCGTTTACCTCATCAGCATCAACACAGCGAAGAAGGACAGAGTCATAGTTTCTTTTGTAAAGCACATCCTTATTTAAGAAGAAACCCATGGCGAGTCGCCTTAGAGTCTTCTTATCATTTTCTGTAGCACCCTCAGGGTATTCTTGACTCTGGATATATCTCTTAACATCATGGTACCAAGGTTTCCCATCAGACTCCTTTTCCATCATTTGACAGTATGCAGGCTCACAGTGCTTCTTTACTTCGATGAGAGGCATATCGTAGTCACTACTCACTTTGAACATTGAGGCAAGGGTAGCTAAAGCATCAGCCATTTGATTGTCATCCCGGAGAACGTGATGAAAAGAGATCTCGTCAAACTCCTTGATCATTTCCTTGATGTGATCATAATAAGGAATCAATTTACTGTCCCTAGTCTCCCACTCGCCTTTCAATTGGTGAATAACCAAAGCAGAGTCCCCATAAACTTCTAACAACTTCACTTTTGCATCCAACGCCGCCTGGATTCCTAATGAGCATGCCTCATATTCAGCAATATTATTGGTACAGTCAAAACACAATCTGGCACAGATAGGGATAAATTCCTTATCAGGTGAAATCAAGATAGCACCAATTCCGTGCCCTAATGCATTGGAAGCTCCATCAAATCTCAGGGTCCATTTCTCCTTTTGACCACCTTCTTCATTGAATAATGCCATGATATCTTCATCCGGAAAGTTAAATTGCATCGGCTGATAATCATTGATGGGTTGGTGTGCCAAGTAATCAGCCAAGGCACTTCCTCTTATAGCTTTTTGAGTGACATATATTATGTCGTACTCAGTTAACAGCACTTGCCAGCGAGCGATCCTTCCAGTCAGAGCAGGTTTTTCAAAAATGTACCTGACGGGGTCCATCTTAGAAATTAGCCAAGTGGTGTGACTCAACATGTACTGCCTCAGGCGCTTAGCGGCCCATGCTAACGCACAACAAGTCCGCTCTAAAGCGGAGTACCTCATTTCACAATCAGTGAACTTCTTGCTTAAGTAGTAGATAGCATGTTCTTTCTTTCCAGTTTCATCGTGTTGTCCCAACACGCAGCCCATGGATTTGTTCAGTACAGTCAGATACAATATAAGTGGTCTTCCTGGGGCTGGGGGTACCAAAATTGGTGGTTCTTGTAAGTACTGCTTAATCTTTTCGAAAGCTGATTGACAATTCTCATCCCATCGCCCTGGTTGCTTCTTGCGGAGTAGCTTGAAGATGGGTTCACAAGTTGCCGTCAATTGTGAAATAAATCTGGCGATATAATTGAGCCTTCCCAAAAATCCTCGGACCTCTCTTTCTGAACGGGGAGGAGGCATTTCGAGAATTGCCTTAACTTTGTCGGGATCAACCTCTATCCCCCTTTCACTTACTATAAATCCTAGCAGTTTGCCCGACCTTGCACCGAAAGTGCACTTGGCGGGGTTCAATCTTAGCTTGAACTTTCTTAATCGTCCAAAAAGCTTCCTTAGATCGCTAATGTGCTCTTCATCTGTTTTAGATTTGGCAATGATGTCATCCACGTAGACTTCTATTTCCTTGTGCATCATATCATGGAAAAGAGTCACCATTGCTCTCTGATAAGTTGCCCCAACATTTTTCAACCCAAAGGACATCACCTTATAACAAAATGTACCCCATAGAGTAATAAACGTGGTCTTCTCCATGTCTTCAGGTGCCATCTTAATTTGATTATACCCCGAGAAACCGTCCATGAAGGAGAAAATGGAATGCTGAGCTGTATTATCAACCAAAACATCGATCTGTGGTAGGGGAAAATCATCCTTGGGACTAGCCCTATTCAAATCTCGGTAATCCACACACATCCGTACCTTTCCATCCTTTTTAGGGACAGGGACAATGTTGGCTACCCACTGAGGGTATTTTGCCACAGCTAGGAACCCAGCATCAAATTGCTTCTTAACCTCCTCTTTGATCTTTAAAAGCATTTCTGGCTTCATTCGGCGTAATTTCTGCTTTATTGGTGGGCACTCAGGTTTCAAAGGTAGTCTATGCTCGACAATGCTAGCATCAAGCCCAGGCATATCTTGATAAGACCAGGCAAAGACATCACAAAATTCTATTAACAACTTGATTAAGTCTTCTCTTTGTTCTCTGCTTAGGGTAGTGCCGATCTTGACTTCCTTCTTATTTTCTTCATTCCCCAAATTAATGACCTCAACTATGTCTAGGTAGGGTTGAATCCCTTCATCCTCTTGCTCTAATAACCTTGTCATTTTAGGCGGTGGTTAACAATCTTCCCCACCTTCCTCATCAGCGTAATCAACTGGGTGATCGAAGTCGGGAAATGGGATTGCGACCTCACTCTCCTCAAGGGAGTCACTTTCGGATCTGCAATTTAGTGTGATATGGCAAATAAAAAGAAAGAACAAGCGAGTAAAAAGAAGGGTTTTAAAACAAGGATAAGGGATACACGAAGAGCTTTTTTTTTGTTTTGAATTACGATACGCGTTTATTGATGAAAATGATAAAAACAAGTTTTTTCGCCTTTATTACATGGAAGGGTCCCAAAGCTTTAGGCAGAGCAAAGGGACGAATAAATACTTAAAGCATAAACAAATTACTTTGGCAAAACATTCAAAGTCGTGGGGAACTCGATGGCCTCCCAGTTATGAAGCTCTTGGCCTGATGGACAAGCAATCACAAAATCAGCACTATCACAAGGGTCTTCTTCAATGACAGCGACTTGGTCTGGAGGCATAAGTCCGGCGCTCTGAAAGCTCTGATAGAGATCACAGATGGGGATTCTTGCAGTACGAGGATCTCTGCCAGTAAGACGAGCAACCCTTTTTTCTCTCTTCGCTTCCTCTACCCTTTTTCTGTCGGCAGCCGTGGGCCGGTATCCTAACCCAAAACCGTTTCTGTTATCAAGAAGGCGTATTGGTTCTATTTCTCCATTCAAAGCATGTCCTAGCCCTCTTCCAGGTTCATACCCTCCACGCAGCATAACCTTTGCCATCATTAAAGATGCACTTGGCATACAAACTTTTGTCATTGTGGCTCCTTCCCCCACATAGGTAGCGTTTGCTATCTCTAATGCTTGGAAAGAAGTTTCAAGGGCCTCTTCTGCTGCCTCGACGTAAGGGGTTGACAGGGGCTTGCTGACCAGAAGGTCTTCCTCACCCGAAACAATTATCAGTTTGTTGTCAACTATGAATTTTAATTTTTGGTGCAGTGTAGAGGGTACCACTCCAGCAGAATGGATCCACGGCCTGCCTAATAAACAACTATAGGCAGGAGAAATATCCATGACTTGAAAAAGGACCTGGAACGTGCACGGCCCAACCTGTATGGGCAGCTCAATCTCACCCATAACCTCCCTCCGAGTTCCATCAAAAGCTCGTACTATTGTGGCACTTGGCTTCATAAAAGTCCCATCAAATGGTAATTTGGCCAATGTAGACTTTGGCATGACATTGAGGGATGACCCATTGTCAATAAGTACTTTTGCTAAGATGTAATCTCGGCATTTTACGGAGATATGGAGAGCCTTGTTGTGCCCAATCCCCTCTGTTGGTATTTCATCATCAGTGAAGGTCAGATAGTTATCTGCAACAATGTGCCCCACTATTCCTTGAAACTTATCAACGGGAATGTCATGACTAACATGAGCCTCATTTAGGACCTTCATCAACATCTTCCGATGTGGCTCAGAGTTCATCAGCAATGACAACAAGGAGATTTTTGCAGGAGTATGGGTCAGTTGGTCAAGCACTTGATATTCGCTCTGGCGAATAAACCTTAAGAATTCATGGGCTTCTTCATCAGTCACGGCCCTTTTGATCTCGCCATTGGCCCCTTCTTTGTCCACCTTGGTATTTCCGGTAACCTGATCCCTCTTCGGCTCTGGAGGGGTGTATACTCTTCCACTTCGGGTTATACCTCCTACCCCTACAATATTTGTGATGGACGAAGGAGACGGGTCACCTGTTGCCGGGCTTGCAACGATCACATCTGCGTTGTACTTCCAAGGGACAGCCCGAGAATCTTTAAACGCAAACGGGGTGGGTGGTTGAATAGTGATGGCTGGTTGTACAGAAACAGGAGCTGCTTGGGGGTTCCTGGTGTAAAAAATTGTCAAGGGCTTAGGGACCCGTGCCCCTGTTTGTTCCTCGATCATGTCGACCTCATCTCCACGGCGTTTACAGACCTGTACAATATAACTGTCCATAAGGCTTTGAAGGACCTCATAGAAACCTTGATGTTCGGCAGTCTGTTCGCAATCATGTTTCGCACCCCAAGCTCCTTCAATTAACCCCCTTTCAAGTAAAAGGGAATGAACTACCCTCAATGGCATTCTTATGTCAGCAACATTCTTAACGCACTCCTCATCATTTTCCAAGGCGTTGACCTCTGAATTTCCATGGTTGGGCAGGGGATTTGTGGCAACATTTGGGCTACCTTCCTTAAAGTTAATCCAGTCAGCTTTGATCAAATCCCTTACCTTATACTTCAAAGCCAGGCAATTTTCTGTGGAATGTCCAGGTGCCCCAGCATGGTAATCACAATGAGCATTTGGGTCATATCCCCTTGGGTAAGGAGGTTGCAACGGCCTTATAGGGGATGGAGCTACCAGACCTTTCTGAACGAGGATTGGAAAAAGTTTGGTGTATGTTATAGGAATTGGATCGAACTATACAGGGGAGCGTTCATTGTTGGAATTTCTTGTGTTTTGATTATGATTGGGTGGTCGAGTCACTTGTTGCGGGTGATGGTATGGCACGGGTTGCGGTACTGGCGCTCTTACCATGGGTGGACGGAAGTGGGGAGTATAAGCTGTCAGGCCCTGAGTGGTAGCGGCCACATAAGGATTGGGAGCTTGAATCATAGTAGGAAAGAATGGTCTTGGCGAAGGCGTCTTTTGATTAGAAGAGATGGAATTAGTTTCTCCATCCCTTTTCCCAGGCGCCGGCCTTCTTGTCATGCTTGCCCCAGATGAGCCCTGAATGATCTTTCCTGTTCGTATTCCGCTTTCCACTCTTTCCCCGATAGTCACAATGTCAGAGAAGTTGGATGAAACACTACCAATCATCTTGCCGTAGAAAGGTGATGAGAGCGTATCAATAAACATCGCGACTATTTCTTTTTCCGATAATGGGGGATCCACTTGTGCCGCTGTCTCTCTCCATCGTTGGGCATATTCCTTGAATGTTTCACTGTCCTTTTTCATCATGTTTTGTAAATGAACCCTGTTGGGTGCCATATCCATGTTATACTTGTATTGTCTAAGGAAGGCATCTGCCAGGTCCTTCCAACAACGGATATGGTTCCGATCAAGGTGAGCATACCATGTAAGAGCGGCCCCTGCCAGACTATCCTGGAAGCAGTGGATCAAGAGTTGGTCATTAGAAGAGTAAGACGCCATCTTTCGATAGTACATCGTGAGATGGTTCTTAGGACAAGTCATTCCCCGATACTTATCAAAGTCTGGCATCTTGAATTTGGGTGGGAGGACAACATCTGTGACTAAACATAGCTCCGAGGCATCTATTAGTCCAAAACCTCCAGAGCCTTCCATCATCCTCAAACGCTCTTCTAAGATTTCTATTTTTTCCTTTCGAGGAGCTGTGACCATACGGGTTGCGTCTTGGAAATTGGTCCCATAGGGGGTTCCGTATCCATATGGATAACCGAGTGGCTGGTTGAACGGAGGCAAAGCATGGGACTGGTTTGTTAGGCCTGTATTTGGTGAAGGACCTTGGGGTTGGGCCATAGCCTGTGCAACATAACTCGGTTGGGTCACCTGAGCTCGTGTATTTTGGGCTTGTGCGTTGTAGGTCAGCTGGGTCATCGGGGCTTGCATATTCTGAGTTTAGTGATTTTGTGGGTCAGGAGCTTGTGTGCTTTGGGTTTGGTGGAGTGATGGTATATTTGGCTGGGTAGGGTATGAAGTGTGAGGATTCATGGCTTGCTGGTCATGGGCATCTTGGTTAGCGAGCGGGGGATAGTATCCTGGTGGGAGGCCATAAAGTGGAAAAGGTACTGGGTTGCCGTCAGGGCCGACAAATGTATGCTGTGCATAAGACTGGCCATAAGGTGACTGGGTCTCAATGACAGGGTTAGGTCTTCCAACATGAATGGTGACAGGGGGTGTTGTTGTGTTTGGTACTTGGGTTCTTGCTGGGTCAGAACCAAGGGGGAGTGGTACAGTGGCAGGCTGCTGCTGGTTGTTCTCAATACCCGCAGAGGAAACCCCTTCTGTGATTCTCTTCTCTAGGAGCTTGGTTAACTCGGCTACTTGTTCTTTTAGCTGATTGAACTCGCTTCTGAAATCTTCATCCCTGATTTCTGCTTCGGCCATGAGTCTCGTTTAGAGTCGAGTTGAATAAGGATGTTTACCCGTAATGTCTATTGTAAGTGAAAACACAAAATTGTTAAAAAAAGAAAGCATCAAATAAAAATGGCAATCGAAAAATAAACAGTATGGTGCACAAAGTTATCGCGGAACTCGGCCAGTAACCTCCAACCATTCCTCAGAACATCACATTCAAGAGTAATAAGTATGTGATAAATGGAAATTAACATGAGACGGTTGAAGAGACAAAAGAATCCTTCTTTCTGAATTTCAAAGTACATTACTGCTGCCAATTTTTATGCAAGAAAAGTAAATCAGCCATTCCTAACTCGGGCAATCATGTCCCTCATTTTACAAATCCTTTCCTTACTGTAATCAAGGAAATTTACAATTTCTTTTAGGGTACTAAGAGGGTTAACCATCCCCTCAGCTTGCTTAAGCAGGAGTGGGAGGTCTTCTAGGACTCCATTAGCCAAATGTGCCAAGTGGGCGAAGCGATTCATCCATGAATGAATAACTTCATCTTGTTGTGTTATTTCAGCTTTCAAAACACGGATAGCTTCACGACATTCTTGCTCAGTATCCATCGCGTGCTGTCGCTCGCTGTTTATCTCTCGCTGGTAAGCTTCTACCACCTCATTAAGCTGACGCTCTAATTGACCGACTTGCAATTGTAGGAGCTCTTTTTGTACCAAGGCAATTTGCTCATTCTCTTTGGCTTTTTCCAACATATCCCTCAAGAGTTGCTTGTCAGCTAACATAGTATCCCTTTGCTTGCTCTTCATCCTTAGTTGAGTATTAGCTGTTCGGAGGCATTGACTTTGCTTCCTCAAGTAATCTCTTTCAACTTTCCGCTTCTTTCCAATCTCCTTGATGGTCCGCTTACTTTCTAAGTTCTCCCTTTTTTGAAGGGCACATTCTTGTTGAGATTTTAGCAAGTCTTCCTCTAGCTTCTTATTTTTTACAATTAACTCCTCTATCTTGGCTTTCAAGGCCTCCTCTTCAAGAGTAGGTGAGGGAACAGGTATTCTTGTCGGGAGATGGGAGGAACTTTTGAAAGGCATCTTGACAATGGAAACTCTATTCAGGATCCATCGGTAGTATTCGTCCTTCACGGCATGGCTTCTAGCTCCCAGTTCTTTTCCTTGCCTGTGGACCATCTTCCACGCATTTGCTATATCCCGAATAGCAGAGGCATAATCTCCTTTTGAGTAGCGAAGGACAAAAGGAATGAGTGATTCTTCATCAGGTGGCCCAAGCAATGGATAAGCTAACTGCCGTTTGGCTATGACAGGGTTGTAGTTAATGCATCCTTGTGTACCCATAAGAGGAACATTCGGGTAGCTTCCACAATGATGAATAATGGTGTCAACCTTCAACCATTGTGGATACCACCTTACTTTGTCAGCTGTGAGCCCCGTCAAGTGATTGGCCCATTCACGCCCGTTTTTTGTTACTAACTGGCATAATTTCAGATCAGAAATAGGATATTCAACTTTGCCGACTTGGTGGAAGACATGTGACGTGAGCCACACATACAGAGCAGGTAGACAACAAATGATTCTTTTTCCACCTTGTGTAGAACAGAAGTCCATGGTGTAATATATATTTGCCAAGATAGCAGTGACGGGATTTTCAGACTTGAATTTACGGGCAAGGAAAATGCCAATGGCATCATAGTCTATGTAATTGTCAATGTTTGGGAACAAGATTACACCATAAATGGTTAAAGCCAAAGTATCCATGAAGGCTTCCTAATCTCCCTTCTCAGCCAGCAAGTGTATGTGCCTCTCAAAATATTCTCGATCAAACCCCAGGACTTGATTTCTATTTAGCTGCTTACTTCTTAAGACTTCCGGATTAATCCTTAGGATATCAGCGATGGTAAGAACGTTCGCATGGCGTCCAAGGTGGCGGTAAGGCATTTGTCCCTCTAGTGGCATACCCAGAATCTGTTCGAACTCCTCAACAGACGGAGCTAATTGAAAGTCTTGGAAAGTGAAACAACGGAGAGGTGGGTCATAAAACTGAATCAAAGCAGTAATTGCTTCGACTTGTACTTCCACTTCTAGCAACTTTAGGATCCTCCCATATTTCCTTGAAAAAAACATTTTCTGATTCATGTCCAATTTCTTGCCTAATGCTTGCAGACTGATTGTATCGACCTTCCTAGCCCTGACATGCAGTAATTTTTTCAACTCAGGTATATTTGTACCACAACCATTTGATCTCATGTTAATTTCCATACTTTCACTCAGAGGTGCTGGCTAAGCTCTTGATAACTTCCTGCGAGAACATGAGAAATGAGAAAATCAGTCACTAGAACTGACGTGTTTTGCAAATCGATACTCCCCTAGTAACTTTGAAAATATTTTTGTGTTCAGGGAAGTTTCGATTTGACAAAACTTATGACAAATCAAAGGACATGAGAGCTACGGATTTTCTGATCATTGTTAATAAAAAAAATTTGATTTTTTTTTATTTTTTTTTTGTTTTTTGTTTTTTTTTTTTGATTCAAAACGTCCGTAACTCAAATCCCAAAGACTTGTGCACAAAGAGAAAGAACTATTTGCCCTTTAAAGAATCACTAGTTAAAAGTGTCAGTTTTTTTGAAAAAAGTAATTCACTAATCGGGCAAGTAATCCTCTATTTTGGATTAGAAGGAAAAGTGAGAGTGAGAAAAGGTAGAAGTAAAGTTTGCCCCTTCGTGCCTTAAGGTGGGTTTTTCTGGAGGTCTCGTAATGGTTCTAAGGTTCATCTATCAGTGATACCTCGCATTAGGTGGTTTGTTCTAAAACTTCTAAAGGTCACTAGAGCCAAGATCCTATTCATGATGTTGATCACAAATAGTAAGAAGTATACTAAGTGTGAGCACCATGAATAAGTCGAACTCTAGCTGAGATTCTCACGGTAACCAGACAGGAAGTACATCCCAAATGGCTCCGCTATCAACCTCCCCTAATCTTAAGTTTTATTTGGGCCCGGGTATAGGGTCCCACTCAAAAGTGTGTGCAAATTGTGAGTGTAGTGTGTGAAAGAGGCATTCAATACCCGTACCTTACTCACCCTGCACATAGAACGAACACAGAGCAACAAAATAAAGTCGACTACCCTAGGGTTCAATGATCACACAGATATTTACAGAACATAAATAATTGAATACAAACAAAACAGAAACTAAACATTGACAAGGGAATAAAATAAAGGAAGAAGTTAAATAATTAATATGCAAATTAAAACACGCGCTATCAAATTGACTGGCTTGACTCTCTAAGTCCCCAGTGGAGTCGCCATCTGTCGCGACCGGGATCGCGGCGGCGCGGCCGACCCTCGAAACAATTTTAAAAATAAACAGGGAGTCGCCACCAATATTTTTTAGGATAAAATAGTGGAAAAACCTTTTGTTAAAGCACTGGCTATAAAAATGAAATTCCATGATTCGGGAGTCTGATTACAGGTGAGGAAGGTATTAGCACCTCACAACTGTCCGTTACAAAAACGGTTACCTCAATTTGATAGCGCACATTATAATTAACCCAATAATTATTTTAATTTCTTCATAAAAAGAAAAATGTACGGAACGACAAAATAAACGAAAATATAAACAAGGATCAACACAAAATATTTACATGAGATTAACAGGACGTCTCATCCAAATTAATTTCGCTCCGCCTTTTAAAGAGATATTAAAAAAATGAGATTAATAGGACGTCTCGTCCAAATTAATCTCGCTCCACCTTTTTAAAGAGATATTAAAAAAAATGAGATTAATAGGACGTCTCGTCCAAATTAATCTCGCTCCACCTTTTTAAAGAGATATTAAAAAATGAGATTAACAGGACGTCTCGTCCAAATTAATCTCGCTCCGCCTTTTTAAAGAGATATTAAAAAAATGAGATTAACAGGACGTCTCGTCCAAATTAATCTCGCTCCGCCTTTTTAAAGAGGTATTAAAAAAATGAGATTAACAGGACGTCTCGTCCAAATTAATCTCGCTCCTCCTTTTGATGGTAAAACAAAAAAAAATCTAAAAATTAAATAAAGAAAGGTGGGCCCGACAGGAACTGTCTCCCACTCCTACGTATTCTCGAACTTTCGAGAAATCAGGGTCACGTAGTTCTTTAAGTGTGTTTTTTTTTAGGAAAAGATTAGGAAGATATTGATGGGGGTCATTTTTATGAAGAATCCATACAAGAAGAAGTGCTTCGCACGTGCACGGATCTTAAAAGGGTTGTGTAGACGGGAGTGCTCCCGTACGACACTATTTTTTTTTTACAAAATCACTTATTTTATTAGATGTACTTGTTAGGGAAAAGGATAAAATAAAAAAAAAACGACACATAGACAATCATAGCCAACAAATAGCAAACTCACAGGAAAGTAAAAGACTAAAAGTAAAGGAGATAAAGAACAGAGTGGAACCGGTGTGAAGGGCACGTAACCGGTGTGGGGAAGTCAAGCACAGTGACGATGTCTGGCCGGTTTCAGACTTGCACGCTGACAGGAACAATGGACCGGAGTTAGATCCAAATCTTGAAAATTGAAAGACGCAACCGGTGTCGTGGGAAGTTGATCCGTGGTGAGTTACTGGGTACGGTGCAAAGACGATGTATAAGAGCAATGAAGACAGTAATAGGGCAAGGCAGCGAACTAGAACGGGATGGATCCTGTGTGGAGACGGTGTGAGTACGGGGTAGGGGCGATGGACAGGGCTACAGCTTTGAATACTCAGAATTCCCAAGCTTCTCAAAGCTGAGGGGTTTATATTGGTGATTATGACAGGTTATAGGCTTCCAGCAGAGGAGGATCTTCAGAAGGTCTTAAAGAAATTAGAGAGAATTTTGAGTAAAAAAAAGCTTCTTTGCGAATTGAGTCTCTCCCCAAAACCTCCGCCCCCGTAGCTTCTTTGGCTGGGGCATTTATAGGGCCTTAAGGCCATGGGCTGAGAGTTTGGGACAGCCAGAATTCCCACTCACTCATACACGTAGTGGTGTGCAAACCTGGCCATTAACCGTTCGTGGGGAGCAGGATTTCGGCATGGCATTTTTAATTGTCCACTTCAGCCCCCCTGTCTGCCACTTTTAGGGAGTGCGATTCCAGATCATCGTGCATAAACTTCCGACCTCGTCCATCCGTTGTCAGATCTGTGACATCGGTTAGCGAAGATATCGGTTGGACGGAGTCTCCTTTGATCCGATGTGGCATCTCGGGAACCTTTTCCAATGTCCAACACCGGTTGAGCCTTTCAAAGTAATCACAGGGGTGGTATCCTCTTTCCCATTCCGGGTCCATCACCAGCCGGTGTGCCTATTTTGTTCTGATCCCTTTCCTTGGGGCCGGAGTGGCCTGTTACTCCTCACGACATCGGTCCGGTGTTAACTTAGGCCTTGTCCGGTGTTGCCAGTTTCTTTAAGGCCGGGTCTAGTGTTATAACAATTTAGGCCGGACCGAAAGAGGTGTTCACAGTGATGGATGGACATTTCTTCCATATGAGATGTTGTGCTCATATTAAACCTTCTTGTGAATGACGGTTTGAAAGATATGCATAATTCTTTACAAATGTTCAAGCTATTGTTAGATTTTTAAGGTCTCCACCTTAAAGATTAGCACTTTTTAAGGACTACATACAATTTTCTAGAATTTCAAGTAAAAAATTGGTTTGTCTTGATGTCCCTATTAGGTGGAATTCCACCTACTTGATGTTAGGCGCTACTAAGGTTTTCAATCTGTATCTGAAAAATTGGAGCATAAGGACCTGATTTCTTTAGGATTACTGGTCCACCCACTATCACTGATTGGGAGAATGTTAGAGCCTTTATGAATTTCTTGAATTTTTTTATGAAGCCACTAATATTTTTTCTACATTTATGGATGTGAGCTTACATGTTGCATTTCATCAATTGTCTTTTGTTTACCATGAGATTAAAGAATCTACCATGAATTTGAATACTGAACTGTCCCCGACCGGGGGCTAGGATCCGGTATCGGGACAGCCTCAAGAGTTAAAGATTGGATGAAGTTGAAGACCGGTTGTGTGTATCCGGTCTCTGTGATCCGGCCTCTTAGTGTGTGGAGGTCGGTCTTATTGTCCTGGAGATCCTTCACACCGACCTCTCGCGTTGGTGTGGGCGACAGGTGGTGCCACCTGCGAAGATTCTCCGACGCTCAAGTTAGAAGAGTGTATGAAACTCAATGAATACTCAAACAGTATAATGGCGAGAGTGAGGGTAAGGACAACGTAACCTGGCACATGTATTGCAACATGTTATTTATAGTTGAGTGTGGAAGATTAATTGTTGGGTGTTAGTGGGCCCACTGGTTCTAATAACGTGTATAAAAAGTCAATCCGAGTGGGCCAGCATTTAGAGTATGTCAGGAGGGTAGGTGAATTATCAGTGTACTTTTCTGTCACATGGATGGAGGATAATCACCTTTTCCACAAATTCCGCTGGCGATTGTACCCACTCCTGTCGGTGAATGAAAGGGACATATTCCGCTGTGTAGAGTGCCTTGCTTGTTATGACACTGTGACAGTCGGTTATCAGTAACCCAGTGTAGGAGGACGGATAAATCACCCGGTGTCTCGGGTGTCACCTCGGACGACCGGTGTAAGAGAGGTTTGCCTAGTGTGTTGCAGACCAGATCGATATTCTTGATACCGATTGAACTCTAGGACGGCTATAATGACTTCACTTTAGGTGAGACCGGATCGCCATGTTTACTGACTGGATCATTATCCAGGGATACCGATTTACCTCTAGGACGGCTGAGACAACCTTTTATCCTTAGGACCGGTATCCAGACCGGATAACCTTGGGACCGGTATACAGACCAGATCAAATACTATATTGGCCATTATAGGATTTGAAATGAAGAAAAGTATGATAAATACTAGGGTAACATTAGTAACATTAATAAGTTACTTTATTTTGGTGGGTCTTTTTTATCCTTGTTATAAATTTGGGTTTGTTGCATGGACATTTTGGGATATGTACTCTGATGAGCCAGTTGTTGCTAAAAAACTATCAACTGATGTAAGAAGAAACCTATTTAAGATGTATACATGGTATAAATCAACTCATGAGGAGTAAAGAAAAACTAGAGAAAACTACAGTAACACATAAGGTGTTACCAATGATGAGGCAAGTGTTTGTGTTAAAAGACTTTATCCTTTGGCAAGAAGAAATGCTTATAAAAAGCTCTTGAAAGAAAAACATACAATTGACAAAAAAAAGAACTAAAATGTTATTTTGGTGAAGCTTGTGAGGAAGAGAAGGATGGGATATTTGATATTCTTCTTTAGTGGAAACACAATTCAACTCAATTTCTTATATTTGTGTCTGAAAGTGCTTTTAACACTAGTGGTAGGGTTATAGATACCTACAGAAGCTCTCTTAAAGCCTGAAATGGTCGAGGCACTTATTTGTGCATAAAATTAGTTAAGGCAATGTCTCTCTCGAATCAATGATTGCTATGAAGAATTTGTTATATCTAATCAAATTATAACTGGTTTCCTTTTACTTTTTTTTCACCTTTTAGGTTTATTACTCTTTTGTGTTGCATTTAACAAGAAACTTCTTTTTTGTAATTAATACAAAATTTCAATGAATTTTGGTGAATCAATAAGGAGAAGTTTGATCCACAGTGACTGGAGTTGGTCCATTATCTCATTCATAGCCATTGCGCTATGACTGAATGTTGTCGTGTATGTTTCAACAATCTAAATTATATTTATAGATTTGATGGTGCTACACTAACTTTTTGTTTTATATATTCACATTAACAAAACATTTTTTGCATATTTTTTGAAGTAATTTCACATTAGCATGACTCTATATTGATATATTTGATGTTTAATATATCAAAGCTATTTTGCATCATTAGTTTAGACTTTCACATGATTAAATTTCCAACTAAACCTTTTGGTAAAATAGTGATACTTTAGATAATTAGTTTTGTAAGGATAGTTCTGTGAGGTTGGTTGTAACATCCCAAATTTTAGAGAAATAAGTATATTAGGTGATGAAAATTAATTATTTGTGGTCCAATATACCTAGAAAAATTAATTAGACCCTGATTATGATTTATCTGTAAACTAAAATTTACCAAAATTGAATAATTTAACAGATGATGTGAGACCCACTAATTCAAATTAGATATTTGATAGACCTAGAATATTTATAAAATTATCGTGGTCATGGTGGTATGGTAATAATTTTTGGTGTTGAAGAGATATTTATTTGGACACAGCGTATGATAATAAACGACAAAAATACGAGCCAATTAGAATTAAAAGAAAATGTAAAACCTCTTTTTTCTCCTCTTAATGTGCCGTCCACTTTCCCTCTCCCTCCTCACTCACTTTACACTTTATTACATAATGGTTAATGGGTTTTATGATTCATTGGATAGTGGCATAAAGTTGCATGGCAAAACCCATTGGTCAATGACCAAGTCTTCATCTTTTCCCCCTCTCTCTTCCTCCAACCGTGCAAAACTCCTTCTTCCTCCACTCTATCTTCATTTTTCTTCTTCTTCTCCATCCCTCCTTGCCAAAACTGTGACCCATTTCACAGTTTTGATTCATGGCTTGTTATTTATCAATTTTCCATAAGTTTTGCTGCTTGCTTGAGGTGTATGACTCATGGCTTTGTTTCCTTGGATTATTTCTCATACCCATTCTTGTTTACGAATCGATATACATTTCCTTTAAACACTTGCATAATGATTGTCCAATTGTTTACTCTAAGTTAATATTTATATAAAACATCTACCTTCTAATATCGTCATATATGGGATAGGTCTTTAAATGATCTGGGGTTACTTATTGAACTTTTAATCGTGGTGTCCTTCTTCCGACAATTATTTAAATTGTGAAAAATTTATTCTACTTTTTATCATTTAATTATTAATGACCTTAATATTATTTACTAGATTAAGGGTGTTATTACATTGGTTTGTTTTTTATTCATTGTATTCACAGGTGCTTGAGTTAAAATCTACGTTTTTTATAGTCTAACATGATGTGTTCTCTATTGTCCAACTATGTTGCATACCCTTTAATAGCAAGTTTATCAATTTTAACATGTGGTAGCATTATTAAATGATTAATGTCCTTGAAATATGAGTTATTATTTCAGTCCAACATGATGTTCTTTACTCGCTTTTTTCCAATTATGTTGCAGTTGTTTAATAGTAAATTCATCAACACCCTTGAGTTTAGAAACCAATGAAGACTATAGAGAAATATCTTAACTTTGAATATAAATTTATTATATCTTTTATTGGTTCAATCTAGCATAAAAAAATTAATAAGAATATAGCAGAAACTAACTAGAAATAGAATACTTAGGTAGAAAAAAATTAACAGTAAATTATAAAAGAGATAGGGAAGAAGAAAGAACACCAAGCTTTTATGTGGTTCAGCTAATATAGCTTATATCCAAGGGAAAGAGCAACAATTCACTATTAAGATCTCCAAGAACATATTACTAGAGAAACCAACATCAGACTTTCATAACTGCCTATACCAGACCCAGACCTTGGATTGCAACTCAACCAAACTTACAAATTATGCATTTGTTTTTCTCTTCCTTACCTTTGTTTACACTCTCACTTTTGATCTTAACACCTATTCAAGCAATCTCACATGCCACATGATTGTTACACACTAATTAATTACATGAAAAAAGATAAGTCAACAAGCTTATATAATACATGGAAACAAAAAATAATAGACAACTGTTATTTCTAACAACACAACAGAATTTTGTTAAAACAGAATTTGTTAGAGAAACTAAATTTGGTTTTGGAGTCACTCTTTACAAATCTCCACCTTGACTCTAAACACCAATGCAAGCATTTTTCCAAGAGTTTCTCTCCCACTTAATCTCCAATCACCTTAAGAAATTAAGCAAGTCCAAGCAATGCTTGAACTTTACTCTAGGAAGGGACTTTCTCAACATATCTATAAGATTTTTTTTGTAGAAATTTTTAGAACTTGAATCTCCTTTGAATCAATTACTTCTCTAATTAAATAAAACTTAACATCGATATGCTTAGTCCTCTCATGGTAAGTCTGATGGTTTGCCAAATGAATAACACCTTGACTATCACAAAAGATATTGATTCTAGCTTGACTTATGCCTAGATCATCAATCAAACCCCTTAACCACAAACCTTCCTTTACACTTTTTGTTAGAGCAATGTATTTAGCCTTAGTAGTTGATAAAGCTACCACGAACTATAAATTTACCTTTCAAGTCACTATAATGCCAAACAGAGTGAACACATATCCTATTACAGACTTTCTAGTATCAACATAACCTGCAAAGTCTGCATCTACATATTTTGTTACAGCATCGCTTTCTGCCAGACTCTTCTTAAATCTCAGACCTTAGTCTAAAGATCCATTCAGATATCTCAACACCCACTTAAGAGCATCCCGATGAGCTTTTCCAGGATTTATCATAAACCTGCTTATTAGATTGATAGCATCAGCTAAGTTAGGTCTATTGCAGACCATTCTATACATGATACTCCCAACGCCATTTGCATAAGGGATGGACACCATCACATTCCTTTCTTCATCAGTTTTAAGAGACTGAAAGACAAAAAGTTGGTAAAAGAACCCAAAGGTGTATGGACAGAATTAGATTTATGCATTCTAAATCTTTCAACCACTTTCCTTAAGTAACCTTGCTGAGATAAAAATAGTTCTCTTTTATTTCTGTTCCTTATATTGTTCATGCCTAATATCCTCCTAGCAGGTCCAAGGTCCTTCATTTCAAACTCAAAACAAAGTTTGTCCTTGAAAGTCTTTATCTCCTCCTTGTTAGAATTAGCCAATAAAATATCATCCATGTATAGAAGTAAATACAACACACACTCCTCATCCTTTTAAGCATATAGACACAACTATCATATCTGCATCTGTTGAAGCTAAACTTTAAAAGGAAAACATCAAATCATTTGTACCACATCCTAGAACTCTGTTTTAGGCTATATAGAGACTTTTTTAACAAGTACACCTTGCTCCTATATCTTTAAAGAAACCTTTCGATTATTGCATGAAAATAGTTTCTTCTAATTCCTTTTGTAAAAATGTAGTTTTGACATCCATTTATTCCAGTTCAAGGTCAAATTGGTTTACCAGACTTAACAGTATCCTTATAGAATAGTGTTTCACAAAAGATGAGAAGATTTCATTGTAATCCATTCCTTCAACTTGAGTAAAACCTTTTGCTACAAGCCTTGCTTTGAATATTGGTACTTCTACTCCTGGAATGTCTTCTTTCCTCTTGAAGATCCACTTACACCCTATAACTCTTTTTCCCTTTGGTAAGTTAATAAGTTTCCAAGTCTGGTTCTTCATAAGAGATTCTATTTCTTCATGTATAGCCTTCATCTAATTTTATGATTCATAAACTTCCATAGCTTCCTTGAAAGTCCTTGGTTCCAAACTTTGAATTTCTTCTGCCATAATTAGAGCATAACAAATGAGGTCTGCGTAACCAAATCTATTTAGGGGATTAGGATTTCTCCTGGTTCCAACTCTGACCAACTAATAGTCAAAGGTATCCTGAGTCTGCTACTCCATCTAAACTAGATGATTCCCTTGGTTTTTCTTCTAGGTCTACTCTTTCAGAGTTTTCTTTTTTAGTTTTGAATTCTAGGAGGGACACTCTACCTTAAATTGAGTTTGTTCCCCATTTGAAGTACTCTCTTTCAAATCCTTACTTACCATACCTATCTTTGTTTCATCAAAAGTAACGTCTCTTCTGATAATGCACTTTCTTCCTCAATTTTCAAGTCTCCATAGCTTGTAACCCTTCACTTTTTCAGGATATCCAAGGAGTACATACTTCACAGCCTTTGGTTTAAGCTTCCCTTCTTTGATGTGAAACCTAAACACTCTCAGTCCCGAATAGTCTGTTGGCTTTCCACTCCATGCCTCTATAGGAGTCTTAAAGTTTAGAGCTAATAAGGGGCACTTATTAATCAAATAAACTGTAGTAGTTGCAATTCTTCCCAGAAACTTTTTGGCATTCCTGCTCCAAGAAGCATACATCTCACTTTTTCCAAAATAGTTTTGTTAATCCTATTTGCCAAACCATTCTGTTGAGGTGTATTAGGGACTATTTTATGTCTTTTAATCATGGTAATCAAAACTGGACCCGATTGGCTGGTCGGATCAGTCAAACTGGGAACCAATGCCTTGTTCTGTCCAGAAACAGGGCAAACTAGTCTTCCATTGAACTAGTAAAAAATCGGTAAGATTGGTTAAAAATTGGCCAAAACTGGTCAAAACTGGGAAAATCGATCAAAAACCGGTTTGTAAATTATTTTTTATATACTTTAGAAATTCTTTTAGTGCGGATTTTTTTAGAACCGCACTAATAGACCTTGTACACTAAATAAAATTGACATCTTTTTATTTTACTTAGTTTTGACTTGTGTGTTTTTAGACCTTTTAAGCATGTTATGGTAGGATGTGTACTATTTTGAAGCTTTCTTACTATGTAATATTTAATTCTAATGTATTTATTAAATTTATTTTATATATAGTATATTATTTTGATCTAATCGATTATTATTTAATATATAAAATAATAATAATAATAATTTATTATTACCGGTTCGACCACAGTTTGACCACGGTTCGACCACCGGTTTGACTAGTGACCCTTGAACTGGTGCCTTCACCGGTTCAATGATCGGTCCGATTTTGAAAACATTGCTTTTATTTGCTTAAGATCTGCAAAACTCAGTAAACTGCTCTAATAGAAACTCCAGGCCATTATTAGTTCTCAAAATCTCAAGTTTGTTACCTGTTTGGCTTTGAATCAGGGTGTACCATTCCTTAAATCTTTTAACAGTTTCAGTTTTATCCTTTAACACATACAACAGACTCTTCTAGAAAAGTCATCAATTATGGTAAGGAAATAAAAGCCTCCATCTGGAGTTTTTATTCTTGAAGATCCCACAAATCAGAGTGCACATATTCAAAAGGTGTACTAAAAACATGCATGCCATACTAAAATTTAATCCTTGTAGATTTTCCAAGCACACATTTCTCAAAAAATTCTAATTTATTCAATTTATCACCCTTTTGCAGATTCTGTTTTTCTAGTTCAATTAATCCCTTTTCAATAACATGCCTGAATCTAAGATGTCACAATTTTGATTTATCATTTAAGCAATTGCTAACAACAAAGGCATGCGCAATAACAGTTAAGCCATGCAAGACAAAGAAGCCATTACTTGTATCCTTGTTACCTTTAGCAACTATCAAAGACCCATTTGAAATCTTAAGAACATCATGCTGAATTTTAGTTGAATATCCTAAAATATCAAACATGCTTAAAGATATAAGATTTCTTTTAAGTTGAGGGACATACCTCACATTTTTAAGAAGATATTCTCTATTATCAAACATCTTCAATCTGATAGTTCCCAGACCTTGCACCTTACAGGGGTGGTTGTCACCTAACAAGACCGTTCCTCTTTCTTTTAACTCCAAGGACTCAAAATAATCCCTTTTGGGACACATATAAAAAGAGCAACCTGAGTCCATGACCTAGTCCTTTGAAGTCTATGAAGTGGACACAACTATAACTTCTGCATTTTCATAACCATCAGCAGCAACTGCTAACTCTGCTGCATCAACAGAATCCTTGTGTTCTTGTAGCCTTTTTCAAGATAGTCGTTCTTGAAATGACCTGTCTTATGATAGTTAAAGTACTTGTATTTTTTTTCCACTATTCTTGGATTTGGACTGAGACTTCTTCCCCTTCTGACTTTACACTTTCTTCTCATTCCTTCCCCTTGATACATTCAAGCCTTCCCCATTACTATTAGACTTAGATTCATGCTACCTCTGTAACTCCTTAGTTCTAATGGAGATCTAGACATCTTCCAGAGTAATGGTCCGCTTTTTGCTAAAAATAATGGCATCCTTGAAATGTTCATAATTCTTGGGTAGAGAATTTAGCAACAGAAGAGCCTTGTCTTCAACACTAAGCATTACTTCAATGCTCTCCAAGTTATCCATAATTTTATTAAATTCTATCAATTATTCAGCAACTAATTTTGTTTCATCCGTCTTGAAAGAGTATAACTACTGCTTCAAATAGAGTATAACTGCTGGTTTAGATAGAGTCCATGAGCTAATGATTTGGTCATATATAAATATTCAAGTTCAACCCACATAGCTACAACAGTCTTTTCCCTTCTGACCTCTCTTAAAGCTTTGTCTCTAAGACACAAGATTATCGCACTTCTTGTCTTCTCACTCATATCAGCCTTCTCCTTTGGAGTCAAGGGTGCTGACATATTCTTTTATCCCTTAATAGCTTTTGCACATCCTTGTTGAGTCAAGATAGCTTCCGTTTTGATCGTCCACAAGCCAAAGTCATTGTCTATAGAGAATTTCTCTAAGTTATACGTGGTAGGTCCCATTCTTGATCTATTTTGGGCTCCCCACAGACAACGCCAATTGTTGGTTCAATCTAGCACAAAACAATCACAAGAACAGAGCAGAAACTAGCCAAAAACAGAATACTTTGTAGAAAATAATTAACAATGAATTATAAAAGAGATAGGGAAGAAGAAAGAACACTAAGCTTTTACGTGGTTCAGCCAATGTAGCCTACTTCCACGAGAGAGAGCAACAATTCACTATTAAGATCTCCAAGAATAAATTACAAGAGAAACTAGCATTAAACTTTCATAATTACCTATACTAGACTTAGACCCTAGACTGTAACTCAACCAAACTTACGAATTATGCACTTGTTTTTCTCTCCCTCACCTTTGTTTTCACTCTTTCTTTTGATCTTAACACTCATTCAAACAATCTCACATGCCACACAATTGTTACACATGTCACACCCTGGTTTCCCGGGCCTGGATCTTCATGTAATTAAGATAATTAATTAATAAAAATACAGGTAAATTTTTCACGTTCAGAATAATTCCGAAACACCCCAATGATTACATCAAGACCCAAACCACTGAAAACTAAAGAGTGAGATTTAGTAATTCATAACTAGATCGCAAGATAAATTACCCATATGTGTATACAAAAGTAATAGAGTTTACAGTGGAAGAAGAATATGTATACAGGGCAGTCGCCTAGTTCCATATATGAAGATATGAGAAAAGGCTCGACAAGGCACGTAATTACATAACATAAGCCTATTAGGCCATAACCAAAGAAGCATCTAAATATCATTCATTGTCATTTGTGAAACTTAACCTCAATTCATGTATTATCAATACTTATACATATATAAAAGGATACAAAAGGACTACATGTCCAACATCATTTCATCCATCAAAATAGGCATAAAGTCTAAAATGCTAAATATCAATACATCATTCACTTATGCTGCCATCTATATAATATCCATCAAATCAATGGTTGCCAACAATTATCATATACATTACATTCATAATTTTTTAATTAACAATCGCTGCCAGCCGGGGCATTCCATTTCCATTATTTACCTTCTCCCAAAAGCTTTATTTCAAAACACATCCTCATCCCAGGATATTCCTGCGTCAAAGTACTAAAAATGGATAACATGAGAGAGTGAGTTATACATTCCAAGTGACAAATATGAATACATTTGAGATTATCTGCATATGCATATCAACATCATGTGTACTTTGCTTCAAACCATCAATCGTCATTATAATCACCTCAATCAACAACATGTATATGTATATATCTAGTTCATCAATTGAACCCATAGCAAAGTAATCACACATGCATATTATTTCCCATCATCACATTGGGCTAACATGAATCTCATCAATAATATATCGAATATCATTATGATTGCATCATTTCCACAGATATACATATTGCAATCAGATTCCATGAATTATAACATGGCATCAACACATAGAAACAAATATGCCCTTCATCGTATTGGGCCATCACTCACAGCATCACCATATACAATGTCTTTTCTTTGTATTCATATTTTACATGTTGTCTTTGGGTATTCTTTCACCCATTTCATCATCATCATATCTCAACACCTTTGGTATATCTTCATGCTATATGCGAATGCTCTTAGGCTAATGCATATGCATAATAGAATTATCAACAATTGCAGATCCGACTCTGGGAAACATCATATAATATGTGGGTCAAGCATAGGTATGCTACTATGCCCCTACTACAGTAATATAATGTGTACACCTATATCTCAAATCATGCATGCATAACACCATATTTTACTAGTACCAAACCGCCATCACCCATATGTAGCACTAGTCACCCTGTGACTTGCGGATCAACAATATGGCCTCACTTGCCAAAAGTGCTAGGGCCCCTCCCGAACACACATCAAGAGAGCCGTGCCTCGTCGGACACCGAGGTAACTTTCTCATCATAAAGTCGCCCGCCCACTGGGCCCGCTGAAACACCCCAAAAATAGGGGTAAATTTTTCACGATTTTAGTGTAATTAATTCATAATAATTCCAAGTGATAAGGCTGCTTATTTATTTATTTATTTATTTATTTCCCCGGACCTATCAGAGACCAATCTCATATGTGAAGATATGAGAAGGTAAGTCAAGAGGAGCAACCAGGAATAATTGCCCCAATTAAAAACAGCGGAAGAATTTAGAACAAGATAATGCTATGTGATAGAAATTAAGGAGGACGACCATTGTAAAATTTAATAAATCAGATTTTCCAACCAAAATATTCCAAAAACAGTGTGGGATTAGGGTTTAATGAAAATATAAAAGAAAACATTTCGATCACAGTATTTGGGGACAACAGGGGTCCCCCTCGCTTAAGCGAAATCCCTACTCGCTTGAGCGAGTGCCACATGATGCACATGGGCGTGGCAGAAGGGAGCTGAGAAAAAAGAGGAAAGAAGCATCAGGGGGAGTTGTGCTCAAGCAAAATCCGACTCGCTTGAGCGAGACAGACAAGCCTCGCTTGGGCGGAGCCAGCGAGCCTGGGTGAAATTCATCCAGAATTGAATTCATGATTGACTCACTTGGGCGAGACTTCCTCACCAGGTGAACAACTTACTGAGCTGGGCTTATACCCACTCATTTAATAAGGCTTTCCAATACTTAGGTTTTCACTCAGCAAAGCCCCTCCAAATCCGACTCCCAACACTCGGGTTTTCACTCGGCAGAATCCTCCTGAAACTGACTCAAGGCACTCAGGTTCTCACTCAGCAAGATCATCCTGACTGACCCATCATTCACTCAATCCTCTACTCGGTAAAGTCAGTCTAGACTGAGTCCTCTCTCACTCTATTTTCCACTCAGTAAATTCATTCCAAATCTGAGTCTTCACCCACTCGGGGTTCTACTCGGAAAACTTCCCAAAAACCGACTCTCCACCTAGATGGACACTCACTCAGAGTCTCATTCCACGACTGACTCATTACCTGACTGGCTTTTACTCGGCATTTTATTACAAATCTGACTTCCTCTCTTTTTCACTCGAGTTGAGTTATCCCAGGGGACTTCTGGACAAACTCACACCGAGTATTTCCAATCGGTATTCACCCATTCAGAAATGTACAATCGGGATACACCACTCGAAACAAGTTACACTGGACTCAGATATTCCCCATTCGGGACTCCACTGCCCAGATCACCACACTCAAGAGTCTTCTCACTCGGATTATGTACACTTCCTCACTCAGAAGGTCATGACTCGGACTTAGGTCACTTAGAATTCACTCAGAAATTCCACCACCTCTTAGTTTATTTCCAAAACTCCCACTTGGGCAGGATTCGTTCATGAACTCACCCCCACACCATTTAATTGTCTCGCCTGGGTGAATACCATCCCCCAAGATCCTTCGCTCAGGCGGATTTCGTCTAGTAGCTAATTCCCTACTCCCTCGCTCGGGCGAAGCCCCCATTCACCTGGGTGAATTTCCTCTAGTAAGCAAACACTGATACTGGGACAATCTCGCTTGAACGAGGTTCACTCTCGCCTAAGCGAGAATTGCCCAGAAACTGATTGTCATTCAGAAGGGACTCTCGCTTGAGCGAGAACCCATCTCGCTCGGGCAAGACAATCAGAAAACATACAGGACGTGGAATTTGAATAACATATCCTGTCAGAACTCCATTTAAGCCAATTCTACTTAATTCATCACATCAATATCATCCTACTAGCCAATTGAAACTTGCTCCCTATGAGCCGACTCATATATTTACATTATAATTCATTATGTGACTACCAAATTACCTCATTACTTACTCTACTCCACAAATTAATACTCAAATACGATTTCTCATTCATTCGTCCAAATATAAGGGAAATTTCATTCCAGGTTCATTCCATGTACATTCATAGGGTCAGAAACGAAAACAAGCCCTACACAAAAGCTCTCATTTTCCTTCATGACCCATGAAATTCCCATTACCTATATGTAAACGTTTATCACCTATACAACTATCCTGACAGTTCAAATCTGATCAACATATACAAAATATCAACACATTATAACTATTCCCACAACTACAAAATCATGTGTTGCTGGCCAAGGCATTCTTTACCAAAAAGAGAGGCTTCCTTCACACTTTTCCTCCACAAAACAGCTCCAAGGCAAGTCCTACAACACAGGAGCTAAAAAGATATACCACAGGGAGAGTGAGTATACTTTCTCAATGATGAAAATCCAACAATTAAGACAATATATGCATGAATGCAATACAAACGTCTCCTCCTCAAGAGGAGTTCATCCAATATTAAATCATTCAACCATCAATTCTCATTCAAGTACAAATTTCCATATAATTTCTCAGAATTAAATCAACCAAGTTCACAATCATAGTTAATAATTTTAAAGGGGATTTCCACCCACACCTCACTCAACCTCATCAACAAAGTATCACTCTATGCCATGCTTCAAAGACTAATGCACATGCTAGTGTTTAAAATGCACATGCACGGATCCGATTTCATTTCCTCGGGTGATCGTAACCACCATAATTATACAATCATTCTCAATGGTTTTCCACCTCGCAAGGGGTACTCCCTCTAGCAGCCTCGCAAGGTGCTTCTCGTGATCGTAACCACGTTCAACATTTCATAAGGTTTCCCGCCTCGCAAGGGGTACTCCCGCCATCATGATCGCAACCATGGGCATTCAATCTCAATGGTCCCGCAGGGCCTTTCATTTCAATACCAGGTGATCGCAACCACCGGCCTAATAATCACAGTAACTCGTAAGCCCTTTTACATTTCCAACATCAAGTGATCGCAACCACTTATCAACATCATCATGATATGCATGCCATGCCATGTATGCAATGTTTATGCATGCCTCAACCTCACATGGCTATCTCACCCTCTCATTTAGGGTACTTTCATTTTCAACCTCATAATTATCTACAAGTTCAATCATGAACATCAATCCTTATATCAAGAGAACACTCCAACCAAAAGTTTAGGGTACTCATCATATCATTCATAAATCAATAACACATCATTACATAACATGCCATTCATAGCCTCATTTAGGCTTCATCATATAAACACTCACTTCAAACACCATACACAATTCTCATTTCAAACGCATGATAACACATCTAATCAAGACAATATGCCATATTACATTAATACATACATTATCATGACAATTCTCATACATTTAGAAAATACACCCCTCTCCTACCTTAAGAGAAGTACGCTTTCAGGTTTGACGTTCCCGCTTCACAAGAGTTATCAAGTCCTACACCAATCATTATAGGACTTTATCAATTATTCATTCAAAAGCCATTTCAATATACATATACATTTCTATGTACACATGATTCTCATCATGTGAAAGCTATCACAAGTTTATTCATTTTCTTACTTAGGCTTCGGGAATTCCTTCCCTTAACTCACCATTCATTATTATTAAAGTAACAACCTAAATTGTTAGGTTACCCATTTACCAAACTTACATTTAATCCCATTTCATGTGGTTTTCATTTATATCTTCCAACTACCATCTCTAATCATCATTAAATGTTAATGCTTCTTCATTTATTACACTTCCCCCATCAATAAATGTTAACCCTTTCAATATTATACATTTCCCCCAATTTCCATAAGTTAGGGTTTCCACTAAACTCACCATCCATCATAAATGCTCATCATTCATCAACCCCAACTTCACATATTTCATTTATTACTCATAAATACCCTTATTTATTTCACCCACACCTTAGGGTTCATGTATTTAATGCTTCTTTTCTCTACCCATAACATTTAATACTCCTCCAAGTTACCATCCTCTATCCTCTAGACTCCAAACGTAAAAGTGGTGGTAAAGAGTTTACCTTGCTCCAAAACGAAAATGGAAGTCAAGAGGGAGGATGAGGTAGACGAAAATAAAGAGGAGAAGGGAGGAGCTTCAAGCTACAGCGTCCTCCTCCAAGCTCATTGATGAACGAAAATGAGAAAGAGAGAGAGCACCAATTTGTTTAAGCTCTTGGGGGAGAAGAAGAAGATATGAAGAAGAGAAAAAAGGAAGAGGAAGTGTGTTGGAGTGGAGAAGAAGAGAGTTACGGGAAAAATGAGAGTGAATTGGTGAGGTTTTTATTTTATTTTTATTCTCATCACTTAATTCTTCTGTTTTTCACTAAACAGGTTCATAGTTCGGGCTCGATACATATTCTAAAAATTATTCCGAATACATATTCGGATTCCTAATAACATTATCTACAGCCCTGACCAACGGCATCTCAATCGGAGATACTTGGTCCGACACTTATATCCTATCCCGGTCAGTTTTTTAACTTATCCGGTCATAATAATTCACTAGCAGTTTCAGAGAATCTCAATTTAATTATTTCTAGTATTTTAGAATATTAGTTAGTCCACATTTAATTATTTAATGTTTATTTTCTTAATTTAACTTCCCACTTTAAAAATTCGGGGTGTTACACCCGCCACATAGGGTGCCTCGTCACCAAACTATAGACAGCTTCATGATTCCCGGAATCACTAGGGAACAACAATAATTTTACTCGTGCACTGGGTCACCCTACCACTAGGCTCGCCTATTGGAACCCCTAACATTCCATACAGACAGTATATGATATGCCATGGATACAATGCAAATGCCAATTACATGCATTCTCACACTATGCATCCTATCATGCCACTCATCAGTCATCATCATCACCAACACCACTATATAATTCTTAGTGGATTTTATTATCGTTGGTTATTGCCATTATTCAATTTTTAAGTGTGATATTTCATAATATTTTTCCATCAACTTTCTTTATCTCATACATATATTAGTCCTCAAATTTACAATAAATTTCTTAATAAAATTATGTCAAAAATAATAAAAATTCATTTAATTTATTGGAAATTATTGGGAATTATCTGCCTTGATCAAATTTCTCTAGTTTTACAATGAAAAATTAAAGAAAATCAAGAGAAAATTGAAAGACTGGAGAGCTGACATGTAGCATCAACACCACGCGTAGCGTGAGAACTTCTGATGCTGACGCTACGCGTCACAGCCATGCATAGCGTCAGAAGCTACGTGGACTCTATTTCCAGGTGGCCAAGCACTCAGCTTAGTGGCCAAATAATGGCCAACCCACTCACACCAGATGCCAAAATCAAAGTGGAGATAATTGGCCCAATGTCTGTTGATGATTGGAATTAATTAATATCAATAATGGCCTTAATCATGCGTGTTTAACGGAGGCTGAGTCAGGAGCCTGACGCTACGTGCCAGGACCCTTCCTCAGCCCTATAAATAGACCACTTCCAAGGCATTGAAGGTATCCCAATTCAACTCTGAGTTTCAAAACTTCCTTCCTTTCTTTTGAGTTTTGAGTGTTCTTTTGTGAGTTTGTAAGTTTAGAGTGATTTCTAGATACTTGAGAGTGTTTTATAGTATTGTGAGTTTTTGTATCGTGAAGTGTTTCCACGCCTTCGTAATATCAATCTCTGTAAGTGTTGTTTTTACTTTTACCATGTCTAACTAAATTGTTTAAGTTGGAATTTGGTGAATCAATCTATTATATAATATTGTAATTATGACCTCTGCATGTTTATGATTCAAGTACCATGTTAGTATTTCAATCTTTTATTAGTATAAACATCAAACGGGAGAATGATTTTCATGCATATTGAAACTTCTTTTATTAGTATGAATGTCAAACAGGAGAATGATTATTCATGCCTAATTAAAATATGTTTTAATGAAAGTAAAAGTTAAAATACCCTTAATATGCCAATTACTAGGAATACAATTAGTGATTATTGTTGCCATAAGGCCAGGACTTAATGCAAGTTTTTACTGAGAAAGATCACGAGGGATCGGACTTTATAGTAACTACTTAGAATTTATATCACGGGGGATCGGTTATAATGATTTTAAGCTGCAATGACATGAACTTGGTAATTAAATATGTATGTTTGCAATCATTTCATTATATTTTAGTGTGAGGATCCTAATTCCAACATAATTTATCAATTTGTGTTTTTACTTCAAGTATCTGAGATTATTCTGAATTACATCTTAACTTTCTAAATAGATTTTATCTTTATCATCTTTTTACCACATGAACAAATCAATCATCAAATTCTGTGAATATTGTATAAGTTGTTTATAATCATTCTTTTGTTAATAAGTTTTGATACATTTGCCATAGTAAATAGAAATTACTGTGAATTACTGGAACTTTTAATCCCAGTGGAACGATATCTAAATTTTAAAACTACAAACGATTGGTGTGCTTGCCAATTAAAAGACCCAACAGTATTCAGGGTTTAACAAGTTTTCTAGTGCCGCTGCCGGGGATTGAATTGATTCAGTAAAACAGTAAATTTTTAATTACCGTGGTAAATATTTTGTTTACCTTAGTTAAATTTTCATTTTTATTTTAATCATTCATTTATTCATTTTTCTTAACATTGTTACACTAACTTTCTGTATTTTGTTTGTTTATGCAAATTCGATCTTCTGCAGGGAAAGTGTTCTTTGATCCTGAGATTGAGAAGTTTGTAAAGAAAGTCAAAGCTTTAAAATCTAAAAAAAACAAAAACTTCTTCTTCTTCAACTTCATCTTCTTTTGAAAAATTTGAAAATTCTAATGTGGCTGCTGAACAAAAAAGAACATTGGGACAGTTTCCTTCTATCAATGGTCCACCCCGTGTTTTGGGGATGTATCAAGGACCTATTGCTGCTGTAGAAATTAAACCAGCTACTCTTAACATTATTCAAAATAATCAATTTGCTGATTTAAATAATGAGGAACTATATGAACATTTAACTATTTTTTATGAGTTATGCAGAACAATTGGTTTCGAACCTAATCAAGAAGAATCTGTTTACATGAGATTGTTTCCTTTTTTTTTGATTGGGAAAGCTAAAGAATGGTTTAAATCTTCTCCACCCGTTAGTTTTGCAAATTGGTCCAATGTTGAAACAAAATTTTTGGAAAGATTTTATTCACCTTTAAAATATTTTGAATCAATGACAACCATACATTCTTTTTCATAAAATCACAATGAATCACTTGGTGAAACATGGGAAAGATTCAAAACGCTTCTTAGGAAATGTCCAAACCATAATTTGGATGATGCTGGGGAGGTAAGAATCGTTTATCATGGTTTATTGCCTTAGTTCAAGATGATGTTAGATGCATGTACAGGTGGTTCTTTAATGAACAAAACTGTTGAAGAGGTAATATCAATCATGGAGTCTATGTCAACCAGTGATCGTCAAGCAAAGCATGAAAGAGGTAGTACATCAAGGAAACCAGGTATGCTTGAGTTGGGAGTAAATGATGCAGTTTTAGTTCAGCAAAAATTGCTAACACAACAAATGGAGGCAATGAGCAAACAATTAGAAAAACTTCAAATTGCTCAAGTATCATCACCATTACCCACTCAATTAAAACAATGTACGCATTACATGGGTGAACAACCATGTGGTTACTGTGCCCCTGATGGAAATGATCAAGAATAAGCCAATTTCCTGATTCACCAAAGAATACCTTTAGGTACTTTTCCTATCAATCTTGGTAATTCTTTTCCTAACAATTACCCGTAGGGTTGGCAGAATCAGAATCTTGGCTGGAAACAAGATGTTGGACCTTCAACAGACCTCCTAACAATCAATTCAAACAACAATAACCACAATCTGATCAAACAACAAGGCTAACTAGGATAGAGGAATCTATCCAACAATTGCTACAATATATACAAACAAATGAAGCCGCACGTAAAACATCGGACATGCAATTGCGGCAGTTAGCAAAAGAAGTAGTCAACATGAAAAGCTCTGGTTTTTTTGCAAATACTTAAAATCCAAGAGAACAATGTAAGGCTATTTTTACAAGAAGTGGTAAAGTTGTAGGAAATGATTGTAAAGAAGAAGAAAAAGAAAAGAATGAAAAGGAAGAAAAAGAAAAAGAAAATAAAGAAGAAGAAAATGAAAAAGAAAAGAAAGAAAAAGAGAATGAAGAAAAAATAAAGAAAATGATGAAAAAGAAAAAATCAAAAAAATAAAAATAAAAAAAATAAAAAACAAAAAATCAGTATTTGGGTCAGACACCTCCAGTTAAGGATCTACCTTATCCACATGCACCATCAAAAAAGGATAAGGAAAAGGAATACAAAGGATTCCTTGAAATCTTCAAGCAATTACATATAAACATCCCATTTTCTGAGGTATTGGAACAGATGCCAACTTATGTAAAGTTTATGAAAGAATTGCTTACCAAAAAGAGGAGGTATAATGAGGAAATTGTTGAACTTGAAGTAGGTTGCAGTGCTATTATGCAATATAACATGCCAAAAAAGTTGAAAGACCCTGGAAGTTTCACTATTCCCATCTCCATTGGAGGTGTAAATATTGGGAAAGCCTTGTTAGACTTAGGGGCTAGCATTAATCTAATGCCTCTAAGTATGATGAAGCGAATTGGTGATCTTGATCCTCAAATAACAAAAATGACTCTCTAATTAGGTGATAGATCGATCAAGAGACCCTACGGTATTGTGGAAGATGTACTTATAAAAGTTGACAAGTTCTACTTCTCCGTTGACTTTGTGGTTTTAGACATGGAAAAGGATGTTGAAGTCCCCCTGATCTTGGGAGACCATTTATGAAGACTGCTAGGGTGCTTATTGATGTAGATAATGGAAAACTGGCAGTAAGAGTACATGATGAAGAGGTGAACTTTGATGTTTTCAAAGCCATGAAACATTCCAACTCAAAATAAGACTATTTTAAGATGGATGTTCTTGATGAAGTTTGCCTTTTCATATCCAAAGGTATATCAATTTCTGATCCTCTAAATAAGTTATTAACTAACTCTATGGAATGTTTAAGTGAAGAAGAAGAGAGACAGGTGAACAGGTATCTTGAAGATCTTGATTAAGGGAAAGAAATTTCGCCTGAATCAAGAAAAATTAAAGAAATCCAAGAAGTACCTGTTGAAGAAATCCATAGGCCTGAATTGAAAGTGCTACCTTCCAATCTAAAGTACATCTTTTTGAAAGAAGGTAATCTAAAACCAGTAATTATTAGTAATTTGTTAAGTGAAATAGAAGAAGAAAAACTGGTAGAAGTGTTGAAAAGAAATCAAGAAACAATCGGATGAACACTTGAAGATCTAAAAGGTATAAGTCCATCATACTGCATGTATAAGATTTTGTTGGAGGATGATTTTAAACTTGTTGCTCAACCTCAAAGGCGCCTCAATCTAACCATGAAAGAGGTAACCAAAAAGGAGGTTTTGAAATTACTGAAAGCAGGTATTATCTATCCAATTTCTGATAGTGTATGGGTAGGTCCTATACAAGTTGTTCCAGAAAAGGGTGGTATGATAGTAATTGTTAATGATAAAAATGAATTAATCCCAACAAGAACTATCACTAGTTGGAGAATGTGTATTGATTATAGAAAATTAAATCAAGCAATAAGAAAAGATCATTTTCAACTCCCTTTTTATGGATCAAATGCTTGAAAGATTGTCTGGACAGGCTTATTATTTTTTTCTTGATGGATACTCTGGATATAATCAAATTGCTATTGACCCTCTTGATCAGGAAAAGACTGCTTTTACATGTCCTTTTGGCATATTTGCTTGTAGAAAGATGCCATTCAGATTATGTAATGCACCTTCTACTTTTTAGAGATGCATGTTTGCTATTTTTGTAGATCTAATTGAAAAGAGCATTGAGATTTTCATGGATGATTTCTCAGTCTTTGAGAATTCATTTGAGTCATGTCTAACCAACTTGGACACCGTACTAAGGCGGTGTATTGAAACAAATTTGGTGCTAAATTGGGAGAAATATCACTTCATGGTGAAAGAATGAATTGTACTTGGTCACAAAATTTCTTCTAGAGGTATTGAAGTGGACCAAGCCAAGATTGAGGTAATCTCTAAAATCCCCCCCTGTAAATGTAAAAGGTATTAGAAGTTTCTTAGGACATGCTAGATTCTATAGAAGGTTCATTCAAGATTTTTCAAAAATTGCTAAACCTTTAACAAATCTTCTAAATAAAGATGTTGAATTCAAGTTTGATAAAGCATGTCTTAAAGCTTTTAATTCCTTGAAAGAGAAATTGGTTTATGCCCCTGTAATTGTTGCTCCTAATTGGAATTTACCCTTTGAACTTATGTGCGATGCAAGTGATTATGCTGTGGGAGCAGTTTTAGGTCAAAGATATGAAAATGTTTTTAGGGTTATACACTATGCTAGTAAAGCTTTAAATGAAAATCAAATAAATTATGCAACTACTGAAAAAGAATTACTAGCCATAATGTATGCCTTAGAAAAATTTAGATCATACTTGATTAGTTCAAAAATAATTGTTTTCATTGATCATGCGACAATCAAGTACCTTTTGACCAAAACTAATTCTAAACCTCGGTTACTCAGATGGATTCTGCCCCTTCAGGAATATGATCTTGAAATAAAAGATAAAAATGGTATTGAAAATATGGTCCCTGACCATCATTCTAGATTAATAAATGATAAGGTTACTGCCAAATAAAAAGATATCTTGGAAGAATTTCCTAATGAAAAACTTTTTGAAATAACAAAACGGCCATGGTTTGCTGATATGGCCAATTTTAAAGCAGCGGAAATTCTTCCAAATGATTTAACTTGGTAGCAAAGAAATTTTTTTCAAAGATGCAAATTATTTTATTTGGGATGACCCTCACCTATTAAAAATTGGAGTAAAGGACCTTATAAAGAACATTTTAATGGTGAGAGAACTACTGTAAAAATTCTTCAATCAGATTTGTATTGGCCCTCCATTTTTAAGGATTCTCACTCATTTGTGCAAGCTTGTGATAACTGCCAAAGAACAGGTAATGTCAATAGAAGGCAGGAAATGCCTCTCACAAACATTCAAGAGGTTGAGGTATTTGATTGTTGGGGTATTGATTTCATGGGACCCTTCTCTTACTCTCAATTCAATCAGTATATCCTTTTGGCAGTTGATTATGTTTCGAAATAGGTCGAAGCAATCGCTTCACCTAATGCTGACACCAAAACTATGGTGAATTTCTTGAAGAAAAACATTTTCTATAGGTTTGGAACACCAAGAACCTTGATTAGTGATGAAGGATCACACTTTTGTAACAAAGTTCTTCAGAAGGTGTTACAACATTATGGAGTGAGACATAAAGTGGCCACAACATATCATCCACAAACCAATGGACAGGCTGAGATTTCAAATCATAAAGTGAAAATAATTTTGGAAAAGACTGTATCTTCCTCCAGAAAAGATTGGTCACAAAAGCTTGATGATGCACTCTGGGCATTCAGAACTGCATTCAAAACTCCTATTGGCCTTTCTCCTTTCCAAATAGTCTATGGAAAAGCTTGTCATCTTCCAGTAGAGATGGAACATAAAGCATGTTGGGCCTTAAGATTCCTCAACTTTGATCCAAATGCAGCAGCTGACAAAAGAAAGTTATAGTTACTTGAGTTGGAGGAATTGAGAAACAATGCTTATGAGTCATCTAGAAGTTATAAAAATAAGGTGAAAGCTTACCATGACAAGAAAATTAAAAATAGACACTTCACACCAGGTCAGCAAGTTTTATTGTTTAATTCAAGATTAAGACTATTTCTTGGTAAATTGAAATCTAAGCGGTCAGGACCATTTGTAATTAAGAAAGTTAAATCTTATGGAGCAGTTGAAATTGAAGATCCAACTTCCAAAAGAAGTTGGATGGTTAATGGGAAAAGATTAAAACCATATCTGGGTGGTGAGATCAACAGACTCACTACCATTTATTATTTAACTGATCTGTGATATGTAGGGTGTCAAGCTAGAGACAGTAAATCAAGCGCTTAATGGGAGGCAACCCATTATTTCTTCTTTAATTTTTATTCAAAATTAATTGATAAAAAAATAAAATTTTGTAATTAAAAATTACAAAAATAAATATGTGTGTTTTATAAATTTTAATTAGAACTTTAATTAGAAAGGGTTTCAAAATTAAAAGAAAAAGGGTTTTTGAAAATAAAATTTTGAAAAAAAATAGAGCCCCACGCGTAGCGTCCCACTGATGCATAGTGTTGAGGTAAAAATTTTGCCCTCACGCATAGCGTCCCAGCCACGCGTAGCGTCAGGGCCTACGTTCAGTATTTAAAACTAAATCAGAGAGGCCCAATTTAGGTTTTATAAACCTAAATTTCCCTCTCTGCCTCAATTTTTCTCAAAACCCTATTCCTCAACTTCTCAAGAACCTACATTCTCTCATCTCTCTCCAATTTCACAAGGATTCCAAGTAAGTGATCTTCTCCTTTTCCTTAGTTTTTTTTATTCTTAGAATTACATGTGGTTAGGATAGGATTAGAAGACCATTGGAACTTGTTTGCTGTTAGAATTAGGAGAATGTATGGATTGGATGATAACAGCAACCCTATTTTGCAGTTTCTATTTCTACGAGCCCACGCGTAGCGTTCCACTGACGCGTAGCGTGAGGCATGAACTGTAACCCCATGCGTACTGTCCCAGTGACGCGTAGCGTGGGAAGAACAACGTGACATGTAGCGTCGAACCCACGCGTAGCGTCAGGGCCCTGTTTTGCTTTTTCTTAATTTTTAAGTTTTATTTACTAGGGATTATATTGTTTTCTATTTTTATATTTTGAAAAATGAAAATAAAAATTTTTTGTTCCTTTTTTATTTTGTTTGTTTGTTTTTCTTTTAAATTAATACATTTCTTAGTTTGTTATACTTTCTTGTATAAAAATAAATTAAATTTTGTTTGTAAAAATTAAAAATTAAAAGGTTTATTTGTTGTATTTGTTTCTTAAAAATAAAAATTTGTTCAAATATGTGCGTGAATTGTAATTTTATCAATTTATATGTAAAAATGCATGCTGTTTGAGTTTTATTTGTATGATGTGTATTATACTGTTAAAAATCCAAAAATATGCATATTAATTTTATGATGTTTTACATGATTTATTTTTCTATTTTTTTATTATGCATGATTTATTATAAATATAAAAACCAAAAATAATTTTTGTGATGAGTGTTTTATTTTTGTTTGTATAAATTTGTGATTTATTTAAATAAATTTTCTTTTGCAGATGGCACCTAAGAAATCAGTTCCCACCATTGGTCCCAAGAGACAGAGGAGGACCACAGATACTGATACCACCTCTGAAGATCCTGATCTTCAGGGTGAGAAGCAGTTGGGACCCTGAGATCCCACCAGATTTAGGACTGACGCCAAGTGGGTGAGATTCCATCAGATCAAGGGACAGAGACTCATCTGGGAGAGGGTCCTTGATCTTAGTGCTGGAGATTATCCTAAGCTTCAGGAAGAGATACAAAGGAGGAGATGGGGACCCCTATTTTCTTTACCTACTGAGGTTGATTCCATAATAGTCATGGAGTTTTACGCAAATGCCTTTAGGACTCGTCAGGATTCACCAAACATTAGTCAGCAGAGAACGATCTTGGTGAGGGGTCAGCATATTACTTATGATAGGGACACTATCAGTACCCTTTTGAGTAATCCTTGGGAGCCTACTCCCGAGAGTGATACTTGTTTCTGGAAGGAAAATAGAAACAAGGTTGCTACTGAGGATGGTGATCTAGGATACTTTCTGGATCAGGTTGCTCATTTCTTGAGCAAGGATGGAATCTTCTTTAACCTTAGTAAGGTTGGAAGAACTCCATCAAACCTCCTTAAGACCCAACTGACCCCTATAGCTCAAGCATGGTCTCATCTTATGCTTCATAATATCACTTCTGTCACCCACCTTTTTTTTCTTCCAGTTGATCGCTGCTGCCTTCTTTATTCTATCCTTCAGGGCCACACCATTGATATTACTGAACTTATATCTGAGCAGATTCACCTTTATGCCCTTGGGTATAAGGTGGATCGCCCTGTGCCTTTCCCTCTCATCATTTCTGCCTTACTGAGGAGGCAAGGGGTTATTGTGCCATCACCAGAGTTCACTAGCTCTTCAGGTAGAGTCCCCAAGGTTTTAGTGAACAGAGATTATTTTGTTCAGCAATGCGAGCTTCCACCTCTAGAGTAGGAGGCTCAGCCCAGACCTAGACGCAGGAGACCAGCCCAGCCACTATCTGTTGATGCTATCACTGAGGGATTTACTAGGATGACCATAGAGCATCAGCATATGATACAGATGATGATTGCTTCTCATCGTGCCTATGTACACTTACATGATGCATTTTATCAGTACAGGATACAGGGAGAGGGGCTACCATTTATGACACCAGCTGATTTTGCTGCTCATGTGGCTTGGCCTGGTGATTTGCCTACATATCATGAGGCTGGTGGACCGTCTGGAGCACTTGCTGATACTGAGGGAGATGCTGATGAGGAAGGGGATGATGAGGATGACCAAATGGAGGATTGATGGTGTTATCTTACATTTTCTTGCACTTTCATACATTTTAGTTTAATTTGATATTTATATTTACATTATCTTTACATTTTGGATTATATATATTTGGAGTTTTATTTATTATGTGTGTGATATGTGTGATATGTGTGATAATTAGGTTTTATTTATGTTTTTAAGTATGTTTCTAAATAAAATGATAAAACTTTGAAAACATTTGAAAATTTTACTTACTTGAAATTTTTATACAATAAACCATTTTTCATAATCAATAATTAAATTCTTAGTTGTAACTAAGGCATTTTGATAAAATTAAAATACAATACTTTTATTAATAATCAAGCTAATTTCGAAAACCTGGTGAGCTGAGAGATCTTTAAACACTTAAGGGTTTCGACATAACTTCATTCAAATTGAATTTGCTTTAATCTTTGATTTGTGTTGTTGTACAGAGGATTCAAGAATATGATCAAGGCACATTTTTGGTAACCACAAAGAAACCTTGGGCCAAAAAGCTTACCATGGTAAAATCATAATTTTCCTTTGAAAGCCAATTTTAAGCCTGAAAAATAATTTCTTTGGTACCCTTAGCCCTTAATAATTTTTGACCACTCCCTTTACTTGATTAATTAAAAGAGTAAATGATTAAAATCGAAAAATATTTTGAGTGTTCTTACAAAATTAGGGAGTAAAAATTTTTTGAACTTAATTCTTTTTCAAAAATTATGATGCATGTATAATATAATATAAAATAAAAAATATTTATTCATAAAAAGAAAAAGGAAAATAAGGAAAAAGATTAAGTTAGGGGTATTCACCAAAAAGGGAAGTGAGATTTGGGCCAAGAAAAAAGCTTAGAAATTATGAAATGCTCTTTTATGATTTCAAGTGTTTGAATTCCAAGAAAAACCATAATTTCTTATAGCCAAGCCTCATTACAACCCTTGAAAAGACCTTGTGATTCTGGTTTGACTCTGTATGATTAACCATTGATTAGATGAAAATCAAAATTAAATTTGCTTGATTTTATGATCGATTGAGTGAAACAGGTTACCTTTTCATAGAGATAAACACTTATGAGGTCAACCTTGAAATAAGCTTGATTTATTGATATGATATTGTGTATATTTTATCTTTAGGTCTTTCTTACATTAAAGATATTTAATCTTTGAATATTTTAATTGGTAAGTTATAAAGTATTTCTTGTGGTAAATTTTCAGACTAATTCAAATTTTGATCTCAAAATTTGTTTTTAAAGTTCTTTCTCTTGCTCGAGGATGAGCAATGTCTCAAGTTGGGGGTATTTGTTAGTCCTCAAATTTACAATAAATTTCTTAATAAAATTATGTCAAAATAATAAAAATTAGTTTAATTTATTAGAAATTTAGGTTTTAATTGTAATAAATGGAAATTATTGGGAATTATCTGCCTTGATCAAATTTCTCTAGTTTTGTAGTGAAAAATTAAAGAAAATCAAGAGAAAATTGAAAGACTGGAGAGCTGACGCGTGGCATCAACACCAAGCGTAGCGTGAGAACTTCTGATGTTGACGTTACGTGTCACAGCCACGCGTAGCATCAAAAGCTACGTGGACTCTATTTCCAGGAGGCCAAACACTCAGCTTAGTGGCCAAATAATGGCCAACCCACTCACACCAAATGCCAAAATCGAAGTGGAGACAATTGGCCTAATGTTTGCTGATGATTGGAATTAATTAATATCAATAATGGCCTTAATCATGCGTGTTTAATGGAGGTTGAGTCAGGAGCCTGACACTACGCGCTAGGACCCTTCCTCAGCCCTATAAATAGGCCACTTCTAAGGCATTGAAGGCATCCCAATTCAACTCTGAGTTTCAGAACTTCCTTCCTTTCTTTTGAGTTTTGAGTGTTCTTTTATGAGTTTGTAAGTTTAGAGTGATTTCTAGATACTTGAGAGTGTTTTGTAGTATTGTGAGTTTTTGTATCGTGAAGTGTTTCCACGTCTTCGTAATGTCAATCTCTGTAAGTGTTATTTTTACTTTTACCATGTGTAACTAAATTGTTTATGTTGGAATTTGGTGAATCAATCTATTATATGATGTTGTAATTATGACCTCTGCATGTTTATGATTCAAGTACCATGTTAATATTTCAATCTTTTATTAGTATGAACATCAAACGGGAGAATGATTTTCATGCATATTGAAATTTATTTTATTAGTATGAATGTCAAATGGGAGAATGATTATTCATGCCGAATTAAAATATGTTTTAATGAAAGTAAAAGTTAAAATACCCTTAATATGCCAATTACTAGGAATAGAATTGGTGATTATTATTGTCATAAGGCTAGGACTTAATACAAGTGTTTACTGAGAAAGATCACGAGGGATCGGACTTTACAGTAACTACTTAGAATTTATATCACGAGGGATCGGTTATAATGATTTTAAGCTGCAATGACATGAACTTGATAATTAAATATGTATATTTGTAATCATTTCATTATATTTTTATGCGAGGAGCCTAATTCCAACATAATTTGTCAATCTGTGTTTTTACTTCAAGTATCTGAGATTATTCTGAATTACATCTTAACTTTCTAAGTAGATTTTATCTTTATCACCTTTTTACCACATGAACAAATCAATCATCAAATTCTATGAATATTGTATAAATTATTTATAAATCATTCTTTTGTTAATAAGTTTTGATACATTTACCATAGTAAATAGAAATTACTGTGAATTACTGGAACTTTCAATCCCAGTGGAACGATATCTAAATTTGAAAACTACAAACGATTGGTGCGCTTGCCAATTAAAAGACCTAATAGTATTCAGGGTTTAAGAACATACAAGTCAATACTTACATCAATCATAATGGCATTACAATCATTAACAATAACAATCATTATTTATTCAAGGGTAGGCTCAAAAACAATATCCCTTTTCATTCAACATCAATATTCATAAATTTTTTATCAACATTTAAGGTATGCTCAACATCCATATTCATTCTCATTCATTATTAATGATCATCATTCTATATTATGGTGATATAAATACATTCTCAACATTTCAAGGCATAACGTTTGCTAATCAATAACACCACTATAAAGTATTGAAGATCAAGAGATGTTTTGATAATGACAAGACAAAGACTAGGCCAAGAAAATAAAGATTCAAAATCACATGGCAAAAATTAAAGTGAGACCCTATAAGAAAATATGGCCATTGAATTATAAAGTTTTAAAATAAAAACATGCAATCAGAGTCATAGTAATCGATTACCTTATTAGAGTAATCGATTACCAGGATTCATTAAGTTAAGGAATACGAAGTTTTATTTTTAAATTACAAGATCTGAAACTTCGTAATCGATTACACACATAGAGTAATCGATTACTTTAGCTAAAGTACACATGACATATGACCAGCATCCTTAAATCTGAATCTTTTAACTAGTGTAATCGATTACAGGAAACTAGTAATCGATTACAGAACTTAACGTTCAGAATTTTAAAAAGGGTGTAATCGATTACCATAAACAAGTAATCAATTACCATCTGGTCAGAATGCGTGAATGAACATAATGCTTCATGAAATCCTCTTGAAAGATTATGTCTTTTCCCATGGATCATTACCTGAAAATGAAAGGGCACCTTTTCATGAATCATTATGACCCTTCAAGGCATTTCTCTACCTATAAATAGGGATGCCACTCATTGTGCAAAATAAACCTAATTCTTCCAATTCCTTCTTAAGAACCATAAGTGGCCATATAATCTTATAAGTCTCTTGTGCTTTAATTTGTTCTTTTGCTCTAAGAAAGAGAGCATTCCTCTTTTAGATTTCTGCTAAAGTTGTGAGAAAAGTGTTATTGGGAATTATTTCTCAAAGCTTTAACAAGAGTAGTGAGACTCTTGGGTTGTAAAGAAATCTTCACACAAGGGTAGCGGTGTACCAAGGTGTGGAAGAATCTTTGTACTATTTGTGATAATAGTGGATTCCTCAAAGGTGACTTGAGAAGACTGGACACAGGCAGTGGTGTTACTGAACCAGTATAAAATACTGTTTGTAATTTCTTAACCCTATCCTTATCTTTATATTTATTCAAATTATTCAACATTTAATAAGGCTAATTCTAAATTCTAAGAGATTGCACCTAGGAAAAACTAATAAAAGAAAAGTCAATTCACCCCCCTCTTGACTTGTTAGAGGCCACTTGACTAACAAGTATACCATTGGCACTCCAAATGCATGTCACATATTTGCCAAACATACAAACATCACTATGTCCATCACCACAAATCATCGGTGCATCAAGGACAAGGCAAACATACATAATATCACATATTACAATCAACAATCTCATGACAATGTCATCATCAACAACACAAGGACTTAAAGCAAGCCAAATACCAATATTGCTTAAGGAAAATCCAAGAAAAATGCTTGAGAAGCAAAAGAACAAGCCTTGGCTCACACATATCAAGCAAGCATCAAACTTATGTAAAATTGACAATTATCAAGCCATGAATCAATTCGAGCAGCCCATGAATCGATTTATGCATGTTTGAAATTCAAAATAGTGAAAACAGAACCTCTTGAATCGATTCAAGACTCATGTGAATCGATTCATGTGAATTAGAAGCCCAAAATAGCAAAATAGAGGCCCTTGAATCGATTCAAACAATTCCAGCAGCTCATGAATCAATTTAGGGGTCGTATGAATTGATTCAAGCACTTCTAGTGGCCGTTGAATTGATTCAGGAGAGTCTTGAATCGATTCATAACAGCAAATTGCTACAGAAATGCAGAAAAAGGCATAATTTTCATTTTTCAACCACCCTAACGTTTTCATACAAAATCCAATCGCTACCAAATTTTGACACCACTAATTATACATCATTTATGATGCGTAGCAACTGGCCACACTCAAAATTTCCCAAAAATGGGAGACTTATGCATAGAAATGTATTTAGCCCATTTTCAAGTATTTTTGTGCAACTTAAGGGTTAATTATTAGCGGATTTGACCCGTTCCAGTTTCTACAAGTCACAAATCATACATAGGTGTTGTTACAACTATCTCATGCTATCCAAATCTCATAAACTTTATTTGACCTCATCGGTTGCCTAATTATGCGTAAAAGTCATATGAAATTCCTTATTTTCATGCCTTTACATCCAACCAACACTCTAACACATAATTTAACTCAGTCATCATGCATATTCCAATTCAACTACATACATATATGATTCCCATGAGCCACTAATTTTCCAAGCACATCACTCATCACCAAAATCAACTATTACATCATTCCAATACAACCTTGGCAAGGCAAACATGAGTATTGTCACATACATAAATAACCAATTATTCAACTTATGCATTTAAAATGTAAACTCCTCCCCTACCTTGAGAGAAGAACAACGATTTGAATGCTCTAATCGTTCTGCCACATTATCCGGAACACAATCTAACCAATACACACATATATATGCATTCAATCAACAAGTCATCACAAGGCATTTATCACCATTCTAAGTAATTGTTTGCATATCTTTAAGGCTTATTAACAAGTCTTAAACTTTGTTAAAACACTAATTCACATACTTGTGTTAGGTTTTAGGAATTCCTTTTCCAAAACCAAGATTCTCTATATCTTAAAGGGTTAACCATACCCAACAACCACAATATCATATCCTTTATCCATAATGCATCCAATCATCATATAAATCATCTAGTTGCTATCATTATCATTCAATTTCAACATAAGCCATCTTAGCTTTTTTTAAATGCATTATCAATCAACAAATTCATATGGAACATATCATGGCCTAAGACCTCATCAAAACACCATCTCATTTTATTAATCCATCACAACCATCATAGGTTCCATCATCAATAGTCATCTATCATTATCCTTATCACCTATCCTCATAACTAACAACATCTAACTACAAACATCATATAACCATCCTCAAACTTAATTCCTCTATTTTTCTCATAGACATCATTCCAACACTCAAAAGTCATTCTCATGACAACAAATCATCAATATCTTAAACTTTGCCAAAAGCCCTAAATCATCAATTCTAGGGTTTCTCATAGAAATTTCCCAAATCATCAATCACAATCAACTTTCATGCATCATTATAGGCATAATATCATCATTAATATACCAATCAATTGTAAACATCAATCAATGATCCCAATGGTCATCTAACCTAGGATTTGGGTTTCACATGCATATATCATCATCCATAATAATATTTAACTTAGCTCAAAGTTTCATCATCATCAATAATTGATTCCAATCCTCCAAAAATTCATTTTCTTCATATAAAATTATTCTAAGGGCACCAAATCATTAATTTCATCAATTTTACCAAAAACCCAAAAATACTAATACCTAGGGTTTTCTCTAAAATCATCTAACAACAACTCAACTCCAATCATTCCTTGAATCATTATAAGTTTAATAACTGACATCGTCACATAACTTCAAGCCACATTTAAGAATTATATTTCCAATGTTTCAAGCCTAGGGCTTTCACTATTTTCATTAATACCCATAAATCCCAATGCCAATATTTCAAGCTTAAGCATTATAAAAACCATCAATGGAGCAAGATGGGTTCAAAATGTTACCTCTAATGCAAGTTATGACCCAAAAATAAAAATGAGGAGAGAGAGAGAGAGGAAGATGGTCCAACCATGGCCCCAAAGTGCCTTCCATGCCTCATGAATCCATGTTTTGATTTTAGTTTTTGAAAGGAATAGAAGTAGAAGGGAGGTGGATGGTTTTGGCATAGTAAAGGGGTGAAGAAGAAGAAGAAGAAGAAGAAGAAGAAGAAGAAGAAAATGAAGTTAGAGGGGAGAGGAAAAGTTTGGACAGTTTGGAGGGAGAGAGAAAAGAAAAGATGAAAGCTTTGGGTCATTAACCAATGGGTAAAGCAATCTCTCATTTTACTTTTTCCAATAGTCCATCATATCCTTTATCCATTATGCAAAAAAGAGTAGAAAAACAGAGGGAATGGTCACATGGTTAATTAGAGGAGAAAAAAGGAATTTTACATTTTCTTTTAATTCCAATTGGCTTGTATTTTCGCCGTTTATTATCATACACTATGTCCGAATAATTACTTCCTCAACACCAAAAAATTATTTTAACTATACCACCATAACCATAATAATTTTCTAAGTAGACCCATGAAATGTCCAATTTGACCAAGTAGGTCCCACACCATCTATTAAACCACCCGATTTTAGTAAATCTTAATTTACCGATAATTCACCTCTAGTGTCTAATTAATTTTCCCACATATATTGGACCATAATTACTTAATTATCATCATCCAATAAATCTATTTTATCTAAATTTTGGGATGTTATAACACACTAATTGATTACACGAAAAAAGATAAGCCAACAAGCTTATATAATACATGAAAATAAACAATGGCAGAAAACTATTATTTTTAACAACACAACAGAATTCTGTTAAAACAGAATTTGTTTGAGAAACTGAAATTGGTTTTGGAGTCACTCTTCACATCTTATATTTTAAATGTAGGGAATCTATTAGAACCATATATCTCTCATCTAACAAAGATTAATCTTTATACTAATGACCATTAAGTGATAAGGAATTAGTTTATGCCATTGTTGATGGTAATGATTTTGTTTTAATGTATTTTAATTTTTTGATTAAATCATCTTCTATTAAGTAAGAATTGTTTTCCCAATCACACGCACATATTAAGACCATCAACTTTGCAAGATTTAGCAGCCAAATCCATATATAAAATTATGTTTATACTTTGTAGCCAAGTTCATTAGTAATCAAGAATGACTTGTAGTACATACTGTAATTCATAATGTTCATGTGAGAGTAAATTGATGTAAACTTATACATTGATGTTATGTATAAACCTATATATTTATTTTATTTTAATTATTCTTTAATTCTTTTATCTTATGACTATGTGATATATATATATATATAGATACATATACATATTTGTTTGAGCTACTACTTACTGTGATAATGTATAAGACACTAAGTCATTTCTTTCCTATGGTATTAATAAGGAAATTGTGTAAACAAAAAAGTTAAAAGTTAAAAGTTAAATTTAGGCCACAAATAGGCTCAATTCAATGCAAGTGTAAACCAAAATTACCTATTCTAACTTAATCAAAATCACTCTCCCAAAACCCGATGAAACAATTAGCTTGTTTGGTAAGAATTTGTTAGAAACAAGTTACATTGGTTAATATTGGTTGAGCTATTTGCTACCCGAACCCGCCTAAACCCAATCAATGATCACCCCTACTTGACAATTATAAAAATAAGTTTTTTTACTTGTTTATGTGACACTCTCGGTTAACTAGGAATATCCCTTCCACTAGATTATCCTACTTAACTGAGAGGTTATGAGTTTTAGAAAAATGGGGAAGTTTTTTCGTACATAAAACGTTAGTGGAATAGAAACTTCATTTAAAACACTTTTGAGCAATCTGTGGTCTCATCCAACAAACATATACATACTCTGAATATATAGGGGCACGCAGGCTCCCAAGAAAAACTCAATACAACATATGCAATATAGCTAATCAGACTAGTCATCCTCCAAAGAAGCTGAACTAGAGGGGTCCTCATTCGTTGAAGATCCTAGCCGTCTGATCTGATTACATTGATGATATACGCAGGAAGCAACTGTAAGCAGATCACAAGCTGCTGAAGACTTCTCTATATCTCGATAGATGAAGCTCCGGTAAACGTGGCAGAGAAAGCTTTGGAGTGGTCCCACTCAGCTCTGGTCAGAAACCTAGTCATCGGGGAGAGTCATGGTGTAGTATATCGAAATGCCACCTCAATCCCTATCTTGAGAGCATGCACTAATGTGGGTTCTACGGAGATGGCAATAGGTATCGCGTCTGGGGTGTCCTCGGGATCCTCTTCCATGATATCTATTGGCTCTTCCTTTGGATCTTCCTCGAGGTCTTCTTCTGGTTCCATCTCGGGGTCCTCTCTAGGTTCTTGTTCTGGGACTTCTTCCTCTGGGGTCTAAGGGACGTACTCAAGCGAGGGTGATCATGAGGCCCTCAGGGGCTCAGGTAGGGGATGTGGGCCTAAGGTATCATCTCCTATAAAAACTCCTCGCCTAGTAAGCTCCTCGTATTCTTCCATACTCAATTGATGAGGTAGGTCCCATAGCATCTGACTATACTTTCTATTACTTCAACATCTTTATCATAAAGGAATGATGACTCTAGGGGTGTGTATGTGGACACGTCATCTGAATCCTTTCTTATGACTCCAATTGTACTAGGGCCTGTTTCACCTATGGCGAGTAGTCTCTTTTGGCGCGCTTTATTTTCGACTCGCTATCTTTTATCCAATCTAAAAAATGGTTTGTAAAGGTAAGGAATATCCTTTCACTTACAAATAATGGAGAATTATCATTACTAACGTCTCTCCCACCCAATATAAGACACACGATAAACCAATCCGCCTGTGAGGTTTGGGTCTTATTCCCATACGCTCCACTAATTAGCATCCCCTCATAACAATAATCTTAACTTAGTTTCACCATACTCAGTGTTACTGTAATTACTACTTGTAGTCAACTTATTCCAAAAAGGGTTTATGCTAACCTTATATTCATTGGTAAGGCCCAAGGCTTAGTATAACTATAATCATGTCAACCTATATCAGGATCTGTCATCACTATCTCATCAATGTATATATGTATATATATGGGTCACCAACATCATAATCATACCATCACATACATACTTCATATCAAGTAAGGGGTTAGTCAAGCATAATGTTATGCATGGGTGTAGTTAGTTATGATTGTTTCTTTCTTTAGTGTCATCAATGCGATGCATGTGGGCCCAAAAATCATATCATTCTTAGTCCATCTCTACAACCACAGTTGGGAGGAACATCAATGCTAGAGCGACCAGAGATCACCGAGTTCCTGCAACTACAAGGGTAACTAGGATACGCATGTCCATAACCAAGAAGGATCCTTCCTCACTCCACAATTCGTGATCACTTAATGATGAACCGGTTCTTGACGGCCATAGTTACACTTCATCCTTATTCAAAGTACACTAGGTTTACATTGATACTCCCGACCTTAGGAAGCTATCCTCGAGCCATTAGAGTTACAACCTAGTTGTACTCCCAAGATCCTTCCTGGGGATCGAACACGAGTGTCCTCCAATGTACCCCCTCACTGCTGCTTTAGTTTTCATCATGACCTTCTGCCAAAACTATATGCACATGATACATGATCAATGCATAATTCATTTATCTTTCACTTTCTTTTACTTCCTTAAAATAATTGTCATTGTGTAGGGTCCTTCCATCAGCACATCTTTGTCTTTAATACCAGGGACAATGTATGTTTATTCTTTTAACTTAGGTTATGCATCTTAGTTATCTACCTAGCTTATTTAATTTTGCATGGTTGGTATCTAATAAATTTATCCTAAGTTTCTTATGCCATTGTCCTTATGTTACCTGGTGGAGATACTAGTTGAATTTTAGTAACTATCCTTACTTACTAGAGTATGATTTATCCTATTTCAAATATTTTTCTTAAAGCATTTCATTAGCCAATATAGCCTAAATAGGTGTGTATTCATTACTGACTTATCTCTAGTGAGTATCATTATTTACTTTAATACAGTCTAACCTTAGTAAACTTATAATCTTATATGATCCTTCCACCTTAAGGCAAACTATCTTACATCCTTTAGTAGGTAAATTTTTTCGAATTAAGGCTAGTTTCTCTAGTAGTATTCCTCTTAACCCGGTTTACAAGATAACTCCTAGACTTGTAATTTCATAGTTTCCATTGATAGTTAATTATTTTAATTAAAGTTCCCTTACTAGTTTAATTAAACAACATAATTTTCTCCATAATTACTACCCCTATCATGGAACCAAGATATAGCTTGAGGCTTATCTTTGGGTATCACTAGTGGTTAAGGACAAAGCGGCCACGTTCCATCATTCATCATATTTTTATACTAACCCATTGCTTCTTCCCATATCGTCATCTCATCACATCTTCTCATCTCATTAACTCTTTATGTTCCGACCCTAACGAGACCTAACCCTTGTTTCGTACTTTATAACATAGCTCACGTTAACCAGAATTCGCATTTAGAGAGCTTAGCATGCAATTCCTTCTCTCGAAGAATAGATAACACAAGGCGAAGATGCTTTTCATGTTCTTCATGACTCTTAGAGTACACCAAAATGTCATCAATAAACACCACGATAAATTGGTCAAGATACTCATGGAAGATGCGGTTCATGTAATCCATGAAGATCGCAGGAGCATTTGTCACACCAAATGGCATCACCACATACTCATAGTGGCCATATCACGTTTGGAAGGCAGTTTTTTGGAATATCATCAGTTTTCACCCTAATTTGGTGATATCCGGAACGCAAGTCAATCTTGGAAAACAAAATAGCACCCTTCAATTGATCTAAAAGATCATCAATGCGAAGAAGAGGATATTTGTTCTTGATAGTTAATTTATTGAGTTGGCGATAGTCAACGTATAATCTTATGCTTCCATCCTTCTTTTTCACTAACAACATAGGAGCACCCCAAGAAGACACACTTGAGCGAATAAACTCCCTTTCAAGTAATTCCTCGATTTTCTTTTTAAGCTCAGACAACTCCATAGGAGAAATCCTATAAGGGGCTCGGGAAACAGGCTCAGCACCAGGAATAAGATCAATAGAGAATTCCACTTCACGTGGAGGAGGCAATCCAGGAATCTCATTCGAAAAAACATCGGGCAATTCAGAAATGATAGGAATTTCACAAGATTGATTATAAATGTAATAATAAGTAATTAGAACTTGAAATTATGCATTGGAAGGCCAATTGATTGAGAATTACATGTATGTTAATGTAGGATCTTTTCTGAACGATGAGGCGGGAACGTCGCTCAAAATTCTTCTCTTGAGGTAGGAGAGGAGTTTTATATTCTAAATGCATAGATTGAATAGTGTTTGATTATCATATGTGACAATATGCATGTTTCCTTGCTTGTGTGGTATTGATAATTTGAGATTGTTAAATATGATGATGATGATTATGCTTGGCAATGTGTTTTGTGCATTCGAAATCTTTATGGTATGCTAAATGATGATGTTAAACAGCTTAGCTAGTGTTATGTCGTGATATGATGTGGTTATGTGTATGTTCACTATAAATGTGGAATGGTCCTTCTTGATAATGAATGAGAATGAATATGGATGTTTAGCATGCCTTAGTTATTAATGATTGATTTATGAGTATTGATGATAAAAATTATATAGCCATTGTAATTGATACAAGATGAACTTGTATTATGATTTATAAAAGTGTTACGATGCCACATTGAAAATGTATAACAGTGGCAATGATTAATTAAAATAAAATCCACCAAGAGTTTGAGTAGTGATGTTGATGATGATGATGGTTGATGAGTGACATGATTAGGATGCATAGTTGTGAGAATGCATATGATTGGCATTTGCATTGCATCCATGGCATATTGCATAGCTGTCGGTGTTGGAATGTTAGGGGATTCCCCTGGTTGGCCCAGTGGGAGGGCGGCTCAATGCACGAGCATTCTTATTTTTCCCTATGACTCAGTGTGTAAGTCATTAAGCTGCCCATGTTGTGCTACAGGGAGTCATATGTGGTTGACCCTTGTGGGGGTGGCTCCTGATGAGCAGGTGTCCCCGGTGGTCCTATGGATCACAGCTGCCATGGTAAGAATCATGGTTGGCCCGTAACACCTTTATGTTGTTTATGGTGTTTAACGCGGTCATGGTGAAAATGGCCAGGTGTTACAAGATGGGCGATGCGGTTTGGTACCTATAAAATATAATGATATGTGTGCAATTTGATGATAAGTATACACATTTTACTACTGCAATAGGGGTATGGTTATATAATCATGCTTGACCGACAATTTGGTGTTCATTTCCCATAATCAAATCTGTAATTGTTAATTACTCCGTTGTGCATGTGCATTAGCCTAAGAGCATTTTCATATAGCAAGGAGGTATGCCAAAGGTGTTGAGATATGGTGATGGTTGTGATTGGGTTAAAAATACCTAAAGACAACATAAATGATATGAATACAAGAAATACCTTATGTATGGTGATGATATGTGTGATAGTCCAATTTGTTGAAGGACTTGATTGTGTGTATGCTCATATACTTTGTTATGATCCATAGAGATGGTTATGTTATATGAAAGTTAGTATGATGATAATAATTGAAATGATGAATGATATATGTTGATGCAAAGTTTACATGACATTGATGCATATGCACATAATCACATTGTATTCATATTCATCTTTTGGAATGTATGACTCACTCTCCCATGTTGTCTATTTATAGCTTTGTGATGCAGGATATTCATGGGTGAGATGAATCTCTTTTGGAGTATATTTTGATGGTAGAGGTAAATGGTTGTATAGAAAGTGCCTTGGCCGGTAAATCATTGATTTTGTATAGCATATGATGTGGATTTATGCTCATTTTGTATTTGGATTTGATGGATGATGATTTTGGAGGTCATATAGGAAAATTGGACCCTTTATGTGTATGGCTAATTTTTAGTATGAACCTAATGATGTATGATGGCAATTGTGATGTTGGTCTGTTGCCCAAATTAATGAATGAATGATGTATTTCATGAATTCTAATCTCTTATGGATTGTATATGAAGTTAAGTTTGGTTGTTTATGCATATGTGAGGAACTGATAGGGTCAAATTGTGATTCATGAGGTTTGGATGTAATGTGATGGTTCTAATAGCTGAAATATATGATTTGTGATTTGTAGAAACTGGAATGGGCCAATTCCATTGAGAATTGACCCCTAAGTTGCATCAAAATGCCTTAAAATGTGTTAATCGCATTTATGTGGATAACTCCCTCGTTTTTAAGAATTTTTTAGTACGGCCAGTGGCTACGCGTCCTAAATAATATATTTCAGCTTGTGTCAAAATTTGGTGACCAATGGATTTGATAGGAAAAAGTTAGGGGTATTAGAAGTTGGTATTGGGTGAGATTTCTACATAATAAGTTGCAGGTTCTGATATGCATTAGATATATAGGGCTTGAATCGATTCACATGAGCTCTAAATCGATTCAAAGGCCTGGAAGCACACTGTCCCAGCTTGATCAAACATATGAATCAATTCACCTGGGCCAAGAATCGATTCATCTAGCTATTTTTCACACTGTTGGGCTTGCATTCACACAGGAATCGATTCACAAGGGGTGAATCGATTCACCAGCCCTTGTTTTGTTGTTCCTGACCAATTCCCCAAGCATGAATCGATTCACCATATATGGGAATCGATTCGCATCTCTGATTCTTTAAAAAAAATCCTATGTTTTACAATTAGTTGATCCTATTGAGCCATGGTTTGATTGTGTATCATTGTGCAATTACATTTGTCACTTTTAGTAATTAAATGGAGTATTTTAAACCTCTTTTCATGCAATTCCATCACTCTCAAATTAAAATATATTTTTCGCTCTTCCTTGTTGATGATCCTATGATTGATTGTCCAAGGAGCACTCTTGATTGAATTTTTACACCTTATATCTTCATATAAGAGAAAGGTTCTTTTAAATGGTCCAGGCGATTGATTAAAGTTTCACCACGCATGTTTTCTTTCATTTTAATTGTTTAAAAAATCGTGAAAAATTTACCCTTATTTTTGGCGTCGTCTTATCAATTTCCTCGTGTACTTTATTTTAATTTATTTTATTCCATTTATTATCGCTTATAAAATACCTGTCTAGCTACTATTATTATCTATCTATTTATCAATTGTGTAACATCCCAAAATTTAAAAATAAAGAATTAATAAGGAAATTAATATTGAATAATTGTATGTGAATTATTTAGTGTCCCAAAATATTAGAAATGATTAAATTAAGATTTTTGGGGCTGTTAGTAAAACTATTGGGACCGAATAAGCTAAAAATGAGCCCGATTAAAATATGGGTATCAGACTGAGTATCTCTGATTGAGGTACCATTGGTCAGGGCTGCTAAGAATATTATTGGGAGTCCAAATATATACTCAGAATAACTTTTAGATAGAGTATTGAGCCCAAATAAAGAGCCTGTTTGTCTTAAAACGATGAATCTTTTAATGAAGGAGATAAAAATAAAACTAAAAGCCATGATTTTTCCCTTTTATTTTCATTGGCTTCTTGGCTCATTTGGCAAGCACACTTTACTTCTTCTCTTCATCTTTTCTTCATTCTTCCACTCTCCTTCTTCCAAAACCCTAAGTTAAAGTGGTGAACTTCCTCTTTCCTCCTTAATTTTGTCCTTGGAGCAAGCTAGGAGATTGAAGTTCTTCCCCTCTTCTCCTTCTCATTTTCGTGTGGCTTCCTTCTCCCTTGAAAACCCATTTCGTTGTTGGGTGAGGTAAGCCCCTTTCTCCAACTTTTGGATGGAATAATGATGTAGTTATGAGTTTTTAAGGTTTGGGAAGTCATGCAGTGAATGGGCATTTATTAGAAGCATTTAAAACTTGAGCCCTAAGGTGGGTGGCAATAAATGTGAGATTTTAATGAGGGAAAAGTGTAGTATATGCATTTATGATGGTAAGAGATGAAGAATAATGAGGCATTAATAAGAGTTGTTAGGTTTTAGAGAAACACTAGCTTTCGAGAATTTGGGGAAAGTTATAAATATTGGTTGGATAGTGTGATTGAGAGCAAATATAAGCCATTAGGTATGTGGGTATTAATTGTTGTGGTATTTTATGAAGGTCGGGGCTATGGTTATTTTGTGGCCCTTGAATTTAATGATTGTGGCTTGATGGGAAGGAATTCTCGAAGCCTAATGAATGATAAAAATGAGGTCTATAACATGTCTAGTGCATGTTAAGAAATTGTAGATACGATTATGATTAAATAGAAATGAATGATGTCTTAAATAGTTGATTGATTGGGATTCTATATGTATGGTTATGTAGGATCCATTCCGAGCGACGAGGCGGGTGCGTCTTATCAATTAGAATTCTTCCCTTGAGGTAGGAGAGAAGTCTTATGTTCTAAATGCATGAATTTAAATGTTAATTGATTGCCATATGTATTGGTATACATGTTAGCCTTGCTTGAAATGATATGAGAAATTATAATATGGTGTATAGTGTGAATAACGCGGTCAACCACATGCGGCTCTGTGCACGAGCAATTTGTATTTCCCCTGTGACTTAGTGTGTAAGTCATGAAGCTGCCCATGTTGTGCTACGGGGAGCCATATGTGGTTGACCCTTGTGGGGGATAGCTCTTGATGAGTAGGTGTCCCTAGTGATCCTTGGGATCACAGCTGCCATGATATGAATCATGGTTGGCCCGCAACACCATATGTTAAATATGTTGTATACCGCGGTCATGGTGAAAATGACCAGGTGTTGCAAGATGGGCGATGCGGTTTGGTACCAGTAAAACAATTGGTGAAATGCATGCAAATTTAAGAATATGTGTACACATTTTACTACTGCAGTAGGGGTATGGTTAGATGATCATACTTGAGTCCCACATTTGGTGTTTGTATTCCCACAGTCAGATCTGCAATTGTTCATATATTCCATTGTGCATATGCATTATCTTAAGAGCATTTGCATATAGCAAGGAAGTATGCCAAAGGAGATGAGTTATGATGATGGGTGAATTGGAGATGACATAATATGTTAAGACAACATGAAGATATGAATACCAAATAATACTTTGAGTAAAATAAAGTATTATGTAACAGTCTGATGTTGTAGGACCTGATTATGTACATGCTTGTGTACTTTGTCCAAATTGTGATGCTACTTGTGATATATTCATGATGGTGTTATGTTAATAAAGAGTATGGTGAATGATATGAGTGTGCAAAGTATACATGTTTTGATGCATATGTACATAATCATACGGTATTCATATTCATTCCTTTGGAATGTATGACTCGCTCTCCCATGTTGTCCATTTTTAGACTCGTGATGTAGGGCACTTATGGGAAGAGTGGATATTTTGAAGTACATTTTGGTTGAAGAGGTAAATAGTTGTATAGGAAGTGCCTTGGCCGGCCAAATCTAGATTTTTGTATAACATATAAGATGTATGTATGCTCATTTTGTTATCTAGAATATAGATGATAATTTTGTGGGCCATGTAGGAAAATTGGACCTTGGTGTGTATGGCCAATTTTCATTTATGACCCAAATGATGTAAGTTGATGAACTATGATGTGTGTTGGAGATAAATCCTATGTATAATTGAAGGTTCAAGTAGAAATTTATGTTTCGGTGATTATATGAGATGATGTGTTTGAATTAATATAAATTAATGAACTAGATTGGTGTTTAAAGGATAATGATAATTGAGACAAGTTATAAATATGTAGTATGATATGCCTACTACGTTGAATTTGAATAATTTAGGGTGGAATGAGTTTTGGCCTGTTAAGTTGAAGGAAAATTTGGTATTTTTCGTTTCTCTGCAGAACTCGCTCAAGCGAGTGAAAATCTCGCTCAAGCGAGATCCTTGTGTGTATCAGTGTTTGGTCACTGGGTGAAATTTGCTCAAGCGAATGGCCTTCTCGCCCAAGCGAGATTGGTCTGGAAACGGTGGATGGTCAATGGACCATTTTCGCTCAAGCAAAATGGCCCTGGCTTGGGAGCCGCTCAAGCGAGAGGAAAGAAATTGGACGCTGGACGATTTTTGCCCAGGCAGCTTTGCCTCGCCCAAGCGAAAATCGGGCAGTAAGTCCCCAATGTTACTAGAGCAATCTCGCTCAAGCGAGATATAATTTGCCTAAGCGAGATTAACCCCTGATGTAAACCTCCTCTCTAGCTCAAGCGTCTTGCTGGCTCACCTAAGGGTGCTCTTCTAGTCTCGCTCAAGCAAGGCGGGGCTCGCCCAAGCGAGAGGAGCCCCTGATGCTTAATCTTTTCATCGCTCAGTCTTTCCTTGTGTCGCTCAAGCGTGCCTACACGAGCTCACTCGAGCGAAAGTGATACTCGCTTGAGCGAGTGGTATCCTGATGCACTTGTGTGTTTTGTTTTTAAATAATTATAATTTCCTTTGCATCAAAACTTTTCTTGCATCATCTTAAAAATTGGTTTGAGCATATTATCAACCCTTGTATCTCATGAAATCTTTCCCCTTAAAATCTATTCATGCAACAACTAAATTAATTAATCCTTCCGCTGTTCTTAATTGGAAATTTATTATTAAATCACCCTTTAAATTTCCCTCTCATATCTTCATATATGGGAGTGGCTTTTCATTGATCCGGGGAGTTGTATTAAATGCTTCACCATTTTAATTATTCGATTTATAAATGATTGATAAACACAAAAAATTCCCCCGTATTTTCAGGGCATCTCAACCTGGTATCAGAGCATTGGTTGCTCTAGATACGATCATGATTGATGTTGTTTGTGTAGTTGTTGCTCATGATTGAGTCATGTGATATATGATTGATTGATTTATGAATTGTTTGATTAAATTGTGGCTGTTTGTTATTGAATTGTGATTGAGGTCTATGGTTATTTGAGTCCGGCCAAGAGTCCTTACACTATTTACCTCTAACGATAAATATGTTGTGATTATGTATTGAAAATGGTATGATTATGCGATGTAGTACATGATAGGTTTATAAGTGCTAAAATTCTTAAATTCATAAGCTAAAAGGTTGTTGTTTGGTATAGTTTACTCATGTGTGAGCCATGTTTTAACATATAGGCTTGAAATATGGCTGGTAGACTAAATCGTGAGGCTGCTACTATGGCAAATGCCTTAAATCGCTTTGTCGATCTCTTGGAAAGACAAGGCCAGCTGAACGTGGGACAAGGCTCCCAAGGTCTTGATTTATTTCTCAAGAGGAAACCTTCAAAGTTTCATGGAGGTTATAAACCTGAAGATGCGTATGCTTGGATTAATGATCTAGAGAGAATTTATGCTAGCTTTAAATGTTCTAAAGCGCAAAAGGTGGAGTATGCGGTCTTTATGATCCACGATGAAGCCAAAGCTTGGTGGCGTCTTACTAGGGGATGCATGATGTCTACTGACATACCCTTGGTTTGGGAAAATTTCATGGTGGAGTTCTTGAAGAAGTATTTTCCGGACAGCTATAGAAGCAAGAAAGAGCTTGAGTTTATGGAACTTAAGCAAGATGGCATGACGGTGGAGGAGTATGCCTCCAAGTTTGAGGAACTATGTGCAATCTACCCGCCCTATCAACAAGAGGGTACTGAATCTTCCAAATGTGTGAAGTTTGAAAATGGATTGAGGCCTGAGATCAAGCGGGCTATCCGACATCAAGAAATTAGAAGTTTTTCGACACTTGTAAATAAGTGTTGTATCTATGAAGAAGATGATATGGCTCCTTCGAGTCATGGAAAGCATGAGCCTAAGTTGAAGGGCCAATTCTCTAATTTCAAGAAGCAAGGTCACTTCAAGAAGAGCAAGTTCTTTCATGGTGGATCCTCTAATGCTAGAGGACGTGGTGCTTTTAGAGGTGGTTACGGTGGTGGTAACCAAGGTCATGGAAATTTCCAAGGTATAACTTGTTTCAAATGCGGTGCTAATCATTTGGCCTGTGATTATCCACAAGATGATGTGGTGTGCAACCAATGCAATCAATTGGGGCATATCCGCCCAAATTGCCCATTGAATGCAAGGAATGCTAATGCTAATACTCCTATACGTATGAATCCTAATGGTAACCGTGGAGGCCATGGTGGCTTTGGAGGCCGTGGTCGTGGAAATGGTAACGGTCATAATGGTGGCCGAAATGGTGGCCGTGGTGGAAACCACAATGGTGGAAGAAATGGTAATGGTCGAGGTAATGGCCATGGTGGAAGAAATGGAAACCACAATAGTGTTGAGCAAGTACAAGCTGCTGGTAGAGTATTTGCAGTTACGGGTGAAGAAGCCGCGCAAGCTGAAGATCTTGTCCATGGTGAGTGTGAAGTCCTTGGTATTTCGATAAATATTATCTTTGATTCTGGTGCTACACACTCATTTATTTCTGAAGATTGTGTGAGGCGCTTGAGGGTGCCTGTGTGTATGATGAAAGGTTCTATATTGGTAACTACATCGACCGGTACTTGTCTAAGATCGGTGACTCGATGTGAGAAGGTCGAGATGAACCTGGAGGGTAGGAAATTTGTTGTATCCCTCATATGTTTGCCTATGAAAGATCTGGACATTATTCTAGGCATGGATTGGTTATCCGCTAACAAAGTCTTGGTGGATTGCCATAACAAGACGGTGATCTTCCTAACTTTAAATGCTAAAAGCTTTGATGTATGAGGTATCTCTCAGCTTCTTATGATGTTCTATTTGGTTGATGGGAATGGTATGTCCCAATATTGTGAGATTCCTATTGTTTCAGAGTTTCCTGATGTGTTTCCGGAAGAGATTCCTGGACTACCTCCTCCATGAGAAGTAGAATTTTCTATTGATCTCATTCCCGGTGCTAAGCCTGTTTCTAGAGCTCCTTATAGGATGTCCCCTCTAGAGTTGACCGAGCTGAAGAAGCAAGTCGAGGAATTACTCGAGCGAGAGTTTATTCGCCCAAGTGTATCTCCTTGGGGTGCTCCTGTGTTGTTGGTGAGAAAGAAGGATGGAAGCATGAGATTGTGCATTGACTATCGCCAACTCAACAAGCTAACTATTAAGAACAAATATCCTCTTCCTCGAATTGATGATCTTCTAGATCAGTTGAAGAGTGTTGTGGTATTCTCTAAGATTGACTTACGTTCTGGATATCACCAAATTCGGGTGAAGACCAAAGATATCCCGAAAACTGCTTTCCGAACGCGATATGGACACTATGGATACGTAGTGATGCCATTCGGAGTGACAAATGCTCCTGCGATTTTCATAGACTACATGAATCGCATTTTTCATGAGTATCTTGATCAATTCGTCATGGTGTTTATCGATAATATTTTGGTGTACTCCAAGAGTCATGAAGAGCATGAAAGACATCTTCGTCTTGTATTGACCATTCTTCAGAAGAAAGAATTGTATGCCAAGCTTTCTAAATGTGAATTCTGGATTAGTGAGATCTTTTTTCTTGGTCATGTGATTTCTGGTGATAGAGTTGTCGTTAATAGATCGAAAGTTGAAGCTGTTATGGCTTGGGAAAGACCGACGTCCGTAACAGAGATAAGAAGTTTTCTTAGTCTTGCCGGTTACTACCGGAGATTTATTAAAGGATTTTCTCGTTTAGCCTTACTGTTGACAAATTTGACCCGTAAGAATTAACTGTTTGTGTGGACCCGTGAATGTGAAAAAAGTTTTCACGAGTTGAAATTGAGACTTACTACCGCATCGGTGTTAGCGTTGCCCGATTTAATAAATGATTTTGTGGTGTATTGTGATGCGTCTAAGCTTGGTCTTGGATACATATTGATGCAAAAGGAGTATGTGATAGCCTATGCGTTAAGACAATTGCGACCGTATGAGGTTAATTATCCTACTCATGACATTGAATTGGCGGCGGTGGTGTTTTCTTTGAAGTTGTGGTGACACTACTTATATGGTTCTAAGTTCGTGGTCTTTAGTGACCATAAGAGCCTTAAGTACTTGTTTGACCAAAAGGAACTAAATATGCGCCAACAACGATGGATGGAATTTCTAAAAGACTATGAGTTTGAGTTGACGTATCACCCCAAAAAGGAAAAATTGGTTACCGATGCTTTGAGCCGAAAGTCATTGCATATCTCTATGATGATGGCGAAAAAGATGGAGTTGATAGAACAATTTAGAGATTTGAATATGGGCGTGGAGACATATACTTCCAAGAAAATGTCGCTTGAAATGTTGAAAGTCACAAATGAGTTTCTTAAATATATGAAGGTACAATAACCGAATGACGAGTATTTGATTGAGATGAAGAAGACCCAAGAGAAAGGAAAGAACCTATTCTTAGTGGAAGGTCAAGATGGCATTTGGCGTGTAAAGGGCTGAATTTATGTTCCCTCAAGTGGTGACATGAGGAAATGTGTACTTAAAAAAGCTCATAAGAGCGTATTGAGCGTTCATCCTGGTTCTACCAAGATGTATCAAGACTTGAAGAAGAATTTTTGGTGGTCTCGCATGAAGCGTGATGTGGAAAACTCTTGCTTTATTTATCAGAAGGCGAAGGTTGAGCATCAAAGACCATCTGGTTATTTGAGACCATTGGAGATCCCTGTTTGGAAGTGGGATAGTATAGCTATGGATTTTGTTTCTGTACTACCCAGAACTCTTGATGGAAACGATGCCATATGGGTAATTGTGGATCAGTTGACGAAGTGTGCTCACTTCTTGCCCATGAATATGAAAAGTTCCTTGGAGAAATTGGCACAATTATATATAAAGGAGATTGTTAGGCTGCATGGTGTGCCGTCCAGTATCATATCATATCTGACCGTGATCCTCGGTTTACTTCTCAATTTTGAGGAAGTTTACATAATGAGTTGGATTCTAAGTTGAAACTTAGTTCCGCTTATCATCCGCAAACTAATGGACAATCAGAAAGGACGATACAAAGTTTGGAAGACTTGTTGAGGGCTTGTGTTCTTGAACACGGTGGATATTGGGAGAGATTCCTGCCATTGATTGAATTCACATACAACAACAGCTACCATAGCTCTATTGGTATGGCTCCCTATGAGGCACTTTATGGGAGAAAATGTAGAACGCCTCTATATTGGTTGGAGACCGGTGAAAACTTGGCCTTAGGGTCGGAGATTGTTTAGGAGACCACTGAGCAGATTAAGAAAATACAAGAGAATATGAAGATTGCTCAGGACCTACAGAAGAGTTACTATGACAAAAGGCATAAACCACTTGAGTTCCAAGTGGGTAACCATATGTTTTTAAAGGTCTCACGTGATAAAGGGATTGGAAGGGCGTTGAAGAATGGAAAGTTGAGCCCTAGATTCATTGGACCTTACGAGCTATTGGAGCGGATTGGCGACGTTGCTTATTGGATTGCACTCCCTCCGCATCTCGCTAATCTACACAATGTATTCCATGTATCCCAGTTGAGGAAATATGTCCATGATCCTCTACATGTGATTCCTATGGACGATGTCGATGTACGAGATGATTTATCTATTCCTTCTGTTTCTGTTCGCATTGTCGAACATTCCGTGAAGAAACTGCGGAACAAGTTGGTGCCTTTGGTGAAGGTCGCTTGAAAACATGGAAATGTGGAGACATTCACATGGGAACGTGAGGACGACATCAGAGAACGATACCCTGACGTGTTCAAATCCGGTATGTTAAATTTCGAGGACGAAATTTTCTTTTTGGTGGGGTGGGTTGTAACATACCAAAATTTAAAAATAAAGAATTAATTAAGGAAATTAATATTGAATCATTGTATGTGAACTATTTAGTGTCCCAAAATATTAGAAATGATTAAATTAAGATTTTTGGGGCTGTTAGTAAAACTATTGGGACCGAATAAGCTGAAAATGAGCCCGATTAAAATATGGGTGTCAGACCGAGTATCTCTGATTGAGGTACCGTTGGTCAGTGCTGCTAAGAATATTATTGGGAGTCCGAATATATACTCGGAATAATTTTTAGATTTGTCTTAAAATGATGAATCTTTTAATGAAGGAATTAAAAATAAAACTAAAAGCCATGATTTTTCCCTTCTATTTTCGTTGGCTTCTTGGCTCATTTGGCAAGCACACTTTACTTCTTCTTCTCTTCATCTTTTCTTCATTCTTCTACTCTCTTTCTTCCAAAACCCTAAGTTAAGGTGGTGAACTTCCTCTTTCCCCCTCATTTTCGTCCTTGGAGCAAGCTAGGAGATTGGAGTTCTTCCCTTATTCTCCTTCTCATTTTTGTGTGGCTTCCCTCTCCCTTGAAAACCCATTTCGTTTTAGGGTGAGGTAAGCCCCTTTCTCCAACTTTTGGATGGAATAATGATGTAGTTATGAGTTTTTAAGGTTTGGGAAGTCATGCATGTGAATGGGAATTTATTAGAAGCATTTAAAACTTAAGCCCTAAGGTAGGTGGCAATAAATGTGAGATTTTAATAAGGGAAAAGTGTAGTATATGCATTTATGATGGTAAGAGATGAAGAATGATGAGGCATTAATGAGAGTTATTGGGTTTTAGAGAAACCCTAGCTTTCGAGAATTTGGGGAAAGTTATGAATATTGGTTGGATAGTGTGATTGAGAGCAAATATAAGCCATTAGGTATGTGGGTATTAATTGTTGTGGTATTTTGTGAAGGTCGGGGCTATGGTTATTTTGTGGCCCTTGAATTTAATGAATGTGGTTTGATGGGAAGGAATTCCCGAAGCCTAATGAATGATAAAAATGAGGTCTATAACATGTCTAGTGCATGTTAAAAAATTGTAGATACGATTATGATTAAATAGAAATGAATGATGTCTTAAATAGTTGATTGATTGGGATTCTATATGTATGGTTATGTAGGATCCATTCCGAGCGACGAGGCGGGTGCGTCTTATCAATTAGAATTCTTCTCTTGAGGTAGGAGAGGAGTCTTATGTTCTAAATGCATGAATTTGAATGTTAATTGATTGCCATATGTATTGGTATGCATGTTAGCCTTGCTTGAAATGATATGAGAAATTGTAATGTGGTGTATGGTGTGAATAACGTGTTTGGCAACATGCTTTGGTGCATTTAGAATATTCAAGGTGTGCTATATGGTGGTATAGAATGATCAATGAAATAAAGCTATGCTTGTATCCACCAAGAATGTAATGTGAATGTTGATGATGTTGATTGAGAACTATTGCATTGCCACACAAATGTTTAAATTAATGAGAATAACCAACCATAATGAATCCACTAAAAGCCTTGTGGAAATGTTGGTAATGGTGTTAATGATGATGTATGATGAGTGGCATGTATAGGATGCATAGAGTGAGAAATGCATATGATTTGCATTTGCATCCATGGCATACTGCATAGCTGTCGGTGTTGGAATTTAAGGGGATTTCCCCGGTTTGCCTAGTAGGAGGGCGGCTCTATGCATGAGCAATTTGTATTTCACCTGTGACTCGGTGTGTAAGTCACGAAGGTGCCCATGTTATGCTACGGGGAGCCACATGTGGTTGACCCTTGTGAGGGGTGGCTCTTGATGAGCAGGTGTCCCCGGTGATCCTTGGGATCACAGTTGCCATGATATGAATCATGGTTGGCCTGCAACACTATATGTTAAATATGTTGTATACTGCGGTCATGGTGAAAATGACCAGGTGTTTCAAGATGGCCGATGCGGTTTGGTACCAGTAAAACAATTGGTGAAATGCATGCAAATTTAAGAATATATGTACACATTTTACAACTGCAGTAGGGGTATGGTTAGATGATCATACTTGAGTCCCACTTTCAGTGTTTGTATTCCCACAGTCAGATCTGCAATTGTTGATATATTCCATTGTGCATATGCATTATCTTAAGAGCATTTGCATATAGCAAGGAAGTATGCCAAAGGAGATGAGTTATGATGATGGGTGAATTGAAGATGACATAATATGTTAAGACAACATGAAGATATGAATACCAAATAATACTTTGAGTAAAATGAAGTATTGTGTAACAGTCTGATGTTGTAGGACCTGATTATGTACATGCTTGTGTACTTTGTCCAAATTGTGATGCTACTTGTGATATATGCATGATGGTGTTATGTTAATAAAGAGTATGGTGAATGATATGAGTGTGCAAAGTATACATATTTTGATGCATATGTACATAATCATACAGTATTCATATTCATTCCTTTGGAATGTATGACTCACTCTCCCATGTTGTCCATTTTTAGACTCGTGATGCAGGGCACTTATGGGAAGAGTGGATATTTTGAAGTACATTTTGGTTGAAGAGGTAAATAGTTGTATAGGAAGTGCCTTGGCCGGCCAAATCTAGATTTTTGTATAACATATAGGATGTATGTATGCTCATTTTGTTATCTAGAATATAGATGATGATTTTGTGGGTCATTAGGAAAATTGGACCTTCGTGTGTATGGCCAATTTTCATTTATGACCCAAATGATGTAAGTTGATGAACTATGATGTGTGTTGGAGATAAATCCTATGTATGATTGAAGGTTCAAGTAGAAATTTATGTTTCAATGATTATATGAGATGATGTGTTTGAATTAATATAAATTAATGAACTAGATTGGTGTTTAAAGGATAATGATAATTAAGACAAGTTATAAATGTGTAGTATGATATGCCTACTACGTTGAATTTGAATGATTTAGGGTGGAATGAGTTTTGGCCTGTTAAGTTGAAAGAAAATTTGGTATTTTTCGTTTCCCTATAGAACTCGCTCAAGCGAGTGAAAATCTCGCTCAAGCGAGATCTTTGTGTGTATCAGTGTTTTGTCACTGGCTGAAATTCGCTCAAGCGAATGGCCTTCTTGCCCAAGCGAGATTGGTCTAGAAACGGTGGATGGTCACTGGACCATTTTCGCTCAAGTGAAATGGCCCTGGCTTGGGAGTCGCTCAAGCGAGAGGAAAGGAATTGGACACTGGACGATTTTCGCCCAGGCGGGCTTTGCCTCGCCCAAGCGAAAATCGGGCAGTAAGTCCCCAATGTTTCTGGAGCAATCTCGCTCAAGCGAGATGTAATTTGCCTAAGCAAGATTGACCCCTGATGCAAACCTCCTCTCTCACTCAAGCGTCTCGCTGGCTCACCCAAGGGTGCTCTTTGAGTCTCGCTCAAGCGAGGTGGGGCTCGCCCAAGCGAGAGGAGCCCCTGATGCTTAATCTTTTCATTGCTCAGTGTTTCCTTATGTCGCTCAAGTGTGCCTACGCGAGATCGCTCGAGCGAAAGTGATACTCGCTTGAGCGAGTGGTATCCTGATGCACTTGTGTGTTTTGTTTTTAAATAATTATAATTTCCTTTGCATCAAAACCCTTCTTGCATCATCTTAAAAATTGGTTTAATCATATTATGAACCCTTGTATCTCATGAAATCTTTCCCCTTAAAATCTAATCATGCAACAACTAAATTAATTAATCCTTCCGTTATTCTTAATTGGAAATTTATTATTAAATCACCCTTTAAATTACCCTCTCATATCTTCATATATGGGAGTGGCTTTTCATTGATCCGGGGAGTTGTATTAAATGCTTCACCACTTTAATTATTCGATTTATAAATGATTGATAAACGCGAAAAATTCCACCATATTTTTGGGGCGTCTCAAATTGTATTCCATGCTCTACCTTCCACTTTTTGTTACTAAAAGGCTATGAACTATACTTAATTAATGTTTTACTTCTAATCCAACTTATTTTAGTATCATTAACTACATACAATTATTCTTTCCACTTACCCATTTTACATCCTATTGTTTACCCTTCGTAGTCAAGAAAATTCTAATTCATATCTAACTAATATCTTTTGAAAAGTATAACGTGCTTCTTATTTTTCCTACTCGTTAAAAATTCTTTTTGTCATTCCTTTTATTAATTCTATGTTACCACAATTATTATTAAATATAAAATATTTCTTTTTATCATTAAAGTACCATATGCTATCTTTTATCAAGAAAACTATAATTATAATAATAATTATTATTACCATAAACTATAATCATAATTATTATTATTATTATTCTTACCATTATTAACTAAAATCATTATTATTATTATTTATAATTCTTTTAATTTTAATTACTACCATCATTATATTTATTTAAAATTTATTAGACGTCGTTCAAATAAACACTTTTTGATCATCATCAGGATAAAATAAATATTGGCAAAAATAATGGTAGATATCTCGTAATACGTGAATTATCAGTAGACTTTCTAAACTTTAGTAGAACTCACGAAAATGGTGGTAGGACCTCCGAGACTTAGGGAAAGCTTACATGCAACATGGCGAGACTTATAGAAATTGGCAGGACACCACAAATTCATTGGCAGAGCTTACAGAAAGTGGTAGAAACTCCCAGAACCATCGGCAGGATTTATAGAATTTGGCAGAACTTCATAGAAACATAAGCAGAAGCCACCGATATTATTTAAACTTAACAAAATAAGTTTAAGTGTATGATTCCCCTCTTTTACCTCATGATCTTGTGGCTTCTAGAGGAAGGAGAATGATCTAGGGCTCTAAAAGCTTCAAAGGTAACCTGAACATGCCAAATGATGCGAGGCGGGCCTTGACTCCTAGGCGGAACTTACATGCATGACCTTCCAAGGAGGAGAATAGTGGTTACGGTGGCTGCCATGGAGAGACAAGGTGGAATCACGCATGAAAAAAGAACTCTAACGAAGAAATCGGAGAAGAAAATCAAAGAGGGGCTTACGATTTTAAGGTGGTGGCTACGGGTGGAGGGAGTGGAGGACAGTGATGGTGGCTGCCCGTAGAGGAGGAAATAGTGAAAAGGTGGATGATGGTGGTGGATGATGGTGGTGGCTGCTTGGTGGAAGCATTAGTGCATTATGTGGTTTTAACCACGGTCCTACAACCGTGGTTGTTCTCAGCATGGTTATAGGTAAGGGTCTTTTAGCACGGTTTCAAACTATGGTTGAAGATCACATATAAACACAGTTATAAAGAACTGTGGTAAAAGAGTGGTATTTTTAACCACGATTAGATGGCAACCGTCCTCAAAAGTGTGGGTTTTTAACCACGGTTAAATGACAACCATCCTCAAAATTGAGGGTTTTTAACCACGGTTATACCCATAACCGTGGTTAAAACTTAGGTTTTTTTATGCAGGCTTTGTTTTTATTCATTACCGAAAGCTGCAAGCAGAAAGTTTATAACCAGACAGCCCAATTGATGCACACAATAATATATATATATATATATAGCTCAATTAATGAAAGAGATAAAAATGAATAAATTTCAACAAAACCATATAAACAACAAATATAGTACATAAAATGCATAATATGACAATCCTAAAGCTACACTAATAGGTATAAATCCTACACACTAATAATAATAAATGACAAAAATGCTATTGGAGTCCTTCTTTGACTTGAAGAAAGCTGATGGCCCAATGTTTTCTAATTTTGTCAATGTATTTTTCAGGGAATTTTGAGGAGTCTTGAAAGTGCTGCAAAGAATAGACAATCATTAACAATGGTAGTGAACAACAAATTGTTAAGTAGTATATAAAAACCAAACTAGAGAATGTAGGCAGTGAAAACTTACAGTTGTCTATTCGTCTACTATACCAGATTGGACAATGGTGAGCATCATCTTCATGACGAAATACCCGCACTCAAAGCTGTCATCCTGCAAATAAGACTACAAGGTACCATACATTGAATTAACAATAAGTTACTATTTTTGTCACTAATTGAGCTAACTTTAAAATTAATGCTTGTTAGTTAAAGTACTTACTTTTGGGAAGACCCATTATAGTTTTTTCCTGCTCACCCTGCCCTTTAGTCAACAGTATCCACTTACAGCCCTGTGAGAGAATAAAACACCAGTTCAGTTAATAGAACGACTTAATTAGATTTGTAAAGTTGTCTAATGTTTAAAAGCAGCTTACGCGTTGACTAATTTCATGTAGTCCACACCAGGACTCCCATGCAAGGAACAGAAGCATGCAACAATGCCATTCTTCGGGCAAATGACCAGCAATTGCTAGTGAAGGCTACAATGAACATTGATTAGTAACAACGCAAAATGATTATATTAACAACACAAAGTAATTATTTAATAAACTTTTACTCTCTATGATATGGCGCAAGGTACACAGTCTTGTTTGATGCATTCATCGAATTCTGCATGTATGCCGGAATGTCCTCCTTGCTATTCCCTCGAGTTTGTATTAGAGAGGGCTCTAGGAAACCATAAGTGTCCTAGAAACCTCTTTCTATACAAACTCAATGTAGAAACCTAAGAAAATTTACACACGTTTAGTTAGTGAAAAATAACATTTTAATTGACACAATCATTGAACGAAAAACATTACACCTACAACTCCCAACATTGAAGGCGGGAAATGCATTTCCAACTGATATAGTATAAGAAACCCTTCCTGTTCCAACGCTTCCAACTCCTCGTGGGTGATTACTTTGCCACATATGGCATTGAAAAACAAACACACCCTTGTTATCACATTCTGACATTTTGAGGGAGAATGTCACGAATGACAATGGGTAGAAATTACTGCATCAATAAATGAGAATCGTGCGACTTCAAACCAACTAACTTTAGATCCTTTATGGAAACACAAGTGTTGATGTTGGAACCGTACCCAGATGAAACTTTGACACCACGCAACGATTCACATAAACTTTGCTTCTCTTTTTTGGATAAGGTATGACATGCTGGAGGCAAATATGTTCGTTTTCCCCTTGATTGTGGGTGCAACTCCTCACGTATACCTAACAACTCCAAGTCTAGACGCGAATTCAAGCCATCCTTAGTTTTTCCAGGTATGTTTAATAGGGTTCCAACCAAACTATCGCACACATTTTCCTCCATATGCATCACATTAATATAGTGTCTTACATCAAGCTCTTTTCAATATGGAAAATCAAAAAATGTTGACCTTTTCTTACTTCTATTTTTTACAGTGGACTACTTCTCAAACTTACCAAGAACCACATTGACATCTTTGACCTTTTCATATACTTGACGACCAGACAGTGATGGAGGAGGCCCTTTAAACTTTTACATACCATTGAACGACTTCTTTAACCTACGAAGTAGATAATTAGCCGTAAGAAACCTACGATGTCAAAGATAAACATTTTTCCTTCCATGATGTAGTCAATCAGAACTAGTTTCCTCCTCACATATAGGACATGCTTTATGACCTTTGACGCTGTAACTCGAGAGGTTACCATAGTTCCCTCCTCACATACAGGACATGGCTCTCAATTTGAATGAATGTCCTGCAAACACATCAAACACATCAACCCTATCTTCCTATAACATTTTTAGGTCTTCAACTAACGAATTTAAGTATACATCAATGTTATTCCCTGGTTGTCGTGGACTAGAAATCATCATTGATAGCATAACATATTTCCACTTCATGCAAAACTATGGCGGCAAGTTGTAAACAAACAATAAAATAGGCCACGAACTATGGTTTGTGCTTAGGTTCCCATATGGGTTCATACTATATGTGGCTAGTGCAAGCCTAACATTTCTTGGGTTATAAGGAAAATCCAGAAACATCATATACATTTTCTTCCATTGCAATCCATCTATCGGATGCCTAAGTAGTCCATCAATAACCCTTTCATCAGTATGCTATCTCATAAGCTTTGCATCATCTACATTCAAACAGACGCTTTAGTCTTGGCACTATAGGGAGATACCATAACACCTTCGCAGGAGACCTTTAGTGCAAACTTCATCAAAATCAACCTCTTTCTTTTATATCGTGACACCCCACACCTAGGACATCAATGCAATATTTCATACTCACCACAGTATAATACACAATCATTTGGGCATACATGTATCTTGGTATACTCTAGTCCCATAGGACACAACACCTTTTTAGCCTCATAGTTACGATTTAGCAAGGTGTTACTAACTGGGAGCATTTCTTTCAACAACTTAAGCAAGCTGGTGAAACTTTTATCTGTCCACCCATTTATCGCTTTCAAATTAAATAATTGTAAAGCTGCTAACAACCTCGTGAAATTGGCGTAATTCAGATACAACAGCTTCTCAAAATCCTCACACAAAGTCGCATATACGTGAGCTCTCTTAAAACCTTTTACCCCCACATCACGGATCATATCCTTAAGTCGGTCATCCATGTCATCATCAACTTCATGCATAAAGCTTTGGTCTTTTATTTGAAAACTAGTACTTGGTACCTCAACATGTTCACCATGCCATATCCATCACGTATAAGTCTGAAGAAAACCATCGCACAACAGATGTTCTCGCACCTCTTCCAATTCTAGTCGACGCATGTTCAAGCATTTAACACAAGGGCAAAAATACTTTCCATTCACCTCCTCAGCATTTTATATCATAAATTCTATAAATGTTTTGACTCTACCCTCATACTGTGGACTTATACGTGATACGGTTATCCAACTTCGATCCATACTCACTGTTTACAATACCAATAAATTTAACGGTTATATGAATCTCACTTTCTTTACAAAGGTGGTGGTCCTGCCCATTTAGGATGAACATTTTTCTATACTTCATAACTACATACAACTTAAGAGTTATTTTAAAATTTGATAAAATTTTAGCAGCATTTCGCATTGGTCTCTAAGTACACAAAATGAAAGTGGTGACATCTAATTCAACCACAATCAAATATGTACCCAGAGAACAATACAAAATTTAACTAACCAAAACTTGATCAAATTTTAAAATTAGTCCTAACTTGTACATAGCAATGATGCATAAAAAAATTGTTCATCCCAAACTGTCCAAACGGACAATTCAAGATTCAACACGAACGATGAAATCAATTAATTTAATTACCATTTGTGTCGAATCTTAAATGGAAAACTATGGTTCACTCATACAATTTAAAAAATCACAAACTCATTTAAAAGAGACTAAATAAACTAATCAGAAACTAAAAATATAAATAAAAATTAACCTAAACAAAATTAGCGACACAAAATTAAAATTCAAATTAAAGACAGTAAATAGGGTATTTTTATTAGTTTACTATTGCTAATTTTTTTATTTAGTCGGGTAGTATTTAGATTTAACATATGGTGTTTTGGGGTGTTGTATGATAAACAAAACTAATTATTATTGTTATAATAAAATTATTTAAAATTATAGAACTAAAATAATTATGGGGTTAATTTATTATGATATTAAAGTTTTAAATTGCCTAATCACAATTTATACACATATCTACCCCTAATTTATAATTTCAATTATCCTTTGTGGGCTTGTGTAATTTTGTTACAATGTTCATCTTTAATACAATGTATACTTTTACAAGTAACTTTTTATTTAGCTGAAAATATCAATTTTTATGTATTTAATTTTTTTTACTAATGTAAGGAAATAATAATGTTTATATATTTATATAGTGAAAAATATCAGTAGTGGAAAATAATAGTCCCTAACTTCCGTTCATCGGTTTAGATTGCTTGTATTAATCAATTACATATCTTCCTTAAGGAAACCACTACTCTGAGATTACTATTCATCAAACAGTTAAATCCCTTGGGCATTAAATTGATTGGTTTTCTAAACTCATGAGCTAAAATGAAAGTTTAAAAGTCAAGGAAAATAGAAAATAGACATTCATATAACTAAATAGAAAATAGCTAAAATGAAATAAATAGAGACTGCAGCAACCTCATAAATCCAAATCACCAACACATTCATGCGAAATTGAAAATAGATGTGCAATAGTAAAACAAGAGAGAGTGAAAGGAGAAAAGAGACTCATGAAGTGGAAGCCAAGGAGAAGAAGTGAAACATGAACTTGAAATGGTGTTGAAGACGAACGTCAAATGTCAAACACGTCTATCGTTGCAGCCACAAGAAATGTTATTGAAGACGGACGTGAAATGCTATTTGAAGATGAACATGAAAGTGAAAATGGCGAGATAGAGGGATGAGGGAAAGTGACACTAGAGAGATGGAAGGAGAAGGGAAAGTGAACGGTCTGTTTAAGTAAAGACGAAGCATTTAAACTAATTTAAAGACATTTGACCACGGTTCTCTTATAACCGTGTTAATAGATTAACAATTAACCATGGTTCCTTGAAACAACGGTGGTAATAAAGAAGACATTTGACCACGGCTCCTAAAGATCCGTGTTTATAGGCGGATATAAACACAATTACTAGCCAACCGTGTTTGTAGATCTTTTTAAAAATATATACATGAATAGATGGTGCCTATGACCATGATTATGAAGGAACCGTGATTAAAAATGTTCTTTATAATTACAAAATACCACCATATTATTTTCAAATACGGTTCTCCTATAACCATGCTTATATCCTGTCATCGTATCTATTTTTTGTGCTAGTGTGGGTTGTGCTGGCTGTGGGTAGAAAAGGAGAAAAAGTGGTGGAAGCCGAGAGAAAAAGAGAGAGCATGTAAAGAAGTGAGTGGAAAAATGAAAGTAAAGTGATAGGGGGTGATCACAAATTTATAGGGAGAGAGAAGGAGAGATGGCGTTTATGCGACGGTGAGGTGGCGCACGGTGATAGAGGAAGAAAATGATGACGGGAAAAGATAACTTAGGGTGTAAAAAACTAGGTTTGTATCTAGTTGTCAACAATCGCAAACATGGACTTAATCATAACAAGTTTTAATAAATTCCTAATTTATACAAGGATGAGAATTTGGAAAAATGCTCTACATGAAAGTTGTAGGGTTTTATTTTCTCTTCAAAACAAGCTAGAGAATGAGTAATTCTGATCACCGTAGTAAAAGTTATGGTTGAGCCAAGGAAAGTGTTAGCTCGGTAATAATGTTTTAACTGTTTATGTTTACCACTGGGTCATTAATTGGAAAGCGCACCAATCATTTGTAGTTTTCAAAATTTAGATATCGTTCCACTGGGATTGAAAGTCCAATAACAACAGTAATTTCCTAGTTACTATGGTAAATGAAAATAAACTTATAGACAAAAGAATAATTTATATACAATTTATACAATATTCACAGGGTAGCATAGTTGAATTGTTCATGAGATAAAAAGAAAATAAAAATCTATCTAAAAAGTTGAGTTGCAAACTAGAATAGGTAAGATACTTGAGAATAAAACACAGATAGACAAATTATGTTGGAAATTGGATCCCTAATCTAGAATAACAATGAGGAACTCAAGACATGCATATTTAATCATCAAGTTTCATGTCACTGCAGCTTAAATTCATTATAACCGATCCTTCGTGATATAAATTCTAAGAATTCACCGTAAAGTACGATCCCTCGTGAGTTTTCTCAGTAAAAACTTGCATTATGTCCGGGCCTTATAGCAACAATGGTTGACAACCCCTATAGAATTGAGATACCAAGGGTATTCCAACTTTTACTTTCGTCAAAACAAGTTTCAATACGGCATGAATAATCATTCTCCCGTTTGACATTCACACTAATAAAACAAGTTTCAATACACATGAAAATCATTCTCCCGTTTGACGTTCATATTAATAAAAGATTGAAATACTAACATGGACTTGAATCATAAACATGCAGAGGTCGAATTTACAACATTATACTTAATAAATTAGTTCACCAATTTCAACATAAACAGATTAGTTACACATGGTAAAAGTAAAAACAACACTTACAGAGGTTGACATTATGAAGACGATGGTAACTTCACGATACAACGATCACAATACAACAAGACACTCTCAAGTATCTAGAAAACTATTCTAGAACTACAAACTCACAAAAGAAATACTTAAAGTCGAGTACAAAGAGAGAAAAGAATGAGAATGGGATGATGGAATAGGATGCTTAGAATGGTGTTGGATGGCCCTATTTATAGGGCTGAGCAAGGGTGCTGATGCTACGCGTCAGTCCCCTGACTCAGCCTCCATTAAACATCTCGAAGTGGCCATGAGGGAATTATTAAATGAATCATGCCTTGCCACTTGGCCCTGTCCCCCATTTGGTTTTGGCCATTTATACTGAGTGGGGTGGCCAATAATGGGTCAAAGCTGAGTGCTTGGGCAAGCTGGCTGTGGAGTACACGCAGCTCTGACGCTACGCGTGGCTGTGACGCGTAGCGTCAGGATTAAAAGTAACCACGCTACGCATGGGGTTGATGCTAAGCGTCAGCTCCTCCAGTATCTTTAATTTTCTCTTGAATTTTCTACTTTTTCACTGCAAAACTAGAGAAAATTGATCAAGGGCAGATTATTTCCAACAACATCCATTTATTGAATTTAAAATCTAATTTTCTAACAAATTAAACTAATTTTTATGATTTTTGTGAAATTTTTATTAAAGCTTTTATTGAAAGTTTGAGGACTAACAAATACCCCAAACTTGAGACATTGCTCGTCCTCAAGCAAGAGAGAAAAATAAGAAAGAATAAAAATTTGAAATCAAATTTTTGAGTTAGTCTGAGAATTTACTACAAAAAGTAATTTCACAATTTAACTAATTTGTAATAATCAAAAATTGATATCTAATATAACAAAGGTTTAATGATAAAATTAATTACAATATTTTATTAACAAACCGAGCAAAATTTTAGGCTTACCTCACAAGTGTTTATCTCTATGTAAAGGGTAACCTGTTTCACTCAATCAATCATAAAATCAAACGAATTTAACTTTGATTGTCATCTAATCAATGGTTAGTTATACAGAGTTAATTCAAAAATCACAAGGTCTTTTCACGGGTTGTAATGAGGCTTGGCTTACAAGAATCAATGGTTTTTCTTGGAATTCAAAACCTGAAATCATAAAAGAGCATTTTATAATTTGTTGGCATTATCTTGGCCCAAATCTCAATTCCCTTATAGATGAAAAATAAATACCCCCAACTTGATTCTTTTCACTATTTTTGATTTTTCTTTTTCATATTTTATTTTTTTATATTTTGAAAAGAATCAAGTTGTTTATCTTTTTCACTCCCCATTTTTGTAAGAGCACTAAAGATATTTTTCATTTCTTTCAACTGCTCTTTTAATCAATCAAGTATAAGGAATGGTTAAAACTGTTTTAGGTTTAAGGGTACCAAAGAATTTATTCTCAGGCTCAATATGGGCTTGCAAAGGATAAAATAATTTTTACTAAGGTAAGCTATTTGGCCCAAGGTTTCTTTTCACCAATAAATGTGCCTTGATCATTTTCCTGAATTATCTATACAACAATACAAATCAGAGATTAAAGCAAAATCAATTTGAATCAAGTTATGTCGATTAAACCCTCAAGTGTTTAAAGGATCTCTTAACTCACCGGGTTACTGAAATTTGCTTGATAGTTAATAAACTTATTGTAGTTAAATTTATTAAAATTCCTAAGTTATAAAAGAATTAATAATTAATTTTACAAAATTGGTTTTATTGTGTAAAAGCTTTAAGTGAATAAATTAACTTACTAACAAAAAAAATTTGAGTTATTTATAGTTTTTTTTTGAAAATAAATTAAAAATAACAAGTAACCGAATGGGTTGCCTCCCATTGAGCGCTAGGTTTAATGTCTCCAGCCTGACATTCATTTCAAGGGTCAGTTAAAAGATAACTGGTGGTAATTTTGTTAATTTCACCACCCAAATAGAGTTTGAACCTTTGCCCATTTACCATCCAACTTCTTTTGGAAGTTAGATCTTCAATTTCCACTGCTCCATATGGTTTAACTTCTTTAATCAAAAACGGGCCTGACCATTTTGATTTCAATTTTCCAGGAAACAATTTTAATCTTGAATTGAACAATAAAACTTGCTGACCTGGTGTGAAGTGTCTTTTCTTTAACTTTTTATCATGGTAAGCTTTCACCTTACTTTTGTAACATCTGGATGATTCATAGGCATTGTTCCTCATTTCCTCTAATTTGAGTAGCTGTAACTTTCGTTTGTCTGCTACTACATTTTGATCAAAATTGAGGAATTTTAAAGCCCAATATGCTTTATGTTCCATTTCAACTGGAAGGTGACATGATTTTTCATAGACCATCTGGAAAGGAGAAAGACCAATTGGTGTTTTAAATACAGTTCTGTATGCCCAGAGTGCATCATCAAGTTTTTGTGACTAATCCTTTCTAGAAGATGACACGGTTTTCTCCAGAATTCTTTTTACTTCACGATTTGAAATCTCTACTTGTCCGTTGGTTTGTGGATGATATGCTGTGGCTACCTTATGCTTTACTCCATAATGCTGTAATACTTTCTGAAGAATTTTATTACAAAAATGTGAACCACCATCACTGATTAAAGTTCTTGGTGTTCCAAATCTACAAAAAATATTTTTCTTCAAAAAATTCACAATAGATTTAGTGTCAGCATTAGGGGTAGCGATTGCTTCCACCCATTTTGAAACATAATCAACTGCCAAAAGAATATATTGATTTGAGTAAGAGTTAGGAAAAGGTCCCATGAAGTCAATTCCCCAACAATCAAATACCTCAACCTCTTGTATATTTATGAGAGGCATTTCTTGCCTTCTTCCAACATTACCTATTCTTTAGCAGTTATCACAAGATTGAACAAATGAGTGAGCATCTTTAAAAAGAGAGGGCCAGTATAAACCTGATTGAAGAACTTTTGCGGCTGTTCTTTCATCATTAAAGTGCCCTCCATATGGTGATTTATGACAATGCCACAACACATCTTTTACTCCCCAGTCAGGCACACAACGCTGTAACAAATTATCCGCTCCAATTTTGAATAAATGAGGGTCATCCCAAACAAAATATCATGCATCTCTAAAGAATTTTTTTCTTTGTTGCCAAGTTAAATCATTTGGAAGAACTCCTGCTACTTTGAAATTGGCCATGTCAGCAAACCATGGCCGTTGTGTTATTTTGAAAAGTTTTTCATCAGGAAATTCTTCCAAAATTTCTTTTTCCTTGGCAGTAACCTCATTATTCATTAATCTAGAAAGATGGTCAGCTACCATATTTTCACTACCCTTTTTATCTTTGATTTCAATATCATATTCTTAAAGGAGAAAAATCCATCTGATTAATCGAGGTTTTGAATCAGATTTAGTCAAAAGGTACTTGATTACCGCATGATCAGTAAAAACAATTATTTTTGAACCAATCAAGTAAGATCAAAATTTTTCTAAAGCATATACTATGGCTAGTAATTCTTTTTCAGTAGTTGCATAATTTATTTGATTTTCATTCAAAACTTTACTAGCATAATGTATGACTTTAAAAAAATTTTCATATCTTTGACCTAAAACTACTCCAACAGCATAATCACTTGCATCGCACATAAGTTCAAAGGGTAGATTCCAATTAGGAGCAACAATTACAGGGGCAAAAACTAATTTTTCTTTCAAGGAATTAAAAGCTTTAAGACATGCTTCATCAAATTTGAATTCAACATCTTTATTCAGAAGGTTTGATAAGGGGTTTGCAATTTTTGAAAAATCTTGAATAAACCTCCTATAAAATCCAGCATGTCCTAAAAAGCTTCTAATACCTTTTACATTTACAGGGGGTGGGAGTTTAGAAATTACCTCTATCTTGGCTTGGTCTACTTCAATGCCCCTAGAAGAAATTTTATGACCAAGTACAATTCCTTCTTTCACCATGAAGTGACACTTCTCCCAATTAAGCACCAAATTTGTCTTAATACACCGCTTCAGTACGGTGTCCAGGTTGGATAGACATGTCTCAAATGAATTCCCAAAAACTGAGAAGTCATCCATGAAAATCTCAATGCTCTTTTTAATTAAATCTACAAAAATAGCAAACATGCATCTTTGAAAAGTAGCAGGTGCGTTACATAATCCAAATGGCATTTTTCTGTAAGCAAATATGCCAAAAGGACATGTAAAAGCAGTTTTCTCCTGATCAAGAGGGTCAACAGCAATTTGATTATATCTAGAATAACCATCAAGAAAGCAGTAATATTCTTGTCCAGATAATCTTTCAAGCATTTGATCCATAAAAGGCAGTGGAAAATGATCTTTTCTTGTTGCTTGATTTAATTTTCTATAATCAATGCATATTCTCCAACTGTTGACAGTTCTTGTAGGACTTAGTTCATTTTTTTCATTAACAATTACTGTCATACCATCTTTTTTGGAACAACTTGGACAGGACTTACCCATGCACTATCAGAAATGGGATAAATAATACCTTCTTTCAGCAATTTCAGAACCTCCTTTTTGGTTACCTCCTTCATAGTTGGGTTGAGGCGTCTTTGAGGTTAAGCAACAGGTTTGAAATCATCTTCCAACAAAATTTTATGCATGCAGTATGATGGACTTATACTTTTCAAATCTTCAAGTGTCCATCCAATTGCTTCTTGATTTCTATTCAATACTTCCACCAGTTTTTCTTCCTCTGTTTCACTTAACAGATTACTAATGATTACTGGTTTTAAATTACCTTCTTTCAAAAAGATGTATTTTAGATTGGAAGGTAACACTTTTAGTTCAGGTTTCTGGATTTCTTCAACAGGTGAGTCTTGAATTTCTTCAATCTTTCTTGATTCAAAGGAAATTTCTTTCCCTTGGTCGAATTCTTCAAGATACCTTTCAATCTATTTCTCCTCTTCTTCATTCAAAAATTCAACAGAATTAGTCAATAACTTATTTAATGGGTCGGAAATAGACATACCTTTTGATAAGGAAAGATAGGTTTCATCAAGGATGTCCACTTTGAAACAGTCTTGCTTCGGGCTAGGATGTTTCATTGCTTTGAAGACATCGAAATTCACTTCCTCATCGTGCACCCTTACTGCTAGCTTCCCGTTGTCCACATCGATCAATACTCGAGCAATTTTCATGAATGGTCTTCCAAGAATCAGAGGAACATCAGCATCTTCCTCCATGTCTAAGATCACAAAATCCACAGGGAAGTAGAATTTGTCAACCTTTACAAGCACATCCTCTACAATCCCATAAGATCTCTTGATGGATTTATCAGCTAATTGCAGAGTCATTCTTGTCTGTTGCGGATCAAGGTCACCAATACGCTTCATCATACTTAGGGGCATTAGATTGATGCTAGCCCCTAGATCTAATAAAGCCTTTCCGATATTTACTCCACCAATAGAGACAGGAATAGTGAATTTGCCAGGATCTTTGGATTTTTCCAGCATCTTGTATTGTCAAATAGCGCTGTAACTTGCTTCAAGTTCTACTATCTTCTCATCATACTTCCCTTTCTTTGTAAGCAGTTCTTTTATAAACTTAGCATATGTAGGCATTTGTTCTAATGCCTCAGAAAAAGGAATGTTTATGTGCAACTGCTTAAAAATTTCAAAGAATCGCTTGTATTCCTTTTCTTTATCCTTTTTTGATAGTGGATGAGGATAAGGTAAATCCTGGACAGGAGGTGTCTGTCCCAAATATTGATTTTTTTGATTTTTTTCTTTTCTTTTTATTTCATCTTTTTCTTTTTTTTCTTCACTTTCTTCTTCTTTTTCTTCTTTTTCTTTTTCTTTTTCTTTTTCACAGTCTATACCTACAGTTTTACCACTTCTTGTAAAAATAGCCTTACATTGTTCTTTCATTTTGAACTCCTTTATGTCGGCTACTTCTTTTACTAACTGACTTAACTGTTGATCTGATGCTTTACGTACAGCCTTAATTGTCTCCATGTATTGCATCAATTGTTGAATACTTTCTTCAGCCTTTGTCAATCTAGTATTGTAATCACCTTGATTGTTGAAGGATCTAGCATTTTGCCTCCAACCATAGTTTTGGTTTTGCCTTCCCTATAGGTAATTGTTAGAAAAAGAATTTACAAAATTGAAAGGGAAGTTAGCCAATGGTATTCTTTGATGGTTCAGAAAATTGGCTTGCTCTTGCTTATTTCTGTCAGGGGCACAGTAACCACATGGTTGTTCACCCATGCAATGCATACATTGTTTCAATTGAGCGGGGGGTGGTGATGTCACTTGAGCAATTTGAAGTTTCTCTAGTTGTTTGCTCATGGCTTCAATTTGTTGGGTCAGTAATTTTTGCTGAGCCAATACTGCATTATTTACTCCCAATTCGAGCATACCTAGCTTCCTTGGTGCATTACCTCTTTCATGTTTTACTTGGCAATCACTAATAGACATTGATTCCAATATCTTAATAGCTTCTTCCACGGTCTTATTCATTAAAGAACCACCTACACAAGCATCTAACATCATCTTGAACTGAGGTAATAACCCATGGTAAATGATCCTTACCTTTTCGGCATCATCCAGGTTGTGGTTTGGACACTTTCTCAAGAGTGCCTTGAATCGTTCCTATGTTTCTCCTAATGATTCATCATTGTTTTGAGAAAAAGAGTGTATGGTTGTCATGGCTTCAAAATATTTTGAAGGAGAGTAAAATCTTTCTAAAAATTTTCTTTCAACATCGAACCAGTTTGCAAAACTACCCGGTGGATAAGATTTAAACCATTCTTTAGCTTTACCAATCAATGAAAAAGGAAATAATCTCATATAAACAGATTCTTCTTGATTGGGTTCAAAACCAATTGTGCTGCATAACTCATAAAAAACAGTTAAATGTTCATACAGTTCTTCATGATTTAAACCAGCAAATTGATTATTTTGAATAATATTTAAAGTAGCAGGTTTAATCTCCACTGGCACAATAGGTCCTTGAAACATTCCTGAAACTCAGGGTGGACCATTAATAGCAGTAAACTGTCCCAATGTTCTCCTTTCAGCAGCCATATTTGAATTTTCAAAAATTTTAGAGGTAGAAGAAGAATTAGTTTGTGTTTTAGATTTCAAAGACTTGATTTTCTTTACAAACCTTTCTATCTCAGGATCAAAATAAATTTTACCTGCGGTAGATCGGGTTTGCATACACAAACTAGACAAAGAAGGTTAGTATAATAATAAGTAAAAGTAAACAAATAACAAAAATTTAACTAAGGTAAAAATATTTACCACGGTAATTAAAAATTTACTGTTTTACTGAAACAATTCAATCCCCGGCGACGGCGCCAGAAAACTTGTTAGCCCGGTAATAATGTTTTAACTGTTTATGTTTACCACCAGGTCATTAATTGGCAAGCGCACCAATCGTTTGTAGTTTTCAAAATTTAGATATCGTTCCACTGGGATTGAAAGTCCAATAACAACAATAATTTCCTAGTCACTATGGTAAATGAAAATAAACTTATAGACAAAAGAATGATTTATATACAATTTAGACAATATTAACAGGGTAGCATAGTTGAATTATTCATGAGATAAAAAGAAAATAAAAATCTATCTAAAAAGTTGAGTTGCAAACTAGAATAGGTAAGATACTTGAGAATAAAACACAGATAGACAAATTATGTTGGAAATTGGATCCCTAATCTAGAATAACAATGAGGAACTCAAGACATGCATATTTAATCATCAAGTTTCATGTCATTGCAGCTTAAATTCATTATAACCGATCCCTCGTGATATAAATTCTAAGAATTCACCGTAAAGTCCGATCCCTCGTGAGCTTTCTCAGTAAAAACTTGCATTATGTTCGGGCCTTATAACAACAATGGTTAACAACCCCTATAGAATTGAGATACCAAGGGTATTCTAACTTTTACTTTCGTCAAAACAAGTTTCAATACGGCATGAATAATCATTCTCCCGTTTCTCATTCACACTAATAAAACAAGTTTCAATACACATGAAAATCATTCTCCCGTTTGACGTTCATATTAATAAAAGATTGAAATACTAACATGGACTTGAATCATAAACATGCAGAGGTCGAATTCACAACATTATACTCAATAGATTAGTTCACCAATTCCAACATAAACAGATTAGTTACACATGGTAAAAGTAAAAACAACACTTACAGAGGTTGACATTATGAAGACGATGGTAACTTCACGATACAACGATCACAATACAACAAGACACTCTCAAGTATCTAGAAAACTATTCTAGAACTACAAACTCACAAAAGAAATACTTAAAGTCGAGTACAAAGAGAGAAAAGAATGAGAATGGGATGATGGAATAGGATGCTTAGAATGGTGTTGGATGGCCTTATTTATAGGGCTGAGCAAGGGTGCTGACGCTACGCGTCAGTGTGACGCTACGCGTCAGTCCCCCGACTCAGCCTCCATTAAACATCTCGAAGTGGCCATGATGGAATTATTAAATGAATCATACCTTGCCACTTGGCCTTGTCCCCCATTCGGTTTTGGCCATTTGTGCTGAGTGGGGTGGCCAATAATGGGTCAAAGTTGAGTGCTTGGCCAAACTGGCTGTGGAGTCCATGCAGCTCTGACGCTACGCGTGGTTGTGACGCATAGCGTCAGCATCAAAAGTAACCACGCTACGCGTGGGGTTGATGCTACGCGTCAGCTCCTCCAGTATCTTTAATTTTCTCTTGAATTTTCTACTTTTTCACTACAAAACTAGAGAAAATTAATCAAGGGCAGATTATTTCCAACAACATCCATTTATTGAATTTAAAACCTAATTTTCTAACAAATAAAACTAATTTTTATGATTTTTGTGAAATTTTTATTAAAACTTTTATTGAAAATTTAAGGACTAACAGAAAGGTGCTCTAGAGGCTCCCAAATTTTTAAGGGCTGAAAATAGGCAATCAATGGGGAGAATCTGTTAGGAATTGGCTCTCGGGCTTTTCATAAGAATTGTAGAGAATTTTGATACAAGTCCATAGAAATAAGAATGACTTGATTTTGACATCGGTAGGAGAAGTTACGCATGAAACACTAAAAAATGGGTTCATGTTAGGCGTCCTTAATGTGAAGCTAAAAGGGATAAATTTTTCACATGTTTGTTACGTGAATTAGCTCTTGAGGCCTTCATGAGAATTTGAGGATTTTGTTACAAGAATTCTGGGACAAGAATCGTGCAAATTGGACATTTGTGGAGAGAGTTATGAATTTTATTGTAAACCATATGAAAATTAATGGGATAACAAACAGGTTTTTCAAGGTACAAATCCTCAAATCTCAAACTAGGAATGATCTGTTGGGAATTAACACTTTGTATCAAATTTATTAGAAAGGCTTCCTAATAATTTGACATTGATGTTTCTATTTATGAAAGTGGTTCTAAGAGCTTGGAGCTTATTCAACAAAGTTTGGAATCTTTCAAACATTTGGTCTATGGTTTCACTGTCCTTCATTTTGAAGTTATCATGTTGTTTATTTAACAATATTCTTTTGGACTTTTTAACTTTGGAGGTTCCTTCAAAGTTATTAGGGAATCCTATCGGGTTAGGTAACATAATACAAGGATTCCTATAAGGTCTTACAAGTTACATGTTTCAAAGCAAACAATAGCAATTAAAATTTATTTATACTAACCTCTTATAGCACAGTACAAGACACAACTGAAGAAATAACAACCTCGTCCTTAAGGAATCCACACAAGCACTCCTACAAAAAAAATACACCTTTAGATGCTAGTTCGTTAGAGTGTAGCCTTTGTAACTTTTACGAAGATAAGTGTATCCCAAAAGTGCGACTAATGGGCATCTCATTCTCTATTTGTAATGCTTAGGTCTGATCTAATAAGCACTTTCAATGAATGGGCTCTTTACTAAATTTAAATGAGTTAGGCCCAATAGTTTTAATTCTAGTCAAACTAAAATAAAGACTATTCTCTAACGGGCTTACTCTATACGTGTGACCCTATAGGAAATATATTTGGTTTATAAACATTTAATATATAATATAATATAATGAGCAGCATCTAGCAATATATCAATCCAAATATAAATATCAAAATAACCTATAATTGAGAAACTTTACATGTTTGGTCCCTTTGTCAAGATATCTAATTGGGCCCAAGGCATGATCATCATTATCCTTGAATGGCACAATTTATTTTACTTGATACCAGAGTAGATTTTTCTTAATAAATAATCAATATTTATTTTCCTAGCATGGTCATGTATTTTCTTAAGTCTCACTCCATGAAGCGACCCATAGATATCACTTCTGTCATATAGGAGAAACAAATCTGATTAGCATCACTCACATCTCTCAACATGATTTGTTCTATAAAACCCTAAATTTTAAAGAAAACAATTTATGGAATAATGGTAATTAATTATTTATGGTTCAATAATTATGGGAGAATTAATTTGACATTAGAGGTGAATTATCAGTAAATTAAGATTTACCAAAGTTGGATGATTTAACAGATGATGTAGGACCTACTTGGTCGAATTAAATAATTGATGGGTCAAGAATGTCTAGAAAATTATTGTGGTTATGATGGTATAGTTGGAATAATTTTTAGTGTTAAGGAAATAATTAATTGGACTCGACACATGTTACTAAATGGGGAAAATACGAGCCAAAATGGAATTAAAAGAAAATAAAAATTCCCTTTTCCTCTTTTCTCTTAACCGTGTGGCCATTCCCTCTCATTTTTACTTTCTTTTGCACAATGGGCAAAGGGAAATTATTGACCAATGGTAAAAGCAAATTGGGGCATCCTTTTAACCATTGGGTAATACCCAATTTACATTAAAAATTCTCTCTCTCTTCTCCCAACCGTGTATACTTCTTCTTCTCCCCTCCATCTCTAATTTTTCTTCTTCTCCTCCATGCTTCATCTCCAAAACTGTGAGCCACCCATTCCATTCCATTTCTTGCTAAAAATTAAAGCTAAGCTTGAATTCACGAAGCATTTATGGAGCTTTGGAGCTTGCTTAGACTATCTTTTTCTTCCCTTATCTCTATTTTCGGTTTTGGCTTTAGCTTGGATGGTGAGGTAAGATTCTGAACCATTCTACTCCATTGTTAGTTTTTATGGTACATATGCTTGCAACATTAATGTTGGGTTGTATAGGTGAGGAAGAAAATGTTAAAACCCTAGGCTTGGATGGCTTGAGATGTGACTTTTGATTATGGTGTTATGTTAGAAATGGATGTGGTTTATGGTTTGTATATGGATTTTAGGAATGGGTTGAAATTATTGATTGGTTGATTTTGATGAAGACCCTAGGTGTTGATAAATTGGGGATTTTTGCTAAATTGATGATTTTGATGATTTTGGATGCTTTAGAATGGTTTCTATGAGAAGAATGAGATTTTAGAAGCATTGAAATTTAATGTTGATGTTGAGGAAAATGTGAGCTAAGTTCATGATGTTATGTATGATGGTTTATGCATGTGAAACCCAAACCATAGGGTAGATGACCATTGGGACAATTGATTGTTGTTTACAAATGATTGGCACTTTGATGATGATATAATGTTTGTAATGATGTATGTGAATTGACGGAATTGATGATTCGTGATTGTATGAAACCCTTAAGAAATTGATAATTCATTGGCCATAAGAATGGTTTGGTGGGTAGAGACGATGCTTGGAAATCATTGGTGTTAAATTGCTAAGGTTCCAATCTTAAGATTTGAGGAATTGAGTTTGAGGATTTGGATGTATTATGAATAAGGAATATGATCTTGTTATTGTTGGGTGTGGTTAGCCCCTTTGATATCTATAGGATCTCAGTTTTGGGAAAGGAATTCCCGAAGCCTAACACAAGAATGTGAATTAGTGTTTAGGCAAGTCTAGGACTTAATACGATCCCCATAAGATGTTAATAATTTATTAACATTGTAATGATGCCTTATGATGGCTTATCAATGGCTTGCATGTATATGTTTGTTTATGATAGGATTGTGTTCTGGACAATGATATGGAACGATCGAGGCAATTGCATTGTGGTTCTTCTCTCTAGGTAGGAGAGGAGTTTACATTTTAAAGTGCATAAATGAATAATTGTTAATTAAGGATATGTATGAACTCATGCAATGCCTTGCCATGAATGTGTTAAATGTTTGAATTGATGATGTGGTGAATGATGGCTTGGCTTATGTTGAATGTTATGAAAATATATATATATATATATATGTGAAATGTGAATGATTGTTTGATTGTCCCTTGGTTGGACATGAATTAGTTGTTGATGAAAACCTATGAATAAATAAACTAATTAAGGTATAAAGTATTGTTTATGATGATTGTGCAGAAAGATGAGTGAGGTAGTGATGTGGAATGTTGTTAAAACCTCCCTTAGATATTTGAAGGTTTAGAATTGAAAATAGAGAGGCACGGTTTCTTGAAATAGGCCTAAATACATGATTAATTATGGGTAAAGTGTTAAATTAGGCCAACTGTTGAAAAGAAGTATATTAGCATGTGGAAAGGAGTGAAAGACTCAAGTTTTGTACGTGTAATGGTTAACTCGCTCAAGCGAGTTGGGATCTCGCTCAAGCGAGAGTCCCCTGTATCTGATGGATGGCCTCTGGCCAAATCTCGCTCAAGCGAGAAAGAGTCTCGCTCAAGTGAGATGTGTATGAATAAGAGGAATGCTTACTGGATGAATCTCGCTCAAGCGGGTGTGGCCGTGCTTGAGCGAGCGAGAGGAAAAATGGTTCTGGAGAGATCTCGCTTAGGCGAGTAGCATAGCAAATGGATTCTCGCTCAAGCGAGCAAGCCTTGAATGAGGCACTGGATGCTTTTCGCCCAAGCGAGCGTGAGTCGCTTGAGCGCGCTCGAGGGTCTGATGCTGAGATTCCACTCGCTCAGGCGAGTGGCCAAGTGAAGGGAATTTCACTCAAGTGAGCAAGTGTGGGAACGTTACTGGAGGAATTTCGCTTATGCGAGAAGGCTCGCCCAAGCGAGCTTTGCCGATCTCGCTCAAGCGAAGGTGAATCTCGCTTGAGCGAGTTTCCCCAGAATTGGATTTATTCCATTTTCTTTATTGTGGGCTTATGTCGGCCCCTTACCCTTATATTGTGAGATGATTGAGGGAATATATGAGGGCAATATGATGATGATATGACATGGTGGTGATTGGGATTGATTGGTACATTTGGGATAAATTGTTATGATATATTTACCACCTAAAATGGAATAATGAAAGAATGATAATGAGAATATGATGATGGGGTTATGAGATATACCCTTGAGTAATTATGAACCCAATGAGAAAATGATTAAATGACGAGGTATTTGCTATAAACCGATGAATCGGTGATGACAATGGCAATGTGTAACAAAAAACGATGTTGTGGATTATTTCCTTGAGTAAAGGATGGTCGTTATTATTAATGATTTGTTGTATACCATTATGTGTGATACAAATGTGATCTCGTATGTGTGGTTTGAATTTGATGTAGGCTCTCCATGCACTTTCTTGAAGAGGGATGGATCTAGGGCTCTTTCTCCTATCTTCCTTCAAAGCAAGCTTGAGACTTCTTCTTCAAGGCAAGGGAAACCGAAAAACTAAAGCCTAAACTAGAGGAGAGTGACGCAAAAACAAAGGAAAAGAGAGTGGAAATGGAAGGAGAGAAAGTGGACAATGGAGGAAGGCTTAGACAAAGGGAGAGGGAAAGGTTGGAGGCCACTTCCTAAGGTGGAGGAAGATAACTCCACTCACCATCAAGGGAGGGAGAAACCCCTTGGATAAGAGCTTGAGAGAGCTCTCAAATTCTAGAGAGAAGGAGGAGAATCTCTCACTAGGAAACACTTAAGTGCTCTCAAATTTTGCAAATGAATTAATGGTGCTTGATTACAAAAGGAGAAGCCCTTATATAGGCCATGGAGGATTTTAGCCAAGGACTAGAAGAATGGGCTTGATCATGACTCCAAGGCCCTTTAAGAGAAAAGATGAGCAAATGGCCTATACATGGCCCAAAAGGGAAAGTACAAGGCCCAAAAGTGGCCCATTTGACCTTGTAAGGCCCAAAGCTATCCTATAAGCCTAGAGAAACTATTTAGAAAGTATATTACAAGTAAAGTACACATAGGTCCTCATAGGTTCCTTATTGGGCTTAGGCCCACTAGAAGAGAGAAAAGAGAAAAGTGCTTTATGGATGCTTTCTTTGGCCCGTTTGGTCCTTGCCCTTGTGAGGGGACCTCTATATGCTTCAAGTCCTTTCTCCAATGTAGTGTGAGGGTCTTCCTTGGGTATGTCCACATTATGCTCCCCCTCTTCAAAAGGATTTATCCTCAAATCAAAGGCATCATCCTCATCATCTATATCAAAGGGAGACAAATCAGTTATATTAAAAGAAGCACTCACACCATAATCTCCTGGTAGATCTAGGACATAAGCATTATTATTAATTTTCTTGAGAATTTGAAAAGGCCCATCACCTCTAGGGTTGAGTTTGGATTTTCTCAAATTGGGAAAGCATTCCTTTCGAAGGTGTAACTATACCCAATCTCCAACCTCAAAGGTGATCTCCTTTCTTTGCCTATTTACACAACGAGCATAATGTTCATTTTTAGTTTGTATTTGGTGTCTAACCTTCTCATGAAAATCTTTGATAAATTGGGCCTTTGCCTCTCCATCCATATGAAGGACAGAATCAGAAACTTCAATGGGCAAAAGGTCCAAGGGTGTGAGAGGGTTAAAACCATATACAACCTCAAATGGACTATGCTTGGTTGTGGAGTGTTGTACCCTATTATATGTAAACTCAATGTGGGGTAAACACTTATCCCAAGATTTCACATTTTTGTGTACTAAGACCCTAAGAAGTTGTGAAAGGGTCCTGTTTACTACCTCTGTTTGGCCATCCGTTTGAGGATGACAAGTTGTGGAAAAAAGGAGTTGTGTTCCTAGCCTTGACCAAAGAGTTTTCCAAAAATGGCTTAGGAATTTGGTGTCCCTATCAGAAACAATGGTTTTGGGTACACCATGTAATCGCACAACCTCTTTAAAGAAGATCTTAGCAATATGACTAGCATCATCAACCTTATGGCAAGGGATGAAGTGAGCCATCTTGCTAAACCTATCCACAACCACAAAGATAGAATCCATTCCCCTTTGGGTCTTAGGCAGGCCTAACATAAAGTCCATTGATATATCAATCCAAGGTGCACTAGGTGTTGGCAAGGGAGTATATAAACCATTAGGTGAAAGTTTTGATTTAGCCTTTCTACAAACAATACACCTAGAGCAATGTTTTTGAACATCCTTTTTCATTTTGGGCCAATAAAAGTGTTCATGTAAGATAGACAAAGTCTTATCTCTACCAAAATGACCCATGAGTCCTCCCTCATGACTCTCTCTAAGTAGGAGATCTCTTAAAGAGCTTCGTGGAATACAAAGTCTATTGGCTTTAAAAAGATAGCCATCTAAAATGTAGAAGCCCTTATGAGATGTAGAAGTGGAAGATGAGTTAAAGATGTTTGAAAAATCAAGATCATTTGGGTACAAAGACCTAATTTCATCAAGTCTAATAACTTTGGCTCCTAGAGAGGTAAGTAAAGAGTGCCTCCTAGATAAAGCATCAGCCACAGTATTGGTTTTGCCATTTTTATACTTGATGACATAAGGAAATTGTTCCAAATACTCAACCCACTTAGCATGCCTTTTGTTTAACTTATGTTGCCCTTTGATGAATTTCAAAGATTGGTGATCACTATGTATCACAAACTCTTTTGGGATTAAGTAGTGTTCCCAAGTTTGTAGGGCTCTAATTAAGGCATAAAATTCCTTATCGTATGTGGGATAGTTAATAGTGGCCCCATTAAGTTTTTCACTAAAGAAAGCTATGGGGTGACCTTCTTGTAAAAGCACAGCTCCTATGCCCACATTAGATGCATCACACTCAAGCTCAAAGGTTTTAGAAAAATTTGGAAGTTTTAAAATTGGAGCATGAGTGAGCCTATCTTTGAGATCTTGAAAGGCTTTTTCTTGCCTAGGCCCCCACACAAAAGAAACATTCTTTTTAACCAACTCATTTAAAGGGGAGGCTAGGGTTGAAAAATCTTTCACAAATCTCCCATAGAAACTTGTGAGACCATGGAAACTTCTTATTTCACTCATATTTTTAGGTGTAGGCCAATCTTGGATTGCCTTAACCTTAGAGTGATCTACCTCAACACCTCTAGAACTAACTACAAAACCTAGAAAGACAATGGTATCCATGCCAAAAGAACATTTTTCAAAGTTAGCATAAAGATTGTTTGTTCTAAGGCAAGCATAACTTGTCTTAGGTGGATTAGATGAGAGGTCATGGACTTTGAGTACACGAGAATGTCATCAAAGTATACCACCATAAAATGCCCTATGAAATCCCTTAAAACATGGTTCATTAGTCTCATGAAGGTACTTGGTGCATTAGTTAGGCCGAAAGGCATCACTAACCACTCATAAAGGCCAAGTTTGGTTTTAAAAGCGGCTTTCCATTCATCTCCTTCTTTTATTCTAATTTGGTGATAGCCACTTTTAAGATCAATCTTGGAGAAGATTGTAGATCCACTAAGCTCATCTAACATGTCATCAAGCCTAGGTATAGGATGCCTATACTTGATGGTGATGTTATTAATGGCTCTACAATCCGTACACATTCTCCATGAACCATCTTTCTTGGGTACAAGTAAAACCGGTAATGCGCAAGGGCTTAAACTTTCTCTAATCCAACCTTTGGAAAGTAGTTCATTCACTTGATTTTCTATTTCTAAACTTTCCTTAGGGTTGCATCTATAGGCAGGTCTATTTGGTAAACTAGCCCCAGGTATAAGGTCTATTTGATGCTCAATTCCCCTAATAGGAGGTAACCCTTTTGGAATGTCTTTTGGGAAGAGGTCGTTAAATTCTTGCAAGATATTTTGTATCCCTTTGGGCAAGGGGGGAGGAGAGGTGCCCATTAAACACAAGGAAGTGTTAGGGATATCCTTTGGATATATGATCAAGCAATGCTTTTGTGAAAACATGGCATGTTTCACATCATATTTATTTGCAAAGAGATTTGGTTGGGAGTCATTATGGACAATAACTCATTTCCCTTTATTGTCTTTTTTGTTTTTCTTTGGTTTTTCTAAACTCACATGGAAAGAAGATCCTAACTCTTTTTCTCTCTTAGCTTTCATTTGGATTTGGTCTTTAGCTACTTGTTGTGGAGTTAGAGGGTGTAATACTATCTTCTTACCATCTAGTTTAAATGTGAGGGTGTTAGTGAACCCCTCATGAAGGACCTTCCTATCAAATTGCCAAGGCTTTACTAATAGTATATGAGTTGCTTCCATAGGTACTACATCACATTTGACTTCATCTCTATATGTGCCTATGGTGAAATTGATTAGGACTTGCTTATTGACTACCATTTCCCCTTTTTCATTTAACCATTGTAATTTGTAGGGACTTGGATGGTCTATAAGCTCTAATCCCATCTTTTTGACTAGTCTTTGGCTTGCAACATTTGCACAACTCCCACTATCCACAATGAGAGAATATAATTTTTCATTAATGTAACATCTTGTATAAAAGATGTTCTCTCTTTGTGTTGTGTCATCGAGTTTTACATGACTACCAAGCAACCTTCTAATCATGTACAACTCACCATCATCCCCTAAAATATGCTCACTGTCATTGGAATCACTACTAGAGTCGTCACTGGAATAGTGAGAATCAGAATTAGACTCTGATTGACTTGAGTAGGTTCCATTGGTTTTTAAAATCATTGTTCTTTTTGTTGGACAGTCTGAAGCAATGTGTCCTCTTCCAAGGCACTTAAAACATTTTATGGAAGAAGATCTAGAGGATTGTGGTTTTGATGATGGATCATGCTTATCATGTTGATTGCGAAAGACTTTGCCATTTTTGTGTAACTCACTTTGGGGTTTAGAGGAGGAAGCGCCCACTTCTCTCTCTCTAGGGTTTCTCTCAAACTTACCCTTATTTTCTACCCACTTTGACTTATAGGCTCTATTGTTATCCCCACTATAGGATTCTCTTTCCTTTAATTGGTTTTCTACTTTGGTGCATTGGTGGAGTAACTCTTCTATGTCCACATGTGGAAGAAGTTCCACCCTATTTTTGATGTTCCTATTAAGCCCATGTAACAACCTATGCATTAGGGTTTCCTCATCCTCTTCTAGATTGGCTCTAATCATGGCTATCTCTAAGGCTTTATAGTAATCTTCTACACATTTGGAGCCTTGGGTGAGCCTATTTAGCTTTGCTAATAGTTCACCCCTATAATAGTTAGGAATATATCTTTTTCTAAGGAGAGCTTTTAAGTCTACCCAATCATCTATGGGGGGGAAGTTGTCTCTTTTTCTCTCCTTACAAATTTGGGTCCACCAAACTAGGGCATAATTTTGGAAAGAAAGAGTTGCAATCCTAACTTTTTTATCATCTTTTATTTGATGAGAGTTGAATATTTGTTCTACCCTCATCTCCCACTCTAAGTAAGCTTCAATGTCACTTTTTCCATTGAATGGGGGAATTTCTAATTTTACCTCTCTTAAGCCTATGTCATCCTTCCTATGGTCATAGTGCCTTCTTTGTCTTGTTTCTTCCTCATTATCACTAGTGTTATGTCTTTGATTTCTTTGTCTATGCCTAGTTCTAGGGGGTTCATTATGCTCAAGATTGTTTAGCCTAGCATTAATGGTGTTTAAGCTATCCATTATGTTATGAAGCATGCTTTTGTTCTCCCTATCACTATAAGACATCTTTTAATGTTGTCAAAGAAATTCAAGACAAAAACAAAGTATGTATAGACAAGCTAGTCGAGGAAGATGAATGCAATACAAGTGAAAAAAAAACACTTCAACAAACCTAAAATATCAATACTAGGTTTCTATCCTAAGGGAAAAACAATGTCCTAGGTTGTCTTTAACTAGGTTAGTCCTATGTTGCTTATGGAAATCCTAGGTTGTCCTTAACCTAAGTTGATTATGTTTGTCTTAGGATGTTACTAGTGATTAACTAACCCTAGACAAGCCTAACCAAATTCGGTTTTAAGAAGTAGTTAACCTAACAAAATTAGTTCAACTAACTAACTAAGTCTTAACAACCCTAACCAAAAGTAGTTAATTAGTTATGGAAGTTGTAACAAAGTCTAACCACTATAACTACCCAACTAAATTCGGTTATGTATTAGTTAACCCAACTAACAATTAGTTATGACAACTAGAATTAGTTCCAACCACTAACTAATTAGTTAAGACACTCAACTAACTACCAACTAACTAACTAATTATAGTTGTAACTTCTAACTAACTCTAACCAATTAACTATAAGTAGTTAACAATCAAATGCACATGCACTATCCTAATTCGAAATTTACCAAGCAAAAGGGAAAATTATAATGTCCAAAAAGTCCAATGTCCTTGTTGTGTCCAAAATACAAGACAAAATCCTACTACACAAAGCCTAAGAATTGAAAAACTTTGCCTAAGTTCTACTAGTTACAAAGCTTTTGCCTCCTTTACAATTGTCTTCACAAGTCCTTCTTGATGTATAAGCTCCACTTTACCTAGCAAGAGAACACAAGGCAACAACTCCAAACAAGATTTGGTTAATAGAAATCACAAAGAAACTTTAAACCTCACAAAAATGTATCTCTCAAGTGTATGCCTTCTCTTAGAGATTTTCAAGCTCAATCAATTTCCACACCAATCTCAAGTGTTTCAATATGCTACCCTCACTTAATGGCAAAATGGAGTGATCTTTAGAAGTTCAAAAGGATACAAACTCAAGACAAAACTTTAAGAAGCAAAAATGACAAACTAAAAAGGCTTAAAAAAATAAAGGCTACTCAAATGGAATAGAATGAAGGATCAACAATTAACTTGGAATGACAAGACTCTAAAAGCAAATAAAAGTTCAAAAGAATGAAAGCTAACTTGGAATAGAATTGAAAATGACAAAACAAGACAAACAAGAAAATAAATGCAAGAAACAAAGTTTAAGGTATAACCTAGCCTAGAAACTCTAAAGTTGCAAGAATAAGCAAGGAAGTCTTAATGAACAAGTCTTAGCAATGTCAAGTAATGAAGTACTTTTCTTTTGGTATTAGTAATTTCGAAATTTGGTGATGATGTTTTGGTGTGTCAATTTCAACTTAGCAATGAGGCTTTCTTTTCAATGCTCTTTTTTCTTCTTTGGTAATTGTCTTTTCTTGTGATTCTTTTCTTTTCTTTTTGATACTTTTCTTTCTTTTCTTTTGCCTCTCAAGATTTCAAGATAACAACACCAATTTTATAATACCAAAACCGAATTGCACAAATGTTACTAACAAGTTCAATTAATGCTTCTTGCTTAAGGGAAAATTATGCAACCTTCTCCTAAATTGATGTATAGGAGGTGACTAAAATCTTTTTTTTTTTTGACAAGTTTTGTTTTTGATGCAAGCAAGATGAAAATAAGAATGTAAAAGAGATATCCTAATAGTGCAACAAAATTAAACCTAGAATCAAACTAAGAATAGAAACTAACAATCCTAAAAATTGAGTTGACTTTGGAGTGTCTTTAATGTGAGACCTCCTAACAAGAATCGAACCTTTGTAGGAGCTAATCAAGATGCTTGAATTGCCCCTATATCACATGGTTTTGCACACTAAAAAGGAGAAACAATTAACTTCCTAGAACTCTAGAAAAGGTTCCACATGGCACTTAACTAACTTCCTAAATTGGCTCTAACTAACAACTAACATTTAACTAACATGTAACAACATCCTAACCACCTAATAACCGAAATTAACATGTGCCAAATCTGAAATTTTAGAAACTAAAACAGAATGCTAACACAAGCCAACCGAAAATGACCACAACAAGATGCAAAAATTGAAACCACAAAGAAACTAGCACAAAAACTCAAAAGAACCAAGACTTTTTATGATTTTTCTATGCTAATATGGCATTAATAAGGCATATGAATGACTAAGAAACAGAATTCCAGCCAGCAAAATGAATTGAAAACCGAAAATTAAAATGGAAGAGAAGAAGAAAAGAACCTCCCAAGGCTCAATGATACCACATGATGTAGGCTCTTCATGCACTTTCTTGAAGAGGGATGGATCTAGGGCTCTTTCTCCTATCTTCCTTCAAAGCAAGCTTGAGACTTCTTCTTCAAGGCAAGGGAAACCAAAAGACTAAAGCCTAAACTAGAGGAGAGTGACGCAAAAACAAAGGAAAAGAGAGTGGAAATGGAAGGAGAGAAGGTGGACAATGGAGGAAGGCTTAGACAAAGGGAGAGGGAAAGGTTGGAGGCCACTTCCTAAGGTGGAGGAAGATAACTCCACTCACCACCAAGGGAGGGAGAAACCCCTTGGATAAGAGCTTGAGAGAGCTCTCAAATTCTAGAGAGAAGAAGGAGAATCTCTTACTAGGAAACACTTAAGTGCTCTCAAATTTTGCAAATGAATTAATGGTGCTTGATTACAAAAGGAGAAGCCCTTATATAGGCCATGGAGGATTTCGGCCAAGGACTAGAAGAATGGGCTTGATCATGAATCCAAGGCCCATTAAGAGAAAAGATGAGCAAATGCCCTATACATGGCCCAAAAGGGAAAGTACAAGGCCCAAAAGTGGCCCATTTGACCTTGTAAGGCCCAAAGCTATCCTATAAGCCTAGAGAAACTATTTAGAAAGTATATTACAAGTAAAGTACACATAGGTCCTCATAGGTTCCTTATTGGGCTTAGGCCCACTAGAAGAGAGAAAAGAGAAAAGTGCTTTATGGATGCTCTCTTTGGCCCGTTTGGTCCTTGCCCTTGTGAGGGGACCTCTATATGCTTCAAGTCCTTTCTCCAATATAGTGTGAGGGTCTTCCTTGGGTATGTCCACATTAGAATTATATTGATGAAATGTTGTGAATGCCACACCAATATATAGAGGAAACAATGGTGATGAATAATGGGATGAAAATCCACTAATTGATTATGTGGTGATATTGATGAATAATGGATAAATGTTAATAATGTGATGTTTGTGATGCCATTATGGTTGATTGCAAGTGTTGACTTGCATGTATAATATATGATATATTGAGATAAAAATGCTACATATAAAACTTGAAAAACAATGGCTAAAACCAACAATGATAAAAATCCACTAAGGTGTGTATGGTGGTGTTGGTGATTATGATGATGATGATTGATAAGTGGCATTTAGGATGCACAGTGTAAGAAATGCATTTGATTTTCATTGCATTGCATCCATGGCATATCATAGCCGTCGATGTTGGAACGTTAGGGGAGTTCCCTCGGCCGACCCAGTGGGAGGGTGGCTCAGTGCACGAGCAGTCTGTTATTTCCCCTGTGACTCGGTGTGTAAGTCACGAAGCCGCCCATGTATTTCTACGGGGAGCTACATGTGGCCGACCCTTGTGGGGGGTGGCTCTTGATGAGTAGGTGACCCCGGTGGTCCATGGAATCATAGCCGCTATGATATGAGACATGGCCAGCCCACAACACCATATATTGATTATGTTGTTTACCGAGGTCATGGTGAAAATGGCCAGGTGTTGTATTATGGGCAATGCAGTTTGGTACCAGTAAAAATTGGTGATTATGCATGCATTGTGAGATATGTGTACACATTATACTACTGCAGTAAGGGCATGGTATGTAATCATGCTTGACCCATAATTTGGTGTTTATCCCCATAGTCGGATCCACATTTGTTGTATATTCCATTGTGCATTTACATATAGCATAGAGAAATACCAGATGATGATGATGATTGATGATGATTGAGATTATGGTATGGTGGTGATGTGATGGGTAATTGAGTACCTAAAAGACCACATAAAGTTGATAAAAGACATGAATATAATGAAACAATATTGAATATGATGATGTGTATGTTATGGCCCAGTATAATGAAGGGCATAATTATTATGATTTATGATAATGATGTTAGCCCATGGTGGCTTTGAGAAAACACCTGAATGGTCAATGTTGATAATGTAGGCCCATTGTGGCGTTGTGGTAGATGTGTATATGCTTGCTTTGCTATGACTTGGTTAATGAATATGAAATATGTATATGTTGTTGAATTAACAATTTATGATGATCATTGATGTGTGTAGCAAAGCATACATGATGTTGATATGCATATGCACATGATTTCAATTATATTCATATCGTTATTTGAAATGTATAACTCACTCTCCCATGTGGTCTACTTTTTAGTATTGATGCAGGAATATCATGGGATAAGGATTTTTATAAAGTAAAGCTTTTGGGAAGGTAAATAGTGGTAACGGAATGCCTTGGCTGGCAGCGTTTGTATCTTATTAAGTTGTGTATAAAATGGATATTATGATGTTATTAATTCTTGATATCGATGGATATATTGTGAATTATATTATAAGTGGTTATATATTGATAATTGGGGTATTGGAATTCATACCCATTTGATGAATATAAAGAAGTTGATTATGTAATCATTTTGGGAATGCATAGGTGTTGATGATATATAACTTTGAGGATGGATTTGAATATGGTTAATTAGGAATATGAATATTGGGGATGTATGATGCATGACCATTTAGATATGTATATACATATATCTTAGGTATTGTATGTTCATGAGATTATGTGAAATGATGATGGTTGTCTATTATGCTTATGATATGCCTTTGCATGCCTCGCCGAGCCTTTTCTCATATCTTCATATATGGGACTAGGTGTATGCTTGGTATACATATTTTTCTTCTGCTGTAAACTCTGTTATTTTGTATACCGTTATGGGCAAACTATTTAGCGATCTAGTTATTGATTATCAAATCTCACTCTTTGGTTTTCTGTGAGTCGAGTCTTGATGTAGTTGTGGTAGTGTTTTGAATTTATTTCAAACGCGAAAAATTTACTCGTATTTTTATTAATTATTATTTAGATTACATCGGGATTCGAGTCCAGAAAATCGGGGTGTTATAACCTGGTATCAGAGCGTATTTTACTCTAAATTAGATTTATTAATTAACATCAGAGCATGTTGCTCTATAATGAATTGGTATTATGGATGATTGGAGCACGATTGCTCAATAGTGAGACATTTATGGTGATCTTTGGAGCGGGATGCTCATTATTAGAATATGGTTGTTTTGTATAGACTAAGGAGTGAAAGTTACTTAGAGGAATGGTGATATATTTTAAGTATTGATGGCCCTATATGAATTATAAATAACTAGTTGTCTAAGAGTTGTAAATTGATTATCGGGGCATTATTTCCTTAATGGTGATTCCTTGTGAACCATTGGTTTTGGATTGTGAAGATAGCTCATTGAGGATTTTTGTGAATTATTATTCATAAGATATGATGGTTGTTTATGGAAGTATGATCATTGTCATTGAGGTTATGTGATGCATAAATGGAGCATAGTTGCTCAATGTTGATTATGGTTAATTCATGAGATTGAATACATATGGATAAATTCCTCAATGTGATTGATATGGTTGTTTGTGTAAGTCCGACCAAGTTCCTTACACTATTTCCTTCGAATGACGAATACATTGAAAATATGCATTTGAATATTGATATGTTAAGTATGACTTGAATTGACGATGAATATATACCATGTGTGATCATGGATGTAATATATTGAATATGAATTGATTTGATGATGGACCTATGCCGTATGCTGATCACGGATAGGAGATATTAAATGTGAATTGATATGGTGGTAGACCATGTATGCTGAGACCTTGTGTATTGAAATTGAATTATTTGCTTAGGACTCTTGTATAAATTATGAGGTGACTTGTAGCCATGGTATGCTTGTGGAACATGAAGTTGTGTTGGCACATGATTGGGGTTATGTCTCAGTTTTATATTTTGAACCGAGTGGATGGTTAACTTAGTTGTGACCCACTAAGTGTGGTGACCCTGGATAACTCAATATGATCTTGTAAGATCGGACTTGTGGAATTAGACCCTATGGTGGTCTAGGCTCTACGATGCTTCTGTGAGCCATGTTTGATGATTTTAGGTGTTTTGGAAGTATTCCATGATGGGTGCTAAGTAACCCTCGAACTTTCTAAGCCTAATAATGAATTAAATCTCATGAATAATTGAGCCGTAGTGAAATAAACTGTGGAATGGGTTGTTAAGGATAGAGCTGATGTATGATTGGATTAGAAATATAAACGTAAGCCCCTAAGTATTTGGTGAATAATAATGTTGAATTCAGGGTATGACTTAGCATTGGCTATGATGAAAAATTTTATGGTATGACTTTGGGCTAAGTTGTGTGTCCTTGACGTTAAGATTATTAGATTAATTGTGGATTATGATGTGACGTAGAGGTAATATATGTGAACATGAGTTAGTGAATAGAGTTTAATCCTATAGATACCTCTCTTTTTGTTTTGAAAAGAATTATATTGGTGATAGAAACCACATATTGATGTGACACAATGTGAATCGTATGTCCAGTATATGGACTTTGGCTATGATAAATGAGGAAATCCACTAGTGTGGGAGACTATTATATGATTGTGCACCTTATTTTAACCTTGGGAATGTATGCTTAACGTGAGTTTGGTGATTCATTTAGGCTTGAATAGAATTATAGCCGACAATGTACGAATTAGACAAATGATTTCTAAGTTATTTGGCTATGACTTCAGGATGGATAAAGTCCAATAGTAGGGTGATTACCCTATGATGATTGGAAACTTATGCTTGATATGCCAATATAGTTATGGTGTCTGATAATTGAGGAATTGTAATGCATGAATTATGCCAAAATATATTAAATGATAATATGATGTGAGTGTATTACACGTGGGCTTGTGTGACTTCTTACGAAGTCTCATGTGTGAAGAGATATTATTTGAATTGATATGAATAATGTGAGCGATAAGACATGAAGGTACTTATCCTGATATGTCTCTACATGCCATAGGCATTGTGACGACGTGCACTTATGTTCTGATATCATGCGTTTGTGGTAACCACTACAGGATTGGGACGCCTTCCTGTATGTCGAATGCAGCAACACATGGACCGGGCAAGTGTAATGTTGTAACTGCTTACGGTGAATGTATTGAACCTATCTGGTGGTACTGGATAAGAATGTGATAGTTGTGATGATATAACTAAGGATTGATGAGTGGTGACTTCATGATGTCATTGGACTCTAATGTTGCGTGGCCGAAATATGGCCTTACGATATATGCTTATGTTAAACTTCGAGGACGAAGTTTCTTTTTGGTGGGGTGGATTATAACATCCTAAATTTTAAAGAAAACAATTTATGGAATAATGGTAATTAATTATTTATGGTTCAATAATTATGGGAGAATTAATTTGACATTAGAGGTGAATTATTGGTAAATTAAGATTTACCGGAGTTTGATGATTTAACAGATGATGTAGGACCCATTTGGTCGAATTAAATAATTGATGGGTCAAGAATGTTTAGAAAATTACTATGGTTATGATGGTATAGTTGGAATAATTTTTAGTGTTAAGGAAATAATTAATTGGACTCGACATATGTTACTAAATGGGGAAAATACGAGCCAAAATGGAATTAAAAGAAAATAAAAATTCCCTTTTCTTCTTTTCTCTTAACCGTGTGGCCATTCCCTCTTATTTTTACTTTCTTTTGCACAATGGGTAAAGGGAAATTATTGACCAATGGTAAAAGCAAATTGGGGCATCCTTTTAACCATTGGGTAATACCCAATTTACATTAAAAATTCTCTCTCTCTTCTCCCAACCGTGTATACTTCTTCTTTTCCCCTCCATCTCTAATTTTTCTTCTTCTCCTCCATGCTTCATCTCCAAAACCGTGAGCCACCCATTCCATTCCATTTCTTGCTAAAAATTAAAGCTAAGCTTGAATTCATGAAGCATTTATGGAGCTTGGGAGCTTGCTTGGACTATCTTTTTCTTCCCTTATCTCTGTTTTTGGTTTTGGCTTTAGCTTGGATGGTGAGGTAAGATTCTGAACCATTCTACTCCATTGTTAGTTTTTATGGTGCATATGCTTGCAACATTAATGTTGGGTTGTATAGGTGAGGAAGAAAATGTTAAAACCCTAGGCTTGGATGGCTTGAGATGTGATTCTTGATTATGGTGTTGTGTTAGAAATGGATGTGGTTTATGGTTTGCATATGGATTTTAGAAATGGGTTGAAATTATTGATTGGTTGATTTTGATGAAGACCCTAGGTGTTGATAAATTGGGGATTTTTGCTAAATTAATGATTTTGATGATTTTGGATGCTTTAGAATGGTTTCTATGAGAAGAATGAGATTTTAGAAGCATTGAAATTTAATGTTGATGTTGAGGAAAATGTGAGCTAAGTTCATGATGTTATGTATGATGGTTTATGCATGTGAAACCCAAACCATAGGGTAGATGACCATTGGGACAATTGATTGTTGTTTACAAATGATTGGCACTTTGATGATGATATAATGTTTGTAATGATGTATGTGAATTGATGGAATTAATGATTGGTGATTGTATGAAACCCTTAAGAAATTGATAATTCATTGGCCATAAGAATGGTTTGGTAGGTAGAGATGATGCTTGGAAATCATTGGTGTTAAATTGCTAAGGTTCCAATCTTAAGATTTGAGGAATTGAGTTTGAGGATTTGGATGTATTATGAATAATAAATATGATCTTGTTGTTGTTGGGTGTGGTTAGCCCCTTTGATATCTATAGGATCTCAGTTTTGGGAAAGGAATTCCCAAAGCCTAACACAAGAATGTGAATTGGTGTTTAGGCAAGTCTAGGACTTGAAACGATCCCCATAAGATGTTAATAATTTAGTAACATTGTAATGATGCCTTATGATGGCTTATTAATGGCTTGCATGTATATGTTTGTTTATGATAGGATTGTGTTCTGGACGATGATGTGGAACGATCGAGGCAATTGCATTGCGGTTCTTCTCTCTAGGTAGGAGAGGAGTTTACATTTTAAAGTGCATGAATGAATAATTGTTAATTAAGGATATGTATGAACTCATGCAATGCCTTGCCATGAATGTGTTAAATGTTTGAATTGATGATGTGGTGAATGATGGCTTGGCTTATGTTGAATGTTATGAATATATATATATATATATATATATATATATGAAATGTGAATGATTATTTGATTGTCCCTTGGTTGGACATGAATTAGTTGTTGATGAAAACCTATGAATAGATAAACTAATTGAGGTGTAAAGTATTGTTTGTGATATTGTGCAGAAAGATGAGTGAGGTAGTGATGTGGAATGTTGTTAAAACCTCCCTTAGATATTTGAAGGTTTAGAATTGAAAATAGAAAGGCATGGTTTCTTGAAATAGGCCTAAATACATGATTAATTATGGGTAAAGTGTTAAATTAGGCCAACTATTGAAGAGAAGTATATTGGCATGTGGAAAGGAGTGAAAGACTCAAGTTTTGTACGTGTAATGGTTAACTCGCTCAAGCGAGTTGGGATCTCACTCAAGCGAGAGTCCCCTGCATCTGATGGATGGCCTCTGGCCAAATCTCGCTCAGGCGAGAAAGAGTCTCGCTCAAGCGAGACGTGTATGAATAACAGGGATGCTTACTGGACGAATCTCGCTCAAGCGGGTGTGGCCGCGCTTGAGTGAGCGAGAGGAAAAATGGTTCTGGAGAGATCTCGCTTAGGCGAGTAGCATAGCAAATGGAAAAATGGTTTTGGAGAGATCTCGCTTAGGCGAGTACACACCCGGTTTCGAATGAACAACGCCAGCGGAAGATAGCTTGAGCGAGCCATGCTCGCTGGGGCGAAGCCTGATTCGCTGAAGCGAACGCATGCACTCGGATAATTCGACCACTCGGAATCTAAACTCAAGTCCACTCGGTAACCTCATTACTCGGAATCGGAACCTAAGTTCACTCGGTAACCTCATCACTAGGAATCGGAACCTAAGTTCACTCGGGAATTATTCCCTCGGCCATTACACTCGGAATCTATAAGTTTTCCTCGCTCGGAATATTTTCCACAGTCTCGTATCACTCGAAAATATTTCATATATTTTTCACTCAGCATATAAAATCTTCCTCACTCGGAGAACTCTCTACAAGGTCAAGTCTCGCTTAAGGATTTCATAGCTTCGTTCACTCAGAATACTCTAGTTTCTCTTCACTCGAGAAATTCTAATAAACTCTTCCTCGGGAGGTTTTCAAGTCAATTCCCACTCGGAATTGTATGACCTTCATTCACTCGGGATATATGAGTCTTATCCACCTGAAATAGATTTGAAAAAAGAGGCTCTCTCATAGCACCTTTCAACTATTCTCCTCTCGGAAATAATCTTAATGAACATCATTCACTTGGAAGTTAGTTTAACTCTTCTTCATTCGAAAGAGGATTCCCCAATTTAGCCTCACACTTCTTTACTTATCTTTTATTTACTCGGAAACATGCAAGCTCGTTCATTCGGTAGATTATAAGGGCATACAACTCGGGCATTCACCTACATCATTACTCATTGAACAAAATAACCACATAACATAATATAACTTGTATATATTAGTTATGCTCTCAAGTCCGTGAGAGTTCAAATCCTACATATTTAAACAAAACATTATACTAAGAGCCGGCCAAGGCTTTAACAAAACTATTTATACAGTATATACAATTATGTATGTTCCCACTGTATGGTGCACTTCACAGGAATTGGTGTTCTCTCGTCATTCACCGTTCCGAGCAACATCCACTGAAATATAGCCATAGTAGGGGTGAGCTTTTACATATAAAATGATAGTTATCGACTCGAAAAATCCTCAAGCTTTCCACAACATAATATTATATTTCAATCAATTTATCACATACACTGTCATTCAATATGTTTACACCCAATATCATTCAATCGGAGTTTGTTCAGCCAATACGTGGCCATATTAATCATACTATTCCCAAAACACATACACATATAATCACATCAGCTCATCAACAGTATATGTGTGCACACATTCAATTCAGTCGGATCCGGTTATTTATCATTAATTTTTATGTTGTAACATAGGCTCCAAGCCTTTCCTCAGCTCCAAGCTGATCCGGCCGTTTTATTGGTACCAAACCGTTTGCCCTCTCATGTAACACAGTCACTCCAAGTGACAACGGAAGTGTTACGGGCAGCCCCGAGTCCAACTCGGTAGGCTTGCCTTGAGTCCAACCCAAGGTCTTTCATTAAGCGTCCAACGCTGGTGCACTCGACACTGCCTTGAGCCCAATCAAGGTCTTTCATTTTGTTTCACACATATTCACTAGTACAACAGTGCCCTTTCACTTGTTAACACCACATATTATATGCATCCCATGCAACTATATTAAAATTACAACAGATTCATTCCAGCATTCACATACATATTACATACGTTAACTATCGAGATTCACCCACTGCCTCTCAAAGCAGGGTACTCAGCAATCATATCAACATTCTCAGCAACAAGCATCTCATGCTTTCTAGTATAAAGATACCAATGGGAGTTGACTAACAATCCCGCACATATACACTCGGTATTAGCAATGTTAGTAACATATATTGCATGCATTTAATTATAAAACTACAACAAAACTCAGCATAACGATCCCCTAGCCCATGCACTCAGTATTCAAGAGTTATAAATTAAATATTTCACACAATTATTATATTCACAATCATGAACACACAGAGCAGTGTTTTCACCCGGGACCCGTCCATAAACTATGCATTTGAGATGCAAAGTGCCCCCTACCTACTGAAGAGACTCAAGAAGCTTCTCTGTTTTTAACGTTGGTCTGTTGCTCCATTCGCTTCCTCAACCACTCTCTCTTGCTCAACCACCTTCGAACCCAGTCGAACTCTTTACTCAGCTTGGGGAACAGGGAACTGTTCTTCTTCCACTCAAACGATTGCACTTCACCAACAATGGGGAACTTCGAGTCCTCCACGACACCACAGTCGTAAACTGACGAAGAAGAAGAAGAACGAAGAAGAAGGAGAATAAGAAAAAGTAGAAAAATAGGAAGAGTCTCGAGGGGATTTTTGAGAGAATGGAAAAGTGGTTGAGAGCTTCTGAACATGTACCCAAAAGAAATGAGGAGAGTGGGTGGGAGAACGTGAAATGGCAGCCACTCAATTGTCACACGTCATAGTCAATCAGTCACAGTCAGCAGTCAAGCCTTAATTTAAAATTAATCACAATTAATAAGTAATCTTAATTTGCAATTATCCCTTAGTTTAGTGGCTTAATCTCAGTCAGTAATTAATTTTTAAATCAGGATGTTACAATTCTCCCCCTCTTAAAGAATTTCGTCCTCAAAATTCAACATCAGCTTACCTTATATAAATAGCTCGGGAAATTGTTGCCTCATGGCATCCTCACGTTCCCAGATATAAGAAGTACATCCGTTTTGTTGCCATGCTACTTCGACTAGTTACACATCCTTGCTCCTTAAGCGTTTTACCGACCGGTCCACAATTCTAGCTGGTACAGCCATAGTAGTCAGATTTTCTCTGATTTCAACTTCATCATCTGGCATCTCATGAGTGCAATCGGGTAAACACTTCCTCAACTGAGACACGTGAAACATATTATGCAAGTTTGATAGATGAGTCGGCAATGCTATTCGGTATGCCACAGGACTGACCCTTTCCAATATTTCATAGGGTCCAATGTACCGGGGGCTTAATTTCCCACTCTTCAAGGCTCGTCCGACCCCTTTATTCAGCGAAACCTTCAAGAACACTTTATCGCCGACCAAAAATTCAAGTGGCTTGGTCTGCTTATCATGGTAGCTTTTCTGTCGGTCTTAGGACGCCTTCATCTTTTCCCTAATTACTTGGATCTGTTCAGAAGTCTGCTTCATAATTTCTGGTTCTCATAGTAAACTTTCACCGGTTTCCGACCAACAAAGTGGGGTTCGACATTTCCGGCCATTCAATGCTTCATATGATGCCATGCCAATGCTGCTATGGTGGCTGTTATTATACGTAAATTCGATCAGAGGGAGGTACTGCTCCCAATTACCACCGTGCTCCAACACACACGACCTCAGCAAGTCCTCCAAACTTTGTATTGTCTGCTCAGACTGCCCATCCGACGGGGGATGGTAGGCTGAGCTCAATCGGAGTTTAGTGCCTAATTCCCGGTGTAAGCTTGTCCAAAACCGGGACGTGAATCTAGGATCCCTGTCCGACACGATAGAAGTCGGCACACCATGCAGTCGGACAATTTCTCGGATATAAATCTGGGCCAATTTCTGCAGTGAATATCTCATATTCATGGGTAAAAAGTGTGCAGACTTCGTCAACCGGTCCATAATAACCCAAATGGCATCATAACCCGCTCGGGTTCTAGGTAATCCCATTACAAAGTCCATGGCAATTGAGTCTCATTTCCATACGGGGATTTCAAGGGGTTACAATGTACCATACAGCTTCTGGTGTTCGACCTTCGACTTCTGGCAAATAATACACCGAGCCACATAATCTACCATATCTCTCTTCAATCCGGGACACCAGAATTGCAGTCTCAGGTCATGATACATCTTCATAGTGCCTGGGTGGATGCTTAACAGGCTCTTGTGGGCTTCATCGAGCACCATCCTTCTTAATTCTCCATCACCTGGCACATATATTCTACCCTTCACTTGGAATATTCCATCTGATCCCTCAGTTAAGAACAGGTCCTTGCCCTTAGCTTGAGTCTCCATCATCTCAGCTAAGTAGGAATCTGACTTCTGCTCCTCATACACTAGCTTCAGAAACTCATTGGCTATCTTCAACATACCAAGCGTTACCTTCCGAGACGAAGAGACATCCGTATGCAAGTTCATGTCTCGAAATTGCTCGAGTAATTCCATTTCCTTCACCATCATTGCTGCCACATAAATGGACTTCCGACTCAAGGCGTCGGCCATAACGTTCGCCTTACCCGGATGATACTTTAACTCAAAGTCGTAATCTTTCAAGAATTCCGTCCACCTCCTTTGCCTCATGTTCAGTTCTTTCTGATCGAATAAGTATTTGAGGCTTTTGTGATCGCTGTACACCTCAAATCTAGAACCATATAAGTAATGCCTCCATATTTTCAACGCGAAGACAGCAGCTGCTAATTCCAAGTCATGAGTCGGATAGTGTTGTTCGTGCGGCCTTAATTGTCGAGAGGCGTAAGCTATCACTCGGTCCCTCTGCATTAGCACACATCCCAGGCCGAGTCCCGACGCATCACAGTAGACCACGAAGCTTTCTTGCAAATTTGGCAACGCCAACACTGGAGCTGTTGTCAACTTAGTCTTTAGCTCTCAGAAACTTCTCTCACACTCGGAACTCCACACGAAAGGGACATCCTTCTGAGTCAACTTGGTTAGGGGAAGAGCAAGCTTAGAGAATCCCTCAATAAACCTTCTATAATAACCTCCCAGACCCATGAAGCTTCTGATCTCTATGACCGACTTAGGCCTCTCCCATGCCATTACAGCTTCTACCTTGGAAGGATCTACCGAGACACCTTCCTTGGAAATTACATGTCCAAGAAAATGGATCCTATCCATCCAGAAGTCACACTTCGAAAGTTTTGCAAATTAGTTGCTTCTCCTTCAATACTTAGAGTACCGATCGGAGATGTTCCTCATGCTCCTCGGGGGTTTTAGAATAAACCAAGATATCATCGATAAAAATGACCATGAATCGGTCTAAGTATGGATGAAAAATGTTGTTCATGTAATTCATGAATACAGCAGGGGCATTTGTCACACCGAACGACATTACTACGTACTCGTAGTGACCATACCGGGTCCTAAACGCAGTCTTGGGAATATCCGAGTCCTTCACCCGGATCTGGTGGTATCCCGACCGTAAATCAATTTTTGAGAAGACCAAAGAACACCTCAACTGATCAATCAGATCATCAATCCTCGGTAATGGGTACCGATTCTTTATAGTGAGCTTGTTCAGCTGTCGGTAGTCAATACATAGTCTCATGCTGCCGTCTTTCTTTTTGACGAGTAACACCGGTGCACCCCAAGGTGACACACTCGGTCGAATGAACTGCTTGCCGACCAACTCGTCAACCTGCTTCTTCAACTCGGCTAACTCAGTCAGAGACATCCTATAAGGTGCACTGGAGACCGGCTCGGCTACAGGAATTAAGTCAATAGAGAATTCGACTTCTCTATTCGGAGGGACACCAAGCACATCCTCTGGAAATACCTCAGGAAAGTCATAAACAGTCGGGATATCTTGCACTCGGGTCCTACCTTTTCCCTCAGTCAAACAAAACATCATAAATAATTGGGCTATACCTTGCACTGTGTAGTTGTTATCGTTCTGCCTTGGAAAAATCACCCTTCGGTTTTGGCAATCCACCAGCACCTTGTTGGCCGATAGCCAATCCATGCCAAGCACGATGTTGAGGTCTTTTAGAGGCACACATACTAAATCAAAGGTAAAACTCCGATCGCCCAACGTAAAGGTTACGTCTTTGCACATCATCAATGTCAACACTTTAACACCGGTCGGATTGGATACCTCCAAAGTTCGATCCATGTCAACAGTAGGCAGTCTCAGCCGCTTCACACAGTCATCAGCTATAAAAGAGTGGGTAGCTCCAGAATCAAAAACCACATCAAGAGTATTTTACTGAGTGAGCACTTACTTTGCACCAAGTCGTTAGCTTGTGCAACTTCCTCGGCATTGATTACATAAACCCGTCCTGCAGCTGGTTGATCGGCATTCCTCTCTCGGTTATTCAGAGCAAACATCATGTTTCCCCGAGTTCCATTACCTCGGCCACCATTCCCTCGGCCGCCGATTCCGCGACCTCTTCCTCGGAAACCCCCACGGTGTGCATTAGCATTTGTTGGTTGCAGCTGGGGGCAGTCGGGGCGAACATGCCCTTTCTCATTACAATGGAAGCATATCACATCATTTCCAACATTACACTCTCGGGCAAAGTGGTCACCACCACATCTAAAGCACTTACCATTCCCAGGACGACCTCCAAAATGACCACCACGATTTCCCCGTCCTCAGAATCTAGAGGTGTGTCCACCTATTCCAACATTGCCCAGCTTCTTGAAGCGAGGCTGCTGTGGCTTCAAGGACGTGTCGGTCTTGCTGCTCTGGCCCGGGTAGACATTATCATCTTCTTCAAAAATTCTACATTTGTTCACCAACACTGGAAAATTCTGAATCTCCTGGTGTCTGAAGGCTCTCTTAATCTTGGGCCTCAATCCGCTTTCGAACTTAATGCACTTGGAACCCTCGGTTCTGGGTTGCTGAAATGGAGGATAGAACAGGCACAGTGCTTCGAATTTAGCAGTGTATTCCTCAACCGTCATAGAACCCTGCTTTAGTTCCATGAATTCCAACTGTTTCTGACTCCTCATTGTGTCAGGAAAGTATTTCTCCAGAAAATATGCTTTAAAATTCTCCCAGATTAACTGGGTGCCTGCATCAGTCAATCGGGCCTTGGTGATCTTCCACCAACACTCGACTTCAGCTCGCAGCATGTATACAGCATATTCCACTTTTTAGGCTTCAGTACATTGAAGGCCACCAAAGATTCTTTCTAAATCCTGAATCCATGAGTAAGCCGATTCGGGATTGAATCCTCCTTCAAACTCACTCGGCTTCCGCTTCAAGAAGCGGTCTAACCCTTGGTCATCATCAGTTCGAGGCTGGTTCTACCTCTCGAATATATCGGTGAAACGCTGAAATGCCGTGGCTATGGCTTCCATGCTATGACGATTGGCCATACCTTATCCTGAAATTAACACCCCTTTCAAGGATAAGAATACCAAACGATTCACAGCCGATCGGACTTCAATTCCACATTTTAACAATTATGACATATTTTCATACAACATCGACAGTATGAAGACAGTATTTCATGGCCATAAGTGACTAGCATAACTTATACAAGAAATTCAACCAATTAATCCGATCTCTACATATATATATCCTTCACTTTACTTTATTCTAATCAACCCAAGCCTAGGATAATCCTTAAGCATCATATAAACATTCAGACCAGGGTAGGAACAATCTTCTACCCCCAAATCCATATCTCAACAGTAGTACCTTTCACTACTGTCCTCAACGAACTCATAGGCATATGGCCACAGAGATTATGCTTAAGCATGCATCAAATCCATCAGATATTACAAGTAGTAATTATGACAACCGGTTATAATGCACGCAACCGCTTACTCTCAGTAAGCATACCTTGGCCTTGGACCTTTTAAGTCTGCTCTGATACCAAAATGAAACATCCTAACTAAACTCAAGTCCACTCGGTAACCTCATCACTCGGAATCGGAACCTAAGTTCACTCGGTAACCTCATCACTCAGAATCGGAACCTAAGTTCACTCGGGAATTATTCCCTCGGCCATTACACTCGGAATCTATAAGTTTTCCTCGCTCGGAATCTTTTCCACAGTCTCGTATCACTCGAAAATATTTCACATATTTTTCACTCAGCATATAAAATCTTCCTCACTCGGAGAACTCTCTACAAGGTCAAGTCTCGCTTAAGGATTTCATAGCTTCGTTCACTCAGAATACTCTAGTTTTTCTTCACTCGAGAAATTCTAATAAACTCTTCCTCGGGAGGTTTTCAAGTCAATTCCCACTCGGAATTGTATGACCTTCATTCACTCGGGATATATGAGTCTTATCCACCTGAAATAGATTTGAAAAAAGGGGCTCTCTCATAGCACCTTTCAACTATTCTCCTCTCGGAAATAATCTTAATGAACATCATTCACTTGGAAGTTAGTTTAACTCTTCTTCATTCGAAAGAGGATTCCCCAATTTAGCCTCACACTTCTTTACTTATCTTTCATTTACTCGGAAACATGCAAGCTCGTTCATTCGGTAGATTATAAGGGCATACAACTCAGGCATTCACCTACATCATTACTCACTGAACAAAATAACCACATAACATAATATAACTTGTAAATATTAGTTATGCTCTCAAGTCCGTGAGAGTTCAAATCCTACATATTTAAACAAAACATTATACTAAGAGCCGGCCAAGGCTTTAACAAAACTATTTATACAGTATATACAATTATGTATGTTCCCACTGTATGGTGCACTTCACAGGAATTGGTGTTCTCTCCTCATTCACCATTCCGAGCAACATCCACTGAAATATAGCCATAGTAGGGGTGAGCTTTTACATATAAAATAACAGTTATCGACTCGGAAAATCCTCAAGCTTTCCGCAACATAATATTATATTTCAATCAATTTATCACATACATTGTCATTCAATATGTTTACACCCAATATCATTCAATCGGAGTTTGTTCAGCCAATACGTGGCCATATTAATCATACTATTCCCAAAACACATACACATACAATCACATCAGCTCATCAATAGTATATGTGTGCACACATTCAATTCAGTCGGATCCGGTTATTTATCATTAATTTTTATGTTGCAACATAGGCTCCAAGCCTTTCCTCAGCTCCAAGCTGATCCGGCCGTTTTATTGGTACCAAACCGTTTGCCCTCTCATGTAACACAGTCACTCCAAGTGACAACGGAAGTGTTACGGGCAGCCCCGAGTCCAACTCGGTAGGCTTGCCTTGAGTCCAACCCAAGGTCTTTCATTAAGCGTCCAACGCTGGTGCACTCGACACTGCCTTGAGCCCAATCAAGGTCTTTCATTTTGTTTCACACATATTCACTAGTACAACAGTGCCCTTTCACTTGTTAACACCACATATTATATGCATCCCATGCAACTATATTAAAATCACAACAGATTCATTCCAGCATTCACATACATATTACATAAGTTAACTATCGAGATTCACCCACTGCCTCTCAAAGCAGGGTACTCAGCAATCATATCAACATTCTCAGCAACAAGCATCTCATGCTTTCTAGTATAAAGATACCAATGGGAGTTGACTAACAGTCCCACACATATATACTCGGTATTAGCAATGTTAGTAACATATATTGCATGCATTTAATTAGAAAACTACAACGAAACTTAGCATAACGATCCCCTAGCCTATGCACTCGGTATTCAAGAGTTATAAATTAAATATTTCACACAATTATCATATTCACAATCATGAACACACAGAGGAGTGTTTTCACCGGGGACCCGTCCATAAACTATGCATTTGAGATGCAAAGCGCCCCCTACCTACTGGAGAGACTCAAGAAGCTTCTTTGTTTTCAACGTTGGTCTGTTGCTTCATTCGCTTCCTCAACCACTCTCTCTTGCTCAGCCACCTTCGAACCTAGTCGAACTCTTTACTCAGCTTGGGGAATAGGGAGCTATTCTTCTTCCACTCAAACGATTGCTTTTCACCAACAGTGGGGAACTTCGAGTCCTCCATGACACCACAGTCGTAAACTGACGAAGAAGAAGAACAACAAAGAAGAAAGAGAAGAAGAAAAAGTAGAAGAAGAGGAAGAGTCTCGAGGGGATTTTTGAGAGAATGGAAAAGTGGTTGAGAGCTTCTGAACATGTATCCAAAAGAAATGAGGAGAGTGGGTGGGAGAATGTGAAATGGCAACCACTCAATTGTCACACTTCATATTCAATCAGTCACAGTCTGTAGTCAAGCCTTAATTTAAAATGAATCACAGTTAATAAGTAATCTTAATTTACAATTATCCCTTAGTTTAGTGGCTTAATCTCAGTCAGTAATTAATTTTTAAATCAGGATGTTACAATTAGAATTCATACCCATTTGATGAATAAAAAGATGTTGATTATGTAATCATTTTGGGAATGCATAGGTGTTGATGATATATGACTTTGAGGATGGATTTGAATATGGTTAATTAGGAATATGAATATTGAGGATGTATGATGCATGACCATTTAGATATGTATATACATATATCTTAGGCATTGCATGTTCATGAGATTATAATAAATAATGATGATTGTCTATTAGGCTTATGATATGCCTTTGCATGCCTCATCGAGCCTTTTCTCATATCTTCATATATGGGACTAGGTGTATGTCCGGTATACATATTCTTCTTCCGCTGTAAACTCTGTTATTTTGTATACCGTTATGGGCAAACTATTTAGCGATCCAGTTATTGATTATCAAATCTCACTCTTTGGTTTTCTGTGAGTCGAGTCTTGATGTAGTTGTGGTAGTGTTTTGAATTTATTTCGAACGTGAAAAATTTACTCGTATTTTTATTAATTATTATTTAGATTACATCGGGATTCGAGTCCAGAAAATTGGGGTGTTATATGTTCACTATCTAAATTTAACCTTTATGATCACCTTGTTATAAATGACGTTTGATTTTATTAAAACAACAAACTCTTTATGTAGGAATATAATGACTTCGGGTCGAAAGACTACATATACCATTATCACATTAAGAATTGTTTATGACATTCATGTAATGCTTCATGTAATGTTTTCAAGGTGGGTCCATCCAGTGCATTATTAGTCTTGATGTGTACCATGTAAAGACTTGATATCTTCCATATCTATGACCTATGAGATTAGATCATCAGTATACTCACACACTAGTTTTAACATATTTATATATCCATATATAAATACTTAACTAGGGACAATTTAGGAATAGTTCTCATATTGACCTATTATTCTAGGGACTAATAAAGGTTGTTAAACTATTTAACATAAATGTTTTATTCAATATGATGTGTCTTATATAGGCTCTTAGTGAATATTTCCAAAAATCTCTCACTTGCACTTAGAGTTTATAAGGTTGATGCCCAATTACTACAATGCCCTCATGCTTTTACTACGCAATAATGTTTCACTAGTGGGTTCCCAACAATTTTGTTGGTATGCATATTGCATATTTTTACATCTTCCAAGAATGGAACTGTCTAGGTATATGCTTAGATTCATCCACTTCCTTATATTGTTCTATGGTTCCATTATCATCACAGTGGAAACTCATAGGGCATAGAGTATTTAGAATGATTCTAATTCTCAAAATGAAAATTGACTCCTTTTGTAATTTAACACAATAAGATACTTAGATTTGTTAGTAGAATAAATGAATGTTTTTTTGTATTGAACCTTTCAAGCATACATCACGACCATCTTGACAACATATATATGTCGATTGCAATCTTAAGCCATTCAACTTAATTACAAGGTTGGTTGTGACACATGTAACACCCTCGGTTAGCTAAGATAATTGCTTTACTCGGTTGCCTTAGTTGACTAAGAATACACAGGTTTTAGGAAAACGTGAATGTTTTTTTATACAAGAACAACTTAACACATGGAGGTCTATCATTTGCTCATTACATACACACGATTCAATATTGGCTTTACATACCCAAATGAAACTGAGGCACACAGGCACCCTTAAAATAAATCACAAGATACCTAATCACTATATTCAATTATTTGAGAATCCATCCCCGTTCATGGTGTAGCTCCAATTATTTCTCTATATTTTTCCTCGAGCCAGTCCAGTCCACCTAGAGTGCATATATGAATATACATCAATGGAAAACCACAGACAAATAAAAAAGGGGTGAGATCTTGTCTCCACTTATCTTTTCACACAAAGGGAGTGATGTCATTGCTGACACCTCCTCACACTATATCTTCATTATGTAGTACTCACATAAATCAACCAAATCATGAATGGTTTCATTATTTCACAACATTCAGCTAAACCATAGAATTCCCATTTCCAAACTATATCCTAGTTGCGTTAAATCTCATCACGCCTCATATGATCCTGCCCTGCTAATCAACTCAACATAGATGGCGTAGACATATAGTGTAACATCTTAAATTTTAGAGAAATAAATTTATTGGATGATGATAATTAATTATTGTGATCCAATATATGTGGGAAAATTAATTAGACATTAATTATTAATTATCGGTAAATTAAAATTTATTACCGAATAATTTAACAAAAGGTGTAAGGCCTACTAAGTCAAATTGGATATTTAAAGGATTTTGGTGTTGAGGAGATATTTATACGAACACGGGGTATGTTAATAAACAGCAAAAATACGAGCAAAATGGAAATAAAAGAAATCATAAAATTCCATTTTCTTCTCTTATCATCGTAGTATTTTCCTACTCTCATTTACTCACTTTTGTCCATTGGATAAAGGGAATTGTTGACTATTGGTAAAAGAAAAAAGGTGCATCCTTTTAACTATTATGTAATACCCAATTTTATCAAATTTCTCCCTTTCTCTTTCTCAATTTTTGGCAGCTTCTTTCATATCCCATTTTTACTTCAGGTTTTTTATCTTTTCCCTACCTTCTTGCAAAAATCATCACCTACTCTCCCTTGCCATTTCCACTAAAAGAATAATTGGTTTTCATGGATTCATAAGGCATTAAAGGCACATTGGAGCATATCTTCCATCATCTCCCTATCTCTCATTCTCAATTTTGTTTTTCATATAGTCTTGGAGAAGAGGTATGTGTTTTTGACATTTAATGGCTTTTCTTGGTGGTTTTGGGGTTATTGAGGCTTAATAATGGATGATTGAAAGTTGTTTTATTAAGAAATGCATGTGGAACTCAAACCCTATGTTAGGAGACCATTAGGTTTTGTTGATTAGTTGTTGATGATTGAGATATGATAGTATTGGATTTAGAATGGTTGAAATGATGCAAGAAAAATTATTGGAATTGATGTTTGGCGATTTAAGTGAAAACCCTAGAAATTGGAATTTGGGGCTTTTGGCAAATTTTAAGAAGATTATGATGAATTGATGTTGGAGTGGTTTTGTATATGGTAATAAAGGTTTAAGAAACCAAGAGAATATGGTGATGACTCTAAGTTGTTAAGTGTGTTAGACGTTGTAATATTGTTGTGGATGACTTGGAGAATAAGAATGTGGTATTTTGAGATATTGGAAACCCATTAAGGATGATGGGTAAGGAGTTTGGTGTGTGTTAGTGACTTAGGATTTTGTTGTTGTAGCTATTTAATTATGGAAAATATGGATTAGTGGGAAAGAATTCTCGAAACCCAATAAAGATAGAAATTGGTGTTTATAACATGTTTAAAACATATTAAGAATTTTAAATATGATGGTGAATATTTAGAATTGAAACCAATGCCTTGATGGGCCAATTAATTGAGATTTATACATATATGTAATATAGGACCTATTCCAGACAACGAGGCAGGACCATCGAACTGTTTGGACTACTTCTCTTGAGGTAGAAAAGGAGTTTATATTCTAAATGCATGATTTGAATAATTGATGATTAATGTAGATGATGTTACTCATGTTTGCCTTGCTATAGTTATGTTGGAATGATGTGATGATTGATATTATGATGATGATATGCTTGGCAAATATGTGATTACATTTAGAATATATGTATGTGGTGTGTCCTTGGTGGTGATTGATAGTGACTTGAGGTTTTGGCAAAAGTGTGTGCCTATGTCATATTGTGAAAACCATGTATGTTTCACCACTTTTGATGAGATATGATAATTGATGATGAGGATTGAATGATGTGGTTATGTGATACACCCATGAGTAATGATGCAAATATTGAAACAATGATTGAATGCCATTGTGTTTATTGTCAATTAGTGAATTGGAAATGATGTTGAAAAATTAAGATGATTAAAGAGATTGTGAATGTCACACTGAAACTTGAAACAATGACAAGATAGTCAAAATTGAAATCCACTAAGAATTGTGTGTTGACAATGTATATATTGGTGTGTACTCATATATTTGTCTTGAATGGATATGCTACTTCTATTATGAAGTGGTATGAGATTGAATGTTGTTCAAGGTTTAATTTTAGATTGGCAACTATATTAATGTTATACATTTGAAGTATACTTATTGATATGCCCTCTTGATTTTCATGGGTGGATTGATATGAATGTGACTCCTTGGCTATTATATTATGAACAAGTGAATTGATGCCTTAAAGGATTTTGTGATAAATTATGTGCCTTAGAGAGTATTGTGATTTGTTGCATGCCAATAACTGAACGTTAAGTGTAAAATGTACCCCTTAGTGAGAGGGTGAGAAATTTTTATGAAGTTGAGGCTAGCATGTGCATTCTTGTATATCATGGCATGCATGGAATATCATATTATACGTGGTTACAATCACTTGACATGTTAAAATGATTGAGGTCTTGCGGGATCTTGTAAAAAAAAGGGGACCCTTGTGCGGGAGACAAATATTTGAATGATCATGAATGGTTGCGATCACTTGACATGTTAAAACAATTAAGGTCTTGTAGGATCTTGTGGGAAGGACCCTTGCGGGGGAATAACTATTTAAACGACTAAGAGTGGTTGCAATCACTTGACATGTTGAAATAATTGAGGTCTTGTGGGATCTTGTGAAAAGGACCTTTGTGGGGGGATAAATATTTAAGCAACTATGCGTGGTTGTGATTACTTGATAAGTTGTGCACACATGTGTTATGAAAAATTATTTCAAATCGAATCCATTGCATATGCATTTCATGTTATGATATATGCATTAGCCATAGGAACATGACATTTGAGTTGGAGATGGCCAAGAAAAATGGTAACCTATTGAGAGTGTGAATTGATTAGAGATGTTAAAACTTGATGTTGATACTTGTGACAGCCCATGATGATGAAGGGTAATATGAATATGTATGTGCTTGATATGAGTTGTAAATAATCAAACTTGTATGCCTATGATGATATCTTGATGAAGGCTTGGTGATAAATTAATGATTATATTGCAAAGCACATATGTTGTTTATATGTATGTACACATGATCACAATGTATTCGAATTTGTCATTTTGAATATATAACTCACTCTCTCATGTTGTCTCTTTTTAGCATTATGATGTAGGATTATCATGGGATGAGATTATGTTTTGATAGAGAAGGTAAAATAGTTGTATAGGGATGTCTTGGCCGACAATCATTATAGTTTTGGATGATGTATGTATTTTGATAACATTAATGTTGATGTAGATGTGGTGTTAATGGCCTAAGTCCATATATATACATGGTCTTGTATTCTTTTGTGTATACATGTGTATACAATAGGACAATTCTTTTATAAACAAGTATGTGAATATTGATAATGAAAGTTTGATAGCCATTTTGATGGCATTGATGCTTATGTTGATGGAAATCCATGGATAGATGAATTTTTAAAGTGTGAGGTTATGAATTCAATGCTTATACATGATTTAGATATGGACCTGATGATTTATATGATGTTTGGATTTGGTATAAAAAAGGCTTAGTAGATTGATGTTATGTCCCTCTATGTCTTGTGCTATAATATGAGTGATTCTTGATGATCTTATGCATAAAAAGGTCTAGGCAATGCATGATCTAAGATTCCAAGGCATGGCATGACTTGAAAGTGGAATTTGGAGGATCAGGGAGTGATCCATAGCCAGTGGGAAATTCCCACCACTAGTGGATCATTCTGTTTATAAAATTGCATAATTTAGGTCATGAAAATAGTGTATTTCAGGGCTAGTGGAATGTCCTGTTTTGAAAATATGAAATTCTTGGCATTGTGGCAGTGCATTCCATGGCCAGTGGGAATTTCCCACAGCTAATGGAATGCCCAAATAGGTTTTTCATGTGTTTTCTTGCCATGGTCTTGTTCCCCTAGGTTCCCTAGGCCTAGTACTTTAATCATTTATCCATGATTGCTTGTCGTACACCTTTTTGACATGTTTTCTTTAACCATATATTCACGTTTGCAATTACCTTTGCTAAACACTTCATGTTTTCCTTTGGATCTCTTCTCATATCTTCATATATGGGATGGGATGGATACCCTTGCATACATATTTTTCTTTCGCTGACTTTAAAACTCATTTCTTGTGTAACTATAAGGGTTTTTCTTTACGATCTAAATAATTCTCTTTTATTTGTGGTGTCCTTATTCTGACAGTTGTTTAATTGTGAAAATTTTACCCTAATTTTGATATTATCATTATCCATAATCATCAGATTAAGGGTGCCACATGTAGCATAACAATCATCGCATAAATCATAAATAAAACATTATCTAATCTATGCTCATTAGATGCATCATTGTACACAGTACACACACCATACCTAAGTCATTCTATCCTTATCTTACATATATATTCTAGCCAATAATCAAGCATCAGCATTCATATATATATATATATATATGTGTGTGTGTGTGTGTGCGTGTGTGTTTCACAAGTTTATCTTTACAAATATAAATATAACTAATTAACACATTGTATGTTAACACACCCCCAGCCAACCCAACTTTTGATTGCTATAAGGCCTACACTTATCATCCTAACCATGATCTCAGTCATCACAAACACAAACAAGTTATATAATCACATACAAGCACCTCACTTATCATCAGTATAAACTATCAATTAATTTATCAATGCACACAAACATTACACAATCAATCATCATTTATAATCACCATTCATTAATCAAATCACATCTTCATCCATCAGTGCAGTTAGTCAATCAAGAATGCTATGCACGTGTTAGGTTCATTCAATCTCTTTCTTTCATTTAATTCTCATGATACATATAGGGATCATCATCTCATCATCATCATCATCATCATCATTACCTTATCATCATTATCATCATCAAAAACAACAATAACATCATCTCATTTGTGTGTCCACTGGGGAGGATTGATCTACGTGGAATACTAGTGTGGTCAGAGTCAATTTAGGTTCTCTACTAGGGGTATATGGACCGTAGTCCATCACCAATAACATGGATCTAATCCTTACGCCCTGGACATGGAAATATCACCAGAACCCATGCTACACGGCCCTAGAAACGTTCGCTCGCATCGAAGTACTCCTAGGGTAGCCACGAAATATCCGTTATCGGGGTGCAAGCCCAAGCTGATGGTTCAGAGTCAGACTTAGAAGAGGGGTTGAATAAGTCACGGGCTCTTTTCGTAGAATAAACCAAATTAAACACAAATAATTAGACTTATAAAATCAGGAAAGAGAGAGCAACACACAAGGTTTATACTGGTTCACTTCTAACATAGAAGCTACGTCCAGTCCCTTCAAACTTGAAGGATTTCCATTATTGTAAACATCTCCTTTACAATAATAACACCAGACTAGTGCACCAAGTATTCTTGACTCCAGCCACTTCTGGCTTAACCCAAGTATTCTTTCAACAAGCCACTCCTGGCTCAATAACCCAAGTATTCTTTCAAAAGCCTCTTCAGGCCAACAGTATTTCGCACACTAAAAACTAAGATTGGTAACACACCAAACTTCACGAAGGTTAGTTTGAAAGAGTGAAAAAAGGGTATCTCACAAAACTTAATGTTTTAGGATATACAATGAAGAGTGTATACACTAAGTTGAAAAGACACAAGATCAAGGTCTGGTAGAGGAAAAATACACAAAGAAGATCTTTGTCTTTTAAGAGACTTAAAGACTGATTGCAAAGGAAGAAAAGTCAATGATCTTTTTATGAATGATTCTAGTAACTTCATTGTTGTTTGCATCAATCTTCTGAAGAGTATTTATAGGAAGCAAATGGTAACCATTGCTACCTTTTGAAAGGAGATATATGATGAGAAACTATTCCCCCCGGAACAAAAGGATCAAAACCTTCCACACCCCATGCGGGATTTACGGATTGTACCCTTCCTGTTAGTCCATAAGGATTGGATATCCATATTCCAGGACCGTATAATCTTGTTACATAAAATGCTCCAAAACCAAAACAAGCCACCCCAGCAAGAAATAAATGAATTCCAAAAATTTTAGGCAAATCCAAAGAAGGTTTTCTGGTACATTCATCACAAATTAGAAATCCTGTGAAGGAGTTTTGCTTTGAGCTTTGGGAGGTATCAGACTTTTGTTATTTCAGCAAGGTGTTTAAAGAGTCTAATCCCTGGGTTCTTCTATTCTTGCATGAAAATAGTTCCTATACAGCGTTGACAAATAAAGTTGTTTTCTCGCTTTATTTAATTGGAACAAAGAGAAGAAGATAAATCTGTAATCCCTTGAAACTGAGCTGACATACATGCTGACTTGTTCCAACTTTTTGTATCTGCACAGAGGATTGTGTTGGGATCTTCGAGCATTGAGTTAGTTGCTCTGCTGATTTTTTTCTTGTTCTTTTTGGTGATAAGCACATTTTTCTTGATAAGTGCGTGAGTTCCAAGGCATCATGAAAATAGATTTAAGAACGTTAAGGTTTAGCCTTTGGAGTAACGTTCTTCTCTGAGTTTGATTAAGGATACCCAAAAGTCTGATTCCTAATATTCATCAGAACATGGGACTGAGTGCATTTGTGTCAGACTTTTTAAAGTCTAACATAGTGTTATTTGTTAGATCAGACTTTTGTTGATAATAACTCCCCCTATGTTTTGCAACACGTGTGGTTCCTGAAATACTTAGACAAACAGGTTAGATTACATGAGAGTAGGCTTCATTTGACCAACATTTGATGTTTGTTATTAACAAATCCAGAGTCTGGAGATAGCATGTAATTTTGAGGTCTGATCAAGTAATGACTTATTATTTCTTTTCAAATCAGACTTCTCTTCAACACAAGCCATCTAGACATTAGAACCCGGAGGTAATCCCAAGGTTCCTTCTGAACTTGAAACACACACATTCTCCAATGTACCCCCTACACTATAATGCAAATGGCCACGACACAACAACCACCACATTTCATAATAATGCATAATGCATGAATGCTTAACATTTTTCATTCTTTTATCATCATCATTTTTTATTATAAAGTTACCAGGTAGGGTCCATACATTAATGGGTCATTATCCTTAAGGGACATCTCCTAACTATTTCCATTAAACATTTTCTTCTCTAAAACAATTCTCAAATCAATTGATTCCTAACTTTGAAATCAACTTTTCACTTTAAGACAACAAATTCATCAAAGGTCTTGAAAATGAAGACAATAAAAGATCTTTAAAATAAAACCTCAAAAAAAGAAGACTTGTAAAACACCTATCCATTAGAAGTTCCAACTTGGAATTCCTAAGATTAAAACCATTAAACTCTATACAATTTCTTGTTTATAAAATAGGGAAAACATTAAAACTGGCCCAAGATAGAAAATCCGCCTGAATTATCAACAACTCATCTTCCTTTCTTGCACAAACTTTTCACCTTGCTATTAAGGATAATGACCCATCTCACATTCTTAACACCTTTTATTTCCATCCCTAGGTATTATCAACCCATACCACAATTTCTAATCATTATTAATTAATGAGGGTAAAGGCATTATGCCTACTTATCATGAAATTCACCATTACATTTTCTCATATATTTTCTTAGACCCTACTAGAACTTAGATCGTCTTTTATTTCACAACTCATCCTCATCAATTCATTCATCAATTTAATCTCACATTTCATAATAAATGCTCAATCATTCAATCAGCACCGAATGTGCCAAATCACACATTCAGGTTCATCAGTTATCATCACACAAGTATTATCCATATTTACTCTCATCAGCCAAATATCATTACTCACTATACAACATAAATATATCATTTCCATCATCTTATCGCATTACATTTCATTCATTCTAGTCAAGGCAACTTCACACATATATATTAGTCCCATCAACATAGCCTAACCACAACATTTATACAACCAACACATCTTATGAGTATGGATCATCTTCATACTAATAAACATACACAGGTATCACACAACTCATTGTTACAGTCATAAGACCATTCATTCGTTTGTCATTCAAGAATCAATCATTTACATACTTATTCTTATTCCTTTTATTAAGCCCTTTTACTTAGCTTTCATCCAGATCGCAATCCCTATTATGAACACTCTTTACCCCAAAGTCTTTTAGATTAAGACTTTAATCCTTTTTAAAGAACTTAGTCTCAATAATCTTTACTAGAGTTTCCTCTTCCTTGTATAGTTTACTTCTTAGAAGTCTTAAGCCTAAGAATTTTCTTATTTTAATCATGTGATTATCAAAATTTTCCATTAATATTAGTTAAATTTTAAGAATCTATCCTTAATCCATTTCTTGTTTCTTTACTGAAAACTTAAGATTTCATTTCACTTGGTATCAAAATCCTTTTATCAAGCTAAGTCTCTCAACAAAATCCTCTGCCTTTTATTTATTAACTAGTTGAAAACATTATGCTCAAAACTTTTAACCTAGTTAAAACTTAAAATATTTTAACCTATAAATACTTTTTATAATTTATCAACAAAGCATAGTTTAATTTGTTTGGTCAAAGGTTAATTTATAAAATCCTCTTAACTCCAATTACCCCAAGAAAATTATTCACATGTAGAGCTCATTTTAAATTTAACACTTGAAAATTTGGCTTTTAACTCCTAAAAGATTTTACACTTGACATTTCTTAAAAATCTTATTTTTAATACCATTAAAATTTGACCTTTTTACTCTTGTTGAAAATTTCAGGTTTTAAATCTCAAAACTTCAGCTTTAACACCACATACTCTAGACTTTTAACACCTACTAATTCAGACTTATAACACCACTAGCGTCCTATTTTTTTAACACCTAATACTACAACTTTTAACACCATTGATTTAGCCATTTAACACTTGCAACCCTTTGTTTTTAACACCTTTAATTTCACAGCTTTCAACATCTCTACCTCCCAATTTTTAATATTTGTTATCTCTCCCCTACATCCTAAAATTTTTAATTTTAACCATTATATACAAATTTTTAAGGGCTAAAACACCACACATCAATTAAACAACTTCTTTTAAATAACATAAACATTATTGATTCCTCAATAGCTCACGATCACAACATAAACATCATACAATAAAATTCCATTTTACCAAGGATATTACCTAAACCACTTATCATGTATTTTCAAATCTCAAAAATTTTCAAGTACCCATCTAAAGCCATTCGGCCACAACCCCCAAATACATGCAACCAAATTTCCCAAAGTAATTATAAGTGTTCAAAATATCCTTTTAACACACAAGCACAATATTAGTCCATATATATCATCAAAAACTACAATTATCATCACCATCACCGAATGTGTCAAACGCCATAATCAACATCAAATTTTTCAAAACCAACATGCAATGCCATAATCACAAAAGACTCATCATAAGGACAATATACACAAGCATGATCAAAGTTTTATGAGCCAAGACTCCCCATTTACCTTAAGTATTACCATGGCCATGAAGGGGAAGGAAGAAGGTTCCTTTGCTCTTGTTCATAAGCTTCTCTAATGCTGATCCAAGGACCTATAATGCAATAGATGATGTTTCCATAACAAGAAATGAAGAAAAATCCCACCATTTTCTACTAGTGCTTGCAAGTTTTATGAGAGCTAAGGGGAAAGGTTCTTTATTGCTTAATGATGGCTGTAAAGGTAGCGAAACACACATGCATCAACAATTTTTATGGCTATGGGAAATGGCACATGCAAGAGGGGATAATTTCGATTTTGCAAGAAAGAACAAAGAAGAAGAGTTAGGGTTTGATGACTTTATATGGAATAGATAAAGCCAAGGTGAGGAAGAGGGAGTAGTGATGTTGAATGTTTGAAGGGGGGAGAGGAAAGTGGATAAATGGTGGCTGGAATAGGAGGAGGGTCGTTCAATGGTGCTGCTATTTGTTGGTGATGGCTGACGTAAAAATGAAAAGAAAAGGGAAAAAGAAAGAAATGCTTCCTTCAGTAAATAAAGGGAGTGGAAGTTACAATTTTTGAAAAAAAATAAATGAAGGGAAACAAATATATATATATATATATATATAAGAAAAAGAGAGTTGGACTGTGAGTTGAGAGGAAGAGATTTGGTATACAAAAATTTTATTAAGCAAGTTAAACTCTTGAAAGCAAAATAATTTAAATAAGATACATGCAACCAATGAGGTCAATTTGTTTGCATGGGAAATTTAATTCCAATGGACAAAACATATAAGATTCAAAAATATTTATAAGGAAAATTTTAAGACATTTGGTTGGCCAACACATTAAAAGGTGACAAGACTATTTAAACAATTAAAGGTAAAATTGTTGGAAATCAAGGAACACATTACGAAATTTATGTTAAACTTTAGGATGGGAATTTTGGAAAATTCCCAACATCAAAGTTGAAGATTACATTTTTCCCTTTAAAATGAGCTAAAGAACATGACAATTCGATATCGGACGAAGGAGATATGACCAAAATACGAAAGGCTATTTGAATCGGTCTTGAAACAGGTACAACAGTGTTTTTGTTAAAACTGGAATTAAATGGCTAAGATTTTGCAAAAATGGTCAACTATAAAGTTTTAGATCATTGTTTCCTCTTCGAAATAAGCTAAGCCACAAAATTTTTCAACTTTATACAAGGAAAATATGCCTCGAACACCAAAGGCTATTTAGAGATGAAATGATTTAGCAACAACAACTTGAAATTAAAAGTGGGAAAAATCCACAAGGACTTAAATTTTGAGGTCTTCATCAAAGTTATAGGTTTTTGAATCAAGAAAATTATAGAAAAAGAATGGATCCATTTCAATCACAAACAAAGAAATTATGGTCAAAATACTGACAAGTGCACAAATGAATCAAGTTAATTATACATAAGCTTATTTTAAAATCTAGGCCAAATGCACAAGGAACTGGGTTTTGGGCTCAACGTTAATATTGTAAAGGGTTTTGATATAGAATTATAGAAACTAGTACCAAGGTGTTTTGACATTGGCAGAAGGAGTTATGTCGAAAACAAGTTAACAGACACAAAAGCTCAATGCTCAAACAAGGTTCTCAGGCAAATAAATAAGTCGAGACTCTAACCGACTTCCAGAAAATTTAATAATACATATCAAAGGTATATCAAATCAAATGTTAAAAGATTCATGATGTCCCTCTCACCTCATGGGCTCTGGTATTTTCTATTGCTCAAACCGGTCCTTGGTCCCGCTTTCCGGCACAATTCTCCGACGAACATGTCCCTTAGAATATTTACTAAGGTTTTGCTATTATTATTATTATAAAATTGTGTCACCATAGCATGCCATTATTTATCATCAAATTAAATCACTACTCATCTTACATCACTCCCATTCGTCTTATTTCTCATGATTAATTATCAAATTAATCACTAATTTAATCTATTCTCATCATATTTATTTCTTTTAACTTATTAAATCATTATTTAATCATCCCAATTGTAACACCCCTAATTTTCTGTACTCGAATCCCAATGTGATCAACATAATTAATAAAATTGTGAATAAATTTTTCACGTTTGAAAACATTTCCAATACACCATCATGACCACATCAAGACCCAAATCACAGAAAACCAAAAAGTGAGATTAAATAACCTATAACTGGATCGATAGGTAAATTGCCCATAAAGGTATACAAAGGTAATAGAGTATACAGCGGAAGAATATGTATACCGGGCATATGCCTAGTCCCATATATGACGATATGAGAGAAGGCTCGGCAAGCTTGCAATGCCTAAGATATAACTAATATTATATACGTTCGGGAATGTACTCCCGACTATCTCAATTATCAATGAATATCAAATAATCATTATCCTTCCAATGCACTGTAAATCATCTCCTACATTATATATATATATATATATTCACCATCCACAATTCAAGAATTATCTTATACATACTCAAAACCTCTAAATCATCTACATTCTCATGATCAATTCATTCATTACACAGGAACTCATAAATGATGCCGGCCAAGGCACTTCCTCTACCACTATTTACCTTCATCCAAGCTTGATCTTTAAATCTGAACTCGTCCCATGGTAACCTGCATCACAATGCTAAAAATGAGACCACATGGGAGAGTGAGTTATACATTCAAAATGATGAATAATATATATTGTGATCATGTGTATATGCATACAAATATCATGAGTGCTTTACTATCAAAACATTAAATTATCATTCATTCATTATCTTATTATCACAATAGGCATACAAGCCTCATGGATCACAATTCATATCATAATAAGCACAACATATACACAAATCACATACACAATCACAAACACCATCACTTTGCCACTTATCAATAAAGGCATTCTCAAATTATTCTTATCAATTCATTGTATCTTTAATCAATACCTCCTCGTAAGGGGTTTCTCAACACTCGTGGTCATCCCATATCAAATGCCATGGTCTTAAAGCTAATGCATATGTCAACTATTTAATGCATATGCAATGGATCCGATTTCATATCACGGGTGATCGCAACCACCATAATCAATCATTCATAATCATTGGTTTCCCGCCTCGCAAGGGGTACTCCCGCCTCTTGATCGTAACCATGGGCATCATAGGTGCTCGCAAGCCCTTTATCATATCAAATACCTAGTGATCGCAACCACTGGCTCATCATCATACAATGGTCCCCGCAGGGCCTTTCACATTCCATAATCAGGTGATCGCAACCACCATTACCATATCATATCATCATCACATTGGTTTCCAACCTCGCAAGGGGTACTCCCTTCATAGAATCCTGCAGGATCTTTCATCATTGTGATCGCAACCACATAATACCAATGCTATGCCATGCCATGAATGCAAGATGCAATAATGCATATGCTCAACATCAACCTCGCAAGGATATCTCACCCTCTCAATTAGGGATATAATTTAATTTGGCATTTTCAAGAATCATATATTTATTTGCAAGCCCCTCAAGGCATATCATTAATATAATTAGCATTCAGTGGCATACAAACATTCACAAGGCCCCTTAAGGCACAACATACATATAATAGGCACTTCAATGGCCACAACATCATTCATGACAATCCACACGTAGATGTCTAAAGGCATAGCAATAATCATAACATCAAGCCACACATCTAACAACAAGGTGTTTTTCAGAATATAAAAACATATATATAGCAATCGTCATTGCCACTGCACATACAAGTCAATTACTTGTATCAACCACTAGGGTGTCATAATATTTCATGTTATCCATCAATATCATTGTATATTCATTAGTGATCTGCAACCCAACATAAGAGTATCGTAATAATTTTCATTAATTATCAAATTGTCATTTCACTTAATTCAAAACATATACATAACAAGGCAAGCATGAGTATCCATCACATACAACAATCACTATTTAATTTACTCATGCAATTTGAATGTTAACTCCTCTCCTACCTTGAGGGAAGAGCCGAACCATTCCAATGCTCCGAATGCTCCATTGCATCACCCGGAATACGATCTACATATTATACATATGCATTCATACAATTAATAAGCCATCTCGAGGCATTCCTCATAATTCTTAAACACTTTCTAGTTTATCATCAAGTTCTAGACTTGTTAAACACCAAGTTATATAATTGTATTAGGCTTCGGGAATTCCTTTCCCAAAGCCAAGATCCTTTAGATCATAAATGCCAACTAACCCAACAACATCGTTATTGATACCCAATATCCAACTTAACTCTCATATCCTTCAATAACCATAATTAATCATTCAAATTCATTACAAGCCTCTTGTCCCCAATTAAGACTATCATCAATTAACAAATCCTTATAGCATTTATTATTTTACACAACCTCATGAACATAGTTCAAAACATTAATAATCTCATTAATCAATCCCAATAATTCTAAAGATTCCATCCCTTCTTACAATTCCTTCTAAGACATCAAAATTACCAAAATTACTTATTTAATCAAGACCCCCAAATCACTCCACTTAGGGTTTTTCATCAAAACTTAAACAACATAATCCCATGTTCATGAATCACCACCAATGGCCATCTCTCATCATTAATATCATTCTCCAATGTCATTAAACCCACATTCTATTCATATTTCACACTTTCCCCAATTTATTAGAGTTAGTGTTTCACTAAAACCCAACAACACTCATTAATACCCTTCAACATCATAATTGCTTATTTATTTTCCACTCATCCAAGTATTAATTCATGCATCTATAATAACCCACTATTAAAGCCATAATAACAACACCCCACCTAGGGTTTCCTCACTTAAAGCTTCTCCCAACAACCCATATGCCATTCTCATCAATCTCTCATTTTAAAAAAAAAATTCGGGATGTTACACCAATAATTACCACATACACATTATCATAATTCACCACTAACACAACTCATCCAATTATGACACCTTAACACAAAATCAGGCCTTACTGCTCTTAAAACGTCACACACAAACTGGTCGAAGCCTACAAAATATCAAAAATCAGGTAAAATATCACTAGTCACAGCCACAAACACAAGCAATCATCCTTAAATATCCATAAAACACAACAATTGGCCTTATAGGCCCTTCCTGAAAAGACCAGGATGTTACAACACCCAATTCCCGGGACCCAAATCTCAATGCAAGCAAAATTAATTAATAATAATATGAATAATTTTTTCACAGTTAAATTCACAACACAAACTGCTTCCCCATGAACCTAACCATGGAGAATCAGATGTCATAATAAAATAAAATAACACAAGAACCAAATCGATAAAACAAAACCCCAAATGCATACACAAAGAGATACAATACAGTGGAATATAAAACACGTATACAAGGTATCTTTCCCTTCCCATATATGAAGATATGGAATAGGAACCAAGCATGCACATAATTTATACACCCTTACCTAATAAATGACATTTTTTTAACATTGACATTTAGGCTATCTTAGGCCATCTAATCTAAGTTACCAAATCCTATACTAAACCTACAATGGCTCGACGCCCAATATTATATAATCATAATTCCTAGATATTTTCAATCAATATGTATATACACACACACATACATATACTCATCACCTATTATCCAATCCATACATAAATCTATTGTGGCATTCTCAATTATAACAATCATCAATTGTTCATTATCGCAAATATATCATTGCCATCCATATTGGCATCCAAATTCATTCATCTAGCTACCAGAATTTCATACACACAAAATAATGACTAATATACAATACCAAAAGAATAAGAATCCAATTTACAACTTAATCAAATAATCAACCAATACCGGTATCAAAATAATTAATAAAATAGTTACTTTTCTGTCAACATAAACAACATCAGAAGACCATATCATCGGCCAAGGCATCCTATTACATCTATTTACCTTTACTCACAAAATGCACCAATCTCCCAAAATAAAGGTCACACTGTTTCATTCATAACCCTACATCACAATGCTAGAAAAATGGACAATATAGGAGCGTAAGTATTACATTCAAAATGGTGAATACTTAAATATTTATGATTATATATACATGCTTATGCATCATATATGTGCTTTGCACAACATGATGCTGAAATCCTGAGCCATTAGTTTGGTGCAAAAATCTTAGTAAAATAAAATGTGACTCTCGGATTTACACTTATGGCAAGCGCACCAGTCGTTAAAATTGTAGAATATTTGATCGTCTCACAGGGATTGTGGTAAGTACCTCAATCTAAGACTAGTACAAGCTGAACCAACAAAAAATACATGAAGTTCATTCGGTTTTTATGGTTTTAGTGTTTTATAGTTGTTTTTGTATTTTCAGCAACAGAGTTAAAGTGAAATGTGGGAAGTGATTAATAGAAAATAGGTCAGGATTGCTTCGGTTCACAATTTCCTCAAGAAACATGCAAATAAGAATAATCGAACTTCACAATCTAGAGGACAATCCACTGGTGGTTATTCCCTAATTCCTTAGGTGAAAAACACTAATCCTTAAGCAATGAACCTTAATTCCTTAAGTGCTCGATTAACCTAAGAATCTAATGCGAAATTGGAGGTTGAACTCTAACTATTCACCTAAATTGATTAGGCCTGAACTAGTTAGAAAGCTGGAAGTTACCTAAGCTTCAGCCATGATTCCTCACTGGTGAAGTTCTTCATCAATTCTGGATTTGTCAATCCAGCGATTCTGCTCCACTCCTCAGCTTGTTCGCCTCAGGATCTTCGAAGTCGATCTACTTGCTCACAGCTTCAAGATTCCATTGCTGACCTTCACAATCCCAACCTTAGGGGATTAGAACTCCATCGACGTTGGATTTATCGAAGGAATACAGAGAGACATGGATGGGAGAGTTTAGAGAGATGAAAATGTAGTGAGAGATTGGAAATGGAAAAATGAAGTGTATTATGTTGTACGCTGTTCTGTTCCCCTTTTACAGAGTATGTACATGAATATATATAGGCATCTAACTAAACTAACTAACTTAACTAATATCTGAAAACTGAGTTCTTAATTAAACTAAACTAACTAATTGAATAATTACAGAATAATTAACTAATCACAGCTCAGCTCGTAGCAAATTCCAGTTCATCATTAGCTAATGTACAACTCAGCACCAGCTAATTGACAGCTCACTTCTTAAGTTACTTAAGGTTGCAGTAGTAGAGAGGAAGGCACTGGAAGCGGGACAATACTGCACCAAGTGTGTTGTTGGAGGGAAGGAACAGTGTTTAAATTACTGCCTTTATGCTTCAGCTGCTGAGTTTTCGCTTGAGCGGATTAAACTCTCGCTTGGGCGAGTTCGGGAATTGTACTATAGTGTTGCTTGGTCGCTTAAGCGTTATGGCGAAGCTTGGGTGAAAGGTGATGTTTTGGGGTTACGCTTGAGCTAATTTTTGACTTTCGCTTGAGCGAATTTAACTCCCGCTTGAGCGAGTTGATTATTCAATCGGTATTCTGTAGTTGGCGCTCGGGTTCTTCATGCAATATTCCGAGTCCTTGTTCTCTTTTGGAGTCAGTGTCTTTGAAGTCTCATTCAGTCGGTCTTTGGACTCTTTTCAGTCGGAATTGAGAAGTTTTACTCGGATTTTCCAAATCTCGCTCGGCTTTTGTAATTTTCACTCAGATTTGTCTTATTTTCTCAAGTACGCCCTGTTCCTGCACCATTAGACAGCTAATTGCCTAGCATTTATACGCTGGCTGCTTAGTAAATTTGTAAATACTTCAAAATTCCTTATCTAATTAATATTTTCAATCGGTTTCTTACATAAATAGCATACTTTTGAAATAAATAACTAAAACATGAATTATTAACAAATTATTAAATAATAATATCAAGACTAGACAATACTTAGTAAATTATGTTAAATAAACAGTGGAATAATTAAGTCTTTTCAAGACTTATCACATCCCCAAACTTAAAACTTTGCTTGTCCTCAAGCAAATATTCAGACTTATTAACTAACAGCCTTTGATCAACACAATCAACTTTTCCTTAACTTAATTCATACTATAATTATTGAATACCGATCATGCTTTTTTTTCGCAATTTCTAAAAGTATAAATACTTACACCTCCTTTGGAAGACAAGTTGCTGATGCTTTCCTCACTGGTCGGTGTTTAACTCTTCTCTCGGTGTGTAAGGTGACTCGAATGCACTCATCACCTACATACTAGTTAGATCAACATAGGCTTGCAACAGTTCTAAACATCATGAAATATGCCAACTCAATCGGATCAGTAAGGGCTTTTTAAGCTTATAATGGGGCTCGGCTACAGGCTCAATTATTGTTTTTCCGAGTCATAGATAGGTTACAAGATGTATCCACTGATGCCTTGCCTCAATTCTGACTTAATTGCCTTTACTAACAACTCTCTTAACTTTTTCGACTGAATGCTACTTAATAACTCGTGCTGTTTTGCACCTTCTTTTTCTTTTAGTCCTTCGGACTTTTCCTTTCCTTTTCTTTCTTTTCCGAATTTTTTCTTGTGGTGCTTTGCACCTCTTTTTCTTTTCTGAACTTTGTTCATTTTTTCTCTTGGCTTTGCCTTTCTTCCTTTTATTTTTCTACATATTTATCCATAATTAAGGTCAGAGTGTGTCCTTAATTACTGTTAGGCACACTCTTCATCCCCAAACTTAGAGATTGCTAGTCCCTAGCAATAAGCAAAAACCGAGTAATTCACCAGTGGAACATCCAGGGTACTCTAGTCGGGTTTTTCTTGGATAATTAGGCTTGTAACGTTAGGTGTATAAAATGAATGAAAAGGTCTCAGGCTCAAACATAATTATTGGGTCAAAGGATGATTAATGAAATTAGGATGGCAAATTTTTGGCCCTGGCTAAATAATCAAAGAAGGCCTTCATCATTTCCGATTGGCTAGCATACAATCAATTAGTAAGTACTGAAGCAAATTTTGTCTTACTAACCAGCATGCAGATTCACTCGGAAAAGAATAATACAGGCTCAAAAGCTCATATATAATAGTTAATCAGCCAGTCATGTCCCCAAACTTAATGTAAAATTCATACATTCAGATTGCTAACTAGCATGCCGAGTAAACAATTTAAGTAATGATGAAGAATAGTTATGGGCAGGGATCATGAGTTAAGCAAAAACCGATTAATTAATATATCCGACTACAGCTTAACGAATCAGCAACTTTTAAATTATAAAGACGGAGTGAAAGAACAATAAGCATACTTTTGCAACTTATAATTAAGAATATTAATTAAAGAATAAGTTGGAAAGAGACTTCCCTTTTTACCTGAGTGGCTGTGGATGGAAAACGCGTAATCGGATTGGGACTCATGGATTTTACCAATACATATGAAAAAAAATGAATAAAACAACAAATTAACAGAAAATGAAATTTTCATTACATAATAAAAATAGAAACCAGTTCACTGTTCAGAAAGCAGTTACAATAACATTAAATTAATTACAAAGGAAACATCATAAAAACGTGGAACAACTGCTTAAACATTCTGATCTTCACCATCTTTGTCCTGCTGGGAGGGAATCGTGAATCCAATGGAAGCTAACCACGCATTTCTATCCAGTGGGACTCCCATTTCTGCTGAATGTTCAACCCTCAGTTTTGTGGCAATCTTCCTGAGCATCTGATCGTTGTTCAAAACCCGATCATAAATTTCAAGTTGCATCTTCTTCACAACCTGTAATTCCTGTAACACCAAAAGAATGTCAGAAGAAGAAGAAGAAGAACCAGCTCCTACAGATTGCTTGGGACGTTCTGGTTCTGTGGCTTTAAACTTCATAGCACAGTTTTCAACAGCCTTAACACTTTCAACCTCTGGTGATTCATTTTCCTCACTCGCAGGAGATACATTCCTTTGAACCAGAGGAGATACATCCCTTTGCTCCTGACTTCGACTAGGTACATGTACAGACGAATCAGATATAGTGATGGTTACCACTTCTCTTTCGTTATCTATTTGTTTCCTTCGTACACTTCCTTCTGCAAAGTTTGGTCTAGGTTTCTGCAGAAGTCTTTGTGATCTTCTTTTCATGATTAATGTTAAAATAATGATGATAACCAACCTAAGTAAACAAAAAAATAAGAACAGCAATCCAACAGCAACCCAAAACTATAAGACGCATGGCTTGTGAATAGCGGAAAATAATAACAATGAACAAGAAGATAATAAACATGAACTTACAAATGCACGAAATCAGTGAAAGAAGTGGAAAGGTGATACCTTTCTTAGAAACCAGAAAATGTCTTTTCGTCTTCAGCCCAAGTTCAGCATAGGTACTGAGGGTTGGAAGCTGAAAGGGTTTCTCTTTTATATTGTTGAATTCAATTTTCAAGAAACGCGTAAATGTGTTCAGCTTTAATTATTACTTTATTATTTATATTACTACTATTATTATTATGTTGTTTATTATTTATTTATTTATATATATATATTAGATTTTTTTTTCGAATACTCAATTACTAGAGGGGTAGAAGATCGAGTAAGAGTGGGATGATACCAATGTGATGCCAAATGGACATAGGAGAATGGAAGATGAATAAATGAACAGACGATAAGACAAAATGGGTAAATGAAAACTTTAAATAAATGAAATAGAGCGTATGAGAAAGAGTGAACTATTGTAATGAAATACGAGTGAATCAAGAAGCGAATAATAAAAGAAACGAATAGAAGTATGAACGAATGAAGGAATACCGAGTAAATGAAAAGCCGAGTAAACAAAACGAATACAGCGAGGGCCTGAGTGAATGGAGAAACTAGGGGAATGAAAAACGAGATGACAGGAAATTGAGTGACTGGAAATACTGAGTGTGACAATCGCGAATGAAACACGAGTAGATGAAAAAAAAAAGTACAACGTGAGAAAACCGAGAAAGAAAGTAGGTGGAATGAAACAACGAGTAAATGAATACTGAGTGGATTATACCGGGTAAAAGTGAAAAACGAATGAACAAACAACGAGTAGATGTAAGAACGGAAAAACGAGTGGAAGAACATGAAAGAATGAATGAATGAACGGGTGAATAAAAAAAATGAGCGAACGACAGAAGAAGACGATGATAAGCTGAGTGGATAACTGAACAACTTCAGGGGAAACTGAGTGAATGAAAATACTGAGTGGAAGAGGTCGGGGAAAAAAGTGAATAAAACATTGAATGAAAAGGTACTGAGTGAATGAATACCGAATGGGTCACAGAATAAGTGAAAGAATGAATGAATAAAGAAAAGTGTATGAGAACCGAGTGTGACAATGAATGGACGAGTGCACAACTGCCGTGAGATACGAGTGAACAGAGAAGTACGTGGAAGAAAGAACGAATGAGAGTAAGGCTGAGTGAAAGAAAGAACGAGTGGAGGAAACCGAAAGACCGTGTGCATATGAGACTAATGGATACAATACTGATTGTGATGAGTGAGGAATCCGAGTGATGAAAAGCCGACTGAAGTAAGTCACTTTTCACTATCTGACCCATTCATTACATCAACGATCAGAAATCCTTCAAAGTCTTCCTTTTATTCGCATCAGAATTTGAAATTTTATTGAAAAATGACGAGTGAAATTCAATCAGGAAGAAGGATTAGAAATAAGTAACAGTTATCCGAGTGCACTATTTTTACTCAAAACTTAGTAATTTCTTGCTTAACTGTGAAACAACACCCAGCAGTGTCTCGCCTAAGCTACACGTGCTTCGCCTGAGCGAAAATAGAAGAATCTAGCTCGGATTTCCTTCTTCAACTTCACAAACTTCATTTATTTAGTTTCTTTTTCTTTTTCTTTTTTTTCCATTCTGACTCAAATTTCAAAACAAAACAATCGGAGGGTTGGGCTGCCTCCCTAGAGCGCTTCTTTAAGGTCACTAGCTTGACCTTATTGTATCTAAGAAGATGGCTTCAGTAACAAGGAGGTTTTTTGCCTATCAAACTCTCCTCCAAAGTAGAGTTTGAGTCGCTGGCCATTCACCTTGAAAATCCGATCGGTAGTCGGATCTTTCAGTTCGACTGCACCATGAGGAAAAACCTCATTTACAGTAAAAGGCCCGGACCACTTGGATCTAAGTTTTCCAGGGAAGAGTTTCAGTCGGGAATTGAATAACAAAACCTGATCATCCTTCTGAAACTCTTTCTTATTAATTCGCTTATCATGCCATTTCTTTGTTTTCTCCTTATAAATGGAGGCACTTTGATAAGCGTTGAGTCGGAACTCCTCTAATTCATGGAGTTTCAAAACTCTTTCCTCCTGAGATTGGTCACAGTCCATGTTTAATAGCTTTGTGGCCCACCACGCTTTGTGTTCCAACTCCACAAGGAGATGGCAAGCCTTACCGTACACCAATTGATACGGGGACATGCCAATCGGGGTTTTGAAAGCTGTTCGGTAAGCCCATAATGCATCATCTAATTTTACCGACCAATCTTTTCTGGATTTTCCGACCACTTTTTCTAAAATTCTCTTGATTTCTCTATTTGACAGTTCGACTTGTCCACAAGTCTGTGGATGGTAAGGAGTGGATATCTTATGTAAAACCTCATAGTGACGCAGGGCTTTTTCCATTATCTTATTGCAAAAATGTGAACCCCCATCACTAATAATTACTCTCGGAACTCCAAACCTAGAGAAAATATTCCTCTTGATGAACCTAAGCACAACCTGTGCATCATTGGTTCTGGTCGGAATTGCCTCCACCCATTTGGAGACATAGTCTACAGCAACAAGAATATATTCGTTGGAGAGCGACTTAGGGAAGGGTCCCATGAAGTCGATACCCCAAACATCAAATAATTCCACAATTAGAATATTTGTCAAAGGCATGCCAGCTTTAGCAGAGAGACCTCCACTCCTTTGACATTTATCACACCTTTTGACATATTCTTTGGAATCCTGAAAGATAGTTGGCCAATAAAAGCCACTCTGCAACACCTTTGCTGCGGTACGGGAGGCACCATGATGACCTCCGTAATAGGAATCATGGTAGTGCCACAAGAGCCTTTCTTGCTCGGATTCAGGCACATAGCGCCTGATTACTCCATCTATGCCTATTTTAAACAAAAATGGATCATCCCAAAGAAAAGCGTTACTATCATGAAAAAAAAATTTCTCATTTGGGATGTCCAACCATCAGGTACCACTGAGGCACTTTTAAAGTTTGCCATGTCAGCGTACCATGGCCCAGTTATAATTGCCATCAACTTTTCGTCTGGAAATTCTTCTTTTATTAAGACAGAATCCGACTCAACTTCCAGACGAGACAATTGGTCTGCAACTGAGTTCTCTACTCCTTTTTTGTCTTGTATTTCTAAGTCAAACTCTTGGAGTAACAGAACCCACCTAATCAGTCTCGGTTTAGACTCTTTTTTAGCTAGTAAATACTTGATTGCCGAGTGGTCTGTATATACGATGACTTTGGCACCAATCAAGTATGCACGAAATTTATCAAATGCATACACCACAGCAAGCATTTCTTTTTCAGTCGTGGTGTAATGTATTTGATTTTCATTTAACACTTTACTAGCATAATAGATCACATGAGTTAATTTCCCTTTTTTCTGACCCAGCACAGCTCCGATTGCAAAGTCACTTGCATCACACATCAATTCAAACGGTAAAGACCAGTCGGGTGATGCAAGGATCGGAGCTGAAGTCAAACTTTGTTTCAATTTTTCAAATGCCTTGACACAATTTTCATTAAATGCAAACACCTGATCTTTCACAAGCAAGTCGGTCAAAGGCTTAGCTATTTTTGAAAAATCTTTTATGAATCTTCTATAGAACCCAGCACATCCTAGAAAACTCCTTACTCCTTTCACGTTGATCGGAGAAGGAAGTTTTTCAATAATTTCAATTTTTGCTCGGTCCACCTGCATGCCCTCAGCAGAGATCCTATGGCCAAGGACTATCCCTTCCTTAACCATAAAGTGGCATTTCTCCCAGTTAAGAACGAGATTGGTCTCTTGGCATCTCATCAGCACCTTAGCTAAGTTGCTGAGGCATGTGTCAAAATTGCTCCCAAATACCGAGAAGTCATCCATGAATACTTCAATAAATTTCTCCACCATATCCCCAAAAATTGCCAGCATGCACCTTTGGAAGGTTGCTGGAGCGTTGCACAAGCCGAACGGCATGCGCCTATATGCAAAAATTCCATAGGGACATGTGAATGCAGTCTTTTCTTGATCCTTCGGGTCAACCACAATTTGGTTATAACCCGAGTACCCATCAAGAAAACAATAGTACTCATGTCCTGATAACCTCTCGAGCATTTGATCAACAAACGGAAGGGGGAAATGGTCTTTCCGAGTAAAGTTATTTAGCCTTCTGTAATCAATGCACATCCTCCAGCCTGTAGTTGGCCGAGTGGCAATGATTTCACCCTGTCATTTCTTACAGTCGTCATTCCTCCCTTCTTGGGCACCACTTGGACTGGACTAATCCAAGTGCTGTCCGAGATCGGGTAAATGATTCCCGCATCCAGGAGCTTGACCACTTCCTTTCTCACTGCTTCCTTCATAATGGGGTCCAGTCTGCGTTGTGGCTGTACAACAGGGGAATAGTCATCCTCCATCAGGATTTTATGCATACAAAAGGATGGACTGATTCCCTTCAAGTCAGAAATGTTCCAGCCAATGGCAGATTCATGAGCCTTTAATACCCCAACTAGTTTACTCTCATCCTCTTCTTTTAAGTCGGCATTAATAATGACAGGATGAGTGTCATTTCCTCTCAGGAAAACATATTTCAGATGAGAAGGTAAAGGTTTTAAATCACATTTTTCTTCCGAAAATTCCTTTCCTTTCTCAGATTCAGTATTTTCCAAATCATTTTTCTTTTCGAAATCACCTACTTCCAAAACTTCCAGTAGGCCCAGTATTTCCGAGTGAGAGTCAATTGACTCGGTCTCGGAGTCAAATTCATCCTCTAAAAAAGTTCGTAGAGCCTCTTCCTTAGTTTTTAACAGTAATGGAGTCTGGTAATTTTCAACCTCTTCAATCATTAGGCAATCCATCCGTTTAGTCGGATGTTTCATGGAATTGAAGACATTAAAAATTACTTGCTCCTCCTGAACTCTCAGTATGAGTTCACCCTTTTCTACATCAATTAATGCTCTGCTAGTAGCTAGGAAGGGTCTACCTAAGATCAAAGGGATCTCTCGGTCAGCTTCCATATCCAACACTATGAAGTCTGCTGGAAAGATAAATTTATCTACTTTTACTAACAAGTCTTCCAGCATCCCTTGGGGAGATTTAATGGACCTGTCAGCCAACTGCAAGGACATGCGAGTCGGTTGCAAGTCATTAATTCCCAGTTTTTTCATCAAAGATAGAGGCATCAGGTTTATACTGGCTCCTAGATCACAGAGAGCACTTCCTACATGAATATCCCCTATTGCACACGGTATTGTGAAAGATCCAGGATCCTCTAGCTTTTGGGGAAGTTTTTTTTGAATGATTGCGCTACACTCTTGAGTGAGAGTAATCATTTCATCCCCCCTAAGCTTCCTCTTCTTAGACAATAGTTCTTTTAAAAATTTTGCATAGGAAGGCATCTCTTGCAATGCCTCAGCAAAAGGGATATTAATGTGAAGTTTCTTGAAGACCTCTAGGAACCTAGCAAACTTCTGCTCCTCTATTTGCTTTTTAAACCTGTGCGGAAATGGAGCATTCCTCAGTTTTTCAGGAGTCAGCTTAGAAGCTTCCTCCAGAATCAGATCAACCTTTTTCTTTTTCTTTTGATGGACTTTATTTCCTTTTTCTTTTTCTGATTCATTTTTATTTTCTACTTCATCTTTATTGTCCTGCTCGGTTTCTTGTATTATTTCTTTTTCTTTTTCTGAACTTATTTCTTGACCCGGAGATGGAGAAATAATTTTTCCACTCCTAGTAATTATGGCCTTGCAATGTTCCCTTGGATTTACCTCGGTATCTCCAGGGAAATTGCCTGCTTGCCTCTCAGCTAATTGTTTCGAAAGCTGTCCTACTTGATTTTCTAAATTTCTTATGGATGCTTCCTGATTCTTAAAACTGGCCTGAGTGGCCTGGATAAACTGAGAAAGTACATTCTCGAGTTCGGATTTTTCTTTAACAGGAGGGTGAGAAGGTTGTTGTGGTCTATTTGTGGGTTGACTCAGTGGGATATTCTGATTCAAATGTGGACCTTTCTGCCAGGAAAAATTGGGGTGGCTCCTGTAATTAGGATTGAAGGAATTAGAAGGATAATTCCTTTGATACTGTTGCTGCCCCATGTAATTCACTTGCTCGGAAGGCACAACTGGATCACACATTCCATTTTCATTAGAAGCCATCACATCAATCAGCTCTATAGCTTCTTCTACAGTTTTAGTTGTTAATGAGCCTCCAGCCGAGGCATCAATCAAGACTCTGGTAGCTGGCCTGACACCATTATAGATAATAGTCACCTGCTGTACATCAGAAATCTGATGATGAGGACATCTCCTCAGGCTTTCTTTATACCGATCCCATGCTTCCATCAAGGACTCACCTTCTCTTTGCTGGAAACATGTGATTTCATTACGCAGCTTTGCATATTTAGAAGGAGGGAAGTATTTAATCAAAAATTTCCTTTGCAAATCCTCCCAGGTGGAAATGCTGCCTCTCGGTTAACTCTGCAACCAGGCTTTTGCTCGGTCCCTTAGAGAAAATGGAAACAACCTTAGTCGGATTGCTTCATCAGGGACCCCATTCATTTTTACTGTATCACAAATTTGGAGAAAGGTTGCTAAATGCAAATTTGGATCCTCAACCTCACTTCCTCCGAATTGTTCATTTCTTACCAGCTGCAGTAAAGCTGGTTTAAGTTCAAAATTGTTAGCTGCAATTGGTGGCCTAAGGATGCTAGCCTGCGATCCTTCTTCAGTCGGTCTGGAGTAGTCACCTAGTGTAACTCTCCTCTGTTCCATTTCCTGTTGTTCTTTTTGCTTTTTCTCTTTTCTCAGTTTACGTTCTAACAAATCGATGTCAGGATCAAAGAAGAAAGGTTCTCCTCTACTCCTTGACTGCATACAACAATTGTTTACACAACAAAGCAACTCACAGCTACGACTACACAAAACAATAACTACTAAAAAAAATACGTATTGACTGCAAACAGAAACAAAAGCAAATGGTTCAGTCTAGTACCGGTCCAAGGATTGTTGATATTACTCAACAATCCCCGGCAACGGCGCCATTAACTTGATGCTGAAATCCTGAGCCATTAGTTTGGTGCAAAAATCTTAGTAAAATAAAATGTGACTCTCGGATTTACACTTATGGCAAGCGCACCAGTCGTTAAAATTGTAGAATATTTGATCGTCTCACAGGGATTGTGGTAAGTACCTCAATCTAAGACTAGTACAAGCTGAACCAACAAAAAATACATGAAGTTCATTCAGTTTTTATGGTTTTAGTGTTTTATAGTTGTTTTTGTATTTTCAGCAACAGAGTTAAAGTGAAATGTGGGAAGTGATTAATAGAAAATAGGTCAGGATTGCTTCGGCTCACAATTTCCTCAAGAAACATGCAAATAAGAATAATCGAACTTCACAATCTAGAGGACAATCCACTGGTGGTTATTCCCTAATTCCTTAGGTGAAAAACACTAATCCTTAAGCAATGAACCTTAATTCCTTAAGTGCTCGATTAACCTAAGAATCTAATGCAAAATTGGAGGTTGAACTCTAACTATTCACCTAAATTGATTAGGCCTGAACTAGTTAGAAAGCTGGAAGTTACCTAAGCTTCAGCCATGATTCCTCACTGGTGAAGTTCTTCATCAATTCTGGATTTGTCAATCCAGCGATTCTGCTCTACTCCTCAGCTTGTTCGCCTCAGGATCTTCGAAGTCGATCTACTTGCTCACAGCTTCAAGATTCCATTGCTGACCTTCACAATCCCAACCTTAGGGGATTAGAACTCCATCGACGTTGGATTCATCAAAGGAATACAGAGAGACATGGATGGGAGAGTTTAGAGAGATGAAAATGTAGTGAGAGATTGGAAATGGAAAAATGAAGTGTATTATGTTGTACGCTGTTCTGTTCCCCTTTTACAGAGTATGTACATGAATATATATAGGCATCTAACTAAACTAACTAACTTAACTAATATCTGAAAACTGAGTTCTTAATTAAACTAAACTAACTAATTGAATAATTACAGAATAATTAACTAATCACAGCTTAGCTCGTAGCAGATTCCAGTTCATCATTAGCTAATGTACAACTCAGCACCAGCTAATTGACAGCTCACTTCTTAAGTTACTTAAGGTTGCAGTAGTAGAGAGGAAGGCACTGGAAGCGGGACAGTACTGCACCAAGTGTGTTGTTGGAGGGAAGGAACAGTGTTTAAATTACTGCCTTTATGCTTCAGCTGCTGAGTTTTCGCTTGAGCGGATTAAACTCTCGCTTGGGCGAGTTCGGGAATTGTACTACAGTGTTGCTTGGTCGCTTAAGCGTTATGGCGAAGCTTGGGTGAAAGGTGATGTTTTGGGGTTACGCTTGAGCTAATTTTTGACTTTCGCTTGAGCGAATTTAACTCCCGCTTGAGCGAGTTGATTATTCAATCGGTATTCTATAGTTAGCGCTCGGGTTCTTCATGCAATATTCTGAGTCCTTGTTCTCTTTTGGAGTCAGTGTCTTTGAAGTCTCACTCAGTCGGTCTTTGGACTCTTTTCAGTCGGAATTGAGAAGTTTCACTCGGATTTTCCAAATCTCGCTCGGCTTTTGTAATTTTCACTCAGATTTGTCTTATTTTCTCAAGTACGCCCTGTTCCTGCACCATTAGACAGCTAATTGCCTAGAATATATACGCTGGCTGCTTAGTAAATTTGTAAATACTTCAAAATTCCTTATCTAATTAATATTTTCAATCGGTTTCTTACATAAATAGCATACTTTTGAAATAAATAACTAAAACATGAATTATTAACAAATTATTAAATAATAATATCAAGACTAGACAATACTTAGTAAATTATGTTAAATAAACAGTGGAATAATTAAGTCTTTTCAAGACTTATCACAACACAAGCACAATCAACATTCAATTCATCAATTTTTCCATCATAGACACACATAAAGATCATGTATCAATTTGTCATCAAGCACATACAACATCACATCTCATGTCCTATATCACAATAGGCTAACACAAGGACTTTTATAATTTTCTCATAGTAATCATCATATTTATATATTTTGTCTATTTAGAGGTTTTTAATTATCAATCATCCATAAACCCTCAAGGCTTAAAACCTCACACCGACGTATCTCATGGCTATATATGAATGCTCTTAAGCTAATACATATGCACAATAAATCAATACTCAATCAAATACGGATCTGACTGTGGGAAAAATCATCAATGTGGGTATTATACTACAATATCATCTCAACAATAATGTGTGTATATATATATATATATATATATATATATAAATTAATAGTTTTACTAGTACCAAACTACGGCGCCCATCGATGCAATATTGGTCATTTCATTATGATTCTGGTAATAACACATATGTTATTATGTAAAAAATATAGTGTTACAGGCCAACCATGATTCCTCACCATGACAGATGTGATTCCACTGAACCACCGAGGTAATTTTGCTCCTCAAAGAGCTACCCACCCATTGGACCAACCACATGTGATCCCCGATGATCAATTATGGATAGCTTCACAATTCAACCACAAAATCACTAAGGTAACGGATATGCTCATGCAGTGAGTCGCCCTCCCACTGGGCCGACCCATGGAACCCTAAACGTTCAAACCTGGGTAGCTAGACAGATATGTCATGGATGCAAATGCAGATCAAATGCACTCCCACATTAATGCATCCTACAATGCCACTTATCAATTATCAATCATGAAAGAGAAGCTTTGGAGAAGATGTTGCCGATGGGAAAGAGAAAAAGAGAAAGGAAAGGTGTTTTTCTCTTTCAAGGTTATATACATGCTTTTATCCAATGGTTCATAAGCAATGGCATTAACCAATGTATAATGAGAGAAAAGGGGAACCTAGCTCACGACAATTCATACTAAATAAGGGGGAGTTTTAAATTTTTGTCCTATTAACGTTTCATATTTTTACCAGTTTTTGATACGTTTTGTATCCATTTAAATCCTATAATAATCCAAAATTAATCCGAGCATATCCTTGTGCTCACCATAATTATCTTACTAACCCTGACCATATAGTGCCAAAAAATGAGTCACTTGATCTCACATCATCAGTTAAATTAATCAGATCCAGTAAATTTTTTCACTGATAAATTGTAATTAATATTTAATTAATTATCCTATGAATTTTGGGTACCAAATAATTAATTTTCGTTATATTTATAATTCATTTCTAAAAATTTGGGATGTTACAATCCACCCTACCTAAAGAGAATTTCATCCTTGAAATTCGACATACCTGATTTGAATATATTCGGGTACCGTTTTTACATATCATCATTGTGTTCTCACGTGGAAGTCACCGTGTTACCATGTCTCCATGCCACTTTCACTGATGGTATCAACTTGTTCTGCAATTTTTTGATAGAACGCTCAACAATACGAGCATAGATAAGAGACATAAATATATCTTTTCTTACTTCAATAACATCAACAGAAATCACATGCGAAGGATCAAGAATATATTTCCTCAATTGTGACATATGAAATACATTATGCAAGTTCACAAGATGTGGAGGAAATGTAATCCGATATGCAGCATCATCAATTCTCTCCAGAATCTCATATGGTCCTATAAACTAAGGACTTAAATTATTGCTTTTCAAGGCTCTACCAATGCCTTTATCGCATAAGACCTTCAAAAATACATGATCACCAACTTGAAATTCAAGTGGTTTCCTTCTTTTGTCATAATAACTTTTCTATCTATCTTAAGCAGTTTTCATCTTCTCTTGAATTATTTTAATTTTCTTAGTAGTTTCCTAAAAATTTTCAGCCCTAAAACTAAATTTTTACCAGTTTCTAACCAATATAGAGGTATTTTGTATTTTTTGCCATAAAGTGCCTCATAGGGTGTCATACTAATACTGTTGTGGTAACTGTTATTATCTGTAAATTCAATCAATGGAAGGAATCTTTCAGATTATCCGTCAATTTATAGATGATAAGCTAAGCTAAACTTAAGCTTACAGTCTAACTCTTGATGTAAGCTCCCCCAAAATCAGGAAGTAAACCGAGGATCACAATCAGATACAATGCTGGATGACAAACCATGCAATCTAACAATCTCTTTAATGTATAATTATGCCAATTTCTACAATGGAATTTTCATATTCCTGGGTAAGAAATAAGGACATTTGCCAATTGATCAATAATTACTCATATTGCATTATTTCCAGCATGAGTTTTGGGTAAACCAAAAACAAAATCCATAGTAATGTCATCCTATTTCCAAACTGGGATCTCAAAAGGTATTAATAAACCAAATAGCTTCTGATATTCGACATTAGCCTTTTGACAAATAAGTCAAGGTGCTACAAAGTTAGCCATATTACGCTCTATGTTAGACCACCAAAAATTCTTTTTCATATTACGCTCCATGTTAGCCATATTAGCCTTCTGATATTCTTTTTCATATTACGCTCCATGTTACGCTCTACGCAACATACTTTTATGAGCCTTATCAAACATAAATTTTCTCAAACCAGCACTAAATGGAAAATAGATTTGGTCTTTAACATGCCAAATACTATCAGGACCCTCTAATAAAAATAAATCTTTTCTACCAGCTTCAGATTCTTTTAGCTCAATCAAATATTTATCTGTTAACTGTTGCTCTTTCACCGTCTCCAAAAACTCATTACAAATCTTTAAGGCAACAAGAGGAATTTTATTTGAGGTATGAATTTCCACACCTACAATCAGATTTTAGAACTGCTCAATCAATTCCATTTCCTTCACCATCATAGCTGAAACATGCAAAGATATCTAGCTTCTAGCTCAAGGCATTAGCTATAACATTTTTCTTTCCAGGATGGTACCTGTGGCGCCCTTAATCCAATAAATAATATTATAAATAGATAAAGAAAATTAGAATAAATTTTTCACGTTTTAATAATTTTGTTGGATAAAGAACACCACAATAAAAATTTTAAATGTCAACCTTAGATCTATTTAAAGACCTATCTTATATATGATGATATGAGAAGATATATAACTTCAAACAACATCTACTCCTTGCTCTAAGAGTGTCTAACCAAAACTCAATACCCACTTAAAATAATTTAATCAAATAATTACTAAACGTATATCTGTGAAATACTTAAGTTGGCCCAAAAGCAAGAAGTGGTTTAGGATTAGTTCTATGAAGACCTAGGATAATTAGAAGTCATAGAATAAAGTTGTCACTTATTACATATTCTTCCCAAAATAATCCTAAACCATAGATCTTCATGAACATGTTTTAAGACGTTATTTGTATTGCTTTCTAAACATTGAATTACAATTTAATTATTGAAAATGGTTATTTAATTCTAAGAATAGCACATTGCCTAATTTCCAATCTAAATAAATCTATAAACTTTAAGGTTCTAATTCCATAATTTTGACTCATTACACCTAATTTGCACATCTAGATACAATATTTCCGCATTGTACTTATAATTCTAATATAATAGCCTACTAGTATATCCTTAAATCAATCACTAACACTCGTAATTTTACCAATATATTTCACATATGTTTTGGACCTAGAAACATGGTATTATTGTGTCACACCTTAAAATATCTTATTACACACATACTTGACAATGTCATTTTAATACATAAACTTTGACTGTTTTCTCACATATTCACATCATCAATATTTATTACCAAGTCTCAATTACCATGGTATCATCACAAGTATCTAGTTAAGATCAACAATTCTCCTTAAAACTTATTCAATCATAATATTTTCCAACCATGAGAAAATTCAGCATTTACCATTCATGACCCAAATATAAAAAATTATTGGCTAAGTTTCAATTTCATACCATGCATCATCATATAATAGTTGTGATACAAAAAGATCATAAGTCCATCATAAATGATCCTAGTATATCAACCAATATCCCATAAATATCAATTCCTCATCAAAATTATAAGGCATTGGATTAATAGTATATTTATACAAAAGAATGTCATAAACAAATAATTCAAAAGTATGCCGACCAAGGCATTTAAGTGTCCCTTTCACACTATACCTCTTCCTTCCAAAAAGCATCACTCTAAGACTATGTCCTATAACACAATAGCTAAAAATAGACAACATAGGAGAGTGATCATACTTTCTCAATGATGAACAAATAGACAAAAATATGATAATTTACATATGTATGTGCAACCAACATATTCTCCTCTCAAGGAGTTTTAATCTAACAATGAAGACATAATCTATATTAAATTTCACCAAGCACATACATAAATAATTCCAATAGCCATATCACAATATGGAATCACTTCACTAATTCATATCTTTATCACATTTTATCAACGAAATAACACTAACAACAACACAATTGATTAGTGTCCACTAATCCCAATTTTAATCTCTTAATTTTTAACATGAATAGGTTTCTATCCCTCTTGGGTATCTCAAGGTCATATGTCATGTTCCTATAGCTAATGCATATGCTATGCAACCAAAATAATGTATATGCAATGGATCTGATTTATATAAAATATTTAAAACACATGTGTACATAATTTATCAAGTGCTCACAAGCACAACATGCTTTTACTGGTACCAAACTGCCAACATCCATTTCATAACACTTATCACTTTCGTAAAAGTGAATGCAGTAACAAACAATAAATAACACGCATGTCTCAAATATATTATGGGCTTATCATTGAATTCATCTATCAAGGCAATCACAACCATGCATAGTCACTCAAATATTTATTCCCTTACAAAGGTTGCCTTCCTATTGGGTCTTTCTACAGTTTCTTGCAAGATATACAAACTATATTATGATATGTTATACATGTCATGGAATGCAACAATTCACATGCAAGTCTTGCCATACTTAAGTCTCACACCCACACTTACAAGGGAACCTCTTTATTTTAAGTTCTTAGAGTTAATGGCATATAATTAATTCAAAATAATTTCCAAGGTATACAACTTACTGCACAGTCTCCAAATTTATCAATCCACAACATTCCACGCATGGAAATCAAGAAGACATATCATACAAATATATCTCAAATGCATGTTGTTAGCACACTTGCCAATCTAGAATTATTTACCAATAAGATTCATTCATATTTAATTGCATACACAAGGGAATTCACACCTATTCATGGTAAATATGCAAGCATACACCCACACATATATTATCATCATGGAATTAAACATGCATTTAGAAAATACACCCTTCTCCTACCTTAAGAGAAGTACTCTATCGGGTTTGATGGTCCTACTTCACTAGAGTTATCAAATCTTATATTAAATAAATGTAGAACTACATTAAACACCAATTAAAATTTAGTTTTGGTGTTAATAATTATAACCATTACATAAATAACATCATACTAGACTTGTATAATTTTTATCTTTTCAGTTTTAGGATTTATTTTCTCTTTGTAATATTTCTTAAATTTTTTAAAAGTCTAAAACTTTATCTATAATCGGTCAAGGGTTCAATATTTATCCATTAAACTTTATAAAGCTTCTAAATAGTCTTGCATATTATTATAATCACTTATAATATTTTTATTCTTGAAACTAACAAGTTTCTCACCATCAAAGATTCTATCAACTTGTCCTTTCTAACAATTTAAAAACATCCAACCTCATTAACAAAGGTTCTAATGCTAAATTAAATTATTTTAAGTCATTAGTAACATTTATTATTCATCCAACACTTGGTTCTTACCCAACATCATCATGAACACTAAGTTTTTTCTTCAAAATAATTATCCAACCATCATTAAAAATGTCAATTAAATTCTACCAATGTTGTTTCACTTCCAACAATAATTTTCCTACTTGTCTTAGCATATTCATGGCTTCTAACATCATGCTTTCCTCATTTAATGGTTACTAGTTTCTCATTCTTTCACCTATGATTATTTTCTATCATCAATAATTACTACAACACATCCAATAATTTATTTCTAGTCACTAGCAACATGTCTAAAGTAAAGGGTATCATTAATTCAAATCTTAACTTAGGATCTCTAACAAAGTAACTTGTTAAACTCACCAAACTACCTCCAATAACATTTTTCAAGCTCAATAAATATCTCTTTGGTTTCTAATATGTCTCAACAAGGTTTTCTAAATCAATGACACATTTATTTCCTATAAATTATGCACGCCCTTCATTAAAGTCACCGTAAATTCTATACTTTTTTTCCAATCAATAATTATGCAACAACCACCACAAATACTAATCTATAACCAAAAATATCTTCTCAAGTACACTAACAAAGTTTATGTATTTATGGAACCATTTATGACACTTGCCACCATTTTTCTATATTAAGAGACATTCAAGGCTTACTAACAAATTTATTTTCTATGTCAACAATACCAAATCAATTCAAAAGCATTAATTCATGTCCTATAATTAATTTAGTGTCATCCATAAAGTATCCAAGGCTCTTGAATGCCAATCCCCCTAATTTAAAGTAAGGGTTCCATTCCAAAATTACAATTAATGCTTCACTAACATCAACCAATCACATTTAATAATAATTACATCATTTCTAATTTATAAATTTCAACCAAATTCAAGTCTCCAATAACATTTCATATAGTCTCCTACCCTAGGGTTTTAATCAGAATGCATAAATCCTAAGATTTCAACACCAATAACATAAATCCGAAGCTTTTCATGTGTTACAATTTACTAATTTGCCATTCATTTAAACTTTTTGGCTCCAAGGCCCATTTTGACACAAATTCTGTTTGGGCAAAAAAAATGACACTAAATCAACTCCAATGTGTTGCACGGTCAGCCTAAGAAGAAATGGGAAAATTCATCATGTTTTGGCTACCCAAGGTCCTTTTTTCGCATAAGTAATTGTCTTCAAATTTTTTCAGGTTTATTTTTATGATTAACATAATTATTTTAGGAGTAAACCCCTTATTTGGTCCCTGAGTTTGTAGGCATTGGGCACTTAGGTACCTAAGTAAGTTAATGACCCCGTTCGTTCCTAACGTTGAGGGTCGTCAGACACTTAGGTACTTGCCATTACATAACCATTAGGATTTAATGACATGGCTCATAAATGTCAACGTGTGATGCTAGTTGGGTATCAGACGGCGTCATTTTGGCCATTCGGTGGAAACCCTACATCGTCAATGTGAACCCTCTCATGATTTCCCCATCTCCCTGTCCATGGTGTAGCCCTACTTGAGAGTTGTTTCCATTTTCCCTCACAAAACCCTAAGCTCTGGTGAGTATCTATGGAAGGTAGTCGGTCATCGTCATCTTCCACCTCCAGTCAATGTCGGCCTCATCTCCGGAGCCAAGAGATGTCACATTGACACTGTCGTTGTGGAGACCCCCTGTGTTGCGGATCTCCCAAACGGTGAACAATTCGAATTGTGATTTCTGAACATGCCCACAGCTCCATGGGGGACAGTGCGATTTCTTTGCCTGGGTCTAGGATGGGAAGTTGGTAGCTCATGATGAAGAGTGGAGGAACACTGTACTGAGCAATCTCACAGAGATGGAGGAGGTTATTGTAAGATTAAAAAGTGATATTCGTAGGGAGGTTTGTGAAGGTACCAGTGAAGTTATACAGGATAGAGTGGTTGAATTACAGATGCATATACAATCAGTGATGAAGAAAATGTGCATGGAAACCCAAAGACAAGTAGGGCAGTTGAAGATGATTTTGCTGGCTCAAAGTTTTTTTATAGTCAAACAAGTATTTCAAAGCAAATACCACCGCCACCAATTCAAGATCGTGAGTTGGATATTAGCTTTATGTGGTCGTAATTTCCTTGACGCATAAGTCATCACATGCTCATTCTGCATCAATACACATGGAAGCATCACAATAAACAATGAAATCTTCCTGTAGATTGGGCAAAGCCAATACAGGTGCAAATGTAAGCCGTAACTTCAACTCTTAAAAACTTTTTTCACATTTAAGTGTCCATATAAAAGGATGATTCTTTGCGAGTCAATTTGGTCATAGACAAAAGCAATATGGGAAAATCCTTTAATAAATCTTCTATAATAACCCGCTATGCAAGAAAACTTAGAATCTTAGTAACAGATTTCAATTTTTCCTACACTATAACAGCTTCGACTTTTGAGGATCAATAACCACTCCATCTCTAGAAATTACATGTCCAAGAAATGGAATCTCATTCAACCACAATTCGCATTTAGAGAGTTTAAAATACAACTGCTTCTCTTAAAGTATATTTAACACAAGGGGAATGTGCCTTTTACGCTCCTTATGGCCTTTAGAATATACAAGAATGTCATAAATAAAGACCATGACAAATTGATCAAGATAATTATGAAAGATGCGATTCATATAATTCATGAAGATCACTGAAGTATTTGTCACACCAATCATACATAATTATAAAATTAATCAATGAATCATGCACTATTATATATACTAGGTTAACATATTTACAATATTACATTAGCCAAGATCCTTATTTATGCTTCCGAAGTCTTTCTTAACTTATTAAACAACTTCTTAAAATGTAAATCAATGAAGAAAGATATAATAAAGTTAACAAAAACATTAAGGCAAGAATGAATAAATTAACTTAAGCTTACAGTGAACTTCTACTTGCAAAAGGTGCTTGTGGCGAATTAACGAAATTTTAAATGAAATTAAAAATGTTTAGGAAAATGTTAAGAAAAGTATTAATATGGTGGTCAATTAAATATTTCAAGAACTGGCTAAAACTTTTGAGGTCTTAATTGATAACAACCCTATTTTTGCATAGTGAAATTAACAATTTTCCTTTTACTCTAATAGTGAAAAATAAGAGAAAAAATGATGAAAAAGAAACATTTGAGGGAAAAAATTATATTAGTACTGTTGTTTTTCTAAAGATATTGATAATGTTTAATGTGCATAAAAAAATGAAGCAAAATCTTATAAGTATTAAATTCTGATATAAACGCTTATCATAGTTAAAAAACGTAGAGTAATACAAATTGAATGCTATAATTATCATGTTTTTCTATTACTAAAATTGTTTTCCTAATACTCTTTTTTCTATTACCAAAAGAAAACCGGAGTATATCCAAACAAGGGTAAATAATCCAAATTATTTGCCTTTTCACGTTCGGTACAAACACACTAGTTCTCATAAATTTAAAAGCATAAAAGAAAGTTTCTCAATCCTTATGTATTACAATAAATGTTTTTCCATAACGGTAATGAAATGATTTTACCAACTTGATAAGCTGAATATTTTGGGTTGACTAGAGATCGATAATGTAATTTAATTAATTAATTAATTGGTTAATTTTGTAAGCTGCAATAGAATGTAACTAATGCAGGTGGATTTTGCTAGGCTGGCGTATGCAACATCAGGTGGAGAATCGTTAGATTCAAAAGTGGTCGGCATCAACCGCACAAAAACCGCCACGTGTCAGTTTCTCATAAGCACAACAACTTTGTTATGCTCGCTTCAAAATTCCCATTCTAACCCCAACCCACCCTTTCCTTCAACGGAATCACACCAAAACTATCATAGCTCAGCAATCTTCGTTTCCACGAAGAGAGTGAGAGAGACAGAGGCATCGCCGGAATCGTTCTCCGATCCGACCGGTGGTTCGGTTTATGGTCGTCGGAGAATCGTCGATCTTGTCGAGATTGTGATCGTCGTCGTCGCTGACTGGAGATGGTGAATTCTTTGGTTGAACGTGCCACGAGCGATATGCTCATAGGACCTGATTGGGCCATGAACATCGAGATCTGCGACATGCTCAATCGTGACCCTGGGTACGCAATTCCTTTTCCTGTTTCATCCAAAACGCACCTTTTTTCCATTCCTGAATCCTTTTCTTTTTCTTTCAATCGCTATATGTAAGGTTTTTTTTTTTCTTTTTGTGGATTTTGGGGGATAAAATTCTGGACGAAAAATTTGGGGCTGGTATACCGTATACCGTATAGGATGTATGTGCTTCAGATTCGGTGTGTTTGATGTTCTTGTTGTGGTGTGAAACCTTTTGAATTGATCAGGTTTCTGTCAAATTCACACGTTTGTGTGCGTGCTTTGTGATGATTTCCTGATTGCCTGATTATTTTCTATAGTCTATAGGGAATTATATAAATTATCTGCCCTCTACAATACTTGTGCCTCACGAGAAAGTTAAAGTGAGAGTAGCAAAAATGATAATGTTAAGATGGATGTGTAGAGCGCCAAAAAGGATATGCAGGGAATTGATCATCATGAAGGAATTTAAAGGAACAAAACATACCTGAGATTTTGGTTTTTTTTTAATGACGTCTAATTCATGTAGCTAACTTTACCTTGTCGGGTAAGGTTATTATTTTTGTTGCTGTTTCCAATATTTGTGTGCGTTTTGCTATTATGGTTTGAGTTAATTTGAAATTTGGTTTTGAAAGTGACGACTTTTGTTACGTTGGTTTTTTTTTGTGTAAGTTTTCATTTGTACAAATTATATTTTGAGGAATGAAATTGTTCACTAGTTGACATAATGGTGGGGTAGACTGGTTAACAAGTTGACACTGTTGGTGACTAATTTGTATAGATGTGGATTTTTAGGGATAAAAGCAGCAGAAGTTATTTTGAAATACGTAATTTTATATTAACTCATAGTTTCAACATTTACACCATTGTTTTTGACATTTCAAAATTTGGACCTTGCATATTAGAATTATAATGTATGAATTTCTAACGGTTTGAAGTTTATTCTGAGCGATTTCTGTTTTATTAGGGGGAGAATAGGGCAGAGCGTTTGAACATATACATCTTTGGTGTGTCTACAAGCTTCTATGTTTACACAGTTTTGTACTGGATTATTCTCTCACAGACATGTTTGTATGGAATTAGAATGTACAATGTTTGAATTTTTCTTTGTTAATACTTCTGTATGTTGAGAACTCTGTTTGGTCATTGTCAGGCAAGCAAAGGATGTTGTTAAAGGCATAAAGAAGCGCATTGGAAGTAAAAATTCAAAAGTTCAACTTCTTGCACTAACTGTAAGCAAACAATTTTAGTATACATTTTATAAAATCTTTGATGTGAACATTGTTCTGGATGCTTTGGGGATCATGCATAATTGTTTCAATTTCTTAATTCAAATTCCATTTTGACCTCCTAAAGTTTACACAGTTTACTGATATGATTCTGTTCCACATCAAGTGTAAGATAAAATAGATGACCTTGAAAATATGGGAAATCCACTCCATCCAACTAGAAAGTAGGCCAGACAAGAGAACTTTGTTAGAAGACAAGGCAACTTAAAAATAGTCTGGTTCCTTGGATTTGCATCTTTATTGTGCTGATTGATAAACAACCGCTGGAAGCCCTTGTCAACTTTTATTTGGGGATGATATAGATTGAAATAGGTAACCCCCACTTATAGAGTTGTGGTAGTACACAGTGAGATATAGTAAAGGGCTTTTTAGAAGGAATGAAGAGAACCCTTGGGTTGGGCTGGTTCCTCTCCATTGATTACAATGGTAATTAATAGAGTGGAACAGATGGCAAGTTTAATTTATAGTTATACTGAAAATAGGGAATTGGAAGTTTCTCAGAATTTTCAAGCATGAGATGAGACCAGTACCATCCCAGTACCATCCCAGTGCCGTACTTCTATTAGCTAGGTCTAATAGGCTTTAAATCAAAATGTTGGCATAATTATGTAGGGGGTGTTGCTACTGGATGCTTGGGAGGGCGGGAAAATTGCTTGAAATAAAAAGTCGCTTCCAGTAATTAGCTAGTCTTGTAATCTTAGGCTTTTGTTTTTCTTATTCTGTTATTTTTTAGAATTAGTTGAAACATAGAATGTTGTCTTTCCATTAATCCATTTAGGGGATAACATATACCATCTTAACATGCTATGAACTTTTCAATTCATTGAAATGAATCACAGTTCCAGTGAAAAACTTTAGAAAGGTTATACTTATAGTTCAAGAGTGTTAGAATATTGTAAATATAGAAATATGTAATTAGGATTAATTGTATATGATTGTATTTTGATCCTGTATTTATTACATTGCTATTATAAAAAGGCTACTCCGATGTGTATTCAAACACACGGAATTCATCCAATGCCTCTCGGTTTCCTTGTTTTCAATATGGTATCCAGAGCCTAACGAGAGGCAACCCTAATCCGTGCTTTACCCAGTGGGCCCACTGCTCACCGGTGAAAATTTTTTTTTTGAAACCTGTGTCTCATCTCCAGGTTTCTCTTCGGTCGTGTGCCTTCTTTCCGACCGCTCCGGATTTCTTCTGCTGTTTTCTCCCATGTGAACAGTACCCCACTATTGTCTCCACCTCCGTCCGACGACTTTCCCGGCCACCGACCCCCAGATCGGAACCGCGATCCCCAGATTGGCCGAACCCCGAAAACCGGTCCCCGTCGGCCACCGCACGCGCCCTCACGCGCCATCTCCGATCGGGTTTTTCTCTCTCCTGGCCGCACCGTCGCCGGCGCGTGGCGGCGCGTGGAGTCTCCGATCAGCCTCCGCCTTCCATTGCCGTACTCGCCTTGGCCTGTAGGTTCTGATTGTGCCCTTACTTTTCTGGTTTGGACACCGTTTGACACTGCTAGGGTTCGATTTGCCCTTTCTCTCTCCTCTGTTACTGTTCATTTCTCTCTCCTGATGGCTGCTGCTGTTACTGGTCCTATCACTGTCCTTAACACTTTGAATGCTGATAAATTTGACGGCACCAATTATGGGACATGGGCTTCGGATGTGAAACTTTGGTTTAAGGGGCATGGTTATCTTGGCCATCTTACAACCAAAGAAGAGACATTTCCTGCTGCTGATCGTCTTAAATGGGGTACTCTCGATGCTCAACTTTGTAGCATTTTGAAATCCACCTTGTCTCCTACTCAGAAGCAAATTTTTCGTCCTTATGACACTTGTGAATCTCTTTGGGCGCAAGCCAAACTCCTTTAAACGAATGATACTCAACGGTTATATGGAGTTTGTGAGACTCTTATGCAGCTGCTTACTCCTCAGCAGATTACTGGTCCTATCTCTGATTATCTGGGCAAGGTTAGTGGTGTTCTTCATGACTTGAATGAAGTTCTTCCTTTGGCTACCAATCTGTCTACCGATCTTGAGAACCGTCGCAAGCTCTTTATGGCGTTAGCATTACACGGTCTCCCTCCTGAGTATGAGGTTGTTCGTGAGCAAATTCTTGGCTCTCCTGTGGTCCCTACCATGGACTCTACTTGGTCGACTCTCATTCGTGCCAAGGCCAAGTCTCCCGCACCTATACTTGATCCGTCGGTGCTTGTTCCTGTTGAGGTGGACACTTCTGCTTTGATTGCTCAGGATCGCACTAACAATCGTTGTTTTGGCAGACCTCGCCCCAAATGTAAGCACTGTCATAAGCTTGGGCATACTATTGACCGTTGTTTCTTATTACATGGTCGCCCCCCACGAATGGCAAATGTTGTGCAAGCCCCTGCTAGAGTGCCTGAGCCACACATCACCACCCCTTCGTCTGGACCGCCCACTGTGCCCACACCTACTTACGATGACTATCTTCGGTGGTTAGAGGAGTCTAAAATTTCAGGTTCCACAGCTTCTGTAGTGCAAACGGGTAATTCTTTTGTTGGTGTTTCTCATTCTCTTGGTCCTTGGGTTCTTGACTCTGGGGCCACCGATCATATCACTGGTAACAAGTCTTTATTCTCTACTTTTTCTAGCTCTAATTGTTTACCTTCTATTACTATGGCCAACGGGTCCCAAACTCCATCTCATGGACTTGGCACTGTTCATCCCATTTCTTCTTTATCTGTTGACAATATTCTTTATGTGCCTGGGTCTCCTTTTAATTTATTATCCGTTAGTCGTTTGACTCACTCTCTTGATTGCATTGTCTCATTTACTAAAAACTCTGTTTTTATCCAGGACCAGAGTTCGGGACGGATGATTGGCACCGGATGTGAGTCACATGGGCTTTATCAACTTCAACCTTCTGCACACATTGGGTCAGCGGTTGATTCCAGTCTCCTTCATGCTCGGTTGGGTCACCCAAGTCTTCACAAATTGCAAATAATGGTGCCCACCCTTTCCAAGTTGTCTACATTATCTTGTGAGTCATGTCAATTAGGTAAACATAGTCGTACCTCTTTTAATAATCGAGTCTTAGGTCGAGCTGCGTCTCCTTTTAGCTTAGTTCATTCTGATATTTGGGGTCCGTGTCGTACAGTGTCTAATTTAGGCTATCAATATTTTGTTACTTTTATTGATGATTACTCTAGCTGTACCTGGTTATTTTTAATGAAAACTCGTTCTGAGTTATTTTCAATCTTTCAAACTTTTTGCAATGAAATCAAGACTCAGTTTGGTGTTCCTATCCGTATCTTGCGTAGTGATAATGCCCGTGAATATGTTTCTAATGCATTTCAAACCTTTATGGCATCCCATGGAATTTTACATCAAACATCTTGTGCTCATACTCCTCAATAGAATGGTATTGCCGAAAGGAAAAATCGACATCTTGTCGAAACCACCCGTACACTTCTTTTACATGGTAATGTTCCTCATCGGTTTTGGGGGGATGCTGTTGTTACAGCTTGTTATTTAATTAATTGCATGCCCTCCTCTGTCCTTGATAATCAGGTACGTCACTCCATCTTGTTTCCTCTTCAGTCTTTATATTCTTTACCTCCTTGTGTTTTTGGTTCTACTTGTTTTGTCCACAACCTTGGCCCGGGCAATGATAAACTCTCTGCCCGAGCTACTAAGTGTGTGTTTCTTGGTTATACCAGATCTCAAAAAGGTTACAAATGTTACTCTCCTAGTCTTCATCGTTACTTTGTTTCGGCTGATGTTACCTTTTTTTAGTCTACTCCATATTTTTCGCTTAATGTTGAGAACCGTGTGTCTAGTCCTACTTCTTCTGGTCCTGTTTCTGTTTCTCCCATGCAGGTTATATATCAGTCTCCGGTGGTCGCCGATATCCCGACCAATCCACCACGTCCTCTTCAGGTATATTAACGCCGGCCCCGTCCTGCTCTGGAGGTTCCAGCCGATGAAGTCCCATCTGACTCACCTTTGGATCCAACTCCTCCATCTCCTCCGGCGCACTAATAGTAGTTTCCCTATTGCTATCCGTAAAGGTATTCGTTCCACTCGTAATCCTTCTCCTCATTATGTTACCTTGTCTTATCATCGTCTGTCACCTTCCCATTATATTGGTGTGTCTTCTTTGTCTTCTGTTGCCATTCCTAAAAATGCAGGTGAAGCTTTGTCCCATCCTGGATGGCGACAAGCCATGGTTGACGAAATGAGTGCACTACAAAGCAGTGGAACTTGGGATCTTGTTCCTCTTCCCTCCGGTAAGACAGTGGTCGGATGTAGGTAGGTCTACACAGTCAAAATTGGTCCAGATGGTTCTGTTGATCGTCTGAAAGCTCGTTTGGTTGCCAAAGGCTATACTCAGATTTTTGGCCTTGATTATGGTGATACCTTCTCCCCGGTGGCTAAGATGGCCTCTGTACGCCTATTTCTCTCCATTGCTGCTATTAGTCATTGGCCTCTTTTTCAGTTGGACATCAAGAATGCCTTCCTCCATGGTGATCTTACCGAGGAAGTATATATGGAGCAACCACCTGGTTTTGTTGCTCAGGGGGAGTGTTCAGGATTGGTTTGTCGGCTTCGGAAGTCCCTATATGGTCTTAAACAAAGAGAAAGAAGAAACGGTTGGAGTGTTCAGGCTTGAAATTGGAAATAATCACATATAGCTAAAGGGGGAAAAAGTGATATTCCAATCCCACAAATTGGGGGGCATGGGCAAGTGGGGTGGTGTCATGGGGGGAAGGAGGTTATGGCACTTGGGAGGTTTGAGTGGAATGAAGTGGTTTGGCGTTTGAGAGTTACCTTTCTTAAACCATTCCTTGCGTTATTATTTTAGAAACTCCCAACATGGGTTGAACTCTTCACCTTGATACTATTAATTACAGTTACAACTTTGCTCCATCCACTCAAACAATGGGTTAATCTCATATTTCAGATGGTCTTGTTTTTTTGAGTGAGCTTAATCAGAAGCTTGTTTTGGGGTCTAAAATGGAAGTCTTTTTCACTATGCTGGTATGATATGGGAACTAACTTTTGAGCGTACCTTCAGGCCTGGCCTAGGGTGGCGACCGCCACCAACGCCCATAAAAAAGGGGCCCAATTTCAAAAGTTATGTATACAGGTTAAAAAAAGAATTTTCGTAAAATTAAGAGATCTGAGGCATGTGTAAATAATGTTTGCATTTATTAGGGGTGAGAATATGTGAGACTGTTTATTTGGGGCCTAATGCCTAGTTTATTTAAAGTCTAGTTTTATAATAATATTTAAAGTCTAGTTTCAATTATAAGTTTAGGCTAAGATGTTTTGAAAATTCAATTTAATTAAAGAAGCCGAGTTTTGGTGTTTGAAAAAAACATTTTCAACTTATACAGTAAGTTATTTTTAACTCTTATGTGATTTTATAAAATAAATCATAATATATGATAGATTATAGTTTATAAATACACATGAAATTTTCGATGTAAAGTTAAAATTATGAGATTAAAATATGTTAAAATTAACTTAAATATACAAAATTGATAATTAAATATATATTTTGCATATGTTGTTAACTTTTTAGAGGCTTATTTGTTTATTTAAAATGAGTTCATTGATATTTAATATTTGTTAGTTATCGTTTTTATTGGTTTTAATGTGAATCAAGTTTTTATACAAACTATCAAGATAATTTAAGCTTTTAAACAGGACAGAATAGACCTAAAAATATAGTCTATGTCGAGTAATGAGACAGATTCAGGTCTTACAATTAATTATAAGTTAAATTTTTAATTTTTTTAACACTCCTCCATCACTTTTATATTACTATTGGTAAACTACTTTGTCCTATTCTCTTACTACGAATAATTGGATTAAAGTTAATTTTGTATTATACTACTATTGTTGAATTATAGATATGAGAAGTATTTTAATTTTTATGATGCTATAGTTAATTTTCAGATTTCAAGTAATATAAAAATTATTACTTAAATTATAAAACTCTCTTATTTGACAATGAAAAAAATATTTATTCATTTTATGGGCCCCTTATACTTGCTACCTTGTACTTTTTCAAATGATGCTTGTTTAGATAGGAAACATTCTCTCTAGTCTGGGTAATCTGTTTGTGTAGATTAAAACTTTATTTGGTTTCTTTTGGTCTTCTGTATCTACCATCTAGTTGCTGGAGACAATCATAAAGAACTGTGGAGATATTGTTCACATGCATGTTGCAGAGAGAGATGTGCTTCATGAGATGGTGAAAATAGTAAAGAAAAAGGTATACATTATTTCTTGAATGTTTTCATAGTTTACTATGTTTCTGTTTTCTTGTAAAATATTTTGATGCCATTTCTCATGCCAATTGTAGCCTGATTTTCATGTCAAAGAGAAGATACTAACTCTTATAGATACATGGCAAGAAGCTTTTGGAGGGCCGAGGGCAAGATATCCACAATATTATGCTGCTTACCAGGAACTCTTGGTAATGTTTACTACAAAATCCTTTGCATAGAGAGATTTTTTTTGCCATGTATTCTTCTTGCCATTATGAAAATGGAGAACTGTTCATGAGAGCAATTGACTTCAGCACTTTTGTTTGAAGACAATGTTCTTATCTGATCGCTTATATATAGGTTTGACATTTGAGTATGAATTGTTACTTGTGAATTATTTACATAAACCTTTTGAAGCTTAGTTGTATGTATATCTAGTTTGTTATCTAAATGATTTGTTTATCTCAGCGTGCTGGGGCAGTATTCCCTCAGAGGTCTGAACAGTCTGCACCTGTATTCACTCCTCCACAAACACAGCCATTGGCCTCATACCCTCAAAATATACGTGACTCAGATGCTCGCCAGGACCCAACAGAGTCTTCTGCGGATTCTGAGTTTCCAACACTAAGGTATGTATCTAATTCCTTTTCTCTTTCTATGAAAGCGGTTGACTCAATTCTTTCATAACAATGTTTGGATTGTCTTCATGATCTTTGGCAAAATGCTACATATGTAGTGTGCGTCTAGTCATAAGTATGATAAGTACATTACATATGTTGGAAGTCCCATATTAACTAGGGATATGTCCAATTAATAGTATATAAGGTGAAGGTAATCCTTATCTTATGAGCTAGTTTTCGAGTTCAGTTAGGTCCGTCATTTTCTAATAAGGCATTAGAGTATGATCAACCTTGAGTTTTGGGCCGCCCACAGATGTCTAATTATGGGTGTGCGGGAGTTAGTTAAGATGTTCCACATCAGTAGGAATATGGTCAATATATTCCTTATAAGATTTATGACGACCCTTAACTCCTGAGTCAATTTGTAGGATTGAGTTAAGCCTAATATCTAAATTTAAGATGGTATTAGAGCCTATCCTAAATTCGTTATTAGACCATCCGTGAAGGGGGGTGTTGAAAGTCCTACTTTATTTGGCTACCTGTATTTGTCAACATTCCGAATGTTCATTCTTGGGCATGAAAGGGTATGGTGAGAGTCCCACATTAACTAGAATTATGACCAATTAATAATATATAAGGTGAGGGTAATCCTCATCTTATGAGTTAGCTTTTGGGTTGAGTCAGACTTGCTGACCAGCCTTGATTATTGGGCTACCTGCCGATGTCTAGTCCAGTCTTGGGTGGAGGGAAGTGTGTTGAGATGTCTGACATCGGCTAGGAATATGACTAATATACTCTTTATAAGGCTTGTAACAACCCTTAGCTCATGAACTAGCTTTTAGGGTTAAGTTAGATCCAATATCCAAATTTAAGAATACGTATATGACGATGGAGGAAGTTATTTTCTGTTCAGATTGTAAATTTTGAAGCCATGTGCTCTTTTGTGACTGATCTAGTGTATGTTATGTAATATTTCTTAATAGTCAAATGGAATTTGGGCAAAATTAAAGAAACAAACCAAATTTAGCTTTAAGGATGAATCAAATTTTGATCACAGTTTCTATTTCTTTATTGATCAATGTCTGTTTAATTTTATCAAGTCTAATTAATGAAATATAGGAAGGTAAGCTGTATGAATTCCCATGGATTTAAACTTAAATTCACTTCTTACTGTACTGAGCACATGATACTTCTAGTTTCCTACTGGTATTATTTCTGATGAAGTTGAGAGTTATGCTGTGGTATAGGTTGCAAATATAGTTATGCATTATTTTGTTCTCGTTAATATTTCTTTCCCAGTTTGACAGAAATTCAGAATGCACGTGGCATCATGGATGTTCTTGCAGAAATGCTCAATGCATTAGACCCTAACAACAAAGAAGTAAGTTATTCAAATCAAACATTCAAATTGTGATGAAATAAATGAATACAAAAACTTAACATTATAATGATTGTGAAGATTATGGGTGCAACATATTGAAAAAAGTACATTCAAATTATTCTAGTGATTTAGTTGAATGTATTTTTAAATCCTTGATTAATTTTCATATTCACCAAATTGCACTTGTTACGTAAATTTGTGTTTTCTCCCGGGGTTTTTAAATGATTTATTGAGCCAATATGATACTCCTTTGGTTGACTTCCTTTTGTGTTTCCCCTTTGCGCCTTAACTGCTGATATGTGGGTAATCATTAGTCGCGAGGTGTTGAAAATTGTTTATGGGATGAGACAAATTGGGTTTTTTTTTTTGATAGTGATAACACTGATTACAAACATTGTAAACAGTGCAAAATTTTGGTGGTAGTAGCGATTGAATTGGCTAAACAAGAAATTTGGGGATGAAACTTAAAACTGAGTAGAAGCTACAGACTACAGAATGGGAATTGAAACTTGGCCAATTATATTTTTGGTGCATTGTATGATTCATAGCCCATATGCTGTTTTGGACATATTATCCGATTGATTGTTTTTGATATTATCATTTTTAGACAATACACTCTAGCATCGTATGATTGATAGCCCGTATGCAATTAGTTTGGTGTTTCATTGTCAATTCCTTTAACCCGAGGGTAATAGGTTCTGCTTATGAAGATATTAACTTTGACGATGAATGTACAGCTTCACTTTATGTTTCTTGACTGGAAAACAACCATGTGCTGGAAGAGAGAGAGAGAGAGCTGAATTGTATATTGTTATTGTTGAGAACGAGGAAACCGAGAGGCATTGGATGAATTTTGTGTGTTTGAATACACAACGGAGTAGCATATTTATAATAAGGATGTAATAAGTACAAGATCATAATACAATCATATACAATCAATCCTAATTAATTCTAATTACATATTGTTATCTTTACAATATTCCAACACTCCCCCTCAAGCTGGAGCATATAAATCATATGCACCAAGCTTGTCATATATGTATTTTAATACGAGGACCCCTAAGAGACTTCGTGAGAACATCTGCCAATTGATCATTGGATTTTACAAATTTCATAACAATGTCCCCTGATACAATCTTCTCTTTGATGAAGTTGCAGTCTACTTCAATGTGTTTGGTCCTCTCATGAAACACCGGATTAGAAGAAATATGCAATGCTGTTTGATTATCACAAATGAGTTGTTTCCCCAAATTTTAGTTCTTCAAGAAATTGTTTGAGCCATATGAGCTCACATGTAGCTAAAGCCATGGCTCGGTACACCGCTTCTGCACTTGACCGAGCTACAACACTCCGCTGCTTACTTTTCCAAGAAACTAAGTTATCCCCAAGGAATACACAATAGCCCATTGTAGACCTTCTATCAATAGGAGATCCTGCCTAGTTAGTATGAGTATCAATAGGACCTTCCAAGAGTTTCAAATTTTGCACACAAAATAAATCCACGTGTTTGTGTGTGCATCAAAATCAATAAGAGTAGCCACATGGTGAGACAATAGAAGCAGGGCCCTATAGATCACAGTATAAACGTTGTAAAGGTTGTGAGTAAACTCATGTAGATAAAGGAGCATGCCAACGATGGGACTTACCTTGTAGCAAGCTATACAAAAATCAGAGACCTCTTTATTTACTATAGGCAAATTAACATCTTCAATACATGGTTGAGAATGGTATTATGGGGATGTCCAAGTTTGTTATGCCAAACTGTATAGTGAGTGTGTGATGATCTAGTTACAGTAGTAGGAATTGATAGGCTAGTGGTGGTAGTGTGTGATTGAACAGGTGTTAAAGTGTTAGAAACTAGAGAAAATGGAGTAGAAGAACCCTTTGCTTGAGTATCCAAATTTGAGAAGACATAGAAGCTTGCACTATTGAGAAAACCTTCAAGTAGAATTTATTGGTGTCCTATGATTTCCCCAAAGCACTTGTGAGGTTGAAACTCAAAATAAATAGGCAAACTTGCCAACACTAAGAAGATTTTTAGTGATACCTGAAACAAGAAGTAATTGATTGAGTGCAAGTGTAGTGTGTGTCAAGTAGTGAGTGAAGAACTATGGAACCAATGCTGGTGATGGTCAAACCTTGTCCATTCCCCTGATGTAGCTGCTTATTTCCAATAAAGGGAACAACATGCAGAAGATGTCGTGGATCAATATGTAGGAGCTGAGGAAGCTTCCGTGTATACCTCAAGTACAGAGTGAGGTGCAACATGAGAAAACTAGGCTAAGTGAGCATGTGGTGGATGAGAATGTTGTGGGCTGAGACCACTATGTGTAGGGTGTTGGGTGGGATTGGCTAGGTGGAGCACTAGAGACAAGATAAGGATACTGCTGACTAGGTGGAGCACCAGAGGCAGGATAAGGATATTGATGTTGTGAGTGAGGTATGATTATGATAGAATTGTGGTGGTATAGATAGAGGCTGATGAAACATATGTGCAGTGTAGGCGGAGTTGTACCTATGCTAACAGCTAAGAGCATCATGTCCAGTTTGAGAACAGATTTGGCATTGAAGGTTACTTATGCCTCGACCATAACCTTAACCAAATCTTCCCCCATTAGGTCAACATCCACTATGGTTATGAGGATAGTAGTTCCCTGAGTGATATGCGATGAATATCCAATATGAGGACTCATAGAACCCAAATTAGGCACAATCTGAGGTGCAGAATTGGCGAGGTGATGTTGTGTATTGGACAAAGTATGTCCATGTGCAACATTGAGCAAAGGTGACTCAGTGATGGAGACACGATTCTTCTCAATTCATGTTTTTTGAGCCAACAACAAAGCTTCAATTTTTGTAATATCATAATAATCACTCTTACTATTGATTATAGCAACAAGTGCATCGTATTCCTTAAAGAGACCTTCAGGAATTGCATCAACTTGTCCTACAAAGTGAATTGATTCACCAATCGAGAGAAGTGCATCAGCGAGAGCCTTAATACGCAACAAGTACTTTGAAATCATGTGAGATCCTTTCTTTGTGTTGCAAAGTTCTGAACGCAGTTGCCTAGCTTTGGCCTTTGTCTGTGCATAGAAATGGAGATGGATCTTCTCCCAAAACTGCCAGGAGTGGACCCAACCGATGACTCAAGGGAGAAAAGTGCTCGACAGAGTTGATTGGAGCCATGCAAGAAGTAGCTGGTCATGTTGCTCCCAGGTTTGGTAAGCTTCATTCACTTGATTCTCATCGCAATCTTGCTCGGTGAAACGATCAAGTTTGCACGTGATGAATCGCTCTACAATGCATGCTACTTTTCTGCCGCCGCCTCCGTCTCTATCAGGTGGTGGTGGTTCTCCTCTTCCGATCGTTCATATGAACTGTTGAAAACAAGGAAACCGAGAGACATTGGATGAATTCCGTGTGTTTGAATACACATCGGAGTAGCCTTTTTATAATAGCAATGTAATAAATACAGAATCAAAATACAATCATATACAATCAATCCTAATTACATATTTCTATATTTACAATATTCTAACACTCCCCCTCAAGCTGGAGCATATAAATCATATACACCAAGCTTGTCACATATGTATTTAATGCGAGGACCCCTAAGAGACTTTGTGAGAACATCTGCCAATTGGTCATTAGAATTTACAAATTTCGTAACAATGTCCCCTGATACAATCTTCTCTCTTATGAAGTTGCAGTCGACTTCAATGTGTTTGGTCCTTTCATGAAACATCGGATTAGAAGAAATGTGCAACGCAGCTTGATTGTCACAAATGAGAGTCATAGATGTAGTTTCCCCAAATTTTAGTTCTTCAAGCAAGTGTTTGAGCCATATGAGCTCATATGTGGCCAAAGCCATGGCTTGGAACTCCGCTTCTGCAGTTGACCGGGCTACAACACTTTGCTTTTTACTCTTCCAAGAAATCAAGTTATCCCCAAGGAAGACACAATACCCCGTTGTAGACCTCCTATGAATAAGAGATCCTGCCCAGTCAGCATCTGAGTATCCAATTATTCGAGTGTGATCCTTGTCTTCATACAAGAGTCCTTTACCTGGTGCCCTTTTGATATATTTTAAGATGGGGATGACTGCATCCCAATGACCTTCACAAGGGGAGTTAAGAAATTGACTTACTACACTGACTGCAAAGGAAATGTCAGGACGTGTGACAGTAAGGTAATTCAACTTTCCAACTAGTCTTCTATATCTTTCTAGATCTGAGATAGGCTCCCCTTGTTCTGGCATAAGCTTAGTATTAGGATCCATGGGAGTATCTACCGGCTTGGTCCCCGTCAAGCCGGTCTCCTCTAAAATATCCAACGCATGCTTTCTTTGAGAAATCATAACACCTGAAGTAGATTGTGCCACCTCTATTCCTAAGAAGTAGCGAAGCCTTCCAAGATCTTTTGTCTGGAAGTGATGATGTAAGTGTTGTTTTAAGAGAACAATGCCAGTGTGATCACTCCCTGTGATGACAATGTCATCAACATACACAGCCAAGTAAATACACCCTGAGGTAGAATGGCGATAGAAAACAGAATGATCTGCCTCACTCCGAGTCATGCCAAATTCTTTTACGACAGTACTGAATCTGCCAAACCATGCTCTTGGGGATTGTTTAAGACCATATAGGGACTTCCGAAGCTGACAAACCAATCCTGAATACTCCCCCTGAGCAACAAAACCAGGTGGTTGCTCCATATGTACTTCTGTAAGATTGCCATGGAGGAAGCATTCTTGATGTCCAACTGAAAAAGAGGCCAATGACTAATGACAGCAATGGAGAGGAATAGGCGTACAGAAGCCATCTTAGCCACCGGGGAGAAAGTATCACCATAATCAAGGCCAAAAATCTGAGTATAGCCTTTGGCCACCAAACGAGCTTTCAGACAATCAACAGAACCATTTGGACCAATTTTGATTGTGTAGACCTATCTACATCCGACCACTGTCTTACCGGAGGGAAGAGGAACAAGATCCAAAGTTCCACTTCTTTGTAGTGCACTCATTTCGTCAACCATGGCTTGTCGCCATCCAGGGTGGGACAAAGCTTCACCTGCATTTTTAGGAATGGCAACAGAAGACAAAGAAGACATGCCAATATAATCGGAAGGTGACAGACGATGATAAAGCAAGGCAACATAATGAGGAGAAGGATTACGAGTGGAACAAATACCTTTACGGATAGCAATAGGAAAACTACTATTAGTGGGCGGAGCCGGAAGAGATGGAGGAGTTGGCTCCAAAGGTGAGTCAGAGGGGACTTCATCAGCTGGAACCTCCAAAGCAAGACGGGGCCGGCGTTGATATACCTAAAGAGGACGAGGTGGATTGGTCGGGATATCGGCGACCACCGGAGACTGATATATAACCTGCATGGGAGAAACAGAAACAGGACCAGAAGAAGTAGGACTAGACACACGGTTCTCAACATCTGCCGAAAAATATGGAGTAGACTCAAAAAACGTAACATCAGCCGAAACAAAGTAACGATGAAGACTCGGAGAGTAACATTTGTAACCTTTTTGAGATCTAGTATAACCAAGAAACACACACTTAGTAGCACGGGTAGAGAGTTTATCATTGCCCGTGTCAAGGTTGTGGACAAAACAAGTAAAACCAAAAACACGAGGAGGTAAAGAATATAAAGACTGATGAGGAAACAAGATGAAGTGAGGTACCTGATTATCAAGGACGGAGGAGGGCATGCGATCAATTAAATAACAAGTTGTAAGGACAACATCCCCCCAAAACCGATAAGGAACATTACCATGTAAAAGAAGTGTACGGGTGGTTTCGACAAGATGTTGATTTTTTCTTTCGGCAATTCCATTCTGTTGAGGAGCATGAGCACAAGATGTTTGATGTAAAATCCCATGAGATGCCATAAAAGTTTGAAATGCATTAGAGAAATATTCACGGGCATTATCACTATGCAAGATACGGATAGGAACACCAAACTGAGTTTGGATTTCATTGCAAAAATTTTGAAAGATTGAAAATAACTCAGAACGATTTTTCATTAAAAATAACCAGGTACACCTAGAGTAATCATCAATAAAAGTAACAAAATATTGATAGCCCAAATTAGACACTGTATGAACGGACCCCAAATATCAAAATGAACTAAGCTAAAGGGAGATGCAGCTCGACCTAAGACTCAATTATTAAAAGAAGTACGACTATGTTTACCTAATTGACACGACTCAAAAGATAATGTAGACAACTTGGAAAGGGTGGACACCATTATTTGCAATTTATGAAGACTTGGGTGACCCAACCGAGCATGGAGGAGACTGGAATCAACCGCTGGCCCAAAGTGTGCCAAAGGTTGAAGTTGATAAAGCCCATGTGACTCACATCCGGTGCCAATCATCCGTCCCGAACTCTGGTCCTGGGTGAAAACAGAATTTTTAGTAAATGAGACAATGCAATCAAGAGAGTGAGTCAAACGACTAATGGATAATAAAATTAAAAAGAGACCCAGGCACATAAAGAACATTGTCAATAGATAAAGAAGGAAGAGGATGAACTGTGCCAAGTCTGTGAGATGGAGTTTGGGACCCATTAGCCATAGTAATAGAAGGTAAACAATTAGAACTAGAAAACGTAAAGAATAAGGACTTGTTACCAGTGATATGATCGGTGGCCCCAGAGTCAAGGACCCAAGGACCAAGAGAATGAGAAACACCAACAAAAGAATTGCCCATTTGCACTACAGAAGCCGTGGAACTGAAATTTTAGACTCCTCTAACCACCGAAGATAGTCATCGTAAGTAGGTGTGGGCACAGCTGGCGGTCCAGATGAAAGGGTGGTGGTGTGTGGCTCAGGCACTCTAGCAGGGAGTTGCACAACATTTGCCATTCGTGGGGGGTGACCATGTAATAGGAAACAACAGTCAATAGTATGTCCAAGCTTATGGCAGTGCTTACATTTTGGGTTAGGTCTACCAAAACGATTGTTGGTGCGGTCCTGAACAATCAAAGCAGAAGTGTCAACCTCAACAGGAACAGGCACCGACGGAGCAAGTACAGGTGCGGGAGACTTGGCCTTGGCACGAATGAGAGTGGACCAAGTAGAATCCATGGTAGGGACCACAGTAGAGCCAAGAATTTGCTCACGAACAACCTCATACTCAGGAGGGAGACCGTGTAATGCTAACACCATAAAGAGCTTGCGACGGTTCTCAAGATTTGTGGATGGATTGTTAGCCAAGGGAAGAACTTCATTCAAATCATGAAGAACACCACTAACCTTGCCCAGATAATTAGAGATAGGACCAGTAATCTGCTGAGGAGTAAGCAGCTGCATAAGAGTCTCACAAACCCCATATAACCGTTAAGTATCATTTGTGTAAAGGAGTTTGGCTTGCGCCCAAAGAGATTCACAGGTGTCATAAGGGTGAAAAATTTGTTTGAGTAGGAGACAAGGTGGATTTCAAAATGCTACAAAGTTGAGCATCGAGAGTACCCCATTTAAGACGATTAGCAGCAGGAATAGAGTCTTCTTTGGTTGTAAGATGGTCAAGATAACCATGTCCCTTAAACCAAAGTTTGACATCTGAAGCCCATGTCCCATAGTTGGTTCCGTCGAATTTTTCAGCATTCAGAGTGTTAAGGACAGTGATAGGACTAGTAAGAGCAGCAGCAGCCGCCATCAGGAGAGAGAAAATGAACAATAACAGAGTAGAGAGAAAGTGCAAAACGAACTGTAACAACGTCAAATGATCTCCGAATTAAGCAACCAGTGGCAGAAACAACAGCTACACAGGAAGGCGATCATAACGGGCCAAGGCGGAAGCTGAACGGAGTAGCCACGCGCCGGTGGTGGCGCGGCCAGAAGAGAGAAACTGACGGACAGAGAAGCCGCGCGTGGGGGCGTGCGGCGGCCAATCGAGCCGGGGTTTCGGGGTTCGGCCGATCGGGAGACTGCGGTCCTTATCTGGTGGTGGTCGGCCGGAAAAGTCGGAGAAAAAGCTGGAAAAAAACTGGAAATACAGTCGGAGGGAAATACACGACCAAAAAAAAAAGATCAAAAAGCTAGAGATGAATCACAGGTTTCGAAAAAAAAAATTTACCGGTGAGCAGTGGGCCCACTGGGTAAAACACGGATTAGGGTTGCCTCTCGTTAGGCTCTGGATACCATGTTGAAAACAAGGAAATCGAGAGACATTGGATGAATTCCGTGTGTTTGAATACACATCGGAGTAGCCTTTTTATAATAGCAATGTAATAAATACAGAATCAAAATACAATCATATACAATCAATCCTAATTACATATTTCTATATTTACAATATTCTAACATGAATGTTCTGATACCATGCTGAAATCCGAGAGAGAGAGAGAAAACAGAATCATATATTATCTTATTATGATGAGATGTACAATGTTGAATATATGTAGCAGCCAACTAGTGACAGCTCAACATAACAAATTGAGTCACTCTAAGTTAGTTCAAAACTAACTCAGTCCCTTGATCTATATTTTACTAAGTTATATCTCAGATTATACTCTATTACCATGTGATGATTCCTTTTGAATCCTAAGGCTATGTTTTCATATGTAATGATGGGTGAAAATATAGTAATCACTGTAGCAGTATCATGGAGCTGCCTTGGGGCTGCTACCAGATTTAAATGGTGGAGTGGTTTTCATTACCGGCTGTTGCCACTGCAATAGCATCCTAAATCACAGCATTTAATGTGTTATTGCAGCGAAACTACTGAATTTCAGAAAATTTTCTTAAAACTTTATTTGAAGCTTTATTTGTACAATATGCATTGATATATCGCCTGTTTCAATACAAAGCACCAACACCCATTGCTGCCTGGCATTGGTTGGGCCCAGTCCCTGCATTTGTAAGCTAAGCCTGGGCAGATCCCCACTTCTCTACTTTGCACATGCTCTCTTCTGTTGATAGGTAGCACACTATTTTTCAGTCATGAGAGTCTTAAGAAAGTTTTTCAGAAATTGAAGACTTTGTCTGCCTTTATTAATTGTTAGCTTGCCCACCCTTCTGTTTCATTTTTTTTCTTCTCTTTTTTGTGTTTCATAAGTCTTCTTTCTGATCTACCGGTCACCTCCTCTGTTCTACCCTTAAGTTCTGTCTGGATAGTCTTTTTATTTTATTTAACTTCTTTGATCACCCTTGAAGCATCCATTGCATCATCCACTAAGTCACATTTATTTTCTCGAGTTTGGTTGTTTTTGACTTGTGTTTTACTTAAGAATGTGACTTCTGATTATTAACTATAAATATGTGTAAATTTTTTTATTTGAGTGTTTGTAATTGTATGGGGGCAATAAAAATTATCTAGCTTATGTCTGTTGTCTTCAGAACAGTGGTCATCCTGCCATTTGATATCCAACTAAAACAATTTTGGGGCTGGCTGTTATCTGTTGCTATTTGGGATTGATAAGAAATGGATTGGAAAGAGAAGGGATGGAATGGAAAAACGTTATGCGATCTTAGTCATAACATTATGGAATAGTTTCATACCATCCCTGCCTTCTTCTCAGTCTGGGGAAGGGGGTGTATTGGTGGACTAAATTTCATTTGGTTCCATTTTATTCCGCCCTGTTAAAATTTAAACAATCTAACCAATGGCAAGCTGCAACTAATGTCTTTTTCATCCCCCTCCATTCTATCCTTTTATCAATCCGACCAACTCTTGCAGTTGTTTTGATCAATGTTTTATAAATTGGACCATTCATTGAACCAGTCAAGCCACTGTTCAAGGTTCACTGTTGATCCGTGGTTGAATTGGTATTGATAAAATAATATTTTTCATTAAAAAATTATATCATATATGAATTTATATTAACAAAATAATATTTTTTAAATAAAAAAGTATTTATTATAGTATTAGTAAAATAATATTATTTGAAAATGTATATATTTGTTTAAAATAATATTAATAAAAAAACATAATATAATTGCTTTCTAACACTAAAACCTAAAAATCATGTACGTTTAGATTTTCCAATTGATCAGTCAGTCCAGTCCGATTTTTAAAACTATGGTTTTGAATTTGCCTTTCTAAACCTGTTGCATGAGTGTAAATGTGTATTCATTTCAACAATTAAGTTCAAGAGATTATTGATTATCATGTAAATACAAACTCTTCCTTGATATCTCTTGGATGATCTCTTATGCTATTTTCAGGGGCTTAGACAGGAGGTTATTGTTGATTTGGTGGAGCAGTGTCGAGCTTACAAGCAGAGAGTGGTCCACCTTGTTAACTCAACTTCGTAAGGCTAGATGTCCCTTTCCATGATATTATATATAATGGCTATATATGATGTCACTAAATAAAATTTATTCTTTTTATCCAAACAATTTAAGTTGTTGTTATGGTGTCTCTGCCTTTAATTCCAGTGATGAATCACTTCTATGCCAAGGTCTGTCTCTGAATGATGATCTGCAGCGTGTACTGGCCAAGCATGAATCTATTTTATCAGGAACGTCTACTAAAATCGAAAATGGCACAGAAAATCCTAAACCTGCCCCTGCTAGAGCTCTTGTAGATATTGGTGCTCCTTTGGTTGATACTGGAAATACTAGCCAACAAGCTGTTGGGAGGTAATCCAGTCTCTGTCGTTTCTTTCATTTATTGCCTTGCTCATGTATATTATCTGCACTCATTAACATGATAATATTTGTTTTACCCTATTATAATCTAATTCTTGATGTAAAACTGTATACTATTCAAAATGTTCCTCGTAATATGTGCATGGGAAACTTGTTTTATTATTTCTTTTGGGATGATATCTTTGATGTTAGGAGGAGGAGTAGTTCATCAGATAAGGATAGAATTTGACATTTCTAGTTGACTTTCGTTAGATTTTGATGCTTTGTTAAGTCCTGTGCTCTTCTTTTCTGTTTTGAATAGTTTAATTTCAGTCATTATTAAGATTTATCTACGTAGGTTTGGAAGTGTTTCAGATATAGGCTATTGCACTTGACATGTGTTCTATGAGACAAAAAAAATTAAATTCACCATTTTTTGTGTTTAGTTCAATCATCATAATTGATTGAAATTGTCATTTGTGAATCATTTGTTGTTTCAGAAAACACCATGAGCTTTGGTTTTGGATGCAGACCTTCATTTGTTGTTATTTTGTGCATAAGCATGTTAGAGATAGATTGATGTATGAACTACTTTATAGATTGATCTGACCTATCTGGTGCTATTTGGCTATGTGGCTCTTATATTTCAATTTGGTGCACATCCTCTTCTAGTGGTGAAGCAGGGTCCCAAACGTTGAATCAGTTACTGCTTCCTGCACCTCCGACTGCTAATGGGTCAACAATCCCTGCCAAAGTTGATCCCAAATGGGACCTGCTCAGTGGTGACGACTATAGCTCACCAAAAGCAGATACTTCACTTACTCTTGTTCCTGTAGGTGAACAGCAGCCTGCCACTCCTGCCTCTGAGCAGAATGCCCTTGTTCTTTTTGATATGTTTTCTAATGGAAATAATGCACCTACATCTGCCAATACCCAGCTAGCCCAGCCAACCAATATTTCTGGCCAAGCCAGTCCATTTGCTCCCCAATTTCTACAACAGCAAACAGTCATATCACAAGGTGGATTTTACCCCAATGGAAATGTCCCAAATGCCGGTTCTCCTCAGTATGAACAATCACTGTATACACAAAGTACAGGTCCTGCCTGGAATGGTCAGGTGGCACAACAGCAACAGCCACCTTCACCTGTTTACGGTGCACTTAATCTCTCATAATTGAACTTATACATATTCTTATTTGGTGGAAATTCCTCACAATTACATTCTCTTCTAGAAAATGGTTTTAAATTGGTTCATGGTGCATCTGTAAGTCATCAATACTAGTCTTTCCTTACTAACTGACAGATATTTGGGTTGGTGCCTGGATGGATTGAGGAGAATGTAGTTGTATAGGATTTGCACTCTCATTTTGGATTTCATTGTATAACTCATTTATTCTGTTTGACAGGTACTCCCCAAAGCAGTGGATCATTGCCACCACCTCCCTGGGAAGCTCAACCGGCAGATAGTGGCAGTCCAGTAGTAGCAGGTGCTCAGTATCCACAACCGCAACACTACCCTCAAGTGGTTATGACGCATGTGCAGAGTGGTGCACATCCTCATGGGCCTCAAACAATGGGCAATGACCAGGCTGTTGGAATGTACATGCAACCAAATGCTAACAGCCACATGTCAGCAATGAATAATCATGTTGGGAGCCATCAAATGGGCTTGCAACCTCAGCATATTCAAGGTGTTGCAGGGCCCTACATGGGTATGGTTTCACATCAAATGCAGGGGGGTCCTGGGATTCCCATGTATCCTCAACAGATGTATGGAAACCAATATATGGGATACGGCTATGGTCAGCAACAAGGAGTTCCATACATTGAGCAGCAAATGTATGGGATGTCTATCAGAGATGATAGTGCTTTGAGAAACTCTAACCAAGTTTCTACATCTTATGCTCCTTCTGGGAAGCCTTCCAAGCCAGAGGATAAGTTATTTGGAGACCTTGTTGACATGGCAAAAGTGAAGCCCAAACCCACGCCAGGCCGAGCTGGTAGCATGTAAAAACTACTAGTGGGTTTATATGTTTCATTCGATTGCTAACTTTTGTCCCCATTTTTCTTTTTTACTTTTATGTTTTTATAATATTTTTTTGGTTACTTGTTACATATTGTTTGCTTGTCTTGGAATTAGCATTTGATTATGTACATTTGAGAAAACATTGAAAAATGGGCAAAAAAAAGCTAGACCATCCTTTGGGTTGGATCGTAGTTTATGGCAGTTCTCTCATGTGGCAGAGTTATTATGGTACTTTAACCGTAGACGCCATCTATAACGCGGAGAAGGCGCGTGTTACCTTTCCCTGTTACATCGTATACATAACTATTGATAGTTATTGTGAAAATTGTAGAAAGGAGCGGGAAGATAGATGGGTTAGAGAAAAGATGTGGAGTTTGTATTTTCGTTTACTCTTGCGTTTTGTTTTGTTTTGTCTTTATGTTTATTTTTATATGAACATTAAACATGTAGTATTGGGGAGTAATTGAAATACTCCCTTTCTAATAAATTGTTAACAGCATGTACGGATTTCCTAAAATTATAGGAAAATCGGCATGACTACTTAACAATCAAGTTAGGAAAACTTTGATCATGAGCTGCTTTATATACAAGTTTATTTACCAACGAAATTTGGTATACAAGTCGCAGGGTAAAAGTTTCTGAGAGGATAAAGTTTATTTCGATAAAAATTGGACGGTTAATCGACTTCGTATTAGTTCTGTAAAAAGTTGTATATAATTAGTTGGATAAAATAGATTTGGGGAAAATTAAGTAAAATTGGGTTTGGTAAATGAAAAATTATGTTTTTTTTTTGGTCAATAAATTATGATGTTTGTTAGTTAAACATAAAAGTCAAATGGATCTTTTGTAAAATCAAAATGGGCTTGTATATGATACTTTAAAGAAATGTAATTTAATTATTTAATATTTTAAAAAGGTGGTTCCAGGAATACTATTTTAAAATATTTAAATTTATGAGGCGTGTCCTTATCGAATGCAAGTAATAATAGGATTTCCATCTTTACACACAATTTCAGAACTATAGGGGAATAGAAAATGCTATGGTATCTAAGAAGGGAAAACAAACAACAATAGGCTAAGGAAAATTATTATTCATTTTGAAACCTAACAGGGCAAACACGAAAGCTAAGGGTTTTTTACTAATTTAGGGTAGTTTTTAAAATAATTTATAAAAATGGGGTAGAATTGAAACATTTTAAGTGTCTGGGGTAAAAAATGTCAAATCGGCATTTGTATTACGCACTTCCAACCAACGTAACAGGTGTTACGTCTCAGTGCTGCGTAAAGAGTGAATGGACGACACTTGGCAGATTCCACTTATTACGCATCTTGAAATAACGTAATAGGCATGCATTATATTTGAGTGAGCTGCATAACATGTTACGTATTTGGGAATACGTAATAGCCATTACGCATTTCCATCGGGCGTAACACGCGCTAGCTGGGCCAACCAGAAAATGCCATGTGGCATTACGTTTTATGGTACTACGAAATGTTGATTATATATGGCTTCCGTCCCAGCTTGCTCGTTCCAGTTTCCATGCTTGTTGTTTCCAGTATCCTGCAGCATTTGTTGAGTGTTGCAATCAGAATATGGCATCAGAAATGATGATGGTTCTTTACACAAAAGGGCGAAAATATGATGGGGCAGAAGGTTATACCTTTGAAGGAAACACAAAGTTGATTCAAATTAGGCGTGATATTACTTTTAAGGAGCTGAAGGAGAAAATTTCAAGTAAGTTGAAACTGAAAGGTAATATTGGAATTACTCAGCTAACCAGCAGGTTAGTTATTGATAAGAAAAAAAAATAAATTTTCTGGTTTTCTAATATCTGATGATGAGGAGCTTGAGTTAGTGTTGCGCTTTTTTGAAAAACAATCTGACATGGCTGCAATCGAGGTTTATGTTGATGTTGGGAGGTGTGAGTTGCAGGAGGCAGAAGGCCCTTCCCAATGCTCAACACAAGGTAAATACTTAGATATGTGTTAGGTTGAGTATATTAATTGTTGTTAGTTTCCAAATAGATATAATAAAAGTTGTGTTATTTTTATTGAAGTATAGATGAAAGAAATGATGATTTAATTGTTGATGATAACGTGGATTTGAATGTTGAACTTGAGTTTCAAAGTGATGATGAAGATTTTGATGAAGGCAACATTCTGATTGATAGCAATGTGGACACAGATGTTGAAGGTGACTTTGATTCAATATCAGGAACCCTAAACTTAGGAAATACACGTGGCGTTGGTCCGTCTGTAACTGGTCAGTATGTATTACTGAGATGCTATATTCTAGCCATAAAAATACACGTAACACCCTTAACTTAACATTTGCATTATAGGGTTGAGCGATGCAGCATTTTGGAGTTCATCACCTTTTTATAGTAATGTAGATTTGGATCATCCAGATATAGATAATGATATGGCAGCGCATGATGATGATGCTGAATGGCGTGTTGGGGATGAACTGTATGTTGGGTTAAAATTTAGCTCAAAAAATGCTGTACAAATTGCCTTGAAACAATACTCGATGAGGGTCCATCAAACGTACACGGTGCTTGAATCAAAGCCAACACATTTCACTGTTCGGTGTCCAAATCATTTCGATGGTTGCCCATGGAGGATGAGGGCAATGTTATCGAAGAAGACAAATTCGTGGCTGGTTAGTAAATGAGGAGGGTCTCATACTTGTGTAAATGTAAGACTTTCCCAAGACCACGCGAAGTTGGACTCAGAGTTTATATCTTCATGTATAATAGGTTGGTATGCATTGTGTGTATGATCATATTAATTAAGTGGTTTTATTCAGGAATGATTTTATCATTCACACTCCTGTAATTCTATTTGGTAATGTTTTGTGTAGGAATGGTTAACCAAGATCCGTCAATCTCTATCGCATTGATACAAGAATAGATTAGCAGCCAGGTTGGATATAAATGCTCATATAGTAAGACATGGAAGGCCAAACAAAAGGCAATTGTGAAGGTGTTTGGAGACTGGGATCAATCATATCGTTTATTGCCATGTTGTCTTAACCATATGCGCAATGTAGTTCGAGGTTCAGCGTTTGAAATGGTGACAACTGAATTTTATGCTGGCACTGAGGTCGATGTAAGGTTTCGTACGTTTAAACGGGTGTTTTGGACATTTAAACCATGTAATGATGCACTAGCATTTTGCAAACCCATGCTTCAGGTTGATGGCACTTTCTTATACGGAAAGTATCGACACACTTTGTTGATAGCCACAACACAGGATGGAAATAACTCGGTTATTCCGGTTGCATTTGCTATAGTTGAAGGTGAGACCCTGTAGGCATGGAGTTAATTTTTGGTACAAATTAGATGCCATGTGACACAAAATACTGGTTTGTGTCTTATATCTGACCGCCACCAAAGCATCAAGTCCGCTGTTGGAAATCCACAGACAGGATGGCAACCACCAAACAGGCACCATGTTTTTTGCATTCGGCACATAGCCAACAATTTCAACCACAAGTTTAAGAACGTTGCGCTCAAGCAAGACTTGTTGAAGATGGGTTAGTGTTTAACGTCAAACCTTATTATAGAAATTGCATCCAACCATTATTAATATGTGTTGTTGCAGGATATACGCCATGTAAGGCGGTGTTTGACATAAGATTACAAAGATTTCGTGAGGTCAAACCTAAAATCGCTGCATGGATTGATGAAATCCCAAAAGAGCAGTAGAGCTTGGCATATGATGCGGAGGGGCGTAGGTTTGGGAACATGACGACCAACTTGTCTGAATGCGTCAACAAGGTCTTTAGGGGGGCCCGAAACATGCCCATCACAACGTTGGTCAAATGCACCTATTCACGGTTGGTTGAGTACTTCGTTCAACGGGGGGGTCGCGCCAGAGTAGAGTTTGGGGAAGGGATGAGGTACACCAAGAGGTTGATTGATGCCATAACAAAAAAACCAGGCTAGCGCAAGCACACACACAGTTCGTCGTTATGATGTTTATGATACTCGGTTTGAAGTGGAGGAAGCGTTTGACGCTGTGCAGCAGATTACTGGCCGAAGATACACGGTCGTGTTGTCTGACACACCGAGCTGTTGTAACACCCTCTGTTACACCTTAATAAAATATATAAAAATTCATAATTTTTTTTTTACTAAAGATATGATTGTTAAAAAGAAACTATCGGAATAAATTATATACATTATTTATGAAATACCTCAATATTATTAAAACTTTATAAAGTATTTGTACATTCATTCGAAGAAAATAATCATTAAACATTATAAGAAAGAGAGGAAACTCCATGGCCCAGAAGCAGTTACTTATTAACATTATTTATTCATTGAACCACGGTATTCATACCGAGCTCCCTTTCTAGAACGTGCTATATTTACTGCCGATATTCTTCGATCCTTCCCTCTGAACCATCAATTTAAAACATGTGAAATAAAAACACGGAGAAAGGAGTGAGAAACAGAATATAATATTCCCAAATGGGACATAAGCAATAAAGGGTTTTCACAAACTAGTATAATAATATCAATCACAATCACATGCACAATCAATTTATGAATGTATGAATGATATGCCGTATCATAACTTATCTATATATGTGGGCCCCTTAAATTTTAATTTGTACTAGGCCAACCAGGAGTTTACACTGTTCCATAATTCCGGATAATAATAACATGAACAGCTCAACTGGCATGGAAACACTTAGAGACTAGTCAGATTGAGAAGGTGTTTATTGTGAAAGTACCCGACACTAGGAAGCTACCCCAGGTCCCCTGAAGCACCCTTTCACACCCTCTCATCCCAAGGCTCACAATTAAGCCTCCTCTAATGTATCCTCGGTTTCTATAATCCGTCCCCAGACAATATCATTTTGTTTCTCTTCGATGATTCATGATGCATGAACTACTCGCGTATTTAATTGGTTAAGGCTTTTAGAAACTCAATTATATTATCAGGGCCTATGAGTCACGACATAGCCACCCCAGTAAACTGTACTTTTTCAACTTCTCAAATACGCGCATAGAATTTTAGTACAGTTCCTTTTCAAATCACAAATCAAATCTCCTTATAAATTTGAGTTTCAAAGCCTTAAATATATTTCACAACCTTCTTTAGAAAAGTTTATAGGTCAATTCAAAATCAATTTCTAAAAACTCAAATTTGGAATTATCAATCTTTAAAACCTTAGTACTTGAAAATTTTGTATAATATTCTTATACATTTAAATATTATGTATATATATGTATATATTAAAATATTAGTAAAAAAATTTATTTTTATAAAATAATTTCTCTTTCTTTTTCTTTTTGATAAACTAATTAAAAAATCTAAATTTTAGTAAAGATATATACATATATATTAAAATATAAAAAGAGATTTCTAAAAACTTATGTAGTTTTATTAAAATCTAAGAAATTTCTTAAAAGTAATTTAAATAAAGATGAATAAGTAAATAAAGAAGTAGGAGATAAGTAAATTCTTACTGAATTTTAGCTTTCCGTCATGCTTGCTATATGCTTAAACTCCACAGTATAGGATTATCAATCATAATCAAGCATTGTTAATCATAATCAAACATCATAAAACATAAATAAATATTAACAATCATAATCAAATCAAATAATTAAACATCAGTTATAAATATGATAGTTTAAAATTTAATGATTATTTAAATTAATAAATTTTGTTTTAAGTTCTATGGTCAATTCCTCGCACAGGTCTATGTAAATCCAAGATAGTCCAATCCTTGCATAGGTCTAGTTCAGTCCATATATGTCATAATAGTCAAAATCTTTGCATAGGTTCAGTCAAGTTCATAATAGTTCAAGTCCTTGCATAGGTTCAATCCGGTCCGCATAGGTCATAATAGTTCAAGTTCTTAAATATTTTAGATATAACAATTATTATAAATTTTAAGTTAAAAGTTATTATTTTAAATAATAATATTGTTATGTTTAAAAGGAGTAGGGGACTCCTCCCAATATTCTTATGTATTTTCATATTATATCCTTAATCTCACCCCCCCTTACCTTGATTTGCTACCAAAAGTGAATTCGCTCTGCGCCTCTAAGTTCTAACAAAATATTAATACTAATTTATTTCAGTATAAGCTTAAGATAAAAATTAAGATTGCTATTAGAATGATAAATAGTAAATGTGCATAATAATAATAAATAGTAACGGTAAATGGTAAGTCATCAATAGTAACGGTAAATAGTAATTTTTTGAATAGTAATAGTAAATAGTAAATCATGAATAGTAATTTTTTTAAATAGTAGTGGTAAATGGTAAATCATAAACAATAACAGCAAATAGTAAATTTTGAATAGTAACAGTAAATAGTAAATTTTGAATAGTAATAGTAAATAGTAAATTTTGGATAATAACAATAACTAATAAATTTTGAATAATAACGGTAAATGATAAATTTGAATAATAACAGTAAATGGTAAATTGTGAATTGTGATAATAAATAGTAAATTTTGAATAGTAACTGTAAATAGTAAAAATAACACAGTGGTAATTTATTTTTACTATAGTAACTTATTCATAATAGTACTAGTATATTAATGGTTTAAGAGTGCCAAAAAAATAAACTAAAATTATAAAAAGAATATAGAAGAAAGTTATTACCTTACACCTTCGGCAGAACTTCTTTTTACCAAAAGAATTTACTCTCCACTAATTTCTTACGCACTATCTCTCTAGATTCTCTCTCGAATTTTTAGTGTAGAAATATTGTAAATGAGCCATCTATTTATAGGAAGAAAATTTGACTATTTAAGATTATTTAATTATTTATTTTACTATTCATGATGTAAGCGATGAGGTAAGCGATGATGTAAGCTATGATGTAAGCGATGATGTCGGCAGTGGCATTTTGGTTATTAGATGAAAGGTTAAGGGTATTTTTGTCATTCTAAAAAAAAATAAATAAATAAAAATAAAAAAATAAAAAATAAAAAATTCTAAAAAATTCTAAATTATATAACAATCAAAAAGTTCTAAAGAACTATAATCAAATTCCTTTGAAATTTTATTTTAAATAAGAAATAACAAAATTAGGGGTGTTACAACTGTGCCTGTGGAAGGTTTCAAGCATATCATTATTCGTGTTCGCACATGATCATATCCTACCAAGTTGTGAGCGTCGACTACTTTCAATTCATCCATCCTGTATATACCATTCAGTACGTTATAAATGCATACTCACCGCGATGGTACCCTCTTGGTAATGATGATGATATGCCTCTCACTGATGACAGTTGGGTGTTGACTCCAAACTATGGTCGGATACGAGCCAAAGGCCGTCCAAAATCATCCCGTATTAGAAATAAAATGGACTTAGTTGAATCACAGTCAAGTATAGGCAGATGCACCCAATGTGGGAAGGAAGGTCATAACCGCCGTCGGTGCCCAACAAACGCTAGTGGTAGTAGTACACAAATCTAATTGCTTAATTATAATGTTGTGTAATGTTTATGATAATGTTTATTGGTTCATGGTAATGTTTATTATTAATGTTTCGTAACTAGTAAGTCGCATAATATTTCGTAATCGTCACGTTTGCATAGAAATTCGTCTTCTGTTTGCACTTTATAACAACCAAACAAGAAAATAAAACAAACACAAAATTGTCACATCTACTTTATACTAAGTACATCAACTGAGTAAGCAAAACAAAACAACCAATATTCAAAGACACAACATACTCATCAAACTACCTATGACGATGGTGTGGGGGTTCCCCCTCTGGGGAAAGTATACAGGGTCTTCTCCGACCCCTGCCTTCTTGAACTCGATTCCTTCTGGGTGACAATTCCTGTCCACTCCCTTTGTCCAACAAGTTGGTATCGTCAGCTGTTGCAGACAGATGTAAAGTAAGGTCTACACCTTGGTCAAATTGCCTTGAAGACCCTTCTCCCCTGTGCGTTACAAGTGGAGTCTCAGGTGTTATTAGGTCTCAAAGAAAGGCAGTTTGTGACTGTGTTGGGGATGGAACATATCCACTACCCCCTGCATACATGTTATCAGTTGGAGGAGTGTAGTAGAACTGCTCATCCCCACCATACTCTCCACGTGAAGAAAACTGATATGTTGCCCATGGATCATTAGGCACAGACTGTGATGGAACAAAGTAAGTTCTATGCTGACGAGGGGGCATCTCAGAGAGAGTGTAAGCAATTCGTTCTTCTTGTGTCCGACCCTTGGTAATGCCTTGTCGTTCATTGCGTGTCCCAGGCATGTTAATGTCAAATTCGATTACAAGTGCCTCCTGAAGTGGAACTGGCACAAACTGTCTTGCCTCTAAAACCCTGTACTCTTGCCCTATCATTTGCATCGCATTTAGGGATTGTTGCCTGATCTGGTCAAGCATGATGTTGGGGCCCTGAGTCGCCATCCCTACCTCATCCGATGCCATGTAATGTATATTCTCCACAACGTCAACCTGAATTTTTCAAAATTAAGCCAATTCATTAGGGCATAATAAACGCATAGCTTAAATAACAACCAACTATTGTAAGTTAACCATACCGAGAACTCCGACACAACATGTTTCCTGGTTATCCATCATCGAGTGTTCAGATTATACAACCGCATGTAGTCTGAGTTTTCAGCTAGTAAACCCTCTTGAAGTGGGTTTGTATATACAAAATCTATTCGACGCTATGAAATATTGATTAATGGCTGATAGACCTGGTTCCAATTCTCTCGAGCCTTCCCCTTTTGTGTAATGCCATGTAGATTATCAGGTTGTCGAGGGGGAGAAGGAATGTGTTACTGCATCCCAAATTGTCGCATCACCCGATCCGGTTGATTCCACTCAACTATGTTTGTACAAAGCAGCGGAACTATCGCTCTCTAACACTCTGCTCCTTACAAACACATTGCAGGTAACATTTGCATGACCTCATTAATGTAGAGAGTCTATACAATCTACATAACAAAAACAAGTGGTTAGTAAAACAAATATTATTTATAATGGTGGTAACAATGGACATTTCTATGTTGGCCCAACTTACATCAGAATGCTTCATCTGGTCAAAGGCACAATGATAAAAATCAATGTCTTTCCTAACCGCCTTGAAAGTTTCCCTGCCCAACCACCTACAATAGAGGTTATTACAAAAGTCGTTAAATGCGGTTCACCGTGGGTCAAATAACATAACACAAAAATATTACAATTATGAAACACACTAAACCTTGTAGCATACGACGTCCCTGTAGGTCTGCCCTGTATCATCATGTTTGGAGCAATAGCTGGAAATCTGTCCCAAGCCCACACCTGTAACAATAGGTGAAGCCCGCAAATTCCTGTCCGCTCATGTTTCATCGATAAACATAATTCACGATACAGATAGCTTAAGGCTGTAGATCCCCAGCTATATTGGCCACACAAGTCTAAGTCTTCCAACAGAGGCAGATATTTTAACAAAACCCGACTGCTTGAATGATCGGGAAATATTACACCCCCAATTAACCGTACAATGTACGCTCTTGTATACCTCAATAATTGTAGTTCACTACCCATATGATCTGCAATGTTTGAAAATTGTCTGATAGCCATTTCATTTTCAAACAACCAACCTGAAAGGCATCTTCAGGTGGATATATACCAAACAGATTAGCCACCACCGAACTCCAGTCACGACCATGTATGTCCACTATCAAAGGTAAACCATCAACACGTAAACCAACCTGGATAGCCATATCTTGTAACGTAATGGTGCACTCTCCCGGTGGTATATGAAATGTATGTGTTTCAGGCCTCCACCTCTCAACAAGTGCTGACAGTAACGCGGGCTCTATTTGAAAGAAATGAAGTTGGGCAACACCGAGAAATCCTGCCCTTTGCAAAAGTGGCATGATCACTTCTGGCACACCCTGTGTACCACTACGAAGAGCCAATGCACGTCTACATGACAGGGCCCACAAGCGCACGGGTTATGTCACGTAATATAAAAGATTATCGTTCTCCACAGGGACTGTGTTCAAAGTACCAGCATATTGAAATTTAATTATCCACACAATTGATTTTTAAGGTTTTTGTAAAATAAAGCACAAAATTAAGTTGCTTAGAATACAAATAAATAAACAAAATTTTCTAGACACTTAAAAATCAGAGTTGAGAATATCTTGAGATTTCGGGGGATCAAGACTCTATTTTATGTTAATGAATTTTAACTTTTCATAAATAAGAATCAAATTAAGTTTTCCAAGGCGAATTTTCCTTAAGCTAATTAATATGTTCCTCTCGGAATCCTATTAATGTACCTAACCTATGGAAAGTGCTGCTTAATCCTTAGAAAAGGCCCATTTTCGTTTTGTGAAAATCCCTTTTTTATTCCCCAAAAGATTTTGATTACGTTCACGGTTTTACCGAGGTCACAAAAAGTATTTCAAAAACTTAGGCTTAGTTCAAAAACTTTCCAGTAACAATAAATCTCTCGATTCTATTAATTACTTAAACTTACTAATATACCCGCAAGTATACAGTTTTATCACTTAGGTTCTTGTTAGGAATTACTAAGAGCATTGAGCATTTTTTGAACTAAATGGAAAACAGAAATTTATTTAATTCCAAGTCAAAATAACATTATCATAAGATATTATCATACCCCCTTCATCCCAAGATAATTAATTTAGTTACTCATGAAATAATTCAAATTCATATATATAATGGAAAAATAAAACATACAAGTCATGGCAAAAATAAAGACTTACAGGTTTCTCCAAAAGCTCAGAATAATTTTACCACTGTATTTCCTTGTTGCAATATTCCTCCACCAATTACAAATTGGAATACTCACTTTTACAATTCACAACTCTTAAAATAAAAGAAAGAAAAAGAAAATAAAAAGAGAAAGAAAACGAAGAAAAAAAAGAAAAGGAAAAGAAAACGAGAAAGAAAACGAGAAAGAAATGAACGGAGAAGGAAACGAAGAAAGGAAAGAAAAGAGAAAGGAAAAAAAAGAATGAGAACTGAATTAAAGTGATGCTGTCCGTGCTGCCCTTTTTTTTGGCTTCAGACCTTCCCCTATTTATAGAAATGGGGAACAGTGGCTAGTGGGGCTTTTTTTTAATTATTTTCTTGTTGGCCGCCCCACGAGATCAGCTTGGATACAGCCTGGATGGTGTGGTGAAACAGCTTGGATGGTGACAACTATAGGGAGCGGCGACTAGCTCTTTTATTTTGTTGTCAGCCGCCCCCTCATAAGTCAAGGATCCACTTGGATAGTGGAAATCCAAGTCAGCATGGGCAATCGGTGGAAATATAGAGTCGGTTTTCTCCTTCTGACTCGGATTTAGTGCCTCAGTCGGTATCCACCCATAGTGGGAAATAATCCGAGTGGAAAAAGGTGCTCTTCATACACAAAAGACCGAGTGGCATTCATCAGGAGCATTGTTCATTCGGTGTTGCTTTGCTGGACGGTGTTAAGAGGAGCCGATGTGCAATTGGATGGAGTCGGTGTTGTGGCTGTGAAGAGAGATGGACGAGCAAAGCAATTCTGATTAAAACATTCAATCGGAACCGATTAAAGAGTGACTCGGAACCGATTGAAACATTCATTCAGAACCGATTGAAAAGTGACTCACTTGGAACTGATTAAAGATTGACTAGGAACCGATTGAAATGTTTCACTCGGCTATGTCTCTGGAAATGAACCACTCGGAGAGACCTTGCTCGGATTTGCTTGGGAGTAATTCAGTCGACCCTTTTCTTCACTCCTTGAAATGATCCACTCGGACACATTCATTCGGACACATTCACTCGGAAGTCCGACTTGCTTCTCACTCGGAATTGCCTCAACCGTCAATCAACCCATTCGGTTGTTTTCACTCGGGCGTCGGCTTTGCCTTTAACTCAGAAATTTAGAACTTTGAGAGAGTCTGGAATCTGGCCGATAGAAGCTCTTCCCATGTCCGAGCTTTGCTTTGCTTGGAAATACAACTTTCTGCCCCAACTTACTCAGAAGTCTTCCTTGGAGACATCTCACTCGGGCTTAGTGTGAAACTTTGAGAGTTTGCCCGAAAGTGATTCATTCCCAGTCGGATCTTTCCTTGCTTGATAAGACACTTTCTTCGAAACTTACTACTCAGAAAGGCTTTGCCTGACAATTATTCTTTGAAGTTCAGATTTTCTTTCATTCGGAATCAACTCACTCGGGAGTCTTCCACTCGGAGGCAATTTTTCCTAGAAGAAGCAGTTATTCCCAAATCAGACCTGCTTCAGTCAGCATTCCTTCACTCGGACAATAGCTTTGGGCGGTATTTATTCAAAGTCAGTGTCTTTTTCACTCAGAGTGGTTGCAGTCGGACAGCTTCAACTCGGATTCACCTCCAACCGAGACATATTCCTTCAAGGTCAGCCATTTTTCACTCGGAATGGCTTTGATAGGGAACCTTCCACTCGGATTTACCTCTAATAGGGAAGTATTCCACTCGGCAACACTCCATTCTGAGTCCTCCTACTCGGATTTGATCATTCTGAGTCAGAATTTAGCATAAAAAGAGAGTTCTTTCCACTTTGGGCTTGTTCTTCTTGTTTCTTTATCATTTTATGGTCATTTTCCCCTTGTTATTGACCCTTTTATTACCTTAATTTCTGTAAAATAACATACCCAAGTAGAATATAGTGGAAAGAAAGCAAAGATCACAATAAATAAAGGAAATACAGTGCATAATGATTAAAATCCTAAGCAAACTAGATCTAATTTATTGTGTTATAAAGCACTTATCACTACATTTCAAGATTCGATCTAGCTTTCCATTCCAAACTAATTCTGACACATGCACGTTTTGAAACCTCAACAACGACGGATCTTCTGGACCCGGGTTCACTTCACAGGACTGCGACGATGAGGCCATACTGCAATAACAGTAACATAAAATATTTTTAGATCCATCTTAACAATTTTGTAAACAAAATATTATTTAACTTAATGAACTAAAAACAAACAACAAAGAATAATTACATAACACCTAAAATACTTAACATTAAATAAAATATTATTTAACTTAATGATTTAAAACATAACACCTAAAATTAAAAAAATAACACCATACCATACCATTTAACTAACATAATACCAAAAATTTCTTTAAATTTTTTTTTTCAAAAACTTACACTGTATAATTTAACTATCATAATACTCAAAAATTAAGCATAAAATTAAACAAATAATTTAATTATAAAAATTTACAGCATACATTTTAAGTAACATAACATTAAATGTTTTTTGGTGGTATCTAATAAAAAATTACACCAACTATCTTTACTAGCATAATACAAAAGCAAACAATAATTAAAAATAAATTAATCCAGCATTACACTTACCTGCTAACTCCTTCAAAAGGAAACTCAAAACTTCAAGAGGAGGAGAAAATATACTGTTGTGAGAAACAAAAAATGGTCAAACGCAGACAGTGAAACGAAAAGAGTGCAACGTAGAGTGAGAGGACTACTTGCTATAAAGGGTCTGACTGTGCCATGTGTCATTTCCCTATTGGTTACGTATTCTCAAAATACGTAACCTTGGTCAAGCCTGCTGCACCCTGTATTACGCACTCTGGCCATGCAAAATGTCAGCTCCTTTTACGTAGGGTGGACCTGCGTCATGCATGTTGTCTTGCCACTTGGCGAACATGCATTTGTTACGTTTTTAGGTGGTACGTAATGGGTATTTCGTATTTTGGGGGCGCGTAATACAAATGCCGATTTGACATTTTCTACCTCAGACACTTAAAATGTTTCAATTCTACCCCATTTTTATAAATTATTTTAAAAACTACCCCAAATTAATAAAAAACCCCGAAAGCTAAAGATCCAAAAAGTGAAATCATTGAAATATCCAAGAGAGGAAAAATAAACAAAATAACAATAACATTTTTTTTGACATTGATCCAGTCTCAATACCGGTACCGAAGCAGAGATGTAATTTTGTTCGCCTTCATCATGATACTGGTGTGGCAGGTGTACCACCAGGCTGTGAACCCCATAGAGGGGGCCCTACACCGGCATGACCCAGTAGTTATCTCATATACCAGGAAGCTCCACGTCACTCGATAGGAAGTGCAAGGTACAGCCACAAGGGGAATTCATAGAAGACGTGGCTCTCCCCACGTCGCGTGTCAGAATCGTACACTAAACAGTGTACTATTTGTCCCCTGGCCCCACCTGCTCATAATGATTCATTCTCTAAGCTCATATATAAATAGTCGATTCTCACACTCATGAAAGGTTACGTTGTTCTTATTCTTGATACACTGTTTCATTGCTTAAGTTCTCTTAGCTTGAATTCTCATTCTGGTCACTGACTTGAGCGTCGGAGAATCTTCACAGGTAACACCACCTTTCGCCCCTCTTCAACGTGAAAGCTTAGTGTGTGGGATCTCCAGGACAACAAGACTAAATTCTCCCACTGAGAGTTCGGATCATAATACCGGATACCCACTGTACTGGTGTACAAACACTTCAATCCTTGACTTTTGAGGTTGGTCCCCACTTCGTATCTTTGACCCCAGATTAGACCAGTTCATTGGCACGCCCAGTGGGACTCGTTAAAGTTATTCCCACTTTCTGCAAAAGTTTAGTAGTCATCTATGGAGGGTAATGGACGTAAGTTTGTTGAAGGTCACGTGGAGGATGTGACTAACTAACATGTTAATAGGAGACTTCTCTTTGAGTCTCCTAGAGGTAACTCGAGGAGGGTGATACCTGCAGTGGTGTCAGATCCTCGTGATGAGGTCATAAGGCAACTTAGAGAGGAGCTTGTGGAGTTGAGGAGGGAAAGGAGACAAACAGAGGAGAAGGTGGTGTCCTAGGCTGAGGAGACTCACCACACCACACCACTGGAAGAGAGAAATATGCAATTCTCCAGTATTTAAAGATCCCCACGTATGAGGAAAGGAAGCAGACCCAAGACTCAGGTGACAAAGTCAGTGGAAGGAAAAAGGAGTCAATGATAGTGACTCCAGGAGCGTATCGGCTCAAGGTCCCGTTTTCTAGGAGACTCATGAGTGTTCTTATTCCCAGGCATTTGCAGACAACTCAACCACTCTCTATTGGGAAGTATAATAGAGAAACTGACCCCACTAAGTATATTGATGCTTATGTGTATAGAGCTATGTACTTGGGAGCTAATGAAGATGTGATGTGTAGGATGTTCCAACGTACCTTAATGGAGGAGGCCCTTTGCTGGTTCAAGGGCCTACCCTCAGGATCAATAGACTCTTGGGAGGAGATGGCAGTAGCCTTCGAGAATCACTTTGTTATTTTTAGGGATGTCCCCAGAGCATCTCACACCTTGGCCCAGATCAGGCAAGGGGAGAGCGAAACTCTTAAGGAGTTTCTGAAGAGGTTTTACAAGGAGGCAACTATGGTGCCTAATCTCACAGAAGCCATTCAGTTGCATATCGTCATTGAGGCCCTTCATCCTGGATCAGCCTTTTCCCTGTCTTTGGCAAAGAGTCCGTCGATGACGTTTGAAGAATTCTGGAGGAAAGCTTCAAAGTATGTGGGTATAGAGATATATCTGGAGGCCATAACGGCTCAGGTTAAACCACCAATTCCCTCACCCCAACCACGAAGGGATAAGGAGAGGGTGAGGCTGAATAGGCACTTCCAGAGGGATAATTTCAGGGGCCCTCGACCCCAATAGCAGGAAAGGCAAGTGGCTTCATTCAGCAACTATGCACCACTGAATGCTAAGCACTCCTAAATCTTGAGGGAGGTCGGATGGCCTACACTTAGCGTGTATGGGATTAGGAGACTGGCTCCATTGAAGAGGCTTGGGAATCCGTGTAAGTATTGCGGTTTCCATGAGCAAGTTGGCCACTCCGTTGATGAGTGTAAGGCTTTGAAGAATACGGTGGATACCCTCATTCGAGAGGGAAAATTGAAGCAATACCTCTTTAAGGAGAAATCCTTAGATGAGCCAGAGCGGATGAAGAAGCGAGGTCGTGACCACAACGATGAAGGCGATAATAGTCGCGCTCTAGTCAAGAGATACACTACCGCTGAGAAGCAGAAAGGTGTTGTTATTAGCGAGAGCGCTCAGAAGGACGGCATGCCCCAGCAACAAAGGCAAGGACGGTGTGAGGTGATTGATATGATTGCGGGAGGCTTTACTGGAGGCGGATCTTTGATCACAGTCTGGAAGAATCATCATAGAATGATTCTGTCTGTCCAAGGGAAATCCAAGGACAACCGCCCTTTCAGAGATGGTGAGGTGGCACCGGTGGTGTCATTCTCAGATAAAGATTTTGGCCCAACCATCCCTAGGGGCGATGACACTGTGGTCATAGTCGCTGTGATTGCAAACAAGGACGCCAAGAGGATCCTTGTCGATCAGGGGAGTTCTTGCGATGTTAATTTTTATAATTGTTTTAAAAAGAATGGGTTTCAATGACTCAGACTTACAACTTTATGCGCAGGATGAAGCGAAACAACCTACCAAGGGATATCTTGACACCCTTGTGTCTTTCAAGGGCGAGCCTGGAGCAAGGACGGTAAAGTCCAGAGTGTTGGTGATTGATGTAGAGTCACCCTATAATGGCATCATAGGCTGACCTACATTGAACGCTATGGAAGCAATTGTGTCCACGCCATACCTTCTTATCAAGTTCATTGATAAAGACAACTAGGTGTCTTCCCTCCTAGGTGATCAGGAAATGGACAGGTACTGTTACAACTTAAGCCTAAATATGGTGAAGCTAGAAGCGTTCAGTAAGAAGAGGAAGCTGAACGACAGAGGAACGGCGGCGGGATCCGTTAGTCTGATTGACCTTGATCCCAGGGCGGAGCTAAAGATTGATCCTCACAACCCTTCCAAGCCCACGCCAGAAAGAGATTCCAGAGACGTTTTGTTGGGAGATTCCCTGGAAAAAATCACGTATATCAATGACAAGTTAGAAACTTGATGGAACAGTGGTTGTTAGGCTCCTTCACGAGTTTAAGGACTTGTTTGTATGGACTGCTGCGGATATGCCTGGGATGAACCCCAATTTTTGTTATCACAAGTTATCCGTCTATCCTGAGACGAGACCGGTGGCTCAAAAAAAGAGAAGATGGGCCCCAAAAACAGAGAGCGGCTTGTGAGCAAATAGAGGAATTGTTGAAGGCCGGATTCATTAGGGAAGTCAGATACTCCTCCTGGCTCTCTAATGTTGTGATGGTTCAAAAGGCCAACGGTAAATGGTGAATGTGCACGAATTATGTAGATTTGAACCGTTGTTGCGCCAAGGATCCTTATCCCCTCCCCAACATCGATCGAATGGTGGATGATTCTTCTAGTTACCAGTACCTTTCCTTCATGGACGCTTATTCGGGGTACAACCAGATTCCGATGTGGGAGGAAGATCAAGAGAAGATGGCATTCGTCAATGATCGTGGTGTTTTTTGCTATTCCGTCATGCCTTTCAGTTTGAAGAACGCCGGTGCCATTTACTAGCATATGATCAACAAGGTGTTTGAGGGCATACACACAAAATTAGTGGAAGTGTACATTGATGATATTATTGCCAAGACCCCGACTAGGGGTGATCATGTGGAAGATTTGTGCCAGGTGTTTACGCGCTTAAGGCAATACAATATGAGGCTGAACCCATTGAAGTGCACCTTCGCTGTGCCTGTAGGAAAATTTTTGGGTTTCATGCTAACTCAGCGCGGTATCAAGGCGAAATCCAGGCAAATGTCAGGCAATTCTAGACATGCAAAGTCCAAAGAATTTGAGGGAGGTCCAGTCACTGAATGGAAAGGTAGCTGCCTTGGCACGATTTTGCCTAAGATGGCGCGCAGGTCCCTTCCTCTTTACCAGATCTTGAAGAAGTCCAAGAAGTTTGAATAGGGAATGGAGCAGGAGCAAGCTTTCTAAGAGCTTAAGGAGGTATTATCTAGCCCTCCTATTTTAGTAAAACCTGATCCTAGAGAGGTGCTTATCCTCTACCTAGCCATCTTGGATGAAGCCCTAGGAGTGGCCCTGGTGAAGGAGACACCGGAAGGACAGAGACCCCTGTATTTCACCAGTAAAACGCTACAGGAAGCGGAGGGCCGGTACCAGAAGATTGAAAAAGCCACCCTCGCCGTTGTTTGGACCTCCCGCCACCTCAGGCCTTATTTTTATGCATACCCCATGATGGTGAGAACGGATCTTCTGCTCCGTTTTGTTCTAAGCAAGCCAGACCTTGCTTGGAGAATGATCAAGTGGTCCATCGAACTGTCAGAGTTTGATGTTTCGTATGAGCCTCGGGGTGCCATCAAAGCCCAACTATTAGCTGATTTTATGATGGAAATGATTGGGGGAGATCCCACTGTGCCATGAAACCATTGGATGGTTTACATGGATGGCTCTTCCAATAGCAATGGATGTGGTGCCGATGTCATTGTGGAGAGTGATGATGGAGTGCACTTGGAAATATTCCTGCGTTTCAATTTCAAGACATCTAATAATCAGGCTAAATATGAAGCTTGCCTTTCCGGACTCAGCAGTAATTGATATCGCAGCTTCCAAAGGTACCCTCTGCAGTGATTCGTAGTTGGTGATCTCACAGATTCAGGGTGAGTATCAAGTCCGCGAGCCCCAGTTCCAACTATATTTAAACTACGTAAATGAATTGAAGGGAAGATTCTTTATGTTGGAATTTAAACATGTACCCAGAGAGGAAAACACTAGGGCGGATAACCTCTCGAGACTTGTAAGCACAAAGCAGCCTGGGAACACAACATCCGTGGTACAGAGTACGTTGGCGGCGCCCAGCATCCCGATGACCCCGTCGCTGAACGTAATCCCGTATCATGCCTTCGACAAGAATTCATGGGTAGTCCCTTACATACGATATTTTGTCGATGGGCAGCTGCCTACTGATGAACTGAAGAGGAAGAAGTTGAAGAGGGAGTTGCCTTACTTTACGCTAGTGGATAGCATGCTCATACAAAGGGGATTCTCTGTACCTTATCTCTGGTGTCTAAATGAAAATGAGGTGCTAGGTGTGTTGGAAGAGGTGCATGAGGGGCAGTGTGGACACCACGCAGGAGGTAGAAGCTTGATGCGGAAGGTTCTTAGAGCGGGTTACTGGTGGCCCATAATGAAGAAAGACTCCATCGAGTTCATAAAGAAATGTGATCCGTGTCAAAGATTTTCCAACCTTCATCATACATCTGCCTAGGAACTTTCCACGTCCATCGTGCCATGGCCTTTTCATCAATGGGGTCTGGATATCCTGGGTCTGTTCCCAACAACGCCTGGTGACATCAAGTATCTTATAGTTGGGGTGGATTACTTTACGAAGTAGATAGAAGCGGAGCCTGTTGTGCACATCACCTCAGCTCGAACATGACGTTTCATCTACGAGAACATCATAGCGCGGTTTGGAGTCCCAGCATGGATCATCACTGACAACGACACACAATTTACTGATAGGAAGTTCACAAAATTGCTTGAAGGACTAGGGATAGTCCAAATCTTCTCATCCATCAAACATCCTCAAACAAACAGCCAGGCCGAGGTGGCTAATAGAGAGGTACTAAAAGGGTTAAAGAAGCATCTGGGCGAAGAAAAGGACGGGTGGACAGACCAGCTGTGCCATGTCTTGTGGGCGTATCGTACTACACCACACTCCTCAACCAACGAGTCTCCATATCGCCTTACTTACGGTGTTAAGGCGATGATTCCGGTGGAACTCCAGACTACGTCAACAAGGGTTAAGTATTTTTCTGAGGAGAATAATAATGCCAATCTGGTATCTGAATTGGATGTTCTTCAAGAGCCCAGGGAAGAATTCCTTATCATGGATCAGCCTATTAAAGCATAGGCCACCCTCTGATACAACAAGCGTGTGTAGCACAGAGTATTCAACGTAGGAGATCTCGATCTAAGGAAGGCTAGTATGGGAAATAAGTTTGCTCATCAAGGCAAATTGGCACCGACATAGGAAGGCCCTTACAGAGTATTCGAGGTGACTGGCAAAGGGTCATATCAATTGGAGAACCTCGATGGCACACCTATCCATAATAAATGGAACACGCAGAATTTATACATTTATTACAGCTAGTTGGTAAGACGACGTGTACTCTTTTTCCTGACTTGAGTTTTTTCCTATTGGGTTTTCTCAAGGAGGTTTTAACGAGGCATGACCCCAGCTACGCTTCATTTGTAACTCATATTCAATTTAATGAGAAATATATTCATGACCACAGTACTTTCACTCCTTTCTTATGTCTGTGGTTTATAGCTTTACACGCGGTGCGTAAAAGGGTCCTCAGGACGGATGATCTCAACTACCTAATTCGTAGTTGACGATGTAACTCCTTGAGTGGTCAAAAGGGTTGTAGGGCTGGTCTTTTTCCAAGGCCACAAACTGAACCCCTAGGAAGATATGGGTTGTAAGGCTGGTCCTTTTTCAAGGCCACAAACCAAACCCCAGCAAAGAAATAACCTTAAGGACGGATGATCTCAATTACCCATTTTGTAGTTGATGGTGTAATTCCTTGAACGGTTAAAACGGATTGTAGGATTGGACCTTAGTCAAGGCCATAACGAACTCCACGAAGTGGTGTCTTAATCGCTTATTCTATGATTGAGTGTAGAAACTCACCTCCAGAACGGATGATCTTAATCAATTATCCTGTGATTGATGATGTAACTCCTTGGACGATTCGACAGGCTGTAGGACTGACCTTTCCTAAGGCCTTATCGAACCCCAGTGAAGGTTTACCATCTGGGCGTATAGTCTCAGTCTTTTCTCCTTGGAACTGATGACATAACCCCACGAGGAATGGCTAGCAGATTTTGTAAGTTAGAGATAGAGAGTCTATTTATAGCTATGAAGGGGACAATGTCGAAGGGAAATAAAATTTTATTGATAGAAAAACAGAGAAGTACAAGCATTTAATTAAATCCAGAGCTGATCTCGGAACACAGCAAGGCAGTTCAAAAGAAATTAAAGATAGCTAAGAAGGCGGAGCTTCCTGATGAGTCTCTTCATGCTTTTGGCTGTCTTCAGTAGCCTTGCTCCTACCCTCCTCAGCTTTCTTTTCGGCATCCCCCTTGCCTCCGGCCTCATCAACCGTTATCCTTTCTTCCTCAGCGGATCCCTCAGGCCTTGGAGTAGAAGGATTGGGTCCTATGCTTAAGCTTCCGGGGAATGGTGGCAGCTTGTAGAGAGCATTGGCAGGTTCTTCATGCCAGCCATCCTTAACCGTAACTAGTTTCCCAGCGTGGAACTCATAAAAAGGATGAATTCCATATAAATTTAGCTTCACGCTGGGGTTGCGGTAAAAGATTTGATGAACAGCCAAGCCAAAGGAGTCATACGCCACTTCGGCACAGAGGTTCACAGCTTTAGCCGCCTTGGCTTTTGCGTTGGTAAGGCTCTTTTTCATTTTAGCATTTTCTGCTTCCAATGACCCAGCTGTGGCACTCCCCTGCTTCAATTCTTTGATTTGGGCCAGCAACTCCTTCTCCCTGGTGACCCATTCCTCATTAATCCTTAATCGCCCGGCCTCGGCAGCTGCCAGGTATTCAGACAGCTTGGAGGATTGTTCTTTCTCTTTTTTCAGCTCTGCTTGCAAGCAAGGGACCTCCTTCACTTCCTCCTTCATTTCACTCAAGTTCTCCTCCAACATTCGTGCAACTATCTTCAGGGCCGAGATCTCGCCAAACTGCTCATTATTTTCATCTTTGAGTTTCTTCAGTTTTTCTTCTGTAGTTCACAGATTCTGATCTTTGGCCGAGGAGATTGTAAGTTCTTATACCTGAGTGCTCAACTTATCGACGGTGTCAATATTTTTAACCGTCTTGCTCAGAGAATATAAGAGGCCAGACAGCTGAGCTAACTGCCATCACCCGGCCTGAGTCTCCAGGGTGTAGCGGAGCTTATATGTTGGAGTCGGAAGTTCAGCTGGCATAGGCCCTTCATAATGCAGGAATGGCGTCAGGAAAGAGTTGTGGGGAGGTAAGCTGCGTACCACGGGAGCAGTGGTCCTTGTACACGGAGGCGTCCAGTCTCTAGCTCCAGACCCAGTGATAGTTTTCTTCTCCTTTTGGGTGGCCGCCATGCCTGTTTCCTCAAGGGTTTTCTATTTTTTCATTGCCTTAGGAGAGGGCATTTTTGAACCTCCAGTATCTCAACTGTGGCCTTTCTTTCATTTCCTCTCCTTCTCCGGTTCTTTTTCTTTCTCTACCTTAGGTTGAGAATCCCCAGTAGGACCGGTATTCTCTAGCAGAGGCACATCACCGGTGACAATGGAGGTTAGGGGGATGGTTTCCATATGTGCTTTGACGGTATTCCTCTTCGGTTGGATGTTGTTTTCCTCACTAGAAGAATTGTCATCCCGTATCAGATCCTTCAATTTGTCCATAGCAGCATAACCTTTAATCTCCCTTGCGTAAATTACAAGAAATGTTAGTACCCGGTATGATTTGGAGCAGTGTTAGTACACCAAGCAATGAAATATGACAAGTAAAATTTTACTTAAATATTGTTCACGGATGGTGCGGGACCCCAAGAGGCATCTATAGGAAAATTTCTTGTAAGCCTCAGTGTATGCTTCTAGGGCGGTTATCACCATGACAGAGCGTGGGGATAGTTCACTTTCTGCCATGAAATACGCCTTGGGGGTGAAGAGAAAGTGTTCGTGAGTCCACTCCACAGGGAATTTCATGAAGCCATCTCTGGTCTTCAAGAAGACCGACTTATTGGGTTGGACACAGATCCTCGTGTAGTAATGTTTGAAAGACCTCTCTTTCATCTTTGCAGATTTGGTGAAGGCCTCAAAATTCACTAAGTTTGAGTCACACCAGAGTATGACGAAACTCATACCGCCTTTCTTGTTGGTCTGGCCTGGCAGTAGTAGAACAGTGTCGCCATGATGGGTTTGAAGTTGAAATGTTCTCCCAAGACTTCTAGTGCCCAGATTAGGCCCTATCCGTTTGGGTGCACTTGAGAGGGGACACAGTCCAAGAACCTCAGCACTCTCATTTGGAACTCTGTAAGAGGGAAACAGACCCCAAGATAAAGAAAGACATAATCATGTATATATACCGACCATCCATCTGGAAGGAGGTGGCAAATTCTATCAGTCGACCAGAGTGCTAACACCATAAACCGTTCTTTTAGGCGTTCCTCCGCATAAACTCTGAAGTCTAGGGATAGCCTTCGCCCGTCATCTTTGGCGTGACGAGACACTATCTCGCAAATTTCTTCCTCCACCCAACAATAGGGATACCGTGTGTTCACCTTAACCCAATCCAGCTGGTGTGTCACAATGTTGACACATCCTTCAACAGTCCGGAGAACTGGAGGATTCCCGAAGGTCCCTTCTTCTGTCATCCTGTCGGTCGTGAGGTTGGACGTGTCTATATTATAGTAAAAAGTCATGTCGTCAAAAAGGTAAAATTTAACACTCACTTCGCTCCCAGAGGAGCGGCTAGCCTCAGAGCTAGAGGAGGAGTCAGATGGGGGCAGAACCACCCTCTGCCTTGAGTAAGAAGTTTCCCCCCTTTCAGAACAGCGAGACTCGCCCCTTTGAGAAGCCCTCACGGGGACTCTTCCCCTTTGTATGTGGAACCAGTGCGGCCTTGCCTAGAATGCATGGTAAAATTCTAAAATGTAGAAGAAATTGAGAGAAGGTGAGAGTTTGGTTACCTAGGAAAGGTGATAAGTTTGATGAAGAAGGGGTAACTTTGTGGAGGATACAGCAGCAGCTCTCTCAGAGAAAATTCCAGCAGAGGTTTCCTAGGTCTCGAAGTAAGGTGGTTTCCAGAAGTTCCTAAGTCCCCACTTTATAGGTATGGAGGGGGCAATACCAACAGACGAAGTAAAGCGTCATTTGCCAAGAAACACAACTCTTCAAGGTTTAAACGATGCCGCCGTTTTGATCTTGGTACACGTAAAAAGAAGCGACGCTTGGCATAAAGATGAAATCAAATGGGCCAAAAATTTTAAATTTTGTGCCCAATATCCACGCCTGTGACGGTTAGTAAAGCATGTGACTGGAAATCATCAATATTCACACATTAATGAAAGTAAATGCTTATCATTGCTGGCGTCTCAAGGAATTAAGGTTACAAAACTTAAATGTGGGGGTTACAAATTCCAAAAACTCTTGGGATTCCCTAACGGGGTGTAACGCTGTCTGAGCACAGCATACACGATGTCAGGACGGCGTCTGAACTGTGTCTCTGGTCTGGTATCCATACCCATCAAGCGATGACTTTAGATTTCCTTACCAGTATTAATACTTGCGAAAGGACAATTCAGCTTATATGAGCAACTTTACCAGTCCCTCACATAAGATGGGGGGCTAATAATCTGGTCTCAATACCGGTACTGAAGCAGAGATGTAATTTTGTTCACCTTTATCATGATACCGGTGTGGTAGGTGTACCACCGGGCTATGAACCCCATAGAGGGGGCCCTACACTGGCATGACCCAGTAGTTATCTCACATACTAGGAAGCTCCACGTCACCCGGCAGGAAGTACAAGATACAGCCACAAGAGGAATCCACGGAAGACACGACTCTCCCCGTGTCGCGTGTCAAAATCGTACACTGAGCAGTGTACTATTTGTCCCTCTGGCCCCACCTGCTCATAACGATTCATTCTCCAAGTTTATCTATAAATAGTCGATTCTCACACTCATGAAAGGTTACGTTGTTCTTATTCTTGATACATTGTTTCATTTCTTAAGTTCTCTTAGCTTGAATTCTCATTCTGGGCACTGACTTGAGCGTCGGAGAATCTTCGCAGTTGACATCACCTTTTGCCCCTCTTCAATACGAAAGCTTGGTGTGTGGGATCTCCAGGACAACAAGACCAGATTCTCCCACTGAGAGTTCAGATCATAATACCGGATACCCACTGTACCGGTATACAAACACTTCAATCCTTGACTTTTGAGGCTGGTCCACACTCTGGATCTTTGACCTTGGAATAGACCAGTTCAGACATTAATAACAATAACATTTTAAATGAAGTCTTTCATCCAGCATAGCTTTTGGGCTTCCCTTTTGGTCTGGAACATATAATATTTCATTAAGAAAAGAGGCCCAAGGCACAAATGAGTCAGTGGAATATAATGGACAAAGCTTCACAGGATATGAAATTAAAATTCATGGGATATGAAATCATAATTCATAAATTTAGACATACTAGTCGATGTGAATTAGAAAAAGCCTCACAGGATATGAAATCAAATTCACAAAGCTAGATAAAGAACATAGAAGCACCGAGCCTGCTTGCGACTCCAATCAACCATCTTCATAATGACAACTTTGTTAGGGTTTACCCTAGGAAAAAGGAGAATCCTAATTAAGGTGCCAACTGAGAGATAGAGAAATCAAAAGAAGAAGAAACTAAAACAGACTTCACAAATTCCTAATTTGAAGGAGGGATTCTTCACTTGTCTTTAACCAAAAATCGCCTTAGCCTCAAGGGGGGATCCACCAGCAACGGCCCAAGACATTCTCCATCGACATTTTTGCCACCTCGTTCTCTAATGTATTTGCCTCTCATTTGACCCAAAGAAAGCCACACGAATTGAAAAATTGGCGAAGGTATCTAATATCTTGGATGATGGGCTCAATTTCTCTTAGGTTACATTCTCCCCTGCATGCCTTAATTAAGTTCAAATTATCAGATTCTAACATAATGTCTTTGAATTCTAGATTTTGTGCTAATATAATCACTTCTCGTAGAGCTAGGCCTTCAGCAATGGTTACTGTAGAAGCCCAGTAGGAAGAGGATTGGCCATAAACAATGTCTCATTGGTGTTCTTGAGCTACAATCCCTGAATAGGCTTTTTGCAAAAGACCCTTCCAAGCGACATCAGAGTTAAACTTTACTTTATCCTGGGGAGGAGGTCTCCATCTGAACCGAAAGTCTTGAGAAGGTAAAACATGTTGTGCTTGTTGATCACTGATATTTGTTAAGTAAAATTCTTGCAATGAAGAGTTTATCTGGCCTATGATCTATTATGGATTAGGAAGTGTACCCTGATAAATATAATTGTTTCTTACTAGCCATATATAACAAAGAGTGTAAAAGAATTTAGAAATTGAGAACTGGGAATCAAATTACTTGTTCAAAAACACCTTAATTTTATTTTTAATCCAATTGCATATTGAAGAAATAGGCTCATTTGTAGGATTACATTGGAGATTAGATGTGAACTAAACTGGAGCAGTCCAATGACACAGTAGAAAAGTGTGTTCAACCAATTTTACCTTATCTGTACAAATATAGCATGTTGAGTCTTCCACAATCTTCTTTCTCATCAAGTTCTCTCTCACCGAAAGAAGGTTATTGCATAATTTCCAAATGAACATTTGGACTTTTCTAGGGATTTTAGATGCCTAGATTGCCTTCCAGAGAGCCATATTAGGAGTATAAGCAGAGGAAAGACCCTTATCTGACTTTTCAATATTATCTATAATGGCTCTATACTCAGATTTAATAGTATAATCACCACTAGGAGCTAGGAGTAAAGGGCCATCTCAGTCTATCCTTCCCCATACTCTCTTATCGAAGTTTGAAGGGCCATCAACCAATATGGTTGAGGTAGAGTCTCCCTGACTTTCTAAACGTCCCATCTATGAATGGATTGATTAATTAGGTGATCTAAAGTGATATCAGCATTCACTCTCATCCCTTGAGCGTATTGGCAAAGAGAACCATTCCATAGCCACCTATGATTAAAAACAGAAACCTGTTTCTCTTCTCCAATTGACCATTAACCAAGCTTATAAGCACATCCCTCCCTTGAAGTAAGCTGCACCAGACCCAAGAGCTTCCTCTAATTTTGTGCTGTTCTAAGAAATCCTTTTTTGGGAAGTATTTCCCCTTAAGAACTTGCACCCAAAGAGCCTTTAGATTATTCAACACTCTCAAAGCTTATTTTGCTAAGTAGGCCGTATTTAAACTTTGCAATTCTTTAAAACCCAAACCACCCGTATGCTTGCTAGCTGCCAAATCTTTCCACTTTTTCCAAAGAATCCCTTTATTCCTATTCTCCTTAGCCCACCAGAAATTGGCAATTATAGAATGGAGGTAGTTCACCAAACCTTTAGGGAACCTGACTAAAGCCATAGCATAGGAAGGGATAGATTGCAAAATAGCCTTGATTAAGATTTCTTTACCAGCTTGTTAAGAAAAGATTCCTTCCAACCCTCTATTTTGGCTAGGATTTTATGTTTAATCCAAGAGAGGGATTTAGTTTTAGATCTCCTCCAGTCACTAGGAAGGCCCTGATAGAGACCTGTATCATTCCAATGGGAACTTTGCAGTATAAAGGATATTTTGGTTCTCATGGCCATAGGGACCTGTTTACCAAAAATACTCCTAGATTTTGAAATATTAATCTGTTGTCCAGAAGCTAGAGTATAGGTATTAAGAAGTTGTACTAAAGTGTAAGCCTCTGCCTTGGTTGCCTTAGCAAAAATAATAATGTCATCTGTAAACAACAAATGAGTTAGTTTAGGACAACTAGGAGTAAGAAACATACTTGCAAGGGATCCCTCCTCCATTGATCTAGTAAGAAGGTAAGACAACACCTCAGCCCTAAACAAAAAAGGTAAGGGGAAAGGGGGTCACCTTGTCTCAAACCTCGTTCAGGAATAAAAGGAGGACTCCTACTACCATTAAGGCTAATACATTAAGAGACAGATTTGGCTAGAGACATAACCAAGTAGACCCAATAAGCATCAACCCCAAAGGAGAGGGGAACTAAATTAAGAAAACCTCAATCAAGTCTGTCATAGGCTTTACTTAAATCCAGCTTAATGGCCATATAATTTCTGGAACAAGAATTTCTGCCCTTGAGAGAGTGAAAGACCTCTTGACCTATAGTAAGATTATCTTGGATTAATCTTCCTTTGATGAAAGAAGATTGATAAGGAGAGATAACAATAGGGATGAACTCTTTTAGCCTTAGCTGAATAATCTTGGATATGACCTTAGGCACAAAATTACAACAACTTATAGGATGAAACTGAGTCACTTTCTCAGGGTTGGGGATTTTAGGTACCAGTGAAATAAGGGTCAGATTAGCAATAGTGGGAAGGTTACCAGACTCAAAGAAATGCTTGATAGCATGACACACCTGAACTTTGACAATGTCCCAGTTTTTACGGTAGAAAAGCCCATTTAACCCATCAGGCCCAAGAGCTTTAAGGGGAGGAAGAGACCTAACAACCTTCTCAATTTCCAAATCAGAAACAGGAGCAAGGAGCGTCACATTCATGTCAGTTGTGACTAATTTAGGGATAACCTGAAGATAGGAATCGACGTTATGAGAGATTTCAGCCTTGTAAACCTCTTGATAATATTCCCTGAGCATTCTTAATACCTCTGTGTGACCTTCAATCCAGTTGTTATTCAAATCCTGTAGCCTTGTGATTCTATTGTTGGCCCTTCTTCTAATAATAGTAGTATGAAAGAACCTTGTATTTGTATCCCCTTATTTCAGCCACTGAATTCTGGATCTTTGGTCCCAATGAATTTCTTCCCTTTTTTCTAGCTTGATCAATCTGTTATTGAATGGAAGAAACCTGGTTCTGTAACATCCCAAAATTTTAAGATAGAGAGTTAATTAAGGAAATTAATATTGAATAATTACATGTGAATTATGTGATGTCCCAAAATATTGGAAATAATTAAATTAAGATTTTTGGGGACTGTTGACGATTTAATGAGATTAGATAAGCTGAAAATAAGCCCGATAGAGATATAGGTGTCGGACCAAGTGTTTCTGATTAGGATGATATTGGTCAGGGCTGTTAAGAATATTATCGGGAGTCTGAATATATATTCGGAATAATTTTTGGATAAAGTATTGAGCTCAAACATAGATCCCGTTTATCATAAAACGATGAATTTTAATGAGAAGGATTAAACATTAAAACCAAAAGCCCATTTCCTCTCCCATTTTTCGTTGGCTTGCTGGTCACTTTGGAAAAACACATTCTTCTTCTCCTTCTCTTATTTCCCTTCTCCATTTCCTCTTATCTTCTTCTTCTAAAACCCTAAGCAAGGGTGGTGACCTTCCTCTCTCTCTCTCTCTCTCTCTCTCATTTTTGTTCAAGGGAGCTTGTAGGGAGGACATTAAAGTTAAAGTCTTCTCCTTTTTCCCCTCCATTTCTGTGTGGTATCTTCCCCTTCTTGAACCCATTTCATTTTTGGGTGTGAGGTAAGTATATTCACCATTTTGTTGAAGTTTTTGGCCTTGGGTATGTGTTATTATGCTTTGGGGGAGCCATGCATGTGAATGGGTATTTACTAGGGATATTTAATGCTTGAACCCTAGAGTGGGTTGCCATAAATGTGAGTATTTATGAGGGGTTAATGGTGGAGGTGCATTTATGGTTGGAAAGTGATGAAGATTAATGATGCATTAATGAGTGTTGTTGGGTTTTAGAGAAACCCTAGCTTTTAAGAATTAGGGAAAGTTATAAATATTGGTTGGATAGTGTGATTGAGAGCAAATACAAGCCATTGGGTGTATGAGTATTGGTTAGTGTGGTATTTTGTGGATGTTATGCCATTGTTGTTGGTAGCCCTTGAATTTAATGAATGTGGCTTGAGGGGAAGGAATTCTTGAAGCCTAACAAATAATGAAATTGATGTCTATAACATGTCTTGTACATGTTATGGAATTATAGATATACTTATGGTCAATTGGAGTTAAATTATGTATTGAATGGTTGGTTAATTAGGATTTTACATGTGTGTTAATGTAGGATCCATTTTGAACAACGAGGCGGGTATATGCCGTATCCATCAGAATTCTTCTCTTGAGGTAGGAGAGGAGTCTTATATTTTAATTGCATAGATTGGATAGTATTCGATTGTCATATGTGACAATATACATGTTTGCCTTATTTTGATGTTGGGGAAATATGAATTGTGTATGTATTGTTGAGAATAATGTTTGTCATCATGCTTGTGCAATTAGAATAAATATGGTGTGCTATATGGTGCTATGGTTTATTTAATAATATGATTGTATTCTTATGTCCACCATAGATGTAAAATGAATGTTGTAGATGTTTGTTTGAGAATGGGTGTGAGTGAATAGCATACCATGATTTGATAATGGAAAGTTGATGATTGAAATTGATGTTGAGTGCCATTATAAATGGTGTGTAAATTTTAATGTACCACACTTAAGACTTGAGAACAAAACTAAACCCAACAATGGTAAATCCACTAAGAAATGTGAAGTGGTATTGGTGATGATGATGGTAATGATGTTTGATGAGTGGCATGTATAGGATGCATAGAGTGAGAAATACATATGATTTTCATTTGCATCCATGGCATACTGCATAGACGCCGATGTTGGAACATTAAGGGAGTTCCCTCGGCCAACCCAGTGGGAGAGTGGCTCGATGCACGAGCAATTTTATTTTCTCCTGTGACTCGGTGTAAGTCACGAAGCCGTCCATGTATTGCTACGGGGAGCTACAAGTGGCCGACCCTCGTGGGGGGTGGCTCTTGATAAGCAGGTGACCCCGGTGGTCCTTGGGATCACAGCCGCCATGATTTGAGATCTGGCCGGCCCGGAACACCATATGTCGATTATGTTGTTTACCGCGGTCATGGTGAAAATGACTGGTGTTGCAAATGGGCGATGTGGTTTGGTAATAGTAAAATAATTGGTAAAATGCATGTAATTTAAGTATCAGTATACACATTTTACTACTGCAGTAGGGGTATGGTTAGATGATCATACTTGAATCCCATAATTGGTGTTTATTTTCCCACAGTCAGATCTGTAATTGTTGAAATATTCCATTGTGCATATGTATTAGCTTAAGAGCATTTGCATATAGCAAGGAGGTATGCCAAAGGTGATGGTGTATGGTGATGGTTGAGTTGAGAATGAGGAATTGTAATTAGGACAACATAAATCATGTGAATACTAAATAATAATATGAGACGAATGATGAAATGCATGATGGCCTAATTGTTGGAGGTCTGGATCATGTGTGTGGTTTTATACTTGCTTGATTTATAAAGATGATTGTAACTGTGATGATAGTTAATGTTTAGTTTTGTATGAATGCAAGTATACATGTTGTAGTACATACGCATACGATCTTATGGTATTCATATTCATTCTTTCAGAATGTATGACTCACTCTCCCATGTTCTCCACTTTTTAGACTTGTGATGCAGGGCACTTATGGAAAAAGTGGATATTTTGGAGTACATTTTGGTTGAGGAGGTAAATAGATGTATAGGAAGCGCCTTGGCTGGAAAAATCTAGATTTTTGTATAGCATATAGAGTGTATGTATGCTTATTTTGTTATCTAGATTGTAATTGATGATTTTGAGGGTCATGTAGGAAAATTGGACCTTGGTGTGCATGGCCAATTTTCATTAATGACCCAAAGGATGTAACATGATGAATTATTGTGTTTGATGTTGCTAAATCTTAGTGAATTTTCATGAATGAATGAAAGTATATGAAAATTTATGTTTTGGTGATTACATGAGATGATGTGCTTGATTTAATATGATACTTGAGTGTGAATGGAATTCAAAGGGGATTAATACTTGAGACATGTTATAAATGTGTAGTATGATAAATATGTCATGTTGAATTTGATTGATTTAGGATGGAATGAGTTTTGTTATGCTAAGTTATATGAAAATTTCATGTTTCCACATTTTTTACAGAACTCGCTCAAGCGAGTGAGAATCACGCTCAAGCGAGATCCTTTTGCATCAGTGGTTTGGCCACTGGCCAAAATTTGCTCAAGCGAACGGCCTTCTCACCCAGGCGAGATTTGTCTAGAATTAGTGGTTGGTTACTGGACCATTTTTGCTCAAGCGAAATGGTCTTGGCCTGGGACTCGCTCAGGTGAAAGGGAAGGGAAATGGGCACTGGAAGATTTTCGCCCAGGCGAGCCTTGCCTCGCTCAAGCGAAAATCGGGCATTGAGTCCCTAATGCTACTGGAGTAATCTCGCTCAAGCGAGATTGGCCCCGAGGCTAATCTTCCCTCTCGCTTAAGTGTCTCGCTGGCTCGCTTAAGTATGGCACTTAAATCTCGATCAAGCGAGAAGACCCCCTGATGCTTAATCTTTATCTCGCTCAACATTTTTTTGGCTCGCTCAAGCGTCGTCTCATGGGCTCGCTCAAGCGAGTGTGACTCTCGCTTGAGCGAGTGGCACCCTGATGCTCATACTTGTTTTGTTTCAAATAAATTTCATTCCTCTTACATTAAACCTTTTCCTTGCATCATCTGAAAATCTCTTTGGACATACTATGAATCCTTGATCCTCATGACATTCTTTCTCCTTAAAGTCCAATCATGCAACTACCAAATTAATTAATTCTTCCGCTGTTTTTAAATGGAAAATCCTCACAAAAATCATTTTGAATTTACCCTCTCACATCTTCATATATGGGAGAGGTTTTTCATTGATCCGGGTGTTTATTTAAAAGTTTCACCACTTTATTTCTTTATTTAATAATGATTTATAAAATGCGATAAATTTACTCGTGTTTTCGGGGCGTTTCAACCTGGTATCAGAGCATTGGTTTGCTCTCGATACGATCATGATTGATGTTGTTTATGTAGTTGTCACTTATGATTAAGTCATATGAGCTATGATTGATTGATTTATGGATTATTTGATTGGATTGTGGCTGTTTGTCATTGAATTGTGATTGTTGTCTAGAGTTGTTGAGTACACTAATTACCCCTAATGATGAATATGTTGTGATCATGTGCTGAAAATGATGTGATTGTGTGATATGGTACATGATACGTATGAGTGCTAAGACTTTTGAAATTATACGTTGAAAGGTTATTGTTTGGTCTAGTTTACTCATGTGTGAGCCATGTTTTGATTTTTAGGCTTAAAATATGGCTGGTAGACCTAATCATGAGGCTGCTGCTATGGCAAATGCCTTGAATCATTTTGCTGATCTCTTGGAAAGACAAGGCCAATTGAATGTGGGATAAGGCTCCCAAGGTCTTGATTTATTTGTCAAGAGGAAACCTTCAGAATTCCATGGAGGTTATAAGCCAGAGGATGCGTATGCTTGGATCAATGACTTGGAAAGAATTTATGCAAGCTTTGAGTGTTCTAAAGCATAAAAGGTGGAGTATGCGGTCTTTATGATCCGTAATGAAGCTGAAGCTTGGTGGCGTCTTACTAGGGGACGCATGATTTTCTGCTAACATTCCCTTGGATTGGGAAAATTTCAAGGTGGAGTTCTTGAAGAAGTACTCCCCTGACAGCTACAAAAGAAGAGAGAGCTTGAGTTTATGGAACTTAAGCAAGGTGGTATGACTGTTTAGGAGTATGCTTCGAAGTTTGAAGAACTTTGTGCATTCTATCCGCCCTATCAGCAAGAGGGTACCGAGGCATCAAAATGTGTGAAGTTTGAAAATAGGTTGAGGCCCGAGATCAAGCGGGCTATCCGACATCAAGAAATCAGAAGCTTTTCGACGCTTGTGAATAAGTGTCGAATTTATGAAGAAGATGATATGGCTCTTTTGAGTCATGGGAAGCATGAGCCTAAGTTGAAAGGCCAATTTTCTAGCTTTAAGAAGCAAGTTCATTTTAAGAAGAAGTTCTTTCATGGTGGATTAACGTTTTTATTTTTACAGTCGTTATTCCGTCAAATTAGTACATTAAAATTAATTAATGTAGTACTAGGGTGTCAACCTAGGTCGTTCTCTCACGGATCAACACAAAAATTTAGGAAAAATCAAGTCTTAAACTAATTTTTAAAAACTCAACAACTAAAATTTTTACAAACATAAGTTCAACAAACATAAAATTGGGGGGGGGGGGTTTGATTGGTTTTGTTATCACAATTAAAATTAAAACAAAGTAAATATAGGATTTAAAACAATAATTAACAAGCGATTGATTTTCTTGGAGTATTGTAATTAAATTTATCCTTGGTTCACTAAAGATAATTTGTATACTTTCATTACTGTCAATTTCTTAGCTCAATTTGAATTAATCAACTAAGCGTCTTTTTCAATTCACAATTCCTTTACTTTCATTTAAAAATGAATATTTTAATCAAGCATCCTAATTAAGCAAAAGGAGTCAAGATCGTAAAATCTAGGAATTATTGAGCATACATAAGAACATCGCCTATATACATAATCTATTCTCAAATTATGGAATTAAGCAAACCATAATTATTAAAAGTGATTATGAAAATATTCATTAAGCATGCATATTTCCTTAATCCATTCTAATTTAAAATCTTATTTTACTCCATTTGAATAATTAAACCGATTAAGCATACAAATTCAATTAAACAAAATGGAATTAAATAAGTAGAGAATGATTATGAAGAAATAACAATAATAAAAGCATACTATATTAAAATTAATGACCTCAAAATTACATTACAACATTCTCCAAGAAAATCAATCTAGGGTTTTAGCCCTCCATAATAACAACTAAAAAGAAAAGAAACTAACCCGGAATGGAGCAAAGAGGGGGAAGAAGAGAGGAGGAGGCTTTGTGCCTTCCTCTGATGCTTAAAGAAACAAAGAGAGAAAAGAGAGAAACGTGAATTGAGGTGTGTTTGAAACCTTTGACAATGGTCCTATTTATAGTGAAAGCAAGGGTAAAGGTCTCCTGCTGACGCTGTGCGTCAGCAGGACGCTACGCGTCAGCGTTGCGAATCTGCTTCCACGCTACGCGTAGTTGTGAGGCTACGCGTGAGGGTTTCTGACTCAGAATACATTATTTCATCCAATAATTCTTCAATAATGCTTGGACACTTGTGCTGCATGTTCCCCACTGAGATAGTGCCGTATGTCTGTAATGGATTGGCCAACAAGTGCTTTAATATAAATAAATCCCCCACTTCTGAAGTTGCATACAGCCTGTTAATGGGATCCTCGTCACTGTTGACGCTACGCGTGGGCTTGACGCTGCGCGTCAGTGTTGCGAATTTGCTTCCACGCTACGCGTGGTACCAGCGCTACGCGTCAGACCTGATGCTCAATTTTATGATTTCCCAATTGCAACCTCAATTATTCACTACAATATCAAGGAAATCAAGTAAGATTTATTATTTCATTTAAAGATTATCGCCTAATTCAGTTAATATTAAATAAAGCTTGAATTATGAAAATGTGTAAAAATGCATAATATTACACAATTAGCAATGGCAAATTGTACACATTTAAAGCAAGGAATTAAGGCTAAATCATGCATCATCAAATACTCCCACACTTATTCTTTTGCACTCCCGGGCAAAATCAAAATAAAAACAAGTATCACAATTTATGAAAAACATTAAGTTGAAAATAACAACACAGAATTGGCATGAAATTTTAGGAATATACAGAAAAATAAGAGTTATTCAACATGCAAGATACAGAGCATCAAGATATATGTAAAAAAATCATTCAAACAATTAGGCATGTGAAAATTAAATTAAACTGAAAAGAAAATCATCAGTGATAGAACCTCACAAGACATACTCTCAACTCTCAAGTGTTTAAGGTTTGTGTATACTCTCAAAACATTTCCTGAAAAATAGACAGTCTAAAAATTTGGCAAGTTTCTCAATTCCACAATCAACTTAAATGCATGTATAGATCAACAGGGCTTTGTAGGGTTGTAATGTGGCCAAGGTTAAAATGGATAAATTTTTTTTTTTAAATACCAAAAAGAATGATGAAGCAATTAATTTAACTGGCAAACAGTGAGGGTAAAACATTTATTGAATGATATTAGGTCGCAATCATAAATTTTTTTTTTAATGAGATTGCATAACTCTTGGAACCAGAGTTACAATTCCTTTTTGCACATCCCCACACTTATTTGAATGCCTGTTTTTGACTTGATTCCAAGGCTCCAATATATTCCTTAAGGTAGGTATATTTTTGGTTTTTTTTCATCCATGGCTTATTTGAGCTACAACAAGGAAATAGATAAATAGGCTCAAAATGGCTAGCAAGAGATAATTTATTCATGGTAGGCTTATCTGGCTTAGTGGCTCAATTGAACAAAATGCCTGTATCATTTCAAATACATTCATATGAGTTTCAAGTATCATAAAGAAACAAGACAAAAATTAAGATGTAAGCTTTCAGGAATTAATCACACATGAAAGGATTAAGATGGTTTAAAGTGATCCATCAAATTTAAAGGCTCAAAAATCTCACAAGGTATAATTCTATCATATATGATCATCTATCAATTATCATGTCATTCTCATCATACCAAAATTGCTTGAGTTCAAATTATAACATATCATTAAGCTCATATCAGACATGAAAGAATTTACTTGTTACTCATGCATATCTTAAAATTCCAATAAAACATGCCTTTTTAAAGCAAAAACACACACAAAATCTTTTTTTTTTTTAATAAAAGCACATAAAATTTAATCACACAACAACACATAAATGATCCCACCCCCACACTTAAATCATACATTGTCCTCAATGTAAGACAGAGCATACAAAATAGACAATAGAATGAAAAAGTAAAGAGATGGGTAAGAAAAACTCCCTCAAGGGGGATCAAGAAGTGGTTCCCCCAAAGCATGTTCCGCCATTGTAACCTCCACAAGTGAAGGATTTTCATGAAATGGCTTCAAACGTTGTCCATTAACCTTGAAGCTTTTGTTGGAGTTTTCACTTTTTATTTCCACAGCTCCATGGGGAAATACATTTGTAACAGTGAAAGGTCCTTCCCATTTGGAGCGCAATTTTCCGGCCATCAGTTTCAACCGGGAATTAAACAGTAGCACTTTCTGTCCAGCAGTAAAATCCTTTCTAGCTATTAAGCTATCATGGAATTTCTTTGTTTTCTCTTTATAGAACCTCGAGTTCTCATAAGCTGCCAAACGGATCTCATCAAGCTCATTCAGTTGTAATTTTCTTTCCTCACCTGCTTGATCAAGTGCTAAGTTGCAAGCTTTTACAACCCAATAAGCACGATGCTCAATCTCCACTGGAAGATGACATGCTTTACCAAAAACAATTCTATAGGGAGACATTCCTATAGGTGCCTTAAAAGCTGTTCTATGTGCCTAAAGAGCATCATCCAATTTATTGCTCCAATCCTTTTTATTAGGCTGTACTATCTTTTCTAGGATTCTTTTGATCTCTCTGTTAGATACTTCTGCTTGACCATTAGTTTGGGGGTGATATGGAGTAGAGACTCTATGAACAACCCCATACTTCCTGAGCATAGCTTGCATGGTCCTGTTGCAGAAATGTGTTCCTTGATCACTGATGATTGCTCTCGGGATGCCAAACCTGCAAAGAATTTGCGATCTAACAAAATCCATAACAACTCGAGCATCATTAGTTCTGGTGGCTTTAGCTTCCACCCATTTAGAAACATAATCAACAGCCAATAAAATGTAAGTAAAACCAAAGGATGGAGGAAATGGACCCATAAAATCAATGCCCCAAACATCAAATACTTCACAAAACAACATAGGTTGCTGAGGCATCTGTTGTCTCCATGTGGTAGCATTACTAGCTCTTTGGCATTTATCACAGGTGTTACAAATTCTCCATGCATCCTTAAAAATTGTGGGCCAATACAAACCTGAATCTAACACTTTTCTTGCTGTTCTTTGTGGACCAAAATGTCCACCAACTGGTGAAGCATGGCAGAATCGAAGAACTGATTCTATTTCATGATCGGGAATGCATCTTCGAATCACCTGATCATTACACAATTTCCACAAATACGGGTCATCCCAAATATAATACTTTGCATCACTTTTTAATTTTGAAATTTGGTTTCTGGATGCACATGGTGGAAAAACAGAAGCAACAAGATAATTTACAATGTTAGCAAACCAAGGTGAATCAAAAGAGTTAGAAATACTCATGAGGTGTTCATCGGGAAAATGGTCCCGAATAGGTGCTGAATCAGGAGCATTCTCAATTCTGCTTAAATGGTCTGCCACAAGGTTTTGTGTTCCACTTCTGTCACGAATTTCCAAGTCAAACTCTTGGAGCAAGAGCATCCAACGAATTAATCTTGGCTTGGACTCACCTTTCTTCAACAAGTACTTCAGAGCTGCATGGTCAGTAAAGACAACTACTTGAGAACCGAGTAGGTAAGATCTGAACTTATCTAATGCAAAAACAATGGCCAAGAGCTCTTTCTCAGTGGTGGTGTAATTTACCTGGGCAGCATCTAAAGTTTTAGATGCATAGTAGATGACCCTAGGTTGCTTGTCAATCTTTTGACCAAGGACAGCTCCCAATGCATAATTAGAAGCATCACACATCAACTCAAATGGAGCTGTCCAAACAGGTGCTTGGATTATTGGGGTAGTGGTCAATGCTTGCTTGAGACAATTAAAAGCCTCCTTACACTTTTCATCAAACTCAAATGCCACATCCTTTTGAAGCAGACTGGATAATGGCCTAGCCTTCTTGCTGAAATCTTTTATGAATCTTCTGTAGAATCCTGCATGGCCAAGAAAAGAACGAACCTCTCGAACACAAGAGGGGTAAGGCAAATATGATATAACTTCTACCTTAGCAGGATCTACCTCAATTCCTTTTTCAGAGATTACATGCCCTAAAACTATTCCTTGTTTTACCATAAAATGACATTTCTCATAGTTCAAAACAAGGTTAGTTTCAATACATCTGTTTAAAACCTTATCCAAACTATCAAGGCATGCATTAAATGAAGATCCATAGACAGTAAAATCATCCATAAACACCTCTATGCAATTTTCAATGAAATCATGAAAAATACTTATCATGCATCTTTGAAAAGTTCCGGGAGCATTGCATAGGCCAAATGGCATTCTCCTATAAGCAAAAGTGCCGAAGGGACAGGTGAATGTGGTCTTATCTTGATCCTCAGGTGCAATGTGAATCTGAAAATATCCAGAGAATCCATCAAGAAAACAGTAGTGGGACTTACCTGCGAGACGCTCAAGCATTTGGTCAATGAAGGGTAAAGGGAAATGGTCCTTCTTGGTTGCTTGGTTAAGTCTCCTGTAGTCAATACAGACTCTCCAACTATTCTGCACTCTAGTTGGGATCAATTCATCCTTTTCATTTTTCACAACTATGATCCCTGTTTTCTTAGGAACCACTTGAATTGGACTCACCCATTGGCTATCAGAGATAGGATAAATGATTCCTGCTTGTAGAAGCTTAGTGATCTCCTTCTTAACCACATCAAGGATTACAGGGTTGAGTCTCCTCTGGGGTTGTCTTACCGCTTTAGTATTTTCCTCCAGAAATATTCTATGCATGCACATGGATGGACTAATTCCAGGAATGTCTGCCAATGTCCATCCTATAGCCTTCTTGTGTCTTTTCAATACCTGCAACAATTTTTCTTCTTGATTTTCATCAAGAGAAGTGGAAATTATCACCGGGAGCTGTTCATTATCCCCTAAGTATACATACTTTAGGTTCTCAGGTAGGGGTTTCAATTCTAACTTGGGTGCCTGCAAAACAGATGGAACTAACAAAGTAGATTTTGATTCTGCTGTTTGCACCTCAAAAATTTTGTTAGAATTTTCTTGAAATCCTGCATACAGCTCCTTATGGTTAACAGATATATCTAGAGACTCTGAATCAGAATTTATGTATCTATCAATTTCAGCACAAATATCACAACTTCCAGAATTATTGCATGCAAAACATTTGTTTGAATCATCCATGTATTCCAAATCAACATTAGAAAAATGTTCAAAAACTAGTTCATCAATAATGTCAATTTGGAAAATAGAATGATTTTCAGATGGATATTTCATGGCATCAAGAATATTAAATTGAACTCTCGTGTCACCAAATTCCATAGAGAGAGTTCCAGAATGAACATCTATTTTGGTTCGAGCTATTTTCAAAAATGGTCTTCCCAAAATGATAGGAACAGGAATTTGAGGCATACCTTCTTCCATATCAAGTACAAAAAAGTCAGCAGGGAAAACAAGCTGTTCTACCTGAACCAAAACATCTTCTATAACTCCAGCAGGGTAAGCAGTGCTCCTATTGGCTAGCTGAATTACTACACCAGTAGGTTGTAAATTTCCAAGAGACAATGATTTAAAAACAGACATAGGCATAACATTTATTGAAGCTCCTAAATCTAACATGCAATTTTCAAATTTATTATTGCCTATGATACAGGGTATAGAAAACGTACCTGGATCCTTGCATTTCTCAGGGATATTTTCCTTACCAAGCAGTGCAGATACAATTCTTCCCATGCTTATCCTTTCATTGCCCTTGAGTCTCCTTTTGTGAGTACACAACTCCTTCAGAAATTTGGCATACTTGGGAATTTGCTTGATTGCATCGAGAAGAGGTATATTCACTTCCACTTTCCTGAAAGTATCCAAAATTTCTTTGTCCACTTCTTCCATCTTCTTACTTGGAATTGCTTTTGGTGGGAAAGGAAGAGGGATATGAGATGGAATTTGGGATGGTTGCATCTCAGATTTGCTTGTGCTTGAAGAGGGCACATCATTCTCAACTGTTGTGGGCATATCTGTTTGTTTTTCAGGTTCCTTAGGTATGGGTACTTCAAGGTTCTTACCTGATCTTAACTGAATTGCACTCACATTTCTTGGATTTGCGGCTGGTTGAGATGGTAATTTGTCAGAGTTTTGAGATTGTAACTGGCTTAATGATGAAGCCAATTGCCCAATTTGGTTGCTTAAACTCTGGATGGTAGCATCATTCCTCTGTTGATACTCCAAGTTTTGTGCAGCCATTTGTTTCACCAAATCCTCCAAAGAAGGGCCACTTGTGGTTAGTTGAGGTGTCAGTCTTTGGAAGGTTGGTGCATTGTTTTGAAATGGAGGTTGAGGATTTTGTTGTTGGTTTCCCCATCTCAAATTTGGATGGTTCCTCCAACCTGGATTATATCTGTTGGTGGAAAGGTCATGGTTTTGTGGTGGTGAAGGTCTATCATGGTAGATGTTAGCTGCATAGGCTTGGGGACTATTATTATCCTTTTCTTGTAGAGAAGGACAACAATCAGTGGGGTGCTCTTGTGAAGAGCAGATGCCACATACTTTAGCAGTCATGGATTTTTGATTTACTGCCAATTGTGTGACCAGAGTGGTGAGAGCATCAAGTTTGCTCTCAAGTTTAATTCCAGATGAACTAGAATTGGAATCAAACATGGGTTTGAAAGAATCATTTCTCACACCAAATTGTTGAGAGTTAGATGCCATCTTCTCAATCAGATTTCTTGCTTCAGCAGCAGTCATATCTCCTAAAGCTCCTCCACTTGCCGCATCAATCATGTTGCGATCAACGTGGTGTAAACCTTCATAGAAGTACTGAAGAAGAAGTTGTTCAGAAATTTGGTGATGAGGGCAACTTGCACAGAGTTTCTTGAATCTCTCCCAATACTCATAAAGACTTTCTCCAGAGAGTTGCCTAATGTCAGATATATCTTTACGGATTGCAGTTGTTCTAGAGGCAGGAAAGAATTTTTCCAAGAACATTTTCTTTAAGTCATTCCAACTTGTGATTGATCTTGGAGCAAGGTAGTACAACCAATCCTTAGCAACACCCTCTAAATAATGAGGAAACGCTTTAAGATAGACATGGTCTTCTTGAACGTTTTGGGGTTTCATTGTGGAGCACACAATGTGGAATTCTTTGAGGTGTTTGTGCGGATCTTCACCCGCAAGACCATGAAACTTAGGCAACAAGTGTATAAGTCTGGTCTTAAGAATAAAAGGGACATCCTCATCAGGATATTGAATACACAAACTTTCGTAAGTGAATTCAGGAGCAGCTAGTTCTCTAAGAGTTCTTTCACGAGGTTCAGCCATATCAGAAAAACTAGCAGTAGTACTTTCAACAGATTCAGAAAAAATACTATCACTATCAATATCAACAAAGTTATTATTAAATCTAGCTTCTCTAATTAACCTATGAAAAGTTCTTTCAATTTCAGGATCAAATGAATATAAATGCTCAAAAGTTCTTCTAGTCATACATAGCATACAACAAGATATTTGATCATCATGAGCAATAAATCATCAAAATCCTAAATCATGCAAAAGAAATAAAACAAACAAACAAACAAAAGAAGATTTTTTTTTTCAATTTAAAAAAAAAATTAATTTAAAACAAGAGTTTTTCCTAAAGATCGTTGATCCCCGGCTGCGGCGCCAAAATTTAACGTTTTTATTTTTACAGTCGTTATTCCGTCAAATTAGTACATTAAAATTAATTAATGTAGTACTAGGGTGTCAACCTAGGTCGTTCTCTCACGGATCAACACAAAAATTTAGGAAAAATCAAGTCTTAAACTAATTTTTAAAAACTCAACAACTAAAATTTTTACAAACATAAGTTCAACAAACATAAAATTGGGGGGGGGGGTTTGATTGGTTTTGTTATCACAATTAAAATTAAAACAAAGTAAATATAGGATTTAAAACAATAATTAACAAGCGATTGATTTTCTTGGAGTATTGTAATTAAATTTATCCTTGGTTCACTAAAGATAATTTGTATACTTTCATTACTGTCAATTTCTTAGCTCAATTTGAATTAATCAACTAAGCGTCTTTTTCAATTCACAATTCCTTTACTTTCATTTAAAAATGAATATTTTAATCAAGCATCCTAATTAAGCAAAAGGAGTCAAGATCGTAAAATCTAGGAATTATTGAGCATACATAAGAACATCGCCTATATACATAATCTATTCTCAAATTATGGAATTAAGCAAACCATAATTATTAAAAGTGATTATGAAAATATTCATTAAGCATGCATATTTCCTTAATCCATTCTAATTTAAAATCTTATTTTACTCCATTTGAATAATTAAACCGATTAAGCATACAAATTCAATTAAACAAAATGGAATTAAATAAGTAGAGAATGATTATGAAGAAATAACAATAATAAAAGCATACTATATTAAAATTAATGACCTCAAAATTACATTACAACATTCTCCAAGAAAATCAATCTAGGGTTTTAGCCCTCCATAATAACAACTAAAAAGAAAAGAAACTAACCCGGAATGGAGCAAAGAGGGGGAAGAAGAGAGGAGGAGGCTTTGTGCCTTCCTCTGATGCTTAAAGAAACAAAGAGAGAAAAGAGAGAAACGTGAATTGAGGTGTGTTTGAAACCTTTGACAATGGTCCTATTTATAGTGAAAGCAAGGGTAAAGGTCTCCTGCTGACGCTGTGCGTCAGCAGGACGCTACGCGTCAGCGTTGCGAATCTGCTTCCACGCTACGCGTAGTTGTGAGGCTACGCGTGAGGGTTTCTGACTCAGAATACATTATTTCATCCAATAATTCTTCAATAATGCTTGGACACTTGTGCTGCATGTTCCCCACTGAGATAGTGCCGTATGTCTGTAATGGATTGGCCAACAAGTGCTTTAATATAAATAAATCCCCCACTTCTGAAGTTGCATACAGCCTGTTAATGGGATCCTCGTCACTGTTGACGCTACGCGTGGGCTTGACGCTGCGCGTCAGTGTTGCGAATTTGCTTCCACGCTACGCGTGGTACCAGCGCTACGCGTCAGACCTGATGCTCAATTTTATGATTTCCCAATTGCAACCTCAATTATTCACTACAATATCAAGGAAATCAAGTAAGATTTATTATTTCATTTAAAGATTATCGCCTAATTCAGTTAATATTAAATAAAGCTTGAATTATGAAAATGTGTAAAAATGCATAATATTACACAATTAGCAATGGCAAATTGTACACATTTAAAGCAAGGAATTAAGGCTAAATCATGCATCATCATGGATCTTCCAGTGCAAGAGGACGTGGTGCTCCTAGAGGTGGTTACGGTGGTGGTAACCAAGGTCGTGGAAATGTCCAAGGCCTAACTTGCTTCAAATGTGGTGCTAACCATTTGGCACGTGATTGCCCAGGAGATGATGTGGTGTGCTACCAATGCAACCAACCCGGGCATATTCATCCTAATTGCCCGTTGAACATAAGGAATACTAATGTTGACACTCCTATCCGCATGAATTATGATGCTAACCGTGGTGGCCGTGGTGGTTTTGGAGGCCGTGGCTGTGGAAACGGTAATGGTCAAAATGGTAGCCGTAATGGTGGCTGTAGTGGAAACTATAACGGTGGGAGAAATGACAATGGTCGAGGTAATGGCCATGGTGGAAGGAACGGTAACCGCAATGGTGGTGATCAATTATAAGCTGCTGGTAGAGTATTCGCAGTTACTGGTGAAGAAGCCGCGCAAGCTGAAGATCTTATCCGTGGTGAGTGTGAAATCATTGGTAATTCAGTAAATGTTATCTTTGATTTTGGTGCTACACACTCATTTATTTCTGAAGATTGTGTGAGGTGCTTGGGGTGCCTGTGTGTATAATGAAGGGTTATATAATGGTGACTACATCGACCAGTACTTGTTTGAGATCGGTGACTCGATATGTGAGGACGTCGAGATGACTCTTGTGGGTTAAAAATTTGTTGTATCTCTCGTATGCTTGCCTATGAAAGACCTGGACATTATTCTAGGCATGCACTGGTTGTCCACTAACAAAGTCTTGGTGGATTGTCACAACAAGACGGTGATCTTTCTGACTTCGAATGCTGAAGGCTTTGATGTACAAGGTATCTCTCAGCTTCTTATGATATTCTGCATGATTGATGGGAATGGTACTTCCCAATCTTGTGAGATTCCTATTATTTTAGAGTTTCCTGATGTGTTTCCGGATGAGATTCCTGGATTACCTCCTCCACGTGAAGTAGAATTTTCTATTGACCTCAGTCCTGGTGCTGAGCCTGTTTCTAGAGCTCTTTATAGGATGTCTCCTATGGAGTTGACCAAGCTGAAGAAGCAAGTCGAGGAATTACTGGAGCGGGAGTTTATCTGTCCAAGTGTGTCTCCTTGGGGTGCTCCTGTATTGTTGGTGAAAAAGAAGGACGAAAGCATGAGATTGTGCGTTGACTATCGCTAACTCAACAAGCTAACTATTAAGAACAAATATCCTTTTCCTCGCATTGATGATCTTTTAGATCAATTGAAGGGCGCCATGGTGTTTTCAAAGATTGACTTGCGTTCCGGATATCACCAAATTCAGGTGAAGACCGAGGATATCCCGAAAACTGCCTTTCGAACGCGATATAGACACTATGAGTACATTGTGATGCCATTTGGAGTGACGAATGCTCCTGCGATTTTCATGGATTATATGAATCGCATCTTCCACGAGTATCTTGACCAATTCGTCGTGGTGTTTATTGATGACATCTTGGTATACTCTATGAGCCATGAAGAGCATGAAAGACATCTTCGTCATGTATTGTCTATTCTTTGAGAGAAAGAATTGTATGCTAAGCTCTCTAGATGTGAATTCTGGATGGGTGAGATTTCTTTTCTTGGTCATGTGATTTCCGGTGATGGAGTTGCCGTTGATAGATCAAAAGTTGAAGCTGTTATGGCTTGGGAAAGTCTGACGTCTGTGACGGAGATAAGAAGTTTTCTTGGTCTTATCGGTTATTACTGGAGGTTTATTGAAGGATTTTCCTGCTTAGCCTTACCATTGACGAGGTTGACTCGTAAGAATAAACCATTTGTGTGGACCCGTGAATGTGAAGAAAGTTTTCAAGAGTTGAAGTTAAGACTTACTACTGCACCGGTGTTAGCACTGCCCGATTTGACAGATGATTTTGTGGTGTATTGTGATGCGTCTAAGCTTGGTCTTGGATGCGTGTTGATACAAAAGGAGTGTATGATAGCCTATGCATCGAGACAATTGCGACCGTATAAGGTTTATTATCCTACTCATGACCTTGAATTGGCTGCGGTGGTGTTTGCTTTGAAGTTGTGGCGACATTACTTGTATGGTTTTAAGTTTGTGGTCTTTAGTGACGATAAGAGCCTTAAGTATTTGTTTGACCAAAAGGAACTTAATATGCACCAAAGAAGATGGATGGAATTCCTAAAGGATTATGAGTTTGAGTTGAGGTATCATCCTGCAAAGGCAAATGTGGTTGCCGATGCTTTGAGCCGAAAGTCATTGCATATCTCTATGATGATGGTGAAAGAGATGGAGTTGATTGAACAATTTAGAAATTTAAATGTGGGCGTAGAGACATATACTTCTAAGAAAATGTCGCTCGAGATGTTGAAAGTCACAAATGAATTTCTTGAATATGTGAAGGTTCAACAACCAAATAATGAGTATTTGATGGAGATGAAGAAAACCCAAGAGAAAGGGAAGAATTTGTTCCTAGTGGAAGGTCAAGATGGCATTTGGCGTGTGAAGGACCAAACTTATGTTCCCTCAAATGGTGATATGAGGAAATGTGTACTTGAGGAAGCTCACAAAAGCATATTGAGCATTCATCCTGGTTCTAGTAAGATGTACTAAGACTTGAAGAAGAATTTCTGGTGGCCCGGTATGAAGCGTGATATGGAAAACTTTATGGCATCTTGCATTGTTTGTTAGAAGGCGAAGGTTGAGCATCAAAGACCATCTGGTTATTTGAGACCTTTGGAGATCCCTGTTTGGAAATGGGATACTATTGCTATGGACTTTGTGTCCGGTCTACCTAGGATGAGGTCTAATTGTGATGGACTTTGGGTGATTGTAGATCATTTGACGAAGAGTGCATATTTTCTGCTGATTAGCATGAAGAGTTGTTTGGGGGATCTGGCGTAGTTGTACATTAAGGAGATAGTGAGGTTGCATGGAGTGCCCTCTAGTATTATTTCTGATAGAGACCTACATTTTACTTCTTGATTTTAGGGAAGCCTACATAAGGCCATGGGTTCTAAATTGAAGTTGAGCTTAGCTTATCACCCTCAGACGGATGGATAATTTGAGAGGACTATTCAGAGTCTTGAAGACTTATTACGTGCATGTGTTTTAGAACATGGTGGTTCATGGGTGAAGTACTTGTCTTTAATTGAGTTTACCTACAACAACAGCTTCCATTCTAGTATTGGCATGGCACCATATAAGGTGTTGTATGGGAGGAAGTGTAGAACCCCTTTGTGTTGGCTTGAGATTGGTGAGAACTTGGCTTTAGGGCCAGAAATTGTTCAAGAGACTACTAAGCAGATTAAGAAGATACAAGAGAATATAAAGATTGCTCAGGACCGACAGAAGAATTATTATGACAAGAGGCATAAACCACTTGAGTTTCCAGTCGGTGATCACGTATTCTTGAAGGTTTCGTGTGATAAAGGGATTGGAAGGGCGCTAAAGAGTGGAAAGTTCAGTTTATTGGACCTTATGAGGTTTTGGAGCAGATTGACGACGTTGCTTATCGAATAACACTCCCTCCGCGTCTCGCTAATCTGCATAATGTGTTCCATGTGTCGCAATTGTGGAAATATGTTCATGATCCTCTACATGTAATTCCTATGGACGATGTCGATGTACGTGATGATCTATCTATTTTTCCTGTTTCTGTTCACATTGTCGAGCATTCCATGAAGAGGCTACAGAACAAGTTGGTGCCTTTGGTAAAGGTCACTTAGAAACATGGAAATATGGAGACGTTCACATAGGAGCATGAGGACGACATCAGAGAACGATACCCCGACGTATTCGAATCTGGTATGTTAAATTTCAAGGACGAAATTTTCTTTTTGGTGGGGTGGATTGTAACATCCCAAAATTTTAAGATAGAGAGTTAATTAAGGAAATTAATATTGAATAATTACATGTGAATTATGTGATGTCCCAAAATATTGGAAATAATTAAATTAAGATTTTTGGGGACTGTTGATGATTTAATGAGATCGGATAAGATGAAAATAAGCCTGGTAGAGATATGGGTGTCGGACCAAGTGTCTCTGATTGGGATGATATTGGTCAGGGTTGTTGAGAATATTATCAGGAGTCTGAATATATATTTGGAATAATTTTTGGATAAAGTATTGAGCTCAAACATAGATCATGTTTATCATAAAACGATGAATTTTAATGAGACGGAATAAAAAATTAAAGCCAAAAGCCCATTTCCTCTCCCATTTTTCGTTGGCTTACTGGTCACTTTGGAAAAACACATTCTTCTTCTCCTTCTCTTATTTCCCTTCTCCATTTCCTCTTATCTTCTTCTTCTAAAACCCTAAGCAAGGGTGGTGACCTTCCTCTCTCTCTCTCTCTCTCTCTCTCTCTCTCTTATTTTCGTTCAAAAGAGCTTGTAGGGAGGCCATTGAAGTTGAAGTCTTCTCCTTCTTCCCCTCCATTTTCGGGTGGTATCTCCCCCTTCGTGAGCCCATTTCATTTTTGGGTGTGAGGTAAGTATACTCACCATTTTGTGGAAGTTTTTGGCCTTGGGTATATGTTATTATGCTTTGGGGGAGCCATGCATGTGAATGGGTATTTACTAGGGATATTTAATGCTTGAACCCTAGAGTGGGTTGCCATAAATATGAGTATTTATGAGGGGTTAATGGTGGAGGTGCATTTATGGTTGGAAAGTGATGAAGATTAATGATGCATTAATGAGTCTTGTTGGGTTTTAGAGAAACCCTAGCTTTTAAGAATTAGGGAAAGTTATAAATATTAGTTGGATAGTGTGATTGAGAGCAAATACAAGCCATTGGGTGTATGAGTATTGGTTGGTGTGGTATTTTATGGATGTTGGGCTATTGTTGTTGGTAGCCTTTGAATTTAATGAATGTGGCTTGAGGGGAAGGAATTCTCGAAGCCTAACAAATAATGAAATTGATGTCTATAACATGTCTTGTACATGTTATGGAATTATAGATATACTTATGGTCAATTAGAGTTAAATTATGTCTTGAATGGTTGGTTAATTAGGACTTTACATGTGTGTTAATGTAGGATCCATTCTGAACGACGAGGCGGGTACGTCGTATCTATCAAAATTCTTCTCTTGAGGTAGGAGAGGAGTTTTATATTCTAATTGCATGGATTGGATAGTATTTGATTGTCATATGTGACAATATACATGTTTGTCTTATTTTGATGTTGTGGAAATATGAATTGTGTATGTAATGTTGAGAATAATGCTTGGCATCATGCTTATGCAATTAGAATAAATATGGTGTGCTATATGGTGATGTGGTTTGTTTGATAAATTGATTGTATTCTTATGTCCACCATAGATGTGAAATGAATTTTGTAGATGTTTGTTTGAGAATAGGTATGAGTGAATAGCATACCATGATTTGATAATGGAAAGTTGATGATTGAAATTGATGTTGAGTGCCATTATAAATGGTGTGTAAATTTTAATGTACCACACTTAAGACTTGAGAACAAAACTAAACCCAACAATGGTAAATCCACTAAGAAATGTGAAGTGGTATTGGTGATGATGATGGTAATGATGTTTGATGAGTGGCATGCATAGGATGCATAGAGTGAGAAATACATATGATTTTCATTTGCATCCATGGCATACTGCATAGACGCCGATGTTGGAACATTAAGGGAGTTCCCTCGGCCGACCCAGTGGGAGAGTGGCTCGATGCACAAGCAATTTTATTTTCTCCTGTGACTCGGTGTAAGTCACGAAGCCGTCCATGTATTGCTACGGGGAGCTACAAGTGGCCGACCCTCGTGGGGGGTGGCTCTTGATAAGCAGGTGACCCCGGTGGTCTTTGGGATCACAGCCGCCATGATTTGAGATCTGGCCGGCCCGGAACACCATATGTCGATTATGTTGTTTACCGCGGTCATGGTGAAAATGACTGGTGTTGCAAATGGGCGATGTGGTTTGGTACTAGTAAAATAATTGGTAAAATGCATGTAATTTAAGTATCAGTGTACACATTTTACTACTGCAGTAGGGGTATGGTTAGATGATCATACTTGAATCCCATAATTGGTGTTTATTTTCCCACAGTCAGATCTGTAATTGTTGAAATATTCCATTGTGCATATGTATTAGCTTAAGAGCATTTGCATATAACAAGGAGGTATGCCAAAGGTGATGGTGTATGATGATGGTTGAGTTGAGAATGAGGAATTGTAATTAGGACAACATAAATCATGTGAATACTAAATAATAATATGAGACGAATGATGAAATGTATGATGGCCTAATTGTTGGAGGTCTGGATCATGTGTGTGGTTTTATACTTGCTTGATTTACAAAGATGATTGTAACTGTGATGATAGTTAATATTTAGTTTTGTATGAATGCAAGTATACATGTTGTAGTACATACGCATACGATCTTATGGTATTCATATTCACTCTTTCGGAATGTATGACTCACTCTCCCATGTTGTCCACTTTTTAGACTTGTGATGCAGGGCACTTGTGGGAAGAGTGGATATTTTGGAGTACATTTTGGTTGAGGAGGTAAATAGATGTATAGGAAGCGCCTTGGCTGGAAAAATCTAGATTTTTGTATAGCATATAGAGTGTATGTATGCTTATTTTGTTATCTAGATTGTAATTGATGATTTTGAGGGTCATGTAGGAAAATTGGACCTTGGTGTGCATGGCCAATTTTCATTAATGACCCAAAGGATGTAACATGATGAATTATTGTGTTTGATGTTGCTAAATCTTAGTGAATTTTCATGAATGAATGAAAGTATATGAAAATTTATGTTTTGGTGATTACATGAGATGATGTGCTTGATTTAATATGATACTTGAGTGTGAATGGAATTCAAAGGGGATTAATACTTGAGACATGTTATAAATGTGTAGTATGATAAATATGTCATGTTGAATTTGATTGATTTAGGATGGAATGAGTTTTGTTATGCTAAGTTATATGAAAATTTCATGTTTCCACATTTTTTACAGAACTCGCTCATGCGAGTGAGAATCACGCTCAAGCGAGATCCTTTTGCATCAGTGGTTTGGCCACTGGCCAAAATTCGCTCAAGCGAATGGCCTTCTCACCCAGACGAGATTTGTCTGGAATCAGTGGTTGGTTACCGAACCATTTTCGCTCAAGCGAAATGGAACTCGCTTAAGCGAGATTGGCCCCGAGGCTAGTCTTCCCTCTTGCTCAAGCGTCTCGCTGGCTCGCCAAGTATGGCACTTAAATCTTGCTCAGGCGAGATGGGGCTCGCTCAAGTGAGAAGACCCCCTAATGCTTAATCTCTTTCTCGCTCAGCATTTTTTTGGCTTGCTCAAGCGTCGCCTCGTGGGCTCGCTCAAGCGAGTGTGACTCTCGCTTGAGCGAGTGGCACCTTGATGCTCATACTTGTTTTGTTTCAAATAAATTTCATTCCTCTTACATTAAACCTTTTCCTTGCATCATCTCAAAATCTCTTTGGACATACTATGAATCCTTGATCCTCATGACATTCTTTCTCCTTAAAGTCCAATCATGCAACTACCAAATTAATTAATTCTTCCACTGTTTTTAAATGGAAAATCCTCATGAAAATCATTTTTAATTTAACCTCTCATATCTTCATATATGGGAGAGGTTTTTCATTGATCCGGGTGTTTATTTAAAAGCTTCACCACTTTATTTCTTTGTTTAATAATGATTTATAAAACACGAAAAATTTACCCGTGTTTTCGGGGCATTTCAGGTTCAAGTTAACATCATCATTGTTGCTCTTAATCAGAATATCCAGTCTATGCTGGAGTCTAGCAATCTCAATATCTGCATTTCTGAAAGTCTCTTTACTCCATTGTTAAAGAGAGTTTCCACAATAGCTGTTATGCTACAATAATTATTCCTAAAGATTATGTATAATTTCTGCTTTATTCCAACCTTTCTCAATAATCTTGCTACAATTAGGGTGTTCAGACCAGTAAGCCTCAAACCTAAAATAAGGCTTACCATTTTTTCGGGATCCAGGTCGATGAAGAGATGAGAGTGATTAGATGAGACAGGGGGAAGAATAGAACAAACATAATGAGGGAAAAAATCCAGAAGATCAATATTATAGAATGCCCTGTCAATTTTTTCTTTGGTGGTTCTGCCATTTCTTGGATTACTAATCCAGGCAATTCTACACCCTTTAATTGGAACTTCAATAAAATTAAGCTTCTCTATAAGATTTCTGAATAAAGATATTCTACTTTGGTTGAGGGGAACATGACTTAATTTGTCAAAGTTATGCAAACATTCATTAAAATCACCCATTATATACCACCCACAGCCCCTAGGAATGTAGAGCTGATTCAAATACTGCCAGAACAATTTATAATTATTGAAAATAGGAGGGGCATACACAAAAGTACAATATATATTAATATTAGTGGTTACAAAAGATACATTAGCATGTATAACATTTAGAGTGGATTCTTTGATTTCAACCTCTAAGGAGGAATCCCACATAAGTGCCAGACCCCCCAAGAGCTCAATTGAATTAACAACAAAATAGGACTGAAAATCTAACAACCTTTTGATGGATTCCACCCGAGCAGCCTGAGCCTTAGTTTCCATGGCAAACAAAAGAGAAACTTTTATCTTTTTCTTGAGAGCTCACAGCTCCCTAACTGTCATAGGAGCAACAATCCCATGACAGTTCTAGCAAAGAAACTTTATGGCTGGGTTGAGGACTTGGTAAAGCCCACCTCTTTAGCCGCAGTTTGGTATGTAATAAGATTGAATCCATACTGATTCAGATGTAGTGACAGGAAATCAGGGTCTGTGAGTTGCAAGAATCTCTTTTTAAAAGGTTGTCCTTCTTTATGCCCCTCTCTAGTTCTTTTAAGGCTTAAAACTTCATGAACACTCTTGCTTAAAATAGACTCACATGGGAGGGAATAGATTTTGTTAAATTAGGTGGGGAATCATCCGCTAGTTCCATATAATAGGACAACAGACTGGAAGAGCGAATATGTTTTTGGGTCAGAATAAGAGAGAGGGTTTTGGGTATTAAGAGACTTAGTTTTAGGACTTGGGCTGAGTTAACTGAGATTTTGTGGGCTGGATTGGCTATTACAAACCTTTTCAGGAATATGCTTAGAGTGGGGAAGGGGGTTTATAGAAGGAAAAGGTTTAAAAGATAGGTTATGGGTTGCTAGAGGGAAAGTCTTATCTGTATTAGAGGGGATATGTGTTTGGGTCAGGATAAGAGAGGATTTTTGGGTACTAAGAAATTTACTTTCAGTATTTGGGTGTGGTTGATTATGATTTTATGGGCTGGACTGGCTAAGAAAAACCTTTTCAGAGTTAAGAATGAGGTATGGGAGAGGGTTTTTAGAAGTTGGGTTGGGTTGATTATGATTTTATGGGCTGGATTGGCTAAGCAAAACCTTTTTAGAGTTAGGATTAGGGTGGGGAAATGGGATTGTAGAGGGATAAAGGTTAGAGGATAAGTCATGAGTAGCTAAAGGAAAGGCCTTATCTGAGGATATGGTAGAAGAGGACGAAATAGGGAACTTGGATATAAGAGATTTATTTTGATTAGTTTCGGGTTGGGGTAGGCAAGAAAAAAGGGGTAATTTGTACTAAAGGTAATGTCACCCATGCCCGATTTCTAAGGAATGACAGGATCTTCTGTTAGCCAAGGCCTCAACGCTCAAGAGGGGGGGTGAATTGAGTGTTTCAAATTTTAGCGCGGAATCCCTTGGAAATGGTTAGTAATATACAAATGATGCAATGATGAAGAGACAACAACTTTATGCACATATCACACTATGACACACTTGATATGCAATGACAATATTTAGCTTTAAGTGTGATAAACAAGGCAAGTTATTGGTTTAAACAATTTATCAATCAGTTAGAGTGCATAGATTTATTTCACAAATAATGTGATGTTTCCTATAAGGGTTTAGCTCATTCAATATATCAAACAGCTTGTGTGCATAAAATAGGTGAAGGCAATTAAGTAAGTATCACACAAGAGTTGATAGGAAACAATGATCTAGATACTTGGCAAGTTAAAACAAATTTCAGTTTTTAAGAACTTTACCAAATATTGATTCAAGCAAATTATCAAACACTTGGCATGCAGAGTTAGTTTTCTACTTGAACAACAACTTTGATTCACACATTCAGCTTAAGCATTTCAACAAACAGTTTATATGCGCAGTTGTATAAAGAGTTCAAGGTAGAGAGAAATGCAAACCAATTTAACGAGTTCCACCAACCCGGTGTACGTCTCGCCTTCAAGCAACCCACTTGAAGGATTCCACTATTGAAGATTTGAGATACAAGCTTTGAGCAATTGCAGCTTCCTAGTGTCCCACACTCAAGAACTCAATTCTCACAAGCAAAGGGCAACCCACCCAATCTCACAATCTCTCAATACCCAAAGGTTGAAACCCAACCTTTGTGACCACTCAACCTAGAGTGAAAAACCTTGGTGTTTTTGTGTTTGGTTTACAAGCAATTAACTCTCTCAATAGAGTAGATACACAAATGAAAGCTCTCACAAATTCTAACTCTCAACAAGAGAGGATATGCAAATTGAAACTCACAATCTAACAACTCTTAAGCAATATGCAAGTTTAGAATCAAGAGTTGCAGAATATACAAGAGAAATTTAGTTAGAAGACCTTAAGAAGAGAAATGTTTATTGCCTTGTGTTGTGCCTTGGTCTCCCCTCTTGTATGTCCTCTCTTGCTTGAATCCATGCTTTATTTATAGCCATTTTTAGGGTTTCCAGCCGTTGCACATTGTCTCCAACGGATACCTTAGCATGGTCATAAAGTGGGAGTGAAGAAATGAGCTGGAGTTCCACTTAAAAGCATTTTCCCACGTTCTGACACTATGGTAATCGATTAGCCTTCGAGCTGTAATCAATTAGCTTTTGAAATCTTCAGTATTATGCAGCAGATAATCGATTAGCATTTCTACTGTAATCGATTAGCTATGAAACATAACCCTTCTAATCGATTATGCCTTTCCTTGTAATCGATTATGAATGATACCTGATGCTCTTAATTATGTCTCACAACATGGTAATCGATTAGGTACTTGTGCAATCGATTATGGACAAAACAGAAGCTCAGTAATCGATTAAATTCTTCCTTGTAATCGATTATTCCAAATACCTGATGCTCAGTCTTCAACCTTTTCAATTGGTAATCGATTAGCCTTTTATCTATAATCGATTATGTTCATTCCAGAACCTATGTAATCGATTATGGCAATGGTTTAATCGATTAGCACATGTACCTCTTCAAGGTCTTTGATATGTTCTTGATATATATTGACCCATGGCTTATTCCTTTAATCCTCATGCTTGTTTCCTTGATTCTTCTTCAACTTATGAGCTTGTTCTTCATGATTTAGTTCATGTCATCAACCTTGTCTTCCATAGCTCATGTTTCTTTAACTCTTTGTAAGGCATCTTCATCTCTTTGTTCTTAGCCATTGTCTTTGTGCTTGAACCTTCTTGTTTCTGAACCTTCGCCATTCCATCATCATCATGAATACTTTGTCATTCATCAAAACTACTTTGCATACTTACATATGCAACTTCATTCTCCCCCTTTTTGATGATGACAATTAATGTTCCATATGGCTTGTATTCATGTGTTGCAAATTCATCATATTGGCTTCATGGTAATATCCTTTCTTCCTTTAGGAGTCTTTGCCTTAGTTTTCACATTTGTCATTATCAAAACCTGTTTCAACATTTAAACACATTCTCCCCCTTTTTGATGATGACAACCAATGTTCATCTCGTGGGGTGTTAGTTTCACAGAATAATGACAATCAATGTTTATATGTACTCTCCCCCTATATGATGTAATGAATGCTAGTTAACGTGTTATCCTCCCCCTTAATCTTATAACTTATGCCAACTGTTTTAAACATATAAAATGATGGAAGCATGATATCTCTCCCCTCTTTTTAGCATAAATGGCATCCTATTCTTTTTACTGATCCTTCCACTAATCTCTCCCCCTTTGGCATCATCAAAAAGATCATTATCTTAGTCATAATTAATGCCATCAACATATAAATTCATTTATTGCATCTAGGGTCAATAATCAATCATATAATTCATTCATCAAGTAAGCATATAATTGATTGCTAAACCATCACGTAGTGAGTATCATTTTCAAGTATGAGAGGCGTCACATGATTAAGCACACATATCATTATTTGCACAGTTGTAAACAAGTCAAATATAAGTAAGCAAGTAATTTTCTCAATTAGGATAGACACATAAGCTCATAATCACTTCTAATAAGCACATACTTTTCTCCTATTTTGGCATTATCAAAACGCACAATGATATTCTTCCAAGTAAGCATATAATTGAGTAAAAGTATGAGTGCCATAAATATAATCATAGAGAAGTGAAATGAAGGATAATCATTCATGTGTATGCTCCCCCTTACTACTGTAATTGATACCACTTGTAAAAGGTATACCACTTATTAACATGTGAAATTGATTATACCAATTTGATCAATTTTGATATCACTTGTAGGTCAATTTAATCAAGTCTGATACCATTTGTTTACTTTTTAAGCATATGATCTCCTCTTTTTAATAGATACCACTGTTGAAATAATAGATACCATAATATGAATGAATACTACTCAAAGGTTAGATACCATTGCATATAACAAACACTTGTTAATCATTTCATTAATATTGCTTGATGCATTTCTAGGTATCAGAGCAGTAACATAGAAGATTTTTCAACAATGTATACATATATCTAGGTATCAGAGCAGGGATGAAGTGATATATTCAGCTTGTGGAATTTGTTATTTACACCACTTGTGAATGTGATTTATAGAATTCATAGATCATAATGGTAGAGTAAAAATTCGATCATACCTTGGTATTTTGCAAGTTTTATGCCCTTTTTCACATCCTTGTGTGGCATTTTGCTTCATCCATGTTGCATTCCTTGATCAATTCTTTGTTTTCCCAGTTTGGTAGTTTGATTTACCATTTTGAATCATCTTACATAACCTTAACAAACTCTTTGCAAAGCATTTTGTTAGTAGCATTGAGTCCACAAGAGTTTGTACCAATTTTGGGTCTTTGAAGTAGTATTGTTTTGGAAAGAGAGTTTTCTAAAAATGATTTGCTCAATTTTTCATGCCACTTAATAAAGAGATAACATATCATCAATATATATTACTTGTTAAAAAGAAATGTTATAAAATTTCCCCTTAATCATGTAATTTAACAAGGATAAATATAGATGTTGATACCACTTTATTGATTAACATAATTCATATGATTCGGAGCATAGTGGTAGAGTGAGCATTAACTTCAAACATAGGCAAATAATCAGGTGTAACAATCTTTCCCTTTCAATGGATACCACTAGTTGATGCAATTTCATTTATGTCTAGATATCAGAGCAAAGATGGAATGATTAATACAACTTTGTTGTACTACTCATGCATTTGTCCTGGAACATGTGCCAATATATTCACTTCTTTCCATATGACTTAAATAATCTCTTCTTATCTTGTGCCTAAGATGTTACATATAGGTCTAGTCAAGTATTCACATATGGCATTTATCAAATATGTAAGAGAAAGCATTTTGCATAGATAATTAGTAACACATATAGACAAGTCACAGAAGCATATCATGGTCATCGTGTGTAATGCAAGTCATACACTCATCTATGTCATACCACTTGTTGTCTTGATGTCATGTATGATACCACTTGATGGATTTGCTAATTTAAGCTCTTGATATCAATTATTGTCATTTAAGCATTCAGCACAAGATTTTTAGCAATCATCATTGTTCATAATGTTATTCAAAAATTCTTTTCAATCTCAATGATGCATATTTTTCAAACTTCTTTTCACAGTCAAGATCATGCATCATCAAACATACGACATAGATAAGAATTATAATGTTGATCGAGATAGATACCACTTGCACATACATGGTATATGATCATGGCATGCATTATTACTTATCATATCATGCATTGTTTCTTAACATATCATCATGTTCATGCCTATGATGTTACAATCATGAAGTTAAAATCTAGGCAATCACTTGTTGTAACATACATGCTTTCTCTCTAGGAATATAATTGCATAGATTGTCAAAGCATAGATACCACTTGTACACGTAATATATGTATTTACTATCAAGGCATAGTGATAAGCACATAATCAAGATTATGTCCTCATAATCTCTTCCTCTTACTAATTCAATTCATACCATTGTTAAAGGAAGATGTTTGTTATTTAGATACCACTAGTTAAACAACATATAAGTGATACATCATCAAGAATTCATATTCAATCAAAAATTCATGCATCATTAAGAATCAAAACAATAACCAAGAATTCAAGATATATCATCAAGAGTTCATGTATCATCAAGGGTTTAAACATTATCAAAGATTCATGTATGTTTGTGCATAATCATCTTTAATCTCAAGATTTTCATGTACCATGTTATTCAAGCAATCATTCATCAAACTCATCATCAATCATTACTAATCATCAATTACTATATACATCATTGATTCTAAGGATTTCATAAGTTTAAGGGGTCCTAAGATTATTTGTTCATCCATTTCAAGATTTCATATTATTCATGCTCAATCATATATCAAATCAAAGTTAGATTTTCACACATCAAGATTCATCAAGAATGAGTGTTAACATTGATTATATGATAATTACTTGCACCTTTTGTTGTACCACCTTTAGTGTTGTCCATTGGATTTTGTCGGTGCAATCCATCTTGTGTGAGTCACATTGAAGCTTCTTGTCCATTTCCTTGTTTTGAATGGTTCCCTTTTAGATGTATGATGAGTCATCATAATCTTGGCTTACTGTATTATTCTTCTTTGTCTTTTGGAGTGGAGATTGAGATAATTGATATCTCCTTAGGCCATGAGTTTTGGTCATCCATCAATGAGAAGTTGTTGCTTTGAAGTTTGCCTACAAGATTTCAAAGATTTAAGGTACCCTTTGAGAGTTGGGTCCTTCCTTGTTAGTTTGGGATTTCAAGATTGTTTTGGAATCCGTACCTTTGTTGTACACTTTTGACGGGATTTCTTTATAAAATAGTTGGATGATATATGACCAAATATTCCACAATAAAAACATGTTGCATTCAATGAATAAGTCATAATATGATAGTAATGGTTCCTTTTATATTCTTTCCTTTTAAAACGATTAGACATTGAGTTCTCTTTTCTTTCATGGTTTGTGCATCTTAGGGAGGATTTGGATTTTTCCTTGTAGGATGCAAAATGGTTCTTGTAATGACCTATTTTTCTTCTATCAAGTGTGTGCCTTTGATCTTTAATAGGTGCACTTAGATTCTTTTGACTACTTGTAAGCTTGCTAAGTGCTTCTTTTAGTTCTTTATTCTCTTTTTCAAGAAGCATGCATTTATCAATAATCACACAATCATTATTATCATTACAAGTTCTAAGAGATACATTTGAAGCTACTAATTCATCATTTTGAACTCTAAGATATTCTTTTTCTATGTGAACATCATGCAATTCTTTTTCAAGAGTCAAAATGGTTTGTTTAGAGCATGCATATTTCTTTGATAACAAGACAAATTTTTCATGCAATTCTTCAAATGCTTTTAATAATTCATCCTTATCAATTTCATCATCATTATCATCATTAAAAGCATTTAAAGAGCATACCTCATCATCTTGGGAGTGCTTTGTCATTAGGCATGCAAGTTCTTCTTCCGATTCATTGATCTCTTCTTCCGGACTTATTTTGAATTCTTCATGTTTGCTAGAAAGAGTACTAATTCTTGCATCTTGATCATCATTAGTATTTCCATATATTGTTTCAAGAGTTTCCCATATTTCTTTAGCATTGTTACAAGCAATAACTCTAGAAACATCATTAGGTTCTAATGCTAATGTGATAAGAATTTTAGCTCTAAGAATAAATTGTACCTTCCTTTCTTCTTCCATAGTCCACAAGTTCATGGGCTTCATACATTCTATATTATTGACAATATGCATAGGAATGAAAGGACCAAATTGAATAGCATTCCATACCTTGAGGTCATAGGATTGGATAAAGATTTTCATCCTTTCTTTCCAAATAGCATAGTCTTTGCCATTGAAGATTGGAGGTCTACTTATTATGCCATTTTGTGGAAATGCATCATAAGAGGTAGAGGCCATCTTGATCTCCTGCAGCTGTTAAGCCTTGTGGCAAGAGTCAAGCTCTGATACCACTTGTTAGCCAAGGCCTCAACGCTCAAGAGGGGGGGTGAATTGAGTGTTTCAAATTTTAGCGCGGAATCCCTTGGAAATGGTTAGTAATATACAAATGATGCAATGATGAAGAGACAATAACTTTTATGCACATATCACACTATGACACACTTGATATGCAATGACAATATTTAGCTTTAAGTGTGATAAACAAGGCAAGTTATTGGTTTAAACAATTTATCAATCAGTTATAGTGCATAGATTTATTTCACAAATAATGTGATGTTTCCTATAAGGGTTCAGCTCATTCAATATATCAAACAGCTTGTGTGCATAAAATAGGTGAAGGCAATTAAGTAAGTATCACACAAGAGTTGATAGGAAACAATGATCTAGATACTTGGCAAGTTAAAACAAATTTCAGTTTTTAAGAACTTTACCAAATATTGATTCAAGCAAATTATCAAACACTTGGTATGCAGAGTTAGTTTTCTACTTGAACAACAACTTTGATTCACACATTCAGCTTAAGCATTTCAACAAACAGTTTATATGCGCAGTTGTATAAAGAGTTCAAGGTAGAGAGAAATGCAAACCAATTTAACGAGTTCCACCAACCCGGTGTACGTCTCGCCTTCAAGCAACCCACTTGAAGGATTCCACTATTGAAGATTTGAGATACAAGCTTTGAGCAATTGCAGCTTCCTAGTGTCCCACACTCAAGAACTCAATTCTCACAAGCAAAGGGCAACCCACCCAATCTTACAATCTCTCAATACCCAAAGGTTGAAACCCAACCTTTGTGACCACTCAACCTAGAGTGAAAAACCTTGGTGTTTTGGTGTTTGGTTTACAAGCAATTAACTCTCTCAATAGAGTAGATACACAAATGAAAGCTCTCACAAATTCTAACTCTCAACAAGAGAGGATATGCAAATTGAAACTCATAATCTAACAACTCTTAAGCAATATGCAAGTTTAGAATCAAGAGTTGTAGAATATACAAGAGAAATTTAGTTAGAAGACCTTAAGAAGAGAAATGTTTGTTGCCTTGTGTTGTGCCTTGGTCTCCCCTCTTGTATGTCCTCTCTTGCTTGAATCCATGCTTCATTTATAGCCATTTTTAGGGTTTCCAGCCGTTGCACATTGTCTCCAACGGATACCTTAGCATGGTCATAAAGTGGGAGTGAAGAAATGAGCTGGAGTTCCACTTAAAAGCATTTTCCCACGTTCTGACACTATGGTAATCGATTAGCCTTCGAGCTGTAATCGATTAGCTTTTGAAATCTTCAGTATTATGCAGCAGATAATCGATTAGCATTTCTACTGTAATCGATTAGCTATGAAACAGAACCCTTCTAATCGATTATGCCTTTCCTTGTAATCGATTATGAATGATACCTGATGCTCTTAATTATGTCTCACAGCATGGTAATCGATTAGGTACTTGTGCAATCGATTATGGACAAAACAGAAGCTCAGTAATCGATTAAATTCTTCCTTGTAATCGATTATTCCAAATACCTGATGCTCAGTCTTCAACCTTTTCAATTGGTAATCGATTAGCCTTTTATCTATAATCGATTATGTTCATTCCAGAACCTATGTAATCGATTATGGCAATGGTTTAATCGATTAGCACATGTACTTCTTCAAGGTCTTTGATATGTTCTTGATATGTATTGACCCATGGCTTATTCCTTTGATCCTCATGCTTGTTTCCTTGATTCTTCTTCAACTTATGAGCTTGTTCTTCATGATTTAGTTCATGTCATCAACCTTGTCTTCCATAGCTCATGTTTCTTTAACTCTTTGTAAGGCATCTTCATCTCTTTGTTCTTAGCCATTGTCTTTGTGCTTGAACCTTCTTTTTTCTGAACCTTCGCCATTCCATCATCATCATGAATACTTTGTCATTCATCAAAATTACTTTGCATACTTACATATGCAACTTCATTCTCCCCCTTTTTGATGATGACAATTAATGTTCCATATGGCTTGTATTCATGTGTTGCAAATTCATCATATTGGCTTCATGGTAATATCCTTTCTTCCTTTAGGAGTCTTTGCCTTAGTTTTCACATTTGTCATTATCAAAACCTGTTTCAACATTTAAACACATCTTCTACCCCTTGATTGACATCAAGAGTCTCAATGGGCCCACCCTTACCGCCCAGTGTCATGTCATGCAGATTTGTGGGCTCAAGGGAGTGAGTTTCCCTTTTTTTCTTAATCAATTTAATCATTAGGCTCAACGTCTTCATGTTGCTTCTGTTTTTCTTTACCATCTTTTGGAACAGCTTGAGTGATACAGCAACTATGAGAGACAATTGAAGCTAAGGATTTGGCTTGTGCCACTGAGAGGTGGGGACTAAATTTGAACCTCCCCTCTTCAAAAACTGATTTTTCTTGTGAAGTTTTGCAACTTTTAAATTCATGCCTTTTCATTTATTTATTGAAAAACTTTTAAATTATGTATTTCTCAGTAAAATCAATGAATTATTTTTTAATCAAAAAATAATTGAGACGAAACGTCTTATTATTTTTAGCTGTCTTTTAAGCACTTGTCTGTATATTTCCTTTCAAACTCAAAGAATAAAAATAATTTAGATGAGACATGTTATTTTTTTTATTTTTAGTTTATTTTACTATCTTTTAATCACTTGTTTGTTTATCCTTGATACTTAAAAAATGAAAAATTAGAAGGCACATCCTATTATTTAATTTTTTTAAATGTTCTTATTATCATTTTGTTCAAGTGAATATTATCTGTAAATACCATTTATTATTGTTGTATTTTTATGAAGGATGAAATATTTAATAATAATTTTTTAAAATTATATACAATCAATTTGGGTAACCATTTTAGAATGGACAGTGTGGGGTGCTCATACCTTCCTCACCTGTAATTCGACTCCCGGACCAAACAGAATCTTATTTTAAAAACCAGTGTTGTTTAAAGGTTTTCCTGATATTTTCCTTAATAAATATTAGTGGCGACTCCCTGAACCCTTTAGTTTTTTAGTCCTTCCAGTACGGATACCATCGTTTTATTGTATTCTCCCAGTCCGCGTCATGACCTGGGACCCTGGTCGTGACAATTATATTTAAATTTTTTATTTTAGTGGTATACTACTTTATCTTTTAATTTAATTAACTTTTTTTAATTAAAAATAATAAGTTAATTGATTTTTATTAATTTTTATTATTTTATATTTTTAAGCGAACCAATCATTAACCAACCTTCTATTAAAAACTTTTTTTTAAAAATACTAAAAATAATTTAAAATTCTTAAAAGTTAACAGGCTAACCCGCCCAATCAACAAAACAAACCGAGTGAAAATTTTTAACCTGCCTCTGGTAGGAAGCCAAACCCTCCCTATCCCGCCTCGTATTTTGGCAGGTTGATGATGGGACAGGGCATGTCACTCGTATTTTGTATTTTATTACTGAAGTCGTCTTTGTAGTTCTACTTCTAGCAGACCTTGACTTATAGTAGTCTTTAGCTTAGTGTATTTATGTTATCATTTCATATTATTGTATGCTAAATTATTTGTTGTAAGACCAAAACTCTTTATCACTACTTTCTGTAAGATTTGGTTTGTTACCAAAGTCTGTTAGAGTGGGAAACACTTGTGGCCTGAAGTGGCTTTTGAAAGAATACTTGGGTGTCCGTAGCCAGGAGTGACTCTTTGAAACAATACTTAGGATATAAGCCAAAAGTGGCTGGAGTCTAGAATACTTGAGGCACTAGGCTGGTGCAGATATTGTAAAGGTGCTTTTTACAATAGTGAAAATCCTTCTAGAATGAAGGGACTGGATGTAGCTTTTGCGTTGGAAGTGAACCAGTATAAATTTGCTGTATGATTCTTTATCTCTTCCTTGATCTGTTAATATATTTAAGTTGTTCAAGAGTCTGTACATTTTGTAAAAAAGAGTTAAAGACTTATTCAACCCCCCATTCTAAGTTTAACTCTGTACCATCACATAGAAAAAATGATTTAATGCCTACTTTATTATCACAGTATGTATTATATATATCTCACATAATCATATGATAAAAGACTTAAAGTATAATTAAAATAAAACAATAATCCCAAAAACTATAATAGGATCTGATCGGGTATGGTTAATTCGGTTGGTAAAAATATAAAACTGGACCCATTCAAACTTAACCAAACTTAGTTATTTCTTTAACCCGATGACCCGTTTACCCATCCGAAACTGACCAAACTCTTTTTTACTCAGTTTTAATGGTTTTGGTTCCGGTGGGCGGGTTATGCTCACCCCTAGTTTTGGGAGTGGAAAGGATCTAAGAGAAAAATATGGAATGGTTTGTAATGGAGAAATGGGTTGTCGCCTTTGTATGGCTTTTGGAGGGAGATATAAAATATCGAGTATGCCTAAGAGTGAGGGAAGAGCTAGTTGATATGCCACTTGCCTTATGCGGTGGACGACGGTGAAAGGCCCATAGATTTAGGAAACGAGCTTCTATAAGTACCAACAAGAGACCGATTGCTCACAATAAGGTTGCAGTCAAAGGAGAACCCGGTCGATAACACTAAAAGCATAATCAAGATGGTGGCGATTCGCCTGGGTACACATTATTTTCCTGGTGTAATGAAAGGATCCACGAACTTGTGAAAGAATAAGGTGGTGTTGTTGAAAGAGGTCCGGTGTTGTGTCTAGAAGAAAATCAAAAAACAAAGGTGGGGTTCTACCATAAAGGGCCTGAAAATTGGGCATGTCAATGGCCGAATGATAGGCGTTATTATACCAAAATTTAAATATGTAAAGAAATCTAAGCAAGAAATGGTTATTCTCACTATTGAAACATCTGAGATAGCTTCTAACGTGTGGGTGTGAAAGACTTGCTTCTAGAAATTGCTAAGAAAAAAGGCATCCTTGTTAGATACTATAGATTTTGGAAGGCCATGCAAATGATATATCTCAACAGTGAAACGCTAGGTAAGGTCTTTGACAGAAAAATGAGTTGGTAGAGAACCAAAGTGATCATACTTTGTTATGTGGTAGTAGACTAACCAAATTATGGTGTGGCCAAAAGAGGCGAGTAAGTGCATGATAGAATCCATTGTGATTTTGCTCCACAGTTTATTTGGAATTGGTAACGGTTGTAGTTGCATATTTAATCGTTTGAAATGTTTGGCAATGATGAATGAAGGTTCAGACATCCTTGTAGAGTCCTTGGTCTGGATGGCCTTGATGCCTGAATGACCAACTATAGGAGTGGAGTGAAATTCATGGAGTAGCTTTTGTTTTAGTTCTAGAATGTCATGTATGTAAACCTTGCCCTTGTACAGGAGTATGTGATTTAAAACTAAAAAATCTTGTTTATCTGATTAAAATTTTTCAATGAGGGATTTGACAAGGGGGCCTGAGAATAGAACTATTAAAGAATGTTTAGAAATAATGGTACTAGAGAAGAAACTTCAAGGAAAAGGATTGGATCAATTTGGGTGTTACGAGAAAGAGCATCTTCCACTTTGGTTATGGAGTTAGGTTTATAACAAATTTGAAAGCTGAAACCTTATAGTTTGCTTGCCCATTTTTGTTGTTTAGGGGTTTAAAATGTTTCAAACTTTTTGGTTTAGTAAGGATGTGGAAATGTTGCCCAATAAGATACTAATGCCATTTCTTGACCACTTCTATGACAATGAATATCTCATGGACTTAGGCAGAAGCAAAGGACATACGGGAGCCAAGTGGGTGGCCATGTTGGGTAAGCACAACTTCAACAACTGTTAAGGAAGCATCAGTTTCTACAATCATAGTGGACCAAATAATATTTGTTAAAGGAGTAGTGAGAGAGGTGTAGTTGTACACAAAGCACCTATAGAAGGCGGTGAGGCCTAAAAATTCCTTGAGTGTTATGAGAGAATATGACTTAGGCCAATCAGTTACAACTTGATTTTTTCAAGGTCTGGGGATACACCAATGAGGGAGATAACATGGCCTAAATAATTTATAATAGAAGTAGAAAAAATGCATTTTGAAAATTTAGCATAAAACTTGTTAGTAACTGTTAGAACTAAGTCTGTTTGTAAGAGACTTTGGAAAACATAAAATTTATTTTAGAGACCCCAAGATTTGTTTATAAGACACATCAAGGCTTTTAATTAAATAAAGTCTGTTTAAGTGTTATTTAACCATTTATTTAAGTGTTTTAGAATACATAGTCTATGGTGCAAGAGTTACATTTTTAAGGAGGAGTCCATCAATTTTAAAGCAACTAATGTCTGCGTTGAGAACATTCAAAATGTTTCAAGTCTCACCCAGCCTTAAGTCTATGTTGAGGACATCTTTCAAAAGAAAATTCTTTAAGTATGTCTATCCTAGACTTAGGTCTGCTGAGCCATGTTCTTCGAGGAAGTCACTTTTTAGAGTCAACATCTCTCTCACAAGGTCCTCTACCCAAGCTTTGAGACACACCAGACTCAAACTCTCCCATCTCAAGAATGGCTCTTTGGTTATAGATTAAAATATGCAAAGTTGCTTTCTTCAAGCCGAGTCTACACTTGCTTCAGAAATGCACAAAGAGGCAAACCCTCATAGGAAAACAAATGTTCAGATGGGAAGAAAACAATGAAGCCATCTAAGTTCTCCAAGAAGCTAACAACAAGTAGAGCCTCAGTCAGAAGCCTTCTGAAGATCAAACAAGCCTTTAAAATATACCATGATAGATGAAAGAGAACAAAAGGCACTTTCCCTTTGCAGTATTCAAGGCACCCTATTTTTGCGAATACTTGGGTACCCTCCAAACTAGAAGTTGTCGTCTTCTCTTTTCTCGTGCTCCTATTCTCAAACAACTACTCTCTTCTTTAACGGAACAGTAATGGATATATGGAGGAACCTTTAAAGAGAAGAGACCTCAGACAAGTGAAGATAAAGACACGAATGAAGAAACAAAAAATAGACTCATTCTTATTTTTTTATGAAAACTGCTACTCGCAGTCTTAGTCTTTGTTTTTAGTTCAACTTAGTGCATATCTTTGCTTCATTGCAATATTTCTGTAGACTGTATCAAAGTTGTCAAAAACTAATCTCTTCTTCATTGCAATATTTTTTAAAAAGGTTTTTTTTTGAAAAAGAATTTACAAACTTATTCAACCTCCTTTTAAGACTGTCACTGAACCTTCAGTAACTAATATATTTAAAACCAAATTTAATTTCTCATAATGGGTATTAAGTGAGATTATAGACAAGAATATCATTAAAAAAAACTAAAACAAACATCTAAAGTAGGGACATAGAAGATCATTTATAGCTATTTGAAATGTAAAGGGCATGCTAGACAAGCTAAATTACATGACTAGGAACTCGTAGTGACCATCTCATGTGTGGAAGGTAGTTTTATGGATATTTGGGGAAACAACATGAATTTAGTGGTAGCCTGAGCATAAATCCATCTTAGAAAATACCTTAACATATCCTAGTTCATCAATTGTAAGTATAAGGAACCTATCTTTAATGGTAATAATATTCAGGGCTCTATAATCAACATAAAATCTCCAAGAGCCATCTTTCTTTTTAACCAATAAGATAGATGAGGACAAAAAGCTAGTGTTGGGTTTAATGATACCATCTAGAAGTATATCATGGATAAGGGAGGCCATAGTGTCATTCTATAAGTGTAGGTAAGGATAAGGTTTGATATTGATAGGGGTAGTGTTAGGGAAAAGGTTGATGTGTTGATCATGGGGTCTAAGGGGAGGAATGCCTTGGGGTTTCTGGAAAATAATAGAATGAGACAAAATAAGGAATTGGAAGAAGGTGGTATAGTTTGTAATGATAGGTAGTTAGGTTTAAGAGAATCAATTGAGTTACTTGGAGGGGAATCAATTGGTGCAAAGGTAAAAAGGTGAAAGGATGAGATAGAATAGTATGCAACATAGATATAAGTAGATGGCAGTAGACAGGTGGAGGATTCTCCCTGTAAGGTAATAGGTTTGGTGTTGTAGGTTACATGGGACCAAGTGTGCGTAATCACTTAATGCCTAATACTATGCTAGCTCCTTTAATAGGAAGGAGGTAGAAAGAGATAGAAAATTCATGCCCCTGAACAAAGAGAGGGACGTCCCTACACATGCCTGAATAGAAAATATGGCACCATTGCCCACCCTGACAGGGAACGTAGGGGAGGGTTGGAAATTAAGTTTAATGTGTGTTGCTATGCAAGGTTACAATATGTTATTGGAGCTTTTGGAGTCAATAAGGACTTGAATAGATAACCCTGCAATATACCTTTGGAATTTTAATTTTTGAGGAGAAGGTTGACCAGTGAGGGCTTGGGGGCAAGCTGGAAACTAATGGCCTCTGGTGTAGGTTCAGGTTCAAGAACAATAGTGTTTATAGGTGGGTCATAAAGAAAGGGTTCATCTTTAGCCATAAGTAGGAGGAAACAATTGGTAGTACTTGTGGCCTAGTATGAAATTTTCATCATAATTATAACGTAACTTTAAGCTTTAGGTAATACCGGACAAACCCTCACTTACCCACAAGACAATCACCCTTCAAATTCATATATACAGTAAAAGCTATTATACTCGTAGAAATAAATGAGTCTTCTTGCAAAGTTCAATAGTTCTCTGAGCTTAATAATAAAGATCACTTAAGGCATGAGCTTGAAGATATCAATGAGTTACAAGAAGAAGTGTTTTCCAAAGATCAAGTAGTTAAGGCAAAAGCCACATATCAGTATAACAAGAAAGTTCAACTTCGTTATTTTAATGTTGAAGACTTGGTGTTAAGAAGAGACAATGTGGGTAACAAGTTTACTCACCAAGGAAAACTTGCTCCAAAATAGGAGGGTCCCTATGAGTAATCGAGGTCACTCTTAGAGGGGAATATTGTTTGGAAACTTTAGATGACACCCCGATTAAGAATAGATGAAACATTTTAAACCTTCTAGTATATTATAGATACTTAATAATAAGAGCTTATATACTCTTTTTCCTACCTTAGGTTTTTCCATTGGGGTTTCTCGAAAGAATCTAGTTAATAAAAATAGATTTACAAACACGTCTTTTATTAGAATTCTTGTAAAACGATGTCTACTTGAAGATTACTATTACCTCATTTGAGCAATATAGGCCAAATAATGTAGTTGAACCCTATTGAGTGGCACCACTATATAAAGCTAATCATTTGATATAATTGTGGCTAACACTTTAGCCTCAACAAGTGACACAACTACTTATCTGATACGAGCATAACTAGTTAAACATTAATGAGTGACAAAACTAATCACTTGATATGAGTGTAACTAGTAACTTAGCCCTAACGAGTAGTGCAACTAGTTATCTTATATGCATAACTAGCTAAACCCCAACTAGTGGCAAAACTAATCATCCAATATGAGTGTGATTAGTAACTTACTAAGGAGTGGAAGGACTAGTCATTCGATATGAGGATAACTAGTCCAACTTCGATGAACGACAAAGCTGATTACCTAGCATGAGTGTAATTACTAATTTAAATGAATAAAGCTATTAAGTTAATTATGGGGTGAATTTTTTCCATATAAGGTTGGAAAGCTGATATTCAAATAATAAAATGTAATGCAAATATAACTTAAGGTGAAATGTTACTATAAAATGTGAAAGCTATCATCTCGAGAATTACAAGCATAGGCACAACGACTACATCAATTCATAAAATGACAAGCAAGGGAATTCAGAATTAATTCATCAGAGCCTATCCCAGCACAAAGTGTACAAAAAAGAGTTTCAAACTTAGAAGTCTGGGAAGCAAAAGAATCATTAGTGTTGGGATTTCCAGTGTCACCATTGCCCCGTTCATTACCTCGCTCCATATCGGCATCCTCATCTTCATCTTTTCTTCTTCCTTATCATCAAGCACCTCGATTTGCCTAAGGGAGCCTTTAGCCTTTTCTTTTTCTTCTTCACCATCTAATTTCATGGATTGACCTTATGGAAGGGGAAATAGTTGATATGGCTTATCAAGAAGCTCATAGAGCTTACCATCTTTGATCACCACCAGATCACCATCTCAAAATTGGTGAAAAAGTTTGATTCCATTTATATCTAAGTCATATCCCTTTATTTCGGTGTTGGATTTGGCAAATGGCATTACCGAATTCCTAAAGTGCAGCTTGCCTATAGATTTCAACTTGATTCTAGATCTTGGTATCTTTGGTCTCAAGTTCTTTCTGTTAGGGAATCCTATTAGGGTCAGGTAGCGGAAACACAAAGGATTCCCAAGAAAGAATTGCAAACACGTATGTCTCAAAGCATTATGCTAAATTAAAATTCAATTAGGGTTTACCTCTTGTAGACACAAAACAAGATCCTTGATCGAAGCAATTGTAGCTTCGCCCTTAGGAGTCCACACGAGCACTCCCACCAGAAAACTACGATCCGAGTGCTAGTACGGAATTTTAGTGTAATCTAATTTCTGAGCAGCAGCCTATGAGCATCTCATGCTCTATATATAGGCTTAGATCTTGACCTGAGCTCTCATTAAACATTGGGCTCCTAACTCATTCTAAATGAGTTAGGCCCAAATAGTTTTATTTTCAGTCCAACTAAAATAAAACTATCCTCTGGTGGGCTTACTCTATGTGTGTGACCCTATAGGTAAAATATTCAGTTATATTAATAATAAACTATTTTATTATTAATATAAAATAAGAGCGGTATCTAGCAATACATCATTATGTCCGAATATTATTTATCATCGACATGACCTATAAGTGATAATTATTTTATATATCTATTCCTTTTGTCACGATATCTAATTGGGCCCAAGGCATGGTCGTCGTCATCCTTGTATGGCCCAATTCATTTTACTTGATACCAGAGTAGACTTTATAGAATAAATATCTAATATTTATTCGTCCTAGCATGGCCATGCATTTCATTAGTCTCACTCCATCAAGTGGCCCATAGATATCACTCCTGTCACATAGGAGAGACAAATTCCATCTACATCACTCACATCCCTCTGCATAATTTATCTATTGCCTAATCACAATCTTTATGGTCATCTTTACAGATAACGTTTGATTGTATTAAAACAATAAACTCCTTATGTAGGAATCGTAGTGACTTCAGGTCGAAGGACTACATACCATTATCACATTGAGAACCGTTTATGACACTCATGTAACGATCCATGCAACGTTCTCATGGTGGGTCTGTCCAGTACAACATTACTCTTAATGTGTACCCATGTAAAGACTTGATATCATATATCCATGATTTATGAGATCAAATCATCAGTACATTCACACACTAATCTTAATGTATTTACATGTCCCCATGTAAATACTTGATTAGGGATGTTTTAGGAATAATTCTCATATGACCTATTATTCCAGGATAAATAGCATTTGTCTAAAACTGAAAATACTAATTTTATTAATAAGTTAAAATTGATACATTAATAGCTCGTAGTAAATACACCAACACTTTCTTCAATATTTCATTCTCCACACAAAGAACAACAAGATTGATGGTTCAGAGTCAGACTTAGAAGGTGGTTGAATAAGTCTTAGACTCTTTGCACGGAACTTAAAAATTTTTTGAGTGTAAAACTACCAGATTTTTGAACTAGATTTTATAAGATGAGGGATAGAGAAATTTAACACAGAATTTATACTGGTTCACTTCCAACTCAGAAGCTACGTATAGTCCCTTCAAACTTAAAGGATTTCCACTATGTAAAAATACCTTTTACACTACAACACAGACCACGCCATAAGTATTGTTGACTCCAACCACTCTTGGCTTAAACCCATTTCAACAAGCCACTCCTGGCTCAATCCTAAGTATCATTTCAAAAGCTTCTTTAGGCCAAACAAATGTTTCCCAATAGAAACTAAGACTGGAAACACACCATATTTTTACATAAATAAGGATTTGAAAGAGAGTTTGTGTTTGTGTTTCTGATGACTTAGTGTATAGAAAAGATAAAAGATAAAGAGATAATACACTAAGTACAAAAGACAAAGACTAAGGTCTGTTAGGACTATAACAACAAAGAAAGTCTTTGCTTTATAGAAGAAAGCTAAGACTGATAGCTTGAAAGAGTAGAGAGAAGCTTTCCTGAATCTAATTCTCAGAGTGTTTGAGTCGTTAACTTCTTCATGTTTTGAGATACCTTCATATATATATATATAGGCCTTTGAGATAGCAGTTGTGAATCCGTTGAAGGGATTTAGTCGTTGTGAGCATCGGACCTTGAAGATGAGATGAAGACAAATGGTTTAGTACGAGGAACATCAGAGCTTGCATTGAAATGGTGTTCTTTGAGAGCTTCAAAGCAAAAGACCTTGTGTTAGCTTTCTTCTCTCAACTAAAACAAGCAGAGCATATAGGCTTGACCTTTGGAAAGCTTTCTAATACAAACTAATCTTCATCAGCTTTTCTAAAATGTGTTGAACAACTACATTGGTTTCTTCCCATGCGAGCTTTGGTTCTTGCACTGGCTTGTCTTCTTTTCTCTTTTGATGATAAAAGCAATTTCTCTTGATAAGAACTTGGTTCAGAGCATCTTCAAAAATAATCCTTGATCTTTGTTTGATGTAAGCTTTGGAGTAACTTTCTTGTTGCTTCAAAAGTCAAAAATTTGATTGATGAATCAAGTACGCATGCTAAGTTCAAAAGGAATATACTTAGCAGTCCAAAAGTCTAGATAAACATACTTGAATCAGACTCTTCTTGAGTAGTATTCTAGGATCAAACTTTTCTTGGGACGAGCTTGTACGTAAGCTATTTTTGATCTCAGGCAGACTTGTCCTAATATTATTTTCATGGCTCAAGGCATACTTTTTAATTGATGGGCCCCCTTTCGTTTGTAACCTATGCATTTTATGTTTGTATTCTGAAACACTTAATTGAATAGATTAGATAACACATAGGCAGACTTTATTTAATTTAAATGCCTTGATGTGTGTGATACCCTCAATTAATTAGGATAAATTTCCACATTGGAACGTGCTACTTATTTAAGGAGTCATTAATATTTGTAAAATAATGGGATTTTTTTTTGATTGGTGATCATCAGTTTACAATTTAAAATAAGTGCATTACATAGATCGATTCTTTTAACATAAACATACTTAAAAGAGTACGGGTTCATAGGCTCCTAAGAAGCATTATTACAACTTAACAACATAAACTAAATGTCGAGATTTGCAATGAGCTCGGCATAGACAGAAAATATACATAGTCGACGTTCTTGATCTAACGTCCCCTACTGTAGGTAGTCCAAGTCCTGTTTACGCTCGCCTTGACCCTCAGCCGATGATCATAGGAAAGGAAAATAACACACAATACGAAGGGGTGAGTAAAAAGCTCTCAACCTATAATATCCACATACAAGGGTAGCTTTAAATATTTAATAAATATATAGATACTAAGCAGGGAAAAAGAGCGTACACGACACACTTAGAATAATCATATAGTATTTCAAAATACACAAGAAATATGGAGAACAGACAGGGTTAGTCAAACAATTATGATATGCTATGCATGCGTTAAGTTCAATTGTTACTTATCTCAATTTAATACCAATATGCAATGGGGCCTAACTTTCATCGATCAACCTCATATATTGATAATCATATGCATAACAATCCAGCCTTATCCTACCTGCCCAACTAGAGCGACAAGAGTTCTCCTCGTTCTGGTTTTCATAATTGGGTAAGGACACACAATCCGGTCATCAAAATGGCCAATCACACATCTCCACAGAACGGGTACTGTGAACACCTCTTTTGGTCCGGTCCAAGTGGAACGAATCTTCTTTTATACTGAATTCTGAATCAGAATGGTCAAATCCGAGTGAAATATAGCCTTGTTGGACAAAAATCTGAGTGGAATGACTCAAAAATGATCAAATCCGAGTAAAATGACTCAGAATGGAGCATTTTCGAGTGAAATATTACCCTGTTGAAGGTAAATCTGAGCAGGATGACTCTGATTGAAGCATTTTCGAGTGAAATATAGCCCTATTGGACAAGAATCCAAGTGGAATGACTCAAAAATGATCAAATCCGAGTAAAATGACTCAGAATGGAGCATTTCAGAGTGAAATATTACCCTGTTGAAGGTAAATCCGAGTAGGATGACTCTGATTAAAGCATTTCCGAGTGAAATATAGCCCTGTTGGACAAAAATCTGAGTGGAATGACTCAAAAATGATCAAATCCGAGTAAAATGACTCAGAATGGAGCATTTCCGAGTGAAATATTACCCTGTCGAAGGTAAATCTGAGTAGAATGACTCCGATTTGATCAAATCCGAGTAGAATGACTCGAAGTGAAGCATTGCCGAGTGGAATATTACCTTGAGGTAAATCCGAGTACAAATTCCTGATCAAAACCAACTCCGAGTGAATATATCTGAGTAGTTATATTCTCAAGAGCCAAATTCTGAGAGAAAAGGTGGCAAGTTCTGATAGAAAAGAGAGCACCTCCGAGTGAATATATCCAAGTTCTGATGCGCAAATGAATTACTCCTGAGCCCTGAATCCGACCAAGACTTGTCCAAGTGAAGGATTCCGAGAGATTGGTTGACCATCCGAGTGGAAATAAGGCTGATTCCGAACGAATGACCCTGAAGGATTATTGGAGCTGTCGTAACTTCTGATTGAAATATAAAGGCCGAGTCCTGAGTTAATATGTCCGATTGAATTAATCCTGAGAGGACGCACCCGAGCTGTTGATTGTCAAGTGAAACTATTCCGATCGGAAAATAAGGATCACTCCCGAGTGAGTATATCCAAATGATTGATTGATGAATGAAATAATTCTGATTGGAAGGAAGGCCGGCTCCGAGTTGAATACTGAGTCAAAATGACTGAATCAAGCATAGAAGTCAAGTGAAGGTTCAAGCAGAAGCGTTTCCAAGCAAGAATCCTCCAAGTGGTTAAAGCCCAGAGATATAACCGAGTTATTTTGAGGTGTTCAAGCAAGGAAAGACCGAATGAATCCTTCAAACAGAGGCACTCCCGAGTAAAGCCCCTCGGATTGAAGCAGCTCCGATCGAGTGCTTCAAACAAAGCTACATCCGAGCAAACAAAAACCGAGTGAATGCATCCATAGGGTCGGTTCCAAGTGAATGCATCCAAAGGATGGATGACAAGTGACACCATCCCGATATGAAAATAAGACCAACTCCGAGTGAGTGCACCGAACAAGCTGATTGCCGAGTGAAAGCCATTCCTGATTGGAAAAGTAAGGATGAGTGAGTACACCGAATGAAAACTATTTCTAATTGGAAAGGAAGTAATGGTCAGATTTTCAAATGGGAGGAATAGTTGACGACTGAAGGAAATTCTGAGTGAAAAGCCAGTCGGATTTCCGACTGAAGAAAGAGTCTACCGAATGACTCCCAAGGAAATCCGAACAAGTTTTTCCGAGTAATTTAATCCTAGAGAAATAGCCGAGTGAAAATTTTAGGAAATGCCAATTGGAACATTTCAATCAGTGCCGATTGGATCGTTTCAATCAGTGCCGATTGAATCATTTGAATTTCTTCCGAGTCACTGTTCAGCCAACTTCCGAGTCCTCTTCAGCCAGATTCTGAGCCACACCTCAAACGGTACTAAGTCCCTCTTCACTCATCCCCTCTTCAGCCAGATTCTAAAGTGCCGATTGAGTCAATTAAAAAGGACTTCCAGACATTCCTGACTGAATCAATCAGGAAGGCCGATTGAATCATTTGCGCCAAGGCTGAGTCATCCTTCAATCAAGGCCGATTGAATCATTTGCACCAATGCTGAGTCATCCTTCAGTCAGGACTGATTGAATCATTTGCACCAATTCCGAGTCATCCTTTTAACCACTTCCGAGTTACTATTCACTAATTTTCGAGCCATCCTTCTCACCAAATTCCGAGTCATATTCCAATCATTTCCAAGTCATTCTTCACTCGGTTCCGGTTGAATGTGTCAACCTGAGTTGTTTTGCTCGTCCCAGCTCCTCACAGCAACCTCACACCGACCAACAAGTAAAACCGAGCAAAGCTTTCACTCGGTTTGTTGCATATTTTCCACTCGGTCTTGTGCTTAAAAGGCACCTTTTCCACTCGGATTGTTTCCCACTATGGGTGTATACCGACTGAGGCGCTAAATCCGAGTCAGAAGCAGAAAACTGACCCCTACTCCCCCTGTTTGCCTGTGCTGACTTGGATTCCACCACCCAAGTGGATCCAGGAATCCTGGAGGTGGCAGACAAGGGGGCGGAAGTGGAGAAATTAAAAATCTCCTCCAGCCGCAGTCCCCCACTACCAGGCTGCCTCCACTCAGAGTGGAAGCCTGAGCTGGCCTAGCACTCAGAAACCCCTATAAATGCACAAGGGTTGGGAATTTTGAAGGGTCCAGAAGCATTCATTGAGAGAAGAAACTCCGTCCCTCTCTTCAGTCACCAGCACTCTTCCCTCTCATCACCAACACCCTTCCCTCTCCTCACCAACACCGTCCCTCTCTGCACTCAGTACAGCCCCTCTCCATACTGTCCAGCACCCCTCTCTCTCCCTCCAACACCACCCAAGTTCCTCATAAATCCTTCACACCGTCCAGCACATCATCCCTTCACACCTCACTATTTAGCATCCTGTTCTCTCGTCACACCGGAGTCCAGCTCTCCTGCTCCATCACTCGGTCTCCCAACTTTCACTCGGTATTTTTATTTTTCACTCGGTATTTTTATTTTTCACTCGGTATTTTCATTTTCACTCAATATTTTCATTTTTCACTTGGTATTTTCATTTTTCACTCGGTATTTTCATTTTTCACTCAGTTTTCTCCATTTTTACTCAGTTTTTCCATTTTTCCACTTAAATAAATTTCTGTTCTTTTCTTTTTTACCCCTTCCTAGGTTCGTAATAAATAAATAACAAAAAACAAGTGTTTCACGTTCAGACTAGCCAAGAAAAAAACATCATCCACCATTAATCTTTTAGCCTCTTCCTAAAAAAAAACATCACCAAAGAACTACGTAACCCTGATTTCTTGGTAACTCAAGAATACGTAGGAGCAGGACTTTAAATCCTGTTGGGCCCATCTCTTTTTTATCCCCACCTTTCCCATTTCATTCCTATTTTATTTTCTTTATGTTTCCTTTGTAACGGCCCTTTTATCAAGCCCATGAAAATCGATTTAGACGTGACGTCTTATTGATTTTCCCATAAGGAATGGGATACTTGGGACGAGACATCCCGCTTATCCCCTTCCCATCTTTGATCCCGTATCTCAATTAAATCCCCATGAAAATCAATTTAGACGTGACGTCTTGTTGATTTTCCCATAAGGAACGGGATACTTGGGACGAGACATCCCGCTTATCCCCTTCCCATCTCTGACCCCGTGTCTTGATTAAATCCCATGAAAATCAATTTGGACGTGACGCCTTGTTGATTTTCCCCTATTTTTGGCAGGCCGTCACCACAAGGAACGGGATACTCGGGACGAGACGTCCCGTTTATCCCCTTCCCGTTTCTAACCCTATATGTGATTAAAGGATGACTAATTTAGACGCGACGTCTTGTTAACATCCCTCCCTTTCTCTATTTTTTAAATCAAAGTCGAGGTTAATTTGGACGCGACGTCCTGTTGACCTACATTCTATGTTTGTTCAGTTTGTTCCTTCCATTTCCTTTTGTTTTTACACAAAGTACAACAATAAAAGGGAAGAAATAAAACATCTTTTGTAAGGCTATTTATGTTGCGTGTTTTCAATCTTGGTACTGTTTTTGACAGGCGATGTAGGGTGCTAATACCTTCCCTACTCGTAACCGACTCCCGAACTTGAATCTCATTTTTAAACCAGTGCTTTACTGAACTTAGTTTTTTCCAATGTTTTTCCTATGGATAAAAACGTTGGTGGCGACTCCCTATTTTTCTTTTCGGACCAAAAATCATCTTGAGGGTCAACTGCGCCGTCATGAACCAGGTTGCAACAGATGACGACTCCACTGGGGATAACTTAACTTAAGAGAGTCAGGCCAGTTTGATTGAAAGCGCATGTTTTTTTTATATAGCCTTTGTTAGCTTGGATTTCTTCCCCTTGTTTATTTTCTGTTGATTGTTGTGAATGTTTGTTCTTGTTTCAATTGTATCTTATTATTTGTTTCATTGTCTATGTTTGCATGTTTATTGAACCCTAGGGTAGAGGACTATGTTACTTTTCTATAATCATTGAACCCTAGGGTAGACGACTGTGTATATTTGTTCTGTGTTTGTTCTTTGTGCAGAATAGGGTAAGGTAAAAGGTATTGAATGCCCTTCCACACACTACACTCACAATTACTTGCACACACTTATGAGTGGCGCCCTATACCCGGGCCCCAAATGAAGCTTAAGTTAGGAGGGGTTGGTAACGGAATCGTATAGGATGTACTTCCCATCCGGTGTTCGTGAGAACCCCAACCAGAGTTCAACCTCTTATGATATACGCACCTAGTGGATTCCCCACTATTTGCGTCCCTGTCTTGGGTAGGATCTTGGCTCTGGTGACCTTCTAGATGTCTAGTGGAAGCCACCCGGTGTGGAGAGTCACTTTTAGACAAGCCATAGGGCCTAGAAAAGACTTTCAACAAAACCCGACCTAGGCTACGAAAGGGAAATCTTTACTTTACCTTATGTCATTTTCGCTTCCCTTTTATTCAAAAAAAAATGAATTATCTACCACCCGCAGGTTTGCTTAATTTTTAAAGTAATGACTCATTTTGAAACACATAGTATTCTTCGGGTGAGTATATAATCCTCTTTTTGACCATGTACCTCTGAGTTCCTAATCGTGAGTTTTCCTAATCGTCAAAACGAAAAAACAAAATGATTTTTGTGTCCCTTTAATTGGGACATCAATAACGATTAAGAAAACATATGGCTTTTGACAGTTTGGGCTTACATGAGTCTTGGAAATCGATGTTTCCCAAAAAAAAAACAAAAAATATTTCACTTTACATCTGATCCTTGGGGAAATATGGATTTCGAAATGCAATAATAGCTTATTCTTTTCTTTGTCTTGATGTTCGCAGGGAACAATTCTGAATTTGACGGTATTTCTGAGTTAGTATGGAAGTTAACATGGGACACGGTAATTGTGATATGGAGATGACTGAATTAAAGAAGTTATTGCACCTCAAGGCTAGAAAGATCGATACTGATAGTCTACAGGCACTAGGGAGGAAATTGAGTTTGACTCAAAGAATGACTTTCATAAGGAAATATGGGAAGATCCTGAAACTTTTAGAAGTGGAAGTCCAAACTGAAGCGATTACGGCTCTGGCTCAATTCTATGACCCATCCCTCCGCTGCTTTACTTTCCAAGACTTTCAGCTGGCACCTTCCATAGAAGAGTTTGAACAAATATTGGGGATGCCAGTGAAAGGACAGATTCCTTATCGCCACCTGGATCATCATGCATCAGTCGCTTTTGTCGCGTGCATTTTGAAGGCCCATCCTGAAATGTTAAGAAATGCACAAATGAACAGAAATCAAGTTCCCGGGTTCACCAGAGAATTTCTTGAGAAGCACATGCAGATCTTGGCTGATAAAGAGGAATGGGAGGCTTTCATGGATACTTTAGCCCTCACTATTTACGGGGTTGTCTTGTTCCCAAATTTAGATAATTATGTGGATTATGACGTTGTTGCTGTCTTCCTGGCTCGTAAGCACCGACTTGAGAATCCTGTCACAGCCGTGTTGGCCAATGTGTATTGCACCATGGATTTCTGCCACACGCAAGGAGGAAAGAGGATCATTTGATGTTTGCCTGTTTTGTACGTATGGCTCACATCTCATGCATTCCATCAGATATGTAAAGTCGAGTGCCCAGTTTCTGATCTGAAATTGTGTCAGCTGGCCGTGAAAAGTGGGTGTGAATGGGCTAATCACCTAATAACCCTTACATCTGAAAAGGTCAGGTGGTACCCTCAATGGCTAGTGGTTGAGTTGGTCATTTACAGCTATGGAGATTACCCAAATGTTCCTCTCATGGGCACACAGGGCTGCATCAACTACAACCTTATTATTGCGAAGCGTCAGTTAGCTTATCCTCTACTCGGGCCACCGAACGAAGAACTGCTCACTCCTTTTGTTGTGTACTATACGAAAGGGAATTACGCATCTGTTGTTCGGGATATAGCCAATGCCTGGAAGAAGATCCATAGAATGGGAAGAGAATTGGGAGCACGAAGCCATGCTGCAGGGGCTAAATACCTTGACTGGGTCCTGAATAGGGTTTCTATTATGAAATTACCCTTCAGAAGTCCTTCCTACCAATCTTTGAATGATTTCCCCCTGCCACCCATCATGGAGGACAAGGCCACCATGGCTCTGAAGGCACAAATAGAAGAGTTGACTGTGAAAAACCAAAAGTTAGAAGAAGACCTTTTGAAATGTCAACAAGAGTGTGCCTTTCAGAAGAGGGAGAATTCTGAAGGGAAGCACACTATGGATGAAATGCGGAAAAAGAGGAAGATTGATGAAGACTACTGGGTAAAACAAGACCAATGCCTTCGTGCAGCCAATTCACAATTGAAGATGAAAGGCCAACAGAGCGACGCCTTATTAGCCGAAAAACAAGTCTTGAAAAACATGCTGGCACAATCCAAAGAGAAAGAAAAGGAGACCTTGGTACAGAAAGAGATGTTACAAACCCAGGTCCACAAATTGGAACTACAACTTGAGGAAGTAATAAATGCCTATGAACAAGAGGTAAACATAGAGCATAAAAAAGCCCTTGATGCTGAATGACATTTCCAGGAGACTACACAGGCTCTAAGGGTAGAGTTGGCCCAAAGTGACGAAATCATTCATTCATGGATGGATCGTTTCGCTAAATTGGCTTACCTAGCCAATGGAGTTCTGGAAAATTTTCCCTCAATGCTGAAGCGAGCCGAAGGAATGATCAATCCCCTGTCCACTCCCAAAGAGATATCATCATTTCTGAGCTATTGCCAGGAAAGACTTTGTAAAATGAAGGCCATGATTGCCCGAGCCAGAAGTGGTTAAAGTTTTTGTAATCTGAATCTTTCTAGCAATATTGTATCATTTGGAAGAACAAAATAATGAAGCTCTTTTCATCCCCACAGTTGTCTCATGTTAATTTCCGATCTACTGTTATACTTAGTACTTTGAACGCGACGTTCTGGGAAAAGTTAAGAAATACATGTCAAGTTCGGAATTGCACCCCGCATACGCCCATCTATTTTTGTTTTATCATCTTTAAATATTTCCTTTATTTTTCTAACAATTTGTTGTGATTCTTTAGACACCACGGGTAAACACCCCTACGCGACCAGACTCAAGAAGAAACTCATGGCCGATATGGAACAAGAGAATAAGAACTTGAGAGCTGAGGTTAATCAGTTGAAAGAGTAAATGGCTGAAATGGCCAAGCTTCTGGAAAAGAGAGTCGCAGAAAGGGATTCTTTAGTGGAAGTTGAAGATGCCGGGCAGCAACCTCCTACTCCCCGTCACACGCAGGGTCATGCTGGAGGACCAAGCATCTTGAATGAAGATGGCTTCACACGCCTCCAATGACCCCCTGCTCATTCATTGTTTCCAAGACAGTCTGGCTGGAGCACCCCTAACCTGGTATAATCATCTTGAATGATCTCGTATACGTTGTTAGGAGGATCTAGTAGATGCTTTCATGCAACAGTATAAGTATAATTTAGACATGGCTCCAGATAGAGTACAGTTACAGAACATGTCTAAAAAAGACAACGAGACGTTTAAAGAATACGCCCAATGGTGGCGTGAGGTGGCGGCCCAGGTTAACCCCCCTTTATCAGAAAAGGAGGTGATTTTGACATTCATTGACACACTCCAGTCACCATTCTACGATAAGATGATTGGAAGCATCTCATCTCATTTCTCTGATATTGTCACTATCGGGGAAAGGATAGAGAATGGTCTACGAACTGGGAAGATCATTCAGGGTCCATCTAGGGCCGGAGCAGCAAGAAAACCTTCCCTGGGAGAAGGGAAGAGAAGAGAAGGGGAGACCAACTTAGTCTCCCATTACCTAGGGAGGAACCAGCCCAGACCACCTACCCCTGTCACCTTTCCGTCAACATATCATAATGCACCACACCCATATGTGGCTGCAATCCTAAATCCAAACCCACCTCATTTTCGCCCGCCTGTTATGTGACCACCCACACCACCGCAAGTACCTTACCAAACACCATAAATGAACCCGTCAAATCCAAATCCAAGGAGGCAAAACAATGACCGTGCCCAACCATAATTTGACCCGATTCCCATGACTTATACCGAGCTCCTCCCCTACCTCAATTAAAACACAATGGTAGTGCCATGCCCTCTAAAGACGCTTCAGCCGCCATATCCTAGAGGGTACGACCCGAATGCACGGTGTGATTACCACACTGGTGCACCGGGGCACTCTACCGAGAACTGCCTGGCACTAAAGTTTAAAGTGAGAGACTTAATTCGGGCTGACTGGATAATGATGCTAAAATCCTAAGCCATTAATTTGGTGTAAAAATCTTAGTAAAATAAAATGTGACTCTCGGATTACACTTTGGCAAGCGCACCAGTCATTAAAATTGTACTGTATTTGATCGTCCCACAGGGATTGTGGTAAGTACCTCAATCTAGGACTAGTACAAGCTAAACCAACAAAAAATACACGAAGTTCATTCAGTTTTTATGGTTTTAGTGTTTTATAGTTGTTTTTGTATTTTCAGAAACAGAGTTAAAGTGAAATGTGTAAAGTGATTCATAGAAAACAGGTCAGGATTGCTTCAGCTCACAATCTCCTCAAGAAACATGCAATTAAGTATAATCGAACTTCACAATCTAGAGGACAATCCGCTTGTGGTTATTCCCTAATTCCTTAGGTGAAAAACACTAATCCTTAAGCAATGAACCTTAATTCCTTAAGTGCTCGATTAGCCTAAGAATCTAATGCGAAATTGGAGGTTTGAACTCTAACTATTCACCTAAATTGATTAGGCCTGAACTAGTTAGAAAGCTGGAAGTTACCTAAGCTTCAACCATGATTCCTCACTGGCGAAGTTCTTCATCAATTCTGGATTTGTCAATCCAGCGATGCTGCTCCACTCCTCAGCTTGTTCACCTCAGGATCTTCGAAGTCGCTCTACTCGCTCACAGCTTCAAGACTCCATTGCTAACCTTCGCAATCCCAACCTTAGGGATTTAGAACTCCATTGACTTCGGTTCCATCGAAGGATTGTGGAACGTCATGGAGGAGAGAGTTTAGAGAGATGAAAATGTAGTGAGAGAGTGAAAATAGAAAATGAAGTGTATTATGTTGTACGCCGTTTTGTTCTCTGTCTCCACACATTTTTACAGAGTATGTACATGAATATATATAGGCATCTAACTAAACTAACTAACTTAACTGATAACTTAGAGAACTTAAGTTAACGAATAAAACTAATTAATTACATAGTTTACAGAGTAATCAACTAATTACAGCTCAACGCTTAACAGGATCCAGCTTAACCTTAGCTAATTTACAGCTCAGCACCAGCTAATTGACAGCTCACTTCTTAAGTTACTTAAGGTTGACGTAGTAGAGAAGAAGGCAATGGAAGCGAAACAGTACTGCACCAAGTGTGCTGTTGGAGGGAAGGAACAGTGTTTAAATTACTGCCTTTATGCTTCAACTGCTGAGTTTTCGCTTGAGCGGATTAAACTTCGCTTGGGTGAGTCCGGATTAACACTGCAGTGTTTCTTTCTCGCTTAGGCGTTATGGCAAAACTTGGGCGAGGGCGGTCTCTTAAAGTTATGCTTGAGTGAGTCCGGATTTTACTAGGACGGATTAAATAATGAATAAGCACCTCGGTTTCTCATGTAGCATTTCGCTCTTCTTCTCTTTTGGAGCCGGTGTCTTGGGAGTCTTCTTAAGTTAGCTTACTTGAAGTCTCGCTTGGTCAGTATTTGGGCTCTTTTCAGTCGGATTCAGGAAGTCTCACTCGGATTTATCAATTTCTGCTCGGATTTGTAGGATTTCATTCGGAATTTTCTTCTTATCTTGAGTCTGCCCTGTTCCTGCACCAATAAACAGCTACTTGCCTAGCAATTATACGCTGGCTGCTTAGTGAATTTATAAATACTTCAAAATTCCTTATCTAATTAATATTTTCAATCGGTTTCTTACATAAATAGCATACTTTTGAAATACTTAACTAAAACATGAATTATTAACAAATTATTAAATAATAATATCAAAACTAGACAATACTTAGTAATTTATGTTAAATAAACAGTGGAATAATTAAGTCTTTTCAAGACTTATCACATCCCCAAACTTAAAACTTTGCTTGTCCTCAAGCAAATATTCAGACTTATTAACTAACAGCATTTGATCAACACAATCAACCTTTCCTTAACTTAATTCATACTATAATTATTGAATACCGATCATGCTTTCTTCTCGCAATTTCTAAAAGTATAAAAACTTACACCTCCTTTGGGAGACAAGCTGCTGATGCTTTCCTCACTGGTTGGTGTTTAACTCTTCTCTCGGTGTATAGGGTAAATAGAATGCACTCATCACCTGCATACTAGTTAGATCAACATAGGCTTGCAACAGTTCTAAACATCATGAAATATGCCAACTCAATCGGATCAGTAAGGGCTTTTTAAGCTTATAATGGGGCTCGGCTACAGGCTCAATTATTGTTTTTCTGAGTCATAGATAGGTTACAAGATGTGTCCACTGATGCTTTGCCTCAATTCTAACTTAATTGCCTCTACTAACAACTCTCTTTACTTTTCTGACTGAATGCTACTTAATAACTCGTGCTGTTTTGCACTTTCTTTTTCTTTTAGTCCTTCGGACTTCTCCTTTTTTCTTGACTTTTTCTTTCCATCTTTTTCCGATCGAAAATTTTTTTCTTCTTGTGGTGCTTTGCACCTTTTTCTTTTCTGAACTTTGTTCATTTTTCTCTCGGCTTTGCCTTTCTTTCATTTCTCAAGATTTTTATCCATAATCAAGGTCGGAGTGTGTCTTTAATTACTGTTAGGCACACTCTTCATCCCCAAACTTAGAGATTGCTAGTCCCTAGCAATAAGTAAAAACCGAGTAATTCACCAGTGGAACATCCAGGGTACTCTAGTCGGGTTTTTCTTGGATAACTAGGCTTGTAACGTTAGGTATATAAAACGAATAAAAGGGTTTCAAGCTCAATCATAATTATTGGGTCAAAGAATGATTAATAAAATTAGGATGGCTAATTTTTGGCCCTGGCTAAATAATCAAAGAAGGCCTTCATCATTTCCGATTGATTGACATACGACAATTAGCAAGCACTGAGGCAAATTCTGTCTCACTAACTAGCATGCAAGCTTACTCGGAAAAAGATAAAACAGGCTCAAAAGTTCATATGAGTATAACAGTTAATCAGCCAGTCTTGTCCCCAAACTTAATGTAAGATCATACATTTAGATTGCTAACTAGCATGCCGAGTAAACAATTTAATTAATGATGAAGAATAGTTATGGGCAGAGATCATGAGTTAAGCAAAAACCGATTAATTAATATATCCGACTACAGCTTAACGCATCAGCAAACTTTAAATTATGAAGACGGAGTTGAAAGAAACAATAAGCATACTTTTGCAACTTATAATTAAGAATATTAATTTAAAGAATAAGTTGGAAAGAGACTTCCCTTTTTACCTGAGTGGCTGTGGATGGAAAAACGCGTAATCGGATTGGGACTCATAGATTTTACCAATACATATGACAAACCAAATAAAACAACAAATTAACAGAAAATAAAATTTTCATTACATAATAAAAATAGAAACAAGTTCACTGTTCAGAAAGCAGTTACAATAACATCAAATTAAATACATAGGAAACATCATAAAAACGTGGAACAACTGCTTAAACATTCTGATCTTCATCGTCTTTGTCCTGCTGGGAGGGAATCGTGAATCCAATGGAAGCTAACCACGCATTTCTATCCAGTGGGGCTCCCATTTCTGGTGAATGTTCAACCCTTAGTTTCGTGGCAATCTTTCTAAGCATCTGATCGTGGTTCGAGACCCGATCATAAATTTCAAGTTGTATTTTCTTCACAACCTGTAATTCCTGTAACACCAAAAGAATGTCAGAAGAAGAAGAAGAACCGGCTCCTATAGATTGCTTGGGACGTTCTGGTTCTGTGGCTTTAAACTTCATAGCACAGTTTTCAACAGCCTTAACACTTTCAACCTCTGGTAACTCATTTTCCTCATTCGCAGGAGGTACATTCCTTTGAACTAGAGGAGATACATCCCTTTGCTCCTGACTTCGACTAGGTACATGTACAGACGAATCAGATATAGTGATGGTTGCCACTTCTCTTTCGTTATCTATTTGTTTCCTTCGCACACTTCCTTCTGCAAAATTTGGTCTAGGTTTCTACAGAAGTCTTTGTGATCTTCTTTTCATGATTAATGTTAAAATAGTGATGATAACCAACCTAAGTAAAAAAAAATAAGAACAGCAATCCAACAGCAACCAAAAACTATAAGACGCATGGCTTGTGAATAGCGGAAAACAATAACAATGAACAAAAAGATAATAAACATGAACTTACAAATGCACGAAATCAGTGAAAAAAGTGGAAAGGTGATACCTTTCTTAGAAACCAGAAAGTGTCTTTTCGTCTTCAGCCCAAGTTCAGCATAGGTACTGAGGGTTGGAAGCTGAAAGGGTTTCTCTTTTATAATGTTGAATTCAATTTTCAAGAAACGCGTAAATGCGGTCAGCTTTAATTATTACTTTATTAAATGTATTACTACTATTATTATTATGTTGTTTATTATTTATTTATTTATTATATATATATTAGATTTTTTTTTAGAATACTCAAATACTAGAGGGGTAGAAGATCGAGGAAGAGTGGGATGAAACCAATGTGATGCCAAATGGACATAGGAGAATGGAAGATGAATAAATGAACAGACGATAAGACAAAATGGACAAATGAAAAATTTAAATAAATGAAATAGAGCGTATGAGAAACGAGTGAACCATTGTAATGAAATACGAGTGAATCAAGAAGCGAATAATAAAAGAAAGGAATCGAAGTATGAATGAATGAAGGAATACCGAATAAATGAATAATGAGCGAAAAGAGTAAAAAGGGTGAAAGGATGATAACCGAGTGAGAAGGGAGACAGGTACCGAGTGATAAAAATCTGAGAAATGAAGAACGAGTGGCTGAGGGAGGTAGAGATAATAAAAGTCAAACAAATCGAAGTGAATTGAAAGAAAGAGGTTCTGAGTCAATGAGTGAAAGCTATACTGACTGGATGAATGAGACGAGTAAACGCACAAGCCAGTGGAAGAATAAATGGAAAAAATGAATAACGAACCACCGACTGAATACCACTGGGGAAGGAATTGGTCGAATAAATGAAAGAATTTGAATACAACTAAAAGGATGAAAACCCGAGTGAATGAACACCGGGTGAATGAAAACTAAATTTCAGAAAACTGGGTACTGAAAATACGAAAGTGACAGTCACGAATGAAAAACGAAGGAATGAAGAGGGAAACTACAGCATACGAAACCCAAGGAAAGTAAAATAAGTGGAGTGAAACAACAAGTATATGAATACCGAGTGGATAATACCGGTCAGATAATGAGCGAGTGAAAAGTGCATGAATGAATGGATGCCGAGTGGGTAGAAATTATACCGAGTGAATGAATAGTTGATCGACGAATGAGGTAAACAAAATGAAAGTTTGAGTAAATGAAAGGGAAAGAATGACTACATAACTGAAGGGCTGAATGACGGGTAAGGAACGTAAAAGAGAGTGACCGAGTGGAAGACGGACGAGTAGATTGATGGTGAATGACAAAGACGAGTGGATGAAAGAATGAAAGAGGAGAACGAATGAGAATATTCCAAGTGGAGATGAGTAAAGGGTATACCGATCGATGAAGGAGATGAGTAAATGAAGGAGAAAGTGGAAGAAACCGAGTAATCTAGATCTGAGATATGAAGAATGAGTGAATGATAATGAGAGTTCGGGCAAAGAACGAAAATGACAGGAGTGGAAAATGGAATGAATGAAATACCGAGTAAATGAAATGCCGAGTAAACAAAACGAATATAGCAAGGGGCCGAGTGAATGGAGAAACTAGTCGAATGAAAAACGAGATGACAGGAAATTGAGTGACTGGAAATACTGAGTGTGACAATCGCGAATGAAACACGAGTAGATGAAAAAGAAAAGCACAACGTGAGAAAATCGAGAAAGACAGTAGGTGGAATGAAACAACGAGTAAATGAATACTGAGTGGATTATACCGGGTAAAAGTGAAAAGCGATTGGTCGGAAAAATGGAAAAACAAGTGAAAGAACACGAAAGAATGACTGACCGACCGGGCGAATAAACATGAGTGAAAGACAGACGAAGAAGGAGATAACCTGAGTGGATCAAAGAACCACTACAGTGGAAACTGAGTGGATGGATATACTGAGTGGCTGAAAAACGAGTGAAAAATGAGGTGAACAACGAAAGTCAGAATGAAATGGAGCGACTGAGTGAGAAAAAGGAGTGAATATAAGAATGACTGCATAGGGGTCCGAGTGAATCGGAATACCGAATGGATGAAGAAGAAGACGATTGAGTGACAAAATGAGTAGACGAAAGAATGAGTGAATGAAAGGCTGGATGAACAACCAACACATGCAGAGAGATCGGGTGATGAAACCGAGAAAGAACTCAGGTGGATTGAAAGCATGAATGAATGAATCAACGACAGAGAGGAAGAGATAAAGTATGGGAATGAGTGACGGTTGAGAGTGGACAACAGAATATATGAAAAGGAGGCCGAGTGACACATAAATGAAAGAAACTGAGTGAGGAGTGAGAAATGAGAGATCCGAGTGGAAGAAACTGACTACTAGAGAAAGCCGAGTGGATAAACGAAAAAATGAAAGACCGCGTGCATAAGAGACTAATGGATACAATACTGATTGTGATGAGTGAGGAATCCGAGTGATGAAAAGCTGACTGAAATAAGTCACTTTTCACTATCTGACCCGTTCATTACATCAACGATCAGAAATCCTTCAAAGTCTTTTTTTTTTCTTTTTTTTTCGCAGAAATTTATTAAACAACGCCGAGTGAAGTTCAGTCGGGAAGAATGTTTAAGAAGAAGTAACAATTATCCGAGTGTACTTATTTTCATTCAACTCAGTACATTTTTTTCACTAAGTGCGAAACAACAATCAGAATTGGCTCGCCTAAGCTACAAGTGCTTCGCCTGAGCAAAATAGAAGAATTAAACTCGGACTTCCTTCTTCAACTTCACAACTTTATTCACTAACTTTTTAGTTTTTCTTCTTTTTATTCATTTTGATTCAAAGTTCTAAACAAAACAATCGGAACATAGGGCTGCCTCCCTAGAGCGCTTCTTTAAGGTCACTAGCTTGACCTTATTGTATCTAAGAAGATGGCTTCAGTAAGAAGGAGGTTTTCTGCCTATCAAACTCTCCTCCAAAGTAGAGTTTGAGTCACTGGCCATTCACCTTAAAAATCCGATCGGTAGTCGGATCTTTCAGTTCGACTGCACCATGAGGAAAAACCTCATTTACAGTAAAAGGCCCGGACCACTTGGATCTAAGTTTTCCAGGGAAGAGTTTCAGTTGGTAATTGAATAACAAAACCTGATCGTCCTTCTGAAACTCTTTCTTATTATTTCGCTTATCATGCCATTTCTTTGTTTTCTCCTTATAAATGGAGGCACTTTGATAAGCGTTGAGTCGGAACTCCTCCAATTCATGGAGTTTCAAAACTCTTTCCTCCTGAGACTGGTCACAGTCCAAATTTAATAGCTTTGTGGCCCACCACGCTTTGTGTTCCAACTCCACAGGGAGATGGCAAGCCTTACCGTACACCAATTGATACGGGGACATGCCAATCAGAGTTTTGAAAGCTGTTCGGTAAGCCCACAATGCATCATCTAATTTTACCGACCAATCTTTTCTGGATTTTCCGACCACTTTTTCTAAAATTCTCTTGATTTCTCTATTGGACAGTTCGTCTTGTCCACAAGTCTGTGGATGGTAAGGAGTGGATATCTTATGTAAAACCTCATAGTGACGCAGGGCTTTTTCCATTATCTTATTGCAAAAATGTGAACCCCCATCACTAATAATTACTCTCGGAACTCCAAACCTAGAGAAAATATTCTTCTTGATGAACCTAAGCACAACCTGTGCATCATTGGTTCGGGTCAGAATTGCCTCCACCCATTTGGAGACATAGTCCACAACAACAAGAATGTATTCGTTGGAGAGCGACTTAGGGAAGGGTCCCATGAAGTCGATACCCCAAACGTCAAATAATTCCACAATTAGAATATTTGTCAAAGGCATGCCAGCTTTTGCAGAGAGACCTCCGCTCCTTTGACATTTATCACACCTTTTTACATATTCTTTGGAATCCTGAAAGATAGTTGGCCAATAAAAGCCACTCTGTAACACCTTTGCTACGGTACGGGAGGCACCATGATGACCTCCGTAATAGGAATCGTGGCAGTGCCACAAGAGCCTTTCTTGCTCGGATTCAGGCACACAGCGCCTGATTACTCCATCTATGCCTATTTTAAACAAAAATGGATCATCCCATAGAAAAGCCTTACTATCATGAAAGAATTTTTTTCTCATTTGGGATGTCCAACCATCAGGTACCACTGAGGCACTTTTAAAGTTTGCCATGTCAGCGTACCATGGCCCAGTTATAATGGCCATCAACTTTTCATCTGGAAATTCCTCTTTTATTAAGACAGAATTTGACTCAACTTCCAGACGAGACAATTGGTCTGCAACTGAGTTCTCTACTCCTTTTTTGTCTCGTATTTCTAAGTCAAACTCTTGGAGTAACAGAACCCACCTAATCAATCTCGGTTTAGACTCTTTTTTAGCTAGTAAATACTTGATTACCGAGTGGTCTGTATATACGATGACTTTGGCACCAATCAAGTATGCACGAAATTTATCAAATGCATACACCACAGCAAGCATTTCTTTTTCAGTCGTGGTGTAATGTATTTGATTTTCATTTAACACTTTACTAGCATAATAGATCACATGAGTTAATTTCTCTTTTTTCTGACCCAGCACAGCTCCGATTGCAAAGTCACTTGCATCACACATCAATTCAAACGGTAAAGACCAGTCGGGTGATGCAAGGATCGGAGCTGAAGTCAAACTTTGTTTCAATGTTTCAAATTCCTTGACACAATTTTCATTAAATGCAAACACCTGATCTTTCACAAGCAAGTCGGTCAAAGGCTTAGCTATTTTTGAAAAATCTTTTATGAACCTTCTATAGAACCCAGCACATCCTAGAAAACTCCTTACTCCTTTCACGTTGATCGGAGGAGGAAGTTTTTCAATAATTTCAATTTTTGCTCGGTCTACCTGCATGCCCTCAGCAGAGATCCTATGGCCAAGGACTATCCCTTCCTTAACCATAAAGTGGCATTTCTCCCAGTTAAGAATGAGATTGGTCTCTTGACATCTCATCAGCACTTTAGCTAAGTTGCTGAGGCATGTGTCAAAATTGCTCCCAAATACCGAGAAGTCATCCATGAATACTTCAATAAATTTCTCCACCATATCCCCAAAAATTGCCAGCATGCATCTTTGGAAGGTTGCTGGAGCGTTGCACAAGCCGAACGGCATGCACCTGTATGCAAAAATTCCATAGGGACATGTGAAGGCAGTCTTTTCTTGATCCTTCGGGTCAACCACAATTTGGTTATAACCCGAGTACCCATCAAGAAAACAATAGTATTCATGTCCTGATAACCTCTCAAGCATTTGATCAACAAACGGAAGGGGGAAATGGTCTTTCCGAGTAAAGTTATTCAGCCTTCTATAATCAATGCACATCCTCCAGCCTGTAGTTGGCCGAGTGGCAATGATTTCACCCTGGTCATTTCTTACAGTCGTCATTCCTCCCTTCTTGGGCACCACTTGGACTGGGCTAATCCAAGTGCTGTCCGAGATCGGGTAAATGATTCCCGCATCAAGGAGCTTGACCACTTCCTTTCTCACTGCTTCCTTCATAATGGGGTTCAGTCTGCGTTGTGGCTGTACAACAGGGGAATAGTCATCCTCCATCAGGATTTTGTGCATACAAAAGGATGGACTGATTCCCTTCAAGTCAGAAATATTCCAGCCAATGGCAGATTCATGAGCCTTTAATACCCCAACTAGTTTATTCTCATCCTCTTCTTTTAAGTCGCTATTAATAATGACAGGATGAGTGTCATTTCCTCTCAGGAAAACATATTTCAGATGAGAAGGTAAAGGTTTTAAATCACATGTTTCTTCCGAAAATTCCTTTCCTTTCTCAGCTTCAGTATTTTCCAAATCATTTTTCTTTTCGAAATCACCTACTTCTAAAACTTCCAGTAGGTCTAGTATTTCTGAGTGAGAGTCAATTGACTTGGTCTCAGAGTCAAAGTCATCCTCTAAAAAAGTTCGTAGAGCCTCTTCCTTAGTTTTTAGCAGTAAGGGAGTCTGGTAATTTTCAACCTCTTCAATCATTAGGCAATCCATCCGTTCAGTCGGATGTTTCATGGAATTGAAGACATTAAAAATTACTTGCTCCTCCTGAACTCTCAGCATGAGTTCACCTTTTTCCACATCAATCAATGCTCTAGCAGTAGCTAGGAAGGGTCTACCTAAGATCAAAGGGATCTCTCGGTCAGCTTCCATATCCAACACTATGAAGTTTGCTGGAAAGATAAATTTATCTACTTTTACTAACAAGTCTTCCAGCATCCCTTGGGGATATTTAATGGACCTGTCAGCCAACTGCAAGGACATGCGAGTCGGTTGCAAGTCATTAATTCCCAGTTTTTTCATCAACGATAGAGGCATCAGATTTATACTGGCTCCTAGATCACAGAGAGCACTTCCTACATGAATATCCCCTATTGCACACGGTATTGTGAAAGATCCAGGATCCTCTAGCTTTTGGGGAAGTTTCTTTTGAATGATTGCGCTACACTCTTGAGTGAGAGTAATCATTTCATCCCCCCTAAGCTTCCTCTTCTTAGACAATAGTTCTTTTAAAAATTTTGCATAGGAAGGCATCTCCTGCAATGCCTCAGCAACCATTAACTTGATGCTAAAATCCTGAGCCATTAATTTGGTATAAAAATCTTAGTAAAATAAAATGTGACTCTCGGATTACACTTTGGCAAGCGCACCAGTCGTTAAAATTGTAGTGTATTTGATCGTCCCACAGGGATTGTGGTAAGTACCTCAATCTAGGACTAGTACAAGCTGAACCAACAAAAAATACGCGAAGTTCATTCAGTTTTTATGGTTTTAGTGTTTTATAGTTGTTTTTGTATTTTCAGAAACAGAGTTAAAGTGAAATGTGTAAAGTGATTCATAGAAAACAGGTCAGGATTGCTTCAGCTCACAATCTCCTCAAGAAACATGCAATTAAGTATAATCGAACTTCACAATCTAGAGGACAATCCGCTTGTGGTTATTCCCTAATTCCTTAGGTGAAAAACACTAATCCTTAAGCAATGAACCTTAATTCCTTAAGTGCTCGATTAGCCTAAGAATCTAATGCGAAATTGGAGGTTTGAACTCTAACTATTCACCTAAATTGATTAGGCCTGAACTAGTTAGAAAGTTGGAAGTTACCTAAGCTTCAACCATGATTCCTCACTGGCGAAGTTCTTCATCAATTCTGGATTTGTCAATCCAGCGATGCTGCTCCACTCCTCAGCTTGTTCACCTCAGGATCTTCGAAGTCGCTCTACTCGCTCACAGCTTCAAGACTCCATTGCTAACCTTCGCAATCCCAACCTTAGGGATTTAGAACTCCATTGACTTCGGTTCCATCGAAGGATTGTGGAACGTCATGGAGGAGAGAGTTTAGAGAGATGAAAATGTAGTGAGAGAGTGAAAATAGAAAATGAAGTGTATTATGTTGTACGCCGTTCTGTTCTCTGTCTCCACACATTTTTACAGAGTATGTACATGAATATATATAGGCATCTAACTAAACTAACTAACTTAACTGATAACTTAGAGAACTTAAGTTAACGAATAAAACTAATTAATTACATAGTTTACAGAGTAATCAACTAATTACAGCTCAACGCTTAACAGGATCCAGCTTAACCTTAGCTAATTTACAGCTCAGCACCAGCTAATTGACAGCTCACTTCTTAAGTTACTTAAGGTTGACGTAGTAGAGAAGAAGGCAATGGAAGCGAAACAGTACTGCACCAAGTGTGCTGTTGGAGGGAAGGAACAGTGTTTAAATTACTGCCTTTATGCTTCAACTGCTGAGTTTTCGCTTGAGCGGATTAAACTTCGCTTGGGTGAGTCCGGATTAACACTGCAGTGTTTCTTTCTCGCTTAGGCGTTATGGCAAAACTTGGGCGAGGGCGGTCTCTTAAAGTTATGCTTGAGTGAGTCCGGATTTTACTAGGACGGATTAAATAATGAATAAGCACCTCAGTTTCTCATGTAGCATTCCGCTCTTCTTCTCTTTTGGAGCCGGTGTCTTGGGAGTCTTCTTAAGTTAGCTTACTTGAAGTCTCGCTTGGTCAGTATTTGGGCTCTTTTCAGTCGGATTCAGGAAGTCTCACTCAGATTTATCAATTTCTGCTCAGATTTGTAGGATTTCATTCAGAATTTTCTTCTTATCTTGAGTCTGCCCTGTTCCTGCACCAATAAACAGCTACTTGCCTAGCAATTATACGCTGGCTGCTTAGTGAATTTATAAATACTTCAAAATTCCTTATCTAATTAATATTTTCAATCGGTTTCTTACATAAATAGCATACTTTTGAAATACTTAACTAAAACATGAATTATTAACAAATTATTAAATAATAATATCAAAACTAGACAATACTTAGTAATTTATGTTAAATAAACAGTGGAATAATTAAGTCTTTTCAAGACTTATCAGATAAGCTTTAAAGAGGGGAGCCTGAGTGTAACGACCAATCCTCTTCCCAACCATAAAGGACCAAGTATCAATGCTATGGGGAGGATGAGGAACACATTTCTAAAATTGAGGACATCCAAATACCGTTGGAAATGATTCACTCCCATTTGCTTAAAGTGGGATTAATAGAAGAATCATGGGATGAAGAGTGCAATGACCTCCAGTCTGCAAAAGGAAGGGACTTCCAGGAAACCCTCCAAGGACTCATGGACGCTCGAATCATAGAGGTTTGCAGACGCCGTGAAGGCCGAGTGAATATGATACAAGAGCAAGGTAGGGCACGAGTCCCGAAACCCCTGGTTATATTCTATAACAAGAATACGCCAGCGGCTTCGGCTCCTGCCAAAATAGTGATTACGGTAAGAGCACCAACCCCATTCCCCTTCAAGGATTCCCATGTTGTGCCATGGAGGTGTGATACGGAGGTGGTCGTCACCAATTCGGGGGCGGTCGACTCCACGCCATCCTCTTCCATTACAAATATCGTTGGGGTTGGGAGAATGACCCAGAGTAGAAGGGTATATACGCCGCCTGAGCCTAAGCAAGATAAAACAACCGGAGAGGTAAAAGCCGGGAAAGAAGTAATCGCTGATGAGATAAAGAGGGCTATGACTGAGGAAGAAGCCCAGGAATTTCTCAAGTTTATCCGCCACAGCGAGTACCAGGTGCTGGACCAGTTGAATCATACCCCAGCAAAGATATCCTTGTTGTCCCTGTTGATGAGTTCAAAACCACATCGGGACATATTAATGAAAGTTCTGAACGAGGCCCATGTTAAGCATGACTTATCCGTTGACCAGTTTGGGGGCATAGTCGGACATATTGTTGCCAACAATTACTTGACCTTTACGGATGAGGAAGAACCCACTGAAGGAAGAGGGCACAACAAAGCCCTCCATATTTTTGTAAGGTGTCAGGATTACATCCTGGCAAAAGTACTTGTTGACAATGGGTCGTCTCTGAATGTAATACCAAAATCCACACTGGCAAAATTGCCTTTTGATGGAACGCATATGAGAGCGAGCTCCATGGTGGTTCGAGCTTTCGATGGGACTCATCGGGAAGTCATGGGGGAAATTGAGTTGCCTATACAAGTTGGGCCCTGTACCTTCCAAGTGCTCTTCCAAGTGATGGATATCGTGCCCGCCTACTGTAACATCCCTGTTTTTAGAAAGAATTTTAACCTTGTAATTTTGAAGCATGGAAAGTTTGTAAGTAAGAATAAGTGAATGAATACCCTGTAGATGGTATGTGATATCTCAGAAATTTTATTTTTATGTGTGGTTATGGAAATTATATAGACCATTAAAGGTATTATGCGAATTTCGAGTGAAAAAGGACTCTGTTCCGAGTGACAGAGAGAAATTCCGAGTGAAGGATGAAATTCCGAGTGTAAGGTTATGTTTTCCGAGTAATTTTTGACCGAGAGGGTTACTACCAAGTGAAATCCTGGTGTGGAGAGAAGTGTGTTCAAGAGAACCACTTCTGGGTGAAATTTCCGAGTCAAACAACCTCAAATGACTCATTTTTGAGTCAAACCTTGCCAAGTACTTCCTTTTCCGAGTGAAACTTCCCTGAGTGTGGGCATCTGAGAGATGCAAGTTCAATTGGAGGAAAACTCATTTTTAAGTAACAGAAATCCGAGTGGGTCCATTCGAAAAGGAAGATCTGTCCGAGTGATTCAAAAAGACATAGTCCGAGAGAGTGTCCAATTAGATGGGAGTCGGTTCTGGAAGGTTTTACCGAGTGGAACCTGAGTGAATGAAGACTCGGATTCAGAACAAATTACCGAGTGAAAGTCTGAGAGAGAGAACTCGGTCTGGATAGATTTTACCGAGTGAGAAACCGAGTACTTGAGTCGGTTTCAGAGGAATTCTGAGCGAGGACTGGATGACTCGCTCAAGCGAGTCGGATTTCGCTTGAGCGAGAAGGACCCCTGATGCATAATCACTCATTTCGCTCAGTTTCTTCACTTTGCCCAAGCGAGCCTTGTGCCTCGCTCAAGCGAGTAGGATTTCGCTTGAGCGAGATGACCCCTGTAGCCATTTTTCCTTTCGTTCCTGCTAACTGGTCCACTAAGTCCACATAAATCCAAAAAGGACTGTCACAACGAGCCAATTGTAGGGAAAAGTTGCACCAATCAAAGCACCTTTATATATCTTAATATATATTCCCTTTCATCATGCAAAGCTGACTGTGAAATGGCTGAAAGTTTCCATTATCCTCACCTAACCTCACTCACGAGAAAGTATTGTCTCCCACTTGCTTTCTCTTTATTAATCAATGCCACCCTTCGTTCCCAAGTTCAGAACCATTAGAAATTTACAAAAACTCTCTCCTTCTTCTTCTACGTATAAGCTTTCTCTCTCTCTTTTTCCTTTTCTCTCTCACTCAGAACTGAAGCAAGGACAGTGAAGGGAAGCTGCCTCAACTCCATTAAGGTAAGGGGGTATATTCTCGGGTATTCTGGGGAAAACCAAGTGTTAGGAAAGGGTTAAGGTACCTTTGGTCCTCACCTTTCCAGGGAAGGTTCGGGAATTATTTGAATTTAAATGCTTTAATTGTTATATATTTGTTATATATGTATATCTTTGTTGCTATGAATATGTTCAATTGGCTATGTTGCTTATTAATGACTATGATGTTTTAGTGAATATGTTTGATTAACTGTATTGATTAATTTTGATGATTAAATGGATATGATCGGTGTTGAACTGTGAAAATACTAAGAATCATGGGTGTCTAAGTGAATTCCAGTGAAGAATTATGAACAGAAATTGGATTCAATAATAACAAGCTCGATTTTATATAAATCCGACCGGTTTTACATCAATCCGACTGGTTTTACACCAATAATACTTCAAACAGATTTTGAATTAAATATCTGATTTACAATAACCGACCGGATCTTTTGAAATACAAAAATACATAATTTAACTCGGTAAACTATCCACCTTGACATAATTTCACTCGGTATTCTCATAAGCCGGCCAAGCCTTCCACTAAAATACAATCCGAACTGCTGAACAACTTCACATATCATGGTCGGGCCTTTCATTCACTGAAACATCACCCGGATAATTATTCTTGTCAGAATTATTCACTCAGAAACACCTTCAATCGGAAATAGAGTCCTTTAACTGGAAACACCATTCCTGGAAAGACTTACTCGGAATGTTTTACTTGGAAATGACACAGAGACACTCCCCTCGGTAAACCATCCACCCTGATAAATTTCACTCGGACGTTTACTTAATCAGAAATATCATTTTGAGAGGTACTTCCACATCTCTCGCAAATACTCATTCAGAAGCATTTCACTCGAAGATGTTTCCATTTCACTCAGATTTTAACTTACTCGAATGTGTTCTATTCTGACAGAACGATTCCTCACTCAGAAAACTCTTTTCAATCATATTTCACTCGGAAAACATCTTAATCTCACTCGGAAAACATTTTCTCAGTCTGATTCCACTCGGAATTAGGGTTATTTCACTCGGAAAGCTCATTTCACTCGGTATCAAACTTATTTTACTCGGAAAAATCTGGTTTTTTACATTTTCACTCAGCATCAGCTCATTGCACTCGGAAAATATGATTTTTGACATTTTTCACTCAGATTTTCATTCAGAAACTCTTCTTTAATCCTTTTTAAATTATTGGGACGTTACAATTATCATTATTGTTCTTATTTCTATTATTATTATTATTATTCTTATTATCATTATTATTATTATTATTATTATTATTATTATTATTGTTAGTATTATTGTTATTGACATTATTATTATTTTAATTATGAGTAATTAAATGAGGAATATATTATTTTACTCCTTATACAAAGTATAATTTTAACCAAAATATAACCGATATATTTTCTAGAATAAGAATGAATGACTTACAACGTTTAAATAGTTGATGGGATCCAAGAGCTTGTGAATAAGATGATGAGAATGGAAACACATAGATACCCAAGGATCAAATGATAAAAAGAATGCATTTCGCATCATGAAAATATTTTGACGGAGAAACAAAATAAATAAATATCTAGAGCATACACTTGGTACAGTGGAGGACACTCACGTTCGATCTCCATGAAGAATCTTGGGAGTACAACCGGAACGGAAACCCAATGGCATCAGAGTCGCGCCTGAAGCCGGGTGAGATGATGTAATTCTGGTATACTTTGACTAAATGACGGAGTGTAACTATGATCGCGGAGATCCAAGCCCCAAAATAATATATATTGATGAGAACCTGTGAGTTCATTCGTACCTTATGAAAATAAATAGGGGCTTGGGCGGACTCCGATCGCTCTAGAAAGAATAAGAAGATGAAGAATCGATTTACTGGGCCCACATGCATCATGAGACTTAACCAAAGATAAAACATAATAAACCAAACTCATGCATTTCATGACAGCATATTTGATTGTTATAGTTATAAATATGTTAATTGTATGATTTATGTGATATTATCTGTTAACTGGATTATGTCCGCACCGGTTAACCTTCAGGGTCTTGGGTTATACTCACCCTTACTATTGATATTTCAGAGGAATTAGGAAATCAAGAACCAGAATATGAAGAACAGCAATATGCTGAACCAACTGAGAATACTCATTAAAAATAGAATATATATAGTTAAATATTTATGGATGACTGTATTAATATTTAAGGGTGCCTGCGTGCCCCATTCTGTTAAGAGTACAATTACTTACAGTTTGTGAATGACTATGTGATTATCTACTATTTGCTTCCACTGATATACCATTATTTTATAAAAAAAATATTCATTTTTTCTAAAAATTGTTAACACTCTTAGTTAAATAGGATGAACCTACAGAAGGGTTTGTCTTATCTAACTGAGGGTGTTACATTGGTGGTATTAGAGCATAGTCGATTCATTAAGCTTGGGAAGTGGACCATTAGGTTTCCACGTACTCTGATAGAAATATTGAACAATCCATAAAACACCTAAGACTAAATTTCCTATGTGGAATTCTCCACATAACATATACCCTGAACCTTTTGTTGATATTCTTTCAGCAATTTCCTAATGGCTCGTCGAAACAATGATCATGTCATGGAGGAACTTCTTACTCGAATCGTGGAGGTAATAGAACGACAAGATTTACCTTATGCTTCTACTAGGCAGGGCCAAGGATTAGCTGACTTTCAGAGGAACAATCCTACACAATTCAAGGGAGGCTTTGATCCAGAGGGAGCACAATTATGGATTGAGCACCTTGAAAAGATTTTTGCTGCTATGCGATGCCCTGACGAGGACAGGATAACCTTTGCCGTTTTCATGCTGGTTGGGGAAGCAGAACACTGGTGGACTCATGCTAGAATCAGATTAACTACTGATGGACACGTCATCACTTGGGGATGATTCAAGACAGAATTTCTTGCAAAATATTTCCCTGAAGACATAAGGAGGCAGAAGGAGCAGGAATTCTTCAATCTGAAACAAGGTAATATGACAGTTGGGGAATACGCTTCCAAATTTGATGAATTGGCCAAATGTTGTCCCTATTACACCCAAATGGGAGAAGCATCGAGATGCGCAAAGTTTGAAGCAGGGCTATGACAGGAGATATGTCAAGCCATATGTTGCCAGCAAATCACTCATTTCTCTATCTTGGTTGACCGGTGCCGCATATTTGAGAATACCTCTAATCTTCAATGACCTGGAACGTCTAGTCATGGTCCAGAGCGACGAATGCCAGACCGGCAACAAAGAAGGGATTTTCGAGGAGATCGACCATATTTCTGACCACCTTTCTCAGCCAACCAAATTCCTTCAAGGAATCAGGGGAACCAAAGAGGTAAAATCTGCATAATTTGTGGATGGGCTGGACATCGTGATGTTGAATGTTGGTACAGAAATACTAACAACCAGCAACAGATGACTCAAAGACAGATAGTGCGACCAACAGGCCAAGGGAATGGAGGACCTGCTACAAATACCCCTGCAAATAATGCCCCGAGGATACAAAATGTTCACCGCAACAACAACTTCAACCAAAACAATAATCCTAGAAGGCCCGAAACTGGCTCAACTGGAAGACCGGGAGGAAATGCTAGAGTTTTTACCATGAATGGTGTAGAGATATCACAAGAGAATGATCTTGTATAAGGTACATGCTTTATAGGAAGTACTCTGTTAAATGTATTATATGATTCTGGAGCCACTCACTCTTTCATATCTGAGAATTGTGTAAAACATTTAAAGCTACCTACAACCTCTCTGCCCAATAAGATGATTGTCACGACTGCTACCAATAAGCCCATTTGCCCTTCCTGCATGTGTTTGAAATGTCCTCTCAACATCGAAGGGAAAGCTTATCAAGTAGATCTGATATGTTTGCCTTTGATTGATCTAGATATTGTTCTAGGAATGAATTGGCTTGCTGCCAACCATATTCTTATTGACTGTTATAATAGATCCATCTCTCTCGGGTCTACTACATCTCAATGTGATCAAGACACTGATTCTTGTCCTGTTAGCTCAGAAAAGGTAATTCCAGCAAAAGAAGTCCACACATACATGATCCTTACTAATACTGAAAGCAGGGACACTTCTCAAATTGATCAGATTCCTGTTGTTCAAGAATTTCTAGAAGTATTCCCTGAGGATATACGAGAGCTACCTCCAGAGCGAGAAATTGAGTTCAGTATTGACATTATACCGGGCGTGGGACCAATCTCTATTGCTCCTTACCGAATGTCACCCAAGGAACTCAGTGAGCTCAAAAAGCAAATAGAAGAACTTCTAGAGAAAGGAATGATCAGACCCAGTGTCTCACCTTGGGGAGCACCAGTTCTTCTAGTCAAAAAGAAGGATGGCAGTATGCGGTTGTGCGTTGACTATCGTCAGTTGAATAAAGCTACGATCAAGAACCGATACCCTCTTCCAAGGATTGATGATTTGATGGACCAACTACGAGGAGCCATTGTCTTTTCAAAGATTGATTTGCGATCAGGCTACCATCAAATAAGGGTGAAGGAAGATGATGTACCCAAAACAGCATTCAGGACACGATATGGGCACTATAAGTATCTTGTGATGCCCTTTGGAGTTACCAATGCACCTGCAGTCTTTATGGGATACATGAATCAGATTTTCCATGAGTACTTGGACAAATTCGTAGTGGTATTCATTGACGACATTCTTGTCTACTCCAAGAGCCATAAAGAACATGAAGAATATCTCCGAATTGTTCTAAATACGCTACGAGCAAGACAATTATACGCCAAGTTGTCAAAATGTGAATTCTGGTTGACGGAAGTAAAATTTTTGGGACATGTCATCTCTGAAGAGGGAATTGCCGTGGATCCTACAAAAGTTAAAGTTGTACTAAAGTGGGAACAACCCAAGAATGTGACGGAAATTCACAGTTTCCTTGGACTTGCTGGATATTATCGTCGATTCATCGAGAATTTCTCTCGAATTGCAGTACCTTTAACTAGGCTGACCCGTAAAGATCAACCATTTGAATGGACCGATAAATATGAAAGCAGTTTTACGGAGTTACGCCAACGACTCACTAGTGCACCTGTCTTGATTTTGCCAGATCCTGCCAAGCCATATGAAGTATATTGTGATGCGTCAAGACAAGGACTGGGATGTGTTCTAATGCAAGAAAGAAAGGTTGTTGCTTATGCCTCACGACAGCTAAGACCACATGAAGTTAATTATCCTACACATGATTTGGAATTAGCTGCAGTTGTGTTTGCCTTGAAAATTTGGTGACACTACTTATATGACACATATTTTGAAGTCTTCAGTGACCATAAAAGCTTAAAGTACCTGTTCAACCAGAAAGAGTTGAATATGCGACAACGTATATGGATGGAATTCATCAAAGATTATGATTTTGAACTCCGATATCATCCTGGAAAAGCAAATGTTGTAGCTGATGCACTCAACAGAAAAGCTCTATGCCTATCATATATGATGACAAAGGAGTTAGAATTGATTGAATAGTTTCGTGATCTAAATCTGGCAGTAACACCTAAAAGAGGAAGCCTTATGGTTGGAATACTAAGAATTTCAAATGATTTCCTGGAACAAGTCAAAGAAGCTCAAGCCAATGATAAGGAATTACAAGGTCTAGCAGAAAAGACAAGAGAAGAAGGCTCATAATTTAGCAAAGATGAACATGAGGTGATCAGGTATCAACAGAGACTCTGTATTCTAGTCAACACAGATCTTAAAAGATCCATCCTTGATGAAGCCTACAAAAGTAAATACAGTATCCACCCCGGATCGACCAAGATGTATCAGGACTTGAAGAAAATATTCTGGTGGCAAGGAATGAAAAGGGATATCGCTGAGTATGTAACAGCTTGCCTGATGTGTCAGAAGGTAAAGGCAGAACAACAACGACCAAGTGGGATCCTTCGACCTTTGGAGATACCAGAATGGAAATGGGATGAGATTGCTATGGATTTCGTGACCGGACTTCCCAGAACATTAGCTGGATATGATGCTATTTGGGTAATCATGGATTGATTAACAAAGATCGCTCACTTCATTCCTGTCAATATGAAGTATTCTCTAGAGAAACTCACCCAAATCTATATCAAGGAAATCGTACGATTACATGGAACTCCCACTGCAATTGTGTCTGACCGAGATCCTCGTTTCACATCACAGTTTTGGAAGAGCCTGCAACAAGCTCTAGGAACTCGTCTGAAGTTAAGTTCTGCATATCATCCACAGACAGACGGACAATCAGAAAGGACAATCAAAACTCTTGAAGATCTATTACATCTTTGTGTCTTAGAACATGGGGGAAGTTGGTAAGAATATCTCCCACTTGTTGAGTTCACTTACAACAACAGCTATCATGCTAGCATCGAAATGGCCCCTTATGAGGCTTTATATGGAAGGAAATGTCGTACACCTTTGTGTTGGCATGAGACGGGTGAGAAGACGATAATTGGACCAGAGATTGTTCAGAAGACTACAGAACAAGTCCAAAAGATCCAAATGGCAATGAAGGCTTCACAAGATAGACAAAAGAGTTACTACGACAAACGTCGAAAGCCATTGGAATTTGAGGAGGGAGATCATGTATTTCTCAAAGTTACCCCTACCACTGGAGTAGGAAGAGCTTTGAAGGCCAAGAAGTTAAGCCCCAGATACGTAGAACCCTATCAGATTTTGTAAAAGATAGGAACTCATGCTTACCGTATTGCTCTGCCACCCGAGCTAACAAACCTTCATAATGTTTTTCATGTCTCTCAACTCCGTAAATATGTACCAAGCCCTGATCATGTTCTGAGTCCTGATCAGTTTGTTCTGAAAGAAAACCTTACCTTTGAAGCATCACCGGTTAAGATTGTTGACCGACGTCTCAAACAGCTAAGAGGCAAGGAAATCTCTTTGGTCAAAGTAGTTTGGAGTCAAACAGATGATGGGGACGCTACTTGGGAAATTGAGGAGAAGATCAGGGAACTGTACCCTCAATTATTCTAACTTTGAATTTTGGGACGAAATTCCTAAAAGGGCAGGAGAGTGTAACATCCCTGTTTTTAGAAACAATTTTAACCTTGTAATTTTGAAGCATGGAAAGTTTGTAAGTAAGAATAAGTGAATAAATACCCTGTAGATGGTATGTGATATCTCAGAAATTTCATTTTTGTTTGTGGTTATGGAAATTATATAGACCATTAAAGGTATTATGCGAATTCCGAGTGAAAAAGGACCCTGTTCCGAGTGACAGAGAGAAATTCCGAGTGAAGGATGAAATTTTGAGTGTAAGGTTATGTTTTCCGAGTAATTTTTGACCGAGAGGGTTACTACCGAGTGAAATCATGGTGTGGAGAGAAGTGTGTTCAAGAGAACCACTTCTGGGTGAAATTTCCGAGTCAAACAACCTCGAATGACTCGTTTCTGAGTCAAACCTTGCCAAGTACTTCCTTTTCCGAGTGAAACTTCCCTGAGTGTGGGCATCTGAGAGATGCAGGTTCAATTGGAGGAAAACTCATTTTTGAGTAACAGAAATCCGAGTGGGTCCATTCGGAAAGGAAGATCTATCCGAGTGATTCAAAAAGACATAGTCCGAGTGAGTGTCCAATTAGATGGGAGTCGGTTCTGGAAGGTTTTACTGAGTGGAACCCGAGTGAATGAAGACTCGTATTCAGAACAAATTACCGAGTGAAAGTCTGAGAGAGAGAACTCGGTCTGGACAGATTTTATCGAGTGAGAAACCGAGTACTTGAGTCGGTTTCAGAGGAATTCCGAGCGAGGACTGGATGACTCGCTCAAGCGAGTCAGTTTTCGCTTGAGCGAGAAGGACCCCTGATGCATAATCACTCATTTCGCTCAGTTTCTTCACTTCGCCCAAGCGAGCCTTGTGCCTCGCTCAAGTGAGTCAGATTTCGCTTGAGCGAGATGACCCTTGTAGCCATTTTTCCTTTCGTTCCTGCTGACTGGTCCACTGAGTCCACATAAATCCAAAAAGGACTGTCACAACGAGCCAATTGTAGGGAAAAGTTGCACCAATCAAAGCACCTTTATATATCTTAATATATATTCCCTTCCATCATGCAAAGCTGACTGTGAAATGGCCGAAAGTTTCCATTATCCTCACCTAACCTCACTCACGAGAAAGTATTGTCTCCCACTTGCCTTCTCTTTATTAATCAATGCCACCCTTCATTCCCAAGTTCAGAACCATTAGAAATTTACAAAAACTCTCTCATTCTTCTTCTACGTACAAGCTTTCTCTCTCTCTTTTTCCTTTTCTCTCTCACTCAGAACTGAAGCAAGGACAATGAAGGGAAGCTGCCTCAACTCCATTAAGGTAAGGGGGTATATTCTCGGGTATTCTGTGGAAAACCGAGTGTTAGGAAAGGGTTAAGGTACCTTTGGTCCTCACCTTTCCAGGGCAGGTTCAGGAATTGTTTGAATTTAAATGCTTTAATTGTTATATATTTGTTATATATGTATATCTTTATTGCTATGAATATGTTCAATTGGCTATGTTGCTTATTAATGACTATGATGTTTCAGTGAATATGGTTGATTGACTGTATTGATTAATTTTGATGATTAAATGGATATGATCGGTGTTGAACTGTGAAAATACTGAGAATCATGGGTGTCTAAGTGAATTCCAGTGAAGAATTATGAACAGAAATCGGATTCAATAATAACAAGCTCGATTTTATATAAATCCGACTAGTTTTACATCAATCTGACCGGTTTTACACCAATAATACTTCAAACAGATTTTGAATTAAATATCTGATTTACAATAACCGACCGGATCTTTTGAAATACAAAAATACATAATTTAACTCGGTAAACTATCTACCTTGACATAATTTCACTCGGTATTCTCATAAACCGGCCAAGCCTTCCACTAAAATACAATCCGAACTGCTGAACAACTTCATCTATCATGGTCGGGCCTTTCATTCACTGAAACATCACCCGGATAATTATTCTTGTCGGAATTATTCACTCAGAAACACCTTCAATCGGAAATAGAGTCCTTTAACCGGAAACACCATTCCTGGAAAGACTTACTCGGAATGTTTTACTTGGAAATGACACAGAGACACTCCCCTCGGTAAACCATCCACCTTGATAAATTTCACTCGGACGTTTACTTAATCAGAAATATCATTTTGAGAGGTACTTCCACATCTCTCGCAAATAACTCATTCAGAAGCATTTCACTCGAAGATGTTTCCATTTCACTCAGATTTTAACTTACTCAAATGTGTTCCATTCTGACAGAACGATTCCTCACTCAGAAAACTCTTTTCAATCATATTTTACTTGGAAAACATCTTAATCTCACTCGGAAAACATTTTCTCAGTCCGATTCCACTCGGAATCAGGGTTATTTCACTCGGAAAGCTCATTTCACTCGGTATCAAACTTATTTTACTCAGAAAAATCTGGTTTTTTACATTTTCACTCGGCATCAGCTCATTGCACTCGAAAAACATGATTTTTGACATTTTTCACTCGGATTTTCATTCAGAAACTCTTCTTTAATCCTTTTTAAATTATTGGGACGTTACAATTATCATTATTGTTCTTATTTCTATTATTATTATTATTATTCTTATTATCATTATTCTTATTCTTATTATTATTATTGTTAGTATTATTGTTATTGACATTATTATTTTTTTAATTATGAGTAATTAAATAAGGAATATATTATTTTACTCCTTATACAAAGTATAATTTTAACCAAAATATAACCGATATATTTTCTAGAATAAGAATGAATGACTTACAACGTTTAAATAGTTGATGGTATCCAAGAGCTTGTGAATAATATGATGAGAATGGAAACACATAGATACCCAAGGATCAAATGATAAAAAGAATGCATTTCGCATCATGAAAATATTTTGACGGAGAAACAAAATAAATAAATATCTAGAGCATACACTTGGTACAGTGGAGGACACTCACGTTCGATCTCCATGAAGAATCTTGGGAGTACAACCGGAACGGAAACCCAATGGCATCAGAGTCGCGCCTGAAGCCGGGTGAGACGATGTAATTCTGGTATACTTTGACTAAATGACGGAGTGTAACTATGATCGCGGAGATCCAAGCCCCAAAATAATATATATTGATGAGAACCTGTGAGTTCATTCGTACCTTATGAAAATAAATGGGGGCTTGGGAGGACTCCGATCACTCTAGAAAGAATAAGAAGATGAAGAATCGATTTACTGGGCCCACATGCATCATGAGACTTAACCAAAGATAAAACATAATAAACCAAACTCATGCATTCCATGACAGCATATTTAATTGTTATAGTTATAAATATGTTAATTGTATGATTTATAGTGATATTATCTGTTAACTGGATTATGTCCGCACTGGTTAACCTTCAGGGTCTTGGGTTATACTCACCCTTATTGTTGATATTTCAGAGGAATTAGGAAATCAAGAACCAGAATATGAAGAACAGCAATACGCTGAACCAACTGAGAATACTCATTAAAAATAGAATATATGTAGTTAAATATTTATGGATGACTGTATTAATATTTAAGGGTGCCTGCGTGCCCTATTCTGTTAAGAGTATAATTACTTACAGTTTGTGAATGACTATGTGATTATCTACTATTTGCTTCCACTAATATGCCATTATTTTATAAAAAAAAATATTCACTTTTTCTAAAAATTATTAACACTCTTAGTTAAATAGGATGAACCTACAGAAGGGTTTGTCTTATCTAACCAAGGGTGTTACACCTACAGCTGTTTGTTAGGGCGGCCATGGATTCACTCGGCCGGGGTGGTCCCCTCCATACTGCATCAAAAATTGAAATTCATTGTCGATAACAAGTTAGTGATTGTTTCCGGGGAAGAGGACCTCCTGGTTTGTAAACCCATCTCTACTCCATACATTGAGGCTGCCGAGGAAGCCCTCGAAACGTCGTTCCAAGCCTTGGAGATTGCCAATGCAACAAGCATTGTAAAGGTGTCTTTCCCCAATGTGCCTCTAATGGTGGCATTGAACATGTTGCGGAAAGGGTACCAGCCAGGAAAAGGATTAGGGCGGGGATTGGAAGGTAGAATCCAGCCCGTGCGCCTCCCGAAAAATAAGAATAGATATGGCCTGGGGTACAAACCCACTACGGCAGATAGACGAAGGGTCGAAGAAGAGAAAAGGGGAAGGAGGGTGGCCCGTGTAACACTCTGGTTTTTAATTAAATAAATAAAATCAACAGTGGAATTTTCCAAATTTTAAGGTTAACAAACCATGCATAATCTGTTTGAATTAATAAAACTGAGTACGACAAGGAAAGGAAATGGAAGAAGACAAGGGAGAAACTCACGCACAGCGAGAGGAAGAAATGCTTAAGCGAACCCAATGGCACCAGGTACACTCGCTCAAGCGAGGGCTAACTACGCTCGGGCGATTCTACTCAAGATCTCCAGTCCGCACTACATTTGCTGAAGCGATGCTACCCTCGGTATCCTGCCATTCCACCCGGTTTTAGTGTATGGTTCACTCGGGAAGGTTCACTTCCTAATCCACTCGGGCTAACCTTAATACTCACCAGTTCCATCCTAACAGTGTATTACACTCCGTTGCTCCACTCGATTGGATTATATACGTATACGTATTGGCAATCCGAGAATGATTCTCAAAGCCGCTCACTCGGAATCTAAGAAGACTTCTCACTCGGGATAACATGCACGTCTATTACGCCACTCGGGGCATTCTACTCACCCTTTACTCGGTAACCATAATATTTCCTGCTCTAATTTTCCTACTAAGTCAAGACTCACTCCGGTTCCCTAGCTACTTACTGATTTATTACAACAAATCCACTTAGAGTCTTAGGTGTCATTCCCTAGTCGGTGAACTCTCACTCGGCGGGTTCTCACTTAGAATCGTTGATTTTCCTCTACTCAGAAAACCTCACAATTATCACTCACAGGATTCGCACCAACTCCTACTCCAGGCTATACGACCTCAATTACTCGGACAATTCAACCTCTCATCACTCGGAATGACTTGCCATCTCGCTTTCCTCCAACAACAACGTAGCTCCACTTCTTCCCATAGTCACACTGACTTCCTATGCTCGGAAAGTATACTTATACATCCAGGTTTATCGCTCGGACATCACCCACAGTATAGAATGAACACACAATATATATATAGGGAAGTATTTAAATAATTACAAACGTATTAACATGTCCCTTCTACCCGAAAGTGCTCAATTTCTGATATAAGGACTAAATCAAAATGTGAGCCGGCTAAGGCTTAACGAGACCTTATGTACAGTATATACATATACACATATATTCCATAGCGCTCAAGTTCTCTGCTCTGCCCTCGGCTCCTTCTTCATCCTTTATTCGGAGAGATGTTCACTGAAAAATGTAGCCACAGTAGGGGTGAGCTTTTACATGGAAAATGACAGCCAAGAGCTCGGTCTCAGTGACAGTACACACACTTACGTTCACTCGGTCGCATTCAGATTAAATTAAGGCCATGCAAATTAGAACAATATCAATAACATACACTCACATGCGTACTACATAAAGTTCATCCTTATTCACACATGTACATGCATCCACACACTCAGAATTCATTCATAACACCCAACACATGCCACGCGTACTATCCTAATCAACATCATAACTACATGCATGCCTGCGGATCCGACTTAAGTAATGACTTTCAGTTACAGTCCCCCCCTTTACTGGCCTCTCGTCCATCAGCTTTTCCCGCGTGGTACCGGCCTCCCATTGGCGTCTCGAGACTCCTCTCTAGCTCCTACGGCTACCACGAGCTCTCTCAGGATCTAGCCAAGGTCTGTAGCTGGAAGTCATTCCCTCGGGGCTCATGTCCTTCCACGGGTCACCCCATTCCTACATATGCAACTTATGCGTTTAACCAGCAAGCAACATCACTCAACTGATACCTCCTTCATAAACATCAAGGTAGGAGCATATTCAACACGGTCTCTATCTTTACTTTGCCAATCATACCAACATGCACAGTGATCAAACAATCAAGGTAATAACATCGGACGAATCAACTAACAGTCACATTTATATTCTTATAGTATTAATAGAGGTAGAACCATGCATCTCACTCGGCTATATCAGGAAGGCTAACAGACTACATTACCACTATCTTGTTTACATGCAAATATTATCTAACTACTCGTCATACACATGGAGTCCAAGGTCAACAATCATGCATAATATACAATCGTGACAGACACATGCATACACTTAAAGCAGTACATTCATCCGGTACCGTTCGTGGACCATGCATTTGACATGCAAGTGCCCCCTACCTACTGAAGGAACTTCGAGGGGTTCCTCTATTTCTCGATGCTGGTCTGATTGCCTCGCCCAGGCTCACACTCGTTCAGCCTCCTTGGTCGTAGTCGCACCGTGAAATAGGGGCTGTTCGTCTTTCACCCTGATGATCGTCCCTCACCAGCTGAAGGAACTCCAAGTCTCCTGCAGTATCGTCGCCGTGCGTTCTCAGGAACAGGACAGTGAACAGGGAAAAGAAGACGAAGGGCAAGAGGGAAGAGAGTATAAGAAGGAAAAAGAAGAGAAGAGAAGAAGAGGGAGTCTGAAGGAGATGCGTAACTTCAGTGCACATATATAAGCACATGCGTGTACGAGGGAGAGTGGGATGGGAAAACGTGAATTGCAGTCCCACTCACGTGGCTCCCAATCGGGAGCAGCCACCTCCTACCAACCAAGCTTAATTAATTTGTCACTATTTCTTAGATTAAGTTGATTATAATTAATAATTAATTTTCCTTCTTTGCAATCAGAATCTTAATGGTTTATTTTCATTCGGTATTACTCCTCAAAATTGGGATGTTACAGTTCTTCCCCTCACAAAAGAATTTCATCCCCGAAATTCACTCGGCGACTCACCTTAGAAAACAACTCGGGGTACTACTGCCTCATGGCGTCCTCGCGTTCCCAGGTATAGGAGGTAGTCCTGCCTTGCTACCACTCCACTTCTACCAGTTGTACGTCCTTACTTCTCAAACGCTTTACCGATCGGTCCATGATTCTAATCGGTGTAGCCATAGTGGTCAGGTCTTCCTTGATTTCCACTTCATCATCAGGCATCGTGTGGTTGGGGTCATGTAGATATTTCCTTAATTGAGACACATGAAACACGTTGTGCAATCGGGATAAGTGGGTCGGTAATGCTATTCGGTATGCCATGGAGCCGACTCGTTCTAACACTTTATAAGGCCCAATGTATTGGGGGCTCAGCTTTCCACCTTTCAACGCTCGCCCGACTCCTTTACTCGGTGAAGTCTTCAAAAACACCCTGTCTCCGACTGAAAACTCTAGTGGTTTGGTTCGTTTGTCATGGTAGCTCTTCTGCCTATCCTGAGACGCCTTCATCCTTTCCCTTATCACTCGGATCTGTTCTGATGTTTGCTTTACGATTTCTGCCCCCAGTAGCAGACTCTCACCTGTCTCCGACCAGCAGAGTGGGGTTCGGCATCTTCGGCCATAAAGTGCTTCGTAGGATGCCATACCGATACTGTTGTGGTGACTATTGTTGTATGTAAACTCGATCAGGGGAAGGTACTGCTCCCAATTCCCACCGTGCTCCAACACACACGCCCTTAGCAAGTCCTCTAGGCTTTGAATCGTTCGCTCGGATTGTCCATCCGATTGGGGGTGATAGGCAGAACTTAACCAAAGCTTCGTACCCAATTCTTGGTGCAGGCTGGTCCAAAACCGGGACGTGAACCTAGGATCCCTATCCGATACGATAGAAGTCGGTACTCCATGCAGTCAGACAATTTTGTGGATGTAAATCTGAGCTAACTTATGCAACGGGTACTTCATGTTCACAGGTAGGAAGTGTGCACTCTTCGTTAGTCGGTCGACAACGACCCAAATCGCATCATGGCCCGCTCGGTTTTTTGGCAATCCCATGACAAAGTCCATGTCAATTGAGTCCCATTTCCACACGGGAATCTCCAGGGGCTGTAATGCACCGTACGGCTTCTGGTGCTCGACTTTCGATTTCTGACAGGTAATACACCGAGCCACGTATTCTGCCACATTCCTCTTTAATCCGGGCCACCAGAATTGCGCCCTTAGATCGTGGTACATCTTCGTGGTATCTGGGTGAATACTTAGCAAGCTCTTGTGAGCCTCATCAAGCACCATTCTTCTCAATTCTCCTCCACCCGGTACGTATATTCTGTTTCTTACTCGGAAGATTCCATCCGATCCCTTGGTCAGGGACAAGTCCTTCCCTTTGGCTTGAGTCTCCTTCATTTCAGCCAAGTAGGAATCTGACTGCTGCTGCTCGTACACGGATTTTAGAAATTCATTGGCAATCCTCAGCGTGCCATCGTCATTTTCCGAGAGGAGGGGATGTCAACATGTATGTTCATGTCTCGGAACTGTTCCAATAACTCCACTTCCCTTACCATCATCACTGCTATATGAAGGGATTTCTGACTCAATGCGTCGGCAATGATGTTTGCCTTACCCGGATGGTACTTTAGCTCGAAATCATAATCTTTTAAAAATTCCATCCATCTCCTCTACCTCATGTTCAGATCCTTTTGGTCGAATAAGTATTTGAGGCTTTTGTGATCACTGTATACTTCAAATCTGGACCCGAACAAATAATGCCTCTAGATCTTTAATGCAAAGACTACGGCTGCCAGCTCCAAGTCGTGGGTCGGGTAATGCTGCTCGTGAGGCCTCAATTGCCGAGAGGCATACGCTATCACTTGGTCTTTCAGCATTAGTACGCATCCTATCCTGAGTCCTGATGCATCACAGAAAACCACAAAGCTCTCTTGCAAGTCAGGTAATGCCAACACTGGAGCAGTCGTCAACTTGTCCTTCAGCTCTCAGAAACTGCTCTCGCACTCGGAACTCCATACGAAGGGAATGTTTTTCCGAGTCAATTTAGTCAGGGGCAAAGCCAACTTAGAAAAACCTTCAATGAACCTTCTATAATAACCAGTCAGGCCCATAAAGCTCCTTATCTCAGAGACTGACTTGGGTCTCTCCCACGCCAGTATAGCTGCCACTTTCGAAGGGTCCACCGAGACACCTCCTTTGGAAATCACATGTCCGAGGAAGTGGATCTTATCCATCCAGAAATCGCACTTTGAAAGCTTTGCAAATAACTACTTCTCCTTTAATACTTGAGGTACCGCTCGGAGGTGTTCTTCATGCTCCTCAAGGGTCTTAGAATAGACGAGGATATCATCAATGAAAACGACAACAAATCGGTCAAGATATGGGTGGAATATGCTGTTCATGTAATTCATGAAGACAGCAGGGGCGTTTGTCACACCGAACGACATCACTACATACTTGTAGTGACATACCGAGTCCTAAAGGCAGTCTTTGGAATATCCGAGTCCTTTACCCGGATTTGGTGGTATCCCGATCGTAGGTCGATTTTTAAGAAGACTGAGGCTCCATGCAGTTGGTCAATTAGATCATCAATTCTGGGCAATGGGTATCGATTCTTAATTATGAGTTTGTTCAGTTGTCGGTAATCTATACAAAGTCTCATGCTGCCATCCTTCTTCTTAACAAGCAGCACGGGTGCGCCCCATGGTGATACACTCGGTCTAATGAATTGTTTTTCGAGTAACTCATCTACCTGCTTCTTCAACTCGGCCAATTCAGTTGGGGACATTCTATAAGGTGCACTGGAGACTGGCTCGGCTCCAGGAATCAAGTCTATAGAGAATTCGACTTCTCTATTGGGAGGGACACTTGGTACATCCTCAGGAAACACCTCTGGGAATTCACATACAGTCAGAATTTTGTTCACTCGGGCTTTACTCTCACCCTCGGTTAAACAAAGCATCATAAACAGTTGAGCTATACCTTGTGCCGTGTAGTCCTCATTGTGCTGCCTCGGGAAGATTATCCTTTGGTTTCTACAATCCCTTAACACCTTGTTGGCCGAAAGGCAATCTATGCCGAGCACGATATCAAGGTCCTTCAAAGGCACGCACACAAGATCGAAGGTAAAACTCTGATCGTCCAACACAAACGTTACGTCCTTACACATCGTTGATGTCAGCACCTTAGGGCCAGTCGGGTTGGCTACTTCCAAAATCCGATCCATATCCACAGTCGGTAATTGCAGTCGTCTCACACACTCGTCAGCTACGAAGGAGTGGGTGGCTCTAGAATCAAAAATTACACTAAGTGTATGTTTACCGAGTAGGCACTTACTTTGTACGATGTCGTTCGCCTGCGCAGCTTCTTCAGCACTAATGGCGTAAACTCTTCCAGCAGCTGGCTGGTCGGTGTTTCTCCTCCTGTTATTTGGGGCAAACATCATATTTCCTTTGGCTCTGTTGCTTTCGCCCCCCGAGCTTTGACCATCGTTCCTACTGCTCCTCACCTGGAATCCTCCCTGACGCACACTGGCACTTGCTTGACGGAGTTGGGGGCAGTTAGGGCGAATGTGCCCCTTCTCCTGGCAATGGAAACACTTGACATCTGTACCATCGCAATTCTGAGCAAAGTGGTCGCCACCACATTTAAAACACCTTCCATATTTTGGTCGTCCACTCATCTGTCTCCTTCGGTCACTATGGTCTTGATTCCTAGTAAGGGGCCTATTTCTTCCCATGTTTCCTGGCCTCTTGAAGTGTGATTGTTGAGGCCTTAAGGAGGGACCTGCTCTACTGTTCTGGCCTGAGCGGGCCTTGTCATCTTCTTTGAATATCCTACACTTATTCACCATTGCAGGAAAACTCCTAATCTCTTGATATCTGCAGGCTCTCTTAATATCTGACCTCAATCCATTCTCGAATTTGAGGCATTTGGAGCTCTCAGTCCCGGGTTGTTGGAAGGGTGGGTAGAATAGACACAATTCTTCAAATCTAGTCGCATACTCTTCCACAGTCATGGAACCCTGTTTCAACTCCATAAACTCCAACTCCTTCCGACTCCTTACCGTGTCGGGGAAGTACTTCTCTAAGAAGCATGTCTTGAAGTTGTTCCAGGTCAGCTGAGCATCATCGTTAGGAAATCGGTTTCTAGCTATCTTCCACCAGTTCTCCGCCTCGTCACGTAGCATATACACTGCACATTCTACCTTCTGGGCCTCGGTACAGCGAAGGCCCCCAAAGATCCTTTCCATCTCTTGAGTCCATTTAAAAGCTGCCTCAGGGTTCCTTCCTCCCTGAAATTCACTCGGCTTCCTCTTCAGGAAGCGGTCCAGCACTTGGCCATTCTCAGCTCGAGGCTGGCCCTGCCTCTCAAACACGTCAGCAAAGCGTTGGAATGCTGTGGCTATAGCCTCCATGCTTTGGCGATGCGTCATCCCTTATCCTGAAATTAACACCCCTTCATGGATAAGTATACCGAGTCACTTACTACCGGTCGTATCTCAGCCTAATATTCAGTAACTTAGCACATTATGCCATTTCTATATGTTACACAATCAGCCGGACCAGAAGGGACAACCTCCTATCCATAAATTAATATCACAACATCAATCAGGTTCAACAAATATCACAATAACGATGACCATTCGATCATAATACACACAAACGCTCACACTCGGCAAGCGTACCTTGGCCTTGGACCTTTCAGTCTGCTCTGATACCAAAATGTAACACTCTGGTTTTTAATTAAATAAATAAAATCAACAGTGGAATTTTCCAAATTTTAAGGTTAACAAACCATGCATAATCTGTTTGAATTAATAAAACCGAGTACGACAAGGAAAGGAAATGGAAGAAGACAAGGGAGAAACTCACGCACAGCGAGAGGAAGAAACGCTTAAGCGAACCCAATGGCACCAGGTACACTCGCTTAAGCGAGGGCTAACTACGCTCGGGCGATTCTACTCAAGATCTCCAGTCCGCACTACATTTGCTGAAGCGATGCTACCCTCGGTATCCTGCCATTCCACCCGGTTTTAGTGTATAGTTCACTCGGGAAGGTTCACTTCCTAATCCACTCGGGCTAACCTTAATACTCACCAGTTCCATCCTAACAGCATATCACACTCCGTTGCTCCACTCGATTGGATTATATACGTATACGTATTGGCAATCCGAGAATGATTCTCAAAGCCGCTCACTCGGAATCTATGAAGACTTCTCACTCGGGATAACATGCACGTCCATTACGCCACTCGGGGCATTCTACTCACCCTTTACTTGGTAACCATAATATTTCCTGCTCTAATTTTCCTACTAAGTCAAGACTCACTCCGGTTCCCTAGCTGCTTACTGATTTATTACAACAAATCCACTTAGAGTCTTAGGTGTCGTTCCCTAGTCGGTGAACTCTCACTCGGCGGGTTCTCACTTAGAATCGTTGATTTTCCTCTACTCAGAAAACCTCACAATTATCACTCACAAGATTCACACCAACTCCTACTCCAGGCTATACAACCTCAATTACTCAGACAATTCAACCTCTCATCACTCGGAATGACTTGCCATCTCGCTTTCCCCCAACAACAACTTAGCTCCACTTCTTCCCATAGTCACACTGACTTCCTACGCTCGGAAAGTATACTTATACATCCAGGTTTATCGCTCGGACATCACCCACAGTATAGAATGAACACACAATATATATATAGGGAAGTATTTAAATAATTACAAACGCATTAACATGTCCCTTCTACCCGAAAGTGTTCAATTTCTGATATAAGGACTAAATCAAAATATGAGCCGGCCAAGGCTTAACGAGACCTTATGTACAGTATATACATATACACATATATTCCATAGAGCTCAGGTTCTCTGCTCTGCCCTCGGCTCCTTCTTCATCCTTCATTCCGAGAGATGTTCACTGAAAAATATAGCCACAGTAGGGGTGAGCTTTTACATGGAAAATGACAGCCAAGAGCTCGATCTCAGTGTCAGTACGCACACTTACGTTCACTCGGTCGCATTCAGATTAAATTAAGGCCATGCAAATTAGAACAATATCAATAACATACACTCACATGCGTACTACATAAAGTTCATCCTTATTCACACATGCACATGCATCCATACACTCAGAATTCATTCATAACACCTAACACATGCCACGCGTACTATCCTAATCAACATCATAACTACATGCATGCCTGCGGATCCGACTTAAGTAATGACCTTCAGTTACAATCCCCCCTTTACTGGCCTCTCGTCCATCAGCTCTTCCCGCGTGGTATCGGCCTTCCATTGGCGTCTCGAGACTCCTCTCTAGCTCCTACGGCTACCACGAGCTCTCTCAGGATCTAGCCAAGGTCTGTAGCTGGAAGTCATTCCCTCGGGGCTCATGTCCTTCCACTGGTCACCCCATTCCTACATATGCAACTTATGCGTTTAACCAGCAAGCAACATCACTCAACTGATACCTCCTTCGTAAACATCAAGGTAGGAGCCTATTCAACACGGTCTCTATCTTTACTTTGCCAATCATACCAACATGCACAGTGATCAAACAATCAAGGTAATAACATCGGACGAATCAACTAACAGTCACACATTCATATTCTCACAGTATTAACAGAGGTAGAACCATGCATCTCACTCGGCTATATCAGGAAGGCTAACAGACTACATTACCACTATCTTGTTTACATGTAAATATTATCTAACTACTCGTCATACACATGGAGTCCAAGGTCAACAATCATGCATAATATACAATCGTGACAGACACATGCATACACTTAAAGCAGTACATTCATCCGGTACCGTTCGTGGACCATGCATTTGACATGCAAGCGCCCCCTACCTACTGAAGGAAGTTCGAGGGGTTCCTCTATTTCTCGACGCTGGTCTGATTGCCTCGCCCAGGCTCACACTCGTTCGGCCTCCTTGGTCGTAGTCGCACCGTGAAACAGGGGCTGTTCGTCTTTCACCATGACGATCGTCCCTCACCAGCTGAAGAAACTCTAAGTCTCCTGCAGTATCGTCGCCGTGCGTTCTCAGGAACAGGACAGTGAACAGGGAAAGGAAGACGAAGGGCAAGAGGGAAGAGAGTACAAGAAGGAAAAAGAAGAGAAGAGAAGAAGAGGGAGTCTGAAGGAGATGCGTAACTTCAGTGCACATATATAAGCACATGCGTGTACAAGGAAAAGTGGGATGGGAAAACATGAATTGCAGTCCCACTCACGTGGCTCCCAATCGGGAGCAGCCACCTCCTACCAACCAAGCTTAATTAATTTGTCACTATTTCTTAGATTAAGTTGATTATAATTAATAATTAATTTTCCTTCTTTGCAATCAGAATCTTAATGGTTTATTTTCATTCGGTATTACTCCTCAAAATTGGGATGTTACAGCCCGCCTCACTGGACAAGAATTTGACACCACGAGAATCCCCGTCTGCGACCTCTATCAGAGCTTCAGGAGCGCTGGAATGATATACCTGGATCAGGTCGCCATGGTTGAAAGCGAGCCTAACCACAACGTGGAGTTGGTATATGCTTGCCGCCCGGATCAAGAACTGAGCAATTGGGAAGTCATGGAGCTCCCTACAACCATTAACACTTTGTCAGAGTAATCACTATTATTTCATAACTTGGCGGTCCCCTTGCTATGCCCAAGGCTTCGGGACCCATTTTTGTAATAAGGGCAAAAACTTGTTTGTTTTTTAAAAAATTAATGAATACATTCCAGTCTCATTACCTTATCTTTGTGCAACCTCTGTCTCTTAAACCTCCCATTTGCTTGTTTCTTTTTTCATTTGTTATAACATAACCCAAATGCAGATCCAAAAATGATCTCCCTAAGAGCAATGAGAACTTGGTTTTGTTTCATGACTCTGATTATCCAAATGATTGCGCCTATGAGGAAAGTGAGGAAGACTTTGGACCCTCGCCTGAATTGACAAGATTGTTAGAACAAGAGGATAAAGAGATACGGCCTTATCAGGAGGAAATCAAAACCATTAACCTGGGGAATGAAAGGGAGGACAAAATGGTCAAGATAGGCACCTGTCTAAGCAAAGGCCAACAAGATAAACTGATCAAACTACTCCGGGAATTTCGGGATATGTTTGCTTGGTCATATCAAGACATGCCAGGGTTGGATAACAGCATAGTGGAAAATAAGTTGCCTCTGAAACCTGAATATCCGCCAATCAAGCAAAAGCTGTAGAGAATGAAACCTGAAATGCTTCTCAAAATCAAGGAAGAGGTCAAGAAACAATTTGAGGCTGGCTTTTTAGCTGTGGGCAAGTATCCACAATGGATAGCCAACATAGTCCCAGTCCCGAAAAAGGATAGAAAAGTACGGATGTGTATGGACTATCGAGATCTAAACAGAGCCAGCCCTAAGGACGATTTTCCTCTGCCACATATTGACATTTTGGTTGATAACATAGCCCAACACTTCATATTCTCATTCATAGATGGTTTCTCTGGGTACAATCAAATTAAAATGGCGCCAGAAGACATGGAAAAAACCACGTTCGTTACTCTGTGGGGTACTTTCTGTTACAAAGTAATGTCCTTCGATTTGAAAAACGCTGGGGCAACCTATCAAAGAGCAATGGTCACTTTATTCTATGATATGATGCATAAGGAGATAGAGGTCTACGTGGATGATATCATTGCAAAATCTAGAACTGAGGAAGATCATGTCCGCGACCTAAGGAAGCTGTTTGAGCGGTTGAGGAAGTTTAAGCTCAGATTGAACCCTGCCAAGTGCACGTTTGGTGCGAGGTCAGGCAAACTGTTGGGTTTCATTGTAAGCAAGAAAGGAATCGAAGTAGATCCCGACAAAGTCAAGGCAATCCTAGAAATGCCACCTCCTTGTACAGAAAAAGAAGTCAGAGGATTCTTGGGAAGGTTAAACTACATTGCTCGGTTTATCTCGCAATTGACATCAACCTGCGAACCGATCTTCAAGCTACTCCGCAAGAACCAACCAGGACAATGGAATGAGGACTGCCAAACAGCCTTTGAGAAAATTAAGCAGTACCTATGAAAACCGCTGATATTGGTACCACCAACCCCCTGGAGACCACTGATATTATACCTGACGGTATTGGATGAGTCCATGGGCTGTGTATTGGGCCAGCACGATGAAACGGGGAAGAAGGAACATGCAATATATTACCTGAGCAAAAAGTTCACCAATTGTGAGATGCGATACTCTACGTTAGAACGAACTTACTGTACGCTAGCATGGGCTGTGAAGCGCTTAAGGCAGTATATGTTGAGTCACACCACCTAGCTAGTTTCTAAGATAGATCCTATCAAGTACATCTTCGAGAAGCCGGCTCTAACTGGAAGAATTGCTCGGTGGCAAGTAGAGTTAACTGAGTACGACACAACATATGTCACTCAGAAAGCCATAAAAGGGAGTGCTTTGGCTGACTATTTAGCCCATCAACCCATAAGTGACTACCAACCAATGCCATTTGACTTCCCGGATGAGGATATCCTGGCATTGTCTGACGAAGAAGGTGGCAATAAGGACAAGTGGATTTTGAGATTTGATGGAGCTTCTAACGCTTTGGGACATGGAATCGAAGCCATTTTGATTTCACCAAAGAAAGAGTTCATCCCTGTCTGTGCTCGGTTGTGTTTCGATTGTACCAACAATATCGCCGAGTATGAGGCTTGTTCTCTAGGGATCCAAGTGGCACTAGAGGTGAAAGTAAAGTCATTAGAAGTCTACAGGGACTCTGCTTTGGTTATCCACCAGTTAAAAGGCGAATGGGAAACTAGGGACAACAAATTGGTGCCCTATCACTCCCATATCAAAGAAATGATCAAAGACTTTGATGAAATCTCATTCCACCATATTCTTCGGTAGGACAACCAGATGGCTGACGCTTTGGCCACTCTTGCTTCAATGTTCAAAGTGAGTAATGATTATGATATGCCTCTCATCGAGATAGAGAATCGTTGTGAGCCCGCGTACTGCCAAATGGTTGAAGCAGAACCAGATGGCAGACCTTGGTACCACGACATTAAGAGGTATATCCAGAATCAAGAATATCCCAATGGTGCTACGGAGAACGATAAGAGAACTCTACGATGGCTCGCCATAGGGTTCTTCTTGAATGGCGATACGCTTTAAAAAAGGAACCATGACTCTGAAGCGAACAAAATCATGAGAGATATTCACGAAGGCTCTTTTGGGACCCACTCTAATGGGCACTCCATGTCAAGAAAGATCTTAAGGGCTGGTTATTACTGGATGACCATGGAAACAGACTGCTTTGCCTATATTCGGAGATGTAATAAGTGTCAAATATATGCTGGTCATATTCACTCACCCCCGTTGTCTCTGAATGTTTTGTCAGCACCATGGCCTTTCTCGATGTGGGGGATGGACGTCATTGGTCCCATTGAACCAAAGGCTTCGAACGGTCATCGCTTCATTTTGGTCGCCATCGATTATTTCACAAAGTGGGTAGAGGCCGCTTCGTATACCAATGTGACCAAGAATGTCGTCGTTAAGTTCATCAAACGAGAATTGATATGTCGGTACGGTCTACCGAGCCAAATCATCATAGACAATAGTACAAATCTGAACAACAAGATGATGAAGGAGCTTTGCGAGAGCTTTAAAATCTCCCACCATAACTCCTCTCCGTACCGCCTAAAAATGAATGGAGCGGTCGAGGCAGCTAACAAAAACATCAAAAAGATAGTGTAAAAGATGGTGGTAACCTACAAAGACTGGAATGAAATGCTCCCTTTTGCTCTACACGGGTATCATACCTCAGTCCGAACCTCGACTGGGGCAACCCCCTTCTCTTTGGTTAATGGCATGGAAGCAGTCATGCCTTTCAAAGTAGAGATCCCTTCCCTCCGAGTACTCATGGAAGCCAAACTGGTTGAAGCTGAATGGATCCAGGCTCGACATGACCAACTGAATTTGATTGATGGTAAAAGACTGACTGCCCTCTGTCATGGTCAGTTATATCAAAGGCGTATGAAACGAGCATTTAAAAAGAAGGTACGACCCCGACAATTCCAAGAAGGAGATTTGGTGCTCAAAAAGGTTTTGCCAATTTAGAAAGACAGCCATGGCAAATGGATTCCTAACTACGAGGGGCCTTACGTCGTGAAGAAAGCTTTTTCCGGAGGTGCTCTCATACTCACCAACATGGATGGGGAAGATTTACCGATGCCTATAAACGCGGATGCAGTGAAAAGATACTACGCGTAAAAAAAAATCACTAGGTTGAAAACCTGAAAAGGCGGCCTAGGCAAAAGTTAGAGCGATTGGTTGGGCCGAAAACCTAGGAGGGCGGCTCAGACAAATTCACCGCCTGTAGATTCAACACTGCAATGACAACTTTTCGACAAGGAGGTCAGTTAAGAGCGTTGAAGCCATTGTCAAACCATGTCCTCGGAAGCAAAATCAGAGGATAACCAGAAATCACGAGAAAAACCCAGAATCTCACCACTCTCAGGAAATCAATGGAGGATCTAAAAGGCCTTCCTTTTTACCTTTACCATCAGTTCTTGGTACCTTGTCATATCATATCTTTTGTATTGTTCTCATCACCTGTACATAGTTGATGATCATAAATAAAATGTTTCCTTTTTCTTACATGTGTTCACAATTTAAAATGAATGAACAAGTTTTTGCCTTAAAGAAAATTTTTTAAATTTTAAAAATGACAAAAACACGAAGTTATGGGGAACGAAGTGTATACCATTGTCGGATCTTACCTCAGACAAGCACAACCAACTCCGCTAGGCAACCTCAATGAAGCCAGGAGTAAAATTTATTTTGGCCATGAGTTACTTCAAAAGCCAGTCGCCAAGGGAATTCACCTGTAAGTTTTAATTTGTCTCACGTTTCTCTATTAAGGGAGGGCCAGGACCTATGACCCTAAGACATTTAGTTGCCCAAAGTTTTTCTCAGCAGGGGAACCCCGACCGAGGGTTCCTCCCAAGGAGAACCACAAAATGGACTCAGCTCCCCTAACTAGAGCACTTCCTAATCTAATTTGGGAAAGTTAGTTATCTGATAGAACCACAGTGATCAAAGGCTAGCCATGCCTTCCTTCCCCAATAGGAAAACACTTTCCCAACATTAAAATGTCCCAAGCCGGCACATCCCCCCAGATTTTTCTCCTCCGGCAGGCCTGTCATGCATTCCCCAATGAATGCCTGTACACTTTTCTCAATCATTACAAGCAGACCCCCTGGATATCCCCAGTGGACCCTAAATTTCTCTTTCCGATCAAAGGACAATATGCCAAATCACCAAATACTCCCCCCGGTGGAACCATGAAGGTTACCGGACAGATGCTAACCAAATCCTTCCCCAGTGGAACTATACTTCCCAAACAATTCAAACTGGGGCATCACCCCAGATTCATTCTATTTCAGTCAAGGAGATTCTTTCAAATCTCGTCCAACTGGGGCATCACCCCAGGTTTATTCTCTTCCAGTCAAGGGGCAGTTCCCCAAGATTCTTTCAAATCTCGTCAAACTGGGGTATTACCCCAGGTTTATTCTCTTCCAGTCAAGGGGCAGTTCCCCAAGTTTCTTTCAAGTCTCGTCAAACTGGGGCATCACCCTAGGTTTTATTCTCTTTCAGTCAAGGGGCAGTTCCCCAAGATTCTCCCAAAAGCATTCAAACTGGGGCATCACCCCAGATCCATTCTCTTTCAATCAAGGAGATTCTTTTAAATCTCGTCAAACTGGGGCATCACCCCAGGTTTATTCTCTTCCAGTCAAGGGGCAGTTCCCCAAGATTCTTTCAAATCTCGTCAAACCGGGGCATTACCCCAGGTTTATTCTCTTTCAGTCAAGGAGATTCTTTCAAATCTCATCAAACTAGGGCATCACCCCAGGTTTATTCTCTTCCAGTCAAGGGGCAGTTCCCCAAGATTCTTTCAAATCTCGTCAAACTAGGGCATCACCCCAGGTTTATTCTCTTTCAGTCAAGGGGCAGTTCCCCAAGAGCCCTCATCCATGTCAACCGAGGGTCAACTTCAATATTTATATTTCTTGTCAACCGAGGGTCAACCCCAATCCTTTACATTTCCTGTCAACACTAGTGCAGAAAATGGCTACGAGGACAGGATACGAGCACGGTTATGTCAAAATCGTGTTTAAAAAAAAGGCGGTGGCATTTTTGTAATTTTTGAAGTTACATACGAGGACGGTTGACTGGCAACCGTCCTAAAAAACCATCTATGAGCACGGTTACTAGTGGACCGTGCTTAAAGACTGGTAAAATTTTTTTAAAATTTTTTTCTAAAAGACTTATAAAGACGATTGATGTTAATCGTACTTAAAGGTTGTGAAATTTTTTTAAAAAAAGCCTACGAACACGGTTAAGGGGAACCGTGCTTAAACGTCAAGCTACGAACACGGTTGTCAAGGGACCCGTGCTTAAAAGTGGTAAAATAATGGAGCTATTAACACGGTTCTGAGGGGAACCGTGCTTATAGGGTCCTTGTCTCGAAACTCGTTCACGCTTTATTTTCATTTCCCTCTATTATCTCTTCTTCTTCCTTCTCCCTCCATTACCTCCATTTCACTGTGTTCTCTTTCTCCTCCCTCTCTCCCTCCAGCAGCGCTGCTTCTTTACACGCTTCTTCAGGTTCTTTCTAAAACTCATTTTCCTCCTATGGTTATCTTGGTTAGAAATATTTTTAGTTGATGCAATATTAGTGGTATTTGGAAAATGAGAATGAGTTAGTAATTGCTCCCCCATTTCTTTTGTTTTATTTTTTTAGTTTTATTTACTTTGTTTTGTTAGGAAAATAAGTGTTTGGCACTCACTCGCTCGCGTATGTGATGCAGATCCAAGTGCTGAAGTTATAGCTCTATCACTAACAACACTAATGGCAACAAACAGGTTCATGTGTGAGATATGCAACAAAGGAATTCAAAGAGACCAGAACCTTCAATTGCACCGGCGAGGACACAACTTGCCATGGAAGCTTAAGCAAAGAACAAGCACAGAAATTCGAAAGCGGGTTTATGTTTGTCTCGAACCTTCCTGTGACCTACGAGCACGGTTCAAAGGAACCGTGCTTAAAAGCTACTTACGAACACGGTTCATCACCGTGCTTAAAAGTCTCTATCTATAAGCACGGTGGCAACAACCACGGTTTTGGAACCGTGCTTAAAGGTCCAAAAGAACCGTGCTTAAAACCCCTTTTTCCACTTGTGCAACCGAGGGTCAACCCCAATCTTTACATTTCCTATCAACCGAGGGTCAACCCCAATCTTTACATTTCCTGTCAACCAACGGTCAACCCCAATCCTTTACATTTCCTGTCAACCGAGGGTCAACCCCAATCTTTACATTTCCTGTCAACCGAGGGTCAACACCAATCCTTTACATTTCCTGTCAACCGAGGGTCAACCCCAATCCTTTACATTTCCTATCAACGGTGAATTAATTCAGACGAGACATCCTGTTAGCTCCCCCTAATTTCCTGTCAACCGAGGGTCAACCCCAATCTTTACATTTCCTGTCAACCGAGGGTCAACCCCAATCTTTACATTTCCTGTCAACAGTGAGTTAATTCGGACGGGATGTCCTGTTAGCTCCTCCCAATTTCCTGTCAACCGAGGGTCAACCCCAATCTTTACATTTCTTGTTAACCGAGGGTCAACCCCAATCCTTTACATTTCCTGTCAACCGAGGGTCAACCCCAATCTTTACATTTCCTGTCAACAGTGAGTTAATTCGGACGAGACGTCCTGTTAGCTCCCCCCGATTTCCTTTCAACCGAGGGTCAACCCCAATCTTTACATTTCCTGTCAACAGTGAGTTAATTCGGACGAGACGTCCTGTTAGCTCCCCCCAATTTCCTGTCAACCGAGGGTCAACCCCAATCTTTACATTTCCTGTCAACCAAGGGTCAACCCCAACCTTTACATTTCCAGTCTACCGGGGAGCAACCCCAATCCTCTCACCTCCTGTTAACTGGAAGACAATCCTTTCCAGTCGATTCAGAATTCAAAAAAAAAACAAAAAAAACAAAACAACAAAAAAAAAGAAAAGAAAAGAGAGAGACAGAAGTGGGAAATGCTCGTCTTTAAAGAAAAAAGGTCATACTGACTCGTGATTGCCAGCACCGTCAGACGCTATACCGATCAAGAGGTCCCACTTAGCCCCTACATCGGTGTTCATATCTTTACTTCTTTTTCGCTTCAGAAACACAGAAGCTTCGTGTTTTTTTTGTGAAAAAGAAGTAAAGAGGGGCATCTGTGAACACCTCTTTTGGTCCGGTCCAAGTGGAACGAATCTTCTTTTATACTGAATTCTGAATTAGAATGGCCAAATCCGAGTGAAATATAGCCCTGTTGGACAAAAATCCGAGTGGAATGACTTAAAAATGATCAAATCCGAGTAAAATGACTCAGAATGGAGCATTTCCGAGTGAAATATTACCCTGTTGAAGGTAAATCCGAGTAGGATGACTCTGATTGAAGCATTTCCGAGTGAAATATAGCCCTATTGGACAAGAATCCGAGTGGAATGACTCAAAAATGATCAAATCCGAGTAAAATGACTCAGAATGAAGCATTTCCGAGTGAAATATTACCTTGTTGAAGGTAAATCCGAGCAGGATGACTCTGATTGAAGAATTTCTGAGTGAAATATAGCCCTGTTGGATAAAAATCCGAGTGGAATGACTCAAAAATGATTAAATCCGAGTAAAATGACTCAGAATGGAGCATTTTTGAGTGAAATATTACCCTGTCGAAGGTAAATCTGAGTAGAATGACTCTGAATTGATCAAATCCGAGTAGAATGACTCGAAGTGAAGCATTGCCGAGTGGAATATTGCCTTGAGGTAAATCCGAGTACAAATTCCTGATCAAAACCAACTCCGAGTGAATATATCCAAGTAGTTATATTCTCAAGAGCCAAATTCTGAGAGAAAAAATGGCAAGTTCTGATAGAAAAGAGAGCACCTCCGAGTGAATATATCCAAGTTCTGATGCGCAAATGAATTACTCCTGAGCCCTGAATCCGACCAAGACTTGTCCAAGTGAAGGATTCCGAGAGATTGGTTGACCATCCGAGTGGAAATAAGGCTGATTCCGAAAGAATGCCCCTGAAGGATTGTTGGAGCTGTCGTAACTTCTGATTGAAATATAAAGGCCGAGTCCCGAGTTAATATGTCCGATTGAATTAATCCCGAGAGGACGCACCCAAGTTTTTTATTGTCAAGTGAAACTATTCCAATCGGAAAATAAGGATCACTCCCGAGTGAGTATATCCGAATGATTGATTGATGAATGAAATAATTCTGATTGGAAGGAAGGCCGGCTCCAAGTTGAATACTGAGTCAAAACGACTGAATCAAGTATAGGAGTCAAATGAAGCTTCAAGTAGAAGTGTTGCTGAGCAAGATTCCTCTGAGTGGTTAAAGCCCAGAGATATAACCGAGTTGTTTTGAGGTGTTCAAGCAAGGAAAGACCGAATGAATCCTTCAAACAGAGACACTCCCGAGTAAAGCCCCTCGGATTGAAGTAGCTCCGATCGAGTGCTTCAAACAAAGCTACATCCGAGCAAACAAAAACCGAGTGAATGCATCCATAGGGTCGGTTCCGAGTGAATGCATCCAAAGGATGGATGACAAGTAAAACCATCCCGATTGGAAAATAAGACCAACTCCAAGTGAGTGCACTGAACAAGCTGATCGCCGAGTGAAAGCCATTCCTAATTGGAAAAGTAAGGATGAGTGAGTGCACCGAATGAAAACTATTTCTGATTGGAAAGGAAGTAATGGTCAGATTTTCAAATGGGAGGAATGGTTGACGACTGAAGGAAATTCTGAGTGAAAAGCCAGTCGAATTTCCGACTGAAGAAAGAGTCTACATGACTCCCAAGGAAATTCGAACATGTTTTTCGAGTAATTTAATCCTAGAGAAATAGCCGAGTGAAAATTTTAGGAAATGCCGATTGGAACATTTCAATCAGTGCCGATTGGGTCGTTTCAATCAGTGTCGATTGAATCATTTGAATTTCTTCTGAGTCACCATTCAGCTTCCGAGTCCTCTTCAGCCAGATTCTGAGCCACACCTCAAACGGTACTAAGTCCCTCTTCACTCATCCCCTCTTCAGCCAGATTCTGAAGTGCCGATTGAGTCAATTAAAAAGGACTTCTAGACATTCCTGACTGAATCAATCAGGAAGGCCAATTGAATCATTTGCGCCAAGGCTGAGTCATCCTTTAATCAAGGCCGATTGAATCATTTGCACCAATGCTGAGTCATCCTTCAGTCAGGACTGATTGAATCATTTGCACCAATTCCGAGTCATCCTTTTAACCACTTTCGAGTCACTATTCACTAATTTCCGAGCCATCCTTCTCACCGAATTCCAAGTCGTATTCCAATCATTTCCAAGTCATTCTTCACTCGGTTCTGGTTGAATGTGTCAACCTGAGTTGTTTTGCTCATCCCAGCTCCTCACAGCAACCTCACACCGACCAACAAGCAAAACCGAGCAAAGCTTTCACTCGGTTTGTTGCACATTTTCCACTCGGTCTTGTGCTTAAAAGGCACCTTTTCCACTCGGATTGTTTCCCACTATGGGTGTATACCGACTGAGGCACTAAATCCGAGTCAGAAGTAGAAAACCGACCCCTACTCCCCCTGTTCACCCGTGCTGACTTGGATTCCACCACCCAAGTGGATCCAGGAATCCTGGAGGTGGCAGACAAGGGGGCGGAAGTGGAGAAATTAAAAATCTCCTCCAGCCCCTGTCCCCCACTACCAGGCTGCCTCCACTCAGAGTGGAAGCCTGAGCTGGCCTAGCACTCAGAAACCCCTATAAATGCATAAGGGTTGGGAATTTTGAAGGCTCCAGAAGCATTCATTGAGAGAAGAAACTATGTCCCTCTCTTCACTCACCAATACCCTTCCCTCTCCTCACCAACACCGTCCCTCTCTTCACTCGGTACAGCCCCTCTCCATATTGTCCAGCACCCCTCTCTCTCCCTCCAACACCGCCCAAGTTCCTCATAAATCCTTCACACCTCACTGTTCAGCATCCTGTTCTCTCGTCACACCGGAGTCCAGCTCTCCTGCTCCATCACTCGGTCTCCCAACTTTCACTCGGTATTTTTATTTTTCACTCGGTATTTTTATTTTCACTCGGTATTTTTATTTTTCACTCGGTATTTTCATTTTTCACTCAGTTTTCTCCATTTTTACTCGGTTTTTCCATTTTTCCACTTAAATAAATTTCTGTTATTTTCTTTTCTTTTCTTTGTTACCCCTTCCTAGGTTCGTAATAAATAAATAATAAAAAACAAGTGTTTCACGTTCAGACTAGCAAAAAAAAAACATCATCCACCATTAATCTTTTAGCCTCTTCCTAAAAAAAAACATCACCAAAGAACTACGTAACCCTGAGTTCTTGGTAACTCAAGAATACGTAGGAGCAGGACTTTAAATCCTGTCGGGCCCATCTCTTTTTTATCCCCACCTTTCCCATTTCATTCCTATTTTATTTTCTTTATGTTTCCTTTGTAACGGCCCTTTTATCAAGCCCATGAAAATTAATTTAGACGTGACGTCTTATTGATTTTCCCATAAGGAACGAGATACTTGGGACGAGACGTCCCGCTTATCCCTTTCCCATCTTTGACCCCGTATCTAGATTAAATCCCCATGAAAATCAATTTAGATGTGACGTCTTGTTGATTTTCCCATAAGGAATGAGATACTTGGGATAAGACGTCCCGCTTATCCCCTTCCCATCTCTGACCCCGTGTCTTGATTAAATCCCATAAAAATCAATTTGGACGTGACGTCTTGTTGATTTTCCCCTATTTTTGGCAGGCCATCACCACAAGGAACGGGATACTCAAGACGAGACGTCCCGTTTATCCCTTTCCCGTTTCTAACCCCATATGTGATTAAAGGATGACTAATTTAGACGTGACGTCTTGTTAGCATCCCTCCCTTTCTCTGTTTTTTAAATCAAAGCCGAGGTTAATTTGGATGCGATGTCCTGTTAACCTACACTCTATGTTTGTTCAGTTTGTTCCTTCCATTTCCTTTTGTTTTTATACAAAGTACAACAATAAAAGGGAAGAAATAAAACATCTTTTGTAAGGCTATTTATGTTGCGCGTTTTCAATCTTGGTACTGTTTTTGACAGGTGATGTAGGGTGCTAATACCTTCCCTACTCGTAACCGACTCCCGAACTTGAATCTCATTTTTAAACCAGTGCTTTACTGAACTTATTTTTTTCCAATGTTTTTCCTATGGATAAAAACGTTGGTGGCGACTCCCTGTTTTTCTTTTCGGAACAAAAATAATCTTGAGGGTCAACCACGCCGTCGCGATCCAGGTTGCGACAGGTACTCAACGGCCATAGAAACCCATGCCTCTCATCAAAGTATGTCAGAGTTTACCACGGCCTGTCCGGCGACGGGCGTGAATCCGAGCCATTGGAGTTATCGCCTCTGACATACTTCCTATACTGCCCTCAGGTATCGAGGCGCGGCAGATTCTTTAGTATACCCATCACTATATGCTCTAGGGGATTATTCCAATATCCCTCCTCAACTCCAAATGAAATATACCATATGCTTGTCTTATTACTAGGGTACCCGAGTACTAATTGAAACTTTACTTGCTTGGCATATTTGTCCTTAAAGTGTGCAAAGTATTTAAAGTAAAAAATTTTTCGTATAGCAGACACAAGGAACTAAAGTCTAAATACTACCTAAATCATTTTACTAGAAGTATCGAGGTTATTCCCTTAAAAAAGTCTTATAAGGAAATTTTTCTAGTATTAAAATATCTAATTTATTTCTAAATCTATAAAAGATATTTAAATAGTACTTTTATTAAACTCTTTAATAAAAAAATTTCTTTAGATTATTTGGTTTCTTCATTCAAAATATGAACTTTAAAATTTAACATCACCTTTAAGGGAAAAGTAAGGACAAATTATATTTCTCATGGTTTTCAATTATTTACTAAGGTCGTTTCATCGTATTGATTTACAACGAACAATTTTAAATTGATTTTGACTTTCTAAAATTTTTATAAATCCTTGGGTAAAATAATTTTAAAATATTTCTCCTAATCCTATATTGAAAATAAAAGAATCCTCTCTTTCTAAAGTAAGGATACAAAGTGGTTAATTTTCATTATTTGTCAAAACGTCATTTTTGTCGTAATTTATCTAGAAGATTCCGATTTGGGTGATTCCAAAGTCAAAAGTGTTTAATTTTTAAAATACTAATTAAATATAGAAAATTTAAGTATCAAATTTTCCTAGAGATAGCCCCTACGTGAAAAGGTTGTAAGGTACCAAGTTTTGTCGTTCTAACGTTCGTAAAAACACGTTTAAGGACAAATCGCGTGTTGAACATTATCCCAATCAATTTTACTCATTTGGGTATTTTTCTCTTGCTCAAAGTTCATTTTTAACATCACTAAATACTTCTCCAAAACAGTTTTATCAAATTCGTCCATTTACCCATGAAAATACATTTTTCACTGTTTCTAAATCACTGTTCGCATATAAACTTGGGTCTCTTTTTAATTCTTTCATTAATCATCACATTTACCAAAAACTTTGTCATCAAATAAAGTAATAAACAATCACAACACAACAGCTCCCATGTGTAAAGATTTCATCAAAAATAAACTTTAAACGTTCCTAAAATATCTCTTTTTTTAGTTTAAAACACATCGCGAAACTACCACAAATATAAACTAATTATCTCTTTATTTTTAATATGGTTATAGAATTTAATATATAACTAGAAACTCATTTTTAAACAAGAAATTCAAGGATCAAACCATGCAAATAAATCTCAAGTGTTGATTCATTTTAAGCGAGTTCCTAGGATCTATCAACGTTAAACCTTTTAGCTAACCATAAAAATTTTCCAGCAGCAATAATAATCAATTCTTAGTTATATAAACTTATTCTAAAATATTTTAGATCTCCAAAAATTTTATTAACACCACAAGCACCAATTTCAACCAAGAACACACATTATTAAACCAGTATATCACATGTACATGTTCACAACAAAAATTCTGTGGCAATAAAAATTCACAAGTTAGTAACTTTATAATTAAAATTTTAAAATTCAAAGAACATAATAAAATCATTGTGCAGTCATGATACCACTTAAAGATCTCACTTTTTTCCAAAGAACTTTTAAGATTTAAATCATGAAAACCAAGATCTTTAAGGAGGGATCAAGGTATAAATGCTAAGGAACATTTATACCTCATCATGCAAGCATCATCTTATGGATTTTAACAAGCTAGGTACACCCTCTTACCACAAGAAATTCGACCACTAAGAGAAATGCCAAAGACTTCAAGGTTTACTTTTAAATCATCATAATTTGTTTCATCAAGGAGGAGGAAAATGGATACTTGGGAGATGGTGGTTTTGACGTGAATTTGATGGTGAATGTGAGAAGAAAATGCTTTCTATTTGAAGAAATTTCAAGGAGAAGGTAAGGTCTTGGAAGGTGTAGCTTGAATTTTTGAGGTTAGGAAAGGTGGTGTGGTGGTTTGGCTTAGATGGTGGTGAGTGGATAATGATGTTGTAGATTGAAGAAGTATGAAAAAATGAAGGAAAGTGTTACTGGAATTTTTTTCTAAGTTAAAGAGAATGAAAAGATCAAAGGAGAAGCAAGAGTGGTCTCGGAAGAGTGAAATTTTGGCATACATGCTTTGCCCACCAAGGAACTCCACGGCTATGAGTGAGTGGGAGAGGTGTCACCATGCTTTCATGCACTTGATATGTGTCATATGAAGCTGGTGGTGTGGTGGAGAAAGGCCTTGCATGGCTACGGCAAGTGGCAAGGTGGTGGTGCAACATGATTGGTTAATTGTTCATGCAAAACTGATGTGTCAAGTGTAGGTGCAGTCACTTGCTCATAAATTTAAGGGCCTTTTTGGGCCAAATTAGAAAATGGGCCAAACATAAAAGTTTTAGGTCTTTTTGTTATCTTTAATGTGATATATGGCACAAAAATTTTCATTAAGGAATGAGGGAATTATGGCTCAAATACTAAAGTAGTGCAAGGCTACAACAGGATTATTGTTTCATGCAATGATTAATCAAATTTGTAGAGAATTGTTTCATGGAATGATTATTGTTTCATGCAATGATTAATCAAATTGTTAGGAATTTAAGCTTTGTGTTCTTCATCAAATTTGTAGAGAATTGAATTAAGAAAATTTTGGCGAAAGAATCGTTCGATTTCATGGTCATACGAGGGAGAAACATGAAAAATACTAAACATAGTGCAGGCTACCATTGGAAAAACGTAAATTAGTGTGGTACTTTAATTTCTGGGATTTATGGGGTAAGAATTGGTTCTCGTGGTCAACATCTAAGTTGTAGATAAATTTGATACAGAGATTTTAGGACACGAATGACTCAATCTAATAATAGGAGAGGAAATTACGCCCAAGATATGTATAGATGCGCATTTCAGCTTACCCTGGTAACTTAAAATTGAAGTTTTTGGGCTTAGGTGGTTAAAAATGGGCATTGGACCTTTCATAAAAATCGTTAGGGACGATATGAGGGACGTTTTGGTGTAAAAATAATTGACTCAAGTTTCTTAGACAATTTCTTGGTCAAGACTAGGGAAGTTACACAGTTTAAATAACTTAAAAACAAAAATACTTTAAATAACTTTATCAAATCATTAATACTCAAATTAATTAATATTTGTTATTATGACTATTATTAAACACACTTATTATTTCCATCTAAATCATCATTATTATTCACACAATTTAGTAAAATACCCTTCGTTAGCTCATAAAACCTTTTTAAGACACTAATCAATCATTAAGCAACAAGCCGACCATAGCCCAGTCATTAGTACACACAAAGTTATCACGCAATCAAGACCATTGACCTTAAAGACCTAACACATAAAAATGAGGGTTGTTACAATGTGCATTATTAACAAATCTTGAGGTCTGGTAAATGATAATCGATCCTTTACAAACCGGACTTGGTTCCAACAATCTCCCCCTATTTGTTGATAGCAAACATCAAGTCTTTTATTTAAATAAAGTCTATGATAATCAAAACATATCAGAGAGAGAGAGCACTAAATCATCAGATTTAATATCAGGTCATGGCATCAGAACATATTCAAAAAATTATATGCATTGATATTGAAGCAGATTTTAAACAAAATCAGAGCTTATATAACTGATGCTTTTAAATAGATAGCCAAAACAGATATGTGATCAGAGGAAATTTTGACTTATAAGAGCAGAGAAGTTTTACAAACCAAACATTTAAGTCAGAGCAAAGATTTTTTAAGTAAAATAATAGATAATCAGAGCAGTTATGTGATCAGAATAATATATAACACATAACAATTGTCAGAGCATAGGTTTAGTCATAGAAACTAGAGCATATTTATCTAAAAGATTTTTCAGAGCAAAAATAGATTTTATTAATCATAAATGGTTAGAGCAATGAAAAATTACAACACACAAAAAAATTACAAGACATTTATTTTAGTTATACTCATAAACTATTCTACTCCCACTAAAATAGATATTAACTTAAACCTATAAAAGATTATACTTTACTCTCCCTTTTGATATCAACAAAAAGGAGGGACATCATAGAGTTAGCTAACGACCACAGGTTGAGCTATTGAGAATTAAGGCAGAGGCAGACTGTGAAACGATGGGTAGATAGCTATATTGAATACTAACAATCTGAGGAGAGTAGATGAAGATAACAGATGGACGATAAAGAAAGATAGGAAGGTTTTAGAAGAAAGACTATTCTTGAACATAGTGCCATGACATCCCCATAAGAAATTCAAGTCAAAGAAGTTTTCAAACTTTGGAATGGTGTAAGAGAAAGAGCCATGTTGTCCAATCTATGAAAGGTTGTGATTCTAGATAGCACTGGCATAGTCTTCATTGGGATTAGGCGTAGTCATGATGCTCTTTGAAGAAGCCTATGATAACTCCTTTGGTTTGTGGTCATCCCAAGAAGCTTTATAGTATTCAAACCTTGGAGGGTCTGACTTCTTTAATATTTCATTTTCAGTGGTCATAGACTTCGAGTTAAGGAGGTTCAGAGCAAAGAGAATCTACTTCCCAAGAGTGACCAAGCATCAATGAAGGTTTTAAAGGCACTAGCCTTGTTGCCTTGCATCAAGAACTTTTCTATCTTTAGATTTTAAGACATGAAACACTGTGTAGTCTGATGGAGAGGTCAACTGGGTATTTAGCATGATCTTGTCAAAGGGCATTTTGGATAGAAAATGAGGGGTTGTGGGAAATGTTGGGATTTTATGTGGGTTAAAGCTTGGAGAGGGTATAATGGCTAGGTTGGTAGGGTGTTGATAACCTATGTCATCTTTATCTAAAGTAGGTCTGGTTAAGCCTGGGGTACTTAAGGTAAGATAGATGTTGCTGGTTCTTTTGGGATGGTGGCTGATGGAGAAGACACATCTAGGGCGAAGATAACATGGAGGTAAGGATTAGAAGGTATATGTGTTGTGGTCTGGTCTGTGGGTTGAGGTGTGTAAATTACAAGTTAGGTAGATTTAGGTTGGGAATAAGATAGAGGGATAGAGTTACTTACAAGTTCAGACTGCACAGGCTTATGTCTTGTTTTATCCTTCAGCGCTTTATGCCTTTTCTTTTTCTTTTCTTAAGCCCTTTGCCTGAGCTCTTCTTCATCAACCTTGTACTATTTGTACACTTCAATGAACCGATCAAACTAATCCATATTGGTCTATTTACTGGTGTCCAAGTCTGGGAACTTCACAAGATGCACTTCGATGAAAGCAATCATCTCGGCGAGGTTAGGATAAACAACAGACTTATCCTTTGCCAAAGGTTTCTTCTTTTCCTTAGTTTCCTTGAAGTAAGATGAGCACATCTCGTGGTACTTTTCAAGCCAATCATATGTAGACTAACCCTTCACTTAAACAAAAGGATTTAGAGCTACAAAAACTTAGACAAAACGCTTACTCTGTTCAATTGAGATTGGGTTAGTCTAAGAAGGAGGAGGAGATAAAGACTTTTGTTGTTGAGGAAGAGGAAGAGGAGGTTCTAATCTCTGAGTCTTCAATTGACCAATGGGGACTTGGTTATCGGGGTATAGAGATCTTCTAGGAACTTCAATGACCATGGGGTCTAGCACTGATTCCTTGACTGGAGAGGGATGGGGAGTAACATTCTTAGGCTTTGCTTTGAAAGGAGAAGCATACTTCTCATGCTTAGCCTGAGCTTTCTTGGTAGTTTGAGCCTTCTTGACTACTAGATCCACAATGAGAGGTTCTTCAGTAGGCTTTCTCTTGGAGGCTAGCTTTGTTGCTACCAGAACTGGAGCAAACTTCTTCTGTTTCACCTCTGTAGGGGCAAACTTCTTCTTGGCAGCAAATGATGTAGTAAACCTTTCCATGGTCTGGTCCAGAAAGAGTGAGAAGGTGGGTAGCTTACTCACCAAAGATGTACTTTGAATCATATCCCTAACGGTCTGGGTTGGGATATTCTCCAGAGCAAAAACTTTCATCGGCAAAGCAAGGTAAGGGATCTTATTATGTTTCTGTCCTACCGAGGAGATTAAATAAGTCATGATGATGTTGGCCAGACTTACCTTCTATTTCACCAACATGTGATACATACAGAACTTGTCCAACTTAAAGGCAGTGTCTTTTACACTCTTCCTAAGACTTGCTTTGTCAGAAGATGAAGCATCTTCACCTTGGTAGCAGGTTTCCAGAAGTCAGCTTTCCAGGATGACTTTTCCCATACAACAACTTATTAATCTCTAATGTCGAAACTTCATTGTACTTAAAGTCATCAGCATAGACATTTCCACCAGATGGACACTTAAACACTATTGTAATAACGTCTTTAGAGATTTCAATGGTTCTTCCCTTCATACTTGATGAATCTAGACTTATCCACTATGACGGTCTTCTAGAACTCCAACACTAGAGAAAGAGAAAAGGATTCTCTGTCCACACAAAACTATGTCCAACCAATCCCATCAAGCTCAACAGTGACATCTCTGCCATCGAGCTTGTGTTGCTCAAGGTGGAAAAGGACAGACTCCATAATGTCAGAAACCTTAAACTTGAGAGCCATCAAAAGGTTCAAAGGATAAAGAAGATGAAGAGTTTTAGGATTTTTGGAGAAGAAGGGGTTTTTCACAAAATAGAGAGATAGAAAGCAAAGACAGAGGGAAAACTGAAGGGTTTACATAGAGGAAAGAAATGATATGAAAGGACACTTATTTAAAAGGAAATAACTATTCAACTGAAGAGAGAGAGAAAACGGTTTAGGTGGCAGTTACACAAAACATTAACTTCTGCCACGTTGGATGTTTTAAAGTAAATAACAATAAGATGTGAAATGGTTCAGTTAATCAAACAATTCCAACTGATTTAATTTCTCAGCATTAATAAGAGCAGACTCTTATAGGTTCAGGCATATCAAATACAGAAGCATACATACCAAGACCCAAACTTATCATGAAAGCACATATACTTTTAAAAATAACCATATTCACACATGAAACATACTTATTCAAGCACTTCTTAAATTCAAATTATGCTTGATAAATGTAAACCTAGCCTCAGCCAAAGGCTTTATGAAGATGTCTACCCATTGTTGGTCTGTGTCCATAAATTTCTTGTCAAGAACTCCTTTCTGCATATAGTCTCTGATAAAGTGATATTTTGCTTCTATGTGCTTAGCTTTTGAACGCTGAATAGGGTTCTTTGACAAGTTGATTGCGCTTGTGTTATCATAGAAAACTGGGATCTCTACTTTTTTGATGGAGTAGTCCCGTAGCTGGTACTTTATCTAGAGAAGTTGAGAGCAACAACTTACTACAGACATATACTTTACCTTAGTTGTTGAAAGAGCAACTGAGTTTTGCTTCTTGCTTCCCCAAGAGATCAGACTTTTGCCTAGAAAATGGCATCCTCAACTTGTGCTTTTTCTATCCTTTCTGAGACGCCCCAAAAATAAGGTAAATTTTTCACGATTTTATAGTAATTAAAGAATAGAAGGAACTGCGAGATAGATCATTAATAAGTAACCCTGAATCATTTTAAATAATCTATCCCATATAAGAAAATTTGAGAAATCAAGAGTCTTCCTTGGACAATCGACCATGGGATCGTCAATAAGGGATAACGGAAAGCATAATCGATTTGAGAGTTATGGAAAGAATGGAAAAGGGTTTAAATAGACTTGCATTGATGGCTAAAAGTGGTAAATGAAGTCTCACATGGACATACAATAGTGCCACGGCTATATAATCCCTTCCATCAACAAAAACATATGAAAATTTAAAGAATCAGGGGTATGAATTGATTCAGGCACCCCAAGAATCAATTCAAGTGCTTCTGGAGTCTAAACCATGAAAACAGGCCCCTTTGAATCGATTCAAGCTCACATGAATCGATTCAAACATTCCTGTACCTCATGAACAGTGATTCCAGTGAGCTTTGAATTGATTCATGCGGGGGCTTGAATCGATTCAAGCAGTTCTGGAATTAGGAACAATAAAAATAGTGTGTCTTGAATCAATTCATGCACTGTTGTGAATCGATTCATGATAACACAGAGGCCATTTTATGTAGAAAAAGTCTCATTTTTGGACTTCTAACCCCCTAACTTTTTCATATGAGTCCCAATGCCTACCAAATTTTGACATCAATTTATATACGTCAGTTGTGACATGTGGCCATCGGCCACACTCAAAAGTTCCCAAAAATGAGAGAGTTATGCGCATAAATACGTTTCACTCATTTTGAGGCATTTTTGTGCAACTCAAGGACCTATTCTCAATGGAATTGGTCCATTCCAATTTCTACAAGTCATAAATCATGAATTTAAGCTATTGGAGTCATTACATACCATCAAAACCACTTAAAACACAATTTGACCCTATTGGTTCCTCAAATAGGCATGAACATTAAAACACAACATTACATACACTTCATAAAACATTGTAATTCATGAATTAACATCATCTATTCATCACTTGGGCAATAATTTTAGCCCCATAACTAACATCATACATTGTCTAGGTCATAATAAAAAATTAGCCATACATATAGGGTCCAATTTTCACCTAGGACCTTCAAAATGAATATACACCAATCCAAGTACATATTAAGCATACACCATTCATCATATGCTATACAAAATCAATATTCGCTGGCCAAGGCACTTCCTATACACTAATTTACCTCTATCATCAAAAGCACCTTTCCAAAAGATCTAATCTCACTTCCATGAGTGTCCTGCATCATAAAGCTAAAAATAGACAACATGGGAGAGTGAGTCTGTAACATCCTGGTTTTGATTTAATTACCAATTAAGGTTAATTATAGAATTAAGATTATTGATTGAATAATAATAATGATATTAATAATAATGCCAGGAAATGTCGCATATGCCCTTGGTGAGTTAGGAGGTTCTTCGGTCCTCTCTCCTTCAATTCCCACTCTGATGGGAGTGGCTTTAATGGTGATGTGACGACTGATGGTGAGGGAGTGCAGGCGTAGAGCAGTGTGATAATGAAAGCTTTGGCTTCACGTTTTGTACTCACTTTTTGCCCATTCTTATCTAGTTTATGCTGCAAACACTCTTTATTTTCTCTTGCATTCCCTGGAGATTCCTCTTCTTCTTCCTTGTTGTCTCTTCACCTTCATCTCCTTCATCTTCTTCTTCCACTCGCACACCGAGTAGAACAGCATGGTTAAGAGAACAACATGGTGCTGTGTCTTGGAGGCTAGGATCCTCCTCTGTTATGCCAAAACGACTATGGGTGCTTGAAAGTCTGGGAGTCCTTCATTGTTGGTAAGGACTGAGCTGTTCGAGTAGGGGAAATAGCCTTGGAATCCTCCACTGGACCGAGTGTGAGGACAGCTTTGTGCCTGGGAGGTTTGGAACTTCCCATTGTCTTGCGTATAGAACCTAGAGTCTCATGGAGGAGAGTTGATCGTGTGTCCGAGTGGCTCGGTGTTCCTCCAAAACTGGGTGCTGCAAGCTCAGGGAGCTTCTGGGATCTTCATTCCAGGTAGGGGGGTTAACTTATATCTCAAATGTATGGTTTATGGATGGGTTCCGGGTGGTTTTGCTTAAATATGTTGTGATATGTTTGAATATGCTGATTGATGACTTGTAGTACATGCAACACCCGGATAGTTGTGATATTTATGATCTGTCTAGTGGTTTGGTGGCCCCGTCCCTGAGATGTGTGTTGTTAAGCATATGATTGCTGAGTGAATGCATGGAATGTTGGCTTTTAATAAAATGCCGAGTGAATGCATGTGCTGTGAACCAGTGTGAATATTAAACGCATGTGGTGTGTAAATGCTGTGCTGGTTCTGGTTATGATCCTATGTGAATGTATGATATGTCGTGGTTGTTAATGCCGAGTGGATATTATATGAGAAGCATGTGATGCTTGTTGTAAATGATAATTCCGAGTGGATGGCATTGTGATTGCCAAGTGCATGTATTGTGTTATTGATATGCCGACCCCTGTTTGTGAATAATAATGATAAACTACATTGGATGCATGTTATTGATAATTGAATGCCGAGTGCATTGGCGTTGGACGCCTGATTGAATAAGACCGTATGCATCTGATTCGTCATTGGAAATGCTTGGAGCATATAGCGTTGGACGCTCAATACTGATCGGCAATCAGATGAATACGTGTTAAATATGATAAAAGACCTTGGGTTGGACTCGAGGCAGTGCCGAGTGCACTAAGCGTTGGACGCTTAAGACCTTGGGTTGGACTCAAGGCAAGCCTACCGGGTTGGACTCGGGGCTGCCCGTAACACTTCCGTTGTCACTTGGAGTGACTGTGTTACATGTGAGGGCAAACGGTTTGGTACCAGTAAAATGGCCGAATCAGCTTGGAGCTGAGAGAAGGCTTGGAGCCTATGTTGTAACAATAAAAATGGATAATAAATAACCAGATCCGGGTGAAATGAATATGTGCACACTTATGATTGTCATTGAGCTCAATGTGAATTGTATGAATATGTGGAATGTTATTTGGAATAACATGATTGATATAGTCTTGAATGACTTGAGTGGAATCCGATTGGATTAATGCATGTATACTGATATATTTGCCGAGTGCAATATGCTGTTGTGGTTGTGATACATGCTGTGGTGAATAATATGAGTTATATAGCCATGTACGAATTGATTAATCCCGATTGGAATATATGTATGCTGATGTTGTTGCCGAGTGCAAGATGATAATATGGTTATGATATATGTTGGGGGAATTAAGGGAATTATATAGTCCTGATTGAGTTGAATGAATTTCGATGTTGTGTGAATATTCATATTGAATGACTGTGTTATTGCTGATTGAGATGTGTTAATGTATGGTCGAGGATTCTAAGATTAATCTGAGTCAATAACTATCATTTAATATGTAAAAGCTCACCCCTATTGTGGCTATATTTTTCAGTATATGCAGGTCAGACTGGGAATGAGGAGATGGCCTCAAGTCCGAGTGGGGAGCACTTAGATTGTTGAAGTGCACATATAGTATGTATATTGTAAATAGATATGTTAAGCCTTGGCCGGATCTCTTGTAATCCGAACGGACTTAACTATATGGGTTGTCTATCAGGTTTGTGAACAAGTATACCTTGTATATATATATATTTTTCATTGATATAAAGTTACCCGAGTTGTTCGTTATGTGGTGTTGAGAGAATAATGCTAAGTTAATAAATTCCGAGTGGAATATTGATGGGAGAGCCATTGCTGAGTGAGGCTTTAGTTTGTGTGGCCTTTTCCGAGTGATGAAGGCTTAAAATGGTTCCGAGTAAGATGTACTCGAGTGGGCTACTTCTGAGGGAATACTGGTCCATATGTTACCGAGTGAAAAATATGTGTAAACCCCGAGTGGGGAAGGGTTTGAATATTTCCGAGTGATAAATCCCGAGTGAACCATCTTCTGAGGGGAGAGTAATTGTGATGGTTCTGATTGAGGTATTCTAGGAGTCCTCTCCCGAGTGAATGAGGTTATATATATATTCCGAGTGGATGAGATTTAAATAAGTCCGAGTGACTTAACTTTGTGACTCCTTCGGAGGGAAGGTAGGATTATGTGATCTCCGAGTGAGGAAGATCAAATCGTGCCGAGTGTAAGATGGATAATGTATTCCGAGTGAATCGTGGTTGTGTTATACCGAGTGGTATTGGACTGGGGAATTACTCCGGGTAAGGGAAGCTTATGGACTCCGAGAGGAGTATCCGAAGGAATCATTTCCCGAGTGAAATACGCCCGTGTGTTATAATTGTGATTTGGCTAAGTAAGAATTTACCGGGTGAATCATATATGTGGGGATAGTTCCCGAGTGGACGTGGTCCCGAATCCTAGTGATGAAATTACCGAGTGAGTGGGTTCGCTACAGCGAATGAGGATTTCGCTCCAGCAAGTGTGGAATGGAAGGAAGGTTCTGAGTTGGTTCTCGCTTAAGCGAGTGGATGTCTCGCTCAAGCGAATTTGGGCCTCGCTTGAGCGAGTGAACACTGATTGGGTTCGCTCAAGCGCTGTATTCCACTGGGCTGCCTTGTGATTGGTTTTCTACTTTCCTCGCCTGTAGATTGTTTATTTCTGTCCCGGTTGCCTTGTAAATTTGGGAAAAATTTCCCCGGTCTCGGTTTTTACCTTTATTTAACCCATGGATGTTTCAGAGTCATACATTCCAAAGGATGAAAATCAATACAATGTGATTGTGTACATATGCATTCAACATCATGTATACTTTGCATCGACATATTATTCAACATATCAACATCTCACCAATTATACACATACTCAATCATCCTTATGGGTCATAACCAAGTATACATTTACATACACACAATTGAACCCCTCATCATATTAGGCTATCAGATATAAAATCACCATACACAATATATATATTTGTAATCATATCTTTTATGTTGTCTTTAGGTATTTTCTTACCCAATCACAACCATCACCATTTGTCATCACCTTTGGCATACCTCCTTGCTATATGTAAATGCTTTTAAGCTAATGCACATGCATAAAAGAGTAATATTAATTGTGGATCCGACTGTGGGAATAATCACCAAAATGTTGGTCAAGTATGATCATATAACTATACCCCTATTGCAGTAGAAAAATATGTACACATATTTCATCAAATTGCATGCATATCATTAGGTTTTACTGGTACCAAACCGCATCGCCCATCTTGCAACACCTGGCCATTTACACCATGACCGCGGTAAACACTATAATCAATATAAAAGTGTTGCAGGCTAGCCATGATTCATAACATGGCAGCTGTGATCCTTAGGACCACCGGGGACACTTGCTCATCAAAGAACCACCCTCATAGGGTCGGCCACATACAGCTCCCCGTAGCTGTACATGGGTAGCTTCGTGACTTACACTCCGAGTCACAAGGGGAAATAAATGTACTCGTGCACCAAGTCGCCCTCCCACTAGTCCGGTCGGGGGAATCCCTAACATTCTAATACCAGCGGCTAGGTAGTATGCCATGGATGCAATGCAAATGCAAATCATAATGCATTCTCACAACTATGCATCCTAATTATGCCACCCACCAATCAACATCACCATCGTTTCTACCATACATTTCTTAGTGGATTTTATTATCATTGGTTGTTACTATTGTTCAAATTTTAGTGTGGCATATTCAATAATTCCTCATTGTTACAAGGGCATCAAATCATCAATTTCAATCATCAATTCTTCATCATCATAAAGGCATGCTAATCATTCATTTTCATTCTCTTGTATCATCAATAATGACCATTCCACATTCATGGTGAACATAACACAATCACATTATCATCTAGGCAATTTACTAGCCAAACAATTCATCATCACCATTTAGCATACCATGAACTTTCCAAATGCACATTACATATTGTCAATCATATTCATTATTATCATTATGTTTATCAACCATAAATCATCATTTCCACTCAAACAAGGCAAACATGCATATTGTCACATATGACAATCAAACACTACTCAATTCATGCATTTAGAATATAAAACTCCTCTCCTACCCCAAGAGAAGAATTCCCAGCGATACGACATTCTCGCCTCATTGTTCGAAATTGGGTCCTACATTTCATAAGGCATATATTATTATTTTCTACTCAAGATCACCTAGATTCATATATTCTACTCTAACACTTGGTGTTTACAACATTATCATTATCAAGTTATTTTCCATTTAATTAATTTCACCTCAACCACCATGGGTTAGGCATTCAAGTTCATTTTTATGCATTTAAGGCCATACTCACAAAAGGGTTGACATACCAATGGCCATTAATCACTATTTATGGCCACCTACCATTATCAACATCAACTCTCACCACCAATAAAGATTCTCTTAATATATTTACTCATACCCATCATTCAAATATCATTCATTCCCTCATTAAATCACTTTCCAACCAACATTAATCATTTTCCCCAATTTCCACAAGTTAGGGTTTCTCTAAAATCCTACAACATCATAATTGCATATCATTTTCTACCATCTCAAGCATTAATTTTTGTGTACCCTATTAATGGTCCATCAAGCTTGTATTTAAGACCACCCCACCTTACGGTTTCCATATTAAATGCTTCTCCCAACAACCCATACATATTTATTACTCACTCAAACCTTAAAAACCCAACACCTAAGGCATAAGCTCAAAGAAAAAGGAGAGAAACTTACCTCCACCAATAAACAACAATGAGCTTTAGAAGGAGAAAGGTTGGTGACAAAAATTGAGGGAGAAGGAAGGAGAAGCTTCAAATCAATGTCACCTCCTTCAAGCTTAGAGAAAATGAAAATGGAGGAGAAGGATAAGCACAACACTTGTTTAGGTTTCTGGAAGGAGAAGAAGAAGGAATGAAGGAGAAGAAGAAGAGAGTGTTTGCCTTAGGAGAAGATTGAGCCAACGTGAGAAATGAGAGAAGAATGAGGAATTAAGTTTTTAGTTTGGCCCGTCATTTAAATTTCCTCTATTTCATAACTTACAGGATCTCTGTTCGGGCTCAATACGTTATCTAAAAATTATTGTGAATATATATTTGGACTCCCAATAATAATCTTAACAGCCCTGACCAATAACACCTCAACCAGAGATACTTGGTCTGACACCCGTATTTTAATCGAGTATATTTTCAGCTCATAAAGCCTCAATAAATTATGAATAATTCCCAAAAATATTAATTTAATTATTTCCAATATTTTGGGACATTAATTAACTCACCTATAATTATTTCATATTTATTCCTCTTTATTTAATCATTTATTTCAAAATTTGGGATGTTACATATTCTATCTCCTGTAAAATCTGCATCACAAAATCTAGACAAGAAAAACAAGGCTTGTAACAGCCTTGATTTTCTAGAATAGGAGCCCAAGCTCTCGGGACCTCCGAGAGTACCTTGTTAAGTATTTTAGGAGAGTTGAGGCTTTGGCTTAGCCCCTAGGTTATTCTGAGCATAAGGAAGAGAGACCCAAGAAAATGTGAGTAGGGAATAGCTCAGTCAAGTAAAAGAAGTGAGTAAGAGAGGTTGTGTGAATTAGTGAAATTTAAAGGAATTTTTTGACTAGGTAGTGATTTATATGAAGAGATAATTGTGTTTGATTTAACATTAGGACCATTAATGTGATGTATATATATATATATGTGTGTGTTATTGTCATTGATGCTAGAAATAATGAATTATGAATGATGTTTAATCTTGGTAATTTATAGATGGTGTTAGTTAATTATCTGTTAATAATGGCCATAACTAATTGAGGATATTTAGACTCATTTAAGTATCAAGTTATATTTTAAGGTTAGATGATTATTAGAGCCCAAAATCTCATAAGACATTAATTAAACCCTTTAATAAAGGTGATTAGCAAATAAAACCTTATTTTGATATTGACTAGTTAATGGATTTTATTATTAATGATTTTAATTAAATTAAGATAAAATAAAATAATTAGATAATATTTATTTTGATACTTAATATCATCAATGATGAGTTTAAAATATCAAAAAATATATTTATAATAAGGTTTAGTTAAGAAATTAATTAGTTATTATTAATATTTTAATAATAAATGTCACCTGGTTCCCCGACTTTGAACTGTGGGACCCAACTTGAGGTCGGACTCTGACCGTTCGACCCGAGACTAGTGATCTAGTAGGAAAACTAGTCCTCTTAGGATCGTTTCGTGAAGAGTCAAGGGTGCTTGACTTAGCCTAACCCGCCATTTCAGAATCCTTAACGTCCCCTATGTTTGACCGTTTAGATACCCCGGGATATCCGATGGTGGCACGGTCAGTCTTTGATAACTCGTTTTGATGTTTTAGGAACTTTTTCTAAAGGGACTGAAGCCTGGTTCGGACTCTATCACCCTCGTTTTTCTATAAATCGGTTTGTTTATAAATTGTTTTAAAACTTGACCTGAATACCTTCAGTGTTTTGGACCTAACTTTCGTATACAATATTGGAATCAAATGATTTTGGTCTCAATCTCTTTGTTTTAAAAAGATATCCAACCCCCATTTCTAGCCTCGAACTTTGATTCCTACTCGGTCAACCCCCAAATCGAACATTAAGTGTGTTCGCCTCAAAATTCCATTGTTAGAACGTTTTACCTAACACATGGTTTAGAAAAAGATTCATAACTCTCTCATACGACCTTTGATTTGGGCAAACTTGATGTCAAAATCTTTGTAACAAAATTATATACATTTGTATACAGACATTGAAGGCTAAATCCCTCTATATTGGTACAGTTTAATGAATCTTTGTGACCTCTTGGCTGTTTGTAGAAAAAATTGCATATCTTCCTCGTCCGATGCTTAAATCACTTTGTTCTCTTTGATATGGATCTTTATCAAAGATATCTACAATTTTCATGAAGGGGAAAAAACCAAATTCTCAAAGGAGAATTAATGGTGAATTTATTTCCAAAGCTATAGCTGATTCGGGAGCTTATAGAGCATCCTGTCGTAAATCGGGTATATCTCAGGCTACCAATCTCTGATTGTCATGTGTGATTTATCATATTAAATACAAAAAAAAAGATCTACAAACTCTGTGTTGATAATTTTTTGAGATTCTCATCCCATAAATTAACCAATATTTATTTTTAACTTCTTTATTTTCCGGTTCATAAAAATTCTGCAGCCTTAATTCTTCGTGTAACAAATTAATTTTCTGGCACCGCCATAGTGTGACACCTGCCCTCCATACCTCACCACCCCTTGCCAACACTTAGGACAGGTGTCACCACCTTACCCTTCCCCTCTACTCAGCTGCCCTCCTCCCTCTCCATCCAATAAAATTTCATGCAAAGCCTACCACTATCATTACTCCTAAAACCTACCATCACTTCATCCTACTCACTCACCATCTCTTCCATTCCTTCTCTTCTCTTCATGGAAGTAGCATCCACTTATCCTCTCTTCATTTTCTTCTCCTCCTAACCATAAATCCAGCCTTCACAATAACCTCTCATTCTCACGGCCAAAGCTTGCTACCACCACCAACCATCACAACCTCCTTCCTTCTCTTTTTTCCACCTTAACCGTGACCATCCTCCATCAAACCACCAGCTTCTTCCATTCTCTTTAAAGTCTTGAGACTCCAAGAAAATCAACTTGGCTTCCTCCTTCTTGATTAAGCTTCAAACAGAGAAGCTTTTTAAGCTAAGATGAGGTAAGGTTTGATTTTCTTGCACCCAAAACCCTTGTTTCCATTTCCTCTAAGTTTACCCATTTTCATACATGTTTTGTGAGCCTTTTCATTATTGTTTGAGAAGCTAAAAACCATGAGCCCTTTTTCCTCTTAGTTGCATGTGTAATTTTTTGTAGGATCGGGAGTTTAGACGACGATCGGGAGACGTTAGGAGCGTTCGGCGAAATTTCCAGCAACATCACTATTTTCTAATCTCTATACTGCGGTGGTATTATGAGGTAAAGGGGGTCTCTTCCTCATTTGATTGTGTTTTTGGTTGTCCTATAATGTTGTTTGTGTATTCAAGGACCTTCGTTTCAAATTTTGTCACGATCTAACGATTAGATCTCAAACCATGAAGATTTTCGTAACTGACCATTAAAATTATTCTTTTTAATTTAGTAAGTATTTTAGAAATTGATTTGGTGTAAATTGACATTCACGTGCTTAGAGGATTTTATCGCGACCGGATAAGAAAACAGAAATTTAGAGATTTAGTGTTTAGGCGGGCTCAGTTTTATTCGATATGATTGTATTAATTAATTTTAATTTCATGGTGTTATTATGTAATTTGTAATTTATTTCCCGGTAAGCCCTGCTATTAGGAATTTAATTGATTGTTTAAGCACCACCGGAGTCGATTTGAGAATATCACGTACTTCGAGAAGATTTACCGATCAGACGGTTAAGATGTTTTATTTCATTAAGTTTTTAAAAAGTTGCGTCATTTTGAAATATTATGAAGTTTCATAAAAGTTACTTAAATAAATGAATTGATTTTTTTGGTGGAAGTTTTACCTAAAAGAGCTTTATCAAAAAATTTCATGATTTAAGCCCAAATAAAGTTTTATGAACTAAGGAAAAGAAATAAAAATAAAAGGAGTTTTAAAATTCAATAAAATGAATAATCGAGAGTTAGAAAAATTCAGTGACCAATTTTAGTGATCATTTGAAGTAAGATAAAAAGAAAAAGAAACTAGACCTTTGGAATTTAATGAAGTGTAATTAAATTGTGAAAAGATTGTATAGGTAATAAAATTTTTAGGCTTTAATGGGCTAAGTAAGCCAAGTAGAAAAAAAAGGGGGGATATTAGAATCCCATTTGGGGTAGTTATGGAAAACTAAAAGGGAACTATAAGAACTTAATTTAATAAAATGAATTTGGCAAAAGAAATTTCATTAGGAAATAAAATTTTGGGGTTAAATATCTTAATAGATTAAATGCGCCTAGAATAAAAAGAAAGGGATAGCTAGAGCCTAATTCGGAGTAAATTATAGAAAAGGATCCTAATGAATTAATTAGGAAAATAGTTATACACTTAAATGAAATAGGTCTAGACTTTAGAATTCTAATAAAAGAAAATGATGTTAGGAGTTAGAAATTTAGGCAACCATTAAAAATAGGAGAAAGGAATTAAAGGAGTTTTATACCCGGAAACATTAATTAGCTAAATAATAAAGAATTTTAGGACTTAGATCCTAGACTTATAATAAAAAGAAACAAGACCTATTGGTTAAATGGTGACTTATAGTAACTAAGTGATGATAAACTAAGTCTTATGATATTGAGGTTAAGGTGATACCCAGATCTCTAAACAGCTAATAAACACTCATAGAGGAAATAAATTTAACCAATCAAAAGAATGTAATTAAGGGAATAATTTAGTTAATGTAGTTAAAAATAATAGAGATAAAGAGTTTCAAAATTTGGTAATCTTAAGTTGAAGAAAAACGCTACGAGAACCTAAAGGATTGGTAACCCATTTAGTGACCAAGAAAATAAGTATTAAACAAATAAAGCCTAATTAGATTGATGAAATAAAATAGACAATGAGGTCACTTGAAGATGACCTAAGAATTCATAATTGGACATTAGGGAATTAAATAACTAAATAAATTAATTCTACCTGATTAAATTAATAGGAACGTAAATGGTCCAAGAGAACCCAAATATCTCAAAAAGTAACCTGACCCGATGTATAACTTAAAATGTCTAGTAATAACGCGACGTGAAGGCTAGCACAACAAATTTAATACCGATAAATACACCGTTCACATCACACCCATAAATAGTAAAATTCAAGGCACGTGTTATTGTATATGCCATGGTATTACTGTATAATTATTGATGTGATATGCTAATGAATGTTTAAGTAAAGTTTCTCATGAGTATGTTGCCTGTACATATTACACGGGTAAGCATTAGAAATATGTGTTGTCTTGGATGATGTGATACTATTAAATGGTTATTGATATGATATGATTATGGATGTGTTGATTAAGTGGAATATTTCATAAACATATTACACTGATGGATGTTGTGTGATGCATAGATAACTAGAGATATGAATAAAAGATATGGGAAATGGTATCGGTAAGGGTCCCGAAATAATTAAACTATGAAAGTGTGTGAGACTCGGATCCGAGATGAATTGTGGGCGTTGTAGCGCCAAAGTACCCTAATCTTCAAGAAAGTATGAAATCTCATTTCATTCCTAAGTGTCGGGTAAGATTACTAAATTAAAGAAAAAGAGAAAATTCAATTATACCAGATAAAGAAAAAGAACTCGACATTAGGAATGGAAGGGAGTCATTTAAGGGACCTTGCCGAGGACCAATGAATGAAAAATGAATGGTTGAATCATGCATCATATATGAAGGATAAGGAGGGATGTTGGAATGATCCCCTAGAGCATGCAGTGATGGGTACACTGGGGAACAACTAGCATTCCGACCTTACGGGTGGTCTTGGGAGTATACTGGAGTGGGCGTCTAATGGTTCAGATTCGTGCCCGAGACCAGATAGTTTGTGGTAAATCTAGTATACTTTGACTCAGAGCGAGTGTTGACAAGACCATGGAGTACCTATTCTGCAGAAATGTGATTGGCCATTGTGATAATAGGACTGTGGGTCCTTACCCATTTGCGAAAACTAGAACGAGGAGAGCTTCGGTCACTCTAGTTAGGCAGAGAGGATAAAGTGGGATTGTTGTGCACATGGATATTGGTATATGAGATTGATGAGTGGAAGATGGGCCTACATGTATCAGGATGACTAATGAAGAAAATTGAAAAATGAAATGGACTCATGCATTGTATCACTATACTAAAATTGTGATTGTGTGTTGATTGTATAGATGTTAGTAACTCTGAGAGAGGGATGGAAAACTGAAATGGTCAGAAGCATAAGAGTGGTGAGATGACTTAGAAGGTAACTTAAGAACCCCAAAGAGAGTGGGTGGGAATCGATTCTGAATGATTGTATTATGTGGGGTGAGTGTTAGTGATGACACTCCCTGATTGTTGTGGAGGCAGAGACTTACCTTTACAACTATCCATTCCAGACCTCTGATGTGGCGCCCTTAATCTGGTAAATAAAGTTAAAGATATTAATACTTTGGTAATGAAAATGAGGATAAATTTTTCACGATTTAAAAGAAACGATCAATAGAAGAAGGACACCACAATTAAAGACTCAAATAATTATCCCTGGACCATTTAAAGACCTATCTCATATGTGGCAATATGAGAAGGTAGATGATTTATAAAAATGTTAACTTAAGGTAATCAATTACACAATCACCATGCAAGTGTTTAGCGGAACACGTATGTTAATTCTAGAACAGGAGTGGGTGTAATAAGAGATCCAAGAATACTCTAATTAATTGTCAAGGTTTAGTAAAAACATGTACATTCACTTGCATAAACATGCCATGGAGTAAAGAAGTACGAGTCCTAACCCAAAATAGCGTAAAAGTATAAAAATTTTACATTTAGACACAACCATTGGCTGTGGTTGTCACTGCCACAATACCAGAAAACTCATTCCAAGTCAGAACCAACCACTGGCAGTAGTGGCAAACCACTGGTTGTGGTTGGCGCTGTTTCTATGGCTAATTTTGTAAAAACTTGCACTTCCAAGGAAAAACCCACCACTGGTCATGGTTGGCTCTGTTTGTACACCTAAATTTCACAGGACAAAGGCACTCCAAGGCAGGACCTACCACTGGCCGTGGTTGGAAACCACTAGCCGTGGTTGGCCCCCTGTTCCATCATTTTCCAAATTTAAAAAGAGCATGCCTTTGGGACCTTAGTTCTTACAATGCCTATGATTGTTGGGACACATTTTCATCAAAATACACTTATGATAGGGTATAAAACATATAAAGAACATCTCAAACATATTAAAACCTTTCCTGCATCAAATTCAATTACCAAATCAAGCATCAACATGACTAAAACATGCATCAATCATTAAGTCTCAACTCAACAAGATTTATACTTCATTCCATCATGAATTGTCCTATAACATAAGTATCAATGTCATCATAATGACTATCAATTTCAATGTCAAGCATCATCATTCATTACTTAGAGATACAAAATGATCACAAGCTTAATTCAAATGATCCTAAGATATCTAGATGTAACATTGACAGGGCTCCGCAAGCGCACGGGTTATGTCGAGTAATATAAAAGATATCGTATCCACAGAGACTGTTTTCAAAGTACCGATATATTAAAATTTAATTATCCACACAGTTTGATATTTTAAGTTTTTATAAAAGAAAACTCAAAACAAAGTTTACATAGAATAAAAACAAATTCAGAAACAAAATTTTCTAGACACTTAAAAATCAGAGTTAAGAGTATCTTGGGATTCCGGGGGATCAAGACATTATTTTATATTAATAATTTGGCTTTTCATAAATAAGAATCAAATTAAGTTTTCCAAGGCAGATTTTCTGTAAGCTAATTAATAAGTTCCTCTCGGAATCCTATTAATGTACCTAACGTATGGAGAACAACATTCAATCCCTAAGATAGGCCCTTTACTGTTTTATGAAAATCCCTTTTTATTCCTCAAAAGATTTTTGATTACTTTCACGATTTTACCGAGGTCACAAAAAGCATTTCAAAACCTTAGGTTTAGTTCAAAAACTTTCTAGTAACAATAAATCTCTCGATTTTATTAATTACTTAATTTTACTAATATACCCGAAAGTATACAGTTTTATCACTTAGGTTCTTGTTAGGAATCACTAAGAGCATTGAGCATCATTTGAACTAAATGGAAAACAAAAATTTATTTAATTCAAAGTCAAAATAATATTAACATAAAATATTACCATACCCCCATCATCCCAAGATAATTAATTTTGTTACTCATGAAATAATTCAATTTAATACACATGATGGAAGGAAAATAAAACATACAATACATGGTAAAAATAAAGACTTACGGGTTTCTCCAAAAGCCCAAAAATACTTTCACCACTGTATTTCCTTGTTGCAATATTCTTCCACCATATACAAATTGGAACACTTAATTTTACAACCCTCACAACTCTTATACAAGAAATAAAAGAAAGAAAAGAAGAAATAAAAGAGAAAGAAATGGAACAGAGAGGAAAACGAAAGAAAAAGAAAAGAAAGGAACGAAGTTGTGAGAACTGGCTGCCTTCTCTGCTTCAATGCTTCTTCTTTTATAGGCGAGGGAGAGGAGACAACGAAGGAAACAACATGCTTAATTTAAGGAGCGGGTGGAAATTTTCGGTGAAAGAATCCCGTAATGCTGTTTCCACTTCATAATTTCCGTATTGCTATTTCCACTAATTCCAATAATAAATCGATTCATATAGTTCATTTTTGCCTCTGATTTTGCGCAGGAATTGATTCATTTGAAGGAGGAATCGATTCATTGATGCAGGAATCGATTCATGAAGTAGGGAATTGATTCATTAGGGTGGGAATCGATTCCTGGCATAAAAATCATTGAGGAATCGATTCATTAGCTAAGGGAATCGATTCATGCTGTTGTGAATCGATTCATTGCTGAAATTTTGCATTTTCTGGCCAATTTTAACGTGTGAATAGATTCCCATCAGTGGTGAATAGATTCACACCCCTGTTATTGCCATTCTTGGTGCTTTTTGGTTCCTTTTTGGCATGAATTTGTTGATGGCTTCCTCTTTTAATCTTTGGGCACTTCGATAATCTTTTTGGGTTGGAAATCTTGAGTTCTTGAATCCATTTTCTTTTTTACATTCATTCATTCTCAAAATGGATCTTCAATAGTTCTAAATATATTAATTTCTACAAAATAAACGTACATGAGTAGAATATAGTGGAAAGAAAGCATTAATCATGTAAATTTAAGAAAATACAGTGGAAATGGTTTAAAATTCTAATTGAATTAAATCTAATTTATTATGTCTAAAACACTTATCAAACATCCTTGATGTTTTAATATTAGAAAATAAATAGAAAATAAATAAAAGTATTATTGGGTTAAAATTATAATAATATATGAGAAATTTAGTGGAAAATAGAATTTTAAGGAAAATGACATCAGGACCCTGACGCGTAGCGTAGATGGGACGCGTAGCGTCAGGTAGGAATTAATGAGCTGACGCATAGCGTCAGCGTCGCGATTAGTTTTAAAGGAAGGCATGCAAAAATAGAATGCAGAACATCGTTTCCTTTCCTTTTCTTCTTTCTGGCGATTTTCACTCTGGGCTTGGTGAAATCATTGGTTTTTGGTGGTTTTGTGCATAAAGGGCTAAGGTAATGCCAATGGAACTTCCAATTTCAATTCTTTCCTTCTTCTTTTTCCCTTTCTTCAAACTATAAATGCATGTGGTGGTAGGAATGTTGATTCTGAATTCTAATGAGTTTAGAAGCTTAAATGGTGAGTTTGGAAGGGTGAGGAAGGAAGTGTACTAATTGGTTTGGTGTTTTGGTAACCGTAGATGTCGGAACGAGCGTTGGTCAAGCGATCGACGAAGTGGATGTCGAAATCAGAAGTGGAACAGCAAATCAAGTGACCGGAGGACGCAACCGACACCTCGAGCAAATTGTGGAAGCTTGGAATCGAGGTAAGGGGGTGTTTGGGTCGTAATTAATTAGGATTCGAACATATGATAACTTCGGGAGGCTTAGAAATATTTAGAAAAATGTTGTAGATGATGTAGAGTAGTTAAAAATGATTAATATAATTTTTACACGCATTTGGATTATGATTTGGTTATTGTATGATAAGAAAGTAACTAATTTAAATAAGTACGAGTGAAAGAGTAAGGAAATGAATATGAAAAATTTTATAAATAAATACCATCTGATAGATTGTGAAGTTTCATGATAATTAGTGATGTGGTTATGCATGTGATTTGATAAAAGTGTGGTGAATAAATGAGATGATGAGTATATAATTGTATAACGTGGCTTATGATGATGATGGGCTTGACAAGTAGGTCGCCTGAGAGATGATACATGTTAGCTTCTGACATTATTATATATGTTGTATATTGATGATATGCCATGATGATGTGATGTACTATGTGATTATATGATGTGGGACGACCGACGGTATATGTAGCCCCTCGTTTCTGGCTCCCATGGTCTTTGTGCCCAGTTGAGTTACCCAGTGGTCAAGTAGGACCCAATAGTTGAGGTGGAGAGTCAAGCAGGACTCGGTGAACCAAGTAGGGTTCACAAGGTGTCAAGTAGGACCCCCAGCTGAAGGCTGATCCTTAGGTATCCGGATACTAGAGAGTATGAAATATGTGAATTAGTTGTGGACTATATGAATTAATGGTTCATGTATGATGATGAAATGTGACTTGATGATGTATGTTGATGTTTGTATAAGTTGGATGACTTGTGATAAATCATTTATGTGATGAATTTAAGTGTAATTGTATATGACTTGAAGTTATGTAAAAAAGATAAAAGGTTGAGATAGATGATATGAATATGCATTCGTAAACGTGTAAAAGTGCGGGAAGGTGGAAGTTAATTAGCAATAGGAATTGTTGGTATCGTTAGACTCACTATTCTATCCTAGATTAATTATGATATGCCAAACACTCACCCTTGCTGTTATTTCATTTTAGTGACAAGTGACAGGGATGGTGCTAATGCCACGGAGGTACGCCAAGTGGAATATTGATGCCAAGGATGAATGGATGAATGTAATATACATAATGTGAAATTATGCATGTAATAGATAATCAATTATGTGTGATGAATTTGTTATGATTATGTGTAATGTGATATGATAAATTGTTGATAATGATGACGAATTATGGCACGGAGCCAATGATGTGTGAATGTTGAATGTTATGGGCAGGTGTTGTATTGATGCATGATTGATGTGTGTGCTATGTGATTGATGTTGGTTGATGGATAGGATTAATTTAGCAAATCATGCATATAGTTGATTCTATGAATATAAGGAACTGGATAGGTGAATTTAGAATCTAGTGGGTTTCAGGACCCCCGAAATGCATCAATAGGTTCCTTTGGATATTTAGAAGTTGTATGTATTGGCCTTAGGACATTTGGAACCCATTTAGGGTGTTTGGTGCAAGGGTTTTGTACCAAGATGGTTTAAACTGCATTTCGCGCATAACTTCTGCATATGTTGGAATTTTGGCAAACGGGCGGTGCCAACAGTTCTGGAATGGGGAAAACATATGGCCCATGAAGTTTTGTGGCAATCGGATCTAAAATAGGCCAATTGGGTAGGTTAGAAGTTGGCCATTTGGCCTAAAATGTGTATCAGCACCTGTTGTTGTTACTGTCATGCCCACGCTACGCTTGAGGCTGACACGTAGCGTGAGGTGCACAACGTCAGGCCCCTGTTTCAGGTTTTTAAGTTCTTTCAACTTAATTGGGTTTTGGAAGTTTTGTGATGCCATATAATTATTATTTTGAACATGTTTAGTGAAAATAAATATTATTTTGAATTAAGACCTAGTTAAATTTAATTAAATGTGAAAAATTTATTGTGAAATTAATTAAACTGGTAGAAATAAATACAAATTGACGTAGGACGTCACAATTATCACTCTAGGATGTCAAGTCATTAGTATCCAATCATCATCATGCCCATGAGGCTTTAAACTATAACATGACTATACAAAATAATGCCATATACAAATATTTCCAAAAGGGATATGCAAAATCTATCAATTCAAAAACATGTCGGCCAAGGCATCTTTACCAAAACCTTCGTCACACGATTCCTCCACTCATGAAGTGCCTCACTCTATGGTCATGCCCTACAACGTAAGAGATAAAAAGGTAGACAACATGGAGATACTTTCTCAATGATGAAAATCCAACAATTATGATAATATAAATATGAATGCAAATAAACATCTTCTATTAAGGAGTTCAAATAACAATGAAACTAACCAATTTATAAAATCCATTGAACACACATATTCATATACATACATACATATATATATATACATATAGCAAGCCCATCATCAAGGACATATCAAATAAGACCATATCATCAATTCATGATTTCATCACATCTATTGTCACAATTCATGAAATTCATAAGGGGTCACACCAATTAACAACGTAAGTATAGTAGTGACTGAAAGTGGATTCCATATGTCCCCCACGTAAGTATAGTAGTTTTAAAATGCATATGCAATAGATCCGATTTTCATCTCATCAAGTGATCGTAACCACTGATATTCATTCAAGATATGTCCCCCACGCAAAGGTCCATTTTCATAGAATTCCACAGGATCTCTCATTATGATCGCAACCATATTCTAATCATTCTCATATTGGTTTCCCATCACGCACGGGGTACTTCCTTTTCATAACCCCGTAAGGCGTTCTTCATGATCGCAACCACGTTTCATTCATTTTATATTGGTTTCTCGCCATGCATGGGGTACTCCCTTCATAGTCTTGCAAGACAATTTCAATTTAATATACCAAGTGATCACAACCACTATAATCAATCAAACATTAGTCCCGTAAGACTTTTGGTGTGTGATCGCAACCACATTTAAATGATATGCTATGCATGCTGTAAATGCAATAATGCTCATGCTAGCCTTAACCTCAGAAGGAAATTATCACCCTCTCAATTAAGGGCATAATTTACATTCAACATCATAGTTAATGACACACAATCATATACATATATCATTCTCCAAGGCATACCATTTATAATACTCATGAATTACTCTAGCCAAGGATTTCATATAATTGTCCACCCATACATGGAAGCAAAAAGCATGTCATCAATACACTCTACAATTCACAACCTCATCAAGGTATCATTCCATAACCAATCATCACAAGAGTCAATCTTAATTTCATATCACACACATGAGGTACTACATCCATTCAAGGAAGAACATGCAAATATGCATCAATACATACATTATCATTACATAATGTATCATACATTTAGAAAATACACTCCTCTCCTACCTTAAGAGAAGTATAGTATTCTCCCGAATTTAATGATCCCGCCTGTAACATCCCAATTTAATAATTAATTGCCGAATGAAAATAAATCATTGAAATAATAATTGCAAGGTGGGAAAATTATTTATTAATTATAATTAACTTAATTAACTCAACTTAAGAAATAATGACTGGTTAAGAGTGGTTAATTAATAATTGCTGGCTGATTGTGATTGGTGTACTACTTCACGCTTTCCCACCCCACTCTTCCCTTCTCTCTCTCCGTGCATGCATATATGGGTACACTATCACTCATTCTTCCCCTTCAGACATCTCTTCCTTCTGTTTTCTCTCCTGTCTTCTTTGCTCTTCATTCCCCTTCTCTTCTTCTTTCTTCTCTGCTCGCTGTTTTTGTGAGTCCGCAACAATGGTGGCTGAGGATCGGAGTCCTCCTTCCTTACTCGACGAGCCAGTGAGGGTGAGGGTGTGCATTCCCTCTGCATGCAACCCGTCTCCTTCCTTGTTCCTTCATTCCTTCGTCGGCTTCCCTCCTTCTTCCTCTCCTTGCTCGAAGCTGCCAAGTCTCAGTGGAGATCTGCGCTTCGAAGAGCTTCAAGGTGGTTGGAGTGTTCACAGCGTTGTGATGGAGCCATTCCAGGGAGCGAGCCGAGAGCTGGGTGTCTTGGGCCTCCCCTGCTCTTGCATGCAGATGTGCTAAGAGTGACTCAGTGTTCCTCTGGAACTGAGCGTCGTGTTGACCGACTAAAAGCTTTAGTCCAGGTAGGGGGTATCTTCTATCTTAAATGCATGGGTTATGAACGGGTTACGGGTGTCAATGGTTTGCTGACTTTATGTCCGATTCTATGTCTGCTTGCATGGTGAATATATGATACCGAATGCATGGTGACTTGGTGTGGAGTAATGCATGTTTGATTTCGTATGTGAAATGCATGTTAATAGCCTTGAGAATATTGCATGATTATATGAAATGAATGTGTTGCAGTGCAGTTGATGATTACTGTGTGGTTTATGGGATGTACAAGTTACTGTGAGCTTGAAATGCTGACTGCATGTGTGAGGATGTGAAATTAGTAAATCTGACAGTGTCCAATACCGACTGAATGAAATGCATGTGCTGTTGAGTTTTGGTGATGTGCTATACCGATTGCATGAGATGCATGTACTGTTGGGTTTTGGTGATGTGCTATACCGATTGTATGAGATACATGTGTTGTTGAGTTCTGTTAATGCCTGGCACTGATTGCATGAGATGCATGTATGGCTGTGTATATGAACTCTATGTTGTGTGATGAATCCGCGTGTGGCGCATGGGATGCATTTCTGCTGGGAGCACGTAGTGTGGGACACTACCATCGGTTATTAAAGCGTGGGACGCTATGAAATCCTTAAGTGGGACTCAAGGTAGCCCTTGAGTGGGACTCGGGCTGCCTGTGAACACCTCCGTTGGCGTTGAGAGCGTTGGTGTCACCTGTGGGCAAACGGTTGGGTACCTGTAAAACGACCAAGCAGCTGGGAGCTGATTTGATAGCTGAGAGCTATGTATAAAAAGGCTGAGAGCCTACGTTGCAACGTCTAAACCGATACACACAAATACGGAACTGAGTGAAATACTATGTGCCTATTAACTGTTGATATTGTTTGGAATTGGTTATGCATGCGAAGGTGTTAATGAGATGATGAATGTTTATAACCGAGTGAAATACTCTGTGTGTATTAACTGATTGATATTGTTTGGAATTGATTATGCATGTGATGATGTTAATGAAAGGATGAATATGTATAACCGAGTGAATACTCTGTGTATAAGTATTGCTGATGCTGACTGGAATTTGATTATGCGTGTGATGATGTTAAGGAGATGACGAATGGATATAACCGAGAGAGTATTCTGTGTGTATACGCAGTTGATGCTGATTAAAGTTTGCTCCATGAATATGTGTTGATGTTATTGAAATGTTATGCGTATATAGCTGAGTGAGAACTGTTAGATTCTGATCAGAAAATATTGAATATGTGCGTTCTGATTTGTTGGTATTATCATGTTGCTGATTGTTGTTATATTAATGTTATTGGCTGTATATGTGCACCTGGCCGAGTGGTGACTGATGAATTCTGATCGGTAAGAGTCTGATATGTGTCCAGGTTGATTGGTATTGCCTTGACTTTAATCGTTGCCATGTATGATTGAGTGTATATAAATACTGCTGTATAATTATGGGACAATCCGAGTCAGTATCTATCATTTAATATCTAAGATGCTCACCCCTACACCATTTTTTCAGTGTGTGCAGGTCGTGCTCGGAAATGATGATAGGGTTTCAAGTCCGAGTGTAGTGCATGCACTCCGACAGTTGAGTACTTGTATTGCATTATTATGTTCTGTCCGTGTAGCCTTGGCCAGCTCTCATGTAAAATGACGATTAAATATATTCATTTATAAAGATAGAATAGTCATGGTGTCACTTGTATGGTATCGTAAGTATTGGTAAATGCATAATATCAAGATAATGAGTATTCCGAGTATATGGTTACATGTTTATGGGTCGGTAGATTGGAATTGTGGGTATATCTATGTTTCTGGGAACATATATTCGTACATATGTACTCTATGTTGATTTGATGCGTCTTCCGACCGGAATATGTTGATGAATGATTTGAAGGTTGTTGATGAATGAATTGTGCTGAGTTGATGATTCCGAGCGAGACTATAGTATTTGGGTATTTCCGAATGAATACGCTGAGTGATCCCGAGTGAAAAATATAGGTAAACCTGAGTGAGGTAGAGTTCGTATTTCCGAGTGAAAACCTTGAGGGATCCTCTTCTGAGAGAGGAGTTAGTGTAGTGGTTTAAAATGGAATGGGTTCTGAGTGTAAAATGTTTATAATCCGAGTGAATGATGTAAAATCCGAGTGAGTAAGGATCTGTAGACCGAGTGGTTTATACTTGTGACCTATATGAATGAAATGAGGAGTTGTGAGGACCCCCGAGTGAAGTACGAGCGTGATGATTTACCGGGTGAACCTATGTCCCAAATCCTAGTGAGAAATTACCTTGTACCTATGTCCGCCCCAGCGAATTAGACTTAGCTCCAACGAGTGTGTGTTTGGGAAGGCTTTTGTGTTGGCATCGCTTAAGCGAATCGTGCCTCGCCCGAGCGACCAGAGCTGTTTCGCCCAAGCGTATGGGATCACGCTGAAGTGAGTGGATGCTGGTGTTGGGCTTTGCTTAAGTATCTCCTTCTTCCGCTGTTGCATTGCCATATCTCGCTCAGGCGGTGTTGGACCTCGCTTGAGCGAGTGGGCGCTGTTCGTGGGATTCGCCCAGGCGCTGATGTATTTTGCTGAACTGATTGAACCGGTTTAAGCTGTTGTGCTCCGCTGATTACCGACAGCCTTGTTCCTCCCGCTGATTGCTATACGTATGAATATTCTTTTATCTCCCTTGCCTTCCTCTTCTTTCTATGCCGACTGTCCAGTGGCTGTTTTTGTGGAAAAAATTTTTTTCCCTATTTTTAGGTTTATTACTTATTAAAATTAGGGTGTTACATTTTGGTATCAGAGCAGACCAAAAGGTCCATGGCTAAGGTTTGCCTACTGTTAGTGGGCGGTTGAGTGCATTAAGCCAGATTGTCACAATTGCTTATGATATTCTATTGTATGTTGATACCTGTTCAATCATGACTCGTGTGATGATATGTGCTTATGATCTTCTATTGGATTTGGTGTATGTTGACTATGAATGGTGTGGTTGTATGCTTGTGCCTTGTTGAGGAATTTGAATGTGTGATGAATGAATGGTATATGATGTATATGATTTGCAGTATAAGGGATGGGTTGTAGTTCCTAAGTTGAAAATCTGGGTGTGTAATAAGTGAGCAAAGGTGAGATCAGATATATGTTAAAATTGGGGTTGTGTCTCGGTGGTGATTGAAGAAACCAAGTGAGTGATGGACTAGATGCTGGACCAATAGGTGTAGTGACCCAGTTGATTAGGCATGACCATGAACGAATGAATGTGAAATAGAACATCTGTTTGACTTGGATACCGTCTTGGTTTGGTGTGTGAAAAACCGAGTGAATGGTACTAGACCTTATAACAATATTTGAATATTGTGAGGTACCCATCGTGGGATACTGGATAAATAGTGACCCCTTAGGGATTCTAAGTCTAATAATTTATTAACCTTGTGAGTTGTTGAGCCGAGTAGAACAATTGTGTAGTAACTCATTGAGGCTTGAATGATTATCATGTGATGTGTTATGTGTGAGATGTGTTGGTAGTTGTACTAAGATTGAGTAGTTGTGCATGCAACTCCTGGATTGTGGTATTTGTGAACTATTTAGTGATGGTGTGACTCTGTCCATGAATGCATGTTAATAATTCTACGAATACTGACTGAATACTTATAAATAGGAGTGTTACCATTACTGCTGAGTGCTATTTATGACGGATGTTTTGTAACCTAGCACATGAACCCTGCGTAATATATATATATATATATATATATATATATATATGATATAGGTGATTGAGGGTGAACCCTGATTGAATAATTAGATTATGATAGAGTCTTGGTTCCTGGTTTGTGATAACTGAGTGAATGATTAATGGATATATTTATATGCTGATCTATATGAGTTGAAATGATGTAATTTTGACGGGTTCCGGGTGAACTGCTTTTTTGTATTGCTCTATAATTGAAACATGACAGTTGTTTGATGATTGAAATACGTGATTTGTGTGTGATTAATTATTGATGCATGCAACACCCGGATATTGTGATAGATATTAATTGTGAATCATTGTGATGATACCCCGTCTGAAAGATGTGTATATATATATGCTAATGAGAATGTCGAGTGGCTTATGCTGTGAGTCAGCAAATAAGAGCTGTGTGTGATTTATAATGAAATGCATCAGCGTTGAAAGTTTTTCTGAGTGGGCAATCAGATGAATGCGTGGGGTATTGAGGATTCTGAGATTAATCCTAAAAGACCTCCGAGTTGGACTCGAGGCCATGCTTGGAGCATGAGCATTGGATGCTTAATGAAAGTCCTTGGTTGGACTCAAGGCAAATGCTGAGTGCATTGGAGTTAGACTCCTGGTGAATAAATCGTATGCATCTAATTCGCCGACTGCATGAATACATGTGTATAAGAGCATTATTATTGAGGTTGACATAATCTGCATGGATTTGAATGATTTGAGTAGTTTCCGACTTGATGATGTTGTATGAATGAGGTCTGACTGAGTGAATGTACATGTATTGATGCTGTTGCCAAGTGTGATGCAATGTTATAATTGAGAATGTATGTTATGGTACAATTTCTGATTGAATGACTGTGTGTACACTTATGATGATAAATGAGCTCAGTGTGAATTATATGAATATGTGGATATGATATTGTGAATGAAACCCTTAATATAGTTTGGAATTGATTTGGGTAAATCTGATTGGATGAGTATATGTATATGTCGATGCTATTACCAAGTGCAATATGATGTTGTGGTTATGGTGCATGATGTAGTGAACAATAATATAGCCATGAATAATTGGTATGAAATCCGACTGAGTGTCTGTATGTACATTAGTGTCGTTGCTGAGTTCATGATGTGTTATAATAGCATATGTGATTGTGAATTGCTTAATTCTGAGTGAATTGCGTGAACCCGAGGGAGTGATGTTATTATATAGCTGGGAATTAAGAATTTAATCCGAGCCATGGTTTTGTGAGGAATAAGGTTTAGAGGAAATATTTACTCGGTGTTGGCTAGAAGCCGATTGTTGTATTGCCATCATACTGTTTTACAGAAGTGATAAATAATTTTCATGATTATTGATGCGTGATGTACCCTATGTGATGCATGATGTTGATGTAGGTGTATTACTTATGTGTGTGAACTGCCATTAACTACCGTGTGAATTAGTATTAGTTGGGTGAGTCTGGTCTGTGTGAGGCATGCTGCTCTGAGATGACTCTTCCTGCCATAGGTAATGTGGCAGCGTACACGTTGCGGTGACTATGTAATTGTTGTAACCCTATAGGAATGAGACGTCATCCTATAAGTTAGATGCAGCAATTCATGAGTCGGGCAGGTGAAGCTGTAACTGCTTATGGTGATGGTGAGTCTTTCAGACGATTCCGAGTGATGATGAGAGTTATATTAAATGAGTATTATGCGATTGTTTACCAAAATAAAGGTAGAGGGTTTGTTTGACCTTGACGTGTCTGCTTCTGAGAGGATTAGAGGTTGCTGGGTACGGATTGGCTACTAAAAGGATGATTGGTATTGGAACAAGAAGGGTGATCAAACTGTCATTAAAATTGGAGTTTTGAAAGGTTAACCGAGTGATACTGTAAGCCTAATGAGGAAACCAGGATTGGAGCCAAACTAAATTGTAAGGTTAGGAATTGCTCGGGAAAGGTTAGTATATTTCGAGTGTGTAAGAGTGGAGACAATTCTAAGTGAAGACCTTGTGGGAAAGATTTGCTGAGTGAAAATTATGGTGTTCCAAGTAGAACCTTATTGAGAGGATCATTACTAAGTTAAGGGAATAGTGCCTGAGCGTAACCTTCTGGGTAAGGTAAGATTCGAGTGACGTGACTCGGAGTGTATCACTTCCGAGTGGAATGGCACCGTGTGGAACGATTCTGAATAGTAAGATAGCGAGTGTAGAATTCCTAATACCCTTGGGATGTCCAACCGAGTGATCTTCCAGGAGAAAAGTCCTTCTGGTCGGAAAATGGAACTTAGAGTGTGCAAGTTTCCGAGTGAAGGGGGCTCCGAGACGAAGTAGATATCCGAGTGAAGGATTTAATTGAATTCGTACTTAAGTCAGTGATTGGGACTGTTGAGCTTGAACTCAGGTTTGGTTTCGAGGTAGGCTTGAGTTACGAGTGAATTTCTGGTAAGTGGAAGGATTTTCGGGTGAGAATTACCCTCGAACCCCGAGTGATGTTTTGTGTAAGAGGACCGAGTGAAACTCTCAGGATGAAAGCATGGAATTAGCCGGAAGCATGGGTAGGAATCTAAGATTTCAGAATTTAGAGTAGTGCATATGCGAAGCAAATCCGGGTAAATTGTGTTAATTGAAACACATGGAAATTCCTTGAGTGTTCCCTTTGGTGTAAGAGAGAGATTTTATGGTCAGGTTTTGAAAACCCGAGGGTTTGTTCCGAGAGAGATCGGTCGGGAGTGAGTATTTTGGGAGTCGGTGGTGTTGTTTATCGACTGAATTTTTCCCAACTGGTTGAATAACCTCTAAGGATGTGTTCCCCACGACACAATGCCGAGCCTATGCTTTATGTGATTTCATTATTGTGCCGAATAACTCGTTCGAGTCAGGAAACCGATGGTGTGAATATGCCGAATGGTGTTGAGAGTATATGGCCGAGCGGCCAAGAAATTAGGAAGTGCCACTGCTTATGACGAAATTGGCTAAGTTAAATGAGGGACATGGTACGTTTTAGAAATTGAATCCCTAAATATATATTAAATTCTGCGATGTGGTTGTAATCAGGTGGGACCTGACTTTTGTGTCTTGCCGACTGGAATTGTGGTGCGGTCAGTAAACCACTTGAGTGGTGAATCCTTGCCGAGTGAAATTGTGGTCCGGTCGGTGAATGCTTGTGGAAGCACAGTCGTGTGAGTGATTGAGACAGCAATTTTCTGAGTTATGTATGTAAGGTAAGTTACCCATTGAATTTCGAGGATGAAATTCCTTTGAGAGGGGGAGAACTGTAACATCCCGATTTAATAATTAATTACCGAATGAAAATAAATCATTGAAATAATAATTGCAAGGTGGGAAAATTATTTATTAATTATAATTAACTTAATTAACTCAACTTAAGAAATAATGACTGGTTAAGAGTGGTTAATTAATAATTGCTGGCTGATTGTGATTGGTGTACTGCTTCACGCTTTCCCACCCCACTCTTCCCTTCTCTCTCTCCGTGCATGCATATATAGGTACACTATCACTCATTCTTCCCCTTCAGACTTCTCTTCCTTCTATTTTCTCTCCTGTCTTCTTCGCTCTTCACTCCCCTTCTCTTCTTCTTTCTTCTCTGCTCGCTGTTTCCGTGAGTCCGCAACAATGGTGGCTGAGGATCGGAGTCCTCCTTCCTTACTCGACGAGCCAGTGAGGGTGAGGGTGTGCATTCCCTCTGCATGCAACCCGTCTCCTTCCTTGTTCCTTCATTCCTTCGTCGGCTTCCCTCCTTCTTCCTCTCCTTGCTCGAAGTTGCCAAGTCTCAGTGGAGATCTATGCTTTGAGGAGCTTCAAGGTGGTTAGAGTGTTCACAGCGTTGTGATGGAGCCATTCCAGGGAGCGAGCCGAGAGCTGGGTGGCTTGGGCCTCCCTTGCTCTTGCATGCAGATGTGCTAAGAGTGACTCAGATTCCTCTGGAACTGAGCGTCGTGTTGACCGACTAAAAGCTTCAGTCCAGGTAGGGGGTATCTTCTATCTTAAATGCATGGGTTATGAACGGGTTACGGGTGTCAATGGTTTGCTGACTTTATGTCCGATTCTATGTCTGCTTGCATGGTGAGTATATGATACTGAATGCATGGTGACTTGGTGTGGAGTAATGCATGTTTGATTTTGTATGTGAAATGCATGTTAATAGCCTTGAGAATATTGCATGATTATATGAAATGAATGTGTTGTAGTGTAGTTGATGATTACTGTGTGGTTTATGGGATGTACAAGTTACTTTGAGCTTGAAATGCAGACTGCATGTGTGAGGATGTGAAATTAGTAAATCTGACAGTGTCCAATACCGACTGCATGAGATGCATGTGCTGTTGAGTTTTGGTGATGTGCTATACCGATTGCTTGAGATGCATGTACTGTTGGGTTTTGGTGATGTGCTATACCGATTGCATGAGATGCATGTGTTGTTGAGTTCTATTAATGCCTGGCACCGATTGCATGAGATGCATGTATGGCTGTGTATATGAACTCTGTGTTGTGTGATGAATCCGCGTGTGGCGCATGGGATGCGTTTGTGCTGGGAGCACGTAGTGTGGGACACTACCATCGGTTATTAAAGCGTGGGACGCTATGAAATCCTTAAGTGGGACTCAAGGTAGCCCTTGAGTGGGACTCGGGCTGCCTGTGAACACCTCCGTTGGCGCTGAGAGCGTTGGTGTCACCTGTGGGCAAACGGTTGGGTACCTGTAAAACGGCCAAGCAGCTGGGAGCTGATTTGATAGCTGAGAGCTATGTATAAAAAGGCTGAGAGCCTACGTTGCAACGTCTAAACCGATACACACAAATGCGGAACCGAGTGAAATACTATGTGCCTATTAACTGTTGATATTGTTTGGAATTGGTTATGCATGCGAAGGTGTTAATGAGATGATGAATGTTTATAACCGAGTGAAATACTCTATGTGTATTAACTGATTGATATTGTTTAGAATTGATTATGCATGTGATGATGTTAATGAAAGGATGAATGTGTATAACCGAGTGAATACTCTGTGTATAAGTATTGCTGATGCTGACTGGAATTTGATTATACGTGTGATGATGTTAAGGAGATGACGAATGGATATAACCGAGAGAGTATTCTGTGTGTATACGCAGTTGATGCTGATTGAAGTTTGCTCCATGAATATGTGTTGATGTTATTGAAATGTTATGCGTATATAGCTGAGTGAGAACTGTTAGATTCTGATCGGAAAATGTTGAATATGTGCGTTCTGATTTGTTGGTATTATCATGTTGCTGATTGTTGTTATATTAATGTTATTGGCTGTATATGTGCACTGGCCGAGTGGTGACTGATGAATTCCGATCGGTAAGAGTCTGATGTGTGTCCAGGTTGATTGGTATTGCCTTGACTTTAATCGTTGCCATGTATGATTGAGTGTATATAAATACTGCTGTATAATTATGGGACAATCCGCGTCAGTATCTATCATTTAATATCTAAGATGCTCACCCCTACACCATTTTTTCAGTGTGTGCAGGTCGTGCTCGGAAATGATGATAGGGTCTCAAGTCCTAGTGTAGTGCACTTCGACTGTTGAGTACTTGTATTGCATTATTATGTTCTGTCCGTGTAGCCTTGGCCGGCTCTCATGTAAAATGATGATTAAATATATTCATTTATAAAGATAGAATAGTCATGGTGTCACTTGTATGGTATCGTAAGTATTGGTAAATGCATAATATCAAGATAATGAGTATTCCGAGTATATGGTTACATGTTTATGGGTCGGTAGATTGGAATTGTGGGTATATCTATGTTTCTGGGAACATATATTCGTACATATGTACTCTATGTTGATTTGATGCGTCTTCCGACAGGAATGTGTTGATGAATGATTCGAAGGTTGTTGATGAATGAATTGTGCTGAGTTGATGATTCCGAGCGAGACTATAGTATTTGGGTATTTCCGAATGAATACGCTGAGTGATCCCGAGTGAAAAATATAGGTAAACCTGAGTGAGGTAGAGTTCGTATTTCCGAGTAAAAACCTTGAGGGATCCTCTTCTGAGAGAGGAGTTAGTGTAGTGGTTTAAAATGGAATGGGTTCTAAGTGTAAGATGTTTATAATCCGAGTGAATGATGTAAAATCTGAGTGAGTGAGGATCTGTAGACCGAGTGGTTTATACTTGTGACCTATATGAATGAAATGAGGAGTTGTGAGGACCCCGGAGTGAAGTACGAGCGTGATGATTTACTGGGTGAACCTATGTCCCAAATCCGAGTGAGAAATTACCTTGTACCTGTGTCCGCCCCAGCAAATTAGACTTAGCTCCAGCGAGTGTGTGTTTAGGAAGGCTTTCGTGTTGGCATCGCTTAAGCGAATCATGCCTCGCCCGAGCGACTAGAGCTGTTTCGCCCAAGCGTATGGGATCGCGCTGAAGCGAGTGGATGCTGGTGTTGGGCTTCGCTTGAGTATCTCCTTCTTCCGCTGTTGCATTGTCATATCTCGCTCAGGCGGTGTTGGACCTCGCTTGAGCGAGTGGGCGCTGTTCGTGGGATTCGCCCAGGCGCTGATGTATTTCGCTGAACTGATTGAACCGGTTTAAGCTGCTGTGCTCCGCTGATTACCGACAGCCTTGTTCCTCCCGCTGATTGCTATACGTATGAATATTCTTTTATCTCCCTTGCCTTCCTCTTCTTTCTATGCCGACTGTCCAGTGGCTGTTTTTGTGGGAAAAAAAAATTTTCCCTGTTTTTAGGTTTATTACTTATTAAAATTAGGGTGTTATACCGCCTCACAAGCGTTATCAAATCCTACATCTATAAATTGTAAGACCTCATCAATTCTTTATTCAAGCATTCATTCTCAATTCTTATGATACAAATATATATATATATGTATATATATATATATACATACATATACATGAGTCGTATCATGTAGTAATTGTTTATAAGCTTTATTCTTTTATTTCATTAGGTTTTGAGAATTCCTTCCTATTAACCAAGATCCACTATACTTAAAAGGGCATAACATAACGTTTAAATTTACCAACACATACCAACTTCTTATTCAACATCCTTATATCAACTTCATTCATGCTATCACCATACAATTCACAACCATCACTAACTTCCATACTTAGAGTACTAACACCCTTGCATTGGTCTCTTGGCTTCCAATACCAAAAATCATCATTGCATATCCAACAAGGTATTTCTACATTCAAAAGCAACCCCATGACAATAAATTTCCAAATTTCACAAATTTCACCATAAGCCCTAATTTCAAATTGTTAGGGTTTTTCATAACTTCACAAAATCCTTGAGTTCATCCATTTTTTATAACACATTTCAACATCCACAACCATTAACACTTCATTCACATCATTAATGCATATCAACAACAAGCCCAATGGTCTCCTATCCTAATGCTGGGTTCCACATGCACATACATATCAAAAAAACTTACAATACTTTATTATAATGGTTCAAGAGTCCTAAAGTAACAACTAGAAACTCAAGAGGGTCAAGGTCACCAACCTTATTTCTAAACTAAAGCCAAAAATAAAAATGGAGAGTTGGAGGAGAAAATGGAAGTAGAAATGCCTCAATGCTCCATTAAACCTTCTTGATTCTTAGGTTTAATGTTGATTTTTGTGAGGAATGGCTATGGTATGGAGTAGGACGTTTTTATGCTTAGAGGAAGAAGGAAGAAGAGGAAAATGAAGAGAGTGAAGAAGAAGAGCTCCACTGAAAATGAAGAGAGGGAGGAGAGAGAAAAAGCTAAAATGACATCCCTTTGTCCAATGGTCCAATTAAAGGAAAAAGCGAAGGAATTTTTCATTTTCTTAAATTCCATTTGGTTCGTAATTTTACCATTTAATTAGATACGTCGCATACGAATAAATATTTTCCAAACACCAAAAATTATTTTGGATATACCACTTTAACCACAATAAATCCCTTATTATTCTAGACCCATCAAATAATCCAATTGACCTAGTAGGTCCCATACCATCTGTTAAATTATCTATTTTCAGTAAATCTTAATTTACCGGTAAGTCATAATTGTTGCATAATTAATTATCCTATGTATTTTGGGCATCAAATAATTAATTAATGTTATACTAATAATTTATTTTCTAAAATTTTAGGATGTTACATCCGTCCAGGCACGGGTACCGTACCAGGAGTGTAATTTGTGAGGAGGACAAAGTAGGTCATGAGAACCCAGAGGAGATTCCCTCTGATATACCGATACAGCCATTCCCTATAGATCTGTTAGACCCAGCTATCCCTCTAGTTACATTTCAGCAGTTTTTCCCTTCTTAACCTCCAGCACCCCACATACCACGAGGTCTATTGGAGGTACGACCCGGAGTCTTCACCATGTCCCTAATGGAGTGTTATCTGGCCTGACGTCAATAGGATCATTCTAGGGGTTTTCTTCACCATATATCTAGAAGCTTCAGATATAGAGAGATAGAGGTTTATGAGCATATGTCAATAGAGGCTCAGAGTCTCCTGCTCGAGGCCTATAAGGTTTACACCAATCCTTCGTATGAGCAGATTCGACCACCCACCGATCAACCATCATCTAGTCTAGATTCTATGGGAGCATATCACCAACCCGATTTGACTCAGGTCACATCCACTTCAACTCAGCTAGAGTCCTTGGTCGGACGAGGACTTCACAGGGGGCCGAGACTAGTGGTTAGGGTTATTTTACGTTATTTTGATGTTTTGTAGTGATGTTTCGTACAAGGTGCCTATATGCCCCTTTCTTATTTCAGTTGTACAGATTTGATGAGACCACTTTTTGTATATATGATACATTCATGTATATTTATTATGCTTTTGTTCCACCACGTGTTCTTTTGTATAAAAAAAACTTCCATATTTTTCTAAAAATTTGTAACCTATTAGTTAACTGAGACAGTCTAGTGGAAGAGATTATCTTAGTTAACCGAGGGTATTACAAGTCTGTCCTTTTATAGAATAACCCAAGGTTACTAATGCCTACAAGATATCTCAAAATCCTCTTCACTACAGATATATATGATTCCTTGGGGTTCGCTTGATATCTTACACACATGCAAACACTAAACATTATATCAGGTATGCTGGATGTTGAGTACAAAAGTGAACCAATCATTTCTTTATACAATGTTTGATGCACTGATGTACCAGACTCATCTTTACTAATTATGCGACTTGGATGCATAGGAGTGCTCATTGGCTTGGCATCAACCATTTTAAACTTTTTAAGTAACTCCTTGGTGTACTTCTACTGATGGATAAAAATACCATCATTAGTCTATTTGATTTGCAAACCTAGGAAGAATTTGAGTTATCCCATCATACTCATTTTAAATTCAGTCTGCATCATTTCAGAAAACTCTTTACAGAAACTATCATCAATAGCACCAAAAACAATGTCATCCACATATATTTGCATAATTATAAAGTGTCTCTTATAGCTTTTTCTAAATAAGGTGGTGTTAACCTTGCTTTTGTAAAGTCTTTTGATATTAAAAAGCTATCAAGTTTGTCATACGAAGCTCTAGGAACTTGTTTCAGACCGTACAATGCTTTACTAAGTTTGAAGACATAGTTTTGGAAAGATTTATCTTCAAACCCTAGAGGCTATTTCACAAAGACTTCCTCTTCAATGAAAATATCCATTTGATATAATTTGATTCCTTTAAAAGTAGTAAAGGAAAGAAGAATCCTTATAGCCTCAAGTCTGGCTACAGGAGCACTTCTTATTGATTATTGCCTTGTGCTAGTAGTCTGGCTTTGTTTCTGATAACTTTTCTAGGGATATAGCCGAGTAAAATATTTCTGAGATGCCGATTGAATCAAGCAGAGGGGCCGAATGAATGCTTCAAGCAGAAGCGCTGCCGAGCAAAGCCCCTCCAATTGAAGCAACTCTGATTGAGTGTTTTAAACAGTTATACATCCGGGCCAAGCAACACCGAGTGAAGCAACAGAGGTCCCGATTAATGCTTCTCGGAAAACCATTTCTGAGTCAATAATTTACGAATTCAATCCACACCGAGTGTCAGAGGTCAGATCAGACCTGTGTATTCAAGCTTCCACTCGGTTTTTTATATGAGAGTATTTATTCCTCTCGGATTGATTCCCACTCGGTCTATTATATGAGAGCACTTATTCCTCTTGGATTGATTCCCACTCAGTCTTTTATATGGGAGCATTTATTCCTCTCGGATTGATTCCCACTGTGGGTGGATACCGGCTGAGGCACTAATCCGAGTCAAAAGAAGAATGCCGGTTCCGTATCTCCATTATTCGCCCATGCTGAATTGGATTTCCTCTATCCAAGTGGATCCTTGAATTATGGAGGGCGGCCCACAACAAGACAAAGGAAGAAAATAATAAAGAAGTCCCACTAGCTGCTATTCTCCCTGATCGTCAATGTCCAGGCTGTTTCCTCAAAGCACCATTCAAGTTGATTTGCTAATTTTATGGGGCGGCTGATAACAAACAAAAATCAAAATAATAAGTTATTCATCAGCTGCTGTTCCCCATAAAATCATTGGTAGCCAGGCTGTTCAAGCAATCAGTGCACACCTGAGATTCCTATAAATACCCCAACGAAAGAGGAAGAAGGGGATCCTGAAGCCTTCATGTTGAGAGAACTCTGAAGCATTTTCCTTTAGAGAGAAGAAACACTATCCTAAAGCCTCCACACCGTCCTACTCCTCAACTTTCCATACTGTCCCAGCTCCTCTTAAAGCCTTTAAGCCATCATCCTCTCCTTAAAACCCACACCATTCAACCTCCCTCAAATCTTCAAACCAACACTGTCCCTCTCCTCACCAACACTGTCCCTCTCCTCAAACCAACACCCTCACTCTCTCCTCACCAACACCGTCCCTCTCTCCTCACCCACACCGTCCTTCTCCTCACCAACATCATCCCTCTCTCCTCACCCATACCGTCCCTCTCTCCTCACTCACACCGTCCTTCTCCTCACCAACACTGTCCCTTTCTTAAAACCCACTCCGTCCAACCTCTCTTAAACCACCATACCGTCCAACTTCTCTACTCCACACCGTCCAGCCCCTCAAATCCTCTCAAACCTACACCGTCCAACTCCTAAATCCCACACCGTCCTTCTCTCCTCATTCATATCAGTTCTCTCTCTCTCTCCTCTCGAACCACACCGTCTAGCACCTCAAATCCTTCACAATATCGTCTAGCTCACCTCAAGCCCACAACACCATCCAGCTCTTTTCTTACCACACCGGTCCCACTCTGCCCCTCATTATTAATGCTTGTATTTATTTATTTTCTGTTAAATTAATTGCTGTTCAATGACTTTGTTTCTTTTTCAATTATTAATTAATTTCTATTGATTGATGAACATTAATAAGAATGAGTGCTTCACACATTCTATTTGGACTAGCCTAAAAGTTGTAATAATAATAATAATAATTATTATTATTATTGCAATTTTTATTACTTTTTTAAAAAAAGGAGGAGCGAGATTAATTTGGACGAGACGTCCTGTTAATCTTATTTTTTATATATAATATTTTTTCTTAAAAAAGGTGGAGCGAGTTTAATTTGGACAAGACGTCCTGTTAATCTCATGTAAAAATTCCGTGTCTATTTTTGTTTATTTTTGTATATTTTGTCATTTCGTATGCTTTCTTATCATGAAGAAGTTAAAATAATTTTTGGGTTAATTATAATGCGCGCTATCATATTGAGGTAACCGTTTTCATAACGGACAGTTGTGAGGTGCTAATACCTTCCTCACCTGTAATCAGACTCCCGAATTTGGAATTTCATTTTTTGACCAATGCTTTAACGAAAGGTTTTTCCAGTATTTTATCCTAAAAAATATTGGTGGCGGCTCCCTGTTTTTCATTTCGAAAGGATTTCGAAACATGTTCACGTTTTAAAAAAATTTCTAAGGGTCGACCGTGCCGCCGCGATCTCGGTCGCGACAGATGGTGACTCCGCTGGGGAATTAGAGAATCAAGCCAGTTAATTTGATAGCGCATGTTTTAATTAGCATAATGATTATTTAACTTCTTCCTTTATTTTATTTTCTGTCAATATTTGTATATGGTTTCTGTTGGGTTTGTATTCTATCATTTACGTTCTGTTAATGTATGTGATTGTTGAACCCTAGGGTAGGCGACTTTATTTGTTGCTCTGTGTTTGTTCTATGCATAGGATGAGTAAGGTCCAGGCATTGAATGCCTCTTTCACACACTACACTCTCAATTTGCACACACTTTTGAGTGGGACCCTATACCCGGGCCCAAATAAAACTTAAGAATAGGGGAGATTGGTAGCGAAGCCATTTGGGATTTACTTCCTGTCTGGTTACCGTGAGAATCTCACCTAGAGTTCGACTTATTCATGGTGCCCACACCTAGTAGACTTCCTACTGTTGTGGTCAACATCATGAGTGGGATCTTGGCTCTAGTGACCTTTAGAAGTTTTAGAACAAGTCACCTAATGCGAGATATCACTGTTAGACAAACCTTAGAACTATTAGGAGACCTTCAGAAAAACCCACCTTAAGGCACAAAGGGGCAAACTTTACTTCTACCTTTTCTCATTCTCTCTTTCCCTTCTGATCCAAATTAGGGGACCACTGATGCTGAAATCCTGAGATATTAATTTGGTGCAAAAATCTTAGTAAAAAAAATGTGACTCTCAGATTTACACTTATGGCAAGCGCACCAGTTGTTAAAATTGTAGAATATTTGATCGTCACACAGGGATTGTGGTAAGTACCTCAATCTAAGACTAGTACAAGCTGAACCAACAAAAAATACATGAAGTTCATTCGGTTTTTATGGTTTTAGTGTTTTATAGTTGTTTTTGTATTTTCAGCAACAGAGTTAAAGTGAAATATGGGAAGTGATTAATAGAAAACAGGTCAGGATTGCTTCGGCTCACAATTTCCTCAAGAAACATGCAAATAAGAATAATCGAACTTCACAATCTAGAGGACAATCCACTGGTGGTTATTCCCTAATTCCTTAGGTGAAAAACACTAATCCTTAAGCAATGAACCTTAATTCCTTAAGTGCTCGATTAACCTAAGAATCTAATGCGAAATTGGAGGTTGAACTCTAACTATTCACCTAAATTGATTAGGCCTGAACTAGTTAGAAAGCTGGAAGTTACCTAAGCTTCAGCCATGATTCCCCACTGGTGAAGTTCTTCATCAATTCTGGATTTGTCAATCCAGCGATTCTGCTCCACTCCTCAGCTTGTTCGCCTCAGGATTTTAGAAATCGATCTACTTGCTCACAGCTTCAAGACTCCATTGCTCACCTTCACAATCCCAACCTTAGGGGATTAGAACTCCATCGACGTTGGATTCATCGAAGGAATACAGAGAGACATGGATGGGAGAGTTTAGAGAGATGAAAATGTAGTGAGAGATTGGAAATGGAAAAATGAAGTGTATTATGTTGTACGCTGTTCTGTTCTCCTTTTACAGAGTATGTACATGAATATATATAGGCATCTAACTAAACTAACTAACTTAACTAATATCTGAAAACTGAGTTCTTAATTAAACTAAACTAACTAATTGAATAATTACAGAATAATTAACTAATCACAGCTCAGCTCGTAGCAGATTCCAGTTCATCATTAGCTAATGTACAACTCAGCACCAGCTAATTGACAGCTCACTTCTTAAGTTACTTAAGGTTGCAGTAGTAGAGAGAAAGGCACTGGAAGCGGGACAGTACTGCACCAAGTGTGTTATTGGAGGGAAGGAATAGTGTTTAAATTACTGCCTTTATGCTTCAGCTGCTGAGTTTTCGCTTAAGCGGATTAAACTCTCGCTTGGGCGAGTTTAACTCTCGCTTGAGCGAGTTAATTATTCAATCGGTATTCTGTAGTTGGCGCTCGGGTTCTTCATGCAATATTCCGAGTCCTTATTCTCTTTTGGAGTCAGTGTCTTTGAAGTCTCACTCAGTCGGTCTTTGAACTCTTTTCAGTCAGAATTGAGAAGTTTCACTCGGATTTTCCAAATTTCGCTCAGCTTTTGTAATTTTCACTCAGATTTGTCTTATTTTCTCAAGTACGCCCTGTTCCTGCACCATTAGACAGCTAATTGCCTAGCATTTATACGCTGGCTGCTTAGTAAATTTGTAAATACTTCAAAATTCCTTATCTAATTAATATTTTCAATCGGTTTCTTACATAAATAGCATACTTTTGAAATAAATAACTAAAACATGAATTATTAACAAATTATTAAATAATAATATCAAGACTAGACAATACTTAGTAAATTATGTTAAATAAATAGTGGAATAATTAAGTCTTTTCAAGACTTATCACATCCCCAAACTTAAAACTTTGCTTGTCCTCAAGCAAATATTCAGACTTATTAACTAACAGCCTTTGATCAACACAATCAATCTTTCCTTAACTTAATTCATACTATAATTATTGAATACCGATCATGCTTTCTTTTCGCAATTTCTAAAAGTATAAATACTTACACCTCCTTTGGAAGACAAGCTGCTGATGCTTTCCTCACTGGTCGATGTTTAACTCTTCTCTCGGTGTGTAAGGTGACTCGAATGCACTCATCACCTGCATACTAGTTAGATCAACATAGGCTTGTAACAGTTCTAAACATCATGAAATATGCCAACTCAATCGGATCAGTAAGGGCTTTTTAAGCTTATAATGGGGCTCGGCTACAGGCTCAATTATTGTTTTTCAGAGTCATAGATAGGTTACAAGATGTATCCACTGATGCCTTGCCTCAATTCTAACTTAATTGCCTCTACTAATAACTCTCTTTATTTTTCTGACTAAATGTTACTTAATAACTCGTGCTGTTTTGCACCTTCTTTTTCTTTTAGTCCTTCGGACTTTTCCTTTCCTTTTCTTTCTTTTCTTTCCATCTTTTTCAATCGAATTTTTTTTTCTTGTGGTGCTTTGCACCTCTTTTTCTTTTCTGACTTTATTCATTTTTTTTTCTCTTGGCTTTGCCTTTCTTCCTTTTATTTTTCTACATATTTATCCATAATAAAGGTCGGAGTGTGTCCTTAATTACTGTTAGGCACACTCTTCATCCCCAAACTTAGAAATTGCTAGTCCCTAGCAATAAGCAAAAACCGAGTAATTCACCAGTGGAACATCCAGGGTACTCTAGTCGGGTTTTTCTTGGATAATTAGGCTTGTAACGTTAGGTGTATAAAACGAATGAAAAGGTCTCAGGCTCAAACATAATTATTGGGTCAAAGGATGATTAATGAAATTAGGATGGCAAATTTTTGGCCTTGGCTAAATAATCAAAGAAGGCCTTCATCATTTCCGATTGGCTAGCATACAATCAATTAGTAAGTACTGAAGCAAATTCTATCTCACTAACCAGCATGCAGATTCACTCGGAAAAGAATAATACAGGCTCAAAAGCTCATATATAATAGTTAATCAGCCAGTCATGTCCCCAAACTTAATGTAAAATTCATACATTCAGATTGCTAACTAGCATGCCGAGTAAACAATTTAAGTAATGATGAAGAATAGTTATGGGCAGGGATCATAAGTTAAGCAAAAACCGATTAATTAATATATCCGACTACAGCTTAACAAATCAGCAACTTTTAAATTATAAAGACGGAGTGAAAGAACAATAAGCATACTTTTGCAACTTATAGTTAAGAATATTAATTAAAGAATAAGTTGGAAAGAGACTTCCCTTTTTACCTGAGTGGCTGTGGATGGAAAAACGCATAATCGGATTGGGACTCATAAATTTTACCAATACATATGACAAACCGAATAAAACAACAAATTAACAGAAAATAAAATTTTCATTACATAATAAAAATAGAAATAAGTTCACTGTTCAGAAAGCAGTTACAATAACATTAAATTAATTACGTAGGAAACATCATAAAAACATGGAACAACTGCTTAAACATTCTGATCTTCACCGTCTTTGTCCTGCTGAGAGGGAATCGTGAATCCAATGGAAGCTAACCACGCATTTCTATCCAGTGGGACTCCCATTTCTGCTGAATGTTCAACCCTCAGTTTCGTGGCAATCTTCCTGAGCATCTGATCGTGGTTCAAAACCCGATCATAAATTTCAAGTTGCATCTTCTTCACAACCTGTAATTCCTGTAACACCAAAAGAATGTCAGAAGAAGAAGAAGAAGAACCAGCTCCTACAGATTGCTTAGGATGTTCTGGTTCTATGGCTTTAAACTTCATAGCACAGTTTTCAATAGCCTTAACACTTTCAACCTCTGGTGATTCATTTTCCTCACTCGCAGGAGATACATTCCTTTGAACCAGAGGAGATACATCCCTTTGCTCCTGACTTCGACTAGGTACATGTACAGACGAATCAGATATAGTGATGGTTGCCACTTCTCTTTCGTTATCTATTTGTTTCCTTCGCACACTTCCTTCTGCAAAATTTGGTCTAGGTTTCTGCAGAAGTCTTTGTGATCTTCTTTTCATGATTAATGTTAAAATAATGATGATAACCAACCTAAGTAAACAAAAAAATAAGAACAGCAATCCAACAGCAACCCAAAACTATAAGACGCATGGCTTGTGAATAGCGGAAAACAATAACAATGAACAAGAAGATAATAAACATGAACTTACAAATGCACGAAATCAGTGAAAGAAGTGGAAAGGTGATACCTTTCTTAGAAACCAGAAAATGTCTTTTCGTCTTCAGCCCAAGTTCAGCATAGGTACTGAGGGTTGGAAGCTGAAAGGGTTTCTCTTTTATATTGTTGAATTCAATTTTCAAGAAACACGTAAATGTGTTCAGCTTTAATTATTACTTTATTATTTATATTACTACTATTATTATTATGTTGTTTATTATTTATTTATTTATATATATATATATATATTAGATTTTTTTATTTTTATTTTTTTAGAATACTCAATTACTAGAGGGGTAGAAGATCGAGTAAGAGTGGGATGATACCAATGTGATGCCAAATGGACATAGGAGAATGGAAGATGAATAAATGAACAGACGACAAGACAAAATGGGCAAATGAAAACTTTAAATAAATGAAATAGAGCGTATGAGAAACGAGTGAACTATTGTAATGAAATACGAGTGAATCAAGAAGCGAATAATAAAAGAAACGAATAGAAGTATGAATGAATGAAGGAATACCGAGTAAATGAAAAGCCGAGTAAACAAAACGAATACAGCGAGGGGCCGAGTGAATGGAGAAACTAGGGGAATAAAAAACGAGATGACAGGAAATTGAGTGACTGGAAATACTGCGTGTGACAATCGTGAATGAAACACGAGTAGATGAAAAAGAAAAGTACAACGTGAGAAAACCGAGAAAGAAAGTAGGTGGAATGAAACAACGAGTAAATGAATACTGAGTGGATTATACCGGGTAAAAGTGAAAAACGAATGAACAAACAACGAGTAGATGTAAGAACGGAAAAACGAGTGGAAGAACATGAAAGAATGAATGAATGAACGGGTGAATAAAAAAACGAGCGAACGACAGAAGAAGACGATGATAAGCTGAGTGGATAACTGAACAACTTCAGGGGAAACTGAGTGAATGAAAATACTGAGTGGAAGACGTCGGGGAAGGAAGCGGTGAGGGAAACAAGCGAACAAATGGCCGAGTGAACAATATATGTGTATTACACATACGTGAACGAAAGACAGAGAGAGAGACGAGTAGAAAAACGAAGGGATAAGAAACTGACTGAAATAAACCGAGTGAATGTAAAACGAGTTAATGAGAGAATTACGGAGAGATGGGTAAGGAACACAATGGAAATAAGGTAAATTGAAAGAACGAGTGAATGATATACTGAATGGAAAGAATACTGAGTGAATGAAGAATGAGAAAATGAAGACGAGTGAAAGATTAACTGGGGGAATGAAGGGCCGAGTGAATAGAAGAATCAAGAAAGAATGAAAGAGATGCTGAGTAAATGGAAGAACCGATGAATAAAATACGAATGGAAAAATGAGAGCAAAGCTGAGTGAATAAAATGACAAGTGGAAGAACGAAAAAGATAGAGTGCGGTAATGAAAGACTGAATGACGGGTGACGAACAGACAAGAGAGTGACCGAGTGGAAGAGTAAACGAGTAGATTGAGGGTGGATGAAAAAAAAAACCAGTGGATGGAAGAATGAATGGGAGAACGAATGAGAATATTCCGAGTGAAGGAGATGAGTGAAGGATATACCGATCGGATGACGGAGATGAACGAGTGGAAGAAACCGAGTGATCTAGCGAGAAACCTAGTGAATGAGGAACTGAGTGATGAGTGAGTGAGAAAAAGTGAATAAAACACTGAATGAAAAGGTACTGAGTGAATGAATACCGAATGGGTCACAGAATGAGTGAAAGAATGAATGAATAAAGAAAAGTGTATGAGAACCGAGTGTGACAATGAATGGACGAGTGCACAACTGCCGTGAGATACGAGTGAACAGAGAAGTCCGTGGAAGAAAGAACGAATGAGAGTAAGGCTGAGTGAAAGAAAGAACGAGTGGAGGAAACCGAAAGACCGCGTGCATATGAGACTAATGGATACAATACTGATTGTGATGAGTGAGGAATTCGAGTGATGAAAAGCCGACTGAAGTAAGTCACTTTTCACTATCTGACCCGTTCATTACATCAACGATCCGAAATCCTTCAAAGTCTTCCTTTTATTCGCATCAGAATTTGAAATTTTATTGAAAAATGACGAGTAAAATTCAATCAGGAAGAAGGATTAGAAATAAGTAACAGTTATCCGAGTGCACTATTTTTACTCAAAACTCAGTAATTTCTTGCTTAACTGTGAAACAACACCCAGCAGTGTCTCGCCTAAGCTACACGTGCTTCGCCTGAGTGAAAATAGAAGAATCTAGCTCGGATTTCCTTCTTCAACTTCACAAACTTCATTTATTTAGTTTTTTTCTTCTTTTTTTTATTCATTCTGACTCAAATTTCAAAACAAAACAATCGGAGGGTTGGGCTGCCTCCCTAGAGCGCTTCTTTAAGGTCACTGGCTTGACCTTATTGTATCTAAGAAGATGGCTTCAGTAACAAGGAGGTTTTCTGCCTATCAAACTCTCCTCCAAAGTAGAGTTTGAGTCGTTGGCCATTCACCTTGAAAATCCGATCGGTAGTCGGATCTTTCAGTTCTACTGCACCATGAGGAAAAACCTCATTTACAGTAAAAGGCCCGGACCACTTGGATCTAAGTTTTCCAGGGAAGAGTTTCAGTCGGGAATTGAATAACAAAACCTGATCGTCCTTCTGAAACTCTTTCTTATTAATTCGCTTATCATGCCATTTCTTTGTTTTCTCCTTATAAATGGAGGCACTTTGATAAGCGTTGAGTCGGAACTCCTCTAATTCATGGAGTTTCAAAACTCTTTCCTCCTGAGATTGGTCACAGTCCATGTTTAATAGCTTTGTGGCCCACCACGCTTTGTGTTCCAACTCCATAGGGAGATGGCAAGCCTTACCGTACACCAATTGATACGGGGACATGCCAATCGGGGTTTTGAAAGCTGTTCGGTAAGCCCACAATGCATCATCTAATTTTACCGACCAATCTTTTCTGGATTTTCCGACCACTTTTTCTAAAATTCTCTTGATTTCTCTATTTGACAGTTCGACTTGTCCACAAGTCTGTGGATGGTAAGGAGTGGATATCTTATGTAAAACTTCATAGTGACGCAGGGCTTTTTCCATTATCTTATTGCAAAAATGTGAACCCCCATCACTAATAATTACTCTCGGAACTCCAAACCTAGAGAAAATATTCCTCTTGATGAACCTAAGCATAACCTGTGCATCATTGGTTCTGGTCGGAATTGCCTCCACCCATTTGGAGACATAGTCTACAGCAACAAGAATATATTCGTTGGAGAGCGACTTAGGGAAGGGTCCCATGAAGTCGATACCCCAAACGTTAAATAATTCCATAATTAGAATATTTGTCAAAGGCATGCCAGCTTTAGCAGAGAGACCTCCACTCCTTTGACATTTATCACACCTTTTGACATATTCTTTGGAATCCTGAAAGATAGTTGGCCAATAAAAGCCACTCTGCAACACCTTTGCTGCGGTACGGGAGGCACCATGATGACCTCCGTAATAGGAATCGTGGCAGTGCCATAAAAGCCTTTCTTGCTCGGATTCAGGCACACAGCGCCTGATTACTCCATCTATGCCTATTTTAAACAAAAATGGATCATCCCAAAGAAAAGCCTTACTATCATGAAAGAATTTTTTTCTCATTTGGGATGTCCAACCATCAGGTACCACTGAGGCACTTTTAAAGTTTGCCATGTCAGCGTACCATGGCCCAGTTATAATTGCCATCATCTTTTCGTCTGGAAATTCTTCTTTTATTAAGACAGAATCTGACTCAACTTCCAGACGAGACAATTGGTCTGCAACTGAGTTCTCTACTCCTTTTTTGTCTCGTATTTCTAAGTTAAACTCTTGGAGTAACAGAACCCACCTAATCAATCTCGGTTTAGACTCTTTTTTAGCTAGTAAATACTTGATTGCCGAGTGGTCTGTATATACGATGACTTTGGCACCAATCAAGTATGCACGAAATTTATCAAATGCATACACCACAGCAAGCATTTCTTTTTCAGTCGTGGTGTAATGTATTTGATTTTCATTTAACACTTTACTAGCATAATAGATCACATGAGTTAATTTCCCTTTTTTCTGACCCAGCACAGCTCCGATTGCAAAGTCACTTGCATCACACATCAATTCAAACGGTAAAGACCAGTCAGGTGATGCAAGGATCGGAGCTGAAGTCAAACTTTGTTTCAATTTTTCAAATGCCTTGACACAGTTTTCATTAAATGCAAACACCTGATCTTTCACAAGCAAGTCGGTCAAAGGCTTAGCTATTTTTGAAAAATCTTTTATGAATCTTCTATAGAACCCAGCACATCCTAGAAAACTCCTTACTCCTTTCACGTTGATCGGAGGAGGAAGTTTTTCAATAATTTCAATTTTTGCTCGGTCCACCTGCATGCCCTTAGCAGAGATCCTATGGCCAAGGACTATCCCTTCCTTAACCATAAAGTGGCATTTCTCTCAGTTAAGAACGAGATTGGTCTCTTGGCATCTCATCAGCACCTTAGCTAAGTTGCTGAGGCATGTGTCAAAATTGCTCCCAAATACCGAGAAGTCATCCATGAATACTTCAATAAATTTCTCCACCATATCCCCAAAAATTGCCAGCATGCACCTTTGGAAGGTTGCTGGAGCGTTGCACAAGCCGAACGGCATGCGCCTCTATGCAAAAATTCCATAGGGACATGTGAAGGCAGTCTTTTCTTGATCCTTCGGGTCAACCACAATTTGGTTATAACCCAAGTACCCATCAAGAAAACAATAGTACTCATGTCCTGATAACCTCTCGAGCATTTGATCAACAAACAGAAGGGGGAAATGGTCTTTCCGAGTAAAGTTATTCAGCCTTCTGTAATCAATGCACATCCTCCAGCCTGTAGTTAGCCGAGTGGCAATGATTTCACCCTAGTCATTTCTTACAGTCGTCATTCCTCCCTTCTTGGGCACCACTTGGACTGGACTAATCCAAGTGCTGTCCGAGATCGGGTAAATGATTCCCGCATCAAGGAGCTTGACCACTTCCTTTCTCACTGCTTCCCTCATAATGGGGTTCAGTCTGCGTTGTGGCTGTACAACAGGGGAATAGTCATCCTCCATCAGGATTTTGTGCATACAAAAGGATGGACTGATTCCCTTCAAGTCAGAAATGTTCCAGCCAATGGCAGATTCATGAGCCTTTAATACACCAACTAGTTTATTCTCATCCTCTTCTTTTAAGTCGACATTAATAATGACAGGATGAGTGTCGTTTCCTCTCAGGAAAACATATTTCAGATGAGAAGGTAAAGGTTTTAAATCACATTTTTCTTCTGAAAATTCCTTTCCTTTCTCAGCTTCAGTATTTTCCAAATCATTTTTCTTTTCGAAATCACCTACTTCCAAAACTTCCAGTAGGTCCAGTATTTCCGAGTGAGAGTCAATTGACTCGGTCTCAGAGTCAAAGTCATCCTCTAAAAAAGTTCGTAGAGCCTCTTCCTTAGTTTTTAACAGTAATGGAGTCTGGTAATTTTCAACCTCTTCAATCATTAGGCAATCCATCCGTTCAGTCGGATGTTTCATGGAATTGAAGACATTAAAAATTACTTGCTCCTCCTGAACTCTCAGCATGAGTTCACCCTTTTCTACATCAATCAATGCTCTGCCAGTAGCTAGGAAGGGTCTACCTAAGATCAAAGGGATCTCTCGGTCAGCTTCCATATCCAACACTATGAAGTCTGCTGGAAAGATAAATTTACCTACTTTTACTAACAAGTCTTCCAGCATCCCTTGGGGATATTTAATGGACCTGTCAGCCAACTGCAAGGACATGCGAGTCGGTTGCAAGTCATTAATTCCCAGTTTTTTCATCAAAGATAGAGGCATCAGGTTTATACTGGCTCCTAGATCACAGAGAGCACTTCCTACATGAATATCCCCTATTGCACACGGTATTGTGAAAGATCCAGGATCCTCTAGCTTTTGGGGAAGTTTCTTTTGAATGATTGCGCTACACTCTTGAGTGAGAGTAATCATTTCATCCCCCCTAAGCTTCCTCTTCTTAGACAATAGTTCTTTTAAAAATTTTGCATAGGAAGGCATCTCTTGCAATGCCTCAGCAAAAGGGATATTAATGTGAAGTTTCTTGAAGACCTCTAAGAACCTAGCAAACTTCTGCTCCTCTATTTGCTTTTTAAACCTGTGCGGAAATGGAGCATTCCTCAGTTTTTCAGGAGTCAGCTTAGAAGCTTCCTCCAGAATCAGATCAACCTTTTTCTTTTTCTTTTGATGGACTTTATTTCCTTTTTCTTTTTCTGATTCATTTTTATTTTCTACTTCATCTTTATTGTCCTGCTCGGTTTCTTGTATTATTTCTTTTTCTTTTTCTGAACTAATTTCTTGACCCGGAGATGGAGAAATAATTTTTCCACTCCTAGTAATTATGGCCTTGCAATGTTCCCTTGGATTTACCTCGGTATCTCCAGGGAAATTGCCTGCTTGCCTCTCAGCTAATTGTTTAGAAAGCTGTCCTACTTGATTTTCTAAATTTCTTATGGATGCTTCCTGATTCTTAAAACTGGCCTGAGTGGCCTGGATAAACTGAGAAAGTACATTCTCGAGTTCGGATTTTTCTTTAATAGGAGGGTGAGAAGGTTGTTGTGGTCTATTTGTGGGTTGACTCGGTGGGATATTCTGATTCAAATGTGGACCTTTCTGCCAGGAAAAATTGGGGTGGCTCCTGTAATTAGGATTGAAGGAATTAGAAGGATAATTCCTTTGATACTGTTGCTGCCCCATATAATTCACTTTCTCGGAAGGCACAACTGGATCACACATTCCATTTTCATGGTCTCCCCCACAAAAGTCACAACTAATCATAGAAACTTGACTCGGCTTTTGGAGTTCTGGAATCTGAATGCTTAATTTTTCCAAAGCCTGAGTCATCAGTTTGCTCTGAGCCAGATAAGCATCTTGTGCTTGTAATTCTAATATTCCTCTCCTAGGGACTTGGTTCCTCTCACTAATCAGACATTCATTAGAAGCCATCACATCAATCAGCTCTATAGCTTCTTCTACAGTTTTAGTTGTTAATGAGCCTCCAGCCGAGGCATCAATCAAGACTCTGGTAGCTGGCCTGACACCATTATAGAAAATAGTCACCTGCTGTACATCAGAAATTTGATGATGAGGACATCTCCTCAGGCTTTCTTTATACCGATCCCATGCTTCCATCAAGGACTCACCTTCTCTTTGCTGGAAACATGTGATTTCATTGCGCAGCTTTGCATATTTAGAAGGAGGGAAGTATTTAATCAAAAATTTCCTTTGCAAATCCTCCCAGGTGGAAATGTTGCCTCTCGGTTGACTCTACAACCAGGCTTTTGCTCGGTCCCTTAGAGAAAATGGAAACAACCTTAGTCGGATTGCTTCATCAGGGACCCCATTCATTTTTACTGTATCACAGATTTGGAGGAAGGTTGCTAAATGCAAATTTGGATCCTCAACCTCACTTCCTCCGAATTGTTCATTTCTTACCAGCTGCAGTAAAGCTGGTTTAAGTTCAAAATTGTTAGCTGCAATTGGTGGCCTAAGGATGCTAGCCTGCGATCCTTCTTCAGTCGGTCTGGAGTAGTCACCTAGTGTAACTCTCCTCTGTTCCATTTCCTGTTGTTCTTTTTGCTTTTTCTCTTTTCTCAGTTTACGTTCTAACAAATTGATGTCAGGATCAAAGAAGAAAGGTTCTCCTCTGCTCCTTGACTGCATACAACAATTGCTTACACAACAAAGCAACTCACAGCTACGACTACACAAAACAATAACTACTAAAAAAAACACGTATTGACTGCAAACAGAAACAAAAGCAAATGGTTCAGTCTAGTACCGGCCCAAGGATTGTTGAAATTACTCAACAATCCCTGGCAACGGCGCCATTAACTTGATGCTGAAATCCTGAGCCATTAATTTGGTGCAAAAATCTTAGTAAAATAAAATGTGACTCTCGGATTTACACTTATGGCAAGCGCACCAGTCGTTAAAATTGTAGAATATTTGATCGTCTCACAGGGATTGTGGTAAGTACCTCAATCTAAGACTAGTACAAGCTGAACCAACAAAAAATACATGAAGTTCATTCGGTTTTTATGGTTTTAGTGTTTTATAGTTGTTTTTGTATTTTCAGCAACAGAGTTAAAGTGAAATATGGGAAGTGATTAATAGAAAACAGGTCAGGATTGCTTCGGCTCACAATTTCCTCAAGAAACATGCAAATAAGAATAATCGAACTTCACAATCTAGAGGACAATCCACTGGTGGTTATTCCCTAATTCCTTAGGTGAAAAACACTAATCCTTAAGCAATGAACCTTAATTCCTTAAGTGCTCGATTAACCTAAGAATCTAATGCGAAATTGGAGGTTGAACTCTAACTATTCACCTAAATTGATTAGGCCTGAACTAGTTAGAAAGCTGGAAGTTACCTAAGCTTCAGCCATGATTCCTCACTGGTGAAGTTCTTCATCAATTCTGGATTTGTCAATCCAGCGATTCTGCTCCACTCCTCAGCTTGTTCGCCTCAGGATCTTAGAAATCGATCTACTTGCTCACAGCTTCAAGACTCCATTGCTCACCTTCACAATCGCAACCTTAGGGGATTAGAACTCCATCGACGTTGGATTCATCGAAGGAATACAGAGAGACATGGATGGGAGAGTTTAGAGAGATGAAAATGTAGTGAGAGATTGGAAATGGAAAAATGAAGTGTATTATGTTGTACGCTGTTCTGTTCTCCTTTTATAGAGTATGTACATGAATATATATAGGCATCTAACTAAACTAACTAACTTAACTAATATCTGAAAACTGAGTTCTTAATTAAACTAAACTAACTAATTGAATAATTACAGAATAATTAACTAATCACAGCTCAGCTCATAGCAGATTCCAGTTCATCATTAGCTAATGTACAACTCAGCACCAGCTAATTGACAGCTCACTTCTTAAGTTACTTAAGGTTGCAGTAGTAGAGAGGAAGGCACTGGAAGCGGGACAGTACTGCACCAAGTGTGTTGTTAGAGGGAAGGAACAATGTTTAAATTACTGCCTTTATGCTTCAGCTGCTGAGTTTTCGCTTGAGCGGATTAAACTCTCGCTTGGGCGAGTTTAACTCCCGCTTGAGCGAGTTGATTATTCAATCGGTATTCTGTAGTTGGCGCTCGGGTTCTTCATGCAATATTCCGAGTCCTTATTCTCTTTTGGAGTCAGTGTCTTTGAAGTCTCACTCAGTCGGTCTTTGGACTCTTTTCAGTCAGAATTGAGAAGCTTCACTCGGATTTTCCAAATTTCGCTCGGCTTTTGTAATTTTCACTCAGATTTGTCTTATTTTCTCAAGTACGCCCTGTTCCTGCACCATTAGACAGCTAATTGCCTAGCATTTATACGCTGGCTGCTTAGTAAATTTGTAAATACTTCAAAATTCCTTATCTAATTAATATTTTCAATCGGTTTCTTACATAAATAACATACTTTTGAAATAAATAACTAAAACATGAATTATTAACAAATTATTAAATAATAATATCAAGACTAGACAATACTTAGTAAATTATGTTAAATAAACAGTGGAATAATTAAGTCTTTTCAAGACTTATCAACCACTTGCCCGTTTAGTGGATTACTTTTTCCAAAAATGACATACTTTTAACTAATGATCCTTTAACGGGCAAGTAGTCCTTTCCTTTTATGCTTATTTGTGTCTTTGGGCCTTGAGTTACGGACCTTTCGAATCATTGAAAAAAAATCAATTCTTTTTGTATTGACGATGATCAGAAAATCTGTAGTTCACATGACCTTTGATTTGACATAAGTTTTGTCAAATTGTAACCCCTAAATACAAAAATATTTTCAAGAAAGTTACTAGGGGAGTATCGATTTGCAAAACATGTCAATTCCTGATAGCTCTTTCTCTCTATTCTTGCCGGAAGCTATTCAGAACTTAACGAATACCCTTTGAGTAGACATGGAAATTAACATGGGATTGAACTTATAGGATGAAAACCATAGTTGCCTGAGCCAGAGACGTTTGAGCTCAAGGCTCTTACCTCAGAATGAAGAATTCTTTTGTCTTCACACCTATCCCGTATTAATTTCCATGTTTACCGTACTTAGTACTTTTGAACGATACGTTCTAAGGAACGGTTAAAGGATGCTCGTCAAGGCCTGTGATTGTTTCCCACGACATTCTCCTTCCTTCTGTTTCCACCTGACACTTTTTGTTTTTTTTCTCTGACACCGAAAAGCACCCTTACCCGACTTTCAAAGGAGACTCAAGGCTGAAAGAGAGCAAGAAATTGAAAACCTCAGGAATGAAGTTAACCAGCTAAAAGAGCAAGTGGCAGAGATGACCAGACTTTTAGAAAAGAAGATCATAGAAGGGGAACCCTCTGCGGGTATCAATAATGATCAACATCTACCAACCACCCCACTCCATCCTCCTGGACTGACAAAAATGCAAATTCCCTCTTCCATGATACCTCCCATCACTATCAACAGGACCAATCCCATCATTAACCCTCAACCAACCTATGGCATGTCTTATGCACCACAACACGCCTTCATGGGCTCAAACAACAACCTGCCCTATGCAGTTTCCTCAGAATACTCTCCCCCGTTCCATAACCAACAAGAGGATCATAATTTACAAACCATGAACTCCCATATTTCACAATCCTCCTAGTCGCCTGGGGCACCTATCACAAGAATATCTGTATCGGGAGATAAGGGGAAAAGAAAAAGGGATGCTAATTCCACTTCCTATAACCAAAAAAGGGCCCAACCCAGACTAATGACTCATACTTCCTTTCAACCTGCCAATCTCCCTACACCTTACATGGTCGCCACTACCCCTGACCAAGGCTCCAATCTTTTCCCATTCCAACTCTGCTTTCATCCGTATATCCCTCAAACACCTTCCCATTCTCATTTGCCACAGCCCTACTATCCCTCATTAGGGCAGACTCAGCCACCTAATCCAGAGCGAAGCATAGTAAAACCCACTGATAGTCGAACACTGGTCCGGTTCAACCCCATTCCCATAACCTACACAGAACTTTTACCTCACCTTATCCGTAATTCCCTTGCGGTACCCTGTCCATTGAAACTGATGGTTCCTCCTTACCCCAAAGGTTATAATCCTAATACCCGATGTGATACCATGCTGGAGCCCCAGGGCACTCAACTGAGGACTGTTATGCCTTAAAATTCAAAGTGAGGGATCTGATTAAAGCCAAGTGGCTAGATTTCCAGGAAGGGGGTCCCAATATAGTCATAAACCCCAGATATAATCATGAGAATCCTGGGATCAGTATGATAAGGAGGGACTGGAGGCATGGAGAGTATGCAAGCTTTGTGGTTTGCACGCCAAGTGGAGAGGTTCATGACCAGGAGACCACCTAGCTCTTTACGACTTTAAACTTCTGTTTTTTATGATTTTTCAACCCAAACGCTATGCCTAAGGCATTGGGATATTTTATGTAATAAGGGCCAAAGCATATTTTTATCATTTTAGGTTTTTCTCAATGAATGCGTATCAAATTTCAAAATGTTTCTGTTTGCTTCCCTTATTTGTTTACTCTCTTTTTATTTTTCCCCCTTCTCTTTGCCGTCATACACTAAAAAAAACACATCTATCCAAAAATGATCCTTCTGAGAATAATGAGATCACAATCCTATTTCGTAACTTTGACCACCTGGTTGATCACGCTGACGAAGAGAATACCAAAGATGAAAGTCCCTTGGCCGAATTAACCAGAATGTTTGGATAAGGGTCACCTAACTCTATCCAAAAGCATTCAACAAGGTCAGCACACGGAGTGAAGAGGATTCACAAACAACTGGAAAATCGATCGAGTCGTCTTAGAAGACGTTGCAGTATGATGGTAGCTCAATCTGGTGACATAAAAGTCTACATGAATAAAGATAGTACCAGACTCCATAATGGCATATCTACCCTTCAAGGGAATGTTAGTATTGACCAACATGGATGACAAAGGCTTGCTAAGACCCATAAATGTAAACATGGTCAAGAAATACTTTGCCAAAAAAAACAAAAAAACAAAAACAAAAACAAAAACAAAAACAAAAACAAAAAAAGGAGTCAAGGTTGGTGCCCTACGCATATACCAATTAGGGCGAGCTGATTCATAGATTAAACTATCACTTTTCCATATGGGGGCATAAATGTTATCAAGCTAAGAACGCGATAAAAACAATGTTTCATCTGTGTCACAATCAACACCCCAACCTTAAGGGACTATAATTATTCCCATATCAGTGTAGCCAGGGGAATGGTGTAACATCCCCGTTTTAAAATTTAATGCTGAATGAAGAATAAACCATTAAAATTTGATTTTTTAACTAAGAAATAACTGTTAATTGCATTTAACTACTTAGGATTTAGCCATTAAAATATTAAAGATGGTGATGGTCAGGGGATGGGGTGGAGTGCACGTGACTGCTGGGCACGCACTCTCCCATCCCACTCTTCTTTTGCTGTGCGCATGCACATATATATATATATAAGCGTGAGCCCTTGGCGGAAAAACACACTTGCTATTTCTTCAGACTCCCTTCTCCGTCACTTCATTCTCTACTTCCTACCTTCGTCTTCATCTTTCTTCTTCTTCTATCTTACTCTTCGCTCCTGGAGGTCTGGGTTGCAGTACTGGAGAACGGACCACACTCCATCCCAGAATCAGGCACAGGATACGACAAGCCAAGGAAGACCGAACGAACCAAGAGAAAGACGTCGGACCTAACAACGAGAACAGAAAGGTTCTGAGGATTCTTCAAAAGGTAGGGGGGCGCTTGCATGTCGAATGCATGGTCTAAGAACGGTACCGGATGAATGTATTGCTGAGTGCGGGTGTGTGTGTGTGCATGTATTTATAATCATTAGAACTGATGCTGTGCATGTGTGCATGTATTCACAATTACTAAAACTGATGCATGATTTTAGATTCTGATAGTGATCTTCGTGGCGATGGTGTAGCTTGCTCGTGGATGATAATGATGGATCTATTTTGTTGTCACTATGAAATGTATGTATGTGCATGTTCTTAATTGGATTGCTCAATGTTGTTAGTCTGATGACCGATTGTAACATGCGCTGGTGTGACTGACTGAATTGATGACGAGTAGTGGGGGATAATCGTTCTTACTTAATGACTACGGTAAGGTGTTCATGGCGCGATGATGTGTAATAATGAATGTGTTAGTTGCATGAGTAAGAGTGTGGTGACCCATGGAAGGTCAAGAACCCCAAGGGAAACGACTTCCAGTTACCAACCCTGGCTAGATCCCAATAGAGCTCGTGGTAGCCGTTGGAGCTAGAGAAGAGAGTCTCGAGACGCCGTGGGGAGGCCGGTGCCACCTGGTAAGAGCTGAGGGACGAGGGGCCAAAAGAAAAAGGGGGCCGTAACTGAGAGTCTTTACCCGAGTCGGATCCGCAGGCATGCATATAGAAATAAGGCTGATTGTGGTGATGTATAAATCTATGTATGTGCAAGTGTATGATTTTGAATGCATGAATATATATTTAGATGTGGAATAAACTCTGTGAATTATGTGTGTCATGAATATTGTTGAATTGTATGAATTTGGTTACTTGAGAAAGGTTGAGTGATAGCAGGAGCGTGTACTGACGCTGATACCGAGTCTGTGAGTATCATTTTACATGTAAAAGCTCACCCCTGCAGTGGCCATTTTCAGTGAATGTCTCTCGTGAGGAGGATCAGAAACAGAGCTGGAATGCTGGGCGGAGCGCTGATGCATTTGAAAGGTTTAATTAAGGCATTGCTAGATTAAGCCCGGACTGGCTCATACCGGATGTTAATGTTTTGGGGATGAATAGAACTTTACGGGCAAGGAGAAGCCCGATTTTGTATTGTAAATATTGACATACACTTTTATGTATATATATGGATGTATGGTTTTGGTGTGCGTGATGCTATGTGCTGCCTTGTTTCCTAATTATGCTTTAATAGATACGCAGGGACAGTATGAGTGAACCGAGAATTGTCTTAGGAAAATTTATGTCGGATATGCTGGGCGGAGTAGTACCCCGCCCGAAGTGTGGGAGCAATTCGCCCAAGCGTGAGGATTCACGCTGAAGCAAGTAATTACCAGAGTGAGATATCGACCAATATCCCTTCCTATTCGTTGAGATGCTAACCCAATCCAGACCCCGATGTTGACCCCGAATTGGGCGTTATGGCTAAGTCCGCCCAGACGTCGTCATACTTAGTTGAGCTGGGTGGAATAGGTTCAGATCCCTCTTTTCTCCACAACCTACTAACGTATATGTACCCTGTAACTTCTCATTTTTTTTCTTCTTTCTGAATGAAATGCGAGTGTGAGGATTTACTTAGTGAACCCTTGTCCATACCCGATGGAGGAAATTACCTTGTAGTTGCGTTAAAGAGGCGTTATGTAGATTTCGTTTAGGCGGCGTCATACCTCGCCCAAGTAACTAGGACAGCCCGCCCAAGATAAATATACCCCGCCTAGCCAAGTAGGACGACTCTAACTCCGCCTTTCCACCGAATGCTACGCGTGTGAATGTATTAACATATTTCCCTTATCTATTCCTCCCGTTGAGTAACCAGCATTACTCGAAGGGAAGCCTCATTGCGAAATCTCCTCTATCCGCTGCTGCATTACCATACTTCGCCTGGACGGTGTCAGACCCTGTCTGAGCGAATAAACGGTGTTGTGCAATCCGCCCTAGTGTTGGTGCGTTATGATAAACCCATTGAGCCGGCCCCAGTTTTAGTTTCCCTGTAGGTTACTATGTGCGTGTGAATACTTTTCGTTTTTCCCTTGCCTGCTCCCTCATATATCGAATAATACGGGACTGATTTGTGAAAAATTTTCTCATATTTTTGGAATTTTTAGTTACAATTAATTAGGGTGTTACATTTTGGTATCAGAGCGGACCGAAAAGTCCAAGGCCAAAGTATGCTTACCAAGTGTAAGCGGTGGTGTTTGTGTCTTTTTGATTGAATGGTTGAAATTGTTCTGATGCTGGTTGACCTGATTGATGATTGTCTTGAGGACAAGGGGTTGTTTTCCCCTGGTCCGATTATGTGTATGACTTAGGCGAATGACATAATGTGCTAAGCTATTAATTGTTGGACTAATAACTAGATCGGTAGTAAGTGGCTCCGTATACTTATCCTTAAACGTCAATTTCAGGATAAGGAATGGCGCATCGTCAAAGTATGGAGGCTATAGCCACAGTATTCCAACGCTTTGCTGATGTGTTTGAAAGGCAAGGCCAAACTCAACCTGAGGATGGCCATGTGCTGGACCGCTTCCTGAAGAGGAAGCCGAGTGAATTCTTAGGAGGACGGAACCCTGAGGCGGCGTTCAAGTGGACTCAGGAATTAGAGAGAATTTTTAGGGGTCTTCGCTGTACCGAAGCCCAGAAGGTGGAATGCGCAGTGTATATGCTGCGAGATGAAGCGGAGAATTGGTGGAAGATAGCCAGGAGCCGATTCCCCGAAGATGACAATCAACTGACGTGGAACGATTTCAAGGCCTGCTTCCTAGACAAATACTTTCCCGACACAGTGAGGAGTCGGAAAGAGCTGGAGTTTATGGAGTTAAAACAGGGCTCCATGACTGTGGAAGAATACGCGACCAGATTTGAAGAATTGTGCCTATTCTATCCGCCCTTCCAGCAGCCAGGAACGGAGCACTCCAAGTGTCTTAAGTTTGAGAACGGACTGAGATCGGATATTAAGAGGGCCTGCAGATACCATGAAATCCGGAGTTTCCCTGCCTTAGTGAACAAGTGTAGAATATTCGAAGAGGATGACAGGGCCCATTCGGGCCAGTGCAGCAGAGCCAACCAGCACCTGAGGCCTCAGCAATCACGTTTCAAGAGGCCAGGGAACGTGAGGAGGAATGAACCCTTCACCAGATATCAGAACCATGATGACCGAGGGAGACAGATGAGTGGACGACCAAGGTATGGCGGATGCTTTAAATGCGGCGGTGATCATTTTGCTAAGGAATGCAATGATACAAATGTTAAATGCTACCACTGCGGAGAGAAGGGACACGTTCGCCCGGACTGCCCCCAACTCCGCCAGGCAAACACCAATGTGCGTCAAGGAGGATTTCAAGATCGAACCAGAGTGAATGATAACCAACGACCTGGTGGCAGAGGCAACGGAACCAGAGGAAATATGATGCGTGCCCCGAACAGCCGAGAAAGGAACACCGGCCCAACAGCGACAGGAAGGATCTACACCATCAATGCAGAGGATGTTGCACCAGCAAACGATCTAGTACAATGTAAGTGCTCACTTGGAATGAATACGCTTAATGTTGTTTTTGATTCGGGAGCAACCCATTCTTTTATAGCTGATGAGTGCGTGAAACGGTTGAAGCTACCAACTGTGTCTATGAACCGGACTTTGGAAGTGGCCAGCCCCACTGGCCCTAGTGTGTTCACATCGTCAATATGTAAAAATGTAGCGTTTGAGTTGTATGATCGGAGTTTCATCTTCGATCTGATTTGCATGCCCTTAAAGGGTCTTGATATTGTGCTTGGAATAGATTGGCTTTCAGCCAATAAGGTATTAGTAGATTGTAGAAACCGAGAGATAGTTTTCCCAAAACAACCCACTGAAGATGGCACGGCACTAGGTATAACCCAACTATTTATGATGCTTTGTCTAACCAAAGATGAGAATGAGCCCCTAATGAACGAAATTCCGGTTGTCTACGAATTCCCAAAAGTGTTCCTAGAGGACGTCCCGAATGTGCCTCCCAATAGAGAGGTTGAATTCTCTATAGACTTGATCCCTGGAGCCGAACCGGTCTCCAGTGCACCCTACAGAATGTCCTCAACTGAATTGGTAGAGTTGAAGAAACAAGTGGATGAGTTACTTGAGAAGCAGTTCATTAGACCAAGTGTGTCACCATGGGGCGCACCTGTGCTACTTGTTAAGAAGAAGGATGGCAGCATGAGACTTTGTATAGATTATCGACAGCTTAACAAACTCACAATCAAGAATCGATACCCGCTGCCTAGAATTGATGATTTAATTGACCAGCTGCGTGGAGCCTCAGTCTTCTCGAAAATCGACTTACGATCAGGATATCACCAAATCCGAGTGAAGGACTCGGACATTCCTAAAACTTCCTTTAGGACTAGGTATGGTCACTATGAGTATGTAGTGATGTCGTTCGGTGTGACAAACGCCCCTGCTGTTTTCATGAATTACATGAACAGCATATTCCACTCCTTCTTAGATCGGTTTGTTGTTGTCTTCATCGATGATATTCTAGTTTATTCTAAGACATCTGAGGAACATGAAGGACATCTCAGGACGGTACTCCAAGTGTTGAAGGAGAAACAATTGTTTGCAAAGCTTTCAAAGTGCGAATTCTGGATGGATGAGATCCACTTCCTCGGGCATGTGATCTCCAAGCGAGGCGTCTCGGTGGATCCTGCGAAGGTAGCTGCTGTAATGGCATGGGAGAGGCCCAGATCGATCTCGGAAATAAGGAGTTTTATGGGCTTGGCAGGTTATTATAGAAGGTTCATCGAAGGTTTTTCTAAGTTGGCATTACCCCTGACTAAATTGACTCGGAAGAACGTTCCTTTTGTGTGGAGTCTGGAGTGTGAGAGCAGCTTCCAAGAACTGAAGAATAAGTTGACAACTGCTCCGGTGTTGGCATTACCTGAGTTACGAGAAAGCTTCGTGGTCTATTGTGACGCGTCCGGACTCGGATTAGGATGTGTACTCATGCAGAAGGATCGAGTGATAGCATATGCCTCTCGACAATTGAGACCCCACGAATAGCATTATCCGACCCATGACTTGGAGTTGGCAGCAGTAGTTTTTGCATTGAAAATCTGGAGGCATTACTTGTACGGATCCAAATTTGAGGTATACAGCGATCATAAGAGCCTCAAATACCTATTCGACCAAAAGGAACTGAACATGAGGCAGAGAAGATGGATTGAGTTTTTGAAGGACTATGATTTCGAGTTGAAATACCACCCAGGTAAGGCAAATGTCGTAGCAGACGCATTGAGTCGAAAATCCCTCCACATAGCAGCCATGATGGCAAAAGAAGTTGAGTTGTTGGAACGGTTCCGAGACATGAACTTGCATGTTGACGCCCCTTCCTCTCAGAAGATGACAATCGGTACGTTGAGGATTGCCAACGAGTTCTTAAAATCCGTGTACGAACAGCAACAGGCGGACTCTTACCTAGCTGAAATGAAGGAAATTCAGGCTAAAGGAAAGGATTTATCCTTGGCAGAGGGGTCAGATGGGATCTTCCAGGTGAGAAACAGGATATACATACCAAGTGAAGGAAGATTGAGAAGAATGGTGCTTGATGAAGCCCACAAAAGCCTACTCAGCATTCACCCAGGAACCACAAAAATGTACCACGACTTGAGGAGACAGTTTTGGTGGCCCGGACTAAAGAAGGATGTGGCGGAGTACGTGGCCCGGTGTATCACTTGTCAGAAATCGAAGGTAGAGCACCAAAAACCGTACGGTGCAATGCAGCCTCTAGAGATCCCTGTGTGGAAATGGGACTCAATTGCGATGGATTTTATCATGGGATTACCCAAAAATCGAGCGGGCCATGATGCCATTTGGGTCATTGTTGACAGATTGACGAAGAGTGCACACTTCTTACCTGTAAATATGAAGTACCCATTGCATAAATTGGCTCGAATCTATATTCAAGAAGTTATCCGACTTCATGGCATACCTACTTCCATCGTCTCAGATAGGGACCCTAGATTTACGTCCAGGTTTTGGACCAGCATGCATCAAGAATTAGGGACGAAGCTTTGGCTTAGTTCTGCCTACCACCCCCAATCGGATGGACAATCCGAACGAACAATTCAGAGTCTAGAAGACTTATTGAGAGCGTGTGTGTTAGAGTACGGTGGGGACTGGGAGCAGTACCTTCCCTTGATCGAGTTTACGTACAACAACAGCCATCATCACAGCATTGGCATGGCACCTTACGAGGCATTATATGGGCGTAGATGCCGAACCCCACTCTGTTGGTCGGAAGCGGGTGAAAGTCTATTACTAGGACCAGACATCGTGAAGCAAACCACAGAACAGATCCGAGTAATAAGGGAGAAGATGAAAGCATCACAAGACAGGCAGAAGAGCTACCATGACAAACGCATCAAGCCATTGGAATTTCAAGTCGGAGATCGAGTGTTTCTGAGAACCTCTCCGAGTAAAGGAGTTGGACGAGCCTTAAAAAGTGGGAAGTTAAGCCCTCGCTACATCGGACCTTATGAGGTAGTAGAACGGATTGGCTCCGTGGCATACCGCCTTGCGTTACCAACTCACTTGTCCCGATTACACAACGTTTTCCATGTGTCTCAGCTAAGAAAGTATTTGCATGACCCCAGCCACACGATGCCTGACGACGAGGTAGAGATCAAGGAAAACCTAACCACTATGACTACACCGGTTGGAATCGTGGATCAATCGGTAAAACGCTTAAGAAATAAGAACGTAAGGCTGGTTAAGGTGGAGTGGCAGCAAGGCAAGACCACCTCCTACACGTGGGAACGAGAAGACGCCATGCGACAGCAGTACCCCGAATTGTTTACCTAGGTAAGTACCGACTGAATTTCGGGGACGAAATTCTTTTTCAGTGGGGGAGAACTGTAACATCCCCGTTTTAAAATTTAATGCTGAATGAAGAATAAACCATTAAAATTTGATTTTTTAACTAAGAAATAACTGTTAATTGCATTTAACTACTTAGGATTTAGCCATTAAAATATTAAAGATGGTGATGGTCAGGGGATGGGGTGGAGTGCACGTGACTGCTGGGCACGCACTCTCCCATCCCACTCTTCTTTTGCTGTGCGCATGCACATATATATATATATAAGCGTGAGCCCTTGGCGGAAAAACACACTTGCTATTTCTTCAGACTCCCTTCTCCGTCACTTCATTCTCTACTTCCTCCCTTCGTCTTCATCTTTCTTCTTCTTCTATCTTACTCTTCGCTCCTGGAGGTCTGGGTTGTAGTACTGGAGAACGGACCACACTCCATCCCAGAATCAGGCACAGGATACGACAAGCCAAGGAAGACCGAACGAACCAAGAGAAAGACGTCGGACCCAACAACGAGAACAGAAAGGTTCTGAGGATTCTTCAAAAGGTAGGGGGGCGCTTGCATGTCGAATGCATGGTCTAAGAACGGTACCGGATGAATGTATTGCTGAGTGCGGGTGTGTGTGTGTGCATGTATTTATAATCATTAGAACTGATGCTGTGCATGTGTGCATGTATTCACAATTACTAAAACTGATGCATGATTTTAGATTCTGATAGTGATCTTCGTGGCGATGGTGTAGCTTGCTCGTGGATGATAATGATGGATCTATTTTGTTGTCACTATGAAATGTATGTATGTGCATGTTCTTAATTGGATTGCTCAATGTTGTTAGTCTGATGACCGATTGTAACATGCGCTGGTGTGACTGACTGAATTGATGACGAGTAGTGGGGGATAATCGTTCTTACTTAATGACTACGGTAAGGTGTTCATGGCGCGATGATGTGTAATAATGAATGTGTTAGTTGCATGAGTAAGAGTGTGGTGACCCATGGAAGGTCAAGAACCCCAAGGGAAACGACTTCCAGTTACCAACCCTGGCTAGATCCCAATAGAGCTCGTGGTAGCCGTTGGAGCTAGAGAAGAGAGTCTCGAGACGCCGTGGGGAGGCCGGTGCCACCTGGTAAGAGCTGAGGGACGAGGGGCCAAAAGAAAAAGGGGGCCGTAACTGAGAGTCTTTACCCGAGTCGGATCCGCAGGCATGCATATAGAAATAAGGCTGATTGTGGTGATGTATAAATCTATGTATGTGCAAGTGTATGATTTTGAATGCATGAATATATATTTAGATGTGGAATAAACTCTGTGAATTATGTGTGTCATGAATATTGTTGAATTGTATGAATTTGGTTACTTGAGAAAGGTTGAGTGATAGCAGGAGCGTGTACTGACGCTGATACCGAGTCTGTGAGTATCATTTTACATGTAAAAGCTCACCCCTGCAGTGGCCATTTTTAGTGAATGTCTCTCGTGAGGAGGATCAGAAACAGAGCTGGAATGCTGGGCGGAGCGCTGATGCATTTGGAAGGTTTAATTAAGGCATTGCTAGATTAAGCCCGGACTGGCTCATACCGGATGTTAATGTTTTGGGGATGAATAGAACTTTACGGGCAAGGAGAAGCCCGATTTTGTATTGTAAATATTGACATACACTTTTATGTATATATATGGATGTATGGTTTTGGTGTGCGTGATGCTATGTGCTGCCTTGTTTCCTAATTATGCTTTAATAGATACGCAGGGACAGTATGAGTGAACCGAGAATTGTCTTAGGAAAATTTATGTCGGATATGCTGGGCGGAGTAGTACCCCGCCCGAAGTGTGGGAGCAATTCGCCCAAGCGTGAGGATTCACGCTGAAGCAAGTAATTACCAGAGTGAGATATCGACCAATATCCCTTCCTATTCGTTGAGATGCTAACCCAATCCAGACCCCGATGTTGACCCCGAATTGGGCGTTATGGCTAAGTCCGCCCAGACGTCGTCATACTTAGTTGAGCTGGGTGGAATAGGTTCAGATCCCTCTTTTCTCCACAACCTACTAACGTATATGTACCCTGTAACTTCTCATTTTTTTTCTTCTTTCTGAATGAAATGCGAGTGTGAGGATTTACTTAGTGAACCCTTGTCCATACCCGATGGAGGAAATTACCTTGTAGTTGCGTTAAAGAGGCGTTATGTAGATTTCGTTTAGGCGGCGTCATACCTCGCCCAAGTAACTAGGACAGCCCGCCCAAGATAAATATACCCCGCCTAGCCAAGTAGGACGACTCTAACTCCGCCTTTCCACCGAATGCTACGCGTGTGAATGTATTAACATATTTCCCTTATCTATTCCTCCCGTTGAGTAACCAGCATTACTCGAAGGGAAGCCTCATTGCGAAATCTCCTCTATCCGCTGCTGCATTACCATACTTTGCCTGGACGGTGTCAGACCCCGTCTGAGCGAATAAACGGTGTTGTGCAATCCGCCCTAGTGTTGGTGCGTTATGATAAACCCATTGAGCCGGCCCCAGTTTTAGTTTCCCTGTAGGTTACTATGTGCGTGTGAATACTTTTCGTTTTTCCCTTGCCTGCTCCCTCATATATCGAATAATACGGGACTGATTTGTGAAAAATTTTCTCATATTTTTGGAATTTTTAGTTGCAATTAATTAGGGTGTTACAAATGGTCTACTGTGATACCATTAATATCATAGTTCTTTGCCACATTGGCTAAGAGTAAATAAAACAGCTAGACCATAACGAAGGTACCAAGGGGGTCATTCAAAAAAAATGAAGAAGAAGAAAACAAGAAAAAAGAAAGAGATGAAAGAATGAACAAAAAGATAAAGACTCAGAACGAGCCCCCTCATTGGTGCCGAAAAGGGCTCACCCCTGTTTCCTTGGATACATGGTGTTGGAGAAAACATCTATTCCCCCACAGGATGAGACTAAATTAAGAGAGATCAAATAAGCTCATTGTCAATCAGCTTAAACATTTGTTGTGAAGGACGCAACCTTAAAAAAAAGGGGAGAGAGGAGCTCGCTAGACTGAAAACCTGGAAAGGCAGCCTAGGCAAAAGTTAGAGCAACCTGGTAAGCTGAAAACCTGAATAGGCAGCTCAGGTAATAAATTGGGATCAAGATTTTGGCTGAGTAATTTAAAGATTCTTATGTGAATGGTCTGATTTCAAGTTAAGGCACAAGGACCGTAGTCCAACTACCTTTTTCAGAGGCAGGGTCAAATGGTGAATTCAAAGTCATGATGTGGGATTGAAATACACTTTGTTTTCATTGAGTTCATTGGAGGATTTGTGAAATCATTCCTATTCTACCCAATTATCAATATTTCCCATGCAACTCCACTTGCTTCTGTAACATCCCGATTTAAAACGAAATACCGGGTGAAATAAAGTCATTAAAATAATAAATTCAGAAATGGAAAATTATTTATTAATTACCATTAACTTAATTAATCAAATGAGGGCTGATTAAGTGTGTTTAACTATTGATTGTTGCTGATGGTGACTGGGTGACGTGAGCAGACTGCTGCTTCACGTTTTCCCACCCCACCTTTCCATTCCTTCGTGCATGCATATATGATTGGTCGATGGGTCTCTTGCCATTCATTCCTTCAGATTTCCCTCTACGACTTCTCTCTTCTTCTTCCTTCTTCTCTTCTCCTTCGTTCTTCTTCTTCTTCTTCTTCTTCTTCTTCTTCTTCTTCTTCTTCTTCTTCTCTACTCTCTGTTTCCATTTTCGGCTTTCGGAAACCACGTTGACGGCACTGCAGAGGAGTCAGAGCTCCCTCATGCTAATGAAAGGCGATCGTCGAAGTGGAAGAAGAAACAACCCCTGTTCCTGAGTCAATCGTGGAAGACAACAGTGTTCAAGAGGAGGCTGAACGAGTGGAAGTAACGAGCGAAGCGGCAAGGCAGAGGACCAACATCCAAGCGGAAGAGTCTCTCGGAGTTTCATAGTTGGTAGGGGGGTACCTTATATTTTAAATGCATGGGTTATGGATGGGTTTCGGGTGCTGATGATTGTTGTTTTGTATTCTATTTATGTGTTGTGCTTGCATGAGGGGTGTGTAATACCCGGGTGCATGATGATTGAGAGTGAGTGTTGCATGTTTAGTTCCGTCCTTGAAATGCATACTGATAGCCTTGAAAATGTCGAATGATTGCATGGAAAGGGTGTGCTGAATTGTTGATGATGATTACCATGTGGTTTATGTGACATGTAAGTCGTTATGAATATAAATGCTAACTGCATGTGATCGAATACTGACGTAGTGAATCTGGTAATATATCACACTGATGCATATGTTGTCTGAGTCTTGATAATGCTGAGTACCGATTGCATGATATGCCTGTATTGTTGGATTACTTTATTGAATCCTAATACTGCTTGACACCGACTACATGGGACGCATGTGTTGTTGTATTCATCTATTTGAGCTATGATACTGAATTTATGAGAAGCATGCGTGTTGGACTAATATATTGAGTTCTGAGAATGTTTATTACCGCTTGCATGTGATGCATGTATGGCTGAGTGAAAGATTATGCATATAAATTCTGTGTTGTGTGATGAATCCGCATGTGGCGCATGGGATGCGTTGTGCTGGGAGCACGTAGTGTGGGACACTACCATCGGTTAATTAAAAAGTGTGGGACACTGTGAAATCCTTTGAGTGGGACTCAAGGTAGCCTCTGAGTGGGACTCGGGCTGCCCGTGAACACCTCCGTTGATGCTGAGAGCGTTGGTGTCACCTTGTGGGCAAACGGTTGGGTACCTGTAAAACGGCCAAGCAGCAGAGAGTTGGATTGATAGCCGAGAGCTATGTATAAAAAGGTTGGGAGCCTACGTTGCAACGTCAAAAACCGATTACACACGAATGCGGAACCGAGTGAATTATTCTGTGTGCATTTATTGTTAATATCGTTAGAAATCTGTTCTGTGAATAATTGTTAATGTCATTGTATTGTCATGTGCATATATCCGAGTGAGACTGATGGACTCTGATCGTGAAATGTTGAAGTGTACGTTCTGGTTAAATTGGTATTGTGTTTATTTAATAGTAGCCGTGTACTTTATATTGCTGCATGATTAAGGATAATCCGAGTCAGTATCTATCATTTAATATCTAAGATACTCACCCCCTACTGTGGCAATTTTTTAGTGAATATCTCTCGAAATGAGGAGTGGAGGAAGAGCTGAATGTTGGATGAAGTGCTGGTGCACTATGGAAATTATGTGTTTATGTATATGTCTTGTTAAGCCTTGGTCGGCTCTTATTTCAGTCGTAGTCTCTTATATTAGAACTTGAACCCTCTTGGGTAGAAAACATGATCGTGTGCCTGTACTTATTTATATCCCTCTCTTTATCCATCATACTGTGTCTTGTTCCATATTGCGTGAATGATCCGAGTGATATATGTATGCGTACTTTCTGAGTGTGTGAGGTTGGTATAACCATGGGTAGAAATGGGATTAAGAGTTGATGGGGGGAGTGAGACAGTGATTTATTCTGAGTGCCAAAGAGTTTAAGTATTACCGAGTGAATTAGAGCACGGAACACCGAGTGAGGACTGATCTAGATACTTTCCGAGTGAAAACGCTTAGGATTTTCCCAAGTGTAGAATAATTAACAATTTCCGAGTGAGAATCCACCGAGTGAAGGTTTCCCGACAGAAAAGCGACACCTAAGGCTCTAAGTGGACCCCATTGTAGTAAATTATTAGTAGCAAGGGAATCTAAGTGAGTCTTGACTTAGTAGGATAACTAGAGTAGGGAAGATTATGGTTACCGAGTGAAAAATGAGTGAAACACCCCGAGTGGTAAAAAGGACGTGAAAGTTATTCCGAGTGAGAAGTCTTCATAGATTCCGAGTGAGTGGCTATGGGAACCATTTCCGAGTTACCGTATACGTGTTTCGATTGAGTGAAATTAGGAGTATGTTATGTTTTCTGAATGGAGCTGGTATGTTAAGGGCCAATCCGAGTGAACTAAGAGTGGACCTTTCCGAGTGGACCAGGCACTGAAATTCAAGTGCGGGAATGCCGAGTAGAGTGAGCGAACGCCGAGTGTAGCTCCTCGCTGCAGCGTGTGCGCGTTGTTGTGTGAACCTCCTGAGCGTTTTTCTTCTTCCGCTGGCAGCCTCCTTGAGTCGGTTTTATTCCTCTTGCATTCTTTTCCCTTATTTCTTTGTGCCCGATTATTCTGGTCTTAATTATGGAAAAAAAATTTCTCTGTTTTATTATTTATTATTTATTAAAATAGGGTGTTACATTTTGGTATCAGAGCAGACCGAAAAGTCCAAGGCCAAGGTGTGCTTACCGAGTGTAAGCGGTTGTATGTATTATGACCGAGTGGTCATCATTATTGTGATATTCTGATTGAATATGATTGATGTTGAGATATTGATTTGGGAATAGGAGGTAACTTCTCTCCTGGTCCGATTGATTGCATAACGTATATATATATATAAATGTTATAATGTGCTATAATCAGTGGATATGGGGATGAGATCCGATCGGAAGAATGTGACCTTGTAAACTTATCCTTGAAAGGGTGTTAATTTCAGGATAATTCATGGCGAATCGTCAAAGCATGGAGGCCATAGCCACGACATTCCAACGTTTTGCGGACGTGTTCGAGAGGCAGGGCCAGCCTCAAGCTGAAGATGGCCAAGTGTTGGACCGCTTCCTGAAGAGGAAGCCGAGTGAGTTTCAAGGAGGACATAACCCCGAGGCAGCTTATAAATGGACTCAAGAGTTAGAGAGGATTTTTGGGGGTCTTCACTGTACCGAGGCCTAGAAGGTGGAGTGCGCAGTGTACATGCTGCGGGACGAGGCAGAGAACTGGTGGAAGATCGCCAGAAACCGACTGACTGATGCTGACACCCAGCTGACCTGGGAAAATTTCAAGACATGCTTCTTAGAGAAATATTTCCCTGACACAATCAGGAGTCAGAAGGAACTGGAATTCATGGAATTAAGACAGGGCTCCATGTCTGTGGAGGAGTACGTAGCTAGATTTGAAGAACTGTGCTTATTCTACCTGCCCTTCCAGCAACCTGGAACGGAGAGTTCTAAATGCCTTAAATTTGAGAACGGATTGAGATCAGACATTAAAAGAGCCTGCAGATACCAAGAAATTAGGAGCTTCCCTGTATTGGTGAATAAGTGTAGAATATTTGAAGAAGACGACAAGGCCCACTCGGGCCAGAGCAGCAAAGCAGACCATTACTTGAAGCCCCAGCAATCCCGTTTCAAGAGGACGAGCAACGCTGGCAGGAGCTGACCTTTTTCCAGATTTAGGGGTCGGAGCCAGCAAGAAAGACGACCAGTTATGGGGAACGGAAAATGTTTTAAGTGTGGAGGAAATCACTATGCTCGAGACTGCAACAACGATGGTGAGATGGTGTGCTTCCATTGTAATAGGAAGGGGCACATTCGCCCTGACTGCCCCCAACTCCGTCAAGCAAACACCAATATGCGTCAGGGAGGTTTCCAAGAGAGGAACCGTGGGAACGATAGTCAAAGACCGGGGGGTAGAGGCGGCAGAGCCAGAGGAAACATGATGCTTGCTCCAAGTAATCGAGAAGGAAATACCGACCAACCAGCGTTGGGAAGAGTCTACGCCATCAACGCAGAAGATGCTGTGCAAGCGAATGACTTGGTACAATGTAAGTGCTCACTCGGTAGATATACACTTAATGTAATTTTTGATTCGGGAGCCACCTATTCTTTTATAGCTGATGAGTGTGTAAGGCGTTTAAAGTTGCCGACAGTGTATATGGATCGGACTTTGGAAGTAGCCAATCCGACTGGCACTAAGGTGTTGACATCATCGATGTGTAAGGACGTAGCGTTTGTGTTGGGCGATCGGAGTTTCACCTTCGATTTGGTGTGCATGCCTTTAAAGGATCTCGACATTGTACTCGGTGTAGATTGGCTTTCAGCCAACAAGGTGTTGGTAGACTGTAGAAACCGCAGGATAACTTTTCTGAGGCAAAGCAATAAGGACTATACGGTGCAAGGTATATCTCAGCTATTTATGATGCTTTGTCTAACTGAGGGTGAGAGTAGAGCCCGAATGAACGAAATTCCGACTGTTTGTGAATTCCCAGAGGTGTTTCCGGATGATGTACCGGGTGTCCCTCCAACTAGAGAAGTTGAGTTCTCTATTGACCTGATCCCTGGAGCCGAGCCAGTCTCCAGTGCACCTTATAGAATGTCCCCAACAGAATTGGCCGAGCTGAAGAAGCAGGTGGATGAGTTACTCGGTAAACAATTCATTAGGCCGAGTGTATCACCATGGGGCGCACCTGTGCTACTTGTTAAGAAGAAGGATGGCAGCATGAGACTATGCATAGATTACTGATATCTAAACAAACTCACAATTAAGAATCGATACCCGTTGCCCAGGATCGACGATCTGATTGACCAACTACGTGGTGCTTTAGTCTTCTCAAAGATTGACTTACGGTCGGGATACCACCAAATCTGGGTGAAGGACTCGGATATTCCCAAGACTGCCTTTAGGACTCGGTATGGCCACTACGAGTATGTAGTGATGCCGTTCGGTGTGACAAATGCACCTGCCATATTCATGAATTACATGAACAACATATTTCACCCGTACTTGGACCAATTCGTAGTAGTTTTTATTAATGATATCTTAGTCTACTCCAAGACCTCTGATGAGCATGAAGAACACCTCCGAGCGGTACTTCAAGTCTTGAAGGAGAAGCAGCTATTTGCAAAATTTTCGAAGTGCAATTTCTGGATGGATAAGATCCACTTTCTCGGACATGTGATTTCCAAGGAGGGTGTCTCGGTAGACCCTTCGAAGGTGGCAGCTATAATGGCATGGGAGAGACCCGGGTCGGTCTCGGAGATAAGGAGCTTTATGGGCCTGGCTGGTTATTATAGGCGGTTTATTGAGGGTTTTTCTAAGCTAGCTTTGCCACTGACTAAATTGACTCGAAAAAACATTCCCTTCATGTGGAGTTCCGAGTGCGAGAGCAGTTTCCGAGAGCTAAAAGACAAGTTGATGACCGCTCCAGTACTGGCATTGCCTGACTTGCAAGAGAGCTTCGTGGTTTACTGTGATGCGTCGGGACTCGGATTGGGATGCGTGTTAATGCAGAAGGACCGAGTGATAGCTTATGCCTCTCGGCAATTGAGGCCTCACGAACAGCATTACCCGACCCACCACTTGGAATTAGCAGCTGTGGTCTTTGCTTTGAAGATATGGAGGCATTACTTGTACGGTTCTAAATTCGAAGTTTACAGCGACCACAAGAGCCTCAAATATTTATTCGACCAGAAGGAGTTGAACATGAGGCAGAGGAGATGGATGGAATTTTTAAAGGATTATGACTTTGAGCTAAAGTACCATCCGGATAAGGCAAACATTATTGCCGATACGTTGAGTCAGAAATCCCTCCATATAGCAATGATGATGGTGAAGGAGGTGGAGTTGTTGGAACAGTTCCGAGACATGAACTTGCATGTTGACATCCCCTCTTCTCAAAAAATAACAATTGGTACGTTAAGGATTGCCAATGAATTTCTGAGATCCGTGTACGAACAATAGCAGTCAGATTCCTACTTGGCTGAGATAAAAGAGGCTCAGGCCAAAGGAAAGGACTTGTCCTTGACCGAGGGATCGGATGGGATCTTCTGAGTGAGAAACAGAATATACGTGGCGGGTGGAGGAGAATTAAGAAGAATGGTGCTTGATGAAGCCCACAAAAGCCTACTAAGTATCCACCCGGGTACCACGAAGATGTACCACGACCTAAGAACACAATTCTGGTGGCCTGGATTAAAGAGGAATGTAGCAGAGTACGTGGCTCGGTGTATTACCTGTCAAAAATCAAAAGTTGAGCATCAGAAGCCGTATGGTGCATTGCAACCCCTAGAGATCCCCGTGTGGAAATGGGACTCAATCGCCATAGACTTTATCATGGGATTGCCAAAAAACCGAGCGGGCCATGATGCGATTTGGGTCATTGTTGACGGACTGACAAAAAGTGCACACTTCCTACCTGTGAACATGAGATACCCATTACATAAGTTGGCCCGGATTTACGTTCATGAAATTGTCCGACTGCATGGTGTGCTGACTTCTATCGTATCGGATAGGGACCCTAGATTCACGTCTCAGTTTTGGACCAGCCTACACCAGGAATTGGGTACAAAGCTTTGGTTAAGTTCCTCTTACCACCCCCAATCGGATGGACAATCCGAGCGAACGATTCAAAGTTTGGAGGACTTACTGAGGACGTGTGTGTTGGAACACGGTGGAGATTGGGAGCAGTACCTTTCCCTGATCGAATTTACATACAACAACAGCCACCACAACAGTATTGGTATGGCACCCTACGAAGCACTATATGGTCGAAGATGCCGAACCCCACTTTGTTGGTCAGAATCGGGTGAGAGTCTGCTATTGGGACCAGAAATTGTGAAGCAAACCTCAGAACAAATCCGAGTGATAAGGGAAAAGATAAAGGTGTCTCAGGATAGGCAGAAGAGCTACCATGATAAACAAACCAAACCGCTAAAGTTTTTAGTCAGAGACAGGGTGTTTCTGAAGACTTCACCAAGCAAGGGAGTCAGACGAGCCTTGAAAAGTGGAAAGCTGAGCCACAGGTACATTGGGCCTTATGAGGTATTGGAGCGGATCGGTCCCGTAGCGTACCGAGTGGAACTACCGACTCACTTATCCCGATTGCATAACGTGTTCCATGTGTCTCAATTAAGGAAGTACTTACACGATTCCACTCACACGATGCCAGATGATAAAGTGGAGATTAAAGAGGACCTGACCACTGTGACTATACCGACTAGAATAGTGAACTGATCGGTAAAGCGTTTAAGGAGTAAGGATGTGTAACTAGTTGAAGTAGAATGGCAGCAGGACGGGTATACCTCTTATACCTGGGAACGCGAGGATGCCATGCGGCAACAGTACCCCGAGTTATTTGACCAAGGTGAGTTACCGATTGAATTTTGAGGACAAAATTCTTTTGAGAGGGGGAGAACTGTAACATCCTGATTTAAAACAAAGTACCGGGTGAAATAAAGTCATTAAAATAATAAATTCAGAAGTGGAAAATTATTTATTAATTATCATTAACTTAATTAATCAAATGAGGGCTGATTAAGTGTGTTTAACTATTGATTGTTGCTGATGGTGACTGGGTGACGTGAGCAGACTGTTGCTTCACGTTTTCCCACCCCACCTTTCCATTCCTTCGTGCATGCATATATGATTGGCCGATGGGTCTCTTGCCATTCATTCCTTTAGATTTCCCTCTGCGACTTCTCTCTTCTTCTTCCTTCTTCTCTTCTCCTTCGTTCTTCTTCTTCTTCTTCTTCTTCTTCTTCTTCTTCTTCTTCTTCTTCTTCTTCTTCTTCTTCTTTCTTCGTCTTCTTCTTCTCTGCTCTCTGTTTCTATTTTCTACTTTCAGAAACCACGTTGATGGTACTGCAGAGGAGTCAGAGCTCCCTCATGCTAATGAAAGGCGATCGTCGAAGTGGAAGAAGAAACAGCCCCTGTTCCTGAGTCAATCGTGGAAGACAACAGTGTTCAAGAGGAGGCTGAACGGGTGGAAGTAACGAGCGAAGCGGCAAGGCAGAGGACCAACATCCAAGCGGAAGAGTCTCTCGGAGTTTCGTAGTTGGTAGGGGGAGTACCTTATATTTTAAATGCATGGGTTATGGACGGGTTCCGGGTGCTGATGATTGTTGTTTTGTATTCTGTTTATGTGTTGTGCTTGCATGAGGGGTGTCTAATACCCGGGTGCATGATGATTGAGAGTGAGTGTTGCATGTTTAGTTCTGTCCTTGAAATGCATACTGATAGCCATGAAAATGTCGAATGATTACATGGAAAGGGTGTGCTGAATTGTTGATGATGATTACCGTGTGGTTTATGTGACATGTAAGTCGTTATGAATATAAATGCTGACTGCATGTGATCGAATGCTGACGTAGTGAATCTGGTAATATATCACACTGATGCATGTGTTGTTTGAGTCCTGATAATACTGAGTATCGATTGCATGATATGCCTGTATTATTGGATTACTTTATTGAATCCTAATACTGCTTGACACCGACTGCGTGGGATGCATGTGTTGTTGTATTCATCTATTTGAGCTATGATACTGAATTTATGAGAAGCATGCGTGTTGGACTAATATATTGAGTTCTGAGAATGCTTATTACCACTTGCATGTGATGCATGTATGGCTGAGTGAAAGATTGTGCATATAAATTTTGTGTTGTGTGATGAATCCGCGTGTGGTGCATGGGATGCGTTGTGCTGGGAGCACGTAGTGTGGGACACTACCATCGGTTAATTAAAAAGCGTGGGACACTGTGAAATCCTTTGAGTGAGACTCAAGGTAGCCTCTGAGTGGGACTCGGGCTGTCCGTGAACACCTCCGTTGACGCTGAGAGCGTTGGTGTCACCTTGTGGGCAAACGGTTGGGTACCTGTAAAACGGCCAAGCAGCTGAGGGCTGAATTGATAGCCGAGAGCTATGTATAAAAAGGCTGGGAGCCTACGTTGCAACGTCAAAAACCGATTACACACGAATGCGGAACCGAGTGAATTATTCTGTGTGCATTTATTGTTAATATCGTTAGAAATCTGTTCTGTGAATAATTGTTAATGTCATTGTATTGTCATGTGCATATATCCGAGTGAGACTGATGGACTCTGATCGTGAAATGTTGAATGTGTACGTTCTGGTTAAATTGGTATTGTCTTTATTTGATAGTAGCTGTGTACTTTATATTGCTGCATGATTAAGGATAATCCGAGTCAGTATCTATCATTTAATATCTAAGATACTCACCCCCTACTGTGGCAATTTTTCAGTGAATATCTCTCGAAATGAGGAGTGGAGGAGGAGCTAAATGCTGGATGAAGTGCTGGTGCACTATGGAAATTATGTGTTTATGTATATGTCTTGTTAAGCCTTGGCCGGCTCGTATTTCAGTCGTAGTCTCTTATATTAGAACTTGAACCCTCTTGGGTAGAAAACATGATCGTGTGCCGGTACTTATTTATATCCCTCTCTTTATCCATCATACTGTGTCTTGTTCTATATTGCGTGAATAATCCGAGTGATATATGTATGCGTACTTTCTGAGTGTGTGAGGTTGGTATAACCATGGGTAGAAATGGGATTAAGAGTTGATGGGGGGAGTGAGACAGTGATTTATTCTGAGTGCCAAAGAGTTTAAGTATTACCGAGTGAATTAGAGCACGGAACACCGAGTGAGGACTGATCTAGATACTTTTCGAGTAAAAACGCTTAGGATTTTCCCAAGTGTAGAATAATTAACAATTTCCGAGTGAGAATCCGCCGAGTGAAGGTTTCCCGATAGAAAAGCGACACCTAAGGCTCTAAGTGGACCCCATTGTAGTAAATTATTAGTAGCAAGGGAATCTGAGTGAGTCTTGACTTAGCAGGATAACTAGAGTAGGGAAGATTATGGTTACCGAGTGAAAAATGAGTGAAACACCCCGAGTGGTAAAAAGGACGTGAAAGTTATTCCGAGTGAGAAGTCTTCATAGATTCCGAGTGAGTGGCTATGGGAACCATTTCCGAGTTACCGTATACGTGTTTCGATTGAGTGAAATTAGGAGTATGTTATGTTTTCTGAATGGAGCTGGTATGTTAAGGGCCAATCCGAGTGAACTAAGAGTGGACTTTTCCGAGTGGACCAGGCACTGAAATTCAAGTGCGGGAATGCCGAGTAGAGTGAGCGAACGCCGAGTGTAGTTCCTCGCTGCAGCGTGTGCGCGTTGTTGTGTGAACCTCCTGAGCATTTTTCTTCTTCCGCTGGCAGCCTCCTTGAGTCGGTTTTATTCCTCTTGCATTCTTTTCCCTTATTTCTTTGTGCCCGATTTATCTGGTCTTAATTATGGAAAAAAAATTTCTCTGTTTTATTATTTATTATTTATTAAAATAGGGTGTTACAGCTTCTTTGGCCACCCTTTTCCCACCCCCCTCTCAACTTGTAAATACAATCTCTCCTCTTTTGATATGTGTTCATATTGTGATTTTCCCTGATTTGATAAGACATATGTTTTCCCTTAATATATAAAATGAGAAGGTAATAAAAATTTAAAGTCGTGAGGACAAGATGTTCCTGTTACTTGATCTCGCCTTAAGCGATCATTATGAAGACTGGGCCTGACACGTTTCCAAAGCTGGGGTTGCTTCATCTGCTCTGTTTCAGTCATGGGTCACTTCGAATCTCTAAGGATTATGGTTTTGTGGGAGGTCTTTTTAAGTTCCAATTTGTTTTGCACCACTAACCTTTTTTGCAGGATGGCGCGGCAAGTAGATGTTTCAAGTCTCAACAGGGTATATCTGTTAGTCTCCAAGGCTCACTCTCATCCTCACTCATTGGAGACGACTCTCCCCGAGTTTCTTCTCATAACCCACCCAAATCATTGGACAAAATACATTTCTATGGCCGAATGCGACGCGTTTCTAAGTTTCTAAGATTTCCATCAATAACTCATAGTCGGAGCCGGCATCTTCTCAAGGTTTCTGTCTCGTTTGTCAGGCATATTAGGGGTCACATTTTCAAAAAAAAAAAAGAAAAAAAAGATGAAAAAAAGAAAAAGAAAAATTGGTATATTCCAACAGTCTAATGTATCCTGTTCCCCGGCATTGACGCCAAGTACGGGTTAATTTGGACGAGATGTCCTGTTAACCCCCAAATCTTTCAAACCTGGGATTTTACCCCCGAGTCTATCATTCCTCTTCAAACTGGAGCATCACTTCCAGGCCTTCTGTCGGCCAGGGGGCAATGCCCTGAATTTCAAAAAAAAGGGGGTTCGAACTAGGGCATCATCCCAGGTCTCTCTCTGTCAAAAGGGGGAGCAACCCTAGCTTCTTCAATCTCCCTAACTGGGGCATCACCCCAGATCCTTCTCCCAGCTTAGGAGTAGTACTCCTAAATCTTCCAATCTTTCCAATAACTGTGGCATCACCCCAAATCCTTCCTCCGTTCGAGGAGTAATACCCCTAACTCCTTCAGCAGGATTTTCCAAACTGGGGCATCTTCCCCTGTTTCTTTTCTCTCTCAGCCAAGGGACGGTACCCCTAAATCTTTCAATCTTCCTAAAAAAACTAGGGCATCACCCTAGATCCATTCCCAATCAAGGGACGGTGCCCTGAATCCCCAAATCCTTCCGAGTGAACTACAACTCAAACTGGGGCACCCCCCAGATTTCTCTCCTCCAGCAAGCCCGCTATACATCCCCGGTAGACCCTAGATCTCTCTTCCAGTCGAGGGGCAGTACCTCAGACCACCAAATCCTTCCCCAGTGAACTACACTTCCCAAGCAACTCAAACTGGGGCACCCCCCACCCATATTTCTCTCTTTCGGTAAGCCCGCCATACATCCCTGATGGATCCCAGATCTCTCTCCTAATTAAGGGGCAATACCCTGAATTTTTGAAACAGCTCGAACTGGGGCATCTCCCCAGATTTCTCTTCCAATTAGGGGACAGTACCCTGAATTTCAAAATAGCTCAAACTGGGGCATCTCCCCAGATTTTTCTCTTTCAGTCAAGGGGAAGTACCCCCAAAACAAATCAAACTAGGGCATTTCCCCGGATTTCTCTTCCACTTACAGTCTAGGGACAGTATCCCAAATTCTCAAACAACTCAAACTGAGGCATCTCCCCATATCTCTTTTCCAATCAAGGGGAAATACCCCAAATTTTTAAAACAGCTCGAACTGGAGCATCACCCCAGGTTTATTCTTTTTCATTCAAGGGGCAGTTCCCCAAGAATCTTCAACCATCTCAAACTGGGGCATCACCCCAGATTTATTCTCTTTTAGTCAAGGGGCAGTTCCCCAAGAATCTTCAACCATATCCAACTGGGGCATCACCCCAGATTTATTCTCTTTCAATCAGGGGGCAGTTCCCCAAGAATCTTCAACCGTATCTAACTAGGGCATCACCCCAGGTTCATTCTTTTTCATTCAAGGGGCAGTTCCCCGAGAATCTTCAATTATATTATAACTGGAGCATCTCTCCAGATTCCTTTTTCAGTCAAGGGGTAGTCCACCAACCTTCAATCATCTCAAATTGAGGCGTCACCCCAAGTGTCTCCTCTTTCAATCAGGGGGCAGTTCCCCAAAATCCTTTCGATCTTCGTAATCGGGGCATCATCCCAGATTTTTCTCCCAGCCAAGGAGTAGTACCCCAAACCGCCAAAGCTGGCACTTCCTAAAAACTCGCCACAATCGCCAAAGCTGGCACTTCCCAAGTTCTCTTCCCCAGTGGAACCGTAATCGCCAAAGTTGGCACTTCCCAAGTTCTCTTCTCCAGTGGAACCAACTGCCAAAGCTGGCACTTTAAGAAAATCCTTCCTCGATGGCCAAAGATGGCATCTTTCAGGGCTTTCGTCCTCAATCGCCAAAGCTGGCACCTTGTAGGGTTTTCTTCCCCAATCGCCAAAACAAATAGCACCCTTTAACTTCCAGTCGCCGAACAGATGGCACTCTTTACCTTTCAGTCAACCGGGAGGCAACACCCTCACCTTTATCTTCCTGTCGTCGAACAAATGGCACATTTACCTTTCAGTCGCCGAACAAATGGCACCCTTTACCTTCCTGTCACTAAACAGATGGCACTCTTTACCTTTCAGTCAACCGGGAGGCAACACCCTCACCTTTATCTTCCTGTCACCGAACAAATGGCACCCTTCGCTGAACAAATGACACCCTTTAGCTTCCAGTCTTCGAACAGATAGCACTCTTTACCTTTCAGTCAACCGGGAGGCAACACGCTCACCTTTATCTTCCTGTCGCTGAACAAATAGCACCCTGCATCGAACAAATGGCACCCTTTATCTTCCAGTTGTCGAACAGATGGCACCCTTTACCTTTCAGTCAACCGGGAGGCAACACCCTCGCCTTTACCTTCCTTCCTATCGTCAAACAAATGGCACCCTTTTACCTTTCAGTCACCTAAGAAGGCACCTTTTTTCTTCCGGTCGCCGAACAAGGCACCCTTCATCTCCAATCGATTGAGAATCGACACCCAATCCTCTCGCCTCTTGTTAACTAAAAGACAATCCTTCCACTTCATGTCATTCAAAGGATAATTCCCAGTTAACCACTTCCTGCTAAAAACTGGAGCACCGCCCCACTTCTTTTTTTCAGATTTAGAGCTCAATATATATATATATATATATATATATAAAATAAGAAAAAAAGAAAAAAAGAAAAAAAAGAAAAAAAAGAGAAAAAGCAAGAATTTCAAGTGCCAAATCATAGGTTTCCATGCCTTGCTTCATTTTTCAATGGAACGATACTGACCCTCTTGGTTATTGGAGTCTGCATGACTTCAACAATGGTGTTCACGTCTTTACTCCCTTTCCATTTCAAAAGCAAGAAGAAACTTCATGCTTTTCTCATGGAAAAGAAGTAAAGAGGGGCATCTGTGAACACCTATTTCGGTCCGGTCAGTTTTCACCAAGAATGGGGAATTTTCAAAAAAAAAGATCCGACTCAGAAATGATCATTTCCGAGTAAGATGACTCGGAATGATCATTTCCGAGTAAAGAGTCTCTGAGTGATGCGTGGCCGAGTGCTATATCTCCGAATAAGGAGTTTCCGAGTGGGCCTCAAGTATGGGAGATATTTCCAAACGAAGAAAAGGCTTTAAGAAAAGGCTCGGGTAAAGATTTTTTAATACCCATGTGTCCGAATGATGATTTTCGAGTGGGCTATTCTGGGGAAAGACATTCCGAGTAAAATGATACTGGTTATGTGAGTATCCCTCAGGTGGAGATAAATTCGAGTGGAAGAAATCAGTTGCAGCCACTCTGAGTGAAAAAAGACTGACTATAAACAAATACCGTCCCAAAGACTGTTGTTCGAGCAGAGGAAGCCCCTGAGTGAACATTTGTTGAATAAAAATAGGACTCTGGGTGGTATGTTTAAGAGAAAATGTCCTTTCAAACAAGGAAGGGTTCGACCGGTAATGAACCTCTTTCGGCCCAGATTCTCAAGTGTCATTCTGAGTGAACACGACTGAATGGTTTGATTGACGATTGAAACCTTTCTGAGTCTGACTCCTGAATGAACACATCAGAGTGGGTTGATTTTCCTGAGTAAATATATCTGAGGAACTGGTTGACAAGTGAAACCATTGTGATTGGAAAGTAAAGCCGACTCCCGAGTGAGTACATCCGAACTGTTGATTGTCGATTGAAAAACCATTCTGATTGAAAAGAAAGCCGACTCCCAAGTGAATGCACCCGGAGAATTGTTGAAGCTGAGTTCCAAATTTTGAGTGGGAAATAAGGCCGGTTCCCGAGTGAATGCACCCGGAGAATTGTTGAAGCTGAGTTCCAAATCCTGAGTGGGAAGTAAGGCCGGCTCCCGAGTGAATGCACCTGGAGGATTGTTGAAGCTGAGTTCCAAATTCTGAGTGGGGAGTAAGGCCGGCTCACGAGTGAATGCATCCGAAGGATTGATTGACGATTGAAGCTAAGTTTTAAATTCTGATTGAAAAGAAAGCCGGCTCCCGAGTGAATATATCCGAGGGATTGATTGTCGAGTGAAACCATTCTGATTGGAGAGTAAGGCCGGCTCCCGAGTGAATACGTCTGAGTGGTCAGATTCTCTCAAGTTCCATTCTGATTAAAAAACAAGGACGACTCCCAATTGTACATCCTAGTGGGTTGATGCACAATTGAAACAATTCTGAGTGAAAACCAAGAATGATGAATGTGTCCGATTGAATTACTCTTGAGCCATGTATCCGACTAAGGTTTCTCCGAGTGATTCAATCCCAGTGATGTGTTTTCGAGTGAAACTTACTTCACGATTGAATCAATTTTAAGTCAAAAAAAGAATGGTTCTGACCTGTCGGCCAGGGATATAGCCGAGTAAAATATTTCTGAGATGCCGATTGAATCAAGCAGAGGGGCCGAATGAATGCTTCAAGCAGATGCGCTGTCGAGCAAAGCCCCTCCAATTGAAGCAACTCTGATTGAGTGTTTTAAACAGTGATACATCCGGGCCAAGCAACACCGAGTGAAGCAATAGAGGTCCCCATTAATTCTTCTCGGAAAACCATTTCCGAGTCAATAATCTGTGAATTCAATCCCACACCGAGTGTCAGAGGTCGGATCAGACCTGTGGATTCAAGCTTCCACTCGGTTTTTTATACGAGAGCATTTATTCCTCTCAGATTGATTCACACTCGGTCTTTTATATGAGAGCATTTATTTCTCTCAGATTGATTCCCACTTGGTCTTTTATATGGGAGCATTTATTCCTCTCGGATTGATTCCCACTGTGGGTGGATACCGGCTGAGGCACTAATCCGAGTCAAAAGAAGAATGCCGGTTCCGTATCTCCATTATTCTCCCATGATGACTTGGATTTCCTCTATCCAAGTGGATCCTTGCATTATGGAGGGCGGCCCACAACAAGACAAAGGAAGAAAATAATAAAGAAGTCCTACTAGCTGCCATTCTCCCTAATTGTCAATGCCCAGGCTATTTCCTCAAAGCACCATTCAAGTTGATTTACTAATTTTGTGGGGCGGCTGATAACAAACAAAAATCAAAATAATAAGTTATTCATCAGCTGCTGTTCCCCATAAAATCATTGGTAGCCAGGCTGTTCAAGCAATCAGTGCACACCTGAGATTCCTATAAATACCCCAACGAAAGAGGAAGAAGGGGATCCTGAAGCCTTCATGTTGAGAGAACTCTGAAGCATTTTCCTTTAGAGAGAAGAAACACTATCCTAAAGCCTCCACACCGTCCTGCTCCTCAACTTTCCATACCGTCCCAACTCCTCTTAAAGCCTTTAAACCATCATCCTCTCCTTAAAACCCACACCGTTCAACCTCCCTCAAATCCTCAAACCAACACTGTCCCTCTCCTCACCAACACTGTCGCTCTCCTTAAACCAACACCCTCACTCTCTCCTCACCAACACCGTCCCTCTCTCCTCACCAACACCGTCCCTCTCTCCTCACCAACACCGTCCCTCTCTCCTCACCCACACCGTCCTTCTCCTCACCAACACCGTCCCTCTCTCCTCACCCACACCGTCCTTCTCCTCACCAACATCGTCCCTCTCTCCTCACCCATACCGTCCCTCTCTCCTCACTCACACCGTCCTTCTCCTCACCAACACTGTCCCTCTCTTAAAACCCACTCCGTCCAACCTCTCTTAAACCACCATACCATCCAACTTCTCTACTCCACACCGTCCAGCCCCTCAAATCCTCTCAAACCCACACCGTCCAACTCCTAAATCCCACACCGTCCTTCTCTCCTCATTCACATCAGTTCTCTCTCTCTCCTCTCGAACCACACCGTCCAGCACCTCAAATCCTTCATAATATCGTCTAGCTCACCTCAAGCCCACAACACCGTCCAGCTCCTTTCTTACCACACCGGTCCCACTCTGCCCCTCATTGTTAATGCTTGTATTTATTTATTTTCTATTAAATTAATTGTTGTTCAATGACTTTGTTTCTATTTCAATTATTAATTAATTTCTATTGATTGATAAACATTAATAAGAATGAGTGCTTCACACATTCTATTTGGACTAGCCTAAAAGTTGTAATTATTATTATTATTGCAATTTTTATTACTTTTTTTAAAAACGGAGGAGCGAGATTAATTTGGACGAGACGTCCTGTTAATCTTATTTTTTTATATATAATATTTTTTCTTAAAAAAGGTGGAGCGGGTTTAATTTGGACGAGACATCCTGTTAATCTCATGTAAAAATTCCGTGTCTATTTTTGTTTATTTTTGTATATTTTGTCATTTCGTATGCTTTCTTATCATGAAGAAGTTAAAATAATTTCTGGGTTAATTATAATGCGCGCTATCATATTGAGGTAACCATTTTCATAACGGACAGTTGTGAGGTGCTAATACCTTCCTCACCTGTAATCAGACTCCCGAATTTGGAATTTCATTTTTTAACCAATGCTTTAACGAAAGGTTTTCCCGGTATTTTATCCTAAAAAATATTGGTGGCGACTCCCTGTTTTTCTTTTCGAAAGGATTTCGAAACATGTTCATGTTTTAAACAAATTTCTAAGGGTCGGCCGTGCCGCCGCGATCCCGGTCGCGACAATAGGCCTTGAACTTCCAGTCTCCTTCAGGTTCAGACACTGATGGTAGTTATTCAAATTCTTCATTTCCATCTTCTGCCGAATCTGGCTGGGCAGGGTCAGACTCTTGTTATTGAATACTTGCATCATCAATATCTAGATCTACCAGTTTCCTGACAATTTCTTGAAGATCATCAAATCTTATATGCATTGATTTCTCAATGGTTTGAGTTCTTTTGTTAAAAACCCTATAAGATTTTAAGGTGGTTGAGTACCCCAAGAATATCCATTTATCATGCCTAGAATCAAATTTTCCAAGATGATTTTTTGTGCTGAGGATATAACAAGTGCACCCAAAGGGGTGAAAATATAATATGTTGGGTCTTCTTCCCTTCCACAATTCATAGGGAGTCTTATTTAGTATTGGTTTGATAAGAATTTTGTTTTGAATAAAACAAGAAGTGCTCATAGCCTCTACCCAGAAATATTTTGGAAAATTGTTTTCATAAAGCATTATTCTGGTCATTTCTTGTAGAGATCTATTTTTCCTTTCCACAACACCATTTTGTTTAGGTATTCTTAGAAAAGAAAAATTATGAGTTATGCCAGACTCATTGTAAAATTTTTTAAAAACTTTATTTTCAAATTCTCTGCCATGATCACTTCTTAATGTACCAATACACAATCCTTTCTCATTCTAGATTTTTTTACAAAAAATCTTAAATACTTTCACAGACTCGTCTTTATGGCCTAGAAAGTATACCCATGTCATTCTTGTGTGATCACCAATAATGACAAATCCATACTTCTTTCTTGCTAGACTTTGTATTTGCTATAGGCCAAACAAATCTAAATGTAACAGTTCTAATAGTCTGGCTATGGAAACAACATTTTTGTTTTCAAAGTAGGTTTTCTGTTGTTTCCCTTTTGGCATGCTGCACTAGGCAAGGAACTGTTAAAAAAGATTTTTGGCAGTCCATTAACTAAGCCTTTTCTGTGAAGTTTTGAAATATGTTTTAGACTTACATGCCCAAGCTTCTTTTGCCAGCTCCATATCTCTTCAGAGTTTAAAAACAAATATGTTACATTTTGATCATTCATCTCACTCAGATCAACCTTGTAAAGGTTGTTGTGTCTGCTTGTAGAGAAAAGTATGGTTCTAATTGTAATATCCCTGTTTTTAGAAATAGTTTTATCCTTGTAATTTTTGAATTATGGAAGGTTTGTAAGTAAGAATAAGTCAATATATACCCTGTTGATGGTCTGTGGTATCTCAGAAATGTCATTTTTATGCATAATAATGGAATTTATATAGACCAGTAATGAAATTATGCAAATTCCGAGTGAAAAGGGCTCTGTTCCGAGTAACAGAGAGGAATTCTGAGTGAATAATTATAAATTCCGAGTGAAGGATGGAATTCCGAGTCAGTGACATGTTTTCCGAGTAAAACATGACTGAGAGGGCCACTACCGAGTGGAGTCCTGACCTGAGAAGCAATTCCGAGTGAAGTGTGTTCAAGAGAACCACTTCTGGGTGAAAGTCCGAGTCAAAACACCCTAGAAAGGCTCGTTTCCGAGTCAAACCTTGCCAAATGCTTCCTTTTCCGAAGGAAACCTCTCTGATTGAAGTATTCCGAGTGAAAGAGTACATATATACATATGTTTATGTTGATTTGATGCTTCCTACCGACTGGAATGTGTTGTTGAATTATTTTGGAAGGATTCCGAATGGTATCGTATATGTATGATTAGGAAACCGAGTGGAAAATGGTAGAAACCGAGTGAGTCTATGGGTATGACTCCTCTTCCGAGTGAGATATACTCTACTGGACTACTTCCGAGTGGAGATTGGTTAATTGTGGTTGAGAACCTTACTGTCTTAAGTATATAAGCCAATTCCGAGTGAGACTGACTGAGATGACTCGGATTTAGTTTGAAATTACCAAGTGAGACTGACTACGAGTAGACACGGTTTTAGGAGGATTGAAATGAGTGGGAATCTGAGAGACTTTGGATCGATTTGAACCAGATCAGATTAAGTCTCTCCAAGGAAAGGAAGCAGTAGGAATTGCTGAGTTCTCCACAGCCGGACTCGGAAATGGGATTCCAGTCGGCTAAGAGACTAACCGAGTGTAATTTCACTCGGTATTCAGTGTCAGAATGGACGTGTTGACTCCAATTTTGTCTTTCAGTGCCTATTTTTACTTATTTAATTCAATCATGCGCACTATAGCTTGTAGGCGGCCAGAAATGGGCACTAAGATAGCCTACCTCCTTATTTAAATCCCCATTATCTCCACTCGAAGCACCCTTTATATATATTAATATATCCTTCTCCTCCATCATGCAAAGCTGACTCAAAAGGCTCCATTAATCCTACCTACCCCTCCAATCACACAGAAAGCTGTCTCCCACTTGCTTTCTTATTATACCACTCATTGACTCACTCTCAGAACACACACACACTAAAACTAACACAAATTTCCCTTCCTTCTTCTCCTTCTACAAACAAGCTTTCTCTCTCTCAATTCCCTTCCTCTCTCACTCGGATTTGAAGCAGGACAGTGAAGGGAACCTTTTTCTTTCCATCCAGGAACTCCATTAAGGTAAGGGGGGGTATATTCTCGGGTATTCTGGGAAAATTCGAGTGAAAGGAAAGGGTTAAGGTACCTTTGGTCCTCACCTTTCTAGGACAGATTTGGGAATTGTATGAATTAAAATGCTTTAATTGTTATATATTTGTTAAATATGTATATATCTTTATGAATATGTTCAATTGGCTGTGTTGTTCATTATAATTCATGATTCAATGAATTCGTTCGATTATCTGTATTGATTATTATGAATTTTGATGACTAAGTGAGTATGTTTGATGCTGAACTGTGAAAATATTAAGTATCATGGGTATTTATGTAAGTTCGATTGAAGAATTATAAATAGATGTTGGAATCAATGATAACAAGCTCGGTTTTACTTCACTCCAGTTGGTTTTACATCAATCCGATCAGTTTTTACACTAATCCGATCGGTTTTTGTGTTAATCCGACCAGTTTTACATAAATCCAATCAGTTTTATATAAATCCAATCGGTTTTACATGATTTCATTCGGTAAACCATTATATATTTCAGACAGAACCCTTTTCTTGAAAAACTTGTTCTCAATCATTTTTACGCGAAATTGTAGTTATTCCAATCAGAAAACATATTTATTTTCACCTAGAACTCTTTTCAGTAATTTTACTCAGAAAACAACCTTATTTCAATCAGAAAACTTTTCCCAGTCTGCTTTCACTCGGACAACATCTTCCTAGTTTAATTTTACTCAGAAAACTCTTCCTCAAACATATTTCACTCGGAACATATCTTAATTTCACTCAGAAAACTCCTTTCAGACTGATTCCACTCGGAATCAGATTTTATTTCACTTGGAGACTCATTTTCACTCGGATTTACAAACATTTTTACTCAGAAAACTCCTTTCAGACTAATTCCACTCGGAATCCTATTTTATTTCACTCAGAATTATATTAATTTCACTTAGAAAATTGTTTCTTCATTATGTTTCACTCAGAAGGCATTTTAACTTCACTGAGAAAACTCTTTCAGATTGATTTCACTCGGATTTAGATTTGTTTTACTCAGAAGACCCTCTCAGCTTGATTTTATTTGGAATCCTGCTTATTTCACTCGAAATCTTATTTATTGCACTCGGTATTAAACCTATTTTACTCAGAAAGCTTGGATATCAACATTTCCACTCGGATATAACTTGTTTTTAATCAGAAAAATCATTTCCACTCGGAATCAGACCTGTTTCAGTCGGAAAATAGCTTTCCAGTGCAATTTCACTCGGATTTTTAGTCAGTTCATTTAGAAAGCTCTTCTCAATATGATTCCACTCGGAATCATACTTATTTTACTCGGAATTACCCTTGTTCCACTCGGAAAACTTTGTTTTTAATGTTTTTCGCTTGGATTTTCAATTAGAAACTCTTCTTTAATCCTTTTTAAATTATTGGGACGTTATAATTATTATTATCATTCTTATTTCTATTATTCCTATTATCATTCATCTTAATATTGTTATTATTATTGTTAGTTTTATTGTTATTGACATTGTTAACGTCTTAATTATGAGTAATTACATAAAGAATATATTATTTTACTCTTTATACAAAATATAATTTTAACCAAGATATAATAGATATATTTTCTAAAATAATAACGAATATCTTACAACGTTCAAATAATTGATGGAATCCAAAGAGCTTGGGAATAATATGATAAGACTGGAAACACATAAGATACCCAATAATCAAAGATAAAAAGAATGCATTTCGCATCATGAAAATATTTTTGAAGGAGAAAAATATCTAGAGCATACACTTGGTACAATGGAGGACACTCACGTTCGATCTCCATGAAGAATCTTGGGAGTACAACTGGAACGGAAACCCAATGGCATCAGAGTCGCGCCTGATAGCCGGGTGAGACGATGCAATTCTAGTGTACTTTGACTAAATGACGGAGTGTAACTATGATCGTAGGGATCCAAGTTCCAAGAATATATAAATCAATGATGAGAACCAATGAGTTCATTTGTACCTTATGGGAACTTGGGCGGACCCTGATCGCTCTAGAATGGAATGGAGATATTCCAAAGAATGAGATGAAGAAATGATTTATTGGGCCCACATGCATCATGAGACTTAATCAAAGATAAATCATAATAAATTCAACTCATGCATTCCATGACAACATGCTTGATTGTTATAATTGTGAATATGCTAATTGTATGATTTATGTGATATTGTATGTTAACTGGATTATGTCCGCACCGGATTAACCATCAGGGTCTTGGGTTATACTCACCCTTACTGTTGACCATTTTTCAGAGGAATTAGAAAATCAAGAACCCGAGTGTGAAGAACAGCAATATGCTGAACCCACTGAGAACGATCATTAAAGATAGAATTTATATAGTTTGAATATTTATTAATGACAAAGACACCGGATGACTGTATAATATTTAAGGGTGCCTGCGTGCCCCATTCTGTTATGAGTACAATTATTTGTAAGTTTGTGAATGACTATGTGATATATTCACTATTTGCTTCCACTGATCTGCCATCTCTTTATTTAAAAAAAATATATTCATTTTTTATGAAAACTGTTAACACTCTTAGTTAAATAGGATGATCCTATAGAAGGGTTGTTTTATCTAACCGAGGGTTTTACATTGGTGGTATCAGAGCATAGTCGATTCATTAAACTTGGGAAGTGGACCATTAGGTTTCCACGTACTCTGATAGAAATATTGAACAATCCACAACACTCCTAAGACTAAATTTCCTATGTGGAATTCTCCACATAACATACCTCTTGAATATTTTTGTTAATATTCTTTCAGCGAAATTCCAATGGCACGTCGAAATAACGATCATGTGATGGAGGATCTTCTTACCAGAATTGTGGAGGTAATAGAACGCCAAGAGTTACCTCATTCTTCTACTAGGCAAAGCCAAGGATTAGCTTACTTCTAGAGGAATAATCCTACTCAATTCAAAGGAGGCTTTGATCCAGAAGGAGCACAATTATGGATTGAACATCTTGAAAAGATTTTTGCTGCTATGCGATGCCCTTATGAGGACAGAATAACTTTTGTTGTCTTCATGATGGTTGGAGAAGCAGAGCACTAGTGGACTCATGCCAGAATTAGATTAGCAACTGAAGGACATGTCATTACTTGGGGAAGATTCAAGACAGAGTTTCTCGCTAAATATTTCCCTGAAGACATAAGGAGGCAGAAAGAGCAGGAGTTCTTTAATCTGAAACAAGGCAATATGACTGTTGGGGAGTACGTTGCTAAGTTTGATGAGTTGGCAAAATGTTGTCCCTACTACACCCACATGGGAGAAGCGTCAAGATGTGTAAAGTTTGAAGCAGGACTACGGCAAGAAATTCGCCAAGTTATATGTTGTCAACAAATTACTCAATTTACTACTTTGGTTGACAGATGCCGCATCTTTGAAAATACCTCTAATCTTCGATGACCTGGAACGTCTAATCATGGGCCAGAACGACGTATGCCAGACAGACCACAAAGGAGGGATTTTTGAGCAGATCGACCCTACTCTCGACCACCTTATTCAGCCAACCGAAATTCTTCAAGGGATCAGGGGAACCAAAGAGGTAAAGTCTGCACAATTTATGGACGGATTGGACATCGTGATGCTGACTGTTGGTATAGAAATAATAACAACCAACAACAAGTGACTCAAAGGCAGGCAGTACGACCTACGGGTCAAGGAAGTGGAGGATCTGCTACAAACACCTCTACAAACAATGCCCCAAGGATGCAGAATGTTCACCGCGGCAACAACTTCAATCAGAACAATAATCCTAGAAGGCCTGGGAATGGCTCGACAGGAAGACAGGGAGGAAATGCCAGAGTTTTTACTATGAATGGTGCGGAAATATCACAAGGGAACGACCTTGTGCAAGGTACAAGTTTTATAGGAAGCACTCTATTGAATGTATTATATGATTCAGGAGCCACTCACTCTTTCATATCTGAGAATTGTGTAAAACATTTAAAGCTTCCTACAACCTCTCTGCCCAATCAGATAATTGTCACAACTGCTGCTAATAAGCCCATTTGCCCTTCTTACATGTGTTCAAAATGCCCACTCAACATCGAAGGGAAAGCTTATCAAGTAGATCTGATATGTTTGCCTTTGATTGATCTAGATATTGTTCTAGGAATGAATTGGCTTGCTGCTAACCATATTCTGATTGACTGTCATAATAGATCCATTTCTCTCGGGTCTACTACATCACACTGTGATCAAGACATTGATTCTTGTCCTGTTGACTCAGAAAAGGTAATTCCAGCAAAGGAAGTCCAACTATACATGATCTTTACTGAAACTGAAAGTAAGGTCACTCCTCAAATTGATCAGATTCCTGTTGTTCAAGAATTCCTAGAAGTTTTTCCTGATGATATACGTGAGCTACCTCCAGAACGAGAAATTGAGTTCAGTATTGACATTATACCGGGCGTGGGACCAATCTCTATTGCTCCTTACCGAATGTCACCCAAGGAACTCAGTGAACTTAAAGAGCAAATGGAAGAACTTTTAGAGAAAAGAATAATTAGACCCAGTGTCTCACCTTGGGGAGCACCAGTTCTTCTAGTCAAAAAGAAGGATGGCAGCATGCGGTTATGTGTTGACTATCGTCAGTTGAATAAAGCTACGATCAAGAACCGATACCCTCTTCCAAGGATTGATGATTTGATGGACCAATTACGAGGAGCCACTATTTTCTCAAAGATTGATCTATGGTCAGGCTATCATCAAATCAGGGTGAAGAAAGATGATGTACCTAAAACAGCATTCAGGACACGATATGGGCACTATGAGTATCTTGTTATGCCCTTTGGAGTTACCAATGCACCTGCAGTTTTTATGGGATACATGAATCGAATCTTCTATGAGTACTTGGACAAATTCGTAGTTGTATTCATTGACGACATTCTCGTATACTCCAAGAGCCATGAGGAACACGAGGAGCATCTCCGAATTGTTCTAAATACTTTGCATGCAAGGCAATTGTACGCCAAGTTTTCAAAATGCGAATTCTGGTTGACAAAAGTGAAATTTTTAGGACATGTCATCCCTAAAGAGGGAATTGCTATGGATCCTACAAAGGTAGAAGCCGTACTAAATTGGGAACAACCCAAGAATGTGACAGAAATTCGCAGTTTCCTTGGACTTGCTGGATACTATCGTCGATTCATCGAGAATTTCTCTCGAATTGCAGCACCTTTAACTAGGCTGACCCGTAAAAATCAACCATTTGAATGGACCGATAAATGTGAAAGCAGTTTTACGGAGTTACGCCAACGACTCACTAGTGCACCTGTCTTGATTTTGCCAGATCCTGCGAAGCCATATGAAGTATATTGTGATGCGTCAAGACAAGGACTAGGATGTGTCCTAATGCAAGAAAGAAAGGTTGTTGCTTATGCTTCACGATAGCTAAGACCACATGAAGTCAATTATCCTACACATGACTTGGAATTAGTTGTAGTTGTGTTTGCCTTGAAAATCTGGAGACACTACTTGTATGGCACATACTTTGAAGTCTTCAGTGATCATAAAAGCTTGAAGTATCTATTCGACCAGAAAGAGTTGAATATGCGACAACATAGATGGATGGAATTCATTAAGGATTATGATTTCGAACTCCGATATCACCCTGGAAAGGCAAATGTTGTGGCTGATGCACTCAGCAGAAAGGCTTTACGTCTATCATATATGATGACAAAGGAGTTGGAATTGATTGAACAGTTTCGTGATCTGAACCTGGCAGTAACACCAAAAAGGGGAAGCCTTATGGTTGGAATGCTAAGAGTTTCAAATGATTTTCTGGAACAAGTCAAAGAAGCTCAAGTCAATGATCAGGAATTACAAGATCTAGCAGAAAAGACAAAAGAAGGAGTCTCCAAATTTAGCAAGGATGAACATAGGGTGATCAGGTATCAACAGAGGCTCTGTATTCCAGTCAACACAGATCATAAAAGATCCATCCTTGATGAAGCCCACAAAAGTAAATACAGTATCCACCCAGGATCGACCAAGATGTATCAGGACTCAAAGAAATTATTCTGGTGGCAAGGAATGAAAAAGGATATCGCTGAGTATGTGACAGCTTGCTTGATGTGTCAGAAGGTAAAGGCGGAACAACAACGACCAAGTGGGACCCTTCGACCTCTGGAGATTCCAGAATGGAAATGGGATGAGATTGCTATAGACTTTGTGACGGGACTTCCCAGAACATCAGCTGGATATGATGCTATTTAGGTAATCGTGGATCGATTAACAAAGACCGCTCATTTTATTCCTGTCAGTATGAAGTACTCTCTAGAGAAGCTCACCCAGATCTATATCAAGGAAATCATACGATTACATGGAACATCCACTGCAATTGTGTCTGACCGAGACCCTCGTTTCACATCATAGTTTTGGAAGAGCCTGCAACAAGCTCTAGGAACTCGCCTAAAGTTAAGTTCCGCATATCATCCACAGACAGATAGACAATCAGAAAGGACAATCAAGACTCTTGAAGATCTGTTACGTCTTTGTGTCCTAGAACATGGGGGAAGTTGGCAAGAATACCTTCCACTTGTTGAGTTCACTTACAACAATAGCTACCATGCTAGCATCGGAATGGCCCCCTATGAAGCTTTGTATGGAAGGAAATGTCGTACACCTTTATGTTGGTATGAGACTGGTGAAAAGACGATAATTGGACTAGAGATTGTTCAGAAGACTACAAAATAAGTCCAAAAGATCCAAATGGCAATGAAGACTTTGCAAGATAGACAAAAGAGTTACTACGACAAACGTCGGAAGCCATTAGAATTTGAGGAGGGAGATCATGTATTTCTCAAAGTTACTCCTACCACTGGAGTAGGAAGAGCTTTGAAGGCCAAGAAGTTAAGCCCCAGATACGTAGGACCCTATCAGATTTTGCAAAAGATAGGAACTCATGCGTACCGTATTGCTCTGCCACCCGAGCTAACAAATCTTCACAATGTCTTTCATGTTTCCCAACTCTGTAAATATGTACCAAGCCCTGATCATGTTCTGAGTCCTGATCAATTTGTTCTGAAGGAAAACCTTACCTTTGAAGCATCACCGGTTAAGATTGTTGACCGACGTCTCAAACAGCTAAGAGGCAAGGAAATCTCTTTAGTCAAGGTAGTTTGGAGTCTGACAGATGATGGGGATGCTACTTGGGAAATTGAGGAGAAAATGAGAGAATTTTACCCTCAATTGTTTTAACATTGAATTTTGGGACGAAATTCCTAAAAGGGGAGGAGAATGTAACATCCCTGTTTTTAGAAATAGTTTTACCCTTGTAATTTTTGAATTATGGAAGGTTTGTAAGTAAGAATAAGTCAATATATACCCTGTTGATGGTCTGTGGTATCTCAGAAATGTCATTTTTGTGCATAATAATGGAATTTATATAGACCAGTAATGAAATTATGCAAATTCCGAGTGAAAAGGGCTCTGTTTCGAGTAACAGAGAGGAATTTCGAGTGAATAATTATAAATTCCGAGTGAAGGATGGAATTCCGAGTCAGTGTCACATTTCTTGAGTAAAACATGACTGAGAGGGCCACTACCGAGTAGAGTCCTGACCTGAGAAGCAATTCCGAGTGAAGTGTGTTCAAGAGAACCACTTCTGGGTGAAATTCCGAGTCAAAACACCCTAGAAAGGCTCGTTTCCGAGTCAAACCTTGCCAAATGCTTCCTTTTCCGAAGGAAACCTCTCTGATTGAAGTATTCCGAGTGAAAGAGTACATATATGCTTATGTTTATGTTGATTTGATGCTTCCTACCGACTGGAATGTGTTGTTGAATTATTTTGGAAGGATTCCGAATGGTATCGTATGTGTATGATTAGGAAACCGAGTGGAAAATGGTAGAAACCGAGTGAGTCTATGGGTATGACTCCTCTTCCGAGTGAGATATACTCTACTGGACTACTTCCGAGTGGAGATTGGTTAATTGTGGTTGAGAACCTTACTGTCTTAAGTATATAAGCCAATTCCGAGTGAGACTGACTGAGATGACTCGGATTTAGTTTGAAATTACCAAGTGAGACTGACTACGAGTAGACACGGTTTTAGGAGGATTGAAATGAGTGGGAATCTGAGAGACTTTGGATCGGTTTGAACCAGAACGGATTAAGTCTCTCCAAGAAAAGGAAGCAGTAGGAATTGCTGAGTTCTCCGCAGCCGGACTCGGAAATGGGATTCCAGTCAGCTAAGAGACTAACCGAGTGTAATTTCACTCGGTATTCAGTGTCAGAATGGACGTGTTGACTCCAATTTTGTCTTTCAGTGCCTATTTTTACTTATTTAATTCAATCATGCGCACTATAGCTTGTAGGCGGCCAGAAATGGGCACTAAGATAGCCTACCTCCTTATTTAAATCCCCATTATCTCCACTCCAAGCATCCTTTATATATATTAATATATCCTTCTCCTCCATCATGCAAAGCTGACTCAAAAGGCTCCATTAATCCTACCTACCCCTCCAATCACACAGAAAGCTGTCTCCCACTTGCTTTCTTATTATACCACTCATTGACTCACTCTCAGAACACACACACACTAAAACTAACGCAAATTTCCCTTCCTTCTTCTCCTTCTACAAACAAGCTTTCTCTCTCTCAATTCCCTTCCTCTCTCACTCGGATTTGAAGCAGGACAGTGAAGGGAACCTTTTTCTTTCCATCCAGGAACTCCATTAAGGTAAGGGGGGGTATATTCTCGGGTATTCTGGGAAAATTTGAGTGAAAGGAAAAGGTTAAGGTACCTTTGGTCCTCACCTTTCTAGGACAGATTTGGGAATTGTATGAATTAAAATGCTTTAATTGTTATATATTTGTTAAATATGTATATATCTTTATGAATATGTTCAATTGGCTGTGTTGTTCATTATAATTCATGATTCAATGAATTCGTTCGATTATCTGTATTGATTATTATGAATTTTGATGATTAAGTGAGTATGTTTGATGCTGAACTGTGAAAATATTAAGTATCATGGGTATTTATGTAAGTTCGATTGAAGAATTATAAATAGATGTTGGAATCAATGATAACAAGCTCGGTTTTACTTCACTCCAGTTGGTTTTACATCAATCCGATCAATTTTTACACTAATTCGATCGGTTTTTGTGTTAATCCGACCAGTTTTACATAAATCCAATCAGTTTTATATAAATCCAATCGGTTTTACATGATTTCATTCGGTAAACCATTATATATTTCAGACAAAACCCTTTTCTTACTTGAAAAACTTGTTCTCAATCATTTTTACTCGAAATTGTAGTTATTCCAATCAGAAAACATAATTATTTTCACCCAGAACTCTTTTCAGTAATTTTACTCGGAAAACAACCTTATTTCAATCAGAAAACTTTTCCCAGTCTGCTTTCACTCGGACAGCATCTTCCTAGTTTAATTTTACTCAGAAAACTCTTCCTCAAACATATTTCACTCGGAACATATCTTAATTTCACTCAGAAAACTCCTTTCAGACTGATTCCACTCGGAATCAGATTTTATTTCACTTGGAGACTCATTTTCACTCGGATTTACAAACATTTTTACTCAGAAAACTCCTTTCAGACTAATTCCACTCGGAATCCTATTTTATTTCACTCAGAATTATATTAATTTCACTTAGAAAATTGTTTCTTCATTATGTTTCACTCAGAAGGCATTTTAACTTCACTGAGAAAACTCTTTCAGATTGATTTCACTCGGATTTAGATTTGTTTTACTCAGAAGACCCTCTCAGCTTGATTTTATTTGGAATCCTGCTTATTTCACTCGAAATCTTATTTATTGCACTCGGTATTAAACCTATTTTACTCAGAAAGCTTGGATATCAACATTTCCACTCGGATATAACTTGTTTTTAATCGGAAAAATCATTTCCACTCGGAATCAGACTTGTTTCAGTCGGAAAACAACTTTCCAGTGCAATTTCACTCGGATTTTTAGTCAGTTCATTTAGAAAGCTCTTCTCAGTATGATTCCACTCGGAATCATACTTATTTCACTAGGAATTACCCTTGTTCCACTCGAAAAACTTTGTTTTTAATGTTTTTCGCTTGGATTTTCAATTAGAAACTCTTCTTTAATCTTTTTTAAATTATTGGGACGTTATAATTATTATTATCATTCTTATTTCTATTATTCCTATTATCATTAATCTTAATATTGTTATTATTATTGTTAGTTTTATTGTTATTGACATTGTTAACGTCTTAATTATGAGTAATTACATAAAGAATATATTATTTTACTCTTTATACAAAATATGATTTTAACCAAGATATAATAGATATATTTTCTAAAATAATAACGAATATCTTACAACGTTCAAATAATTGATGGAATCCAAAGAGCTTGGGAATAATATGATAAGACTGGAAACACATAAGATACCCAATAATCAAAGATAAAAAGAATGCATTTCGCATCATGAAAATATTTTTGAAGGAGAAAAATATCTAGAGCATACACTTGGTACAGTGGAGGACACTCACGTTCGATCTCCATGAAGAATCTTGGGAGTACAACTGGAACGGAAACCCAATGGCATCAGAGTCGCGCCTGATAGCCGGGTGAGACGATGCAATTCTAGTGTACTTTGACTAAATGACGGAGTGTAACTATGATCGTAGGGATCCAAGTTCCAAGAATATATAAATCAATGATGAGAACCAATGAGTTCATTTGTACCTTATGGGAACTTGGGCGGACCCTGATCGCTCTAGAATGGAATGAGATATTCCAAAGAATGAGATGAAGAAATGATTTATTGGGCCCACATGCATCATGAGACTTAATCAAAGATGAATCATAATAAATTCAACTCATGCATTCCATGACAACATGCTTGATTGTTATAATTGTGAATATGCTAATTGTATGATTTATGTGATATTGTATGTTAACTGGATTATGTCCGCACCGGATTAACCATCAGGGTCTTGGGTTATACTCACCCTTACTGTTGACCATTTTTCAGAGGAATTAGAAAATCAAGAACCCGAGTGTGAAGAACAGCAATATGCTGAACCCACTGAGAACGATCATTAAAGATAGAATTTATATAGTTTGAATATTTATTATAATGACAAAGACACCGGATGACTGTATAATATTTAAGGGTACCTGCGTGCCTCATTCTGTTATGAGTACAATTATTTGTAAGTTTGTGAATGACTATGTGATATATTCACTATTTGCTTCCACTGATCTGCCATCTCTTTATTTAAAAAAAAATATTCATTTTTTATGAAAACTGTTAACACTCTTAGTTAAATAGGATGATCCTATAGAAGGGTTGTCTTATCTAACCGAGGGTGTTACACTAATATGGGACCCTTAATCCAATAAATGGTATTCATGATATTATTATTTAGATATTAAAAATTAGGATAAATTTTTGATGATTTAAACAACCGTTGGAACAAGAACACAACAAATAAAACTTTAACAATTAACCTCGGACCTTTTAAAGATCTATCTCATATGTGACGATATGAGAAGGTATGTAATTTAAACAAATGTCTACTTAGGACAATCAGTTAGATAATCACTATACAAGTGTTTGCAGAACATTTAAGTTAATTCAAAAGCAAGAGTGGATATGAGAAGAGATTCCAAAGAAACACAAAGTGATTGGTAAAGTTTAGTAAAAATATGTACATTCATTTATACAAACATCCCACGAAGCAAAGGAGTGTGAATCTTAACCCAAAAGGCACAAAAGCATGTAAAATACAACATTGGAGGATTCCACTGGTAGTGGAATTAATCCACTAGTAATGTACTCATTCCACTCGCCGTGGATCCATTCCATTGGTCGTGGAATGCGCTGCCCCATTGCTAAATTTTGCAATTTTTCAAGGTTAGAGGGATCCATTGGCCATGTTAATTTTCCACTGGCCGTGGATCACCCCCTGATCCCTCATTTTCCAAATTTCAACACATCATGTATAACACCCCTGATTTTCTGTACTCGAATCCCGATGTGATCGACATAATTAATAAAATTATGAATAAATTTTTCACGTTTGAGAACATTTCCAATACACCATCATGACCACATCAAGACCCAAATCACAGAAAACCAAAGAATGAGATTTAGTAATCTATAACTGGATCGATGAATGGTTTGCCCATAAAGGTATACAAAATAATAGAGTATACAGCGGAAGAAGGTGTATACCAGGTACACGCCTAGTCCCATATATGACGATATGGGAAAAGGCTAGGCTAGCACGCAATGGCATAATATAAGCCTATTAGACAACCATCATCATTCTACAATTAATTCCATAAGCATACAGAGCCTAAGGTATAATTATATATATATATGTACATACGGGAATCTTCTCCCAGCCTTCACTATCATCAATATACATCAATTAATTTTAATCCTCCCAATACACTGTAAATCATCTCTTACATTCTACATATTTATTCACCATCCGCAATTCACAATTCTGAAGGATCATTCTATACGTGTTCAAATTCATTAAAAATCGCCTACATTCTCAGAATTCATTCATTATACAAAAACCATAAAGGATGCCGGCCAAGGCACTTCCATTACCACTATTTACCTTCACCGAAGCTTTGACTAGAAATCCGAACTCATCCCATGGCAACCTGCATCACAAGGCTAAAAAGGAGACCACATGGGAGAGTGAGTTATACATTCAAAATGACGAATAACATATATTGTGATCATGTGTATATACGTACAAACATCATGTGTGCTTTGATAACAAAACATCAAATTATTAATCATTCATTATCTCATTATCACAATAGGCATACAGGCCTCAAGAATCGCAATTCATATCATAAATAAACACGAGCACATATGTAGTCATATACACAATCACCTGCCACTTATCAACAAGGGTATTCTCAATCGTTATCATCCTTGATTCATTTTATCTTTTATTCAATACCTCCACACAAGGGGTTTCTCATCACTCGTGGTCATCCTATCTCAAATATACAATAGATCCGATTCCATATCAACAGGTGATCATAACCACCATACCATTCATTTCTCAATAATTCTAATAATAATATCATCACTCAGGGATTCACCCTTCGTGGCACCCCGTAAGGTGATTTATTTCAATAAATATCACAATATCATCATCACTCAGGGCTACACCCTTCGTGGCACCCCGCAAGGTATTTCATTTCATAATAAATAACATAATACCATCATCACTCAGGGATACACCCTTCGTGGCACCGCACAAGGTGTTATGTTCATTTCAATAATAATTCATGCAATAACATCTTCACTCAGGGATACACCCTTCGTGGCACCCCGCAAGGTGATTCTCTTCACAATAATTATCACAATACCATCATCACTCAGGGATATACCCTTTGTGGCACCCCGTAAGGTGATTCGTTCAATGATAATGCATATCAAAGCCATGCTATGCCATGAATACAACAATGCAATAATGCATGTACCCAACAACCTCACAAGGATATCTCACCCTCTCAATTAGGGATAAATCGTATATTTAATCTTATTATCATTGGCATATAAGAAATCATAAGGCCCCTTAAGGCACAACATTCATAACCACATCAAACCACGCATGGTAATTAAAATTATATCAAGCATCATGGCATTTATCCACGCATGGAAAACAACAAGGTATTTCAAAAGTATATGTTTAGCAATCATCATTGCCACCATTTCAAATCCATTGATTTATACACTCGTGGCCATTCAATTTTCCCCTCATTGGTTTTATTATCACACAAGGTGTGTCATATAAACACATCATTTACTTTTTATTATGATTCATAATACATCAATAGAGGGGGGAAAACATACATGTTTTCATAACACAGCATAGGCATACATATATCTTTCCAAGGTCTCAAGCCATTCCCCAATCACCACTAAAACACACTATACTTGGACCCCTAATGAAATCGCTTGTTGTTACATAATAAAAGGGGTTTGGGGCAATAATGAGCCCATGATTAATTTCAGTACTAAGGCATGAGGAATCTTACTTTTAGTCTTAAAAATAGTGGGATATGTCACAAATATCACCTATTAGTCCCAATTTGGCCACCATAAAAAGTTGGGTTCAAAACCCTCTTAAATGTGAATTTTATGACGCAGTAGGTCCGGTGTTTTATGTCTAATGAGAGTTAGAAAACTCCAATTAATGTGAAACCAATTCTCACACCTCCGTAACATAATTATCTACAACTTTAATGAATAAGTTGGAGGCCAAAAATGTCATTAAGATGCCCAAACGGGCCAAAAACAGCAAAGAAAACAGACCAGTTGGAAAAACAACACAACAGTGGCCATAACAGGGCTCTGAATCGATTCAGGCTCGTATGAATCGATTCAAGCGTCCCAAAATCTTAAATTTTGACAAACAGAGGGCCTTGAATCGATTCAAACTCGTATGAATCGATGCAAACGCCCCTGGAGCCCAAAATAGTGAAAACAGCACCTCTTGAATCGATTCAAAGGGTCTTGAATCGATTCAAGACAGCCCTGCTGCTGTTTTTATGCAGAACAACACCAAAATTTCAACTTCCAATCACCCATTCTCATTCAATTCAAATCCAATGACCTTAAAAATTTGTCACAAGCTAAAATATATTATTTGTGACGTGTGGCCACCGGCCTCACTCAAAAATTCCCAAAATTGAGGGACTTATGCGCATAAATGCATTTTACCCATTTAGAGGCACTTTTATGCAACTCAAGGGCCTATTCTCATTAAAATTTGCCCATTCCAATTTCTACAAGTCATAAACTACATATATGGGCTAATGGGACTAACCCAAGCCATCAAAATCACATAAAACTCTATTTGACTCTATGAGTTCCTCAATTATGCATAAACCTCAAACTTATCACCAATACCATCACAATGGCCATCACATTCAATGCCAATCATCCATATAAATTCTCAATTCACAAAACATATACTTCATCCCCTCAAGGATGGTTTATTAACATGTACATATCTCAACCCCTCATGGGTTATTCATCATCATATATACACATACATTATCATCAATAGCCAACAATTTGCCATTCATATCATTTCACTATAAACATGGCATATATCAAGGTCTACTTACTCATCAACTCAAGCATCTATTTCCTTAATCCTTTATCAATAGCTTGCAACCATTTTTAACGTCATCATAAACATCAACAATCCAATTTAATTCCTCCAACCTCATTAATCAACACCAATGCTTCAAACAATCATCTCCTCATATAAAATCATTCCTAAGACATCAATAATCATCAAAATCACCTATTTAGCTAAGACCCCCAATTTATCATACTTAGGGTTTTCTCAAAGCTCAATAATCATTTCCACTAACCATTAATCTCCATCATTAACAACACCCATACACATATTATCATGGGTTTTCACTAAAAACCATTTTTCATGGCATTATTACTCATTTCCCCCAAATCTTATAATTAAGGTTCCATTAATAATCCAACAATAATCATAAATAATCATCATCTTCCATCATTAAACACTAAATTTTTGTGTACCCCTTAACACCCACACAAAAACACATATTTCTCATACCCCACTTAGGGTTTTATATAAAAATAACTTCTACCAATAACCCACATACATAAACCACTCTTCCAACACCTACAACTTATAACCAAAGGTTCAAGCTCTTAAGAAATGGTAAGAAGCTTACCTCATGAGAAGAAAATGGATAGCTCCCAAGAAAAGGAGAGGGCCACACGAAAATGGAAGAGAAGAGAGAGAAGGGTTCCAGCTACAAGCTTCTCCTTCAAGCTCCCAAGAAGATAAAAATGGTGGAGGAGGAGAAGGCCACCATTAGCTTAGGGTTTTGAGGAGAAGAAGAAGAAGAGGAGGAGGAGAAGGAGAAATGATGAAGAGAAGAGAATAAGGAGGAGGAGAAGAAGAAGTGGCGTGAAAATTAAGAGAAGGGGAGGGATTTTTATTTTAAAGTTTAGCCCTCATTAATAATTTCTCCGTTTTATAATACATAGGTTCTCTGTTCGGGCTCAATACTATATCCAAAAATTATTCCGAATATAGATTCGGATTCCCATTAATATTCTTAACAGCCCTGACCAAAGGCATCTCAATCGGAGATACTTGGTCCAACACTCATATTCTAATCGGGTATAATTTCCTCTCCTTAAATCTTAATAAATCATAATTATCCATAATAAATCCTAATTTAATCATTCCAATATTTTTGGGACACAAATCCTTTCATTTACAATCATTTATTATTCATTCTCCTTAATTATTCATTTTTATAAAATTCGGGATGTTACATCATGCCCTGGGAACCTTAAATCATGCAATGCCTAGCCTTCCATGGACTCAATGTCATCAAGAAAAACTCATGATAGGGTACAAAACATGCAAGAAACATCACAAACTCATTAAGACCTTTTTACATCAAATCCATTCACTAAATCAAGCATCAAACCATAGCTAAAACATGCATCAACATTGAATCACAAGTTAACAAGTTTTATATTTCATCTCTCCATGAGTTATCCCTCAACATAAACATCAATGCTATCATAGTGGCTATCAAATTCACAATGTATAATATCAACAAATCCAATTATCATTCATGATCCCATTATCTAGAATCATTAACAAGGCTTCAAATTCATTGTCATGCATCATCATACATCACTTAGTGATGCAAAATGATCACAAGCTCAATTCAAATGATCCTAATGTATTAATTACCATTCTAGGATGTCAAGTCATCAATATCCCATCATCATCATACTTATAAGTCATTAAATAATTCTATAACTATATAAAAGAATGCCATATACAACAATTTCAAATGGAATATACAAAAGTTGTTTAATCCAAAAACATGCCGACCAAGGTATATAAACAAACTCTTCCTTCACACTATACCTCATCTCTTTGAAAAGCTCTACTCCATGATCATGCCCTACAACACAATAGCTAAAAAGTAGACAACATGGAGAGTGAGTATACATTCTCAATGATGAACAATCAAATAAATTATGATAACATAAATATATGAATGCAACCCAACATATTCTCCTATTAAGGGAGTTCAATCCAACAATAATGTCACATATCTTATCAACTTCCATTGGGCATAAATATTCAAATATAACAAGTTTATTAATGATGATATTACCAAATAGAACCATGTCATTAAATCACAATATTATCACACCTATTTTCACCATCCATAAACAACATGATGTAGGCTCTTCATGCACTTTCTTGAAGAGGGATAGATCTAGGGCTCTTTCTTCTATCTTCCTTCAAAGCAAGCTTGAGAACTTCTTCTTCAAGGCAAGGGAAGCCGAAACTAAAGCCTAAAACCAGAGGAATGTGACGCCAAAACAAAGGAAAAGAGAGTGGAAATGGAAGGAGAGAAAGTGGACAATGGAGGAAGGCTTGGAAAAGAGGAGAGGGAAAGGTTGGAGGCCACTTCCTAAGATGGAGGAAGATAACTCCACTCACCACCAAGGGAGGGAGAAACCCCTTGGATAAGAGCTTGAGAGAGCTCTCAAATTCTAGAGAGAAGGAGGAGAATCTCTCACTAGGAAACACTTAAGTGCTCTCAAATTTTGCAAATGAATTAATGGTGCTTGTTTACAAAAGGAGAAGCCCTTATATAGGCCATGGGAATTTTGGCCAAGGACTAGCTAGATGGGCTTGGTCATGGATCCAAGGCCCATTAAGAGAAAAGATGAACAAATGGCCTATACATGGCCCAAAAGGGAAAGTACAAGGCCCAAAAGTGGCCCATTTGACCTTGTAAGGCCCAAAGCTATCCTATAAACCTAGAGAAACTATTTAGGAAGTATATTACAAGCAAAATACATATAGATCCTCATAGGTTCCTTATTGGGCTTAGGCCCACTAGAAGAGAGAAAAGAGAAAAGGGCTTTATGAATGCTCTCTTTGGCCCTTTTGGTCTTTGCCCTTGTGAGGGGACCTCTATATGCCTCAAGTCCTTTCTCCAATGTAGTGTGAGGGTCTTCCTTGGGTATGTCCACATTATGCTCCCCCTCTTCAAAAGGATTTGTCCTCAAATCAAAGGCATCATCCTCATCATCTATATCAAAGGGAGACAAATCAGTTATATTAAAAGAAGCACTCACACCATAATCTCTTGGTAGATCTAGGACATAAGCATTATTATTAATTTTCTTGAGAATTTGGAAAGGCCCATCACCTCTAGGGTTGAGTTTGGATTTTCGCAAATTGGGAAAGCGTTCCTTTCGAAGGTGTAACCATACCCAATCTCCAACCTCAAAGGTGATCTTCTTTCTTTGTTTATTTACACAACGAGCATAATGTTCATTTTTAGTTTGTATTCGGTGTCTAACCTTCTCATGAAAATCTTTGATAAATTGGGCCTTTGCCTCTCCATCCATATGAAGGACAAAGTCAGAAACCTCAATGGGCAAAAGGTCCAATGGTGTGAGAGGGTTAAAACCATATACAACCTCAAATGGACTATGCTTGGTTGTGGAGTGTTGTACCCTATTATATGCAAACTCAATGTGGGGTAAACACTCATCCCAAGATTTTACATTTTTGTGTACTAAGACCCTAAGAAGTTGTGAGAGGGTCCTGTTTACTACCTCTGTTTGGCCATCCGTTTGAGGATGACAAGTTATAGAAAAGAGGAGTTGTGTTCCTAGCCTTGACCAAAGAGTTTTCCAAAAATGGCTTAGGAATTTGGTGTCCCTATCAGAAACAATGGTTTTGGGCACACCATGTAATCGCACGACCTCTTTAAAGAAGATCTTAGCAATATGACTAGCATCATCAACCTTATGGCAAGGGATGAAGTGAGCCATCTTGCTAAACCTATCCACAACCATAAAGATAGAATCCATTCCCCTTTGGGTCTTAGGTAGGCCTAACACAAAGTCCATTGATATATCAATCCAAGGTGCACTAGGTGTTGGCAAGGGAGTATATAAACCACTAGGTGAAAGTTTTGATTTAGCCTTTCTCCAAACAATACACCTAGAGCAATGTTTTTGAACATCCTTTTTCATTTTGGGCCAATAAAAGTGTTCATGTAAGATAGACAAAGTCTTATCTCTTCCAAAATGACCCATGAGTCCTCCCTCATGACTCTCTCTAAGTAGTAGATCTCTTAAAGAGCTTCGTGGAATACAAAGTCTATTGGCTTTAAAAAGATAGCCATCTAAAATGTAGAAGCCCTTATGAGATGTAGAAGTGGAAGATGAGTTAAAGATATTTGAAAAGTCAAGATCATTTGGGTACAAAGACCTAATTTCATCAAGCCCAATAACTTTGGCTCCTAGAGAGGTAAGTAAAGAGTGCCTCCTAGATAAAGCATCAGCCACAGTATTGGTTTTGCCATTTTTATACTTGATGACATAAGGAAATTGTTCCAAATACTCAACCCACTTAGCATGCCTTTTGTTTAACTTATGTTGCCCTTTGATGAATTTCAAAGATTGGTGATCACTATGTATCACAAACTCTTTTGGGATTAAGTAGTGCTCCCAAGTTTGTAGGGCTCTAATTAAGGCATAAAATTCCTTATCGTATGTGGGATAGTTAATAGTGGCCCCATTAAGTTTTTCACTAAAGTAAGCAATGGGGTGACCTTCTTGTAAAAGCACAGCTCCTATGCCCACATTTGATGCGTCACACTCCAGCTCAAAGGTTTTAGAAAAATTTGGAAGTTTTAAAATTGGAGCATGAGTGAGCCTATCTTTGAGATCTTGAAAGGCTTTTTCTTGCCTAGGCCCCCATATAAAAGAAACATTCTTTTTGACCAACTCATTTAGAGGGGAGGCTAGGGTTGAAAAATCTTTCACAAATCTCCTATAGAAACTTACGAGACCATGGAAACTTCTTATTTCACTCATATTTTTAGGTGTAGGCCAATCTTGGATTGCCTTAACCTTAGAGTGATCTACCTCAACACCTCTAGAACTAACTACAAAACCAAGAAAGACAATGGAATCCATGCCAAAAGAACATTTTTCAAAGTTAGCATAAAGATTGTTTGTTCTTAAGGCAAGCATAACTTGTCTTAGGTGGATTAGATGAGAGGTCATGGACTTTGAGTACACAAGAATGTCATCAAAGTATACCACAACAAAATGCCCTATGAAATCCCTTAAAACATGGTTCATAAGTCTCATGAAGGTACTTGGTGCATTAGTTAGGCCGAAAGGCATCACTAACCACTCATAAAGGCCAAGCTTGGTTTTAAAAGTGGCTTTCCATTCATCTCCTTCTTTTATTCTAATTTGGTGATAGCCACTTTTAAGATCAATCTTGGAGAAGATTGTAGATCCACTAAGCTCATCTAACATGTCATCAAGTCTAGGTATGGGATGCCTATACTTGATGGTGATGTTATTAATGGCTCTACAATCCGTACACATTCTCCATGAACCATCTTTCTGGGGTACAAGTAAAACCGGTAATGCGCAAGGGCTTAAACTTTCTCTAATCCAACCTTTGGAAAGTAGTTCATTCACTTGTTTTTCTATTTCTAAACTTTCCTTAGGGTTGCATCTATAGGCCGGTCTATTTGGCAAACTAGCCCCAGGAATAAGGTCTATTTGATGCTCAATGCCCCTAATAGGAGGTAACCCTTTTGGAATGTCTTTTGGGAAGAGGTCGTTAAATTCTTGTAAGATATTTTGGATCCCTTTGGGCAAGGGGGAGGAGAGGTGCCCATTGAACACAAGGAAGTGTTAGGGATATCTTTTGGATATATGATCAAGCAATGCTTTTGTGAAAACATGGCATGTTTCACATCATATTTATTTGCAAAGAGATTAGGTTGGGAGTCATTATAGACAATAACTCCTTTCCATTTATTGTCTTTTTTGTTTTTCTTTGGTTTTTCTAAACTCACATGGGAAGAAGATCCTAACTCTTTTTCTCTCTTAGCTTTCATTTGGATTTGGTCTTTGGCTACTTGTTGTGGAGTTAGAGGATATAATACTATCTTCTTACCATCTAGTTTAAATGTGAGGGTGTTAGTGAACCCCTCATGAAGGACCTTTCTATCAAATTGCCAAGGCCTTCCTAATAGTATATGAGTTGCTTCCATAGGTACTACATCACATTTGACTTCATCTCTATATGTGCCTATGGTGAAATTGATTAGGACTTGCTTATTGACTACCATTTCCCCTTTTTCATTTAACCATTGTAATTTGTAGGGACTTGGATGGTCTATAAGCTCTAATCCCATCTTTTTGACTAGTCTTTGGCTTGCAACATTTGCACAACTCCCACTATCCATAATGAGAGGACATAATTTGTCATTAATGTAACATCTTGTATAAAAGATGTTCTCTCTTTGTGTTGTGTTATCGAGTTTTACATGACTACCAAGCAACCTTCTAATCATGTACAACTCACCATCATCCCCTAAAATGTGCTCACTGTCACTGGAATCACTACTAGAGTCATCACTTGAATAGTGAGAATCAGAATTAGACTCTGATTGACTTGAGTAGGTTCCATTGGTTTTTAAAATCATTGTTCTTTTTGTTGGACAGTCCGAAGCAATATGTCCTCTTCTAAGGCACTTAAAACATTTTATGGAAGAAGATCTAGAGGATTGTGGTTTTGATGATGGATCATGCTTATCATGTTGATTGCGAAAGACTTTACCATTTTTGTGTAACTCACTTTGGGGTTTAGAGGAGGAAGCGCCCACTTCTCTCTCTCTAGGGTTTCTCTCAAACTTACCCTTATTTTCTACCCATTTTGACTTATAGGCTCTATTGTTATCCCCACTATAGGATTCTCTTTCCTTAAATTGGTTTTCTACTTTGGTGCATTGGTGGAGTAACTCTTCTATATCCACATGTGGAAGAAGTTCCACCCTATTTTTGATGTTCCTATTAAGCCCATGTAAGAACCTATGCATTAGGGTTTCCTCATCCTCTTCTAGATTGGCTCTAATCATGGTTATCTCTAAGGCTTTATAGTAATCTTCTACACATTTGGAGCCTTGGGTGAGCCTATTAAGCTTTGCTAATAGTTCACCCCTATAATAGTTAGGAACATATCTTTTTCTAAGGAGAGCTTTTAAGTCTACCCAATCATCTATGGGAGGGAAGTTGTCTCTTTTTCTCTCTTTACAAATTTGGGTCCACCAAACTAGGGCATAATTTTGGAAAGAAAGAGTTGCAATCCTAACGTTTTTATCATCTTTTATTTAATGAGAGTTGAATATTTGTTCTACCCTCATCTCCCACTCTAAGTAAGCTTCAATGTCACTTTTTCCATTGAATGGGGGAATTTCTAATTTTACCTCTCTTAAGCCTATGTCATCCTTTCTATGTTCATGGTGCCTTCTTTGTCTTGTTTCTTCCTCATTATCACTAGTGTTATGTCTTTGATTTCTTTATCTATGCCTAGTTCTAGGGGGTTCATTATGCTCAAGATTAGTTAGCCTAGCATTAATATTGTTTAAGCTATCCATTATGTTATGAAGCATGGTTTTGTTCTCCCTATCACTAGATGACATCTTTTAATGTTGTCAAAGAAATTCAAGACAAAAACAAAGTATGTATAGACAAGCTAGTCGAGGAAGATGAATGCAATACAAGTGAAAAAAACACTTCAACAAACCTAAAATATCAATACTAGGTTTCTATCCTATAGGGAAACAAAGTCCTAGGTTGTCTTTAACTAGGTTAGTCCTATGTTGCTTATGTAAATCCTAAGTTGTCCTTAACCTAAGTTGATTATGGTTGTCCTAGGATATTGCTAGTGATTAACTAACCCTAGACAAGCCTAACCGAATTCGGTTTTAAGAAGTAGTTACCCTAACAAAATTAGTTCAACTAACTAACCAAGTCTTAACAACCCTAACCAAAAGTAGTTAATTAGTTATGGAAGTTGTAACAAAGTCTAACCACTATAACTACCTAACTAATTCGGTTATGTATTAGTTAATTCAACTAACAATTAGTTATGACAACTAGAATTAGTTCCAACCACTAACTAATTAGTTAAGACACTCAACTAACTACCAACTAACTAACTAATTATAGTTGTAACTTCTAACTAACTCTAACCAATTAACTAAAAGTAGTTAACAATCAAATGCACATGCACTATCCTAATTCGAAATTTACCAAGCAAAAGGGAAAAATTATAATTTCCAAAAAGTACAATGTCCTTGTTGTGTCCAAAATACAAGACAAAATCCTACTACACAAAGCCTAAGAATTGAAAAACTTTGCCTAAGTTCTACTAGTTACAAAGCTTTTGCCTCCTTTACAAGTGTCTTCACAAGTCCTTCTTGATGTATAAGCTCCACTTTACCTAGCAAGAGAACACAAGGCAACAACTCCAAACAAGATTTGGTTAATAGAAATCACAAAGAAAACTTTAAACCTCATAAAAGTGTATCTCTCAAGTGTATGCCTTCTCTTAGAGATTTTCAAGCTCAATCAATTTCCACACCAATCTCAAGTGTTTCAATATGCTACCCTCACTTAATGGCGAAATGGAGTGATCTTAGAAGTCCAAAAGAATACAAACTCAAGACAAAACTTTAAGAAGCAAAAATGACAAACTAAAAAGGCTTAAGAAATAAAGGCTAATCAAATGGAATAGAATGAAGGATCAACAATTAACTTGGAATGACAAGACTCTAAAAGCAAATAAAAGTTCAAAAGAATGAAAGCTAACTTGGAATAGAATTGAAATTGACAAAACAAGACAAACAAGAAAACAAATGCAAGAAACAAAGTTTAAGGTATAACCTAGCCTAGAAACTCTAAAGTTGCAAGAATAAGCAAGGAAGTCTTAATGAACAAGTCTTAGAAATGTCAAGTAATGAAGTACTTTTCTTTTGGTATTAGTAATTTCGAAATTTGGTGATGATGTTTTGGTGTGTCTAATTCAACTTAGCAATGAGGCTTTCTTTTCAATACTCTTTTCCTTGTTTGGTACCTTTCTTTTCTTTTGATACTTTTCTTTTCTTTGATACCTTTCTTTTCTTTTGCCTCTCAAGATTTCAAGATAACAACACCAATTTTATAATACCAAAACCGAATTGCACAAATGGTTCAACTAGTTCAATTAATGCTTCTTGCTTAAGGCAAACTATGCAACCTTCTCCTAAATTGATCTATAGGAGGTGACTAAAATTTTTTTTTTTTGACAAGTTTTGTTTTTGATGCAAGCAAGATGAAAATAAGAATGTAAAAGAGATATCCTAATAGTGCAACAAAATTAAACCTAGAATCAAACTAAGAATAGAAACTAACAATCCTAAAAATTGAGTTGACTTTGGAGTGTCTTTAATGTGAGACCTCCTATCAAGAATGGAACCTTTGTAGGAGCTAATCAAGATGCTTGAATTGCCCCTATATTACACGGTTTTGCACACTAAAAAGGAGAAACAATTAACTTCCTAGAACTCTAGAAAAGGTTCCACATGGCACTTAACTAACTTCCTAAATTGGCTCTAACTAACAACTAACAATTAACTAACATGTAACAACAACCTAACCACCTAATAACTGAATTTAACATGTGCCAAATCTGAAATTTTAGAAACTAAAACAGAATGGAAACAATAACCAACCGAAAATGACCCTCCAATATGCAAAAAATTGAAACCACAAAGAAACTAGCACAAAAACTCAAAAGAACCAAGACTTTTTATGATTTTTCTATGCTAACATGGCATGAATAAGGCATATGAATGACTAAGAAACAGAATTCCAGCCACAAAAGAAATGAAAGCCGAAATTTAAAATGGAAGAGAAGAAGAAAAGAACCTCCCAAGGCTCTGATACCACATGATGTAGGCGCTTCATGCACTTTCTTGAAGAGGGATGGATCTAGGGCTCTTTCTTCTATCTTCCTTCAAAGCAAGCTTGAGAACTTCTTCTTCAAGGCAAGGGAAGCCGAAACTAAAGCCTAAAACCAGAGGAATGTGACGCCAAAACAAAGGAAAAGAGAGTGGAAATGGAAGGAGAGAAAGTGGACAATGGAGGAAGGCTTGGAAAAGAGGAGAGGGAAAGGTTGGAGGCCACTTCCTAAGATGGAGGAAGATAACTCCACTCACCACCAAGGGAGGGAGAAACCCCTTGGATAAGAGCTTGAGAGAGCTCTCAAATTCTAGAGAGAAGGAGGAGAATCTCTCACTAGGAAACACTTAAGTGCTCTCAAATTTTGCAAATGAATTAATGGTGCTTGTTTACAAAAGGAGAAGCCCTTATATAGGCCATGGGAATTTCGGCCAAGGACTAGCTAGATGGGCTTGGTCATGGATCCAAGGCCCATTAAGAGAAAAGATGAACAAATGGCCTATACATGGCCCAAAAGGGAAAGTACAAGGCCCAAAAGTGGCCCATTTGACCTTGTAAGGCCCAAAGCTATCCTATAAACCTAGAGAAACTATTTAGGAAGTATATTACAAGCAAAGTATATATAGATCCTCATAGGTTCCTTATTGGGCTTAGGCCCACTAGAAGAGAGAAAAGAGAAAAGGGCTTTATGAATGCTCTCTTTGGCCCTTTTGGTCTTTGCCCTTGTGAGGGGACCTCTATGTGCCTCAAGTCCTTTCTCCAATGTAGTGTGAGGGTCTTCCTTGGGTATGTCCACATTACAACATCAAGAGGCCACACCAACAACAATACATAATTAGTTAGTGACCAAAAATGGGATTCATCTCTCAATTAACACTCTTAACAGGGTGTCATTTTTTCTTGGTCTTCTTTAACTCAAATGCCATATTCTTATGGCTAATGCATATGCAACAGATCTAGTTTGAAACAAATATTCATAACACATGTGCACACGATTTATCAAATAATTACAACTATGTATAGTCACTTAAGCATTTGTTCCCCTCGCAAGGGTCCTTTTCAAAAGATCCTGCAAGACCTCTATTATGTCAATAGGACAAGTGATCACAACCACATATACTCATTCAAATATTTGTCCCTCTCGCAAGGGTCCTTTTTTCACAAGATCCCGCAAGACCTCTATCATTTCAAAATGTCAAGGGATCGCAACCATATATAATATGATATGTTATGCATGCCATGAATGCAAGAATGCACATGCTAGCCTCAGTTTCACCAAAATTCCTTACCTTCTCAGTTAGGGTACATTCTATACTTAACATTTCAATTAGTGGCATGCAACCAATTATAATACTCTCCAAGGCATACAATTCACATTGTTCACAATATAATAGCCAGGGAGTCTCATTGATGTTAATCCATACATCAGAGTCAAGACGCATATCAACAAGCATACTCTAAATATATATATATATATATAATCAACATATTTACCAACCTAAAATTCAATCAACCAATAAGATTCAATCTCATACAATTTCTCAATAGGAGGTAGCACATCCATTCAAGGTGTGGGCCCTTACTCTAATAAAATAATATTAAAGATAACATTAAAAGTGAGGATACATTTTTCATGGTTTAGAATAAAAATGAACAATAGATAAGGTACACCATAATATATGACTTCAACAACTAACCCCGGACCATTTTCAGAAACCGTCCCATATATAAAGATATGAGAAGGTGTGTAATTAAATTAAGAGTGCTCCTTGGACAATAAATCACATGATCATCAACAAAGAATAGTAGAAGTGTATGTTATTTAGAGGAGTATAGAAGGGTATCAAAAAAGGCTTAAGGTACTCTAATTAATCACCAAAAATATGGTAATCATGTATGCAAGTTGTTGTATAATCATGTCATAGTTCAATAATACCAAACATACCTCAAAACTTATGAAATTTTGTTAAAACAAGGTCATGAATCGATTCAAGCCTTTCCAGAATCGATTCATTCGTGTTTGAAACTTCAAAAAGTAAAAACAGGGGCTCTTGAATTGATTTAAGCTTGTACGAATCGATTCAAGCAAGTTGGAAATGGTGAACAGTGAAAATATGAGCTCTTGAATCGATTCAAGGCTTGTATGAATCGATTCATGCCATTCTAGCAGCTTTTGAATCGACTCAAGGGTATGTGAATCATTTCATGACAGTATCTTTGCTGCATAATGCAGAATTTTCACAGTTTTCTAACTTCCAACTACCCTAACTTTTTCATATCAAATCCAAAGGCTACCAAATTTTGACACCATCATTTATACACAATTTATGACGTGTGGCATCTGGCTACACTCAAAAATTCCTAAAAACAAGAAACTTATGCACTTAAATGCATTTAGCCCGTTTTTAAGCATTTTTATGCAACTCAAGGGTCAATTCTTAATGAAATTGACCCGTTCTAGTTTCTACAAGTCATAAACCATACATGGAAGCTATTGGGACTGTCTCATGCTATCCAATTCTCATGAAATTTCATTTGTCCCTATTATCTCCTCAATTATGTGTAAAAGTCACATAAAACTCATCATATTCATGTTTCTACATTCAACCAACATTCTAACACATGATCTAACTCAATCATCATGCATATTCTAATTCAACCACATACATGATGCATCAATGCCATTAGCATGACCAATAAGTTCAATTATCAGTAATCACCATGAATTGCATACGTGATACAAAATGATCATAAGTTCTTTCCAATGATCGTAATGTATCAAGCATCATTCTAAGGTATCAATCATCCATATCCAATCATCAACATCCATACAAAATATCAACTATGGTGTGGTTATACAAAACAAGGCCATATACAGAATTTTCCATGAGATGTACAAAACTATCAAAATCAAAATTATGCCAGCCAAGGCATCCATACCAATCTTTTCTCCATACCATACCTCATCTCTTGAAAAGTCCCACTCCATAGTCAAGCCCCACAACACAAGAGCTAAAAAGTAGACAAGATAGAGAGTGAGCATACTTTCTCAATGATGAAAATCAACAAATTATGATAACAAGATGTATATATGAATGCAATTCAACATCTCCTCCTATCAAGGATTTCAAATAACCAATAAAGCTACATGACTCATAATTTCCATTGAACACTCATGTCCATACATGACAAGTCCATCATCTAGAACACATCAAGTAAAACTATATCATCAATTCATAATATCATTACATTCAATGTAACAATTCATAATATTCATGGCGAGGTCACACCAATCAACAACATAAGAATAGTTAGTGACCAAGAGTGGATTCTATATACATATCTCACCACCATCTCAATAGGGTATTTCTTTCTTGATTTACTCCACTCAAATGCCATGTTCCTATAGCTAATGCATATGTCGTATTTTAAAATACATATGCAACGGATCCGATTTTCCATTTCATCAAGTGATCGTAACCACTGATATTCATTCAATATGTGTCCCCCACGCAAGGGTCCATTTTCTCATAGACCCACAAGACTTCATTATGATCGCAACCATATATATATTCATTCATTCATGGCTAGTTTCCCCCACGCAAGGGTACTCCTTTACATAACCCCCCAAGGCTCTCTTTGTGATCACAACCATATTTCATTCATTTCATATTGGTTTCCCCTACGCATAGGGTACTCCCTTCCATAGTCCCACAAGACCATTTTCATTTCAAGGTACCAAGTAATCGTAACCACTATAATTATTCATATTCTAGTCTTACAAGACTTTTGGTGTGATCGTAACCACATTTCAAACGATATGCTATGCATTCTATGAATGCAATAATGCACATGCTAGCCTTAACCTCATAAGGAATATCTCACCCTCTCACTTAAGGGTATAGTTTTGTACTTTACATAATAGTTAGTGTCGCACAATCATAAATGTAACATCCTCCAAGGTATACCATTCATAATAGTCAAGAATTATTCTAGCCAAGTATTTAGATAAATGTCAATCCACATATGAAGTAAATAGCATATCGTCAACATTCAATCATCAATAAGTTTCAACCTCAATTTCATATCATACACATGAGGTAATTTATCCATTTAAGGAAGAACATGCAAGTGTGCATCAATACATACATTATCAATATACAATTTATCATACATTTAGAATATACACTTCTCTCCTACCTCAAGAGAAGTACTCTTCTGGGTTTGATGGCCCCGCTTTACAAGAGTTATCAAATCCTACATTGAATACATATAGGATCACATGAACCACTCATTCAACATCATTTTCAAATTTCTTGCATATCACTAATGCATACATACATATGAGTCTTATTATATCATGACTTGTAATAAGTTTCCATTCTCTCTTTTTCTTAGGTTTTAGGAATTCTTTCCCTTAAATCACAGCTCGTTATGATTAAAGGCAACAACCCAATTAATTAGGCTACCCACACATACCAATTTCTCACCCAACTCCTCAAGTCAGTTTTTCTCAATTATGGCTTCCAACAACCATTATAAATCATCATCTATGGCAATCCCTTATCATTAATAAATTCTCATCATCATTAAATGCCTATCTCACTCATATTCCATATTCCCCCAAAGGGTTAGGGTTTTATCAAAAACCCAACAACTATCATAAATGCATATGATTCATCACCTTCCAACTCACATTTTTGTGTACCCTAATCAATGCTCATAAAAGCTCACATTTAGTATACCCTACCTTAGGGTTTTTCATTTTTAAAGCTCCTATTCCATACCCACATACATTTAATACTCTCCCAAGCCACAATAACCCATATCCTAGGGTCCAAGCACAATAAAAATGGTGAGGAAATTACCTCAACCAAGAGAAGAAAGTGGGTGTTAACCAAGTGGCCTCAATTACTCAAGAGGGGGGGTGAATTGAGTATTAAAAATTTTACTTTGAATGCTTTTGAAATTGATTCTTTAGTTACTATGTTTATTGAAGATGATAAGCTTAATGGCAAGTGATAAAAAATTATGCACAAGTCAAGATAATAAGTACTTAAAAAGTCTAAGTAATAATCAAGATATAGAATCAAATTAACCACAAAGCAATTTATGAGATTTTTAGAAAGATTAATAGAAGAATGTTACTTAAAGTCAAGTTCAACAATGTTAATCAAAATAGTTTGCAACTTAGTATAACATGCACTTAGTCCAAGTTAATGAAATAATGAATCAAGCAAGCAACTTAAGTGCACAAATTAAATGAGTTTAGGGAAAAGAGATTTGCAAACCGATATATACGAGTTCCACCACGCCGGTGTACGTCTCGCCTCTAAGCAACCCACTTAGAGGATTTCCACTATTTGAGATTAGAGATACAACTTTGAGCAATCGCGACTTCCTAGTGTCCCACACTCAAGAATCCAATCCTCACAAGTACAAGGGCACTCCACCAAATCTCTCAATCTCTCAATTACAAGGTTGAAACCCCAACCCAAAGATTTTAAGATGTTTGGTGTTTGAGCATAAGGAAACTCTCCAATAGAGTGCATATACAAGTTAAAGCTTTCACAAAGTAATAACTCTCAAAGAGAGGATATGCAAAATAAGTACACAATATAATTTCCCCACAAATTAACTCTCAAAAATAACTTCAAGAAATATACCAATCAAAGAATAAAGAGAGCAAGAAGAAGAGCAAGAGAATAGAGGGGGAAGAAAGCAAATGGAAATGCTTCAAATGCTTTGGTACGAATTGCAAATTCAATTGCCTTCCCTATTTATAGTAGATGAAAGCATGGTGATTGCAATTAAAATATTCACCCGAGTATAGTGTATTATGGTTCCTTGTATCTTTAACTTCCTTTGATGACATGGAGCAACATGGTCATTTTATGGTGGAGCAGTGTATTTAATTTCCACGACAAGGTGGAATAGTGGAGCGTATGTCTACTTAAATTTCCAACTTGTATAGTGGAGACCTGGAGAATGCAATCTGCTCAGAGAATGTTGGAACACTGTATTTGGTTAATTCATAGTGTGATTCAGTATGTCCAAGTGTGATGCAAGGCTGTCATATATTCAATAGAGATTCAAATTCAAATTCACATAATTCATTTGAATTAAGTAAACTTATCTGACTCATGGTGACGTAGTTTAATCATCTGAGAGTAGTATGATGTTTGAATTAGCTTCTTGGAACTTCTGATATTCCACTGCACATCATAAACACATGCTTTAATTAATTTTGTAGCATCCTCGCTCAAGCAAGTTTAATCACGTTTAAGCGTACAGGTATATTTCCCTTGATTTCCTTTTCATGCTTGCATCATGCTTGAATCCACGCTCAAGCGTGCTATCACGCTCAAGCGAACCTTGTTTACGCTTAAGCGAGACTTGTGATTTTGGGCTCCTGATGCATCACGCTTTGCTTCACGCTCACACTTAAGCTCCATAGCTTCACGCTTAAGCGAGCTGGTCCAGCGCTTACGCGAGACTTGTGATTTTGGGCTCCTGATGCATCACGCTTTGCTCCATGCTCACGCTTAAGCTCCATAGCTTCACGCTCAAGCGAGCTTGTCCAGCGCTTAAGCGAGCTTCAATTGTAGCCCCTGATTCATTACTTTCAAGCCCATACTTCCACGCTGACTCACGCTTAGAGCGTGCAAGTCCCTGATTCTTCATTCCTTTGCTTAAGCTTCCTTTATTTCATTGCATACTTGTAATGGCTTTTCCAAGATGATTTAACAACCAAGTTTCTTCAAGATTTATTTTGACTATTTTGGCAATCATTTGTTAATCATTATTGATTTATGAATTTGAAATTAAATCTTCATTTGTTGTTTATTGTCAAAACCTACATCAACATATAAATACATTCTCCCCCTTTTTGATGATGACAACAAATGTTTGTCTCTTGGGATGTTAGTATCATAACAGTTCAAATACATTGCAAAAATAACTCCCCCTTACACATATAATTTGATACCATTATAACATCATGATATTCTCTCCCCCTTTGTGAGATACTTTATGTCACTTAGAAAGTATATATTTATTTTCTCCCCTTTTGGCATCATCAAAAACATCTAAGAATATATATACCACTTTAAGAAAAATACATTCAATATGAAAGCAAGATACCAATTATATAAAACTCCCCCTAAAACATACAACAGATATCACAGAATAATTCAAGGCATGTAAGCAATCATAATAATATTTTCTCCTTCTTTTGGATAAGCAAAGTTAGAGGTTATACGAGATTAAAATTTTGCAATTTGCCAATGATTTTTATTGCACAAGATAGTCAAGAAAACCAAAGGTCATTTGCCATTTATTTTTGAGATCCATGTGGTACATAGGAGATTATTTTTGTGTCAAAATATGTTTAATTAAGTATATGCTTCCTGAGAACTTGAAATAAAATAAGAGTTTTTATGGAGTATGTATTTACTTCAAGAATTGTATGTATATCACAAAGGAAAGTACTATGTTCAAAGAAATGAAAAACAATTTAAAATCTTTTAGTTAAAGATTTTCAAAATTATGTTCAAGGAGAAAAAAAAATGATAAACATCAATTTAAACAATTTCTAAAATTCCCAATTCCCTTCTAATATTTATAAATTGTTCTTTTGGAAGGGGTTTTGTAAAAATATCTGCCAATTGTTTTGAAGTTTCAACATATTCAAGTACACAATCTCCTTTCAAAACATGGTCTCTTATAAAGTGATGTCTTATTTCAAAGTGTTTAGTCCTAGAATGCATGACCGGATTTTTAGAGATATTTATTACGCTAGTGTTGTCACATTTAATGGGTACTTTCTTTAAAACAACACCAAAATCAAGAAGTTGTTGTCTCATCCAAAGAATTTAAGCACAACAACTGCCAGCTGCTACATATTCTGCCTCAGCTGTCGATAAAGCAACACTTACTTACTTCTTGCTATGCCAAGAAACAAGGGAACTACCAAGTAAATGACATGTGCCATTGGTACTCTTTCTATCAAGTTTACAACCAGCAAAAGTCAGAATCAGAATATCCTATGAGAATACATTCAACGCCTTTGGGATACCATAAACCAACATTTTGAGTACCCACAAGATATTTCAAAATTCTTTTTACAGCAGTGAGATGTGATTCTTTAGGACATGCTTGATATCTAGCACACATGCATACAACAAACATAGTATCAGGCCTACTAGCTGTTAAGTAAAGTAAGGAACCAATCATACCTCGGTATTTAGTTATTTCAACGTCCTTACCCTTCTCATCTTTGTCTAAGTAGCAAGATGTACTCATGGGTCTATTTCGTTTGCTTTGTCCATTTCAAATCTTTTGAGTAGTTCTTTGTAATATTTTGCTTGACTAATGAAAGTCCCTTCATTTGTTTGTTTGATTTATAATCCAAGGAAGAAGGTAAGTTCTCCCATCATGGACATTTCGAATTCATCTTGCATAATCTTGGCAAACTCTTGACAAAGAATTTCGTTAGTAGCACTAAATATTATGTCATCAACATAAACTTGTACCAAAAGAATGTCATTGTTTTTACGTTTTATAAATAGTGTAGTATCAACCTTTCCTCTTTCAAAATTATTTTCTAAAAGAAATTTACTAAGTCTTTCATACCAAGCTCTTGGAGCTTGTTTCAAACCATATAAAGCTTTTCTCAATTTAAAAACATGGTTTGGAAATTTGTGATTTTCAAAACCGGGAGGTTGATCTACATAAGTTTCTTCTTGAATATAGCCATTCAGAAAAGTGTTTTTGACATCCATTTGATAAAGCTTAAAATCCATACAACAAGCAAAAGCTAACAGTAATCTTATGGCTTCTAATCTAGCTACGGGAGCATACGTTTCTTCATAGTCTATTCCTTCTTCTTTATTATATCCTTTAGCAACTAATCTAGCTTTGTTTCTTGTTATTATTCCATTTTCATCTAGCTTATTTCTAAAAACCCATTTAGTACCTATTATTAGATGGTCATTGGGTCTTGGCACAAGTTCCCAAACTTCATTTCTTTCAAATTGATTCAATTCTTCTTGCATGGCCAACATCCAATGTTCATCAATAATAGCTTCATTGATATTTTTGGGTTCTATTTGTGATACAAAAGCTAAGTGATTGCATGCATTTCTAATAGCGTTTCGAGTACTTACACTTTTTGTTATTTCTCCTATAACATTGTGCAAGGGGTGATTCTTTAAGGTGATCCATTCCTTTTGTTGAGGTTCACCATTTTGTGTTGTATCTCCTTTATTTTTATTTCCTTCTTCGTCTTCCAAGTTCATTTCTTGGAAGGTACCTACAAGATCATCAATTTCCTTTCTCGGAGGATTTTGGTTAAGTTCATCAAATTTGACATGTATAGACTCTTCAATTGTACATGTTCATTTGTTAAAGAGTCGATAAGCTTTACTAGTAGATGAATAACCTAAGAATATTGCTTCATCAGATTTTGCATCGAATTTGCCGAGATTATCCTTTCCATTATTTAAAACAAAGCATTTGTATCCAAATATATGAAAATAAGAAATATTTGGTTTTCTTCCTTTATAAAGCTCATAGGGGGTTTTCTTTAATATAGGCCTTATCAAACATCGGTTCATAACATGGCAAGCAGTATTTACCGCATCGGCCCAAAAATGTTTTGAAATGTTACTTTCATTTAACATAGTTCTTGCGAGCTCCGCTAAAGATCAATTTTTCCTTTCAACTACTCCATTTTGTTGTGGAGTTCTTGGAGCCGAAAAATTATGATCAATGCCAAATTTTTCACAAAAATTTTCAAAAGATTGGTTTTCAAATTCTCCCCCATGATCAGTTCGAATAGATGCAATTTTCAAGTTTTGTTCATTTTGGGTGATCTTGGCAAGTTTCTTAAATGCATGATATGCTTCATGTTTATGAGTAAGAAACAATGTCCATGTATATCTAGAATAATCTCCACAATCACAAGACCATAATAGTTTCCACTAAAACTTTTAATTTTTGAAGGTCCAAACAAATCTATATGTAAAAGTTGTAAAGGTCTAGTTGTTGAAACAATATTTTTCGCTTGAAAAGAAACCTTTACTTGTTTTCCTTTTTGACAAGCGTCACAAAATTTATTTTCAAATTTCAATTTTGGTAAACCAATTACTAAATCTTTCGAAACAAGTTTATTTAAATGGTCTATATGAATATGAGCAATTCTTCTATGCGATAGCCATGATTCATCCTCTTTACTTATGAAGCATTGCACATCATTTGAAGCAAGACAATCAAGATTAATCATATAAATATTATCAACTCTTTGACCAACGAATTTTATTTCCTTGTTTAGCTTATTTCCAATTATGCAACCATTTGATTCAAAAACAATTTTATAGCCCTTATCACATAATTGACTAATGCTAAGCAAGTTATGTTTAAGTCCTTCAACATATAATACATCGTTTATAGAAGTGGAAGAGTTTTTACCAACATTTCCGATTCCTAGTATTCTTCCCTTCGTGTTATCCCCATAAGTAACGAATCCTTTATTTCGTGGAGTAAATGATATGAACTTACTTTTGTCTCCCGTCATGTGTTTTGAACACCCACTATCCAAATACCAATGGGTGCTATTTGCTTTAAAGCATACCTACAAAACATGTCAAGTTAGAGAACTTGGTACCCATTTTATGATGGGTCCTTGTAGGTTAGTTTGAGGTAATGTTCCTTTAGGAACCTATACTTTTCTCACAACCTTTGACCCTAGTTTTCTAACATTATAATTAGATACATTATGTCCTTTAAAACCGCAATGATTACATTTCATAAAAGGTGATGAAGTTTTACTAGGTGGTATAAAGAAGTTCTTATAATTCTTTTGTTTCTTAACGGCATTGAAACCTAAACCCGTTTTATCAAACATATACCGTTGTTTACCAAGTAAAACATTTAAGTTGTCTCTACCATTTGTAAATTTTTCTAGAGTTCTACTCAAGTCCAAAACCTTAGTTTCTAGCATGTCACATTTCTTTACAAATTCACAAGGTTTAGTCCTAGAGCATGCTTGAACATTTATTAACTCTTTTTTCAAACATTCATTTTCTTTACAAACTTCCATAAGATGCATCTCAAGAGTGTTAATGGTTTTTCTAGATAATTTATGCTTATTAGACACTTTCATAAGTTTATCATACAATTATTCAAGAGCAACAAGTAGTTCTTCCTTATCTAAGTCATGAAAGTTTACCTCATCTTCTTCATCTTGGTGATTGGCCATAAGACAGAGGTTTGCTTCTTCATTTTCTGAATCGTCTAAGCTACTTATCTCATTTTCATCCTATGCGATATATGCTCTTCTCCTTTCTTTTCTTTCTTTGTTTTTCTTCTTTAGGTTTGGACAATCTATCTTGAAGTGTCCTTCCTTTCCACATTCAAAGCAAGTAGGTGAAGTAGAATTTTCTTTAGGATTAGATTTCTTACCTTGTGAATGCCACAGAGTAGTTTCAATAGCGCCTATACATGAATTATAACTTATAGAAACTGGAATGGCCAATTCCTTTGAGAAATGACTCTTGTGTTGCACAAAAATGCCTTAAAATGGGATAAACACATTTATGCACATAAGTCTCTCATTTTGGAAATTTTTTAGTGTGGCCAGTGGCTACGCATCATAAATGATGTATTTTTAAGTGCGTGTTAAAGTTTGGTAGCCATTGGATTTCATATGAAAGAGATAGGGTGGTTAGGAGTTGGATTTTGTAGCTTTTGGGGCCAATTCTGGATAATTGCTTTCATGAATCGATTCATGGAATGTGTGAGTCAATTTATGAGATACTATTTTCGTATAAATGTGTTCCAGAATCATGGGAATCGATTCCTACAATGTGGGAATTGATTCATGAGCCCCTGGAATGGCCTAAATCGATTCCCATGACCCAATGAATCAATTCAGAGGCTTCTGGAGTGGCTTGAATCGATTCATACGAGGCATGAATCGATTCATGAGCTGCTATTTTCACTGTTGGAATCGATTCATCAAGTGTTTGAATTGATTCATGGCCTTGTTTTCACAAAAATTCATAAGTTTTCATGCATGTTTAGTGTTGTTGAGTCATCTCACGCATATGTAATTGATTGTACACATTTTTAATATGTTTTAGCAATCGATGCATGATGATATGCTTATGTCCCTCGTATATCTTGGTTTTTGAAAGTTTCCAAGTGCTTGTAAATATCTAAAACCGTTTCCTTTTTATTTATATGAAAAAACAAGAGATTGTATTAAGGGCATATGATTGTGGTGTGTCTTAGTGGTGATTGGTAATGGCTTAAAGCTTTGGCAAAGTATGTGTGTGCCTATGTCATGTTATGAGAATGTGCATGCTACACCACTATTAATATTTTATGATGATTAATGGTAGAAGTTAAATGATGTGGTTGTAATACACACCCTTGATTAATGATGAGACTAATGAGGGGACAATTAAATGATAATGTGTTATTATAAGCGATGAATTGAGATGATATCAACAATGAACAAAGATGAATATTGTTGACAATCATGGTTGATGCAAGATGAACTTGCAATTGTGAGTTAAAATTATACTTGATGGAAAATGTTGATGATGAATAAAGACAAGTGATGTTGTGGGTGCATGTTGTCACACCGCGATTTTCCGGACCCGAATCTCGATGTAATCAAGATGAATCATTAATGAAAATACGAGTAAATTTTTTTTTGCGTTTGAAATAATTTCAAAGCACCTCAACGATTACATCAATATCCAAACCATAGAAAATTGAAGAGTGAGATTTAATATTTTATAACTGGATCGTAGAATAATTCGCCCATGATTGTATACAAAAATAACAGAGTTTACAACGGAAGAAGAATATGCATACAGGGCACACGCCTAGTCCCATATATGAAGATATGAGAAGAGGCTCGACAAAGCATGCAAGCACACAACACAAGCCTATTAGGCCATAATTATTTTTACACATAAGTAATAAACATACATCACCTGATATATATATATATATATATATATATATACACACATATGCATCTATATGGTCATGCAACATACATCACCAATGTCTATATTCCATAATTGAACAATTCTATTCAATCATTCTAATCATCAAATGGGTATGAATTCAAATACCCCAAATATCGATACATCATCCACTCATATTGTCATTTACAACACATCCATCAATATCAATATTTATCAACACTATAATGTACATTTTATTCACAATACAGTAATTATAATAGCTGTCGGCCAAGGCATTCCATTACCACTATTTTTACCTTCACAAAAGCTTTACTTTAAAAATATCCTCATCCCATGATATTCCTACATCAATGCTAAAAATGGACAACATAGGGAGTGAGTTATACATTTCAAATGACGAATATGAATACAATTAAGATGATGTGCATATGCATATTAACATCATGTATGCTTTGCTAAAATCAACAATAATTATCATCATTGCTCATTCCACGAACGTATACATATAACATTTTCATCAATCATTTCATAGCAAAGCAAACACATACGCACATCTTTTCTCATTGCCACAATAGGTCAACACCATGATTATCAATCATACATAGATATGCCCTCCATCATATTGGGCCATCACACACAACATCATAATATTCAGTATCTTTTCGTTGTATTCATATTTTTCATGTTGTCTTTTAGGTAATTCATTTACCCATCTTATCATCATCACATCTTAATCTCAATCATCATTAATCATCATCTATCATCATCACCTTTTGGCATATCTCCATGCTATATGCAAATGCTCTTAGGCTAATGCATATGCATAATGGAATAACAACAACAAATGCGGATCCAACTGTGGGAATAAACACCAAATGTGGGTTCAAGCATGATCACATACCATGCCCCTACTGCAGTAGTATAATGTGTACACATATATCATAATGCATGCATAATCACTGATTTTATTGGTACCAAACCGCATCGCCCATTTTGCAACACCTGGCCATTTACACCATGACTGCGGTAAACAACATAATCAATAATATAAGGTGTTATGGACCATCCATGATTCACACCATGGTGGCTATGATCCAGAGGACCACCGGGGACACTTGCTCATCAAAGAGCCACCCCCCACAAGGTCGGCCACATCAGCTCCCCGTAGCTATACATGGACGGATTTGTGACTTACACACCGAGTCACAAGGGAAAATAAGAATACTCGTGCACAGAGCCGCCCTCCCACCGTGCCGGCCAGGGGAATCCCCTAATAGTCCATCACCGACAGCTATGATATGCCATGGATGCAAATGCCAATCAATTCATTCTCACACTATGCATCCTATTATGCCAATCATCAATCATCATCATCACCAACACCACCATACAATCTTTAGTGGATTTTATAATTGTTAGTTTTAGCTATTGTTTTCAAGTCTTATGTGTGGCATTTTATTTTAACATACTTATATCATACATGTAAGTCAATACTTGCAACATTCACAATGGTATCACAACATCAACAACATTCAACAATCTTTCATTAATATTAAAGGAATGCCTAGAATCTGTATTCATCTTTTATTCATCAACATCACCACATACTTCTTAGTGGGTTTTCATCTCATTTGATCATTACCATTGTTTTATATATTGGTGTGATATCACAACAATCCATCAATGTAATTTAAACCACACATACACAAGATCACACTTGTATTCATTCACAATGGCACTCGACAATCATCAATAATAACAATCATCCTTTTATTCAAGGAATTGATCAACAATCGTCATCCAACATTATTCATTATCGATATCATCTTCGATTCATCGATTCACAATTATTACATTGTCACGCAATCATCCCTTACTAGTATCATCATCATGTAAGAGGGTGTCATATAACCACACCATTCAACTTGTCATTATCAAATATCATAACATATCATTAGTGGTGTACATTTATGTTTTCATAACCTATCGTAGGTACATACCTATTTTCCAACATTTCAATCAATATCAAACACCACCAAGACACACCATCATCATATACCTCTAACATATTCACATGCCATTACATGATGAACAAAATTAGGGTAATAACAAGTTCAATTCATTTTCAATACCAAGGCATGTAAGGGACATGACAATGCCATCACGTTTTGATTGCTAAAACATAGTAGAAATATGTATAATCGAATGTATAAATCATGGCTCAACCATATCAAACAACATCAAAATAGAGTGCAAATGAGCCAAAAATATACCATGAATCGATTTAGGAAGGTCCTTGAATCAATTCATGCGATTCTTGAGCACCAACTAACAAAACAGGGGTCGTTGAATCGATTCAAACCTCATATGAATCGATTCAAGCATGGTGAAATTGAGGAACAGTAATTCCAGTGAGTGTTGAATCGATTCAAGGATTCGTATGAATCGATTCAAGCTCATCCAGTAGCCTCTGAATCAATTCAAGCTAATGTGTGAATCGATTCAAAGCTCTGGAAGTCCTTATTTTTGGAAATAGAATACAATGAATCGATTCAAGTCCTGGCATGAATCAATTCATGCATTCCCAACAGCCTTTTCACTCTAGGAAACACCATCCTATGACTCCATTCATCAATCCCAACACACCTTCACATGGGGTTTTAACTCAATAGATCATACATCTATATACTTATATACATATTCTATTTTATCATTAATTATTCACCAAGAACTACATTATTTCCATCAAAGAGATTCAAAACTCTTAATGCCATCTCACATACATATTCATATCATTTTCAAGGCCAATAAATTGCCAATCTTTTCATTTAACAACCATTTCTCAACTTATCATATTTATACAATCATGGCAAGCCAAGCATGAGTATAAATCATATACATTCATCATCAATTACTCAACTCATGCAATTAAAATGTAAACTCCTCTCCTACCTCAGGAGAAGAACCACAATGATTTGGATACTTTGATCATTTTGCACCATCATCCGAAACACAATCTCCTATCAATACATATATGCATTCAATCAACCAATGAGCCATCACAAGGCTTTACCATAATTTTAGACAATCACAAACATCTCTTAAGGTTTGGTAACAAGTTCTAGACTTATCAAAATGTCAATCTATACCATTGTGTTAGGTTTTGGGAATTCCTTTCCCAAAACCATGATTCTCTAAGCTTCAAGGGGCCAACCAACCCAACAACAATAGTATCACATCCTTTATCACTATGGCATCTAAATCATCATATAAATCACCCAATTGCAATTATTGTCAACCAAATTCATTTAAGCCACCTTAGCTTCATTCAAGGCCATCATCAATCAACAAATTCAAGTGGCCCTTATCATGGCCTAAGGCCTCATCAAATCCTCATCAAAATCCAATAACTCTAACAATCATGACCAATCATTCCAATCATCTCTCCCACACATCAAAATCATTCTCATGATAATAAAATCATCAATCTCCTCATCTAGGCTAAAAGTCCCAAATTATTAACCCCCAAAGGGTGCATATATAAATTGGCAAACATCAATTTCAATAATTCTTATACATCATCATAAACATGATATCATTATCAAAGTGCCAATCATTTGTAAACAACAATCAATGGTCCCAATGGTCATCTACCCTATGGTTTAGGTTTCACATGCATAAACCATCATACATAACATCATGAACTTAGTTCAAAATTTCATCAACATCAATAATCAATCTCAATCTTCTAAAAATTTATCTTTCTCATATAGAATCATTCTAAAGGCACAAAATTACAAAAACCATCAATTTAGCAAAAACCCCCAAATCACCAACACTTAGGGTTTTTTTATCCAAATCACCCAACAACAACTTCAATCCATTTCTAAAATCCATATGCAAACCATAAACTACATCTATTTCTAACACCAAACCAAAATCAAGAATCACATTCCTAAACCATTCAACCTAGGGTTTCATATTCCTACCAACAACAATAATACCCAATGCCAATATTCCAAGCTTAACGATCATAAAAACTATAAATAAAGCAAGGTGGGTTCAAAACCTTACCTCTATTCCATGCTTAAAAGGGGATCACAAAACTGAGGAAGAGTAAGAGGAAGATGCTTCAATATTAGCCTCAAAGTTCAATTTGTGCTCTATGAATCCAAGCTTAGATTTTAATTTTGGCAATGAATGAAAGGAGAATGGTGGTGGACGGTTTGGTGGAGAGGAAGGAGAAGAAGAAGAAGAAAAATGGAAAATGATGGGAGAAGAAGAGGCTTAAATGGTAATAGAGGGAAGGAGAGAGGAATTTAGTGAAAATTGGGCATTACCTAATGGTTAAAAGGGTACCCCATTTTGCTTTTACCATTGGTCAATAGTTTCCCATTACATAATGGACAAAAGATTGAAAAGAAAGGGGAGAAAAGGCTACAGTGGAAATGAGGCAAAAAATGGGATTTGTCATTTTCTTTTAATTTTATTTGGCTCGTCTATTTGTTGTTTAATGTCATACATCGTGTCCAACTAATTATCTCCTCAATACCAAAAATTATTTTAACTATACCACCATAACCACAATAATTTTCTAAGTACTTTAGACCCATCAAATATCTAACTTGACTAAATGGGTCCCATACCATCTATTAAATCATTCAGTTCTGGTAAATCTTAATTTACCAATAATTCACCTCTAGCGTCTAATTAAATTTCCCACAATTATTAGACCATAAATAATCATTTATCACTATCGAATAATTTTATTTTCTTCAAAATTTGGGATGTTACACATGTATGTTAACACACATGTTGAATGACAAATATTGATGTTGAATGAAAGGGGACATTGTTGTTGAACATACCCCTGATTGAATGGTGATTGTTATTATTGATGGTTGGTATGCCATTATGTTTGATACAAGTGTGATCTTACATGTGTAATTCAAATTGTATTGGCAAGCATATGATGCTATGAATTTGAAATGTATTTATTAACAAACCTTGTGGGTTTCCATGCATGGATTAATGCTATGATGATTGATATACTTTTGATTACCATGTGTGGTTTGATGTAACTATAAATGTTGTGCCTTGAGGGGCCTTATGATTAATTGTTTACCACTAATGACAATACTAAATGGAAAATATACCCCTAAGTAGGAGGGTCAGAAAATCCTTGCGAGGTTAAGATTTAACATATGCATTGTTGCATTATTGCATTCATGGCATGCATAGCATAACATTGAATATGTAGTTGCGATCACAACGAAAGGTTTTGTGGGACTATATGAGAAAAAGTACCCTTGTGTAAGGGAAATAAATGTACGTGGTTGAATATACTGAAATGATAAAAAATCCTACAGGATTCTATAAGAATGAGTACCCTATGCGTGGGGGAATGAGTATGTGGTTGCGATCACATGACAGATTGAAATGATGAAGGTGGTTGCGATCACCAGTGTATTGAAATGCAATGGTCTTGCAGGACTATAAGGGGAGTACCCTATGTGTGGGGGGAACCAATATGAGAATGATCGATGTGGTTGCGATCACAATCATAAAGACCCTACGTGGATTCTATTAAATGGACCCTTGTGAAGGGGATATATGCCTGATTGATTATAAGTGGTTATGATCACTTGAGAAACCATGTGCGCATAGGTTATGAGAATTATTTCAGAATGGATCCATTACATAAGTATTAAACAGTGTGACATATGCATTAGCCATAGGTACATGGCATATGAGATGGAGATGACATATGAGAATTAAGAACCTCTTGAGAGGGTAAATTGAATAAAGACTTAATGACTTAGTTGATGACAATTATGAATGCCTATGATGGTGAAGGGAAATGTGAATATGCATGTGCTTGTGCTTGTGCTTGTACTTACTATGAATTGTGAATAATGAGGCTTGTATGGCTTAGATCATGTCTTAATGATGGTTAATGATGAATTGATGAACCTATTGTAAAGCACACATGTTGTTTGTATGCATGTACACATGATCACAGTGTATTTAAATTTGTCATTTTAAATGTATAACTCACTCTCCCATGTTGTCTGCTTTTAGTATTATGATATAGGATTGTCATGGGATGAGAGTGTGCTTTGAGCTAAAGCTTTTGAGAAAGGTAAATAGTTGTAATGGAATTGCCTTGGCGAGCAACGGTTGTTAACATGATGTAATGAATGAATTGTGTATGTTGATGTTGATAAATAGCGACTTGTGGTTATGTATATAGCCATCTTTTGTAATACATATGGTGCATGTATACTTTATATTTAGATAAATACTTGTGGGATTGACCTTGGTAATGTGTACATTAATGATGATGGTATTTGAATTGATATCATTTGGTGATGGATGTCTCATGTAGAGGCTACTTACAATTCATGTTGCATACATATGATATGTATATGAGCTTGGTTGTGGCCTAATAGGCTATATATTTGCATGCCTTGTCGAGTCTTTTCTCATATCTTCATATATGGGACTAGGTGAGCGCCTTGTATACATATTCTTCCTCCACTGTAAACTCTAATATTTTTGTATACATATATGGTGATGTATCTTATGATCCAGATATAATTTCTTAAATCTCATTCTTCGGTTTTCTGTGGTCTAGGTCTTTATGTAATTGTTGAGTTGTTTTGGAATTGATTCTAATCGTGAAAAATTTACCCATATTTTTATTAATTATTTATCTTGATTACATCGGGATTCAGGTCTTGGAAACCGGGGTGTGACAAGTTGGTATCAGAGCATTGATTGCTCAATGTTTGATCTTTGTGATTCAAATACTATTGGAAAATAATTTCTCTTATTTAATTGAGGATGTTTGACATTGAATTATGGTTGTTTATTATCGAATCTTGTTATACTTTATCAGAGCTTGTTTGTTCTGAATGGAAATTATTAATTCTTATCAGAGCGTGTTTTGCTTTGTATTGAAGTTATTAATTATCATCAGAGCATGGTTGTTGTGCATTGAATTGATGTTATGGATGATTAGAGCATGATTGCTCACTATTGAAATATGGATGGTGATTATTATAGTGTGGCACTCCTTATCATAGTGTAGATGCTCTATATGGACTTATGAATGTTATTATCCAAGATTGGGTTTATGTCAGAGCATTGGTTACCCTGCATAGAATTGTGAATGACTAATTCTCTAAGAATTATGAATTGACTATCAGGGCATTACTTACTCATTGATGATTCCTTGTGAATTATTATTCAGGAGTTATAATTGTTGTTTAGGGAAATATACTTATTTATCATTGAAGTGTGTGATACACTACTACAGCATAGTTACCCATTGATGGTTTTAATTGATTTGTAGGATGAAACACATGTGAATGGATTATTTAATATGATTGATATATTTGTTTGTGTAAGTCCGGCAAAGTTCCTTACATTATTTCCTTCTATGGATGAATACATTGTTATTATGCATTGACATTGATATATATTGAGTATGAATTGATATGATGGACCTATTCCATGTGTTGATCATGGATAGGAGGTATTGAATATGAATTGATGTGGTGGTAGACCACACATGTTGAGACCTTGTTATGTATTGAAAATTGAATTAGTTGGTTAGGTCTCTTGTATGAGTCGTGCTTGTGGCTCATAGCCAAAGTGTGTTTATTGAATTTGAGTATTTCATGTGCTAAAATTGATTAAGTAATGATGGTGAAAGAATTCCCTAATATGAGTATTTATGGGGAAAAAGCATTTATAGGGAAAAGTGATTGTTTATGTTATTTTTGAATGATGGATTTTACATCCTTGGGCACGAAGACCCTTTATAATATGATGCAATTGATTTGCTATGTCCCTTGATTGGGAACATGAATATGTGATAAGATGACAAAATGTGAAAATTGAATATGCACTAGATTAGGGATTAGACTCAGTTCGTATATGAAAACCAAGTGAATGATTGATTTAACTGTGACCATAAGGTGTGATACCCCTGACTTGACTTGGTGTGATCTTGTATGATCAGACCTTATGGAATTCTACTCTATGGTGGTCTCGGCTCTATGCCATTTCGTGAACCCTATTTAATGAAATCTGGATATTGTGGAAGTATTCCATGATGGGTACTAGGTAACCCTTGGACTTTCTAAGTCTAATTATCGGTCAAACCTTATGAGTAGTTGAGCCAAGGTAAAATTAATTATAAGATGAATTTGTTGAGGCTAGAGTTATCATCAAATAGAATGCAAATAATGAATGTAACCCCTAACGGTTAGTGAATAATAATGTTGAATTTGGGGTATAATTTGGTATTGACGATGATATATGATGTTATGGTATAACTTTGGGCTGAATTGTGCACCTTGATATTGTGCTCATTGGATTAGCTATGGACTATGATATGACATTGTGATAACATACGTGATTTTGCATTAGTAAAGGAAATTTGATCATGTCATTACCTCTCCCTTTAATTTGAAAGGAATATATTAATGATAGAAATCGCATGGTGATGTGATACAGTATGGGTTATTCATCTAGCTTATGGACTTTGGTTGTGATCAAAGAAGAGATTCACTGACGCGGAAGCCTATTATGCGATTGTGGACTTTGTTATAACCTTGAGATTACATACTTAATATGAGTTTGGTAATTCATTTAGGCTTGAATTAACTTATGGCCAACAATATGTAGATGAAATGACAAATTATTAGGCTATTTGATTATGGTTTCTGGATGAGTAAAGCCCAATGATGGGGTGTTTACCATGTGATGACTAAAAGTGTATTGTTAATATACCAAAATATAGGATAGTAACTGATAATTGATGATTAGTATGGCATGAGTTATACCGGATTATATGTATAATGACGATGTGATATCAGTAGGTTGGTTATGGACTTGCATGAATGGTCACTAAGTCTCTTGTGAATTGGTAATATTGAGTGAGTGTGACTAATGTAAGCAATAAGAATATGAGGTACTTTGTCCTGATATGACTCTACATGTCATAGGAATTGTGGCAACTCACACTTTTGTGCCGACCTCATGTTTTCATGGTAACCACTATGGGATTGGGACGCCTTCCTGTATGTCGGATGCAATGATTCCTAGGCCGGGTAGGTGTAGGGTTATAACTGCTTATGGTAAATGTACTGAGTCTATCTGGTCGTACTGAGTATGAACATGTGAGCTATGTTGGATGGTTATGATTGATGATATGTGACCCGCTTTGGATATAGAAAATTTTATGTTTGGGAAAAGAAATGATGATGATCATGTCTTGATGGACTTTAGGAAGTCCAATACTATTTTATGATGACATTATACCTTGTTGGTGTGCGGCATGAAGTATGGCCTTATGATATATATGTCAAGGTTAAATTCAAGGACGAAATTCCTTTTAGGTGGGGTGGATTGTCACATCCTAAAATTTATAAAAATGATTAATTGAGAGGAATAAATAATAAATAATTATATATGAGTTAATTCATATCCTGAAATTTTGGAAATAATTAAATTGGGATTTATTATGGATATTCATAATTTATTAAGAATTAATGAGATAAAATTATGCCCGATTAAAATATGGGTATCGGACCAAGTATCTCCGATGGAGGTACCGTTGGTCAGGGCTGTTAAGAATATTATGGGGAATCTGAATATATATTCGGAATAATTTTTAGGTAAAGTATTAAGCCCGAACGGAGATCCTGTTTGTTATAAAACGAAGGAGTTTAAGTAATGGGTTAAATGAAAAATCCCATTTTTCACTATCTATATCACGACACCTCTCTTCTTCATGGCAAACACACTTTGCTCTCTTCTTATTCCTTACTCTTTTCTTCTTATTCTCAAAAACCTAGAGGAGGTTTTGTGCATTTCCCTCCCTTATTTTTGTTTGCCCCTAGGTGCACGAAGGAGATGGTATTGATTGGAAGCTCTCCTCCCTCTCCTTGTATTTTCGTGCTTCCTCTCCCTCTCTTGGCACCCACTCTCTTTTCTTGGCTTGAGGTAAGTTCCACATCATTTATGTTAAGTTTATGCCCTAGGTTTTGGGGTTATGATTATTGGGTGAGTGTTTAATGCATATGGAGGTTTAGGAGAGCCATTAATATGAGAAGCCCTAAGGTGGGGTATGATAAATGTGTGGTTTTGTGAAGGTGTACATGGGTACATGAAAATGGCATGATTAATGGTGGAAGATGATGAGTGTTAATGGTGATTGTTAGATTTTAATGAAACCCTAACTTTTAGGAATTTAGGGAAAATATGAAATGTTAATTTGAGAGTTGATTTTAAAAGGAAATGTATGATATCTAGAGTGTGGGTATTGTTAATGATGTTGTAGAATTGTATTATCCTAAAGAGGATTAGAATGAATATGTGAGGAAATAGAAGAATTGATTTTGAGAATGAATATATGAAATATTCAATGTTAGGTGTCATTAGTTATGATAATAGATGATAATGATAATGGTGGATGACAAATTATGATGGAACCTAGGATGCTTGTGATGGATTAATGAAATAAAATGGTGATTTGATGAAGTCTTAGACCATGATGTGTGCCATTTGGATATGTTGATTGATGATAGTGTAAAAGAGGCTAAGTTGGCTCATGTTGAATTTTGAATGGCAATGATGACATTTAGATGATTAAGGCAATGTTGGATGCATTTTCGATAAAGGATGTGATATTATTGATGTTGGGTGTGACTCACCCTTAAGATTTAGAAAATCTTGAGTTTAGGAAAAGAATTCCTGAAACCTAACACAATTGTGTAAATTGGTGTTTTGACAAGTCTAGGACTTAATATGAAGCCTTGGGATATGTTTACAATTGTTTGAAATTATGATGATGCCTTGAGATGGCTTCTTGATTGTATGTATGTATATGTATATGTATTGGTGTAGATTGTAACATCCCAATTTTATAATAATGTACCGAGTGAAATAAGCCATTAAAATAATAATTCAGAAGTGGAAATTGTTCACTAATTACCCTTAACTTAATTAATCTAAAGGTGATTAGCTTTAGTGGATGCTGATGGGACTAGGTGACGTGAGCAGACTGCTCCTCACGTTTTCCCACCCCACCATTCCTTCCCTCATGCATGCGTTTATAATTGGTTGGTGGCTTTCCTTGCCATTCATTCTTCAGAATTTCCCTGTGAGTTCTTCTTCTTCCTCCTTCTCTTTCTCTCTTGTTTCCCTTCTTCTCTTCTCCTTCTCTGCTCTCTGTTTCCACTCCCTGTTTCAAAAGCCACGTTGACGGTGCAGCAGAGGAGTCAGAGCTCCCTTGTACGAGTAAAGGATGAGCGTCGAAGCAGAAGCAGAAGCAGCCCTGTACCACTCGTGGAAGACAGCAGTGTTCCAGTGAAGGTTAAACGAGTGAAAGTGTTAAGTGAAGCAGCAAGGAAAAAGGACCAGCGTCCAAGCAGAAGAGTCTCTCGGAGTCTCATAGTTGGTAGGGGGAGTACCTTACATGTTAAATGCATGGGTTATGAATGGGTTTCGGGTGTTGATAATTGTGGCTCTGCATTCTGTTTGTATGATGTGCCTGCATGTGGAGTACCCGAGTCTAGGATAAGTGAGAGTGAGTGTTGCATGTTATCATTGCCCTTGAAGATGTATGTGTTGATTAAGTCCTGACACTGTTGTATACCGATTGCATGTTATGTTGTGTTGATTGGAATACTTATTTGAATCTGTTGATCTTTATATGGATGCATGCGTTGATTAAGTCCTGATACTGTTGTATACCGAGTGCATGTGATGCTTGAGTTGATGAGAATACTTATAGAATCTTGATATTGATTAACACCGATTGCATTGGACCTTTATATTGCTGTATCCATCTAATGGAGTTATGATGATTATTGCATGGATGTATGTGTGTGTTAGATTAATATGTGGAGTTCTGAAAATGGTATTACCGACTGCATGTGAAGTATGTATAGCTGAGTTAAAGATTGTGTGCATGAACTCTATGTTGTGTGATAAATTCGCGTGAGGCGCATGGGATGCGTTGTGCTGGGAGCACGTAGTGTGGGACATTACCATCGGTTATAAAGCGTGGGACGCTGTAAAATCCTTGAGTGGGACTCAAGGTAGCCTTCAAGTGGGACTCGGGCTGCCTGTGAACACCTCCGTTGGCGCTGAGAGCGTTGGTGTCACCTGTGGGCAAACGGTTGGGTACCTGTAAAACGACCAAGCAGCTGGGAGCTGAAATGATAGCTGAGAGCTATATGCAAAAGGCTGAGAGCCTACGTTGCAACGTCAGAACTGATTACACACGAATGCGAAACCGAGTGAATGATCTGTGTATATTGACTGCTGATATTGCTGGAATTGATTATGCATGAGATGATGAATGTATGTATATATATATCCGTGTGCATATGCTGTTGATGCTGATTGAAACCTGTTCTATGAATGTATGTTATGTTGTTGAAGAGTTGCGTATATATATAGCCGAGTGAGAATTGTGGGTTCTGACTGATAAATGTTCAAACGATGCATTCTGATTCATGGACCTTAACATCATGTCGCTGATTGTTGTATGTTAATGTTATTGAGTTGATATGTGTAAGGGGGCGAGTGACAACTGGTGGATTCTGATCGGTAAGGATCTTATGTGTGTCATGGTTGATTAGTAATACTCTGACCTTAATCATTGCCATGTGTGACTGTGTGTGCGTATATATATATATAGTTGTATAAATGTGAGACAACCTGAGTCAGTATCTATCATTTAAAATTTAAGATACTCACCCCTGCTGTGACAATTTTTCAGTGAACATCTCTTGTAATGAGGATTGAAGGAGGAGCTGAAATGCCGGGTGAAGTGCTGATGCACTATGGAAATTTTATGACTGTGCATGTGCTGTATATAATGTTTTGGGTTAAGCCTTGGCCGGCTCGTGTTTTGCTGTTAGTCTTTTACACAGAGTTGATCCCCTTAGAATGGGAATATGACAATGTGGTTGTAAATCCGTGATATGCACTCCTATATACATATATATATATATGCCTATGTTTATGCCATGTTGCATGTCTATCTTATGCTGTGAAATGCCTGGTTAATCTTGATATACATGTGCGTTCATATTCCCGAATGTGTAGGAAATGACATAACTTAGCATGAAGAAACCAATCTATGGCCTAGAGGGTGAGTTTGTGACTCTGTCACCGAGTGGGGGAGGTTCAGACGCTCTGAGTGAGTGAAATCAGATAGCTCCAAGTAGGAATTGACATAGAAAACTGTCCCTAACGATGAGTTGTTAGGATCGAAGTTGAGAGCCTAAATATACGTTCCGAGTGGTTATTACTAGAATTTCCCCCGAGCGTAGGATAATCATGAACCCCGAGTGAGAATCCGCCGAGTGAAGTTTTTCCGACTGGAGAGTGACACCTCAGACTCTAGGGGACCCCACTGTAGTAAGCTGTTAGAGACAAAAGAATCCAAGTGAGTCTTAGCCTAGTAGAATGTTGAGAGTCGGAAGATTATGGTTACCGAGTGAAAACTAAGTGAAATACCCCAAGTGACAAGAAGGACGTGAAGATTACTCTGAGTGAGGAGTCCTCCTAGATTCCGAGTGAGTGATAGTGGAGACCACTTCCGTGTTATTCATGTATATGTTCTGATTGATGAAAACCGTAGAATAAGTTGCATTGTCCGAATGGGACTAGTAAGTGCAAGAGCTAAGTCCGAGTGGACTGAGGTTGGATCCTTCCGAGTGAGTCAGGCGCTAGAACCCGAGTGCGGAAATGCCGAGTGAAATGAACGAATACTGAGTGAAGCTTTCGCTTGAGCGCGTGCGTGTTGCTATGTGACCTGCCTGTACGATTTCCCCCTTCTTTCGCTGTTAGTTTCTTGAATTTCTTTTGTTCTCTTATTCTTCTTCTCCTCTCATTCTCATACCGTGGTATCCTGGTTTTAATTGTGAAAAATTTTCTCTGTTTTTCTTGTCTATGATTTGTTTAAAATAAGGTGTTACATAGATTATGTTCCGGATGATGCGGTGGAGTGATCGGAACATTCGAGTCATTATTCTTCTCTCGAGGTAGGAGAAGAGGTTACATTTCAAATGCATGAAGTAAAAAATTGATGATTAATGTATGTATGGTTACCCATGTTTGCCTTGGTACGGTTATGATTGAATGATGTGATCATTGATATCTTGATGAATGAAATGCTTGGCAAGTTATTGGCCTTTAGGAATCATATACATGTATGAGATGACAGCGAAAGTTTCGAGTCCCTTTGACGGGCATGATTTATTTTGTTGATGGAAATCCATGGATGGATGAATTGTTCAAAATATGAAGTTTTGTTTATGATGTTCATGCAAAATTAAGGAACTGGTAGGGCTATACTGAGTTTTGGTATGTTTGAATGCCATGAAATAGTTTCAATAGCGCCTATGCATAAATTATAACTTGTAGAAACTTGAATAAGACAATTCCATTGAGAATTAACCCTTGTCTTGCACAAAAATGCCTTAAAATGGGTTAAACACATTTATGCGCATAAGTCTTTCATTTTTGGGAATTTTTGAGTGTGTGTTAAAGTTTGGTAGCCATTGGATTTCATATGAAAGAGATAGGGTGGTTAGAAGTTGGATTTTGTAGCTTTTAGGGGCCGATTCTGCATAATTGTTGTCATGAATAGATTCATGGAATGTGTGAATCGATTCATGAGCTGTTGTTTTCCCCTGGATGTGTTCCAGAATCGTTGAAATCGATTCCCATGGGAATCGATTCATGAGCCCCTCGAATGGCCTGAGTCGATTCCCATGACCCCATGAATCGATTAAGAGGCTTCTGGAGTGGCTTGAATCGATTCATATGAGGCATGAATCGATTCATGAGCTGTTACTTTCAATGTTTTGAATTCCAAACATGTGGCAATCGATTCATCAAGTGTTTGAATCGATTCATGGCCCTATTTTCACAAAAATTCATAAGTTTTGATGCATGTTTGGTGTTGTTGAGTCATGACACACATATGCAATCGATTGTACACATTTTTAATACGTTTTAGCAATCGATGCATGATGATATGGTTATGTCCCTTGTATAACTTGGTTTTTGAAAGTTGCCAAGTGAAACATCCTAATTTTTAGGGGGAAAATTTTTCTCGAATTAATTAGAAAATAACTTGGATCCATAATAAAAACACTCCCTTATATGAAGATATGAGAGCTGGCCCCATGGCCAAGAAGAAAAAGAAAAGGAAGGCAAGGGAATTAAAACCATTCACACGGAAGCACCGACAGCGCCTGAGCGAACCACCATACAGCGTACACTCGCTCAAGCGAGACACAATCCGCCTGGGCGAGACGCCCAACTCGCTCGGACGAGCACACAATCGCTTGGGCGATACCACGACAAACGCCTTCCAGCAATACACATTCGCTGGAGTGAGTCCTCCACTCACTGAAGCGAGAAGCCTCACTCGGCAAAACCACCACTCGGCATCGAGACATCCATACACTCGGTAAACGACTAAGTCCACTCCGGATCCATTCTTAAGGCCACTCGGTATAAGGGGTTCCAATACTCGGGAAACGACCCAACACACCTATATTCTATAACATAGTCTCTTATATTTATCCACCAAGGTACACACCGGATTCACCTGGTAAATGAGGGTTATTTCACTTGGATTCTATAATCTTTCACTCGGAATATTTCCCCCTTGGAACTTATACATGTTTTCACTTGGAATCCGTTAAGCCTATGCGCTCGGGAATCTTTCCACTAAGTTACTCACCAGAATGACATCGAAGGGAACTCCCCTAAGAGTTCGTCTAAGTGTTCTTCTCTCGGAAGGAACTCATACAAATGAATCTCGCTTGACTTTTATACCTACTTTTACTCGGGAATACTCAGACTTATATTCACTCGGGGAGTAGTAACTAACTCACTCGGAACCACTCAGCTATTTTAGCCTCTCAACACTTGGAATAAATTATTATCTTCCCTTTCCCCAGCAACCACTCAACTCCGCTACTGCCCATAGACACACTAACCTCCTACGCTCGTAAGGTATACTCATACATCCATATTTACCGCTCGGGCGTCACCTACAGTATAGAAGAACACACGACATATATATATAGGGAAACATTGAAATAATTACAAGAGTTTCATCATGTCTTCCGTCACCCGAAGGTGTTCAAGTTCTAACGTAAAAGATAAGACCAAAATATGAGCCGGCCAAGGCTTAACAGGACCTTACACACAGTATATACATATACACATATATTCAAAAGCACTCGGCTGTTTCGTTCTGCACTCAGCTCCTCCTTCATGCTTCATTCCGAGAGATGTTCACTGAAAAATGTAGCCACTGCAGGGGTGAGCTTTTTACATGTAAAATGACAATCAAGGACTCGGTATCAGTGTCAGTACGCACGCTTACTTTCATTCAATCATTTCCAGGTTAACTAAGGCCATGCCAGTCAGAATAACATCTATAACATACATACTACATCTAGTTCATCTTCACACATACATACACATGCATCCACACACTCGAAAATCATTCATAACACCCAACACATACTATGCGTACTACCTTAATCAACCTCATATCTACATGCATGCCTGCGGATCCGACTAGAGTGATGACTTTCAGTTACAGTTCCCCCTTACTGGCCCCTCGTCCTTCAGCTCTTCCCGCGTGGTACCGGCCTCCCAATGGCGTCTCGAGACTCCTCTCTAGCTCCTACGGCTACCACGAGCCCCTTCAGGATCTAGCCAAGGTCTGTAGCTGGAAGTCATTCCCTCGGGGCTTTTGACCTTCCACGGGTCACCCCATTCTTACACATGCAGCTAATGCGTTTACTAGCAAGCATCATCACACAACCGATACCTCCTTCGCAACCATTAAGTAAGAACAGATTCAACACAGTCTTTATATTTGTTTTATCAATCACAGCAATATGTACAACAATCGGACAATCAAGTAATAGCATCTGACAAATCAACTATCGAGTACACATTCATATTCTTACAGTGTTAACAGAGATAAAACCATGCATTCCATTTGTCATTACCCAAGGCCGACAGACTACACTACTACCATCTTGATTACATGTAATTGTTGTATAATCACTGTAATACACACAGAATCCAGAATCATCAATCATGCATAAGATCCAGTCGTTATAAATACATATACACATACTCAAAGCAGTACATTCATCTGGTACCGTTCGTGGACCATGCATTTGACATACAAGCGCCCCCTACCTACAAAAGGAACTCAAGAAGCTTTTCTGCTCTCGACGTTGGGTCTAACGCCCTTCTTCTGATTCGTTCGGTCTTCCTTCGCTCCGTCGTACTCTGCACTCGGTTTGGGAATGGAGCGTTGTTCTTCCTCTGCCTCAACGATCATCCTTCACCAGTTGGAGGGGCTCTGACCTTCCTCCAGCACCGTCGTCGTGATCTCCGGAAGCGAAGGGAAAGAACAAAAAAGAGGATGGAGGCGAAGAAGAAAAGAGAGAATGAAGTAGTGGGAAAAAGGATGAGTATTCACGGTGGTACAGGGCATATATGTGCATGCGAAGGGAAGGAAGTGGGATGGGAAAATGTAAGTCGCAGCCCACTAACGTAACTTGCCAATCACAAACAGCCATCTTTCACCAACTCAGCCTTAATTAACTTGTCATTATTCCTTAAGCTAATCTAATTATAATTCACAATTAACTTCTTACTTTTGAATCAAAACCTTAATGGTTTATTTTTCATTCGGCATTTAGCTTTAAAATTGGGATGTTACAGTTCTCCCCCACTCAAAAAGAATTTCGTCCTCGAAATTCAGTCGGTAACTCACACGAAATTCAGTCGGTAACTCACCTTAGTAAACAACTCGGGGTACTGCTGTCTCATGGCGTCTTCGCGTTCCCAGGTACAAGAGGTAGTCCTGCCTTGCTGCCACTCTACTTCAACTAGTTGAACGTTCTTACTCCTCAACCGCTTTACCGATCGGTCCACGATTCTGATCGGTATAGTCATAGTGGTCAGGTCCTCCTTGATTTCCACTTCGTCATCAGGCATTATGTGGTTGGGGTCATGCAGACACTTCTTTAGTTGAGACACATGAAACACGTTGTGCAATCGGGATAAGTGGGTCGGTAGTGCTATACGATATGCCATGGAGCCGACTCGTTCTAACACCTCATAAGGCCCAATGTATCGAGGGCTCAACTTTCTGCTTTTCAAGGCTCGCCCGACCCCTTTACTCTGTGAAGTCCTTAAAAATACCTTGTCTCCGACTGAAAACTCTAATGGTCTGGTTCGTTTGTCATGGTAGCTCTTCTGCCTATCCTGAGACGCCTTCATTCTTTCCTTTATCACCCGGATCTATTCTGATGTTTGCTTTACAATTTCGGGTCCCAATAGCAGACTCTCACCCGTCTCCGACCAACAAAGTGGGGTTCGGCATCTTCATCCATATAGTGCTTCGTAGGGTGCCATACCAATACTGTTGTGGTGACTGTTATTGTATGTAAACTCAATCAAGGGAAGGTACTGTTCCCAATCTCCACCGTGCTCCAACACATACGCCCTTAGCAGGTCTTCCAAGCTTTGAATTGTCCTCTCAGATTATTGAGGGTGGTAAGCGGAACTAAGCCAAAGTTTCATGCCCATTTCCTGGTGCAGGCTGGTCCAAAATTGGGACGTGAACCTAGGATCCCTATCTGATACGATAGAAGTCGGTATACCATGCAGTCAGATAATTTCTTGAATGTAAATCCGTGCTAACCTATGCATCGGGTACTTCATGTTCACCAGCAGGAAGTGTGTACTCTTCGTCAGTCGGTCAATAATGACCCAAATTGCATCATGGCCCGCTCGGTTTCTTGGCAACCCCATGACAAAGTCCATAGCAATTGAGTCCCATTTCCACACGGGAATCTCCAGGGGTTGCAATGCACCATACGGCTTCTGGTGCTCGACCTTCGACTTTTGACAGGTAATACACCGAGCCACGTATTCTGCCACATCTCTCTTTAGTCCGGGCCACCAGAACTGTGTTCTCAGGTCATGGTACATCTTCGTGGTACCCGGGTGGATACTTAACAAGCTCTTGTGAGCCTCATCAAGCACCATTCTCCTCAATTCTCCTCCACCCGACACGTATATTCTGTTTCTTACTCGGAAGATTCCATCCGTTCCCTCGGTCAAGGACAAATCCTTACCTTTGGTCTGAGTCTCCTTCATCTCGGCCAAGTAGGAATCCGACTGCTGCTGCTCGTACACAGATTTCAAGAAGTCATTGGCAATCCTCAGCGTGCCGATCGTCATTTTCCGAGAGGAGGGGATGTCAACATGTAAGTTCATGTCTCGGAACTATTCCAATAGTTCTACCTCCTTCACCATCATCACTGCTACATGAAGGGATTTCCGACTCAATGCGTCGGCAACAATGTTTGCCTTGCCCGGGTGGTACTTTAGCTCGAAATCATAATCCTTTAGAAATTCCATCCATCTCCTCTGCCTCATGTTCAGCTCCTTCTGGTCGAATAAGTATTTGAGGCTCTTGTGATCACTGTATACTTCAAATCTGGACCCGAACAAATAATGCCTCCAGATTTTTAACACGAATACCACAGCTGCCAATTCAAAATCATGGGTCGGATAATGCTGCTTGTGAGGTCTCAATTGCCGAGAGGCATACACTATCACTCGGTCTTTCTGCATTAGCACGCATCCTAATCCGAGTCCTGATGCATCACAATAAACCACGAAGCTCTTTTGCAAGTCAGGTAATGCCAACACTGGGGCAGTCGTCAACTTGTCTTTCAGCCCTCGGAAACTGCTTTCGCACTCGGAACTCCACAAGAAGGGAATGTTTTTCCGAGTCAACTTAGTTAGTGGCAAAGCCAACTTAGAAAAACCCTCAATGAACCTCCTATAATAACCTGCCAGGCCCATAAAGCTCCTTATCTCCGAGACCGACTTGGGTCTCTCCCATGCCATTATAGCTGTCACCTTCGCAGGGTCCACCGAGACACCTTCCTCGGAAATCACATGTCCGAGGAAATGGATTTTATCCATCCAGAAATCACACTTTGAAAGCTTCGCAAACAGCTGCTTCTCCCTTAACACTTGGAGTACCGCTCGGAGGTGTCCTTCATGCTCCTCAGGAGTCTTCGAGTAGACTAAGATATCATCGATGAAGATTACTATGAATCGGTCTAGATATGGGTGGAATATGCTGTTCATGTAATTCATGAAGACAGCAGGGGCGTTTGTCATACCGAACGGCATCACTACATACTCGTAGTGACCATACCGAGTCCTAAAGGCAGTCTTTGGGATATCCGAGTCCTTCACTCAGATTTGGTGGTATCCGATCGCAGGTCGATCTTTGAGAAGACTGAGGCTCCACGCAGTTGGTCGATCAAGTCATCAATTCGGGGCAATGGGTATCGGTTCTTAATCGTGAGTTTGTTTAGCTCTTGGTAATCTATACAGAGTCTCATGCTGCCATCCTTCTTCTTAACAAGCAGCACAGGTGCGCCCCACGGTGATACGCTCGGTCTAATGAATTGTTTTCCGAGTAACTCATATACTTGCTTCTTCAGCTCGGCCAATTCAGTTGAGGACATTCTATAAGGTGCATTGGAGACTGGCTCGGCTCCAGGAATCAAGTCTATAGAGAATTCAACTTCTCTATTGGGAGGGACACTTGGTACGTCCTCGGGAAACACTTCTGGGAATTCACAGACAGTCGAGATTTCGTTCACTCGGGTTTTGCTTTCACCCTCGGTTAAACAAAGCATCATAAACAGTTGAGCTATACCTTGTGCCGTGTCGTCCTCATTGTGTTGTCTCGGGAAGATTATCCTTCGGTTTCTACAATCCACTAACACCTTGTTGGCTGAAAGCCAATCTATGCCGAGCACAATATCAAGGCCCTTCAAAGGCACACACACAAGATCGAAGGTAAAACTCCGATCGTCCAACACAAACGTTATATCCTTACACATTGTTGATGTCAACACCTTAGGGCCAGTCGGGTTGGTTAGTTCCAAAATCCGATCCATGTCCACAGTCGGTAATCGCAGTCGTCTCACACACTCATCAGCTATGAAGGAGTGGGTGGCTCCAGAATCAAAAATTACATTAAGTGTATATTTACCGAGTAGGCACTTACTCTGTACCAAGTCATTCGCCTATGCCGCATCTTCCGCGTTGATTACGTAAACTCTTCCAGTAGTTGGTTGATCGGTATCTCTCTTCCGGTTATTTGGGGCAAACATCATATTCCCTCTGGCTCTGCTGCCTCTGCCGCTCGGTCCTTGGTTATCGTTCCCTCGGTTTCTCTCTTGGAAACCTCCATGACGTGCATTGGGGTTTGCTTGACGAAGTTGGGGGCAGTCGGGGCGAATGTGTCCCTTCTCCTGGCAATGAAAGCACTTGACCTTTGTACCATTGCAATTCTGAGCAAAGTGGTCACCCCCACATTTAAAACACTTGCCATACCTTGGTCGTCCACTCATCTGTCTCTCTTGGTTACTGCAATCTTGATATCTGGTAAAGGGTCCATTTCTTCCCACGTTTCCTGGCCTCTTGAAACGTGACTGCTGAGGCCTCAAGTAATGGTTGGCTCTACTGCTCTGGCCCGAGTGGGCCTTGTCATCTTCTTCAAATATCCTACATTTGTTCACCAATGCAGGAAAACTCGTGATCTCTTGATATCTGTAGGCCCTCTTAATATCTGATCTCAACCCATTTTCAAATTTAAGGCACTTGGAGCTCTCTGTCCCTGGTTGTTGGAAAGGTGGGTAGAATAGGCACAGCTCTTTGAACCTAGTCGCATACTCTTCCACAGTCATGGAGCCCTGCTTCAACTCCATAAACTCTAACTCCTTCCAACTCCTTACTGTGTCGGGGAAATACTTCTCTAAGAAGCATATCTTGAAATCGTTCCATGTCAGCTGAGCATCATCATCAGGGAATCGGTTTCTGGCTATCTTCCACCAACTCTCCGCTTTATCTCACAGCATATACACTGCACATTCCACCTTTTGGGCCTCGGTACAACGAAGACCCCCAAAAATTCTTTCCAGCTTCTGAGTCCATTTAAAAGCAGCCTCCGGGTTACGTCCTCCCTGAAACTCACTCGGCTTCCTCTTCAGGAAGCAGTCCAGCACGTGGCCATCCTCAGCTCGAGTCTGGCCCTGCCTCTCAAACACATCCGCAAAGTGTTGGAATGCTGTGGCTATAGCCTCCATGCTTTGGCGATGCGTCATCCCTTATCCTTAAATTAACATTCAAGGATAAGTATACCGAGCCACTCATTACCAATCGGATTTTAGCCTAATGTTCAGTATCTTAACACGTCATACTATTTCTATATGTTATACAATCAATCGGACCAAGAGGGGAACAACCTCCTATCCACAAGTCAATATCAATCAGGTTCAACTCATATCATAATCATGATGACCACTCAGTCAGAAAGCACACAACCGCTTACTCTCGGTAAGCATACCTTGGCCTTGGACCTTTCGGTCTGCTCTGATACCAAAATGAAACATCCTAATTTTTAGGGGGAAATTTTTCTTGAATTAATTAGAAAATAACCTGGATCCATAATAAAAACACTCCCTTATATGAAGATATGAGAGCTGACCCCATGGCCAAGAAGAAAAAGAAAAGGAAGGCAAGGGAATTAAAACCATTCACATGGAAGCACCGACGGCGCCTGAGCGAACCACCATACAGCGTACACTCGCTCAAGCGAGACACAATCTGCCTGGGCGAGACGCCCAACTCGCTCGGACGAGCACACAATCGCTTGGGCGATACCACGACAAACGCCTTCCAGCAATACACATTCGCTGGAGTGAGTCCTCCATTCGTTGAAGCGAGAAGCCTCACTCGGCAAAACCACCACTCGGCATCGAGACATCCATACACTCGGTAAACGACTAAGTCCACTCGGGATCCATTCCTAAGGCCACTCGGTATAAGGGGTTCCAACACTCGGGAAACGACCCAATACACCTACATTCTATAACATAGTCTCTTATATTTATCCACCAAGGTACACACCGGATTCACCTGGTAAATGAGGGTTATTTCACTCGGATTCTATAATCTTTCACTCGGAATATTTCCCCCTCGGAACTTATACATGTTTTCACTCGGAATCCGTTAAGCCTATGCGCTCGGGAATCTTTCCACTAAGTTACTCACCAGAATGACATCGAAGGGAACTCCCCTAAGAGTTCGTCTAAGTGTTCTTCTCTCGGAAGGAACTCATACAAATGAATCTCGCTTGACTTTGATACCTACTTTTACTCGGGAATACTCAGACTTATATTCACTCGGGGAGTAGTAACTAACTCACTCGGAACCACTCAGCCATTTCAGCCTCTCAACACTTGGAATAAATTATTATCTTCCCTTTCCCCAGCAACCACTCAGCTCCGCTACTGCCCATAGACACACTAACCTCCTACGCTCGTAAGGTATACTCATACATCCATATTTACCGCTCGGCGTCACCTACAGTATAGAAGAACACACGACATATATATATATATAGGGAAGCATTTAAATAGTTACAAGAGTTTCATCATGTCTTCCGTCACCCAAAGGTGTTCAAGTTCTAACGTAAAAGCTAAGACCAAAATATGAGCCGGCCAAGGCTTAACAGGACCTTACACACAGTATATACATATACACATATATTCAAAAGCACTCGGCTGTTTTGTTCTGCACTCAGCTCCTCCTTCATGCTTCATTTTGAGAGATGTTCGCTGAAAAATGTAGCCACTGCAGGGGTGAGCTTTTTACATGTAAAATGACAATCAAGGACTCGGTATCAGTGTCAGTACGCATGCTTACTTTTATTCAATCGTTTTCAGGTTAACTAAGGCCATGCCAGTCAAAATAACATCTATAACATACATACTACGTCTAGTTCATCTTCACACATACATACACATGCATCCACACACTCGGAAATCATTCATAACACCCAACACATACTATGCGTACTACCCTAATCAACCTCATATCTACATGCATGCCTACGGATCCGACTAGAGTGATGACTTTCAGTTACAGTTCCCCCCTTACTGGCCCCTCGTCCTTCAGCTCTTCTCGCGTGGTACCGGCCTCCCAATGGCGTCTCAAGACTCCTCTCTAGCTCCTACGGCTACCACGAGCCCCTTCAGGATCTAGCCAAGGTCTGTAGTTGGAAGTCATTCCCTCGGGGCTTTTGACCTTCCACGGGTCACCCCATTCTTACACATGCAGCTAATGCGTTTACTAGCAAGCATCATCACACAACCGATACCTCCTTCGCAACCATTAAGTAAGAACAGATTCAACACAGTCTTTATATTTGTTTTATCAATCACAACAATATGTACAACAATCGGACAATCAAGTAATAGCATCTGACAAATCAACTATCGAGTACATATTTATATTCTCACAGTGTTAACAGAGATAAAACCATGCATTCCATTCGTCATTACCCAAGGCCGACAGACTACACTACTACCATCTTGATTACATGCAATTGTTGTATAATCACTGTAATACACACAGAATCCAGAATCATCAATCATGCATAAGATCCAGTCGTTATAAACACATACACACACACTCAAAGTAGTACATTCATCCGGTACCGTTCGTGGACCATGCATTTGACATACAAGCGCCCCTTACCTATAGAAGGAACTCAAGAAGCTTTTCTGCTCTCGATGTTGGGTCTGACACCCTTCTTCTGATTCGTTCGGTCTTCCTTCGCTCCGTCGTACTCTGCACTCGGTTTGGGAATGGAGCGTTGTTCTTCCTCTGCCTCAACGATCGTCCTTCACCAGTTGGAGGGGCTCTGACCTTCCTCCAGCACCGTCGTCGTGATCTCCGGAAGCGAAGGGCAAGAATAGAAAAGAGGATGGAGGCGAAGAAGAAAAAAGAGAATGAAGTAGTGGGAAAAAGGATGAGTATTCACGGTGGTACAGGGCATATATGTGCATACGAAGGGAAGGAAGTGGGATGGGAAAACGTAAGTCGCAGCCCACTCACGTAACTTGCCAATCACAAACAGCCATCTTTCACTAACGCAGCCTTAATTAACTTGTCATTATTCCTTAAGCTAATCTGATTATAATTCACAATTAACTTCTTACTTTTGAATCAAAACCTTAATGGTTTATTTTTCATTCGGCATTTAGCTTTAAAATTGGGATGTTACACCAAGTGATTGTTAATATCTAAAACCCCTTCTTTTTATATATACGAAGAATAAGAGATTATGGTGTGTCTTAGTGGTGATTGGTGTAACACCCTGATTTTCTAGACTCAAATCCCGATGTAATCTAAATAATTAAACAATAAAAATAAGAATAAATTTTTTGCATTCGAAATAATTCCAAAACACCACCATGACTACATCAAGACTCGAACCACAGAAAACCAAAGGGTGAGATTTGATAATCTATAACTGGATCGGTAAATAGTTTGCCCATAACGGTATACAAAATAACAGAGTTTACAGCTGTGTATACCGGGCATACGCCTAGTCCTATATATGAAGATATGGAAAAAGGCTCGGCAAAGCATGTAACGGCGTATCATAAGCCTAATAGACAACCATCATCTTTTCACATGATTTCATGAACATACAATGCCTAACATATATGCATATACGTATCTATATGGTCATGCATCATGCATCTCTAATATTCATAATCTATAATTGACCATATCATTTCAACCCTCGATTTATGTATTTTCAATACTTGTACATACCTAGAAGATTAATAAATCAACATCCTATACATTCCCAAAATGATTACATAATCAGCATCTATAATTGACAACATCATAATATCCATTTTATACACAACTCATTAAATTACAAACGTTGTCGGCCAAGGCATTCCATTACCACTATTTACCTTTCCAAAACTTTACTTTAAAAATATCCTCTTCCAATGATATTCCTGCATCAATACTAAAATGTAGACCATATGGGAGAGTGAGTTATACACTTCAAATGATGATATGAATACAATTGAAATTATATGCATATGCATATCAACATCATGTATACTTTGCTAAACCCATCAATGATCATCATGTATTATAAATTCAACAACATATACATATATCTCATGTTTATTAATCAAGTCATAGCAAAGCAGGCATATACACATCTACCATAACGCCACAATGGGCCAACGCCATCAATATCGACCATTCAGGTCTTTTCTCAAAGCCACTATGGGCTAACATCATTGTCATCAATCGTAAATAATTATGCCCTTCATTACATTGGGCCATAATATACACATTGTCATATTCAATATTGTTTTCATGGTAATTATATCATTTATCAATTTTATGTGGTCTTTTATGTACTCAATTACTCATCTCATCAACGCCATATCATAATCTCAATCATCATCAATCTTCATCATCATCTGGCATATCTCCATGCTATATGCAAATGCTCTTATGGCTAATGCATATGCATAATGGAATAGACAACAAATACGGATCCGGCTATGGGAATAAACATCAAATTGTGGGTCAAGCATAGGTGTGCTATATGCCCCTACTACAGTAGTATAATGTGTACACATATATCTTAGATCATGCATGCTTAACAACATATTTTACTGGTACCAAACCGCTCTCGCCCATCTGTAGCACTAGTCACCCCGTGACTTGCGGATCAACAACATGGCCTCACTTGCCACAAGTGCTACGGGCCCCTCCCGAACATACATCGAGAGAGCCGTGCCCCGTCGGACACCGAGGTAACTTGCTCATCACAGAGCCGCCCGCCCACTGGGCCCGCCACATAGGGTGCCTCATCACCAAACTATAGACAGCTTCTTGATTCCCAGAATCACTAGGGAAATACAACAATATACATGTGCACTAGGTCGCCCTCCCACTGGGCCTGCCTATTGGAACCCCTAACATTCCACATAGACAGCGTACGATATGCCATGGATGCAATGCAATACAAATCAAATGCATTTCTTATACTGTACATCCTAAATGCCACTCATCAATCATCATCATAATCATCAACACCACCATACACACCTTAGTGGATTTTATCATTGTTGGTTTTAGCCATTGTTTTTCAAGTTTTATATGTGGCATTTTCATCTCAACATATTTTACATATATTTCATAGCATACACGTAAGTCAATACTTGCAATCAACCATAATGGCATTGCAAACATCACAAATCATCATTAACATTCATCACCATATAATCAGTTAGTGGATTTTTCATATCATTATTCATTACCATTGTTTCATATCTAGTGTGGCAATGCAACAACTCATTAATACAATTTTAAACCATACCTACAAAATCACACTTATATAAAATACAATGACATTTTACAATTCATCAATAATAACAATCATCTTCAATATCAATGATCCTTTATAGAGGGAAATGGTTCACATCATCATCCATCATTATTCAATATCAATGTCATCTCTAATTTATCGATTTATAACACATATTACGTTATTTAGTTATTCTCTCATTGGTTTAATAATCACTCAAGGGTATATCTCATAACCCATCAACAAACTCTTATTAGCATTCTTCCATTTTTCCTTTCTAGGTGGTGAATATATCATAAGTAATTTCATCCCAAATGTATCAATGAATTTCAATCACCACCATGCTATACCATCATTAAATACCCCATACATATTTCCTCATTTATCTCACAATGTAAAGAAATGGGGTTTAACATCAGCCAAGACAAAAATAACATAAAATCTCACACTGGGCAACTCGCTCAAGCGAAACCCACACTCGTTTGAGTGAGATTGAGGTGGGTCGCTTGAGCGCCCCCAATTTCCCTTCGAGCGAAGAAGTTTTTGTGTGTCAGGCCCCGATCTCGCTTGAGCGGGCCACTCTCGCTTGGGCGAGATTCCTCCAGTGACGTTTTCCTCACACACTCGCTTGAGCGAGGCTTCAACAAGGCCAGTTACTCGCTCGGGCTAAAATACTCTAGTATCGATTTCATGCTCGCTCACTTGAGCGAGGCCCAACATGCCTGACCACTCGCTTAAGTGAGATCCCTCCAGAACCGATTCCATCTTGCTCGGTCAAGCGCGGCCACACCCGCTTGAGCGAGATTCATCCAGTAGCTTACCCTTCTATGTTGCACGCGTCTCGCTTGAGTGAGACTCATGTTCGCCTGAGGGAAATTGGGACAGAGGCCACTCCCCTGATACAGGGGACTCTCGCTTGAGCGAGATCCCAACTTGCTTGAGCGAGTTAATCAGTACACGCCCAAAACTTAAGTTTTTCACTCTCTTTCACATGCCAATATCTACATAATGTAAAATTGGCCTAACTAACATTTCTCATACATTAATTCATGTATTTAGGACTTGATTCAAAAAGCCATACCTCACCATTTTCAATTCTAATTCATTTAACTACTTAAGGGGATTTTAACACCAATTTTCATTATAGCCACACATATCATTGTGCATAATTATCATAAACGCTATTTCACACCTCAAGTGAGTTATCTATTCATAGATTTTCATTACCAATAATTCATGTCCAACAAAAGGACAACCCAACACTTATCATCATCTCATATATATATTTATACATTTACAATTTCTTATTAATCAACAAAAGCCAAGCCATTATTCATCACATCATCAATTCAACATTTAACACATTTATGGCAAGGCAATGCATGAGTTCATACATATACATAATTAACAATTATTCACTAATGCAATTTGAAATGTAAACTCCTCTCCTACCTCGAGAGAAGAACCATAATCCAAACGCTCTGATTGCCTTGATTATTCTGCATCATCATCTGAAATACAATCCTATCAACAAACACATATACACATGCCATCATTAAGCCATCATAAGGCATCATTTTCTTAAAACTCATTATCAAGTCCTAGACTTGTCTAAACTCCAATTCACACGCTTATATTAGGCTTCGGGAATTCCTTTCCCAAAACCAAGACTCTCTAGGTCTCAAAAGGGCTAACCATACCCAATAATAACAAGATCACATCCTTTATCCATAATGCATTCAATCCTTATCATAATTCATTCAAATCAATTATAAGCCTCTTGACTCCATCTAAGACCATCACCAATCAACAAACTCTTGAGATATTCATCATGATCTAACTACTCATCTACTCAAGTATCCCTTATTAAAGGTTTTTAACTATTACTATTATAATAACCACATCTCATATTCAGTCCCAACCCAACACCTTAAATCATTACTCCTACATGTATGCATATATCATCAACCTCATTAATTAATCTCAATGATTCTAAAAATTCATTCCCCTCATATATATCATTCTAAGGCATTCATAATCATCAAAATCATCAACTTGGCTAAAACCCCCAAATCATCAACACTTAGGGTTTTTCACACAAATCACCCAACAATAATTAATACTCACCATCATTATTGATTCATCATAAGTCCATTAACCCATATCCATTTCTAACATAAGGCCATTATCAAGAACCATGTCTTAAACCATTCAAGCCTAGGGTTTCACATTTTCTCCATTATCATACAAAGTTTCTAACATCACCATTTCCAACCCAACATCACAAAACCATAAATAAGATAATTAGGAGGTAAGAAATCTTTACCTCAAGTCCATACCTTCCTAAAATGAAATGAAGAAGAGAAAGAAGTAAGGTGATCCCATAAAGCTTCCAAGCTCCATAAATGCTTCATGAATCCAAGGGAACCATCAAATTTTGGGTTGATTTTGGTTATAGAGAGGGGCACACAGTTTTTACCCAAGAAGAGAGAAGGAAGATGAAGCAAAATGAAGGAGAGTGGGGGGAGAAAGAAGCACACAGTAATGAGGAGAGAAGGAAAGGTGGAAGGGAAGAAGAAAAATGAAATAGATGGGAGGAGAAGAAGTGTACACGGTTTTGGAGAGGAGAGAGGGAAAAAGATGACCATTTTGGTCAATGTCCAAGGGTTAAAAGGGTACACCATCACTACTTTTTCCTAATGGTTAATCATTCTCAATTACTCAATGGATACAAGGGCCAATTAAGAGAGGGAAGATGTACACGGTTAAGTGAAGAGAAAATAGGAAATTTACATTTTCTTTTAATCCCATTTGGTTCTATTTTCCCCGATTAATATCACACATTGTGTCTAATTAATTACTTCCTTGGCACTAAAAGTTATTTCAGCTATACCACCATAACCATAATAATTTTCTAAGTACTCTAGACTCATTAAATATCCAACTTGACCAAGTGGGTCCCACATCGTCTGTTAAATCATCTAATTCCGACAATTCTCAATTTACCGATAATTCACCACCAATGCCTAATTAATTCTCCCATAATCATTGGACCATAAATAATTAATTATCATTATCTAAAGATTTTATTTTCTTTAAAATTTGGGATGTTACAATTGGTAATGGCTTAAAGCTTTGGCAAAGTATGTGTGTGCCTAAGTCATGTTATGAGAACGTGCATGCTCTACCACTATTGATATGTTATGATGATTAATGGTAGAAGTTAAATGATGTGGTTGTATGACAGACCCTTGCTTAATGATGAGACTAATAAGGGGACAATTGAATAATAATGCGTTATTATAAGTGATGAATTGATATGATATCATCAATGAACAAAGATGAATATTGTTGACAATTGTGGTTGATGCAAGATGAACTTGTAATTGTGAGTTAAAAATATACTTGATGGAAAATGTTGATGATGAATAAAGACAAGTGATGTTGTGGGTTATGTATGTTACCACGCATGTTGAATGACAAATATTGATGTTGAATGAAAGAGGACATTGTTGTTGAAAATACCCCTGATTGAATGGTGATTGTTATTGTTGATGGTTGGTATGCCATTATGTTTGATACAAGTGTGATCTTGCATGTGTAATTCAAATTATATTGGCAAGCATATGATGCTATGAATTTGAAATGTATTTATTAACAAGCCTTGTGGGTTTCCATGCATGGATTAATGCTATGATGATTGATATATTTTTGATTACCATATGTGGTTTGATGTAACTATAAAAGTTGTTCCTTGAGGGGCCTTATGATTAATTGTATGCCATTAATGACAATACTAAATAGAAAATATACCCCTAAGTGAGAGGGTGAGAGACTCCTTACGAGGTTAAGATTTAACATATGCATTATTGCATTTTGCATTCATGGCATGCATAACATAGCATTGAATATATGTTTGCGATCATAACGAAAGGTCTTGCGGGACTATATGAGAAAGAGTACCCTAGTGTAGGGAAAATAAATGTACGTAGTTGCGATCACGAGTATACTGAAATGATAAAAGATCCTGCGGGATTCTATGAGAATGAGTACCCTATGCGTGGGGGAATGAGTCTATGGTTACGATCATATGACAGATTGAAATGATGAAGGTGGTTGCGATCACTAGTGTTTTGAAATGACAATGGTCTTGTGGGACTATGATGGGAGTACCCTATGCGTGGGGGAAACCAATATGAGAATGATGAATATGGTTGCGATAACAATGATAAAGATCATGCGGGATTCTATGAAATGGACCCTTGTGTGGGGGACATATGCCTGATTAATTATAAGTGGTTGCGAGCACTTGAGAAACCATGTGCAAATGGGTTATGAGAATTGTTTCAGAATGGATCCATTACATAAGCATTAAACAGTGTGATATATGCATTAGTAATAGGTACATGGCATCTGAGATGGAGATGACACATGAGAATTAAGCACCTCTTGAGAGAGTAAATTGAATAAAGACTTAATAACTTAGTTGATGACAATTGTGAATGCCCATGATGGTGAAGGGAAATATGAATGTGTATGTGCTTGTGCTTGTACTTACTATGAATTGTGAATAATGAGGCTTGCATGGCTTAGATGACATCTTAATTATGGTTAATGATGAATTGATGAACTTATTACAAAGCACACATGTTGTTTGTATGCATGTACACATGATCACAATGTATTTAAATTCGTCATTTTGAATATATAACTCACTCTCCCATGTTGTCTCCTTTTAGCATTGTGATGTAATATTGTCATGGGATGAGAGTATGCTTTTGAGCTAAAGCTTTTGAGGAAGGTAAATAGTTATAATGGAATTACCTTGGCCGACAACGATTGTTATCATGATATAATGAATGAATTATGTATGTTGATGTTGAAAATAGCGACTTATGCTTATGTATATAGCTGTCTTTTGTAATGCATATTATGAATGTATGCTTCATATATAAATGAATAGTTAGATAAATACTTGTGGGATTGACCTTGGTAATGTTTACATTAATGATGGTGGTATTTGAATTGATACCATTTGGTGATGGATGTCTCATGAAGAGGCTAGTTACAATTTATGTTGGATGCATATGATATGTATATAAGGTTGGTTATGGCCTAATAGGCACATGTTATATAATTGCAAACCTTGTCGAACCTTTTCTCATATCTTTATGTATGAGACTAGGTTGGTGCCTTATATACATATTCATTTTCTACTATAAACTCTATTATTTTTGTATACACATATGGGCGATGTATCTTGCGATCCAGATATAATTTCTTAAATCTCATTCTTCGGTTTTTTGTTGTTTAGGTCTTGATGTAATTGTTGAATTGTTTTCGAATTAATTCTAATCATGAAAAATTTACTCGTATTTTTATTCATTATTTATCTTGATTACATCGAGATTCGGGTCCGGGAATCCAGGATGTGACATCATGTATCGATTCAAGCCTTTCCAGAATCGATTCATTTGTGTTTGAAACTCTAAATAGTAAAAATAGGGGCTCTTGAATCGATTCAAGCTCGTATGAATCTATTCAAGCAAGTTGGAAATGGTGAACAGTGAAAACAGGAGCTCTTGAATCGATTCAAGGCTCGTATGAATCGATTCAAGCCATTCCCACAGCTCTTGAATCGATTCAAGGGGTATGTGAATCGATTGAACCTGTTCTAGAGGCTCATGAATCAATTTAAAGACATCATGAATCGATTCATGATAGCATCCCTGTTGCATAATGCTGAATTTTCACAATTTTCCAACTTCCAACTACCCTAACTTTTTCATATGAAATCCAAACGCTACCAAATTTTGACACCACCATTTATACACAATTTATGACGTGTGGCATCTGGCCACACTGAAAAATTCTGAAATACGAGAAACTTATGTGTATAAATGCAGTTAGCTCATTTTTAAGCATTTTTATGCAACTCAAGGGTTAATTCTTAATGGAATTGACCGATTCCAGTTTCTACAAGTCATAAACCATACATGGAAGCTATTAGGACTATCTCATGCTATCCAATTCTCATAAAGCTTCATTTGTCCCTATTAGTTCCTCAATTATGCGTAAAAGTCACATAAAACTCATCATATTCATGTTTCTACATTCAACCAACATTCTAACACATGATCTAACTCAATCATCATGCACATTCTAACTCAACTACATACATGATGCATCAATGCCATTAGCATGACCAACAAGTTCAATTATCAATAATCATCATGAATTGCATTGGTGATACAAAATGATCATAAGGTCTTTCCAATGATCCTAATGTATCAATCATCATTCTAGGGTATCGATCATCAATATCCAATCATCAACATCCATACAAAATATCAACTATGGTGTGGTTATACAAAATAAGGCCATATACAGAATTTTCCATGAGATGTACAAAACTATCAAAATCAAAATCTTGACGGCCAAGGCATTTATACCGATCTTTTCTCTACACCATACCTTATCTCTTGAAAAGTCCTACTCTATGGTCAAACTCTACAACATAAGAGCTAAAAAGTAGACAATATGTAGAGTGAGCATACTTTCTCATGATGAAAATTAACAAATTATGATAACAAGATGTATATATGAATGCAATTCAAAGTCTACTCCTATCAAGGATTTCAAATAACCAATAAAGCTACATGACTCATAATTTCCATTGAACACTCATGTCCATACATGACAAGTCCATAATCTAGAACACATCAAGTAAAACCATATCATCAATTCATAATATCATCACATTGAATGTAACAATTCATAATATTCATGAAGAGGTCACACCAATCAACAACACAAGAATAGTTAGTGACTAAGAGTAGATTCTATATACATATCTCACCACCATCTCAATAGGGTGTTTCTTTCTTGATTTACTCTACTTAAATGCCATGTTCCTATGGCTAATGCATATGTCGTATTTTAAAATGCATAAGCAATGAATCCAATTTTCCATTCCATCAAGTGATCGCAACCACTGATATACATTCAATATATGTCCCCCACGCAAGGGTCCATTTTCTCATATTGTGATCGCAACCACATATATATATATATATATATATATATATATATTATTCATTCATGGCTAGTTTTCTCCATGCAAGGGTAATTTTTTTCATAACCCCACAAGGCTCTCTTTGTGATCGCAACCACATTTCGTTCATTTCATATTGGTTTCCCCCACGCATAGGGTACTCCCTTCCATAGTCCCACAAGACTGTTTTCATTTCAAGGTACTAAGTGATCGCAACCACTATAATTATTCATATTCTAATCCAGAAAGACTTTTGGTGTGATCGCAACCATATTTTAAATGATATGTTATGCATGCTATGAATGCAATAATGCACATGCTAGCCTTAACCTCACAAGGAATATCTCACCCTCTCACTTAAGGGTGTAGTTTTGTACTTAACATAAGAGTTAGAGTCACACAATCATAAATGTAACATCCTCCAAGGCATACCATTCACAATAGTCAAGAATTATTCTAGCCAAGGATTCAGATAAATGTCAATCCACACATGGAAAACAAATAGCATGTCGTCAACACACTCTCAAATTCTTAACCTCGTTAAGGCATCAATCTAACATTCAATCATCAATAAGATTTAACCTTAATTTCATATCATACACATAAGGTAATTTATCCACTCAAGGAAGAACATGTAAGTGTGCATTAATGCATACATTATCAACATACAAATTATCATACATTTAAAAAATACACTCCTCTCCTACCTCAAGAGAAGTACTCTTCTGGGTTTGATGGCCCCACTTCACAAGAGTTATTAAATCCTACATTGAATACATATAGGATCACATCAACCACCCACTCAACAACATTTTTAACTTTCTTGCATATCACTAATGCAAACATACATATGAGTTTTATTATATCATGACTTGTAATAAGTTTCCATTTTCTCTTTTTCTTAGGTTTCGGGAATTCTTTCCTTTAAATCATAACTCATTATTATTAAAGGCAACAACCCAATTAATTAGGCTACCCACATATACCAATTTCTCACCCAACTTTTCAAGTGGGTTTTTCTCATTTATGGCTTCCAACCACCATCATAAATCATCATCTTTGGTAATCTCTCATCATTAACACATTATGCCTATCTCACTCATATTCTATATTTCCCCCAAAATCAAGGGTTAGGGTTTTATCAAAAACTCAACAACCATTATAAATGCATGTGATTCATCACCTTCCAACCCATATTTCATGTACCATAATCAATGATCATAAAAGCTTACATTTATTTCACCCCACCTTAGGGTTTTCATATTTAAAGCTCCCATTCCATACCCACATACATTTAACCTAGGGTACAAGCACAATAAAAATGGTAAGGAACTTACCTCAACCAAGAAATGAAAGTAGGAACCAAGGGAGGAAGAAGAAGCACAAAAATGAAAGAAGAGAGGGAGGAGCCTCAAGCCAAAAGTTTCTTCTTCTTCTTGCACAATAGAGGAAAATGAATTTGGAGGGGAAAATGCACTAATCTTGTCTAGGTTTTTTAGGGTGGAAGAAGATGAAGGTGAATGGGAGAAAAGAAAAGTGAAGAGAGAGCAAGTATGTGTTTGCCAAAGAAGGGAAAATCCAATATGAAAAAAGAGTAAAGAACAAGAGTTTTATTTTAAAACTTAACATATCTTTAATATTCCTCCGCTTTATAACAAACAGGATCTCAGTTCAGGCTCAATACTTCATCTAAAAATTATCCCAAGCATATAGTCGAATTCCCAATATCATCTTAACAGCCCTGGCCAATGGCATCTCAATCGGAGATACTTGGTCTGACACCCATATTTTAACCGGGTATTAATTTCAGCACATCAAGCTCAATAAATTATGAAAAATCTTAATAAACCCCAATTAATTTATTTCTATATTTTTAGGACATTAATCTTTCCACATATAATTATTTGTCATTTATTTCCCCTTAATTGGACATTTATATAAAAATTAGGATGTTACACAAGGAAAACATATGCACCAATATACATTATCAACATACAATAGATCACGCATTTAGAAAATATACTTCTCTCTTACCTTAAGAGAAGTGTTCCTCCGGGTTAGATGGTCCTGCCTCACTAGAATTTTCAAAACCTATATTAAATAAATGTAGGACCATATCAATTACTCATTCAAACATTTTTCTTAATTCTTGTTATACAATAAGTATATATATACATGATTCTCATCATGTTGAAAATATTTGATAGACTTTGGTTTTCTCATTTTATTAGGTTTTGGGAATTCCTTCCCATCAATCAAAATTCATTATAAATAAAAGGGCTATATCACAATACCTAAGCCATTAACACACACCAAATTTCTCACCCATCATCCCTAATAGGTTTCAATGTCTCAAACACCCTATATCAATTTCATTCATACCATTACTATCAACTTTATCTCCTACCAATTTTACCAACTTATTGCCTTATTATATATTCTTGATTTCTCAAATTCCCAACACTAATAAATAATGCCAATCATTCCTAAAAATTTAATTCCATATGAAAAATTACTTAAATGGAAATTAATCGCATTCTCCTCAAAATTTTACCAAAAGCCCTAAACTCCACACTCTAGGGTTTTTCTCACAATCTACCAATCCTTAATTTCAATCGTTCATATAAACTATTTCAAGCATGCTCAAGCTATTAATATTACATTCAAATCATCAATACAACAACAACAAGTCCCAATGGTCATCTAGCCCAGGGTTGATTCCACATGCATTTATTCATCAAAACAACCTCTAATCTTCTATTATAATGCTTCAACAACCTAAAAACAATAACTAGAAACCATTAAATGTCAAAAACTCTAACATTTTTTCCAAGTTATATCCAAAAACAAAAATGGAACATAAGAGGAGAAGATGGGAGTAGATATGCTTTAATAGTCTATTAAAGCTTCATGAATCATGGCTTAAATGTTAATTTTGTAAAACAAAATGAATAAGGAAGATGTATGGATGGATTTTGCTCTTTGAAGGACGAAGAAGAAGAAAAATTTTGACATTGGAGAGTAAGGTAGAGAAGTGATCGAAAATAGAGGAGGAGAGATGGCAAAGTGAAATTTAGCCCGTTATCCATTGGTCCATGCACGCACTTTTGTCTTTTACACAATGGCTCATAAAATCCCTTTATCCAATGGACAAAAGAGATTAAATAAAGAGAAAAGAGGGTCCACGGCAATATAAAGAGAAGATAGGGGATTTTACAATTTTTCTTAAATTCTATTTCGCTTATAATTTCACTGTTTATTAACATACGTCGTGTCTGAATAAATATCTTTTCAACACCAAAAAATTATTTTGAACATACCACCATAACCATAGCAAATTCCTCATTATTCTAGATCTATCAAATGCCCAAAATTATTTAATAGGTCCCGCACCTTCCATTAAATCGTCCAGTTTTAGTAAATTTTATTTTACTAATAAATCATAATTAATATTTAATTAACTACTCCACAACTTCAGACATCAAATAATTAGTTAATTTCACACTAATAGTCTATTTTTCTAAAATTTGGGATGTTACATCCTTCATGATTGATGATAGTATACTTTTCTTTATCAAAAGAAATGTTATACCCGTTGTCACAAAATTAACTTACACTAAGCAGGTTGTCTCAAACTTTCCATAAGATAAACATTCTCAATAATAGGGGAAGGCATTTTACCCACTCTACTAGTACTGACAATGCTTCCGGTCTGCTTACCTCCAAAGGTGATCGTTCTACCTTTAAACTGCTCTAGGTCTAGGAATATAGATCTTCTTCCTGTCATATGATGTGAGCATCCGCTATCCAGATACCAGTGCTGATGCTTTGTCTTTGTCTTTGTCTTTAAACATATCTACAATAGGAATAATCAATGATTTTGGTACCCAGATCCTTTGAGGTCCTGCATGGTTAGCAACCTTTGTATTTCTTTTCTTTCTTTTCTAACAATCATTAATGACATGACCATGCCTCTTACAATAATTACATTTTACATGTTTTTGTTTCTTTGGCACATGATAAAGGAGATAAAGATTGCTTGAGATCAACTTTCTCCACATAACCCAGACCAGGTCTGTCACGGCATTTAGGACGTTTTCCTAAAAACTTGTTCAGATTTTCAGTGCCATTGACAAACTTGCCTAGGTCTGAAGTGAGTGAACTCACTTGTGACGTCCCCTAATTATTTACCTTTATACTTTGCCATTCAATTAAAAATTCAAATAAAGATTTTCTTAAAATAATTAAATAATATTTTCCCCAACATCAAAACACCTATCTAAGCCTAAGGACCTCAAAACAACATCCATATGGCAAATGATAAGCCTATTTATTAGCTATAATACATAAAAAAAGATCAGGGGAAACAGGGGTCTGGCGCTACGTGTCATCCCCACGCTACACGTGGGCTCCCCTTTTTGAGCCTAATGCTATGCGTCGGCATGACAGTAGCAGCAATGCTGCTGCCACGCATTTTAGGCCAATTGTCCAACTTCTAAGGGTCCCAAGGGTCTGTTTGTTTAAAAGTTAGAGTAAAGTTTGTGAAACGGGGTTTGGAAAATTGGGGTTTAGAAAAAGTGGTTGGGAAAACTAGAGTTTTGAAAACAGTAATTTGTGTTTGGATAGTTTGTGGTAAAAGTAAGTTGAAAAGTAGTAATTATGTTTGGTTGGAAAAATTTTTGGTAACCTTTGTTTAGAAAAATAGAATTTGAGAGTAAAATTACCAAAAAGGGTATTAGTTAAAAGGAGTGGTAATGTAGTATATGTTTTTGTAAATAATGTTAACAATTAAATATTAAAAGTTACCATTTATAATTTGATCAACAAAATAAGAAATATTTATTATAAATAATAAATAATAAATATATATTATTAGTGTAACATCCCAAAATTTATAAAAATAATTAATTGAGAGGGATAAATATTAAATAATTATAAATGGGTTAATAAATGTCCCAAAAATGTTGGAATAATAAAATTAAGATTTATTATGAATATTTATAATTTATTGAGATTTAAGGAGCTAAAATTATACCCGGTTAAAATATAGGTGTCGGACCATGTATCTCTGATTGAGATGCCATTGGTCAGGGCTGTTAAGAATATTATTGGGAATCTGAATATGTCTTCAGAATAATTTTTGGATTTAGTATTAGGCCCGAACGGAGATCCTGTTTATTATAAAACGGAGAAATTATTAATGAGGGTTAAAAATAAAACATAACACTCCCTTTTCCTCGCTCTCATTTTTCACATTACTTTCCCTCCTCTCTACTTTCTTTATTTCTTTCTTCTTCTCCATCCTTTCTCTTGCCAAATGAGACCACCACCATCTATGGCCATTTCCACCCAAAATCGAGAGGATCTATTGGGTTTATGAAGGTTGTATTGGACATGGAGGCAAAGCTTGGTTCATCTCCTCTTCTCTTTCTCTCATTTTTGTATTCACCTTTGGGCTTGGAGGAGAAGTATGATTTTTGAACACCCATGGCTTTTATTTATGGTTTTTGAGTTATTGAGGTATTCTAATAGGAGGTTAGATATTGTTTAGATGAATAGAGGTATGTAGAACCAAAACCTTAGGTTGGATAATCCTTGGGGATTCATTGTTGTTGTTGATAATGATTGGAATATAATGTTGTTAGCCTATGGATGTTTGAAATGATGCATATAAATGGTTAGAGTTGATGATGGTGGATTTTGATGAAAACCTTAGAAATTAGGATTTTGGGGCTTTGGGAAATTGATGAGAAAATTATGAGTTGTTGATATTGGAATAATTATATATATATATAAGAATGAGTTTTTGAACGGGTAATATTGATTATTGATGTTGAGGATTGTGAAATCAAGAAAATAGAGTAATAGCTCCAAGTTGTTAGTGTTAAAAGTTGAGATATTGTTGGGAGAAACTTGAATAATGAGGATGATGATTATTGAATTTTAAAGAATCCTAATCTTGAGAGTTAGGAATGTATATATTGTGACTAGAAGAATTGGTTTTGGGAAATGGATATGAGGTATTCAGTGTTGGATGATGATTTGTATGATGAAAAATTATAGTGAAAATAGTAGAGGACCATTGATGGTGAAAACCATAAATAAGTGTTGTTATGAAATGTGTAAGAATGAATGTGAACATTAAGGTCATAATGATTGTGATGACATTTGAATGATTGAGGTAATATGGAAGGCATTTTAGATAAGGGATCAATTTGATGTTGTTGTAATTGGGAATGGTTAACCCTTTTAGACTTAGAAAATCTTAGTTTTGGGAAAGGAATTCCTGAAGCCTAACATAAGTATGTGAATTGGTGCTTTTAACAAGTCTAGGACTTGATTTTGAACTCTAAAAGTTGTTGTCAATTACTTGAATTTGAGATGATGCCTCGGGATGGCTCATTAATTTAGTGTATGTATATATATATGGAAATGTGTAGATGGTATTCCGGGCAATGTGGCGGAACATTTGGAGTGTGTGAATCGTTACGATTCTTCTCTCAAGGTAGGAGAGGAGTTTTACATTCCAAATGCATGAATAGAATAATTAGTGATTTATGTATATCATGACACTCATACTTGCCTTGCCATGTTTATAGTGAAATGGTATGAGTGGTAAATTATTAGTTATTATGATTGATATGTATGTATATATGTTGATGATGAATGTTTAGCTATGCCTTTGATGAAAATGATGTGTTGCTGATGAACCATCCTTGAGGGGATAAAGTACATGTCTTGAGAATTAAGGATTTCGTGTGAACACTTGTCATCGAATATGATAGCCATTGTGATGGTGGTGTTGATAATATTGAAGGATAATGCATAATTGAAGAACTCATAGAGTCAAATTCAGTGTTATGTGATTTTGATGATATGTGATAGTTCCAATAGCCCATATATGTAGTTTATGACTTGTAGGAATTGGAACGGGCCAATTCCAATGAGAATAGGTCCTTGAGTTGAACAAAAGTGCCTAAAAATGGGTAAAACGCATTTATGCACATAAGTCCCCTATTTTTGGGAATTTTTAAGTGCGGCTGGTGGCTACATGTCATAAATAATGTATATAATTGGTTTTAAAATTTGGTGGTTATTGGAATTCGTATGAAAAAGTTAGGGGAATTAGAAGTTCAAAAATATGGCTTTTTCTACATAAAAAGGGGTCTGTGCTGTCATGAATCAATTTAAAATAGTGTTTGAATTGATTCAAAGGATACTGGATGGGCTTGAATCAATTCATACAAAGGCTTGAATCAATTCAAGACTCACTGGATTTACTGTTCCTCAATTTTCCAATGTTGAATCGATTCATAGGGGTTTGAATCGATTCAAGGCCCTCTGTTTCCACTGTTTTAGGTCTAGACACTCATAAATTGATTCATGAGGGGAGTGAATCGATTCACACCCCTCTGTTTATAAATTTTGGGGATTTTAGGATGTATGAATCGATTCATGCGAGGGCTAAATCGATTCATGGCACTGTTATGGCCACTGTTATGCCGTTTTTCCAACTACTATAATCCTTTTGCTATTTTTGGCCTGTTTAGGCATCTTAATGACATTTTGGCCTCCGACTTATTCATGAAAGTTGTAGATAATAATGTTACAGAGGTGAGAAAATTGGTCTTACCTTAATTGTAGTTTTCTAACTCTCATGAGGCATAAAATACCAGACCCACTACATTATAAAACTCAAGTTTAAGAGGGTTTTGAACCCAACTTTTTATGATTGCCAAATTGGGACTAATAGATGATAATTGTGACATGTCCCCCTATTTTTGAGACTAAAAGTGAACCTTTCTCATGTCTCCATGTTGAAATTTGTCATGGGCTCATTATTTCCCAATACTCCTTTTATTATGTAAAAATAAGTGATATGATTAGGGGTACATGTATGGAGTGTCTTAGTGGTGATTTGGGGAATGGCTTAAGGCCTTGGCAAGGTATGTGTATGCCCATGCTATGTTATGAATACATGTATGCTTCACCACTATTGATATATTATGAATCATGATGAAAAGTAAATGATATGGTTATATGGCACACCTTGTGTGATGATAAAATTAATGAGGGAACAATTGAATCGCAATGGGTTATGTAAATCAATGAATTTGATATGATGTTGATAATGATTAAAAGTGGATGATGCCACATGTACTGAATGATAAATGTTAATGTTGAATGAAAAGGGATGTCGTTTTTAAACATGCCCTTGAAATAAGTGGTGATGATTATCATTGTTGATTGTGGTGCCATTACGATTGATGAAAGCATTAACTCGTATATATGAGATGCAATGGTAACTGCTGAATGTATGTTCTGAAATACCTTATTGGTATCCATGTGTGGATTAATGCTATGATGATTGATATGCTATGATTGCCATGTATAGATTTATGAAAATGTGAATGTTATGCCTTGAGGGGCCTTGTGATTAATTGCATGCCAATGATGACAAAACTAAATATATAATATACCCCTAAATGAGAGGGTGAGGAATCCTTGTGAGGTTAAGATTGGCATGTGCATTATTACATTTTTGCATTCATGGCATCGCATAGCATTGATTATGTGGTTGTAATCACAGTGAATGGTCTTGCGGGACTATATGAAAGGAGTACCCCATGCATGGCGGGAAACCAATATATGAATGAATAAAGGTGGTTGTGATCACCAGTATGTTGAGAATGATGAACGTGGTTGCGATCACGAGTATACTGAAATGATAAAGATCCTGTGGGATTTCATGAGATTGAGTACCCTATGCATGGAGGAATGAGTCTGTGGTTGCGATCACATGAGATTGATATGATAAAGATGGTTGCGATCACTAGTGTATTGAAATTGAAATTGGTCTTGCTGGACTATGAAGGGAGTACCCCATGCATGGCGGGAAACCAATATGAGATTGAATTATAAGTGGTTGCGATCACTTAAGATACCATGTGCACATGGGTGATTGAAATGGATCCATTGCATATGCATTAAACAGTTGACATATGCATTAGCCATTGGTGCATGGCATTTGAGATGGAGATGACCAAACAGAGATGAGAACCTCTTGAGACAGTCTTAACTGATTAAAGATTTAAATGACTTAATGATGATAATTGTGAATGCCCATAATGATGTAGGGCTATGTGAATGTGTATGTGCATGTGCTTGTACTTGTTGTGAATTGTGAACAATGAGGCTTGTATGCCTAAAATAATATCTTGATAATGGTTTAATAATGAATTGATGATTTATAGCAAAGCACACATGTTGGTTGAATGCATGTACACATAATCACAATGTATTTATATTTGTCATTTTGAATGTATAACTCACTCTCACATGTTGTCTCTTTTTAGCATTGTGATGCAGGTTTGCCATGGGATGAGTTGTGGTTTTTGAATTAAAGCTCTTAAAGAAGGTAAATAGTGGTAATGGAATTCCTTGGCCGACAGCATTTGCTAAACTTGATGTAGTAGATGATTTATGTATATTGAGGTTGATGAATATAGATTTGTAAACATGTATATATCATTGTATATTGATGATGGTGATAATTGTAGGAATACCATTTTAATGATGTGTGATGTCAACTATGGAATGTGACTAGTGAATTTGAGTGTTGTATAATCATATATATATATATATATATATATATATACTTGAGGCATCGGGGATGTATGTATGCTAGGAATTTGATAGCTTATATTCTGATTTAATGATTAATACCTCTTGTAAATGCTACCTACAATTATGATGTATGATTATGACTTATGTGCATAGTCGATTGTGGCCTAATAGGCTTATGTTATGAAATTACATGATTGCTTGAGCCTTTTTCTATATCTTCATATATGGAACTAGGCGGGTGCCCCGTATACATATTCTTCTTCTGCTGTAAACTCAAATTATTTTGTATACACATGTGGGCGTTTTGATTTACGATCCAGTTTATAAATGATTAAATCTCACTCTTCGATTTTCTGTGGTTCAGGTCTTGATGTAATCATTGTGGTGTTTTGAAATTATTTTAAACGTGAAAAATTTACTCACATTTTATTTAATTATTATCTTGATTACATCGGGATTCCGGTCCCAAAAATAGGGGTATGATAATTACAATATAGCAGTAACTAAGGTACGATCAACATCTAGAATGAAATGATTTGAGCCTAAGCAAGTAGTGCAGGCTCTGATTCAGTAAATTATAACATTAGCTAGCTAACAAACTTATGTGCTTCACATCAACCAATGCTACCATATACTTTAAATATACAAATTAAGATGTTACAGATGAAAAGAAAATAAAAGTATCTTTTATTTATTTATCAGATAAGGAAGGACGTATTGGATATTCTATATAACAACCTAAAGTTACCAAATCAAATACTGGAAATTCTACTTTCCTCTAAGAGGTAGAACAATTATAAGTCAAAATAAGACAATAAATAGATCTAGTAGAGAAACCAGTTGTAAGAATATTTATGTATATTAACACAAAATCCTGTAGCAACCCCAGAAAAATAAGTCCGAAAATATATTCCAAAAAAAAGAGTTCAATTTTAACTAGGTACCCATCAAATTAACAATGATCATGCATGACTAGTAGAATTTTCAAGAAAACAAGGCGTAGAATAGAATAATAGAGGCTGGCAGGAAAGGGAAAGGGATGGAATTTTTATAGTTAAAAGTATAACATATCCTGTATCCACTGACACTATTTAACAAGCTTAAATTAGAATGACACACTGATGAGTCTAATGAGATATTTCATCAGGGGACCTAAGGTACACGGAAAGCCATGAAACTAAAATAGAAACAGTATTAAGTAACTCATCAATAATGTATCAGAAACAAGACTGACAAGTTTAACAAATGCAGCAGTTCCTCTTTCATTATTGTCATTCATAACATTAAGGATCATTATATTGAAAAACCATAAAAATCTAATAATTAAATTTATCATAGACATTGAGATCAACAAGATGAAGGAAGAAAATAAGTGAGGTCTCATATGCATTGTAAGTCTTGAGATGCCCCAAAAATGTGGGTAAATTTTTCACGATTTTAAAGTAATCAAATAATAGAAGAAACTGCGAGATAAATTCTTAATGAGTAACCCCGGATCATTTTTAATTGACCTATCCCATATATGAAGATATGAGAAGGTGAATAAATTAAATCAAGAGTCTTCCTTGGACAATCAATCATAGGATCATCACAAGGGGTAGCGAAAAACATAATCTATTTGAGAGTCATGGAAAAGAATGGAAAAAGGTTTAAAGAGACTTGAATTGATGGTTAAAAAGTGGAAAACGAAGTCACACATGGATATATAATTGAACCATGGCTAAATAGAACCCATATATCAATAAAACACATGAAAAATTGAAGAATCAAGGGTATGAATCGATTCAAGCGTCCCAAGAATCGATTCAAGTGCTACTGGAGTCCAAAAAATGAAAATAGGCCCCTTTGAATCGATTCAAGCTCGCATGAATCAATTCAAACGTTCCAGGACCTCATGAATAGTGATTGCTATAAGATTTGAATTAATTCATGCGGGGGCTTGAATCGATTCAAGCTGTTCTGGAATTAGGAATAGTAAAAACAGTGTGTCTTGAATCAATTCATGCACTGTTGTGAATTGATTCATGACAGCACAGAGGCTATTTTATGCAGAAAAAGTCTCATTTTTGGACTTCTAACCCCCTAACTTTTTCATATGAGTTCTAATGCCAACCAAATTTTGACACCAACTTATAAATATCATTTGTGACGTGTGGCCATAGGCCGCACTCAAAAATTCCTAAAAGCAAGAGAGTTATGTGCATAAATGTGTTTAACTCGTTTTGAGGCATTTTTGTGCAACTGAAAGACCTATTCTCAATGGAATTGGTCCATTCCAATTTCTACAAGTCACAAATCATGAATTTAAGCAATTTGAGTCCTTACATACCAACAAAATTACTTAAAACACAATTTGACCCTATTGGTTTCTCAAATAAGCATAAACTTCAAAAACCCAACATCACATATACTTCATAAAACGCTGTAATTCATGAATTAACATCATCCGTTCATCACTTGGGCAATAATTTCAGCCCCATAATTAACATCATACATTGTCTAGGCCATAATAAAAAATTAGCCATACATATAAGGTCCAATTTTCAGCTATGACCTCCAAAATGAATCTACACCAATCCAAGTACATAGTAAGCATACACCATTCATCATATGCTATACAAAATCAATACTCGCCCGCCAAGGCACTTCTTATACACTAATTTACCTTTACCCTCAAAATACACATTTCCAAAAGATATAATCTCACTTCCATGAGTGTCCTGCATCATAAGGCTAAAATAGACAACATGGAAGAGTGAGTTATATATTCCAAAGGATGAATATGAATACACCATGATTATGTGCATATGCATTCAACATCATGTATACTTTGCATATCATTCACCATCATCATTATCAACATCTCACCAACATACACATGATTCAATCATCCCTATGGATCATAACAAAGTATATATGCATACACACAATCAAACCCCTCATCAAATTAGGTTGTCACGTATAAATCACTATACACAATATATGGGTTTGTATTCATATCTTTTATGTTGTCTTTAGGTATTTTCTCACCCAATTTCAACCATCATCATTTCTCATCACCTTTGGCATACCTCCTTGCTATATGCAAATGCTCTTAAGCTAATGCACATGCACAACGGAGTAATTTGTCAATTACGAATCCGACTGTGGGAATAATCACCAAATTATGGGTCAAGTATGATAATATAACCATACCCCTACTACAGTAGTAAAATGTGTACACATATATCATCCAATTGCATACATATCATTATGTTTTACTGGTACCAAACCGCATCGCCCATCTTGCAACACCTGGCAATTTACACCATGACCGCGGTAAACACCATAATCAATATAAAGGTGTTACAGACCGGCCATGATTCATACCATGGCGGCTATGTTCCATAGGACCACCGGGGATACTTGCTCATCAAAGAACCACCCCCGCAGGGTCGACCACATGCAGCTCCCCTATATATGGGCGGCTTCGCGACTTACACTCTAAGTCACAGGGGAAAATAAGAATACTCGTGCACCAAGTCGCACTCCCACTGGACCGGCCGAGGGAATCCCCTAACATTCCAACACCAGCGGCTATGTAGTATGCCATGGATGCAATGCAAATGCAAATCATAATGCATTCTAACAACTATGCATCCTAATTATGCCACTCACCAATCAACATCACCATCATTTCCACCATACGTTTCTTAGTGGATTTCATTATCATTGGTTGTTACCATTGTTCAAGTTTTAGTGTGGTATTTTCAACAATTCGTCACTTTTAATCATCAATCTTTCATCATTATAAAGGCATATTAATCATTCATTTTCATTCTCATCTAACATCAACAACAATCATTCCACATTCATGGTAAATGTAAGCACAATCACAACATATCAAGGCATCACACTAGCCAAGCAAATTAACAGCACCATTTAGCACACCATAAATATTCCAAATGCACAATACATGTTGCCAATCATATTCATCATCATCATCATATTTAACAATGTCAAATCATCATTACTACTCAAATAAGGTAAACATGCATATTGTTACATATGATAATCAAACACTTCTTAATCCATGCATTTAGAATATAAAACTCCTCTCCTACCTCAATAGAAGAATTCCGAGCGCTACGGCGTTCCCCCCTCGTCGTTCAAAATGGGTCCTACATTTCATAAGGCAAATATAATTATTTTCTACTCAAGATCACCAAGATTCACATATTCTAATCTAACACTTGGTGTTTACAACATTATCATTATCAAGCCATTTTCTATTTTATTAATCTCACCACAAACACCACGGGTTTGGTGTTCATATTTATTACCATGCATTTATAGCCACACCCATCAAGTGGGTTGACATATCAATGGCCGTTAATCACCATTAATGGCCATCTACCTCCATCAATGCTATCAAACATCATCTGTAACTACTCTCCTAACACATTTACTCATACCCATCATTCAAATATCATACAATTCCTCATTAAATCACCTTTCCACCCAACATTAATCATTTTCCCTAATTTTCACAAGTTAGGGTTTTATCATAACCCAACAACATCATAAATACACATCAATCTCCCACTATTCCAAGCATTAATTTTGTGTACCCCATTAAAGGTTCATAAAGCTTCCATTTAAAACCACCCCACCTTAGGTTTTCCATATTTAATACTTCTCTCAATAACCCACATACATAAATGCTTACTTAAACATCAAAACCCCAAAACCTAGGGTTCATGCTCTTGAGAAATGATAAAGAGCTTACCTCAAGAGAAGAAATAAGAGAGTTTCCAAGAAAGGGAGAGAGCCACACAAAATTGATAGAGAAGAAGGAGAAGAGAGCTCTAAGCTTCAAGCTCTTTCTTTTTGCCAATGGAAAGTGGAAATGGAGGAGGAAAATGTACACACCACTTAGGGCTTTTGAAAAGAAAAAGATGGAGAGAAGAAATGAGGAAGAAGAAGAAAATAGAGTGTCTGGCAAAGAAGTAGAAAGCCAACATGAGAGTAAAGAGAGTTAAGTGAGTTTTGTGTTTTAATTTTACCCCTCTCATTAAAATTTACCGTTTTACAACAAACAGGATCTCTGTTCGGGCTCAATACGTTATCTAAAAATTATTTCGAATGTATATCTAGACTTCTAATAATATTCTCAACAGCTCTGATCAATGACACCTCAATCGGAGATACTTGGTCTGACACCCATATTTTAATCGGGTCTATTTTCAGCTCATACAGCCTCAATAAATTATGTATAGTTCCCAAAAATCTTAATTTAATTATTTCCAATATTTTGGGACATTAATTAACTCACATATAATTATTTAATATTTTATTCCTCTTATTTAATCATTTATTTCAAAATTTGGGATGTTACAATCCATTCCACCTAAAAGAAATTTCGTCCTTGAAATTTTAACGTACTAGATTCGAACGTATTCGGATAACGCTCATAAATATCATCTTCACGTTCCCACGTGAATATCTCCACATTACCATGTTTCCAGGCCACCTTCACCAAGGGCACCAATTTATTCCGCAACCTTTTCACGGAATGCTCAACTATACGAACGGAAACAGGAGGAATGGACAAGTCATCCCGCACATCAACATCATCAACAGGGATCACATGTAAGGGATCATGAATATACTTCCTTAATTGTGACACATGGAATACATTGTGCAGATTCACAAGATGCGGAGGAGTGCAATCCGATAAGCAACATCACCGATTTGCTCAAGAATCTCATATGGTCCAATGAACTTAGGACTTAATTTTCTACTTTTCAAGGCTCTACCAATACCTTTATCCCACGAGATTCTCAGAAACACATGATCACTAACTTGAAACTCAAGTGGTTTATGCCTTTTGTCATAATAACTCTTTTGTCTGTCTTAAGTAATCTTCATATTCTCTTGTATCTTTCTAATTTGCTTAGTAGTCTCCTAAACAATCTCTGGCCCTAAGGCCAAATTCTCACCAGTTTCCAACCAATACAGAGGTGTTCTACACTTTCTACCATAAAGTGCCTCGTAAGGAGCCATACAGATACTACTGTGGTAACTGTTGTTGTAAATGAATTTAATCAGTGGAAGAAATTTCTCCCAACATCCACCATATTCCAGAACACAAGCCCTCAGCAAATCCTTAAGGCTCTGGATAGTCCTCTTAGATTGTCCTTTGGTCTGAGGATGATAAGCAGAACCAACCTTTAACTTAGAACCTAACTCATAATGTAAGTTTCCCTAAAATCGAGAAGTAAACCGAGGGTCACAGTCAGATACAATACTAGACGGTACACCATGCAGTCTGACAATCTCCTTTATGTATAATTGGGCTAATTTCTCCAATGAACTCTTCATACTCATGGGTAAGAAGTGAGTACACTTCGTCAACTAATCTACAATCACCCATATAACATAATCTCCAACACAAGTTCTGGGCAAACCAGAAACAAAATCCATAGCAATACTATCCCATTTCCACACTAGGATCTCCAACGGTCTCAAATAAACAGATGGTTTTTGATGCTCAACCTTAGCCTTCTAACAAATAAGGCAAGATGCTACAAAGTTTTCCACATCACTTTTTATACTGGGCCACCAGAAATTTTTCTTCAAATCTTGATACATCTTAGTGGAACCAACATGAAGGCTTAACACACTCTTGTGAGCTTCCTCAAGCACCAATTTTTTCAATTTACCACCAGATGGAACATAAATTCGGCCCTTCACATGCCAAATACCATCATGACCTTCCGTCAAAAATGAATTCTTCCTATTAGCTTGAGCTTCTTTCATCTCAATCAAATACTCATCTTTCAGTTGTTGTAATTTCACGGATTCAAGGAACACATTAGCAACCGTCAACATCTCAAGGGATATCTTCTTTGGGGTATATATTTCCACACCTACATTCAAGTTTCTAAATTGCTCAATTAGCTCCATCTCTTTCACCATTATTACAGAAACATGCTACGACTTCCGGCTCAATGCATCAGCAACCATGTTTACCTTCCTGAAATAGTATCTCAACTCGAACTCATAGTCCTTTAAAAACTCCATCCATCATCATTGGCGCATATTAAGTTCTTTTTTGGTCAAACAAGTATTTAAGGCTCTTGTGATCACTGAAGACCACAAACCTAGAACCATACAAATAGTGTTGCTATAACTTCAAAGTAAACACTACCACCGTTAATTCAAGATCATGCGTGGGGTAATTAACCTTATATGGTTGCAACTGTCTCGACGCATAGGCTATCACACGCTCTTTTTGCATCAACACGCAACCAAGACCAAGCTTAGAAGCATTGTAGTACACCATAAACTCATCGAGAAAATCAGGTAAGGCTAACACTGGTGCAGTAGTAAGCCTCAATTTCAACTCTTGAAAGCTTTTTTCACATTTGAGAGTCCACATAAATGGTTGGTTTTTACGAGTTAGCTTCGTCAATGGTAAAGCTAATTGGGAAAATCCTTTAATAAACCTTTGGTAGTAACCGGTAAGACCAAGGAAACTTCTTATTTCCATCACTAACATCGGCCTTTCCTAAGCCATAACAGCTTCAACCTTTGATCGATCAACAATAACGCCGTCATAAGAGATCACATGACCAAGAAATGATATCTCGTTCAACTAGAATTCACACATAGAAAGTTTGGCATACAATTATTTCTCATGAAGAATAGCCAATATAAGGCGAAGATACCTTTCATGTTCTTCATGGCTCTTAGAGTATACCAAAATATCATAGATGAATACCATGACGAATTAATCAAGAAACTCCTAGAAGATGCAATTCATGTAGTCCATGAAAATTGTAGGGGCATTAGTCACACTGAATGGCATCATCACATACTTGTAGTGGCCATAACACGTTCAAAAAGTAGTTTTTGGAATATTATCGGTCTTTACCTGAATTTGGTGATATCTAGAACGTAAATCGATCTTGGAAAACACAACTGCACCCCTCAATTGATCCAAAAGATCATCAATGCGAGGAAGAGGATATTTTTTCTTAATGGTCATCCTGTTGAGTTGGCAATAGTCAACGCATAACCTCATGCTTCCATCTTTCTTCTTCACCAACAACATAAGAGCACCCTAAGGAGATACACTTGGGCGAATAAATTCTCTTTCGAGCAATTCCTTGACTTACTTTTTCAGCTTAGACAACTCTATAGGAGACATCCTATAAGGAGCTCAGGACACAAGCTCAGCGCTAGGAATAAGGTCAATAGAAAATTCCACATCACGTGGAGGAGGCAATCCAGGAATTTCATCCAGGAATACATCAGGAAATTCAAAATCAACGGGAGTTTCACAAGATTGGGAAAAACCATTCCTATCAACCATATAAAACATCACAAGAAGCTAAGAGATACCTTGCAGGTCAAATCATTCCGCATTCAGACTTGGAAAAATCACTGCCTTATTATGACAATCCACCAAGACTTTGTTAGTAGATAACTGTTAGGGAACCCCTAGTGCATGAGCAGCAGAAATACAAGGATTCCCATAAGATTTGCAAAGCGTCGTGTTTCAAAGCATAAGACAAACACAAAAATAAAAAGCTATTTTCTGATGGGCTTACTCTATGTGTGTGACCCTATAGGTAAAATACTCGGTCATATTAATAATAAACTATTTTATTATTAATATAAAATAAGAGCGGCATCTAGCAATGCATCATTATGTCTGAATATTATTTAATATCAACATAACCTATAAGTGATAATTATTTTATATGTTTGTTCCTTTTGTCACGATATCCTAATTGGGCCCAAGGCATGGTCGCGTCATCCTTGTTGGCCCAATTTATTTTACTTGATACCGGAGTAGACTTTATCTGATTAAATATCTAATATTTATTCTTTCTAGCATGGCCATACGTTTCCTTAGTCTCACTCCATCAAGTGGCCTATAGATATTACTCCTATCACATAAGAGAGACAAATCCCATCTACATCACTTATATCCCTCTACATAATTTGTTCATTGCCTAATCACAACCTTTATAGTCCTCTTGTTACAGAAGACATTTAATTGTATTAAAATAACATTAGGAATCATAGTGACTTCAGGTTAAAGGACTACATATACCATTATCACATTAAGAATTGTTTATGATATAACATCCCAATTTTGAAATTAAATACCGAATGAAATTAAACCATTAAAATTATAATTTCAAAGTAGGAAATTATTTGTTAATTATAATCAACTTAGTTAGTCTAACTTAAGAAATAATGGCAGATTAATTATGCTTAATTGTTAATGGTTGGTTGCTTATGATTGGCGGGTCACGTGAGTGGGGCTACGATTCACGCTTTCCCACCCCACTCTCCTTCTCTTTGTACGCATATACATATGCCCTGTGCCACTGTAGTTATTCATTTTTCTCTACTGCTTCGTCCTCTCTTTTCTTCTCTTCTTCGTTCTTCGTCCTCTTTTCTTCTCCCCTGTCCTTGTTCTCTATTTCTAGAAACCCACGACGACGGTGCTGCAGAGGAGTCGGAGTCTCCTTCGGTTGGTGAAGGACAATCATCGAAGTGGAGGAAGAACAACTTCCTATCCCCGAGCCGATTGCAGAGTACAACGGTGTGAAGGGGACTGAACGAGGCAGACAGAGCATCAAACCAAACGTCGGGAAACAGAAGAGCTTCTCGAGTCCCTTCAGAAGGTAGGGGGCGCTTGCATGTCAAATGCATGGTTTATGGACGGTACCGGATGAACGTATTTCCTTGCGTGCGTATAAATGTGTCTATGATGACTGTGTGCAATGCATGATTATGAATCCTTGAATACCATGTGTGTGATAGCAGAGTCCTGATTATGGTTATACATTTGTATGCATGTATTCAGGGTTGTTTTGCTGAATTCTGATAGTTAGTTATACATAAACACGTGTGATGCATGTTCTTATTACTGTTAATACCGAGAGCATACGTATGTGTGACTGTTGGCTGATTTCATTTAGGATGTTGTAAACATGAACCGTTTGAGTGCTGTGTATGCTGGTACGATGGACGATTGAATATAGGAAATATGTTGGATCGGTTATGACGCTAATGGTTACGAGGAATGAGTCGAATAATTGAGGATGCTCGTTGTTAAGCACATAGGCTGCATGTACAGGAACGAGGTGACCCGGGGAAGGTCAGGAGCCCCAAAGAAATAATCTCCAACTACAGACCCTTGGCTAGATCCTGTGAGAGCTCGTGGTAGCCGCAGGAGCTAGAGTTAAGTCTCGAGACGTCAATGGGAGGCCGGTACCACGCGGGAAGCGCTAATGGATGAGAGGCCAGTAAGGGAACCTGTAACTGAAAATCATTGCCTAAGTCGGATCTGCAGGCATGCATGTAGATGCAATGTTGATTAGGAAAGTACGAGTGGTATGGCACTTAGTGATAGGAATAAATTCCGAATAAGTTGATGCATCCTTTTGTACGAATGAAAATGAACTTCACGTAATATGTATATAAGTGTATGTCTTTGAAAGTATCATATTCTACATGGCTCAAATCCAAATTGAATGCAACCCGAGTGAACATGAGTGTATGTATTGATGCTGATGCCGAGTCACTAACTGTCATTTTATATGTAAAAGCTCACCCCTACTGCGGCTATAATTTTTTCAGTGAATGTCCCTCGGAACAACGAGTGAAGGTGAAGCTGCACGCCGAGTGGAATTATTGTGCACTATGGAAATATCTGTATATATGTAGATACTATGTATAAGGTTTTGGTTAAGCCTTGGCCGGCTCATATTTTGATCTTAGTCTCTTGAATCAGAATTTGAACTCTCTCGGGTTGAGAGTATGACAATGTGTTTGTAATCATTTATATACACTCCTATATATATACTTATGTTATAACACCCCTGATTTTCTGTACTCGAATCCCGATGTGATCGACATAATTAATATAAATTGTGAATAATTTTTTTTTTCACGTTTGAAAAATATTTCCCAGACATCATCATGATCACGTCAAGACCCAAATCACAGAAAACCAAAGAGTGAGATTATATAACCTAAAGCTGGATCGATAGATAATTTGCCCATAACGGTATACAAAAATAATAGAGTTTACAGCGGAAGAATATGTATACCGGGCACGCGCCTAGTCCCATATATGACGATATGAGAAAAGGCTCGGCAAAGCACGCAATGGCACATCATAGCCTAATAGACAACCATCATCATTTTACATAATTACATAAGCATGCAATGCCTAAGATATAACTATATATATGCATAAATACATTTATATACATTCGGGAATCTTCTCCCGACTATCTCAATCATCAATGAACATCATTCAATTTCAATCCCTCTAATACACATCAAATCATCTCTTGCATTCTACATATATATATTCATCTTCCATCAATTCAGAGGATTACCTTATACATAATTCAAGATCTCTAAATCATCTACATTCTCATAACCAATTCATTCATTACATAAGAACTTGTAAATGATGCCGGCCAAGGCACTTCCTCTACCACTATTTACCTTCACCAAAGCTTGATCTTTAAATCCGAACTCATCCCATGGCAACCTGCATCACAATGCTAAAAAGGAGACCACATGGGAGAGTGAGTTAACATTCAAAATGACGAATAATATATATATATTGTGATCATGTGTATATGCATACAAACGTCATGTGTGCTTTGCTATCAAATCATCATTCATATATCGTTTTATTATTATAATAGGCCTACAAGCCTCATAGATCACAATTCATATCATAATCAAGCATAACATATACACAATCATATACCACCACCATGGGCCATCACATCGTCAACATGGACCATTCTGGCCCTTCATTAGAACCACCAAGGGCTGACATCATCATCATCAATTATAACAATTACACCCTTCAAACATTGGGCCACAATATATATATATATCGTCATATTCACATCATTTCATTTATTCATATTATTTATTACCTTTATGTGGTCTTTCGGTATATTAAATTACCCTTCTCATCAATACCATCTCATCATCTCAATCATCATCAATCGTCATCATATTATGGCATATCTCCATGCTATATGCAAATGCTCTTATGGCTATTGCATATGCACAAGAATTTCTCATCAAATAATACGGATCCGACTGTGGGAATAAACACCAAGTTGTGGGTCAAGCATAGGTGTGCTACTATGCCCCTACTGCAGTAGAAAAATTGTGTACACATATATCTTAATTTTAAGCATGCTTACATACTCATAATTTTACTGGTACCAAACCGCTCTCGCCCATTTGTAGCACTAGTCACCCTGTGACTTGCGGATCAACATCGTGGCCTCAACTACCACAAGTGCTACGGGCCCCTCCCGAACACACATCGAGAGAGCCGTGTCCCGTCGGACACCGAGGTAACTCGCTCACCATAGAGCCGCCCGCCCACTGGGCCCGCCACATAGGGTGCCTCATCACCAAACTATGGACAGCTTCGTGACTCATACACCGAGTCACAGGGGAAAATTACAATACGCTCATGCACTGAGCCGCCCTCCCACTGGGCCTGCCTAGTGGAACCCCCTAATATTCCACATAGACAGCAATGATATGCCATAGATGTAATGCAAATGCAAATCAAATGCATCCTCACTCTATGCATCCCAAATGCCACTCATCAATCTCCATCATCATAATCACCAACACCACCATATACACCATAGTGGATTTTATCTTTATTTGTTTTAGTCATTATTTTCAAGTTTTAATGTGGCATTTCTATCTCAACATTTTTCATATATATATTTCACATCATATACGCAAGTCAACACTTGCAATCAACCATAACGGCATTACTATAATCACATAATTACATACAAGCCCCTCAAGGCATGTCATTCATATAATTGGTACTCAATGGCCACAAACATCACTCATAGTAGTCCACACATGGATATCAGAGGCATAGCAACAAACATAATATTAATCCACACATGTGGCAACAAAGTGTTACAAATTACATATATATATATCAACAATCATATTTGCCTCACACACATGCAAGTCAATTACTTGCACTCATCATAAAAGTATCATAATAATTCTCAATAATTATCAATTTGCCATTTCAATTAATTCAATACATTTACATGGCAAGGCAAGCATGAGTATAGAACACATACAACAATCACCATCAAACTACTTATGCAATTTGAATATATAACTCCTCTCCTACCTCAAGGGAAGAGCCGAAACGATTCCAATGCTCCGAATGCTCCATCACATCACCCGGAATATGATCTACATAATATACATATGCATTCATACAATTAATAAGCCATCTCAAGGCATTCCTCATAATTCTTAAACATTTGCTAGCTTATCATAATGCCCAACATCAAGTCCTAGACTTGGTAAACACCAAGCTATGTAATTGTATTAGGCTTCGGGAATTCCTTTCCCAAAGCCAAGATCCTCTAGATCTTAAAGGCTAACTACATCCCACATCTTTTACTTCTCATCAAGATTCATAATATATCAATAGAGGGGAAGCATACATGTTTCCGTAACATAGCATAGACATATACATAGCTTGCCATGGCCTTAAGTCATTCCCCAATCACCTCTAAGACAAACCACACATATACCCTTAGTGAATTCTCTTGTTTCTCCATACTAAAAGGGATTTTGGGCAACAATGAGCCCATGATAATTTCAACATTAAGACATGAGGAAAGCTTACTTTTAGTCTTAAAAATAGTGGGACATGTCACAAATATCACCTATTAGTCCGAATTTGATGACCATAAAAAGTTGGGTTCAAAACCCTCTTAAACTTGTATTTTTCAATGCAGTGGGTTTGGTATTTTAGACCTCATGAGAGTTAGAAAACTCCAATTAATGTGAGACCAATTCTCACACCTCCGCAACATAATTATCTACAACTTTCATGAAGAACTCGGAGGCCAAAAATGTCATTAAGATCCCCAAACGGCCCAAAAACAGCAAAGAACGCTTATCAGGAAATCTTGTCGTATCTAATCGATTAGGCCAATCACCTAATCGATTACAAATGACTCAGAAGACTGGTAATCGATTACGAATACCTCTGTAATCGATTACACATGAAACAGAATGCCTATAATCAATTAGGAACTCCTTTGTAATCGATTACGCATACCAGAATGCAGAAATTATGCAGAAAATGCATAATTTTGGAACTTCTAACCCCCCTAACTTTTGCATATCAACTCCAAATGCTACCAAATTTTAACCACAACAAATACACATCATTTGTAACGCGTGGCCACTGGCCTCACTCAAAAATTCTTAAAAATGAGGGAGTTATGCGCATAGAAGCATTTTACCCGTTTTGAGGTACTTTTGTGCAACTCAAGGGTCATTTCTCACTTAAATTGACCCATTCCAATTCCTACAAGTCATAAACAATGTATATGGGCTATTGGAACTATCACACAATATCAAAATCGCATAACACTCAATTTGACTCTATGAGTTCCTCGATTATACATTATCCTTCAAAACTTATCACCAAATACCATCACAATGGCTATCACATTCAATGCCCAAACATCCACATAAATTCTCAATTCACAAAACATATACTTCATCCCCTCAAGGATGGTTCATTAGCATGTACATATTTCAACCTCTCATGGGTTATTCATCATCATATATACACATATATTATAATCAATAGCCAACAATTTGTCATACACGTCATTTCACTATAAACATGGCTTAATTATTCATCAACTCAAGTATCCATTATCAATGGTTTTTGACTGTTATTATCACATTAACAACATCCCATACTCATTCTCAACCCAACACCTCAAATCACCATTCCTACATACAAGCATATATCATCTTACACAACCTCATGAACATAGTTCAAAATATCATCAACCTCATTAATCAATCCTAATGATTCTAAAGATTCATTCCCTTCATATAAATCATTCTAAGGCATCAAAAATCATCAAAATCATCTATTTAGTCAAAATCCCAAATCACTACACTTAGGGTTTTTCATCAAAACTCAATAACCATTTTTAATAACTATCAATCTCTATCATTAACAATACCCACACATACATTATTGTGGATTTTCACTAAAAATCATCTTTCAAGGCATTATTATTCATTTCCCCTAAATCCTAGGGTTAGGGTTTCATTAAAATCAAGCAACCACCACTAACAACCATCATCTTCTATCTCTAATCTTGCAATTTTCGTATACCCCTTCACACCCATCCAAAAACACATATAAATCACACCTCACCTTAGGGTTTTAAAAAAAATGACTTCTAATCCATAACCCATTCATAAGGCACTCTCCTAACCAAATAGAAACCAAAACCTAGGGCCAAAAACATCAAAAGAGTAGAGAAATTTATCTCAATCTCCAAGCTATCCAAGCCCTAGCATGTACACGAAAATGGAGGGAGAAATAAAGAGCTTCCAAGCATTTGAATCATCTCCAAAATGAAGAAAAAGAAGCATGGTTGGTTGGGTATGGAAGGAGACTCACAAAAATGGTGAGCTTTATAGAAGAAGAGAAGAAAATAGAGGGTTTGTGTAGAGGAGAAGAGAAGTAACGAAAATGAGGGAGAGAGGAGGAGAAGCAATGTGTTTTCTAAAATGAGAAAAGAGAGCTACGGGAATAAGAAGGGGAAAAAGGGATTTTTGATTTTAAGTTTAATCCCCTTATTAAAATTTCATCGTTTTATAACTTACAGGCTCTCCGTTCGGGCTCAATACTAAATCCAAAAATTATTCCGAAGATATATTCGGATTTCCAATAATATTCCTAATAGACCTGACCAACGGCATTTCAATCGGAGATACTTGGCCCGACACCCATATCTCGGTCGGGTCAGTTTTCAGCTTATCTGGTCTGCATAAATCACTATAGTCCCAAAAATCTTAATTCAATTATTTCTAATATATTGGGACATTAAATAATGCACAAATAATTTTCTAAACACTCTAGACCCATCAAATATTTATTTCCACTTAGTGGGTCCCATATTATCCGTTAAATCACCCGATTCCAGTAAATTTTAATTTACCGATAATTCATCTCTAATGTCTAATAAATTCTCCCATAATTATTCATCCATAAATAATTAATTATCCTCTTCCAAGAAATTTATTCCCTTTAAAAATCCGGGATGTTACATATGTCATATTGTATGTCTATTCTATGCTGTGCGTGAAATCTGAGTGATATGCCTATATATGTACTTCCGAGCGTGGGAGGTTAGTACGACCTTAGGTAAAAATGGAACTAAGTTGTTGCTGAGGGAAGCAAGATAGTGACTTTACCCCGAGTGATGAAAGGTCTAGAAGTTCCGGGTGAATGAGGTCGTATAATTCCGAGGGGGGGTTGACCTGAACCCTTCAGAGTAATAAACTGTTAGGAATTCCTCGAGTGGAGAGTAACAACATGTTCCGAGTGAGTGTTCCGACTGAAGAGTGACCTATAAGATTCTGAGTGAAACCCATTGTAGTAAACTTATGGGAAGCTAGAAGATTCTTAGGTGAGACTTAACTTAGTGAGAGGACTTGAGTAAGAAAAATTAGGTGTGCCGAGTGAAGAACGAGTGAAATACCCGAGTGATAATAGACTATGAAGAATATTCCGAGTGAAATGTACGTGTGGAATCCGAGTGAAATGACTATGGGAATCATTTCCCGAGTGGTCAACATCCGTGGCTTGATGGAATGAAGTTATGAAGTGTGTGGTAATCTCCCGAAGAGGAGCTTGTGAGTATAAGTGGGGTTAATCCGAATGAATCGTGAGTAAGGGGACCTTTCTGAGTGAGCATAAATTCTGAAATCCGAGGGATGGGAATACCGAGTGGAGTTACTCACCTCAGCGGTTAAATGCTCGCTCCAGCGAGTGTGAGCGTAAGGAAGGTCCTTGATGGGTTACGCTTAAGCTATGCGAACTTCGCCTAAGCGTGTCATGTTGTCTCGCTTGAGCGATATTGAATCCCGCCTGAGCGAGTCGGCGTTGTTGGGATCGCTCATGTCCTGCACCTTCCGCTGTTTGCCTTGAGGATGGTTGGTACTCCGTCCCTCTCCTTCTTCTCCTAATTCTACCCTCCTCAACTCTCAGCTACTCATTTTACCCTTGCATCTACTCCGATCTTGGGAAAATTTTCCTGGTCTCGGTTTACTCTCAAATTGAACTTAGGATGTTTCATATGACATTCATGTAACGATCCATGCAACGTTCTCATAGTGGGTCTGTCCAGTACATCATTACTCTTAATGTGTACCCGTGTGAAGACTTGATATCATCTATATCCATGATCTGTGAGATCAGATCATCAATGCACTCACACACTAGTCTTAATGTATTTACATGTCCCCATGTAAATACTTGACTAGAGACATTTTAGGAATAACTCTCATATGACCTATTACTCCAAGGATAAATAAAGGCTGTTAAACTATTTAACAAAAAATGCCTTATACAAAATGATGCATCCTATATAGGCTCTTAGTGCATATTTCCAACAACAACTAGCCCATGCCTAGGATAATATCCAGGTCTTTCATAGGTAGGCACACGAGGGATACAACAAACTTTCTACCCTCAAGATTCATCTCGAGGCTCTCACATTGAGTCACCAATCTCAAACAAGCACTGGTCGGTATAGTCACCATTATAGAACCTCTCATCATACAAACAGGCATTTTCAAACGCCTAGCACAATCCTCGGAAACAAAGGAGTGAGTAGCACCCGAATCAAAGATAACACATACACAAGTGCCGAGAATTTCACACTTACTTTGGACAAGGTCTTCCGCTTGTGCAGATTCTTCACCGGTAACGGCAAAGACTCTTCCAACAGCTTGTGGTTGATCACCACCATCACAATTTCCATTTCTTCCACCATGGCCATTGCCTCGACCATTCCCATTTCTTCCACCATTATGGTTTCAACCACGGCCACCATTATAACCATTACCGTTTCCACGACCACGGCCACCAAAACCATCATGGCCTTTATGGTTAGCATCATGATTCATGCGAATAGGAGTATCAACATTAGCATTTCTTGTGTTCAACGGGTAATTAGGGAGAATATGCCCGGGTTGGTTGCATTAGTAGCACACCACATCATCTCTTAGGCAATCACGTGCCAAGTGGTTAGCACCACATTTGAAGCAAGTAAGGCCTTGGACATTGCCACGACCTTGATTACCATTTCCATAACCACCTCTTGGTCCACCATGTCCTCTTCCATTGGAGGATCCACCCCGAAGGAATTTCTTCTTCTTAAATTGGTCATGCCTCTTAAAACTAGAAAATTGACCCTTCAATATAGGCTCATGCTTACCTTGACTCAAAGGAGTCACATCATCCTCTTCTTAAATGAGACACTTGTTCACAAGCGTCAGAAAGCTTCTAATCTCTTGGTGTCGAATGGCCCACTTGATCTCGGGCCTTAAGCCATTCTCAAACTTCACACACTTTGAAGCCTCGGTACCCTCTTGTTGATAAGGAGGATAGAATGCACACAACTCTTCAAACTTGGAGGCATACTCCTCCACAGTCATGTCACCTTGCTTAAGCTCCATGAACTCAAGCTCTTTCTTACTTTTGTAGCTTTCCCAAAAATACTTCTTCAAGAATTCAACCTTGAAGTTTTCCTACTCCAAAGGAACATTAGCAGACAACATACGTCCCGTAGTAAGATGCCACCATGATTCGGCTTCATCGCGGACCATAAAAACCGCATACTCAACCTTTTGAGCTTCAGAACATTCAAAGCTCGCAAAGATCCTCTCAAGATCATTGATCCACACATACGCATCCTCAGGTTTATACCCTCCATGGAATTCGAAAGGTTTCCTCTTGAGAAATTGATCAAGACCTTGGGCACCTTGTCCCATATTTTGTTGGCCTTATCTTTCCAAGAGATCCACAAAGCGATTCAAAGCAGATGCCATAGCAGCCGCTTCTCGATTATGTCTACCAGACATGTTTCACGCCTATACATTAAGACTTGGCTCACACTTAAGTAAACTAGACCAAACAATCAACCTTCAATCTATATACATATATATAGAGGTTTCAACATCCATTGGTCCATCTTGCATCATATCATAATAGTTATATTAATCTCAATGCATACTCATAACATATTCATCCTTGAAGGTAAATAGTGTAAGGAATCTTGGTCAGGCTCAAACAACAAACATACCATTCTTAATTCATTGCCAAATAGTCATAATTCAATCAAAAGCCCACAACTCAATTGAATACAACTCTAACAATTCAATCATAGAAAGAATTGCTGCATAACATCTATTAAGTCTTTATTAAAGAGCAAGCAATGCTCTGATACCAGGTTGAGACGCCCTAAAAATGAGGGTAAATTTTTCATGATTTTAAAGTAATCAAATAATAGAAGAAACCGCAAGATAAATCGTTAATGAGTAACCCCGGATCATTTTTAATTAACCTATCCCATATATAAAGATATGAGAAGGTGAATAAATCAAATCAAGAGTCTTCCTTGGACAATCAATCATAGGAATGTCACAAGGGGTAGCGGAAAACATAATCTATTTGAGAGTCATGGAAAAGAATGGAAAAGGGTTCAAAGAGACTTAAATTGATGGTTAAAAAGTGGAAAACGAAGTCACACATGGATATATATATAATTGAACCATGGCTATATAGAACCCATCTATCAACAAAACACATGAAAAATTGAAGAATCAAGGGTATTAATCGATTCAAGCGTACCAAAAATCAATTCAAGTGCTACTGGAGTCCAAAAATTGAAAACAGACCCTTTGAATCAATTCAAGCTCGCATGAATCGATTCAAACGTTCCTGGACCTCATGAACAGTGATTCCAGTAAGCTTTTAATCGATTCATACGCTGTTCTAGAATTAGGAACAGTAAAAACAGTGTGTCTTGAATCGATTCATGCACTGTTGTAAATCGATTCATGATAGCACAGAGGCCATTTTATGCAGAAAAAGTCTCATTTATGGACTTCTAACCCCTTAACTTTATCATATGAGTTCCAATGCCTACTAAATTTTGACACCAACTTATATACATCATTTGTGACGTGTGGCCACCGGCCGCACTAAAAAATTCCCAAAAATAAGAGAGTTATGCGCATAAATGTGTTTCACTCATTTTGAGGCATTTTTGTGCAACTGAAGGACCTATTCTCAATGGAATTAGTCCATTCCAATTTCTACAAGTCATAAATCATGAATTTAAGCTATTAGAGTCGTTACATACCATCAAAATTACTTAAAACACAATTTGACCCTGTTGGTTCCTCAAATAAGCATAAACTTCAAAAACACAACATCACATATACTTCATAAAACATTGTAATTCATGAATTAACATAATCCATTCATCACTTGGGAAATAATTTCAGCCCCATAATTAACACCACACATTATCTAGGTCATAATCAAAAATTAGCCATACATGTAAGGTCCAATTTTCACCTATGACCTCCAAAATGAATATATACCAATCCAAGTGCATATTAAGCATACACCATTCATCATATGCTATACAAAATCAATACTCGTCGGCCAAGGCACTTCCTATACATTAATTTACCTTCACCCTCAAAATGTACACTTCCCAAAGATATAATTTCACTTCCATGAGTGTCCTGCATCACAAGGCTAAAATAGACAACATGGGAGAGTGAGTTATACATTCCAAAGGATAAATATGAATATAATATGATTATGTGCATATGCATTCAACATCATGTATACTTTGCATCAATATATCATTCACCATCATCATTATCAACATCTCACCAATATACATATAGTTCACTCATCCCTATGGATCATAACAAAGTACATATGCATACACACAATCAAACCCCTCATCATATTGGGATATCACGCATAAATCACTATACACAATATATGGGTTTGTATTCATATCTTTTATGTTGTCTTTAGGTATTTTTTCACCCAATCACAACCATCATCATTTCTCATCACCTTTGGCATACCTCCTTGCTATATGTAAATGCTCTTAAGCTAATGCACATGCACAACGGAGTAATTTGTCAATTGTGGATCCGACTATGGGAATAATCACCAAATTGTGAGTCAAGTATAATCATACAACCATACCCCTACTGCAGTAGTAAAATATGTAAACATATATCATCCAATTGCATGCATATCATTATGTTTTACTGGTACCAAACCGCATCGCCCATCTTGCAACACCTGGCCATTTACACCATGACCGCGGTAAACACCATAATCAATATAAAGGTGTTGGGGGCCGGCCATGATTCATACCATGGCGGCTGTGATCCATAGGACCACCGGGGACACTTGCTCATCAAAGAGGCACCCCCCACAGGGTTGACCACATGCAGCTCCCTGTAGCTATACATGGGCAGCTCCGTGACTTACACTCCAAGTCATAGGGAAAAATAAGAATACTCATGCACTGAGTTGCCCCCCCACTGGGCTGGCCGGGGGAATCCCCTAACATTCCAACACCGGCGGCTATGTAGTATGCCATGGATGCAATGTAAATGCAAATCATAATGCATTCTGACAACTATGCATCCTAATTATGCCACTCACCAATCAATATCACCATCATTTCCACCATATGTTTCTTAGTGGATTTTATTATCATTGGTTGTTACCATTGTTCAAGTTTTAGTATGGCATTTTCAACAATTCCTCACTTTCAATCATCAATCTTTCATCATCATAAAGGCATGCTAATCATCCATTTTCATTCTCATCTAACATCAACAACAATCATTCCATATTCACGGTAAATGTAAGCACAACCACAACATATCAAGGCATCACACTAGCCAAGCAAATTAACATCACCATTTAGCACACCATAAATATTCCAAATGCACAATACATGTTTCCAATCATATTCATCATCATCATCATATTTAATAATCTCAAATCATCATTACTACTCAAACAAGGAAAACAAGGAAAACATGCATATTGTTACATATGACAATCAAACACTTCTCAATCCAAGCATTTAGAATATAAAACTCCTCTCTTACCTCAAGAGAAGAATTCCGAACGCTACGACGTTCCCCCCTCGTCGTTCGGAATGGATCCTACATTTCATAAGGCACATATCATTATTTTCTACTCAAGATCACCAAGATTCATATATTCTAATCTAACACTTGGTGTTTACAACATTATCATTATCAAGCCATTTTTTATTTTATTAATCTCACCACAAACACCATGGGTTTGGTGTTCATATTTATTACCATGCATTTATAGCCACACCCATCAAATGGGTTGACACATCAATGGTGTTAGGGAATCCCTAAGCATGAGCAGCGGAAAGGTAAAAGGGATTCCATAGGATTTGCAAGGTTCCGTGTTTCAAAGCATAAAACAATTTCGAATTATTTTAGGTTACCTCTTGAAGAACTCTGAAGCAGTCGTAGCCTCATCCTTTAGGGGTCCACACGAGCACTCCCACCAGAATCGCAACACTTGCCAACTGCTAGGTTGACGGCGTGTAGCTCTTGCAACTTTTGCGAATTTGTGTCTCACTTGAGTGAACGGCCTATGAGCATCTTATGCTCTATTTATAGGCTTAGGTTTGACCTAATTTGTTCTCTCTAAAAGTGGGCTCCTTACTCATTCCAAATGAGTTAGGCCCAATAGCTTTATTTTAGTTCAACTAAAATAAGACAACATTTTCTGATGGGCTTACTCTATGTGTGTGACCCTATAGGTAAAATACCCGGTCATATTAATAATAAACTATTTTATTATTAATATAAAATAAGAGCGGCATCTAGCAATGCATCATTATGTCCGAATATTATCAACATAACCTATAAGTGATAATTATTTAATACGTTTATTCCTTTTGTCACGATATCCTAATTGGGCCCAAGGCATGGTCGCGTCATCCTTGTATGGCCCAATTTATTTTACTTGATACCGGAGTAGACTGGATCCGAATAAATATCTAATATTTATTCTTTCTAGCATGGCCATGCGTTTTCTTAGTCTTACTCCATCAAGTGGCCTATGGATATCACTCCTGTCACATAGGAGAGACAAATCCCATCTACATCACTCACATCCCTCTGTATAATTTGTTCATTGTCTAATCACAACCTTTATAGTCCTCTTGTTACAGAAGATGTTTAATTGTATTAAAACAATAAACTCCTCATGTAGGAATCGTAGTGACTTCAGGTCGAAGGACTACATATACCATTATCACATTGAGAATCGTTTATGACAATCATGTAACGATCCATGCAACGTTCTCATGGTGGGTCTGTCCAGTATATCATTACTCTTAATGTGTACCCGTGTGAAGACTCGATATCATCTATATCTATGATCTGTGAGATCAGGTCATCAGTACACTCACACACTAGTCTCAGTGTATTTACATGTCCCCATGTAAATACTTAACTAGGGACATTTTAGGAATAATTTTTAATGACCTATTACTCCAAGGATAAATAAGTTTAAAACAATTTTAAACTGAAATATTTATTCTATTGATAAGTAGAAAAATGATACAAATGAAAAAGCATAAAAGCTCATAGTGCATACACCAACAAATGGCCGTTAATCACCATTAATGGCTATCTACCTCCATCAATGCTATCAACCATCATCAATAACTACTCTCTTAACACATTTACTCATACCCATGATTCAAATATCATACAATTCATCATTAAATCACCTTTCCACCCAACATTAATCATTTTCCCCAATTTTCACAAGTTAAGGTTTTACCATAACACAACAACATCATAAATACACATCAATCTCTCACCATTCCAAGCATTAATTTTGTGTACCCCAATAAGGTTCATAAAGCTTGGATTTAAAACCACCCCACTTTAGGTTTCCATATTTAATGCTTCTCTCAATAACCCACATACATAAATGCTTACTCAAACATCAAAACCTCAAAACCTAGGGTTCATGCTCTTGAGAAATGACAAAGAGCTTACCTCAAGAGAAGAAATGAGAGAGTTTCCAAGAGAGGGAGAGAGCCATACAAAATTGAGGGAGAAGAAGGAGAAGAGAGCTCCAAGCTTCAAGCTCTTCCTTCTTGCCAATGGAAAGTGGAAATGGAGGAGGAAGATGCACACACCACTTAGGGCTTTTGAGAGGAAGAAGATGGAGAGAAGAAATGAGGAAGAAGAAGAAAATAGAGTGTTTGGCAAAGAAGTAGAAAGCCAACGTGAAAGTGAAGAGAGTTAAGTGAGTTTTGTGTTTTAATTTTACCTGTCTCATTAAAATTTACCGTTTTACAACAAACAGGATCTATGTTCAGGCTCAATACATTATCTAAAAATTATTCTGAATATATATCTAGACTCCCAATAATATTCTCAAAAGCCCTGACCAATGACACCTCAATTCAGATATTTGGTCCGACACCCATATTTTAATCGGGTCTATTTTCAGCTTATAGAGCCTCAATAAATTATGTATAGTTCCCAAAAATCTTAATTTAATTATTTCCAATATTTTGGGACATTAATTAACTCACATGTATTTATTCAATATTTATTCCTCTTATTTAATCATTTATTTCAAAATTTGGGATGTTACAAGTCTTCCCGCTGCTTGTAACCCCATATGCAAATACCGTACTTGTATGAAAACAAGAGAGGAGTTCATATGTAAATTCCTCAATATGCCAGATATGCAAGTGAAAAAATGATAGTTTTTGTTTTTTTATGCTTAAAAACAAGAAAGCATACTTCTAGAGTGATCTTACATGTACTCAACAATTTATCTTGGGGAAAGGCAAACTACAAATTACAAAGGCAAATCATAAAGAAAGCATACACCCTTAAACATGCTAAAACAGCAAAGGCAAATTATAAATTACAAATTACAAACCAAACAAGCCAATTGGTCACTACATTGGTCATTCATGAATATAATCACACAACTTCCATCTAAATTGCTTAAGAAAAGCTATATGGTACACACAGGACCTATGATTAATACACATGCAACTGATTTCTACCCAAGAAACTCAAAAAACTTACAAATTCACCCAAAAACTCCCACAACATACAGTCTCACAAAATCAGTTACATAATTTGGAACCAAAATCCTATTACAGAACCAAGATTTTACCTTTTCTTTTATTATTTTAAAAAATCCATTCCTGCTCTTGACAGAAAAATTACACTCTGATGATAAGGTTTTTCTTTTTGTATTTTTACCAAAAGCTCAATGTTGAATTGTATATTTCTGCTTTCTTTTACCAAATTACATTCATCCACCCCCACTATCGAGCCTTCCCGTCACCACCCTAAGCCACCCACGACCACCACAAAGCCATCCTAAACCACCCACCACCAGCCATAAAACCCCTCCGTCTCAACAATAACCTACCATCACTGATAGCCATGATCCATGACCAATAACCCCTTGACCATAACCCCCATAACCAACCACCACCCAACAAGCAAATCAACAGCCCAGATAACAAAATAAAACCAAGACAGAGTGAGGATACCTGTTGTTTGCTATAAATCGGGGTAACAATGGCAGACGAATGGCGGATCAAGAGAGGGACCTTCACTTTGCTAACTTCTAAGATGAAAGACAAGGGCAAAATGGTCACGTCATTTTCATCAGTTGGGAGAAGGAAACGGAGGTTCCTTGTGGGAGCTTTCCCTTACCCACTGCCAAACGCGGTTGAAACCCCACAAACGGAGAACAAAAAATGACTACGGAGAAGATGTTTCACAGTCAAATGCTATGCAATGGAGGAGGGTTTAGGAAACCTCAGTTTTCTAAGCAAAACAAAGCTGGAACTGGGAAACAAACACACACTAAATTACCCGTTTCAACTCCAAACCTCACTAAACTTCATGGGTACTATATTAACCCTATTCCAGAACTGCTGGCGCAATCCGTTTACCAAAATTTCATCATATGCGTGAATTATGTGCGAAAATGCATTTAATTCATTTATATGTAAAACCTATGTAGTAAACTATCTAAATGAGGTCCAAATCACACAAGGCTTATATGCATAGCTTCTAAATATTGTAGGGAACCTATTGGTCCCTTCCGGGGGTCCTCAAACCCACCGGGTCTCCAAATCACCTGTTTATTTTCTAATTTCACATATTATCACCTATATTCACTATATGCATAATATGCATCAAAATACCCTCACATCAATCATACTATTCACATTCATATCACCAAATAATCCAGACGCATAACATAAACCTGCCCATATCAAATAATCACTCAAAATTGGCTCCATGCCATAGATTACACACTTCATTAACCATTATCATAAATTAACTCAAATACCAAAGTTACACCATATACACTCATTTCCCCACCATCAATTCACATCATGAAGTTATGTTATCATCAAACAAATATCAAATATCATCATCACACCAAACCAATCCAAAATATATTGATCTCATAAACCATACAGTTAATCATTAGGTATCAAATACACCTCAAGTGACATTAAATATGATCATCATGAAACTATTACACAATTCTACACTTCCACGGCTTCCTTGGCATCGGCTAACCACTTGACGCACCCTCTGGGGCATTAGTACCCTCCCTGTCACTGGTTACTAAAGAAGGAAACCACAGCAAGGGTGAGTATTTGGAATATCATAATTAATCTAGAATGGCAATTATAATAATCATACCAATTTCAATAAATTAATATTTATATTATGCAATTTACCTATTCAACCATAACTATATAATTACATCTCTTATTTCACAATGATCCATACTCATCTCATCCTCAATATAATTTCAAGGACAACATAAATCATATACATGGCATCAATCATCATTATTACCTCAATCCATATCATATTTGTCATCAGTCATCAATTTCATAATAAAATATCATAAACATCACATCAAATTCTCACAACTATCTCTCATATAATGTTTGACACCTAGTATCTAGATACTAAAGGATCAGCCTTCAGCTAGGGTCCTACTTGACACCCCGTGGAACTTGCTTGGTCGACCGAGCCCTGCTTGACTCTCCATATCAGCCAATAGGTCCTACTTAACCATTGGATAGCTCAACTGGATCTCAAAGGACCACGGGAGCCAAAAATGAAGGGCAATCACACCGTCAGTCCTCCCACACCATATAATCATATATACATGCATACAACATATGGCTCATCATTAATAATCTCATACTCATCTGTCAGAAACTAACATTCATCAATCAAATAGAGCAGCCACACAGACCTGACCCTTAAACATCACGCCATAATATTTTAAATCACCACTAATTCATCAATTAAAGCATGTCATCCATAACCATCATTACATATACATCACGAAACATGATCATTATCCATTTTAATTCATGATTCACAACATAATGCATATACATAATTCACATACCATAATTCATCCATTTCTTATCAATTAATCAAGTACATTTATCATACTTTTATATTATGCATTCTCTTTTAAGTTCTTAATTACCAAATATTCATATAATCACACATACATATATATATATATATATAATTATCATCTTGCAATTCCTAAATTTCTCGTTACCCATTATCATTTTATAATCCTTTCGAGCCTAAGATACACACTAATTCTAATTAATTTCAACCCCGAACACCCCCTTACCTAGATTTCAAACTTTGATAATTTGCTCCCCGTATCGGTTGCATCCCACAGTTACTTGGTTTGCTTCCCCACTTTCAATTCCAGCACCTACTTCACCACTCGGTCTTTCGGCACTCGTTTCGGCACCTACAAATGCCAAAACTTTAGAAGTCATCTCCAAGCTTCACATGGTCATAAAACACAAAACCATGACCTCCTACATCACATGTAAATTTGGATAGAGAGAGAAAGAGAAAGAGGGAGAAGAAACTCAAAATCAAAGGTCCCTCAATAGCATACCTTGGTTCCTGAAGTCCAAAATATGGTCAATCCTAAGTTCCCACTAAAAACTAACTTAAATCTTAGCCTCAAGTTACAAGAGGAAGAAGAGAAGAGAGGGAGAATGGTTTGAAGCTCTGTTTTTTGCATGTGTTATGTTTCTATCTCAATAATGTTTTAAAACTGTCCGCGATGCTGATGTTACATGCCAGGTCATAATTTTTTGCCTGACGCTACATTTTAAACTCACCAATTTGTCTCATATCCCTATATTATCATTATTTTAAGCTTAATTACACATACACTTATTCTTTTGAACATAAAATACCTGGGATGTTACATCACGTGCTTCTGAAGCTTGTTGATTTCATTAGCCAGAGAGTTGCAACACACTTTACTGTTTTCCAAATCAGTTTTCAAAATAAGATTTTCTTGTTTTAGTCTTTGTAACTCTTCAAGAGGCATTCTCTCATTCTCTTCCATCTCATTTAGAATATTCTTATCAAAACTTTCTTCTTTTAATTTCAAAATTTGGTTTTCATATTCGGTGGCCATATCAACATGTTTTATTTTCAAATTGTTGAAATTTTCAGTAATTTTACAAAATCATTAAGTAAAAGTTCATAGTTTTCCTTAAAGTTCAAGATAACTTACTTCCTTAAAGTCTAAGTCGCTGGAACAAGCCTCTGAGTTTGATTCTAAGTTAGCCATCACACATATCTGAGCAGACTCATTTTCTTCCTCAGACTCACTTGAGCTTGATGAATCCTCATCATCTCATGTGATGAGTCCCTTCTAGTTTTTGAAGAATTTCTTCTTCTCTTTCCTGTCCTTATCTTTATTTAGGAGAGGACATTCAACTTTTATATTTTTTTGGCTTCCTGTAGTTAAAACACTCAAGAGTTGATTTGTCAGTTTTAAACTTAAATTGAAATTTACCTTTGTGGTCTTTCTTGTAATATCTCAAATTTTAGTAAAAATAAACTATTAATGCAAAATAAGTTAATTATTTGTTTCCCGGAGTTGGTGGAGAAATTAATTAAATATTAATATGATTTATGGGTAAAATAAAATTTATTGAAATCGGATGATTTAACCAAAGGTATGGGACCCATTAAATTATTTTGGGCATTTGATGGGTCTAGAATAATGAGGAATTTATTATGGTTATGGTGGTATGTTCAAAATAATTTTTGGTGTTGAGGAAATATTTATTCATACGCGACATATGTTAATGAACGGTGAAAATACGAGTGACATATGCATTAGCCATAGGCACATGGCATTTGAATTTGAGATGGCCAAGAAAAAAAGGGAACTTATTGAGAGTGTAAATTGAGAGAGGAAATTCTATTTATTAGGAACTAACTAATTATGTTGTTATTGTTGTTGTTGTTAGTGTTGTCTCTTGATATTTCTTATGGATTGTGACAATAAATGTGATAATGTTGTGAATTAGTGACATGATTCTATTTTGCGGTATGATTGTTATTAGAACTTGTCTACATATGTGTGTGCTCAATGGAAATTGATAAGAAATATGACGTTGCTGTTGGATTAAAACTCCTTGATAGGAGAATATGATTGAGTATACTCATATATCTATATTATCACATTTTGTTTGATTGTTCATCATTGAGAAAGTATGCTCACTCTCCATGTTGTCTAGTTTTTTAGCTTTTGAGTTGTAGGACATGATCATGGAGTGATTCTTTTTGAAGAGATGAGGTATTGTGAAGAAAGAGATATCTTGATGCCTTGGCTGACATGATTTTGAATTAATCAGCTATGGCATATTTCTTTTAAAATCATTGTATACGGTATTTGTTTTGTATAGTTATACTATTGTTTAATGCCTTATAAGTGTGATGATGATTTGATATTTTAAGATGTTGGCTGATACATTAAGATCACTTGAAATGAACTTATGACTATTTTGTATCACAAAGTAATATATGATGATGCATGACATTGACTTAGAACCTAGTCAATAATGTTAGGTAGTTGGGTCATGAATGGTAAATAGTCTTATCGATATTATACAATTTGAATTTGATAGCCACTATGATGACATTGATGTTTATATTGATGGACAATCCATGGATTGATGAAATATCAAACTTGTTAAATTGTGATTCAATGTTGATGTATGATTTGGCCATGCTTTGATGATTGAATTGAGGATTGGATTTTAATGCAAAAAGGTCTTGATGAATTTGTGATGTTTCTCACATGTTTTATCCCTAACATAAGTAATTCTTGATGAAATTAAGTCCAAGAAAGTCTAAGCATTGCATGATTCAAGGTCCCCAAGGCATGGTATACTTGAAATTGGAAAATCCACAACCAGTGGAAAATTCCCATGGCTAGTGGATCACTTTGACCTTGAAAATTTACAAAATAGGTCATGAAGGCAGTGCATTCCACGGCCAGTGGAATGCCTTGACTTAAAAGGTGCAATTCTAGCAAAATGGCAGTGCATTCCATGGCCCGTGGAATGGATCCATGACTAGTGAAATGATTCCACAGCCTATGGAATCCTTAAATGTTGATTTTACGTATTTTTGTGCCATTTTTGGTTAGGATTCGCACTTCTTTATTTCATGGCATGCTTGTATAATCGAATGTACATGTTTTTACTATACTTTGACAATCACCTTGTGCTTACTTGGATCTCTTCTCATATCCACTCTTGTTTTTAGATTAACTTATATGTTCCATAAACACTTATATAGTAATTATGTAATTAATTCTCCTAAGTAGATGTTTGTTTAAATTACATACTTTCTCATATCATCATATATAAGATAGGTCTTTAAAAGGATCCGGGAGTAATTGTTAAAGTTTTTATTCGTAGTGTTCTTCTTCTAACAGTTGTTTAAATCATGAAAAATTTATCCTAATTTTTAATATCTAAATAATAATATCATGAATATCATTTATCAGATTAAGGCACCACATTTCTTATGAAATCTCTTAGGTCTGCCTTTCTTTTTTCTCAACATCCTGTGGAATCTTTTTGTCATAAGAGCTAACTCCTCATCCGTGTCTTCTCCTAACTTATTAGAGTCTGGTTCTGAATTGATGGATTCTTCACCTTTGAGAGCCTTGGACTTGCTCGAGTTTTTAGATTTTAGAGCAATGCCTTTGAAGGAGGAAGGCTTGCTAACTTCCTTCTAGTTTAAATTCATCTTATGAACCCTAAGCACTAAAAGGAGTTCATCGAGACTGAGGGTGCTAAGGTCTTTGGCCTCCTCAAAGGCTGAGCATTTTGCTTCAAACCTCTCAAGCAAACTCCCAAGGAGCTTGAAATTTATATCTTTGATAGATGGAGTTGTCGCCAAGTCCTGGAGCTCATTCAGCAAAGTTTGGAATCTTCCAAACATCTGGTCTACTGACTCATGTTCCTCTATTCTGAACGTATCATACTGTTTTATTAAAAGTATCTTCTTGGATCTCTTCACATTTTAGGTTTCTTCATAGTTGTTTTGAAGATCATCCCAGATTTCCTTAGTTGTCTTGTAGCTATAGACCTTATTGTACTCAGATTTACTCAGAGCACATGTAAGAATTTGGCTTTAGCATTGGCCTCTACCTTCTTTATATCAAGCATATTCCACTGATCCTTAGGTTTGGGCTTCCCATCTTTATCAACAGGAATAGGGTGATCACCAATGGTGATAATTCCCCACAGAATGTATTATGTGGACTTAATGAACATTTTCATTTTGTCCTTCCAATACGGGTAGTCTTTAGCAAAGAAGGCTAGTGGTCTGTTTATTGATGATCCTTCTGCTATTAGCTGGTTGTTCTGAGGAGCTGCCATGAATCTTTATCTTTTTCACCTATGAGAGTGATCAACCTGAAAGGACAAGCTCTGATACCAATTGATGGTTCAGAGTCAGACTCAGAGGGGGGTTCGAATAAGTTTGAGACTCTTTTTGCACGAAACTTAAAAACTTTTTGAGCATAAAGCTACCATACTTTTGAACAAGACTTTATAAGATCAAGGATAGAGAAATTTAACACAAAATTTATACTGGTTCACTTCCAACTCAAGCTACGTACAGTCCCTTCAAACTTGAAGGATTTCCACTATGTAAAAACACCTTTTACACAATAGCATAGACCATGCCACAAGTATTATTGACTCCAACCACTCCTGGCTTAAACCCAAGTATTGTTTCAACAAGACACTCCTGGCTTCATCCTAAGTATTCTTCTAAAAGCCTCTTCAAGCAAAATAATTATTTTTCAATGGAAACTAAGGCTGGCAACACACTAGACTTTTACACAAATAAGGATTTGACAGAGAGTTTGCATTTGTGTTTCTGATGACTTAGTATATACAAAAGATACAAGATAAAGAGTTGATCCACTAAGTATGAAAGACAAAGACTAAGGTCTGCTAGGAGCAGAACAACAAAAAAAGTCTTTCCTTTAATGAAGAAAGCTAAAACTGAGAGCTTGAAAGACTAGAGAGAAGCTTTCATGAATCTAATTCTTAGAGTGTTCAAGTCGTTAACTTCTTCAAGTTCTGAGATCCCTTCATATATATATAGGCCTTTGAGATAGCTATTGTGAATACATTGAAGAGATTTAGCCATTGTGAGCATTGGGCCTTAAAGATGAGATGAGGATAAAAAGTCTGGTACAAAGAACATCAGACCTTAAACTAAAATGGTGTTCCTTGAGAGCTTCAGAGCAAAAGACCTACTGTTGGTTTTCTTCTTTCAACTAAAACATGTAGAGCATATAAAGTTGACCTTCTGAAAGATTTCTGACACAAGAACTAATCTTCATCAGTTTTTTAAAATGCACAAAACAGCTACATTGGCTTGTCTTCTTTTCTCTTTTTATGATAAGAAAAGTTACTCTTGATAAGAACTTGGTTCAGAGCATTTTCAAAAATAATCTTTGATCTTTGTTTTATGCAAGCTTTGAAGTAACTTTCTTGTTGCTTCTATAGTTTGGGGTCTGATTGATGAATCAAGTACACGTGCTAAGTTCAGAATACATATACTTAGCAGTCCAAAAGTTTGGATGAGCGTACATGAATCAGACTCTTCTTGAGGAATGTTCTAGGACCAGACTTGTCATTTTTTTTGTGATTCCCGGTTGCTATGATACATCTTCATTTGATCCTCCTCCAATTTCTTCCTCTCAACCTTGATTTCCTACACCTCCATTAATATGCCATGTTGCATACAGAGTGAATGAAGCACGCTTAGGCTTTTGAGATTAGACCATATGGCACCTTGGTGCACATATCTCATCTCATCCTCGTTCAAGCGCTCCTTTAGCTAAACTGACATTGTGAAGTATGGATTGGCATGGTTCCCCATAGGCTCTAAGAAATGTAAATAATATTTCCCACTAACTAGATCAAATGGGAGGAATATTGAATCACCAAAAATCTTCACATTAGGGTTCTCTGTAACGATATTCTCCAACATAGATTTATCTACGTCGGTTTTAACAACTATTCCAACATAGATTTATCTACGTCGGTTTTAACAACTATTCCAACATAGATTTATCTATGTCAGTTTCAACAACTATTTTGCGCTTGTCCTTAGGCATAGTCTTATCCTTGAGGATGACATCATCATTCTCTCCCCTCTTTTATTGTGTAAACCTTTTTCCTTATCCCTTGTTCCTTTTTTTCTAAACAAGCTCAACACCTCTTTTTTTATGAAGTTTAGCAATCTTCTGAACTCACAGTTTTTTCCCTTTTCAACTTAGGTTGGATTTTGTTCTCCATATTGGTCGCACTAACATTTGCCCACTAAAGTTTCTTTTCACTAGGTGCTAACACCCACTGATCCTATATACCAAAGCACAAATATAGTTAGCACATCAAATAATTATAGATACATTAAAGAAACTTAAAAGGAATTGGAAAATAACCAAGATATTTGAGATATTCATGTCTTGAAGCCTCAACAACATCTTACACTTTATTAGTTGAATCTTGTAGCTTCACTAAAGGCATTGATAATGTGTCCAGTGGGTATAGAAACGTTGGGTTCAATTTTTAAGAACTGATGTATGTTCGCTTGTGACATTCACAGATTACATCATAGATCCCGTAAATACCCACAATGGTGGCTCAGAAAGAATATTAACTGGCTTGTCACTAGTGTGACCATCCCCTATATCTCGGATTAAAAGCAAAGATAATCTTTGAATGAAAAAGACAGAATGGAGAGGATACTTGGTGAGATGACATGGGCAATTTACCTTGTACATGCCAGAGATGTCGTTATTGAGCTAACGATATCAAAGCAAAAGAAGTTTTTTAGATGCAAAGTGAGAAATGATGAGAAATAAACCCTTTTTTATAGTTGAGTCTTGGACCGAAAAAAGGTAGGAATAATTAGACACAGTGATGACAATGTGCATGTATGTCGCTTCGTATACCGAATGACGATTTCATAGAAATCGAAGCGTTATACCCATTAACCACTTGACATGTTTCATAATTAGAATTTGACACTAGAAAAAAGAGCACTCCGGTATAAAATGTCATTATACTAAATGAATTTTTTTGTAAACAAATCCATAACATAAACTCCCTGTAACATCCTGAATTTTATAATAATGAATAATTGATGAGAATAAATAATAAATAATTGTATATGAGTGGATTTGTGTCCCAAAAATACTGGAATGATTAAATTGGGATTTAATTGGAATATTTATAATTTATTGAGCTTATGTGAGATGAAATTATACCCGATTAGAATATGGGTGTCGGACTAAGTATCTCCGATTGAGATGCCGCTAGTCAGGGCTGTTAAGAATATTATTGGGAATCTGAATCTATATTCAGAATAATTTTTGGAATTAGTATTGAGCCCAAACTGTGAGCCTGTTTATTTTAAAGCGATGAAATTTTAATGGAGAATTAAAAATTTAAAATCAAAAGCCCATTCTTCTCCTCCTATATTCATTGGGTCCTTACTCCTATTTGGTAGGGACGTTTCTTCTTCTACTTTTACTTCCCTTCTCCATTTCTTCCTCTCTTCTCTCCAAAAACCAAAGCCATATGGAGTCTTCTCCTCATCCACCATTTTCGTTCATGGAAGCTTGAAGGAGAAGCTCATGGTTGGGTCCTCTTCCCATCTTCTCCTCTATTTTCGTATGGATCTCTCTCTATTGAAAGCTCATGTTGCCTCTTTGGGTGAGGTAAGTTCCTCATCATTTTCATGAGCTTTATGCCCTAGATTTTGGGTTCTTGGTATTTGGGAGAGTGCTTATTTCATATGAGTTGTTGGGAGAAGCTTTAAATGAGGGAACCCTAAGGTGGGGTGTTATTATTATGGCATTAATGGTGGGTTGTTATAGGTGCATGGAATTAATACTTGGATGAGTGGAAAATAAATGAGCATTTATGATGTTGATGGGTTTTTAGTGAAACCATAACTTTAATAAATTGGGGAAAGTATGAAATGTGTGTAGAATGTAGGTTTAATGATATTGGAGAATGATATTAATGATGAAAGATGGCCATTGATGGTGATTAATGAGCATGGGTAAATGTTATTGGGTTTTGATGAAAACCCTAGCCCTAAGAATTTGGGGAAATGGATATAATCTAGCTTGGAAGGTTAAGTTAAAAGTGAATGGATGATGTTTAAGATAAAATGTTGCTTAAAATAATATAGAACCATTGGTGGTGAAACCTATAGATAGATGTTGATATGCATAAAGAATGTGAGGAAGTAGAAGAATTGATTTTAAGGATGGACATATAGAATATTCGATGTTGGGTTTAGTTAGCCTTAAGATCTAAAGGATCTTGGCCTTGGGAAAGGAATTCGCGAAGCCTAACACAATTGCATAAGTTGATGTTTACTAAGTCTAGGACTTGATGTTAAGCTTTGTGATAAGCTAACAAATGTTTAGAGTTATGATGATTATTGATTATGTGTATGCATATATATTGGTATGTAGATCGTATTCCGGATGATGCGATGGAGCATTCGGAGCATTGGAACCGTTTCGGCTCTTCCCTCGAGGTAGGAGAGGAGTTAACATTCAAATTGCATGAGTAAATTCGATAGTGATTGTTGTATATGATGAATACTTATGCCTACCTTGCCATATAGTTATTGAGATGTTTGGAATGGCAAGTTGATGATTATTATGGATAGTGTATAAGAATATGTTTGTTAAAGATGATGAGTCTGAGTCTTGCATGATTAATAAATTGCGAATGAAGATTTATAAGTATGAATGGGAACCGGTTGTATATGCCTTTTTATGTGTATGAAATGTTGGTGATATCCAAATTTAGTTTATAATGAGAATTTCCGAGTGAGAATGCTTAGAACGAGTCGTATATGCCTCACATGTTGTATATGATGTGCTGGAAGTGAGTGAATTGGCCTGAAATATGGTTTCATATGACAACCTATGTGAATTTACGTTTTCTGTCAAAATTCTGATTTTCTCGCTTAAGCGAGGTGGGATCTCGCTCAGGCGAGGATCCCTTGTGTCAGTATTATAGCTTCTGGAAAAATCTCGCCCAGGCGAGTGGGATTTCCACTCAAGCGAGATGCATGTTATGCAATCAGGGGAGTTACTGGGCGAATCTCGCTCAAGCGAACATGGCCGCGCCTGAGCGAGCGAGAGTGTGGAGTCTGATGCTGGGACGGTACTCACTCAAGCGAGTGAATTGTATTGTTGTGCCTCGAGCGAGACGAATGAATGGTGAATAGGCGAGATTCTGGACGAATTCCATCCGAGCGGGAATTTTAGAAAATAATTTCATGATGTGGTGAATTTCTGAGTGAAATTCTGAGTGAGCTACGTTCGAGACAGGACCTTTCGAGTGAGGAAGTGCATATAATTCCGAGTGAAAGGTCTCCCTGTAAAATATTTCGAGCAGTGGAGTTCCGAGTAGGAATTTCCGAGTTCAAAGTAACTCGTTCCGAGTGGAGTGCCTCCGTGTGTCTAATTCTGAGTGGGATGGCACCGATAGGAATACACGGGGTGAGTCTGTCCAGAAGCACTTTGGAATAATTCCACCCGAGTGAAAGACTTAGTGCTAGGAAGCCTAGCTCGAGCGAAAAAGAAAGGAAATCGGTGTTTGGAATAATATACCGAGTGAAAGATCGAGCGAGTGATGGTCGGTCTTGGGATTAGTTTGCCGAGTGACAGACCACTCGAGAGATGAGTTGGTTTTGAAATAGTTTGCCGAGTGAAGACCGATCAGGTGTTGAGTCGGTTTTGGAATGAAATTGCCGAGTGAAAGGCTGATTAAGAGATGACTCGGATTTGGAATGAAATTATCGAGTGAAAGACTGATTGGGAGATGACTCAGATTTGGAATAAATTGCTGAGTGAAAGGCCGAGTGAGAGACGAGTCGGCTTTGATTGATTTTACCGAGTGGAAAACCGAGCAAGATGAGTTGGTTTTGATTGAAATTGTCGAGTAAAAACCCGAGTGTTGGGAAGCCTTGCCGAGTGAGCGAGTGTGGAAAGAAGGACGACCTCTGGTCGGATTCTGCTTAAGCGAGTGGATACCTCGCTCAAGCGAGCGAGTGTGGAGATGGCTACTAGAGTAATTCCGCCTGAGCGAGTGGCCGGGTGTGTGGTGTCTCGCCCAAGCGAGGAACCTGGAAATAGATACTGGCGTTATTTCGCCCGAGCGAGATAGGATCGCTCAAGCGAGACTGAGGTCTGATACTTAAAACCCCTTTCGCTCAGGAAAACTTGGGGCGGTTAAATGAACTATCCTCATCTCGCTTAAGCGGAGGTGCATCTCGCTTGAGCGAGATACCCAAAAACTTGGGATTTTCGTTATTTCCCTCAATGATTGATGCCAAGCCCCATTCCCTTATATTATGGGATATTTATGGAGATATATATGTGGTAATTATTGATGATATGTCACCATGGGGAAACGAAAATAAATTGATGAATCTGAAATAAATTATTTGTGATGTTTTCACCACTAAGAGTGGGATAAGAGGGAATGATGATGAGAATTTAATAAAGAGGCTATAAGATACATTTTAAGACAATGATGATAAATAATGAGAGGAAAGCCCACTAAAGGAATGTGTGATAACATTGATGAATATTACCTAATGATGCAAACATAATGTGGTTGATACAAGTAATTGACTTGTATGTATATGAGGCAATGATGATTGCTATATATATATATATATATGTTCTGAAAATGCCTTTGATATCCATGTGTGGATTGTTATGAATGATGTTTGTGGCCATTGAGATTCCAATTATATGAATGATGTGCCTTGAGGGGCTTGTAAATGATTACAAATAATTATTAAAATGCCAAATTAATTATATCCCTAATTGAGAGGGTGAGCTATCCTTGCGAGGTTGTTGGACACATGCATTATTGCATTGTTGTATTCATGGCATAGCATGACATTGATATGTATTGTTGAATATATCACCTTGCGAGGTGCCACGATGGGTATATTCCAGAGTGAAGAGAACGTTGTCCCATTGTTGAATATATCACCTTGCGGGGTGCCACGATAGGTATATCCCGGAGTAAAGAGGACGTTGTCCTATTGTTGAATATATCACCTTACGGGGTGCCACGAGGGGTGTATCCCCGAGTGATGATGGTATTGTGATAATTATTGTGAAGTGAATCACCTTACGGGGTGCCACGAAGGGTGTATCCCTGACTGATGATATTGTTATGATAATCATTGGGAAATGAATGGTATGGTGGATATGATCACCCTTGGTATGAAATCGGATCCGTTGCATATGCATTAAACAGTTGACATTTGCATTAGCCATAAGAGCATGGCATTTGAAATGGGATGACCACGAGTGACGAGAAACCCCTTGCGAGGAGGTATTGAGTGAAGCCTTAATGAATTAATGATGATAATGATTATGAATGCCCTTGCTGATAAGTGGCAATATGTGATGGTGTATGTGATTGTGTATATGTTGTGCTTGTTTATGATATGAATTGCAATTCATGAGGCTTGTATGCCTATTATAATAATGAGATGATAAATGAATTCTAATTTTATGATTTATAGCATAGCACACATGATGTTTGTATGCATAAACACATGATCATAATATATATATTATTTGTCATTTTGAATGTATAACTCACTCTCCCATGTGGTCTCCTTTTTAGCCTTGTGATACAGGTTGCCATGGGATGAGTTTGAATTTTAATTAAAGCTTTGGTCAAGGTAAATAGTAGTAGAGGAAGTGCCTTGGCCGACATCATATATAAGTTCTTGTGTAATGAATGAATTGGATATGAGGATATAGATGATTTAGTGATTGTGTATATGTATGAGATAATCCTTGAATTTGTGGATGATGGATATATGTGAGGAATGTAAGAGATGATTTGATGTATATTAGAAGGATTAAAATTGAAAGATGTTCATTGATGATTGAGATAGTCAGGAGAATATCCCCGAATGTATATGTATATGTATGTACATATATATATATATATATATATATTTATCTTAGGCAATGCATGCGTCTACAGAATATGCATGAATGTGATAAGGTAATAGGTTTGCATGCTTGCCTAGCCTTTTTCCATATCGTCATATATGGGACTAGGCGTGTACCCGGTATACACATTCTTCCGCTGTAAACTCTATTAATTTTGTGTACCGTTATGGGCATTTTAGTTATCGATCTAGTTTTAGGTTATTTAATCTCACTCTTTGGTTTTCTGTGATTTGGGTCTTGATGTGATCATGGTGGTGTCTTGGAAATATTTTCAAACGCGAAAAATTTATTCGCATTTTTATTAATTATGACGATTACATCGGGATTCGAGTACAGAAAATCAGGGGGTGTTATAATCTGGTATCAGAGCATATTTTGCTCTGAATTAGAGTTATTGGTCACTGCCAGAGCATGATTGCTCTGTGAGGAATCGATATTATGGATGATTGGAGCATGATTGCTCAATGGTGAGATACTTATGGTGATCTTTGGAGCGGGATGCTCATCATTGGAATATGGTTGTTTGTATAGATTTAAGAATGATAATTACCTAGAGAATGATGATATTACGTTTGATTGCCCTATATTGACTTATGAATGACTAGTTGTCTAAGGATTATGAATTGATTATAAGGGCATACTTACTTATTAAGGAATTATTGTGAATCATTAATATTGAGTTGTGAGTGATGCTATTTGAGGACTTTTATGAGATTGTGATTCAAAAGACGTGGATGTTGACTATTGGGAGTATACCCTTTTTCATTGAGGTTATATGATGCACTTGTGGAACCTAGTTGCTCATTGATGATCATGAATGAATTATGGGATTGAATATGAGTGAATGAATTTCTTCAATATGTGATTGATGTATTGATTGTGTAAGACCGGCCAAGTTCCTTACCCTATTACCTTCAAATGATGAATATATTGTTATTGTGCATTGATGTTGATATATATAATGCAAATTGATTTGATGTTAGATCCATATTGGATGTTAATCATAAAAATGAAAGATGAGTTGATGACTGTGAAATATGAGGTATGAATTGGATTGATGATGAATTTGTACCATGTGTGATCATGGATAAGATATGTTAGTTATGTATTGATTTAATGATGGACCTATGCTGTATGTTGATTACAGATAGGAGGTAATAAGGGTGAATGGATATGGTAGTAGACCATACCGGTTGAGACCTTGATGTGCATGTGCACCTTGAATATAAATTGTTGGTCAGGTCTCTTATATGCACTATGCCTGTGGCGTCTAGCCAAGGAGTGCTTGTTAAATGAAATGAAACTTACATGCTTGAGTTGATTGAATGAATAATATTGAGGAATTCCCTAGTGTGGGTGTTTTTAAATTTAAATGATTGGGTGTGCCATTTGTAAGGGATGAATTTTATATCCTTTGGTACAAGAACCCTATATGTTAGATGATACAAGTAATTGTTGTATCCCTCTAGATTGGGAATTTGATTATGTGATAGGCGATTAAATGTGAAATCGAATACATGCTTGATTGGGGTTGTGTCTTGGTTTTTGGTGTGTGAAAATCGAATGAATAATTGAATTGATTTTGACCCACTAGGTGTGGTAACCCCAGATGACTTGATGCGATCTTGTATGATCGAACCTTTTGGAATTTGACCCTATGGCGGTCTAGGCTCTAAGGTGATCCTATGAGCTATGATAAGTGATTTTATTTGTTGTGGAAGAATTCCACAATGGGTACTAGGTAACCGTTAGACTTCCTAAATCTATTGATTGATCGAACCTTGTGAATGGTTGAGCCATAACAAAATTAATTGTGAAATACGTTGTTGAAGCTAGAGCTGATATTTAATGGAATATGAATGATGAATGCCTAATGTGGAAGCTTATTATACGATTAAGTAGCGTACTTGATAAGAGTTTGGTGAATCTTTTAAGGCTCGAATTGATTTATAGCCAACAAATATGTAAGTGAGACAAGAATTTTAGGCTATTTGAGCACGGATTTGGATGGATGAAACCCAAGGATGGGGTATTTACTTTGTGATGATTGAAAATATATGATTGGTACACCGATTGATGGTGAAGTTAATTAAGATTTGATGATTGATATGGCACGATGGATGCCAAATTAATTATATAATGACGATGAAAAATGAACATGTTAGTGGTGGACTGGTGAGGATTGTCACCAAGTCTTATGTGGACTGGTATCGCTTGAATATGTGTGACCGATGTGAGCAATGGGAATACAAAGAACTGGTCCCGATATGGCCTTGCAGGCCATAGGCATTATGGCAACATGCACTATGCGTCGACTTTATGTGTTTGTGGTAACCACTATAGGATTGGGACGCCTTCCTGTATGTCGGATGCAGCAACACATAGGTCGGGCAGGTGTAGGGATTGTAACTGCTTATGGTGAATGAATCGAACCTATCTAGACGTACCGAGTATGAACATGTGAGCTCTGTTGGGTGAGTTGTGATTGATGACATATGACATGATTGGAAAGGAAATTTTATGTTAAGAATGATGAAGTGATGATAAACATGTCTTGATGGACCTTGGGAAGTCCAATGTTATTCTATGGTATCGTTGAACCTTGTTGACGTGTGGCCTGAGGTATGGCCTTATGAAATGCATATCGATGCTGAATTTCGAGGACGAAATTCTTTTTAGGTGGGGTGGATTGTAACATCCTGAATTTTATAAAAATGAATAATTAATGAGAATAAATAATAAATAATTGTATATGAGTGGATTTGTGTCCTAAAAATATGGGAATGATTAAATTGGGATTTAATTGGAATATTTATAATTTATTGAGCTTACGTGAGATGAAATTATACCCGATTAGAATATGGGTGTCGGACCAAGTATCTCCGATTGAGATGCCGCTGGTCAGGGCTGTTAAGAATATTATTGGGAATCCGAATCTATATTCAGAATAATTTTTGGAATTAGTATTGAGCCCGAACTGTGAGCCTATTTATTTTAAAGCGATGAAATTTTAATGGAGAATTAAAAATTTAAAATCAAAAGCCCATTCTTCTCCTCCTATATTCGTTCGGTCCTTACTCCCATTTGGTAGGGACGTTTCTTCTTCTACTCTTACTTCCCTTCTCCATTTCTTCCTCTCTTCTCTCCAAAAACCAAAGCCATATGGAGTCTTCTCCTCCTCCACCATTTTCATTCATGGAAGCTTGAAGGAGAAGCTCATGGTTGGGTCCTCTTCCCCTCTTCTCCTCTATTTTCATGTGGATCTCTCTCTATTGGAAGCTCATGTTGCCTCTTTGGGTGAGGTAAGTTCCTCATTATTTTCATGAGCTTTATGCCCTAGATTTTGGGTTTTTGGTATTTGGGAGAGTGCTTATTTCATATAGGTTGTTGGGAGAAGCTTTAAATGAGGGAACCCTAAGGTGGGGTGTTGTTATTATGGCATTAATGGTGGGTTGTTATAGGTGCATGGAATTAATACTTGGATGAGTGGAAAATAAATGAGAATTTATGATGTTGATGGGTTTTTAGTGAAACCATAACTTTAATAAATTGGGGAAAGTGTGAAATGTGTGTAGAATGTAGGTTTAATGATATTGGAGAATGATATTAATGATGAAAGATGGCCATTGATGGTGATTAATGAGCATGGGTAAATGTTGTTGGGTTTTGATGAAAATCCTAGCCCTAAGAATTTGGGGAAATGGATATAATCTAGCTTGGAAGGTTAAGTTGAAAGTGAATGGATGATGTTTAAGATTAAATGTTGCTTAAAATAATATAGAACCATTGGTGGTGAAACCTATAGATAGATGTTGATATGCATAAAGAATGTGAGGAAGTAGAAGAATTGATTTTAAGGATGGACATATAGAATATTCGATGTTGGGTTTAGTTAGCCTTAAGATCTAGAGGATCTTGGCCTTGGGAAAGGAATTCCCGAAGCCTAACACAATTGCATAAGTTGATGTTTACCAAGTCTAGGACTTGACGTTAAGCTTTGTGATAAGCTAACAAATGTTTAGAGTTTTGATGATTATTGATTATGTGTATGCATATATATTGGTATGTAGATCGTATTCTGGATGATGCGATGGAGCATTCGGAGCATTGGAACCGTTTCGGCTCTTCCCTCAAGGTAGGAGAGGAGTTAACATTCAAATTGCATGAGTAAATTTGATAGTGATTGTTGTATGTGATGAATACTCATGCCTGCCTTGCCATATAGTTATTGAGATGTTTGGAATGGCAAGTTGATGATTATTATGGATAGTGTATGAGACTATGTTTGTTAAAGATGATGAGTTTGAGTCTTGCATGATTAATAAATTGCGAATGAAGATTTATAAGTATGAATGGGAACCGGTTGTATATGCCTTTTTATGTGTATGAAATGTTGGTGATATCCAAATTTAGTTTATAATGAGAATTTCTGAGTGAGAATGCTTAGAACGAGTCGTATATGCCTCACATGTTGTATATGATGTGCTGGAAGTAAGTGAATTGGCCTGAAATATGGTTTCATATGACAACCTATGTGAATTTACGTTTTCTGTCAAAATTCTAATTTTCTCGCTTAAGCGAGGTGGGATCTCGCTCAGGCGAGGATCCCTTGTGTCAGTATTATAGCTTCTGGAAAAATCTCGCCCAGGCGAGTGGGATTTCCACTCAAGCGAGATGCATGTTATGCAATCAGGGGAGTTACTGGGCGAATCTCGCTCAAGCGAACATGGCCGCGCCTGAGCGAGCGAGAGTGTGGAGTCTGATGCTGGGACGGTACTCACTCAAGTGAGTGACTGGTATTGTTGTGCCTCGACCGAGCGAGACGAGTGAATGGTGAATAGGCGAGATTCTAGATGAATTCCGTCCGAGCGGGAATTTTAGAAAATAATTTCATGATGTGGTGAATTTCTGAGTGAAATTCCAAGTGAGCTACGTCCGAGACAAGACCTTCCGAGTGAGGAAGTGCATATAATTCCGAGTGAAAGGTCTCCCTGTAAAATATTTCGGGCAGTGGAGTTCCAAGTGGGAATTTCCGAGTTCAAAGTAACTCGTTCCGAGTGGAGTGCCTCCGTGTGTGTAATTCCGAGTGGGATGGCACCGATGGGAATACACGGGGTGAGTCTGTCCAGAAGCACTTTGGAATAATTCCACCCGAATGAAAGACTTAGTGCTAGGAAGCCTAGCGCGAGCGAAAAAGAAAGGAAATCGGTTTTTGGAATAATATACCGAGTGAAAGACCGAGCGAGTGATGGTCGGTCTTGGGATTAGTTTACCGAGTGACAGACCGCTCGAGAGATGAGTTGGTTTTGAAATAGTTTGCCGAGTGAAGACCGATCAGGTGTTGAGTCGGTTTTGGAATGAAATTGCCGAGTGAAAGGCTGATTAAGAGATGACTCAGATTTGGAATGAAATTACCGAGTGAAAGACTGATTGAGAGATGACTCGGATTTGGAATAAATTGTTGAGTGAAAGGCCGAGTGAGAGACGAGTTGGCTTTGATTGATTTTGCCGAGTGGAAAACCGAGCAAGATGAGTCGGTTTTGATTGAAATTGTCGAGTAAAAACCCGAGTTTTGGGAAGCCTCGCCGAGTGAGCAAGTGCGGAAAGAAGGACGACCTCTGGTCGGATTCCGCTTAAGCGAGTGGATACCTCGCTCAAGCGAGCGAGTGTGGAGATCGCTACTGGAGTGTGTGGTGTCTCGCCCAAGCGAGGAACCTGGAAATAGATACTCGCGTTATTTCGCTCGAGCGAGATAGGCTCGCTCAAGCGAGACTGAGGTCTGATACTTAAAACCCTTTTCGCTCAGGAAAACTTGGGGCGGTTAAATGAACTATCCTCATCTCGCTCAAGCGGAGGTGAATCTTGCTTGAGCGAGATACCCAAAAACTTGGGATTTTCATTATTTCCCTCAATGATTGATGCCGAGCCCCATTCCCTTATATTATGGGATATTTATGGAGATATATATGTGGTAATTATTGATGATATGCCACCATGGGGAAATGAAAATAAATTGATGAATCCGAAATAAATTATTTGTGATGTTTTCACCACTAAGAGTGGAATAAGAGGGAATGATGATGAGAATTTAATAAAGAGGCTATAAGATACATTTTAAGACAATGATGATAAATAATGAGAGGAAAGCCCACTAAAGGAATGTGTGATAACATTGATGAATACTACCTAATGATGCAAACATAATGTGGTTGATACAAGTAATTGACTTGTATGTGTATGAGGCAATGATGATTGCTATATATATATATATATATATATATATATATATGTTCCAAAAATGCCTTGTTATCACATGTGTGGCTTAATATTATGATGCTTGCTATGCCTTTGATATCCATGTGTGGATTGTTATGAATGATGTTTGTGGCCATTGAGATGCCAATTATATGAATGATGTGCCTTGAGGGGCTTGTAAATGATTACAAATAATTATTAAAATGCCAAATTAATTATATCCCTAATTGAGAGGGTGAGCTATCCTTGCGAGGTTGTTGGGCATGTGCATTATTGCATTGTTGCATTCATGGCATAGCATGGCATTGATATGTACTATTATTGTTGAATATATCACCTTGCGGGGTGCCACGATGGGTATATCCCGGAGTGAAGAGGACGTTGTCCCATTATTGAATATGTAACATCCCGGATAATTGTAGAAAACTTTTGTGAAGTAGAAATATTAAAAATTGTTTTCAGGAATTTATTTGATATTTTTATGAATTATTGGTTAATTATAAAGGGTGTGATTAGAAGAAGAGAAGTTAAATTAAATCTTTAAAGAAATTGTAAAAGAAATGGAGAGATGACCGGTTGAAGAGGTTACCGGTTGGAAGTGACTGGTTAAGAAGGTAACTGGTTGCCATGAGTTTAAATAATGGATTCCTTCTCTTTCTTCAATCATTTGCACAATCATTCACTCTCTTTCACGTGAATAGCTTCTGTTGCCTTTTCTTCTTCTTCCTCCATTGATTGAGAGCTGTAAGGAGGTCCATCTTTGCATCAAACCTTGAGATAATTGCGTAGTTGTGGTTGTGGTTTCAAGGTAAGTCCTCTAAACTGTGTGAAACTGTCACCTCATCCCTTCGTTTCTTTTCTAGACGAATAGCCATGTGAGGAGGAGTACTGTTTCGATTCCACTCCTCCTGGCAGTAAGCCTGTAAATGGCCCTTGACCATGTGGATTCTGGATGATGGTGTGATGTTAATGAACTTCACGTTCCAAACCTGTAGGTGGTGGAACAAACACTGGTAGAACGATTGAAGGAGTCGCTGCTGGAACGGTGGTGGAACGGTGAACCCAGAAACTGTTGAGGCGTGGAACAGAGGTAAGGGTGGTGTTCGGGTTATAATTAATTAGAATAAGACATACTGTCCGAGTCATTGTAGTGACTGTGAACCGAGTGAGAATTGATGTTGAATGAAAACCGTGTGAATATGTATATGAATGTGCGTGTGAATGTGCACACCGATCGGTTTATGATCGTGTGTGTGTGTATGACAAGAAATGAGGTGCTGAATAAAAGTTTTGAATGTATATGCATGTATTTATGTGCACACCGATCGATTTAGGATCGTGTGAATATTTGTTATGAATGTATATGGATGAATGAGAACACCGATCAGTTTCTGATCGTGTGTGTGGCATATTCCAAGTGTGAAATATTCCGAGTGAGATTCAATTATTTGATGTTGTGATGAAATGAGGCTGTGAAAATGTATGTGCATGTATGTGGACACCGATCAGTTGAGGATCGTGTGTGTGTATGTGTAAATCCGATTGAAATTAAAATGATGCTGTGACAATCGGTATTTTGTGGCAATGTGGAGTCTGGTTTGACAAGCAGGTCACCCGAGTGATGTTATTAATGGCCACTTGTGAAATATGAATGTGATTGTGGTATGGGACGATCGACGGTATATGTTACCCTTGTTTTTGGCTTCAGTGGTCAAGCAGGACCCAGTTGAGCTACCCAGAGGTCTATGACCCAGTGGTTGAGGGGGAGTCAAGCAGGACTCAGTGAACCGAGCAGGGTTCACGGGGTGTCAAGTAGGACCCCCAGCTGAAGGTCGATCCTTTGAGTATCCGGATACTGTGTCAATTTTGACTGAGTCAGTGGTGATAAATGATGATTTGATAATTCTACTGAGTGCAATTGGTTTTAATTGCCGAATGAGAATTGAAATAATTGTTGAGTATTTGATGTATTTGCAGAGTGTAATTTTATATATTGCCGAGTGATTGTTTTAATTACCGAGTGGTAAATTGTTATGATTACCGAGTGTTGATTGCTATGATTTCCGAGTGTAAGTATATTGCTGAGTGTGAGTTAATTACCGAGTGAAAGGCGTAAATTGAGGAGAAAGGAATCGGATGGAGCTTGTACTCATATTTTATTTAAAATTCCGTTCTAGATTAATTATGATGCTAAACACTCACCCTTGCTGTGGTTTACATTTTTAGTAACCAGTGACAGGGAAGAGGTCGGAGCCATGGAGGTGCGCCAAGCGGAGAATTAATGCCAAGGCATCGAGTGAATTAAATGAATTATGTAATATATGTATATTTTGAGTTTACCGAGTGTTTGATGCTACAATGTGTTGCCTGTATGATGAAATAAATTCGAATCGGTATGCTGTGTGAAGTAAGTATAAATTCTTGATGTTAAATGATTGGTGTTTATTTTATGAGTGAATGTGCATTGCTGTAGCAGAGTCGATTACCGGGTGAAGCTAGCCGAGTGGATTCCTTTTTATCCGAGCAAGGGCCGATTGAATTGGTGCCCATTTTCGTTCAAGTAAATATCCCTCATTTCTGAGTGAAGAATAACCGAGAAACCCACTTCCGAGTGGAAAGGTTAGAGTGTCTCCGAGTGAGCTATGACTGAGACTCCGAGTAAAGATATGAGCGAACTATTTTGAGTGAAGCTTAAGAACGTATTCCGGGTGAGGTATACCTGAGAGAAACAGTTTTCGAGTGAATGAAAGCTAAGAGTTTTCCAAGTGATGAAATTGTAAGATGTTACCGAGTGACACACAACCGAGTGGTCCTTTTCCGAGTGAAACCCGACTCGTGAGTTTGGTTCGCCGTGTGGCATTCGCTCAAGCGAGTCGACACTCGCTTAAGCGAATCAGGGGCTCGCTCAGGCGATTGACCCCTGTCTCTATTTTCCTTCTTTCGCTGTTTATGAACAACTTTATTTTATTAATGGTTTCAGTTTCAAACGATTTCAGTCGGTTATTACTATTTTAAGTATGATTTTATTATTTTGATTATATTTAATAAAAGTAATTATTATTTTATATCGAGACCGGGTGGATTTTTATTAAAAGCAAAAAATTTATTGCAAAAAATGAGAAAAATGACGCGGGTCGTCACAGAATATATCACCTTGCGGGGTGCCACGATGGGTATATCCCGGAGTGAAGAGGACGTTGTCCTATTGTTGAATATATCACCTTGCGGGATGCCACGAGGGGTGTATCCCCAAGTGATGATGGTATTGTGATAATTATTGTGAAGTGAATCACCTTACGGGGTGCCACGAAGGGTGTATCCCTGAGTGATGATATTGTTATGATAATCATTGGGAAATGAATGGTATGGTGGATATGATCACCCTTGGTATGAAATCGGATCCGTTGCATATGCTTTAAACAGTTGACATGTGCATTAGCCATAAGAGCATGGCATTTGAAATGGGATGACCACGAGTGACGAGAAACCCCTTGCGAGGAGGTATTGAGTGAAGCCTTAATGAATTAATGATGATAATGATTATGAATGCCCTTGCTGATAAGTGGCAATATGTGATGGTGTATATGATTATGTATATGTTGTGCTTGTTTATGATATGAATTGCAATTCATGAGGCTTGTATGCCTATTATAATAATGAGATGATAAATGAATTCTAATTTTATGATTTATAGCATAGCACACATGATGTTTGTATGCATAAACACATGATCATAATATATATATTATTCATCATTTTGAATGTATAACTCACTCTCCCATATGGTCTCCTTTTTAGCCTTGTGATACAGGTTGCCATGGGATGAGTTTGAATTTTAATTAAAGCTTTGGTCAAGGTAAATAGTAGTAGAGGAAGTGCCTTGGCCGGTATCATATATGAGTTCTTGTGTAATGAATGAATTGGATATGAGGATATAGATGATTTAGTGATTGTGTATATGTATGAGATAATCCTTGAATTTATGGATGATGGATATATGTGAGGAATGTAAGAGATGATTTGATGTATATTAGAAGGATTAAAATTGAAAGATGTTCATTGATGATTGAGATAGTCAGGAGAATATCCCCGAATGTATATGTATATGTATGTACATATATATATATATATATATATATATATATATATATATATTTATCTTAGGCAATGCATGCGTCTACAGAATGTGCATGAATGTGATAAGGTAATAGGTTTGCATGCTTGGCCTTTTTCCATATCGTCATATATGGGACTAGGCGTGTGCCCAGTATACACATTCTTCCGTTGTAAACTCTATTAATTTTGTATACCGTTATGGGCATTTTAGTTATCGATCCAGTTTTAGGTTATTTAATCTCACTCTTTGGTTTTCTGTGATTTGGGTCTTGTTGTGATCATGGTGGTGTCTTGGAAATATTTTCAAACGCGAAAAATTTATTCACATTTTTATTAATTATGACGACTACATCGGGATTCGAGTATAGAAAATCAGGGGGTGTTATACTCCCACAAGGCCGATTAGAGCATGTGAACATCAGTCCATTGAAGCAACTTTTATGTCACTTCAACAAGTTAGGGGAAAATGATACGAGCCTAATACCAGACTTGGTATCCTAAGGCCCATACTGGTAGAGAAAAGAGTACATTCTACATGGTGTAGCTTTATACCAATACTTGTATAACTACATCCGATACAGTATCATTTGCATGTAGAGCCCTCAATAACCGATGTGTTAAGAATGTCTACACCTGTATTAGGTTTCTCCACACTATGAAAAAATATTGACACAGGCCACGTAAGACAGAACCGTCATTCAACTCCTATAAATATCACTTATTTACCATACGTAAGGTATATTCAACCAATTTAACACTTGAGCTTCGATGTAGATATCGTATTGACTTGAGCATCAAAATGTCTTTGCATGACACCTTATTTCGCCTATCAATGTGAGATATTGGTGTGTTGAATGAAGTACAACAAGACCTTGAGATCTTTACTTAACTGAAGCATATAATAGCGAATCTATACTAGACTGGTATCGGATATTGAGCACATAAACTTGGTATTCATATTGGAAGTCTATTCACCTACACAGGACGACATATCACCCTCCTCTCAATCAAAGTTTAATTTATAACAAGTCAAATGACACTTACAAATTACAAATGAGCTATCAACAAAAATGATACACAATATGATAAATCAGTATTACATAGTTCAGACATGCTTACTGAACAAAGAGACACTCTCAACATCCTAAAACAAAGCCTACATAATGTATTAAACCAATATAATGAAACTAAAATTTAATAAAAATCTTCCTATGTATGTAGCTTCATATTTCTTTTTCCTTGTCAAATACCCTTCCTTTTTCATTGTATAGTTGTAAGCATTGGAAATGTATGCAGCATGGATCCAACGACATTCAATGCAATGTAGTTCACAGCCCTCTCCCTCTTGGATATAATAATGGACCTGCACTTCCAACCCAAGCATGTCCGTGTCGTTGTTGGAACCATGTTCAGGCCATTTTTAGCAGAATTGTTTGAAACTTTCCTTTTCACCGACCACGTTTATACGCCTTGGTGTGCATGCTAATTGGAACCAAACATATGTTAATAATAATACTTTAGCTTCTAGTTATGGGTTTGGGAATTACTTTTTCAATTGCCTGTTTTTTATTTTTTATTTTAAAGAATTTTACTGTGATGTATTGTTAGTGAACAAATTTTATACCGTCAATCAATTGGAAGTCATCATATATGAATTTTAATATAGTTATTACATAAAGCAATGTTTATACTCACATGACATTTTAAGATTGCATTACCGTGTAAGAACCTTTCAAACTAACTATATATTCCAATTAAATTCTTTGTTAATTGTACTACCCTTTTAATATATTTTGAACTTTAATTTCATAATACATTATTTTAAAACATTTAGGAATGTCTCAACCTCACTTTTGGAATTAAAGTTTTAGATTTAATCCCAAAAATATATCAAAGATATTTACGTAAGAATTTCTATTATCACAATCTCAAATTTCTATTCTTTTATATTTTTATACACATTATTTTCCTAAATTTTAAAATCTAGAGCTCAAACATATCCTTGGATTTTGGAATCCAAATATATTTATATGAATTCTAGATTTTAAAATCCGAAAGTTTTTTCATATTTAGACATTTAAAGACTTTTAGATTTCAAAATGCAGAAGTCAAGTTAAATACTCTGACTTGTGGATTTCTAAATCTGAAGTTTTTGGGTATCAAAATATGAAAATTCCGAACATTTTAAGGGTGAAAAAGGATGGTGTGAATAAAAATTTAGGGGGTGAAATAGAAATTCTCTATTTTAAGAATCAAGTTTCCATCTAACGAAACATAACCAAAAAAAGAAAGAGGTTATGTGAAAAATAATTACCTGCTTTCTTACTAGCCACATTATTGGCCATTGGAAATGAAGAATGAGCCAACAAAATTTAAGCCAATGCACCAATGAAGCTCAACACCACCATGATTGACAAAAGCGCTTTGCAACAATTGTTAGCAATGCCAGCAACATTGTTCCTCATTATTGGGACATCATAGGCAGGCGTCATATTGGGCCAGAAGAGCCCAAAGTTCCTCTCACATATTGGGCCGGGCTTTAAATTTTCATTAAACATAGCAAAGATATAGGTATCAAAGGTCCTATTTGGCATGAGTGGTGTTCCAGCCCCAGAAGTGACATGGCGTATGAGATTTCCATTGTACTCAGAAGCACTTTTTGGGTCCACACCAACTTGGGCCGGATCACCAACCGAGGGCCAGCCCGTTTCAGCAATAACAATCTCAATATCCTCAAAGCCCAAAATCTTCATGGCTGAATATACAGCATCAAGTTGTGCATCTAACATATTTGGGTATTGTAGCTTAGTGTTTTCATCAAATACACCTGAATTAGCTCTGAAAAGTGCATAATCAAGTGTGTTGGAAGTGCATCCAAAAAAAGGGTATGGGTTAACCATGAAGGGTGCATTTGAATCTTTGAGAAAGTTAAGCATTGGTTTGATCACATGTGTGTCATAGCCTTGCCTAAACTTGCCACTAGATGGTGGGCTTGAGTTTGATAAAATGCCCAAAGAGTGTGGTGTGGACACTTTTATTTTTTTATCTAGTGAGTTTGTCACAAGGGCAGCATGAAGAGTTTGCATAGCTGGGACAAGGTTGCTAATGAGAAGCTTGTTGGCAGTGGATAACACTTCATTGCCAACTAGGATTCTTATCAAGTTTGTGGCAGGGATGAAGGGTTGGACATTTGTTTTGATCCATTGTTGAGCAACGGTTATGTTGGTGATGTGGGGGATTTGGTCATTTGGCACAGTTATTGTTACCTCTATCCCAGTGTTGCCAAATGCATGTAGAATTTCAGGGTTGGCATCAAAGAGTCTCACCCTCTTGATTATTGTGGAGTGTGATAGAAATTTTGCAACTTGGGCTGGTGGAGGAAGGTTGTTTGCTACTGTGCCATAGTTAACACCAATTCCTTGAACCCCTGTTGAACATGGCAGAGAAGGGGATTCAAATTTTTGATTCGTGAACTGTTTGATGCATGCCAAGAATGGAAAATTAACCAAAATGGTAGGCCAGGCTTACCTTGGATAATAGTTATTGCAAGAAGCACCAGACTTACATCGAAAACAGTAACAACAGTTTTTTTCTCCATGGTTTTGTTGGTTGTTGATAAAATGAATTGAAGGAAGTTAGTTGTCTATGAAGTAACCTTGAGATGCTTTGCTTTGTGATTTAGTTCTTGCTGCAATGGATTCTGAGGTAACATGTCTTTGTGTTTGCTTGCACTAGCATCCTTTTTCCTAAGAATCTCCTCTTTTCATTATTTTTTCCTCCCCTTTAATTGCAAAATAAAATTTGTGCTATATTAGTTAAAATTAAAGGATGCTTTGTGTACCAACAAAGCCAAAAACAATTAGTAGATAACTGGACTATTTAAATATGACGTGAGAAGTTCAAAATCTGACATATATAAATATAAAAAACCTCATTAAAATTTAAAAAGACAAAATCACTTTAATAATCTCTATATCTTAAAATGATCAGTCTTTAACTATCAGTGAAACGATTTGTACCGAAATGGATGGTTTGTATCAGAAATAGAAATTTATAATAAAATAATGAAATCCATTACTCGTTGGAATTTAACTTGTATATCTTTTACACTAACCAATAGCTGCAATAAAAGTAAACAGGAAAAATGTTGCTTCTAGTAGGACAGATGGGGGAATAATCTTTCCTTCTGTGGAAGGAGAAGGTTTTGTGTAATATATTATAAAAAAACTAAAGTACGGATCTGTTTATCCTTTCGAATTGCATTCAGGGTTCTAAAAGGACATTACTTTAAACTGAAGAAAGAAACCTTGCATCACAAGAAAACTGAAAACAAAACTTTTAGAAAGCTAATCTCCATAGTCCATACAAAGAATTAAGGTAGCTCTCAGATAATTCCCAAGTTTTTGGTAATAACCAATCTTTGAAGAGACCTGTTGGCACAAATCCTTGTGGCTGTGATCTCATTCAGAAAAATCTGTCATCATCACCCTCATTGCCTTGGCTCAATTTCATTAGGTAGTTTTCTTTTTTCTATCATTTTCCTTCTCTGCAACCAAATCTAACTCTCCTATCTCCATCATGCTTGCACTAACTTCCTACTTCTTTCTATTCCCCTTATGCCTTCCACTCCCACCCACATTTCCCACTTGTTGCCCAACACAACCATTGAGTTCTTCTTGACTGAATTTAGCAATAGTCACAGTTGATTTTTCATCATCATCCTGATCAGCATTCTTACTGCCAACCCATTGCCTAACTCGTTAGGTTTCACATACCCGTGACTGAGTTCTTGGTTAGTTTCAACACACCAAACTGAATTTTCATCATCAACGATTCTCTTACTCTCACCGCCACCAGTTTCTACTTGTCGCCTTTTGTACTTGTTCTTACAAGAATGCAATGACTTAAGCCCCTTCTGGAGCTGGTGCAGCTCATTGAAAGATGCAGATGCTCGGTTGATATATGCACTAATGACCGGTGAAGCACCATTCTCAGTAAAGACAAACTTTGAGAGAACTTTTGCTGCTTTTGAAACTGATGTTTCTTTCAACAAAACACAATGTCCAGAAACTGTCTTCATCTTCCGCCCCTTCGACCTTCACAGATACAGCTAGAGTCAAGAAATATTCAGAAAGAGAGGGGTATAGCACCTTAACACTCCATGATGATCAAAGAAGTTAACAACCAAAATGCCTTATCAAAATATCAACCAAACCAAATTGAATTGATAAGCCAAGGCAAAACTTAAGCACAATAACCACTTGAGATTTCAGAAAACACTTCCTCCGTTAAATTCAAGTTTCAAACTCAAAACAGACCATTAAGCTGACCTAAATCATTAAGCATGTCGACAAATTAATATAAATATAAAATGGTATTAAAAGAGAAATATAGATGATATAATCATAATATAACAGAAAACTCAAGTTTTGAAATCATGAGACTCAAACTTCTATTCTTAAACATATAATCAAGTTTCATTCAAAGAAATAATGAATTAGCAATCTAATTTAGATAAAATTTTAAACTAAATTAAAAACCAAGGGAATTCATTAGCAACAGAGGTAAAAGGAATGCTACTAGAGAAAAGAAAAATCATTCAATACAACTCCTTGCATAGAATTTAACATAAGAACAAGATAGAATTCAAGGTTCATAACTCAAGCACCTTGCCTCTAAATTGGGCTGATATATAAAATAATTTAACTTTTCCACAGCCCTTTCAACACAAGGTCTTTTTACACAATATACCTAGTCACACATAAATTAGCTGATAGTAAAATCCAATGTCTGGTTTAACAATTTCCAATGCTCTCTCAGTAAAAAATTGAAAGGCAAGAACCTAATCAACTACTTTACTGCATTTACACCTAAAAGCAACAAAAGAAGACATTTTTTTGAAAACAGCCAAAAAAAGAAAACAATACCTTTTGATCCAGTCTAGATATCGGTCCATGGGCAAGAGGGTAATTTCACCCGCTTAATGTTGGAAATAATTAAATTGGAATATATGAGGATTATTCATAATTTCTTGAGACTTAATGAGCTGAAATTATAACGAATAAAATATGAGTGTCAGATCAAGTATTTCCGATTGAGGTACTGTTGGTCAGGGTTGTTAAGGATATTATTGTGAATCTGAATCTATATTCGGAATAATTTTTAGATAAACTTTGAGCCTGAATGGACATCCTGTATGATATGAAACAGTAAAATTTTAATTAGGGGTAAAAATTAAAATACAAACTCACTCTCCTCTCTTCACTTTCATGTTAAAGGCAATCACTCTCTCTTTCTCTCTATTCCTTATTTCCTCTTCACCTTCTTCCTCTCTAAAAACCCTAAAAGGGTGGAGTTCATTTTCTCCCATTTTCATTTCTACTTGAAGTAAAGGAGGAGCTTGAAGCTTGAAGCCTTTTTCTCCTTCTTCTCCTTCAATTTCGTCGCCCACCTTCTCCCTCTTGGAAGCTCACTCTTGTCTTGGCTTGAGGTAAGTTCCTCATCATTTTTCAAGAGCTTGTACCCTAGGTTTTGGGTTTTTGGTGATTGGGTGAGTGTATAATGCATGTGTGTTGTTGGGAGAATCATTTAATATGAAAACCTTAAGGAGGGGTGACTTAAATGTAAGCTTTTATGAGTATTTAATGGGGTACACGAAAATAAGATGGAAGATGATGGATGTTGATGTGTATTTATGATGGTTGTTGGGTTTTTGGTAAAACCCTAACCCTAAGAATTGGGGGGAAATGATAAATGTTGATTGGAGAATGTATTTTGAGAGGAAATATATGATATAGAGTGTGGGTGTTAGTAAATATGTTGGGATAACATTCATTAATGATGAGAGTTGATATTAAACATGGTGAGTGGCCATTAATGGTGACTTATGACCATTGGTGTGTAGACCCTTTGATGGGTGTGGCCTTACACACATAATAGTAAACGCACCAAACCTATGGTGGTTGTGGTGAGATTAGTGAAATGGAAAATGATTTAATGATGATAATTTTATATGCACTAAGTATTAGATGTAGAATGTGTAAGTATTAGTAATTTTGAGTAGAAAATAATGAGATAGTGCCCGTCGCGACCTGGATCGCGACGGCGCGGCGAACAAGAAAAGAGTATCGAATGAAACAGGGAGTCGCCACCAACGTTTTTATCCATAGGAAAAACATTGGGAAAAAACTAAGTTCAGTAAAGCACTGGTTTAAAAAATTGAAATCCAAGTTCGGGAGTCGGTTACGAGTAGGGAAGGTATTAGCACCCTACATCGCCTGTCAAAGACAGTACCAAGATTGAAAGCACAATATAAATAGCCTTAAATAAAACATGGTTTCTTCCCTTTTACTCTTGTATTTTTATTTTAAAAAAAAAAAAAGACAGAATTGAATGAGAGAACTGTACAAACATAGAATGTCGAAGCGAGGTCAATGGAACGTTTCATCCGAATTAAACTCGACTTCGATATGAGACAGAGAGGGGAAGAGGATGCTAATAAGGCGTCACGCCTAAATTAGACATTCTCGGATGAAAAGAAGGGATAGGAAAGAGATAAGCGGGACGTCTCGTCCTAAGTATCCCTTCCCTATGAAATTATGGCGAGGCTTGAGCAAAAACTAGGGGAAAATCAACAAGACGTCACGTCTAAATTGATTTTTCACGGAAATGAAAAAAAAGGTAACAACACGAAAGGAACACAAAAAGCAAGGAAATAAATCAGTAAAAGGAAATAAGAAAGGTGGGCCCGACAGGAGTTAAAGTCCTGCTCCTACGTATTCTTGAATTATCAAGAAATCAGGGTTACGTAGTTCTGAATGTTTTTCTTTTAGGAAAAGACTTAGGAGATGATGATGGATGTCACTAAGGTGGGGGACTCGTACAAGGCGAAGTTCTTCGCACGTGTACGAATCCTAAAAAGGTTGTGTAGACGGAAGTATTTTCCGTACGACACTGACTAAAATGATTTGTTTCTTTTTTTTTACTATGACTTTATTTGAAAGAAAACACAAGAGACATTTATTTCTTTTTCATTATTATTACAAAGTAAAAAGAAATTTAACTGGATGAACTTTAGGAAAGTAAACAAATCCAGAAAATACAAACTCAGCAAATGAACGCTTAATAAAAAAAAATGAAAGGAAAGAACACAGAACAGAACTGGTGGTGAGGTCGTTGAGGGAGCAGCTTACAGATGTTGACCGGTGTGGATTCTGTTGGTGTGGATATGGGGTTGAAGGACCGAACAGTGGTAAGGAGATTCAGGAAATGTTGGGAAGATATATTGGGTTTAGGAGGCTGGGACGGTGTGGTGTTTGGGAGATGTTGGGACGGTGTGGATTGGGAGATGTTGGGACGGTGTGGTGTTTGGGAGATGTTGGGACGGTATGGTTTTTGGGGATATTGGGACGGTGTGGTGTTTGGGAGATGTTGGGACGGTGTGGATTGGGAGTATTGGGACGGTGTGGCGTTTGGGAGATGTTGGGACGGTGTGGACTGGGAGATATTGGGACGGTGTGGACTGGGAGGTGTTGGGACGGTGTGGATTGGGAGTATTGGGACGGTGTGGTGTTTGGGAGATGTTGGGACGGTGTGGACTGGGAGATGTTGGGACGGTGTGGACTAGGAGGTGTTGGGACGGTGTGGATTGGGAGTATTGGGACGGTGTGGTGTTTGGGAGATGTTGGGACGGTATGGTTTTTGGGGTATTGGGACGGTGTGGTGTTTGGGACACAGACAACTATAACCAACAAACAGCGAACTGACAGGAAAATAAAAGACTGAAAGTAAAAGAAATAATGAACAGGGTGGAACCGGTGTGATGGGCTCAGAACCGATGTGCGAGTCAACGCAGTGACGGTGTCTGACTGATTCCGGACTCGCACGCTAACAGGAACAACGGACCGGAGTTGGATCCAAATCTTGAAAACTGGACACGACCGGTGTTGTGGGAAGTTGATCCGAGGTGAGTTACTGGATGCTGTGCAAAGACGGTGTGGTAGAGCAATGAAGGCAGTAACAAGGCAAGGCAGTGAAGAACTAGAACAGGGTGGATTCTGTGTGAGGACGGTGTGAGTACGGGGGGGGGGGGCGATGGACAAGGGCAACAGCTTTGAGTACTAAGAATTTCCAAGCTTCCCAAAGCCAAAGGACTTATATTGGTGATTATGGCAGATTACTGGTTTCAAGTGAGGAGGGATCTTCAGAAGGTTTCGAAGAAATCAGAGAGATTTTTGAGGAAAAGTTTCCTTGCCCACCAGCCCCTTGAAAATGCAACCCCAGTAGCTTCTTTGGCTGGGGTATTTATAAGGCTTAAAGGTATGGGTTGAGTGTTTGGGACAACCAGAGTTCCCACTCACCCATACGCATAGTGGTGCAACCCTGGCCACTATCTGTTTGTGGGGAGCAGGGTTTCAGTGGGGTATTTTTAATTGTCCACTTTCGCCTCCCTGTCTGCCATTCCTGGGGAGTGCGATTCCAGGTCATCATGCACTAATTTCCGACCTCGCCCATCTGTTGTCAAATTTGTGACATCGGTTAGCAAAGACATCGGTTGGACGGAGTCTCCATTGATCCGTTGTGGTGTCTCAAGAACCTTCACCTATGTCTTCACACCGGTTGAGTCTTTCAATGTAATCACAGGGGCGATGTTCTCCCTCTTAGTCCGGATCTACTACAAGCCGGTGTACACATATTTCGACCTGAGTCCGCCCACGAGATCGTCATTTCTTACTTGGGCCGGACTCACTCATGTTTTTGTTGTCAGATCCGCGACATCGGCCATTAAGGGACTCCTGAGGTGAGGACGGTTGGGCGGAGTTGAGGTGAGGACGGTTGGGCGGACTCTTGAGGTGAGGACGGTTGGGCGGACTCTTGAGGTGAGGACGGTTGGGCGGACTCTTGAGGTGAGGACGGTTGGGCGGAGTGTTGAGGTGAGGACGTTTGGGCGGACTCTTGAGGTGAGGACGGTTGGGCGGACTCTTTGAGGTGAGGATGTTTGGGCGGACTCTTGAGGTGAGGACGTTTGGGCGGACTCTTGAGGTGAGGACGGTTGGGCGGACTCTTGAGGTGAGGACGGTTGGGCGGACTCTTTGAGGTGAGGATGTTTGGGCGGACTCTTGAGGTGAGGGCGGTTGGGCGGACTCTTGAGGTGAGGGCGGTTGAGGTGAGGACGGTTGGGCGGAGTGGGTGTTCCCCCCTTTTGGAATTTGGACTGGTTATATTTCCATTTGGGACCGGTGTCTTTTCCATTTGGGTCGGACCGAAATAGGTGTTCACAGATGCCCCTCTTTACTCCTTTTTCACAAGAGAAATACGGAATCTTCGTATTTCCTAGGTGAAAAGGGAGTAAAGACATGAACACCGATGTAGGGGATAAATGGGACCCATCAACCGGTCATCGTCCTTGCAAAGTATAGAACCTCGGATTAGAGCATCATGACCACCCCGTCCTCAACTTGTTCCCTTTTGAATGGCTGGTGTATTGTGCATGACATCGGCCTTAGCAACTTAAACCCTGGATCCAATTCTATCCGAGGTAGGTTTCATGATACCGTTTGTTACGCCCCAAAGTAGTAACCGGTGTAACCACTGGGATACCGTCCCTTATGACCTAATTCACGGTTCCTAGTTTACTCGATTTGAGGGTCATGACACCGCCCTTTGGACTACCACTCATGTCTTGGAATAGAGAGAACCTCATCCACCTAGTGTCAACATCGGACCAACACCGCTTCCCTTTTTTTTTTTTTTAAGAAATAGACGAACAAAAAGTAAAGGGGTGCCTGAATAGGCGAACTGGAAAATGAAGGAGGCCTGAATAGGCGAACAGAAAAGAAAAGGAATACCTGAATAGGCAAATGAAAAATAAAGGATGCCTGGATAGGCAGACGGAAAGTAAAGGATGCCTTGATAGGCGGCTGGAAAGTAAAGGATGCCTTGATAGGCGGCTAGAAGATGAAGGATGCCTTGATAGGCGGCTGGAAGATAAAGGATGCCTTGATAGGCGGCTGGAAAATAAAGGGTGCCTTGATAGGCGGCTGGAAAGTAAAGGATGCCTTGATAGGCGGCTGGAAAGTAAAGGGTGCCTTGATAGGCGGCTGGAAAATAAAGGATGCCTTGATAGGCGGCTGGAAAATAAAGGATGCCTTGATAGGCGGCTGGAAAATAAAGGATGCCTTGATAGGCGGCTGGAAAATAAAGGATGCCTTGATAGGCGGCTGGAAAATAGAGGATGCCTTGATAGGCGGCTGGAAAATAAAGGATGCCTTGATAGGCGGCTGGAAAATAGAGGATGCCTTGATAGGCGGCTGGAAAATAAAGGATGCCTTGATAGGCGGCCTGAAAATAAAGGATGCCTTGATAGGCGGCTGGAAAATAAAGGATGCCTTGATAGGCGGCTGGAAAATAAAGGATGCCTTGATAGGCGGCTGGAAAATAGAGGATGCCTTGATAGGCGGCTGGAAAATAAAGGATGCCTTGATAGGCGGCTGGAAAGTAAAGGATGCCTTGATAGGCGGCTGGAAAATAGAGGATGCCTTGATAGGCGGCTGGAAAATAAAGGATGCCTTGATAGGCGGCTGGAAAGTAAAGGATGCCTTGATAGGCGGCTGGAAAATAGAGGATGCCTTGATAGGCGGCTGGAAAATAAAGGATGCCTTGATAGGCGGCTGGAAAGTAAAGGATGCCTTGATAGGCGGCTGGAAAATAGAGGATGCCTTGATAGGCGGCTGGAAAATAAAGGATGCCTTGATAGGCGGCTGGAAAATAAAGGATGCCTTGATAGGCTGCTGGAAAATAAAGGATGCCTTGATAGGCGGCCGGAAAATAAAGGATGCCTTGATAGGCGGCTGGAAAATAGAGGATGCCTTGATAGGCGGCTGGAAAGTAAAGGATGCCTTGATAGGCGGCTGGAAAATAAAGGATGCCTTGATAGGCGGCTGGAAAATAAAGGATGCCTTGATAGGCGGCTGGAAAGTAAAGGATGCCTGAATAGGCAGACAGGAAAGGACAGGAATGCCTGAATAGGCGAATGAAAAATAAAGGATGCCTGAATAGGCGAACGAAAAGTAAATGGCCTGAATAGGCGGACAGAAAGTAAAGAGTGCCTGAATAGGCGAGCAAAAAGTAAAGGATGCCTGAATAGGCGGGTAGGAAGTAAATGGTGCCTGAATAGGCGGACAGAAGGTAAAGGGTGGGGTTAACCCTCGGTTGACAGAAAATACAGAGATTGGGGGAGCTAACAGGACGTCTCGTCCAAATTAACTCACTGTTGGTAGGAAATATGAAGGTTGGGGGGAGCTAACAGGACGTCTCGTCCAAATTAACTCACTGTTGGTAGGAAATATGAAGGTTGGGGGGAGCTAACAGGACGTCTCGTCCAAATTAACTCACTGTTGGTAGGAAATATGAAGGTTGGGGGGAGCTAACAGGACGTCTCGTCCAAATTAACTCACTGTTGGTAGGAAATATGAAGGTTTGGGGGAGCTAACAGGACGTCTCGTCCAAATTAACTCACTGTTGGTAGGAAATATGAAGGTTGGGGGAGCTAACAGGACGTCTCGTCCAAATTAACTCACTGTTGGTAGGAAATATGAAGGTTGGGGGGAGCTAACAGGACGTCTCGTCCAAATTAACTCACTGTTGGTAGGAAATATAAAGGTTGGGGGGAGCTAACAGGACGTCTCGTCCAAATTAACTCACTGTTGGTAGGAAATATGAAGTTTGGGGGGAGCTAACAGGACGTCTCGTCCAAATTAACTCACTGTTGGTAGGAAATATGAAGGTTGGGGGGAGCTAACAGGACGTCTCGTCCAAATTAACTCACTGGACCTAAAGGCTCGGGGTGATGCCCCAGTTTGACATGATCGAAAGTTCTTGGGGAATTGCCCCTTGACTGGAACAGAAGAAACCTGGGGAGATGCCCCAGTTTGAGATGATTTAAAGGAATCTTGGGGAATTGTCCCTAGACTAAAATAGAAGAAATCTGGGGGAGATGCCCCAGTTTGAAGGTTCTTGAAAGAATCTCGAGGAATCATTCCCTGTGACTGTAGGAGGAGAGACATGGGGAATCGTCCCCTTGATTGCGAAAGGAGAAACATGGGGTGATGCCCCGATTTGACATGATTTAAGAGAATCTTAGGGAATCGTCCCCTTGACGGTAAGAGGAGGAACATGGGGAATCGTCCCCTTGATTGAGAAAGGAGAAACATAGGGTGATGCCCCAGTTTGACACGATTGGAGGGATTCTTGGAGATTGGCTAGAACAAAAGAAATCTGGGGAGATGCCCCAGTTTGAGGTGATTTGAAGGTTGTTGGGGAACTACCCCTTGACTGGAATAGAAGAAATCTGGGGAGATGCCCCAGTTTGAAAAATTTGCCTGAAGGAATTAGGGGTGCTTCTCTTTGACAGAAAGAGAATAGAGACGTGGGGAGATGCCCCAGTTTGGGAAAATTAGGAGGACTTCGGGGAAAACAGGCCTGTGGCTGAAAAGATTTGGAGGTTAATAGGGCTTTCCGTCCAAATTAACCAGGTCCTAGAATGTACCAAGTTGATTTCTTGGAGATATGACCCTTAACATGCCTCATGAATAAGACAAAAACCTTGAGAAGACGTCAGTTTCGACTACAAGGTATTGATGGACTTCATGGAAACCTCAAAGCAAAATGGAAACTCAGAAAGGTGTCATGTTTGGCCATAGAAGGGTGTTTTGTCTAATGATTTCGGTGGGTTATGAGAAGAAACTCGAGGATGACCTACTTTAATGAGTAAAGGCAAGAGTGAGCTTTGAAGACTGATAGACATACACCCGGAAAGTGCCAGTTTTGGCGGTGGAAACTTGACACATCTACTTATTACAACATCCTGCAAGAAAGGTTAGTGGTACAAAACAAATTGGAACTTGAAAGACTTACCATAAAAACACAATCCTTAGAGATTCGAAGTGACTCATGACTGAAACAGAGCAGATGAAACAAACCTAGCTTTGGAAACGTGTCAGGCCCAGTCTTCATAATGATTGCTTGAGGCGAGATCAAGTAACAGGAACTTCTTGTCCTCATGACTTTAAATTTTCATTACCTTATCATTTTTATATATTAAGGGAAAACATATGTCTTATCAAATCATGGAAAATCACAATAAATACGTGTCAACAATAGGTGAGATTGTATTTACAAGTTGGGTAAGTGTGGAAAAAAGGAAACCAAAAAGCAAGTGGAGACGTATGGGAAATATTAATAATTGGGTAGAGTAGGAATGATTTTACAGATTTTCCAGTTGAGAACAAAGCATATCTTAATCCCACATCATGACTCTGAATTCGCCACTTGACTCTGCTTCTGAAAAGGTAGTCGGACTACGATTACTTGGCCAAAATCTTGATCCCAATTGATTGCCTGAGCCGCCTATTCAGGTTTTCAGCTTACCAGGTCGCTCTAACTTTTGCCTAGGCTGCCCTTCCAGGTTTTCAGCCTAGCGAGCTTCTCTCTCCCTGTGACGTCTTTTGGTTTTTGCTTTACTCTCCTTTTTTAAGGTTGTGTCCCTCACAACAAAGGTTTAAGCTGATTGCCAATGAGCTTATTTGATCTTTCTCAATTTGGTCTTATCCTGTGGGGGAATAAATGTTATTTCAGATATTAAAATTTGCCCCTAACACCATGTATCCAAGGAAACAAAGGCGTGCCCTTTTCGGTACCAATGAGGGGGCTTGTTTTGAGTCCTTATTTTCTTGTTTTTTTTTTCATCTATTTTTTGTTATCTTTTTCCTTTTGCATTTTTTTTTGCTTTTTGTTTGTTTTTTTTTTTGAATGACCCCTTTGGTACCTTTGTTAGGGTCTAGTCATTTTATCCGCTAACCAATGTGGTATAGAAATATGATATTAATGGTATCACAGTAGACCGACCCCTTGGTTACACTGGTGTGGGGATAGTTATACTCCCTTAAAGTTGGGGTGTTGATTGCGACACAGATGAAACATTGTTTTTGCCGCGTTCTTAGCTTGGTAGTGTTTGTGCCCCCATGTGGAAAAGTGATAATTTGATCTATGAATCAGCTCGCCCTGATTGGTATATGCGTAGGGCACCAACCTTGACCTTTTTTTTTATATCATTTTTTGTTTTTTTGTTTTTTTTTGTTTTTTTTTTGTAGAGAGTATTTCTTGACCATCTTAGCAAGCTTTTGTTATCCACGTTGATCAATGCTAACATTTCTTTGAAGGGTAGGTATGCCATTTATGGAGTCTGGCGCTATCTTCACTTTTGAGCTTGAAACGTCTCCTCTTTATTTTGCGTGCTGACCTTGCCTCTGGGTAGAGCTAGGTGACTCTTATCCAAACATCCTACTCAATTCGGCCAAGGAACTTTCGTCTTTGCTACCCTCTTCGTCAGCGCAATCAACTGGGTGGTCAAAGTTATGAAATGGAATCATGATCTCATTGTTCTCAAAAGGATCATTTTTAGTCCTGTATTTTTTGGTTTTTTCATGGTAAAATGAGAAAAAGAAGTAGATAAAGGGAAAAGGATTCAAGGTGGCAATAAGGAAAGCAAGAAAAGGCATTTTGAAATTTGGCACATATTTATTGAGAGAAACTTAAAATGATAAAAACATGTTTTTGCCCTTATTACATAACAATATCCCAAAGCCTTAGGCATAGCGTTTGGGTTGAAACAGAAGTTTAAAGTCATAAGGAACTAAGTGGTCTCTTGGTCATGAACCTCTCCAGTTGGCGTGTGATTCACAAAATCTTGCATGCATCCTCTTTACACCCCTAGTCCCTCTTTATTACACTGACCCTAGAGGTCTCATGGTTGGACCTGGGGTTTATAATTATATTGGGACTCCCTTCCTGGAAATCTAGCCACTTAGCTTTAATCAAATCCCTTACTTTGAATTTCAAGGTATGACAGTCCTCAGAAGAGTGCCCCGAGGCTCCAGCATGGTATTCACATCGAGCATTGGGATTATAGCCTTTGGGGTAAGGAGGAACCACTGGTTTCAGTGGGCAGGGTACTGTAAGGAAATTATGAAAAAGGTGAGGTAAAAGTTCTGTGTAGGTTATAGGAATGGGGTCGAACCGGACCGGTGTTCGACTACTAGCGGGTTTTATTGTGCTTTGGTCTGGATTAAGTGGCTGAGTTTGTACTAGTGGGGGATGATAGGGTTGTGGAAGGGTAGACCTAATAGCAGGCAAATGAGAATAGGAAGGTATTTGAGGGATATTCGGACGAAAGTAGAGTTGAAATGGGAAAAAATTAGAGCCCTGGTTAGGGGTGGTGGTGGCCATGTAAGGTGCAGGGAGATTGGCAGGTTGAAAGGGAGTATGTGTTACTGATCTGGGTTGGGCCCTTTTTTGGTTACGGGCAGTGGAATTAGCATCCCCTTTTCTCTTCCCCTTATCCCCCGATGCAGACATTCTCGTGATAGGAGCCCCAAGCGACCGGGAGGACTGTGAAATATGGGGATTCATCATTTGTAAATCATGATCCTCTTGTTGATTATGGAATGGGGAAATTTGGTCTTTTGTCAATCCAGGAAGGTGGAATGGGGTGGTTGGCAAATGTTGATCATTCTTGACACCCGCAGAGGGTCCCTCTTCTATGATCTTCTTCTCTAAAAGTCTGGCCATCTCCGCCATTTGCTTCCTTAACTGGTTAACTTTGTTTCTGAGGTTTTCAATTTCTTGCTCTCTTTCATCCATGAGTCTCTTTTGAAAGTCTAACAAAGGTGTCGTTCGGTGTCATTGAAAGAAGAAAAAGGAATGTCAGGTGGAAACAGAAGGAAAGAGGATATCGTGGGAAGCAATCACAGACCTCAACAAACATCCTTTCACCATTCCTTTGAACTGATCGTTCGAAAGTACTAGGTATAGTAAACATGGAAACTAATATGGGATAGTTATGAGGACAGAAGAAAATTTTCACCCCGAGGCGGGAGCCTCAAGCTCAAATATTTTCTTTGGGCAATTACATCCCTTATTTCTTAAGTTCAATCCCATGTCAATTTCCATAGATACTCAAAGGGTACAAGACCAAAAAAGGATTATCTATTCACCCGAAGAATACTGTATGTTTCAAAATGAGTCATTATTTCAATAACCCAGTAAATCTGCGGGTGGTAGATAATTCATTTTCTTGGATAAAAGGGGAAAGCAAAAATGACGTAAGGTAAAGTAAAGTTTGCCCTTTTGTGGCCTAGGTCAGGTTTTGCTGAAAGTTTTCTCTAGGCCCTATGGTTTGTCTAAAAGTGGCTCTTCACACCAGGTGGCTTATTCTAGACTTCTAGAAGGTCACCAGAGCCAAGATCCTACCCATGACAGGGACGCAACAGTGGGGAACCACTAGGTGCGTATATCATGAGAGGTCGAACTCTGGTTGAGGTTCTCACGAACACTGGATAGGAAGTACATCCCATACGATTCCGTTACCAACCTCTCCTAACTTAAGCTTCATTTGGGGCCCGGGTATAGGGCGCCACTCATAAGTGTGTGCGAGTAATTTGTGAGTGTAGTGTGTGGAAGGGCAGTCCATACCTTTTACCTTACCCCATTCTGCACAAAGAACAAACACAGAACAAATATACAAAGTCGTCTACCCTAGGGTTCAATAATTACAGGAAAGTAACATGGTCCCCTACCCTAGGGTTCAACAAGCATACAAACATAGATAATGACACAAATAACAAGATACAATTAAAACAAGAACAAACATTCATAACAATTAACAGAAAATAAAACAAAGGGGAAGAAATCCAAGCTAACCAAGGCTATATAAAAAGAACATGCGCTTTCAATCAAACTGGCCTGACTCTCTTAAGTGTCCCCAGTGGAGTCGCCATCTGTCGCGACCTGGATCGCGACGGCGCGGCGAACAAGAAAAGAGTATCGAATGAAACAGGGAGTCGCCACCAACGTTTTTATCCATAGGAAAAACATTGGGAAAAAACTAAGTTCAGTAAAGCACTGGTTTAAAAAATTGAAATCCAAGTTCGGGAGTCGGTTACGAGTAGGGAAGGTATTAGCACCCTACATCGCCTGTCAAAGACAGTACCAAGATTGAAAGCACAATATAAATAGCCTTAAATAAAACATAGTTTCTTCCCTTTTACTCTTGTATTTTTATTTTAAAAAAAAAAAGACAGAATTGAATGAGAGAACTGTACAAACATAGAATGTCGAAGCGAGGTCAATGGAACGTTTCATCCGAATTAAACTCGACTTCGATATGAGACAGAGAGGGGAAGAGGATGCTAATAAGGCGTCACGCCTAAATTAGACATTCTCGGATGAAAAGAAGGGATAGGAAAGAGATAAGCGGGACGTCTCGTCCTAAGTATCCCTTCCCTATGAAATTATGGCGAGGCTTGAGCAAAAACTAGGGGAAAATCAACAAGACGTCACGTCTAAATTGATTTTTCACGGAAACGAAAAAAAAGGTAACAACACGAAAGGAACACAAAAAGCAAGGAAATAAATCAGTAAAAGGAAATAAGAAAGGTGGGCCCGACAGGAGTTAAAGTCCTGCTCCTACGTATTCTTGAATTATCAAGAAATCAGGGTTACGTAGTTCTGAATGTTTTTCTTTTAGGAAAAGACTTAGGAGATGATGATGGATGTCACTGAGGTGGGGGACTCGTACAAGGCGAAGTTCTTCGCACGTGTACGAATCCTAAAAAGGTTGTGTAGACGGAAGTATTTTCCGTACGACACTGACTAAAATGATTTGTTTCTTTTTTTTTACTATGACTTTATTTGAAAGAAAACACAAGAGACATTTATTTCTTTTTCATTATTATTACAAAGTAAAAAGAAATTTAACTGGATGAACTTTAGGAAAGTAAACAAATCCAGAAAATACAAACTCAGCAAATGAACGCTTAATAAAAAAAAATGAAAGGAAAGAACACAGAACAGGACTGGTGGTGAGGTCGTTGAGGGAGTAGCTTACAGATGTTGACCGGTGTGGATTCTGTTAGTGTGGATATGGGGTTGAAGGACCGAACAGTGGTAAGGAGATTCAGGAAATGTTGGGAAGATATATTGGGTTTAGGAGGCTGGGACGGTGTGGTGTTTTGGAGATGTTGGGACGGTGTGGATTGGGAGATGTTGGGACGGTGTGGTGTTTGGGAGATGTTGGGACGGTATGGTTTTTGGGGATATTGGGACGGTGTGGTATTTGGGAGATGTTGGGACGGTGTGGATTGGGAGTATTGGGACGGTGTGGCGTTTGGGAGATGTTGGGACGGTGTGGACTGGGAGATGTTGGGACGGTGTGGACTGGGAGGTGTTGGGACGGTGTGGATTGGGAGTATTGGGACGGTGTGGTGTTTGGGAGATGTTGGGACGGTGTGGACTGGGAGATGTTGGGACGGTGTGGACTGGGAGGTGTTGGGACGATGTGGATTGGGAGTATTGGGACGGTGTGGTGTTTGGGAGATGTTGGGACGGTATGGTTTTTGGGGTATTGGGACGGTGTGGTGTTTGGGACACAGACAACTATAACCAACAAACAGCGAACTGACAGGAAAATAAAAGACTGAAAGTAAAAGAAATAATGAACAGGGTGGAACCGGTGTGATGGGCTCAGAACCGATGTGGAGTCAACGCAGTGACGGTGTCTGACTGATTCCGGACTCGCACGCTAACAGGAACAACGGACCGGAGTTGGATCCAAATCTTGAAAACTGGACACGACCGGTGTTGTGGGAAGTTGATCCGAGGTGAGTTACTGGATGCTGTGCAAAGACGGTGTGGTAGAGCAATGAAGGCAGTAACAGGGCAAGGCAGTGAAGAACTAGAACAGGGTGGATTCTGTGTGAGGACGGTGTGAGTACGGGGTGGGGGCGATGGACAAGGGCAACAGCTTTGAGTACTAAGAATTTCCAAGCTTCCCAAAGCCAAAGGACTTATATTGGTGATTATGGCAGATTACTGGTTTCAAGTGAGGAGGGATCTTCAGAAGGTTTCGAAGAAATCAGAGAGATTTTTGAGGAAAAGTTTCCTTGCCCACCAGCCCCTTGAAAACACAACCCCAGTAGCTTCTTTGGCTGGGGTATTTATAAGGCTTAAAGGTATGGGTTGAGTGTTTGGGACAACCAGAGTTCCCACTCACCCATACGCATAGTGGTGCAACCCTGGCCACTATCTATTTGTGGGGAGCAGGGTTTCAGTGGGGTATTTTTAATTGTCCACTTTCGCCTCCCTGTCTGCCATTCCTGGGGAATGCGATTCCAGGTCATCATGCACTAATTTCCGACCTCGCCCATCTGTTGTCAAATTTGTGACATCGGTTAGCAAAGACATCGGTTGGACGGAGTCTCCATTGATCCGTTGTGGTGTCTCAAGAACCTTCACCTATGTCTTCACACCGGTTGAGTCTTTCAATGTAATCACAGAGGCGATGTTCTCCCTCTTAGTCCGGATCTACTACAAGCCGGTGTACACATATTTCGACCTGAGTCCGCCCACGAGATCGTCATTTCTTACTTGGGCCGGACTCACTCGTCTTTTTGTTGTCAGATCCGCGACATCGGCCATTAAGGGACTCCTGAGGTGAGGACGGTTGGGCGGAGTTGAGGTGAGGACGGTTGGGCGGACTCTTGAGGTGAGGACGGTTGGGCGGACTCTTGAGGTGAGGACGGTTGGGCGGAGTGTTGAGGTGAGGACGTTTGGGCGGACTCTTGAGGTGAGGACGGTTGGGCGGACTCTTTGAGGTGAGGATGTTTGGGCGGACTCTTGAGGTGAGGACGTTTGGGCGGACTCTTGAGGTGAGGACGGTTGGGCGGACTCTTGAGGTGAGGACGGTTGGGCGGACTCTTTGAGGTGAGGATGTTTGGGCGGACTCTTGAGGTGAGGGCGGTTGAGGTGAAGACGGTTGGGCGGAGTGGGTGTTCCCCCCTTTTGGAATTTGGACTGGTTATATTTCCATTTGGGACCGGTGTCTTTTCCATTTGGGTCGGACCGAAATAGGTGTTCACAGTGGCTTATGAAATGTAGGACCTATTTCGAACGACAAGGCGGGAATGTCGAATCACTCAGACTACTTCTCTTAAGGTAGGAGAGGAGTTTTATATTCTAAATGCATGAATTGAGTAATGATTGATTGTCATATATGACAAATTGAGATGATGACAAATTGAGATGTTAAACATGATGATGATAATTGTGCTTGGCAATATGTATTGTGCATTTGGAATATTTATGGTATGCTATATGGTGATGTTATTTTCTTGGCAAGTGTTATGCCTTGATATGATGTGGTTGTGTTTATATTCACCATAAATGTGGAATGATCATTATTGATGATAAATGAGAATGAGTATGGATGTTTAGCATACCTTGAATGTTGATGAAAGATTGATGATTGTAGTTGAGAATTATGATGCCATTGTGAATGATGCAAGTCTTGACTTGTATGTATGAGATTGTGTTGATGAGAAACATGGTGGATGCCACATGTAAAACTTGAAACAATGGTGATAACTAATGATAATAAAATCCACTAAGAATTGTATGGTAGTATTTGTGATGGTGATGATTGATGAGTGGCATGATTAGGATACATAGTTATGAGAATGCATATGATTGGCATTTGTATTGCATCCATGGCAATATTGCATAGCTGTCAGTGATGGAATGTTAGGGGTTCCTCCGGTTTGCCCAGTGGGAGGGTGGTTCTATGCATGAGCGATATTATTGTTCCCCTAGTGACTCAGTGTGTAAGTCATAAAGCTATCCATGTATAGCTACAAGGAGCTGTATGTGGTTGACCCTGTAAGGGGTGGCTCCTTGAGGAGCAGGTGCCCCCGGTGGTCCTTTGGATCACAGCTGCCATGGCATGAGTCATGGTTGGCCTACAACACTTTTATGTTGTTTATGGTGTATACCGCGGTCGTGGTGAAAATGACCGGTGTTACAAGATGGGCGATGCGGTTTGGTACCAGTAAAATATGGTGATGCAAATTTATGATAAGTGTATACATTTTACTACTGTAGTAGGGGTATGGTTATGAATCCATGCTTGAACCCATAAATTGGTGTCTATATTCCCATAGTCAAATCCATAATTGATATTAACTTCATTGTACATGTGCATTAGCCTAAGAGCATTTGCATATAGCAAGGACATATGCCAAAGGTGATGAGATATGATGATGGTTGTGATTGGGTGAAAGAATACCTAAAGACAACATATAAAATATAAATACAAAGAAATAAATTTGTGTATGGTGATGATATGTGTGATAGCCTAATATGACGAGGGGCATGAATGTGTGTATGCTTATATACTTTGATATGAATCATATAGATGATTAAGATATATGTATGTTGATGAGATAATGAAATTATGATGATGAATGATATGTTGATGCAAAGTATACATGTCATTGAATGCATATGCACATAATCATAAATGTAATCATATTCGTCCTTTGGAATGTATGACTCACTCTCCCATGTTGTCTATTTTTATCCTTGTGATGTAGGACATTCATGGAGTAAGATTACATCTCTTTTAGAAGTGTATATTTTGATGAGGAAGGTAAATTAGTTGTATAGGAAGTGCCTTGGCCTGCAACCCTTGATTTTGTATAGCATATGAAGTTGATATATGCTCATTATGTAATTGGATTGATGAATATTCATTTTGAAGGTCGTTTGTGAAAATTGAACCCTTATGTGTACGACTAATTTTTTTAATTTTGACCTTAACATTGTATGATGACAATTGTTATACTTGATTATTGCCAAAATGATGAATGGATCATGCTATTCCTGATATTACAACCTTTTATAAGGCTTTGATGAATGAATATTGGTAATGAAATGTTATAGCCAATTGATGGCATTGATGTTTATGTTGATGGATGAATTGCTTATAATGTGAAGTTATGTCTTGATGTTTATGCATAATTGAGGAACTAATAGGGTCAAATAGAGTTTTATGAGACTTGGATGGCATGGGATAGTTCCAATAGCTTCCATGTATGGTTTATGATTTGTGGAAATTGGAATGAGCCAATTCTATTGAGAATTGATCCTTTTGTGTTGCACAAAAATGCCTTAAAATGGGCTAAACGTATTTCTACATTATGCAGCAGGGATGCTGTCATGAATCGATTCATGACTTATTTGAATTGATTATTGAGCCCCTGGAATGGTCTGAATCGATTCAAAGGTCCCCTTGAATCGATTTAGAGGCTACTAGAATGGCTTGAATCGATTCATACGAGGCTTGAATCGATTCATGTAAGGCTTGAATCGATTCAAGAGGTTCTATTTTTACTGTTCACAATTTCCAACTTGCTTGAATCGATTCATACCAGGCTTGAATCGATTCAAGTGGTTCTGTTCCACTGTTTGGAGTTCCCAACATGCATGAATCGATTCAAGGAGTTCTTGAATCGGCTCATAGCCTTATTTTCACAAAAACTCATAAGTTTTAATGTATGGTGGGTATTGTTGAAAATGACATGATTATACAACAACATGCACACATATTTACCACATTTTTAGAAGTCAATGAGGGTATCCTTGAGTCTCTTTTCATACCCTCTTACACTTTTTGAAATAACTTATACTTTCATTATTCCTTGTTGATGATCATGTGATTGGTTATCCAAGGAGCACTCTTGATTTAAATTACACACCTTCTCATATCTTCATATATAGGATGGTTTCTTTAAAATGGTCCGGGGTTACTTTTCAAAATGTTATCTCATGGTTTCTTTAAAATTTACCCTCATTTTCATTAATTACCGAATTAAGTAAGGTCGGTCCTTACAACCGGTATAAGTCATTCTTTCTATATCAAATAATCCAGGTCATCAGCATTGCATACCAGAAAGTAACTTGCCAACTCGACAAACAGTACAAAGTACAGCCGTTAGGAGAGATGTTCATAGGGGACGTAGAGGCGCCCGCATTATATGTCAGCCTTTTGTAGAGTCATACTAACACATGGTACGGAATGGCCCCCAACCCTAAGGGACTCTTATGTCCCTTGCATGCATATAAATACCAAAGAATCCACAACAATGGTATGTTTTTTTAATTCTTTAACTTACGCACGAGCATATTTACATTCTCTATCTGTTTTAATAACTTAAGCATTGGAGTGCCTTTGCAGGTGGCACCACCTTTCGCCCCACAACACGATAGCTTGGTATGTTATTTCCCTAAGACTCTAAGTCCCTTAACTCCCCACTGGATTAGGGGCTATAATACCGGATCCTCACTGGACCGACGTACATACTATTTATAAAAAAAACGTTTGAGGCTGGTTCCCATGCCGGATTACATATCTCGACACAGACTAGTTCATTGGCACGCCTAATAGGACTCAATAAATCGATTCCCATTTTTTGTAGAAGTTTCTAAGTACCGATGGAAGGCAACTTGAGGGGTCCCTAGAAGAGACATGTTGAAGATGTTACACACTTGGAGAATAGGAGTTTGATCTTTGATTCCCCTGGTGTAAGTTTGCAGAGATTAGTGGCAATGAGGATTCCTGATCCTCGTGATGATATCATCAGGCAACTCAGGGAGGAGTTGGCTAAGCCGAAGCAAGACTACAAGCAAGTTGAGGAGAAGGTTATCCTTGAGTAAGAGGAAACACACGAGGACTCCAGGAGGGAGAAGTTTGAACCTGTTCAGTATTCCAAAATCCCCACGTACCATGAGACAGAATAGTCTCAAGACTCTAATGACCAAACAAGGGTCAGGAGAAAAAACCCAACAGTGGTGGTGTCAGGAGTCTACAAGATCAGCATCCCATTTTCAAGAAGGTTGATGAATATGCCTATTCCAAGGCACTTGTAGACAACGCAACCCCTTTCTATAGGGAAATACTCGGTGAGACTGATTCGAGCAAATACCTTGATGTCTATATTTATGAGGCAATGTTCTTGGGAGCTGAGGAGGACGTGATGTGTTATATGTTTCCTTGTACCTTGACTAGAGAGGCTCTGAGTTGGTTTAAAGGATTGCCAACTAGGTAAATTAACTCTTGGGAGGACATGGAAAAGGCTTTTGGGGAATACTTTGTCATTTCTAGGGATGTACCCAAGACTTCACACACGCTTGCCCAGATAAGGCAGGGAGAGAGTGGATCTGTGAAGGATTTCCTCAACAGGTTCTATAAGGAAGCGACGATGGTGCCTAACCTAACTGAATCAATCCAGTTGCATATTGTCATTGAAGCTTTGGAACCTAAGTCTTCCTTCACGCTATCTCTGGCTAAGAGCCCGCCGGCCTCTTTCGAGGAGTTTCAAAAAAAGTCGAAAAAGTACATTGGTATCGAGATGCATCTCGAGGCCACAGTGGCTAGAGTAAAGCCAGCTCTCCCAGCACCAAACCCACCAAAGGAATAGGAGAAAGAAAGGGTTAGGCCAAAAAAACCCTTTTAGAAGGAAAGGTTCAGGGACCCCAGCCCAAGCAGCAAGAGAGGCGTGTTTCTACCTTTAATCATTATGCACCACTAAATACCCAACCTGTGTAGACTATTAGAGAAGTGGGTTGGTCGGCATTCAACGTGTACAAGGTTCGGAAACCGGCCCCACTAAAGAGACTAAGAAATCCTCATAAGTACTGTGAGTTCCATGAGCAGACAGGCCACTCTACGGATGAATCTAGGTCTTTGAAGGATGGTTTCAAAGTCCTCATCCGTAAGGAGAAGCTGAAACAATATCTCTTTAAGAAAAGGTCCTTGGATGAGCCAGATCGGATGGAGAAGCGGAATCGGGACCGGGATGAAGATGGTGATAATAGTCAGGGTCCTGTAAAAAGATTAACTGCAGTAGAGAAGCAGAAGGGCGTAGTGGTTACTAAAATCACGCAGAAGGATAAGACACCCATGCAGACTCAGCGTGACAAGCGTGAAGTCATTGAAATGATTGCTAGAAGCTTTACAGGAGGGGGTGTCGATTCGGGCTCACAAGAACCATCATCGGATGATCCTCTCTATCCAAGGCAAACGCTAAGATAACTGCCCATTCCTCGATGGCGTGCAAGCTCCTTCAATATCCTTTTCTGACGATGACTTTGGCCCCATCGTCCCAAGAGGAGATTCATTGCTAACAAGGATGTCAAGCAAATTCTCATGGATCAGGGGAGTTCATGTGATGTCATTTTTTATAGCTGTTTTAAAAAGATGGGTTTTACTGGTTCTGATTTGCAGCCTTGTACGCAGGATCTGACGACGTTCAATGGGGCCAAGCAACTTACCAAGCGTTATTTGGACACCCTTATAACCTTTGAGGGGGAACCCGAAGCAAGGATAGTCAAGTCCAAAATCTTGGTGATAGACGTTGAATTTCCCTACAACGGCATGAACGCCATGAAGTCCATTGTCTTAACACCGCACCTCCTTATCAAGTTCATCAACAATGATAACAAGGTATCTTCTATTCAAGGTAACCAAGAGATGGCCCGCTACTGCTACAATTTGAGCCTCAACATGGTGAATTTAGAGACAATGAATAAGAAAAGAAAGTTGAGTGACGGAGGGACTACGTCAGGATCGATTAACCTCATTGACCTTGATTCAAGGGTTGAGCATAAAATTGATCCCCTGAATCCATCTAAGCCCACACCAGATGGAGGTTCTAGGGAAGTTATACTGGGAGATACTCTGCAAAGGTCACATATATCAATGACAATTTAGAGGTCGACATTGAACAATGCCTGCTTGCTCTGTTGAAGGAGTTTAAGGACCTCTTTGTACGGAATACCGTTGATATGCTTGGGATGGATCTTAACTTCTGTTATCATAGACTCTTTGTCTACCTAGAAACCAAACCAATGGCCCAGAAGAAAAGAAGGTTAGGCTCTAAGGAAGTGTTGTCTAAGGAAGTGCTGTCTAGGCCTCCTATTCTAGTAAAACTTGGTCCTGGTGAATGACTCATATTGTACAGGCTATGACAGATAATGCTCTAAGTGTGGCCCTAGTGAAGGATACCCTAGAGGGTCAGAGGCCAGTATATTTCACTGGTAAAATATTGCAAGGTGCTGAGGGTTGGAATCAGAAGATAGAGAAAGCCACCATTTCTGTTGTATGGGCTTCCCGACACCTGAGACCATATTTCCACGCGTATCCTATCTTGGTGAGAATGGATCTCCCACTCTGGTCCGTCTTGAGCAAGCCAGACCTCACAGGGAGAATTATCAAATGGGTAATGGAATTATCCAAGTTTGATATAACTTATGAACCCAGCAACAGAATCAAGGCTTAGGTGATGGCAGACTTCATTATGGAGATGACTGGAGTGGATCTTGCTGCATCTGGAAATCATCTGGAAAGGCAGCGATGCTAGGGTGGTTGTTGAGAACGACGATGGGGTTCTTCTGAAAATCTCTCTGCGTTTCAACTTCACAACCTCTAACAATCAGGCAAAATACGAAGCTTGCTTAGCTGGGCTGAGAGCTGCGCTTAACATTGGAGCCTCTACAGTGACTCTCTACAGCGACTCCCAGCCGGTGATCTCGTAAATCCTTAGAGAATACCAAGCCAGAGAGCCTCAACTTTAGTTATACTTGAATTGCGTCAATAAGTTAAAGGAATACTTCTCGTTGGTAGACTTTAAGCACGTTCCGAGAGAGGAGAACACCAGGGCAGATGTCCTATTGAGGCTGGCTAGCACGAAGCAGGCAGGAAGTACCACCACAGTAGTGCAGAGTATCCTATCAACTCCAAGCATCCCTCACACCCCGTCGCATTTAACTATCACTGCTCATGTGTTCAATGAAAATCCGGGGTCATCTCATTTTTCTGTTACATGGTCAATGGTCAGCTACCTACGGATGATGCTAAAAGGAAGAGAGTCAGACGGGAGCTACCATTTTTCACTATAGTTCTATTCAGATAGGGCCTCTCAGTACCATACCTCCATTGTTTGAATAAAAACGAGGTCCAAAAGGTTATGGAGGAAGTCCACGAAGGGAAGTGAGGGAACCATTTTAGAGGCCGGAGCTTGATGAGAAAGATCCTGTGAGCTGGGTACTGATGGCCCACGATGAAGGATACTACGGAGTATGTGAAAAAGTGTGACTCTTGCTAGAGGTTTTCCAACCTGCACCATACTGCAACAGAGGAGTTATCCACATCCGTCATGCCTTAGCCCTTTTATCAAATGGGGATTGGATATCTTGGGCCCTTTCCCCACTACTCATAGGGGTATCAACTACCTTATAGTGAGAGTGGACTACTTCACAAAGTGGATAGAGGTAGAGCACGTGGTGCATATTACCTCAGCCCGGACTAGACGCTCTGTCTATGAAAATATTATAGCAAGGTTTGGGGTACCAGCGTGGATCATCACAGACCATGGTACCAGTTTATTGATAGGAAGTTCATAGAATCACTAGAAGGGCTAAGTATAGTGCAAGTCTTCTTATCTGTTGAACACTCCCAGATGAATGGCCAAGCCAAGGTGGCAAATAGAGAGGTGTTGAAGGGTCTCAAGAAACATCTGGAGACGCCAAGGGTGAATGGACCAACCAACTATGCCATGTTCTATGCGCTTACCATACCACTCCTTATTCTACCACAAACGAATCCCCATACCGTTTGACTTATGGCGTCGAGGCCATGATACCGGTGGAGCTCCAAACAACTTTTGTAAAGGTGCAACACTTCTTTAAACAAGACAGTAACTCTCATCTGTCAACAGAGTTGGATGTGATCCAAGAGTTCAGAGAGAAAGCTTATGTGCGAGATAAAGCGGTGAAGGCTAGAGCCCCCTTCGCTATATTAAGTGAGTCTCGCATAGGACTTTTGGGGTCGGAGACCTTGTGTTACGGAAGGCTAGCATTGGGAATAAGTTTGTACATCAAGGCAAGCTAGCACCTACTTGGGAAGGCCCCTATCGTATCTCTGAGGTTGCTAGTAAGGGGTCATATCAGCTCAAGAATCTGGATGGCACGCTGATTCGCAACAAGTGGAGCACATAAAATCTATAAGTTTATTACAGCTAGTTGGCAAATAGGCATGTACTTTTTTTCCTAACTTAAGGTTTTTACCCACTAGGTTTTTCCCAAGAAGGTTTTTAACGAGGCATGTCCCAACTCAGCTCCTTTGTACAAACACTATTAATAAAAGTTCTTTTTAAATATTACGTCTCTTTCATACTCACTTGTGTATATTGCTTGGCCTTACGAACGACGTGGGAATAGCCCCGACAAGTGGCTAGGATTGGTCCTTTTTACAGGCCATACCAGGCCCCAACGAGTGGCACCCCAATTGCCTATTCTATAATTGGCTACTTGGCCCCAATGAGTGGCGAGGGTGGATCTTTACTTGGGAAGGGCCTTTGTTTAAAGGGATTAGAATTTATAAGAGGCTTAGCAAATCCTTTTGTAACATGAACTAGAGGACAAGATTCCCTGAGGCTGAGGTGAAAAATTTTCCTAGGGTGGTTTTTTTATCATAACCTAATATTGGTCCAATTATGGCCTCATGTTCATGTTAAAAAGGAAAAGGTCTTTAAGTTTATTGCTTGGATAGCTGATAATAGCTATCAAAATATGGTTAGGAATTTCTGGCAGAATATGAAAACGGCTTGTGAAAATTTAAATTCTCTACAATAAAACCTGTAGCATTGGTATACTAATGTTTTTGGATCCATAATTAAGAAGAAAAAGGCCTATAATTTAAACTATCTGGTATTCAAAGGGCTCTTGAAAAAAAGTTTGGTTTTAACCCTTTATTTATGAGTTAGAGAAGAAACTTTAAGCAGAATATGCTAACATTCTCTTGTAGGAAGAGTTGTATTGACATTAAAAATCTAAAGCTGAATGGATAAATGGTGGTGACTAGAATACAAGTTTTTATCACCATAAGGTGATCACTAGAAAAAGAAGAAACAAAATCAACATTATTAAGAATAAACAAGGGACATGACTTGAAGATGAGGGTGTCATATAGGCTATGACATAAGAATTCTATTTTAACTTATTTACTACAAATCCATCATTGAAACAAGATGTCATTACTGATTTTATTTATCCCTCAATAGTTGAACAGGACCAAGAAAAACTAACCAGATATGGGATGACCCCTATTTGTGGAAATTATGCAATGACCAGGTCATTCAAAGATGCATTCCAGATCATGAGATAGTATCAATACTTCGATTCTACCATTCTTCACCAGTTGGTGGACATCTTGGTCTACAAAGAACAACAAGGAAGGTTTTGGATTCTGGTTTGTATTGGCCCACTATCTTTAAGGATACATGAAGGACTTGTAATACTTATGAGAAATGCCAAAGAGCTGGTAATGCTATCACATGGCGACAACAAATGCCTCAACAACCTATGTTGTTTTGTGAAGTGTTTGATGTTTAGGGCATTGATTTTATGGGTCCATTTCCTCCATCCTTTGGTTTTACTTACATTTTATTGGTTGTGGATTATGTTTCTAAATGGGTGGAAGCAAAAGCCACTAGAACTTATAATGCTCAGGTTGTTGTGGATTTTGTTAGATCTCAAATTTTATGCTGGTTTGGTATTCCGAGAGCAATCATCAGTGATTAAGGAACACACTTCTACAATATGATCATGCAAGCTATGCTCAAGAAGTATGGGGTCATTCATAGAATCTTCATTTCATACCATCCTCAAACTAATCGACAAGCATAAGTCTCTAACAGGGAAATCAAAAGGATTCTCGAGAAAATTATGCAGCCTAATAGAAAAGATTGGATTAAGAAACTAGATGACGCGCTTTGGGCCTACAGGACAGCTTTCAAAGCACCCATAGGAATGTCTCCTTATAGAGTTGTTTTCGGTAAGGCATGTCATCTTTCGGTCGAGATTAAGCATCGTGCTTACTAGGCTGTGAAAACTTGCAACTTAGCACTCAATCAAGCAGGAGAGGAAAGGAAATTACAATTAAATGAGCTTGATGATATTTGTTTAGTAACATATGAAAACTCAAAGTTCTATAAGGAGAAAAAAAGGAAATTCCATGATAACTCAATAGCTAAGAAAGAGTTTGTTGTTGGACAGAAAGTGCTACTATTTAACTCCCGATTGAAACTTATGGCCGGAAAACTACGCTCGAAATGGGAGAGACCTTTTATAGTCACCAATGTATCTCCCTATGGAGCTGTAGAGATAAAGAGTGAAATCTCTAACAATTTATTTAAGGTTAATGGACAACGATTGAAGCAATTTCATCAAAACCCTTCACTTGTAAATATTACAATGGAGGAGCTTGCTTTGGAGGAACCATTCCTTGAACCACCTTGATAAGGAAGTTTTCTTAACCATCTCTGTACTCTTTCATTCTCTTATCAAATTTATGTATTCTGTTTTACATTAAAGACAATGTATGATTTAAGTGTATGGGTGAGATTATTCTTGATTGTTTTTATGATTGTTGTTTTTATGTGCTATTTATTTGTGTTAAAAAAATTTTATTACTAAAAAAAATTTAAAATAAAATGTGTGATTTTGTTTGATAAAATGGAATGTTTTCTTGGGATTTTAGGATATGCATAAGTTATAGGTAATATCTTTCATGCTTGATATGAGTTTCAGGATATGTTATGATTTGACTCAAGCATTTTGGTATGTTAAGAATGATATGATAATTGAAAGGTGTTCATATGTGATGGAATTATACCTTGTGAGTTTTTGAACCTTAATTACTATGTTATATTCTAGTGTGAGGATCTTAATTCAAACATAGTTTGTCATTCTGTGTTTAAATCTCAAGTATTGGAATTGTTCTAAGGTGATATTTTCATAAATCATTTTCTAGATAGTTTCATAATTTATACTGTCCTTTGTTCAATGTATAAATCAATCTCTAAATCTGTGAATATTGTACAAATCTGTATATGAATCATTCTTTTGTTAATAAGTTTTAATACTTTTACCATAGTAAATAAGAATTACTGTTATTCACTAAAACCAACCAATCCTTGAGGGAACGATATCTAATCTTTTGAAAACTGCAATGATAAATTGGTGCGCTTACTAATAGCTTAACACCATCCTCAAATTGATAGTGAAACAGAGGTAGTAAATAGGACCTTTTCTACTTTGTTAAGTGTGTTAGTTCAAAAGAATGTAAAAAGCATAGGATGGGTGTTTACCTCATATTGAATTTGCTTATAATATAGTACAAAACTCCACAACTAAGCATAGCCCATTTGAGATTAATTATGGATTTAACCCCCTCACTCTACTTGACCTTTTGCCTATTGAGGTTTCTAACTCTTTCCTTCACATGGATGGAGAGACAAAGGCAAAATTTATAAAAGATTTTCATAAGAAGGTTAAAAATCAAATTCAATATAAAAATGATTATTATGTCTGTTGTGCAAATAAGAAAAGAAAAGAGGTTATGCTTAATGTTAGTGATTGGGTTTGGTTGTATCAAAGAAAGGAAAGATTTTCTAACTTTAGAAAATCTAAACTCAATCTAAGAGGTGGTGTTCCTTTCCAAATTATTGAGAAAATGAGTAATAATGCATATGTACTTGACCTCCTCGGTGAGTATGGGGTCAATGCAACTTTTAATGTTTCTGATCTAACTCCCTTTGATGTAGATGATGATTAAGGTGATTCATATTTGAGGACAAATCTTTTCAAAGAAGGGGAGCATAATGAGGACATAGTTAAGGAGGACCCTACTTTGCCCTAGTTAAGGGTTTTGAGAGTTTCACAGGACCTTTGACAAGGTTAAGAACCAAAAGGGCTAAGGACATCACAAAAAAGGCCCTAGCTACTTTTCTTATCACCATGCATGGGCTCAAGCCCAATGATTCACACTTAAGGACTTATTCTATGTTTACTTGTAATATTTTAAAAAATTAGGTTTTTAAGTGTATGTTTTGTATATTTTAAGGTTAGGTTTTAGACCTTACATGGTCAATGGGTTACTTTTGGGCCTTGTATTTGACCATATTTCCCTAGTCTAGTTAAATTGGGCCTTAGGATTAGTCAAGCCCCTTGACTGAATTTGTGCATGCCTATATAAGGCATCCATTCCCTTGTATTCATTACCATACATCTTAATGCAAATTGATTACCTTCTGTGAGAAAGTGAGCAACTCCTTCCTCTCCTTTTAGGCTAGAGTGTTTCTAACCTTTTACAAGCTCTTATCAATAGGATGGCAAGTTAGGAACTTATCCTTCCCTAGGTGGCATTCCAAACCCTTCCTTTTCCATCTTCCATAATCCATTACACCTTCATTTCCACCCTTTCCCTTAATTCTTTCTATTTCCTTTTAAATAGCTTAGGTTCCTTCCTTTTTATTTTCACTTTGAGTTTCAGTTTCCTTAATTCACATTAGCTTTCGTGTGCATAATTATCCAAGAAGAAAAAGCTATTCCAAGTTTGAAGAGTAAAGAAGAGAAAACTAGATCCAACTTTCCCTTTCAAGAGGAAAGGCCTACGTCAGTTCTTTTGCATATAAGGCAAACTCCTTCTCTATTGTAGTGTTTTGGAACACTTTTGATGATAAGCATAGAGAAAATAGAACTGAATTAAAGAGATTAAACAGAAGTTTATATAGATAATTTAAGATATTTAACAACATAGGTTTTCGAGAGTCTATCTCTCCACAGTTCAGATTCTTCCTAATTTTTTTGTTGTCCTTTCCTAATCTGGTTACTTTTATTTATATTATATCTAACATCCATTCCTAATGAACACAATTATTTAGAATGGTTGTGATTACTCCTATTTGTAACTATTCTAGATTTGAAGTAAGACTTTCTTGTTGCCAGGTTTTAATTTATGAATATCTTAAATAGAGTCAAGATAAACCTTTAATTTCTTATCCTCAAATAACATAGGTGGTAAAGTTTGGGACTGAAAAGAATCACTAATGGATTTCTTGAGGAGAGAGACATGAAAGACTGGATGAATTTTATTGTGAGATGGAAAATCCAATTTGTAAGTGTTAAAAGTCCTTTATTGACTACAGATATGGCCAATCAAAAGTATATAAGGTAGAGGATAACCCTCATCTTATGAGCTAGCTTTTAGGATTGAGTTAGGCCTAATACCTAAATTTAAGATGGTATCAGAGTATATCCTAGATCTATTGTTGGGTCACCTGTGTTGTCCATGCTTTATTTTTGAGTGTGGAGGTATTCTATATGTCCTACAAACACTTTATTCATCCACACTTCATTCTTGAGTGCGAAAAGGTGTGTTAATAAGTCCCACTAGCCACCCGTATTCATCCGCGTTCCATTCCTGAGTGTGAAAGGGTGTGTTAATAAGTCTCATGGGCCACCTGTATTCATCCATGCTCTATTTCTGAGTGTGAGAGTGTATGCTAAAATTCCCACATTGACTAGAGATATGACAATTCTACCCAGGGAAGACAAGAGACCCATTTCTTAGGCCTTGAGCTAGTTAAGCATCATAAATAAACTTCCAAGTATCGGTTGACAACTTTCGTTTGTCTGGCAGTTTAAGGATGGTATGTTGAATTGAACTTTAGTTGTGTACCTGTTGTTTTAAAAATGGCTTTTCAGAACCTGGTTAAAACCAAAATGTGACAATCTGAAACAATGGAAGATGGAAATCCATGTAATCATATAATCTCTTGTAGTAAAACTACAACAACTTTGGTCGTTGTGTAAGGATGTCCTAATGGTATGAATTAGTGAGTCGATTAACCACCACCAGGATTGTATCCTTCCCCATGGATTTGGGAAATCCTCCAATAAAATCCATAGAAATATCTATCCATACTTTTAGTAGGAATCGGTAATGGTTGTAGTAATCCTGCCGGAGATAAGTTGTCATTTTTATTTCTTTGGTAGACTTTGCAAGGAGCAACGAAATTCTTGATGTTGGTTTTCATCCCTTCCCAATAAACTAGACTTGTTATTCTTTTGTAAGTCCTGAAGATTCCTAAATGTCCTCCCATCAAGAATGAATGAAATTCTTTTAAAATGATTAGAATCCGGGATGAAGATTAGGACTACACCAATTTCTCCTTGTAAAATAACTTTTAATGCCTTAAAGTATATCTAGTATGAGATGTGGGATCAATAATCAAGTCTTGCATGATTTTTTGTAACTTGTCATCTTGTTTAATCTTTGATGGTTCAGAGTCAGACTTAGAAGGGGGGTTTGAATAAATCTTTGACACTTTTCGAGTAAGTCTCAAACAAAATAAAGATAATCATGTAATAAAGTGAAAAAGAGAATCAAAACAAAGAATTTATACTAGTTCACTTTGGACTCAGAAGCTACGTCCAGTCCCTTCCAACTTGAAGGATTTCCACTATTGTAAAATCCCCTTTACAATAACTACACCAGACTCGTGAACCAAGTATTCTTTTCAACAAGCCACTTCTGGTTCAACCTAAGTATTCTTTTCAACAAGTCACTCCTGGCTTAACCCAAGTATTCTTTCTAAAACCTCTTCAGGCTAATATGTTGCCCTACACTTGAACTAGTCCTGGTAACTTACCAGACTTATACAATCAATAAGAAGATAAATGTTATAAGAACTTAGTGTATAAAACAATTATAGACAAATTAGAGATCAAACACTAAGTATTTTTGACACAAGACCAGAGTCTGCTAGGGGGCAGAGCTAGAGAATAAAGAGGGTCTTTGCCTTTTTATAAGAAAGTGAACCAAGATTGAATGATAAAATTGAAAAGCTTTCTTCTTGGATCTTTTTCTCTATTTGAATGTTCAAACTTCCTTGATATTTATAGAGGCTTGAAGGTAATAGCCGTTGACGTTTCTTGACAGGAGATATATACGTTGGAAATCCTTTGAAGGTATTTTGCCATAGGCTTCTAGAGATCAGACCTCGAAGTTGAATCCAAGCTTGAGAGAGAGGTCTGAATCATATTTAGATATTTTCAAGAAAATAGTTTCTCATGCATTTCCATGTATAAAACCCTTTGTGAACTTATCCTTGATTAAATGAAAAGTTGCTTTCAGAGATGTCCAGAAAAGTTTTCTGACTTGTGATCAGAGTTCACGGAAGTAGGTACGCTGGTAGCTGCTGCTCATGTTGATTTTTTCCTTTTGTTCTTTGATGATAAGCACACAAATATGGTATGATCATTTTTCCCGAAGCATCACTAAAATAGATTTTTTGAACGTTGACGAGGAATTCTTTATTCAAGATGCTTCTATCATACTTTTGTTGTTCTACCAGACTTTTAGAGCATACGCTCCCCTTTTATTTTTACAGCCTGATCTTCATATCCTGAAATTGCTTTTGTACTTAAGAGAAAATGTTATAAGCAGTTTAGACTTTATGCTTTTAGCGAAAATACTTAATGATTGATATAAACAAATCATAAAGTCTGGGGTCTAGTCCAACAATACTTAAGACTTATATTTTTTATCTATACTTTTTCTCAACAATCTCCCCCTATTTGTTGATAATAAATATTAAGTCTTTTCATGGGAAAAATTTTATCATCAGAGTAACATAGAATCATAAGAAAGATAAAGGCAAAATAAAATAAGCGGATTCTTCATTGATCAAGATAGTTCATACAATATGTATCATTCTTTGAACCACAAAAAAAGACTTCTACACTAACTCTCCCTTTTGTAATCAACAAAAAAGAACATCACCGAGACTCAAAAAGTAGATCACGAGTGACACTGGAAGTGAAAAGAGGGAAAGCTGTAGATGAAAGAACAGTGAAAAAATGAGTTTGAAACATAAAGAGACACGAGGAAGAAAAGGTAATTAAAGAGGGACGATATAAAAAGATAGGATTATAGAAAGATGAGGAATAAGAACAAGAAGGTTCTTCTTGGAGAGTCCAAAGAAAATGGCACCATAATGCATCTGCGTGAGCTTTAGTAGGATTAGGCGTGGTCCAAAGACTTTTGATAGTTGCAGCAGACAATTGCTTAGGCTGAAAGGGACCTTTGTAGATTAGCTTGGGCTTTGGAGGCATGGGTTTCTTGAGTTTACCCAAAGAGATCCATTTAGCAAGAGGAGGAGGTCGTGGAACCTCAAAAAGAATCTTCTTCCAGGGAGTAGCGACAGGGTAGTTTTTGATGGAGACATCATTAAGATTGATGAAGCCATGCTTAAGATTACGGGCCACACATACTTGTTCAGCTTGAAGCACATGATACATCCCCAGGTCATCATTGGAGAACAGGTCTGGGAAGCCAAGAAGTCATTTAATGGGAAGAGAAGGGTAACGTTTAGGGGCAAACAAGTGAATATGAAGTCTGTATGGATCGAAGGAAGGGTGATTCACAATGACTTGATTTTAAGGGGTAAAATAAGCAGGGTCAAAGGTGTCAAGCACAGGTTTGAAATCAAAATATTAAGGTAAGGTGGGGTAGTGTTTCAGAAAATGGGGAAGATAAGACTTATGAACATCAGTGGAGATTGGGAAATAGAGGACAATAGCGAGGGAAGAGGCGGGGTGAGGTAATGGTGAAGGTAAAATGGCAAGAGGAACAAGCTGACGAGAGAAGGAGAGGAGTTTGGGGAAGGCAAGGATTCAGACCTTGGCCTTTTATGAGATGTCTCAGGGGAAGGAGACCTCTTTCGCTTGAGTGAAGCTTTGAAGGCACTCTTGTCACTACGATAGATAACAATAGAGGTATAGAATTGATTGAGCCAATCAAGATGTTCCCAAGTAAATACTTCAGAGAGGGTATGGTGTCGTAGGTATCCACACATGAAACGAAGATAGTGAGCATATGCAGGATAGCCACCATATTCTTACAATGTATTATAATTGTCAGCCATGACTCTTGATAGTCAGTTCAAAGCTTATTGAATTTGGATTTCTAGTCCGAGGGAGTTCGGTCTGAGACAGCGACATCAAGATGCAAGATAGTGAAAACAGAAGTGAATATGGCCATGGTTTCTTCATCAGAAAGTAGCTTTAAATGAGACTCCAACGATGGGCGAAACAGAGGAATTTGAGTCTGTGAGGCTTTAACTACAGAAACCTTGATACGTTTTTTAGGCTTCTTTTTAAAAGGACACTGTTGCAGTTTCCAATGAGGAGTTGATCATCAGGGTCTAGAGAACCCTTAATTGTTGGAGGAACAATCGGAGAGGAGACGGGTGCATGAGCATGTGGTGAGTCTAGGTTGTCAGATGGGACATCAGACTTTTTAAGAACCAACCTCCTTGGCTTTTTAGTGGAGTGAGTACTTAGTGTGCGAGATGGATTAGACTTTCATTTCTTCAAAGGAACAACCTTGTTCTTCTTCTTTTGGAGGTTCAAAGTAGTACTTGAAGATGAAGTAGATGCAAAGGAGAAGGCAGGTAACTTACAAACCATCATAGAAGGGGTAACCAAGGCCGATACTGAAGTTGGTTGAACATTTTTAAGTTTAAAGGCTTTCATAAGGACGGCTGGATAAGGAATCTTATTCTGTTTCTTCCCCTATGGATGAAATTAAATATGTCATGATGATGTTAGGCAAGCTAACCTTCTCTTTGGAAAGCATGTGATACATGAAAAAACGATCAAGCTTAGTGACAGTGTCCTTTGTACTTTTTCTAGGGCAAAATATTTGCTTCATCACAAGGTGTAGCATTTTGGCCTTTGGGAGGAAAGACCCAGATGTAAACTTGACCAGATGTAGATTCCCATACAGCAGTTCATTGATCTCCAGGTGAACTGGTCTAGTTCGGGGTCAAGGATCCGAACTGGGGACCAGCCACAAAAGTTTGAGATTTAAGCATTTATACACCGGTACAGTGGGTATCCGGTATTATAATCCGAACTCTCAATGGGAGAGGCCGGTCTTGTTGTCCTGGAGATCCTTTACACCAAGCTTTCGTGTTGATGGGGGCGAAAGGTGGTGTCACCTGTGAAGATTCTCCAACGCTCAAGTCAGTGAAGAGAATGAAAACTCAGAGAAAACTTGAGCAATGCAATAGTGTATTAAGAGTAGGAACAATGTAACCTTATGTATGCATGAAAATCAGCTACTTGTAGATGAGTGTGGAAAATGAATCATTAGGCATAAGTGGGGCTAGGAGACTCTGACGCAGTGCTCAGTGTACGATCAAGAGTAGTTCAATGCTCAGTGTATGATTCTGACACAGGAATGGGGAAGATCCGCCTTTTCCGCATATCACTCCTGTAGTTGTACTTTGTACCTTCTGATGGGTGATGTGGATACTTTTTGCTTTGCAGGATATCAATCATGGGAAATGAAACAGCCACTTATCCTCTCAAAGTATAGGTGAACGGTTATATGTAATAACATAGAGAGAGAACGTAGATGTTGAGTTGAGAGTCAGGAGGTGTGTGGCCTAGAGTATGTTTCTGACACATGATACAGGAAGAACAGGGTCTTTACCAATGTCCCTGTGAGCATAGAACGGATCATAACCGATGTGCAAAGTGTTGTCTTGGACATACCTGTATAGGAAGAATGCCTATACGGTCTAGTAGTCCGGTGACCAACCTGCAGCTCGGTAGCAAGTGGAAAATAGATAAAATGATACCTTTGCCGTGGTACCGGTATCTAGACTGGATCACCAGGGAAGAAACCACATTGACTTCAAAAATCTCATCATACACCTCCCTTACATTGGGACATCCAGTAACAGTAGTAATAAGGTCCATAGAGATTTCAATGCTTTTAACCTGAAGAGTACCAAGGAAAAGAAATCAGGATTTGTCCACTGAGACGGTGTTTCAAAAATCAAGAACCATAGAAGGAGAGTAGGGAGTCTAATCAAGACAAAACTGAGTCCAGCCAATGTCGTCAAGTTTTTCAGAGATATCACACCCTTCTAGCTTATGCTGCTTGAGGTTGAGAACTGAGGATTCAACAATGTCGGAGACTTTGAATGCCATTTCTTTAAAGATAAGAAAAGGATAGGGTTTTTCAGAAGAGAGAAGAAATTTTTTGAAATAGAAGTTGAAGAGGGTAGAGAGATATAATGAAAAATGGTAGGAAGGAGTGAAAGTGAGGGGACCTTTACAAAAATTCACACAAGAAGAGAGAGAAAATGTATTCAAAGAGTGGTTATACTAACATGTGATAACTGCTGCCATGTTTTAGAAAGGAGAAACTGAAAAGTATTTTCTATAGAAGGTTTCTCAGAGTGTGAAGTCAAACAAGGCAATGTATGCTAGACTAATACATATAACAGACTATTTAGGCAATAATTTTTAAATTTAGATTATGCTTAATGAAATTAAACCTGGCCTCTGCTAGAGGCTTAGTGAGGATGTTTGCCCATTGATGATCTGTGTCCACAAATGTGAGGTCCAGGGTGTCTTTTTCTACATAATCACAAATGAAGTGATATTTGACTTCAATATGCTTTGCTTTAGAGTGCTGAATAGGATTCTTGGAGAGGTTTATTGCACTTGTATTATCACAAAAGACTGGGATTTTGTTTTCTTTGATTGAGTAATCCTCAAGATGATATTTGATCCTAAGAAGTTGAGAGTAATACCCAGCTGCAGACATATATTCTGCTTAGGCAGTTGAAAGTGCAATGGAGTTTTGCTTTTTGCTGCTCCATGAAATTAATTTGTTGCCCAAGAAGTGACATCCTCCACTGATACTTTTTCTATCAAGTCAATCTCCTGCAAAGTCTACATCACAGAATCCAAAAAAAGAGAAAGAGTCTATTCGTTTGTACAATAACTTTAGATTAGTCGTTCTAACAAGATATCTTAGAATCCTCCACTACAGACAAGTGTGATTCCTTGGGATTTGATTGATATCTTATAGATACACATACACTAAACATTATGTCAGGTCTACTAGATGTAAGATATAAGAGTGAACCAATCATTGCTCGATATAAGGTCTGATCCATTGATGTTCCAGACTCATCTTTATTTATAGTATAGTCTGGATACATAGGAGTACTCATGGGCTTGGCATTAGCCATCTTAAATTTTTGAAGTAGTTCCTTGGTGTACTTTTGTTAATGAATAAAAATTCCATCACTAGTCTGTTGAATTTGCAAGCCTAAGAAGAATTGAAGTTCTCCCATCATACTCATTTCAAATTCTTCTTGCATTATTGTTGAAAAATTTATACACAGACTATCATCAGTAGCACCAAAAACAATATCATCCATATAGATCTGTACAATAATAAAGTGGTTCTTAGTGCCTTTTATGAAGAGGGTTGTGTCAACTTGCCCTCTTGTAAAGCCTTTTGAAATAAGAAATTTACTGAGTCTATCGTACCAAGCTATCGGAGCTTGTTTTAGACCATACAGTCTTTGGGTTTTGGAACAAGTGTCCACACTTTGTTTCTTTCAAATTGATTGAGTTCTTCTTGCATGGAAAGAATCCAATCTGTATCCTTTAGTGCTTCCTAAATGTTCTTTGGTTCTATTTCCGAGATAAGAGCAACCGTTGATTGATTGTAAAGGCTAGATCTGGTTCTTACTCCAGCAGCTTGGTCTCCAATAATAAGGTCTGAAGGATGATGAACCTTGGATTTCCATTCTTTTGGCTTTTCAGGTTTAAGGGTTGGATCTTGTTTGGTCTTTTCATAATTTGTTAAATTTAGTTGACCATCTTCAGTATATGCATCTTTTGATTGCTTTTCTTCTTGTTGTATTCCTGCATCATTAAAATCTAGATATGTCAGTCTCCTGTCAGTCTTTTGAAGGTCATTAAATCTTATATGCATAGATTCCTCTATGGTTTGAGTTTGAGTGTTAAATACTCTATAGGATTTTGATGTAGTAGAATATCCTATGAATATACCTTTGTCACACTTTGAATCAAATTTCCCAAGATAGTCCTTGGTGTTCAGAATGTAACAAGTGCACCCAAAAGGATGAAAATAAGAAATGTTTGGTTTTCTACCCTTCCACAATTCATAGGGAGTCTTATTAAATATTGGTCTGATAAAAACTCTGTTTTAAATATAACAAGTGCTCATAACTTCTGTCCAGAAATATTTTGGAAGATCATTTTCACAAAGCATGGTTTTGGTGATTTCCTGCAGAGATCTATTTTTCCTTTCCACAACTCCATTTTGTTGAGGAGTTCTTGGTGAGGAAAAACTGTAAGTTATTTCAGACTCATTGTAGAATTTTTCAAAAATTTCATTTTCAAATTCTCTACCATGATCACTTCTTATTGTACTAATAAAGTATCCCTTCTCATTTTGAACTCTCTTGTAAAAGATTTTAAATACTTTTACGGACTCATCCTTGTGGGCTAGGAAGTATACCCAAGTTAATCTGGTGTAATCATCAAAAATAACAAATCCATATTTCTTTCTTGTGAGACTTTGTATTTGAAAGGGACCAAATAGATCTAGATGTAACAATTCTAAAGGTCTAGATGTAGAAACAACATCTTTGTTTTTAAATGAAGTTTTTTGTTGTTTCCCATTCTGACATGCTTCACATGGTAGGGAGATGTTAAAGGAAATTTTTGGTAATCCTTTGACAAGATCCTTTCTGTGAAGTTTTAAGATAAGTTTGAAACTTATATGTCCAAGCTTTTTATGCCAGATCCATCTTTCTTTAGAATTTGAAAATAGACATTTTACATTTTGATCTTTCAGTTCACTCAAGTCTACCTTGTAAAGGTTATTGTGTCTGCTTGCACTAAAGAGTATGGTTCCGTCATGATTGATAATCATACACTTATTCTTGTCAAAAGAAACTTGGTACCCACTATCACAAAATTGACTGATGCTCAGTAGGTTATGTTTCAGACCTTCAACAAGAACTACATTTTCAATGATAGGTGAAGGAAATTTACCAACTTTACCAGAGCCAATGATTCTTCCAGTCTGGTTCCCTCCAAAAGTGACAAATCCTCCTTTAAATTTCTCCAGGTCTAGGAACATAGACCTTTTTCCTGTCATGTGATGCGAGCATCCACTATCTATATACCATTGTAGAGTTTTTGTTTTTGATTTCAAACATATCTGCAAAAGGAATGATTAATGATTTTGGTACCCATATTTTTTTGGGTCCTACATGGTTAGTTAATTTTTCATTCCTTCTCTTTCTTTTCTTGCACTCATTTATAGAATGACCATGATTTTTATAGTAATTACACTTAATGATTCATCATTTTTCTGGAACAAATGTAGGAGCTGAAGGATGTTTAAGACCTTTAGATTTGAAAACATTTTTCTTATTCACAAAACCTAGACCAAGCCCCTTTTGATTTCCTTTGGATGTTTCTAGAAGAGCATTCAAGTTTTTAGTGCTAGTAACAAATTTTACTAGATCTGTAGTAAGAGAGTTGACATGATTTTTTAACCTAATAATTTCTTTATCCTAAGAGACACAATAGGTTTTAGATTTTTCAAGGTCCCTTTTTAGTGAGATATTTTCTTTTTTAATTTTATTTAATTCTTCAAGATTTATTTCATTTTCTCTTAAAATATTTGTGTTATGTTTTTCTTCTTTCAACAATGAAATTTGATTTTCAAAATCAGTTATCATATCAACATGCTTTAGTTTAAGTTTCTTGAAGCTTTTTAACAATTTAGAAAAATCATTAAATAACACATCATAATTTTGTTTAAGTTCTGAGTAACTTACTTCTTTAGAGTCTGAGTCATTAAAACTTGCGTCTGAGTCTGTTTCTTTGTACGCCATGATATAGATTTGGGTTGACTCACTTTCTTCTTTAAACTCTTCTAAGTTGGATGATTCTTCATTATCCCACGTGATCAAACCTTTTTGTTTCATTGGAAATTTCCTTCTTTCTCCTTTGTCCCTTTTATCTTTGTTTAGAAGAAAACATTCTGCTTTTATCTGTCCTGGCTTTCTACAATTAAAACATTCTAAGACATTTTTGTCAGTTTTAAATTTAAATTGACTTTTACTTTTGTAGTCTTTCTTTTGAAAAGTTTCAGGTCTGAGCTTCTTCTTCCTTATGAAATCTCTTGGTTACAAGAGCTAATTCTTCATCGGTGTCATCATCTAAGTCACTAGAGTCTGGTTCAGAACTAGATGACTTCAATTTTTAGACCCTTGCCTTTTTTCATCTCATCAGATTTCAAGGTGATGCCTTTAGTAGAAACGGATTTGCTGGTCACTTTTCTGCTTCAGCTTTAGCTCATGAACTCTAAGAACTCTAAGCAACTCATTTAGAGAGAAGGTGCTTAGATCCTTAGCTTCTTCCAAGGCAAAGCCTTTAGCATTGAACCTTTCAGGCAAGCATCTGAGAAGCTTGAAATTTATGTCTTCTATAGAGGGAGTAGTTCCAAGATTTTTCAAACCATTTAGAAGAGTTTAAAATCTTCCAAACATTTGATCTACTGACTCATGTTCCTCCATTTTGAAGTTGTCATATTATTTAGTTAACAATATCTTCTTAGATCTTTTGACATTCGATGTTCCTTCGTAGTTGCGTTGTAGAGCATCCCAGACTTCTTTCGTTGTTTTGTAACTAAATACCTTATTGTATTCAGACTTACTGAGAGTGCATATGAGAAGAAATCTGGCTTTGGCATTTATCTCCAATTTTTGATTTCATCAGAGCTCCATTCATTTTCAGCTTTAGGTTATCCTTCACCATTTACAGGAAAGCTATAGTCTTCGTTAATCATGACCACCCAGAGATTGTATTGAGTGGATTTTATGAACATTTCCATCCTGTCCTTCTAGCAAAGATAATCTTCCCCAAAGAAGGCTGGGGGTCTATTGATGGAGGATCCTTCTACGATCAATTGATTACTTTGTGAAACTACCATGGATCTTGATCCTTTTCACTCGAGGGAGTGATCAACCCAAAGGACAAGCTCTGATACCAATTGATGGTTCAGAGTTAGACTTAGAAGGGGGGTTGAATAAGTCTTAGACTCTTTCTGAGTAAATTTCAAACAAAATAAAGATAATCCCATAATAAAGTGAAAAAGAGAATCAACACACATAATTTATATTGGTTCACTTTAGACTCAGAAGCTACGTGCAGTCCCTTCCAACTTGAAGGATTTCCACTATTGTAAAATCTCCTTTATAATAACTGCACCAAGTATTCTTTTGAACAGGCCACTTCTGGATCAACCTAAGTATTCTTTTCAACAAGCCACTCCTAACTTAACCCAAGTATTCTTTCTAAAGCCTCTTCAGGCTAATGTGTTTCCATATACTCAAACTAGTCCTAGTAACTTACCAGACTTATACAATTTGTAAGAAGAGAAATGTTCTAAGAACTTAGTGTACAAAACAATGATAGATAAATTAGAGATCAAACACTAAGTATTTTTGACACAAGGCCAGAGTCTACTAGGGGGTAAAGCTAGAGACTAATGAGGGTCTTTGTCTTTTTACAAGAAAGTGAACTAAGATTGAATGATAGAATTGAGAAGCTTTCTTCTTGGATCTTTTTCTCTATTTGAATGTCTTGAAGGTAATAGCCTTTGACGTTTCTTGAGAGGAGATATATACATTGCAAATCCTTTGAAGGTATTTTGCTATAGGCTTCTAGAGATCAGACCTTGATGTTGAATCCAAGCATGAGAGAGAGGTTTGAATCATATTTTGATATTTTTATGAAAATAGTTTCTCATGCATTTCCATGTACAAAACCCTTCATGAACTTATCCTTGATTAAACAAAAAGTTGCTTTCAGAGATGTCCAGAAAAGTTTTGACTTGTGATTAGAGTTCGCAGAAGTAGGTACGTTGGTAGCTGCTGCTCATGTTGATTTTGTTCTTTTAGTTCTTTGATGATAAGCACGCAAATATGGTATGGTCAATTTTCGTGAAGCATCACCAAAATAGATTTTTCGAACGTTGACGAGGAATTCTTTATTCAAGATGCTTTTATCAGACTTTTGTTGTTCTACCAGACTTTTAGAACATACGCTCCCCCTTTGTTTTTACAGCCAGATCTTCATATCCTGAAATTGCTTTTGTACTTAGGAGAAAATGTGATAACCAGTTCAGACTTTATTCTTTTAGTAAAAATACTTGATGATCGATATAAACAAATCATAAAGTCTGGGGTCTGGTCCAACAATACTTAAGACTTATATTTTTTTTTCCAAACGTTTTCTCAACAGATCTCTTTAGTCCATTCCTTAAAATCATGAATTTGTAAGATTAGCATGGCATAGTAGGAACTTCTTTTGGACAGTGTATTGGCGATAGAGTTTTTCTTCCCTAGTTTATAGTGTACTTTAGAATTGTATCCTGCCAATTTGGAAATCCATTTGTATTTTTCCTCATCGAGCATCCTTTGATCAGTTAAAATTTTCAAACGTTTTATGTTATTTTTAATAATAAAATGGTTTCCTAACAAACAGTGTCACCATTTTCGGATTGCTTTCACGATTGCCATCAATTTGTGATCATACACCGATTTCCTCTGATTTCTTTTAGATATAGCAGTGCTCTATAAGGCTAAGTGTCTTCTTTCTTGCATTAGAACAACCCCTATTTTGGTTCCGCAAGCAATAATTTCAACCATAAAGGGTTTTGAAAAGTTAGGAACTACTAATGTAGGCAAGTTGGTCATGGCTTGCTTAGGTTGTTAAAAGGTAGTATGTGCCTCTAGACTCCATTGGAAGACATTTTTCTTCAACAGGTTAGTCAATAGCCTTGGTATTTTTCTATAATTGTGAATAAACCTTCTATAATATGCAGTAATGTTAGGGAATCCTAGTGTATGTGTAACATCCCAATTTTTAATTTAATTACCGATTGAGACTAGGCCATTAATTAAGGGTTAACTACAGAATTGGGATTAATAAATAATTAAACTAATTACTGATTGGTTAGAAAATAATTGAATAAATAATGATAATAATAATAATAATGCCAGGCAGAAGGACGCATGTGTCCCTAAGGGTATAAGACAACTTCAGCTCTCTCTTTCCTTCATGAATTTACGCTGGACAGCCCTTCTTGTGCGTGCGTCTGGTCTCTCCTTTCCCTGTTTTCTCTTCTTCACTCTCATTTGCGTTGAGCAGTGAGAGAGTCAAGAGCTTCCTGGGAGGAACATCAACGCGTCCCTGTTCCACTCCTTGTCCTCTTCTTCCTCTCCGTCGCCTTCTTCCCCCTCCTTCTTCTTCCACTTGGAGCTGTTAGTGTCCCAGTTGGAAGGCTGTGCTGGGAAGTGCCTTGGAGCCGTGGGGGAGACGAACCCGTTGGAGGAAAGAACAACTCTGGTCCGGGATCAACGCTGAGTTCGAAGGCTGGTGGAGGAGGAGTAACAGAAGGGCGATCAGTCAGCATTGCAACTCGAGGAGTTTTGGAACCCCGACAACAGGTAGGGGGCGCTTTGCATGTCAAGTGTATGGTTTATGACCGGGTCCCGGGTGCTTACTTTAATGTGATATGTTGTGTGAAAGGTGTAGATCGATGTGTTGTGATTGAGTGATTATGCATGCAACTCCCGGATTGGTGGTATCTGTGAATGGTTGAGGGTTGTGTAACTCCATCCTTGAGTGCTTGTTAATATTTCTGTGATGCATATTGTTGAAACATGAGACTGCTGAGTGAATACATGTGTGCGTTACCATTATTCCCGAATGCATGAGATGTGAATTGATACGTGATTTCCATTTTGAATGTTGTGTTGAAATACATGCTGACTCCGTTAAAAATGTCGAGTGGATGTGCTGTAATGTGGTTACCTTGGTTTGCTTGTTGTGAGTTACTATAATAGATGCATGTGATGCTGTAATGGAAATGTGGGATTCCGAATGAATCTGAATGCTGTGTGGGGGATCGGTTGTGACCCATTGATGGCTGTGTGAGACGCGCCTGGTAAGCTTGAATGGTTGTTGTGGAATTGCATGAGATTGCATATATGAGATGACTCCCAGATTCCTGACCAGTTCCATGAGGACCCGTGGTAGCCGATGGAGCTAGAGCTGGGTCTCGAGACGTCACGGGGTGACCGGAACCACACGGAAAGGGCTAGTGGACGGGGGGTCGGAAAGGCATCTGGAGTCGTATGAGATGATTTTAATCAGATTCCTGGCTAGTTCCATGGGGACCCGTGGTAGCCGATGGAGCTAGAGCTGGGTCTCGAGACGTCACGGGGTGACCGATGCCACATGGAAAGGGCTAGTGGACGAGGGGCCGGGAAGGAATTTACACTAAAATCACTGTTTAAGTCGGATCCGCATGCATGAGTGTATGAGCATTGTTATCGAGATTATTACGATTTGCATGGATTGAATGATTTGAGTGAACTCCGACTGGATGATGTCGTATGAGTGAAGTCCGACTGAATGAATATGCATGTATTGATGCTGTTGCTGAGTGCAGTGTGATGCTATGATTGAGAATGTATGTTATTGTGCGAATTCTGATTGGATGATGTGGTCTGACTCTTATATTAATTGACAATATATATATATATATCGTTATGGATTGAACCCGGTAAATTATATAATTAAGGATCAAGGTAAAATCCGAGTCAATAGCTGTTATTTTATATGTAAAAGCTCACCCCTACACCATTTTCAGTGTGTGCAGGTTGGACTCTGAAGTGATGATAAGGCCTCAAGTCCGAGTGAGGTGCACCCGGTTGTTGAGTGCTTATATTGCATTGTCATGTTTAGTCAGTTGTAGCCTTGGCCAGCTCATAATAACAGTGTTGTATAACGAACATGAATATATATATATATATATAAGTAATCCGAGCTATTGTGACCCGAGTGCATGTTTATATACGTATATGGTTTACGTTGATAGCTTGTGCTTACATCGGATAACAGGTGCTGATGAATGAATGATGTTAAGGTAATGGGTATTCCGAGTGCGTGATTATGTATGTACATATATGTTGAATACGGGTGATTGTGTCTGGGTAGACTGAGAGGTATTGATGGATAGAATATTGCTCAGTTAATGATTTTCCGAGTAGACATAATTGGGGGAGTCAACTCCGAGTGGGGCTGCAAATGGCTATGCTTTCTTGTTCGAGTGATGATACTTCAATGGATTCTGAGTAAAATATCTTGGATGAACTTATACTGTGTAAGATCTAATGGGAGGATCCCCGAGTGATATTGAGAACGGTCTTTACCGAGTGAAAAATATAAGTAAAACCCGAGTGAGGAAGAGTGGTATTCCTGAGTGAAAACCTTGAGTGATCCTCTCCCGAGAGAAGAGTTAGTGTAGTGGTTTAGAGTGGAATGAATTCTAAGTGTATGATATCTAAAACCAGAGTGAACCTGGCTGAGACATTCCGAGCGATAAATGATTGTGGGACCCCTTTTAAGCGAAGGAGGGTCTACGTGTTCTCCAAGTGAGAAGTGTAAATATGCCGAGTGATGAGTGTGTAAGGGAATTCCGACTGTACCCAAGGTTGATGTATACCGAGTGGGATAACCCACGTTTCCCGAGTAGATTATTGTGTGGCCTTGTGTATAAAAACATAAGGGGCTAAGTTATGGGACATAAATGTACTATGGTTATCTCCGAGCGATTGAGACCCCCTGACTCCGAGTGAATGGATGCTTTGATACCGAGCGATGGGAATTACCGAGTGTGTTGCTCGCCTCAACGACTAAAGTGTTCGCCCCAGCGAGTGTGTTGCTGGAAGACTCTCGTTTTGATTTCGCTTGAGCGCTGTTGCTCTTCCGCTCGGGTGTTTCTAATCGGTTTTCTTTCACTGCTTTCTTTCCCTTCTCTTAGTCTCTCGGTTTAGTTTTTCCTTTCTTTGGTCAGCTTTTGCCTCTCTGCCCTTACGCTGTTTGTTAATTACTCCAACCATTATTTTGGGTCAGATTATGAATGTTTGGCCGGCTTTTATTTTATTTCCTTGCCTTCTTTTCCTTCTCTTCTTGGACCCGGTACCATTGGTTTATTTTTGGGAAAATCTTCCCTGTTTTGGGTCTTATCTATTTATTAAATTAAGGTGTTACATTTTGGTATCAGAGCAGACCGAAAGGTCCAAGGCCAAGGTATGCTTACCGAGTGTAAGCGGTTGTGTGCATTGTGACCGAGTGGTCATCATTATTGTGATATTTGTTGAACCTGATTGATATTGTAATATTGATTTGTGGATAGGAGGTCATTTCCCTCCTGGTCCGACTGATTGTATAACGTATAGAAATGGTATAATGTGCTAAAGTTACTGAATGTTAGGCTGAGATCCGATCGGTAGTAAGTAACTTCGTAAACTTATCCTTGAAAGGGGTGTGAATTTTAGGATAAGACATGGCGAATCGTCAAAGCATGGAGGCCATAGCCACGGTATTCCAACGTTTTGCTGACGTGTTCGAGAAGCAGGGCCAGCCTCGAGCTGAAGATGGCCAAGTGTTGGACCGCTTCCTGAAGAGGAAGCCGAGTGAATTTCGAGGAGGGCGTAACCCCGAGGCAGCTTACAAATGGACTCAAGAGTTAGAGAGGATTTTTGGGGGTCTTTACTGCACCGAGGCCCAGAAGGTGGAGTTCACGGTGTACATGCTGAGGGACGAAGCAGAGAGCTGGTGAAAGATAGCCAGAAACCGACTGACTGACGATGGTACCCAGCTGACCTGGGAAATTTTCAAGACATGCTTCTTAGAGAAGTACTTCCCCGACACAATAAGGAGTCGGAAGGAACTGGAATTCATGGAACTGAAATAGGGGTCCATGTCTATGGAAGAATACGCAGCCAGATTTGAAGAATTGTGCCTGTTCTACCCACCCTTCCAACAACCTGGGACAGAGAATTCCAAGTGCCTCAAATTTGAAAACGGATTGAGATCGGACATTAAAAGAGCCTGCAGATATCAAGAAATTAGAAGTTTCCCAGTACTGGTGAATAAATGCAGGATTTTTGAAGAGGACGACAAGGCCCACTCCAGCCAGAGCAACAAGGCCGACACCTCCTTGAAGCCTCAGCAATCTCGCTTCAAGAAGCAGGATGACTCTGGTAGGAGCAGACTCCCTTCTAGGCTCGGAGGTCAGGGTAATCAAGATGGTCGTGCTGGTAGTCGCCCAAAGTACGGCAAGTGTTTTATATATGGTGGTGATCACTTTGCCCAAGATTGTGAAGAAGGAGATGATGTCGTGTGCTTCCATTGCAATGGGAGAGGGCATATTCGCCCTAACTGCCCACTGCTGCATGATCGAATGCTGATGCACACCGTGGGAGTTTCCGAGAGAGAGACTGCGGAAGTAATGGTCGAGGGAACAGTGGCAGAGGCAATGGAACTAAGGATAACAGGAGGTTTGCCCCAAATAACCATGGGAGGAGCGTGGATCGACCAGCTGTAGGCAGAGTTTAAGCCATCAGTACTGAGAAAGTTGTACAAGCGAACGACTAGGTGCAAGGTAAGGGTGAACAATTCTGGAAGCCAGTTGTTATTATACTGTCATGGGAAATGGCAACTGCTATTCGAAGATTATCGTCGTATGATATTTACTCGGTAATGGTTTGGGGGCCGATTGTTAATATGTCATTTTATAACTAGGTGTATACTTGTGGGGTCGGAAATCTACCCCCATTACACCGTTTTACAGTAGTAGTAATCTATGTTGCGTGATTGTTGCTGTGTGATGTGCTATGGGTGATGCATAATGATGATGCTGACGTAAATGTATTGCTTATATATATGTGTGTATGATTTGTCATTAATTTCTGTGAATTAGTGTTGACTAATTGAATTTGATCAGTAAGAGTAAAAGGAGTGTAATGAATCTTGTTCCGATACGACTCCTCAACCCATAGGTATTGTGAGCATACACGTTGCAATGGCTCTATGTAATTGTTGTAACCCTATTAGAATGAGACGTCAACCTATAAGTTGGATGCAGCAATTCATGAATCGGGCAAGTGAGGTTGTAGCTGCTTATGGTGAGGGTGAGTCTATCGGACTATTCCGAGTGAAAATGAGAACTGTATTGAGTGGAAGTAATTGTTAGTTTATCAAAATAAAGATTAAAGGTTGTTTAACCTTGATATATTTACCTCCGAGAAGATCAGAAGTTATTAGGGATGAACTGGCTATTAAAGTAACGAGTGGTTGTTGAAATAAATGGGTGATGCAGTCTGTCACAGGAACTAGAAGTCTTGTGGATCTAACTGAGTGATACTGTAAGTTTAATAAGGAAACCTGGACCTTGAGCCAAGGTGTTCGGTAAGGTGAGAATTTACTCGGGAAAGATTAGTATATTCCGAGTGTATGAAAGTGGAGATGGTTCCGAGTGAAATCCTTCTGGGAGAAAGAATTGCTGAGCGAAAATTATGATGTTCCGAGTGAAACATCGTTTTGGTCATCAATAAGGAGCTGTGTCCGAATGACGCTTCTGTGTCGGGCAAAATCAAAGTGAAATATCCGAGTCGTGTGAATTTCGGGTGAAGTGTCTCGGAGTGTACCACTTCCGAGTGAATGGTACCGTGTGGAGCGGTTCCGAGTGGAAAGGTATCGAGTGTAGAACTCCTAATACCCGTGTGATGTTCCACCAAGTGATCTTTATCCAGGAGAAAAGTACTTCTGGTCGGAAAAGGGAACTTCGAGTGTGCAAGTTTTCGAGTGAATTACCCAAGGGGGGAGTAGATACCGAGCGGTAAACTTATTCATAGCTGTGTTCGGGTGATGTTGAGCTGCTGAGTTTGAACTCAGATTTATTTTTAGAGTAGGCCTGAATTCCGAGTGGAAATTTGGTAAGTAGAAAGTTTCCGCGTGAAGGGTCTCCAAGGGGAATAGATATCCGAGAAAAGGATTTATGTACAATAGTACTCAGGTCAGCGATTGGGACTGCTGGGCTTGAACTCGAGTTTGGTTTTGAGGTAGGCTTGAATTACGAGTGAATTTTGCAAGTGGAAAGATTTCCGGATGAGGACTGCCTTTAAAAACCCCGATTGATATTTTTGGAGTGAGAGGTCCGAGTGATATTCTCGGGTTATAGGCATGAAGATAGCCGAAGGAATGATAAGGAATCTGAGATGTTAGAACTGAGTGTGGTGCCTGTACGAGGTAAATCCAGGCGAATTGTGCTAATTGAAGCACATGGGAACTCATTTGAGTGTTCATTTTGGTCAAGAAAGAAATTTTGGTGGTCGAATTTTGAAAATCTGAGAGCTTAATCCGAGATGAATCGATCGGTAATGGGTATTATAGGGAATCGGTAATGTTGTTTACCGACTAGATTCTTCCCAACTGGTTGAATAACATCTAGAATGTGTCCCATGTGACCCAATGTTGAACCTATGCTCTGTGTGAGCTCATGGTCGTGCCGAGTGACTCATTGAGTCGGGGGACCCGATGGTGTAAATACGCCGATCAGTGTTGAGGGTGTAAGGCCGAGCGGCCAAAGAACTGGAAAGTGCCAATGGCTAGGGTGAACTGGCAGAGTTGAATGGGGGTAACTACGTGGAAATAGAATCCCGAATGTAATGAAGACTATAAAGAGCTATTTTATTTATGCTGATTAGAAATTGCGAAGCAGTCGGAAACGTTGAGAAACGAAGAGTTGCAGTCGGAGTATGACTGTGGTATTCCGATCTGTTTGTTGAGGTAAGTCTGAGTGAAAGAAAGGAATGTTATTCTGAGTCAATGGTGACCTTTCCGAGTGGAAATATGTTAAGAATGATGTCTCGGTTTTCTGGGTGGAGCGGTCGGTAAATTACTTTGGAAGCCAATTATACCGACTAGAATTTAAGCAATGGATGAATACTTGAGGTACATAGATGTGTAATTGCTTATTGTGGTATGACAGTGATTTTCCGAGTGGTTCATTGAGGCTAAGCATGTATTTGAATTTCGAGGACGAAATTCTTTTGAGAGAGGGAGAACTGTAACATCCCGATTTTTAATTTAATTACCGATTGAGACTAGGCCATTAATTAAGGGTTAACTGTAGAATTGGGATTAATGAATAATTAAACTAATTACTGATTGGTTAGAAAATGATTGAATAAATAATGATAATAATAATAATAATGCCAGGCGAAAGGACATATGTGTCCCTAAGGGTATAAGACAACTTCAGCTCTCTTTCCTTCATGAATTTACGTTGGACAGCCCTTCTTGTGCGTGTGTCTGGTCTCTCCTTTCCCTGTTTTCTCTTCTTCACTCTCATTCACGTTGAGCAGTGAGAGAGTCGAGAGCTTCCTGGGAGGAACATCAACGCGGCCCTGTTCCACTCCCTGTCCTCTTCTTCCTCTCCGTCGCCTTCTTCCCCCTCCTTCTTCTTCTTCCACTTGGAGCTATTAGTGTCCCAGTTGGAAGGCTGTGCTGGGAAGTGCCTTGGAGCCATGGGGGAGACGAACCCGTTGGAGGAAAGAACAACTCTGGTCCGGGATCAACGCTGAGTTCGAAGGCTGGTGGAGGAGGAGTAACAGAAGGGCGATCGGTCAGCATTGCAACTCGAGGAGTTTTGGAACCCCAACAGCAGGTAGGGGGCGCTTTGCATGTCAAGTGTATGGTTTATGACCGGGTCCCGGGTGCTTGCTTTAATGTGATATGTTGTGTGAAAGGTGTAGATCGATGTGTTGTGATTGAGTGATTGTGCATACAACTCCCGGATTGGTGGTATCTGTGAATGGTTGAGGGTTGTGTAACTCCGTCCTTGAGTGCTTGTTAATATTTCTGTGATGCATGTTGTTGAAACATGAGACTGCTGAGTGAATACATGTGTGCGTTACCATTATTCCCGAATGCATGAGATGTGAATTGATACGTGATTTCCATTTTAAATGTTGTGTTGAAATGCATGCTGACTCCGTTAAAAATGTCGAGTGGATGTGCTGTAATGTGGTTACCTTGGTTTGCTTGTTGTGAGTTACTATAATAGATGCATGTGATGCTGTAATGGAAATGTGGGATTCCGAATGAATCTAAATGTTGTGTGGGGGATCGGTTGTGACCCATTGATGGCTGTGTGAGACGCGCCTGGTACGCTTGAATGCTTGCTGTGGAATTGCATGAGATTGCATATATGAGATGACTCCCAGATTCCTGACTAGTTCCATGAGGACCCGTGGTAGCCGATGGAGCTAGAGCTGGGTCTCGAGACGTCACGGGGTGACCGGAACCACACGGAAAGGGCTAGTGGACGGGGGGTCGGAAAGGCATCTGGAGTCGTATGAGATGATTTTTAGTCAGATTCCTGGCTAGTTCCATAAGGACCCGTGGTAGCCGATAGAGCTAGAGTTGGGTCTCGAGACGTCACGGGGTGACCGGTGCAACATGGAAAGGGCTAGTGGACGAGGGGCCGGGAAGGAATCTGCACTGAAATCACTGTTTAAGTCGGATCCGCATGTATGAGTGTATGAGCATTGTTATCGAGATTATTACGATTTGCATGGATTGAATGATTTGAGTGAACTCCGACTGGATGATGTCGTATGAGTGAAGTCCGACTGAATGAATATGCATGTATTGATGCTGTTGCTGAGTGCAGTGTGATGCTATGATTGAGAATGTATGTTATTCTGCGAATTCTGATTGGATGATGTGGTCTGACTCTTATATTAATTGACAATATATATATATATATATATATATCGTTATGGATTGAACCCGGTAAATTATATAATTGAGGATCGAGGTAAAATCCGAGTCAATAGCTGTCATTTTATATGTAAAAGCTCACCCCTACACCATTTTCAGTGTGTGCAGGTTGGACTCTGAAGTGATGATAAGGCCTTAAGTCTGAGTGAGGTGCACCTAGTTGTTGAGTGCTTATATTGCATTGTCATGTTTAGTCAGTTGTAGCCTTGGCTGGCTCATAATAACAGTGTTGTATAATGAACATGAATATATATATATATATATAAGTAATCCAAGCTATTGTGACCCGAGTGCATGTTTATATACGTATATGGTTTACGTTGATAGCTTGTGCTTGCATCGGATAACAGGTGCTGATGAATGAATGATGTTAAGGTAATGGGTATTCCGAGTGCGTGATTATGTATGTACATATATGTTGAATACGGGTGATTGTGTCTGGGTAGACTGAGAGGTGTTGGTGGATAGAATATTGCTCAGTTAATGATTTTCCGAGTAGACGTAATTGGGGGAGTCAACTCCGAGTAGGGCTGCAAATGGCTATGCCTTCTTCTTCGAGTGATGATACTTCAATGGATTCTGAGTAAAATATCTTGGATGAACCTATACTATGTAAGATCTAATGGGAGGATCCCCGAGTGATATTGAGAACGGTCTTTACCGAGTGAAAAATATAAGTAAAACCCGAGTGAGGAAGAGTGGTATTCCCGAGTGAAAACCTCGAGTGATCCTCTCCCGAGAGAAGAGTTAGTGTAGTGGTTTAGAGTGGAATGAATTCTAAGTGTATGATATCTAAAACCCGAGTGAACCTGGCTGAGACATTCCGAGCGATAAATGATTGTGGGACCCCTTCTAAGCGAAGGAGGGTCTACGTGTTCTCCAAGTGAGAAATGTAAATATGCCGAGTGATGAGTGTGTAAGGGAATTCCGACTGTACCCAAGGTTGATGTATACCGAGTGGGATAACCCACATTTCTCGAGTAGATTATTGCGTGGCCTTGTGTATAAAAACATAAGGGGCTAAGTTATGGGACGTAAGTGTACTATGATTATCTCCGAGTGATTAAGACCCCATTACTCCGAGTGAATGGATGCTTTGATACCGAGCGATGGGAATTACCGAGTGTGTTGCTCACCTCAGCGACTAAGGTGTTCGCCCCAGCGAGTGTGTTGCTGGAAGACTCTCGTTTTGATTTCGCTTGAGCGCTGTTGCTCTTCCGCTCGGGTGTTTCTAATCGGTTTTCTTTCACTGCTTTCTTTCCCTTCTCCTGGTCTCTTGGTTTAGTTTTTCCCTTCTTTGGTCAGCTTTTGCCTCTCTACCCTTACGCTGTTTGCTAATTACTCCAACCATTATTTTGGGTCAGATTATGAATGTTTGGCCGGCTTTTATTTTATTTCCTTGCCTTCTTTTCCTTCTCTTCTTGGACCCGGTACCATTGTTTTATTTTTGGGAAAATCTTCCCTGTTTTGGGTCTTATCTATTTATTAAATTAGGGTGTTACAGTATGAGCAGCGGAAATACAAGGATTCCCATAGGATTTTTAAAGTGCTGTGTTTCAAAGCATAAGACAAACACAAAAAAAATATTATGTTTTAATATTACCTCTTGAAGAATATCAAAGCAATCATAGCCTCATCCTTTAGGAGTCCACACGAGTACCCCTACCAGAAATGCTACACCTTCCAAAGGCTAGTTTGACGGCGTGTAGCTTTTGCAACTTTAGCGTATTTTGTGTCTCTTTTTGGGTAGCCATCTATGAGCATCTTATGCCTTATTTATAGGCTTAGGTTTGACCTAATTTGCTCTCTAAAGAGTGGGCTCCTTACTCATTCTAAATGAGTTAGGCCCAATAGTTTTATTTTAGTCCAACTAAAATAAAAAGCTATTTTCTAATGGGCTTACTCTATGTGTGTGACCTTATAGGTAAAATACTCGGTTATATTAATAATAAACTATTTTATTATTAATATAAAATAAGAGCGACATCTAGAAATGCATCATTATGTCTGAATATTATTTAATATCAACATAACCTGTAAGTGATAATTATATGTTTGTTCCTTTTGTCACGATATCCTAATTGGGCTCAAGGCATGGTCGTGTCATCCTTGTACGGCCCAATTTATTTTACTTGATACCGGAGTAGACTTTATTCGAATAAATATCCAATATTTATTCTTTCTAGCATGGCCATGCATTTCCTTAGTTACACTCCATCAAGTGGCCTATAGATATCACTCCTGTCACATAGGAGAGACAAATCCCATCTACATCACTCACATCCCTCTGCATAATTTGTTTACCTAACCACAACCTTTATATTCCTCTTGTTACAGAAGACGTTTGATTGCATTAAAACAACAAACTCCTTATGTAGGAATCATAGTGACTTCAGGTCGAATGACTACATATACCATTATCACATTGAGAATCGTTTATGACATTCATGTAACGATCCATGCAACGTTCTCATCGTGAGTCTGTCCAGTACATCATTACTCTTAATGTGTACTCGTGTGAAGACTTGATATCATTTATATCCATGATCTGTGAGATCAGATCATCAGTACACTCACACACTAGTCTTAATGTATTTACATGTTCCCACGTAAATACTTAACTAGAGACATTTTAGGAATAACTCTCATATGACCTATTACTCCAAGGATAAATAAAGGCTATTAAACTATTTAACAAAAAATGCCTTATACAAAATGATGCATCCTATATAGGCTCTTAGTGCATATTTCCAACAATCTCCTACTTGCACTTAAAGCCGATAAGGTTAATGCCCAATGATGTCTACAGTGCGCTCATGCTTTTGCTACATAAGCGGTTTTATTAGTGGGTTCCCAACAATTTTGTTGGTATGCACATTGCATATTTTCACATCTTCTAAAGATGGAACTATTTAAGTATATGCTTGGATTAATCCACTTCCTTATATTGTTCTATGGTTCCATAGTCATCACAGTGGAAACTCATAGGGTACAAAACATTTGGACTAATTAAATGTAAATTGACTTCTCTTATAATTTAACATAGGAAAATACTTAGATTTGTTAGTAGAACCAATGACTGTTTCTTGCTTTGAACCTTTCAAGCATACATCGCAACCATCTTGACAACACATATATTTTGAGTGCAATCTTAAGTCTTTCAAATTAATAAGAAGATTGGCATCGATGTAACCTTTACAACGAGCTCATCTTCCAATTATCAAGATAAAATCCTTAGTCCTTCTTAAGTGTTTAAGGATATTCTTGACTATAGAATGAGAATATTATTAGTTCTAGAAGAAGCATGTCTTCTACATGTAATACTAGAACTATAATTGTGCAGTTACTAACCTTTTTATAGTCACAAGATTTATCTTCATTCCTCAATGAAGATTCTAGCTTCTAAAAGCTTGCTTTAGTACATAAATGGATCATTTGCAGTTCACATACCTTCCTAGATGTTTTAGGCATAAAAGGCATTTAGGTTGTGTCATATACACATCCTCAAGATAATTTCCATCTTGACATCTATCTACCATATCTCATAATGGTGGTATACTGTTGCAATAAGTAGGATCTAAATGGTTTTTAACCTAATTGAATTTTGTCAATCTTTCTTTTAAAGGTGCTCTTATTACCATCCATGTTTAGTTTTCCTTTTGAAAACCCACTTGTATCCTATAGGTTTTACCCTTTAGGTGCGTCAACCAAGGTTCATACCTTATTAATATACATGGAGCCCATTTCAAATCCCACAGTCTTATGCCATTTCTTAGAATCTAAACTTGCATTGGCCTCTTCATAAAAAGCTTGGTCATTTAGCAATATGCCTCCTTCCTGATTTATAAGATATCCACATCTTTTAGATTTGGTGACATGTCCTATTTGATCTTATGCAAGTCTTATGCTACCGGAGCTAATGATGTCACAACACTTTATGACTTCTACCCTAAGTCCATCCTTAACTTTTGAATGCTCTGTGATACTTGAACTTCTTCAAGTTCTACTATCCTCCCACTGATTCTTTAAGAGATATACTCTTATTCAAGAATACAACATTCTAATCAACAAGCCTTTTGTTCTCAGATGGATTGTAGAAATGATAACCCTTAGCTTTCTTTGGGTATCTCACAAAAGACATTTATCCAATTTGGATTTGACCTTGTTAGAGTTGGATGCTCTATAGAAGCATCATAATTCCAAATTATTAATAAAGACATACTAGGTTTCTTCCTAGTCCATATCATATATGGTTTCTTTAAGAAAGTCTAAGATGGAACATGGTTAAGTGTGGAAATTTTGTCAATAAAGGAATATTGAAGGAGTTAGAGATGTTTAATAATAATCAATAATCAAACTATGTCTAACAAGGTTTAACTTTTCCCTGTAGAGATGCTATGATGGCATTCCATGAGGAATGAGTTAAGAGGTAATCTCTCACTCTATTAGATAGTTATCAAACTTGTAGCTTAAATTATTTGCTATCTTGATCTAATAAAGAGCTTTAATTGTCTTGCCAATTTGGTTTTTCACTTCATTAAGAATTCTTTGAACTTTTCAAAGACTTTCTAACTTATGTTACATAAATGCATACTCATTGACTTTTCAATTAGTATATTGAAGTATTGAAAAACATATCTTGTTATTGTTCCAATAGGCCCACATACATCGTCATGTATTAAATAATAGATTACTCATCTTTTCAATGAATGAGGTCTCAATTATCTCTCCAATAAATAAGATTTACATGTTTCAATTGATTCCAAAATCAAAAGAGTCCATATAACCAAATTAATGGTATTTAGAAATATGTTTCTTATTCATTTGCCTTAGGAGACAATACCATGTAAGTAAGGTTCAAAATCACTCATTTTAACCTACTTTGACAGTTGTTATAGATGGGTGTTTTGAGATTTAGGATGTGGAATCCATTACTCAATTGTGCATCAACATCCTTTTGAAGAAATAAAGTTATTTTATATTACAAAAAAAATTTCTTGTCTAACAAGAAACAATGTGCACAATGTCTAGTTCACTAACTAGCCCAATAGGTAAAGATCTTATCTTTATTGTAGCAACTTTTGCTCAATTTTACACCGATTTCTCCACCCTTAGCAAGTGATCTACTTCCTTGATCTTTCAAAATTTGAGATCTACTACTAGTATCTAATACTAACGTTAGTGAAGGAAAATAACTTGACTTCTATAACATGACATGTAGTGGAAGTCTTACTTCCCTTTCTCTTGAACTCCTTCAAGTTCTTTAGATAAATTATTTCAATGTCTTATTTGGCTAAAACTAGAAACAATTTCCTCTTTTGATCATCTTTTAGACTTCCAGACCAACTCAGCCTTAATAAAGTCTATATACGATCATATCATATATCTCCTATATATTCATATTGCCCTTTACAGCTCAGAGTTTATGCAGACTCCATAGGGTACTCAAGACCCAACCATAGATCATATATAAGCCAAACATGACACATTACCACTTCCTCTTTATTGAAGATAATTCTTAAGTCTCGATACCTATCTAGACATTTTTCCAGATAAAGTGTCCTTCCAAAGGACAGATTGTAACAAAACAATATTTGGTTTGTCATGGTTATTCTAAAACAAATTACATGCAAATATATCACTTCTATTAAAAACATATTAAATTTTGGTCATTAAATAAATATGTTGTCTTTTATATTTTGATTCAAAACAAATACCCTCACTGAATCAGAAAAAATCCTATTGGAAGATTTTTCTAGTGGGCCAAGATCCATATTTGGCCTAGTGTTGAGTCAGCTTCGGCTGATCGCCCAACCCTTGGTTATTTAGGAAGGAAACACATTTCCAATTGTATCTCATGCAACTCTTGGATGATTGAGTGGGTAACTCTTTACCCTTATTCATCTTATGAATTTAAGCTTAATCTTTACGCCTCTAAGTTATTTTCAATCCAATTGAAAAACTTAGTTAAGTTTAGGCCCAATAAAAACAATTTGGATATTACAATTATCCCATCGCGCCTTACTAATATAAATGATAGCACTCTGCTTTGGTAGGCCCACTATTTATTGACATTAGTCTCGACGAGTGTTACTTATTAGAAGGCGTTTAAACTTAATATTAATGCTTCTAGGTTTTTCAATCTAATTAAAGTTACCTAGATAAGTTCAATGACAAATGGTTGGATAATACAATTATCCATCATCCTTTACTAATATCAATAAAAGCACCCTGCTTTGGCAGAACCTACACTTTATTGAAACTAGCATTGATGAGTGTTGCTTATTGGAATGCGTTTTATACTATTCATACCTTTAGGCTTTTCCAATCCCATTGAAAAATGTCTATTTGAATACAACTTAATAAGTTATACTTGGATAATCCAATTATCCAATCATGTAGTACTAAACATAAATAAAGGCACCCAACTATGGCGTGACCTGCACTTTATCTATATCAAGTTAGACATTATTACTTATTATAAGGTATGATTATCAAGCTTGAGGGATTTCAATTTTCTTATTGTTCATTACCAACTTTCATTAAACACTTTAACACAAAATAAAACCCCAAAACATGCAATAAAAAAATGTGAGATGGTTATGATCTTCCTAGAAAGCAAAATAAAATAAAATAAACCTAAAGGAACTATGGTGCCTTGACTTCGTGAAGTCCTACTTCTTGAAACCACCATCATCCTGGAGTTACCACTCATTTGTTCCTTTCAAGGTCATATCCACCAAGAGTCACCACTCTAGGTTTCTTCTAGGTCTCCACCTTGTTGGCTTCTTCAAGATTACAATGTAATAAAGAAACTCGTTTTACATACGAGTGAAGGGTTGAGAGAAGAAATTCAAGAATAGATAAAGGCACAACACGCAGGCTGTATTTAAAATTAAATAAAAAATAAAATCTAAGACCATAACCATTCACCGTTGGGCGTGTTAATTAATCAATTAATAAAGTGATTAATTGTATTTAAAATAAAATAAATTCTAAAACATAATTAAACACGCGGGGTTATAAACGGAAAACTACACAAAGAAGTTTGGCGGCTCCATTGACCGTTCAACAAATAGGGTCAAGGGGTGTTCCAACCTAAAAATTTAGTAATGTAATCAGGTTAGTTCCCAGAAAAGAGAGATGGATCCGGAGTGACCGCTTAAGTACCAAGTCTTTCCTAGCCAGAATGTCCCACTGACCATTAACAGCTCAAAATATTCGGTTATGATTTCAAACAATTTGAAATCTTAAATTTTAAAACAGCCAAGGTTTAACTTTTAAACCTTATCTTTTGACCCTTCAATTATCCTAAAATAGGAATAGTCAAGGTTTAACTTTTAAACTTTATCTCTAGAGTCTCAACAATCATCCCATTTTTTAGGAACGATCAAGGTTTAAATTTTAGACCTTATCTCTAGAGTTCAAGATATTTTATTTTGAATCCTATTAAATTTGATAAAGATCTTATCTTTAATTTGTAATTTTTGCAAATCCTATCAAATTTATTAAGGATTAAATATTTGATTTTAAAATTATTAAATTTAATAAAGATCTTATCTTCTATTTGTAACAATTACAAATCAGATTAAATTTAATAAATATGAATCAATTTGTAACTCCTACAAATCACATTAATTTTAAAAAGATCACATACGATGCAAATCCTATTAAAATTAATAAGAATAAATTATTTAAATTTGTAACTCTTACAAATCACATTAATTTTAAAAAGATCACAAACGATGCAAATCCTATTAAAATTAATAAGAATAAATTATTTAAATTTATAACTCTTACAAACTTTAAATTTAACAAACAATTAACATTTGATTTGAAACTTTTACAAATTGAATTTAAAATATAATATTAAAATCAAAAATTTTATTTGTAACATTTACAAATAAATAAAAAACCATTACGGCTAGGTTTCAACTTTTGAATCCTAGTTTTCATTATGGCTAGGGTTTAACTCTTAAACTTTCTAAACACAATCTCATATGAACAATTCATATTAGAAAAGAGAAAACATATAGACGTGCATTGCATACAACCCTTGATTTCAATTTAATTAAACAAACATAAAACATGCCTTATAATTAGAACACATATAAAACAATCACCATTGCAACATACAACATATTTATATAATAAAGCATATCCCAAAAACATGTTCTTTAATTAAAATGTTGAGAAAAGCAATATATACATAAAACAAAAATAAATTGATATTAGCTTTCAAAAGGTGAAACCTTTGCAACATATCTCATAAAAAATGTAACCTTTACATAATATCTCATTAAAAATGCAACCTTTGCAACATATCTAATAAAAGATGCAACCTTTGCAAAAGGATTTAACCTTTACAATTCTTTTTGTAAAAGAAATTTTATTTTAGTTTTACATGTTCTTTAAACAAACATTTTCCCAAAATATGGTTTTGCAACCAAGCTCTGATACCACTATTAGGGAATCCCTAGTGTATGAGCAGCGAAAATACAAAGATTCCTATAGGATTTGCAAATCACTGTGTTTCAAAGCATAAGACAAACACACACAAAAAATATTGCATTTTAGGATTACCTCTTGAAGAATATCGAAGCAATCGTAGCCTCGTCCTTTGGAGTCCACACGAGTACTCCCATCAAAAATGCTACACCTTCCAAATGCTAGTTTGACGACATGTAGCTTTTACAACTTTTACATATTTTGTGTCTCTTTTTGGGTAGCCACCTAGGAGCATCTTATGCTCTATTTATAGGCTTAGGTTTGACCTAATTTTCTCTCTAAAGAGTGGGCTCCTTACTCATTCTAAATGAGTTAGGCCCAATAGTTTTATTTTAGTCCAACTAAAATAAAAAGCTATTTTCTGATGGGCTTACTCTATGTGTGTGACCCTATAGGTAAAATACTCGGTTATATTAGTAATAAACTATTTTATTATTAATAAAAAAGAAGCGGCATCTAGCAATGTATCATTATGTTCGAATATTGCTTATTATCAACATAACCTATAAGTGATAATTATTTTATATATTTGTTCCTTTTGTCATGATATCCTAATTGGGCTCAAGGCATGGTCGTGTCATCCTTGTATGGCCCAATTTATTTTACTTGATACCAGAGTAGACTTTATTCGAATAAATATCCAATATTTATTCTTTCTAGCATAACCATGCATTTCCTTAGTCTCACTCCATCAAGTGGCCTATAGATATCACTCCTGTCACATAGGAGAGACAAATCCCATCTACATCACTCACATCCCTCTGCATAATTTATTTATTGCCTAACCATAACCTTTATAGTCCTCTTGTTACAAAAGATGTTTGATTGTATTAAAACAACAAACTCCTTATGTAGAAATCGTAGTGACTTTAGGTCGAAGGACTACATATACCATTATCACACAGAGAATTGTTTATGACATTCATGTAACGATCCATGCAACGTTCTCATGGTGGGTCTGTCGAGTACATCATTACTCTTAATGTGTACCCGTGTGAAGACTTGATATCATTTATATCTATGATCTGTGAGATCAGATCATCAGTATACTCACACACTAGTCTTAATGTATTTACATGTCCCTACATAAATACTTAACTAGAGACATTTTAGGAATAACTCTCATATGACCTATTACTCCAAGGATAAATAAAGGCTGTTAAATTATTTAATAAAAAATACCTTATACAAAATGATGCGTCCTATATAGGCTCTTAGTGCATATTTCCAACAAGTAAGGCCTAAGAATCCCCTTAAGCTAGTGACATTCTTAGGTGTAGGGCGTAGTGTCATTGCTTCCAACTTCCTAGGATCCACAGATACTCCTCCAATGGAAATAATATGTCTTAGATATTCCAAGTTGTATTGGCTGAATGAGCACTTCTTGTCATTGATCTTCAAGTCACTTTGTTGTAGTAATGTCAATACATTGGTGTTGTGTGTGTTCTTCCATGGAAGTGTTGTATATTAATTAAGGATTGAAAAGAAGGTGTGTTAGTAAGTCTAAATAGAAGTACCATAAATTCATAGTGACCCTCATATGTGGGAAAAATGGTTTTTGCAATGTCATCTTTCATTTTGATTTGGTGGTATCCGAATCCTAAATCCAATTTTGAAAAGACATTAGCACTTCCTATCTGATCTAACAACTCCTCAATTACTGGGATGAGAAATTTGTGATTTTAATCTACACAAAATTGCCAACTGTCATCTTTCTTTCTGACTAGTATGATAGGACTAGAATAAGGATTCGTAGATGGTCAGATGATTCCTGCTTCTAACATTTCAATAACCAATTTTTCAATATCTATTTTCTGATAGTGAGGATACCTGTATAGTCTGATATTCAGTATTTGGGCTCTTTCTTTGATGTGAATGGCATGGTCCTAACGCCGTTGAGGAGGTAGTTCTTTTGGGGGTTTAAAGATAGAAGGGAAATCATGTAGCATATTTTTTTAAATTTGGACGGAATTGAATCCTTCCAATCTATCTCTATTTGAATGCAAAGAGAGTCGATAAGGAACCATTCTCCCTGTGGCTAAGCTTTAAACATAGAATTAAGTGAGGCATTTTTCTTTGAAAGTTCTGGTTCTCCTTTTAAAGTTACCTTTCTACCATCAATCTTGAGGGACAATAATAGTTGTTCAAAGTTGGCTCTAATCTCTCCTAGGCTTGCTAACTATTCCATTTTGAAAGCCACATCTATGCCTCTGAGGCCAAATAAGAAGAACTACTCTGTACCTGTACTTCTTACACTTTTAAGGGAACTTCTTTACATACTCCCTTAAATTTAATTTTGTGACCATCTCCAACTTCTACTGTATATGATGGAGTGTCATCAACCTTTAATTATAAATTTTCCACCAATTGGTTTTTTGGAAATAAAGTTGTGGGTGGCACCGCAATCTATCAATATTATGACTTTGTGATCATCAATATTTTCCCAAACCTTTAAGGATTAACGAGAAGTAAATCCCATAATACTATTCATGGATAATTAAGGCGTTTCTCCAATTTTTGGTTTGGGTTCCTCTTCAGAGTCTTCAACATCATCTTCATCTGTTACTAACATTATCCAAAGTTGTTTATTTATGTATACATGAGAGGTGTTCCATTTTTTCTTCATAGCAAAAACATTCTCCTTTCTTCCTCTTCTCTTGAAATTTAGCTTTAGTTAATCATTGAAATCCTCTGGGTCGGTTATTGTTTTCCGGTTTGTTCACAGATGTATTGCCACTAAAAGATTTAGAAGGCCCATGACTTTTTCCTCCACCTTTCTGAATGACACCATAAGTAACAGTCTTCCTATAGGATGGACTTTGGTAAGAGGTGTTTAATTTTGAATTTGAGTTTGAATTAACATTCAGTCCCATCTTCCAAATTGCTTTGTTTTTTTGTTTGATCATTAATGCCTTCTTGACCATGATTGATAAAGTGAAAGGTTCGTAAAGTTTAATTTCTACCCCAATTCCTTCCTTCAATCCATTCACAAAAATGTCTTTTAAATGTTTTTCACTAATATTCTCAGCATACCTACCAACTTTTGGAAATGCTCAATGTACTTTTCCAGCATTTCTTCTTGTTTGAGTGCAATAAAGGCCGCAATAGGGTTTAGAGTGGCTGAAGTTTGGAACCTTTCATGAATGACAAGTTTGAAATCTCTTCATCTAATATTAGAGTTGCAAGTCTCCCACCATTAAAACCTAGATAATGTCTTTCCATCTAGCACCACCATAACTGTATGAATTTTCTCTTCTTCTTGGATATCTCTCATTTGAAAGAAGTGCTCCAATTTATTTATCCAACTATAAACATCGGATTCTTCATTATATATGAGGATTTCAATTTTGTCCATCATTTTGTTTTCCATCTTTCGTGTGGTCCTTGGGTGTCTCTTCTCCATTAACAGAACTTTTAGATGTGCCATTTTTAATGCTTGGATAATTTTTCCACAATGTCTTTTAAGCACGTAATACGGGTTTCAAGTTGTTGTCGTTCTACATCTCGGTTTTGTTAGTCCACCATCAACATTTCCAAAATTCTCTTCATTGTGTTCAGATTATTGAAATTAGATCAAGTTGTCACCATTGTTGGAAGCAAAGCACCTGCTCGGTGATTTGATACCAAGTTGATAAGCACAAGGAAAATGAAACAAAATTGAAAAGATGAAACAGAATTTTATATAAATAATTTAAGATATTTTACAACGTAAGTCTTTGAGAGTCTCTCTCTACAATTCAGATTCTTCCTAATTTTTTTGTTGTCCTTTCCTAATTTGGTTTATTTTTATTTATATTGTATCTAACATCTGTTTTTAATAGACATAATTATTCAGAACGGTTGTGACTCTTCCCATTGTAATCGTTCCAGATTTGATACTATTTAGTTTTCTAAGGGTTGAGCTCTTTCTCTATAAGTTGCACCCTCCTGGGTGGTACTTCCTGATCTTGCACCCTTTGAGTGTTGTGTGTCCTGCTCTTGGTGGTCCAAGGTTATTGCTTCTCTGGCTCGTTGTTTGCGGTTGTACACCCTGATGATGGGTGGCTTACGATTATCATGTTAACAAGTGGGAAGCTGAATGCATTTAAGCCATTAGAATTTTCAAGGCTGATTATAAACCAGCATAAGAAATATCTGTTAAAGAATCAGTTGGTAGGGAACAAGCTTTAGTGCATTGTCAAGACTTCTTGTTGAATTTGCATGATATGAAATGATATACGTGTATTAATTTTGATTGTTAAATTCACACTCACAGGAAAAGACACCTGTCAGTGTAATACAAGAAGTTTTTCAGTCACTTAAATGTCGAACCCACAATGACTATGTGAAAAAGCACACATACAACTCTTATCTTTTGAATGTTTAAGTAATTACAATTTGAGGAATTTTAGAGAAAGAAGATTTATAAAAGCAAATAAGAAAAAGAAAATTAAACAACAACCAAATAAATTCAAGAAGTCTTTTATGTTTAAAGTGCCTTTAAGACTTTGGTTGTTGAATGATGATTCATACTAGAAAATGCATTAAGTTTCAACTTGTTTTATGAATCAAATCACTGATTGAAAATATGAAAGATAGGACTAAATACCTGTGTATAGTTTTATGACTTTAAGACCTGTGTATAGTTTTATGACCAAAGATAAGACCAACTTGGTTTATGAATCAAATCAACTTGCCTTTAAGACTTTGGTTGTTGAATGATGATTCATTATCAAAATGTATAGTTTTATGACTTATTTTTATTAGATTTGTTTTAGTATTTTTTTAGGATTTATTTTCATTTTCATAGTATTTTTGTTCCTTTTTGTGTTTTGGCCCGTCTATGTTTGGATTTTGCATTTTTATAGGTAAAAAAATACAAAATAAAGTCCAATTGAAGTCCAAAAAGTGTGAAAAGTAAATGCCAAAGTGATCTAGAGCTAAAAAAGCCAAAATAAAGAGCCTTGTTGGGCAAAAAAGAGGCGTTAAAGAGAATAAAGAGCTCCAGGCCAACATCAATCCACGATCAGGTCATGGGCATGCAACTCATGATCATGGAGTTACTAGAGTTATTCTTTGATATGTTTTTGTTTTGCTTTTGAGGTGTGCTGAATTGTAATTAGATTGGTTAGCTTTATTAAGTTAGTTCTAACTTATTTTGGGGAATGTGACATGATAGGATAATTTAGGTTCCGTTTTACAAAAGCAACTAGTGAGGATTGGAATCAGCCATTGGGGGTTATTCTTTATTCTTAAAAGTAAAGCCTGGGTTTGACTTCTACTTTCCTTTTTCTTGTTTCTTACACTTGGATAATGTCTTGTGTGATTTATATTGCTTTTTCATTACCATGCCTGAGTAGTCCTCTTACTCTTAGGGATTAAGAGTAGTTCTAATTGATAAATGATGTGATGTAAACCTATTTGTGTTTACTTTTAATTTGAAGATTATTCATATGTTTTGTTTTAATATATACTTACATATAATTTAATGAAATTTTGACGTCCATGAGAGTTCTTAGTGATCGTAAGGGGGAATCGACAAATGAATTCAAAGTGAGACCATTAGTAAATTCAAAAGAAGGGGAGGGATCAGTGAGGGAACTTAGTGGGATAATTAATTAAAAGTAAAGTTAAATTATAATTACTAATTTAGTTTTAAAATTGGGATAAAACAAAACTTGCAAGAGTGCTTTGATCTATGATATTCTAGATATGTTTTGATCTCTTATTTTCCTTAATTTTTAATTTTTTAATTTAATTTTGGTTAATTATATTCCCAAAATTGAACCTTTATGACCACTAAAATTGGAATTCAACATTGAACCAATCTAGTATAGTCTTTGTGAATTTGATACTTTTTATTACACTATAGACTAGTGCACTTACGGGACCCTATCATTATGGTCACACTCGATTTTAATTTCAAATCTACCAATTAAAAAGTGATCTAGTTGCTTAAATACTAATTGATTAAGGTTGAATTAAGAAGTGACTAATTTTCTAATTCTATTGAGTGAAAAAATTAACACACAATCTCAACATACGAATAATTTATGCGAGTACTACACTCAATCATAAATATAAATGGGTTCAATAGATTACACCGTAAGGTTTCACCTCAATCCCTTATGCTAATAGAATTTAAACACACATGTTACAAACATACAAGGATAAACTTAATCATAAAATTCCTTATTCTACGAGAAAAGAAAAAAATCTCCCAAGAGACCCATACATAAGGGATAAACTTAATATGATGAAAAAAGTATTCTTAAATATCCAATCTCTAAGACTTAGGAAAGGAATCTTATCGAGCATTTTAAAATAGATGAAGGAAGGGTGATTATGAAGGCTAGGGATAACAATCGTAATGTTTCTCAAGCATGTTGCATGATGCGTTGAATGGTCCTCATTAAACTAAAGCCCTTCTTTTAAGATTCTAAATGAACATTCGAGCATGCACTAATCATGGCTATCTAAACATATGTCGTGCTCATCTGTAAAGGTCCAAAATCATATGCATGAGCATGAGTCGTGCTTATTGAGCACAGACTATGCTTAAGTCTTATGCTTATTGTAATATCCTAGTTTAACAATTTTGATGAATTAAATGAATTAAGAGTTAAATAGGATTTGTATAATTAATTACTTAAAATAAGTGATTAATTGAACAAATACCGAAATGACGAACGTGTCCCTAAGTTATTTAAAAATTAGAAATCTTCTCTCTTTCTCATTTACCTTTCGTTGGCAATAGAGAAGAACCCATCTTTTCTTCTTCATTTCTCTTCTTCCAATTAGCATCCTTAACTTGTTTCTTCTTCAATTTTATCTCAAATTCACCCAATTAAAGTGAAAATTAAGCTTCCTGTCCTTTCTTTTTCGTGTGGGCAGCTGCTGGAGTATTTTAAGAGAATCAAGTTTGTATAATACACTCAAAGAAACGTGCCAAGTTTTAGACACCGTAGTTGTAGTTATAAAAGATATCGTTCCCACTAAGGATCGTCAGCAATTAAAACTTAAATGATTACGGCGGATTAAAACGATTGTTTTCATGGTTTTGAGTTCACAATATAAACGATAATATATGAACGATTATGCAGTGAAATAAAAGGAGTTTATCTAATTGTAAAAGCTGGGATTAGGATTTACCGATCTTACCTTCCGATGCATAACGTATATTCATGAAAACGGAGTTTGAACTATAATGCTTTACATCACAATCAATGTCATTCGTATCAATTCCTTGACTACGAAATTCATAAGAACATATTTGATAACGTCAATCCCTTGATCGTTTCAATTCCATTCCAGCATTACGACCGATTGTTTGGACGTTCAATGCGTTAAATACCATTCCTGGTTATTTACTCACATTGAGCATTTCATTTAGATCTGTTTTCGAAAGTTATTTTCCAACAACAAACGTAAACTTAATTCAAGAAACTAGTGATCAAGTAGATTCAAGCATTAAACGTAAAATGAAATACCAAGAATCATAGAACAAGTTTACCCGATTCATGAATATATCATTTATGATCTTCAAGTAAGAAAGGCTACACCCAATCCCATGGAGATGTTTAGCCACTCATGGTGGTCATTACAGCTTAGAAAAGATGAAGAAAAGAAAGAGTACCAAAAATTTCTATCTATCCACTCCTCTATATCCCTGCCCAGCCGCCATGCAGTAAGCTTATATAAAAGAATACTCGCTCAAGCGAGTTTATATTTCGCTCAGGCGAGGAGCATTCTTCAGCACGAAGGGAATCCACGTCCTGCTTCATTATGGGCTTGATTCGCTCAAGCGGTTTAGATTCGCCTAAGCGAATCTTCATATCTGATACTTTATTCCATTTCGCTTGAGCTGTGTCTTCATAAACTGCAGCGAGCCCTTTAAAATTTGGTTCTGGACAAATTTCGCTTAAGCAAAATAGTGTCGCTCAAGCGCCCTTTACATTGCTACATTCTGGAAGAAATTCGCTGGCTTTTCTATTCAAAACGCTTGAGCGAGGCTACTGTTATTTCATTCTGTACCAATCTCGCTCAAGCGGCCTCAGTGTTCGCTCGGGCGAATACTTCATTTTTCAATACTGGCTTGATTTCGCTGGGCGCATTACTCCTCGCTCAAGCGAGTCTTGACCTGATACTGTTATTTGTTAAATTCATGGCTCGCCCAAGCGAGTTCTTCAATTTTTCCTCAGCGACCATGATTCGCTCAAGCGATATACCCTTAGCTTGAGCGAATATCACTCTGTTTGCTTAACACTTGGTGGATTTTCTTCATTTCTTTTCTTTTCTTCTTTCTTCTTTGAATTTTCCTGAGATTGTAACAAAATTAGCCAATCAACTTGTACAATGTTCATTCACTATTTCTTTTCTATTTAGCTTACAAAATTGGCAAACATTGTACATTATATCCAATTTATGCTTCATTAATCATGCAAAATATAGGTAAATTGGACATCTATCAACTCTCCCCAACCTAGAACTTTGTTTGTCCTCAAACAAATGGTCAAGAGAAAGTTTAAGTGAAACCAAGATCTTAATTAATCACCGCTGCAAATAAAATGAAGGACAACTTTTCACTATTCACAGATGATAAATCCTCAATCATGCTTCATTTTATCTAACCAAATTCTAAGTTTGAAACTAGAATACACAATTGTAAGTAACCACTCTGCTGTAAAAACAAGAAATCCTCTCTGTTTATACCTTCCAGGTGAGTGTTTGCTCTCTTTATCATTGGTCAAGTGTTATTCAATCATTGCATTTCATTTCACTGCATGAGATAACCACTCAAACAAACATGGATTAAGAGGTCTTTAATAGGTTGTAACTTGGCCAGGCTTACAAGAAATTCATTGGTTTTTCTTTGGATGCAAAGACATACTAAGGACACTTAGATTTCTTGGCCTTGGCTTTTTATTATGTCATTTTTTTTTCTTCATTTAAGCCATTCAACTTTTTCTTTATATTCCTCCTTCATTTTGTTTATTCTTTGACCTTGGTAGGAGGATCTTACGTTGTTTTCCAAAAATTTTTTTCTTTTCTTTTGACAGTCACAGCCAAACTCTTCACATACCCTTCTTGAAAGATTGTTCCTATCCTTAGCATGCATTAAGGTTGGTTTATGTTTTTCATACAGGTGTGATCTAGGGTTAAGAACAAAATTCATTTTGGCTCAATTGGGTTTAAACACAAAATTTGGATTGATTACTTGAAGGTTGGCTTTTTGGCTCTTGTTTAACCTATTCTACACAAAATTTGCCTCTATCCTATCCATGCTTGCCTAAGCAATAATCCTTGCTAGAAATTCATGCAATGAAAGATTACACAAAGATCAATGAACTCTCGGTGTTTAAAGTTGCACTATCTCACTGGGTTAATTGTCTTGATTTCTTTATTCTCACAGAAGAGGGTTCAAACATTGTGAATTAATTCCTAACTCAAGAATTAGAAAGATTCATTCAACATTCATAAGAATTATCAGAGTTTCCAAAACTAGTCATCCTTCCTTTTATGCAAGCCTAAGATTAATTCACATCTTTCTTCACTTTTCCATGTCATGAAAACAAAATTTCCGCGCCTAAACATTATAACTAACGTATGTACAAAATTCATTTAGGCGTAAACATGAAAATCTACTGTAAATCATATGAAATTGACATAAACGGAAAGTACTGAATAATAAGTACTGAATTTAAAGTAACATAATAAAAAGGAAAGTAATTTAAAGTAACATAAACTTAAATAACTTGACAAAAATAAAATGGAACCACAATAGCATGCTCAGTCCTGCGTCATCACAATATCAGTAACCACTCGATCCAGTTGCTCTTCAAACTCCCTGTCCTCAGCCTCCTACTGCTGCTGAGTCTGTGTATCAGTTGGTGTTGTGACAGGTGCAACTGCTGGTCCTGCTGATGTGGCTGGTGGTGATGGTGGTGCCTCTGGCTCAGCAGCATCAGCTGCTGGCCTCTCCTCCTCTGGTAGAATGGGACTGTCCCCAGGCCAAGCAACACGCTCCACGAACTGGTCGGGGTGCATAAAAGGGCCTGAAAGATGGCTCCAATAGCTAGCTCGATAATGATACAGCATGCCTCTGTGAAGAGTGGCCTGCTGTCGCTCAATGTGTAGAAGATGAGCAAGGAGGGTAGGATAATAAGTAGGTGGAGGCGGTGGTTGGAGAGGTGGCTGAACTGTAGGTGATGATACCACAGGTGGTGGTGGTGGAGACGTCTGTACCTGTGGTGCAGGTGTAGGTATTCTGCAATTCAAATCGATGAATTTCCGATCGATGGATGGTCTAATCGGCGTGGTGGGGTTAACATCGATCCCATGGACTGCACAAAGTCCGGTGATGAATGCAGGAAAACCAAGGCTGCCTTTAGGTTTTGTATCAGCTAATGTTGTCTTTGGATTTTGCTGTGCAAACCTAAAGATTTCATCTGAAATTATCTGAGCAAGGTCAACAGTTATATTTTGAGAGAGGATGCAGAAGAGAAGCTCACACTTTGGAAGGGGTAAATCAGATACATGGACATTTGGGATCACACCCTAGTTAGCATTGTCATATCCTTCCTCAGAAGTCTGGAAGGATGTTGGCTAGCCCCTCTGTACATATGATGCCCGGGTAAATAGAGTTTATCTTCAAGCTCCTGTGTGGGGTATATATGTCGGTTTTTCTTCAAAGTGCCATAGGTGCACAAATCTCCGTCAGGTAACTGAAGCATATCACCTAAATGTTCGTTGATAGTGTCTCTATCATACGAAATCCAGGTGCCCCGAACCCAAGTTTTTCGTTCTAAAGTGCCCTCTTTGTTCCATGCGTTAGCATAAAATTCTTTGACAATCTCTGGGTCAAATTTATGTCTGGGGTTAGCAACTCTTAACCATTTTCTTCTTCTCAGTACTTCCAAGAAGTCATCACACTCTCCCGCACGTAAATCAACCTTCCTTTCAGGAATAAAAGTCCAGTGGTCTATGTTCTCAAGGCGTTGCTTATGCTCCTTACTCCTGAATTTCGGGTGTTGTTGTGACGAGCTTCCTTCACCCCTCTTTCGTTTGCCTTTTTCTCTCTCGCTCTGTCGTGGGGGATCAGCACTTGTTACTTTGGTTCTTGCCATCCTGAAAAACAGAAAATGCGCATAGAGTTCATAAGGCAGAAAAGTACTGAGAAACAGAGTTTATTGCGTACACCATCTAGTTCACAATATTTTACTGAAAAACAGAGCATAAGAAAAGGTTGCAGCATGGTTATTTGTTCCTACCAACACAGAACCTAATCGTATACATTGTATAATTGCATGCATTGGATTTCAGTAGCCACACCAAAAATAAAAAAAAACAGAGCATGCTTAAGGGACATGGTTTCACTACTTTATTCTAGGGCATGATTTACATATGGGTTTCATATGCAAAACAACATTGCAGAGATGAAAAATGAAACCTCAACTAACCTAAAACTGAAATCAAACAACATTGTAACCCACATTGAAAAATAAATAAAGAGTTACAAACGTAAAGAAGAGGAAGATGCATGAGAAGTGAGAAATGAGATAACTTACTTGAGGAATATGGAAGAGAAGAGAAGAGATGAGAACTGAAAGAAGAATTAGGTGGAAGAAACCGCTAGAGACCTTTCGGAATCAAGGATGGAAGTGGGAGGAGTTCGGAAGCTGAGAGGTTTTTAGAAGAGAGGTTTACTTGATCGTGCCCTTTTTTTTTTAAAAAAGAAACCATAACCGCTTAAATTCGCTTACGCGAGATTAAACAGCTACAGCGAATATTAAGTTCCATTCTCTAATTTCGCTCAAGCGATTATTGTTCGCTGTAGCGAAATTCGAGTTAAAAGGTACCTGATGCTCCCAAAATCCCCTCGCTTGACTTAAGTAACGTTCGCTTAGGCGAATCATTATGTTTAAGACACTGGGTAAAATTCGCTAGGGCGAAATGAATGACGCTTAAGCGAGTATGCAGTGTTTGCTTTCTGGACAAAATTTGCTTCAGCGAGATGAATTCGCTTGGGCGATTTTGTTCCAGTGTTTAATAAAAGATACCTCGCTTGAGCGTGATTTAATTCGCTTGAGCGACAATTGCAGAAAATGGGATTTTTCTTCAATTCAATGAATGTTCTGCACAATTCGCTTGAGCGGTCTTTAATTAGCTTAAGCGAAATTTATCCAGTATCTATTCCCTTGTCTTGGCCTGAGCGAAAGGTAAAATTTTTCAAGCGAAGAAGACATTCGCTCAAGCTAAAAGTGGGTCGCTTAAGCGACTTCTGTCCAGTATCAAAATATAAGTTTTTCGCTTAAGCGACTTTGAGCGAATGTAGGTATTTGGCTTATTCGCTTAAGCGAAATGTAGTGCGCTTGAGCGAATACCCCCATACTTGAAAATTTATATCCTCCACTTGTATTTTCTTCAAAAACTTATCTCATCATTCGATCCTTTGGTTCCTTCTAGTCTTCTCACTCACTTATAAAGCATCTCATTCAAAAAGAAACATTCACATAATTATACAACTACTAATCATATAAAACAAAACAACAACAAATTAAACACACTGGGTTGCCTCCCAGGTAGCGCTTGTTTAACGTCGTTAGCTCGACGCCTGATTGATTGTTCAGTCTTCAATAAAGTGGATCAGCATATCTAGCTTTTCCACTCCGCCACCCATATATAGTTTGAGTCTTTGTCCATTAACTGTCCAGGTTCTGTCAGAATTAGGATCTTGCAACTCAACAGTACCATATGATTTGACTTCTTTAATAAGGAAAGGTCCAGACCATTTTGATTTCAGCTTTCCTGGAAAAAGTTTTAGCTTTGAATTGAATAAAAGAACTGATTGTCCTGGGTAGAAGCTTTTTGCTAAAATCTTTTTGTCATGGTAGGCTTTCATTCTGTCTTTATAAATTCTTGATGATTCATAAGCCTCTCGCCTCCATTCTCCCAGTTTTTCCAACTGAATCTTCCTTTCCTTTGTTGATGTTTCAGGATCAAAATTGAGCAACTTCATTGCCCAATAGGCCTTATGTTCTAGTTCCACCGGTAAATGACAGCTCTTTCCATAGACTAATTGGTAGGGTGAGAACCCTGTTGGAGCTTTAAAAGCTGTTCTGTATGCCCACAAAGCGTCATTTAACTTTAGAGACCAATCTTTTCTGCTTTGGGAAACTGCCTTTTCCAAAATTCTTTTGATTTCCCTGTTAGACACTTCCACTTGGCCATTGGCTTGTGGATGGTAAGGAGAAGTCACCTTATGCTTAACACCATAATGTTCCAAACACTTTTGAAGTTGTGTGTTGCAAAAGTGAGATCCTCCATCGCTTATCAGAACTCGGGGAGTGCCAAATCTGCTGAAAATATTTTTCTTCAAAAATTTGATTACAGTTTTGGCATCTGCCTTTGCACAAGCCATTGCTTCGACCCATTTCGAAACATAATCAACAGCTACCAGGATGTATTCATTTGACAGTGAGGATGGTAATGGTCCAACAAAATCTATGCCCCAACAATCAAAAACTTCTACTTCTAAGATGGTTGTTAGTGGCATTTCATTCCTCCTTGAAATACTTCCACTTCTCTGACAGGTATCACAGTTCTGCACAAAAGAGTTAGCATCTTTAAATATAGAGGGCCAGAAGAAAACCTGATTGCAGGATCTTAGCAGCGGTTCTTTCCCCATTGAAATGTCCTCCATATGCTGAACTATGGCAGTGCCACAGAATACTCCTAGCTTCTTGTTCAGATACACATCTTCTCAAAATATTATCTGATCCAAGCTTGAATAAGTAAGGATCATCCCAAATAAATTGTTGTGCATCCTTCAGAAGTTTCTTCTTTTGCTGCCATGTAAAGTCTTCAGGAATCACTCCGGCAGCCTTGAAATTTGCCATGTCGGCAAACCATGGTCTTTCTTGAATCAACAACAGCCTTTCATCTGGGAATTCTTCAGGAACTTCTGGCTGTATCTTTGTAACTTCATCATTAATTAGTCTGGACAAATGATCTGCAATGTGATTTTCACTGCCTTTTTTGTCAAGAATGGTTAAATCAAACTCTTGTAGCAGCAAAATCCACCTAATTAATCTTGGTTTGGAATCAGATTTATTCATCAAGTACTTGATTGCTGCATGATCTGTAAAAACTATAACTCGTGCACCAATTAAGTACGATCTGAATTTTTCAAGCCCATACACAACAGCTAGTAATTCTTTTTCAGTTGTGGCATAATTAATTTGAGCTTCATTCAAAACTTTACTAGCGTAATATATTGGATGAAAAATTCTGGATTTTCTTTGTCCTAACACTGCACCTATTGCATAATCACTTGCATCACACATGATTTCAAAATCAAGATTCCAATCGGGTGCAATTATGACAGGTGCAGTAGTTAGTTTTTCCTTCAACATTTGAAAAGCAGGCAAACATGATTTATCAAATTGAAAAGAATTCTCTTTTTGCAGCAGATTACTCAAAGGTTTAGCAATTTTCAAAAAATCTTTTATAAACCTTCGGTAAAATCCTGCATGACCTAGAAAACTCCTGACACCTTTGACATTTATTGGTGGGGGTAATTTTTCAATAACTTCAACTTTTGCCCTATCCACCTCAATGCCTTTGTTTGAAATGGTGTGACCCAACACTATGCCTTTAGTTACCATAAAGTGACATTTTTCCCAATTGAGCATTAAATTGGTTTCCACACACCTTTTCAACACGGTATCAAGGTTTTCTAAACAAGAATGAAATGATTTACCAAAGACGGAGAAGTCATCCATGAAGACTTCTATGCATTTTTCCACAAGGTCTGAAAAAATTGCCAGCATGCACCGTTGAAAAGTGGCTGGAGCATTACATAGTCCAAAAGGCATCTTTCGATATGCAAAAACACCAAAAGGGCAAGTAAATGCTGTTTTCTCCTGGTCTTCTGGAGCCACTGCTATTTGATTATAGCCTGAGTATCCGTCCAGAAAACAATAATAAGCTTGTCCCGCCAACCTTTCCAGCATTTGGTCCATGAATGGCAATGGAAAATGATCTTTCCTTGTTGCTTGGTTGAGCTTTCGGTAGTCTATACACATTCTCCATCCCGTTACTGTTCTGGTTGGAATTAACTCATTATTTTCATTCTTCACTACCGTCATGCCTCCCTTCTTTGGTACCACTTGAACTGGGCTCACCCATGCACTATCTGAAATAGGGTAGATCATTCCTGCTTCCAGCAACTTCAGCACCTCTTTCTTCACGACCTCTTTCATGATTGGATTTAACCGCCTTTGAGGTTGAGCCACTGGTTTGTATTCTTGCTCCATAAAAATATGATGCATACAATAAGATGGACTGATGCCTTTCAAATCACTTAGTTTCCAACCAATAGCTTGCTCATTCTTTTTCAGAATTTCAATCAGCTTTTCTTCTTCTTCTTTCAACAAAGTGCTGCTGATTATTACTGGTTTATTACCTTGGTCATCTAAAAAGACATATTTCAGATTTGAAGGTAATTCTTTCAATTCTAACTTATGAACCTCAGGACTTTGTTTTTCATCCAGTTTTTCCACTTTGCTTTCCTCGCTTGTCATCACCTTACCGGCTTCAAGACTTTGCAAAACCTCTTGCACTTCATCCATCTCCATATTATTAAAACTCTCAACAACATTCACTAGAGCCTTTTCAAGAGGGCTTGAATTGTTCATCTTGTGAAGTTGTTTTGAAATTGTCTCCTCTTCCACATCAATTTTGAAACAACTCTGCTTGTCTGCAGGATATTTCATGGCTACAAAAAACATCAAAATTGACTTCCTCGTCTTGGACTCTTACTTTTCATTTCCCATCATCAACATCTATGATAACTTTTGCAGTCTTCATAAATGGTCGTCCCAAGATCAAAGGTACTTCTGAATCCTCTTCCATATCCATGATCACAAAATCTACTGGAAACACGGATTTGTCTACTTTCACTAGAACATCTTCTGCAACTCCATAAGGGAACTTCATTGATCTATCAGCTAATTGGAGAGTCATTCTAGTTGGTCGAATTTCCAGATCACCAATTCTCTTCAACATAGATAATGGCATCAGATTAATGCTTGCTCCTAGGTCAAGTAATGCTTTTCCTACTGGCAGACTACCAATGGTGACAGGAATTGTAAAGCTTCCCGGATCTTTAGTCTTCTGCGGTAATGCTTTTTGAATTATAGCACTACACCCAGCCTCTAATTCTACTGTCTCCTCAGAGAATCTTCTTTTCTTTGTCAGCAAATCCTTCATAAATTTTGCATAAGTAGGCATCTGCTCCATGGCTTCCATGAATGGCATATTGATCTGTAATCTCTTGAATATGTCCATAAACCTAGCAAACTGTCTTTCTTTATCCCGCTTGGAAGGATTTTTGGGATAAGGCATGCTTTTCAGCTGTGGTATACCTTCATCCACCTTCATCTTTCCTTTCTCTACATCACTCATTTTATCTTTCTCTTTTTCTTTTTCTTCATTTACAGTCTCACTCTTTTCATTTTCATCTTTTTCTCTATTTTTTTCTTTTTCTTTTTCTTTCAAAAATCTTTCTTCTTCCTTTTCGTTTTCACCTAACTCTACACCTGTAGTTTTTCCACTTCTGGTCATCACTGCCTGACATTGCTCCTTAGGATTCACTTCAGTGTTGGCTCCATATTGAGGTCTTTTTTGTTCTGCTATTTGACGGGCAAGCTGTCCAACCTGAGTCTCTAGATTCCTAATGGAAGCTTCTGTGTTCTTCTGATTTGTTAGAGAAGCTTGCATGAACTTTTCCAATGTATCTTCCAATCTAGTTGTCTTTTCCATCAGAGACGGTCCTTGTTGGTGGGCCTATGGTCTATTGTATGTATTAGCTTCTTGCCTCCAACCTTGGCCTTGATTTGCATTATTCCTCCATCCCTGAAATGGTTGATTAGTAAAATTGGAATTAAAATTATTTTGTCTACCTTGATTGTTCATGTAATGGACAGCTTCTTCCTGCGACCCACAATGTCCATTTGGATGGTCACCTCCACAAAAATCACATCTTGCATTCATTTGTTGCTGAGGTTGTGCAGATTGAACTGAGTGCAATTGTTGAGGAAGTTTGGCCATCTGTTGAGTTAAAGCTTCTATCTGTTGGGTCAGAATTTTATTTTGAGCTAAAATAGCATCAGAAGTATTCAAGTCCAGAATTCCTTTCTTTTGTACTTGCTGCCTATCATGCTGTGCTTGATAATCTGTGGATGACAAAGCTTCTATGATTCTGGTTGCTTGGTCAGCATCTACTGTCATCATTGTTCCACCAGCAGCAGCATCTAAAATCATCTTTGTATCAGGCCTTAGACCATTGTAGAAAATGTTTAGCTGTGCTATATCTTCAAATCCATGATTTGGACATTTGTGCAATAAGGACTTGAATCTGTCCCATGCTTCACAAAAAGGTTCTTCCATTCCTTGACGGAAAGTTGAAATATCAGACTTTGCTTTTATGAATCTTGACGGTGGAAAGAAACGAAACAGGAATTTCTCCTCCACACTAGACCAATTATTCAAGCTTTGGTTTGGATGCGATTGCAACCATTCTTTGGCTTTTCCAGCTAGAGAAAATGGGAACAAGCGGAGGTATGCTGATTCAAGATCTCCTTGCTCAAAGCCCATAGTACCTACCAATTCATAAAATGTAGCCAAGTGAGTATATGGGTCTTCATGTGACATTCCAGTAAATTGGTGAGCACTAATCAAGCTAAGAAATGCTGGTTTCATTTCCAAAGCTCTGGTTTGTGGGATTGCTATGCTTGAAAAATATCTGGGTCCTTGTTGATTGGCATAGTCTCCCAAGGTACGCCTTGGTGGTTGACGTCCTTCCATATTTGCTTCAGATTTTGGAATTGTTGTTGGTGTTGAAATTGGAGAAGAAGAAGAAGAAGATTGGTCCTCCTCTTGTTATGCTTTTGCTTTGGCTTTGATTTTCTTCAAAGTCTTCTCAATTTCAGGATCTATTTCAGCCTGTTCTTTGAATCCCTGACTTCTTAATATCATAAGCAAAGCTAGCAAAAGAGAGGTTAACCAAGAAATTGATACAAAACAACACAAAAATGCACTACGTACAGTATTCACACACCGTAATAACTTAATTCAATTACTTCGATCCCCGGCGGACGGCGCCAAAAACTTGCTGGAGTATTTTAAGAGAATCAAGTTTGTATAATACACTAAAAGAAACGTGCCAAGTTTTAAACACGGTAGTTATAGTTATAAAAGATATCGTTCCCACTAAGGATCGTCAGCAATTAAAACTTAAATGATTACGGCGGATTAAAACGATTGTTTTCATGGTTTTGAGTTCACAATATAAACGATAATATATGAACGATTATGCAGTGAAATAAAAGGAGTTTATCTAATTGTAAAAGCTGGGATTAGGATTTACCGATCTTACCTTCCGATGCATAACGTATATTCATGAAAACGGAGTTTGAACTATAATGCTTTACATCACAATCAATGTCATTCGTATCAATTCCTTGACTACGAAATTCATAAGAACAGATTTGATAACGTCAATCCCTTGATCGTTTCAATTCCATTCCAGTATTACGACCGATTGTTTGGACGTTCAATGCGTTAAATACCATTCCTGGTTATTTACTCACATTGAGCATTTCATTTAGATCTGTTTTCGAAAGTTATTTTCCAACAACAAACGTAAACTTAATTCAAGAAACTAGTGATCAAGTAGATTCAAGCATTAAACGTAAAATGAAATACCAAGAATCATAGAACAAGTTTACCCGATTCATGAATATATCATTTATGATCTTCAAGTAAGAAAGGCTACACCCAATCCCATGGAGATGTTTAGCCACTCATGGTGGTCATTACAGCTTAGAAAAGATGAAAAAAAGAAAGAGTACCAAAAATTTCTATCTATCCACTCCTCTATATCCCTGCCCAGCCGCCATGCAGTAAGCTTATATAAAAGAATACTCGCTCAAGCGAGTTTATATTTCGCTCAGGCGAGGAGCATTCTTCAGCACGAAGGGAATCCACTGCTTCATTATGGGCTTGATTCGCTCAAGCGGTTTAGATTCGCCTAAGCGAATCTTCATATCTGATACTTTATTCCATTTCGCTTGAGCTGTGTCTTCATAAACTGCAGCGAGCCCTTTAAAATTTGGTTCTGGACAAATTTCGCTTGAGCAAAATAGTGTCGCTCAAGCGCCCTTTACATTGCTACATTCTGGAAGAAATTCGCTGGCTTTTCTATTCAAAACGCTTGAGCGAGGCTACTGTTATTTCATTCTGTACCAATCTCGCTCAAGCGGCCTCAGTGTTCGCTCGGGCGAATACTTCATTTTTCAATACTGGCTTGATTTCGCCTGGGCGCATTACTCCTCGCTCAAGCGAGTCTTGACCTGATACTGTTATTTGTTAAATTCATGGCTCGCCCAAGCGAGTTCTTCAATTTTTCCTCAGCGACCATGATTCGCTCAAGCGATATACCCTTAGCTTGAGCGAATATCACTCTGTTTGCTTAACACTTGGTGGATTTTCTTCATTTCTTTTCTTTTCTTCTTTCTTCTTTGAATTTTCCTGAGATTGTAACAAAATTAGCCAATCAACTTGTACAATGTTCATTCACTATTTCTTTTCTATTTAGCTTACAAAATTGGCAAACATTGTACATTATATCCAATTTATGCTTCATTAATCATGCAAAATATAGGTAAATTGGACATCTATCAGCAGCCATGGATTGAAAGAGAAAGCTTGGAATTCTTCACTTTAAGGTAAATTGAAGAATACCCACCATGGGTTTTAGTTTAATCTTGCTTTCATCTTTCAATTATTATAATTTTATGGATTATGAAACATTTAGAAGCTATTGGCATATGTGGATGGTTTGGAGATTTTCAAGAACCTTGAATTTCTATGAAGAAGTGAGATAAAGTAGCTTCTAAATTGTTAATCCTATAGAATAGAGCTTAATAATTGCCGTTTCAATGAAATAAGGTAGCTTCGGAAGGTTTTAGAGTGATTCGGAGCTTGGAGCTTGATTCGGAGGCGAGGTTCGAAGTTGACGTCTTGGTTCGGTGAGTCGTAACTTACTGAAATAGCCATACTTTAATTATTCTTAACTTGGCTAGTGATATTTGTGTCAAATATAAGATTAAAATCAAGTATTACAAATTTTAGGAAGTTGTTTGAACTTGGGAAATAGAGATTGGAGTTGTGATTTGTGGGTTACTGGCGTTTGATCGAGTGAGGAGTTTCTAGGATTTTCTATTCGAGGTAGGGGGAGCTTTTACATATTAAATGCATGGTTTATAGAAGGATTCAAGGTATACTTATACATGGAATTATGAATGATATGTTTTATGTATTTTGATGAATATGATGTGTACCATCTATGTGAATATGAAAGATTGCATAAGATGTAAAACATGTTTTAGATTTCATTGAGTTATGTGAATGTATGAGAAGCTTATCTTATGTGAAATATAAGTTATCATATGGAAATGGTGTTTGTCCATAAGTTACTTGAATGAATAAATTTATATTTGAATTAAGCATAAGATGCTTGGATTGTGAAATATATGATATTTGAATAGCATGAGATCATTTGATAAATTAAAATGAAATACTGTGAGCATAAAAGCATGGGACGCTTATTCATTGATTTGAATGAAATGATTTATGTCATCTATGTAGCATGAGATGCTTTGTATGATTGTATATTATGTGGTTTTAAGGATTCCACAAAGACCGTGGGACTCAAGGCAAACCTCTTGAGTGAGACTCGGGGTTAGCCCGTAACACGGTCGTTGTCATTGAGAGTGATTGTGTTACGTGAAAGGGTAAACAGTTTGGTACCAGTAAAACGGCCGAATCAGCTGAGAGCCAGCATTGCAACACAAAGTTCATTGATGATTAATTAGATCTAAATGAATGAGTATTATATGTGCACATATGTATACTTTTAAGAATAGCATGATGATATATAATGGTGATGAGAATTAGGGAATAACATGATTATGGTGGTTTATGTTATTGTCTGATTGTGTTGTTTCATTGTATATTAGAGAAATAGATAATTGAGTTGGTGCTATAACTGTCATTGATTATGTATAATGCTCACCCCTATTTGTGGATATATTTTCAGTGGACTTAGGACACGGTGGAGATTGATGAGAGATCACTCAGCTCGAGTTTGGAGCGTTATGCATATATGTCTTATACATAAATGCACATAGTTGTTTTGTAGTTTCCTTGGCCGGTTCCTATGCATACCTGTTTTGATATGTGTATATGTATATGTATAAATATTGGTGTATGCACTATGAGCTTTTATGCTTCTTCATTTGTATCATTTTTCTACTTATCAATAGAATAAATATTTCAGTTTAAAATTGTTTTAAAACATATTTATCCTTGGAGTAATAGGTCATATAAAAATTATTCCTAAAATGTCCCTAGTTAAGTATTTACATGGGGACATGTAAATACACTGAGACTAGTATGTGAGTGTACTGATGACCTGATCTCACAGATCATAGATATAGATGATATCGAGTCTTCACACAGGTACACATTAAGAGTAATGATGTACTGGACAGACCCACCATGACAACGTTGCATGGATCGTTACATGATTGTCATAAACGATTCTCAATGTGATAATGGTATATGTAGTCCTTCGACCTGAAGTCACTACGATTCCTGTAACATTCCTGTTTTTAGAAAAAGTTTTACCTTTGTAAATTTTGAATTATGGAGAGTTGTAAGTAAGAATAAGTCAATATATACCCTGTTGATGGTGTGTGGTATCTCAGAAATGTCATTTTTGTGCATAATAATGGAATTTATATGGATTATTAGTGAAATTATGCAAAAACCGAGTGAAAAGGAATGAAATTCTGAGTGTAACATTACGTTTTCCGAGTAAAACATGACTGAGAGGGATACTACCGAGTGGAATTTTGGTCTCGGAGACATTTGGAGTGAAGCGTGTTCAAGAAAACCACTTCTAGGAGAAAATTCCGAGTCAAAACACCCTTGATTCTTTGTTTCTGAGTCAAACCTTGCCAAGTACTACCATTTCCGAGCAAAACCTCCCTGAAATATGGAATTCCGAGTGGAATATAGAAATGGGAGCCCAATCCGAGTAGAATATATAAGGTTTAGAGCCATTATTGGGTGAGGCTATGTCTATGACTCTTTTTCCGAGTGATAAAGACCTTAAAGGATTCCGATTGAAACACATTTTGAGTAAGGATAGTGTATTTATACCTAAGAGATGAGTATCCGAGTGAAAAATGAGTGGGGAAGAATTTAAATACTCCTGAGTGGTAAAATCCGAGTGAATCTCTTCTGAGGGGAGGGTTGTAATAATGGTTTTTGATTGGGAATATATTCTAAGTGAATGATGTACCTAAACTGAGTGAATGAGATTCTAAATCATTAGTGGATGAGACTCAGAACAAGTCCGAGTGGGACTTAACTCACCCGAGTGAATAAATGCATATTGAGTGGTGTTTGATTGAGTGATAACCCGAGTGAAGAAGATTTATGAATTCCGAATGAGAAAACCCTTATTTCCGAGTGGATCTTACGTGTGACTTTCCTGAGTGGAAGTATGGAACTGAGTAAACTTCCAAGGGAAGGAAAGTGTATTCTCCGAGTGAGAAATGTAAGTCTATGCCGAGTGATGAATGTGAAGTACATTCCCGATTGTGCTGAAGTAGTATTCTGAGTAAGTAGATGAGTTTTACCGAGTGGAACAGTGTGTGTAGAGATTCGGATTTGGAATGAAAATTTCGAGTAGAAGAATGATAGGAAAGAAATGAAAGGGAGTCGGTTTTTGAAGTACATTACTGAGTGAGAAAGGACTAGGCTTGGAATGATTTAACCGAGTAAGAACCATCAGAAATGACTCGGATTTGAGATATAATACCGAGTTAAAGGCCAAGCAAATTAGGAGTCGGTGTGGGGGTGAATTACCAAGTGAATGATGGGAAAAATGAGTCGGTTTTCAAAGGAATTCCGAGCGAGGACTTGAAGACTCGCTCAAGCGAGTCGGATTCCGCTTGAGCGAGAAGGACCCCTGATGCATATTTCTCTACTTCGCTCAAGCGAGTAAGCCACGCTCAAGCGAGGCTTGTATTTGTTGGCTCGGAAGAAGAATTCCAGTTGGCATAATGGTTAACCGAGTCGGTATTTAGTGTCAGTTTTGCGGGTTGACTTCAATTTTGTCTTTTAATGTTTATTTTAATTCAATCATGCGCATTATAGCTAGCGGGCGGCCAGAAATGGGCACTGTCTCAGCATATCTCCTTATTTAAATCTCCACTGCCACTCCATTAACACTCCACTAGCAGCCCACTCACAAAAGTTGTTCCCCATTTAGTTTTCCACTTAGCAGCCCACTCCTTATTTAAACCAGCGCAAGGACTCTTAGAGAACACACACACGAAACACACCTCCATCATTCTTCTTCCTACAAGTTCCTTTCTCTCTCTTTTCTCTTCTGTTTCACTCGGAATTGGTGCAGGACAGTGAAAGGGAACCTCTTCTTCTTCTCCAGGAACTCCATTAAGGTAAGGGGGTATATTCTTGGGTGCTCTGTGGGAAAACCGAGTGAAGGAAAGGGTTAAGGAACTTGTTCCTCACCTTTCCAGGACAGATTCAGTGTTGTGTGAATTAAATGCCTTAATTGTTATTATTTGTATTTATATATATATATTTGTTATTAAATGCATATAATCAGTGATGAATTGTGAAATGATATGTACTGTATTGGACTGAAAATACTAAGAATCATGGGTACCGTGTGATTTCCAGTGAAAAATTATGAATAGAAGATGGATTTAATGATAACAAGTTCTGTTTTATGTTAATCCGACCGGTTTTATATCTATAACAACTCGGTTTTGCTTAGTTTCAATCGGATTCAATCTTAACTGAATGTATTTTATTCTGATAGAACAATTCTTCACTCGGTAAACAACCTAATTTCACTCAGAGAACATTTCCTAGTATATTTTCACTCGGACAGCATCTTCCCAGTTTTATTTTACTTGGAAAACAGTTTAGTTTCACTTATGAAACCCCTTTTCAGTGATTTAACTCGGTAAACACCTTAATTTCACTCAGAAAAACTTATCAGTGTGATTCTACTCGGATTTATAATCATTTCACGTATAAAACTCCTTTCAGTCGGAATTTACTCAAGAATTAATTAATTTCACTCAGAAAACTCCTCTTTGACTGATACCACTCGGAATTATATTCTATTCCACTTAGAGACTCATTTTTACTCGGATTTGCAAACAATTCTACTCAGGAAACCATTTTTATACTGATTTCACACGGAATCATGTTTTTAATTCACTCAGAAACTTATTTCACTCAGAATTTAAGTTATTTCATTAAGAAAACTCTTTTCAGTTTCTGTTTCACTCGGAAAACATATTAATTTCATTTAGTAAACTCTGCTCAGTTTTATTTCACTCGGATTCATAGTTAATTCATGCGGAAAACTCATTTTCACTCGGAATCAAACTTGTTTCAGTCGGAAAACAGCTTTCTAGTGTAATTTCACTCGGATTTTTTAGCCAGATCGTTTGGAAAACCCTTCTCAGTATGATTCCACTCGGAATCATACTTATTTCACTCGGATTTACCCTTGTTCCACTCGGAAAACTCTGTTTTTAATGTTTTTCACTTGGATTTTCATTTAGAAACTATTCTTTAATACTTTTTAAATTATTGGAAAGTTGTAATTATTATTATCATTCTTATTCTATTATTATTATTATTCTAACTATCATCAATCTTAATATTGTTATTATTATTGTTAGTATTATTGTTATTATCATTGTTAACGTCTTAATTATGAGTAATTACATAAAGAATATATTATTTTACTCTTTATACAAAATATAATTTTAACCAAGATATAATAGATATATTTCTAAAATAATAAACGAATATTTTACAATGTTTAAATAATTGATGGAATTCAAAGAACTTGGGAATGATATGATGAGACTGGAAATACATAAGATACCCAAAGAATCAATTGATAAAATAAATGCATTTCGCATCATGAAAATATTTTTGAAGAAGAAAAACCTCTAGAGCATACACTTGGTACAGTGGAGAACACTCACGTTCGATCTCCATGAAGAATCTTGGGAGTACAACTGGAACGGCAACCCAATGGCATCAGAGTCGCGCCTGATAGCCGGGTGAGACGATGCAATTCTAGTGTACTTTGACTAAATGACGGAGTGTAACTATGATCGTAGGGATCCAAGTTCCAAAAATATTTAAACGATAAGAACCAATGAGTTCATTTATACCATATGGAACTTGGGCGGACCCTGATCGCTCTAGATGATTGGAATGGAGATATTCCAAAGAATGAGATGAAGAAAAATCGATTTATTGGGCCCACATGCATCATGAGACTTAATCAAAGATAAATCATAATAAATTCAATTCATGCATTTTCATGACGACATGCTTGATTGTTATAAATATGCTAATTGTATGAATTATGTGATATTATTTGTTAACTGGATTATGTCCGCACCGGATTAACCAATCAGGGTCTTGGGTTATACTCACCCTTACTGTTGACAATTTTCAGAGGAATTAGGAAATCAAGAACCTGAGTATGAAGAACAGCAATATGCTGAACCAAATGAGAACACTCCTTAAATAGAATATAAGTAGCTGAATATTGACGGATGACTGTATAATATTTAAGGGTGCCTGCGTGCCCCATTCTGTTAAGAGTACAATTACTTGCAGTTTGTGAATGACTATGTGATCTATATAATATTGCTTCCACTGATATGCCATCATTTTATTTTATAAAAAAAATATATATATATTCACTTTTACTAAAAACTGTTAACACTCTCAGTTAAATAGGATAAACCTACAGAAGGATTTGTCTTATCTAACCGAGGGTGTTACATTGGTGGTATCAGAGCATAGTCGATTCATCAAGCTTGGGGAGTGGACCATTAGGTTTCCACGTACTCTGATAGAAATATTGAACAGTCCATAACACCCCTAAGACTAGAATTCTTATGTGGAATACTCCACATAACATACATTTGAATATTTTGTTGATATTCTTTCAGCAAAATTCCAATGGCACGCCGAAATAACGATCACGTGATGGAGGATCTTCTTACCAGAATTGTGGAGGTAATAGAACGCCAAGAGTTACCTCATTCTTCTACTAGGCAAAACCAAGGATTAGCTGACTTCCAGAGGAATAATCCTACTCAATTCAAAGGAGGCTTTGATCCAGAAGGAGCACAATTATGGATTGAACACCTTGAAAAGATTTTTACCGCTATGCGATGCTCTGACGAAGACAGGGTAACTTTTGCCGTCTTCATGCTGGTTGCGGAAGCAGAACACTGGTGGACTCATGCCAGAATCAGATTAACAGCTGAGGGACACTTCCTCACTTGGGGACGATTCAAGACAGAGTTTCTCGCCAAATACTTTCCTGAAGATATAAGGAGGCAAAAAGAGCAGGAATTCTTTAATCTGAAACAAGGCAATATGACTGTTGGGGAGTACGCTGCTAAGTTTGATGAGCTGGCAAAATGTTGTCCCTACTACACCCACATGGGAGAAGCGTCAAGATGCGCAAAGTTTGAAGTAGGATTACGGCAAGAAATTTGCCAAGTTATATGTTGTCAACAAATTACACAATTCACTACTTTGGTTGACAGATGCCGCATCTTTGAGAATACCTTTAATCTTCAACGACCTGGAGCGTCTAATCATGGGCCAGAACGACGTATGCCAGATCAACAGCAAAGAAGGGATTTTCAAGCAGATCGGCCATATTTCTGACCTTTCAACTCAGCCAACCGAATTCCTCCTAGAGGTCAGGAGAACCAAAGCGGTAAAAACTACACAATTTGTGGACGGATTGGACATTGTGATGCTGACTGTTGGTACAGAAATAAAAATAATCAACAACAAGTAACTCAAGGACAGGCAGTACGACCAACAGGTCAAGAAAGTGGAGGATCTACTACAAATACCTCTACCAACAATGTCCCAAGGATGCAAAATATTCACCGCGGCAACAATTTCAATCAGAACAATAATCCTAGAAGGCCCGGAAATAACTCTACTGGAAGACCAGGAGGAAATGCTAGAGTTTTTACCATGAATGGTGCGGAAGTATCACAAGAGAACGATCTTGTGCAAGGTACATGCTTTATAGGAAGTACTCTATTAAATGTATTATATGATTCTGGAGCCACTCATTCTTTCATATCTGAGAATTGTGTAAAACATTTAAAGCTTCCTATAACCTCTCTGCCTAATAAGATGATTGTCACGACTGCTGCAAATAAGCCCATTTGCCCTTCCTGCATGTGTTTGAAATGTCCTCTCAACATCGAAGGGAAAGCTTATCAAGTAGATCTGATATGTTTGCCTTTGATTGATCTAGATATTGTTCTAGGAATGAATTGGCTTGCTGCCAACCATATTCTGATTGATTGTCATAATAGATCCATCACTCTCGGGTCTACTACATCTCATTATGATCAAAACACTGATCTTTGTCCTATTAGCTCAGAAAAGGTAATTCCAGCAAAGGAAGCCCAACTATACATGATCCTTACTGAATCTAAAAGTAAGGCCACTCCTCAAATTGACCAGATTCCTGTTGTTCAGGAATTTCCAGAAGTTTTTCCTGATGATATACTAAAGCTACCACCAGAGCGAGAAATTGAGTTCAATATTGACATTATACCGGGTGCAGGACCAATCTCTATTGCTCCTTACCGAATGTCACCCAAGGAACTCAGTGAACTTAAAGAACAAATAAAAGAACTTTTAGAGAAAGGAATGATTAGACCCAGTGTCTCACCTTGGGGAGCACCAGTTCTTCTAGTCAAAAAGAAGGATGGTAGTATGCGGTTATGTATTGACTATTGTCAGTTGAATAAAGCTACGATCAAGAACCGATATCCTCTCCCAAGAATTGATGATTTGATGGACTAATTATGAGGATCCACTATCTTCTTAAAAATTGATCTGCGATCAGGCTATCATCAAATCAGAGTGAAGAAAGATGATGTACCCAAAACAGCATTCAGAACACGATATGGGCACTATGAGTATCTTGTTATTCCCTTTGGAGTTACAAATGCACCTGCAGTCTTTATGGGATACATGAATCAAATCTTCCATGAGTACTTGGACAAATTCGTAGTTGTATTCATTGACGATATTCTCGTCTACTCCAAGAGCCATGAGGAACACGAGGAGCATCTCCGAATTGTTCTAAATACTTTGCGTGTTAGGCAATTGTACGCCAAGTTTTCAAAATGTGAATTCTGGTTGACAGAAGTGAAATTTTTAGGACATGTCATCTCTAAGGAAGGAATTGCTATGGATCCTACAAAGGTAGAAGCTGTACTAAATTGGGAACAACCCAAGAATGTGACGGAAATCCGCAGTTTTCTTGGACTGGCTGGATATTATCATCGATTCATCGAGAATTTCTCTCGAATTGCAGCACCTTTAACTAGGCTGACTCGTAAAGATCAACCATTTGAATGGACTGACAAATGCGAAAGCAGTTTTACGGAGTTACGCCAACGACTCACTAGTGCACCTGTCTTGATTTTGCCAGATCCTGCCAAGCCATATGAAGTGTATTGTGATGCGTCAAGACAAGGACTAGGATGTGTCCTAATGCAAGAAAGAAAGGTTGTTGCTTATGCTTCAAGACAGCTAAGAACGCATGAAGTTAATTATCCCACACATGACTTGGAATTAGCTGCAGTTGTGTTTGCCTTGAAAATCTGGAGACACTACTTGTATGGTACATACTTTGAAGTCTTCAGTGATCATAAAAGTTTGAAGTATCTATTTGACCAGAAAGAGTTGAATATGCGACAACGTAGATGGATGGAATTCATCAAGGATTATGATTTCGAACTCCGATATCACCCTGGAAAGGCAAATGTTGTGGTTGACGCACTTAGTAGAAAGGCCCTACGCCTATCATATATGATGACAAAGGAGTTGGAATTGATTGAACAGTTTCGCGATTTGAATCTAGCAGTAACACCAAAAAGGGGAAGCCTTATGGTTGGAATGCTAAGAATTTCCAATGATTTCTTAGAACAAATCAAAGAAGCTCAAGCCAATGACCAGGAATTATAAGATCTAGCAGAAAAGACAAAAGAAGGAGTCTCAGAGTTTAGCAAAGATGAACATGGGGTGATCAGGTATCAACAGAGACTCTGTATTCCAGTCAACACAGATCTTAAAAGATCCATCCTGGATGAAGCACACAAAAGTAAATACAGTATCCACCCAGGATCAACCAAGATGTATCAGGACTTGAAGAAATTATTCTGGTGGCAAGGAATGAAAAAGGATATAGCTGAATATGTGACAGCTTGTCTGATGTGTCAGAAGGTAAAGGCGGAACAACAACGACCAAGTGGGACCCTTCGTCCTTTGGATATTCCAGAATGGAAATGGGATGAGATTGCTATGGACTTCGTGATGGGACTTCCCAGAACATCAGCTGGATATGATGTTATTTGGGTAATCGTGGATCGATTAACAAAGACCACTCACTTCATTCCTGTCAATATGAAGTATTCCCTAGAGAAACTCACCCAGATCTATATAAAGGAAATCATACAATTACATGGAACACCCACTGCAATTGTGTCCGACCGAGATCCTCGTTTCACATCACAGTTTTGGAAGAGCCTGCAACAAGCTCTAGGAACTCCGCTGAAGTTAAGTTCCGCATACCACCCACAGACTGACGGACAATCAGAAAGGACAATCAAAACTCTTGAAGATCTGTTGCGTCTTTGTGTCCTAGAACATGGGGGAAATTGGCAAGAATACCTTCCACTTGTGGAGTTCACTTACAACAACAGCTACCATACCAGTATCGGAATGGCCCCCTATGAAGCTTTATATGGAAGGAAATGTCGTACACCTTTATGTTGGTATGAGACTGGTGAAAAGGCAAAAATTGGACCAGAGATTGTTCAGAAGACTACAGAACAAGTCCAAAAGATCCAAATGGCAATGAAGGCTTCGCAAGATAGACAAAAGAGTTACTACGACAAACGTAGAAAGCCATTGGAATTTGAAGAGGGCGATCACGTATTTCTCAAAGTTACCCCTACCACTGGAGTAGGAAGAGCTTTGAAGGCCAAGAAGTTAAGCCCCAGATACGTAGGACCCTATCAGATTTTGCAAAAGATAGGAACTCATACCTACCGTATTGCTTTGCCACCCGAGCTGTCAAACCTTCATAATGTCTTTCATGTCTCCCAACTCCGTAAATATGCACCAAGCCCTGATCATGTTCTGAGTCCTGATCAGTTTGTTCTGAAAGAGAACCTCACCTTTGAAGCATCACCAGTTAAGATTGTTGACCGACGTCTCAAATAGCTAAGAGGTAAGGAAATCTCTTTGGTCAAGGTAGTTTGGAGTTGGATAGATGATGGGGATGCTACTTGGGAAATTGAGGAGAAAATGAGAGAATTGTACCCTCAATTGTTTTAACTTTGAATTTCGGGACGAAATTCCTAAAAGGGGAGGAGAATGTAACATCCCTGTTTTTAGAAAAAGTTTTACCTTTGTAAATTTTGAATTATGGAGAGTTGTAAGTAAGAATAAGTCAATATATACCCTGTTGATGGTCTGTGGTATCTCAGAAATGTCATTTTTGTGCATAATAATGGAATTTATATGGATTATTAGTGAAATTATGCAAAAACCGAGTGAAAAGGAATGAAATTCCGAGTGTAACGTTACGTTTTCCGAGTAAAACATGACTGAGAGGGATACTACCGAGTGGAATTTTGGTCTCGGAGACATTTGGAGTGAAGCGTGTTCAAGAAAACCACTTCTAGGAGAAAATTCCGAGTCAAAACACCCTTGATTCTTTGTTTCTGAGTCAAACCTTGCCAAGTACTTCTATTTCCGAGCAAAACCTCCCTGAAATATGGAATTCCGAGTGGAATATAGAAATGGGAGCCCAATCCGAGTAGAATATATAAGGTTTAGAGCCATTATTGGGTGAGGCTATGTCTATGACTCTTTTTTCGAGTGATAAAGACCTTAAAGGATTCCGATTGAAACACATTTTGAGTAAGGATAGTGTATTTGTACCTAAGAGATGAGTATCCGAGTGAAAAATGAGTGGGGAAGAATTTAAATACTCCTGAGTGGTAAAATCCGAGTGAATCTCTTCTGAGGGGAGGGTTGTAATAATGGTTTTTGATTGGGAATATATTCTAAGTGAATGATGTACCTAAACCGAGTGAATAAGATTCTAAATCATTAGTGGATGAGACTCAGAACAAGTCCGAGTGGGACTTAACTCACCCGAGTGAATAAATGCATATTGAGTGGTGTTTGATTGAGTGATAACCCGAGTGAAGAAGATTTATGAATTTTGAGTGAGAAAACCCTTATTTCCGAGTGGATCTTACGTGTGACTTTCCTGAGTGGAAGTATGGAACTGAGTAAACTTCCAAGGGAAGGAAAGTGTATTCTCCGAGTGAGAAATGTAAGTCTATGCCGAGTGATGAATGTGAAGTACATTCCCGATTGTGTTGAAGTAGTATTCTGAGTAAGTAGATGAGTTTTACCGAGTGGAACAGTGTGTGTAGAGATTCGGATTTGGAATGAAAATTTCGAGTAGAAGAATGATAGGAAAGAAATGAAAGGGAGTCGGTTTTTGAAGTACATTACCGAGTGAGAAAGGACTAGGCTTGGAATGATTTAACCGAGTAAGAACCATCAGAAATGACTCAGATTTGAGATATAATACCGAGTTAAAGGCCAAGCAAATTAGGAGTCGGTGTGGGGGTGAATTACCAAGTGAATGATGGGAAAAATGAGTCAGTTTTCAAAGGAATTCCGAGCGAGGACTTGAAGACTCGCTCAAGCGAGTCGGATTCCGCTTGAGCGAGAAGGACCCCTGATGCATATTTCTCTACTTCGCTCAAGCGAGTAAGCCACGCTCAAGCGAGGCTTGTATTTGTTGGCTCGGAAGAAGAATTCCAGTCGGCATAAGTTAACCAAGTCGGTATTTAGTGTCAGTTTTGCGGGTTGACTTCAATTTTGTCTTTTAATGTTTATGTTAATTCAATCATGCGCATTATAGCTAGTGGGCGGCCAGAAATGGGCACTGACTCAGCATATCTCCTTATTTAAATCTCCACTGCTACTCCATTAACACTCCACTAGCAGCCCACTCACAAAAGTTGTTCCCCATTTAGTTTTCCACTTAGCAGCCCACTCCTTATTTAAACCAGCGCAAGGACTCTTAGAGAACACACACACGAAACACACCTCCATCATTCTTCTTTCTACAAGTTCCTTTCTCTCTCTTTTCTCTTCTGTTTCACTCGGAATTGGTGCAGGACAGTGAAAGGGAACCTCTTCTTCTTCTCCAGGAACTCCATTAAGGTTAGGGGGTATATTCTTGGGTGCTCTGTGGGAAAACCGAGTGAAGGAAAGGGTTAAGGAACTTGTTCCTCACCTTTCCAGGACAGATTCAGTGTTGTGTGAATTAAATGCCTTAATTGTTATTATTTGTATTTATATATATATATTTGTTATTAAATACATATAATCAGTGATGAATTGTGAAATGATATGTACTGTATTGGACTGAAAATACTAAGAATCATGGGTACCGTGTGATTTCCAGTGAAAAATTATGAATAGAAGATGGATTTAATGATAAGAGGTTCTGTTTTATGTTAATCCGACCGGTTTTACATCTATAACAACTCGGTTTTGCTTAGTTTCAATCGGATTCAATCTTAACTGAATGTATTTTATTCTGATAGAACAATTCTTCACTCGGTAAACAACCTAATTTCACTCAGAGAACATTTCCTAGTATATTTTCACTCGGACAGCATCTTCCCAGTTTTATTTTACTCGGAAAACAGTTTAGTTTCACTTATGAAACCCCTTTTCAGTGATTTAACTCGGTAAACACCTTAATTTCACTCAGAAAAACTTATCAGTGTGATTCTACTCGGATTTATAATCATTTCACGTATAAAACTCCTTTCAGTCAGAATTTACTCAAGAATTAATTAATTTCACTCAGAAAACTCCTCTTTGACTGATACCACTCGGAATTATATTCTATTCCACTTAGAGACTCATTTTCACTCGGATTTGCAAACAATTCTACTCAGGAAACCATTTTTATACTGATTTCACACGGAATCATGTTTTTAATTCACTCAGAAACTTATTTCACTCAGAATTTAAGTTATTTCATTAAGAAAACTCTTTTCAGTTTCTGTTTCACTCGGAAAACATATTAATTTCATTTAGTAAACTCTGCTCAGTTTTATTTCACTCGGATTCATAGTTAATTCATGCGGAAAACTCATTTTCACTCGGAATCAAACTTGTTTCAGTCGGAAAACAGCTTTCCAGTGTAATTTCACTCGGATTTTTTAGCCAGATCATTTGGAAAACCCTTCTCAGTATGATTCCACTCGGAATCATACTTATTTCACTCGGATTTACCCTTGTTCCACTCGGAAAACTCTATTTTTAATGTTTTTCACTTGGATTTTCATTTAGAAACTATTCTTTAATACTTTTTAAATTATTGGAAAGTTGTAATTATTATTATCATTCTTATTCTATTATTATTATTATTATTCTAATTATCATCAATCTTAATATTGTTATTATTATTGTTAGTATTATTGTTATTACCATTGTTAACGTCTTAATTATAAGTAATTACATAAAGAATATATTATTTTACTCTTTATACAAAATATAATTTTAACCAAGATATAATAGATATATTTCTAAAATAATAAACGAATATTTTACAATGTTTAAATAATTGATGGAATTCAAAGAACTTGGGAATGATATGATGAGACTGGAAATACATAAGATACCCAAAGAATCAATTGATAAAATAAATGCATTTCGCATCATGAAAATGATTTTGAAGAAGAAAAACCTCTAGAGCATACACTTGGTACAGTGGAGGACACTCACGTTCGATCTCCATGAAGAATCTTGGGAGTACAACTGGAACGGCAACCCAATGGCATCAGAGTCGCGCCTGATAGCCAGGTGAGACGATGCAATTCTAGTGTACTTTGACTAAATGACAGAGTGTAACTATGATCGTAGGGATCCAAGTTCCAAAAATATTTAAACGATAAGAACCAATGAGTTCATTTGTACCATATGGAACTTGGGCGGACCCTGATCGCTCTAGATGATTAGAATGGAGATATTCCAAAGAATGAGATGAAGAAAAATCGATTTATTGGGCCCACATGCATCATGAGACTTAATCAAAGATAAATCATAATAAATTCAATTCATGCATTTTCATGACAACATGCTTGATTGTTATAAATATGCTAATTGTATGAATTATGTGATATTATTTATTAACTGGATTATGTCCGCACCGGATTAACCAATCAGGGTCTTGGGTTATACTCATGCTTACTGTTGACAATTTTCAGAGGAATTAGGAAATCAAGAACCTGAGTATGAAGAACAGCAATATGCTGAACCAAATGAGAACACTCCTTAAATAGAATATAAGTAGCTGAATATTGACGGATGACTGTATAATATTTAAGGGTGCCTGCGTGCCCCATTCTGTTAAGAGTACAATTACTTGCAGTTTGTGAATGACTATGTGATCTATATAATATTGCTTCCACTGATATGCCATCATTTTATTTTATAAAAAAAAATATATATTCACTTTTACTAAAAATTGTTAACACTCTCAGTTAAATAGGATAAACCTACAGAAGGATTTGTCTTATCTAACCGAGGGTGTTACAATTCCTACATGAGGAGTTTATTGTTTTAATACAATTAAACGTCTTCTGTAACAAGAGGACTATAAAGGTTGTGATTAGGCAATGAACAAATTATGCAGAGGGATGTGAGTGATGTAGATGGGATTTGTCTCTCCTATGTGACAGGAGTGATATCCATAGGCCACTTGATGGAGTAAGACTAAGAAAACGCATGGCCATGCTAGAAAGAATAAATATTAGATATTTATTCGGATCCAGTCTACTCCGGTATCAAGTAAAATAAATTGGGCCGTACAAGGATGACGCGACCATGCCTTGGGCCCAATTAGGATATCGTGACAAAAGGAATAAGCATATTAAATAATTATCACTTATAGGTTATGTTGATAATATTCAGACATAATGATGCATTGCTAGATGCCGCTCTTATTTTATATTAATAATAAAATAGTTTATTATTAATATGACTGGGTATTTTACCTATAGGGTCACACACATAGAGTAAGCCCATCAGAAAATGTTGTCTTATTTTAGTTGGACTAAAATAAAGCTATTGGGCCTAACTCATTTGGAATGAGTAAGGAGCCCACTTTTAGAGAGAACAAATTAGGTCAAACCTAAGCCTATAAATAGAGCATAAGATGCTCATAGGCCGTTCACTCAAGTGAGACACAAATTCGCAAAAGTTGCAAGAGCTACACGCCGTCAAACTAGCAGTTGGCAAGTGTTGCGATTCTGGTGGGAGTGCTCGTGTGGACTCCTAAAGGACGAGGCTACGACTGCTTCGGAGTTCTTCAAGAGGTAATCCAAAATGAATTTTGAAATTGTTTTTGTGCTTTGAAACACGGAACCTTGCAAATCCTATGGAATCCCTTTTATTTTTCCGCTGCTCATGCTTAGGGATTTCCTAACAATAAATGTATGCTTAGTGGATTAGGTAACTGATAGCTTCACTTGGAAGCTTAGAATCCTTTTTAGCATATACATGTTGTTGTGATGGATGATGAGGTTAATTGATGATGTTGGAGAGTGGAGACCATTGATGGTCCCACCATATACATACGAGTTTGATATATATCCAGGAATTGTGGACATGTATATGATGCATAAAATTTCCAGGAATTATTGTGGTATGAGAAAAGACATTGGTTATGTATTTAAGCCATGATTATGTGACTTTCATATGGTTTTTATGATGAGTAATTGACATAGTCAAATAGAGATTTATAAGATTTGAATGGTATAGGACAGTTCCAATAGCACCTATATGTGATTTGTGACTTGTAGAAACTGGAATAGGTCAAATCCGTTGAGAATTGACCCTTGAGTTGCACAAAAATATTCTAAAACGGGCTAAACGTCTTTCGGTACACAACTCTCTCATTTTTGGGAATTTTTGAGTGCGGCCTGTGGCCACACATCACAAATGGTGTATTTTAGTTGGTTTCAAAATTTGGTAGAGTTTGGAGTTGATATGAAAGAGTTAGATGCTTAGAAGTTGAAAAATTAGGTAAAATCTGCATAATTGCTGTCTTGAATCGATTCAAGGGACACTGGAAGTGTTTGAATCGATTCACACGAGTTTTGAATCGATTCAAAGCCCCCTGGAAGTGCTTGAATCGATTCATACGGGCTTAAATCCATTCAAAGCTCTGCTATGGCCACTATTATGCTATTTTTCCAACTGTTGTATTTCCTTTGCTGTTTTTGGCCCGTTTGGGCATATTAATGACATTTTGACCTCTGACTTCTTCATGAAACTTGTAGATAATTATGTCACAGATGTGTGAAAATTGGTCTTAACTTAATTGGAGTTTTCTAACTCTCATTAGGTGTAAAACACCAGACCCACTGTGTTGTAAAACTCAAATTTAAGAGGGTTTTGAACCCAACTTTTTATGGTTGTCGAATTAGGACTAATAAGTGATATTTGTGACATATCCCACTATTTTTAAGACTAAAAATGAACTTTTCTCATATGTCCTAATGTTGAAATTTGTCAATATCCTGTTAAACCCCAATTTGCACCTGTTTGGGACCTAATTGATGTATATTGAGTCTTGGGTGGTTTCCCTCACTTTTTTGTGCAAATTTTAAATTATTTGCGCTTATGAAACCCACTAAATCACCACCTATGACTGATATATAGTTGTATGGTCCCTAAATCCTTATTTCGATTCCGGATTGAATCACGAAAAATTTCTTTGGGTTTTCGGGCTTATCTTTATTAAGTTATGATGTTTTACTCATTTCTATTTATATACATGCTCAATGTGTCTCTAAGAATGCTTTCCGAGCATGAGCCTTGCTACTTTTGGTGACTTTTCTCCTTCACCCATCTTTCTTCAATTTTCAAGTCTGATTCACTTCTTTTATCCAAAGCTTAAAACTTGGGCTCTTAGCAAGTTCATGACTATTATGAAATAAAAGATCCAAAAATAATTGCATGCTCACCAAATAAGAACTAAAAGTACCTAAGATAAAGTGGTAGAATAATAGCTTACTAGGTAGCTTGGCCACATTTAAGAACAATCCATTACTTTAAGGAGTGAACACATTAACTACTTTAGAAAGTTTATTTTAAAAAGAGATATACTTAAATTGTTGCCGAAAGTATGTTTTTTTTAATTTTTTAGTCTTCTTTCTCTTTCTCTGTCTCAATAATTTTCCTCTCTTTCCTTATCCTTTTTGATGTAACACTAGAGGTTAATTATGATTTAACCGTTATCCAAATACTTTTTTAAATTCAAAATACAATTGCAATGAAATTTAAAGGATCAAAATCAATGTCAATTTGTAAAGTTTGGGACTACAAGTAAGTTTTAAAGATATTAGGGACTAAATTGCCCAACTTATATAGAATACCGATAACTAAAGTGAGTGTTTAGTAAAAAGAAAATAGGCATAGTCATGTTCCAAATGATAAGTAGGTAATTATTTAGTCATTTATGTTTTCTAAAAATTCAACATCCTAGGTAATTATTTGGTCATTATTTATTGATGGTTTATAGCTCAATATTCTTTTTAAATCAATAAATATGAGTTCTTTTGGATTTAAGTTTTTGGTCTTTTTTTGTCATAGTTGAAATAAAAAATGTTATATAGTTATGTAAGAGTGTAATTACAATATGATGTTGACATAAGCATCTTGAGCAATATCGTTTTTTCAAATCTTCAATTAGCTATCAATCGTTTCACTACAAAAAATTTGTCATTTACTATAATGTCATGCCTTAATTTAATTACTTTTCCTCATATTCAATAATTTTTCTCAATGAATTTTTTTGCAATTTAAATACATTTTGAAATAATTAATAAGCATCATTAATTCCCAAGATCATATTTTAATGTTTTTAGGACATGCCCAGAGGGGAGATCACTTGCCCGACTAAAAGAATTTGTAAAAGTGTAAGGGGCAGAACATAGGCGTTGGTACGCCCAGGGTAGGCGTTCAAATGCCAAGCACAGGTGGGAAAAATAGACCCTAGGTGTACACACGCCCAGGCCTAGCGTCCATACACTATCATCAATGGCCAGGGTACAATGCATAATGGAACGAGGGACTCTAGCGTACAAAGTCAGGAAGTGGCATGGGCACGCATCAGAGTGAACAGGGGCACCAGCGTCTGTATATTGGTGCTGGCGTATAAACACCCATGAGGAGGACTAGGCGGAGCGTTCCCACGCTCATGACAGACCTCCAACACCAGATTTTGCATTTTGGTTCACAGTCCCCATTTTGTGAACTACTAGGACCTTTGCTAGTTTTAATTCTGAATGACGCCAAACTTCATGGCCACCATGTTTTCCCTATTTCGGACCTGCTGGCACAATCTATTTGCCAAAATTCCACTGTATGGAAAAGTTATGCACTAAAATGCAATCTAATTGTTTTATGCTCAACTTAAACCACCAAGGGAATGCCATTCAAACATTACTTTAATCATCCACACATACTTAATAGGTATTACAAACCTATAGAGACTATATAGGGAGTCTAATTCCCGTAGATACACAGAATGACCTCTTCAGTTCTATCAATGCTCTAAAATGTCACATATACTTACATGTTCACCTATACTATCAATGCATCTCCCAAAAATCAACAACACCACATTCAAATATATACTCAAATAATAATCCCTACCAATTCTCAAACATCATACATCATAAATGGCTCAGTGTCATCAAAATAATAGAACTTGGACAACATCACTAATTAATTTATACCTTAGAGCTATGTTATTATTACAAGTAAAAATCCCACATGCACACCATAAGGATCAATGCCAACATTGATAATAATATAACCCACCCATCTAGCATTTAATCATCAACGAGGCTCAATGCCATCTATACAGAACCTGGTTATCAATAAATTTAAATACTATGTTAATACTTCACTTTTCATTTACATCACATCATTACATATGCATAGGCATCTTAGCTCTGAGTTTTATTAACTCATCTACATCACTATCATTCTCAATATCAGAATTTAATCATCAACCATGCCATTACCATACCATAACTAAGTATACACAATCAAAAGCATACCAACCTATATCTATATATGTATCATAACCAAATTATATAGTTCCTATCATTACTTTACCAAAACAACATAAATATCTACATTTATATATTAATGCATAACATGTCTCTCCTTAGCACTGCTTTACATCGGTGCATTGGTTTCTACAACATCCGCAGGATCCCTATCTTCAGTCACTAAAAATAGTGTAAGGGTGAGTGACTGACTATATAAATTAATATAAATAGATAAGCAATAATATTGATTTATGTGTTGGAGAAGCATAACATAGATCACTACACATTGGTCGTTAATTTCACAAGTTCATCAATTCATCTAATATAGTTATCATCAATTCAACCACTCGTATCTAATACATTTTCAACTCATTTAGTTTCACCATCTAATACGATTAATACCAACATTATTTCAATACAAAGTGCCACACTCATCAATTAAGCAAACATCAACATAACTAACTCTCAATTCAACAAAATAAATTACGACTCCCTAGTATCCGGATACTAAAAAGGATCGGCCGTCAACCAGGGTCCTACCTGGCCTACCGAGCCCGCCTGGCTCCCTACCTCATAACTGGGTTCTACCTAATCATTGGGTAGCTCAATTGGGCCATAACCGACCACTAAAGCAAAAAAGAGGGGTAATTAATACCGATCAACTATCCACACTACATAATAGACATATAAATAACTAATATCATCAACAACTCAATTTAATCCACTTAGCTCATTTGCAATTTAAATAATGCATTATAGTTAAGTCCCGACATAATTTCCATCGCCTTAGGACACTACACAAGCCACTCAGGCAACATAATGACGAGCCTCATTCTCCAGATTTATCAATCATCATTTCCACACAATGATCAACACAAGACAACATCATATTACTAATCAAAATCAATTCTACCATCACACATTTATATTAATATACATCAACATCATCTCTATACTTAAACATATTCATCTAAATCACGTATTCTCATTCTGCAATTAAATATAAGCATATCTATGTATATATACAATTTCATACTATATTACCTTTTTCTCGCGAGCGCCAAACGACGTTAATTCCTATTTCTATTAATTCATATGCCTGGTCTACACCCGTACCTCAACTCCGCGTGTTTGAGACTTTAAATCGACCACTGCCTTCGTCAATTCCTTTAAAAACAAAATTTAAGATAGTTACAAGCAAATTTCAATGTGTCGATTTTCGAAACCATAATTCATCACACTCAAGCAACACGATACATAATTAAAGGTCTCGAAACTCACCGTCACCCCTTTGATCGTCAGTTTTAAAGTTTACTTTATTGATCACATTTTCGGCTTCCGCTCTGCAATCTATCACCAATGAAACAAAACCTCGTTAGTCATTTCGGAATAGCCACCTCTAGAATCATTCACAATCTTTGATTATCAAGAAAATGAAGAGAAATATCACCCCCATAAAACCCAACGCACAGCCATAAAAAAGGGAGGAGGAGAATTGTAACAAATAATGAAATTGAAAGTACCTACGTGTAGGTCTCGCTCCTGGGGTTCCAGAAATGCGTTTACTTGCGAGAATCAACAACAAATTACCCTCTAATTGAAGCTCTGAAACTACAATGGTAATGGCTTCTCTTGAACTGCTCTCTATTTCTTTCTTCCAATTTCATGCGTGAATGGTAATAGGAAATGAAAGAATAATAAGTTTTAAATTTAATTTTCTATTTCATTTTCCATTTCTTTTATTTCTTAATCCTTTCCTCCTTTTCTTTTAATTTAATTTAACTTTCACCTTTTACACTTCGGTAGTTAATAATCTACTTCTTCAATTTAATTTAAAATTCTCCCTTAATTATCTTTTATTTAATTAGTTTAATAAAAATTAATTTTATTCTAATTAAATCTTCAATTTATTTAATTAAATCTTCAATTTATTTAATTAAATTCTAATTAAATTCTAATTAAATCATTTACTAGCAAACAAATTTGAAAGTTAAATTTTTTGTTGTTGGTATAGTCTTTAGCTAATAAAAAATATATAAAGATACTTTTATGTTTCTACTAACTATAATATATATTATAATATTCAATGTAATATTTGTATAGTTAAACTTTATACTAACAAAATTATTTATTTATATAATTTATTAAGTTGATAGTATAAAATTTATACGAACACTTTAATTTTTGTTAGTTAAGGGTTATACAAACAAATGCTTGCCTAATAATTTCAAATTTTGTTTATTTTGAAATTTGTGAAAACATTTATTGGTATAGCCTTTAACTTACAAAAAAAATTATAGTGTTACTAAAGATATTTTGGGTTTTTATCAATGATAAAATGTATTATACTAACATACGAAGATATAGTAGTATATTTCAACTTTTTACTAACAAATTTATTTATTAGTATAATTCATTAAATTGTTAGAAAAATTCAAATAACCTATACTAGCACTTATGTGTTTCTAGTAAAAGATTACAACAAAAAATTTTCTAACAACTTCCAAATTTTGTTTGTTAATAAATGACAATTTTCATGTAGTGTTTCTATCTATGAAGGCGATTGCTTTGTGCTATGGATAGTAAGTGAAGAATCATAGGCCAATTTTTAAGATATTAGGGACTAAATTGCCTAACTTAGTAGGTGTTGAGTAAAAAAAATAGGTACTAAAAAAATTGGAAAAGAATAAAAACAAGAAAAAAAGAAAACATATACATACAGGAAAATATTATTTAAAACGTGTTTCAAATAATAAGTAGTTCATTATTGGTTCATTTATGTTGTAAAAATATTTAACATTTTAAAATTGTTAATTTGCATTATTTATTAATAGTTTGGCAGCTAAATTTTTTTAGACCAATACGTATGATTTTTTTTTGGATTTGAATTTGGGCTTTTTTTGTCATAGTTAAAATTAAATAATGTAAGATTAGGTTAGGCCCAACCACATCTAGTCCTATAAGAGTGTAATTACGATATTATGGTTATATAAGCATCTTGTGCAATATCTTTTTTTGAATCCTTAATCAGCTATCAATCATTTCTCTTTATGAGTGTAACTTCTTTGTTCGGTGGATAATAGGTGAAGAACTAGGTAGACATTGAGGCCAAACCTAATTGATTCGAAGGATAGGTATGCGATCTATATTCCATTGATTCTAAGTTAAAGAACTTGAATTAATCTTGATATATAACAATCTTTTTATCTCTAATAAATCATTGAAGAAAGATTATCTCATTAACATAGATCAATAAAAGATATTTTCTTTAATTTTTGTAATCTTTGGCATGGATACTAGTAAATAGGGCTAAACAGTGGATCATATTTACTCATTCAACTTGATCATCTAAACCAAACCAACTAAGTTGAATTGGATTTGTCTAGCAATTGGATCAAAAATATTCAAATTTAATTAAGAATTGATTATAATCAGATTAGATATCAGATTTCAGAGGTGTAAATTTGAATACTTAATTACCACCATACTTAAATCTATATATTTTTTTGTGTTTTCTTCACCTCTAACCTAACCTATGAGTAACCCTAAATTGTATAGAGTAACCTAAATTGAGGATACGAAATATGGACACCGAGGTGTGTTCTTATTGAAATTGTATAAGCGTAACCCTAAATTAGGTAGCGACTACAAGAATTTTATCCTCAATTTAAGCACAAAAATATCCTCAACTCAATGATATTTAGAGGGATTTGCGTTGTGTGACTTCATGTTATTTGAATTTCTTGGTTAAGGTAGGTTCTTTCTCAACAAGAAAAATAACATGTGATATTCACATGGAATTCCCTAAAACCAATTTCATGTTTTCATTGTTAATTAAATACACACACAGTATATTATGTTATAAAATTTTAAATGCCAAAAATGGATGTGGTAGAGCTCGATCTTACGACCCATAGGAGACAAAGAAATCCTCCTCCCCACTAGGCTACATATGATTAAAATAACATAACATTGTAATCTTATATTATATTTGTTTAATGTATATCCTACATACCTTAATAAAATCTACGTACAAAGTAAAAGTTTTTGCCTTTTTTCACTCATGATTTCAATTATTCTAAATTTCTCTCATGCTCTAGTAACTTAACTCAATATTTTACATAAATATCCTACATCAAATGCTAAAACTCTACATCAACCTCCTAATAACTACATAGCACCGCCATCATCATGTCAATGCTTAAGCAAGTTTACGATTAAAATCATTCTAATATCATCCATTTCTTCAAGATATTTCCTCCTTTTTGATTTAAAGTTTTATACCAATATCATGAATAACTTGGGATTCCTCCAAATTTTCTTGTGAAAACATGAACTATTTATTTTTTTTCTATTTTTTGTTTTTATTTTATGGAGTCATCATGTAGAGATTTAGTTCGTATTAGAGTTATATGGGACATCATATCTAGTGCTTGTTCTACCAAGCCCATCTAGTAGCAAGAACAAATGATTGAAATGGCAGGATGAACAAATTATTTTTTAAAGTTTTGAATCTTTTTAGTATATAAACACATACATATGAGTGCATAAAATCTACCTTATAATTTGTTTTAAAACTTGCATCTAATGGTGTGTATGTTATAAGAAAACATATTATTTGAGCTAAATAGTTGATTGTTCAACCTAATTTTTATTTTTTAAGCTATCAAATGGTCATAAATGGAAAATATATTTCTTCTTAATTTTAATTTTAATTTAGTTTTACATTTGGATCAAGGACTATGATTTGGTTTTAACATTATAAAAATCCAGGAGTAATCATTCCTGACTTTTGTCTCTCACTGTCATGATTTCAGTTATTATGTTTAATCAATCTTTCTCACTTTTTATTATTCATATTTATATTTGTTTTATAAAATAATATTAATATAACATCATAAATCATTATGTTAAGGTCCTCATGGAAGTTTAGAAATATAAACAAAAATAAAATATGGAGGGAATGAAATACCTTCTTCCATCTTTCATTCATTATTCATTATACTTGATTAAGTGAAGTACAAAAACTCAAAAAGAGAAACATAACTACACCTATACCTATATCAGGCATTAGACGATGGCAATAACTAATTCTATAATTCAACTTCTATATATGTAAGATGGTGAAAGAACCATTTCGAATTGAGAATTGGTCAAAAAGTTAGATCCAAGAGAAGCGAATGTTGTGGTTAAGCTCATATGGGTAAAAGTTTGGTGTTGCATTCAAATTTACCTTGTAGTATTTTTGGATGTTCTTCACATATAATATGATTCATGTGTTACCTCTAACATGAACCCTATCAATCACTCCCCGACTTGGTGATCTCCAGGCTCTTGCAAGGTAAAAATTTCTTGTATTTCAGCCTATAGCTTTCCATAAACTTCAATGGACTTATCAGGATGTTTGAATGCTAGGTAACACAACTCTCGACACCTGTGAAGCAAGGCACTATACCAAACCAAGCTTAGTTGCTCATGGTTTAATTCAATTATGAGAATAAGAACAGTAGGCTAAACTAAACCACATGAAAAGGTATGTTTTTTTGTGGTTACGATTAATACGGTTAATGGTTTTATCAGGCTACAGTTTGGTTTGATTTAGTATCGTAGTTGATTACAAATCAATTTGATTATTGATACATCTAATAGTAATTAATTATCATTAATCGATTGGTTAGAAAATAAAAATCCTACTTAAATATACTCTTAATTTACATGCATTTTAATCTTTAACTAAAGGTTATTTAAACTTGGACTGTTCAAACTTGATCAAGATATTGAGTAATTGGTTGAATCAGTTTTATTTTAAAATTAAAATTTATATAAAATAAGATTCGCCATGACATAATATTGTAAATATATAAAAATATTTGTTTAAATGATAAAAATATTTTCAATCAATAAAAATATTAAAAATGATTAATTAGTGAATATATATTTAATTTTATATATCATAAATTTATAATAAAAATAATATTGAGTCATTGGTTTGGTTTGAATCAATTTTTATTTTAAAAATAAGATTTATTTAATAGTAAAATTCACAAATATGTAATATTGTAACTAAATTAAAATATTTTCTTAAATAATAAAAAATAATTAATGATAAAAATATTAAAAATGACTAATTTATGAATATTTATTTAATTTTATAAATCAAATTTATAATATATATATATATATATATATTATTTTAATAATCTTATTATGTCTAAGGGGTTTAATGGGGTACTTGGAATGAAGTTGGGGTTGATTAAACCTCGATTTGACCAACTCTAAAAAAGGATCCTATGGTCAAGGTTTTGACTATTTTAAACGACTAAAGAATCAATATTAACCTTTAGATTTTTCTATTTTCATAATTCTATTTCCCCAACTGCATACCAAACGAACCTTAATTCAATTGGTTGAGTAAGACACGTGAGTTGTTATAAGCTTTCTGACATATATTTGATTCCTACTGAACTAAAAAATAACATTTTATTAAATTAATTATATTTTAGATATATAAATTATATGTGTGTATGCACAGACGCGTGTGGGGAAAGGGAGCTTGTGGCTTATAAAGTATGTCAATCCTTTTAGAGCTTGATGGTTTGATTTCAATCATGTGCAACTTAACTTATACATTTTTTCACATTTTTAAATGACTTGGACAAGTCATTAGTTTTAGGTAACAACTAGGTAGGTCATATCAAGTTGAATACATTTCAAGTGCACTCATGAATATGACCGGTTCACTAATTTTCCAGTTGAATTAGTCAAAATTTAATAAGTATGGTTTAATCTTTTTTATTTTAAGAAGTAGTCTTTGTACATTTATTATTCATATGTAATCTTTTATGGATTTTTGATTAAGTTAAATATTTTATGTAATAATTAAGGCATAATATATATTATTAATTTGTATATATAGATACAATGTTTAAAACTATAAATAAAGATTTGAGTAATAGTTAAAAGATTCATGAATATAATAATTAAAAAATATGACTCGGGTCTCTTGGATACATGGGTTAGATTACATCAAGGTCCAACCATAATGGCCTGAAGACTTTAGTTATCCGACTCGGATACCACTTGATACCTAGAATAAATGAAATGAGTCTCCAACTATATTGTGGGTTAATACACCACCGCCACATGAATGTTCAACCATTACAGACCCATGGCAGGCTCAATTATAATCTTAGTAACCGACCCGAATACCACTTGATACTCAGAATAAATGACATGAGGCTCCAACCATTATGGGTTGTACCACCACCACCACCAAACCATCATCATCACCTCCTTAATATATGTTTTTGTTATCCTTATTCATATATTTTTTAAATTATTTTACATTTCCAATCACACATCTATTACATAGGAGTTTTTTTGCGCTACATTTAACAGAGAACCTTTCCATGAGTATTGATAGAATATTTTTGGATGAAAATAAATATTATGGTCATAATAGTATATTTCAGGTTAATAGATTATAGTCTAATGGTCAAATTGGTCACTCCAAAATAGTCAACTACCGTGTAAATTTTCATTTAACGCCAAAATTCCAAGAGGCGGGAATCAATCCCATGACCTGAAGAAATGATCATACTAATTGCTGGACGACCAACAAATATATTTAGTATGAAAATTGGCAAGAGTAATAACCTTTAAACTTTCATATGTAATTATAACAATAGTATATTAATACAGGAATATTAATATAATAATAATATCTAGAAAATGAAATAAGTATAAATAATATAGTCAATCTTAAAAGTTGTAAGAAATAAAAGAAAAATATAGTTTATCCTTTTATAACTTTTTACAAACATTATATTGTGCTAAAGGTACTTTGTTTTATAATTTAAATGTTATATTTATATAAAAGGCTTGTAACAACACTGAAGTGTAACTACTTGCATATATTTTAGTTTCAATAAACTTATAACACAAATGATACATGATCATTAATAAAATTATAAGGTTATAAGACATGAATAGTATAGGGATTAAAAAAAATTACTTAAGTACGGTTTTGTTTTGTTTGATATTAGGAATAAGAATTATAGGACGAACTAAACCACAATTGGAAGTGCAAGTTTTTTATGGTTGTAGCTGATGAGGTTTTCTAAATATTATTCCTTATCTTATCCTACACATTGTTAACAAAACCGAGGCCACAATGATTGGACCTTAGTGTACCCAATCCTTCTATCAACCAATATCTGTGTTGGTTGCCAATCAATAGTTTAAACAAATTTGTTCTGTGTGAAATTAAACATGTATTATTTAAACCAACCATATGTTAGTAGAAATAAAAAAAGACTTGACTATAAAAAAAATGTCATTTTTTTCATCAAACAACTTATTCAAATCTTGTAATCTAAAAGTTATTCTTGAATTTTATTTCATTTATTAATATATACATGTTATGATTTATGCTATTATTTACTTCCTTGAAATATTATTTTATTTACTTTCAGAAAGACTATATAATATAACAATGAGGTATTAAAATAATAGCAATAATAATATAATTAAATAATAATAATATAATTTAATAATAATGATAATAATACTAATATAATTAAATAAGGATAATAAAAATAACAATATAACTAATAATAATAGTAACAACAATAATACAAATATATAGATAATAACATTTCCCTTGCTTTACTTGTAGCCATACCCTGTTATTATGTTTTAGTGCCTTCCTAAATGATTAGACTATAAAACCCCTTTTAAAAATTTAATGTTACCTTATTTGATTTTGATGTAGGATTTTCTTCATGTAATAGATCTAGACCTTGAGTTTCTTCATCTACAAGTCACCTTTATGTTTGAGTGAATTTGAAAATAAATTTTTCTTCCACTTCATACCTTGACCGAAATGCATATAGAGAGGTATAAAGTAGGATACATGGAAAATTAAAAGACGAAATGAATTTTGTGGAGAGATTTATGAAAGGAAAAGTGAATGTGCCACTTTCTTAGAGAGTGATAATCCTAATGTGTCAATCACTACCTTGGAAGAATCCAAGGATAAGATTCAAATGAGAGAGTTATAAGCACTCTAGAGCTTGGAGAGAGAAATACACTCAATCTTACTAAAACTTTATCAAATGATTCAAAATTGAGAAAAGAGAGGGAATTACATGTATTTATAAAGCAAGGTTCCCTCCACCTTAGCTCTTTGTGAAATTCAATCATAGCTCCTATTTATGGGCCTAAACTACTAAAATGCGGTAAATACAAGCCCCAAAAGAAAATGTGGCCCAATACATGGCCCAATTCTAATTCTAAGCCCAAAATGCAAGTCCAATCCAATCTTAAGGACATAAATGGAAAATAGAAAATAGGTACAAATGATCAATGAGGTCCAAACAAGGTCTTTGAGTCCACATGGCCAATATCCTTTCTCAAAGCCTCGTGTGTCTTTTTAAGCCTAGAACAAGTTATAGGCCCACTAAGCCCACTAAGAGCATGATGCACACATCAATATCTCTTAGGTGATTATGATTTGATTATTAATGTTAGGATTAATTATTCCTACTAGATAATCTTATACATGTAATAATGATGGAGGATTTTTTTTATGTCGGTAACAAGTGTACCACTTCCGTTGTAGTTTTAAAAGTGAGTAAAAATGTCATATCCATAGGGATTTGTTTGATAATCGGTAATAAATATCTTAACCTTGTAAAAATCATAGATAAAGTATATATGAACTATACACAATGTGTTCCATTTTTAGGTTGTAGGTGTGAGATGTTTGTTTATTAAAATGAAAACAACAAAAGCCATAAAACGAGATAACATTTCATAAGTGGAGTTGAAATTGAGTTTCACTTTAGGTCCTCCTCCTAAATATATGGTATTGATGCATCATTTTAGATATTGTTGTAGGAATTTCTTCAATTCCTAGCTTTTGTTGAAGGATCTTCTCTTCTTGAACCTTCTTAGATCCATAATGCTTAAAGATTTAGAGAGGAGGTTCACGGTTTTGAAACCTTGTAAAGGAAGCTAATGGAGTCTTGCAAGGGAAGCTAGAGTATAGAAGAAGTTAAAGAGGAAGAGAACCTAGATCTAAGAAGAGATAGGTTTAGAAATGGAGGAAATGGAGAGGAAAGGAATGGCTTGTGGTTCTGCCACTCTCTAAGGACCTTAGAGAGATAAGGTGTTGAGAGTCACTACCTTTGGGAGAAGACCAAAGGATAATACTAGAGAAAGGAGCCTAGAGCTTCTACTTTCTAGAGAGAAGGGAGAGTTTCTCACTCTAAGTTTTCTTATCATTCAAGTTATGAGCTAATTACAAATGAGAGGAACTTATATAGTCCCTTGAAACTTTTGGCCAAAGCTTCCTAATCATGGGCCTTGGATTAGCTCCTAAGGCCCAATACTAAAACCTACTCTACTTGGCCCAATACAAGCCCAAATGCAAAAAGGAACAAGGTACAAGGCCTAAAAGTGGCCCAAACTTAATGGCTATGCAAAGCCCAAACTAATTCCTAAAATATAGTCCTAATATACCTAGAATACAAAGGAATGGAAAACATGTACAAGATATATGAGGCCCAATGAAGAGGCCCAAAAGAGGCCCAAACATTTATACCAAGCCCATTACCCTTCTATAGTACAAGAGAAAAGGGTAAGGGTCTTTAATAGCTCCTCCTTAGGCTTGGGTCCACTCAAGGAATGTATGGAAGAAGCTAAATGCTTTTGGAGACCTTCCTTGGCTCTCTTAGCCCTTGACCTAGTCATAGGGCCCTTAAAAGCATCCAAGGAAACCTCTAAAGAGTGTGTAGGGTCCATGGCTTCTTCCTGGTGATGGCCATATCATGCTTCCCCTCTTGAAAAGGATTTGTCCTCAAATCCGAGGCAACCTCATCCAGCTTATCCATAAAACAAGGGGTAAGATCAGAAATATTAAATGTAGCACTGACCCAATACTCACCAGGGAGGTCAAGTACATAAGCATCATTATTAATTCTCCTAATCATTGGAAAAGGACCATCACCTCTAGGGTTAAGTTTAGACTTCCTAAGGTTAGGAAAACGTTCCTTTATTAGGTGAAGCCAAACCCAATCCCCAACATCTAAGATAACTTTTTTTTCTTTTTATTCACACATCTAGCATAGTGATCATTTTTCTTTTGTATATGGTGTTTAACCTCCTCATAAAGTTTTTGGATAAAAGATGCTTTTGCCTCACCATCCATATGAAGGATGTCATCTGAAACCTCTAGAGGCAAAAGATCTAAAGGAGTGAGGGAATTAAAACCATACACAATCTTAAAAGGACTACGCTTGATGGTGGAGTGAACTACCCTATTATAAGCAAACTCTACATGTGGTAGACACTCATCCCAAGACTTAACATTCTTTGTAACAAGGACTTGCAGAAGAGTAGAAAGAGTCCTGTTAACAACCTCAGTTTGGCCATCTGTTTGTGGATGGCAAGTGGTAGAAAAGAAAAGTTTAGTTCCTAGCCTGGCCCAAAGGGTCCTCCAGAAATGGCTAAGGAACTTGGTATCCTTATCACTAACTATAGTTCTAGGGATCCCATGTAAGCGAACTATCTCTTTAAAGAATAGTTTAGCAATATGGCTTACATCATCAACCTTAAGGCAAGGAATGAAGTGAGCCATCTTACTAAATCTATCAACTACCACAAATATAGAGTCTATTCCCCTTTGGGTACTAGGCAACCTAAGGACAAAGTCCATGCTAATATCTACCCAAGGGGAAGTAGGAATAGGCAAGAAAGTGTAAAGGCCATGAGGAGACACCCTAGATTTGGCCTTTTTACATGCAAAGCAACTAGAGCAAAGTCTTTGCATGTCACGCTTCATATAGGGCCAATAAAAATGTTCACTAAGGGTGGTTAAAGTCTTATCCGTCCCAAAGTGCCCCATGAGCCCTCCCTCATGGCTCTCATGAAGTAAAAGTTCTCTAATGGATCCCCTAGGAATGCATAGCTTATTGGATTTAAAGAGAAAGCCATCTAATTTATGGAACCCACTAGATGCAAGCAAGGAACCACAAGTGTGGTAGGCATTAGCAAAGTCAAGGTCATTTGGATACAATTCTTTTATTTCATCAAGACCATGAAGAGTGGTACCCAAAGAAGAAAGGAGGGTGTGCCTTCTAGATAAGGCATCAGCTACAACATTAGCTTTACCACTACGGTGCTTGATAACATAAGGGAATTGTTCCAAATATTCAACCCATTTGGCATGCCTTTTATTTAACTTATGTTGGCCTTTGATATACTTGAGTGACTCATGGTCACTATGAATGACAAACTCTTTGGGAATTAAGTAGTGTTCCCAAGTTTGTAAGGCCCTAATCAAAGCAAAGAACTCTTTGTCATAGGTGGGATAATTAAGGTATGCCCCATTAAGCTTTTCACTAAAGAAAGCTATAGGATGCCCCTCTTAAAGCAAAACCGCACCTATTCCAATATTAGAAGCATTACATTCTAGCTCAAATGTTTTTGAAAAATTTGGTAGAGCAAGAATGAGAGTATGTGTGAGTCTATGCTTGAGGTCTTGAAAGGCCTTTTGTTGCTTTGGCCCCCAAAGAAAAGGAACATTCTTTTTAAGCAAATTATTTAGGGGAGATGCCAAAGTAGAAAAGTATCTCACAAACCTTCTATAGAATCTAGCTAAGCCATGGAAGCTTCTAATATCATGTATTTTTTTAGGGGTTGGCTAAGAACTAATTGCTTTGACTTTCTCTTGGTCAACTTGGACCCCCTTTGGAGCTAACTACAAATCCTAAAAAGATAATGTGATCCAAACCAAAAGAGCATTTTCAAGGTTAGCAAAAAGTTTGTTTGCTTTTAAGGCAAGTAAAACATGTCTAAAGTGAGTAAGGTGAGAATCCATAGACTTTGAATAAACAAGGATGTCATCAAAGTAGACAACAACAAAGTGGCTAATGAAGTCCCGCAAAACATGAATTATGAGGCGTATGAAGGTACTAGGTGCATTGATCAAACCAAAAGGCATAACCAACCACTCATATAAACCAAGCTTGGTCTTAAAAGCAACTTTCCACTCATCACCTTCCTTGATTCGTATTTGGTGATAGCCACTTTTATGGTCAATTTTGGAGAATATGGTAGAGCCACAAAGTTCATCCAACATATCATCAAGTCTAGGTATAGGGTGCCTATACTTGATGGTGATGTTGTTGATTGCTCTACAATCAGTGCATAACCTCCAAGAACTATCTTTTTTTGGAACTAAAAGAATTGGCACAGCACATGGACTAAGACTCTCCCTAATCCAACCTTTGGAAAGTAGATCTCCAATTTGTTTCTCTATTTCTAGACTCTCCTTGGGGTTACACCTATATACAGGTCTATTAGACAAGCTAGCCCTGGGGATAAGATCTATTTGGTGTTCTATACCCCTAAGAGGTGGGAGCCCTTGAGGAAGGTCTTTAGGAAAGACATCCTCAAATTCTAGAAGAAGATTTTGCAATCCCTTGGGCCTAGGAGAAGGAGAGCCCACTAAGGATAGGGAAGTGCAAGGGTTAGAGCTACTAGAAGGGCTAGGAGAGCTAGATGAAGAAGGTGTAGGGTAAAGCATGTAGATAGGTTTGTGAAGAAGCAAGCCTTGCTTCACATCATGCTTAGAGGCAAAGAAAGAGGGGTGCCTCTAGGGATCTTCGTAGGTGAGGATCCCTTTACCCTTATCTTGTTGGGTGACTTGTTTTTTTTTTGTTTTTTTGTGAAGGCCCAACCTCCCTATCCCCCTTTAACTTCATTTGAAGTTGGTCTTCTAAAACTTGTTTGGGAGACAAGAGATGTAAGACAAACTTTTTATTGTTATGTACAAAGGTGAGGGTGTTAGTAAACCCCTCATGGGTGACTTTCATATCATGTTTCCAAGGGCGACCTAAGAGCACATGAGTGGCTTCTATAGGAACCACATCACACCATATTTGATCATGGTAGGTGCCTATAGCAAGAGAGAGAAGAACTTCCTTGTTCACTAACATTTCACCCTTTTCATTAAGCCATTGAAGTTTGTAAGGTTTTGGGTGATCTATTAGAGGACAACCAAGTTTGTGAACTAGCCTTTGACTAGCCACATTAGCACAACTACCACTATCCACAATGAGAGAACAAAGTTTTTCTTGAATGTAACATCTTGTATAAAAAATGTTCTCTCGTTGTGTAGTGTCATCATCCCTTATATGACTACCTAGGAGTCTTCTAATCATAAAAAGCTCACCGTCATCTTCTAGAACATGTTCACTCTCATAGGAATCACTATTGGAGCTATCACTTGAGTATGAAGAGGATGCTTCCTCATAGCTTGAATAGTGATCAATGCCTTTTAAAATCATAAGTTTTTTGTTTGGGCATTGAGAGGCAATGTGACCCCATCCTAAGCATTTAAAACACTTGATTGAACTTGTTCTCGAAGAGTTGGGTTGGGATGAAGAGTTGTTGTTCCTAGAAGGGTTGTTCCTAGATGGTCTTTGTTAGTCCCCAAATTTACAATAAAATCTTTAATAAAAATTTCATAAAAATAATTAAAATTAGTTTAAATTGTTAGAAAATTAGGTTTTAAATTCAATAAATAGAAGTTGTAACATCCTAAATTTTATAAAGATGATTAAATAGGAGGAATAAATATTAAATAATTATAAAAAGGTTAATAAGTGTCCTAAAAATATTGAAATAATTAAATTAAGATTTATGAGGATTATTTATAATTTATTGGGGCTTTAAGAGTTAAATTATACCCGGTGAAGATATAGGTTTCAGACCAAGTATCTCCGATTGAGATGCCATTGGTCAGGGCTATTAAGAATATTATTGGGAATCCGAATCTATATTCAGAATAATTTTTGGATTTAGTATTGAGCCCGAATGGAGATCCTGTTTGATTTGAAACGGAGAATGAAACATCCTTACTTTATTAAAAATAAATCCGAAACAAGGGAAAATTTTTCCAAATTAACCAAGCAGTCGGGTAAAATGAAACAGCATGGAAGGCAAGGGAAGTTAAGTACAGCGGAAGAACAACAGCGCTTAAGCGAGCCTACCAAACGTTCACTTGCTCAAGCAAGATCCAGCACCGCTTGAGCGAGACAGCCCAACTCACTCGGGCGAAACACCTTTCGCGTAAGCGAAACCAATTAGAGGCTTTCCTATCCACTCACGCTCGCTGGAGCAAACACTTAGTCGCTGAGGTGAGTAACTCCACTCGGGTTTTCCTTCACTCGGGGATCAGAGTCTAGGTTCACTCGGAAATGTCTTATTCTCCCGGCTCACTCGTGCATCCTATTGTATTCTTAGAGGTTCACAACTAAGACTCTCTCGGAAGTTGACTCCTACAATCCCTTCACTCGGGAATGGTTTCTGTACCCATCTCTCGGGAATATAGTCTACATCACACTTAAAGCTTCCTCACCAAGTCAGATTCTACCTAACAGCTTCACTCACTCAGAAATACTCTAATTTCCCGCCACTCAGAATACATATAAACTCTTCTACATGCAAAGGACCTTGCAAGACTGAAATCTGCTCCCTATCATCTAGATCTTACTCTCTCTCTCTAGTAAGTTTACTACAGCAGGATTACCCGAATTCGTATTGCCAATTCAATCATCAGGGGAACATTCACTCGGTTGACCTCCACTTGGGATCACCAAAATACCCTTTAGTCGGAAAATTGTATCAAAGAAACCTCTCGCTCCATAACACATTGACCAACGTACACCACCCGAACATTCATACACAGTTTAGGAAGAACATACAGTATAATGTATAAACATACACATTTACATGGACATTGTCATACTCTCAACCCGAAAAGTGTTTAGTTCAAATATAGTTAAACAAGGACCAAAATGTGAGCCGGCCAAGGCTATGACTAAACCTTATATATAGTATATACATATACATATATAATTCTACAGTACACCAACGCTTCACACGGTATGTAGCTTTTCCATCATTCACCATCTCGTGCGATGTTCACTGAAAAATAGCCACAGTAAGGGGGTGAGTATCTTAAATATTAAATGATAGGTACTGACTCGGATTATTCCTCAATCATGCAACAATATACATGTATACATAGCAATAATCAATAACATACTCAGTACCAATCAATCAAACAACCATAAGACTTTTTCCGATCAGAATCTACTCAGTTATCTCTCGGCTATATGCACATATCATTCTCAATAATATTAACACATACACATACGATCAGATTTCATTCAACATCAATTGTACATGTACACAAATTTATTCACTCGGATCCGCTTCGCGTGTAATCGGTTTTTATCGTTGCAACAAGGCTCCCAGCCTTTTATTCAGCTCCCAGCTGACTTGGCCATTTTACTGGTACCAAACCATTTTCCCTCACATGTAACACCAACACTCTCAGCGTCAACGGCGGTGTTACGGGCAGCCCTGAGTCCCACTTAGTCGGCTTGCCTTGAGTCCCACTCAAGGTCTTAACAGCATCCCATGCTTTATTAACCGATTCAATGGTAGTGTCCCACACTACATGCTCTCAGCATTAAATGCATCCCATGCACTACGCGCGGAATAATCATACAACACAGATTTCACACACATAACTCTTCACTCAACATTACATGCATCGCATGCAATCAGTATTAGACATTATCAGAACTCAATAAATAAAGCTTTCTTCACATGCAGACAACATTTAGATTCATGGTAACCTGTACGTCACATAAATCATATAGTAATCATCAACAATACTTTAGCATATTTTCTGCATGCAATCATTCAATACTCTCAAGATTATTAACATGCATTTCATGGACAGGATTAGATATGCAGTACTCAATTTCTAGTCGTCATACATCTGGGCATCACGTATCTTTCACGCAATCAGAGTACACCAAGCAAAACACAGAATCAACAAGTGATTAACACCCGGAACCCGTCCATAACCCATACATTTAAGATATAAGATACCCCCCTACCAACTAAAGAGATTCCCAGAAGTTCCTCTATTTTAGCGTCTGTTCGCTGTCTTGCTTGCTTCGTTCACCACCCTCGCTCGTTTAGTCTTCCTCGAACACAGTCGCACCCTTTTTCTCAGCTTGGGAACAGGAAGCTGTTCTTCTTCCACTTCAACGATTGTCCTTCACTAACAAAGAGAACTCCGAATCCTCTGCAACACCGTTGTCGCGAGTTTACGGAACAGAGAACAAGGGAGAAGAAGAACGAAGAAGAAAAGAAGTAGAGGAAGAGTAAGTCTTGAGGAATGAGAGTAAATGGACAGTAGTGGCTTCAGCACATATATATATACACTCAAAGAATGAGGAAGTGGGATGGGAGAACGTGAGGCAGCAGCACATCACGTGGTTCACACACGCAAATCACAATCAATTAACCATTAATCAAGTTCTTAAGTTAAAATTAAATAAGTAATTCATGCTTGTGCAATTATTTTTAGTTTAGTGGTTTTAATCTCATTCGGTAATTAATTTTTTTAAATCGGGATGTTACAATTCTCCCCCCTCAAAGAATTTCGTCCTCAAAATTCAATCGGTAACTTACCTTAAATAAACAACTCGGGGTACTGTTGCCTCATGGCATCCTCGCGTTCCCAGGTGTAAGAAGTACACCCGTTTTGCTGCCACGCTACCTCAACCAGTTGTACATCCTTGCTCCTTAAGCGTTTTACCGACCGGTCCACAACTCTAGTCGATATTGCTACTGTGGTCAAATCCTTCTTGATCTCCACTTCATCATCCGACATTTCGTGAGTGGAATCGGGTAGATACTTCCTTAGTTGGGACACATGAAACACGTTATGCAATCTGGATAGGTGAGTCGGTAAGGCTACTCGGTATGCTACAGGACCGACTCGCTCCAATACTTCATAGGGTCCAATGTATCGGGGGTTCAACTTCTTACTCTTCAAGGCTCGTCCGACTCCTTTACTCGGTGAAATCTTTAGGAACACCTTATCTCCGACCAAAAACTCAAGGAGTTTAGTTCGTTTATCATGGTAGCTTTTCTGCCTGTCCTGAGATGCCTTCATCTTTTCTCTAATTATTTGGATCTGCTCTGAAGTCTATTTCACAATTTCCGGCCCCAATAGTAAACTTTCGCCAGTTTCCGACCAACAAAGTGGGGTTCGGCATTTTCGACCATACAGTGCTTCGTAGGGTGCCATGCCAATACTGCTGTGGTGGCTATTATTATATGTAAATTCGATTAAGGGAAGGTACTGCTCCCAACTACCACCATGCTCCAACACACACGCCCTTAGTAAGTCCTCCAAATTTTGTATTGTTCGCTCGGATTGTCCATCCGACCGGGGATGGTAGGCGGAACTTAGCCAAAGTTTCGTGCCTAATTCTTTGTGCAGGCTTGTCCAAAACTGGGACGTGAATCTAGGATCCCTATCCGACACGATAGAAGTCGGCACTCCATGCAGTCGGACAATTTCGCGGATATAAATTTAGGCTAACTTCTGTAACGGATATCTCATGTTCACAGGTAGGAAGTGTGTAGTTTTCGTCAATCGGTCAACAATGATCCAAATGGCATTATAACCCGCCCGGGTTTTAGGCAATCCCATTACAAAGTCCATAGCAATTGAGTCCCATTTCCATACGGGGATCTCAAGGGGTTGCAACGCACCATACAGTTTCTGGTGTTCAACCTTTGACTTCTGACAGGTGACACACCGAGCCACATATTCTGCTACATTCCTCTTTAATCCGGGCCACCAGAATTGTAGTCTCAAATCGTGGTACATCTTCGTAGTACCCGGGTGGATACTTAACAGGCTCTTGTGGGCTTCTTCAAGCACCATCCTCCTTAATTCACCTTCACCCAGCACATATGTCCTATTCTTCACTCGGAAAATTCCATCCGATCCTTCGGTCAGAGAAAAGTCCTTACCTTTGGCCTGAGTCTCCTTCATCTCAGCTAAGTAAGGATCTGACTTTTGCTATTCAAATACCAGTTTCAGGAACTCATTGGCAATCTTCAACGTACCGAGCATCATCTTCCGAGACGAAGGGACGTCGACATGCAAATTCATGTCTCAAAATTGCTCCAATAACTCCGCCTCCTTCACCATCATCACTGCCACATGGAGGGATTTCCGACTCAATACGTCGGCTACAACGTTCGCCTTACCCGGATGATACTTCAGCTCGAAGTCGTAATCCTTTAAAAACTCTCCGTCCATCTCCTCTGCCTCATGTTCAGTTCTTTCTGTTCGAATAAGTATTTGAGGCTCTTGTGATCGCTGTACACCTCAAATTTGGAACCGTACAAGTAATGCCTCCAGATCTTTAATGTGAATACTACAGCTGCCAGTTCCAAGTCATGGGTCGGATAATGCTGTTCGTGCGGCCTCAATTGCCGAGAGGCATAAGCTATCACTCGGTCCTTCTGCATTAGTATGCACCTCAGGCCGAGTCCCGACGCATCACAGTAGACCACGAAACTTTCTTACAAATTTGGCAATGCCAACACTGGAGCGGTTGTCAACTTAGACTTTAACTCTCGGAAACCGCTCTCACACTCAGAACTCCACACGAAAGGGACATTTTTCCGAGTTAACCTAGTCAGTGGTAACGCAAGCTTAGAAAAACCTTCAATAAATCTTCTATAATAGCCAGCTAAACCCATGAAGCTTCGTATCTCCGAGACCGACTTGGGTCTCTCCCATGCCATTACAGCTGCCACCTTTGAGGGATCTACCGACACGCCTTCTCTAGAAATTACATGCCCGAGAAAGTGGATCTTATCCATCCAAAAATCACACTTCAAAAGTTTTGCAAACAGCTGTTTCTCCTTCAATATTTGAAGTACCAAACGGAGGTGTTCTTCATGCTCCTCAGGGGTCTTGGAATAGACTAAGATATCGTCAATAAAAACTACTACAAATCGGTCTAAATATGGGTGAAAGATGTTGTTCATGTAATTCATGAATACAGTAGGGGCGTTTGTCACACCAAACGGCATTACTACATACTCGTAGTGGCCGTACCGAGTCCTGAAGGCAGTCTTAGGGATATCCGAGTCCTTCACCCGGATTTGGTGGTATCCCGATCGTAAATCGATCTTCGAGAAGACTGTAGCACCACGCAGCTGATCAATTAAGTCGTCAATCCTGGGTAGCGGGTACCGGTTCTTAATCGTAAGCTTGTTTAACTACCGGTAGTCTATACATAACCTCATGCTGCCATCCTTCTTTTTAACAAGTAACAGCGGTGCGCCCCAGGGTAAGACACTCGGTCGAATGAACTGTTTCCCGAGTAACTCATCCACTTGCTTTTTCAACTCAGCCAATTTTGTCAGGGACATTCTATAAGGTGCACTAGAGACCGGCTCGGCTCCAGAAATCAAGTCTATAGAGAATTCAACTTCTCTGTTTGGAGGGACACCCGGCACATACTCCGGAAACACCTCAGGAAATTCACAAACAGTCAGAATATCGTTCACTCGGGCTCTACTCTCTCCCTCAGTTAAACAAAGCATCATAAATAGCTGAGCTATACCTTGTACCGTGTAGTCATCATTGATTTGCCTCAGAAAAATTACTCTTCGGTTTCGACAGTCCACCAATACCTTGTTGGCTGAAAGCCAATCCATGCCCAATACAATGTCAAGGTCTTTCAGAGGCACACATACTAAATCGAAGGTGAAACTCCGATCCCCCAACGTAAAGGTTACATCCTTACACATCATTGATGTCAACACTTTAGCGCTGGTTGGATTAGCTACTTCCAAAGTCTGATTCATATACATAGTCGATAATTTTAAACGTCTCACACAATCGTCAGCAATAAAGGAGTGGGTAGCTCCAGAATCAAAAACTACATTAAGTGTATATCTACCGAGTGAGCACTTACTTTGCACCAAGTCATTCGCTTGTGCGGCTTCCTCGGCGTTGATGGCATAAACTCTCCCAGTAGCCGGTTGGTCGGCATTTCTTCTCCTATTATTTGGAGCAAACATCATGTTTCCTCGAGTTCCATTGCCTCTGCCCCCCGTTCCACGACCACCATTCCCACGGCCTCTCCCTCGGAAGCCTCCATGATGCACATTGACATTTGCTTGATGTAATTGAGGGCAGTTAGGGCGAATGTGCCCTCTCTCATTACAATGGTAGCATATCATTCCATCGTTGTTGCTGCAATCCCGAGCGTAATGGTTTCCTCCATACTTAAAACACTTGCCATCTCCCATACTATGAATTGGACGTCCTCCCTGCTGACTCCGACCCCCAAACCTGGAGAAGGGTCTATTCCTACCAGTGTTACTCGGTCTCTTGAAGCGAGATTGTTGGGGCTTCAAGGAAGGTTCTGCCTTGCTGCTCTGACCCGAGTGGGCCTTGTTATCTTCTTCAAAAATTCTGCATTTATTCACTAATACAGGAAAGCTCCTAATTTCTTGGTGCCTGAACGCTCTCTTAATGTCTGACCTTAGTCCGCTCTCAAACTTAATGCATTTGGAACTCTCGGTTCCAGGTTATTGAAAGGGCAGATAAAACAAACACAACTCTTCATATTTGGTAGCATATTCTTCAACAGACATGGAACCCTGCTTCAGTTCCATAAATTCCAGTTCCTTCCTACTACTTACTATGTCGGGGAAATACTTCTCCAGGAAGCACGTCTTAAAATTCTCCCAAACCAGTTGGATACCAGCGTCATTCAATTGGTTTTTGGTGATCTTCCACCAATTTTCTGCTTCGTCCCGCAGCATGCACACTGCGCACTCGACTTTCTGGGCCTCAGTACAATGAAGGCCCCCAAAAACTCTCTCTAAATCTTGAATCCATTTGTAAGCTGCTTCGGGATTGAATCCCCCTTGAAACTCACTCGGCTTCCTCTTCAGGAAGCGATCCAGTACTTGGCCATCTTCGGTTCGAGGCTGGCTCTGCCTCTCGAATACGTCAGTGAAACATTGGAATGCCGTGGCTATGGCTTCCATGCTATGACGATTCGCCATGACTTATCCTGAAATCAACACCCCTTTCAAGGATAAATTTACAGAATTGCTCACTACTGATCAGATTTCAGCCCAACATTCAACAGCTATAACACATTATCATACAATTCTTAAACATCATATAATTAATGGGACAGGATAGGAACAATCCTCTACCCTCAGAACAACATCTCATAAACACTTGGTCACACAATGATACTTAATTAGGCATCAAAGCCCTCAGATATTACAAGCAATTTATGATAACTTGTCATAATATACATCACTGCTTACTAGGAGTAAGCATACCTTGGCCTTGGACCTTTTAAGTCCGCTCTGATACCAAAATGAAACATCCTTACTTAATTAAAAATAAATCCGAAACAAGGGAAAATTTTTCCAAATTAACCAAGCAGTCAGGTAAAATGAAACAGCATGGAAGGCAAGGGAAGTTAAGTACAGTGGAAGAACAACAGCGCTTAAGCGAGCCCACCGAACGTTCACTTGCTCAAGCGAGATCCAGCACCGCTTGAGCGAGACAGCCTAACTCGCTCGGGCAAAACACCTTTCGCGTAAGCGAAACCAATTAGAGGCTTTCCTATCCACTCACGCTCGCTGGAGCAAACACTTCGTCGCTGAGGCGAGTAACTCCACTCGGGTTTTCCTTCACTCGGGATCAGATTCTAGGTTCACTCGGAAATGTCTTATTCTCCCGGCTCACTCATGCATCCTATTTTATTCTTAGAGGTTCATAACTAAGACTCACTCGGAAGTTGACTCCTACAATCCCTTCACTTGGGAATGGTTTCTGTACCTATCTCTTGGGAATATAGTCTACATCACACTTAAAGCTTCCTCACCAAGTCAGATTCTACCTAAGAATCGTACAGCTTCACTCACTCAGAAATACTCTAATTTCCCGCCACTCGGAATACATATAAACTCTTCTACATGCAAAGGACCTTGCAAGACTGAAATCTACTCCCTATCATCTAGATCTTACTCTCTCTCTCTAGTAAGTTTACTATAGCAGGCTTACCCGAATTCGTATTGCCAATTCAATCATCAGGGGAACATTCACTCGGTTGACTTCCACTCGGGATCACCAAAACACCCTTTAGTCGGAAAATTGTATCAAAGAAACCTCTCGCTCCATAATATATTGACCAAAGTACACCACCCGAACATTCATACACAGTTTAGGAAGAACATAAAGTATAATGTATAAACATACACATTTACATGCACAATGTCATACTCTCAACCCGAAAAGTATTTAGTTCAAATATAGTTAAACAAGGACCAAAATGTGAGCCGGCCAAGGCTATGACTAAACCTTATATACAGTATATACATATACACATATAATTCCACAGTACACCAACGCTTCACACGGTATGTAGCTTTTCCATCATTCACCATCTCGTGCGATGTTCATTGAAAAATAGCCATAGTAGGGGGGTGAGTATCTTAAATATTAAATGATAGGTACTGACTCGGATTATTCCTCAATCATGCAACAATATACATGTATACATAGCAACAATCAATAACATACTCAGTACCAATCAATCAAACACCCATAAGACATTTTCCGATCAGAATCTACTCAGTTATTTCTCGGCTATTATGCATATATCATTCTCAATAATATTAACACATACACATACGATTAGATTTCATTCAACATCAACTGTACATGTACACAAATTTATTCACTCAGATCCGTTTCGCGTGCAATCGGTTTTTATCGTTGCAACAAGGCTCCCAGCCTTTTATTCAGCTCCCAGCTGACTTGGCCGTTTTACTGGTACCAAACCGTTTGCCCTCACATGTAACACCAACACTCTCAGCGTCAACGGCGGTGTTACGGGTAGCCCTGAGTCCCACTCAGTCGGCTTGCCTTGAGTCCCACTCAAGGTCTTAACAGCATCCCATGCTTTATTAACCGATTCAATGGTAGTGTCCCATACTACATGCTCTCAGCATTAAATGCATCCCACGTACCACGCGCAGAATAATCATACAACACAGATTTCACACACATAACTCTTCACTCAACATTACATGCATCACATGCAATCAGTATTAGACATTATCAGAACTCAATAAATAAAGCTTTCTTCACATGCAGACAACATTTAGATTCATGGTAACCTGCACGTCACATAAATCATATAGTAATCATCAACAATAATTTAGCATATTTTCTGCATGCAATCATTCAATACTCTCAAGATTATTAACATGCATTTCATGGACAGGATTAGACATGCAGTACTCAATTTCTAGTAGTCATACATCCGGGCATCACGTATCTTTTACACAATCAGAGTACACCAAGCAAAACACAGAATCAACAAGGCATTAACACCCGGAACCCGTCCATAACCCATGCATTTAAGATATAAGATACCCCCTACTAACTAAAGAGATTCCTAGAAGTTCCTCTGTTTCAGTGTTTATTCGCTGTCTTGCTTGCTTCATTCACCATCCTCGCTCGTTCAGTCTTCCTCGAACACAGTCGCACCCTTTTTCGCTCGTTCAATTCATGCATTTTCATGACGACATGCTTGATTGTTATAAATATGCTAATTGTATGAATTATGTGATATTATTTGTTAACTGGATTATGTCCGCACCAGATTAACCAATCAGGGTCTTGGGTTATACTCATCCTTACTGTTGACAATTTTCAGAGGAATTAGGAAATCAAGAACCTGAGTATGAAGAACAGCAATATGCTGAACCAAATGAGAACACTTCTTAAATAGAATATAAGTAGCTGAATATTAACGGATGTCTGTATAATATTTAAGGGTGCCTGCGTGCCCCATTCTGTTAAGAGTACAATTACTTGCAGTTTGTGAATGACTATGTGATCTATATAATATTGCTTCCACTGATATGCCATCATTTTATTTTATAAAAAAAAATATATATATATTCACTTTTACTAAAAACTGTTAACACTCTCAGTTAAATAGGATAAACCTACAGAAGGATTTGTCTTATCTAACCGAGGGTGTTACATTGGTGGTATCAGAGCATAGTCGATTCATCAAGCTTGGGGAGTGGACCATTAGGTTTCCACGTACTCTGATAGAAATATTGAACAGTCCATAACACCCCTAAGACTAGAATTCCTATGTGGAATACTCCACATAACATACATTTGAATATTTTGTTGATATTCTTTCAGCAAAATTCCAATGGCACGCCGAAATAACGATCACGTGATGGAGGATCTTCTTACCAGAATTGTGGAGGTAATAGAACGCCAAGAGTTACCTCATTCTTCTACTAGGCAAAACCAAGGATTAGCTGACTTCCAGAGGAATAATCCTACTCAATTCAAAGGAGGCTTTGATCCAGAAGGAGCACAATTATGGATTGAACACCTTGAAAAGATTTTTACCGCTATGCGATGCTCTGACGAAGACAGGGTAACTTTTGCCGTCTTCATGCTGGTTGCGGAAGCAGAACACTGGTGGACTCATGCCAGAATCAGATTAACAGCTGAGGGACACTTCCTCACTTGGGGACGATTCAAGACAGAGTTTCTCGCCAAATACTTTCCTGAAGATATAAGGAGGCAAAAAGAGCAGGTATTCTTTAATCTGAAACAAGGCAATATGACTGTTGAGGAGTACGCTGCTAAGTTTGATGAGCTGGCAAAATGTTGTCCCTACTACACCCACATGGGAGAAGCGTCAAGATGCGCAAAGTTTGAAGTAGGATTACGGTAAGAAATTCGCCAAGTTATATGTTGTCAACAAATTACACAATTCACTACTTTGGTTGACAGATGCCGCATCTTTGAGAATACCTCTAATCTTCGATGACCTGGAGCGTCTAATCATGGGCCAGAACGACGTATGCCAGATCGACAGTAAAGAAGGGATTTTCGAGCAGATCGGCCATATTTCTGACATTTCAACTCAGCCAACCGAATTCCTCCTAGAGGTCAGGAGAACCAAAGCGGTAAAAACTGCACAATTTATGGACGGATTGGACATTGTGATGCTGACTGTTGGTACAGAAATAAAAATAATCAACAACAAGTAACTCAAGGACAGGCAGTACGACCAACAGGTCAAGGAAGTGGAGGATCTACTGCAAATACCTCTACCAACAATGTCCCAAGGATGCAAAATATTCACCGCGGCAACAATTTCAATCAGAACAATAATCCTAGAAGGCCCGGAAATAACTCTACTGGAAGACCAGGAGGAAATGCTAGAGTTTTTACCATGAATGGTGCGGAAGTATCACAAGAGAACGATCTTGTGCAAGGTACATGCTTTATAGGAAGTACTCTATTAAATGTATTATATGATTCTGGAGCCACTCATTCTTTCATATCTGAGAATTGTGTAAAATATTTAAAGCTTCCTACAACCTCTCTGCCTAATAAGATGATTGTCACGACTGCTGCAAATAAGCCTATTTGCCCTTCCTGCATGTGTTTGAAATGTCCTCTCAACATCGAAGGGAAAGCTTATCAAGTAGATCTGATATGTTTGCCTTTGATTGATCTAGATATTGTTCTAGGAATGAATTGGCTTGCTGCCAACCATATTCTGATTGATTGTCATAATAGATCCATCACTCTCGGGTCTACTACATCTCATTGTGATCAAAACACTGATCTTTGTCCTATTAGCTCAGAAAAGGTAATTCCAGCAAAGGAAGCCCAACTATACATGATCCTTACTGAATCTGAAAGTAAGGCCACTCCTCAAATTGACCAGATTCCTGTTGTTCAGGAATTTCCAGAAGTTTTTCCTGATGATATACTAGAGCTACCACCAGAGCGAGAAATTGAGTTCAATATTGACATTATACCGGGTGCAGGACCAATCTCTATTGCTCCTTACCGAATGTCACCCAAGGAACTCAGTGAACTTAAAGAACAAATAGAAGAACTTTTAGAGAAAGGAATGATTAGACCCAGTGTCTCACCTTGGGGAGCACCAGTTCTTCTAGTCAAAAAGAAGGATGGTAGTATGCGGTTATGTATTGACTATCGTCAGTTGAATAAAGCTACGATCAAGAACCGATATCCTCTCCCAAGAATTGATGATTTGATGGACCAATTATGAGGAGCCACTATCTTCTCAAAAATTGATCTGCGATCAGGCTATCATCAAATCAGAGTGAAGAAAGATGATGTACCCAAAACAGCATTCAGAACATGATATGGGCACTATGAGTATCTTGTTATTCCCTTTGGAGTTACAAATGCACCTGCAGTCTTTATGGGATACATGAATCGAATCTTCCATGAGTACTTGGACAAATTCGTAGTTGTATTCATTGACGATATTCTTGTCTACTCCAAGAGCCATGAGGAACACGAGGAGCATCTCCGAATTGTTCTAAATACTTTGCGTGTTAGGCAATTGTACGCCAAGTTTTCAAAATGTGAATTCTGGTTGACAGAAGTGAAATTTTTAGGACATGTCATCTCTAAGGAAGGAATTGCTGTGGATCCTACAAAGGTAAAAGCTGTACTAAATTGGGAACAACCTAAGAATGTGACGGAAATCCGCAGTTTCCTTGGACTGGCTGGATATTATCATCGATTCATCGAGAATTTCTCTCGAATTGCAGCACCTTTAACTAGGCTGACTCGTAAAGATCAACCATTTGAATGGACTGACAAATGCGAAAGCAGTTTTACGGAGTTACGCCAACGACTCACTAGTGCACCTGTCTTGATTTTGCCAGATCCTGCCAAGCCATATGAAGTGTATTGTGATGCGTCAAGACAAGGACTAGGATGTGTCCTAATGCAAGAAAGAAAGGTTGTTGCTTATGCTTCAAGACAGCTAAGAACGCATGAAGTTAATTATCCCACACATGACTTGGAATTAGCTGCAGTTGTGTTTGCCTTGAAAATCTGGAGACACTACTTGTATGGTACATACTTTGAAGTCTTCAGTGATTATAAAAGTTTGAAGTATCTATTTGACCAGAAAGAGTTGAATATGCGACAACGTAGATGGATAGAATTCATCAAAGATTATGATTTTGAACTCTGATATCACCCTGGAAAGGCAAATGTTGTGGTTGACGCACTTAGCAGAAAGGCCCTACGCCTATCATATATGATGACAAAGGAGTTGGAATTGATTGAACAGTTTCACGATTTGAATCTAGCAGTAACACCAAAAAGGGGAAGCCTTATGGTTGGAATGCTAAGAATTTCCAATGATTTCTTAGAACAAATCAAAGAAGCTCAAGCCAATGACCAGGAATTACAAGATCTAGCAGAAAAGACAAAAGAAGGAGTCTCAGAGTTTAGCAAAGATGAACATGGGGTGATCAGGTATCAACAGAGACTCTGTATTCCAGTCAACACAGATCTTAAAAGATCCATCCTGGATGAAGCACACAAAAGTAAATACAGTATCCACCCAGGATCAACCAAGATGTATCAGGACTTGAAGAAATTATTCTGGTGGTAAGGAATGAAAAAGGATATAGCTGAATATGTGACAGCTTGTCTGATGTGTCAGAAGGTAAAGACGGAACAACAACGACCAAGTGGGACCCTTCGTCCTTTGGATATTCCAGAATGGAAATGGGATGAGATTGCTATGGACTTCGTGATGGGACTTCCCAGAACATCAGCTGGATATGATGCTATTTGGGTAATCGTGGATCGATTAACAAAGACCGCTCACTTCATTCCTGTCAATATGAAGTATTCCCTAGAGAAACTCACCCAGATCTATATAAAGGAAATCGTACGATTACATGGAACACCCACTGTAATTGTGTCTGACCGAGATCCTCGTTTCACATCACAGTTTTGGAAGAGCCTGCAACAAGCTCTAAGAACTCCTCTGAAGTTAAGTTCCGCATACCACCCACAGACTGACGGATAATTAGAAAGGACAATCAAAACTCTTGAAGATCTGTTGCGTCTTTGTGTCCTAGAACATGGGGGAAGTTGGCAAGAATACCTTCCACTTGTGGAGTTCACTTATAACAACAGCTACCATACCAGTATCGGAATGGCCCCCTATGAAGCTTTATATGGAAGGAAATGTCGTACACCTTTATGTTGGTATGAGACTGGTGAAAAGACAAAAATTGGACCAGAGATTGTTCAGAAGACTACAGAACAAGTCCAAAAGATCCAAATGGCAATGAAGGCTTCGCAAGATAGACAAAAGAGTTACTACGACAAACGTAGAAAGCCATTGGAATTTGAAGAGGGTGATCACGTATTTCTCAAAGTTACCCCTACCACTGGAGTAGGAAGAGCTTTGAAGGCCAAGAAGTTAAGCCCCAGATACGTAGGACCCTATCAGATTTTGCAAAAGATAGGAACTCATACCTACCGTATTGCTTTGCCACCCGAGCTGTCAAACCTTCATAATGTCTTTCATGTCTCCCAACTCCGTAAATATGCACCAAGCCCTGATCATGTTCTGAGTCCTGATCAGTTTGTTCTGAAAGAGAACCTCACCTTTGAAGCATCACCAGTTAAGATTGTTGACCGACGTCTCAAACAGCTAAGAGGTAAGGAAATCTCTTTGGTCAAGGTAGTTTGGAGTCAGACAAATGATGGGGATGCTACTTGGGAAATTGAGGAAAAAATGAGAGAATTGTACCCTCAATTGTTTTAACTTTGAATTTCGGGACGAAATTCCTAAAAGGGGAGGAGAATGTAACATCCTTGTTTTTAGAAAAAGTTTTACCTTTGTAAATTTTGAATTATGGAGAGTTGTAAGTAAGAATAAGTCAATATATACCCTGTTGATGGTCTGTGGTATCTCAGAAATGTCATTTTTGTGCATAATAATGGAATTTATATGGATTATTAGTGAAATTATGCAAAAACCGAGTGAAAAGGAATGAAATTCCGAGTGTAACGTTACGTTTTCCGAGTAAAACATGACTAAGAGGGATACTACCGAGTGGAATTTTGGTCTCGGAGACATTTGGAGTGAAGCGTGTTCAAGAAAACCACTTCTAGGAGAAAATTCCGAGTCAAAACACCCTTGATTCTTTGTTTCTGAGTCAAACCTTGCCAAGTACTTCTATTTCCGAGCAAAACCTCCCTGAAATATGGAATTCCGAGTGGAATATAGAAATGGGAGCCCAATCCGAGTAGAATATATAAGGTTTAGAGCCATTATTGGGTGAGGCTATGTCTATGACTCTTTTTTCGAGTGATAAAGACCTTAAAAGATTCCGATTGAAACATATTTTGAGTAAGGATAGTGTATTTGTACCTAAGAGATGAGTATCCGAGTGAAAAATGAGTGGGGAAGAATTTAAATACTCCTGAGTGGTAAAATCCGAGTGAATCTCTTCTGAGGGGAGGGTTGTAATAATGGTTTTTGATTGGAAATATATTCTAAGTGAATGATGTACCTAAACCGAGTGAATGAGATTCTAAATCATTAGTGGATGAGACTCAGAACAAGTCCGAGTGGGACTTAACTCACCCGAGTGAATAAATGCATATTGAGTGGTGTTTGATTGAGTGATAACCCGAGTGAAGAAGATTTATGAATTCTGAGTGAGAAAACCCTTATTTCCGAGTGGATCTTACGTGTGACTTTCCTGAGTGGAAGTATGGAACTGAGTAAACTTCCAAGGGAAGGAAAGTGTATTCTCCGAGTGAGAAATGTAAGTCTATGCCGAGTGATGAATGTGAAGTACATTCCCGATTATGTTGAAGTAGTATTCCGAGTAAGTAGATGAGTTTTACCGAGTGGAACAGTGTGTGTAGAGATTCGGATTTGGAATGAAAATTTCGAGTAGAAGAATGATAGGAAAGAAATGAAAGGGAGTCGGTTTTTGAAGTACATTACCGAGTGAGAAAGGACTAGGCTTGGAATGATTTAACCGAGTAAGAACCATCAGAAATGACTCAGATTTGAGATATAATACCGAGTGAAAGGCCAAGCAAATTAGGAGTCGGTGTGGGGGTGAATTACCAAGTGAATGATGGGAAAAATGAGTCAGTTTTCAAAGGAATTCCGAGCAAGGACTTGAAGACTCGCTCAAGCGAGTCGGATTTCCCTTGAGCGAGAAGGACCCCTGATGCATATTTCTCTACTTCGCTCAAGCGAGTAAGCCACGCTCAAGCGAGGCTTGTATTTGTTGGCTCGGAAGAAGAATTCCAGTCGGCATAATGGTTAACCGAGTCGGTATTTAGTGTCAGTTTTGCGGGTTGACTTCAATTTTGTCTTTTAATGTTTATGTTAATTCAATCATGCGCATTATAGCTAGTGGGCGGCCAGAAATGGGCACTGACTCAGCATATCTCCTTATTTAAATCTCCACTGCCACTCCATTAACACTCCACTAGCAGCCCACTCACAAAAGCTGTTCCCCATTTAGTTTTCCACTTAGCAGCCCACTCCTTATTTAAACCAGCGCAAGGACTCTTAGAGAACACACACACGAAACACACCTCCATCATTCTTCTTTCTACAAGTTCCTTTCTCTCTCTTTTCTCTTCTGTTTCACTCGGAATTGGTGCAGGACAGTGAAAGGGAACCTCTTCTTCTTCTCCAGGAACTCCATTAAGGTAAAGGGGTATATTCTTGGGTGCTCTGTGGGAAAACCGAGTGAAGGAAAGGGTTAAGGAACTTGTTCCTCACCTTTCCAGGACAGATTCAGTGTTGTGTGAATTAAATGCCTTAATTATTATTATTTGTATTTATATATATATATTTGTTATTAAATGCATATAATCAGTGATGAATTGTGAAATGATATGTACTGTATTGGACTGAAAATACTAAGAATCATGGGTACCGTGTGATTTCCAGTGAAAAATTATGAATAGAAGATGGATTTAATGATAACAGGTTCTGTTTTATGTTAATCCGACCGGTTTTACATCTATAACAACTCGGTTTTGCTTAGTTTCAATCGGATTCAATCTTAACTGAATGTATTTTATTCTGATAGAACAATTCTTCACTCGGTAAACAACCTAATTTCACTCAGAGAACATTTCCTAGTATATTTTCACTCGGACAGCATCTTCCCAGTTTTATTTTACTCGGAAAACAGTTTAGTTTCACTTATGAAACCCCTTTTCAGTGATTTAACTCGGTAAACACCTTAATTTCACTCAGAAAAACTTATCAGTGTGATTCTACTCGGATTTATAATCATTTCACGTATAAAACTCCTTTCAGTCAGAATTTACTCAAGAATTAATTAATTTCACTCAGAAAACTCCTCTTTGACTGATACCACTCGGAATTATATTCTATTCCACTTAGAGACTCATTTTCACTCGAATTTGCAAACAATTCTACTCAGGAAACCATTTTTATACTGATTTCACACGGAATCATGTTTTTAATTCACTCAGAAACTTATTTCACTCAGAATTTAAGTTATTTCATTAAGAAAACTCTTTTCAGTTTCTGTTTCACTCGGAAAACATATTAATTTCATTTAGTAAACTCTGCTCAGTTTTATTTCACTCGGATTCATAGTTAATTCATGCGGAAAACTCATTTTCACTCGGAATCAAACTTGTTTCAGTCGGAAAACAGCTTTCCAGTGTAATTTCACTCGGATTTTTTAGCCAGATCGTTTGGAAAACCCTTCTCAGTATGATTCCACTCGGAATCATACTTATTTCACTCGGATTTACCCTTGTTCCACTCGGAAAACTCTGTTAATGTTTTTCACTTGGATTTTCATTTAGAAACTATTCTTTAATACTTTTTAAATTATTGGAAAGTTGTAATTATTATTATCATTCTTATTCTATTATTATTATTATTCTAATTATCATCAATCTTAATATTGTTATTATTATTGTTAGTATTATTGTTATTATCATTGTTAACGTCTTAATTATGAGTAATTACATAAAGAATATATTATTTTACTCTTTATACAAAATATAATTTTAACCAAGATATAATAGATATATTTCTAAAATAATAAACGAATATTTTACAATGTTTAAATAATTGATGGAATTCAAAGAACTTGGGAATGATATGATGAGACTGGAAATACATAAGATACCCAAAGAATCAATTAATAAAATAAATGCATTTCGCATCATGAAAATATTTTTGAAGAAGAAAAACCTCTAGAGCATACACTTGGTACAGTGGAGGACACTCACGTTCGATCTCCATGAAGAATCTTGGGAGTACAACTGGAACGGCAACCCAATGGCATCAGAGTCGCGCCTGATAGCCGGGTGAGACGATGCAATTCTAGTGTACTTTGACTAAATGACGGAGTGTAACTATGATCGTAGGGATCCAAGTTCCAAAAATATTTAAACGATAAGAACCAATGAGTTCATTTGTACCATATGGAACTTGGGCGGACCCTGATCGCTCTAGATGATTAGAATGGAGATATTCCAAAGAATGAGATGAAGAAGAATCGATTTATTGGGCCCACATGCATCATGAGACTTAATCAAAGATAAATCATAATAAATTCAATTCATGCATTTTCATGACGACATGCTTGATTGTTATAAATATGCTAATTGTATGAATTATGTGATATTATTTGTTAACTGGATTATGTCCGCACCGGATTAACCAATCAGGGTCTTGGGTTATACTCACCCTTACTGTTGACAATTTTCAGAGGAATTAGGAAATCAAGAACCTGAGTATGAAGAACAGCAATATGCTGAACCAAATGAGAACACTCCTTAAATAGAATATAAGTAGCTGAATATTGACGGATGACTGTATAATATTTAAGGGTGCCTGCGTGCCCCATTCTGTTAAGAGTACAATTACTTGCAGTTTGTGAATGACTATGTGATCTATATAATATTGCTTCCACTGATATGCCATCATTTTATTTTATAAAAAAAATATATATATATATTCACTTTTACTAAAAACTGTTAACACTCTCAGTTAAATAGGATAAACCTACAGAAGGATTTGTCTTATCTAACCGAGGGTGTTACAATTCCTACATGAGGAGTTTATTATTTTAATACAATTAAACGTCTTCTGTAACAAGAGGACTATAAAGGTTGTGATTAGGCAATGAATAAATTATGCAGAGGGATGTGAGTGATGTAGATGGGATTTGTCTCTCCTATGTGACAGGAGTGATATCCATAGGCCACTTGATGGAGTAAGACTAAGAAAACGCATGGCCATGCTAGAAAGAATAAATATTAGATATTTATTCGGATCCAGTCTACTCCGGTATCAAGTAAAATAAATTGGGCCGTACAAGGATGACGCGACCATGCCTTGGGCCCAATTAGGATATCGTGACAAAAGGAATAAGCATATTAAATAATTATCACTTATAGGTTATGTTGATAATATTCAGACATAATGATGCATTGCTAGATGCCGCTCTTATTTTATATTAATAATAAAATAGTTTATTATTAATATGACCGGGTATTTTACCTATAGGGTCACACACATAGAGTAAGCCCATCAGAAAATGTTGTCTTATTTTAGTTGGACTAAAATAAAGCTATTGGGCCTAACTCATTTGGAATGAGTAAGGAGCCCACTTTTAGAGAGAACAAATTAGGTCAAACCTAAGCCTATAAATAGAGTATAAGATGCTCATAGGCCATTCACTCAAGTGAGACACAAATTCGCAAAAGTTGCAAGAGCTACACGCCGTCAAACTAGCAGTTGGCAAGTGTTGCGATTCTGGTGGGAGTGCTCGTGTGGACTCCTAAAGGACGAGGCTACGACTGCTTCGGAGTTCTTCAAGAGGTAATCCAAAATGAATTTTGAAATTGTTTTTGTGCTTTGAAACACGGAACCTTGCAAATCCTATGGAATCCCTTTTATTTTTCCGCTGCTCATGCTTAGGGATTTCCTAACAATAAATGTATGCTTAGTGGATTAGGTAACTGATAGCTTCACTTGGAAGCTTAGAATCCTTTTTAGCATATACATGTTGTTGTGATGGATGATGAGGTTAATTGATGATGTTGGAGAGTGGAGACCATTGATGGTCCCACCATATACATACGAGTTTGATATATATCCAGGAATTATGGACATGTATATGATGCATAAAATTTCCAGGAATTATTGTGGTATGAGAAAAGACATTGGTTATGTATTTAAGCCATGATTATGTGACTTTCATATGGTTTTTATGATGAGCAATTGACATAGTTAAATAGAGATTTATAAGATTTGAATGGTATAGGACAGTTCCAATAGCACCTATATGTGATTTGTGACTTGTAGAAACTAGAATAGGTCAAATCCGTTGAGAATTGACCCTTGAGTTGCACAAAAATATTCTAAAACGGGCTAAACGTGTTTCGGTACACAACTCTCTCATTTTTGGGAATTTTTGAGTGCGGCCTGTGGCCACACATCACAAATGGTGTATTTTAGTTGGTTCCAAATTTGGTAGAGTTTGGAGTTGATATGAAAGAGTTAGGATGCTTAGAAGTTGAAAAATTAGGTAAAATCTGCATAATTGCTGTCTTGAATCGATTCAAGGGACACTGGAAGTGTTTGAATCGATTCACACGAGTTTTGAATCGATTCAAAGCCCCCTGGAAGTGCTTGAATCGATTCATACGGGCTTAAATCCATTCAAAGCTCTGCTATGGCCACTATTATGCTATTTTTCCAACTGTTGTATTTCCTTTGCTGTTTTTGGCCCGTTTGGGCATATTAATGACATTTTGACCTCTGACTTCTTCATGAAACTTGTAGATAATTATATCACAGATGTGTGAAAATTGGTCTTAACTTAATTGGAGTTTTCTAACTCTCATTAGGTGTAAAACACCGGACCCACTGTGTTGTAAAACTCAAATTTAAGAGGGTTTTGAACCCAACTTTTTATGGTTGTCGAATTGGGACTAATAGGTGATATTTGTGACATATCCCACTATTTTTAAGACTAAAAATGAACTTTTCTCATATGTCCTAATGTTGAAATTTGTCAATATCCTGTTAAACCCCAAATTGCACCTGTTTGGGACCTAATTGATGTATATTGAGTCTTGGGTGGTTTCCCTCACTTTTTTGTGCAAATTTTAAATTATTTGCGCTTATGAAACCCACTAAATCACCACCTATGACTGATATATAGTTGTATGGTCCCTAAATCCTTATTTTGATTCTGGATTGAATCACGAAAAATTTCTTTGGGTTTTCGGGCTTATCTTTATTAAGTTATGATGTTTTACTCATTTCTATTTATATACATGCTCAATGTGTCTCTAAGAATGCTTTCCGAGCATGAGCCTTGCTACTTTTGGTGACTTTTCTCCTTCACCCATCTTTCTTCAATTTTCAAGTCTGATTCACTTCTTTTATCCAAAGCTTAAAACTTGGGCTCTTAGCAAGTTCATGACTATTATGAAATAAAAGATCCAAAATTGCATGCTCACCAAATAAGAACAAAAGTACCTAAGATAAAGTGGTAGAATAATAGCTTACTAGGTAGCTTGGCCACATTTAAGAACAATCCATTACTTTAAGGAGTGAACACATTAACTACTTTAGAAAGTTTATTTTAAAAAGAGATATACTTAAGTTGTTGCCGAAAGTATGTTTTTTTTAATTTTTTAGTCTTCTTTCTCTTTCTCTGTCTCAATAATTTTCCTCTCTTTCCTTATCCTTTTTGATGTAACACTAGAGGTTAATTATGATTTAACCGTTATCCAAATACTTTTTTAAATTCAAAATACAATTGCAATGAAATTTAAAGGATCAAAATCAATGTCAATTTGTAAAGTTTGGGACTACAAGTAAGTTTTAAAGATATTAGGGACTAAATTGCCCAACTTATATAGAATACCGATAACTAAAGTGAGTGTTTAGTAAAAAGAAAATAGGCATAGTCATGTTCCAAATGATAAGTAGGTAATTATTTAGTCATTTATGTTTTCTAAAAATTCAACATCCTAGGTAATTATTTGGTCATTATTTATTGATGGTTTATAGCTCAATATTCTTTTTAAATCAATAAATATGAGTTCTTTTGGATTTAAGTTTTTGGTCTTTTTTTGTCATAGTTGAAATAAAAAATGTTATATAGTTATGTAAGAGTGTAATTACAATATGATGTTGACATAAGCATCTTGAGCAATATCGTTTTTTCAAATCTTCAATTAGCTATCAATCGTTTCACTACAAAAAATTTGTCATTTACTATAATGTCATGCCTTAATTTAATTACTTTTCCTCATATTCAATAATTTTTCTCAATGAATTTTTTTGCAATTTAAATACATTTTGAAATAATTAATAAGCATCATTAATTCCCAAGATCATATTTTAATGTTTTTAGGACATGCCCAGAGGGGAGATCACTTGCCCGACTAAAAGAATTTGTAAAAGTGTAAGGGGCAGAACATAGGCGTTGGTACGCCCAGGGTGGGCGTTCAAATGCCAAGCACAGGTGGGAGAAATAGACCCTAGGTGTACACACGCCCAGGCCTAGCGTCCATACGCTAGCATCAATGGCCAGGGTACAATGCATAATGGAACGAGGGACTCTAGCGTACAAAGTCAGGAAGTGGCATGGGCACGCATCAGAGTGAACAGGGGCACCAGCGTCTGTATATTGGTGCTGGCGTATAAACACCCATGAGGAGGACTAGGCGGAGCGTTCCCACGCTCATGACAGACCTCCAACACTAGATTTTGCATTTTGGTTCGCAGTCCCCATTTTGTGAACTACTAGGACCCTTGCCAGTTTTAATTCCGAATGACGCTAAACTTCATGGCCACCATGTTTTCCCTATTTTGGACCTGCTGGCACAATCTATTTGCCAAAATTCAACTGTATGGAAAAGTTATGCACTAAAATGCAATCTAATTGTTTTATGCTCAACTTAAACCACCAAGGGAATGCCATTCAAACATTACTTTAATCATCCACACATACTTAATAGGTATTACAAACCTATAGAGACTATATAGGGAGTCTAATTCCCGCAGATACACAGAATGACCTCTTCAGTTCTATCAATGCTCTAAAATGTCACATATACTTACATGTTCACCCATACTATCAATGCATCTCCCAAAAATCAACAACACCACATTCAAATATATACTCAAATAAGAATCCCTACCAATTCTCAAACATCATACATCATAAATGGCTCAGTGTCATCAAAATAATAGAACTTGGACAACATCACTAATTAATTTATACCTTAGAGCTATGTTATTATTACAAGTAAAAATCCCACATGCACACCATAAGAATCAATGCCAACATTGATAATAATATAACCCACCCATCTAGCATTTAATCATCAACGAGGCTCAATGCCATCTATACAGAACCTGGTTATCAATAAATTTAAATACTATGTTAATACTTCACTTTTCATTTACATCACATCATTACATATGCATAGGCATCTTAGCTCTGAGTTTTATTAACTCATCTACATCACTATTATTCTCAATATCAGAATTTAATCATCAACCATGCCATTACCATACCATAACTAAGTATACACAATCAAAAGCATACCAACCTATATCTATATATGTATCATAACCAAATTATATAGTTCCTATCATTACTTTACCAAAACAACATAAATATCTACATTTATATATTAATGCATAACATGTCTCTCCTTAGCACTGCTTTACATCGGTGCATTGGTTTCTACAACATCCGCAGGATCCCTATCTTCAGTCACTAAAAATAGTGTAAGGGTGAGTGACTGACTATATAAATTAATATAAATAGATAAGCAATAATATTGATTTATGTGTTGGAGAAGCATAACATAGATCACTACACATTGGTCGTTAATTTCACAAGTTCATCAATTCATCTAATATAGTTATCATCAATTCAACCACTCGTATCTAATACATTTTCAACTCATTTAGTTTCACCATCTAATACGATTAATACCAACATTATTTCAATACAAAGTGCCACACTCATCAATTAAGCAAACATCAACATAACTAACTCTCAATTCAACAAAATAAATTACGACTCCCTAGTATCCGGATACTAAAAAGGATCGGCCGTCAACCAGGGTCCTACCTGGCCTACCGAGCCCGCCTGGCTCCCTACCTCATAACTGGGTTCTACCTGATCATTGGGTAGCTCAATTGGGCCATAACCGACCACTAAAGCAAAAAAGAGGGGTAATTAATACCGATCAACTATCCACACTACATAATAGACATATAAATAACTAATATCATCAACAACTCAATTTAATCCACTTAGCTCATTTGCAATTTAAATAATGCATTATAGTTAAGTCCCGACATAATTTCCATCGCCTTAGGACACTACACAAGCCACTCAGGCAACATAATGACGAGCCTCATTCTCCAGATTTATCAATCATCATTTCCACACAATGATCAACACAAGACAACATTATATTACTAATCAAAATCAATTCTACCATCACACATTTATATTAATATACATCAACATCATCTCTATACTTAAACAAATTCATCTAAATCACGTATTCTCAATCTGCAATTACATATAAGCATATCTATGTATATATACAATTTCATACTATATTACCTTTTTCTCGCGAGCGCCAAACGACGTTAATTCCTATTTCTATTAATTCATATGCCTGGTCTACACCCGTACCTCAACTCCGCGTGTTTGAGACTTTAAATCGACCACCGCCTTCGTCAATTCCTTTAAAAACAAAATTTAAGATAGTTACAAGCAAATTTCAATGTGTCGATTTTCGAAACCACAATTCATCACACTCAAGCAACACGATACATAATTAAAGGTCTCGAAACTCACCGTCACCCCTTCGATCGTCAGTTTTAAAGTTTACTTTATTGATCACATTTTCGGCTTCCGCTCTGCAATCTATCACCAATGAAACAAAACCTCGTTAGTCATTTCGGAATAGCCACCTCTAGAATCATTCACAATCTTCGATTATCAAGAAAATGAAGAGAAATATCACCCCCACAAAACCCAACGCACAGCCATAAAAAAGGGAGGAGGAGAATTGTAACAAATGATGAAATTGAAAGTACCTACGTGTAGGTCTCGCTCCTGGGGTTCCAGAAATGCGTTTACTTGCGAGAATCAACAACAAATTACCCTCCAATTGAAGCTCTGAAACTACAATGGTAATGGCTTCTCTTGAACTGCTCTCTATTTCTTTCTTCCAATTTCACGCGTGAATGGTAATAGGAAATGAAAGAATAATAAGTTTTAAATTTAATTTTCTATTTCATTTTCCATTTCTTTTATTTCTTAATCCTTTCCTCCTTTTCTTTTAATTTAATTTAACTTTCACCTTTTACACTTCGGTAGTTAATAATCTACTTCTTCAATTTAATTTAAAATTCTCCCTTAATTATCTTTTATTTAATTAGTTTAATAAAAATTAATTTTATTCTAATTAAATCTTCAATTTATTTAATTAAATCTTCAATTTATTTAATTAAATTCTAATTAAATTCTAATTAAATCATTTACTAGCAAACAAATTTGAAAGTTAAATTTTTTGTTGTTGGTATAGTCTTTAACTAATAAAAAATATATAAAGATACTTTTATGTTTCTACTAACTATAATATATATTATAATATTCAATGTAATATTTGTATAGTTAAACTTTATACTAACAAAATTATTTATTTATATAATTTATTAAGTTGATAGTATAAAATTTATACGAACACTTTAATTTTTGTTAGTTAAGGGTTATACAAACAAATGCTTGCCTAACAATTTCAAATTTTGTTTATTTTGAAATTTGTGAAAACATTTATTGGTATAGCCTTTAACTTACAAAAAAAATTATAGTGTTACTAAAGATATTTTGGGTTTTTATCAATGATAAAATGTATTATACTAACATATGAAGATATAGTAGTATATTTCAACTTTTTACTAACAAATTTATTTATTAGTATAATTCATTAAATTGTTAGAAAAATTCAAATAACCTATACTAGCACTTATGTGTTTCTAGTAAAAGATTACAACAAAAAATTTTCTAACAACTTCCAAATTTTGTTTGTTAATAAATGACAATTTTCATGTAGTGTTTCTATCTATGAAGGCGATTGCTTTGTGCTATGGATAGTAAGTGAAGAATCATAGGCCAATTTTAAGATATTAGGGACTAAATTGCCTAACTTAGTAGGTGTTGAGTAAAAAAAATAGGTACTAAAAAAATTGGAAAAGAATAAAAACAAGAAAAAAAGAAAACATATACATAGAGGAAAATATTATTTAAAACGTGTTTCAAATAATAACTAGTTCATTATTGGTTCATTTATGTTGTAAAAATATTTAACATTTTAAAATTGTTAATTTGCATTATTTATTAATAGTTTGGCAGCTAAATTTTTTTAGACCAATACGTATGATTTTTTTTTGGATTTGAATTTGGGCTTTTTTTGTCATAGTTAAAATTAAATAATGTAAGATTAGGTTAGGCCCAACCACATCTAGTCCTATAAGAGTGTAATTACGATATTATGGTTATATAAGCATCTTGTGCAATATCTTTTTTTGAATCCTTAATCAGCTATCAATCATTTCTCTTTATGAGTGTAACTTCTTTGTTCGGTGGATAATAGGTGAAGAACTAGGTAGACATTGAGGCCAAACCTAATTGATTCGAAGGATAGGTATGCGATCTATATTCCATTGATTCTAAGTTAAAGAACTTGAATTAATCTTGATATATAACAATCTTTTTATCTCTAATAAATCATTGAAGAAAGATTATCTCATTAACATAGATCAATAAAAGATATTTTCTTTAATTTTTGTAATCTTTGGCATGGATACTAGTAAATAGGGCTAAACAGTGGATCATATTTACTCATTCAACTTGATCATCTAAACCAAACCAACTAAGTTGAATTGGATTTGTCTAGCAATTGGATCAAAAATATTCAAATTTAATTAAGAATTGATTATAATCAGATTAGATATCAGATTTCAGAGGTGTAAATTTGAATACTTAATTACCACCATACTTAAATCTATATATTTTTTTGTGTTTTCTTCACCTCTAACCTAACCTATGAGTAACCCTAAATTGTATAGAGTAACCTAAATTGAGGATACGAAATATGGACACCGAGGTGTGTTCTTATTGAAATTGTATAAGCGTAACCCTAAATTAGGTAGCGACTGCAAGAATTTTATCCTCAATTTAAGCACAAAAATATCCTCAACTCAATGATATTTAGAGGGATTTACGTTGTGTGACTTCATGTTATTTGAATTTCTTGGTTAAGGTAGGTTCTTTCTCAACAAGAAAAATAACATGTGATATTCATATGGAATTCCCTAAAACCAATTTCATGTTTTCATTGTTAATTAAATATACACACAGTATATTATGTTATAAAATTTTAAATGCCAAAAATGGATGTGGTAGAGCTCGATCTTACGACCCATAGGAGACAAAGAAATCCTCCTCCCCACTAGGCTACATATGATTAAAATAACATAACATTGTAATCTTATATTATATTTGTTTAATGTATATCCTACATACCTTAATAAAATCTACGTACAAAGTAAAAGTTTCTGCCTTTTTTCACTCATGATTTCAATTATTCTAAATTTCTCTCATGCTCTAGTAACTTAACTCAATATTTTACATAAATATCCTACATCAAATGCTAAAACTCTACATCAACCTCCTAACAACTACATAGCACCGCCATCATCATGTCAATGCTTAAGCAAGTTTACGATTAAAATCAGTCTAATATCATCCATTTCTTCAAGATATTTCCTCCTTTTTGATTTAAAGTTTTATACAAATATCATGAATAACTTGGGATTCCTCCAAAATTTCTTGTGAAAACATGAACTATTTATTTTTTTCTATTTTTTGTTTTTATTTTATGGAGTCATCATGTAGAGATTTAGTTCGTATTAGAGTTCTATGGGACATCATATCTAGTGCTTGTTCTACCAAGCCCATCTAGTAGCAAGAACAAATGATTGAAATGGCAGGATGAACAAATTGTTTTTTAAAGTTTTGAATCTTTTTAGTATATAAACACATACATATGAGTGCATAAAATCTACCTTATAATTTGTTTTAAAACTTGCATCTAATGGTGTGTATGTTATAAGAAAACATATTATTTAAGCTAAATAGTTGATTGTTCAACCTAATTTTTATTTTTTAAGCTATCAAATGGTCATAAATGGAAAATATATTTCTTCTTAATTTTAATTTTAATTTAGTTTTACATTTGGATCAAGGACTATGATTTGGTTTTAACATTATAAAAATCCAGGAGTAATCATTCCTGACTTTTGTCTCTCACTGTCATGATTTCAGTTATTATGTTTAATCAATCTTTCTCACTTTTTATTATTCATATTTATATTTGTTTTATAAAATAATATTAATATAACATCATAAATCATTATGTTAAGGTCCTCATGGAAGTTTAGAAATATAAACAAAAATAAAATATGGAGGGAATGAAATACCTTCTTCCATCTTTCATTCATTATTCATTATACTTGATTAAGTGAAGTACAAAAACTCAAAAAGAGAAACATAACTACACCTATACCTATATCAGGCATTAGACGATGGCAATAACTAATTGCATAATTCAACTTCTATATATGTAAGATGGTGAAAGAACCATTTCGAATTGAGAATTGGTCAAAAAGTTAGATCCAAGAGAAGCGAATGTTGTGGTTAAGCTCATATGGGTAAAAGTTTGGTGTTGCATTCAAATTTACCTTGTAGTATTTTTGGATGTTCTTCACATATAATATGATTCATGTGTTACCTCTAACATGAACCCTATCAATCACTCCCCGACTTGGTGATCTCCAGGCTCTTGCAAGGTAAAAATTTCTTGTATTTCAGCCTATAGCTTTCCATAAACTTCAATGGACTTATCAGGATGTTTGAATGCTAGGTAACACAACTCTCGACACCTGTGAAGCAAGGAACTATACCAAACCAAGCTTAGTTGCTCATGGTTTAATTCAATTATGAGAATAAGAACAGTAGGCTAAACTAAACCACATGAAAAGGTATGTTTTTTTGTGGTTACGATTAATACGGTTAGTGGTTTTATCAGGCTACAGTTTGATTTGATTTAGTATCGTAGTTGATTACAAATCAATTTGATTATTGATACATCTAATAGTAATTGATTATCATTAATCGATTGGTTAGAAAATAAAAATCCTACTTAAATATACTCTTAATTTACATGCATTTTAATCTTTAACTAAAGGTTATTTAAACTTGGACTGTTCAAACTTGATCAAGATATTGAGTAATTGGTTGAATCAGTTTTATTTTAAAATTAAAATTTATATAAAATAAAATTCGCCATGACATAATATTGTAAATATATAAAAATATTTGTTTAAATGATAAAAATATTTTCAATCAATAAAAATATTAAAAATGATTAATTAGTGAATATATATTTAATTTTATATATCATAAATTTATAATAAAAATAATATTGAGTCATTGGTTTGGTTTGAATCAATTTTTATTTTAAAAATAAGATTTATTTAATAGTAAAATTCATAAATATGTAATATTGTAACTAAATTAAAATATTTTCTTAAATAATAAAAAATAATTAATGATAAAAATATTAAAAATGACTAATTTATGAATATTTATTTAATTTTATAAATCAAATTTATAATATATATATATATATATTATTTTAATAATCTTATTATGTCTAAGGGGTTTAATGGGGTACTTGGAATGAAGTTGGGGTTGATTAAACCTCGATTTGACTAACTCTAAAAAAGGATCCTATGGTCAAGGTTTTGACTATTTTAAACGACTAAAGAATCAATATTAACCTTTAGATTTTTCTATTTTCATAATTCTATTTCCCCAACTGCATACCAAACGAACCCTAATTCAATTGGTTGAGTAAGACACGTGAGTTGTTATAAGCTTTCTGACATATATTTGATTCCTACTGAACTAAAAAATAACATTTTATTAAATTAATTATATTTTAGATATATAAATTATACGTGTATGCACACACGCGTGTGGGGAAAGGGAGCTTGTGGCTTATAAAGTATGTCAATCCTTTTAGAGCTTGATGGTTTGATTTCAATCATGTGCAACTTAACTTATACATTTTTTCACATTTTTAAATGACTTGGACAAGTCATTAGTTTTAGGTAACAACTAGGTAGGTCATATCAAGTTGAATACATTTCAAGTGCACTCATGAATATGACCGGTTCACTAATTTTCCAGTTGAATTAGTCAAAATTTAATAAGTATGGTTTAATCTTTTTTATTTTAAGAAGTAGTCTTTGTACATTTATTATTCATATGTAATCTTTTATGGATTTTTGATTAAGTTAAATATTTTATGTAATAATTAAGGCATAATATATATTATTAATTTGTATATATAGATACAATGTTTAAAATTATAAATAAAGATTTGAGTAATAGTTAAAAGATTCATGAATATAATAATTAAAAAATATGAGTCGGGTCTCTTGGATACATGGGTTTGATTACATCAAGGTCCAACCATAATGGCCTGAAGACTTTAGTTATCCGACCCGGATACCACTTGATACCTAGAATAAATGAAATGAGTCTCCAACTATATTGTGGGTTAATACACCACCGCCACATGAATGTTCAACCATTACAGACCCATGGCAGGCTCAATTATAATCTTAGTAACCGACCCGAATACCACTTGATACTCAGAATAAATGACATGAGGCTCCAACCATTATGGGTTGTACCACCACCACCACCAAACCATCATCATCACCTCCTTAATATATGTTTTTGTTATCCTTATTCATATATTTTTTAAATTATTTTACATTTCCAATCACACATCTATTACATAGGAGTTTTTTTGCGCTACATTTAACAGAGAACCTTTCCATGAGTATTGATAGAATATTTTTGGATGAAAATAAATATTATGGTCATAATAGTATATTTCAGGTTAATAGATTATAGTCTAATGGTCAAATTGGTCACTCCAAAATAGTCAACTACCGTGTAAATTTTCATTTAACGCCAAAATTCCAAGAGGCGGGAATCAATCCCATGACCTGAAGAAATGATCATACTAATTGCTGGACGACCAACAAATATATTTAGTATGAAAATTGGCAAGAGTAATAACCTTTAAACTTTCATATGTAATTATAACAATAGTATATTAATACAGGAATATTAATATAATAATAATATCTAGAAAATGAAATAAGTATAAATAATATAGTCAATCTTAAAAGTTGTAAGAAATAAAAGAAAAATATAGTTTATCCTTTTATAACTTTTTACAAACATTATATTGTGCTAAAGGTACTTTGTTTTATAATTTAAATGTTATATTTATATAAAAGGCTTGTAACAACACTGAAGTGTAACTACTTGCATATATTTTAGTTTCAATAAACTTATAACACAAATGATACATGATCATTAATAAAATTATAAGGTTATAAGACATGAATAGTATAGGGATTAAAAAAAATTACTTAAGTACGGTTTTGTTTTGTTTGATATTAGGAATAAGAATTATAGGACGAACTAAACCACAATTGGAAGTGCAAGTTTTTTATGGTTATAGCTGATGAGGTTTTCTAAATATTATTCCTTATCTTATCCTACACATTGTTAACAAAACCGAGGCCACAATGATTGGACCTTAGTGTACCCAATCCTTCTATCAACCAATATCTGTGTTGGTTGCCAATCAATAGTTTAAACAAATTTGTTCTGTGTGAAATTAAACATGTATTATTTAAACCAACCATATGTTAGTAGAAATAAAAAAAGACTTGACTATAAAAAAATGTCATTTTTTTCATCAAACAACTTATTCAAATCTTGTAATCTAAAAGTTATTCTTGAATTTTATTTCATGTATTAATATATACATGTTATGATTTATGCTATTATTTACTTCCTTGAAATATTATTTTATTTACTTTCAGAAAGACTATATAATATAACAATGAGGTATTAAAATAATAGTAATAATAATATAATTAAATAATAATAATATAATTTAATAATAATGATAATAATACTAATATAATTAAATAAGGATAATAAAAATAACAATATAACTAATAATAATAGTAACAACAATAATACAAATATATAGATAATAACATTTCCCTTGCTTTACTTGTAGCCATACCCTGTTATTATGTTTTAGTGCCTTCCTAAATGATTAGACTATAAAACCCCTTTTAAAAATTTAATGTTACCTTATTTGATTTTGATGTAGGATTTTCTTCATGTAATAGATCTAGACCTTGAGTTTCTTCATCTACAAGTCACCTTTATGTTTGAGTGAATTTGAAAATAAATTTTTCTTCCACTTCATACCTTGACCGAAATGCATATAGAGAGGTATAAAGTAGGATACATGGAAAATTAAAAGACGAAATGAATTTTGTGGAGAGATTTATGAAAGGAAAAGTGAATGTGCCACTTTCTTAGAGAGTGATAATCCTAATGTGTCAATCACTACCTTGGAAGAATCCAAGGATAAGATTCAAATGAGAGAGTCATAAGCACTCTAGAGCTTGGAGAGAGAAATACACTCAATCTTACTAAAACTTTATCAAATGATTCAAAATTGAGAAAAGAGAGGGAATTACATGTATTTATAAAGCAAGGTTCCCTCCACCTTAGCTCTTTGTGAAATTCAATCATAGCTCCTATTTATGGGCCTAAACTACTAAAATGCGGTAAATACAAGCCCCAAAAGAAAATGTGGCCCAATACATGGCCCAATTCTAATTCTAAGCCCAAAATGCAAGTCCAATCCAATCTTAAGGACATAAATGGAAAATAGAAAATAGGTACAAATGATCAATGAGGTCCAAACAAGGTCTTTGAGTCCACATGGCCAATATCCTTTCTCAAAGCCTCGTGTGTCTTTTTAAGCCTAGAACAAGTTATAGGCCCACTAAGCCCACTAAGAGCATGATGCACACATCAATATCTCTTAGGTGATTATGATTTGATTATTAATGTTAGGATTAATTATTCCTACTAGATAATCTTATACATGTAATAATGATGGAGGATTTTTTTTATGTCGGTAACAAGTGTACCACTTCCGTTGTAGTTTTAAAAGTGAGTAAAAATGTCATATCCATAGGGATTTGTTTGATAATCGGTAATAAATATCTTAACCTTGTAAAAATCATAGATAAAGTATATATGAACTATACACAATGTGTTCCATTTTTAGGTTGTAGGTGTGAGATGTTTGTTTATTAAAATGAAAACAACAAAAGCCATAAAACGAGATAACATTTCACAAGTGGAGTTGAAATTCAGTTTCACTTTAGGTCCTCCTCCTAAATATATGGTATTGATGCATCATTTTAGATATTGTTATAGGAATTTCTTCAATTCCTAGCTTTTGTTGAAGGATCTTCTCTTCTTGAACCTTCTTAGATCCATAATGCTTAAAGATTTAGAGAGGAGGTTCACGGTTTTGAAACCTTATAAAGGAAGCTAATGGAGTCTTGCAAGGGAAGCTAGAGTATAGAAGAAGTTAAAGAGGAAGAGAACCTAGATCTAAGAAGAGATAGGTTTAGAAATGGAGGAAATGGAGAGGAAAGGAATGGCTTGTGGTTCTGCCACTCTCTAAGGACCTTAGAAAGATAAGGTGTTGAGAGTCACCACCTTTGGGAGAAGACCAAAGGATAATAGTAGAGAAAGGAGCCTAGAGCTTCTACTTTCTAGAGAGAAGGGAGAGTTTCTCACTCTAAGTTTTCTTATCATTCAAGTTATGAGCTAATTACAAATGAGAGGAACTTATATAGTCCCTTAAAACTTTTGGCCAAAGCTTCCTAATCATGGGCCTTGGATTAGCTCCTAAGGCCCAATACTAAAACCTACTCTACTTGGCCCAATACAAGCCCAAATGCAAAAAGGAACAAGGTACAAGGCCTAAAAGTGGCCCAAACTTAATGGCTATGTAAAGCCCAAACTAATTCCTAAAATATAGTCCTAATATACCTAGAATACAAAGGAATGGAAAACATGTACAAGATATATGAGGCCCAATGAAGAGGCCCAAAAGAGGCCCAAACATTCATACCAAGCCCATTACCCTTCTATAGTACAAGAGAAAAGGGTAAGGGTCTGTAATAGCTCCTCCTTAGGCTTGGGTCCACTCAAGGAATGTATGGAAGAAGCTAAATGCTTTTGGAGACCTTCCTTGGCTCTCTTAGCCCTTGACCTAGTCATAGGGCCCTTAAAAGCATCCAAGGCAACCTCTAAAGACTGTGTAGGGTCCATGGCTTCTTCCTGGTGATGGCCATGTCATGCTTCCCCTCTTGAAAAGGATTTGTCCTTAAATCCGAGGCAACCTCATCCAGCTTATCCATAAAACAAGGGGTAAGATCAGAAATATTAAATGTAGCACTGACCCAATACTCACCAGGGAGGTCAAGTACATAAGCATCATTATTAATTCTCCTAATCATTGGAAAAGGACCATCACCTCTAGGGTTAAGTTTAGACTTCCTAAGGTTAGGAAAACGTTCCTTTATTAGGTGAAGCCAAACCCAATCCCCAACATCTAAGATAACTCTTTTTTCTTTTTATTCACACATCTAGCATAGTGATCATTTTTCTTTTGTATATGGTGTTTAACCTCCTCATAAAGTTTTTGGATAAAAGATGCTTTTGCCTCACCATCCATATGAAGGATGTCATCTGAAACCTCTAGAGGCAAAAGATCTAAAGGAGTGAGGGAATTAAAACCATACACAATCTTAAAAGGACTACGCTTGATGGTGGAGTGAACTACCCTATTATAAGCAAACTCTACATGTGGTAGACACTCATCCCAAGACTTAACATTCTTTGTAACAAGGACTTGCAGAAGAGTAGAAAGAGTCCTGTTAACAACCTCAGTTTGGCCATCTGTTTGTGGATGGCAAGTGGTAGAAAAGAAAAGTTTAGTTCCTAGCCTGGCCCAAAGGGTCCTCCAGAAATGGCTAAGGAACTTGGTATCCTTATCACTAACTATAGTTCTAGGGATCCCATGTAAGCGAACTATCTCTTTAAAGAATAGTTTAGCAATATGGCTTACATCATCAACCTTATGGCAAGGAATAAAGTGAGCCATCTTACTAAATCTATCAACTACCACAAATATAGAGTCTATTCCCTTTTGGGTACTAGGCAACCCAAGGACAAAGTCCATGCTAATATCTACCCAAGGGGAAGTGGGAATAGGCAAGGAAGTGTAAAGGCCATGAGGAGACACCCTAGATTTGGCCTTTTTACATGCAAAGCAACTAGAGCAAAGTCTTTGCATGTCACGCTTCATATAAGGCCAATAAAAATGTTCAATAAGGGTGGCTAAAGTCTTATCCGTCCCAAAGTGCCCCATGAGCCCTCCCTCATGGCTCTCATGAAGTAAAAGTTCTCTAATGGATCCCCTAGGAATGCATAGCTTATTGGATTTAAAGAGAAAGCCATCTAATTTATGGAACCCACTAGATGCAAGTAAGGAACCACAAGTGTGGTAGGCATTAGCAAAGTCAAGGTCTTTTGGATACAATTCTTTTATTTCATCAAGACCATAAAGAGTGGTACCCAAAGAAGAAAGAAGGGTGTGCCTTCTAGATAAGGCATCAGCTACAACATTAGCTTTACCACTACGGTGCTTGATAACATAAGGGAATTGTTCCAAATATTCAACCCATTTGGCATGCCTTTTATTTAACTTATGTTGGCCTTTGATATACTTGAGTGACTCATGGTCACTATGAATGACAAACTCTTTGGGAATTAAGTAGTGTTCCCAAGTTTGTAAGGCCCTAATCAAAGCAAAGAACTCTTTGTCATAGGTGGGATAATTAAGGTATGCCCCATTAAGCTTTTCACTAAAGAAAGCTATAGGATGCCCCTCTTAAAGCAAAACCGCACCTATTCCAATATTGGAAGCATTACATTCTAGCTCAAATGTTTTTGAAAAATTTGGTAGAGCAAGAATGAGAGCATGTGTGAGTCTATGCTTGAGGTCTTGAAAGGCCTTTTGTTGCTTTGGCCCCCAAAGAAAAGGAACATTCTTTTTAAGCAAATCATTTAGGGGAGATGCCAAAGTAGAAAAGTATCTCACAAACCTTCTATAGAATCTAGCTAAGCCATGGAAGCTTCTAATATCATGTATTTTTTTAGGGGTTGGCTAAGAACTAATTGCTTTGACTTTCTCTTGGTCAACTTGGACCCCCTTTGGAGCTAACTACAAATCCTAGAAAGATAATGTGATCCAAACCAAAAGAGCATTTTTCAAGGTTAGCAAAAAGTTTGTTTGCTTTTAAGGCAAGTAAAACATGTCTAAAGTGAGTAAGGTGAGAATCCATAGACTTTGAATAAACAAGGATGTCATCAAAGTAGACAACAACAAAGTGGCTAATGAAGTCCCGCAAAACATGATTTATGAGGCGCATGAAGGTACTAGGTGCATTGATCAAACCAAAAGGCATAACCAACCACTCATATAAACCAAGCTTGGTCTTAAAAGCAACTTTCCACTCATCACCTTCCTTGATTCGTATTTGGTGATAGCCACTTTTATGGTCAATTTTGGAGAATATGGTAGAGCCACAAAGTTCATCCAACATATCATCAAGTCTAGGTATAGGGTGCCTATACTTGATGGTGATGTTGTTGATTGCTCTACAATCAGTGCATAACCTCCAAGAACTATCTTTTTTTGGAACTAAAAGAATTGGCACAGCACATGGACTAAGACTCTCCCTAATCCAACCTTTGGAAAGTAGATCTCCAATTTGTTTCTCTATTTCTAGACTCTCCTTGGGGTTACACCTATATACAGGTCTATTAGACAAGCTAGCCCCGGGGATAAGATCTATTTGGTGTTCTATACCCCTAAAAGGTGGGAGCCCTTGAGGAAGGTCTTTAGGAAAGACATCCTCAAATTCTAGAAGAAGATTTTGCAATCCCTTGGGCCTAGGAGAAGGAGAGCCCACTAAGGATAGGGAAGTGCAAGGGTTAGAGCTACTAGAAGGGCTAGGAGAGCTAGATGAAGAAGGTGTAGGGTAAAGCATGTAGATAGGTTTGTGAAGAAGCAAGCCTTGCTTCACATCATGCTTAGAGGCAAAGAAAGAGGGGTGCCTCTAGGGATCTTCGTAGGTGAGGATCCCTTTACCCTTATCTTGTTGGGTGACTTGTTTTTTTTTGTTTTTTTGTTTTTGAGGTTTAGGAGGGGAGGTGGAAGGCCCAACCTCCCTATCCCCCTTTAACTTCATTTGAAGTTGGTCTTCTAAAACTTGTTTGGGAGACAAGAGATGTAAGACAAACTTTTTATTGTTATGTACAAAGGTGAGGGTGTTAGTAAACCCCTCATGGGTGACTTTCATATCATGTTTCCAAGGGCGACCTAAGAGCACATGAGTGGCTTCTATAGGAACCACATCACACCATATTTGATCATGGTAGGTGCCTATAGCAAGAGAGAGAAGAACTTCCTTGTTCACTAACATTTCACCCTTTTCATTAAGCCATTGAAGTTTGTAAGGTTTTGGGTGATCTATTAGAGGACAACCAAGTTTGTGAACTAGCCTTTGACTAGCCACATTAGCACAACTACCACTATCCACAATGAGAGAACAAAGTTTTTCTTGAATGTAACATGTTGTATAAAAAATGTTCTCTCGTTGTGTAGTGTCATCATCCCTTATATGACTACCTAGGAGTCTTCTAATCATAAAAAGCTCACCGTCATCTTCTAGAACATGTTCACTCTCATAGGAATCACTATTGGAGCTATCACTTGAGTATGAAGAGGATGCTTCCTCATAGCTTGAATAGTGATCAATGCCTTTTAAAATGATAAGTTTTTTGTTTGGGCATTAAGAGGCAATGTGACCCCATCCTAAGCATTTAAAACACTTGATTGAACTTGTTCTCGAAGAGTTGGGTTGGGATGAAGAGTTGTTGTTCCTAGAAGGGTTGTTCCTAGATGGTCTTTGTTAGTCCCCAAATTTACAATAAAATCTTTAATAAAAATTTCATAAAAATAATAAAAATTAGTTTAAATTGTTAGAAAATTAGGTTTTAAATTCAATAAATAGAAGTTGTAACATCCTAAATTTTATAAAGATGATTAAATAGGAGGAATAAATATTAAATAATTATAAAAAGGTTAATAAGTGTCTTAAAAATATTGAAATAATTAAATTGAGATTTATGAGGATTATTTATAATTTATTGGGGCTTTAAGAGTTAAATTATACCCGGTGAAGATATAGGTGTCAGACCAAGTATCTCCGATTGAGATGCCATTGGTCAGGGCTATTAAGAATATTATTGGGAATCCGAATCTATATTTAGAATAATTTTTGGATTTAGTATTGAGCCTGAACGGAGATCCTGTTTGATTTGAAATGGATAATGAAACATCCTTACTTAATTAAAAATAAATCCGAAACAAGGGAAAATTTTTCCAAATTAACCAAGCAGTCGGGTAAAATGAAACAGCATGGAAGGCAAGGGAAGTTAAGTACAGCGGAAGAACAACAGCGCTTAAGCGAGCCCACCAAACGTTCACTTGCTCAAGCGAGATCCAGCACCGCTTGAGCGAGACAGCCCAACTCACTTGGGCGAAACACCTTTCGCGTAAGCGAAACCAATTAGAGGCTTTCCTATCCACTCACGCTGGCTGGAGCAAACACTTAGTCGCTGAGGTGAGTAACTCCACTCGGGTTTTCCTTCACTCGGGATCAGAGTCTAGGTTCACTCGAAAATGTCTTATTCTCCCGGCTCACTCGTGCATCCTATTGTATTCTTAGAGGTTCACAACTAAGACTCTCTCGGAAGTTGACTCCTACAATCCCTTCACTCGGGAATGGTTTCTGTACCCATCTCTCAGGAATATAGTCTACATCACACTTAAAGCTTCCTCACCAAGTCAGATTCTACCTAAGAATCGTACAGCTTCACTCACTCAGAAATACTCTAATTTCCCGCCACTCGGAATACATATAAACTCTTCTACATGCAAAGGACCTTGCAAGACTGAAATCTGCTCCCTATCATCTAGATCTTACTCTCTCTCTAGTAAGTTTACTACAACAGGATTAGCCGAATTCGTATTTCCAATTCAATCATCAGGGGAACATTCACTCGGTTGACTTCCACTTGGGATCACCAAAATACCCTTTAGTCGGAAAATTGTATCAAATAAACCTCTCGCTCCATAACACATTGACCAACGTACACCACCCGAACATTCATACACAGTTTAGGAAGAACATACAGTATAATGTATAAACATACACATTTACATGGACATTGTCATACTCTCAACCCGAAAAGTGTTTAGTTCAAATATAGTTAAACAAGGACCAAAATGTGAGCCGGCCAAGGCTATGACTAAACCTTATATATAGTATATACATATACATATTGAACTGTTCTTTACAGGGGGTGTAGAAGTATGCTTGTAGAACAACTCAAAATATACATATAAATGTGTTCTTGATACAAAGAAATATGCGTATAAATATAAATACGGAGAGTCTTTGTATACTGAGGCGGAGTGCAATGTACTCTGGGGCGGTGTCACAGTCTGCCTGACAGGATCTATGTTGCCTTGACCCGATTGGGGGTGGTACCTGCAATCGTTCTCCGACGCTCAAGTCAGTATTTCAGAATACTTAGAGACTTAGAAAGACAATCAGAGAGAATTATGCAAGTAAGAGAGTATAAAGTTCAGAGAATGGGAAAAAAGCCCCTGTATACCTTTTTGCTGAGGTTTATATACCTGTTACTGGTGCTGCATTATTGGTAGGACCCGCTCCTTGTCTTCAGGCATAATGCTGAAAAGGTAGTGGGTCCCTGCGCCGTTTACATGCACCATTATTGTAGTAGGTATCACAACTTGTCTGGAAAGCGTTAGTGCTTTAATATTTTATTGTTATTTCCCTTTATGCGTGACAACGTGATTCCCATTATTAACCTCTCAAGACAGAGTCAATCTCGTGCCGGGGTTGTGAGTATGGGCTCGCTACGCAGTAGGGGAAATTCGGCATTCCGCCAATATTGAGTCTATGGCTTGGCGGAGTAACAACTTTGGCGGGGTTACATTCCTTGGCGGAGTAACATGCCTGGACGGAGTTACATTCCTTGGTGGGGTAACATGCGTGGGCGGCGTTATGAGCCTTGGCGGCGTTACTTGCCCTGGCGGTGTGCACTCCGTATATTATTTGTAGTGTATTTGAAGAGTACTTCTCTTTATTCAAAATGCTGATCTGGCAAGGCATTAAAGCCATGCTCTTGGGGGCCGGTGTTAGGACCGGATCATATGCCCCCTAGCTTGTTATAGTGACTGGCGGAGTCACTTTAATAAGCTACAACACTTAAGTTTAGCTTTTGTAGGCATGGGTTTAGGCGGTATTTGCTAGTCCAGGTTTTGTGGACAAGTGCTTTCGTGCATTTATTAGCTGTCATCACTTGACACGCCTGTCATTAATGCGCCTCGAAACCACGTTTTTTGTTCTTCAGTCTCCTATTGCCACGTATACCCTCGTAACGGTTGCCATTCCAATGATGGGACATAAATGCGCGTGATGGCAATTGAGAACCGTTTTCGAGGTTATTACCGTGGGCCTTGGATTTTGAAAACGTGGCCCATGAAATATCTGCCCTTAGATATATCTATTGGTTTCAGCAAAAAAAAGGAACCATCAGTGGGGCAAATCCAACGGTTGTAAACGCATACTTCAATTTTAGAACCGTTGATGAGATTTATCTAATGGCTGCAAACACATCTTCGAGATTCCTGATGATTCGCTTATTTCCCCCCAAGCCATGCCTATAAATAGGTAAACTTTCAGAAGGGGAATGTTTTGCTTCATCTCTCACTTCGCATTTGTTTGCTGAAAGCGTTTTTGCTACTCTCTTGCGAGTTTATTGGTGTTTGGGGTTCTTCTATCTTTCAGAAGCTTAAGGTACTTGCTTCTTCCTCTTCTTTGCTTCTTCATTTCCGTTGGGTTAGCTTTAGTTTTCCTTTTTGTGTGTTCGTAAAAAGGAAGATGAGAGGAAAGAGGTCACAGTCTCATTCTAGGGTTTCTGTTCGTCCCATGTTTTCTGATATTGAGAGTGAAGATGAGGCGTTTTATACTGGGAGGGACTCGACGTTTTACAGCAGTGTGGAGTACTTTAGTAATGTTGTACATTCGTTTGTGTCAGGAGGTGTTTTCCATACCCAAGTGTTGACAATGGCAGAGTGTCAAAACGTCGTGTTGCATGGACTGGATTGGGAGAAGACGCTCGAGATTGATCCTTATTGTTGGGTTGAGGAGGATGTTAAGGGTGCTTCCTCTCGCCATGCAACAACTAGCGGCGGTGTAGTGGAGCTATCTGTGCCTATCTGGAAAAGTGAACGGTATTAAGATAGGTTCATTGTTTCCTCTCCTAAAACATTTGAAAGGATTTGCCATCGTCCTCACAATAATCGTACAATATATATGTACGATATTTTGTTCACTCAGCTGGGAGTGCGTTTCCCCTTGAACAAATTCCAGATGGGCGTGCTAAGGTTCTTGGATTGTGCCCCTTCTCAGCTGCACCCAAATGGTTGGGGAATAGTTCGAAGCTTTGAGGTGATGGCGGAGCATCTAGAGTTTACGCCTACTGTGGCGTTGTTCTTTTCTTTCTGCCGTATCATGAGGAGGGTGAACGTAAAAACAGGCGGTATGGGCCTTGTTACTCTTCGGGCGGAGCCGAAGATTTTAAACTTCAAGTCGTTTGCAGACTCCGCCAAAGAAGGCGGACTCCACTTCAGAAAAAGTTTTGTAAAGGTTTCTGTGAAGGAGGGGGAGTCCGTCTTCTGGCGGAATAAGGAGGGAATTGATCGATTCCCAGTCGCGTGGACACATGAGCACTTTCTCTTAACCAAGCGAGCGTATGAAGTTGAAGAGGGTGCTCTGTCGGCGGCGTCTGTGGAAGTACTCCGGACGTTGAAGGAGTACAACTCTGTCCACAAGCTGATCCTTTGTCGAAGGCTGCTTGGGCGGGATGCTCAGGGATACTTGAGTAATATTACTAACAATCGTAATGTTGATTGAGTATTGCTGCTATCTTGCATCTTCTAATCATATTCTCGTTTTGTTATTTCGCAGGAGAAATCACTGAGTTCCCTAGGATGAAGCGCATCAAACGGATCCGAATGAGCCGCAGGGAAATTAACGCGGAGAACAATGTGCAGCCCAGGCGGAGTCTGACTGCTGCTCTCACAAAGACCCTTCCTTTCCCTGCCTCCACCAACATAGTAAATTTTAAAGGTGGTGCAGGATCTTCAGCAGCTACTGTTGAAAGGCGTTCTAAAAAACGCCAAGAACCAGAAGCTGCTGAAGAAGAAGAAGAGGAAATAGACCTCCAGCCCTTGCAAAGAAGGAGGACCAAAAGCAAGAAGAGGGTTGAGGAAGGAGCATCAATTGATGCTGCTATTAATTTGGAGGAGACTCCGGAAGTACCTGTTGCGGGTACTTCTGCTGCTATGGGCGGAATTGAAGGCATCCCCGAAGAAGATGTTGAGGGGGAGCAAGCGGAGGGATTCCAAGCCTCTTCTGACCAGGATACGGGGGACGAGGCAGGGAGAGTTCAAGTTTCCCCAGTCCGGCCATCTGAGGATCCCGCCCTGAGCTTGACCACTCGAGGGACAGCCGTTTTTCCCATTGATGTGCCAGGGGAATCATCCAGGCGGTTTGTCTCTTTGCCTGAGGCGGGGTCTCGCTTGAATCCCTTTCTGTACTTTACAAATACGGGATCCCGCCAGTCAGAGAGGCATGATCCAGAATTCATTCTCCGCCCCAACATCGACTTTGAGGAAATTCCGGAAGCTGCTGCAGCTGCGAGGTGGCACCTTGCTGAGTTAGATGGTTTCTTGGCCTCTGTCCCCCGGATAGCTGACGTTGCAGCTGAGGCAAACATGTTTCAGGCATCTTACCACGAGTCTGTGGAAAAGATTCGTAGCTTGGAACATGACAATGAGCAGCTGTCCGAGGTGATCAAGGCCAAGGACAAGCATCTTGATACCGCCGACTCCGACATCAAGAAATTGACGGAGGAGTTGGCCAAGGTGAAGGCTGAGAAGGTCCTGCTGGAACAACAGAATAAAAAGCTAGGCGAGGTGGTGAGCGGACTTTCCCCTGCTGAAGCAACAAGTTTCAAATTTAGATCAGCAGAACCAACTTTTGGGCGGAGACGTGAGCATTCTTCAGCAGAGGCTGGTCTCCATAGAAATAAATAAAGCCATAGCTGAAGATGCCTGGGCGGCAGAGTTGGGCGAAGCAGCAACCGCATATGGAAATCTTGAAGTGCGGGTTCAAGAGTTGGAAGCTGAGAAGACTGCCTCAGATGCCACCAGTGAGAGGCTTGACAAGGAATTACAATCTGCCTTGGATGCAGCTGAGGCAGCGATTGATGATGCTTTCAGCATGGCTGTTCGCCAACTCCGCTATCGCAACCCAGGTGTTGCTCTCTCCACCACAGGCATTCATCCCTATTACGAATTCATCAATGGAGAATTGATGGTGCCTGTGTAAGGGGGTCACATGCCTGCACCCAATGATGAATATGTCTTGGCGGACTTGCCTCCTTCCCAAAGTTTGACCAGGCTAGGAGAAGGTCCGCTCACCTCCACTCAGCAAGAAGGGAAGCCGTCTGACCCTTGAAGATCAGCTTCTCAGTCTCCTCCTCAGTCTCTTTGCAAGTTTTGTTTTTATTAGTATTTTAATGATATCGCCTTGTTCCAGGATAGGCTCTGGATTTTTATTAATATTGGCAATATTCAATAAAACATATTTCCTGCAAATGTATACTTGTTCATAGAAGTAATGTTTAAGTCCGTCGTATTTATGCCTTGTATAATGATATTGAGAAGGCGGAATATTCATCTGAGGACTTAATGAAATATGGCTAAGTACAACGAGGCGGAATAGCCTTTTTGAGAATTTAGCTGAAGTAATTTCAATAATGAGGCGTAGTAACCTCGTGGGAATTTCATTGAAATGATTTTAATAGTGAGGCGTAGTAGCCTCTTAGGAATTTAAAAGGAATTGGATTCCGTAAGAAGGCGGAGTGGCCTCTTAGGAATTTCAATGAGGTTGGATTCCGTAAGAAGGCGGAGTCGCCTCTTAGGAATTTCAATGAGATTGGATGGCCTCTTAGGAATTTTAAAAGGAATTGGATTCCGTAAGAAGGCGGAGTGGCCTCTTAGGAATTTCAATGAATTGGATTCCGTAAGAAGGCGGAGTGGCCTCTTAGGAATTTAAAAGGAATTGGATTCCGTAAGAAGGCAGAGTGGCCTCTTAGGAATTTCAATGAGGTTGGATTCCGTAAGAAGGCGGAGTCGCCTCTTAGGAATTTCAATGAGATTGGATTCCGTAAGGAGGCGGTGTGGCCTCTTAGGAATTTCCAAGGAATTGGATTCCGTAAGAAGGCGGAGTGGCCTCTTAGGAATTTTAATGAAGCACAATTTTACAAGTGTTGAACTTACTTGAACTTGTTGGGTAGTGCTTGAGTTTGTTGCTCATGTACTCCGTAAAACATTGGGAGTTAGGCAGAGTCAAGTTTTGGATGGAATGTTCATCCTTTTGCATTTTGATTGGAGTGCAACTCCTGATTGAATGAAAATCATCGAAGTGGGGATTGCTATGGTACAGCATATAGCTGTGACACCAATTTATCCTGCAAGAAATTGGTTAAACCTTCGAGGCGGTATGGTGCAGCATATAGCTGTGACACCAATTTATCCTGCAAGAAATTGGTTAAACCTTCGAGGCGGTATGGTGCAGCATATAGCTGTGACACCAATTTATCCTGCAAGAAATTGGTTAAACCTTCGAGGCGGTATGGTGCAGCATATAGCTGTGACACCAATTTATCCTGCAAGAAATTGGTTAAACCTTCGAGGCGGTATGGTGCAGCATATAGCTGTGACACCAATTTATCCTGCAAGAAATTGGTTAAACCTTCGAGGCGGTATGGTGCAGCATATAGCTGTGACACCAATTCATCCTGCAAGAAATTGGTTGGATTTTGGGGTTAGCGTGGTGCAGCATATAGCTGTGACACCAGCTCTTCCCACAAGAAGCCTGCAGGACCTTGGGGGCGAATTAGTGCAGCATATAGCTGTGACACTAGTTCTTTCCATAGGCGGCCTGTAGGACCTTAGGGTCGGTATGGTGCAGCATATAGCTGAGACACCAATCCTTTCCCCCCAAGGAGTTTTCTGTACCTTAGGGTCGGTATGGTGCAGCATATAGCTGAGACACCAATCCTTTCCCCCCAAGGAGTTTTCTGTACCTTAGGGTCGGTATGGTGCAGCATATAGCTGAGACACCAATCCTTTCCCCCCAAGGAGTTTTCTGTTGACTCCGTTTGTGAAGCGGCGTTGCATGTTGGTTGATCTTTATGGAATAAAGAGTTATGCGTTTGTGCTTCAATTTTTGGAGACGTTGTCTTATCTGCATGGGAATAAATTCTGCCATGGATAATCAATTCAATGTTAGAGTGAAGATTAAATGTAGGAAGGCATTTCATTGAGAATAGAACTACATAAAGGATTGAGTTGGGGTATATCTTTTCGAAACCCTTTCAAGGAAAGCATACATAGGAAGATCCTTGAGTTAGGAATAAAAGATCACACCATATTACCCAACTAACTGTAATATATGCGTAAATTTAAGATGTTCCATTTATTTCTGACCGGAGTGCCATCCAAGTTCTCTAGGCGGTATGTACCCTTGCCCAAGACCTCAATGACTCGGTATGGACCTTCCCAATTTGGTGCCAATTTGCCTTGGTGCGCAAATTTGTTGCCAATGTTGGCCCTTCTCAGGACCAAATCTCCCTCTTTGAAACGGCGTTCGCACATGCGTGCGTTATACCGTTTGGCGGCCTTTGCTTTGACAGCTTGATCTCTCACAAAGGCTTCCTCTCTCAACTCCGCCAAAACCTCCAATTCATGTGCGAGGTTCTGTTGGTTGGCTTCCTCATTGAAATAGAGGACTCGAGCTGAAGGGGCTGTTAATTCAATGGGAATGACCGCCTCGACTCCATATGTCAGCCGATATGGAGATTCATTCGTAGTGGAGTGTGGGGTGGTTCTATATACCCATAAAACGTGGCATAACTGATTTGCCCAGTCTCCCTTTGCCTCACCAAGGCGTTTTTTGAGGCCCTTCAAGATTTCTCTGTTGGCGACCTCTGCTTGTCCATTGGTTTGAGGGTGTTCCACAGAAGAGAAAATCTGCGTGATGCTGAGATTTTCTAAGAGTTCAGTGAACTTGCGATCTGTGAACTGGGTGCCATTATCAGTGACTATGCGTTCAGGGACTCCGAAACGTGCAATGATATTCTCATAAACGAATCTTCGAGTCCTGGCTGACGTTATGTGCACCACTGCCTCTGCCTCAATCCATTTGGTGAAATAATCAACACCAACTATCAAGTATTTGATACCGCCGGGCGCAGTTGGGAATGGACCTAGAATATCCATACCCCATTGATAGAAAGGCCAGGGCGTTATTGATGATGACATTTCCTCAGCTGGAGTATGGTGAAAATTCGCGAATCGTTGACATTGATCGCATTTTTGAACATATGAGGCAGTGTCTTGCTTCATAGTGGGCCACCAATACCCCGCCCTGAGGATTTTTCTCACTAGACTCCGTGCCCCTGGATGATGTCCACACTGCCCTTCATGGACTTCTTCCAAAACAGCTGACACCTCGTTTTCATTTATGCAAATTAAGTATGGGACAGAAATTCCTCGGTGGTATAGCTGCCCATCCAGGAGTGTATAATAGGGTGCCTCCCTCCTTAGCTTCTTTCGCTCAAGATCATCCGTGGGTAATTGTCCATTAACAAGATAACGAACTATTGGTGTTACCCAGGAGTTGTCATCAACGGGGCGGCTTTTAATCATATGAATTGAAGAGGGAAGGGATATACTTGGCTCCGCCAAAGTACTCTGTACAACTGTGGTTGTGCACCCCGCCTTCTTTGTGCTGGCTAACCTGGACAGGATATCAGCACGTGTATTTTCTTCGCGAGGTACATGCTTGAAAGTTACTTCATCGAAGCGCTGTTTCAACTCATTGACGCAGTCCAGATATTGTTGCAGTAGAGGTTCTTTAGCCTGATACTCACCAAGAATTTGTGAGATGACTAGTTGAGAATCACTGCATAGGGTGACAGTTTTGGCCCCAATATCTTGTGCTGCTCCGAGTCCGGCTAAGCAGGCTTCATACTCCGCCTGATTGTTAGACGTAGTGAAGGTAAAGTGCAATGAAATTTCAAGATGTACCCCGTCATCACTTTCTACAACGATTCCTGCCCCACATCCTTTGCTGTTTGAAGACCCATCGACGTATACTGTCCAGTGTGAATGATCTGCATCTGGGCTAGAGCCTGTTAATTCAACTACGAAATCTGCTAGGACTTGTGCCTTGATAGCAGTTCTTGGTTCGTAGGATATGTCGAATTCAGAGAGTTCTATGGCCCATTTGATCATCCTTCCTGCCAAGTCTGGCTTGAACAATATAGTACGGAGTGGCAAGTCTGTGCGAATCAAGATGGGGTGTGCATGGAAATATGGTCTTAAGCGTCGTGAGGCCCAAACGACTGTAAGTGCTGCCTTTTCAATCTTCTGATAACGACACTCTGCACCATGCAATGTTTTACCAGTGAAGTACACCGGTCGTTGGCCTTCGACTGTTTCTTTGACCAGGGCCACTGCCAGCGCTTCATCTGAAACAGACAAATAAACGATGAGTTGCTCACCTGGGCTTGGTTTTACCAGGATTGGAGGGCTGGCTAAGACATTTTTCAAGCTCTGGAAGGCCGCCTCTTGCTCTGGGCCCCAATTGAATTTCTTATCCTTCTTCAGCATCTTGTATAAGGGGAGAGAGCGATGAGCCATTTTTGGCATGAATCGTGCTAGAGCAGCGATTTTGCCATTGAGGGATTGTACCTCTTTCAATGTTTTGGGGCTCTGCAACTCTTGTATCACACGACACTTGTCAGGATTAGCTTCTATGCCTCTTTGCGTTAACATGAAACCCAAAAATCTTCCTCCAGGTACAGCAAATGTACATTTTAGTGGGTTGAGTCTCATGTTGTATTGCTGCAAGCGTTGAAAAATGAGGCGTAGGTCTTCAACATGGTCTCCTCCCTCTGGAGTCTTGGCGATGATATCATCAATATAAACCTCCACCAGCTTTGTGTGCATGCCCTCAAAGACCTTGTTGATCATGCGCTGGTAGGTGGCCCCAGCGTTCTTCAGCCCAAATGGCATGACATTGTAGCAAAAGACCCCTCTGTCATTGATAAATGCTGTTTTCTCCTGATCATCCTCACACATTGGAATTTGGTTGTATCCGGAGTAAGCATCCATGAAGGATAGATACTTGTATCCTGATGAATCGTCAACCAGTCTGTCAATGTTGGGGAGAGGATAAGGGTCTTTGGGACAACATTTATTCAAATCAACGTAGTCTATGCACATGCGCCATTTGCCATTGGCTTTCTGCACCATAACCACATTGGACAGCCAAGAAGAGTAACGGAGTTCCCTGATGAACCCCGCCTTAAGGAGTTCTTCGGTTTGTTCGCAAGCAGCATTTTGCTTAGCAGGACCCATACGCCGTTTCTTTTGTACCACTGGCTTAGTTTCAGGATACACCGCCAGGCGGTGGCAACAGAAGTTAGGATCCATACCAGGCATGTCTGCTGCTGTCCAGGCAAAAATTTCCTTGAACTCATGGAGGAGGGCAATCAATCTTGCCTCCATGTTAGGCTCCAATTTGTCATTGATGTTAGTGATTTGCTCCGGGGTGCTGCCCAGAACGATAGGCTTGGAACCGCCATCAGGAGTTGGTTTCAAAGGGTTCAGTGGGTCTATAGAAGACTCCGCCCTGGGATCAAGATCCACCAAGTTGACGGATGCCGCCGCACTGTTTCCTTCGTTCAATTTTCTTTTCTTAGACATGGTTTCAAGCTTCACCATGTTAAGACTTAAATTGTAACAATAACGAGCCATCTCCTGGTCACCCCTGACAGATGAGACTTGATTATCTTTATCGATGAACTTGATTAACAAGTGGGGGGTTGAAACGATGGCTTCCATGGCATTCAGAGTAGGCCACCCAATGATGCCATTGTATGGGGATTTAACATCAATGACAAGGACCCTGGATTTCACAGTCCTTGCTCCAGGTTCACCATCGAAGGTAATCCTTGTGTCCAAGTAGCCTTTAGTAGGCTGTTTGGTGCCATTAAAAGCTGTGAGGTCCTGTGTGTAAGGCTGCAAATCAGCGTTAGTCAGTCCCATGCGTTTAAAACAGTCATAAAAAATAACGTCGCAGGAACTTCCCTGATCAACTAAGATGCGTTTTACATCCATATTAGCGATCACCGCAATGATCACTACCGCATCATCTCCCTCAGGAATGGTTGGGCCAAAATCATCATCTGTGAAAGTTATAGGCGGAGTCTGAACTCCGTCCCTGAATGGGCGATATTCTTTGTTCTTGCCCTGCACAGATAAGATCATGCGATGATGGTTTTTCCGGGCGGTGTTTAAGGGTCCGCCTCCTGCGAAGCCTCCAGCAATCATGTCCACCACCTGCCTTTTACCTCGCGACCTAGGTTCAGGGCTCGGTTCTCGTTAGGCGGACTCCAAAACAATGCCTTTTTGTTTCTCTGACATCGCCGTATGTTTTGGTTCCCGAGTACTATCAGGATCCGGAGAACGATCACGATGTCGCTTTTCAAACTTCTCAGGCTCATCATGAGATTTGCCTTTGAACAGGTAATGTTTCAGTTTACCTTCACGAATGAGCACCTCAATGGTATTTTTGAGTTGCTTACATTCTTCTGTGGTGTGGCCAACTGACTCATGGAATTCACAATATTTCTTTGGGTTTCCACCGCACCTGATTGGAGGTGGACGTTGAATTCCATAAACATTGAGGGTGGTCCATCCTATTTCACGCAAGATTTGCTCGCAGGTTGTGTTCAGTGGTGCATAGTGAGCAAAATTGAACACGCGTCTGTCCTGCTGTTTAAAAGGTTGGTTCCCTACTTTGTCCCTTTGGTGGGACTTGTCATTCTTCAACGGCTTCTCTTTCCCTTTGTCATGAGGTGGAGTTGCAGGGGGTGGTTTACTGCGAGATGCTGTGGCTTCCAAATGCATCTCAATACCCACGTACTTGGACGCCTTCCTGCGAAATTCCTCCATCGTGGTTGGAGGTCCCTTTGCCAAAGACAAAGCGAAGGTGACTTTGGTTGCATAGCTTCTATGAGAATATGCAACTGGATTGCCTCAGTCAGATCAGGGACCATGGCTGCCCCCTTGTAAAATCTCTTAAGGAAATCCTTCAGAGATTCTTTGTCGCCTTGTTTGATCTGAGCCAAGGTATGAGAAGTTCTGGGTGCATCCCTAGAGATTACGAAGTGGCTCCCAAAAGCTGAGGCCAGCTCCTCCCACGAATCAATGGAACCTGAAGGTAAGCTCTTGAACCAACTAAGAGCTTCGCCTGTAAGGGTTCTGGGGAACATTCTGCACATGACATCCTCCTCAGCTCCTAGAAACATGGCCTTGTAGATATAAGCATCTAAATGCTTAGAGGGATCTGTTTCCCCAGTATATTTCCCTATAGAAATGGGCTGCATAGTTTGCAAATGTCTGGGTACATGTGCATTCATGAGCCTTTTAGAAAATGGGATGCTCATCTTATATCCTAAGGGGGATGCGTTTGAGCCTGCTCTCCTTCCTTCTTGATGCTGAGCATTCACCAGTGGGAGGCTTCGTTGCTCCTCCATGTATGTAGGAATACGAGAGTAGTGAGGAGTGCTTGATTCCTCCTGCATGTGTGGTTCATGGTGTGGTTGTCTTGCGGGACCAGCTTTCTCATGCACTGGGTTTGCTTTTTCACGACGAAGTTCCGCAAGTTCTTCTCTCAACATTCGAATCATGTCATCTCTTGGATCTAGAGAATCAGCTTGCGTTGCTTTTTTCTGAGCGCCATCATCGAAGTTAAGACGTCTGGGATTGCGTGGAGGAGAATCCTCGTTCTGCATCTCTGGTCCTTGTCTCTCCATTGATGATGAAGATTGATCAAAGATTGTGGGATTACCTAGTTTACAGGTCCCACTGGGCGTGCCAATGAACTGTTCTTTACAGGGGGTGTAGAAGTATGCTTGTAGAACAACTCAAAATATACATATAAATGTGTTCTTGATACAAAGCAATATGCGTATAAATGTAAATACGGAGAGTCTTTGTATACTGAGGCGGAGTGCAATGTACTCTGGGGCGGTGTCACAGTCTGCCTGACGGGATCTATGTTGCCTTGACCCGATTGGGGGTGGTACCTGCAATCGTTCTCCGACGCTCAAGTCAGTATTTCAGAATACTTAGAGACTTAGAAAGACAATCAGAGAGAATTATGCAAGTAAGAGAGTGTAAAGTTCAGAGAATGGGAAAAAAGCCCCTGTATACCTTTTTGCTGAGGTTTATATACCTGTTACTGGTGCTGCATTATTGGTAGGACCCGCTCCTTGTCTTCAGGCATAATGCTGAAAAGGTAGTGGGTCCCTGCGCCGTTTACATGCACCATTATTGTAGTAGGTATCACAACTTGTCTGGAAAGCGTTAGTGCTTTAATATTTTATTGTTATTTCCCTTTATGCGTGACAGCGTGATTCCCATTATTAACCTCTCAAGACAGAGTCAATCTCGTGCCGGGGTTGTGAGTATGGGCTCGCTACGCAGTAGGGGAAATTCGGCATTCCGCCAATATTGAGTCTATGGCTTGGCGGAGTAACAACTTTGGCGGGGTTACATTCCTTGGCGGAGTAACATGCCTGGACGGAGTTACATTCCTTGGTGGGGTAACATGCGTGGGCGGCGTTATGAGCCTTGGCGGCGTTACTTGCCCTGGCGGTGTGCACTCCGTATATTATTTGTAGTGTATTTGAAGAGTACTTCTCTTTATTCAAAATGCTGATCTGGCAAGGCATTAAAGCCATGCTCTTGGGGGCCGGTGTTAGGACCGGATCACATATATAATTCTACAGTACACCAACGCTTCACACGGTATGTAGCTTTTCCATCATTCACCATCTCGTGCGATGTTCACTGAAAAATAGCCACAGTAGGGGGGTGAGTATCTTAAATATTAAATGATAGGTACTGACTCGGATTATTCCTCAATCATGCAACAATATACATGTATACATAGCAACAATCAATAACATACTCAGTACCAATCAATCAAACAACCATAAGACTTTTTCCGATCAGAATCTACTCAGTTATCTCTCGGCTATATGCACATATTATTCTCAATAATATTAACACATACACATACGATCAAATTTCATTCAACATCAACTGTACATGTACACAAATTTATTCACTCGGATCCGCTTCGCGTGTAATCGGTTTTTATCGTTTCAACAAGGCTCCCAGCCTTTTATTCAGCTCCCAGCTGACTTGGCCGTTTTACTGGTACCAAACCGTTTGCCCTCACATGTAACACCAACACTCTCAGCGTCAACGGCGGTGTTACGGGCAGCCCTGAGTCCCACTTAGTCGGCTTGCCTTGAGTCCCACTCAAGGTCTTAACAGCATCCCATGCTTTATTAACCGATTCAATGGTAGTGTCCCACACTACATGCTCTCAGCATTAAATGCATCCCATGCACCACGCGCGGAATAATCATACAACACAGATTTCACACACACAACTCTTCACTCAACATTACATGCATCGCATGCAATCAGTATTAGACATTATCAGAACTCAATAAATAAAGCTTTCTTCACATGCAGATAACATTTAGATTCATGGTAACCTGCACGTCATATAAATCATATAATAATCATCAACAATACTTTAGCATATTTTCTGCATGCAATCATTCAATACTCTCAAGATTATTAACATGCATTTCATGGACAGGATTAGACATGCAGTACTCAATTTCTAGTCGTCATACATCTGGGCATCACGTATCTTTCACGCAATCAGAGTACACCAAGCAAAACACAGAATCAACAAGTCATTAACACCCGGAACCCGTCCATAACCCATGCATTTAAGATATAAGATACCCCCTACCAACTAAAGAGATTCCCAGAAGTTCCTCTATTTTAGCGTCTGTTCGCTGTCTTGCTTGCTTCGTTCACCACCCTCGCTCGTTTAGTCTGCCTCGAACACAGTCGCACCCTTTTTCTCAGCTTGGGAACAGGAAGCTGTTCTTCTTCTACTTCAACGATTGTCCTTCACTAACAAAGAGAACTCCGAATCCTCTGCAACACCGTTGTCGCGAGTTTATGGAACAGAGAATAAGGGAGAAGAAGAACGAAGAAGAAGAGAAGTAGAGGAAGAGTAAGTCTTGAGGAATAAGAGTAAATGGACAGTAGTGGCTTCAGCACATATATATATACACTCAAAGAATGAGGAAGTGGGATGGGAGAACGTGAGGCAGCAGCACATCACGTGGTTCACACACGCAAATCACAATCAATTAACCATTAATCAAGTTCTTAAGTTAAAATTAAATAAGTAATTCATGCTTGTGCAATTATTTTTAGTTTAGTGGTTTTAATCTCATTCGGTAATTAATTTTTTTAAATCGGGATGTTACAATTCTCCCCCCTCAAAGAATTTCGTCCTCAAAATTCAATCGGTAACTTACCTTAAATAAACAACTCGGGGTACTGTTGCCTCATGGCATCCTCGCGTTCCCAGGTGTAAGAAGTACACCCGTTTTGCTGCCACGCTACCTCAACCAGTTGTACATCCTTGCTCCTTAAGCGTTTTACCGACCGGTCCACAACTCTAGTCGGTATTGCTACTGTGGTTAAATCCTTCTTGATCTCCACTTCATCATCCGACATTTCGTGAGTGGAATCGGGTAGATACTTCCTTAGTTGGGACACATGAAACACGTTATACAATCTGGATAGGTGAGTCGGTAAGGCTACTCGGTATGCTACAGGACCGACTCGCTCCAATACTTCATAGGGTCCAATGTATCGGGGGTTCAACTTCTTACTCTTCAAGGCTCGTCCGACTCCTTTACTCGGTGAAATCTTTAGGAACACCTTATCTCCGACTAAAAACTCAAGTGGTTTAGTTCGTTTATCATGGTAGCTTTTCTGCCTGTCCTGAGAGGCCTTCATCTTTTCTCTAATTATTTGGATCTGCTCTGAAGTCTATTTCACAATTTCCGGCCCCAATAGTAAACTTTCGCCAGTTTCCGACCAAAAAAGTGGGGTTCGGCATTTTCGACCATACAGTGCTTCGTAGGGTGCCATGCCAATACTGTTGTGGTGGCTATTATTATATGTAAATTCGATTAAGGGAAGGTACTGCTCCCAACTACCACCATGCTCCAACACACACGCCCTTAGTAAGTCCTCCAAATTTTGTATTGTTCGCTCGGATTGTCCATCCGACTGGGGATGGTAGGTGGAACTTAGCCAAAGTTTCGTGCCTAATTCTTTGTGCAGGCTTGTCCAAAACCGGGACGTGAATCTAGGATCCCTATCCGACATGATAGAAGTCGGCACTCCATGCAGTCGGACAATTTCGCGGATATAAATTTAGGCTAACTTCTGTAACGGATATCTCATGTTCACAGGTAGGAAGTGTGCATTTTTCGTCAATCGGTCAACAATGATCCAAATGGCATTATAACCCGCCCGAGTTTTAGGCAATCCCATTACAAAGTCCATAGCAATTGAGTCCCATTTCCATACGGGGATCTCAAGGGGTTGCAACGCACCATACAGTTTCTGGTGTTCAACCTTTGACTTCTGACAGGTGACACACCGAGCCACATATTCTGCTACATTCCTCTTTACTCCGGGCCACCAGAATTGTAGTCTCAAATCGTGGTACATCTTCGTAGTACCCGGGTGGATACTTAACAGGCTCTTGTGGGCTTCTTCAAGCACCATCCTCCTTAATTCACCTTCACCCAGCACATATGTCCTATTCTTCACTCGGAAAATTCCATCCGATCCTTCGGTCAGAGAAAAGTCCTTACCCTTGGCCTGAGTCTCCTTCATCTCAGCTAAGTAAGGATCTGACTTTTGCTGTTCAAATACCAGTTTCAGGAACTCATTGGCAATCTTCAACGTACCGAGCATTATCTTCCGAGACGAAGGGACGTCGACATGCAAATTCATGTCTCGAAATTGCTCCAATAACTCCACCTCCTTCACCATCATCACTGCCACATGGAGGGATTTCCGACTCAATGCGTCGGCTACAACGTTCGCCTTACCCAGATGATACTTCAGCTCGAAGTCGTAATCCTTTAAAAACTCCGTCCATCTCCTCTGCCTCATGTTCAGTTCTTTCTGTTCGAATAAGTATTTGAGGCTCTTGTGATCGTTGTACACCTCAAATTTGGAACCGTACAAGTAATGCCTCCAGATCTTTAATGCGAATACTACAGCTGCCAGTTCCAAGTCATGGGTCGGATAATGCTGTTCGTGCGGCCTCAATTGCCGAGAGGCATAAGCTATCACTCGGTCCTTCTGCATTAGTATGCACCTCAGGCCGAGTCCCAACGCATCACAGTAGACCACGAAACTTTCTTACAAATTTGGCAATGCCAACACTGGAGCGGTTGTCAACTTAGACTTTAACTCTCGGAAACCGCTCTCACACTCGGAACTCCACACGAAAGGGACATTTTTCCGAGTTAACCTAGTCAGTGGCAACGCAAGCTTAGAAAAACCTTCAATAAATCTTCTATAATAGCCAGCTAAACCCATGAAGCTTCGTATCTCCGAGACCGACTTGGGTCTCTCCCATGCCATTACAGCTGCCACCTTTGAGGGATCTACCGACACGCCTTCTCTAGAAATTACATGCCCGAGAAAGTGGATCTTATCCATCCAAAAATCACACTTCAAAAGTTTTGCAAACAGCTGTTTCTCCTTCAATATTTGAAGTACCAAACGGAGGTGTTCTTCATGCTCCTCAGGGGTCTTGGAATAGACTAAGATATCGTCAATAAAAACTACTACGAATCGGTCTAAATATGGGTGAAAGATGCTGTTCATGTAATTCATGAATACAGTAGGGGCGTTTGTCACACCAAACGGCATTACTACATACTCGTAGTGGCCGTACCGAGTCCTGAAGGTAGTCTTAGGGATATCCGAGTCCTTCACCCGGATTTGGTGGTATCCCGATCGTAAATCGATCTTCGAGAAGACTGTAGCACCACGCAGCTGATCAATTAAGTCGTCAATCCTGGGTAGCGGGTACCAGTTCTTAATCGTAAGCTTGTTTAACTACCGATAGTCTATACATAACCTCATGCTGCCATCCTTCTTTTTAACAAGTAACACCAGTGCGCCCCAGGGTGAGACACTCGGTCGAATGAACTGTTTCTCGAGTAACTCATCCACTTGCTTTTTCAACTCAGCCAATTTTGTCAGGGACATTCTATAAGGTGCACTAGAGACCGGCTCGGCTCCAGAAATCAAGTCTATAGAGAATTCAACTTCTTTGTTTGGAGGGACACCCGGCACATCCTCCAGAAACACCTCGGGAAATTCACAAACAGTCAGAATATCGTTCACTCGGCTCTACTCTTTCCCTCAGTTAAACAAAGCATCATAAATAGCTGAGCTATACCTTGTACCGCGTAGTCATCATTGATTTGCCTCGGAAAAATTACTCTTCGGTTTTGACAGTCCACCAATACCTTGTTGGCTGAAAGCCAATCCATGCCCAGTACAATGTCAAGGTCTTTCAGAGGCACACATACTAAATCGAAGGTGAAACTCCGATCCCCCAACGTAAAGGTTACATCCTTACACATCATTGATGTCAACACTTTAGCGCTGGTTGGATTAGCTACTTCCAAAGTCTGATTCATATACATAGTCGATAATTTTAAACGTCTCACACAATCGTCAACAATAAAGGAGTGGGTAGCTCCAGAATCAAAAACTACATTAAGTGTATATCTACCGAGTGAGCACTTACTTTGCACCAAGTCATTCGCTTGTGCGGCTTCCTCGGCGTTGATGGCATAAACTCTCCCAGTAGCCGGTTGGTCGGCATTTCTTCTCCTGTTATTTGGAGCAAACATCATGTTTCCTCGAGTTCCATTGCCTCTGCCCCCCGTTCCACGACCACCATTCCCACGGCCTCTCCCTCGGAAGCCTCCATGATGCACATTGACATTTGCTTGATGTAATTGAGGGCAGTTAGGGCGAATGTGCCCTCTCTCATTACAATGGTAGCATATCATTCCATCGTCGTTGCTGCAATCCCGAGCGTAATGGTTTCCTCCACACTTAAAACACTTGCCATCTCCCATACTATGAATTGGACGTCCTCCCTGCTGACTCCGACCCCTAAACCTGGAGAAGGGTCTATTCCTACCAGTGTTACTCGGTCTCTTGAAGCGAGATTGTGGGGGTTTCAAGGAAGGTTCTGCCTTGCTGCTCTGACCCGAGTGGGCCTTGTTATCTTCTTCAAAAATTCTGCATTTATTCATTAATACAGGAAAGCTCCTAATTTCTTGGTGCCTGAACACTCTCTTAATGTCTGACCTTAGTCCGCTCTCAAACTTAATGCATTTGGAACTCTCGGTTCCAGGTTATTGAAAGGGCGGATAAAACAAACACAACTCTTCATATTTGGCAGCATATTCTTCAACAGACATGGAACCCTGCTTCAGTTCCATAAATTCCAGTTCCTTCCTACTACTTACTATGTCAAAGAAATACTTCTCCAGGAAGCACGTCTTAAAATTCTCCCAAACCAGTTGGATACCAGCGTCATTCAATCGGTTTTTGGTGATCTTCCACCAATTTTCTGCTTCGTCCCGCAGCATGCACACTGCGCACTCGACTTTTTGGGCCTCAGTACAATGAAGGCCCCCAAAAACTCTCTCTACATCTTGAATCCATTTGTAAGCTGCTTCGGGATTGAATCCCCCTTGAAACTCACTCGGCTTCCTCTTCAGGAAGCGATCCAGTACTTGGCCATCTTCGGTTCGAGGCTGGCTCTGCCTCTCGAATACGTCAGCGAAACATTGGAATGTCGTGGCTATGGCTTCCATGCTATGACGATTCGCCATGACTTATCCTGAAATCAACACCCCTTTCAAGGATAAATTTACAGAATTGCTCACTACTGATCGGATTTCAGCCCAACATTCAACAGCTATAACACATTATCATACAATTCTTAAACATCATGTAATTAATGGGACAGGATAGGAACAATCCTCTACCCTCAGAACAACATCTCATAAACACATGGTCACACAATGATACTTAATTAGGCATCAAAGCCCTCAGATATTACAAGCAATTTATGATAACTTGTCATAATGTACATCACCGCTTACTAGGAGTAAGCATACCTTGGCCTTGGACCTTTTAAGTCCGCTCTGATACCAAAATGAAACATCCTTACTTAATTAAGAATAAATCCGAAACAAGGGAAAATTTTTCCAAATTAACCAAGTAGTCAGGTAAAATGAAACAGCATGGAAGGCAAGGGAAGTTAAGTACAGTGGAAGAACAACAACGCTTAAGCGAGCCCACCGAACGTTCACTTGCTCAAGCGAGATCTAGCACCGCTTGAGCGAGACAGCCTAACTCGCTCGGGAAAAACACCTTTCGCGTAAGCGAAACCAATTAGAGGCTTTCCTATCCACTCACGCTCGCTGGAGCAAACACTTAGTCGCTGAGGCGAGTAACTCCACTCGGGTTTTCCTTCACACGGGATCAGATTCTAGGTTCACTCGGAAATGTCTTATTCTCCCGGCTCACTCGTGCATCCTATTTTATTCTTAGAGGTTCACAACTAAGACTCACTCGGAAGTTGACTCCTACAATCCCTTCACTTGGGAATGGTTTCTGTACCCATCTCTCGGGAATATAGTCTACATCACACTTAAAGCTTCCTCACCAAGTCAGATTCTACCTAAGAATCGTACAGCTTCACTCACTCAGAAATACTCTAATTTCCCGCCACTCGGAATACATATAAACTCTTCTACATGCAAAGGACCTTGCAAGACTGAAATCTGCTCCCTATCATCTAGATCTTACTCTTTCTCTCTAGTAAGTTTACTATAGCAGGCTTACCCGAATTCGTATTGCCAATTCAATCATCAGGGGAACATTCACTCGGTTGACTTGCACTCGGGATCACCAAAACACCTTTTAGTCGAAAAATTGTATCAAAGAAACCTCTCGCTCCATAATATATTGACCAAAGTACACCACCCGAACATTCATACACAGTTTAGGAAGAACATAAAGTATAATGTATAAACATACACATTTACATGCACAATGTCATACTCTCAACCCGAAAAGTGTTTAGTTCAAATATAGTTAAACAAGGACCAAAATGTGAGCCGGCCAAGGCTATGACTAAACCTTATATACAGTATATACATATACACATATAATTCCACAGTACACCAACGCTTCACACGGTATGTAGCTTTTCCATCATTCACCATCTCGTGCGATGTTCATTGAAAAATAGCCACAGTAGGGGGGTGAGTATCTTAAATATTAAATGATAGGTACTGACTCGAATTATTCCTCAATCATGCAACAATATACATGTATACATAGCAACAATCAATAACATACTCAGTACCAATCAATCAAACACCCATAAGACATTTTCCGATCAGAATCTACTCAGTTATCTCTCGGCTATTATGCATATATCATTCTCAATAATATTAACACATACACATACGATTAGATTTCATTCAACATCAATTGTACATGTACACAAATTTATTCACTCGGATCCGCTTCGCGTGCAATCGGTTTTTATCGTTGCAACGAGGCTCCCAGCCTTTTATTCAGCTCCCAGCTGACTTGGCCGTTTTACTGGTACCAAACTGTTTGCCCTCACATGTAACACCAACACTCTCAGCGTCAACGGCGGTGTTACGGGTAGCCCTGAGTCCCACTCAGTCGGCTTGCCTTGAGTCCCACTCAAGGTCTTAATAGCATCCCATGCTTTATTAACCGATTCAATGGTAGTGTCCCACACTACATGCTCTCAGCATTAAATGCATCCCATGCACCACGCGCGGAATAATTATACAACACAGATTTCACACACATAACTCTTCACTCAACATTACATGCATCACATGCAATCAGTATTAGACATTATCAGAACTCAATAAATAAAGCTTTCTTCACATGCAGACAACATTTAGATTCATGGTAACCTGCACATCACATAAATCATATAGTAATCATCAACAATAATTTAGCATATTTTTTACATGCAATCATTCAATACTCTCAAGATTATTAACATGCATTTCATGGACAGGATTAGACATGCAGTACTCAATTTCTAGTAGTCATACATCCGGGCATCACGTATCTTTTACACAATCAGAGTACACCAAGCAAAACACAGAATCAACAAGGCATTAACACCCGGAACCCGTCCATAACCCATGCATTTAAGATATAAGATACCCCCTACCAACTAAAGAGATTCCTAGAAGTTCCTCTGTTTCAGTGTCTATTCGCTGTCTTGCTTGCTTCATTCACCATCCTCGCTCGTTCAGTCTTCCTCGAACACAGTCGCACCCTTTTTCTCAGCTTGGGAACACGAAGCTGTTCTTCTTCCACTTCGACGATCGTCCTTCACTAACGAAGAGAACTCTGAATCTTCTACAACACCGTTGTCGCGAGTTTACGAAACAGAGAACAGGGGAGAAGAAGAACGAAGAAGAAGAGAAGTAGAGGAAGAGGAAGTCTTGAGGAATGAGAGTTAAATGACGGTAGTGGCTTCAGCACATATATATATATATACACTCGAAGAATGAGGAAGTGGGATGGGAGAACGTGAGGCAGCAGCACATCACGTGGTTCACACATGCAAATCACAATCAATTAACCATTAATGAAGTTCTTAAGTTAAAATAAAATAAGTAATTCATGCTTGTGCAATTATTTTTAGTTTAGTGGTTTTAATCTTGTTCGGTAATTAATTTTTTTAAATCGGGATGTTACAGAGAATTTTAAGTAGTGAATTAAAATTAAATCACAAAACCTCTCTTTTCTCTCATTTCTTACGTTAGCCTCTCTCCCTTTCTTTCATTCACTTTCCTTTTCTTCCTCTCCCTCCATTCTTCTTCTCCAAAACCGTTCACTCCCTCTCTTCCTCCATAAATCATTTTTCATCCAAAAAGCTTGGGATCTAATGGAATCATGAGGCAAGGAAGGCACTTGGAGCAAAGCTTGGCTCATCTCTTCTTCTCTTCATCTTATTTTCGTTTTGGGGTTTGAGCTTGGAGAAAGAGGTATGATCTTGAACACCCATGGCTTTAGTTTATGGTTTTGAGCCTATTTAAGTATTGTGATGGGAGATTGGGTGTTGTTTTGATGGAAAATGGCTTGGGGAACCAAACCCTAGCTTATGAAACCATTGAGGATTGTTGTTATGGTTGTTAAGGGTTTGAGTGATATGTTGTTAGCTCATGAGTGCTTGATATGATGCATATAAATGGGTGAAATTGATGATTGTTGATTATTGGTGAAAACCCTAGGTTTAGGAATTTGGGGCTTTTGGCCAATTGATAGGTATTAATGATTTATGCTTTAGAATGGGTCTTGGGAAGATTGGAATTGATTATTTGTGGTGATGGTTGGGTTTTGATGGAACCCTAACTTTAATATATTAGGGGAAATGTAAAATGTGAGTAGAGTGTAAGTTTAATGATGTTAAAGAATATATTAATGATGAGAGATAGCCATTGATGATGAATTAATGGATCTTGATAATGGTTGTTGAGTTTTGATGAAAACTCTTGTCCTAAGAATTTGAGGGAATACATGTATTATGGTTAGGAAGGTTGAATTGAATGTGTGTAGAAAATACCCAATGTAGGTGTTAATATGAGTATGAAATGATGAATATGAACACCAAAGCCATGGTGAATGTGAGGGGTTAGTGAAATAAGCATGTGTCTTGATGGGGTCTTAGACCGTAGGTGTGCCATATGGGATTGTTGATGGATAATGGTTTGATAGGAGCCAAGTAGCTCATGATGAACTTGAATGGGAAATGGATAGTTTGAGTAATAAGGAACACATTACGAATGATGAGAGTGATATTGATGTCGTTGGACGTAGTTGGCCCTTTGAGATCTAGAGAACCTTGGTTTTGGGAAAGGAATTCCTGAAGCCTAAAATAATGGTATGAATTGGTGTTTTAGCAAGTCTAGGACTTGATATTGGGCTATGATAAGCTAGCAAATGTTTAGAATTATAAGGAATGCCTTGAGATGGCTTATTAATTGTATGAATGCATATGTATGTCATGTAGATTGTGGTTCGGACTATATGGCGGAGCTTTTGGAGCGTGCATTTGGATTTCGGCTCTTCCCTCGAGGTAGGAGAGGCGTTTACATTCAAATTGCATGAGTTATATAATTGATGATTATTGTATGTCATGATACTCATGCTTGCCTTGCCATGTTTATAGTGAAATGATGTGAATGACAATTATTGACTATTGATGATGATATATATATATATATGTGATGACGATGAATGGTTAGCAATCCCTTGGAGGGAATGATGTGTTGTTGATAAACCGTCCTTGAAGGGATGAAGCATATCTCTGAGAATTGAGAATTTATGTGGATGTTTAGCATTAAATGTGATAGCCATTATGATGGTATTGATGATAAGGTTGAAAGATAATGCATAATCGAGGAACTCATAAAGTCAAATTGTGTGTTATGTGATTTTGATGGCATGTGATAGTTCCAATAGCCTTTATATGTAGTTTATGACTTGTAGAAATAGGAATGGGCCAGTTTCATTGAGAATAGGCCCTTGAGTTACACAAAAGTGCCTCAAAACGGGTAAAACGCATTTATGCGCATAAGTCACTCATTTTAAAGGATTTTTGAGTGAGGCCAGTGGCCACACGCCACAATTAATGTGTTTTAGCCTGTGTCAAAATTTGGTGACATTCTTATATCGTTTGCATGGGTTTTGGTAGTTGAGAAGTTCATTTTTGGTGTAAAATCTGCATAATTTCTACAGAATGACAGGGCGTAATCGATTAGCCTCTAGGGTATAATCAATTACCTGGCCTCTGTCCTTCATCTAATCGATTGAGAATCAAACTGTAATCGATTATGGACCGTCTAGAACCAATGCAATCGATTGCATTCGAAGGTGTAATCGATTATGTACTAAATTAGAAACAGGGTAATCGATTGCTCTAGTCTCGTAATCGATTATGCACAATACCTGATATATTATACCACCTACAGAAGCATTGTAATCGATTAGCTCCTACCCTGTAATCGATTATCACTAGCTAAAATGATTAAATCAGTTTAGGAATTGCATGCTTACTTCTTTTGAGTACTTATCTTGTACTCCTTGGACTTTTAGGCCTACTCGACAATTAAATGGAGTATTCTAAAACCTTCTCCCAATCCGATGTATACTTTTGGAGTAATTACGAGCGAATCCACTAGGGGTATATGTGTGGTTTGTCTTAGTGGTAATTGGAGAATGGCGTAAGGCCTTGGCAAGGTATGTGTATGCCTATGCTATGTTATGAATACATGTATGCTTCACCACTATGGATATATTATGAAGTATGATGGGAAGTAAATGATATGGTTACATGACACACTTTGTGTAATGACAAAATTAATGGGAGGACAATTAAATGGCAATGTGTGTATAAATCAATGGATTTGAAATAGTTTTTATGATGATTAAAAGTTAAGGATACTACATATATTGAATGATAAATAATATTGATGAATAAAAAGAGACGTTGTTGTTGAACATACCGTTGGATAAGAAGTGTTACTATTTTGGATGAGTGTGGTGCTAATATGATTAATGCAAGTATTGACTTGTAAGTATGAGATGCAATGATGATTGTTGAATGTATGTTTTGAGATATCTTATTGGTTTCCATGCGTGGATAAATGCTATGATGATTGACATGCTATGATTGCCATGTGGGGATTTATGAAAATGTGAATGTTGTGCCTTGAGGGGCCTTGTGATTGATTGTATGCCAATGATAATAAAAACCAAATATAAAATATACCCCTAATTGAGAGGGTGAGATATCCTTGCGAGGTTGATTGACATATGCATTATTTCATTTTGCATTCATGGCATGGCATAACATTGATATTATGTGGTTACGATTACAATGATGAAAGATCCTACGGGATTCTGTGAAGGGAGTACCCCTTGCGAGGTGGGAAACCAACGTGGTTTTGCTCTGAATTAGATTTGTTAATTATCATCAAAGTGTGGTTACTCTATATTAAATTGATATTATGGTCGATTGGAGCATGGTTACTCAAGATTGAAAGGTTTTGGTGATGATTAGAGCTAGATGCTTATTGTTTGAATTTGGTTCCTTAGCATGAATTTAAGGGGATCATTGCCTAGTGAATGATATCGTATCAAAATATTGGTTGCCCTATAAGGATTTGTGAATGATTAATTGACTAGGAGTTTTAAATTAACTATTAGGGCATTGCTTACCCTTTCTGGATTCTTTATGGATTATTGATAATGGGTTATGGTTAATGTTTATGGAAATGTGCCTAATTTGTTGTCAAGGATGTGTGATGCGTTGGCAGAGCCTAGTTGCTCATTGATAATCATGAATGAATCATGAAATTAAATATGTGTGAACGAACTTCTTTGATGTGATTAATGTGTTTCTTTTGTGTAAGACCGGCCAAGTTCCTTACCCTATTTCCTTCCATTGACGAATACATTATGATTATGCATTGATGTTTATACATTGGGTATGACTTGGATTGATGATGAATTTGTACCATGTGTGATCATGGATATGATATGTTAAATATGTATTGATTTGATGATGGACCTATGCCGTATGTTGATCACGGATAAGAGATATTAAATGAGAATTGGGATGGTGGTAGACCATATATGTTAAGACCTTGATAGATATGTTGGAATTGAATCATGTGATTAGGTCTTTTGTATGAGTTGCACTTATGGCTCCTGGCCAAAGTATGCTTATTGAATATGAGTGGTTCATGTGAATTGATTGAATAAATGGTAGTGAAAGAATTCCTTAACATGAGTATTCATGGAACAAAATGATTGATTAAGTTATTGTTGAAAGATGAATTAAAAGGATTAATTATGCTATTTGTGAAAGATGGATTTCATATCCTTTGGCATAAGAACCTTGTATTTTATAATACAAGTGACTTACTATGTCTCCTTAGATTGAGAACCTGAATAAGTGATAAAATGATTAAATATGAAATTATGATTCACTAGATTGGGGTTACGATTCGGTTTCATATTTGTGAACCAAGTGAATGATTGATTTGATTATAACCCACTAGGTGTGGTAACCCCAGATGAATTGATGCGAACTTGTATGATCAAACTTTATGGGATATGTAACATCCTAATTTTGAAAATTAATTACCAAATGAAATTAAGCCATTAAAATAATAATTGCAAAGTGGAAAATTACTTGTTAATTATAATCAACTTAATCAATCTAACTTAAGGAAATAATGGCAGATTAATTATGATTAATTGTTAATGGCTGGCTGCTTGTGATTGGTGTATGCCGTGAGTGGAGCTGAGATTCACAAACTCCCACCCCACTCTCCTTCTCTTCGCACGCATATACATATGTCCTGTGCCACTATTGATTATTCATTTTCTCTTCAGACTTCCTCTCCGCTACTTCTCTTCTCCTCGTTCTCTCTTTGTCTTCTTCATTCTTCTTCTCCTTCTTCTTCCCTGTTCTCCGTTCTCTGTTTCTGGGAACCCACGACGACGGTGCCGTAGAAGGTCAGAGCTTCCTTCGGCTGGAGAGGAACATTCATCGAAGGGACGACGAACAGCTTCCTGTTCCCCCGGTGCGACTGCGCTCGAGGGAGACCAAGCGAGTGGGAGCGAGGACGAGGCGAATAGAGTAGAAGATCAACATCAAAACTGAGGAACCTCTCGGAGTACCTTGTTGGTAGGGGGTATCTTAAATCTTAAATGCATGGGTTATGGACGGGTTCCGGGTGTTGATGATTGCTGGTTCTATATTCTGTTTGGTGTGTTATGCTTGCATGAAGAGTATGTGATACCCGGATGCATGATGTTAATGAATCGAATGTTGCATGTTTAGTTCCGTCCATGAGTTGCATGCAGATAGTTTTGAGAAATGTTGAATGTTGAATGAGAGGATTGTGCTAAAGTGATGCCGATGATTACCGTGTGACTTAAGTGCCATGCATGCTATTTTGAGTTTGAAATGCTGATTGCATATGAGAAGATGTTGACTTAGTGAGTCTGATGATATATTGTGCCTATTGCATGTGATGCATGTATTGCCGAATGAAAGTTGTGTATGAAATCTGTGTTGTGTTGAATTCTCGTGTGGTGCATGGGATGCGTTAATGCTGGGAGCATGTAGTGTAGGACACTACCATTGGTTATAAAGCGTGAGACACTGATAAATCCTTGAGTGGGACTCAAGGTTGCCTTTGAGTGAGACTCAGGCTACCCGTGAACACCGCCGTTGGCGCTGAGAGCGTTGGTGTCACCTGTGTGGGGAAACGGTTGGGTACCTGTAAAACGGCCAAGCAGCTGGGAGCTGAATGGAAGGCTGGGAGCCTATGTTGCAATGAATGAAAACCGATTACACATAAATGGGAAACCGACTGAAATAATCTGTGTATATGTACTGCTGATGTTGATTGGAATTTGATTACGCATGTGATAATGTTAATGAAATGATAAGTGCATATAGCCGAGTGATAGTTGATGGATTCCGATCGGTAAATGCTTTGTGTGTATCTGAATAATTGGCATTATTATGTTATTGATTATTACTGTGCATGCATATATTATACTGTTGCGTAACTGAGGAATAATCTGAGTCAGTGTCTATCATTTAATATCTAACATACTCACCCCCCTACTGTGGCAATATTTTCAGTGAATGTCTCTCGGAGCAACGAGTGAAGGTGGGGCTGCATGCCGAGTGGAATGCTTGTGCACTATGGAAATATCTGTATATATGTAGATACTGTGTATAAGGTTTTGGTTAAGCCTTGGCCGGCTCGTATTTTGATCTTAGTCTCTTAAATCAGAATTTAAACTCTCTGGGGTTGAGAGTATGACAATGTGCTTGTAATTATTTATATACATTCCTACATATATTTATATCATACTGTATATCTATTCTATGCTGTGCGAGAAATCCGAGTGATATACCTATATAAGTACTTACGAGCGTGGAAGGTTAGTATGACTTTAGGAAAAAATGGAACTAAGTTATTGTTGTGGGAAGTGAGATAGTGACTTTACCCCGAGTGAAGAAAGGTCTAGAAGTTCCAAGTGAATGAGGTCGTATAATTCTGAGTGGGGATTGACCTGAAAAACCTTCAGAGTAATAAATTGTTAGGATTTCCTTGAGTGGAGAATAACAACATGTTCCGAGTGAGAACCTTCCGAGTGAGTGTTTTCCGACTGAAGAGTGACCTATAAGATTCTGAGTGAAACCCATTGTAGTAAACTTATGGGAAACTAGAAGATTCTTAGGTGAGACTTGACTTAGTGAGAGGACTTGAGTAAGAAGGATTAGGTGTGCCGAGTGAAAAACGAGTGAAATACCGAGTGATAAAAAGACCATGAAGAATATTCCGAGTGAAACGTATGTGTGGGACCCGAGTGAAATGACTATGGGAATCATCTCCCAAGTGGTCAACATCTGCGGCTTGAAGGAATGAAGTTATGAAGTGTGTGGTAAACTTCCGAAAGGATCTTGTGAGTGTAAGGGTTAGACCAAATGAATCGTGAGTAAAGACTTTTCCGAGTGAACTTAGATTCTGAAACCCGAGTGATGGGAATTCCGAGTGGAGTTACTCGCCTCAGCGGCTAAGTGCTTGCTCCAACGAGTGTGAGTGAAGGGAAGGTCTCTGATGGGTCACGCTTAAGCTATGCGAACTTCGCCTAAGTGTGTGGGGCTGTCGTGCTCGAGCGATATTGAATCTCGCCTAAGCGAGTAGGCGCTGTTGGGTTTGTTCACGTCCTGCATCTTCCGCTGTTTGCCTTGTGGATGGTTTGCATTCCTTTCCTTTCCTTCTTTTCCTAATTCTACCCTCCTTAATTCTCAGCTAATCATTTTGCCTTTGAATCCCCTCTGATTTCGGAAAAATTTTCCTGGTCTCGGTTTATCCACTAATTGAAAATTAAGGTGTTACATTTTGGTATCAGAGCAGACCTAAAAGGTCCAAGGCCAAGGTATGCTTACCGAGTGTAAGCGGTTGTGTGCACTATGACTGAGTGGTCATCATTATTGTGATAATCTTTTGAACATGGTTGATGTTGAGATGTTGATTTGAGGATAGGAGATTATTCCCCTCCTGGTCCAATTAACTATATGATGTTTAAGGAATTGTGTGATAATGTGCTATAGTTGAATGATGGGATGAGATCCGATCGGTAGAGTGTAACCTTGTAAACTTATCCTTGAAAGGGTGTTAATTTTAGGATAAGTCATGGCGAACCGTCAAAGTATAGAAGCCATAGCCGTGGCATTCCAACGTTTTGCTAACGTATTTGAGAGGCAGGGCCAGCCTCGAGCTGAAGATGGCCAAGTATTGGACCGCTTCCTGAAGAGGAAGCCGAGTGAGTTCCAAGGGGGACTTAACCATGAGGCAGCTTACAAATGGACTCAAGAGTTAGAGAGGATTTTTGGGGGCCTTCACTGTACCGAGGCCCAGAAGGTGGAGTGCGTAGTGTATATGCTGCGGGACGAAGCAGAAAACTGGTGGAAGATCGCCAGAAACCGACTGGCTGATGCTGATACCCAGCTGACCTGGGAAAATTTCAAAATGTGCTTCCTAGAGAAATATTTCCCCGACACAATAAGGAGTCGGAAGGAACTGGAATTTATTGAATTGAAACAAGGTTCCATGTCGGTAGAAGAATACATAGCCAGATTTGAAGAGTTGTGCCTGTTTTACCCGCCCTTCCAACAACCCGGAACAGAGAATTCCAAATGCCTTAAATTTGAGAACGGATTGAGATCGGACATTAAAAGAGCCTGCAGATACCAAGAAATTAGAAGTTTTCCTGTGTTGGTGAATAAGTGTAGAATTTTTGAAGAGGATGACAAGGCCCACTCGGGCCAGAGTAGCAAAGCAGACCATTCCTTGAAGCCCCAGCAATCTCGCTTCAAGAGGCCGAACAACGCTGGTAGAAACAGACCCTTTTCCAGGTTTGGGGGTCGGAGTCAGCAAGAAAGACGACCAGTTATGGGAGACGAAAAATGTTTTAGGTGTGGAGGAAATTATTACGCTCAGGAATGTAGCTACCATGGTGGGATGATATGCTACCATTGCAATGAGAGAGGGCACATTCACCCTGATTGCCCCCAATTACAGCAAACAAGTACAAGTAGGAACCGAAGAGGATTCTGAGGGACGGATCATGGAAATGATGGCCAAAGAACTGGGGGCAGAGGCAATGAAGCTCAAGGGAACATGATGTTTGCTCCAAACAACCGAAGGAGAAATACCGACCAACCGGTTGCTGGGAGAGTCTACGTCATTAGCGCTGAGGAGGCTGCACAAGCGAATGACTTGGTGCAAAGTAAGTGCTTACTCGGTAGATATACACTTAATATAGTTTTTGATTCTGGAGCCACCCATTCTTTTATAGCTGATGAGTGTGTAAGACGTTTAAAGTTGCCGACTGTATGTATGGATCGGACTTTGGAAGTAGCCAATCCGACTGGTACTAAGGTGTTGACATCATCGATGTGTAAAGATGTAACGTTTGTATTGGGCGATCGGAGTTTCACCTTTGATTTGGTGTGCGTGCCTCTAAAGGACCTCGACATTGTACTTGGCATAGATTGGCTTTCAGCCAACAAGGTATTGGTGGACTGTCGAAACCGAAGAGTAATTTTTCCGAGGCAGAACAATGAAGATTACACGGTACAAGGTATAGCTCAGCTATTTATGATGCTTTGTTTAACTGAGGGAGAGAGTAGAGCCCGAGTGAACGATATTCCGACTGTTTGTGAATTCCCCGAAGTGTTTCCGGAGGATGTTCCGGGTGTCCCTCCGAATAGAGAAGTTGAATTCTCTATAGACTTGATTCCTGGAGCCGAGCCAGTCTCCAGTGCACCTTATAGAATGTCCCTAACAGAATTGGTTGAGTTAAAAAAGCAGGTGGATGAGTTACTCAGAAAACAATTCATTAGACCGAGTGTATCACCTTATAGATGGCAGCATGAGATTATGTATAAATTACCGACAGCTGAATAAACTCACGATTAAGAACCGATACCCGTTGCCCAGAATCGATGATTTGATTGACCAACTGCGTGGTGCTTCGGTCTTCTCAAAGATCGATTTACGATCGGGATACCACCAAATCCGGGTGAAGGACTCAGATATTCCAAAGACTACCTTTAGGACTCGGTATGGCCACTACGAGTATGTAGTGATGTCGTTCAGCGTGACAAACGCCCCTGCTGTATTCATGAATTACATGAACAGCATATGCCACCCATATCTAGACCGATTCGTAGTAGTTTTCATTGATGATATCCTAATCTATTCTAAGACCCCTGAGGAGCATGAGGAATATCTCCAAGCGGTACTTCAAGTATTGAAGGAGAAGCAGTTGTTTGCAAAGCTTTCGAAGTGCGATTTCTGGATGGATAAAATCCACTTTCTCGGACATGTAATTTCCAGGGAAGGCATTTCGGTAGACCCATCAAAGGTGGCAGCTATAATGGCATGGGAGAGACCCAAGTCAGTCTCGGAGATAAGAAGCTTTATGGGCCTAGCTGGCTATTATAGAAGGTTTATTGAAGGTTTTTCTAAGCTGGCTTTGCCACTGACTAAATTGACTCAGAAAAATGTCCCTTTCGTTTGGAATTCCGAGTGCGAGAGCAGTTTCTGAGAGTTGAAGGATAAGTTGACAACCGCTCCAATGTTGGCATTACCAAACTTGCAAGAGAACTTTGTGGTCTATTGTGATGCGTCGGGACTTGGCCTTGGGTGCGTGCTAATGCAGAAGGACCGAGTGATAGCTTATGCCTCTCGGCAATTGAGGCCTCACGAGCAGCATTATCCGACCCATGACTTGGAATTGGCAGTTATGGTCTTCGCATTAAAGATATGGAGGCATTACTTGTACGGGTCCAGATTCGAAGTGTACAGCGACCACAAGAGCCTCAAGTATTTATTCGACCAGAAAGAGCTGAACATGAGGCAGAGGAGATGGATGGAATTTTTAAAGGATTATGACTTCGAGATGAAGTATCATCCGGGTAAGGTGAACGTTGTTGCCGACGTGTTGAGTCGGAAAACCCTCCATATGGCAGTGATGATGGTGAAAGAGGTGGAGTTATTGGAGCAATTCCGAGACATGAACTTGCATGTTGACGTCCCTTCGGCTCGGAAAATAACACTCGGTACATTAAAGATTGCCAACGAGTTCCTGAAGTTAGTGTTTGAGCAGCAGAGGTCGGACCCCTACTTGGCTAAGATAAAGGAGACTCAGGCCAAGGGTAAGGACTTGTCCTTGACCGAGGGATCGGATGGAATTTTTCAAGTAAAGAATAGGATATATGTACCCGGTGAAGGAGAATTAAGAAGGATGGTGCTTGATAAAGGCCACAAGAGCTTGCTAAGTATTCACCCGGGTGCCACAAAGATGTACCATGATCTAAGACTATAATTCTGGTGGCCCGAATTAAAGAGAAATATAGCTGAATATGTGGCTCGGTGTATCACCTGTCAGAAATCGAAAGTCGAGCACCAGAAGCCGTATGGTGCATTGCAACCCCTGGAGATCCCCGTGTGGAAATGGGACTCAATAGCCATGGACTTTGTCATGAGGTTGCCAAAAACCCGAGCGGGGCATGATGCCATTTGGGTCATTGTTGACCGATTGACTAAGACCGCACACTTCTTACCTGTGAACATGAGATACCCATTGCATAAGTTAGCCCAGATTTACATATGTGAAATTGTCCGACTGCACGGTGTGCCGACTTCTATTGTATCGGATAGGGATCCTAGATTTACGTCTCAGGTTTTGGACCAGCCTGCACCAGGAATTAGGTACGAAACTTTGGCTAAGTTCCGCCTACCACCCCCAATCAGATGGACAATCCGAGCGAACGATACAAAGCTTAGAAGACTTGCTGAGGGCGTGTGTGTTGGAGCAAGGTGGGTGTTGGGAGCAGTACCTCCCCTTAATCGAATTTACATACAACAATAGCCACCATAGTAGTATTGGTATGGCACCCTACGAAGCCTTGTATGGACAAAAGTGCCGAACCCCTCTCCGTTGGTCGGAAACGGGTGAAAGTCTACTATTGGGGCTGGAAATTATGAAACAAACCTCAGAACAAATCCCAGGAATAAGGGAAAAGATGAAGGCATCTCAGGACAGACAGAAGAGCTACTATGACAAACGAACCAAACCACTGGAGTTTTCAGTCGGAGATAGGGTGTTTCTAAAGATTTCACCGAGTAAAGGAGTCGGGCGAGCCTTGAAAAGTGGGAAGTTGAACCCCCGATACATAAGGCCGTATAAGATATTGGAGCGAGTCGGTTCCATGGCATACCAAATAGCGTTACCGACTCACCTATCCCGATTGTATAACGTGTTTCACGTATCTCAACTAAGGAAATATCTACATGATTCCACTCACACAATGCCGGACGATGAAGTGGAGATTAAGGAGGATCTGACCACTGTGACTGTACCGACTAGAATCATCGACCGATCGGTAAAGCGTTTGAAGAGCAAGGATGTACAACTGGTTGAAGTAGAGTGGCAGCAAGATGGGTATACCTCTTATACCTGGGAACGCGGGGATGCCATGAGGCATCAGTACCCCGAGTTGTTTAATCAAGGAGAGTTACCGAGTGAATTTTGCGGACAAAATTCTTTTAAGAGGGGGAGAATTGTAACATCCCAATTTTGAAAATTAATTACTAAATAAAATTAAGCCATTAAAATAATAATTGCAAAGTGGAAAATTACTTGTTAATTATAATCAACTTAATCAATCTAACTTAAGGAAATAAGATTAATTATGATTAATTGTTAATGGCTGGCTGCTTGTGATTGGTGTGTGCCGTGAGTAGAGATGCAATTCACGAACTCCCACCCCACTCTCCTTCTCTTCGCACGCATATACATATGTCCTGTGCCACTGTTGATTATTTATTTTCTCTTCAGACTTCCTCTCCGCTACTTCTCTTCTCCTCGTTCTCTCTTCGTCTTCTTCATTCTTCTTCTCCTTCTTCTTCCCTGTTCTTCGTTCTCTGTTTCTGGGAACCCACAACGACGGTGCCGCAAAAGGTCAGAGCTTCCTTCGGCTGGAGAGGAACGATCATCGAAGGGACGACGAACAGCTTCCTGTTCCCCCGGTACGGGTGCGCTCGAGGGAGACCAAGCAAGTGGGAGTGAGGACGAGGCGAACAGAGTAGAAGATCAATATCAAAACTGAGGAACCTCTCGGAGTACCTTGTTGGTAGGGGGGTATCTTAAATCTTAAATGCATGGGTTATGGACGGGTTCCGGGTGTTGATGATTACTGGTTCTGTATTCTGTTTGGTGTGTTATGCTTGCATGAAGAGTGTGTGATACCCGGATGCATGATGTTAATGAATTAAATGTTGCATGTTTAGTTTCGTCCATGAGTTGCATGTAGATAGTTTTGAGAAGTGTTGAATGTTGAATGAGAGGATTGTGCTAAAGTGCTGTCGATGATTACCGTGTGACTTAAGTGCCATGCATGCTATTTTGAGTTTGAAATGCTGATTGCATGTGGGAAGATATTGACTTAGTGAGTCTGATGATATATTGTGCCTATTGCATGTGATGCATGTATTGCCGAATGAAAGTTGTGTATGAAATCTGTGCTGTGTTGAATCTACGTGTGGCGCATGGGATGCGTTAATGCTGGAAGCATGTAGCGTGGGACACTACCATCGGTTATAAAGCGTGAGACGCTGATAAATCCTTGAGTGGAACTCAAGGTAGCCTTTGAGTGAGACTCAGGCTGCCCGTGAACACCGCCGTTGGCGCTGAGAGCGTTGGTGTCACCTGTGTGGGGAAACGGTTGGGTACCTGTAAAACGGCCAAGCAGCTGGGAGCTGAATGGTAGGCTGGGAGCCTATGTTGCAACGAATAAAAACCGATTACACACAAATATAGAACCGACTGAAATAATCTGTGTATATGTACTGCTGATGTTGATTGGAATTTGATTACGCATGTGATAATGTTAATGAAATGATAAGTGCATATAGCCGAGTGATAGTTGATGGATTCCGATCGGTAAATGCTTTGTGTGTATTTGAATAAGTGGCATTATTATGTTATTGATTATTACTGTGTATGCATATATTATACTGTTGCGTAACTGAGGAATAAACTAAGTCAGTGTCTATCATTTAATATCTAACATACTCACCCCCTACTGTGGCAATATTTTCAGTGAATGTCTCTCGGAGCAACGAGTGAAGGTGGAGCTGCATGCCGAGTGGAATGCTTGTGCACTATGGAAATATTTGTATATATGTAGATACTGTGTATAAGGTTTTGGTTAAGCCTTGGCCGGCTCGTATTTTGATCTTAGTCTCTTAAATCAGAATTTAAACTCTCTCGGGTTGAGAATATGACAATGTGCTTGTAATTATTTATATACATTCCTACATATATTTATATCATACTGTATATCTATTCTATGCTGTGTGAGAAATCCGAGTGATATACCTATATAAGTACTTCCGAGCGTGGGAGGTTAGTATGACCTTAGGAAAAAATGGAACTAAGTTATTGTTATGGGAAGTGAGATAGTGACTTTACCCCGAGTGAAGAAGGGTCTAGAAGTTCCGAGTGAATGAGGTCGTATAATTCCGAGTGGGGATTGACCTGAAAAACCTTTAGAGTAATAAACTGTTAGGATTTCCTCGAGTAGAGAGTAACAACATGTTCCAAGTGAGAACCTTCCGAGTGAGTGTTTTCTGACTGAAGAGTGACCTATAAGATTCTGAGTGAAACCCATTGTAGTAAACTTATGGGAAACTAGAAGATTCTTAGGTGAGACTTGACTTAGTGAGAGGACTTGAGTAAGAAGGATTAGGTGTGCCGAGTGAAAAACGAGTGAAATACCGAGTGATAAAAAGACCGTGAAGAATATTCCGAGTGAAACGTATGTGTGGGACCCGAGTGAAATGACTATGGGAATCATCTCCCAAGTGGTCAACATCTGCGGCTTGAAGGAATGAAGTTATGAAGTGTGTGGTAAACTTCCGAAAGGAGCTTGTGAGTGTAAGGGTTAGACCGAATGAATCGTGAGTAAAGACTTTTCCGAGTGAACTTAGATTCTGAAACCTGAGTGATGGGAATTCCGAGTGGAGTTACTCGCCTCAGCGGCTAAGTGCTCGCTCCAGCGAGTGTGGGCGAAGGGAAGGTCTCTAATGGGTCACGTTTAAGCTATGCGAACTTCGCCTAAGCGTGTGGGGCTGTCGCGCTCGAGCGATACTGAATCTCCCCTAAGCGAGTAGGCGTTGTTGGGTTCGTTCACGTCCTGCATCTTCTGTTGTTTTCCTTGTGGATGGTTTGCATTCCTTTCCTTTCCTTCTTTTCCTAATTCTACCCTCCTTAATTCTCAGCTAATTATTTTGCCTTTGAATCCCCTTTGATTTCGGAAAAATTTTCCTGGTCTCGGTTTATCCACTAATTGAAAATTAAGGTGTTACAGGATAGACCCTATGGCGGTGTAGGCCCTATGATATTTTTATGAACTATGTCTAATGATGTTTGTGTGTTGTGAGAGTATTCCACAATGGGTACTAGGTAACCCTTAGACTTTCTAAGTCTAGTGATTGATCGAATCTTGTGAATAGTTGAGCCATAACGAATTAATTGTTAAATATGTTGTTAAGGATGGAGCCAAAATAAAATAGAATACAAATGATGAATGTAACCCCTGATGATTGATGAATAATAATGTTGAATTTGGGGTATTGTTGGTATTGGCTATGATGCACTTGATCCTATGGTATGACCTTAGGCTACATTGTATACCTTTGACGTTGTGATCAGGGAATTAATTGAGAATTAGGGTAGGATATAGGGATGACATGCCCGATTGTGAGTCAGTAGATGGAAAACTTAATCATGTCATTACTTCCCGTTTAATTTGAAAGATGACATATTAGTGATAGAAATCACATAATGAAGTGATACGATATGTGATGTATGAACGAGTTATGAACTTTGATTTTGAATTGTGAGAAGAATCCCTAATGTGAAAGCCTAGTATGCGGTTGAGAACCCTATTTTGACCTCAAAGTCGCGTACTTTCTACGAGTTTAGTAACTCGTTTAAGCTTGAATCGATATATAGCCAACGATGTATGAATGAGACAAAGGATTATTAAACGATTTGACCATGACTTCGGGATGGATGAGGCCCGATGATGCGGTATTTACCCTGTAATGATTGAAAATCTATGGTTGTTACACCAACACATGGAAATGTTAATTAAGATTGATGATTGGTGTGGCATGATGGATGCTAAATTAGTTGTAGAATGACGATGAGATATGAATATATTGATTATGGACTTGTGAGAATATTCACCAAGTCTCATGTGAATTGAGGATATTTGAGTATGAGTGACCGATGTAAGCAACGGGAATATGAAGTACTGGTCCCGATATGGCCTTACATGCCATAGGCATTGTGGCAACATGCACTTATACGCCGACTTTATGTGTTTGTGGTAAGCACTACGGGATTGGGACGCCTTCCTGTATGTCGGATGCAGCAACACATAGGCCAGGCAGGTATAGGGATTGTAACTGCTTATGGTAAATATACTGAGCCTATCTGGTCGTACTGAGTATGAACATGCAAACTATGTTGGATAAGTTGTGATCGAAGATATGTAACACATTTTGAAATGTAGAAAATTTTACATTTGGGGAAAAGAAATGATGATGAACATGTCTTGATGGACTTTGGGAAGTCCGACGTTATTTTATGGTGTCATTGAACCTTGCTGATGTGCGGCCTAAAGTGTGGCCTTATGGTATATGCCGATATCAAATTTTGAGGATGAAATTTCTTTTAGGTGGGGTGGATTGTAACATCCTGAATTTTATAAAGATGATTAAATAGGAGGAATAAATATTAAATAATTATAAATAGGTTAATAAGTGTCCCAAAAATATTGAAATAATTAAATTGAGATTGATTATTTATAATTTATTGGGGCTTTAAGAGTTAAATTATACCCGGTGAAGATATAGGTGTCGGACCAAGTATCTCTGATTGAGATGCCATTAGTCAGGGCTATTAAGAATATTATTGGGAATCCGAATCTATATTCAGAATAATTTTTGGATTTAGTATTGAGCCCAAACGGAGATCCTGTTTGATTTGAAATGGAGAATTTTAAGTGGTGAATTAAAATTAAAACACAAAACCTCTCTTTTCTTTCATTTCTCATATTGGCCTCTCTCCCTCTCTTTCATTCACTTTCCTTTTCTTCCTCTCCCTCCATTCTTCTTCTCCAAAACCGTTCATTCCCTCTCTCCCTCCATAAATCATTTTTCATCCAAAAAGCTTGGGATCTAATGGAATCATGAGGCAAGGAAGGCACTTGGAGCAAAGCTTGGCTCATCTCTTCTTCTCTTCATCTTATTTTCGTTTTGGGGTTTGAGCTTGGAGAAAGAGGTATGATCTTGAACACCCATGACTTTAGTTTATGGTTTTGAGCCTATTTAAGTATTGTGATGGGAGATTGGCTGTTGTTTTGATAGAAAATGGCTTGGGGAACCAAACCCTAGCTTATAAAACCATTGGGGATTGTTGTTATGGTTGTTAAGGTTTACGTGATATGTTGTTAGCTCATGAGTGCTTGAGATGATGCATATAAATGGGTGAAATTGATGATTGTTGATTATTAGCGAAAACCCTAGGTTTAGGAATTTGGGGCTTTTGGCCAATTGATAGGTATTAATGATTTATGCTTTAGAATGGGTCTTGGGAAGATTGGAATTGATTATTTGTGGTGATGGTTGGGTTTTGATGGAACCCTAACTTTAATATATTAGGGGAAATGTAAAATGTGAGTAGAGTGTAAGTTTAATGATGTTAAAGAATATATTAATGATGAGAGATAGCCATTGATGATGAATTAACGGATCTTGATAATGGTTGTTAAGTTTTGATGAAAACTCTTGTCCTAAGAATTTGAGGGAATACATGTATTATGGTTAGGAAGGTTGAATTGAATGTGTGTAGAAAATACCCAATGTAGGTGTTAATATGAGTATGAAATGATGAATATGAACACCAAAGCCATGGTGAATGTGAGGGGTTAGTGAAATAAGCATGTGTCTTGATGGGGTCTTAGACCGTAGGTGTGCCATATGGGATTGTTGATGGATAATGGTTTGATAGGAGCCAAGTAGCTCATGATGAACTTGAATGGGAAATGGATAGTTTGAGTAATAAGGAACACATTACGAATGATGAGAGTGATATTGATGTCGTTGGACGTAGTTGGCCCTTTGAGATCTAGAGAACCTTGGTTTTGGGAAAGAAATTCCTGAAGCCTAAAACAATGGTATGAATTGGTGTTTTAGCAAGTCTAGGACTTGATATTGGGCTATGATAAGCTAGCAAATGTTTAGAATTATAAGGAATGCCTTGAGATGGCTTATTAATTGTATGAATGCATATGTATGTCATGTAGATTATGGTTCGGACTATATGGCGGAGCTTTTGGAGCGTGCATTTGGATTTTGGCTCTTCCCTCGAGGTAGGAGAGGCGTTTACATTCAAATTGCATGAGTTATATAATTGATGATTATTGTATGTCATGATACTCATGCTTGCCTTGCCATGTTTATAGTGAAATGATATGAATGGCAATTATTGACTATTGATGATGTATATATATATATGATGATAATGAATGGTTAGCTATCCCTTGGAGGGAATGATGTGTTGTTGATAAACCGTCCTTGAGGGGATGAAGCATATGTTTATGAATTGAGAATTTATGTGGATGTTTGGCATTAAATGTGATAGCCATTGTGATGGTATTGATGATAAGGTTAAAAGATAATGCATAATCGAGGAACTCATAGAGTCAAATTGTGTGTTATGTGATTTTGATGGCATGTGATAGTTCCAATAGCCTTTATATGTAGTTTATGACTTGTAGAAATAGGAATAGGTCAGTTCCATTGAGAATAGGCCCTTGAGTTGCACAAAAGTGCCTCAAAATGGGTAAAAGGCATTTATGCGCATAAGTCACTCATTTTAAAGGATTTTTGATTGAGACCGGTGGCCACACGCCACAATTAATGTGTTTTAGCCTGTGTCAAAATTTGGTGACATTCCGATATGGTTTGCATGGGTTTTGGTAGTTAAGAAGTTCATTTTTGGTGCAAAATCTGCATAATTTCTACAGAATGACAGGGCGTAATCGATTAGCCTCTAGGGTATAATGGATTACCAGGCGTCTGTCCTTCATCTAATCGATTAGGGATCAGACTGTAATCGATTATGGACTGTCTAGAACCAATGTAATCGATTGCATTCGAAGGTGTAATCAATTATGTACTAAAACAGAAACACGGAGTCTCGTAATCGATTATGCACAATACCTGATATATTATACCACCTACAAAAGCATTGTAATCGATTAGCTCCTACCCCGTAATCGATTATCACTAGCTAAAATGATTAAATCAGTTTAGGAATTGCATGCTTACTTCTTTTGAGTACTTATCTTGTACTCCTTGGACTTTTATGCCTACTTGACAATTAAATGGAGTATTCTAAAACCTTCTCCCAATCCGATGTATACTTTTGGAGTAATTACGAGCGAATCCACTAGGGGTATATGTGTGGTTTGTCTTAGTGGTAATTGGAGAATGGCGTAAGGCCTTGGCAAGGTATGTGTATGCCTATGCTATGTTATGAATACATGTATGCTTCACCACTATGGATATATTATGAAGTATGATGGGAAGTAAATGATATGGTTACATGACACACTTTGTGTAATGACAAAATTAATGGGAGGACAATTAAATGGCAATGTGTGTATAAATCAATGGATTTGAAATAGTTTTGATGATGATTAAAAGTTAAGGATACCACATATATTGAATGATAAATGATATTGATGAATAAAAAGAGACGTTGTTGTTGAACATGCCCTTGGATAAGCAGTGTTACTATTTTGGATGAGTGTGGTGCTAATATGATTAATGCAAGTATTGACTTGTAAGTATGATATGCAATGATGATTGTTGAATGTATGTTTTGAGATATCTTATTGGTTTCCATGTGTGGATAAATGCTATGATGATTGACATGCTATGATTGCCATGTGGGGATTTATGAAAATGTGAATGTTGTGCCTTGAGGGGCCTTGTGATTGATTGTATGCCAATGATAATAAAAACCAAATATAAAATATACCCCTAATTGAGAGGGTGAGATATCCTTGCGAGGTTGATTGACATATGCATTATTTCATTTTGCATTCATGGCATGGCATAACATTGATATTATGTGGTTGCGATCACAACGATGAAAGATCCTGCGGGATTCTATGAAGGGAGTACCCCTTGCGAGGTGGGAAACCAACGTGATGATGATATGGTATTGAGCCGATGGTTGCGATCACCTGGTTGTTGAAAGTGAAAGGCCCTGCGGGGACCATTGTATGATGATGAGTCAGTGGTTGCGATCACTTGGTATTTGAAATGAAAAAGGGCTTGCGAGTTCCTATGGTTTCCGTGGTTGCGATCACGAAGCGGGAGTACCCCTTGCGAGGCGGGAAACCATTATGAATTATTGAACGTGGTTGCGATCACGAGAAAGCACCTTGCGAGGCTGCTAGAGGGAGTACCCCTTGCGAGGCGGGAAACCCATGTGAATGAATGATATGGTGGTTCCGATCACCTGATGAAATGAAATCGGATCCGTGCATATGCATTAAACAGTTGACATATGCATTAGCCATAAGTGCATGGCATTTGAGATGGGATGACTATAGAGATGAGACCCCTTGCGAGGAGGAATGGAATAAAAATTTAATAAAATGATAATGATGATTGTGAATGCCCTTGTTGATAAATGGCAATGTGATTGTGTATGTGCTTGTGCTTGCTTATGTTGTGAATTGTGATTCATGAGGCTTGTATAATTATAATAATGTGATGATGATTGAATGATAGTCTAATGGTTTTATACAAAGCACACATGATGATTGTATGCATGTACACATAATCACAATATATTTATATTCGTCATTTTAAATGTATAACTTACTCTCCTATGTGGTCTCCTTTTTAGCATTGTGATGCAGGGTTATCATGGGCTGAGATGAGACTTTGAATTGAAGTTTTGGCAACGGTAAATAGTGGTAATGGAAGTTCCTTGGCCGGCATCATTTATGAGTTCTTATGTAATGAATAAATTGTTTATGATGATATAAATGATTTAGTGAATTTAGTCATGTATAAAATAATCCTTCATATTTAGGAATGGTGAATATATATAAGCATTATGTAAGAGATGATTTAATGTGTACTAGAAGGATTGAAATTGAATGATGTACATTGATGATAGTGATAGTTGGGAGAAGATCCCCGGATTTATATGTATATATATATATAATTGTGTCTTAGGCAATGCATGTGTATGTTGTGAGTGAATTAGACGAGCTTTGTTCTATTAGGTCTATGTCGGGTATTTGCATGCTTTGCCGAGCCTTTTCTCATGTCATCATATATGGGACTAGGCGTTTGCCCGGTATACACATTTCTCTTCCGCTATAAACTCTACTATTTTTGTATACCGTTATGGGAAATTTAGTTATCGATCCAGTCATATCTTATTAATTCATACTCTTCGGTTTTCTGTGATTCGGGTTTCGGTGTGACGTCGGACTTACATTTGAACGCGAAAAATTTACTCGCATTTTATTAATCATTATGTTGATCACATCGGAATTTGAGTCCGGAAAATCGGGGTGTTACAGAAGTTGTTGGAAATAATCTGCCCTTGATCAGTTTTCTCTAGTTTTGTAGTGAAAAAGTGAAGAATTTAAAGAGAAAATTGAAGATCTGGAAAATGTGACGCGTAGCATCTGTTAGGGAATCCCTAGTGTATGTGCAGCGGAAATACAAGGATTCTCATAGGATTTGCAAAACACCGTGTTTCAAAGCATAAGACAAACACACAAAAAAATTGTGTTTTAGGATTACCTCTTGAAGAATATCGAAGCAATCGTAGCCTCGTCCTTTAGGAGTCCACACGAGTACTCCCACCAGAAATGCTACACCTTCCAAATGCTAGTTTGACGGCGTGTAGCTTTTGCAACTTTTGCGTATTTTTGTGTCTCTTTAGGGTAGTCGCCTATGAGCATCTTATGCTCTATTTATAGGCTTAGGTTTGACCTAATTTGCTCTCTAAAGAGTGGGCTCCTTACTCATTCTAAATAAGTTAGGCCCAATAGTCTTATTTTAGTCCAACTAAAATAAAAAGCTATTTTCTGATGGGCTTACTCTATGTGTGTGACCCTATAGGTAAAATACTCGGTTATATTAATAATAAACTATTTTATTATTAATATAAAATAAGAGCGGCATCTAGCAATGCATCATTATGTCCGAATATTATTTATTAACAACATAACCTATAAGTGATAATTATTTTATATGTTTGTTCCTTTTGTCACGATATCCTAATTGGGCCCAAGGCATGGTCGTGTCATCCTTGTATGGTCCAATTTATTTTACTTGATACCGGAGTAGACTTTATCCAAATAAATATCCAATATTTATTCTTTCTAGCATGGCCATGCATTTCCTTAGTCTCACTCCATCAAGTGGCCTATTGATATCACTCCTGTCACATAGGAGAGACAAATCCCATCTACATCACCCACATCCCTTTGCATAATTTATACATTGCCTAACCACAACCTTTATAGTCCTCTTATTATAGAAGACGTTTGATTGTATTAAAACAATAAACTCCTTATGTAGGAATCGTAGTGACTTCAGGTCAAAGGACTACATATACCATTATCACATTGAGAATCGTTTATGACATTCATGTAACGATCCATGCAACGTTCTCATGGTGGGTCTGTCCAGTACATCATTACTCTTAATGTGTGCCCGTGTGAAGACTTGATATCATTTATATCCATGATCTATGAGATCAGATCATCAGTACATTCACACACTAGTCCTAATGTATTTACATGTCCCCACGTAAATACTTGACTAGGGACATTTTAGGAATAACACTCATATGACCTATTAGTCCAAGGATATGTAAAAGTTGTTAAACTATTTAACAAAAAATGACTTATTCAAAATGATGCGAACCTATATAGGCTTTTAGTGCATATTTCCAATAGCATCAACCCCACACGTAGCAGGAGACTTTTGATGCTGACGCTACGCGTCACATCCACGCGTAGCGTCAGAGCTGCGTGGACTCCACAGCCAGCTTGGACAAGCACTCAGCTAGTGACCCATTACTGGCCACTCCACTCTACACAAGTGTCCAAGCCGAACTAAGGGACAGATCCAAATGGCAAAGCATGATTGAATAAATAATTCCTTAGTGGCCATTTCCAGCTGCGTTTAATAGAGGCTGACTCAGGGAACTGACGCGTAGCGTCAGGTTGACGGGTAGCGTCAGGACCCTTCCTCAGTCCTATAAATAGGGCCATTTCCAACACTTCTAGGCATCCCATTCTGAGTATCTCACTCTTATCTTCTCTTATACACTCGAGTTTGAGTGTTTCTTTTATGAGTTTGTAGCTCTAGAATAGTTTTCTAGATACTTGAGAGTGTTGTGTAGTATTGTGATCGTTGTATCGTGAAGTTTCCATCATCGCCTTTGTAATGTCAATCACTGTAAGTGTTGTTTTTACTTTCACCATGTGTAACTAATCTGTTTATGTTAGAATTGGTGAACTAATCTATTGAGTATGATGTTGTGAATTCGACCTCTGCATGTTTATGATTCAAGTCCATGTTAGTATTTCAATCTTTTATTAATATGAACGTCAAACGGGAGAATGATTTTCATGTGTATTGAAACGTGTTTTATTAGTGTGAATGTCAAATGGGAGAATGATTATTCATGCCTTATTAAAACTTGATTTAATAAAAGTAAAAGTTGGAATACCCTTAATATACTAATTACTAGGGATAGAATTGGTAATTATTGTTGCCATAAAGCCAGGACTTAATGCAAGTTTTTACTGAGAAAGCTCACGAGGGATCAGACTTTACAGTAAATACTTAGAATTTATATCACGAGGGATCGGTTATAATGATTTTAAGCTGCAATGATATGAACTTGATGATTAAATATGCATGACTTGAGTTCCTCCATTATTATTCTAGATTAGGGATCCAAATTCCAATATAATTTGTTTATCTGTGTTTTATCTTCAAGTATCTTAGTTATTCCAAAATTGCAACTCAACTTCTTAGATAGATTGTTATTCTCTTTTTACCACATGAACAACTCAACTATGCCATCTTGTAAATATTGTATAAATTGTATATAAATTATTATTTTGTGTATAAGTTTTGATAAATTTACCATAGTAACTAGAAAATTACTATAACTATTGGACTTTCAATCCCAGTGGAACGATATCTAAATTTTGAAAACTATAAACGATTGGTGCGCTTGCCAATTAATAGACCCAACAGTAAAACAAAGCAACAAGTTTTCTGCAACATTATATTTTCTGGGTTTAACCAGTTTTTTGGCGCCGTCTCCGGGGATTGAATTGATTCAGTAAACAGTAAATTTTTAATTATCGTGGTAAAAATAATTTACCTTAGTAAAATTTTTTTTAATTAATTCATTCATTTATTTATTTTAACATTATTTTACTAACATTTCTTTATTTAGTGTGTTTATACAAACTCAATCTTCTGCAAGAAAGGTGTTCTTTGATCCTGAGATCGAGAAGTTTGTAAAGAAACTTAAAGCATTAAAATCTAAAAAAACAAAAACTTCTTCTTCAACTTCATCTTCTTTTGAAAAATCTGAAAATTTTGAAAATTCTAACATGGCTGCTGAAAGAAGAACATTGGGATAGTTTGCTGCTATTAATGGACCACCTCGTGTTTCGGGGATGTATCAAGGACCTATTGCTGCTGTAGAAATCAAACCAGCTACTTTAAACATTGTTCAAAATAATCAATTTGCTGGTTTAAATAATGAGGAACCTTATGAACACTTAATTGTTTTTTATGAGTTATGCAGCATAATTGGTTTTGAACCCAATCAAGAAGAATCAGTTTACATGAGATTGTTTCCTTTTTCTTTGATTGGGAAAGCTAAAGAATGGTTTAAATCTTGTCCACCCGGTAGTTTTGCAAACTGGTCCGATGTCGAGAGAAAATTTTTGGAAAGATTTTATTCTCCTTCAAAATATTTTGAAGCAATGACAGCCATACATTCTTTTTCACAAAAAAATGATGAATCATTAGGAGAAACATGGGAACGATTCAAGGCACTCTTGAGGAAGTGCCCGAACCATAACTTAAATGATGCTGAAAAGGTAAGAATCGTTTACCATGGTTTGTTACCTCAATTTAAAATGATGTTAGATGCTTGTGCAGGAGGTTCTTTAATGAACAAAACTATAGAAGAAGCAATAGAAATATTGGAATCAATGTCCATCAGTGATCAACAAGCAAAACATGAAAGAGGTAATGTACAAAGAAAGCCAGGTATGCTCGAATTGGGGGTTAATGATGCAGTATTAGCTCAGCGAAAATTGTTGACTCAACAAATTGAGGCCATGAGCAAACAATTGGAGAAACTTCAAATTGCTCAAATGTCATCACCACCTCCTGCTCAATTAAAACAATGTATGCATTGTATGGGAGAGCAACTATGTGGTTACTATGCCCCTGAAAGAAATGAGGAAGAGCAAGCCAATTTTCTGAACCATCAAAGAATATCTTTAGGTAATTTTCCTTTCAATCTTGGTAATTCTTTTCCTAACAATTACCATCAGGGTTAGCAGAATCAGAATATTGGCTAGAAACAAGACGTTGGACCTTCTAACCGACCTCCAAATAATCAATTCAAACAACAACCACAATCTGATCAAACAGCAAGGCTAACACGGATAGAAGAATCTATCCAACAGTTGCTTCAATACATGCAAACAAATGAAGCCGCACGTAAAGCGTCGGACATGCAATTGGGATAGTTAGCAAAAGAAGTAGCTGACATGAAAAGCTATGGTTTTTCTGTAAACACTTAGAATCCAAGAGAACAATGTAATGCTATTTTTACAAGAAGTGGTAAAGTTGTAGGAAGTGATAGTGAAAAAGGAAAAGAAGAAAAAGAAAAAGAAGAAAAAGAGAAAGAGGAAGAAAAAGAGAAAGAAAAAGAAAAAGAAGAAAAGAAAGAAGAAGAAGAGAAAAAAGATGAAGAAAAGAATGATGAAAAAGAAAAACAAAAAAATTAAAAAATTAAAAAACAAAAAAATTAGTATTTGGGTCAGACACCTCCAGTAAAGATTTACCTTATCCACATGCACCATCAAAGAAGGATAAGGAAAAAGAATACAAGAGATTCCTTGAAGTCTTTAAGCAATTACACATAAACATTCCATTTTCTGAGGCATTGGAACAGATACCAACATATGCAAAGTTTATGAAAGAATTGCTCACCAAAAAGAGGAGGTATGATGAAGAAATTGTTGAACTGGAAGTAGGTTGCAGCGCCATTTTGCAACATAATATGCCAATAAAGTTGAAAGACCTTGGAAGTTTCACCATTCCTATCTCCATTGGAGGGATAAACATTGGAAAAGCCTTGTTAGACTTAGGGGCTAGCATTAATCTAATGCCTCTAAGTATGATGAAGTGAATTGGTGACCTTTGAAACACCCTAGTTTAATAAATAATAATTAATAAAACAGAGAAAATTTTTCACAATTAAAACCAGAATAATCGGGCACAAAAGAGATAAGAGAAGGGAAGGCAAGAGGAATAAAACCGACTCAAGGAGGCGGACAGCAGAAGAAGAAAAATGCTCAGGCGGATCACTAGCAACGTCCACTTGCTCAAGTGAAAGCTACACTCGGCACTCACTCACTCCACTCGGCATTCCCGCACCCGGATTTCAGCGCTGGTTCACTCGGAAGGGTCCACTCTCTATTCACTCGGATTGGCCCTTACACATACCAGCCCCATTCAGAAAACATAGCACATTCCACGACTTCATTCAATCGGGACACATATACGAACAACTCGGAAATGATTCCTATCGCCACTCACTCAGAATCTATGAAGACTTCTCACTCGGAATAACTTTCACTTCCTTTTTGCCACTCGGATATCTCTCTAATTCTTTTCACTCGGTAACCATAATCTTTCCTACTCTAGTTATCCTTACTAAGTCAAGACTCACTTAGATTCCCTTGCTACTAATAATTTCCTACCATGGGGTCCACTTAGAGCCTTAGGTGTCGCCTTTCTGCCGGGAAACCTTCACTCGGCGGATTCTCACTCGGAAATTGTGAATTATTCCGCACTCGGAAAATCCTAACAGCTATCACTCGAAAAATATCTAGATCAATCCTCACTCGGTGTTCCGCGTTGTCTTATTCACTCATTCTCACTCGGAATCACACTGTCTTGTGCACTCGGGATTACCTAGACTTCTCTTCACTCGGAGGGAATCACTAACTCTCTCCCCACATCAACACTCGGCTCCATTTCGACTTATAGTTTTACTAACCTCTCACACACAACAAGTACGCGTACATAGATTACTTGGATCTTCATGCACAGTATAGGATTTCATGCAACATAGTAGATATAAATAATTATAGGCACCAAAATCATGTCTTCTACCCCAGAGGGTTCAGGTTCTAATAAAAGGGACTAAGGCTAAAACATGAGCCGGCCAAGGCTTAACAAAACACATAAGCAGTATATACATAACATCTATTTTCCCATAGCGCACAAGCATTTCACCCAGCATTTAGCGCCTCCTCCATTCGTCATCCTGAGAGACATTCACTGAAAAATTTGCCACAGTAGGGGTGAGCTTATGCATTTAAAATGATAGTTAATGACTCGCATCAGCATCAATACATGTCCTCACGTTCACTCGGGTTGCATACAATTTTGGATTTCAACCATGCAGAATATAATGCTTTTAAAGACATGCAATTACATACATATTACAAAGATTCATTCCCCGTCATACGAAATATGCATCAACTCACTCAGAATTCACTCGTATCACTCCGAGCCATCCCACTTGTCCTATCCTAACCAACATTTCATCTACAAGCATGCCTGCGGATCCGACTAAGCAATGATCTTCAGTTACAGGTTCCCTTACTGGCCTCTCGTCCTTTAGCCCTTCCCGCGTGGTACCGGCCTCCCATTGACGTCTCGAGACTTAACTCTAGCTCCTACGGCTACCACGGGCTCTCACAGGATCTAGCCAAGGGTCTGCACCTGGAGATCATTTTATTGGGACTCCTGACCTTCCACGGGTCATCCCATTTCCTGTACATACAGCCCATACGCGTCAACCACGAGTACCCTCAACTATCCGACTCATTCCTAGTAACCATTAGCTTCACTCCCGAGCCCACATATCTTCTACATTCAATCATTCATTGTACCATCATACACAGCACTCGCAAAGTTAATGCATGCAATATCCCAAGGCACCAGCCAACAATCAAGCACACATATTCTTTCGGTATTAACAACAATGAGAACATGCATCACAAGCGTTTATATATAACTAACTATCAGATTTTAACACAACGACCCTGAATATATACATGCGAGTGTATAACCATAATCAGGACTCTGCAATCACACACATGGCAGTCAAGGATTCACAATCATGCATTGCACACAATTATCACAAACACATTCATATGCATGCATGGTAATACGTTCATCCAGTGCCGTCCATCGACCATGCATTTGACATGCAAGCGCCCCCTACCTTCTGAAGGGACTCGAGAAGCTCTTCCTCTCTCTGACGTTTAGTCTGACGCCCTTTCTGCCTCGTCCAGTCCCCTTCGCGCAGTCGTACTCTACAATCGGCTCGGGAATGGGGAGTTGTTCTTCCTCTACTCCAATGATCGTCCTTCACTAGTCGGAGGGGACTCTGACCCTTCTGCAGCACCGTCGCTGTGGGTCTCTAGAAATGAAGAACAAGGACAGGGGAGAAGAAAAGAGAACGAAGAACGAAGAAAGAAGAAAAGAGAGGATGAAGCAATGAGAAAGATGAATATCCACGGTGATACAGGATATATGTACATGCGTGCGAAGAGAAGGAGAGCGGGGTGGGAAAACGTGAATCGCAGTCACACTCACGCGACTCGCCAATCATAAGCAGCCACCTTTTACCAACTAAGCATAATTAATTTGTCATTATTTCTTACGTTAGGTTGATTTTAATTAACAATTAATTTCCTACTTGAAATCAAAATTGGGATGCTACAACCTTGATCCTCAAAGAACAAAGATGACTCTGCAACTGGCTGATAGATCAATCAAAAGACCCTATGGTATTGTGGAAGATGACTTGTGAAAGTTGACAAGTTCTACTTCCCTGTTGACTTTGTGGTATTAGACATGGAAGAAGATGTTGAAGTTCCCCTAAATCTGGGAAGACCATTCATGAAGACTGCTAGAGTGCTCATTGATGTAGATAATGGAAAGCTGGCAGTAAGAGTTCACGATGAAGAAGTAAACTTTGATGTTTTCAAAGCCATGAAACATCCCAATCCAAAACAAGATTGTTTTAAGGTGGATGTTCTCGACAAGGTCTGCTTCTCCATATTCACAGGTATGTCAAACTTTGATCTTTTAAATAAGTTATTAACTAACTCTGTGGAATTTTTGAGTAAAGAAGAAGAAAAACAGGTAGACAAATATCTTGAAGATCTTGATCAAGGGAAAGAAATTTTCCCAAAGTCAAGAGAAATTAAAGAAATTCAAGAAGTACCTATTGAAGAAATCAAGAGGCCTAAATTGAAAGTGCTACCTTCCAACTTAAAGTATATCTTTTTGAAAGAAGGTAATTTAAAACCAGTGATTATTAGTAATTTGTTAAGTGAAACAGAAGAAGAAAAACTGGTTAAAGTCTTAAAAAAGAATCAAGAAGCAATTGGATGGACGCTTGAAGATATAAAAGGTATAAGCCCATCATATTGCATGCATAAGATTTTATTGGAAGATAATTTTAAACCTGTTGCTCAACCCTAAAAATGCCTCAATCCAACCATGAAAGAGGTAACTAAGAAGAAGGTTTTGAAATTGCTGAAAGCAGGTATTATCTATCCCATTTCTGATGGTGCATGGGTAAGTCCGATACAAGTTGTTCCAAAAAAGGGTGGTATGACAGTAATTGTTAATGATAAAAATGAATTAATTCCAGCAACAACTGTCACTAGTTGGAGAATGTGCATTGATTATAGAAAACTAAATCAAGCAACAAGAAAAGATCATTTTCCACTTCCTTTTATGGATCAAATGCTTGAAAGATTGTCTGGACAAGCTTACTATTGTTTTCTTAATGGATATTCTGGATACAACCAAATTGTTGTTGACCCTCTTGATCAGGAAAAGACTACTTTTACATGTCCCTTTGGTATATTTGCATATAGGAAAATGCCATTTGGATTGTGTAATGCACCTGCCACTTTTCAAAGATGCATGTTTTCTATTTTTACAGATCTAATTGAAAAGAGCATTGAGATTTTCATGGATGATTTTTCAGTCTTTGGAAATTCATTTGAAACATGTCTAACCAATTTGGACACCGTACTGAAGTGGTGTATTGAAACAAATTTGGTGCTCAATTGGGAGAAATGTCACTTTATGGTGAAAGAAGGCATTGTACTTGGTCACAAAATTTCCTCTAAAGGTATTGAAGTAGACCAAGCCAAAATAGAGGTAATCTCTAAAATCCCACCCCCTGTGAATGTGAAAGGTATTAGAAGTTTTTTAGGACATGCTGGATTCTATAGAAGATTTATTCAAGATTTTTCAAAAATTGCTAAACCTTTAACAAATCTTCTAAATAAAGATGTTGAATTCAAGTTTGATGAAACATGTCTTAAAGCTTTTAATACCTTGAAAGAAAAATTGGTTTCTGCCCCTGTAATTATTGCTCTTAATTGGAATTTAACCTTTGAACTTATGTGTGATGCAAGTGATTATGCTGTAGGAGCAGTTTTAGGTCAAAGATATGAAAAAGTTTTTAGGGTTATACACTATGCTAGTAAAGTTTTAAATGAAAATCAAATAAATTATGCAACTACTAAAAAAGAATTACTAGCTATAGTGTATGCCTTGGAAAAATTTAGATCATACTTGATTGGATCAAAAATAATTATTTTCACTAGTCATGCTGCAATCAAGTACCTTTTGACCAAAACTGATTCTAAACCTCGGCTAATCCGATGGATTTTACTCCTTCAAGAATATGATCTTGAAATCAAAGATAAAAAGGGTAGTGAAAATATGGTCGCTGACCATCTTTCCAGAATAATGAATGATGAGGTCACTGCCAAAGAAAAAGACATCTTGGAAGAATTTCCTGATGAAAAACTTTTTGAAATAACAAAACGGCCATGGTTTGTTGATATGGCCAATTTTAAAGCAGCAGGAATTCTTCCAAATAATCTAACTTGGCAACAAAGAAATTTTTTTTTCAAAGATTCAAAATACTTTGTTTGGGATGACCCTCATCTATTTAAAATTAGTGTGGATAATTTGTTACATGGTTATGTACCCGATTGGGAAAAGAAAGATGTGTTGTGGCATTGTCATAAGTCCCCTTATGGAGGACATTTTAATGGAGAAAGAACTGCTGCAAAAATTTTGCAATCAGGTTTGTATTGGCCCTCCATTTTTAAAGATTCTCACTCATTTGTTCAAGCTTGTGATAACTGTCAAAGAACAGGTAATGTTAACAAAAGACAAGAAATGCCTCTTACTAACATTCAAGAGGTTGAGGTGTTTGATTGTTGGGGTATTGATTTCATGGGACTTTTTCCTTATTCTCAATTCAATCAATACATTCTTTTGGCAGTTGATTATGTTTCAAAGTGGGTAGAAGCAATTGCTTCACCTAATGCTGACACCAAAACTGTAGTGAATTTCTTGAAGAAAAATATTTTCTACAGGTTTGGAACACCAAGAACTTTGATCAGTGATGGAGGATCACATTTTTGTAACAAAGTTCTTCAGAAAGTGTTACAACATTATGGAGTGAGACATAAAGTGGCCACAGCATATCATCCACAAACCAATGGACAGGCTGAGATTTCAAATTAAGAAGTGAAAAAGATTTTGGAAAAGACTGTGTCTTCTTCCAGAAAAGATTGGTCACAAAAGCTTGATGATGCACTCTGGGCATACAGAACTGCATTTAAAACTCCAATTGGCCTTTCTCTTTTTCAAATAGTCTATGGAAAAGCTTGTCATCTTCTAGTAGAGATGGAACATAAAGCATATTGGGCTTTAAAATTTCTCAATTTTGATCCAAATGTAGCAGCTGATAAAAGAAAGTTGTAGTTATTTGAATTGAAAGAAATGAGAAACAATGCTTATGAGACATCTAGAAGTTACAAAAACAAGGTGAAAGCTTACCATGATAAGAAAATTAAAAATAGACATTTTATACTAGGTCAACAAGTTTTATTGTTTAATTCAAGATTAAGACTGTTTCCTGGTAAATTGAAATCTAAATGGTCAGGTCCTTTTGTAATCAAGGAAGTTAAATCTTATGGAGCAGTTGAGATTAAAGATCCAACTTCCAAAAGAAGTTGGATGGTTAATGGACAGAGATTGAAACCATATCTGGGTGGTGAGATCAATAGACTCACTACCATTTGTTATTTGACTGATTTGTGATGTGCAGGATGTCTAGCTAGAGACTGTAAATCAAGCGCTCAATGGAAGGCAACCCATTATTTCTTTTCTTTATTTTAAGCTTATTTTTACATAAAAAAAGAGTTTTTTCAAATTTTTAGATAGAAATTTAATTTTGAAAATAAAAAGGGTTTTAAAATTTTAAAAGAAAAGGTTTTTGAAAATTAAATTTTAAAATTTAAAAATGAGAACCCCACGCGTAGCGTTCCACTGACGCGTAGCGAGGAGGTTAAAATTTCAACCTGACACGTAGCGTCCCACCCACGCGTAGTGTCAGGGCCCACGTTCAGTTTTTAAAACTGAACCAGAGAGGCCCAATCTTAGGTTTTAAAACCTTAAATTCCCTCTCTGCCTCACTTTAATTTTTAAAAACCTAATTTTCAAACCTTCTTTTTCTCTCAACCCTTCAATCCTCTTCGATTTCTCAATCACTCAAAGGATTCCAAGTAAGTTCTCTAAATCCTTTCCCTTTAGTTTAATTTTAATTTCGATTTTTAGAATACGTGTGGTTAGGATTAGGATTAGAGAACCACTGGGAATTGATAGCTTTTAGAAATAGGGATTTGAATGGATTGAATATGGTTTGGAGGGGTTGCTGCTGCGCAACCCCTGTTTGTGTTTGAAACTGCGCACCTCACGTGTAGCGTCTCACTGACGCGTAGCGTGAGGCATGAACTGTAAGCCCACGCGTAGCGTCCAACTGACGCGTAGCGTGGAAAGAACAGAGCTGACGCGTAGGGTCCCACCCACGCGTAGCGTCAACCTCTGTTCCTGATTTTTTTTAATTTTTGTATTTTATTTTCCTTTATTTGTTTTCTGTTTTTAATAAAATCTGTCCAGTATGCTTCTTTTTGTTGTTTGTTTATTTTTCTTTTAATAAATTTTCTAGAATTGTATATTTGTTATACTTTCTTGCATAAAAATAAAAAATAAATTTGCATAATTTTGTAAATATACATGTTGTATGATTTTGCATGTTTGTGAAATTTATGTATGTTGATTTTTGTTTGTCACAAATTGTAAAAATCCAAAAATATGCACGTTAATAAAATTCAAAAATATGTTGTTATGGATTTTGTGTGAGTTTTGCGTTTTATTTAATAAAATTGTTTTTTTAGAAAATCCAAAAACATGTATGTTTAAAATTTTTGTAAATATTTTATTATTGTGAATGTTTTGTATAAAATATATAAACTAAAAAATAATTGTTAAATGTTTGATATGTTTTTCAATATTGTAATATGTGTTTGATTTTTAATTTTTCTTTTTGCAGATGGCACCAAAGAAATCCATCCCTACTACTGGTCCTAAAAGACAAAGAAGGACCACAGATACTGACACCACCTCTGAGGATCCAGATCTTCAGGGTAAGGAGGTGTTGGGACCAAGAGATCCTACCAGATTTCGTACTGATGTGAAATGGGCCCGATTTCACCAAATAAAGGGCCAAAGACTCATCTAGGAGAGAGTCTTAGATTTGAGTGCTGGGGACTATCCTGAGCTACAGGATGAGGTCCAGAGGAGGAGATGGGGACCACTATTTTCCCTACCTACTGAGGGGCATCCCATCTTAGTGACGAAATTCTATGTTAATGCTTACAGGACTCGCCAGGACGCGCCAGACATTTGACATCAGAGGACAAGCTAGGTTAGGGGCCGGCATATTGCTTATGACTGGGACACTATTAGTACCCTACTAGGTAACCCTTGGGAGCCTACTCCCGAAAGCGATATTTGTTTTTGGAAGGAAAACAAAAACAAGATCGCGACTGAGGATGGTGATCTAGGATACTTCCTAGATCAGGTTGCTCACTTCTTGAGCAAGGATGGAATCTTCTTCAACCTGAGTAAGGTTGGGAGGACTCCATCTAACCTCCTCAAGACCCAGCTAACCCCTATAGCTCAGGCATGGTCTCATCTCATGCTGCATAACATTACTCCTGTCACCCACCTTTCTTCTATCCCAGTTGATCGATTCTGCCTTCTTTACTCCATTCTCCAGGGCCATATTATTCATATTACAGAGCTGATTTCTGAGCAAATTCACCTTTATGCCCTTGGGTATAAGGTGAACCGTCCTATCCCATTCCCTCTCATCATATCTGCCTTACTGAGGAGGCAGGGAGTTGTTGTGCCATCACCTGAGTTCACTAGTTCTTCAAGGAGAGTCCCCAAAGTTCTAGTGAACAGAGATTACTTCGTCCAGCAGTGTGAGCTTCCACCACTGGAGCAGGAGGCTCAGCCCAGACAGAGGAGGAGGAGACCACCAGTTCAGCCACCACCTGTTGATGTTGTCGTAGAGGGATTTACTAGGATTGACACTTGAGCATCAGCATATGATGCAGATGATGGCTGCCACACACAAAGCTTACATGCATCTTCATGATTCATACTATCAGTACAAACTTCAGGGTGAGGGAGCACCATATGTTACACCAGCTGAGTTTGCAGCCTATGTGGCTTGGCCTGGTGATCTGCTGACATACCCTGAGACTGGTGGATCATCTAGAGCACATGCTGAGTCAGAGGGTGACGCAGATGAGGAGGGAGATGATGAGATGGAGGACTGATTGGTGTTATCTCATTTCTGTTACATACATTCTAGTTTACTTTTAGTTTTCTATTTACATTGGTATTTTTACTTTTTGGATATTATATTATAGTTTATTTTTATATGGTGTGTTTTATCTTTGCGTAAAATTTTTGTCATGGTGTGTTTTTGCGTATTTTCTTCATAAAAAATAATAATAATAATAATAATAAATATATTTTATCTTTTTAATAAATAAATCAAATTTTTGAAAGTAAGATAATTTATACACTTAAAGTTTTTACACAATAAAACTAATTTTGTAAAATCAATTATTGATTCTTTTGTAACTTAGGAATTTTGATAAAATCAGTTACAATAAGTTTATTAACTATCAAGCTAAATTTCGATAACCAGTGAGCTGAGAGATCTTTTAAACACTTGAGGGTTTATTCGACATAACTTTATTCGAATTGATTTTGCTTTAATCTTTGATTTATGTTGTTGTACAGAGAATTCAAGAAAATGATCAAGGCACATTTTTGGTGAAAAGAAAACCTTGGGCCAAACAGCTTACCTTGGTAAAATTATTTTATCCCTTGAAAGCCATTTTTGAGCCTGAAAAATAAATTCTTTGGTACCCTTAACCTATATCAGTTTTAACCATTTCCTATATTTGATTGATTAAAAGAGCAATTGAGCAAAATAAAAATATTTTGAGTGTTCTTACAAAAAATGGGGAGTGAAAATAAGCAACTTGATTCTTTTCAAAGAAAAAGGAAATAATAATAAAATATGAAAAAGAAAAATCAAAAATAGTGAAAAGAATCAAGTTAGGGGTATTTATTTTTCATCAATAAAAGAATTGAGACTTGGGCCAAGAGAAAGGCTAAAAAAATTGCTCTTTTATGATTTCAAGCTTTTGAATTCCAAAGAAAAACCATCATTTCTTGAAGCCAAGCCTCATTACAACCTTTGAAAAGACCTTGTGATTTTTGAAAATATCTCTGTATGATCAACCATTTATTAGATGAAAATCAAAATTAAATTTGTTAGATTTTATGATTGAAAGAGTGAAACAGGTTACCCTTGGCACAGAGATAAACACTTGTGAGGTAAGCCTAAATTTATTCTTGATTTGTTAATAAAATATTGTAAAGGATTTTATCAATAAACCTTTTGTTACATAAGATTTCTATAATTGATTATTTCAAAATAGTAAATTTTGAAATTACTTTTTGTGGTAAATTCTCGGACTAACTCAAAAATTTGATTTCAAATTTTTATTTTTTATTTTTCTCTCTTGCTCGAGGATGAGCAATGTCTCAAGTTGGGGGTATTTGTTAGTCCTCAAATTTACAATAAAATCTTTAATAAAAATTTCATAAAAATAATAAAAATTAGTTTAAATTGTTAGAAAATTAGGTTTTAAATTCAATAAATAGAAGTTGTTGGAAATAATCTGCCCTTGATCAATTTTCTCTAGTTTTGCAATGAAAAAGTGAAGAATTAAAAGCGAAAATTGAAGATCTGGAAAATCTGACGCGTAGCATCAACCCCACGCATAGCATGGAGACTTTTGATGCTGACACTACACGTCACATCCACGCGTAGCGTCAGAGCTGCGTGGACTCCACAGCTAGCTCGGACAAGCACTCAGCTAGTGACCCATTACTGGCCACTCCACTCTACACAAGTGTCTAAGCCAAACTGGGGGACAAATCTAAATGGCAAAGCATGATTGAATAAATAATTCCTTAGTGGCTATTTCCAGCTGCGTTTAATGAAGGCTGACTCAGGGAACTGACGCGTAGCGTCAGGTTGACGGGTAGCGTCAGGACCCTTCCTCAGTCCTATAAATAGGGCCATTTCCAACACTTCTAGGCATCCCATTCTGAGTATCTCACTCTTATCTTCTCTTATACACTCGAGTTTGAGTGTTTCTTTTATGAGTTTGTAGCTCTAGAATAGTTTTCTAGATACTTGAGAGTGTTGTGTAGTATTGTGATCGTTGTATCGTGAAGTTTCCATCATCGCCTTTGTAATGTCAATCACTGTAAGTGTTGTTTTTACTTTCACCATGTGTAACTAATCTGTTTATGTTGGAATTGGTGAACTAATCTATGGAGTATGATGTTGTGAATTCGACCTCTGCATGTTTATGATTCAAGTCCATGTTAGTATTTTAATCTTTTATTAATATGAACGTTGACGTTGATATTTTTGCAGTCGTTATTCCGTCAAATTAGTACATTAAAATTAATTAACGTAGTACTAGGGTGTCAACCTAGGTCGTTCTCTCAAGGATCAACACAAAAATTTAGGAAAAATCAAGTCTTAAACTAATTTTTTTTTTAACAATAAAAACTTAACAACTAAAATTTTTTACAAACATAAGTTCAACAAACATACAATTGGGGGGGTTTTGATTGCTTTTTTTTTTCACAAATAAAATTAAAACAAGGTAAATAAAGGATTTAAAACAATAAATAACAAGCGATTGATTTTCTTGGAGTATTGTAAATAAATTTATCCTTGGTTCACTAAAGATAATTTGTATACTTATTAATGTAATTTCTTAGCTCAATTTGAATTGATCAACTAAGCGTCTTTTTCAATTCACAATTCCTTTACTTTCATTTAAAAATGAATATTTTAATCAAGCATCCTAATTAAGCAAAAGGAGTCAAGATCGTAAAATCTAGGAATTATTGAGCATACATAAGAACATCGCCTATATACATAATCTATTCTCTAATTATGGAATTAAGCAAACCATAATTATTAAAAGTGATTATGAAAATATTCATTAAGCATGCATATTTCCTTAATCCATTCTAATTTGAAACCTTATTTTATTCCATTTGAATAATTAAACCGATTAAGCATACAAATTCAATTAAACAAAATGGAATTAAATAAGTAGAGAATGATTATGAAGAAATAACAATAATAAAAGCATACTATATTAAAATTAATGACCTCAAAATTACATTACAACATTCTCCAAGAAAATCAATCTAAGGGTTTTAGCCCTCCATAATTACAACTACAAACAAAGAAACTAACCCGGAAAATGAAGAATTTGCTGGAGAAACTCCAACAGAGAAGAGAAACAGAGAACGTGTGAAGGAAGGAGGAAGAATTTTGTGAATGAAGAATGGTGTGTTACAAGCCTTCCTCTTGTGCCTATTTATAGGAATCAGAAAGCAAAACTGATGCCATAATTAATTCATAATGGGAGATGCACTCTTGAATTTACAATTCCATGGTGCTCTATTATCATTCTAAGTGCTCAATGATCATGCTTTAGTGTTGTTTCCACTTTGATAATGCGTTATCTGATGTTTCCACTGATGGATCTGTGCCTGAATCGATTCATCTAGGCAATTTTTGGGCAATTTTACACATAGGAATCGATTCCTCAGGGGTGGGAATCGATTCCCAAGCACATGAATCGATTCATGCTTGTTTGAATCGATTCCCAGGCCTTTAAAATGCATATGAATCGATTCACATGGGTGGGGAATCGATTCCTAGCTGTATGAATCGATTCCCAGGGTGCTTGAATCGATTCCTTGCTGTTCTTTTGTGTGGGAATCGATTCCCACATTGGTGAATCGATTCCCAGACCTGTTCTGGTGCTTTTCTCGCATTTTTGACCATTTCTTGAGTCGTGGCTTCTTTCGTTTGACCTGTGGTAATTATTTTTTAATTACAGGCTTAATCACACACTACAAAACAAGAGAAAACCAACTTTTATTAAAAATTTATCCTTAATTCATTTTAAAATTAAATATTAAATAAAGCTCAAATGATGAAAATGTGTTAAAGTGCAGTATATTACACACTAAGTGATGGCAAATTATACACATTTAAATTGAGGAATTAAGGATAAATCATGCATCATCAAACGTCAAACGGGAGAATGATTTTCATGTGTATTGAAACTTGTTTTATTAGTGTGAATGTCAAACGGGAGAATGATTATTCATGCCTTATTAAAACTTGATTTAATAAAAGTAAAAGTTGGAATACCCTTAATATACCAATTACTAGGGATAGAATTGGTAATTATTGTTGCCATAAAGCCAGGACTTAATGCAAGTTTTTACTGAGAAAGCTCACGAGGGATCGGACTTTATGGTAAATACTTAGAATTTATATCACGAGGGATTGGTTATAATGTTTTTAAGCTGTAATGATATGAAGTTGATGATTAAATATGCATGACTTGAGTTCCTCCATTATTATTCTAGATTAGGGATCCAAATTTCAACATAATTTGTTTATCTATGTTTTATCTTCAAGTATCTTAGTTATTCTAAAATTGCAACTCAACTTCTTAGATAGATTGTTATTCTCTTTTTACCACATGAACAACTCAACTATGCCATCTTGTGAATATTGTATAAATTGTATATAAATTATTCTTTTATGTATAAGTTTTGATAAATTTACCATAGTAACTAGAAAATTACTGTAACTATTGGACTTTCAATCCCAGTGGAACGATATCTAAATTTTGAAAACTACAAACGATTGGTGCGCTTGCCAATTAATAAACCCAACAGTAAAACAAAGTAACAAGTTTTCTGCAACATTATATTTTCCGGGTTTAACAGTCTTGTAGTGGTATGATCCCAATGAACCTCACTTTTAAGTTTAGAAGTTGAAGTGCCCACTTCATGCTCCTTACCCTTCTTACCCAAACTACCCTATTTAGGGATGGAGTCTTCTTTACCCTTCCACCTAGACCTAAAAGGCTTGGATTCTCTATTGTAGTAGGAAGCTTCATCCATGAGTTGAGTTTCTACTCTTATGCATTGATGGATAAGCTCCTCAATGTCCACATTAGGTAGAAGTTCCACTGTTTTCCTAATATTATGATTAAGGCCATGTAAAAACCTATGCATGAGGATTTCTTCATCCTCCTCAACCTTTGCACTAATCATAGCCATCTCTAAAGCCTTATAATAATCCTCCACATTTTTGGACCCTTGGATGAGTCTATTGAGCTTGGCCAATAGTTTACCCCTATAGTAGGAGGGGATATACCTCTTCCTAAGTAAGGCTTTCAAATCCTCCCATTTATCAATGGGTGGGAGATGGTCTCTTTTTCTTTCCTTTAGGATTTGGGTCCACCATACTAATGCATAATTTTGAAAGCTAAGGATGACAATCCTAACTTTTTTCTCATTCTTAGTTTCATGGGAGGTGAAGAGTTGCTCAACTCTCATCTCCCAATCAAGATAGGCTTCTACATCACTTTTGCCATGGAAGGGTGGGACCTCTAGCTTGACCTCTCTCAAGCCACCCTCCTCATGGTTTCTAGTATGTCTTCTATGGTGCCTATGTTTAACCTCACTAGTGTCATCATATTGTCTATCCGCATGATGTCTATTTCTATGTCTATGATGCCTAGTGGTTCTATCTCTACCTTCTCCATGTTCTATGTTATCTAGCCTAGTAGCCATGTTATTAAGTTGCTCTAAGATTTTACGCATGTGTGGGGGGTTTGCTCTCCAACTCTCTCACTAGATGAAGACATGTTATAATGCAAGTATGCTAGTGATGTGATACTAGTCGTTTCACTCACTTGATTTGAATCGCCCACAAAGAAGAAAATACAAGAAAGCTTTTAAACAAGACTAGTCGAGGTACAAGAATTTAAACTAAACCTAGCATGCAAGAGCGCACTTATACTAACTAGAAAGCAATTAAAGCAAACTAGTCAGATAGTGCAAAAATGTAAACTAGGCTTAGGATATCAAATCACACTTACACTAGTCGAAAGCAAAAATATAAACTAAGTCCTAAGCGCAATTACTCCTAATCAACTAAGTAAAAGAAAATTTAAAGTCCAATGTCCAATGTCTCTAAAGTCCAAATACAAGGACTACACAAAGAATCAACTTTAAAGTCCCAAAATACAAAGGAAAAGAAAATACAATACAAAAGAAACAAGTCCTAATTTATTACAAACGTTGCTTTCCAATACACAAGTCTTCCAAGGCTCTTCAAGACCACCAAGATGCTCCAATAATCTACAAAAGAGAAACTTGGAAACTCAAAGTAATGGTTAGCACAAAGTATAAGAAAATAACAAGAATTTGTGTTTACACTCTAAGCTCTCAAGGTGTTTCACTCAAGGTCCACTTCTCTCTATATTTATAGATTGCTCTAGATCAAATTTTCTTGTCAAATATCAATGCCCTAAATATGCTACCCAATTAATGGTGAGCTCACTAGACCTTAATCTCAAGAGTTCCAAGAATTGAAATACTTAATGGACAAAACTAGAGAGAAAAAGGACAAACAAACAAAGGCAAATTAGGAAGCTAAACCAAAGGAGTAAGATGAGACAAACTAGAGTATGACAAGCAACTAAAGTGTAAAGAAAGAAAGGCGCACAAGAGTATGGAATTGATATGACAAACTTAGAATGAAAACAAGACAAACTAAAATTAAATTCACAAAAGAAAGTAAGCCTACATAAAGCTACCTAGAACACTAGAATGCTCAAAACTTCTCACAAGCTTTAGAAGTATGTTGCTAATGCTTTTGCCTCAAACAAATATACAATTAGGCACTATAAGAAGTGAAATAGGTACTACACAAATGAAAATATAGGTGCTGGACTCTATTTGTTTTTCTAATTCAAGTATTTTTCAACACTTTTTTCACTCTTTTTGTAAGGAAAAAGGCCTAAACAATTATGGAATTAATGGCCAATGCACTTATACTTTTTTTTCACTTTTTTCTCTGTTTTTATATGTGTTTTTCTCTATTTTTTACAACCACCTAATGCAGCAACAACACGTGTACTAATAGTGCACAAAAAGAGGTAAAAATGGCAACTAAAGCTAGTGTAAAACAAGCATCATCTTCCAAATCAATTATGCAATGGAAGGCATGAATTTATACATTAACATAAAGACACAAACAGAATGCAAAGATTATAGGAGAGTTGCTGGAAAAATCAAAACAAACTAGAAAATTCAACCTAAAGAGATCTAACAACCTACAACAAATTAGGCACAACTTGTCACCTTAAAGAGAGGTGAACCACAAGACTTTATGGAGCTTGTTAGGTACTTTAATAAATGTGATTAAGGTACCTAAGAATCCAGAAAATGACTCAAGCAAAGATCAACACATAAAGTCCTAGAATCAACAAGAAACAAGCTCCACACTTAAGGCTCAAACTAAGGCAACTAAGGAATACCTAAGCAAACAACTAAAACCTAAAGTAATCAACTATATGACATGGATCTAAACAGGTCCAGAACTGAAACTGAAGTTGCAAATGATGAATGACACAAAAATTGACACAATATGCAAAGAACAATCAAAGAAACACAAGGCAAAGCTTGTTACTTGAAGTAGAAGGCATCTAAGGTCAACTTTTTGACTTTTGAAATTTTTTTCTCCAAACTTTATGAAACTTTGAGGTTATGTTTTGGTTGAATGAAGTAACAATACTTGTGAAGGAAGTTTGGAAAATTCAAAGCCAAAAGGTCTAGATCTTAGATTTCAAGTAAGCATAACTTTTGCATTTTTTTGAGTTTTTAGACATATGATATATGAAAATTTATCTAAATAAAGCAAGGAATTCAGATCTAGAATCAAAATTATAAAAGGAAAACAGCACAAAAACATATCTAAGAAAAAAATTCAAGAGGAGTTAGGACTCATGATACCACATGTTGTAGGAATTTCTTCAATTCCTAGCTTTTGTTGAAGGATCTTCTCTTCTTGAACCTTCTTAGATCCACAATACTTGAAGATTTGGAGAGGAGGTTCACGGTTTTGAAACCTTGTGAAGGAAGCTAATGGAGTCTTGCAAGGGAAGCTAGAGTATAGGAGAAGTCAAACAGGAAAAGAACCTAGATCTAAGAAGAGATAGGTTTAGAAATGGAGGAAATGGAGAGGAAAGGAATGGCTTGTGGTTCCGCCACTCTCTAAGGACCTAGAGAGATAAGGTGTTGAGAGTCACCACCTTTGGGAGAAGACCAAAGGATAAGACTAGAGAAAGGAGCCTAGAGCTTCTACTTTCTAGAGAGAAGGGAGAGTTTCTCACTCTAAGTTTTCTTATCATTCAAGTTTTGAGCTAATTACAAAGGAGAGGAACTTATATAGTCCCTTGAAACTTTCGGCCAAAGCTTCCTAATCATGGGCCTTGGATTAGCTCCTAAGGCCCGATACTAAAACCTACTCCACTTGGCCCAATACAAGCCCAAATGTAAAAAGGAACAAGGTACAAGGCCCAAAAGTGGCCCAAACTTAATAGCTATGCAAAGCCCAAACTAATTCCTAAAATATAGTCCTAATATACCTAGAATACAAAGGAACGGAAAATATGTACAAGATATATAAGGCCCAATGAAGAGGCCCAAAGGAGGCCCAAACATTCACACCAAGCCCATTACCCTTTTATAGTGCAAGAGAAAAGGGTAAGGGTCTTCAATAGCTCCTCCTTGGGCTTGGGCCCACTCAAGGAATGTATGGAAGAAGCTAAATTCTTTTGGAGACCTTCCTTGGCTCTCTTGGCCCTTGACCTAGTCATAGGGCCCTTGAAAGCATCCAAGGCAACCTCCAAAGACTGTGTAGGGTCCATGGATTCTTCCTAGGTGATGGCCATGTCAGATATTATATTTAAGCTAGCAAATACACTAATTGTTTAATCGAGTATAGAATCGATATTCTTCCAATAGAGATTAAGATTCCAAGTATTAACATATCTGAGTTATTACTATCTAGACAATCATGAGCGGGTAAGGTTTCATTTGCACAAATACATATTAGAAAAAGAAAACAAAAACTATTTTTGTTTGAAATCTCAGTTATAATGCCTAAAATAAGCATAACAAAGAAAGAAACATAGGTAAAATGATTGGGTTTCAGAATTCCTCGGTAGCTCAGGGTCTCTTAGTAAAGGCGTACAAGGTCTACAGTAGCAAAGTATATAAGTTAGTCTAGCAGGTTAGGGATCAGCTGTAACATCCCTAACATTTTAGAAAAATTTTGATTACCAGAAAATATTAATAATTATTCTAGAAATTTATTGGATATTTTAGGGATTTTTATTATTGCAAATGCAATTATAAATAATCAAATATTATAGAAATAAATAAATTTACTTGATTGATTAATTACCAAAGATTAAATAAGGAGTAAATAGAGAAGAGGTAAATTTAGAAGTTACCAATGGGGGTAAGAGGTAAAAGTTTAATTAAAACTTTTAAAGAAAATATAAAAGAAAAAGGGGAAAAGACCATTTTTCCCCTGGGTCTTAAATAATAAAAATTCACTCTCCTCCTTCATCTTCTCCACGCGAGTCTTCTTCCTATTCTTCTTCTCACCACAGCTGTGATTTGCATGCTTCAAGGGAAGCTCCATCTTGCGTCGAAACTTCAAATTAATCACGTTTTTGAGATCGCGGCTTCGAGGTGAGTTCAATGGACCCATTAAAATTGAGTTATCTTCCCCTTTTCATTTTCTCTCTCTAGACAATGGCCATGCATGGAAGTGGGAGCTTCGATTTCCTACTCCTCTAGTGCATGGGAGCTCAAAAATGGTCCTTAGAGCAATAAGGGTGGTTTAACATTGATGGATTTTGCGTTTCAACTTCCGTAGGTAGCGGAACGGACGTCGGAGGATCGAACGGTGAAACGAATATTGATTTCGGAAGTAGGACGCTGGATATAGTGTAGAGAGGGCGCTAATTACATCAAGAACGAATCGTCGGAGCTCAGAAGTTAGGTAAGGGGGGTGTTCAGGTCGTAATTAATTAGAATAGGTATATAAAAGAAATTGAATTATTCAATTAAATATTAGGATAATGAGAATAGATATTGAATGGTATTTGTATATGTATGTATGTGTAAATTTGAAGCATAATTAGTTTATGATGATTTTGAGATGAAAGTGCTTTGCCTTATGATGACTTGATGAGTATAGAGGCCTTGTGATGGCGGGCTGGACAAGTAGGTCGCCCAATTGATGAGTATGCGTTTTGCGATGACCACTTGTATTATGATATATATGAAGTATGAATATACATGTGTGATTATGTGGTGTAGGACGGCCGACGGTATGTGCAGCCCCTCGTTTCTAGCTCCCGCGGTGTTTATGCCCAGTTGAGCTACCCAGTGGTCAAGTAGGACCCAGTGGTTAAGGTGGAGAGTCAAGTAGGACTCAGTGGACCAAGCAGGGTTCACAGGGTGTCAAGTAGGACCCCCAGCTGAAGGCCGATCCTTTTAGTATCCGGATACTAGGCGTCGATTTAATATGAGAGTCAGTTGTGTTATTTGATGCATTGTTAGCATTGTATGATGATATGAATGTGTTTCATGATAATTGTTGATTGTGATTGGCAAATTGGGGATAAAGGGATTGGAATCAAATTTTGATTGGTAAATGGAGATTGAGGACAAGAGGTAAGATAAATGGTACAAACTAAAATATAGTGAATATGTATTTTGTTATTGAATTGCCATTCTATATTAATTATGATACCAAACACTCACCCTTGCTGTTGTTTCTGTAATTTTAGTAACCAGTGACAGGGAAGAGGTAGAAGCCCCGGAGGTGCGCCAAGCAGAGAATTGATGCCAAGGAGTGCAGAGAATTATGAATTGAAGGATGTGTGTATTGTGCTTTATATGCGTTATGTTAATATATGTTTTCCATGTGTGCTAGACTAATTTAGATGTGATCAATGTGGTTATGAAGGTTTGTAATAAGTAATAGATGGAGATTGAATGTTGGTGATGAGAAAGGGAATTCATGATAAGCTTCATGAACTAGACATATATGTTTATGGGCAGGTCTTGCTCATTTGGTGAAGAATGGATGTTGGGAGTTGTGAATTATAGCTCCTTAGGATATGTGTTTTAAGATTTTGGATAGTTGTTTTATGCATGAGCTAGGAACTAGCATAGTCAAATAATGATTTATGTGGTTTTGATGTAATGGAAGGAATGCAATAGCTTAAACATGTTAATTGTGGTTTGTGAAGAATGGAATGGATCTATTTTGCCAAAAATGGACTCATTGACTACCCTAAAATGCCTTAAATGGGATAAATGCATTTAGGCGCATAAATCACTCATTTTTAGGAATTTTTGAGTGCGGTCAGCTGTCACACGTCACAATTAATGTGTTTTGGCTTGTGTTAAAATTTGGTGGCATTCCGACATCGTTTACATGATTTTTGGTAGTCAAGAAGTTCATTTCGGGTGTAGAATCTGTATAATTTCTGCATAATGACAGGGCCTAATCGATTAGCCTCTAAGGTGTAATCGATTACAAGGCCTCTGTCTGTAGTCTAATCGATTAGACATCAGTGAGTAATCGATTACGAGTCACCCAGGACCCTTGTAATTGATTATGTCCTGAGGTGCAATCGATTAGAGGACGCACCTGATACACTATATGAGTCCCAGCAGCTTACTAATCGATTATGGGTAGTATAGTAATCGATTACGTGTCCACAGAAACCTTGTAATCGATTATCCAAGGTTCTGTAATCGATTGTGAACCCAACAGAACCATGGTAATCGATTAGGTCACTGATATAATCGATTAAGTATTGCCCCTGATCCAATGAACCATTCCAGGAAGCTGGTAACCGATTACTCTTTGCTTGGTAATCGATTAGGGCATTGTAATTAACTATTTTTAGTCCTTTCAAGCCTTGAATAAGCAAAGGGATATCCGATTACGCTATTTGAGTAAAAGAGATAATGTTCTTTGAACATGTTAGTGAAAAATGAATGCTATTTTGATTTAGGGCCTAATTAATTATTGTTAAATGTGAAAAATGTATTATGAATATTAAACTAAACAAATATAAATAAATGTAAAATGACGAAGGACGTCACAGGTGGTATTAGAGCGGTTCTTTCTAGAGCCGGGTGAATGAGTAGTGTTACAGAATTGTTTGAGTCCCATGTCGGACTATTTTTGCATTGTATGGAAACTGTTTGTGTGATAATTGAGTTGTAACAGGTCCACTTAGCATCATTTCCCTTGGCACTCTGGTGGCATTATGTTATATATATATATGAGGTAAATGCCCTATCCCTGATAAACCATTGGTTATTAATAGTGATATGTTTGGTTATTGTAGAATTACTTTATGGCTGAAGGAGCTAGTTCAGGAGGAGGAGATGATTTCTTCTCAAAATTTTCCCAACTGTTGAGTAGGACTGAATCTGGTCCCACTCTCGATAAATTCCTGAAGAGGAATCCCCCTGTTTATAGAGGAGGCCATGATTATGATGGGGCTCATGTCTGGATACAAGAAATTGAGCAAACATTTGAATACTTTGAATGCTCTGAAGAACAGAAAGTCCAATTTGCTACTTATCAATTGAAGGATGAGGCTCGTGTGTGGTGGTCAAGGACTAAGATTCAGATGAATGCTGCGAGTGAACCATTAATGTGGATGAATTTCAAGCGGAGATTTCTTGCTAAATACTTTCCAGATAATTATAAAATCCACAAGGAGATGGAATTCCTAAAACTTGAGCAAGGCAAAATGTCAGTGGCAGAATACACATCACAGTTTGACGAACTGTGTGATTTCTATCATCCTTTTTCTCTTGAAGGAACCGAAGGCAGTAAGTGTGCAAAGTATGAATCCGGGCTAAGAATTGAACTCCGAAGTGTCATTGTTCCTATGGAGATCCGTGACTATCCTACTCTGGTAAATAAGGCCAGACTTGCTGAGGAAGTATAGTTATAGAGAGCGTCTCAATCAAGGGACAAAAGACCCTTGAAGGCTAAAGCATTCAGTTTTAAAAAGATGGGTCAGTTTTTCCGTGGAGGCAAGTCTTCCACTACATCTTCTTCTTCGGGCCGTAGTTCTGCAGGCCGTTCTGGTGGTCATTCTGGTAGCCGTGCCTGTTATAATTGTGGCCGGGAGGCCCATATTGCAAAACATTGTCCGGCCAGCCAAATTGTTTGCTTCCAATATGGACAACCGGGGCATCTTAGGCCAGATTGCCCATAGAGGCAGCAACAAGATGAACATAGCAGTTGAGCTAATACTTCTGTGGCCTGTGGTGGTAATTTTCAAAGAGGGGGTAGGAATAGCAGTGGTCGTGGAGGCCAACGCCCGAAGAGGACTGATGCCCAATCTAGCGGTGCTCAAAATGTTATGACTGGGCGAGTGTTCGCTTTTGATGCTTCAGAGGTTGCAAGAACTGATAATTTGGTGCAGGGTAAGTGCATTATTCATGACTGTTTGGTAAATGTAATTTATGATTCGGGTGCAACACATTCTTTTATTTCTGAAAGTTGTGTGAGGCGGTTTGGGTTACTAGTGGTGTTAATGGAGAATGCCCTTAATGTCCCCACCCCTACTGGTTCTACATTCCATGCCACCACCATGTGTGGAGGATTACCAATGCAAATTGAAGACTGTTCCTTTTGGGTAAATTTAATATGTATGCCGTTGAAAGATTTAGATGTTATCCTGGGTCTTGACTGGTTGTCTGCAAACCATGTTATGGTGGATTGTTACCGCAAGACTATAGTATTCTCTCAGGAATTGGACACTAAGAATATGGTAAGTAATGTCTCCGCCACTTATGCTATTCTATTTACTTCAGAAGGACGGTATAATCTTAATCCCAATGATATTCCCGTAGTGTGTGATTTTCCTGATGTATTTCCGGGAGAAATTTCGGGGTTATCTCCCAATCGGGAGATTGACTTTGCCATTGACTTGATTCCCGGGGCCGAGCCTGTGTCCCGTGCACCATATAGAATGTCTTCGGTGGAATTGACTGAAGTGAAGAAGCAAGTGAATGAGCTGTTAGAAAAAGGGTTTATCCGACCGAGTGCTTCACCTTGGGGCGCTCCGGTGTTGTTGGTGAAAAAGAAGGATGGCAGCATGCGAATATGTATCGATTATCGGCAGCTGAATAAGTTGACAGTTAAAAACAAATACCCTTTACCACGAATCGATGATCTGTTGGATCAGTTGAGAGGTGCCGAGGTATTTTCCAAGATTGACTTGAGGTCCGGATATCATCAAATAAGAGTGAAATCGGAAGATATTCCCAAGACGGCGTTCCGGACTCGATATGGACACTTTGAGTATGTTGTAATGCCCTTTGGAGTGAGGAATGCTCCTGCTATCTTCATGGACTACATGAATAGGATCTTCCAACCTTACTTGGATCAATTTGTGGTAGTATTCATTGATGATATATTGGTGTATTCAAAGTCCATTGAGGAACATGTACAACATCTTCGAATTGTTTTATAGATATTACGGGAGAAAGGGCTGTATGCCAAGCTGTCTAAATGTGATTTTTGGGAAGGAAGTGTGCAATTCTTGGGCCATGTAATTTCCAGCGATGGAGTATCTGTTGATCCATCCAAAATTGAAGCAGTTATGGGCTGGGAGAGACCTAAATCAGTGACGGAGATTAGGAGTTTCCTGGGATTGGTTGGTTACTATCGCCGCTTTATTGAAGGATTTTCTCGTATTGCTCTTCCTTTAACTCGATTGACAAGAAAGGATAACCCATTTGTATGGTCAGATAAGTGTGAATTGAGTTTTCAAACTCTGAAGCGATGTTTAACTACTGCACCTGTGCTTGCACTACCAGATGTGACAAAAGAATTTGTGGTATATTGTGACGCATCTAAGTTTGGTTTAGGATGTGTACTGATGCAGGACGACAGGGTGATTGCCTATGCTTCAAGGCAATTGAGACCCCACGAGCAAAATTACCCTCCCCACGATTTAGAGCTTGCAGTAGTGGTGTTTGCATTAAAAATCTGGCGTCATTATTTATATGGTTCTCGTTTTATGGTATTCAGTGACCACAAAAGCTTGAAATACTTATTCGATCAGAAAGAGTTAAACATGAGACAAAGGAGATGGGTAGAATACCTAAAAGATTATGATTTTGATTTGAAGTACCATCCTGGAAAAGCAAATGTTGTGGCGGATGCTTTAAGTAGAAAAGTATTACATGGAGCCTTCTTAATGGGCAAAGAGCAAGAATTGTTAGAAGACTTTCGCGATATGAACATTGGGGTTGTTGTGCAAGCTCCGAATCAAATGATGATTAGGATGCTGAAGATCTCTAATGAATTCTTAGAATCTTTGGCTGTGGCTCAGGAGGAAGATAAAGAGTTACTAGAATTGCTCGATACCCAAGCAAGAGGAAAAGATATGGAGCTAATCAAAGGTACTGATGGAATTTAGAGATTCAGAAACCGAGTTGTAGTGCCTAGAAAAGGTGACTTTAGGCAGGCCGTGTTGGCTGAAGCCCATAAAAGTTCTTTTAGTATTCATCCTGGTGTTACAAAAATGTACCATGATTTGAAGAGAGAGTTTTGGTGGCCAGGCATGAAACAAGCAATCATAGAGTATGTAAGATCTTGTGTGGTATGTCAGAAGTGTAAGGTCGAACACCAGAGACCCCCAGGTCTACTTCAACCTCCGGAGATTCCAATGTGGAAATGGGAAGGCATTACTATGGATTTCGTATCCGGGTTACCCCGTACCCGTTCTGGTTGTAATGCAATATGGGTAATTATGGATAGGCTGACAAAGAGTGCTCACTTCTTAGCTATGAATATGAAATGGTCATTGGACCGGTTGGCTAGATTATACGTTGCAGAAATTATAAGATTACATGGTATACCTGTGAGTATTATTTCAGATCGTGATCCTCGGTTTACTTCTAGATTCTGGAGAAGTCTACAACAGGAATTGGGTACTGAATTGAGGTTGAGTTCTGCTTATCATCCCCAGACTGATGGCCAGTCTGAGCGTACAATCCAGACCTTGGAAGACATGCTTAGAGCTTGTGTATTGGAGCAAGGTGGTTCATGGGAGAGATACCTACCATTAGTGGAATTTGCTTATAATAACAGTTACCATAGTAGCATTGGAATGGCTCCTTATGAAGCTTTATATGGAAGACAATATCGTACGCCTTTATGCTGGAATGAAGACAGGGATGCAATCCATTTGGGGCCTGAGTTAATTCAGGAAATGAATGATCAGGTGATAATGATTTGTGAAAATATGAAAATTGTACAAGATCGTCAGAAGAGTTACTATGACAATCGTCATAGGCCACTTGAGTTTCAAGTGGGAGATTGGGTGTTCCTAAAGGTTTCACCTACCAAAGGTGTAGGCCGGGTACTGAAGAGCCATAAGCTTAACCCGCGGTACATTGGACCATATCAGATTCTGGAGAGAATTGGTGATGTTGCTTACCGATTGGATCTTCCCCAATCGTTAACTAATATTCACAATGTATTTCATGTGTCACAACTTCGAGCGTACATTCCTTGTGACTCCAAGATTGTACCTGAAGATTCTATTGAGCTGAAGGAAGACTTGACTGTAGAGGTGGCACCTATTTGTATCGAAGGATATCGAGCTAAACGATTGAGAAACAAAGAGGTACCATTGGTGAAGGTGAAGTGGCAGAATATAAATGGAGTGACTTACACATGGGAGTTGGAGGCGGACATGAGACGATTGTACCCCGATCTTTTCAGATAAGGTACGTTGATTTCGGGGACGAAATCCCTTTTTAGGGGGGGTGGATGTAACATCCCTAACATTTTAGAAAAATTTTGATTACCAGAAAATATTAATAATTATTCTAGAAATTTATTGGATATTTTAGGGATTTTTATTATTGCAAATGCAATTATAAATAATCAAATATTATAGAAATAAATAAATTTACTTGATTGATTAATTACCAAAGATTAAATGAGGAGTAAATAGAGAAGAGGTAAATTTAGAAGTTACCAATGGGGGTAAGAGGTAAAAGTTTAATTAAAACCTTTAAAGAAAATATAAAAGAAAAATGGGAAAAGACCATTTTGCCCCTGGGTCTTAAATAATAAAAATTCACTCTCCTCCTTCATCTTCTCCACGCGAGTCTTCTTCCTATTCTTCTTCTCACCATAGCTGTGATTTGCATGCTTCAAGGGAAGCTCCATCTTGCATCGAAACTTCAAATTAATCACGTTTTCAAGATCGCGGCTTCGAGGTGAGTTCAATGGACCCATTAAAATTGAGTTATCTTCCCCTTTTCATTTTCTCTCTCTAGACAATGGCCATGCATGGAGGTGGGAGCTTCGATTTCCTACTCCTTTAGTGCATGGGAGCTCGAAAATGGTCCTTAGAGCAATGAGGGTGGTTTAACATTGATGGGTTTTGCGTTTCAACTTCCGTAGGTAGCGGAACGGACGTCGGAGGATTGAACGGTGAAACGAATATTGATTTCGGAAGTAGAACGCTGGATATAGCGTAGAAAGGGCGCTAATTACATCAAGAACGAATCGTCGGAGCTCGGAAGTTAGGTAAGGGGGGGTGTTCAGGTCGTAATTAATTAGAATAGGTATATAAAAGAAATTGAATTATTCGATTAAATATTGGGATAATGAGAATAGATATTGAATGGTATTTGTATATGTATGTATGTGTAAATTTGAAGCATAATTAGTTTATGATGATTTTGAGATGAAAGTGCTTTGCCTTATGATGACTTGATGAGTATAGAGGCCTTATGATGGCGGGCTTGACAAGTAGGTCGCCCAATTGATGAGTATGTGTTTTACGATGGCCACTTGCATTATGATATATATGAAGTATGAATATACATGTGTGATTATGTGGTGTAGGACGGCCGACGGTATGTGCAGCCCCTCGTTTCTGGCTCCTGCGGTGTTTATGCCCAGTTGAGCTACCCAGTGGTCAAGTAGGACCCAGTGGTTGAGGTGGAGAGTCAAGTAGGACTCAGTGGACCAAGCAGGGTTCACAGGGTGTCAAGTAGGACCCCCAGCTGAAGGCCGATTCTTTTAGTATCCGGATACTAGGCGTCGATTTAATATGAGAATCAGTTGTGTTATTTGATGCATTGTTAGCATTGTATGATGATATGAATATGTTTCATGATAATTGTTGATTGTGATTGGCAAATTGGGAATAAAGGGATTGGAATCAAATTTTGATTGGTAAATGGAGATTGAGGACAAGAGGTAAGATAAATGGTACAAACTAAAATATAGTGAATATGTATTTTGTTATTGAATTACCATTCTATATTCATTATGATACCAAACACTCACCCTTGCTATTGTTTCTTTAATTTTAGTAACCAGTGACAGGGAAGAGGTAAAAGCCCCAGAGGTGCGCCAAGCGGAGAATTGATGCCAAGGAGTGCAGAGAATTATGAATTGAAGGATGTGTGTGTTGTGCTTTATATGCGTTATGTTAATATATGTTTTCCATGTGTGCTAGACTAATTTAGATGTGATCAATGTGGTTATGAAGGTTTGTAATAAGTAATAGATGGAGATTGCATGTTAGTGATGAGAAAGGGAATTCATGGTAAGCTCCATGAACTACACATATATGTTTATGGGCAGGTCTTGCTCATTTGGTGAAGAATGGATGTTGGGAGTTGTGAATTATAGCTCCTTAGGATGTGTGTTTTAAGATTTTGGATAATTGTTTTATGCATGAGCTAGGAACTAGCATAGTCAAATAATGATTTATGTGGTTTTGATGTAATGGAAGGAATGTAGTAGCTTAAATATGTTAATTGTGGTTTGTGAAGAATGGAATGGATCCATTTTGCCAAAAATGGGCTCATTGACTACCCTAAAATGCCTTAAGATGGGATAAACGCATTTAGGCACATAAATCACTCATTTTTAGGACACACATCACAATTAATGTGTTTTGGCTTGTGTTAAAATTTGGTGGCATTCCGACATTGTTTACATGATTTTTGGTAGTCAAGAAGTTCATTTCGGGTGCAGAATCTGCATAATTTCTGCATAATGACAGGGCCTAATCGATTAGCCTCTAAGGTGTAATCGATTACAAGGCCTCTGTCTGTAGTCTAATCGATTAGACATCAGTGAGTAATCGATTACGGGTCACCCAGGACCCTTGTAATCGATTATGTCCTGAAGTGCAATCGATTAGAGGATGCACCTGATACACTATATGAGTCCCAGCAGCTTACTAATCGATTATGGGTAGTATAGTAATCGATTACGTGTCCACAGAAACCTTGTAATCGATTATCCAAGGTTCTGTAATTGATTGTGAACCCAACAGAACCATGGTAATCGATTAGGTCACTGATATAATCGATTAAGTACTGCCCCTGATCCAACGAACCATTCCAGGAAGCTGGTAACCGATTACTCTTTGCTTGGTAATCGATTAGGACATTGTAATTAACTATTTTCAGTCCTTTCAAGCCTTGAATAAGCAAAGGGATATCCGATTACGCTATTTGAGTAAAAGAGATAATGTTCTTTGAACATGTTAGTGAAAAATGAATGCTATTTTGATTTAGGGCCTAATTAATTATTGTTAAATGTGAAAAATGTATTGTGAATATTAAACTAAACAAATATAAATAAATGTAAAATGACGAAGGACGTCACATCAGCCGTCTACGAGCATGGTTCCTTCTAGATCATTCTATCCTCCATACCTGACTCAGTTGGCAGCTACTTTTGTTATTCCAAAGTCACCATGGTTTGATGATGACTTCATGGGTGGAGGCGACTAGTTAGCTAGATTTATTTTATCTATTTATTTACTTTATGTATCATTTATCCGGGAACCTGTGTGTCCCATTTTATTTTAGTTGTACAATTCTGTTGAGACCACCTTTTGTATGTATGACTCAGTTACCATGTGTTATCTTGTATATTAAAAAAACAACTTCCATATTTTTCTAAAAATAGTAACCTCTTAGTTAACCGAGATGACCTAGTGGAAGAGATTGTCTTAGTTAACCGAGGATGTTACATGCTTACCTATTAATCTCGTTACTGGGATTCTAGAAATGTATTCAATTTGAGATTTCAACAACAATTCACATGCCAATTGAAGCCTTCCTCACGCAACCATGGCTTTTCTTTCTGCGGCCAACCTTTGTTCCTTTTCTTTCTTTTATTAATAACATGCAAAAAGGAAAAGCATGGAAGAATGAAATTTTTAACTCTAAGGGCATGGTGGTAATTTCCTATTTTTTTTTGTTTTATTTAATTTATAAATTCATTTCTATTTTCCTTTTGTTGTTAAATCTTTATTCTCTTTTCTTTTTAATTTGCTTAATTCTTTACTTTTAATTAATTAACTTTACCCTCAGTAATTAATAATTTACAATTTCAATTATAGTTTAAAACTTATCTCAATTATCCACCTTTAAATTAATTTAATAAATTCACTCTTTTTCTAATTAAATCCTCCGCTCGCCAATAATTTATAACTTAACCATATATAACGCAAATAATTAACTTGATTATTTAGGATGTTACACACACACCCCTTTAAAATAGATTTCGTCCCTGAAATCATCGCAACTTGGAGTCTCACTTACTCTAGCAATTACTCGATCGTTATCAACCACTCGAGATATTCTCCTCTTTAGTATGTTTTCATGAATCAATTTATCAGTATAATCTCAAAGCCATATACTGTCTCACATTCTTATTGAATCACTGATTCTTGTATTATTTTTATTTTTATATATCTTTTTTTCCTCTATCGTTCACTAGTCCTACAATCATGTGATTACTCATTATCTTTTTGTGACATAATTATCAATAAGACATTTCAGTACACTTATCTTTCTAATCTCACACAGTTTTTACTATCAATGTAACCATCTGAGGTGATCAGTCTCAGTAGTTTAGCGCCCTATAGTTAAAACTATGTGAGGATCTGGTGAACAACTTAATCACATACTCGGAGATCTCTAATTGAGAGTATGTTCTCATGTACTTAATCAGACTTAGTACAAATCATCTATACTAATCCATCTGAAAACCTTATGCCAAATTGATATTAGAGAGAATCCAGGGTGGCCAGCCACTGGTATTCCTTCTAATTATCAATATCGGTGTAAGGTTCAAAACAACAATGTATCGATCCATATCACTTTTATTCCTTAACCCACTTGGCACACTCTTTAGTATACCTTAACCATCATATAGTATTAATTTTTTAACCTTTTCACTAGCCATAATGTGGCCCTACCTATAGATTACCCAACCTGTTATTTATTTTATGTATTTGAATTTGTTAAATACATTTTTCACTCATTCGAGCATATCACCAATTATCCGACTACTTATTACGAGTATATTATAATGCTTGTTAACTATAGGCTTACTTACTTATCACTCAATTACTCATTAGATATTCACTATGACACCTATCAATTACTCCCTCAACACATATCTGGAGTAATCAAGTAACATTCACCCATTCTTGATACAAAATAATATAGGAGGAACCTCCTTCAAGATTGCCTTATCCAAACATCACGGATTTATAATCATTGCCTACTTAGAATCAATTATTACTCTTCTTTTTACATTAAATCTAACACATATTAGTTTCAACTAAGAATTCCAATTCACTTTTTTCTTCCCTAATCATTGACTCATATAAGGATACATGTCTTAGCATTAAAATTCATAATTCATCATTTTATCTTCGTAATGCATATCTAGGTGTTAGCAAATATTTGTATAAAATTATTTCACACCCAAAGCTTTTATTTTCACAAGTTATAACATGTTCCACTATCAACGTACCTATAAGAATTATAATACATTCACTCAATCTTCAACTTCAAGCTACTCAGCCAAAGTCTCATCCTAGTTACAATATAAATTCATACATATATTTTTATAGTGTATCAACACAATTTAATTGCACATAGGCTACCTTATCTCATTTGTTCCTAATTGATTGTGATTAAGTCCCACACATATTTTACAACCGCATACTAATATAAACCAGCTTCGTTTAATTTCCCCATACCTAGATCATGATTTTACTAAAATTCTACATTAAGTAATACATATATTCTTCAGCTCAGGCGTTAATTTGACACGAGGACAATTTTAAAAGTACAAAGATTCAATTATTTAAGTTTTTCATGAAAACTATATTTTTCAATTCCTACTATAACATCACAAATTTTTGAGGAAATAAATTTATTGAATAAAGATAAATAATTATTTATGGTCCAATAATTATGGGAAAATTAATTAGACGTTAGAGGTGAATTATCGGTAAAGTAAGATTTACCAGAACTGGATGATTTAATAGATGATATGGGACCCACTAAGCTAAATTAGATAATACTTAGAAAATTATTTGGATTATGGTGGTATATTTAAAATAATTTTTGGTATTGAGGAGATAATTAATTGGACACGACGTATGATATGAAGCAGTAAAAATATGAGCCAATTGGAATTAAAATAAATTGTAAAATATATTTTCCTCTATTGACCGTGACTTTTTCCCTCCCCTTCTCTAATCTCTATTGACCAATGGGCAAAGGGAATTGTGGACCAAATGGCAAAAGCAAAAAGTTAGGACATTAACCATTGGGTAAAAACCCAATTTTTACACTTTCTATCTCCATCCTCCCTCATATTTTCATTGGATTCCTCTCTCCCTCCACCATTCTCCATTTTCTTCTTCTTCTCCCTTCTCCTCCATAAAACCGTGACCCCCCATCAAAGCCATGACCACCCAAAATTATTTGGTCTCCATGGATTCACGAAGCACACAAGGGACATTGGAACAAAGCTTGACACATCTTCCCCCTTGTCCCTCTAAATTTCATGCTTCGCTTGGAGCTTGGAAATGTGGTAAGGTTTTGCACTCATTTTCCTCTATTTATGGTTTTTATGGTGCTTAGGTATGAGATGGTGGCATTAGGCTTTATAGGTAATGATAAAAATAGTGAACCCTAGGCTTGAATGGCTTGAGATATAAATTTGATTATGGAAATATGATTCTTGAATATGACTTGATGTTATGTAATAAAAAGGGTTAGGATGTTCATGATGATTTAAGAAAATTGATTAAGTTGTTGTTGGGTGATTTTAATGAAAACCCTAAGTGTTGGAAATATAGGGTTTTGATTAAATTGAGGATTTTGATCATTTTGGATGCTTTAGAATGATTTTATATGAGGAAATAAATTTTTAGAAGTATTGGGATTGATTATTGATGTTGATGAATTTTTAAGCTAAGTTGATGCTATGTGAATGATGATATATGCATGTGAAATCTAAACCATGAGGTAGATGACCATTGGGATCATTGTGTGTTGTTTACAAATGATTGGCACTTTGATGATAATATTATGCTTGTGGTGATGTATGAAAATTGTTGAATTGATGCTTGCTAATTTATATGATACCCTTAAGAAATTGATAATTAGGATTCTTGGCAAAATTTAGGAAATTGATGATTTGGTTGTTATGAGAATGATTTTGTGGATAGAAAAGATGATTAGAATGATTGGTAATGATTATTGATGTTAGTGGATTTTAATGAGGTTTCAATCTTAAGAATGGAAAAATATATGCATATATGTAGGAATGATGATTTGAAGAGTTGATTTTAAGAATGGATGTGAGATGTTCAATAATGGCCAATGATGATGAAATAATGAAATAGAATATGACTTGATGAGGACTTAAGCCATGATATGTGTCCCTTTGATAGGAGTGATATGTTGTTGATGAACAACCCATGAGGGGTTGAAATATGTATATGTCTTGTGAATTGAGAATTTCATGTGACTTTGATGAATGTCATGCTTGGTTTAGCCAAAAAGGGCTTGAAATGTTATTGACACACACTTTAGTCTAGGAAATGAATTATGGGATGAGACTTGTGGAGCAAGTCACACACACACACACACACACACACATACACACACACACACATACACACACATATATATATATATATATGAATATGAGTCCATAGAGAGTTTAGACTAAAACTTAGCTAATTACAATTCGGTATGTCATGTAAAGTGCCCAAAATATGCATAAAACTACCCTATAGCTTAGATTTTGATTGAGATGGAATTTTGGCTTGAAACTTTGCCACATAATGGATAATAGGGTAGGTAAGTTGAGTATAAAATTTTATGCAAATTGGAGTTGAATAGCCTAGTGAAAAGGAGTCCCAAAGTTGGCAAAAACATAAGGGCCAAAAAGCTGCAGAATGGTACCTACAACAGTGAGATCCACGGTCAGTGGGAATTTCCCACTGCCAGTGGATCATTCTGCCTCAAAATGTGAAAAAATGGCCATTTTAGGTGGTGGAAACAGTGGATTCCACGGCCAGTGGGAATTTCCCATGGCCAGTGGAATTGCCACTGTCAAAAATTTCCAACTACTGCTTTTCCCTTGCTATTTTTGACTCGTTTGGGTATCTTAATGACATATTTAACCTCCGAATTCTGTATGAAAGTTGTAGATAATAATGTTATGGAGATGTAAAAATTGGTCTTACCTTAATTGGTGTTTTCAAACTCTCATTAGGCATAAAACACCAGACCTATTGCATTGTAAAATTCACATTTAAGAGGGTTTTGAACCTAACTTTTTATGATTGTCAAATTAGGACAAATAAATGATATGTGTGCAAATTTTCATGATCTTATTATTATCCAAAACCCCTTTTTATTATGTAAAATCAAGAGATTTTATTAGGGGTATATGATTGTAGTGTGTTTGGTGGTGTTTGATGTTGATCTAATGTATTGGTAAAATATGTATATGCCTAAATCATGTTATGAGAACATGAATGTTCCACCATTAATGATGTGTTATGACGATTGATAATGAAAAGCAAATGTTATGGTTATATGACACACCTTGTATGATAAGGAAATTAATGAGGGGACAATTGAATGGCAATGGGTTGTGTAAATCAATGAATTTGATATGATGTTGATGATGATTAAAAGTGGATGATGCCACACGTATTGAATGATAAATGATAATGTTGAATGAAAAGGGATGTTGTTGTTGAACATGCCCTTGAATAAGTGATGATGATTATCATTGATGATTGTGATGCCATTGTGACTAATGCAAGCATTGACTTGTATGTTTGAGATGTAATGATGATTGATTAATATATGTTCTGAGATGCCTTGTTGGTTTTCATGTGTGGATTTATGGAAATATGAATGTTGTGTTTTGAGGGGCCTTATGATTAATTGTATGCCAATGATGACAAAACTAAATATATAATATACCCCTAAGTGAGAAGGTGAGAAATCCTTGCGAGGTTAATATTTGGCATATGAATTATTGCATTATTGCATTCATGGCATAGCATAGCATTGATTATGTGGTTGCGATCACAGTGAATGGTCTTGCGGAACTATATGAAGGGAGTACCCCATGCGTGACGGGAAACCGATATGTGAATGAATAAAGGTGGTTGCGATCACCAATATGTTGAGAATGATGAACGTGGTTACGATCACGAGTATATTAAAATGAGAAAGATCCTACGGGATTCTATGAAGCGAGTACCCCATGCTTGGCGGGAAACCAATGTGAAATGAATGAAACATGGTTGTGATCACGGAGAAAACCTTGCGAGGTTATGAAAAGGGAGTACCCCATGCGTGGCGGGAAACCAATATGAGATTGATTATAAGTGGTTGTGATTACTTGAGAAACCATGTGCACATGAGTGATTGAAATGGATTCATTGCATATGCATTAAATATTTGACATATGCATTAGCCATAGGGACATGGCATTTAAGATTAGGATGACCAAACAGAGATGAGGACCTCTTGAGAGAGTGTTAATTGATTAAAGAATTAATAACTTGATGTTGATAATTGTGAATGCCCAAGATGATAAAGGGTAATATGTAAATGTGTATGTGCTTGTACATATGCTTGTGCTTATACTTGTTATGAATTATGAAAAATAAGGCTTGTATGCCTAAGATAATATCTTGATGATGGTTTAAGAATGAAATAATGATTTATAGTAAAGCACACATGTTGGTTGAATACATGTACACAAAATCACAATGCATCATATTCGTCATTTTGAATGCATAACTCACTCTCCCATGTTGTCTCCTTTTTAGCATTGTGATGCAGGGTTGTCATAGGATAAGAGTGTGTCTTTGAACTAAAGCCTTTGTAGAAGGTAAACAGTTATAACGGAAAGGCTTGGCCGGTAACGCTTATTAAATATGTTGTAAGAAATGAAATTATGAATGATGATGTTGATGACTGATGATTTGTGAATATGTATCCATTAATCTTGTGGTAATGCACAAGGCGGATGTATTGCTTAATATGTGAATGAATGATTATGATAATGTATACTAAAGATGATGATACTTGAATTGATACTATTTGGTGATGGATATCTCAAATAGAGGCTACTTATAATTCTTGATGCATGCATAGGATTTATGTGCGTAGTCGGTTATGGCCTAATAGGCTTATATTATGTAATTGCATGATTGCTTGAGTCCTTTTCTCATATCTTCATATATGGGACTAGGTGTATGCCCTGTATACATTTCCTTCTTCTATTGTAAACTCTAACTTTTGTATACACTTACGGGCATTTTATTTAGCGATCCAATTTCTAAATTCACATATCCCACTCTTCGATTTTCTATGGTTTGGATTTTGATGTAATCATGGAGGTGTTTTGAAATTATTTTAAATATGAAAAATTTACTCACATTTTTATTAACTATTTATCTTGATTACATTGGGATTTGGGTCTAGAAAATTGGGGTGTGACAAGCTGGTATCAAAGCGTATTTTGCTCTGAATTAACGTTATTGATTATTATCAAAGCATGGTTCCTCTACAAAGAATTCGTATTATGGATGATTGGAGCATAATTGCTTAATTGTGAGACATTTTGGTGATCCTTGGAGCGTGATGCTTATTGTCAGAATGTGGTTGCTTTATATAAACTTAAGAGTGATAATAATCTAGACGGTGATAATATGTAGAAATGTTGATTGCCCTATATGGATTTATGAATGTCTAGTTGTATAATAATTATGAATGGACTATCAGGGCATTGTTTTCTCAATGGTGATTCCTTATGAATTATGATTCATAAGTTATAATTGTTGTTTATGGATGTATGCCCATTATCATTGAAGTTGTGTGATGCACGTGTGGGGCATAGTTGCCCATTGGCAAGCTTAGTGACTCATGAGATTGAATATATATGGATGAATTCCTCAATGTGATTGATATAGTTTCTTGTGCAAGTCCGGCCAAGTTCCTTACATTATTTCCTCCTAATGATAAATACATTGATATTATGCATTTGCTATTGATATATTGAGTATGACTTGAATTGATGATGAATTTATACCATGTGCAATCATGGATATGATATATTAAATATGAATTGATTTGATGATGGACCTATATCGTGTGTTCATCACGGATAGGAGATATTGAATTGAATTGATATGGTAGTAGGCCATGAATGATGAGCCCAATGTTGTCCCTCTAAATTTCGTGTTTCCCTTGGAGCTTGGAAATGTGGTAAGTTTTTGCACTTAGTCTCCTCCACTTATGGTTTTTATGGTGCTTAAGTGTGAGATTGTGACATTGGGCTTTATAGGCAATGATAAAAATAGTGAACCCTAGGCTTGAATGGCTTGAGATGTAAATTTGATTATGGAAATGTGATTCTTGAATATGGCTTGATGTTATGTAATGAGGAGGGTTAGGATGTTCACGATGATTTAAGAAAATTGATTAAGTTGTTGTTGGGTGATTTTAATGAAAACCCTAAGTGTTGGAAATTTAGAGGGTTTGATTAAATTGAGGATTTTGATGATTTTGGATGGTTTAGAATGATTTTATATGAGGAAATGAATTTTTAGAAGTATTGGGATTGATTATTGATGTTGATGAATTTTTAAGCTAAGTTGATGGTATGTGAATGATGATATATGCATGTGAAACCCAAACCATAAGGTAGATGACCATTGGGATCATTGTGTGCTGTTTACAAATGATTAGCACTTTGATAATGATATTATGCTTGTGGTGATGTATAAAAATTGTTGAATTAATGCTTGCCAATTTGTATGATACCCTTAAGAAATTGATAATTGGGACTCTTGGTAAAATTTAGGAAATTGATGATTTGGTTGTCATGAGAATGATTTTGTGGATAGAAAAGATGATTACAATGATTGGTAATGATTATTGATGTTAGTGGATTTTAATGAGGTTTTAATCTTGAGAATGGAAAGGTATATGCATATATGTAGGAATGATGATTTGAAGAGTTGATTTTAATAATGGATGTGAGATATTCAATATGGGATGTTGTCACTATAATGATAATGGAAATGGTAATGGCCAATGATGATGAAATAATGAAATAGAATATGACTTGATGCGGACTTAAGCCATGATATGTACCACTTGAAATTGTTGATTGATGATGGTTTAAATAAAGCCAAGGTGGTTTATGTTGAATATTGGATGATAGTGATGACAATTGGATGATTCATATGATGATTTGGAGGCATTATGGATAAAGAGGTTGTTGTTGTGTATGGTTAACCCCTTTAAGGATTAGAGAATTATGGTTTTGGGAAAGGAATTCCCGAAACCTAACATAAGTGTATAAATGAATGTTTTGACAAGTTTAGAATTTGTTACCAAGTCTTAAGAGATGTTTATGATTGTTTAAAATTGTGGTGAAGCCTTGTGATGGCTTATGATTGAAGAAATGTATGTTGGAAATATGCACTAAAAGCCTATATAGGACGCATCATTTTAAATAAGTCATTTTTTGTTAAATAGTTTAACAACCTTTATTTATCCTTGGAGTAATAGGTCATATAAGAGTTATTCCTAAAATATCCCTAGTCAAGTATTTATGTGGGGACATGTAAATACATTAAGACCGGTGTGTGAGTGTACTGATGATCTGATTTTGCAGATCATGGATATAAATAATATCAAGTCTTCACACGGGTACACATTAAGAGTAATGATGTACTAGACAGACCCACCATGAGAACGTTGCATGGATTGTTACATGAATGTAGTCCTTTGACCTAAAGTCCTTTGACCTGAAGTCACTACGATTCCTACATAAGGAGTTTGTTGTTTTAATACAATCAAATGTCTTCTGTAACAAGAGGACTATAAAGGTTGTGGTTAGGCAATGAATAAATTATGTAAAAGGATGTAAGTGATGTAGATGGGATTTGTCTCTCCTATGTGACAGGAGTGATATCTATAGGCCACTTGATAGAGTAAGACTAAAGAAATGCATGGCCATGCTAGAAAGAATAAATATTGGATATTTATTCGGATAAAGTCTACTCCGGTATCAAGTAAAATAAATTGGACCGTACAAGGATGATGCGACCATGCCTTGGGCCCAATTAGGATATCGTGACAAAAGGAACAAACATATAAAATAATTATAACTTATAGGTTATGTTAATAATAAATAATATTCAGGCATAATGATGCATTGCTAGATGCCGCTCTTATTTTATATTAATAATAAAATAGTTTATTATTAATATAACCGAGTATTTTATCTATAGGGTCACACACATAGAGTAACCCCATCAGAAAATAGCTTTTTATTTTAGTTGGACTAAAATAAAACTATTGGGCCTAACTCATTTAGAATAAGTAAGGAGCCCACTCTTTAGAGAGTAAATTAGGTCAAACCTAAGCCTATAAATAGAGCATAAGATGCTCATAGGCGGCTAACCAAAAGAGACACAAAATACGCAAAAGTTGCAAAAGCTACACGCCGTCAAACTAGCATTTGGAAGGTGTAGCATTTCTGGTGGGAGTACTCGTGTGGACTCCTAAAGGACGAGACTATGACTGCTTCGATTCGATTTTCTTCAAGAGGTAATCCTAAAACGCAATGTTTCTTTTTTGTGTTTGTCTTATGCTTTGAAAGACGACGCTTTGCAAATCCTATGGGAATCCTTGTATTTCCGCTGCTCATGCACTAGGGATTCCCTAATAGTGGTATCAGAGCCAGGTTGCAAAACCGTGTTTTGGGCAAATGGTTGTTTAAAGAACATGTAAAAATAAAATAAGATTTCTTTTACGAAAAGAATTATAAAGGTTGAATCCTTTTGCAAAGGTTGCATTTTCTTTTTAGATATCTTGCAAAGGTTGCATTTTTAATGAGATATTATGTAAAGGTTACATTTTTTTTGAGATATGTTGCAAAGGTTGCACCTTTTGAAAGCTAATATCAATTTTTTTTTGTTTTATGTATATTGATTATGTTTCTCAACATTTTAATTAAAGAACATGTTTTTGAGATGTGCTTTATTATATGAACATGTTGTATATTGCAATGGTGATTGTTTTATATGTGTTCTAATTATAAGGCATGTTTTATGTTTATTTAATTAAGTTGAAATCAAGGGTTGTATGCAATGACGTCTATATGCTTTCTCTTTTCTAATATGAATTGTTCATGTGAGATTGTGTTTAGAAAGTTTAAGAGTTAAACCCTAGCCGTAATGAAAACTAAGATTCAAAAGTTGAAACCTAGCCGTAATGGTATTTTATTTATTTATAAATGTTACAAATAAAATATTTGATTTTAATATTTTAAATTCGATTTGTAAAAGTTACAAATCAATTTTTTAATTATTTTTTAAAATTAATGTGATTTGTAAGAGTTACAAATTTAAATAATTTATTCTTATTAATTTTAATAGGATTTGCATCATATGTGATCTTTTTAAAATTAATGTGATTTGTAGGAGTTACAAATTGATTCATATTTATTAAATTTAATATGATTTGTAATTGTTACAAATAGAAGATAAGATCTTTATTAAATTTAATAATTTTAAAATCAAATATTTAATCCTTAATAAATTTGATAGGATTTGTAAAAGTTACAAATTAAAGATAAGATCTTTATCAAATTTAATAGGATTCGAAATAAAATATCTTGAACTCTAGAGATAAGGTCTAAAATTTAAACCTTGATCGTTCCTAAAAATTAAGGTGATTGTTGAGACTCTAGAGATAAGGTTTAAAAGTTAAACCTTGACTATTCCTATTTTAGGATAATTGTAAGGGTCAAAAGATAAGGTTTAAAAGTTAAATCTTGGCCGTTTCAAAATTAAAGATTTCAAATTGTTTGAAATCATAACCGAATATTTTAAGCTATTAATGGTCAGTGGGACGTTCTGGCTAGAAAAGACTTGGTACTTAAGCGGTCACTCCGGACCCACCTCTCTTTCCTGGGAACTAACCTGACTACAGTACTAAATTTTTGGGTTGGAACACCCCTTGACCCTATCTGTTGAACGGTCAACAGAGCCGTCAAACTTCTTTGCGTAGTTTTCCTTTTATGACCCCTATGTTTAATTATGTGTTTTAAAATTTATTTTATTTTAAATACAATTGATTAATCTATTAATTGATTAATTAACACGTCCAGCGGTGAATGGTTATGGTCTTAGATTTTTTTATTTAATTTTAAATACAGCCTGCGTGCTGTGCCTTTCTCTATTCTTAAATTTCTTCTCTCAACCCTTCACTCGTATGTAAAACAAGTTTTCTTTATTACATTGTAATCTTGGAAAAGCCAACAAGGTGGGGACCTAGAAGAAACCTAGACTGGTGATTCTTGATGGATATGACCTTGAAAGAAACAAAGGAGTGGTGACTCTAGGAGGATGGTGGTTTCAAGAAGTAGGACTTCATGAAGTCAAGACACCATAGTTCCTTTAGGTTTATTTTATTTTATTTTATTTTCTAGGAAGACCATAACCATCTCACAATTTTGATTGCATGTTTTGGGGTTTTATTTTACGTTAAAGCGTTTAATGAAAGTCGGTAATGAACAATAAGAAAATTGAAATCCCTCAAGCCCGACAATCATACCTTCCAATAAGTAATAACATCTAACTTGATATAAATAAAGTGCAGGTCACGTCATAGTTGGGTGCCTTTATTTATGTTTAGTAGGACATGATTGGATAATTGGATTATCCAAGTATTAAGTTTTATTCAAATAGACTTTTTTCAATTGGATTGGAAAAGCCTAAAGGTATGAACAGTCTAAAACGCGTTCTAATAAACAACAGTCATCAATGCTAGTTTCAATAAAGTGTAGGTTCTGCCAAAGTAGGGTGCTTTTATTGATATTAGTAAAGGATGATGGATAATTGGATTATCCAACCATTTGTTATTGGACTTATCTAGGTAACTTTAATCAGATTGAAGAACCTAGAAGCGTTAATATTAAGTTTAAATGCCTTCTAATAAGTAACACTCGTCAAGACTAATGTCAATAAATAGTGGGCCTGCCAAAGCAGGGTGCTATCATTTATACTAGTAAGGCGCGATGGGATAATTGTAATATCCAAATTGTTTTTATTAGGCCTAAATTTAACTAAGTTTTTCAATTGGATTGAAAATAACTTAGAGGCGTAAGGATTGAGCTTAGATTCATAAGATGAATAAGAGTAAAGAGTTACCCACTCAATCATCTAAGAGTTGCATGAGATGCAATTAGAAATGTGTTTCCTACCTAAATAACCAAGGGTTGGGCGATCAGCCAAAGCTGACTCAACACTAGGCCAAATATGGATCTTGGCCCACTAGAAAAATCTTCCAATGGGATTTTTTATGATTCAGTGAGGGTATTTGTTTTAAATCAAAATAGTGGGAGACAACATATTTATTTAACGACCAAAATTTAAATGTTTTTAAATAGAAGTGATAGATTTGCATGTAATTTGTTTTAGAATAACCATGATATACCAAATATTATTTTGTTGCAACTTATCCTTTGGAAGGACACTTTATCTAGAAAAATGCCTAGATAGGTATTGAGACTTAAGAATTATCTTCATTAAAGATGAAGCGGTAGTGTGTCATGTTTGGCTTATATATCATCTATGGTTGGGTCTTGAATACCCTATGGAGTCTGCATAAACTCTGAGCTATAAAAGGCAATATGAATATATGGGAGATATACGATATGATCGTATACAGACTTTATTAATGCCAAGTTAATCTGGAAGTCTAAAAGGTGATCAAGAAAGGAGATTGTTTCCAGTTTTAGCCAAAATAAGCCATTGAAATAATTTGTCTAAAGAACTTGAAGGAGTTCAAAAGAAAGGGAAGTAAGACTTCCACTGCAGGTCATGTTATAGAAGTCAAGTTATTTTACTTCACTAACATTAGTATCAGATACTAGTAGTAGATCTCAAATTTTGAAAGATCAAGGAAGTAGATCACTTGTTAAGGGTAGAGAAATCTGTGTAAAATTGAGCAAAAGTTGCTACAATAAAGATAAGATCTTTACCTATTGGGCTAGTTAGTGAACTAGACATTGTGCATATTGTTTCTTGTTAGACAATAAATGCTTTTCTTATTATAAAATAACTTTATTTCTTCAAATGGATGTTGATGCACAATTGAGTAATGGATTCCACATCCTAAATCTCAAAACACCCATTTATAACAACTGCCAAAAGTAGGTTAAAATAAGTGATTTTGAACCTTACTTACATGGTATTGTCTCCTAAGGCAAATGGATAAGAGACACATTTTCTAAATAACATTAATATGGTTATATGGACTCTTTTTGATTTTGGAATCAATGGAGACATGTAAATCTTGTTTATTGGAGAGATAATTAAGACCTCATTCATTGAAAAGATGAGTAATCTATTATCTAATACATAACGATGTATGTGGGCTTATTGGAACAATAACTAGATATGTTTTTCAATACTTCAACATACTAATTGAAAAGTCAATGAGTATGGATTTATGTAACATAAGTTAGAAAGTCTTTAAAAAGTTCAAAGAATTCATAATGAAGTGAAAAACCAAATTGGCAAGACAATTAAAGCTCTTGATTAGATCAAGATGGCAAATAATTTGAGCTACAAGTTTGATAACTATCTAATAGAGTGAGAGATTACCTCTTAACTCATTCCTCATGGAATAACATAATAGCATCTCTATGGGGAAAAGTCAAACCTTGTTGGACATAGTTTGATTATTGATTATTATCAAACATCTCTAACTCCTTCAACGTTCCTTTATTAACAAAATTTCCACACTTAACCATGTTCCATCTTAGACTTTCTTAAAGAAACCATATATGATAAGGACTAGGAAGAAACCTAGTATGTCTTTACTAATAATTTGGAACTATAATGCTTCTATAGAGCATCTAACTCTGACAAGGTCAGATCCAAATTAGATAAATGTCTTTCGTGAAATACCCAGAGACAACTAAGGGTTATCACTTCTATAATTCATTTGAGAATAAAAGGCTTGCTGCTTAGAATGTTGTATTCTTAAATAAGAGTACATCCCTTAAAGAATCAGTGGGAGGATGGTAGAACTTGAAGAAATTCAAGTTTCACAAAGCATTTAAAAGTCAAGGATGGACTTGGAGCAGAAATCACAAAGTGTTGTGAAATCCTTAGCTCCGGTAGCACAAGACTTGCATAAGATCAAATAGGATATGTCACCAAACCTAAAAGATATGGATATCTTATAAATCAGGAAGGAGGCATATTGCTAAATGACCAAGCTTCTTATGAAGAGGCCAATGCAAGTTTAGATTCTAAGACATGGCATAAGACCATGGGATTTGAAATGGGTTCCATGTATATTAACAAGGTATGAACCTTGGTTGACGCACCTAAAGGGTAAAACCTATAGGATGCAAGTGGGTTTTCAAAAGGAAAACTAAACATGGATGGTAATAAAAGTACCTTTAAAAGTAAGATTAACAAAATTCAATTAGCTTAAAAACCATTTAGATCCTGCTTGTTGTAGCAGTATACCACCATTATGAGATATGGTAGATAGATGTCAAGATGGAAATCATCTTGAGGATGTGTATGTGACACAACCTAAAGGCCTTTTATTCCTAAAACATCTAGGAAGGTATGTGAACTGCAAATGTTCTATTTATGGACTAAAGCAAGCTTTTAGAAGCAAGAATTTTCATTAAAGAATGAAGATAAATCTTATGACTATAAAAGGGTTAGTAACTACACAATTATAGTTCTAGTATTACATGCGGAAGACATGCTTCTTCCAGAACTAATAATATTCTCATTCTATAGTCAAGAGTATCCTTAAACACTTAAGAAGGACTAAAGATTTAATCTTGATAAATGGAAGATGAGCTCGTTGTAAAGGTTACATCGATGCCAATCTTTTGATTAATTTGAAAGACTTAAGATTGCAATCAAAATATATGTGTTGTCAAGATGGTTGCAATGTATGCTTGAAAGGTTCAAAGCAAGAAACAATTATTGGTTCTACTAACAAATCTAAGTATTTTGCTATGTTAAATTACAAAAGAAGTCAATTTACATTTAATCATTCCAAATATTTTGTATCCAATGAGTTTCCACTATGATAACAATGGAACCATAGAACAATATAAGGAAGTGGATTAATCCAAGCATATACTTAAATAGTTCCATCTTTGGAAGATGTGAAAATATGCAATGTGCATACTGTAACATCCCAGATATTTATAGAAAAATTTTGTGTAGTGGAAAATATTAAAAATTGTTTTAAGGATTTAATTGATATTTTTATGAAGTATTGGGCAATTATAAGTAATTAAATATTGTGAGTGTAAATAAATTTATTGATTGGTTAATTATTATGAAATGTGTGATTGGAAGAGGAGAAAAGTTTAATTAAAAGTGACCGGTTGGGGAGGTGACTGGTTGCCCATGAGTTTTAAATAAAGGTTTCTTTCTCTTTCCTCAATCATTCACTCTCTTACGAGAATCTTCTTCTTCCTCATCTGTTTCTTTTCTTCTTCTCTTTCCTCCATCGCTGCGAGCTGCATGCTCTGAAGGGAGGTTTATTTTGTATCAAAACCTTGAAATAATTACATTTCCGTGACAGTGGTTTCAAGGTGAGTCCATTGAACCGTTTAAATTTGTTATCTCATCTCTTTTGTTTCCTTTTTTGGACTGAATGGTCATGTATGGTGGGGTACTGTTCCGATCTCCACTCCTCTTGGTGTGTGAGCCTAAATGGTCTTTTGACTGTGTGGGTGGTGTGACGTTAACAGGTTGTGCATTCCAAACCCGTTGGTAGTAGAACAAACGCCGATGGAACGATTAAGGAAGCTGGTGCTGGATTCGGAGGTGGAACTGTGAACCCAACGATTGTTGAAGTTTGGAACCGAGGTAAGGGGGTGTTCTGGTTATAATTAATTAAAATAGGACATATTGTCCGAGTCGTTGAATTAATTGTGAACCGGGTAAGAAATAATGCTGGAAGAAAAATGGTATGTGAATGTGTATGAATGCATGTATGTATGTGGGCACCGATCGGTTGAGGATCGTGTGTGTATGACTTAAGAAATATCTGATGCTGAGATAATAAAGATGATGCTGGATGAGTTATATGTGAATGTGTGTATGAATGCATGTATGTGTATGGACACCGATCGGTTTAGGATCGGTGTATAGTGGCAATATGATGCCGGGCTTGACAAGCAGGTCGCCCGTTTGATGAGAAATGTGAATTGTATAAGTATGATAAGTGTTTGCCATGTGAGAATGTTATATTGATGGGCTTGACAAGTCGGTCGCCCTACGTTGTAAGCACAAGTCAGTTTCTAACAGTTGTAAATGATGATCGTAATGATATGCTTGTTTATATAATGGAATATATGATTTTGTGGTGGAGGACAACCGATGGTATATGTTACCCTCGTTTTTGGCTTCCGTGGTCAAGTTGGACCCAGTTAAGCTACCCAGAGGTGTATGACCCAGTGGTTGAGGGGGAGTCAAGCAGGACTCGGTGAACCAAGCAGGGTTCACGGGGTGTCAAGTAGGACCTCCAGCTGAAGGTCGATCCTTTAGTATCCGGTTACTAGGCGTCAATTTTATGTGAGAGTCAGTTGTGACAATTGATGAATTATTAATTGTGGTGTATATTTGCCGAGTGCAGTTTGCTATATTTGCTGAGTGCAGTTTGTTATATTTGCCGAGTGTAAATTGTTATAATTGCCGAGTGTGAATTGTTATAATTACCGAGTGTGAACTGTTATAATTGCCGAGTGTGATGGCTATATTTTCCAAGTGTGATGGCTATATTTGCTGAGTGAGTTGCTAAAATTGCCGAATGAGAATTAATATATTTGCTAAGTATGATTTGATGTATTTGCCGAGTGTAATTTCATTTATTTGCCGAGTTATTTGTTATATTTACCGAGTGGTAAATTGTTATACTTGCCGAATGAGTTACTTGCTAAGTGATTTGCTAAAATTGCCGGATGAGAATTGTTATATTGCCAAGTGTGAATTACTATAATGCCGAGTGTTAATGGATATATTGCCGAGTGTGAGTTAATTGCTGAGTGTGACTTGCAATTTGAGGATAAAGCAATTGGACGGAGTTTATACTCGTAATCTGTTATTTAAATTCCGTTCTAGATTAATTATGATGCTAAACACTCACCCTTGTTGTGGTTTTCAATTTAGCAACCAGTGACAGGGAAGAGATCGGAGCTCTGGAGGTGCGCCAAGCGGAGGATTGATGCCAAGGCACCGAGTGATTTTGAATGAATTATGTAATATATGTATATAATGAGTTTTCCGAGTGTGTGATGCTACCTGTTGCCTATATGTTGAATTAAATTTTAATCGGTATGCTGATTGACGTGAGTATAAATTCTTGATGTTATGTGATCGGTGTTTATTTTGAGTGAATTTGCATTGCTGTAACATAGTCGATTACCGGGCGAATCTCGCCGAGTGGATTCATTCTTATCCGAGCGAGGGCAGATTGATTTGACATCTATTTCGCTCAAGTGAGTATCCCTCGTTCCTTTCCGAGTGAAGAATAACCGAGAGATTCACTTCCGAGTGAAGAAAGATTAGAGTGCTTCCGAGTGAAGATCAGAGTGCTTCCGAGTAAAGGTGAGAATGTTTCTGAGTTAATTATGCTCGAGAGCCTCTTTCGAGTAAAGTAAGGTGAGGGTATTTTCCGAATGATGCATGACCGAGCGAACCTTTCCTGAGTGAAGGTTAAGGGTTTCCCGAGTGGACCTATTTTCGAGTGAAACCCGACTTGTTGACTAATATGTAAGGCTTGTTCGCTCAGGTTTAGAGTGTAGCATTCGCTCAAGCGAGTCGGATCTCGCCTAAGCGAATTAGAGTCCCGCTCAGGCGAATGCCTCCTGGCTTTGTCTTTCTCCTTCCACTGTTTCTAATTAACTCTATTTTATTAATGGATTTATTTTCGATCGGTTATTATTTTGAGTATGATTTTATTATTTTGAATGTATTTAAGAAAAATAAATATTATTTTATATTAAGACCGAGTTAATTTTTATTAAACATGAAAATCTATTGTGAAAAATGATTAAATTGACGCGGGTCGTCACACATACCAACAAAATTGTTGGGAACCCACTAGTAAAACCACTTACGTAGTAAAAGCATAAGGGCACTGTAGACGTCATTGGGCATTACCTTATCGGCTCTAAGTGCAAGTGGGAGATTGTTGGAAATATGCACTAAAAGTCTATATAGGATGCATCATTTTGAATACGTCATTTTTTGTTAAATAGTTTAACAACCTTTAGTTATCCTTGGAGTAATAGGTCATATAAGAGTTATTCCTAAAATGTCTCTAGTCAAGTATTTACGTGGGGACATGTAAATACATTAAGACCGGTGTGTGAGTGTACTGATGATCTGATCTCGCAGATCATGGATATAAATGATATCAAGTCTTCATATGGGTACACATTAAAAGTAATGATGTACTAGACAGATCCACCATGAGAATGTTGCATGGATCGTTACATGAATGTCATAAACGATTCTCAATGTGATAATGGTATATGTAGTCCTTTGACCTGAAGTCACTACGATTCCTACATAAGGAGTTTGTTGTTTTAATACAATCAAACATCTTCTGTAACAAGAGGACTATAAAGGTTATGGTTAGGCAATGAACAAATTATGCAAAGGGATGTGAGTGATGTAGATGGGATTTGTCTCTCCTATGTGACAGGAGTGATATCTATAGCTACTTGATGGAGTAAGACTAAGGAAATGCATGGCCATGCTAGAAAGAATAAATATTGGATATTTATTCGGATAAAGTCTACTCAGGTATCAAGTAAAATAAATTGGACCGTACAAGGATGACGCGACCATGCCTTGGGCCCAATTAGGATATCGTGACAAAAGGAACAAACATATAAAATAATTATCACTTATAGGTTATGTTAATAATAAATAATATTCAGACATAATAATGCATTGCTAGATGTCGCTCTTATTTTATATTAATAATAAAATAGTTTATTATTAATATAACCGAGCATTTTGCCTATAGGGTCACACACATAGAGTAAGCCCATCAGAAAATAGCTTTTTATTTTAGTTGAACTAAAATAAAACTATTGGGCCTAACTCATTTAGAATGAGTAAGGAGCCCACTCTTTAGAGAGAAAATTAGGTCAAACCTAAGCCTATAAATAGAGCATAAGATGCTCATAGGCGGCTAACCAAAAGAGACACAAAATACGTTAAAGTTGCAAAAGCTACACGCCATCAAACTAGCATTTGGAAGGTGTAGTATTTCTGGTGGGAGTACTTGTGTGGACTCATAAAAGACGAGGCTATGACTGCTTCGATTCGATTTTATTCAAGAGGTAATCCTAAAACGCAGTGTTTTTTTTGTGTTTGTCTTATGCTTTGAAACACGGCGCTTTGCAAATCCTATGGGAATCCTTGTATTTCCACTGCTCATGCACTAGGGATTCCCTAATAATGTATATATGTGTGTTGTGTAGATTATGTTCTAAGTGATGGTGCGAAATGATTAGAGCATTTGAATTGTGGTTCTTCTCTCGAGGTAGGAGAGGAGTTTACATTCCAAATGCATGAATAGAATAATTGGTGATTAATGTATGTGATAGTACTCATGCTTGCCTTGCCATGTTTATAGTGAAATGATATGTGTGGCAAATTGTTGGCTACTGACAATGATATATGTATATATATATATATTGATGATGAATTAGTGTCCCTTTGATGGGAGTGATATGTTGTTTATGAACACCCATGAGGGGTTGAAATATGTATATGTCTTGTGAATTGAGAATTCCATGTGACTTTGATGAATGTCATGCTTGGTTTAGCCAAAAAGGGCTTGAAATGCTATTGACGCACACTTTAATCTAGGAAATGAATTATCGGATGAGACTTGTTGGAGCAAGTCTCACACACATACACACACACACACATATATATATGTGTGTGTGTGTGTGTGTGTGTGTGTGTGTGTGTGAATATGAGTCCATAGAGAGTTTGGACTAAAACTTAGCTAATTGCATTTTGGTATGTCATGTGAAGTTCCCAAAATATGAATAAAACTACCCTATAGCTTAGATTTTGATTGGGATGGAATTTTGGCTTGAAACTTTGCCATATAATTGATAATAGGGTAGGTAAGTTGTGTATAAAATTTCATGCAAATTGGAGTTGAATAGCCTAGTGAAAAGGAGTCCCAAATTGGAAAAAACATGAGGGCCAAAAAGCTACAGAATAGTACCTACAGCAGTGAGATCCACGGTCAGTGGGAATTTCCCACTGCCAGTGGATCATTCTACCTCAAAAATTGAAAGAAATGGCCATTTTAAGTGGTGGAAATAGTGGATTGTACGGCCAGTGGGAATTTCCCATGGCCAATGGAATTGCCACTGTCAAAAATTTCAACTTGCTACTTTTCCCTTGCTATTGTTGGCGCGTTTGGGTATCTTAATGACATTTTTATCCTCTGACTTTTGCATGAAAGTTGTAGATGATAATGTTACAGAGGTGTAAAAATTGGTCTTACCTTAATTGGAGTTTTCTAACTCTCATTAGGCATAAAACACCAGACCCATTGCATTGTAAAATTCACATTTAAGAGGGTTTTGAACCTAAATTTTTATGATTGTCAAATTGGTACAAATAAGTGATGTTTGTGACATGTCCCCCTATTTTTGAGACTAAGAATGAACCTTTCCCCATGTCTTAATATGGAAATTGTTATGAGCCTATTATTATCCAAAACCCTTTTTTATTATGTAAAATCAAGAGATTTTATTAGGGGTATACGATTGTAGTGTGTTTGGTGGCATTTGATGTTGATCTAATGTATTGGCAAAATGTGTATATGTCTAAATGATGTTATGAGAACATGAATGTTCCACCATTAATGATGTGTTATGACGATTAATAATGAAAAGCAAATGTTATGGTTATATAACACACCTTGTATGATAATGAAATTAATGAGGGGACAATTGAATGGCAATGGGTTGTGTAAATCAATGAATTTGATATGATGTTGATGATGATTAAAAGTTGACGATGTCATACTTATTGAATGATAAATGATAATGTTGAATGAAAAGGGATGTTTTTGTTGAACATACCCTTGAATAAGTGGTGATGATTATCATTGATGATTGTGATGCCATTGTGACTAATGCAAGCATTGACTTGTATGTTTGAGATGCAATGATGATTGATTAATATATGTTCTAAGATGCCTTATTGGTTTTCATGTGTGGATTTATGGAAATATGAATATTGTGCCTTGAGGGGCCTTGTGATTAATTGTATGCCAATGATGACAAAACTAAATATATAATATACCCCTAAGTGAGAGGGTGAGAAATCCTTGGGACGTTCAGATTTGGCATATGAATTATTGCATTATTGCATTCATGGCATAGCATAGCATTGATTATGTGATTGCGATCACAGTGAATGGTCTTGTGGGACTATATGAAGGGAGTACCCCATGCGTGACGGGAAACCAATATGTGAAAGAATAGAGGTGGTTGCGATCACTAATATGTTTAGAATGATGAACGTGGTTGCGATGACAAGTATATTAAAATGAGAAAGATCCTACAGGATTCTATGAAGGGAGTACCCCATGCGTGGCGGGAAACCAATGTGAAATGAATGAAACGTGGTTGGGATCACGGAGAAAACCTTACGGGGTTATGAAAAGGGAGTACCCCATGCGTGGCGGGAAACCAATATGAGATTGATTATAAGTGGTTGCGATTACTTAAGAAACCATGTGCACATGGGTGATTGAAATGGATTCATTGCATATGCATTAAACAATTGACATATGTATTAGCCACAGGTACATGGCATTTGAGATGGGGATGACCAAACAGATATGAGGACCTCTTGAGAGAGTGTTAATTAATTAAAGAATTAATGACTTGAGTTGATAATTGTGAATGCCTAAGATAATAAAGGGTAATATGTAAATGTGTATGTGCTTGTATGTGTGCTTATGCTTGTACTTGTTATGAATTGTGAACAATGAGATTGTATGCCTAAGATAATATCTTGATGATGGTTTAAGGATGAAATAATGATTTATAGTTAAGCACAACTGTTGGTGGAATGCATGTACACAAAATCATAATGCATCATATTCGTCATTTTGAATGTATAACTCATTCTCCCATGTAGTCTCCTTTTTAGCATTGTGATGCAGGGTTGTCATGAGATAAGATTGTGTCTTTGAACTAAAGCTTTTGGAGAAGGTAAATAGTTGTAATGGAAAGCCTTGTCCAGCAGCAATTGTTAAATATGTTGTAATAAATGAAATTATGAATGATGATGTTGATGACTGGTGATTTGTGAATATGTATCCATCAATCTTGTGGTAATGCACAAGGCAAATGTATTGCTTAATATGTGAATGAATGATTATGATAATGTATACTAAAGATGATGATATTTGAATTGATACCATTTGGTGATAGACGTCTCATGTAGAGGCTACTTATAATTCCTGATGCATGCATAGGATTTATGTGCGTAGTCAGTTGTGGCCTAATAGGCTTATATTATGTAATTGAATGATTGCTTGAGTCCTTTTCTCATATCTTTATATATGGGACTAGGTGTATCGCCTGTATACATTTCCTTCTTCTACTGTAAACTCTAACTTTTGTATACACTTACGGGCATTTTATTTAGCGATCCAGTTTGTAAATTCGCATATCTCACTCTTCGGTTTTCTGTGGTTCGGGTTTTGATGTAATTATGGAAGGGTTTTGAAATTATTTTATATGTGAAAAATTTACTCGTATTTTTATTAATTATTTATCTTGATTACATCAGGATTTAGATCCAGAAAATTAGGGTGTGACACCTACAGATCTTTTACAACGGGTAAAAATATAGTTCGTTATGCATTTAGAGAATTTTGTTAAAACTGCTTTCAGAAACATGCGTATAATTACTACTCTAGACCTCTAATTGACTTGAACTTAGCTTCATAAGTTTCATAATGCAATAAGCTCAAACTGTCATGGAGATATAAATTGTCGATTCCCAACCAAAGCGCATCTAATGCGTGAATTTTTTCAGTCTTGATGCTGAACTCTGTAGCAAAATGTAGATTTAGTGTTTCTCGCATAACTTGCACTACAAGTGTCATTTTGACATGAATCTAGTCCCATTGGTTTAATATTGTGATTATCTTTAATTCTCGTGAACACCAAAAGTCTAAACTCCTTACGGTTACCTCATAAAATTCACGCAGAGTTGCACTCACAAGTGTTGTCATAGCAGAATTACAGCAGTAACCAGTTTCTGAAAAATACGTATATCTCAGGCTCTAGTACCCAGATTGACACGATTCTAGATTCATGATTTTCTTAACTCGATGCTCTAAAATTGTCGTGAAGACATAATGAGCCAAATTCATCGCAGTTTCGCACCAAAGTCGTAGTTCGAAGGCTGTCATATATAACAGCTTTGGCAGCAGCCACAGTGTCTGCAAAAATGTACCTATCTCAGGCATCCGACCTCTGATTCAAGCAAAATTGAAAGCCAAACGTTAGTAAGAAAATTATCTACAAGTTGTGTGTTGACACCTGGGCCAAATTCTCAACATATCGATCACCACGTTCTAAAAACAAGCACTGCCCTATTTTTAAATTATGGAGAATTTTTTGCACTAGTTCAACTTTTTGGTTCAAATTACTTGAATCTTGTTTTTGATCAAATGACCTTTGAATCACGCCAGATTTAGACCCAATATCCTTTTCTCATTTGTGACTTGTTGCCACAAGTCTTGTCTGAAAATTCCACCTGATGAGGAAGATATACGTGGAAACATATTTAGGATATTTTTCTGGCTTTTTGCTAATTCTAACTCATTCCATCAACCTTTCCATGTTTTGTATTTCACACCATAAACTTCATTCATCCACTAAACACATTAAATTATCCTTGGGGACACAACATCCATATGAATTTAAATTTTACTCACCAACCGGCCAATTTGGCCTAGTTTTACCTCCCGTAACTCGTCATCCTCACTACCGACTATCTTAGTTGATAATTCCCCATATCACTCATCATATTCAAAACAACAACATCAATTATCATACACTTTCATTCAATAACTCATCACAATTTCATCATCTCTACATATATATTCATCTTATTTCCCCCTTTATATATATATCATTTTAAACTTTTACATATTTTTCATCATATAACTATAATTTCAATCATACCCTGGTATAATCCACTTACAATTGAGTCCTAACTCCTTATTAAAACATATCCATAGTCTCATATACTACCACGAGCTTATTTACGGCCATAAAACATAATCCATCCTACATATCCCTCTAACAACATAGCATGGTTAATTATTCTCTCACTTATTAACATAATACCATAACTACCCAGCAACTTGAGTCACAAGAAGGAAAGGAAAACACCTCAATACAGGGTTGCTATAGATGCCAGAAGACCAGTCGCTACAATGCCAAAGTTCCTGTAATAATTTAATTCAACACCATAGGCACATAATTCACACAAATTCAATGCAATTCAACAACATATACCATATTTTTCATTTAATTTTCAAAAGTAAATGATTTGGGTCAAAACTGCGCTAATACCACCCATAATGTCCTGCCTTAATTTTATTAATTTTCCACTTGTTCACTAAATTTTCTTGATAAATTTTTCATAATTAAAACCATTCTAAAATAATTAATAAGCATCTTTAATTTCTTAGATTCATATTTTAATTTTTTAAAAATTTTTTAGGACATGACTAGAGCCTTAGATCAATTGCCCAACAAATAAAATTTACAAAATAATAAAAGAACAAGACCTGGGCGTTTAAACGCCAATCACAAAGGGGAAGATAGATCCTGGGCGTTGGGACGCCAATCTTGGCTTCCATACACTAGCCTCCAAGGTTAAGGCACCAACGCGTAAAGGAAATGATGCATCAGCATATAAACGTGGGGAGTGGCATGGGCATGCGCGGGAGAGAACAAGGGCACCAACTTTAAATTGCCCATTTGAACTCCAAATGATATAAAAATTGGTACATAACATATTGGACCCATTCTAGACCTGTTGGTGTAGTCCGTTTTCAAAAATTCATTCGTATAACTAAATTATGTGCTAAAATTCAATCTCACACATATCAATATCCACTATGCACACCAATCCCGTCTTATCCCCCTACCCAACTAGAGCCACTGAAGCTTACCTCCTGATGGTTATCACTGAAGCTCACCAATCCCGTCTTATCCCCCTATTATCAAATATGGCCAATCGTATCTTAGCAGAACGAGAACTCCACAGTCATATATAGTAACACTTATCTTGAGTCGAAGCATACCTGAGTTGCCACGGGCTGTCTGGTCTCGAGCGCGAATTCAATCCATTAGAGGTCTGCCCCCAGTATACTCCTGAGACCACCCACAGAGGATCGGAACGCTGTTGTTCTTCAGTGTACCCACCACTGTATGCTCTAGGGGATCACTCTATCATCCCTCCTCATACTCTGTATATGATATGCAATCTACTCGTCTTATCATAAGAATGCCCGAGTACTAGATGGAACCTCACTCTCCAATCTCCTTTTCCTTAAAGCGTTCAAAACCAATTGTTATAGATTCCTTTAGTAAGAGAATTTGCATGCCAATAACCTAGGTGCTACATAAAAATTTCCTCTTATGAGCACTGAGGTTTGGACTCAAAATGAACCTTAAAAAGTTTCCAAGATCTTAATTGCCTGATTTATTTCTAAGTCTTTTTTAAGGAAATATTACAAAATAGTTGTTTAATAAAGTTATAAAATAATTTTTTAACTTCTCTTGTTTTCACTTCTAAAATGATATTTTACATTGAAAATATTAAACTTTCTTAAAGAAGGTGAACACAAAATACCTTAGTATTCCTTAAGACATCTCAGGCCATTTATCGATATCGTCTCGTCGTATTGATTTACGATGAAACTTAATATATTGGCCTTTTAATTTTAAAATTTCTAGAACCTCTAATTAAAATGTTTTATTATAACTACTAAAATCCCTACTAAACTTTATGAAAAATAAATGATTTTCTCCAAGCCAATAAAAGTCAAAAATCGCTATTTTTGTTATTTTATCAAAACTTTATCTTTGTCGTATTTTACCTAGAAAGTTTCAAATCGAGTAATTCCAAAGCCAAAAGTGCTTAACTTTTTAAATAATAACTAAATAAAATAAAATTAAAAGTTAATTCTACCTAGAAAACAATTATACACAAAAATGCTCCAAAATACCATAGTTCATTGTTTTAGCTTTCGTATAAAAGTGTTTAAGGACAAGTAGCGCGTAGGGATATCTCCAACAAAATTTTCCTCATTTTGGTAACTTCCCAACACTCAAAATTTCACATTTTTCATCACAAAAATACAATGCCCAACCGATTGGCCAATTTCCCCCTTTTGCTCACATAAAAGCATTCTTTACCGTTTTCAATTACCGCTCGCGCCTATATTCAGGACTCCTTTTAATTCTTTTCTAATATCACATCTTATACACATTTTCATCATTAATTACAAAGTCACAACATGCATGGGACAACAGCTATACCATTTCATTTTAAAAGCCAAGATTTTCGCATAGTTACAATTTATCTTCGCTAAATCAAGCACATAGAGCACTTATGATCAATGACATACAATTATTTCTAATTCTCCAAAATTCCAGAATTAATAACCATGTTAAAAAAAAATTCATATCCATCACCAAAAATCAAGATCCAAACATGCACACCATCTATGACCATTAACTCACTAAAATTTAAAGCATTCATGCAAATTATTAGATTTAGGACCATATCCTCCAAGATTAAAAAATTTTCCAGCAACCATACCCATTAAAATAATCTTAAAAATCAGATTTTTAACCATATTATTTTATCAAGATTTAAAAGAAATGTAGCCACACTACACGCCTACCAACTTAATAGAAAAAATCAAAGTTTTTGCTTTTTTTCATCAACATGCTTGCCATTAATTATCAAATAACAATTCTGTCCAGTTTTTAAAATTAATTATTTTTCATGAAAGATTATATTTCTATGTGTTTAGTCTTGCATAAAAGTGGAAGAAACGAGGGTACCCATTTTGGCCATAAACAAGAAAAGATTAAAATCAAGTATTTGCCAACATAACTCACATGCATCCATTCCTTCATGGCACACAAAAATTCTGTAGCACCAAGAATATTAGAACATAACATTTTTCAACTTAAAACTCAACAGAATCAAGAAGAAAAATTAAATGTAGTGCAGCCATGGTATCTTCCAATTTAAAGCTATTTTTCGACAAGTTATTTCAATGATCAAGGGTTCAAAAAATTCAAATTTTAGGAGTGATACCAAGGTGTGAACCTTAGGGTGATTCATACTACACATGCATGTGAAAATCAAAGGCCAAAATGAAAGCATATGCCCCCAACCTTAGATAGTGCCATGGCCAAAAGAGGAAAAAGCAAGGGTTCAACTTCTTGCTCCAAGACTTCCACAAGCACAACATCAACAGTCAAGAAAGTGGAGGCTTTTGGTGAATTAAGGGTATGATTTTAAAGAGGAGAAAGAGAGTTATAATTTCTGTTTTGAAGGCTTAGGAGATGGTGAAGTGTTTGAGAGATGGTTTGATTATTTTGCATGAGAACCATAGGAAACAAGTGAATATTTTGGCTATCTTGGATGACTACTAACGTGAAGTGAAATAAGAGAGTGGAAAGGTTGATTTAATTTTTTGCTAGGTCATGAAGATTGTTGAAGTGTTTGTAAGAAGAAAATTTTTGCATGTTGTTTCCTTAGAGGCTAAGGGCTTATGGTAGCATGGAGGAGGAATGGAGAGATCCAAATTTCCTAGGCATGTTATCCAAGTGTCTCATGCTACTGTTAGAGTGTAGGAGAAAGGGTTAATTTTTTGTTAACAAATGTCCTTAGGGTGCTTTAATATGATTGGACCGTTTTTTTGTATGGGTTGAGGTCGCAAGTTTCTGGGGCATCAAGTTGTCGCGTGATTTAAAAACACAAAGCATAAAACTTATAGATCTATTTTTTCTTTTTAAAATGACGTATGGTACAAAAATATGATATCAGACAAGAGAGATATGCCCCAAATACAAAAACTATTCTAGGCTGTGATGAGAATTAAAATTGTGATAAAAATAATTTTCTAGGACAAATGGGTAGGGAATTTTCTTTCATGCCCTTCATTAAAGTTATAGATAAATGAGTTTAGAAAATTTTGGTGAAAGAATCATTCAATTTCATGGTCATACGAGTTAGAAAAGTGGAAATTATTGAACATAGTGCAAGTTGTAATAGTGAACATGTGGAGTAGTATGGTATTTTAAATTCTAGGATCAAACAAGCAAGAATGGGCTTTTGTGGCCAACACCAAAGTTGTAGAAAATTTTGATACAAAAATTTAGAGATAAGAATGACTCAATTCCAATAAAGCGAGAGAGATTTATGCTTAAAATACAAACAGGTGCGTAGAATGGCTTTTACTATGGACTCGATTTTTATCAAAATAAATTCTCGAAGGGTAAAGTGACAGAAAATGGGCCTCGAGCCCTTCATGAAAATCACAAGGTATGGTATTGGGAACATACTGGGGTAAGAATAGCTTAACTCAGATACTTTGGTATTCTCTTGGCTAGAACCAATAGAATACGTAAAAGTTACTTAATTAAAATTATATAATTTATATAATACTATTTAACACTAAGTTTTCTTAACTAATTAATCATTCTTTTTCACTAATTAAATCGAACATAATTATCTAGTCTTTTTTTTTAAACATCAATAAACATACAGCTCAAGCCTGCCTCAGCCCAAACATCACTACACATAAAGTCAATATAAAAAATAATACACTTGGGCCTAGGGGCCTACTACACAAAAATGAAGGATGTTACAAAAAAGGCCCTAAAGCCATGGGCATAACAATGGGAATATCGAGTTATTAAGGCAATTACAAATTACTTTGAATCAGAAATTAAAGTTGTGGGGAGCTTAACAACCTCCCAATTAAAAAGTTCCATGCTCGGTGAACAGGGGCACACAAAACCTGTGTCATCGCAGGAACCATCTTCAATAGCAGCCACTTGATCTTCGTAATCCGTCTTAACCATAAGTCTTGCCTGAAGCCGAGTTCTGTAAGGGTGCCTCCTCGTGATTTTTTCTTTCTTTCTTTCTTTATATTTAAACAAGATGTGTTAATGAAAAGGAAAAGAAAATGGAAACAAAAAAGAAAAGAAAAAGTCAACTTGTGGACTTGTCATGCCTCGTTAATCACTATTTCCTAAAAATATTTTCCATATCTATTGGGAATAATGATCAACAAAACTTATTAAAACTTTAAATAAAGAAAATTTATGATCCAAGGAGCCTATAACTAAATGAATAAAATCGAACGAGCTTGAGGATAGTTTTTCCCATGAAGTATTATTGGGCTTTTTTTAAAAAAAAAGATGTGTTAGTGAAAAGGAAAAGGAAAAGGAAAAAAAGAAATAGAAAAAGAAAAGAAAAAGTCAACTTGTAGACTTTTCGTGTCTCGTTAATCACTATTTCCTAAAAATATTTTCTGTATCTATAGGGAATAATGATTAACAAAACTTAAGAATAAAATACAGATTTACGATCCAAGAAGCCTATAACTAAAAGAATAAAATCAAACAGGCTTGAGGACAGTTTTCCCCATGAAGGATTATTAGGCCCTTTTTATAAAAAAAACATTTGTTGAGGTGTAAAAGAGAAAATCTTTGAATTCAAAAGAAAATAAAAGGTAAAACAAATGTTTCCCCTTTGTGCCCTAAACAAGGTTTATCTAAAGGTCTCCTATTGGTTCTGGGGCTCTTGTACTAGTGTCCTCTCATATTGGGTGGCTATTCTAAATTACTAAAAGTCAGTAGCTCAGACTCCACCCATGATGTTGACCATAACGGTAGAAAGCCTACCAAGTGTGGGCACCACGAGGAAGTCATGCTCTACTTGGAGCTCTCACAATGTCAGAAGGAGACGAATGTCCTAAATGGCACCGCTACATAACTCCACTAAACTTAAGGTTTATTGAGACCCTTGGGTGTAGGGTCCCACTCAAAGTATGTTTGAAAAAGTGTAAGTGTAGTGTGTAGAGGGGCATACATACTTGTACCTTACTCTTCCTTCACAAGGAATAAACACGGAACAATTTTACAAATAAAATCGTCTACCCTAGGGTCCAATAATACAATAATATGATGTCTCCTACCCTAAGATTCCATAATAACATATATCGACAAAAATACATGGCACAAACACATAGGCTAAAGGTTATATAAGATTATTCTAATATACCTAAGCAAATTAAACAGGCTTGGCTCTCTACTATCCCCAGTGAAGTCGTCATCTGTCACGATCGTGATCACGGTGGGAGACCGACTATAAAACAAAATATGTTCCCAGATTCCTTCTAGAAAGGATGGAGTCGCCACCAATGTTTTAAAGGTGAAACATCGAAAGAACTCTAACCTAAAGGTATTGGTCCTAAGTTGAGATTTTAAGTTCGGGAGTCTAATTACAGGTGGGGAAGGTATTAGCACCCTACAATGTCCATTTTGAACAATTACCCTAAATTGTTTAATTTTTGAAATAACCCTAACAATTTTGTAATTTAAACCTCTTAGAGATGCCCTATGGATTTATTATCGATTTAACAATTAAAGTTATATTGGTGTTTTTTGTAACATCCCTGTTTTCGATGAGTAGTCTTAACCTCGCTAGTTTTCAAATATAAGGGTTTTGTAAGTGATAATTAGGACAGAGACCTTTTATAAGAAGAATAATATAATTGAGTTAAGAAAACCACAGGCAGTCCCTAATGAACCATTTCGGTAATTCAAACACGACTCCTGAAGAGCCCAAACTCTAATTCGGACCCCAACCACAAGATTCCCTCATAGAATGTCGAAATCACTTTGTTTTTTTTTCATGGCTTTTTATCAAAAAGCCCTACAACTTTGATGGAGATCCTAAAAGTTGATTCTCAAAGGATTTTTCACGATGAACCTATCTTTATAAGTTAAAATAATTTCGGAGCCCTAGAAAGCACTTTTCCTTGTTTCGGGCATAACTCTTGCTCTAAGTGTCAGATTTTCACGTACCATTTATTGTTTCGAAGAGAAAAATGAGATCTACAACTTTCATGTTCGACACTTTTCAGATTCTAGCTATAGCAAAAAGTCACTTTTTCTCTCAAAGTTTAGTATTAAAAATCGTAACTAGGATTTCATCTGATACCGATTAAATCTAGACCCAACGGCTGGATTTTCCTATAAATAGGACGTCACCCCCACTTCAAAAACTGCACAACCCTTCTTCTTCTCTCTCATGCAGACCCCCTCTCTCCCTTTCCACCATTAATGAACAACTCCACCCCTAAAACACCTCCGCTCTTCGCCGAAACCACCTCCGACCACCGTGAACCTCCACCTTTTATCTTCCTCCACAACTTCCACCACCCAAAACCACCACTAACCACCACCCTCACCTCTGAAAATAGCCCCCAAACTGTGACTTCTAACACTACCCACGACTCCCCACAACCTCCATTTTCACCGTTCTTTCTTCCTACGACCTCCGATCTTTTATTCCTTTCATTTCTACCGATCAGTTTCAACTCTAGTCGCCGCAAACCACCCTCCACCACCATAGGCAGCCATCATGCCACCTTCCTCACCTCTTGATGGATCATTTGTATGTTGGCCATTCCAGGCTCTGGTCATCACGTAGAGTCCAACTACGGATCGTCGATCGGAGCTACAGTTTGAAAGTTGAGTTTTCGTCCTTCGTCTAGTATCCAAAAAATACGACACCTTGGGTCAAGGGGTATATTCTCGGGTATCCTGGGGTGAACCGCGTGTTCGGAAAGGTTAATAAACCTTTGGTCTTTACCTATCCAAGGGCAGGTTCAAAAACTATTGTTAAAAATTAAGATATTTTCCTACCGTTAAATTAAGCCACTTAAATTTTTATTAATATTTTATTGTCGTGTATGTGATTAATTGGTTATGTTGGCTATTACTAACCATGATGATTAAGTGGACAAGTTAGGTATTGAGTTGTGAAAATATTAAGGACCCTGGGTGTCTATGTGGGCTCCAGTGAATAAGTTTTGAAAAATGTGACGAATGATGATATAAGGATGGACGAGCACGTGGCCTTTATTATGTAAATTCATGTTATGTTCAAAGTTGTAATAATCATTGTGAAGTGCTACCCATATCGTTATATTTGTCCTCAATATGTTAACCCTGATACCTAAAGAAAATGAAATCAAGATAATTACCACTAAATATATCACTGTTACTAATATTATTATTATTATTATTATTATTATTTTATTATTAATTACTATCGAGCATAATGGCCAGCTCCGCCGCCGCTTTTAATAGTTTATCTTATTTAATTTCCTGTTACTTCCATTATTGAGCATAATGGTCGGCTCTGTCGCCGCTCTAAATATTTTCTTTATTTATTCAAATTTTGTCATTTATGTTATTGAGCATAACGGCCGGCTCTTCTGCCCCTCTTACAATTTTATTTATTTATTTTCTGCCATTTATATTAATGGATATAATGGTCGGCTCTGCCGCCTTATCCTTTGCAATTTTCTTAATTTAAAATTCTGTCATTTATATATCTATATTATAATAGCCGGCCCTGCCGCCTTATTATTAGTATTATTTTCTTATTATTGTTATTATTAAGATAAGAAACACATTATTTACTCATCAACCTGAACGTTATTTTAGCCAAGATATAGTCAGTATATTTCCTAAACTAAATATAGATGAACTACAACATCTGAAAAACGGGTGAGACCTAACAACTTAAGGACAAATATCGTGAAGCGGGAAACACATAGATACCCAGAGGTCAAAAGAAATAAAAGAACCAAAATGTGCATATTGCATCATGAAAAGGATTCTTGTAAAATGTAGAGCATAGACCAGGGTACGCTGGAGAACATTCGGGTTCGATCCCCATGAAGGATCTTGGGAGTACAATTAGGTCGGGCATCCAATGGCTTGGATTCACGCCCAATGTCGGATGGTCTGTGGTAAGCCTAATGTACTTTGACTAAAGACGGAGTGTACCTGTGATCATGCATAGCCAAGTCCCATTATTGTGTGATATGAATGATTAGATGAGGTGGATCCATGTTTATGAGTAGGACCCGTGAGTCCTTCGTAACCAGTGATGAGATATGATGTGTAAGGGACTTGGTGGGTTCCTATCGCTCTAATATGGAAACGTTGTGCCCTGGGACCGCCTAAGCAGGACGACTTCCAATGGATGAGATGATGAGAATGATGATGATAATGATGATGATGATGGATTAGTTTATTAGGCCCACACGCATCATGAGACTTAAACATCAAATAATTCATAATAAACCTAACTCATGCATTACATTATAGTATTATTGATTGCCATAGATTGTACATGTGTTGTTTGAATTAATTGTATTATACTATCTGTTGATTGGGTATGCCCGCACCGGGAACCCTCAGGGTCTGGAGTATATACTCACCCTTTTATGCTTATTAATAACAGAAGAGTCAAGAAATCAGGAATCGAAATACGAGGAGCAGCTGTGAGTTGGACCAGCTGGGAGCATTTGACGAATGTAGGATATGTATAGTTAAATATATAGATAATCAAATAACAAGACAACGGATGAATGTAGGGTGTCTGTGGGCCTCATTCTATTGAGAGTACAATTACTTTCAATTTATGAATGACTATGTTAATTATCTAATACTTGTTCCTACTGATCCACCATTATTTTACTTGTACAAAGAAAATATTTCCTATTTTTCTAAAAACTTATGACCTCTTAGTTAAGTAGGATAACCCAGCAGAAGGGTTGTCCTAGTTAACCGAGAATGTTACATTATTAGTGATTAACAGGATGTCTCATCCATATTAATCAGGTCATCATTTAAAAGCGTTATGATTTTATTTTTACGAGTTAATGGGATATATTTATTTTTTAAATTTGGGCCCAACAGGAATAACTCTTGATCCTACATATTCCCCAAACGTGAGAGGAAATCATAGTTACGTAGTTCTTCCTTTTATTATTGAAAAAATGTAAAATAGGTTTAAAACATTAAGATTTAGGAGATGTTAGTCAACAGGACGTCTCGTCCAAATTGATCTCAAATATTGTATATATCTTTTTTTTTAAAAAAAGGAACCTTAGGTTTATTTATTACTTTTTTAGAAGAGAAAAAAACTTAATGGTCCAAATTAATTATGAAATAAAGAAATTTATATTATTTCAAAACCTAGATCAACAGGACATCTCGTCCAAATTAATCTTTAATATAAATATTTTAGTTTTTGTTACATATCAACATTATTAAAATATTTTATAGTCTAAATTATTTCTTTTTTAAAAAAATTAAAGTAAAACATAGATTAACCGAACATCTCGTCCAAATTAATCTCTAATATAAAGATTTTAATTTTGTTACATATCAACATTATTAAAATATTTTTGATCTAAATTAATTTTTTTAAAAATTAAAACAGATTAACAGGACGTCTCGTCTAAATTAATCTCTAACATAAAGATTTTAACTTTCGTTAATGCCAAAATCAATTTTAACTTGGTTAGTAATGAACATTAAAAGTTATTCTATTTAAAAGTGTTTAGAAGTTCAAATTTTTAAACACGGTTAATGTATAACTGTCTTTAAAAGTGAGTTTTTTTTTATGCAGGTTTTGTTTTTATTCATTCCCCAAACCTGCAATAGAGAGCTTATAACATGACAGCCCAATTGATGTACAAAATAAGATAGATACAACTTAATTAATGAAAAAAATGAAAATGTATAAATTTCAATAAAACCATATAAATAAAAAATATGGTACATAAAATGTATCTGGAAACCTGCTACCAAAGTTTAAGATGCTTCACCTGGTGATGAAGCAAGTATTCTGACCTTGCAAGGGAGCCAAGGATACTGTCAGCAAGCTGAACAGATTTTACGTGTATCACATGCTTATGAAGGAGAAAGTAAGTCTGCCCAATGTCATCATGACTTACTTAATTTCCTTAATTGGGCAGAAGCAAAACAAGATACCATACCCTGTTGTGTTAATAAAGGTTTTTGCACTAGAAAATATACAAACCTAAACTGTAAGTGATCTGGTGACTCCTCCCTTCTTGGTGAGCAAGCTACCCATCTTCTCACCTGTGTTGGACCAGACCATAGAGAGTTCTATTCTGCCTCCTCCTCAAAAGAAAAAGTCAACTCCTACAGCCCCTAAGAAGTAGAAAGCTGAGGTTGTCAAACTAAAACCAGCCCCTAAGAGGAAAAGAAACAAAGTGAAGTATGCTGCTAAGAAAATCAGGAAAATGGTTTTGGATTTTTTTTGATGAATTAGTCTCTGATGATTCAAATCATTCAAACTCTCCTCTGGCTATGAAACTATGCAAGGTGATTCCTCCTCCATCTCTAGCAAAGGATTCAGATCCTACAAAGCCTATAGAATCAGAACCAAAAGCTGCTAAAGAGTCTTCTGACTCTAATGATCAGATTCCCCTCTCTCAGCTTCAAAGTAAGTCAATGGCTAAGAAATTTGAAATTTGAACCTGAGCAGCAGCAGCAGTCTCCTCCCCAACAAGTTCAGCCTCCACCTAAGGAAGAGCAACCATAGTAATCCTCTAAGCCATAGTAGCAGCAAGCCCCTCAACAAGCTTCTCAGTAAGTTCGAAGTTAATAGAAGTCTCAGCAGTAGCAATAGACCTCTATTGAAATCTATCAGAAATTCATTAACATCTTCACTGCTCTGCATCCTGATATTTTTGTACATGGATGGTCTGGAACTATGAGACGCCCTAAAAATGAGGGTAAATTTTTCACGATTTTAAAATAATAAAGTATGGAAGAAACCAAGAAATAAAATTTTAACAAGTAACCCCAGACCATTTTGAATAACTCATCCCATATATAAAGATATGAGAGGGTGGATAGATTAAATCAAGAGTGAACCTTGGACAATCAATCTTATAATCATCAACAAGGAATAGCGGAAGTGCACAATTAATTCATGAAGGGTGAATGTGAATAAGTGAAGGTTCAAGGCTATCCCATTTAGTTGTTAAAACATGTTAATTATATGCGTATGTTATTATATAATCATATCGTGACCAAACAATACCAATCATAACCTAAAATAGAGGAAAATATGTGAAATTAGGGCCATGAATCGATTCAAGAACCCTATGAATCGATTCAGACACTTCGGGAGTCCAAACAGTGAAAACAGGGCCCTTTGAATCGATTCAAGCTCGCATGAATCGATCCAAACGTTCCTGAACCTCATGAACAGTGATTCCAGTAAGCTTTGAATCGATTCATGCGGGGGCTTGAATTGATTCAAAGTGCCCAAATTCAGGAACAATAAAAACAATGTGTCTTGAATCGATTCATGCACTGTTGTGAATCGATTCATAACAGCACAGAGGACATCTTATGTAGAAAAAGTCATATTTTTGGACTTCTAACCCCCTAACTTACTCATACGAATTCCAATGCCTACCAAATTTTGACACCAACTTATGTACATCATTTGTGACGTGTAGCCACTGGCCGCACTCAAAATTTCCTAAAAATGAGAGAGTTATGCACATAAATACATTTCACTTATTTTGAGACATTTTTGTGCAACTCAAAGGCCTATTCTCATTGCAATTGGCAAATTTAAATTTCTACAAGTCATTAATCATGTATCTAAGCCATTGGAACCATTACATACCATTCAAATCTCGCAAAACTCATTTTGACCCTATTGGTTCCTCAATTATGCATAAAACCATAAAAATTCATCATATTCTTCATACCAAAGTCATTCATTCAACATTATAATGCCCTACTCACATTCTCATTCATACACAAGTCTCATATGCATAGTCAAGAAACATAAACCTTCAATTTACAATCAACATATCCATTGTTAGGGTCATTTCTAAAAATTAGCCATTTAAAACACATAAGTCTAATTTTTACACATGACCCATAAATCAATATTCAAGACCCATCAAAATATCATATACAAAATAAACGTCTATGCATATCGAGTGATTTATAAAAGAATGCCGGCCAAGGCTCACACTTTTTTTCCATATTTACCATCATCATTGCTCACCCTCCAAAAGAGTAGGATTTAATCATACCTACATCAAACTTTAAAATGGCAACTAGGAGATGAGTAACATATACCAAATAATTCAAAAACATACATTATGATGATATATATACATATGTGCATAACATATATTTCTCAAGAAGCATCATAAGCTTCACTCACACATCATCTTGTTTCATTTCAACATCATGCATACCCAAATCATTATATTTACAATTCACACATCAAAATCATGGCATTCTCCATAAAGGTCATCACACATTCAATGTTAGCACCACAACTTCCTTCCTCTTTATTTAACAATCATCTATCGCCACCATGGGCTACCAACTAGGAATATCTCCAGCTATATGTAAATGCTCTTATGGCTAATGCATATGCACAAAGGAATTCAATAACAATTGCGGATCCGACTATGGGAAACAATATCATATCAAGTGTGGGTCAAGCATAGGTATGCTACTATGCCCCTACTGTAGTAGTAAAATTGTACACTTACATCTCAAATCATCTATGTTTAACATTACTCTTTTACTAGTACGAAGCCGTTATCGCCCATATGTAGCACTAGTCACCCCGTTACTTGTGGATTCAACAATATGGCCTTACTTGCCATAAGTGCTACATATGGGCGTGCCCCTCCCAAACACACATCAAAAGAACCGTGCCTCATCAGGACACCGAGGTCACTTGCTCACCTTAGAGCTGCCAACCCACTGGGCCTGCCACATAGGGTGCCTCGTCACCAAACTAAAGGCATCTTTGTGATTCCAAGAATTACTAGGGAACAACCACATAATTTTACCCTGCACTGGGCCGTCGTCCCACTAGGCTTGCCTATCGGAACCCCTAACATTCCACATAGACAGTGAATGATATGTCATGGATACAAATCAAATGCATTCTCACACTATGCATCCTAAACGCCACTCCACAATCACAATTCACCACCAAGACTTAGTGGAACACCATGTACTCATTATTCTTAACCATCACCAATATTCATTGGATTTCATACACATAACTAGTTAGTGGCAATCACAACTCATCAATTCACATATCATGGGATATTCAATAACATTACAATCAATATAATCATGAGTCAATTCAACATTATAATCATCATCCCACAAACATACGCCACATAACACCATTCACTCTAAATGCATTTCAACCAAGTAATCATCAAATCATTCATCCAAGCCAAATTAACATAACAAAATCATATACACACATCACTAATGGATGAAATCAAGCATTTAGAGATGTTACCCCCTCCTACCTCAAGAGAAGTAGAAATCAACGCAGTCCGATGGTCCCGCCTCATTGATGGGATCGTTTCCTACATTATACCATATACCACACAATTAATTTTTATTCAACTACCAAGATTCAAGGGCTCATATCTATTTCTTGGTGTTTTATACCATTTCAATTCTCAACCTCATTTCTTTTATTCAATCCACCATAACCACCATGGGTTAGGTGCCTAAATTCATTATTATGCAATTAAAGCTAAACCGATTCATGGGTTTCCATATTAATTGGTTTCCAACCACCTTTTCCAATCACTAAACCTTATTAATGGCCATCCATCATCAATGTTGCATTCCCACATCATTAAATACCTCCTCTTAACATCAATAAATAATCCTTTACCCATATTTTTCATTTCCCCTAAATCATAGGGTTAGGGTTTCATTAAAAACCCAACAACCACCATCAATGTTCAACATTTCCCATCATCATAAATGCAAATTTTGTATACCCCTCAAGGCCCTCATGAAACTCACATTAAAACACCCTATCTTAGGGTTTCTCATCATAAATACTTCCCATTAATAACCCATATGCATTACCCTCTCAAAAATAATAATAACCCCTAACCTAGGGCATAACATCATGAGAAATGGAGAGGAACATACATCAAGCCAAGAAAATAAGTGAATACTAATGGGGAAGAAAGGGAGCACAAAAATGAGGGAGTCTCCAACATAAGCTTCTCCTTCTTGCTTGATAAGGAGGACAAAAATAGAAGGAGAAGAGAGCACACCCCAAAATGGTTTTGGAGAATGGAAGAAGAGGGTGAGGAAAATAAAAGGAGAAGAAAAAAGAGTGAACTTTTCCAAAGTAGAGGAAGCCAACGTGAATGAGAAAGGAAAAGGGAGTTTTAGACTTTTATTTTAACCCTTTCATTAAAGCTTTTTCCTTTTATAATTTATGAAATCTCTGTTCGGGCTCAATACTTTATCTAATAATTATTCTGTATATATATCTGGATTCCCAATAATATTATTAATAGCCCTGACCCATGACACCTCAATCGGACATACTTGGTCTAACACCCATATTTTAATCGGGTCTAATTTCAGCGGATAAAGCCCCAATAAATTATGAATAATCCCTAAAAATCTTAATTTAATTATTTTCAACATTTTAGGATATTAATTTGCTCACATATAATTATTTAGTATTTATTCTTCATATTTAATCATTTATATAAAATTAGGGATGTTACAATCCACCCCACCTAAAAGAAATTTCGTCCCTGAAAATTTACCAACCTGATTCGAATATCTTACGGTGCTGCTTTCGCTTATCATCCTCACACTCCCACGTGGTAGTAACCATATCTCCGTGCCTCCAAGATACCTTCACTAAAGGAATTAACTTGCTCCGTACTTTCTTGACAGAATGCTCCACAATAGTAGCAGACACCAGAGGAATAGATAAATTCTCCCTGATCTCAACATCATCAAGGGCTACCATATGTGTAGGATCATGCACGTACTTCCTCAACTGTGAGACATGGAACATATCGTGAAAATTTGATAAATGCAGACGGAGAGCAATCCTATATGCTAACTCGCCAATCCATTCGAGGATTTCAAAGGGTCCAATGAACTTCAAACTTAATTTCTTGCTCTTCAAAGCTCTTCCAACGCCCTTATCTTAGGATACTCTCAAAAACACATGATCGCCAACTTGAAACTCAAATGGCTTCCGCCACTTATCATAATAGCTCTTTTGATGATCTTGGGCAATTTTCATCTTTTCTTGTATCATCTTGATTTGTTCATTTGTCTCCACAATCAACTCCAGCCTTAAAGTCAAGTTCTCTCTAATTTCAAGCCAACACAACAGAGTTCTACATTTCCGACCATAATAGCTTCATAGGGAGCCATACTAATAGTACTATGATAACTATTATTGTACGTGAACTCAATCAATGGCAGGAATCTCTCCCAATAACCTCCATGCTCCAATACACAAGCCTGCAACAAATCTTCAAGGCTTTGGATTGTTCGCTCGGATTGTCCATCCATTTACGGATGATACGTCGAAATAAGCTTGAGCTTAGAACTCAGTTTTGTATGCAAGCTTCCCCAAAATTGGGAAGTGAACCGTGAGTCGTAATGAGGACACACTAAGGGAGGACCCTCACTCTATCTCAGATAAAGGACCAGAGGCTTACAAGGGTCCCCTTACAAGGGCTAAGTCCAAGAAAGCTAAAGAGAGCATCCATAAAGCCTTGTTATCCTTCCTCTCTTTGCTTAGTGGGCCCAAGCCCAAGGGAGACACCATGAGGATCTACTTGCTTTCATCTTGTAACATAAGTCATAATAAGATTCTTTAGACATTTAGGTTTTCTTTGGACCTTACTAGATCAATTGGGCCACTTTAGGGCCATGTACTTTCACCTTGGGCCATGTATAAGCCATGTTCTTTCCTTGTTTGTACTATTGGGCCATGGATCCATTATCCAAGCCCATTTCTCCTCCCTTGGCTGAAATATAGAAAGGCTATATAAGGGAGCTCTCCTTTATAAATTGACACAATAATAATCATTTTGAGATTTTTCACCTTGAGTGTAAATTTTCTAGAGTGAGAAGCTCGTCCTTCTCTCTAGGATTGAGTCTCTAGAGCAAGCTCTTATCCAAGAGGATCCTCTCCCTCTTAGTGGAGAGAATTAGGGAGTTATCTTCCCTTGGAAGTGGCCTCCCACCTTCACCTTCCATTCCTCCTTCCATTCCTTTCATCTTGTCTAAAGCACTTCACTTTCCCTCTTCTTTTCCACCCAAATTTCATCCAATTCTTTAGAGTTTTCCCTTTATCTTGTTTCGATTTCAACATTAAGAAAAGAATTCAGACATGGCTTGAAGGAAGAACAAGGAAATGAGCCAAGATCCACTTTCTCTTAAGAAGCTTGAAGAAACTTCTACATCATTTGGTATCATTTGAGCCAAGGAGGTTCTTTTCTTCTTCTTCCTTTATCATTTCGGTTTTGAGTTTTATAGCTGGCTGGTTGTGCAATTTTGTTTCATATAATTGTTTTGTTGATGCCATGATATAGTAGAAAATCCATAAAAAGTTGGTGTTATTGTAAATTTTTTATGTTAGTTCTTCTTTTCTTTCAATTTTGGCATATTGATCCTTTCATTTTCGGTTTGGTATGATCTTATTCTTGTTTAGGACTTGTAAAATTCAGAATGGGCACTTAGTTAATTCGGTTTTGAAGTTGTTAGCTTGGTAGTTACAAGTTTGTTAAGTAGTTAGAGCCAAAGTAGGTGTGTTGTGCCTTGTTGGAACCTTTTCTTTGTTCTAGTAATTTTCTTTAATCCAACTTTAGTAAGTACAAACCGTGTTTGGGAGTTGCCTAATCATCTTTAGGGACTCTTCTAAAGGTTCCAAATTCTAGTGTAAGGAGACCTTGATTTTAGGCTCTCCAAAGTTAGCTCATCATTAGGAGTATCAGCATTCTATTTTTAGCTTTTCATCTAGGTTTAATTTTGTTTTGAATGCACTATTAGGATCATCTATAATTCAGTTTTCATATTTCTTTGCATAAAAGAAAATTTTGTCAAAAAAAAAGAATCATAAGCCTTTCATTCATCTTGGTGGAAGAAGGTTGCATTTTCCCTTTAAGCAAAATAGTGAACATTAAAACTTGTAAGACTAGTATTGGGTTTCGGTTTTGGAACTAGAACTTGGTGTAGTACATTACAAAATCAAGAGGCAAAAGATAAAAAGAAAAGAGAAAGAGTACAAAAGAAAAAGAAAAGCAAAATCCCTACAACTCAAAATTCAAAAGGGGTGTTAAAAAGAAAAGTGTGAAAGTAGACCTCTTTAACAAAATTTATGAAGATTGAGCACCAAACCAAGTGGCAATTTCGAAACCCTAAAGCCATAAGAAAGTGTTTTGCTAGTTGACATCTTATACTTCGTTTCAATTACACTTGTTTGCTTGATAGTGCAACTCTAGAGTTTCTAGGCTTAGGTTTTTATTTACTTTATTCTTGTATATTATTTTTGTTGCTTGTCTTGTTTTGTCTACCTCCTTTCAATTTCAAATTCCTCTAGTCTAGCCTTTATTCATTTGAATATTTATTGCTTTTAGTGTCTTGTCAAAATCAAAAATCCAAAAACATTTCCATTTGAGTAGCTTTTCCTTCTTAAACATTTTTAGTTTGTCTTTTATTCCTTCTTAAGTTTTGTCTTTGAGTTTTCTTCCTTTCATAATTCCTATGATAATTCCCTACTCTATACCATTGAGGGTAGCATCTTGAGGATACTTGAGGTAAGAGTTCAATTGCTTTGGTAGACTTGAGACTAAAGAGCAAGGGTAAGGATTAAGAGAGGACACTTGAGAGGTTTAAAAACTTGTCTTGTCTTTTGCTAACCCAATTTTCATTGGAGTTTTGTGTTGGCATTATTTTGTAGGTGAGGTGACACTTCTACAAATTCAAGTGAAGAATAGTGAAGACCTTATAAAGGAAGCAAAAGCCTTGTAACATTAGACACTTAGGAAACTTTGTGAATTCTTAGATTTTGTGTAATAGGTTTTTGTCTTGTATTTTGGACACTAAAAGGACTTTGGACTTTGGACTCTTAAATTTTGTTCCATAGAATTTTGCCTAGTTAGTTGCATTTGCATTTGATTATTAATTTCTTTTAGTTAATTAGTTAGAGTTAGTTAGGAAGTTACAACTAGAGTTAGTTAGTTAGTTATTGGTCTTAACTAATTTGGTTAATTAGTTAGTAGTTGAAACTAATTCTTAGTTGGCATGACTAATCATAACTAATTCTTAGTTGGCATAACTACTCATATAACCAAAATTAGTTACAGGTTAGGGTTGTTAGATTTAGTTACAACTTCCATAACTAAATAACTTATTCGAATTAGGGTTTGTTAGGTGTTAGTTAGTTAGTTGAACTAAATTGGTTAGGATAACTACTTAGTACCGAATTTAGTTAAGCTTGTTTAGGGTTAGTTACTTGATTAGTTACAACCTAGGATCATCATAAGAAACATAGGTAAAGACAACCTAGGTCTTGCATAACTAATCATAGTACTACATCCTAGGATACAACCTAGTACAAGACAACTTAGGTTCTTGTTTCCCCTAAGGAAAGAAACCTAGTACTTGTATTTTAGGATTGTTATATGTTTTCTAATACTTGCCTTGCATCAAGCATCCTCGACTAGATTTCTTACAACTTTATTTTCATTGTCTCCAATTTCTTTGATAACCTTAAAAGATGTCTTCTAGTGATAGGGAAAACAAATCTATGCTTCATGTAACATCCTAAAAATCAATTAGAGTTAAACCCGGAACAGGGAAATTTATTTTTTTTTTAAATAAATCATGAAGAACCAGGCCAAAAATAAAACAAGAAAGGGAAGGCAAGGCAATAAAAAGCCGACCAATAAGCGACACGGCGAAAAGAAGTAGAAGCCAATCAATAGGCAGCCCAGCGAAAATACATAGCTGAAGCGAGGCCCAATTCGCTTGAGCGAAGCCGACCCAAAGCCTTCCATTGAAGACACACTCGCTGGAGCGAGAACTCACTTACTGAAGCAAGAAGCCACACTCGGCATTCCCATCACTCGGTAAAGGGATTCACTCGGTAAATAGAAGTAATTCCACTCGGAATCCAAAAACTTCCCTCACTCGGGTTATTACCCAGCCAAACACCACTCGGTGCATTCCAACCACATTCAATCAGAATGTGCCATACACCTACCACTCAGCAAATTCATCATTTCTCTCACTCGGAGAATACATAACCTTTAGATTACTTGGGTCGTTACCCATTTACTCGAAATATTATCAGGTTAAGTCACTCGGAAACCCATTCAAGAACTAACTCATCCTTCGAGCGGTATTCCACTCAGAAACTCACTCCAAGACCGACCAACCCATTCGGTCTTCCACTCGGAATACATATATAAAACACTTAGAATATACCTAATCTAATCCATCATAACAACTCTTCCCTTGGAGAGGTTCACTCGGATTTCCACTCGGGTTTATTCATGTTTTTCACCCGGAATCATTCAAGCCTATAATCACTCGGAAAAGGCCACATTATTAAGTCTCACTCGGAAATGGCTCTAAACCTCCTATATTCCTCACGGGATACATTAACTTAGATTTATTCACACAACATCATTTATATTCCAGTCGGTAAGAAGCATCAAATCAACATAAACACTTATATATATATATATATATATATATTTTTTTTCATCTATTCCTTCAAAAATTCATATTATGTTATACCCTCGGACAGATGCTCACCTTTCAATCGGCATTTATAAATAATGTCTTTCGCTCAGAATCCACTAGAGCTACCACCACTCAGAAAGAAAAACTCACACATGAGTTACACTCGGATACGGAGTCTCACCACAATCTTGCATCACTTGAAAGGGTCCCACATATGAATTTTTCACTCACTCGGAATATTATTGATTCTCATACTCAGTAAATTCTAATAGATTATGACTCGGAAGGTTTCCAAGTAAGTCCCCTCTCGGAATGTACAACCTAGTTCACTCGGAAAACTTGAGTCTTACCCGCTCGGAAATACTCTAGTCCTTCCACACTCGAATTAGGACCAAGTATCTCATCTCCCACACTAATAACTCAGCACATTCCTTCTTCTTAAGAGCCATACCAATCCATACACTTGGCCAAATATAAATATATCCCTCTCGAACATTCATCTACAATCATTACTCATAGAATAAAATAAACACAGCAATACATATATATATATATATATTCATATCTAATAAGTTGTACTCTCAACCCGAGAGATTTAATTCTCATACATTTAAACAAAAGGTTATACTAGAGCCGGCCAAGGCTATGACAACATCCTTCACACAATATATATATTACATATATATGCCTCCACAGTTTCGATACTTTGCGCACGGAAATGAGTTCTTCTTTCACTCGCTGTCCCGAGCAACATTCACTGAAATATAGCCACAGTAGGGGAGTGAGCTTACACATATAAAATGATAATTAATGACTCGGAAATCCTCCAGCCTTCATTATACAATGCAATCATATTGAGTTTATCAACAATATAAACTTATACACATTCAATTCCGATCGGTTTTTAGCAATTATTATGTTGCAACATAGGCTCCAAGCCTTTTACTCAGCTCCAAGTTGACCCGACCGTTTTACTGGTACCAAACCGTTTGCCCTCACACGTAACACAATTGCTCCAAGCAACAACGGAAGTGTTACAGGCAGCCCCGAGTCCAACTCGGTAAGCTTGCCTTGAGTCCAACCCAAGGTCTTCAAGCGTCCAACGCTTAGTGCACTCGGCACTGCCCCAAGTACAACCCAGGGTCTCTTATCATATTCAACAAGTATTCATTAGCAACATAATAGTATTTCAGTCGGTAAAGCCATGCAGTACATACATCTCATATATTCATTATGAAATCCCACCATATACATGCGAACAATCATATTATATCAACCAACTGTTCCACAATATACACTCGGTATATACATACATAACCAGTACCCCTTTTATGTTTGAATATAACACCTCGACACACATCCCAATCTCATACATTTACATACAAAGTTACCAACAGAACCTAGTTAACACACACACACACACACGATATTCATAAGTTATCATTAAAATATTTCACACAATCAACAAGTTCACAACACACACACACATGATACTTTCATCCTGGGCCCGTTTACAAACCATGCATTCGAGATGTTAAACTCCCCCTACCTCTAGGAGAACTTAGAGCTCTTCGAGTTAGAACGCTTGACTAGTTACTCCTTTACACGAACAGCCCTTGAACCCAGATATCAACTCTGAACCAACTTGGAAAGACCAAAAGTTAACCTCTTCCTCTACAGTTACTCACAACAAACAACCCCACAGTCTTATGTATCTCACACTACAACTTCCTACCGAACACTAACAGTTTTAAACGAGAGATGAAAAGGAAGAAGAAGACAACGAAAAGGGAAGAGGAAGAAGAAGAGTCTCCAAGGGATTTCTAAGAAAATAAGAGAATGAGAAAGGTAGAAGGGAAATGAAAGGCCTTCAGCACATATATCCCCCAGGGCCAACGGAGAGTGGGCGTTCCAACGTATAATGATGGCTGCTGCACCATCACGTCACTATCCGTCAGCCATCAGCCATCGCACATTAATTGGAGTGGATCAGAATTATCACTTAGCTGATTTGCAATTTCCCTCAATTACCATTTTAACTTATCCTTAATTAATATTTATTCCTTAATTACCCTTAATCCAAAAATTAGGATGTTACACTTCATAATATAATGGAAAGTTTGAATAACATCAATAATAGGTTAAATAACCTAGAGCATAATAAAAACCCTAGAACTAGACATAGAAATCAAAAAAATCAAAGACATAACAATAGTGATAGTGAGGATGAGCCTAGACATAGAAGACGCCATGAACATAAAAGAGAAGACATAGGCTTAAGAGAGGTAAAACTTGAAATACCCCCATTTAATGGCAAGAGTGATGTTGAAGCTTATCTAGAGTGGGAAATGAGAGTTGAAAAATTATTTAATTCTCATCAAATAAAAAAAGAAAAGAAAGTTAGGATTACAACTCTTTCATTCCAAAATTATGCCTTAGTGTGGTGGACTCAAATATGTAAGGAGAGGCAAAGAGATGATTTTCCACCCATAGATGATTGGGTAGATTTAAAAGCCCTTTTAAGAAAAAGATATATTCCTAACTATTTTCGAGAGGAGCTATTAGCAAAGCTAAATATATTCACCCAAGGCTCAAAAAGTGTAGAAGACTACTACAAAGCCTTAGAGATAGCCATGATTAGGGCCAATTTAGAAGAAGATGAAGAAACCCTAATGCATAGGTTCTTACATGGCCTCAATAGGAACATCAAAAATAGGGTAGAACTCCTTCCTCATGTTGATATAGAAGAGTTACTACACCAATGCACTAAGGTAGAGAACCAATTCAAAGAGAGAGAATCCTATAGTGGGGAGAATAAAGCCTACAAGTCTAAGTGGGTAGGTCAAGACAACAAGGGTAGGTTTGAGAGAAACCCTAGGGAGAAGGAAGTGGGCACTTCTTCTTCCAAATTACCAAGTGAGTTGCATAAGAATGGTAAAGTCTTTAGGCACCAAAAAGATAAGCATGAATCCACATCTAAACCACAATCCTCTAGATCATCTACCAAAAATGTTTTAAATGTCTTGGTAGAGGTCACATTGCTTCCGACAGTCCAACAAAAAGAACCATGATTTTGAAAACTAATGGAACCTACTCAAGTTAATCAGAGTCTGATTCTGATAATCACACATCAAGTGATGACTCAAGTAGTAATTCTTATTACACTGAGCATATTTAGGGGATGATGGTGAGTTGTACATGATTAGAAGATTGCTTGGTAGTTATGTTAAGCTAGATGACACTAGACAAAGAGAGAACATCTTTTATATAAGATGTTACATAAATGACAAACTATGTTCTCTCATTGTGGATAGTGGAAGTTGTGTGAATGTAGTGAGCCAAAGATTAGTACATAAGATGGGCTTAGAATTAATAGATCACCCTAGAACTTATAAGTTGTAATGGCTTAATGAAAAAGAGGAAATGTTAGTTAATAAGCAAGTCTTAATCAACTTCACCATAGGCATAAATAATGACAAAGTCAATTGTGATGTAGTACCTATAGAGGAAACTCACATCCTTTTAGGAAGACCTTGGCATTTCGATAGGAAGGTCATCCATGAGGGGTTCACTAACACCCTCACCTTCAAGTTAGATGGTAAGAAGATAGTTTTACACCCCTTAACTCCACAACAAGTAGCTAAAGATCAACTACAAATGAAACTTAAAAAAGATAGAGAGTTAGGATCTTCTTCCTCTAATCATATAGAAAAACATAAGAAAAACAAAAAAAAGATAAAGGAAAAGGAGTTGTCATCTATGATGACTCTAGAGCCAACTTCTTGGCTAATAAACATAATGTGAAACATGTTATGTTTTCACACAAACAATGCTTGATCATGTATGCAAAAGACATCCCTAGCACTTCTTTATGCTCAATGGGCTCTTCCCCCCTCCTTTGCCCAAAGGGATACAAAACATCTTAAGTGAATTCAAAGATCTATTCCTTAAGCACATCCCAAAAGGCTTACCTCCTATTAGGGGCATTGAGCACCAAATAGATTTAATCCCTAGTGCTAGTCTTCCAAATAGACCTTCATATAGGTGCAACCCTAGGGAAAGCCTAGAAATAGATAACCAAGTGAAGGAACTAATATCTAAGGGTTGGATTAGAGAAATTTTAAGCCCTTGTGCTTTACCTGTTTTGCTAGTTCCTTAAAAAAATGGTTCATGGAGAATGTGTACGAATTGTAGAGCCATAAACAACATAACCATTAAGTATAGGCATCCAATACCTAGACTTGATGATATGCTTGATGAGCTTAGTGGTTCTACTATATTTTCCAAGATTGATCTTAAAAGTGGCTACCACCAAATAAGAATCAAAGAAGGAGATAAATAGAAAGCTGCTTTTAAAACCAAACTTGGATTATATGAGTGGTTAGTTATGCCTTTTGGCTTGACTAATGCACCAAGTACTTTCACAAGACTCATGAATCATGTTTTAAGGGAATTTATTGGGCATTTTTTTGTGGTCTACTTTGATGACATTTTAATTTACTCAAAGACCATGACCTCTCATCTAAACCATCTCAAACAAGTTATGCTTGCTTTAAGAACAAACAATCTCTATGCAAATTTTGAAAAATGTTCTTTTGGCATGGATAGCATTGTATTCCTTGGACTCGTAGTTAGTTATAAGGGTGTTGAGGTAGATCACTCCAAAGTGAAGGCAATCCAAGATTGCCCAACACCTAAAAATGTGAGTGAAGTAAAAGTTTTCATGGTCTAGCAAGTTTCTATACGAGATTTGTGAAAGATTTCTCTACTTTAGCCTTCCCTCTAAATGAGTTAGTAAAAAAGAATGTTCCTTTTGTGTGGGGGGCCAAGGCAAGAGAAAGCCATTCTAGATCTCAAGGAGAAGCTCACTCATGCTCCAATTTTAGCACTTCCAAATTTTTCAAAAACCTTTGAGCTTGAGTGTGATGCTTTAAATATGGGAATAAGAGCCGTCCTATTGCAAGAAAGTCACCCCATTGCTTTCTTCAGTGAAAAGCTTAATGGGGAAACTCTCAACTATCCCAAATATGACAAAGATTCTATGCATTAATTAGAGCCCTTCAAACTTGGGAACATTACTTGACCCCAAAAGAGTTTATCATTCATAGTGATCACCACATAAGTTGAACAAGAGACATGCTAAGTAGGTTGAGTTCTTGGAACAATTTCCATATGTCATCAAGTACAAAAATAAAAAATCTAATACTGTGGCAGATGCTTTATCAAGAAGGCACTCTTTACTAGCCTCTCTTGGAGCCAAAGTTATTAGACTTGATGAGATTAGGACTTTGTATCCAAGTGACCTTGACTTCTCAAACATATTTAACTCATCTTCCACTTCTTCATCTAATAAAGGCTTCTACATTCTAGATGGCTATCTCTTTAAAGCCAATAGACTTTGCATTCCTAGGAGCTCTTTAAGAGATCTATTATTAAGAGAAAGCTATAAGGGAGGCTTAATGGGCCATTTCGGAAGAGACAAAACTTTAGCCATTTTACATGAACACTTCTATTGGCATAAAATGAAAAAAGATGTTCAAAAACATTGTGCTAGGTGTATTGTATGTAGAAATACTAAATCTAAACTTTCACCTAGTGGTCTTTATACCCCATTGCCTACACCTAGTGCACCTTGGATTGATATATCTATGGATTTTATGTTGGGCTTGCCTAAGACCCAAAGGGGAATGAATTTTATCTTTGTATTGGTGGATAGGTTTAGAAAGATGGCTCACTTCATCCCTTGTCATAAGGTAGATGATGCTAGTCATATTGCTAAACTCTTCTTTAGAGAGATTGTAAGACTTCATGGTGTTCCTAAAACTATCATTTCTAATAGGGACACCAAATTCCTAAGCCATTTTTGGAGAACTCTTTGGTCAAGTCTAGGAATGAAGATTCTCTTTTCTACCACCTATCATCCTCAAACGGATGGCCAAACTAAGGTAGTAAATAGGACCCTTTCTCAACTTCTTAGGGTCTTAGTGCGTAAAAATATTAAATCTTGGGATGACTGTTTATCCCACATTGAATTTGCCTATAATAGGGTACAACACTCAACAACTAAGCATAGTCCCTTTGAAGTTATGTATGGTTTTAACTCTCTCACACCTTTGGACCTTTTGCTCATTGATGTTTTTGACTTTGTCCTTCACATAGATGGAGAGGCAAAGGCCAAGTTTATTAAAGCTTTTCACGAGCAGGTTAAAAACCAAATACAAACTAATAATGAACACTATGCTTATTTTGCTAATAAGAAAAGAAAGGAAGTCACCTTTGAGGTTGGAGATTAGGTTTGGCTACATCTTAGAAAAGAAAGATTTCCAAACTTGAGAAAATCTAAACTCGACCCTAGAGATGATGGCCCTTTCCAAATAATCAAGAAAATGAATAATAATGCCTATGTCCTTGATTTACCAGGGGATTATGGTGTGAGTGCTTCATTCAATGTGTCTGACTTATCTTCTTTTGACTTAGATAAAGAGGATGATACCTTAGATTTGAGGACAAATCTTTTTGGAGAGGGGGGCATAATGAGGACACACTAAGGGAGGACTCTCACTCCATCTTAGACAAAGGACTAAAGGCTTACAAGGGTCCCCTCACAAGGGCCAAGTCCAAGAAAGCTAAAGAGAGCATCCATAAAGCCTTGTCATCCTTCCTCCCTCTGCTTAGTGGGCCCAAGCCCAAGGGAGACACCATGAGGATCTACTTGCTTTCATCTTGTAACATAAGTCATAATTAGATTCTTTAGACATTTAGGTTTTATTTGGACCTTACTAGATCAATTAGGCCACTTTAGGGCCATGTACTTTCACTTTGGGCCATGTATAGGCCATGTTATTTCCTTGTTTGTACTATTGGGCCGTGGATCCATTATCCAAGCCCATTTCTCCTCCCTTGGCCGAAATATAGAAAGGCTGTATAAAGGAGCTCTCCTTTGTAAATTGACACAATAATAATCATTTTGAGAATTTTCACCTTGAGTGCAAATTTTCTAGAGTGAGAAGCTCCTCATTCTCTCTAGGATTGAGTCTCCAAAGCAAGCTCTTATCCAAGAGGATCCTCTCCCTCTTGGTGGCGAGAATTAGGGAGTTATCTTTCCTTGGAAGTGGCCTCCCACCTTCACCTTCCACTCCTCATTCCATTCTTTTCATATTGTCTGAACCACTTCACTTTCCCTCTTCTCTTTCACCCAAATTTCATCCAATTCTTTAGAGTTTTCCCTTTATCTTGTTTCGGTTTCAACATTGAGAAAAGAATTTAGCCATGGCTTGAAGGAAGAATAAGGAAAGGAGCGAAGATCCACCTTCTCTTAAGGAGCTTGAAGAAACTCCTACATCAGGTCATGATCTGACACAATACTCGAAGGTACACCATGTAGCCTAACAATTTTTCTAAAGGATTCTTCATGTTCATAGGCAAGAAGTGAGCACACTTCGTCAATCTATCAACAATTACCCATATTACATCATTTCTAGCAGTGTCCTGGGAAATCCAGAAACAAAGTCCATAGCAATGTCATCCCACTTCCAAAAGGGATATTAAGAAGTCTTAAATAACCAGATGATTTTTGATGCTCAACCTTAGCCTTTTGACAAATAAGGTAAGATGCTACAGAATTTGCCACATCACGCTTCATACCGGGCCACCAGAAATTCTTCTTCAAATCTTGATACATTTTTGTGGAACCAGGATGAATGCTCAACACACTCTTATGAGCTTCTTCAAGTACCAGCCTTATCAAATCACCACTAGATGGGACATAAATTCGACTCTTCGCACGCCAAATACCATCATGACCTTCCGTTAAAAATGAATTCTTCCCATTAGCTTGAGCTTTTTTCATCTTAATCTAATACTCATCCTTTGGTTATTGCAATTTCACGGTTTCAAGGAACAGATTAGCAACCGTTAATATCTCAAGGGACATCTTTAGGGTATATATTTCTACACCCATATTCAAGTTTCTAAATCGCTCAATTAGCTCAAACTCTTTCACCATCATTGTGGAAACATGCAACGACTTTGACTCAAAGCATCAGCAACCATATTTGCCTTCCCGGGATGGTATCTCAAATCAAACTCATAATCTTTTAGAAACTCCATCCATCGTCGTTGGCGCATATGAAGCTCCTTCTGATCAAATTGGTATTTAAGACGCTTATAATCACTAAATACCACAAACTTCGAGTCGTACAAGTAGTGTCACGACATCTTCAAAGCAAATACCACTGTCGCCAATTCAAGATCATGCGTGGGGTAATTAACCTCATGCGATCGCAACTGTCTCAATGCATAGGCTATCACACACTCACTTTGCATCAACATAAAACCAAGACCAAACTTGGTAGCATCATAATACACCATAAAGTCATCCAATAAGTCGGGTAAAGCCAACACGGGAGCAGAAGTGAGTCTAATTTTCAACTCTTAGAAACTCTTTCCACAATCAAGATTCCACACAAACGATTGATTCTTATGGGTTAGTTTCGTCAATGGCAAAGGCAAATGGGAGAAACCTTTAATGAATCACTGGCAAGACCAAGAAAACTTCTTATTTTGGTCACAGACGTTGGTATTTCCCAAGCCATCACGGCTTCAATCTTTGATGGATCAACTGCAACACCATCTTTGGAGATAACATGTCCAAGAAGTTAAACCTCCGACAACCAAAATTCTCACTTGGAAAGCTTCACATACAGCTCTTTCTTGCGAAGAATACTCAAAACAAGGCGAAGATATTCCTCATGCTCTTCAAGACTCTTGGAATAGATAAGAATGTCATCAATAAACACCACAACAAATAGGTCAAGATACTCATGAAAGATACGATTCATGTAATCCATGAAAATCGTAGATGTATTTGTCACACCAAAAGGCATCACCACATACTCGTAGTGGCCATAGCGAGTGTGAAAAAGAGGCTTTGGAATATTGTTGGTCTTCACCCGGATTTGGTGATATCTGGAATGCAAATCAATTTTTGAGAACACCACTGCATCCTTTAATTGATCCAAAAGATCATCAATACGAGGTAGGGGATATTGGTTCTTAATGGTCAACTTGTTAAGTTGTAGATAGTCCACACATAACCTCATACTTCCATCCTTCTTTTTCACCAATAATACTGGTGCACCCTAAGGAGACACACTTGGGCAAATAAACTCTCATTCTAACAACTCTATAACTTGTCTCTTCAACTCGGCTAACTCCATAGGAGACATCCGATACGGTGCTTGAGAAACAGGCTCCACACCCGGAATAAGGTCAATAGAAAATTCCACCTCTCGTGGAGGAGGTAAACTAGGTACCTCATTAGGAAATACATCTGGAAATTTGGATACGAAATGGATATCAAGGGATCGAATGGCATTTTCTCCATCCAATATGCATAGCATAACAAGGAGTTAAGATATACCTTACACATCAAAGCGCTCGGCAGTTAGAGAAGGAAAAATAATGCTCCAATTCAAACAATCCACCAATACCTTATTAGTAGATAACCAATCCATTCCTAAAATAACTTCTAAGTCCTTCATGGGCTAGCAAATAAGGGATACGACAAATCTCTAATCCTCAAGAATCATTTCAATATCATCACACCGAGTGACCATCCGCAAACAAGTGCTGGTCGGTGTAGACACCATGATAGAACCTTTCATCATGCTTATTGACAATTTTAATCGCCTCACATAATCTTTTGAAATAAAGGAGTGTGTTACACCTAAATCAAATAACATATCAACATATTTACCAAATATTTGGCACTTACTTTGAACTAGATCACTGGCTTATGCAGCTTCTTCTCTCGTCATGGTAAATACTCTTTCAGCAGTTTGTCGGTTAGCAGCATTGTTGTGACCATTTCTGCCACCATTGCCATTACCTCGGTGTTACCATTACCACGACCGTTACCACCATTACCATTACCATGACGACCACCATTAGGGCCGCCATTATGGTTTCCACGACCACGACCTCTAAAAGTACCATAGCCTCTACAGATTCCATCATTACATGCCACCATATCCGTGGCATTCAAGGGACAATCAGGACGATTGTGCCCCAGTTTGTTGCATCTATAGCACACCACCGTCTCTTCATGGTCACATTCGTAAGCCAAGTGGTTCCCACCACATCGGAAGCAATGGTGTCCTTGGCCATTACTGTAACATCCTAATTATTAAATTAATGACCAGATTAAAATTAAGATTAATTACAATTAGGATTAATTGTTAATTGAGATTACTTATAAGTTAAAGCATGACCATTGATTGTGATTGATTGATTGTGACATATGACAATGGAGTGGCTGCCATTTCACGTTCTCCCACCCGCTCACTCTCTGCTTTTTCTCTTGACCCATGTGCTGAAGATAAACCACCCCTTCTTTCTCTCAAAAATCCCCTCGAGACTTTTCCTCTTCTTCCACTTTTCTTCTCCTTCTTCTTCGTTCTTCTTCTTCTTTGTCAGTTTACGACTGTGGTGTTATAGAGGACTCGAAGTTCCCCACTGTTGGCAAGGAACGATCGTTCGGAGGAGGAGCAACTCCCAGTTTCTCCAAGCTGTGTATGTGGTGTTCGTCTGGATCTAAAGGTTGTTGAGCGAGAGAGACTGAGGCAATGAGCAGAGCACGGGTCAACACTGAAAATCGAGGAGCTTGCGTCTTTCCAGTAGGTAGGGGGCGCTTTACATCTCAAATGCATAGTTATGGACGGATCCAGGGTGAAAGTACTGCACTTTGTGTTTATGGTTGTGAATATGTTGATTGTGTGAATCATATGATGAAAACTTTCGAATACTGGGTGTGTGTGTGCGTTAGCTGAGTCACGTAAGGTTATATCTTTCTCCGTCCATGAGATGTGTGTTAGTAAACATGTGAATGTATGAAAATGTACTGGATCTGTGTTGGTCGAGTGCATGCGTTAAGAGTTTATTATGCTAAGTCCCGTATGTAGTTTAACACTTAACAGTATGTGGTATATGTTACTGATATTACTAATACCGAGTGTATATTGTGGGACTGTTGGTTGATTCCTGTGTAGATTTTTATATTAGAAAGCATGAAACTGTGTTGTTGTGAATAATGGTATGATTACCGAGTACTTGTACTGAGAAGCCGAGGGTAAATCCCTGATTGATATCTTATGATTGTATGCATGTAAATGTTGGGATGAATCTGATGGGATTTCATAATGAATACATGAGATGCATGTGTTATGTGGTTTTACCGAGTGAAATACCGCTGTTGTGCTAATGAATATGTATGGAAGAACAATAAAAGACCTTGGGTTGGACTCAAGGCAATACTGAGTGAAACACTCGTGTACTAGTGTTGGACGCTTGGTGAAAGTCCTTGGGTTGGACTCAAGAAAAGCTTACCGAGTTGGACTCGGGGCTGCCTGTAAAACTCCCGTTGTCGCTTGGAGCGATTATGTTACGTGTGAGGGCAAATGGTTTGGTACCAGTAAAACGGCTGGATCAGCTTGGAGCTGAGAAAAAGGCTTGGAGCCTATATTGCAACATAAAAATTAATAAAAACTGATCAGATCCGACTAAAATTAATGTGTGCACACTTATATTGTTGATGAGCTCAATGTGGTTATATGCGTATGTATGGGGAATATGAATATGAGCATTATGGCTGTGTATTACTGATTAATATGGCTGTGTGTTATTTGAATAAATTCTGATTGAATGTTACTGTGTGGATATATTAAATGACAGTGCATGTGATAGATTGATTGAGAGATAATGCTGTGTAGTGGAAAGCTAGAGGATTTTCCGAGTCATTACTGTCATTTTATATGTAAAAGCTCACCCCTATTGTGGCCATATTTCAGTGGATGTTGCTCAGATGAGGAATGATGGGAGAGCACCAATTGTTGGGAAGTGTATTGTACAGTGGAAATGTACATGTATATATATATATTGCATAGATGGTTTTTGTATAGCCTTGGCTGGCTCTTAGTTAACGTTCTGTTTTTAATGTGTAGGATTTGAACTCTCTCGGTATTGAGAGTAAAACTAAACATATTTCAATATATATATAATGCTATGTGTTTTTCTTGTTCAGTGGGTAATGATGTGGGTGAATGTCTAAGTTGTGTACATCTATATTCTACCAAATGAATAATGCTTGCGTGATTCCGAGTAAGGGAAACCTATAGTAAATCCGAGAGAGGTGAGATCTGAGACCCTCTTCCAAATGAAGAAGGGTTGGGCTAATTCTGAGTGAGTTATGCTCATTAAAGGAGTAATTCCCTAGGAGGATCAATCGAAGGGTGTTATGTGAGAAATACCTTTAATAAGCCTACTCCGAGTGAGTGAAGTCATGTAATTCCGAGTGGGAATTGACTTAAAAACTTCCCGAATAAGAACTTATTAGAAATTCCCCGAGTGGAAAGGAGCTAGGGTATTTTCGAGTGAATGAAGCCCTAAAATCCTTAGGCGAGACTTGGCTTAGTAAGAAGTTCTCAGAGTAAAAAATATTACATATACCGAGTGAAAACTGTGTGAAGCACATCCGAGTGAGATTCGACTAAGGAAAATACTCCGAGTGAGGAAGAGTTAGAGATTCTGAGTGAAATAGCCGAGGGAATCATTTCCCGAGTGGAGATCCAAACGTTCCGAGCGAATTACGAATATGACCTTTCAAGAATAAAATAAGGAGCTGATTGAGAGTTCACCGAGTGAACTTAGGTTCCGATTCCGAGAGATGAGGATACCGAGTGGACTTGAGTTTAGATTCTGAGTGGTCGAATTATCCGAGTGCTTTGTTCGCTTGGGCGAGTAAGGTTTCGCTCCAGCGATCATGGTTCGCTTAGGCGCTTTCTTCCGCTGGCTATTAATTAACCGATATTGGGCGTTGTTAACGTGGGGGCATCCTGACCCGGTTTTTCCTTTCTTTGGTCGGATTTTGTTCCGATTTTTCCCTTCTAGCCGTTCGAAATTTTTGGAAAAATTTTTCTCTTGTCTCGGATTTTATTTAATTTAGTTAGGATGTTTCATTTTGGCATCAGAGCGGACTTAAAAGGTCCAAGGCCAAGGTATGCTTATTCTTAGTAAGCGGTTGTGTGCATTATGACCGAGTATCGTAGTTATTTACAGCATCTGATGGATTTGATCCATGTTTAAGCACAATTTGAGTGACCATGTGCCTATAAGGTATTGTTTTGGGGGTAGAAGATTGTTCCTACCCTGGTTCGATTAATTATATGATACTTAAGGATTGTATAATATTGTGTTATAATTGTTGAATATTGGGTTAAAGTCCGATCGGTAGTGAGTAATTCTGTAAACTTATACTTGAAAGGGGTGTTAATTTCAGGATAAGTCATGGCAAATCGTCATAGCATGGAAGCCATAGCCACGGCATTCCAGCGTTTCACCGACATATTCAAGAGGCAGAGCCAGCCTCGAACTAATGATGACCAAGCGTTGGACCGCTTCCTGAAGAGGAAGCTGAGTGAGTTTGAAGGAGGATTCAATCCCGAATCGGCTTATTCATGGATTCAGGATTTAGAAAGGATCTTTGGTGGCCTTCAATGTACCGAGGCCCAGAAAGTGGACTATGCTGTATATATGCTGCAAGCTGAAGCCGAGTGTTGGTGGAAGATCACCAAGGCCCGATTGATTGATGCAGGTACCCAGTTAATCTGGGAGAATTTTAAAGCATGTTTTCTTGAGAAATACTTTCCTGACACGGTGAGGAGTCGGAAAGAATTGGAATTCATGGAACTAAAGCAGGGTTCTATGACTGTTGAGGAATACGCTGCTAAATTCGAAGCACTATGCCTGCTCTATCCTCCATTTCAGCAACCCAGAACTGAGGGTTCCAAGTGCATTAAGTTCGAAAGCGTATTGAGACCCAAGCTTAAGAGAGCCTTCAGACACCAGGAGATTCGGAATTTTCCAATGTTGGTGAACAAATGTAGAATTTTTGAGGAAGATGAGAATGTCCACCCGGGCCAGAGCAGCAGGACCGACACGTCCTTGAAGCCACAACAGCCTCGCTTCAAGAAGCCGGGCAATGTTGGAAAAGGCAGACCCTCTTCTAAATATCAAGGACGGGGAAATCATGGTGGACGTTTTGGAGGTCATCCTGGGAATGGTAAGTGCTTTAGATGTGGTGGGGACCACTTTGCTCGAGAGTGTGATGTTGGAAAAGATGTTGTATGCTTCCATTGTAATGAAAAAGGGCACGTACGCCCCGACTGCCCTCAACTGCAGCAAGCCAATGCAAACGTACAGCGTGGAGGTTTCCGAGGAAGAGGTTGAGGAAACGACGACCGAGGGAATGGTGGCAGAGGCAATGGTGCTCGGGGTAATATAATGTTTGCCCCAAATAACCGAGAGAGAAATTCTGAGCAACCAGCTACAGGACGGGTTTATACAATCAATGCCGAGGAAGCTGCACAAGCTAACGACTTGGTGTAAAGTAAGTGCTCACTCGGTAGTCATACTCTTGATGTAGTTTTTGATTCTGGAGCTACTCACTCCTTTATAGCTGACGATTGTGTGAGACATTTGAGGTTGTCGACTGTGTATATAGATCAGACTTTGGAGGTAGCCAATCCGACCGGCGTTAAAGTGTTAACATCGATGATGTGCAAAGATGTAACCTTTATGTTGGGTGATCGGAGTTTTACCTTCGATTTAGTATATGTGCCTCTAAAAGACCTCGACATAGTACTTGGCATGGATTGGCTTTCAACCAACAAGGTGCTGGTGGATTGCCAAAATCAAAGGGTGATTTTTCTGAGGCAGAACGATAATGATTACGTAGTGCAAGGTATAGCCCAGTTATTTATGATGCTTTGTTTGACCGAGGGTGAGAGTAGAATCCGAGTGCATGATATTCCAATTGTTTGCGATTTTCTTGAGGTGTTTCTGGATGATGTGCCAGGTGTCCCTCCAAATAGAGAAGTTGAATTCTCTATTGACTTAATCCCTGGAGCCGAGCCAGTCTCCAGTGCTCCTTATAGGATATCTCCAACTGAATTAGCCGAGTTGAAGAAGCAAGTTGATGAGTTACTCGGTAAACAGTTTATCCGGTCGAGTGTGTCACTGTGGGGCGCACCGGTGTTACTCGTCAAAAAGAAAGACGGCAGCATGAGACTATGTATTGATTACCGACAGCTGAACAAGCTCACTATAAAGAATCGGTACCCATTACCGAGGATTGATGATTTGATTGATCAATTGAGGGGTGCTTCGGTCTTCTCAAAAATCGATTTACGGTCGGGATACCACCAGATCCGGGTGAAGGACTCGGATATTCCCAAGACCGCGTTTAGGACTCGGTATGGTCATTACGAGTATGTAGTAATGCCATTCGGCGTGACAAATGCCCCTGCTGTATTCATGAATTACATGAACAGCATTTTCTACCCATACTTGGACCGATTCATGGTCATTTTTATCGATGATATCTTGGTTTATTCTAAAACCCCTGAGGAGCATGAGAAACATCTCCGATCGGTACTCCAAATATTGAAAGAGAAACAACTATTTGTGAAACTTTTGAAGTGTGACTTCTGGATGGATAGGATCCATTTTCTTGGGCATGTAATTTCCGAGGAAGGTGTCTCGGTAGATCCTTCCAAGGTGAAAGCTGTAACGGCGTGGGAGAGGCCTAAGTCGGTCTCAGAGATTAGAAGCTTCATGGGTCTGGCCGGTTATTATAGAAGGTTTATTGAGGGGTTCTCTAAGCTTGCTCTGCCCCTGACCAAGTTGACTCGGAAGAATGTTCCTTTCATGTGGAGTTCTGAGTGTGAGAGAAGTTTCCGAGAGCTAAAGACTAAGTTGACAACAGCTCCAGTGTTGGCGTTGCCAAATTTGCAAGAAAGCTTCGTGGTCTACTGTGATGCATCGGGACTCAGCCTGGGATGTGTGCTGATGCAGAAGAACCGAGTGATAGCTTACGCCTCTCGTCAATTGAGGCCACACGAGCAGCACTATCCGACTCATGACTTGGAGTTGGCAGCTGTTGTCTTCGCGTTGAAAATATGGAGACATTACTTGTATGGCTCTAAATTCGAGGTTTATAGTGACCATAAAAGCCTCAAATATTTATTCGATCACAAAGAGCTGAACATGAGGCAAAGGAGGTGGACGGAATTCTTAAAAGATTACGATTTCGAGTTGAAGTATCATCCAGGTAAGGCGAACGTTATGGCCGACGCCTTGAGCTGGAAGTCGATTCATGTGGCAATAATGATGGTGAAAGAAATGGAATTAATTGAACAATTTCGAGACATGAATTTGCACATGGATGTCTCTTCGTCTCGGAAGGTAACGCTCAGAATGTTAAAGATAGCTAATGAGTTTCTGAAGCTAGTGTATGTGGAGTAGAAGTTGGATCCCTACTTAGCTAAGATGAAAGAGACTCAGGCTAAGGGCAAGGATCTGTCCTTAACCGAGGGCTCGGGTGGAATTTTCCGGGTGAAGGATAGGATTTATATGCCGGGTGCTGGCGAATTGAGGAAGATGGTGCTCGATGAAGCCCACAAGAGCCTGTTAAGCATCCACCCGGGCACTACAAAGATGTACCATGACTTGAGGATGCACTTCTGGTGGCTCGAATTGAAAAGAGATGTGGTCGACTATGTGGCTCAGTGTATCATTTGCCAGAAGTCAAAAGTTGAGCACCAGAAACCGTATGGTAGAATGCAACCTCTTGAAATCCCCGTGTGGAAATGGGACTCAATTGCCATGGACTTTGTAATGGGATTGCCTAGAACCCGAGTGGGTTATGATTCCATTTGGGTCATTGTGGACCGATTAACGAAATTAGCACATTTCTTACCCATGAACATGAGGTATTCCTTACAGAAGTTAGCCCAGATTTATATCCGAGAAATTGTCCGACTGCATGGTGTGCCAACTTCTATCATGTCGGACAGGGACCCAAGATTTACTTCCCGGTTTTGGGGAAGCTTACACCAGGAATTAGGCACTAAACTCCGACTGAGCTCAGCCTACCATCCCCAGTCGGATGGGCAGTCCGAGCGAACAATACAAAGTTTGGAGGACTTGCCGAGGTCATGTGTGTTGTAGCACGGTGGTAGTTGGGACCAATACCTCCCTCTGATCAAATTTACGTATAATAACAGCCACCGCAGCAGCATTGGCATGGCACCATATGAAGCATTGTATGGCCGGAAATGCCGAACCCCACTCTATTGGTCGGAAACAGGTGAAAGTCTATTGTTGGGACTGGAAATTGTGAAGCAGACTTCTGAATAGATTCAAGTAATTAGGGAAAAGATGAAGGCATCTCAAGACCGACAGAAAAGCTACCATGATAAGCGGACCAAGCCGCTTGAATTTTCGGTCGGCGATAAAGTGTTCCTGAAGGTTTCGCCGAATAAAGGGGTCGGACGAGCCTTGAAAAGTAGGAAATTAAGCCCCCGGTACATTGGACCCTATGAAATATTAGAAAGGGTCGGTCTTGTGGCATACCGACTAGCATTCTGGACTCATCTATCAAACTTGCATAATGTGTTTCACGTGTCTCAATTAAAGAAGTGTTTACCCGATTGTACACACGAGATGCCGGATGATGAAGTCGAAATCAGAGAGAATTTGACGACTATTGTTGTACCGACTAAAATTATGGACCGGTCGGTAAAACGCTTGAGGAGCAAGGATGTGCAACTAGTCGAAGTAGCGTAGCAACAAAATGGATGTACTTCTTATACCTGGGAACGTGAGGATGCCATGAGGCAGCAATATCCCGAGCTATTTTATTGAGGTAAGCTTGTGTTGAATTTTGAGGACGAAATTCTTTGAGAGAGGGAGAATTGTAACATCCTAATTATTAAATTAATGACCAGATTAAAATTAAGATTAATTACAATTAGGATTAATTGTTAATTGAGATTAATTATAAGTTAAAGCATGACCATTGATTGTGATTGATTGATTATGACATATGACAATGGACTGACTGCCATTTCATGTTCTCCCACCCGCTCACTCTCTGCTTTTTCTCTTGACCCATGTGCTGAAGATAAACCACCCCTTCATTCTCTCAAAAATCCCCTTGAGACTTTTCCTCTTCTTCCACTTTTCTTATCCTTCTTCTTCGTTCTTCTTCTTCTTCATCAGTTTACAACTGTGGTGTTGTGGAGGACTCAAAGTTCCCCACTATTGGCAAGGAACGATCGTTCGGAGGAGAAGCAGCTCCCAGTTTCTCCAAGCTGTATGTGTGGTGTTCGTCTGGATCTGAAGGTTGTTGAGCGAGAGAGACTGAGGGAACGAGCAGAGCACGGGTCAACACTAAAAATCGAGGAGCTTGCATCTTTCCAGTAGGTAGGGGGCGCTTTACATCTCAAATGCATAGTTATGGACGGATCCCGGGTGAAAGTACTGCACTTTGTGTTTATGGTTGTGAATATATTGATTGTGTGAATCTATGATGAAAACTTTCGAATACTGGGTGTGTGTATGCATTAGCTGAGTCACGTAAGGTTATATCTTTCTCCGTCCATGAGATGTGTGTTAGTAAACATGTGAATGTATGAAAATGTACTGGATCTGTGTTGGCCGAGTGCATGCGTTAAGAGTTTGTTATGCTAAGTCCCGTATGTAGTTTAACACTTAACAGTATGTGGTATATGTTACTGATATTGCTAATACCAAGTGTATATTGTGGGACTGTTGGTTGATTCCTGTGTAGATTTTTATATTAGAAAGCATGAAACTGTGTTGTTGCGCATAATGGTATGATTACCGAGTACTTGTACTGAGAAGCCGAGGGTAAATCCTTGATTGATATCTTATGATTGTATGCATGTAAATGCTGGGATAAATCTGATGGGATTTCATAATGAATACATGAGATGCATGTTTTATGTGGTTTTACCGAGTGAAATGCCGTTGTTGTGCTAATGAATATGTATGGAAGAACAATAAAAGACCTTGGGTTAGACTCAAGGCAATACCGAGTGAAACACTCGTGTACTAGCGTTGGACGCTTGGTGAAAGTCCTTGGGTTGGACTCAAGAAAAGCTTACCGAGTTGGACTCGGGGCTGCCCGTAACATTCCCCTTGTCGCTTGGAGCGATTGTGTTACGTGTGAGGGAAAACGGTTTGGTACCAGTAAAACGGCCGGATCAGCTTGGAGCTGAGAAAAAGGCTAGGAGCCTATGTTGCAACATAAAAATTAATAAAAACTGATTGGATCCGACTGAAATTAATGTGTGCACACTTATATTGTTGATGAGCTCAATGTGGTTATATACGTATGTATGGGGAATATCAATATGAGCATTATGGCTGTGTATTACTAATTAATATGGCTATGTTATTTGAATAAATTCCGATTGAATGTTACTGTGTGGATATATTAAGTGACAGTGCATGTGATAGATTGATTGAGAGATAATGTTGTGTAGTGGAAAGCTAGAGGATTTTCTGAGTCATTACTGTCATTTTATATGTAAAAGCTCACCCCTATTGTGGCCATATTTCAGTGGATGTTGCTCGGAATGAGGAATGATGGGAGAGCACCAATTGTTGGGAAGTGCATTGTACAGTGGAAGTGTACATGTATATATATATTGCATAGATGGTTTTTGTATAGCCTTGGCCGGCTCTTAGTTAACGTTCTGTTTTTAATGTGTAGGATTTGAACTCTCTCGGTATTGAGAGTAAAACTAAACATATTTCAATATATATATAATGCTATGTGTTTTTCTTGTTTAGTGGGTAATGATGTGGGTGAATGTCTAAGTTGTGTACATTTATATTCTACCAAATGAATAATGCTTGCGTGATTCCGAGTAAGGGAGAGCTAAGGTAAATCCGAGTGAGGTGAGATATAAGACCCTCTTCCGAATGAAGAAGGGTTGGGCTAATTCCGAGTGAATTATGCTCATTAAAGGACTAATTCCCTAGGAGGATCAATCGAAGGGTGTTATGTGAGAAATACCTTTAATAAGCCTACTCCGAGTGAGTGAAGTCATGTAATTCCGAGTGGGAATTGACTTAAAAACTTCCCGAATAAGAACTTGTTAGAAATTCCCCGAGTGGAAAGGAGCTAGGGTATTTCCGAGTGAATGAAGCCCTAAAATCCTTAGGCGAGACTTGGCTTAGTAAGAAGTTCTCAGAGTGAAAAAAGATTACATATACCGAGTGAAAACTGTGTGAAGCACATCCGAGTGAGATTCGACTAAGGAAAATACTCCGAGTAAGGAAGAGTTAGAGATTCCGAGTGAAATAGCCGAGGGAATCATTTCCCGAGTGGAGATCCAAATGTTCCGAGCGAATTACGAATATGACCTTTCAGGAATAAAATAAGGAGCTGATTGAGAGTTCACCGAGTGAACTTAGGTTCCGATTCCGAGAGATGAGGATACCGAGTGGACTTGAGTTTAGATTCCGAGTGGTCGAATTATCGGAGTGCTTTGTTCACTTGGGCGAGTAAGGTTTCGCTCCAGCGATCATGGTTCACTTAGGCGCTTTCTTCCGCTGGCTATTAATTAACCGATATTGGGCCTTGCTAACGTGGGGGCATCCTGACCCGGTTTTTCCTTTCTTTGGTCGGATTCTGCTCCGATTTTTCCCTTCTAGCCGTTCGGAATTTTTGGAAAAAATTTTCTCTTGTCTCGGATTTTATTTAATTTAGTTAGGATGTTTCGATTACCTCGGCCACCATTTGTACCATGTCTTCCACCACCATGTCCATCTCTAAAAGAAGAAAAACCACGCACAAATTGTCTATTCTTCTTAAAATTGCCTTTCTTCTTGAAGCTAGAAGATTGGCCCTTCAGTCTATGATCATGCCCCGCAGAGCTCTTGGGCACCACATCATTCTCCTCAAAGATTCTATATTTGTTTACAAGAGTAGGAAAGCTCCTAATCTCTTAATGACAAATCACCTTTTTGATCTCTTAGCGCAAACCATTCTCAAACTTGGCACATTTCGAAGCTTCGGTACCTTCTTGTTGGAAAGGAGGGTAAAACACACATAGTTCTTCGAATTTTGAGGCATATTCCTCCACCGACATGCTTCCTTGTTTGAGCTCCATAAACTTGAGCTCTTTCTTGTTCTTATAACTCTCAAGAAAGAATTTTCTAAGAAACTCCACCTTAAAGTTCTCCCAATTCAAAGGAGTGTGTGCCGCCATCATACACCCACAAGTAAGAATCCACCATGATTCAGCTTCATCTCAGACCATAAATACCACATACTCGACTTTTTGAGCTTCGGTACACTCTATGCTAGCAAATATCCACTCCAAGTCACGGATCCAAACATAAGCGTCTTTCGGTTTATAACCCCCATAAAATTTGGAAGGCTTTCGCTTGAGGAATTGGTCAAGACCATGATTTGGTTGACCAACGGGTTATTGTTGCTATTCAAGAATATAAAAGCTTTAGCCGTAGCAACTGCATCAACGTTACGTCTATTCGCCATCGACCAATCTAGACACACAACACAAATATATTTAGAAACCTTGTGTTTCTTTCCTCAAGATTCATCAATCATTAACAATTATCATCAACATATGTATCATCATAATATATTCACAATTTAAAGGTAAATATTGGAAAAAAAATGCCTAGCCGGGCTTAATATCAATCACATACTTATCATCATCATTCACAATATAAAGCAGTGAGCAATTCAAGCTCCAACAATGATCAACTATAGCAATAACATCCCAACATTAAGTGACAAGCACTCTTACAACTCACAATAACATTTCAACAATAAACAACCACACCTCCTTGGTAAACAACCTTTATTTAATAAGGGAAATCATTGTGTTTAAATGTTGAAACAGGTTTTGATAATGACAAATGTGAAGACTAAGGCAAAGACTCCTAAAGGAAGACATGAAGCCAATATGATGAATTTACAACACATGAATACAAGCCATATGGAACATTAATTGTCATCATCAAAAAGGGGGAGAATGAAGTTGCATATGTAAGTATGCAAAGTAGTTTTGATGAATGACAAAGTATTCATGATGATGATGGAATGGCGAAGGTTCAGAAACAAGAAGGTTCAAGCACAAAGACAATGGCTAAGAACAAAGAGATGAAGATGCCTTACAAAGAGTTAAAGAAACATGAGCTATGGAAGACAAGGTTGATGACATGAACTAAATCATGAAGAACAAGCTCATAAGTTGAAGAAGAATCAAGGAAACAAGCATGAGGATCAAAGGAATAAGCCATGGTTCAATACATATCAAGAACATATCAAAGACCTTGAAGAAGTACATGTGCTAATCGATTAAACCATTGCCATAATCGATTACATAGGTTCTGGAATGAACATAATTGATTACAGATAAAAGGCTAATCGATTACCAATTGAAAAGGTTGAAGACTGAGCATCAGGTATTTGGAATAATCGATTACAAGGAAGAATCTAATCGATTACAGAGCTTCTATTTTGTCCCTAACCGATTACATTAGTACCTAATCGATTACCATGCTGCGAGACATAATTAAGAGCATCAGGTATCATTCATAATCGATTACAAGGAAAGGCATAATCGATTAGAAGGGTTTTGTTTCATAGCTAATCGATTACAGTAGAAATGCTAATTGATTACCTACTGCATAATACTGAAGATTTCAAAAGCTAATCGATTACAGCTCGAAGGCTAATCGATTACCATAGTGTCAAAACGTGGGAAAATGCTTTTAAGTGGAACTCCAGCTCATTTCTTCACTCCCACTTTATGCCCATGCTAAGGTATCCGTTGGAGACAATGTGCAACGGCTGGAAACCCTAAAAATGGCTATAAATGAAGCATGGATTCAAGCAAGAGAGGACACACAAGAGGGGAGACCAAGGCACAACACAAGGCAATCAATATTCTTCTTCTAGAGGTCTTCTAATTTAATTTCTCTTGTATATTCTGCAACTCTTGTTTCTAAACTTGCATATTGCTTAAGAGTTGTTAGATTGTGAGTTTCAATTTGTATATCCTCTCTTGTTGAGAGTTAGAATTTGTGAGAGCTTTCATTTGTGTATCTGCTCTATTGAGAGAGTTAATTGCTTGTAAACCAAACACCAAAACACCAAGGTTTTTCACTCTAGGTTGAGTGGTCACAAAGGTTGTGGTTCAACCTTTGGGTATTGAGAGATTGTGAGATTGGGTGGGTTGCCCTTTGCTTGTGAGAATTGAGTTCTTGAGTGTGGGACACTAGGAAGCTGCAATTGCTCAAAGCTTGTATCTCAAATCTTCAATAGTGGAATCCTTCAAGTGGGTTGCTTGAAGGCGAGACGTACACCGGGTTGGTGGAACTCGTTAAATTGGTTTGCATTTCTCTCTACCTTAAACTCTTTATACAACTGCGCATATAAACTGTTTGTTGAAATGCTTGAGCTGAATGTGTGAATCAAAGTTGTTGTTCAAGTAGAAAACTAACTCTGCATGCCAAGTGTTTAATAATTTGCTTGAATCAATATTTGGTAAAGTTTTTAAAAACTGAAATTTGTTTTAACTTGCCAAGTATCTAGATCATTGTTTCCTATCAACTCTTATGTGATACTTACTTAATTGCCTTCACCTATTTCATGCACACAAGCTGTTTGATATATTGAATGAGTTGAACCCTTATAGGAAACATCACATTATTTGTGAAATAAATCTATGCACTCCAACTGATTGATAAATTGTTTAAACCAATAACTTGCCTTGTTTATCACACTTAAAGCTAAATATTGTCATTGCACATCAAGTGTGTCATAGTGTGATATGTACATAGAAGTTGTTGTCTCTTCATCATTGCATCATTTGTATATTACTAACCATTTCTAAGGGGATTCCGCACGAAAATTTGAAACACTCAATTCACCCCCCCTCTTGAGCGTTGAGGCCTTGGCTAACAAGTGGTATCAAAGCTTGACTTTTGCCACAAGGCTTAACAGCTGCAGGAGATCAAGATGGCCTCTACCTCTTATGATGCATTTCCACAAAATGGCACAATAAGTAGACCTCCAATCTTCAATGGCAAAGACTATGCTATTTGGAAAGAAAGGATGAAAATCTTTATCCAATCCTATGACCTCAAGGTATGGAATGCTATTCAATTTGGTCCTTTCATTCCTATGCATATTGTCAATAATATAGAATGTATGAAGCCCATGAACTTGTGGACTATGGAAGAAGAAAGGAAGGTACAATTTAATCTTAGAGCTAAAATTCTTATCACATTAGCATTAGAACCTAATGATGTTTCTAGAGTTATTGCTTGTAATAATGCTAAAGAAATATGGGAAACTCTTGAAACAATATATGGAAATACTAATGATGATCAAGATGCAAGAATTAGTACTCTTTCTAGCAAACATGAAGAATTCAAAATAAGTCCGGAAGAAGAGATCAATGAATCGGAAGAAGAACTTGCATGCCTAATGACAAAGCACTCCCAAGATGATGAGGTATGCTCTTTAAATGCTTTTAATGATGATAATGATGATGAAATTGATAAGGATTAATTATTAGAAGCATTTGAAGAATTGCATAAAAAATTTGTCTTGTTATCAAAGAAATATGCATGCTCTAAACAAACCATTTTGACTCTTGAAAAAGAATTGCATGATGTTCACATAGAAAAAGATTATCTTAGAGTTCAAAATGATGAGTTAATAGCTTCAAATGTATCTCCTAGGACTTGTAATGATAATAATGAGGATTGTATGCTTATTGATAAATGTATGCTTCTTGAAAATGAGAATAAAGAACTAAAAGAAGCACTTAGTAAGCTCACACATAGTCAAACACTTCTAAGTGCACCTATTGAAAATCAAAGGCATACACTTGATAGAAGAAAAATAGGTCATTACAAGAACCATTGTACATCATACAAAGAAAAATCCAAATCCTCCCTAAGATGCACAAACCATGAAAGAAAAGAGAACTCAATGTCTAATTGTTTTAAAAGGAAAGTATATAAAAGAAACCATTACTATCATACTATGACTTATTCATTGAATGCAACATGTTTTTATTGTGGAATATTTGGTCATATATCATCCAATTGTTTTGTAAAGAAATCCCGTCAAAAGTGTACAAGAAAGGTATGGATTCCAAAAATAACTTTGAAATCCCAAAATAACAAGGAAGGACCCAACTCTCAAAGGGTATCTTAAATTTTTTGAAATCTTGTAGGCAAACTTCCAAGCAACAATTTCTCATTGATGAATGACCAAATCTCATGGCCTAAGGAGATATCAAGGATCTCAAAATCCATTCCAAAAGACAAAGGAGAAGATTAAAGCAAGCCAAGATTATGATGACTCATCATACATCTAAAAGGTACCATTCAAAACAAGGAAATGGACAAGAAGCTTCAATGTGACTCACACAAGATGGATTGCACCGACAAAATCCAATGGACAACACTAAAGGTGGTACAACAAAAGGTGCAAGAAATTATCATATAATCAATGTTAACACTCATTCTTGATGAATCTTGATGTGTGAAAATCTAACTTTTATTTGATATATGATTGAGCACGAATAATATGAAATCTTGAGATGGATGAACAAATAATCTTAGGACCCCTTAAACTTATGAAATCCTTAGAATCAATGATGTATATGTATATAGTAATTGATGATTAGTAATGATTGATGATGAGTTTGATGAATGATTGCTTGAATAACATAGTACATGAAAATCTTGAGATTAAAGATGATTATGCACAAACATACATGAATATTTGATAATGTTTAAACCCTTGATGATACATGAACTCTTGATGATATATCATGAATTCTTGGTTATTGTATTGATTCTTAATGATGCATGAATTTTTGATTGAATATGAATTCTTGATGATGTATTGAACAAGAGATATGTTGTTTAACTAGTGGTATTTAAATAACAAACATCTTCCTTTAACAATGGTATGAATTGAATTAGTAAGAAGAAGAGATCATGAGGACATAATCTTGATTATGTGCTTATCACTATGCCTTGATAATAAATACATATATTGTGTGTACAAGTGGTATCTATGCTTTGACAATCTATGCAATTATATTCCTAGAGATAAAGCATGTATGTTACAATAAGTGATTGCCTAGACTTTAACTTCATGATTGTAACATAATAGGCATGAACATGATGATGTGTTAAGAAACAATGCATGATATGATAAGTGATAATGCATGCCATGATCATATACCATGCTTGTGCAAGTGATATCCATCTTGATTGACACCATATGTTTGATAATGCACAATCTTGATTGTGAAAAGAAATTTGAAAGTATTGCATCATTGAGATTGAAAAGAATTTTTGAACTACTTTATGAAGAATGATGTATGCTTGAATAATAACAATCTTGTGGTAAATGCTTAACTGTTATTAATTGATATCAAGAGCTTAAATTGGCAAATCCATCAAATGATATCATGCCTAGATTCTAATAACAAGTGGTATAGACAATAAAAATAGAAACAGGTGGTATTCATAGATAAAGAAAGATTATCTTTACCATTACCCATGTTGAAATTAGTGTCTATTTTACCATTGTGCTTTGTATGGATTATATTAATAAGTGGTATGACATACATGGCAATGAATATATGACTTGCAGCCACATTATGATCATGAAATGTTTTTGTGACTTGTCTCTATTTTACCAAAAGTTGTTGCTATTTATCTATGCAAAATGTTTTCTTGTACATATTTGAAAAATGCCATATGTGAATGCTTGACTAGACCTATATGTAACATCATAGGCATAAGATAATAAGAGATTATTTAAGATACAAAAGTCATATGGAAAATAGTGAATATTTGGCACATGTTCTAGCACAAATGCATGAGTAGTACAAGAAAATTGTTTTAATCACTCCATCTTTGCTTTGATACCTAGACATAAGTGAAATCGCATTAATAAAGTGGTATCAACATCTATATTTATCCTTGTTAAATTGCATGATTAAGGGGGAGTTTTATAACATTTCTTTTTAACAAGTGATATCTATTGATGATATGTTATCTCTTTATCAAGTGGCATGAAAAAGTAAGCAAATCATTTTTAGAAAACTCTCTTTCCAAAACAATACTGCATCAAAGACCCAAAATTGGTACAAACTCTTGTGGACTCAATGCTACTAACAAAATGCTTTGCAAAGAGTTTGTTAAGATTATATAGGATGACTCAAAATGGAAAATCCAACTACCAAGCTGGGCGAACAAAGAATTGATCAAGGAATGCAACATGGATGAAGCAAAATGCCACACAAGGATGTGAAAAAGGGTATAAAACTTGTAAAATACGAAGGTATGATCGAATTCTTACTCTACCATTATGCTCTGTGAATTATACAAATCATATTAACAAATGGTATGAACAACAAATTTCACGAGCTGGATATATCACTTCATCCCTGCTCTGATACCTAGATATAAGTATACATTGTTGAAAAGTCTTCTATGTTATTGCTTCGATACATAGAAATGCATCAAGCAATATTAATGAAATGATTAACAAGTGGATTGTTATGTGCAATGGTATCTAACCTTTGAGTGGTATTTATTCATATTATGGTATCTATTGTTTCAACAGTAGTATCTATTAAAAAGAGGAGATCATATGCTTTAAAAAGTAAACAAATGGTATCAGACTTGATTAAATTGACCTACAAGTGATATCAAACTTGATCAAATTGGTATAATTGATTTCACATGTTAATAAGTGGTATATTATTTACAAGTGGTATCAATTACAGTAGTAAGGGGGAGTATACACATGAATGATTATCCTTGATTTCACTTCTCTGTAATTATATTTATGGCACTCATACTTTTACTCAATTATATGCTTACTTGGAAGAATATCATTGTGCGTTTTGATAATGCCAAAATAGGAGAAAAGTATGTGCTTATTAGAAGTGATTATGAGCTTATGTGTCTATCCTAATTGAGAAAATTACTTGCTTACTTATATTTGACTTGTTTACAACTGTGCAAATAATGATATGTGTGCTTAATCATGTGACACCTCTCATACTTGAAAATGATACTCACTACATGATTAAAATAAGTTAGCAATGAATCATATGCTTACTTGATGAATAAATTATGTGATTGCTTATTGACTCTAGATGCAATAAAATGGTATATATCATTGATCATGCTTTAAGCTTTGATTTGAAATCCATATGAAATACTTGCTCTAAGTCTCTCTTATTCAAATAAATGAGCTTATATGTTGATGGCATAGATTATGACTAAGATAATGATCTTTTTGATGATGCCAAAGGGGGAGAAATTAGTGAAAGGATTAGTGATATCAATTGCATGATTAAAACAAGCTGGTATAAGTTACAAGATTAAGGGGGAGAATAACACTTAAACAATATTACAATATTGACATAATGGACTTCACTAGCATCCATTACAGGAGAATACATATAAACATTGATTGTCATTATTCTGTGAAACTAACACCCCACGAGATGAACATTGGTTGTCATCATCAAAAAGGGGGAGAATGTGTTTAAATGTTGAAACAGGTTTTGATAATGACAAACGTGAAGACTAAGGCAAAGACTCCTAAAGGAAGAAAGGATATTACCATGAAGCCAATATGATGAATTTGCAACACATGAATACAAGCCATATGGAACATTAATTGTCATCATCAAAAAAGGGGAGAATGAAGTTGCATATGTAAGTATGCAAAGTAGTTTTGATGAATGACAAAGTATTCATGATGATGATGGAATGGCGAAGGTTCAGAAACAAGAAGGTTCAAGCACAAAGACAATGGCTAAGAACAAAGAGATGAAGATGCCTTACAAAGAGTTAAAGAAACATGAGCTATGGAAGACAAGGTTGATGACATGAACTAAATCATGAAGAACAAGCTCATAAGTTGAAGAAGAATCAAGGAAACAAGCATGGGGATCAAAGGAATAAGCCATGGGTCAATACATATCAAGAACATATCAAAGACCTTGAAGAAGTACATGTGCTAATCGATTAAACCATTGCCATAATCGATTACATAGGTCCTGGAATGAACATAATCGATTACAGATAAAAGGCTAATCAATTACCAATTGAAAAGGTTGAAGACTGAGCATCAAGTATTTGGAATAATCGATTACAAGGAAGAATCTAATCGATTACAAAGCTTCTGTTTTGTCCCTAACCGATTACATTAGTACCTAATCGATTACCATGCTGCGAGACATAATTAAGAGCATCAGGTATCATTCATAATCGATTACAAGGAAAGGCATAATCGATTAGAAGGGTTCTGTTTCATAGCTAATCGATTACAGTAGAAATGCTAATCGATTACCTGCTGCATAATACTGAAGATTTCAAAAGCTAATCGATTACAGCTCGAAGGCTAATCGATTACCATAGTGTCAAAATGTGGGAAAATGCTTTTAAGTGGAACTCCAGCTCATTTCTTCACTCCCACTTTATGCCCATGCTAAGGTATCCGTTGGAGACAATGTGCAACGGCTGGAAACCCCAAAAATGGCTATAAATGAAGCATGGATTCAAGCAAGAGAGGACACACAAGAGGGGAGACCAAGGCACAACACAAGGCAATCAACATTCTTCTTCTAGAGGTCTTCTAATTTAATTTCTCTTGTATATTCTGCAACTCTTGTTTCTAAACTTGCATATTGCTTAAGAGTTGTTAGATTGTGAGTTTCAATTTGTATATCCTCTCTTGTTGAGAGTTAGAATTTGTGAGAGCTTTCATTTGTGTATCTGCTCTATTGAGAGAGTTAATTGCTTATAAACCAAACACCAAAACACCAAGGTTTTTCACTCTAGGTTGAGTGGTCACAAAGGTTGGGGTTCAACCTTTGGGTATTGAGAGATTGTGAGATTGGGTGGGTTACCCTTTGCTTGTGAGAATTGAGTTCTTGAGTGTGGGACACTAGGAAGCTGCAATTGCTCAAAGCTTGTATCTCAAATCTTCAATAGTGGAATCCTTCAAGTGGGTTGCTTGAAGGCGAGACGTACACCGGGTTGGTGGAACTCGTTAAATTGGTTTGCATTTCTCTCTACCTTGAACTCTTTATACAACTGCGCATATAAACTGTTTGTTGAAATGCTTGAGCTGAATATGTGAATCAAAGTTGTTGTTCAAGTAGAAAACTAACTCTGCATGCCAAGTGTTTAATAATTTGCTTGAATCAATATTTGGTAAAGTTCTTAAAAACTGAAATTTGTTTTAACTTGCCAAGTATCTAGATCATTGTTTCCTATCAACTCTTATGTGATACTTACTTAATTGCCTTCACCTATTTCATGCACACAAGCTGTTTGATATATTGAATGAGTTGAACCCTTATAGGAAACATCACATTATTTGTGAAATAAATCTATGCACTCCAACTGATTGATAAATTGTTTAAACCAATAACTTGCCTTGTTTATCACACTTAAAGCTAAATATTGTCATTGCACATCAAGTGTGTCATAGTGTGATATGTACATAGAAGTTGTTGTCTCTTCATCATTGCATCATTTGTATATTACTAACCATTTCTAAGGGGATTCCGCGTGAAAATTTAAAACACTCAATTCACCCCCCTCTTGAGCGTTGAGGCCTTGGCTAACAATCATCATTCAATAACATTTAACTCATATAATTAATTAGTGAGCAATCAATGCTCTGATACTAGGTTGAGACACCTCAAAAATGAGGGTAAATTTTTCACGATTTTAAAATAATAAAGTATGGAAGAAACCACGGAATAAAATTTTAACACATAACCCTGGACCATTTTGAATAACCCATCCCATATATGAAGATATGAGAGGGTGGATAGATTAAATTCAGAGTGAACCTTGGACAATTAATCTTATGATCATCAACAAGGAATAGTGGAAGTGCATAATTAGTTCATGAAGGTGAATGAGAATGAGGGAAGGTTCAAGGGTATCCCATTTAGTTGTTAAAATGTGTTAATTATATGCGTATGTTATTGTATAATCATATCATGACTAAACAATACCAATCATACTCCAAAACAAAGGAAAATATGTGAAATCAGGGCCATGAATCGATTCAAGAACCCCATGAATCAATTCAGATGCTTCTGGAGTCCAAACAGTGAAAACAGGGCCCTTTGAATCGATTCAAGCTCGCATGAATTGATTCAAACGTTCTTGGACCTCATGAACAGTGATTCCAGTGAGCTTTAAATCGATTTATGCGGGGACTTGAATCGATTCAAAGTGCCTAAATTTAGGAACAGTAAAAACAGTGTGTCTTGAATCGATTCATGCACTGTTGTGAATCAATTCATGACAGCATAAAGGCCATCTTATGTAGAAAAAGTCATATTTTTGGACTTATAACCCCCTAACTTTCTCAATGCCTACCAAATTTTAAAACCAACTTATGTACATCATTTGTGACTTATGGCCACCGGCCACACTCAAAATTTCCTGAAAACGAGAGAGTTATACGCATAAATACATTTCACTCATTTTGAGACATTTTGTGCAACTCAAGGGCCTATTCTCATTGGAATTAGCCCATTCCAATTTCTACAAGTCATAAATCATGTATCTAAGCCATTGGAACCATTACATACCATTCAAATCTCACAAAACTCATTTTGACCCTATTGGTTCCTCAATTATGCATAAAACCATAAAAATTATTCATATTCTTCATACCAAAGTCATTCAGTCAACATTCTAATGCTCTACTCACATTCTCATTCATAGACAAGTCTCATATGCATAGTCAAGAAACATAAACCTTCAATTTACAATCAACATCATCCATTATTAGGGTCATTTCTAAAAATTAGTCATTCAAAACATATAGGTCTAATTTTTACACATGACCCACAAATCAATATTCAAGACCCATCAAAATATCATATACAAAATAAACGTCTATGCATATTGAGTGATTTACAAAAGAATGCCGGCCAAGGCTCACACTTTCTTTCCATATTTACCACCATCATTGCTCACCTTCCAAAAGAGTAGGATTTAATCATACTTACATCAAACTTTAAAATGGAAACTAGGAGATGAGTAACATATACCAAATGATTCAAAATCATACATTATGATGATATATATATACATATGTGCATAACATATATTTCTCAAGAAGCATCATAAGCTTCACTCACACATTATCTTGTTTCATTTCAACATCATGCATACCCAAATCATTATATTTACAATTCACACATCAAAATCATGGCATTCTCCATAAAGGTCATCACACATTCAATATTAGTACCATAACTTCCTTCCTCTTTATTTAACAATCATCCATAGCCACCACGAGCTACCAACTAGGCTATATGCAAATGCTCTTATGGCTAATGCATATGAAAAAAGGAATCAATAACAATTGCGGATCCGAATGTGGGAAACAATATCATATCAAGTGTGGGTCAAGCAAAGGTACGCTACTATACCCCTACTGCAGTAGTAAAAGTGTACACTTACATCTCAAATCATGTATGTTAACATTACTCTTTTACTGGTACCAAACCGCAATAGCCCATATGTAGCACTCGTCACCCCGCAGATTCAACAACATGGCCTCACTTGCCATAAGTGCTACGGCCCCCTTCCGAACATACATCGAGAGAGTCATGCCCCATCGGGACACCAAGGTCACTTGCTCACCATAGAGCCACATACCCACTGGGCCCGTCACATAGGGTACCTCGTCACCAAACTAAGGGCAGCTTCGTGATTCCAAGAATCACTAGGGAACAACCACATAATTTTACCCGTGCACTGGGCCGCCTTCCAACTAGGCCCGCCTATCGGAACCCCTAACATTCCACATAGACAACGAATGATATGCCATGGATGCAATGCAATGAAAATCAAATGCATTCTCACACTATGCATCCTAAACGTCACACCACAATCATAATTCACCACCAACACTTAGTGGAACTCCATGTACTCATTATTCTCAACCATCACTGACATTCCTTGGATTTCATACACATAATTAGTTAGTGTCAATCACAACTCATCAATTCACATATCATGGGATGTTTAATAACATTGCAATTAATACAATCATGAGTCAATTCAACATCATAATCATCATCCCACAAACATAAGCCACATAACACCATTCACTCTAAATGCATTTCAACCAAGTAATCATCAAATCATTCATCCAAGCCAAATTAACATAACACAATCATTTACACACATCACTAGTGGATGAATTCAAGCATTTAGATATGTTACCCCCTCTTACCTCAAGAGAAGTAGAAATTAATGCGGTCTGATGGTCCAGTTTCGTCGATAGGATCGTTTCCTACATTATACTATATACCACACAATTAATTTTGATTCAACTACCAAGATTCAAGTGCTTATATCTATTTCTTGGTGTATTATACCATTTCAATTCTTAACCTTATTTCTTTTATGCAATCCACCATAACCACCATGGGTTAGGTGCCTAAATTCATTATTATGCAATTAAAGCTAAACCCATTCATGGGTTTCGATATTAATTGGTTTCCAACCACCTTTTCCAATCACCAAACCTCATTAATGGCCATCCACCATCAATGTTGCATTTCCACATCATTAAATACCTCCTCTTAACATCAATAAATATTCCTCTACCCATATTTTTCATTTCCCCCAAATCATAGGGTTAGGGTTTCATTAAAAACCCAACAACCACCATCAATGTTCAACATTTCCCATCATTATAAATGCAAATTCTGTATGCCCCTCAATGCCCTCATGAAACTCACATTAAAACACCCGACCTTAGGGTTTCTCATCATAAATGCTTCCCATTAATAACCCATATGCATTAGCCTCTCAAAAACCATAATAACCCTTAACCTAGGGCATAACATCATGAGAAATAAAGAGGAACTTACCTCAAGCAAAGAAAATGAGTGGGTATTAATGAGGAAGAAAGGGAGCACAAAAATAAGGGAGTCTCCAACACAAGCTTCTCCTTCTTGCTTGATGAGGAAGACGAAAATGGAAGGAGAAGAAAGCACACCCTAAAATGGTTTTGGAGAATGGAAGAAGAGGGTGAGGAAGATGAAAGGAGAAGAGAAAAGAGTGAACTTTGTCAAGGGAGAGGAAGCCAACATGAATAAGAAGGGAAAAGAGAGTTTTAGAGTTTTATTTTAACCCCTTCATTAAAGCTTTTCCATTTTATAACTTACAGGATCTCCGTTCGAGCTCAATACTTTATCTAAAAATTAGTCCGAATATATACCGGACTCCCAATAATGTTCTTAACATCCTTGACCAATGGCACCTGTATCGAAGATACTTGGTCTGACACCCATATTTTAATCGGGTCTAATTTCAGCTGATAAAGCCCCAATAAATTATTAATAATCCCCAAAAATTTTAATTTAATTATTTTCAACATTTTGGGATATTAATTTACTCACATATAATTATATAGTATTTATTCTTCATATTTAATTATTTATATAAAATTAGGGATGTTACGAACTACATGGCAGACCAAATTCAATAAGATGAAATATGACTATTTGAAAGTGATGAGAGCCAATTGTGGCTACCTAAGCTTCATGAGCTATGTGAAGTTCATCTCTGGTCATATGAAGAAATTCCCTATGTATGATATGCTGAAGTAGACACATCTGGATTGGATGAACAGATTTTATGAAGTCATTGCAGAATTTTACAGTGATAAGACTCAGTTTAGAATTACTCTTGCTAAGAAAAGGAAGAGAAGTGCCTCAGAGTCTGGGCCAACCTCAAAGAAAGCTATAACTGAATCTATAAGTGACCCAGATCCTCTATCTTCCTTTCTCTCAGAGATTACTCAACCAACCTTATCCTTTTAACCAATTCCCATTTCTGTTATCCCTTACCATAAACCTTCCACCTAAACCCTCTAGAAAATAATCTTGTCATTGTTCCCATTCCTGACCCCCCTATTGTTGTTTTCCCTCTCAAAATCCTCTATTTTATATCATTAACCCACATCTCCCCCTAGTTAGATTTTTTAAGCCTATCCTTGATCCTATTGACCTTGGTTACAAAAACCCCTATAACTTAGCCATTGTGAGCAACCCTAACTTTGATAGTCACAAGCTTCGTATCAGACCCTCTACCCCTAAATATGTACCTCCCTTACCCATAGAGACTTTTACCTCATCCTTACTTTCTCTCACCTGAGGACATTGCCATGCATCAAGTTCTAGTGGCTGAGTAAGTTTGTGTTGTGAGAGAAATGAAACATGGTATATACAAACTTAAGCTATCTGCCATGAAGAGATTGGCTATTGTAACTCCAAAGAAGAAAATCCTGATTGTTTCTAACATTCAGCCATCACCAGCCATTAGGATTAATTTGGGCATATTGAAGAAACCCATGCCACTAACACGAAAGCCTTACTATAAAGTCCTCTCAAGCCTCATCAGCTCTCTGAAGCAAGTTTAAAAAGCATCCTGACTGCTCCTAATCTAATTGAAGCTCATGTTAATGCCCTATGGTCTCACTATCTTTGGACCATCAAAGAAGAAGGCTCTAGTTTTCATGCCTCTTGGCAACTCTTTCTACATCGTCTTACTTTCATATCTTTTAACTCGCCCTTTATCATTATTTATCAGACCCATTACTTCATCCTTGTTTCTGCAACAGCTTCTCTCCTTTTTAACTCTAATCATAATCTTGCTTTCTCTTTTACTTCAACTCTCACTAGTCTTTCTGCTTTTACCTCTCTATGATGCCCCATCTTTTATTCATATCAAAAGAGGGAGATATTTAGAAGTCTTTTGTTAATGGGTTGTTGACAAGTGATAATGCATGATTTATCCTTAATTCTTTAATTTAAATGTGTATAATTTTCCATCATTTATTGTGTAATATATTACATTTTAACATATTTTCATAATTGAGCTTTATTTAATAATTGATTTTAAAATGAATTAAGGATTGATTTTTAATGGAAATAATTAAATCTTGGTTTCTCTTATTTTGTAGAGTATGATTGAGCCTGCAATTGAAAAATAATTACCACAGATCAAACGAAAGAAGCCACAAGTCATCATGCCTTAAGAAATGGTCAAAAAGCAAGAAAAATCACTAGAACAGGACTGGGAATCGATTCACCACATATGGGAATCGATTCCTACATCAAATCAAGCTTAGGAATTGATTCATTTCACCAGGGAATTGATTCACACAGTTGGGAATTGATTCACACAGTTGGGAATCGATTCCCAGCCCCCAGGAATCGATTCATACACTATTTTTACCCCTAGGAATCGATTCCCACCCTTATGAATCGATTTTGCAGTGTAAATTTAGCTAAATCATGCTTTTAGGAATCGATTCCTTCGGTGGAAACACCATTATGGGATTTCAACAAGTGGAAACAGCACTACGCATTTTCCTCGCAGAAAGGTTCCACTCATTCCTCAAATTAAGCACGCTGTTTCTTTCCCCCTTGCCTATAAATAGAAGGAATTGAAGCCTCAAAGAACACCCCTTACACACAACTCTCTCAATTAATTTCTTTCTTTATTCAAGCATCAGAGGCACAAAGCCTCTAGAGGATTTCTCTTCCCCTCCTCCGCTGTATTCTGGGTTCGGTCTTTCTTATTTTTAGTTTGTTATAATTATGGAGGGCTAAAACCCTTAGATTGATTTTCTTGGAGAATTATTGTAATATGACTTTGAGGTTCTTGTTTTTAATTTAGTATGCTTTTATTATTGTTGATTTCTTCATAATCTTACTCTACTTATTTAATTCCATTTTTTTTAATAAATTTGTATGCTTAATCAGTTTAATTATACAAATGGAATAAAATAAGATTTAAATTAAAATGGATTAAGGAAATATGCATGCTTAATGAATATTTTTATAATGACTTTTAATTATTATGGTTTGCTTAATTCCATAATTTGAGAATAGATTATGTATGTAGGCGATGTTCTTACATATGCTTAATGATTCCTAGATTTTACAATCATGACTCCTTTTTCTTAATTAGGATGCTTGATTAAAATGTTCATTTTAAATGAAAGTAAAGGAATTGTGAATTGAAAAAGACGCTTAGTTGATTAATTCAAATTGAGCTAAGAAATCAACAGTAATGAAAGTATACTAACCATCTTTTGTGAACCAAGGATAAATCTAATTACAATAATTCAAGAAAATCAATCGCTTGTTATTTATTATTCTAAGTTTTACATTTATGCTGTTTTAAATTTCTGTGACAACCAAACAAACCCCCCAAATGTATTTGTATGTTTGTTGAATTTCTGTTTGTTAAAATTATTTTAAAACTTGATTTTCCTAAATTTTTATGTTGATCTTTGAGAGAACAACCTAGGTTCACACCCTAGTACTACATTAATTTTAATGTATCAATTTAACTGAACGCGACAGTCCACGTCAACAAGTTTGAGATATTTAGAAGTATTTTGTTAATGGGTTGTTGACAAGTCTCAGTTATTTAGAAGTCTTATGTCTCGAGTCCTTTTTATAACACCCCTGATTTTCTGTACTCGAATCTCGATGTGATCGTCATAATTAATAAAATTACGAATAAATTTTTGCGTTTGAAAATATTTCCAATACACCATCATGACCACATCAAGACCCAAATCACATAAAACCAAAGAGTGAGATTTAGTAATCTATAACTGGATCGATAAATGGTTTGCCCATAAAGGTATAGAAAATAATAGAGTATAAGCGGAAGAATGTGTATACCGGGCACACGCCTAGTCCCATATATGACGATATGAGAAAAGGCTAGGCTAGCACGCAATGGCATATTATAAGCCTATTAGACAACCATCATCATTCTACAATTAATTTCATAAGCATGCAAAGCCTAAGGTATAACTATATAGATACATGTACAGACGGGAATCTTCTCCCAGCCTTCGCTATCATCAATATACATCAATTAATTTTAATCCTCCCAATACACTGTAAATCATCTCTTACATTCTACATATATATTCACTATCCACAAATTCAAGGGATCATCTTTATACGTATCCAAATCCATTAAACATATATATCATTATAAACAACTTATTCATTTCATAAGTTCAATACATAATAGTTCACAAATGATGCCAGCCAAGGCACTTCCTCTACCACTATTTACCTTCACCAATACTTGATCTTTAAATCCAAACTCATCCAATGGTAACCTGCATCACAATGCTAAAAAAGAGACCACATGGGAGAGTGAGTTATACATTCAAAATGACGAATAATATATATATTGTGATCATGTGTATATGCATACAAACATCATGTGTGCTTTGCTATCAAAACATCAAATTAGCATGCATTCATTATCTCATTATCACAATAGGCATACAAGCCTCATGAATTGCAATTCATATCATAAATAAGCATAACATATACACAATCACAAACATAATCTCTTTGCCACTTATCAACAAGGGCACTCATAATCATTATCATCATTAATTCATTATGGCTTTGCTCAATACCTCCTCGCAAGGGGTTTCTCATCACTCGTGGTCATCCCATCTCAAATGTCATGGTCTTAAGGCTAATGCATATGTCAATTATTTAATGCATATGCAACGGATCCGATTTCAAATTCAATAATAATCACAATCACTTAAATTATCGTCATCACTCAGAGATACACTCTTCGTGGCACCCCGCAAGGTGATTTATTCAACAACAATAGGACAACGTCCTCTTCACTCCGGATATACCCTTCGTGGCACCCCGCAAGGTGATATATACAACAATATTCAATAACAATAGAACAACATTCTCTTCACTCAGGGGTATACCCTTTGTGGCACCCCGCAAGGTGATATATTCAACAATATGATCAACATCATCTTCACTCTGGGATTTACCCATCGTGGCACCCCGCAAGGTGATTCGTTCCACAACAATAGGACAACGTCCTCTTCACTCAGGGATTTACCCTTCGTGGCACCCCGCAAGGTGATATATACAACAATATTCAATAACAATAGGACAACGTCCTCTTCACTCAGGGATATACCCTTTGTGGCACCCCGCAAGGTGATTTATTCCATATTATTCAACAACAATGCATATCAATGCCATGCTATGCCATGAATGCAACAATGTAATAATGCATGTGCCCAACAATCTCGCAAGGATTTCTCACCCTCTCTCAATTAGGGGTATATTTCAATTTTGGCATTTTCAATAATCATATAATTATTTACAAGCCCCTCAAGGCATATCATTCATATAATTGGCATCTCTATGGCCGCAACTTCATTCATAACAATCCACACATGGATATCAAAGGCATGGCAAACATCGTCATATTATTCTACACTTGGAATTATCCAAGACATATTCATCATTCACATATATGGCCATCACACATATGTCCATCATAATCATATTCTTGACCTTGCATCTCAACACAACATATTTTTATATTTCACATCATATAATGAATTCAATATCCATATTCAACCACAATGGTTTTATCATAGAATCATTAATAATAACAAACACCCCTGTTTTAAGGAAATGATCCACAACTTCATTCATTATTACCCATTATGATTGTCATCTCAATATCTTATTCGTTATCCATCACCACCATATCATGTTGTAGGCATATATATATATCTTTATATATCCCTCAAGTATCAAATAATATAAGGGAAAAAAGGTCCAAAACCATCAGGACCAAGAAAAGAAGGGTCAACATAATCAAAATCGAGAGAAAAGAGGGGAAAATACCATCAGGGGTGTCACTCGCTCAAGCGAGTCCCACATTTGCTTGAGCGAGACAGCCCATCTCGCTTAAGCGTCTCAACTCGCTCAGGTGAAATCGAGCCAGTACCAAATTCCAGGTTGCTCGCTTGGGCGAGACACTACACACCCAGCCAATCGCTCGGGCAAAATAGCTCCAGTAGCTAATTTTACACTCGCTCGCTTGAGCGAGGTATCCACTCACTTGAGCGGAAACCGACTAGAGGTCGTCCTTCCCAACACTCGGTTTACTCAGTGGACCTGTTCTAGGGCCGACTCCTTCCATTGGGTCCTTCACCCAGCTAAATCATTCCAGGACCAACTTTACATTGCCAAGCATATACCCACTCGTTCAACTAGGCTCCCCAACACTTGGGTTTTCAATCAGCAAAGTCCCACCAAAACTGACTCCCGTCACTCGGGTTTTAACTTGACAGAATCCCTCAAGACCGACCCATTATTCATTCAACCAAATCATTCCAGGGTCGACTCACACTCACATAGTCTATCACTCGGCTAATTACTCCAAAACTAAGTCATCATTTGATTGACCGTTCACTCGGTAATTCATCTCAACACCGACTCATCTTACTTGGTTTTCTACTCGGCAAAATCAATCAAAGCCGACTCGTCTCTCACTTGACCTTTCACTCGGCAATTTATTCCAAACCTAAGTCATCTCAATCAGTTTTTCACTCGGCAACTTCATTCCAAATCCGAGTCATCACAATCAGTCTTACACTCGGTAATTTCTTTAAAACCGACTCATCACTCGATCGGTCCTCACTCGGTATTCATACCAAAACCGAGTCATCATCCTCGGGTTCCCACTCGGAAAAATACTCCAGACCAAGTCTTTTCTTATTCGGTTTTTCACTCGGTAACTCATTCCAAAAACCGACTTCCTTTCATTCTCACACGAGTGAAGTTATTCCAGAATACTCCTAGACAACACACCATGTGTTCCCACTCGGTGGCATCCCCACTCGAAATTATACACACAGAGAGGCTCCACTCGGAACGAGTTACTTGGAACTCGGGAATTTCCACTCGAAACTCCACTGCTCGAAATATCACACAGGGAGACCTCTCACTCAGAATTTTATCCACTCCCTCACTCGGAGGGTTCTGCCTTGGCATAGCCCACTCGGAATTTCACTCGGAAATTCACCACAGATCATGTATTATTTTCTAAGTCCCCACTCGGGCGGAATTCATCCAGAATCAATGTCCTCCCTTGCTTGCTCAAGCGCAGCCACGCCCGCTTGAGCGAGATTCGTCCAGAACCTCACTAGATCACAACACACTCTACTCGCTCGAGTGGATCACTCGCTCGCCTGGGCGAATTTAGCCCAGAGGCCATAATATTGGTGTAGGGGACTCTCGCCTGAGTGAGATCCCATCTTGCCTGAGCGAGAATACCAGGACATGATCAGAAAACGAAATTCACACAGCTCAACATATGAAATCACATTTTAAGCCAATTCACTTACTTTCAACACATCATATACGATATGTGGGATATATACAACTTGTTCTAAACATTCTCACTCAGAATTTCTCATTATAAGCCAAATTTGGATTTACCCCACAGTTCATACACATCATGAAAGGCATATACAACCTGTTCAACATTCATACTTATGAATTTACATTCCAAACTTATTATTCATATTGAATTCAAGCTCATCATCATCTTATATACATGTATTCATACCTTGCCACAACAAATCCACATATTCTTACGAATCATCCTCAATAATCATCAACTCACTAATTCAAATAATTCAATACATACGCAAGGCAAGGCAAGCATGAGTATTTAACACATACATCAAATCACTCACAAATTTACTCATGCAATTTGAATGTTAACTCCTCTCCTAACTTGAGGGAAGAGCCGAACTCCGAACGCACGCTCCAAAAGCTCCACCACATAATCCCGGAATACAATCTACATACCATACATATGCATACACATAATCAATAACCATCATAACTTTAAACATTTGTTAGCTTATCATAAAGCTCAACCCCAAGTCCTAGACTTGCTAAACACCAAGTTATGCAATTGTGTTAGGCTTCGGGAATTCCTTTCCCAAAGCCAAGATCCTCTAGATCTTAAAAACCAACTAATCCAACAGCATCATCATCTTACCCATTACATAATGTAGTCTTAAATCTCCTCAATCCTTCAAACATCATCATTGTTACTCAATATTCAACTTAGCCCTCATATCCTTCAATAATCACAATTAATCATTCAAATTTAAATGGCACACCACAATGGTCTAGAACCTCATCAAGTCACAATATATACATTCTCTCAAATTCTTAAGGCAAGGGTTTTTCATCAAAACCCAACAACATTTACCCATGCTTATTAATCACCATCAATGGACATCTTTCATCATTAATATTATTCTCATAATCATTAAACCTAGATTCTATTTACATTTCATACTTTCCCCAATTTATTAAAGTTAGGGTTTCACTAAAACCCAATAACACTCATTAATACCCATTTATTTCTCATCACCTTCAAACATTAATCTTAAGTACCCACTTAAATGCTCATAAAGGCTCACATTTAAGCCACTCCACCTTAGGGTTTCCTCATTAAATAGTTTCTTTCATCATTCCATTAGCATTTAAACCTTCACCCAACAATCAAAACCCCAAACCTAAGGCGTAAAGCTCATAAAAATGATGAGGAACTTACCTCACCCAAAGAAACAACATGAGCTTCCAATAGAGAGAGATCCACATGAAAATAGAGTGGGAGAAGGAGGAGGAGTTCCAGCACAAGCTTCTCTTTCAAGCTTCTATGAAAACGAAAATGGTGGAGGAGAATAAGGCTCCACATGGCTTAGGTTTTGGAGAGAAGAGTGGAGAGGAATGAGAAAGGAGAAGGAGAATGAAGAGAAGGAAATAAAAAGAAGAAGAAAAGTGGCGTGAAAAGGAGAAGAGGAAGTGGGAGTTTATATTTTCATTATTTGGCTTCTCATTAAATCTCACCGTTTTATAACAAACAGGCTCTCAGTTCAGGCTCAATACATTATCCAAAAATTATTCCGAATATAGATTCGGATTCCCAATAATATTCTTAACAACCCTGACTAACGGCATCTCAATCGGAGATACTTGGTCCGACACCCATATTCTAATCGGGTATCATTTTAACTCCTTAAATCTCAGTAATTCATAAATATCCATAATAAATTCCAATTGTAATTATTCCAGTATTTTTGGGACACAAATCCACTCATATACAATGATTTATTATTCATTTCCATCAATTATTCATTTTTATAAAATTCAGGGTGTTACACTTTTGTAATGATTTTCCATGCTTAATGAAATGATGTTTTATTCTAAAAATTTGCTTTGATGCTTTGGTTTATATATGCATGAAGCTCCTCTCTAATAACAAATAAGTCTGATCATACAAAAATCTATTAACGATTAATAGAAGACTAAATAGGCTCTGTTTATTAGTCTAATGGAATCTAATTTGAATCAACCTCTGTATGGTGTAACATCCCAAATTTTAAACAGAGAATTAATTTAATGAAATAAATATTGAATAATTGAATGCGAACTATTTAATGTCCCAAAATATTGGAAATAATTTAATTAAGATTTTCAAAAACTGTTAGTAATTTATTAGGACCGGATAAGTAAAAAACTAACCCGGATGAAATATGGGTGTCGGACTAAGTATCTCTGATTGAGATGCCATTGGTCAAGGCTGTAGATAATATTATTGGGAATCCGAATATGTATTCAGAATAATTTTTAGATAAAGTATTGAGCCCGAACAGAGAGCCTGTTTATTTGAAAACGGGAGAGTTAAATGAAAGATTAAAAACTCAAAATAAAACCTCACTTTTCACTCTCTTTCTCGTCGATGTGCTGAACCAATTTAGGAAAACATTTTCTTCTTCTTCTTCTCTTTCATTCCTTCTCCTTCTCCTTCCAAAAACTAAGTAAGTGGTGTGTCCATTCTTCTCCTCCATTTTCGTTTTCTCCAAGCTTGAAGGAGGTAACATTGATTTGAAGTTCTCCTTCCTTCTTCCTCTATTTCCGTCATAATCTCTCTTTTCTTCCTCTTGACTATCATTTTTCGTTTTGGAGCAAGGTAAGTCTTTTTATCATTTCTCTTGTGTTTGGAACCTAGGAAATAGATGGTTGTGGCTTGGAGGTGTATTAAATGCAAATGGGTGTTGAGGGAAACCACTGAATATATGTAAACCCTAAGGTGGGGTGAAATAAATATGGACATTTATGAGCAATAAATGAGGTATATGAAAATAGGGTGGAAAGATGATATATATGGAAGTGCATTTATGATATGGTGGAGTTTTAATGAAATCCTAATTTATAATTTTGGGGGAAATGGGTGATATAGATAGGGTTAACATTTATTGATGAGAGAAGTGTTATAAATGATGAGGTATTGGCATTAAATGATGATTTATGATATTGGTTGGAGGCCATAAATGAAAAACTCACCAAGGTGTTGGTGGGAAATTAATGTATGTGGATACCTAACTAATTAGGTTGTTACTTTGATAGTAATGAATGGTGATTTAAGGGAAGGAATTCCCAATGCCTAATAAGGTAAATGAATAAAACCTATAAATAACTTCTACATGATAAGAATCATGTGTACATATATATGTATATGTATGTTGGGATGGTTTTGGAATGAATAATTGATGTGGTCCTAAAATTGATTGGTGTAGGACTTGATAACATTTGTGAGGCGGGAACGTCAAACCCGGAAGTTTACTTCTCTTGAGGTAGAAGAGGGGTATATTTTCTAAATGTATGAGAACTTGTATGATGCTAATTTATGTATTGATGTAATATGGCATGCTTCCTTGAATGGATGTAGTATTATATGTATGTGATGTGAAATTGAGTTAGATTCTTATAATGAATGATTGTGGATAAGACCTTATTGAGGTTAAGATTGGTATAATGTCTGATGATATGTTATGGATTCCATGTGTGGCTTGATGAATATTTGAAATCCTTGACTTAATGATTCTTGAATATTATGATCGAAATATATACATATGTTTGAATATGTGGAATTAACATGGTAATTGAGTAGGAGTATACCCTAGATGAGAGGGTGAGATAACCTATATGAGGTTGAGGCATGCATGAGCATTGTTTCATACATAGCATGGCATGCATATCATGATGATGTTAAAAAGTGGTTGCGATCACTTGATGTTGGAATATAAAGGGCTTGCGAGTTCCTGTGATTATTAGACCGGTGGTTGCGATCACCTGGTAATTGAAATGAAATACCCTGCGGGACCATTGAGATTGTATGCCCGTGGTTGCGATCATGAGGCAAGAGTACCCCTTGCGAGGCGGGAAACCATTATGAATTGTAGAACGTGGTTGCGATCACGAGAAAGCACCTTGCGAGGCTGCTAGAGGGAGTATCCCTTGCAAGGCGGGAAACCAATTTGAATGAATGAATAATTATGGTGGTTGTGATCACCTGAGGAAATGTAATCGGATCCGTGCATATGCATCTTAAACACCAGCATGTGTATTAGCCATAGAAGCATGGCATAGAGTGGTATCCTGTTGAGGAGATTGTGTGAGGAGTAGGTGGACCTCCCTTTTTAATTACTAACTGTAATTGTGTCAATGATTGGTGTGACCTTGTGAATTTTGATGGATACATGTGTTTAATGAATTTGATGAATGATTGGTTTTATGCTAATTGAACTTCTCTTGGGAAGAAGATGTTTAATATTGCATTCATGTATATATTATCACAATTGTTAGATTTTCATCATTGAGAAAGTATACTCACTCTCTATGTGGTATATCTTTTTAGCTCCTGTGTTGTAGGGCTTGCCTATGGAGCTATTGTGTGGAGAAGAGGTGTGAAGGAAGCCTATTTTGGGTAAAGAACGCCTTAGCCGGTAATTGTTTTGAGTTTATGGGTTTTACTTGAATTTTTATAATGTATATAGTTATAATGAATGTTTTGTATAGCCAAGGATTGGTATAGACATTAGTATGGATGATGAATAGACAATGATGATTATAGAAGGTCATGTAGGAAAATGAGAGCCCAGAGTTTATGGCTCATTTTCATTAATGACTTGGCCTTATTCAGATGTAGTTAAAACTTATGGATGAAGGATAGTTTACATGAAAAATTGCACTTTATAAATCATGCTGAGTAGTAAGTTACATTGGAATGTAATTCATGAATTAGAAGGTAAATTTATGAGTAAGATAGATTAGAACAAGTTTTAAATGTTGAATATGATGAATGGGATGTGATAAATTTAAGTGGAATGGATTACATTGAGTTTTGGTATAATGTGTTGTTTGATTTCTTCACTTCCTGTGTTTTTATTGATAATCTAGCTCAAGCGAGAATCCCCCCTGCATGATATTTGGCTACTGGCCAAATCTCGTTTAGGCGAGAGTGTGTCTCGCTCAAGCAAGACTGCCCTGGCATCAGGGGTTGGCCACTGGAGGAAAATTGCCCAGGCGAGTTGGATCTCACCCGAGGGAGAGGGAGGGAATTCACTACTGGTCAAATTTCGCTTGAGCGAAAGGCTTTTGGAGGTGGCATTCGCTCGAGCAAGTGAGCGTTGGGTAGATTCTGGATGATTTTTGCCCATGCTCACTTGCTTCGCCCAAGCGACTTCTGAGGATCTCGCTCAAGTGAGACGCGGCTCGCTCAAGTGAGACGCGGCTCGCTCAAGCGAGTCGACCCCTGATCCTTCTCTTATTTCTTTTGCTAAACTCGCCCTATGTCTCGCCCGAGCGCTCCCTTGGGACTCGCTCAAGCGAGTTTGGTTCTCGCTTGCGTGAGGGATGTCCTGGTCCTCCAAATTGCATTGCCTTGATCACTTTTCATTTTCTTTATATATGATCTTCTTCCTAAACCAACTTATAAACCCTTTGGATATATTTTGAGGTCATTAATCCTTATGATGTTTAACCTCTTCGAACCCAATTATATAGTAATAATTTAAATAAATTTTCTGCTATTTTCAATTGAGAATTCCTCAATAGTTGTTTCCCTTAACTTACCTTCTCATATCTTCATATATAAGTTAGGTCTTTTTAGATCCAGGGTATTGAATGACAGCTTCTTCACTTATGTTTTCCATAAATTAATGATATTATGAATCGTGAAAAAAAAATTTACCCCAATTTTCAGGGTGTCACATATGGTATTTGATCTTGTTTTCAGAACTCATTTTGTTTGTTGCTCTGAATATGGAATTCTTTTATATACTATTTTAACCATGGATTTCATTTATAAAAAATCTTGATGTTTGCTATCAATAAATATAGGGGGAGATTGTTGAAGAAAAGTCTGGTTGAAAAAGGAAGTATGAAATTTTACTGAACCAGACCCCAGATTTGCTTTATTTTCATACCTTAGAGTTGTTAATAACATTCATCAAAGATCCATTAGAAAATAAAGTCTGTATATCAAGGAATTAATTTGTGTATTCAAGTGTTTCAGGATAAATAATACAAAGGCTAAAAAATAAAGGAGGAGCCCTTGCGCTCAAAATCTAAATTCTAGCATTTAGATGATGTCCAAAAGTCTAATAGAAGAAGCTTATCTTACCCAATCAGACTTATAGAGCATCGGAAGAAAAATGTTGTCTCTAAGGACTCAATTGCAAAGTTCTTAATTCTATTTGCATAATGCATTGGGTTCTATGCTCCTATCAAATATGTGTGCTTATCATCAAAGAAGACAAAAGACAAACAAAGCTCAACAGCCAAAGTTATCACACCTAACTCTGCGTATAAACTGAAAAAACTGAACCAAAGTCAGCATGTATGTCAGCTCAAATTCAGAGGATTACAACATTGACTTCTGCTGTATGTATAAATCAAATAAAGCAAATAAATAACTTTATTTGTTGAAGAAATAAAAGAAAACATTTTAATGCAAGAACTGTCAAACCCTCTCTCTGATTATTAAAGGTCTGGTAATCAAAGCTCAAAGCAAACAGCTTCACAGAATTTCCAACGTTTATATCTCCTTTCAAGGATCAGCAACAGTCATATTCCAACACCTATTTATACTATAGAAGATTGAATTACAAAGTAGAGAAAAAAGTTATCAAGAAATCTCTTAAGTCAAATTATTCCTTTTTGCAATTCATTCAATCTTTCTTTTCAGACAGGGACCTTTCTTACTTGTTCTGCCTCTAGCAAACCTTGGTCTCGTGTCATTTATAACTTAGTGTTTAATCTCTCAATTGTATATCTGTCATACACTAAGTTTTGTGAGTTATTTTCCATTTATTACAAATAATTTGTAAAGTCTAGTGTGTTGCTAGTATTTGTGAGTATAGGAAACACTTTCTGGCTTGAAGAGGCTTTAGAAAGAATACTTGGGTTGAGCCAGGAATGACTTGTTGAAAGAATACTTGGGTTTAAGCCAAGAGTGGCTAAATTTAAGAATACTTATGGCACTGGTCTGGTGCTATTATTGTAAAGGAGAATTTACAATAGTGGAAATCCTTCAAGTTAGGAGGGACTGGATGTAGCTTCTATGTTGGAAGTGAACCAGTATAAATTCTCTGTGTTGATTTCCTTCTCTTACTCTTTAAAATTCTACTTTGTAAAGATTGGTTATTTGTTTTCTTTGGTTTATTATTCCGTAAAAAGAGTCCCTGACTTATTCAACCCCCTTCTAAGTCAGACTCTAAACCATCAAAAGATATGCACATAACCCTAATCATTCTCACTAGACTTCTCTAGGAAGAGTATTTAAATATCTTAAAGGAACTATTAATTATGGCATTCACTATACATGTTATCTTGTTATAATTGATGTTATTATGATGCAAATTAGATTTCTAATTTTGATGAAACTAATTCTACTAGTGGTTCTATTTTTACACTAGCTGGAGGTGCAATAGCTTAGAAATCTACAAAACAAACCATTATTTCTCGTTCTACTATGGAAGCTGAAATCATTGCCTTAGATCTCCTAGTAGTGAGGCTAAATTTCTTAAAAACTTGTTATGTGATTTGCCTGTGTTAAATAAACTTATATCTCCAATCTCAATGCATTATGATAGTCAAGTTGCTATTGCTAAGGTTACTATTAAAAACTTTAAAGAAAAAAAAAAGACACTTGAGAATAAGGCATAAGTCCATTAGAAATTTAATATCTCATTGTGTCATTTCTGTTGATTTTATTAGGTCTGAAAATAATCTTATGGATTCGCTCATAGAATGGTTTACGTGTCAACAAGTACTTGAATCATGAGGGAAATGAGACTAAAGCCTATTAATTAGTTACAACAATGGACACCCATCTTCATATAAATGGCGATCCCATAAATGGAGTTCAATGGGTAATAACGAAATTGCTTGTCAACTAAAGTACACCATTATAACTTACAAATTTTGCATGTTTTATTCCTATGACAAAGTGTACTCTAAATTAAATTGTGACAGTAAAAAGGTTGAGGTATTCAATTATTCATATTTATGGTGTTAAAAGTAAAAATACCTTTCAATGGACCTAATGACATTTGTTGTAGGGGTGGGTGTCATAGACCACCCTTGGAAAGGTTTACCTAGTAAGTATGGTAGTGGGGCGCTGCTATGAGATAAGGATAATCTCTAAGTGACACTCACGAAACAAGATACATGCGCAAGGCCATAACACACACCTCTTATTTGAAATAAATTGAACATCATTATTATATGTGTTATGTTCTAAGTTTGGTTAAAGGGATATGGCTCCAGAAAAATTTCGTCTCCATATTTTCTCATATGAAAGTTCATATGCACTAGGTGTAAGGCTCAAACCTAGAAGGTCCTTTGCCAAGTTCCATTAAAATTGTTTTAATATTTTTATTTCTTTCCTAAATTTTAAATTAGTGGAGGAATGTTGGAAATATTATTTTTTTAATTTAAAATTTAAAGTATTATATTAATATTATATTGTAACAACCTTTTAACGTGCAAAAATTATTTCTGCACTTTTTGGTTTTTGAATTGAAAAATACAAACACTATACGCAGTCAACGTTCCAATGCTTCAGTTCCTTATTTCTCATGCAGTATTATTTCCTCAACATGGCTTAAACGGTTAAGTTTTTCTTTTGAAAACTATCTCAACTCTATCATTATAAAGAGAGGGGTGAGGAGGAATTATACACATAGAGATATATAAATTGTGATATCATTTTATATAATTACTAATTTTCACTGGAGCTATGTTCATTAATTCGGAGATCTTTCGTTGCACACGATTGGTCTAACAGGTTGACGTATCTTAGGTGAGGAACACATTGAAATTCATATCTGATAGTGTAGTAGGAGTGTTTTCTCTCCAAGGACAGTGTTTTATGTGCTTCAACCCAAACTACTCTAAACTCGTTACTCTTTGCATTTAATTTAAAGTTGTTATTGATTGTTCAATTTTGTTTTTCTAAAGTATCCTTTGTGTGTTTGATATTGCTCTTCTAAAGTAAATTCATTTTTTTAACAAATTATACCAGGAGTAAGTTTGATCTTTTATAATGGTCTACAACCTCCAAAATTCTTAAATTTAAACAAAATTGGAATAAAAGTTCTAATGGATTTAAAACTACCACTAAATGTTTAATATTTTCTGACAAAAATACTAACATTTTCTTAAAACTTGTTAGAAACAGTTTTTGGCTCACATGAAATTAACGGGTTTTTAGAATGCGAATTAAAATTTATGCTGATTTATAAACACCAAAAACTGTTAACTATCATAAATCATAATATTTGTTTGTAGTGATTGTTGATGAACTCATATTTGGGATTCTTAGGGTGTATAGATCACATTCCTTCTATTGTGCATTTTTATGGAGGCTTCATGCTTTATTTAAAATTACTTATGTGCCTTATAGTTTTGTTTATACATTCATGTGGGGACACCTTATTGATTTCTTTGATGATCACTTACATCCTTCTTTGTATAAGAGTATCAATGTTATGATGGGATTTAAGAGGTTAGTATTTCATCCAAGTTGCTTGTTTCAAGGCTAAATTCCCTCTTCACTAGAGTTTCTCACTTTTGTTCTTGGATAATCCTGGATTTAAGGATAAGTTCTTTTCAAGAAGGAGAGTATGATCCTAAGAAGGGGATGCATAAGAAGACCACTTGAAGGCCCACAGTTTCCATGGCTTGTTTTCCATGTGATAGAAGCTTTGGATTTTAGCACAAATCTTTCTCATGAAAGAGGGGATGGTGTGATCTTAGAAAGCCTTAACCAATGTTAGGATTTGCTTCTATGTATTAGTTTATGGTTTGGGCTTGCAATTAGGCTTGAACTTGGGTCAAGTCTTTTGGGCTTTCACTTGTACTATTTTTGGCCATTTATTTAAGTCTTAATTGTATAGTTTAGGCCTTACAAGGCCCTTCCCTTAGTTGGCTAAATGGGTCTTAGGAGCTTATGGGCAGGGATGAGCTTACTTACTCTATAAGTCTCATATTTTATTTCATGAAACCTTTGATTCATTTTATGAAATTTGCCAATTTGTGAGGTAAGTATCTCTATAGAATTCTCTCTAGAATCTCTAAAACTTATCATCTATTATCATGGACTTTTCCATGTGGCAAGTATAATTTGGCTATTCATTTATCCTTGAATGTGACATCTAATCACTTCTTTTTATCTTCTAATCTTTACATTTTCCAATTTCTTTGTCTTTTTGTGTTACAAAACTTCAAAAAATATTCAAGAAGAAAATATTTTTGGAAGATTCATGTTGAAGGCTTCAAGAATCACATTACAACTATATTACACATGAACAACAACAAAAACAATAATATAATTATAGTGGTGGAAACGGTTGTGTTGGCAGTGGTAATTATTAAGGAATCCCCAGACAACAGAAATACAATGATTCACAAAGGTCCTTACAAAAAATCCATGTTTTGAAGCTACCAAATCATGATATAATTTAAGAACTTTTTAAAACATATTTCTTGTAGCGTAAAAGTTTTCATAATGAATCAAAGTAAACTCATGTGTATAGAAGTCCATAGAGCACTCCCACCATATTCCTCGCATACAAATGCTAATTTGTCAAAGTGTGGCCTTTACAACTTTTATAAAATTTAGTGTATGACAGGAGTAAGGATCATGAGCATCCCATGCTCTATTTATAAGTTAGGGTTTGACCTAATAAACACTCTTTAGTGTTTGGGCATTTTACTTATTTTAAATGAGTTAGACTTAATAATTTTGATTTTAATCTAACTAACATAAAATCTATCTTTTGGTGGATTTACTCTATGCGTGTTACCCTATAGGACATATATTTGATTTATATTAAATATAAATATTTTATTCTTCCCCCCAAGAATTGGGATGGGGACCCTATGATGTTTTATTAAGATCTCTGATGATTAACAAATAACCACTTGTACTATTAGCTATAGTTTATTGGGCCTAGACCGATCTGCCCCAGAATAAACCCTCATATAATTAGGACTCATGTACTCAATTATGACTTAAGTGACACATTGTAGAGATTAATAAACCTATTTCCTAAGGGATTTCTCTAGGGTTTTGTGCCTAATACTGTGTGTAAACATTTTGGCGCCCACTGTGGGACCTGGTAAAACGGATCCTACACCTCACTTTCAAACCCTAATCCTAAGAAGCAGCAATAGTAAACACGCACAACACTCATAGGGAAGAAGACATTAGACGACGACAAGAGCCCAACCAAGACGATCAGATCCAACAACTCAAAAGCATGGTAGAAGCCCCGCAGCACATGGTGGCTAATTTGCAACAGGAGAATGAGGAACTCCAGGGGTGACGGGGAGTAGAGCGAAAGGCCTCCAGCCATAATGACACTCAATCTACCTAATGCAAAACTAATGGCCACGCCTGCTATTAGATACAGGAAACAACGAGATACGAGCCCGAGATTCCTTTCACCACCCATGCGTTTCTTGAACAAATTATGGATGCGCCGACCCCCCGAACTACAAGCCCCTGTCTATGGACAAGTACGATGGTAGGGGAGATCCTGAAAAACACCTTACCATGTTCACAACCACCATGCTGATCACTGGGGCATCAGACTCCTTTTTTTGCAGGACTTTCCCCACTACGTTGACTAAATCAACTCTCCGTTGGTTCTCTCACCTCCCTATAGGAGCGTCACCAGTTTTGTAGATCTCACCAACAAATTCCTTAGCCAGTTTGTTGCTAGCCGAGTGGTACAACAAACCTCCCACAGCTTGGTGAACTTGCGCCAAATCCCGAGTGAGACGCTGAAGCAGTACATAGCTTGATTTTTTGAGCAAGCCATCCAGATCCGAGACCTTAACTCTGAGGTAGCGTTGCACGCTGTACAAACTGGTTTCCGCCCGAGTAAATTTTTTGACTCCCTAGCTAAAAAGCCACCTTTGGATATAGATGACTTTCGTACAAGGGCCTTCCAGTATATCAGCATGGAGGAGCGAGAGGCGGACCAAGTGGACCGAGTGAGTCTCCTAGAGCGAGTCAATCATCGATCTGATCAAAGAAAAAAGAGTCCTAAATAGAGTCAAGACAAGTGTGTTGACGCTTATAATGCTCCCAGGTACACTAAGTTTACGCCATTGAACGACCACCGCGATCAGATTATGCACGAAGTCTACAACACTGGCCTCCTTGCTGCGATTTGAGATTAATAAAACATCAGAAGAAATCGCAAGATAACTTTTAACAATGTAACCCCGGATCATTTAAAAGAACCCACCTCATAGATGAAGATATCAAGAGGTGAATAAATCAAATCAAGACACAATGATTCTCAAGATCATTAATAATAAATAGCGGAAGATGTAATTAAATTGAGGTATGCCATGTGATATGGAAGGACATTTAATGATACCTACAAGTGTTCCTTAAAATATCTCAATTTCTTAAGGAGAAGTAACGTAGTCATAGTGTGGAACAAAGGTACCCAACACAATCAAAAATTGATGGAAATATGCCAATACAGGGTCATGAATCAATTCAGTAACTCGCATAAATCGATTCATGCGTTTCTGGAGTACCAAATTTCATCAATCAGGGGTGTGAATCGATTCAAGGCCTGGTGTGAATCGATTCACACGATTCTGCCAAATTGAACAGTAAATCCAGTAAGTGCTGAATCGATTCAAGACCTTACTTGAATCGATTCAAACTTGGCAAATCAGACCCCTGTTGCATTTTATGCAGCAAATCTTATAATTTCCAACTTCTAACCACCCTATCTCATTCAAATCAAATCCAATGGCCACCAAAATTTGACACAAGCTAAAATATATTATTTGTGACGTGTGGCCAGTGACCGTACTCGAAAATTCCTAAAAACAAGGGAAATACACGCATAAATGCATTTAACCCATTTTAAGGCATTTTGAGGCAACTTAGGGGTCTATTCTCTATAAAATTAGACCATTCCTCTTTCCACAAGTCACAATTAACATATTTAAGCTATTAGATTCATCACATCACAATAGAACCTCTTAAATCATAATTTAACCATGTCAGTTCCTAGCTTATGCATAAGATGACCATGGGAAACTTCAAATTATGCATCACATAAGGATACCATTCATAAATTCTCATCTTTTATTCACCAATTTGAACAAAGTTCAACCATCACATATTAGCATCATACATCACCAAGGTCATAGCCGAAAATTAGGCATATACATAAGTTCCAATTTTCACTCATGACCCACAAAATCAATACACATCATTCTAATTACAATGAGTATAAGCTCCTAACATAGGCTACACAAAACAACAGATTGCCGGCCAAGGCACTTTCTACACATCTATTTACCTCCTTCCGTAAAAATGTACTTTAAAAGAGTTTTACTCCTCCCATGAGTGACCTGCATCACAAATCTAAAAAGTAAACAACATGGGAGAGTGAGTCATATATTCCCAAGAAATGAATATGAATATCATGTGATTATGTGCATATGCATCAAGACATGTATACTTTGCATACACATATCATTCATCTTCTCATTCATCATCAAGGTACTATCATTCATATATCATCATCAATATTTACATCAAGCAAAGTACATAAGCATACGCATAATCAAGTTCTTCAATAAATTGGATTATTACACACCTCAACTTTTTACTCAATTTATTATATGGTATTCATATGTTTTATTTTGTCTTAATACATTTTCTCACCCACAATACAACCATCATCACATCTCATCACCTTTGGCATATATCCTTGCTATATGGAAATGCTCTTAAGCTAATGCATATGCACAACGGATTATTTAAACTATTGCAGATCTGACTGTGGGAAATAAACACCAACTGTGGGATTTAAGTATGATCATCTAACCATACCCCTATTGCAGTAGTAAAATGTGTACACTTATACTCAAATTGCATGCATTTTCACCAATCTTTTATAGGTACCAAACCGCATCACCCATCTTGCAACACCTGGTCATTTTCACCATGACTGCAGTAACACATATCTATATATGGTGTTGCGGGCCAGCCATGACTTATTTCATGGCGGCTGTGATCTGAAGGACCACCGGGGTCACCTGTTCATCAAAAGCCACCCCCACAAGGGTCGGCCACATGTAGAACTCATAGCAATACATGGGCGGCTTCGTGACTTACATACCGAGTCACAGGGGAAAATAAAATTGCTCATGCACCGAGCCACCCTCCCACTGGGTCGGCCAAGGGAACTCCCCTAATGTTCCAACAACGGCGGCTATGCAGTATGCCATGGATGCAATTGCCAATCATATGCATTTCTCACTCTATGTATCCTATACATGCCACTCATCAAACATCATCACGTCATCATCACCAACACCACTTCACATTTCTTAGTGGATTTACCATTGTTGAGTTTAGTCCTTGTTTTCAAGTTTGGTATGTGGCATGTTAACAATTCATTCACCATTTACAATGGCACTCATCATCAATTTTAATCATCTACTTTTCATTATAAAATCATGGTATGCCATTCATTCACATCTCAACCACACATCAATTATACTCATTCATATTCATGGTGGATATAACACAAGCATTATATTCAAGGCTTACACTTGTCAAATAATTCACACCACCATATAGCACACCACTTTCATTCTAAATGCATCAATGCATGTTACCAACACTATCAACATTACAATTCATCACCCCAACACAATGATAAACCAATACATGAATCTGATGGGTATAATATGAATCTGATGGAATGTTAGTGCCAAGTTTAAACACTGAAATTATAGTAAAAGGGTTGCCGTTCCACTGAGGAGGTGTTAGCTTGAAGATCTTTAGTTATTGAATTGATTTTGACAAAAAGTTTGTTTTCGTTTATTGTAAAAAAGATTGGTTGAAATGGTTAATAGTAAATATTAAATAAAAAGAATAATAGTAAAGAGTTTTGGTAAAAATATCAAGGTTAGAAAACTGGGATTGATTGTGCATCGCTTCTTACCTTCTGTAAGCTATGTAACTTTGCATATATATAACTTTAAATGATAATTTTTACGTCACAATCACAGTCATTTGTATCGATCCCTCAACTACAAAATTCATAAGAATGATTTCAACCTGTTGATCCCTTAGTCAATGTGAAATCATTCGAGCATTATCGATCGATTGTTTAGACGTTTATTGCGTTAGATACCATCCCTGTTACCTACTCACAATGAGTATTTCATTCATATCTGCTCTCAAAAGTTATTTCCCAATATACTTAAGAAAACCAAAGACAAGAAAATAGTGATCAAGTACTTTTAGGCATTAAGTGCAGAATGAAATACAAAAATCATCAGATCTTGGTATATAAATGGAAAACTTATAACCAATCCCAATGAATAGTTTTTTTAGCTACTCATGCCTTACATTTTCACTCAACAAAAGGAAATGAATACACAAAGAAATTGAAAAGAATGATTAAATGCTGAAGATGATAGGCTACAGGTGTTCTTCATTTCTCTGTTCTCTGCTTTATTTATAGAGGAGTCACGCTTAAGCTTTCCTTTCTCAAGCTTAAGCGTAACCCCACTTGCGTAGTGGCCATGCAGGAATATTCAGAGACATGCTGAAACACACAAAAGTGGTTGTGCTGGCATCGCACTATTGGGTCATATTTAATTAAAAATTCCATACTGCATGAGTCACGCTTGAGCTTACTGGTCACGCTCAAGTGTGAAAGGCCCTGATGCTCACTGTTTATTTTATGCTTGATCCTTCTTTGCTTCCTTCAAGTGTGGCCTTCCTTTTCTTGTTTCGCTTAAGCCAAGCTTAGCCACGCTCAAGCATGATGACTTTTAACTCCCTACACTCAGGCCACGCTCAAGCATGGAGGTCACCTATTTCTTCAATCAGTCACGCCCAGGCCATGCTGCAAGCGTGGAGCTCCACGTCCAAGCCACACGCTCAGGCTTCTCCTCTCACGCTTAAGCGTGAAGAGGTCTGATGCTCTTTCTGCTTACTTTTGAGCCACACTCAAGCGTGAGCTTGCCTTTCCAAGCGCGCAAGTATGCATTCACACGTTCTTTATTCTTCTATGTAATCTTGATTCTTCCGAACCAAGATCAAGTATGCTAAGTTGATTGTTTCTTCGTTCATCCTGCATTTCTTTAAAAGTTTTGACAATGTGGCTATTATAAAAGAATTATGCTCAATATTTTATTAATTCAGTTAAGTTCTTTGTAAAATGAGTTTAATTGAAGCATGAAATCAATGTATAATAAACACTTATCAAACTCTCCCCAACCTAGAATTTTGCTTGTCCTCAAGCAAAAGAAGTTGGATTTAAAAATCAAGCATTCATGAAGATCAAACTCAGTTGCAAACAAAATTTTAAAGACAGTAATCACAGTTTAACTTCTTTTAGGCAAATAACATCCTTAATACCCATTCCTTTAAAATGTAATGCACAATTTAATTTTTCACAAAGCAAGTAACCAAATGCTGTAACAATAAGGAGTTTTTCATTATTTCTCAACAGGTGTCTGTTTCACACATCCCTCATTAAAAATGCCTAGTTAACATTGCCAGTCATTTCTAATTAAACCAAAATCAAAGAACAGCAAGGATTAAAAAGGTCTTTTAGGGTTGTAATGAGGCTGGGCTAAACAAGAATTCTTGGTTTTTCTCAGATTTCAAATTGCATGTACGAGGATAAGCATAAGTCATGAAATCTTTCAAAGTTTATGAGGCTTCTTCCTTTTTACGCCACAGAATTCTTTATCTTATTTTTTTGGTTCTCCTTTTTGTTCAAGATTTTTGTATAGAGAACTTATTACTTATCTTTAGCATTTTCTTTTCAGCCTCCATTTCTTTCATCACCCTTTGAAAAAGTATTTTATGTTTTTAAGCATGCTGATAAGGTAGGAATTTCTTTCTCATGCTTAGGTTAGGGTATTTTTATGAAATAAAATTTTTGGCTCAAATAGGCTACCAAAGAATAGGATATTTTATTAAGGGTAGCTTTTTGGCTCTAGGCTAACCGTGTTTTCAAAAATTCCTTGATCATTTCCTTGCTTCTTTCTTAAGAAAACGGTTAATCAGAAAATTAGGCGATGCAAACTTAACAATTAATGAGGCTCTCACTGTTTAATTGTTCACTTCACACAAGGTTTTAAGGCATACTCCAATATTCTAACAGAAAAAGGTTCAAGCATGTAAACAATTTCAAATGTACATTTATTTCAATTTCTTAGTTCTTAATTCAGTCACTTTACCTTAAAATATCAATGTTACTGTCTGAAAAGATTTTTTGCTTAGAAATTTTTCTTGTTCAAACAAAATTAGTTCTTGGTTGGGTTTTCAAATTGTTGCAGCTCAAAGCATGTAATATTGCCTCAAAACAATCAAAACACATAATCATAGAAAAATTCTAAGTCATCAAAATTACCAAAGCAAATACTGCAGTAATATCAAGCTATTAAAAACTAAAGAGAATTTAAAGTAAAAACCATAAAATGTTAGAAAGCAATAAAAGTTGCAGAATTTAGAAATTGAAAAAGCAATAACAACTTATCACTCATCATCTTCCTCCTCATCTGATTCTGAATTATCCTGCTCAGGTTCCCTTGATGGAGGTGGTTGTGATGGTGATGGCCCTGCTATCCCACCCCTCCTAGGAAAAGTAGGACAGTCCCCAGGCCATGCAATATATGTTCCAAACTGAACATGGTCTATCCAGGGGTTATGATGGCCTGCAGGAATGCTATGGTATAAGCCATGATGTAGGTGTATCAGACCTCTATGGTTGGCATTTTTTGTGCGAAAAGATGGTTGTTCTGAATTGTAAACTGATAAATTCCTTCAAGAATCATCTTTGTTTCACTGCTGAGAGGGGGAGGGGCAGGTTCTGTTCCTGGTGGTGGTGCTTACTGTTATTCTTTTTGAGGCTCTTGTTGAGGCTCTTGGACAGGTCTGGTGTTGTTGGTACAGTATTGTCTATGAAGCGCTTATCAAGAGATGGCCTGATAGGCTTCAGATCTTGGACTATAATTCCCTGCACTTCACAGAAGTCAGTGGTAAAAGCGGGAAATCCTAAACTTCCCTTAACCTTTTGGCCTGCCTGTGAGTAATTTTGATCTACTATGGCAAATTTATGAATTTCCTCTGAGATAATCTGTGCCAAATCGATGGTGATATCTTCCTGTAAAATACAATACAACAAATAACATCTGGCATAGATTAAATTAGAAATGTGGGAATTTGGGGCCATATTGGCAAGCAAAAAGGAAATCCAAACTTGAGAGGGGCTAGTCATATCCTTTCTCAAGATACGCATTAGTTATTCCCCTTGGCCAGTTTGGAAGTGGTGACCTGGAACGCATATGGCTGCCTCCATATCTTAGGCAGGTATTTCTTGATTCTGTAGTCTCATCTCTATATATTGACAGGTCTCTCCTTCCCCCAGTTCCATTATATTATCTAAGTAAGTATTGATAGCATCTCTGTCATATGAAAACATATGTCCTCTTACATAGGTCCTTCTATTTCCTGTAACTTCCTTGGGCCAGGCATTGGCATAAAATTCTTGGATAATTTCAAGATCATATTTATCCCTGGGATGGTAGATTTTTAGCCAATTCCTTCTTCTGATGACCTGCAAGAAAGAATCACACTCTCCTAATGCCAAGTCCACCTTTTTTTCAGCGATAAATGTTCAGTTTTTGATGTCTTCATATCGTTTCTTCCTGGATGCATCTATGAATTTAGGAACATTGTCCTTGTCATCAGTATGTGGCCTCATTCCCTTATTTCTTCTGGAACTTCTTACTGGGGACATGGTTGCAGGGGAAGCAGGTGCCACTTGTTTAGTTCTGGCCATCTATAATCCAGTTAGTAATAATTATATCAAAGGGTAAGTCTCTAACAATTTTAGTAACAATTTCAGTGAGCCTAGAGACTTCTTACTCATTGTATTAGAATATTTCCGAATCAAGCATGCCCATTAGTTACTAAGCAAGGCAACAGTAATTGGTATGACAATAATAATTCAATCCTTTAACATCAAGCATGCATGACACATTCTATACTTTTATCGGATAGTTAGTGTATGCCCTTAAAAGAGGGAAAAGTTTTCAAAATGTTCACTTGAAAACAATTGATTAATTCAAAATTGAATGAACAAATCCAGATAAAGTACACCCTTCTATCATGTAAGCAAGCAAAACGGAGAAACTGGATTTCATATTAAGATCTAAGCATGCTTTTTACCTCACATCATAGTAAAGTCTATTCAAGACATACCCAAGAAGAGAAAAGTTTAGTGTTAACTTACTTTAGATGAGAAGAATTATGCACAACAGAGAAGAAATGAAATAAAAGGTGTGTAGTTGTGATTTTTGAATGCTTTAAAAATGGTAAGGTGTGAGAAGTTCAAAGGTTTATGGAGGGGGGTTATGAATTACAGAGCGGTTACAATGGGAGTGATGGGCGTAATGGCCTTGATTTGTGCACTTAAATGACATCAGGTGGCGGTTTCAAAGTTTCTCGCTTGAGCGAGCATATCACGCTTAAGCGTGATCATTCACCAGTGGCCCAATTCAAGTTCGCTTGAGCACATGATACAAAAGAATTATTTCATGCTTGAGCGTGGGAAAATGGCGCTTGAGCGCGATCAGGTTTTTGAAAAACTAAGTTCTTTTAGATAACAAGGATTGCGCTTAACCTTGGATGTGTCACGCTCAAGCGTGACTAACTTACTGAGGCTATACAATTAAGCGCTCTTAAACACGCTTGAGCATAAATAAGGGACCTGATGCTTTTATATTCCATCTTCATTAAATTTAAGTTCCTTGCTTGAGCGTGAAAGGTCACGCTTGAGCATGATATCCCCCATTGTTCCACAAGTTGCTTTACACTGGAGCCTTCTTGATTCTCTTGAGCGTGGAGTTTAATTGCTTCTTGCGCTTGAGCGAGGGATGTCACGCTTGAGCGTCATCGGGATCTGAAGCTTCTGTTGTTAGGTTTGTCCTTCCCTTTGTAGTTTGCCTTTGACATGTGAAACTGGTTGATGAATGTGATGAGTTGATCTGAAAAGCAAGGTAAGAAAACTTCAAAAATATTATACAACTAATTGAATTAAAATCAACAAAATGAATAGAAATTATAAATGATTGGGTTGCCTCCCAAAAAGCGCTTGTTTATCGTCTTTAGCTTGACGCCTGATAGATTTTTCAATATAGATCATGGAGCTGGTGGATGAGAGTATTGAGTTTTTCCACCTTCTTTCCCTAGTATGGCCTTGACCTTCTTTCATTCAGATTTGAAATCCTTTCAAGAGTGTTTGAACTTTAATCTTTCTTGGATTCCTGCTGGGTGACTTTGTCTTCCATATATGTCTTGAAGCAGCTTTTCTCATCTTCTGAGTATTTATTTGTTTCAACCATAGCAAAATTGAATTCTTCTTCTTGCATTCGCACCTTTAGTTTTCTGTCATCCACATCTATGATGACTTTGGCTGCTTTCATAAATGGTCTCCCCAGTATTAGAGGAACCTCAGAATCTTCCTCCATATCTATGATAACAAAATCCATATGGAATTCAAATTTATCTATTTTTAACAAAACATTTTCAGTAATACCATAAGGGGTTTTTATTGATTGATCTGCCAGTTTTAAAGTCATTTTTGTTGGCTTTACTGTAAAATCCCCTATCTTTTTAAGTATGGATAATGGCATCAAATTTACACTAGCACAACATCTAATAAAGCTTTTCTTTTTGAAATATTTCCAATAGTGACAGGAATGGAAAAACTCCCTGGATCTTTGGTGTTATGAGGTACTGCCTTATGGATGATAGCACTATGTCCACCTTCCAACTCATTTGTTTCCTCATTCAATGTAGTCATAGCCTTGCATTGCTCTATTGGGTTTGTTTCAGTGTTTGCTCCATACTGAGATATCTGGTTTTCAGCAACTTGTGGGGCTAGCTGTCCCACCTGTGTTTCCAAGTTCCTGATTGATGCCTCAGTGTTATTTTGACTTGCGAGAGAAGCTTGCATACATTTTTCCAAGGTGTCCTCTAATCTAGAAGTTCTCTCCATCAAGGAAGGACCATTATTTTGATATGGTTTATTTGAAGAGCTAGGCTCTTGCTTCCATCCTTGGCCTTGATTTTGGTTACTTTTCTATCCCTGAAATGGTTGGTTAGAAAAATTTAAATTAAAATTACTAGACCTTCCTTGGTTGTTCATGAAATAAACAGCTATTTCTTGTGTGCCACAATTTTCATTTGGATGATCTCCTCCATAGAAATTACACGTTGCAGGCATTTGTTGTTGCACTGGTTGTGATGATTGTATTGCATGTAATTGTTGTGGAAGATTGGCTATGTCAGAATTTTGTTCTACGCTAGAATAACATCTGTGATGTTTAAGTCAAGGACTCCTTTCCTTTGACTTTACTGACGGTCATGTTGAGCTTGATAATCTATTGAAGATAAAGCTTCTATTATCCTTGTAGCTTGGTCAGCATCCACTCTTATCATTGTAACTCTTGTTGCTGCATCTAATATCATTTTGGTATCCGCCCTTAGTCCATTGTAGAAGATATTAAGTTGTGCTATATCTTCAAGTCCATGGTTTGGGCATTTCCAGAGCAATGATTTAAAACGTTCCCATGCCTCACAAAAAGGTTCATCTTGGCCTTGTCTAAATGTTGTAATATCTGACTTAGCCTTGATGAATCTAGATGGAGGAAAGAACCTTTGTAGGAACTTTTCTTCAACTATGTTCCAACTATTTAAACTTTCGCTTGGGTGAGATTGTAACCATTCTTTTGCTTTACCTGCTACAGAGAAAGGAAATAATCTTAAATATATAGAATTAATAACGTCTTGATTAAATCCCATTGTTCCAACTAATTCTTAGAAAGTTGCCAAGTGAGTGTATGGATCTTCACTTGACATTCCAATAAATTGGTGTGAACTAATCAAACTAAGAAATGCTGGTTTCATTTCTAGTGCTCTGACAATCTTTAGAATTGTAATGCTTGAGAAATGTCTTGGCCCTTGCTGTAAAGCATAGTCTCCAAGTGTTCTCCTTGGTGGATTTTGGTTATTGCTGTTAACATCTGCCATTTTGTTAGCAAGTGTAGAAGAAGAAGTTATGCCTATGCGAAAACTTTGCTTTTTGTTTGCTTTCTTGATTTTCTTGAGTAGCCTGTTTATTTCTGGGTTAAATGCAAGTTGGTCTTTTGATCCCTGTCCTCTTAAGAGCATGAATCAAGTACTTACTCAAGCAAACTTACCATGTAAAAAAATGAAAAATAAATAGAAATTATTCACAAAGTCTCATCAATTCAATGCTTAGATTTTCAAACTTGAATCACCTCCTCGGCTGCAACGCCAAAACTTGATAAGCCAAAACTTGGTATATGATTCTTAATAAGTAAAGAAGTGAAGTATTCATCTCAAGAATCAAGTGGGTATAATATGAATCTGATGGAATGTTAGTGCCAAGTTTAAACACTAAAATTGTAGTAAAATAGTCGTCGTTCCACTGAGGAGGTGTTAGCTTGAAGATCTTTAGTTATTGAATTGATTTTGACAGAAAGTTTGTTTTGGTTTGTTGTAAAAAAGATTGGTTGAAATGGTTAACAGTAAATATTAAATGAAAAGAATAATAGTAAAGAGTTTTGGTAAAAATATCAAGGTTGGAAAACTGGGATTGATTGTGCATCGCTTCTTACCTTCTGTAAGCTATGTAACTTTGCATATATATAACTTGAAATGATAATTTTTACGTCACAATCACAGTCATTTGTATCGATCCCTCGACTATAAAATCATAAGAATAATTTCAACTTGCTGATCCCTCAATCAACTTGAAATCATTCTAGCATTATCAATCGATTGTTTAGACGTTCACTACGTTAGATACCATCCCTGGTTACCTACTCACAATGAGTATTTCATTCATATCTACTCTTAAAAGTTATTTCCCAATATACTTAAGAAAACCAAAGACAAGAAAATAGTGATCAAGTACTTTCAGGCATTCAGTGCAAAATGAAATACAATAATCATCAGATCTTGTTATATAAATAGAAAACTTATAGCAGCATTACTTGGGGTTTGAATGATCACAACCAATCCCAATGAATGGTTTTTTTAGCTACTCATGTCTTGCATTTTCACTTTACAAAAGGAAATGAATACACAAAGAAATTGAAAAGAATGATTAAATGTTGAAGATGATAGGCTGTAGGTGTTCTTCATTCCTTTGTTCTCTGCTTTATTTATAGAGGAGTCACGCTTAAGCTTTCCTTTCTCACGCTTAAGCATAACCCCACTTACGTAGTGGCCATGCAAGAATATTCAGAGACATGCAGAAACACACAAAAGTAGTTGTGCTGGCATCACACCATTGGGTCATATTTAATTAAAAACTCCATACTGCATGAGTCACGCTTGAGCTTATTGGTCACGCTCAACCGTGAAAGGCCCTAATGCTCACTTGTTTTACGCTTAATCCTTCTTTGAATCCTTCAAGCGTGGGCTTCCTTTTCTTTTTTTGCTCAAGCCAAGCTTAGCCACGCTCAAGCGTGATGACTTTTAACTCTCTGCGCTTAAAAAATGCTCAAGCGTGGAGGTCACATGTTTCTTCAATCAGTCACGCCCAGGCCACGCTGCAAGCGTGGAACTCCACGTCTAAGCCACACGCTCAGGCTTCTCCTTTCACGCTCAAGCGTGAAGAGGACTGATGCTCCTTTTGCTTACTTTTAAGCCATGCTCAAGCGTGAGCTTGCCTTTCCAAGCGCGTAAGTGTGCATTCACATGTTCTTTGTTCTTCTATGTAATCTTGATTCTTCCGAACCAAGATCAAGTATGCTAAATTGATTATTTCTTCATTCATCCTGCATTTCTTCAAGAGTTTTGACAATGTGGCTATTATAAAATAATTATGCTCAATATTTCATTAATTCAGCTAAGTTCTTTACAAAATGAGTTTAATTGAAGTATGAAATCAATGTATAATAAACACTTATCACATAAGCAAGGCAAACATGCATGCCAATACATATGGCAATCAAATACCATTCAAATTCATGCATTTAGAATATAAAGACTCCTCTCCTACCTCAAGAGAAAAATTTCAATTGATATGACACACCCGCCTTGTCGTTCGGAATGGATCCTACATAATCATACATGTAAAATCCTAATTAATCAACCATTCAAGACATAACTCCAACTCTAATTAACCATAATCATATCTACAATTTCATAACATATTTAAGACATATTATAGACATCATTTCTATCGTTTGTTAGGCTTCAAGAATTTCTTCCCATCAAGCCTCATTCATTGGATTCAAAGGCTACAAAATAACCATAGCCCAACATACCTAAAGCTAGTCCATTTATCAACATTCATATTCTCAAAATTATACATTTCCTCTCAAAAATGCATTGTCTCATTCACATTTTCCATTTTCCCCAAATCTTAAAAGTTAGGGTTTCCACCAAAACCCAACAACATCATAAATAATCATTAATCTCCCTCATCTACCAACATGAATTTCATGTACTCTTAACAACCCACCATAAATGCTATATTAACAATACCCCAACTTAGGATTTCATATTAAATGCTTCTCCCAACAACCTATGAATACATTAAATGCTCACCTAACACCAAAAACCCACAACCTAAGGTTCACACTCTTGAAAATGACAAGAAACTTACCTTAAGAGTGGGAAAGAGCGAGTCTTCAAGGAAAAGAGGGAGGAACACGAAAATACAAGAGATGGAGGAAGGATCTCCAAGTTTCAAGCTCTTCCTCTCCAAGCTTCCATAAACGAAAATGGAGGGATGGAATGGGTTATAACCTTTGCTAGGTTTTAGCAAAGAAATTAGAGGAAATAAAGAAGGAGAATAGAGATAAAGAAGATGTAAGAGGGTTTGCCACAATAAGGCCAAGAAGCTGACAGAAATAGAAGAGAGAAATGGGTTTTTGGTTTTCCTTTTTATTCCATCTCATTAAAGTTCATCGTTTTATGACAAACATGATCTATGTTTGAGCTCAATACTTTATCCAAAAATTATTCTGAATATATATTCAGACTCCCAATAATATTCTCAACAGCCCTGACTAATATCATCCCAATCGAAGATACTTGGTCTGACACCTATATTTTAATCTGGTCAATTTTCAGCTTATTCAGTCTCAATAATTTATCAACAGTCCCTAAAAATCTTAATTTAATTAATTCCAATATTTTGGGACATAAATTAATTCACATACAATTATTTAAAAATAATTATTTCATTTAATTCTCTATTTAAAAATTTGGGATGTTACAAACTTCATCAGAGAGGTCAAGTACCCAACCTGGCTATCGAATGTTGTTATTGTAAAAAAGTTGAGCGGAAAGTGGTGAATGTGTGTCGACTTCACCGACTTAAATAAGGTATGCCCTAAGGATCCCTATCCTTTACCTAGTATTGATAATTTGGTAGATGGTACTTCAAGTTATAGGATTCTAAGCTTCATGGACGAATACTCAGAGTATAATCAAATCCGCATGGATCCTGAAGACGAGGTAAAAATAGCTTTCATTATGGGCGGGGTAAATTTTTGCTATCGGGTGATTCCCTTCAGCCTAAAGAATGCGGGATCTACCTATCAAAGACTGGTTGATAAAATCTTTGCCAAACAAATTGGCAGAAATAAGAAGGTATACGTGGATGACATGGTCGTCAAAACCAAGCAAGCGGAATTGCATGTCCAGGATTTAGAAGAGACATTCAATGAGCTACGCAAACAAAATATGCGCCTTAACCCTGAAAAATGCTCTTTTGGGGTTGAAGGCGGGAAGTTTCTAGGATATATGCTCACCCACAGGGGCATCGAGGCCAACCCAAATCAGTGTTAGGCCATATTGGAGATGTGAAGTCCTTAAAATATTAAAGAACTCCAACGCCTCACCGGTCGAATCACAGCCCTTTCTCATTTCCTTTTAAAGTTTGTAGAAAAATCCATGCCATTCTACAAGGAGTTAAAGAAAGCAGACTCGTTTGAGTGGACTTCAGAATGTGAGAAGGCGTTTTAGGACTTGAAAGCCTACCTCGCACCCTCTCCCCCCGATCCTGACGCAACTAGACACGGGGTTAAAGTTAGTCCTTTATCTCTCTGTTGGGACCAAGGCAGTCAGCTCAGTCATAGTCCAAGAAGATGGCCCGGTCAAGAGGCCAGTATACTTTACCAGCAAGACATTATAAGGGGTTAAGGCGCGGTACCAAAGGGTCAAAAAGTTCACGTATAGCCTTGTTGTGGCCACGCGCTGACTTCGACCTTACTTTCACAGTCACCAAGTTGTAGTAAGAACTGACCAACAGCTTAGTAAAATCCTTCAAAAGCCTGAGCTCACGGGTAGGACGGTCGCCTGGGCAATCAAATTATCTGACTACAACATTCAGTACAATGCTAGAGGACTATCAAGGCCCAGGTGCTGGTAGATTTCTTGGTGGAACTCAAAGACGATAAAGACGGCTATGACGCCGTGTACGGTTTATTGACTCTCTCTGTGGATGGGCCCTCCAATACGAAAGGTAGTAAAGCAGGAGTTATACTGAAATCTCCTACGGGTTTAGTGGTTGAAGAGTCACTCAGATCCTTGTTCAAATCTAGCAATAAATAGGCGGAGTACGAGGCTCTCATCGCTGGACTGCGTACAGCTCTAGACTTGGGGGCCTGATGTGTGTAAGCAAAAATTGACTCACAGTTGGTAGCCAGACAGGTAGAAGGGTAGTACCAAGTGAAGGATCCAACTTTGGCAAAGTACTTGGCGCGGGTAAATGAGCTAACAGGGGAACTTAAACATTTTTGAATAGTCCATGTTCCACGGGCGATGAACGAGCGTGTCGACCTGCTCTCCAAATTGGCCCAGATGCTAGCAGATTTCTTGGTGGAACTCAAAGACGATAAAGACAATTACGACACCGCGCACGGTTTATGGACTCTCTCTATGGATGGGTCCTCCAATATGAAAGGCAGTAGAGCAAGAGTTATACTGGAATCTTCTACGAGTTTGGTGATTGAATAGTCACTCAAATTCTTATTCAATGCCAACAATAACCAGGAGGAGTACGAGGCTCTCATCGCTGGACTGTGTATAGCTCTAGACTTGGATGGCCCGGTGTGTTTAAGCAAAAACTGACTCACAGTTTGTAGCCAGGCAGGTAGAAGGGTCGTACCAAGCGAAGGATCCAACTTTGGAAAAGTACTTGGCGCGGGTAAACGAGCTAACAGGGGAACTTAAACATTTTTGAATAGTCCATGTTCCACGGGCAATGAACGAGCGTGCCGACCTGCTTTCCAAATTGGCCAGCATGGTCAAAACGGGGAATCTCAAGACAATTGTCCAAATTATCTTAGAAGAACCCACGATACAGGAGGTTCAATATACACACCAAATAAATGAAACACCGTCTGGAAGCACATGGATTACCCCAATCACTAATTTCCTCCGACAAGGGATCCTTCTGGAAGACTATTAGTAAGCCAAAAAGCTGTAGGTACAAGCAGCCAATTATACTCTACTGGACTGTTAACTCTACAAGAGAGGTTTCACTATGCCACTCTTGAAATGCTTGAGCGAAGACTAAGAAAACTATATGATACGAGAGCTCCACTGGGGAATCTGTGGCCTTCATGGGGGAGTCTGCCCTCTGGCCGCTCGGGTCCTCTAGGTATGGTATTTCTGGCCAACACTAGCCGATTGCTCCACTTTTGTTAAGAAGTGTGACCCATGTCAGTGAAATGCGAATCGGATTCATAGTCATCCTGAGCCTCTAGACAAAATCCTGTCTCCATGGCCTTTCAACACTTGGGGGATGGATATCCTGGGGCTATTCCCCACCCCCTTTTGAAAAGGCAAAGTCAAGTTCCTCCTTGTGGCCATTAACTTCTTCACCAAATAAATCCAGGCTGAGCCCCTTTCAACCATCACCGCAGCTAAGGTCTAGACTCTCACCTGGAAGCACATCATCTATAGGCACGGACTCCCTCACATAATCATCTCAGACAATGACCGATAATTCGCAGATAACGGTTTCATCGAATTCTATAAGAACTTGGGCATTAAGTGAAAATTCTCTTCTGTGGAGCACCCACAAACAAATGGCCAAGTCGAGGCAGCCAACAAGGTAATTCTCCAAGAGCTCAAGAAGCGGCTCGGACAAGCTAAAGAAAGGTGGGAGGAAGAGTTTCATGGAGATTTATGGGCATATTACATGACTCTACATTGAGCAACTTATGAGACCCCATTCTGACTCATATACGGGGCCGATGCCATGATATCGGTCAACTTTGGGGAACCATCCCTCTAATGCCTCACCTATGATGAAGACTCGAATAATGAGGGAAGGCGTGAAGATCTATATCTCAGTTTAGAAGAGCGTGATATGGCATATGTGAAGATACAGCCAAGCAAAAATCTGCCCAGCGTTGGAACTCTCTCCTTTAACCCTGACCATTTCACAGAGGAGATCTAGTCTTATGCATTACAGATAACAACAAAAGACTGCAAGAAGAAGACAAATTCACAGCTATCTGGGACGACCCATGTGATGCCCCCAAAAATAGGGGTAAATTTTTTTACGATTTTAGTATTATTAACTTAAGAAAACATAGGTGGTGAAACTGTGCTTCAATGCCTTGGATCTATGAGAGACCTAAGAGGCAAGTAATAGAGTTCACAAACAAGAAATTCCCAATTTAAAGTCAGTGGAAGATTTAGTTAATTTAAAGCCATGTGATTGAGTGTGAAGAAGTCATCCATCTTGAAAATAAGGGATTCAAAATTATGCCCAAGGTATTCATAGGATGATGAAAAACCATGATTCAATGTGAAGAAAAGGGAAATAATTTAAGCAATGTGATTTGGAGGACCAGGCCGCTCCTCGCTCAAGCAAGTCTCGCTTGAGCGAGTCCCAACTGGACGCTTGGGTGAGCAACACCATACGTTGAGCGAGGAAAATAAGGGAGAATCAGGGCCCAACTCACTTGAGCGAGCCCCATCTCGCTTGAACGAGATTTCCAGGATTCGCTTGGGCGGAGCCAACAAGCGTAAGCGAAATTCGCCCAGAACCGAACCTACGCTCGTTCGCTTGGGCGAGTACGACGGCAAGGGCCATTCGCTTAGGCAAAAATCGTCCAGAAACTAAACACCCCACTCTCGCTCGAGCGAGACCCTTCTCGCCTAAGCGAGATCCTTCCAGTAGCAAGGTTCCCTCGCCCACGCTCGGGCGAGATCCTACTCGGCTGGGCCAGATTCCTCCAGAACCCAATCACTAATACTGGGACAGTCTCGCTTGAGCGAGACCCACTCCATACACTATCACAGGGGTATTGTCGCTTAAGCGAGAACCCTTCTCGCTTGAGCTAGAATATCAGTAAAACACTACAAAACGTGGAAATTGAACAACACAACCTATCAAAACTCAACTCAAGCCAATTTACCTCAATTCATCAAATCATAATCATTATATTAGTCATTCAAAACCTGTTCCAAACAAGCTTACTCATAAATTCACATTACGATTCATTAAATATATACAAAAAGTCAACCCATCATCTCCTCTATTTCACAAAACCAGTACTTAAATATGATTCTTCATTCATTCATCAAAAGTAGGGAAAAGTTCATCATAAGTTCATCCTTCATACATTCATAGGGTCATAAATGAAAATGAGTCATACACAAGGATTCTATTTTCCTCTATGACCCCTAAAATTTCTATCATGTATATTACCATCCACACAAATGTTTTTATTGGGCCATGAATCATACAAAATATGCAGAATGCTATATACAATACAAAAATTTAAGTGAAATTCATAAATTCAAAACAATCGCCGGCCAAGGCATTCTTTACCAAAATGAACTTCCATCACACCACTTCTCCACACAATAGCTCCATGTGCAGCCCTACAACACAAGAGCTAAAAAGATACATGGAGTGTGAGTATACTTTCTTAATGATGAAAATCCAATCATTATGACAATATATGCATGAATGCAATACAAACATCCCCTCCTCAAGAGGAGTTCATTCAACACCAAATCATTCATTTACCAATTCCCTTTAATGCATATATCCATCAAATTTGTCAAAGTCACATCAACCAATATCACAATCATAGTTAGTAATTTAAAGAAAGGGTTCCACCTACTCCTTACATAACCTCATCAACAGGATATCACTTTATGCCATGCTTCTATGGCTAATGCACATGCTAGTGTTTAAGATGCATATGCACGGATTCGATTTCTAATTCATTGGTGATCTCAATCACTTAAATTACCATCATCACTCCGGGATATACCCTTCGTGGCACCCCGTAAGGTGATATAATTATCAACATCATAACATCATCATCACTCCAGGATATACCCTTCGTGGCACCCCACAAGGTGATATAATCATCAACATCATAACATCATCATTACTCCGGGATATACCCTTCGTGGCACCCCGCAAGGTGATATAATCATCAACGTCATAACATCATCATCACTCCGGGATATACCCTTCGTGGCACCCCGCAAGGTGATATAATCATGAATATCATAACAACATCATGATATGCATGCCATGCCATGTATGCAATGCTCATGCATGCCTTAACCTCATTAGGATTATCTCACCCTCTCGTCTAGGGTACATTCATACTCAACCACACTATTATCCACAAATTTATACATAAACGTCAATCCTTATATTTAAGAACCATTCCAACCAAAGATTTTAGGTACTCATCATGTCATGTATGAAACCAATAGTACATCATCACATAATATGCCATTCATAGCCTCATTTAGGCTTCATCATATAAACAATTATTTCCAACACCATACACAATTCTCATTACATACACACGCTATCACATTTGTCCAAGGAAACATGCCATATCACATTAATACATACATTATCATCATAATTCTCATGCATTTAGAAAATACACCCCTCTCCTACCTTAAGAGAAGTAAATTTCCGGGTTTGATGTTCCCGCTTCACTCGCGTTATCAAGTCCTACACCAATCATTATAGGACCACATCAGTTTCATTCAAAGGCCATTTCAATATACATATACATATCTATGTACACATGATTCTCATCATGTGGAAGCTATTCATGGATTTTCTTTATTTACCCATTTAGGCTTCGAGAATCCCTTCCCTTAATTCCCATTCATTATTATCAAGAGTTACAACCTAATTTGTTAGGTTATCCCCTTGCCACACTTATATTTAACTCACACCAAGTGGGTTTTCATTTATGTTTTCCAACCACCATCCCTAATCACCCATAAATGCCTTTAGCTCCTCATTTATTACACTTCCCTCATCAACAAATGTTAACCCCATTAATATTACCCATTTCCCCCAAATTTCATAAGTTAGGGTTTTATAAGAACCCAACCACATCATAAATGCATTTCTCCACTTATCATCTTTTAACTTTATCTTCATATGCCTTGTTTATTGCTTATAAATGTCCATATTTAATTCACCCCACCTAATGGCTCTACATATTAAATGCATTCCACCATTACTCCTATGTACAATGCCCTCACAAAACCTTGAGAATCTACAACCATGGTTTTAAGTTCATGAAAATGATGAGAGCATCATACCTCAAGCCAAGAAAAGGTGAGTTCCAAGAATGGGGAATGAAGACCACGAAAATGGGAGAGGAAGAAAGGGAGTTCAAACTCCAAGCTTCTCCTTCTTGCTCTAAGAAACAAAAATAAGGGAGAGAGGTAGGTACCACCCTTTTGATTAGGGTTTTTAGAAGAAGAATGAGAAGGGAAAAGTGGTAGGATGAAGAAGAAGGAGTAAGTTTGCTAAAGGAAGAGTGAGAGTCACGGGAATGAGAGTGAAAAAGTGAGGTTTTGTTTTATTTTTCATCTTTCACTTAAACTCTTCCATTTTTAAATAAACAGGCTCTCCGTTCGGCCTCAATACATATTCTAAAAATTATTCCGAACATATATTCGGATTCCCAATAACATTATCTACAGCCCTGACCAACGGCATCTCAATCGGAGATACTTGGTCCGACACCCATATTTTATCCGGGTCAGTTTTCAACTTATCCGGTCACAATAACTCACTAACAATCTCCAGAAATCTCAATTAAATTATTTCTAGCATTTTGGGATATTAATCAATCCACATCTAATTATTCATTATTTATTTTCTTAATTTAACTTTCTATTTTAAAAATTCGGGGTGTTACAATCCACCCCACCTAAAAGAAATTTCGTCCTCGAAATTTGACATACCAGATTCGAATGCGTGAGGATACCGTTCACGAATGTCATCCTCACGTTCCCAGGTGAGTGTCTCCAAGTTTCCATGCTTCCACGCTACCTTCACCAAAGGTACCATTTTATTCCGCAATTTCTTCACGGAATACTTGACAATACGAACCGAAACGGGAGAAACGGATAAGTCATCCCGCACATCAACATCATCAAGAGAGATCACGTGCAAAGGATCATGAATATACTTCCTTAACTGCGACACGTGGATTACATTATATAGGTTTGCAAGTTATGGAGGGAGCGCAATCCGATAAGCGACATCTCCATTCCGCTCCAAGATCTCGTAGGGTCCAAGGAATTTAGGGCTTAATTTCCTGCTCTTTAATGCTCTGCCAATACCCTTATCACGCGAGACTCGTAAGAACACATGATTGCCAACTTGAAATTCAAGTGGCTTCCTTCTCTTGTCATAATAGCTCTTCTGCCGGTCTTGAGCGATTTTTATTTTCTCTCGGATCATCTTAATCTGTTCGGTAGTTTCCTTAATGATCTCAGGCCCCAAGGTCAAATTCTCACCAACTTCAAGTCAACATAAAGGGGTTCGACACCTCCTTCCATATAACGCCTTGTATGGTGCCATACCAATACTAGAGTGAAAACTGTTGTTGTAGGTGAATTCGATCAGAGGCAAATATTTCTCCCACGAACCGCTATGCTCCAAAACGCAAGCACGTAACAAGTCCTCAAGACTCTGAATAGTCCTCTCAGACTGTCCATCAGTCTGAGGATGGTACGCCGAACTTAGCTTCAATTTTGAACCCATTGCCTCATGTAAGCTTCCCCAGAATCGGGAAGTAAATCGAGGGTCACGATCAGAAACAATACTTGATGGCACACCATGTAACCTCACAATCTCCTGAATGTATAGTTGTGCCAAATCCTGTAAAGAACTCTTCATACTGATAGGTAGAAAATGTGCGCTCTTTGTCAAACGATCCATAATCACCCAGATTCTATCACATCTGGACCTTGTCCTTGGCAATCCGGACACAAAGTCCATGGCAATTGCATCCCACTTCCAAACAGGGATATCAAGTGGTCTCAAAGTACCCGAAGGTCTCTGATGTTCTACCTTCGCCTTCTGACAAGTAAGGCACAAAGCTACAAAATTGGTAACATCACGCTTCATTCCGAGCCACCAAAAATTCTTCTTTACATCTTGGTACATCTTAGTTGCACCAGGGTGAATGCTAAAAATGCTTTTATGTGCTTCCTCAAGCACCGTGCGTCTCAAATCTCCAAATGAAGGCACATACACACGACCCTTTACTCGCCATAAGCCATCAACATCTTCCACCAGGAATAAATTTTTCTCATCGCCTTGAGATCTTCTCATCTCTTGTAAATAATCATCATCCTCTTGTTTCTCCTTTACAAGTTCTAAAAACTCATTGCATATCTTCAAGGTAGCAAAACATAGCTTCTTGGGAGATTGTACTTCGGTTCCAACATTCAAATTCTGAAATTCCTCAATCAATTCAAATTCTTTAACCATCATAGCCAACACATGCAAGGACTTTCGACTAAGGGCATCGGCAACAACATTAGCTTTTCCCGGATGATACCTTAGTTCAAATTCATAGTCCTTTAGGAAGTTCATCCATCTTCTCTGGCACATATTTAATTCTTTTTTATCAAAGAGGTATTTTAGGCTTTTGTGGTCGCTAAAGACCACGAACTTCGAACCATAGAGATAGTGTTGCCAAATCTTCAAGGCGAATACAACCGCCGCTAACTCCAAATCATGAGTCGGGTAGTTAACCTCATAAGGTCTTAACTGGCGTGAAGCATAAGCTATAACACCTTCCCTCTGCATTAAAACACATCCAAGTCCGTGCTTAGAAGCATCACAATACACTACAAAGTCTTCGTGTAAATCAGGAAATGCCAAGATAGGTGCAGAAGTCAGTCTCATCTTTAACTCTTCAAAGCATTTCTCATATTCAACCATCCATACAAAAGGTTGGTTCTTCCTTGTCAAGTTCGTCAAAGGTTTAGCAAGGCGAGAAAAACCTTTGATGAACCTCCGATAATAACCGGCAAGTCCAAGGAAACTCTGGATTTCTGTAACCGACGTAGGTCTAGGCCATGCCATAACGGCTTCAACCTTAGAAGGGTCCACCGAAACACCATCTTTGGATATCACATGCCCAAGAAACTGGATGCTCATCAACCAAAATTCGCATTTAGAGAGTTTAGCGTACAACTGGTTCTCTCTAAGAATGTTTAACACCACTTTCAAATGTTCCCTGTGTTCCTCACGGCTCTTGGAATACACTAAGATGTCATCGATGAATACCACAACAAAACTATCCAGGTATTCGTGAAAGATACAGTTCATGTAGCTCATGAACACCGTTGGAGCATTAGTCACTCCAAATGGCATTACAACATACTCATAATGGCCATATCTCGTTCTAAAAGCAGTCTTCCGGATGTCTCCGGTTCTTACCCGAATTTGATGGTAGCCAGAACGCAAATCAATCTTTGAAAACACCACTGCACCCCTTAATTGATCCAACAGATCATCGATACGAGGTAAGGGATATCTATTCTTTATCGTTAGCTTGTTCAATTGGCCGTAGTCAACACATAACCACATAGTTTTGTCTTTTTTCTTGACCAATAAAATAGGAGCCCCCAGGGTGACACACTGGGTCGAACAAACTCCTTCTCAAGCAGCTCCTCAACTTGCTTCTTGAGTTCAGCTAGCTCTACAGGAGACATCCTATAAGGAGCGATAGACACTGGTTCCACACCAGGTACAAGATCGATGGCAAACTCAACCTCCCGTGGAGGTGGTAAACCGGGTATCTCCTCAGGAAACACATCCAAGAATTCTAACACTACAGGGATGTTAAGGGGATCAGGACCACTCGTCCCATCGACAAGAGATAGTAATATGCAAAGTTGAGCTATACCTTGCACATTGAATTGTCCCATATCAGAAGAAGGGAAAATAACGGTCCGTTGTTGACAATTGACCAAAACCTTATTGGTGGAGAGCCAATCCATACCAAGTATGATCTCCAATCCCTTCATAGGCAAGCAAATAAAGGACACAACAAATCTTCTCCCATCTAGGAGCATATCAACATTATCACACCGGTTAACCGATCTGAGACAAGTACCGGTTGGGGTAGTAACCACAAGGGTATTTTTCATTAAACACACCGGCAACCTCAATCGCCGAACACAATCCTCGGATATAAAAGAGTGAGTTGCACCCGAATCATAAATAACATGAACTGCATGTCCGAGTATTTCACACTTACTTTCAACTAAATTATCTGCCTGTGGTGCTTCCTCACCGGTCACGGCAAACACTCTTCCGACATTTGGTTGCATATTTCCGCTATTTCTGTTTCCATCACGAGCACCATTACCATTTTCTCGACCTTTGCCATGCCTCCCACCATTATAGCCACCTTGGCCACCATTTCGGCCACCATTATTTCCATTACCACTGCCCCGACCACCATTATGGCCTCCGCGGTTCACATGAGCGGGTACATTAGCACGGTTAGGAGTATTAACTTGCATATGAGCCCGCCTCGCAAGTAAAGGACATGCGGGGAAAATATGTCCTACTTGATCATAATGAAAACGTACTACGTCATCCCGTTGTGCACACTCGCGAATATGATGAGGTCCTCCACACCTATAGTATCTCGGCCCATTGGCATTTACATCACCCCGGCCAAAAGTGTTACCATGTCCACCACCTCTAGCTTGGACATTAGAATGAGAACCCCTCTGAAAGCATCCTCTTTTGAAATTTCCCTGCCTCTTGAAACTAGACGATTGACCCTTCAACTTAGAGTCAAATTTGGAATGATGTGGGGGAGCATGTTCTTCATAAATACGGGACTTATTCACAAGCACCGTAAAGCTTCAGATCTCGTGGTGACATATGGCCCTTTGAATATCAGGGCATAGACTGTTCTCGAACTTCACACATTTTGAGGCTTCAGTTCCCTCTTGTTGATAAGGAGGGTAGAATTCACAAAGTTCCTTAAATTTGGAAGCATATTCTTCCACCGTCATTATGCCTTGTTTGAGTTCCATGAACTCGAGTTCCTTCTTACTCTTGTAGCTTACGGGCACATACTTCCTCATGAGTTCATATTTAAAATTTTCCCAAGTCAAGGGAATGGTAGCAGTATTCATCCTACTCTTGGTGAGTCTCAACCAAGTCTCTGCTTCATCTCTCATCATGAAAATAACATACTCCACTTTCTGGAGTTTATTGCATTCGAAGCTATCAAAGATTCGCTCAACATCTCTGATCCAAACATAGGCTTGCTCAGGCCTAAATCTGCCATGAAACTCAGATGGTTTCCGCTTCAAGAACATATCAAGGCCTTGAGTACCTTGAATAGCAGGAGCAGATTGTCTTTCCGCTTCTTGTCTATCACGGTTTTACGACTCAAAGAGATCCGCAAAACGATTCAAGGCTCTAGCTATAGCGTCATCGTTATCTTGACGACGATGGGCCATCTTAATATCTATAACCATAACATGAGATTTAACTAACATCAGTGAACTCATTCATAAAACTCCTCTATAATCTCATGTTATAGTACTTCATCATAAAATTTAAGTTATGGCTCTCCATCACAGAGTCCAATATCAACCAACTCATATTAGAGCTCATAATAGCATATTATCATATCATGGTGTCATATGCATTCACAAAAACATAGGATTCATCATTGAGGGAGAGTAGTGTGAAGAAAACTTGGCCGGACTTATAGCAATCACATTCAATCCATAGTCAATTCATACATAGTCAAACAACAATGACAATCATTCATCAATTGCATATCATGTTCTAATAACAATAACACTAATCACAGTAATACAGGGCGTATAATGCTCTGATACCAGGTTGTGATGCCCCTAAAAATAGGGGTAAATTTTTTCACGATTTTAGTATTATTAACTTAAGAAAACATAGGTGGTGAAACTGTTCTTCAATGCCCTGGATCTATGAGAGACCTAACTCATATATGAAGATATGAGAAGGCAAGTAATAGAGTTCACAAAAAAGAAATTCCCAATTTAAAGTCAGCGGAAGATTTAATTAATTTAAAGCCATGTGATTGAGTGTGAAGAAGTCATCCATCTTGAAAATAAGGGATTCAAAATTATGCCCAAGGTATTCATAGGATGATGAAAAACCATGATTCAATGTGAAGAAAAGGGAAATAATTTAAGCAACGTGATTCGGAGGACCAGGCCGCTCCTCGCTCAAACGAGAACCACACTCGCTTGAGCGAGTCCCAACTGGACGCTTGGGTGAGCAACACCACATGTTGAGCGAGGAAAATAAGGGAGAATCAGGGGCTAACTCGCTTGAGCGAGCCCCATCTCGCTTGAGCAAGATCTCCAGGATTCGCTTGGGCGAAGCCAACGAGCGTAAGCGAAATTCGCCCAGAACCGAACCTACGCTCATTCGCTTGGGCGAGTACCATGGCAAGGGCCATTCGCTCAGGCAAAAATCATCTAGAAACTAAACACCCCACTCTCGCTTGGGCGAGACCCTTCTCGCCTAAGCGAGATCCTTCCAGTAGCAAGGTTCCCTCGCCCACGCTCAGGCGAGATCCTACTCGCCTGGGCAAGAATGGTCTAGTAACCATACACCATCAGAGGGGTATTCTCGCTTGAGGGAGAACCCCTCTCGCTTGAGCGAGAATATCAGTAAAACACTACAAAACGTGGAAATTGAACAACACAACCTATCAAAACTCAACTCAAGCCAATTTACCTCAATTCATCAAATCACAATCATCATATTAGTCATTCGAAACCTGTTCCAAACAAGCTTGCTCATAAATTCACATTACGATTCATTAAATATATACAAAAATAAACCCATCATCTCCTCTATTTCACAAAACCAGTACCTAAATATGATTCTTCATTCATTCATCAAAAGTAGGGAAAGTTTCATCATAAGTTCATCCTTCTTACATGCATAGGGTCATAAATGAAAATGAGTCATACACAAGGATTCCATTTTCCTCTATGACCCCTAAAATTTCTATCATGTATATTACCATCCACACAAATGTCTTCATTAGGCCATGAATCATACAAAATATGCAGAATTCTATATACAATACAAAAATTTAAGTGAAATTCATAAATTCAAAACAATCGCCGGCCAAGGCATTATTTACCAAAATAAACTTCCATCACACCACTTCTCCACACAATCGCTCCATGTGCAGCCCTACAACACAAGAGCTAAAAAGATATACCACATGGAGAGTGAGTATACTTTCTTAATGATGAAAATCCAATCATTATGACAATATACGCATGAATGCAATACAAACATCCCCTCCTCAAGAGGAGTTCATTCAACACCAAATCATTCATTTACCAATTCCCTTTAATGCATATATCCATCAAATTTGTCAAAGTCACATCAACCAATATCACAATCATAGTTAGTAATTTAAAGAAAGGGTTCCACCTACTCCTCACATAACCTCATCAACAGGATATCACTTTATGCCATGCTTCTATGGCTAATGCACATGCTAGTGTTTAAGATGCATATGCACGGATCCGATTTATAATTCATTGGTGATCTCAATCACTTAAATTACCATCATCACTCTGGGATATACCCTTCGTGGCACCCCGCAAGGTGATATAATCATCAACATCATAACATCATCATCACTCCGGGATATACCCTTCGTGGCACCCCGCAAGGTGATATAATCATCAACATCATAACATCATCATCACTTCGGGATATACCCTTCGTGGCACCCCGTAAGGTGATATAATCATCAAAATCATAACATCATCATCACTCCGGGATATACCCTTCGTGGCACCCTGCAAGGTGATATAATCATCAATATCATAACAACATAATGATATGCATACCATGCCATGTATGCAATGCTTATGCATGCCTTAACCTCATTAGGATTATCTCACCCTCTCGTCTAGGATACATTCATACTCAACCACACTATTATCCATAAATTTATACATAAACGTCAATCCTTATATTTAAGAACCATTCCAACCAAAGATTTTAGGTACTCATCATGTCATGTATGAAACCAATAGTACATCATCACATAATATGCCATTCATAGCCTCATTTAGGCTTCATCATATAAACAATTATTTCAAACACCACACACAATTCTCATTACATACACACGCTATCATATTTGTCCAAGGAAACATGCCATATCATATTAATACATACATTATCATCACAATTCTCATGCATTTAGAAAATACACCCCTCTCCTACCTTAAGAGAAGTAAATTTTTGGGTTTGATGTTCCCGCTTCACCCGCGTTATCAAGTCCTACACCAATCATTATAGGACCACATCAATTTCATTCAAAGGCCATTTCAATATACATATACATATCTATGTACACATGATTCTCATAATGTGGAAGCTATTCATGGATTTTCTTTATTTACTTATTTAGGCTTCGAGAATTCCTTCCCTTAATTCCCATTCATTATTATCAAGAGTTACAACCTAATTTGTTAGGTTATCCCCTTGCCACACTTATATTTAACTCACACCAAATGGGTTTTCATTTATGTTTTCCAACCACCATCCCTAATCACCCATAAATGCCTCTACCTCCTCATTTATTACACTTCCCTCATCAACAAATGTTAACCCCATTAATATTACACATTTCCCCCAAATTTCATAAGTTAGGGTTTTATAAGAACCCAACCATATCATAAATGCACTTCTCCACTTATCATCTTTTAACTTTATCTTCATATGCCTCATTTATTACTCATAAATGTCCATATTTAATTCACCCCACCTAATGGCTCTACATATTAAATGCATTCCACCATTACTCCTATGTACAATGCCCTCACAAAACCTTGAGAATCTACAACCATGGTTTTAAGTTCATGAAAATGATGAGAGCATCATACCTCAAGCCAAGAAAAAGTGAGTTCCAAGAATGGGGAATGAAGACCACGAAAATGGGAGAGGAAGAAAGGGAGTTCAAACTCCAAGCTTCTCCTTCTTGCTCTAAGAAACAAAAATGAGGGAGAGAGGTAGGTACCACCCTTTTGATTAAGGTTTTTAGAAGAAGAATGAGAAGGGAAAAGTGATAGGATGAAGAAGAAGGAGTAAGTTTGCTGAAGGAAGAGTGAGAGTCACGGGAATAAGAGTGAAAAAGTGAGGTTTTGTTTTTATTTTTCATCTTTCACTTAAACTCTTCCGTTTTAAATAAACAGGCTCTCCGTTCGGGCTCAATACTTTTTCTAAAAATTATTCTGAACATATATTCAGATTCCCAATAACATTATCTACAGCCCTGACCAACAGCATCACAATCGGAGATACTTGGTCCGACACCCATATTTTATTCGGGTCAGTTTTCAGCTTATCCGGTCACAATAACTCACTAATTGTAACTTCCCGATTTAAAAATTAACTACCGAATGAGATTAGTGAATGAGTTAAGATTAATTGTAGATTAGAGAGCTAATGGTTAATTAATTAATGTTAGTGGCCAGCGGTAAAGACGCATGTGCCCCTGGAGTATATAAGAGGTTTGGCTCTTCTCTTCTCCACTCACTTCCTCATTCGCGTCATTCCAGTTGCCAAAGGTCGAGAGAACTGAGAGCTTCTCTTCAAAGGAAAATAGAGACACTGTCCGATCCTCTTCTCCTGCCCACTTCCCTCTTCGTTCTCTTCGTCTTCCTCTTCATCTTCTTTTCCACTCAGAACTGTGTAGACCCGAGTGGAATGGTGTGGCTGTGAGGGAACAGCGTAGTGGCAGAAGAAACAGCATGGTACTGTGTTCTGGAGGTTGGATCCTCCTCTGTTCTTCTTCTCCTTCTCTTCTTCTTCCATCTGATGGGGCTGCATGAGTCCCGGGGTGGATGTTAGCAGCGTGGGGTGTCTCCGTTTGTGGGAAATGACCTACTGAGTTGTGAGCTAAGGGCCTTTCTTCGAAGGAAGCAGAGACGTTGTTTTGTTCTTTTCTCCTGTACTCCTTCCTTTCCTCGTTAAGATAGAGAGGGTGAGAGTGTGCATTCCCCTCTGCATGCAACCAGTCTTCTTCCCTACTGTTTCTCGTCTCCTTCCTCGTCGTCTTCGTTGGGATATCTTGGGGTTGGAACCCTTCATTGTTGGCAAGATCAGACTATTCGTGGGTGTGGAAACGGCTTCGGGTTCTCTATGCTAAGTGTTGAGTCCAGCGTCTGAACCCAGAGGCCGTGTGAGTTAGAGGGAGCGGTCGAAGGATGATTGGTCGGCGTCTGATACTGTCTAACGCCAATTGCATGGGATGCATGTATTATTGTATTAATCTATTGAGTTATGATACCGATTTCATGAGATGCATGTGTGTTGGATTAATTTATTGAGTTCTGAGAATGTCTAATACCGATTGCATGTGATGCATGTATTGTTGAGTGAAAGGTTGTGTATATGCACTCTGTGTTGTGTGATGAATCTGCGTGTAGCGCATGGGATGCGTTAATGCTGGGAGCATGTAGTGTGGGACACTACCATCGGTTATTAAAGTGTGAGACGCTGTGAAATCCTTTTGAGTAAGACTCAAGGTAGCCTTTGAGTGAGACTCAGGCTGCCCGTGAACACCGCCGTTGGCGCTGAGAGCGTTGGTGTTGTAACACCCCTGATTTTCCAGACTCGAATCCCAATGTGATCAATATAATTAATAAAATTATGAATAAATTTTTTCGTGTTACAAAATAATTACTGGAGTCACACTGAAACTCGAATCATAGAAAACCGAAGTGTACAATTAAATAAACTAAAGCTGGATCGATAAAATAATGGCCCATAGTGGTATACGAAAATAATAAAGTTTACAGCGGAAGAATATGTATACCGGGCACACGCCTAGTCCCATATATGACGATATGAGAAAAGGCTAGGCTAGCATGAAATGACATATCATGAGCCTATTAGATAATCATCAACCTGAGTACGCAAAGCCTAAGGTATAACTATATTTATATACATGTACAAATTTATTAAAACATCTATATCATTATAGATAAATGATACATTTCATGATTCTAATAAATAATAGTTCATAAATGATGCCGGCTAAGGCATTTCCTTTACCACTATTTACCTTCACCGATACTTGATCTTTAACTTCAAAATCATCCCATGGCAACCTGCATCACAATGCTAAAAAGGAGACCACATGGGAGAGTGAGTTATACATTCAAAATGATGAATAACATATATATTATGATCAAGTGTATATGCATACAAACATCATGTGTGCTTTTCTATAAAACCATTTAAATTATCATCCATTCATCATATCATTAATATAATAGGCATACAAGCCTCATACATAATCATATACACAATCAATTTGCCACTTATCAACAAGGGCACTCATAATCATTATCCTCATTACACCATTAAGGTTTCACACAATACCTCCTCGTAAGGGGTTTCTCAACATTCGTGGTCATCCCATCTCAAATATATAATTAATTTAATTCTATATCAATGGGTGATCGCAACCACCATAATCAAACATTCATAACCATAATGGGTGATCGCAACCACCATAATCAATTCTTCATAATCATAATAGGTGATCGCAACCACCATAATCAATCATTCATAATCATTAGTTTCCCACCTCGCAAGGGGTACTCCCTAATGCAGCCTCGCAAGGAGCTTTCCCGTGATCGCAATCACGTTCAACATTTCACATAGGTTTCCCGCCTCGCAAGGGGTACTCCCGCCTCATGATCGCAACCATGGGCATCATAGGTGCTCGCAAGCCCTTTATCATATCAAATACCAAGTGATCACAACCACTGGTTCATCATCATATAATGGTCCCCGCAGGGCCTTTCACATTCCATAATCAGGTGATCGCAACCACCATTACCATATCATATCATCATCACATTGGTTTCCCGCCTCGCAAGGGGTACTCCCGCCTCATGATCGCAACCATGGGCATCATAGGTGCTCGCAAGCCCTTTATCATATCAAATACCAAGTGATCGCAACCACTGGTTCATCATCATATAATGGTCCCCGCAGGGCCTTTCACATTCCATAATCAGGTGATCGCAACCACCATTACCATATCATATCATCATCACATTGGTTTCCCGCCTCGCAAGGGGTACTCCCTTCATAGAATCCCGCAGGATCTTTCATCATTGTGATCGCAACCACATAATATCAATGCTATGCCATGCCATGAATGCAGGATGCAACAATGCATATGCTCAATAACAACCTCACAAGGATATCTCACCCTCTCAGTTAGGGGTATATTATATATTCTAGTTTTATCATCAATGGCGTATAAATATTCACAAGGCCCCTCAAGGCACATCATTCAAATAATTGGCATTCAATGGCCACAAACACCACTCATAACAATCCACACATGGATATCAAAGGCATAGCAAACATAATAATATCAATCCACACATAAAATCATTCGAGGCATATTCACCATTCACATATTTGGCAATCATCATTGCCTTACACACATACAAGTCAACTACTTGTATCCACCGCTAGAATGTCATAATATTTCATTTTATCTTTTAATATCCTTGTATATATTCATTGGGGATTTCCAACCCAACACAAGAGTATCATAATAATTTTCCATAATTATCAAGTTGCCATTCTAAACAATTCAATATATATACATGGCAATGCAAGCATGAGTATCAATCACATACACAATCTCTATTAAATTTACTCATGCAATTTGAATGTTAACTCCTCTCCTACCTCGAGGGAAGAGCCGAACCATTCCAATGCTCCGGAAACTCCTTTGCACCATTCGGAATTCGATCTACATATTATACATATGCAATCAAACAATCAATAAGCCATCTCAAGGCATTTCTCTTAATTCTTAAACACTTGCTAGTTTATCATAAAGCCCAACATCAAGTCCTAGACTTGATGAACACTAACTCATGCAACTGTATTAGGCTTCGGGAATTCCTTTCCCAAAGCCAAGATCCTCTAGATCTTAAAGGCTAACTACATTCCACATCATTTACTTCCCATCAAGATTCATAATATATCAATAGTGGTGAGGCACACATATATTCATAACATAGTATAGGCATACACGTACCTCTCCAAGGCCTTAAGCCATTCCTCAATCACCACTAAGACACACCACCCATGGACCCCTAATGAAATCGCTTGTTGTTATATAATAAAAGGGGTTTGGGGCAACAATGAGCCCATGATAAGTTTCATCACTAAGGCATGAGGAAATCTTACTTTCAGTCTTAAAAATAGTGGGACATGTCACAAATATCACCTATTAGTCCCAATTTGGCCACCATAAAAAGTTGGGTTCAAAACCCTCTTAAATTTGAATTTTATGACGCAGTAGGTCCGGTGTTTTATGTATAATGAGAGTTAGAAAACTCCAATTAATGTGAGACCAATTCTCACACCTCCGTAACATAATTTTCTACAACTTTCATGAAGAAGTCGGAGGCCAAAAATGTCATTAAGATGCCCAAACGGGCCAAAAACAGCAAGGAAAACAGACCAGTTGGAAAAATAGCACAACAGTGGCCATAACAGGGCTCTGAATCGATTCAGACTCGTGTGAATCGATTCAAGCGTCCTAAAATCTCAAATTTTGACAGACAGAGGGCCTTGAATCGATTCAAACTCGTATGAATCGATTCAAGCATCCCAAAATCTCAAAATTTGATAAACAGAGGCCTCTGAATCGATTCAAACTCGTATGAATCGATTCAAACGCCCCTGGAGCCTAAAACAATGAAAACAGCACCTCTTGAATCGATTCAAAGGGTCTCGAATCGATTCAAGACAGCCCTGCTGCTGTTTTTATGCAGAACCTCAAGATTTTTCAACTTCTAACCCTCCTAACTTTCTCGTATGAACTCCAAATGCTACGAAATTTTAACCACAACAAATACACATCATTTGTGACGCGTGGCCACCGGCCTTACTCGAAAATTCCCAAAATTGAGAGACTTATGCACATAATTGCGTTTTACCCAATTTAAAATGTTTTTGGGCTCCTCAAGGGTCAATTCTCAATGGAATTGGCCCATTCCAATTCGTACATGTCATAAACTACACATAGAAGCTATTGGGACTAACCCAAGCCATCAAAATCATATAAAACTCTATTTGACTCTATGAGTTCCTCAATTATGCATAAATCTCAAACTTATCACCAATACCATCACAAGGGCTATCACATTCAATGCCAATCATCCACATAAATTCTCAATTCACAAAACATATACTTCATCCCCTCAAGGATGGTTCATTAACATGTACATATTTCAACCCCTCATGGGTTATTCATCATCATATATACATATACATTATCATCAATAGCCCACAATTTGCCATTCATATCATTTCACTATAAACATGGCATATATCAAGGTCCACTTACTCATCAACTCAAGTATCTATTTCCTTAATCCTTTATCAATAGCTTGCAACCATTTTTAACATCGTCATAAACATCAACAATCCAATTTAATTCCTCCAACCTCACTAATCAACACCAATGCTTCAAACATTCATCTCCTCATCTAAAATGCATTTCTACATTACATTAATCATTCCAAATACCATTATCATCACCTTGAGCTCAACATAAGTTATCTTAGCTCAAACCAATCTTCACTATCCATATATTCTAAATGGTACATGTTATGGTCTAAGACTTTATCAACTACTCTTCCAAGTTATTGATCCATCACCACACCGTAACCTTAATATTAACATTCATTCTTGCACAATTCCTACAACACTCACCCATGAGCTTCTTTCTATAAAATTTGGCATTACTATACTTATCCATCATTATAAACAACAACTTACACATTAATCATCATAATTAGCTATCTTTCATCATTAATATCATTCTCTATTACCATAAAACATACTTCCTACTCATATTCTACACATCCTCACTTCATCAAAGTTAGGGTTCCATTAAAACCCCATCATCACCACAATTAATCAATTCTAATCTTCCCAAAATCCACAATCATCAATTCTAACTACCTTTATGCCTTATTTCAAACATCTCAAGACTAGCAATATTATATTTCATTCATTGTCAACATCAATAGCAATCCTCAATGACTATCCCACCTAGGGTTTTCATAATTAATACTTCTCCCATCAATCCTTACACATTTAATGCTCTCTTATACATTAAAAATTCAAAACCTAGGGCATAAACTCAAGAAAGATGATGAGGAGCTTACCTCAACCAAGAAGCAACCATGATCTTCCAAAGGAGAGGTGGCCATACAAAATTTAAAGAGAAAAAGAGGAGAGTTCCAACCTCCAAAGGCTTCCTTCAAGCTTCCCCAAGTGAAAAAGGTGAAGGAAGAAGACAACATCATATGGCTTAGGTTTTGAAGAGGAGAAGGAATGGAGAGGGAGAAAGGGAATGAGAGATGAAGAAGAAGAAAGATATTTTCCCTTTTGAGAAAGGGCCCAACGTGAGGAGAAGAGAAGGGGAGAGTTTTATTTTTAAATTTTTCCTTCCTTTCTTTAAAATCTTTCCGTTTTTTAACAAACAGGCTCTCTGTTTGGGCTTAATACATTATCTAAAATTTATTCTGAAAATATATTCGGATTCCCAACAATTTTATCTACAGCCCTGACCAATGACATCTCAATCGGAGATACTTGGTCCGACACTCATATTTTAACCGGGTAAAATTTTAACTCTTTAAGTCCCAACAATTTATAAATATCCTCAATAAATCTCAATTTCACCACCCCAATATTTTTGGGACACATAACACCTCACATTAAATTATTTATTATTTATTCTCATCAATTATTCATTTTGTAAAATTCGGGATGTTACAATTCACCCCACCTAAAAAGAATTTCGTCCTCGAAATTCAGCATCGGTATACACACTATAAGGCCATATTTCAGGCCATACCTCAACAAGGTTCAACAACATCATAAAACAACATTGGACTTACCAAAGTCCATCAAGCCACGTTCATCATTATATCATCATTCTCCATATAAAATTTTCACATCAAGCATGTTATATATTATGAATTACAACTCACCCAATAAAGCTCACATGTTCATACTCAGTACGATCAGATAGGTTCAATACATTCACCATAAGCAGTTACAATCTCTACACTTACCCGACCTATGTGTTGTTGCATCTGACATACAGGAAGGCGTCCCAATCCTGTAGTGGTTACTTCAAACACATAAAGTCAGCGCATAAGTGCATACTGCCACAATGCCTATGGCATGTAAGACCATATCGGGACCAGTACTTCGTATTCCCATTGCTCATATTGGTCATATCTATCCAAACAATACCGGTTCATGTAAGACTTGGCGACAATCCTCATCAGTCCACATCTAACATATTCACATATCATCGTCATTATATAGCTAATTTGGCATCCATCATGCCATATCAATCATCAAATCTTAGTTAACTTCACCATCAATCGGTGTACCAACCATAAATTCTCACTCATCGCAAGATAAATACCCCATCCTTGGGTTTCATCCGTCGAAATACATGTTCAAATAGCTTAAAACTCTTGTCTACTTACATATTTGTTGGCTATAAATCAATTCAAGCCTTACAAGATTCACCAAACTCTTATCAAGTAGGCTACTTAACCGCATAATAAGCCTTCACATTAGGGATTCTCCTCTCAATTCACAACCAAGATTCATAAATCGGACATACATCACCTATCGTATCACTTCATTAAGTGATTTCTATCACCAATATATCATCTCTTAAATTAAAGGGAGGTAAGGATACGATCGAATCTCCATCTACCAATACGTAATCATACATGTCATTTCTAAATCATATCATCATCCATAATTAATCCCACGATCATAATCTCTTGGGCACATAATTTAGCCCAAAGTTATACCATAAAATCATGTACACCATAGCCAATACCAATCATACCCCAAATTCAACATCATTATTCATCAATCATCAGGGTTTACATTCATTTTTCACATTCCATTACATACCGGCTTTAGCTTCAACAACGTATTTCATAATTAATTTCATTATGGCTTAACCATTCATAAGGTTCGATCAATCAATAGACTTAGGAAGTCTAAGGGTCACCTGGTACCCATTGTGGAGTTCTCACATACCACACAACATCATTAGATATGGCTCACAACAATAACATAAAGCCTAGACCGCCATAGGGTCCAATTAAGTTAATTCTCCACAACAATTGATCATACAAGATCATACCAAATCCATCTAGGTCATCACACCTAGTGGGTCATAATTAAATAAATCCTTCACTCGGTTTTCACACATCAACACCGAGACACAATCTCAATCTAACAGGTATTCGATTTCACATTTAATCATTTATTACATATTCAAATTCCCAATCTAGGGAATTACAACAAATCACTCATATCATATAACACATAGGGTTCTTGTGCCAAAGGATATAAAATCCATCCTTCACAAATGGCACAATTAATCATTTAGATTCAAACATACTCATACTAGGGAATTACTCAATATTATTCATTCATTCAACTCAAGCATATGAGTTTCATTTCATTTAACAAACATTCTTTGGCTAAACGCCACAAGCACAATGCATATAAGAAATCTAATCACAATTCATATTCCAGGTGCATAAGCACATCAAGATCTCAACATATATGGTCTACTACCATATCAATTTCTTTCTCAATACCTCCTATCCGTAATCAACACGGCATAGGTCCATCATTAAATCAATGCATAACTAGCATACCATATCCATGATCACACATGGTACAAATTCATCATCATATCGATTCATATCTCATATTTCATATTCATATCTCAATATTTCATTTCCATGATTAACATCCAGCATGGATCTATTGTCAAATCAATTTGCATGATATATATCAACATCAATGCACAATAATAATATATTCGTCATTTGAAGGTAATAGGGTAAGGAACTTGGCCGGTCTTACACAATAAATACATTCATCACATATTGAGGAAATTCATTCACTCATGTTCAATCCCATAATTCATTCATAATTATCAATAAGCAACTAGGCTCCACAAGTTCATCATATAACCCCAATGATAAAGGGTATACTCCCATAGACATCAATCATATCTTCTAACTCCATAATCTCATAAAGAGTCCATAATAAGCATCAATACCAACTCAACATTAATGATGCACAATAATCCTCAATATGCAAATATGCCCTTGAGATCAATTCATAATTCTTAGATAATTAGTCATTCATAAATCCGTATAGGGCAATCAACACCTCAACATATCATTATCCTCTAGTAAATTATCATTCTTACTCTATACAAAACAACCATATTCCAACAATGAGCATCCCGCTCCAAAGTTTACCATAAGCACCTCACTATTGAGCAATTATGCTCCAATCATCCATAATATCAAAGCCTCACAGAGCAGCCATGCTCTGGTAGTAAACAATAACTCAAATTCAGAGCCAAATATGCTCTGATACCACCTTGTAACACCCCTGATTTTCTAGACTCGAATCCCAATGTGATCAATATAATTAATAAAATTATGAATAAATTTTTTCGTGTTACAAAATAATTACTGGAGTCACACTGAAACTCGAATCATAGAAAACCGAAGTGTACAATTAAATAAACTAAAGCTGGATCGATAAAATAATGGCCCATAGTGGTATACGAAAATAATAAAGTTTACAGCGGAAGAATATGTATACCGGGCACACGCCTAGTCCCATATATGACGATATGAGAAAAGGCTAGGCTAGCATGAAATGACATATCATGAGCCTATTAGATAATCATCAACCTGAGTACGCAAAGCCTAAGGTATAACTATATTTATATACATGTACAAATTTATTAAAACATCTATATCATTATAGATAAATGATACATTTCATGATTCTAATAAATAATAGTTCATAAATGATGCCGGCCAAGGCATTTCCTTTACCACTATTTACCTTCACCGATACTTGATCTTTAACTTCAAAATCATCCCATGGCAACCTGCATCACAATGCTAAAAAGGAGACCACATGGGAGAGTGAGTTATACATTCAAAATGATGAATAACATATATATTATGATCAAGTGTATATGCATACAAACATCATGTGTGCTTTTCTATAAAACCATTTAAATTATCATCCATTCATCATATCATTAATATAATAGGCATACAAGCCTCATACATAATCATATACACAATCAATTTGCCACTTATCAACAAGGGCACTCATAATCATTATCCTCATTACACCATTAAGGTTTCACACAATACCTCCTCGTAAGGGGTTTCTCAACATTCGTGGTCATCCCATCTCAAATATATAATTAATTTAATTCTATATCAATGGGTGATCGCAACCACCATAATCAAACATTCATAACCATAATGGGTGATCGCCACCACCATAATCAAACATTCATAACCATAATGGGTGATCGCAACCACCATAATCAATTCTTCATAATCATAATAGGTGATCGCAACCACCATAATCAATCATTCATAATCATTAGTTTCCCACCTCGCAAGGGGTACTCCCTAATGCAGCCTCGCAAGGAGCTTTCCCGTGATCGCAATCACGTTCAACATTTCACATAGGTTTCCCGCCTCGCAAGGGGTACTCCCGCCTCATGATCGCAACCATGGGCATCATAGGTGCTCGCAAGCCCTTTATCATATCAAATACCAAGTGATCACAACCACTGGTTCATCATCATATAATGGTCCCCGCAGGGCCTTTCACATTCCATAATCAGGTGATCGCAACCACCATTACCATATCATATCATCATCACATTGGTTTCCCGCCTCGCAAGGGGTACTCCCGCCTCATGATCGCAACCATGGGCATCATAGGTGCTCGCAAGCCCTTTATCATATCAAATACCAAGTGATCGCAACCACTGGTTCATCATCATATAATGGTCCCCGCAGGGCCTTTCACATTCCATAATCAGGTGATCGCAACCACCATTACCATATCATATCATCATCACATTGGTTTCCCGCCTCGCAAGGGGTACTCCCTTCATAGAATCCCGCAGGATCTTTCATCATTGTGATCGCAACCACATAATATCAATGCTATGCCATGCCATGAATACAGGATGCAACAATGCATATGCTCAATAACAACCTCACAAGGATATCTCACCCTCTCAGTTAGGGGTATATTATATATTCTAGTTTTATCATCAATGGCGTATAAATATTCACAAGGCCCCTCAAGGCACATCATTCAAATAATTGGCATTCAATGGCCACAAACACCACTCATAACAATCCACACATGGATATCAAAGGCATAGCAAACATAATAATATCAATCCACACATAAAATCATTCGAGGCATATTCACCATTCACATATTTGGCAATCATCATTGCCTTACACACATACAAGTCAACTACTTGTATCCACCGCTAGAATGTCATAATATTTCATTTTATCTTTTAATATCCTTGTATATATTCATTGGGGATTTCCAACCCAACACAAGAGTATCATAATAATTTTCCATAATTATCAAGTTGCCATTCTAAACAATTCAATATATATACATGGCAATGCAAGCATGAGTATCAATCACATACACAATCTCTATTAAATTTACTTATGCAATTTGAATGTTAACTCCTCTCCTACCTCGAGGGAAGAGCCGAACCATTCCAATGCTCCGGAAACTCCTTTGCACCATCCGGAATTCGATCTACATATTATACATATGCAATCAAACAATCAATAAGCCATCTCAAGGCATTTCTCTTAATTCTTAAACACTTGCTAGTTTATCATAAAGCCCAACATCAAGTCCTAGACTTGATGAACACTAACTCATGCAACTGTATTAGGCTTCGGGAATTCCTTTCCCAAAGCCAAGATCCTCTAGATCTTAAAGGCTAACTACATTCCACATCATTTACTTCCCATCAAGATTCATAATATATCAATAGTGGTGAGGCACACATATATTCATAACATAGTATAGGCATACACGTACCTCTCCAAGGCCTTAAGCCATTCCTCAATCACCACTAAGACACACCACCCATGGACCCCTAATGAAATCGCTTGTTGTTATATAATAAAAGGGGTTTGGGGCAACAATGAGCCCATGATAAGTTTCATCACTAAGGCATGAGGAAATCTTACTTTCAGTCTTAAAAATAGTGGGACATGTCACAAATATCACCTATTAGTCCCAATTTGGCCACCATAAAAAGTTGGGTTCAAAACCCTCTTAAATTTGAATTTTATGACGCAGTAGGTCCGGTGTTTTATGTATAATGAGAGTTAGAAAACTCCAATTAATGTGAGACCAATTCTCACACCTCCGTAACATAATTTTCTACAACTTTCATGAAGAAGTCGGAGGCCAAAAATGTCATTAAGATGCCCAAACGGGCCAAAAACAGCAAGGAAAACAGACCAGTTGGAAAAATAGCACAACAGTGGCCATAACAGGGCTCTGAATCGATTCAGACTCGTGTGAATCGATTCAAGCGTCCTAAAATCTCAAAATTTGACAGACAGAGGGCCTTGAATCGATTCAAACTGTGATGAATCGATTCAAGCATCCCAAAATCTCAAAATTTGATAAACAGAGGCCTCTGAATCGATTCAAACTCGTATGAATCGATTCAAACGCCCCTGGAGCCTAAAACAATGAAAACAGCACCTCTTGAATCGATTCAAAGGGTCTTGAATCGATTCAAGACAGCCCTGCTGCTGTTTTTATGCAGAACCTCAAGATTTTTCAACTTCTAACCCTCCTAACTTTCTCGTATGAACTCCAAATGCTACGAAATTTTAACCACAACAAATACACATCATTTGTGACGCGTGGCCACCGACCTTACTCGAAAATTCCCAAAATTGAGAGACTTATGCACATAATTGCGTTTTACCCAATTTAAAATGTTTTTGGGCTCCTCAAGGGTCAATTCTCAATGGAATTGGCCCATTCCAATTCCTACATGTCATAAACTATACATAGAAGCTATTGGGACTAACCCAAGCCATCAAAATCATATAAAACTCTATTTGACTCTATGAGTTCCTCAATTATGCATAAATCTCAAACTTATCACCAATACCATCACAAGGGCTATCACATTCAATGCCAATCATCCACATAAATTCTCAATTCACAAAACATATACTTCATCCCCTCAAGGATGGTTCATTAACATGTACATATTTCAACCCCTCATGGGTTATTCATCATCATATATACATATACATTATCATCAATAGCCCACAATTTGCCATTCATATCATTTCACTATAAACATGGCATATATCAAGGTCCACTTACTCATCAACTCAAGTATCTATTTCCTTAATCCTTTATCAATAGCTTGCAACCATTTTTAACATCGTCATAAACATCAACAATCCAATTTAATTCCTCCAACCTCACTAATCAACACCAATGCTTCAAACATTCATCTCCTCATCTAAAATGCATTTCTACATTACATCAATCATTCCAAATACCATTATCATCACCTTGAGCTCAACATAAGTTATCTTAGCTCAAACCAATCTTCACTATCCATATATTCTAAATGGTACATGTTATGGTCTAAGACTTTATCAACTACTCTTCCAAGTTATTGATCCATCACCACACCGTAACCTTAATATTAACATTCATTCTTGCACAATTCCTACAACACTCACCCATGAGCTTCTTTCTATAAAATTTGGCATTACTATACTTATCCATCATTATAAACAACAACTTACACATTAATCATCATAATTAGCTATCTTTCATCATTAATATCATTCTCTATTACCATAAAACATACTTCCTACTCATATTCTACACATCCTCACTTCATCAAAGTTAGGGTTCCATTAAAACCCCATCATCACCACAATTAATCAATTCTAATCTTCCCAAAATCCACAATCATCAATTCTAACTACCTTTATGCCTTATTTCAAACATCTCAAGACTAGCAATATTATATTTCATTCATTGTCAACATCAATAGCAATCCTCAATGACTATCCCACCTAGGGTTTTCATAATTAATACTTCTCCCATCAATCCTTACACATTTAATGCTCTCTTATACATTAAAAATTCAAAACCTAGGGCATAAACTCAAGAAAGATGATGAGGAGCTTACCTCAACCAAGAAGCAACCATGATCTTCCAAAGGAGAGGTGGCCATACAAAATTTAAAGAGAAAAAGAGGAGAGTTCCAACCTCCAAAGGCTTCCTTCAAGCTTCCCCAAGTGAAAAAGGTGAAGGAAGAAGACAACATCATATGGCTTAGGTTTTGAAGAGGAGAAGGAATGGAGAGGGAGAAAGGGAATGAGAGATGAAGAAGAAGAAAGATATTTTCCCTTTTGAGAAAGGGCCCAACGTGAGGAGAAGAGAAGGGGAGAGTTTTATTTTTAAATTTTTCCTTCCTTTCTTTAAAATCTTTCCGTTTTTTAACAAACAGGCTCTCTGTTTGGGCTTAATACATTATCTAAAATTTATTCTGAAAATATATTCGGATTCCCAACAATTTTATCTACAGCCCTGACCAATGACATCTCAATCGGAGATACTTGGTCCGACACTCATATTTTAACCGGGTAAAATTTTAACTCTTTAAGTCCCAACAATTTATAAATATCCTCAATAAATCTCAATTTCACCACCCCAATATTTTTGGGACACATAACACCTCACATTAAATTATTTATTATTTATTCTCATCAATTATTCATTTTGTAAAATTCGGGATGTTACAGGTGTCACCTATGGGGGCAAATGGTTTAGTACCAGTAAAACGGCCAAGCAGCTGGGAGCTGAATAGAAGGCTGGGAGCCTACGTTGCAATGATAAAAAACGATTACAAATAAATGCAGAACCGAGTGATTGAATTCTGTGTACATGTACAGTTGATGCTGATTGAGACCTAATTGCATGCATATGTGTTAAGGTTATTGAGAATGATATGTGCGTATAGCCGAGTGATAACTAAGTAGATTTTGATCGGAGATGTTTTATGTGTATTTCGATTAAGTGGCACTGCATATATTATTGGTTATTGTTATGTATATGTATAATGTTGCATGATTAAAGAATAATCTAAGTCAGTATCTATCATTTAATATTTAAGATGCTCACCCCCTACACCATTTTTCAGTATATGCAGGTAGGACTCGGAATGGTGTGAAGGCCTCAAGTCCGAGTGATGTGCACTCCGACTGTTTAGTGTTTATATTGTAGTTATTACGTTTAGTCAGTTGTAGCCTTGGCCGGCTCATAATAACAGTGTTGTATAACGAATATAAATTTATATATAAGGAATCTGAGTTATTAGGATCCGTGTGCATGTTAAGCATATATATGGTTTACGATTGATAATCTGTGCTTGAATCGGATAATAAGTGCTGTTGAATGTATAAGGTTAAGATGATATGTACCCGAGTGTAAATTTACATATATATGTGTGTGGTTATATTGGTAGCATACACTGTGTTAATTAAGAAGTGTTGTTGAATTAATTGAGAGGTGTTTCTGGATGAAATAGTGTGAAGTTGGTGGTTCCGAGTGAGACTATAGTGTTTGGGCCTCCTATTCCGAGTGGAGAAACTTAAAGGGATTCTAAGTGAAATCCCTTTAGATGAACCTACACTGTGTGGGAGTCGATGGGAGAATTTCCCGGGTATGTTAGGCGTAAGTAATACCGAGTGAAAAATATGAGTATAACCCCGAGTGGGGAAAGATCAAGGTATGCCCGAGTGGAGATGCTGAGTGAACCTCTTCCGAGGGAAAAGTTGTTATGATGGTTTAATTGAGATAAATTCTAAGTGTATGATCTATACATAATCCGAGTGAACGGGGATCCATATCCTGAGTGGTTAAGATTTGAATAAGTCCGAGTGGGACTTAACTTCCTGATTTTCCCCGAGTGAATATGATGATGTATACCGAGTGAATCTGGCTGGAATATTCCAAGTGACGTATGACTGTGGAGACCCCTTCTGAATGAAGAAAGGTCTATGTGTTTCTCGAGTGAGAGAAATGATGATACTCCGAGTGGATTGTATATGTGACCCTTGTGGATAAAAATAAATGACTAAGTATAATACGTTGGGGGTTAATCCCGAGTGGATGGAACCCCAGATTCTGAGTGACGGGAATTACCGAGTGTGTTACTCGCCTCAGCGACTACGTGTTCGCTCCAGCGAGTGTGAGTGCATGGAAGGCTTTCGAGTTGGATTCGCTTAAGTGAATGGGTGTTCGCCAAGCGTGTTGGGCAGTCTCGCTCAGGCGTATTGGATCTCGCTCGAGCGAGTGTGCGCTATGTTGTGGGCTCGCTTAGGTGTTTTATGTCTTCCACTGGCTGCCTTGTGATATCTCACTCAAGCGACGCTGGGTCTCGCTTGAGCGTGGATGTACTGTTTGGGATGGCTTAAGCTGTTGTGCTTCCGCTAATTGCCGAATGAGTGCTTCGTTTTTCCCTTGCCTTCCATTCCATATTTTACCCGATCGTTTTATGGTCTAATTGTAAGGATGTGTTGCAACCTGGATCGCGACGGCGCAGCGAGGAAGAAAACTAGTATGAAACAGGGAGTCGCCACTAACGTTTTTATCCATAGGAAAAACATTGGAAAAAAACTAAGTTTAGTGAAAGCACTGGTAGAAATTGTGAGATTCAAGTTCGGGAGTCGGTTAGGAGTAGGGAAGGTATTAGCACCCTACATCGCCTGTCAAAAATAGTACCAAGATTGAAAACGCGCAACATAAATAGCCTTACAAAAGATGTTTTATTTCTTCCCTTTTATTATTGTACTTTGCATAAAAACAGAAGGAAATGGAAGGAACAAACTGAACAAACATGGAGTGTAGGTCAACAGGACGTCGCGTCCAAGTTAACCTCGACTTTGGTATAAACATAGAAAGGGAGGAATACTAACAAGACGTTACGTCTAAATTAGTCATCCTTTAATCACATATCCGGTTAGAAACGGGAAGGGGATAAACGGGACGTCTCATCCCAAGTATCTCGTTCCTTGTGGTGACGGCCTGCCCAAAATAGGGGAAAATCAGTAAGATGTCACGTCTAAATTGATTTTCATGGAATTTAATCAAGACACAGGGTCAAAGATGGGAAGGGGATAACCGGGATGTCTCGTCCCAAGTATCTCGTTCCTTATGGGAAAATCAACAAGACGTCACGTCTAAATTGATTTTCATGGGCTTGATAAAAGGGCGGTTACAAAGGAAACATAAAGAAAATAAAATAGGAATGAAATGGGAAAGGTAGGGATAAAAAAAGAGATGGGCCCGACAAGATTTAAAGTCCTACTCCTACGTATTCTTGAGTTACTAAGAAATCAGGGTTACGTAGTTCTTTGGTGATGTTTTTTTTTAGGAAGAGGCTAAAAGATTAATGGTGGATGATGTTTTTTTTGGCTAGTCTGAACATGAAACACTTGTTTTTTTGTTATTTATTTATTACGAACCTAGGAAGGGGTAAAAAAGGAAAGAAAAGAAAATAACATAAATTTATTTAAGTGGAAAAATGGAAAAATCGAGTAAAAAAATGGAAAAACTGAGTGAAAAATTAAATACCGAGTGAAAAAGTGGAATACCGAGTGAAAAGTGGAATACCGAGTGAAAAGTGGAATACCGAGTGATGGAGTAAGAGACTGCAGAGGGGGTCAGAAACTGACTGAAGGTGGAAGAGACCGACCGAGTGAGAAAGGGACTGACCGAGGGAGAAAGGCAGTGGGGGGTTGAGAGGAGTTTGAAGGTGTTTAGAGGGAAAGAGAAGGGTGTTGGACGGTGTGGGGAGCTGTTCGGTGTGGAGAGGTGAAGGACGGTGCTGGTGAGGAGAGGGAAGAGTGCTGGATAGTATGGAGAGGGGCAGAGTTTCTTCTCTCAAAAGCCTTAGAGTTCTCTCAATGAAAGCTTCAGGACTCCTTTAAAATTCAATCCTCAAAGTCCAACCCCTTGAGCATCTTCAGATGAGGTACTTATAGGGAGTTGCCAAGTACTTGGACAGCACATGCTTCCACTCAGAGTGGAGGCCAGCCTAGCCATTACCAGGAAGTGGGGGACAACGACTGGTGGGAATTTTTAATTTCTCCACTTCCGCCCCCTGTCTGCCACCTCCAGGATTCATGGATCCACTTGGGTGGTGGAATCCCAGTCAACAAGGGCAAACAATGGAAATATGGGTCGGTTTTCTCCTTCTGACTCGGGATTTAGTGCCTCAGTCGGTATATACCCATAGTGGGAAATAATCCGAGTGGAAAAGATGCTTTTTACGCACAAGACCGAGTGGAAAAAGGTCCCTTTTGTACATAAGACCGAGTGAAAGCCGACCGGTGTTGAGGTTGTAAAGAGAGTTGGACGATTGATTGAAACATTCAATCGGAACCGAGCAAATAGTAACTCAGAACCGATTAAAAAGGGATTCACTCGGTACTGATTAAGACACGGCTCGGAATTGACTGAAGAGGGACTCGGTACCGACTGAAAAGTGGTTCACTCAAGTGCTAACTGAAACGTGACTAAGAACCGGTTGAAGAAGACTCGGTACTGGCTGAAGACCACACGCATACGTAAAAGACCAAGTGGAATCAATCTGCTCATATAAAAGACACAGTGGAAATCAATCCGAGAAGAATAAATGCCCTCATATAGAAGGCCGAGTGAAAGCTAGAATGCACAAGTCGGATCCAGCCTCTTTCACTCGGTGTGGGATTGAATTCGTAGCTTATTGACTCGGAAATCATTTTTCGAGAAACATTACTCAGGACTTTTGTTGCTTTCACTCGGTGGCACTTCTGTTTAAAGTATTCACTCAGTCTCTTTGCTTGATTCAGTCAGGAGCGTCTGGAAGTTCTTTTTTAATTGACTCAATCGGAACTTCAGAAGTATTCTACTCGACTGTTGTGGTTTGAGGGGATGAGTGAAGAGTGACTCAGTATCGTCTGAAGTGTGGCTCGGAATCTGGCTGAAGAGGACTCGTAAGCTGGCTGAAAGGTGACTCGGAAGAAATTCAAATAATTCAATCAGCAATAATTGAAACAATCCGATCAGCATTTCCTAAAATTTTTCACTCGGCTATTTCTCAAGGATTGAATTACTCGGAAAAACTTGTTCGAATTTCCTTGGGAGTCATTCGGTAGACTCTTTCTTTAGTCAGAAATCAGACTGGCTTTACACTCAGAATTTCCTTCAGTCGTCAAACCTTCCTTCCATTTGAAAATCTGACCATTACTTCCTTTCCAATCAGAAATAGCTTTCATTCGGTAATCAGCTTATTCGGTGCACTCACTCGTCCTTACTTTTCCAATCAGGAATGGCTTTCACTCGGCGATCAGCTTGTTCGGTGCACTCACTTGGGAGTCATCTTCAGAATGGTTTCCTTCGGATGCACTTACTTAGAAGTTCATCATAGGTCTGAGCCTTGCTTTGCTCAGAAATACAGCTCTCTTCTCCAACTCACTCGGAGTCGGCCTCATGCTCCAATCAGAATTTACATCCCAGCTTCAACAATCCTTCGGGTGTAACCACTCGGAGCCAACCTTCCTTTAAATCAGAATATCTTCCATTGTCAACCTTTCCCTCGGATTCATTCAGGATTCAGCCTTTACACTTCAATTAGAAGTTACGACAGCTCCAACAATCCTTCAGGGGCATTCATTCGGAATCGGCCTTATTTCCACTCGGATGGTCAACCAATCCCTCAGAATCCTTTACTTGGACAAGTCTTGGTCGGATTCAGGGCTCAGGAGTAATTCATTTACACACAGAACTTGGATATATTCACTCGGAGGTGCTCTCTTTTCTATCAGAACTTGCTACCTTTTCTCTCAGAATTTGGCACTTAAGAATATGACCACTCGGATATATTCACTCGGAGTTGGTTTTGATCAGGAATTTGTACTCAGATTTACCTCAAGGTAATATTCCACTCGGCAATGCTTCACTTCGAGTCATTCTACTCAGATTTGATCAATTCAGAGTCATTCTACTCAGATTTACCTTCAACAGGGTAATATTCCACTCGGCAATGCTTTACTTAGAGTCATTCTACTCGGATTTGATCAATTCAGAGTCATTCTACTCGGATTTGATCAATTCAGAGTCATTCTACTCAGATTTACCTTCAACAGGGTAATATTCCACTCGGCAATGCTTTACTTAGAGTCATTCTACTCAGATTTGATCAATTCAGAGTCATTCTACTCAGATTTACCTTCAACAGGGTAATACTTCACTCGGAAATGCTCCATTCTGAGTCATTTTACTCAGATTTGATCATTTTTGAGTCATTCCACTCAGATTTTTGTCCAACAGGGCTATATTTCACTCGGAAATGCTTCAATCAGAGTCATCCTACTCGAACTTGATTATTTTTGAGCCATTCTACTTGGATTTGACCATTCTAATTCAAAATTCAGTATAAAAGAAGATTCGTTCCACTTGGACTGGACCAAAAGAGGTGTTCACAGATGCCCCTCATTACTTCTTTTTCACAAAAGAAACACGAAGCTTTTGTGTTTCTGAAGCGAAAAGGAAGTAAAGATATGAACACCGATGTAGGGGCCAAGTGGGACCTCTTGATCGGTATGGCGTCTGATGGTACTGGCAATCACGAGTCAGTATGACCTTTTTTCTCTTTAAAGACGAGCATTTCCCACTTCTGTCTCTCTCTTTTTCTTTTTTCTTCTTTTTTTTTTTTTTGAATCTGGAAAAAAAGTGGGTGGCTCTTCTTTGAATGACATGAAGAGGAAGGATTGTCTTTCTATTAACAAAAGGTGAGAGGATTGGGTGTTGATTCTCAAATGATCAGAGATGAAGGATGCCATGTTCGGCGACAGATAAAGGTGAGGGTGTTGCCTCCTGGTTGACTAAAAGGTTAAAGGGTGCCATTTGATCGGCGACTGAAAAATAAAGGGGTGCCATTTGATTGGCGACTGGAAAGTAAAGGGGTGCCATTTGATCGGCGACTAGAAAATAAAGGGGTGCCATTTGATCGGTGACTGGAAAGTAAAGGGGTGCCATTTGATCGGCGACTGGAAAGTAAAGGGGTCCCATTTGATTGGCGACTGGAAAGTAAAGGGGTGCCATTTGATCGGCGACTGGAAAGTAAAGGGGTGCCATTTGATCGGTGACTAGAAAGTAAAGGGGTGCCATTTGATCGGCGACTGGAAAGTAAAGGGGTGCCATTTGATCGGCGACTAGAAAATAAAGGGGTGCCATTTGATCGGTGACTAGAAAGTAAAGGGGTGCCATTTGATCGGCGACTGGAAAGTAAAGGGGTGTCATTTGATCGGTGACTGGAAAGTAAAGGGGTGCCATTTGATCGGCAACTGGAAAGTAAAGGTGAGGGTGTTGCCTCTTGGTTGACTAGAAGGTGAAGACCTGGGGAGATGCCCCAGTTTGACACGATTTGGGAGAATCACGGGGAACTGGAGATGCCCCAGTTTGGCTTGATTTAGAAGAATCACAGGGATCTGCCCCTTGACTGAGGGAGTAGATCTGGGGAGATGCCTTAATTTGACATGATTTGATTCAGGAGACTAAGGTAGAGATCTAAGGTCCACCGGGGGGTGTACGGTTGACAGGACCCGCAAGCGCACGGGTTACGTCGCGTAATATAAAAGATTATCGTTCTCCACAGGGACTGTGTTCAAAGTACCAGCATATTGAAATTTAATTATCCACATAATTGATTTTTAAGATTTTTATAAAATAAAGCACAAATTAAAGTTGCACAGAATACTAATAAATATAAAAATAAAATTTACTTGACACTTTAAAAATCAGAGTTGAGAATATCTTGGGATTTCGGGGGATTAAGACTCTATTTTATGTTAATGAATTTTAACTTTTCATAAATAAGAATCGAATTAAGTTTTCCAAGGAGAATTTTCCAAAAGCTAATTAATATGTTCCTCTCGGAATCCTATTAATGTACCTAACCTATGGAAAGCGCTGCTTAATCCTCAGAACGGCCCATTATCGTTTTATGAAAATCCCTTTTATTTCCTCAAAAGAATTTTGATTACTTTCACGGTTTTACCGAGGTCACAAAAAGTATTTCAAAAATCTTAGGTTTAGTTTAAAGCTTTCCGGTAAAAATAAATCTCTCGATTCTATTTATTACCTAAACTTACTAATATACCCGCAAGTATACAGTTTTATCATTTAGGTTCTTGTTAGGAATTACTAAAAGCATTGAGCATTTTTTAAACTAAATGGAAAACAGAAATTTATTTAATTCCAAGTCAAAATAACATTAAAATAAAATATTATCATACCCCCTTTTATCCCAAGATAATTAATTTAGCTACTCATGAAATGATTCAAATTTATATAAATAATGGAAAAATAAAACATACAAGACATGGTAAAAATAAAGACTTACGGGTTTCTCCAAAAGCTCAGAATAATTTACCACTATAATTCCTTGTTGCAATTATTTCTCCACCAATTACAAATTTAAATTCTCACTTTTACAGCCCTCACACTCTTACAAAATAAAAGAAGGAAAAGAAAATAAAAAGAAGGAGAAGAAAAACGAACAGAGAAAGAAAAATGAAGAGAAGAAAACTAAAGAGAAAAAGAAAGAAAGTAACGAAGAAAAGAAAAGAAAATAAAGCTGATGGAATTCGATGGGAAGAAGTTGATTGATTCTATGCTCCTGGTTGCTCTCCTTTTTATAGGCGAATGGATGAATGAATCCAGCTAAGAAAACGCGTTAAAATTTGCAAGTGGGAGAAACTTTCGGTGCATGTGAATTCCAGTTGTGCCAACTTGTTTCCAATTTGCATATTTTAATATTTCTAATAATTCGGTGCTTGGATTTATTCAGTTGGTCAAATTCTGAGTGGAAAGGTGCTGGAATTCCACAAGACCGAATGAAAGCTTGCTGTTCGGTATTGGTTGCTGGGCGTTGTTGGTTTATATGTGGCAGGTATAGTGGTATGAGGGACAGTGGAGTTGCTGGACGATGTGGTAGATGGAGCCGTGTTGGTAGGAGAGGAGTCTGGGTGGTATGGATGATGGAAAGGAGAAAAGGGACAGCGGATAGAAGAGGGAATGAGACGGTGTTGAGAAGTGAGGACGGTTGGGCGGTGTTGGTTGGAGAGAAGTCTGGGCGGTGTTGGTTGGATGGGTTGCTGGGCGGTGTTGAGTGATCCGTTGTTTGGAGTTGGGGAGTGTAGGTCGGTTTTGAAAAGAGAGGGGACGGTGTGGAGAGGAGTGTTGTTGATTGTGGCCGGTGTTGGGCCTGTGAAGAGATGGAAGGAGTCGGTGTTGATGGAGGTAGTGATCCGGGGTTGCATTGTGAAGAATTGGGTCGGTTTTCTTTCTAGAATCCGAGTGGAAAAGAGGCCTTTTGAGCAAAAGACCGAGTGAAAGGTGACTTTGGACACAGATCCGAGTGACAGCCAGTCAGTGTTGTTGGGGGGTCGGTGTTTGCTGGATGAAAGGACGAGTGAAGATTGACTGAAGAGCAACTTCCATTCAGTCGAAATTGACTGCAGAAGGACTCGGAACCGACTAAAACCATTCACTCGGCTCAGGTTCATGGAGTTCATTCGGAATAGATTAAAGACTCACTCGGCTTAGATTCAATCGGTTCCTAATCATTTTCACTCGGCTGTCTCTGAATTTGAACAACTCGGTTAAAGCTTTGCTTTGGAATTCACTCGGAAGTGCCTTCTTATTTTTCACTCAGAACTTGCACTTGAAGGACTCTGGAAGCTGGCTGGTAGAAGTTTATGTCCGAGCCTTGTTTTGCTCGGAAGTGCAGCTTTCTGCCTTAGCTCACTCGGATGTCTTCCTTGGAGACTTTTCACTCGGATTTAATGCGAAACTTAAAAGTCAGTCCGAGTGTGATTCACTCCTGGTCGGATTTCACCTTGTCCGATTAAGACACCACTCGGAAATGCCTTGTTCTCCGAATGAAACCACTCGGATTCTCCTTAGTCAGCATTTATTCATTCAATGGCATTCCTTCTGCTCGGAATCAATTCACTCGGAATCAGCTTTTTGCCCAGAAAAGCACTTGTTCTTTGGTCAGACCTGCTTCAGTCAGCATTCTTCACTCGGATTTACTTCAATCAGCAAATTCCCACTCGGATTCACTTCAATCAGCAATCCTTTCACTCGGAAAATACCTTTGGGTAGCATTTATTAAAGCTCAGTTCCTTTTTTCACTCAGAATTGTTGCATTCGGACAGCTTCCAATCGGATTTTCCTAAAACCGAGACTTATTCCTTTTTAGCATTGATCCTTCACTCGAGTCAGCCATTCATCACTCGGAATGGCTTTGACAGGGAACTTTCCACTCGGATTTGGCTCCAACAGTGAAGTATTCCACTCGGCAATGCTCCATTCTGAATCATTCCACTCGGAAAGGCTCCATTCTGAGCCATTCCAATCAGATTTACCTTCAACAGTGCAGTATTCCACTCGGATTGGCTCCATTCTGAGTAATTCTACTCGGATTTGGTCCTTTCTCAGTCATCCCACTCGGATTTGGTCATTTTGAGTCAGAATTCAGCATTTTTGAGTCGGATTTTAACATTTTGAGTCGGATTTCAGCATAAAAAGAGAGTTCTTTCTACTTTGGGCTTGTTCTTCTTGTTTCTTTATCATTTTATGGTCATTTTTCTCTTGTTTTGACCCTTTATTACCTTAATTCCTGCAAAATAACATACCCAAGTAGACTAGAGTGGAAAGAAAGCGAAAATCGCAATAAATAAAGGAAATACAGTGCATTATGATTAAAAATCCTAAGCAAACTAGATCTATTTTATTTATTAAAAAGCACTTATCAAAATACCCCAAACCAAAACATTACTTGTCCTCAAGCAATCACCATATTTACAAGATAAAATACAGAAAACACTAAACTTAATAAACTAAGGAATCCAAAATAGAGAAACAGATTTATTCAAATGCCAGTTTTATTTTTCTTATGTGAATCAATTTTCAATGTCAAGATTTGAGATACTCTTCTCATAATTTTCACTCAAGTGTTTCAAGGTTTGTGTATCTCTCAAATCATCATAGTCAAAAAATATTACCATAAGCTTGTTAATAAACCAGAAACTCCACAGTTTAAATAGAAAATATGTCAAAGTCTAAAGGTCTTTCAAAGGTTGTAATGTGGCCTTGGGTTGTATTGTCAAGGTAGAAATTTCAAGAAAAATGGAATACAAAAGGGCTTTAATATTCATGAATGATTCAAATCACCATTATAAATTTAACAGAGCAAATTTTTTGAACTTTTATGGACTTTTTTGGAATTCATTCAATATCATCCTTTTGATTTTCTTTTTCTTTTTCTTGCTTTTCTTTGCATTCAATACCATATTTTTCTTAAGTCCTTTTTTATTTCTTTGCTCCACTAAATTTCCAACTTTTTTACCATTAAGAGAATATCATTCAGTGAAAGGTTTCAAGGAAAAATTTTTGCTTTTAGGCTCAAAAGGGGCAACTAGGGGTCAAATTATACAAAATTCTGAGGTTTAAGAATAAGACCTAATTGTGCCTTTATCATCCTAAGACATATAATTAAAAACCATTTTGAATCGGTTGAAAAACAAGTTCTAGAATATTAATGACTATGAGATTCACTCAATCAAGAAAATATGGGTTTTGAAACTTTGTTTGATAAATAACCCATTTTGGCTCAAGTCTAACCATGGAAAGTCTTTTCAAAGAAAATTTTAATCACACATAAGGTTCATTTAAGCATTTATTTGGCATTTAAACAATCAAATTTTGAAAATTTTACTCAAAATTTTGGGGTCCTTAGATACTTTAGCCTTGTGTTCAAAGTAACTTTATCATGCAATAATGGTAAATTACAAGATTACAAACAAAGCAAACACACATGCAAAATAAAATAACAATCACACAACGTAAACAAAACAAAGCAATAATGGTAAATTACAAGATTACAAACAAAGCAAACACACATGCAAAATAAAATAACAATCACACAACGTAAACAAAATAGTTAAGTTTTCTTACCTACCACCCCAAACCAGAATTTGACATTGTCCTCAATGTTAAAATGGATGATAGAAGGATAAGAAAACTTACCTGTAATAACCCCAAACTAGCATCTGACAGAGTTGGTTTTTTTTTTATAGAATAAAAGCTTAAAATAAATAAAACAACAACTTTTTATAGGGTTACCTCCCTATCAGTGCTAAGTTTTAAGTCTTCAGCCAGACTTCTCACCGTTTGGATTTACTCATCAGGGGCATCAAACAAGTCCAAGCCACTTGCTTGTTGTATTGGTTGACCTGTCAGATAGTGCTTTACTCTCTGTCCATTTTCCCTAAATGTACCAGATTTCTCGCTCCATAGTTCGACAGCTCCAAAGGGAAAGACTTTTGTCACCTTGAATGGTCCCGACCATCGGGATCTCAGTTTACCTGGAAAAAGCTTCAGTCTGGAATTAAACAGTAAAACCATATCACCTGGATTAAATGTTCTCCGTTGGATGTGACGATCATGCCATTGTTTGGTTTTTTTCTTTATAAATTCTGGCATTTTCATATGCATCTAGACGGAGTTCTTCAAGCTCATTTAATTCCAATAACCTACGTTCACCTGCAACCTTATGATCAAAGTTAAGAGTTTTAATAGCCCAAAAAGATTTATATTCTAGCTCAACAGGTAAATGACAGGGCTTCCCATATACTAGCTTAAAAGGTGTGGTTCCAATGGGAGTTTTATATGCGGTTCGATATGCCCATAAGGAATCATCTAACTTAATAGACCAATCCTTACGTGATGTATTCACCACTTTTTGAAGAATATTTTTAATTTCCCGATTGGATACCTCAACTTGTCCACTAGTTTGTGGGTGATAAGGTGTAGCAACCTTATGCCTAACTCCATATTTCTTTAGAAGGGTCTGAAAAGTTTTCTTTCATTTTCTCTCTTCTCTGAGGCGATTTGGCTAGGGTTTTGAGGGAAACTTGGATTCTTGGTGGTTTTAGGCAATTTGGAACCAAGGTAAGGTATCTAGGGCCTCTAATCTTTAGTTTCTTCTCATTCCCTTCATGAAATCCAAGTTTGCATGTGATGATTGGGGTTTTGATTCTGAGTTTCAGTGGCTTGTGAAGCTTGGGTAATGAGTTTGGAAGTATAAGGAAGGTAACGTACTAACTAATTTGATGTTTCGGTGATAGTAGGTGCCGGAACGAGTGTTAGGCAAGCGATCGACAAAGTGGACATCGGAAGCGAAAGAGGAACGGTGAATCCAGCGGCTGTAGGACGCTATCCACCCCTTGAGCAAACTGTCGGAGCTCGGAATAGAGGTAAGGGGGTGTTCGGGTCATAATTAATTAGAATTGATATGAAAACAGAGTATGGGAAGTTTAAGAATTTAATAAGAGTTGTCATAAATAATATAAAGTAACTAAATATAGTAGTTGTGAATATATGAGTATGTGGAGTGAGATTAAATGGTTGAATATGAAAGAAATATGTTGATTGAATTGATTATACAATGAAATAAAGATTGGAATGATGAAAGTAAAAGATATATGTAATATTTCCACTTTGAGTGGTGTATGTATATTTGATTATGAATAAAAGTGTGGAATTTGGATTGTTGAAGATATATGCAATAGCATTGTATGGATGGGTTTGACAAGTCAGTCACCCTGTATTGTGAGCACATGCCAGTTTCTGGTAGTTGCACATATGGCTTATTGATGATATATTATGATTATGAGATATGATATGTGAATATGTGGTATGGGATGGCCAACGGTATGTATACCCCTCACTTTTTGGCTCCCGTGGTCTTTGTGCCCAGTTGAGCTACCCAATGGTCAAGTCGGACCCAGTGGTTGAGGTGGAGAGCCAAGTCGGGCTCGGTGAACCAAGTCGGGTTCACGGGATGTCAATTCGGACTCCCAGCTGAAGGCCAGTCCTTTAGTATCCGGATACTAGGCGTCAAATTGCATGAGAGTCAGTTGTGACTTATGTGAATCTTATATTGATTGACGATGGAAAATGAATTATGAATTGAAAGTGTAATGTGAATGAATGAAAGTATGGTTTTAATAAGTTAAAGATTGATATGTATGTGTGTATTTATATCAACGTGGATAAGTGCAGGAAATCGAAAGAGAATATATAATAACAAGGAGTAGTAGGTATTGTTAAGTTTGATATTTCGTTCTATATTAATTATGATATTCCAAACACTCACCCTTGCTGTTGTTCAATTTTAGTGACCAGTGACAGGGAGGAGGCAAATACCGCGGAGGTGCGCCAAGTAGAAGATTGATGCCAAGGATGAAGGGATGAATGTAATATATATATATATATATATATATATAATGTATGATTATGTGTGTGATAGGTAACAGACTATGTGTGATGAATTTATTAGAATTATGTTGATATGGTGTGGTGAATTAATGATGATCGATGTGATGATCTATGGCACGGAGCCATTGACATGTGTGAATGTTGAGTGTGATGGGCAGGTATTGCATTGATGCATGATTGATATGTGTGTTATGTGATTGATGTTAGAATAATGTTTGTGTAACACCCTTATTTTTAATTATTAATTAACCCTGTTTAATAATTAATTAACCCAAACACAGAAAAATTTTTCACAAAGACCACCACTGGTCAGATGGCATAGAAGAGAAGAGGAAGGCAAGGGAAAGTTAAGGAACGCACACATGCATGGCTACCTGCGGAAGGAATAGATTATGGACCAACTCCGCCCAGTTCAACGAAGCACGACAACGCCTGGGCGAATTCCACCACAACGTCCATTCGCTCAAGCGGGGTCAAACACTGCCGAGCGAGACATGATAATGCAACAACGGAAGAGGGAGGTAATTGGGCGGAGTTCCACATTAACATCTACTCGCTTCAGCGCGATCCCACACGCTTGGGCGAACCGACCTAGTCGCTCGGGCGAGGTATGACTCCGCCTAAGCAAGGCCATCACAAGCCTTCCCAAAACCGCACTCGCTGGAGCGAGTATCTTGCTCGCTGGAGCGGGAAGCCACACTCGGCTAAGCAGACGCTCGGACCCAGAGTCATCCTTCACTCATTCCCTCGGAAAATGACATCTAACTCACTCGGATTATAAATATCTTACACTCGGAATCCATTCCATTCTAACCCACTACTCTAACTTCTTTTTCAGGAGAGGATCGCTCAGGGTTTTCACTCGGGAATACGAACTCTTCCTCACTCGGGTTTTACTTATAATTTCCACTCGGTAAAGACCGCTCTCATGATCACTCGGGGATTTTGCTCGTTTCTCACTCGGCGATATAGCCCTTTCGGCCCAAGCTCTCTTGCTAACTTAAACCTCTCTTTAAGAGTTTCATGGCTTCCTTCATACTAAGTCATACTATCCCTGCACACCCAACAGAGCATGAATATGTATATGCTACTCAATCATCACACACGGAATGAGATAAACATGCAGCATGGCATACACGTAGCTATATATATAAGAGTGTATATTGATGTTTACAAACACGTTATCATACTCTTTCCGTCCCATAAGGATTTTGTTTGTTCAAAACACTAACATCAGACATGAGCCAGCCAAGGCCTAACTTAAAACATTTTATGCGACATGTACATAGTCATAAAGCCTCCATAGTGCATCAGCACTTCATCCAGCGTTCCAACTCTACCTCTGATCCTCATCCCGAGAGACTTTCACTGAAAAATTGCCACTACAGGGGTGAGCATCTTAAATTTTAAATGATAGATACCGATTCAAGTTACTTCACGTTCATACAACAACATATACCCATACATACACACAATCATACGTCAACTCAATAATATTAACATTCCACAGTCATTGACACAATGCTAAGGGTCCTTGAGTCAGGATATCTCTACATAACATTTATCAATCAAAATACACAATTCTCACTCGAATGTAAATGTATTCACAACTCCTCAACAACATATTATACATTCACGGAACAGGTTTCAGTCAGCAATTATACCACATGCACACGGAATAACGCACTCATTCACAAGTAAACACCACTTCATTAACATCATCACATGCATAATTAATTCCACATAACATCAGTAGCCATATATGCACAGATTATTCACTCGGTTCCGTATACGTGTGTAATCGGTTCTAACGTTGCAACGTAGGCTCTCATTCTTTTATACATAGCTCTCGGCTACCGTTTTAGCTCCCAGCTGCATGGCTGTTTTATAGGTACCCAACCGTTTGCCCACAGGTGACCCCAACGCTCTCAGCGCCAACGGAGGTGTTCACAGGCAGCCCGAGTCCCACTCAAGGGCTACCTTGAGTCCCACTCAAGGATTTTGCAGCGTCCCACGCTGAATAACCGATGGTAGTGTCCCACACTACGTGCTTTCAGCACAAACGCATCCCATGCGCCACACGCGGATTCGAGACACAGCATTGAATTCATACACACATCCTCTTATTCAATTACACATATTTCACATGCAGTCGGTAATTCACATTCTCAGAACTCCGTATGTTAATTTAACACATATAAACTTCCATGCAATCATCATCATAGCAGCATATGAGTCTAATGCAGTCGGTGTCAATCAATATCAAGCTTCCATGAGCATTTTCATCAACTCGAGTTTAACATGCACTCTGTTCACAGCAGTATCAGAACTTAATCAACGCATGCATTTACATGAAGATTAACAGGTTCACACAAGCATTCCAATCAACCGTAACACAACATGCAAATGGTATATGACAGTGTCAGGACTCAATCAACGCATACATTCCTATAAACACGAACAGGTTCAATAAAGCATTCTCATCAACACAACATAATCATGCAATCGGGTTCTATGGCAACATATGCATCCTCAAGGACGATGATAACATGCAACACTCACTCTCACTTGTCATGCACTCGGATATTCTACATGTAAGCATATTATACAACAGAATATAGCTCCACAATTATCAATGTCTTCCAAACCCATTCGTAACCCATGCATTTAATATGTAAGGTACTCCCCCTACCAACTGCGAGACTCCGAGAGATTCTTCTACTTCGACGCTCGTCCTCCCCCCGTATGAGGGAGCTTGACTTCTCTGCCGCACCGTCACTTGGCTTTCGAACAGGGAATGGAGTAGAGAGCAGAGAAGGAGAAGAAAAAGGGGAAGAAGAGAATAAGAAGAAGAGGGAAGAGGGAGTTTGCAGAGAGAGTTCTCGAGAGTGAAGGGCAAGGGGGCCATCACCCAATATAAACACACACACGAAGAACAGGATGGTGGGGTGGGGAAACGTGAAGCAGTAGTCCTGCCCACGCCACCCTGTCCCATCAGCATCTTCTAATGCTAATCACTTCACACCTTTTTAGTTAATTAAGTTAAGGGTAATTAGTGAACAGATTTCCTCTTCTGACCTGTCATTTTAAATGGCTTTTATTTTGTCCGGTTCCTTATTATTAAAATTGGGATGTTACAGTTCTCCCCCACTCGAAAAGAATTTCGTCCTTGAAATTCAGTCGGTAACTCATGCGAAATTCAGTCGGCTACTCACCTAAGTAAACAACTCGGGGTACTGTTGTCTCATGGCGTCTTCGCGTTCCCAGGTACAAGAGGTAGTCTTGCCTTGCTGTCATTCAACTTTAACCAGCCCTACATTTTTTCTCCTCAAGCGCTTTACTGATCGGTCCACAATTCTAATCAGTGTAGTCACAGTGGTCAGGTCTTCCTTGATTTCCACTTCATCATCAGGCATTGTGTGGCTGGGGTCATGTAAATACTTCCTTAGTTGAGACACATGAAATACGTTGTGCAATCGGGATAAGTGGGTCGGTAATGCTATTCGGTATGCCATGGTGCCGACTCGTTCCAATACCTCATAAGGTCCAATGTATCGAGGGCTTAACTTTCCACCTTTCAAGGCTCGTCCGACTCCTTTACTCAGAGAAGTCCTCAAAAACACTCTGTCTCTGACTGAAAACTCCAATGGTTTGGTGCGTTTGTCATGGTAACTCTTTTGCCTGTCTTGAGACGCCTTCATCTTTCCCTGTATCACCCGGATCTGCTTTGTGGTTTGCTTCACAATGTCTGGTCCCAATAGCAGACTCTCACCCGTTTCCGACCAGCAAAGTGGGGTTCGGCATCTTCGTCCATATAGTGCTTTGTAGGGCGCCATGCCAATGCTGTTATGATGGCTGTTATTGTACGTAAACTCAATCAAGGGGAGGTACTGCTCCCAATCTCCACCGTGCTCTAACACACACGCTCTTAATAAGTCTTCTAAACTTTGAATCGTCCGCTCGGATTGTCCATCCGATTGGGGGTGGTAGGCAGAACTAAGCCAAAGCTTCGTGCCCATTTCCTGGTGCAGGTTGTTCCAAAACCGGGACGTGAACCTAGGATCCCTATCCGATACGATAGAAGTGGGTATACCATGCAGTCGGACAATCTTATGAATGTAAATCCGAGCTAACTTAGGCATCGGGTACTTCATGTTCACAGGCAGGAAGTGTGCACTCTTCTTCAGTCGGTCAACAATGACCCAAATCGCATCATGGCCCGCTCGGTTTTTGGGCAATCCCATGACAAAATCTATAGCAATCGAGTCCCATTTCCATACAGGAATCTCCAGGGGCTGCATTGCACTGTACGGCTTCTGGTGCTCCACTTTTGATTTCTGACAAGTAATACACCGAGCCACGTATTCTGCCACATTCCTCTTTAGTCCGGGCCACCAGAACTGTTTCCTCAGGTCATGGTACATCTTCGTGGTACCCGGGTGAATACTGAGGAGGCTCTTATGAGCTTCATCAAGCACCATTCTCCTTAATTCTTTCTCACTCGGCACGTATATTCTGTTTTTCACTTGGAAGATCCCATCTGACCCCTCAGTCAAGGACAAATCCTTTCCCTTGGCCTGCGTCTCCTTCATCTCAGCTAAGTAGGAGTCTGACTGCTGCTGCTCGTACACGGACTTCAGGAATTCATTGGCGATTCTTAATGTACCGATTGCTATTTTCCGAGAGGAGGGGGTGTCAACATGTAAGTTCATGTCTCAGAACTGCTCCAACAACTCCATTTCTCTTGCCATCATTGCTGCCATATGGAGGGATTTCCGACTCAACGCGTCGGCAATGACATTTGCCTTACTCGGATGGTATTTCAGCTTGAAATCGTAGTCCTTTAAGAATTCTATCCATCTCCTCTGCCTCATGTTCAGCTCCTTTTGGTCGAATAGGTATTTGAGGCTCTTGTGATCACTGTATACTTCAAATCTGGACCCATACAAATAATGCCTCCAAATTTTTAATGCGAACACCACAGTTGCCAACTCCAAATCATGGGTCGGATAATGCTGCTCGTGAGGTCTCAATTGCCGAGAGGCATACGCTATCACTTGGTCTTTCTGCATGAGCACGCATCCTAATCCGAGTCCTGATGCATCACAATAAACTACAAAGCTCTCTTGTAAGTCGGGTAATGCCAGCACTGGAGCAGTCGTCAACTTGTTCTTCAGCTCTCGGAAGCTACTCTCGCACTCGGGACTCCACACGAAGGGAATGTTTTTCCGAGTCAATTTAGTTAGTGGTAACGCCAGCTTAGAAAAACCTTCAATGAACCTTCTATAATAACCTTCCAGGCCCATAAAACTCCTTATCTCCGAGACCGACTTGGGTTTCTCCCATGCCATTACAGCAGTCACCTTCGAAGGGTCCACCGAGACACCCTGCTCGGAAATCACATGTCCGAGGAAGTGGATCTTATCCATCCAGAATTCGCACTTGGAAAGCTTCGCAAACAACTGCTTCTCCTTCAACACTTAAAGTACCGCTCGGAGATGTCCTTCATGCTCCTCGGAAGTCTTAGAATAGACTAGGATGTCATCAATGAAGACAACTACGAACCGGTCTAAATAGGAGTGGAATATGCTGTTCATGTAATTCATGAAGACAGCAGAGGCGTTTGTCACACCGAACGGCATCACTACATACTCGTAGTGGCCATACCGAGTCCTAAAGGCAGTTTTTGGGATATCCGAGTCCTTTACTCGGATTTGGTGATATCCCGATCGTAGGTCGATTTTCGAGAAGACTGAGGCTCCACGCAGTTGATCAATTAAATCATCAATTCTGGGTAACCGGTACCGATTCTTAATTGTGAGTTTGTTCAGTTGTCGGTAATCTATACAAAGTCTCATGCTGCCATCCTTCTTCTTAACAAGCAGCACAGGTGTGCCCCATGGTGATACACTCGGTCTAATGAATTGTTTTCTGAGTAATTCGTCCACTTGCTTCTTCAGCTCAGCTAGTTCAGTTGGGGACATTCTATAGGGTGCACTGGAGACTGGCTCGGCTCCAGGGATCAAGTCTATAGAGAATTCGACTTCTCTATTGGGAGGGACACTCGGTACATCTTCAGGGAACACTTCTGGGAATTCACAGACAATCGGAATTTCGTTCACTCGGACTTTACTCTCACCTTCGGTTAGACAAAGCATCATAAGCAATTGGGTTATACCTGGTGTTGTGTCGTCCTCATTGTGCTACCTCGGGAAGATTATCCTTCGATTTCTACAATCCACTAACACTTTGTTGGCTAAAAGCCAATCGATTCCGAGTACAACATCAAGGTCCTTTAAGGGTATGCACACCAAGTCAAAAGTGAGATTCCGACCACACAATATAAACGTTACATCCTTGCACATTGACGATGTCAACACCTTAGGGCCAGTCGGATTGGCCACTTCCAAAGTCCGATCCATAAACACAGTTGGTAACTTTAAACGCTCTACACACTCATCAGCTATAAAAGAATGGGTAGCTCCCGAATCGAAAACAACATTAAGTGTATGTCTACCGAGTGAGCACTTACATTGTACTAGATCATTTGCTTGTGTAACGTCCTCTGCGTTGATGGTGTAAACTCTTCCCGCTGCTGGTTGGTCGGTATTCCTCTCTCAGTTATTTGGAGCAAGCATCATGTTTCCTCTGGCTCTGTTGCCTCTGCCACCAGGTCGTTGGTTATCATTCACTCGGTTTCTCTCTTGGAATCCTCCTTGACGTACACTGGTGTTTGCTTGGCGGAGTTGGTGGTAATCGGGGCGAATGTGTCCTCTCTTATTACAGTGAAAGCACACCACTTCACCATCATCCTTGCAGTCTCTGGCATAGTGACTTCCTCCACACTTGAAACATCTTCCGTCTCCTACCACTGGTCGTCTTTCAGGTTGGTTCCGACCCCCAAACCTGGAAAAAGATTTGTTCCTACCAACGTTGCTTGGTCTTTTGAAGCGGGATTGTTGGGGCCTCAGGGAATGATGGGTTCTGCTGCTCTGGCCCGAATGGGCCTTGTCATCCTCCTCAAATATCCTACATTTGTTCACCAATGCAGGGAAACTCCGTATCTCATGGTATCTGCAGGCCCTCTTAATATCTGATCTTAATCCATTCTCAAACTTAAGGCACTTGGAGCTCTCCGTCCCGGGTTACTGGAAGGGTGGGTAGAATAGGCACAATTCCTCGAATCTTGTCGCGTATTCTTCCACAGTCATGGAGCCTTGTTTCAACTCCATAAACTCCAACTCTTTCCGACTCCTCACCGTGTCAGGAAAGTACTGGAAGGGTGGGTAGAATAGGCACAATTCCTCGAATCTTGTCGCGTATTCTTCCACAGTCATGGAGCCTTGTTTCAACTCCATAAACTCCAACTCTTTCCGACTCCTCACCGTGTCAGGAAAGTACTTTTCTAAGAAGCATGTCTTGAAATCGTTCCACGTCAGCTGATTATCATCGTCAGGGAATCGGCTTCTGGCTATCTTCCACCAGTTCTCTGCTTCATCTCGCAGCATATACACTGCACATTCCACCTTTTGGGCCTCGGTACAACGAAGACCCCTAAAAATTCTCTCCAGCTCCTGAGTCCACTTAAACACTGCCTCAGGGTTCCGTCCTCCTAGAAATTCACTCGGTTTCCTCTTCAGGAAGCGGTCCAGCACTTGGCCCTCCTCAGCTTGAGGCTGGCCCTGCCTCTCAAATACGCCTGCAAAGCGTTGGAATGCTGTGGCTATAGCCTCCATGCTTTGGCGATGTGTCATTCCTTATCCTGAAATCAACATTTGAGGATAAGTATACTGAGCCACTTACTACCGATCGGGTTTCAGTCTAACATTCAATAACTTAGCACTTATATCGCTCCTCCAGGTTACACACTCAATTGGACCAGGAGGAAACAACCTCCTATCCACAAGCCAATATCAATTAGATTCAACTAACATCACAACAATTATGACCATTTAGTCAGAAAACACACAACCGCTTACACTCGGTAAGCATACCTTGGCCTTGGACCTTTCGGTCTGCTCTGATACCAAAATGTAACACCCTTATTTTTAATTATTAATTAACCCTGTTTAATAATTAATTAACCCAAACACAGAAAATTTTTTCACAAAGACCACCACTGGTCAGATGGCATAGAAGAGAAGAGGAAGGCAAGGGAAAGTTAAGGAACGCACACATGCATGGCTACCTACGGAAGGAATGGATTATGGACCAACTCCGCCCAGTTCAACGAAGCACGACAACGCCTGGGCGAATTCCACCACAATGTCCATTCACTCAAGCGGGGTCCAACACTGCCGAGCGAGACATGATAATGCAACAACGGAAGAGGGAGGTAATTGGGCGGAGTTCCACATTAACATCTACTCGCTTCAGCGCGATCCCACACGCTTGGGCGAACAGTCCTAGTCACTCGGGCGAGGTATGACTCCGCCTAAGCGAGGCCATCACAAGCCTTCCCAAAACCGCACTCGCTGGAGCGAGTATCTTGCTCGCTGGAGCGGGAAGCCACACTCGGCTAAGCAGACGCTCGGACCTAGAGTCATCCTTCACTCATTCCCTCGGAAAATTACATCTAACTCACTCGGATTATAAATATCTTACACTCGGAATCCATTCCATTCTAACCCACTACTCTAACTTCTTTTTCAGGAGAGGATCGCTCAGGGTTTTCACTCGGGAATACGAACTCTTCCTCACTTGGGTTTTACTTATAATTTCCACTCGGTAAAGACCGCTCTCATGATCACTCGGGGATTTTGCTCGTTTCTCACTCGGCGATATAACCCTTTCAGCCCAAGCTCTCTTGCTAACTTAAACCTCTCTTTAAGAGTTTCATGGCTTCCTTCATACTAAGTCATACTATCCCTGCGCACCCAACAGAGCATGAATATGTATATGCTACTCAATCATCACACACGGAATGAGATAAACATACAGCATGGCATACACGTAGCTATATATATAAGAGTGTATATTGATGTTTACAAACACGTTATCATACTTTTTCCGTCCCATAAGGATTTTATTTGTTCAAAACACTAACATCAGACATGAGCCGGCCAAGGCATAACTTAAAACATTTTATGCGACATGTACATAGTCATAAAGCCTCCATAGTGCATCAGCACTTCATCCGGCGTTCCAACTCTACCTCTGATCCTCATCCCGAGAGACTTTCACTGAAAAATTGCCACTGCAGGGGTAAGCATCTTAAATTTTAAATGATAGATACCGATTCAAGTTACTTCACGTTTATACAACAACATATACCCATACATACACACAATCATACGTCAACTCAATAATATTAACATTCCACAGTCAGTGACACAATGCTAAGGGTCCTTGAGTCAGGATATCTCTTCATAACATTTATCAATCAAAATACACAATTCTCACTCGGATGTAAATGTATTCATAACTCCTCAACAACATATTATACATTCACGGAACAGGTTTCAATCAGCAATTATAGCACATGCACACAGAATAACGCACTCCTTCACAAGTAAACACCACTTCACTAACATCATCACATGCATAATTAATTCCACATAACATCAGTAGCCATATATGCACAGATTATTCACTCGGTTCCGCATACGTGTGTAATCGGTTCTAACGTTGCAACGTAGGCTCTCAGCCTTTTATACATAGCTCTCGGCTATCGTTTCAGCTCCCAGCTGCTTGGCCGTTTTACAGGTACCCAACCGTTTGCCAACAGGTGACACCAACGCTCTCAGCGCCAACGGAGGTATTCACAGGCAGCCCGAGTCCCACTCAAGGGCTACCTTGAGTCCCACTCAAGGATTTTGCAGTGTCCCACGCTGAATAACCGATGGTAGTGTCCCACACTACGTGCTCTCAGCACAAACGCATCCCATGCGCCACACGCGGATTCGACACACAGCATTGAATTCATACACACATCCTCTTATTCAATTACACATATTTCACATGCAGTCGGTAATTCACATTCTCAGAACTCCGTATGTTAATTTAACACATACAAACTTCTATGCAATCATCATCATAGCAGCATATGAGTCTAATGCAGTCGGTGTCAATCAATATCAAGCTTCCATGAGCATTTTCATCAACTCGAGTTTAACATGCACTCTGTTCACAGCAGTATCAGAACTTAATCAACGCATGTATTTACATGAAGATTAACAGGTTCACACAAGCATTCCAATCAACCGTAACACAACATGCAAATGGTATATGACAGTGTCAGGACTCAATCAACGCATACATTCCTATAAACACGAACAGGTTCAATAAAGCATTCTCATCAACACAACACAATCATGCAATCGGGTTCTATGGCAACATATGCATCCTCAAGGACAATGATAACATGCAACACTCACTCTCACTTGTCATGCACTCGGATATTCGACATGCAAGCATATTATACAACAGAATATAGCTCCACAATTATCGATGTCTTCCAAACCCATTCGTAACCCATGCATTTAATATGTAAGGTACTCCCCCTACCAACTGTGAGACTCCGAGAGATTCTTCTACTTCGACGCTCGTCCTCCACCCGTATGAGGGAGCTTGACTTCTCTGCCGCACCGTCACTTGGCTTTCGAACAGGGAATGAAGTAGAGAGTAGAGAAGGAGAAGAAAAAGGGGAAGAAGAGAATAAGAAGAAGAGGGAAGAGGGAGTTCGCAGAGAGAGTTCTCGAGAGTGAAGGGTAAAGGGGCCATCACCCAATATAAACACACGTACGAAGAACAGGATGGTGGGGTGGGGAAACGTGAAGTAGCAGTCCTGCCCACGCCACCCTGTCCCATCAGCATCTTCTAACGCTAATCACTTCACACCTTTTTAGTTAATTAAGTTAAGGGTAATTAGTGAACAGATTTCCTCTTCTGACCTGTCATTTTAAATGGCTTTTATTTTGTCTGGTTCCTTATTATTAAAATTGGGATGTTACAGTTTGGATTGATTTAGGTAAGTTTTGCATATAGTTGGATATTGAATTTAAGGAACCGGATAGGTGAAATTGAGATTTGGTGGGTTTTAGAAACCCTAGTATGCATCAATGGGTCCTCCATGACATTTAGAATTTAGATGCATTGGCTTTTGGTCCATTGGAATCCATTTAGGATGTTTGGTGTAAGGGTTTTGCACCTAATTGGGTTAAAATGCATTTCACGCATAACTTGCGCATATGTTGGAATTTTGGCAAACGGATAGCGCCAACAGTTCCGAAATGGGGAAAACAGGTGGCCCGTGAAGTTTCGTGGCAATCGGATCTAAAATGGGTCAATTAGGTAGATTAGAAGTTGGTAAAATAGTTTAAATGTGTAACAGCATCAGGTGCTGTCACTGTCATGCCCACGCTACGCGTGAGGCTGGCGCGTAGCGTGAGGTGCGCAGCAGAGGGCTGACGCTACGCGTGGGACTGGCGCGCAGCGTCAGGTCCCTGTTTCATATTTTTTGTTCTTTTCTAAATTAAGGGAACTCTAAGGTTTTATTAAACTATATAATTATTATTTTAAGTATGTTTAGTAAAAATAAATATTATTTTGAAATGAGAAATAATTAAATTTTATTAAATGTGAAAAATTAGCTGTGTAAATTAATTAAATGGATATAAATAAAGGTAAATTGACCTAGGATGTCACAAAAGAGGTGTTCACAGGATGTATTTTGGAAAAAATTTCCCTGCCTATGGTTTATTTTTGGAAACATTTTCCTTGTCCCAGATTTATTTTTTTTATTTAATCTAGGATATTTCATTTTGGTATCAGAGCTTTTTCTCTGTTCTGCCTTATGTTGGTTTTAGAATCCTAGGTGTTACATTTTGGTATCAGAGCAGACCAAAAGGTCCATGGCCAAGTTTTGCCTACTGTTAGTGGGCGGTTGTGTGCAATATGACCAGTTGTCATCATTGCTTGTGGTATTCTGTTGGATTTAATGCATGTTTAACCATGAATTGTGTGATTGTATGCATGAGTTTTGTGGAGGACAGTAGTGAGAGGTATCACTGTGAAAATGTCGATTTGGGGTAGAGGATTGTTACTATCCTGGTTCGGTTGTTCATTAAAAAAGAGGTTGTTCTAAGTGTGGGGTTGAATGAGAGAAAAATGGAATGACAGGTGTTGAAACCTTCATGTATATTGAAACTGATTAATTGATTTGATCTTTTGTGTAGGCCCTATTAGTGGCTCATAGTTGAGATATATTGATCGAATGGATTAGAACTCATATGTTGAGTTAGCTGAGTGAATAGTATTGAAGGAATCTCCTAGTGGGTTGAATTTAAATTCTGTGATTGGTTGTGCCATTTTTTAAAGGATGTTTTGTACCCTTGGCACGTGAATCCTATATGGTATATGATGTGATTAATTGATTAGTTGCAGTTTCCTAAGTTAGAAATCTAGGTATGTGATAGGTGATTAAATGTAAAACCTGATGCGTGCTTGGTTGGGATTGTGTCTCGGTTGTTGGTTGAGGAAACCGAGTGGATGGTATTAGGCTTTATAATATTTGGATGTTGGGGTGTGACCCACGATGGATAAATAGTGACCCCTTACAAATTCTAAGTCTGATAATTTATTAATCTTATGAGTTGTTGAACCCGAGTAAAGCAATTACATAGTAACTCATTGAGGCTTGAATTATTATTGTGTGATGATTTTTATTGTGTGATGATTTAGGTTGGACTCGGCCTTGTGGTTGATAACCGAGTGAATTATTGGTTGAATTGTGACCCATAAGGTGTAGAAAACCGATTGGATTTAATGTGATCTTATGTAATCAGACCTTGTGGAATTAGACACTATGGTGATCTAGGCTCGGTGATAATTGGATGTTGTGGGCGTACTAGGTGACCACTGCAAATTCTGAGTCGGATAATCTGATTGACCTTATGGATTATTGAGCCAAGCATGTAATGGTATAATGAATTGTTGAGGCTTGAATTGTTTTGGGGTGAAATGTAAATAATAAATGGGGTACCTGATTGATAGTGACTGGTAAGGTAGAAATCCGAGTACGCCTGGGTATTGATTATGGTGGTATTAGAAATCATACTATAATGATAATTGCATGACCGATTGATGGATTATGTCTATGCTCGGTAAATCATTAGGCTTAAAATTGATTGGTGGTCTGTGAAGTGTGATGAAATGAAGAATTAATAGGCTATCGGATTATGGTATCAAGATGGATGAGATCCAATAATGTACTATTTACTCAGTAATGATTGGAGGCCGATTGTTGCTATGTCATTTTGTAACTAGGTGAGTACCTTGTGGGGCCTGCCATTATACTGTTTTACAGTAATGGTAAATGATATTTTATGATTGTTGTTGCGTGATGTGCCCTGGGTGGTGCATACTGATGATGTTGATGTAATGTATTGCTTATATATGTATGTGTGTGAATTGCCACTAATTTTTATGAATTAGTATTGGTTGAGTGAATTTGGTCGGTGTGAGTGAAAGGAGTGTAATGTATCTTGTTCCAGTACGACTCTTCATACCATAGGTATTGTGGTAGCGTACACGTTGCAGTGACTCTATGTAATTGTTGTAACCCTATAGGAATGAGACGTCATCCTATGAGTTGGATGCAGCAATTCATGAGTCGGGCAAGTGAGGTTGTAGCTGCTTATGGAGATGGGAGTCCATCTGACTGTTCTGAGTGGAAATGAGAACTATATTGAGTGGAAAGTAATTGTTAGTTTATCAAAATAAGGATTGAAGGTTGTTTAACCTTGATGTGTTTACCTCCGAGAGGATCAGAGGTTATTGGGTATGAATTAGCTATTAAAATAAGGATTAGTTATTGAAATAGATGGGTGATCGAGTCTGTCACTAAAAGTTGAAAAATTCTATAAGGCTAACCGAGTGATGTTGTGGGTTTAATGAGGAAACCAGGATCTTGAGCCAAGATAAATTGTGAGGTGAGGAACTTGCTCGGAAAGGATTAGTATGTTCCGAGCGTTAGAAAGTAGAAATAATTCCGAGTGAAAACCTTCTGGGAGAAAGGACTAACGAGTGAAGTTATGGTGTTCCGAGTAAATCTCAGAGAGAGGATCATTACTAAGTTAAGGGAATTGTATCCGAGCGTAACGCTTCTGAGTAGGGTAAGATTCGAGTGATGTGACTCGGAGCGTGACGTTTCTGAGTGGAATAGTACCCAATAGACGGTTCCCATCGTGTGAAATTTCTAAGTCTGTAGGATGTGCCCCTGACTAATCTTTACCAAAAGAACTTCTGGTCGGAATGTGGGGCTATGAATAGGTAAGTCTCCGAGTGAATTATCCTGAGGAAGAGTAAATACCCGAGAGGTAAATTTATCCATAGATGTGTTCGGATTGATGTTTGGAGCTGCTGAGTTTGAACTCAGATTTGTATTTGAAGTAGGCTTGAATTCTGAGTGAAAATTTGGGTAAATGGAAAGTTTTCCGGGTAAGAATTACCTTCAAACCCCGAATAACCCTTTTGATCGAGAGTTCCGAGTGACCTTTTCAGGGTGTAGGCATGGAATCAGCCGAAGGAATGGTTAGAAATCTGAGATTTTAGAACCGAGTATGATGCCTGTAAAGGATGAATCCAGGCAGTCTGTGCTGATTAGAGCACCTTGAAACTCTGTTGGGTGTTGGTTTCGGTTTTGCCAAGATATATTATGGGTTAGAGGAGAAATTTTATGGTCGGACGTTGAATACCCGAGAGTTTAATCCGAGATTAATCGGACATTGGTGAATATTTTATGGGGATCGGTAATGTTGTTTACCAACTAGATTCTTCCCAACTGGATAATTAGCATCCATAGTATGCCTTATATGACATAATTTTGAACTTATGCTCTGTGTGGGTACTTAAGTGTATCGAATGACTCCTTAGAATTGGGGGAAATGACAATAGATGTACACCAATTGGTGTTGTGAGTATAGGGCCGAGCGGCCAAAGAACTAGAGGTACCATCGATTATAGTGAATCGGCAGAGTTGAAGGGGGTAGATTGTACGTTTTAAAATTGAATCCCTAAATATATTGAATTCTATGAAGAGGTTGTACTCAGGTAGGATCTGACTCTAGTAATTTTACCGACTGGAATTGTGGAGCGGTCGGTAAACCGCTTGAGAGGAGAAGCTATACCGAGTAGAATTATGAACCGATCGGTGAATGCTTGGAGAGCAGAGACATTCAATAGTTGAGGCAGCAATATTCTGAGCCGTTTGTTGAGATAAGTTCATATTGGAATTTCGAGGACGAAATTCTTTAAAGGAGGGGAGAATTGTAACATCCCGATTTAAAAATTAACTACCGAATGAGATTAGTGAATGAGTTAAGATTAATTGTAGATTAGAGAGCTAATGGTTAATTAATTAATGTTAGTGGCCAGCGGTAAAGACGCATATGCCCCTAGAGTATATAAGAGTTTTGGCTCTTCTCTTCTCCACTCACTTCCTCATTCACGTCATTCCACTTGCCAAAGGTCGAGAGAACTGAGAGCTTCTCTTCAAAGGAAAATAGAGACACTGTCCGATCCTCTTCTCTTGCCCACTTCCCTCTTCGTTCTCTTCGTCTTCCTCTTCATCTTCTTTTCCACTCAGAACTGTGTAGACCCGAGTGGAACGGTGTGGCTGTGAGGGAACAGTGTAGTGGTAGAAGAAACAGCATGGTGCTGTGTCCTGGAGGTTGGATACTCCTCTGTTCTTCTTCTCCTTCTCTTCTTCTTCCATCTGATGGGGCTGCATGAGTCCCGGGGTGGATGTTAGCAGCGTGGGGCGTCTCCGTTTGTGGGAAATGACCCACTGAGTTGTGAGCTAAGGGCCTTTCTTCGAAGGAAGCAGAGACGTTGTTCTGTTCTCTTCTCCTGTACTCCTTCTTTTCCTCGTTGAGCCAGAGAGGGTGAGAGTGTGCATTCCCCTCTGCATGTAACCAGTCTTCTTCCCTACTGTTTCTCGTCTCCTTCCTCGTCGTCTTCTCCTTCACCCAACTCAGCGACGTTGGGATATCTTGGGGCTGGAACCCTTCATTGTTGGTAAGATCAGACTATTCGTGGGTGTGGAAACGGCTTCGGGTTCTCCATGCTAAGTGCTGAGTCCAGCGTCTGAACCCAGAGGTCGTGTGAGTTGGATGGAGCGGTCGAAGGATGATTGGTCAGCATTGTTAGCTCGAGAAGCTCCTGGAATCTTCATTCCAGGTAGGGGGTATCTTATATCTTAAATGCATGGGTTATGGACGGGTTCCGGGTGTTGATGATCGCTGTTTCTGTGTTCTGATTGGTGTGTTATGATTGCATGAGATACTCGTGTTGTTGGATTAATTTATTGAGTTCCGATACTGTCTAATACTGAATGCATGAGATGCTTGTGTTGTTGGATTAATTTATTGAGTTCTGATACTGTCTAACGCTGATTGCATGGGATGCATGTGTTATTGTATTAATCTATTGAGTTATGATACCGATTGCATGAGATGCATGTGTGTTGGATTAAGTTATTGAGTTCTGAGAATGTCTAATACCGATTGCATGTGATGCATGTATTGTTGAGTGAAAGGTTGTGTATATGCACTCTGTGTTGTGTGATGAATCCGCGTGTGGCGCATGGGATGCGTTAATGCTGGGAGCATATAGTGTGGGACACTACCATCGGTTATTAAAGTGTGAGACGCTGTGAAATCCTTTTGAGTGAGACTCAAGGTAGCCTTTGAGTGAGACTCAGGCTGCCCGTGAACACCGCCGTTGGCGCTGAGAGCGTTGGTGTCACCTATGAGGGCAAACGGTTTGGTACCAGTAAAACGGCCAAGTAGCTGGGAGCTGAATAGAAGGCTGGGAGCCTACGTTGCAACGATAAAAACCGATTACACACAAATGCAGAACCGAGTGATTGAATTCTGTGTACATGTATAGTTGATGTTGATTGAGACCTGATTGCATGCATATGTGTTAAGGTTATTGAGAATGATATGTGCGTATAGCCGAGTGATAACTGAGTAGATTTTGATCGGAAATGTTTTATGTGTATTTCGATTAAGTGGCACTGCATATATTATTGGTTATTGTTATGTATATGTATAATGTTGCATCATTAAAGAATAATCTGAGTCAGTATCTATCATTTAATATTTAAGATGCTCACCCCCCTACACCATTTTGCAGTATATGCAGGTAGGACTCGGAATGGTGTGAAGGCCTCAAGTCCGAGTGATGTGCACTCTGATTATTAAGTGTTTATATTATATTTATTACGTTTAGTCAGTTGTAGCCTTGGCCGGCTCATAATAACAGTGTTGTATAACGAATATAAATTTATATATAAGGAATCTAAGTTATTAGGATCCGTGTGCATGTTAAGCATATATATGGTTTACGATTGATAATCTGTGCTTGAATCGGATAATAAGTGTTGTTGAATGTATAAGGTTAAGATGATATGTACCCGAGTGTAAATTTACATATATATATATGTGTGTGGTTATATTGGTAGCATACACTGTGTTGATTGAGAAGTGTTATTGAATTAATTGAGAGGTGTTTCTGGATGAAATAGTGTGAAGTTGGTGGTTCCGAGTGAGACTATAGTGTTTGGGCCTCCTTTTCCGAGTGGAGAAACTTAAAGGGATTCTAAGTGAAATCCCTTTAGATGAACCTACACTGTGTGGGAGTCGATGGGAGAATTTCCCGGGTATGTTAGGCGTAAGTAATACCGAGTGAAAAATATGAGTATAACCCCGAGTGGAGAAAGATCTAGGTATGCCCGAGTGGAGATGCTGAGTGAACCTCTTCCGAGGGAAAAGTTGTTATGATGGTTTAATTCAGATAAATTCTAAGTGTATGATCTATACATAATGCGAGTGAACGGGGATCCATATCCCGAGTGGTTAAGATTTGAATAAGTCCGAGTGGGACTTAACTTCCTGATTTTCCCCGAGTGAATATGATGATGTATACCGAGTGAATCTGGCTGGAATATTTCAAGTGACGTATGGCTGTGGAGACCCCTTCTGAATGAAGGAAGGTCTATGTGTTTCCTGAGTGAGAGAAATGATGATACTCCGAGTGGATTGTATATGTGACCCTTGTGGATAAAAATAAATGACTAAGTATAATACGTTGGGGGTTAATCCCGAGTGGATGGAACCCCAGATTCTGAGTGACGGGAATTACCGAGTGTGTTACTCGCCTCAGCGACTACGTGTTCGCTCCAGCGAGTGTGAGTGCATGGAAGGCTTTCGAGTTGGATTCGCTTAAGTGAATAGGTGTTCGCCCACGCATGTTGGGCAGTCTTGCTCAGGCGTATTGGATCTCGCTCGAGCGAGTGTGCACTGTGTTGTGGGCTCGCTTAGGTGTTTTATGTCTTCCACTAGCTGCCTTGTGATATCTCGCTCAAGCGACGCTGGGTCTCGCTTAAGCGTGGGTGTACTGTTTGGGACGGCTTAAGCTGTTGTGCTTCCGCTAATTGCCGAATGAGTGCTTCGTTTTTCCCTTGCCTTCCATTCCATATTTTACCCGGTCGTTTTATGGTCTAATTGTAAGGATGTATTTTGGAAAAAATTTCCCTGCCTCTGGTTTATTTTTGGAAACATTTTCCTTGTCCCAGATTTATTTTTTTTATTTAATCTAGGATGTTTCATTTTGGTATCAGAGCTTTTGCTCTGTTCTGCCTTATGTTGGTTTTAGAATCCTAGGTGTTACACTAACAGTCTCCGGAAATCTCAATTAAATTATTTCTAGCATTTTGGGATATTAATCAATCCACATCTAATTATTCATTATTTATTTTCTTAATTTAACTTTCTATTTTATAAATTCGGGGTGTTACAACCCATACCGGGTCAAGGAAGCTATAGGAAAAGATGCTTACCGCTTAGAAGAGCTATCAGGAAAGGAAATACCATGGACATGGAATACCACTCACTTGAAGTTTTACTATAATTGATCAATGTATACAAGGGCACTCTTTTTCCTACCCGATAGGTTTTTCCCATAGGGTTTTTCTCCCGGGAGGTTTTAATAAGCCCCTATCTCTCCAATAAAAGTTTCAAATATTCAGTCAAGAAGGTCAGTGCGTTTAAGTATGAAAGCCCGAGCGAGGAATTGATCCTCTAGCACTACGTTTATGAAACTTAAAGTGTGTTTAAGTACGAAAACCCGAGCGAGGAATCGATCCTCTCGGCAATACGTTTATGAAACTTAAAGTGTATTTAAGTACGAAAGCCCGAGTGAGGAATCGATCCTCTCGGCAATACGTTTATGAAACTTAAAGTGCGTTTAAGTACGAAAGCCCGAGTGAGGAATCGATCCTCTCGGCAATATGTTTATGAAACTTAAAGTGCGTTTAAGTACGAAAGCCCGAGTGAGGAATCGATCCTCTCGGCAATACGTTTATGAAACTTAAAGTGCATTTAAGTATGAAAGCCTGATCGAGGAATCGATACTCTCAGCAATACGTTTATGAAACTTAAAATGCGTTTAAGTATGAAAGACCAGGCGAGGAATCGATCTTCTCAGCAATATGTTTTGGAAACTGAAAATTTCGTTTATGTTAAAATCCGAGCGAGGAACGCCCCTCGACAATACATTTATGAAACTTAAAGTTGAAAAGTTGTGTCAAGATTCATTAATGTGATGAAAAGTCTGAGCGTTACCCCTCCGCAGTACGAGTCGAACAATTTAAACAAGTACACGAAAACTAGTATGGAAGAAAATGAGACAAAGGTACATTAAATTCGTTCGGCCCACACATCAACTAGCAAGGAAAAAAGAGTAAACTTCATAAAAGCATATTCTTAAAGGGCGGCCTCAGAAGACTCGACATTGAGGGGCTCCAGAGTTGGCGTACCATCAGCGGTTTCGGCCTCGGGGACGGTGCCCTCCTTGCCTATATCAACTCTCTCCTGCTCATCGTCAGAATCCGGGTAAGGGAAAATCTGGCTATTCACAATGATCTTGAAAGGATCAAGCCCTTCAAAGTCCAGCACGGCGGAGGGGTTCAGAACAGCAATTTGCTCCTGGTAGAGTTTAAAATCTTCCACGTGCTTCATAGCAATGTCCCGCTCCACCGCCTCTAAATCCGCCTTAGACTCCTCCCTTAGAGCCTCCAAATCTTCTCGGGCCTTCTAGAGATCCTTCTCCAGTTCTTTTTTCTTAAGGGACAAGGTGTTGTGGGTTTCCACAACTTCTTCGACCCTTCTATCCCAAAAAGAATATCTTTCCTCAGCCGCTGACAATTTGGACTTCGCTAAAGTTCGTCTAGTCTGAGTGACCTCCAAATCTCTCTTCGATCACTCAAGGTCGTCCTTTAGCTTCGCCGCCAGCTTTGTTACGTCCTCCGCCCAGGCCTCATCTGCCTTCTTCCCCTACTTCAGCAGCTCATTCTCTTTCTTAAGAGCTTCATTCTCCCTGATCAGTAAGGCAAAGGCTCTCCCCTGGGTAGCCAGCTGTTTCTCCATGGAACAGGTCATCGACGTCACCCAAAGACCAAACATTTCCACCGCGCGGCACATGGCGATGGGGGTTAAAGAGGTATACTTCTCTTCATCTTCTTTAAAAAGGACTGCCCCATCCACAAACTAGGGCACAGGGAAACGTGCATCCTACAAGGAATGAGCGAGGTTCCGATCAGTGCTCATCAATCCATTTATAAAAGCCTCCCAGAGGCACTCGGAAGTCTCTGTCACACTAGGCATGGAACCAGCAATTTCCTCCGTAAAAATGGAGCCTTAAAATCTCACGGAAGAGCCTTCAATCCTTCCAGAAGATCTTTCATAAGTCACCAAGGGCACGTCCTCCTCCGTATCATCATCCTCAGATACGTGAATGACACCAGCCGCCTGCCTTGCAAAACCCTCAGCTTAGGTAGAGGTTGGAGGAGGATGAGAACTCTCAGTCACCTGCGTTGTAGACCTCCCTGACGAGGCCATTTGGTAACACGGCTCGTTTCTTTTTCCAGCTATGATTAAGCCAGAACAATGGTGATCAGAACGGCAGCAGTCGAAACAATGGTCCAAGAGGAAGTAGGAACAACGGTGAAAGACGTGCCATCTTTCTTCGCCCCCTTCTTCCAGGCACCTTTCGAATCTGCCTCCTGATACCGCTTACTCAAGTCCTTTAAAGAAAGCATATGCGAGGCCATGTCGTCTGTAATAAATGTAGAAAGGTCAGTGTCAACAAACACAAACAAGTTAAATAATGTTAAAAAATACTACTTAAAAATCTAGGTGGCATCTGATTGAGAACTAAAATAAATCCCCACGTCTTCAGTTAAAAACCTCATATCTGATTGCTCGGATATGGTGAGGTCGTCTCACAACACTTGGAATTGAACCGGGTTCTGGGTTTAGTATAGGGGAAATAGAGGGTGAGAATTGGCTCCATGCAGGAAATCCTCCTTGGGCAAATCTCGGCCCACTCGGATCATAAAAAAACCAGTCTTCAAGTTCTTGTACGACTAATTGAAGGCTCGAATCAAATTCCGATGAGCCACTCCACTTAGGGAAATCCAACCCAAAGCCACCTCAACCTTCAGAATCTTGGCTTGAAAGAAGTAGAAGAAAAGTGGAACGGAAACATCCCGACCAAAATACTCGTGAAGGAGCTCAAAGGGTGCAGTTGGGTAAGGGTAATGTTGAGGGCATTCAGGACACCGATTTCAAATTTGAAAAATGGGAAGGATAAGTGAAGATGAGAGAATAGTGTTTCATACAAAAAGGTGAAATCCACGGCGCCTGGGTCTACACGCCAATGGCAAGCCTAGTCAGAATCAGAATAACTTACACATTTACATTGTGAGCAAACTCAGAATGACTAAAACTCTCGCCCTTCCACAACTTCGCTATGGACTCGTTACTCTAGAGGGAGGAGGGAATAGCTAAAACCTCATCTCTCACCCAACTATAAGACGTTTCCGCAACAGAGGCCATGGCACCCTAATTTTATTGAAGCAAAAAAGGGGAAGGAAGCACTAACTTGCTTAACAAGAATGAAAAGAAGTCTTAATAAAGACGCCGTGTTCGAAGTGAACGAAGAAGCTTGAAGCAGAGAAAGGACAACAGTGACTATCGAAAGCCCAAATGGGGTTCAAGCATGGGGTATTTATACTTCGTGAAAAGCAGTAATAGTCACTTATTGATGAAAGGATCCAACGGTTAGGGATCCACCTAACGCAATTGTAATCGAAGGGCTGTGATAAAAAGTCATACAAAGGGCCAAGAAAAATCTAACGATGAAGAAGTCTACCGGGCACGATTGAAATTGTAGAACTGTAATCAGGGGGCATGTGGAGAGTCAGGAGGATCCAACAGTTGAGGATCCATTTGGTATGATCATAAAACTGTAATAATGCTAACAATCCCATTAAGACAAGGCGACTACCCATACCCAAAAAACGCTTCATTAATGACATGGGAAAACACAACGTCGCAATCATTAAGCACACGCGTATGTCCATCGAAAACACGAATGACGGTTGGCCATATCTTGCTAAGTGGCATGAAAGGGGTCCACGTGACAAGACCCTCCATGAGGCAAGGCCATGCCCTTTCTCACCTAGAGCCTCCCTCATTCGGGACCTCTCTCACTTGAACTCGATCGCTTAGAATCAACAGTACCCTACCAAATCGATACTGGAAAAATTCTGCTCGAAGAGGCGATTCAATGACCAAACTTAGCCACCTCACTCGGCCTCACGACTAGAGCTCGTGGCGTGGGAGCTCCTGTTCCCCCCAAGAATCAGGATGGGGACCCTATGATGTTTTATTAAGATCTCTAATGATTAACGAATGACCATTTGTACTATTAGCTATAGCTTATTAGGCCTGGGCCGGTTTACCCCAGGATAAACCTTATATAGATAGGACTCATGTAGTCAATTACGACTTAAGTGACATATTATAGAGATTAATAAACCTAATTCCTAAGAGATTTCTCTAGGGTTTTGTGCCTAATACTTTATGTATGAACATTTATATTTCGTATAACATAATAAGCGACATCTAATAATACACCGTTGTCTAAATATAAATATCAAATTGATATAATCAATAAATGAATCATTTTATATGCTTGTTCCCTTTGTTGATATCTGATTGGCCAAAACATAGTCATTTTCATCCTTAGTAATTAAGATTGACTACTACAATTAAATGAAGCCATAATCATAATTTTTGAGGTCTTCACAATTACATAATTACTATAGTTATAATGCCCATAATTCCCACCATTTTTTTATTAGAACCACAATTTACAAATCAAAACATTATGCTATAGATGATGGAACAGAGGATGGTAAATACCTACAAACTCTTGCTTCTTTGTACACAAGACCAAAGCTACAATAATACCCCTTTTGTGGGCTACAATGTTTATGCTCACTACATATGCATAGTCCCTCCAAAGCACACCCATCAAATTTTTCTAATTCCCTCCCATAAAGTACATCATCCGACCATTCATTAGAGAACACATTTTGTGGATCCATTTGTTGTTTGGCGGCGACAAACATGCTAAACTTTGGGTACTTATGTTGCACCCCAAAAAATGCTATGTTCCTATTCTTGGCCCAATGTGGCTTTGCTCCATACTTGAAGAATGCCAATTGCTCCACTTCCTCCCACACATCTTGGTTTAATCTTGGATTTGATGGATCACTTGCACGATAGTAATTGAAATCAACCACAATAGAGTCCTCGGGCTGTCCTAGGTAAGCATTTGAGGCTTTGATGAAACGAATTAGCATCCCATTGTACATGTCCACCCCACAAAAGTTGTTCGGGTTGAGGTCTCTTAGTTTTTTAACATCACGAATGAAGTTTTTGAATGTTGTTGTTGATGCGGGGAAAATTGCTGTGGTCTCGTAGAAGAATAGCCCTTTGATTCTTGGATCCCATGCACATGTTGTATCGGATTTCGTTGAGTATAGGCATGAACCTGAAGTTTGCATTTTGCCGTTGTAACCCACTACGGGATAGCCTGTGAAGAGTTCCCCGTTGTTCTTCAACCCATTGCCTACTAATTTCTTGACTCCCAATGTTGTTGATGCCGTTAAGCACTTCCCATTCACGCTTCTTGTCTTTTCCAGCAATTTCTCTACATGCCCACAACATCAAATATATCATGATATTTATTAATTTTGTCTGGATTCATATCTAATTCATTGAATACCTGCTCCTCTAACTGATTCAGAGATGAAGATAGAATTGGGTTGAAATCCAATGAAGTCATTGATTCCATCACCAGAGGCATTCAGGGGAACCCTGGAATCATATCTGTAGGCAGCCGAGTGTCTTGATGGATACCAGGTTATGTCTGCAAATTCATACTGCTTTGCGTGATCTTCGTACACGTCTTCCATGTCATTATCATCCGTCAGATCGTAGCTAATGCTTCTTTTGAACCTATGCTCAATTGATAATTTTACCTGTCATTATCCATCAAAACTATATATCAATAACATATTACTAGATTGGGTGAGAATTTAACCCAACCTACTAAACAACAGCAACATTCAAATTTTTCACCAATCCATCAGTTTTTGTCGTTATTATATATATAATTTGAATTTTACAAGAGAGATTTATTTTAAAATTATGTTATTTACTTTTTTTATAAATAATACAAAAGTATTTAAATTCTTTATTATTTTTTATTTATTAAATAATATTTAGTGTGTATATTCCATTTCAAATTTTTAATATATTTTTGTTTTTTATTATATATATAAAGGGAAATATTTGGCTAACTGCAGTGTATTTGGTTATCAACATTGGTTAAAGCTTGCCTATTTTTTTTTTTTTGGTAAAAAGCTTACCCATTTAAGAATTAGAGAAAGTTACCTCTTTTTGAAAATAAATTAGCCAATGAACCGGCCCTGGCCCATATGGCCCTAAAGATTTTGTGGTCCGGTGAGCTCTGAATGTAAGTGGGTTGTTTTGTCTTGTACGCTTTTTGAGCCTGACCCGTGTGGGTTAGAGTTGAAAAGGAGTGAATTCACCCATTTGACAACTCTAATAAGAGGGATTATTTTCTAACTAATGAAAAAAACGTTAAAGAAACTAATAGCCATCAGGGATTAAATTTAGGAAATTTTGTAGAAAATAGTAAACCATTTATTAAACATATTAAATAATTCTATGTTGGTCTGAGAGTAAGGGAATGTTTGGTTTACAATTGGAGAAATGAAAAAATTTAAAGGTTGATATATTAATTATTCACATTGTTTAAGATAGTTAAAACTCTGTTTAACTATAGAATATATTTTTTCCTTTACCTTAATCTCGTTTCGTTAAAAATCCTACTGCACCAAATATGCTCTAATTCCTATGTGAATGTCAAATTCTGTTAAACATTTCCCAAATTCAAAAAGTTTTCACACCAACCAAAAATGGTCCAGTTATTAAAAATTTAATTTATAGTTAAATTATCATATGTTCTTGAAATATATCTTGATTCTATTGATTAAAAACTAACTCATTTAAACTTTCAAATTATAGAAAAGAATGGGTTTTCACTTTTCAATAGATACCGTGTGAAACAGGTGGAGCGCAATTTCATTTTCAGGCAAAAGATTGAACTATCATAAAAGTGTTGAGTGCTGTCAAGCATAAGAAGAAGAAACACAAAGTAGTCACGTTTCATGTGCAAGAAGAAAGACAGAAACAGAAATTAGAAAATACGTGAAACATGATGTGATGAGTCAAGCACGCCATCCAGGATATCGTTTCATGAAATATGAAAAAGCCGTACGCGACGAGAAAAAATTAAATTAAATTAAAACTTAAAAAATAATATGATAAAAAAGAAAAGATAGAAAATAAAAAATGATTTCTAGAAATCGTAAAAAAAATGAATTTATAAAAATTTAAATTTAAAATATACTCTCTCATATCTATTATCATTTTAAATTTTAATTTTATCTTAAAACTATTTTTATATTAAAAATTCAACCTGTAATTAATTTAGTTTTTCAAATTGTACGGTCTAATATATATTTTTTATCACCTTTTATGCTGATTATTAATAAAATAATATAATTAAATAGATATTTTAATTTATATCTACACACGTATAATACTTTCTTAATCCTTGTAACGTACTAACCTTGGAGATGGCACCCAACACACCAAGTGAAACTTTGGCAGCATTAAGCAACAAATCTGGGGCTTCCAACCTCAAAATCTTGGCATAGCCTTCAGATTTAGAAGCAGGAACAACAATACTAATCCCAAGAACATGATCATGAACAGCACCACCTTTCCCCCACCAAGAACTACCATGTGCTCCAGTGCTAATAAGCCCAGCAACAGTAACCCCTTCCCAGTAAGGAGCAGCCACTAAACTGAACCCAGCACCTTCAACCGCATCAACCAATTGCCGAAGCCCCACACCCGCATCAACAGTGACAACCATATTGGCAGCATCAATTTGGATCCCAGAGTCATATTTTTCAGTGCTGATGAACAAACTAGTATCACTTTTGTTGTGTGTGCATGCCAATTTGGGAATGGTGTGTGAGAATTTTGTGACAACCTTGGCTTTGAGGTTGTTCTGGACAGCATAGGACACTGCTAAAAGAAGCTCTTGTTCTGTTGTTGGGTATGTGATGTTGAGGGCAGAACAGTCCTTGCGGTCTCCCCACGCGCCGTAGGAGTTTTGGAGGGTGCATCCAGACTTGTTGCATTGGATTGGGGATTGTGGGATCATGCCATGGATGGTTCTGATTGAACCCGAAATTTGAAGTGCTAGAAAAAACCAACAAATATTCCAAAAGGTGCTAGTGCTACCCATGTGGATTATAGTGGTGCTTGTGAATTGGTTTTGGATTTATTGGGTTTTGTTGGTAAAGCTTCTAAGCGAAAGAAGGTTTCTTTCTTGAATTGCAAATTAAGGTGCGGTCATGCTTTCTATTTTCTCTTGGCTCCTGACTTAACAACGTAAAAAAAAGTCCCATATTAAAAAATATATATATTAACTTTGAGAAATACTTGATGTAACGGAAAGTGGGAGATCACGCGGAAGTGCTTTTGTGGACTGTTTTATTATATAGACGCATAAAAATTGTGAACGTTGCATTTGGAAAGTAGTCCCGCAAATGTTACTAACATCAACATTAGTGGAAAGAGAGTTATGCTCCGCAGCCCAAAGGACCTATAATGGTTTCATATTTTTCCTTATGTTAACTTTAGCTAACGCTGATAACAAATATTGGTACGAGAAAATTAATTTTTTATATCTTTATTACGTATTTTAAATTGGTCTCTTTGTTAACCAATAATTTTTAAGCTTATTACGATAAATTATAAACACTAAATGAAGACAAACTTTTTTTTAAAACTATTACAATTTCTCTATTGTCATACCCTAACTCCTCATTTCCCACATTCTCACTATCATATTTAATTTCACCATTTCCTTATTTATTATTCCTCAGTCCTCCATCACCTTCATATTCTTTCTTTCACCCCTTACCCTCCATTTATTAATCACATTTTCTCATTTTCCATCCTTATCCTCAATTTAGTTGGTAGAGAATGTGAGGAAGAGAAGGTTTGCATATTAATGTTATGAGTTCATCCAAGTAAATCTTTTAACATATAGACCCATTTGAAATATTATAAAACAAAGGACTAATTTTAAAAGAAAAGACAACCTGATGCCACAAAAGCTTTCGCTATACACGGGGTTCAAAGAAAGGCTAGACCCACCTAATGGATCTAGTAGGAAACCTTGTCTTACATTAACAAGAGACTAATAAAAAGGACTAGTTTAAAAATCATAAAACTATTTATTAATATTGTTAGTTGAAGCTAACAAAAAGAACCAGTATGAAACCATTAGTATAGTTAAAGGACTAATTTGACATAAAAGATGAGACTAAATTGACATAATAATAAAAGATAAAAGACCAAAATAGTGATAGAGCCATAATTATATAAAATTATAACATGTCACAACAATAATCCCATAGGGTTTTCTCCTGTGAGAAGATGTTATATTTTAAAAGTTTTAAATAAAGTTTATATCATTTTGATTAAAAAGAAGTAATAAGAATATTTTATAATTAAATTTTATTTTTAAACTTTATAGATAAGTTTTGAATCGATCAGGTCATAACTTCTCTATAACATCATCAAATTTTCTCTTTAATTAACATACCAGTATTCCTATTTAATCAATTCAAAGTCTTATTCTCTTATGAATATGATGTATCTTTTTTTTCTGTTTTGTGAGATTTAATTCATATAAAATCATTTTGTTTGTTAATTCTGACCATATGTCAAACCTAAAAGGAGGGGTTAAATATCACGTCATAAGTATAAAAGTCTTTAAGGACAGTGTTATCATATGTCTCAGCTCATCCAGATTTTTCAACACCTCTTCCATGGGTTTTTCCACTATTTTATCTTTCTTTTCTAATCTATTAGTTCTTCTATTTTATTCTTTGGTCTCGTTTCCCTCATTTTCTTCCTTATTTTCTTTCTTTTCTCTTCTTTCCATCATCTTATATCCCTTTCTTTTACAAACTTTCTCAACCTTCAATAGTTGTTGAACCTTAATGAGTGTCTTTTATTTAATTAAGATGTCAAGTTCTTTAAATGCACTCTACATTCGTATGTCAAGTTTCGGTTAGCCCAAATAGTATAAATAATGCTAAACAAATAGATAAAGAATGTAACATCCCAAATTTTGAAATAGAGAATTAATTAAGGAAATAAATATTAAATAATTTTGTGTGGAATAATTAATGACCCAAAATATTGGAATTAATTAAATTAAGATTTTTGGCGATTGTTGGTAGTTTATTGGGACCGAATAAGCTGAAAACTGACCCGGTTAAAATATGGGTGTCAGACCAAGTATCTCCGATTAGGACGATATTGGTCAGGGCTATTGAGAATATTATTGGGAGTCCGAATATGTATTCGGAATAATTTTCAAATAAAGTATTAAGCCAAAACATAGATCTTGTTTGTCATAAAACGATGAACTTTAATGAGAGGGATAAAAATTAAAACCAAAAGCCCATTTCCCCTCCCTTTTTCGTTGGCTTGCTGGTCACTTTGGCAAAACACATTCTTTTTCTCCTTCTCTTATTTCCCTTCTCTATTTCCTCTTATCTTTTTCTCCTAAAACCCTAAGCCAAAGGTGACACATTTTCCCTTTCTATTTCATTTTAATTGGAGCTTAGAAGGAGGCCATTGGAGTTTGAAGTCTTCTTCCTCTTCCTTTCATTTTCACAGCCCCTTCTCCCCCTCTTGGAACCCATTTTTCGTTTTTGGGTGAGGTAAGCTTCTCTCACCATTTTTGGATGGGTTAATGCCTTGGTTATGATTTATTATGGTTTGGGGGAGTAATGTATATGAGTCGGTGTTTAATGGAAGCTTTAAATGCATCAACCCTAAGGTGGGTTGTCATAAATGCAAGGTTTAAGTGAAATAAATGTGGTAGATGAACTTGTGATTGGAAGGAGATGAAAGATTGATAACCATTATGAATGTAATGGGTTTGGAGAAAACCCTAACTATTAAGAATTGGGGAAAATGGTATATGTTGATTGAATAATATACTTGAGAGGGAATATATAACATTAATAGGTGTGGATGTTGATGAATGGAGTTGTATGAATATTGGGGGTTTAAAGCTTGTTTTGTAGCCTTTAAATATAGTGAATGTGGCTTAGTGGGAAGGAATTCCCGAAGCCTAATAAGTGAAGGAAAATAATATCTATAACATGTCTTATACATGTTATGAAATTATAGATATAATTATGATTAAATAGAGTTGAATTATGTCTTGAATGGTTGATTGATTAGGATTTTACATGTATGTTAATGTAGGATCCATTCCGAACGATGAGGCGGGCACGTCGTATCAATCGAAATTCTTCTCTTGAGGTAGGAGATGAGTCTTTATGTTTTAAATGCATGAATTGAATGGTATTTGATTGTTATATGTGACAACTTGCATGTTTGCCTTGCTTTTGATGTTATGGAAATTTGTGTTGTGTATATGATGTTGATGATAATGTTTGGCAACATGCTTTGGGCATTTAGAATGAATGTGGTGTGCTATATGGTCGTATGAATTACTTGGCAAAGTTGTGCCTAAATTAAGATGTTATGCTTGTATCCACCTCAAATGTGAAATAAATGAAATTAATGTTTAGTTGAAATTGGGTGTGAATGAATAGCATGCCATAATTGATAATGTAAAGTTAATGACTGAAATTGATGATGAGTGCCATTATAAATGGTGAGTGAATTGTTAAAATGCCACATCGAAACTTGAGAATATAGACTAAAGCCAACAATAATAAAATCCATTAAGAATGGTGAGGTGGTGTTGGTAATGACGATGATGATGATGATTGATGAGTGGCATGAATAGGATGCATAGAGTGAGAAATGCATATGATTGGCATTTACATCCATGACATACTGTATAGCCGCCGATGTTGGAACATTAGGGGAGTTCCCTCGGCCGACCCAATAGGAGGGTGGCTCGGTGCACGAGCAAATTTTTATTTTCCCCTGTGACTCGGTGTATAAGTCACGAAGCCGCCTATGTATTGCTACGGGGAGCTATATGTGGCCGACCCTTGTGGGGGGTGGCTCTTGATGAGCAGGTGACCCCAGTGGTCCTTCGGATCACAGCTGCCATGAAATGAGTCATGGCCGGACCACAACACCATATATTGATATGTGCTACTGCGGTCATGGTGAAAATGACTAGGTGTTACAAGATGGGCGATGCGGTTTGGTACTAGTAAAAGATTGGTGAAAATGCATACAATTTGAGTATAAGTTGTTGGTGTATGCACTACGAGCTATTAATGTATCAATTTTAACTTATTAATAAAATTAGTATTTTTAGTTTTAGACAAATGCTATTTATCCTGGAATAATAGGTCATATGAGAATTATTCCTAAAACGTCCCTAATCAAGTATTTACATGGGGACATATAAATACATAAAGATTAGTGTGTGAATGTACTGATAATTTGATCTCACAAATCATGGATATATGATATCAAGTCTTTACACGGGTACACATTAAGAGTAATGTTGTACTGGACAGACCCACAATGAGAACGTTGCATGGATCGTTACATGAGTGTCATAAACGGTTCTCAATGTGATAATGGTATGTAGTCCTTCGACCTGAAGTCACTACGATTCCTACATAAGGAGTTTATTGTTTTAATACAATCAAACGTTGTCTGTAATAAGATGACCATAAAGATTGTGATTAGGCAATAGATAAATTATGCAGAGGGATGTGAGTGATGTAGATGGAATTTGTCTCTCCTATGTGACAGGAGTGATATCTATGGGCCACTTGATGGAGTGAGACTAATGAAATGCATGGCCATGCTAGGACGAATAAATATTAGATATTTATTCTATAAAGTCTACTCTGGTATCAAGTAAAATGAATTGGGCCACACAAGGATGACGACGACCATGCCTTGGGCCCAATTAGATATCGTGACAAAAGGAATAAATATATAAAATAATTATCACTTATAGGTCATGTCAATGATAAATAATATTCGGACATAATGATGTATTGCTAGATACCGCTCTTATTTTATATTAATAATAAAATATATTATTAATATAACCGAATATTTTACCTATAGGGTCACACACATAGAGTAAGCCCACCAGAGGATAGTTTTATTTTAGTTGGACTGAAAATAAAACTATTTGGGCCTAACTCATTTAGAATGAGTCAAGAGCCCAATGTTTAATGAGAGCTCAGGTCAAGACCTAAGCCTATATATAGAGCATGAGATGCTCATAGGCTGCGGCTCAGAAATTAGATTACACTAATATTCCGTACTAGCATTCGGATCGTTAGTTTTCTGATGGGAGTGCTCGTGTGGACTCCTAAGGGTGAAGCTACAATTGCTTCGATCGAGGATCTTGTTCTGCGTCTACAAGAGGTAAACCCTAATTAAAATTTTAATTTAGCATAATGCTTTGAGACATATGTGTTTGCAATTCTTTCTTGGGAATCCTTTGTGTTTCCGCTGCCTGACCCTAATAGGATTCCCTAACATAAGTGTACACATTTTACTACTATAGTAGGGGTATGGTTGGATGATCATACTTGAAACCCACATTTGGTGTTTATATTCCTACAGTCAGATCTACGATTATTGAAATATTCTGTTGTGCATATGCATTAGCTTAAGAGCATTTGCATATAGCAAGGAAGTATGCCAAAGGTGATGAAATATGATGATGGTTGAGTTGAGTATGAGAAAATATATTAAGACAACATGAAAGATATGAATACCAATTAAAACATTATGAGTAAAATGATGAAATGTGTAAGAGACCAATTGTCGAAAGTTTAGATCTTGTGTGTGATTCTATACTTGCTTGATTTACAAAGATGATGGTATTTATGATGATAGTTGATGATGAGTTGTATGTAGATGCAAGTACACATGTTGTGATACATATGCACATGATCACATGGTATTCATATTCATTCTTTTGAAATGTATGACTCACTCTTCCATGTTGTCCACTTTTTATACTTGTGATGCAGGTCACTCATGGGAGGAGTGAAACTCTTTTGAAGTACATTTTGTGGAAGAAGGTAAATAGATGTATAGGGAGAGCCTTGGCTGGCAAATCTAGACTTTTGTATAGCATATAATGTATATGTATGCTTATTTTTCCATCTAGATTGTAGTTGATGATTTTTGAGGATCGTGTAGGAAAATTGGACCTTAGTGTGTATGTCCAATTTTCATTAATGACCCAAATGATATAAGATGATGAATTATGATGTTTGTTGATGTTAAATTTTCATGAAAGGATGGTGTGTTTTATAACTTGTAGTATTTTATGAAGTTTATTAGAAAATAATTTCAAATGTCATGCATTAAATGAATGGTAATTGATTTTGAAATGTATAGACAATTGGATGAGATTGTAAATACATGGTTGAATGGATATAATGCATTAGAGTAGGCTAAAATGCCATGAATTGAAGTTTGGTATGTTAAGTTGTATGAAATTACCCTGTTCCTCATTTTTCTGCATAACTCGCTCAAGCGAGATCCTTATGAAACAGGAGTATGGCCACTGGCCTAAATTCGCCCAAGCAAATGGCATTTCACCCAAGCGAGATTTGCTTGGAAATCAGAGGTTAGCTACTGGAGTTATTTCACTCAGGCGGGTGAGGCTTCGCCCGAGCGAGATCGAGTGGGAGAGTTACTGGACCTTTCTCGCTCAAGCGGAAGGGTTAGTGCATGGGGTTCGCTCAAGCGAGCAAGGGATAGATAGATACTGGACGATTTTCACCCAGGCAAGCCTAGCCTCGCTCGAGCGAAAATTGGACAGTAAGGTTCCTGATGCTACTGGAGTAATTTCGCTCAAGCTAGCATGGCTCGCTCAAGCCAAATTGACCCTTGATGCTAGTTTTCCCTTTCGCTCAGGCGTGGTCACTGGCTCGCCCAATCGTAGCTATTAGAACTCGCTCAAGCGAGTGGGGCATCCGCTTGAGCGAAATGCCCCTGATTCTCCCACATGCCGTTGTTTTAATTATTTTTCTTTTCCTTTGCATTAAATCATCTTTTACCTCATTTCAAAAATACTTTTGACACATTTTAACATCATTAAACATCATGATGCTTATTCCCTTGAATCTAATCATACAATAATTTAATTAATTCTTTTGCTGTTTTTAATTGAAAATTTCTCATGAAATCTGTGACGCCCCTAAAATTTGGGGGGTAAATTTTTCGCGATCCAAAATTTATTTGTATGTAGAGTGAACATGACATAGAAAATATTAAGTCACTTCCCTGGATCTTACAATAACCTATCTCATATATGAAGATATGAGAAGGTATTAGAGTACGCAAGATATATTCAAGTAGTACCATTACAATCCCAATTGATATAGTCGATTAATCCATGTATAAATCAAAGGCCCCGATCGATTACAGGGCAGGAGTTAATCGATTACATTACCATAATCGATTACATAGCAAGGCGTAATCGATTATAGAGCTTCTGAAATGGTACATTGAATCAGGGGTTTCACCTAATCGATTACAACACTTAGAATAATCGATTACATTATTTCTGTTGGGTCCATAATCGATTATAATATTAATTATAATCGATTACCAAGCTACTGGAATCTACACTGGTTGATTATAGAGTTGGGAATAATCGATTACAGAGCTCCTAGAATTTATGTAATGCATCAGGTATTTCACCTATTCGATTACAAGGACCAATCTAATCGACTACAAGGCTTCAGGTTGGTTCATAATCGATTACAACACTGAATGTAATCGATTACCTTAAAGACAGGGGCCTTGTAATCGATTAGGTCAGGGAAGCTAATCGATTACACGCTATCAGTATGTAGAAATTATACAGATTTGAAAAAAAGATGGACTTCTCAACTATCAATATGCATGCAAACGATATCGGAATGCTACCAAACTTTAACACAAGTTACAATATATCGTTTGTGACGTGAGGCCACCAGCCGTACTCAAAAATTCCTAGAAACGAGGAACTTATGTGCATAAACACATTTAGCTCATTTCAAGGCATTTAGAGACAACATAGGGGTCCATTCTTGGTATAATCAACCCATTCCAATTTACACAAGTCACAAATCATACATTTGAGCTATTGGAATCATTACCTATAATTCATAGTCCTTAAAACTCATTTTCACCCATTAGGTTCCCTAATCATGCATGAAAATCATTTGAATTTCAACATATTCAAGCTTATCATATTGTATGCTCTATAAAACACAAAATCTAGATAAACCTCCATGCATTAATCAATTCTATCAACATAACACATCATCCAATTATCCAACCATTGTCAAGGTCACTAATGAAAATGAGCCATACAATACAAGGGTCTCATTTTCCTACATGACCTCCAAAATCATCATTCATCTACTTATCATTCATACAAGTTATCCACATTAATTCAAGGCTATACTAAATATCCATCAGGTATATACATTACAAAAAACACTCGTATAAGCAATAAAATCAAAACAATTGCTGGACAAGGCATTCTTTACCCAAAATAACTTCCTTCACACAATTCTTCCTTCCATGAGCTCCATGGTCATGCCCCATAACACAAGAGCTAAAAGGGTAGACCACATGGAGAGTGAGTATATTTTCTAAATGATGAAAAATCCAACAAATTGTGATAATATACATATGAATACAAGTTAACATCTTCTCCCAAAAAGGAGTTCAAATGGCATAAAAATCAATCAATCACCCAATTCATCGAACATTCATATCCATAAAGATTCATTGAGCCTCACCAAACCAATAGCATAATTATAGTTAGTGATTAAGGGGATTCCCCGTACACTTCACATAAGTTCCTCATTGGGATGCTACTCAATGCCATGCTTCTATGGCTAATGCACATGCTGGTGTTTAAGGATGCATATGCATGGATCTGATTTCATTTCAACAGGTGATCACAACCACCATAATTGTTCATTCATTCACATTAGTTTCCCGCCTCGCAAGGGGTACTCCCTCTAGCAGCCTCGCAAGGTGCTTTCGTGTGATCGCAACCATGTCCAATAATTCACATAGGTTTCCTGCCTCGTAAGGGGTACTCCCGCCTTATGATCACAACCACGGGCATTCACTCTCAACACTAGGTGATCGCAACCATCGGATCAATTTCACAAGAACTCGTAAGCCCTATATATTTCAAATATCAAGTGATCGTAACCACTTTTCAAAATCATCAACTAGTCTCGCAAGACTTTTCCTTGTGATCGCAACCACATTCATATGCTATGTTATGCATGCTATGTATACAATAATGCTCATGCAAGCCTCAACCTATCAAGTAATATCTCACCCTCTCAATTAGGATACAACTCACACTCAATCACATTGTTAGTGACATATACATACATGTCATACTCCCAAAGCATAACATTCATAATACTCAAGAGTTATTCCTAGCCAAGAATTTTAAATATTCATCCGGCCACACATGGATACGATAGCATATCTTCACATTATACAACTCATAATCTTTTCAAAGTATCATTTTACAATCAACCATCACAAGGTTCAATCTCCATTTCATATCTCATACATAAAACACTATATTCATTCAAAGGAACGCATGCCACATTACATCAATACATACATTATCATCATACAAGACATCATGCATTTAGAAAATATACCCCTTTCCTACCTTAAGAGAAGTAGACTTCCGGGTTTGATGTTCCCGCCTCATAAGTGGTATCAAGTCCTACATCATTCAATTATAGGACCACATCAATCATTCATTCAAACACCACTTCAATATATATACATATATATGTACACATGATTCCCATCATGTAGAAACTATTTATAAATTTTATTCATTTTCCTGATTAGGTTTCGGGAATTCCTTCCCTTTTATTATAATCCATTATTACTAAGGGAACAACCTAATTAATTAGGCTACTACATATACCAATCTCACATTCAACTTATTTTAAGTGGGTTTTCATTTATGGCTTTCAACTACCATCACTATTCATCATTTATGGCAATACCTCATCATTAATAACATTCTTATCATCATTCAATGCCTTTCCCATTCATATTACCCATTTCCCCCAAAATTCATAAGTTAGGGTTTCACCTTAAACCCACCTATATCATAAATACACATCAATATCCATCATTCTCCAATACCATTTTTGTGCACCCCATTTAATGCTCATAAAAGTCCATATTTATTTCTCCTCTCCTTAGGGTTCATGCATTTAATGGTTCCTTTCACTACCCACATATATTTAATACTCTCCTAAGCCTTAGCAATCCATATTCTAGGGTTCAACCACCATTAAAATGAGGAAAAGCTTACCTCAATCAAGAAACAAAATGGGAGCCAAGGGAGAGGATAGTGAACTTAAAAGTGAAGGAGAGGAAGGGAAAGACTTCAAGCACCCAATGCTCCTCCTTGCTCCAATAGTGAACGAAAATAGGAGAGGAATATGGGTTCACCACTTTGGCTTAGGTTTAGAGGGAAGAAGATAAAGAGGAAATGAGAAAGGAGAAGAAGAAGTGAATCTTTGGTGTTTAGAAGAAAAAGGCAACGTGAGAGTGAAGAGGGAGTAGGGAATTAGAATTAAAACTTATGCCCTCATTAAAACTTCTCTGTTTTTCAATAAACAGGATCTCAGTTCGGGCTTAATACTTATTCTAAAAATTATTCTGAATACACATTCGGATTCCCAATAATATTATCTATAACCCTAACCAACGGCATCTCAATCAGAGATACTTGGTCCGACACTCATATTTTAACCAGGTCAATTTTATGATTATTCGGTCCCAATAAATTACTAATAGTCCCCGAAAATCTTAATTTAATTATTTCTAATATTTTGAGACATTAAATAATTCGTATTTAATTATTCAATATTTATTTCCCTAGTTAATTCTCTATTTTAAAATTTAGGATGTTACAAAATCATTTTTAATTTACCCTCTCATATCTCCATATATGAGAGAGGTTTTTCATAGATCTTGAGTGTTGAATTAAATCTTCACCACTTTATGTTTTCATTAATTAATGATTTTAAAATCGTGAAAAATTTACCCGTATTTTTTCGGGTCTCACAACCTGGTATCAGAGCATTGGTTGCTCTTGATACAAATATAATTGATGTTGTTCAAGTGATTGTTGCTTATGATTAGATCATATAAGCTATAATTTATTGAGATATGATTGTTTATCATTGAATTGAGATTGATGTCTATGTTGTTTAAGTCCAGCCAAGATTCCTTACACTATTTACCTTCTATAATGAATATGTTGTGATTATGTTTTAAGTTTGACATGATTATATGATGTGGTACATGATAAGCTTATAAGTGTTAAGACTTTTGAATTCTTGAGTTAAAAAGTTATTGTTTGGACTAGTATACTCATGTGTGAGCCATGTTTTGATATATATATATATATAGGCTTAAAATATGGTTGGTAGACCAAACCGTGCTATGGCAAATGCCTTGAATTGTTTCGCTGACCTCTTGGAAAGACAAGGCCAACTAAATGTGGGACAAGGCTCCCAAGGTCTTGATCTATTTCTTAAGAGGAAACCTTTAGAGTTTCATGGAGGTTATAAGCCCGAGGATGCTTATGCTTGGATCAACGATTTGGAAACAATTTATGTAAGCTTTGAGTGTTCTGAAGCACAAAAGGTGGAGTATGTGGTCTTTATGATCCGTGATGAAGCTAAAGCTTAGTGGCGTCTTACTAGGGGACGCATGGTGTCTGTTGATATTCCCTTGGTTTGGGAAAACTTTAAGGTAGAGTTCTTAAAGAAGTATTTCTTGGATAGTTACAGAAGTAAGAAAGAGCTTAAGTTCATGGAGCTTAAGAAATGTGGCATGACTGTGGAGGAATATGCCTCCAAGTTTGAAGAAATTTGTGCATTCTATCCACCCTATCAACAAGAGGGTACTGAGGCTTCCAAATGTGTGAAGTTTGAAAATGGGTTGAGGCCCGAGATCAAGCAGACTATTCGGCATCAAGAGATAAGAAGCTTTCTAACGCTTGTGAACAAGTGTCAAATTTATGAAGAAGATGATGTGGCTCCTTCGAGTCATGGTAAGCATGAGCCCAAGTTGAAAGGCCAATTCTCTAGTTTCAAGAAGCAAGGTCACTTTAAGAAGAACAAGTTCGTTTGTGGTGGATCCTCGAATACAAGAGGACGTGGTGCTTTTAGAGGAGGTTATGCTGGTGGTAACCAAGGTCGTGGAAATGTCCAAGGCCTAACTTACTTCAAATATGGTGCTAACCATTTGGCACGTGATTGCCCACGAGATGATGTGGTGTGCTACCAATGCAATCAACTGGGGCATATCCGCCCTAATTGTCCATTGAATGCAAGAGATGCTAATGTTAATACTCTTGTACGTATGAATCCTAATGGTAACCATGGAGGCCATGGTGGCTTTGGAGGCCATGGTCGTGGAAACAAAAATGGTCATAATGGTGGCCGAAATGGTGGCCGTGGTGGAAGCCACAATGGTTGAAGAAATGGCAATGGTCGAGGCAATGGCCATGGTGGAAGAAATGGTAACCGCAATGATGGTGATCAACCACAAGCTGCAGGTAGGGTATTTGCAGTTACTGGTTGGTAAGATAATTTTTATAAATCATACAAAGAAATGAAGTGTTCAAGGAAAGAGAATCAAGTTTGTATAATATGAACTCAATGGAATGTTTGTGCCAAGTTTAAACACAGTAATTGTAGTATAGTATAGATGTCGTTCAACTGAGGAGGTGTTGGTTTGAAGATCTTAGTTCTTGAATTGATTTTGACAAAAGATTTTTTTGATTTTGTAGTGCAAAAGATTGAATACAAGATAAACAGCAAGTGTTGAATGAAAATAATGACAGTAAAGTGTTTGGGTAAAAATTAGATTTGGAAAACTGGGATTGGTTTTATCTTATCTCACCTTCCATAAGCTGAATAAATTGCATGTATGTAATTTGAAATGATAATTTCTACGTCATGATCAAAGTCATGTGTATCGATCCCTCGACTACAAAATTCATAAGAATGATTTCAAACCGCTGATCCCTTAGTCACTTTGAAATCATTCCAGCATTAGCGACCAATTGTTTTGACGTTCATTGCGTTAGATGCCATCCCTGGTCAGCTACTCACAACGAGTATTTCACCAGATCTGCTTCAAAAAGTTACTTCCCAGTATACTTAAGAAAACTTACAACAAGAAAATAGTGATCAAGTACCTTCAGGCATTAATGGCAAAATAAAATACAGAAAGTATCAAATCTCAATAACATACATAAAAACTTACAACAGCATTACTTCAGGTTTGAATTGATTACAACCAATCCCAATAAAGGAAAATTAGTTACTCATGCTTTGCATTTTCACTTCAAGAAAATTTGGAAATGAATACAGAAGGTAAAAGGAATAATGGAGAGGTTGGATTTTGCAGGAGATGCAGGGGATGATTGATGATGAAGGATCTGTTCTTGCCTGATTTATAGGAGTTATGCTTCAGTTTTCTTTTCCTACTTGCATAGTGCCCATGAAGGAATATGTAGAAACATGCAGAAACACCTCAAAGTGGTTGAGTTGGCATCGCACCATTGGTTAATATTAAATTAAAAATCCCATACTACATGAGTCACGCTTGAGCTTAATGGTCATGCTCAAGCATGAAAGGTCCTGATGCTCATTGTAGTTTCTGTTTTCCTATGCTTGATCACGTTTAGAGTCATGCTCAAACATCCCTTGTATCACGCTCAAGCGTGATGAATTTTAACTCCCTGCCCTCAGGCAACGCTCAATAAACGCTTAGGCTTTCATTTTTATCATTCCACGCTTAAGCGCCTAGTGTTCACGCTCAAGCGTGAAAGGCCCTGAAGCTTACTGTTGTGTCCTACGCTTTGAGCGCAAGGCTCAAGCTTAAGCTTCCACTGTTGCACACTCAAGCGTCTATGTCACGCTCAACCATGGGAGGTCCTGATGCTCTCTAACTTGCTCAAGCTTAAGCTTGCTTTGCTCAAGCTCAAGCTCGCTGACTTTACATTCTTAGATTTCACGTTTAAGCTTGCTCAAGCTTAAGCTTGCTTTGTTCAAGCTTAAGCTTGGTTGTTCAAGATTAACCTTGCTTTCTCAAGCTTAAGCTTGTTGTCTTCACATGCTCCCGATCATGCTTAAGCTTCCTTTTTCACGCTTAAGCTTGCTTTTTGAAGCTTAAGCTTGCCTTGCTTTCTTGTTGAATTTCCTGTAACTTTCTAAGAGTTTTAACACAATTTTTCTTTTATACACCTATCCATCACTACTTGAAAGATTCATGCTTAATTCCTTCAATAATTCATCAATTCAGCTCAAATCTTTACAAAATTAGTTCAAATGAGTCATGAAATTAATGCTTAATCAACACTTATCAAACTCTCCCTAACCTAGAGTTTTTCTTGTCCTCAAGCAAAAAGAATGAGATCTTAAATAAGAAAGTAGTCATGCTGTTCAGATTTTAGTTGCAAACAAAGTTAAATAGACAGTAATCACAGTTTAACTTCTTTAAGCTAAATAACATCCTTAATACCATTTCTTTGAAATGTAATGTACCATTTAATTTTTCACAAAGCAAGTAACCAATTGCTGTAAGAATAAGGAGCTTCTCATTATTCTTAACTAGGTGACTGTTTTACACATCCATCATGAGAACTGCCTAGTTAACATTGCCAGTCATTTCCAATCAAACCAAAATCAGAAGAAAAGCAAGGATCAAAAAGGTCTTTTAGGGTTGTAATGAGGCTGGACTAAACAAGAATTCTTGGTTTTTCTTGGATTCAAGATGCATGCACAAAGAAGAGCATAAGTTATGAAATTTTCAAAGTTTATGAGGCTTCTTCCTTTTTGAGCTACAGAATTCTTTATTTCTCTTTTTCTAGTTCTTCTTTTTGTTTAAATTTCGGGATGGAGAACTTACTATTTTTCTTTAGCATTGTCTTTTTAAGCCTCCATTTCTTACATCACCCTTTGAAAAAGTATTTTATGCTCTTTTCAAAATAAGCATGCTGATGAGGTAGGAATTTATTTCTCATGCTTAGGTGTTTATATAGAATATAATTTTTGGCTCAAAATGGGCTACCAAAGAATGGGATGTATTTTTTAGGTTAGTTTTTGGCTTTTGGCTAACTGTGTTTTCAAAAATTGCCTTCATCATTTCCTTGCTTTATTTCTTACGAAAAAGGTTAATCAGAGAATTTAGGCAATGCAAACTTAACAAATTCTAATGAGACTCTCAGTGTTTAAATTTCTCACTTCTCACCGGGTTATAAGGCTTACTTCCATATTCTAGCAGAAAAAGGTTCAAGCATGTAAACAATTTCAACAGTTCATTTATTTCATTTTCATGGTTCTTAAATCAGCTGATTTGCCTTTTCAAAATCAATGTTACTGTCTCAAAAGAATTGCTACTCAAAATATTTTCTTGCTTAAAAATTAATTCTTGGTTGGGTTTTTCAAAAATGTTTCAGCTTCAAGCATGTAATGTTGCATCCAAACAGTCATAACACATAATCACCACATAGAGAAAGATAACAAAATTCAAACCAACAATTATAAATGAAAACTACTGCAAGAATAAAAAATTTTAAAAACTAAAAAGAATGCAAACAAAAACCAAAAACTGTTAGTTTGAAAAAAAATAATAAAAAAATAAAAATTGAAAAATTGAGAAATTGAAAAAGCAATAAAAACTTATCACTCATCATTTTTTTCCGCTTCTACTGATTCTGACTCAACCTCCTTAGGTCCCTTGCAGGAAGTGGCTGTGATGATGATGGCCCTGCTGTCTCACCCCTCCTAGGTAAAGTAGGACTGTCCCCAAGCCATACAATGTATGCCCCAAACTGCAGGGTCCATCCAAGGGTTGATTTGGCCTGCAAGGATACTGTAGTGCTTTGTTCTGACCATCTGAAATATATTTAACAATCATCATATCAAATGGTAAAAGGCAGAGTAAGTCTCTAATAATGAGCCTATAGGCTTTTTTAATCAATTGAATCAAGATGCACCAATTTCTAGATTAAGCATGCATATCAGTGACCAAACAATAGTGTTTTGTGTAACATCCTGGTTTTGATTTAATTACTAATTAAGGTTAATTAGAGAATTAAGATTATTGATTGAATAATAATAATGATATTAATAATAATGCCAGGAAATATCCCCTATGCCCTTGGTGAGTTAGGAGGTGCTTCGTTCCTCTCTCCTTCAATTCCCACGCTGATGAGAGTGGCTTTAATGGTGATGTGATGGCTGATGGTGAGGGAGTGCAGGCGCAGAGCAGTGTGATGATGGAAGCTTTGGCTTCACGTTTTGTACTCACTTTCTGCCCATTCGTATCTAGTTTATGCTGCAAATACTCTTCATTTTCTCTTGCACTCCCTGGAGATTCCTCTTCTTCTTCCTCGCTGTCTCTTCACCTTCGTCTCCTTCATCTTCTTCTTCCACTCGCACACCGAGTAGAACTGAGTGGAACAGCGTGGTTGAGAGAACACCATGGTGCTGTGTGTCTTGGAGGCTAGGATCCTCCTCTATTATGCCAAAACGACTATGGGTGCTTGAAAGTCTGGGAGTCCTTCATTGTTGGTAAGGACTGAGCTGTTCGAGTGGGGGAAACAGCCTTGGAATCCTCCACTGGACCGAGTGTGAGGACAGCTTTGTGCCTGGGAGGTTTGGAACTTCCCGCTGTCTTGCGTACAGAACCTAGAGTGTCATGGAGGAGAGCTGATCGTGTGTCTGAGTGGCTCGGTGTTCCTCCAAAACTGGGTGCTACAAGCTCAGGGAGCTTCTGGGATCTTCATTCTAGGTAGGGGGGCTAAATTACATCTCAAATGTATGGTTTATGGACGGGTTCTGGGTGGTTTTTCTTTAATGTGTGGTGTCATGTTTGAAATATGTTGATTGATATGTTGTAGTTGAGTATTGATGCATGAGACACCCGGATTTATAATCATTGTGGTCCGTGTGATGTTGTTATGATTCCGTCCATGAGATGTATGATGATAAATATGAAATGCTGAGTGTATGCATGGAAATGTTGGCTTATAATGAGATGCCGAGTGAATGCATGTGCTGTGAACCAGTGTGAATATTAAACGCATGTGGTGTGTGAATGCTGTGCTGGTTCTAGTTATGATTCTAAGTAAATGTATGATATGTTGTGGCTATTGATGCCGAGTGGGTTTTGTATGAAAAACATGTGTTGCTTGTTGCAAATGTTAATGCTGAGTGGATCTCATGAAATAGCATGTGATGCTTGTTGTGAATGATAATTCTGAGTGGATGGCATTGTAATTGCCGAGTGCATGAGATGTGGGTCGATTATGTTGATTCCCGTTTGGGGTTTTATATTAAAAAGCATGTGAATTGCCAAGTGCATGTGATTTCCGAGTGCATGTATTGTGTTATTGCCATGCTGACCCCTGTTTATGAATAATGATGAAATGCATTGGATGCATGTTATTGATATTTGAATGCCGAGTGCATTGGCGTTGGACGCCTGATGAATAAGACTGTATGCATCTGATTCGCCACTGGAAATGCTTGGAGCATATAGCGTTGGACGCTTAATACCGATCGACAATCAGATGAATATATGTTGAAAATATATAAAAGACCTCGGGTTGGACTCGAGGCAGTGCCAAGTGCACTAAGCGTTGGACGCTTAAAGACCTTGGGTTGGACTCAAGGCAAGCCTACCGGGTTGGACTCGGGGCTGCCCGTAACACTTCCGTTGTCGCCTAGAGTGACTGTGTTACATGTGAGGGCAAACAGTTTGGTACCTGTAAAATGGCCAAATCATCTTGGAGCTGAGAAAGGGCTTGGAGCCTATGTTGCAACAATAAAAATGGATAATGAATAACCGGATCTGGGTGATATGAATGTGTGCACACTTATGTTTATCATTGAGCTCAATATGAATTGTTGAATATGTGGATATGAATTGATTAGGGTGAATCCGATTGGATTAATGCATGTATACTGATATATTTGCGAGTGCAATATGATGTTATGGTTGTGATACATGTTGTGATGAATATGATTAATATAGCCATGAATGATTGGTGTGAATTCCGACTGAGTGAATATATGTACATTGGTACTGTTGCCGAGTGCAAGGTAATGTTGTGGCTGTGAATAGGTAATTATGAATGATATGAATTACTCAGTCTTGATTGAATTGCATGAATTGTATGAATCCCGAGTGGATGAAGTTGTTGTAGGGTTTATATTGAATGGCAGAGTGCATTATTGCTGATTGATATATATTATTGTATGGGTGAGGATTCTAAGATTAATCTGAGTCAATAACTATCATTTAATATGTAAAAGCTCACCCCTACTGTGGCTATATTTTTCAGTATATGCAGGTCGGACCGGGAATGAGGAGATGGCCTCAAGTCCGAGTGGGGAGCACTTAGATTGTTGAAGTGCATGCATAGTATGTATTGTATATTGATATGTAAAGCCTTGGTCGACTCTCTTGTAATCTGAATGGATTTAACTATATGGATTGTCTATCGGGATTGTGAACAAGTATACATTGTGTATATATATATTTTACATTGTTATAAAGTTACCCGAGTTGTTCATTAAGTGGTGTTGAGAGAATAATGTTAAGTCAATGAATCCCGAGTGGAATATTGTGGTGAGAGCTTGTCTGAAAGATGGAGGCTTAGAATAGTTCCGAGTGAACTTTAGCGAGTGGGCTACTTCCGAGGGAAGTCTAGTCCATATGTTACCGAGTGAAAAATATGTGTAAACCCCGACTGGGGAAGGGTTTGAATATTTCTGAGTGATAAATCCCGAGTGAACCATCTTCCGAGGGGAGAGTAATTGTGATGGTTCTGATTGAGGTATTCTAGGAGTCCTCTCCCGAGTGAATGAGGTTATATATATATTCTGAGTGGATGAGATTTAAATAAGTCCGAGTGACTTAACTTTGTGACTCCTTCCGAGGGAAGGTAGGATTATGTGATCTCCGAGTGAGGAAGATCAAATCATGCCGAGTGCAAGATGGATAATGTATTCCGAGTGAATTGTGGTTGTGTTATACCGAGTGGTATTGGACTGGGGAATTACTCTGGGTGAGGGATGGACTCCGAGAGGAGTATCTGAGGGAATCATTTCCCGAGTGAAATACGCCCGTGTGTTATAATTGTGATTTGGCTAAGTAAGAATTTACCGGGTGAATCATATATGTAGGGATAGTTCCCGAGTGGACGTGGTCCCGAATCTGAGTGATGAAATTACCGAGTGAATGGGTTCGCTACAGCGAATGAGGATTCGCTCCAGCGAGTGTGGAATGGAAGGAACGTTCTAGGTTGGTTCTCGCTTAAGCGAGTGGGTGTCTCGCTCAAGCGAATTTGGGCCTCGCTTGAGCGAGTGAACACTGATTGGGTTCGCTCAAGCGCTGTATTCCATTGGGCTGCCTTGTGATTGGTTTTCTACTTTCCTTGCCTGTAGATTGTTTATTTCTGTCCCGGTTGCCTTGTAAATTTGGGAAAAATTTCCCCGGTCTTGGTTTTTACCTTTATTTAACCTGGGATGTTTCATTTTGACATTGCAATAACAATCGAATCATTTAATATCAAGCATGTATAACACATTCTGGACTTTTTTTTTATCAGATAGTTAATGCACCCTTTAAATAGAAGAAATTTTCACAATTGTTCATTTGAAAGCAAATACTCATTTCAAGATTAAATGAACAATTTTAAATGAGGAAGAACATTAAATCATATAAGTAAGCAAAACAGTGAAATTAGGTCCTTTTTAAGATCAAGCATGGATTTTGATTCCCCTAATTAATGGTGTCAGGTGGGGTAATTTAAAAACTGCTCGCTTCAGGCGTTATATTGCACGCTTAAGCGTGACTAAAACAGTGGCCAATATTCCTGCCCGCTTGAGCGTGAATTGCAAAGAGGAACATTACGCTTAAGCGTGAATTCCCTGCGCTTGAGCGCGGTCAGGGTGCCTTGCTTCCATGTTTCCTGATTTGAGAGATTGCTTAATTAGAAGCACAGGGGGATGCTTGAGCTTGGAGGGGTCACGCTTGAGCGTGACTGAGGTCCAAGAACGGCGCTTAAGCGCTCTTAATACACGCTTTAGCGTGTATGGAAAAATTAGGACCTGCTGTAATTTATTTCTTCCCCCACTTAAGCTTGCAGTCATTCGGCTGAGCGAATTTGAAATAGAACCAAATTTTACGTTGCTCGCTTAAGTGAGTGTGATCACACTTGGGTGTGATGGTGTTCCTAACTTGAGCGTGGCAAGTCACGCTTAAGCGTTCAACTTGTCCTTCCTTCCCCTTTGAACTTGGCACTTATCATTTGGATAATAAGTGGGATGAAATTGATGAGTTGCCTGAAAAATAAAAGAAAACTTCAATCATAAGATAAAATTTACTTAAAGTAAAATTGACAGGATGAAAAGAAAACATAAAAGATTGGGTTGCCTCCCAATAAGCGCTTGTTTATCGTCTTTAGCTTGACGCCTGATAGACTTTTTAATATGGATCATGAAGCTGGTGAATAAGAGTGTTGGGTTTTTCCACCTCCTTTCCCAAGTCAGGCCTTGACTTTCTTTCATTCAGATTTTCAAGTGAACCTATGACACAACTTTGCTTATCTTCAGAGTATTTATTTGTTTTAAAAACAGTGAAACTGACTTCTTCTTCTTGCACTCACACTTTTAGCTTTCCATTATCCACATCTATGATGACTCTGGCTGCTTTCATAAATGGTCTCCCCAGAATTAGAGGAACTTCAGAGTCTTCCTCCATATCTATGATAACAAAATTCTCATGAAATTCAAATTTATCAATTTTGACCACAACATTTTCAACAATACCATAGGGGGTTTTTATTGATTGATCTGTTAGTTTTAAAGTCATTTTTGTTGGTTTTACTGAAAAATCCCCTATCTTTTTAAGTATGGATAATGGCATCAAATTTACACTAGCACCAAGATCAAATAAAGCTTTTCTTTTTGAAAGATTTCCAATAGTGACAGGAATAGAGAAACCTCCTGGATCTTTGGTGTTATGAGGTACTGCCTTGTAGATGATAGTACTATGTCCATTTGTCAGCTCAGTTGTTTCCTTATTTAGTGTGGTCACAGCCTTGCATTGCTCTATTGGGTTTGTTTCGGTGTTTGCTCCATAATGAGGCTTCTATTTTTCAGCAACTTGTCGAACTAGTTATCCCACTTGTGTTTCCAAGTTCCTGAGTGATGCCTTAGTGTTCTTTTGATTTGTGAGAGAAGCTTGCATGAATTTCTCCAAGGTGTCCTCTAATCTAGAAGTTCTCTCCACCAAGGAAGGACCATTATTTTGATATGGTTTATTTGAAGAGCTAGGCTCTTGCTTCCATCCTTGGCCTTGATTTTGGTTACTTCTCCATCCCTGTAATGGTTGGTTAGAAAAATTTGAATTGAAATTACCAAACCTTCCTTGGTTGTTCATGAAGTATACAGTTGCTTCTTGTGAGCCACAGTTTTCATTTGGATGGTCTCCTCCACAGAAATTACATGTTGCAGGTATTTGTTGTTGCACTAATTGTGATGATTGCACTGCATGTAATTGTTGTGGAAGATTGGATATCTTGTTAGTTAATGCTTCCAATTGTTGGGTCAGAATTTTGTTCTGCGCTAGAATAGCGTCTGTGGTGTTTAAATCAAGGACTCCTTTCCTTTGAACTTGTTGACGATCATGTTGAGCTTGGTAATCTGTTGAGGATAAAGCTTCTATTATCCTTGTGGCTTGGTCAACATCCATTGTCATCATGGTCCCTTCTGCTGCTGCATCTAGTATCATTTTAGTGTCAGCCTTCAGACCACTGTAGAAGATATTAAGCTGTGCAATATCTTCAAGTCCATGGTTTGGGCATTTCCTGAGTAGTGATTTAAAACGTTTCCATGCCTCACAAAAAGGTTCATCTTTGCCTTGTCTTAATGTTGTAATATCTGACTTGGCCTTGATGAATCTAGGTGGAGGAAAAAATCTTTGTAGGAACTTTTCTTTAACTATGTTCCAACTATTCAAACTTTGATTTGGGTGCGAATGAAGCCATTCTTTTGCTTTTCCTACTAAAGAGAAAGGAAATAGTCTTAAATATGCAGCATAATAACATCTTGGTCAAATCCCATGGTTCCAACCAATTCATAGAAAGTCGCCAAGTGAGTGTATGGATCTTCACTTGACATTCTAGTAAATTGGTGTGAACTAATCAAACTAAGAAATGCTAGTTTCATTTCTAGTGCTCTGACAGTGTTTGGAATTGCAATGCTTGAGAAATATCTTGGCCCTTGCTGTAAAGCATAGTCTCCAAGTGTTCTCCTTGGTTGATTTTGATTATTGCTATTGACATCTGCCATTTTCTTAAAGGAAGTTTTTCCTATGTGGAAGTTCTGCTTTTGCTTGGCTTTCTTGATCTTCTTGAGGAGCCTATCTATCTCTAGATCAAATGCGAGTTGTTCTTTTGGTCCCTGTCATCTCAAGATCATAAATCAAGCACTCACTCTAGCAATGTTACCACATAAAAAATGAAAAATGCAAACAAATGAAATTTATTTACAAAGTCTTGTCAATTCAATGCTAAAATATTCAAGGAAAGATAATTTTTATAAATCATACAAAGAAATGAAGTGTTCAAGGAAAGAGAATCAAGAGTTTGTATAATATGAACTTAATGGAATTTTTGTGCCAAGTTTAAACACAGTAATTGTAGTATAGTATAGATGTTGTTCCACTGAGGAGGTGTTGGTTTGAAGATCTTAGTTCTTGAATTGATTTTGAGAAAAGATTTGTTTTGATTTTGTAGTGCAAAAGATTGAATACAAGATAAACAACAAGTGTTGAATGAAAATAATGACAGTAAAGTGTTTGGGTAAAAATCAGATTTGGAAAACTGGGATTGGTTTTGTTAGACCCGATTATAATGTTGCAGAAAACTTGTTAACTTCATGTTATTGTTGGGTCTTTTAATTGGCAAGCGCACCAATCGTTTGTAGTTTTCAAAATTTAGATATCGTTCTACTGGGATTGAAAGTCCAATAATTACAGTAATTTTTTAGTTACTATCGTAAATTTATCAAAACCTATTCACAAAAGAATAATTTATATACAATTCATATAATGTTCACAAGATTGCATAGCTGAGTTGTTCATATGATAAAAAGAAAATAACAATCTATCTAAAAAGTTGAGTTGTAATTTAAAATAGCTAAGATACTTAAGGGTAAAACACAGATAAACAAATTATGTTGGAATTTGGATTCCTAATCTAGAATAGCAATGGAGGAACTCAAGACATGCATATTTAATCATCAAGTTCATGTCATTGCAGCTTAAAATCATTATAACCGATCCCTCGTGATATAAATTCTAAGTATTCACCGTAAAGTCTGATCCCTCGTGAGCTTTCTCAGTAAAAAAAACTTGCATTAAGTCCTGGCCTTATGGCAACAATAAGTACCAATTTTATCCCTAGTAATTGGCATATTAAGGGTATTCCAACTTTTACTTTTGTTAAATCAAGTTTTAATAAGGCATGAATAATCATTCTCTCATTTGACATTCACACTAATAAAACAAGTTTCAATACGCATGAAAGTCATTCTCCCGTTTGATGCTCATACTAATAAAAGATCGAAGTACTAACATGCACTTGAATCATAAATATGCAGAGATCGAATTCACAACATCATAATCAATAGACTAGTTCACCAATTCAAACATAAACAAATTAGTTACACATGGTGAAAGTAAAAACAACATTTACAGTGATTGACATTACAAAGGCGATGGAAAGTTCACGGTACAACGATTACAATACTACACAACACTCTCAAGTATCTAGAAAACTATTCTAGAACTACAAACTTATAAAAGAACCACTTAAACACGGGTGTATAAGAGAAGAAAAGAACTCAGAATGTGGGATGGATGCTTAGGAGTGTGGAGAATGGCCCTATTTATAGGGCTGAGGAAGGGTGCTGACGCTACGCGCTAGCCTGATACTACGTGTTAGGTCCCTGACTCAGCTCCCATTAAACAGCTTGAAGTGGCCACTATGGAATTATTAATTCAATCATGCCTTGCCATTTGTCCCTGTCTCCACTTCGGCTTGGACATTTATGAGTAGTGGAGAGGCCAATTATGGGTCAAAGGCTGAGTGCTTGGCCACCTGGAAGTGGAGTCCACGTAGCTTCTGACGCTACGCGTTGCTGTAACGCGTAGCGTCAGCATCAGAAATCCCCATGCTACGCGTAGAGTTGATGCTACGCGTCAGCTCTCCAGATCTTCATTTTTCTCTTTAAATTCTTTACTTTTTCACTGCAAAACTAGAGAAAATTGATCAAGGGCAGATTATTTCCAACAACATCCATTTATTGAATTTATAACCTAATTTTCTAACAATTTAAGCTAATTTTTATTATTTTTACAAAATTTTTATTAAAGATTTTATTGGAAATTTGAGGACTAACAAATACCCCCAACTTGAGACATTGCTCGTCCTCAAGCAAGAGAGAAAATTAAAATAAAATTTGAAATCAAATTTTTGAGTTAGTCCGAGAATTTATCACAAAAAGTAATTTCACAATTTACCATTTAAAGTAACCAAAATTAGATATCCTATGTAATAAAGGTTTAATGACAAAAAATTTTATAATGCCTTATTAACTAATCAAGCATAATTTCAAGCTTACCTCACAAGTGTTTAACTCTGTGCAAAGGGTAACCTGTTTCACTCAATCAATCATAAAATCAAACAAATTTTATTTTGATTTTGATCTAATCAATGGTTAATCATACAAAGTTAATTCAAAAATCACAAGGTCTTTTCATGGGTTGTAATGAGGCTTGGCTTACAAGAAATGATGGTTTTTCTTGGAATTCAAAAACCTGAAATCATAAAAGAGCATTTTATAATTTTTAAGCTTTCTATTGTCCCAAGTCTCAATTCCTTTATTGATGAAAAATAAATACCCCCAACTTGATTCTTTTCTCTATTTTTGATTTACATATATGTCTTATTTTTTTTCATTTATATGCTTAATTTTGATTTTTCTTGAAAAGAATCAAGTTGTTAATGTTCACTCCCTACTCAAAATATTCTTTTCATTTTGATCAATTGCTCTTTTAATCAATCAAGTAAAGAAAATAGTTCAAATTTGATAAGTGTCAAGGGTACCAAAGAAATTATTTTTAGGCTCAAAATTGGCTTTCAAAGGATAAAATGATTTTACCGTGGTAAACTTTTTGGCCCAAGGTTTCTTTTACCAAAAATATGCCTTGATCATTTTCTTGAATTCTCTGTACAACAACACAAATCATAGATTAAAGCAAAATCAATTTGAATGAAGTTATGTCGAAACCCTCAAGTGTTTAAAAGATCTCTCAGCTCACTGGGTTATTTGAAATTAGCTCGATAGTTAATAAAATTATTGTAATTAAATTTATCAAAATTTCTTAATTATAAAAAGAATCGATAATTGATTAAAAATGGTTTTATTGTGTAAAACTTTAAGTGTATAAATTTTCTTACTTTCAAAAATTTGATTGATTTATTAAAAGATAAAATTTATTTTTAATTTTTGAATTTTTAGAGAAAAACACGCAAAAAACACACCATGACAAAAATTACGCAAAGATAAAACACACCCCATAAAAATAAACTATAATAAAACCCATAAGGTAAAAATACCAATGTAAATAGTAAAAGTAAACTAAAATGTATGTAAAAGAAATGAGATAACACCAATCAGTCCTCCATGTGATCCTCATCATCTCCCTTCTCATCTGCATCACCCTCTGACTCAGCATGTGCTCCAGACGGTCCACCAGTCTCAGGGTAAGTGGGTAAATCACTAGGCCAAGCTACATGAGCTGCGAACTCAGCTGGTGTGACATAAGGTGCTCCCTCTCCCTGAAGTCTGTACTGATAAAATGCATCATGAAGATGCATGTAAACTCTATGTGTGGCAGCCATCATCTGCATCATATGCTGATGCTCGAGTGTCATCCTGGAAAATCCCTCTGTGATAGCATTAGCAGGTGGTGGCTGAACTGGTGGTCTCCTCCTCCTCTGTCTGGGCTGAGCCTCCTACTCTAGTGGTGGAAGCTCACACTGCTGGACAAAATAATCTCTGTTTACTGAGACCTTGGGGACTCTCCCCGAAGAACTCGTAAACTCAAGTGATGGCACAGTAACTCTCTGCCTCCTTAGTAAGGCAGATATGATGAGAGGGAATGGAATAGGGGGGTTCACCTTATACCCAAGGGCATAAAAGTGAATCTGCTCAGAAATCAGCTCTGCAATATCAATGGTATGACCCTGAAGAATGGAATAAAGGAGGCAGTAACGATCAACTGGGATAGAAGAAAGGTGGGTGACAGGAGTAATGTTATGTAGCATGAGATGGGAGTCAGCTGGGTCTTGAGGAGGTTAGATGGAGTCCTCCCAACCTTACTCAGGTTGAAGAAGATTCCATCCTTGCTCAAGAAGTGAGCAACCTGATCTAGGAAGTATCATAAATCACCATCCTCAGTTGCGATCTTGTTTCTGTTCTCCTTCCAGAAACAAGTATCGCTCTCGGGAGTAGGCTCCCAAGGGTTACCCAGTAGGGTACTAATAGTGTCTCGGTCATAAGCAATATGCCAGCCCCTAACCCAACTCGTCCTCTGATGTCCAATGTTTGGAGAGTCCTAGTGAGTCTTGTAGGCATTAACATAAAATTCAATCACTAAGATGGGATCCCCCTCAGTAGGTAGGGAAAACAAGGGTCCCCATCTCCTCCTTTGGATCTCATCCTGTAGCTCAGGATAGTCCCCAGCACTCAAATCCAAAACTCTTTCCCAAATAAGTCTCTGGCCATTTATTTGGTGAAACCGGGCCCATTTCGCATCAGTGCGAAATCTGGTGGGATCTTTAGGTCCTAACACCTCCTCACCCTGAAGATCTGGATCCTCAGAGGTGGTGTTAGTGTCCTTGGTCCTTCTCTATCTTTTAGGACTAGTAGTCGGGATGGACTTCTTTAGTGCCATCTGCAAAAAGAAAAAAATTTTAAAATCAAATACACATTATACTATTTTTAAAGAAATAAATCAAACATTAAAAGTTAACAAAATTTTCTTTTTGGGTTTTTATATTTTATGCAAAACATACACAATAACAAAATATTTATACAAAATTTTAAACATACATGTTTTTGGATTTTCTAAAAAATTTTTACAAATTGCAAAATTCACACAAAATGTTTACTGAGACCTTGGGGACTCTCCCCGAAGAACTCGTAAACTCAAGTGATGGCACAGTAACTCTCTGCCTCCTTAGTAAGGCAGATATGATGAGAGGGAATGGAATAGGGGGGTTCACCTTATACCCAAGGGCATAAAAGTGAATCTGCTCAGAAATCAGCTCTGCAATATCAATGGTATGACCCTGAAGAATGGAATAAAGGAGGCAGTAACGATCAACTGGGATAGAAGAAAGGTGGGTGACAGGAGTAATGTTATGTAGCATGAGATGGGAGTCAGCTGGGTCTTGAGGAGGTTAGATGGAGTCCTCCCAACCTTACTCAGGTTGAAGAAGATTCCATCCTTGCTCAAGAAGTGAGCAACCTGATCTAGGAAGTATCATAAATCACCATCCTCAGTTGCGATCTTGTTTCTGTTCTCCTTCCAGAAACAAGTATCGCTCTCGGGAGTAGGCTCCCAAGGGTTACCCAGTAGGGTACTAATAGTGTCTCGGTCATAAGCAATATGCCAGCCCCTAACCCAACTCGTCCTCTGATGTCCAATGTTTGGAGAGTCCTAGTGAGTCTTGTAGGCATTAACATAAAATTCAATCACTAAGATGGGATCCCCCTCAGTAGGTAGGGAAAACAAGGGTCCCCATCTCCTCCTTTGGATCTCATCCTGTAGCTCAGGATAGTCCCCAGCACTCAAATCCAAAACTCTTTCCCAAATAAGTCTCTGGCCCTTTATTTGGTGAAACCGGGCCCATTTCGCATCAGTGCGAAATCTGGTGGGATCTTTAGGTCCTAACACCTCCTCACCCTGAAGATCTGGATCCTCAGAGGTGGTGTTAGTGTCCTTGGTCCTTCTCTATCTTTTAGGACCAGTAGTCGGGATGGACTTCTTTAGTGCCATCTGCAAAAAGAAAAAAATTTTAAAATCAAATACACATTATACTATTTTTAAAGAAATAAATCAAACATTAAAAGTTAACAAAATTTTCTTTTTGGGTTTTTATATTTTATGCAAAACATACACAATAACAAAATATTTATACAAAATTTTAAACATACATGTTTTTGGATTTTCTAAAAAATTTTTACAAATTGCAAAATTCACACAAAATCCATAACAAGATAAAAACAACATATTTTTTTTTGAATTTTTGTAATTTATAAGAAAAATTAATATGCATATTTTTTGGATTTTTAAAATTTATCACAAAAAAATCAACATGCATAAATTTCACAAAACATACAAAATCATACAACATGCATATTTACAAAATTATGCAAATTTATTTTTATTTTTATACAAGAAAGTATAACAAACATACAATTTAAGAAAATTTATTAAATTAAAAGAAAAGTAAACAAACAACAAACAGAGAATAATGGAAAGAATTATTAAAAACATAAAACAAAAAATCACACACAAAATTCAATAAAATTTAGAAACAGAGGCTGACGCTACGCGTGTGTGGGATACGCGTCAGCTCTGTTCTTCCCATGCTACGCGTTAGTGGGACGCTACGCGTGGGCTTGCAGAACAGAAACTGCAAAACAGGGGTTGTGCAGTAGCAACCCCTCCAAAACTATATTCAATCCATTCAAATTCTTATTTCTAACAGCAATCAATCCCAATGGTCATCTAATCCTAACCCTAACCAGATGCAATTTCTAAGAATCGAAATTAAAATCAAACTAAAGAGAAAGGATTTAGAAAACTTACTTGGGATCCTTTGAGCAAATATGAATGAGAAGGTTTGGAAGTTTTGAGAGAAAAAGATGGTTTGGGAAATTAGGGTTTCTGAAATTGCAAAGGGAGGCAAGATAGGTTTTTTTAAAGATTATGGACTTGGGCCTCCCTCTGGTTCAGTTTTAAAAACTGAACGAGGACCCTGACACTACGCGTGGATGCGACGCTACGCGCAGGTTGAAATTTTAACCTCCACATTGAGCGTCAGTGGGACGCTACGCATGGGGTTCTGATTTTTAATTTTTTTTAAAAAATAAAAAGAAAAACAAAGAAATAATGGGTTACCTCCCATTGAGCGCTAAATTTAATGTCTCCAGCTAGACATCCTGCACATCACAAATCAGTCAAATAACAAATAATAGTGAGTCTGTTGATCTCACCACCCAGATATAGTTTCAATCTCTGCCCATTAACCATCCAACTTCTTTTGGAAGTTGGTTCTTCAATTTCAACTGCTCCATAAGATTTAACTTCCTTGATTACAAAAGGGCCTGACCATTTAGATTTTAATTTACCAGGGAACAGTCTTAATCTTGAATTAAACAATAAAACTTACTGACCTGGTATAAAGTGTCTATTTTTATTTTTCTTATCATGATAAGTTTTTACCTTGTTCTTGTAACTTCTAGATGTCTCATAAGCATTGTTTCTCATTTCTTCCAACTCAAATAACTGCAACTTTCTTTTGTCAGTTGCTGTATTTGGATCAAAGTTGAGAAATTTTAAAGCCCAGTATGCCTTATGTTCCATCTCTACTGGAAGATGACAAGCTTTTCCATAGACCATTTGGAAAGGAGAAAGGCCAATTGAAGTCTTAAATGCAGTTCTGTATGCCCAGAGTGTATCATCAAGCTTTTGTGACCAATCTTTTCTGGAGGAAGACATAGTCTTTTCCAAAATCTTTTTCACTTCTTGATTTGAAATCTCAGCCTGTCCATTGGTTTGTGGATGATATACTGTGGCCACTTTATGTCACACTCCATAATGTTGTAACACTTTCTAAAGAACTTTGTTACAAAAATGTGATCCTCCATCACTGATCAAAGTTCTTGGTGTTCTAAACCTGCAGAAAATCTTTTTCTTCAAGAAATTCACTACAGTTTTGGTGTCAGCATTAGGTGAAGCAATTGCTTCTACCCACTTTGAAACATAATCAATTGCGAAAAGAATGTATTGATTGAATTGAGAATAAGGAAAAGGTCTTATGAAATCAATACCCCAACAATCAAATACCTCAACCTCCTGAATGTTTGTGAGAGGTATTTCTTGTCTTTTGTTAACATTACCTGTTCTTTGCCAGTTATCACAAGCTTACACAAATGAGTGAGAATCTTTAAAAATGGAGGGCCAATACAAACCTGATTGAAGAATTTTTGCAGCAGTTCTTTCTCCATTAAAATGTCCTCCATAAGGAGACTTATGACAATGCCATAACACATCTTTCTTTTCCCAGTCGGGTACACAATGACGTAACAAATTATCCACACCAATTTTAAATAGATGAGGGTCATCCCACACAAAGTATTTTGAATCTTTGAAATTTTTTTTCTTTGCTGCCAAGTTAAATTATTTGGAAGAATTCTTGCTGCTTTAAAATTGGCCATATCAGCAAACCATGGCTGTTTTGTTATTTCAAAAAGTTTTTCATCAGGAAATTCTTCCAAGATGTCTTTTTCTTTGATAGTGACCTCATCATTCATTAATCTAGAAAGATGGTCAGCGACCATATTTTCACTATCCTTTTTATCTTTGATTTTAAGATCATATTCTTGAAGGAGTAAAATCCATCGGATTAACCGAGGTTTAAAATCAGTTTTGGTCAAAAGATACTTGATTGCAGCATGATCAGTGAAAAACAATTATTTTTGATCCAATCAAATATGATCTAAATTTTTCCAAGGCATACACTATAGCTAGTAATTCCTTTTCAGTAGTTGCATAATTCATTTGATTTTTATTTAAAACTTTACTAGCATAGTGGATAACCCTAAAAACTTTTTCATATCTTTGACCTAAAACTGCTCCTACAGCATAATCACTTGCATCACACATAAGTTCAAAGGGTAAATTCCAATTAGGAGCAACAATTACAGGGGCAGAAACCAATTTTTCTTTCAATGAATTAAAAGCTTTAAGACATGCTTCATCAAACTTAAATTCAACATCTTTATTTAGAAGATTTGTTAAAGGTTTAGCAATTTTTGAAAAATCTTGAATAAATCTTCTATAGAATCCAGCATGTCCTAAAAAACTTCTAATACCTTTTACATTCACAGGGGGTGGGAGTTTAGAGATTACCTCTATTTTGGCTTGGTCTACTTCAATACCTTTAGAGGAAATTTTGTGACCAAGTACAATTCCTTCTTTTACCAAAAAGTGACATTTCTCCCAATTAAGCACCAAATTTGTTTCAATACACCGCTTCAGTACAGTGTCCAGATTGGTTAGACATGTTTCAAATGAATTTCCAAAGACTGAGAAATCATCCATGAAGATCTCAATGCTCTTTTCAATTAGATCTGCAAAAATAGCAAACATGCATCTTTAAAAAGTAGCAGGTGCATTACACAATCCAAATGGCATTTTTATATATACAAATATACCAAAGGGACATGTAAAAGCAGTCTTTTCCTGATCAAGAGGGTCAACAGCAATTTGGTTATATCCAGAATATCCATCAAGAAAACAATAGTAAGCTTGTCCAGACAATCTTTCAAGCATTTGATCCATAAAAGGAAGTGGAAAATGATCTTTTCTTATTGCTTGATTTAGTTTTCTATAATCAATGCACATTCTCCAACTAGTGACAGTTCTTGTTGGGATTAATTCATTTTTATCATTAACAATTACTGTCATACCACCCTTTTTTGGAACAACTTATACCAGACTTACCCATGCACTATCAGAAATGGGATAGATAATACCTGCTTTCAGCAATTTCAAAACCTCCTTCTTAGTTACCTCTTTCATGGTTGGATTGAGGCATCTGTGGGGTTGAACAACAGGTTTAAAATTATCTTCTAGTAAAATCTTATGCATGCAATATAATGGGCTTATACCTTTCAGATCTTCAAGTGTCCACCCAATTGCTTCTTGATTCCTTTTCAATACTTCAACCAATTTTTCTTCTTCTGTTTTACTTAACAAATTACTAATAATCACTGGTTTTAAATTACCTTCTTTCAAAAAGATATACTTTAAGTTGGAAGGTAGCACTTTCAATTCAGGTCTCTTGATTTCTTCAATAGGTACTTCTTGAATTTCTTTAATTTCTCTTGATTTAGGGAAAATTTCTTTCCCTTGATCAAAATTTTCAAGATATTTGTCTACCTGTTTTTCTTCTTCTTCACTCAAAAATTCCACAGAGTTAGTTAATAACTTATTTAAAGAATCAGAGTTCAACATACCTGTGGATATGGAGAAGCAGACTTTGTCGAGAACATCCACCTTAAAATAATCTTGTTTCGGATTGGGATGTTTGATGGCTTTGAAAACATCAAAGTTTACTTCTTCATCGTGAACTCTTACTGCCAGCTTACCATTATCTACATCAATGAGCACTCTAGCAGTCTTCATGAATGGTCTTCCCAGAATTAGGGGAACTTCAACATCTTCCATGTCTAATACCACAAAGTCAACAGGGAAGTAGAACTTTTCAACTTTCACAAGTACATCTTCCACAATACCATAGGGTCTTTTGATTGATCTATCAGCCAATTGCAGAGTCATCTTTGTTCTTCGAGGATCAAGGTCACCAATTCGCTTCATCATACTTAGAGGCATTAGATTAATGCTAGCCCCTAAGTCTAACAAGGCTTTTCCAATGTTCATATCTCCAATGGAGATAGGAATGGTGAAACTTCCAGGGTCTTTTGACTTTACTGACATATTATGTTGCAAAATAGCGCTGCAACCTGCTTCCAGTTCAACAATTTCTTCATCATACCTCCTCTTTTTGGTGAGCAATTCTTTCATAAATTTTGCATATGTTGGCATCTGTTCCAATGCCTCAGAAAATAGAATGTTTATGTGTAATTGATTAAAGATTTCAAGGAATCTCTTGTATTCCTTTTCCTTATCCTTCTTTGATGGTGCATGTGGATAAGGTAAATCTTTAACTGGAGGTGTCTGACCCAAATACTGATTTTTTAATTTTTTAATTTTTTAATTTTTCATCATTATTTTCTTCATCTTTTTTCTCTTCTTCTTTCTCTTTTTTCTCTTCTTTTTTTTCTCTTTTTCTTTTTCTTTTTCTTTTTCATAATCATTTCCTACAACTTTACCATTTCTTGTAAAAATAGCATTACATTGTTCTCTTAGATTTTGTGTGTTTGCAGAAAAACCAGAGCTTTTCATGTCAGCTACTTCTTTTGCTAACTGTCCCAATTGCATGTCCGACACCTTGCGTGCGACTTCATTTATTTGTATGTATTGAAGCAACTATTGGATAGACTCTTCTATCCTAGTTAGCCTTGCTGTTTGATCAGATTGTGGTTGTTGTTTGAATTGATTGTTAGGAGGTCGGTTAGAAGATCCAACATCTTGTTTCAAGCCAATATTCTGATTCTGCCATCCCTGCAGCTAATTGTTAGGAAAAGAATTACCAAGATTGAAAGGAAAATTACCTAAAGGTATTCTTTGATGATTCAGAAAATTGGCTTGCTCTTGCTCATTTCTTTCAGGGGCACAGTAACCACATGGTTGTTCTCCCATGCAATGAATACATTGTTTCAATTGAGTAGGAGGTGATGATGACATTTGAGCAATTTGAAGTTTCTCCAATTGTTTGCTCATAGCCTTAATTTGTTGAGTCAGTAATTTTTACTGAGCTAATACTAAATCATTTACCCCTAATTCGAGCATACCTGGCTTTCTTTGTACATTACCTCTTTCATGTTTTGTTTGTCGGTCACTAATAGACATTGATTCTAATATTTCTATTGCTTCTTCCACAGTTTTGTTCATTAAAGAACCTCCTGCACAAGCATCTAACATCATTTTAAATCGAGGTAACAAACCATGGTAAACGATCCTTACCTTTTCGGTATCATTTAAGTTGTGATTTGGACATTTCCTCAAGAGTGCCTTGAATCGTTTCCATGTTTCCCCTAATGACTCATCATTGTTTTGTGAAAAAGAATGTATGGCTGTCATGGCCTCAAAATATTTTGAAGGAGAATAAAATCTTCCCAAAAATTTTTTCTCGACATCGGACCAGTTTGTAAAACTATCGGGTGGACAAGATTTAAACAATTCTTTAGCTTTCCCAATCAAAGAAAAAGGAAACAATCTCATGTAAACTGATTCTTCTTGATTGGGTTCAAAACCAATTGTGCTGCATAACTCATAAAAAACAGTTAAGTGTTCATAAGGTTTCTCATTATTTAAACTAGCAAATTAATTATTTAGAATAATGTTTAAAGTAGCTGGTTTAATTTCTACAGCAGCAATAGGTCCTTGATACATCCTTGAAACATGAGGTGGTCCATTAATAGCAGCAAACTATCCCAATGTTCTTCTTTCAGTAGCCATATTAGAATTTTTAAAATTTTCAGATTTTTCAAAAGAAGATGAAGTTGAAGAAGAAGTTTTTGTTTTTTTAGATTTTAATGCTTTAAGTTTCTTTACAAACTTCTCGATCTCAGGATCAAAGAACACCTTTCCTGCAGAAGATCGAGTTTGCATAAACACACTAAATAAAGAAAGATTAGTAAAATAATGTTAAAATGAATAAATAAATAAATAAATTGAAAATTTTTACTAAGGTAAAATATTTTTACCACGGTAATTAAAAATTACTATTTTACTGAATCAATTGAATCCCCGGTGACAGCGCCAAAAAACTTGTTAGACCCGATTATAATGTTGCAGAAAACTTGTTAACTTCATGTTACTGTTGGGTCTTTTAATTGGCAAGCGCACCAATCGTTTGTAGTTTTCAAAATTTAGATATCGTTCCACTGGGATTAAAAGTCCAATAATTATAGTAATTTTTTAGTTACTATCATAAATTTATCAAAACCTATTCATAAAAGAATAACTTATATACAATTCATACAATATTCACAAGATTGCATAGCTGAGTTGTTCATATAATAAAAAGAAAATAATAATCTATCTAAAAAGTTGAGTTGCAATTTAAAATAGCTAAGATATTTGAGGGTAAAACACAGATAAACAAATTATGTTGGAATTTGGATTCCTAATCTAGAATAGGAATGGAGGAACTCAAGACATGCATATTTAATCATCAAGTTCATGTCATTGCAGCTTAAAATCATTATAACCGATCCCTCGTGATATAAATTCTAAGTATTCACCGTAAAGTCCGATCCCTCGTGAGCTTTCTCAGTAAAAAAAACTTGCATTAAGTCCAGGTCTTATGGCAACAATAAGTACCAATTTTATCCCTAGTAATTGGCATATTAAGGGTATTCCAACTTTTACTTTTGTTAAATCAAGTTTTAATAAGGCATGAATAATCATTCTCCCGTTTGACATTCACACTAATAAAACAAGTTTCAATACGCATGAAAATATTCTCCCATTTGATGCTCATACTAATAAAAGATCGAAATACTAACATACACTTGAATCATAAACATGCAGAGATCGAATTCGCAACATCATAATTAATAGACTAGTTCACCAATTCCAACATAAACAAATTAGTTACACATGGTGAAAGTAAAAACAACACTTACAGTGATTGACATTACAAAGGCGATGGAAACTTCACGGTACAACGATCACAATACTACACAACACTCTCAAGTATCTAGAAAACTATTCTAGAACTACAAACTCATAAAAGAACCACTCAAACACGAGTGTATAAGAGAAGAAGAGAACTCAGAATGTGGGATGGATGCTTAGGAGTATGGAGAATGACCCTATTTATAGGGCTGAGGAAGGGTGCTGACGCTACGCGCCAGCCTGACGCTACGCGTCAGGTCCCTGACTCAGCTCCTATTAAACAGCTTGAAGTGGCCACTATGGAATTATTAATTCAATCATGCCTTGCCATTTGTCCCTGTCTCCACTTCGGCTTGGACATTTGTGGGTAGTGGAGAGGCCAATTATGGGTCAAAGGCTGAGTGCTTGGCCACCTGGAAGTGGAGTCCACGTAGCTTCTGACGCTACACATGGCTGTGACGCGTAGCGTCAGCATCAGAAATCCCCGCGCGTAGCGTGGGGTTAATGCTACACGTCAGCTCTCTAGATCTTCATTTTTCTCTTTAAATTCATTACTTTTTCACTACAAAACTAGAGAAAATTGATCAAGGGCAGATTATTTCCAACAACATCCATTTATTGAATTTAAAACCTAATTTTCTAACAATTTAAACTAATTTTTATTATTTTTATAAAATTTTTATTAAAGATTTTATTGTAAATTTATGGACTAACAGGTTTCATCTCATCTCACCTTCCATAAGCTGAATAAATTGCATGTATGTAATTTGAAATGATAATTTCTACGTCACAGTCAAAGTCATTTGTATCGATCCCTCAACTACAAAATTCATAAGAATGATTTCAAACTGCTGATCCCTCAGTCACTTTGAAATCATTCCAACATTAGCGACCGATTGTTTTGACATTCATTGCGTTAGATGCTATCCCTGGTCAGCTACTCACAACGAGTATTTCATTCAGATCTGCTTCCAAAAGTTACTTCCTAGTATACTTAAGAAAACTTAAAACAAGAAAATAGTGTTCAAGTACCTTCAGGCATTAATGGCAGAATGAAATACAGAAAGTATCAAATCTCATTAACATACTTAAAAACTTACAGCAACATTACTTTAGGTTTGAATTGATTATAACCAATCCCGATAAAGGAAAATTAGTTACTCATGCTTTGCTTTTTCACTTCAAGAAAATTTGGAAATGAATACAGAAGGTAAAAGAAATAATGGAGAGGTTGGATTTTACAGGAGATGTAAGGGATGATTGATGATGAAGGATCTGTTCTTGCCTGATTTATAGGAGTTATGCTTTAGCTTTCTTTTCCCACTTGTATAGTGCCCATGAAGGAATATGCAGAAACATGCAGAAACACCTCAAAGTGGTTGAGTTGGCATCGCACCATTGGTTAATATTAAATTAAAAATCCCATACTGCATGAGTCATGCTTGAGCTTAATGGTCACGCTCAAGCGTGAAAGGTCCTGATGCTCATTGTAGTTTCTGATTTCCTATGCTTGATCACGTTTAGAGTCACGCTCAAACATCCCTTGTATCACGCTCAAGTGTGATGAATTTTAACTCCCTGCGCTTAGGCCACACTCAATCCACGCTTAGGCTTTCATTTTTATCATTCCATGCTTAAGCGCCTAGTGTTCATGCTTAAGCGTGAAAGGTCCTGAAGTTTACTGTTGTGTCCTACGCTTTGAGCGCAAGGCTCAAGCTTAAGCTTCCATTGTTGCACGCTCAAGCGTCCATGTCACGCTAAACCATGGGAGGTCCTGATGCTCTCTAACTTGCTCAAGCTTAAGCTTGCTTTGCTTAAGCTCAAGCTCGCTGACTTTACATTCTCAGATTTCACGTTTAAGCTTGCTCAAGCTTAAGCTTGCTTTGTTCAAGCTTAAGCTTGGTTCAAGCTTAAGCTTGCTGTCTTCACATCCTCCCGATCACGCTTAAGCTTGCTCTTTTACGCTTAAGCTTGCTTTTTCAAGCTGAAGCTTAAGCTTAAGCTTGCCTTGCTTTCTTGTTGAATTTCCTGCAACTTTCCAAGAGTTTTAACACAATTTTTCTTTTATACACCTATCCATCATTACTTGAAAGATTCATGCTTAATTCCTTCAATAATTCTTCAATTCAGCTCAAATCTTTACAAAATTAGTTCAAATGAGTCATGAAATTAATGCTTAATCAACACTGAAGATCTTGTCCGTGGTGAGTGTGAAATCTTTGGTAATTCGGTATATGTCATATTTAATTCCGGTGTAACTCATTCATTTATTTTTAGGACTGTGTAAGGCGCTTAAAGGTGCCTGTTTGCATGATGAGAGGTTCTATAATGGTGACTATACCGACCGGTACTTGTTTGAGATCAGTGACTCGATGTGAGAATGTCGAGATGATCCTTGAGGGTAAGAAGTTTGTTGTATCCCTTGTGTGCCTGCCCATGAAAGACTTGGACATTATTCTAGGCTTGGATTGGTTATCCGCTAACAAAGTCTTAGTGGATTGTCATAACAAGACGATGATATTCCCGACTTCGAATGCTGAAGACTTTGATGTGCAAGGTATCTCTCATCTTCTTATAATGTTCTGCATGGTTGATGGGAATGTTACTTCCCAATCTTGTGAAATCCCTATTATTTTGGAGTTTCCTGATGTTTTTCCAGATGAAATTGCTGGATTGCCTCCTCCATGAGAAGTGGAATTCTCCATTGACCTCATTCCTAGTGCTGAGTCTGTTTCTAGAGCTCCTTATAGGATGTCTCCTATGGAGTTGACCGAACTTAAGAATCAAGTCGAGGAATTACTCGGACGGGAGTTTATTTGCCTAAGTGTGTCTTCTTGGGGTGCTCCTGTGCTATTGGTGAAAAAGAAGGATAGGAGCTTGAGATTGTGCGTTGACTATCGCAACCTCAATAAGATGACTATCAAGAATAAATATCCTCTTCCTCGCATTGATGATCTTTTGGATCAATTGAAAGGTGCAGTTGTATTCTCTAAGATTGACTTGCATTCCGGATATCACCAAATTTAGGTGAAGACTGAAGACATTCCAAAAACTGCTTTTCGGATGCGATATGGACACTATGAGTATGTAGTGATGCCATTTGGAGTAATAAATGCTCCTGCGATTTTCATGGATTACATGAATCGTATCTTCCATGAGTATCTTGACTAATTCGTCGTGGTGTTTATTGATGATATTTTGGTATACTCTAAGAGCCATGAAGAGCATGAAAGACATCTTCGTCTTGTATTGTCTATTCTTCGAGAGAAAGAATTGTATGCTAAGCTCTCTAAATGTGAATTTCTGATGAGTGAGATTTCTTTTCTTGGTCATGTGATTTTTGGTGATGGAGTTGCCGTTGATAGATCGAAAGTTGAAGCTGTTATGGCTTGGGAAAGACCAACGTCTGTGACGGAGAAAAGAAGTTTTCTTGGTCTTGCCAGTTATTACCAGAGGTTTATTGAAGGATTTTCCCACTTAGCCTTACCATTGACGAAGTTGACTCGTAAGAATCAACCTTTCGTGTCGACCCATGAATATGAAAAACGTTTTCAAGAATTGAAGTTGAGGCTTACTACCGCACCAGTGCTAGCATTGCCCGATTTGACGGATGATTTTGTGGTGTATTACAATGCGTATAAGCTTGATCTTGGATGTGTATTGATGTAAAAGGAGCATGTGATAGCCTATGTGTCGAGACAATTACTACCACATGAGGTTAATTATCCGACACATGATCTTAAATTAGCGGCGGTGGTGTTTGCTTTGAAGTTATGGCGACATTACTTATATGGTTCTATGTTTATGGTCTTTAGTGACCATAAGACCCTTAAGTACTTGTTTGACCAAAAGGAACTTAATATGCGCCAACGGCGATGGATGGAATTTTTAAAGGATTATGAGTTTGAGTTGAGGTATCATCCTGGAAAGGCAAATGTGGTTGCCGATGCTTTGAGCCAGAAGTCGTTGCATATTTCTATGATGATGGCGAAAGAGATGGAATTAATTGAGCAATTTAGAAATTTGAAAGTGGGCGTGGAGACATATACTTCAAATAAAATGTCGTTTGAAATGTTAAAGATCACGGATGAATTTCTTGAATATATGAAATAACAATAACCCAATGATGAGTATTTGACTGAGATGAAGAAAACCCAATAGAAGGGAAAGAATTTGTTCCTAGTGGGAGGTCAAGATGGCATTTGGCATGTGAAGGGCCGAATTTATGTTCCCTCAAGTGATGATGTGAGGAGATGTGTACTTGAAGAAGCTCACAAGAGCGTATTGAGCATTCATCCTGGTTCCACCAAGATGTATCAAGACTTAAAGAAGAATTTTCGGTGGCCCGGTATGAAACATGATGTGGCGAATTTTGTAGCATCTTGCCTTGTTTGTCAAAAGGCTAAGTTCGAACATCAAAGACCATCTAGTTATTTGAGACCTTTAGAAATCCCTATTTGGAAATGGGATAGCATTGCTATGGATTTTGTTTCTGGACTACCCAGAACTCGTGCTGGAAATGATGCTATATGGGTGATTGTAGATCGATTGACAAAGTGTGCTCACTTCTTGCCCATGAATATAAAGATTTCTTTGGAGAAATTGGCATAATTATACATAAAGGAGATTGTTAGATTGCATGGTGTGCCATCTAGCATTATATCTGACCATGATCCTCAGTTTACTTCTCGATTTTGGGGAAGTTTGCATAATGAGTTGGGTTCTAAGTTGAAACTTAGTTCTGCTTATCATCCTCAAACCGACGGACAATCTGAAAGGACGATACAAAGCCTTAAAGATTTGTTGAGGGCTTGTGTTCTTAAACACGGTGGATGTTGGGAGAGATTTTTACTACTGATTGAGTTCACATACAACAACAGCTATCATAGCTCTATTGGTATAGCTCCCTATGAGGCACTTCATGGAAGAAAATGTAGAACGCCTCTATGTTGGCTAGAGACTAGTGAAAACTTGGCTTTAGGGCCGGAGATTGTTCAGGAGACTACAGAGCAAATTAAAAGAATATAAGAGAATATAAAGATTGCTCAGGACCGACAGAAGAATTATTATGACAAAAGGCATAAACCACTTGAGTTTCAAGTGGGTGATCATGTATTTTTGAAGGTCTCGCATGATAAAGGGATTGGAAGGGTGTTGAAGAGTGGAAAGTTAATCCCTAAGTTTATTGGACCTAATGAGGTTTTGGAGCGGATTGGTGACGTTGCTTATCGGATTGCACTCCCTCCGTATCTCGCTAATCTACATAATGTATTCCATGTATTCTAGTTGAGGAAATATGTCCATGATCCTCTACATGTGATTCCTATGGACGACGTTGATGTATGAGATGATTTATCCATTCCTCTTGTTTCTGTTCGCAATATTAAGCATTCCGTGAAGAGATTAGGAACAAGTTGGTGCTGAGACGACCCAAAAAAAAATACGGTAAATTTTTCACATTTTACAAAGAAAATAATTCTACGAAGAAACATAATGGAGGGCTTTGATTGATACCCTGGATCTATGTAAAACCTATCTTATATATGAAGATACGAGAAGGTGGGTAATTTAAACTCAAGAGTAACCATTGGACAATCAACCTTATGATTATCAACAATGGATAGCGGAAGTATGTAGTTGTTACGAAGAGTGTGGATGAATTTGAAAGGAGTATAAAAGTGTACAATAATCATGAAATAGGCCAAAGAAACCAAGAAATGCAAGAGAAATGTTTAAGGTAGTGAAATTTCCAATTTCAAACTGATATAATTGATTTGGCCAAGTACTAATCGATTGCACCAATCGATTATATAGTTGGGGATAATCGATTACAGGGCTCCTAGAATTTACGTAATGCATCAGGTATTTCACCTATTCGATTACAAGGAGCAATCTAATCGACTACAAGGCTTTGGGTTGGTTCATAATCGATTACAACACTGAATGTAATCGATTACCTTGGTTCTGTTTAACTCATAATCGATTACAACTTTAAGTCTAATCAATTATGAGACTATAATCGATTAAGTTGATTGATTACCTTAAAGATAGAGGCCTTGTAATCGATTAGGCCAGGGGGCTAATCGATTACACCCTATCAGTATGTAGAAATTATGCAGATTTTGAAAGAGAGATAGACTTCTCACACACCTAAACCTATGCAAATGATATTGGAATGCTACCAAATTATGACACAAGTTATAATACATCATTTGTGATGTGTGGCCACCAGCCGCACTTAAAAATTCCTAGAAACGAGGAACTTATGCGCCTAAATGCATTTAGCTCATTTCAAGGCATTTAGAGGCAACATGGAGGTCTCTTTTCTACAAAATTGAACCATTCCCTCTTCCATAAGTCACAATGGACATAATTAGACTATTGAATTCATTACATCACTTTAGAACCTCCTAAATCATAATTTGACCATGTTAGTTCCTAGCTCATGCATAAGATAACCATGGGGAACTTCAAATATGTATCACATCAGGATATCATTCATAATTCACATCATACATTCACCAATTTGAGCAAAGTTCAGACATCATATATTGGCACTAGTGGAAAAAATAGATATAACAACGGGATATATTCACGGGTTGAAGAGGATCAGTGATAAAAACATGCGCGGTGTTATTTTTGAAATTATGAGGTGAACGTTATAATTAGAGAAAACTATATATCCACGGTTAACATCATAATCATGATCATACCCATCAATATATATTCATGGTTGAGAAGTCAACAGTGGATATATAGTACCTGAAATATATATCCACGGTTGTGTGCACAACCGTGACTATATATTCATGGGTATGATCAGGGTTATGATATTAACCATGGATATATATTGATGTCTATAATCATGGTTGTATTTCCAACCGTGGATATATAGTTCAAGTTTTAGGTTTTAATCACTGGGTACTGTATGTCCACGGTTGTATATATAACTGTGATTATAGATTTAATATTTATCGACGGTTGGGGTAGTAACCATGGTGATAGAGTTAACATTTATCAACAGTTGTTTGTTCAACCGTGAATATATGTGTAATATATTCACGGTTTCAAGGGGAACGGTGAATATACATCCTTTCTGAAACTTCAAAAGCCGCGCCTTTCAGCCTTTTTTCACTTTATTTTCTTCTTTCGCGCTGGTTGTGGTCTTCTTCCTCGTCCTCCTCTTTCCTGGTCGTAGGCTTCTCCGTTCACTTCCTTCTTCACTCGAGCTGTTAAGTTGTCCCTGTCTGGTAAGTCATCCTTGTTTTTTGGTTTTCCACTTTCTCCTTCTTCACTCGAGCTGTTTCTCATCTTCCTCATCTGTCCCAGTGTGGTCGTTGCTGTTGTTGCCTTCTTCTTGCTCGATTCTTGTCCCAGTGTGCTCTGTGCTTGTCCCACTGGTGCTGCATTATTCTGTAAGTTCCCTATTTTTGCTCGTCACTATTTTTATTGATCCCTATTTGGTATGTTAATAATACTTCTATTGTTGGGATGAGAAAGTGAGAACACAAGCTGTTTTTGGATTGTCGTTTTGAATAGCTTTGTAACCAGACTTCACTGTATACTCCCTTTCTTTAGTGTAGGGCCACCTTAAACGATTCGTGCTTGTAGTTATCCTAATAGGGGTTTGGAGGGTAGGTAACTAGCTATGTTATGGTAAAATTTGACAAACTTTTGAGAGATTCCAAGAATGGGTAGATTGATTTATAAAGGAGGATAACTTTATAGCAGAATCATTCTAGCAGTTTGGATGTTCATAACAAAGTGCATTATTTAATAGCCAACGTTGCAAATTATCCTGAGAATAAGTGTCCTGTTGAGTTGTCACAGCTGCTGCCAAATTATATATATTTTATGATGCAAGAGTTGTTGTTATATTTGATGATCATCAAACACAAACCATCTAATAAAATATTCAACATTACATAAGCCTGTAAAGGATATTTCACTGATTACCAAAAACAAAAGGGGTTATTTGGCTACAATATGTAATTTACTGTTCGCTAATTGCTTAGTCATTCTCCCAACTTCACACTTATGCACTTCCTATTAAAAATATAGAATATTTAAATTATTTTTCATATTATGTATGATATAGATCAGTCTCCATTATAAGAGAAACATATCATATCTTCTAGTATTGAATTTGATCTATTTAAATATACATCAATTTGGTTCTTATAAAAAAATTACATTAGTTGTTTATCCACTGCAATTAATACTTAAAAATAACGTTTATAACTTCTATATTATTATATAATTTAGTAAAAATATATTCGAAACAATTACATGTTGTAATGTTTTTTTATTTTACACAAACCAAATGAATATTTCAATTAGGGAGGGATTGACCCATTTATTTTGTTAGTTAAGTATTAAAATTAACGTTATTGTTCATTTGGTATGACTAATCTACCCCCGTAACAATACTTGGTCCCTACCATGACCACTGAATGCTGATCATGGTTCAATTCGGGACCAAATTAACCTTTGTGCTGTTGTTATTGGTTGCTCTTATATGTTATTTTTATTGCTGTTGTATATGTGTGGTTGTTAATTAGTATGAAAGTTACTATGCATGAGTGAACCGTAGTTCCCCGTTTGTGATTCGACACAAATGGTCATTAAATTAATTAATGTCATCGTTTGTGTTGAATCTTGAATTGTCTGTTTAGACAGTTTGGGATAAACAATTATTTTTTATATGTCATTGTTAGTATGTACAAGTTAGGAGTTATTTTAAAATTTGATAAACTTTCGGTAACTTGCATTTTGTGTTGTTCTCTAGGTGCATATTTGGTTGTGGTTGAATTTGATTTGACCACTCTCATTTTGTGTACTTAGAGACCAATGCGAAATGCTGCCGAAATTTCATCAAATTTTAAAATAACTCCTAACCTGTATATATAAATGACGTATAAAAATAATTGTCATCCTGAATGGGTATAGGACCACCAACTTTGAAGAAAAAGCGAGGTTGATCATAGCACCTTGTAAACAGTTGGCATGGATCAGAGTTGGATAACTGCATCACGCCTAAGTCTAGAGTACGAGAGGGGAGTTGAATCATTTATAGAATTCGTAGCGAGGAATGCAGTGGAGGTGAATGGAAAGTATTTTTGCCCTTGTATTAAATGCTTGAACCTGCGTCGGGTAGACTTGGAAGAGGTGCGAGAACATCTACTGTGTGATGGTCTTTTCCGTAGTTATACGCGTTGGATATGGCATGGTGAAGATGTGGTGGTGCCAAGTAACAGCTCTCAAACTGAAAATCGAAGCTCGACGCATGACACCGATCTCGACATGGATGACCGACTCGAGGATATGATCCGTGATGTGGGGGTAGAAGGTTTTAAGAAAGCTTATGTATATACGACTCTGTGTGAGGACTCTGAGCAGCCGTTGTATCCAAACTATGTCAATTTCATGAGGTTATCAGCAGTTTTGCGATTGTTTAATTTGAAGGCCATAAACGGGTGGACAGATAAAAGTTTCACTGACTTACTAAAGTTGTTGAAAGAAATGCTCCCAGCTGGAAACACCTTGCTGAATCGTAACTATGAGGCCAAAAAGGTGTTGTGTCCTATGGGTTTAGAGTATGAGAAAATACATGCATGCCCAAATGATTGTGTATTATTCCGGGGTGAGTTAGAAATACTGCATCAATTCCTAGGTGTGGGGTGTCATGGTATAGGAAGAAAGAGGCGGATTCTGATGAGGTATGCACTAAAGGGTCTCCTATAAAGGTGTTGTGGTATCTGCCTATAGTTCCAAGACTAAAGCGTCTGTTTGCCAATGCAGATGATGCAAAACTTATAAGATGGCATGCTGATGAAAGGGTTGTTAATGGACTACTAAGGCATCCGGCCGATGGATCGCAATAGAAGAAAATGGATACGATTTTTCTGGAATTTGCCCATGAACCAAGAAATGTTAGGCTTGCACTAGCCACAGACGGCGTGAACCCGTTTGGGAACCTGAGCATAAACCATAGTTCGTGGCCTGTTTTGATGTTTGTTTACAACTTACCGCCCTGGTTGTGCATGAAGCGGAAATATGACATGTTATCGATGATGATTTCTGGTCCACGATAACCGGGGAACGACATTGATGTATATTTAACTCCATTGGTTGAAGACCTCAAAAGGTTATGGGAAGACGGTGTTGATGTGTTTGACGGGTTTACCGGGCAGTTATTCAAATTGCGTGCCATGCTATTTTGCATGATCAATGGCTTTCCAACGTATGGTAACTTATCCGGGTACAACGTGAAGGGTCATAAAGCTTGTCCAGTATGTGAGGAGGGGACTAGTTCTGTGCGGTTGCATCATGGTAGGAAAAATGCTTATCTTCGACATCGAAGGTTTCTTAAAGCGAATCATCCATTTCAGAGGTTGAAGAAGTCGTTTAACGGTGCCCAAGATTTTGAAATGGCTCCTCCACCACTATCTGGTCGCCAGGCATATGAAAAGGTGAAAGACGTCAACGTGCACTTTGGTAAGTGTGGAAAACAGCACCTGACACAAAACAACTGGAAGAAAAAGTTAGTGTTTTTTGACCTGCCATATTGGAGGAAGCTTGATGTAAGACACTGCATTGATGTAATGCATGTGGAGAAAAATGTGTGCGACAGTTTAGTTGGTATACTCTTAAACATACCCGGGAAGACTAAGGATGGCCTAAACTCGCGTATGGACTTGGAGTTGATGGGTATATGTCAGGATTTTCATCCACAATCAAAGGGCAAAAGAACATATTTGCCCCCAGCATGTCATACGTTGTCCAGAAAGGAAAAGTAAAGTCTGTGTGAATCGTTACGAAGTGTGAAAGTTCCGTCTGGTTATGGCTCCAACATCAACTCTTGTGTTTCCATGAAAGATTTGAAGTTAGTTGGGTTGAAGTCTCATGATTGTCACATGTTGATGCAACAGTTTCTGCCTATCGCCATTCATGATATTCTTCCTAAAAATGTGAGAAATTTCATAACAAGGTTATGTATGTTTTTCAATGCCATATGTTGCAAGGTAATCGTGCCCGACGAATTGGATGTGTTGGAACAGGAGGCATCACTTATATTATGTCAGCTTTAAATGTATTTCCCGCCCTCTTTTTTTTGACATAATGGTCCACTTAATCATCCATTTGGTGAGAGAGGTCCATTTGTGTGGTCCAGTGTTCTTATGGTGTATGTATACCGTTGAGCGATATATGAAGATATTGAAAGGGTATATGAAGAACCAGCGTCGTCCCGAAGCTTCAATTGTGGAAAGATAGTAGAGGAAGCAATTGAGTTTTGCATTGAATACATGTCACATGCTGCAAGCATTGGTATTCCAATGACTCGTCATGAAGGGAGATTGGATGGGAAAGGAACGATTGGAAAAAAAATGAAGAGCATGCCACGTGATGATGTCCTTCAGGAACACTTGTATATTTTAAACAACACGGATGACGTTCAACCGTATCTAGCCACTCATGTAATTCATAATATATTTTTTAAGTTGCGAATTCACTTATTCTATATTTTATGTCCATTGTAGTCTTACAGGCAGGAGGTACTTTCAAGTGTGGCTATTACGTCATGCATACCATGCTGACCATCGTCCAACAACATTTAGTAGATGGATGGACAGATGTAAGTCTCATCATTTGGACTACTTTTCTAACAATTTCATCAATTTCATGTAATAAATATAGTTTTTGTTCTAATTGTTTTGTGCATTGTTTGCAGTACTTCCAGGACCGGTCATACTTCTCTAAGACACTTGTAGATAATGTTAGAAAGCAATAGGCCTCATACTTCATTGAAATCAGCAAAAGAACTTAGCTAGATATAGGATCTTTATTCTCTTAAATATGTATCTAGTGTAGGATTTAGGGTTTACATTTTATTAGGTTACATTCATCTGAATTGTATATAGTTTCATTTTTTAGGTTGTTATGAATTCATATCAAATTAATTGTTATATATATACCATTCTTTTTATATATGGTTTATTGCTGGATATGCTGGGATACTGTATATTGTGCTGGTTGTCTGAATGCAGGTTTGGGAAACAATAAAACAGAAACCATATTAAAAAAAACCAGAGTATTATTCACGGTTATGGTAACAACCGTGATTATAGACCCTATTTATCCACGTTTACTACCATAACCGTGATTATAAATAGTCTGTAAGTGAATTTTTTTTACTACTTATATTCACGGTTGTGCTAAACAACCGTGAATATAGATTCTCTTTATCCACGGTTTCTACTATAACCGTGAATATAAATAGTCTGTAAGTGAATTTTTTTACTACTTATATTCACGGTTGTGCTAAACAACCGTGAATATAGATTCTCTTTATCCACGGTTTCTACTATAACCGTGAATATAAATTGTCTGTTATATTCACGGTTATAATTGACAACCGTGGTTAGATGTGATTTATTATCACGGTTGTTAACCGTGGTTAAAGGCCCTCATCTACTACCACGACTATAACAACCACGGTTCTTTAACCGTGAATAAAGGCCATTTTTAACCGTGATTATATCCATTTTTTCCACTAGTGTGGTATCATACATCACCAAGGTCATAACCAAAAATTAGGCATATACATAAGTTCCAATTTTCATTCATGACCCACAAAATCAATATACATCATTCCAACCACAATAAGCATAAGCTACTATCATGGACTACACAAAATTAACAGATTGCCAGCCAAGGCACTTCCTATACATCTATTTACCTCCTTCACAAAATGTACTTCAAAAGAATCACTTCACCCATGAGTGCCCTGCATCACAAGTCTAAAAATGGACAACATGGGAGAGTGAGTCATACATTCCAAAAGAATGAATATGAATACCATATGATCATGTGCATATGTATCACAACATGTATACTTGTATTTACACACAACTCATCATCAACTATCATCATAAACACAATCATCTATGTAAATTAAGCAAGCATAAAATCACACATATGATCTAGTCCTTCAACAATAGGACTAATACATATTTCATGATCTTACTCACATTATTATTTGGTATTCACATCTTTTATATTGTCTTATTACATTTCTTCATCCACAACACAACCATCACCATATATCATCACCTTTGGCATACTTCCTTGCTATATGAAAATACATATGCACAATGGAATATTTCAACAATTGTAGATCTGATTGTGGGAATATAAACACCAAATATAGGATTCAAGTATGATCATCTAACTATACCCCTACTGTAGTAGTAAAATGTGTACACTTATTCTTAAATTGCATGCATTTGACCAATTATTTTACTGGTACCAAACCGCATCACCCATTTGTAACACCGATCATTTTCACCATGACCGCGGTAACCAACATATTTGACATACGGTGTTGCGTGTCGCCCAGATCTCAAATCATGGCGGTTGTGATCTCAAGGACCACCGGGGTCACCTGCTCATCAAGAGCCACCCCCCACAAGGGCCGGCCACATACAACTCCCCATAGCAATACATGGGCGGCTTCGTGACTTACACACCGAGTCACAGGGGAAAATAAAATTTGCTCGTGCACCGAGCCACCCTCCCACTGGGTCGGCCGAGGGAACTCCCCTAACGTTCTAACATCGGCGGCTATGCAGTATGCCATGGATGAAAATGCCAATCATATACATTTCTCACTCTATGCATCCTACACATGCCATTCATCAAATATCATCATCATCATCATTACCAACACCACCTCACCATTCTTAGTGGATTTTACTATTGTTGGCTTTAATCTTTATTTCTCAAGTTCTAATATGGCATCCTTATTGACTCTTATTCACATCATTCAATTCCATTATCAATACAATAACATCAATCTTTCACCATCAATTAAGGTATGCTATTCATCACACTCATTCTCAATTAAACACCAATAACATTCATTTCACATTTATGGTGAACCTAACATAATCACATCATCATCAAGGTAATATACTAGCCAAACAATTCATCATCACCATTTAGCATACCGTGAATATCCCAAATGCACATTACATGTTGCCAAGCCTATTCATCATCATCATCATCATGTTTAACAACCATAAATCATCATTACCACTCAAACAAGGCAAACATGCATATTGTCACATATGACAATTGTGACGCCCCAAAAATAGGGGTAAATTTTTCACGATTTTAATAGCATTAGTTTATGAAATCATAAAGTGGTGAAGCTATCATTCAATACCCTGGATCTATGAAGGACCTGTCTCATATATGAAGATATGAGAAGGTAGGTTAAGAAACTGATAAATGGGGAATTCTCAATTGAAAATAGCGGAAAGATTTATTTAGATTGTTGCTATATAATCGGGTGTAAGAGATTCAACATCATAAAGATTAATGAATTCAAAATATGTCCAAAGGGTTCATAAGTTAGTATAGAATGAAGGTTTAATGTAAAGGAACTGAAAAATAATTGAAACAATGCTAGTTGGGGGATTAGGGTACCCTTCGTTCGAGCAAGAACCACACTTGCTTGAGCGAGTCCCAATGGAACGCCTGGGTGAGTCACAGAGCGGGATGAGCAAAAAGAGAGCGAAGAGCTTCAGGGGCCATCTCGCTTGAGCGAGCCCCATTTCGCTTGAGCGAGACCCATAGGATTCGCTTGGGTGAGACAAGCAAGCGTGAGCGAAATTCCTCCAGAATCCAACTTATGCTCACTCACTTGAGCGAGTGCCGCCTTCCAAAGACTATTCCCTCAAGCGAAATTGGTCCAGTGGCAAAGTCCCTCGCTCTCGCTCGGGCGAGACCCTACTCGCCTGAGCGATTTTCATCCAGTGACTAATAACTGATACATGGACAATCTCGCTTAGGCGAAGACAGCCCGCTCGGGCGAAAATTGTCCAGTATGCATATACCTGATACTTAATCATCTCGCCTGGGGTGAGACACCCATTTGTCTGAGCGATACCCTTCTCGCCTGAGCGAGAACCATTCTCTCCTGAGCGAAAATTGGCCAGTGGCCAAACACCGACACAGGGGATTCTCGCTTGAGCGAGATTATCAGTAAAACGCTGAAAACATGGGAAATGAACAACCTAACATATAAAAATCTAACCAAAGCAAAACTAGACAGATTTATTGCACTACATACATCTTATTAAGCCTTAGTAACTTATTCCAAGAATTCTTACTCATCAATTCTCATTCTAAATTAATAATCATATCACAATCATCCATATCAAGTTGCATAATCTATTGAACACAAAGTACAGATTGTTGTCCATTCATTTATCAATCTAATAACATAACACTTCAGTTTTTAATATCCAAATATTGTCGAGGTCACCAACGAAAATGAGTCGTAATTATAAGAGTCTCATTTTCCTACATGACCTCCTAAAATCATCATCATAAACTCATCATCCATAACGATTCATTGCTATACAGAATGTTCATTATATCTACATACATTACAAAAGCCTACATAAAAGCCATAAAATCAAACATTTGTTGGCCAAGACATTCTTTACCAAAAGGACTTCCTTCACACCACTTCTCCACACAAGAGCTCCATAGGCAAGCCTTACAACACAGGAGCTAAAAAGATATACCACATGGAGAGTGAGTATACTTTCTCAATGATGAAAATCTAACAATTACGATAATATACATATAAATGCAATATTACATATCTTTTCCTTAAAAAAGAAGAGCTCAATCAACACAAAATTAATCATTCATCAAATTCGTTGAACACATATATCCATTAGAATTCACAAAGTCACATCAATCAATATTGTGACACCCCAAAAATAGGGGTAAATTTTTCGCAATTTAATATTTTTAATTTATGAAAACACAAGTGGTAAAGTTATTCATTTAATACCCTGAATCTGTTAGAGACCTATCTCATATGTGAAGATATGAGAAGGTAAGTTAATAGGAGCAACCATGAAGGAAGGCTCAAATAAAAACAGTGGAAGGATTTGAGTAAATTAATGCTATATGATTAGATTTTAAGAGATTAACCACTTTGAAATTAAGAAGCCCAATTTTATGCCCAAAGTATTCATAAAGTAGTATGGAATTAAGGTTTAATGTGAAGAAAAGAGAAAATAAATTGATCAATGCGTTTTTGGGAAGTCAGGGTCCCCTCGCTCAAGTGAAATCCCCACTCGCTTGAGCGAGTGCCATACAATGCACTTGGGCGAGACAGAAGGGAGTTGAGCGAAAAGAGAAAGGAAGTTTCAGGGGTCACTTCGCTCAAGCAAACCCCAACTCGCTTGAGTGAGACACACAAACCTCGCTTGGGCGGAGCCAGCAAGCGTGGGCGAAAATTGTCCAGAACCAAAATTAATACCCGCTCGCTTGAGCGAGCACCAATCCAAGGCCATTCGCTTAAGCAAAATTCGGCCAGTATCTGAAATTCCTATCTCTCGCTCGGGCGAGACCCTCCTTGCCTAAGCGAAAATCTTCCCGAGACCAACCCCTGATGCCAGGGCCATCTCGCCTGGGCGAGGCTCACTTCCGCCTGAGCGAGAATGGTCCAGTGACCATATACTGATGCTGGGACAGTCTCGCTTGAGCGAGGCCCACTCTCGCCTAAGCGAGAATTGTCCAGAAACCAAATACCATGCAGGAGGGACTCTCGCTTGAGCGAGAATCCATCTCACTTGGGCGAGATTATCAGTAAAAACGTAGGAAATGCTCAAAGCACATAACACATCATACCCAAACTCATTTTAATCAAATTTACTTAGATTCAACACTTCAAACTCATCATATTACACATTTAGAACTTGTCCTAAACAATCATACCCATAGATTTCCATTACAACTCATCTAATGTATAAAAATCAACTCATCAACTCTTCTACTTCACAAGTCTAACATTTAAATATGAAACTTCATTCATTCAACAAAATAAGGAAAATATCATCATTCGTACATTCACAAGGTCATGATTGAAAATGAGTCATAGATAAAAGATCTCATTTTCCTCCATGACCTTCCAAAATCACCAGTATATATATATATATATCCATCATCCATAGAATTATCCATTCCAAATCCAGACTATACAAAATATGCATTATGTCATACACATTACAACCATTCCACACAACTATGAAAATCAAAATATTGCCGGCCAAGGCATTCTTTACCAAAAAGGGGCTTCCTTCACACTTCTCCTCCATACTAAAGCTCCATGTACAGCCCTACAACACAAGAGCTAAAAAGATATACCACATGGAGAGTGAGTATACTTTCTCAATGATGAAAATCCGACAATTAAGATAATATATGCATGAATGCAATACAAACATTCCTTCCTCCAAGGAAGTTCATTTAACACCAAATCATTCATTTATCAAATTCATTTGAACACATATATCCATCAAATTTCTCAAGGTCACATCAACCAATATCACAATCATAGTTAGTAATTTAAAGAAAAGGTTTCCACCTACTCCTCACATAACCTCATTAACAGGGTATCACTCTATGCCATGCTTCTATGGCTAATGCACATGCCAGTGTTTAAAATGCATATGCACGGATCCAATTTTTATTTCCACGGGTGATCGCAACCACCATAATCATTCAATCATTCTCAATGGTTTCCTGCCTCGCAAGGGGTACTCCCTCTAGCAGCCTCGCAAGGTGCTTTCTCGTGATCACAACCATGTTCAACATTTCATAAGGTTTCCCACCTCGCAAGGGGTACTCCCGCCTCATGATCGCAACCATGGGTATTCAATCTCAATGGTCCCACAGGGCCTTTCATTTCAACACCAGGTGATCGCAACCACCGGTCCAATAATCACAGGAACTCGTAAGCCCTTTTTATATTTCCAACATCAAGTGATTGCAACCACTTATCATCAACATAATGATATGCATGCCATGCTATGTATGCAATGCTCATGCATGCCTCAACCTCATATGACAATCTCACCCTCTTATCTAGGGTACATTCATTTTCAACCACACAATTATCCAAAAGTTCAAACATGAACATCAATCCTTATATTCAAGAAAACACTCTAACCAAAAGTTTTACATACTCATGATATCGTTCATGAAGTCAATATTACATCATCATATAACATGCCATTCATAGCCTCATTTAGGCTTCATCATATAAACACTCGTTTCAAACACCATACACAATTCTCATTCCAAACACATGATATCACATCTAATCAGGACAACATGCCATATTACATTAATACATACATTATCATCACAATTCTCATATATTTAGAAAATACACCCCTCTCCTACCTTAAGAGAAGTACACTTCTGGGTTTGACATTCCTGTTTCACCAGAGTTATCAAGTCCTACACCAATCATTATAAGACCTTATCAATTATTCAATCAAAAGCCATTTCAATATACATATACATATCTATGTACACATGATTCTCATCATGTGGAAGCTATCATAAGTTTATTCATTTACTTACTTACGCTTCGGGAATTCCTTACCTTAACTCACCATCCATTATTATCAAAGTAGCAACCTAATTTATTAGGTTATCCATTTACCAAGCTTACATCTAATCCCATTTCAAGTGGTTTTCATTTATATTCTCCAACTACCATTTCTAATCATCATTTAATGTTAATGCCTCTTCCTTTATAACATCTTTCCCTTCAATAAATGCTAACCCCTCCAATATTACATATTTCCCCCAATTTAATAATTTAAGGTTTTACAAAAACCCAACCCCATCTTAAATGCACTTCCCTACTCATAATCTTTTAACCCTATCATCCATATATTTCATTTATTACTCATAAATACCCTTATTTATTTCACCCACACCTTAGGGTTCATACATTTAATGCTTTCTCTATATTGAAGACACATAGTAATAGGTTTATACACTTGAAAAATAACTAGAACCTACCTCAAATGAAGAAATGTAGAAGTTCCAAGAGTGGGAGATGAAGACCACGGAAATGGAAGGGGAGGAAGAAAGGGAGTTCAAACTGCAAGCTTCTCCTTCTTGCTCCAAGAAAATGAAAATGAGAGAGGGAAATAGATATCACTCATTGATTAGGGTTTTAGGGGAAGATGAAGAGGAATAATGAAGAGGAAGAAGAGGAAGAGAGGAAGTGTGTGTTGGCGTGGAGAAGAAGAGAGTTATGGGAAAAAAAATGAGAGGGAAAGAGTGAAGCTTTTGTTTTTTTTTATTACCATTACTTAACTCTTCCGTTTTTCATTAAATAGGCTCTCAGTTCGGGCTCGATACATACACTAAAATTTTTTCTGAATACATATCCGGATTCTCGATAACATTATGTACAGCCCTGACCAATGGCATCTCAATCGGAGATACTTGGTCCGACCCCGATATTTTATCCGGGTCAGTTTTCAACTTATCCGGTCACAATAATTCAATAACAGTCTCAGAGAATCTTAATTAAATTATTTCTAGCATTTTGGAACATTAGTTAGTCCACATTTAATTATTCAATATTTAGTCTCTTAATTTAACTTCCTATTTTTAAAAAAAGTTCGGGGTGTTACAAATATCACCATTACAGTTAGTAATCAAGGGGAGTTCCACCTACTTCTCACATAATCTCCTCGACAGGATATCACACTATGCCATGCTTATATGGCTAATGCACATGCTGGTGTTTAAGAATGCATATGCACGGATTCAATTTCATTCTATCAGGTGATTGCAACCACCAAAATTATCCAATCATTCGCATTGGTTTCCCGCCTCGCAAGGGGTACTTCCTCTAGCAGCCTCACAAGGTACTTACTCGTGATCGCAACCACGTTCAACAATTCATAATGGTTTCCCGCCTCGCAAGGGTTACTCCCGCCTCATGATCGCAACCACGGGCATTCAATCTTAATGGTCCCGCAGGGCTTTTCATTTCAAATACCAGGTGATCACAACCACCGGTCCAATAATCACAGGAACTCGTAAGCCCTTTTTATATTCCAAACATCAAGTGATCGCAACCACTTATCAACATCATCATGATATGCATGCCATGCTATGTATGCAAAAATGCTCATGCATGCCTCAACCTCATATCGATTATCTCACCCTCTCATCTAGGGTATACTCATACTCAATTACAATGTTAATTCCACAAAATCAAACATATATATACATTCCAATCATAGTATTTAAGAATCATTATAGCCAAGGACTTCAAGTATTCATCAAATCATACATGGAATCCATAACATGTCATCACACATTATACCACTCATAACTTCATTAAGGTCTTATTCCACAATCAATTAGTATAAGGACCTTACTCAATTTCACATCACATACGCATAATACTACATCCACTCAAGAAAACATGCCACATTACATCTACACATACATTATCATCATATAAGTTCTCATGCATTTAGAAAATACACCCCTCTCCCACCTCAAGAGAAGTAGACTTCTGGGTTCGATGTTCCCACCTCACAATCGTTACCAAGTCCTACACCAATCAATTATAAGGCCACATCAATCATCCATTCAAGCATCATTCTCAATAGATACATTACATGGACATGAATCTTCATCATGTGGTAATTTATTTATAAGCTTTATTCATTTGCCTAATTAGGCTTCAGGAATTCCTTCCCTCAAATCACCATTCATTATCATCAAGGCAATGACGTAATTAGTTAGGTTATCCCATTTACCAACCATACATTTAACTCATTTCAAGTGGGTTTTCATTTATGGTTTTCAACCACCATCTCCAATCATCATTTATTATTATACTCCAACATTAATAATATTCTCACCATTAATTAATACCCATCTACCCATACATCATATTTCCCCCAATTTATAAGGTTAGGGTTTTACCAAAACCCATCAACATTCAAAATAATCATACATTCTCATCTCCTTCCATCTATAAATGCATCTACCTCATTAATACCATTTAAAGCTTGTATTTATGACACCCATCTTAGGGTTTCCATATTTAAAGCTTCTCCTAATGACCCACATGCATTAAATTCTCTCTTAACATTGAGGACACATAACTAAAGGTTCATATTCTTAAAAAATTACTAGAACCTTACCTCAAGTGAAGAAATAGAGGAGTTCCAAGAATGGGAGATGAAGATCATGAAATGGGAGAGGGAAAGAAAGGGAGTTCAATCTCCAAGCTTCTCCTTTTTGCTCCAAGAAAACGAAAATGAGGGAGAGAAATAGGTATCACTCCTTTGATTAGGGTTTTTAGAAGAAGAATATGAATGGAGAAGTGATAGGAAGAAGAAGAAGTAAGTTTGTTGAAGAAAGAGGGAGAGTCACGGGAATTGAGAGTGAAAGAGGTGAGTTGTTTTTAATTTTAAACCCATTACTTAAATCTTTCCATTTTATAACAAACAGGCTCTCTGTTCGGGCTCAATACTTATTCTAAAAATTATTCCGAGTACATATTTGGATTCCCAGTAATGTTATCTACAACCCTGACCAACGACATCTCAATCAGAGATACTTGGTCCGACACCCATATTTTATCCGGGTTAGTTTCCTGCTTATCCGATCTCAATAAATCACTAACAGTCTCTGTAAATCTTAATTAAACTATTTCCAATATTTTAGGGCCATTAAATAGTTCACATTCAATTATTCAATATTTATTTTCTTAATTTATTCTCTATTTCAAAATTTGGGGTGTTACAACAATCAAACACTACTCAATTCATGTATTTAGAATATAAAGACTCCCCTCCTACCTCAAGAGAAGAATTGCAAGAGATACGACGTTCCCGCCTCATCGTTCAGAATGGATCCTACATTAACATACATGTAAAATCCCAAATTAATCAACTATTCAAGTCACAATTCAACTCTAATTAACCATAAGCATATCTACAATTTCGTAACATGTATAAAACATGTTATAGACATTATTTTCCTTCGTTTATTAGGCTTCGGGAATTCCTTCCCATTAAACCTTACTCATTATATTTAAAGGCTACCAACAACTATAGCCCAACATTCATAAAATACCTCACCAACCAATATCCATACACTTAATGGCTTGTATTTGCTCTTAATTATATTATTTAACCAACATTCTCCATTTTCCCCAATTCTTAAAGGTTAGGGTTTCCATCAAAAACCCACCAATATTCATAAATACTTATTAATCTTCATCACCTTCCAACCATAAATGCATCTACCATATTTATTTCATTTAACCCTAACATTTATGACAACCCACTCTAGGGTTTATGCATTAATTGCTTCCATTAAGAACCCTACCTATAAATATTACTCTCCCAACATAATAACACATACCCATGGCCAAAAACTCAACAAAATGGTGAGTATAACTTACCTCACACCCAAAAATGAAATGGGTTCAAGAGAGAGGAAGGTCCACACGAAATTGAGAAGAAGAAAAGAGGAGGAACTTCAAGCTCCAAGTCTTCTTTAAATGAAAATAGAGGGGATAAAGATGACACCACCTTTTGCTTAGGGTTAGAGAGGAAAAAAGATGAAGAGAAATGAGGAAGAAGAAGAAGAAGTGTTTTTCCAAAATGAAAGAAGAGAGTCACAGGAATGGGAGAAGGGAAAAAGAGTTTAGTGCCTTTATTTTTGTCCCTTCATTAAACTTCTTTGTTTTAAACTAAACAGGATCTTTGTTCGGGCTTAATACTTTATTTGAAAATTATTCCAAGTACGTATTCAGACTCCCAATATTATTCTTAACAGCCCTGACCAATATCATCCCAATCAGAGATACTTGGCCTGACACCCATATTTTAATCGGGTCAGTTTTTAGCTTATTCGGTCCCAATAAATTACTATTAGTCCCCAAAAGTGTTAACTTAATCATTTCCAATATTTTGGGACATTAAATAATCCATATACAATTATTCAATATTAATTTCCTTAATTAATCCTTTATTTTAAAATTTTGGGATGTTACAGGTGCCCTTGGTAAAGGTTGCTTGGAAGCATGGAAATATGGAGACGTTCACATGGGAACGTGAGGACAATATCAGAGAATGATACCCTGATGTGTTCAAATCTGGTATATTAAATTTCGAGGACGAAATATTCTTTTTGGTGGGGTGGATTGTAACATCCCAAATTTTGAAATAGAGAATTAATTAAGGAAATAAATATTAAATAATTGTATATGGAATAATTAATGTCCCAAAATATTAGAATTAATTAAATTAAGATTTTTAGGGATTGTTGGTAATTTATTGGGACCAAAAAAGCTAAAAACTGACCCGGTTAAAATATGGGTATCGGACCAAGTATCTTCGATTGGGACGATATTGGTCAGGGCTGTTGAGAATATTATTGGGAGTCCGAATATGTATTCGGAATAATTTTTAGATAAGGTATTGAGCCCAAACATAGATCTGTTTGTCATAAAATGATGAACTTTAATGACAGGGATAAAAATTAAAACCAAAAGCCCATTTCCCCTCCCATTTTCGTTGGCTTGCTGGTCACTTTGGCAAAACACATTTTTCTTCTCCTTCTCTTATGTCCCTTCTCTATTTCCTCTTATCTTCTTCTCCTAAAACCCTAAGCCAAATGTGACACGTTTTTCCTTTCTATTTCATTTTAATTGGAGCTTGGAAGAAGGCCATTGCAGTTTGAAGTCTTCTTCCTCTTCCTTTTCATTTTCGCAGCCCTTTCTCCCCCTCTTAGAACCCATTTTCGTTTTTGGGTGAGGTAAGCTTCTCTCACCATTTTTGGATGGGTTACTGCCGTGGTTATGATTTATTATGGTTTGGGGGAGTAATGTATATGAATGGGTGTTTAATGGAAGCTTTAAATGCATCAACCCTAAGGTGGGTTGTCATAAATGCAAGGTTTAAGTGAAATAAATGTGGTAGATGAACTTGTGATTGGAAGGAGATGGAAGATTGACAATCATTATGAATGTAATAGGTTTGGAGAAAACCCTAACTATTAAGAATTGGGGAAAATGGTATATATTGATTGGATAATGTACTTGAGAGGGAATATATGACATAAATGGGTGTGGATGTTGATGAATAGAGTTGTATGAATATTAGGGGTTTAAAGCTTGTTTCGTAGCCTTTAAATTTGGTGAATATAGCTTAGTGGGAAGAAATTCCCGAAGCCTAATAAGTGAAGAAAAATAATATCTATAACATGTCTTATACATGTTATGAAATTATAGATATGATTATGATCATATAGAGTTGAATTATGTCTTGAATGGTTGATTGATTAGCATTTTACATGTATGTTAATGTAGGATCCATTCCGAATGATGAGGCGGGTGTAATGCCGCGGTCGCTTTTCAGGTATGAACGACTCTCCCCACAAACCAACACGAGACCTTTCTAGTGTGTTTTGTCCTCAATCACACACTTCCTGAGAACTTCCCAGGAGGGCACCCATCCCAGAATTACTCTAAGTTAAGCACGCTTAAATTTGGAGTTCTTAAGTGATAGGCCACCGAAAAGGCTAATGCATTTGTTGGTATAGGTAGTACGAATTCATTCCTTTAAGCCATCCTTGATTGTATAGTCTCATACCTTTATAGTCTTTGGATCCCCCTCATTCTGGTATGTATTCAATTCGTTCATGTGTCCCTCCCACTGGAAGCCTTCCAGGAGCCGTTCCTTGTCTGTGCCTATGCACCGGCGATCACTCCCCGCCCTCAACAACACCATGATGTCACATGCCCACCAGCTTCCGCCTGGTTCGTCCCCGAACCATACCGTACTAGGAGAGGCTAGGCTCTGATACCACTGTAATGCCCCGGCTGCTTTTCAGGTATGAACGACTCTGCCCACAAACCAACACGAGACCTTTCAAGTGTGTTTTATCCTCAATCACACACTTCCTGAGAACTTCCCAGGAGGTCACCCATCCCAGAATTACTCTAAGTTAAGTACACTTAACTTTGGAGTTCTTAAGTGATAGGCCACCAAAATGGCTAATGCATTTGTTGGTATAGGTAGTACGAATTCATTCCTTTAAGTCATCCTCTATTGTATAGTCCCATACCTATATAGTCTTTGGATCCCCCTCATTCTAGTATGTATTCGATTTGTTCATGTGTCCCTCCCACTAGAAGCCTTCCAGGAGCCGTTCTTTGTCCGTGCCTATGCACCGACGATCACTCCCCGCCCTCAACAGTGCCCGAGATATCACATTCCCCGCTGGAAGCCTGCCAGGAGCCGCTCCTTGTCTGTGCCTATGCACCGGCGATCACTCCCTGCCCTCAACAGTGCTAGGATGTCACAGCGGGCACGTCGTATCAATCAAAATTCTTCTATTGAGGTAGGAGATGAGTCTTTATATTCTAAATGCATGAATTGAATAGTATTTGATTGTCATATATGACAACTTGCATGTTTGCCTTGCTTTTGATGTTATGGAAATTTATGTTGTGTATATGATGTTGATGATAATGTTTGGCAACATGCTTTGGGCATTTAGAATAAATGTGGTGTGCTATATGGTGGTATGAATTACTTGGCAAAGTTATGCCTAAATTAAGATGTTATGCTTGTATCCACCTCAAATGTGAAATGAATGAAATTAATGTTTGGTTGAAATTGGGTGTGAATGAATAGTATGCCATAATTGATAATGTAAAGTTAATGATTGAAATTGATGATGAGTTCCATTGTAAATAGTGAGTGAATTGTTAAAATGCCACATCGAAACTTGAGAATATAGACTAAGGGTGGTGTTGGTAATGACGATGATGATGATGATTGATGAGTGGCATGAATAGGATGCATAGAGTGAGAAATGCATATGATTGGCATTTACATCCATGGCATACTGCATAGCCACCGATGTTGGAACATTAGGGGAGTTCCCTCGGTCGCCCCAATGGGAGGGTGGCTCAGTGCACAAGCAAAGTTTTATTTTCCCATGTGACTCAGTGTGTAAGTCACGAAGCCGCCCATGTATTGCTACGGGGAGCTACATATGGCCGACCCTTGTGGGGGGTGGCTCTTGATTAGTCATGGCCGGCCCGCAACACCATATATTGATATGTGTTACCGCGGTCATGGTGAAAATGACCAGGTGTTGCAAGATGGGTGATGCAGTTTGGTACTAGTAAAGGATTGGTGAAAATGCATGTAATTTAAGTATAAGTGTACACATTTTACTACTACAGTAGGAGTATGGTTGGATGATCATACTTGAAACCCATATTTGGTGTTTATATTCCCATAGTCAGATCTGCAATTATTGAAATATTCCTTTGTACATATGCATTAGCTTAAAAGCATTTGTATATAGCAAGGAAGTATGCAAAGGTGATGAAATATGATGATGGTTGAGTTGAGTATGAGAAAATACATTAAGACAACATGAAAGATATGAATACCAATTAAAACATTATGAGTAAGATGATGAAATGTGTAAGAGACCAATTGTTGAAAGTCTAGATCTTATGTGTGATTCTATACTTGCATGATTTACAAAGATGACGGTATTTATGATGATAGTTGATGATGACTTATATGTAGATGCAAGTATACATGTTGTGATACATATGCACATGATCACATGGTATTCGTATTCATTCTTTTGGAATGTATGACTCACTCTCCCATGCTGTCCACTTTTTAGACTTGTGATGCTGGTCACTCATGGGAGGAGTGAAACTCTTTTGAGGTACATTTTGTGGAAGGAGGTAAATAGATGTATAGGAAGAGCCTTGGCCGGTAAATCTAGACTTTTGTATAGCATATAGTCTATATTTATGCTTATTTTTCCATCTAGATTGTAGTTGATGATTTTTGAAGGTCATGTAGGAAAATTGGACCTTGGTGTGTATGGCCAATTTTCATTAATGATCCAAATGATATAAGATGATGAATTATGATTTTTGTTGATGTTAAATTTTCATGAAAGGATGGTGTGTTTTATAACTTGTAGTATTTTATGAAGTTTATAAGAAAATGATTTCAAATGTCATGTATTAAATGAATAGTAATTGATTTTGAAATGTATAGACAATTGGATGAGATTGTAAATTCATGGTTGAATGGATATAATGCATTAGAGTAGTCTAAAATGGCATGAATTGAAGTTTGGTATGTTAAGTTGTATGAAATTACCTTGTTCCTCATTTTTCTGCATAACTCGCTCAAGCGAGATCCTTGTGAAATAGGGGTGTGGCCACTGGCCCAAATTCGCCCAAGCGAATGGCATTTCACCCAAGTGAGATTTGCTTGGAAATCAGAGGTAAGCTACTGGAGTTATTTCACTCAGGCGAGTGAGGCTTCACCCGAGCGAGATCGAGTGGGAGAGTTATTGGACCTTTCTCGCTCAAGCGAAAGGGTTAGTGCATGGGGTTCGCTTAAGCGAGCAAGGGAAAGATAGATACTGGACAATTTTTGTCCAGGCGAGCCTAGTCTCGCTCAAGCGAAAATCGGACAGTAAGGTGCCTGATGCTACTGGAGTAATTTCACTCAAGCGAGCATGGCTCGCTCAAGCAAAATTGACCCCTGATGCTATTTTTCCCTTTCACTCAAGCGTAGTCGCTGGCTCTCCCAAGCATGGCTATTGGAACTCGCTCAAGCGAGTAGGGCATCCGCTTGAGCGAGATGCCTCTGATTCTCCCACATGCCTTTGTTTTAATTATTTTTCCTTTCCTTTGCATTAAATCATCTTTTGCCTCATTTCAAAAATACTTTTGACATCTTTTAACATCATTAAACATCATGACGCTTATTCGCTTGAATCTAATCATACAACATTAATTTAATTAATTCTTCCGCTATTTTTAATTGAAAATTTCTCAAGAAATCATTTCTAATTTACCCTCTCATATCTCCATATATGAGAGAGGCTTTTCATAGATCCGGGTTGTTGAATTAAATCTTCACCACTTTATGTTTTCATTAATTAATGATTTTAAAATCGTGAAACCTTTACCTGTATTTTTTCGGGTCTCACAAAGAAAATATAAGAAAGAGGAACAAAATACTAAACATGGATAAAGCTCATGGATTCTTGATGTGGTATTAATGATGTCACACCAAGGGAGGACCCTCACACCACCATAGATAAAGGACTTGAAGCTTACAAGGGTCCCCTTACAAGGGCACAGTCAAAGAAAGTCAAATAGAGCATCCATAAAGCATTAGTTTCCTTCCTCTCTTTGCTTAGTGGGCCCAAGCCCAATGAGGACTCCTTTAGGATCTACTCACACTTTTCTTGTAATATAGTTCCTAGTTAGATTCTCTAGGCTTATAGGTTTTATTTGGGCCTTGCAAGGTCAAATGGGTCACTTTATGGCCATGTACTCTCATTTTGGGCCATGTATAGGCCATACCTTTCTCTTTTAGCATCATTGGGCCTAGGAAGCATGGAGAAGCCCATTAAGAGTCTCCTTGGCCAAATTCCCTAGAGGCCTATATAAGGAGCTCTCCTTTGTAATTTCAACACATTAATGCATTTGAGATTTTACCACTTTCAAGTGAGTTTTTAGTGAGAGATTCTCTTCCTTCTCTCTAGGATTAGGAGATCTTATGCAAACTCTCATCCAAGAGGATTCCTCCCTGATTGGTGGCAAGTTCATAGGAGTTATCTTCCCTAGGAAGTAGCCTCCCATTCATCCATTTCCACCATTCCTTCCATTCTCCTCACTCCCTCCTTCCATTTCATCTTTTCTCTCTTTTCCTTACACCAAATTCCCTCCATTCTTAGAGTCTTTTCTTTCTTTTTGTGTTTTGGTTTCAACCTCAAGATGGCATTCAACATTAGCTTTTGAAGGTTAGAAGAAGGAGAAGGGCCAAGATCCATCCCATTCAAAGGAAGACTTGAAGATTCTCCTACATCATTTGGTATCATTGAGCCTTAGAGGTTCTTTTCTACTTCTTCTTCCTTTAAGCTTTTGGTTTTGTGTTCCTTTTGCTGGCTGGTTGTGCAAATTTTATCCATCTAATTGTCTTGTTAATGCCATGATATCATAGAAAACCCATAAAAAGTTATTGTTTCTTTGGAGTTTTGTGTTAGTTCTTTTTGTTCTTTCAATTTTTTTGCATACTGTACTTCTCAATTTGGTTTAGTATGTCTTCTTTGTGTTTTGCTTTTCAAAATTCAGTTTTGGCATAAGTTAGTTTTGGTTTTTAGTTTATTACATTGATTATTAAAAGTTAGTTACTTGTTAGTTGAGAAGTTAGAGCCAACTAGGTGTGTCAAAGTGCCTTTTGGAACCTCTTTCTTGTGTTCTAGAAAAATTTGTTGATCCAACTTTAGAAGTGCAATTCCGTGTGGAAGGGAGTGATTCAAGCATCTTGATTAAGTCCCAAGAGGTTTCAATCTTGAGTGTTAGGAGGTCTCATTTCAAGACTCTCCAAAAGTTAGCTCATCTTAGGAGCGTTAGAAATCTAATCCTAGTTTTGCATCTAGGTTTAATTTTGTTTTGAATGCACAATTAGGTCACCTTTTAATTCAGTCTCATTTTGTTGTATAAAAGAAAATTTGTCAAAAAGATTTAGTCATAAGCCTTCCATTCATTACTTTGGAAGAAGGTTGCATTGTTTGTCTAAGCAAGAAAGTATCAATTGAGCTTGTACTAGCCTAATTCTTGTTTTGGTTTTAGAATAAGTTTGTGGTGTTGTTTCATTAAAAAGTATAAGAGGCAAGAAAAGAAAAAGAAATAGAAGGATACAAAAGAAAGAATACAAGCCTAAATTACAAAAGTGAAAAAGGGTGTTGAAAAACAGAGTAAAAAGTAGCCTTCTTAGAAGTTGTAAGCTTGAAACACCAAAATCTTATCTCATTTTTGAAATCCCATAACCTTGAAGTGAGATGTTTGCTAGTTGACATTGTTTACACATTTTCATTTGAACTTGGTTGCATAGTGTTGTAACTTTAGAGTTTCTAAGCTTAGGTTGTACCTTGCTTTGTTGTTGCATTTTACTTCTTTGCTTGTCTAGTTTTGTCCATCATCAATTTTGAATTCCATTCAAAGTATAGCCTTTATTTCTTTGAACATTTATTTCTTTAGTGTCTTGTCAATCAAAAATCCAAAAACATTCCTATTTGAGTAGCCTTTCTTTCTTAAGCCTTTTTAGTTTGTCTTGATTCTTTCTTAAGTTTTGTCAATTGAGTTTTCTATCTTTCAAACTTCTTGATAATTCCTTCTCTATACCATTGAGGGTATCACCTTGGAACACTTGAGGTGAGAGTGAAAATTGCTTAAGTGAACTTGATCCAAAGAGAAATGGTAAGAAGTTGTGAAGATACACTTGAGAGACACACTTGTGAGGTTTCAAATTTTTGTTCATTTTTCCTTAACAATTTTGGTTGGAGTTGTTTTCCTTTGTGTGTTTTGCTAGGTGAGGTAGAGCTTATACATCAAGGGAAGAGCTTGAAGACATTGTAAAGGAAGCAAAAGCCTTGTAACTAGTAGAACATAGGGAAATTTTCAAATTCTTAGGCTTTGTGTATTAGGTTTTGTCTTGTATTTTGGACACACTTTGGACATTAAACTTTGGACACTATTATTTTCAATTTACTCTAGTTAATTTCACCTAGTGTAGTTGTATTTGCATTTGTTTGTTAACTACTTTTAGTTAATTAGTTGAAGTTAGTTAGGAGGTTACAACTATAAGTAGTTAGTTAGTTGTTGGTCTTAGCTAAAAGTTATTAGTTTGTTGCTTGTCTTAACTAATTAGGTTAATTAGTTAGTAGTTACAACTAATTCTAGTTGCATAACTAATCATAACCAAATTGGTTTAGTGTCTTAACCAATCCATAACTGAAATTAGTTGTTAGTTAGGGTTGTTAGCTTTAGTTACAACTTCCATAACTAAATAACTACTTCTAGTTAGGGTTTGTTAAGAGTTGGTTAGTTAGTTGAACTAATTTGGTTAGATTAAACTACTTGGTAACCGAATTTGGTTAAGCTTGTCTAGGGTCAGTTAATTGTTAGTAACAACCTAGGACAAACATAATCAACTTAGGTTAAAACAACCTAGGACTTGCATAAGCAACCTTAGTCAAACATCTTAGGATACAACCTAGTACAAGACAACTTAGGTTCTTGTTTCCCCTTAGGAAAGAAACCTAGTACTTGCATTTTAGGATTGTTGTGTGTTTTCTAATATGTGCCTTGCATCAAGCATCCTCGACTAGTTTGCTTACAACTTTGTTTGCCTTGTCTTGTTTTCATTGACAACCTTAAACCATGTCTTCAAGTGATAGGGAAAACAAATCTATGCTTCATAACATAATGGAAAGTTTGAATAACATCAACAATAGGTTAAATAACCTAGAGCATAATGAAAACCCTAGAGCTAGACATATAACTCAAAGAAATCAAAGACATAACAACAGTGATAGTGAGGATGAACCTAGACATAGAAGACACCATGAACATAAAAGAGAAGACATAGGCTTAAGAGAGGTAAAACTTGAAATCCCCCATTTAATGGAAAGAGTGATGTTGAAGCTTACTTAGAATGGGAGATGAGAGTTGAGCAATTGTTTAATTCTCATCAAATAAAAGAAGAAAAGAAGGTTAGGATAGCCACTCTCTCATTTCAAAATTATGCCTTAGTATGGTGGACCCAAGTGTGTAAGGAGAGAAAGAAAGATAACTTCCCACCAATAGATGATTGGTTAGACTTGAAAGCTTTATTAAGAAAACGTTATGTTCTTAATTACTATAGAGGGGAGCTATTAGCCAAGCTAAATAGACTCACCCAAGGGTCAAAGAGTGTAGAAGATTACTACAAAGCTCTAGAGATAGCCATGATTAGGGCAAACCTAGAAGAAGATGAGGAAACCTTAATGCATAGGTTCTTACATGGCCTAAATAGGAACATCAAGAATAGAGTAGAACTCCTTCCACATGTTGACATAGAAGAATTACTACACCAATGTACTAAGGTAGAGAGCCAATTCAAAGAGAGAGAAGCCTATAGTGGGCAAAATAAAGCCTACAATTCTAAGTGGGTAGGTCAAGAGAATAAGGGTAGGTTTGAAAGAAACCCTAGGGAAAGGGAAGTTGGCACTTCATCTTCCAAACCATAAAGTGAGTTACATAAGAATGGAAAAGCTTTTAGAAACCAAAGAGATAAGCATGAATCCATATCTAAACCACAATCCTCTAGATCATCTACCATCAAATATTTTAAATGCCTTGGTAGAGGTCATATTGCTTTCGATTGTCCAACAAAAAGAACAATGGTTTCCAAAACTAATGGAACCTACTCAAGTCAATCAGAGTCTAATTCTAATTCTCACTCTTCAAGTGATGACTCAAGTAGTGATTCCTATGACAGTGAGCATATTTTAGGGGATGATGGTGAGCTTTACATGATTAGAAGATTGTTTGGTAGTCATGTTAAGCTAGATGATACCACACAAAGAGAGAACATCTTTTATACAAGATGTTACATAAATGACAAACTATGTTCTCTCATTATGGATAGTGGGAGTTGTGTGAATGTTGTAAGCCAAAGACTAGTAAATAAGATGGGCTTAGAACTAATAGATCACCCTAGACCTTATAAGTTGCAATGGCTTAATGAAAAAGGGGAGATGTTAGTTAATAAGCAAGTCTTAATAAACTTCACCATAGGCACATATAATGATAAAGTAAATTATGATATAGTACCTACGGAGGCAACTCATATACTTCTAGGAAGACTTTGGCAATTTGATAGGAAGGTCATCCATGAGGGGTTCACTAACACCCTCACATTCAACTTAGATGGTAAGAAGATAGTTTTACACCCCCTAACTCCACAACAAGTAGCTAAAGATCAAATACAAATAAAGCTTAAAAGAGATAGAGAGTTAGGATCTTCTTCCTCTAATCATGTAGAAAAACATAAGAAAAACAAAAAAGAGGATAAAGGAAAAGGAGTTGTCATCTATGATGACTCTAGAACCAATTTCTTGGCCAACAAACATGATGTGAAACATGCTATATTTTCACAAAAATAATGCTTGATCATGTATGCGAAAGACATCCCTAGCACTTCCTTGTGCTCTGTGGGCACTCCTCCCCTTTTGCCCAAAAGGATTCAGAACATCCTAAATGAATTTAAAGATCTCTTTCCAAAGGATATCCCAAAAGGCTTACCTCCTATTAGGGGCATTAAACATCAAATAGATTTAATTCTCGGTGCTAGCTTACCTAATAGGCCTGCATATAGATGTAACCCTAAGGAAAGCCTTGAGATTGAAAAACAAGTGAATGAACTATTATCTAAGGGATGGATTAGAGAGAGTCTAAGCCCATGTGCTTTACCTGTTTTACTAGTTCCTAAGAAAGATGGTTGATGGAGAATATGTACCGATTATAGAGCCATAAACAATATAACCATCAAGTATAGGCATCCAATACCTAGACTTGATGATATGCTTGATGAACTTAGTGGTTCTACTATATTTTCCAAGATTGATTTTAAAAGTGACTATCACCAAATAAGAATCAAAGAGGGAGATGAATGGAAAGCCGCTTTTAAAACCAAACTTGGATAATATGAGTGGTTAGTTATGCCCTTTGGCTTGACTAATGCACCAAGCATATTCATGAGGTTAATGAATCATGTTTTGAGGGAATTCATTGGGCATTTCATTGTGGTATACTTTGATGATATTTTGGTGTACTCAAAGACCATGACATCTCATCTAAACCATCTTAAACAAGTTATTCTTTCCTTAAGAACAAATAACCTCTTTGCAAATTTTGAAAAATGTTCTTTCGGTATGGATAGCATTGTATTCCTTGGATTCGTAGTTAGTTAAGTTGATCACTCTAAAGTGAAGGCAACCCAAGATTGGCCAACACCTAAAAATGTGAGTGAGGTTAGAAGTTTCCATGGTCTTGCAAGTTTTTATAGGAGATTTGTGAAAGACTTCTCTACCTTAGCCTCCTCCCTAAATGAATTGGTGAAAAAGAATGTTCCTTTTATATGGGGGCCGAGGCAAGAGAAAGCCTTTCTAGATCTCAAGGAGAAGCTCACTCATGCTCCAATTTTAGCACTTCTAAACTTTTCTAAAACTTTTGAACTTGAGTGTGATGCTTCAAATATGGGAATAGGGGTCGTTCTCTTACAAGAAGGTCACCCTATTGCTTTCTTTAGTGAAAAGCTTAATGGGGCAACTCTCAACTATCCCACATATGACAAAGAATTCTATGCATTAATTAGAGCCCTACAAACTTGGGAATATTACTTGATCCCAAAAGAGTTTGTTATACATAGTGATCACCAATCACTAAAATTCATTAAAGGGCAACATAAGTTAAATAAAAAGACATGCTAAGTGGGTTGAGTACTTGGAACAATTTCCATATGTCATCAAGGACAAAAATGGAAAATCTAATACTGTGGCCGATGCTTTATCAAGAAGGTATTCTTTACTTACCTCTCTTGGAGCCAAAGTTATTGGACTTGATGAGATTAGGACTTTATACCCAAGTGATATTAATTTTTCAAACATTTTCAACTCATCTTCTACTTCTTCATCTCATAAAGGCTTCTACATCTTAGATGGTTACCTCTTCAAAGCCAATAGACTTTGCATTCCTAGGAGCTCTTTAAGAGATCTTTTGCTTAGAGAAAGCCATGAGGGAGGCTTGATGGGCCACTTTGGAAGAGATAAAACCTTGTCTATATTGCATGAACACTTTTATTGGCCAAAGATAAAAAAAGATGTTCAAAAATATTATGCTAGGTGTATTGTATGTAGGAAGGCTAAATCCAAACTTTCACCTAGTGGTTTATATACTCCCTTGCCAACACTTAGTGCACCTAGTAAACAAGACCCTTTCTCAACTTCTTAGGGTCTTAGTGAATAAAACTGTTAAGTCTTGGGATGAGTGTTTATCCCATATTGAATTTGCATATAATAGGGTACAACACTCAACAACCAAGCATAGTCCATTTGAGGTTGTGTATGGTTTTAATCCTCTCACTCTATTGGACCTTTTGCCTATTGAGGTTTCTGACTCTGTCCTTCATATGGATGGAGAGGCAAAGGCCAAATTTATCAAAGATTTTCATGAGAAGGTTAAGAACCAAATACAAACTAAAAATGAACACTATACTCGTTGTGCTAATAAGAAAAGAAAGGAAGTCACCTTTAAGGTTGGAGATTGGGTTTGGCTACATCTTAGAAAGGAAAGATTTCCAAACTTGAGAAAATCCAAACTTCACCCTGGAGGTGATGGCTCATTTCAAATAATCAAGAAAATGAATAATAATGCTTATGTCCTTGATTTGCCAAGCGAATATGGTGTGAGTGTTTCTTTTAATATATCTGATTTATCTCTTTTTGACTTGGATGAGGAGGATGATGCCTTAAATTTGAGGACAAATATTTTTAAAGAGGGGGGAATAATGAGGACACACTAAGAGGGGACCCTCACACCACCCTAGATAAAGGACTTGAAGCTTACAAGGGTCCCCTCAGAAGGGCAAAGTCAAAGAAAGTCAAATAGAGCATCCACAAAGTATTAGTTTCCTTCATCTCTTTGCTTAGTGGGCCCAAGCCCAATGAGGACTCCTTGAGGATCTAGTTACACTTTTCTTGTAATATAGTTCCTAGTTAGATTCTCTAGGCTTATAGGTTTTATTTGGGCCTTGCAAGGTCAAATGGGCCACTTTAGGGCAATATACTCTCATTTTGGGCCATGTATAGGCCATACCTTTCTCTTTTAGCATCATTGGGCCTAGGAAGCATGGAGAAGCCCATTAAGAGTCTCCTTGGCCAAATTCCCTAGAGGCCTATATAAGGAGCTCTCCATTGTAATTTCAACACACATTAATGCATTTGAGATTTTACCACTTTCAAGTGAGTTTTTAGTGAGAGATTCTCTTCCTTCTCTCTAGGATTAGGAGATCTTTTGCAAACTCTCATCCAAGAGGATTCCTCCCTCATTGGTGGTGATTTCATGGGAGTTATCTTCCCAGGAAGTGGCCTCTTATTCATCCATTTTCACCATTCCTTCCATTCTCCTCACTCCCTCCTTCCATTTTATCTTTTCTCTCTTTTCCTTACACTAAATTCTATCCATTCTTAGAGTCTTTTCTTCTTTTTTGTGTTTTAGTTTCAACCTCAAGATGGCATTCAACATTGGCTTTTGAAGGTTAGAAGAAGGAGAAGGGCTAAGATCCATCCCATTTAAAGGAAGACTTAAAGATTCTCCCACATTAGGTATTATTAGGATTCCTTTTTTTATTTAGTTAGTCTATGTTGATATTATAAATAAACATGCTTAAGTTTTGTTTATCTTCAAGTGCATTATTGTATTATTCTAACTAGAAGTTTAATTCCATTTGAATGTAAGTACCAATTGGTTTTCTTTGCATTATTGCTAAATTAATTAATGCTCCATTTTCCAAATAAATCTTACTAACTAACTAGTCTTATCTCTATCAGCTCTTAATCATCTTATGCAATTGTTAACACATTGCAGCCACATTTAAGGAATCACTAGTGCATATTAGGGTTTTACCCACAGTTAAAATTAGCCTTTAACCACGGTTCTACAACCATGGTTGTTCCCAGCGTGGTTATAGGTGTGGACTTTTAACTACGGTTTTGAACCGTGGTGAGAAACAACATATAACCACGGTTCAAAATAACCGTGATTAAAGCCTCATCTCCTTTAATCCTCTCAAAATCAGCCACGGTTCTAGAAGCTCCTTCAATTGATTGATTTCCTTTTCCCCATCAGATGGCAACTTCACTTCTTCTTCATTTACATGTTTCTCTAATTGACCAATCTGAATCCTACACTCCTGGGCCTTCTCCACTTTAATTTTGGCTCTCTCCCTTTTCAACAGTCTTACTCTTCTCTTCTTCCAGTAACTTGCAAGCTTCCGCTGCTCTATTTTCATATACTACAAAGCAAACCAAACATTCATGTCGATACCCTAATCTTGAAAAATAAAATTACGCATATAAATAATTAAATAAAAGAGACTTACCTTTCTTGTTCTGAGGCTGAATTTCGTTGATTGAGTTCGTGAATGGTGACAGCTTGCCGTAGAGCATTACATGATTCTCGCGCCTATTTTCGCATTTCTTCTTCCACTGTGAAAAGTAACGAAACGAGAAAAGGTTAAAATCAAAATGAAAAAGAAAAGTGAATGGGTGAAGGAAAGAAAGAGGTACATGTTCACAGCAAGCGTTGGTGGAATCAGATCTCGGATTCAATGCCATGCGAAGAATGAGCAACGGTGTTTTACCGATAAGAGAAGAGAAGAAGACGAGGAATGGAACAGAGAGAGTTATGGGTGGGGAGGGAAATGAAGAGTCGAAAGTTACTTTAGAAAAGTGAAATGAGTTGCGGGGGAGGGAAATGAAATAATAATTGGGGATGTAACCACGGTTGTAAAGTAACCGTGGTAATAGGGGTGATATGACCACGGTTTTATAGTAACCGTGGTTATAGGGGAGGTTAAAATTTAAAATTTTAAAATTTTAATTAGGGATATGACCACGGTTGTAAAATAACCGTGGTAATAGGGGTGATATGACCACGGTTCTAATGTAACCGTGGTTATAGGGGAGTTTAAAATTTTAAATTTTAAAATTTTAATTGGGGATATGACCACGGTTGTAAAGTAACTGTGGTAATACGGTTCCGCATCAACCGTGATTAAACATGTTTCCTATAATTTCAAAAATGCCACTGTGTTTTTTATGACTACGGTTATCACATAACTCTGATTAAATCCTGTCGTTATATCTATTTTTTGCACTAGTGAATGTGATCGAATACATGTTACAAGTCAATAAGGAGTGGAATAAGCTCGAGTCAATAGTTGTAATATTCCATTCTTCCTCTCCAACATTTAAAAATAAAATGGACAAGAAATACATATAAAAACCCATTTTCCTCTAATTATGGAATGGCAAGCATAAACATTCTAGGGACACCATCTCATCAGGATAGGAAACTTTTTCCAAGATTAACTTTTAATTTAGTATCCACTTTGAAATAAAATATGGCCTAATCTTACATGGGACATGATTATTGAGACAACCCGACTTAATAAACCCAAAACCGAGACCAGGGAAATTTTTTTCCAAAATTCACCAAGCAGTCGGGGTAAAAATAACCAAACGTAAGGCAAGGGAAATCAAAAACCGATCAGAGAAGGGAAGACCGAGTCAGAAAGCCACACATGGGCAAGACTCAGCTTCGGTCAAACAGGCCAGTGGAAGATGCAGCGCTTGAGCGAGCCCTTTTCTCGCTGGAGCGAATCCTCATTCGCTGTAGCGAACCCATTCACTCGGTAATTCCATTACTCGGAATCGGGACCTAAGTTCACTCGGGAACGGTCCCCATCGGAATATACTTCACCCGGTAAATTCTTACTTAGCCAAATCACAGTTATTAAACACACGGGCATATTCCACTCGGGAAATGATTCCCTCGGATACTCCACTCGGAATCCATAAGCTTCCCTCACCCGGAGTATTTCCCCAGTCCAATACCACTCGGTATATTTCAACCTCAATTCACTTGGAATACATTATCCATTCTGCACTCGGTATAATTTGATCTTCCACACTCGGAGATCACATAACCTCCATTCCCTCGGAAGAAGTCTCCACAATCAAACTCCAATCAGAATTACACCTCAATCAAACCATCACAACAACTCTTCCCTCGGAAGAGGTTCATTCAGGATTTCTCACTTGGAAATATTCAAACCCTTCCCCACTCGGGGTTTACTCATATTTTCACTCGGTAACATATGGACTAGTCTTCCCTCGGAAGTAGCCCACTTGAGTACATCTTACTCGGAACCATTCTAAGCCTTCGTCACTCGGAAAAAGGCCACACGCTAAGCTTCACTCGGACACAGCTCTCCCATCAATATTCCACTCGGAATTCATTAACTTATCATTATTCTCTCAACACCACATAATGGACAATTTCGGGTGACTTCATAACAAGGTAAAATATATATATATATACAATGTATACTTGTTCACAAACCCGATAGTCAACCCATATAATTAAATCCGTTCGGATTACAAAGAGCCGGCCAAGGCTTAACATATCTACTTACAACATATATATATATATATATATATATATTATGTGCACTTCAACAATCTGAGTGCCCATCACTCGGACTTGAGGCCATCTCTTCATTCCCAGTCCGACCTGCATATACTGAAAAATATAGCCACAGTAGGGGTAAGCTTTTACATATTAAATGACAGTTATTGACTCGGATTAATCTTCGAATCCTAAACCATTCAATAACATATCTCAATCAGCAATAATGCAGTCATTCAATATGAACATTCGTACAACATCCGATCGGAATTCATTCAACTCAATCAGGGCTATATAATCCCCTTCATTCACCCAACATATATCATAACCATATTATCATCTTGCACTCGACAACAACATCAACATACATATATTCCAATCGGGATTAATCAATTCGTACATGGCTATATAACTCAGATTATTCACCACAGCATGTATCACAACCACAACATCACATTGCACTCGGCAATAACATCAGTATACATGAATTCATCTAATTAGATTCCACTCAAGTCATTCAAGACTATATCAATCATGTTATTCCAAATAGCATTCCACATATTCATGCAATTCACATTGAGCTCAATGACAATCATAAGTGTGCACACATTCATTTCACCCGGATCCGGTTATTTATTACCAATTTTTATTGTTGCAACATAGGCTCCAAGCCTTTTTTCAGCTCCAAGCTGATTCGTCCGTTTTACTGGTACCAAACCGTTTGCCCTCACATGTAACACAGTCACTCCAAGCGATAATGGAAGTATTACGGGCAACCCCGAGTCCAACCCGGTAGGCTTGCCTTGAGTCCGACCCAAGGTCTTTAAGCGTCCAACGCTTAGTGCACTCGGCACTGCCTCGAGTCCAACCCGAGGTCTTTCATTATATTTTCAACACATATTCATCTGATTGCCGATCGGTATTAAGCGTCCAATGCTGTATGCTCCAAGCATTTCCAGTGGTGAATCAGATGCATACGGTCTTATTCATCAGGCGTCCAACGCCAATGCACTCAGTATTCAAATATCAATAATATGCATCCAATGCATTTTATCATTATTATTCATAAATAGGGGTCGGCATACCAATAACACAATACATGCACTTGGCAATCACATACACTTGGCAATTCACATGCTTTTTAATATAAAATCCCAAACGGGAATTAACATAACCGACCCACATCTCATGCACTCGGCAATCACAATGCCATCCTCTCGGAATTATCATTTACAACAAGTATCACATGCTATTTCATATAATATCCACTCGGGATTAACACAACAGTCCCCCATCTTATGCACTCAGCATTCGCATGTTCAATGACAAGCATCACATGCATTTAAGCACAAAATCACACACGGGGATCAGTACAATAAACTCATATACTCGGCTTTCTCATTAATAGCCACAACATACCATACATTCACTCGGCATACTCATTAAAGCCAACATTTCCATGCATTCACTCAGCATTTCATATTTATCATCATACATCTCATGGACAGAATCATGACAACATTACGCTGACCACAATAATCATAAATCCGGGTGTTTCATGCACCAATACTCAACTACAACATATCAATCAATATATTTCAAACATGACACAACATATTAAAGCAAAACCACCCGGAACCCGTCCATAAACCATACATTTGAGATATAAATTAGCCCTCTACCTGGAATAAAGATCCCAGAAGCTCCCTGAGCTTGCATCACCACGAAGTCAGCACAGTACCCTGCTTGGAGGAACACCGAGCCACTTGGACACACGAACAGCTCTGCCTCCAAGACACTCCATGCTCTGTTCGCAAGACAGTGGAGAGTCCCATGCCTCCAAGGCACAACACAGTCCTCACACTCGGTCCAGTGGAGGATTCCAAGGCTGCTCCCCCACTCAAGCAGTCTAGTCTTCGCCAACAATGAAGGACCCCCAGACTTTCATGTAACACAGTCATCAACGTTCAGGCAGAACGGTGGAGGATCCCAGCCTCCAAAACACACAGCACCATGCTGTTTTCTCAACCACCACGCTGTTCCACTCGGTTCTACACAGTGTTGAGTGGAAGAAGAAAATGAAGGGGGAGACGAAGAAGAAGAAACAGCAAGAAGAAGAAGAGTCTCCAGGGAATTCTGGAGAGAACCCAAGAGTGTTTACAGCCTAAACCAAGTGAGACGGGCAGAGAGTGGGTAAGGAAAACGTGAATCCGAAGCTTCCATCATTACCCTGCCCAGGGTCCACTCTCCCTCTCAATCAACAGTCCATCCACATTTAATGCAATTCCCATCAGCCATCAATCACCATTACTCTCCCATCCCATCAGCGTGGGAATCACGAGGGAGAGAGGACCGAAGCTTCATTTTATACCACCAAGGGCACCGATGTCATTTCCTGGCCACATATTATTATTATTATTATTCAATCAATAAATCTTAATTCTCTAATTAACCTTAATCAAAACCAGGATGTTACACTACTCCCCTCCTTCAAAGAATTTCGTCCTCAAAATTCAAATACAACTTACCTCAACAAACAGCTTAGAATATTACTACCTCAACTAATTACATGTCTCTGCTTCCCAAGCATTCACCGACCGGTTCATAATTCCACTCGGTATAGCTTCACCTCTCAGGCGGTTTACCGACCGCTCCACAATTCCAGTCGACATAATCGCTAAAGTCAGATCCTACCTGATTACAACCTCTTCATAGAATTCAATATATTTAGGGATTCAATTTTTTAAAACGTACAAGTTACCCCATTTAACTCTACCAATTCACCCTAACCAAGGGCACCTCTAGTTCTTTGGCCACTCGGCTCTACACTCTCAACGCTATTTGGTGTACACCTATCGTCATTTCCTTCAATTCATAGGATTTACTCTCCATAATTATGTACCCACACAGAATATAAACTCTAAATTGTGTCACATGAGACACATTATGGAGGTTAATCAACTAGCTGGGAAGAATCTAGTCGGTAAACAACATTACTGATTCCCACCAATACTCACTATTGTCCGATTTATCTCAGATTAAACCCTCGGATATTCAACATCCGACCACTAAAATTCTTCTCTAAGCCATGATATATCTTGGCAATACCGAGCCATCTGCATCAATTAGCACAGTTTGCCTGGATTTACCTCGTACAGGCACCACACTCGGTCCTAAAATCTCAGATTTCTAACCATTCCTTCGGCTAATTCCATGCCTACACCCTAAGAATGTCACTCAGACCTGTCATTCAAAACGGGTTATTCGGGGTTGGAAGGCAATTCTCACCCGGAAAACTTTCTACTTACCAAAAATTCACTCAGAATTCAAGCCTACTTTGAAAACAAACCTGAGTTCAAACTCAGCAGCTCAAAACATCGATCCGAACACAAATATGAATAAATTTACCTCTCGGATATCTACTCCCCTCGGGAGCCATTCACTCGAAAACTTACACATTCAAAGTTCTATTTCCCGTCCAGAAGTACTTTCCTCCTGGAAAAATTAATCGGTGGAACACCATACGGGTGTTAGGGATTTCACCCTTGATACCTTTCCACTTGGGACCGTCCCACACGATACCATTCCACTCAGAAGTGTCACAAGCAGAGGCACTTCACTTCAGATCTTACCTTACTCAGAAGTGTCACGCTCGGACACAATTCCCTTAACTTAGTAATGACTCCCCCAAAATGATGTTTCACTCGGAACATCATAACTCCACTCAGAAGTTCTTTCTCCCAGAAAGATTTCACTCAAAATTATCTCTACTTTCTCACACTCGAAATATATTAATCTTTCCCGAGCAAATCCTCACCTTGTCTATCACCTCGGCTCAAGGTCACGGTTTCCTCACTAAACTTACCGTATCACTCGGTTAGCCTTATAAAACTTTCAATCTTTAGTGACAGACTTGATCACCCTTTTATTTCAATAATCAATCATTATTTTAATAGCCAATTCATACCCAATAACCTCTGATCCTCTCGGAGGTAAACACATCAAGGTTAAAACAACCTTCTATCCTCATTCCGATACACAACCACTTACTATTCATTCAATACAACTCTCATCTTCACTCAGAACAGCCTGATAGACTCACCATCACCATAAGTAGTTACAGCCTCACCTGCCCGACTTATGAATTGCTGCATCCGACTTATAGGATGACGTCTCATTCCTATAGGGTTACAACAATTACATAGAGTCACTGCAAAATTGTACGCTGCCACAATACCTATGGTATGAATAGTCGTCTCGGAACAGCATACATTACACTCCTTTCACTCACACCGACCAAACTCACTCAACTAATACTAATTCATAAAAATTAATGGTAATTCACACACATATATATAAGCAATACATTTACACCAACATCATCATTATGCACCACCTAGGGCACATCACGCAATAACAATCATGAAATATAGTTTACCATTACTATAAAACAATATAATGGCAATAGGTTTCTGACCCCCACAAGGTACACACCTAGTCATAAAATGGCATATCAACAATCGGCTTCTAGCCTTTACCGAGTAAATATCTCTTTAAATCTTATTCATCACAAAACCATGGCTCAACAGCCTAATAATCCCTCATTTCATCACTCATCACAGGCCATCAATCAATTTAAGCCTAGATGATTCACTAGACTCTCTTAGATATACCACTCGGTTTACATTATGTTTTTCAATCACATAACGGGTTCCTACATCGGTGAACCTTTTCCATTAATCATAAACACAAGCCAGTGGAGTACAATCATCATCATTCTCAGTACCAAAAAGTACTCGGATTTCAACCTTACCACTTACTATCCATCCAGTATCACATTTATTATTTATATTTCACCTTAAGACAATTCAAGCCTCAACAATCTATTACACAATCCCTTTACTCGGCTCAACAATCCATAAGGTCAATCAGATTATCCGACTCGGAAATTCCAGGGGTCACCTAGTACTCCTCGTGAGACACTCCCAAAACATTCAAATATCACCGAGTCGAAACCACCATAGGGTCTAGTTCCACAAAATCTAATAGCATACAATTATACTAAATCCGATTGGGATTTTCATACTTTATGGGTCACCACTAAATCAATTATTCGCTCGGTTTTCAACCACAAGACCAAGTCTAACCTAAATCCTCAGGTATCCAATTACATCAATTTCTCACCCAGTTTTCTAACCTCTCAGGTATCCATCTCAATAATATCCGATCATACTTGATCATGCCCAATCAACTGGGTTACCACACCTAGTGGTCTATCATCAACCAATCATTCACTCGGTTTTCACACACCAGAAACCGAGACACTACCCCAATCAAATATGCATCAGATTTTACATTTAATCACCTATCACATACCCAGATTTCCAACTTAGGAAACTGCAACACATCCCTTATACCATAAATCACGTACATCATATATCATATAGAGTTCTCGTGCCAAAGGATGATCCCTTACAAATGGCACAACCGATCAATTGAATTCGGAAACACCACACTAGGGAATTCCTTCATTATCATTCACTTAATCAATTCAAATATGTGAGTTCTAATCCATTCAACAAATATTCCTAGGCTAGAAGCCACTAGTATAGCTTACTCAAGAGACCGAACCAACCAATACAGTTCCAATGCATATGAGGTCTCAACACCTATCATTCTATTTTCTCTCATTCAACCCCACACTTAGAACAACCTTTTATTCAATAAATAGCCGAACCAGGGCAGTAACAATCCTCTACCCTAAATCAACATCTTAACAGTAGTACCTCTCATTACGGTCTACAACAAAACACATAGGCATATATCATCACACAAATCATGGTTAAATATGCATTAAATCTAATAAAATACCATAAGTAATGATGACAACCGGTCACATTGCACACAACCGCTTACAATCAGTAAGCATACCTTGGCCATAGACCTTTTAAGTCCACTCTGATACCAAAATGACACAACCCGACTTAATAAACCCAAAACCGAGACCAGGGAAATTTTTGTCCAAAATTCACCAAGCAGTCGGGGTAAAAATAACCAAACGTAAGGCAAGGGAAAGCAAAAACCGATCAGAGAAGGGAAGACCGAGTCAGAAAGCCATACATGGGCAAGACTCAGCTTCGGTCAAACAGGCCAGTGGAAGATGCAGCGCTTGAGCGAGCCCTTTTCTCGCTGGAGCGAATCCTCATTCGCTATAGCGAACCCATTCACTCGGTAATTCCATTACTCAGAAACCTTTAGTTATTAGAACACCCAGGCCATAAAAATGTAGGAGGACAAATCCAAACCCCTAGTCCCCTACACCACGAACCCATTCATAGAAGAGATAATGGCAGCCCCTACACCATTGCACTACAAACCCCCTACTATGGAAAAGTATGATAGGAGAGGCGATCTGGAAGAGCTTCTTACTATGTTTACAACCAACTTACTCATCTCGAGAGCACTCGACACCCTACTATGTAGAACCTTCCCCATAACCTTGACCAAGTTCGCTCTCTTTTAGTTTTCATATATTTCCTCAAGGAATGTGTCATGTTTTGCAAAACTGATAGAAAAATTCCTCACTCAGTTTTCCTTAAGCTAATCGATTTAACAAACCTTACACAATTTAGTCAATCTAAAATAAGGACGAAGAGAGACCCTCAAGTAGTTTATGACCTATTTCAAAGAACAAGCCATCCAATTCTAAGATCTAAGCTTGAAAGTAGCGCTCCATGCAATCCAACCAGGGTTACATCCAGGTAAATATTTTGACTCCTTAGCTAAAAAACTTCCTCTTAACATGGAAGATTTCAGGCAAAAGCCAGTGCAATATATGAACATGGAGGAGCGAGAAGTCGATCGAGTAGGTAATTTTGAGTACGTAATGATGAAAGCGGAGCCATGGAAGAAAGCAATCTACCCCAACCCAAAATATGATATATTCACTCCTTTGAACAACAGGCGTGACAAGATCATGCATGAAGTTTATAGCACCGGTGTAACACCTCTGATTTTTCTATGATTAGTTTATGGACTAAAGTGTGACATTTTGTGTGTTTCTATGAGTAAAATTTAGGCTTCGACCATCCTATTATTATGATTGATGTGCTTATTTGACTAAGAATAAAATGGACTAATATGACTTAATAGGATGAATAAGTGGCATAAAGGAAAAAGTGTTGCAATGACTAGGAAAGGAAATTAGAATTTTAATCGACACAACAAACGTATTACCGATTGGAAATATCATTGGGGGTGTCAGTGATCGATATCGAGTCTTTGACATTTCATAAAGGATGAAGGATGATGGGGGCCGAGCCAATTACTCAAGATTCATGTCTATCCAATCAATTGAGAAAAAACTCGAATTCTGTCTTGTAGCCTTATACCTATGCTCCACTATTTTTGGCCTAACTTATTCAACAAGTGTCTGATTTGAGTAATCTTGGTCTCAAAAGCTTTATAAAGAAACATAGTACAATTCTTATCAAGACCTTCGAGTCCAATTCTAAAAACATAACTCCCAGTTTTTATTTTAAGATTCGAGTCCAAGAATTCATGTAACAAATGCATACCTTTTAGTATTTTAGGTATAACTTTCTCTATAGTTATTGGAATCGAGTGATTATTATCTTAAAATTATCGTAACAAAATTCTCTATAATTCTTATGTAGACCCCGAAGGCCAATTCTAAACCCATAATTCCTAGTTTTTATTTTGCGTAACTGGCCCATAACTTCATGTTTAACCTGAACACCCTTTAGTATTTTAGGTGTATCTTTCTTTATAGTTATTGGGATTGAGTGATCTTTGACTCGTTGGAAAAGGGAGAAAACAAGGAAGAATTTTCATGTTCATCATTTTCCTAAATTGTCACTAGAACACAAAGTTGTTTTTCCATCAAAAAGTCCCATGAAAGTTGTCCAAAAATAGTCACACATATTACCTTACTGCTTCATTTCCACATGCCCTTCAGCCTAGCTCTTGTCACCCACTAAGTTTGCATGTATTTGACATAATTCCACTAAAATATCCACCTCTTTGCTTGGCTGTATGGTGATGGTTGTTGTTTCCACCTAATTCCCATCTCAAATCATGCATTACCACCTAACTTTCCACTAAGTTAACAAGTGTAACACCCCGGCCTGAAACTAGGGGTAAATTTTTTGAGATTTTAAAATAATTATAAGTAGAAGAAATTCTATATATATAATGCCGAGTAATTACCCCGGATCATTAATAACCGATCTCATATATGAAGATATGAGAAAGGTATCAGAGTGTACCTCGGACGACCGGACTTGAGGCCGTCACAAGGGAAAAGCGGAAGATGAAATTAAATTCAAGAGTTATTAAAATATATACCAAAAAGAGGATGAAAGATGCCTCATCGATTTGTTAAACAATGGAAATATATTTTCATAATAATAATGTCATTCATACATTGTCCAGGTCATTAATGAAAATTAGCCATACATATCCGGTCTAATTTTCCTACATGACCTCCAAAATCAACCGTTATCAAGTTAATTTCAAAATAAGCATATACACACCATATGCTATAAAAAATGAAGATATACGCTGGTCAAGGCTCACCCACATTCCTTTCATATTTACCTCCTCTAATACTCGACCTCTAAAAAGAGTAGGGTTTTACTTCATACCTACATCAAACTTAAAAAAATGGCAACAGAGAGGTGAGTAACATAATTCAAGTGTACCAAAGTCATACATTATGATGATATTTATAAATGTGTGCATTACATTCATTTTTCAAGAAAACATCACAAGTTTCACACACATGATACATCATTTCATGTCAACACATTACATGTCCAAATAAGTATATTCACAAGGCAATATCATATATAATATATCCTTAACATTTTTAATAATCATCACACTTTAATGTTAGTACCTCGACTTACTTTCGCTCTATTTAACAATCATCCATCGCCACCATGGGCTATCAACTAGGCATATCTCTGGCTATATGCAAATGCTCTTAAAGCTAATGCATATGCACAACGAAATTATTTTCAAGTTCGAATCTGACTGTGGGAAATCATCAACATATCAAATGTGGGACAAGCATAGGTGTGCTACTATGCCCCTACTACAGTAGTAAAATGTGTACACTTATATCCAATTTCATGCATGCTCAACAACATATTTTACTGGTACCAAACCGCTCTCGCCCATCTGTAGTACTAGTTACCCCGTGACTGCGAATCATTATTATGGCCGTACTTGCCAAAGTGCTATGGGCCTCCCCCGAACACATATCGAAGGAGCCGTGTCCCGTCGGACACCGAGGTAAACTGATCATCACAGAGTCGTCCTCCCACAAGGCCTGCCACATAGGGTGCCTCGTCACCAAACTAAGGGCAGCTTCGTGATTCCCCGAATCACTAGGGTGCAATAACAATATACCCGTGCACTAGGCCGCCCTCCCACTGGGCCTGCCTATTGGAACCCCAAACATTCCATATAAACAGTGAATGATATGCCATGGATGCAAATGCCAATCAATGCATTCTCACACTATGCATCCTAAATGCCACTCAATCAATCATCTATTCACGACCACCACTTAGTGGATTTCAATATTCTTAATCTTTACCAATCCTCGTTGGAACTCATACACATCGGCAGTTAGTGGCAATCACATTCATCAATTCATATATACATGTTTGGGATATTTCACATCATCGATTTCAATTTAAAACATGGTTTCAAACCATCATGACATATTTCATCAACATATTCAACATAATATCAGATCCAGTCTCGATACCGAAACTAATGTACGTATATCACTTCATCCGCTCTGTATGCAATACAGACTCGGCAAGTAAAACATCAGACATTAAGATTGGTCTCCTCTCATTAGGATACCGGATAATCGTGTTAGGCACATACAGCACCGGTCTAAAACCTTAGTCATCTATTGACTCTCGTGGCTGGTCCCACACTGGATTGTTGACTCTGGCTCAGACCAGTTTAATATCATATTCATCATCCCAAACACATGCCACATAACATTAATCATTCTAAATGCACTCAAATCATGAAATCATGACATCGTTCACACAAACAATCATTAAGCATAATCACATACACATATTTTCACATCATCAATGGATAAAATCATGCATTTAGAATAGTTACCCCCTCCTACCTCAAGAGAAGTAGTAATCACAGCGGTCAGATGGTTCCGCCTCGTCGATGGGGTTATTTCCTACATCACAATATATCACACAATTATTTTCTATTCAACCACCTCAGTTCGGGCGTCTACGCTTATTATTATGCACATTTAATGCCAAACCCATTAACAGGTTCCCACATTAATGGTTCCCAACATTAATGGCCATTCACCTTTAATAACATCATTTTACCTCACCAATAACAATTATTTAACACAATAAATGCTTCTCCACTCATATTTTACATTTCCCTAAATCGTAGGGTTAGGGTTTCTCTAAAACCCAACAACACTCATTAAATCACATTCCCAACATCAAAACCCAAAAACCCATAGTTCATACTCTTGAGAAATAGCAAGAGCTTACCTCAGGAGAAGGAATGAGAGAGTTTTCCAAGAGAGGGAAAACTACATAAAAATGAGGAGAAAGGAGGGTGAGACTTCAAGCTCCAAACTCTTCCAAGCTCCAATCTGCTCCAAAACCTTATAGGGTCCAATGAACCTAGGGCTTAACTTTCCACTTTTCAACGCCCTTCCAATACCCTTATCTCTTGACACCCTCAAAAACACGTGATCGCCAACTTGAAACTCAAGTGGCTTTTCCTTTTATCATAATAACTCTTTTGACGATCTTTGGCAATTTTTATCTTTTCTTATATCATCTTAATCTGTTCATTTGTCTCCATAATCAACTACGGCCCCAAAGCCCAACTCTCTCCAGTTTCGAGCCAACACAACGGAGTTCTACATTTTCGACCATATAAAGCTTCATAGGGAGCCATACCAATAGATTTGTGGTAACTATTGTTGTATGTAAATTCAATTAGTGGTAGGAATCTTTCCCAACAACCATTGTACTCCAACACACAAGCCCGTAACCAATCTTCAAGGCTTTGAATTGTCCGCTCGGATTATCCATCCATTTATGGATGATACGCCGAACTAAGCTTCAACTTGGAACCCATTGCCTCGTGCAAGCTTTCCCAAAATCGGGAAGTGAATCGCGGGTCGCGATCTGACACGATGCTCAAAGGCACACCATGTAGCCTAACGATCTCCTCTATGTACATCCGGGCTAATTTCTCCAATGAAATCTCCATATTCATGGGCAAGAAGTGAGCACACTTCGTCAACCGATCTACAATTACCCATATAGCATCATTTCCAGTACGTGTTCTGGGAAATCTAGAAACAAAGTCCATACCAATGTCGTCCCACTTCCATACCAAGATATCAAGGGCTCTCAAATCACTAGATGGTTTCTGATGTTCAACTTTCACCTTTTGACAAATAATACAAGAGGCTACATAATTAGCCACATCCCGTTTTATGCCGGGCTACCAGAAATTCTTCTTCAGATCTTGATACATTTTCATGGCACCAGGATGTATGCTCAACACACTTTTGTGAGCTTCTTCAAGTACCAATCGTCTTAGATCACCACCAGATGGAACATAAATCTGGTCTTTCACACGCCAAATACCATCATGACCTTCCGTCAAAAATGAATTTTTCCCATTAGCTTGAGCTTCCTTCATCTCAATCAAGTACTCATCCTTCGGTTGTTGCAATTTCATGGTCTTAAGGAATACATTTGGTACCGTTAACACCTCAAAAGACATCTTTTTCAGGGTATATATGACTACACCCATGTTCAAATTCCAAAATTCCTCAATGAGCTCCATCTCTTTCACCATCATAGTAGAAACATGTAACGATTTTCAACTCAAGGCATCGGCAACCACATTTGCTTTTCTGGGATGATACCTCAATTCAAACTCATAATCTTTCAGAAACTCCATCCATTTCCATTTTGCATATTAAGCTCCTTCTGATCAAACAGATATTTGAGACTCTTATGATCACTAAAGACCATAAACTTAGAGCCATACAAATAGTGCCACCATAACTTTAAGGCAAACACCACCGCCGCCAATTCTAGATCATGTGTAGGGTAGTTAACCTCATGCGGTCGCAACTGTCATGATGCATAGGCTATCACACGTTCTTTTTACATCAACACGCAACCAAGACCAAGCTTAGAAGCGTCACAGTACACCATGAAATCATCCAATAAGTCTGGCAAAGCCAACACAGGAGCAGAAGTGAGTCTAACTTTCAACTCTTGGAAACTCCTTTCATAATCAAGACTCCATACAAATGGTTGATTCTTACAGGTTAGCTTCATTAAAGGCAAAGCCAATCGGGAAAATCTTCAATAAATCTCTGGTAATAACTGGCAAGACCAAGAAAACTTCTGACATCGGTCACAGACGTCGGTCTTTCCAAGCCAGCACAACTTCAATCTTAGATAGATCAACAGTAACACCATCCTTACAGATAATATGTCCAAGAAATTGGACCTCGGATAACCAAAATTCACACTTAGAAAGCTTTGCATACAACTTTTTCTCTCGAAGGACATTCAATACAAGACGAAGATGTTCTTCATGTTCCTCATGGCTCTTGGAATAAATAAGAATATCATCAATAAACACCACCATGAACTAGTCAAGATATTCATGAAAGATGTGATTCATGTAATCCATGAATATCGCAGGAGCATTTGTCACTACGAATGGTATCACTACATACTCATAGTGCCATATCGAGTTCGGAAGGCAGTTTTAGGAATATCTTCGGTCTTTACCCGAATTTGGTGATATCCGGAACATAGATCGATCTTTGAGAATACAACGGCATCCTTCAATTGATCCAAAAGATCGTCAATGCAAGGTAGGGGATATCGGTTCTTAATGGTCAACTTGTTAAGTTGTCGATAGTCCACACATAACCTCATACTTCCATTCTTCTTTCTGACCAATAAAACAGGCGCACCCCAAGGAGACACACTTAGGCGAATAAATTCTCGTTCTAATAACTCTTCAACTTGTCTTTTCAACTCGGTTAATTCCATAGGAGACATCTGATATGGCACTCGGGAAACAGGTTCCGCTCCCAGAACAAGATCAATAGAAAACTCCACCTCGCGTGGAGGAGGTAAACCAGGTACCTCATCAGGAAATACATCCAGAAATTTAGACACAATAGGAATATTTAAGGGATCGGGACCATTTATCCCATCAGCAAGAGATAATAGTATGCAAAGTTGAGCTATACTATACACATTAAATTTCCCCACATCTGAGGAAGGGAAAATGATAATCCGTTGTTAACAGTCAACCAAGACTTTATTGGCGGAGAGCCAGTCCATACCAAGAATGATCTCCAAGCCCTTCATAGGTAGCAAATGTAAGAAGTACCAAACTTTATCCCTTCCAGGAGCATATCAATGTTATCACATCGATTAACTTATCTGAGACAAGCACCGGTTGGGGTAGTAACCACAAGGGAATTTTTCATTAGGCACACCGACAATTTCAATCGCCGTACACAATCCTTGGATATAAAAGAATGGGTCACACCTGAATCATAAATAGCATGCACAGAATTTGAGTATTTCACACTTACTTTCAACTAGGTTATCGGCTTGAGCTGCTTCTTCACTGGTCATAGCAAATACTCTTCCAGTAGTTGGTTGGTTAGCACCATGATTGTGACCATTCCGGCCACCATTATCATTACCTCGGCCGTTCCCCTTACCATGACCGTTGCCACCATTTTTGTTGCCATTACGACCACTATTGCGGCCGCCATTACCGTTTCCACGACCACGGCCTCTAAAAGCACTATAGCCACCCCGGTTCCCATCATTGCAAGCTACTACATCCATAGCATTTAAAGGACAATCGGGACGAATGTGTCTCGGTTGGTTGTATCGATAGCACACCATAACTTCTTTATTTCCATATTCATGGGCTAAATGGTTTCCACCACACCGAAAACATCGGAGTCCTTGGCCACCACCTCAGCCATTATTTGTACCATGCCTTCCACCACCTCGTCCACCTCTAAAAGAAGAGGACCCATGTACAAATTGTCTATTACTCTTAAAGTTTCCCTTCTTCTTGAAGTTAGGGGATTGACCCCTCAGTCTTTGATCATGTCCTGAATAACTCTTGGGAGCCACATCATTCTCTTCAAAAATTCTACACTTGTTCACAAGAGTAGGGAAGCTCCTAATCTCTTGGTGACAAATTGCCTTCTTAATTTCTTGGTGTAATCCATTCTCAAACTTAACACATTTTGAAGCTTCGGTACCTTTCTGTTGGAAAGGAGGGTAAAACACACATAGCTCTTCAAACTTCGAGGCATATTCCTCCACCGACATGCTTCCTTGTTTGAGCTCCACAAGCTCTTTCTTGTTCTTGTAGCTCTCAGGAAAGTACTTCCTAAGGAACTCCACCTTAAAGTTCTCCCAATCCAAAGGAGTATGAGCCGTTATCATACGCCCACGAGTGAGAATCCACCAAGATTCAGCCTCATCTCGGACCATAAACACCGCGTATTCAACTTTTTGAGCTTCCATACACTCCATACTAGCAAATATCCGTGCTAAGTCACGGATCCAAACATAAGTGTCCTCTGGTTTATAGCCTCCATGAAATTCGGAAGGATTCCACTTGAGAAATCGGTCAAGACCATGATTTGGCTGACCAACGGGTTGTTGTTGCCATTCTAGGATATCAGCAAATCGATTGAAGGCTTCAGCCATAGCGGCTGCGTCAATATTACGCCTATTCGCCATAAATCAGTCTAGACACACAATATAATCATAATTAGAAACCGCGTGTTTCTTTCCTCAATATATACCAATCATTATCAACTATCATTAATACAAATATCATCATAACAAATTAGAAGGTAAATATGAGGAAGGAAATGCCTGGCCGGGCTTAATATCAATCACAATATAAAGTAGTGAGCAATTCAAGCTCCAATAATGCTTAACTATAACTATAACATGTCAACATTAAGTGACAATCACTCTTTAACAATATTTACTTCATATAATTCATCAATAAGCAATCCATGCTCTGATACCAGGCTATAACACCCTGGCCTGAAACTAGGGGTAAATTTTTCGAGATTTTAAAATAATTGTTAGTAGAAGAAATTCTATATATATAATACCGAGTAATTACCCCAGATCATTGATAACCGGTCTCATATATGAAGATATGAGAAAGTTATCAAAGTGCACCTTAGATGACCAGACTTGAGGCCGTCATAAGGGAAAAGCGGAAGATGAAATTAAATTCAAGAGTTATTAAAATATATACCAAAAAGAGGATGAAAGATGCCTCATCGATTTGTTAAACAATGGAAATATATTTTCATAATAATAATGTCATTCATACATTATCCAGGTCATTAATGAAAATTAGCCATACACATCCGGTCTAATTTTCCTACATGACCTCCAAAATCAACCGTTATTAAGTTAATTTCAAAATAAGCATATACACACCATATGCTATACAAAATGAAGATATACGCCGGCCAAGGCTCACCCACATTCCTTTCATATTTACCTCCTCCAATACTCAACCTCCAAAAAGAGTAGGGTTTTACTTCATACCTACATCAAACTTAAAAAAATGGCAACAGGGAGGTGAGTAACATAATTCAAACATACCAAAGTCATACATTATGATGATATTTCTACATGTGTACATTACATTCATTTTTCAAGACAACACCATAAGTTTCACACACATGATACATCATTTCATCTCAGCACATTACATTTCCAAATAAGTATATTCACAAGGCAATATAATATATAATTTATCCTTAACATTTTCAATAATCATCACAGTTTTAATGTTAGTACCTCGGCTTTCTTCTGCTCTATTTAACAATCATCCATCGCCACCATGGGCTATCAACTAGGCATATCTCCGGCTATATGCAAATACTCTTAAAGCTAATGCATATGCATAAGGGAATTATTTTCAAGTGCGGATCCGACTGTGGGAAATCATCAACATATCAAATGTAGGACAAGCATAGGTGTGCTACTATGCCCCTACTGCAGTAGTAAAATATGTACACTTATATCCAATTTCATGTACGCTCAACAACATATTTTACTGGTACCAAACTGCTCTCACCCATCTATAGCACTAGTCACCCCGTGACTACGAATCTTCATTATGGTCGTACTTGCCAAAGTGCTACGGGCCTCCCCCGAACACACATCGAAGGAGCCGTGTCCCGTCGGACACCGAGGTAAACTACTCATCACAGAGCCATCCTCCCACAGGGCCTGCCACATAGGGTGCCTCATCACCAAACTAAGGGCAGCTTCGTGATTCCCCGAATCACTAGGGTGCAATAAAAGTATACCCGTGCACTGGGCCGCTCTCCCACTGGGCCTGCCTATTGGAACTCCTAACATTCCATATAAGCAGCGAATGATATGCCATGGATGTAAATGCCAATCAATTCATTCTCACACTGTGCATCCTAAATGCCACTCCATCAATCATCCATTCACGACCACCACTTAGTGGATTTCAATATTCTCAATCTTTACCAATCCTCGTTGAAACTCATACACATCGACAGTTAGTGGCAATCACATTCATCAATTCATATATATATGTTTAGGATATTTCACATCATCGATTTCAATTCAAAACATGGTCTCAAACCATCATGACATATTTCATCAACATATTCAACATAATATCAGATCCTGTCTCGATACTGGAACCAAAGTACAGATATCAATTCATTCGCTCTGTATGCAGTACAGACTCAGCAAGTAAAACATCTGACATCAAGATCGGTCTCTTCTTATTAGGATACTGGATAACCATACCGGATACATACAGCACCAGTCAGCACCAGTCTAAAACCTTAGTCATCTATTGACTCTCGTGGCTGGTCCCACACCGGATTGTTGACTCCACTCAGACCAGTTTAATATCATATTCATCATCCCAAACACATGCCATATAACATTAATCATTCTAAATGCACTCAAATCATGAAATCATGACATTGTCCACACAAGCAATCATTAAACACAATCACATACACATATTTTCACATCATCAATGGATGAAATCATGCATTTAGAATAGTTACCCCCTCCTACCTCAAGACAAGTAGTAATCACCGCGGTCAGATTGTTACGTCTCGTCGATAAGGTTATTTCCTACATCACAATATATCACACAATTAGTTTCTATTCAACCACCTCGGTTCGGGCATCTACGCTTATTATTACGCACATTTAATGCCAAACCCATTAACGGGTTCCCACATTAATAGTTCCCAATAACCATTAAGCTTCATTAATGGCCATTCACCATTAATAGCATCATTTCACCTCATAAATAACAATTATTTAACACAATAAATGCTTCTTCACTCATATTTTGCATTTCCCCCAAATTGTAGGGTTAGGGTTTCTCTAAAACCAAACAACGCTCAGTAAATCACATTCCCAACATCAAAACCCAAAAGCCCATAGTTTATACTATTGAGAAATAGAAAGAGCTTACCTCAAGAGAAGGAATGAGAGTTTTCCAAGAGAGGGAAAACTACATGAAAATGAGGAGAAAGGAGGGTGAGACTTCAAGCTCCAAACTCTTCCAAGCTCCAAACGAAAATGGAAGAGGAAAGATGGCACACCACCACCCTTTTGCTTAGGGTTTTTGAAGAGAAGTAGAAGAGGAAATGAAGGAGATGAATAGAGAAGAAGAAGAAGTAAGGTGTTTGTTAAGAAGGACCAAGAAGCTGACGTGAATAAGAAGGGGAAAATGGGCCATTAGGCTTTATTTTTAATTCCTTATTAAATATTCACCATTTTTTGACAAATAAGATCTCAGTTTGGGCTCAATACCTTATCCAAAAATTATTCCAAACACATATTCAGATTCCCAATAATATCCTTAACAACCCTGACCAATATTATCCCAATCAGAGATACTTGGTCTAACACCTATATTTCAACCGGGCTCATTTTTATCTTATCCAGTTCTAATAAATTATAAACAGTTCCCAAAAATCTTAATTTATTTATTCCCAATATTTTAAAACATTAAATAACCCAAATATAATTATTTAATATTTATCTCCTTAATAAATCTTTTATTTTAAAATTTAGGGTGTTACAACAAGCATATCTCCTATTGCAACATAACCCTTTCCATGCATTATCTGAAATAATCTCACTAAAATTTCCACCTTTTTTATAGCCATGTGATAATGGTTGTTATTGCCACCTAATTCTCATCACAAATCATGCATTGCCACCTAACTTTCCACTAAGTTAACAAGCATCTCTCCAATTGCCATATAACCCTTCCCATGTACCCACTTAGCTAAAGATTTAGTGGATTAATTCCACTCACGTTTCCATGCAAAATCTAAAGCTTACACGTGTACTATTATCCAATCCCTTGCCATTACTCCTTGCCATATTGTCATATGAATTTGCTTCCAATTTCCAGTAACTCCATTCTATAAAAAAAGAGAACCAAGACCATGTATTCCTCTTGGAACCTTGTTGAAAATACTAAGCCATTATCCATCAAATTTTCCTCCAAAATTCTTATCATTTCCTTGCATAAAAGAGACACCAATATCATTCCCTTATTTTCTTAAGTTTGGCTATGAGTCTTAGCTCCACTTCTTCTCTTTTTCTCTACGTCCATCTCTCTCAAGGAAAAAGCCTCATTGTTCCCTCACTGTCCAGCATGAATTAGTCACTTAAAAATCACCATTTTACACCCAAGACACCACCAATAACCACTGTACAACTAATCCTACACCACCACTATTCCTCTTCAAAAGCTCAAAATTTTCATCACCTTCTCTTTATTCCTTAACCATACAACACCACCACTGGAAGTTCTTGCATGTCAAACTAAGAGCAGATAGAGCTAAGAAAAAAAAGCCAAGGAAAGAAAGACAAGGAACTCATTTCTCTCATCTTGGACACCTAAGCTTCTTAACGTAGAAGGAGTTTCTTCCATCTCACTCTTGGGCTTTGCATGCATTGGGTGGTAGAGGTCACCCTAAGACCTCTACTATTCTTAGTGCCTAAAAACTATGTTTTTCCTATAATCAAACGGAAAATGATTTCATAGAAATTTTGTTTTAAGCATTAAGAGAAAATTGTTTGCATATGTTCCTAACTAGCTTGCATATGTTAAATATAATATTTTTCATTGAGTATAAGTGTTGAAACTATTTGCATGTTGATATCTATGATTGCATATATGAAGAAATTATAGGAAAAATCTAGTTTTTGGCCCTTGCATGTCATGTTGATTCTTGGTGTGATGGTTGATATTTTTCATATGAAATTTTGGAAAATATAGAGTGCCTGACATGGTTGAAATTTTGTTTTTAATGTTGCCCTGGAAAAATGTTTAGTAAATAATATGTTATACATACGAATACTATGATGAAACATCTTTAATTTCATGAAATTATCACCTTAAATTATATTATGAAACTATGATATTTTAGACGTGTAGTATATGTTGTAATTACTATTTGACATGGATATTGATTGACTAATTTTACAAGTAATGGATTAAGCGAGGAAGATGTGGAAGTATCGGTGCAGGTTGTCGACGTAACAAATATTTTACCGTATTGAAGAGAAAAAAAGAAAAAAATGGAAGTAGAGTTGTAATAATGTGATTTACTCGTCAATATGTGTATTGATGCAGAGAAGTTAATCGCTGTCTAGATTAACGAAAAAGTTAATGAGAAACGCGAGATGAACGACTTTGTCCTTAGGAACGTGTAAAAGATGTTTTATCAGTAGAAATCAAAGAAATTAGGAAAAATAAAGAAAATATTAATTCTAGAACAATTTTGGTATTTTAGTGCTAAAAATAAGTAAGGATTTCAAAAAATATATAAATTGGGCTTTTGAATTAGTAAAGTCAGAATTCTAAAGAGAAACTACAGACAATGACAATTTTTCGACAAAATACGAGATTATTTAGCATTAACTCTTTTTAAATAAAGCTTCTTTTAGAAATCACTCGGTAATATTTTATAACTAGTTTAGAAAAGATGGAAAGTCATTTTTAGAAGTTTCTTACTTAAACACCAGAGGAAACCAAGTCCGTCGTGGAAGTTACAACACAACTACGTTTTCGACCGGTTGTAAAAATACGTGTAATAAATATTAACCATACAATCATATATTTTTTAAATTACAAGAATTTTTCAATACTCAGATTTTGAAACTAGAACTAGAAATATAATTTCATGTGATATGTTGATTTAAAGTCCATATAAAAATTTTCAAATTTATTTAATTAAATAGTATTTTATGAGATAAACTTATTTCAGTAGTTTAGGTTTATAACATCGTATTTGCCTTTACTTCTTACATCTAATTTAGTAGTAGAAGGAAAAATCATTTTAACTAAACCTCATTCTATGTTCTTACGAGTACCTATACTAGATAAAGATTTTTTTCATGAGATACTTAATAGTTTGAACGTTATAACATCATATTTTCCTAAGACCATAAAAGGGAAATTTTTACAAGTTATAATATGGAGTTTTGGTATAGGTTTCTGAATTAGAATAGTACATCCTGCACTGCGTACTAAGGATGAAGGGATGCTAAGTCAAGAACCCCACCTGATGGTAGACTAATTAGAGAGAAAAATAAAAAATTACATTCTACATTTATGACATGTGACTAAGCCTAGTACTAGCGCCTCTAATAAGGGGGTACCATTGAAGAAACCACAATGTTGCGACCCATGATGTAAGTGGGGTATTGGGAGTATGAACGAGCTGGGAACCTAGGTAACTAGGTGTAACAACCGATGTTGGGTGACCCGTGGCAAGCCTGTTGTACTTTAACTCAAACAAGGTTACCACAACTGTAGAGAACTAGTTCTTGTAAAGTCACCGGAGTGTGACACGAATCCTTTACGCATTGGGGTCATTGGTGTTGGTACCTCATAGAGCATAGCAAGAAGTAACTGTTGTACTCCGGTCACTCTAAGTACACAATTACGTCACCTAGTAGACTTACTGTGACAAGGTAATTGAAAGAGATATAATTTATGGGCCCATTAGCTTCATAAAACACTAATGAAAGAGAAAGCATAAGACCCCTGACTCATGCATTGCATAACATTAACTAACCTACTATATGAATTGTAACATCTCAAATTTTAGAGAAATAAATTTATTAGATGATGATAATTAATTATTTATGGAATTAAAATTTACTACAACCGAATAATTTAATGGATGATGTGGGACCAACTAAGTCAAAATGGATATTTGAAGGTTCTAGAATATTGAGGAATTTATTGTGGTTCCAAGGGTATATTCAAAATAATTTTACGACAAGGGGTGATAATTAATCAGATACAATGTATGATTTAAAATGGTGAAAATACGAGCCAACATGAAATAAAAGGAAACAAAAAATCCCATTTCTCCCCTTGATATTACCGTAGCTTTCCCCCTCTCTCATGGTTACTTTCCATCCTTTTACCCAATGGGTATGAGCTATTATGATTCAATGGATAAAAGGAAAATGGTGCATGGCTTTATCCTTTGGTTATTGACCAATTTTAGTCATCTTTTCTCTTTCCCTCTAGCATTTCATATTCACTTCTTCTTTTCCCACTATTCTTCATCTTTGCTTCATATTTTCTTTTTCCCGATCAAGCCAAAACTGTCTCACTCCTTCTATACTATTAACACCTGAAATCTTGCAAAAACATTGGATTTATGAAGCTCCAATGGAACATTGAAGCAAAGCTTAACCCATCTTCTCTTCGCTCTCTCTCTCTCTCTCATTTTCATGTTCATCATTGTTCTTGGAGAAGAGGTAAGATTTCATAATACCCATGGCTTGTCTTGGTGGTTTTGAAGTTGTTGAAGTATTATAGTTGAAGTTTAAGAGTTGTTTTGGTGAAAGAATGTATGTGGAACCTAAAACCTAGGGTAGAGGAACTTTGAGAATTGTTAATGTTGTTGATGATGATATGAATATGGTGTTGTTGTCTTGAAGATTCTAAATGATGCAAAGAAATAGTTGGGATTGATGTTTGGCAATTGTTGATACAACCCTAACATGTAGAAATTTGAGCTTTTAGAAAAACTTGATGAATTGGGAGTTAATTTGTCTTAAGAATGATTTTGGATATGGAAATAAATTTTGGAATAGTTGACACTAATTACTGAAATTGGGAATTTATGAAATTAAGAGAATATGGAAGACACTAAGTTGGTGAAGTTAGTAGAAGTAGTATTTGGTATGTGTTGGTGACCTAGGAGTTTGTTTTATAGCCATTTAATTTTAGAAAATATGGATTAATTGGAAGAGATTCCCGAAACCTAACAAAATAAGAAAAATTGGTGTTTATAACATGTTTAAGATATGTTAAGAATTTTAAATATGATGGTATATATTTAGAATTGAAATTAATGCCTTAATAGGCCAATTGATTGATGTAACATCCCAAAATTTAGAGATAATAAATTTATTGAATAATGATAATTAATTATGTGTGGTCCGATATATGTAGGAAAACTAATTAGACATTAATTATAATTTATCGGTAAATTAAAATTTACTAAAACCGGGTAATTTAATGGATGATATAGGATCCATTAAGTCAAATTGGATATTTGATGGGTCTAGAATAATAAGGAAATTATTGTGGTTACGATGGTGTGATTAAAATAATTTTTGGTGTTGAGGAGATATTTATTTGGACACAACATATGATAATAAACGGCAAAAATACGAGCCAAATGGAATTAAAAGAAAATGAAAATTCCCTTTCTCCCTCTTCAATTGACCGTATGACTTTTCCTCTCCCATTTACTCTTATTTGTATAATGGATAAAGGAAGTTATTAACCAAAGGAAAAAGTATGGTGATGCACTCTTTTAACTATTGGATAATGACCAAATTTCACACTTTTCTCTCTCCTTCTCCTCTCATTTTTGGTGGGCACTCTCCTTCTCCACTCTCACTTTATTTTTTTCTTCTTCTTTATCCCTTCTTCTTGTCAAAATCGTCCACCTCCTCCTGTGGCCATTTTCACTCAAAATTAAGAGGATTCTTTGGATTTGTGAAGCATATATGGGACATTAGAGTCAAGCTTGGGTCATCTTCCTCTTGCTCCCTCTTAATTTTGTTTTCCATTGGGGCTTGGTGAAGAGGTATGTATTTTGGTATTTAATGACTTTTCTTGGTGATTTTAGGGTTCTTGAACCTTAACAATAAATGATTAGATGTTGATTTGTTGACAAATTACATGTGGAACCACTGATGGAAAAAATGGATATAATCACGGTTAAAAATGACCTTTAATCACGGTTAAAGAACTGTGGTTGTTGCAGCCGTGGTAGTAGATGAGGGGCTTTAACCACGATGATTCGCTTTAAGAAACCTTCAATATCGAAGATAAACATTTTCCTTACCATGATGCAACCGCACAGAACTAGTCCCGTCCTCACATACTGGACAAGCTTTATGATCCTTCACGTTGTACCCGGATAAGTTACCATACGCTGGAAAGTCATTGACAGTGTAAAATAGCATGGCACATAATTTGAATGACTGCCCAATAAACCCATCAAACATATCAACCCCGTCTTCGCACAACCTTTTGAGGTCTTCAACCAATGGAGTTAAATATACATCAATGTCATTCCCCGGTTGTCATGGACCAGAAATCATCATTGATAACATGACATATTTCCGCTTCATGCACAACCATGGCGGCAAGTTGTAAACAAACAACAAAACAGGCCACGAACTATGGTTTGTGCTCAGGTTCCCAAACGGGTTCATGCCATCTGTGGCTAGTGCAAGCCTAACATTTCTTGGTTCATGGGCAAATTCTAGAAAAATCGTATCCATTTTCTCCATTGCGATCCATCGGCCAGATGCCTAAGTAGTCCGTCAACAACCACTTTCATCAGCATGCCATCTCATAAGTTTTGCATTATCTGCATTGGCAAACAGACGCTTTAGTCTTGGAACTATAGACAGATACCACAACACCTTTGCAGGAGACCCTTTGGTGCATACCTCATCAGAATCCGCCTTTTTTTTCTTATACCGTGACACCCCACACCTAGGACATCGATGCAACATTTCTAACTCACCCTGGAATAATACACAATCATTTAGGCATGCATGTATTTTCTCATACTCTAAACCCATAGGACACAACACTTTTTTGGCCTCATAGTTACGATTCGGCAAGGTGTTTCCAGCTGGGAGCATTTCTTTCAACAACTTCAGTAAGTCAGTGAAACTTTTATCCGTCCACCCGTTTATGGCCTTCAAATTAAACAATCATAAAACTACTGATAACCTCGTGAAATTGACGCAGTTTGGATAAAACGGCTGCTCAGAGTCCTCACATAGAGTCATATATACATGAGCTTTCTTAAAACCTTCTACCCCCACATCACGGATCATATCCTCGAGTCAGTCATCCATGTCGACATCGGTGTCATGCATCGAGCTTCGATTTTCAGCTTGAGAGTTGTTACTTGGAACCACCACATCTTCACCATGCCATATCCAACGCGTATAACTACGCAGAAAACCGTCACACAGTAGATATTCTCGCACCTCTTCCAAGTCTACCCGACGCAGGTTCAAGCATTTAACACAAGGGCAAAAATACTTTCCATTCACCTCCACTACATTCCTCGCTACGAATTCTATAAATGATTCAACTCCCCCTCGTACTCTAGACTTAGGCGTGATGCAGTTATCCAACTCCGATCCATACCAACTGTTTACAAGGTGCTATGATCAATCTCACTTTTTCTACAAAGGTGGTGGTCCTATACCCATTCAGGATGACAATTGTTTTTATATGTCATTAATATATACAGGTTAGGACTTATTTTAAAATTTTGATGAAATTTCGGCAGCATTTCGCATTAGTCTCTAAGTACACAAAATGAGAGTGGTCAAATCAAATTCAACCATAACCAAATATGCACCCGGAGAACAACACAAAATGCAAGTTACCAAAAGTTTATCAAATTTTAAAATAACTCCTAACTTGTACATACTAACAATGACGTATAAAAAATAATTGTTCATCCCAAACTGTCCAAACGGACAATTAAAGATTCAACACAAACGATGAAATTAATTAATTTAATGACCATTTGCGTCAAATCTCAAATGGGGAACTACGGTTCACTCATATGCACAACAAATTTCATACTAGTTAACTAGTTAACTAGTATGAGCCTACGAGTTTGCAAGATTGAAAACCACATACATACAATAGACAGAAATAACATTATATACGAGCAACCAACAACAACAGCAATAACATTATATAAGTGAAATGTAACTTTTGATTACAACTCAACTCAAAAATCTAATAATGAAATATCAAAATTTTAAACTAAACTTCAATAGAACAAAATTCATAAATGGAAAATGTTTTAAAGGGATTGGTTAACAATGATGAAGTGAAAATTTTCCATTTAAAAATATCTAACTTGAACCTAGGAATACGTTATGTTCATATCTAACAATGATGAAGTATGGATTTGTGGAATATGGATTATGAATTATGGATCATGGATTATGAGATATGAATTATGGATCATGTTGAGCTTTCCCGTTTACATAATTTGTAGATATTCATACTTCAACCTTCTTTTTCAGGGAGTTCCAAGCATTAATGGTTAGTTTCTCAAACCAAGTCACTGAGAAAGTGTTGACTATGTAGAATAGTTCCATTGTTCCCATAAGGCATCTTGTGATGAATTCCATTTTTGATTGCTTTATAGTAATTTTCTGATTATTAGTTAACTACTATATAACAGTGTAGCTTATATTATTTCTAAGTAAATTTTTATTTTTATTTAAAATTTATGACCTACCCGCATAATGGTAGTTAATTATTCATTATGTTAAACCCAGTATTCGGAGTTCCTATTAAGGTTACTATATAGAGGCAAGATTATAGCAAACTTGTCCCTCAAATATTAATCAAATGTACAGATTATTTAATAGTTTCAAGTAGTTATTTCTAGAGTAAGGCTCTACATCTATATGTGTTTGATGATTTTCTAATCAGATATCTTGCTGCTCCCTTTTAAAATTTACATCTATCAGGCAATATCACAGGCAATGAAAACACAATGAGATTGAAAAAAAATGAAAACACATGTCTAATCAGATATCTTGCTGCTCCCTTTTTACAATTTTTCATTAAATAGATTGAAAAAAATTTTAGCACAACAATGAAAACACATGAAAACAGAGGCAATGTCATAGGCAATGTCAAATAAGCAGAGACAGAGTTTAGCTTCAACAATGAAAATACAAACTCAGAGACCTATATTCGTTCATGTTCGACTACACACAAATAGAGAGACAAGCTTTCTAGACAATGGTGATAAAGCATAACAATGAAGCAGGGCTAAAAAGTGAACGAAAGAAGAAGGGTAAGGGAGCACTTACCAGACAATGGTGAACGAAGAAGAAGAAGGGCATGCGAAAGAAGAAGGAAGTGAACGGAGAAGCCTACAACCAGCAAAAGGAGGACGAAGAAGAAGATGACAACCAGCGCGAAAGAAGAAGAGAAAGTGAAAAAAGGCTGAAAGGCGCAGCTTTTGGAGTTTCAGAAACGATGTATATTCACGGTTCCCCTTGAAACCATGAATATATTACACATATATTTACAGTTGAAAAAACAACTGTGGATAAATGTTAACTATATCACCACGGTTACGACCCCAACTGTGGATAAATATTAAATCTATAATCACAGTTATAAAAACAACCCTAGACATACAGTACCCAGTGATTAAACCCTAAAACCTGAACTATATATCCACGGTTGGAAATACAACCGTGATTATAGACATCAATATATATCCACGGTTAACATCATAACCCTGACCATACCCATGAATATATAGTCACGGTTGTACATACAACTGTGGATATATATTTCAAGTATTATATATCCACGGTTGACTCCTCAACCGTGAATATATATTAAGGGTACGATCATGGTTATAATGTTAACCGTGGATATATAGTTTTCTTTGATTATATCGTTCGCCTTATAATTTCAAAAATGCCACCGTGCATGTTTTTATCACTGATCCACTTCAACCCGTGAATATATCCCGTTGTTATATCCAATTTTTGCACTAGTGAACCCAACCCTAGGGTAGATGATGATTGGGGATTGTTGTTGATGTTGATGATGATTGAAATACAATGTTGTTAGCCTAAGAATGTTTGAAATGATGCATGAAAGTAGTTGGAATGGATAATTTGGGAACTTTTATGAAAACCCTAGAAACTTAGAATTTAGGGCTTTTGGCAAATCTTGAGAGAATTGTGATTAATTGATGTTGGAGTGATTTTGTATGTGGGAATGAGTTTCTAAGAGAGTGACATTAATTATTGATGTTGAGGATTTATGAAATCAAGAGAATATAGTGATAACTCTAAGTTGTTAAGTGTGTTATAAGTTGTAATATTGTTATGAATGATTTGAAAAATGGGAATGTGAAAGTGGTTGTTATTGGATTTTAAAGAATCTAGACCCTAAGACTTGGGAAAATGTATATATTGTGACTAGGAGGATTGAATTGAAAGTGAATAGATTATATTTAATGTTGGGTGTTGTTAGTTATGATGATAGATGATAATAATAATGGTAAGTGACCATTAATGATGGAACTCATAGATGAGTGTTGCCATAAGATGTATAGAAATGAATGTGAACATAAAAACTATGGTGGTTATGATGGAACAATGAAATAAAGTTATGGTTTGATGAGGTCTTAGACCATGGTAAGTTTTATTCAGACTTATTGATTGATGTTGGTTAAAAGAGGCTAAAATGGTTCATGTTGAATCTTAGGTGGCAATGATGACATTTGGATGATTTATAAAATATTGGATGCATTGTGGATGATAGGGTGTGATGTTATTGATGTTAGGTATGGCTAACCCTTTTAGACTTAGAAAGTATTGGTTTTGGGAAAAGAATTCCTGAAACCTAACACAATTATGTAAATTGGTGTTTTGACAAGTTTAGGACTTGATATTAAGCTTTATGATATGCTAACAAATGTTTAGACCTGTAATGATGCCTTGAGGTGGCTCATTGTTTAAATGCATGTATGTGTGTGTTGGTGTAGATTGTATTCCAGGCAATGAGGTGAAACAATCAGAATGTTTGAGTCGTTGTTCTTCTTTTGAGGTAGGAGAGAGGAGTTTACATTTCGAATGCATGATTTGAATAATTGATGATTAATATGTATGACAATGCTCATGTTTACCTTGCCATGGTTGTATAGGAATGATGTAATAATTGATTTTATGATGAATGGTGTGTTTGGTAAATTATTGGCTTATGTGAATCATATAATAGTGAAAGTTTTATGGTTTCTTTGATGGGAATGATGTATATGTTGATGAACAATCCATGATGGGATGAAGTACATACATATATATATCTTGTTAAGTTGAGACTCCTTGTGGATGCATATTTTAGTTATGTTGGATGTTTGATTTGATGAAATTGGGGTATGGGGTAATGATTCCTAATTTAAAATGCTGTCTAGTAGTGTTTCCTAGTTCATGAATTGATTCATGAGTCCCTTTGAATCGATTCATAAGCTACTAGAAATGCATGAATTGATTCATAGCCTAGCTTGAATCGATTCATGGCCTACTAACTTCCATGGTGGTATTTCCAGAATTCCTTGAATCGATTCATGTAATTTATTGAACCAATTCATAGCTCACTACCTGATTGAACTGAAATTGCCATTCGTATGAATCGATTCATGGTATGGTCTGAATCGATTCATGACTTGCTGGTTTGTTGGGCTTGTTTTCCAATTCGCATGAATCGATTCATGGGTGTGTCTGAATCGATTCATAGGCTTCTGTTTTGTTGTCAAGAGTTTCTTTCATGCATGAATCGATTCATGCTCGAATCGATTCATGGCTTGCTAATTGCCAATCCTCTATAAGTTTTGATGCTTGCTTGATGGGTGTTAAGACAAGGCTTGTTCCCTTATTTATTATGCATATTTCCTTGGATTTTCCTCAAGCAACATTGGTATTTGACTTGCTTAGAGTCCTTGCATTGTTGATGATGACATTGGTCATATCCCTATTGTAACTAGAGGCTTGAAATTGTCATAAGCTTGTCCTTGTCAAAACCTAATTCCATCATACAAACATAGGTGATTGCATTTAGAATGTATGCAAGTGGTGTGTCCTTAGTGGTGATTGATAATGACTTAAGATTGTGGCAAGGTGTGTGTGTGCCTAAGCCATCTTATGTAAACCTTGCATGTTACACCATTAATATTAAGATATGATGGTTGATAATGATAATTGAATGATGTAGTTGTATGACACTCTCGTGAGTAATGATGAGACTATTGAGAAAACAATTGAATGTCATTGGGTTTATCGCCAATCAATGAACTAGAAATGTGTTGAGAAACCAAGACAATTGAAGACATTGTGAATATCATACTAAAACTTGAAAATGATGGCAAGATAATAGAGATTAAAATCCACCAAGAATTGTGTGTTGGCAAAGTATATCCTGGTTACATGTTTGTCTTGAATACATATGATACTTCCTTTGCGAAGTTGTGTAAGATTGAATCTCGGTGATAGCTAAATTTTAGATTGGTAAATATATGGTGCTATGTATTTGAAGTATACTTGTTAATATTTCCAAGTGTGGATTGATGTTGATGTAAATCCTTAGCCATTGTAATGAAAATAATGTGAATGATATGCCTTGAAGGGCTTTGTAACTGGTTACGTGCCACTATTTGTAATGCTAAATGTAAAATATATATATCCCTAAGTGAGAGAGTGAGAAATCCTTGCAAGGTTAAGACTAGCATGCGCATTGTTGCATTCATGGCATGCATGACATAGCATTTTATATGTGGTTGCGATCACAATGAAAGGTCATACAAGACTATGAAAGGGAGTACCCTTACGTGGGGAAACCAATATGAGAATGAATGAACGTGGTTGCGATCACAATGATGATGGTCTTGCACGACTATGAAAGAGAGTACCCTTACGTGGGGGAAACCAATATGTTGATAAATGAATATGGTTGCGATCACAATGAAAGTTGTAACACCGTAATTTTAATAAGTAATAAACCTAAAAACAGGGAAATTTTTTTTTCCACAAAACAGCCACTGGACAGTCGGCATAGAAAGAAGAGGAAGGCAAGGGAGATAAAAGAATATTCATACGTATAGCAATTAGCGGGAGGAACAAGGCTGTCGGTAATCAGCGGAGCACAGCAGCTTAAACTGGTCCAATCAGTTCAGCAAATACATCAGCGCCTGGGCGAATCCCACGAACAGCACCCACTCGCTCAAGCGAGGTCCAACACCAGCATCCACTCGCTTCAGCGCGATCCCATACGCTTGGGCGAAACAGCTCTGGTCGCTCGGGCGAGGCACGAATCGCTTAAGCGATGCAAACACGAAAGCCTTCCCAAACACACACTCGTACAAGGTAATTTCTCACTCGAATTTGGGACATAGGTTCACCCGGTAAATCATCACGCTCGTACTTCACTCGGGGGTCCTCACAACTCCTTATTTCAGAAGAGGATCCCTCAAGGTTTTCACTCGGAAATACGAACTCTACCTCACTCGGGTTTACCTATATTTTTCACTCGGGATCACTCAGCGTATTCATTCGAAAATACCCAAATACTATAGTCTCGCTCGGAATCATCAACTCAGCACAATTCATCCATCAACAACCTTCGAATCATTTAACAACACATTCCAGTTAGAAGACGCATCAAATCAACATAGAGTACATATGTACGAATATATGTTCCCAGAAACATAGATATACCCACAATTCCAATCTACCGACCCATAAACATGTAACCATATACTCGGAATACCCATTATCTTGATATTATGCATTTACCAATACTTACGATACCATACAAGTGACACCATGACTATTCTATCTTTATAAATGAATATATTTAATCGTCATTTTGCATGAGAGCCGGCCAAGGCTACACGGACAGAACATAATAATGCAATACAAGTACTCAACAGTCGGAGTGCACTACACTCGGACTTGAGACCCGATCATCATTTCCGAGCATGACCTGCACACACTGAAAAATGGTGTAGGGGTGAGCATCTTAGATATTAAATGATAGATACTGACTCGGGTTGTCCCACAATTATACAGCAGTATTTATATACACTCAATCATACATGGCAACGATTAAAGTCAAAGCAATACCAATCAACCAGGACACACATCAGACTTTTACCGATCGGAATTCATCAGTCACCACTCGGCCAGGTGCACATATATAGCCAATAACATTAATATAACAACAATCAGCAACATGATAATACCAAGGAATCAGAACACATATATTCAACATTTTCCGACCAGAATCTAACAATTCTCACTCGGCTATATACGCATAACATTTCAATAACACTAACATATATTCATGGAGCAAACTTCAATCAGCATCAACTGCGTATACACACAGAATACTCTCTCAGTTATATCCATTCATCATCTCCTTAACATCATCACACGCATAATCAAATTCCAGTCAGCATCAGCAATAGATATACACAGAGTATTCACTCGGTTATACACATTCATCCTTTCATTAACATCATCACATGCATAATCAATTCCAAACAATATCAATCAGTTAATACACATAGAGTATTTCACTCGGTTATAAACATTCATCATCTCATTAACACCTTCGCATGCATAACCAATTCCAAACAATATCAATAGTTAATAGGCACATAGTATTTCACTCGGTTATAAACATTCATCATCTCATTAACACCTTCGCATGCATAACCAATTCCGAACAATATCAACAGTTAATAGGCACATAGTATTTCACTCGGTTATAAACATTCATCATCTCATTAACACCTTCGCATGCATAACCAATTCCAAACAATATCAACAGTTAATAGGCACATAGTAGTTCACTCGGTTCCGCATTCGTGTGTATCGGTTTAGACGTTGCAACGTAGGCTCTCAGCCTTTTTATACATAGCTCTCAGCTATCAAATCAGCTCCCAGCTGCTTGGCCGTTTTACAGGAACCCAACCGTTTGCCCACAGGTGATACCAACGCTCTCAGCGCCAACGGAGGTGTTCACAGGCAGCCCGAGTCCCACTCAAGGGCTACCTTGAGTCCCACTCAAGGATTTTATAGCGTCCCACGCTTTAATAACCGATGGTAGTGTCCCACACTACGTGCTCCCAGCACAAACCCATCCCATGCGCCACACGCGGATTCATCACACAACACAGAGTTCATATACATAGCCATACATGCTTCTCATGCAATCGGTGCCAGGCATTAACAGAACTCAACAACACATGCATCTCATGCAACCGGTATAGCACATCACCAAAACCCAATAGTACATGCATCTCATGCAATCGGTATAGCACATCACCAAAACTCAACAGCACATGCATCTCATGCAGTCGGTATTGGTCACTGTCAGATTTGCTAATTTCACATCCTCACACATGCAGTCAGCATTTCAAGCTCACAGTAACTTACACATCCCATAAACCACACAGCAACTGCACTGCAACACATTCATTTCATATAATCATGTAATATTCTCAAGGCTATTAACATGCATTTCACATACGAAATCAAACATGCATTACTCTACACCAAGTCACCATACATTCGGTATCATATACTCACCATGCAAGCAGACATAGAATCGGACATAAAGTCAGCAAACCATTGACACCCGTAACCCGTTCATAACCCATGCATTTAAGATAGAAGATACCCCCTACCTGGACTGAAGCTTTTAGTCTGTCAACACGACGCTCAGTTCAGAGGAACACTGAGTCACTCTTAGCACATCTGCATGCAAGAGCAGGGGAGGCCCAAGACGCCCAGCTCTCGGCTCGCTCCCTGGAATGGCTCCATCACAACGCTGTGAACACTCCAACCACCTTGAAGCTCCTCGAAGCGCAGATCTCCACTGAGACTTGGCAGCTTCGAGCAAGGAGAGGAAGAAGGAGGGAAGCCGACGAAGGAATGAAGGAACAAGGAAGGAGACGGGTTGCATGCAGAGGGAATGCACACCCTCACCCTCACTGGCTCGTCGAGTAAGGAAGGAGGACTCCGATCCTCAGCTACCATTGTTGCGGACTCACGGAAACAGCGAGCAGAGAAGAAAGAAGAAGAGAAGGGGAGTGAAGAGCGAAGAAGAAAGGAGAGAAAATAGAAGGAAGAGAAGTCTGAAGGGGAAGAATGAGTGATAGTGTACCCATATATGCATGCACGGAGAGAGAAGCGAAGAGTGGGGTGGGAAAGCGTGAAGCAGTACACCAAACACAATCAGCCAGTAATTATTAATTAACCACTCTTAGCCAGTCGTTATTTCTTAAGTTGAGTTAATTAAGTTAATTATAATTAATAAATAATTTTCTCACCTTGCAATTATTATTTCAATGATTTATTTTCATTCGGCAATTAATTATTAAATCGGGATGTTACAGTTCTCCCCCTCTCAAAAGAATTTCGTCCTCGAAATTCAATCGGTAACTTACCTTACATACATAACTCAGAAAATTGCTGTCTCAATCACTCACACGACTGTGCTTCCACAAGCATTCAACGACCGGACCACAATTTCACTCGGCAAGGATTCACCACTCAAGTGGTTTACTGACCGCACCACAATTCCCGTCGGCAAGACACAAAAGTCAGGTCCCACCTGATTACAACCTCATTCAGAATTTAATATATATTTGGGGATTCAATTTCTAAAACGTACCATGTCCCTCATTTAACTTAGCCCATTTCGTCATAAGCAGTGGCACTTCCTAATTTCTTGGCCGCTTGGCCATATACTCTCCATACCATTCGACATATTCACACCATCGGTTTCCTGACTCGAACGAGTTACTCGGCACAATAATGAAATCACATAAAGCATAGGCTCGGCATTGTGTCGTGGGGAACACATCCTTAGAGGTTATTCAACCAGTTGGGAAAAATTCAGTCGATAAACAACACCACCGACTCCTAAAATACTCACTCCCGACCGATTTCTCTCAGACCAAACCCTCGGGTTTTCAAAACCTGACCATAAAATCTCTCTCTTACACCAAAGGGAACACTCAAGGAATTTCCATGTGTTTTAATTAACACAATTTACCCAGATTTGCTTCGCATATGCACTACACTAAATTCTGAAATCTTAGATTCCTACCCATGCTTCCGGCTAATTCCATGCTTTCATCCTGAGAGTTTCACTCGGTCCTCTTACACAAAACATCACTCGGGGTTCGAGGGTAATTCTCACCCGGAAATTCTTCCACTTACCAGAAATTCACTCGTAACTCGAGCCTACCTCAAAACCAACCCTGAGTTCAAGCTCAACAGTCCCAATCACTGACTTGAGTATGACTTCAATTAAATCCTTCAGTCGGATATCTACTTCCTCTCGGAGCCCCCTTCACTCGGAAACTTGCACACTCTAAGTTCCATTTTCCGACCAGAAGGACTTTTCTCCTGGAAGATCACTCAGTTGGACATCCCAAGGGTATTAGGAATTCTACACTCGCTATCTTACTATTCAGAATCGTTCCACACGGTGCCATTCCACTTGGAAGTGATACACTCTGAGTCACGTCACTCGAATCTTACCTTACCCAGAAGGTTACGCTCAGACACTATTCCCTTAACTTAGTAATGATCCTCTCAATAAGGTTCTACTCGGAACACCATAATTTTCACTCAGCAGTTCTTTTCCACAAGGTCTTCACTTGGAATTGTCTCCACTCTTACACACTCGGAATATACTAACCTTTCCCGAGCAATTCCTAACCTTACAATTTAGTTTGGCTCCAATCCTGGTTTCCTCATTAGGCTTACAGTATCACTCGGTTAACCTTTCAAAACTCCAATTTCAGTGACACTTTGATCACCCTTCTTATTCCAATACCAATCATCCTTTTAGTATCCAATCCGTACCCAGCAACCTCTAATCCTCTCGGAAGCAGACACGTCAAGGTCAAACAAACCCTCTACCTTCATTTTGGTAAACAATCGCATAATACTCATTTAATATAACTCTCATCATCATTCGGAATCGTTTGAAAGACTCACCATCACCATAAGCAGTTACAGCTTCACCTGCCCGACTCATGAATTGCTGCATCCAACTTATAGGATGACATCTCATTCCTATAGGGTTACAACAATTACATAGTCACTGCAACGTGTACGCTGCCACATTACCTATGGCAGGAAGAGTCATCTCAGAGCAGCATGCCTCACACGGACCACACTCACCCAACTAATACTAATTCACACGGTAGTTAATGATAGTTCACTTACATAAGTAATACACCTACATCAACATCATGCATCACATAGGGTACATTACGCATCAATAATCATGAAAATTATTTATCACTTCTGTAAAATAGTATGATGACAATACAACAATCGGCTTCTAGCCAACACCAAGTAAATATTTCCTCTAAACCTTATTCCTCACAAAACCATGGCTCGGATTAAATTCTTAATTCTCAGCTATATAATAACATCACTCCCTCGGGTTCACGCAATTCACTCAGGATTAAGTAATTCACAATCACACATGCTATTATAACACATCATGAACTCAACAATGGCACTAATGTACATACAGACACTCAGTCGGATTTCATACCAATTATTCATGGCTATATTATTGTTCACTACATCATGCACCATAACCACAACATCATATTGCACTTGGTAATAGCATCGACATATACATATACTCATCCAATCAGATTTACCCAAATTAATTCCAAACTATATTAAGGGTTTCATTCACAATATCGTATCCATATATTCATATAATTCACACTGAGCTCATTTATCATCATAAGTGTACACACAGTCATTCAATCAGAAATTGTACCATAACATACATTCTCAATTATAACATTGCATCACACTTGGCAACAGCATCAATACATGTATATTCTCTCAGTCAGACCTCATTCATACAACATCATCAAGTCGAAAACTACTCAAATCATTCAAATCCCTGCAGATCATGTCAGCCTTAATAATAATGCTCTGATACACATGTATTCATGCAGTCGGCGAATCAGATGCATACAATTTATTCACCAGGAGTCCAACTCCAATGCACTCGGCATTTGCCTTGAGTCCAACCCAAGGACTTTCATTAAGCATCCAATGCTCATGCTCCAAGCATGGCCTCGAGTCCAACTCGGAGGTCTTTTAGGATTAATCTCAGAATCCTCAATACCCCACGCATTCATCTGATTGCCCACTCTGAAAAACGTTCAACGCTGATGCATTTCATTATAAATCACACACAGCTCTTATTTGCTGACTCACAGCATAAGCCACTCGAAATTCTCATTAGCATATATATATATATACACATCTTTCAGATGGGTATCATCACAACGATTTACAATTAATATCTATCATAATATCCGGGTGTTGCATGCATCAATAATTAATCACACACAGATCACGTATTTCAATCATCAAACAACTATCATGTTTCAATTATAGAGCAATACATAAAAGCAGTTCATCGAAACCCGTCCAACTTACATCGTTTCAACTCATATAGATCAGCATATAAATATATCCATCAATCATTCACTCAGTTATCACAAACCAGGAACCAAGACTCTATCATAATCTAATTATTCAATCAGGGTTCACTCTCAATCACCTATATCATATATATATATATATATATATATATATATATATTACACAGGGTTCATGTGCTAGGTTACAAAACATCCGTCACAAATAGCACTCGGCAGTAATGGTAACACTCTTATTTACAAGTATTCAGTCAGTATTCACAGAATTATTAACATGCATTCGCGGACAGAGTCACACCATCACTAAACAGTTCACAAATACCACAATCCAGGAGTTGCATGCACAACTACTCAATCTTAGTACAGCTACCAACACATCTCACACATAACACATCACATGATAATCATTCAAGCCTCAATGAGTTACTACGCAATTGTTTTACTCGGCTCAACAACTCACAAGGTTAATAAATTATTAGACTTAGAATCCCTAAGGGGTCACTATTTATCCAGTATCCCATGATGGGTACCTCACAATATTCAAATATTGTTATAAGGTCTAGTACCATTCACTCGGTTTTTCACACACCAAACCAAGACAGTATCCAAGTCAAACAGATATTCTATTTCACATTCATTCGTTCATGGTCATGCCTAATCAACTGGGTCACTACACCTATTGGTCCAGCATCTAGTCCATCACTCACTTGGTTTCTTCAATCGCCACCGAGACAACCCTAATTTTAACATATATCCGATCTCACCTTTACTCACTTATTACACACCCAGATTTTCAACTTAGGAACTACAACCCATCCCTTATACTACAAATCATATACATCATATACCATTCATTCATCACACATTCAAATTCCTCAACAAGGCACAGTCATACAACCACACCATTCATAGTCAACATACACCAAATCCAATAGAAGATCATAAGCACATATCATCACACGAGTCATGATGGAATAGGTATCAACATACAATAGAATATCATAAGCAATTGTGACAATCTGGCTTAATGCACTCAACCGCCTACTAACAGTAGGCAAACCTTGGCCATGGACCTTTTGGTCTGCTCTGATACCAAAATGTAACACCCTAACTTTAATAAGTAATAAACCTAAAAACAGGGAAAATTTTTTTTCCACAAAAACAGCCACTGGACAGTCGGCATAGAAAGAAGAGGAAGGCAAGGGAGATAAAAGAATATTCATACATATAGCAATCAGCGGGAGGAACAAGGCTGTCGGTAATCAGCGGAGCACAGCAGCTTAAACCGGTCCAGTCAGTTCAGCGAAATACATCAGCGCCTGGGCGAATCCCACGAACAGCGCCCACTCGCTCAAGCGAGGTCCAACACCAGCATCCACTCGCTTCAGCGCGATCCCATACGCTTGGGCGAAACAGCTCTGGTCGCTCGGGCGAGACACGATTCGCTTAAGCGATGCGAACACGAAAGCCTTCCCAAACACACACTCGCTGGAGCTAAGTCTAATTCGCTGGGGCGGACACAGGTACAAGGTAATTTCTTACTCGAATTTGGGACATAGGTTCACCTGGTAAATCATCACGCTCGTACTTCACTCGGGGGTCCTCACAACTCCTTATTTCAGAAGAGGATCCCTCAAGGTTTTCACCCGGAAATACGAACTCTACCTCACTCGGGTTTACCTACATTTTTCACTCGGGATCACTCAGCGTATTCATTTGAAAATACCCAAATACTATAGTCTCGCTCGAAATCATCAACTCAGCACAATTCATTCATCAACAACCTTTGAATCATTTAACAACATATTCCAGTCGGAAGACGCATCAAATCAACATAGAGTACATATGTGCGAATATATGTTCCCAGAAACATAGATATACCCACAATTCCAATCTACCGACCCATAAACATGTAACCATATACTCGGAATACCCATTATCTTGATATTATGCATTTACCAATACTTACGATACCATACAAGTGACACCATGACTATTCTATCTTTATAAATGAATATATTTAATCGTCATTTTACACGAGAGCCGGCCAAGGCTACACGGACAGAACATAATAATGCAATACAAGTACTCAACAGTCGGAGTGCACTATACTCAGACTTGAGACCCGATCATCATTTCCGAGCACGACCTGCACACACTGAAAAATGGTGTAGGGGTGAGCATCTTAGATATTAAATGATAGATACTGACTCAGGTTGTCCCACAATTATACAGCAGTATTTATATACACTCAATCATACATGGCAACGATTAAAGTCAAAGCAATACCAATCAACCGGGACACACATCAAACTCTTATCGATCGGAATTCATCAGTCACCACTCGGCCAGGTGCACATATACAGCCAATAACATTAATATAACAACAATTAGCAACATGATAATACCAACGAATCAGAACGCACATATTCAACATTTTCCGATCAGAATCTAACAGTTCTCACTCGGCTATATATGCATAACATTTCAATAACACTAACACATATTCATGGAGTAAACTTCAATCAGCATCAACTGCGTATACACACAGAATACCCTCTCGGTTATATCCATTCATCATCTCCTTAACATCATCACACGCATAATCAAATTCCAGTCAGCATCAGCAATACATATACACAGAGTATTCACTCGGTTATACACATTCATCCTTTCATTAACATCATCACATGCATAATCAATTCCAAACAATATCAATCAGTTAATACACACAGAGTATTTCACTCGGTTATAAACATTCATCATCTCATTAACACCTTCGCATGCATAACCAATTCTAAACAATATCAACAGTTAATAGGCACATAGTATTTTACTCGGTTATAAACATTCATCATCTCATTAACACCTTCGCATGCATAACTAATTCCAAACAATATCAACAGTTAATAGGCACATAGTATTTCACTCGGTTATAAACATTCATCATCTCATTAACACCTTCGCATGCATAACCAATTCCAAACAATATCAACAGTTAATAGGCACATAGTATTTCACTCGGTTCCGTATTCATGTGTATCGGTTTAGACGTTGCAACGTAGGCTCTCAGCCTTTTTATACATAGCTCTCAGCTATCAAATCAGCTCCCAGCTGCTTGGCCGTTTTACAGGTACCCAACCGTTTGCCCACAGGTGACACCAACGCTCTCAGCGCCAACGGAGGTGTTCACAGGCAGCCCGAGTCCCACTCAAGGGCTACCTTGAGTCCCACTCAAGGATTTCATAGCGTCCCATGCTTTAATAACCGATGGTAGTGTCCCACACTACGTGCTCCCAGCACAAACGCATCCCATGCGCCACACGCGGATTCACCACACAACACAGAGTTCATATACACAGCCATACATGCTTCTCATGTAATCGGTGCCAGGCATTAACAGAACTCAACAACACATGCATCTCATGCAACCGGTATAGCACATCACCAAAACCCAACAGTACATGCATCTCATGCAATCGGTATAGCACATCACCAAAACTCAACAGCACATGCATCTCATGCAGTCGGTATTGGACACTGTCAGATTTACTAATTTCACATCCTCACACATGCAGTCAGCATTTCAAGCTTACAGTAACTTACACATCCCATAAACCACACAGCAACTGCACTGCAACACATTCATTTCATATAATCATGTAATATTCTCAAGGCTATTAACATGCATTTCACATACGAAATCAAACATGCATTACTCCACACCAAGTCACCATGCATTCGGTATCATATACTCACCATGCAAGCAGACATAGAATTAGACATAAAGTCAGCAAACCATTGACACCCGTAACCCGTTCATAACCCATGCATTTAAGATAGAAGATACCCCCCTACCTGGACTGAAGCTTTCAGTCTGTCAACACGACGCTCAGTTCCAGAGGAACACTGAGTCACTCTTAGCACATCTGCATGCAAGAGCAGGGGAGGCCCAAGACGCCCAGCTCTCGGCTCGCTCCCTGGAATGGCTCCATCATAACGCTGTGAATACTCTAACCACCTTGAAGCTCCTCGAAGCGCAGATCTCCACTGAGACTTGGCAGCTTCGAGCAAGGAGAGGAAGAAGGAGGGAAGCTGACGAAGGAATGAAGGAACAAGGAAGGAGACGGGTTGCATGCAGAGGGAATGCACACCCTCACCCTCATTGGCTCTTCGAGTAAGGAAGGAGGACTCCGATCCTCAGCCACCATTGTTGCGGACTCACGAAACAGTAAGCAGAGAAGAAAGAAGAAGAGGAGGGGAGTGAAGAGTGAAGAAGAAAGGAGAGAAAACAGAAGGAAGAGAAGTCTGAAGGGGAAGAATGAGTGATAGTGTACCCATATATGCATTCAAGGAGAGAGAAGGAAAGAGTGGGGTGGGAAAGCGTGAAGCAGTACACCAAACACAATTAGCCAACAATTATTAATTAACCACTCTTAACCATTCGTTATTTCTTAAGTTGAGTTAATTAAGTTAATTATAATTAATAAATAATTTTCTCACCTTGCAATTATTATTTCAATGATTTATTTTCATTCGGCAATTAATTATTAAATCGGGATGTTACAAAAGTCTTGTGGGACTATATGAGAAAGAGTACCCTTGCATGGGGGAAACTAACATGTGGATGATTATATGTGGTTGTGATCACAATGAAAGGTCTTGTGGGACTATATGAAAGAGGACCCTTGCAGGGGGACTTGTGTTTGAATACTTCCCAATGGTTACAATCACTTGATATATAGAGATGATATAGATCTTGCAGGATGTTGTGAAATGCAACCTTGCGGGGGATGATGGCTTAAGCAACTATACGTGGTTGCAAATGTTTGAGAAACCATGTGTGCATGGGTGATGTAGAAATGTTATAAATTGGATCCATTGCATATGCATTAAATAGTATGACATATACATTAGCCATAAGAACATGGCATTTGAGTTAGAGATGGACAAGAAAAATGACAACCTCTTGAGAGTAGAAATTGATTAAAGATGTAAAGATTTGATGACGATAATTGTGATAGCCCATGATGATGAAGGGTAGTGTAAATATACATGTGTACATGTATCTGTATGTGCTTGCTATTATGTTGTGGACAATGAAACTTGTATGCCTATGGTGATGTCTCGATGAAGACTTGGTGATAAATTGATGATTATATTGCAAAGCACACATGTTGATTATATGCATGTACACGTGATCACAATGTATTCATATTCGTCATTTTGAATGTATAACTCACTCTCCCATGTTATCTCTTTTTAGCATTATGATGTAGGATTGTCATGGGATGAGATTGTGTTTTTGAATCAAAGCTTTGGGGAGGGTAAATAGTGGTAATGGAACGCCTTGGCCGGAAGTGACTGTTAATTATGGTGTAATGAATGAACTGTACATGATAATGTTGACAAATATTGATTTGATAGATATTGTGTAAATGGCAATATATATGTGAATGATGACGTTGATGTAATTTGAGGATTATATCTCTATTCTGCTGGTAATCTGTGTTAGCCATTCTCTATATCAAGTATTATGTAATGCTTGGATACAAGTATGTGCATGCCATTATGTTGGTGATGATGCTCATGCCAATGAGGAATTAATGAATTTATGATCATTACGATGATTAGAAATTTTATATGAAATATGTGGTTAAATTGTAATACTGGATTTATATGTATGAATGTTAGGAAGTGGATAGTCCACATCCCTATTTGATGATCAATACCTCATGTAGAGGCTACTTACAGTTTATAATGCATGTATATGACTTACGTGTATGGTTGATTGCTGCCAAATAGGCTCATGTCATGAATTGGCATGCTTGGTTGGGCCTTTTCTCATATCTTCATATATGGGACTAGGCGTATGCCTTGTATACACATTCTTCTTCCACTGTAAACTCAAATTATTTTGTATACATATGTGGGCAATTTATTTGTCAATCTTGTAACATCCCAGTTTTGAAGTTGAATACCGAAAGAAAATAACCATTAAGATTTTGATTTCAAAGTAGGAAAATTGACTGTTAACTTAATCTAAGAAATAGTGACAAATTAATTAAGCTTAGTTGGTAAGAGGTGGCTGCTTTCGATTAGGAGTCACGTGAGTGGGACTGCAACTCACGTTTTCCCATCCCACTCTCCTTCCCTTCCTCGTGCACGCATATGCTTATATATGTGCCTTGATCACTGGAGTTATACATCTTCGTTAGACTTCTTCTCTTCTCTTCTTTTCTTTCCTCGTACACTCTCCCTTCCCTTTTGTTCTTCGTCTTCCTCCCCCCTGTTTACTGTTCTATTCCTGAGAACACGCGACGACGATACTGCAAAAGACTTGGAGTTCGTTCGGCCAAAAGACGAACAGCCCCTGTTTCACGGTACGACTTCGACCAAGGAAGCCAGAACGAGTGTGAGCCTGGGCGAGGCAATCAGACCAGCGTCGGGAAACAGAGGAACCCCTCGAACTTCCTTCAGTAGCTAGGGGGCGCTTTGCATTTCAAATGCATAGCTTGTGAATGGGTTCCGAGTGGTTTATTATGCATGCATATGTGCTTAAGGGTATTTGTGATGAAATGTATATTTGATAGATAGCTTTGTATACCGAGGCATGCTATGACTGAATCCGATGGTAGTTAGCTTATAATTGATATATGTGTTTATGAGATACACTGTTGGGATGTGGATGCATGCGTGTGTTATGAGACCGTGTGTGAATGCAGTGCATACTCTTCAAACTGCCATACTGAGTCTAGTTAAATATTTACATGTGCATGCATAAAGTGGAGACGTATTGTGTGACTTCTGAGTGCTCTGTTCATGGAATGATAAGTAGATCCTGATTGCTATCCTATGTTGCCTTGCATATGAGTGTTGAAAATGAGTCTGTGTTGTTATGAGATGACGACTGAATTGCATATAGAGTGTGGTTATGATAAATGAAAGGAGAGGTAATATTGTATTGGCAGACACACACACAAAAGAATGTAATTAAAAGACCTTGAGTTGGACTTGAGGCAGTGTCGAGTGCACTAGCGTTGGACGCTTAAAGTCTTAAGTTAGACTCAAGCAAGCCACCGGGTTGGACTCGGGGCTGCCCGTAACACTGCCGTGGTCGCTTGGAGCGATTGTGTTACATGTGAGGGCAAACGGTTTGGTACCAGTAAAATGGCCGAACCAGCTTGGAGCTGGAGGAAAAAGGCTTGGAGCCTATGTTGCAACATAAAATTAATCAAGTGGGGGTCGGATCCGACTGTAGTAGACTGGTGTGTACTGAATGGATATGTATATATATGTATACTCTTGTGCTATGATGAATTTATTGTGTTGCATGTGTATAGTGTAAATCGGAAATGATATAATCTGTATAATGGAATATTGCATGAATGAATTCCGATTGCATGGCACTGTTACGAGTAGATAAACTAGAGGATAGTTAACGTTATGATTACTTGAAATATGATGTGGTGTGATGGAGAGCGTATGGGTTCCCAAGTCACTAACTGTCATTTTAAATGTAAAAGCTCACCCCTGCTGTGGCAATATTTACAGTGAACATTCCTCGGAACTACGAGTAAAGTGGAGCTACTTACCGAGCGGATCAGCTGTGCACCAAGGAACTATATATATATATGTAAATACTGTGTATAATGTTTTGATTATGCCTTGGCTGGCTCGTGTCTGATGTTAATCTTTTAGAATAGAATAGAATCCCTTGGGGCTGGGAAACATGGCAATGTGTTTGTAAATATTGATATACACTCTCATATGTATATGGTTATGTTTATGCCGTGCTGTATGTTATACCATCCTGTGCGTGATGTTTGATTGGTATATATGTTCATGTTCATCCGAGTGTGTAGGAATGGAAAGACTTAGTATGAAGGGAGTCAAGATATGATCTAGAGAGTGAATTCGTGGTCTTGCTGCCGAGTGAGGAAAGCTTTAGGTGTTCCGAGGGGATGAGGGCATACCACTCCGAATGGGAATTGACGCAGTAGATTCCCAATTGATAAGCTGTTACGATTCCGAGTAGAATAGCCTAATCATGCATTCGAATAAGGACTATACTTGCTGAGCGAGAGATGAGTGAAATACCGAGGGGCAGATAATTGAGAAGCTGTCCGAGCGAAGATACCCCTGGTTTCCGAGTGAGACAGCCTTCATTTCCTGAGTGAACTGTTGTGTGGCATGATGGATAAAATAGAGAGCTAAGTTATGGGGGTGCGAGTTTGGGGTCGAGTGGAGAGAGTTCCCTTTACCGAGTGGATTTAGGACTGAAATCCGAGTAGACTTAAGAATGAATTCTGAGTGAAATAGGCCTTTACCGAGTGAACGATTGCCTTGATACCGAGCGAGTGTACGTTATTTCCTTTGGGCTCGCTCAAGCGTTACTGGGCTCCGTTGGAGGGCTTTTGTTTGGCCCTTGTCCTCCCTTGCTTCCCGTTCCTTCCTCCTTCTTGTTGTATCGGGTTATTTGATTGGGGCAGATTATATAGACTTTGCTAACTCAAAATTTCAGAAAAAATTCCCTTTTGGTTTTCTTTATTTAATTAGAATTTAGGGTGTTACATTTTGGTATCAGAGCAGACCGAAAGGTCCAAGGCCAAGGTATGCTTACCGAGTGTAAGCGGTTGCATGCATTGTGACCAAGTGGTCATCATTATTGTGATATTTGTGAAACATGATTGATATTGTAGTATTGAATTGTGGATAGGAGGTTGTCTCCCTCCTGGTCCGACTGATTGTATGGCATATAGAAATAGTATAATGTGTCAAAGTTACTGAATCTTAGGCTGAGATCCGATCGGTAGTAAGTAGCTTTGTAAACTTATCCTTGAAAGGGCTGTGAATTTCAGGATAAGAGATGACGAGTCGCCAAAGCATGGAGGCCATAGCCACAGCCTTTCAACGCTTCGCAGACGTGTTTGAGAGGCAGGGCCAGCCTCGAACTGAGGATGGTCAAGTACTGGACCGCTTCCTAAAGAGGAAGCCGAGAGAATTTCTGGGAGGACGTAACCCCGAGGCAGTTTATAAATGGACTTAGGAGATGGAAAGGATTTTTGGGGGTCTTCACTGTACCGAGGCCCAGAAGGTAGAGTGTGCAGTGTACATGCTGCGAGAAGAGGCGGAAAACTGGTGGAAGATAGCCAGAAACCGGTTTCCTGACGATGATACTCAGCTGACCTGGAACGATTTCAAGATATGCTTCCTAGAAAAGTACTTCCCCGACACAATCAGGAGTCGAAAGGAACTGGAGTTCATGGAATTGAAGCAGGGGTCCATGACTGTGGAAGAATACGCGATAAGATTTGAGGAATTGTGCCTATTCTACCCATCTTTTCAACAACCGGGGACGGAGAATTCGAAGTGCCTAAAATTTTAAAATGGATTGAGGTCAAATATTAAGAGAGCTTACAGATACCAAGAGATTAGGAGTTTTCCTGCGTTGGTGAATAAGTGTAGGATATTTGAAGAAGATGACAAGGCCCACTCAGGCCAGAGCAGCAGGGCAAACCCCTCCTTGAGGCCTCAACAATCACACTTCAAAAGGTCAGGCAACGCTAGGAGTACTGGACCTCCCTCTAATTTTAGAGGACGAGGAAACCGTAGGGGTCGGTTCGGGAGTCGCTTCGGAACTGGTAGATGTTTCAGATGCGGAGGTAACCACTTTGCTCAGGAATGTGATACTGGAAACGATGTTGTATGTTTTCACTGTAACGAAAGGGGGCATGTTCGCCCCGACTGTCCGCAACTGCAACCAGAGGGTGGCCATGCACGTCGTGGGGGTTTCCGTGTAGGGGGACGCGGAACCACCAGTGGAGGAAATGGTGGTAGAGGCAACAGAGCAAGGAGCAACATGATGGCTACTACAAGTAACCGAGGGAGAAATACCAACCAACCGGCAGTGGGAAGAGTCTACGCCATCAACGCGGAGGATGCTGTGCAAGCGAATGATTTGGTACAATGTAAGTGTTCACTCGGTAAATATACACTTAATGTAGTTTTCGATTCGGGAGCCACCCATTCTTTTATAGCTGATGAGTGTGTGAGACATTTAAAGTTGCCAACTGTGTGTATGGATCGGACCTTGGAAGTGGCCAATCCGACTGGCACTAAGGTGTTGACATCATCAATGTGCAAAGATGTAACGTTTGTGTTGTGCGATCGGAGTTTTACCTTCGACCTGGTGTGCGTGCCTCTGAAGGACCTCGACATTATACTCGGCATAGACTGGCTTTCAGCCAACAAGGTGCTAGTGGATTGCAGGAACTGGAGGATAATCTTCCCGAGGCAGAACAATGAAGATTACACGGCACAAGGTATAGCTCAACTGTTTATGATGCTTTGTTTAACCGAGGGCGAGAGTAGAGTCCGAGTGAACAAGATTCCGACTGTCTGTGAATTCCCAGAGGTGTTTTCGGAGGATGTGCCGGGCGCCCCTCCGAGTAGAGAAGTCGAATTCTCCATAGACCTGATCCCTGGAGCCGAGCCAGTCTCCAGTGCACCTTATAGAATGTTCCCAACCGAATTGGCCGAGTTGAAGAAGCAGGTAGATGAGTTGCTCGGAAAACAATTCATTAGGCCGAGTGTGTCACCTTGGGGCGCATCGGTGTTGCTTGTTAAGAAGAAGGATGGCAGCATGAGACTTTGTATAGATTACCGACAGCTAAACAAACTCACGATTAAGAATCGGTACCCGTTGCCCAGGATTGATGACTTGATTGACCAACTGCGTGGAGCTTCAGTTTTCTCGAAAATCGACCTACGATCGGGATACCACCAAATCCGGGTGAAGGACTCGGATATTCCAAAGACTGCCTTTAGGACTCGGTATGGTCACTACGAGTATGTAGTGATGCCGTTCGGTGCGACAAACGCCCCTGCTGTTTTCATGAATTACATGAACAACATATTTCACCTATATCTTGACTGATTCGTAGTAGTTTTCATTGATGATATCCTAATCTATTCCAAGACCCCTGAGGAGCATGAAGAACACCTCCGAGCGGTACTTCAAGTGTTGAAGGAGAAACAGTTGTTTGTAAAGCTTTCGAAATGCGATTTCTGGATGGATAAGATCCACTTCCTCGGACATGTGATTTTAGAGGAAGGTGTCTCGGTGGACCCTTCGAAGGTGGCAGCTATAATGGCATGGGAGAGACCCAAGTCGGTCTCGGAAGTAAGAAGCTTTATGGGCCTGGCCGGTTATTATAGAAGGTTCATTGAGGGTTTTTCTAAGATGGCCTTGCCACTGACTAAATTGACTCGGAAAAATATTCCCTTCGTATGGAGTCCCGAGTACGAGAGCAGTTTTGGAGAACTGAAGGACAAGTTGACGACTGCTCCAGTGTTGGCATTACCTAATTTGCAAGAGAGCTTCGTGGTTTATTGTAACACGTCAGGACTCGGATTGGGATGTGTGCTAATGCAGAATGACCGAGTGATAGCGTATACCTCTCGGTAATTGAGACCTCACGAACAGCATTACCTGACCCATGATTTAGAGCTGGCAGCTGTGGTTTTTGCATTGAAAATATGGAGGCATTACCTGTACGGTTCTAAATTTGAAGTTTACAGCGACCACAAGAGCCTCAAATATTTATTTGACCAGAAGGAGCTGAACATGAGGCAGAGGAGATGGATGGAATTTTTAAAAGATTATGATTTTGAGCTAAAGTACCATCCGGGTAAGGCAAACATTGTTGCCGACGCGTTGAGTCAGAAATCCCTTCATATAGCAGTGATGATGGTGAAGGAGGTGGAGTTATTGGAACAGTTCCGAGACATAAACTTGCATGTTGACATCCCCTCTTCTCGAAAAATAACAATCGGTACACTAAGGATTGCTAGTGAATTCCTAAAATCTGTATATGATCAACAGCAGTCAGACTCCTACTTGGCTGAGATGAAGGAAACTCAGGCCAAAGGGAAGGACTTGTCCTTGACCGAGGGATCGGACAGAATTTTCCGAGTGAAAAACAGAATATACGTACCGGGTGGAGGAGAATTGAGAAGAATGGTACTTGATGAGGCTCACAAGAGTCTGCTTAGTATTCACCCGGGTACCACGAAGATGTACCACAATCTAAGAACATAATTCTGGTGGCCCGGATTAAAGAGGAATGTGGCAGAATACGTGGCCCGGTGTATTACCTGTCAGAAATCGAAAGTGGAGCACCAGAAGCCGTATGGAGCATTGCAACCCCTGGAGATTCCCGTGTAGAAATGGGACTCAATTGCCATGGACTTTGTCATGGGATTGCCAAAAAACCGTACGGGCCATAATGCGATTTGGGTCATTATTGACCGACTGACGAAGAGTGCACACTTCCTACCTGTGAATATGAAGTACCCGTTGCATAAGTTAGCTCGGATTTACATTCACGAAGTTGTCCGACTGCATGGTATACTGACTTCTATCATATCGGACAGGGATCCTAGATTCACGTCCCGATTTTGGACCAGTCTGCACCAAGAATTGGGTGCGAAGCTTTGGCTAAGTTCTGCCTACCACCCCCAATCGGATGGGCAATCCGAGCGAACGATTCAAAGCCTGGAGGACTTACTAAGGACGTGTGTGTTGGAGCACGGTGGAGATTGGGAGCGGTACCTTCCCCTAATCGAGTTTACGTACAACAATAGCCACCACAACAGTATCGGTATGGCACCCTATGAAGCACTATATGGTCGAAGATGCCGAACCCCACTCTGCTGGTCGGAAACGGGTGAAAATTTACTGCTAGGACCAGAAATTATGAGGCAAACATCAAAATAGATCCGAATGATAAGAGAAAAGATGAAGGCGTCTCAGGATAGGCAGAAGAGCTACTATGACAAACGAACTAACCCATTAGAGTTTTCAGTCAGAGACAGAGTGTTTTTGAAGACTTCACCGAGTAAAGGAGTCGGGCGAGCCTTGAAGAGTGGAAAGTTGAGCCCCCGATACATTGGGCCTTATGAGGTGTTGGAACGAGTCTGCTCCATGGCGTACCGGATAGCACTACCGACTCACTTATCCCGATTGCATAACGTGTTTCATGTGTCACAACTAAGAAAATGTCTACATGATCCCACCCATTCGATGCCAGATGATGAAGTAGAGATTAAGGAGGACCTGACCACTGTAACTATACTGGTTAGAATCGTGGACCGATCGGTAAAGCATTTGCGGAACAAGGACGTACCACTGGTTGAAGTGGAGTGGCAGTAAGGCGGGACTACCTCTTGTACCTGGGAACGCGAAGACGCCATGAGGCAGCAGTACCCCGAGTTGTTTACCAAGGTGAGTCACCGAGTGAATTTCGGGGATGAAATTCTTTTGAGAGGGGGAGAACTGTAACATCCCAGTTTTAAAGTTGAATACCGAATGAAAATAACCATTAAGATTTTGATTTCAAAGCAGGAAAATTGATTGTTAACTTAATCTAAGAAATAGTGACAAATTAATTAAGCTTAGTTGGTAAGAGATGGCTGCTTCCGATTGGGAGTCACGTGAGTGGGACTGCAACTCACGTTTTCCCATCCCACTCTCCTTCCCTTCCTCGTGCACGCATATGCTTATATATGTGCCTTGATCACTGGAGTTATGCATCTTCGTTAGACTTCTTCTCTTCTCTTCTTTTCTTTCCTCATACACTCTCCCTTCCCTTTTGTTCTTCGTCTTCCTCCCCCCTGTTTACTATTCTGTTCCTGAGAACACGCGACGACGATACTGCAAAAGACTTGGAGTTCGTTCGGCCAAAAGACGAACAGCCCCTGTTTCACGGTACGACTTCGACCAAGGAAGCCAGAACAAGTGTGAGCCTGGGCGAGGCAATCAGACCAGCGTCGGGAAACAGAGGAACCCCTCGAACTTCCTTCAGTAGGTAAGGGGCGCTTTGCATTTCAAATGCATAGCTTGTGAATGGGTTTCGAGTGGTTTATTATGCATGCATTTGTGCTTAAGGGTATTTGTGATGAAATGTATATTTGATAGATAACTTTGTATACCGAGGCATGCTATGACTGAATCCAATGGTAGTTAGCTTATAATTGATATATATGTTTATGAGATACACTGTTGGGATGTGGATGCATGCGTGTGTTATGAGACCGTGTGTGAATACAGTGCATACTCTTCAAACTGCTATACTGAGTCTAGTTAAATATTTACATGTGCATGCATGAAGTGGAGACGTATTGTGTGACTTCTAAGTGCTCTGTTCATGGAATGATGAGTAGATCCTGATTGCTATCCTATGTTGCCTTGCATACGAGTGTTGAAAATGAGTCTGTGTTGTTGTGAGATGACGACTGAATTATATGCAGAGTGTGGTTCTGATAAATGAAAGGAGAGGTAATATTGTATTGGCAGACACACACACAAAAGAATGTAATTAAAAGACCTTGAGTTGGACTTGAGGCAGTGCCGAGTGCACTAGCATTGGATGCTTAAAGTCTTGAGTTGGACTCAAGCAAGCCACCGGGTTGGACTCGGGGCTGCCCGTAACACTGCCCTGGTCGCTTGGAGCAATTGTGTTACATGTGAGGGCAAACGGTTTGGTACCAGTAAAATGGCCGAACCAGCTTGGAGCTGGAGGAAAAAGGCTTGGAGCCTATGTTGTAACATAAAATTAATTAAGTGGGGGTCGGATCCGACTGTAGTAGACTGGTATGTACTGAATGGATATGTATATATATGTATACTCTTGTGCTATGATGAATTTATTATGTTGCATGTGTATAGTGTAAGTCGGAAATGATATAATCTATATAATGGAATATTACATGAATGAATTCTGATTGCATGGCACTGTTACAAGTAGATAAACTAGAGGATAGTTAACGTTATGATTGCTTGAAATGTGATGTGGTGTGATGGAGAACGTACGGGTTCCCAAGTCACTAACTGTCATTTTAAATGTAAAAGCTCACCCCTGCTGTGGCAATATTTACAGTGAACATTCCTCGGAACTACAAGTAAAGTAGAGCTACTTACTGAGCGGATCAGCTGTGCACCAAGGAACTATATATATATGTAAATACTGTGTATAATGTTTTGATTATGCCTTGGCCGGCTCGTGTCTGATGTTAATCTTTTAGAATAGAACAGAATCCCTTGGGGCTGGGAAACATGGCAATGTGTTTGTAAATATTGATATACACTCTCATATGTATATGGTTATGTTTATGCCGTGCTGTATGTTATACCATCCTGTGCGTGATGTTTGATTGGTATATATGTTCATGTTCATCCGAGTGTGTAGGAATGGAAAGACTTAGTATGAAGGGAGTCAAGATATGATCTAGAGAGTGAATTCGTGGTCCTGCTGCCGAGTGAGGAAAGCTTTAGGTGTTCCGAGGGGATGAGGGCATACCACTCCGAATGGGAATTGACGCAGTAGATTCCCAATTGATAAGCTGTTATGATTCCTAGTAGAATAGCCTAATCATGCGTTCGAATAAGGACTATACTTGCTGAGCGAGAGATGAGTGAAATACCGAGGGGCAGATAATTGAGAAGCTGTCCAAGCGAAGATACCCCTGGTTTCCGAGTGAGACAGCCTTCGTTTCCCGAGTGAACTGTTGTGTGGCATGATGGACAAAATAGAGAGCTAAGTTATGGGGGTGCGAGTTTGGGGTTGAGTGGAGAGAGTTCCCTTTACCGAGTGGATTTAGGACTGAAATCCGAGTAGACTTAGGAATGAATTCTGAGTGAAATAGGCCTTTATCGAGTGAACGATTGCCTTGATACCGAGCGAGTGTACGTTATTTCCTTTGGGCTCGCTCGAGCGTTACTGGGCTCCGCTGGAGGGCTTTTGTTTGGCCCTTGTCTTCCCTTGCTTCCCGTTCCCTCCTCCTTCTTGTTGCATCAGGTTATTTGATTGGGGCGGATTATACAGACTTTGCTAACTCGAAAATTCAGAAAAATTTCCCTGTTGGTTTTCTTTATTTAATTAGAATTTAGGGTGTTACAAATCTAATCTATAAATCTTTAAATCTCACTCTTCGGTTTTCTATGGTTCGGACCTTGATGTAATGACGAGGTGTTTTGGAATTCTTTTAAACACGAAAAATTTACTGATATTTTTATTAATTATTCATATTGATTACATCGGGATTTAGGTCCGGGAAATCGGGGTATGACAATTGAGATTTATATATATGTTAATGTAGGACCTATTCCAAAAGACGAGGCGAGACTGTCGAATCGCTCAGATTACTTCTCTTGAGGTAAGAGAGGAGTTTATATTCTAAATGCATGATTTGAACAATTGGTGATTAATCTATATGATGTTGTTCATGTTTGACTTGTTATAGTTTGTTGAAATGATACGATGATTGATATTATGATGATAATGTGCTTGGCAAATATATGATTGCATTTAGAATAAATGTATGTGGTGTGTCCTTGGTAGTGATTTATAGTGACTTGAGATTTTGGCAAAAGTGTGTGCCTATGTCGTATCATGAAAACCATGTATGTTTCACCACTATTGATGAGATATGATAATTGATGATGAGAATTGAATGATGTGGTTGTGTGACACACCCATGAGTGGTGATGAAAATATTGAGACAATGATTAAGTGCCATTGTGTTGTTGCCAATTAGTGAATTGGAAATGATGTTGAAAAATTAAGATGATTAAAGAGATTATGAATGCCACACTAAAACTTGAAACAATGGTAAGATAAATGAAATCAAAATCCACTAAGAATTAGGTGGTGATATTGATGAAATTGATGATGGGTGATTGATGAGTGGTATGATAGGATTCATAGCATGAGATCGCATATGATTTACATCTGCATTACATCTATGGCATATTGCATAGCTGTTGGTAAGGGATGTTAGGGGTTCCTCTGGTTGGCCCAGTGGGAGGGTGGCTCTGTGCACGAGCATTATTGTTTACCCTAGTGGCTCAGTGGTAAAGTCACGAAGTTGCCCATGCTTAACTATAGGGAGTTGCATATGGTTAACCCGGTGGGGGTGGCTCTTTGAGGAGTAGGTGTCCCCAGTGGTCCTTTGAATCACAACTGCCATGACATATGTAACATCTCAAATTTTGAAATAAATGATTAAATAAGAGGAATAAATATTGAATAATTACATGTGAGTTAATTAATGTCCCAAAATATTAGAAATAATTAAATTAAGATTTTTAGGAATTATACATAATTTATTGAGGCTGTGTGAGTTGAAAATAGACCCAATTAAAATATGGGTGTCAGACTAAGTATCTCCGATTGAGGTGCCATTGGTCAGGGCTGTTGAGAATATTATTGAGAGTCCAGATATATATTTGGAAAAATTTTTGGATAACGTATTGAGCTCGAACAGAGATCCTGTTTGTTGTAAAACGGTAAATTTTAATGAAAGAGGTAGAATTAAAACAAAAACCTCACTTAACTCTCTTCACTCTCACGTTGGCTTTCTACTTCTTTGGCAAACACTCTCTTTTCTTCTTCTTCCTCATTTCTTCTCTCCATCTTCTTCCTCTTAAAAGCCCTAAGTGGTGTGTGCATCTTCCTCCTCCATTTCCACTTTCCATTGGCAAGAAGGAAGAGCTTGAAGCTTAGAGCTCTTTTCTTCTTCTTCTCTCTCAATTTCGTGTGGCTCTCTCTCTCTCTTGGAAACTCTCTTATTTATTCTCTTGAGGTAAGCTCTTTGTTATTTCTCAAGAGCATGAACCCTAGGTTTTGATATTTGAGTGAGCATTTATGTATGTGGGTTATTGAAAGAAGCATTAAATATGGAAAACCTAAGGTAGGGTGGTTTTAAATGCAAGCTTTATGAACCTTTAATGGGGTACATGAAATTAATGCTTGGAATGGTAGGAGATTGATGTGTATTTATGATGTTGTTGGGTTATGGTAAAACCCTAACTTGTGAAAATTAGGGAAAATGATTAATGTTGGGTGGAAAGGTGATTTAACGAGGAATGTATGATATTTGAATGATAGATATGAGTAAATATGTTAGGAGAGTAGTTATTAATGATGGTTGATAGCATTGATGGAGGTAGATGACCATTAATGGTGATTAATGGCCATTGATATGTCAACCCATTTGATGGGTGTGGCTATAAATGCATGGTAATAAATATGAACACCAAACCCATGATGTTTGTGGTGAGATTAATAAAATAAAAAATGGCTTGATAATGATAATGTTGTAAACACCAAGTGTTAGATTAGAATATGTGAATCTCGGTGATCTTGAGTAGAAAATAATGATATGTGCCTTGTGAAATGTAGGACCCATTCCAAACGACGAGGCGGGAACGTCGTATCACTCAGAATTCTTCTCTTGAGGTAGGAGAGTAGTTTTATATTCTAAATGCATGGATTGAGAAGTGTTTGATTGTTATATGTAACAATATACATGTTTGCCTTGTTTGAGTAGTAATGGTGATTTGAGATTGTTAAATATGATGATGATGATGAATATGATTGGCAACATGTATTGTGCATTTGGAATATTTATGGTGTGCTAAATGGTGATGTTAATTTGCTTGGCTAGTGTGATGCCTTGATATGTTGTGATTGTGCTTACATTTACCATGAATATGGAATGGTTGTTGTTGATGTTAAATGAGAATGAAAATGGATGATTAGCATGCCTTTATGATAATGAAAGATTGATGATTGAATGTGAGGAATTGTTGAAAATGCCATACTAAAACTTGAACAATGGTAATAACCAATGATAATAAAATCCACTAAGAAACGTATGGTGGAAATGATGGTGATATTGATTAGTGAGTGGCATAATTAGGATGCATAGTTATGAGAATGCATTATGATTTGCATTTGCATTGCATCCATGGCATACTACATAACCTCCAGTGTTGGAATGTTAGGGGATTCCCCCGGCCGGCCCAGTGGGAGGGTGACTCAGTGCACGAGTATTCTTATTTTCCCCTGTGACTTGGAGTGTAAGTCACGAAGCCGCCCATGTATAGCTACGGGGAGCTGCATGTGGCCGACCTTGTGAGGGGTGGCTCTTTGATGAGCAAGTGCCCCCGATGGTCCCATGGATCACAGTCGCCATAGTATGAATCATGGCCGGCCCGCAACACCTTTATATTGATTATGGTGTTTACCGCGGTCATGGTGTAAATGGCCAGGTGTTGCAAGATGGACAATGCGGTTTGGTACCAGTAAAACATAATGATATGCATGCAATTGGATGATATATGTGTACATATTTTACTTCTGTATTAGGGGTATGGTTATATGATCATACTTGACCCATAATTTGGTAATTATTCCCTCAGTCGGATCCGCAATTGACAAATTACTCTGTTGTGCATGTGCATTAGCTTAAGAGCATTTGCATATAGCAATGAGGTATAAAAAAGGTAATAAGAAATATTGATGGTTATGATTGGGTGAGAAAATACCTAAAGACGACATAAAAGATATGAATACAAACCCATATATTGTGTATAATGATTTATGCGTGATAGCCCAATATGATGAGGGGTTTGATTGTGTGTATGCATATATATTTTGTTATGATCCATAGGGGTGATTGAATTATGTGTATGTTTGTGAGATGTTGATAATGATAGTGGTGAATGATATGTTGATGCAAAGTATACATGATGTTGAATGCATATGCACATAATCATATTGTATTCATATTCATCCTTTAGAATGTATAACTCACTCTTCCATGTTATCTATTTTAGCCTTATGATGCAGGACACTCATGGAAGTGAGATTATATCTTTTGGAAATGTGCATTTTGAGGGTGGAGGTAAATTAGTGTATAGGAAGTGCCTTGGCCGGCCAGTGTTGATTTTGTATAGCATATGATGAATGGTGTATGCTTAATATGTACTTGGATTGGTGTATATTCATTTTTGAGGTCATAGGTGAAAATTGGACCTTATTTGTATGGCTAATTTTTTATTATGACCTAGCCAATGTATGATGTTAATTATGGGGCTGAAATTATTGCCCAAGTGATGAATGGATGATGTTAATTCATGAATTACAATGTTTTATGAAGTATATACGATGTTGTGTTTTTGAAGTTTATGCTTATTTGAGGAACCAATAGGGTTAAATTGTGTTTTAAGCGATTTTGATGGTATGTAATGACTCCAATAGCTTAAATTCATGATTTGTGACTTGTAGAAATTGGAATGGACCATTCCATTAAGAATAGGTCCTTGAGTTGCACAAAAATGCCTCAAAATGAGTGAAACGCATTTATGCATATAACTCTCTTGTTTTTGGGAATTTTTTAGTGCGGTCGGTGGCCATACATCACAAATGATGTATATAAGTTGGTGTCAAAATTTGGTAGGCATTGGAACTCATATGAAAAAGTTAGGGGGGTTAAAAGTCCAAAAATGAGACTTTTTCACCATAAAATGGCCTCTGTGCTGTCATGAATTGATTCACAACAGTGCATGAATCGATTGAAGACACAATATTTTTACTGTTTCTAATTCCAAAACAGCTTGAATCGATCAAGCCCCCACATGAGTCGATTCAAAGCTTACTAGAATCACTATTCATGAGGTCCAGGACCGTTTGAATCGATTCATGCGAGCTTGAATCGATTCAAAGGGGCCTGTTTTCATTTTTTGGACTGTAGTAGCACTTGAATCGATTCTTGGGTCGCTTGAATTGATTCATTCTCTTGATTCTTTAATTTTTCATGTGTTTTGTTGATAGATGGGTTCCATTTAGCCATGGTTCAATTATATATCCATGTGTGACTTCATTTTCCACTTTTTAACCATCAATTCAAGTTCTATAAACCCTTTTCCATTCTTTTCCATGACTCTTAAATAGATTATGTTTTCCACTATCCCTTGTGACGATCCTATGATTGATTGTCCAACGAAGACTCTTGATTTAATTTATGCACCTTCTCATATCTTCATATATAGGATAGGTCAATTAAAAATGATCCGGGGTTACTCATTAACGATTTATCTCATGGTTTCTTCTATTATTTGATTACTTTAAAATCGTAAAAAATTTTCCCTCATTTTTGGGGCATCTCAGCATAGTTCATGGATGGCCCGCAACACCATTATGTTGTTTATGTTGTTTACCGCGGTCATGGTGAAAATGACCGTGTTGTAAGATGGGCGATGCGGTTTGGTATCTGTAAAATTGAGATTTGACATATATGTGTAAACATTTTACTACTGCATTAGGGGCATTGTTACATATCTATGCTTGAACCCACATCAATGTTTTATATTCCCATAGTCAGATACGCAATGCATTGATAGAGTAAGTCTTTGATGAGTATGATTCCTTGTGCATATGCATTAGCTTAAGAGCATTTGCATATAGCCTTGAGATATGCCAGAACGAGGATGAGAATGAGCTTGAGATGTTTGGTAGATATCAGGTAATTAAAAACCTAAAAGCTTGATGAATAAAAGTATCCTTGATGAAAGATGTAAACAACTTAATGTTGATACTTGTGATAGCCCATGATGATGAAGGGCAAGGTGAATGTATATGTCTATGTGCTTGTTATGAGTTGTGATTAATGAGACTTGTCTGCCTATGATGATATCTTGATGAAGGCTTGGTGATAAATTGATGATTATGTTACAAAGCACACATATTTATATGCATGTACACATGATCACAATGTATTCGGATTCATCATTTTAAATGTATAACTCACTCTCCCATGTTGTCTCTTTTTAGCATTGTGATGCAGGATTGTCATGGGATGAGATAATATTTTCAATTAAAGCTATTGGAGAAGGTAATTAGTTGTAAAGGAATACCTTGGCCGACAATATTGATAATTAGTGATTTTATGGATATATAGATAGCAATGTAAAGAATAATGGTGTTGATATTACTTTGAGGATCAAATCTCTATTCTTTTGGTAATATGTATTAGCCATTCTTTTGTATCTAACACTATATAATGCTTGGACAAATGTAATTGGATGCCATTGTGATGGTGATGATATTCATGTTAATGAGGAATTGATGAATTGCATGTATGAAAAGATATTGGACATGGAGTTCTGTTGTGCATATATATGTATTGATGATGATTCATGATTAATGCATGCTTGATAGTTTAGTTTTATGTAAGAAATGATGTAATAAAAAGTCTAGATGTTTAGGTTTCATTCTAGGTTAAATACCATGAAAATGAATGCTTAATTTGTGTCAAAAATGTCCAAGAAAGTTCAACGTCCCAAGTGCCAATGCATAGCCCTTTGAAAAATGGATTTTTGAGGAACAGGGTATAATCCATGGCCTGTGGGAATTTCCCACGGCCAGTGGAATGCTTTGTTTTGAAAATAAAAATTTTGGGCTCTGGGTAGTGCATTCCATGGCCTGTGAGAATTTCCCACAGCCAGTGGAATGGTCATTGTTAGAAATTTTCAACCGTTGTTTCTCCCTTGTTGTTTTTGGCTTTTTGGGTAGCTTAATAACATTTTTGGCCTCTAACTTCATAACAATTATAGATAATTATATTACAGAGGCATACGAATTAGAAATTACCTTAATTGTAGTTTTATAACTCTCATTGGGCATAAAACGTCAGACCTACTATAGTGTAAAACTTAAATTTAAGAGGGGTTTGAACCCAATTTTTTACGATTTTCAATTTAGGACCAATAGGTGATATTTATGAGATGTCCCACTATTTATAAGATTAAAAATAAACTTTTTTCATATCATTTCTCATATCTTTATATATGGGGAGTGTGACTAATCAAAGATCTGAGGTGTGATTTTAATCCTTTTTCTTTTAATTTGTGGTGTCTCTTAGGCAAGGTGATCAATTTTAAAACGCATAAAATTTATCCTCATACTTATTATGTCATATCTATTATATTTATTTATATAAGACTGAGGGGCACCACATTGAGTGGTATTATAGCATTGGTTGCTCATTGTTGGATCTTTGTGAATTAAATACTATCGCAGTGCAGTTTCTCTTATTGAATTGGGGTTGTTTGACATTGAAATGTGGTTGTTTATTATTGAAACTTTGTTTTACCTTACTAGAGCATAGTTGCTCATTACTAAGGAGTTTTTGTGAATTATTTAAATGATATGGTTGAATATATGTGAATGAATTCTTCGGTGTGATTGATATGCATGTTTGTACTAAGTCTGGCTAAGTTCCTTACACTATTTACCTTTAATGAAGAATACCTTGTATTATGCATTGAAACTGATGTATTGATTATGAATTTACCTTATGGTAGACCATGAGATGCAGAAACCTTAGTTATGGGTTAGAATTGATTATATGGCCTAGTTTACTTATGTGTGAGCCATGTCTTAATATATAGGCGTGAAACATGGCTGGTAGACATAATCGTGATGTTGTTGCTATGGCATCTGATTTGAATTGCTTTGTGGATCTATTGGAAAGACAAGGCCAACAAAATGTGGGATAAGGTGCTCAAGGTCTTGATCGATTTCTCAAGAGGAGACCTTTTGAGTTCCATGGAGGGTATAAGCCTGAAGAAGCTTCTGTATGGATTAATGACTTTGAAAAGATCTTTGTAAGCTTTGAATGTTCTGAAGCTCAGAAGGTTGAGTATATTGTCTTTATGATCCGCGATGAAGCTGAATCATGGTGGCGTCTTACTAGAAGGCGTATGTTTGCTGCTGACATCCTATTGACATAGGAGAACTTTAAGTTTGAACTCTTGAAGAAGTATTTTTTGGAAAGTTACAAGAGTAAGAAGAAGCTTGAGTTCATGTAACTTAAGCAAGGTGACATAACTGTAGAGGTGTATGCCTCCAAGTTTGAGGAGCTTTATGTATTTTATCCCCCTTATTAACAAGAGGGTACTGAAGCTTCAAAATGTGTGAAGTTTGAGAATGGCTTGAGGCTCGAGATCAAGTGGGCTATTCGACATCAAGAGATTAAAAGCTTCCCTATACTTGTGAATAAGTGTCGTATCTATTAAGAAGATAATATGGCTCTTTTGAGTCATGGCAAGCATTAGCCTAAGTTGAAGGGTCAATCTTCCAATTTCACGAAGCATGGTCACTTTAAAAAGAAAAAGTTCTTTCATGGTGGATCCTTCAATGCAAGAGGACGTGGTGGACATAGGAATGGTAATGGTAATCAAGGTCGGGGCAATGCCCAAGGCCTTGCATGCTTCAAGTGTGGTGCTAATCATTTGGTGCCTGATTGTCTGTAAGATGATGTGGTGTGCTACTAATGTAACCAATCAAGGCACATTCATCCTAATTATCCATTGAATTCTAGGAATGCGAATGTTGATGTATTGCTCATGTGAACCATAATGCTAACCGTGGAGGCCATGGTGGTTTTGGAGGCCGTGGTGGAAATCATAACGGTGGTCGTAATGTTAATGGCCGAGGTAATGGCAACGATGGTCAAAATGGTAATCGTAATAGTGGTAATCAACCACAAGCTGCTGGAAGAGTCTTCGTCGTCATAGGTGAAGAGGCCGTATAAGTAGAAAACCTTGTTCAAAGTAAGTGTAAAATTCTCGGCACCTCTGTTTGTGTTATTTTTGATTCTGGTGCAACACACTCCTTCATTTTGGAAGATCATGTGAGGCGATTGAAATTTCCAATAAGTAGGATGAAAAGTTCTATAATGGTATCTACACCGACCGGTACTTGTATGCAGACGGTAACTTGACGTGATGATGTTGAGATGATTCTCAAAAATAGTTGGTTTGGGGTCTCTCTTATTTGTTTACCCATGAAGGACCTAGAAATTATTCTGGGGATGGATTGGTTGTCTGCCAACAAAGTCTTGGTGGATTGTTAGAATCGAAATATTGTCTTCCCTTCTCCAAATACCAAGTGCTTTAGTGTGCAAGATATATCCCAAATTCTTGTTATGCTATGCATGGTGGATGGGGATAATGTTGCTCAATTCTTTGATATTCCTGTTGTATTCAAATTTTTGGATGTGTTTCCTGATGAGGTACCTGGCTTACCTCCTCCACGTGAGGTGGAGTTCACCATTGATCTTATTCCGGGTGCGAAACTTGTATCCCAAGCTTCTTATAGGATGTTTCCTATAAAATTGTCTGAATTGAAGAAGCAAGTCGAGGAATTGTTAGAAAGAGATTTCATTCGCCCAAGTATATCTCCTTGGGCTGCACTTGTATTATTAGTGAAAAAGAAGAATAGAAGTATGAGATTATACATTGACTATTGCCAACTTAATAAATTGACTATTAAGAACAAATATCCTCTTCCTTGCATTATTGACCTTTTGGATCAATTGAAGGGTGCTGTTGTATTTTCTAAGATTGACTTACGTTTTAGATATCACCAAATTAGGTAAGACCGAAGATATTCTAAAAACTGCTTTTCACACTTGTTATGGCCACTATGAGTATGTAGTGATGCCTTTCGGTGTGACAAATGTTCCCGTGATTTTCACGGATCACATGAATCGTATTTTCCATGATTATCTTGATCAATTTATGGTGGTGTTTATCGATGACATTCTTGTCTATTCCAAGAGCCATTAGGAACATGAAAGGCATAATCGCCTTATTTTGAATACTCTTTGTGAGAAAGACTTATATGTGAAGCTTTCTAAGTGCGAGTTTTGGTTGTCTAAGGTCCAATTTCTTGGACATGTTATCTCTAAGGATGGTATTATAGTTGATCAATCAAAGGTTGAAGCCGTGATGGCTTGGGAAAGACCAACGTCTGTGACAGAAATAAGAAGTTTTTTTGGTCTTGTCGGTTATTACCGGAGATTCATTAAAGGTTTCTCTCATCCGACCCTGCCATTGACAAGGTTAACTCATAAGAATCAACCATTTGTATGGACTCTTGAATGCGAAAAGGTTTTCAAGAAGTTGAATGTGAGACTCACTTCTGCACCAGTGTTGGCTTTGCCCGATTTACTGGATGAATTCATGGTGTATTGTGATGCTTCCAAGCTTGGTCTTGGTTGTGTACTAATGCAGAGTGAACATGTGATAGCTTACACGTCGAGATAGTTGTAACCACATGAGGTTAACTATCCCACACATGATTTGAATTACCGGCGGTTGTTTTTGCTCTAAAGTTGTGGCGACATTTTTTGTATGGCTCTAAGTTCATGGTCTTTAGTGATCACAAAAGTCTCAAATACTTGTTTGATCAGAAAGAGCTTAACATGTGCCAACGAAGATGGATGGAATTTCTAAAAAACTATGAATTTGATTTGAGATATCATCCTGGAAAAGGCAATGTGGTTGCCAATGCTTTTAGCCAAAATTTGTTGCATGTTTCTACTATGATGGTGAAACAGATAGAGCTAATTAAATAATTTAGAGACTTGAATGTAGGCTTGGAGATATACACCCCAAAGAAAATTTCTCTTGAGGCTTTAAAGATTGCGAATGTATTTCTTGAATGAGTGAAGACACAACAACCGAATCATGAATATTTAATGGAGATGAAAGAAACTCAAGGTAATAGGAAGAATTTGTTCTTATTGGAAGGTCCTGATGGTATTTGGCGTGTGAAGGGCCAAATTTATATTCCATCTAGCAGTGATTTGAGAAAATTTGTGCTTAAGGAAGATTACAAAACTGTGTTATGCAAATGACCAACCTTAATTAATCCAGTCATTAATGAAAACGAGGGTAAATTTTTCATGATTTAAAAATGATTAACGAATAAAGACAAAACCGCGAAATAACATTTCAACAAGTAACCCCAGACCATTTTAAAACTCATCCCATATATGAAGATATGAGAAGATGTGTAAGTTAAATCAAGAGTGCTCCTTGGAAAATCAACCACATGATCATCAACAAGGAATAGCAGAAGTATAGGTTATCTCAAGGAATGTAGAGGGGTATTGACATGGCCATCACCCAGGAAGAAGCCATGGACCCTACATAGTCTTTGGAGGTTTCCTTGGATTCTTTCAAGGGCCCTATGACTAGGTCAAGGGCCAAGAGAGCTAAGGAAGGTCTCCAAAAGCATTTAGCTTCTTCCATACATTCCTTGAGTGGGCCCAAGCCTAAGGAGGAGATATTGAAGACCCTTACCCTCTTCTGTTGCACTATAGAAGGGTAATGGGCTTGGTGTGGATGTTTGGGCCTCATTTGGGCCTCATATATCATGTACATATTTTCCATTCCTTTATATTATAGGTATATTAGGATTATATTTTAGGAATTAGTTTGGGCTTTGCATAGCCATTAAATTTGGGCCACTTTTGGGCCTTGTACCTTGTTCCATTTTGCATTTGGGCTTCTATTGGGCCAAGTAGAGTAGGATTTAGATTTAGGCCTTAGGAGTTAATCCAAGGCCCATGGTTAGAGTGGCTTGGCTGAAATTTTCAAGGAGCTATATAAGCTCATCTCCTTTGTAATTAGCTCATAACTTGAATGATTAGAGATTTTAGAGTGAGAAACTCTCCATTCTCTCTAGAAAAGAAGAAGCTTTAGGCTCCTTTCCTAGTGTCTTATCCTTTGGACCTTCTCCCAAAGGTGGTGACATTCAACACCTTATCTCTCTAACTCTTAGAGAGTGGTAGAACCATAAGCCATTCCTTTCCTCTCCATCTCCTCTATTCCTAGACCAAGTTTTCCTTAGATCTAAGTCTTTCCTCCTTTAGCTTCCTCTATAACCTAGCTTCCCTTGCAAGACTCCATTAACTTCCTCCATAAGACATCCAAAACCGTGACTAATCCTCTCCATTCTCTTGAGGCATTGTGGATCTAAGAGGTTCAAGAAGAGAAGATCCTTCAACAAAAGCTAGGAATTGAAGAAATTCCTACAATAGGTATGCAAAGAGGTTCAAGGATACCCTAATTAATTGCCAAAAATATGGTAAATATGCATACATGTTGTTGTATAATCATGCCATGGCTTAACAATACCAAACATGCATCAAAACTTATTAATTTTTGGGAAAAGAGGGCCATGAATTGATTCAAGCAGCTTGGGAATCGATTCCCACGAGTTTGGAATTCAAAAGACTGAAAACAACAACTCAGGAATCGATTCAGGGCTCGTATGAATCGATTCCTACCATTCTAGGGGCTCAGGAATTGATTCCCACGTCCTGTGAATCAATTCCCACAATTTTGGAATAAATCCAAAGGCAAACAACAACTCATGAATCGATCTACACATGCCATGAATCAATTCTTGACAACAATTATGCAGAATTGCCCCAAAAAAGCTACAAAATCCAACTTCTAACCACCCTATCTTTTTCATATCAAGTTAAATGGCCACTAAACTTTAACACTAATTAAAATACGCCATTTGTAGCCACTGGCAGCACTCAAAAATTCCCAAAGACAAGAGACTTGTACGCATAAATGCATTTAGCCTGTCTTAAGGCATTTTTGTGTAACTCAAGGGTCATTTCTCAATGGAATTGGCTCATTTCAGTTTCTACAAGTCCTAAATCATGCATAGGCACTATTGGAACTATTTTACAGCATTCAAATACACTAACACTCAATATAGCGCTATTGGTTCCTCAATTATGCATAAATATCATATACACCAATTCACAATCTAAACAATTCATCCATCTATGGATTCCATTAACATAAGTATCATCAATCATGCATCAATATAACCTGGAAACCATTGTATCACAAGCAACCACATCCCTTGTTAAGGTCACTACCAAAAATTAGCCTTCCAAAACATATAAGGCCTAATTTTCATAAGTTACCCTCAAAATGAATACATATCACCATTCAACATACAAGAAACAAAAGAGGCATATACATATATCAAGTGTTTTACAAAAGATTGTTGGCCAAGGCTCATAAACCTTCCTTCCATATTTACCTCATTGCTCAACCTCCAAAAAGAGTAGGATATCCAACATACCTACATCAAACTTTAAAAATGGCGACTTGGTGGTGAGTAACATATATCAAATGAATCAAAATCATACATTATGATGATACATATATATATATATGTGAACCATACACATTTCTCAAAGAGCATCATAAGCTCCATTCACATATCATATCATTTCATTTCAACATAACACATATCCAAATCAATACATTCACAACATATGTATCAAAATCATGGTAATTTCATCAAATACCATCACATACTTAAGGTTAGTACCCCAATCTCTTTCTCTTTACTTATCAATCATCCATCGCCACCACGGGCTACCAACTCGGCATATCTCTGGCTATATGCAAATGCTCTTATGGCTAATTCATATGCATAAGAAATCATTATGAAATCACCGATCTGACTGTATGAAACAACATCATATAATATATGGGTCAAGCATAGGTGTGCTACTATGCCCCTACTACAGTAGTAAATATGTACACTTATATAATTAATTGCATGCATAATACCACTCTTTTACTAGTACCAAACTGCTATCGCCCATATGTAGCATTAGTCACCCTGTGACTTGCGGATTCAATACCTTGGCCTCACTTGCCATAAGTGCTACGGGCCTCTCCCGAACACACATCAAAAGAGTCGTTCCCCATAGGGACACCGAGGTCACTTGCTCACCATAGAGCCACCCTCCCACTAGGCTCACCATATAGGGTGCCTCGCCACCAAACTATAGGCGGCTTTGTGATTCCAAGAATCACTAGGGAACAACATATAAATTTTACTCATGCACTGGGCCGCCCTCCCACTGGGCCCGCCTATTTGAACCCCTAACATTCCATATAGACAGCAAATGATATGTCATGGATGTAAGTGCCAATCAATGCATTTCTCACTCTATGCATCCTATAATGCCACTCTACAATCAACACTCACCACCATCACTTAGTGGAACTCAATATACTCATCATTCTCAACCATCACCAATTATTATTAGATTTTATACATATCAATAGTTAGTGGCAATCATCCTTTATCAATTCACATATCATGGGATATTCAACATTATTACAATTCACACAATTATGGCCTCAATGCCACTCATAACAAGTCTCATTAGCAAGAGTCAAATTCAACATCACAATTATCATTCCAACAACATATGCCACATAACACCAATCATTCTAAATGCATTCAAATTCACATAAACATCAAGAATATCCATCCAAGCTAAATTATGATCGCACAATCATACATACACATCACTAATGGATGAAATCATGAATTTAGAGATGTTACCCCTTCCTACCTCAAGAGAAGTAGAAATCAACACGGTCCGAAGGTCCCGCCTCATTGATGGGGTTGTTTCCTACATCACATAATGTACCATATAATTATTTTCTATTCAAACCACTAAGATTCAAGTGCTCTTATTTAATTACTTAGTGTTTATGCCATTTTAGATTTCCAACCTCTTTTATTTCATTTAATCCACCATAACCACCAAGGGTTTGGTGTTCTAATTCACTTATTATGCATTCAAGGACCTCACTCACCTAGAGGTTTCCATATTAATAGTTTCCAACTATCATTATTAACCATCTAACCTTATTAATGGCCATCCACCATTAATGTTATCATCTTACATCATTAAATACATTATCTTAACATCAATAATCACTCATTCACTCACATTCACATTTCCCTAAATTATAGGGTTAGGGTTTCATTAAAACCTAACAACCATCATCAATGTCCATCATTACCCATCACATTTAATGCCAATTTCATGTACCCATAAATGCCCTTATAAAACTCATATTAAATGCACCCCACCTTAGGGTTTTGCATCATAAATGGCTTCCCAACATCTACCTATACACATTTAACACTCTCCCAACAACCTAACATCATAACCTAGGGCATAGAGCTCAAGAAAATAGAGAGGAAACTTACCTCAAGCCAAGGAGAAGAGAGCTCTAATAGAGGGAAAAAAGAGCATAAAAATGAAAGGGAAAGTATCAAATCACCATCATCATCTCCTCCATGCTTGAAGCAAAACGAAAATGGAAGGAGGAGAAGGGCACACCACACAAGGGTTTTAAGAGGAAGAAGAAGATGAGTGGAAGATGAAGAGATGAGGTAAAGAGAAAGTGTTTTCCTAAAGGGAAAAAGGGGCCAATGTGAATAAGGAGAAGAGGAGGAGATTAGGGTTTTAAATTTTTACCACTTTATTATTAAACCCTACTATTTTATTATAAACAGGATCTCCGTTCGGGCTCAATACTTCATCTAAAAATTATTTTGAATGTATATTCAGATCCCCAATAATATTCTTAACAGCCTTGACCAAAGGTACCTCAATCGAAGATACTTGGTCTGACACTCATATTTTAATCGGGTATTATTTTCATCTCCTTAAGCCACAATAAATTATGAATAATCATAAAAATTCCTAATTTAATTATTTCTAAATTTTGGGACATTAAATCACTCATATAATTATTCACTAATTATTCCTCTCAATTATGCATTTATATAAATTTCAGGATGTTACATGTTGAGCATTCATCCTAGTACCATTTAAATGTATCAAGACTTCAAGAAGAATTTTTGGTGGCCTAGTTTGAAGCGTGATGTGGTGAATTTTGCTGCATCTTATCTTATTTGTTAAAAGGCTAAGGTTATACATCAAAAACCATCTTGTTTGTTAAGACCTTTAGAGACCCCTGTTTGGAAGTGAGATAGTATTACTATTGACTTTGTTTCTGGTTTGCCCAGAACCCGTGCTGGAAATGATGCTATTTGGGTGATTATTAATCGATTGACAAAGTGTGCTCACTTTTTACCCACGATTATGAAGAGTTCGTTGGAAAACTTACCCCAATTATACATAAAGGAGATTATTATATTGCATGGTGTGCCATCTAGCATTATATGCAATCGTGATCCTCGGTTTACTTCCCAATTTTAGGGAAGCTTACATTAGGAGTTAGACTCTAAGTTAAAGCTTAGTTCGACTTATCATCCTTAAACCGATGGACAATCCGAGAGGACTATTCAAAGCCTTGAAGATTTGTTGAGGGCTTGCGTTCTTAAGTATGGTGGTTGTTGGGAGAGATTTCTTTCATTGATTGAATTTATGTATAATAACAATTACCACAATAGTATTTGTATGGCTCCTTATAAGGCACTTTATGATAGAAAATGTAGAACGCCTCTATGTTGGTTGGAAATTGGTGAGAATTTTGCTTTAGGGCCAGAGATTGTTCAAGAGATTACTGAGTAGATTAGAAAGATACATGAGAATATGAAGATTGCTCAAGACCGACAGAAAATTTATTATGACAAAAGGTGGAAACCACTTGATTTTCAAGTTGGTAAGCATGTATTTCTGAAGGTCTCGTGTGATAAAGGAATAGGTAGAGCTTTGAAGAGCAGAAAATTAAGTCCTATGTTCATTGGACTATATGAGATTCTAGAGCGAATTGATGATGTTACTTATCAGATTGCACTTTCTCCACATCTTACGAATATGCACAATGTATTTCATGTGTCGTATTTGAGGAAGTATGTTCCTGATCCCTTGCATGTGATTTGTTTATGATGTTGATGTGTGGGATAATCTGTTTATCTCCCATGTTTTTGTTTGTATTGTTGAACATTTTGTTAAGAGGTTATGGGAGAAGTTGATACCATTGGTGAAAGTAGATTAGAAACATGGTAATGTAGAGACTCTCACATGGGAACGTAAAGATGATAGACGAACATGTTATCTGAATGCATTTGAATCATGTATGTTAAATTTCAAGGAAAAAATATCTTTTTAGGTGGGGTAGATTGTAACATCCTAAATTTTAGAGAAATAAATTTATTAGATGATGATAATTAATTATTTATGGTCCAATGTACATGGGAAGATTAATTAGACACTAATTATGATTTCTTAGTAAATTAAAATTTACTAAAATCAAATAATTTAACGGATGGTGTGGGATCCAGTAAGTCAAAGTGGGTATTTGAATGGTTTAAAATATTACGGAATTTATTATGGTTCCAAGGGTATGTTCGAAATAATTTTACGTCGAGGGGCGATAATTAATCGAATACGAGCCAACATGAAATAAAGGAAACCAAAAATGCCATTTCTCCCTTGGATATTGCCATAGCTTTCCCCCCTCTCTCATGGTTACTTTCCATCATTTTTCCCAATGGATATGAGGTTTTATGATTCAATAGACAAAAGGCAAATGGTGCATGGGTTTATCCTTTGGTTGTTGACCAATTTTGGTTAACTTTTCTCTTTCCCTCTAGCATTTCACGTTCACTTCTTCTACCACTATTCTTCATCTTTGCTCCATCTTTTCTTTCTCCCTATCAAGCCAAAACAGTCTTACTCCTTCTATACACATTAACATCCAAAATCTTGCAAAAACATTGGATTTATGAAGCTCTAATGGAACATTAAAGCAAAGCTTAACCCATCTTCCCTTCTCTCCCTCTTATTTTCATGTTCATCATTGTGCTTAGAGAAAAGGTAAGATTTCATAATACCCATGGCTTGTCTTGGTGGTTTTGAAGTTGTTGAAGTATTATAGTGAAAGCTTAAGAGTTGTTTGGATAAAAGAATGTATGTGGAACCTAAACCCTAAGGTAGATGAACATTGGGAATTGTTAATGATGATATGAATATGGTGTTGTTGTCTTGAAGATGCTAAATGTTGCAAAGAAATAGTTAGGATTGTTGTTTGGCAATTGTTGATGAAAACCCTAGCATGTAGAAATTGGAGCTTTTGGCAAAACTTGATGAATTAGGAGTTCATTTGTCTTAAGAATGATTTTAGATATGGAAATGAATTTTGGAATAGTTAACACTAATTATTGATGTTGAGAATTTATGAAATTAAGAGAATGTGGAAGACACTAAGTTAGTGAAGTTAGTAGAAGTAGTATTTGGTATGTGTTGGTGACTTAAGAGTTTGTTTTTGTAGCCATTTAATTTTAGAAAATATGGATTAATGGGTAGGGATTCCTGAAACCTAACAAAATAAGAAAAATTGGTGTTTCTAACATGTTTAAGACATGTTAAGAATTTTAAATGTGATGGTGTATATTTAGAATTGAAATTAATGCCTTGACAGGCCAATTGATTGAGATTTATATATATGTTAATGTAGGACCTATTCCGAATGACGAGGTGGGACTGTCGAATCGCTCGGATTACTTCTCTTGAGATGGGAGAGGAGTTTATATTCTAAATGCATGATTTGAACAATTGATGATTAATGTATATGATGTTTTTCATGATTTCCTTGCTATAGTTATGTTGAAACAATATGATAATTGATATTGTGACGAGGATGTGCTTGGAAAATATGTGATTGCATTTAAAATATATGTATGTGATGTGTCCTTGGTGGTGATTGATAGTGTCTTGAGATTGTGACAAAAGTGTGTGCCTATGCCATATCGTGAAAACTGTAACAGCCCTTATTTTGTATGTTAGGTCCTTGAGGCCAATTGTCTTGATTGCATGTTAATTTTATGTGAACTGATGACTGGGCTACGGTCGACTTACTTGTGTGTGATGACTGATTAGTATTTTAGAAAGATTTCATGAGCTAAGGAAGGGTATTTCGACTAAATTGTGTGAGTAATGGTAATGATTAGAATAATTGTGTGAGGTACTCGAGTTGATTATTTTTATCCCAAGACGTCCCTCAGCTCGTGTCTAACGATTTTCATGAAGGGCTTGATGCCCGTTTTCAATCACCCAAAATCAAAGGCTTTGATTCTAAGTTAACCGGGTAAGCCAAAATGTGCATCTGTATGTATTTTGGGCGTAATTCCCTCTCTCATTATTGAATTTAAGTCATTCTTATCCTAAAATCTTTGTATTGAATTTATCTACAACTTTGGTGTTGACCATGAAGGCTAATTCTTACCGCACAAATCCCAGAATTGAAAATACCACACTGATTCATTTTTTCCAGTGGCGGCTTGCACTATGTTCACTATTTTTTGCATTTCTCATTCGTATGACTAGGAAATCACATGATTCTTTCACCAAAGTTTTCTAAACTTAATTCCATACAACTTTGATGAAGTTTACAAAGTCAAATTCCCCACCGATTTTGCCCAGAAAATTAATCTTTGCAAGAAATATCAATCTCATCACAACCTTACACTATTTTCATAAATGGGCCTTAACGCACTCGTTTCTTGATGAACATTTTTGTCTGATATACCAAATTAAAGATAAGAAAAATATCTAAAACTTTTATGTTTATATGTTTTCCAAATTCGTCCCACAATAGCCTTTAAAACCATGAACAAGTCAATGCCTTTGTTGCTTGACACATCAGCCTTGCATGAAAACTAACCAATCACATTGCACCACCACCTTGCCACTTGCCATGACCATGCAAACTCCTTCTCCATCACTTAATTAGCTACATGAGACACCTAGCAATTGCATGGAAGTAATATGACACCTCTCCTTGCACTCTCTTAGTCGTGGATCCCTTAGCCACCAAGGGAAATCCATGCAATTTTCATCTTTCATCAAAACACCATTTGCTCCTTTTGCTTCTTCATTTTCCTAAGTTAGAAAAAATATTTTCCAGCAACCTTCTCCTTTCTTTCTCCCTTTCCGTTCATACTAAACACCACCATCCATCCACTATTTCTAAACCCAAACTCCTCCACCATCCTTTCTAGCTTCCATAAACAAGATACCACCTTCCAAATACCATACCTTCTTTTTGAATTTTCTTAAAACAATAAACATTCTCTACTCCATCTCACCACTTTAATCTACCACCCTCTAAGCATTCATTTTTCTTCTTCTTGGTGAAGCAATCAATGATGATCTAAGAGCAAACCTTAAAGCCTTTGTTATCTTCTTCTTGGAGGGTGAATTTCTTGTGGTAAGGGGGAATATTTAGCTTGTTTAAATCCATAATTTTATACATGCATGGTGAGGTATAAATGTTCCTTAGCATTTATACCTTGGTACCTCCTTAAAGATCCTTATTTTATGGCTTGAAATCTTGAAACTTTCTTTAGAAAATTGTGATCTTTGGGTAGTTCCATGGTTGTACCATGATGAAATTAAATTCCTTGATTTTATGGAGATTAAAACTTTAAAGTTACTAACATGATTAATTGTATTGCTACAGAAAATGTTTTGAAGTACATGCATGTTATACTAATTGTCAAATATTGTGTTTTCTTGGTTTAAATGGTGGCTTGTGGTGTTGGCAATTCTTTTGGAGATCTAACATGTTTTAGAATGAGTTTTGACGACTAGAATAATTGATTGCTGCTGCTGGAAAATATTTGTGGTTAGCTAAAAGATTTAACGTTAACAAATCCTAACATGAAAACTCGCTAAAAATGAATTGGCACTTGAGATTTGTTTGCATGATTTAATCTTTGAATCTTTGTGTTTAAAATGAATTTTTGGACATATATTGAATTCTGGAGTTTTATTAAGTAAAGGAAATAAATGGCTTTTGTTTGTGGTAATTACACGATATGCTTGAAACTCAAAAAAAGTGATTTCAAGAACGTTTAAAGCATATTTCTTAGTAAATTATGAGATGTTGGAGCTACTGTATTCTTTTATGTTTAGTACTATATTTGATTAAAAAGAAAAACTTGTGGATGTGATGATTAATGGAAGAATTAAAAGGGACCTGAGTTTAGACACGAACGACGAGTTAAAAATGTTACAAGATGTATTTTCGTGAGTAAATGGAGGAATTTAGTAAAACTGATTTAGAGATATATTTGATGGTATGAGAGATGAATTTTGAGCATGAGGAAAATACCCAAATAAGTAAAATTGGATTGGAGAATTTTCGATGCGTGATTTGTCCTTAAACATGTTTTTATGAACGTTAAAACGATGAACTTTGGCACCTTGTAACCTTTTTCGTGTAAGGGCTGTTTTTAGGCAGAATTTGTAACAGCCCTGATTTGTTGGAATGGAAGTGTAAGCTCTGGAGACCTTCGAGAGTACCTTGTTGGGTATTTTAGGAGAGTAAGGCTTAGGTCTGGTCCCCAAATCATCGAAGATGAGATTTAAGAGAAAATAAGCGGTGAGTTAATCATTCAAGTGAAATAAATGAGCAAGAGAAGTTGGTGTTAATATGACTCCTGGAGAGACTTTTGATTAATGATGAATTATGTGAAAGAATGAATGCATTTAATTTAGCAATTTATCTATCATGGAGATAATTATATTCATGAATATATTTTATTGTTATTGCTAGACCAGTTATGAATGACGCTTAGTTTTGATAATTATAAATAATGATAGTTAATTTTAAATTAGAATGTTTAGAATTATCTAAGTATCTGATTAGATTTTAAGACTTAGTGATTTAAGAAGCCAAGATTTCATAAGACTTAATTGAGTTCCTTTAATAAAATGATTATCGAATAATGCATTACATTGATATTAGTGGGTAAATAGATATTATTTCTAAAGATTTTGGTTAATTAAGTGAAAAGATAATATATATTTTTATTAACATTATTAGTAATAAAATATGAAAAATATATTTGTAATAAAGTTTAGTTGAGAGATTAATTGATTATTATTATTATTTTAATAATAAACGTCGCCTGATTCCTCAAATTTGAACTATGGGACCCAATTTGAGGTTAGACTCTAGTCAATCGACTCGAGATTAGTAATCCAATAAGGAAACTAGTCCTCTCAGGACCATTTCATGAAAAATCAAGGGTACCTGACTCGGCCTAACCAGCCAAATTAGAATCCTTAATGCCTCCTACGTTTGACCGTTCTTATAGCTTGGGATGTCTGATGGTGACGTGGTAAGTCTCTAGTGACTCATTCCGAAGTTTTAGAAACTTTTCATGAAGAGGCCGAAACTCGGTTTGGACCCTATCACCCCCGTTTTTCTATAAAGTCATTTCTTTAAAAATCGTTTTAAAACTTGACCCAAATATCTTTAGTGTTTTGGACCCAACTTTTGCGTACGACCTTGGAATTGAGCGATCTCTGTATCAAACTCTTTGTTTTGAAAATATCTTCAACCTCTATTTCTAGCCCCAAACTCCGATTCTTGCCCTGTCAACCCCGAAATCGAGGATTAAGCATATTCATCTTAAAATTTTGTTAATAGGACTTTTTCCTTGCACCTGATTCGGAAAAAATTCATAACTTTTTCATAGGACCTTCGATTCATGAAAGCTTGGTTTCAAAATCTTCGTAACAAAATTATCTACGTTTTCTGTGAAGAAAGCGAAGGCTAATTCTTTCCATATTGGTACAATTTAATGATTTTTTATGACTCATTTACTGTTTCGTTTTTATAGTGGCTGTTTGTGGGAAACCTCACATATCTTTCTTGTTCGATACTTAAATCACTCCTTTATTTTTGCTATGGATCCGTACCGAGGCACTCTACAATTGTTATGGAGGACCCCAAACTTAATTCTCATAGGAGAATTTTTGGCGAATTTATTTCTGAGCACCTACCTGATTCGGAAGCATTTAGGACAGCCTGTCGTCAATCAAACGTATCTTGGGCTACTGATATCTGATCATCGCTTATGATATATTGATTTAAAGAGGAAAATCTATAACTTTCATGATGGGAGTTTCCTCTAATTCTGACACCATGAATTATTCTAGATTTATTTTTAACGTGTTCATTTTTTTGGTTCATAAAAATCATACACACTTTCGTTTCTTGCCCAACAAGTTAATTTTCTAGCCATCGATTTTCCGACCACCTCACCATTCTTGGACACCCCTCTAGACAAGTGTCACTGTCTAGTTTCTCTCCTCTGTAATATCCCAGATTTTAAAAATAAAAGAATAAATTAAGAAAATAAATATTGAATAGTTGAATGAGTCATTTGATGTCCCAAAATATTGAAAATAGTTAAATTAAGATTTTTGGGGACTGTTGGTGATTTATTGAGACCGGATAAGCTAAAAATAAGCCCGATTGTGATATGAGTGTCGGACCAAGTATCTCTGATTGAGACGATATTGGTCAGGGCTGTTAAGAATATTATTGGGAGTCTGAAAAATGTATTTGGAATAATTTTCAAATAAAGTATTGAGCCCAAATAAAGATCCTGTTTTCCATAAAATGATGAACCTTTTAATGAAGGGTTAAAATTAAAGCCAAAACTCATATTTTCCCCTTCTTTTCATGTTTGTTTGTTGAGCACTTTGGGCAACAACACATTCTCTTTCTTCTCCTCTTATTTCCTACTCTATTTTCCTTTCTCTTTTTCTTCCAAACCCAAGCTAAGGTGGTGTCATCTCCATCCCCTCCATTTTCTTTTGAAGAGGACTTGGAAACTTGAAATTCTTCCTCTCTTCTCCTTCCCATTTTCATGTGGCCTCCCTTTCCCTTGAAAACCCATTTTGTTTTGGGTAAGGTAAGCCCCATTTTTCCAATTTTTAGATGGGATAAGGATGTGGTTATGAGTTTTTAAGGTTTGGGGAGTCATGCATGTGAACGGGTATTTATTGGAAGCATTTAAAACTTGAGCCCTAAGGTGGGTTGCCATAAATATGAGGTTTTAATAAGGGATAAGTGTAGTAGATGTATTTATATTGGTAGGAGATGAAGAATGATGGGGCATTAATGAGAGCTGTTGGATTTTGGTGAAAACCTAATTTTAAGAATTGGGGAAAGTGGAGAATGATTGGTTAAATAATATACTTGAGAAGGAATATGTGAAAATGATGAATCTGAATATAGATAAATAGAGTTGTATAAAGGTTAGGTTATTATTGTTGATAGCCTTTAAATCTAATGGATGTGGCTTAATGGGAAGGAATTCCCGAAGCCTAATAAATAATAAAAATGATGCCTATAACATGTCTAGTGCATGTTAAGAAATTGTAGATATGATTAGGATTAAATAGAAATGAAATGATGTCTTAAATAGTTGATTGATTGGGATTCTATATGCATGTTAATGTAGAATCCGTTCTGAACGATGAGGCAGGTGCATCTTATCAATAGGAATTCTTCTCTTGAGGTAGGAGAGGAGTCTTATGTTCTAAATGCATGAATTTGAATGGTATATGATTTCCATATGTATTGATATACATGTTTGCCCTACTTGGAGTGCTACATAATGTTGTGTATGATGTCGATGATATATTTTGGCAACATGTTTGACTCATTTAGAATGATTTCGGTATGTTTTATGGTGGCGTAAATTGTTGATTATTATGTGGTGATACACATATCCACCGTAAATGTATAATGAATGTTGATGATGTTTGATAGTAAACGATTGAAGCCTTGTGTTAATGATGAATTGAATGATATAAATGAGAATTATCGAGAATGCCACACAAAGATTTAGACTAATAAGAATAACCAACAATAATGAATCCATTAAAAGCTTTATGGTGATGTTAGTAATGATGTTGTTGATGATGTTAATGAGTGGCATGTATAGGATGCATAGAGTGAGAAATGCATGTGATTGGCATTTGCATCCATGGCATACTACATAGCTGCCGGTGTTAGAATTTTAGGGGATTCCCCCGATTGGCCCAGTGGGAGGGCGGCTCTATGCACAAACAATTTATATTTCCTCTATGACTCTATGTGTAAGTCACAAAGCTGCCCATGTTGTGCTACGGGGAGTCGCATGTGGTTGACCCTTTTGGGGGGTGGCTCCTGATGAGGAGGTGTCCCCGAATGTCCTTAGGATCACAGCTGCCATGATATAACTCATGGTTGGCCCGCAACACTATATGTCAAATGTGTTGTATACCGCGGTCATGGTGAAAATGACCAGGTGTTGCAAGATAGGCGATGCGGTTGGTACCAGTAAAACAATTGGTGAATGCATGCAAAGTTTAAGAATAAGTGTACATATTTTACCACTGTAGTAGGGGTATGGTTAGATGATTATACTTGAAACCCACAATCGGTGTTATTATTCCCATAGTCAGATCTATAATTGTTAAAAAGTTCCATTGTGCATATGCAGTAGTTTAAGAGCATTTGGATATAGCATGGAGGTATGCCAAAGAAGATAAGTTTTAATGATGGATGTAATGGAGATTGATATAATACGTTAAGACAACTTGAAGATATGAATACCAAATAATAATTTGAGTAAAATGATGCATTGTGTAATAGTCCAATGTTGCAGGACTTGATTATGTATATGCTAGTATACCTTGCTTGACTTAAATGATGTTGAGTTATATGTGTGATAAAGATATAATGAGGAATGAGGTGTTGTGTGTATGCAAGTATACATGTTTGATGCATATGTACATAATCACATGGTATTCATATTCATCCTTTTGGAATGTATGACTCACTCTCCCATGTTGTCCATTTTCTTAGACTTGTGACGTAGGGCATTATGGGAAGAGTGGATATTTTGAAGTACATTTTGGTTGAGGAGGTAAATAGGAGTATAGGAAGTGCCTTGGCCGGCAAAATCTAGATTTTTATATAACATGTGATGTATATGGTTGCTTATTTTGTTATCAAGATTAGAGATGATGATTTTGAGGGTCATGTAGGAAAATTGGACCTTGGTGTGCATGGCCAATTTTCATTTATGACCCAAATGATGTAAGATGATGAATTATGATGTTGGATGATGTTAATTCTTATGAATAAATGATGAGTATTTTATCTCGTAGTACTTTATGGAATTTATGAGAAGATGATCTCACATGATATGCATTAAATGAATGATAATTGAATTTGAAATGTATAGATAATTCGATGAGATTATGTTTGCATGGTTGAAGGGATATAGTGCATTAAAATAGGCTAAAATAGCATGAATTGAGGTTTGATATGCCAAGTTGTGTAAATTTCCCATTTCTACATAAGTTCTGCAGAACTCGCTCAAGCGAGTGGTTGTCTCGGTCGAGCGAGACCCTTGTGAAATAGGGGTGTGGCCACTGGTCAAAATTCGCTCAAGCGAATGGCCTTCTCACCCAAGCGAGACTCGGCTGGAATCAGTGGTTGGTCACTGGACCATTTTCACTCAGGTGAAGTGGCCTTGGTTTGAGACTCGCTCAAGCGAGGAAAGGGGAAAGGGATACTGGACGATTTTCACCCAGGCTAGTCTTGCCTCGCCCAAGCGAAAATCGGGCAGAGAGTTTCTAATGTCACTGGAGAAATCTCGCTCAAGCGAGATGGAACTCGCTCAAGCGAGATGGAACTCGCTCAAGCGAGATTATCCCCTGAGGCAATTCTCCTCCTTCGCTCAAGCGTCTCGCTGGCTCACCCAAGTGTGGCCTTGGAATCTCACTCAAGAGAGATGGGGTTCTCTCAAGCGAAAAGACCCCTAATGCTCAAAACTTTCCCTTGCTCAGCCCTTCTTATTTTCGCTCAACCGTACCTACGCGAGCTCGCTCAAGCGAATGTGGTACTCACTTGAGTGAGTGGCATCCTGATGTACATATTTGTTTCGTTTTAAATGATTGCATTTCTCCTTGCATTAAACCTCTTCTTGCGTCATCTTAAAATTAGTTGGACAGATTATGGATCCCTAAATCTTATGAAACCTTCTCCCTTTAAATTCAATCATACAATAATCAAATTAATTAATTCTTCTGCTATTTCTAATTGGAAGTTTATTATGAAATCTTCTTTTAATCTACCCCCTCATATCTTCATATATGGGAGGGGATTTTTATAGATCTAGGTGTTGAACTAGAAAGCTTCACCACTTATTCTTCTTTTCATTGAATAATGATTTTAAAATCATGAAAAATTTACCCGTGTTTTCGAGGCATCTCAACCTGGTATCAGAGCAATGGTTTGCTCTCGATACAATCATAATTGATGTTGTTTGTGTAGTTGTCGCTCATGATTGAAATATATGAGCTATAATTGATTGATTTATGGATTATTTGATTAAATTGTGAATGTTTATTATTAAATTGAGATTGATGTTTAGAATTATTGAGTCCGGACAAGAGTCCTTACACTATTTACCTTTAATGATGAAAATGTTGTGATCATGTATTAAAAATGATATAATTATGTGATGTAGTACATGATAGGCTTATGAGTGTTAAAATTCTTGAATTCATAAGCCGAAAGGTTATTGTTTGGTCTAGTTTACTCATGTGTGAGTCATGTTTTGATGTATAGGCTTAAGATATGGTTGGTAGACCAAATCGTGAGGCTGCTGCTATGGCAAATGCCTTAAATCGATTTACCAATCTCTTGGAAAGACAAGGCCAGCTGAACGTGGGATAAGGTTCCCAAGGTCTTGATTTATTTCTCAAGAGAAAACCTTCAGAGTTTGATGGAGGTTATAAGCCTGAAGATGCGTATGCTTGGATTAATGATCTGAAGAGAATTTATGCTAGCTTCGAATGTTCAAAAGCGCAAAAGGTGGAGTATGCTGTCTTTATGATCCGCGATGAAGCCGAAGCTTGGTGGAGTCTTACTAGGGGACGTATGATATTTGCTGATATTCCCTTGGTTTGGGAAAACTTTAAGGTGAAGTTCTTGAAGAAGTATTTTCCGGATAGTTATAGAAGCAAAAAAGAGCTTGAGTTTATGGAACTTAAGCAAGGAGGTATGACGGTAAAGGAGTATGCCTCCAAGTTTAAAGAACTTTGTGCATTTTATTAACCCTATCAACAAGAGGGTACTGAGGCATTGAAATGTGTGAAATTTAAAAATGGGTTAGGCCTGAGATCAAGCGAGCTATCCGACATCAAGAGATAAGGAGTTTTTCGACACTTTTGAATAAGTGTCGTATCTATAAAGAAGATGATGTGGCTCCTTCGAGTCATGGAAAACACGAGCCTAAGTTGAAGGGCCAATTCTCTAGTTTCAAGAAGCAAGGTCACTTCAAGAAGAACAAGTTCCTTCGTGGTGGATCCTCCAATGCTAGAGGACGTGGTGCTTTTAGGGGTAGTTACAGTGGTGGTAACCAAGGTCGTGGAAATGTCCAAGGCCAAACTTGCTTCAAATGCGGTGCTAACCATTTGGCACGAGATTGTCCACAAGATGATGGGGTGTGCTCCCAATGCAATCAACCGGGGCATATCCACCCTAATTTCCCATTGAATGCAAGGAATGCTAATGCAAATACTCCTGTACGTATGAATCCTAACGGTAACCATGGAGGCCATGGTGGCTTTGGAGGCCGTGGCCGTGGAAACGGTAATAGTCATAATGGTGGCCAAAATGATGGCCGTGGTGGAAATCATAACTATGGAAGAAACGGTAATGGTCGAGGTAATGGCCATGGTGGAAGGAACGGTAATCGCAATGGTGGTGATCAACTACAAGCTGCTGGTAGAGTGTTTGTAGTTACTGTGAAGAAGCCACGCAAGCTGAAGATCTTGTCCGTGGTGAGTGTGAAATCCTTGGTATTTTGGTAAATGTTATCTATGATTCTAGTGCTACACACTCATTTATTTTCGAGGACTGTGTGAGGCGCTTAAAGGTGCCTGTTTGCATGATGAGAGGTTCTATAATGGTGACTACACCGACCGGTACTTGTTTAAGATTGGTGACTCAATGTGAGAATGTCAAGATGAACCTTGAGGGTAGAAAGTTCATTGTATCCCTCGTCTGTTTGCCTAAGAAGGACCTGGACATTATTCTAGGCATGGACTGGTTATCTGCTAACAAAGTCTTGGTGGATTGTGAAACATCCAAACTAAATTAAATAAAATCCAAGACAAGGGAAAAATTTTCCCAAAAATTCTGAACGGCTAACAGGGGAAATCGGAATAGGAATCCGACCAAAGAGAGGAAGAACCGGGTCAGGATGCCCCCACGTTGATAAGGCCCAATATCGATTGAATAATAGCCAGCGGAAGAAAGCGCCTAAGCGAACAATGATCGCTGGAGCGAAACCTTATTCGCCCAAGCGAACAAAGCACTCGGATAATTCGACCACTCGGAATCTAAACTCAAGTCCACTCGGTATCCTTATCACTCGGAATCGGAACCTAAGTTCACTCGGTGACCTTATCACTCAGTATCGGAACCTAAGTTCACTCGGAGATTATTCCCTCGGCCATTACACTCGGAATCTATAAGTTTTCCTCACTCGGAATATTTTCCTCAGTCACGTATCACTCGGAAATGTTTCACATATTTTTCACTCGGCATATTTGATCTCTCTTACCTTGAGAACTCTCTACAAGGTCAAGTCTCGCTTAAGGATTTCATAGCTTCGTTCACTCAGAATACTCTAGTTTCTCTTCACTCGGGAAAGTCTAATAAGTTCTTACTCGGGAAGTTTTTAAGTCAATTCCCACTGGGAATTACATGACTTCATTCACTCGGGATATCATAGCCTTATCCACACGGAATAGGCTTATTAAAGGGATTTCTCATATAACACCCTTCGATTGATCCTCCTAGAGAAATAGTTCTTTAATGAGCATAACTCACTCGGAATTAGCCCAACCCTTCTTCATTCGGAAGAGGGTCTCTTATCTCACCTCACTCGGATTTACCTCAGCTCTCCCTTACTCAGAATCACGCAAGCATTATTCATTTAGTAGAAAATAAATGTAAACAACTTAGACATTCACCCACATCATTACCCACTGAACAAGAGAAAACACATAGCATTATATATATATATTGAAATATGTTTAGTTTTACTCTCAATACCGAGAGAGTTCAAATCCTACACATTAAAAACAGAACATTAAACTAAGAGCCGGCCAAGGCTATACAAAAACCGTCTATACAATATATATATACATGTACACTTTCACTGTACAATGCACTTCCCAGCAATTGGTGCTCTCCCATCATTCCTCATTCCGAGCAACATCCACTGAAATATGGCCACAATAGGGGTGAGCTTTTACATATAAAATGACAGTAATGACTCGGAAAATCCTCTAGCTTTCCACTACATAGCATTATCTCTCAATCAATCTATCACATGCACTGTCATTTGATATATCTACACATAGTAACATTCAATCGGAATTTATTCAAATAACACACAGCCATATTAATCAGTAATACACAGCCATATTGGTCATATTGATATTCCCCATACATACGCATATAACCACATTGAGCTCATCAACAGTATAAGTGTGTACACATTAATTTCAGTCGGATCCGATCGGTTTTTATTAATTTTTATATTGCAACATAGGCTCCAAGCCTTTTTCTTAGCTCCAAGCTGATCCGACCATTTTACTGGTACCAAACCGTTTGCCCTCACACGTAACACAATCGCTCCAAGCGACAACGGGAGTGTTACAGGCAGCCCCGAGTCCAACTCGGTAAGCTTGCCTTGAGTCCAACCCAAGGACTTTCACCAAGTGTCCAACGCTAGTACACGAGTGTTTCACTCGGTATTACCTTGAGTCCAACCCAAGGTCTTTTATTATTTTTTCATACATATTCATTAGCACAACAGTGGCATTTCACTCGATAAAACCACATAACACATGGATCTCATGTATTCATTATGAAATCCCATCAGATTCATCCCAGCATTTACATGCATATAATCATAAGATATCAATCAGGGATTTACCCTCGGCTTTTCAGTACAAGTACTCGGTAATCATACCATTATTCACAACAACACGGTTTCATGCTTTCTAATATAAAAATCTACACAGGAATCAACCAACAGTCCCACAATATACACTCGGTATTAGCAATATCAGTAACATATACCACATACTATTAAGTGTTAAACTACATACGGGACTCAGCATAACAAATTCTTAACGCATGCACTCGGCCAACACAGATCCAGTACATTTTCATGCATTCACATATTTACTAACACACATCTCATGGACGGAGAAGGATATAACCTTACGTGACTCAGCTAACGCACACACACACCCGGTATTTGAAAGTTAGCATCATATGATTCACACAATCAACATATTCACAACCATAAACACAAAATGCAGTACTTTCACCCGAGATCTGTCTATAACTATGCATTTGAGATGTAAAACGCCCCCTACCTACTGGAAAGACGCAAGCTCCTCGATTTTTAGTGTTGACCTGTGCTCTGCTCGTTCCCTCAGTCTCTCTCACTCAACAATCTTCAGATCCAAACGAACACCACACACACAGCTTAGAGAAACTGGGAGCTGCTCCTCCTCTGAACGATCGCTCCTTGCCAACAGTAGGGAACTTTGAGTCCTCCACAACACCACAGTCGTAAACTGACAAAGAAGAAGAAGAAGAACAAAGAAGAAGGAGAAGAAAAGTAGAAGAAGAGGAAGAGTCTCGAGGGGATTTTTGAGAGAACGGGAAGATGGTTAAGAGCTTCTGAACCTATACTCAAGGAAATAAGGAGAGCGGGTAGGAGAACGTGAAAATGACAGCCACCATCCAATCATGTGTCACAATCAATCAATCACAATCAATGGTCAAGCTTTAACTTATAATTAATCTCAATTAACAATTAATCCTAATTTGTAATTAATCTTAATTTTAATCTGGTCATTAATTTAATAATTAGGATGTTACAGATTGCCATAACAAGATGGTGATCTTCCCAACTTCGAATGCTGAAGACTTTGATGTGCAAGGTATCTCTCAGCTTCTTATGATGTTCTGTTTGGTTGATAGGAATGGTACATCCCAATCTTGTGAGTTTCCTATTGTTTCAAAGTTTCCCGATGTGTTTCCAGAAAAGATTCCTGGACTACCTTCTCCACAAGAAATGGAATTTTCTATTGACCTCATTCCCGACGCTGAGCCTATTTCTAGAGCTCCTTATAGGATGTCCCCTATGGAGTTAACCGAGCTGAAGAAGCAAGTCAAGAAATTACTTGAGCGGGAGTTTATTCGCCCAAGTGTGTCTCCTTGAGGTGCCGGTGTTGTTGGTGAAAAAGAAGGACGGAAGCATGAGATTGTTCGTTGACTACCGCCAACTCAACAAGCTAACTATCAAGAACAAATATCCTCTTCCTCGAATTGATGATCTTCTACATCAGTTGAAGGGTGCTGTAGTAGTCTAAGATTGACTTGTGTTTCGGATATCACCAAATTCGGGTGAAGACCAAAGATATTCTGAAAACTACCTTCCAAACGCGATATGGACACTATGAGTACGTAGTGATGCCATTTGGAATGACAAATGCTCCTGCAATTTTCATGGATTACATGAATCGCATTTTTCATGTGTATCTTGATCAATTCGTCATGGTGTTTATTGATGATATTTTGGTATACTCCAATTGTCATAAAGATCATGAAAGACATCTTCGTCTTGTAATGACCATTCTTTGAGAGAAAAAGTTGTATGCTAAACTCTCTAAATGTGAATTCTGGATGAGCAAAGTCTCTTTTCTTGGTCATGTGATTTCCGGTGATGGAGTTGCCATTGATAAATTGAAAGTCAAAGCTATTATGGCTTGGGAAAGACCGACGTCTGTGACGGAGATAAGAAGTTTTCTTGGTCTTGCCGGTTATTATCGGAGGTTTATTGAAGGATTTTCCCGCTTAGCCTTACCGTTGACGAAGTTGACTTGTAAGAATCAACCGTTTGTGTGGACCCATGAATGTGAAGAAAGTGTTCAAGAGTTGAAATTGAGACTTACTACCGCACCGGTGTTAGCATTGCCCGATTTGATGGATGATTTTATGATGTATTATGATGCGTCTAAGCTTGGTCTTGGATGCGTGTTGATGCAAAAGGAGTGTGTGATACACTATGCATCGAGACAATTATGACCGCATGAGGTTAATTATCCTACTCATGACCTTGAATTGGCGGCGGTAGTATTTGCTTGCGACATTACTTATATGGTTCTAAGTTTGTGGTCTTTAGTGATCACAAGAGCCTTAAGTATTTGTTTGACCAAAAGGAACTTAATATGTGCCAACGACGATGGGTGGAATTCCTAAAGAATTATGAGTTCGAGTTGAAGTATTATCCCGGAAAGGCAAATGTGGTTGTCGATGCTTTGAGCCGGAAGTCGTTGCATATTTCTGTGATGATGGCGAAAGAGATGGAGTTGATTGAACAATTTAGAGATTTAAATGTGGGCATAGAGACATATGCTTCCAAGAAAATGTCACTCGAAGTGTTGAAAGTCACAAATGAATTTCTTGAGTATGTGAAGGTTCAACAACTAAATGATGAGTATTTGATGGAAATGAAGAAAACCCAAGAAAAAGGGAACAATTTGTTCCTAGTGGAAGGTCAAGATGGCATTTGGCATACGAAGAGTTAAATTTATGTTCCCTCAAGTGGTGATGTAAGGAAATGTGTACTTGAGAAAGCTGACAAAAGCGTATTGAGCATTCATCCTGGTTTTACCAAGATGTATCAAGACTTAAAGAAGAATTTTTGGTGGCCTGGTATAAAGCGTGATGTGGTGAACCTTGTAGCATCTTGCCTTGTTTGTTAGAAAGCTAAGGTCGAGCATCAAAGACCATCTGGTTATTTGAGGCCTTTGGAGATTCCTGTTTGGAAGTGGGATGTTATTGCTATAGACTTTATGTCTGGTCTACCTAGGACGAGGTCCAATTGTGATGGAATTTGGGTGATTGTGGATCGTTTGACGAAGAGTGTGTATTTTCTGTTGATTAGCATGAAGAGTTCCTTAGAGTATCTAGCACAGTTGTACATTAAGGAGATAGTGAGATTGCATGGGGTGTCGTCTAGTATTGTTTCTGATAGAGACCCGCATTTTACTTCTCGATTTTGGGGAAGCCTACATGAAGCCATGGGCTCCAAATTGAAGTTGAGTTCAGCTTATCACCCCCAGACGGATGGACAATCTGAGAGGACTATTCAGAGTCTTGAAGACTTGTTACGTGCATGTGTTTTAGAACATGGTGGTTCATGGGTGAAATACTTGCCTTTAATCAAGTTTACTTACAACAACAGCCACCATAGCTCTATTGGTATGGCACCATATGAGGCGTTGTATAGCAAGAAGTGTAGAATCCCTTTGTGTTGGCTTGAGGTTGGTGAGAACTTGGCTTTAGGGCCAGAAATTGTTCAAGAGACTACTGAACAGGTTAAAAAGATACAAGAGAATATGAAGATTGCTCAGGATCGACAGAAAAGTTACTATGACAAGAGGCATAAACCACTTGAGTTCCAAGTGGATGACCATGTGTTTTTAAAGGTTTCACGTGACAAAGGGATTAGAAGGGCGCTGAAAAGTGGAAAGTTGAGCCCTAGATTCATTGGACCTTACGAGGTATTGGAGCAGATTGGCGACGTTGCTTATCGGATAACACTCCCTCCACATCTTGCTAATCTACATAATGTATTTCATGTATCCCAGTTGAGGAAATATGTCCATGATCCTCTACATGTAATTTCTCTGGACGATGTCGATGTACGAGATGATTTGTCTATTCCTCCTATTTCGGTTTGCATTGTCGAGCATTTTGTGAAGAGGCTGTGGAACAAATTGGTACGTTTGGTGAAGGTTGCTTAGAAACATGGAAATGTGGAGACGTTCACATGGGAATGTGAGGACGACGTCAGAGAACGATATCCTGATGTATTCGAATCTGGTATGTCAAATTTCGAGGATGAAATTTTCTTTTGGTAGGGTGGATTGTAACATCCCAGATTTTAAAAATAAAAGAATAAATTAAGAAAATAAATATTGAATAATTGAATATGAGTCATTTGATGTCCCAAAATATTGAAAATAGTCAAATTAAGATTTTTGGGGATTGTTGGTGATTTATTAAGACCGGATAAGCTGGAAATAAGCCCGGTTGAGATATGGGTGTTGGACCAAGTATCTCTGATTGAGACGATATTGGTCAGGGCTGTTAAGAATATTATTGGGAGTCCGAAAATGTATTCGGAATAATTCTAAGATAAAGTATTAAGCCGAAATAAAGATCCTGTTTGCCATAAAACGATGAACCTTTTAATGAAGGGTTAAAATTAAAGCCAAAACTCATATTTTCCCCTTCTTTTCATGTTTGTTTGCTGAGGACTTTGGGCAAAAACACATTCTCCTTCTTCTCCTCTTATTTCCTACTTTATTTTCCTTTCTCTTTTTCTTCCAAACCCTAGCTAAAGTGGGGTCATCTCCATCCCCTCCATTTTCTTTTGAAGAGGACTTGAAAACTTGAAGTTCTTCCTCTCTTCTCCTTCCCATTTTCATGTGGCCTCCCTCTCCCTTGAAAACCCATTTTGTTTTGGGTAAATTAAACCCCTTTTTCCAATTTTTGGATGGGATAAGGATGTGGTTATAAGTTTTTAAGGTTTGGGGAGTCATGCATGTGAATGGGTATTTATTAGAAGCATTTAAAACTTGAGCCCTAAGGTGAGTGACCATAAATGTGAGGTTTTAATGAGGGATAAGTGTAGTAGATGTATTTATGTTAGTAGGAGATGAAGAATGATGGGGCATTAATGAGAGTTGTTGGATTTTGGTGAAAACCCTAATTTTAAGAATTGGGGAAAGTGGAGAATGATTGGTTAAATAATATACTTAAGAATGAATGCATGATAATGATGAATATGAATGTAGATAAATGGAGTTGTATGAAGGTTGGGTTATTATTGTTGATAGCCTTTGAATCTAATAGATGTGGCTTAATGGGAAGGAATTCCTGAAGCCAAATAAATAATAAAAATGATGCCTATAACATGTCTAGTACATGTTAAGAAATTATAGATATGTTAAATAGAAATGAAATGATGTCTTAAATAGTTGATTGATTGGGATTCTATATGTATGTTAATGTAGGATCCATTGCGAACGACGAGACAGGTGCGTCTTATCAATCGAAATTCTTCTCTTGAGGTAGGAGAGGAGTCTTATATTCTAAATGCATGAATTTGAATGGTATATGATTGCCATATGTATTGATATACATGTTTGCCCTACTTGGAGTGCTACATAATGTTGTGTATGATGTTGATATGTTTTGGCAACATGCTTGATGCATTTAGAATGATTTTGGTGTGTTTTATGGTGGCGTAAATTGTTAATTATTATGTGGTGATACACATGTCCCCCATAAATGTATAATGAATGTTGATGATGTTTCATAGTGAATGATTGAAGCCTTATGTTAATGATGAAATTGAATGATATGAATGAGAATTATCGAGAATGCCACACAAAGATTTAGACTAATAAGAATAACCAACAATAATGAATCCACTAAAAGCTTTGTGGTGATGTTGGTAATGGTGTTATTGATGATGTTGATAAGTGGCATGTATAGGATACATAGAGTGAGAAATGCATATGATTGGCATTTGCATCCATGGCATACTGCATAGCTGTCGGTGTTGGAATTTTAGGGGATTCCCCCGATTGGCCCAGTGGGAGGGCGGCTCTGTGCACGAGAAATTTATATTTCCTCTGTGACTCGGTGTGTAAGTCACGAAGCTGCCCATGTTGTGCTACGGGGAGCCGCATGTGGTTGACCCTTGTGGGGGTGGCTCTTGATGAGGAGGTGTCCCTAAATGTCCTTGGGATCACAGCTGCCATGATATAACTCATGGTTGGCCCGCAACACCATATGTCAAATGTGTTGTATACCACGGTGATGGTGAAAATGACCAGGTGTTGCAAGATGAGCGATACGGTTGGTACCAGTAAAACAATTGGTGAAAGCATGCAAAGTTTAAGAATAAGTGTACACATTTTACTACTGTAGTAGGGGTATGGTTAGATGATCATACTTGAAACCCACAATCGGTGTTATTATTCCCATAGTCAGATCTATAATTGTTAAAAAGTTCCATTGTGTATATGCAGTAGTTTAAGAGCATTTGGATATAGCATGGAGGTATGACAAAGAAGATAAGTTTTAATGATGGATGTAATGGAGATTGATATAATACGTTAAGACAACTTGAAGATATGAATACCAAATAATAATTTGAGTAAAATGATGCATTGTGTAATAGTCTAATGTTGCAGGACTTGATTATGTATATGCTAGTATACCTTGCTTGACTTAAATGATGTTGAGTTATATGTGTGATAAAGATATAATGAGGAATGAGGTGTTGTGTGTATGCAAGTATACATGTTTGATGCATATGTACATAATCACATGGTATTCATATTCATCCTTTTGGAATGTATGACTCACTCTCCCATGTTGTCCATTTTCTTAGACTTGTGACGTAGGGCATTATGGGAAGAGTGGATATTTTTAAGTACATTTTGGTTGAGGAGGTAAATAGAAGTATAGGAAGTGCTTTGGCCGGCAAAATCTAGATTTTTATATAACATGTGATGTATATGGTTGCTTATTTTGTTATCTAGATTAGAGATGATGATTTTGAGGGTCATATAGGAAAATTGGACCTTGGTGTGCATGGCCAATTTTCATTTATGACCCAAATGATGTAAGATGATGAATTATGATGTTGGATGATGTTAATTCTTATGAATAAATGATGAATATTGTATCTCGTAGTACTTTATGGAATTTATGAGAAGATGATCTCAAATGATATGCATTAAATGAATGATAATTGAATTTCAAATGTATAGATAGTTGGATGAGACTATGTTTGCATGGTTGAAGGGATATAATGCATTAAAATAGGCTAAAATAGCATGAATTAAGTTTTGATATGCCAAGTTGTGTAAATTTCCCGTTTCTGCACAAGTTCTGCAAAACTCGCTTAAGCGAGTGGTTGTCTCGGTCGAGCGAGACCCTTGTGAAACAGGGGTATGGCCACTGGTTAAAATTCGCTTAAGCGAATGGCCTTCTCGCCCAAGCGAGACTCGACTGGAATCAGTGGTTGGTCACTGGACCATTTTCGCTCAGGCAAAGTGGCCTTGGTTTAAGACTCGCTCAAGTGAGGAGAGGGGAAATAGATACTGGACGATTTTCGCCCAGGCGAGTCTTGCCTCGCCCAAGTGAAAATCGGGCAGAGAGTTTCTAATGTCACTGGAGCAATCTCGCTCAAGCGAGATGGAACTTGCTCAAGTGAGATTATCCCCTGAGGCAATTCTCCTCCTTCGCTCAAGCGTCTCGCTGGCTCGCCTTAGTGTGGCCTTTGAATCTCGCTCAAGCGAGATGGGGTTCACTCAAGTGAAGGGACCCCTGATGGTCAAAACTTTCCCTCGCCAGCCCTTCTTGTTTTCGCTCGACCGTACCTATGCGAGCTCGCTCAAGCGAATGTGGTACTCGCTTGAGTGAGTGGCATCCTGATGTACATATTTGTTTCGTTTTAAATGATTGTATTTCTTCTTGCATTAAACCAATTCTTGCATCATCTTAAAATTAGTTGGACATATTATGGATCCCTGAATCTTATGAAACCTTCTCCCTTTAAATTCAATCATACAACAATCAAATTAATTAATTCTTCCGTTGTTTCTAATTGGAAATTTATTATGAAATCTTCTTTTAATCTATGCTCTCATATCTTCATATATGGGAGTGGCTTTTTATAGATCCAGGTGTTGAACTAGAAAGCTCCACCACTTATTCTTCTTTTTATTGAATAATGATTTTAAAATCACGAAAAATTTACCCGTGTTTTCGGGGCATCTTAACCTGGTATCAGAGCAATGGTTTGCTCTCGATACAATCATGATTGATGTTGTTTGTGTAGTTGTCACTCATGATTGAAATATATGAGCTATAATTGATTGATTTATGAATTATTTGATTAAATTGTGAATGATTATCATTGCATTAAGATTGATGTTTAGAATTGTTGAGTCCGATCAAGAGTCCTTACACTATTTACCTCTAATGTTGAAAATGTTATGATCATGTATTGAAAATGATATGATTATGCGATGTAGTACATGATAGGCTTATGAGTGTTAAAATCCTTGAATTCATAAGCCGAAAGGTTATTGTTTGGTCTAGTTTACTCATGTGTGAGTCATGTTTTGATGTATAGGCTTAAGATATGGCTGGTAGACCAAATCGTGAGGCTGCTGCTATGGCAAATGCCTTAAATCAATTTGCCAATCTCTTGGAAAGACAAGGCCAGCTGAACGTGGGATAAGCCTCCCAAGGTCTTGATTTATTTCTCAAGAGGAAACCTTCAGAGTTTCATAGAGGTTATAAGCCTGAAGATGCGTATGCTTGGATTAATGATCTGGAGAGAATTTATGCTAGCTTCGAATGTTCTGTAGTGCAAAAGGTGGAGTATGCAATCTTTATGATCCATGATGAAGTCAAAGCTTGGTGGCGTCTTACTAGGGGACGCATGTATCTGCTGATATTGCCTTGGTTTGGGAAAACTTTAAGGTGGAGTTCTTGAAGAAGTATTTTCCGAATAGTTATAGAAGCAAAAAAGAGCTTGAGTTTATGGAACTTAAGCAAGGAGGTGTGACGGTGGAGGAGTATGCCTCCAAGTTTGAAGAACTTTGTGTGTTTTATCCGCCCTATCAACAAGAAGGTACCGAGGCATCAAAATGTATGAAATTTGAAAATGGGTTAAGGCCTGAGATCAAGCGGGCTATCCGACATCAAGAGATAAGGAGTTTTTCGACACTTGTGAATAAGTGTCGTATCTATGAAGAAGATGATATGGCTCCTTCGAGTTATGGAAAACACGAGCCTAAGTTGAAGGGTCAATTCTCTAGTTTCAAGAAGCAAGGTCACTTCAAGAAAAACAAGTTCCTTCGTGGTGGATCCTCCAATGCTAGAGGACGTGGTGTTTTTACGGGTGGTTACGGTGGTGGTAACCAAGGTCGTAGAAATGTCTAAGGCCTGACTTGCTTCAAATATGGTGCTAACCATTTGGCACGAGTTTGTCTACAAGATGATGTGGTGTGCTACCAATGCAATCAACCGGGGCAATTTCAACCACATCAGCCATCAGCCCCTCATTCTTTCCCTTTCACAACAGCAACGTTTTCCACTCTTCTTCAATTTCTTCTTCCATATTGAAGGGAAAGCATCACTCTCACTTTAAGCCAACCAATTAGATCTCATGCAAATATCTTCTACTCTCTATCAACGTCCAACCCTCTACAATCTTCTCTTACCATTCAGCCACACTCTTCTTAGTTCTAAGCATCATCACCTTTTAACTCATCATCCATCATCATAATCCATTCACATTACTTCTTTTTCAAACTTTTCCCTCACTCACGGTCACACTCCCACAATATTCATCAATCATTCAAACTTCAAATCCCTTTCTCCTTATCCACTTAATTCACAGTCATCCATCATCCAAAAAATTCTTCAACTTCTTTTTTTTTGCATGCAAAGATCTTGGAGGGCAAGTTTATTCCCTTATGCTTGGACCTTTAAAACCGTGAGCAACCTCATCTAGGTAAGCTTGATTTTTTTTCATTCTTCTTTCTCAACCTTATTCTTGAAAATATAAAAGTTGAAGTCTATTTTGAGCTTAAGAAATTGATGGTATTTTCTTCTTGATTTAGAGAATAGAAATAAAGTTATTCATCCCCCTTGTTGAAGCTTCAAAACCGTGAGCCATTTTGGACCATATAAGGGTGAGTTTGGCAAAATTTCGTCATTGGTTATTGCTTTTGGATTTTTGAAGTCAACTTAGAGTTTTGATTAATTTCCAAGTGTTGGACCCTTGCCATTGAAGCTAAAACCGTGACTACTCTCTTTTGTTCTAAGCTTGCATGTGTTTTTTTTAAGGATCCAGATGCTTAAACGATGATCGGAGTACGTTAAGAACGATTGGTAGAATTTTTTGACAAAATCTCAAATTTCTCTCTCTGGATAACAGCTTCAAAATGAGGTAAAGGGGGTCTCCATCTCATTTGTTTTTAATTCTGGCTATGCTATGATAATGCTTGTGTAATTGGGGAGCTCACGTTTCGAATTTCATCGTGATCCAACGATCGGATCTTAAATCATAGAATTTTTCATAACCAACAACTAAAAGTTACATTTTCGAATTAATTGACATTCTAAAATTTTATTTGGTATAGTACGACGTTCGTATACTCGAAGGAATTTTATTGCGATTAGATGCACAAAAAAGAAATTAGTAAAAATTAGCGTTTAGGGGGGCTTGGTTACTTTCGATATGGTTGTATTAAATAAATTCTTAATTCAGAGATTATTATGTAATTTGTAGTATATTTTCTGGTAAGCCCCGATATTAGATAGTTAATTACTCGTTAATCGACATCGAATTATTTTAAGAAATATCGCGTTTGGTAAAAGAATTTATAGATCGGGTAATCACAAATTTTTGAGTTACTCGAAAACGTTAAAATTAAGGAATTAGATTTTTGAAGATTTCTTGAAATAATATGACTTACAAATGGAAACTAAGAAATTTAATTTTTAGAAGAATTGATGGTGAAAAGTTCTACTCTTGTCTTTCTAAATAAGGATTTCTTAATTTAAGCAAATAAATGCACTTAAATTTTTCAACAATTAGATTTCAAAAGAAAATGGATGTAGTGTTATTAGAATTGAAGATTTTATTTGATATTTCCATAATTTAGGCCCAAATGAAGATTTTTGGAGGAAATGAAAATAAGTGAATTTTTGCATAATAGATATTAATAGTAAAAGAAGAAAATATTAGTAACAAATTTTAGTAACTATTTTAGTGACCACTTTAGAGACCATTTAGGATAAAAGAAGTGATGGCTTTAGAAATCAAGAAAAAGGATGGACGTTAAAGAGAAAAATTTTACTAGAAAGAATGAATCTAGGAAGTAGTTATTTTAGAAGGTTTAAGAAATTTGGAAATAAAAGATAACAATTTAGAATTTAAAATTCTAACTAAGGTTCTAAAAATGATTCTTATAGATTAATAAGCTAATTCTTTAAACAAATGGAATTAAAACTGAAATTTTATTTTGGGTAATAACATAGTAGAAATCAAGTTAATTTCTACGGTTAGAAGAAGAAACTAGAGGAAAACTTTGGTCTAGATTAGATTAGTTGACAACTAAGAAATGAAATTTTGGTTATACTAATTTTTGGTGTATAATAAAATAAATAAGACCAATTAAATTAGTTAATGACTAAGTAACATCAAGATACCTTGCTTTAAAGAAGTTTTAGGTCCTTAAATAAGTGAAGTGAACAATTCTAAAAGAAAAAGGATTAATTATAGTTAAGAAAATGGCATAACTAAATTAATTATTAGGAAAGAATTATTTAGTCTAATAAGACTAAGTTAAGGAAGATATTATAATTAGAAATAAGGAATTTAAAATAAGGTAAAAAGGGATGTATAACTTATTTAGAGGAGAAACTGTTAAATTTAAGATTTATTCAAGAATAATAGAAAAGGAATAACTATTGAGATTAACTAAAAATCAACTAAGGACTTAGCAAAGGTATGTTAAGTGATAAATTGATAGACCCATTTTACTTAGTCAAATATAAAGAGTTATAAACAATTTTAAATATACACGAAAGTTTATCGTACTATTAGATGCGTGACCCACGTACTACCAAAAAGACTTGCGACAACATGACCTTTATGAATGCCGACCTGAGTAAAGTGATTATTAAATTGTTATGGTAATATAAATGGTTGACATGATGTATTGGTGGATATATGATTGTGAATGATATATCTTCTAAATGAATTTCTTTGGTAAAAGTTATATGATGCATGAAAATCTTAAATGATGTGTATGAATATGGGGTATTAATATCACTAAGGGTTCCAATGTGGTTGGATGAGAAAGTACTCAAATGCAAATGAATGATGTAGTAACAGAATACCCATGATGTTGAGTTATGGAACCTCATTTCATTCTAAAAGTTGGAAAATAAATTACAAACTTTTATTAAAAGAAAAGGAAGGTTGAAAGACATTCGATGTTAAGAGAAAGATTCAATGTTAGAAATGAAATGAGAAAAATCCTACTGAGGAACCATCTCAGAATAAATATAAGAGTTGGGACATGCATCATATCTGGTGAATAAGGGTGGCGTTGAGAAACTCCCTAGAGCATAACAGTGAAGGGTACACTGAAGAATCTGCTAGTGCCTTGATACCCGAGGGCAGTCTAGGGAGTATATCGAAAGTGGGAATTCCAAGTGGCATCGGATTTGCGCCCATCACCGGACAACCCATAAAAAACCCTGATATACTTTGACAAGAGGCAGGATTTTCTATGATCGTGGAGTGCCTATTCTGTAGAGTTTAAGATTGGTCATTTTGTGATGATCGAACTATGTGTCCTTACCCTTTGTGAAAACTAGAACTAGGAGAGCTTCGGTCGCTCTAGTGGATAGGGAAATAAGGTAGGATTTGATTGACGTCATGTTGATTATTGACAGAGAAGCATGCATCATACCAGTGTATAGTATTATTAAAGATATACCATTCATGCATTTCATTAAATTATGGTTGACTTAATATGTTGATGTAGCGAATTGATAAATAATTAGGAGGTGTTTAGTAAGGAATGACAGTGGCGAGATAACTTAGATATTCATAGGATCCCCAAAAGAGTGTAACGGATTGATTAATACTAATTGTATGATGTGGGGTGAGTGTCAGTAATGACACTCCCCGATTTTGTGGAGATGGCGACTCACCTTTACAATTGATTACTCTAGATCACCATTTAGGCATGTATATCATACTAGAGGAGCAGCACGTAGAGAAGACCAAGTAGGTCCCAGCCAATTAATAGCTATTCCAGAGGATGCCCCAGTGGATATACCACTACCACCACTTCAGCAGGATGCGGAAAGACCCTATGACGGAGATAGAGAGGTCATAGAGAGTTCGGTTAAGAGGTATGGTGGTCCACCTCGACCTATGAGCATGACAGAGCTCGAGGAGATATCCGAGTGGGAGGCAGCTTTGTTGGTGGATCCGCTTAGCTTTCATCCACTACCAGCTCCACTCATGGCCCCACCTCCTGTCCAGCCAGTAGAGGCTCCAACAGTACCAGCTACAGATGGTGCAGTTCACAGGAAGCCTACACCCAAGTACATTTCGCTTCCCATGGAGGAGGACGGCGATGAGGATACTAAGGAGTATCCCCTCGAGGACATGCCAGTAGGTTTGGTTGATCCTACAGCACTCCCGACCTTACCTCACCAAATTTAGCCAACAGTTCCTCTCGCAGTTAAGGAGGCAGGTAGGGTCGAGAGCATTCCTATGATGTCGGGAGTTCTCATTATGACACTGATGGAGAGATATCTAGTGAAGTGAGAGTGGGACCACTCCCAGGGCTTTCTCCGACATATTTACAGGAGCCACATGTATGGCGAGACTGAGGAGTGAAACAACCCGACTTAATAACGAATAAAACCGAGACCGGGGAAATTTTTTCCAAAATTCATAGCAGTCGGGGTAAAATAAATCAAACATAAGGCAAGGGAAAGCAAAACCGATCAGAGAAGGGAAGACCGAGTCAGAAAGCCACACATGGGCAAGACTCAGCTTCGGTCAAGCAGACCAGCGAAAGATGCAGCACTTGAGCGAGCCCTTTTCTCGCTGGAGCGAATCCTCATTTGCTGAAGCGAACCCATTCACTCGGTAATTTCATCACTCGGATTCGGGACCATGTTCACTCGGGAACGGTCCCCACATACATGATTCACCCGGTAAACTCAACCAGATCTTTATTCAAAAGGTCACAGACATGCTTCATTCAGAATAGTCTCAATCTCCACTTGGGAAATGATTCCCTCGGTTATTCCACTCGGAATCCATAAGCTTTCCCACACACAGATTATTTCCCCAGTCCAATACCACTTGGTATATTTCACTCGGCATATTTTGACCTTCCTCACTCGGAGATCACCATAACCTCCATTCCTTCAGAAGGAGTCTCCAAAATCAAGTCCCATTCGGAATTCCTCAAACTTCTCATCACTCGGAGGATTTCACCAAGTTAAGTCTCACTCAAACTTATCCAATACTTAGCCACTCGGAATGTATAACATTCACTCGGAATATATGTAGCCTCGTTCACTTGGAAGAGGACTCCTAGAATACCTCAATCAGAACCATCACAATTACTCTTCCCTCGGAAGAGGTTCATTCGGGATTTCTCACCCGGGAATATTCAAACCCTTCCCCACTTGGGGTTTACTCATATTTTCACTCGGTGACACATGGACTAGTCTTCCCTCAGAAGTAGCCCACTCGAGTACATTTTACTTGGAACCATTTTAAGTCTTCATCACTCGGAAAAAGTCCACACAGTAAAGCCTCACTCAGAAACGGCTCTCCCAACATTATTCCACTCGGAATTTATGTACTTAGCATTATTCTCTCGACACCACATAATGAACAATTCGGGTAACTTCATAACAATGTAAAATATATATATACATACCATGTATACACGTTCACCAACCCGATAGTCAACCCATATAATTAAATCCATTCGGATTACAAAGAGAGTCGGCCAAGGCTTTAACATATCTATTTACAATATATATACTATATGTGCACTTCAACAATCGGAGTGCCCATCAATCGGACTTGAGGCCATCTCCTTATTCCCAGTCCGACCTGCATATACTGAAAAATATAGCCACAGTAGGGGTGAGCTTTTACATATTAAATGACAGTTATTGACTCGGATTAATCTTCGAATCCTTAACCATACAATAACATTCCATTCAGCAATAATACACCTTGCCATTCAATATGGATACCCTAACAACATCATCCACTCGGGATTCATGCAATTCATGCAATTCAATCTAGACTGAGGAATTCATATCATTTATAATCACCTTGCACTCGGCAACAGTACCAATTTACATATATTCACCTAGTCAGAATTCACACCAATCATTCATGGCTATATTAATCATGCTATTCACAACAACATTTACACACACATATATATATATATACCATCTCATTGAGCTCATCAACAACATAAGTGTGCACTCCACAATCGCATCAATATACATGCATTCATCCACTCAGATATAAATGTGCACTCGGCATAGCATCAGTATACATGCATTCATCCACTCGGATATAAATATGCACTCGGCATATCATCAGTATACATGCATTCACCCACATATTCATACAATTCACATTGAGCTCAATGACAATCATAAGTGTGCACACATTTATTTCACCCGGATCCGGTTATTAATTATCAATATTTATTGTTATAACATAGGCTCCAAGCCTTTTCTCAACTCCAAGCTGATTCGGCCGTTTTACTGGTACCAAACCGTTTTCCCTCACATGTAACATAGTCACTCCAAGTGACAACGGAAGTGTTACGGGCAGCCCCGAGTCCAACCCGGTAGGCTTGCCTTGAGTCCAACCCAAGGTCTTTAAGCGTCCAACGCCTAGTGCACTCGGCACTGCCTCGAGTCCAACCCGAGGTCTTTCAATATATTTTCAACACATATTCATCTGATTGCTGATTGGTATTAAGCGTCCAACGCTATATGCTCCAAGCATTTCCAGTGGCGAATCAGATGCATACGGTCTTATTCATCAGGCGTCCAACGCCAATGCACTCGGCATTGCCTTGAGTCCAACCCAAGGTCTTTCAATATGTTTTCCACACATATGCACTCGGCATTCAAATATCAATGCACTCGGTACTCGGCATTGTTATCCCCACTATAGGATTCTCTTTCCTTAAATTGGTTTTCTACTTTGGTGTATTGGTGAAGTAACTCTTCTATATCCACATGTGGAAGAAGTTCTACCCTATTTTTGATGTTCCTATTAAGTCCATGTAAGAACCTATGCATTAAGGTTTCTTCATCCTCTTCTAGGTTGGCTCTAATCATGGCTATTTCTAAGGCTTTATAGTAGTCTTCTACACATTTGGAGCCTTGGGTGAGCCTATTAAGCTTTGCTAATAGTTCACCACGATAATAGTTAGGAACATATCTTTTCCTAAGGAGAGCTTTTAAGTCTACTCAATCATCTATTGGAAGGAAGTTGTCTCTTTTTCTCTCCTTACAAATTTGGGTCCACCAAACTAGAGCATAATTTTGGAAAGAAAGAGTTACAATCCTAACTTTTTTATCATCTTTTATTTGATGAGAGTTGAATATTTGTTCTACCCTCATCTCCCACTCTAAGTAAGCTTCAATGTCACTCTTGCCATTGAATGAGGGAATTTCTAACTTTACTTCTCTTAAGCCTATGTCATCCTTTCTATGGTCATGGTGCCTTCTTTGTCTTGTTTCTTCCTCACTATCACTAATGTTATGTCTTTGATTTCTTTGTTGTCTATGCCTAGTTCTAGGGGGTTTATTATGCTCAAGATTGGTTAGCCTAGCATTAATATTGTTTAAGCTATCCATTATGTTATGAAGCATGGTTTTGTTCTCCCTATCACTAGATGACATCTTTTAATGTTGTCAAAGAAATTTGAGACAAAAACAAAGTATGTATGGACAAGCTAGTCGAGGAAGATGAATGCAATACAAGTGAAAGAAACACTTCAACAATCCTAAAAAAATCAATACTAGGTTTCTATCCTAAGGGAAAACAATGTCCTAGGTTGTCTTTAACTAGGATAGTCCTATGTTGCTTATGTAAATCCTAAGTTGTCCTTAACCTAAATTGATTATGTTTATCCTAGGATGTTACTAGTGATTAACTAACCCTAGATAAGCCTAACCAAATTCGGTTTTAAGAAGTAGTTAACCTAAGAAAATTAGTTCAACTAACTAACTAAGTCTTAACAAACCCTAACTAAAAAGTAGTTAATTAGTTATGGAAGTTGTAACAAAGTCTAACCACTATAACTAACCAACTAATTCGGTTATGTATTAGTTAACCCAACTAACAATTAGTTATGATAACTAGAATTAGTTCCAATCACTAACTAATTAACCTAATTAGTTAAGACACTCAACTAACTACCAACTTTTTGTTATAACTACCAACTAACTAACTAATTATAGTTGTAACTTCTAACTAATTCTAACCAATTAACTAAAAGTAGTTAACAATCAAATGTACATGTACTATCCTAATTCGAAATTTACTAAGCAAAAAGGAAAGTTATAATGTCCAAAAAGTCCAATGTCCTTGTTGTGTCCAAAATACAAGACAAAATCCTACTACACAAAGCCTAAGAATTGAAAAAATTGGCCTAAGTTCTACTAGTTACAAAGCTTTTGCCTCCTTTACAATTGTCTTCAAAAGTCCTTCTTGATGTATAAGCTCCAACTTTACCTAGCAAAAGAAGACAAGACAATAACTCCAAACAAGATTTGGTTAATAGAAATCACAAAGAAAAATTTTAAACCTTACTAGAGTGTATCTCTCAAGTGTATGCCTTCTCTTAGAGATTATCAAGCTCAATCAATTTCCACACCAATCTCAAGTGTTTCAATATGCTACCCTCAATTAATGGAGAAATGGAGTGATCTTAGAAGTTTGAAAAGATACAAACTCAAGACAAAACTTTAAGAAGCAAAAATGACAAACTAAAAAGGCTTAAGAAATAAAGGCTACTCAAATGGATTTTTTTTTATATGACAAGACTCTAAAAACAATAAAAGTTCAAAAGAATGAAAGCTAACTTGGAATAGAATTGAATTTGACAAAACAAGACAAACAAGAAAACACATGCAAGAAACAAAGCTTAAAGTACAACCTAGCTTAGAAACTCTAGAGTTGCAAAAATAAGCAAGGAAGTCTTAATGAACAAGTCTTAGAAATGTCAACTAATGAAACACTTCTCTTTTGGTATTGGTAATTTTGAAATTTTGGTGATGATGTTTGGTGTCTCAAATTCAACTTGGTAATGAGGCTTTCTTTTTAATACTCTTTTTCTCCTTTGGTACTTTTCTTTTCTTTTGATACTTTTCTTTTCTTTTGATACTTTTCTTTTCTTTTTGCCTCTCAAGATTTCAAGGTAACAACACCAATCTTATAATTCCAAAACCGAAATACACAAATGGTACAAACAAGTTCAATTAATGCTTCTTGCTTAAGGCAAATTATGCAACCTTCTCCCAAATTGATGTATAGGAGGTGACTAAATTTTTTTTTGACAAGTTTTTTGTTTTTGATGCAAGCAAGATGAAAAGGAATGTAAAAGTGATATCCTAATAGTGCAAGTAAAGAAAAATTAAACCTAGAATCAAAGCTAAGATTGGAAACTAACAACCCTAAAAGTTGACTTGACTTTGGAGTGTCTTTAATGTGAGACCTCCCAACAACAAGAATGGAACCTTTTTAGGAGCTAATCAAAATGCTTGAATTGCCCCTTTACCACACGGCTTTGCACACTAAAAAGGAAGAAGCAAGTAATTTCCTAGAACTCTAGACAAGGTTCCATATGGCACCTAACTAACTTCCTTAATTGGCTCTAACTAACAATTAACAATTAACTAACTTATAACAATAAACTAACAACCTAACAAACCAAACTAACATGTGCCAACTGTGAATTTTAGAAGCTAAAACAGAATGTTAACATAAGCCAACCGAAAATGACCATATCAATATGCAAAAATTGAAGCCAAAAAAAGAAACTAGCACAAAAACTCAAAAGAACTAAAACTTTTTATGATTTTTATGCTAATCATTCCTTTCTCTAAAAGTTCTTTTGTTTGCTTTTTGAGCTCATTGAGTTCCTTAGGTGACATTTGATAAGGAGCAATAGAGATTGGTCCCGCGCCCGGTATAATGTCAATACTGAATTCAATTTCTCGCTCTGGAGGTAGCTCTCGTATATCATCAGGGAAGACTTCTGGTGATGTAGGCTCTTCATCCACTTTCTTGAAGAGAGATGGATCTAGGGCTCTTTCTCCTATCTTCCTTCAATGTAAGCTTGAGAACTTCTTCTTCAAGGCAAGGAAACCGAAAACCAAAGCCTAAACTAAAGGAGTGTGACGCAAGGAACAGGAGGAAAGAGAGTGAAATGGAAGAAGAGAAGGATGAACAATGGAGGAAGGTTTGGAAAAGGGGAGAGGAAAAGGTTGGAGGCCACTTCCCAAAGTGGGGAAGATAACTCCACTCACCACCAAGGGAGGGAGAAACCACTTAGATAAGAGCTTGAGAGAGCTCTCTAATTCTAGAGAGAAGGAGGAGAATCTCTCACTAGGAAAACACTAAGTGCTCTTAAAATCTTGCAAATGAATTAATTATCCTTGTTTACAAAAGAAGAATTCCTTATATAGGCCATGGGAAATTTTGGCCAAGGACTAGCAAAGTGGGCTTGAGCATGAATCCAAGGCCCATTAAGAGAAAAAAAGATAAGCAAATGGCCTATACATGGCCCAAAAGGAAAAGTACAAGGCCCTAAAGTGGCCCATTTGACCTTGCAAGGCCCAAATCTATCCTATAAGCCTAGAGAAACTATTTAGAAAGTATATTACAAGTGAAGTACACATAGATCCTCATAGGTTCCTTATTGGGCTTAGGCCCACTAGAAGAGAGAAAAGAAAAAAAGGGCTTTATGAATGCTCTCTTTGGCCCTTTTGGTCTTGGCCCTTGTGAGGGGACCTCTATATGCTTCAAGTCCTTTCTCTAATGTAGTGTCAGGGTCTTCCTTGGGTATGTCCACATTATCTGGAAATTCCTGAACAACAGGAATTTGATCAATTTGGGGAGTGTCCTTGCTTTTAGTATCAGTAAGGATCATGTATACTTGGACTTCTTTTGTTGGGATTGCCTTTCCTGAGCTAACAGGACAAGAATCAGTGACTTAGTCACATTTAGAAGTAGTAGACCCGAGAGAGATGGATCTATTATGACAGTCAATAAGGATATGGTATGCAGCAAGCCAATTCATCCCAAGAACAATATCAAGATCAATCAAAGGTAAACATATTAGATCTACTTGGTAAGCTTTCCCTTCGATGTTGAGAGGGCATTTCAAACACATGCAGGAAGGGAAAATGGGCTTATTGGCAGCAGTAGTGACAATCATCTTATTGGGCAGAGAGGTTGTAGGTAATGTTTTACACAATTCTCAGATAGAAAAGAGTGAGTTGCTCCAGAATCATATAATACATTTAACAGAGTACTTCCTATAAGGCATGTACCTTGCACAAGGTCATTCCCTTGTGATATCTCCGTACCATTCATGGTGAATACTCTAGCATTTCCTCCCTGTCTTCCAGCCAAGCCATTTCTGGGTCTTCTAGGAATATTGTTTTTATTGGAGTTGTTGTTGCGGTGAACATTCACTATCCTCGGCGCATTATTTGTAGAGGTATTTGTAGCAGATCCTCCATTCCCTTGGCCTGTTGGTCGTACTATCTGCCTCTAAATCATCTGCTGAAGATTGTTCGTATTTTTGTACCAATATTCAACATCACGATGTCCAGTCCATCTACAAACTGCGCAGATTCTACTTCTTTTAGTACAATATACTGCCTTATGTGGTCCTCCGCAGATATAGCATTTCAAGTACCGACTGTTCCCTTGATCCCTTGAAGGAATTCGGGTGGCTGAGTAAGATGGTCACAAATATGGTCGATCTGTTCGAAAATCTCTTCTTTGTTGTTGGTCTGGCATACGTCATTCTGGACCATCATTAGACGTTCCAGGTCATCGAAGGTTAGAGATATTCTCAAAGATGCGACATCGGTCAACCAAGTTAGAGAATTGAGTAATTTACTGACAACATATAGCTTAACGGATTTCCTGTCGTAGCCCTCCTTCAAATTTTGCGCATCTCAACGCTTCTCCCATTTGGGTGTAGGAGGGACAACTTTTGGCCAATTCATTAAACTTAGAAGCGTATTCCCCAACTGACATATTACCTTGTTTCAAATTAAAGAATTCCTGCTCCTTCTGCCTCCTTATGTCTTCAGGGAAGTATTTGGTGAGAAATTCTGTCTTGAATCATTCCCAAGTGATGACATGTCCATCAGTTGTTAACCTGATTCTAGCATGGGTCCACCAGTGCTCTGCTTCCCCAACCAACATGAAGATGGCAAAGGTTAGCTTGTCCTCATCAGGGTATTGCATAGCGGTAAAAATCTTTTCGAGGTGCTCAATCTATAATTGTGCTCCTTTTGGATTGAAGCCTCCCTTGAATTGTGTAGGGTTGTTTCTCTGAAAGTCAACTAGTCCTTGGTTCTGCCTAGTAGAGGCATGAGGTACTTCTTGTCATTCTATTACCTCTATGATTCGAGTAAGAAGTTCCTCCATGACATGATCATTGTTTCGGCGAGCCATTGGGAAGTTGCTGAAAGAATATCAACAAAAGGATTCAGGGTATATGTTATGTGGAAAATTCCACATAGGAAATTTTGTCTTAGGTGTTTTATGGATTGTTCCATATTTCTATCAGAGTACGTGGAAACCTAGTGGTCCACTTCCCAAGCTTAATGAATCGACTATGCTCTGATACCACCAATGTAACACCCTCGGTTAAATAAGACAGATCCTTCTATAGGTTCATCCTATTTAACTAAGAGGTTAAAAGTTTTTAGAGAAAGTAAATTTTTTTATTTTTTTTTAAAGTAAAATAATGGCAGATCAGTGGAAGCAAATAGTAGGTAATTCACATAGTCATTCACAAACCATAAGCAATTGTACTCTTAACAGAATGGGGCACATAGGCATCCTTAAATACAGTACAGTCATCCATTGTCTTATTATTTATTTATAAATATTCAACTACATATATCCTACTTTTATTGAGTGCTCCCAGTTGGTCCAACGTATTGTTGTTCTTCGTACTCCGGTTCTTGGTTTCCTAGCTCCTCTGTTATTATTAATCAGAAAGGGTGAGTATATACCCCAGACATATCCAGTCAACAGATAATATAACATAAATAATACAGTTAACATTTTTATAAGTATCACAATCAATAATGTTGTTATGGAATGTATGAGTTAGGTTTATTATAATTTATCTTAAGTTTAAGTCTCATGATGCATGTGGGCCCAATAAACCAATCCACCATCACCATTATCTCATTCTTTGGCATAACGTTTCCATACTTGAGCGATCGGAGCCCACCAAGTCCCCCAATCATTATTTAATCATTATAAGGTATGAATGAACTCACAGGTTCTAATCATTATATTATCCTGGGACTTGGCTCTACACAATCATAGTTACATTCCGTCATTTAGTCAAAGTACACCAGACTTGCATCGTCTGACCCGGCTTCAGGCGCGACTCTAATGCCATTGGGTTTCCGTCCCGGTTGTACTCCCAAGATTCTCCTCAGAGATCGGACGTGAATGTCCTCCAGCGTACCCGGTGTATGCTCTAGTTTTAATCCTCCAAAATATCTTCATGATGCAAAATGCATTATTTAAGTTTTATCATTTGATCCTTGGGTATCTATGTGTTTCCAGCCTCATAATATTTATCCTTAAGTTTTTAGGTCCCACCAATTTTTCAGATGTTGTAGGTTATTTTTATTATTTTATTTATTCTTATTCTAGAAAATATATCGGTTATATCTTGACTAAAATAATGCTTTGTTTAAAGAGTAAGTAGTATGTTCCTTATTTTATTGTTCATAACTAAAACAATAATAATATTAGTAACAATAATAATAATAATAGTAATAATAATAATAATAATAATAATAATAATCATAATAATGATAATAATAATAATAATCATATTCATAATTATAATTATAATCGTAATCATAATCATAATAATAGTAACAGTGATATAAATGGTGACCCTTCATCCTTATTTTCTTGTTTATCTCGTTTTTCAAAACTTCCTCACTGGAATCCATAAAAACACCCATGGTTCTTAATATTTTCACAGTTTAATACCGAACATATCCACTTAATCATCATGGTTAGTAATAATCAACACAGCCAATTAATCATATACATAGCAATAAAAATTATATAAAACAAATATATAAAAATTAGAGCATCTTATTTTAACAACAATCCCTGAACCTGCCCTCGGAAAGGTAAGGACCAAAAGTACCTTAGTCTTTCCAAACACACAGTCCCCCCCAGGATACCAGAGAATATACCCCCCTTACCTTGATGGAAGATCCTGGAGTAGTTGAAAACGTTCTCTTATTGTCCTAGTTTCAGATTAAGAGTGACTTGATTGAGAAAAGGAACTGAGAGAGAGACTTTACTAACTTTAGCTTGTTCTAAGAATTCAGACTTGAGAACAAGATGTGGTATCGATTTTATGATTCAAATGACAAGTGGGGGACAAGCTTTCCATAATAGGATTGTAGTGGGATGTTAGGTGCGTTAATTATGGTAATAATGGAGGTTTTAGATAAGAAAATGAGCTGTATTGTTGACCATTTTCATAGCTTACATAATGGAGCTTGTATGATTGAAGTAAAAATATTAAAATATGTACAAAACGACATGATTGGAGTAAAATGTGCAAGTTTCCCTACATGTGGCTCGTCCGTGATAACCTATTCGGATTCGCGCGAACTAGCGGACTGATCACTAAGTGGGGATGTTCCTTCCGGCATGAGCGAACCTTTTCGAAACTGGTTAGGAATGGCGTCACTATCCCAGCCCTGATCCAGCCAGGTTCTATTGATCATGTCCCCTATCAATTCTGACACTATTTTCGGTATTTTGGGCATATCTCTTTTTGAGAAGTATTCATCAGAGCCTCTTTTCGTTCAGAATTGCTTCACTCGGAGGGAATTCGCTCAAAAATGTTTCTGCTTGAAACACTCGGTCATAGCCTTTCCCTCCTCGGAAGTGACTCATTCGGAAATGTCTCAACCGGAGACACCTCATTCAGAAATATCTTACTCGGATATATCTACCCGAAAAGTGCTTGTTCAAAATTAGCCATTTTTTGTTCAGAATTGATTCACTCGGAAATTCTCTACTCGGATATATTTCTGCCCAAAAAGTACTTTATTTGAAGTCAAAGCCTTTCTTCACTCGAAAGTATTTCTCTCAGAAGTGCGTCGCTCGGAAATTTACAACCGAAAGATCATTCGGAGTTGCGTCACTCAGAAATCTTACAACTGAAAGGATCATTCGGAGTCGAAGGCAATCTTAAAGACGACCCCGAGCATAAGCTCTCGGCAACTTTGAATATGGACCCAAGCACAGGCTCTAGGAAATCTTTAAGACACCCGAGCATGAATAGAATGAAGGGGTTCACCACTCGAATATTTACTTCCCCCGGGAACTATTCACTCGGAAACGTACTTATTCGAAATCAAAACCTTTGTCCAGAAGTATTTCCCCTGAAAATGACTCACTCGGTATATTTCAATCAGTGCCATACCACGCGGAAATCGGAAATCTCACTTGGTGTTATCCCACTTGGAAATGTCTCACTCGGTGCCATTCCACACGGAAGTGTCGTACTCGGAGACACCCCATTTGGGAAAGTTACACTCAACTCGGAGATACCCCACTCGGGAATTCACTGCTCGGAAATATCTCAGCCTGAGAAGTACTCATTCGAAATCAAAGCTTTTCTTCGTTCGGAAGTACTTCTCTCAGAAACGTTTCACTTGGAGACGTTTCATTCGGGAACGAGTCACTCAAAGACGTTTGACTCAGAAATGTTTCACTCGGAGACGTTTCATTCGGAGACGTTTCACTCAGAAACATTTCATTCGGAGACACTCCACCCGGAAGTATGGAACTTAGAAACGTCTTTGCCCGAAAGGTGTTCATTTGAAGTCAGAGCCCCTTTCACTCAGAAATGGTTCTCTCGGACATGCTTCACTCAGAAATGTCTCCGAGACCAAGACTCCCTTCACTCGGAAGTGGTTCTCTCGGTCATGACTCACTCGGAAATATCTTAACCTTCCTTCACTCGGAAGTTCTCTCGGTCATGACTCACTCGGAAATATCTCACTCAAAACCAGATTCCTTTCTACACTCGGACAGTCTTATCTCAGACATGATCCACTCGGAAATTGCTTGCTCAATAATATTTTACTTGGTAATGTCCCAATCAGAGTGCTACCAGATGTTAGTATCAAAGAAGGTATTTTATTTTCTTATTATCACTTACAGAACTTCCGTACTTCAAAATTTATAAGGTTAAGACTGCTTACTAAAAACCATGATGTTACAGAGAATATGTTTACATATGCTTTGACAGGTTTTGATACTGACAATCTTATTGAAGAAATCAAGTTCAAATGAAGTTATTTGTCAAAGATCTGATAAATATTGTTAGAATTACATGTATAGGATCTATAAGAAAAAGGATAAAAATGTATAGAGATCGCTATCATGTAAAAGTGCTAAGAACAGTCATTTATCATGTGTTAATTGATTAACATGTTAAGAATAATCGATTAGAGGCCTTTAAAAATTAAAGGGAAAGAATATATCATTTATCTAATCGATTAGGAAAATAGGTATAATCGATTAAAGTTCTTAAGAATAAAAAAAAGGAAATATCATTTACATAATCGATTAGAGGATTCCAACATTTTGAAAACTACTCAATTCATCCCCTTCCCCCCTCTTGCTTGAGTATTGAGGCCACTTCGTAATAAATAGTATGTAAAAACTATGAATGCCCTGGAAAGACCTTTGGTAACCCAAAAGGAGACATATGAGGTCGAGCAAGACAATTGATGTGTCATAGGAATAAAGAATCATTAGCTGGCATGTCTGCCAACAATGACTTGGAGCCAAAAACACAAACTGTGGCACCCTTAGTCTAGTTAATAATATTAATAACTAGATAAAGAAAATTAGAATAAATTTTTCATGTTTAACAATTCAGTTGGACAAAGAACACCACAATAAAATTTTAACTATCAACCTCGGATCTATTTAAAGACCCATCTTATATATGATGATATGAAAAGGTATGTAAGTCCAAACAACATCTAATCCTTGCCTTAAGAGTGTCCAACCAAGACTCAACACCCACTTAAAATAAATGATCATATAATTACTAAACATATATTTGTGAAATTTTTAAATTGGCCCAAAAACAAGAATGAGTTTTGAAATGGGTTCTAAGAGGACCTAGGATTATTAGAAATCATATAATAAAGTTGTTACCTAGTAACTAATTTTCCTAAATTAATTTTAAACCAAGAATCTTCATGAACATATTATAAGATGCTAATCATATTGCTTCCTAAACATTGAATTACCACCCAACTATTGAAAATGGTTATCTAGTTCTAAAATAGCACTTTTCCTATTTTCCAACCCAATTCAATCTATCAAGTTCAAGGTTCTAATTCCAATATCCTAACTCATTACACATAATTTGCACACCTAGATACAACACTTCCATATTATACTTATAATTTTCAAAATAATGGCATACTATCTCTAAATCAATCATTAACACTCCTAATTTTACCAATACAATTTCACATATATGTTTTAGGCCTAGAAACATGGTATAATAGCTTCACATCTCAATATGTCTCATTACACGAGTAATTGATAATATCATTCTAATACTTAGAGTTAAAACAATCCTTACATATTCACATCATTATTTTCCATCAATTAATTCTCATCATCATGATACCACTACATGTAACAAGCTAAGGGTAATAATTATTCTTACAACTTATTCAATCACAATATTTATCCTTTGAAAATTAAAGTGTCAAAATCATTATCTAGGCTCCAACATAATATCATACATTATCACCTACTAGTTGTGATACAAAAAGATCATAAGTCCATCACAAATGATCCTAATATATCAACTAATATCTCAAAATTATCAAGTCATCATCTTAATTATAAGGCATTAATTAATAGTATGTTTATACAAAAGAAATGCCATATACAAATAATTTCAAAAATATGCCATAGTCGATTAAATTCAAAAACATGCCAGCCAAGGCATCTAAACGTCTCCTTTACACTACACCTCTTCCTTCTAAAAAGCATCACTCCAAAAGACAACATGGAGAGTGAACATACTTTCTCAATGATGAATAATTAAACAAAATATGGTAATATAATTATGTAAGTGCAACAAAACATATTCTCTCATCAAGAATTCAACTCAATAATTAAAGACATAATCCATAATGCTTATCGCCAAGCCTAAACATAAACAATTTCAATATCCATATCACATTATGGAATCCATTCATTAATTCAAATTCTCATCACATTTCACACCACATTCCATACCAATATATATATATATATATATACATTCCAAGGTAACACTAACAACAACAACACTATTAGTTAGTGTCCATAAATTCCAATTTCAATCCACAATTCTTATCATCAATAGATTTCAATCCCTATTAAGTACTTGAAGGTCATATGTCATGTCCCTATGGCTAATGCATATGCTATGTCATCAAAATAATGCATATGCAACAAATTTGATTTCAATAAGTTATTTATAACACATGTATACACAATTTATCAAGTCATCACAACCCCGTATAAGATCTCGCAAGAGTCACTTAAATATTTATCCCCCCACAAGGGTCCTTTTCATAAGATCTCGCAAGACCTCAATTATTTCAACATGTCAAGTAATCGCAACCACGTATAATCACTTAAACATTTACCCCCCTCTGCAAGAGTCCTTTCCATAAGATCCCGCAAGACCTTAATTATTTCAACAAGTTAAGTAATCGCAACCATGCATAGTCGTTTAAATATTTGTTCCCCAAAGGTCCTTCTGACAAGATCCCAATACATTATAATATGGTATACTATGCAATGCCATGAAATGCAAGAATGCATATGCTAGCCTTGACTTCATAAAAGTCTCACATTTTCTTATTTAGGGATTCCAATACATTTTAAGATTTATAGTAAAGGCATGCAACCAATTATACTATCCTCCAAGGCATATAATTTATCATAAAAATTCTCTAAGACATCATTTAACACCATCCATAACATAATAGCCAAGGAGTCATATCAACATCAATCCACACATGGAAATCAAGAGAGCATATCAAATAAATATATTCCAAATGCATATCATCATCAAATGTGTTAATCCAACATCCAACCATTAACATGATTCAATCTTATTTAATATCACACCTAAGAGGTAGTATATCCATTCAAGGCAAACATGCAAGTATTCACTAACATATATATTATCAACAATAATTGTACATGCATTTAGAAAATATACTTCTCTCCTACCTCAAGAGGAATACTCTATAGGGTTAGATGGTCATGTTTCACTAGAATTATCGAATCCTACATTAAATAAATGTAGAACCACATCAAACACCAATCTAAAATTTATTTTCGATGTTAACAATTATACCCATCACGTATACAACATCATACTAGGCTTACACTATTTTTATCTTTAAAGTGTTGAAAACTTTGTTCCCCTTTTCAATATTTTCCAACTCTTTAAAGGTCTAAAGCCTTGTTTATAATTTGTCAAGAGTCTAACAATTGTCTATTAAGCCTTACAATCTTCTAAATAGTCTTGCATATTATCGTAACTACTTGTAGAATTTTTTTAGGAACTAACATGTTTTCCATTTTTGAAATTCTACAATTTCCACACTTTTAGCAACTAAAATATCCAACCTCATTAATAAAGGTTCCTATGCTAAATTAAATTATTCTAAGTCATTAGTAACATTTATTATTCCCCCAACACTTGGTTCTTACCCAACATCATCATGAACACTAAGTTTTTCCTTCAAAATAATTATCCAACCATCATAAAAAATACCAATTAAATTCTACCAATGTAGTTTCACCTTCAACAATAATTTTCCTACTTGTCTTAACATATTCATGGCTTCCTACACCATGTTTTCCTACATTTAGTGGTCACTAGATTCTCATATTCTTTCATTCATAATTATTTTCCATCACTAATAATTACTACAACACCTTTAATAACTAATTTCTAGCCACTAGAAATATTTTCAAAGTAATGAATATCATTATTTCAAAAGTTTTAGCTTAAGAATTTCAACAAAGTACCATGACTCCTAAATCTATTCCAATCTAAATAAAATTTTTTATATCTTCTAATATGTTCCACAAAGGTTTTCCAAAAAAATTGCACATTTATTTCCTATAAGTCATGCATGCCCTTCACTAAAGTCACCATAAATGTTATAGTTTTCTAACCAATAATTATACAACAAACACCATAAATACTAATCTATATCCAACATTATTTTCTCAAGCATACTAACAAGGTTTATGTATTTAAGGAACCATTTATGACACTTTCCACCATTTTCACTACATTAAGAGTCATTCAAGACTTACTAACAAATCCATTTTCCATGTCAACAACACAAAATCAATTCAACAACATTAATTTAATTCCTATAATTATTCGATAGACCTTAGTTTTACATTTTATTAGTTTTCATAAATTCCCTTCCATTAATCAATATTTTCTAACATTTTAATGGTTATACCTAATGCCTAACCACACCATTTCCAACATCATTCTCTCCACCCATTATCCATAATGGTTCCAAATGTTCCATAACACCTTATTTTACTTATTCATGCCAACCACAACAAGAACATAACATTTACCATATTAGATCATTCAATTCACCAACACTTTATCATGGTTTCACAACTTCTCATCACCAATAATTTATATCAACATCCAAAAATTTATTTCCATACTCAAAAATTACTCTTATGGCATAAAATTGCATTTTCTCCAAATTTCACCATAATCCTCATTTTTTTTTCAAAACTTAGCATTTTTACTAAATCCATAAACAACCAATTCCATCAATTTTCAATCACCATTTCAAGCATACAACATGCCTACATTTTGTGTACTACTACCATACCACAAAAATCCATTTTTCCATGTCATTTACCTTAGGGTTCCAAAATTTTAAATGCATATTTCAACATAACTTCAAAACCATCATTATTATGCCTTAGTACCATCAAAATATTAAATGGAAGCAACAAAAAGCCATGCATCTTTGCTAATATCGTTTACTTGGTAAGTGTTTTCTTGTGTATCATACAAAACTTAAGTTGAAAACTTGTTTGCTATTTGATATTATCTTGTAAAGAGAAACTTGAGAAAAATGAAATTTTCAAGATCATAATCAAGTTTGTATAATATGGGTTCAATGGAAGATTAGTGCCAAGTTTAACACTAGAGTTGTAGTAAAAAGGGTTGTCGTTCCACTAAGGAGGTGTTAGCTTGAAGATCTTAGTTTTTGAATTGATTTGACAAAAGATTCATTTTGGTTTGTTGTAAAAGATGATGATTGAAATGATCAACTAAAAGTAATAAATCTAAAGAACAACAATAATAAGTTTTGGTAAAAAATCAGATGTGGAAAACTGGGATGGGTTTTCATCTCATCTCACCTTCCATAAACTATGTAAACTTTGCATGTATGTAACTTGAAATTACAATTTTTATGTCACAATCAAAGTCATTTACATCAATCCCTCGAATACAAAATTCATAAGAATCATTTCAACCTATTGATCCCTTAATCACCTTGAAATCATTCCAGCCTTAACGCTTAGTTGTTTAGACATTCATTGCATTAGATGCCATTCCTGGCAGCTACTTACAACAGGTACTTCATTCAGATCTGCTTTCAAAAGTTATTTCCCAATACACTTAAGAAAACTAAAGATAAGAAAATAGTGATCAAATGCTTTTAAGCATTAAGCATTAAGTGCAGAATGAAATACAAAAATTATCAAATCTTGTTGACATACATGAAAACTTACAACAACATTATTTAGGGTTTAAATGGATTACAACCAATCCCAATAGATGAATTAGCTACTCATGATTTGCATTTTCACTAAAGAATATAGGAAAGAAAATGGTACAAAAAGAATAACTGAATGTGAAGTGGTGAGTGGTGAATGATTCAATGATGAGTAATCAAGTGATGTTCAGTGATTTTCTCTTCTTCTCTATTTATAGAGGAGTCACGATTAAGCTTCTCTTTGTCACGCATAAGCGCAACCCCACTTGTTGAGTGGCCGAGAAGGAGTGGTCAGAAACATACGGGAGTATGGGTGAGCTGGGAACGCACCATTGGGCAATAATAAATTCAGTGCCCATTCTTCTTCGATTACGCTCAAGCGTGAGATATTCTCGCTTGAGCGTGGCTGGGCTTAAGCTTCAACTGGTAACGCTCAAGTGTGGATGGCTTGTTTCTTTATTTTGCTTGAGCGAAAGGTTAAGCTTAGTTTGTTGAATCATTCCACACTCAAGCGCTCCCTCTCACGCTCAAGCATGGGGGGACCTGATGCTCTTTGTCTTGTACTCACTTAAGGTTCCTTTGTCACACTCAAGCGTGGGCTTTTCTTTATGTCACACTCAGGCATGTGGGAGGCCCTGATACTCCTTAAGTTCTTCATGGTTTTCACGCTTAAGCTTTCCCTTGTTATGTTTAAATGTGGGAGGTGCATGGTGCTTGACTAACTTCATTTTCTTTTGCTCAAACTCAGCCCTGATTCCTTCTTTTGATTTCCTGTAACTTTTCAAGAGTTTTGGACAAAGTTTTTCTTTTATAACAAAGCTATCACCACTAGAAGAATTCATGCTCAATTCCTTATATCATTTATCAATTTGCTTCAAATCTTGAGAATTTTAGTTCGAATGAGCCATGAAATCAATGCTTAATTAATACTTATCAAAGTCTCCCCAACCTAGAGTTTGGCTTGTCCTCAAGCAAAAAAGAATTAAATTTTAAACAGGAAAGTAGGAAAGCAGTGATGATGCTCAGATTCTAAGTATGAACAAAATTAAAAGACAGTATTTACAGTTCAACTTCTTAGGTCATATGGCATCCTTAATACCCATTCCTTTGAAATGTAATGCATAATTTAATTTTCACACAGTAAGTAACCTAATGATGTAAAAATAAGGAGCTTCTCATTATTTCTCACTAGGTGTCTGTTTCACACATCCATCACTAGAACTTCCTAGTTAACATTGCCAGTCATTTCTAATCAAACCAAAATCAAAAGAGCAGCAAGGATCAAAAAGTTCTTTTAGCAAGGTTGTAATAGGGATAGGCTAACAAGAATTCTTGGTTTTTCTTGGATTTCAAAATGCATGCACGAAGAAGAGCATAAGTATTTTAATGAATTTTTCATAATTTATAAGCCTTCTTCCTTGATTTCAAACTTCAGAATTCTTTATCCATTTTTTCTTAATTTCTTTCAGCTCTTCCTTTGTTCAAAGATTTATGGAGAACTTACTGTTTTTCTTTAGCATGTTCTTTTTCAGCTTCCATTTCTTGCATCACCCTTATTGTAAAAAAAAGTATTTTATGCTCTTTTACATTAAGCATGCTGATAAGGTAAAAAGAAAAATTCCAAACTAAAATACCCCAAAAGAATTATCTACAACAAGTTAAAGTAAAAAAGAATAAAAAAAATAAATCCCAAAAAGAGAATAAAAAATAAGCTAGAAAAATCATGAAGTGTTAGCAATGATTCAATTTCTTACTCATCATCCTTTGTGTCTTCTTCTGTTTCTTCATCCCGCTTAGCATCTGGTGTCTGCTCTCTTGCTGAAGGTGCTTATGAAGAAGATCCCGGTCTAGCCTGAGAAGTCTTACCCCTCCCTGATAAAGTTGGCCTGTCCCTAGGCCATGTAATATGTGCTGCAAACTAGGCAGGGTCCATCCAGGGGTTACATTGGCCCACAGGAATGCTATGATACAGGCCATGATGCAAGTGCATAAGACCTCTATGGTTGGCATTCTGTTGTGCCATGAGATGGTTTTGCTGGGTGTTGAGCTAGAAGATTGCCTGAAGAATCATCTCTATTTTTATGCTTAGAAGAGGTGGGGTAGGTGTTGTTCTTGATGATGGTGGTGCTTGTTGTGGTGGTTCTTAGGGATCTTGGGCAGGACCTGTGTTGGTAGTGTAGTAGCATTCTATAAAGCGCCTATCAATAGGTGGTCTGATAGGTTTAAGCCCCTGAACATGAATTCCATGAACTGCATAAAAGTCAGTGATACAAGCAGGGAATCCTAAACTTCCCTTAACCTTTTGTTCTGCCTGGGAGTATTTTTTATTAGCTTTGGCAAATTTATGGATTTCATCTGAGATGATCTGTGCCAAATCAATGGTGATATCTTTTTGCAAAATATAGTATAACAAATAACATCTGGCATAGATTAAATCAGATACATAAGCATTCAGGGCCATATTGGCAAGTAGAAAAGAAGTCCAAACTTGGGAGGATATGGTCATATCCTTTCTCAAGATACACATTGGTTGGTCTCCTTGCCTAGTTTGAAAATGGTGACCTGGGATGCATATTGCTTCCTCCACATCTTGGGCAGCAATTACCTGATTCCTATGTCTCATATTTGTATACTCACAGGTCTCCCCTTCCTTCAACTCCATAAGGTTGCCTAAGTAACTATTAATTTCATTTCTCCCGTAAGAGAGCCAAGTCCCCCTGACATAGGTTTTTCTGTCCCCTGCTCCTTCCTTGGGCTAAGCATTCTTTAACAATTTCAGGGTCATACTTGTCCCTGGGGTAGCAGATTTTAAGCCAATTTCTTCTCCTTATGATCTGTAGGAAATCATCACATTCTCCTAATGCTAAATCCACCTTTCTTTCAGGGATAAAGGTCCAATTTTGTATATCTTTATATCTTTTAGTTCTAGCCTTATCTCTGAATTTAGGTCCCGTATCTTGCTCCTTAGTATGAGCTCTCTTCCCCTTGTTTCTTCTGCTAGAGCCAGCAATAGCTTTTGGAGAAGAAGGGGCTATTTGTTTGGTTCTTTCCATCTGCGAGAGAGTAAAACAATATAACAATGGAAAATTGAACTCTTAACTAATTTGTAAAAGAAATGATAGAGCAGGGGTAAGTTTCTCTCATGACAATGAAGCAAAAGAATTGAAAGAACATTTAAAGATCATAATAATTATGCCTAATCATGTTCTTACAGGACTTTTATCAAGCAGGTATCATGCAACAGCACTTGTATATTGGCATTTCTTCAATGGTTTTCCTCAATCACACAAGAAAAGAGAACATTTCTATGGTTTTGCAATACCAATGATGGGCATGAAGATAAATTGACATACATTCTATAAGAGATTATCACATGCGAATCCTAAGAGAAAGTTACCATTCTTCACCAGCAATATCAGCATATAGAAATTCTAAAGATAAAGGTTCAGGGGTTACCTTGTTTTAAGAATCTAAAAATTATGCACGGAACCCTTGAGTGTTTTGTAAATGAAACGCAAGCAAAATGCACTATGGAAACTGACAGAGAGGAGGGAATAGGGGTATGGGAGTTATGAGAGGGAACGGTTTCAGGTTTTTTCAATAATGGCTCTTTAAAAATTTGAAATAAATAACATCAGGTGGCAGTTTTTTAAGCCACTCGCTTAAGCATCACTAGTGCAAAAAATGGCTACAACAACGGGATATAATCACGGTCCAGGGGAAAACCGTGTTTGAAAAATACGCGGTGGTATTTTTGTAAATATAAGGAAGTTTTTTAATCACGGTTATGAAGTAACCGTGGTCGTAGGAACAAGGTTTTTTTATTTTAATTTTTATATTTTTAAAAAATGTACCTATAATCACGGTTGAGAGGAAACCATGATTCTAGGGTATATATAATCACGGCTTTATAGGAAACCGTGATTATATCTACAACCAGGTTTTTTTATTTTAATTTTTATATTTTTAAAAAATGCACCTACAATCACGGTTGAGAGGAAACCATGATTATAGGCCATCGATAATCACGGCTTTATGGGAAACCGTGATTATATCTGCAACTAGATTTTTTTATTTTTTTTTTTTAAAAAAAATGTACCTACATTCACGGTTGAGAGGAAAACCGTGATTATAGATACCCTACAATCACGGGTGTTTGGGAACCATGGTCATAGGTGTTTTCAAAATATAAATTTTGAACGTCGCGCACTCCTTCTCTTTCTCTGTTAGCTTTCTCCCATCTTTCTCTGTTAGCTTTCTCTCATCTTTCTCTCTAAAGATTTCTCCTTTTTGTTTTCTCATTACCATTGACGTTTGCATTTTTTTATGTTCTAGATCTAACGTGGTTCTACGTATATATTTTGCAGGTTTTCTTTTGTTATTCTCGTTGCGCGCCATTGACGACCACCACGCGACCCTTCTCTTATTTTCTCGTTCAACCATGTAAGACTTCTCTTTTATATATCTCTTCTTTTCTATTTCTTTCGATTATAATAAAGACTTTACATGTTTCTGAGTTATTCTGTTTGTTTTTGTTCTCTACGTTTGGCTTCAGTTTGTTCCTATAATGGAGGTTTTCTGTTTTGAAGGTCAACGTTGGGGTTATTTTGATGTGCACAGAACTTTTAATCATGTTCTCTAATCAAAAGAAATGGTGGTGGTGATGGTGAGTTAGGTATGGATTGTGGCGTGGAAGATTATAGAAGGTTGGCTTTTAATCACGGTTATGGTTGGCAACCGTGATTAATGTGATCTATAACCACGGTTGTGAATCGTGATTAAAAGCCCTGATCTATTATCACGGCTGGAACAACCACGATTCATGAACCATGATTAAAGGCCAATTTCAACCGTGATTAAATCCCTTTTTTGCACTAGTGCATGGAGTGTCACACTTAAGCGTGATCGAGGAATAATGCAATTTGAGCCTTGCGCTTAGGGTTGCGCTTAAGCGTGCCATCCTGATGCTATTTTCTTTCTTCTGACTTAAGCGAGTTTAATCATGCTTGAGCATGATTAAGTCATAAGAAAAATTTTAGTGTCATGCTTAAGCTTGAAATCCTCTCTAAAGCGTGTTATCCCCCTGATGCTTTTGTGTTCTTAAGCTTAAGTGTACCTTTCCACGCTTAAGCGTGGCACCCCCTGATACTTTGAAAGACCCTCACGCTTGAGCAAGAGGAGTCACGCTTAAGCATGATCAGGGTTAAAATTGAAAAACTTGATTGGCAGACTTAATTTTTTTAATTTATCACGCTTAAGCATAATCCTTGCGCTTAAGCGCAGATTGGACAGAATGTTACTTACTTTGCCACGTTTGGGTGTGGGTCTTTACGCTTAGCTAACTTGATATCCACGCTTGAGCTTGAGGAGTCACGCTTGAGCATGATTATGACAAAGACTGAAATTTGTTTCCACGCTTAAGCTTCTCCCTTGAGATTAAGCTTGAATAAAGCAGATAGGTTCAAGTTTTGAGCTTGGTGATGAATCATGGCCTTCTTCCTGACATAAAAAAATTAAAACATTAAATTCAAATAATATACTATTTAATTGAAAGATATAAAATAAGATAAAATAAAAGGAAAATAGAAGTTTTGGGTTGCCTCCCAAGAAGCGCTTGTTTATCGTCTTTAGCTTGACGATTGAAGAGTTGTCCTTATGGTTCATACAGATGGATAAGAGTAGTGAGCTTCTCCACTTCTCCTCCTAGATATGGTTTGAGTCTTTGCCTATTGACTACCCAGTACTTTCAGATTGAGGGTCCTGCAACTCAATAGCTCCATAAGACTTGACTTCCTTGACTATGAATAGCCCTGACCATTTGGACTTCAATTTTCTTGGGAATAGTTTTAGTGTTGAATTGAAGAGAAGCACAGATTGTCCTGGATAGAAGCTTTTCTTTAGAATATGTTTATCATGATAAGCTTTCATCTTTTCCTTATAAATCCTTGAGGATTCATACGCTTCCAATCTCCATTCTCCCAGCTTCTGTAGCTGAATTTTCCTTTCTTTTATGGATTTCTCAGGGTCAAAATTGAGCAATTTCATTTCCCAATAAGCTTTATGTTTGAGTTCTACAGGGAGATCACAACTTTTCCCATATACCAATTGATATGGTGAGAATCCAGTTGGGGCTTTAAAAGTTATCCTGTATGCCCATAGAGCATCATCAAGCTTCAAAGACCAGTCTTTTCTATTTTAGGAAACTATCTTTTCCAGGATCCTTTTAATTTCTCTGTTTGATACCTCAACTTGACCATTGGCCTAAGGGTGATAAGGAGACGCCACCTTATGCTTCACTCCATAGTGCTCTAAACACCGTTAAAGCTGCATGTTGCAAAAGTGAGAACCTCCAACACTTATTAGTGCACGAGGAGCACCAAACCTACTAAAAATATTTCTCTTAAGAAATTTAATCACAGCTTTGGCATTTGTCTTAACACACGCCATTGTTTCTACCCATTTTGAGACATAGTCTACTACAATAATAATATATTCATTAGAACAAGAAGTAGGCAATGGACCAATAAAGTCTATTCCCCAACAATCAAAAACTTCTATTTCCAAGATGTTGTCAATGGCATCTCATTCCTTCTAGATACACTTCCTGATCTCTGGAAAGCATCACAACTCTGTACAAAAGAGTTAGCATCTTTAAATAAAGAAGGCCAGTAAAAACCAGATTAAAGTATTTTAGCTGTTGTTCTTTCTCCACTAAAATGGCCTCCATAAGCTGAGCTATGACAATGCCATAGTATGCTTTTGGCCTCTTGCTGGGACACACATCTTCTAAGAATGTTGTCTAAACCAAGCTTGAATAAGTATGGATCATCCCAGACAAAATGTCTTGCATCTTTCAAAAACTTCTTTTTCTACTGCCATGTGAGTTCTTCCGGCACTACTCCACCTGCTTTGAAGTTAGCCATGTCTGCAAACCATGGCCTTTCTTGCACCAATAAAAGCTTTTCATCTGAGAATTCTTCATTTACTTCAGGTTATAACACTATGAATTATCTATTAATCAGTCGAGACAAATGATCTGTAATGAAATTTTCACCACCCTTTTTGTCCTTGATTATTAGATTGAACTCTTGCAATAGCAGAATCCATCTAATTAATCTTGGTTTAGAGTTAGTTTTGTTCATAGGTATTTTATGGCAACATGATCAGTAAAAATAGTGACTTTGGAATCAATCAAATAAGATCTAAATTTTTATAATTCATACACTATTGCCAACAATTCCTTCTCAGTTGTTGCATAATTGGTTTGAGCAGGGTTTAAAACCTTGCTGGCATAGTGAATGACATGGAAAACTTTAGCTTTTCTTTGTCCTAGTACTACTCCTATTGCATAGTCACTAGCATCACACATAATTTCAAAGTCTAACTCCTAGTCAGGAGCAACTATCACAGGTGCAGAAATCAATTTATTTTTCAAAGTTTCAAATGCATTAAAACAAGAATTATCAAAAATGAAAGGAGTATCTTTGTTCAAGAGGTTACTTAAGGGTCTTGCAATCTTTGAGAAGTCTTTAATGAACCTTCTGTAAAATCCTGCATAGCCAAAGAAACTCCGAACTCCTTTCATATTTCCTGGTGGTGGTAGCTTTTCAATCACATCCACTTTGTCTTTGTCTACTTCCATGCCCTTTTTGGAAATTTGATGTCCTAGCACAATGCCCTTAGTCACCATGAAGTGACATTTTCCCAATTTAAAACTAAATTGGTTTCTACGTATCTTTTTAAGACTATGTTCAAATTTTCCAGGCAGTGCTCGAATGATGATCCAAAAATAGAGAAATCATCCATGAAGACTTATATGCATTTTTCCACCAAATGTAAAAAAATAGCTAGCATACAACTTTGAAATGTTGCTGGAGCATTACACAATCCAAAGGGAATTTTCCTATATGCAAAAATCCCAAAAGGACATGTAAATGTTGTTTTCTCCTTATCTTCTGGTGCAATAGCTATTTGGTTATATCCTGAATAACCATTAAAAAAGTAATAATATGTTTATCCTGCTAACCTTTCCAGAATTTGATCCATGAAGGGTAGGGGAAAGTGGTCCTTTCTGGTTGCTGTATTGAGCTTCCTGTAGTCAATGCATATTCTTCATCCTGTGACTATTCTTGTAGGGATCAATTCGTTCTTGTCATTTTTTATAACAGTTACGCCCCCTTTCTTTGGAACCACCTGCACTGGACTCACCCAAGAATTATCAGAAATTGGATAAATTATTCCAGCTTCCAGTAACTTAATTACCTCTCCTTTGACAACTTCCTTCATAGTTGGGTTCAAACGTCTCTGAGGTTGAGCAATCGGTTTGAACTCTTGCTCTATATAAATGCTGTAACACCCCAGTTTTCCGGACTCGAATTCTGATGTGATCAACATAATGATTAATAAAATGCGAGTAAATTTTTCACGTTCTAAAGTAAGTCCGATGTCACAACGAAACCCGAATCACAGAAAATCGAAGAGTATGAATTAATAAGATATGACTGGATCGATAACTAAATTGCCCATAACGGTATACAAAAATAATAGAGTTTACAGCGGAAGAAGAATGTGTATACCGGGCATACGCCTAATCCTATATATGACGATATGAGAGAAGGCTCGGCAAAGCATGCAAAACATCTAACATAAACCTATTATTATAACTCAGTCATGCACTTACAACAGACACATGCATTGCCTAAGATATAATATAAATATGCATATACATCCGGGGTCATGCCCTAACTATCACCACTGCCCATATCTCATAATTGTCCTACTCATTCACCTATTAACATTAATCCAAACACTCCCATCATTAATGCATATTATTCAAGTTCAATTCCTTAAGTGTTCATCAGATCATCACTTATGTACTAATACATAGGTTCACCATTTATGCATTCGCGATTATCTTATACATAACCAAAATCACTAAATCATCAATATCATTATATACAATTTATTCATTACATTACATTTCACAAATGATGCCGGTCAAGGCACTTCCACTACCACTATTTACTTTTCCAAAACTTTAATTTAAAATCCAAACTCATCCCATGGCAACCTGCATCACAATACTAAAAAGGAGACCACATGGGAGAGTGAGTTATACATTCAAAATAACGAATATATATATATATTATGATTAAGTGTACATGCATTCATTCATCATGTGTGCTTTGCTACACAACCCTCAATTCAACATTCAATCATCATTACATTGATATAATAGGCATACAAACCTCATGAAACACAGTTCGTAACATAAGCAAGCACAAGCACATACACAATCACATTGCCACTTATCAACAAGGGAATTCATAAATTATCATCATCAATTCATTAAATCTTTACTCAATTCCTCCTCGTAAGGGGTTTCTCATCTCTCGTGGTCATCCCATCTCAAATGCCATGCTCTTATGGCTAATGCATATGTCAACTATTTAACGCATATGCAATGGATCCATTTTATTTCATCAGGTGATTGCAACCACCATATCATTCATTCATATGGGTTTCCCGCCTCACAAGGGGTACTCCCTCTAGCAGCCTCGCAAGGTGCTTTCTCGTGATCGCAACCACGTTCAATAATTTATATTGGTTTCCCGCCTCGTAAAGGGTACTCCTGCCTCGTGATCGCAACCACGGGCATCATAGGAACTCACAAGCCCTTTTTCATATCAAGTACCAAGTGATCGCAACCACTGGCTTATCATCATACAATCCCGTAGGATGTCTCATTGTGATCGCAACCACATATCAATCATTTTATAATGGTTTCCCTCCTTGCAAGGGGTACTCTGTAACACCCCGAATTTTTAAAATAGGAAGATAAATTAGGAAAATAAATATGAAATAATTAAATGCGGGCTAATTAATATCCCAAAATTCTTGAAATGATTTAAACAAGACTTTTCGAAATTGCTGGTGAATTATGGTGATCGGTTGAGTTGAAAACTGACCCGGATAAAATATAGGTGTCGGACCAAGTATCTCTGATTGAGATGCCGTTGGTTAGGGCCGTAGAAAATATTATTGGGAATCTGAATATGTATTTGGAATAATTTTTAGAGTATGTATTGAGCCCGAACTGAGAGCCTGTTTATTTAAAAACGAAGGAATTTAAGTGAGAAGGAAAAGATTAAAACATAATCTCACCATTTTTCACTCTCATTCCCGTGACTTCTCCTTCTCTCACGTAGACACATTTCCTTTCTTCTTCTTCTTCTTCTTCTTCTTCTTCTTTTTCATTACTCATCTTCTTCTTCCCCAAAAGAAAAACCTAGATTAAGTGGTACCTTCCTCTCAAAATTTTCATTTTCTTTAGTGAACAAGGAGGAGACCATGAATGCTTGAAACTACTCCCTCATTTCTCTTCATTTTTGTCATCCTCATCCTCCCTCTCAACTACCATTTTCGTTTTGGAGAAAGGTAAGCTCTTTGTCATTCTTTTATTTATGGAATTTAGGGAATTTGTAGTTGTGGGTTGGAAGTGTATTAAATGTTTTGTGGGTGGTGAGAGGAAAGCATCAAATGCATGAACCCTAGGGTGTGGGTGAAATGAATATGGATATTTATAAGTAATAAATGAAGTATATGAAGATGGGGTTAAAAGATGATGAGTGAGGAAGTGCAATTATGATATAGGTGGGTTTTTACAAAACCCTAACTTATAAAAATTAGGGGAAATGAGTAATATAAGTGGGATTAACACTTATTGATGAAGGAAATATGATAAATGATGAGGTGGAGACATTTAATGATCATGATGTTGACTTGAAGTCATAATAGGTGGGAAACTCACCAAGGTGTTGGTGGAAGCTTAATAGATGGGATAACCTAACAATTAGGTTGTAGCTTTTGGTAATAATGGATTGTGATTTAAGAGACGGAATTCCTGAAGCCTAATTAGGCAAATGAATGAAATTGATAAATAGTTCCCACATGATAAGAATCATGTGTATACCTATGTATATGTATATTGAATTGGTGTTTGAATGAATATTTGATGTGGCCCTATAATTGATTGGTGTAGGGCTTGGCAATATTGGTGAAGCAGGAATATCAACCCCAGAGGTCTACTTCTCTTGAGGTAGGAGAGGGGTGTATTTTCTAAATGCATGAGAATTATGATGATAATGTATGTATTAATGTAGTATGACATGTTTGCTTGGATAAAAGTGATATTATGTATATATAAAGTGAATTGCGTATGATGATGTGAATTTAGTGTTTATATGATAAAGCCTAAGTGAGGCTACAGATGGCTTATTATGTGTGATACATGATTGAATTCATATGAAGATTGATTCTTGTGTATGATTTGGTGGAAAATTATATGGTTGAGAATGAATGTACCCTAGATGAGAGGGTAAGATAAGCTAAATGAGCTTGAGGCATGTATGAGCATTGTTGTATACATGGCATGACATGCATATCATGGTGATGTTTATAAGTGGTTGCGATCACTTGATAATGGAAATGAAAAAGGGCTTGCGAGTTCCTATGATTGTTAGACCGGTGGTTGCGATCACCTGGTATTGAAATGAAAGGCCCTGCGGGACCAATGTGATTGAATGCCCATGGTTGCGATCATGAGGCGGGAGTACCCCTTGCGAGGTGGGAAACCTTATAAAATATTGAACGTGGTTGCGATCACGAGGAGCACCTTGCGAGGCTGCTAGAGGGAGTACCCCTTGCGAGGCGGGAAACCATTGAGAATGAGTATATGATTATGGTGGTTGCGATCACCCGAGGAAATGAAATCGGATCCGTGCATATGCATTTTAATGTCATTAGCATGTGCATCAGTCTTGAAGCATGATATAGTGTGATACTTTGATGATGCGATATGTATGGATATTCCCTTTTAATTACTAAGGTGTGATGGTGAGTTTGATTGATATGATTCTAAGAGAATTAAGGAATAATTGTGTCTAAATAAGAATTACTGATTGAATGTTGATATAAAATAAACTCCTCTTGAGGAGGAGATAGTTGTATTGCATTCATGCATATATTGTTTTATTTATTGGATTTTCATCATTGAGAAAGTATACTCACTCTCCTTGTGGTATATCTTTTTAGCTCCTGTGTTGTAGGTTTCGCTTTGGAGTTGTTTGTGGAGGAGAAGTGTGAAGGAAGCCTCTTTTTGGTAAAGAACGCCTTGGCCAGCAACATTTTGATTTTATGGTTTGTGTAGAATGTTTGTGATGAATATAGTATTCTGCATATTTTGTATAGCCATGAATTGGTATGAATGATGTATAATGATTATGTAGGTCACGTGTGAAAATTGGAACCTACATATAAGACCAATTTTCAGTTATGACCCTGGTGATGTAAGATGCTAATGTGTGAGTGCTTGAATTTTGCTCACTTTGATGATCAAATGATGAGAATTGTGAATGATGACTTTATGTGCTGTTTAATTGATGATATTTCATGATTGTTATGCATAAGTAAGAAACCAGTAGGGTCAAAATGAGTTTTATGAGTTTTGGGTAGTGTGTGATGGTTTCAATAGCTTAAATACATGATTTGTGACTTGTAGAAACTGGAACGGGTCAATTCCGTTGAGAATAGACCCCTAAGTTACTCAAAAAGGCTCAGGAATGGACTAAACGCATTTATTTGCATAAGTTCCTTATTTTTGAGAATTTTTAGGTGAGGCCGATGGCCATACGTCACAATTGATGTATTTTAGTTGGTGTCAAAATTTGGTAGCGTTTGGAGTTGATATGAAAAAGTTAGGGGGGTTAGAAGTCTAAAAATAAGGCTCTTTCTGCATAAAAACAGCAACTGTGCTGTCTCGAATTGATTCGAGGATCTCTGAATCGATTCAAAAGCTGCTGTTTTCACTGTTTTTGGTTCCAGGAAGGCTTGAATCGATTCATACGATCTTGAATCGATTCAAGGACCTCTGTTTGCATAATTTTGAATTCCAGAAGCGTCTGAATCGATTCATATGAGCTTGAATCGATTCAAGGGGTCCTGTTTTCACTGTTTTGCATTCCAGAATCATTTGAATCGATTCATAGGGTGTTTGAATCGATTCATGACCCTGCTTTTCATATTTTTCCTCTATCTTGGGATATCATTGGTATTGTTTGACTATAATATGATCGTACAACGCCCCACATGCATAATTAATACATTTTGTCAAATCGATAGACCATCCTTTGACCTTCTGCCACTTCCCTTCATTTCCTTAATGTAATTGCATACTTCCGCTACTTCTTGTTGATGATCATGAGATAAATCATCCAAGGTTCACTCTTTGACTTAATTGTTCACCTTCTCATATCTTCACATATGAGATAGGTTATTAAATTAGGTCCGGGGATTACTTGCCAAAGTTTTTATCTCGCGATCTCTTCTATCCTTTAATTGTTTTAAATCACGAAAAATTTACCCCTATTTTTGGGGCGTCTCATACTCCCTCCTCGTGATCGCAACCACGAAATATCATAGGAACTCGCAAGTCCTTTTTCATCCCAAGTACAAAGTGATCGCAACCACAACGCTATGTCATGCCATGAATGCAAAATGCAATATGCATATGCCAAATCTTAACCTCGCAAGGATTTCACCCTCTCGATTAGGGGTATATTACATATTTAGTTTTATTATCATTGGCATACAAGTGATCAAAAGGCCCCTCAAGGCACAACATTCATAGTCACATCAAACCATGCATGGTAATTCAAAGACATATCAAGCATCATAACATTGAAGCCGTGCATGGAAATCAACAAGGCATGTTAACAAATACACTTCAAGTTCATAGAATTATATACATGCCAATATAATTTGAATTATATATACGAGTTTACACTTGGATCAAACACAATGACATTACAGTCATCAACAATAATAATCACCATGTAATTAAGGGTATATTCAACAACAATATCCTTTTTCATTCGACACCATTAATCATTATTCAATATGGTGGCATCATCCACTCAAACATCATCGTCATTTTCCCCAATTCAATGATTTATAACAATTCATTTCCATATAACTGTCCCCTTATTAGTTTCATTAACACTCAAGGTGGGTCGTATGAGCACAACATTTACTTTTATTGTTATTCGTAATATATCAATAGAGGGGAAAACATATATGTTTTCATAACCTATCATAGGCATACACATACCTTGCCATGGTCTTAAGCCATTCCCCAATCACCACTAAGACACACCACACATGTACCCCTAGTGAATTCGCTCATTTTTACATACTAAAAGGGGTTTTGGGCAATAATGAGCCCATGATAAATTTTAACATTAAGACATGAGGAAAGCTTACTTTTAGTCCCAGATATCACCTATTAGTCCCAATTTGATAACCATAAAAAGTTGGGTTCAAAACCCTTTTAAATTTGAATTTTATGACGCAGTAGGTCTGGTGTTTTATGCCTAATGAGAGTTAGCAAACTCCAATTAATGTGAGACCAATTCTCACACCTCTGTAACATAATTATCTACAACTTTCATGAAGAACTCGGAGGCCAAAAATGTGATTAAGATGCCCAAATGGGCCAAAAACAGCAAAGAAAATAGACCAGTTGGAAAAACAACACAACAGTGGCCATAATAGGGCTCTGAATCGATTCAGGCTCGTATGAATCGATTCAAGCGTCCTAAAATCACAAAATTTGACAAACAGAGGGCCTTGAATTGATTCAAACTCGTATGAATCGATTCAAACGCCCCTGGAGCCCAAAACAGTGAAAACAGCACCTCTTGAATCAATTCAAAGGGTCTTGAATCGATTCAAGACAGCCCTGCTGCTGTTTTTATGTAGAAACGTATAATTGTTCAACTTCTTACCCTCCTAACTTTCTCGTATGAACTCCAAATGACACAAAATTTTAACCCCAATAATTATACATCATTTGTGACACGTGGCCACCGGCCTCACTCAAAAATTCCTAAAAATGAGGGACTTATGCGCATAAATGCGTTTTACCCATTTTGAGGCACTTTTATGCAACTCAAGGGCCCATTCTCATTGTAATTGGCCCGTTCCAATTTCCACAAGTCATAAACTATCAATATAGGCTATTGGAACTACCGCATGCCATCAAAAACACATAAAACTCTATTTGGCTCTATGAGTTCCTCAATTATGCATAAACCTCAACTTATCATCAATACCATCACAATGGCTATCACATTCAATGTCAAACGTCCACATAAATTCTCAATTCATAAAACATATACTTCATCCCCTCAAGGATGGTTCATTAACATGTATATATTTCAACCCCTCATGGGTTATTCATCAACATATATACACATATATTATCATCAATAGCCAACAATTTGTCATTCACATCATTTCACTATAAACATGGCAAGGCAAGCATGAGTATTATGACATACAATAATCATAAATTATATAACTCATGCAATTTGAATGTAAACTCCTCTCCTACCTTGAGGGAAGAGCAGAAATCCGAATGCAGGCTCCAAAAGCTCCGCCACATAGTCCGGAACACAATCTACATACCAATATACATACATGTGCATATATACCATTATCAAATTATCTCAGGACATCATCATAATTCTAAACAAATGCTAGCTTATCATAAAGCTCAATATCAAATCTTAGACTTGTTAAAACACCTATTTTTATACTCATGTTAGGCTTCGAGAATTCCTTTCCCAAAATCAAGATTTTCTAAATCTTAAAGGGTTAACCATACCCAACAACAACAATATCATATCCCTTATCCATAATACATCCAATCATCATATATAATCATCCATTTGTCATTATTATCACTCAAATTCATTATAAGCCCTCTTAGCTTCACTCAAGGCCATCAACAATTCACAAATTTCAAGTGACATACATCATGGCCTAAGGCCTCACCAAATCCTCATCTTAACTTATCTATTCATCATTATTCAAGCCCCTCACAACAATATCATAATCCTTAACACACTTACCAATCTTAGAGCCATTACTCTATTTCCCTGATCTCATAATCCCTTAACATCAACCATTAATATTACTCATTCAAAACTCATTCCAAGGGCATAAATCATCTTGAGTTATCAATTAAGTCAAAAGCCCCAATTTCCATGCTAAGGGTTTTCCTCTAAAATCACCTAACAACTATTATTAATAACCATCTACCATCATCATAGACAATATCCTTATGTAAAATATAATGGGTTAACACTTAAAATCATTTCTCATAACATCTTTATTTATTTCCCCTAATTCCTAGAGCTAGGGTTTCATTAAAATCTAACATTCACCATTAATAATCATCATCTTCCTCCACCAAACATCACATTTTCGTGTACCCCTCAACATCAATACAAAAACATATATTTTTCACACCCCACCTTTGGGTTTTGCCTAAAATTAATTCCTAATCCATAACCCATGCATCTGTAGTATTCAGCTCCAGTACTCCCTTCTTTTGGACTTGAGATCTGTTATGTTGAGCTTGGTAGTCTGTGGAGGATAATGCTTCAATACTTCTGGTGGCTTATTCTGCACCCACCATCATCATTGTACCTCCAGCTGCTATGTCCAATATCATTTTGGTGTTAGCCCTCAGTCCACTATAGAAGATATTAAGTTGGGTAATATCTTCCAAACCATGGTTTGGGCATTTCCTGAGGAGAGATTTAAAATGTTCCCATGCTTCACAAAAGGGTTCATCTTGGCCCTGTTTAAATGTTGTGATGTCTGATTTGGCTCCGATGAATCTGGATAGTGGGAAGAATCTTTGTAGGAATTTTTCTTCAACTATATTCCAGTTATTCAAGCTTTGATTTGGATGGGATTGTAGCCATTCCTTTGCTTTACCTGCTAAAGAGAAAGGAAACAATCTTAGATATGTGGCTTCAATTATATCTTGATCAAAACCCATTGTTCCAACCAATTCATAGAATATGGCCAAGTGAGTATATGGATCTTCACTTGTCATTCCATGGAATTGGTAGGAACTAATTAAACTTAGAAAAGCAGGTTTCGTTTCTATGGCCCTTATGGTGTTAGGAATAGCAATGCTTGAAAAATGTCTAGGTCCTTGTTGTAAGGTATAATCTCCCAATGTTCTTCTTGGTGGATTTTGGTTGTGGCTGTTGTCATCCGCCATTTTCTCAGCTTGTGTTGAGGAAGAAGTTTCATCGATGTGGAAGTTTTTCTTATTCTTTTCTTTCTTCTTGATCTTCTTGAGGAACCTATCTATCTCTGGATCAAATGCAAGTTGTTCGTTTGATCCTTGTCCTCTTAAAAGCATAAATCAAGCACTTACTCTAGCAAGGTTACCACACGTTAGAAAGAAAATGAAAATGAAAATGAAAACATAAATAAATAGAAACTATTCACAGAGTCTTATTAATTCAATGCATAGATTTTCAAACTTGAATCACCTCCCCAGCTGCGGCACCAAAACTTGCTAATATCTTTTACTTGGTAAGTGTTTTCTTATGTATCATACAAAACTTGAGTTGAAAACTTGTTTGTTGTTTGATATTATCTTGTAAAGAGAAACTTGAGAAAAATGAAATTTTCAAGATCATAATCAAGTTTGTATAATATGGGTTCAACGGAAGATTAGTGCCAAGTTTAACACTAGAGTTGTAGTAAAAAGGGTTGCCGTTCCACTAAGGAGGTGTTAGCTTGAAGATCTTAGTTTTTGAATTGATTTGACAAAAGATTCATTTTGGTTTGTTGTAAAAGATGATGATTGAAATGATCAACTAAAAGTAATAAATCTAAAGAACAACAATAATAAGTTTTGGTAAAAATCAGATGTGGAAAGCTGGGATTGGTTTTCATCTCATCTCACCTTCCATAAACTATGTAAACTTTGCATGTATATAACTTGAAATTACAATTTTTACGTCACAATCAAAGCCATTTGCATTGATCCCTCGGATACAAAATTCATAAAAATCATTTCAACCTACTGATCCCTCATCACCTTGAAATCATTCCAGCCTTAATGCTTAGTTGTTTAGATGTTCATTGTGTTAGATACCATTCCTGGCAACTACTTACAACAAGTACTTCATTTAGATCTTTTTTCAAAAGTTATTTCCCAATACACTTAAGAAAACTAAAGACAAGAAAATAGTGATCAAATACTTTTAAGCATGAAACATTAAGTGCAGAATGAAATACAAAAATTATCAAATCTTGTTGACATACATGATAACTTACAGCAACATTATTTGGGGTTTAAATGGATTACAACCAATCCCAATAGATGAATTAGCTACTCATGATTTGCATTTTCACTAAAGAATATAGGAAAGAAAATGGTACAAAAAGAATAACTGAATGTGAAGTGGTGAGTGGTGAATGATTCAATGATGAGTAATCAAGTGATGTTCAGTGATCTTCTCTTCTTCTCTATTTATAGAGGAGTCACACTTAAGCTTCTCCTTGTCACGCTTAAGCGCAACCCCACTTGCTGAGTGGCCATGCAGGAGCGGTCAGAAAAATGCAGGAGTGGGTGTGCTGGGATCGCACCATTGGGCAATAATGAATTCAGTGCCCATTCTTCTTCAATTACACACAAGCATGAGATATTCTCGCTTGAGCGTGGCTGCACTTAAGCTTCAATTGGACACACTCAAGCATGGATGGCTTGTTTCTTTATTTTTCTTGAGCGAAAGGTTAAGCTTGGTTTGTTGAATCATTCCACACTCAAGCGCTCCCTCTCACGCTTAAGCGTGAGGGGACCTGATGCTCTTTGTCTTGCGCTCACTTGAGGTTCCTTTGTCATGCTCAAGCGTGGGCTTTTCTTCATGTCACACTCAGGCGCATGGGAGGCCTTGATACTCCTTAAGTTCTTCATGGTTTTCACGCTTAAGCTTTCCCTTATTATGTTTAAACATAGGAGGTGCATGGTGCTTGGCTAACTTTATTTTCTTTTGCTCAAACTCAGCCCTGATTCCTTCTTTTGGATTTCCTATAACTTTTCAAGAGTTTTGAACAAAGTTTTTCTTTTATAACAAAGCTATCACCACTAGAAGAATTCATGCTTAATTCCTTATATCATTTATCAATTTGCTTCAAATCTTTAGAATTTTAGTTCAAATGAGCCATGAAATCAATGCTTAATTAATACTTATCAGTCTTACCTCTCGGTTCCAAACTTGAAGAAAACAAAAATATGATGAGGAAGAAAAGAAATAAGTGTAGATATACTTTAATGTCCCACTAAAGCTTCATAAATCAAGAACTTGTATTTGATTTTGCAAGAAAATGTCTATTGTGATTAGGGGTTTTAGTTTTGCCTTCATGAGAGAGGGAGAAGAGAGCAAAAACACAGAGAAAGGAAAAAGAGAAGAGAGTGATCGAAACATAGAGAAGAGAGAAAAAGAAATGTGCAAAAATTGGGTATTAACCAATGGTTCATATGTTACTCTGCCTTTTATCCATGCGTCTAAGAATCCCCTTTATCCATTGGACAAAAGACTGAAAAGTGAAAGAGAGAAAAAGTTCACGACACTTTTAAAGAGAAGGAGGAAAATTTTACATTTTCTTAAATTCTAATTTCGCTCGTATTTTTGTCGACTGTTAATACATTTTTTGTCTGTAAAAATACTTCCTTGACTCTAAAAATTATTTTAAACATAACTCCATGACCACCATAATTATCTTATTATTTTAAGCCATCAAATAGCCAAAAATAATTTAATAGGTCCCACATTGTCGGTTTAATCATTCGGTTTTAGTAAAATTTATTTTACCGATAAATCATAATTAATATTTAATTAATTTTCCTACATAATTTGGTTATCAAATAATCAATTCTTTTCATATTAATAATATTTTTTTCTAAATTTTGGGGTGTTACACAAACCACAACAGCAACAGTCAGCATAGATCAGGAAAAGCTCCAGCAAATAGAGGCACAAAGGCTACACAAGGGATCGACTTAGTATAATGAAGACCATAGTTATTGCCCATCTATCTTCTTTATGTTTGTTTGAAGTATCCTCTCAATGTCGATGGGAGAATGTTGGCCCGGTAATAATGTTTTAAATGTTTGTGTTTACTACCGGGTCATTAATTGGCAAGCGCACCAATCGTTTATAGTTTTTAAAATTTAGATATCGTTCCACTGAGATTGAAAGTCCAATAACAATAGTAATTTCCTAGTCACTATGGTAAATGTAAATAAACTTATAGACAAAAGAATGATTTATATACAATTTATACAATATTCACAGGATAGCATGGTTGAATTGTTCATGAGATAAAAAGAAAATAAAAATCTATCTAAAAAGTTGAGTTTAAATCTAGAATAGGTAAGATACTTAAGAATTAAACACAGATACACAAATTATGTTAGAAATTGGATCCCTAATCTAGAATAACAATGAGGACTCAAGACATGCATATTTAATCATCAAGTTTCATATCATTACAGCTTAAAATCATTATAACCGATCCCTCGTGATATAAATTCTAAGAATTCACCGTAAAGTCCGATCCCTCGTGAGCTTTCTCAGTAAAAACTTGCATTATGTCCGGGCCTTATAGCAACAATGGTTAACAACCCCTATAGAATTGAGATACCAAGGGTATTCCAACTTTTACTTTTGTCAAAACAAGTTTCAATACGGCATGAATAATCATTCTCCCGTTTGACATTCACACTAATAAAACAAGTTTCAATACACATGAAAATCATTCTCTCGTTTGACATTCATATTAATAAAAGATTGAAATACTAACATGGACCTGAATCATAAACATGCAGAGGTCGAATTCACAACATTATACTCAATAGATTAGTTCACCAATTCCAACATAAATAGATTAGCTACACATGGTAAAATTAAAGACAACACTTACAGAGGTTGACATTACGAAGGTGATGAAGAACTTCACGATACAACGATCACAATACAAAAAAACACTCTCAAGTATCTAGAAAACTATTCTAGAACTAAAAACTCACAAAAGAAGTACTCAAAGTCGAGTACAAAGAGAGAAAAGAATAAGAATGGGATGATATGGGATGCTTAGAATGGTGTTGGATGGCCCTATTTATAGGGCTGAGCAAGGGTGCTGACGCTACGCGTCAGTGTGATGCTACGCGTCAGTGTGACGCTACGCGTCATACCCCTGACTCAGCTTCCATTAAATAGCTGATAATGGCCACTTAGGAATTATTTTAATCAATCATGCTCAGCCATATGGACCTATTCCCCCTTTCGATTTGGACACATGTGCATAGTGGAGTGGCCAATAATGGGTCACTAGTTGAGTGCTTGGCCAAGCTGGCTGTGGAGTCCACGCAGCTCTGACGCTACGCGTGGCTGTGACACATAGCGTCAACATCAAAAGTAGCCACGCTACGCGTGGGGTTGATGCTACGCGTCAGCTCCTCCATTATCTTTAATTTTCTCTTAAATTCTCTACTTTTTCACTGCAAAACTAGAGAAAATTGATCAAGGGCAGATTATTTCCAACAACATCCATTTATTGAATTTAAAACCTAATTTTCTAACAAATTAAATTAATTTTTATGATTTTTATGAAATTTTTATTAAAGCTTTTATTGAAAATTTGAGGACTAACAAATACCCCCAACTTGAGACATTGCTCGTCCTCGAGCAAGAGAGAAAAATAAAAATAAAAATTTGAAATCAAATTTTTGAGTTAGTTCGAGAATTTACCACAAAAAGTAATTTCACAATTTAACTAATTTGTATCAAAAATTGATATCTAATATAACAAAGTTTTAATGATAAAATTAATTACAATATTTTACTAACAAACCAAGCAAAATTTCAGGCTTACCTCACAAGTGTTTATCTCTATGTAAAGGGTAACCTGTTTCACTCAATCAATCATAAAATCAAACGAATTTAACTTTTCACTATTTTTGATTTTTCTATTTCATATTTTATTTTTCTTTATTTTGAAAAGAATCAAGTTGCTTATCTTTTTCACTCCCCATTTTTGTAAGAACTCTCAAAATATTTTTCATTTATTTCAACTGCTCTTTTAATCAATCAAGTATAAGGAATGGTTAAAATTGTTTTAGGTTTAAGGGTACCAAAGAATTTATTCTCAGGCTCAATATGGGCTTGCAAAGGATAAAATAATTTTTACCAAGGTAAGCTGTTTGGCCCAAGGTTTCTTTTCACCAATAAATGTGCCTTGATCATTTTCTTGAATTCTCTGTACAACAACACAAATCAAAGATTAAAGCAAAATCAATTTGAATAAAGTTATGTAGATCCTCAAGTGTTTAAAAAGATCTCTTAACTCACCGGGTTATTGAAATTTGCTTGATAGTTAATAAACTTATTGTAATTAAATTTATTAAAATTCCTAAGTTATAAAAGAACCAATAATTGATTTTACAGAACCGGTTTTATTGTGTGAAAACTTTGAGTGTATAAATTTTCTTTCTAACAAAAATTTGAGTTATTTGATAAAACTTATTTTTGAAACACGTAAAAACATATAATTATGTTATAATTACGCAAAAGTAAACACACCACACATAAATAAATATCATAATATAATCCAAAATGTAAATATAAATGTGAATGTAAACTAAAAATAAAATGTACTCAAAGTAAATGAAAAAAGTGCAGAAATGGCATCATCAGTCCTCCATTTGATCATCGTCCTCCCCCTCCTCATCAGCATCTCCATCAGAATCAGCCTGTGCTCCAGACGGTCCACCAGTCTCAGGATAGATAGGTAAATCACCAGGCCAAGCTACATGAGCAGCAAACTCAGCCGGTGTGACATATGGTGCTCCCTCTCCCTGCAATATGTACTAATAAAATTCATCATGAAGATGAATATAAGCTCTGTGTATGGCAGCCATCATCCGCATCATATGCTGATGCTCTAATGTCATCCTAGCAAATCCATCTGTGACAGCATCAACAGATGGTGGCTGCACTGGTGGTCTCCTACTCCTGGGTCTGGGCTGAGCCTCCTGCTCCTGAGGTGGAAGCTTGTACTGCTGAACAAAGTAGTCCCTGTTTATCAAGACCTTGGGACCTCTCCCTGAAGAACTCGTGAACTCTGGTGATGGCACAGCAACTCCCTGCCTCCTTATTAAGGCAGATATGATGAGAGGGAATGGAATAGGGTGGTTCACTTTATACCCAAGGGCATAAAAGTGAATCTGCTTAGAAATAAGCTCGGCGATGTCAATAGTATGGCCCTGGAGGATAAAAAATAGAAGGCAACATTGGTCGACTGGAATAGATGAGAGGTGGGTGACAGGGGTGATGTTATGCAGCATAAGGTGGGACCACGCCTGGGCTAGAGGGGTCAGCTGGGTCTTTAGGAGGTTAGATCAACTCCTTCCAACCTTACTTAAGTTGAAAAAGATTCCATCCTTGCTCAAGAAATGAGCAACCTCCTCGAGGGAGTATCCTAACTCTCCCTCAACAGTGACCTTGTTTTTGTTTTCCTTCCAGAAACAAGTATCATCCTCGGGAGTAGGCTCCCAAGGATTACCCAACAGGGTACTGATGGTGTCCCGGTCATATGTAATATGTCGGCCCCTAACCCAACTCATCCTCTACTGTCCTATGTTAGGTGAGTCTTGGCGAGTCCTATAAGCGTTTGCGTAGAATTCCATCACCAAGATGGGATCCCCCTCAGTCGGTAGAGAAAACAGGGGTCCCCATCTCCTCCTCTGAACTCCATCCTACAGCTCAGGATAGTCTCCAGCACTAAGATCCAACACCCTCTCCCAGATAAGCCTTTGCCCCTTTATTTGATGGAAGCGGGCACATTTTGCGTCAGTACGAAATCTAGTGGGATCCCTCGGTCCCAGGACCTCCTCTCCCTGAAGATCAGGGTCTTCAGAGGTAGTGGGATCCCTCGGTCCCAGGACCTCCTCCTCTCCCAGCGACGGCGCCAGAAAACTTATTGGCCCGGTAATAATTTTTAACTGTTTGTGTTTACTACCGGGTCATTAATTGGCAAGCGTACCAATCGTTTGTAGTTTTCAAAATTTAGATATCGTTCCACTGGGATTGAAAGTCCAATAACAACAGTAATTTCCTAGTCACTATGGTAAATATAAATAAACTTATAGACAAAAGAATGATTTATATACAATTTATACAATATTCACAAGATAGCATGGTTGAATTGTTCATGAGATAAAAAGAAAATAAAAATCTATCTAAAAAGTTGAGTTTAAATCTAGAATAGGTAAGATACTTGAGAATTAAACACAGATACATAAATTATGTTGGAAATTGGATCCCTAATCTAGAATAACAATGAGGACTCAAGACATGCATATTTAATCATCAAGTTTCATATCATTGCAGCTTAAAATCATTATAACTGATCCCTCGTGATATAAATTCTAAGAATTAACCGTAAAGTTCGATCCCTCGTGAGCTTTCTTAGTAAAAATTTGCATTATGTCCGGGCCTTATAGCAACAATGGTTAACAACCCCTATAGAATTAAGATACCAAGGGTATTCCAACTTTACTTTCGTCAAAATAAGTTTCAATACGGCATGAATAATCATTCTCCTATTTGACATTCACACTAATAAAACAAGTTTCAATACACATGAAAATCATTCTCCCGTTTGACGTTCATATTAATAAAAGATTGAAATACTAACATGGACCTGAATCATAAACATACAGAGGTTGAATTCACAACATTATACTCAATAGATTAGTTCACCAATTCCAACATAAACAGATTAGCTACACATGGTAAAAGTAAAGACAACACTTACAGAGGTTGACATTACGAAGGTGATAGAGAACTTCACGATACAACGATCACAATACAACGATCACAATACAACAAAACACACTCAAGTATCTAGAAAACTATTCTAGAACTAAAAACTCACAAAAGAAGTACTCAAATTCGAGTACAAAGAGAGAAAGGAATGAGAATGGGATGATATGGGATGCTTAGAATAGTGTTGGTCAGTGTGACGCTATGCGTCAGACCCCTGACTCAGCTTTCATTAAACAGCTGATAATGGCCACTTAGGAATTATTTTAATCAATCATGCTCAGCCATATGGACTTGTTCCCCCTTTCGATTTGGACACATGTGCATAGTGGAGTGGCCAATAATGGGTCACTAGCTGAGTGCTTGGCCAAGCTGGCTGTGGAGTCCATGCAGCTCTGACACTACCCGTGACTGTGACGCGTAGCGTCAGCATCAAAAGTAGCCACGCTACGCGTGGGGTTGATGCTACGCGTCAGCTCCTCCAGTATCTTTAATTTTCTCTTAAAGTCTCTACTTTTTCACTGCAAAACTAGAGAAAATTGATCAAGGGCAGATTATTTCCAATAACATCCATTTATTGAACTTAAAACCTAATTTTCTAACAAATTAAATTAATTTTTATGATTTTTATGAAATTTTTATTAAAGCTTTTATTGAAAATTTGAGGACTAACAGAGAACCTTTCTAGTTGAGACGCCCCCCGAAATACGGCGAAATTTTTCGTGTTTTTAAAAATCATAATTCAATGAAAAGAAAATAAGTGGTGAAGCTTTTATTACGACACTTGGATCTATAAAAGCCACTCCCATATATGAAGATATGAGAGGGTGAGTTAAAAGATGGTTTCTTAGTAAATTTCCAATTAGAAACAGCGGAAGAATTGATTTAATTTGATTGTTGTATGGTTGAATTTAAGAGAAGGGATTTTATGGGATTTCATGATTCATAATATATCCAATAACACCCTTAAAGCAATGTATGTTAAAGATTTAATGCATAAGAAATAAAAGTTTATTTGAAAACAAAACAAATGTGTATCAGGGTGCCACTCGCTCAAGCGAGAATCACATTCGCTTGAGCGAGCTTGCGTGGGCACGCTTGGGCGAATCGAGAAGAGACTGAGCGAAGCTGGGTATTATGCATCAGGGGCTCTTCTCGCTTGAGCGAGTACCAGCTCGCTTGAGCGAGAAGCAATAGCCCAACCTGGGCGAGCTAGCGAGGCGCTTGAGCGAGAAGAGAAGTATGCCAGTGGAATCAATCTCGCTTGGCGCGAAATCCATCCCGCTCGAGCGAGATTGCTCCAGCAACCACAGAAGCTCACTGCCCCATTTTTGCTTGGGCGAGGTAGAACTCGCTTGGGCAAAAATGGTCCAGTGCCAATCCACACTTCCCCTCGCTTGAGGGACCATCGGACAATGACCAATTCGCCTAAGCGAAAATGGTCCAGTGACCAAACATTGATTCCCCCCGAGTCTCGCTTGGGTGAGAAGGCCATTCACCTGAGCGAATTTCGGCCAGTGGCCAAAACACTGATACAAGAGGATCTCGCTTGGGCGAGATTCTCACTCGCCTGAGCGAGTTCTGTAGAGAAACGAAAAACACTAAGTTTCCTGCAACTTAATAGGCCAAAATTCATTCCACCCCACATTCTTCTAATTCAACATAGTATGCATGTCCTAGTACACATTTAAAGCTTGTCTCAATTATCCTTATCCTTTGAACTCCATTCTAATTAATGAAATCGTAATAAATCAAACACACCATCTCATGTAATCACCAGAACATAAATTTTTGCATGAACCTTCATTCATTCATAGAATTAAACATCAACAAGCATCACCATTCATCAATTACATCCTTTAGGTCATTAATGAAAATTAGCCATAACACAAGGATCCAATTTTCCTACATGACCCTCAAAATCATCAAATATCACCTAGATTACCAAAACAAGCATACCTTACATCTCATATGCTATACAAAATCTAGATTTTGCCGGCCAAGGCACTTCCTATAGCACTATTTACCTCCACAACCAAAATATACTTCAAAATGTCAACTTTTCCCATGAGTGCCCTGCATCACAAATCTAAAAATGGATAACATGGGAGAGTGAGTCATACATTCCAAAGGAATGACTATGAATACCATGTGATTATGTACATATGCATCAAAACATGTATACTTTGCAAATACATATCTTTCACCATACTCTTCATCAGTTCAACATCATCATACATACATCACAAGTAACACCAACACCACAACTTTGGCAAAGCATACAACATATACATAATTAATTTTCACTACAATTCAGATGTCATACACAAACTATTATTTGGTATTCATATCTTTTATGTTGTCTTAGTATATTATTACATCCTCGTTACATCCATCATCATATCTCATCACCTTTGGCATACTTCCTTACTATATGCATATGCTCTTAAGCTAATGCATATGCACAATAGAATATTTCAAAAATTGCAGATCTGACTGTGGGAATATAAACACCAAATGTAGGATTCAAGTATGATCATCTAACCATACCCCTACTACAGTAGTAAAATATGTACACTTATTCTTAAATTTGCATGCATTCACCAATTATTTTACTGGTACCAAACCGCATCGCCCATCTTGCAACACCTGGTCATTTTCACCATGACTGCGGCATACAACATATCAACACAAGGTGTTGCGGGCCAACCATGAGTTATATCATGGCAGCTGTGATCCCAAGGACCACCGAGGACACTGTTCATCAAGAGCCACCCCCCACAAGGGTCAACCACATGCGGCTCCCCGTAGCACAACATGGGCAGCTTCGTGACTTACACACCGAGTCATAGGGGAAATATAGTTTGCTCGTGCACAGAGCCACCCTCCTACTGGGCCAACCGGAGGAATCCCCTAAAATTCCAACACCGGTAGCTATGCAGTATGCCATGGATACAGATGCAAATCATATGCATTTCTCACTCTATGCATCCTATACATGCTACTCATCATACAACATCATCATCACCAACATCACCATAAGGATTTTATTATTGTTGGTTATTCACATTAGTTTAAGTCTTTGGGTGGCATTCTCCTTTATTCTTATTCTCAACAAACATCGTCAATATTCATATTACATTCATGTTAGATACATACATAACATCATATCATTGATCACTATACACCACCATATAACATACCATGAATATTCTAAATGCACCAAAGCATGTTTCCAAACATATTATCCACATCATACACCACATCACAATTTCTCATACCATCTCAAGCAAGGCTAACATGCATACCAATACATATTGCAATCAAATAACATTCAAACTCATGCATTTAGAACATAAGACTCTTGTCCTACCTCAAGAGAAGAATTCCAATTGATAAGACACACCCGCCTCGTCGTTTTGAATGGATCCTACATTAACATGGATATAGAATCTCAATCAATCAACTACTCAAAACACAATTCCAATTCTAATTGGCTATTATTATACCTACTAATTCATAGCATGTACAAGTCATGCTATAGGCGTTATTTTCCATCATTTGTTAGGCTTCGGGAATTCCTTCCCATTAAGCCACATTCATTAAATTCAAGGGTTACAAGACAATCTTAGCCCCAACCTTTACAAAATACCATCTTCCAACATTTATATTTCTCAATGTCATGTATCTCTCCATAAAACATATTCTTAAATCAACATTAACTATTTTCCCCAAATCTCAAAGTTAGGGTTTTCCTAAAACCTAATAACTCTCATTAATGCATCATTAATCTTCATATCTTACCATCATAAGTGCATCTAATATACTTACCCCTTATTAAAACCTCACATTTATTGCCACCCACCTTAGGGCTCAAGTTTTAAATGCCTCAAATAAATACCCATTCATATGCATGACTCCCCCAAATCATATCATCACATAATCTTAACATTGACCCATCCAAAAGTGGTGAAAGGAGCTTACCTTGTAACATCCTAATTAAATTAATGACTAGATTATAATTAAGATTAATTGCAAATTAGGATTAATTGTTAATTGAGAATTAATTTGAAATAAAAGAAAATTGATACTGATAGAATTAATGGGACATGACACATGATTTAATGAGGCTGCCATTTGCACGTTTCCCACTCACTCTCCTCATTACCTTGAGTACATGCTCAGAGCTCTCAACCACTTCAGCATCCTCTCAAAATCTCCATGAGACTTTTCCTCTTCCTCTGTGATTCTTCTTCTCCTTTTTCTTCGTTCTTTTTCGTTCTTTTTCATTCTTCTTCTTCTTCGTCAGTTACAACTGTGGTGTTGTGGAGAACTCGAAGTTCCCCACTGTTGGCAAGGAGAGATCGTTCGGAAGAGGAACAGCTTCCATTCTTCCAAGCTGCGTGTGTGGTGGTCGACTGGGTTCGATGGTTACTGAGCAGGAGAGAGTGATTGTGGAAGCGAGGGAGCAACGGAATCAGCATTGAAAAAATAGAGCATAGGTTAACACTAAAAAATAGAGGAACTTCTTACGTCTTTTCAAAAGGTAGGGGGCGCTTTACATCTCAAATGCATAGTTATAGACGGATCCCGGGTGAAAGGACTACATTTGGTGTTTATGATTATGAATGTGTTGATTGTGTGAATCATATGATGATGACTTTTGAATACCGGGTGTGTGTGTGTGTTAGCTGAGTCACGTATGCTTATATCCTTCTCCGTCCATGAGATGTGTATTATTAACATGTGAATGTATGAAAAAGTACTGGATCTGTGTTGGCCGAGTACATGTGTTAAGAATTGTTCTGCTGTCTTCTGTGTGTAGTTTAATACTTAATAGCATGAGGTATATGTTATGGATATCGTTAATACCGAGTGTATATTGTGGGACTGTTGGTTGATTCCTGTGTAAATTTTCATATATGAAAGCATGAATACATGGGATGCATGTGATATATGGTTTTACCGAGTGAAATGCCTCTGTTGTGCTTATGAATATGTATAGAAAAATAATAAAAGACCTTGGGTTGGACTCAAAGCAATACCGAGTGAAACACTCGTGTACCAGTGTTGGACGCTTGGTGAAAGTCCTCGGGTTGGACATGAGGCAGTGCCGAGTGCACTAAGCGTTGGACGCTTAAAGACCTTGGGTTGGACTCAAAGCAAGCTTACCGAGTTGGACTCAGGGCTGCCTGTAACACTCCCGTTGTCGCTTGGAGCGATTGTGTTACGTATGAGGGCAAACGGTTTGGTACCAGTAAAACGGCCGGATCAGGTTGGAGCTGAGAAAAAGGCTTGGAGCCTATGTTGCAACATAAAACTTACTAAAACTGATCAGGTCCGACTGAAATTAATGTGTGTGCATACTTATACTTATGACGAGCTCAATGTGGTTATATGTGTATGCATGGAAAATATCAACATGAGCAATATGGCTATGTATTACTGATTAATATGGTTGTGTGCTATTTGAATGAATATCGATTGAATGATACTGTGTGTGGATATATTAAATGACAGTGTATGTGATAGATTGATTGATGAGATAATGTTGTGTGCTGGAAACTAAAGGATTTTCTGAGTCATTACTGTCATTTTAAATGTAAAAGCTCACCCCTATTGTGGCCATATTTCAGTGGATGTTGCTCGGAATGTGGAATGATGGGAGAGCACCGATTGCTGGGAAGTGCATTATACAGTGGAATTGTACATGTATATATATATATTATATAGATGGTTTTGTATAGCCTTGGCCGGCTCTTAGTTTAACACTCTACTTTTAATGTGTAGGATTTGAACTCTCTCGGTATTGAGAGTAAAACTAAACATATTTTATTATATATATATTTGATGCTATGTGTTTTTATCTTGTTTAGTGGATAATGATGTGGGGGGAATGTCTAAGTTGTGTACATTTATTTTCTACTAAATGGATAATGTTTTACATGATTCCGTGTAATGGAGAGCTAAGGTAAATCCGAGTGAGGTGAGATAGGAGACCCTCTTCCGAATGAAGAAGGGTTGGGCTAATCCCGAGTGAGTTATGCTCATTAAAGGACTATTCCCTTAGGAGAATCAAACGAAGGGTGTTATGTGAGAAATCCCTTTTATATGCCTATTCCGAGTGGATAAGGCCATGATATCCTGAGTGAGTGAAGTCATGTAATTCTGAGTGGGAATTGACTTAAAAACTCCCGAGTAGAATTTATTAGAATTTCCCGAGTGAAGAGAAGCTAGAGTATTCTGAGTGAACGAAGCCTTAAAATCCTTAGGCGAGGCTTGGCTTAATAAGAAATTCTCGGAGTGAAAAAGATTATATATGCCGAGTGAAAAATTGGTGAACCGTTTCCGATTGATACGAGACTGTGGAAAATATTCCGAGCGAGGAAAACTTATAGATTCCGAGTGAAATGGCTGAGGGAATAATTCCCGAGTGAACTTAGGCTCCGATTCCGAGTAAAGAGGATACCAAGTGGACTTGAGTTTGGATTTCGAGTGGTCGAATTATCCGAGTGCCTTGTTCGCTTGGGTGAGTAAGGTTTCGCTCCAGCGAACATGGTTCGCTTAGGCGTTTCTTCCGCTGGTAATTACTTAATCGTTATTGGGCCTTGCTAACATAGGGGGCACCCTGACCCGGTTCCTTCTTTCTTCTTGGTTGGATTTTTCTTCCGATTCCCCTGTTAGCCGTTCAGAATTTTTAGAAAAAAAATTTTTTCCCTCGTTTCGGATTTTATTTAATTTTGTTAGGATATTTCATTTTGGTATCAAAGCGGACTTAAAAGGTCCAAGGGCAAGGTATGCTTACTCTTAGTAAGCGGTTGTGTGCATTATGACCGAGTGTCATAATTATTTACAGTATCTGATGGATTTGATCCATGTTTAAGTACAATTTGAGTGGTCATGTGCCTATGAGGTGTTGTTTGAGGGTAGAAGAATTGTTCCTACCCTGGTCCGATTAATTATATGATACTTAAGGATTGTATGATAATGTGTTATAATTGTTGAATGTTGGGTTGAAGTCTGATCGGTAGTGAATAATTCTGTAAACTTATCCTTAAAAGGGGTGTTAATTTCAGGATAAGTCATGGCGAACCGTCAGAGCATGGAAGCCATAGCCATGGCATTCCAGCGTTTTGCTGACATATTCGAGAGGCAGGGCAAGCCTCGAACTGATGATGACCAAGGGTTGGACTGCTTCCTGAAGAGGAAGCCGAGTGAGTTTGAAGGAGGATTTAATCCCGAATCGGCTTATGCATGGATTCAGGAGTTAGAAAGAATCTTTGGTGGCCTTCAATGTACTGAGGCCCAGAAAGTGGACTATGCTGTATATATGCTGCGAGCTGAAGCCGAGTGTTGGTGGAAGATCACAAGGGCCTGATTGACTGATGCAAGTACCCAGTTGATCTGGGAGAATTTTAAAGCAAGTTTTCTGGAGAAATACTTTCCTGACACTATGAGGAGTCGAAAAGAATTGGAATTCATGGAATTAAAGCAGGCTTCCATGACTGTTGAGGAATACGCTGGTAAATTCAAAGCACTGTGCCTGTTTTATCCTCCATTTCAGCAACCTGGAACCGAGGGTTCCAAGTGCATTAAGTTCGAAAGCGGATTGAGGCCCAAGATTAAGAGAGCCTTCAGACACTAGGAGATCCGAAATTTCCTAGTGTTGGTGAACAAATGTAGAATTTTTGAGGAAGATGAGAATGTCCACCCGGGACAGAGCAGCAGGACCGACTCGTCCTTGAAGCCGCAGCAGCCTCGCTTCAAGAAGTCGGGTAATGTTGGAAGAGGCGGACCCTCCTCTAAATACCGAGGACGGGAAAATCGTGCTGGACATTTTGGTGGTCATTCTGGGAATGGTAAGTGCTTCAGATGTGGTGGGGATCACTTTGCCCGAGAGTGTGATGTTGGAAGAGATGTTGTATGCTTCCATTGTAATGAGAAAGGGCACGTATGCCCCGACTGCCCTCAGCTGCAGTAAGCCAATGCAAACGTACAGCGTGGAGGTTTCCGAGGAAGAGGTCGTAGAAACGGCGGCTGAGTGAATAGTGGCAGAGGCAATAGAGCTCGGGGTAATATGATGTATGCCCTAAATAACCGAGAGAGAAATGCTGAGCAACCAGCTGCTGGATGGGTTTATGCAATCAATGCTGAGCAAGCTGCACAAGCCAACGACTTGGTGCAAAGTAACTCGGTAAACATACTCTTGATGTAGTTTTTGATTCTAGAGCTACTCACTCCTTCATAGCTGATGATTGTCTGAGACGTTTAAGGTTACGTACTGTGTATATGAATCGGACTTTGGAGGTACCCAATTCGACCGGCGTTAAAGTGTTGACATCAATGATGTGCAAAGATGTAACCTTTACATTGGGCGATCGGAGTTTTACCTTCGATTTAGTTTGTGTGCCTCTGAAGGACCTCGATGTCGTACTTGGCATGGATTGGCTTTTAGCCAACAAGGTGCTGGTGGATTGCCAAAACCGAAAGGTGATTTTTCCGAGGCAGAACGATAATGATTACATGGTGCAAGGTATAGCCCAGTTATTTATGATGCTTTGTTTGACCGAGGGTGAGAGTAAAATCTAAGTGCATGATATTCCGATTGTTTGTGATTTTCATGAAGTGTTTTTGGATGATGTGTCGGGTGTCCCTCCAAATAGAGAAGTTGAATTCTCTATTGACTTAATCCCTGGAGCCGAGCCAGTCTCCTGTGCTCTTTATAGGATGTCTCCGACTGAATTAGCCGAGTTGAAGAAGCAAGTTGATAAGTTACTCGGTAAATAGTTTATCTGACCGTGTGTGTCACCGTGGGGCGCACCGGTGTTACTCGTCAAAAAGAAAGATGGTAGCATGAGACTATGTATTGACTACCGACAGCTGAACAAGCTCACTATAAAGAATCGGTACCCATTATCGAGGATTGATGATTTGATTGATCAGCTGCGGGGTGCTTCAGTTTTCTCGAAAATCGATTTATGGTCAGGTTACCACCAAATCCGGGTGAAGGACTCGGATATTCCAAGACCGCGTTTAGGACTCGGTATGGTCATTACGAGTATGTAGTAATGCCATTCGGCGTGACAAATGCCCCTGCTGTATTCATGAATTACATGAACAGCATTTTCCATCCATATTTAGACCGATTTGTGGTCATTTTTATCGATGATATTTTGGTTTATTCTAAGACCCCTGAGGAGCATGAGGAACATCTTCGATTGGTACTCCAAGTATTGAAGGAGAAGAAACTGTTTGCAAAACTTTCGAAGTGTGATTTCTGGATGGATAGGATCCATTTTCTTGGGCACGTAATTTCCGAGGAAGGTGTCTCGGTAGATCCTTCCAAGGTGGAAGCTGTAATGGCATGGGAGAGGCCTAAGTCGGTCTCAGAGATTAGAAGCTTCATGGGTTTGGCCGGTTATTACAGAAGGTTTATTGAGGGGTTCTCTAAGCTTGCTTTGCCCCTGACAAAGTTGACTCGGAAGAATGTCCCTTTCGTGTGGAGTTCCGAGTGTGAGAAAAGTTTCTGAGAGCTAAAGACTAAGTTGACAACAGCTCTAGTGTTGGCATTGCCAAATTTGCAAGAAAGCTTCATGGTCTACTGTGATGCATCAGGACTCGGTCTCGGATGTGTGCTGATGCAGAAGAACTAAGTGATAGCATATGCCTCTCGTCAATTGAGGCCACACGAGCAGCACTATCCGACTCACGACTTGGAGATGGCAGCTGTTGTCTTCGCGTTGAAAATTTGGAGACACTACTTGTATGGCTCCAAATTCGAGGTTTACAGTGACCATAAAAGCCTCAAATATTTATTCGATCAGAAAGAGCTGAACATGAGGCAAAGGAGGTGGACAGAATTTTTGAAAGATTACGACTTCGAGTTGAAGTATCACCCGGGTAAGGCGAACGTTGTAGCCGACGCCCTGAGTCGGAAGTCGATTCATATGGCAACAATGATGGTTAAGGAAATGGAATTACTTAAGCAATTCCGAGACATGAATTTACATACAGATGTCTCTTCGTCTCGAAGGTAACGCTCAGAATGTTGAAGATTGCCAATGAATTCCTGAAGCTAGTGTATGAGGAGCAGAAGTCGGATTCTTACTTAGCTGAGATGAAAGAGACTCAGGCTAAGGGCAAGGATCTGTCCTTAACCGAAGGATCAGATGGAATTTTCTCGAGTGAAGGGCAGAATCTATATGTCGGGTGCTGGTGAATTGAGGAAGATTGTGCTTGAGGAAGCCCATAAAAGTCTGTTAAGCATCCACCCGGGCACTACAAAGATGTACCATGACTTGAAGATGCACTTCTGGTGGCGCGGATTGAAAAGAGACGTGGTCGACTATGTGGCTCGGTGTATTATTTGTCAGAAGTCAAAAGTGGAGCACCAGAAACCTTATGGTGGAATGCAACCTCTTGAAATCCCCGTGTGGAAATGAGACTCAATTGCCATGGACTTTGTAATGGGATTGCCTAGAACCCGAGCGGGTTATGATGCCATTTGGGTCATTATGGACCAATTAACGAAATTAGCATATTTCTTACCCATGAACATGAAGTATTCCTTACAGAGGTTAGCCCAGATTTATATCCGAGAAATTGTCCGACTGCATGGTGTGCCATATTCTATCGTGTCGGATAGAGACCCAAGATTTACTTCCCAGTTTTGGGGAAGCTTGCACCAGGAATTAGGCACTAAACTCCGACTGAGTTCAGCCTACCATCCCCAATCGGATGGACAATCCGAGCAGACAATACAAAGTTTGGAGGACTTGCTGAGGTCATGTGTGTTGGAGCACGGTGGTAGTTGGGATCAATATCTACCTCTAATTGAATTTACATATAATAACAGCCACCACAACAGCATTGGCATGGCACCATATGAAGCACTGTACAGTCAGAAATGTCGAACCCCACTCTATTGGTCGGAAATCGGTGAAAGCCTATTGTTGGGACCAGAAATTGTGAAGCAGACTTCTGAACAGATTCAAGAAATTCAAGAAAAGATGAAGGCGTCTCAGGACCGACAGAAAAGCTACCATGATAAGCGGACCAAGCCGCTTGAATTTTTGGTCGGCGATAAAGTGTTCTTGAAGGTTTCGCCGAATAAAGGGGTCGGACGAGCCTTGAAGAGTGGGAAATTAAGTCCCTGGTACATTGGACCCTATGAGATATTGGAAAGGATCAGTTCTATGGCATACCGATTAGCATTGCCGACTCATCTATCAAACTTGCATAATGTGTTTCACGTGTCTCGGTTTAGGAAGTGTTTGCCCGATTATACACACGAGATGCCGGATGATGAAGTCGAAATCAGAGAGAATTTGATGACTGTTGCTGTACCGACTAAAATCGTGGACCGGTCGGTAAAACGCTTGAAGAGCAAGGACGTGCAACTAGTCGAAGTAGCGTGGCAACAGAATGGATGTATTTCTTATACCTGGGAACGTGAGGATGCCATGAGACAGTAGTATCCCGAGCTATTTTATTGAGGTAAGCTTATGTTTGAATTTTGAGGATGAAATTCTTTGAGAGGGGGAGAATTGTAACATCCTAATTAAATTAATGACTAGATTAAAATTAAGATTAATTGCAAATTAGGATTAATTGTTAATTGAGAATTAATTTGAAATAAAAGAAAATTGATGCTGATGGAATTAATGGGACATTTGCACGCATGATTTGATGGGGCTGCCATTTGCACGTTTCCCACTCACTCTCCTCATTACCTTGAGTACATGCTTAGAGCTCTCAACCACTTCAGCATCCTCTCAAAATCTCCATGAGACTTTTCCTCTTCCTCTGTGATTCTTCTTCTCTTTTTTCTTCGTTCTTCTTCGTTCTTTTTCGTTCTTCTTCTTCGTCATCAGTTACGACTGTGGTGTTGTGGAGAACTCGAAGTTCCCCACTGTTGGCAAGGAGAGATCGTTCGGAAGAGGAACAGCTTCTAGTCTTCCAAGCTGCGTGTGTGGTGTTCGACTGGGTTTGATGGTTACTGAGCAGGAGAGAGTGATTGTGGAAACGAGGGAGCAACGGAATCAGCGTTGAAAAAACAGAGCACGGGTTAACACTAAAAAACAGAGGAACTTCTTGCGTCTTTCCAGAAGTTAGGGGGCGCTTTACATCTCAAATGCATAGTTATGGATGGATCCCGGGTAAAAGTATTGTATTTGGTGTTTATGATTGTGAATGTGTTGATTGTGTGAATCATATGATGATGACTTTCGAATACTGGGTGTGTGTGTGTGTTAGCTGAGTCACGTATGCTTATATCCTTCTCCGTCCATGAGATGTGTGTTATTAACATGTGAATGTATGAAAAAGTACTAGATCTGTGTTGGCCGAGTACATGTGTTAAGAATTGTTCTGCTGTGTTCCATGTGTAGTTTAACACTTAACAGCATGAGGTATACGTTATGGATATCGTTAATACCGAGTGTATATTGTGGGACTGTTGGTTGATTCCTGTGTAAATTTTCATATATGAAGGCATGAATACATGGGATGCATGTGATATGTGGTTTTACCAAGTGAAATGCCTCTGTTGTGCTTATGAATATGTATGGAAAAATAATAAAAGACCTTGGGTTGGACTCAAGGCAATACCGAGTGAAACACTTGTGTACCAGCGTTCGACGCTTGGTGAAAGTCCTCGGGTTGGACTCGAGGCAGTGCCGAGTGTACTAAGCGTTGGACGCTTAAAGACCTTGGGTTGGACTCAAGGTAACCTTACCGAGTTGGACTCGGGGCTGCCCGTAGCACTCCCGTTGTCGCTTGGAGTGATTGTGTTACGTGTGAGGGCAAACGGTTTGGTACCAGTAAAACGGCCGGATCAGCTTGGAGCTGAGAAAAAGGCTTGGAGCCTATGTTGCAACATAAAACTTACTAAAACTGATCGGATCCGACTGAAATTGATATGTGTGCATACTTATACTTATGACGAGCACAATGTGGTTATATGTGTATGCATGCAAAATATCAACATGAGCAATATGGTTATGTATTACTGATTAATATGGTTGTGTGTTATTTGAATGAATACCGATTGAATGATACTGTGTGTGGATATATTAAATGACAGTGTATGTGATAGATTGATTGATGAGATAATGTTGTGTGCTGGAAACTAAAGGATTTTCCGAGTCATTACTGTCATTTTAAATGTAAAAGCTCACCCCTATTGTGGCCATATTTCAGTGGATGTTGCTCGAAATATGGAATGATGGGAGAGCACCGATTGCTGGGAAGTGCATTGTACAGTGGAATTATACATGTATATATATATATATATTGTATAGATGGTTTTGTATAGCCTTGGCCGGCTCTTAGTTTAACACTCTACTTTTAATGTGTAGGATTTGAACTCTCTCGGTATTGAGAGTAAAACTAAACATATTTCATTATATATATATATATATTTGATGCTATGTGTTTTTATCTTGTTTAGTGGATAATGATGGGGGGGAATGTCTAAGTTGTGTACATTTATTTTCTACTAAATGGATAATGTTTTACGTGATTCCGAGTAATGGAGAGCTAAGGTAAATCCGAGTGAGGTGAGATAGGAGACCCTCTTCCGAATGAAGAAGGGTTGGGCTAATCCCGAGTGAGTTATGCTCATTAAAGGACTATTCCCTTAGGAGGATCAAACGAAGGGTGTTATGTGAGAAATCCCTTTTATATGCCTATTTCGAGTGGATAAGGCCATGATATCCCGAGTGAGTGAAGTCATGTAATTCCGAGTGGGAATTGACTTTAAAACTCCCGAGTAGAATTTATTAGAATTTCCCGAGTGAAGAGAAGCTAGAGTATTCTGAGTGAACGAAGCCTTAAAATCCTTCGGCGAGGCTTGGCTTAATAAGAAATTCTCGGAGTGAAAAAGATTATATATGCCGAGTGAAAAATTGGTGAAACGTTTCCGATTGATACGAGACTGTGGAAAATATTCCGAGTGAGGAAAACTTATAGATTCCGAGTGAAATGGCCGAGGGGATAATTCCCTAGTGAACTTAGGCTCCGATTCCGAGTAAAGAGGATACCGAGTGGACTTAAGTTTAGATTCCGAGTGGTCGAATTATCCGAGTGCCTTGTTCGCTTGGGCGAGTAAGGTTTCGCTCCAGCGAACATGGTTCGCTTAGGCGTTTCTTCCGCTGGTAATTACTTAATCGTTATTGGGCCTTGCTAACATAGGGGGCACCCTGACCCGGTTCCTTCTTTCTTCTTGGTCGGATTTTTCTTCCGATTCCCCTGTTAGCCGTTCAGAATGTTTGGAAAAAATAAATTTCCCTCGTTTCGGATTTTATTTAATTTTGTTAGGATGTTTCATACCTCACCCAAAAACGAAATGGGTTCCAAGGGAGGGAGAAAGATGCACGAAAATAAGGAGGAGGAGGAAGAGAAGACTTCAACGTCCTAGCTTGCCCAAGGACGAAAATGAGGGAGAAGGAGAGAGTTCACCACCTTAGCTTAGGGTTTGAGAGGAGGAAGAAGAGGATATGAGAATGAAGAAGAAATGGAGAGAAGAAGAAGTTTAGTGTTTTTCCCAAAATCCTTTCAGCCAACTCACGTGGAAAAGGAAGGGAATTGAGCTTTTGGTTTTTAATTTTTAATCCCTCATTAGAAGATTCATCGTTTTACAACTAATAGGCTCTTCGTTCGGGCTCAATACTTTATCTAAAAATTATTTCGAATACACATTCGGATTCCCAATATTATTCTCAACAGCCCTGACCAATATCATCTCAATCAGAGATACTTGGTCAGACACCCATATCTCAACCGGGCTCATTTTCAGCTTAACCGGTCTCCATGAACCACCAACAGTTCCCAAAAATCTTAATTTAATTATTTTCAATAGTTTGGGACATTAAATAATTCACATTCACTTTGTCAATATTTATTTTCCTTGGTTTAATCCTCTATTTTAAAATTTGGGATGTTACACTAGTAAACCTAGTTTTATAACTGTTATGTAAATATTATTCTTTTATCATAAATTGTACCTTACTATTATCAGGAATGGTTGAATTTTGAATCTTGAACCCTACTTGAATAATTCTTAAATTATTCTTGCGTCACTCTTAAATCATTTCTAAATTTCTTTTGAAGTACTATTGAATCATCTTTGAATCACTTCTGAATTACCTTTAACTTACTCCTAAATTTCCTTGGAACTCCCTTGAATTTTCTTGAGATTCCCCTCAGTTCTTCCTTGAGAACCCTGTCAAGCTAATCTTAAGTTGCTTATGAATGATTTTTGAATATCTTCAATTAAAATCAGTTATACCGTAACTGACTTCCTGTGATAAGTTTACCTTATTCAACACCTTACCCTTAAGATTTTCCCTAAAACCTTAGGAATTAAATCGTGTTTGGATTCATGAAGGAAGTTTCATCGCATATATCTACAACTGAGAGAGAGTATAAGAAAGGGATGACGTAACCATACATGCCCCTGTAGGAAACGTTAAGGTCATACAAAGAATGAATCACATGGTGAGGCATTTCTTCATAGACACTATGATATAACCTTGTTGAGTTATTCTTAAGATAACCTACTTGTTCCCTCCGAATTGTGTTTAGTCACCTTGAAATTATCTAATTAGTTCACCCCATTGTCAATGAATTCCATGAATTCTTTGAACTTCTTGGATTTTTAACTTTGACCTTGGAATTAAACTTGAACCTTTGATTCTTAGACCTTGAGTTTGAATCTAAGTTCTTGACACCATCCTTTGGATTATGTTAACATCGTTATTGAAATTCTTCTGAATCTTCCTTGAATATGTGTTACAAATGTTTTTTGACTTGATCCTTAACTTGTTTATGATTGACTCTTAAAGAATCCTTAAGGTTACTTCAAGGACCTTCTTGAAATTTCTTGTTAGCTTACACTTGACTTGCAATGTAATATCTCGAACTATCTATTATCCCTATTCCTCTAAAAAATAAATCTACTTGTTGAAATTTAGCTTCTATTGTCATTCAAATTCCTTGGACTTTTAATACTTGAATTTTGAAATTGAGTCTGGACACCTGAAACTCAAATCATTCTTAGGAATCTTTTAAACCATGTTTACTTATTGATCTGTCCTGAACCGGGGTCTAGAGATCCAGTGTCAAGTAATTCATAAATAATATAAAGATTATATGCAGAAAATCGGATGTATGGGTATCCGGTGTAAATATCCGTTGTCCTTGTATGAAGAGGGCGGATTGGGCGTATTGGAGATCCTTCACACTGGCCTAACGCGTTGATGTGGGTGAAAGGTGGTGTCACCTACAAAGATTCTCCGACGCTCTAGTCAGTGATAATATTCCAAGTGAGGAATGTTTTTCAAAGAGTAATCGTAAGTAAATTCAGTCAAAAGATCCCCTTCTTCATTGATGAAGAGAGTTCATATACCTGATTGGCTCGAAATACGAGGACATATTAGTGGGGAACCACTAACCTCCAATAGCACTATATATTATTATTTTATTATGCACTTGCCAGCATGATTGGATCAAGTGGCTATTTTATATTGAGCGTAGAGAGTATAGACTAGAATTAGGGGACAAGTTGATCATTCCCGTGAGATGATTTTGGCTCATAGTACAGGGAATTATTGATCGGTCCCTGTAGCAATGCCTTTTGTCTTCTGCATAGTGACGTGTGGGTTATCCGGTGTCATGGTGTTATCCTGGACAACCGGTATAGGGAGAGCGCCTGATACAGAATTAGAGTCCAGATGTATACCAATGACACCGGTCACATGTTAGCGAATTGATAAAGACGTTGAAATATGTCTTGTAGAATGGATACCGGTATTGAGACCGGATCATATGTCCCCTAGCTTGTGTGAGGGACTGAGTAGTTGTTCACATAAGCTATTCAACCTACGAGAGGTCTAAATATCGGTATGCTTATGCGCATAATAGTTTCTTCATATGTACTATCATATTGCAAAGAACCGTTCTTTAATCGAAAGATTCGATGTCTTGACGTCGTCACAATAGATTCAGACAAAGATTTGCTGTATGAGAATTTCAAGAGTTCGTTGGAATTGAAGACTCTTGAAATTCGTGTAACGGCTGTAAAGCGTGAATTGCGTCGCATGATTAGACATTAAATGCCTTTAATCACGTGGTCGAGCAATTATTGCGTCTAAGATGGAAATCTCAGTAACCGTCGTTTAGGTCTTAATGGGCCTACAATTTTTGAAACTTCTGGGCCCAGCGGATAGGCCCTTCGTCGAATTGATATTTTTTTGGCGTGCACGATTTGGAACGACTGTGTCGTTTCACTTGTGAACCAACGCGTTTAGTCGTGGACGACACAACCTCAAGAGTTGGTAACCGAACCCTTTCGTTTCCTATTAAAGAAACACTTAGTGGATTCTGGGTTCCACTCGTTTTTGATTTCTTAGCAAAACTCTACAAAAAATTTACAAGGACGCTTGTCGCTTGTTTTACTAAGCTTTTCGTAGTCTTCATCCTCCTTATCATCTGAGGTAACTATTTTTCTTTCCCCTGTTATTTTTATCTTCTTTTGCCCTGCTGTTTCTATTCAAAAAGAATGTACTTTATTTAGGGGAAGATTAACTTCTCACAACCCTAATTGTCATGGTGGAAGAATCCTTGTGATTCTTCTGAGGGCTGAGTCATGTCGCTCAGAAAGGGGATCTTACTCACTATGGAAAGTGACTTTTCCCTTCTCAGAGTCGTCCTCTGATTGTAGTCGCTCTGAAAAGTGAAATGAGTAATGATTGTCACCCTTCTGACGATGTGACTTTTTATCGTAGATCAGAGATTTTGGTCTAGGTGACTCAAATGGCGACTGGAGAAGGAACCTCCGGAGATCACACCGTTCTGAAGACAGCAGAAGGTCTCTACAGCATTGCTGTCTCTAGGCTGAACTGGGAAGAACTTCAGGCTAAGTGGCCTTTCTGTTGGGTAGCTGATGAGTTTAAGAACTTGGCTTCCCGTCATGTAAATGAGGATGGATCTTGAATTCAACCAAGATTCACACTTCATGCAGAGGAAGAAATGAAAAAGTGGTTCAGGGTGTTTGCACCACTCCCTACAGAACGGATATGCCACGTCGTGCCAAATGACCATTCCGTATACATGCATGATTTCGTATTTCATTACCTCGAAGTTTGTTTTCCCATATCTGAGCTTCAGATGGGTGTGTTAAAGTTCTTAAATTACACACCCTCTCAACTTCATCCCAACGGTTGGGGCCTCATCCGTGCTTTAGAGGTTCTGGGCGATTATTTCAACTTTACACCTACTGTAGCGATGCTGTTCTATTACACTCAGGTAGTTTGGAGGGCTAACAAGCAGGGCGGTGTTGGTCTAGTAATACTCCAGACCCTATGTTCCTTTATGAACTTCGAATCCTACACCGATTCGGCTAAAGTTGATGGAAAATCATTCAAATCCTACTTTACCCGGATATCTGTTAAGAAGAAGAAACCCGTCTTTTGGAGGGATGAAGAGGGTCTTAATAAATTTCCTCTGAGCTGGACTCATAAGCATTTTCTTTTAAACTCCCAAGCATATTATGCTGATCAATCCGAGCTATCCCCCGAATCGTCGAAAGTGTTGTTCGCACTTGAAGCACACACTACACGTTCTAAAGTATTTTCGTGTAGGCATCTTTTAAGTAGTTCAAGCGGAGTCCGGGACGAATATCTACGTAATTCTCGTTTTATTTCTCTTTTTCTCCTTTGTCAAATGTGTCGAGTATCTCGTAGTTGCTCATATCTTGTGTTTGTGTATGCAGGTGAAATAGAGCAGGCATCTCCAGAGATGAATAAATTGAAGGGGTTTAAAGCGGCAGGTAAATCCGTAGCTCGTGAGAATGAAATTCAGGCTAAGACTTCTGTAAAGGATCATCCTGAATTGATTATTCTGACCTCGGATGTAGAAGGGAAGATTCCGCTGGTCGAAGGCGGCTCGACTAGTGTTGGCGCAACTACGAGTCAGCCCCAAATAACCGAGAGGAGGAGAAAGATCGAGAATGATTCTTCCGGAGGACCGTCAAAGAAACATAAACCTTTGAGGAGTCCAAAAAGGGGAAGGGCTTTAGAAGGTAAAGCTGTAGAGATCTCGGATGTAGCTGATGTTTCTTCCGGACTCCATAAGGGCATTCCTGCCGGGGTTTCTGGATCTAGTCCGATCTCCTACCCAACAACTTCATTCCTTACCCCCTTCCTCTCATATCGGGGAACTACTCCAGCGATTCTTCCTCAGCCGCTGTATGAACTCCGGCCCACACTTAAAACTAAAGAAATCAAGGAGGCGTGTGAGGCCAGAAAATGGTAGTTAGCAGAACTGACTGGGATGCTTCACTCATTCAGTTTGTTAGCTGACGACGTTGACAAGGTTGATGAGCTGACTAATAAAATAGAACAGCTCAACCTCTCATCGGGGAAGGACAAAGCCACTCTAAGATTAATGGAAGACCGCCTTGCCAAGTCCAAAGAGTTCGGAGATATTATGAACATGGAGAACCTTAAGCTTAAAGGCATGCTCAAAGACTTGGAGGATAAATTGGCAGAGAGGGAGGAAATGCTTGATAAATCAAAGGAAGAACTCTGTAGCAGCCAGGCTAAGCAAGTTGAGCTCGAAGATAAAAGCAAAGCTGCTGCGGAGGATTACTTTAAACAAGCCGAGGAGTGGTCCCAAAAGGAGAAGAAGTTCCTCCTTGAGATCGAGGGACTGAAGGCTGGGAGCACGGAATCTGAAGGATCGAGTGGGGAACTGTCAAGGTTACGGGAAGAATTGGCTGTAGCAAAAGTTGAGAAGCAGGAAGCTATTGACATATGCACTCAGGCGGTTGAAGAATCCTTCGGCCTGGCTATACGCCAAGTTTTCTACCGCAACCCCGCTGCGAAACTTAGCCTCTATGGTATGGATCCGTTCTATGAATTCCATGGAGGAAGGTTAGTCACAGTGGTTGATGGTCGACATGAAGATCCTCCGAAGTCCTTGTACGGTTTGCCTCCCCTTCCTGAGGGTCAAAGTATGGGACCGAATTTCGTCTTTCCTACGTCTGAGGTTGCCTCATCTGCAGAAGGTACTAAAGCTCCTGAGGGGAAGACTCCTGAGGAAATCCCAAAGGAAGGGACACAAGAGCTTGGAGCAGGGGAAGCGCAGAAAGAGACTGAAGAGCAAATTCCCCCTCTGTAGTCTTGTTTTTGCTTATATGTAAAGTTGTGTACCGGGATCAACTCTGGTTTTGAACCGTTACGTGTAATTTTGTTTTTTGTTTTCCTTCTCAATGAATGAATGAAATTCTATTCAGATATTTGTCTTGGATGTATATATCATCTCAGTACCTGATAGTCCGTTCTGTATGACTAACCGTTGAGGTCGAATCGAAATAATTACCTTAGAAAATTAGGTAATTTTAGAACAGAAAGACATATACATGAATACTGTCCCCAAGTATAGGCGTGTTAAGGAATAGGTACCTGTTGTAGGGCTTCATCCTTAATTCTTTTGGGGAGAAAAGGAGTTGATCCGTTGTTCACAGAAGCGATGTCACAGGATGGATGACTGATATTAATTTCTGTTATTCTCACAGGACGGTTCATAGAGTAACCCGTTGTTCAATGTGAGAGCATTGTTCCGAGCTTAGGGAACTGTACAGATACATAAAAATGATGGTTGATTGATGGGAATTTGTTCACGCCAGAAGTTACATCGTCAAATCACGGATTAGGTGATTGAGATCATTCGTCCTGGGAACATATGTTACGCCAAGAGTTACATCATCAAATCACGGATTAGGTGATTGAGATCATCCGTCCTGGGAACATATGTTACGCCAAGAGTTACATCGTCAAATCACAGAATAGGTGATTGAGATGATCCGTCCTGGGAAATGCTTCTCAATCGTAGGAGTACGGATTGAGTCTTCAATTTCATATCCGAATCCGAGTGTGGATTCATATTCATAATCAAATCCAGTATTAAGATTATCACTCTACTAGCCCCCTAGCGTATGTGAGGGATTAGTAGATTTGCTCATATAAGCTGTATCGAAATTGTGCTGTCGTGTAAATGTCCGTTCTTGGAAAAAGATTCCATTGTGATGGAATTCTTTAGGACGGATTATGGACAGATTCTCTGCGAGAATCCCAAAAGTGTTTGGAACTCGTGACCTTTGGTATTCGAGCAACAGTTTTAATATCTCCCATGATTGGACATTTAATGCCTTTAATCACGTGGGCGAGCCATCATTGCATTAAATACGCATGTCTTTATAACCGTCACACGGGAGCTTAGTGGGCCTAAAATTTGAATTTAATAGGCCCATTTAGAAGGCCCTGAAACGAATCGATGGCATTTTTGCGCCTTTGGATTCAAAACGATTATTTGATCCACCAAAAGGGAGAGTCGTTTGAGAGTAAATGACAGGTTGTTTGAGTCGGTATTTGAGGCTCTTCATGCCCTGAAAAAAGACATATTTTGAAATTTCAAAAATCACTTCATCTTGCTTCCCTGACGAACCTCTGCAAAAAATTTCGAGAAGACATTCCTGTTTGCCCCTGTGAATTTTGATTCACTATCCTCCTTCATTCCTAGGTAACTCTTCTCCTTCGTCTTTTCGTGTCTTCTTTTAGTTTCTCTGAATGTCTAGGAGAGGTTTTAGCTCGGGCCGTGTTAACCCTAGGGGAAGAGGAGGAAGGGTCTTTACTCGAAACCCCTCAAGTCGTGGTGGGAGGATCCCTGTGATCTTCCAATCGAAGCCACCTTATTCAGAGAGGGAGGCGTCGCCGTATCCAAGGCGAAGGGTGATAATACCCTCTTCAAAATCCTCCTCTAGTGAGAGTGCTGAGAGTGCTGATTTATACCTCTCTGATGATATGGATTTTTACCGCAGCGTAAAAGCTTTTAAGATGGCAGTAAAGAAAACAACCGAAGGAAGAACTTCTGGTGGTGAAACACCCTCTCAACGGTACATCATGAAGACAGCTTCTGGATTGTGCAATGTAGTTGCACACCAGATTGATTAGGTGAAGTTCCAACAGAAACGTCCATTCAGCTGGGTGGCTGAGGAATTTCGTGATACACCGTCCATTCATGCTCGGGAGGACGGAGCAGAGTTGGAACCGCGCTTTACTGTTTTCAAGAAAGAAAAGCATAGGGGGCGTTTTATGGTGTTGGCTCCACTTCCAACAGAACGGATATGTCATACACTGGACGAAAGGTCCATATATATGTATGACTTCCTATTTCTGAATCTAGGTGTGTGCCTCCCTTTCACAAAGTTTCAGATGGGGGTTCTGAGGTTTTTGGACTGCGCCCCTTCACAACTTCACCCCAACGGATGGGGATAGATCCGTTCTCTTGAAGTGCTTGGGGAGCACTTCAATTTCACGCCGACGGTGGCTATGCTTTTTTATTTCTCACAAGTAGTCCGTCGTGCAAATAAAGAGAAGGGAGGAGTAAGTTTGATAACCCTCTGGACTCTCTCCAAGATCATCAACTTTGAGTCCTACACTGACTCCGCCAAAGTTGATGGTCGTTCCTTCAAATCTTATTTCACCAAGATCAGCGTTAGGCCTGAAGATCCAATTTTTTGGTTAAATAAAGATGGGATTCAAAAATTTCCTATTGCCTGGATGCATGAACATTTTTTGTTAACCTCCCAGGCCTATTATACTGATGAAGATGAATTGAGCCCAACTTCGATCTCTGTTCTTTCTGCTCTTCAATCATACACCGCCTCGCACAAATTTTTCTCCTGCAGGCGTTTGCTAGGGTCAAAGTCCACCCGTGAGGAATATTTGCGTAATTTTTTTGTCATTTTTCATGTTCTCTCATATTATGCCTCGAAATCTTTGATATCTAATTGTGTTATTTGATTTTGCAGTTGAAAGGGCTCAAAGCTAGAGAGAACTCCATTGTGGCTGAGAACGACATTTAGGCAAAACGGAATTCTAAGAAGGCTACTGCTGAGACCATAACACTCACTTCGTCTGCTGGTGACGATATTCCCTTGCTGGAGGGCGGATCTGATAAACCGACCTCTGATGTTGTGGTTAAGAAGGGCGGAGAGAAAAGGAAGAAGGCAAAAAATGATTCCTCCAAGACCTCGGAGCCTGAACCTTCTCCCAAAAAACCAAAAATTTCAAAGGGGTTGCTAATCCGGAGGCTTCTAAGGGAAAGAAAGTAGAAGGGCTTACTCCGGATGCCCCAGGCTGTGTGATTACCTTCGGTGCAAAACCAATAACTTCCTACTTTATGCCCAAAGTTCCTTGCCCCCCTAATGGCAGTTCCGGTCTCGCCCAATACCTTATGTATGAGGGTCCTGTGCCTGAATGCATTCCTGAGTCCCCATACAAGCTGAAGACTCTATTAGAAAGCGAAGAAGTAACCAAAGCTTGCGATGCCGGACAGAGGAATTTGGCAGAATTGTTCGGTCTTCTGAAGTCGGTTCGCAAGCTTTCAGAAGATAATGAAAAGCTTAGTAAATTGGTTGGCAAGGTTAATGACCTTAACGTTGCTGCAGCTAGGGATAAGGCAAGCATCCTCCGACTGGAGAATAGATTAGAGGCTTCCAAAGAGGATGGGTATAAAAAGGACGAGGAAATTGCCAGTCTGAAATATCTTGTTAAGGAGCTGGAGGTCCAGATACTTGATCAGAAGAAAACCAATTCTGACCTCCATGCTAGCCTTTGTACAGAGAAGGAGCATTCGGCCAAATTATCAGAAGAATTGAAGGACGCCAAGGTCATTTACTCCCAAGGAGCAGAAGACTGGTCACCGAAGGAGAAGGAGTTGCTTTTAAAGTTGGCAGGTTCGACTGACGAAGTCAAAACTTTGAAAGCGGATTTGGATGAGGTTGTAGATATGTGTGACCAAGCAGTCAAGGAATCTTTCGGGCTGGCTGTTCGTCAAGTTCAATACCGGAATCCCAAAGTGGAACTTAATCTGAACGGTATTGATCCGTTCTATGAGTTTCACCAAGGGAAACTGGTGGCCGTTGTTAATAATCGTCAGGAGGATCCGCCTAACACCCCGTACAAGTTTGCTCCTCTACCTGAAGGTCAGTCAATGAAACGTTCTCTCCTAAAGCCTATAAGCGAAGGAACAAGCATTAGTGCTGAAGCAACTAAGGCTACTGGTGATGGGGGAGGCAAGGCCGGAGGTAAAGGCAAAGGAAAGGACGGAGAGATGAGCCAAAAGAAATAGTGTCCTCCTTGTCTTAGTTTTTATTGATTCAAATCTGCTGTGTTCCAGGATCAGCTCCGGATTATTGAATGAATTCCTTTGTGTAATTTAACATTTGATCAATAAAAGAACAATTTGCCTTTATATGTCTGTCAGTTAAAAACAGCTTCGATCAAAAGGATTGCATGTGTAATGAATCATTCTGGATTTAAGTATGTATAGTGAAGAATAGATATTAACATATAACCTTCACTTCGGATTTGAACATGCAGGATAAAGAACGGATAGGTACATATAACTATCGTTCTCATGTATGGGCACTTTGGTAGCTAAAGGCTTGGTTTGACAGAAAAGATAGAGTATATTTTGTCAAGTATGGATAATTTGGTGTGATGAAGTTGTTTTTTGGAATCACACGTTTGGTATACAAGCCTGGTAAAAAGTGTACCTTGCTCCTTGAAGATCAGGCCTTTTGGTTGTAAGTACCATAATGGGGATCGCCGTTGTGAGGGAACATGCTATTGTCATGAGAACGACTTGCAATGTTAATCTTGAGGGGAAGTGATTGTGAGAATGTTTCACTACGAGTTCATCCCTTAAAATATTCGTTAGGCTGTTGATACTGTCCCCCAGTATTGTTAGGTGATCAGTTCTGAGCGAATATTTGATTGAACAAATTCCGAGTGAAACTTCCGAGCAGAAGTTCTTCTGAGTGAGAATTTCTGAGTGAAAATTCTGCTGAGTGAAGATTTCCGAGTGGAATTTGCGAGTGAAAAATGTCTGAGAGGCATACCCGAGTGTGATACTCTAGGGTAAGATTTCACCGAGTGAAATTTCTCCGACTGCTTCCCGGAATGGTACCGAATGGAGAATTTTCGAATACTTCGGGTGAATATGCTTCAAATAAGGGCGTACCCGAATGAATTATTCTTGAGTCAGAATTCATGAGTCGGGCTTCGGATAAATAATGCCGACTGGAGAATTGATGACCCGGATTTTGAAATCATGAAGTTTCCAAATAAGGGACTTCAAAAGAGAATGTTAATCCAGAGTTCAGAATAACTTACTTGTTGTGCTTGGAGTTCGGTTCGATCCTACAATCCAAAATTCTGATCGGGGTTCGGTTTTGATCCTACAGCCCATATCGTATTTGTCGTTCGGTTTGGTCCTACTAACCGTTCTTTAGTCGGTCTTTGGTTTTACCCATTGACGATTCTTCACCGACGTTCGGCCGGACCTACTAGTCATACTCGGGGTTCGGTTTAATCCTACAATCCAAGCCTTCAACACGGGGTTCAGATCAGGGCTAATCCTGAACCTACTGCGCCCGTTACTCGGGGTTCAGCGTGGTTTGGACAAGAACCAGCTTACTGCGCCCAAGCCTTCTCCGGTGTTTGGCCATACCTACTAACCGTACTTGGAGTTTGGTTTGATCCTACAATCCAAGCCTTCAACGGTGTTTAGCCAAACTTACTAACCGTACCCAGAGTTTGGTTTAATTCTACAATCTGGGCCTTCGAAAGGGGTTCGGTACAGCCTTGTGAAAAAGGTCTGATCCTACTGTGCCCTTTTCCTGGGATTCGGTATGATCCTTGCAAGAGGATCAATCCTACTATGCCCAGGTCTTCAATTGTTCATGCACATTCGAGGAGTTACATCGTCAACTACAGAATGGGTAGTTAAGATCATCCGTCCTGAATATGTTTGTGCACGCCGGATAGACTGAAAATGACAGCATAAACCCAAAACCCTAAACCTAAAAACTTCCCAGCTGGGACAACGAAGGTGCATTTCAATGGGTTTAACCTCACGTTAAATTCTCTCAAGCGGGTAAACACTTGGCGTAGGTCGTCAATATGATCACCTCCAACTGGTGTTTTGGCTATGATGTCGTCGATGTACACTTCGACAAGCTTGGTATGCATGCCCTCAAACACCTTGTTGATCATGCGCTGGTATGTGGCCCCAGCATTTTTCAGGCCAAAGGGCATAACTGTGTAGCAAAAGACACCACGATCATTTACGAAAGCTATCTTCTCCTGATCTTCTTCGCACATCGGAATTTGGTTGTAACCTGAGTACGCGTCCATGAAGCTCAGGTACTGATAACCAGAGGAATCATCTACCATTCGATCTATATTAGGAAGGGGATAAGGATCCTTCGGATAGCAACGGTTAAGGTCCACATAGTCAATGCACATTCTCCATTTGCCATTAGCTTTCCAGACCATTACTACATTAGAGAGCCAAGAGGAATAACGAATTTCCCTGATAAATCTGGCCTTCAGCAATTCCTCGGTTTGTTGGCAAGCTATTTTCTGCTTCTCTGGTCCTAATCTTCTCTTCTTTTGGGCAACTGGTCTCGTCTCTGGGTAGACGGACAATTTATAACAACAGAAAGCTGGGTCTATACCAGGCATATCAGCTGTGGTCCAAGCAAAGAGGTCTTCGAACTCCTGTAGGAGCATCAATAGTCGTTGTTCCATTTCTGTATCTAGCTTGTCATTAATATGGGTGACCTTTTCTGGAGAATCTCCCAAAATGATGTCCCTGGAACTTCCATCCGGTGTAGGCTTTGATGGGTTGGACGGATCAATATGCAAATCCGCCCTAGGGTCCAAGTCGACAAGGCTCACAGAACCAGCAGCTGCTCCAGAATCATTGAGTTTCCTCTTTTTGTTGGATGCTTCCAACTTTGTCATATTCAGGCTCAGGTTGTAGCAATACCTGGCCATCTCCTGGTTACCTCAGATGGATGAGACAGCGTTGTCTTTATCAATGAACTTGATAAGAAGGTGTGGAGTTGATACAACCGCCTCTATAGCATTCAGGGTGGGGCATCCTATGATGCCGTTGAATGGTGACTCGACATCGATTACCAGCACTCGGGATTTAACCGTTCTGGCTCCTGGCTCACCTTCAAAGGAGATAAGGGTGTCAAGGTATCCCTTTGTTGGTTGCTTTGCACCATTGAAAGCTGTTAGTTCCTGTGTGTAAGGCTGTAAGTCTGAGTCATTAAAACCCATCCTTTTAAAGCAGTTGTAAAAAATAACATCACAGGAACTTCCCTGGTCAACAAGGATTCTTCGGACGTCCTTGTTGGCTATGACTGCAACGATGACTACAGCATCATCTCCACCAGGGACGGTAGGACCAAAATCCTCATCAGAGAATGAAATTATCGGAGCTTCAACCCCTCCTCTGTAGGGACGATTATCTTTAACTTTTCCTTGTACAGACAGAATCATTCTATGATGATTCTTTCGGGCTGTAATTGAAGCTCCTCCCCCAGCGAACCCTCCAGCGATCATATCAATGACTTCATGCCGGCCTTGACGCTGTTACTGAGGCATGTTATCTCTGCGTGCTATATCATCAGTCATTACACCTTTTTGTTTCTCTGCATCAGAGAATTTTCTAACCGGATTATGGCTATTGTCATCCCCATCGTCTGGATCTCTTTCTCTTTTCTCATTCCGATCTGCCCTGTCAAAGGATTTTTCTTTGAACAGGTATTGTTTTAATTTGCCCTCCCTAATTAACGTTTCAACTACGTTCTTTAGAGCTTGGCATTCATCAGTGGAATGGCCTGTCTATTCATGAAAATCACAGTACTTACGGGGATTCCCTGGTCTCTTCATAGGGGCTGGCCTTCTAATGCCATAGATGCTGAAAGCTGGCCATCCAACCTCTCTCAAAATCTGAGATGGCTTGGCTGACAGTGGTGCATAATGGCTGAAAGAATTAACACACCTTTCTCAAGGTCGAGGAGAGGAGTTATTAACTTTGGGGTTGGTGAATGGCCTCTCCATACGTTCTGACCTCGTTTTCTCCTTACCCTTCTGAGGTTGTGAAGGTGGTGTTGGTGGCTTTTTCTTTGCAGCCATAACTTCTAGGTGCATCTCTATACTCACATACTTTGAGGCCTTTTTCCTGAACTCTTCAAATGTTGTTGGTGGGCTCTTTGCTAATGAGAGAGCAAAAGCTGATCCTGGCTGCAACGCCTCGATAACAATATACAGCTTGATGGATTCTGTGAGGTTAGGAACCAGGGATGCTTCCTTGTAAAACCTTTTCAGGAAATCCTTTAAGGTTTCATTTTCACCTTGCTTAATTTGGGCTAAAGTATGAGATGTCATGGGAACATCCCTGGAGATGACAAAATGACTTTCAAAAATAGCTGTCATTTCAGCCCAGGAATCTATGGATCCAGAAGGTAAACCTTTAAACCAACCGAGGGCCTCTTCTGATAATATCCGTGGGAACATTCGACACATCACATCTTCATCAGCCCCTAAGTACATGGCTTCAAATATGTAAGCATCAAGATGCTTAGTAGGATCAGTATCGCCATTATACTTTCCAATGGAGAGTGGCTGAGTGGTTTGAAGATGTTTAGGGATGTGGATACTCATAAGCCTCCTTGAAAAAGGAACTTTGAGTTTATAAGTTACCGGGGGTGTTGTAGTTAGCTCCCTCTTCCCTCGAGTAGCTTCATCATCAGAAACGTGGGTCTGTCCTCTTCCCTCAAACGTGGGGATGTTTAAGTATTGGAGAGTTGTGGATTTTTCCCCGTCGGTTGTATGGTGTGTCCCGCCAGTTTGGGATGTTGATTTCTCTCCCAAGTTCTGTCTTTCGCGTTTTAACTCTACTAACTCCTCCATCAATTTTCGTATCATCTCATCTCTTGAATCGGGTGCAGATACTTGCACCATTCTCCTTGAACTCTCGACAGGTGACTCAAAAACCGAGCGTCTATTCGTTGGTTGTTCTTGGGCCGTCACATCTTCTACATGCCCATCAGATATGTTTCTTCCATTCCCTTCCATGACGCAAGGTCAGACTTTGTAAACGAGAGGTGGGAATAACTTTATCGGGTCCCACTGGGCGTGCCAATGATCTGTCCTGAACCGAGGTCTAGAGATCCAGTGTCAAGTAATTCATAAATAATATAAAGATTCTATTCAGAAGACCGGATGTATGGGTATCCGGTGTAAATATCCGTTGTCCTTGTATGAAGAGGGCGGATTGGGCGTATTGGAGATCCTTCACACCGGCCTAACGCGTTGATGTGGGCGAAAGGTGGTGTCACCTGCAAAGATTCTCCGACGCTCCAGTCAGTGATAATATTCCAAGTAAGGAATGTTTTTCAGAGAGTAATCGTAAGTAAATTCAGTCAAAAGATCCCCTTCTTCATTGATGAAGAGAGTTCATATACCTGATTGGCTTGAAATACGAGGACATATTAGTGGGGAACCACTAACCTCCAATAGCACTATATATTATTATTTTATTGTGCACTTGCCAGTATGATTGGATCAAGTGGCTATTTTATATTGAGCGTAGAGAGTATAGACTAGAATTAGGGGACAAGTTGATCATTCCCGTGAGCAGATTTTGGCTCGTAGTACAGGGAATTATTGATCGGTCCCTGTAGCAATGCCTTTTGTCTTCTGCATAGTGACGTGTGGGTTATCCGGTGTCATGGTGTTATCCTGGACAACCAGTATAGGGAGAGCGCCTGATACGGAATTAGAGTCCGGATGTATACCAATGACACCGGTCACATGTTAGCGAATTGATAAAGACGTTGAAATATGTCTTGTAGAACGGATACCGGTATTGAGACCGGATCACTTATTTCTTGAAATTCCTTTAGAATCCTCCCTGACATTGTAATGGAAATTTTGTTGACTCAATTCTTAATTCTTCATGATTGACCTTTGAGTGTCTTGGAATTTGTACCAGGCATATTTTACCATGTTCCTATGACTAGTTTCTTTCATTTTGCATTCAAGATTTCTAAATTAAAGCTTAACCTTGCTTAGATTTGCAAGGAGATGTCCTTATTCATTTAGAGGTCTCAAAGTTTTAGAAATGCTTAAAACCCTTTTACTCTCTAAAGGGTTGATTAGTTTTAAATTTGTTGGTCCCTCATTGTTGTTAGAAGCCTCAGTTTGAACCTCGACCAATGTTGGATCTAGTTTGACTTGTACCATTTGAAAGCCTGCCCGAGGAACAAGTTTATCTTTTAGAGCAAATGCTTGATGCATGTGGAACGGTAAGGAACATCTGGAATCAAGGATGGCAATTTGGACTTGGTCTGCAGGCCAACCCTGTTTGGCCATTAAAAATAGGCGGGTCGGGTCAAGAAATCAATGTCATTTTCCTGAATAAGCCTGACCCATTTTAGCCCGTCAAAAAATAGGCCCTGATGGGCCAGCTCGACCCGGCCTGTCAGGCCACTAATAAAAATAATAATATATATATATATATATATATTAATTGAAGTTGTATTCACCACGATCTTGATTCAAAGCTCATTAATTTAGGGATTTTACTAATAAATATTAGTAATTACATTTATAAATGTTCTTCAAGTTTTAATTAGCACATGACAATTCTATTAATACACGAAAGAAGTTAAGAATATCACTTGCAACTCGATATTTAGGATTTAGCTCTGAAGCATAGAAGTATATGTAAAAGAATAAAATGTAACCTCAATCTTTAATTTAGAAAACAATAGTGATAAATTGATAATTTTTGTTATGAGGTTCATGCATGCATATGATAGGATATGAATCTTAACTAATAATTTTTAAATTATGACTGATATTACACATTATCGTCTTAACTGCATTCTTGTATTTTAAAAGGGTCTTTTCCTGATTTATTTTTTGGAAGCTCTTCCTCATTATCAATTTGCCAATAAGGATGTTGACATTTTCTATCTTTCTGATTTTATTTCAAGTCACTTAGCATATAATAGCGAAGAAGAGTAAGTAAACAAAATTGTAATACATTCTTATAATCTACTAATCATATAGATGAGTGGTTAGTATAACCATAAAGTTTTTTTAAAAAATGCTTAAAAAAGTATAAATTTAAAATAAAAAATGACATGCATAATTTGAAGAAAAAATGGGCTACCTGTTGGCCTGTGGTCTACATAGAATACGAGTCGGGCCAGTGTTTTTAGCCCATTTTCCTTTTTTTGAATTGGCCTATTATGACGGGCTTACACAGGCCTAGGACCGACCCGGCTCATAGGTCTGTATTACCACCCTTATTTGGAATGAGAATACGCAAGTTGCTAAATCTAGAATAAGAACGGTGAAGGTTTTTTTTTCAATGTTGTTAATCACAAACCCAGGGAATTTTAGGGACAAAATTCCTATAAGGAGGGAAGTGTGTTTGAATGTGTATACAGGTTAAGGAATTTTGATAATGACAAAAACACTCTTGAAGAAATCTTTGCAAAAACAAAGACATGGAGTCAGATGCTGAGAAACAGCGAAGCTAATCGATTAGGGAGACTATGCTAATCGATTAGGAGCATTCTGTTTTGGAAGAAATTGCATTAGGCCACAAGCTAATCGATTACAGCAATCAAGATAATCGATTACAAAGCTACTGGAATTAAGATAATCGACTACACACATGAGTAATCGATTACAACTGTCAAAAATGGGATTAAATGCATCAGGTATAATGACTAATCGATTAAGGGAAGTTATGCAATCGATTAGGAGGCTACTGGAATTAAGGTAATCGATTACCATACAGGCTAATCGATTAGGAAGCTGCGAAATCAAATTAAATGCATCAGGTACAGGTGATAATCGATTACAAGCAAAGATATAATCGATTAGGTGCTCTCTGACTTGAATATAATCGATTATAACGCGAAGGTGTAATCGATTACGATAGTGGGAAAACACTTTTAAGTGGGAAACCAGCTCATATGTCCACCATTTTTCAGAAACCCACTAAGTGCAACGGCTAGGAAGAAGAAGGGCACACCTCAAGCTCTCAAATGGCTCTATAAATTGAAGAGGAACACAAGCACAAAAACACACCAAGAAGCTACAATTCCTTTGCTTATTCTTGTGCTTTGTAAGCCCTATTTCTTGTATCTTGAATTTCATTTGTATATCCTCTCATCTTGAGAGATTAGAAAGTGAGTGAGCTATCATTTGTCTATCCACTCTATTAAGAGAGTTATTCACTTGTAAAACACTTCACAAACACAAAAGATTTTCACTCTAGGTTGAGTGGTCACAAAGGTTGGGGTTCAACCTTTGGGTATTGAGAGTTTGAGAGATTGGGTGGGTTGCCCTAGTGCTAGTGAGGATTGAGTTCTTGAGTGTGGGACACTAGGAAGCTGCAATTGCTCATAGCTTGTATCTCTAAACTTCAATAGTGGAAATCCTCTAAGTGGGTTGCTTAGAGGCGAGACGTACACCGGTGTTGGTGGAACTTGTTATATCGGTTTGCAAGCTTCTCTTCCTTACTCTTTTACCTTCACACACTGCATATTGGTTGATTGGTGTTGATTGCTTGTGAAGTACATACTTGAACTTGCCTAAACTATTACATTTCAAATACTGCCCACCAAGTGTTTGTTAAATTGCTTCTGCAACATTTACCATTGTAGTACATTGCATATTATCCTCAACTTGATTTTACTTGCATATTCTTATAAACTTGGATATAAAAATCAATTTCAAAGGTATTCAAATCAAAAGTTTTAAAACTCAATTCACCCCCCTCTTGAGTATTGAGGCCACTTGAACAACAGGAAGAATGCAACACCCTTCATTTTTCTGTGATTAGTTTATAGACTAAAGTGTGACATTACTTTTTATGTGTTACTATAAGTAAAATTTAGGCTTCAACCATCTTATTGCTATGATTGATGTGCTTGTTAGACTGAGAATAAAATGGACTAAGACTCAATAAGATGAAAAAGTGGCATAGAGGAAAAAGTGTTGCAATAATTAGGAAAAGAATTCAGATTCTTAATCGGTACGACATAACTAAGGGTTAGACTTAAAGTTTAATGATCTATATCGAGTCTTTGACGTTTTGTGGAGGATAGAGGATGATGGAGGCTGAGCCAATTAGTCAAGATTTATGTCTATCCAATCAATTGAGAGAAAACTCAAATTTTGTCTCGTAGCTTTATTGGTACGCTCCACTATTTTTAGCCTAACTTATTGGTCTTAAAATCTTTGTAACGAAACATACTATAATTCTTATAAAGACTTTCAAGTCCAATTTTGAATACACAACTGCCAATTTTTATTTTAAGATTCGAGTCCAAGAATTCACGTAGCAAATGCACACCTTTTAGTATTTTAGGTATAACTTTTTCTATAGTTATCAGAATCGAGTGATTCTTGTCTTGAAATTCTCGTAACGAAATTTAGTACAGTTCTTATAAAGACTTTGAAGGCCATTAACTGGCCCATAACACCTAAACACCCTTTAGTATTTTAGACGTAACTTTCTCTATAGTATTAGAACTGAGTCATCTTTGGCTCATTGGAAAGAGAAGAAAGCATGGAACAGTTTTTATGTTCATTATTTTCCTAAATTCTCACTGGAATACAAAGTTATTTTGCCATCAAAAAGTCCCATGAAAGTTGTCCAAAGATAGCCACATATATTGCCTTATTACTTCATTTCTACATGCCTTTCAGCCCAGCTCTTGTCACCCACTAAGTTTCAATGTATCTGAAATAATTCCACTAAAATTTCCACCTCTTTGCATGGTCGTGTGGTGATGGTTGTTTTTGCCACCTAATTCTCATCTCAAATCATGGATTGCCACCTAACTTTCAACTAAGTTAACAAGCATCTCTCCAATTGCCACATAACCCTTCCCAAGAACCCACTTAGTTGAAGATTTAGTGGCTAAATTCCACTAACTTTTCCATGCAAAAATAAAGAACCAAGACCATGCATTCCTCTTGGACCCTTGCCGAAAATACTAAGCCATTACCCATCAAATTTTCCTTCAAAATTCTCATCATTTCCTTGCATAAAAGAGACACTAATGTTCATGCCTTATTTTCTTATGTTTGGCCATAAGTCTTAGCTCCACTTCTTTTCTTTTCTCCATGTCCATCTCTCTCAAAGAAAAAACCTCACTATTCCCTCACTGTCCAGCATCATTTAGTCACTCAAAAATCACAATTTTACATCCAAGACACCATAACTAACCCCTGTGTAACCAACCCTACACCACCACCATCATTCTTCTTCAAAAGCTTAAAATTTTCATCACCTTCTCTTCATTTCATAACCATCTAGCACCACCATGGGAAGTTCTTACATGTTAAACTAAGAGCAAAGGAAGCCAAAAAAGGAAGCCAAGGAAGGAAGCACATGGAACTCATTCCTCTCACCTTGGACGCCTAAGCTTCTTGAGGTAGAGGGAGTTTCTTCCATCTTGCTCTTGAGCTATTTGCATGTGTTGGGTGGTAGAGATCACCCTAAGATCTCTTCCATTCTTAGTGCCTAAAAACTATGTTTTTCCTAGAATCAAACAGAAAATTATTTTGTAAAAATTTTCAAGTTTTAGGCACAAAGAGAAAATTGTTTGCATGTGTTCCTAACTAGCTTGCATGCGTTAAAGATAGTGTTTTTCATTGTGTATAAGTGCTGAAACTATTTGCATGTTGATATCTACGATTGGATGTGACGAAATTATAGGAAAAATCTAGTCTTTGGCCCTTGCATGTCACGATTCTTGGTGTGATGGTTGATATTTTGCATCTAAAATCCTAGAAAATATGGAGTGTTTGACATGGTTGAAATTCTATTTTTAATGTTGCCCTGGAAAAATGTAGTAAATAATATGTTATGTATATGAATACGATGATGAAACGTCTTTAATTTCATAAACTTATCGCCTTAAATTATTTTATGAAACTGTGATATTTAGGACATGTAGTATATGTTGTAATTACTATTTAACATGGATATTGATTTAACTAATTTTATGAGTAATGGATTAAGCGACAAAGATGTGGAAGTATCGGTGCAGGTTGTCGATGTAACACAAATATTTTATCGCATTGAAGAGAAAAAAATGGCAGTAGTGTTGTAATAATCGTTGTCCGGATTAACGATGCATTATTTTATCGGTGCATGTTTTGTAATGATGCGGAATAAGTTTAATCGTTGTCCGGATTAAGGAAAAGTTGATGAGAAACGCGATTAGCTACTTTGTCCTTAGGAACGTATAAAAGATATTTTATCAATAAAAGTTAAAGAAATTAGGAAAAATAAATAAAATATTAATTCTAGACCAATTTTGGTATTTTAGTGCTAAAAATAAGTAAGGATTTCAAAACATGTATACATTGGGCTTTTGAATCAGTAAAGTTAGAATTCTAAAGAGAAACTATGGACAATGACAATTTTTTTTTACAAAATACGGGAATATTTAGCGTTAACTTTTTTTAAATAAAGCTTGTTTTAGAAATCACTTAGTAATGTTTTATAACTAGTTTGAGAAGGATAGAAAGTCATTTTTAGAAGTTTCTTACTTAAACACTAGAGAAAACCAAGTCCGTCGTCGAAGATACGACACGACTACGTTTTCAGCCGTCGGTAAAAACACGTGTAATAAATAGTAACCATTTAATCATATATATTTTAAATTACAAGAATTTTCAATACTTAGATTTTGAAAATAGAATTAGAAATATAATTTCATATGATATGTTGATTTAAAGCCCACATAAAAATTTTCAGATTATTTAATTAAATAGTATTTTATAAGATAAACTTATTTTAGTAGTTTAGGTTTATAACATCATATTTGCCTTTACTTCTTACATCTAATTTACTAGTAGAAGGAAAAATCATTTTAACTAAATCACATTCTATGTTCTTACGAGTACCTATACTCATGGTTATCAAAACCAGACCGAACCGGCCGGTCGGACCGGTCGAATTGGAAACCGGAGGCCTGTCCGATCCAGATGCATGAAAAAACCGGTCAACCACTGAACTAGTCAAAAACTAGTAAAACCAGTCAAAACCTGGTGAAACAGGTAAAAACTGGGTTAGTATTTTTATTTTTTAAGAAAATTAATGCTTAAAATGACGTTGTATTGGACTAACTTAGGGGCAAAATTGAACTCTGATTGATTTTCATTCCGTTGTGCCTCTCCCTCCATTTGCCCTAATTTCTTCATTCCACGATGAACACTACATCCTCTATGCCTCTTCATCCATTGTGCTCCTGGCTCTGTGTCGAGCCCTCTATCGTGCTATCGTCGTCGAGCTCCTCCATCATGCGTCGGTGTCGAGCTCCCTCCGTCAGCGTCGAGACCTCACAGTGAACCCCTCCATCACGGTGAACCCCTCCATTCCACAGAATGGTTAGATAACGTTATACTGAATTTTTTGATTGACAATTTAGGCTCTAATGTTATATTGAATCTGCAGTAAGTTATTATGGTGGCCAAACTGAAAAAGGGTTCAATCATATTTGAATATATAAGGAATTGTGTATTGTGTTTCTCCTGTTTCTTAGTTAGGTTCTCCTAGTTAAACTTTGAAAATTCTAAGGTGTTAGAAGATGGATCTTAAAAAGGATGTCCTTGAAGTTACAAGATGATATCCCTTAATCCACAAGGGTCAAGATTATTGAATTTAATTTGACAAGTTTGTTCTTATTTCTTATTTGAAGTTTCTTGATTTATTGATATCAGTTAATCCACAAGGGTCGGGATTATTGAAGTTACAAGATGATATAAGGAATTTTACTTTTTGTCTTGTTTTTTATTAGAAGTTTCTTGATTTATGTTGTAACTCATTGTTTTTATAGCATGTGGGGTTTGAAATTGAGCTTTGAATATTCTTCCGTCTAAGAAAATGGTGGTTAAAAAGAATTACTTTCAAGCTATAAGATGATATTGTGAAGAGCTAATGATTGTCAAATTTAATTTCCTTGATAAGTTTGTTTTATCTTGTTTCAGCTTTGTGCCTTTATTGCGATATATCTCTTCATTGCATTTTTAAATATATGTTTTACCTCAAGCCAAAGAACATTGGAAATTTTCCCCCATTTGTAGCTTTGTACCTTGATAATAATTTCCATATTCCTCATATATACTGATGTGCTATTGCTTCTTGGTTTGGAACTCCTATTAGGCTATTATTGATTGACACTGTTGTCAAATTCCCTTAAACTGAAACTAAAATAATTATTGTTACTAATTTAATGGATAAAGATGCTGCTTTAGAAGTATAAATTGTTGTAAATGAACTTTGAAGTATAAATAAAATTTTTGTGTTAATTTATATTACCTTTGAAGTATAAATTCAATTTATTAAATTGTTGTTTTCTATTATATATAATTTGATGTATGGTTTTAATCAATTTGTTAGGTGTTTAAGAAGTTCTCATTTTTAATCAATTTGTTAGATTTTTAAATATTAGATTATTTAAAAATCTAATTAATTATTGTTTAATAAATAATAATAATTTATTACTACCGATTTGACTACCAGTCAGACCAGTGACCCTTGAACAGGTGCCCTCACCGGTTCAATGATCAGCCCGGTTCTAAGAACATTGCCTATACTAGATAAAGATTATTTTCATGAAATGCTTAATACTTTGAATGTTATAACGTCATATCTTCCTAAGACCATAAAAGGGAAATTTTTAAAAGTTATAAATATGGAGTTTTGGTATAGGTTTTTGAATTAGAGTAGTACATCTTGCACTATGTACTAAGGACAAAAGGATGCTAAGTCAAGAACCCCACCTGATGCTAGACTAAGTAGAGAGAAAAATAAAATATTGCATTCTGCATTTATGACATGTGACTGAGACCTAGTACTAGCACCTACAATAAGGGGGCACCATTGAAGAAACCATAATGTTGTGTCCCATGATGTGAGCCGGGTCTTAGGAGTACGAACGGGTTGGGCACCTAGGTGACTCAGTGTAGTAGTCGGTCTCGGGCAACCCGTGGTAAGCGTATTGTACTTCAACTCAAACAAGTTTGCTATGGCTATAGAGAACTAGTTCCTATAAGGTCACTAGAGTATGATATGGATCCTTTATGTATTGGGGTCATTGGTGTTCGTACCTTGTAGAGCATGGCAGGAAGGAACCGGTGTATTTCGGTCACTCTATGTACACCGTTACATCGCCTAGTAGACCTACTGTGACCAGGTAATTGAAAGAGATATGAGTCATGGGCCCTATTAGCATCATGAAACACTAATGAATAAGAAAGCATAAGACCCTTAACTCATGCATTGCATACCATTAACTAACCTGCTGTGTGAACAATAATAGTCTAAGTTAAGTGTTTTAATTAATTATTAAATTTTAAATGTTTGTATGTGTTATGCCTAGCTACCCACTGCATGAATACTCGTAGGGTTGGAGGTACTATACTCACCTCTCTAGTTGTTGAATGTTTTATTTGTATTCTTCCTAGAAGAAAATCATTATGAATGTGGACAAGGGTTCAAGCTGTGAAGAATAGAAATTATAACATATGGACCCGCGGAGATATAGCGTGCGCCTGACTTAGTTAGTAAGAAGCAACATAGAAGAGCACTGGTTTAGGTTACATTAATTAGTAGTTATTTGGAAAGACTATTTTATGATAACCAATTAGAAAAAAAAATCTCTTCTACTTGTACAACTTAAGTATCACTTTAGTTAATTAGGATATCCTAGTAGAGGGGATCGTCCTAATTAGGACATCCTAGTAGATCACATGGTTGTAAAGATTAAAGAGGCAAGTAATCACACCAAGGACTTAGAAGAATCATTCACCGAGATGAGAAGGCACAATATGTGTCTTAACCTAGACAAATTGATATAGGATGGGGGAGGATCTAGCTATCTTTCTTTAAGTTGATAGAGAAAAGGTTACCCTAAACCTAACAAAAATGGTCAGAAGCATGGAAATATGGAAGATGGATGGAGGTTGATGGAAGGGGTGGAAGATGATGAAGGAGACGCCACCAATGACTTGGATAAGTCTCTGCTCGCCACTCTAGGGATGGTCACCTAGTGATAAGAGCTTGAAAAGGGTTAGACTTTCTCTAACCTAAAGGAGAGAGTTTACACTCAAATCTCACAAAGTGTAAATTTCATTCAAAACTAATGGTGTGGAATACATGGAGAGGTAATCCTTATATAGGCAAAGTGGAGTGGTGGTCAAGCTAGGCAACTTGGGTTTCCCACTCTTCCTTAGGCCCAAAATCAACTAAACTAGGAAACATGGCCAACTACAAGACCCAAAAATGACCCAACAATAAACCTAAACTATTTTGAGTACAACTAAAATTTCTTACAAACTATGCCCTCATCATAAATGCTTCTTCTAAGTCCAAGGCGGTAAATTCCTGGGATATATGCTGACTCATAGAGGCATAGAGGCCAACCCTGACCAATGTTGGGTCATCCTAGAGACGCAAAGTCTGTAGAACGTCAAAGAAGTACAACATCTCACTAGGAGGATTACATCCCTCTCCTGCTTCCTCGCCAAATTTATAGAGAAGTCAATGCCCTTTTACCAAGTGCTAAAGAAAACACATACCTTTCAGTGGACCCAGGAATGTGAAAAAGCTTTTGAAGAGCTAAAAGCCTATTTGGCCTCCCCCCAATACTGACTAAACCAACCCTAGGAGCGGAGCTTATGATTTATCTCTCAACTGGAGAGAATGTCGTCAATGTTACCTTAGTGTGAGAAGAAGGACCAATCCACCGACCTGTGGTTTTCACCAGCAAAACTTTGTAGGGTGAAGAAACAAGATATCAATGGGTGGAAAAAATTACATACAACCTAGTGGTGGCCATTCAGAAGTTAAGACCCTATTTTCACATCCATCTTATCGTCATAACTGATCAACTCATTAGCAAAATTTTGCAGAAGCCTAAACTAGCAGGAAGAATGGTTACATGGGTCGAGGAACTCTCTAAGTGTAGGATCTGATACGAACCAAGAGGAGCCATCAAAGCACAGTTTTTAGTAGATTTTGTAGCAGAGTTGAGGGATGATAAGGAAGAGTATGATGTTGAACACGTCAATAGATGGATCATTATGTGGGAAAAGAAACAGGGTAGAAATTATACTTGAGTCATGAACTGCAATAGCCAAAGAAGGGTCATTGAGATTCCTATTTAAAGCAAGCAATAATGAGGTAGAGTATGAGTCACTGATAGTAGTGTTACGAATGGCGCTAGACTTAGGATCCCGATGCATACAGGTAAAAACTAACTCATAGTTGGTCACACGACAAGTAGAAGAAGCTTACCAAGCAAAAGACCCTACCCTCACCAAATACCTCTCTTAGGTTAAGGTGTTGATAGCAGAATTCAACTTGTTCAAAATAGTACATGTCCCTAGAGAAAAAAAATGAAAGAGTAGATCTACTCTCAAAACTTTCCAGCACCAAGAAAGTAAGAAACCTGGAGACCCTCACACAAGTTGCTTTGGAAGAACCCACCATCAAGGATACGAAACAAGTAAATGAAATCACTATCCGAGGAGAACACATGGATGACCCTAATAATTGATTTCCTAACTAAAGAAGACTTACCCTCAGATTCCTCAAAGGCCAAAAAAGTTCAGACACATTCGGCTAATTACACTCTAATAGGGGGATAACTTTACAAGAGGGAGTTCACCCCACCTCTCCGCAAATTCCTTAGCAAAGAACAGGCAAAGTATGTGATGCAAGAGCTCCACTCGGGAATTTGTGGACACCATGAGGGAGTACGACCCCTAGCGGCCAGAGTCCTCTAAGCAGGATATTTCTTGCTTACACCATGCTCATACTACAGAATCCTTTTTCTTTAGCCCTATATCACATGGGGCATGGACATCTTGGGACTATTCCCCTGTGGAAAGGACAGGTAAAATACATGTTTATGGCCATAGAACTTTAAACGAAGTGGATAGCAGCCAAGGCCCTCGCCATTAATTGTGTCTAAGCTAAAAAACTTCACTTTGAGAAACATTGTATGCAGACGCAAACTTCCCCATACCATCATTTAAAATAACATATGACAATTCACAGACAAGTATTTTATGGAGTTTTGCAAAAACCTGGGCAGAAAGCAAAAGTTTTCACACCCACAAACAAACGATCAAGTTGAAGCTGCCAACAAGGTGATCCTAAAGGAATTGAAATGAAGGCTGGGGTAAGCAAAAGGAAGAAGATAGGAAGAAAAGCTACCCAGAGCCCTATGGGCTTATCATACAACTTCTTACTTGGTAATCCAAGAAACATCATTTGAGCTCACATACGAAGCAATTGTTATGATACCCGTAGAACTAGGAGAACCCTTCTTCAGAAGAATCTCCTACAATGAGCAGGGGTGGCACTACGGGCCTATGGACCGGGCTGAGCCAAGGCCTATGTAAGTCTGTCATAATACAGGACGGGTAGTTGGGCCAAAAAAAGAAAAGAAGCCAGAAACATTGGCCTGACTCGTATTCTATGCGGCCCGTGGGCCAACCCACTTTTTTTTCAAATTATGCATGCCATTTTTTATTCTAAATTTGTACTGTTTTTAAGCCTTTTTTTAAAACTCTAGATATAAAAACCAGATTTTACCTTTTTAAAACCAATTTTTTTATAATTAACCCAATTTATTTCATTAAAATTTTAATTAAATTATATTTGCATAAATAGAAACAAAATTTTATGATTTACATTTTATAATATTATATTATATTTATAATAACATATAATACAAATTATAAAACTATCATAAAAAATCCAAATTGAATAACCAACCAATATAATAACAACTAACAAGTAACAAGCATTTTTAATTTTTTTTTACAAACAATCACTCAATTTTTAATTTTTAAATAACTGAAACAAGTAACAACAACAGTATAACACAACAGCTATATGTATGTCAATGTCCAAAACAATCACTGAATTATCATTAGATGACTATTGGAGAGTAGTACGTAGTCCAATTCCAATGGCCTTAACCTTAAAACCATTAGTCTATTAAAATCATTTAATAATATTACAGTGGTAATTATAATATCTTCCTAGACATGGAATTGTTTTTTAAAAAATTAATCATGCAGAATAAAGTTATAGATTACTTCTCATGAGATATTGTTTTCAAAAACCCTTAAAATTCATCCTTCAAATTTTTTTCCTAAGTGATGGTATTGGCAACACATACCTCTTTTTCTTTCCTAAGTGAACTGCTTATTGTTTACTGCCGTACTTCAACAAGGATGTGGCAACGGCAAAAGTGACATTGTGATGCATGGCGTGGAGAAGCATGGAGTTAGAGCCGTGTAGAGGAGAAACATGGGGAGAAAAGAAGGAAACACATGGAAACAAAATTTAATTTAGGGACGACGCAGGAATGTAAGCCTTTAACACACACATATATATATATATATATAATATTAATATAAATCTTTTTTTTATTAATGTCCCGATGGGTCATCCCTGCCCGATTTGTCAGGGCCCATGTTTTATAAGATAAAATGAGTCGGGCTTATTCAGAAAACGGGTCTGAATTCTTAACCCGACCCGTCTATTTTTAGTGGGCCAAATAGGTTAGCCTGTAGACCAAGCCCAAATTGTCTTCCCTAATGATGAGAAGGAATATGATGAAACAAGAAGGGAAGACTGAGATCTTAGCCTGGGAGAGTGAGACATGGCGTACATAATGATCCACGCTTCCAAATAAAAATCTGCTCAGAAATGGAACACCACGCTCAAGCCATAACCCTTTCGAAAAGGAGATTTAGTCTTAAGAATGAAAAATAACAATAAAAGAGCCAAAGAAGAAGAAAAGCTAGCAACTAATTGGGAGGGCCCATACCGAATAAAAGAAGTAATGGGTAAAGAAGCATACTGACTAAAAGAATTAGAGGGAAAAAGTATCCTTCACGCATGGAACGCCACACATTTAAAGATGTATAATGGCTAAGTGTAACAAGGGTACTCTTTTTCCTACTCAGGAGGTTTTTCCCACTGGGATTTCTCCTGAGAGGTTTTAATGAGGCCCATCCAAACATCAATAACACAAGTACAATTCAACTTACATTAAGTCCTAAAACCCTGAGCCAAGGGTAACGACAAATTATTGTTATGTTAAGTCCTAAAACCTAGAGTGAGGAGGTAATGACAAATTATTATTATATTAAGTCCTAAAACCCCGAGTGAGGGGGTAACAAAAAAGTATTATTATGTTAAGTCTTAAAACCCGGAGCGATGAGGGTAACGACAAATAATTATTATGTTAAGTCCTAGAACCCCTAGCGAGGGGCTAACAATAAATTATTATTACGTTAAGTCCTAAAACCCCGAGTGAGGGGGTAACAACAAATTATTATTATGCTAAGTCGTAAAACACTAAGTGGGAGGGGGGGTAACGACAAATTTTTATTACGTTTAAGTCTTAAAGAGCCCGAGCAAAAAAACTAAGGGTAATGGAATATCAATAAAGTTCCTTACACAGGCAAGCAAAAGCAATATCCTAAGAAACAATATACACCCCGAGCAGAAAAGACAAGCGGGGAAAATCATAAAGCTATAAAAGGTGACAACAAAATTGTCTTTCATTTCATTCTTGAAAAAAGAGTTCATAAACATAGCAGACAAAATACAAGTAGAAAACCCAAAAGCTAGCTAAGAGGAGGGGAAGCTGGAGTGTCGGTAGTAGTTTCTTCCCCATCGGACTTGGGAGGATCCATGATCTTCCCATCCACCACCACCTTGAATGGATTTGCTTCATCCCAAGATAGGATGAGAAAAGGGTTCATGATCGAAACCTACTCACGAAAGAGATCAAACCTCGACACAAACTTCTCAACCACCTCCCTTCTCAATATCTCAACCTGCTACTACTATTCTGTGCACTGTTGACGAGCCTCAGATTTGACTTCCAAGGAATTTTTCAGGCAGACTCTAAAGCATTCTACGCCTCTTTCAAAGACGCACCTTAGCCTTCATGGCAAGTTCCCTACGGGGCTCCTCGAAACTCACTGGTTTTACTTCAGGTCTTTAAACGACGCCCCAGCTTTCTCCAATGTCGCCTCTCTTGCTTTTAGGTGTTCTTCCAGCTTGGCTATTTTTTTAGGCCTCCTTAAGCTCCTAAATTTTCTCAATCGAGAAATTCTTCTCGTTGGTTAAGGCGACAATAGTTTTATCCTAGGCACTGATATACCCATGTAAGTAGCACCCCATCGATGTCGGTTAGATAGTAAACATCTCCATGGCCTAGTAGATGACCACTAGAGTGAGCGGGATTCCTAGCTAGGAGTGAGTGGGATTCCTAGCAACAAGGCTTTAATTTATAAAGCGTTCCCATTCCCAAGAGGCGTTGTCATAATCAGATTTGAGGAGAGCCTCCAGACGCGCCATAGTCATTTGATCCTAAATGATTAAAGGCCTCAAGAGACTCGAGGGATTCTCCCACTCGGATTATGAGGGAATTGAAAGACATTCCCTATAAACATCTAGTTATCTCTTGAAGAGTTTCTCTCGCATCTTGTGAAGATCCAGGTTAAGTCTTCTACCTCTTAGTGGCTTGAGCAACAAGCTCAGGGCCCAAGGTAGTCACTAGTACAAAGGTAGAAGTGGTAGGAGTGGCAGAGGTGACAGGGACAAGGACAGTGGAAGGTTCCCCTTGATCAAAGCCTCTTTCCTAGGTCAGTAAGCCTTCTTTAGATCTTGAACGGACATTTTTCAGGGAGCCATATCACCTAAAGAAGCACAAATAGGGGTTAGTATAAAACATAAAACAAATAAAACGAAAAGCCTAAAAAAAAAATTACTTACACGTTTAGGAGTCCAGAGCACCCGGATCAGTGAACAGAGAGATCAACGCTTTAAAGCTAAAGTAATGTCCCAGATCCTTTGCAAAAGATTTCCCGTCATCATGCTCGACACGAGATAAGTCCTCCCAGTTTATCTAGTATTAAACAAGTACCCGAGTACAATATAGCTGAAAAGAGGGATGTCCATCTAGGTAGTAAAGAAAGTCTTCCTATGGCACGTCTGGACTCACCTGAATTTTAAAAACTGAGCCTTTCAAACCCTTATAAGACTGATCAAATACCTCTATTAGGCGATGACCAAGAACCCTACTTAGAGACACCCACCCTACAAGAACTCCCGCCTTAAAAATATTTTCTTGAAAAAAGAGGGATGTCCATTTGGGTAGTGAAGAAAGTCTTCCCGTGGCATGTTTGGAGTCACCTGAATTTTAAAGAACAAGCCTTTCAAACCCTTGTAAGACTGATCAAATACCTCTATTAGTCCAACCTTAAAAACATTTTCTTTAAAAAAGTAAAAGAAAATAGGGACCAAAGGAACACACCGAAAATAGTCACAGAGGACCTAAAAGGCATCTATGAAGGCCCATCTATTCAAATAGAGTTAAGTCGGGGCAACATTCAAGGCATTCAAAGTGCCCTTTTCAAAGTTAGAAAACAGAAGAGACAAATAGAGGGGGAGAAGAATGTTTCATACACATAGGTGTGATCCAACTCCATGGGGTTTGTCCGGGCATGGCAAACCCTCTCCTCTATGACACAACCTAAGCACTCCATATTTGAGGCTAGTACAGAACCATTGAAGGTCCCTTCTTGCAATAATGTGGCAACAGCCTCCTTATCTCGAATGGAAGAGGGAAAGATAGAACCTCCCCCTGACCCACAAAAACACACCTAAAGCATAAGACGTTTTTTTCCAAAACAAACAAGGAAGATAAAGTAAAACACTACAACCCAACAATGTAAGTAAGAAGGAGAAAGAAGAAACTAACCTCTTATGAAGAAGAATACTACCTAAAGGCAAGAAGAAACCTAAGGAAAAAATAAAACCAGGAAACACCAAAGACTTGGAAATAGAGAGGGGGAGCAATATAGGAGAGAACTGAAACAAATCATAGTTGAAAAGGTAAACCAATAAGGGGGATTTGGGCAACATATACATAAAGAAAAGGTAATTCTCCATGACAGATCTAACGATTGGGAATAGCATCACCAACTCCATGGCCACGATGCTGCGATGGCCTCTTTAAAGATAACTACCTTCGACACATGGCGAACAACCCACTCATATTCAAAATGACACCTATAAACCCAAGGGACACATTTAAGAGTCTAGGGATACAAAACACCTCACACTACTAAAAAAATCCCCATTTATGATGGTAAAAAGTCATCGATAACAGCCAGATTTTTGTTGCTAATAATATTAACGACGGCATCTGCTATTGTAGAATACCATCGCTACAATTTTGGTGGCTAACATGTCAACGATGGCAAGTGAAGACCATGGCAAACTTAGTGACGAATGCATACCGTCGCTAAAGGTGGTCCCCTTTCTGTGATTTTCGTTGCTCTCGCAGTGCTACATTAGCGACCACAACGCCTTCATCGTTGATGAAATTAAGTTCCATCATCACTATTTTAGGGTACGTAGCGATGGAAGGTTGTCGTAACTAAACAAGGACCAATTGTTTGTCGTCACTGACTTGTAGCTGAACAGGGACCAAGGGTAGCGACGGAGGGTTGTCGTAGCTAAACAGGGACCAGTGTTTGTCATACTGACTCATAGCTAAACAAGGATCAAGTGTAGCGATGAAGGGTTGTCGTAGCTAAATAGGGACCGGTATTTGCCATCGCTGACTCGTCACTGAATAGGGACCAAGTGTAGTGACGGGAGATTGTCATAGCAGGGACCGGTGTTTGTGATCGCTAAATCTGTCGCTACATTGTTGACAAATTAGTGATGCAACTTTGGCCATCGTTAATAATAAAAATTATTTTTTTAATTTTTTTATAAAATTTTATGATTTAAGGTATATTTTATAAAGTTGGATTAAATATTTTTATAAAACTAAAATATATATTATTTTCTTATAATGCTTTTATTAGTTAGGAGACACATATATAGACTCATAATAAACAGAAAAAGATATAACATCAATCAGTGATAAACACAGTCGAATAAAAATATAGTAATAGCCGTCATATTATTTACAACTTAAACAATAAAAAAGCAATAAATACAAAAATATGTAACACTAAAAAACATAAATACAAAAATGGGTCCATCAACTGCGGGGGATCCTAAGGTGGTAGGTCTGGCCAGGAAGTAGAGGCTGCGTCGTCAGGTCGAGCCGGTGGATCAGAGCAATCATCTGAGCCATCAGCCTGCGAGTATCCTCTCGATCCCAATATACTCATTCCTCCGCCAGCTGCCACTGCTTGCACTCCTCTACGAGCTCGTTGTTCAGGTTCTGAATAACCCGGAGAAGATTTGCTGGCAACATGGAGGAAGAGGCAGGGGCCTTCCTAGTCCTGGATATTTGGGTCCCAACCCCACCGAGGCCGAACACCCTCCCCTTCTTGTTGACACCTCCGACAACCTCTAAATAGATAGCATTGTCGTCGGTAGAAGAAAGGGTGGGAGATGCCTCCCCATCAAAAGTCTGTGAGGCCAGCTTAGCCTCCTTCTAGGCCTGCATGGCCTGGTACGCCTCCTGCATATGTTTAGAAATTTCAAATAAGTTAGTAAATCTAAATGTATAAAAAAATTTAAAAACATTTGTAAGCTTAGATAAAGTACCACCATCTCCATGGTCTTCTGGTTAAGCCAGAGACCAACCTTATTCTTCTTGGTGATTTACATCACCTCGAATAACGAAGACTCACGATGCTCCTTATGCTCTTGTAATTCACAACATATTAAAATTGTTAGGAAAAAGCTTTCAAGTCAATGTATTAATAAACATATTTAAGAAAGTGTACTTACAAATCTTTTTTTATGCTTTATAACTGAAATGGAACCCCTAATGTAGACGGAGGCTCCAGCATCAATTTGTCTATTTGCCTTGTTCCGAGCACTGGCCTACTGGAATAAGACACCTTCCCACTTCTACAACATGCCTTCCTAGTGGGGCTCAGGGATCCAGCGGGGGCGCTCCGTCTTCACCTTCACCTTCTAAAGAGTACTCTTGATGATTTTGAAGGTCTTTACGGTAAAGATCCTCGTAATCTCATCAGTCATACCCTCCTCTAACCGAAAGCCACATTGTAAATTAAAATGAAATACCAAATTTAAAATGTAAGCAATGTACACAATAATAAAAGTTACATGAAATTAAAGAGTTATGCTAAACTCACCGAGAAAGTGTCAAACCATCTATCTTGGACAATCTTACCAGCATCTGTCCAAGAGATGTAAGGTCCATCCTAATGGGCCTTTAGAATCCTAGTAATCACCTTCGTAGTGCGAGTACTATCAACATAACTGTAGTTCAAATAGTTGAGCAATTAATCAACAAAACTGAATGAAGCAAACAAACATAAACCTTGGGAGTCCACCAAAATTTTGGCAGAGTCTCCCCTAAAAATCAAACATTTCTAAATCTTTACAAAAACCCTGTTACACACAGAAAACTTTCAAGTACAGTTTAATGTAAAGAAATAGCAACAAACAAGCAATAGCTATGTTATCAGCACACAAACCAGTACTTAGTAAGCTTTGCTCTCCACTAACAAACAACAATCATGACAAATCTCAACATTACAGATAACTATACAACTTACAACACAAATAGAAGTACCTAGTTAGCTTTGCTCTCCACTAACAAACATTAATCATATATCAATCTCAACAATTGCAATAGCAATGTTATCAACATACAAACCAGTACAAAAACACATAAACTAAAGGACATATAGTAATACTTACTCGTCTGCGTCTGATAATAGAACCAGAGTGGGAAGGGGGCCGATGCTAATAAAGGTGTCATCTCGCAGACCTGCTGCTAAGGTTATGACACGTCTGCGGTGCTAGTGGCTACAGCATCACCTGGAAGGGTTTGTGTGGGTGTCCCTTATGTAGTCTTATCGGTCAGTGCGGTCTCCCGCTACGTGGTAGGGGTACCCAGCCTTATAACTGGGGAGTGTCTACCACCACTTTGACCAAAGTGTCCTCCGCGTCCAGTCACCTGCCAATGTAACAATGTATACATTAAGCATTTCGTTAACAATAACATATATATACATATATTTATATACAACTACATACTTTGTGTCTGTTTCAGTTTGGAAGTCCTCTTCAGTGTCATGTGACTCTCAAAATTTGTTTTAGACATGTTATCATTGTCCGAATTGGACCTGGACTGTTTTAATGACAAGATAGCTTATGTGTCAATGTGTTTACCATCTAAGGCCGTAAGTGTCTCATCCAGTATGACTAAATCAATATTCAACATTGAGTGACTGTCATGGAGGTCGCTCAGAGCTAGCTGATAAGCATCTTTAACCTTATTGGAGACGTTATCAGTGATCTAACTACGAGCCTTGGTTTGATGACTGCATACCAGTCTCGGTGCCCTTTAGGGAATTCTGTATAATAAACTTGCTCAATTTGTTGGGAAAAGATGAAGGGATCAAACCCTTTATATCTACCATTTTTTTTCACCTCAACTAAGCCGTAATGGTTGTCGATTTTTGTACCCACTCCGATTGTGTTGTCGTACCAATCATAGTTGAATAAAACTAAATCTCTTTTAACCCGCCTGGAGAAAGAAACTTGAATGATCTCTTTTAACACACTGTAGAAGTCCTCCTCTAAATGTCCATTTGTGCCTTTAACATAAACCACAAAGTTATGTGTTTGCATTCATTCCCGTTTACATAGTAAATTGGCCATTTTTTAACAATTTTCACAGACCCCCAAGAAAGAGCTTGGAGTAAAGGATCTTCAATTTAGTTGTTTGGATCTTGAATCTATTCAAAGCATAACATACAACTGTTACACCCTGGTTTCTCGGACCTAACTGTGAGTAAATTTTTTCACATCTAAAAGAAAGTCCACAACCCTTCAACATTACATCAAGATCTGAACCCCTGAAAACCAAAGAGTGAGATTTAAGAATATGAAAACTGGATCGATAAATAAATAACCCTAACATGTATACAAAATAATTGAGTTTACAATGGAAGAAAAATGAGTATACAAGGCAATACGCCTAGTCTTATATATAAAGATATAAGAAAAGGCCTAAAATACGGAAATGAACAAGAAAATTGAATCCTGGCTAATTTGCTTGAGTGAAAACACATACATTCGCTTAGGCGAGTCATATTCGCCTGAGAGAGAAACAACAAGGTATTAGACCCCTCAATTTCACTTAAGCAAGCCATCCTCGCTTGAGTGAAAAACTTCCGGAACCAATTCCATGCAAGTTTGCTTGAACGGAACCTTGTCCGCTTGAGCGAAAATGAGAGAGAATCCATTTCGAAGGGATTCACTTGAGCGAGCTTCACTCGCTTGAGTGAGATTATGATAGAATCAATTCCTCTAGCCCTCGTTTAGGTAGAGTCAAGCTCGCTTGAGCAAAAAATGGCCAAAAATCACATACCTGATGCATACCCATCTCGCTTGAGTAAGATTATCAGTAAATGCATAAAAACTTGGGTAATTCATGCAACATGACATACCAAAACTCATTTCATGCAAAATTGGCCCAAATCAACACTTGGTATACATTTAAACATGTATTTGAGACTTGAACCAAGAAGCCACACCCCTCAATTTTGATTTTAACCCATTAAATGCATAAATGGCATTTCAAGCACATTTTAGCATAACCAAGCATGTCAATTTACCACATAGTCCTATTTGACCATAACCACTCATACATACAAGTCACATGCAGCCATCATGAGCTAGAGGAAACACCTACATAAGGTATTAGCCATCAAATGGGAATATGACCTATCCACTTCCCAATAACCATACATTTCAACATCTCAATTACATATGAATATCCAACATACACTATAAATTCTCATAATCTTTGAATAACATTATTCATTCATCGATATGGTCTAAAATGAAGTACCATAATGGTCATCCGCTAATGTCAAGGTCACAACCAAAAATTAGCCTTACAACACCAGGGACTAATTTTTACACATGACCCATTAAAATACACTTCATATCCATTCAAATACATATCAAGCATATATAAATCAACATCATATACTATACAAAACAATTGTCGACCAAGGCATTCCTATACCACTAATTTTACCTTCTTCACCAAAACATGTACACTTTCAAAATAGACACATCTTACCCCATACATATCCTGCATTACAATGCTAAAAATAAATAACATGGGAGAGTGAGTTATACATTCCAAGTGACGAATATGAATACTGTTAGAACCAAGAAGACATTTTGAAGTACCCTTAGATTTTTTGATAACCAATATCAAGCATCTTAATTACTCATGTTATGAGTTGTTAAACATTTGATAACATCATTCAAGTGTTTTAGGATATAAAGCACATGTTATAAATCAAAGGGGGGGCTCGCATCTAATAAGTCTGGTAAGAAAAAACTAAGAAGGGAATGCATTAAAGAAACCCACAAAGTCTAGGAACGCCTCTCATAAGAAAAATGTTTAGCTAGACATATAACAGACCCAGACTCATCATGTCATATAGCAAGCCTCAAAGAATCTGAAAAGAATTCATTGATTAAGATAACTTTCTTCAATCAAACTTTATCTCCACAAAAGGCTGCTTCAGTACTCTTTCAAAATTTTAAGAAAGGATCGGATTATCTTTTGAGTTTTAAGTCTCATCTTCAACATCTTACGACTCACCAGACCCCAATCTAGCTTCAGATGTTCCTTTTGAACGAATCAAGTCTGGACCTATATATGATGACTCAACAAAGCATCTTTCTTTCTCAGCACAAAGTTCTATCACTAGAAAGGAAACTTTAAAATAAAGAAAATCAAGATCCATCTCTTGATGAAGAACTTTCTATCTTAGTGAAACTAACTCTGTGCTTGCAATTGTACAAATTTTGAAAGTTCTCTGATCTAAGCTTATCATGAAGAACCACTCTCTCTAAGAATTATATCCATTAAGAAGACTTCTCTCAAGTATTTGAATAATACACCTTTCAATAGTCATCCAACGGATCTATCTCTCTCAACAGGAAAATCCTATATGTTGCAATTCTCTTCTCAATAAAAGTGATGCACAAACATGTGTGCATGAGAGACTCATTAGAGTGGTAGAGAAAAATATATGAGAAAGCAAAAACATTAAGAGAGATCTTCAAGAAGATTATAGAGAAGAAAAAGAAGAAAAGAAAAAAAAAGAGAGCTTGTGAGAGCATTTCAGAAAAATAGAGATGGGGATAGTACTCAAAAGATGGTTGATTAAGATAAAAGGAGAAGACACAAGCCCTAGATGTGAGTATACAAAAGCCACTAAAGAAAAAGGTAATTTTCATTCTGTACTACTATTTCCAATCTCTTATAAACCCAGGTCTATTTGATCTGTTGGGAAAGACTTTAGCCTGAAGAGGCTTTAGAAAGAATACTTGGTTTGACCCAGGAGTGACTCATGAAAGAATACTTGGGTCTACCCCAGGAGTGGGCACTTGCAAAACAATACTCAGAAGCATGAGTTGTGCTTAAGCCAGAAGTGGCTGGATTCAAGAATACTTAAAAGCACGGGTTGTGCTTAAGCCAAGAGTGGTTGGAGTCAATAATACTCATAGGCTCGGTTTGGGCTGCTTATCTAAAAGAAATATTTTACATAATGGAAACACCCTTCAAGTATGAAGGTACTGAATGTAGTTTCTGAGTTGAAAGTGAACCAGTATAAATGTCTTGTGTGTTTTTCTCTTTCCCTATCTTTTTCACAAGTTTGTTGCTCAATCTCTCACACACTCACTGTCTCGCAAAAGTCTGGTCCGCTATGCTTAACACATTTACATTCAAGTATCATTTTTCGGTTTAAAAATATGAATAGACTTATTCAACCCCCTCTTCTAAGTTTGTTCTCTAAACCATCAATTGGTATCAAAGCATGGCCTCTGGGGTTGAACACTCAAACAAGTGTAGAGGAAAAGATCCTAGGTGTCTCTCCTTATTCATAATCATCAATTCTTTGAAGTATAAAAGCCAGACTTAGCCTTATCTATCTCCTCAAGGCTACGCGTACAAGAAGCTAAAGATTAGATGTGTCATTCTCAACATCAACAGACTGAGTTAAGAAGAAGTTGAAGCCAAGAGATTAGACTTCCAAGTGTCTTTGGGAATCTAACAAGGAAAAAATCGTCAGATCAGAAACACACTCGTGCAGGATGAAAAAGCATGTCTGAACCTTGAAGGAATCATCATTTAATGGTTAGGTAATTATATGTGACTCCTTAATTTTTTTTAAGTAATTTATCATATGATTGCTTTAGCATTTATTGAAAATTCTAGATAATTGCTCTTTATCATTAAGAAAAGGTGTCTATTTTTTTTTGAAAATTGTAATCTTTTGAACCAATATGTCTGTCACCGATTAAATATTTATAATGATGTCTGTTTGTAAACTTTATTTGAAACACTCTCAGGATTCCACTGCTTCACTATCTTATAACAGCCCTCTCCTTTTCATAATCTATTTTTCACTCATCAAACCCTTCATTTCTATTTTCTAAAACATCATTTCTCAGAAGATTTATTTGAAACCTTTCATTTTATAAAAATGGCATCATACTCAGCAAATGATATCGTTGAATCTGTATACTTCTCTCCATTTCAATTCAAATGTGAAGGAAAAGATGTTGTTTCTAAACTGGAAGGCATTAGATGGCTCCACTTCTGTTCCACTATTTATGTTTACTCACCATCCATGGTAATTGAGTTCTAGACCTCTGTTTCTGAAAAACAAGGAGGATTTTACCATTTCTGGCACTGTTCAAGGAAGAAAAATTGTCATCACTACTGCCGGTATTGCTATAGCATGTGGCTGCACTAAAGAAGGAAAACTATACTTAGAAGACTACATTGGCACCTTTATTTCTGAAGAAAAAGCCAATCTCTGTGTATATGGGTCTGAGTCACCCCTAACCCTTCTGGTCAAGGGTCTACTTCCTAAGGCTAAATTCCTTCATGCATTAATGAGACAAATTTTCTCTCCGAGAAAGAGTACTCGTGATGCCGTTACCAAGTTAGACAGATTTTGTATAGTGATGATGATGAAAAATGAAAAAGTCAACTTGCCAGATATGATTATGTACTATCTGATTTCCTCAATTTCCAAAGGTCAGAAGAAGGTCCCCTATCCTGGTGTGCTAACTAAAATTTTTGAACTCTATGGAATAACTGTTCAATGTTCCACTAATCTAAACATGTATGGTGGTCTGGTCATGAAAGCCCCCATATTTATCACTCCTAAAGCCCCTCAGCAAGATTAACCTACTGTCTCTCTAAAGGATGATCAGGAATCTTCAAGCGATGGTTCCTCATCTGATTTAGATCAACCTCCATCTGGTCCCTAGAAGAAGAAAGTCAAAACCTGCATAGGTTTTTCACCAAGACTGATAGAGTTTGGTCCCTCCGAAACAAGGTCTGGTCATACTACACCAACCTTAAAAATCTCAAACTCAACATCTTCCATTGGTTTTTTTCGAAGAATAACCAGAAGTATGGCAAGAGAAATCCCATCTAACTCTTCAAAACTCATCAACCAAGAAGGATCCACTGCTGTAAATCCTTTGATTTTTGACTCTCCAGACTCTGAACTTGAAAATTCTCCTTCAATAACTCTAGGAACCACAGTTGACCTTTTGTCCACCTCTTCATACTCCACCTCATCCGTGTCCACTAAAACTCATAACACTCCTACACCAACCTCTCCTCTAAGAGCCAAGAAAGCATGACTAGCATCCTCACTGTGACATCTTTAGTCTATTTTACAATTATTTTTATTCCTTTAATTAAAATTCATAATAAATTTTTTGCAATTAATAAATAAATAATTTGATATTGGTGAAAATAGTTATTTTCAGTAAAAAGTACCAAAATATAGTTAATATGATGTTTGGAAACCCCAAAATGCTATTCACAATGAAAAATTCAAGTCTTTAAGAAACAGGGGCCTGACGCACATGGGGCTTCAAGCGCAGCTGTTGTAGGAAATAAAGGTGTAGATCTAAACTTCAAGTAAGCATAACTTTTATAATTTTTGGAGTTTTCAAGCATATGAGATATGAAAATTTATGTAAAGAACAAGAGGGATTCAGATTTGATACTAAAAATGCAAGAAAATTACTGCAAAAAAATAGATCTAACAAAAACAAGAGAAGGTGAGACTTTTGATACCAAATGTTGTAGGAAATTATTTAATCTCCTAGCCTTGAAATGATGAATCTTCTCCTCTTGCTTGCTAGATCTAAGAGACTTCAACAAGATATAATGAAAGTCACAGATTCAGAGAATGGATGAGGAAATCAAAATGAGATTTGCCTTAGAGATGAAGGAATTATGGTGAAATAACCTAGATTTAGAGAAGGATTTTTACTAGAAATGGAAGGACATGGAGAGGAGAGTGTGAGTAGGTGAATTCGCCACTCTCTAGAGAATTAGAGAGATGAGGTGAGTGAAGTCACCACCTTTGGGAGAAGGCCAAAGGATAAGACAAAGGAGAAAGTAGCCTAGTGGTACTACTTTCTTAAGAGAAGAAGGAGTATCTCACTCTAAACTTTTCTTAAAATTAAACTTATGAGAGATTGACAAAGGAGAGGAACTTATATATCTCTCTAGAAATTCTTAAGGCTCAATCCTAAAACGTATACAAACTTGGCCCAATACAAGCCCAAACTCAAAACTACCACGTACAAGGCCCAAAAGTGGCCCGAATCTAATGGCTATGTAAAGCTCAAACTAATTCCTAAAATAAAATCCTAATAGACCTATAAATGTATAAGAATGAAAATATTTACAAAATATATGTGTGGCCCAATGAAAAGGCCCAAAGGAGGTCCACATCATCAATACCAAGCCCATTACCCTTCTATAAAGCAAGAGAAAAGGGTAAGGGTCTTCAAGGGCTCCTCCTTGGGCTTGGGCCCACTCAAGATATCCATGGAAGAAGCTAAATGATTTTGGAGGCCTTCCCTTGCTTTCTTGGTTGTTGACCTAGTCATAGGACCCTTGAAAGCATCTAAGGCAACCTCTAAAGACTATGTAAGGTCTATAACATCCCAAATTTTAAAGAAAATAAAATTATTCGATAGTGATAAATGATTATTTATGGTCCAATAATTATGGGAAATTTAATTAGACGCTAGAGGTGAATTATCGGTAAATTAAGATTTAAAGGAACCGAATGATTTAACAGACAACATGGGACCCATTTGGTCAAATTGGATATTGGATGGATCTAGAATACTTAGAAAATTATTGTGGTTACGGTATTATAGTTAAAATAATTGGAGACAGCGTATGATATTAAATGGGGAAAATACGAGCCAAATAGAATTAAAAGAAAATACAAATTCCTATTTTCCCTTCTCCACTCAACCATAGCCTCTTTTCTCTCTCTCACTTGACCTTTTTGTCCATTGTGTAAAAGGGAATTATTACCCAATGGTAAAAGCAAATTGAAGCACCCTTTTGTCCAATGGTTAATGACCAATTTTGGTCACCCTTTCCTCATTCTCTCCTTATCACCGTTGGATTTTTTCTCTCCTTTTTTCTTCTTCATTTTCTTCTTCTCCCCCATTCTCTTCATGCCAAAACCATATGCCTCTTCCACCTCCATTTTCTTGCAAAAATTGAAATCAAAGCTTGGATTTATGAAGAATGAAAGTGACATTGGAGCAAATATTTAATGGTCTTCTCTTCTCACCTCTCTATTTGTGTTTGGCATTGGGCTAGGAGAAAGAGGTAAGATTTTGAACACCCATGGCTTTTATTGATGATTTTGAGTTTATTGAAGTATTATGATAGGAGATTAAATGGTATTTTGATGGGAAATGATAAAGCCTAGGCTTGGATGGCTTGGAGAAGTGATTTTAACTATGGTTTTGTGAATTTATGAGAACGTATGATTTATATGAGGAAAATGAAATTTTAGAAGTATTAGAATTGATTATGGATGTTGATGAAAATTTAAACTAAGTTCATATTGTGGTGTATGATGATTTATGCATGTGAAACCCAAACCATAGGGTAGATGACCATTGGGACCATTGATTGTTGTTTACATTGGTTGGCACTTTGATGATGATAATATGCTTGTAATGAAATATGAAGATTGTTAGAATTGATGATTGATGATTGTATGAAACCCTTAAGAAATGATGATATGAGGACTTTTGGTAAAATTTAAGGAATTGATATTTTATTGTCATGGGAATGATTTTGCTGTGGAGGAGAGATGATTAGAATAATTGGTCATGATTGTTAGAGTTATTGGGTTTTGATAAGTTTCCAATCTTAAAGTTTGAGAGCTATATGTATATGAGGATACATGAGAATTAGAGGAGTTAATATTTGAGGTTGTTGGATTTTGATGAGAATTTGATGAGGACTTAGGCCATGATGTTGCCATGTGAAATTGTTGATTGATGAGGGCTTTGAATGAAGCTAAGATGGCATAAATGAATTTGATTGACAATAATGGCAATTGGGTGATTTATATGATGATTTAGATACCATATTGATAAGGGATGTCATGCTGTTATGGTTGGGTATGGTTGACCCTTTAGGATCTAGAGGATCTTGGTTTTGGGAAAGGAATTTCTGAAACCTAACATAAGTATGTGAATTGGTGTTTTAGCATGCCTAAGACTTGATACAAGCCCTATATAATGTTAACAATTTATTAGAATTGTGATGATGCCTTGTGATGGCTCATGATTGAACGAATACATATATGTTTGATGTGTAGATTATGTTTCGGATGATGATGCGGAATGATTGGAGCAATTGGATTGTGGTTCTTCTCTCAAGGTAGGAGAGGAGTTTACATTTCAATTGCATGAGTTGAATGGTTGATGATGAATGTATATGATTTATACTCATGCTTGCCTTGCCATGATTGTGTTAATATGACAAATTGAGTGAGGATTATTGAATGAAAAGATTGGTAATTTATTGGCCTTGGAAATGATATGAATGTATATGTGAGGTGACTGTAAGAGTTTTGAATCTCTTTGAAAGAAATGATGTAACTATTAGTGAATAATCAATAATGTAATAGAACATGTATGTGTGCATGTAGATACATGATTTATTGAGTTAAAATCCCATAAGAAGGCGTGTTTAAACATAATGGATGTTGGGTTTGATGAATGGGGTCATAGGATGGTGTTTCTTAGAGTGAAAAGGTTGCTGGGAATGTATGAATCAATTTATACCAGGGCTTGAATCGATTCAATGCATTTTGTTTCCAAAAATAAGGACTTCCAGGGCTTTGAATTGATTCATGCAAAGCTTTGAATCGATTCAAGACACACTGGAATTACTATTCATCAATTTCACCATGCTTGAATCGATTCAGACGGGGTTTGAATCAATTCAAGGACCCTTGTTTTGTTTGTTGGTGCTCCAAAATCACATGAATCGATTCAAGGACCTTCCTGAATTGATTCATGGTATGTTTTTGGCTCATTTGCACTCTGTTTTGATGTTGTCTGATATGGTTTAGCCATGACATGTTTATACATTCAATTGCACACATTTTTATTATGTTTTAGCAATCGAAATGCGAGGGTAGTGTCATGACCCTCATATACCTTATGTTGAAATTGAATTGAGTTTGTTATTGTTTATACTTTGTTTCATCATGCAATAACTCATGATTGCAAAGAGTATGTGATTATGGTGTGTCTAGTGGTGTTTTGAGGTTGTTTTATGAAATGGGCAAAATATGTATGTGCCTAAGATATGTCATGAGAGACATGAATATTCCACCACTAATGATATATTATGATGAATGATAATGGAAGATTAAATGACATTAATGTATAACACACCCTTGTATGATGATGAAACTAATGAGGGATGATCGCATGACAATGTATTTATTTTAAATCGATGAATCAGAGATGATATCGATAATGGATAATGATGGATGATATTGTTGATCTTTTCCTTGAATAAAAGGATAAGTGTTATTATTGATGATTGTTGAATGCCATTGTAATGAATACAAGTGTGATCTTGTGTATGTGTGGTTTGAATTATATTGATAAATTGTTGTAATGTCACACTAATATATGAAACAATGGTAATGATCAATAAGGTGAAAATCCACTAGGAAATTATATGGTGATGTTGATGAATGTTATTGATGATTTAGTGCCATTGTGATTGTTGCAAGTATTGACTTGCATGTATGATATAAAATGTGTTGAAATGAAATGCCACACCTAAAGCTTGAGAACAATGGCTAAAACCAACGATGTTAAAATCCACTAAAAGATTGTATGGTGGTGTTAGTGTTGATGATGATGATTGATGAGTGGCATGATAGGATGCATAGTGTGAGAATGCATTGATTGACATTTGCATCCATGGCATATCATACGCTGTCTATGTTGAATGTTAGGGGTTTCAATAGGCAGGCCCAGTGGGAGGGCAACCCAATGCAAGGGTGAATTGTTGTTGTTCCCTAGTGATTCTGGGAATCACAAAGCTGTCCATAGTTTAGTGACAATGCACCCTATAAGGCGGGCCCAGTGGGCAGGCAGCTTTGTGATGAGCAGGTTACCTCGATGTCCGATGGGGCACAACTCTCTCGATGTGTGTTCGGGAGGGACCCGTAGCACTTTGGCAAGTGAGGCCATGTTGTTGATCCACAAGTCACGGGGTGACTAGTGCTACTTATGGGCGATGCGGTTTGGTACCAGTAAAATTGGTGATTATGCATGCATTATGAGATATGTGTACACATTATACTACTGCAGTAGGGGCATAATAGCATGCTTATTCTTGACCCACAATTTGATGTTTATATGCATATGCACATAATCTCAATTGTATTCATATTCGTCATTTAAAATGTATAACTCACTCTCCCATGTTGTCCATAGCATTGATGCAGGAATATCATGGGATGAGGATATTTTAAAGTAGAGCTTTTGGGAAGGTAAATAGTGGTAATGGAATGCCTTGGCCAGCAGCGGTAGTAATTTATTGTATTGTGAATAAAGTGTACATGATAGTGTTAATAATCATTGATGTTGGTGGATGCATTGTAAATGATAATATAAATAGATGATGTATTGATATTTTGGGCATTAGAATTTATACCCATTTGATGAATGAAATATGTTGGTCATGTAGCCCATTTTGGGAATGTTTAGGTGTTGATGATATATGACTTTGAGGTTGAATCGAATATGGTCAATCAAGGAATATAGATATTGGAGATGGATGTTGCATGACCATATAGATGTATATATATAAATATATTTTAGGCAATGCATGATTATGATTTATATGTGAAAATAATCGTGGCCTAATAGGCCGGTGTTATGTAATTGCATGCTTTGTCGAGTCTTTTCTCATATCTTCATATATGGGACTAGGCGTGTGCCCTGTATACATATTCTTCTTCCGTTGTAAACTCTATTATTTTTGTACACAATTATAGGTGATTTATTTTACGATCCAGTTATAAATTATCAAATCTCACTCTTCGGTTTCTGTGGTTCGGGTCTTGATGTAATCGTTGAGGAGTTCTGAAATATTTTTAAATGCGAAAAATTTACTCGCACTTTTATTAATTATTTATCTTGATTACATCGGGATTCGGGTCCAGAAAATTATGGTGTGACAGGGTCTATGGCTTCCTCTTGGGTGATGGCCATGTCAACAGCCCTAACGCTACGCGTCAAGATGGCGTCCAACATCAATGCACCAGTAACAACACCTGATCTTGTCACACTTTTAAGCTATCCAACTAACTTCTAACCCACCCAATTGGCCCGTTTCAGGTCCGATTGCCACGAAACTTCACGAGCCACCTGTTTTCCCTATTCCGCAACTATTGGCGTTATTCGTTTTCCAAAATTCCATCATATGTATGAGTTATGCAGAAAATACAGTTTAACTCAAATGTGTGCAAAACCCTTGAACCAAGCCACCTAAATGGACTCCAAATGGTCCAAGGCTTATATACACAGTTTCTAAATTACCTAGGGAACCCATTGGTCCTTTCCAGAGGTCCTAAAACCTGCCGGATCTCAAAATCACCTATTTAGTTCCTTAATTCCATATAAATTCTTCCTATTCCACTATATGCATACTTCATCCAATCATCAATACACTAAGTAATTCACATAATTTATATCATTCATAATTCACAAACATAAACTAAAGCATCACACCCTGCCCATGATATTCATCAAACACATAATCTTAGCTCCACGCCAATATTTACATAAATCATACATAAGTCACAGACTAAGTTCAATATTATGCACAACACATACCTTCATTAAATCGAGACACAATCACACTCCCAAACATGCCATTCACACATTGCAGTATCTGCCAATTTCATGCAATTACGCAATGGCTCTGTGCCATAAATCTATTCACGCATAATATACTACCATTTCACATCATTATACATCACAATCCAATACTTGGGCATCACACATATACAATCGATCAACCACCCAAGTAGCTTCGTGCTACTTGGCACCACCACACCTATACATACTAATTAAATTAATACACACAAAACACCAATAAATTAACATAACCTTATATTCTTGTAAATCAATATATATATAAGTACACACACACACACACACATATATATATATATCCATCGGTTTATCTACCTTTCATTTTGCCCTGGCCTCATTTAGTGTTTGCCTCTATGGTGTCCAACAACAACCTGCTGCCAGTCACTAAAATTAAAATAGAAAGGGGGTGAGTGATTGGAATTACGAATCAAGATAGAAAAAGGTAACATACACTAAGAAGAGCGTAATCTGGATACCTTCCTAGTTAAAAACATTATTTTGTTTAATTTAAGCGTCTAAGCCTAATCCATTTTACATTAATTTTCACATTAATAATTCCACATTCATTTCACTATCCAATTACCATCAGTTGTCATTCATATCCTCATCAAAGCATTCCCATTCCATTTTCACTTACTATATCCCAAACCAGAGTTCCCAAGTACATCATGTATCCCGACATAACATTCTGTTCATCGCATAAATCTAACACATATACATACATTTACCAATTAACCATATTTACAACATAAACACTAGTCTCGCAACCATCACACACACACAAACATATATATATATATATATATATATATTCACGTATACCACATCACAAGTCAAAGCATGCATAGCATAACTGATTCTCAGATGGCAAATATGATGCCCTAGTATTCGGATACTAAAAGGATCGACCTTCAACTACGGGTCTGACTTGACACCCCATGAACCCGACTTGGTTCACCGAGCCCGACTTGGCTCCCTCTCAACCACTAGGTCCTACTTGACCACTAGGTAGCTCAACTGGGTCTGACTTGACCATAGAAGCCAAAATGAGGGTAACATATACCATCAGTTGTCCTCCACCACATAAATCACATAATCAATCCATGTATATTCAACTGGTATAAAAGCCTCACCTCTGTAATCATCCGGGGTGGCTACACAGACTCAGCCCACGAATCACCTCCAGGGCAGCCACACAAACCAGGCCCAAATATATCTCCACAGGGAGGCCACACAAACCTGGCCCCAAGTAAAATGTAATATCATCACAAAACATCACGTCATCGATAATCAATCATAACATCATAATGCGCCACTTGTTATATAGTTACAAGAAATATAATCACCATCTATATATCATCACCCTCATTATACCATTACAATTCATTAATAAATCATATTGTTCATTACCATTGGTAACCACACAATTCTAATTATATTAGATTACTATATATATATATTGACAATTCATCGTTAATCATCAATAGAAATCATCATTATCAAGGACAATATTCATGTTACCTATATACATGTGAGTATACGCATTACCATCATATTTAGCAATATACCATCTACCTTATTTTAGCTCCTTAACTTATTAACTCAAAATCCATTATCATTTTGACTTTACATTAGCTTGTGCTCTTTATTCATAATTTACAATTACACTATTTTATTATAAACGCTTTCCATATTAATTCCTTGCCAAAGCCCTTCTTTATAATTTATAACGTTACATTCTCCCACATAATCTCTCTATCATACTAGCGCCATTTACATACATATCATCAATTACAAATGATCTTATGTCTCATTATACGTTTCACACTCTCCTACCTCTCATATACATACCTTTATGAACGTACCTAGACCACTCATCTCACATTTCCTCTCATCCTTTGTTTCTGGCTTTTACATATATTTCTACAGGTGCCAAGTCTACTTTAACTCATTCTCTATGTTATACATCACTACATATACACTTTCCTTCTCTTAGTATCATACACTAGTATATCTTTCAATTATTTATCCACTTATTAATTATCCTACCTTCTCTACTTTAATAATCCCATTTACTTCCAATTCACATATTTTACAATTCATCATAACTTATCTAAATTAATTTAAAATAACTAAAGGCGGTTCAATATACCCTTTTCCTATACATCATTGGCGCCATACATTTCTACATTAACCATAACTCAGCACATCCCCTTTACCTTGATTCCAAGCTTTCCAAATCTTCCAATCAACTTCTAGGTCCTTTCTGAAATGCACAAAACTCTTTTTCCATTCCTGACTCTTACTTCCAAGCCTCACCGTATCAAACGCCCTTCCAATATCCAAATCTGAATCTACATACGTTGAAATATGGAATCCGTTAGATTTTCTTCATACCCATCATCCTAGGAACAGTGCTCTAACTTCCCATGATCACAAAATGCAAGATCATCTCTTCCCACCAACATGAACCCACGATTTAGAGAGAGAAAGAGAAAGGGAAAGGAAAAGAACATGAAATTGGTGGTTTCAATGGACAAACCTTGCTTCCCCCGAGGCTTAGAAAGCGATTCACTTCAAGAATTCACCGATAATTGGCTTTAATTAGGCTTCCACAACTTGAGAGGGAAAAAGAAGGGGAGGAAGGGTGTTTTTGCATGCACTCTGGTTTAGTTGTTCAAGTATTTTAAAAATAGATCGTGACGCTGACGTTACACGTCACACTGACACTGTAGTCAGGTCACTTAAGTTGCCCTGACGCCACGCATCACAGCCACGCTACGCGTTAGCTCTGATCCTTTATTTTCTTTAAAATTCATTTTAAATCATGTATTCACCTCAAAAGTCTTATTTCCCATAATTTAAAATTAATTAGATACTTATTTTACTTTCCCAAATATTAATGTTCCAAGGATGTTACAGTCACTAAACTCTCAAAAAGCCATCCCTGAACCTCCAAATGCTCCTATCTCTACATTTCAAAATTTATTCATCATATGCATCTCATACATTCTAGCATGAACATCATCAACAAGCATCATACTTATCATGGACGGATAATCATATACCATGCAGTAATAAATAACATACATCCAGGTTCAACTCAACAACAATATACAATACACATCAAACACAACACAATGCAATTATGTCACCCAGAAATCCGTCCATAAGCCATGCATTTGAGATGCAAAGCCCCCCTTACCTGGATGAAGCTTCCAGGAGTCACATGGGCCACTCGGCCCAGCCACAGCAGCTTCTGCTCGGTATTCCAACGTAGGAAGAGCCACACAGCTTCCTTGCCAACCAGCATCAGTCTTCAGCCTTTCGCTCAAGCCACACATTCACTCGCTTGATTGAAAATGGTCCAGTGACCATTTCTTCACTGGCTCGCTCAAGCGTGACCATTCTCGCTTGAGCGAGATACACCCAGTAGCCTATCTAAATGCAACACATGAGCATCAACACTCCAAGCTCCACTCTGCTCACAGCCATGGAAGAATCCATGCTGTTTACTCGAGCAGCAACCTCCAAAGCTTAGTACAAAGTTGTTCTACACTTGAACAGCACCATTCTCCCCACCATGGGGAACCACCAGCTTCCAAGCAACCTGCATGCATGTCTTCATCCATCTCTGCCTTCTTCACGTAAACAGCTCCATCAACAAGAGGATGAAGAGGAGGAACCAACCTCCAAAACACAGCACCATGTTGCCCCATATGGTTACACACAGTTACGCTATTCACCATCACCATGCAGCTCCACTCGGGTTCAACACAGCATCGAGTGTAAGAAAAAGATAAAGGAGAGAAAGAAGATGAAGCAGGAGCTCCAATGAAATCTAGAGAGAAGGAGGAGCATTTCTCTCCTCCATAACATACACCCACAAGGAAAATAAAGAGAGTGTGGAGGAAAACCAAAGCTGAAGCCTTATCAACACACACACACACTCCCATTCAGCCCATCATCACGCTGCTCTGCCACAGCCATCACCTTCGTATTTAATGCAAGTCCCATCAATAGTCCATCCAATTAAAGCCATCAGCCATCACGTGGGGACCACACAGAAGAAAGAGAGAACTGAAACTCTCAAACACCACCAAGGCATTACTATCATTATTATTCAAGTTATTATTATCACTCAATAATTTGCCTAATTGGCAATTAATCCTTAATTAGCCATTAATTCCACCAATCCATAACCTTAAACTGAAATTTATAATTATTTAAAAATCTGGGATGTTACAACAGAGCCCCAATAGAGAGATAGGGAAAATGAAATGCAAGGGAGAGGAGATGCTCCCAAAAATCATAAGTTCTTCTTGCTTGATGAAGAAAGATAAAGATAAAGATGGAAGCAAAAGGGCACACACCAATTGACGGGTTTAGAGAGTGAAAGAAGAGAAGAGTGGAGGAGAAAGGAATGGAAAAAGAAGAGAGCAAATGTCACTTGCCTTTAGAAGGAGAAGCAACGTGAATAAGGAGAGGAAAATAGGTTTTAGTTTTAAAAATTAACCCATCACTTAAACTGCTCCGTTTTAAATTAAACAGGATCTCCGTTCGGGCCCAATACTTTACTCAAAAATTATTCTAAATATACATTCAGTAATATTCTTTACAGCCCTGGCCAACGGTACCTCCATCGGAGATACTTGGTCTGACACTCATATTTTAATCGGGTATTATTTTCAACTTTTCAAGCCACAATAATTTATCAATAATCATAATAATTCCCAATTTAATCAATTCTAAATTTTGTGACATTAAATAACTCATGTAATTCACTAATTATTCCTCTCAATTTATCATTTATATAAATTTTGGGATGTTATAAACGGACTTCGCCAACGGCTTTGATATGGCGAAAACATGTCACCTATGAAATTTGGGGTCAATCAGAGCTAAATCGGGGAAATTAGTTACCTTGGGAGTTAGGGTTTTTGGAGGTTCTGATATTCTCGCTTGAGCGAGTGTGTTTCTGCTCAAGCGAGATCCTCTTTAGCTCCAAGGTCTGTGGCTGGTGTGTTTTCGCTTGAGCGAGAAGAGACTTGCTTGAGCGAATTAAATTTGAATTTGTTACTGGAATGATTTTGCTCAAGTAAGTATTCTTCGCCTGAGCGAATTATCTTGAAATTGGTTCCGTGGCGATTTTTTCTTGAGCGAGTATGTCCTCGCTTGAGCGAATTACCTTGGATTTAATTTTGTTTGATTTTTGCTTGAGCGGGTACTCCTTGCTTGGGTGAATTCTATATAAATTACCTCTGCCTTGTTTTCACTCAAGCAAATTTGGCTTCGCTTGAGTGAATGTAGCACCTCTATTCCCTGGTTCATTTTTGCTTAAGCGAGAGATCATGTTTTCTGTTCTGTTTCATTCTTGCTCGAGGGAGTTGAGCTCGCTTGAGCGAATTTAGCTTGGTGTGCTTTTTTAGCCTTTTCAAATAAACTGGCGTTGGGTTTTGGGAATCCTTGGGTTTCATTGTTAAGGCTTATCTTTGTTAGCCTAATGAAGTTTTGTGGGCATGTTTGGTGTATTATCCTGTTAGTTATCACTTGAGTTATCATGTTTTAATTTGGATGCTTGCCACAAAAAATTTTCTGGTGAATTCTTCGATTTGTTATTTATTTTATTACTTGCAACTGATTAATTAAAATACATTAGAGTTAATTAAGATAATCAAGCAACTTAGCCCTAATAAATTAGGAGGCTCGTTATATTATCTGCCAATTCAATTTCATGTTACTTTAATGTCTAATTGTTAGTCCTCAATTCGTAGTTATATTTATAATAAAAAGCATGACGAAAATAATAAAAATTAGTTTAAAAATAAGTAAATTTAGGTTTTATTTTAAATAAGTGGAAGTTATTGAAATTTAACTGTTATAACCTATTTCTCCCATCTTTGTGGTAAAATACTAAGGAATCAAAGTGAAAATTTATTCAAAGCAGAAGGGTCGACACGTAGCATTAACCCCATGCTCAATGTTAGGATTTTGGTACTGATGATACACGTCAGGCCCACGCGTAGCATCAGGTGCTATGTGTATCCCATTTATAGGTGGGATTACACTCAAAATAGGCTGAATAATAACCAAATCACTTCAGTCCAAATCTATAAACGTGGTGGGAGACAAAAAGAGATCTAATCTAAGCATTATGGAAGCATAATTGAGCAAATCATGGCTGAAAATCTGGATCATTAATGGAGGCTGAGTCAGGAGGCTGACGTGTAGCCCCAAGCTCACCCGTAACATCAGAACCTCTACTCAGCCCTATAAATAGGACATTGGCCATGGGTTTTCAGCATCCCTTCCTTCATTTTCTCTTCCTATACCAAGAAGTCAGTTCTGAGTTGTGCTGCAAAATAGCTTCCATATACTTGAGAGTGTTGTTTTAGTGTGTTTCCTTTTGTGTTGTGAAGTGTGTTCAAGTGTGATCAAGTATTCGTGATGTCTTCAATTGTAAGTTGTGTTTTTACTTTCATCATGTGTAACTAATCTATTTATGTTGGAATTGGTGAACCAAACTATGAATATTATGTTGTGATCGTGAATTATGCATGTTTAGTATTCAAGTTTCATGTTAGTATTTCAACCTTTATTAGTATGAATGTCAAACGGGAGAATGACTTTCTTGCATGTTAAATCACTTTAATGGAAGTAAAAGTTGAAATACATTTAATATACCAATTACTAGGGATAAAGGTTGTAATTATTGTTGTGTTAAGGCCAACACTTAAAGCAAGTTTTTATTGAGAAAGCATATGAGGGATTGGACTTTACGGTAACTATTTAGAATTTATTCACCAAAGGATCAGGTTTAATGATTTTAAGCTGCAATAACATGAGCTTGTTGATTAAGTATACATGTTTATAATTGTTATGTTATATTCTAGTACGGGGATCTAAATTCCAACATAATTTGTTATACCGTATTTAAATCTCAAGTATTGGAATTATTCATAAGTACCATTTTTCCTAAGTAAATTTCTAGATAGATTTTTAATTTACTTTATACAATCATTTTCATAATGAAGCAATTTATCTCTAAATCTGTGAATATTGTATACTTTGTAAATGAATCATTCTTTTGTTAATAAGTTTTGACACTTTTTACCATAGTAAATAAAAATTACTGTCTCACACTGAAAACATTCAATCCTTGAGGGAACGATATCTATTTTGAAAACTACAACAATATATTGGTGTGCTTGCCAAAAAGCCAATAACATTCAGGTTCTAACAAGTTTTCTGGCACCGTCGCTGGGGATTGAATTGATATCTGTAAATAGTAAATTTTTAATTACCATGGTAAAATTTCTTTACTTTTTAACTAGGTAAAATTTTCATTTTTTTTACTCATTCATTTATTCACTTTTACTTCTTCTTTAATTACTCTTGTTACACTAACTCTCTTTGTTTAGTTTATGTTTGAAAACTCGATCTTCTGTAGGAAGGATCTACTTTGACCCTGAGATCGAAAATTTTGCAAAAAGACTTAAATCTTTAAAATCTAAAACATAAACTTCTTCTTCTTCTTCTTCTTCTTCAACTCTTCTTCAACTTTATCTTTTTTTCAAAACTCTGAAAATTCTAAAATGGTTAGGGAACAACAAAGACAAACTTTGGGACAGTTTGCTTCTATCAATGGACCAGCCCGTGTATCAGGGATGTTTCAAGCACCTACATTGAATATAATTCAAAATAATCAGTTTGCTAGTTTAAATCATGAAGAATCGTATGAACATCTAACTATTTTTTATGAATTATACAACATTATTGGTTTGGAACCCAATCAAGAAGAATCTATGTACATGAGACTATTTCCTTTTTCTTTGGTTGGGAAGGCTAAAGAATGGTTTAAATCCTGTCCATATGGTAGTTTTGCAAACTGGTCTGATCTTGAAAGAAAATTTTTGGAAAGGTTTTATTCCGCTTCTAAATATTTTGAAGCTATGACAACCATTCATTTATTTTCACAAAATAATGATGAGTCATTAAGAGAAGCATGGGAACGATTCAAAGCATTGTTAAGAAAGTGTCCAAATCACAATTTGGATGATGGTGGTAAGGTAACAATCATCTATCATGGTTTATTGCCTCAGTTTAAGATGACGTTAAATGCCTGTGCAGGTGGTTCATTAATAAACAAAACAATATATGAGGCAATAGCTATAATGGAGTCCATGTCTACCAGTGACAAATAAGCAAAACATGAAAAAGGTAATGTTTCCAGAAAAACAGGTATGTTTGAGTTAGGAGTCAATGATGCAGTCCTAGCTCAACAAAAATTATTGACACAACAAATTGAATCAATGAGCAAGCAATTTCAGAAACTTCAAATTCCTTAAGTGTCATCACTGCCCCCTACTTAATTAAAATAGTGCATTCATTATATGGGTGAACAACCTTGCGGTTACTGTTCACCAGATGGAACTTGTGACATCCCAAATTTTAAAGAAAATAAATTATTAGATAATGATAATTAATTATTTATGGTCCAATGAATATGGGAAATTTAATTATACACTAGAGGTGAATTTTTGGTAAATTAAGATTTACCAAAACTGGATGATTTAACGGATGGTGTGTGACCCACTTGGTCAAATTGGATATTTGATGGGTCCAGAATACTTAGAAAATTATTGTGGTTATGGTGGTAAGTTAAAATAATTTTTGGTGTAGAGGGGATAATTATTCGGACGCAATGTATATTATTAAATAGGGAATATAAGGGCCAAATAGAATTAAAAGAAAGCCAAAAATCTTATTTTTCCTTTCATTTCCACCGTCCACTTTCTCCACTTTCCTTTACCTCCTTTTATCCATTTTGTAATGGGAAATATTGACCAATGGGAAAAGCATTGTAGGCATCCTTTTATCCAATGGACAATTACCAATTTTGGTCATCTTTTTCTCTCTCCCCCTCCAAAACTGTTGGCACTCTCCTATTTTCTCTTCTTCTTCATTTTCTTCTTCTTCTTCTTCATCCCTTTACCATGCCAAAATCGTTCATCTCTCTTTCACTTCCGTTCTTGCCAAAATGAAAAACTAAGCATGGATTTATGGAGCATTAATGAGACATTGGGGTAAAGCTTGGACCACCTCCTTCTTCCTCTCCTTCATTTTCGTTTTTGGTTTGGCTTGGGTGGTGAGGTAAGATTTTGAGCTCACCTTGTTCTATTCATGGTTTTGTGATGATTAAGCTTGAAATATTAATGTTGGGTTTTATAGGTGTTAATGAAAATGGTGGAAACCCTAGGCTTGAAACAATGAAAATGTGATTCTTGAATATGGCTTGATGTTATATGATGAGGAAGGTTATGGTATACATATTGATTTAAGAAAATTGATTAAGGATGTGGTTGGGTAATTTTTAAGAAACCCTGGGTATTGGCATTTTGGGGTTTTTGGAAAAATTGATGGTATTAATGATTTGGTGCCATGAATAGTATTATTAATGTTGATGAGGTTTTGAACCAAGTTGAATGTTGTTGTGAATTATAATATATACATGTGGAACCAAAACCTTAGGTTAGATGACCATTGGGATATTTGATTGCTGTTTATACTTGATTGGTACATTAATGATGATATTATGCCTATGATGATGCATAAAAGTTGATTGTGATTGATGATTTGGGAAATTTCTATGCAAAACCCTAGAATTGATGATTTGGGACTTTTTGGCAAAATCTAAGAATTTATAAGTTGGTTGTCATGAGAATGACTTTTATAGGTAGAGATGATGTTTGGAATCATTGGTGTTGATATTTGAGGTTATTGGATTTTGATGAGGTCTTATCCTAGAGATGTAAAAGATATATATATATATATATATATATATATATATATATATATATAAGTATATATGATGTTCATTGTTGGGTGTTAATTATAATGATGATCATAATGGTAGATGACCATGTGTGATGGATTAATGAAATGGAAATTTTGAGTTGATGAGTTATTAGGCCATGATATGTGCCATATGAATTTGTTGATTTATGATGGTCCAAAAGAAACCAAAAGGGTTTATGTTGAATTTGGATGGTTCATGTGTGATTGGGAGCAATAATGAGGGAAGGATGTGATGTTGTTGTTGGTGGGTATGATTGACCCCTTAAGATATAAATAGTCTTGGTTTGGGAAAGGAATTCCCGAAACCTAACACAAGTATATGAATTAGTGTTTTGACAAGTTTAGAACTTGTTACTAAGCCTTAAGATAAGCTTACAAATTTATTGTAGTGGTGATGATGCCTTGTGATGGCTCATGATTGAATGAATGAATGTGTATGCATTGATAAGTGATTATATTCTGGGCAATGCGGTGAAACAATCGGAACATTCAAGTCGTTGTGGTTCTTCTCTTGAGGTAGGAGAAAAGTTTACATTTCAATTGCATGAGTTGAATGATTGGTGATTAATGTATATGATTTGTACTCATGCTTACCTTGCCATGACTATGTTAAAATGATGAGATGAATGATATTTGTTGAATGAAATAATTGGCAATTCATTGGCCTTGTAAATTATATGAATACGTATATAAGATGGCAATAGGAGTTTTAGGATCCCTTAGAGGGAATGATATGATTCTTAATGAATAATCCATGTTGTTAATGGCTTTCCTAACTTACAAATCGATTCCCATACTCTCAATCAATTTAAAGGCTACTGGAATTGCATGAATCGATTCATGACATTTTGTTTCCAAAAATAAGGACTTCCTGGGCTATGAATCGATTTACACGATTGGTTGAATCGATGCATAGCTCACTGTTTACGTGGGATTACTTTTTAACTCATGTGAATTGATTCATATGATACATGAATCGATTCACAAGCCTTTGTTTCACTGTTTTAGGATTCTAAAATGTATGAATCGATTCAAGGGTTGCCTGAATCAATTCATGGCTTGTTGTTTGACAAAATTCCTTAAGTTTTAATGTTGTTTAGTGTTGTTGAGTCATGGCATGTTTATGCATTCGATTGCCCATATTTTTAATACATTTTAGCAATTGAAACATGATGACATTGTCATGTCCCTCATATACCTTTGATGTTGAAATTTGACATGAACTTGTTATTATCCAAACATTGTTTCATCATGCAAAACATATGATTATGTTGAGAATATATGATTGTGGTGTGTCTTAGTGGTGTTTGATATTGAATTGAGATGTTGGCATGATGTGAGTGTGTGCCTAAGATATGTTATGAATGTTAGGGAATCCCTAGTACATGAGCAGCGGAAATACAAGGATTCCCATAGGATTTACAAAGCGACGTGTTTCAAAGCATAAGACAAACACAAAAAAAATCATTTTTAGGATTACCTCTTGAAGAACACCGAAGCAGTCGTAGCCTCGTCCTTTAGGAGTCCACATGAGCACTCCCACCAGAATCACTTGCCAACTGCTAGTTTGACGGCGTGTAGCTCTTGCAACTTTTACGTATTTGTGTCTCTTTTTAGTGAACGGCCTATGAGCATCTTATGCTCTATTTATAGGCTTAGGTTTGACCTAATTTGTTCTCTCTAAAGAGTGGGCTCCTTACTCATTCTAAATGAGTTAGGCCCAATAGCTTTCTTTTAGTCCAACTAAAATAAAACAAAACATTTTTTGATGGGCTTACTCTATGTGTGTGACCTTATAGGTAAAATACTCAGTCATATTAATAATAAATTATTTTATTATTAATATAAAATAAGAGCGGCACCTAGCAATGCATCATTATGTCTGAATATTATTTAATATTAACATAACCTATAAGTGATAATTATTTTATATGTTTGTTCCTTTTGTCACGATATCCTAATTGGGCCCAAGGCATGGTCGCGTCATCCTTGTACGACCCAATTTATTTTACTTGATACCGGAGTAGACTTGATCCAAATAAATATCTAATATTTATTCTTTCTAGCATGGCCATGCGTTTCCTTAGTCTCACTTCATCAAGTGGCCTATAGATATCACTCATGACACATAGGAGAGACAAATTTCATCTACATCACTCATATCCCTCTGTATATTTGTTCATTGCCTATTCACAACCTTTATAGTCCTCTTGTTACAGAAGACGTTTGATTATATTAAAATAACAAACTCCTCATGTAGGAATTGTTGTGACTTCAGGTCGAAGGACTACATATACGATTGTCACATTGAGAATCGTTTATGGCATTCATGTAACGTTCCATGCAACGTTCTCATGGTGGGTCTGTCAAGTACATCATTACTCTTAATGTGTACACATGTGAAGACTTGCTATCATCTATATCTATGATCTGTGAGATCAGGTCATCAGTACACTCACACATTAATCTCAATGTATTTACATGTCCCCATGTAAATACTTGACTATGGACATTTTAGGAATAACTTTTATATGACCTATTACTCTAAGGATAAATACGTTTTAAAACAATTTTAAACTAAAATACTTATTTTATTGATAAGCACAAAAATGATACAAATGAAAAAGCATAAAAGCTCATACTACATACACTAACAATGAAAAGATGAACGTTCCACCATTAATAATATCATATGATGAAAAGTAAATGATGAGATTGTATGACACACCCTGTTAATAATGAAGCTAATGTGGGGATAATTGTATGACAATGTGTTTGTGTTAAATTGATGAACCAGAGATGATATCAATAATGAATAATGATGGAGGATGATTGTTGATTATTTCCTTGAATAAAAGGATGATTGTTACTATTGATGAATTGTTGAATACCATTGTGTTTGATACAAGTTTGATCTTGTATGTATGGTTTAAAATTTTATTAATAAATTGTTATGATGCCACACTAATATATAAAACAATGGTAATGATCAATGAGATAAAAATCCACTAAGAAATCATGTGGTGATATTGATGAATGTTATTGATGATTATGGTGCCATTGTGAATGTTGCAAGTATTGACTTACACGTATGATATAAAATATGTTAATGCCACACTTAAAACTTAAGATAATGGCTAAAACCAACTATGATAAAATCTACTAAGAATTATATGGTGGTGTTGGTGATGATGATGATGATTAATGAGTGGCATGATAGGATGTATAGTGTGAGAATGTATTTGATTTGCATTGCATTACATCCATGGTATATCATACGCTACCAGAAAAGAATATTAGGGGATTCCTCCAGTTGGCCCAGTGGGAGGGCAGCTCTGCGTAGGAGCATTCTTGTTGTTCCCCTATGACTTGGTGTGTAAGTCATGAAGCTGCCCATGCTAAGCTACGGGGAGCTGCATGTGGTTGACCCTTGTGGGGGGTAGCTCTAGAGGAACAGGTGTCCCCGGTGGTCCTTTGGATCACAACTACCATGATATGAGTCATGGTTGGCCCGTAACACCTTACATTGTTGATTATATTGTTTACCGCGGTCATGGTGAAAATGACCAGTGTTACAAAATGGGTGATGTGATTTGGTACCAGTAAAATTGGTGATTATGCATGCATTATGAGATATGTGTACATATTATATCACTGTAGTAGGGGCATGGCTATGTGATCATGCTTGATCCCACAATTTGATGTTGTTTCCCATAGTCAGATCAGTAATTTGTTATTGATAATTCCATTGTGCATATGCATTAACCTAAGAGCATTTGCATATAGCATGGAGATATGCCAAAAAGTAATGATGATTGAGATTGAGATATGATGATGATGAGATGGGTAAATGAATACCTAAAAGACAACATGTAAAATATGAATACAAAGAAAAGATGTTGTACATAATGACGTTGTATGTGATGGCCCAATATGATAAAGGGCGTGCTTGTGTATCATTGATGATAATGGTGATGGCCCATTATGGTAGTGAGAAATGACGTGTATATGTGGTTGCTTTGCAATGAATTGATTGATAAATATGTTATATTTATGTGTTGTTGAAATGAGGAATTATGATGATTATTGGTGATTTTAGCAAAGTATAGATAATGTTAATATGCATATACACATAATCTTAATTGTATTCATATTCATCATTTGAAATGTATAACTCACTCTCCCATGTTTTCCATTTTTAGCATTGATGTAGGAATATCATAGGATGAGGATATTTTAAAGTAAGGCTTTAGAGAAGATAAATAGTGGTAATGGAATGCCTTGGCCGACAGCGATTGTAATTTATTGTATTGTGAATAAAGTATATATGATAGTCTTAATAATCATTGATGTTGGTGGATGTATTATAAATGATAATATAAATGGGTGATGTGTTGATATTTGGGGTATTGGAATTCATACTCGTTTGATGAATAATATGACAATGGATATGTAATCCTTTTAGGCATGTATAAGTGTTGACAATACATGATTTGAGATTGAATTGAATGTGGTCAATTATGGAATATGGATATTGGAGATATATGTTGCATGACCATATATATATATATATATATATATATATATATATTCTAGGCAATGCATGTTTATGATTTATGTGTAAGATTGGTTGTGACCTAATAGGCTAGTGTTGTATGCTTACATGCTTTGCCGAGCCTTTTCTCATATCTTCATATATGGGACTCGGCGTGTGCCCTGTATACATATTCTTCTTCCATTATAAACTCTATTATTTTGTATACACTTATGGACGATTTAATTAGCAATCGAGTTTGTAAATTCTCATATCTCACTCTTTGGCTTTCTGTGGTTCATGTTTTGATGTAATCATGGAGGTGTTTTAAAATTATTTTAAACGTGAAAATTGGGTTAATTATTTATCTTGATTACATCGGGATTCGGGTCCAGAAAATTAGGTTGTGACAGAACTGAACAAGAGCAAGCCAATTTTCTGCTCCACCAAAGAATACCTGTAGGTAATTTACCTTTCAATATTGGTAATCTTTTTCCTAACAGTTGTAACATCCCAATTTTTATATAAATATTTAATTAAAGGGAAATAAATGACAATTATTTATGTATGGAAAGATTAATGGCCTAAAAATATAGAAATGAATTAAATTGAGTATAATATAATTTTTCATAAATTACTAAGCTTCATGAGCTAAGATTTATACCCGATTAAAATGTGGGTGTCTGACCAAGTATCTCTGATTAAGATGCCATTGGTCAGGGCTGTAGATAATATTATTGGAAATCTGAATATGTATTTGGATTAATTTTTAGATAAAGTATTGAGCCCAAACAGAGATCCTGTTTGTTATAAAACGAAAAGATCTAAGTGATAGGCTTAAAACTTAAGTGAAAACCTTACCATTTAACTCTCATTTTCTCGTGACCCTCTCTTTCCCTTAGGTAAACACATTTCACTCTTTCTCTTATTTTCCACTCATCTTCTTCATCTTCTTCTTCACTAAAAACTCAAGACCAAGAGGTGTCCTCTTTCTCTTTCCATTTTCGTCTCACCATGTGCATAGAGGAGACCATGGGTGCTTGAAGCTTCTCCTCTCTTCTCCTATTTTCGTGCTCTCTCCCACTCCTTGGGTACCTATTCCCTTTTCTTGGTTTAAGGTAAACTCTTCATCATTTTTATGGTGGTAAAGACCTAGGTTATGTGTTGTAATGGTTGAGAGAGTGTTTAAATGCATATGGGTGTTGAAGGAAACCATTAGGTGCATAAACCCTAAGGTAGGGTGAGAAGAATATGAATTTTTAGGGGCAATGAATGGGGTAAACAAAAATATAGATTTGGAAGGTGATAAATCATGTGTGTTAATGATGTTTAATGGGTTTTTAATGAAACCCTAACCTTTGATTTTGGGGAAAATGTGTAATGTAGATATGATTAGCATTATTGATGATAGAAGAGTTATTAATGATGAGATGTTGCCATAAATGAGGATTTGTAATGGTGGTTGGGAACCATAAATGAAAAACCCACTTAAAAAGGGTTCGGTATGAAATTGGTATATGTGGTAACTTAACTATTTAGGTTGTTGCCTTTGGTAATAATGAATTTTGATCAAGGGGAAGGGATTCCTGAAGCCTAATTAAGCAAATGAATAAAACTTGTAAATAATTACTACATGATGAGAATCATCTGCGTATATGCATATATATTGAGAATGATACTTGGATGAATGATTGATGTGGTCCCATAATTGATTGGTGTAGGACTTGATAACACTTGTGAGGTGAGAACATCAAACCCGGAAGTTTACATCTCTTGAAGTAGGAGAGGGGTGTATTTTCTAAATGAATGATGCCTTGTGTAATGATAATGTATGTACTGATGCCTTATGGTATACTCTTCATTGGTTGGTTGTTGTGGTTCATGAATATGATATGAAATAGATATTTAACCTTGTGATGAGCGATTGTGAAAATGATACCTTGATGAGGTTACGAATGATAGAGTATATTGATGATATATTATTCATTTTCCATGTGTGGATTGACTTGATAAAATACTTGGCTTGAATAGTCTTGATGTTTTTGAATGATATGTATTTGGAAGAATGATATATATATATATATGTATGTGTGTGTGTGAGTGATTGAAAGCCACTAGCTATGGGAATGAATATGAACCTACCCTAGACGAGAGGGTAAAATATTCCTTATGAAGCCAAAGCATGCATGAGCATAATTGCATATATAGCATGGCATGCATAAGCACATTTGTGATGTAAATAACCTTGCGGGGTTCTATAAAGGGAGTACCCTTGCGAGGCAGGAAACTGATGTGATGATATTTGTGATGTAAATGACCTTGGGGGTTCCACGAAGGGAGTACCCCTTGCAAGGCGGGAAACCGATGTGATGATATTTGTGATGTAAATAACCTTGTGGGGTTCCACGAGGGGAGTACCCCTTGCGAGGCGCGAAACCGATGTGATGATATTTGTGATGTAAATAACTTTGCGGGGTTCGACGAGGGGAGTACCCCGTGCAAGGTGGGAAACTGATATGATGACCTTTATGATGTAAATAACCTTTCGGGGTTCCACGAAGGGAGTACCCGACGTGACGACAATAAGAAAATTACAAATTGAATGACCTTGCGGGGTTCCATGAAGGGAGTACCCATTGCAAGGTGGGAAACCGACATGATGATAATTGAGGTGAGTGGTTGCAATCACTGATGGAATGAAACCGGATCCGTGCATATGCATCCTTAAACACCAGCATGTGCATTAGCCATAGAAGCATAGCATTAAGTGATACCCTATTGAGAAAGTTATAGAGGTGTATGTGGAATCCCCTTTTGGTCACTAATTATATTTGTGTTATTGTTTTGGTGTGGCCCCTATGAAATTTTATAAAATGACGATGAGTGTGATGGAATTATAAAAGAATAACATGGTCTGAATGATGTGTCCTTGAAGAAGGATTTGTTATTTATGCATTTGTGGATGAACGTGTGGGTGCTCAACGAATTTGATGATTTGATTGATACTATTAGGTAGGTTAGAATTTTATTTTTCTATGAAATTCTGCATAATTTCTACATTCTGATAGGCCGTAATCGATTAGATTATCAGTCTAATTGATTACGAGGATTATGTTTCTATAGTAATCAATTGGCTTAATTGATTACAAACTTGTACACAGCCCAGTAATCGATTGTGTTCAAGGGTGTAATCGATTAGGGACCAAACAGAATCAATGTAATCGATTATGTTCAAGGGTGTAATCGATTATGTACTAATACAGAAACAAGGTAATTGATTAGCCTAGTTTCATAATCGATTATGCACAACACCTGATACATTATACCACCTACAAAAGCAGTGTAATCGATTAGTTCCTTCCCTGTAATCGATTATTATTAGCTAAATTGAGTAAATCAGCTTAGGAATTGCATTTCTACTTCTTTTGAGTACTTATCTTGTACTCCTTGGTCCTGTAGGCCTACTTGACAACTAAATGGGGGTATTCTAAAACCTTCTCCCAATCCCATACATACTTTTGGAATAATTACGTACTTCTGCTGTTCCTAACCTTCCTATACTTGCTTCAAACAATTCTATGACTCAATTAATCCTTATTTTTGAATCAAGTTATGCATTCCGCTATTTGTTAAATCTCATACCTTCTCATATATTCATATATGAGTTAGGTCTTCATATAGATCTAGGATTGACTTCGTAAAATAGAATTGTGGTGTTCTTTATCCACCTTTTAAGATTTAAAAATGCAAAAAATTTACCCTCAACCTTATTGTCCGAATGATTAATTTTAATGATTTATTTACCAGATTAAGGGCGCCACATTGGGTGGTATTAGAGTATGACATGTATTTAGTGGATGATTGTTATTGTTGCTTGACTTTGTATGGATTGGTTGTGGTTGAAACTTGATTCCTATAAGTTTGGCTAAGCTTTCTTCACACTATTCTCCTTCAATGATGAATCCTTATGATTATGTGAGTGCTTATGACATCATAATATGATGACACTATAGCTAGAGCTTTGAATCGCTTTGCTAATCTTCTTGAGTCGTAAAACTGTGATAGACAAGAAGCGGAAAGGCAAGCTACTCCTTCTACTCAAGGCACTCATGGCCTCGACAAGTTTTTGAAGCGGAAACCCTTAGAGTTTCATGGGGGATTTAGACCCGAGCAAGCTTATGTTTGGATTCTAGATGTTGAGCGGATCTTCGACAGCTTTGAATGCACTGAACTCCAAAAAGTGGAGTATGTTATTTTTATGATGAGAGATGAAGCTGAGACTTGGTGGAGACTCTCCAAGAGATGAATGATTGTTGTAGCTATTCCCTTGACTTGGGAGAATTTTAAGTTTTAAGCTCATGAGAAAATATGTGCCGGAAAGTTATAAGAGCAAGAAGGAGCTTGAGTTCATGGAACTTAAGCAAGGCACCATGACTGCGGAAGAGTATGCCTCCAAGTTTAAGGAGTTATGTAAGTTCTACCCTCCTTATCAGCAAGAGGGGACTGAAGCCTCGAAGCGTGTGAAATTCGAGAATGGTTTGCGCCCTAATATACAGAAGGCAATTTGTCATCAAGAGATCTGAAGCTTTACGGTACTTGTGAACAAGTGTCACATTTATAAAGAGCATGACCACCTCATCATCCTAAATTTGACTCTAAGTTGAAGGGTCAATCTTCTAAGTTCAAGAAGCATGAAAGTTTCAAGAGGGAACATTTTATACGGGGTGCTTATTCTAATGCTAAAGCTAGAGGCGGTGGTCATGGAAACACCTTTGGCCGGGGCAATGCAAATGCCAATGGGCCGAAATGTCATAGATGTGGTGGACCTCATCATGTTCGTGAGTATACTCAATGAGATGCTGTGGTTTACTTCAATTATGATAAGGTAGGACATATTCATCTTGCATGTCCTTTACTTATAAGGCGGGCTCACATGCAAGCTAATACTCCAAATCGTGCTAATGCTCCCGCTCATGTGAACCGCGGAGGCCACAATGGTGGTCGGGGCCGTGGTAATGGAAACAATGGTGGCTGGAATGGTGGCCGTGGGGGCTATAATGGTGGGAGGCATGGTGATGGTCGTGGTAACAGTAATGGTGCTAGAAATGGTGATGGAAATGGTGGATGTAACATCCCAAATTTTATGAAAATAATTAAATGGAAAGGATAAATAATGAATAATTATAAATGGACTAACTAATGTCCCAAAATGTTGGAATAATTAAATTAAGATTTATGAGGGCTAATTATAATTTATTTAGACCTTAAGAGTTAAAATTATACCCGGTTAGAATATGGGTGTCGGACCAAGTGTCTCCGATTGAGATGTCGTTGGTCAGGGCTGTTAAGAATATTATTGGGAATCCAAATATGTCTTCAAAATAATTTTTGGAATTAGTATTGAGCCCGAACTGAGGTCCTGTATGTTATAAAACAGTAAAATCTTAATGGGAAGTAAAAACTTAAAATAAAACTCTCTTCCTTCTCTCATTTTCACGCCACTCTCCTTCTTTTCCTTTCTATTCTTTTCCTTTATCCCTTTTCATTCTCTTCTTCTTTTTCTTCTTCTTCTTCCCAAAAACCTAGAGGAGGCTTTATGCTCTTTCCATTCCATTTTCATTCTCATAGAAGCTTGAAGGGAGCTATTGGGTGTTGATCCTCTTCCTCTCTTCTCCAATTTCATTGGGTCTCTCTCCCTCCCTTGGCCCCATTTTCGTTTCATGGTGAGGTAAGTTTTTCTCACCATCTTTGATGAAGTTAATACCATTCTTATGAGTTTTAAGGCTTGGGGGAGTAATGTAGGTAAATGAGGTATTTAATGGAAGCTTTAAATGTGGAACCCTAGAGTGGGTTGTCATAAATATTAACATGGGTGGCAATAAATGAAGAGGATAAATGCATAGTTAGATGGTAATGAGGAATAAATGGGTATTAATGAGTGTTGTTGGGTTTTAGTGGAACCCTAATTTCAATAGATTGGGGAAATTATGAAATGTGAGTAGAATGTAGGTTTAATGATATTGGAGAATGATATTAATGATGAAAGATGGCCATTTATGGTGATTAATGAGTATTGGTAATAGTTGTTGGGTTTTGATGAAAACCTTTACCTTAAGAATTTGGGAAAATGGATATGTTGTAACTTAGGAGGTTAAATTGAAGGTGAATAGATGATGTTTAAGATTGAATGTTGATGTTGATAAAATGGTGAACTAAGTCATGAGTTATAAATAATAATATATACATGTATATAGGTGTGTTGATTTGAGGGATTAGTCTAAATTGTTGATGTCTATGATGTTGATAATGGTTGCAACCCATTAATAGTGGACTAAGAAATGGATATTTAAATTGATGAAGTCTTAAGTCTTGATATGCCCATTTGGGAATTATTAATTGATGATGACAGTTGAGTGATTCATGAGATGATTTGGAAGCCTCATGGATATGGGCCATGGTATTGTCGTTGTTCAGATGGTTAACCCCTGAAACTTAGAGGATCTTGGTTTTGGGAAACGAATTCCCGAAGCCTAACACAAGTATATGAATAGGAGCTTTGACACATTTAGAACTTGTTACCAAGCCTTAAGAGATATTTATGGTTGTTTAAGAATTATGATGAAAGCCTTGTGATGGCTTATGATTGAATGAATACATATATGTTTGTTTGTTGATAGGATTGTGTTTCAGATGATGATGTGGAATAATCGGAGCACTCGGATTTCAGCTCTTCCCTCGAGGTAGGAGAAGAGTTTACATTCAAATTGCATGAGTAAATTAAGAGTGATTTGATGTATGTGTTAAATACTCATGCCTGCCTTGCCATATAGTTATTGAGATAATTAGAATGGCAAATTGATGATTATTGAGGATAATGTATGAGAATATGTTTGTTAAAGATGATAAGTATGATTTTAATGTGAATAATAAGTTTGGAATGAAAATTTATAAGTATGAATGTTTGAACAGGTTTTATATGCCTCTTATGATGTGTATGAAATGTTGGATATGTCCAAATTTGGCTTATAATTAGATTTCATATGATGGGTTGAGAAAATTTTTGTTTTCTGCATAGATTCTGATAATCTCACTCAAGCGAGATAGATTCTCGCTCAAGCGAGAATCCCCTGTATCAGTGTTATGGCCTCTGGGCCAATCTCGCTCAGGCGAGCGTGCTTTTCGCTCAAGCGAGACGAGTGAAAACTGAGCAGGTGAGACACTGAATGAATCTCGCTCAAGCAGGCATGGCCGCGCTTGAGCGAGCGAGAGAGAAATTGGTTCTGGAAGTTTTTTGCTTAAGCGAATGACGAGGCAAACTAGACCTCGCTCAAGCGAGCAAGCGTGGAAACGAACACTGGCGTGATTACGCCCGAGCGAGCTGGGGCGCTCAAGCAAGATGGACTTGTCTCACTCAAGCAAATGGGAATCTCGCTTGAGCGAGTGACCCCTGATGGAAATTTTATTTCCTTTTTCCTAATTTGATGGTGTTGGGCCTTCCCTTTGTATTTAAGATGATTAAGGGAAATTTTAGGGATATATATTAATGACATAATAAGGTGGTGTTGAATAGTGATTAAAATGTTGAGGTAACTTGTTAATGCATATAATATACATAATGAGAAACATAAACGTTGACCACCAAGACGGAATATAAAAGAAGGGAAAATAGGATATAATGATGGGGTTGTGAGATACACCCGAAAGTGATTATGAAATTAAAGAGAGAACGGTTATATGACATAGCACTGGTTATAAACCGGTGAACCAGAAATGATGTCGGTAAGATGTGGTAATGAATGATGTTGTGAGTATTCCCTTGAGAAACAGGGCGAATATTATTCTTATAAATTATGATATACCCTTGTGGGTGTAAAGCAAGTGAGATCTTGTATATGTGGGTTGAGTGTAATAATGAAATGTCGTTGATGCCACACCAATTTATGTATAGATGAAGCAATGGCAATGAATAATATTGAGAAAATCCATAAGTTGATTATGTGGTAATAATGATGAAAATTTAATGAACGACGATCATGAACAATACCGCTCTGGTTGATTGCAAGTTTTGACTTGCCATGTGATGTGAAAAATATATAGGTTACGTAATGTTAAGAACACGATTATATTGGGCATAAGTGTGATTGCCATATGTGGAATGATGAATATGCCTTGAATAATTCTATGTGTGGACTAATATGATGATGCTTGCTATGCTTTTGAAATCCATGTATGGATTGCCATGAAATGATGTTTGTGGCCATTGAGATGCCAATTATACGAATAATGTGCCTTGAGGGGCTTTATAAACGATTATGTATAATTATTGAAATGCCAAATTAAATCCCTAATGGAGAGGGTGAGATATCCTTGCGAGGTTGTTGGGCACATGCATTATTGCATTGTTGCATTCATGGCATAGCATGGCATTGATATGTATTATTGTTGAATATATCACCTTGCGGGGTGCCACGAAGGGTATATCCCTGAGTGAAGATGATATCATGTATTGTTATTGAAATGAAAAACCTTGCGGGGTGCCACAAAGGGTGTATCCCTGAGTGAAGATGATATCATGTGGTTTGTTATTGAATTGAAACACCTTGCGGGGTGCCACGAAGGGTGTATCCCTGAGTGATGATGATAATTTAAGTGATTGTGATCATTATTGAATTAAAAATCAGATCCGTTGCATATGCATTAAGCAGTTGACATGTGCATTAGCCATAAGAGCATGGCATTAGAGATGGGATGACCACGAGTGATGAGAAACCCCTTGCGAGGAAGAATTGAGAGAAACCTTAATGAATTGACGATGATAATTTTGTGAATGCCCTTTGTAACATCCCAATTTAATAATTAATTGCCGAATGAAAATAAATTATTAAAATAATAATTTCAGAAATGGAAAATTATTTATTAATTACAATTAACTTAATTAATTAAATGATTGCTGATTAAGTATGATTAATTATTAATTGTTACTGATGGTGATTGGGTGACGTGAGCAGACTGCTGCTTCACGCTTTCCTACCCCACTCTCCCCTTTTCCGTGCATGCATATATGTACTACTGGGCCACTTTATTATTCATTTTTTCCCCTCAGGCTTCTTCCCCTTCCGTTCTCTCTTCTTTTCTTCTTCCTTGCTCTTCGTTCTTCTTTTCCTTCCTTCATCGAGCATGAGAGTGAGGATGATGGGTTGAGAACTTCTCCTCCGGTGACTAAGGGACGACACTCTGTTCCCTCCCTGCTCTTCCACTTCCCTTTGACGACTTCTCTTTTCTCCCTCTCCTTTGCTTGAGGCTGTATGAGTCTCAGTGGAGATTTGCACTATGAAGTGTTTGGAGAGGTTGGAGCATTCACCAGCGTTGTGATGGAGCTGCTCAAGAGAGCGAGCAGGGAGCTGGGTGCCTCGAAAGCGTGGAAATCCCCACTGGATCGAGTGGGAGGTCAAGGTGGTGCCCTGAGGGCTTGGGCCTCCCCGTTGATCTTGCATGCAAAGCTGTTTAAGAGTATGAGTGGCTCAAAGTCCCTCCAAGGCCAAGTGTAATAGTGGATGAATGACGAAGGGTCGCCCCATTGTGAATCAGTAAATGGGCTATGTAGAGCAACCAACTGGAGCTGTAAGGCCTTGGAGCCTCTGGAATCTTCATGCCAGGTAGGGGGCGCTTTGCATGTCAAATGCATAGTTCATGGACGGGTTCCGGGTGTTTTGCTTTCATGTGTTGTGTCGTGTCTGAGTGTGTTGATTGATGTGTTGTATTCGAGTAGGAGTGCTTGTAACGCCCGGGTCTAGGATGGTTGTGGTCTGTCTAGTGTTGTGGTGATTCCATCCCTAAGTGCTTGTTCATATTTCTGAGATGCATGCTGTTGAATATGAGAATGCGGAGTGAATACACGTGTGCGTTAACGTTATTGCCTAATGCATGAGTTAAAAAGGGGGTTACTTGCTGAGTTCTGTTTGCAGTTTATGTCTAGATGTATGTGAATGAGGATGCCATGATGAATTCTGAATGCATGAGATATGAGTTGTTACACTGAGTCCCCATTTGGAATGTTGTGTTAACATGCATGCTGGTTTCATTAAGAACGCCGAGTGGTGTACTGTAATGTTGTTACCATGATTTACTTGTTATGAGTTACTATGATAAACGCTTGTAATGCTGTGATGAAACCGTGGAATTCCGAGTGAATCTGAATATTGTGTGGAATTGCATGAAATTGCATATATGAGAAAAGGGTGACCCGTGGGAGGTCAGGAGCCCTATGAGGTGACTTTCAAATACAGATTCCTGGCTAGATCCGTGAGCACCCGTGGTAGCCGAGGGAGCTAGAGTTAAGTCTCGAGACGTCTTTGGAAGACTGGTACCACACGGGAAGGGCTAATAGACGAGAGGCAGGGAAGGAATCTGTAACTGCGATCACTATTTAAGTCGGATCCGCATGCATGTATGTAGGAGCATTGTTATTGGGATTGACATGGTTGGTATAGCTTGGATGACTAAATGAATTCCGACTGAATGTGAATGCGCATAGTTATATTATTGATGAGTTCAACGTGATTGTGTGTATATATTTGTATGTGTAAAAGCTGGTGTGAATAGCATGATTAATATGGCCATGATTAAGTGGGGTGAATTTCGACTAGGGAACGTATGTGCGTTGGTGCTGTGGCCGAGCGTGAGGCGATGTTATGACTGTGAGTCTATGTTATTGTGAATGATGTGAATTACTTAATCCTGACTGAATTGTATAAATCCGAATGAGTGATGTTACTATATAACTGAGAAATTGAGGATTAAACCCGAGTCAGTAACTGTCATTTTATATGTAAAAGCTCACCCCTACACCATGTTTCAGTATGTGCAGGTCGGTTGGGAATGATGTGAAGGACTCAAGTCTGAGTGGGGTGCACTCCGACTGTTGAGTGCATGCCTTGTATATTTATATCATATTTAGTCAGTGTTAAGCCTTGGCCGGCTCATATAACAATGTTGTTTAACGAATGCGAGTATATATGTATTGTAATCCGAATGCGTGTTTATATATATGTATATATATATGGTTTACATTGGTATCAAGTACTTGTATCGGATAATGGGTGTTGGTGAATGAATAATGTTAAAATGTTAAATATTCCGAGTGTATGAATATATATCATGCATATAAGTGTTTTATGTTGAATTGATGCGTCTTTCCGACTGGAATAGGTTGCTAAATGATTTGAGGGTTGTTGATGAGCGAAATAGTGTTAAGTTGATGATTCCGAGTGAAACTATAGTGTTTGGACATTTCTGAGTGAAAATCCGAGTGAACTTCTTCCGAGGGAAGAGTTGTTATAATGGTGGAAATTGAAATATAATCTAAGTATATGATATAAGTACAATCTGAGTGAACGAGGTTCCATATCCCGAGCGGTGAGTCGTAGAGCAAGTCCGAAAGGGACTTACTTAATGTTTCCCGAGTGAGTAAGGTATCATATGACGAGTGAAACTGGGATGAATATTCCGAGTGGAGTAGGATAGTGGAGTGCCCTTCTGAGTGAGGGAAGGTCGGTATGTTCTCTGGGTGAGAGATGTGAAAAATATACCGAGTGACGGGTGTACGGTACGTTCCCGACTGCGTTGGAGTCAAATACTCCGAGTGATGTCTGACTAGGAACTTTTCTGAGTGAGGAAGAGTTCTGGGTCCCGAGTGGTAGAATTGAGGGAGTCATTTCCTGAGCGGTTTATACTTGTGACCTATACGAGTGAAATAAGGAGCTGTGTAAATTCCCGAGTGAAGTAGGAGCGTGAGGATTTACCGGGTGAACCTATGTCCAAGTCTGAGTGAGAAATTACCTTGTACCTGTGTTTGCCTAGTGAATTAGACTTAGCTCCTGCGAGTGTGAGTGGATGGAAGGCCTTTGTGCTGGCTTCGCTTAAGCGAAGGGCTGTCCGCCCGAGCGAGTTGGTTGCCTCGCTCAAGTGTGCTGGACCCTGTCTGAGTGAGTCAGCGTTGTTAAGGAATTCGCTTAGGCATTGATGTGTTCCGCTGGACTGAATAGATCGGTTCAAACCTTGTCCCTTCCGCTGATTGCTATACGTATGAATGTTCCTTTATTTTTCCCGTGCCTTCCCCTTCCTTCTTCTGTGTGGGTTGTCCATTGGCTGTTTTTGTGGAAAAAATTTTTTTCCCGGTTTTGGCATTTATTTATTTATTAAATTAGGGTGTTACATTTTGGTATCAGAGCAGACGAAAAGGTCCATGGCCAAGGTTTGCCTACTGTTAGTGGGCGGTTGAGTGCATTATGCCAGATTATCATAATTGCTTATGATATTCCATTAAACGTTGATACATGTTCAATCATGACTCGTGTGATGATATATGCTTATGATCTTCTATTGGATTTGATATACGTTGAATTATGAATGGTGTGACTATATGCCTGTGTGTTTGTTTGAGATTGGGGACAGAGGGTACTGCCAGGGGTATGTTCCCTGGGGAATAGAGATTGTGACGACCCTGACTGATTGTTCCTGAAATACTGAGAAGTGTTTCTAAGCCTGGTCGGTAGAGAAGAAATAGGATGATAGATGTGGAAACTCTCATGTGTATTGAAACTGAATTAGTTGGTTCAGCCTCTTATGTAGGCCATGCTAATGGCCCATAGTCGAGGCATGCTGTCAGACGGAGTCGAACTTACTCGTCTGAATTGATTGAATGAATAATATTGATAGAATCCTGTATGATGTATATAGAATAAGTGATTGTGTAGCCTCCTAGGATGAAGAATTTGAGTATGAGATGTATATGTTAAGGAATTTTTGTTGGTTACCGTGTGAGAATTATATGAGTTGCGGGCTATTGTAAGTATGAATGCTGATTGCATGCGGTAAAAGACTATCTCTTTGAGCCTTAATGGTGTTTAGTACTGACTATATATGATGTATGTATTGTTAAGGAAAAAGTTGAATATATGTGATAGGTGCCTGCATGGTGATTTCCGTGTGTGGTTTATAATATGATGCATGTGATGTCTACATTAATAGTGTGGAAGTGGTTATGGTCCAATGATAAAGTCCTGCATGAGATGTGGGTCGGTTATATTAATTTCCGTGTGGGATTTTATATTAAAAAGTATGTGGTTTGTCGAGTGCACGTATGGTGTTATTGCTATGATGACCACTGTTATGAATAATGATGATAAAATGCATTGGATGCATGTATTGATATTGAATGCCGAGTGCATTGGCGTTGGACGCCAGGTGAATAAGACTATATTCATCTGATTCGCCACTGGAAATGCTTGGAGCATATAGTGTAGGCGCTTAATACCGATCGGCAATCAGATGAATATGTGTTGAAAGTCCTCGGGTTGGACTTGAGGCAGTGCTGAGTGCACTATAAAAAGACCCTGAGTTGGACTTGGGGCAGTGCCAAGTGCACTAAGCGTTGGACGCTTAAAGACCTTGGATTGGACTCAAGGAAAGCTTACCGAGTTGGACTCGGGGCTGCCTGTAACACTAACGTTGTTGCTTGGAGCAATTGTGTTATGCGTGAGGGCAAACGGTTTGGTACCTGTAAAATGGCCGAATCAGCTTGGAGCTGAGGAAAGGCTTGGAGCCTATGTTGCAACAATAAAAATGGGTAACCAGATCCAGGTGAAATGAATGTGTGCATGTGACATCCCGGCGCTGTTGAGGGCGGGGAGTGATCGCCTGTGCATGGGCACGGACAAGGAGCGGCTCCTGGCAGGCTTCCAACGGGGAATGTGGCATCCCGGGCACTGTTGAGGGCGGGGAGTGATCGCCGGTGCATAGGCACGGACAAGGAGCGGCTCCTGGCAGGCTTCCAGTGGGAGAGACACATGAACGAACCGAATACATACCAGAATGAGAGGGATCCAAAGACTGTATGGGTATGGGACTATACAGTCGAGGATAGCTTAAAGAAATGAATTCGTACTACCTATACCAACAAATGCATTAGCCTTTTCGGTAGCCTATCACTTAAGAACTCCAAAGTTAAGCGTGCTTAACTTGGAGTAATTCTGGGATGGGTGACCTCTTGGGAAGTTCTCAAGAAATGTGTGAGTGAGGACAAAAGCACATTAGAAAGGTCTCATGTTGGTCTGTGGGGTGAGTCGTTCATTCCTGAAAAGCGGCCCGGGCGTTACAGTGCACACCATGATTGTTGTTGAGCTCAATGTGAATTGCATGAATATGTGGAATGTTATTTAGAATAACATGATTGAGTGGAATCCGATTGAATGAATGTATGTATATTAATGTTATGGCCGGGTGCAATATGATGTTGTGGTTGTAATGCATGCTGTGCTGAATGATATGAATTGTATGGCCGAGTGTGAATTTGATATTCCGATTGGATGATTGAATATATATACGAGTTGATGATGTTGCTAAGTGCAAAGTAAGCCTATGGCTATGATTATATGGGATTATAAATAAGGTAAGTAATATAGCCGAGAGCTGGCTGGATAAGATTCCGATTGAATGATGCTTGAATGTGTTCTGATTGAATGATATCGTGTATGTTATTGACTGTTGCTACATATGTGTGTATATATATATATATATATATGATATTGTATGGTTTGAGGTGGATAGGATCTAAGGAAGAAGTAATTACGCGGTAAGGGTCAGAAACTGACTGTTATTATACCATTTTGGGGAGATAGTAACTGCTACTTGACGATTGTCATCAGGAGAGTTGCGCTAAGTTATGAGTAATGAGGAGGTGTGTGATTTTTGTGTGAGTCGGAAGGCTGTAGTCATTATACTATTTTACAGTAGTGGTAAATTATATTTCATGATTGTTGCTGTGTGACGTGCCCTACGTGGTGCATCATGATAATATTGATAGGAATACGTGCTTATATATGTATGTGAATTGCCATTAATTCTTGTGGGTAAGTATTAGCTGAGTGAGTTGGTCAGTGGGTGTGAGAAGTGTGTAATGTATGCCGTTCCGAGACGACCCTTCATACCATAGGCACTGTGGCAATGTGCACTCTTGCAGCGACTCTATGTAATTGTTGTAACCCTATAGGAATGAGACGTCATCCTATAAGATGGATGCAGCAATCCACGAGTCGGGCAGGTGAGGTTGTAGCTGCTTATGGTGATGGTGAGCCTATCGGGCGGTTCTGAGTGAGGATGAGAGTTGTAGTAAATGAATATTGTGTGGTTATGTATGAAAGTGAGGATGCAAGGTTTGTTTAACCGTGAGGTGTTACCTCCGAGTGAATCAAAGGTGATTGTGTACGAATTGACTATCAAAATAATAAATGGTTATGGAGATTGATGGACGAGCAAGTCTGTCACTGGAATTAGAAGTTTAAGACTTTAGCCGAGTGGCATTGTGGATTAGTGGGGAAACCATGACTATGGGCAGAAGAAATCTGAAAGGTGAGGATTTGCTCGGGAAAGGTTAGTATATTCCAAGTGCGAAAAAGTGGAGACAGATCCGAGTGAAATCTTTCTAGGAGAGAGGATTCCTGAGTGAAGTTATGGTGTCCCGAGTAAGATCTCATAAAGAGGAACATTACCAAGTTAAGGGGATTGTGTCCGAACGTGACACTTTTGAGTAAGGTTAGATTCAGGTGGTGTGACTCGGAGCATGACATTTCCGAGTGGATGGTACCATGTAAACGGTTCCCAAGTCTGTAGGTTGTGCCCTGATGAATCTTTACCAAAAGAACTTCTGGTCGGAATGTGGGGCTATGAATAGGTAAGTCTCCGAGTGAATTACCCCGAGGAAGAGTGAATACCCAAGAGGTAAGTTTATTCATAGATGTGTTCGAGTGGATGTGTGGCGCTGCTGAGTTGGAACTCAGATTTGCTTTCGAGATAGACTCGGATTCCGAGTGAGTTTTTGGTAAGTGGAGAGACGTCCGGTGTAAATTGCCTTCAAACCCCAAATGATCCCTTTTGATTGAGAATTCCGAGTGACCTTTTTAGGGTATAGGCATGGAATTGGCCGAAGGAATGGTTAGGAATCTGAGATTTTAGAACTGAGTGTGATGCCTGTAAAGGGGGGAAATCCAGGCAGTCTGTGCTAATTGGAGCACCTTGAATCTCTTTTGAGTGTTTATCGTGGTATTATCAAGATATATCATGGTTAAGAGAAAAGATCTTATAGTCGGATGCTGAATATTCGAGAGTCTCATCCGAGATAAATCGAATATTGGTGAGTATTAGTGGGAATCGGTAATGTTGTTTACCGACTGAAGTCTTCCCAACTGGTTGATTATCATCTAAAAGGTGTCTCGAGTGACACAATGTTGAGCCTATGCTCTGTGTGAGTTCATGACTATGCCGAGTGACTCATTGAGTCGGGGAACCCGATGGTGTAAATATGCCGAATGGTGTTGGGAGTGTAGGACCGAGTGGCCAAAGAACTAGAGGGTGCAACTGATTATGGTGATTGGGCTGAGTTAGGTGGGGTAACTTGTATGTTTTAAAAATTGATTCCCCAAATATATTGCATTCTATGATGAGGTTGTAATCTGGTAGGACCTAACATTTGTGTTTTTGCCGACTGGAATTGTGGGGCGGTCGGTAAACCGCTTGAGAGGTGAAGCTTGCCGAGTGAAATTGTGATCCGGTCGGTGAATGTTTTTGGAAGCTCAGTCGTGTAAGTAATTGTGACAGCAATTTCTGAGTTATTTATTTAAGGTGAGTCACCGATTGAATTTCGAGGATGAAATTCTTTTGTGAGGGGGAGAACTGTAACATCCCGATTTAATAATTAATTGCCAAATGAAAATAAATTATTAAAATAATAATTTCAGAAGTGGAAAATTATTTATTAATTATAATTAACTTAATTAATCAAATGATGGCTGATTAAGTGTGATTAATTATTAATTGTTACTGATGGTGATTGGGTGACGTGAGCAGACTGCTGCTTCACGCTTTCCTACCCCACTCTCCCCTTTTCTGTGCATGCATATATGTACTACTGGGCCACTTTATTATTCATTTTTCCCCTCAGGCTTCTTCCCCTTCCGTTCTCTCTTCTTTTCTTCTTCCTTGCTCTTCGTTCTTCTTTTCCTTCCTTCATCGAGCATGAGAGTGAGGATGATGGGTTGAGAACTTCTCCTCTGGTGACTCAGGGACGACACTCTGTTCCCTCCCTGCTCTTCCACTTCCCTTTGACGACTTCTCTTTTCTCCCTCTCCTTTGCTTGAGGCTGCATGAGTCTCAGTGGAGATCTGCACTACGAAGTGTTCGGAGAGGTTGGAGCATTCACCAGCGTTGTGATGGAGCTGCTCAAGAGAGCGAGTAGGGAGCTGGGTGCCTCGGAAGCGTGGAAATCCCCACTGGATCGAGTGGTAGGTCAAGGTGGTGCCCTGAGGGCTTGGGCCTCCCCGTTGATCTTGCATGCATAGCTGTTTAAGAGTAGGAGTGGCTCAAAGTCCCTCCAAGGCCAAATGTAATAGTGGATGACTGACGAAGGGTCGCCCCATTGTGAATCAGTGAATGGGCTATGTAGAGCAACCAATTGGAGCTGTAAGACCTTGGAGCCTCTGGAATCTTCATGCCAGGTAGGGGCGCTTTGCATGTCAAATGCATAGTTCATAGACGGGTTCCGGGTGTTTTGCTTTCATGTGTTGTGTCGTGTTTGAGTGTGTTGATTGATGTGTTGTATTCGAGTAGGAGTGCTTGCAACGCCCGGGTCTAGGATGGTTGTGGCCTGTCTAGTGTTGTGGTGATTCCATCCCTAAGTGCTTGTTCATATTTCTGAGATGCATGTTGTTGAATATAAGAATGCGGAGTGAATACACGTGTGCGTTAACGTTATTGCCTAATGCATGAGTTAAAAAGTTGGTTACTTGCTGAATTCTGTTTGTAGTTTATGTCTAGATGTATGTGAATGAGGATGCCATGATGAATTTTGAATGCATGAGATATGAGTTGTTACGCTGTGTCCTCATTTGGAATGTTGTGTTAACATGCATGCTGGTTTCATTAAGAACGCCAAGTGGTGTACTGTAATGTTGTTACCATGATTTACTTGTTATGAGTTACTATGATAAACGCTTGTAATGTTGTGATGAAACTGTGGAATTCCGAGTGAATCTGAATGCTGTGTGGAATTGCATGAAATTGTATATATGAGAAAAGGGTGACCCGTGGGAGGTCAGGAGCCCTATGAGGTGACTTTCAAATACAAATTCCTGGCTAGATCCGTGAGGACCCGTGGTAGCCGAGGGAGCTAGAGTTAAGTCTCGAGACGTCTTTGGAAGACTAGTACCACATGGGAAGGGCTAATGGACGAGAGGCAGGGAAGGAATCTGTAACTGTGATCACTATTTAAGTCGAATCCGCATGCATGTATGTAGGAGCATTGTTATTGGGATTGACATGGTTGCTATAGCTTGGATGACTGAATGAATTCCGACTGAATGTGAATGCGCAGAGTTATATTGTCAATGAGTTCAATGTGATTGTGTGTATATATTTGTATGTGTAAAAGCTGTTGTGAATAGCATGATTAACATGGCCATGATTAAGTGGGGTGAATTCCGACTAGGGAACGTATGTGCGTTGGTGCTGTGGTCGAGCGTGACGCAATGTTATGACTGTGAGTCTATGTTATTGTGAATGATGTGAATTACTTAATCCTGACTGAATTGTATAAATCCGAATGAGTGATGTTACTATATAACTGAGAAATTGGGGATTAAACCCGAGTTAGTAACTGTCATTTTATATGTAAAAGCTCACCCCTACACCATGTTTCAGTATGTGCAGGTCGGTCGGGAATGATGTGAAGGACTCAAGTCTGAGTGGGGTGCACTCCGACTGTTGAGTGTATGCCTTGTATATTTATATTATATTTAGTCAGTGTTAAGCCTTGGCCGGCTCATATAACAATGTTGTTTAACGAATGCGAGTATATATGTATTGTAATCTGAATGCGTGTTTATATATATATATATATATATATATGGTTAACATTGGTATCAAGTACTTGTATCGGATAATGGGTTTTGGTGAATGAATAATGTTAAAATGTTAAATATTCCGAGTGTATGAATATATATCATGCATATAAGTGTTTTATGTTGAATTGATGTGTCTTTCTTACTGGAATGGGTTGCTAAATGATTTGAGGGTTGTTGATGAGTGAAATAGTGTTAAGTTGATGATTCCGAGTGAAACTATAGTGTTTGGACATTTCCGAGTGAAAATCCGAGTGAACTTCTTCCGAGGGAAGAGTTGTTATAATGGTGGAGATTGGAATATAATCTAAGTATGTGATATAAGTACAATCCGAGTGAACGAGGTTCCATATCCCGAGCGGTGAGTCATAGAGCAAGTCCGAAAGGGACTTACTTAATGTTTCCCGAGTGAGTAAGGTATCATATGCCGAGTGAAACTGGGATGAATATTCCGAGTGGAGTAGGATAGTGGAGTCCCCTTCTGAGTGAGGGAAGGTCGGTATGTTCTCTGGGTGAGAGATGTGAAAAATATACCGAGTGACGGGTGTACGGTACGTTCCCGACTGTGTTGGAGTCAAATACTCTGAGTGATGTCTGACTAGGAACTATTCTGAGTGAGGAAGAGTTCTGGGTCCCGAGTGGTAGAATTGAGGGAGTCATTTCCCGAGCGGTTTATACTTGTGACCTATACGAGTGAAATAAGGAGCTGTGTAAATTCCCGAGTGAAGTAGGAGCGTGAGGATTTACCGGGTGAACCTATGTCCAAGTCCGAGTGAGAAATTACCTTGTACCTGTGTTCGCCCAGCGAATTAGACTTAGCTCCTACGAGTGTGAGTGGATGAAAGGCCTTTGTGCTGGCTTCGCTTAAGCGAAGGACTGTCTGCCCGAGCGAGTTGGTTGCCTCGCTCAAGCGTGCTGGACCCCGTCTGTGCGAGTCAGCGTTGTTAAGGAATTCGCTTAGGCGCTGATGTGTTCCGCTGGACTGAATAGATCGGTTCAAACCTTGTCCCTTCCGCTGATTGCTATACGTATGAATGTTCCTTTATTTTTCCCGTGCCTTCCCCTTCCTTCTTCTGTGTGGGTTGTCCATTGGCTGTTTTTGTAGAAAAAATTTTTTTTCCCGGTTTTGGCATTTATTTATTTATTAAATTAGGGTGTTACACCCTTGATGATAAGTGGCAATGTGATTGTGTATGTGCTTATGCTTGCTTATGTTATGAATTGTAATTCAATAGGGTTGCATGCCTATTATAATAATGTGATGATGATTCAATGATGCTTTAATGGTTTTATAGCAAAGCACACATGTAGATTATATACATGTACACATAATCACAATATATGTATATTCGTCATTTTGAATGTATAACTCACTCTCCCATGTGGTCTCCTTTTTAGCATTGTGATGCAGGTTGCCATGGGATGAGTTCAGATTTTAAATCAAAGCTTTAATGAAGGTAAATAGTGGTAGAGGAAGTGCCTTGGCCGGCATCAATTGTGAACTATCATGTATTGAATCTATGAAATGAATAAGTTGCTTATGATGATATAAAGGATTTAGTGATTTTGGATATGTATATGCTAATCCTTTGAAATTGTGAATGGTGAATATAAATGTAGTATGTAAGAGATGATTTAATGTGTACTAGAAGGATTGAAATTGAATGATGAGCATTGGTGATTGTGGAAGTTGGGAGAAGATCCCCGTATGTATATGTATATATATATATGTATGTTGTGAGTGAATTAGACAAGCTTTGTTTCAGTAGGTATTTGCATGCTTTGCTGAGCCTTTTCTCATATCGTCATATATGGGACTAGGCGTTTGCCCGGTATACACATTCTTCTTCCGCTGTAAACTCTATTATTTTCGTATACCGTTATGGGCAATTTAGATGTCGATCCAGCTTTATTTTATTTAAATTGTACGCTTCGGTTTTCTGTGATTCGGGTCTTGATGTAATCGTTGAGGGTTTTCAAACGCGAAAAATTTACCTGTACTTTTATTAATTATTATCTTGGTTACATCGGGATCTAAGTCCGGAAAATCGGGGTGTTACAGTGGAAATGGTCACCAAGCTCCGGAAGAGTATTCGCTGTGAACGGTGAAGAAGCAGCTCAAGCCGATAACCTAGTTGAAAGTAAGTATGAAATACTCAGGAATTCTATGCATGTTATTTATGATTTAGGTACGACCCATTCTTTTATATCCGAGGATTGTGTATGGCGATTGAAATTGCCGATGAGCCTAATGAAAAATGCCCTAGTGGTTTCTACCCTGACCGGTGCTTGTCTCAGATCGGTTAGCCGTTGTCATGACGTTGACATGCTCCTGGAAGGGAGGAAATTTGTTACTTCTTTTATTTGTCTTCCCTTGAAAGGCTTGGAGATCATTCGTGGTATGGATTGGCTTTCCGCCAATAAAGTCTTGGTTAACTGTCAACAATGGACTCTTATCTTCCCTTCTCCAAATGTTGGAAAATTTGATATGCGAGGTATAGCTCAACTTTACATACTACTATCTCTTGCCGATGGGACTAATAGTCCCGATCCTTAAGTATTCCGGTAGTGTCAGAGTTCCTTGATATGTTTCCTGAGGAGGTACCCGGTTTACCACCTCTACGGGAGGTCGAATTTGCTATTGATCTCATTCCCGGTGCGGAACCCATTTCTATCGCTCCTTATAGGATGTCTCCTATGGAGTTAACTGAACTTAAGAAGCAAGTTGAGGAGTTACTTGAGAAGGAGTTTGTTCGATCCAGTGTATCACCCTGGGGGGCTCCTGTATTATTGGTAAAGAAGAAGGATGAAATCATGCAGTTATGTGTTGATTACCGCCAGTTGAATAAGATGATAATAAAGAATAGATATCCTTTCCCTCATATATCGGTTACCTATTAGATCAATTAAGAGGTGCTGTGGTGTTTTCGAAGATTGATTTGCGTTCTGATTCCCATCAAATTCGGGTGAAAATCGAAGACATTCTGAAAACTACTTTTAGGACGCGCTATGGCCATTATGAATATGTTGTGATTCCATTCGGAGTGACTAATGCTCCAACAGTGTTCATGGATTACATGAACCGCATCTTTCATGATTACCTTGATTGCTTCCTTGTGGTATTCATTGACGATATCTTGGTGTATTCCAAGAGCCGCGAGGAACATGGGGTGAAACACCCCGGTTCTCCGGACCCGAATCCCGATGTAATCAACACAAATAATTAATAAAAATGCGAATAAATTTTTCACATTCAAAAGAATTTCAAGACACTATAACGATGACATCAAGACCCAAATCACAGAGAACCAAAAAGTGAGACTTAATAAAATATAACTGGATCGTTAAATAGCTTGCCCATAATGGTATACAAAATAATAGAGTTTACAGCAGAAGAAGAATGTGTATACCGGGCATATGCCTAGTCCCATATATGAAGATATGAGAAAAGGCCCAAGCAAACATACAATCTCATAATATAAGCCTATTAGGATATAATCAACAATGCACCTGAATCATAATTATATATCATCATATGTAAGAAGCCTATACATGAGACATCCATCACCAGATGGTATCAATCTAATCATCACTTACATACTAAACTTATATTCACCATTCACAAATTCAAAGGATTATCTTATACACATCCAAATTCACTAAACCCTCAATATCATCATATACAATTTATTCAATACATTAAAGTTCACAATTGATGCCGGCCAAGGCACTTCCACTACCACTATTTACCTTCGCCAAAAGCTTCAATACAAAAATACCATCTCATCCCATGGCAACCCTGCATCACAATGCTAAAAAGGAGACCACATGGGAGAGTGAGTTATACATTCAAAATGATGAATATAATATATATTGTGATCATGTGTATATGAATATAATTCAGCATGTGTGCTTTGCTATAGAACTATTAAATTATCATTCAATCATCATCACATTATTATAATAGGAATACAAGCCTCATGAATCGCAATTCACAACATAAGCAAGCACAAGCACATACACAATTACATTGCCATTTATCAACAAGGGCATTCACAAATTATCATCATTAATCCTTTAAATCTTTACTCAATTCCTCCTCGCAAGGGGTTTCTCATCTCTAGTGGTCATCCCATCTCAAATGCCATGCTCTTATGGCTAATGCATATGTCAACTGTTTAATGCATATGCAATGGATCCATTTCATTCAATTAGGTAATCGCAACCACCATATCAATCATTTCATAATCCATATATCAATTGTCATCACGCCGATTACTCCCTTCGTGGAACCTTTCAAGGTTATTCATATCACATACATTATATCATAACATTATCATCACTCCGGGATACACCCTTCGTGGCACCCCGCAAGGTGATTCATTTCAACAACAGATACCAATTATCATCATCACTCAGGGATACACCCTTCGTGGCACCCCGCAAGGTGATTCATTTAGTAATAATATCATAATACCATTATCACTCAGGGATACACCCTTTGTGGCACCCCGCAAGGTGATTCATTCAGCAATAATATCATAATACCATCATCACTCAGGGATACACCCTTCGTGGCACCCCGCAAGGTGATTCCTTCAACAACAACAATCAATTATCATCATCACTTAGGGATACACCCTTCGTGGCACCCCGCAAGGTGATTCATTGTGATCGCAACCATATAATATCAATGCTATGCCATGAATGCAAAATGCAATAATGCATATACCAATCAACCTCGCAAGGATATCTCACCCTCTCAATTAGGGGTATATTATATATTAGGTTTTTATTATCATTGGCATACAATCAACCACAAGGCCCTTCAAGGCACAACATTCACATTTTCATAAATCCCCATATTGCAATCATAGCATATTAATCATCATAGCATTTATCCATGAATGGAAACCAATAAGATATCTTCAAACATAATTTCAACAATCATCATTGCATCTTATACATACAAGTCAATACTTGTATTAATCATATTAGCAACACACTAATAAAAAATAGCAAACTCTGCTTATTCAAGGGCGTGTTCAACAACAACGCCCCTTTACATTCAATAACATCATTTATCATTCAATATATGTGGTATCCTTAACTTTTAATCATCATCGACACTATTTCAAATCCATTGACTTATACACTCATTGCCATTCAATTGCCCTCTCATTAATTTCGTTATTACACAAGGTGTGTCATGTAATCATATCACTTACTGTCCATCATGATTCACAATATATCCATAGTGGTGAAGCATATATGTATTCATAACATAGCATAGGCATACACATACCTCGCCAAGCCCTTAAGCCATTCCTCAATCACCACTAAGACACACCACACATGTACCCCTAGTGAATTCGCTCGTTTTCACATACTAAAGGGGTTTTGGGAAATAATGAGCCCATGATAAATTTCAATGTTAAAACATGAGGAAAGCTTACTTTTAGTCTTAAAAATAATGGGACATGTCACAAATATCACCTATTAGTCCCAATTTGATAACCGTAAAAAGTTGGGTTCAAAACCCTCTTAAATTTGAATTTTTTGACGTAGTAGGTCCGGTGTTTTATACTTAATGAGAGTTAGAAACTCCAATTAATGTGAGACCAATTCTCACACCTCCGTAACACAATTATCTACAACTTTCATGAAGAAGTTGAAGGCTAACAATATCATTAAGATGCACAAACAGACCAAAAATAGCAAAGAAAACAGAGTAGTTGGAAAAACAGCAGAATAGTGGACATAACAGGGCTCTAAATCGATTCAGGCTCGTGTGAATCGATTCAAGCATCCTAAAATCTTAAAATTTGACAAACAGAGGGCCTTGAATTGATTCAAACTCGTATGAATCGATTCAAACGCCCTTAGAGCCCAAAACAGTGAAAACAGCACCTCTTGAATTGATTCAAAGAATCTTGAATCGATTCAAGACAGCCCTGCTGCTGTTTTTATGTAGAAACGCATGATTTTTCAACTTTTAACCCTCCTAACTTTCTCATATGAACTCCAAATGCTACGAAATTTTAACCCCAATAAATATACACCATTTGTGACGCGTGGCCACCGGCCTCACTCAAAAATTCCTTAAAATGAGTGACTTATGCATATAAATGAGTTTAACCTATTTTAGACCATTTCAATGCAATTCAAGGGTTATTTCTCAATGGAATTGACCCGTTCCAATTCTTACAAGTCATAAACTACATATATGAGCTATTGGAACTATCACACGCCATCAAAATCACATGACACTTAATTTGACTCTATGAGTTCCTCGATTATGCATTTTCCTTCAAACTTATCACGAATACCATCACAATGACTATCACATTCAATGCCAAACATCCACATAAATTCTCATTTCACAAAACATATACTTCATCCCCTCAAGGATGGTTCATTAACATGTACATATTTCAACCCCACATACATTATCATCATTAGCCAACAATTTGTCATTCATATCATTTCACTATAAACATGGCAAGGCAAACATGAGTATTAAGACATACAATAATCATCAATTATATAACTCATGCAATTTGAATGTAAACTCCTCTCCTACCTCAAGAGAAGAACCGCAATGTAAATGCTCCGATTATTCTACATCATCACCCGGAACACAATCCTATCAACAAACACATATATACATGCCATTAATAAGCCATCATAAGGCATCATCTCTTAAAACTCATCATCAAGTCCTAGACTTGTCTAACTCTAATTCACACGCCTATGTTAGGCTTCGGGAATTCCTTTCCCAAAACTAAGATTCTCTAAATCTCAAGGGTCAACTACACCCAACAACAACAACAACAGCACCTCTTTCATCCCTCAACTACAATGCATTCCACATTACCTTAATCATTCAAATACCATTATGGTTACTTAGAGTTAATTATAAGCCGTCTTAGCTCCTATCAATCATCATAAGCAACAACAATCAAAATTAATTCTCTTAGTCACAATATACACATTCCTAAATCTTAGGATTAGTATTCTTTAAAAGTCAACATCCATTTTCTTCATTGATCAAGCCCTCTCTAACAACATTTCCACTCTTAACACACTAAACCACTTAGAGTCATTATTCTCTTTTCTTGATTTCACAACTCCTCAACATCAATAATTAATATTGCTCATTCAAAACTCATATATATACATATAGGACCACTCCAACATCAATAGCTCATGATTCTCTTAAGAATTTCTCTTAAGCCCCAAAATCTCAATTCTTAGGGTTTCCATCAAAATCCAAAATCATCAATTTCCACCATTTATAAGCTTCATTTCAAGCACTCATGAGCTAACAACATATCACTCAAACCCTTAACAACCATAACAACAATCCCCAATGGTTTCATAAGCTAGGGTTTGGTTCAATATACCATTATCCACCAAAACAAAACCCCAATACTCACTACAATACCTCTATAATTCAAAAACCACTAATAAAAGCCATGGGTGATTAAAATCATACCTCTTTCTCCAAGCTTAAGCCCCCAAATGAAAATGAAGGGATGAGGAGGGAAGGCCATCAAATATTTGCTTCAATGTCACTTCCATGGTCCATGAGCCCAAGCTTACATTTTGATTTTGGCAAGAAATAGAGTGGGGAGGGGGTGCCACGGTTTGGAGTTGGAGGGAGGAGAAAATGAAGAAGAAAAACGTAAAAGGGAGAGAGGGAGAAGTGACGTGAAAGTGGAGGGGAAAGAAGGGTTTTATTTTTAACTTGGTTCCCTTTCATTAAACTTCTTCGTTTTAGATCAACCGAGACCTTCGTTTGGGCTCAATACTAAATCCAAAAATTATTCCGATTATACATTCGAATTCCCAATAATATTCTTAACAGCTCTGACCAACGGCATCTCAATCGGAGATACTTGGTCCGACACCCATATCTTCACCGGGTAAAATTTTAACTCCTAAAATCTTAATAAATTATAAATATCCCTAATAACTCCCAATTTAATTATTCCCATATTTTTCGGACACTCATTAACTCATTCATAATCATTTAATATTCATTCCTCATATTTAATCATTTTTATAAAATTCAGGATGTTACAATCCACCCCACCTAAAAGAAATTTCGTCCTCGAAATTTAACGTCAACATATATATCCTAAGGCCATAGGCCGCACACCATTAAGGTATGACGTCATCATATAATGATATTAGACTTCTCATAATCCAACAAAACATGATTATCCTCATTTCTTTTTCCTAAACGTATAATTTTCTATATTTTAAAATGTGCCAAATATCTTCAATCATAACTTATTCAACATAGTTCGTATATTCATACTCAGTACGACTAGATAGGCTCAGTACATTCACCATAAGCAGTTACAACTCTACACCTGCCTGGCCTACGTGTTGCTGCATCCGACATACAGGAAAGCGTCCCAATCCCGTAGTGGTTACCACAAACACATGAGATCAACGCATAAGTGCACGTTGCCACAATGCCTATGGCATGTAGAGATGCATCAGGATAAGTACCTTCATGTCATATCGCTTACATTATTCATATCAATCCAAATAATATCTCCTCACACACGATACTTTGTAAGGAGTCACATAAGCCCACGAACAATACACTCACATCATATCATCATTTAGTCATGATCCAGCGTAAATCATGGCATATAATTCATCAATCGTCCATCACCATAACCATATATTGACATATCAACTATAGATCTCTAATCATCATAAGGTAATCACCCCACCATTGGAGTTCATCCATCTGAAGTCATAGTCAATAACTTAGTAATCATCTGTCTAATTCAAACATTATCGACTGTAATTCCATTTAAGCCTAATCAATTCACCAAACTCGTATCAAATATATGCTCCCAAGGTTAAAATAGGGTCCACAATCATATAATAATCTTCCACACTAGTGGTTTTCCCCATTTATCATAGCCAAAGTCCATATACTGGACATACGATTCACATTGTGTCACATTGGTATGTGGTTTCTATCACCAATATAATTTCTTTCCAAAGCAAAAAGGGAGGCATTTATAGGATTAAATTCCATTCACCAGCTCATGTTCACATACATTACCTCTACATCATACCGTAATTCATAATCAATCTAACATTCATAACATTAAGGGCATACAATCTAGCCCAAAATCATACCATAAAGTCATATATCATTGCCAATACCAAATCATGCCCCGAATTCAACATCATTATTCACCAAATACTTAGGGGTTTACGTTCACATTTCTAATCCTATCACACACCAGCTCTAGCCTCATCAACTCATTCCACAATTTATTTTACTATAGCTCAATTGTTCACAAGATTTAAGTTGTCATTAGGCTTAGAAAATTCAAGGGTCGCCTAGTACCCCTTGTGGAATACTTCCACAACACATAAAGTCAATAAACATGGCTCATAGAAACATCGTAGAGCCTAGACCACCATAGGGTCTAATCCCAAAAGGTTCGATCTTACAAGATCACATTGGGTTATCCGGGGTTACCACACTTAGTGGGTCACAACTAAATCAATCGTTCACTCAGTTCATAAACATGAAACCGAGTCCAACCCCAATCATGTGCCAACACAATTTCATATTTCATGAGCATTCTACGACTATAAGTCACCTCTTAATTTATACAAGAGACCAAAGTAAATAATTCCATTTTAATATACATACATATCAAGGTCTCAACATCTCACGATATCCTTTCATATTTAATATAGGTTCATCATCAAATCAATTCATATTTGATATATATTATATCCATGATCGTACATGGTATAAATTCATCGTCAATTTAAATCATACTCAATATATCAATATTCAAATGCATAATATCAATAAATTTGTCATTCAAAGGAAATAGTGTAAGGAACTTGGCCGGACTTACACAAATAACCATATCAATCACATTGAGGAATTCATCCATATGTATTCAATCTCATGATTTCATTAAGTTTTACAATGAGAAATTATGCTCCACAAGTGCATCATACAACCTTAATGATAAAGGGGCGTACTCTAATAACATCAATCATAACATAAATCATAATTTCACAAAGAGTTTTCAATGAGCTACCATCATAATCCAATACTAACAATTCACAAAGAATCGCCAATAAGAAAGCATTGCCCTCATAGTCAATTCACAATTGTTAGACAATTAGTCCTTTACAAATCCATATAGGGCAATCAATGCTTAACATAATATCATCCTTGAGATAATTGTCACTCTTAAATCTATACAAAACAACCGTATTCCAATAATCACCAAAATGTTTCACTATTGAGCAATCATGCTCCAATCATCCATAATACCAATTCATCACAGAGCAACCATGCTGTGATAATAATCAATAACTCTAATTTAGAGTAAAATACGCTCTGATACCACCGTGAAACACCCCGGTTCTCCGTACCCGAATCCCGATGTAATCAAAATAAATAATTAATAAAAATGCGAATAATTTTTTCACGTTTAAAAGAATTTCAAGACACTATAACGATGACATCAAGACCCAAATCACAGAGAACTAAAGAGTGAGACTTGATAAAATATAACTAGATCGTTAAATAGCTTTCCCATAATGGTATACAAAATAATAGAGTTTACAGCGGAAGAAGAATGTGTATACCGGGCATATGCCTAGTCCCATATATGAAGATATGAGAAAAGGCCCAAGCAATCATACAATCTCATAATATAAGCCTATTAGGCTATAATCGACTATGCACCTGAATCATAATTATATATCATCAAATGTAAGAAGCCTATACATGAGACATCCATCACCAGATGGTATCAATCTAATCATCACTTACATACTAAACTTATATTCACCATTCAAAAATTCAAAGGATTATCTTATACATATCCAAATTCACTAAACCCTCAATATCATCATATACAATTTATTCAATACATTAAAGTTCACAATTGATGCCGGCCAAGGCACTTCTACTACCACTATTTACCTTCGCCAAAAGCTTCAATACAAAAATCCTATCTCATCCCATGGCAACCCTGCATCATAATGCTAAAAAGGAGACCACATGGGAGAGTGAGTTATACATTCAAAATGATGAATATAATATATATTGTGATCATGTTTATATGCATATAATTCATCATGTGTGCTTTGCTATAGAACTATTAAATTATCATTCAATCATCATCACATTATTATAATAGGCATACAAGCCTTATGAATCGTAATTCACAACATAAGCAAGCACAAGCACATACACAATTACATTGCCCTTTATCAACAAGGGCATTTACAAATTATCATCATCAATCCTTTAAATCTTTACTCAATTCCTTCTCGCAAGGGGTTTCTCATCTCTCGTGGTAATCCCATCTCAAATTCCATGCTCTTATGGCTAATGCATATGTCAACTATTTAATACATATGCAATGGATCCATTTCATTCAATTAGGTAATCGCAACTACCATATCAATCATTTCATAATCCATATATCAATTGTCATCACGTCAATTACTCCCTTCGTGGAACCTCTCAATGTTATTCATATCACATACATTATATCATAACATTATCATCACTCAGGGATACACCCTTCGTGGCACCCCGCAAGGTGATTTATTTCAACAATAGATATCAATTATCATCATCACTTAGGGATACACCCTTCGTGGCACCCCGCAAGGTGATTCATTTAGCAATAATATCATAATACCATCATCACTCAGGGATACACCCTTCGTGGCACCCCGTAAGGTGATTCATTCAGCAATAATATCATAATACCATCATCACTCAGGGATACACCCTTTGTAACACCCTAATTTTAATAAATAATATACCCAAAAACAGGGATAATTTTTCCATAAAAATAGCCACTGGACGATCGGCAAAGAAAAAGGAAGAGGAAAGCAAGGGAAGATAAAAGAACATTCATACGCATAGCAATCGGCGGAAGGGACAAGGCTTGAACCGACCCATTCGGTTCAACGAAACACATTGGTGCCTGGGCGAAATCCATGACAACGCTGACTCACTCAAGCGAGGCCCAACGCCGCCTGAGCGAAATATGACCATGCAACAGTTGAACAAGGAGATGCTCACGTGAAGCCCAACACCAGCATCCACTCGCTCGGTGAAGTACCATTCGCTTAAGCAAACATCCCAGAAGCCTTCCATGCACGCACACTCACTGGAGCTAAGTCTAATTCGCTGGGCGGACACAGGTACAAAGTAGTTTCTCACTCGGATTTGGGACATATGTTCACCCGGTAAATCATCACGCTCATACTTCACTCGGGAATCCGTACAGCTCCTCATTCATCCATACAGGTCACAAGTATAAACCACTCGGGAAATGACTCCCCCAATTCTGCCACTCGGAATCCAGAACCCTTTCTCACTCAGAACATATATATCCTAATCAAACATCACTCGACGCATTCCAATCTTAACACAATGGGGTCACATTACCTATTTACTATTCGGAATACATTCACACATTCACTCGGGAAATCAGGTAGTTAAGTCCCACTCGGTCTTATTCAAAACTCAACCAGTCGGCATACCAACCCTCACTTACTCGGATTTTACATCATTCACTCGGATTACTAAGGCCTTACACTTAGGACCCATCCCACTCTAAACCACTACTCTAACTCCTCTCTCAGAAGGGGATCACCCAAGGTTTTCACTCGGAAATACAAGCTCTTCCTCGCTCGGGTTTACCTATACTTTTCACCCGTAATCACTCAGCGTTTTCACTCGGAAAAGCCACCCAGTAATCCTCACTTGGAACCATCAACTTAACATTATTTCACTCGTTAACAGCCCTCGAATCATTTAACAACACATTCCAGTCGGAAGACGCATCAAATCCACAAAAAGCACATATCTATAAATATATGTTTCCAGAAATATAAACCTGCCCACAAATCCAATCTGCCGACCTATATACATGTAACCATATACTCGGAATACTCATTAACTTAACATTATACCTTTACCATTATTTACAGATCCATATAAGTGACACCATGTCTATACTTATCAAATCAATCTTTATAAATAAATATGTTTAGTCATTTTACAAGAGAGCCAGCCAAGGCTACACTGACTGAACATAATAAACGCATTACGAGCACCCAACAGTCAGAGTGCACCACACTCGGACTTGAGGCCCTATCATCATTCCCGAGTCCGACCTGCACACACTGAAAAATGGTGCAGGGGTGAGCTTCACATGTTAAACGTCAGATATTGGCTCGGATTATACCACAATCCTCGATTATGCAATTCATACAGTTCGATCATCCATAACATACAGTTCGTCAGACATTCGGGCCTCTGAGACACCCAGCTCTCGGTTCGCTCCCTGGAGTAGCTCCATCACAACGCTGTGAGCACTCCAACCACCTTGAAGCTCCTCGTAGCGCAGATCTCCACTGAGACTTGGCAACTTCGAGCAAGGAGAGGAAGAAGGAGGGAAGTCGATGAAGGGAATGAAGGAGCAAGGAAGGGACAGCATGGAAGGAGACGGGTTGCATGCAGGGGGAATGCACACCCTTACCCTCTCTAGCTCGTCGAGTAAGGAAGGAGGACTCCGATCCTCAGCCACCACTGTTGCGAGCTCACGAAAACAGAGCGCGGAGAAGAAAGAAGGAGAAGAGAGTGAAGAGCGAAGAAGAAAAGGAGAGAAAACAGAAAGAAGAGAAGTCTGAAGGGAAAGAATGAATGATAGTGTACCCATATATGCATGCACGGAGAGAAGAGAAGAGTGGGGTGGGAAGTCGTGCACAGCAGCAGCCCCCCCACACGTGTCATACGCACACAGTCACAAATAATCAGCTATTGACAACTAACCATAATCAATCAGCCTTTAACTTAAATTAATTAAACCAATTATAATTAATAAATAATTTCCCCCACTTAGCAATTATTATTTTAATGATTTATTTTCATTCGGCAATTAATTATTAAATCGGGATGTTACAGTTCTCCCCCTCTCAAAAGAATTTCGTCCTCGAAATTCAGTCGGTGACTCTCCTTAAATAATTAACTCAGAAAATTGCTGTCTCAATCACTCACACGACTGTGCTTCCACAAGTATTCACCGACCGGATCACAATTTCACTCGGCAAGGATTCACCACTCAAGCGGTTTACCGACCGCCCACAATTTCAGTCGGCAAAATGTAAAAGGTCAGGCCCTACCTGATTACCACTTCATCATAGAATTTAATACATTTGGGGATTCAATTTCTAAAACGCACAGTTTCCCTTAGTTAACTCAGCCAATTCATCATAAGTAGTGGCACTTCCTAATTTCTTGGCCGCTCGATCCTATACTCACGACACTGATCGGCGTATTTACACCTTCGGGTTCCCTGACTCAAATGAGTCACTCCGCACAACCATAACTCATACAGAGTACAGACTCAAAGTTGTATCACATGAGACACATTACGGAGGTTAATCAACTAGTTGGGAATAATCTAATCGGCAACAACATCACCGACTCCCAATAATACTCACTCCAGACCGATTTCTCTCGGATCAAACCATCGGGTTTCAAAACCTGATCACAAAATCTCTCTCTTACACCAAAGGGGGCACTCAAGGAATTTTCCATGTGTTTCAATTAGCACAATTTACCCGGATTTACTTCGCATATGCACTACTCTAAATTCTGAAATCTTAGATTCCTACCCATGCTTTCGGCTAATTCCATGCTTTCATCCTGAGAATTTCACTCGGTCCTCTTACACGAACCATTATTCGGGGTTCAAGGGTAATTTTCACCCGGAAATCCTTCCACTTACCAGAAATTCACTCGTAATTCAAGCCTACTTCGAAACAAAACCTGAGTTCAAGCTTAGCAGTCCCAATCACTGACCTGAGTACGACTTCATTGAAATCCTTCACTCGGATATGTATCCCCCTTGGAGACCATTCACTTGGAAACTTACCCACTCGGAATCTCATTTTCCTGACTAAACAAACTTTTCTCCTGGAAGATCCCTCGGTTAACCTTATAAAACTCTACTTCAGTGACAGATTTGATCACCCCTCTTGTTTTAATAACCAATCATCGTCTTAGAAGCCAATCTATACCCAACAGCCTCTAATCCTCTCGGAGGCAAACCCATCAAGGTTAAATAAACCCTCTATCCTCAATTGATACGTAACCACATAATATTCATTTAATACAACTCTCATCACACTCAGAACCGTCTGAAAGACTCACCATCACCATAAGCAGTTACAACTTCACCTGCCCGACTCATAAATTGCTGCATCCAACTTATAGGATGACGTCTCATTCCTATAGGGTTGCAACAATTACACAGACACTGCAACGTGTACGCTGCCACAATGCCTATGGCATGACGAGTCATCTCAGAACAGCATGCCTCACTCCGACCAGACTCACTCAACTAATACTAATTCACACGGTAATTAATGGCAATTCACGCACACATTGTAAGCAATACATCTACATCAACCTCATCATTATGCATCACATAGGGCACATCACGCAACAACAATCATGAAAATTATTTATCACTTCTGTAAATCAGTACGATGGCAATACAACAATCGGCTTCTAGCCAACACCGAGTAAATATTTCCTCTAAATCTTATTCATCACAAAACCATGGCTCGGATAAATTCTCAATTCTCAGCTATATAGTAACGTCACTCACTCGGGTTCATGCAATTCAATCAGGATTAAGTAATTCACAATCACACATGCTGTCATAACACACCATGGACTAGGAAACGGCACTAATGTACACATAGACACTCAGTCGGATTCATACCAATTATTCATGGCTATGTCATTGTTCACTATAGCATGCACCATAACCATAACCACATATTGCACTCAACAATAGAATCAATACATATGTACTCCTCCAATCGGGTTTACCCAAACCAATTCCCAACTATATTAAGGATTTCATTCACAATATCGCATCCACATATTCATATAATTCACATTGAGTTCAATGCCCATCATAAGCGTGTACACAGACATTCAATTAGAATTTGCACAATAACATACATTCTCAATCATAACATTACATCACACTTGGCAACAACGTCAATACATGTGCATTCATTTAGTCAGAACTCATTTATACCGCATCATCAAGTCGGGATCTACTCAAATCATTCAAATCCATGCAAATCATATTAGTCTCAATAATAATGCTCTTACACATGCATGCGGATCCGACTTAACAACGATTCCATCTCATGTACGTAATTCTCATGCAATTTCATACAAGCATCCAAGCTTACCAGGTGCGTCTCACGCAGCCATCAATAGGTCACAACCGTTCCAACACAACATATAGATTCACTCGGAATTTCATGGTGTTATCACAGCATCACAAGCGTTTGTCATAGTACTCACAATAGCAAACAGAGCAACAATACTACAGCACATCCTCTCGGTATTTTATAATGAAGGCAGCATGCATTTCAACACAGCATTACGATGGAATCAACAGATCAGCTCACATATCATGCATTCAGAAATCATCATGGTATTCTCATTCATATACATTTTAACATGAAACTACAAACAGAACTCAGAGATTCATCCCCTTTTAACTCACGCACTCGGCAATAATGGTAACACTCTTATTTACAAGCATTCAATCAGCATTCGCAGAATTATCAATCATGCATTCGTGGATGGAGTCACATGATCACTAAACAGTTAACAAATACCACAAATCCAGGAGTTGCAATGCACATTTACTTAATTACAGCACAACCACTAACACATTTCACATATCACACGATAATCATTCAAGCCACAATGAGTTACTACGCAATTGCTTTACTCGGGTTTAACAACATATAAGGTTAAATAATTATTAGACTTAGGATTCTTAAGGGGTCACTATTTATCCAGTATCCCACAACATTCTAATATTACTATAAGGTATAGTACCATTCACTCGGTTCCCTCAACCAGCCACTGAGGTGCGATCCCAATTTAACATATACCCAACCTCACCTTTACACACTTATTATACGCCCAGACTTTTGACTTAGGAAACTGCAACACATCTCTTATACCGCAAATCATATACCGCTCATTCATCACACATTCAAATTCCCAAACAAGGCACCTGCATACAACCACACCATTCATAGTCAAACGTATACCGAATCCAATAGAAGATCATAAGCAGATATCATCACACGAGTCATGATCGAACAGGTATCAACATACGATAGAATATCATAAGCAATTATGACAATCTGGCTTAATGCACTCAACCGCCCACTAACAGTAGGCAAACCTTGGCCATGGACCTTTTAGTCTGCTCTGATACCAAAATGTAACACCCTAATTTTAATAAATAATATACCCAAAAACAAGGATAATTTTTCCATAAAAACAGCCACTGGACGATCGGCAAAGAAAAAGGAAGAGGAAAGCAAGGGAAGATAAAAGAACATTCATACGCATAGCAATCGGCGGAAGGGACAAGGCTTGAACCGACCCATTCGGTTCAACGAAACATATTGGCGCCTGGGCGAAATCCATGACAACGCTGACTCGCTCAAGCGAGGCCCAACGCTACCTGAGCGAAATATGACCATGCAACAGTGGAACAAGGAGATGCTCACGCGAATCCCAACACCAGCATCCACTCACTCAGCGAAGTACCATTCGCTTAAGCGAACATCCCAGAAGCCTTCCATGCACGCACACTCGCTGGAGCTAAGTCTAATTCGCTGGGGCAGACACAGGTACAAAGTAGTTTCTCACTCGGATTTGGGACATATGTTCACCCGGTAAATCATCACGCTCATACTTCACTCGTGAATCCGCACAGCTCCTCATTCATCTATACAGGTCACAAGTATAAGCCACTCGGGAAATGACTCCCCCAATTCTGCCACTCGGAATCCAGAACCCTTTCTCACTCGGAACATATATATCCTAATCAAACATCACTCGACGCATTCCAATCTTAACACAATCGGGTCACATTACCTATTCACTATTCCGAATACATTCACACATTCACTCGGGAAATCAGGTAGTTAAGTCCCACTCGGTCTTATTCAAAACTCAACCAGTCGGCATACCAACCCTCACTCACTCAGATTTTACATCATTCACTCGGATTACTAAGGCCTTACACTTAGGACCCATCCCACTCTAAACCACTACTCTAACTCCTCTCTCAGAAGGGGATCACCCAAGGTTTTCACTCGGAAATACAAGCTCTTCCTCGCTCAGGTTTACCTATACTTTTCACCCGTAATCACTCAGTGTTTTCACTCGGAAAAGCCACCCAGTAATCCTCACTTGGAACCATCAACTTAACATTATTTCACTCGTCAACAGCCCTCGAATCATTTAACAACACATTCCAGTTGGAAGACGTATCAAATCCACAAAAAGCATATATGTATAAATATATGTTTCCAGAAATATAAACCTGCCCACAAATCCAATCTGCCGACCTATATACATGTAACCATATACTTGGAATACTCATTAACTTAACATTATACCTTTACCATTATTTACAGATCCATATAAGTGACACCATGTCTATACTTATCAAATCAATCTTTATAAATAAATATGTTTAGTCATTTTATAAGAGAGCCGGCCAAGGCTACACTGACTAAACATAATAAACGCATTACGAGCACCCAACAGTCAGAGTGCACCACACTCGGACTTGAGGCCCTATCATCATTCCCGAGTCCGACCTGTACACACTGAAAAATGGTGTAGGGGTGAGCTTCACATGTTAAACGTGAGATATTGGCTCGGATTATACCACAATCCTCGATTATGCAATTCATACAGTTCGATCATCCATAACATACACTGTTGTTTAAATATGAATATTCACTCATCATAATCCGATCGGAATTCATTCCAGTTAATCCACTCGGTTATATAAAACTCACATTATTTGCAATCACGTATAATCACAACCATAGGCTAATACTGCACTCGACAACAGCATATACATATATATGTACATATATTCAATCACACATGGACAGATAATTCATATCATTCATCATAGCATGTATAATACTCATGATGTCACATTTCACTCTGCAAATACATTAGTATGCATGCTTCAATCCAACTAATTCATATCCACATATGCAAACATTTCGTATTGAGCTCGGTATCAATCAAGAATGTGCACACATCAATTCGCTCGGATCCGGTTACCAGTTTTGTTGTTGCAACATAGGCTCCAAGCCTTTCACTCAGCTCCAAGTTGATTCGGCCGTTTTACAGGTACCAAACTGTTTGCCCTCACGCGTAACACAATTGCTCCAAGCAACAATGGGAGTGTCACGGGCAGCCCCGAGTCCAACTCGGTAAGCCTGCCTTGAGTCCAACCCGAGTCCAACGCTTAGTGCACTCGACACTGCCCCAAGTCCAACCCAGGGTCTTTTATATAATCCAACACATATTCATCTGATTGCCGATCAGTATTAAGCGTCCAACGCCATATGTTCTAAGCATTTCAATGGCGAATCGGATGAATATGGTCCTTCATCAGGCGTCCAACGCCTATGCACTCGGCATTCAATGTATCAATCACATGCATCCAATGTAATACCACAACACATGCACACGAGAATCACATGCACTCGGCAATACATGCACTCAGCAATACATGCACTCAGCAATACATGCACTCAGCAATACATGCACTCGGCTTTCTCATCAACAGCCATAATATCCCATACCTTCATATGGAATTCATACAGCATTGCATGCACTCAGCAATTCACCTATAACACTCGATAACCATAATATTCACATGCATTTCAAGCATTTTAACACCACATAGATTTATGCCCTGCCCCATGCCTTAATGCACTCGGCTATTCACAATTTCATCACATGCATCAGCTGTATTGTATCATTCAAGTCATAATCAGGAGTCGATATAACAATGACATAGTACATGCACTCGAAACCATAATATCATTCACGTTTACATGCATCTAATCATATAATCACACACATGGGTATCAGTAAATGACCACACGATGCACTCAGCATTCCTCATATGCATCTCATACACTTAACATAGACATCATCAACAAGCATCATACTTCATATGGACGGAAAGTCATGCACAACATAATAATAAACGTCATACATCCGGTTTACCACTCAACAGCATGCAACATCCAGAAGGCACAACACAGTACAATGGCTCCACCCGAAACCCGTCCATAAGCTATACACTTAACATGCAAGGCGCCCCCCTACCTGGAATGAAACTTCCATTCGGTCAATACAACACTCGGTCCCAGAGGAACACTGAGTCACTCTTAGTACATCTGCATGCAAGAGCAAGGGAGGCCATTTGGGCCTCTGAGACACCCAGCTCTCGGTTTGCTCCCTGAAGTAGCTCCATCACAACGCTGTGAACATTCCAACCACCTTGAAGCTCCTCGTAGCGCAGATCTCCACTGAGACTTGGTAGCTTCGAGCAAGGAGAGGAAGAAGGAGGGAAGTCGATGAAGGGAATGAAGGAGCAAGGAAGGGATAGCGTGGAAGGAGACAGGTTGCATGCAGGGGGAATGCACACCCTTACCCTCTCTAGCTCGTCGAGTAAGGAAGGAGGACTCTGATACTCAGCCACCACTGTTGCGAGCTCACAAAAACAGAGCGCAAAGAAGAAAGAAGAAGAAGATAGTGAAGAGCAAAGAAGAAAAGGAGAGAAAATAGAAAGAAGAGAAGTCTGAAGGGAAAGAATGAATGATAGTGTACCCATATATACATGCACGGAGAGAAGGGAAGAGTGGCGTGGGAAGTCGTGCACAGCAGCAGACCCCCCCACACGTGTCATACGCACACAGTCACAAATAATCAGCTATTGACAACTAACCATAATCAATCAGCCTTTAACTTAAATTAATTAAACCAATTATAATTAATAAATAATTTCCCCCACTTAGCAATTATTATTTTAATGATTTATTTTCATTCGGCAATTAATTATTAAATCGGGATGTTACACCCTTCGTGGCACCCCGAAGGTGATTCTTTCAACAACAACTATCAATTATCAGCATCACTCAGGGATACACCCTTCGTGGCACCCCACAAGGTGATTCATTGTGATCGCAACCATATAATATCAATGCTATGCCATGAATGCAAAATGCAATAATCCATATGCCAATCAACCTCGCAAGGATATCTCACCCTCTCAATTAGTGGTATATTATATATTTGGTTTTTATTATCATTGGCATACAATCAACCACAAGGCCCCTCAAGGCACAACATTCACATTTCATAAATCCCCACATGGCAATCATAACATATTAATCATCATAGCATTTATCCATGCATGGAAACCAATAAGATATCTTCAAACATAATTTCAACAATCATCATTGCATCTTATACATACAAGTCAATACTTGTATTAATCATATTAGCACCACACTAATCAAAAATAGCAAACTCTACTTATTCAAGGGCGTGTTCAACAACAACGTCCCTTTACATTCAATAACATCATTTATCATTCAATATATATGGTATCCTTAACTTTTAATCATTATCGACACTATTTCAAATCCATTGACTTATACACTCATTGCCATTCAATTGCCCTCTCATTAATTTCGTCATTACACAAGGTATGTCATGTAATCATATCACGTACTGTCCATCATGATTCATAATATATCCATAGTGGTGAAGCATATATGTATTCATAACATAGCATAGGCATACACATACCTCGCCAAGGCCTTAAGCCATTCCTCAATCACCACTAAGACACACCACACATGTACCCCTAGTGAATTCGCTTGTTTTCACATACTAAAGGGGTTTTGGACAATAATGAGCCCATGATAAATTTCAATGTTAAAACATGAGGAAAGCTTACTTTTAGTCTTAAAAATAATGGGACATATCACAAATATCACCTATTAGTCCCAATTTGATAACCGTAAAAAGTTGGGTTCAAAACCCTCTTAAATTTGAATTTTTTGACGTAGTAGGTCCGGTGTTTTATACTTAATGAGAGTTAGAAAACTCCAATTAATGTGAGACCAATTCTCAAACCTCCGTAACACAATTATCTACAACTTTCATGAAGAAGTTGGAGGCTAAAAATATCATTAAGATGCACAAACAGGCCAAAAATAGCAAACAAAACAGAGTAGTTGGAAAAACAGCAGAACAGTGGACATAACAGGGCTCTAAATCGATTCAGGCTGGTGTGAATCGATTCAAGCATCCTAAAATCTCAAAATTTGACAAACAGAGGGCCTTGAATCGATTCAAACTCATATGAATCGATTCAAACGCCCCTGGAGCCCAAAACAGTGAAAATAGCACCTCTTGAATTGATTCAAAGAATCTTGAATCGATTCTAGACAACCCTGCTGCTGTTTTTATGTAGAAACGTAGGATTTTTCAACTTCTAACCGTCCTAACTTTCTCATATGAACTCCAAATGCTACGAAATTTTAACCCCAATAAATATACACCATTTGTGACGCGTGGCCACCGGCCTCACTCAAAAATTCCTTAAAATGAGTGACTTATGCATATAAATGAGTTTAACCCATTTTAGACCATTTCAATGCAATTCAAGGGTCATTTCTCAATAGAATTAACCCGTTCCAATTCCTACAAATCAAAAACTACTTATATAAGCTATTGGAACTATCACACGCCATCAAAATCACATGACACTCAATTTGACTCTATGAGTTCCTCGATTATGCATTTTCCTTCAAATTTATCACCAATACCATCACAATGGCTATCACATTCAATGCCAAACATCCACATAAATTCTCATTTCACAAAACATATACTTCATTCCCTCAAGGATGGTTCATTAACATATACATATTTCAACCCCTCATGGGTTATTCATCATCATATATACACATACATTATCATCAATTGCCAATAAATTTCCATTCATATCATTTCACTATAAACATGGCAAGGCAAGCATGAGTATTAAGACATACAATAATCATCAATTATATAACTCATGTAATTTGAATGTAAACTCTTCTCCTACCTCAAGAGAAGAACCGCAAAGTAAATGCTCCGATTATTCTGCATCATCACCTGGAACACAATCCTATTAACAAACACATATATACATGCCATTAATAAGCCATCATAAGGCATCATCTCTTAAAACTCATCATCAAGTCCTAGACTTGTCTAACTCTAATTCACACGCCTATGTTAGGCTTCGGGAATTCCTTTCCCAAAACTAAGATTCTCTAAATCTCAAGGGTCAACTACACCCAACAACAACAACAACAACACCTCTTTCATCCCTCAACTACAATGCATTCCACATTACCTCAATTACTCAAATACCATTATGGTTACTTAGAGTTCATTATAAGCCGTCTTAGCTCCTATCAATCATCATAAGCAACAATAATCAAAATTAATTCTCTTAGTCACAATATACACATTCCTAAATCTTAGGATTAGGATTCTTTAAAAGTCAACATCCATTTTCTTCATTGATCAAGCCCTCTCTAACAACATTTCCACTCTTAACACACTAAAGCACTTAAAGTCATTATTCTCTTTTCTTGATTTCACAACTCCTCAACATTAATAATTAATATTGCTCATTCAAAACTCATATATATACATATAGGACCACTCCAACATCAATAGCTCATGATTCTCTTAAGAATTTCTCTTAAGCCCCAAAATCTCAATTCTTAGGGTTTCCATCAAAATCCAAAATATCAATTTACACCATTTATAAGCTTCATCACAAGCACTCATAAGCTAACAACATATCACTCAAACCCTTAACAACCATAACAACAATCCCTAATGGTTTCATAAGCTAGGGTTTGGTTCAATATACCATTATCCACCAAAATAACACCCTAATACTCACTACAATACCTCTATAATTCAAAAACCACTAATAAAAGCCATGGGTGATTAAAATCGTACCTCTTTCTCCAAGCTTAAGCCCCCAAACAAAAATGAAGGGATGAGGAGGGAAGGCCATCAAATATGTGCTTCAATGTCACTTCTATGCTCCATAAGCCCAAGCTTGCATTTTGATTTTGGCAAGAAATAGAGTGGGGAGGGGGTGCCACGGTTTGGAGTTGGAGGGAAGAGAAAATAAAGAAGAAAAATGTAAAAGGGAGAGAGGGAGAAGTGACGTGAAAGTGGAGGGGAAATAAGGGTTTTATTTTTAACTTGGTTCCTTTTCATTAAACTTCTTCGTTTTAGATCAAACAGGACCTTCGTTCAGGCTCAATACTGAATCCAAAAATTATTCTGATTATACATTCGGATTCCCAATGTAATGCCCCGCCCGCTTTTCAGGAATGAACGACTCGCCCCACAAACCAACACGAGACCTTTCCAATGTGCTTTTATCCTCACTCACACATTTCCTGAGAACTTCCCAGGAGGTCACCCATTCCAGAATTACTCCAAGTTAAGCACGCTTAACTTTGGAGTTCTTAAGTGATAGGCCACCGAAAAGGCTAATGCATTTGTTGGTATAGGTAGTACGAATTCATTTCTTTAAGCTATCCTTGACTGTATAGTCCCATACCTATACAGTCTTTGGATCCCTCTCATTCCGGTATGTATTCGATTCATTCATGTGTCCCTCCCACTGGAAGCCTGCCAGGAGCCGCTCCTTGTCCGTGCCCATGCACCGGCGATCACTCCCCGCCCTCAACAGTGCCCGGGATGTCACATTCCCCGCTGGAAGCCTGCCAGGAGCCGCTCCTTGTCCGTGCCCATGCACCGGCGATCACTCCCCGCCCTCAACAGCGCCGGGATGTCACACCCAATAATATTCTTAACAGCCCTGACCAAGGGCATCTCAATCGGAGATACTTGGTCCGATACCCATATCTTCATCGGGTAAAATTTTAACTCCTAAAATCTTAATAAATTATAAATATCCCTAATAACTCCCAATTTAATTATTCCCATATTTTTGGGACACTCATTAACTCATTCATAATCATTTAATATTTATTCCTCATATTTAATCATTTTTATAAAATTCGGGATGTTACAAGGGGAACATTTGAAACTTGTGTTGAACATTCTTAGAGAAAATTAGTTGTACGCTAAGCTCTCTAAATGCGAATTCTGGTTGGCGAGCGTCCAGTTTCTTGGACATGTGATATCTGGAGAAGGTGTTTCTGTTGATCCTTCTAAAGTGGAGGCTGTTATGGCATGGCCTAGACCTATATCGATTACTAAAATTTGAAGTTTCCTTGGACTTGTTGGTTATTACCGAAGATTCATTGAATGTTTTTCTCGTCTTGCTAGACCTTTAATGAAATTGACTTGAAAGTACCAACCTTTTATGTGGAATGTCGAATGTGAGAGATGTTTTGAAGAGTTAAAAATGAGACTCGCTTCTGCGCCTATTCTGGTATTGCCTGATTTACAAGAAGACATTGTGGTATATTATGATGCTTCGAAGCATGGTCTTGGATATGTTTTGATGCAGAAGGAATGTGTTATAGCTTATGCTTCATGCCAATTGAGACCTCATGAAGTTAACTACCTGACTCATGACTTGGAGTTGGCAGTGGTTGTGTTCGCCTTGAAAATTTGGTGTCATTATCTTTATGGTGTGAGGTTCGTGGTCTTTAGTGATCACAAAAGCTTGAAATACCTTTTTGATCAGAATGAATTGAATATGCACCAAAGGAGATGGATGGAATTCCTAAGACTATGATTTTAAATTGAAGTATCATCCGGGAAAGCCTAATGTAGTTGCAGATGCCCTTAGTCGGAAGTCCTTGCATATGCCGGCCATGATGGTCAAGGAATTCAAATTGATTGAAGAATTTCGGAATCTGAATGTTGGGACTGAAATTCAATCTTCCAAGAAGTTGTGTTTTACTACACTAAAGATACGCAATGAGTTTTTAGATCTTGTGAGGAAGAAACAAGTGGATGATGAATATCTAAATAAGATGAAAAGATCTCAAAGTGATGGGAAGAATCTATTCCTTGTTGAGGGTGTTGATGGCTTATGGCGTGTAAAAGGTCATGTGTACGTGCCTTTATTTGGAGATTTGAGATATACGGTGCTTGAGGAGGCACACAAAAGTATTTTTAGCATTCACCCTGGTGCGACAAAGATGTATCAAGATGTGAAGAAGAATTTCTGGTGCCCAGAATGAAACGTGACATCGCCAGTTTTGTAGCTTCGCGCCTTATATGTCAGAAGGCGAAGTTAAAACATCAAAGACCTTCTGGTACATTGAGACCACTTGATATCCCTGTTTGGAAGTCAGAGGCTATTGCTATGGACCTTATGTCCAGTTTGCCAAGGATAAGGTCTAAGTGTAATAGAATCTGGGTGATTGTGCATCGCTTAACAAAGAGCGCGTATTTTCTACTGATCACTATGAAGAGTTATTTCAGGATTTGGCACAGTTATACATCAAAGAAATTGTGAGGTTGCATGGTGTGCCATCAAGTATTATTTTTGATCGTGATCCCTGATTTACTTCCCGATTTTGGGGAAGCTTACATGAAGCGATGGGTTCAAAATTGAAGCTAAGCTCGGCGTATCATGCTCAGACTGACGGATAATCTGAGAGGACTATTCAGAGCCTTGAGGACTTATTGCGTGCTTGTGTTCTGAAGCATGGTGGTTCATGGGAGAAATATTTGCCTCTGATCGAATTTACCTATAATAACAACTTTCACTCTAGTATTGGTATGGCCCCTTATGAGGCGTTATATGGATGGAAGTGTCGAACTTCTTTATGTTGGCTTGAAGTTGGTGAGAACTTGGCTTTAGGACCTGAGATTGTTGAGGAGATCACTGAACAAATTAAGATAATCCAAGAGAAGATGAAAATCGCTCAGAACTGACAGAAGAGTTATTATGACAAGAGGAGGAAGCCACTTGAGTTTCAAGTTGGCGATCATGTATTTTTATGAGTTTCACGTGATAAGGGTATTGGAATAGCTTTGAAGAGCAGAAAATTAAGCCCTAAGTTCATCGGGCCTTATGAGATTTTCGAGCGAATTAGCGATGTCGCTTATCGGATTACACTTCCTCCGCATCTTGTAAACCTGCATAATGTGTTCCATGTGTCACAATTGAGGAAGTATATTCACAATCCCTTGCACGTAATCCCTATTGATGATGTGGATGTGTGGGATGACTTGTCCATTCCTCTTGTTTCTGTTCATATCGTAGAATACTCCACGAAGAGGTTGCAGAACAAATTGGTACCTTTGGTGAAGGTGGCATGGAAACATGGAAATGTGGAGACGCTCACATGGGAACGCGAAGATGATATTCGGGAATGGTACCCTCACATGTTCAAAACTCGTATGTCAAATTTCAAGGTCAAAATTTCTTTTAGGTGGGGTGGATTGTAACATCCCAATTTTTATATAAATATTCAATTAAAGGGAAATAAATGACAATGATTTATGTATGGAAAGATTAATGCCCCAAAAATATAGAAATGAATTAAATTTGAGTATAATATGATTTTTCATAAATTACTAAGCTTCATGAGCTAAGATTTATACCCGATTAATGTGTGGGTATCAGACCAAGTATCTCTGATTGAGATGCCGTTGGTCAGGGCTGTAGATAATATTATTGGAAATTTGAATATGTATTCGGATTAAATTTTAGATAAAGTATTGAGCCCAAATAGAGATCCTGTTTGTTATAAAACAAAAAGATCTAAGTGATAGGCTTAAAACTTAAGTGAAAACCTCACCATTTCACTCTCATTTTCTCGTGTCCTTCTCTTTCCCTTAGGCAAACACATTTCACTCTTTCTCTTATTTTCCACTCATCTTCTTCATCTTATTCTTCACCAAAAACTCAAGACCAAGAGGTGTCCTCTTCCTCTCTCCATTTTCATCTCACCATGTGCATAGAGGAGACCATGGGTGCTTGAAGCTTCTTCTCTCTTCTCCTATTTTTGTGCTCTCTCCCACTCCTTGGGTACCGATTCCCTTTTCTTGGTTCAAGGTAAACTCTTCATCATTTTTATTGTGCTAAAGCCCTAGGTTATGTGTTTTAATGGTTAGGAGAGTGTTTAAATGCATATAGGTGTTGAAGGAAACCATTAGGTGCATAAACCCTAAGGTGAGGTGAGAGGAATATGAATTTTTATGGGCAATGATTGGGGTACACGAAAATATGGATTTGGAAGGTGATAAATCATGTGTGTTAATAATGTTTGATGGGTTTTTAATGAAACCCTAACCTTTAATTTTGGGGAAAATGTCTAATATAGATATGATTGGCATTATTGATGATAGAAGAGTTATTAATGATGAGGTGTTGCCATAAATGAGGATTTGTAATGGTGGTTGGGAACCATAAATGAAAAACCCACTTAAAAAGGATTGGGTATGAAATTGGTATATGTGGTAACTTAACTATTCAGGTTGTTGCCTTTGGTAATAATAAATTTTGATCAAGGGGAAGGGATTCCCGAAGCCTAATTAGGAAAATGAATAAAAATTGTAAATAATTACTACATGATAAGAATCATGTGTGTATATGCATATATATTGAGAATGATACTTGGATGAATGATTGATGTGGTCCCATAATTGATTGGTGTAGGACTTGATAACACTTGTGAGGCGGGAACATCAAACCCGGAAGTTTACTTCTCTTGAGGTAGGAGAGGGGTATATTTTCTAAATGAATGATGCCTTATGTGATGATAATGTATGTACTGATGCCTTATGGTATACTCTTCATTGGTTGGTTGTTGTGTTTCATGAATATGATATGAAATAAAGATTTAACCTTGTGATAAGCGATTGTGAAAATGATACCTTGATGAGGTTACGAATGATAGAGTATATTGATGATATATTATTCACTTTCCATATGTGGATTGTCTTGATAAAATACTTGGCTTGAATGTTCTTGATGATTTTGAATGATATGCATTTGGAAGAATGATATATATATGTATATGTGTGAGTGATTGAAAGCCACTAGCTATTGCAATGAATATGAACCTACCCTAGATGAGAGGGTGAAATATTCCTTACGGAGCCAAGGCATGCATGAGAATTATTGCATATATAGCATGGCATGCATAAGCACATTTGTGATGTAAATAACCTTGCGAGGTTCCACGAAGGGAGTACCCCTTGCGAGGCGGGAAATCAATGTGTGATATTTGTGATGTAAATAACCTTGCGGGGTTCCACGAAGGGAGTACCCCTTGCGAGGCGGTAAACTGATGTGATGATATTTGTGATGTAAATAACCTTGTGGGGTTCCACGAGGGGAGTACCCCTTGTGAGGCGGGAAACCGATGAGTTGATATTTGTGATGTAAATAACCTTGCGGGGTTCCACAAGGGGAGTACCCCTTGTAAGGCGGGAAACCGATGTGATGACCTTTATGATGTAAATAACCTTGTGGGGTTCCACGTAGGGAGTACACGACGTGACGACGATATGAAAATTACAAATTGAATGACCTTGCGGGGTTCCATGAAGGGAGTACCCCTTGTGAGGTAGGAAACCGACGTGATGATAATTGAAGTGAGTGGTTGTGATCACTGATGGAATAAAACCGGATCCGTGCATATGCATCCTTAAACACGAGCATATGCATTAGCCATAGAAGCATGACATTGAGTGATACCCTATTGAGAAAGTCATATGAGGTGTATGTGGAATCCCCTTTTGGTCACTAATTATATTTGTGTTATTGTTTTGGTGTGGCCTCTATGAAATTTTATGAAATGACGATGAGTGTGATGGAATTATAAATGAATAATATGGTCTGAATGATGTGTCCTTGATGAAGGATTTGTTATTTATGCATTTGTGGATGAACGTGTGGATGCTCAATGAATTTGATGATTTGATTGATACTATTATATATTGAACTCCTTGATAGGTGTGTTATTGCTTTCATATGTATATTGTCACATTTTATAGGATTTTTCATCGTTGAGAAAATATACTCACTCTCCATGTGGTCTATCTTTTAGCTCCTGTGTTGTAGGACTTGCCATGGAGTGTGATCTTTCATATTACGGAGGAAGTGTGTGAAGAAGTCTTTTTGGGTAAAGACACCTTGGCCGACATTAATTTTAAGTTTATATGGACATGTAGATGAATTTGTATATTCTTTTGAAATGCGTACAAGTCAATATTTTGCATAGTCATGAATCAACTTGAATGACTTGGGAGAATGATGAATAGATGATGATGAATCATGAACCATGACCCTGTTTGTAACACCCCATTTTTTCGGACTCGGATCCCGATGTGATCAAGATAATAATTAATAAAAAATGCGAGAAAATTTTTCGAGTTTTAAAATAAGTTTGATGTCACACCGAAAGCCCGAATCACAGAAAATCGAAGAGTGAAATTTAATAAACTAAAACTAGATCAATAACTAAATTACCCATAACGGTATACAAAATAGTAGAGTTTACAGCGGAAGAAAAATGTGTATACCGGGCATACGCCTAGTCCCATATATGACAATATGAGAAGAGGCTCGGCAAGGCATGCGGATATCCGACATAGACCTAATAGAACAAAACCCGTCTAATTCACTCACAACATACACATGCATTGCCTGAGATATAATATAAATATGCATATACATCCAGGGTCATGCGCCAATTATTGCCACTGCCCATATCACATAATTGGCCTATCTATTCACAAATACAGGGGTTAACTTACACATATACTAATCCCCTAAATCCTCAATATCATCTTATATAATTCATTCAATACATTATAATTCACAAATGATGCTGGCCAAGGCATTTCCACTACCACTATTTACCTTCGCCAAAGCTTTGATTTAAAATCCGAACTTATCCCATGGCAACCTGCATCAAAATGCTAAAAAGGAGACCACATGGGAGAGTGAGTTATACATTCAAAATGACGAATATAATATATATTGTGATCATGTGTATATGCATATAATCATCATGTGTGCTTTGCTATAAAACCATTAAATCATCATTCAATCATCATCACGTTAATATAATAGGTATACAAACATCATGAATCGCAATTCACAACATAAACAAGCACAAGCATATACACAATCACATTGCCACTTATCATCAAGGGCATTCGTAAATCATCATCTTTAATTTATCAAATCTTTACACAATTCCTCCTCGCAAGGGGTTTTTCATCTCGTGGTCATCCCATCTCAAATGCCATGCACCTATGGCTAATGCATATGTCAACTGTTTAATGCATATGCAATGGATCCATTTCATTCAATTAGGTGATTGCAACCACCATATCAATCATTTCATAATCTATATATCAATTGTCATCACGTCGGTTACTCCCTTCGTGGAACCTAGCAAGGTTATTCATATCACATACATTGTATCATAACATTCTCATTACTCCGGGATACGCCCTTCGTGGCACCCCGCAAGGTGATTCATTCCAATAACAAATATCAATTATCATCATCACTCAGGGATACACCCTTCGTGGCACCCCGCAAGGTGATTCATTTGATAACAATTATCATAATATCATCATCACTCAGGGATACACCCTTCGTGGCACCCCGTAAGGTGATTCATTCAATAACAATTATCATAATATCATCATCACTCAGGGATACACCCTTCGTGGCACCCTGCAAGGTGATTCATTCCAATAACAAATCATATCAATGCCATGTTATGCCATGAATGCAACAATGCAATAATGCATGTGCCAATCTTAACCTTACAAGGATATCTCACCCTCTCCATTATGGGGTTTATTTTACTTTGGCATTTTCAGTAATTATTACACCATCGTGTACAAGGCCCCTCATGGCACATTATTCATATACTTGCCATTACCGCTCAATATATTTGAAATCAACCATAATGGCATCACATTATGATCATCATTCATTAAATTTTCATCATTATCACCACATACTCAATTTGTGGATTCTTGTAATATTATTATTCATTGCCATTGTTTCTTCTATATATATTGATCCGGTCTCAATACCGGTATCCGATCTGCAAGACATATTTCAACGTCTTTGTCAAGACATCAACGTGTAACCGGTGTCATCGGTATACATCCGGACTGTAATTCTGTATCAGGCATTCTCCCTATACCGGTTGTTCAGGATAACACCATGACACTGGACAACACACACGTCACTGCGCTAAAGACAAGGATCATTGCTACAGGGATCGATCAATAATTCCCTGCACTACGAGCCAAATTCTGCTCACGGGGATGGTCAACTTGTTCCCTAATCCTAGTCTATATTCTCCATGCTCAATATAAAATAGCCACTTGACCCAATCATGCTGGTAAGTGCGTAATAAAATAATGCTAATGGGAGTTAGTGGTTCCCCACTAACGAGTCCTCGTAAAACGAGCCAATCAGGTATATGAACTCATTTTATTAATGAAGTGAGGGATCTTCAACTGAATTTATGAACGATTACTCTCTGAAATACATTCCTTACTTGGAATATCATCACTGACCTGAGCGTCGGAGAATCTTTGCAGGTGACACCACCATTCGCCCACTTCAACGCGTTAGGTCGGTGTGAAGGATCTCCAGGACGCCCAATCCACTCTCCTCATTCAAGGACAACGGATATTACACCGGATACTCATACATCCAGGCTTCTGCACAGTATTTGCATACTATTTGTGATTGACTTGAGTCCGGATCTCTAGACCCCGGTTCAGGACAGATCATATATATATATATATATTGATGTGGCATTTACACATTTTGTCATTATAATACAAATCACACATACAAGACCACACTTATACCACTCACAATGGTATACGACAAAATCATCAATAATAACAATCATCCTTTACTCAAGGAAATGATCCGTAACATTATTCGTTATTACACATTATCATTGTCCTCTCTGATTCATCGGTTGTTAACAAACACCTCATCATTTAATCATTCTTTTAATGGGTTTATAGTCACCCAAGGGTATATCTCATAACCCCATCGTCAAATCCTATTTGTCATTCTTTTGTATTCCATCTTGGTGATCAACATTTATGTTTCTCATTATATATTATAGGCATAAACGAGTTATCCCAATGTTTTAATCATTATCCAACACCACCATATTATGTCATATTTATATATATATCCCTATATATCCCCTCAAGCATCTTACAATATAAAGGAAAGGGGCCTAACACCATCAAAATCAAGAAAATGAAACAACATTCAATTCTGGGAAACTCGCTTGAGCGAGATTAACATAGCTCGCTTGGGCGATCCCCTTCGCGCGAGCAAAAATTGTCCAGCAACGTTTCCACGCTCGTTCGCTTGAGCGAGACACCTCATACTTGGCCACTCGCTCGTGCGAAATTATTCCAGTAAGCATTTCCACATGCATTCGCTCGAGCGAGGCTCCCTTCAACTAGCCACTCGCTCGAGCGAGAAATGTCCAGTACCTCCTCAAGGATGGCTCACTTGAGCGAGGTCCAGTTTGCCTCGTCATTCGCTTAAGTGAAAAATCTCTAGAACCAATTCCTCTCTCGCTCGCTCAAGCGTGGCCACGCCCGCTCAAGTGAGATTCGCCCAGAAACTCTTTCACTCACCCCACACACGTCTCGCTTGAGCGGGACGCTCACTCACCTGGGTGAGATTGGGTTAAAGGCCATAATAATGGTACAGGGGATTCTCGCTTGAGCGAGATTATCAGAACTTATGCAGAAAATGAAAATTCTCATAACCCAACATATGAAATATCATTCTAAGCCAATTTAATCACATCCAACACATCATATACATCATATGGGACATGTAAAACTTGCTCACACATTCATACTCATAATTTCTCATTCCAAACTCATTAACCATAATAAAATTATACTTATCATTATCCAACACATATATGTATATACTTCCATAACAATCATCACATACTCTCATACACCGTTCACAATAATCATTAAATTGCCATTTATATTATCTCACTAACTACATGGCAAGGCAAGCATGAGTACTAAACACATACAATAATCACCATCAATATACTCATACAATTTGAATGTAAACTCCTCTCCTACCTTGAGGGAAAAGCCAAAATCTGAATGCTCTGATCATTTCACACCATCATCCGGAACACAATCTATATATCACATACATATGCATTCATAGAATCAATAACCATCTCAAGGCATTCCTCATAAATTCTAAATAATGACTTACACATTGTAAAGTTTATGAACAAGTTCTAAACTTGTCAAAACACCAATTTATGCAATTGTGTTAGGCTTTGGGAATTCCTTTCCCAAAACCAAGACCCTCTAGATCTTAAAGGGCCAGCAACAATGACTCATAATTAATGAATCAAATTTAGATGGCACACCAAAAATGGTCTAGAACCTCATCAAGTCACAATCTTACTATACCATTCCCTCACATCCCATATTTATAATGACATCTATCTATAGGTTTCACCATCAATGGTCCCCTATCATTTTTAAATAACCTTCCACCTTAAATATCATCTATCCACATTCAATTCAACTTCCCAAGTTATAATATATCTATTTTCCCTAAATTCTTAAGGCTAGGGTTTCATGAAAGCCCAACAACCATTATCAATATTCATCAACCATCATTAATGGCTATCTCAAATCATTACTATCATTCTCTAACATCATTAAACATACATTCTACTCACATTTTACATTTTCCCCAATATATTAAGGTTAGGGTTTCACTAGAACCCATCACCATCATAAATGCTCATTAATTTTCCACCCATCCAAGTATTAATTTCATGCACCCACAACAACCCATCATTAATGCCATAATAACAACACCCCACCTTAGGGTTTCCATTATAAATGCTTCCACTCATAACCCCTATGCATACCATACACTCTCCCAACAAAGAAAATCATAACTAATGTCATGGGCTCATCATAAATGGTGAGGGACATACCTCAAGCTAAGAAAAGGAGTGGTTTCCAAGAGAAGGAGAGGGAGCATGAAATTAGGGTGGGAGAAAGAGAGCTCCATGCCACCATTGTTATCCCCTCCAAGTTTGAAGCAACCAAAATGGAAGAAGGAGGAAGGGCACACCACTCTTGGATGTTGGAAAATGGAAGAAAAAGAAGGAGAAGAAAAGGAGAAGAGATGAAGGGAAAGAGAATAGGAAGAAGGAGAAGAAGTGGCGTGAAAACAAAGAGAGTGAGGAGAGTTTGTTTTTAAGTTTTTACCTCTCATTAAAATTTTACCATTTTATAATGTACAGGACCCCTGTTCAGGCTCAATACTAAATCTAAAAATCATTTCGAAGACATATTTGGATTCCCAATAATATTCTTAATAGCCCTGACCAACGACATCTCAATCGGAGATACTTGGTCCGACACCCATATTTTAACCGGGTAAAATTTTAACTCCTTAAATTTCAATAATTTATAAATATCCATAATGAAGCCCTACTTAATTATTGCAAGGTTTTTGGGATATAAATCAACTCATATACAATTATTTATTATTTATTCTCCTCAATTATTCTTTTTTATAAAATTCAGGATATTACACTGTTGAGTTTTCCTTTGATGATTTATACATGATGATTGAGTTAAATTATATGTGTGATGATTGGCTACGTGTTTGAGATTGAAAATGTTGAAGGTCAATTGATTTTCATGCATTACTAGGGAACAAAATGGGTCAAAATGAGTTTTAAGGACTATGGATTACATGTGATAATTCCAATAGCTCGAATGTGTGATTTGTGACCTGTGTAAACTGAAATGGGTTGATTATACCAAGAATGGACCCCGAAGTTGCCTCAAAATGCCTTGAAATGAGCTATACACATTTATGCGCATATCACCCTCATTTCTCGAAATTTTCAAGCGTGGCCAGTGGCTACACATCGTAAACAATATATTTTAGCTGGCGTTAAAGTTTGGTGGCAATCCGAGGTCGTTTGCATGAGCTTAGGTGGGTTAGAATATCATTTTTCTATGAAATTCTACATAATTTCTGCATTCTTATAGGCCGTAATCGATTAGATTATCAGTCTAATCGATTACGAGGATTCTGTTTCTATAGTAATCGATTGGCTTAATTGATTATAAACCTGTACGTAGCCCAGTAATCCATTGTGTTCAAGGGTGTAATCGATTATGTACTAAAACAGAAACAAGGTAATCGATTACCGTAGTTTCATAATCGATTATGCACAACACCTAATACATTATACCACCTACAGAAGCAGTGTAATCGATTAGTTCCTTCCCTGTAATCGATTATTATTAGCTAAATTGAGTAAATCAGTTTAGGAATTGCATTTCTACTTCTTTTGAGTACTTATCTTTTACTCCTTGGTCCTTTAGGCCTACTTGACAACTAAATGGGGTATTCTAAAACCTTCTCCCAATCCTATACATACTTTTGGAATAATTGCGTACTTCTACTGTTCCTAACCTTCCTATACTTGCTTCAACAATTTTGTGACATAAGTCAACATTCTTTACAAGTGTTCTTAATGGTTTCACTCAATTAATCCTTATTTTTGAATTAAGTTACGTATTCTGCTATTTGTTAAATCTCATACCTTCTCATATCTTCATAAATGAGTTAGGTCTTCATATAGATCCAGGATTGACTTCGCAAAATATAATTATGGTGTTCTTTATCCACCTCTTAAGATTTAAAAATACGAAAAATTTACCCTCAACCTTATTGTCCGAATGATTAATTTTAATGATTTATTTACCTGATTAAGGGCGCCACAATAGTTACCTACAGGGATGGCAGAATCAGAACTTTGGTTGGAAACAAGATGTTGGACCATCTAATAGACCTCCTAACAAATAGTTTCAACAACAACCACAATCTGATCAAAATGCTAGACTAACATGGATAGAAGATTCTATCCAACAATTGCTGCAATATATGTAAATGACTGAAGCCGCACGGGAAGTGCCAGATTTGTAATTGGGACAACTAGCAAAGGAAGTGGCTGAAATAAAGAGTTCTGGTTTTTTGCCAATACCCAGAACCCAAGGGAACAATGTAAAGCTATTTTTACTAGAACTGGTAAAGTTTTAGGAACTGATTGTAAAGAGAGTGAAAAGAGTAAAAATGAAAAAATGAAAAAGAAGAGAATGACAAAGAAAAGAGTGAAGAAGAAAAGAAAGAAAAAGAGAGTGATTAAAAAGAAAACAAAGAAGAAGAAAGTAAAGAAAAATGAGAAAAAGAAAAAGAAAAATCAAAAAATCAAAAAACCAAAAAATAAAAGAATTAGTACTTGGGTTAGACTCCTCCTATCAAGGATCTACCTTATCCTCATGCACCATCAAGAAAGGATAAGGAAAGAGCATACAAGAGATTCCTTGAAATCTTTAAGTAGTTACAAATAAACATTCTATTTTCAGAGGCATTAGAATAGATACCAACATATGAAAAGGTTATAAAAGAACTGCTCACAAAGAAAAGGAGGTATAATGAAGAAATTATCAAGCTTGAAGCTAGTTGCAGTGCCATCTTGCAATACAACATGCCAAAAAAGTCAAAAGATCCCAGAAGTTTCACCATTCTCGTCTCAATTGGAGGTGTAAATATTGGGAAGGCTTTATTTGATTTAGGGGCAAGCATCAATTTAATGCCCTTAAGTATGATGAAGTACATTGGTGATCTTGATCCTCAAAGGACGAAGATGACTCTACAACTTGCAAATCGCTCAATCAAAAGACCCTATGAAATTATGGAAGATGTACTTGTGAAAGTGGACAAGTTCTACTTCCCTGTTGACTTTGTGGTATTAGACATGGAGGAGGACACTGAAGTCCCCCTAATTCTTGGAAGACCTTTCATGAAGACTGCTAGAGTGCTGATTGATGTGGACAATGGAAAACTGGCAGTCAGAGTGCATGATAGGGAGGTAAATTTTGATGTTTTCATGCACGTGCTTTGCCTAAGATATATATGTATATACATCTATATGGTTATGCATCATACATCTCCCATATTTATATTCTATGAATAACCTTATTCGATTCGATCTTACCATCATTTATTATCAACATTTATCCATTCCCAAAATGGGCTACATAACCAATGTCATTATATTCATCAAAAGAGTATGAATTCTAATACCCCAAATATCAATATTATCAACTACCTATATTATCATTTACAATACATCCATCGATATTAGTAATTATTAACATTATTTTACATGTCTCATTCATAATACAATGATTTACAATTGATGCCGGCCAAGGCATTCCATTACCACTATTTTACCTTCACTAAAGTTTACTTTAAAATCATCCTCATCCCATGATATTTCTGCATCAATGCTAAAAAGGAGACCACATGGGAGAATGAGTTATACATTTCAAATGACGATATGAATACAATTGAGATTATGTGCATATGCATATCAGCATCATGTATGCTTTGCTGAACACATCAATGATCATCATAAATCATTACTTCAATCAACATATACATATTTCATATTCTTTAATTAAGTCAAAGCAAAGCAGGCATATACACATCTATCCCAACGCCACAATGGGCCAACAACATCAGCATTGACCATTCAGGTCTTTTCTCAAGCCACCATGGGCTAACATCGTTATCATCAATCATAATAATTATGCCCTTCATTAGATTGGGCCATAATATACACATCGTCATATTCAATATTGTTTCGTGATAATCATATCATTCATTAATTTTACGTGGTTTTTTAGATATTCAATTACCCATCTCATCAACACCATACCACAATCTCGATCATCACCAATAATTATCTTCTGGCATATCTCTATGCTATATGCAAATGCTCTTACGGCTAATGCATATGCATAATGGAATAGACAACAAATACGGATCCGACTATGGAAATAAACACCAAATTATGGGTTAAGCATAGGTGTGCTACTATGCCCTTACTGCAGTAGAAAAATGTGTACACATATATCTCAATTCATGCATGCTCAACAACATACTTTTACTGGTACAAACCGCTCTCGCCCATCTGTAGCATTAGTCACCCCGTGACTTGTAGATCTATAATCATGGCCTTACTTGCCATAAGTACTATGGGCCCCTCCCAAACACACATCGAGAGAGCCATGCCCCGTCGGACACTAAGGTAACTTGCTCATCATAGAGCCGCCCGCCCACTGGGCTCGCCAAATAGGGTGCCTTGTCACCAAACTATGGAGAGCTTCGTGATTCCCAGAATCACTAGGGAAATACAATAATATACCCGTGCACTGGGTCGCCCTCCCACTAGGCCCGCCTAGTTGAACCCCTAATATTCCACATAGATAACATATGATATGCCATGGATGTAATGCAATGCAAATCAAATGCATTTCTTATATTGTGCATCCTAAATGCCACTCATCAAACATCATCATCATAATCACCAACACCACCATACACACCTTAGTGGATTTTATCATTGTTGGTTTTAGCCATTGTTTTTAAGTTTTATGTGTGGCATTTTCATCTCAATATATTATTTCTTATACATGCACGTTAACACTTGCAATCAATCACAATGACGTTACAAACATCACAAATCATTTTCTACATTCATTAATCTTTCATCAATACTGTATTTATATGTTGATGTAGGTTTTGATAATGACACAAAAAATGAAGAGATATTAAGGATGTTGTGCAAAGCAATTAATTGAATCATGAAGTTCAAACAAAATGGGTCAAGGATTCAAGAGTTAAATGCATAAGGATTGATGAACAACAAAGGACTTGAGTCAAGGCATTTACAAAGGACTAAATCTAGTGAAAAATGATTACAAAGTGCCTAAGGATCAAAGAATTGGAACCATGATTCATGAAGTATCAAAAAGGGTCTAAAACGCAACAAAAATACAAAGGAATGGCTTCATGAATCGATTCATGTAGCTAAGAATTGATTCACACGCTTATATTGTGCAGGAACTTGAAAAATTTAAAGCAGGAATCGATTCAAGCCAAAGGGAATCGATTCATACGTATTTAGGGAATCGATTCATTCATCTAAAGAATCGATTCATAAGAATCGATTCCTACATTGTCAGATGGCCAAAATGCATAATGGGAATCTATTTACTCATCGATTCACTCAGTCAAAATGTGTTACAGCCTTGCATCGCATAACACTCCACTAAGCAGGCACAACGCTCCATGCTCCATACTCCTCTGCATCGAAGGGACTAATTAATTTATCCAGCCATGCTCCAATTGCATCAAGGGAATTCTTTATTGCAAGTAGCATACCTTGAACGCCTATAAATAGTAAAGGAAGTTGAAGGCAAAAACCATCCCAGCAACGAAACACTTTCTTGCTTCTTTCTTTCTCTCTCACGTCACTTTCTTCTCTATTGGCCAATTTACTCTCTGCTCCATTTTATTTGCATATTATTTTTGAGAGTAAAATTTTGTGAGCAAAATTACTTTAAGAGTTAAACTTGCATATTATTTCTTGAGAGAGAAAATTATTTTTGAAGTGCTAAAATTTGCATATCCTCTTTTTGAGAGTTAGCATTTTGAGAGAACTTGAATTTGTATATCCACTCTATTGGAGAGTTACTCTTGTATTCCAAACACCAAAATTTCTAGAGTTGTGGGTTGGGTTTCAACCTTGTAAAATTGTGAGATTGAGAGACTGGGTGGGGTGCCCTTGTACTAGTGAGAATTGGGTTCTTGAGTGTGGGACACTAGGAAGCCACGATTGCTCAAAGTTGTATCTCAAATCTCTAATAGTAGAAATCCTCTAAGTGGGTTACTTAGAGGCGAGACGTACACCGTGTAGTGGAACTAATATATATCGGTTTGCAAATCTCTCTTCCCTACACTCATTTAAATTGTGCACTTAAAATTGCTTGCTAAATATTTGTGTTTATAAATTAATTAGTTAAGCAACTTTATTAATTTAGTTGTTTAAATTAAAGTGCATATTCTATTGCCTTGATTAAATTTGTAAATTACTTAGATTAAATTTGTTAAAGTTGTTTAAGTAATATTCTTGAATTATTCGTTAAATCTTTCTAAGTACCAAAAATAGTGTTGTGATTAATTTGATATTATTACTTGAATATTACTTTATCTCTTAAGTGAATTTATTGCCATATACTTAGTACTTGTTAATTTGCCTTGTGTATAAATTGTTATCATTTGTGATTAAATTTATTATCTTCATTAAGCATAATTATTAAAGAATCAATTTCAAAAGCATTCCAAGTAAAATTTTTAATACTCAATTCACCCCCCCCCTTCTTGAGTAATTGAGGCCACTTGGTTAACAAGTGGTATCAGAGCTTGACTCTTGGTAGATCAAGCTTAACAGCTTCAAGAGAATAAATGGCCTCAAATTCTCTAAACCTTTTTCCCAAGGGTAGTGCCACAAATAGACCTCCCGCTTTCAATGGTGAGGGTTACGCTTTTTGGAAAGAAAGGATGAAAATGTTTATGCAATCAATTGATTTGAAAGTATGGAATGCTATTGAAAATGGTCCTTTTATACCTATGCACATTGTTGATAATAAACAAATAGAAAAACCTATGGATGATTGGACGAGTAAGGAAGAAAAGAAAGTACAGTATAATTAAAAAACGAAAAATCTTATCACTTTAGCCTTAGGTCCCGATGAATTCTTTAGAGTAGTTACATGTGAATCTGCTAAGGATATGTGGGATACCCTTCAAATAACTCATGAAGGAACTAGCGATGTTAAGGACTCTAAGATTAGTACTTTAACTAGTCAATATGAAAGTTTTAGAATGAATTCCAATGAATCTATTTTAGAACTTCAAAAGAGATTTACTTTGATTATTAATCATCTTATTACTCTTGGTAAATCTTACACTAACAAAGAACTTATCCACAAAGTTCTAAAAAGTCTTACTAGGGAATGACAACCTCTTGTTACTACCATCAAGCAATCTCCCAATATAAATCATATGTCCCTTGCCACATTGTTTGGTAAGTTACAAGAACAAGAACAAAAGTTGAAAGATTTGAAACATGCCGAAGAAGAAGAAAAAGCCTTAAAGAAGGAAGGGCTAGCTCTCAAAGCCACCTTAATTGTTGAAGATGAATTCGAAAGTGATCTTGATGAGGATGAAGAGTTAGGTCTATTCATGAAGCACTTTGGAAAGCTTATGAAGAACAAACGGTTCCAAAGAAGCTTCAAATCTCAAGGTAAGAAACCCATTCCTAAAGAAAACTCTTCCTCACCTACTTGCTTTGAATGTGGAAAGGAAGGACACTTCAAGATAGATTGCCCAAACCTAAAGAAGAAAAAACAAAGAAAGAAAAGGGAGGAGAAGAGCATATATTGTATGGGTTGAAAATGAGATAAGTAGATCGGACGAATTAGAAAATAAAGAAGCAAACCTTTGCCTCATGGCCAATCACCAAGATGAAGAAAATGAGGTAAATTTTCATGACTTAGATAAAGAAGAACTACTTGATGCTCTTAAAGAATTGCATTATAAATTTATAAAACTTTCTAATAAGCATAAGTTATTAAGAAAAACCATTGATACTCTAGAGATGCATCTTGTAGAACTTGGTAAAGAAATTGAATTTTTGAAAAAGGAAATAGTAAATGTTCAAGCATGCTCTAAGACTAAACCTTGTGAATTTGCTAAGAAATGTGACATGCTAGAAACGAAGGTTTTAAACTTGAGTAGAACTCTAGAAAAATTTACAAATGGTAGAGACAATTTAAATGTTTTACTTGGAAAACAACATTGCATGTTTGATAAAACTGGATTAGGTTTTAATGCCTATAAGAAACAAAAGAGTTATAAGAATTTATTTATACCACCTAATAAAATTGCATCACCTTTTATGAAATGTAATTATTGTGGTTTCAAAGGACATAGTACATCTAATTGTAATGTTAGAAAATTAGGGCCAAAGGTTGTGAGAAAAGTATGGGTTCCTAAAGGAACATTACCTCAAACTAACCTACAAGGACCCAACATAAAATGGGTACCAAGCTCTCTAACTTGACCTGTTTTGTAGGTATGCTTTAAAGCAAGTAACACCCGTTGGTATTTGGATAGTGGATGTTCAAAACACATGACGGGAGATAAAAGTAAGTTTATATCATTTACTCCATGAAATAAAGGATTTATTACATATAGAGACAACACGAAGGGAAGAATTCTAGGAATTTGGGAATGTTGGTAAAAACTCTTCCACTTCTGTAAATGATGTATTATATGTTGAGGGACTTACACATAACTTGCTTAGCATTAGTCAATTATGTGATAAGGGCTATAAAATTGTTTTCGAATCAAACTGTTGCATAATTGAAAATAAGCTAAACAAGGAAATAAAATTCGTTGGTCAAAGAGTTAATAATATTTATATGATTAATCTTGATTGTCTTGCTTCAAATGATGTGCAATGCTTCATAACTAAAGAGGATGAATCATGGCTATGGAATAGAAGAATTGCTCATATTCACATAGACCATTTAAACAAACTTGTTTCAAAAGATTTAGTAATCGGTTTACCAAAATTGAAATTTGAAAATAAATTTTGTGACGCATGTCAAAGAGGAAAATAAGTAAAGGTTTCTTTTCCAGCAAAAAATGTTGTTTCAACAAATATACCTTTACAGCTTTTACACATGGATTTATTTGGACCTTCAAATACTAAAAGTTTTGGTGGAAATTATTATGGTCTTGTGATTGTGGATGATTGTTCTAGGTATACATGGACTTTGTTTCTTACTTATAAACATGAAGCATATCATGCATTTAAGAAACTTGCCAAGATCATCCAAAATGAACAAAATTTAAAAATAGCATCCATTCGAACGGATCATGGGGAGAAATCTTTTGAAAAATTTTGTGAAAAATTTGGCATTGAACATAATTTTTCAGCTCTAAGAACTCCATAACAAAATGGAGTAGTTGAAAGGAAAAATCGATCTTTATCGGAGCTTGCAAGAACTATGTTAAATAAGCCATGTTATGAACTGATGTTTGAAAAGACCTATATTAAAGAAAACCCCCTATGTATAAAGGAAGAAGACCAAATATTTCTTATTTTCATATATTTGGATGCAAATGCTTTGTTTTAAACAATGGAAAGGATAATCTTGGCAAATTCGATGCAAAACCTAATGAAGCAATATTCTTAGGTTATTCATCTACTAGTAAAGCATATCAACTCTTTAACAAATGAACTTGTACAATTGAAGAATCTATACATGTTAAATTTGATGAACTTAACCAAAATCCTTCAAGAAAGGAAATTGATGATCTTGTAGGTACCTTCCAAGAAATGAACTTGGAAGATGAAGAAGAAAACAAAAATAAAAGAGATACAACACAAAATGATGAACCTCAACAAAAGGAGTAGATCACCGTAAAGAACCACCCCTTGGACAATATCATAGGTGAAATAACAAAAGGTGTAAGTACTCGAAACGCTATTAAAAATGCATGCAATCACTTAGCCTTTGTATCTCAAATTGAACCCAAAAATATTAATGAAGCTATTATTGATGAACATTGGATGTTGGCAATGCAAGAAGAATTGAATCAATTTGAAAGAAATGAAGTTTGGGAACTTGTGCCAAGACCCAATGACCATCAAATAATAGGTACTAAATGGGTTTTTAGAAATAAGCTAGATGAAAATGGAATAATAACAAGAAATAAAGCTAGATTAGTTGTTAGGGGATATAATCAAGAAGAGGGAATAGACTATGAAGAAATGTATGCTCTCATAGCTAGGTTAGAAGCCATAAGATTATTTTTAGCTTTTCCTTGTTCTATGGAATTTAAGCTTTATCAAATGGATGTCAAAAGTGCTTTTCTAAATGGCTATATTCAAGAAGAAATTTATGTAGATCAACCTCCCAGTTTTGAAAATCACAAATTTCTAAACCATGTTTTTAAATTGAGAAAAGCTTTATATGGTTTGAAACAAGCTCCAAGAGCTTGGTACAAAAGACTTAGTAAATTCCTTTTAGAAAATAATTTTGAAAGAGGAAAAGTTAATACTAAATTGTTTATAAAACGTAAAAACAATGACATTCTTTTAGTACAAGTTTATGTTGATGACATAATATTCTGTGCTACTAACAAAATTCTTTGTCAAGATTTTGCCAAGATTATGCAAGATGAATTCAAAATGTCCATGATGGGAGAACTCACCTTCTTCCTTGGATTACAAATCAAACAAACAAATGAAGGGACTTTCATTAGTCAAACAAAATATTGTAAAATATTGTAAAGAACTACTCAAAAGATTTAAAATGGACAAGGCAACTGAAATAGCTACACCCTTGAGCATATCTAGCTACTTAGACAAAGATAAGAAGGGTAAGGACGTTGAAATAACTAAATACCGAGGTATGATAGGCTCCTTACTCTACTTAACAGCTAGTAGACCCGATATTATATTTACTGTATGTATGTGTGCTAGATATCAAGCATGTCCTAAAGAATTACATCTCACTACCGTAAAAAGAATTTTGAAATATCTTGTGGGTACTCAAAATGTTGGTTTATGGTATCCTAAAGGCGTTGAATGTATTCTTGTAGGATATTCTGATTCTGATTTTACTGGTTGTAAACTTGATAGAAAGAGTACTAGTGGCACATGTCATTTACTTGGTAGTTCCCTTGTTTCTTGGCATAGCAAGAAACAAGTAAGTGTTGCTTTATCGGCAGCTGAGGCAGAATATGTAGCAGCTGGCAGTTGTTATGCTCAAATTCTTTGGATGAGACAACAACTTCTTGATTTTGGTGTTGTTTTAAATAAAGTGCCTATTAAATGTGATAACACTAGTGCCATAAATATATCCAAAAATCTTGTCACGCACTCTAAGACTAAACATATTGAAATAAGACATCATTTTATAAGAGACCTTTTTTTTTGAAAGGAGATTGTGTTCTTGAATATGTTGAAACTTCAAAACAATTGGCGAATATTTTTACTAAACCCCTTCCGAAAGAACAATTTATAAATATTAGAAGGGAATTAGGAATTTTGGAAATTGTTTAATTGCTTTCATCACCTTGAAATTTTTTTTTTACTCTTTGAACATAATTTTACAAATCTTTACCTTAAAGATTTTAACTTATTTCTTTCATAAAAATTCTTATTTCTTTAAACATAGTGACTTATTTTGTGATAATTTGGTCAAACCTTTTCATTAAAAAGCCAATCACATTTTCAATAACCATGTTAATGCTCCACAAATCACTTGTTTTATTGAGTTCCCGAGTAGTCTTTACTTAATTAAACATATTTTTGACACCAAATAATCTCCTATATACCACATGGATCTCTAATACAAAATGTCAAATGACCTTTGATTTTCTTGACTCTCTCGTGCAATAAAAATCATTGGCAAATTGCAAAATTTTAATCCTTGTATAACCTCTCATAAAATACCCATGAGACTTTGCTTATCCAAAAAGAAGAGAGAACATCATTATGCTTGCTTACTCTATGATATATGTTACATGTTTAAGGGGAGTTTTATATATAATTGGTATCTTGCTTCAATAATAAATGTATCTATCTTAAAGTGGTATATATTCTTAAAAGTTTTTGATGATGCCAAAGGGGGAGAAAATAAATATATACATTCCAAGTGGCATAAAGTATCTTACAAAGGGGGATAGAATATCATGATGTTATAATGGTATCTATTGAATGATAAAGGGGGAGATAACATCTAGAATCAACATCTATATCTATCCTTGTTGAAATTGCATGATTAAGGGGGAGCCTTATAATTTTTACAACAAGTGATATCCAAATACATGTGTAAATGATAAAGTGGTATTCAATTTTATGTATGACATATGTATAACATGTGCTATCAAATTATATGTGTAAGGGGGAGTCATTTATGCCATATATATGAACTGTTATGAAACTAACACCCCGAGAGATGAACATTTGTTGTCATCATCAAAAAGGGGGAGAATGTATTTATATGTTGATGTAGGTTTTGATAATGACAACAAATAAAGAGATATTAAGGATGTTGTGCAAAGTGATTAATTGAATCATGAAGTTCAAACAAAACGGGTCAAGGATTCAAGAGTTAAATGCATAAGGATTGATGAACAACAAAGGACTTGAGTCAATGCATTTACAAAGGACTAAATCTAGTGAAAAATGATTAACAAAGTGCCTAAGGATCAAAGAATTGGAACCATGATTCATGAAGTATCAAAAAGGGTCTAAAACGCAACAAAAATGCAAAGGAACGGCTTCATGAATCGATTCATGTAGCTAAGAATCGATTCACACGCTTATATTGGCCAGGAACTTGAAAAATTTAAAGCAGGAATCGATTCAAGCTAAAGGGAATCGATTCATACGTATTTAGCAAAGCAGGAATCGATTCATTGTACGTAAGAATTGATTCACTCAAGCATAACACACAGGGAATCGATTCTTCATGCTATTGAACTGATTCATATGTAAAAATTCACCAGGGAATCGATTCATTCATCTAAAGAATCGATTCATACATTGTCAGAAGGCCAAAATGCACAGTGGGAATCTATTCATTCATCGATTCACTTAGTCAAAATGCGTTACAGCCTTGCATCGAATTAACACTCCACTAAGCAGGCACAACGCTCCATGCTCCATACTCCTTTGCATCGAAGGGACTAATTAATTTGTCCAGCCATGCTCCAATTGCATCAACAAGTGAATTCTTTATTGCAAGCAGCATACCTTGAACACCTATAAATAGCAAAGGAAGTTAAAGGCAAAAACCATCCCAGTAACAAAACATTTTCTTGCTTCTTTCTTTCTTTCCCGCGTCACTTTCTTCTCTATTGTCCAATTTACTCTCTGCTCCATTTTATTTGCATATTATTTTAGAGAGTAAAATTTTGTGAGCAAAAATATTTTAAGAGTTAAACTTGCATATTATTTCTTGAGAGAGAAAATTATTTTTGAAGTGCTAAAATTTGCATATCCTTTTTTTAAGAGTTATCATTTTGAGAGAACTTGAATTTGTATATCCACTCTATTGGAGAGTTACTCTTGTATTCCAAACACCAAAATTTCTAGAGTTGTGGGTTGGGTTTCAACCTTGTAAAATTGTGAGATTGAGAGACTGGGTGGGGTGCCCTTGTACTAGTGAGAATTGGGTTCTTGAGTGTGGGACACTAGGAAGCCGCGATTGCTCAAAGTTGTATCTTAAATCTCCAATAGTGGAAATCCTCTAAGTGGGTTACTTAGAGGCGAGACGTACACCGTGTAGTGGAACTAATATATATCGGTTTGCAAATCTCTCTTCCCTACACTCATTTAAATTGTGCACTTAAAATTGCTTGTTAAATATTTGTGTTTATAAATTAATTAGTTATGCAACTTTATTAATTTACTTGTTTAAATTAAAGTGCATATTCTATTGGCTTGATTAAATTTGTAAATCACTTAGATTGAATTTGTTAAAGTTGTTTAAGTAATATTCTTGAATTATTCGTTAAATCTTTCTAAGTACCAAAAATAGTGTTGTGATTAATTTGATATTATTACTTGAATATTACTTTATCTCTTAAGTGAATTTATTGCCATATACTTAGTACTTGTTAATTTGCCTTGTGTATAAATTATTATCATTTGTGATTAAATTTATTATCTTTATTAAGCATAATTATTAAAGAATCAATTTCAAAAGCATTCCAAGTAAAATTTTTAATATTCAATTCACCCCCCCTCTTGAGTAATTGAGGCCACTTGGTTAACAAATACCACCACATATTCACTTAGTGGATTTTCATATCATTATTCATCACCATTGTTTCATAACTAGTGTGGCAATGCAACAACTCAGCAATACAATTTTAAACTACTCATACAAGATCACACTTGTATAAAATACAATGGCATTTAACAAATTATCAATAATAACATTCATCCTTTCATTCAAGGAATGATCACAACATCATTTATTATCACACGATACCGATATCATCTCCGATTCATCACTTTATAACAAACATCTCCTCATTTAATCATTCTCTCATTAGTTTCATAATCACTCTAGGGTATATCTCATAACCCCATTATCAAATTCTCATTACCACTCTTTCATATCCCATTCTTGGTGGTCAACTTTTATATTTTTCATAACATATTATGGGCATAAACAAATTATCCCAATGTTTTAATCAATATCAAACACCACCATATTATGTCATGATTATATACCCTTTATAAATTCCCTCAAATATCTCATAATACAAAGGAAGAGGTCTATCATAAGCCCAAAACAAAGAAAATGAAATAAAATTCCATTCTGGGCAACTCACTTGGGCGAGATCATCGCCACTCGCTTGAGCGAGCCACGCTCGCTTGGGCGAAATTCCTCCAGTGTTATTTTCTCACACGCTTGCTTGAGCGAGGCTTCCCAAGGCTAGCTACTCGCTCGGACGAAAATACATCAGCATTGATCCCCTGCTTGCTCGCTTGAGCGAGACTCCACATGCTTCATCACTCGCTTAAGCGAGATTCATCCAGAACCATTTTCCATCTCACTCGCTTAAGCGCGGAAATACCCGCTTGAATGAGATTCACCCAGTAAGCATCCCCCTGTTGCGCACGCGTCTCGTTTGAGCGAGACCTCTTCTTGCCTGAGCAAAATTGGGCCAAAGGCCACCCCTCTAATACAAGGGACTCTCGCTTGAGCGAGTTAACCATCACACGCTCAACACTTAATTTTTTTTCTCCACTTCACATGCCAATATCCTTCTTATATATAGTTGGCCTAAATTAACACCTTACATATATTTAATCATGTATTTAGGCCTATCCCAACAAGCCATGCCTCTCTGCTTTTAATTCTAATTCATCAATTACATAAGGGAGGTTTTAAAACACTTCTCGTCACTACCCCACTCATCTTTCTGCACAATCATCACAAACAATACTTTACACCTCAAATAATTTATCTATTCATAGATTTCATCAACAATTAATTCATGTCCAACCAAGGGACAATCAAGCACTCTTCTTTATTTCACATCTATATATATACATATATAATTCCTTAATATTCAAAAAAAGCCAAGCCATCATCCATTATATCATCAATTCAACAATTAACATATATGTGGCAAGGCAATGCATGAATTCATTCATATACATAATTCAACATTTATTCACTCATGCAATTTGAAATGCAAACTCCTCTCCTACCTCAAGAGCTCCAACGCTCTGAATGCTCTGCTACATCATTCGAAATTGAATCTACATATTGCATATATATACCCATGCAATTAATAAGCCATCATAAGGCATCATCTCTTAAAGCTCAATGTCAAGTCCTAGACTTGTCTAAACACTCATCCCTATCCATAATGTGTCCATCATCATATGAATCATCCAAATTCATTATTACTACTTAATTTTTAATATAAGCCATCTTAGCTCCATTTAATACCATCTTCAATTAACCATTCCAAATGGCATACATCAAGTCTTAAGGTTTCATCAAGTCAAGTATCCATTTCCTTAATCCACTATCAAGGGTGTTCAACCATTATTATCATCATCATAAATGTCAACACTCAAGGGAATCAACTTCTCTAATTTCCTACATACTTTTACAAATATCTCTCTCAATCCTTAAGATTCGAACCTCAATAATCGACACTAATGCTTCTAAAATTCATCTCCTCATATAAAATCATTCTAAGGCATCTAAATCATTAAAGCCATCAATTTAGCTAAAATCCCCAAATCATCACAATTAGGGTTTTCCATCAAACTACTAAATCAACAACTTCAACACTTTTTAAAACCCATATACAAACCATAACCATCCTCATCATATAACATTAAACCATATTTAAGGATCATGTATCCATTGTTCAAACCTAGGGTTTTCATTATTTTCTTTAACACCCACAAAACCCAACACCAATCTTTTAAGCTTAAGCATCATTAAAATTTATCAATGGGAAAAAGGAGTTAGAAATCTTACCTCCAATCCCAAGCTTAGGAAAAATGAAAATAGGAGTGAAGAAGAAGAGGAAGATGATCCAGCAAGCTTTCATGCTCCATAAGTGCTCCATAAATCCCAACTTAGTTTTAATTTTTGCTAAAAATGAAAGTGGGTAGAATGTGGATGTTTTGATGCAGAAGAATAGAAGAAGAAGAAGGAAAGAGTAAAGAATGGTGAGGGGAGTAAGCCATTGAAAATGAGGGAGAAGATTTTGGACATTGTCCAATGGGTAAAACCATGCATTTTGCTTTTTGTCCATTGTGTCTTAGAACCCCATATCCATTGGGTAATAGCATGAAAAGTGGCATAAAAGAGAGGGGAAGTGGACGGCTGAATTGGAGAAAAGAAAGTGGAATTTTAGTTTTCTTTTAGTTCCATTTGGCTCGTAATTTCCCCGTTTAATAACATATGTCGAGTCCAATTAATTATTTCCTTAACACTAAAAATTATTTCAACTATATCACCATAACCACAATAATTTTCTAAACATTCTAGACCTATCAAATATTTAATTTGACTAAGTAGGTCCCACATCATCTGTTAAATCATCCGATTCTAGTAAATCTCAATTTACCGATAATTCACCTCTAATGTCTAATAAAATCCCCCATAATTATTGAACCATAATTAATCAATCATCATTATCTAACGATTTTATTTTCTTTAAAATTCAAGATGTTACAACAGCATTACGGTGTAAGACATAAAGTGGCCACTACTTATCATCCACAAACCAATGGTCAAGCTGAAAGTTCAAATAGGGAATTAAAAAGGATCTTGGAAAAGACAGTGTCTTCTTCAAGAAAAGACTGGTCACAGAAACTTGAAGATGCACTCTGGGCTTACAGAACTGTATTTAAAACTCCAATTGGCCTTTCTCTTTTTCAGATGGTTTATGGGAAAGCTTGTCATCTATGATTGGCCTTCCTCAACTATGATCAAACTGCTGCAGTTGACAAAAGGAAATTACAATTATTTGAGTTAGAGGAAATGCGAAATCATGTTTATGAATCATCCAGGTGCTACAAAAACAAGGTGAAAGCTTACCATGATAAGAAATTAAAGAAATGACATTTTATACTAGGTCAACAAGTCTTATTGTTTAATGTAAGATTAAAATTATTTCCTAGTAAGTTGAAATCAAAGTGGTTAGGCCCATTTGTGATCAAAGAAGTGGAACCATATGGAGCAGTGGAAATTGAAAATCCAACTTCCAAAAGAAGTTGGATGGTGAATGGACACAAGTTAAAGCCTTATATGGGTGGTGAGATCAACAAACTCACCACCATTTGTTACTTATCAGATTTGTGATTTGCAGGATGTCAAGCTAGAGACATTAAACCAAACCCTCAATGTGAGGTAACCCATTATTTGATTGTTTGTTTTTAATTTTAAAATATAAAAATAATAAATAAATGATGATTTTAATTTTGGTTAAAATTAATAATTTTAGAAATAAAAAGGGGTTAAAATTGCATAAAATTAGGTTTTAAAAATCAAAAATTGGAAAATTGAAATTCTGACTCCCACGTGTAGCGTGGGGTCAAAATTTCAAACCTGATGCGTAGCGTCAGAGCCACGCGTAGCATCAGGTCCTGCGTACAGCTTTTTAAAAACAGAGCCCACTCAAAATGAAGGCCCATTCCTAAGATCTTTAAACCTAATTTCCCTCCTTGTTTCTCACTTTTGCAAACCCTAATTTTCTTTAAACCTAATTCCCTCTCTACATCCCTCATTCTTTATTGATCATCATTATCAGGTAAGTTCTTCATTTTCAATTTTGTGTTTCAAATTTTCTTAGAATGAATGTGGTTAGGCTAGACTAGCACCATTAGAGACCCTAGGAATTATTGTTTTCGTGTTTCAGATTGAATGCATGAAAGTGGGTTTGCTGCTGCGCAACCCCTAAATTTTGGTTTCTGAACTATACTCTTACGCGTAGCACCACCCCAACGCGTAGTGTGGGAGAACAGGGTTGACACTACGCCTCCCCTTGCGCTATGCGTCAGGTCCCTGTTTCTGATTTCTTAATTTTTATGTTTTAATTGGTTTTTGTTATTTTAGGTTTTTATATATTTTCTATATTTTATATTTTTTGTTAAATTTGATTGTAATATTATATCTTTTTGTTCTTTTAAATTAAATTTTTATGGTTAGTATGTTTTATTTTGTATATTAATAGGTGTTAAAACTTTTTGCATGTATTTTATATTTTAGTATGTTAGATTTTATTTTAAAGTATGTGTTTCCTTTTGTATGTTTTGTTAAATATGGATTTTGTAAAAATTGTTTGTTTTTAAATTTGTGTGTTCACTTTCTAGGATTGTTTGTTTCACTAGTTTCATGTTTGTTGTTTAAAATATTTCCTTTTATGCATGAATGATTGTGTGTAAAATATTTTCTTTTCTTTAAATTTCAGATGGCCCCAAAGAAATCCATTCCTGTCATTGGTCCTAAAAGAAGAAGGACTACTGATACTGCTTTTTCTGAGGACCCTGACATTCAGATTGAGGAGGAGCATCTTGGACCTCGTGATCCTACTAAGTTCAAGACCGATGCTAAGTGGGCCAAGTTCCATTAGATCAAGGGATTCAAATTGATCTGGGAAAGAGTACTAGATCTGGGAGTAGCTGACTACCCAGAGCTTCCTGGAGAGATCCAGAGGAGGAGGTGGGGAACACTGTTTGCCCTACCCACTGAGGGAGATCCCATCCTGGTGATGGAATTTTATGCAAACACCTATAGGTCTCACCAGGATTCGTCGAACATTGGGTAGATGAGGACCAGCTGGGTCAGACGCCGACATATTACCTATGATCGTGACACTTTTAGTACCCTTTTGGGTAACCCTTGGGAGCTCAATCCTGGGGGCAATACTTGTTTCTGGTTGGAGAATAGAAAAAAGGTTGCTACAGAGGATGGTGATCTAGGATACTTCCTAGATCAAGTTGCTCACTTCTTGAGCTAGGATGAAGTCTATTTTAACCTTAGCAAGGTTAATAAAGGTCCCTCCAATCTACAGAAGACCTAAATGACCCTAATAGCCCAGGCGTGGATGTACTTGATGCTCTAAAACATCACACCGGTGACTCATCTCTCTACTTTACCTGTTGATTATTGCTGCTTGCTATACTCCTGATGATGCATGATTTATCCTTAATTCTTCACTTTAAATATGTATAATTTGCCATCACTTATTGTGTAATATATTGCATTTTAACACATTTTCATCATTTCAGCTTTATTTAATATTTGATTTTAAAATGAATTAAGGATTAATTTTTAATAAATGTTGGTTTTCTCTTGTTTTGTAGTGTATGATTGAGCCTACAATTGAAAAATAACTACCACAGGTCAAACGGAAGAAGCCACACCTTAAGAAATGGTCAAAAATGCGAGAAAAGCACCAGAACATGTCTGGGAATTGATTCACCTACCTGGGAATCGATTCCTACACAAAACCAAAGCCAGGAATCGATTCAACCACCCTGGGAATCGATTCATACAGTAGGGAATCGATTCCCACCCCCCTAGGAATCGATTCATGAAGTTTTAAAGGCCTGGAATCGATTCATGCCATTGGGAATCGATTCATGTGCTTGGGAATCAATTCCCACCCCTTAGGAATCGATTCCTGCTTGAAAATTTCTAAAAATTTGCCTTGATGAATCGATTCAGGCACTGATTCATCTAGTAGAAACATCAGATAATGCATTATGTCAAGTGGAATCAGCACTGAACGTTTTTAATTGCGCATTAACATTCCACTCACCATTTTTAATTGTATCTGGCACCATTTCTTCTCCTATAAATAGGAGGGATTTCAGCCTTGAAGACACACACCATTCCTTCAGAAAGCATTCGTTTTTCCTTCTTCTTTCTCTCTGTTTCTTCTTCTTCTTCCTTCCATTCTTCATTTCGGGTTATTTTTTTTAGTTTGTTTTAATTATGGAGGGCTAAAACCCCTAGATTGATTTTCTTGGAGAATATTGTAATATAATTTTGAGGTTATTGTTCTTAATATAGTATGCTTTTATTATTATTTATTTCTTCATAATCTTACTCTACTTATTTAATTCCATTCTGTTTAATTAAATTTGTATGCTTAATCAGTTTAATTATTCAAATGAAATAAAATAAGATTTTAAATTAAAATGGATTAAGGAAATATGCATGCTTAATGAATATTTTCATAATCACTTTTAATAATTATGGTTTGCTTAATTCCATAATTTGAGAATAGATTATGTATATAGGCGATGTTCTTACATATGCTCAATAATTCCTAGATTTTACGATCTTGACTCCTTTTGCTTAATTAGGATGCTTGATTAAAATATTCATTTTTAAATGAAAGTAAAGGAATTATGTATTAAAAATACAAATTATCTTTAGTGAACCAAGGATAAATTTAAATACAATACTCTAAGAAAATTAATCGCTTGTTATTTATTGTTTCAAATCCTATATTTACTTTGTTTTTATTTTTATTGTAACAACCAATCAATTAAAACCCCCCAATTGTAATTGTATGTTTATTGAATTTTTTTTGTTTGTAAAAATTAATTTTAAACTTGATTTTCCTAATTTTTTGTGTTGATCCTTGAGAGAACGACCTAGGTTGACACCCTAGTACTACATTAATTAATTTTAATGTACTAATTTGACAGAACCACGACTGTAATTAAAAATCACACGTCAAATTTTGGCGCCGCAGCCGGGGATCAACGATCTTTAGGAAAATTCTTGTTTTAAATTATTTTTTTTTAAAATTTAAAAATAAAAAAATTTTAAAAAAAATCCAAAAAAATGAATATAAAAAAATTTCTTTTGATTTTTTATTTTATTCCTTTTGTATGATTTAGGATTCTTATGATTTATTGCTCATGATCATCAAATATCTTGTTGTATGCTATGTATGACTAGAAGAACTTTTGAGCATTTATATTCATTTGATCCTGAAATTGATAAAACTTTTCATAGATTAATTAGAGAAGCTAGATTTAATAATAACTTTGTGGATATTGATAGTGATAGTATCTCATCTGAATCTGCTGAAAGTACTACTGCTAGTTTTCCTGATATGGCTGAACCCCGTGAAAGAACTCTTAGAGAACTAGCTGCACCTGAATTCACATACGAAAGTTTGTGTATTCAATATCCTGAAGAGGATGTCCCTTTTATGCTTAAGACCGGACTTATACACTTGTTGCCTAAGTTTCATGGTCTTGTGGGTGAAGATCCGCACAAACACCTCAAAGAATTCTACATTGTATGTTCCACAATGAAACCCCAAAAAGTTCAAGAAGACCATGTCTATCTTAAAGCGTTTCCTCATTCTTTAGAGGGTGTTGCTAAGGATTAGTTGTACTACCTTGCTCCAAGATCAATTACAAGTTAGAATGACTTAAAGAAAATGTTCTTGGAAAAGTTCTTTCTTGCCTCTAGAATAACTGCAATCCGTAAGGATATATCTAGCATTAGGCAACTATCTGGAGAAAGTCTTTATGAGTATTGGGAGAGATTTAAGAAACTCTGTACAAGTTGCCCTCACCACCAAATTTCTGAACAACTTCTTCTTCAGTACTTCTATGAAGGTCTGCACCACGTTGATCGCAACATGATAGATGCGGCAAGTGGAGGAGCTTTAGGAGATATGACTGCTGCTGAAGCAAGGAACTTGATTGAAAAGATGGCATCTAATTCTCAATAATTCGGTATGAGAAATGATTCTTTCAAACCCATGTATGATTCAAATTCTAGTTCATCTGGAATTAAATTGGAGAGCAAACTTGATGCTCTCACCACTCTGGTCACACAATTGGCAGTAAATCAAAAATCCATGACTGCTAAAGTGTGTGGCATCTACTCTTCACAAGAGCACCCCACTGATTGTTGTCCTTCTCTACAAGAAAAGGATAATAATAGTCCCCAAGCCTATGTAGCTAACATCTACCATGATAGACCTCCACAATAACAACAACAACAAAACCATGGCCTTTCCACCAACAGATACAATCCACGTTGGAGGAACCATCCAAACTTGAGATAGGGTAATCAACAACAAAATCCCCAACCTCCATTTCAAAGCAATGCACCAACCTTTAAAAGACCTACACCTCAACCATCCACAAGTGGCCCTTCTTTGGAAGAACTGGTGAAACAAATGGCTGCACAGAACTTAAAGTATCAACAGAGGAATGCTGCTACCATCCAGAGTTTAAGCAACCAAATTGAGTAACTGGCTTCATCATTAAGCCAGTTACAATCTCAAAACTTTGACAAATTACCATCTCAACCAGCTGCAAATCTAAGAAATGTGAGTGCAATTCAGTTAAGATCAGGTAAGAACCTTGAAGTACCCATACCCAAGGAACCTGAAAAACAAATAACTGATCCTGAAACAGTTGAGAATGATGTACCCTCTTCAAGCACAAGCAAGTCTGAGATGCAACCACCCCAAATCCCACCTCATATCCCTCTTCCTTTCCCACCAAAAGTAATTCCAAGTAAGAAGATGGAAGAAGTGGATAAAGAAATTTTGGACACTTTCAGGAAAGTGGAAGTGAATATACCTCTTCTTGATGCAATTAAGCAAATTCCTAAGTATGCCAAATTTCTAAAGGAGTTGTGTACTCACAAGAGGAGACTCAAGGGCAATAAAAGGATAAGCATGAGAAGAGATGTATCTGTATTGCTTGGTAAGGAAGTTCCAAATATTCCTGAGAAATACAAAGATCCAGGTACGTTTTCTATACCCTGTATCATAGGCAATAACAAATTTGAAAATTGCATGTTAGATTTAGGAGCTTCAATAAATGTGATGCCTATGTCTGTTTTCAAATCTCTGTCTCTTGGAAATTTACAACCTACTGGTGTAGTGATTCAACTAGCCAATAGAAGTACTGCTTACCCTGCTAGAGTCATAAAGGATGTTTCAGTTCAAGTAGAACAACTTATTTTCCCTGTTGACTTTTTTGTACTCGATATGGAAGAAGGTATGCCTCAAATTCCTGTTCCTACTATTTTGGGAAGACCATTTTTGAAAACAGCCTGAACTAAAATAGATGTTCATTCTGGACCCCTTTCTATGGAATTTGGTGACACGAGAGTTTAATTCAATATTCTTGATGCCATGAAATACCCAACTAAAAATCATTCTGTTTTCCAAATTGACATTAGTGATGAACTAGTTTTTGAACATTTTCCTAATGTTGATTTGGAATACATAGATGATTCAAACAATTGTTTTGCATGCAATGATTCTGGAAGTTGTGATATTTGTGCTGAAATTGATAAATACATAATTTCTGATTCAGAGTCTTTAGATATATATGTTAACCATAAGGAGCTGAATGCAGGATTTCAAGAAAATTCTAACAAAAGTTTTGAGGCGCAAGCAGCGGAATCCAAATCTACTTTGTTAGTTCTATCTGTTTTGCAGACACCTAAGTTAAAATTGAAACCCCTACCTGAAAACCTCAAGTATGTATACTTAGGGGATGATGAAGAGCTCCCAGTGATAATTTCCACTTCTCTTGATGAAAATCAATAAGAAAAATTATTGCAGGTTCTGAAAAGACACAAAAAGGCTATAGGCTAGATATTGGCAGACATTCCTGGAATTAGACCATCCATGTGCATGCATAGGATATTTCTAGAGGAAAATGCTAAAGTAGTGAGACAGCCTCAAAGAAGACTCAACCCTGTAATCCTTGATGTGGTTAAGAAGGAGGTTACCAAGCTTCTACAAGCAGGAATCATTTATCCTATCTCTGATAGCCAATGGGTGAGTCCGATTCAAGTGGTTCCTAAGAAAACAGGGATCAGAGTTGTGAAAAATGATAAGGATGAGTTGATCCCTACCAAAGTGCAAAATAGTTGGAGAGTCTGTATTGACTACAGGAGACTAAACCAAGCAACAAAGAAGGACCATTTTCCTTTACCCTGCATTGATCAAATGCTTGAGCGTCTTGCAGGTAAATCTCACTATTATATTCTTGATGGATTCTCTAGATATTTTCAGATTCACATTGCACTTGAGGATCAAGAAAAGACCATATTCACCTGTCCCTTTGGCACATTTGCTTATAGGAGAATGCCATTTGGCCTATGCAATGCTCCTGGAACTTTTCAAAGATGCATGATAAGTATTTTTCATGATTTCATTAAAAATTGCATAGAGGTGTTTATGGATGATTTTACTATTTATGGATCTTCATTTAATGCATGCCTAGATAGTCTGGATAAAGTTTTAAACAGATCTATTGAAACTAACCTGTCTTGAACTATGAAAAATGTCATTTTATGGTAAAACAAGGAATAGTTTTAGGGCATGTAATCTCTGAGAAAGGAATTAAGGTAGATCCTGTCAAGATAGAAGTTATATCACATTTGCCTTACCCCTCTTGTGTTTGAGAGGTTCGTTCTTTTGTTGGCCATGCAGGTTTCTGTAGAAGATTCATAAAGGATTTTAGCAAGAAGGCTAGACCACTATCCAGTCTGCTTCAAAAGAATGTGGTATTTGAGTTTGATGAAAAGTGTAAGGAGGATTTTAAATGCCTCAAGCAAGCATTGACTACTACCCCAATAATTCAAGCACCTGTTTGGATAGCCCCATTTGAGTTGATGTGTGATGCCTCTAATTATGCATTGGGAGCTATCCTTTGTCAAAAGATTGACAAGCAGCCTAGGGTCATCTACTATGCATCTAAAACTTCAGATGTTGCCCAGGTAAATTACACTACTACTGAAAAAGAGCTCTTGGCTATTGTATTTGCATTAGATAAGTTCAGATCTTACCTACTCGGTTCTCGAGTAGCTGTCTTTACTGACCATGCAGCTCTGAAGTACTTGTTAAAGAAAGGTGAGTCCAAGCCAAGATCAATTCGTTGGATGCTCTTGCTCCAAGAGTTTGACTTGGAAATTTGTGACAGAAGTGGAACATAAAACCTTGTGGCAGACCATTTAAGCAGAATTGAGAATGCTCCTGATTCGCCACCTATTCGGGACCATTTTCCCGATGAACACCTCATGAGTATTTCTAACTCTTTTGATACACCTTGGTTTGCTAACATTGTAAATTATCTTGTTGCTTCTGTTTTTCCACCATATACATCCAGAAATCAAATTTTAAAATTAAAAAGTGATGCAAAATATTATATATGGGATGACCCGTACTTGTGGAAATTATGTAATGATCAGGTGATTCAAAGATGCATTCCCGATCATGAGATAGAATTGGTTCTTCGATTCTGCCATGCTTCACCAGTTGGTGGACATTTTGGTCCACAAAGAACATCAAGGAAGGTGTTGGATTCTGGTTTATATTGGCCCACAATTTTTAAGGATGCATGGAGAACTTGTAACACCTGTGAGGAATGCCAAAGAGCTGGTAATGCTATCACATGGAGACAACAGATGCCTCAGCAACCTATGTTGTTTTGTGAAGTATTTGATGTTTGGGGCATTGATTTTATGGGTCCATTTCCTCCATCCTTTGGTTTTACTTACATTTTATTGGCTTTAGATTATGTTTCTAATGAGGTGGAAGCTAAAGCCACCAGAATTAATGATGCTCGAGTTGTTATGGATTTGGTTTTACTTACATTTTAAACTTGATTTTCCTAAACTTGATCAATCAAATTTGACGTGTGATTTTTAATTACAGTCGTGGTTCCGTCAAATTAGTACATTCAAATTAATTAATGTAGTACTAGGGTGTCAACCTAGGTCGTTCTTGATGCTAAAATCCCGAGCCATCAACTTGGTGCTAAAAATCTTAGTAAAAACAAAATATGACTCTCAGATTTATACTTTGGCAAGCGCACCAGTCGTTAAAATTGTAGAATATTTGATCGTCCCACAGGGATTGTGGTAAGTACCTCAATCTTGGACTAGTACAAGCTGAACCAACAAAAGACACAGGAATTTCATTCGGTTTTTAGTTGTTTTAGTGTTTTATAGTTGTTTTTGTATTTCCAGAAATAGAGTTAAAATGAAATGTGAAAGGTGATTAATAGAAAACAGGTCAGGATTGCTTCGGTTCATAAATTCATCAAGAAACATGCAATTAAAGTATAATCAAACTCCATAATCAGAGGACATTCCGCTTGTGGTTATTCCCTAATTCCTTAGGTGAAAAACACTAATCCTTAAGCATCGAACCTTAATTCCTTAAGTGCTCAATTAACCTAAGAATCTAATGTGAAATTAGAGGTTGAACTCTAACTATTCACCTAAATTGATTAGGCATGAACTAGTTAGAAAGCTGGAAGTTACCTAAGCTTCAACCATGATTCCTCACTGGCGAAGTTCTTCATCAGTTCTGGATTTGTCAATCCAGCGATTTGGATCCACTCCTCAGCTTGTTCGCCTCAGGATCTAGAAGTGGATTTCCTCGCTCACAGCTTCAAGACTCCATTGCTAACCTTCGCAATCCCAACCTCAGGGAATTAGAACTCCATTGACTTCGGTTCCATCGAAGGATTGTGGAACGTCATGGAGGAGAGGATTTAGAGAGAGAAAATACGTAGTGAGGTGTACGAAGTTGTGAATGAATTGTATTATATGTATGAATCTGTCTCTGTTCTTGTTTACAGAATATGTACAACCTATATATAAGCTTCTACCTAGCTAACTAACTTAACTGATAACTTAGGAAACTTAAGTTAACGACAAAACTAACTAATTACATAGTTTACAAAATTATCAACTAATTACAGCTCAACTCTTAACAGGATCCAGCTCATCCTTAGCTAATTTATAGCACAGCACCAGCTAATTAACAGCTTACTACTTAAGTTACTAAGGGTGCAGCAGTAGAAGAGAAGGTAGCAAGAAACAACATTGGTGCCGAGTACCTTCTGGAGGGAACGCTCGCTGTTTTAAATATCAGCCTTTTCGCTTGAGCGAACTTTGTTCTCGCTTGAGCGTGATGAAGAAGCTTGGGTGAATTCACTCGCTTGAACGAATGTTTGACCCTCGCTTGAGTGAATTGACTTTTCAATCAGCACTCTGAAGTTAACGCTTGGACTCTTCTTTTTCTAGCCTCGCTCGGTTCCCTGTTCTATTTTGGAGTCGGTATCTTGGAAGTATTTCAAGTTGGGCTTTTGTTAATTCTTTTCGGTCAACTTTTAGGAAGTCTCGCTCAGTTGGTCTTTTGGACTCCTTTCAGTCGGATATACGAAGACTCACTCGGATTTGTAAATTCTCGCTCGGCTCTATGATTTCTCACTCGGATTTTTGTAATTTTTCCTCGGATTTGTCTTCTTCTCTCGAGTACGCCCTGTTCCTGCACCAATAAACAACTAATTGCCTAGCATTTGTATGCTGGCTTCTGAGTAAATTTATAAATAGTAATAAACTCTTAATTTATTAATGTTTTTAATCGTTTTCTTACAAAAATAAAGCACTTTTGAAATAAATAACTAAAACATGAATTATTAACAAATCATTAAATAATATAGTCAAAACTAAATAATAATTAATAAATTATGTTAAATAAAAGGTGGAATAATTAAGTCTTTTCAAGACTTATCACATCCCCAAACTTAAATCTTGCTTGTCCTCAAGCAAATACTCAGATTATTTAACTAATCAAGTTGTTGTTTAACACACTCAACCTTTCCTTAACTTAGTTCATGCTATAATTATTGAATACCGACCATGCTTTCTTTTCGCAACTTCTAAAAGTGTAATAACTTACACCTCCTTTGGGAAACAAGCTGCTGATGCTTTCCTCACTGGTTGGTGTTTTACTCTTCCCTCGGTGTATAGGGTGAATACAATGCACTCATCACCTGCATACTTGTTAGATAAACATAGGCTTGCAACAGTTCTAAACGTCATGCCATATGCCAACACAATCAGATTAGTAAGGGCTTTTTAAGCTTATAACGGGGCTGGGCTACAGGCTTAATTATTGTTTTCCGAGTGAATGTCGGGTTACAAAATGTATCCATTGATGCCTTGACTCAATTTTTAACTTAACTGCCTCTACTTAGCAAGCTCCATTATTTTCCGAGTGAATGCTAACTTGACACTTTCGGTGCTTTGCACCTTCTTTTTCTTTCAGTCCTTCAGACTTTTCCTTTTTTTTTTCTCCTTTTCCATCTTTTTCCGATCACATTTCAATCGGTGCTTTGCACTTCCTTGCTGATTTTTTTCATTTTTCTTCTTAGCTTTTCTATTTTTCCTTTCGTTTGCCTCTATTTATTCATCTATAACCAAGGTCGGAGTGTGTCCTTAATTGATGCTAGGCACACTCTTCATCCCCAAACTTAGAACTTGCTAGTCCCTAGCAATAAGTAAGACTGAGCAACTCATCAGCAGAACATCCAGGGGTAAATCAGTCAGTTTTTTCGAGATAAAAAGGCTTGTAATGTTAGGTGAATAAATAGAATAAAAGGGTCTCAGGCTCAAACATAATTTTTTGATCAAAAGATAATTAAGTATAGTAGGAAGGCTACTTTTTGGCCCTGGCTGAATTAACAAAGAAGGCCTTCATCATTTCCGATTGGCTGGCATACAAACAATTAGCAAGTACTGAAGCAAATTCTGTTTCACTAACTAGCATGCAAGTTCACTCGAAAAAGAATAAAACAGGCTCAAAAGCTATGAATATAATAGTTAATCAGCCAGTCATGTCCCCAAACTTAATGTAAGATCATACATTCAGAGTGCTAACTAGCATGCCGAGTAAATAATTAATTAATGATGAAAAAGTTATGGGCAGAGATCCTGAGTTAAAAAAAAACCGATGAGTTAATTTATCCGACTAAGCTTAAGAATCAGCAACTTTAATTTATTAAGATGGATTTGAAATTAAACAATAAACATATTTTAGCAATTAATAAGTTAGAATATCAATTAAGGAGTGAGTCAGAAAAAAATACTTCCCCTTTTTACCTGAGTGGCTGTGGATGGGAAACACGTGGTCGGATTGGGATGCATTAATTTACCGATACAATCGAAAAACAGAATAAAACAAGTAATTTTAACAAAGAAAGAAAATTTCATTACAACTAAAATAAAAGCACATTCATTGTTCAGGAAACAATTTAGAATAATGTCAAGTTAATTACATAAAAATATCATAATAACACGTAGCAACAACTCAAGCATCCTGATCTTTATTCTCTTTGTCCTGCTCTGAAGGTGGTCAGAGGTCAGCTGCTTGGGATACGTCCTATGAGGGAATATTGAATCCAATGGAAGCTAACCACGCATCTCTGTCAGGTGGGGCTCCCATTTCTGCTGTGTGTTCTATCCTCATTTTCGTGGCAATCTTTCTGAGCATGAGATCGTGGTTCAAGACCCGATCATAAATTCCAAGTTGCATCTTCTTTATGACCTGTAATTCCTGGAATACCACAGAAATGTCAGAAGAAGAAGAACCGGCTCCTGCTGTAACACCCTGAATTTTGTAAAATGAGTAATTGATGAGAATGGCAAACGGTTGAATATGAGTTGAATGGAAATTATTGTGCACGAACACTGGAGACAAGTTTTAAATGATTATTGTAAGGTATATGAAAGATGGAATTGAGTTAAATTGGCTTTGAATGGATTTTGTTATGTGTACCCTTGAGAGCTCACGTTTCTGCCCAGGTCCTGATGCTTCTCGCCCAAGCGAGAGGGATTCTCGTTCAAGCGAGAATTCCTTTGTGTTGATTGCAAGGGCTCTGGCCCGATCTCGCCTAGGTGAATGAGGGATCAGCGTGAGCGAGTGAGAGAAGAAATGGATTCTGAGTGTTGGTCGCTTAAGCGAGCTTGGGACGCCCGAGCGAGGGCGAAGGGAATCAGTTGCTGGATGGAACCCGCCTGAGCGAAAGGTCTTGAAGGATGAAATTCGCTCAGGCGAGGCAATTGATTTATGAGGGACCACTGGTGCTCTTGGATCATTGTAGGGCCCGGTTTCCCTTTTCTCTTTTCTTTTTCTGTGTGGTCCCCATAGTGATGACTCATGTGCCTTGATGGTCAAATGGGTCCGGTTTTCTCTCCTTCCTTGTCCACGTGGTGTTTGTGTAATCATTGTTGAGAGAATTGGCATTAAATGTTGATGGACTTGCATTAAATGAGGATGGGATGTTGTGATGAGTTGGATGCTGATGAGGCTGAGATGATAAGGCCTTGGTTGCATGTTTTTCTTCTCACTCTCTCTTTGTTCCTTGGGAGTGTATATTCTGATGAGAGAAGTGCTCCTTCTTCTCCCTTGAACTTGTTGGAGCTTCTGCTCATCTTCTTCCTCCTTTTTATCTTCTACTTCCACTCATGTATGTTATAGAATTCTAGTGGAACGATGTGGTGTTGAGGAACAAGTATGGCTATGTATGGAGGTTGGGTCTAGGTTCCTTTATCCTTTCCTGTTCCCTAGTGATTATTCTTCGTCTTCCTCTTCTTCTCCTTCATATGATGGGCTCGGTTGGAGCCTACAACTACGTGTGTGTGTGCATGTCTCGGTTTGTGGATGCATGATGGTCCACTGTGGTGAAGGTGCACCACTCTTGTGAAGATGAAGACATGCATGTTGCATGGAGGCATGGTGATCCTCCACTGTTGTTGAAGGTGTATGGTGCTGCTGTGAGGAAGAGGGCATGCATGGAAGTTGGTGGTCCTCCAGGGTGGGGAGGATGATGCCGTATGAGTGAGGAACAACCTTGTACTAAGCTTTGGAGGTTGCTGCTCGAGTAAACAGCATGGATTCCTCCATGGCTGTGAGCAGAGTGGAGCTTGGAGTGTTGAGACTCATGTATTGCATCCAGATGGGCTACTGGGTGTATCTCGCTCAAGCGAGAATGGTCACGCTTGAGCGAGCCAGTGAAGAAATGGTCACTAGACCAATTTCACTCAAGCGAGAGTGTGTGTGGCTGAGCGAAAGGCTGAAGACTGATACTGGTTGGGTGGGAAGCTGTGTGATTCTTCCCACGATTGGAAAGCCGAGCAAAGTGCTGCTGTGGCTGGGCCGAGTGACCCATGTGACTTCTGGAACGTCATTCCAGGTACGGGGAGCTTTGCATCTCAAATGCATGGCTTATGGACGGATTTTCGGGTGACATAATTGTATTGTGTTGTGTTTGATGTGTATTGTGTGTTGTTGTTGAGTTGAACCCGGTTGTATGATTATTTGTTGCTGCATGATGCATGCTTATTTGTCCATATGATGTATGATGATTATGTTGTGATGCTTGAGATGCATGTTATATTGATGTTGAGTGTATGGTGTGGCCCTCTACTAATTCCTATGTGAAATTATACATTTAGATGAATATAATGCGTATTGATGCATATGTTTATGATAAATGGATGATTGGGGGCTGTTATGACTAATATCGAGTGAAATATTGGCATGGGATGATTAACAGAGTTGATTTCCGAGTGGAAATTTCATATACAATGGTGTGAGGCTTAGAAAATGCTAAGTCCGAGTGTATCCCATGAAACAGCCTATGAGGCTTGTGAATAGATGATAATCCGAGTGAATGGCATAGTGATTGCCGAGTGAATGGCATAGTGATTGCTGAGTGAATGGCATAGGATTGCCGAGTGGATGTGGTATAAGCCGAGTCATCTGATTGTTGTTGAATTGCCGAGTGCACATGATGTTGAACGCAGATTCCGAGTGGGCAATCGAATGAATATGAGTTAAATTTTATATGCATACGTGTTATTGTGTTATTGAATATGAACACCTTGCGGGGTGCCACGAGGGTGTGATCCCGAGTGAAGAGGACGTGGTCCTAATGTTGATTGTGATGAAAAGACCCGGGTTGGACTCGGGCAGTGCCTGGGGCACTAAGCGTGAAATGAGACGCTTAATGAAATGCCGAGTGCATTGGCATTGAACGCCGAGTGAATGAAACCGTATGCATCCGATTTGCCACGGGAACGCATTGAATTTTTATACCGATCGGCAACCAGATGACAACATGTGATAAATACGTATCAGTCCTGGAGCTAGGCTCGGACAGACTCCTTGAGCATGACTCGAAGTATGAGTATTGTTGATATAGTCTTGGGGTAGACTTGAGGTGAAATCCGATTGAGGGATTATATTATTGATGAGGATATTAGGCTTTATAGCCGAGTGGAAGGGGTAAGAAACCCGATTGAGAACGTTTGTGATTGTTTATGTTGAATGACAGTGAATGTTGAGCTGATTAATGTATGTGTTATGACATATTATGGATTCTATAATTAATCCGAGCCAATATCTGTCATTTAATATGTAATGCTCACCCCTACACCATTTTTCAGTGTATGCAGGTCGGCTTGGATGATGTGGTGGTCTTAAACCCGAGTGTTGGGTGTTTATTGATGTGGTTGTGTACATAATGTAACGTACCGAGTGTCTTTGATGTATTAAGCCTTGGCCGACTCATATTAACGTTGTATAATAAATACACTTTATATATGTATTGAAGTTGGGTTATTGGAAACCCGAGTACATGTTAATATATATATATATATACTTTGAGTGATGGTATTATATGCATACTGACTGAATTTGTTGGTGAATGAGAAGTATAAAGTTAATAAGTATCCGAGTGTATGCGTATATACATATATATATATATATATATCTGTTATGTTGATAACATGGTTATGAATCGGTAGAGGTGTATTGCTGTAGTGGTAGTCGGACTTGGAATTAGAGAATATATAAGTATGAATGATTTATGTTGATTTGATGCTTCCTACCGACTAGGAAATGATGATGTATAAATATTTCTAAGTTAATGAATCCGGAGTGAAATATGAGTGGCTTAGATGCTTTTCCGAGTGAGTCTTGTGTAGGTGACTCTTTATCTGAGTGTGACTCATCTGCATATTAATAACCCTTGTGGATTCTGAGTGAAAAATATATAGTGAACTGTGAGTGGGAAATAACTTGAATATTCCGAGTGGAATTCCGAGTGATCCTCTACCGAGGGAAGTGTGGTTGTAATGGTTTAGCTTGAAATATTCTAAGTATATGGGTCATGAATGTAACCCAAGTGAATATGGGGACCCATTCTGAGTGAATAGGGTAATATGTATTCCGAGTGTTTAAGTATGGGATGAGTCCGAGTGGGACTTGACTTATTGGTTTCCCTGAGTGGTTAAGTATCTCATATGACCGAGTGAAATACTTGGGAAATTCCTTTGAGTGTTGAGGAGTTTGGATTATTCCGAGTGGAATACCTCTCTGTTGATGAGTTGGTTAAGAATGCTTAAACTGAGTGATTATGGCCGATAGAAAGCCTATGTATTCTCTGAGTGATGGAGTTCAATATACCGAGTGCTAAATGGTTGATATTTACCGAGTGACTCGAGGTTGAATTATACCGAGTGGTTTGATTGGATAATATCCAAGCGAAAGAGGGCTTATGGAATCCGAGTGGGGATCCCCTTCATTTTCCGAGTGGATCTTTATGTTGACTCTGTGGATAAAAAATTAAGAGACTAAGTTATGGGTTGCCGAGTGAGGTAACTGCTGGGGTTGTTTCCCGAGTGACGGAACCCCATTATGCTGAGTGGACTAAGATATTAAATTCCGAGAGAACTTAGGCATGAATTCTGACTGGACTTGATTGTTTACCGAGTGAATGAATGTCTCGGTTTTCCGAGTGATTGAATTCCGAGTGGCGTCTCGCTTCAGCGAGTGATTCCTCGCTCAAGCGAGTATGTTGTTTGGGAAGGCTTTTGATATTGGTTTCGCTCAAGCGAAGGGGAATTCACCCGAGCGAATTGTGCTGTCTCGCTCAAGCGGATTTGGATCTCGCTTGAGCGAATGCACGCTGTTTATAGGATCGCTCAGGCGTTGTTACTTTCCGCTGCAAAAGATTTCAATTGCATTTGTTTTCCTTTCCTCTTCTCCTTGGCCATGGGACCAGCTCTCATATCTTCATATATGAGAGTGGATTTTGATAGATCCGGGTATGTTTTTGCGAAAAATTGACCCCTATTTTTAGGGTGTTACAAAGGTGGTATCAGAGCAAACAGAGAGGTCTATGGTCAAGGTATGCTTACCGAGTGTAAGCGTTTGGATGTATGATGATCAGTTGTCATTATTGCTGGTAGTATTTTATTGGTTGATGCATGCTTATGCATAGTTTGTATGACTGTGCTTTGCTGGGACAGTAGTGAAAGATACTACTGCTGTTGTGAAGGTTGATTTGAGAAATAAAGTGATATAATGTTGTGTTCTTATATTTGTGGAAGTTGGATTAACTGATTAGGATTCATGTATATGGATTAATGGATAATTATTATGATACTCTTGTGTTGGGCTGGAAATCCACAATAAAAATATATAAGGATATTGATAGATAAAATGAAATATTATGACATTCTAGTGGTGGATACAAGTAGTTGACTTGTATGTGTGTAAGGCAATGATAATTGCCAAGTATGTGAATGGTGAATCTGCCTCAAATGATTTTTTTTGTGGATTGATATTATTATGTGTGCTATGCCTTTGATATTCATGTGTGGATTGTTATGAGTGGTGTTTGTGGCCATTGAATGCCAATTATTTGAATGATGTGCCTTGAGGGGCCTTGTGAATATTTATATGCCATTGATGATAAGACTAAAATATATAATATACCCCTAACTGAGAGGGTGAGATATCCTTGTGAGGTTGTTATTGAGCATATGCATTGTTGCATTTTGCATTCATGGCATGGCATAGCATTGACATTATGTGGTTGCGATCACAATGATGAAAGATCCTGCGGGATTCTATGAAGGGAGTACCTCTTGCGAGACGGGAAACCAATGTGATGATGATATGATATGGTAATGGTGGTTACGATCACCTGATTACAGAATGTGAAAGGCCCTGCGGGGACCATTGTATGATGATGAGCCAGTGGTTGCGATCACTTGGTATTTGATATGATAAAGGGCTTGCGAGCACCTATGATGCCTATGGTTGCGATCATGAGGCGGGAGTACCCCTTGCGAGGTGGGAAACCTATGTGAATTATTGAAACATGGTTGCGATCATGAGAAGCACCTTGTGAGGTTGCCAGAGGGAGTACCCCTTGCGAGGTGGGAAACCCATGATTATGATTGATTGATTATGGTGGTTGCGATCACCCGTGATGTGAAATCGGATCCGTTGCATATGCATTACACAGTTGACATGTGCATTTGTTTAAAGACCATGGCATTTGAGATGGGATGACCACGAGTGTGGAGAAACCCCTTGCGAGGAGGTATTGAGTGAGACCTTAGTGAATTACTGATGATAATAATTATGAATGCTCTTGTGGATAAATGGCAAAGTGACAGTGTTAGTGATTATGTATATGTTATGCTTATTTATGATACGAATTGTGATTCGTGAAGCTGGTATGCTATTGTGATACTTTAATAATGAAATATGTGAAAATGTTAATGAAGGAATTTCCTAGTGTGTGTTGAATTCGGATTATGGATATTTGATTGTGCCATTTCTTAAATGATGATTTATACCCTTGGCATGAGAACTCTGTTTGATTAATATATATATGATTAAGTTGATTTATGGCAGATTTCTAATTCAAGAATTTGAATACGATCATGAATGTATAAATGTGAAATCAGGTATATGTTATGTTGGATTTGTGTCTCGGTTCTAATATGCTAAAACCGAGTGATGGATTAATTAATGATAGTGAAGCTCTCATAAGTATTAAAACTGTGTTAATTGATTTAAATTCTGGTGTATGCCATGCTAATGAATCATGGCAGAGTCATGATTGTGAATGGATTCAAATTTACCTGCTAAGTTGACTGGGTGAGTAATGTTAGGAAATCTCATGATGTGAGGATTTTAATATGGGATAGGTGATTGAATGTAAAACCTGATGCCTGCTTGGTTAGAATTATATCTTGGTTTGAAGTGTGAAAACAGAGTAGATGATTGGATTAAGTACTGGGCCACAAAGTATAGTAACCCAATTGGTTGAGCATAATTATGTGTGGTTGGATGTTATGAGGATTGATACGGTGATGTACCTGTTAGTTTGGGTACTGTCTCGGTTTTGTGATTGAAAAACCGAGTGAGTGGTTGGTTGAATTATGACTTATAAGGTGTAGTAAACCGATTGGATGCTGTATAATCTTATACTGTTAGACTTTGTGAAACTAGACTCTGTGTTGATTTTGACTCGGTGATAATTGGATGTTGTGAGGGTATTTAGTAACCCTTGGAATTCCGAGTCAGAGAATTTGATTGATCATGTGGATTGTGAGATTTGAAGTATTTTAAGGTTGAAATCCGAGTACACCTAGGTACTGGATATGGGGATAATGAAAATGATATTATGGTGATTATATATCCGACTAGTGGAATGTGTTTACACTCAGTGAAGAAAGTTGCCAATATAGAAACCTATTGTTATGATTGAGGATCATATTGAAAACTGAGTGGTATATCTAAGAGAATTTAATAAATTCCTAGGCTTAAATTAATTGATGGCTAGTGATGAATGATGAATTGAGGAATTGGTTGGCTGATTGACTATGATTTTGTGATAACTAAGATTAAATAAGAGGTATTTACTCGGTTTGTACTGGAAACCGATTGCTATTATGCCATTTTATGGTAAGTGTGGTTGGTATTTGATGATTATTATAATGAGGATTGCACTAGAATAAGTATAGGGACTGGAAATATGCCTTGAATGAGTCAGAAATCCATTGGTGATATGTATTATATTGTGAGAATGATTAATGTTTGCTGACTGTTGGCATGAGATGCATCACTGTTGGTGCCTAAGAATGATGTTGATTTGGATGTATTGTTTATAAAATGGTAAGAATTGCCATTAATTTTCATGTAGGTTGGCATTATCTGAGTGATTTTGGGTTGGTATGGGTGAAATAGAATGCGAGGATGCTGTTCCAGTGTGACTCTTCATGCCATAGGTATTGTGGCAGTGTACATTTTGCATTGACTTGATACAACTGTCATAACCCTATAGGAATGAGACGTCATCCTATAAGTTGGATGCAACAGTTCATAGGTCAGCAAATGAGACTGTAGCTGCTTATGGGAATGGCTTGAGTCTATTGGATTGCTTCGAGCAAGGTGAGGATTTGAATCTAAATAGATGAGTATGTGGTTAAGTATTAAAATAATGGGCAAGTGAAAGAGTTGCCGAGTGATGTGGAATTGTGAATAACCGAGTGGGTGAATTCCGAGCCAGTTGGTGACACTTCCGAGTGGAAGATGTTAAGAGTATGGTGTCTTGGAATTTCATGTTGTGTGGTTAGTAACTACTTGAGAAGTGAATCTGTGCTGACTGGATTTGGTAGTCGGTGAATACTTGGAAAGTATTGGTATGTAAATGATTTGTTTGGTATATAGTGAATACCAAGTTGTTTATTGAGGTAGGTTCATACTTGAATTTCGAGGACGAAATTCCTTGAAGGTGGGGAGAATTGTAACACCCCGAATTTTGTAAAATGAGTAATTGATGAGAATGGCAAACGGTTGAATATGAGTTGAATGGAAATTGTTGTGCATGAACACTAGAGACAAGTTTTAAATGATTATTGTAAGGTATATGAAAGATGGAATTGAGTTAAATTGGCTTTGAATGGATTTTGTTATGTGTACCCTTGAGAGCTCACGTTTCTGCCCAGGTCCTGATGCTTCTCGCCCAAGCGAGAGGGATTCTCATTCAAGCGAGAATTCCTTTGTGTTGATTGCAAGGGCTCTGGCCCGATCTCGCCTAGGCGAATGAGGGATCAGCTTGAGCGAGTGAGAGAAGAAATGGATTCTGAGTGTTGGTCGCTTAAGCGAGCTTGGGACGCCCGAGCGAGGGCGAAGGGAATCAGTTGCTGGATGGAACCCGCCTGAGCGAAAGGTCTTGAAGGATGAAATTCGCTCAGGCGAGGCAATTGATTTATGAGGGACCACTGGTGCTCTTGGATCATTGTAGGGCCCGGTTTCCCTTTTCTCTTTTCTTTTTCTGTGTGGTCCCCATAGTGATGACTCATGTGCCTTGATGGTCAAATGGGTCCGGTTTTCTCTCCTTCCTTGTCCACGTGGTGTTTGTGTAATCATTGTTGAGAAAATTGGCATTAAATGTTGATGGACTTGCATTAAATGAGGATGGGATGTTGTGATGAGTTGGATGCTGATGAGGCTGAGATGATAAGGCCTTGGTTGCATGTTTTTCTTCTCAGTCTCTCCCTTTGTTCCTTGGGAGTGTATATTCTGATGAGAGAAGTGCTCATTCTTCTCCCTTGAACTTGTTGGAGCTTCTGCTCATCTTCTTCCTCCTTTTTATCTTCTACTTCCACTCATGTATGTTATAGAATTCTAGTGGAACTGTGTGGTGTTGAGGAACAAGTATGGCTATGTATGGAGGTTGGGTCTAGGTTCCTTTATCCTTTCCTGTTCCCTAGATATTATTGTTCGTCTTCCTCTTCTTCTCCTTCATATGATGGGCTCGGTTAGAGCCTACAACTACGTGTGTGTGTGCATGTCTCGGTTTGTGGATGCATGATGGTCCACTGTAGTGAAGGTGCACCACTCTTGTGAAGATGAAGACATGCATGTTGCATAGAGGCATGGTGATCCTCCACTGTTGTTGAAGGTGTATGGTGCTGCTGTGAGGAAGAGGGCATGCATGGAAGTTGGTGGTCCTCTAGGGTGGGGAGGATGATGCTGTATGAGTGAGGAACAACCTTGCACTAAGCTTTGGAGGTTGCTGCTCGAGTAAACAGCATGGATTCCTCCATGGCTGTGAGCAGAGTGGAGCTTGGAGTGTTGAGACTCATGTGTTGCGTCCAGATGGGCTACTGGGTGTATCTTGCTCAAGCGAGAATGGTCACGCTTGAGCGAGCCAATGAAGAAATGGTCACTGGACCAATTTCACTCAAGCGAGAGTGTGTGTGGCTGAACGAAAGGCTGAAGACTGATACTGGTTGGGTGGGAAGCTGTGTGATTCTTCCCATGATTGGAAAGCCGAGCAAAGTGCTGCTGTGGCTGGGCTGAGTGACCCATGTGACTTCTGGAACGTCATTCCAGGTACGGGGAGCTTTGCATCTCAAATGCATGGCTTATGGACGGATTTCCGGGTGACATAATTATATTGTGTTGTGTTTGATGTGTATTGTGTGCTGTTGTTGAGTTGAACCCGGTTGTATGATTATTTGTTGCTGCATGATGCATGCTTATTTGTCCATATGATGTATGATGATTATGTTGTGATGCTTGAGATGCATGTTATATTGATGTTGAGTGTATGGTGTGGCCCTCTACTAATTCCTATGTGAAATTATACATTTAGATGAATGTAATGCGTATTGATGCATATGTTTATGATGAATGGATGATTGGGGGCTGTTATGACTAATATCGAGTAAAATATTGGCATGGGATGATTAACAGAGTTGATTTCCGAGTGGAAATTTCATATACAATGGTGTGAGGCTTAGAAAATGCTAAGTCCGAGTGTATCCCATGAAACAGCCTATGAGGCTTGTGAATAGATGATAATCCGAGTGAATGGCATAGTGAATGCCGAGTGAATGGCATAGTGATTGCCGAGTGAATGGCATAGGATTGCCGAGTGGATGTGGTATAAGCCGAGTCATCTGATTGTTGTTGAATTGCCGAGTGCACATGATGTTGAACGCAGATTCCGAGTGGGCAATCGAATGAATATGAGTTAAATTTTATATGCATACGTGTTATTGTGTTATTGAATATGAACACCTTGCGGGGTGCCACGAGGGTGTGATCCCGAGTGAAGAGGACGTGGTCCTAATGTTGATTGTGATGAAAAGACCCGGGTTGGACTCGGGCAGTGCCTGGGGCACTAAGCGTGAAATGAGACGCTTAATGAAATGCCGAGTGCATTGGCGTTGAACGCCGAGTAAATGAAACCGTATGCATCCGATTTGCCACGGGAACGCATTGAATTTTTATACCGATCGGCAACCAGATGACAACATGTGATAAATACGTATCAGTCCTGGAGCTAGGCTTGGACAGACTCCTTGAGCATGACTCGGAGTATGAGTATTGTTGATATAGTCTTGGGGTAGACTTGAGGTGAAATCCGATTGAGGGATTATATTATTGATGAGGATATTAGGCTTTATAGCCGAGTGGAAGGGGTAAGAAACTCGATTAAGAACGTTTGTGATTGTTTATGTTGAATGGCAGTGAATGTTGAGCTGATTAATGTATGTGTTATGACATATTATGGATTCTATAATTAATCCGAGCCAATATCTGTCATTTAATATGTAATGCTCACCCCTACACCATTTTTCAGTGTATGCAGGTCGGCTTGGATGATGTGGTGGTCTTAAACCCGAGTGTTGGGTGTTTATTGATGTGGTTGTGTACATAATGTAATGTACCGAGTGTCTTTGATGTATTAAGCCTTGGCCGACTCATATTAACGTTGTATAATAAATACACTTTATATATGTATTGAAGTTGGGTTATTGGAAACCCGAGTACATGTTAATATATATATATATACTTTGAGTGATGGTATTATATGCATACTGACTGAATGTGTTGGTGAATGAGAAGTATAAAGTTAATAAGTATCCGAGTGTATGCGTATATACATATATATATATATATATATATCTGTTATGTTGATAACATGGTTATGAATCGGTGGAGGTGTATTGCTGTAGTGGTAGTCGGACTTGGAATTAGAGAATATATAAGTATGAATGATTTATGTTGATTTGATGCTTCCTACCGACTAGGAAATGATGATGTATGAATATTTCTAAGTTAATGAATCTGGAGTGAAATATGAGTGGCTTAGATGCTTTTCTGAGTGAGTCTTGTGTAGGTGACTCTTTATCTAAGTGTGACTCATCTGCATATTAATAACCCTTGTGGATTCTGAGTGAAAAATATATAGTGAACTGTGAGTGGGAAATAACTTGAATATTCCGAGTGGAATTCCGAGTGATCCTCTACCAAGGGAAGTGTGGTTGTAATGGTTTAGCTTGAAATATTCTAAGTATATGGGTCATGAATGTAACCCGAGTGAATATGGGGACCCATTCCGAGTGAATAGGGTAATATGTATTCCGAGTGTTTAGGTATGGGATGAGTCCGAGTGGGACTTGACTTATTGGTTTCCCTGAGTGGTTAAGTATCTCATATGACCGAGTGAAATACTTGGGAAATTCCTTTGAGTGTTGAGGAGTTTGGATTATTCCGAGTGGAATACCTCTCTGTTGATGAGTTGGTTAAGAATGCTTAAACTGAGTGATTATGGCCGAGAGAAAGCCTATGTATTCTCTGAGTGATGGAGTTCAATATACCGAGTGCTAAATGGTTGATATTTACCGAGTGACTCGAGGTTGAATTATACCGAGTGGTTTGATTGGATAATATCCAAGCGAAAGAGGGCTTATGGAATCCGAGTGGGGATCCCCTTCATTTTCCGAGTGGATCTTTATGTTGACTCTGTGGATAAAAAATTAAGAGACTAAGTTATGGGTTGCCAAGTGAGGTAACTGCTGGGGTTGTTTCCCGAGTGACGGAACCCCATTATGCTGAGTGGACTAAGATATTAAATTCCGAGAGAACTTAGGCATGAATTCCGACTGGACTTGATTGTTTACCGAGTGAATGAATGTCTCGGTTTTCCGAGTGATTGAATGCCGAGTGGCGTCTCGCTTCAGCGAGTGATTCCTCGCTCAAGCGAGTATGTTGTTTGGGAAGGCTTTTGATATTGGTTTCGCTCAAGCGAAGGGGAATTCGCCTGAGCGAATTGTGCTGTCTCGCTCAAGCGGATTAGGATCTCGCTTGAGCGAATGCACGCTGTTTATAGGATCGCTCAGGCGTTGTTACTTTCTGCTGCAAAAGATTTCAATTGCATTTGTTTTCCTTTCCTCTTCTCCTTGGCCATGGGACCAGCTCTCATATCTTCATATATGAGAGTGGATTTTGATAGATCCGGGTATGTTTTTGCGAAAAATTGACCCCTATTTTTAGGGTGTTACACCTGCAGATTGCCTGGGACACTCGGACTCTTTGATTTTAAACTTTATAACATGGTCTTCAGCAGCTTTAACACTTTCAACTTCTGGCAATTCATTCCTCTCAACTGCAGGGGATGCATTCTTCTCAGCTTTACTTTGACTGGGTGCATGTTCAGAAGAATCAGATATACTGATGGTTGCTACTTCCTTTTCGTTATCTATTTGCTTTCTTCTCACACTTCCTTCTGCAAAATTTGGTCTAGGTTTTTGTAGGAGTCTCTGTGATCTTCTTTTCATGGTTAATGTTAAAAGAACGCTGATAAACAGCCTAGATGAAAAATAAGAACAGAAATCCAAAAGAAAACACAGCAAAAAAAGCAAAAAAAAAATATTAGGTGCATGGCTATAAACAGTGGAAGAATATTAACAAAGAAGCAAGAAGATACTACACACACACTTAGAAGTGCACGAAATAAGTGAAATAAGTGGAAAGGTAGTACCTTTCTTAGAAATCAGAAAGTGCCTTTTCGTCTTCAACCCAAGTTCAGCGTAGGAACTTAGGGTTTGGAAGCTGAAAGGTTTTTATACTCTTGAAGTTACTTATCCCAAAAAATGCGTAAATATGTTCCAGCTTTATTTATTACTTTATTAATATTATTATAAATATACAAATTATTTTTATATTTATTTATATTTTTATATTTTATTTTTATTTTTATTTTTAGATATTCTTACTCGGCTCACCTACTGAATAGGTGGAAGACCGAGTGAGAGTGGGAAGAGATGAGTGACAGTGATGAAGAAGACGAGTGAATAACTGCATTAGGATGTTAGTGGACAGAAAAACGAGTGGAAGAAATAACAATGAAAATAAATCCGAGTGAAAGAAAAAAATGGAGAGATATAAGACGATTGGAAGAGTGTATAAAAGAACGAGTGGAAGAATGAATGAGTGGGAGATTGACAGAGTGAATAAAGGACGAGTGAATTAAAGTGAACGAATGAATGAAAACCGAGTGATCGACTGGGAGATGGTGAATGGAAGACTGCAGAAGAGGAGACCAAGTGAAAGAGTGAAAAGAAAATGACCGAGTGAAAATGGAGATAAATACCGAGTGATGAAGATACTGAGTGGTAAAGGTCGAGTGGAAGAGATGACCAAAAACAACGAGTGCACAACAGGAATGAGTAAGTAGAAAAACCGATGAGTAAAAGACGAGCGGAAAATGAGCAATGTCAAGTGAATGAAACAACAAATGAAAGAACGAATGGATAAAAGATAGAGTGCGGTAATGAAAGACTGATGGACAGGTGAGGAACGAAAAAGAATGAGTGACCGAGTGGAAGAAAGACGAGTAGATTGAGGGTGGATGAAAAAGACCAGTGGATGAAAGAATGAATGGAAGAACAAATGAGAAGATTCCGAGTGAAGGAGATGAGTGAAGGGTATACCGATCGATGAAGGAGATGAGTTAAATGCAGGAGCGAGTGGAAGAAACCGAGTGATCTAGTGAGAAACCAAGTGAATAAAAAAGAGACTGCAGAAAGAGACGCATGAAAGAGATACCGAGTGGGGGAATCTAGAAAGAGATCGGGTGAAGGAATAAGAAACTGAGTGACGAGTGAGTAAGAAAATTATGGAGAAATGGGTGAAAGAACGAAGAAGAAAGAGTAAGTGAATAAAACACTGAATGAAAAGGGTACTGAGTGAATGAATACTGAGTGGATCATAGAACGAGTGAAAGAATGAATGGAATAACGAAAAGAGCATGAGAAATGAGTGCGACAATGAATGGACGAGTGAACAAGCGAGTGGGAGAAAGAACAAATGAAAGTAATACCGAGTAAATGAAAGGCCGAGTGAACAAAATGAATGCAGCGAGGGGCCGAGTGAATGGAGAAACTGGGGGAATGAAAAACGAAATGACAAGAAACTGAGTGGATGGAAACACTGAGTGTGACAATCGCGAATGAAACACGAGTAGATGAAAAAGAAAAATACAGCATGAGAAAACCGAGAAAGAAAGTAGATGGAATGAAACAACGAGTAAATGAATACCGAATGGATTATACCGGGTAAAAATGAAAAACAAATGAACAAACAACGAGTGGTCGGAAAATGGAAAAACAAGTGAAAGAACACGAAAGAATGACTGACTGACCGGGCGAATAAACATGAGTGAAAGACAGACGAAGAAGGAGATAACCTGAGTGGATAAAAGAACAATTACAGTGGAAACTGAGTGGATGGAAATACTGAGTGGCTGAAAAAGAACAACGGAAGACGAAGCATTCATGAAATAATGAGTGAAAAAGATCGGGTGAATAAGTGATGAATGAAAGAATGAAAGAGTGACCGAGTGAATAGAGAACGAGTGAAAGAGATCGGTCGAGGGAATAAGAGACTGAGTGAGAAAGCCGAATGAGAAAAATAGAAAACTGACTAAACACAAGACTGACAAGAAAATATACTGAGGGAATAGGAGACTAATGAATACAAAACTGACTGTGATAAGTGAGGAATCCGAGTGATAAAAGGCTGACTGAAATAAATCACCCTTCATCATCTGACCCGTTTATTAAATCAACGATCAGGAATCCTTTATTAAAGTCTCTCTTTTTATTCGAGAATGACGAGTGAAGTTCAGTCAGGAAAAAGGGCAAAGAGTGAGTAACAGTTATCCGAGTATACTATTCTCGCTCAAGCTCGGACTTCCTTCTTCAAAACTTCAAAAATTTTATTCAAACTTTATTCACTAAATTTTTATTGTTTTCTTTTCATTAAAAACACTCAGAATGTAGGGTTGCCTCCCTAGAGCGCTTCTTTAAGGTCACTAGCTTGACCTTATGGCATCTAAGAAGATGTCTGCAGTAACAGGGAGGTTTTTTGCCTATCAAACTCTCCTCCAAAGTAGAGTTTGAGTCGCTGGCCATTTACCTTAAAAATTCGATCGATAGTCGGGTCTTTTAGCTCAACTGCACCATGAGGAAAAACCTCATTTACAGTAAAAGGCCCCGACCACTTCGATCTAAGTTTTCCAGGGAAGAGTCTCAGTCGGGAATTGAATAATAAAACCTGATCATCCTTTTGAAACTCTTTCTTATTAATCCACTTATCGTGCCACTTCTTTGTTTTCTCCTTATAAATGGAGGAACTTTGATAAGCGTTGAGTCGGAACTCCTCTAATTCATGGAGTTTTAAAACTCTTTCCTCCTGGGATTGGTCACAATCCATGTTAAATAACTTTGTGGCCCACCACGCCTTGTGTTCTAACTCCACAGGGAGATGGCAAGCCTTACCGTAAACTAATTGATACAGGGACATGCCAATCGGAGTTTTGAAGGCTGTTCGGTAGGCCCACAATGCATCATCTAATTTTACCGACCAATCTTTTCTAGATTTCCCGACCACTTTCTCTAAAATTTTTTTGATTTCTCTATTTGACAGCTCAACTTGTCCACAAGTTTGTGGATGGTAAGGAGTGGATATTTTATGTAACACCTCATAGTGATGCAGGGTTTTTTCCATTATTTTATTACAAAAATGTGAACCCCTATCACTAATAAGTACTCTCGGAACTCCAAACCTAGAGAAAATATTCTTCTTAATGAACCTAAGCACCACATGTGCATCATTGGTTCTGGTCGGAATTGCCTCCACCCATTTGGAGACATAGTCTACAACAACAAGTATATATTCGTTGGAGAACGACTTTGGAAAGGGTCCCATAAAGTCGATACCCCAAACGTCAAATAATTCCACAATTAGAATGTTTGTCAAAGGCATGCCAGCTTTAGCAGAGAGACCTCCGCTCCTTTGACATTTATCGTACCTTTTGACATACTCTTTAGCATCTTGAAAGATAGTTGGCCAATAAAAGCCACTCTGTAAAACCTTTGCTGCTGTACGGGAGGCACCATGATGACCTCCATAATAGGAGTCGTGGCAATGCCACAAGAGCCTTTCTTGCTCGGATTCAGGCACACATTGCCTGATCACTCTGTCTACTCCTATTTTATACAAAAATGGATCATCCCAAAAGAAGTTGTTGCTATCATGAAAATTTTTTTTCCTCATTTGGGATGTCCAACCATCAGGCACCACCGAGGCACTTTTAAAGTTGGCCATATCAGCATACCATGGCCCGGTGATAATTGCCATCAACTTCTCGTCTGGAAAGTCTTCTTTTATTAAAACAGAATCCGACTCTCCTTCCAGACGAGACAGTTGGTCGGTAACTGAGTTCTCTACTCCCTTTTTGTCTCGTATTTCTAAGTCAAACTCCTGGAGTAACAGAACCCACCTGATCAGTCTCGGCTTGGATTCTTTCTTAGCTAGTAAATACTTGATTGCCGAGTGATCTGTATATACAATCACCTTGGCCTCAATCAAGTAAGCACGAAATTTATCAAATGCATACACCACAGCAAGCATTTCTTTTTCAGTAGTGGTGTAATGTATTTGATTTTCGTTCAACACTTTACTAGCATAATAAATTACATGAGTTAATTTTCCTATTTTCTGACCCAGCACAGCTCCAACTGCAAAGTCACTTGCATCACACATTAATTCAAACTGAAATCAGACTTTGTTTCAATTTTTCAAAAGCCTTGACACAGTTTTCATTAAACACAAACACATGATCTTTTACAAGCAAGTCAGTCAAAGGCTTAGCTATTTTTGAAAAATCTTTTATGAACCTTCTGTAAAAGCCAGCATATCCTAGAAAACTTCTCACTTTTTTCACGTTGATCGGAGGAGGAAGTTTTTCAATAATTTCAATCTTGGCTCGGTCCACTTGAATGCCCTCAGCAGAGATTTTGTGGCCAAGGACTATCCCTCCCTTAACCATAAAATGGCATTTTTCCCAGTTAAGGACGAGGTTAGTTTCTTGGCATCTCACCAGTACCTTAGATAGGTTACTGAGGCATGAATCGAAACTATTACCAAAAACAAAGAAATCGTCCATGAATACTTCAATGAATTTTTCTACCATATCCCCAAAAATGGCCAGCATACACCTTTGAAAGGTTGCTGGAGCATTGCACAAACCGAATGGCATACGCCTGTAAGTAAATATTCCGTATGGACAGGTGAAAGCCGTCTTCTCTTGATCTTTTGGGCCAACCACAATCTGGTTATAACCCGAGTAACCATCAAAGAAACAGTAGTACTCATGACCTGACAGCCTCTCAAGCATTTGGTCAACGAATGGCAAGGGAAAGTGGTCCTTCCGAGTGAAGTCATTCAACCTTCTATAGTCTATACACATTCTCCATCCTGTGGTCGGTCCAGTAGCTATGACTTCACCTTTTTCATTTTTAACAGTTGTCATTCCTCCTTTCTTGGGCACCACTTGGACCGGACTGATCCAAGCACTGTCTGAGATAGGATAAATGATTCCTGCATCAAGAAGCTTGACCACCTCTTTCCTGACTGCCTCTTTCATTATTGGGTTCAATCTGTGTTGTGGCTGTACTACAGGGGAATAATCATCCTCCATCAGAATTTTGTGCATACAAAATGATGGACTGATTCCCTTCAAGTCAGAAATATTCCAGCCAATCGCAGATTCATGTGCCTTTAATACCCCAATTAGTTTGTCCACATCCTCATCGTTTAAGTCGGTATTAATAATGACAGGATGTGTGTCGTCCTCTCTCAGGAAAACATATTTTAGATGAGAAGGCAAAGGTTTTAAATCATATTTTTCTTCAGAAAATTCCTTTCCTTTCTCATCTTCAGTAATTTTCAAATTATTTTTCCTTTCTTTTTCAAAATCACCTACTTCTAATACTTCTAGTAGGTCCAGTATTTCCGAGTGAGAGTCATTTAACTCCTCAGCCTCGGAGTCAAAGTCATCCTCTAAAAAAGTTTGTAAGGCCTCTTCCTCAGTTTTTAAAAGCATTGGAGTATGGTAGCTTTTAATCTCTTCAATCATTAAACAATCCATCCTTTCAGTCGGATGTTTCATGGAATTGAAGACATTAAAGGTTACCTGCTCCTCCTGAACTCTCAGCATGAGTTCACCCTTTTCTACATCAATCAATGCTCTGCCAGTAGCTAGGAAGGGTCTACCTAAGATTAAAGGAATCTCTCGGTCAGCCGCCATATCCAACACTATGAAGTCTGCTGGGAAGATAAACTTGTCTACTTTAACTAACAAATCTTCCAGCATCCCTTGAGGATATTTAATGGATCTATCAGCCAACTGCAAAGACATGCGAGTTGGTTGAAGGTCATTAATTCCCAGTTTTTTCATCAAAGATAGAGGCATTAGATTTATACTGGCTCCTAGATCACAGAGAGCACTTCCTACATGAATATCCCCAATTGCACACGGTATTGTAAAAGATCCAGGATCTTCTAGCTTTTGAGGAAGTTTCTTTTGAATGATTGCACTGCACTCCTGAGTGAGAGCAATCATTTCATCCCCCTTAAGCTTTCTTTTCTTAGACAATAGTTCTTTCAAAAATTTTGCATAAGAAGGCATCTCCTGCAATGCCTCGGCAAAAGGGATATTTATGTGGAGTTTCTTGAATACATCTAAGAACCTAGCAAACTTCTGCTCTTCTATTTGCTTTTTAAACCTGTGTGGAAATGGAGCATTTCTCAGTTTTTCAGGAGTCAGCTTAGAAGCTTCCTCCAGAATCAGATCAGCCTTTTTTTTTCTTTTGGTGGACTTTATTTTCTTTTTCTTTTTCTGTTTCATTTTCAGCTTCATTGTTAACCTGCTCGGTTTCCTGCACTATTTCTTTTTCTTTATCTTTTTCTAAGCTTATTTCCTGACTCGGAGATGGAGAAATAATTTTTCCACTCCTAGTGATTATAGCCTTGCAATGTTTCCTTGGGTTTACCTCGGTATCTCCAGGGAAATTACCTGCTTGCCTCTCAGCTAATTTCTTAGAAAGCTGTCCGACTTGATTTTCTAAATTTCTTATGGACGCTTCCTGATTTTTGAAACTGGCCTGAGTGGCCTGAATGAACTGAGAAAGTACATTCTCAAGTTCTGACTTCTCTTTGACAGGAGGGTGAGAGGGTTGTTGTGGTCTATTTGTGGGTTGATTTGGTGGGATGTTCTGATTCAAATGTGGACCTTTCTGCCAGGAAAAATTGGGGTGATTCCTGTAATTAGGATTAAAGGAATTAGAAGGATAATTCCTTTGATATTGTTGCTGCCCCATATAATTCACTTGCTCGGAAGGCACATTTGGATCACACATTCTATTCTCATGGTCTCCTCCACAAAAGTCACAATTTATCATAGAAACTTGACTTGGCTTTTGGAGTTCTAATATTTGTATACTCAGTTTCTCCAAAGCCTGAGTCATCAGCTTACTCTAAGCCAGATAAGCATCTTGTGCTTCTAGTTCTAATATCCCTCTCCTAGGGACTTGGCTCCTTTCACTAATCAGACACTCATTAGAAGCCATTACGTCAATCAGCTCTATGGCTTCTTCTACAGTTTTTGTTGTTAATAAACCTCCAGCTGAGGCATCAATCAGGACCCTGGTAGCTGGCCTGACACCATTATAGAAAATAGTTACCTATTGCACATCAGAAATCTGATGATGAGGACATCTCCTCAAGCTCTCTTTATACCGATCCCATGCTTCCATCAAAGATTCACCTTCTCTTTGTTGGAAACACGTGATTTCATTGTGCAACTTTGCATATTTAGAAGGAGGAAAGTATTTAATCAAAAATTTTCTTTGCAAGTCCTCCCAGGTGGAAATACTGCCCCTTGGTTGACTCTGCAACCAGGCTTTTGCTCGGTCCCTTAGAGAAAATGGAAACAATCTCAGTCGGATTGCCTCGTTAGGGACTCCGTTCATTTTTACTGTGTCACAAATTTGGAGGAAGGTTGCTAGATGCAAATTTGGATCCTCAACCTCACTTCCTCTGAACTATTCATTTCTTACTAACTGCAGTAGAGCTGGTTTAAGTTCAAAGTTATTTGCTGAAATTGGTGGCCTAAGGATGCTAGATTGCAATCCTTCTTCAGCCGGCCTAGAGTAGTCACCTAATGTAACTCTCCTCTGTTCCATTTCTTTTTGTTCTTTTTGCTTTTTCTCTTTTCTCAGTTTACGTTCTAACAAGTCGATATCAGGATCAAAGAAGAAAGGCTCTCCTCTACTCCTTGACTGCATACAACAAATATCAAACAATAGGATGATTCACAGCTACGACTACAGCTACATGAAAATATCAACTACTAAAAACAAAATTGAAACTACATAATAAATGCAAACAAAGTAAACGGTTCAGTCTAGTACCGGTCCAAGGATTGTTGATATTACTAAACAATCCCCGGCAACGGCGCCATTAACTTGATGCTAAAATCCCGAGCCATAAACTTGGTGCTAAAAATCTTAGTAAAAACAAAATATGACTCTCGGATTTATACTTTGGCAAGCGCACCAGTCGTTAAAATTGTAGAATATTTGATCGTCCCACAGGGATTGTGGTAAGTACCTCAATCTTGGACTAGTACAAGCTGAACCAACAAAAGACACAGGAATTTCATTCGGTTTTTGGTTGTTTTAGTGTTTATAGTTGTTTTTGTATTTCCAGAAACAGAGTTAAAATGAAATGTGAAAGGTGATCAATAGAAAACAGGTCAGGATTGCTTCGGTTCACAAATTCATCAAGAAACATGCAATTAAAGTATAATCAAACTCCATAATCTAGAGGACAATCCGCTTGTGGTTATTCCCTAATTCCTTAGGTGAAAAACACTAATCCTTAAGCATCGAACCTTAATTCCTTAAGTGCTCAATTAACCTAAGAATCTAATGCGAAATTGGAGGTTGAACTCTAACTATTCACCTAAATTGATTAGGCCCGAACTAGTTAGAAAGCTGGAAGTTACCTAAGCTTCAGCCATGATTCCTCACTGGCGATGTTCTTCATCAGTTCTGGATTTGTCAATCCAGCGATTTGGATCCACTCCTCAGCTTGTTCGCCTCAGGATCTAGAAGTCGATTTCCTCACTCACAGCTTCAAGACTCCATTGCTAACTTTCGCAATCCCAACCTCAGGGAGTTAGAACTCCATTGACTTCGGTTCCATCGAAGGATTGTGGAACATCATGGAGGAGAGGATTTAGAGAGAGAAAATACGTAGTGAGGTGTACGAAGTTGTGAATGAATTGTATTATATGTATGAATCTGTCTCTGTTCTTGTTTACAGAATATGTACAACCTATATATAAGCTTCTACCTAGCTAACTAACTTAACTGATAACTTAGGAAACTTAAGTTAACGACTAAACTAACTAATTACATAGTTTACAGAATGATCAACTAATTACAGCTCAGCTCTTAATAGGATCCAGCTCATCCTTAGCTAATTTACAGCACAGCGCCAGCTAATTAACAGCTTACTACTTAAGTTACTAAGGGTGCAGCAGTAGAAGAGAAGGCAGCAAGAAACAACATTGGTGCCGAGTGTCTTCTGGAGGGAACGCTCACTGTTTTAAATATCAGCGTTTTCGCTTGAGCAAACTTTGTTCTCGGTTGAGCGTGATGAAGAAGCTTGGGTGAATTCACTCGCTTGAACGAATGTTTGACCCTCGCTTGAGCGAATTGACTTTTCAATCAGCACTCTGAAGTTAACACTCGGACTCTTCTTTTTCTAGCCTCGCTCGGTTCCCTGTTCTATTTTGGAGTCGGTATCTTAGAAGTATTTCAAGTCGGGCTTTTGTTAATTCTTTTTGGTCAACCTTTTAGGAAGTCTCGCTCAGTCGGTCTTTTGGACTCCTTTCAGTCGGATATACGAAGACTCACTCGGATTTGTAAATTCTCGCTCCGCTCTATGATTTCTCACTCCGATTTTTGTAATTTTTCCTCGGATTTGTCTTCTTCTCTCGAGTACGCCCTGTTCCTGCACCAATAAACAACTAATTGCCTAGCATTTGTATGCTGGCTTCTGAGTAAATTTATAAATAGTAATAAACTCTTAATTTATTAATGTTTTTAATCGTTTTCTTACAAAAATAAAGCACTTTTGAAATAAATAACTAAAACACAAATTATTAACAAATCATTAAATAATATAGTCAAAACTAAATAATAATTAATAAATTATGTTAAATAAAAGGTGGAATAATTAAGTCTTTTCAAGACTTATCAGTTCTCTCAAGGATCAACACAAAAATTTAGGAAAATCAAGTTTAAAATTAATTTTTACAAACAAAAAAATTCAACAAACATATAATTAACTCCATTCTGTAGGGCCACACCATTGACATCGCCTCTCTTATTTTCGAGAAGATTCACCAGTATGCCCTTGAGCATAAAGTGAACCGCCTAGTGCCCTTTCCACTTATTATATCTGGCTTACTAAGGAGGCAGGGAGTACCTACCATCTATAGAGTTCACTAGCTTATCAAGACGAGTACCCCATGTTCTAATGAGAAGAGCTTATTTTGTGCAGCAGTGCCAGCTTCCACCCCTAAAGCAGGAGGCCCAGCCAAGACCTAGGAGGAGGAGACCACAACAAGCAACCCCTTTTGATGCTATGACCTAGGAGTTTGCTTGAATGAGGATTGATCATCAACATATGATGTAGATGATGGATGCTTCCCATCGAGCATATGTGCACTTACATGATGCTTTTTATTAGTACAGGGTCCAAGGGCCAGATGCATCATTTATGACACCTGCCGATTTTGCTTCTCATATGGCTTGTTCAGGAGACCAGCTGACATATCCAGAGGTAAGTGGGACATCTAGAGCTCATGTTGACACTGTAGACACTGAGGGTGATGCTGATGAGGAGGATGATGCTAAAATCCCGAGTCATTAATTTGATATGAAAATCTTAGTAAAACAAAATGTGACTCTCGGATTTACACTTTGGCAAGCGCACCAGTCGTTAAAATTGTAGTGTATTTGATCGTCCCACAGGGATTGTGGTAAGTACCTCAATCTAGGACTAGTACAAGCTGAACCAACAGAAAATACATGAAGTTCATTAAGTTTTTATGGTTTTGGTGTTTTCTGGTTGTTTTTGGTATTTTCAGAAACAGAGTTAAGATGAAAGAAAACAGGTCAGGATTGCTTCGGCTCACAATTTCCTCAAGAAACATGCAATTAAAGTATAAACAAACTTCACAATCTAGAGGACAATCCGCTTGTGGTTATTCCCTAATTCCTTAGGTGAAAAACACTAATCCTTAAGCAATGAACCTTAATTCCTTAAGTGCTCGATTAACCTAAGAATCTAATGTGAAATTAGAGGTTGAACTCTAACTATTCACCTAAATTGATTAGGCCTGAACTAGTTAGAAAGCTGGAAGTTACCTAAGCTTCAACCATGATTCCTCACTGGCGAAGTTCTTTATCGGTTCTGGATTTGTCAATCCAGCGATTTGGATCCACTCCTCAGCTTGTTCGCTTCAGGATCTTAGAAGTTGATCTACTTGCTCACAGCTTCAAGACTCCATTGCTAACCTTCGCAATCCCAACCTTAGGGATTTAGAACTCCATTGACTTCGGTTCCATCGAAGGATTGTGGAACGTCATGGAGGAGAGGATTAGAGAGAGAAAAATATGTAGTGAGATGTTCGAAGTGTGTAATGAATGTTCTCTGTTCTGTTATTTCGTATCTGTGTATATGTGTGTGTCTGACATAATATGTACAACCTATATATATGTTTCTATCCAACTTAACTAACTTAACTAATAACTTAGAAAACTTAAGTTAACGACTAAACTACTAGTTACACAGTTTACAGAGTAACTAACTAATTACAGCTCAGCTCTTAACAGGATCCAGCTCAGCCTTAGCTAATTTACAGCGCAGCACCAGCTAGTTGACAGTTCACTACTTAAGTTACTAAGGTTGCAGTAGTGGAGAAGAAGGCAATGGAAGCGGAAACAGTACTGCACCAGGTGTGTGTTGTTGGAGGGAAGAAACAGGGTTTAAGTTACTGCTTTTTCGCTTCAGCTGCTGGGTTTTCGCTTGAGCTGATTAACTCTCGCTTGGGCGAGCTCGGGAATTGTACTGCAGTGTTACTTTGTCGCTTAAGCGTTTTGGCGAAGCTTGGGCGAATTGAAAATATGTAATACAGAATGGCTTTCTCGCTCAAGCGTGATAGAGTAGCTTAGGCAAAAGGTGATGTTTTGAGGTCACGCTTGAACGTAGGCTTGCTTTGCTTGAGCGAACTTTGACCCTTGCCCGAGCGAATTAAACTATCGCTTAAGCGAATTATCTTTTCAATCAGCATTTCTGAAATGGACGCTCGGGATCTTCCTTTTATTTTCAATCGGTTCCTTGTTCTCTTTTGGAGTCGGTATCTTGGAAATCTTTACAGTCGGCTTTTCGTTAATTGTTTTCTGTCAACCCTTTGAAGTCTCGCCCAGTCGGTCTTGTGAACTTCCTTCAGTCGGATTTACGAATTCTCACTCGGCTCTATAAATTCTTGCTCGGCTTTTTGTAATTTTCACTCGGATTTGTCTTCTTTTCTCGAGTACGCCCTGTTCCTGCACTATTAAACAGCTAATTGCCTAGCATTTATACGCTGGCTGCTTAGTGAATTTATAAACACTTCAAAATTCCTTAACTAATTAATATTTTCAATCGTTTTCTTACATAAATGAAGTACTTTTGAAATTCATAACTAAAATACGAATTGTTATCAAATTATTAAATAATACTAACAAACTAACCAATAATTACTGAATAATGTTAAATAAAAAGGTGAAATAATTAAGTCTTTTCAAGACTTATCACATCCCCAAACTTAAAACTTGCTTGTCCTCAAGCAAATATTCAGACTTATTAACTAACAGCATTTCATCAACACACTCAACCTTTCCTTAACTTAGTTCATACTATAATTATTGAATACCGATCATGCTTTCTTCTCGTAACTTCTAAAGGTATAATAACTTACACCTCCTTTGGAAGACAAGCTGCTGATGCTTTCCTCACTGGTCGGTGTTTAACTCTTCTCTCGGTGTGTAAAGTGAATAGAATGCACTCAGCACCTGCATACTTGTTAGATAAACATAGGCTTGCAACAGTTCTACACGTTATGCCATATACCAACACAATCAGATCAGTAAGGGCTTTTTAAGCTTATAATAGGGCTGGGCTACAGGCTCAATTATTGTTTTTCTGAGTCATAGATAGGTTACAAGATGTATCCACTGATGCCTTGCCTCAATTCTGACTTAATTGCCTCTACTAACAACTCTCTTAACTTTTTCGACTGAATGCTACTTAATAACTCGTGCTGTTTTACACCTTTTTTCTTTTAGTCCTTCGGACTTTTCCTTTTCTTTCTTTTCTTTCCATCTTTTTCCGATCGAAATTTTTTTTTCTTGTGGTGCTTTGCACCCTCTTTTTTTTTGACTTTATTCATTTTTCTCTCGGCTTTGCCTTTCTTCCTTTGATTTTCCAAAATACTCACCCATAATTAAGGTCGGAGTGTGTCCTTAATTACTGTTAGGCACACTCTTCATCCCCAAACTTAGAAATTGCTAGTCCCTAGCAATAAGCAAAAACCGAGTAATTCACCAGTGGAACATCCAGGGTACTCTAGTCGGGTTTTTCTTGGATAATTAGGCTTGTAACGTTAGGTATTTAAAACGAATAAAAGAGTCTCAGGCTCAAACATAATTATTGGGTCAAAGGATGATTAATAAAATTAGGATGGTTACTTTTTGGCCCTGGCTGAATTAACAAAGAAGGCCTCCATCATTTCCGATTGGTTGACATACAACAATTAGCAAGCACTGAAGCAAATTCTGTCTCACCAACTAGCATGCAAGCTCACTCGGAAAAGGATAAAACAGGCTCAAAAGCTACGAATATAATAGCTAATCAGCCAGTCATGTCCCCAAACTTAATGTAAGATCATACATTCAGATTGCTAACTAGCATGTCGAGTAAAAAATTTAATAAATGATGAAAAATTGTTAGGGGCAGATATGATGAGTTAAACAAAACCGATCAATTAATTTATCCGACTAAGCTTAACGAATCAGTAACTTTTAAATTATTAAGATGGAGTGAAAGAAATAATAAACATAATTTCGCAATTAATAAGTCAAAATATTAATTAAGGAATAAGTCGGAAAGATACTTCCCTTTTTACCTGAGTGGCTGTGGATGGGAAACGCGTAGTCGGATTGGGACTCATGGATTTTACCAATACATATGAAAAACCGAATAAAACAAACAAATTAACACAGAAATAAACTATTCATTACATAATTAAAATAGAAGCAAGTTCACTGTTCAGAAAATAGTTACAATAATGTCAAATTAATTACATAGGAAACATCATAAAAACGTGGAACAACTGCTTAAACATCCTGATCTTCATCGTCTTTCTCCTGCTGGGAGGGAATTACGAATCCAATAGAAGCTAACCACGCATCTCTATCAGGTGGGGCTCCCATTTCTGCTATGTGCTCAACACTCAGTTTCGTGGCAATCTTCCTGAGCATGAGATCGTAGTTCAAGACCCGATCTTAAATTCCAAGTTGCATCTTCTTCATGACCTGTAATTCCTGTAACTCCATAAGAATTTTAGAAGAAGAAGAATCAGCTCCTCCAGATTGCCTGGGACGTTCTGGCTCTGTGGCTTTAAACTTCATAGCACAGTTTTCAACAGCCTTAACACTTTCAACTTCTGGTGATTCATTTTCCTTACTTGCAGGGGATACATTCCTTTGAACCAGAGGAGATATATCCCTTTGAACCTGACTTTGACTGGGTACATGTTCAGACGAATCAGATATAGTGATGGTTGCCACTTCTCTTTCGTTATCTATTTGTTTTCTTCGCACACTTCCTTCTGCAAAATTTGGTCTAGGTTTTTGCAGAAGTCTCTGTGATCTTCTTTTCATGATTAATGTTAAAAGAATGATGATAAACAACCTAAATAAGCAAAAATAAAAACAGAAATCCAACAGAAAGACAGCAAACCAAGACTGTGAGATGCATGGCTTATGAACAGTGGAAAACAATAACAATGAAACAAGAAGATAATAATCACGAACTTACAAGTGCACGAAATAAGTAAAAGAAGTGGAAAGATGATAACTTTCTTAGAAACCAGAAAGTGTCCTTTCGTCTTCAGCCCAAGTTCAGCATAGGTAATTAGGGTTTGGAAGCTGAAAGGTTTTTTATATTGTTGAATTCATTTTCCAAGAAACGCATAAATGTGTTCCAGCTTTAATTATTACTTTATTATTATTATAATATATATATATTATTATTTATTATTTTTTCTTTTAATATACTCATATACTGGATAGGTAGAAGATCGAGTAAGAGTGGGATGATACCAATGTGATGCCAAGTGGACACAAGAGAATGGAAGATGAATAAATGAACAAACGATAAGACAGAATGGGTGAATGAAAACTATAAGTAAATGAATGAGTGAAAGAATGAATGAGTAAAAAAAAATCCGTGAATGAATACAGGATCCCGAGTGAAATCAAACACTAAATGGAAAAGATCCTGAATGAGTAAAGGACGAATGGATATAAGAACGAGTGAAAGAATAGATGAATGAAATAGAGCGTATGAGAGACGAGTGAACCACTGTAGTGAAATACGAGTGAATAGAAAAGCGGATGGTAGAAGAAACGAATGGAAGTATGAATGAATGAAGGAATACCGAGTAAATGACTAAGAGACAAAGAATGGAAGATTGTAAAGGAAGAGATTGCGTAAATGAGTGAAAAGAGTGAAATGATAATGACCGAGTGAGTATGGAGAAAGATACCGAGTGATAGAGATCTGAGAAATGGAGAATGAGTGGAAGAGTAAACAAAACAACGAGTGCAGAGAAGGAATGAGTAAATGGAAGAACCGATGAATAACAGACGAACGGAAAATTGAGAGCAAAGCTGAGGGAATGAAACAACAAGTGGAATGGCGACCGAGTGAATTGAGGAACGAGTGGATTGAGGGTGGGTGAGAAAAACGAGTAGATAAAAGAATGAATGGGAGAACGACTGAGAATATTCCGAGTGGAGATGAGTAAATGCACAAGCCAGTGGAAGAATAAATGGAAAAATGAATAACAAACTACCTAATGAATAACATCGAGAAAGGAATCGGTCGAAGAAATGAGAGAATTTGAATGAGACTGAAAGGATGAAAAACCGAGTGATGCGAACACCAGGTGAATGAAAAACAAGTGAATGATAACTGAATGGAAAGAATACTGAGTGAATGAAGGATGAGTAAATGAAAGACGAGTGAAAGATTGACTGAGTGAATGAAGGCTGAGTGGAATAGATGAATACAAGTTATACCAAGTGGATGAAGACCCGAATGAAAAGAATATGAGGTGAAAAACGAAAGTCAGAATAAAATGAAGTGACAGAATAAGAAAGATGAGTGAAAAGTGAACGACTGCGGAAGGATCCGAGTGAACGGAGTACCGAGTGAAAGAAACCGAATACTCTAATGAGACATTGAATGAATGAAAAAGGAACTGTGAAAAGAGACGCATGAAAGAAATACCGAGTGATAAAGGTCGGCCAAGAGAAAGAGAGAAAGCCGAGTGGATGAATGAAAAACCGAAAGACCGCGTGAATAGAAGACTAATGGATACAATACTGATTGTGATGAGTGAGGAATCCGAGTGATAAAAAGCCGACTGAAATAAGTCACCTTTCACCATCTGACCCGTTCATTACATCAACAATCAGAAATCCTTCAAAGTCTTCCTTTTATTTGCATCAAGAATTGGAATTTTATTGAAAAAAATGACGAGTGAAGTTCAGTCGGGGAGAAGGGTTAAGAATAAGTAACAGTTATCCGAGTGTACTATTTTCACTCAAACTTAATAAATTTTCGCTTAAGTGTGAAACAACAACCAGCAGTGTCTCGCCTAAGCTACAAGTGCTTCGCCTGAGCGAAAATAGAAGAATCTAGCTCGGATTTCCTTCTTCAAACTTCACAAACTGTATTCACTAAATTTTTAGTTTTTCTTTTTATTCATTCCGACTCAAAGTTCAAAACAAAACAATCGGAACATAGGGCTGCCTCCCTAGAGCGCTTCTTTAAGGTCACTAGCTTGACCTTATTGCATCTAAGAAGATGCTTGCAGTAACAGGGAGGTTTTCTGCCTATCAAACTCTCCTCCAAAGTAGAGTTTGAGTCGTTGGCCATTCACCTTAAAAATCCGATCAGTAGTCGGGTCTTTTAGTTCGACTGCACCATGAGGAAAAACCTCATTTACAGTAAAAGGCCCCGACCACTTGGATCTGAGTTTTCCAGGGAAGAGTCTCAGTCGGGAATTGAATAATAAAACCCGATCACCCTTCTAAAACTCTTTCTTATTAATCCGCTTATCGTGCCATTTCTTTGTTTTCTCCTTATAGATGGAGGCACTTTGATAAGCGTTGAGTCGGAACTCCTCTAATTCATGGAGTTTCAAAACTCTTTCCTCCTGAGATTGGTCACAGTCCATGTTTAATAGCTTTGTGGCCCACCACGCCTTGTGTTCCAACTCCACAGGGAGAGGACAAGCCTTACCGTATACTAATTGATACGGGGACATGCCAATCGGAGTTTTGAAAGCTGTTCGGTAAGCCCACAATGCATCATCTAATTTTACCGATCAATCTTTTCTAGATTTTCCGACCACTTTCTCTAAGATTCTTTTGATTTCTCTATTTGACAGCTCGACTTGTCCACAAGTTTGTGGATGGTAAGGAGTCGATATCTTATGTAACACCTTATAGTGACGCAGGGCTTTTTCCATTATCTTATTGCAAAAATGTGAACCCCCATCACTAATAATTACTCTCGGAACTCCAAACCTAGAGAAAATATTCTTCTTGATGAACCTAAGCACCACCTGTGCATCATTGGTTCTGGTCGGAATTGCCTCCACCCATTTGGAGACATAGTCCACAGCAACAAGTATATATTCGTTGGAGAACGACTTAGGAAAGGGTCCCATAAAGTCGATACCCCAAACGTCAAATAATTCCACAATTAGAATGTTTGTCAAAGGCATGCCAGCTTTAGCAGAGAGACCTCCGCTCCTTTGACATTTATCACACCTTTTGACATATTCTTTAGCATCTTGAAAGATAGTTGGCCAATAAAAGCCACTCTGTAAGATTTTTGCTGCTGTACGGGAGGCACCATGATGACCTCCATAATAGGAGTCGTGGCAATGCCACAAGAGCCTTTCTTGCTCGGATTCAGGCACACACCGCCTGATCAATCCATTTACTCCTATTTTAAACAGAAATGGATCATCCCAAAGGAAGTTTTTACTATCATGAAAGAATTTTTTTCTCATTTGGGATGTCCAACCATCAGGTACCACTGAGGCACTTTTGAAGTTGGCCATATCAGCATACCATGTGTGACACCCTAAAAATAAGGGTCAATTTTTCACAAGAACATACCTGGATCTATCAAAATCCACTCTCATATATGAAGATATGAGAGCTGGTCCCATGGCCAAGGAGAAAAAGGAAAGGAAGACAAAGGCAAATGAAATCTTCCACAGCGGAAAACAACAGCGCCTGAGCGATCCCACAAACAGCGTGCATTCGCTCAAGCGAGATCCGACTCCGCTTGAGCGAGACAACACAATTCGCTCGGGCGAACACACATTCGCTTAAGCGAAACCGAATACGAAAGCCTTCCCAAACAACATACTCGCTGGAGCGAGGAATCACTCACTGAAGCGAGAAGCCACTCGGCATTCAATCACTCGGGAAACCGAGACATTCATTCACTCGGTAAACGATTAGGTCCAGTCGGAATTCATGCCTAAGTCCTCTCGGAATTTAATGTCTTAGTCCACTCAGCATTATGGGGTTCCGTCACTCGGGAAACAACCCCAACACTCATACACCCCATAACTTAGTCGTTAAATTTTATACACCAAGGCACACACATAATCCACTCAGTAACTGAAGGTTATCCCACTCGGATTCCATAAACCCTCACTCGGAATATCTTCCAACCCAACACCACTCTGTATAATTCAACCTCGAGTCACTCGGTAAACATCAACCATTTAGCACTCGGTATATTGAACTCCATCACTCAGAGAATACATAGGCTTCCTCTCAGCCATAAATCACTCGGTTTAATCATTCTTAACCAACTCATCATCAGAGTGGTATTCCACTCGGTAACTAATATCATTGCCAACCAATACTCATTCGGCCATACACTCGGCATTCAAGCCTATTCTCACTCGGAGAATATATGGATCTTCCTTCACTCAGAAGGGATCTCCACAACCACACTCCACCCGGAATATTCCTCATTTCTCACACGGAGAATACCTTAACATCCATCACTAGGAAATAGCTTCCTAAACAATTCCACTCGGAATTGTCCGAACTCCTCAATACTTAGAGGAATTACCCAAGTAGTTCACTCGGATTCATTCCATAACTTAGCCATTCAAATTACATATTACCCTATCCACTCGGAATAGGTAACCATGTTCACTCGGAATACATGCGTAACTCCACTCGGATCATATATATATAAACACTTAGATTATTTCTTATCTGAGCCACCAACAACCCTTCCCTCGGAGAAGTTCACTCGAATTATACAAGATCATTCCCCACTCGGGGTTCACTATATATTTTTCACTCAGAATCCATAAAGGTTATTAATATACAGATGTGTCACACTCAGATAAAGAGTCACCTACACAAGACTCACTCGGAAAAGCATCTAAGCCACTCATATTTCACTCCGGATTCATTAACTTAGAAATATTCATACATCATCATTTCCTAGTCGGTAGGAAGCATCAAATCAACATAAATCACTTATATATATATATATTCTCTAATTCCAAGTCCGACTACCACTACAGCAATACACTTCCACCGATTCATAACCATGTTATCAACATAACATATATATGTATATACTCATACGCATACACTCGGATACTTATTAACTTTATACTTTCCATTCACCAACACATTCAGTCGGCATGCATATAATACCATCACTCGAAGTATATATATATATTAACATGCACTCGAGTTTCCAATAACCCAACTTCAATACATATATAAAGTGTATTCATTATACAATATTAATATGAGCCGACCAAGATTTAACACATCAAAGACACTCGGTACATTACATTATGTACACAACCACATCAATAAACACCCAACACTCGGGTTTAAGACCACCACATCATCCAAACCGACCTGCATACACTGAAAAACGATGTAGGGGTAAGCATTACATATTAAATGACAGATATTGGCTCGGATTAATCATAGAATCGATAACATGCCATAACACATACATCAATCAGCTCAACATTCACTGCCATTCAAATATAAACAATCACAACCATCTTCAATCGGGTTTCTTACCCCTTCCACTCGGCTATAAAGCCTAATATCCTCATCAATAATATAATCCCTCAATCGGATTTCACCTCAAGTCTATCCCAAGACTATCTCAACAATATTCATACTCCGAGCCATGCTCAAGGAGTCTGTCTGAGCCCAGCTCCAGGACTTAAATATATTCATCACATGTTGTCATCTGATTGCCGATCGGTATAAAAATCTAACGCATTCTAGTGGCAAATCGGATGCATACGGTTTCATTCACTCGGCGTTCAACGTCAATGCACTCGGCATTTCATCAAGTGTCTCATTCACGCTTAGTGCCCCAGGCACTGCCCGAGTCCAACCCGGGTCTTTCATCATATTCAACATTAGGACCATGTCCTCTTCACTCGGGATAATACCCTCGTGGCACCCCGTAAGGTGTTCATATTCAGTAACACAATAATACGTATGCGTATAAATTCGACTCATATTCATTCGATTGCCCACTCGGAAGTCTGCGTTCAACATTAATTTCATTCGGCAACTCAACAACAATCAGATGACTCGGCTTATACCACATTCACTCGGCAATCCTATGCCATCCACTCGGATTATCATCTATTCACTCAGATTTATCCTCTATTCACTCGGATTTATCCTTTACAGTAAGCATTTCATGTTTTCCTCCATAAAGCCCACTCGGCATTCATCATAACAGTCCCCATACATGCATTTATCACAAGTATATGCATGAATAAGCATCATACGTATTTAATCATATTATCACAAATATAGGGACCAATAACCACCACACAATGCACTCAGCATCAACGTAACATGCGTCTCAAGCATCACAACATAATCATCATACATCATGTGGACAAATAAGCATGCACCATGCAGCAACAAATAATCATACAACCGGGTTCAACTCAACAACAGCACACAATACATATCAAACACAACACAATACAATTATGTCACCCGGAAATCCGTCCATAAGCCATGCATTCGAGATGCAAAGCTCCCCTTACCTGGATGAAGCTTCCAAGAGTCACATGGACACTCGGCCCAGCCACGGCAGCACTCTGCTCGGCTTTCTGAACGTTGGAAGAGCCACACAGCTTCCCTGCCAACCAGCATCAGTCTTCAGCCTTTCGCTCAAGCCACACATGTACTCGCTTGAGCGAAACGGGTCCAGTGACCATTTCTTCACTGGCTCGCTCAAGCGTGACCATTCTCGCTTGAGCGAGATACATCCAGAAGCTCATCAACACTCCATGCTCCACTCTGCTCTGCCACCCAGTCAGTGGAGAAGCTTCCAAGCTCCACCCAACCATGACTTCTTCCTCGCAACATCCCAACCTCAACACAGTGGGTCATCTTCCACAAACCAAGACACTCCATGCTGCTGGCACAGGCTCCCAACCAAGCCATAAATAGCCTCATCAACAAGAGGAAGAAGAAGAGGAGAAGAAGAAGGACCAGCAAGAAGGAGAACACTAGGGAATAGAGGAGGGACCTGAACCCAGCCTCCAAAACACACAGCCACACGCTGTTTCACCATCACCATGCAGCTCCTCATCACCACGTAGTTCCACTCGGTTCTACACCATGCGTGAGTGGAAGAAGAGGATAAAAGGAGGAAGAAGATGAAGCAGAAGCTCCAACAAGTTCTAGAGAGAAGGAGGAGCACTTCTCTCATCAGGATATACACTTCCAAGGAATGAAGGGAGAGAGTGGGAAGAAAAATATGCAACCAAGGCCTTATCATCTCAGCCTCATCAGCATCCAATTCATCACAACATCCCACCCTCATTTAATGCAAGTCCATCAACATTTAATGCCAATTCTCTCAGCAATGATTACACAAACACCACGTGGACAAAGAGGGAGAGAAAACCAGACCCATTTGACCATCAAGGCACATGAGTCATCACTATGGGGACCACACAGAAAAAGAAAAGAGAAAAGGGAAACTGGGCCCTACAATGATCCAAGAGCACCAGTGGTCCCTCATTAATCAATTGCCTCTCCTGAGCGAATTTCATCCTTCAAGACCTTTCGCTCAGGCGGGTTCCATCCAGCAACTGATTCCTTTCGCCCTCGCTCGGGCGTCCCAAGCTCGCTTGAGCGACCAACACTCAGAATCCATTTCTTCTCTCGCTCGCTCACGTTGATCCCTCATTCTCCTGGGCGAGATCGGGCCAGAGCCCTTGTAATCAACACAAAGGATTCTCGCTTGAGCGAGAATCCCTCTCGCTTGGGCGAGAAGTATCAGGACCTGGGCAGAAACGTGAGCTCTCAATATCACACATAACAAAATCCATTCAAAGCCAATTTAACTCAATTCCATCCTTCATATATCTTACAATAATCATTTAAAACTTGTCTCCAGTGTTCGTGCACAATAATTTCCATTCAACTCATATTCAACCATTTGCCATTCTCATCAATTACTCATTTTTATAAAATTCGGGGTGTTACAATTCTCCCCACCTTCAAGGAATTTCGTCCTCGAAATTCAATCATGAACCTACCTCAATAAACAACTTGGCATTCACTATATACCCAACAAATCATTTACATACTAACACTTTCCAAGTAGTTACTAACCACACAACAAGAAATTCCAAGACACCACACTCTTAACATCTTCCACTCGGAAGTGTCACCAATTGGCTCGGAAATCACCCACTCGGGTATCCACAATTCCACATCACTCAGCAACTCTTTCACTTGTCCATCATTTTAATACTTAACCACATACTCATCTATTCAGATTCAAATCCTCACCTTGCTCGGAGCAATCCAATAGACTCAAGCCATTCCCATAAGCAGCTACAGTCTCATTTGCTGACCTATGAACTGTTGCATCCAACTTATAGGATGACGTCTCATTCCTATAGGGTCACAACAGTTGTATAGAGTCACTGCAAAATACAAACTGCCACAATACCTATGGCATGTAGAATCATACTGGAATAGCATCCTCACAGTTATGTCACTCATACCGACCAAATTTACTCGGTTAACACCAATTTTCATGAAAATCAATGGCAGTTCTTACAATTTTATAAACAATACATCCGAATCAACATCATTCTTAGGCACCAACAGTGATGCATCTCATGTCCTCAGTCAGCAAACATCAGTTATTATCACAGTAAAATGCATTTTATCAATAAATTTTCAACTCATTCAAGACATATTTCCAGTCCCTATACTTATTCTAGTGCAATCCTCATTATAACAATCATCAAATACCAACCACACTTACCATAAAATGGCACAATGGCAATCGGTTTCCAGTACAAACTGAATAAATACCTCTTATTTAATCTTACTTATTACAAAATCATAGTCAATCAGCTAATTAATCCCCCAATTCGTCATTCATCATTAGCAATCAATTAATTAAAGCCTAAGGAATTCATCAAATTCTCTTAGATATACCACTCGGTTTTCAATGTGATTTTCAATCATAACAATAGGGTTTTACATTGGTAACTCTCTTCACTGAGCAAAACACAGTCCACCAGTCGGATATACAATCATCATAATATTATTTCCGTTATCACCATATCCAGTACCAAGGTGTACTCGGATTTCAACCTTAAGACACTTCAAACCTCAACAATTTGTTATACCATTACTTGACTCAATAATCCACATGATCAATCAGATTCTCTGACTCAGAATTTCAAGGGTTACCAAATACCCCCTGAACTGTTCTTTACAGGGGGTGTAGAAGTATGCTTGTAGAACAACTCAAAATATACATATAAATGTGTTTTTGATACAAAGCAATGTGCGTATAAATGTAAATACGGAGAGTATTTGTATGCTGAGGCGGAGTGCAATGTACTCTGGGGCGGTATCACAGTCCGCCTGACGGGATCTACGTTGCCTTGACCCGATTGGGGGTGGTACCTGCAATCGTTCTCCGACGCTCAAGTCAGTATTTCAGAATACTTAGAGACTTAGAAAGACAATCAGAGAGAATTATGCAAGTAAGAGAGTGTAAGGTTTAGAGAATGGGAAAAGATCCCTTATACCTTTTCGAGAGAGGTTTATATACCTGTTACTGGTGCTCCATTATTGGTAGGACCCGCTCCTTGTCTTCAGGCATAATGCTGAAAAGGTAGTGGGTCCTTGCGCCGTTTACATGCACCATTATTGTAGTAGGTATCACCACTTGTCTGGAAAGTGTTAGTGCTTTAATATTTTATTGTTATTTCCCTTTATGCGTGACAGCGTGATTCCCATTATTAACCTCTCAAGACAGAGTCAATCTCATGCCGGGGTTGTAAGTATGGGCTCGCTACGCAGTGTGGGAAATTCAGTATTCCGCCAATATTGAGCTTATGGCTTGGCGGAGTAACAACTATGGCGGGGTTACGTTCCTTGGCGGAGTAACATGCCTTGGCGGAGTAAGGTGCCTTGGTAGTGTAACTTGCCTTGGCGGGGTTATGTTCCTTGGCGGAGTAACATGCCTTGCGGTGTTACCTACTCTGGCGGTATGTACTCCGTATAGAAGTGATTATAATGTACTCAATCGCGTACTCCTCTTGTTCAAAATGCTGATCTGGCAAAGCATTAAAGCCATGCTCTTGGGGGCCGGTGTTAGGACCGGATCATATGCCCCCTAGCTTGTTATAGTGACTGGCGGAGTCACTTTAATGAGCTATAACACTTAAGTTTAGCTTTTGTAGGCATGGGTTTAGGCGGCGCTTGTTATTTCAGGATTTATGGACAAGTGTTTTCGTGCATTTATTAGCTGTCATCACTTGACACGCCTGTCATTAATGCGCCTCGAAACCACGTTTTTTATTCTTCAGTTTCCCATTGCCACGTATGCCCTCGTAACGATTGCCATTCCAATGATGGGACATAAATGTACGTGATGGCAATTGAGAACCATTTTCGAGGTTATTACCGTGGGCCTTGGATTTTGAAAACGTGGCCCATGAAATATCTGCCCTTAGATATATCTATTGGTTTCAGCAAAAAAGGAACCGTCAGTGAGACAAATCCAACGGTTGTAAACGCATATTTCAATTTTAGAACCGTTGATGAGATTTATCTAACGGCTGCAAACACATCTTCGAGATTTCTGAGGATTCGCTTATTTCCCCCCAAGCCATGCCTATAAATAGGTAAACTCTCAGAAGGGAAATGTTTTGCTTCATCTCTCACTTCGTATTTGTTCGCTGAAAGTGTTTTTGCTACTCTCTTGCGAGTTTATTGGTGTTTGGAGTTCTTCTATCTTTCAGAAGCTTAAGGTACTTGCTTCTTCCTCTTCTTTGCTTCTTCATTTCCATTGGGTTAGCTTTAGTTTTCCTTTTTGTGTGTTCGTAAAAAGGAAGATGAGAGGAAAGAGGTCAGAGTCTCATTCTAGGGTTTCTGTTCGTCCCATGTTTTCTGATATTGAGAGTGAAGATGAGGCGTTTTATACTGGGAGGGACTCGACGTTTTACAGCAGTGTGGAGTACTTTAGTAATGCTGTACATTCGTTTGTGTCAGGAGGTGTTTTCCATACCCAAGTGTTGACAATGGCAGAGTGTCAAAACGTCGTGTTGCATGGACTGGACTGGGAGAAGACGCTCGAGATTGATCCTTATTGTTGGGTTGAGGAGGATGTTAAGGGTACTTCCTCTCGCCATGCAACAACTAGTGGCGGTGTAGTGGAGCTATCTGTGCCTATCTGGAAAAATGAACGGTATGAAGATAGGTTCATTGTTTGCTCTCCTAAGACATTCGAAAGGATTTGCCATCGTCCTCATAATAATCGTACAATATATATGTACGATATTCTGTTCACTCAGCTGGGAGTGCGTTTCCCCTTGAACAAATTCCAGATGGGCGTGCTGAGGTTCTTGGATTGTGCTCCTTCTCAGCTGCACCCAAATGGTTGGGGAATAGTTCGAAGCTTTGAGGTGATGGCGGAGCATCTGGAGTTTACGCCTACTGTGGCGTTGTTCTTTTCTTTCTGCCGCATCATGAGAAGGGTGAACGTAAAAACAGGCGGCATGGGCCTTGTTACTCTTCAAGCGGAGCCGAAGATTTTAAACTTCAAGTCGTTTGCGGACTCCGCCAAGGAAGGCGGACTCCACTTCAAAAAAAGTTTTGTAAAGGTTTCTGTGAAGGAGGGGGAGTCCGTCTTCTGGCGGAATAAGGAGGGAATTGATCGATTCCCAGTTGCGTGGACACATGAGCACTTTCTCTTAACCAAGCGAGCGTATGAAGTTGAAGAGGGTGCTCTATCAGCGGCGTCTATGGAAGTACTCCGGATGTTGAAGGAGTACAACTCTGTCCACAAGCTGATCCTTTGTCGAAGGCTGCTTGGGCGGGATGCTCAGGGATACTTGAGTAATATTACTAACAATCGCAATGTTGATTGAGTATTGCTGTTATCTTGCATCTTCTAATCATATTCTTGTTTTGTTATTTCGCAGGAGAAATCGCTGAGTTCCCTGGGATGGAGCGCATCAAGCGGATCCGAATGAGCCGCAGGGAAATTAACGCGGAGAACAATGTGCAGCCCAGGAGGAATCTGACTGTCGCTCTTACAATAGCTCTTCCCTTCCCTGCCTCCACCAACATAATAAATTTTGAAGGTGGTGCAGGATCTTCAGCAGCTACTGTTGAAAGGCGTTCTAAAAAACGCCAAGAACCAGAAGCTGCTGAAGAGGAAGAAGAGGAAGTAGATCTTCATGCCTTGCAAAGGAGGAGGACTAAGGGCAAGAGGAGGGCTGAGGAAGGGACATCAATCGATGTTGCCATTGACTTGGAGGAGACTCAGGAGGTACCTGTTATGGGTACTTCTGCTGATATGGGCGGTGTTGAAGGCATCCCCGAAGAAGATGTCGCGGGGGAGCAAGCGGAGGGATTCCAAGCCCCTTCTGACCAAGATACGGGGGACGAGGCAGGGAGAGTTCATGTTTCCCCAGTCCGCCCGTCTGAGGATCCCGCCCTGAGCTTGACCACTCGAGGGACAGCAGTTTTCCCCATTGATGTGCCAGGGGAATCATCCAGGCGGTTTGTCTCTTTGCCCCAGGCGGGGTCTCGCTTGAATCCCTTTTTGTACTTTGCAAATACGGGATCCCGCCAGTCAGAGAGGCGTGATCCAGAATTCATCCTCCGCCCCGACATCGACTTTGAGGAGATTCCGGAGGCTGCTGCAGCTGTGAGGTGGCACCTTGCAGAGATAGATGGTTTCTTCGCCTCTGTCCCCCGGATAGCTGACGTTGCTGCCGAGGCCAACATGTTTCAGGCGTCTTACCACGAGTCTGTGGAAAAGATTCGTAGCTTGGAACATGACAATGAGCAGCTGTCCGAGGTGATCAAGGCCAAGGACAAACATCTTGACACCGCCGACTCCGACATCAAGAAATTGACGGAGGAGTTGGCTAAGGTGAAGGCTGAGAAGGCCCTGCTAGAACAACAGAATAAAAAGCTAGGCGAGGTGGTGAGCGGACTTTCCCAGGTCAAGGCTGATAATGTTCTGCTGAAGCAACAAGTTTCAAATTTAGATCAGCAGAACCAAATTTTGGGCGGAGACGTGAGCATTCTTCAGCAGAGGCTGGTCTCCATAGAAATAAATAAAGCCATAGCTGAAGATGCCTGGGCGGCGGAGTTGGGCGAAGCAGCAACCGCATATGGAAATCTTGAAGTGCAGGTTCAAGAGTTGCAAGCTGAGAAGACTGCCTCAGATGCTACCAGTGAGAGGCTCGACAAGGAATTACAATCTGCCTTGGATGCAGCTGAGGCAGCGATTGATGATGCTTTCAGCATGGCTGTTCGCCAACTCTGCTACCGCAACCCAGGTGTTACTCTCTCCACCACAGGCATTCATCCCTATTATGAATTTATCAATGGAGAATTGATGGTGCCTATGCAAGGAGGTCATATGCCTGCGCCCAATGATGAATATGTTCTGGCGGACTTACCTCCTTCCCAAAGTTTGACCAGGCCAGGAGAAAGTCAGCTCACCTCCACTCAACAAGAAGGGAAGCCGTCTGACCCTTAAAGATCAGCTTCTCAGTCTCCTCCTCAGTCTCTTTGCAAGTCTTGTATTTATTTATAACATCGCCTTGTTCCAGGATAGGCTCTGGATTTTACCAATTTGGAAATATTGAATAAAGCATATTTTCTGCAAATGTATACTTGTTCATATAAGTAGTGTTCGAGTCCGTCGTATTTATGCCTTGTAAAATGATATCGAAAAGGCGGAATATTCTTCTGAGGACTTAATGAAATATGACTAAGCATAACGAGGCGGGATAGCCCTTTTGCAATTTCGGTGAAGTAAAATTCAGTAAGGAGGCGAAGTAGCCTCTTTGAGAATTTAACTGAAGTAATTTTAATAACGAGGCGTAGTAACCTCTTGAGAATTTCATTGAAATGATTTTAATAATGAGGCGTAGTAGCCTCTTAGGAATTTCAATGAAGTTGGATTCCGTATGTAGGCGGAGTAGCCTCTTAGGAATTTAAAAGGAATTGGATTCCGTAAGGAGGCGGAGTAGCCTCTTAGGAATTTCAAAGAAGTTGGATTCCGTAAGAAGGCGGAGTAGCCTCTTAGGAATTTAAAAGGAATTGGATTCCGTAAGGAGGCGGGGTAGCCTCTTAGGAATTTAAAAGAAGTTGGATTCCGTAAGAAGGCGGAGTAGCCTCTTAGGAATTTAAAAGGAATTGGATTCCGTAAGGAGGCGGAGTAGCCTCTTAGGAATTTCAAAGAAGTTGGATTCCGTAAGAAGGCGGAGTAGCCACTTAGGAATTTAAAAGGAATTGGATTCCGTAAGAAGGCGGGGTAGCCTCTTAGGAATTTAAAAGAAGTTGGATTCCGTAAGAAGGCGGAGTAGCCTCTTAGGAATTTAAAAGGAATTGGATTCCGTAAGGAGGCGGAGTAGCCTCTTAGGAATTTCAAAGAAGTTAGATTCCGTAAGAAGGCGGAGTAGTCTCTTAGGAATTTAAAAGGAATTGGATTCCGTAAGGAGGCGGAGTAGCCTCTTAGGAATTTCAAAGAAGTTGGATTCCGTAAGAAGGCGTTAGGAATTTAAAAGGAATTGGATTCCGTAAGAAGGCGGGGTAGCCTCTTAGGAATTTAAAAGGAATTGGATTCTGTAAGGAGGCGGAGTAGCCTCTTAGGAATTTAAAAGGAGTTGGATTCCGTAAGAAGGCGGGGTAGCCTCTTAGGAATTTAAAAGGAATTGGATTCCGTAAGGAGGCGGAGTAGCCTCTTAAGAATTTCAAAGAAGTTGGATTCCGTAAGAAGGCGGAGTAGCCTCTTAGGAATTTTAATGAAGCACAATTTTACAAGTGTTGAACTTACTTGAACTTGTTGGGTAGTGCTTGAGTTTATTGCTCATGTACTCCGTAAAACGTTGGGAGTTAGGCAGAGTCAAGTTTTGGATGGAATGTTCATCCTTTTGCATTTTGATTGGAGTGCGACTCCTGATCGAATGAAAATTATCAAGTCCGGATTGCTATGGTGTAACATATAGCTGTGACACCAATTTATCCTGCAAGAAATTGGTTAAACCTTCGAGGCGGTATGGTGCAGCATATAGCTGTGACACCAATTCATCCTGCAAGAATTTGGTTAAACCTTCGAGGCGGTATGGTGCAGCATATAGCTGTGACACCAATTCATCCTGCAAGAAATTGGTTAAACCTTCGAGGCGGTATGGTGCAGCATATAGCTGTGACACCAATTCATCCTGCAAGAATTTGGTTAAACCTTCGAGGCGGTATGGTGCAGCATATAGCTGTGACACCAATTCATCCTGCAAGAAATTGGTTGGATTTTGGGGTTAGCGTGGTGCAGCATATAGCTGTGACACCAACTCTTCCCACAAGAAGCCTGCAGGACCTTGGGGGCGAATTAGTGCAGCATATAGCTGTGACACTAGTTCTTTCCATAGGCGGCCTGTAGGACCTTAGGGTCGGTATGGTGCAGCATATAGCTGAGACACCAATCCTTTCCCCCCAAGGAGTTTTCTGTACCTTAGGGTCGGTATGGTGCAGCATATAGCTGAGACACCAATCCTTTCCCCCTAAGGAGTTTTCTGTACCTTAGGGTCAGTATGGTGCAGCATATAGCTGAGACACCAATTCCCCAAGGAGTTTTTTGTACCTTAGGGTCGGTATGGTGCAACATATAGCTGAGACACCAATTCCCCAAGGAGTTTTTGTTGACTCCGTTTATGAAGCGGCGTTGCATGTTGGTTGATATTTATGGAATAAAGAGTTATGCGTTTGTGCTTCAGTTTTAGAGTCGTTGTTTTATCTGCATGGGAACAAATTCTGCCATGGATAATCAATTCAAAGTTAGAGTGAAGATTAAATACAGGAAGGCATTTCATTGAGAATGGAACTACATAAAGGATTGAGTTGGGATATATCTTTTCGAAACCTTTTCAAGGAAAGCATACAGAGGAAGATCCTTGAGTTAGGAAGAAAAGATCATACCGTATTACCCAACTAACTGTAATATATGCGTAAATTTAAAATGTTCCATTTATTTCTGACCGGAGTGCCATCCAAGTTTTCTAGGCGGTATGTACCCTTGCCCAAAACCTCGATGACTCGGTATGGACCTTCCCAATTTGGTGCCAATTTGCCTTGGTGCGCAAATTTGTTGCCAATGTTGGCCCTTCTCAGGACCAAATCTCCCTCTTTGAAACGGCGTTCGCACATGCGTGCATTATACCGTTTGGCGGCCTTTGCTTTGACAGCTTGATCTCTCACAAAGGCTTCCTCTCTCAACTCCGCCAAAACCTCCAATTCGTGTGCGAGGTTCTGTTGATTGGCTTCCTCATTGAAATGGAGGACTCGAGCTGAAGGGGCCGTTAATTCAATGGGAATGACAGCCTCGACTCCATATGTCAGCCGATACGGAGATTCATTCGTGGTGGAGTATGGGGTGGTTCTATATGCCCATAAAACATGGCATAACTGATTTGCCCAATCTCCCTTTGCCTCACCAAGGCGTTTTTTGAGGCCCTTCAAGATTTCTCTATTGGCGACCTCTGCTTGTCCATTGGTTTGAGGGTGTTCCACGGAAGAGAAAATCTGCGTGATGCTGAGATTTTCTAGGAGTTCAGTGAACTTGCGATCTGTGAACTGGGTGCCATTATCAGTGACTATGCGTTCAGGGACTCCGAAACGTGCAATGATATTCTCATAAACGAATCTTCGAGTCCTGGCTGACGTTATGTGCACCACTGCCTCTGCCTCAATCCATTTGGTGAAATAATCAACACCAACTATCAAGTATTTGATACCGCCGGGCGCAGTTGGGAATGGACCTAGAATATCCATGCCCCATTGATAGAAAGGCCAGGGCGTTATTGATGATGACATTTCCTCAGCTGGAGTATGGTGAAAATTCGCGAATCGTTGACATTGATCGCATTTTTGAACATATGAGGCAGCGTCTTGCTTCATAGTGGGCCACCAATACCCCGCCCTGAGTATTTTTCTCACTAAACTCCGTGCCCCTGGATGATGTCCACACTGCCCTTCATGGACTTCTTCCAAAACAGCAGGCACCTCGTTTTCATTTATGCAAATTAAGTATGGGACAGAAATTCCTCGGCGGTATAGCTGCCCATCCAGGAGTGTATAATAGGGTGCCTCCTTCCTTAGCTTCTTTCGCTCAAGATCATCCGTGGGTAATTATCCATTAACAAGATAACGAACTATTGGTGTTACCCAAGAGTTGTCATCAACGGGGCGGCCTTTAATCTATGAATTGAAGAGAGAAGGGATATACTTGGCTCCGCCAGAGTACTCTGTACAACCGTGGTTGTGCATCCCGCCTTCTTTGTGCTGGCTAACCTGGACAGGATATCAGCACGTGTATTTTCTTCGCGAGGTACATGCTTGAAAGTTACTTCATCGAAGCGCTGTTTCAACTCATTGACACAGTCCAGATATTGTTGCAGCAGAGGTTCTTTAGCCTGATACTCACCAAGAATTTGTGAGATGACTAGTTGAGAATCACTGCATAGAGTAACAGTTTTGGCCCCAATATCTTGAGCTGCTCTGAGTCCGGCTAAGCAGGCTTCATACTCCGCCTGATTGTTAGACGTAGTGAAGGTAAAGTGCAATGAAATTTCAAGATGTACCCCGTCATCACTTTCTATAACGATTCCTGCCCCACATCCTTTGCTGTTCGAAGACCCATCGACGTATATTGTCCAGTGTGAATGATCTGCATCTGGGCTGGAGCCTGTTAATTCGACTACGAAATCTGCTAGGACTTGTGCCTTAATAGCAGTTCTTGGTTCGTAGGATATGTCGAATTCAGAGAGCTCTATGGCCCATTTGATCATCCTTCCTGCCAAGTCTGGCTTGAACAATATAGTACAAAGTGGCAAATCTGTGCGAATCAAGATGGGATGTGCATGGAAATATGGTCTTAGACGTCGTGAGGCCCAAACAACTGCAAGTGCTGCCTTTTCAATCTTCTGATAACGACACTCTGCACCATGCAATGTTTTACCAGTGAAGTACACCGGTCGTTGACCTTCGACTGTTTCTTTGACCAGGGCCACTGCCAGCGCTTCATCTGAAACAGACAAATAAACGATGAGTTGCTCACCTGGGCTTGGTTTTACCAGGATTGGAGGGCTGGCTAAGACATTTTTCAAGCTCTGGAAGGCCGCCTCTTGCTCTGGGCCCCAATTGAATTTCTTATCCTTCTTCAGCATCTTGTATAAGGGGAGAGAGCGATGAGCCATTTTTGGCATGAATCGTGCTAGAGCAGCGATTTCGCCATTGAGGGATTGTACCTCTTTCAGTTTTTTGGGGCTCTGAAACTCTTGTATCACACGACACTTGTCAGGATTAGCTTCTATGCCTCTTTGTGTTAACATGAAACCCAAAAATCTCCCCCCAGGCACAGCAAATGTACATTTTAGTGGGTTGAGTCTCATGTTGTATTGCCGCAGGCGTTGAAAAATAAGGCGTAGGTCTTCAACATGGTCTCCTCCTTCTGGAGTTTTGGCGATGATATCGTCAATATAAACTTCCACCAGCTTTGTGTGCATGCCCTCAAAGACTTTGTTGATCATGCGCTGGTAGGTGGCCCCGGCGTTCTTCAGCCCGAATGGCATGACATTGTAACAAAAGACTCCTCTGTCGTTGATAAATGCTGTTTCCTCCTGGTCATCCTCGCACATTGGAATTTGGTTGTATCCGGAGTAAGCATCCATGAAGGATAGATACTTGTATCCTGATGAATCGTCAACCAGTCTGTCAATGTTGGGGAGAGGATAAGGATCTTTGGGACAACATTTATTCAAATCAACGTAGTCTATGCACATGCGCCATTTGCCATTGGCTTTCTGTACCATAACCACGTTGGACAGCCAAGAAGAGTAACGGAGTTCCCTGATGAACCCCGCCTTAAGGAGTTCTTCAGTTTGCTCACAAGCAGCCTTCTGCTTAGCAGGACCCATATGCCGTTTCTTTTGCGCCACTGGCTTAGTTTTAGGATACACCGCCAGGCGGTGGCAACAAAAGTTAGGATCCATACCAGGCATGTCTGCAGTTGTCCAGGCAAAAATTTCCTTGTACTCATGGAGGAGTGTAATCAGCCTTGCCTCCTCGTTAGGCTCCAGTTTGTTATTGATGTTAGTGATTTGCTCCGGGGTGCTGCCCAGAACGATAGGCTTGGAACCACCATCAGGAGTTGGTTTTAAAGGGTTCAGTGGGTCTATAGAAGACTCCGCCCTGGGATCAAGATCCACCAAGTTGACGGATGCCGCCGCACTGTTTCCTTCGTTCAATTTTCTTTTCTTAGACATGGTTTCAAGCTTCACCATGTTAAGACTTAAATTGTAACAATAACGAGCCATCTCCTGGTCACCCCTGACAGATGAGACTTGATTATCTTTATCGATGAACTTAATTAACAAGTGGGGGGTTGAAACAATGGCTTCCATGGCATTCAGAGTAGGCCGCCCAATGATGCCATTGTATGGGGATTTAACATCAATGAAAAGAACCCTGGATTTCACAGTCCTTGCTCCAGGTTCACCATCGAAGGTAATCCTTGTGTCCAAGTAGCCTTTTGTAGGCTGTTTGGCGCCATTAAAAGCTGTAAGGTCCTGTGTGTAAGGCTGCAAATCAGCGTCAGTCAGTCCCATGCGTTTAAAACAGTCATAAAAAATAACGTCGCAGGAACTTCCCTGATCAACTAGGATGCGTTTTACATCCATATTAGCGATCACCGCAATAATCACTACCGCATCATCTCCCTCAGGAATGGTTAGGCCAAAATCATCATCTGTGAAAGTTATAGGCGGAGTCTGAACTCCGTCCCTGAATGGGCGATATTCTTTGTTCTTGCCCTGCAAAGATAAGATCATACGATGATGATTTTTCCGGGCGGTGTTTGAGGGTCCACCTCCTGCGAAGCCTCCAGCAATCATGTCCACCACCTGCCTTTTACCTCGTGATCTAGGTTCAGGGCTCGGTTCTCGTTGGGCGGACTCCAGAACAATGCCTTTTTGTTTCTCTGACACCGCCGCACGTTTTGGTTCCCGAGTACTATCAGGATCCGGAGAACGATCACGATGTCGCTTTTCAAACTTCTCAGGCTCATCATGAGATTTGCCTTTGAACAGGTAATGTTTCAGTTTACCTTCACGAATGAGCACCTCAATGGTATTTTTGAGTTGCTTACATTCTTCTGTGGCGTGGCCAACTGATTCATGGAATTCACAATATTTCTTTGGGTTTCCACCGCGCCTGATTGGGGGTGGACGTTGAATTCCATAAACATTGAGGGTGGTCCATCCTATTTCACGCAAGATTTGCTCGCAAGTTGTGTTCAGTGGTGCATAGTGAGCAAAATTAAACAACGTCTGTCTTGCTGTTTGAAAGGTTGGTTCCCTACTTTGTCCCTTTGGTGGGACTTGTCATTCTTCAACGACTTCTCTTTCCCTTTGTCATGAGGTGGAGTTGCAGGGGGTGGTTTACTGCGAGATGCAGTGGCTTCCAAATGCATCTCAATACCCACGTACTTGGACGCCTTCCTGCGAAATTCCTCCATCGTGGTTGGAAGTCCCTTTGCCAAAGACAAAGTGAAAGGTGACTTTGGTTGCATAGCTTCTATGAGAATATGCAACTGGATTGCCTCAGTCAGATCAGGGACCATGGCTGCCTCCTTGTAAAATCTCTTAAGGAAATCCTTCAGAGATTCTTTGTCGCCTTGTTTGATCTGAGCCAAGGTATGAGAGGTTCTGGGTGCATCCCTGGAGATCACAAAGTGGCTTCCAAAAGCTGAGGCCAGCTCCTCCTACGAATCAATGGAACCTGAAGGTAAGCTCTTGAACCAACTAAGAGCTTCGCCTGTAAGGGTTCTGGGGAACATTCTACACATGACATCCTCCTCAGCTCCTAGAAACATGGCCTCGTAGATATAAGCATCTAAATGCTTAGAGGGATCTGTTTCCCCAGTATATTTCCCTATAGAAATGGGCTGCATAGTTTGCAAATGTCTGGGTACATGTGCATTCATGAGCCTTTTAGAAAATGGGGTGCTCATCTTATATCCAAAGGGGGATGCGTTTGAGCCTGCTCTCCTTCCTTCTTGATGCTGAGCATTCACCAGTGGGAGGCTTCGTTGCTCCTCCATGTATGTAGGAATACGAGAGTAGTGAGGAGTACTTGATTCCTCTTGCATGTGTGGTTCATGATGTGGCTGTCTTGCGGGACCAGCTTTCTCATGCACTGGGTTTGCTTTTTCACGACGAAGTTCCGCAAGTTCTTCTCTCAACATTCGAATCATGTCATCTCTTGGATCTGGAGAATCAGCTTGCGCTGCTTTTTTCTGAGCATCATCATCAAAGTTAAGACGTCTGGGATTGCGTGGAGGAGAATCCTCGTTCTGCATCTCTGGTCCTTGTCCCTCCATTGATAATGAAGATTGATCAAAGATTGTGGGATTACCAAGTTTACAGGTCCCACTGGGCGTGCCAATGAACTGTTCTTTACAGGGGGTGTAGAAGTATGCTTGTAGAACAACTCAAAATATACATATAAATGTGTTTTTGATACAAAGCAATGTGCGTATAAATGTAAATACGGAGAGTATTTGTATGCTGAGGCGGAGTGCAATGTACTCTGGGGCGGTATCACAGTCCGCCTGACGGGATCTACGTTGCCTTGACCCGATTGGGGGTGGTACCTGCAATCGTTCTCCGACGCTCAAGTCAGTATTTCAGAATACTTAGAGACTTAGAAAGACAATCAGAGAGAATTATGCAAGTAAGAGAGTGTAAGGTTCAGAGAATGGGAAAAGATCCCTTATACCTTTTCGAGAGAGGTTTATATACCTGTTACTGGTGCTCCATTATTGGTAGGACCCGCTCCTTGTCTTCAGGCATAATGCTGAAAAGGTAGTGGGTCCTTGCGCCGTTTACATGCACCATTATTGTAGTAGGTATCACCACTTGTCTGGAAAGCGTTAGTGCTTTAATATTTTATTGTTATTTCCCTTTATGCGTGACAGCGTGATTCCCATTATTAACCTCTCAAGACAGAGTCAATCTCGTGCCGGGGTTGTAAGTATGGGCTCGCTACGCAGTGTGGGAAATTCAGTATTCCGCCAATATTGAGCTTATGGCTTGGCGGAGTAACAACTATGGCGGGGTTACGTTCCTTGGCGGAGTAACATGCCTTGGCGGAGTAAGGTGCCTTGGTAGTGTAACTTGCCTTGGCGGGGTTATGTTCCTTGGCGGAGTAACATGCCTTGGCGGTGTTACCTACCCTGGCGGTATGTACTCCGTATAGAAGTGATTATAATATACTCAATCGCGTACTCCTCTTGTTCAAAATGCTGATCTGGCAAAGCATTAAAGCCATGCTCTTGGGGGCCGGTGTTAGGACCGGATCACCCCCACAACATCCAATTATCACCAAGTCAAAATCAACACAAAGTCTAGTTCCACAAGGTCTAACAGTGTAAGATCATACCGAATCCAATTGGATTACTACACCTTATGAGTCATAATTCAATCAACCACTCACTCAGTTTTTCAATCACAAAAACGAGACAGTACCCAAACCAACAGGTACATCACCATATCAATCCTCATAACATCCAACCACACATGATTATGCCCAACCAATTGGGTTACCACACTTTGTGGCCCAGTACTTAATCCAATCATCTACTCTGTTTTCACACTTCAAACCGAGATATAATACCAACCAAGCAGGCATCAGGTTTTACATTCAATCACCTATCCCATATTAAAATCCTCACATCATGAGATTTCCCAACATCACTCACCCGGCCAACTTAGCATGTAAATTTGAATACATTCACAATCATGACTCTGCCATGAATCATTAGCATGGCATACACCAGAATTTAAATCAATTAACACAGTCTTAATACTTGTAAGAACTTCACTATCATCAATTAATCCATCACTCGGTTTTAACGCATTAAAACCGAAACATAATTCCAATATAACATATACTTGATTTCACATTTGTACATTCATGATCGTATTCAAATTCTTGAATTAGGAATCTGCCATAAATCATCTTAATCATATATATATATATATATATATATATATATATATATATATATTAATCCAGCAGAGTTCTCATGCCAAGGGTATAAATCATCATTTAAGAAATGGCACAGTCAAACATCCATAATCCGAATCCAACACACTAGGGAATTCCTTCATTAACATTTTCACATATTTCATTATTAAAGTATCACAATAGCATACCAGCCTCACGAATCGCAATTCATATCATAAATAAGCACAACATATACATAATCACTAACACTGTCACTTTGCCACTTATCCACAAGAGCATTCATAATTATTATCATCATTAATTCACTAAGGTCTCACTCAATACCTCCTCGCAAGGGGTTTCTCAACACTCGTGGTCATCCCATCTCAAATGCCATGGTCTTTAAACAAATGCATATGTCAACTGTGTAATGCATATGCAACGGATCCGATTTTATATCACGGGTGATCGCAACCACCATAATCAATCAATCATAATCATTGGTTTCCCGCCTCGCAAGGGGTACTCCCTCTGGCAACCTCGCAAGGTGCTTCCCGTGATCGCAACCACGTTCAATATTTCATATAGGTTTCCCTCCTCGCAAGGGGTACTCCCGCCTCATGATCGCAACCATGGCCATCATAGGTGCTCGCAAGCCCTTTATCATATCATCATCACATTGGTTTCCCACCTCGCAAGGGGTACTCCCTTCATAGAATCCCACAGGATCTTTCATCATTGTGATCGTAACCACATAATATCAATGCTATGCCATGCCATGAATGCAAGATGCAACAATGCATATGTTCAACAATAACCTCGCAAGGATATCTCACCCTCTCAATCACGGGTATATTATATAGTTTAGTTTTATCATCAATGGCATATAAATATTCACAAGGCCCCTCAAGGCACATCATTCAAATAATTGGCATTCAGTGGCCACAAACACCACTCATAACGATCCACACATGAATATCAAAGGCATAGCACACATAATAATATCAATCTACAAAAAAAATCATTTGAGGCAAATTCACCATTCACATACTTGGCAATTATCATTGCCTTACACACATACAAGTCAACTACTTGTATCCACCGCTAGAATGTCATAATATTTCTTTTTATCTATCAATATCCTTATATATTTTCATTGGAGATTTTTAACCCAACACAAGAGTATCATAATAATTATCCATCAATCCATCTACATAAATCCTAGTCAATTAATCCGACTTCCACAAATATAAGGACACAACATTATGTCACTTTATTTCTCAAATCAACCTTCACAACAGTAGTATCTTTCACTACTGTCCCAGCAAAGCACATAGGCATACAGCCATACAAACTATGCATAGGCATGCATCAACCAATAAAATACCATCAGCAATAATGACAACTGATCATCATACATCCAAACGCTTACACTCGGTAAGCATACCTTGATCATAGACCTCTCTGTTTGCTCTAATACCACCTTGTGACACCCTAAAAATAGGGGTCAATTTTTCGCAAGAACATATCTGGATCTATCAAAATCCACTCTCATATATGAAGATATGAGAGCTGGTCCCATGGCCAAGGAGAAAAAGGAAAGAAAGACAAAGGCAAATGAAGTCTTCCACAGCGAAAAACAACAGCGCCTGAGCGATCCCACAAACAGCGTGTATTCGCTCAAGCGAGATCCGACTCCGCTTGAGCGAGACAACACAATTCGCTCGGGTGAACACACATTCGCTTAAGCGAAACCGAATACGAAAGCCTTCCCAAACAACATACTCGCTGGAGCGAGGAATCACTCGCTGAAGCGAGAAGCCACTCGACATTCAATCACTCGGGAAACCGAGACATTCATTCACTCGGTAAACAATCAGGTCCAGTCGGAATTCATGCCTAAGTCCTCTCGGAATTTAATGTCTTAGTCCACTCAGCATTATGAGGTTCCGTCACTCGGGAAACAACCCCAACACTCATACACCCCATAACTTAGTCGTTAAATTTTATACACCAAGGCACACACACAATCCACTCAGTAACTGAAGGTTATCCCACTCGGATTCCATAAACCCTCACTCGGAATATCTTCCAACCCAACACCACTCGGTATAATTCAACCTCGAGTCACTCGGTAAACATCAACCATTTAGCACTCGGTATATTGAACTCCATCACTCAGAGAATACATAGGCTTCCTCTCAGCCATAAATCACTCGGTTTAATCATTCTTAACTAACTCATCATCAGAGTGGTATTCCACTCGGTAACTAATATCATTGCCGACCAATACTCATTCGGCCATACACTCGGCATTCAAGCCTATTCTCACTCGGAGAATATATGGATCTTCCTTCACTCAGAAAGGATCTCCACAACCATACTCCACTCGGAATATTCCTCATTTCTCACACGGAGAATACCTTAACATCCATCACTAGGAAATAGCTTCCTAAACAATTCCACTCGGAATTGTCCGAACTCCTCAATACTTAGAGGAATTACCCAAGTAGTTCACTCGGATTCATTCCATAACTTAGCCATTCAAATTACATATTACCCTATCCACTCGGAATAGGTAACCATGTTCACTCAGAATACATGCGTAACTCCACTCGGATCATATATATATAAACACTTAGATTATTTCTTATCTGAGCCACCAACAACCCTTCCCTAGGAGAAGTTCACTCGAATTATACAAGATCATTCCCCACTCGGGGTTCACTATATATTTTTCACTTGGAATCCACAAAGGTTATTAATATATAGATGTGTCACACTCAGATAAAGAGTCACCTACACAAGACTCACTCGAAAAAGCATCTAAGCCACTCATATTTCACTCCGGATTCATTAACTTAGAAATATTCATACATCATCATTTCCTAGTCGGTAGGAAGCATCAAATCAACATAAATCACTTATATATATATATATTCTCTAATTCCAAGCCCGACTACCACTACAGCAATACACTTCCACCGATTCATAACCATGTTATCAACATAACATATATATGTATATACTCATACGCATACACTCGGATACTTATTAACTTTATACTTTCCATTCACCAACACATTCAGTCGGCATGCATATAATACCATCACTCGAAGTATATATATATATTAACATGCACTCGGGTTTCCAATAACCCAACTTCAATACATATATAAAGTGTATTCATTATACAACATTAATATGAGCCGACCAAGATTTAACACATCAAAGATACTCGGTACATTACATTATATACACAACCACATCAATAAACACCCAACACTCGGGTTTAAGACCACCACATCATCCAAACCGACCTACATACACTGAAAAACGGTGTAGGGGTGAGCATTACATATTAAATGACAGATATTGGCTCGGATTAATCATAGAATCCATAACATGCCATAACACATACATCAATCAGCTCAACATTCACTGCCATTCAAATATAAACAATCACAACCATCTTCAATCGGGTTTCTTACCCCTTCCACTCGGCTATAAAGCCTAATATCCTCATCAATAATATAATCCCTCAATCGGATTTCACCTCAAGTCTATCCCAAGACTATCTCAACAATATTCATAGTCCGAGCCATGCTCAAGGAGTCTGTCCGAGCCCAGCTCCAGGACTTAAATATATTCATCACATGTTGTCATCTGATTGCCCATCGGTATAAAAATCCAATGCATTCCAGTGGCGAATCGGATGCATACGGTTTCATTCACTCGGCGTTCAACACCAATGCACTCGGCATTTCATCAAGCGTCTCATTCACGCTTAGTGCCCCAGGCACTGCCCGATTCCAACCCGGGTCTTTCATCACATTCAACATTAGGACCATGTCCTCTTCACTCGGGATAATACCCTCGTGGCACCCCGCAAGGTGTTCATATTCAGTAACATAATAACATGTATGCGTATAAATTCGACTCATATTCATTCGATTGCACACTCGGAAGTCTGCGTTCAACATTAATTTCATTCGGCAACTCAACAACAGTCAGATGACTCGACTTATACCATATTCACTCGGCAATCCTATGCCATCCACTCGGATTATCATCTATTCACTCGGATTTATCCTCTATTCACTCGGATTTATCCTTTACAGTAAGCATTTCATGTTTTCCTCCATAAAGCCCACTCGGCATTCATCATAACAGTCCCCATACATGCATTTATCACAAGTTTATGCATGAATAAGCATCATACGTATTTAATCATATTATCACAAATATAGGGACCAATAACCACCACACAATGCACTCAGCATCAACGTAACATGCGTCTCAAGCATCACAACATAATCATCATACATCATATGGACAAATAAGCATGCACCATGCAGCAACAAATAATCATACAACCGGGTTCAACTCAACAACAGCACACAATTCATATCAAACACAACACAATACAATTATGTCACCCGAAAATCCGTCCATAAGCCATGCATTTGAGATGCAAAGCTCCCCTTACCTGGATGAAGCTTCCAAGAGTCACATGGACACTCGGCCCAGCCACGGCAGCACTCTGCTCGGCTTTTTGAACGTGGGAAGAGCCACACAGCGTCCCTGCCAACCAGCATCAGTCTTCAGCCTTTCGCTCAAGCCACACATGTACTCGCTTGAGCGAAACGGGTCCAGTGACCATTTCTTCACTGGCTCGCTCAAGCGTGACCATTCTCGCTTGAGCGAGATACATCCAGAAGCTCATCAACACTCCATGCTCCACTCTGCTCTGCCACCCAGTCAGTGGAGAAGCTTCCAAGCTCCACCCAACCATAACTTCTTCCTCGCAACGTCCCAACCTCAACACATTGGGTCATCTTCCACAAACCAAGACACTCCATGCTGCTGGCACAGGCTCCCAACCGAGCCACAAACAGCCTCATCAATAAGAGGAAGAAGAGGAGGAGAAGAAGAAGGACCAGCAAGAAGGAGAACACCAGGGAACAGAGGAGGGACCTGAACCCAGCCTCCAAAACACACAGCCACACGCTGTTTCACCATCACCATGCAGCTCCTCATCACCACGTAGTTCCACTCGGTTCTACACCATGCGTGAGTGGAAGAAGAGGATAAAAGGAGGAAGAAGATGAAGCAGAAGCTCCAACAAGTTCTAGAGAGAAGGAGGAGCACTTTTCTCATTAGGATATACACTTCCAAGGAATGAAGGGAGAGAGTGAGAAGAAAAACATGCAACCAAGGCCTTATCATCTCAGCCTCATCAGCATCCAATTCATCACAACATCCCACCCTCATTTAATGCAAGTCCATCAATATTTAATGCCAATTCTCTCAGCAATGATTACACAAACACCACGTGGACAAAGAGGGAGAGAAAACCAGACCCATTTGACCATCAAGGCACATGAGTCATCACTATAGGGACCACACAAAAAAAGAAAAGAGAAAAGGGAAACGGGGCCCTACAATGATCCAAGAGCACCAGTGGTCCCTCATTAATCAATTGCCTCGCCTGAGCGAATTTCATCCTTCAAGACCTTTCGCTCAGGCGGGTTCCATCCAGCAACTGATTCCTTTCGCCCTCGCTCAGGCGTCCCAAGCTCGCTTGAGCGACCAACACTCAGAATCCATTTCTTCTCTCACCTGCTCACGTTGATCCCTCATTCGCCTGGGCGAGATCATGCCAGAGCCCTTGTAATCAACACAAAGGATTCTCGCTTGAGCGAGAATCCCTCTCGCTTGGCGAGAAGTATCAGGACCTGGGCAGAAACGTGAGCTCTCAATATCACACATAACAAAATCCATTCAAAGCCAATTTAACTCAATTCCATCCTTCATATATCTTACAATAATCATTTAAAACTTGTCTCCAGTGTTCGTGCACAACAATTTCCATTCAACTCATATTCAACCATTTGCCATTCTCATCAATTACTCATTTTTATAAAATTCGGGGTGTTACACCATGGCCCGGTGATAATTGCCATTAACTTCTCGTCTGGGAATTCTTCTTTTATTAAGACAGAATCCGACTCACCTTCCAGACGAGACAGTTGGTCGGCAACTGAGTTCTCTATTCCCTTTTTATCTCGTATTTCTAAATCAAATTCCTGGAGTAACAGAACCCACCTGATCAGTCTCGGCTTGGATTCTTTCTTTGCTAGCAAATACTTGATTGCCGAGTGGTCTATATACACAACAACCTTGGCCCCAATCAAGTAAGCACGAAATTTATCAAATGCATACACCACAACAAGCATTTCTTTTTCAGTAGTGGTGTAATGTATTTGATTTTCATTCAACACCTTACTAGCATAATAAATTACATGAGTCAATTTTCCTACTTTCTGACCCAGTACAGCTCCGACTGCGAAGTCACTTGCATCACACATTAATTCAAACGGTAAAGACCAATCAGGTGCTACAAGGATCGGAGCTGAAATCAGACTTTGTTTCAATTTTTCAAAGGCCTTGACACAGTTTTCATTAAACGCAAATACATTATCTTTCACAAGTAAGTCAGTCAGAGGCTTAGCTATTTTTGAAAAATCTTTAATGAACCTTCTATAAAAGCCAGCACATCCTAGAAAACTTCTCACTCCTTTCACATTGATTGGAGGAGGAAGTTTTTCAATAATTTCAATCTTGGCTCGGTCCACTTGAATGCCCTCAGCAGAGATTTTGTGGCCAAGGACTATCCCTTCCTTAACCATAAAATGGAATTTTTCCCAGTTAAGGACGAGGTTAGTTTCTTGGCATCTCACCAGCACCTTAGATAGGTTGCTGAGGCATGAATCAAAATTACTCCCAAATACCGAGAAGTCATCCATGAACACTTCAATGAATTTTTCCACCATATCCCTAAAAATTGCCAGCATACACCTTTGAAAGGTTGCTGGAGCGTTGCACAGCCCGAACGGCAATGCGCCTATATGCAAAAATTCCATAAGGACAGGTGAATGCAGTCTTTTCTTGGTCTTTTGGGTCAACCACAATTTGGTTATAACCCGAGTACCCATCAAGAAAACAATAGTACTCATGCCCTGATAACCTCTCGAGCATTTGGTCAACAAATGGCAAGGGGAAATGGTCTTTCCGAGTGAAGTCATTCAGCCTTCTGTAATCAATACACATCCTCCAGCCTGTTGTGGGCCGGGTGGCAATAACTTCACCTTGGTCATTTCTTACAGTCGTCATTCCTCCTTTCTTGGGCACCACTTGGACCGGGCTGATCCAAGTGCTGTCCGAGATAGGATAAATGATTCCTGCATCTAGGAGCTTGACCACTTCCTTCCTTACCGCTTCCTTCATAATGGGGTTCAATCTGTGTTATGGCTGTACTACAGGGGAATAGTCATCCTCCATTAGAATTTTATGCATACAAAATGATGGACTGATTCCCTTCAAGTCAGAAATATTCCAGCCAATCACAGATTCATGTGCCTTTAATACCCCAATTAGTTTATTCACATCCTCTTCTTTTAAGTCGGCATTAATAATACAGGATGAGTGTCATTTTCTCTTAGGAAAACATATTTCAGATGAGAAGGTAAAGGTTTTAAATCACATTTTTCTTCCAAAAATTCCTTTCCTTTCTCAGCTTCAACACTTTTCAAATTATTTTTCTTTTCTTTTTCAAAATCACCTACTTCTAATACTTCCAGTAGACTCAATATTTCCGAGTGAGAGTCATTTAACTCCTCAGTCTCGGAGTCAAAGTCATCCTCTAAAAAAGTTCATAGGGCCTCTTCCTCAGTTTTTAAGAGCATTGGAGTGTGGTAGCTTTTAATCTCTTCAACCATTAAACAATCCATCCTTTCAGTCGGATGTTTCATGGAATTGAAGACATTGAATGTTACCTGCTCCTCCTGAACTCTCAGCATGAGTTCACCTTTTTCTACATCAATTAATGCTCTGCCAGTAGCTAGGAAGGGTCTACCTAAGATTAAAGGGATCTCTCGGTCAGCTTCCATATCCAACACTATGAAGTCTGCTAGAAAGATAAATTTATCTACTTTCACTAACAAGTCTTCCAGCATCCCTTGGGGATATTTAATGGACCTGTCAGCCAACTGCAAGGACATGTGAGTCGGTTGCAAGTCATTAATTCCCAGTTTTTTCATCAAAGATAGAGGCATCAGGTTTATACTGGCTCCTAGATCACAGAGAGCACTTCCTACATGAATATCCCCAATTGCACACGGTATTGTAAAAGATCCAGGATCCTCTAGCTTTTGGGGAAGTTTCTTTTGAATGATTGCACTACACTCTTGAGTGAGAGTAATCATTTCATCCCCCTTAAGCTTCCTCTTCTTAGATAATAATTCTTTCAAAAATTTTGCATAGGAAGGCATCTCCTGCAATGCCTCCGCAAAAGGGATATTGATGTGAAGTTTCTTGAAAACCTCTAAGAACCTAGCAAACTTCTGCTCCTCTATTTGTTTTTTAAACCTGTGTGGAAATGGAGCATTCCTCAGTTTTTCAGGAGTCAGCTTAGAAGCTTCCTCCAAAATCAGATCAACATTTTTCTTCTTCTTTTGATGGACTTTATTTTCTTTTTCTTTTTCTGTTTCATTTTTATTTTCTACTTCATTATTATCCTGCTCGGTTTCTTGTATTATTTCTTTTCCTTTTTCTTTTTCTGAACTTATTTCCTGACTTGGAGATGGAGAAATAATTTTTCCACTCCTAGTAATTATGGCCTTGCAATGTTCCCTTGGATTTACCTCGGTATCCCCAGGGAAATTTCCTACTTGCCTCTTAGCTAATTGTTTAGAAAGCTATCCGACTTGATTGTCTAGATTTCTGATGGACGCTTCCTGATTCTTAAAACTGGCCTGAGTGGCCTGGATAAACTGAGAAAGTACATTCTCAAGTTCGGATTTTTCCTTAACAGGGGGGTGAGAAGGTTGTTGTGATCTATTTGTGGGTTGACTTGGTGGGATGTTCTGATTCAGATGTGGACCTTTCTGCCAGGAAAAATTGGGGTGATTCCTGTAATTAGGATTAAAGGAATTAGAAGGATAATTCCTTTGATACTGTTGCTGCCCCATATAATTCACTTGCTCGGAAGGCATATTTGGATCACACAATCCATTCTCATGGTCTCCACCACAAAAGTCACAACTGATCATAGAAACTTGACTCAGCTTTTGGAGTTCTGAAATTTGTATGCTTAGTTTCTCCAAAGCCTGAGTCATTAGTTTACTCTGAGCCAGATAAGCATCTTGTGCATCTAATTCTAATATCCCTCTCTTAGGGACTTGGCTCCTCTCACTAATCAAGCATTCATTAGAAGCCACAACGTCAATCAGCTCTATGGCTTCTTCTACAGTTTTTGTTGTTAATAAACCTCCAGCTGAGGCATCAATCAGGACCCTGGTAGTTGGCCTGACACCATTATAGAAAATAGTTACCTGTTGCACATCAGAAATTTGATGATGAGGACATCTCCTCAAACTTTTTTTATACCGATCCCATGCTTCCATCAAAGACTCACCTTCTCTTTGTTGGAAACATGTGATTTCATTGCGCAACTTTGCATATTTAGAGGGAGGAAAATATTTAATCAAGAATTTTTGTTGCAAGTCCTCCCAAGTTAAAATACTGCCTCTCGGTTGACTCTGCAACCAGGCTTTTGCTCGGTCCCTCACTGAAAATGGAAACAATCTCAGTTGGATTGCCTCGTCAGGGACTCCATTCATTTTTACCGTGTCACAGATTTGGAGAAAGGTTGCTAGATGCAAATTTGGATCCTCAACCTCACTTCCTCCAAACTGTTCATTTCTTACCAACTGCAGTAAAGCTGGTTTTAGTTTGAAATTATTTGCTGAAATTGGTGGCCTAAGGATGCTAGATTGCGATCCTTCTTCAGTCGGCCTGGAGTAGTCACCTAGTGTAACTCTCCTCTGTTCCATTTCTTTTTCTTCTTTTTGCTTTTTCTCTTTTCTTAGTCTATGTTCTAACAAGTCTATGTCAGGATCAAAGAAGAAAGGTTCTCCTTTGCTCCTTGACTGCATACAACAAATGTCAAACAAAAGAACAATTCACAGCTACGACTAAATCTATACGAAAATGACAAACTACTATTGCTAAAAACAAAAGTGAAGCTACGTATTAAATGCAAACTAAAGTAAAACGGTTCAGTCTAGTACCGGTCCAAGGATTGTTGATATTACTCAATAATCCCCGGCAACGGCGCCATTAACTTGATGCTAAAATCCCGAGTCATGAATTTGATATGAAAATCTTAGTAAAACAAAATGTGACTCTCGGATTTACACTTTGGCAAGCGCACCAGTCGTTAAAATTGTAGTGTATTTGATCGTCCTACAGGGATTGTGGTAAGTACCTCAATCTAGGACTAGTACAAGCTGAACCAATAGAAAATACATGAAGTTCATTGAGTTTTTATGGTTTTGGTGTTTTTTGGTTGTTTTTGGTATTTTCAGAAACAGAGTTAAGATGAATGTGAAAAGTGATTAAAAGAAAACAGGTCAGGATTGCTTCGGCTCATAATTTCCTCAAGAAATATGCAATTAAAGTATAAACGAACTTCACAATCTAGAGGACAATCCGCTTGTGGTTATTCCCTAATTCCTTAGGTGAAAAACACTAATCCTTAAGCAATGAACCTTAATTCCTTAAGTGCTTGATTAACCTAAGAATCTAATGCGAAATTGGAGGTTGAACTCTAACTATTCACCTAAATTGATTAGGCCTGAACTAGTTAGAAAGCTGGAAGTTACCTAAGCTTCAACCATGATTCCTCACTGGCGAAGTTCTTCATCGGTTCTAGATTTGTCAATCCAGCGATTCTGCTCCACTCCTCAGCTTGTTCGCCTCAGGATCTTAGAAGTCGATCTACTTGCTCACAACTTCAAGACTCCATTGCTAACCTTCGCAATCCCAACCTTAGGGATTTAGAACTCCATTGACTTCGGTTCCATTGAAGGATTGTGGAACGTCATGGAGGAGAGGATTAGAGAGAAAAATATGTAGTGAGATGTTCGAAGTGTGTAATGAATGTTCTCCGTTTTGTTATTTCATATCTGTGTATATGTGTGTGTCTTACATAATATGTACAACCTATATATATGTTTCTATCTAACTTAACTAACTTAACTAATAACTTAGAAAACTTAAGTTAACGACTAAACTACTAGTTACACAGTTTACAGAGTAACTAACTAATTACAGCTCAACTCTTAACAGGATCCAGCTCAGCCTTAGCTAATTTACAACGCAGCACCAGCTAATTGACAGTTCACTACTTAAGTTACTAAGGTTGCAGCAGTGGAGAAGAAGGCAATGGAAGCGGAAACAGTACTGCACCAGGTATGTGTTGTTGGAGGGAAGAAACAGGGTTTAAGTTACTGCTTTTTCGCTTCAGCTGCTGGGTTTTTGCTTGAGCTGATTAACTCTCGCTTGGGCGAGCTCGGGAATTGTACTGCAGTGTTGCTTTGTCGCTTAAGCGTTATGGCGAAGCTTGGGCGAATTGAAAATATGTAATGCAGAATGGCTTTCTCGCTCAAGCGTGATAGAGTAGCTTAGGCAAAAGGTGATGTTTTGAGGTCACGCTTGAACGTAGGCTTGCTTTGCTTGAGCGAACTTTGACCCTCGCCCGAGCGAATTAAACTATCGCTTAAGCGAATTATCTTTTCAATCAGCATTTCTGAAATGGACGCTCGGGTTCTTCCTTTTATTTTCAATCGGTTCCTTATTCTCTTTTGGAGTCGGTATCTTGGAAATCTTTGCAGTCAGCTTTTCGTTAATTCTTTTCTGTCAACCCTTTGAAGTCTCGCCCAGTCGGTCTTGTGAACTTCCTTCAGTCGGATTTACGAATTCTCACTCGGCTCTGTAAATTCTTGCTCGGCTTTTTGTAATTTTCACTCGGATTTGTCTTCTTTTCTCGAGTACGCCCTGTTCCTGCACTATTAAACAGCTAATTGCCTAGCATTTATACGCTGGCTGCTTAGTGAATTTATAAACACTTCAAAATTCCTTAACTAATTAATATTTTCAATCGTTTTCTTACATAAATGAAGTACTTTTGAAATTCATAACTAAAATACGAATTGTTATCAAATTATTAAATAATACTAACAAACTAACCAATAATTACTGAATAATGTTAAATAAAAAGGTGAAATAATTAAGTCTTTTCAAGACTTATCAGAGGATCAGATGGAGGACTATGATTGAGGATTATCTTTATTTTCTATATTTTTGTGACTGCTTTCACATTAGTTTACTTTTACATCTTGGCTATTTAGTTGGGATTTTTATATCTGTGGTTTGATTTTATTTTATGTGGTGTGATTTTTTTCTGTATTATAATTATTTTTCTTTTCTTAAAATAAAAGTCAAAAACAAGTGTGATTTTCTAAATAAAAATAAGCAAATTTTTGAAAATTAAAAAACTTATGCGCTTGAGGTTTTACACAATAAGCCGTTTTTAACAATCAAATATTGATTTTTTGACAACTAAGGCATTTTGATAAAACCAATTACAATGTTCTTATTAGTAATCAAGCTAATTTCGAAAACCCGGTGAGCTGAGAGATCTTTAAACACTTGAGAGTATCGGCATAATTTCTTTCAAATTGATTTTGCTAATTATTTGATTTATGTTGTTGTACAGAAGATCCAAGAGCATGATCAAGGCATTTTATTGGTAAACACATGAACTTAGGGCCAAAAAGCTTACCATGGTAAAAATGTATTTATCCTTTGATAGCCAATTTGAGCCTTAAAAATAATTTCTTTGACACCCTAGCCCATAAATATTGTCAACCATTCCCTTTTATCTGGTTGAGTAAGAAAGCATTATACTCAAAATAAGAAATATTTTTGAGTGTTTTTACAAAATGGGGAGTGAAATTGTAAACTTAGTTCTTTTCAAAATTATTAGTTATGCATGTATATGAAAAATGAAAAATAAAAAATGAAAAAAATATATATGCAAAATTAGAAAAGAAACAATGAAAAGAATTAAGTTGGGGGTATTTACCAAAAAAGGGAAGTGAGATATTTGGTCAGAAAAAAACACCCTAAATTTATGCTTTTATATGATTTCAGGTGATTACTTTCCCAGAAAAACCATTAGTTCTCGTAACCAAGCCTCATTACAACCCTTAAAAAGACCTTGTGACTCTTGTTTGATTTTGTATGAATGACAATTGATAAGATGAAAATTAAAATTAAATTTGTTTGATCTTATGATCGATTGAGCTAACAGGTTACCTTTTTACAGAGAGAAACACTTATGAGGTAAGCCTTGAAATAAGCTTGATTTATTGACATGACATTGTGTAAGTTTTATCTTTAAGTCTCTTTTGCACGAGTTATCTATATTGATCATTTTGAATGGTAAGTTGTGAATTACTTCTTATGGTAAATTTTTAAACATTTCAAAAATTTGATTTCAAGAAGATTAGTTTAAAGTTTTAGTTTGTTTTGCTCGAGGGCAAGTAACTTCCTAAGTTGGGGGTAGTTTGTTAGTCTTCAATTCTTAGTTATTTTTATAATAAAAGCATGATGAAAATAATAAAAATTAGTTTAAAATAAGTAAATTTAGGTTTTATTTTAAATATATGGAAGTTATTGAAATTTAACTATTATAACCCATTTCTCCAATCTTTGTAGTAAAAAACTGAGGAATCAAAGTAAAAATTTATTCAAAGCAGAAGGGCTGACGTGTAACAACCTAAATTTTAAAGAACACAATTTATAGAATAATGGTAATTAATTATGTGTGGTCCAATAATTGTGGGAGAATTAATTTGACATTTGAGGTGAATTATCGGTGAATTAAGATTTACCAGAGTTAGATGATTTAACAGATGATGTGGGACCCACTTGGTCAAATTAAATATTTGATGGGTCTAGAATGTTTAGGAAATTATTATGGTTAGGGTGATATAGCTGAAATAATTTTTAATGTTAAGGAAATAATTAGTTGGACACGACGTATGTTATTAAACAGGGAAAACACAAACCAAATGGAATTAAAAGAAAACTAAAAATTCCACTTCCTCTTCTCCAATTCAACCGTTCACTCTCTCCTCTCTTTTCTAACATCTTTTACCAACTCGACAAAGGGGATTTATTACCCAATGGTAAAGTAAGTTGAGGCACTCTTTTAACCATTGGACAATGTCCAATTCTTACACAAATTCCCTCTCTCTTTCTCTTATTTTCGGTGGCCTACTCCCTCTCACCATTCTCTACTCTTTCCTTCTTCTTCTTCTATTCTTCTCCATCAAAACATCCATCATTATACCCACTTTTATTTTTAGCAAAAATCAAAACTAAATTGGGATTTATGGAGCATGGATGCTTGTATGGATCATCTTCCTTCTCCCTCTTCTTCATTTCCATTTGGGCATTTGCATGGACTTGAGGTAAAGGTTTCTTACCTCTTATTATTTTATTTATGGTTTTAGGTTATTGGGTTTGAAATGATAATGTTAGAAACTTAAATTATTAAGGAAAATGTGAAACCATTGATTAGTGGCTTTGTGATTATATGACGTTGAGAGGTCAATGAGGTTATTATGATTAAATGAAATGGATAGAAATAATGGTTGTTGGGTGATTTTAGAGAAAAACCCTAAGTGTTAATGATTTTAGGGGTTTTAGTTAAGAATGATGGGTATCGATGATATTGCACTCTAGAATGAGTTTTATGGTATATTGAAGTTGGTTTTGATGAATGACAATATTAATCTTGTAACAATGTTAGTAAGTCATTGGTGTCCCTTAAGATGAGGATCATAATAGAAGATAACTATGAGTGATAGACCAATAGAGTGGAAATTGAAACAATGAGGTTTAGGACCATGATATATGACATTTAGGTTTATTGATTGATGATGGCTTAAAGGAGTCCATGGTGGCTTAAGTTGAAATTGGATGCATTATGGATAAGGGATATGATCTTGTTGTTATTGGGTATGGTTAGCCCTTTTCAAACCTAGAGAATCTTAGTTTTGGGAAAGGAATTCCCGAAGCCTAACATAAGCGTATGAATTAGAGTTTAGACAAGTCTAGGACTAGATAATGAGTTTTAAGAGATGATAACTTATCATGGCTTATTAATTTCATGCATATTTATTTTTGTTGATAGGATTGCATTTCGGACGATGATGCGGAATGATCAACACAATTACGTTACGGTTCTTCTCTCGGGGTATAAGAGGAGTTTGCATTTTAAATTGTATGAGTGAATAAATATTGAATTATGTATATGTATGAACTCATACATTACCTTGCCACATATATGTTGATTGTTGAATTGATGATGTAATGGATGATGACTTGGCTTCTGTTGAATATTAAGGGATTGTATATGTATATATATAGATGTGAAATGAAGATGAGTGCTTGATTATCCCATGATTGGACATGAATTATTTATTGATGAAAATCTATGAATAGATAAATTATTTGAGGTGTAAAGTATTGCTTGTGATGATTGTGCAGAAAGATGAGTGGGGTAGTGATGTGAAGTGCTTTTTTTAAACCTTCCTTATGTAATTGATGACTTAGAATTAAAAATAGAGAGGCATGATTTGTTGGGATAGACCTAAATACATGATTAAATATATGTAAGGTGTTAAATTAGGCCAACTATATATGAGAAGGATATTGGCATGTGAAGGGGACTAAAAAACTTAAGTGTTGAGCGTGTGATGGTTAACTCGCTCAAGCGAGTTGGCATCTCACTCAAGCGAGAGTCCCCAGTATCAGGGATATGGCCTCTAGCCCAATTTCACTCAGGCGAGTAGGATTTTCGCTCAAGCAGGACGTGTGTGCAACAGGGGATGAGCTACTTGATGAATCTCGCTCAAGCGGGTGTGCTTGCGCTTGAGTGAGTGAAATGGAAAAATGGTTCTGGACAAATCTTGCTTAAGTGAGAGACGAGGTAAGCTGAATCTCGCTCAAGCGAGCAAGCCTAAAATGAGGTACTGGACAATTTTCGCCCAAGCGAGCGTGAGTCGTTTAAGCGAACATGAGGGGTCTGATGCTAAGACTCTACTCGCTCAAGCGAATGACCAGATGTGGGAAGTCTCGCTCGAGCGAGCAAGCGTGGAAATGCCACTGGGAGGTTTTCGCTCACGCGAAAGGGCTCGCCCAGGCGAGCTTTGCTCATCTCGCTTAAGCAAGTATGGCTCTCGCTTGAGCGAGTTGTCCAGTGTGAGATTTTATGTTATTTTTTTTCTTAGCTAATGTTAAATCCTATTTCTTTACCTTGTGAGATATTTGAGGAAATGTGTATGGGGTATTTAATGATGGCATGACATGCTAGTGATTGGAATTAATTGATACATTTGGGATGAATTATTTATGATACATTTACCACCAAGGATGGGATATGAAAGAATGATAATGAGGGTTTGATGATAGGGTTATGAGATACACCCTAGAGTGATTATGAAACCTATGAAAGAGTGATCAAATGACGAGGTGTTTGTTATAAACTGATGAATCGGAGATGATATTGGTATCATGTGATAATAAATGATGTTATGATCATTCTTTAAATAAAAGAATGAATGTTGTTATTGATAATTTGTAAAATGCCATTGTATTTTATACAAGTGTGATCTTATATGTGTGGTTTAGGATTGTATTGATGAGTTGTTGCATTGCCACACTAGTTACAAAACAAATGGTAATGATAAATGAAATGAAAATCCACTAAATGATTATGTGGTGTATTGATGAAAGATAAATGAATGTTAATGATGATTTGTGATGTTTGTGATGCCATTGTAGTTGATTGCAAGTGTCAACTTGTATGTATAATAAATGATATAATCAGATGAAAATGCCATATATAAAACTTGAAAACAATGGCAAAAACCAACAATGATAAAATCCACTAAGGTGTGTGTGGTGGTGTTGGTGGTTATGACGATGATGATTGATGAGTGGAATTTAGGATGCACAGTGTGAGAAATGCATTTAATTTGTATTGCATTGTATCCATGGCATATCATACGCTGTCGGTGTTAGAATATTAGGGGATTCCCCCAGTTGACCCAGTGGGAGGGCGGCTCAGTGCACGAGTATTCTTGTTGTTTCCCCTGTGACTCGGTGTGTAAGTCACGAAGCCGCCCATGTATTGCTACGGGGAGCTACATGTGGCCGACCCTTGTGGGCGGTGGCTCTTGATGAGCAAGTGACCCAGGTGGTCCATTGGATCACAGTCGCCATGATATGAGATATGGTCGGCCTACAACACCATATATTAATTATGCTGGTTAACGCGGTCATGGTGAAAATGGCCAGGTGTTGCATTATGGGCGATGTGGTTTGGTGCCAGTAAAAATTGGTAATTGTGCATGCATTATGATATATGTGTACACATTATACTACTACAGTAGGGGCATGGTATATGATCATGCTTGACCCACAAGTTAGTGTTTATTCCCACAGTCGGATCCGCAATTATTGTCTATTCTATTCTGCATATGCATTAGCCATAAGAGCATTTGCATATAGCATGGAGATATGCAAGAAGATAATGATTATTGGTGATGATTGAGATTGTGGTATGGTGTTGATGAGATGGGTAATTGAATATCTAAAAGGCCACATCAAATTAATGAATGATATAATTACCACGAAACGATATTGAATATAATGATGTGTATATTATGGCCCAACGTAATGAATGGCATATTTATTCATGATTGGTAATAATGATGTTAGCCCATGGTGGCTTTAAGAAAAGACTTGAATGGTCAATGCTGATGTTGATGGTCCATTGTGGTGTTGGGATAGATGTGTATATGCCTCCTTTGCTTTGACTTAATTAAAGAATATGGAATGTATATGTTGGTTGAAGTAATAATTTATGATGATCATTGATGTGTTTAGCAAAGCATACATGATGTTGATATGCATATGCACATAATCTCAATTGTATTCATATCGTCATTTGAAATGTATAAATAACTCTCTCATGTGGTCTCCTTGTTAGCATTGATACAGGAACATCATGGGATGAGGATGATTTGAATGTAAGCTTTAGTGAAGGTAAAATAGTGGTAATGGAATGCATTGGTCGACAGCAATTGTAAACTATTGTATTATGAATGAGACATGTAAAATAATGTTGATAATTACTGATATCGATGGATGTATTGTAAATGATAATATAGGTAGTTGATCATATTGATATTTGGGGTATTGGAATTCATACTCTTTTGATGAATAGAATGACATTGGTTATGTAGCCCATTTTAGGATTGCATAAGTGTTGATAATACAATGATGGTAAGATTGAATCGAATAAGTCATTTATAGAATACGAATATGGGAGATGTATGATGCATAACCATATAAATGTATGTACACATATACCTTAGGCAAAGCATGTGCATGAATTTATGTGAAAAGATAATGGTTGTCTATTAGGCTTAAGCTATGTCTATGCATGCCTTGCCGAGCCTTTTCTCATATCTTCATATATGGGACTAGGCGTATGCCCGGTATACACATTCTTCTTCCATTGTAAACTCTGTTATTTTGTATACCGTTATGGGTAAACTATTTAACAATCCAGTTATAGAATATTTAATCTCACCCTTTGGTTTTCTATGGTTCGAGTCTTGATGTAGTCGTGGCGGTGTTTTGAAATTATTTCAAACGTGAAAAATTTACTCGTATTATTATTATTTAATTATCATGATTACATCGAGATTCGAGTCCGGAAAATTGAGGTGTGACAACCTGGTATCAGAGCGTATTTTGCTCTAAATTGATGTTGCTAATTATTATCGGAGTGTGCTTTGCTCTATATTGAGAGTATTAATTATTGATAGGGTAAGGTTACTCTTTATTGAGTTGATACAATGGATGATTAGAGCACGAATGCTCAATTGTAAGACATTTGTGGTGATCTTTGGAGCGGGCTGCTCATTGTTGGGATATGGTTGTTTTGTATAGACTAAAGAATGGTAGTTATCTAGAGGAATGATGATATGTTTAGGTATTGATTACCCTATATGGATTATGAATGACTAGTTGTCTAAGACTTGTGAATTGACTATCAGGGTATTATTTTCTCAATGGTGATTTCTTGTGAACCATTAGTGTTGGATTATGAATATAGTTCATTGACGATTCTTGTGAATTATTGTTCATGAGTTATAATTATTGTTTATGGGAGCATGCCCATTATCATTGATGTTGTGCAAAGAACTTGCAGGGCATAGTTGCTCATTATTGATTATGGTTAATTCATGAGGATCGAATATATATGAATAAATTCCTCAATGTGATCGATATGGTTGTTTGTGTATGTCCGGCCAAGTTCCTTAACTATTTCCTTTTAATGACGAATACATTGATATTATGCATTTGAATATGGATATATTGAGTATGAATTTAATTAGTGATGAATTTATACCATGTGTGATCGTGGATATGATATATTGAATATGTATTGATTTGATAATGAACCAATATCGTATATTGATCACGGATAGGAGATATTAGATGTGAAAGGTTCATGTGCTAGAATTTATTGAATAAATGATAGTGAAAGAACTCCCTAATATGGATAGTCATGGAACGAAATGATTGATTATGTTATTGTTGAAAGATGAATTGAAATGATTAATTGTGCTAATTTTGAAAGATTTAATTTATATCCTTTAGCACACAAACCTTGTATTAGGTGAATCAATTAAGCTTGAATCAAATTATAGCCAACGATGTTTGCATTATCCTTTAGCACATTTAGCACAAAAGCCTTGCATTATCTAAAGCAAATGATTTGTTATGTCTCCTTAGATTAGGGACACAAATAAGTGAATAGAGTGACAAAAATTTGAAATTATGTATGCATTAGAATTAGGGTTGGACTCAGTTTTATGTTTATGAACTGAGTGAACGATTTATTTAATTGTGACCCACTGGATACGGTAACCCTGGTTGAATTGATGTGATCTTGAAAGATCATACCTTATGGAATTAGACCCTATAGTGGTCTAGGCTCTACGATGTTTCTATGAGCCATGTTTAATGATTTTATATGGTGGAAGTATTCCACGATGGGTGCTAGGTAACCCTCAAACCTTCAAAGCCTAATAATGAATTAAATCTCATGAATAGTGGAGCCATGATGAAATTGGTTGTGAGATGAAGTGTTGAGGCTAGAACCGATGTATAGGGGAATGCAAATAATAGATGCGAACCCCTGAGTATTTGGTGAATAATGATGTTGCATTCGGGGCATGACTTAGCATTGGCTATGATGAAAAAAATTTTATGGTGTGAAGTTGGGCCGAATTGTGTGCCTTTGATAATATGGTCAATGGATTGACTAAGAATTATGATATGAGGAAGAGATGATATGTGTGATCATGGGTTGGTAAATGGAATTTAAACATGTCAATACCTCTATTTTTACTTTGAAAGGAGTTATATTGGTGATAGAGACCATATAGTGATGTGATATTACACAGATTATACGTCCAATTTATGGACTTTGGTTGTGATATGTAAGGAAATCCACTAGTGTGAAAGCTTATTATATGATTATGAACCCTATCTTAAACTAGAGGATGTATACTTGATATGAGTTTGGTGAATCAATTAGGCTTGAATCGAATTATAGTCGACGATGTTTGAATTAGACAAATGATTTCTAAGTTACTTGACTATGACTTCGGGATGGATGAAATCCAATGGTGGGGTGATTATCCTATGGTGATTGGAAATCTATGGTTGATATGTCAATATATGGTTATGGTGGCTGACAACTGATGAATTGTGTGGCATGATTTACACCAGATCATGATTAAATAATAATATAATGTGAGTGTATTGCTCATGGACTTGTGTGACTTCTTACAAAGTCTTGTATGTGAAGAGATATTATTTGAATTGATACAAATAATACGAGCGATAAGGCATGAGGGTACTTATCCTGATATGTCTCTACATGCCATAGGCATTATGGCAATGTACACTCATGCGCCGATCTCATGTGTTTGTAGTAACCACTACGGGATTGGGATGCCTTCTTGTATGTCGAATGCAGCAACACATAGACCGGGTAAGTGTAGTGTTGTAAACTGCTTACGATGAATTTATTGAACCTATCCGGTGGTACTGGATAAGAATGTGAGAGTTGTGATGAATAAACTGAGAATTGATGAGTAGTGACTCATTTTAGATATATGAGACTTTATACTTGGACGAAGGAATGATAAAAATCATGTCCTGCTGGACTTTGGGAAGTCCGATATTACTTCATGGTGTCATTGGACCCTATTGGTGCCTGGCTGAAGTATGGCCTTACGATATATATCGATGTTAAACTTCGAGGATGAAGTCTCTTTTTGGTGGGGTGGATTGTAACACCCTAAATTTTAAAGAAAACAATTTATGGAATAATGGTAATTAGTTATGTATGGTCCAATAATTATGGGAGAATTAATTTGACATTTGATGTGAATTAACGGTGAATTAAGATTTACCGGAGTTAGATGATTTAACAGATGATGTGGGACCCACTCGGTCAAATTAAATATTTGATGGGTATAGAATGTTTAGGAAATTATTATGGTTAGGGTGATATAGCTAAAATAATTTTAGTGTTAAGGAAATAATTAGTTGAACACGACGTATGTTATTAAATGGGGAAAACACGAACCAATGGAATTAAAAGAAAACTAAAAATTCCACTTCCTCTTCTCCAATTCAATCGTCCACTTTCTCCTCTCTTTTCTAACATCTTTTACCCATTAGACAATGAGGATTTATTACCCAATGGTAAAAGTAAGTTGAGGCACTCTTTTAACCATTGGACATTGTCTAATTTTTACACAAATTCCCTCTCTCTTTCTCTCATTTTCGATGGCCTACTCCCTCTAACCATTCTCTACTCTTTCCTTCTTCTTCTTCTATTCTTCTCCATCAAAACATCCACCATTATACCCACTTTTATTTTTAGCAAAAATCAAAACTAAATTAGGATTTATGGAGCATGGAAGCTTGTATGGATCATCTTCCTTCTCCCTCTTCTTCATTTCCGTTTGGGCATTTGCATGGACTTGAGGTAAAGGTTTCTTACCTCCTCATTATTTTATTTATGGTTTTGGGTTGGTGGGTTTGAAATGATAATGTTAGAAACTTAGATTATTGAGGAAAATGTGAAACCCTTGATTTATGGCTTTGTGATAATATGAGGTTGAGAGGTCAATAAGGTTATTATGATTAAATAAAATGGATGGAAATAATGGTTGTGGGTGATTTTAGAGAAAAACCTTAAGTGTTAATGATTTTGGGGGTTTTAGTTAAGAATGATGGGTATTGATGATATTGCACTCTAGAATAAGTTTTGTGGTATGTTGAAGTTGGTTTTGATGAATGACAATATTAATCTTGTAACAATGTTAGTAAGTCATTGGTGTCCCTTAAGATGAGGATCATAATAGAAGATAACTATGAGTGATAGACATATAGAGTGGAAATTGACACAATGAGGTTTAGGACCATGATATATGACATTTGGGTTAATTGATTGATGATGGCTTAAAGGAGTCCATGGTGACTTAAGTTGAAATTGGATGTATTGTGGATAATGGATATGATCTTGTTGTTATTGGGTATGGTTAGCCCTTTTGAAACCTAGAGAATCTTAGTTTTGGGAAAGGAATTCCCGAAGCCTAACATAAGTGTATGAATTAAAGTTTAGACAAGTCTAGGACTAGATAATGAGTTTTAAGAGATGATGCCTTATGATGGCTTATTAATGGCATGCATATTTGTTTTTGTTGATAGGATTGCATTCCGGACGATGATGCGGAATGATCGACATAATTACGTGGCGGTTCTTCTCTTGGGGTAGGAGAGGAGTTTGCATTTCAAATTGCATGAGTGAATAAATATTGAATTATGTATATGTATGAACTCATGCATTGCCTTGCCTTATATATGTTGATTGTTGAATTGATGATATAATGGATGATGGCTTGGCTTCTGTTGAATATTATGGGATTGTATATGTATATGTATAGATGTGAAATGAAGATGAGTGCTTGATTGTCCCTTGATTGGACATGAATTATTTGTTGATGAAAATCTTTGAATAAATAAATTATTTGAGGTGTAAAGTATTGTTTGTGATGATTGTGCAGAAAGATGAGTGGGGTAGTGATGAGAAGTGTTTTTTTTAAAACCTCCCTTATGTAATTGATGAATTAGAATTAAAAATAGAGAGGCATGGCTTGTTGGGATAGACCTAAATACATGATTAAATATATGTAAGGTGTTAAATTAGGCCAACTATATATAAGAAGGATATTGGCATATGAAGTGGATTGAAAAACTTAAGTCTTGAGCGTGTGATGGTTAACTCGCTCAAGTGAAATAGGATCTCGCTCGAGAGAGAGTCCCCTGTATCAGGGAAGTGGCCTCTGACCCAATTTCGCTCAGGCAAGTAGGAGTCTCGCTTAAGCGAGACATGTGTGCAACAAGGGGTAAGCTACTGGACGAATCTTGCTCAAGCGGGTAAGCCTGCGCTTGAGCGAGCGAAATGGAAAAATAGTTTTAGACAAATCATGCTTAAGTGAGAGATGAGGCAAGCTGAATCTCCTTCAAGCTAGCGAGCCAAAAATATGGTACTGGATAATTTTTACCCAAGCGAGCGCGAGTCGCTTGAGCGGGCATGAGGGGTCTGATACTAAGACTCTACTCGCTCAAGCGAGTGACCAGATGTGGGAAGTCTCGCTCGAGCGAGCAAGCATGGAAATGCCACTGGGAGGTTTTCACTCACGCGAGAGGGCTCGCCTAGGCGAGCTTTGCTGATCTCGTTCAAGCGAGTATGGGTCTCGCTTGAGCGAGTTGCCCAGTGTGAGATTTTATGTTATTTTTTGTCTTGGCTGATGTTAAACCCCGTTTCTTTACATTGTGAGATATTTGAGGAAATATGTATGGGGTATTTAATGATGGCATGACATGCTAGTGATTGGAATTCATTGATACATTTAGGATGAATTATTTATGATACATTTACCACCAAGGATGGGATATGAAAGAATGATAATGAGGATTTGATGATGGGGTTATGAGATACACCCTAGAGTGATTATGAAACCTATAAGAGAGTGATCAAATGACGAGGTGTTAGTTATAAACCGATGAATCAGAGATGATATCGGTATCGTGTGATAATAAATAATGTTGTGATCATTCCTTGAATAAAAGGATGAATGTTGTTATTGATAATTTGTGAAATGCCATTGTATTTTATACAAGTGTGATCTTATATTTGTGGTTTAGGATTGTATTGATGAGTTGTTGCATTGCCACACTAGTTACAAAACAATGGTAATGATAAATGAAATGAAATTCCACTAAATGATTATGTGGTGTATTGATGAAAGATAAATGAATGTTAATGATGATTTGTGATGTTTGTGATGCCATTGTAGTTGATTGCAAGTGTTGACTTTCATGTATAATAAATGATATAATGAGATGAAAATGCCACATATAAAACTTGAAAACAATAGCTAAAACCAACAATGATAAAATCCACTAAGGTGTGTATGGTGGTGTTCGTGGTTATGACGATGATGATTGATGAGTGATATTTAGGTTGTACAGTGTGAGAAATGCATTTGATTTGCATTGCATTGTATCCATGGCATATCATACGCTGTCAGTGTTGGAATATTAGGGGATTCCCCCAGTTGGCCCAGCGGGTGGACTGCTCAGTGCACGAGTATTCTTGTTGTTTCCCCTATGACTCGGTGTGTAAGTCACGAAGCTGCCCATGTATTGCTACGGGGAGCTACATGTGGCCGACCATTGTGGGGGGTGGCTCTTGATGAGCAGGTGACCCCAGTGGTCCATTGGATCACAGCCGCCATGATATGAGATATGGCCAGCCCACAACACCATATATTGATTATGTTGTTTACCGCGGTCATGGTGAAAATAGCCAGGTGTTGCATTATGGGCGATGCGGTTTGGTACCAGTAAAAATTGGTAATTATGCATGCCTTATGATATATGTGTACACATTATACTACTGCAGTAGGGGCATGGTATATGATCATGCTTGACCCACAAGTTGGTGTTTATTCCCACAGTCGGATCCGCATTTATTGTCTATTCCATTCTGCATTTGCATTAGCCATAAGAGGATTTACATATAGCATAGAGATATGCAAGAAGATAATAATTATTGGTGATGATTGAGATTGTGGTATGGTGTTGATGAGATGAGTAATTGAATATCTAAAAGGCCACATAAAATTAATGAATGATATAATTACCACGAAATGATATTGAATATGACGATGTGTTTATTATGGCTCAACGTAATGAAGGGCATATTTATTCATGATTGGTGATAATGATGTTAGCCCATGGTGGCTTTAACAAAAGACCTGATGGTCAATGCTGATGTTGATGGTCCATTGTGGCGTTGGGATAGATATGTATATGCCTCCTTTGCTTTGACTTAATTAAAGAATATGGAATATGTATATGTTGGTTGAATTAATAATTTATGATGATCATTGATGTGTTTAGCAAAGCATACATGATGTTGATATGCATATACACATAATCTCAATTGTATTCATATCGTCATTTGAAATGTATAACTCACTCTCCCATGTGGTCTCCTTTTTAGCATTGATACAGGAACATCATGGGATGAGGTTGATTTTAATGTAAGCTTTGGTGAAGGTAAAATAGTGGTAATGGAATACCTTGGCCGACAGCAATTGTAAACTATTGTATTATGAACGAGACATGTAAAATAATGTTAATAATTACTGATATCGATGGATGTATTGTAAATGATAATATAGGTAGTTGATCATATTGATATTTGGGGTATTGGAATTCATACTCTTTTAATGAATAGAGTGACATTGTTTATGTAGCCCATTTTGGGAATGCATAAGTGTTGATAATAAAATGATGGTAAGATCAAATCGAATAAGTCATTTATAGAATACGAATATGGGAGATGTATGATGCATAACCATATAGATATATATACATATATACCTTAGGCAAAGCATGTGCATGAATTTATGTGAAAAGACAATGGTTGTCTATTAGGCTTAAGTTATGTCTTTGCATGCCTTGTCGAGCCTTTTCTCATATCTTCACATATAGGACTAGGCGTATGCCGGGTATACATATTCTTCTTCTGTTGTAAACTCTGTTATTTTGTATACCGTTATGGACAAACTATTTAACGATCCAGTTATAGATTATTTAATCTCACCGTTTGGTTTTTTATGGTTCGAGTCTTGATGTAGTCGTGGTGGTGTTTTGAAATTATTTCAAACACGAAAAATTTACTCGTCTTTTTATTATTTAATTATCTTGATTACATCGGGATTTGAGTCCAGAAATTCAAGGTGTGACAAGCTGGTATCAGAGTGTATTTTGCTCTAAATTGATATTGCTAATTATTATTGGAACGTGTTTTGCTCTATATTGAGAGTATTAATTATTGATAGGGTAAGATTACTCTTTATTGAGTTGATACAATGGATGATTAGAGCACGATTGCTCAATTGTAAGACATTTGTGGTGATCTTTGGAGCAGGATGCTCATTGTTGGGATACGGTTGTTTGGTATAGACTGAAGAGTGGTAGTTATCTAGAGGAATGATGATATGTTTAGGTGTTAATTACACTATGTGGATTATGAATGACTAGTTGTCTAAGAGTTATGAATTGACTATCAGGGTATTGTTTTATCAATGGTAATTTCTTATGAACCATTAGTGTTGGATTATGAATATAGTTCATTGAGGATTCTTATGAATTATTATTCATGAGTTATAATTATTGTTTATGGGAGAATGCCCATTATCATTGAGGTTGTGCAAAGCACTTGTGGGGCATAGTTGCTCAATATTGATTATGGTTAATTCATAAGGATCGAATATATATGAATAAATTCCTCAATGTGATCTATATGGTTGTTTGTGTAGGTCCGGCCAAGTTCCTTACACTATTTCCTTCTAATGAAGAATACATTGATATTATGCATTTGAATATAGATATATTGAGTATGAATTTAATTAGTGGTGAATTTATACCATGTGTGATCATGGATATGATATATTGAATAGGAATTGATTTGATGATGAACTTATGTTGTATGTTGATCACGGATAGGAGATATTAGATGAGAAAGGTTCATGTGCTAGAATTGATTGAATAAATGATAGTGAAAGAACTCCCTAATATGGATATTCATGGAACGAAATGATTGATTATGTTATTGTTGAAAGATGAATTGAAATGATTAATTATGCTAATTTTGAAAGATTTAATTTATATCCTTTAGCACGCAAACCTTGTATTAGGTGAATCAATTAGGCTTGAATCAAATTATAGCCGATGATGTTTGAATTAGACAAATTATTTCTAAGTTACTTGACTGTGACTTCGGGATGGATGAAGTCTAATGGTGGGGTGATTACCCTATGATGATTGGAAATCTATGGTTGATATGTCAATATATGGTTATGGTGGCTGACAACTGATGAATTGTATGGCATGATTTACACCGGATCATGATTAAATGATAATATGATGTGAGTGTAGTGCTAATGGACTTGTGTGACTTCTTACAAAGTCTCGTGTGTGAAGAGATATTATTTGAATTGATATGAATAATGCGAGCGATAAGGCATGAAGGTACTTATCCTGTATGTCTCTACATGCCATAGGCATTGTGGCAAAGTTCACTCATGCGCCGATCTCATGTGTTTGTAGTAACCACTACAGGATTGGGATGCCTTCCTGTATGTCGGATACAGTAAAATATAAACCGGAAAGTATAGTGTTGTAACTACTTACGGTGAATGTATTGAAACTATCCGGTGGTACTGGATAAGAATGTGAGAGTTGTGATGAATAAACTGAGAATTGATGAGTAGTGACTCGTTTTAGATATATGAGACTTTATACTTGGACAAAGGAATGATAATAATCATGTCCTGCTAGACTTTGGGAAGTCCGATATTACTTCACGGTGTCATTGGACCCTATTGGTGCGTGGCCGAAGTATGGCCTTACGATATATGTCGATGTTAAACTTCTATTCTTCTCCATTAAAACATCCACCATTATACCCATTTTCATTTTTAGCGAAAATCAAAACTAAATTGGGATTTATGGAGCATGAAAACTTGTATGGATCATCTTCCTTCTCTCTCTTCTTCATTTCTGTTTGGGTATTTGCATGGACTTGAGGTAAAGGTTTCTTACCTCCTTATTATTTTATTTATGGTTTTATGTTGTTGGTTTGAAATGATAATGTTAGAAACTTAGATTATTGAGGAAAATGTGAAACCCTTGATTTGTGGCTTTGTGATTATATGAGGTTTGAGAGGTCAATGACATTATTATGATTAAATGAAATGGATGGAAATAATAGTTGTTGGGTGATTTTAGAGAAAAACCCAAAGTGTTAATGATTTTAGGGGTTTTAGTTAAGAATGATGGGTATTGATGATATTCCACTCTGGAATGAGTTTTGTGGTTTGTTGAAGTTGGTTTTGATGAATGACATTATTAATCTTGTAACAATATTAGTAAGTCATTGGTGTCCCTTAAGATGAGGATCATAATAGAAGATGACTATGAGTAATAGACCAATAGAGTGGAAATTGACACAATGAGGTTTAGGACCATGATATATGACATTTGGGTTAATTGATTGATGATGGCTTAAAGGAGTCCATGGTGACTTAAGTTGAAATTGGATGTATTGTGGATAAAGGATATGATCTTATTGTTATTGGGTATGGTTAGCCCTTTTGAAACCTAGAGAATCTTAGTTTTGGGAAAGGAATTCCCGAAGCCTAACATAAGTGTATGAATTAAAGTTTAGACAAGTCTAGGACTAGATAATGAGTTTTAAGAGATGATGCCTTATGATGGCTTATTAATGGCATGAATATTTGTTTTTGTTGATAGGATTGCATTGTATTTGCATGTGATAACAGGTTTTGATAATGACAAAGGAAACCAGAAATGCAAAGTCTTCGAAGAATCAAAAACAATTAGAGGTATCATATAAACAAAGATGCAATAAGAAAACGGTTTCACAAAGGTTCAAGAAATCAAGAAACCAATAAACCAAGACACAGGAAAGCAACCATGCATCACAAAATTCAAATGGATGACCAACAGGCATGAAAAGTCTCAAAATGCAAAGCCTGAATCGATTCAAGCATGAGTGAATCGATTCACAGCCCTGGAAGTCACAAAAATAGGAAACAGAATGGGTCGAATCGATTCACCATGACCCTGAATCGATTCGAACACCTGGGAGTCACTTTAATTGAAGAAAGAATGTCTTGAATCGATTCAAAGAAGCCTCGAATCGATTCACACGTATCAGAAACTCCAAACTGCAGAAACAGAATGACTCGAATCGATTCAGACTATGCTCGAATCGATTCACACGATCTGAAACTTAAATCTGCACACATCAGAATGCTTCGAATCGATTCAAGGCACTACGAATCGATTCGAGAAGTGGGAAACACCACTAAAAAGACAGATTTAAGTGGGAAACATGGACCCAATCTTATAATACGCAGAGACAAGCTGGAGCCATCATCTTGCAACGGCTAGGAACCCTCATACTGCACAAATGAGCCTATATAATGAAGAGGAACCCAAGTACAACAAGAAGAACTAAGAAGCTACAATCCTTTGCTTTCTCTTATGCTTTGTAAGCCCTATTTCTTATATCTTGAAATACATTTGTATATCCTCTCATCTTGAGAGTTAGAATTTGTTAGAACTTTCATTTGTGTATCTGCTCTATTAAGAGAGTGTATTGATTATAAACACAACACCAAACACAAGGGATTCATTCTAGGTTGAGTGGTTGTTCACTCTAGGTTGAGTGGTCACAAAGGTTGGGGTTCAACCTTTGGGTATTGAGAGATTGTGAGATTGGGTGGGTTGCCCTTTGCTTGTGAGGATTGAGTTCTTGAGTGTGGGACACTAGGAAGCTGCAATTGCTCAAAGCTTGTATCTCAAATCTTCAATAGTGAAATCCTCTAAGTGGGTTGCTTAGAGGCGAGACGTACACCGGATTGGGTGGAACTCGTTACATCGGTTTGCAAGCTTCTCTTTCTTACTCCTTACTTTCATATACTGCTTGCTAATTGATTATTGTTGTTGATTGTTTGTGAAGAGCACACTTGAACTTGCTTAATTTGTTACTCTTCAAATACTGCCCACCAGGTGTTTAAGAAATTGCTTCAGCAATACTTCTCGTTATTGTGCTTTGCATATTATCCTCTTATTAATTTCACTTGCATATTCTCATTAACTTGGTTATAAAAATCCATTTCAAAGGCATTCCAACCAAAAGTTTTAAAACTCAATTCACCCCCCCTCTTGAGTATTGAGGCCACTTGAACAACATGTGGTATCAGAGCTTGACTCTTGGCAGATCAAGCTTAACAGCTTCAAGAGACTAGATGGCCTCAAGTTCTCAAAATGTTTTTCCCGAGGGTGGTGCGACAAACAGACCTCCCGCTTTCAATGGGGAAGGGTATACCTTTTGGAAAGAGAGAATGAAAATCTTCATTCAATCAATTGACTTGAGAATTTGGAATGCCATTGAAAATGGCCCTTTTATACCAATGCATGTTGTAGACACTAAGAATATTGAAAAACCAATAGATGAATGGACAAGCGAGGAAGAAAAGAAAGTTCAATGTGGCTACAAGGCCAAAAATCTTATTACTATGGCTTTAGGTCAAGATGAATTTTTTAGAATCATGACTTGCCAAACTGCTAAAGAGATGTGGGATACTCTACGAGTAACTCACGAAGGTACCAACGATGTAAAGGACTCAAAGATTAGTACTCTTACTAGTCAATATGAGTGCTTTAGATTAAACTCTCATGAATCGATTGTTGATATGCAAAAAAGGTTTACTCTCATCATTAATCAACTCATTACACTTGGAAAGACTTACACTAACAAAGAGCTCATTCATAAAGTGTTGAAAAGTCTCAACAGAGAATGGCAACCGCTAGTTACTGCCATCAAACAATCTCCTAGCATAAACGAAATGTCTCTTGCCACTCTATTTGGTAAGTTGCAGGAACAGGAACAAGAGCTGAAAGAATTAAAGATGGCAGAAGAGGAAGAAAAATCTTCCAAGAAAAAGGGTCTTGCTCTCAAGGCTACTTCCACAAATGAAGAAGAAGAATCCAGAAGTGAACTTGATGAAGAAGAAGAATTTGGACTATTTGTGAAACGCTTCGGGAAATTCATGAAAGGCAAACGCCTTCAAAGAAGCTTCAAAAACCCAAGTAAGAAACCTATCACTAAAGAAAATTCTTCCTCACCCAATTGTTTTGAATGTGGCAAGGAAGGGCACTTCAAAGCGGATTGCCCAAATCTTAAGAAGAAGGGAAAAGAGAAAAGAGGAAGAAGGAGAGCATATATAGCATGGGATGAAAATGAGGTAAGCAGCTCGGATGACTCAGAGAATGAAGAAGCAAACCTTTGCCTCATGGCCAATCACCATGAAGAAGATGATGAGGTAAACTTCCATGACTTAGATAAGGATGAATTACTTGATGCTCTAGAGGAATTGTATGATAAATTTACAAAAGTCTCCAATAGACTTAAGGTATCTAGAAAAACTAGTGACACTCTAGAGATGCACCTTATGGAGATTTGCAAAGAGAATGAATGCTTAAAGGAAGAATTGAAAAACGCTCAAACATGTTCCAATAGCAAACCATGTGATTTTGCAAAGAGGTGCATTGTGTTAGAAACCAAGGTTGAAGACCTAAATAGGACACTAGAGAAGTTCACTAATGGAAGAAATAATTTGAATATCCTACTTGGGCAACAAAAATGCATGTTTAGTAAAACCGGTTTAGGATATGACCAAGAACATAGTAATCATAAAATGGAGAAGCACTATAAAAACTTCTTTGCACCACCAAGCAAATCCTCCTCACCTTTTATGAAATGCAATCATTGTGGTTCCAAAGGACATAGTGCTTATAAGTGTAGTGTTAGGAAACTAGGACCAAAGGTCTTAAGAAAGGTGTGGGTTCCCAAAGGGACATTACCACAAACTAACCTTAAAGGACCCAACATAAAATGGGTACCTAGTTCTCTAAACTGATTTTGTTTTGTAGGTATGCTTCAAGGAAAGCAACACCCATTGGTACTTGGATAGTGGGTGTTCAAAGCATATGACGGGAGACATAAGCAAATTTACATCATTCACTCCCAAACGAAAAGGAAGCGTCACCTATGGAGACAACACTAAAGGAAGAATCCTAGGCATTGGAAATATTGGTAAGAATTCTTCCACATCCATAAATGACGTATTGTATGTTGAAGGCCTCAAGCATAATCTACTTAGCATAAGTCAATTATGTGACAAAGGATATAGAGTCTTATTTGAATCCAATTGTTGCATAATTGAGAATAAGCTAAATAAAGAGGTCAAATTTGTTGGAAAAAGAATTGATAACATTTACATGATAGATGTGGATAGTTTGTCTACAAATGATGAACAATGCTTTATTTCAAAAGAGGATAAAACTTGGCTATGGCATAGAAGAATAGCTCATATACATGTAGACCACCTGAACAAACTTGTTTCTAAAGATTTAGTGATTGGTTTACCAAAGCTTAAGTTTGAAAATAGATTTTGTGATGCATGTCAAAAGGGAAAACAAGTAAAGGCATCTTTTCAATCCAAAAACATTGTTTCTACTCAAAGGCCTTTACAACTTTTGCACATGGATTTATTTGGACCATCCAAAATCAAAAGCTTTGGAGGAAATTACTATGGTCTAGTTATAGTAGATGACTATTCTAGATATACATGGACATTGTTTCTTGCTCATAAAAATGAAGCATATCATGCATTCAAGAAACTTGCAAAGATTATCCAAAATGAGCAAAACTCAAAAATTGCATCCATTAGAACCGATCATAGGGGAGAGTTTGAAAATCAATCTTTCGAAAAGTTTTGCGAAAAACATGGTATCAATCATAATTTTTCAGCTCCTAGAACTCCACAACAAAATGGAGTAGTTGAAAGAAAGAATAGATCTTTAGTGGAGCTTGCTAGAACCATGCTAAATGAAAACAATATTGCAAAACACTTTTGGGCCGACGCGGTAAACACCGCATGTTATGTTATGAATAGATGTTTAATAAGGCCTATTTTAAAGAAAACTCCCTATGAGCTTTACAAGGGTAGAAAACCCAACATTGCATACTTTCATATTTTTGGATGTAAATGTTTTGTGCTCAACAATGGAAAGGATAATCTAGGGAAGTTTGATGCAAAATCTGATGAGGCAATATTCCTAGGATATTCACAATCAAGTAAATCTTATAGAATTTTCAACAAACAAACAAATACTATTGAAGAATCCATTCATGTTAAGTTTGATGAAAATAGCCATAACCCTCCGAGGAAGGAAGATGTTGATGATCTTGTAGGTACTTTCCAAAAAATGAACTTGGAAGATAAAGAAGAAGTCAAAAATAAGGGAGGTACAACACAAATTGAGAGACAACAAGATTGGGTAACCTTGAAGGATCATCCCTTGGACAAAATCATTGGAGAAATAACCAAAGGGGTAAGTACTCGAAACGCCATTAGAAATGCATGCAATCACTTGGCTTTTGTATCCCAAATTGAACCCAAAAATATTGATGAAGCCATTATTGATGAGCATTGGATGTTGGCCATGCAAGAAGAGTTAAACCAATTTGAAAGAAACGAAGTTTGGGAACTCGTGCCAAGACCCAATGACCATCTAATAATAGGCACCAAGTGGGTTTTTAGGAATAAGCTAGATGAAAATGGTATAATAACAAGAAACAAAGCTAGACTAGTTGCAAAGGGATACAATCAAGAAGAGGGAATAGATTATGAAGAAACGTATGCTCCCGTAGCTAGGTTAGAAGCCATTAGGTTATTGCTAGCTTTTGCATGTTGTATGGATTTCAAACTTTATCAAATGGATGTCAAAAGTGCATTTTTAAATGGCTTCATTCAAGAAGAAGTTTATGTAGATCAACCTCCCAGTTTTGAAAATCATAAATTTCCAAACCATGTCTTTAAATTGAGAAAAGCTTTATATGGTTTGAAACAAGCTCCAAGAGCTTGGTATGAGAGACTAAGCAAATTCCTTTTAGAACACAATTTTGAAAGAGGAAAGGTTGATACTACACTATTTATAAAACGCAAAAATAATGACATTCTTTTGGTACAAATTTATGTGGATGACATAATATTTGGTGCTACTAATGAAAATCTTTGTCAAGAGTTTGCCAAGATTATACAGAATGAGTTTGAAATGTCCTTGATGGGAGAACTCACCTTCTTCCTTGGATTGCAAATAAAACAAGCAAATGATGGAACATTCATTAGCCAAACTAAGTACTGTAAGGAACTACTTAAAAGGTTTAGAATGGACAAGGCAAACGAGATAGCTACACCCATGAGCACATCCTGCTATCTAGACAAAGATGAAAAGGGTAAGGACATTGAAATAACCAAATATCGAGGTATGATTGGATCCTTACTATATTTAACCGCTAGTAGGCCCGATATTATGTTTGCAGTATGCATGTGTGCTAGATATCAAGCATGTCCTAAGGAATCACATTTAACTGCCGTAAAAAGAATTTTGAAATATCTTGTGGGTACTCAAAATGTTGGTCTGTGGTATCCCAAAGGCGTTGAATGTAATCTTTTAGGATATTCCGACTCTGACTTTGCTGGCTGTAAACTTGATAGAAAGAGCACTAGCGGCACATGTCATTTACTTGGTAGCTCCCTTGTTTCTTGGCATAGCAAGAAGCAAGCAAGTGTTGCATTATCAACGGCTGAGGCAGAATATGTAGCCACCGGTAGTTGTTGTGCTCAAATTCTTTGGATGAGACAACAACTTCTTGATTTTGGCATTGTTTTAAACAAAGTACCCATCAAATGTGATAATACTAGTGCCATTAACATCTCAAAGAATCCAGTAATGCACTCTAGAACCAAGCACATTGAGATTAGGCATCACTTTATTAGAGATCATGTGTTAAAAGGGGATTGTGTACTTGAGCATGTTGAAACATCTAAGCAACTAGCAGATATTTTCACAAAACCCTTGGCTAGAGAGCAATTTATTCACATTAGAAGAGAATTAGGCATTCTTGATATGACAAATTATGTTTGAATGATCTCTTAATCTTGTGTATTGATTGCTTGATAACTTTTATTAAGGAAAAAGGACCCCTTGGAAATGTAGATTTGATGATCCTATATGAAATTCCTCATGCCTTGAATAAATTGGAATGGATAGAAGTGAAATTAGGAATGAAACAGCCCTTCGAATCGATTCAGCATTCCCTCGAATCGATTCAAAGACCTGATGGCTCAAAATTCCTCAAAACAGCAACGTTCGAATCGATTCACACTCCCCTCGAATCGATTCAAACACCTGTTGGTTCATATTCCTTCAAACAGAGAGGTTCGAATCGATTCAGCTCATCCTCGAATCGATTCACGCGACTGATTCTCCAATTTCTCCTAAGTCAGTAACTCTCGAATCGATTCAACCATCCCTCGAATCGATTCACGCGTCTGTTTCTGCGTAATAACGCTGATTTAAGCCACTTAATCACGCATTCCCTCATTTCACTCTCCCACTATCTCCCACTCTCTCTTCTCAAACCTCTCAACTCCCTCTCTAAACCTTCCATTCAACTCCTCCACCTTCAATGGCTTCCTCCTCTCAACCTCGCAAGAAGCAACGTGCAAACATTGCTGCAGCCTCCATGCCTCAACATTCTGATTTATCAAGATTCTTTAACACTTACAAGGAACTAGAAAGGTACCAATCCTTCTTTTCTGAGAAAAATATCATTTCACCTCATTGGATTGATCTTCTATTTTTTGAAACTTCTGGACTTCCTCTACTCACTACTCTGCATCAACAAGAGCTTGTTGGTTTCATGGCTCTTGAGGAAGTAGCAATATACCCCGAATTGATTCGTGTATTTTACTCCACTCTACACCTTCAAGATGCTCGCTACATTGCCAAAGTGAAAGGTAAAACTATCATTATTGATAATGAAGTTATGAATCAAGTTGGCTTACTCCCTCTTAGCAATGCTTCCTTCCATGGCAAAGAACCTCCTCTTGTATGGAATTACAATCCATTGGAGGTAAGATCCTTCTTTAATCTTGCAGGTCCCTCTAGCACGGTTGGCAGTTTAAGTCTTCATCACTGCCTCTTACATTTTGTCCTTGTCAAAATTCTCCTCCCTTCCGGTGGAAATTATGCAAGGCTCAATGAGGCCCAAATCTTGCTGCTCTGGGCAATCGTCAATGAAAAGGACATCAATTGGATTGACTTGATCAGGCATCATATGATTGAAGCCCAAAACCTCGCTCATCTTCCATATGCCATATTCATTACCAAATTGCTCCGCCATTTTAAAGTGGATTTGAAGAATAAAATCAAAGAGATGGTTGGTCCCAAAGCACCTATTGGCAAACCTCATCTCACCAAGATGAATATTATAGAGTACCATGGCAGGTGGCAGTTTCTTAGACGTCCACGTCACGAAGCTGAAGATGACGCTCCTCCTCCTCCACCCGCTCCTACTGATGATCTGTTCACCAGACTCACTGCCCATCTGGACCAGCGCCTCAACTCTATGGAAGCTAACATCAACGCTAGACTGGACAAAATTGAAGCCAATATGGAAGAGCGATACACCGAGTTAGCCACCCAGATTTCCAGCATCCACTTCCCACAGCCTTGACTGTTTTTACTTTCTTTGCTTATATTTCATGTTAAGACTTGGTTGTTTTTCTGCCATTTTACTCTGGTTTATGACTATGTTGGTTAATTATTTGCCTTATTGGCTCCCCTTTGATGATTAAATTTCAACTGCGTTACCTGCGATTATTACTCAATTTTCTGCATATTCTCAACTGTTTGTTTTTGATAATGACAAAGGGGGAGAGATATAAAAGAAATGCGATAAATATGTATGCATGTATGTATTTTTTAACGCTTGAAAAATTTGATGGTTTTACTGAAAAACAAAGGGGGAGACAAATTGTATAAACAAGCAGAGACATTATTTTTCATAACTTGTTATTGGTTATCAAACACCCCAAGAGATGGCCATTGGTTGTCATCATCAAAAAAGGGGAGAATGTATTTGCATGTGATAACAGGTTTTGATAATGACAAAGGAAACCAGAAATGCAAAGTCTTCGAAGAATCAAAAACAATTAGAGGTATCATATAAACAAAGATGCAACAAGAAAACGGTTTCACAAAGGTTCAAGAAATCAAGAAACCAATAAACCAAGACACAGGAAAGCAACCATGCATCACAAAATTCAAATGGATGACCAACAGGCATGAAAAGTCTCAAAATGCAAAGCCTGAATCGATTCAAGCATGAGTGAATCGATTCACAGCCCTGGAAGTCACAAAAATAGGAAACAGAATGGGTCGAATCGATTCACCATGACCCTGAATCGATTCGAACACTTGGGAGTCACTTTAATTGAAGAAAGAATGTCTTGAATCGATTCAAAGAAGCCTCGAATCGATTTACACGTATCAGAAACTCCAAACTGCAGAAACAGAATGACTCGAATCGATTCAGAATATGCTCGAATCGATTCACACGATCTGAAACTTAAATCTGCACACATCAGAATGCTTCGAATCGATTCAAGGCACTACGAATCGATTCGAGAAGTGGGAAACACCACTAAAAAGACAGATTTAAGTGGGAAACATGGACCCAATCTTATAATACGCAGAGACAAGCTGGAGCCATCATCTTGCAACGGCTAGGAACCCTCATACTGCACAAATGAGCCTATATAATGAAGAGGAACCCAAGCACAACAAGAAGAACTAAGAAGCTACAATCCTTTGCTTTCTCTTGTGCTTTGTAAGCCCTATTTCTTGTATCTTGAAATACATTTGTATATCCTCTCATCTTGAGAGTTAGAATTTGTTAGAACTTTCATTTGTGTATCTGCTCTATTAAGAGAGTGTATTGATTATAAACACAACACCAAACACAAGGGATTCATTCTAGGTTGAGTGGTTGTTCACTCTAGGTTGAGTGGTCATAAAGGTTGGGGTTCAACCTTTGGGTATTGAGAGATTGTGAGATTGGGTGGGTTGCCCTTTGCTTGTGAGGATTGAGTTCTTGAGTGTGGGACACTAGAAAGCTGCAATTGCTCAAAGCTTGTACCTCAAATCTTCAATAGTGAAATCCTCTAAGTGGGTTGCTTAGAGGCGAGACATACACCGGATTGGGTGGAACTCGTTACATCGGTTTGCAAGCTTCTCTTTCTTACTCCTTACTTTCATATACTGCTTGCTAATTGATTATTGTTGTTGATTGTTTGTGAAGAGCACACTTGAACTTGCTTAATTTGTTACTCTTCAAATACTTCCCACCAGGTGTTTGAGAAATTGCTTCAGCAATACTTCTCATTATTGTGCTTTGCATATTATCCTCTTATTAATTTCACTTGCATATTCTCATTAACTTGGTTATAAAAATCCATTTCAAAGGCATTCCAACCAAAAGTTTTAAAACTCAATTCACCCCCCCTCTTGAGTATTGAGGCCACTTGAACAACATGCATTCTGGACGATGATGCGGAATGATCGACATAATTGCGTGGCGGTTCTTCTCTCAGGGTAGGAGAGGAGTTTGCATTTCAAATTGCATGAGTGAATAAATATTGAATTATGTATATGTATGAACTTATGCATTGCCTTGCTACATATATGTTGATTGTTGAATTGATGATATAATGGATGATGGCTTGGCTTCTATTGAATATTAAGGGATTGTATATGTATATATATAGATGTGAAATAAAGATGAGTGCTTGATTGCCCCTTGATTGGAAATGAATTATTTGTTGATAAAAATCTATGAATAGATAAATTATTTGAGGTGTAAAGTATTGTTTGTGATGATTGTGTAGAAAGATGAGTGGGGTAGTGATGAGAAGTGTTTTTTTAAAACCTCCTTTATGTAATTGATGAATTATAATTAAAAATAGAGAGGCATGACTTGTTAGGATAGACCTAAATACATGATTAAATATATGTAAGGTGTTAAATTAGGTCAACTATATATGAGAAGGATATTGGCATGTGAAGTGGATTGAAAAACTTAAGTGTTGAGCATGTGATGGTTAAGTCGCTCACACGAGTTGGGATCTCACTCAAACGAGAGTCCCCTGTATCAGGGATATGGCCTCTAACCCAATTTAACTCAGACAAGTAGGATTCTCGCTCAAGTAGGACGTGTGTGCAACATGGGGTGAGCTACTGGACGAATCTCGCTCTAGCGGGTGTGCTTGCGCTTGAGTCAGTGAAATGGAAAAATGGTTCTGGACAAATCTCACTTAAGTGAGAGACGAGGCAAGCTGAATCTCGCTCAAGCGAGCGAGCCTAAAATGAGGTACCAGACAATTTTCGCCCAAGCGAGCGTGAGTCGTTTGAGCGGGCATGAGGGGTCTGATACTAAGACTCTACTCGCTCAAGTGAGTGACCAGATGTGGGAAGTCTCGCTCCAGCGAGTGAGACACCCCGAAAATGAGGGTAAATTTTTTCACAATTTATAATATCATTAATTTATGAAAAACATAAGTGATGAAGCTGTCAGTCAATACCCTGGATCTATGAAGGACCTGTCTCATATATAAAGATATGAGAAGGTAGGTTACGGGAAACAATTAATGGAGAATTCTCAATTGAAAATAGCGGAAGATTTATTTAAAATTGCTATTATATAATTGGATGCAAGAGGTTAAGCATCATAAAGATTAATGAATTCAAAATATGTCCAAAGGGTTAATAAGTTTGTATAGAATAAAGTTTTAATGTAAAGAAAATGAAAAATAATCAAAGCAATGTAGTTTGGAGAACCAGGGCATCTCTTGCTCAAGTGAGAACTACACTCGCTTAAGCGAGTCCCAAGGGAGCGCTTAGGCGAGATACAGAGCGGGCTGAGAGAAAAGAGAGGGAGGAGTTTCAGGGGTCGTCTCGCTTGAGCAAGCCCCATCTCGCTTGAAAGAGGTCCACAGGATTCGCTTGGGCGAGACAAACGAGCGTAAGCGAAATTCTTCCAGAACCAAACCTACGCTCACTCCTTGAGCGAGTGCCACCTTCCAAAGGCCATTCGCTCAAGCGAAATTGGTCCAGTGGCAAAATCCCTCACTCTCGCTCGGGCGAGACTCTACTCGCCTGAGCGATTTTCTTCCAGTGGCCAACCCCTGATGCATGGGCAGTCTCACTTGAGCGAGACCCACTCTCACCTGAGCGAGATTTGGCCAGTAACCAAATATCATGCAGGGGGGATTCTCGCTTGAGCAAGAACCCATCTCGCTTGAGCGAGAATACCGGTAGAAATGCAGAAACGTTGGAAATCAAACAACACAACATGCCAAAACTCATTTCCAGCCAAATTGGTTAAATTCATCATTTCATATTCATCATGTTATGCAATTAAAACTTGTTCCAAACAACATTACCCATAAATTTGCATTCCAACTCATTAATCACATTCTAACTTAGCTTACTACTTTGTATAAACCATAAAATGCAGTTTTTCATGTAAACCATCATTCATTCATAAATTTTAACTACATCATACTTCCTTTTCCTTTCTCCAACTAAGGTTAAGGTCACCAATAAAAATGAACCATAAACACTAGGGTCTCATTTTCCTACATGACCTCCCAAAATCATCATCCCATATTCATCATTTATACCAATTTATGGCTATACAAAATGTTCATTATATCTATATACAATACAAAAGCCCATGTAAAATCCATAAATTCAAAATATTTGTCGGCCAAGGCATTCTTTACCCAAAGTAGACTTCCTTCATACCATTCTTCCCCAAAGTGCTCCATGGGCAATCCTACAACACAAGGGCTAAAAAGATATACCACATGGAGAGTGAGTATAATTTCTCAATGATGAAAATCTAACAATCGTGATAATATATATAAATGTAAGATAAACATCTTTTCCTAAAAAGGGAGTTCAATCAACACAAAATCAACCATTCATCAAATCGTTAAACACATATGTCCATCAAAAATTCACAAAGTCACATTGACCAATATCACAATTACAGTTAGTGATCAAAAGAAGTTCCACCTACTCCTCACACAATCTCCTCAACAGGATATCACGCTATGCCATGCTTCTATGGCTAATGCACATACTGGTGTTTAAGGATGCATATGCACGAATCCGATTTCTTTACATCAGGTGATCGTAACCACCATAATCATTCATTCATTCTCATTGGTTTCCCGCCTTGCAAGGGGTACTCCCTCTAGCAGCCTCGCAAGGTGCTTTCTCGTGATCGCAACCACGTTCAACAATTTATAATGGTTTCCCGCCTCGCAAGGGGTACTCCCGCCTCATGATCGCAACCACGGGCACTTAATCTCAATGGTCCTATAGGGCCTTTCATTTCAAATACCAGGTGATCGCAACCACCAGTCTAATAATCACAGGAACTCGTAAGCCCTTTATATTCCAACATCAAGTGATCGTAACCACTTATACACATCATCATGATGTGCATGCCATGCTATGTATGCAAAAATGCTCATGCATGCCTCAACCTCATATGGATTATCTCACCCTCTCATCTAGGGTACACTAATATTCAATTAAAATGTTAATTCCATATAATCAAACATATATATATTCAAGAATCATTATAGCCAAGGATTTCAAGTATTCATCAAACCACACATGGAACCCATAACATGTCATCACACATTATACCACTCATAACCTCATTAAGGTCTTATTCCACAATCATTCATTATGAGGACCGTACTCAATTTCACATCACATGCATATGTTACTACACCCATCCAAGAAAACATACCACATTACATCAATATATACATTATCATCATACAAGATCTCATGCATTTAGAAAATACACCTCACTCCTACCTCACGAGAAGTAGACTTCCGGGTTTGATGTCCTCGCCTCACAATCATTATCAAGTCCTACACTAATCAATTATAAAGCCACATTAATCATCCATTCAAGCTTCATTCTTATTAGATACATTACATGGGCATGACTCTTCATCATGTGGTAATTTATTTACAAGCTTCATTCATTTGCCTAATTAGGCTTCGGGAATTCCTTCCCTTAAATCACCATTCATTGTTACCAATACAACAACCCCATTTATTAGGTCTCCACATACATTAATTTCCCACCAACACCTTGGTGAGTTTTCCATTTTTGACTTCTAATCAACATTATAAATCATCATTAAATGCCACTACCTCATCATATATAACATTTCTCTCATCAATAAGTGTTAACCCCATCTACATTACATATTTCCCCTAAAATTATAAATTAGGGTTTCATTAAAACTCAACCATTTCATAAATGCACTTCAATATTCCTTATTCTTCAACCCTATGTTTTTGTGCATCTCACTTATTGCTCATAAATGTTCCTATTTATTTCACCCCACCTTAGGGTTTATACATTTAATGGTTCCTTTCACTACCCACAAGCATTTAATACTTTCCCAAGCCTTAGAAATCCATGTTCTAGGGTTCAACTACCATTAAAATGAAGAAGAACTTACCTTAATCAGGAAACAAAAATGGACACCAAGGGAAAGGATGGTGAACACGAAAATGGAGGAGAGGGAGGGAAGACTTCAAACACCCAATGTTCCTCCTTGCTCCCTTAAGAACGAAAATGGAGAAGATGAATGGATATCACCTTTACTTAAGCTCTTGAAAGAGAGGGAGTGAAGAAGATGAGTGGGAAAAAAAAGAGGAGGAGAAGAATTGTTTTTCCCTTTTGAGATAGAAGCCAACTTGAAATTAAGAGTGAAATAGGTGAGGATTTTGTTTTAATTTTAATCTTTCATTAAACTCTTCCATTTTTAAACAAACAAGCTCTCTATTCGGGCTCAATACTCATTCGAAAAATTATTCTGAAAACACATTCGGATTCCCAGTAATGTTATCCACCGCCCTGACCAACGGCATCTCAATCAGAGATACTTGGTCCGACACCCATATTTTATCTGGGTTAGTTTCTCGTTTATCCGATCTTAACAAATCATTAATAGTCTTCGAAAATCTTAATTAATTTATTTCCAATATTTTGGGACATTAAGTAATTCACATTCAATTATTCCATATTTATCTCCTTAATTTATTCTTTATTCTAAAATTTGGGATGTTACAGCGAGCGAGCGTGGAAACGCCACTGGGAGGTTTTCGCTCACGTGAGAGGGCTCGCTATGGATCTCGCTTGAGCGAGTTGTCCAGTGTGAGATTTTATGTTATTTTTTGTCTTGGCTGATGTTAAACCCCATTTCTTTACATTGTGAGATATTTGAGGAAATGTGTATGGGGTGTTTAATGATGGCATGATATGCTAGTGATTGGAATTAATTGATACATTTGGGATGAATTATTTATGATACCTTTACCACCAAGGATGGGATATGAAAGAATGATAATGAGGATTTGATGACGAGGTTATGAGATACACCTTAGAGTGATTATGAAACCTATAAGAGAGTGATCAAATGACGAGGTATTTGTGATAAACCGATGAATCAGAGATGATATCGATATCGTGTGATAATAAATGATGTTGTGATCATTCCTTGAATAAAAGGATGAATGTTATTATTGATAATTTGTAAAATGCCATTGTATTTTATACAAGTGTGATTTTGTATATGTGGTTTAGGATTGTATTGATGAGTTGTTGCATTACCACACTAGTTACGAAACAACGGTAATGATAAATGAAATGAAAATCCACTAAATGATTATGTGGTGTATTGATGAAAGATAAATGAATGTTAATGATGATTTGTGATGTTTGTGATGCCATTGTAGTTGATTGCAAGTGTCGACTTGCATGTATAATAAATGATATAATGAGATGAAAATGCCACATATAAAACTTGAAAACAATAGCTAAAACCAAAAATGATAAAATCCACTAAGGTGTGTATGGTGGTGTTGGTGGTTATGACGATGATGATTGATGAGTGGCATTTAGGATGCACAGTGTGAGAAATGTATTTGATTTGCATTGCATTGTATCCATGCCATATCATACGCTGCCGGTGTTGGAATATTAGGGGATTCCCCTGGTTGACCCAGTGGGAGGGTGGCTCAGTGCACGAGTATTCTTGTTGTTTCCCCTATGACTCGGTGTGTAAGTCACGAAGCCGCCCATGTATTGCTACGGGGAGCTACATGTGGCCGACCCTTGTGGGGGGTGGCTCTTGATGAGCAGGTGACCCCGGTGGTCCATTGGATCAGAGCCGCCATGATATGAGATATGGCCGGCCCGCAACACCATATATTGATTATGTTCTTTAACGCAGTCATGGTGAAAATGGCCTGGTGTTGCATTATGGGCGATACAGTTTGGTACCTGTAAAAATTGGTGATTGTGCATGCATTATGATATATGTGTACACATTATACTACTGCCATAGGGGCATGGTATGTGATCATGCTTGACCCACAAGCTGGTGTTTATTCCCACAGTTAGATTCATATTTGTTGTCTATTCCATTGTGTATATGCATTAGCCAAAAGAGCATTTGCATATAGCATGGAGATATGCCAGAAGATAATGATTATCAGTGATGATTGAGATTGTGGTATGGTGTTGATGAGATAGGTAATTGAATATCTAGAAGGCCATATAAAATTAATGAATGATATAATTACCATAAAATGATATTGAATATGACGATGTGTATATTACGGCCCAACGTAATGAAGGGCATATTTATTTATGATTGATGATAATGATGTTAGCCCATGGTGGCTTTTAGAAAAGACCTGAATGGTCAATGCTGATGTTGATGGTACATTATGGCATTGGGATAGATGCGTATATGCTTGCTTTGCTTTGACTTAATTAAGGAATATGGAATATGTATATGTTGGTTGAAGTAATAATTTATGATGATCATTGATGTATTTAGCAACGCATACATGATGTTGATATGCATATGCACATAATCTCAATTGTATTCATATCTTCATTTGAAATGTATAACTGACTCTCCCAAGTGGTCTCCTTTTTAGCATTGATACAGGAATATCATGGGATGAGGATGATTTTAAAGTAAGCTTTGGTGAAGGTAAAATAGTGGTAATGGAATGCCTTGGCCGGCAGCAATTGTAAACTATTGTATTATGAATGGGACATGTAAAATAATGTTGATAATTACTGATATTGATGGATGTATTGTAAATGATAATATATGTAGTTGATCATATTGATATTTGGGGTATTGGAATTCATACTCTTTTGATGAATAGAATGACATTGGTTATGTAGCCCATTTTGGGAATGCATAAGTGTTGATAATAAAATGATGGTAAGATCAAATCGAATAAGTCATTTATAGAATACGAATATGGGAGATGTATGATGCATAACCATATAGATGTATATACACATATACCTTAGGAAAAGCATGTGGATGAATTTATGTGAAAAGATAATGGTTGTCTATTTGGCTTAAGTTATGTCTTTGCATGCCTTGCCGAGCCTTTTCTCATATCTTCACATATGGGACTAGGCGTATACCCGGTATACACATTCTTCTTCCGCTGTAAACTCTGTTATTTTGTATACCGTTATGGGAAAACTATTTAAAGATCCAGTTATAGATTATTTAATCTCACCCTTTGGTTTTCTATGGTTCGAGTCTTGATGTAGTCGTGGCGGTGTTTTGAAATTATTTCAAACATGAAAAATTTGCTCATTTTTTTATTATTTAATTATCTTGATTACATTGGGATTTGAGTCTGGAAAATCGAGGTGTGACATGACGCGTTGCATCAACCCCACGCTTAGCGTCAGGATTTTGGTGTTGACGCTACGCGTCCGTGAGGCCCATGCGTAGCGTCAGGTGCTACTTGTATCCTACTTACAGGTGGGATTGCACTCAAAAAATGGGCCAAATAATGACCAAATCACTTTAGTCCAAACCTACCAATACAATGGGAGGTAGCAAGAGACCTAATATAAGCATTATAGAAACATAATTGAGCAAATCATGGCTGAAAATCTAGATCATTAATAGAGGTTAAGTCAGGAGGCTGACGCGTAGCACCAAGCTCACGTGTAGCATCAGAACCTCTACTCAGTCTTATAAATAGGACATTTGCCATGGTTTTCAGCATCCCTTCCTTTATTTTCTCTTCCTATCCCATGAAGTCAGTTTTGAGTTGTGCTGCAGAATAGCTTCCATATACTTGAGAGTGTTATTTTAGTGTGTTTCCTTTCGTGTTGTGAAGTGTATTCAAGTGTGATCAAGTATTCTTGATGTCTTCAATTGTAAGTTATGTTTTTAATTTCATCATGTTTAACTAATCTGTTTATGTTGGAATTGGTGAACTAATCTATGAATGTTATGTTGTGATTGTGAATTATGCATGTTTAGTATTCAAGTTTCATGTTAGTACCATAGGATTCCTGATGTGCAGCAAGTTACTATATTTTATAATGGTGTAAGACCAGCAACTAGGGTCTTGATTGATGCCTCAGCTGGAGGTTCATTGACCACAAAAACTATAGAAGAAGCTATAGAGTTGATTGATGTAATGCCTTCAAATGAATGTTTGGTTAGTGAAAGGAGCCAAATCCCTAAGAGAGGGATATTAGAATTAGAAGCATAGGATGCTTATTTGGCTCAAAGTAAGTTAATGACTCAAGCTTTGGAGAAATTAAGTGTATAGATATCAGAACTTCAAAAGCCTAGTTACGTTTGTATGATGAGTGTTGATTTTTATGGTGGAGATCATGAAAATGGCATGTGTGATTCAAATGTGCCTGCTGAGCAAGTGAATTACATGGGGCAGCAACAATTTCATAGGAATTATCCCTCTAATTCCTTTAATCCTAACTATAGGAATTACCCTAATTTTTCATGGCAGAAAGGTCCACATTTGAATCAAAATATGCCACGAGATCAAACCACAAATAGACAACAATCTCTTCCCCCTACCTCTAAGGAAAAATCTGAACTTGAGAATGTTTTATCTTAGTTCATTCTGGCCACTCAGGCTAGCTTTAAAAATCAAGAAGCGTCCATTCAAAATTTAGAAAATCAGGTTGGACAGCTGTCCAAACAATTAGCTGAGAGACAATCAGGCAATTTTCTTGGAGATACTGAGGTGAATCCTAGGGAACATTGCAAAGCAATAACTACTAGGAGTGGGAAAACTCTTCTCCTACCTCTAAGTCATTAAGTAAGTTTAGAAAAAGAAACAACCAAAGAAATAGAGCAGGAAAGTGAGCAAGTTAATGATAAAACTGAAAATAAAGTAGAAACAGAAAAAAAAACCAAGTTCATCAAAAGAAAAAGAAAAAGATTGATTTGATTTTGGAGGAAGCTGTCAAGCTAACTCTTGAGAAATTAAAGAATGCTCCATTTCCACATAGACTCAAGAAACAGATAGAGGAGCAAAAGTTTGCCAAGTTCTTAGATGTGTTCAAAAAGCTTCACATAAATATTCCCTTTGCTGAGGCATTACAAGAGATGCCATCATATGCTAAATTCTTAAAAGAACTTCTGTCTAAGAAGAGAAAGCTTAAGGGAGATGAAATGATTGCCCTCACTCAAGAGTCCAGTGCAATTATTCAAAAGAAACTCCCTCAAAAGCTGGAAGATCCTGGGTCTTTTACAATACCTTGTGCAATAGGGGATGTTCATGTTGGAAGTACTTTATGTGATCTAGGGGCTAGCATAAACCTCATGCCTTTGTCCTTAATGAGGAAGTTAGGAATTAATGACCTACAACCAACTCGCATGTCTTTGCAGTTGGCTGATAGGTCTATCAAATATCCTTATGGGATGCTGGAAGATCTGTTAGTTAAGATAGATAAGTTTATCTTTCCGACTGACTTTGTAGTTTTGGATATGGAAGCTGATAGAGAGATTCCTTTAATCTTAGGAAGAGCCTTCTTAGCTGCAGGAAGAGCTTTAATTGATGTAGAGAAGGGAGAACTCATGCTGAGAGTTCAAGAGGAGCAGGTAACTTTTAATGTCTTTAATGCTATGAAACATCCAGCTGAGAAGATGGATTGTTTTATGCTTGAAGAAATTAAAAGTTATAAGACTCCTATGCTGTTAAGAGATGAAGAAGAGGCTTTACAAGCCTTTCTTGAGGATGATTTTGACTCTGAGACTAAGGAGTTAGATGACCCACATAATGAGTTACTGAACCTACTAGAAGCATGTAAAGTAGGTGAATTAGAAAATGAAAAGAAAGAAAAATTAAATAATACTGAACTTGAGAAAGGTAAGGAAGTGTTTAAAGAAAAGAATGATTTGAAACCTTTGCCTTCTCATTTGAAATATGTTTTCTTAGGAGATAATGAATCACATCTTGTAATCATTAATGCTGATTTAAAAGATGAGGATGTAGAAAAATTGATAGGGGTTTTAAGAAAACATGAGTTTGTCATTGGTTGGAATATCTCTAATTTAAAGGGAATTAGTCCATCATTTTGTATGCATAAAATTTTGATGGAGGATGACTATTCCCCTATTGTTTAGCCACAAAGAAGATTAAACCCCATAATGAAAGAGGCTATAAGGAAAGAAGTGGTTAAACTCTTTGATGCAGGGATTATCTATCCTATCTTAGACAACGCTTGGATTAGTCCAGTCCAAGTGGTGCCTAAGAAATGAGGGATGACCATTGTTGAAAATGAAAAAGGTGAAGTCATTGCCACTAGACCAACTACAGGTTAGAGAATGTGCATAGATTACAGAAGGCTTAATGACTCCACTAGAAAATACCACTTTCCTTTACCAGTTGTAGACCAAATGCTTAAGAGGCTGTCAGGTCATGAGTATTATTGCTTCCTTGATGGATATTCTGGTTACAACCAAATTGTGGTTGATCCAAAAGATCAAGAGAAGACAGCCTTCACTTATCCCTATGGAATCTTTGCATATAGGTGCATGCCATTTGGTTTGTGCAATACACCAACAACCTTCCAAAGGTGTATGCTAGCAATTTTTTGGGACATGGTAGAGAAGTTCATTGAGGTGTTTATGGATGACTTCTCTGTGTTTGGAAACAACTTCCATATATGCCTCAGCAACCTATCTAAGGTGCTGGTGAGATGTCAAGAGACTAATCTTGTCCTCATCTGGGAAAAGTGTCATTTTATGGTTAGAGGAGGGATAGTCCTTGGCCCTAAAATCTTTGCTGAGGGCATTCAAGTAGATAGAGCCTGTGACGCCCCTAAAATTAGGGGGTAAATTTTTCACGAATTTAATGTTATTAATTTATGAAAAATATGAGTGATGAAGCTATCATCCAATACCCTGGATCTATGCAACCTATCTCATATATGAAGATATGAGAAGGTATCAGAGTACACAATGGATGTTCATGTAATACCATTACGATCCCAATTCATATAGTCAATAAATCCATGTACAAATTAAAGGTCCTAATCGATTACGGGATACGCACTAATCGATTATCATTCCATAATCGATTACAGAGCAACAGGTAATCGATTACAGAGCTCCTGGAAATGGCACAATGAATCAGGTGTTATAACTAATTGATTACAACTTTTAGAATAATCGATTACATTGTCCCTGTTGGGTCAATAATCGATTATTCTGTCAACCCTAATCGATTACAAGGTTCCTGGAATCTATGCTAATCGATTAGAGAGTTGGTAGTAATCGATTACAAAGCTCTTAGAATTCATGCAATGCAACATCCCACCTAATCAATTACAGGGACAATTCTAATCGATTACAGGACTTTGAGTAGTTGATAATCGATTACAGCACTCAGTGTAATCGATTACCTTAAAAATAGAGGCCCTATAATCGATTAGATCAGCAGGACTAATCGATTACACCCTGCCTTATGCAAAAATTATGCAGATTTTGTAAGGAAAATGAACTTCACAACTACCAAAACCTATTCAAACGATATCGGAATGCCACCAAATTTTAACACAAGCTAAAATACATTATTTATGACGTGTGGCAACTAGTCGCACTCAAAAATTCCTAAAAATGAGTAATTTATGCGTATAAGTGCGATTATCCCATTTTAAGGCATTTTGAGGTAACCAATAGGTCTACTTTTGGCAAAATGGATCCATTCCATTTCCCACAAACCACAATTTACGTACTTAAGCTGTTGCATTCCATCCATCGCATCAAAACCTCATAAATCATCATTTGACCATACTAGTTCCTAGCTCATGCATTAAAACAACTATACAAAGTTTCCAACACACATCCTAAAAGGCTATAATTCATGATTCTCAACATTCATTCATCAAATTGGCTGAGATTTAAACATCATAATGGTATTATACCTTACCAAAGGTCATTAATGAAAATGAGCCATGCACACAAGGTCTCATTTTCCTACATGACCCTAAAATCATCATTTACCATATCAAGATTACAAAATTGGGCATATATGCACCATGTACCATACAAAATAAAAACACGCTGGCCAAGGCTCTCCCTTTTCTATTCAATATTTACCTTCTTCAAACTCGACCTCCAAAATGGTAGGATTTAAGTCATACCTACATCATCTTTAAAAATAGCAACGAGAAGGTAAGTAACATAATCCAAATGAATTAAAGTCATACATTATGATGAAATACATGTATGCTTGTTCATATAAGACATCTCTCACAACATCATACATCATCTATAAACATATTTCATAATCTCAAGTATACATTCACAATTTCATTCATTTGGTTCACCAAATACATACATAGGGTTAGTATCCAACTTTCTCCCTTTTCAATTCTCATTAATCCATTTGCCACTATGGGTTTTCAACTAGGCATATCTCCCGGTATATCCAAATGCCCTTAAAGCTAATGCATATGCACAAGGATTTCTCATCAAGCAATGCAGATCCGACTGTGGGAATACAACATCAATTCAATTTGTGGGACAAGCATAGGTGTGCTACTATGCCCCTACTGTAGTAGTAAATTCTGTACAGATATATCTCAATTTATGCATGCTTACACCATCATAATTTTACTAGTACCAAACCGCTCTCACCCATTTATAGCACTAGTCACCCCGTGACTTACGGATCAACATCGTGGCCTCAATTACCACAAGTGCTACGGGCCCCTCCCGAACATACATCGAGAGAGCCGTGCCCCGTCGGACACCGAGGTAACTCGTTCACCATAGAGCCGCCTGTAACATCCTGATTTTTAATTAATGGCCAATTAAGATTAAATTCAGGATTAAGGTTATGGATTAATTGAGTTAACCGTTGATTAAGGATTATGATTGGTTTATTTAATGGCTAATTAGATTAATTAAGGAATGATAACGATAATAATAATGTTAAAATGACCCTTGTGTCCTTGGTGGCCTTGTGATGGGTCCGGTTCGCTTCTCTCCCTTTCCCCCTCAATTCCCACGCTGATGGGACGGCTGATGGTGGTGATTTGATGACTGATGGATCGTATTAAATGAGGAATGGATGTCTGGTGAGAGAGGGAACGGATGGAGGTGTTGATAAGCTCCAGCTTTGGTTTCCATTCTGATTCACTTCACTTCTTTCGTGTCACATTTTCGGATGGGAAGAGAAACGCTCATCCTTCTCCCTGGAACTCCATGAGGCTTCTGCCTCTTCGTCTTCACCTTTGCCTCCTTTATCTTCTCTTCTACCCACTCCCTGTGATGAGCCGAGTGGAACGGCGTGGCTGTGTGTTTGGAGGCTGGGTTCAGGTTCCTCCCCTATTCCCTGGTGATTCTTCTTCTTCTCTTCTTCATCTTTGTTGATGGGGCTATTTGGGGGGCTCAGTTGGGAGCCTGTAGCAGCTGTATGGGTGCTTCATAGTGGAAGTGGTCCACTGTGTGAGGCAGTGCTGTTATGAAAAAGAAGGCATGGATGGTGCATGGAAGCTTGACTGTCCTCCACTGTTGGTGAGGACTAGCTCTCGGTGCTGTTCAAGTGTGGAGCAGCGTTTGGGAACCTCTACTGGGCCGAGAGAAGTCTGCGGTGCTCTGGAGGCTTGGCATGGTTGTGTGCCTTGATAGCTGATCTACCTTGAGGGAAGCTGTGTTGGCTCTTCCCAGCATTGGAAAGCCGAGCAGAGAGCTGCTGTGGCTGGGCCGAGTGGCCCATGTGACTTCTGGAACGTCATTCCAGGTAGGGGGAGTTTAACATCTCGAATGCATGGTTTGTGAACGAGCCCAGGATAAAAGTATCACGTGTGTGTGTATGTTTGTGAACTTGATGATTGTGTGAAATATTTTAATGAAAACTTATGAATACCGTGTGTGTGTGTGTTAGCTAGGTCCTATTGGTAACTTTGTACGTAAATGTATGAGATTGGGATGTGTGTTGGGATGTTATATTCAAATAAAAAGGGGTACTGGTTATGTATGTATATACCGAGTGTATATTATGGAACAGTTAGTTGACGTATTATGATTGTATGCATGTGCATGGTGGGATTTCATAATGATTATATGAGATGTATGTACTGCATGGCTTTACCGACTGAGATACTACTGTGTTGTTAATGAATATTTGTTGAATATGATAAAAGACCCTGGGTTGGACTTGGGGCAGTGCTGAGTGCACTAAGCGTTGGACGCTTGAAGACCTTGGGTTGGACTCAAGGCAAGCCTACCGAGTTGGACTCGGGGCTGCCCGTAATACTCCCGTTGTTGCTTGGAGCAATTGTGTTATACGTGAGGGCAAACGGTTTAGTACCTGTAAAACGACCGAATCAGCTTGGAGCTGAATGAAAGGCTTGGAGCCTATGTTGCAACAATAAAAATGGATAATGAATAACCAGATCCGGGTGAATTGATGTGTACACACTTATAATTTGTCATTGAGCTCAATGTGAATTACTGAATATGTGAATATGAAATGATTGGGGTGAATCCGACTGGATTAATGCATGTATACTGATGCCATTGTAGAGTGCATATTTATTGGGTGAATATATAGATGTTGATGCTGTTGCCGAGTGCAATGTGAACCTATGGTTGTGCATATATGTGATTTCAAACAATGTGAATTGTATAGCCGAGTGGATTGGCTGAGATGAATTCTGATCGGATTATGATGTGTGGGTATTCATATTTAAATGGTAGTGTGTGTTATGGTTGATCAAATTATGTAAATTGTGTAATTGAGGATTGAGGTATAATCCGAGCCAATATCTGTCATTTAATATGTAAAAGCTCACCCCTATACCATTTTTCTTTCAGTGTATGCAGGTGGGACTCAGAGTATTGAGGAAGCCTTAACCCGAGTGTTGGGTATTTATGATGAGGCTGTACATTGTGTAATGTATCGAGTGTATTTTGTTATATTTAAAGCCTTGGCCGGCTCTTATGAACATGTATAATGAATACATCTAAGTATGAGAAATCTGAGTCATTAGCATTTTGGGTGTATATTTATATACATTTACATATATGGTTTATATTGGTAATATACGTATCTGCCTCGGTTAAAGAGTAGTCAGATTTGCAAAGCAGAGAGTATATATAAGTATAAGTGTTTTATGTTGATTTGATGCTTCTTACCGACTGGAATATAAATGATGTTGTGTGAATAATTCTAAGTTAATGAATCCCAAGAGGAATATAGGAGGTTTAGAGCCATTGTGAGGCTTAATAATGTGACCTTTTCCGAGTGATTATAGGCTTGAATGATTCCGGGTGAAAAACATGAATAAACCTCGAGTGGGGAATGATTTTATATAAACCCGAGTGGAAATCCGAGTGAACCTCTCCGAGGGAAGAGTTGTTATGATGGATTAGATTGGGCATATTCTAAGCGTTTTATATATATAATCCGAGTGAAGTTATATATGTATTCCGAGTGGAAGACCGAATGGGTGTCGGTCGGTCTTGGAGTTAGTTTACTGAGTGGAATACCGCTCGAAAGATGAGTCAGTTTTTGAATGGGTTTTCGAGTGACTTAACCTGATAATATTCCGAGTAAATGGGTAACGACCCGAGTGATCTAAAGGTTATGTATTCTCCGAGTGAGAGAAATGATGAATATGCTAAGTGGTAGGTGTATGGTACATTCTGATTGAATGTGGTTGGAATACACCGAGTGGTTTTTGGTTGGGTGGTAACCTGAGTGAAGGAAGTTATTGGACTCCGAGTGGAGTAAATTTATAGATTCCGAGTAGAATTATTACTATTTTCTGAGTGGATCATTATGTGGCCTCTGTGGATAAAATTGAGAGACTAAGTTATGGGCTGCTGAGTGAGGCATATGTGTTGGGGTCGATTCTGAGTGAATGGAACCCCTGAATACCGAGTGAAACCCTTTACCAAGTGATGGGAATGCCGAGTGTGGCTTCTCGCTTCAGCAAGTGAGTTCTTGCTCCAGCGAGTGTGTCTTCAATGGAAGGATTTGGGTCGGCTTCACTCAAGCGAATTGGGCCTCGCTTCAGCTATGTATTTCCGCTGGGCTGCCTATTGATTGGCTTTTACTTCTTCCCGCCGTGACACATGTTGGTCGGCTTTTATTGCCTTGCCTTCCCTTTTCTTGTTTTATTTTTGGCCCGGTTCTTCATGATTTATTTTGGGAAAAATTTCCCCTGTCCCGGGTTTAACTCTAATTAATTTTTAGGATGTTACACCGCCCGCCCACTGGGCCCGCCACATAGGGTGCCTCGTCACCAAACTATGGACAGCTTCATGACTCACACACCGAGTCACAGGGGAAAAACAACAATACACTCGTGCACTGAGCCGCCCTCCCACTGGGCCCGCCTAGTGGAACCCCCTAATATTCCACATAGACAGCAATGATATGCCATGGATGCTATGCAAATGCAAATTAAATGCATCCTCACACTATGCATCCTAGATGCCACTCCACATTCAATCATTCACCACCACCACTAGGTGGATTTCAATATTCTCATCATTCTCATCCAATCCTAATTCTCTTTGAGACTTATTCATATTAATAGTTAGTGGCATACACATTCAATAAATCATACACACATCTTGGGATATTCTATATTATAGATTTCAATTTATACATGGTCTCAAACCATCAACATACTTCATCATCATAATATCATCACCATATCACAATATTATCCCAAACATAATGCCACATAACAATCATCATTCTAAATGCATTCAAATCATAACATCATCATCCATTCAAAAAATCATCAAGTAATCATATATACATATTTTCACATCATCAATGGATGAAATCATGCATTTCGAATAGTTAACCCCTCCTACCTCTAGTGAAGTGGTGATCAACGCGGTTTGACGGTTCCGCCTCGTCAATAGGGTCACTTCCTACATTACAACACATCACACAATCAATTTTCTATTTACCCACCAAGACTCAAATACTCATATATTTCAATAACTTGGTGTTTATATCATTTTAACTTTCAACCTCTTTTATTTCATTTTTCTCACCATAACCACCATGGGTTAGGTGCCACCATTCCTTATTTTGAGATTAGTGCTAAACTCATTCATGGGTTTCTCCATGAATGACCTCCGCCAACCAATTTCCATCGCCAATGGCCATTACTCATCATAAACTACATCTATTACCAACAGTAAATGCTCATCTACCCCCATTATACATTTCCCCCAAATTTATGAAGCTAGGGTTCTTAAAAAAAAAACTTAACAACCACCATTTGTGTTCATCATTTTCCATCATTCATATGTCATTTTCGTGTACCACCCATGGCCCTCATAAAACTCAATTTAAATACACCCTACCTTAGGGTTTTTCATCATAAATGTCTCTCCTAACTTAACCCATATGCATTAACTCTCTCCCAACAACTAATACCCAAAAGCTAGAGCTTAAAGCTCATGAAAATGAAGAGAAACCCTTACCTCAAGCCAAGAGAAGTGGGTTTCTAGAATGGGTGAGAAGGAACATGAAAATAGGGAGAGTGAGAGAGAGAGAGCCTCCAAGCCCAAGCTCCGCACAAAAATGGAAGAGGAGATGGCACACACCACACTTGTGGATTTTTGAAGAGAAAGGAGAAGAAGATGATGAGTGGGATATGAAGAGGAAGAGAAGAAGTGTTTGCCTAAGTGGGAGAGAACACATGTGAGAATGAGAGGGAGAAGAGAAGAGTTTATATTTTTATTTTACTCTCATTCATTAAGGCTTTATCATTTTTCCACAAATAGGCTCTTTGTTTGGGCTCAATACTTCATCTAAAAATTATTACGAATACATATTCGGATTCCAAATATTATCCTTAATAGCCCTGACCAATATCATCTCAATCAGAGATACTTGGTCCGACACCCATATTCTAATCGGGTATAATTTAAGCTTGTAGGGCCACAATAATTTATGAATAACCCCTAGAAATCTTAATTTAATCATTTCAACATCTTGGGGAATTTATTGATTCCGTGGTTGGTTATTTAATATTTATTCCCAATATTTTAATCATCTATATAAAATCAAGGATGTTATAATCCACCCAACCTTAAAGAAATTTTGTCCTCAAAATTTGACATACCGGATTCAAATACGTCGGGGTATCGCTCTCTGATGTCGTCCTTACGTTCCCATGTGAACGTCTCCATGTTTCCATGTTTCCAAGCGACCTTCACCAAAGGTACCAACTTGTTCCGTAATTTCTTCACGGAACGCTCGACGATGCGAACAGAAACAGGAGGTATAGATAAATCATCTCGTACATCAATCTCGTCCATAGGAATCACATGTAGAGGATCATAGACATATTTCCTCAACTGGGATACATGGAACACGTTGTGTAGATTAGCGAGATGCGGAGGGAGTGCAATTCGATAAGCAATGTCGCCAATCCGCTCTAACACCTCATACGGTTTAATAAATCTAGGGCTCAACTTTCCACTTTTTAACGCCCTTCCAATTCCTTTGTCACGTGAGACCTTCAAAAATACATGGTTGCCCACTTGAAACTCAAGGGGTTTATGTCTCTTGTCATAATAACTCTTCTGTCTATCTTGAGCAATCTTCATATTCTCTTGTATCTTTCTAATCTGCTCGGTGGTTTCCTGAACAATCTCCGGCCCTAAGGCCAAGTTTTCACCGGTCTCCAACCAACATAGAGGCGTTCTACATTTTCTTCCATAAAGTGCCTTATAGGGTGCCATACCAATAGAGCTATGATAGCTGTTGTTGTATGTGAACTCAATCAACGGTAAGAATCTCCCCAACATCCACCGTGCTCAAGAACACAAGCCCTTAACAAATCTTCAAGTCTTTGTATTGTTCTTTCAGATTGTCCATCGGTTTAAAGATGATATGCAGAACTAAGTTTCAACTTAGAACCTAATTCATCATGCAAACTTCCCCAAAACCGAGAAGTAAACTGAGGATCACGGTCAGATATAATGCTAGACGGTACACCATGCAATCTAACAATCTCCTTTATATACAGTTGGGCTAATTTCTCCATTGAACTCTTCATATTTATGGGTAAGAAGTGAGCACACTTCGTCAACCGATCTACAATCACCCATATGGCATCATTTCCAGCACGAGTTCTTGGTAGTCCAGACACAAAATCCATAGCTATGCTATCCCATTTCCAAACAGGAATCTCCAATGGTCTCAAATAACCAGATGGTCTTTGATGCTCGACCTTCGCCTTCTAACAAATAAGGCAAGACGCCACAAAGTTTGCCACATCACGCTTTATACCGGGCCACCAAAAATTCTTCTTCAAATCTTGATACATTTTGGTAGACCCGGGATGAATGCTTAACATACTCTTGTGAGCTTCCTCAAGTACACATTTTCTCACATCACCACTTGAGGGAACGTAAATTCGGCCCTCCACACGCCAAATACCATCTTGACCTTCCACTAGGAACAAATTCTTCCCTTTCTCTTGGGTTTTCTTCATCTCAATCAGGTATTCATCATTGGGTTGTCGTACTATCACATATTCAAGAAATTCATTCGTGACCTTCAACATTTCAAGAGACATTTTCTTGGGGGTATAAGTTTCCCCGCCCACATTCAAATTTCTAAATTGTTCAATTAACTCCATCTCTTTCGTCATCATCATAGAAATATGCAATGATTTTTGGCTCAACGCATCGGCAACTACATTCGCCTTTCCGGGATGATACCTCAACTCAGACTCATAGTCCTTCAGAAACTCCATCCATCGTCGTTGGCGCATATTAAGCTCCTTCTGATCGAAAACATATTTAAGACTCTTGTGATCACTAAAGACCACGAACTTCGAGCCATACAAGTAGTGCCGCCATAACTTCAACGCAAAAATAACCGCCGCCAATTCAAGATCATGTGTGGGGTAATTAACCTCATGCGGTCGCAACTGTCTCGACGCATAGGCTATCACACGCTCCTTTTGCATCAATACGCAACCAAGACCGAGCTTGGAAGCATCGCAATACACCACGAACTCATCCAATAAGTCCGGTAAAGCAAACACAGGAGCAGAAGTGAGTCTAACTTTCAACTTTTGGAAACTCCTTTCACAATCAAGATTCCATACAAATGGTTGATTCTTACGAGTCAGCATCCTCAATGGTAAAGCCAAACGGGAAAATCCCTTAATAAATCTCCGGTAATAACCGATAAGACTAAGAAAACTCCTTACTTCTGTCACAGACGTCGGCCTTTCCCAAGCCATTACAGCTTCAACCTTTGATGGATCAACAGCAACACCGTCTTTGGAAATAACATGTCCAAGAAATTGGACCTCAGATAACCAAAATTCACATTTAGACAGCTTCACATATAACTCTTTCTCGTGAAGGACATTCAGTACAAGACGAAGATGTTCCTTATGTTCCTCGTGGCTCTTGGAGTAGACAAGGATGTCATCGATAAACACCACCACAAATTTGTCAAGATAGTTATGGAAAATGCGATTCATGTAATCCATGAAAATCGCAGGAGCATTAGTCACACCGAATGGCATCACCACATATTCATAGTGGCCATAACGAGTGCGAAAGGCAGTCTTTGGAATGTCATCAGTCCTTACCCGGATTTGGTGATATCCGGAACGTAAGTTAATCTTAGAGAATACCACAGCGTCCTTTAATTGATATAAAAGGTCATCAATGCGGGGTAAGGGATATCGGTTCTTGATAGTTAACTTATTAAGTTATCGATAATCCACACATAGCCTCATACTTCCATCCTTCTTTTTCACCAATAAAACAGGTGCACCCCAATGAGACACACTTGGGTGGATAAATTCCCGTTCCAATAACTCTTCAACTTGTTTCTTCAACTCAGCTAACTCCATTGGAGACATCCGATATGGCGCTTGAGAAATAGGTTCCGCACCCGGAACAAGATCAATAGAAAACTCCACCTCTCGTGGAGGAGGTAAGCCAGGTACCTCATCAGGGAAAACATCTGAAAATTCAGATACAATAGGAATATCAAAGGATTGAATAACATTTTCTCCATCCACTATGCATAGCATAACAAGGAGTTGAGATATACCTTGCACTTCAAAGCGCTCGGTATTTGGAGAAGGGAAGATGACACTTCGATTTTGACAATCCACCAAGACCTTGTTGGCAGATAACCAATCTATTCCCAAAATAACCTCTAAATCTTTCATGGGTAAGCAAATAAGAGACACCATAAATTTCTTATTTTCAAGAACCATCTCGGCATCATCACATCGAGTGACCGCCCGCAAACAAGTACCGGTCAGTGTAGATACTAGGATAGAGCCTCTCATCACGTTTATTGGCAATTTCAATCGCCTCACACAATCTTCTGAAATGAATGAATGTGTTGTACCCAAATCAAATAAGACATCAACACAACTACCCAGGATTTGGCACTTACATTGGACAAGATCACCAGCTTGTGCAGCCTCTTTGCCAGTCACGGCGAAGACTCTTCCAGCCATTTGTTGATTAGCACCATGATTGGGACCATTCCGGCCACCATTACCATTACCCCGGCCGTTACCACCATTTCTGTTGACCTCACCATTTCGACCTCCATTACGGCTACCATTGCCGTTTCCACGGCCACGGCCTCTAAAAGCACCATAGCCTCCGCGGTCTACATCATTACGCACCACCACATCCGTGGCATTCAAGGGACAATCAGGACGAATATGTCCCAGTTGGTTACATCTGTAGCATACCACCGTCTCTTCATGATTGCACTCTTGGGCCAAATGATTTCCTCCACATCGGAAACATCGAAGTCCTTGGCCATTACCTTGGCCACCATAAACACCATGTCTTCCACCACCACGTCCACCTCTAAGAGAAAAGGAACCACACATAAATTGTCTACTCTTCTTGAAATCACTCCTCTTCTTGAAGCTAGAGGATTGGCCCTTCAGTCTATAATCGTGCCCCGAATAACTCTTGGGAGCCACATCATTTTCTTCAAAAATTCTACACTTGTTCATAAGAGTAGGGAAACTCCTAATCTCTTGGTGACAAATTGCCTTCTTGATCTCTTGGCCCAATCTATTCTCAAACTTAACACATTTCGAAGCTTTAGTACCTTCTTGTTGGTAAGAAGGGTAAAACACACATAGCTCTTCAAATTTTGAGGCATATTCCTTCACCGACAGGCTTCCTTGCTTGAGCTCCATAAATTCAAGCTCCTTTTTGTTCTTGTAACTCTCCGGAAAATACTTCCTAAGGAATTCCACCTTGAAGTTCTCCCATGTCAAGGGAGTATGAGCAGAGATCATACGTCCACGAGTCAAAATCCACCAAGACTCAGCCTTATCACGGATCATAAATACCACATACTCAACCTTTTGAGCTTCAGAACATTCCATGCTAGCAAATATTCATTCCAAATTACGGATCCAAACATAAGCATCTTTCGGTTTATAGCCTCCATGAAATTCAGAAGGCTTTCGCTTGAGGAATCGGTCAAGACCATGATTTGGTTGACCCACGGGTTGTTGTTGCCATTCAAGGATATCGGCAAATCGGTTAAAAGCTTCAGCCATAGCGGCTGCATCGACGTTGCGTCTATTCGCCATCGATCAATCTAGACACACAACACAAATACATTTAGAAACTTTGTGTTTCTTTCCTCAAGATTTATCAATCAATAACAATTATCATTTAATATGTATCATTATAATGCATTCATAATTCGAAGGTAAATATTGGAAAGGAAATGTCTGGCCGGGCTTAATATCAATCACAATATAATGCAGTGAGCAATTTAAGCTCCAATAATGCTTAACTATAACAATAATAATATATCAATATTAAGTGATAACTAATCTTTAACAACATTTAACTCATATAATTCATTAATGAGTAATTAATGCTCTGATACCAGGTTGTGACGCCGCTAAAATTCGGGGGTAAATTGTTCGCGAATTTAATGTTATTAATTTATGAAAAATATGAGTGATGAAGCTATCATCCAATACCCTGGATCTATGCAACCTATCTCATATATGAAGATATGAGAAGGTATCAGAGTACACAATGGATGTTCATGTAATACCATTACGATCCCGATTCATATAGTCGATAAATCCATGTACAAATTAAAGGTCCTAATCGATTACGGGATACGCACTAATCGATTATCATTCCATAATCGATTACAGAGCAACAGGTAATCGATTACAGAGCTCCTGGAAATGGCACAACGAATCAGGTGTTATAACTAATCGATTACAACTTTCAGAATAATCGATTACATTGTCCCTGTTGGGTCAATAATCGATTATTCTGTCAACCCTAATTGATTACAAGGTTCCTGGAATCTATGCTAATCGATTAGAGAGTTGGTAGTAATCAATTACAGAGCTCCTGGAATTCATGCAATGCATAAGACATCCCACCTAATCGATTACAGGGACAATTCTAATCGATTATAGGACTTCGAGTAGTTGATAATCGATTACAGCACTCAATGTAATCGATTACCTTAAAAACAGAGGCCCTATAATCGATTAGATCAGCAGGACTAATCAATTACACCCTGCCTTATGCAGAAATTATGCAGATTTTGTAAGGAAAATGAACTTCACAACTACCAAAACCTATTCAAACGATATCAGAATGCCACCAAATTTTAACACAAGCTAAAATACATTATTTGTGACGTGTGGCAACTGGTCGCACTCAAAACTTCCTAAAAATGAGTAATTTATGCGTATAAGTGCGATTATCCCATTTTAAGGCATTTTAAGGTAACCAATAGGTCTGCTTTTTTGCAAAATGGATCCATTCCATTTCCCACAAACCATAATTTACGTACTTAAGCTGTTGCATTCCATCCATCGCATCAAAACCTCATAAATCATCATTTGACCATACTAGTTCCTAGCTCATGCATTAAAACAACTATACAAAGTTTCCAACACACATCCTAAAAGGCTATAATTCATGATTCTCAATATTCATTCATCAAATTGGCTGAGATTTAAACATCATAATGGTATTATACCTTACCAAAGGTCATTAATGAAAATGAGCCATGAACACAAGGTCTCATTTTCCTACATGACCCCAAAATCATCATTTACCATATCAAGATTACAAAATTGGGCATATATGCACCATGTACCATACAAAATAAAAACACGCCGGCCAAGGCTCTCCCTTTTCTATTCCATATTTACCTTCTTCAAACTCGACCTCCAAAATGGTAGGATTTAATTCATACCTACATCATCTTTAAAAATAGCAATGAGGAGGTAAGTAACATAATCCAAATGAATTAAAGTCATACATTATGATGAAATACATGTATGCTTGTTCATATAAGACATCTCTCACAACATCATACATCATCTATAAACATATTTCATAATCTCAAGTATACATTCACAATTTCATTCATTTGGTTCACCAAATACATACATAGGGTTAGTATCCAACTCTCTCCCTTTTCAATTCTCATTGATCCATTTACCACTATGGGCTTTCAACTAGGCATATCTCCCGGTATATCCAAATGCCCTTAAAGCTAATGCATATGCACAAGGATTTCTCATCGAGTAATGCGGATCCGACTGTGGATATACAACATCAATTTAATTTGTGGGACAAGCATAGGTGTGCTACTATGCCCCTACTGCAGTAGTAAATTGTGTACAGATATATCTCAATTTATGCATGCTTACATCATCATAATTTTACTGTTACCAAACCGCTCTCACCCATTTGTAGCACTAGTCACCCCGTGACTTGCGGATCAACATCGTGGCCTTAATTACCACAAGTGCTACGGGCCCCTCCCGAACACACATCGAGAGAGCCGTGCCCCGTCAGACACCGAGGTAACTCGCTCACCATAGAGCCGCCCGCCCACTGGGTCCGCCACATAGGGTGCCTCGTCACTAAACTATGGACAGCTTCGTGACTCACATACCGAGTCATAGGGGAAAAACAACAATACACTCGTGCACTGAGCCGCCCTCCCACTGGGCCCGCCTAGTGGAACCCCTTAATATTCCACATAGACAGCAATGATATGCCATGGATGCTATGCAAATGCAAATTAAATGCATCCTCACACTATGCATCCTAGATGCCACTCCACATTCAATCATTCACCACCACCACTAGGTGGATTTCAATATTCTCATCATTCTCATCCAATCCTAATTCTCTTTGAGACTTATTCATATTAATAGTTAGTGGCATACACATTCAATAAATCATACACACATCTTGGGATATTCTATATTATATATTTCAATTCATACATGGTCTCAAACCATCAACATACTTCATCATCATAATATCATCACCATATCACAATATTATCCCAAACACAATGCCACATAACAATCATCATTCTAAATGCATTCAAATCATAACATCATCATCCATTCAAACAATCATCAAGTAATCATATATACATATTTTCACATCATCAATGGATGAAATCATGCATTTCGAATAGTTAACCCCTCCTACCTCTAGTGAAGTGGTGATCAACGCGGTTTGACGGTTCCGCCTCGTCAATAGGGTCACTTCCTACATTACAACACATCACACAATCAATTTTCTATTTACCCACCAAGACTCAAATACTCATATATTTCAATAACTTGGTGTTTATATCATTTTAACTTTCAACCTCTTTTATTTCATTTTTCTCACCATAACCACCATGGGTTAGGTGCCACCATTCCTTATTTTGAGATTAGTGCTAAACTCATTCATAGGTTTCTCCATCAATGACCTCCGCCAACCAATTTCCATCGCCAATGGCCATTACTCATCATAAACTACATCTATTACCAACAGTAAATGCTCATCTACCCCCATTATACATTTCCCCCAAATTTATGAAGCTAGGGTTTCTTAAAAAAAACTTAACAACCACCATTTGTGTTCATCATTTTCTATCATTCATATGTCATTTTCGTGTACCACCCATGGCCCTCATAAAACTCAATTTAAATACACCCTACCTTAGGGTTTTTCATCATAAATGTCTCTCCTAACTTAACCCATATGCATTAACTTTCTCCCAACAACTAATACCCAAAAGCTAGAGCTTAAAGCTCATGAAAATGAAGAGAACCCTTACCTCAAACCAAGAGAAGTGGGTTTCTAGAATGGGTGAGAAGGAACACGAAAATAGAGAGAGTGAGAGAGAGAGAGCCTCCAAGCCCAAGCTCCACACGAAAATGGAAGAGGAGATGGCACACACTACACTTGTGGATTTTTGAAGAGAAAGGAGAAGAAAATGATGAGTGGGATATGAAGAGGAAGAGAAGAAATGTTTGCCTAAGTGGGAGAGAACACACGTGAGAATGAGAGGGAGAAGAGAAGAGTTTATATTTTTATTTTACTCTCATTCATTAAGGCTTTATCATTTTTCCACAGACAGGCTCTTCGTTTGGGCTCAATACTTCATCTAAAAATTATTACGAATACATATTCGGATTCCCAATATTATCCTTAACATCCCTGACCAATATCATCTCAATCAGAGATACTTGGTCCGACACCCATATTCTAATCGGGTATAATTTAAGCTTATAGGGCCACAATAATTTATGAATAACCCCTAGAAATCTTAATTTAATCATTTCAACATCTTAGGGAATTTATTGATTCCATGGTTGGTTATTTAATATTTATTCACAATATTTTAATCATCTATATAAAATCAGGGATGTTACAGAGCCAAGATTGATATCATTGAAAAACTTCCTCCCCCAATCAATGTGAAAGGAGTGAGGAGTTTCTTAGGATGTGTTGGCTTCTATTGGAGATTTATAAGAGATTTTTCAAAAATAGCAAAGCCTTTGATTGATTTACAGGTGAAAGATCATGCTTTTGTTTTTGATGAAAATTGTGTCAAGGCTTTTGGAAATTTAAAATAAAGATTAATTTCAGTTCCAATCCTTGCAACACCTGATTGGTCTTTACCATTTGAACTAATGTGTGATGCAAGTGACTTTGCTATAGGAGCTGTGCTAGGACAAAAGAAAGAAAAATTAACATATGCCATTTATTTTGCTAGCAAAGTATTAAATGAGAATCAAATAAACTACACCACTACTAAAAAAGAAATGCTTGTTGTGGTGTATGTATTTGATAAATTCAGAGCTTACTTGATTGGTGCTAAGGTCATTGTGTATACAGATCATTCAGCAATCAAATACTTGCTAGCTAAAAAAGAATCAAAGCCAAGATTGATCAGATGGGTTCTTTTACTCCAAGAGTTTAATTTGGAAATAAGAGATAAAAAGGGAGTGGAGAACTTAGTGGCAGATCAACTCTCTCGTCTGGAGGGTGAATCTGATTCTATCTTAATTAAAGAGGAATTCCCAGATGAGAGGCTGATGGCAATTATCATAGGGCCATGGTATGCCGATATGGCTAACTTTAAAAGTGCCTCTGTGGTACTTGAAGGGTGGACATCCCAAATGAAAAAAAAAATTCTTTCATGATAGTAAAACTTTTCTATGGGATGATCCATTTCTTTATAAGATAGGAGTAGATGGAATTATCAGGAGATGTGTGCCTGAATCTGAGCAGGAAAGACTCTTATGGCACTGCCATGACTCCTATTATGGAGGACAACATGGTGCCTCTAGAATAGCAGTAAAAGTGTTACAATGTGGCTTTTATTGGCCAACAGTTTTTCAGGATGCTAGAGTATATGTGCAAAGGTGTGATAAGTGTCAAAGAAGTGGAGGCCTCTCTGCTAAAGCTGGCATGCCTTTGATAAATATTTTAGTGGTGGAGTTATTTAATGTTTGGGGCATCAACTTCATGGGACCATTCCCAAAGTCATTCTCCAATGAATATATCCTTGTTGTTGTGGATTATGTCTCCAAGTGGGTAGAGGCAATCCCTACCAGAACCAATGATTCACATGTGGTGCTTAGGTTTATAAAGAAGAACATTTTCTCTAGATTTGGAGTCCCTAGAGTCCTCATTAATGATGGAGGGTCACATTTCTGCAATAGAATCATGGAAAAATCCCTAAGACACTATGAGGTACTGCATAAGGTATCTACTCCATATCATCCATAAACTTGTGGACAAGATGAGCTTTCTAATAGAGAAATCAAGAGAATATTAGAGAAAGTGGTAGGGAAGTCTAGGAAGGATTGGTCTATGAGATTAGATGATGCAATATGGGCCTATAGAACAGCATTTAAAACTCCCATTGGCATGTCTCCTTATCAGTTGGTATATGGTAAGGTTTGCCATCTCCCTGTGGAGTTAGAACATAAGGCATGCTGGGGAACAAAGATGTTAAATATGGATTTTGACCAATCTCAAGAGGAAAGAGTCCTAAAACTCCATGAACTTGAGGAGTTCAGACTCAATGCTTATTAGAGTGCCTCAATCTATAAAAAGAAAACTAAGAGGTGGCATGATAAGTGGATAAATAGAAAAGAGTTTCAAAAGGATGATAAGGTCCTATTATTCAATTCTAGACTGAAACTCTTTCTAGGAAAACTAAGATCAAAGTGGTCTGGACCTTTTATTATGAATGAGGTTTTCCCTCATGGTGCAATTGAGATGAAAGAACCAGCCACTGGAAGAACTTTTAAGGTGAATGGCCAGAGACTCAAACTCTACTTTGGAGGAGAGTTTGATAGGCAGAAAACCTCTATTCTGTTGTAGTCACCTTCTTAGGTGTCAAAGGTCAAGCAAGTGACCTTAAAGAAGCACTTTAGGGAGGCAACCCTACACTTTGATTGTTGCATTTTATGTTTTGTGTTGGAAATAATAAAAGAAAACTAAAATTTTTTATCAAGGTGTAAATAAACTTGTAAAATTTTGAATAAGGTTTGAGTTGCATATTTTGAATTTCAGTATACATATGCACTTCACCAGAATAATAAAATTATGGACCAGGAAGTACGCGTATATACATTTCAAAATGGGCATTGTTACATGGAATTAAATTAGCATCAGACCCTCCTGGTGCTTAAGCGAATCCCTCTCACGCTCAAGCATGGATAAAATTGTTCCCTCACGCTTAAGCGTGACTTCAGCAAGCTTAAGCGTGACTCTTGTATATGGCTCTACGCTCGAGCGTGACAAATTCACACTTAAGCGTGATCGCGCCTGGACTAGATATGACCTTGGCGCTTGAGCGAAGCCTGTGTGCGCCTGAGCGTGATTCATGAAAATGCCTCACGCTTGAGCGAGCATTATTCACGCTTAAGCGTGATCATGGTAATGAAGCCATATGATTCTTTTGTTATGCCTACTCGCTTGACCGAGTCTTCTTGCGCCTGAGTGAGAGCATTGGTAGTCTAGGTGAATTTTTGGGTGCTTGAGCGAATAATATCTGACCCCACTGAATCCAAATTGGTGCTTGAGCATATGCCTACACGCTCTAAGCGTGATCCCCTATGCCTTATGGAGAATATCGCGCTTGAGCTTGGCCCATCACGCTTAAGCGTAATCGAGAAATATATGCTCTGATTTGGCCTTGCGCTTAAGCGTGACCACTTCACACTTGAGCGTGATTCATGTAATTGGCCTTGTGCTTGAGTGAGTAAATTCACGCTTAAGCGTGAGCATGCCTGCACCAAACTTGTCACTGTTTTATGCCTTGCGCTTGAGCGAACACTTTGGCGCTTAAGCGTGAGCCTTAGACCTATGGTATATACCTCCACACTTAAGCGTGGTAACTATCCGCTTGAGCGTGCTCGGGGTTGAGAGAGTTAAGAGCTTGCTGTTGAAGCTTGTCGCTTAAGCGTGGTCCCTTAGCGCTTGAGCGTGCCCATGATACTTTCTCTTCGCTTAAGCGAACTAGCTTCGCTTAAGTGTAATCGTGCTGTACTAAACCTGATTCATGGTCCTATTACTCGCTTAAGCGAATTATGGTCCGCTTGAGTGAAATTCATACCTGATGGTACTTGTTATGATTTAATATGGGTGTTGGTATGCCTAAGGTTCAGCGTAACTACGCGTACCTCATGTATTAGGTTCAACATTATAAAACCCTCTCAGCGTACAAACCCTAACTCTGTATGTTAGAACCTTGGGTTTTGAAGAGGAAAAGACACAATCTCTGGATTCCTTTGAAAGGTACCATCTTTTCAGTTCTTACTTTTAGTTCATAGTTAGAATTTTTGTATTTCATTGTTTCAATTTCAAATTCTTTTCATCCATCATATTTGTTCATCTTACATTTTCAATTTGCTGTGATTGTTTTTTTTGTGTATTTGTACTCATTTAGGCTTTATAAATACCATCCTGAATATTCACAATGTCTAGAAGATCACAAAGACTTTTTAGAAAATTAGAAAGAATTGTTGAAAAGGAAAGTATGAAGAAAACCCCAAAAGAGAAAGGAAAAGGGGTGGCTACTATCAGTATCCCTGATTCTCCATCAACTGAAAGGAGTAAAAGCCTTGAGGAAGAAAAGAAGTCTCAGACAGTTGAGGGTTTTGATGGGTATAGGTTTAGAGATTCTAAGGCCGCCCAAGATTATGAGAATAAGTTCAAACATAGGGGAGTAATAAGGGATAGAGCTTTAGTCCTAGAGGAAGAAAACTGTTCTGATTACACTGTGAAAGTTGCCATGTTAGTAAGAGGGTGGCAATTTTTTAATGAGAATTTAGGGAATGGTTACCAGGAACTTACTAGGGAATTTTATGCCAATGTAAGGGCCAATTCTATTGAGGATAAGTTTCCTTTTTCTTCCTTCTTGAGAGGAGTCACCATTCCTCTAACTGGTCATATATTGAATAAGCTGTTGAAAGTACCTATATTAGAATCCATCTTAATTATTTAAAGTTTGCTTATTCTCAGGCATCAATTGGATAAATTAATTGTTTTGATTGCTTGATTCATGATCCCTGTCCATAACTATTTTTCATCATTAATTATTTGTTCATTCATCATGCTAGTTAGCAATCTGAATTTATAATCTTGCATTGAGTTTAGGGACATGATTGGCTGATCACCTATAATTTATTAGCTTTCGAGCCTTTATTAATTCTTTTCCGAGTGTGCCTGCATTCTTGTTTAGTGAGATAGAATTTGCTTCAGTACTTGCTAAATGATTATATGTTTGCCAATTGGAAATGATGAAGGCCTTCTTTGATAATTAGCTAGGGCCAAATTTAGCCACCCTTAATGTTATTAATTATCCTTTGACCCAATAATTATGTTTGAGCTTGAGACCCTTTCATTCTGATTATGTACCTAACTTTACAAGCCAATTTATCTGAGAAAAACCAAGAGAATTATCCCTGGATGTTCCACTAATGAACTGTTGAGTCTTATCTTATTGCTAGGGACTAGCAAGTTCTAAGTTTGGGGATGAAGAGTGTGCCTAACAACAAAGCAAAGGACACACTCTGACCTTAATTATAGATGAAGGTTTTAAAAAAAAAGATAAGAGAAAAAAAATAAGGAAGAACAGCAAAAGCAAAAGAAAAGTGAAAAATCAGCAAAGAAGAAGGTGCAAAGCACCACAAGAAAAAAAATGGTATTAAAAAAATTAAAAAAGATGGAAGAAAAGAAAGAAAGAAAGAGTCCAAAGGACTAAAAGAGAAGGAAGTACAAAGCACCCCTTCATCTGAAAAATAATGAAAGCACAAAGAGCTAGTTTGAAAAGGCATTTAACTTAAGATTGAGGCAAGGCATCAGTGGGCACATCTTTTAACCCAACATTGACAAGAAAAACAAAAATAGAGACTGTAGCATAACCCTATTACAAGCTTAAAAAGCCCTTACTGATCCAATTGTGCTAGCATATGTCAGGATGTTTAGAACTGTTGCAAGCCTATGTTGATCTAACAATTATGCAGGTGATGAGTGCATGCAATTGAACCTATACACTGAGAGAAGAGTGAAACACCAATCCACTGAGGAAAGCATCACCAGCTTGTTTCCAAAGGAAGTGTGAGTAGTTATATTTTCAAAATTTGCGAAAAGAAAGCATGAATGGTATTCAATAATTATGGTATGAATTAAGTTAAGGAAAGGTTGATTGCTTTGAGTAAGTGCAATTAATTTAATTAATCTGAGTCTTTGCTTGAGGACAAGCAAGTTTTAAGTTTGGGGATGTGATAAGTCTTGAAAAGACTTAATTATTTCACCTTTAATTTAACTTAATCCATTTAATTTTGTTTAGTTTGGCATTATTATTTAATAAATTGTCAATAATTTTGGTTTTATTTATTTATTTCAAAAGTGTTTAAATTATGCAAGAAAATGATTAAAAAGAGAAAGTAGTTAAGGAAATTTGTTTATTTGTAAATTCACTAACCCAACGTACATATGCTGGACAGCCAGCGTACATACGCTAGGCATTTATTTGTTTGCATGTGCATGTGCAGTAAAATATTCTTCATGCTCAAGCTTGAAAACTTCACGCTCAAGCGTGAGATCCATGCAATTCACGTAAAAGGAAAGAAAGGAAAACATGACCACGCTCAAGCGTAATCATTCATGCTCAAGCGTGAAGACCAAATGCAATCACGCTCAAGCGAATATTCAACAGAATGTATGAAATAAAGCTCGCGCTTAAGCGCGAGTCCTTCACGCTCAAAGCATGAAGGTGGTTATTTAATTTGTTGTTTTTCCCTCCAAGTGAAGTGCTTCACCGTTATTGTTTTCTGTTGTACCTTAGTAACTTAAGTAATGTATGTAATTAATTATTTCTCTGTAATTATGTAATTAGATTAGTTAGTTAATTATTAACTAAGTATTCCTTTGTAATTAAGTTAGTTAGTTAGTTAGATGTCTATATATACTTATACATACTCTATAAGAAAAAGAGAGAGAGAACACACAGAAGCAATAGACGATTCATTTTCTCATTTCCAATCTCTTTCTAATTCTTTTCTCTCTCTAAATTTTCTCATCCATGTCTTTCCATATTCCTTCGATAGAATCCATTCCCATGGGTTTCTAAACCCCTAGGGTTGGGATTAGTGAAGCTTCCGATGGAATCTTGAAGCTGCATTGAGGAAATTATCTTCTGAAGTAAGAGGAGAACAAGTTGAGAAGTCATTAACTTGGTGTGAAAATCCTGAGCTATTAACAAGATGCATAACTCAAAGAGGATTTATATTCTTTGGCAAGCACACCAATCGTTAAATTTGTAATATATTTGATTGTTCCCACAAGGATTGTGGTAATTACCTCAATCTTGGACTAGCACAAGCTGAACCAACAATAGAATTTAGTATAATATTCATTCTATTTTTGTTATTTTTCACTTTCTATGTTTTTATATTTTCAGAAAGAATATAAGAGATGAAATGTGATGAATAAAAGATAGGTTAGGATTACTTTAGCTTACAACTTCATCAAGGAACATGCAATCGAGGTTCAATTAAGCTTCAAATGCAAAAGGACAATTCACAGTTGGTTAATCCTTAATTCCTTAGGTGAGTAACACTAATTCCTAAGCATTAAACCCTAATCCCTTAGGTGTTCAATTACAGAGAAATCTAATGCGAAATTGGGGGTTGAACCTAACTATTCACCTAATTACTAGGCCTGAATTAGTTAGGAAGCCAGAAGTTACCTAAGCCTTAACCATGATTCCTCACTGGTTAGATTCTTCATTTGGATCTAAATTTGTCAATTCAGCAGAGTAGATCCACTTCTTAGCTTGTTCTCCTCTTGTTTCAGAAGATAATTTCCTCAATGCAGCTTCAAGATTCCATCGAAAGCTTCAGCAATCCCAACCCTAGGGGTTTAGAAACCCATGGAAATGGATTCTGTTGAAGGAATATGGAGAGACATGGACGAGAGAATTTAGAGAGAGAAAAGAATTAGAGAGAGATTGGAAATGAGAAAATGAATCGTGTTATTGCTTCTGTGTATTCTCTCCCTCTTTTTCTTACAGAGTATGTACAAGTATATATAGACATCTAACTAACTAACTAACTTAATTAATTACAAAGGAATACTTAATGTAATTATTTAACTAATCTAATTACATAATTACAGAGAAATAATTAATTACATACATTACTTAAGTTACTAAGGTACAACAGAAAAAAGCAACAGTGCAGCACTTCACTTGGAGGAAAAACAGCAAATTAAATAACCACCTTCACGCTTGAGCGTGAAGGACTCGCGCTTAAGCGCGGGCTTTATTTCATACATTCTGTTGAATATTCGCTTGAGCGTGATTGCATTTGGTCTTCACGCTTGAGCGTGAATGATCACGCTTGAGCGTGGTCGTGTTTTCCTTTCTTTCCTTTTACGTGAATTGCATGGATCTCACGCTTGAGCATGAAGTTTTCAAGCTTGAGGGTGAAGAATATTTTACTGCACCTGCACATGCAAACAAATAAATGCCTAGCGTATGTACGCTGGCTATCCAGCGTATGTACGCTGGGTTAGCGAATTTACAAATAAACAAATTTCCTTAACTACTTTCTCTTTTTAATCATTTTCTTGCATAATTTAAACACTTTTGAAATAAATAAATAAAACCAAAATTATTGACAATTTAATAAATAATAATGCCAAACTAAACAAAATTAAATGGATTAAGTTAAATTAAAGGTGAAATAACTTGATGCATAAATCCTGAGCCATTAACTTGGTGTGTAACTCTCGGAGGATTTATATTCTTTTGGCAAGCGCACCAATCGTTAAATTTGTACTATATTTGATCCTCCCATAAGGGTTGAGGTAATTACCGTAATCTTGGACTAGCACAAGCTGAACCAACACAAGCAGATAGAATTCATTCTATTTTTGTTGTTTTTAAACTTTCTATGTTTTTGTATTTTTAGAAACAATATAGAAGATGAAGTGTGATCAATGGAAGATAGGTTAGGATTACTTCAGCATACAACTTCATCAAGGAACATGCAATCGATGTTTAATTAAGCTTCAGATGCAAGAGGACAATTCACAGATGGTTAATCCCTAATCCCTTAGGTGACTGACACTAATTCCTAAGCATTAAACCCTAATCCCTTAGGTGTTCAGTGACAGAGAAATCTAATGCGAATTTGGGGGTTGAACCCTAACTAATTACTAGGCCTGAATTAGTTAGGAGGCTAGAAGTTACCTAAGCCTCAACCATGATTCCTTACTGGTGAGATTCTTTATTTGGATCTGAATTTGTCAATTCAGCAGAGTAGATCCACTTCTCAGTTTGTTCTCCTCTTACTTCAGAAGATAATTTCCTCAATACAGCTTTAAGATTCCATCTGAAGCTTCAGCAATCCCAACCCTGGGGGTTTAGAAACCTATGGGAATGGATTCGGACGAGGGAATGTGGAGAGATATGGACAAGAGAATTTAGAGAGAGAAAAGAATTAGAGAGAGATTAGAAAATAAGAAAATGAATCATATTCTTGCTTTTGTGTGTTCTCTCCTTCTGTGTTTTTAGTGTATGTACAAGTATATATAGACAACTAACTAACTAACTAACTTAATTAATTACAAAGGAAACTTAATTAATAATTAAACTAACTAATCTAATTACATAATTACAGAGAAATAATTAATTACATACATTACTTAAGTTACTAAGGTACAGCAGAAAACAGCAACGGTGCAGCACTTCACTTGGAGGGAAAAACAACAAACTAAATAACCACCTTCACGCTTGAGCGTGAAGGACCCGCGCTTAAGCGCGATCATATTATTTGCATTCTGTTATGAATTCACGCTGGAGCGTGATGAAAATAAGCTTAAGCGCATCCTTGAATTTATGGTTACAGAGGATTCACGCTTGGGCGTGACTAGGCAAGCTTGAGCGTGAAGTTTATATCTTACTGCACCTGCACATGCAAACAAATAAATTCCTAGCGTATGTATGCTGGCTGTCCAGCATATGTACGCTGGGTTAGTGAATTTACAAATAAACAAATTTTCTTAACTAATTATCTTTTTTAACTATTTTCTTGCATAATTTAAACACTTTTGAAATAAATAAATAGAACTAGAATTAATGACAATTTATTAAATAATAATGCCAAACTAAACAATATTTAATGGATTAAGTTAAATTAAAGGTGAAATTATTAAGTGTTTTCAAGACTTATCACATCCTCAAACTTAAAACTTGCTTGTCCTCAAGCAAATACTTAGATTAATTAAATCAATTGTACTTACTCAAGACAATCAATCCTTTCCTTAATTTAATTCATACCATCATTATTGAATACCCTTCATGCTTTCTTTCTGTAACTTCTGAAAATATAATTACTCACACCTCATTTGGGAGCAAGCTGGTGATGCTTTCTCACTAGATTAGTGTTTCACTCTTCTCTCAATGTATAGGTTCAATAATATGCATTCATCACCTATATAATTGTTAGATCAACATAGGCTTGCAACAGTTCTAAACATCATGACATATGCTAGCATAATTGGATCAGTAAGGGCTTTTTAAGCTTGTAATGGGGTTAAGCTACAGGCTCTATTTTTGTTTTCTAGTTAATGTTGGGTTAAAAGATGTACCCACTGATGCCTTTCCTCAATCTTAACTTAAATGCCTTTACTAACTAGCTCTTTTTACTTTCATTATTTTCAGATGAAGGATACTCAATTACTTGTGGTGCTTTGCACCTTCATCTCTTTCAGTCCTTTGGACTCTTTCTTTTTCTTTTTCTTTTCTTTAATTTTTTTTCAACACCATTTTTTTTCTTTATAAGACTTGCTTTACTGATTTTTCACTTTTCTTTTGCTTTTGATGTTCTTTTTTTCAATTTTTTTCTTCTTTTTTATTTTTCAAAATCCTCATCTATAATTAAGGTCAGAATGTGTCTTTAATTGCTGTTAGGCACACTCTTCATCCCCAAACTTAGAACTTGCTAGTCCCTAGCAATAAGATAAGACTCAACAGTTCATCAGTGATACATCCAGGGATAATTCACTTGGTTTTTCTCAGATTAATAGGCTTGTAAAGTTAGGTACATAATCAGAATGAAAGGGTCTCAAGCTCAAACTTAATTATTGGGTCAAAGGATAATTAATAACATTAAGGGTGGCTAAATTTGGCCCTAGCTAATTATCAAAGAAGGTCTCCATCATTTCCAATTAGCAACATATAATCATTAGCAAGCACTGAAGCAAATTCTGTCTCACTAACAATAGTGCAGACACACTCGAAAAAGAATTAATAAAGGCTCAAAAGCTAATAAATTATAGGTAATCAGCCAATCATGTCCCCAAACTTAATGCGAGATTACAAATTCAGATTGCTAACTAGCATGGTGACGATATAAATAATTAAGGATGAAAGTAGTTATGGAGAGGGGTCATGAATCAAGCAATGTGAATCAATTAATTTATCCAATTGATGCTTGAGAATCAGTAAGATTTAAATAATTAAGATGACTTCTAAATTAAATACAGTTAACACCTTTCATAAGTTAATGAGAGTAAGGGATCGATTACTTCCCTTCTTACCTATATGGACATCAAAAGGTCAGAATACAAATCAGAAAAGAAATAGCAACAAATAACTTAACATAGAAATAAAATTTCATTACAGCGAAAAAGGAATACATTGTTCAAGAAAGGACATTGACATAGAGTTATTACAACACAACTGAACATGTGAGCTGAATGGACATGATGGATGCATTAAATTCAAAATTGAAATAGTGGAATGTAATAATTCTAGCTATTAACTAAAATCAATGAATGAAAGAGATGTTACCTTTCAATGGAATCCAAAGAATATGTTTTTTTTTCTTTTTAAGAACTAGAGCTTCCAACGTACAAGGGGTATGAGTCATGGGTACGCGTAGGTACGCTGGATCTGGGTATACATACGCTCACATTAAAGTATAACAAGTGGTAAAGTATGGGTTCACATTTAAGCGTACAATGGTCACGCTTGAGGATCACATTGAGCTTATAGAAGCTCGCTCAAGGGTGTTCACTCAAGCGTGTGGACATAACAAAGTGGAACAAGTGGTAAAGTATGGTACTCACGCTCAAGCGCTCATGATCATGCTTAAGCGTATAGTAGTCACGCTTAAGCATGACATTCTCTCGCTCAAGCGCGACAGCGTAACAAGCTTAGTACAGCCACTCCCACGATCACGCTTAAGCGTGATCATTCCTTGCTCAAGCGCGAGGCATATCTATGGGTCACGCTTAGGTCACGCTTAAGCGTCACTTTCTTCTCGCTCAAGCGTGAAGCTTAAGCTCAAGCGTGAAGGGAGCCTGATTCTTATTCTAGCTACTGGACCCACACGTAGGTACGCTGGGATTTGAGCGTATGTACGCTTACTTCCTGGTCCATAATTCTTATTCTTTTACTGATGCGCGTATGTACATAGAAATCCAACGTATGTACGCTCAAACCTTATTCAAAATTTTTCAAGGTTTTTCAGTCTTTTCTTCTTTCTCCCTTTTTAGTTTTCTTTTGTTTTATTTTTTTTTTGTATTTATAAGGAAATTGAAAGTAACAAAGAACCAACATGAAACACAAAATGAGAAAATAGATACTATACAATGGTATGACTACAGAACACAAAATTGGAATATTTTTTTTCACATAAAGGAACTAAGATGCATGAATAGAAACTACCTGCATGGAGAGAAAGAGATGGTGTAGAAGTGCATACTTTGGTGGTACATTATTCAAGGAATGAAGATGAGCGTAAGAATGCTTCTTGGGAGCAACCACTGTGTAATCCTGAAAATTCTGTTTTGTTTTTTTTCTTTTTTTTCTTCTCTCTCTCTTTTTTTTAACTATATTTTTCTCTCCTTCTTCTTTTTTTTTGAAACCTTTTCTCACTACTTTATTTATGTACAAGAAAAACAAACATAGGCTCATCCTCCAAGATCCCATTGCTTATGACCATACACTCTTGGTCTTTTAGATCCAGTTTTCTCCTTGTTATGTTTGAGGCTAATGCTCAACATAACTTTCCTCCAACCTTTCTTTTTCCAAACTTTCTACTTTTTCTTCTTTTTCTTTTCTTCACTCTTTTTCTTTTTCTGTTTTATGTTAGTGTCCCTCTTTTTGTGCCACAAGCAATGTTCTTCTTGACTTGAGAATTCGCGTTTCCTTGTGATTTCCATAGCTGCAGTAGTTACCACTAGCAAACGCCCTTCATGACATGGCTGGATTTCTTCTTCTTTTATATTCTCAACATCTAAACATGTTAACTCTTCTTGTGCATGAACCTCTACTTCTTTCTCTGCATTCACACTTGGCTCTAACAAAATTTCAGTATCATTATTGTGTTGCCAGATGTGGTTTCCATCTCAGCTGAGACCTCTACCTCTTCTATCACTTCTTGCTCAACAATAGTGTATGATTGAGTCTCAACTTCCTTAATCACTTTTGCTGTCATTTCTTCACTTTGTACTACTTCAACACTTTCCTCATCAAAGTAATTACCTAATGACAGCTCCTACTCTTGTTCTTCTTCAGACTAATCTTCTTCATTCCAATCATCGAAGAATGCTTCACTAGATATACCATCATCTTCGAATTCTGAAGTATAATTCCTATCACTTTCTTCTTTACATTCTTTAATTGACTCTTTTTCCATCAAATATCCCTGAACTTCCTCATTTTCTTTTTTATCTTTTATCTCTACATCAACTTCAAGTTCAGGTTCATCCATCCCAATGTTTTCTAGCTAGTCTTCTTCTTCCCCAAACTTAGTTTCCTCAACTAGACCAACATCATCATCCCACAGCTCTTCATATTGGTCTTCACTTTGTACAACCTCTGTATTTCTTTGTTCTTTGGCCAATTGCTTTGCAATAAAATCCACTTGCTTTTGAATGTTCATGATTGAATTATCAAAATTTTTTAGGCTGGTTTGAGTGACTTCCATGAATTGAATTAAAATCATTTCTAACTCTGATTGCTTTTTTTCAATTGGTTGTACCTCTTCTACATGGTTCATGCATAATGTTTGTGAATATTGAAGAAACTTTGCTAAGGTGTCATCAAGATCCATCACCTGTAACTTTTAACTTTCAGGAGCTAGAAAAAACATAAATGCAACAACTAACTACAAACAAGGCTACTGCAATGGTTAGTGCTACCACTAAAATAGCCAAAAACAACTAACAGCAAACACTCAACATAATACCAACACTTTACAAAATCTACTCCTATAACAAAATTCACTAACAACTAACAAAAGTTACAGAGACTAAAAAAAATGGTTCAGTCTAGTACCGGTCCAAGGATTGTTGATATTACTCAACAATCCCCGGCAACGGCGCCATTAACTTGATGCATAAATCCTAAGCCATTAACTTGGTGTGTAACTCTTGGAGGATTTATATTCTTTTGGCAAGCGCACCAATCGTTAAATTTGTAATATATTTGATTGTCCCATAAGGATTGAGGTAATTACTGCAATCTTGGACTAGAACAAGCTGAACCAACACAAGCAGAATTCATTCTATTTTTGTTATTTTTAAACTTTCTATGTTTTTGTATTTTCAGAAACAATATAGAAGATGAAGTGTGATCAATGGAAGATAGGTTAGGATTACTTCAGTGTACAACTTCATCAAGGAACATGCAATCGAGGTTCAATTAAGCTTCAGATGCAAGAGGACAATTCACAGATGGTTAATCCCTAATCCCTTAGGTGACTGACACTAATTCCTAAGCATTAAACCCTAATCCCTTAGGTGTTCAGTGACAGAGCAATCTAACGTGAAATTGGGGGTTGAACCCTAACTATTCACCTAATTACTAGGCCTGAATTAGTTAGGAAGCTAGAAGTTACCTAAGCCTCAACCATGATTCCTTACTGGTGAGATTCTTTATTTGGATATGAATTTGTTAATTCAGCAGAGTAGATCCACTTCTTAACTTGTTCTCCTCTTACTTCAGAAGATAATTTCCTTAATACAGCTTCAAGATTCCATCAGAAGCTTCAGGAATCCCAACCTTGGGTGTTTAGAAACCCATGGGAATGGATTCGGATTAGGGAATATGGAGAAACATGGATGAGAGAATTTAGAGAGAGAAAAGAATTAGAGAGAGATTAGAAAATGAGAAAATAAATTGTATTCTTGCTTCTGCGTGTTCTCTCCTTCTGTGTTTATAGAGTATGTACAAGTATATATAGACAGCTAACTCACTAACTAACTTAATTAATTACAAAGGAAACTTAATTAATAATTAAACTAACTAATCTAATTACATAATTACAGAGAAATAATTAGTTACATACATTACTTAAGTTACTAAGGTACAACAGAAAACAACAACGGTGCAGCACTTCACTTGGAGGGAAAAATAGCAAATTAAATAACCACCTTCACGCTTGATCGTGAAGGACTCGCGCTTAAGCGCGATCATATTATTTGCATTCTATTATGAATTCACGCTTGAGCGTGATGAAAATAAGCTTAAGCGCGTCCTTGAATTTATGGTTATAGAGGATTCATGCTTGGGCTTGACTAGGCAAGCTTGAGCGTGAAGTTTATATCTTACTGCACCTGCACATGCAAACAAATAAACTCTTAGCGTAGGTACGCTGGCTGTCCAGCGTATGTACGCTGGGTTAGTGAATTTACAAATAAACAAATTTCCTTAACTAATTATCTTTTTTAACTATTTTCTTGCATAATTTAAACACTTTTGAAATAAATAAATAGAACTAGAATTAATGACAATTTATTAAATAATAATGCTAAACTAAACAATATTTAATGGATTAAGTTAAATTAAAGGTGAAATTATTAAGTCTTTTCAAGACTTATCAATTATGCATGTTTAGTATTCAAGTTTCATGTTATTATTTCAAACTTTACTAGTATGAACTTCAAACGGGAGAATGACTTTCATGCGTGTTAAATCACTTTAACGGAAGTAAAAGTTGAAATACCCTTAATATACCAATTACTAGGGATAGAGTTGGTAATGATTGTTATGTTAAGGCCAGCACTTAAAGCAAGTTTTTACTGAGAAAGCATCCGAGGGATCAAACTTTATGATAACTATTTAGAATTTATTCACCGAGGGATTGGGTTTAATGATTTTAAGCTGCAATAACATGAACTTGATGATTAAGTATGCGTGTTTATAATTGTTATGTTATATTTTAGTGCGGGGATCCAAATTCCAACATAATTTGTTATATTGTATTTAAATCTCAAGTATTGGAATTATTCTTAAGTACCGTTTTTCTAAGTAAATTTCTAGATAGATTTTTAATTTACTTTATACAATCCTTTTCATAATGAAGCAATTAATCTCTAAATCTATGAATATTGTATACTTTGTAAATGAATCATTCTTTTGATAATAAGTTTTGACACTTTTTACCATAGTAAATAAAAATTACTGTCTCACATTGAAAAACATTCAATCCTTGAGGGAACGATATCTATTTTGAAAAGTACAACAATATATTGGTGCGCTTGCCAAAAAGCCAATAACACTCAGGTTCTAACAATCATCACATTTTTCTTTTGAAAGAAAAGCATAAAGTATATATAACATTAACTTCTATTTCTTAGTAGGCTACTAAAGTATAATCACAATTCAACACAAATAAAAGTGATGCAATGACCGTCGTGGTGGTTAACAGAGCCAGACAATGAAAATTGCACCATGCAACTTCTATGTACTATGTAGTATTTTTCTAGAAAGATTTATTGGGAAAATACTCTTATCTTAAACATGCAAAGTTTTTATTTCTTCAAACTAAGGTACTATCACTGAAATTTTATCTATTATACTAATAAAAGTAAAGAAACAATAAAGAATGGAAGATAAAGCCTCATTTTACCAATTATTTGTGAAAATTTCATGGCAGTCAGCTTTACAGCTATGCTAGAAAAGCTATTAAATTGTGTTCTTAGGTAACAGTCAATCAAGTCATGAGTAAAATTTGAATAGCCAATTCTGTGGGATGGACACATTGGCTAATTGGAGAAAAACAAATGCATGTGAGAGAAGTAATGATGGGTTGTATGCTTCAACCATAAAAACATGGGAGTTAGAGCCAGGAAATCAAAGTAGCTCACCACATGAGTCCTGGTCTTTTATGCATGTAGGGTGTTTGTTTAATGAAGAGTAGTGAGGGATACTAGTACCAAATTATGTTTATTAAGAGAGAAAGAAATAACTACTAACAGAGAGAGGAACAAAAGGTGAGTGAGATGAACAATTGTCATTTGATAGTGACCCGAAATCCCCATAATATTTTAATAATAGTTTGATAACAGGAAATGAGCCTCACTCTAAAGAGTATAGAGAAAACATCAGATACTATAATAGCATATTCTCATTTACATCAGTTGAGGGGAAGGTGGAAGCATCCATTAATGATGGATCTGCCACAACTTAATTTATTGTAAGCAAACAAAATTTTCAAGTTCAACAAACTAACACATGAGAAACAAATCTGAGGGAGTGAGGGAAACGGTGAGGGAGATGATCGTGGCCTGGAGATGACAGATGGAGGTCATGTGAGGGAAATCGGTAAGGGAGATAAGCTTGGCGGAGGGAAATAAACCGGTGAGCTATAGAGGCAAGCGGCAAGGGAAATGCGATGCTGGTGGAGACGGGAGGGTAAGGGAATTGAGACAAGGGAAAAGGGTAAGAGGATTTCGGGATTTGCACTCAAAAACTGAAGAAGGGGAAAGGTTTCCCTCGAGTAAATTATTAGATTTAGCGACAGAAAGAGTATGTCGCTAGCCCGTCGCTAGATAAGCACTAAAAGGATGACACATGCCCAAACTAGCGATGACGTATATCCCGATGCTAAATTAACTAAACTAGCGACAAAAGCAATCCATCGCTAAACTCAACAACACTTAGTTTAGCGACAATAGCAATGACGACTCTCTTTACTTAGACTTAGTAACGACCTCTCCCCGTCGTTGATACGGCCAACCTTCATGACGATGTTTAATGTCATCGCTACCATCAACCCTAAACCTTAGCAACGTCACGCTTCCGTCGCTCCCTTGGGCGCCAACAAAAAAAATTAAAGGCAACCAAAAAATGAATTCAGGTCATATAGCGACGGACATCCATGCCATCGCTAACATAAAAATTAGGAATAGCAATGCAGAAATTCCGTCGCTAACATTTGGCGCCAATAAAAACTATGGAGGGAAAACAAAAGAGAGGGAGGGAAGTTTAACGACAGCTTAAGCGATTGGCTGAAGACTCAGCGACGAAGTTAGCGATGGGTTTTTGCAAATTTTAGCGACGAGGTACTTTGGTCGTTGATTTGGTGACTAATTTTATTTTCAAGGTCCCTTCTTGCATAGCGCTCACTAATTTGGTCGCTAATTAACGACAAGATGGGTCGGTCGCTAACTTGAAGTAGCTATCAGAGGTTTTTTAGTAGTGTCATCATTACGAAAATGGTTGTGTCCAAACATCACATTAAGAAATGAAATGAAGACTACCCACTATCAGACACGTGTCCCTCCCTGAAACTCCCTAAAAAATGTTATGAATTCCTCCTGACGTAGACAGACAAACGAGAAGCCTATAACTGACTTCCACGTCAAACCACTCAGAAAAGAGCCACTCAGAATTCCTCACTCGAAAGAAAATCACTCAGAATTCCTTATTGAGAAGAAAGTCACTCGATATCAATTTACCTAAAAACACCTCAACTCGACACCTAGTCACTCAGCCTTGCCTTTTGTTGAGGGCTCGTGACTGGGGGGCACATGTTCCCCCAAGGTCGGGAGAGGGCCCCATGGGACCCTCCCTTCCCCTCTATTTTTGGGAAAATATCTTGGATATTTTGATTCCCCTTGATTTTAATAGACGATAGTTATCTCTTAGTAGTTGGACCAAAGTCATGGCCCCACCTTTACCCATTGTATAAATAAGGCCTTAAAGCCTCCTTGTAAGCCAAGTGGCATTTTTAAATAATAATTCTTTTAAAGTAATTCTTTAAGGTTTAGCTTTTAAACGCTCAAGAGTAAACACTTAGCATTAAGAACATGTTCAATCCTAACTGAATATGCTCTCTAAGTCCTTGTAACGTAAGACTGCCAGCAAATATATGGAAGGGAAGGAGGAAGAAAGTTCTAATAAAAAGCACTTACAGCCATCCGCATAAAAACAACATCCAAAAATTTAAAACAACATCATAAAAATAAAATTCAAAAGAAAAATAATATTCCAATCGAAACTAATATAATAAATAGTAACCATATGAAGAGAAGAATCCTCTGTATCTCAAGCCTACTTGTAATTTTGGGCCTCAAAACTTGGTCATCTTGAAGATATCAAAGGAGAATGCACAAAGGGAGATGATCATTCTATCAATTCCATCAACTGGAGGCAACATCTACACAAGAAAAAATGACTCGTAACTCATACTTACTTGCGCTTAATTTAAAAAACTAGATCCTCTAAATGGCACCATATGCAGATAAGGGTTACATATCCATGACTTGTTATCTTTAGTATTTGTATTTTTGATAAAATTACGATATTTCATCAATGATTTTGCATTTCACTCTATAATGCAATCTATGGAGATTCAAAATTCATAGCAATGTGTAGATAGAGTGACTTGAATTTGAAGCAGTACACTGTAAACTAATGTATGAGATAAATTGTGTAGATGTCAAAGAGACCAAACATTTTATTGGAAATCATGCAAGTTCAGCTGAAGTTGTTGTGCAATACCCAATGCAACAATGTCGAGCGAAAGGATGGGCTATTGTTCACAATCAACTCATGTAAATCAAGCTGTAAGTAAAATAATAGTTAGAATTATATAATTTGATTTAGTCTCATGTAAATATTTTCAAGAGACCTTTGACTCTTTGTTACTATATAACAAAACATTTTGTAATACTTTTAAAACCTACATAAATAGAAACACTTTTTAATATAGTTGTGAATATAAATACATAGAGCATGTTAAATCACGTGAATTCTTGTGTCGTTTTTCTCTCTTTTATTTTGTTTCATGGCATTGCTCCTAATAGACATAGCATAGGAAAACACCTAAACTTGAAGAATTCCTAGTTCCCTCCACCGAGCAACTGATGAACATAACAAGACCCAATCTGTGTTTACTATTTATATGCACACCCACATTGATGCATCTATCTAATTACAGAACTTTGAAGTGTTTGATTCCTGAAAGCTCCGGTACCAAGGTGCATGTATGTCAATTCTAATTAAAAGAGTAAAGTAGTACTAACTAAGAAATGACAAGTAAGGCATCATTCTTGATATTATAAGTTCTTTATGTAACAAAAAATTAATACAAGAGGTATGAGCTTTTTCCATAAGAAATTCTTTGCTCCAACAATTGTCCGTTGGCCGTAAAATTTTAATATAGTGAGATAAAGTAAACTAAAGTTGAAATAAAAGGGTTTGACAAAAAGAAAAGTTGTAACAAAGGGAAGAAAGAAAAATAGTGACGGTTACAAAAGGACTTGCACTGGTTCGAGACCGGTTTTCCATATGCCAGGCCCATTAAGCAATGATTTTTTCCCATGGAGGGAATATTTCATACTTTGCTTGTATGTTTATTATATAATAATGGTAACTTTATCTTTACCCATATTGTGATACTAAGTGATGGAGAATGGAATGATTGTTGAAATAAAGTTCAATTTTACCGATTAATGAATTAGAAACCCGCTTTTAATATTACTTATTTTATTTTATCTGAAAACTCAATAAACACTTAAAAATATTCTTTAATCAAAAACTAAATATTAATCTCTTCATGGTATAGAGATCATAAAAATAGATATTTTTTTTAATAAATTGTATGTATTTAGAAGAATTTAAACTAATAATAATATGTTTAAAAGATTAATTGTTTATATATTGTTAGCCAAAATCACTCAATATTGATTCAAAAACAAATCCAGAAGTAGTTAAATGGCATTTGAAGGAAAGAATATGTGTGAGTTAATTTACTTGATGTCCCTTCTCATCTCCTTCCTTTAACAACCAACATAACATGCTTTGGTTTTATCAAAACAACATTGAAACATGTTCCCCAACTTGGATCTCATTCTCCTTACCCTTCTCCATGGATCCTTCGTTTTCCTTGTGCTACTCATCATTATCTTCATCATTCTTCTTGTTCTCTTAATTGCATTCTCCCTGGGACTCTTCTCACTTTTCCTATTCGATTTGCACCATGTTTCCTCACCCCTTTCCGAATGCTTCAATATGGTAAAGGGTGATCTTGAATTGGGTACAATCCTTATTCTCATTTCCCTCACCCATCAACTTGTTGACTTTGTATTTGTCTCAAAACAGTGGCAAAAACGCAGGGTTGTTAGTGAATTCCAAGTGAAGGCACATCAATATTCCAAAAGGCATTATGTTCATGTATTGAAGAATGTACAGTAAGAACAATTCAGCTCCACTTGCCACGGTCATTCTCAATTCTCATTTCATGTCTCATAGTCTCCAATTCTACCATTTCAAGTAAATACTGTAAAATGGTTCTCAAGATTTGAGTTCCGATCAATCTCAATTTGTACATTAATTTGTTAGTACTCAGAGCCATATACGAGATTTTTTTTAATCAAATTTTTGTACTTAAAGTATTATTTGAATATTAAATTTGAATATGCAGTATATAAATACTTCATTATGTGTATACATATAAGATGCTATATTATATATTTCATAAATTTAAATTCTTTGTTTACTACTTTTTTCTATAACTTTTAAAAATAGGTATACATACAATTTTGTCCTTTAAAATTATGTGCAACATCATATTTTTGTTTTTTGAAACCATGTGCAACATCATTAGACCTTAAAAAAAAATAGTAATTTATAAAAATTTTCAATTGTTGTCATAATATATTTTAATGTTTTTAAAATTAATTTCTTCAAACTAAATTAACAAAGGACCAAAGTTAACGACCAAAATTAACTCACTAGTGGAAAAAAAAAAGCTTTTTAGGTGAGAAATGGTTAACCTTAATTTTATACCAGTAAAAAATGACAAAATTTGTACCGGTCTTATATTTTTTGACCGGTGAAAAATCTTTTTACGTTACCTAACTCTTTTCACTAGTGAGGTATCATTTGATTTCCCTCTTTCAAAGCCCTTCCCTTCTCCCTCACAAAGCTCTTCCTCTTGATGCCTCCCTCTCAATGCCTCCTCTGTCATTGTCTCCACGTGATTTACGAATCCCTCTCTTCGTGACGCAACCACCGAAACCCTTTGTCAACACCAGAGTGAGTGTAACATCCTTCTATGGCACGACATCCTTAGCTACGAACTCAACCTTAGGTTTTACCCTCTCCTTTTTTCTGTTTGTGTTTTTTTATCTAGGTCATCCTAAATAAAACAAATTTAGGGTTTCATTGCATTGTTTTTAAGATGCATTGTTTAGAATTTGGTTGATAAAACAAATTTGGTTTCCTTCTTACTCTTTCAATTCACCAATTGAATTCGTTGTGGATTTTATGAGAATTCCTAATTCTAGAGATTTACGTTGTGATTTGTGTATTCTGTATTTTTGTTTGTCAACTCTTCTTCCCTACTTGCGCCATTGGGTCTAGATTAACAATGGTTTTTGTCTCTCTAATAAAGGTCGATGGTTTTATAGGATTATTGTTTCTAATATTTTTGTTAATTTAAAATTTCATTGCATTCTATAAACTTGTATCAATATAATAATATTATTAATATTTTTTTCTTTAAGAATCCATACAAGATTAAGTCATTGGAAATGACTAATTGGATATAAAATAGTAGAAGTTTAAAATAATAGTTAAACTTCATATTTAGATTTGTTTCATAATTATTTTTTTTTACAAAAATTAATTTTTAAAAGGTTAATAAAATATAGTTCCAAAGACTATCCTCCCAAATTTTATAAAATCTTTTTATATCATTTTATATAAATTAAAAAAATCCAATCATTCTAAATAAATACATTAAATTTATCAATTATTCTTATTTCTAAACTCACCATTAATTCATACTAATACTAATGAAGAAGAATAAAGCTTTTAAATTTTATTACTCATTTCACTTCCATTTAATTGTTCGGAAACAAAAGAAACAGACACAAATGTAATTAATATTGTTAATTTTTATAAAGCAATTGATTATTTTCTTATTTTATTATTATTTCTCTCGTATTTTTTACTCTTAAAATTCTTTTCATTTTTAATATCAATAAGGATAATATTAAAATAACAATAATTAATACTTTCTTGAAATTCTAAATGGATAATCAATATTCTCTTAAAACTTTAAATGGACAGTTAAATACAAATAAAATATTTGTCTTTAGATGAACAATTAAATAGAAACTAAATGAGTAATATCAAGAAAGAATATGTAATTAATAAGGATATAAGTTGAAAAAATAATATTACCTCATCCTTGAATATAAAGAAAAAGTAACTATCATACACCCTTTTAAAAAATAGTTAACCTCATTTAATGTCATTAATTTCATCTACAAAAATATATTTTTATTATAATTCTCTTCATTGGAACTAGTTAAGGTGATTTAATTTCTCTCCATTTAAATTTTGACCAGGTCTAGATACCCGTGTATGGGCAAGAGGGTAACTTTACCCACTTTCTCCCATCTACCGGTGTCGTAGGTGAACCTCCAGACTCAAGACCCGTATGAACCATCCTCCATACCGGGTAGTCCAGGTCATCACCAAGGCACACCGAAAAGTAACTTGTAATACTCGACAAACAGTACAAGGTATAGCTACGGGGAGCGACATTCATGGGAGACGTGGAGGCATCTGCGTCGTGTGTTAGATCCTCGTAGAATTATACTGACACAACGTACGGACTGTCCCCCAGCCCTAAGGGAATCTTACGTTCCTTGCATGCATATAAGTACCAAGGATTTCCTAACAATGGTACATTTTCTTTATTCTCTAATTACGTATAAAATTTCTTCCTTGACTGCTTACTGACTTGAGCGTCGAAGTGCCTTGCAGGTGGCACCACCTTTCGTCCCCTCAACGTGAAAGCTTGGTGTGAAGGATCTCAGGGACTCTAAGTCCTCTATCTCTTAACTGGAATAGAGGCTACAATATCGGATCCCACTGAACCAGTGTACAAACCATTAAGAGAAAAGAATATTTATGGCTGGTCCTACACCGGATCCTTGACCCCGGTTCAGACCAGTTCATTGGAACGCTCGATAGGACTCGATAGATTGATTCCTATTGTCATAGAAGTCTTGAACCTTTGATGGAGGGAAATATAAGGGACCTTCATGAGGGACATGTTGAGGATGACACACCCTTAGCCAACAGGTGCCTAGTCTTTAAATCCCCTAGAGGAAGCTCTTGGAGAATGAAGCCCGCGGGGATGTTTAATCCTCGTGATGAAATTATTAAGTACTGAGGGGGGAGTTGGCTGAGTTGAAGAGAGATAGGAAGTGCGCTGAGGAGAAGGTAGTTTCTCAGCCAGAGGAGACCCGTGAGGCCTCAGTAAGGGAGAAGGCTCATACCCTTAAATATTCTAAGATTCCCATATACAAGGAGATGAAGCAATCTCAAGATTTTAGGGAGAGAGTTGGAACTAGAGGGAAAGAAATAGTTGTGATAGCTTCGAGGACTTATAGACTCAGTGTCCCATTTTCCAGAAGGCTAATGAGTGTGCCCATCCCTAGGCACTTATAAACAACGCAGCCTCTTTCTATAGGGAGGTACTCAGGTAAGACTGATCCAAGTAAGCATTTGGATGCTTACATTATGAGGCAAAGTTCTTGGGAGCTAAAGAAGATGTGATATGTCGTATGTTCTCTCATACCCTAACTAGAGAGGCCCTTAGCTGGTTTAATTCTTAGGAGGATATGGTAATGGCCTTTAACGACCACTTCGTCATCTCCAAAGATGTTCCTAAAACATCACATACACTTTCGTAGATAAAAAAAGGAGAGGGCGAGTCTTTGAAAGATTTTTTGAAAAGATTCTACAAAGAGGCAATGATGGTTCCTAACCTTGTTGAGGCCATCCAGCTGCATATCGTCATAGAAGCCCTGCAACCAAAATCTGCCTTTGCTCTTTCCCTAGTAAAGAGCCCACCAGCCTCTTTTGAGGATTTCCTCAAAAAGGCATCAAAGTATATTGGCATCGAGATGCATCTCGGAGCCACGATGGTGAGAGTAAAACCAACACCCCCAACACCACTCCCGCCAAGGGAGAAGCCTATGTCGGAGCAGTCTTTCCAAAGGGAGAAGTTTAGGGACCAACCGCCATGAAGACCAAAAGGACGAGTCTCAACCTCTGGTCATTACGCACCTTTAAACATAACCCTCGCAGATATTGAGAGAAGTAGGCTGGCCGACGTTCAGCGTGCATGGAATCCGGAGACCATCCCTGGTAAAGAGACTAGGAAATCTACATAAATATTGCGATTTCCATGAGCAGACAGGATATTCTACTGAAGAAAATAGGTCTCTGAAGGACGCTATCGAAACCCTTATCCGTTAAGGAAAACTGAAGCAATACCTTTTTAAGGAGAGGTCACTTGATGAGCCAGACCGGATGGAGAAGAGGATTCGTGATCGCGATGAGGATGGTGTAATAGTTGGGGTCTTGTAAAAAGATTCACTACAACAGAGAAGTAGAAGGGTGTCGTAATTACTGAAGTTGTATAAGAGGTAAAGGCATTCACACAATAACAAAGAAGATGACGTGAGGTCATAAACATGATCGTTGGGGGATTTACTGGAGGAGGCGTATCGATCCAGGCTCGAAAGAATCACCACAAGATGATTCTTTCCGTTCAGGGTAAGCCCTAAGATAACCGTGCATTTTATGACGGTGTTCAGGCCCCAATGATCTTTTTCTCTAATGAAGACTTTGGCCCTATTGTTCCAGGAGGAGACGACGTAGTGGTCATCATTGTGGTCATAATAAACAAGGACGTTAAGCGAATCCTTATGGATCAGGGGAGCTCCTATGATGTTATTTTTTATAGTTATTTTAAGAAAATGGGTTTTAATGATTATGATCTTTAGCCTTATACATAGGAACTAACAGCTTTTAATGGAGCCAAGCAGCCAACAAAGTGATATCTGGATACCCTCGTGTCTTTTGAGGGTGAGCTCGAAGTGAGGATTATCAAATCTAGGGTTTTGGTGATTGACGTGGAGTCCCTATACAATGGGATTATAGGCCGACCCACGCTAAGTGCTATGGAGGCTATAGTGTCTACACCACACTTGCTCATCAAGTTCATTAATAAGGACAACAACGTTTCATTTGTCTGGGGTGACCAAGAGATGGCTCGCTTTTCCTATAATTTGAGCCTCAATATGGTGAACCTGGAAGTAATCAATAAAAAGAGGAAGTTGAATGACGGAGGGGCTACCCCGGGGTCTGTTAATCTAATTGACCTCGATCCCAAAGTTAAACTTAAGATTGACCCTTCAAATCCAATGTCAGCTGGAGGCTTTAGAGAAGTGGTATTGGTTGATACCCTGGAGAAAATTATGCATATCAATGATAGCCTGAAGGCTAGTATGGAGCAACGGTTACTTGCATTATTGAAGGAGTTCAAAGATCCTTTCACATGGACAGCTGCCGATATGCCAAGGATGGATCCTAACTTCTGTTGCCATAAGCTCTTAGTCTATCCAAAAACCAGACCGGTAGCCTAAAAGAAAAGGAGATTGGGCCCTGAGAAGTAAAAGGCTGCCTGTGAACAGATGGAGAAGCTTCTAAAGGCAGGTTTCATCAGGAAGATCCGGTATTCATCTTGGCTTTCCAATGTGGTAATGGTATAGAAAGCCAACGGGAAATGGAGAATGTGCACAAATTACATAGACCTGAACCGTTGCTGCCTAACATAGATAGAATGGTTGATGACTCATCTGGCTACCAGTTCTTATCTTTCATGGATACTTATTCAAGATACAACCAAATTTCGATGTAGGAAGGGGACCAAGAGAAGACTGCATTTGTCAATGACCGGGGTGTGTTCTGTTACACCGTCATGCCTTTCGATTTGAAAAACACTGGTGCCATATACCAGCGTATGATCAACAAAGTCTTTGAGGGTATGCACACTGAGCTGGTAGATGTGTGCATCGACGATATCATTATAAAGACCCCAGCTGAAGGTGACCATATGGAGTATTTAAGCAGTGTTTTCTCACGATTAAGGTAGTTTAACATGCGTTTGAATCTACTTAAATGTACTTTTATAGTGCCCGCTAGAAGATTCTTGGGCTTTAGTTTACCCAGCATGGTATTGAGGCAAATCTGAAAAAATGTCAAGTTATTAGGGAGCTGCAGAGCCTGAACAACCTTCATGAGGTTCAGTCATTGAATAGGAAAATCACCTCTCTGGCGCGATTCATGACCAAGTTGGCCCATCGATCGCTCCCTTTATACAAAATTTTGAAATCCAAGAAGTTTAAGTGGGGGCAGGAGCAGGAGCAAGCTTTTCAAGAGTTGAAGGATATGCTATCAAGACTTCCCATTTTGGTGAAACCTGACCCTAGAGAATGGCTCATTCTTTACTTGGCTGTTTCAGATGAGGCTTTGGGGTAGCCCTTGTGAAAGAAACACCTGAGGGTCAAAGGCCAGTATACTTTACTGGCAAGACGTTACAAGGAGATGAGGGCCAGTATCAGAAGATAGAGAAAGCCACTCTGTTAGTTGTCTAGGTCTCTCGACGCCTCAGGCCATATTTTCATAGACACCCCATTGTTGTAAGGACGGATCTCCCACGTCACTCAATACTGAGCAAGCTAGACCTTGTAGGAAGAATAATTAAGTGGTCAGTGGAGTTGTCAGAATTTAACATATCTTACGAGCCTTCTAGAGCGATTAAGGGTCAAGTGTTGGCAGATTTCGTGGTAGAGATGATAGGAACGGATCCTGCTATATCTCATTCCCATTGGACGGTGTACGTGGATGGTTCCTTAAATGGTAAAGGAAGCGGAACCGGTGTGGTTGTTCAGAGCGACGATGGGGTATATTTGGAAATTTCCTTATGCTTCAACTTCAAAATGTCTAACAACCAAGTAGAATACAAAGCTTGTCTAACTGGTTTGAGAGCTGCAACATCCCAAATTTTGAAGAAAAATAAACTATTCGATAATGATAATTAGTTATTTGTGGTCCAATATATATGGGAAAATTAATTAGACACTAGAGGTGAATTATCAGTAAATTAAAATTTACTGGAATCGGATGATTTAACAAATGACATGAGACCCACTTGGTCAAATTAAATATTTGATGGTTCTAGAATACTTAGAAAATTATTGTGGTTATGGTGGTATAGTTAAAATGATTTTTGGTGTTGAGGAAGTAATTATTCAGACATGAAGATGTTAATAGACGGAGAAAATAAGAGCCAAATAGAATTTAAAAAAATGTAAATTCCCCTTCTCTTCTCCTAATTTGACTCTCCATTTTTCCTCTCTCTCCTTACCCATTTTTGCCTATTGGATAAAGGGAAATATTACCCAAGGGAAAAGTAACATAATGCATCCTTTGGACCAATGGACAATGACCAATTTTTACATTTTCTCTCTCTTTCCCTTCTCATTTTTGGTGGGAACTTCTTCTTCTCCAATCTATTTCATTTTTCTTCTTCTTCTTTCCTCTTCTATGGCAAAACCGTCCACCATCCCTCTCCATTCCATTTTCATGCAAAAATCAACAACAAAACTTGGATTTATGAAGCTTGTATGGCATATTAGGGCAAAAATCAAATAGGTTCTCCATCCCCTTTCTCATTTTTGTTTTTGGCCTAAGCTTGGGGTTTGAGGTATGATTCTTAACCCTTTTTACCCATTTATGGTTTTTATGATGCTTAAGCTTGAAATATGAGCATTGGGTTTTATAGGTGTTGATGGAAATGGTAAACCCTAGGCTTGAACATTGGAAATGTGATTCTGGAATGTGGCTTGAAGTTGTATTAAGATGAGGATTATGGTGTCCATATTTATTTAAGAAAAATGATTAAGGATGTTGTTGGGTGGTTTTAGAGAAAACCCTAAGTGTTGAATTTTTAGGGGTTTTGGCCAAATTGGTGGTGTTAATGATTTTGGTGCCTTAGAATGATTCTATATGAGAAAAATAAATTTTTAGAGGATTAGAAATTCATTATTGATGTTGATGAGGTTTTAAACCAAGTTGAATGTTGATGTGAATGATAATATATGCATGTGGAACCCAAATCCTAGGTTAGATGACCATTGGAATCATTGTTTGCTGTTTATAATTGATTGGCACATTGATAGTGATATTATGTTTGAAATAATGAATGAAAGTTATTGTGATTTATGATTTAGGAATTTTTATGAGAAACCCTTAAGAATTGGTGATTTTGGGTTTTGGGCAAAGATTAGGGAATTAATGATTTATTGTCATGAGGATGACTTTTAAATGTAGGAATGATGTTTGGAATAATGCCTATGAGAAAAATAAAGGAATTGAGTTTAAGGATGGTCATGTGATATTTGTAGTTGGATGTTGTTCGTTATGATGATAAGTGATAAGGATAGTGGTAGATGACCATTGATGATTTGGTGTTGAGAAAGGCTAGTATCGGGAATAAATTCACGCATCAGGGCAAGTTGGCACCTACGCGGGAAGGTGTTAGTCCTCAAATTTACAGTAATTTTCATAATAAAAATTTTGTGAAAATAATAAAAATTTGTTTAATTTGTTAGAAATTTAGGTTTTAATTGTAATAAATGGAAGTTATTGGATTTAATCTGCCTTAATCAAATTTCTCTTGTTTTGCAGTGAAAAATCAAAGAAATTAAAGAGAAAATTCAAGAACTGGAGAGCTGATGCGTAACATCAAGCCCACACATAGCGTTAGGGTTTCGAAACTGACGCTATGCTTCAGTGCCATGCGTAGCATTAGTTGCAATGTGGAAAACACTTCTAGGTGGCCAAGCACTCAGCCAAGTGGCCATTATTGGCCAACCCATTACCACCAGATGCCTAAAACACAGTGGGAGACAGGGACTCCATTGTCTGGGTATTATGTAATTAAAAAATTACTTAATCATGGCTTTAGTCATGCGCGTCAGGACCCTTCCTCAGCCCTATAAATAGGGTCATTCTCCACCACTTTAAGCATCCCATTCTATATTCAGTAGCTTTTTTCATCTCTTTTTCACTCGAGTTTTAAGTGTTCTTTTATGAGTTTGTAGTCTAGAATAGTTTCTAGATACTTGAGAGTGTTGTGTGGTATTGTGATTGTTTGTATCGTGAATTATTGCAAAGTCTTCATAATGTTAACCTTTGTAAGTGTTGTTTTTACTTTTATGTTGTGTTAAGGCCAGGATTTAAAGCAAGTTTTTACTAAGAAAGCATTTGAGGGATCAGACTTTACGGTAACTACTTAGAATTTAGATCACGAGGGATCGGTTATAATGATTTTAAGCTGCAATGACATGAACTTGACAATTAAATATGCATGTTTATAACTATTTCATTATGTTCTAGAAAAGGGGATCCTAATTCCAACATAGTTTGTTAATCTGTGTTTTTACCTTAAGTATTTGATCTATTCTAAATTACAACTCACCTTTATTTTTAGATAGTTTTTATAATTTTTTTACCTCACATGAACAAATCAATCATTCAATCTGTGAATATTGTAAAAACTGTATATAAATCATTCTTTTATTAACAAGTTTTGATAATTTTTCTATAGTAAATAAGAATTACTATGATTACTGAGACATTCAATCCTTGTGGGAATGATATCTAAATTTGAAAACTACAATCGATTTGTCTGCTTGCCAATAAAAGACCTAACACTATTTATGGGCCAACATAAGGCCCCTATCGCATTACCGAGGTTGTAGGAAAAGGGTCATATCGGCTCGAAAACCTCGATGGCACACCTATTCACAACAAATGGAATGCTCAGAACCTAAGAATGTATTACAGCTAGTTGATAAGCCAGTATGTACTCTTTTTCCTAACTTAGCTTTTTCCCATTGGGTTTTTCTTAAGGTTTTAACAAGGCATGTCCTAACTTAGCATCCTTTATACAAATACTTCTAATGAGAATACATTACTTAATAGTGTTTCTCCCTATTCTCTTTCACTTGGTCTCAATTACCCATTTTGTAATTGACAATTTGGCCTTGCGAATGGCGTGGAAAATAGCCCCTCTAGATGGCATAGTCTCAATTACCCATTCTGTAATTGAAGACATAACTCCACGAGAGGCGCCCCAATTACCCATTCTATAATTGGCTACTTAGCCCCAACGAGTGGCGAGATTGGTGCTATATCAAGACCATACCGGACCCCAACGAGTGGTGCAAGTAGACTCTTGGTCTTAGTTACTTATTCTGTAACTAACAACTTGGTCCTATGAACAACATGGCCGCAATTACTAGTCTTGTAATTGATAGCTTAGAAATGCATGGCCCAGTTCAAGGGCTTAACACCGGATAACCAATTCATCTATTCTGTGAACCGCGCCTATAATGCAAGTAAATAGCTAAGTCGGAATTAATGAAAGGCTCAAAACAAACAACGCGTGAAATCAAAGCCCTTACAGAATGAGATACAAAGTAAATAGTATAACGGTGTTACGATACGAAGACAAGCATAAACTCACAAAGGCACATCCTGGCTGTAACATCCTAAAATTTATAAAAATGATTAATTGAGGAGAATAAATAATAAATAATTATATATGAGCTGATTTATATCCCAAAAATTTGGAAATAATTAAATTGGGATTTATTATGGATATTTATAATTTATTGAGATTTAAGGAGTTAAAATTTTACCTGGTTAAAATATAGGTGTCAGACCAAGTATCTCTGATTGAGAGGCCGTTGGTCAGGGCTGTTAAGAATATTATTAGGAATCCGAATATGTCTTTAGAATAATTTTTGGATTTAGTATTGAGCCCGAACGAGGATCCTGTTTATTATAAAACGGAGAAGTTTTAATGATGGGTCAAAAATTTAAAACAAAACTCTCATTTCTCTCTTATATTTCTCGTTGACTTTTTTCTCCCTCCACCATTCTCCATTTTTCTTCTCCTTTCTCTTCTCCTCCACCAAACCGTGACTACCTTCTTCCATTACCTCACCCACTCAAAATTAATTGGATATCATGGATTCATGAAGCATGAATGGGACACAGGAGCAAAGCTTGGCTCTCCTCTTCTTCTCTTTCCCTCATTTTCAAGTTTGGCTTTGGGCTTGGAGGAGAGGTATGATTTTTGAACACCTATGGCTTTTGTTTATGATTTTGAGCTTATTTAAGTATAGTGATGGAAGATTGGATGTTTTTTTGATGGATAATGGCATGTGTGTTGTTCAAGTGGCCTCAATACTCAAGAGGGGGGTGAATTGAGTTATAAAAATTTTGATTGGAATGCCTTTGAAATTGATTTTTATAACCAAGTTTATGAGAATATACAAATGAAATTAAGTAAAGGAAAATATGCAAAGCACTACAATGGAAAATATTGCTGAGGCAATTTAGCAAACACTTGGTAGGCAGCTTTTGAAGTATAACAAATTAAGCAAATTCAAGTATGAACTTCACAAGCAATCAATACCAATCAATCAATATACAATATATGAAAGTAAAGAGTAAGGAAGAGAAGCTTGCAAACCGATGTAACGAGTTCCACCCAACCCGGTGTACGTCTCGCCTCTAAGGAACCCACTTAGAGGATTTCCACTATTGAAGTTTAGAGATACAAGCTATGAGCAATTGCAGCTTCCTAGTGTCCTACACTCAAGAACTCAATCCTCACTAGCACTAGGGCAACCCACCCAATCTCTCAAACTCTCAATACCCAAAGGTTGAACCCCAACCTTTGTGACCACTCAACCTAGAGTGAAAATCTTTGGTGTTTGTGAAGTGTTTACAAGTGAATAACTCTCTTAATAGAGTGAATAGACAATGATAGCTCACACACTTTCTAATCTCTCAAGATGAGAGGATATACAAATGAAATGATACAAGAAAATAGGGCTTACAAAGCACAAGAGAAAGCAAAGGATTGTAGCTTCTTGGTTCTTCTTGATGTGCTTGAATTCCTCTTCATTATATAGAGTCATTTGTGCAGTGTTGAGGCCTTCTAGCCGTTGCAAGATGATGGCTCCAGCTTGTCTCTGTGTATTATAAGATTAGGTCCATGTTTCCCACTTAAATCTGTCTTTTTAGTGGTGTTTCCCACTTCTCGAATCGATTCGTAGTGCCTTGAATCGATTCGAAGCATTCTGATGTGTGCAAATTTAAGTTTCAAATTCGTGTGAATCGATTCGAGCATTGTCTGAATCGATTCGAGGCATTCTGTTTCTGCAATTTGGAGTTTCTGACTCGTATGAATCGATTCAAGGATTCTCTGAATCGATTCAAGACATTCTGTCTTCAATTAAAGTGACTCCCAGGTGTTCGAATCGATTCAGGGTCATGGTGAATCGATTCGACCCATTCTGTTTCCTATTTTTGTGACTTCCAGGGCTGTGAATCGATTCGCTTGTGCTTGAATCGATTCAGGCTTTGCATTTTGACATTTTTCATGCCTGTTGGTCATCCATTTGAATCTTGTGATGCATGGTTGCTTTCCTATGTCTTGGTTTATTGGTTTCTTGATTTCTTGAACCTTTGTGAAACCGTTTTCTTGTTGCATCTTAGTTTATATGATACCTCTAATTTTTTTTTGATCCTTTGAAGACTTCGCATTGTTTGTTTCCTTTGTCATTATCAAAACCTCTTATCATATGCAAATACATTCTCCCCCTTTTTGATGATGACAATTAATGGCCATCTCTTGGGGTGTTTAATAACCAATAACAAGTTATGAAAAATAATGTCTCTGTTTGTTAAGACAATTATTTCTTTTAAGGAAATATGTCTCCCCCTTTGTTTTTCAATAAAACCATCAAAATTTTTAAGCGTTGAAAAAATAGACACATACACATATATCTCACATGTATTTCTTCTTTTTAAAGAATAGCATATATCTCTCCCCCTTTGTCATTATCAAAAACAAAAATTTGAGAATATGCAGTTAATCGAGTAATAATCGCAGGCAATCGCAATTGAAACTTAATCATCGAAGGCGAGATAATTGTGCAAATAATTAACCAAATAGTCATAAACCAGAGTAAAATGGTAGAAAAACAACCAAGTCTTAACATGAAATATAAACAAAGAAAGTAAAATCAATCAAGGCTGCGGGAAGTGGATGCTGGAGATCTGGGTGGCTAGCTCGGTGTACCGCTCTTCCATATTTGCTTCAATTTTGTCCAGTCGAGCGTTGATGTTAGCTTCCATAGAGTTGAGGCGCTGGTCCAGGTGGGCAGTGAGTCTGGTGAACAGATCATCAGTAGGAGCGGGTGGAGGAGGAGGAGGAGCGTCATCTTCAGCTTCGTGACGTGGACGTCTAAGAAACTGCCACCTGCCATGGTACTCCACAATATTCATCTTGGTGAGATGAGGTTTGCCAATAGATGCTTTGGGACCAACCATTTCTTTGATTTCATTCTTCAGATCCACTTTAAAGTGGCGGAGCAATTTGGTAATGAATATTGCGTATGGAAGATGAGCGAGGTTTTGGGCTTCAATCATATGATGCCTGATCAAGTCAATCTAATTAATGTCCTTTTCATTGATAATTGCCCAGAGCAGCAAAATTTGGGCTTCATTGAGCCTTGCATAATTTCCACCTGAAGGGAGGAGAATTTTCACAAGGACAAAATGTAGGAGGTGATGATGAAGACTCAAAGTGCCAACCGTGCTTGAGGGACCTGCAAGATTAAAGAAGGATCTTGCCTCCAGAGGATTATAATTCCATGCAAGAGGAGGTTCTTTTCCATGGAAGGAAGCATTGCTAAGAGGGAGTAAGCCAACTTGGTTCATAACTTCATTATCAAGGATGATAGTTTTACCTTTTACCTTGGCAATGTATCGAGCATCTTGAAGGCGTAGAGTGGAGTAAAAGACACGAATCAACTCGGGGTATATGGCCACTTCCTCAAGAGCCATGAAACCAACAAGCTCTTGTTGATGGAGAGTAGTGAGTAGAGGAAGTCCAGAAGTCTCAAAAAATGGGAGCTCAATCCAATGAGGGGAAATGATATTTTTCTCAGAAAAGGAGGATTGGTACCTTTCTAATTCCTTTTGAGTGGTAAAGAATCTTGATAAATCAGAGTGTTGAGGCATGGAGGTTGCAGCAATGTTTGCACGTTGCTTCTTGCGAGGTTGGGAGGAGGAAGCCATTGAAGAAGGAGGAGTTGAATGGAAGGTTTAGAGAGGAAGTTGAGAGGTGTGAGAAGAGAGAGTGGGAGATAGTGGGAGAGTGAATGAGGAAATGAGTGATTAAGTGGCTTAAATCAGCGTTATTATGCAAAAACTGTCGCGTGAATCGATTCGAGGGATAGGTGAATCGATTCGAGCGTTACTGACTTGAGAGAAATGGGAGAATCAGGTGCGTGAATCGATTCGTGAATGTGCTGAATCGATTCGAACCTCTCTGTTTGAAAGAATATGAACCAACAGGTGTTTGAATCGATTCAAAGGGTAGTGTGAATCGATTCGAACGTTGCTGTTTTGAGGAATTTGAATCATCAGGTATTTGAATCGATTCGAGGGGATGCTGAATCGATTCGAATGGCTGTTTCACTCCAATTTTCATTCCTATCCATTTCAAATTATTCAAGGCATGAGGAATTTCATTTTGGATCATTAAACCAACATTTTCATGGGGATCTTTTTCTTCATTATCAATTAATAAAAGTTATCAAACAATCAACACACAAGATTAAGAGATCATTCAAGCACAATTTGTCATATCAAGAATGCCTAATTCTCTTCTAATGTGAATAAATTGCTCTCTAGCCAAGGGTTTTGTGAAAATATCTGCTAGTTGCCTAGACGTTTCAACATGTTCAAGTACACAATCCCCTTTTAACACATGATCTCTAATAAAGTGATGCCTAATCTCAATGTGCTTAGTTCTAGAGTGCATTACAGGATTCTTCGAGATATTAATGGCACTAGTATTATCACATTTGATGGGTACTTTGTTTAACACAATGCCAAAATCAAGAAGTTGTTGTCTCATCCAAAGAATTTGAGCACAACAACTACCGGCGGCTACATATTCTGCCTCAGCCGTCGATAATGCAACACTTGCTTGCTTCTTGCTATGCCAAGAAACAAGGGAGCTACCAAGTAAATGACATGTGCCACTAGTACTTTTTCTATCAAGTTTACAGCCAGCAAAGTCAGAGTCGGAATATCCTAAAAGATTACATTCAACGCCTTTGGGATACCACAAACCAACATTTTGAGTGCCCACAAGATATTTCAAAATTCTTTTTACGGCAGTTAAATGTGATTCCTTAGGACATGCTTGATATCTAGCACACATGCATACTGCAAACATAATATCAGGCCTACTAGCAGTTAAATACAGTAAGGATCCAATCATACCTCGATATTTAGTGATTTCAATGTCCTTACCCTTCTCATCTTTGTCTAAATAGCAGGATGTACTCATAGGTGTTGCTATTTCGTTTGCCTTGTCCATTTCAAACCTTTTTAGTAGTTCTTTACAATACTTGGTTTGGCTAATGAACGTTCCATCATTGGCTTGTTTTATTTGTAGTCCAAGGAAGAAGGTGAGTTCTCCCATCAAGGACATTTCAAACTCATTCTGCATAATCTTGGCAAACTCTTGACAAAGATTTTCATTAGTAGCACCAAATATTATGTCATCAACATAAATTTGTACCAAAAGAATGTCATTATTTTTGCGTTTTATAAACAGTGTAGTATCAACCTTTCCTCTTTCAAAATTGTGTTCTAAAAGGAATTTGCTTAGTCTTTCATACCAAGCTCTTGGAGCTTGTTTCAAACTGTATAAAGCTTTTCTCAATTTAAAGACATGGTTTGGAAATTTATGATTTTCAAAACCGGGAGGTTGATCTACATAAACTTCTTCTTGAATGAAGCCGTTTAAAAATGCACTTTTGACATCCATTTGATAGAGTTTGAAATCCATACAGCATGCAAAAGCTAGTAATAACCTAATGGCTTCTAACCTTGCTACGGGAGCATACGTTTCTTCATAATCTATTCCCTCTTCTTGATTGTATCCCTTTGCAACTAGCCTAGCTTTTTTTCTTGTTATTATCCCATTTTCATCTAGCTTATTTCTAAAAACCCATTTGGTGCCTATTATTAGATGGTCATTGGGTCTTGGCACAAGTTCCCAAACTTCATTTCTTTCAAATTGGTTTAACTCTTCTTGCATGGCCAACATCCAATGCTCATCAATAATGGCTTCATCAATATTTTTGGGTTCAATTTGGGATACAAAAGCCAAGTGATTGCATGCATTTCTAATGGCGTTTCGAGTACTTACCCCTTTGGTTATTTCTCCAATGATTTTGTCCAAGGGATGATCCTTCAAGGTTACCCAATCTTGTTGTTTGTCAATTTGTGTTGCGCCTTCATCATTGTTGACTTCTTCTTTGTCTTCCAAGTTCATCTCTTGGAAGGTACCTACAAGATCATCAACATCTTCCTTTCTCGGAGGTTTATGGCTATTTTCATCAAATTTAACATGTATAGATTCTTCAATGGTATTTGTTTGTTTGTTGAAAATTCTATAAGATTTACTTGATTGAGAATATCCTAGGAATATTGCCTCATCAGATTTTGCATCAAACTTTCCTAGATTATCCTTTCCATTGTTGAGCACAAAACATTTACATCCAAAAATATAAAAGTATGCAATGTTAGGTTTTCTACCCTTATAAAGCTCATAGGGGGTTTTCTTTAAAATAGGTCTTATCAAACATCTATTCATAACATAACACGCGGTGTTTACCGCATCGGCCCAAAAATGTTTTGCAATATTGTTTTCATTTAGCATGGTTCTAGCAAGCTCCACTAAAGATCTATTTTTCCTTTCAACTACTCCATTTTGTTGTGGAGTTCTAGGAGCTGAAAAATTGTGATTGATACCATGTTTTTCGCAAAAATTTTCAAAAGATTGATTTTCAAATTCTCCCCCATGATCGGTTCTAATGGATGCAATTTTTGAGTTTTGCTCATTTTGGATAATCTTTGCAAGTTTCTTGAATGCATGATATGCTTCATTTTTATGGGCAAGAAATAATGTCCATGTGTATCTTGAATAGTCATCTACTATAACTAGACCATAGTAATTTCCTCCAAAGCTTTTGATTTTGGATGGTCCAAATAAGTCCATGTGCAAAAGTTGTAAAGGCCTTTGAGTGGAAACAATGTTTTTGGATTGAAAAGATGCCTTTACTTGTTTTCCCTTTTGACATGCATCACAAAATCTATTTTCAAACTTAAGCTTTGGTAAACCAATTACTAAATCTTTAGAAACAAGTTTGTTCAAGTGGTCTACATGTATATGAGCTATTCTTCTATGCCATAGCCAAGTTTCATCCTCTTCTGAAATAAAGCATTGTTCATCATTTGTAGACAAACTATCCACATCAATCATGTAAATGTTATCAATTCTTTTTCCAACAAATTTGACCTCTTTGTTTAGCTTATTTTCAATTATACAACAACTGGATTCAAATAAAACTCTATATCCTTTGTCACATAATTGACTTATGCTAAGTAGATTATGTTTGAGGCCTTCAACATACAATACGTCACTTATGGAGGTGGAAGAATTCTTACCAATATTTCCAATGCCTAGGATTCTTCCTTTAGTGTTGTCTCCGTAGGTGACACTTCCTTTCCTTTTGGGAGTGAATGATGTAAATTTACTTATGTCTCCCGTCATATGCTTTGAACACCCGCTATCCAAGTACCAATGGGTGTTGCTTGCCTTGAAGCATACCTACAAAACAAAATCAGTTTAGAGAACTAGGTACCCATTTTATATTGGGTCCTTTTAGGTTATCTTGTGGGGATGTTCCTTTGGGAACCCACACCTTTCTTAAGACCTTTGGTCCTAGTTTCCTAACACTACACTTATAAGCACTATGTCCTTTGGAACCACAATGATTGCATTTCATAAAAGGTGAGGAGGATTTGCTTGGTGGTGCAAAGAAATTTTTATAGTGTTTCTCCATTTTATGATTACTATGTTCTTGGTCATATCCTAAACCGGTTTTACTAAACATGCATTTTTGTTGCCCAAGTAGGATATTCAAATTATCTCTTCCATTAGTGAACTTCTCTAGTGTCCTATTTAGGTCTTCAACCTTGGTTTCTAACACAATGCACCTCTTTGCAAAATCACATGGTTTACTTTTGGAAGATGTTTGAGCGTTTTTCAAATCTTCTTTTAAGCATTCATTCTCTTTGCAAACCTCCATAAGGTGCATCTCTAGAGTGTCACTAGTTTTTCTAGACACCTTAAGTCTATTGGAGACTTTTGTAAATTTATCATACAATTCCTCTAGAGCATCAAGTAATTCATCCTTATCTAAGTCATGGAAATTTACCTCATTATCTTCTTCTTGGTGGTTGGCCATGAGACAAAGGTTTGCTTCTTCATTTTCTGAGTCATCCGAGCTGCTTATCTCATTTTCATCTCATGCTATATATGCTCTCCTTCTTCCTCTTTTCTCTTTTCCCTTCTTCTTAAGATTTGGGCAATCCGCTTTGAAGTGCCCTTCCTTGCCACATTCAAAACAATTGGGTGAGGAAGAATTTTCTTTAGTAATAGGTTTCTTACTTAGGTTTTTGAAGCTTCTTTGGAAGCGTTTGCCTTTCATGAACTTCCTGAAGTGTTTCACAAATAGTCCAAACTCTTCTTCTTCATCAAGTTCACTTCCGGATTCTTCTTCATTTATGGGAGTAGCTTTGAGGGCGAGACCCTTTTTCTTGGAAGATTTTTCTTCCTCTTCCGCCATCTTTAATTCTTTCAGCTCTTGTTCCTGTTCCTGCAACTTACTAAATAGTGTGGCAAGAGACATTCCGTTTATGCTAGGAGATTGTTTGATGGCGGTAACTAGCGGTTGCCATTCCCTGTTAAGACTTTTCAACACTTTATGAATGAGCTCTTTGTTAGTGTAAGTCTTTCCAAGTGTAATGAGTTGATTAATGATGAGAGTGAATCTTTTTTGCATATCAACAATTATTTCATGAGAGTTTAATCTAAAGCACTCATATTGACTAGTTAGTGTACTAATCTTAGAGTCCTTTACATCGTTAGTACCTTCGTGAGTTACTTGTAGAGTATCCCACATCTCTTTAGCAGTTTGGCAAGTCATTATTCTAAAAAATTCATCTTGACCTAAAGTCATAGTAATTAGATTTTTGGCCTTGTAGCCATATTGGACTTTCTTTTCTTCCTCGCTTGTCCATTCATCTATAGGTTTTTCGACATTTTTACTATCTACTGTATGCATTGGTATATAAGGACCATTTTCAATGGCATTCCAAATTCTCAAGTCAATTGATTGAATGAAGATTTTCATTCTCTCTTTCCAAAAGGCATACCCTTCCCCATTGAAAGCGGGAGGTCTGTTTATCGCACCACCCTCGGGAAAAACAGTTTGAGAACTTGAGGCCATCTAGTCTCTTGAAGCTGTTAAGCTTGATCTACCAAGAGTCAAGCTCTGATAGCACTTGTTGTTCAAGTGGCCTCAATACTCAAGAGGGGGGTGAATTGAGTTATAAAACTTTTGATTGGAATGCCTTTGAAATTGATTTTTATAACCAAGTTTATGAGAATATACAAATGAAATTAAGTAAAGGAAAATATGCAAAGCACTACAATGGAAAATATTGCTGAGGCAATTTAGCAAACACTTGGTAGGCAGCTTTTGAAGTATAACAAATTAAGCAAATTCAAGTATGAACTTCACAAGCAATCAATACCAATCAATCAATATACAGTATATGAAAGTAAAGAGTAAGGAAGAGAAGCTTGCAAACCGATGTAACGAGTTCCACCCAACCCGGTGTACGTCTCGCCTCTAAGCAACCCACTTAGAGGATTTCCACTATTGAAGTTTAGAGATACAAGCTATGAGCAATTGTAGCTTCCTAGTGTCCCACACTCAAGAACTCAATCCTCACTAGCACTAGGGCAACCCACCCAATCTCTCAAACTCTCAATACCCAAAGGTTGAACCCCAACCTTTGTGACCACTCAACCTAGAGTGAAAATCTTTGGTGTTTGTGAAGTGTTTACAAGTGAATAACTCTCTTAATAGAGTGAATAGACAATGATAGCTCACACACTTTCTAATCTCTCAAGATGAGAGGATATACAAATGAAATGATACAAGAAAATAGGGCTTACAAAGCACAAGAGAAAACAAAGGATTGTAGCTTCTTGGTTTTTCTTGATGTGCTTGAATTCCTCTTCATTATATAGAGTCATTTGTGCAGTGTTGAGGCCTTCTAGCCGTTGCAAGATGATGGCTCCAGCTTGTCTCTGCGTATTATAAGATTAGGTCCATGTTTCCCACTTAAATCTGTCTTTTTAGTGGTGTTTCCCACTTCTCGAATCGATTCGTAGTGCCTTGAATCGATTCGAAGCATTCTGATGTGTGCAAATTTAAGTTTCAAATTCATGTGAATCGATTCGAGCATTGTCTGAATCGATTCGAGGCATTCTGTTTCTGCAATTTGGAGTTTCTGACTCGTATGAATCGATTCAAGGATTCTCTGAATCGATTCAAGACATTCTGTCTTCAATTAAAGTGACTCCCAGGTGTTCGAATCGATTCAGGGTCATGGTGAATCGATTCGACCCATTCTGTTTTCTATTTTTGTGACTTCCAGGGCTGTGAATCGATTCGCTTGTGCTTGAATCGATTCAGGCTTTGCATTTTGACATTTTTCATGCCTGTTGGTCATCCATTTGAAACTTATGATGCATGGTTGCTTTCCTATGTCTTGGTTTATTGGTTTCTTGATTTCTTGAACCTTTGTGAAACCGTTTTCTTGTTGCATCTTAGTTTATATGATACCTCTAATTTGTTTTTGATCCTTCGAAGACTTCGCATTGCTTGTTTCCTTTGTCATTATCAAAACCTGTTATCATATGCAAATACAATGTGGAACCAAACCCTAGGTTAGAAAACCATTGGGGATTATTGTTGTTGTCATTGATGGTTAGAATGCTATGTTGTTAGCCTATGGATGTTTGAAATGAGGCATATAATTGGTTGGAATTGATGATAATGGATTTTAATAAAAAACCTAGGAATTAAGATTTTAGGGCTTTGGGAAATCCTTAAGAAAATTGTGAGTTATTGATGTTGGAGTTTATATACATAAGAATGAGTTTTTGAATGGGTAATATTGATTGTTGATACTGAGGGATTATGAAATTAAGAAAATAGAGTAATAGCTCCAACTTTTTAGTATGTTAAAAATTAAGATATTATTGGGAGAGACTTGAATAATGAGGATGATGATTAATGAATTTTAAAGAATCCTAATCTTGAGAGTTAGGAATGTATATATTATGACTAAAAGAATTGGTTTTGGGAAATGGATATGAGGTATTCAATGTTGGATGATGATTTGTATAATGAAAAATGATAGTGAAAATGGTAGAGGACCATTGATGGTGAAACCCATAAATAGGTATTGTTATGAAATCTGTAAGAATGAATGTGAATATTAAGGTCATAATGATTGTGATGGCATTTTAGATGAGGGATGAATGTGATGTTGTTGTAATTGGGAATGGTTAACCCTTTTAGACTTAGGAAATCTTAGTTTTGGGAAAGGAATTCTCGAAACCTAACATAAGTATGTGAATTTAGTGTTTAACAAGTCTAGGACTTGACATTAAGCCTTAAGGTATAATTACTTTGCTTGAAATTATGATGATGCCTTGTGGTGGCTCATTAATTTATGTGGAATGTGTAGATTGTGATTCGGACAATATGGCAAAACAATTGGAGCATTCGGATTGCGGTTCTTCCCTCGAGATAGGAGAGGAGTTTACATTCAAATTGCATGAGTTATATAATTGATGATTATTGTTTGTCATGATACTCATGCTTGCCTTGCCATGTTTATAGTGAAATGATGTGAATGGCAAATTATTGGCTAATGATGAAAATATAAGTGTATATATGATGATGAATAACCCATGAGGGGTTGAAGTATGCATATACCATGTGAATTTAGAATTCCATACGATTTTGATGAATGAATATTGTTAATAAGAGGTTAAGGCCCATTTGATGACATTAATGTTTATATTGGGAGAGAAGTTGCTCAAAATGTGAAATTAGGTATTGACATTAATGCATAATCAGGGAACTAATAGAGCCAAATAGAGTTTTATGAGGATTGAATGGCATGGGATAGTTCCAATAGCTTCTATGCATAGTTTATGACATGTAACAACTAGAAAAGGCCAATTCCATTGAGAATAGGCCCTTGAGTTGCACAAAAGTGCCTCAAAATGAGTAAAACGCATTTATGAGCATAAGTCACTCATCTTAAGGAATTTTTGAGTGATACCGGTGGCCATGCATCAGAAATGATGTATTATAACTTGTGTCAAAATTTGGTAGCATTCCGATATCGTTTGCAAAGATTTAGGTGTGTGAGAAGTTCATTTCCTTAAGAAAATTTGAATAAATTTTGTAATCTAATAGGGTGTAATTGATTACAAGGCTTCTGTCTTTAAGGAAATCGATCAGCTTAATCGATTACAGTCCCATAATCGATTAGACTCAAAGTTGTAATAGATTATGAGCTAAACAGAACCAAGGTAACCAATTACATTCAGTGTTGTAATCGATTATGAACCAAACAGAATCCTTATAGTCGATTAGATTGGTTCTTGTAATTGACTAGGTGAAATATCCAATGCATTACAAAAATTCTAGGAGCTCTGTAATCGACTATCCCCAATTCTGTAATCGGTTAGGGCAATCGATTAGCACTTGGCCTAATCGATTATATCAGTGTGAAATTGAAATTTTCACACTGTGAGCAATTATCTTGCATCTTTTAGCTCCTTAAGCCTACTTTACAATCATTGGATCTTCTTAGACTCTCTTCGAAACCATTGTGACTAATAGGTGACAAGTGTGACATGTCCCCCTACTTTTAAGACTAAAAATGAGCCTTTCTTATATCTTGAAGTTGAAATTTGTCATGAGCTCATTAGTATCCAAAACCCCTTACATTATGTAATAACAAGAGAATTCATTAAGGGTATATGTGTGGTGTGCCTTAGTGGTGATTGGGGAATGGCTTAAGGCCTTGGTAAGTTATATGTATGCCTAAATCACGTTATGAAAACATGAATGTACACCACTATTGAGGCGATACATAATTGATAATGAAAATTGAAGGTTGTGGTTATATGACACACCTTGTATGATAATGAAATTAATGAGGGGACAATTGAGTGGCAATGAGTTACGATATCTCGATGAAATTGAAATAGTATCTATAATGATCAAAAATGGATAAGGCCATACATATTGAATGATGATTAATAATGTTAAATGAAAAAGGGCGTTGTTGTTGAACCTAGAATGTTATTATTGATGGGTGTAGTGCGATTATGATTAATGCAAGTATTGATGTGTATGTATGAGATGAAATGATGATTGTTGAATTTATATTTTGAAATGCCTTGCTGATTTCCATGCGTAGATTAATGTGAGAATGATATATTGGCCATTGAGATGTCAAGTATATGAATGATATGCCTTGAGGGGCTTCGTAAATGATTGTATGTTATTGATTAAAAATGTCAAATTAAAATATATCCTTATATAAGAGGGTGAGATATCCTTGTGAGGTTGATGGGCATATGCATTATTGCATTTTACATTCATGGCATGACATAACATTGAATATGTGGTTGCGATCACAATGATGAAAGATCCTGTGGGATTCTATGAAGGGAGTACCCCTTGCAAGGTGGGAAACTAACTTGTTGATTATATGATATCGAGCCGGTGGTTGCGATCACCTGGTTGTTGAAATGAAAAAGGGCTTACGAGTTCCTATGATGCCCATGGTTGTGATCACGAGGTGGGAGTACCCCTTACGAGGCGGGAAACCAATATGAATTATTGAACGTGGTTGCGATCACAAGAAAGAACCTTGCGAGGCTGTTAGAGGGAGTACCCCTTGCAAGGCGGGAAACCCATGTGAATGAATGATGTGGTGGTTGCGATTACCTGATGAAATAAAATCGGATCCGTGCATGTGCATTATCAAACAGTCGATATATGCATTAGCCATAGGTGGACGGCATTTGAGATGGGATGACCACGAGATGAGAAACCCCTTGCGAGGAGGAATTGAGTAAAGATTTAATGAATTGATGATGATAACTTGTGAATTCCCTTGTTGATAAGTGGCAATGTGATTGTGTATGTGCTTGTGCTTGCTTATGTTGTGAACTGCATTTCATGAGGCTTGTATACCTATCATACTAATGTGATGATTATTGAATGATGAATTGATGATTTTATATCAAAGCACACATGATGAATGAATGCATGTACACTTAATCATAATATATGTATATTCATCATTTTGACTGTATAACTCACTCTCCCATGTGGTCTCCTTCTTAGCATTGTGATGCAGGTTGCTATGGGATGAGTTTGGATTTTAAATTGAAGTTTTGGGAAGGTAAATAGTGAATTTTAATGTAAAGAATAAATTGTATATAATGATATTGATGATTTAGTGATTCTGGTCATGTATAAGTTAATCGTTCATGCATGAATGGTGATCATATGTATTAGTACATAAGTGATGATTTGATGAGTACTTGTGGAGTTAAACTTGAACAATATATACATTAATGATGGTGGTGTTTGGATTAATGCCAATGGGTGAATAAGTAGGCCAATTATGAGATATGGGCAGTGGTGATAGTTGGGGCATGACCCCGGATACATACGCATATTTATATTTATATCTTAGGTAATGCATGTGTCTGTTGTAAACGCATGAATGGGTTATGATCTATTAGGTTTATGTTAGGTGATTGCATGCTTTGCCGAGCCTTTTCTCATATCGTCATATATGGGACTAGGCGTGTGCCCAGTATACATATTCTTCATCTACTGTAAACTCTACTATTTTTGTATAGCATTATGGGCGAATTAGTTATCGATCCAGTTATATGTTCATAAATCTTACTCTTCGGTTTTTTGTTGTTCGGGTCTTAATGTAGTCGAGATGGTGTTTAGAAACTTTTTCAAACGCAAAACATTTACTCGTATTTTTGTTAATTATTACCTTGACTACATCGGGATCCGAGTCCAGAAAACTGGGGGTGTTACACTGGCCGAAGGGATACGTATATTTGAGCAACATATTTTGTCAGAAACCAGAGCTGATTCCGAAACACAATGAATGCAATAAAAGTAAAAAATACAATTAAGAAGGAGGAGCTACTCCATTATTGTCCTTCTGAGCTGCTTCCTCGTTGGTCGTCTTAGCCTCTCCGGTGGCATCAACTTTGGCAATATTTGGGCTCGTATCATCCTCGCCTTCTCCTTTCTTAATTTCCTTCTCTTGTTCTTCAGGTTCAGGAGAAACGGCTCGAGGCACAAGACTTTGCCCTTCAGGAAAAGGGGCCAGCTCATATAAGGCATTTGAAGGCTCCTTATACTGGCCATCAATCACAGAAAACAACCTACCACCATGGAACTCATAAAGAGGATGGATCCCTTTGAGATTAAGCTCCACTTTGGGGTTGCGGTGAGATATTTGACGCACAGCCCTATTGAATGAATCATGCATCACAACAGTGTGAATTCCTAAGGCTTTCTTGTACTTGGCCTTTGCACCGACTAGATCTTCTTTTAATTTTTTATTCTGTTCCAAGAGGGGTTTGGCATCAACATCTCCTTTCTTTAACTCTTCAATCTGCTTAATCAGCTCCTTCTCCCATGTGGCCTAGTCTTCAGCTTGTTAAGAGTGGCTGGCCTCAGAAGCCTTTAGATCCTCAGCTAGCTTAACAACCTTGTCCTTCTCCAGTTGGAGCTCTTCTTTCAGATGGGGGATCTTCTTAACTTCGTCCTCAAGATACGAGATCTTGTTCCCTAGCTTCCCCACGGTCAGGTACTTCTAAGAGCCACTTATCCACAAGCTCCTGTGCCTGTTTCAAGTGTTCCTTCAATTGCTTGAGGCTCTCCCTGTCCTTGAAAGCGGCAGCTCTTAACCTCTCAACTTCAAAATGTAACTTGTCAGTTTTCATCATGCTGTCAGCCATTGTGTTTAGGGAATTCACGAGGCTGAAGAGTTTAGACAATTGCCACTTGGTATCCTTGTAAGATTTTTTGATATTGGGGACCTCGAACATAGGGTCAAGTTTGTAGGTGGGCTTAGCAAGTATGGGGAAATAGGGCCCTCATACACCAGAAACGGTGCGAGGAAGGAAGAGGATAGAGAAGTGCAAATTTTGGCTAACTGGGAATTTTTAGCCACCTTTGTTGGCTCGGTCTCTGTCTTAATTTAAAATTTTCTCAGTCATCATGGTGACCTTTTCCTCTTTTGAGCGTTGGTCATCCTGGTCTGCTCCAGGATCTTCTACTTTTTAGCAGGCTTGGGGGAGGATGGCTTCTGACTCCCAGCTTCATTTTGGCTTTTCCTTTTTCTTCTCCTTCTCAGGTTGCTGTGGAATGGCCCGGTAAGCCCCGTCGAGCAAAGGTATGTCCCCGCTGACACTGGAAGTGAGGTTGATGTTCTTAGTTTGTGCCTTGATGTCATTCTTCTTGGGTTGGATGTTGTTTTCTTTCAACGTTGAATCATCCTCTACCAATAAGGATTTTAGATTGTTCATGGCCGGACTTACTTCTTCTATTTGTTCTGTAGTGGGAAACAAAAACATCTTAGCTCCAAACATGGCATATAACAGTGCTCTGACAATTAAGAGTAAAAATAAAGAAATTACATAGGTATTCAGTATGCAAGTTCGTTGATCCTAGGAGGCGTTTACAGGAAAATTTCCCATTCTGGGAAGTGTAGTCACGTTGGGCACTCAAAAGTTCTATCGAATAAGGAGATAGTTCACTCTCATCGATGAAGTAGGCTTTCCCTGTAAGCAGGAAGTGCTTATAAGTCCACTCTACAGGAAATTTAAGGAGGCCGTCCTTGTTCCTCTAGATGACCGACTTGTTAGGTTGAACCCGGATCCTCACAAAGTACTTCTTGAAAGATTTCCCTTTTACCTTTGCAGACTCTATAAAAGCTTCAAAGTTGATGATTTTTGAGTCACACCAGAGTGTGCCAAAGCTCAAGCTGCCCTTCTTGTTAGACAGGCGTACCACTTGGCAGTATTAAAAAAACATTACCACCGTGGGAGTAAAATTGAAGTGTTGCCCAAGCACGCCCAGAGCACGGATTAGTCCCCATCTGTTGGGATGTACTTGGGAGGGGGCATAATCTAGAAAGCTCAACACCCTAATTTCAAATTTCATAAAGGGAAAGTGGACCTCTAGTTACAAGAATACGAAGTCATACATGTAGATGAATCGGTCATCTGGGTAGAGATGACAAATTCTATCATAAGGCCGGGGTGCAAGTGCCATGAATCTCTCTTTAAGCCTTTCTTCAGTGTAAACCATGAACCTTATGGATAACTGCCCCATCTTCTCTTTCATGCCAGGATGTTGTGTCTCAAATTTCCTCCTCTACCCAGTATTAAGGGTACCTCTGATTCGACTTTACCCAGTTTATCCGATGTGCCATGACATTTATACACCCCTTAATGTTGGCGATGTGTTAGATGGGCTCAAAGCTTCCTTCTGCAACCATTTTACTCATGGCGTAATGAAAAACACCAACACTGCTAAAAAAGCCATATCGTCAGAAAGGTATCGATCAGCACTTACCTCACCCTCAGGTGTATTACTAGCCCCTGAGCTAGATGAGGAATTATAGGAGGGCAACACTACCCTCTTCCTCGACTAAGGAGCCTCACTCCTTTTTGCAAGATGTGGCCCGACCCTAGAAGGATTTACAAGGGTTCTCCCCCTCGATAGTCAGAAGGCCTCACAGGGTTCCTTCCTTCTCAATAGCCAGAAGCCAGAACCAATATGATTTTGCCTAGTGCGCATGGTGACAATGCTAGAAAAGAAGAAATGAATCAGAGAAAGGGTAGAGGAAGGTTACTTAAGCAAGTTCTTGAAGCAGAAGGTGATGAAAAAAACCTCACTAGGTCACAGAGACAGTAACTTCATCGAGAAAGAATTTGGCAAAGTTTCTTAAGGTTGAAGGAAGCATGAAGCATCTGAAAAATTCCTAAGTTCCCCTATTATAGCTATGGCAGGGGGCAAGGTAACCACCAGTCAGGAAACAAGTCATTTGTCAGGGAGCGCGTAGTTTCGAATGCCAACGACATCATCGTTTCAGTCCAATACTTGAAATCAAATAGGCTGTAATGTTTGAGTCTCAGGCCCAATACCTGCTACCCACGACGATTGGCAATCCTCGTGGACATAACCGTTAATATTTACGCATTAGTGGTAATAAATGCTCATCATTGGTGGCGTCTCAAGGCTAGGAAGTTACAAATTTTAAAACTCTTAAGTTTTTCACGCAAAAGGAAAAATGTTATCCGAAGCCGATATCTACACCTACAAAAGGGGACCTTGGTAGAACGCTGTTCAAACTGGTCCCATCTTTAATAAATCATTTAGTCTAAAAATAAGTAGCACAATAAGGAAACATTTTGAATTAGTAGATATGGACTAGTAGATATATTTAGAATTTCAAATTTATGAAAACATTTTACATTTCAATGAGGAAATTTGTATACCTATGTTATCCCTACATTTGTATGGGTAAAAGAAGGATTACATAGGATATAATAAACTTGCTTACATGAAAACAAGTGTGAAGAAAATGAGAAAGGAAAGAAATCATTTGAAGAGTTTAGAAAATGGCAAGCCTAACTCAACCCAAAAGCTAGCTTATGAGTTAAGAGTTGCTTCAAACCTTATAAAGTGTACACTAACCATATTCTTAACCGATGTGAGACTTATTTTAATATTTTAAAACAAACCCCTCACACCCAAGGTTAAACATTTGTAGGTGGCCCAATATTCAAGGCAGTTAGGCTCTTGATACCATGTTAAAAGAGAAGAAAACAAGAGAACAAATTACGAATTGTGTGTTAAGATCATAGTGGAGCTATTGCATTTATAGGAGATTGAATATAATTACAGATTACATAAATATTCTTATCACATAAGAATAGAATTAATCTAATTAGTTACAAAATAATTCTAACATCTCTAATATTTTTGTTCATTTGTTGAATTTTCTTGTATCTACATATTATAATTAGAACTCTCTAATCTTGAATTTTCCCTATAACACGTTTAATGTATTTCAATTCCTAACACATTTTTAAAAGGCTTCAATGATAAATTTTCTCATTCAAGGTCACATATTATGTTAATAGAACCATTACCTCAAATAAATAACATAGTCTTCCTAGGAAGTGGCACAATGTGCATAACACAGGTAGCTAGACCTTTAATAATATTTGTTTTCTTTTCTTGATTTTTTAGGGTTGTGGCACCTCATATTGATCTACATTTCACATAGTAGATTAAGAAAATTGCATGCTCAGTACCATATTATTCAAAAATGTTAAAACAACCTTGTGACAAGAGTTATATGGAAAACAAAAATAATTGCATTACTTCCTAAGCCCTGCATGCTTTTCTAATGATCCATATGAATTTTGTATAGAACTTTTTGTATAACTAGTTCAGAATATTATAAAAGTAATAGGAGATTAATGGAAGAATCCCTCAACCTTCATTTTGATACCTGGTCCTTTAAGGCAATTATAAAGAATGCTTCTGTAGTAAGGATTTTTTTTCTAGATAATTCCCTAATAACAAAATAAATAAGGAGTTTCATGTAGATAAGTTAGTTTATACTAAAAAAAACATGTTATAATCCATTATAAGAAAATTATAAGTGAATTGCTAAAATATATGTTTAGTCTATTATGTTGGTTTTAGAACTCGATTTGATTTGTTATCTTTTTTTTGTTGTCAATTTGAGTGATTTTTGTTTTATTTTCCTTTCATGTTTGTTTTATCTTGTTTGGTTTTTCTTTCAAGTTTGTCCATCCATAAACTTAAAATGAACACCAATAATAGAGATTTGTATCAAGTTAGTCATTTATATTTTGTTTTTGTTAAAATTATCTTTTATATTTTCTTTTTATTTTGAGTTAGTCCTTTATTGGTTTTATTTCTTCATTTTCTTTTTTTGCTTGGCTATCACCACACACCACCTCTTTTTCTATGGCCATATCTTATTGTGTGCAAGTTGCCATAGTCTCTACCATGGAAGTTACCATACCGGAAGAATAAGAAATGGGGTCCAAAACCACATCATTTTGATTGTTATAATAATGTTAATGTGTAGTTAACGAAAAGGGCTAACTTGAAACTAAAATATAACATAAGAGGCCAACTTAAAAAAAGATAAAAGGGCTAAATAGAGACCTAAGGAATAGATAAAAGACTAGATGATAGGACTTAAGCACATGAGGAGAGTCTAACTCAAAAGATTACTACATTGAGTTCTTTTAGTTACTTAATGTGGGACTCCTATTATTGTCTCCCTCTTTTAAGGCCGATGTTTACAGTGGCCCGATGGTAGCCTTTCTCTTTTGGCGGCTCTACTCACTTATCAAGTCCTAATAGGTAGCCCTTTCTCATGAACACATCTCATAATGAAACCACCAATTGATAGGACTTAACCACATGATAAGAGCCCGACCTAAAAGACTAATCCATTATATGGGAGAACCTCAAGGTTTAAGTACCACATTGAGCTCCTTTAGTTACTCAATATGGGACTCCTATCACTAAATAAATGTTTAGCCTAATGAATTTGACTAGATAAAGTATCACTAGCCTCTACTTTCTTAAATAACTACCATTAGTTTTGTTGCTTTCAATTTAATTTTTTTATAATATTAATTATTACAAATCTTTTGATTAACGGTGAACTACGTAGCTAACCAACTTCACTTGTGCATCATGTGATGGCTCCTTAAATATGTTTTCTATTTTTCTTTTTCTTTTTTGTTACATAGTTTAATGGAAACTTAATTGATCCAAATGCATGTTGGTTAACTAAGCCATACATCTAGAAAGGTGCATATACTCAACATGTTTGTTAAACACTCCAAAGGTGGTCCATGTCTAGAAAGGAACAAATGCAAGGATTTTTTTGGCTAATAAGGCTTACAAGACCTTTATTCAAAATAGTTTCAAGGTGTGCATTATGGACAATGAAATTGCATCCATAACACTAATATGTCTTCAACAAAAGGCATATTTCATTATAATTAAGGTTGTATTTGGTAGCAAATTCCATCTGTTATTTAAGGCAAACACACTTTTGACTTTTACTTCGACTAATTCAGTCATGGTGGTGGTTGTATTTATCAGGTTTTTATCTCTTCAAATGGAGTAGCCCATGCAATGTATTCTCCTAATAATAATGTTATTCTCACTACAACTTTGCGTAACATTTTTTCCTATTCATTTTTCATTCACACATCATTCTCACATCATTCATCTTATCATATATTTTATTGGTTCTATTAGGATAATCTGATCACAAGAAACACAAAGAAACCCACAAGAACAAAGACAAAACTAGAGAAAAATTTTGGAACGTAAAACAAAGTACTCTAAAACACCAATGCAAAATTATCAATGTAACATAAAAGATAAAGAGAAGAAGAAGAACATAAATAGGTTATGTGGTTTAGCCATAATGAACCTACATCCTCGGGAAGAGCAGCAAAACTAATTTATGATGAAGAGCTTACAAAAGGTTACAATGCTAACCAATCTTCTAGGCCTAGAGAATTTTTTTCAGTCCCATATACAAGCACCCAAGGATATATATTTATAGGAAACAATGCCTAACAACCTCTATGAACTAATGTAGTTACATAGAAATAGAAATGTAACTGAATTAAGCTAAATCTACTAACAAACTTAAGGTCCCAGACTTTAGAGTCACAAACTTTCATAATTCTTCACCTTGACTCTAACAGACCTTGATCCAAAAATACTTGTTTCCATAGCTGCTCTCTACTAATGCGTCAATCACTATCTTGTAAAATTGACTAAGTCCAAACAAAGCTTGAACTTTACTCTAGGAAGAGATTTAGTGAGCATGTCCGCGGGATTTTATTCAGTAGTAATCTTCTCAACCTAGACTTCCTTGAATCAACCATTTCCCTGATGAAATAGAATTTTACATCAATGTGTTTTGTTCTTTCATGATAGGTCTGATGATTAGCCAAGTAAATGGCACTTTGGCTGTCATAGAAAATAGGAACATTGTCTTGGTTAATACAAAGTTCTCCCACCAGACCATTCAGCCAAAGACCTTTCTTCACTCTTTCTACTAAAGTAATATACTCAGACTCTATAGTTGATAGAGCCACCACAAACTGTAAATTAGCCCTCCAGGATACATCAATGCCAAAGAGAATGAAAATGTAACCAGTAAGAGATTTTCAGGTATCAATGCAGCCTGTAAAATCTGCATCAACATAGCCTGTTATAGGGTTGCTTTCGTAAGACACCCTTTTAAATTTTAGACCAAAATTTGTTGATCCATATAAATATCTTATGACCCATTTCAAAGCATTCTAGTGAGCATGGCCAGGATTTACCATGAATCCGCTGATCAGACTTGTAACATAAGCCAGATAAGGTCTAGTGCAAACCATTCCATACATGAAACTGCTGACACCACTAGCATAAGGGACAAAAGACATCTTCAATTTTCCTTCCTCTATATCAAGATACTAAGGATGAAAACTTGGACAAAGAGCCTATAGGTTTTTCAACAGGTTTAGATTGATGCATTCTAAATCTTTCAACAACTTTCTTCAAGTATCCTTGCTGAGATAAGAAAAGTTCTTCTTACTTTCTGTTACCGATGATGTCCATTCCCAAAATCTTCCTAGCAGGTCCTAGATCCTTCATCTTAAATTCAGACTTCAAAATCTGTTTGAACAAAATTAACTTATCATTACTAGAGCTTGCCAGCAGAATGTCATCCACATAAATAAGAAGATATAGCACACAAATATTATCCTTTTTCAAAATGTAAACATAGTTGTCATAGTTGCATCTGCAGAATCTATACTTAATCAGAAAAGTATCAAATTTCTTATACCATATCCTAGGACTTTGTTTCAGACCATAGAGAGACTTCTTTAGCAAACAAACTTTGCTGTCATCTTTTAAAAACCCTTCTAGTTGCTGCATGAAAATGGTCTCCTCCAAATCACCATGAAGAAAAGTTATTTTAACGTCCATTTGTTCTAGCTCCAAGTCAAACTGATTTACTAGACTTAGTAGAACTCTGATAGAATAGTGTTTTACAATAAGTGAAAAAAATTTCATTGTAATCCACTCCATAGATTTGTGTGAAGCCTTTAGCCATAAGTCTAGCTTTAAACCTTGGTGCTTCAACCCCTGGTATCCATTCTTTTCTTTTGAAGATCCACTTGCTTCTAATAATCCTTTGCACTTTAGGCAAATCCATAAGTTTCAAGGTCTGATTCTTATTCAATGACTTTATTTCTTCTTGAATAGCCTTACTCTAATGGTGTGCTTTAGAACTTTTCATGGCTTCCTTAAATGACCATAGTTCTATGCTCTGAACTTCATCAGCCACACTCAAAGCATAACAGGTCAGATCTTATACCCATATCTGTTTGGTGGCTTAGGAATTCTCTTCCATCTATCTCTAACCAGTTGATAGTCATGGACATTATGAAAATCTATAGCTCTACCTGAGCTGTTACTTTCCTGAAAAACATGTTCTCCTACTATATTGCTTGGGTATAGGTCTGTTGATTGTAAGAAATACTCCTCTACAGTCTATTTCTCTTTTGATGAAAGATCCACCTTAATTTGAGTTTGTTATCTTTCTAAGGTATCTTCCTGCAAAGTCTAATCCTTTAATATACTCATTCTTGACTCATTAAAAATCACATCCCTATTGATGATACACTTGCCTCTACCTGCTCCCAATCTATAAAGTCTGTAGCCTTTCACACCTTTAGGATATCCCAGGAAAATGCATATGACTGCCCTTGGTTCTAGCTTTCCCTCCTAGATATGAGCATAAACCAAAGATCCAAACATACACAAACTAGAATAATCTACGGGCTTTCCAGTCCAAGCTTTCATTGGTGTCTTAAAGTATAAAGTTGAGAATGGGCACTATTAATTATGTGAACAAGAGTGGCAGTAGCTTCTTTCTAGAAGCATTTGGGTAGACTAACTCTAAGAAGCATATATCTTACACGTTTCAAGATTGTCCTGTTCATTCTTTTAGCCAAACCATTTTGCTGGGGTATTTTGGGTACAGATTTATGTCTTTTAATTTCGTGTTTCCTGCAAAACTCATCAAACTGCTTTGAGAGAAATTTCAGGCCATTGTCAGTTCTTAGAACCTTGAGTCTGATGCCTAATTGATTTTGAATCAGTGTGTGGCATTGCTGAAATCTTGAAAATGTTTCAGACTTACTTTTAAGCACAAACAACTAAACTCTTCTTGAAAAATCATCCACAATTGACAAAAATAAGAGCCTCCACCTGGAGTCTGAACTCTAGAAGGCCCCCACAAATCAGAATAGACATTTTCAAAAGGTTTAGAAGAAATATGCATGCCAAACCTAAATTTAACTCTATGAGATTTACCAAGCATATAATTTTCATAGAAATCTAACTTGTTTATGTTATCCCCATTAAGTCGATTCTGTTTTTCCAATTTAAATAACCCTTTTTCACTAACATACCCAAGTCTGAGATGCCATAATTTTATTTCATGCTGATAGACTTTGCTAACAATGGATGCAAGAGCAATTACAATAGAACCATCTAAGATAACAAAATCATTACATTTATCTTTTTAGGCTTTTGTAATTATTAAAGACCTATTGTCTAACACCCTCAGTCTGATGGTTCCAATGTCATGCATGTAACGCCCTAAATTTTAAAATAAAGGATTGATTAAGGAAATAAATATTAAATAGTTATATATGGGTTATTTAATATCCCAAATGTTAGAAATAGATAAGTTAATATTTTTGGGGACTGTTAGTGATTTATTGAAGTTGAATGAGCTGAATTTATGTCCGATTAAAATAAGGGTGTCGGACCAAGTATCTCCGATTGAGATGATTTTGGTCAAGGCCGTTAAGAATATTATTGGGAGTCCAAATATATATTCAGAATAATTTTTAGATAAAGTATTGAGCCCCAAATAGAGATCCTATTTGTGGTAAAATGATGAAATATTAATGAGAGGATTAAAATAAAAAGCAAAAGCCCATATTTTTCCCTTCTTATTTTCGTTCACTGCTGAAACCATTTTGGCAAACCTATTTTCTCCTCTTTCTCTTCACTTCCTCCCTAACTTTCTCTTCTAAAACCCAAGACAAGGTGGTGTGCCCTTCTTCTTTCACCATTTTTATTTTGTTGGGGCTTGAAGTTCTCTCTTTTCCCTCTTTCATTGTCGCATCTCTTTCTCCCTCTTTGATACCCATTTTCGTTTTTAGGTGAGGTAAGCCTTTCTCACTATTTTTGTTGGGTTTAATGCTATGTTTATGAGTCATTATAGCTTGGGAAAGCAATGTATGTAAATGGGGTGTTTAATGGAAGCCATAAATGTATAAACCTAAGGTGGGTTGTCATAAATGCTAACTTTATGAGACATGAATGGGTAGATGAATTTATGGTTGGAAGAAGATAAGGATTAATGATGCATTTATAAATATTGTTGGGTTTTAGGTGAAAACCCTAACTTTAATAAATTGAGGAAAGTAGTAAATGTTTGTAGGAAAATATGTTTGAGAAGAAGTATATGAGATTGAGAGTGTGAATGTTGATAAATAAGGTGTTGTGAATGTTGGGGCTTAAGGTTTGTTTTGTAACCTCCAATATAATAAATGAGGCTTGATGGGAAGGAATTCTTGAAGCCTAATAAATGAAGGAATGATGTCTATAACATGTTTTATATATGTTATGAAATTGTAGATACGATGATGGTTAATTTGAGTTGAAGTTATACCTTGAATGGTTGATTGATTGTGATTTGATATGTATGTTAATGTAGGATCCATTTTCAACGACGAGGCGGGTACGTCGTATTAATAAAAATTCTTCTCTTGAGGTAGGAGAGGAGTCCTTATATTCTAAATGCATGAATTGAATAGTATTTGATTACCATATGTGATAACATGCATGTTTTCCTTGCTTGTAATGTCATGATGGATTATAATGTTGAATATAATGTCGTTGATGGTGTTTGGCAACATGCATTGATGCATTTAGAATAAATGTGGTGTGCTATATGGTGGTGTGGATTATTTGGCAATGTTGTGCCTTGAATATAATGTTATACTTATGTCCACCATAAATGTGAAATGAATAAAATTGATGTTTGATTGAGAATGGGTGTGAATGAATAGCATGCCATGATTGACGATGAAAAGGTGATGATTGAGATTGATGATTGATGCCATTGTAAAGAGTGAAAGAATTAAAATTTATGATAACAAGGAATTGCTAAAATGCCATGCGTAAAACTTAAAGAACAAAGACTAAAGCCACAATAGTAAAATCCATTGAGAATGGTATGGTGGTGTTGGTGATGATGATAACGATGTTTGATGAGTGGCATGATTAGGATGCATAGAGTGAGAAATGCATATGATTGGCATTTGCATCCATGACATACTGCATAGCTGCCGATGTTGGAATTTTAGGGGATTCCCTTGGTTGGCCCAGTGGGAGGGTGACTCTGTGCACGAGTGATTTTTTGATTCCCCTGTGACTCGGTGTGTAAGTCACGAAGCTGCCCATGTTGTGCTATGGGGAGCCACATGTGTTTGACCCTTATGGGGGGTGGCTCTTGATGAGCAAGTGACCTCGGTGGTCCTTAGGATCACAGCTGCCATGATATAAGTCATGGTTGGCCCGTAACACCATATGTTGATTATATGTTACCGCGGTCATGGTGAAAATGACCAGAGTTACAAAATGGGCGATGCGGTTTGGTACCAGTAAAAGATTAATGAAAATGCATGTGATTTGATGATAAGTGTACATATTTTACTACTGCGGTAGGGGTATGGTTAGATGATCATACTTGAATCCCATAATTGGTGTTTGTATTCTCACAGTCAGATCTGCAATTGTTGAAATAATCTATTGTACATATGCATTAGCTTAAGAGCACTTGTATATAGCAAGGAAGTATGCCAAAGGTGATGAGATATGATGATGGTTGTGTTGTGGATAAGAAAATGTATTAAGACAACATAAAAGATATGAATACCAAATAATAATTTAAGTAAAATGATGAGGTGTGTAATAGTCCAATTTTTTGAAGGACTAGATCAGGTGTATGATTCTATACTTTGCTTGATTTATAAAGATGTTTGTATTATGTGATGATAATTGATGATAAAATATATGTGAATGCAAATTATACATGTTAAATGATGATCGTGAAGGTCATAGGTGAAAATTGGACCTGATGTATGGCTAATTTTTATGTATGACCTTGGTATTGTGGATGATAAATTATGATTTGGATTCACTGCCCAACTTAATGAATGAGTGATGCACTTTCACAAAACCTGACTTCCGTGCAGTATAAGTGAAGTGATGCCCAATTCTTGTGCAATAGATTGGAATGGGAATTAGGATGCGTAATGAATTGGATTCAATTATAAATGAATGCTAGTGTATATGTATAATGCTAGTTTGAGCCAACTCTGCAAAGGATTGATTCGGGTATATCAGGTTACACGAATTTTAAAATTTCTACATGACTCGCTCAAACGAGAAGATTCCTCGCTCAAGCAACATGGCCCTGTAACAGGAGGGTGCTCACTGGCCAATTTACGCTCAAGCGCAGACAGAACTCACTCAAGTGCGCGCCAGGGGAAATCATTCTATTGGATCCTCGTTCAAGCAAGGGAGTCTCGCTCAAACGAGTGGTGATGGGTGAGCTACTGGAGTGGCCTCGCTCAAGCGTGAACTCTCGTTCAAGCGAGAAGGGTGTGGCTGGCTGGGCAGGCGTGGCACGCTTAAGCGTGACCCATTTTCTGGGGTGCTCTCGTTTAAGCGTGAGCAGTGCGCTCAAGCATGCTCAGGCCTTGATGCTCCATGTTTTTAACGGTTAAGAATGAAAAGGGGGCACTTAAGCATTAGCTTGCGACCTTGCCAAGCGTGAGGGGGGCTTCGCTTGAGTGTGATGTTCCCCTGATTTTTCAAACATGTTTGCTTTAATTATTTTGATTTCCAATTGCATCAAGGCTTTCTCATATTCCATTAAATAAATGTATTTAACATATCTCAACCCATTAATCCTTAAATTATTCATCCTTTCTAAATTCAAATGCATACCATCAAATTAACTTATTTTTCGCTGTTCTTGATTTAAAATTATTATTGATCTGTTTTAAATTCACCTTCTCATATCCTCATATATGAGATAAGTTCTTTATAGATCCAGGGTGTTGATTTATGCTTCACCACTTTATTTCTTTGTTAAATAATGTTTTTTTCAAATTATGAAAAATTTAGCCCCAGTTTTAGGGCATGTTAACCTGGTACCAGAGCAATCAATGTTGCTCTTGATACAGACATCATTGATGTTGTGCAAGTGATTGGATCATATAAGCTACAGTTGATTGAGTTGAGAATTTTTTTGATTAAATTATAACTGTTTGTCATTGAATTGAGATCTATGTTCTTGTTGTTTGAGTCCGGCCAAGATTCCTTACACTATTTACCTTCATTAATGAATATGTTGTGATTATGTATTAAGGTTGACATGATTATATGATGTGATGCATGATGGACCAATGAATATTTAAATCACTATGTTTATAGGTTGAAAGTTAATCGTTTGGTCTAGTTTACTCATGTGTGAGCTATGTTTTAATGAATAGGCTTGAGATGTGGCTGGTAGGCCAAACCGTGAGTCTGCTGCTATGGCATCTGCTTTGAATCGCTTTGTAGATCTCTTGGAAAGACAAGGCCAGCTAAATGTGGGATAAGGTGCCTAAGGTCTTGATCTATTTCTCAAGAGAAAACCTTCTGAATTTCATGGAGGTTATAAGCCTGAGGATGCCTATACGGGGATTAATGATTTGGAGAGGATTTATGCTAGCTTCGAGTGTTCTGAAGCACAAAAGATGGAGTATGCGGTCTTTATGGTCCGTGAAGAAGTTGAAGCATGGTGGCGTCTTACTAGGGGGCGCATGATATCTGCTGATATTCCCTTGGTTTAGGAAAACTTCAAGGTTGAATTCTTGAAGAAATATTTTCCAGAGAGCTATAAAAGCAAGAAAGAGCTTGAGTTCATGGAACTTAAGCAAGGTGATATGATCGTGGAGGAGTATGCCTCCAAGTTTGAAGAGCTTTATGCATTTTATCCGCCTTACCAACAAGAGGGTACCGAAGCTTCAAAGTGTGTGAAGTTTGAAAATGGTTTGAGGCCTGAAATCAAGCGGGCTATACGACATCAAGAAATTAGAAGCTTTCCTACGTTGGTGAACAAATGTCGCATTTATGAAGAGGATGATGTGACTCCTTTGAGTCATGGCAAGCATGAGCCTAAGTTGAAGGGCCAATTTTCTAGTTTCAAGAGGCATGGTCAATTCAATTAGAAGAAATTCTTTCATGGTGGATCCTCCAACGTAAGAGGACGTGGTGGACCAAGAGGTGGTTATGGAGTTGGTAACCAAGGAAGTGGCAATGTGCAAGGCCTTACTTCTTTCAAGTGTGGAGCTAATCACTTGGCAAGAGATTTTCCTCAAGATGATGTAGTGTGCTACCAATGCAATCAACCAGGGCATATTCGCCCTAATTGTCCATTGAACGCAAGGAATACAAATGTTGATACTCTTGCTCGTGTGAACCCTAATGGTAACCGTGGAGGCCATAGTGGCTTTGGAGGCCGTGGTCGTGGAAACGGTATAGTCATAATGGTGGCCGTGGTGGAAACCATAATGGTGGAAGAAATGGAAATGGTCGAGGTAATGGCCATGGTGGAAGAAATGGTAACTGTAATGGTGGTGATCAACCACAAGCAGCTAGAAGAGTCTTTGCTGTTACCAACGAAGAGGCCGCACAAGCTGAAGATCTTGTTCGTGGTGAGTGTGAAATCCTTGCCACTTCGGTATATGTTATATTTGATTCTGGTGCTACGCATTCATTTATTTCTGAGGATTGTGTGAGGCACTTGAGGGTGCCTGTTTGCATGATGAAAGGCTCCATATTGGTGACTACACCGACCAGTGCTTGTTTGAGATTGGTGACTCGATGTGAGAATGTCGAGATGACTCTTGAGGATCGAGACGACTCTTGAGGGTCGAGAGTTTGTTATATCTTGATGCATAATCTCAAAGGATTATATTCTTTTGGCAAGCACACCAATCGTTAAATTTGTAATATATTTGATCATCCCACAGGGATTGAGGTAACTACTTAACACCCCGACCTGAAACTAGGGGTAAATTTTTCATGATTTAAAAATGATTATAAGTAGAAGAAATTCTATATATATAATGTCGAGTAACCACCCCGTATCATTAATAACCGATCTCATATATGAAGATATGAGAAAGGTATTAGAGTGCACGTCGGACGACCGGACTCGAGGCCGTCACAAGGGGAAAAGCGGAAGATGAAATTAAATTCATGAGTGATTAAAATATATACCAAAAAAAGAGGATGAGAGATGCCTCATCGATTTGTTAAGCAATAGAAATATAATACTAATATCATTCATACATTATCAAGATCATTAATGAAAATTAGCCATATACTCGACCTCCAAAAAGAGTAGGGTTTTACTTCATACCTACATCATACATTATGATGATATTTACACATGCGTGCACTACATTCATTTTTCAAGAAAATATCACAAGTTTCACACACATGATACAACATTTCATCTCAGTACATTACATGTCCAAATAGGTATATCCACAAGGCAATATCATATATAATATATCCTTAACATCCTTAATAATCATCACACTTTCATTGTTAGTACCTCGGCTTACTTTCTCTCTATTTAACAATCATCCATCGCCACCACGGGCTATCAACTAGGCATATCTCCGGCTATATGCAAATGCTCTTAAAGCTAATGCATAAGCACAACGGAATCATTATCAAGTGCAGATCCGACTGTAGGAAACAACAACATATCAAATGTGGGACAAGCATAGGTGTGCTACTATGCCCCTACTGCAGTAGTAAAATATGTACACTTATATCCAATTTCATGTATGATCAACAACATATTTTACTGGCACCAAACCGCTCTCTCCCATCTGTAGCACTAGTCACCCCATGACTGTGCATCAACATTATGGCCATACTTGCTAGAGTGCTACTGGTCTCCCCCGAACACACATCGAAGGAGCCGTGTCCCGTCGGACACCGAGGTCAACTGCTCATCACAAAGCCACCCTCCCACAGGGCCTGCCACATAGGGTGCCTCGTCACCAAACTAAGGGCAGCTTCGTGATTCCCCGAATCACTAGGGAGCAATAACAGTATACCCGTGCACTGGGCCGCCCTCCCACTAGGCCTGCCTATTGGAACCCCTAACATTCCATATAAACAGCGAATGATATGCCATGGATGCAAATGCCAATCAATGCATTCTCACACTATGCATCCTAAATGCCACTCAATCAATTGTACATTTATAACTACCACTTAGTGGATTTCAGTGCTTTTAGTCTTTATCAATTCTCGTTGGACTCACACACATCGACAGTTAGTGGCAATCACATTTATCAATTCACATGTATATATTTAGGATATTTCACATCATTGATTTCAATTCAAAACATGGTCTCAAACCATCATGACATATTTCATCAACATATTCAACATAATATCAGATCCGTTCTCAATACGGTACCAAAGTATGGATATCACTTCATCCGTTCTGTATGCAATACAAACTCAGCAAGTAAAACATCGGACATCAAGGTCGGTCTCCTCTCATTAGGATACCGGATAACCATACCGGATACATACAGCACCGGTATAAAACCTCAGCCGTTTACTGACTCTCGTGACTAGTCCCATACCGGATTGTTGACTCTGGCTCAGACCAGTTTAATATCATATTCGTCATTCCAAATACATGCCACATAACATCAATCATTCTAAATGCACTCAAATCATGAAATCATGACATCGTCCACACAAGCAGTCATTAAGCACAATCACATACATATATTTTCACATCACCAATGGATGAAATCATGCATTTAGAATAGTTACCCCCTCCTACCTCAAGAGAAGTAGTAATCACCACGGTCAGATGGTTTTGCCTCGTAACTAGGGTTATTTCCTACATCACAATATATCACATGATCATTTTCTATTCAACCACCTCGGGTTAATGTTCATATTCATTTACTTGATGTCTTCCAACATCTTAACTTTCAAGCCCCATTTATTTCATTCATTCCACAACAACCACCACGGTTTAGGCGTCTGCATTTATTATTACACACATTTAATGTCAAACCCATTAACGGGTTCCCACATTAATGGTTCCCAACAACCATTAAGCTTCATTAATAGTCATTCACTATTAATAACATCATTTCACTTCACCAATATTAATTACTTAACATAATAAATGCTTCTCCACTCATATTTTGCATTTCCCCCAAATCATAGGGTTAGGGTTTTTTTAATAACCCAACAACACTCATTAAATCACATTGTCAACATCAAAACCCAAAAACCCATAGTTCATACTCTTGAGAAATAGCAAGAGCTTACCTCAAGAGAAGGAATGGAGAGTTTTCCAAGAGAGGGAAAACCACACAAAAATGAGGAGAAAGGAGGGTAAGACTCCAAGCTCCAAGCTCTTCCAAGCTCCAAATAAAAATGGAAGAGGAAAGATGGTACACCACTTTGCTTAGGGTATTAGGAGAGAAGTAGAAGAGAAAATGAAAGAGAAGAGTAGAGAAAAAGAAGAAGTAAAGTGTTTGCTCAAATGAGATCAAGGAGCCCACGGGAATAAGAAGGGAAAAATGGGTCACTTGGCTTTATTTTTAATCCTCATTAAAGATTCATCGTTTTATGACAAACAGGATCTCAGTTTAGGCTCAATACCTTATCCAAAAATTATTCCGAATACATATTTGGATTCCCAATAATATCCTTAACAACCCTGACCAATATCATCCCAATCGGAGATACTTGGTCCGACACCCATATTTCAACCAGACTCATTTTCAGCTTATCCGGTTCCAATAAATTATAATAGTTCCCAAAAATCTTAATTTATTTATTTCCAATGTTTTGGAACATTAAATAACCCAAATATAATTATTTAATATTTACCTCCTTAATTAATCCTTTATTTTAAAATTTAGGGTGTTACAACTACCACAACCTAGGCCTAGTACAAGCTGAACCAGAACAATATAGGGTAAAATTCATTCTATTTATGCTTTTCTACACTTTCTATGTTTTTATAACTTCAGCTCACAATTTCATTAAGAAACATACAATTGAGGTTCAATCAAGCTTCAAACTCAAGATAACTTCATAGATGGTTAATCCCTAATTCCTTAGGTGATTTACACTAATTCCTAAGCATTAAACCCCAATCCCTTAGGTGTTTAGTGACAGAGAAATCTAATGCGAAATTGGGAATTGAACCCTAGCTATTCACCTAATTGCTAGGCATGAATTAGCTAGGAAGCCAGAAGTTACCTAAGCTTTCAACCATGATTCCTCATTGGTGAGATGCTTCAATTAGGTCTGGATTTGTCAATCCAGCAGTGTAGATCCACTTCTCAGCTTGTTCTTCTCATGCTTCAGAAGATGATTTCCTCAATGCACATTCAAGACTCCATTGGAAGCTTCAACAATCCCAACCCTAGGGGTTTAGCAACCCATGGAAGTGGAATCAGCAGAAGAAGGAATGCATAGAGCCATGGAAGAGAGAGTTTAGTGAGAGAAAAGGTTTAGAGAAAGATTGAGAATCAGAAAAATGAGAGTAATAGTTATTGCTTCTGTCTTAAGTTACAAAGGAATTATAAATAAATAGGTTTATGCCTTGAACTAACTAACTAACTAAGCTTAATCACGCAATTGCCCCAAAGGGGCCTACAAGCAAATAATTAGAAATTACATAACTGAATAAATAATTGTTTCTAGTTTCCCTCCTAGCTGTGTGTAGAAACGCCTACATACCAGCGTATGTACGCTGGGATTCTGTATGAGTGGAAACTGTATGCCTTATGTTAACTTGATCCGTGCGTATGTATGCTAGGGTCTAACATATGTACGTTGGCCTACTGACTTGGTAAATTAGATTTTATTTCTGGGCGTATGTACGCCAGGGGACCAGCGTATGTATGCTAGCCTTCTGTCTGATGGTTTTGGTTCTGTTTTTGGGCGTATGTTCGCCCTCCTACCAAACGTATGTACGCTGGGCCACTGTCTTTGGCACTTTATTCTTCTTTCTTTACTCGTTGGTACGCTCCTTTCCAACGTATGTACGCTGGGATTCAAGACCTGGTCTGTTTGAATGGGCGTATGATATGCTGAGTTGGGCGTATATACGCTGAACTCCTGGACTTGGATCCTACCAAACACAAATAAACAGATGCCTAGCCTATGTACGCTGGCTTTGTAACGTATGTACGCTAAGTTACTGGATTTCTCAATAAGCTTCCTTCCTTATGTGTTTATCTTTTTATCCATTTTCTTGCATAATTCAATACATATTTTAATTAAATAAGTAAAACCCAAAGAATGACAAAGCATTACTTAAACGATGCTAAACTCAACAATACTTAATGGATTAAGTTAAATTAAAGATAAAATTACTAAGTCTTTTCAAGACTTATCACATCCCCAAACATAAAGCTTGCTTGTCCTCAAGCAAGGACTCAGATTAATTAAGTCAATTACACTTGCCCAAGACAATCAACCTTCCCTTAACTTAATTCATGCCATAATTATTAAATACCATTCATGCTTTCTTTCTATATGTTTTGAAAATATAATTACTCACACTTCCCTTTAGAATAAGCTGGTGATGCTTTCCTTACATGGATCAATGTTTCACTCTTCTTTCAGTGTATAGGGTCAATTGTATGCACTCATCACCTGCATAATTTGTTAGATCAACATAGGTTTGCAATAGTTCTAAACATCATGTCATATGCTAGCACAATTGGATCAGTAAGGGCTTTTAATCTTGTAATAGGGTTAGGCTACAAGCTCTATTTTTATTTTTCTAGTCAGTGTTGGGTTAAAGGATGTGCCCACTAATGCCTTGCCTTAATCTTAACTCAAATGCCTCTACTAACCAGCTCTTTTGCTTTCATTTTTCAGATGAATGATACTCAACTAATTGTTATGCTTGACATCTTCTTCTCTTTTAGTCCTTTGGACTCTTTCTATCTTAATCAACCTCTCTTTTTTTTTGTTTTTTCTAATACCATTTTTTCTTTTTCTTTTTTTTATATAAGAATTACTTTGTTGATTTTTCACTTCTCTTTTGTTTTTACTATTCTTCCTTTCATTTCTCAACATTCCCATCAATAATTAGGGTCTGAGTGTGTCCTTTAATGCACACTCTTCATTCCCAAACTTAGAACTTGCTAGTCCCTAGCAATAAGTTAAAACTCAGCAATTCATTAGTGGTACATCCAGGGATAATTCACTTGGTTTTTCTCAGATAAATAGGCTTGTAAAGTTAGGTTCATAATCAGAATGAAAGGATCTCAGGCTCAAACATAATTATTGGGTCAAAGGATAATTAATAATATTTAGGATGGCTAAATTTGGCCCTGGCTAATTTTCAAAGAAGGCCTTCATCATTTCCAATTGGCAAACATATAATCATTAGCAAGCACTAAAGCAAATTCTGTGTCACTAAGCAAGAATGCAGACACATTAGGAAAAGAAAAGATAGGCTCAAAAGCTAATAAGTTATAGGTAATCAGCCAATCATGTCCCCAAACTTAATGCGAGATTATAAATTCAGATTGCTAACTAGCATGGTAAATATACAAATAATTAAGGATGGAAATAGTTATGGACAGGGATCATGAATCAAGCAATGCGAATCAATTAATTTATCCAATTGATGCCTGAGAATCAACAATATTTAAATAATTAAGATGGGTTCTAAATTAAGCACAGTTAACACATTTCATAAGTTAATGAGATTAGGGGATAGATTACTTTGCTTTTTACCTATATGGTCAAGGATTTGGTGAGCGATGGTTGCAAGAATTGAACAATACAAAGCAGAAAAGAAATAACATTAAACAATTAACAGGGAAATATGATTTCATTACAATTGAAAAGGAAACACATTGTTCAAGAAAGAATACTAAAATAAAGTTATTACAACACAAAAGTAAATTAGCATAAATGAAAGCAAATTAAATTATCAGTCCTCCTATTCTTCATCTTCCTCTTCAGCAACCTCATTCATAGGCTCATCATTGTCTTGCTCAGGGTGGGGTGGAAATTCAGTTTCCAATGGTGTGTCTTCAGGGGAAATGGTGAACCCAATGGAAGCCAACCATAGGTCTCTGTCAGTTGGAACTCCCATTTCTTCAGTATGGTCCACATTCAGTGCAGTGACAATCTTCCTCAACATGAGATCATGGTTCAGGACCAGATCGTAGGTCCCTAGCTGTATCTTTTTCATGGCCTGGAGTTCTTGCATTATCATCAAAAAATCAAAAGAAGTACCTGGACCTGTTGGGGGTGGTGGTGCAGAAGATGATGGTTTGGTTTGTCTGTGATGCTTTGGCTCTTGAGGCATAAAATAGTCAATGTGGTATCTCACCCAGTACTTGTCCATAATTCTTTTAGGCTTTACCTTTGTCAGTTCTTCATTATTCAACCTAACATGATTCTTTATGGCCAGCAAAGTGACAATGGAGCAATAGGGCAGTTAAAGATTTTTTCATTGGCTTTCACCATCTCAACTAATATTAAATCCCTCAAATTAACATATAAGGCTTTCATAAAACAATAAATCAACACCAACCTTTTAATGATAACCTCAGTAGCATAAGCTACAGGTTGTAGAGATGAGAGAATATAACGGCACCATAAGTGGGGAAGATGATTCAGACAGCTTTTCTTAACACATTTTGGTGCACCACTCACCTTGGTTTCATATGCAGCCCCTGAGACACCCCAAAAATTAGGGGTAAATTTTTTGCATTTTATAAATCATTAATAAAGCAAATAATTAAAGTGGTGAAGCTTTTAATTCAACACCTGGATCTATGAAAAGCCACTCTCATATATGAGGATATGAGAGGGTAAAATAAAACGATTTCATGAGAAATTTCCAATTAAAAACAGTGGAAGAATTAATTAAATTGGTTGTTTCATGATTGGATTTTAAGGAGAAAGAATTTCATGAGGTTCAAGAATTCATAATATGACCAAAGTACTCTTAAGATGATGCAAGAAAAGGATTTGACGCATAAGAAATAAAAATTAATTATGCCACTCGCTCAAGTGAGAGTCACACTCGCTTGAGCGAGCCCATGAGGCGACGCTTGAACAAGCCAAAAAAAATGCTGAGCGAGAAAGAGATTAAGCATCAGGGGGTTCTCGAACGAGACCCATCTCGCTTGAGCGAGATTCGAGGACCACACTTGGACGAGCCAGTGAAACGCTCGAGCGAGAGAGAAGATTTGCCTCAGGGGCCAATCTCGCTTGAGCGAGTTCCATCTCGCTTGAACGAGATTGCTCCAGTAGCATTAGAGACTCACTGCCTGATTTTTACTTGAGCGAGGCAAGGCTTGCCTGGGTGAAAACCGTCTAGTGTCCATTTCCTTTCCTCTCGCTTGAGCAATTCCCAAGCCATGACCATTTCGCCTGAGCGAAAATGGTCTAGTAACCAACCACTGATTCCAGACAAATCTTGCTTGTGCGAGAAGGCCATTCGCTTGAGTGAATTTTGGCTAGTGGCCAAACCACTGATGCAAGAAGATCTCGCTTGAGATTCTCACTCGCTTAAGCGAGTTCTGTAGGGAAACGAAAAACACCAGATTTCCTTACAACCTAACATGCCAAAACTCATCCCATCCTAAATCAATTAAATTTAACATAACATACATATCCTATTACACCTTTATAACTTGTCACAAGTATTAATTCCCTTTAAATTCCATTCTTACCTAAGTATCACATTAAATCAAGCACATCATCTCATGTATTCACCAAGACACAAACTTTTACATGAACCTTCATTCATTCATAGAATTTATCGCCAACACACATCATAGTTCATCGTCTTTTATCATTTGGGTCATTAATGAAAATTGGCCATGCACACCAAGGTCCAATTTTCCTACATGACCCTCAAAATCATCAATTACAATCTAGATAACAAAATAAGCATACATACACTCTATATGCTATACAAAAATCTAGATTTTACTAGCCAAGGCGCTTCGTATACATCTATTTACCTCCTCAACAAAATACACTCCAAAATATCCACACTTCCCAGAAGTGCCCTGTATCATAAGTCTAAAAAGTGGACAACACGGGAGAGTGAGTCATACACTCTAAAAATGAATATGAATACCATAAGATCATGCACATATGTGATACAACATGTATACTTGCATTCACACACAATTCATCATCAATTATCATCATAATATACAATCATTTTTCTGTACATTAAGCAAGTATAAAACCACACACATGATCTAGCCCTTCAACAATTGGACCATCATACATTTCATCATTTTTCTCATATTATTATGTGGTATTCACCTGTTTTATGTTGTCTTAATTACAATTCCTCATTCTCAACTCAACCATCACCATACACCATCACCTTTGACATACCTCTTGGCTATATGCAAATGCTCTTAAGCTAATGCATATGCATAATGGGATATTTCAATAATTGCAGATCTGACTGTGGGAAAATAAACACCAATTGTGGGATTCAAGTATGATCATCTAACCATACCCCTACTGCAGTAGTAAAATGTGTACAATTATACTTAAATTGCATGCATTTCACCAATTCTTTTACCGGTACCAAACCGCATCGCCCATGTTGCAACACCTGGTCATTTCCACCATGACCGCTGAAACACCCCAAAAATAGGGGTGAATTTTTCGTGATCTTAATATCGCTAATTTATGAAAACATAAAGGGGTAAAGCTGTCATTCAATACCCTGGATCTATGAAGGATCTGTCTCATATATGGAGATATGAGAAGGTAGGTTAAAGAAAACGATTAATGAGGAATGTTCAATTGGAAACAGCGGAAGGAATTATTTAAATTAATGCCATATGGTTGGGTTTTAAAGAGGTTAAACATCATAAGGATTAACGACTTCAAAATATGCCCAAGGTATTTATAAGATGGTACAAAAGAAGATTTGATGTAAAGAGAAGGGAAAATAATTAAACAATGAAATTTGGAGAATCAGAGCATAACTCGCTCAAGTGAGAGTCACACTCACTTAAGCGAGACCGAGTAGAGCGCTTAGGTGAGCTATGGCACACACTGAGCAAAAAAAAGAGAAAGAGTAGCGAGCCCCAACTCACTTGAGCGAAATTCTTAGGGTTCGCTTGGACGAGGCATGCGAGCGTAAGCGAAATCCGTCCAGAATCTAGCATACGTTCACTTGCTTAAGCGAGAGCCATATTTAAAGGCCTTTCGCTCAAGCGAAAATGGTCCAATGGCAAAATACCTCACTCACGCTCAGGCGAGACCCTACTCGCCTGAACGATTTTTCTCCAGTGGCTAACATTTGATGCGTGGGCAATCTCGCTTAAGTGAGACCCACTCTCACCTAAGCGAGATTTGGCTAGTGGCCATACATCAACGCAGGGGATTCTCGCCTGAGCGAGAATCCATCTCGCTTGAGCGAGACTACCAGTAAAAACATAGATAACAGGGGAATTAAATAACTCAACATACTAAAACTCAATTCAAGCCAAATTGGTAAAATTCATCACATCACATACATCATGTTAAGCCTTTAAAACTCGTTCCAAACCATCATACCTATAAATTTTCATTCCAACTCATTAATTATGTTCTAATTAAGCTGTTTACTATATATGTTCTATAACATGTAATTTTTATAGAAACCTTTATTCATTCATCAATTCTAACTGCATCATACATCATTTTCATTATCCAACCAAGGTTAAGGTCACCAATGGAAATAAGCCATAAGCACTAGGGTCTTATTTTCATACATGACCTCAAAAATCATCATCATATATTCATCATCCACACCAAATATCCACATTAATTTGTGGCTATACAAAAGGTCATTATATCTACATACATTACAAAAGCCTACGTAAAAGCCATAAAATCAAACATTTGCCGGCCAAGGCATTCTTTATCCCAAAATGGACTTCCTTCACACCATTTCTCCGTACAAGAGCTCCATGGGCAACCCTACAACACAAAAGCTAAAAAGATAGACCACATGGAGAGTGAGTATATTTTCTCAATGATGAAATTCCAACGATTAGTGATAACATACTTATGAATGCAAGATTAAACATCTCCTCCTAGAAAGAAGTTCAAATGGCATAAGAAAAATCAATCATTCATCCAATCCATTGAACATACATATTCATCAAGATTCATATAGTCACACTCACCAATAACACAATTACAGTTAGTGATCAAAGAGAGTTCCACATACACCTCACAAAACTTCCTCAACGGGATATCACATTATGCCATGCTCCTATGGCTAATGCACATGCTAGTGTTTAAGATGCATACGCACAGATCCGATTTCATTTCATTAGGTGATCGCAACCAACATAATCATTCATTCATTCATATTGGTTTCCCACCTCGCAAGGGGTACTCCTGCCTCGTGATCGCAACCACAGGAATTCAATCTCAATGGTCCCACAGGGCCTCTCATTTCAAATACCAGGTGATCGCAACCACCGGTTCAATAATCACAGGAACTCGCAAGCCCTATGTATCACAAATCTCAAGTGATCACAACCACTTTTCAAGTACCATGTTATGCATGCCATGTTATGTATGCATCAATGCTCATGCATGCCTTAACCTTATAAGGATTATCTTACCCTCTTCTCTAGGGTACCACTTATACTCAATCACCATATTCATTCCACATAATCAAATACATGAATATATATATTTATCATTCCAAAATCAACCATCGCAGATTTAATTCTCTATGTCATATTACACACTCACAACACTACATCCATTCAAGGAACAACACGCAACATAGCATCAATACATACATTATCACATACAAGGTTTTATGCATTTAGAAAGTACACCCCTCTCCTACCTCAAGAGAAGTAGACATCTAGATTTGATGTTCCCGCCTGACAAGTGTTATCAAGTCCTACACCAATCAATTATAGGACCACATTAATCATTCATTCAAACACCATTTCAATATATATACATATATATGTACACATGATTCTCATCATGTAGAAACTATTTATAGGTTTTATTCATCTGCCTAATTAGGCTTCGGGAATTCCTTCCCTTTGATCATCATTCATTATTATCAAGGCAACAACCTAATTAGTTAGGTTACCACATATACCAATCCCACATTCAACTCATTTTAAGTGGGTTTTTCATTTATGGCATCTAACCACCATCACCAATCATCATTTATGGCTATACCTCATCATTAATAACATTCTTACCATCAATTAATGCATTTCACATTCATATTACATATTTCCCCCAATTTCATAAGTTAGGGTTTCATTAAAACTAATCCATTTTATAAATGCACTTCAATATTCCTCATCCTTCAACCTTATTTTCATGCACTCCATTTATTGCTCATAAATGCCTTCATTTATTTCACCCCACCTTTGGTTTTCCTTATTTAAAGTTTCTATTCAATACCCACTTACTTTAACTACTCTCCCAAATCATAACTACCCATTTTCTAGGTTCAAAACATAAGAAAAGGCAAGAAACTTACCTTGCTCTAAAAACGAAAATGAGAATCAAGAGGGAGGGAGGTTGTGACGAAAATAGAGAGGAAAATAGGAGAAGCTTCAAGCATCCATTGTCTCCTCCTTGCTCCTTGAAAACGAAAGTGAAGGAGGAAGAGGGCACCAAGCTTTTTCTTAGGTGTATTAGGGAGAGAAGAGTGAAGAAGATGAGTGGGAAGATGATAGAAAGAAGAAGAGGTGAGTTTGCATAAGGGAGAGTGGGAGTCACGAGAATGAGAGTGAAAAAGGTAAAGTTTTGTTTAAGTTTTTAAGCCCATTACTAAATTCTTTCGTTTTTCAATAAACAGGCTCTCCGTTAGGGCTCAATACTTTATCTAAAAATTATTCCGAATACACATTCAGATTCCCAGTAATATTATCTACAGTCCTGACCAACGGCATCTCAATCAGAGATACTTGGTCAGACACTCAGATTTTATCTAGGTTAGTTTTCTGCTTATTCGGTCCAGGTAAGTTACTAACAACTCCCAAAAATCTTAATTTAATTATTTCCGATATTTTGGGGCATTAAATAATTCGCATTCAACTATTCAATATTTATTTCCTTAATTGATTCTCTATTTTAAAATTTGGGATGTTACAATCCACCCCACCTAAAAGAAATTTCATCCCCGAAATTTGGCATACCGGATTCGAATGCGTTAGGGTACCGCTCACAGATATCATCCTCGCGTTCCCAGGTAAGTGTTTCCACGTTCCCATGCTTCCACTCTACTTTCACTAAAGGTACCATTTTATTCTACAACCTCTTTATGGAATACTCGACGATATGAACCGAAACGGGAGGAACGGACAAGTTATCCCGCACATCGACATCATCAATAGAGATCACGTGCAAAGGATCGTGAATATACTTCCTCAACTGCGATATGTGGAACACATTATGTAGGTTGGAAAGATGTGGAGGGAGCGCAATTCGATAGGCAATATCTCCAATTCACTCCAAGATCTCATAAGGCCCGATAAATTTAGGGCTTAATTTTCTGCTCTTCAATGCTCTTCCAATACCCTTGTCACGCAAGACTCGTAAGAACACATGATTGCCAACTTGAAATTCAAGTGGCTTCCCCCTCTTGTCATAATAGCTCTTTTGCCAGTCTTGAGTGATTTTCATCTTTGCTTGGATCATCTTAATCTGTTCAGTAGTTTCCTCAACAATCTCAGGCCCCAAGGCCAAGTTCTCACCAACTTCAAGCCAACATAGAGGGGTTCGACACTTCCTTTTATATAATGCCTCATATGGTGCCATGCCAATACTAGAGTGAAAACTGTTATTGTAGGTGAACTCAATCAGGGGCAAATATCTCTTCCACGAACCACCGTGCTCCAAAACACAAGCACGCAATAAGTCCTCAAGACTCTGAATAGTCCTCTCAGATTGTCCGTCAGTCTAAGGATGATACGCCGAGCTTAGCTTCAATTTTGAGCCCATCGCTTCATGTAAGCTCCCCCAAAATTAAGAAGTAAATCGGGGGTATCTATCAGAAACAATACTTGATGGTACACCGTGCAACCTCATAATTTCTTTGATGTATAACTATGCCAAATCCTGCAAGGAACTCTTCATACTAATCGGTAGAAAATGCACACTTTTTGTTAAGCGATCCACAATCACCCAGATTCCATCACATCTAGACCTTGTCCTTGGCAGTCCAGACACAAAGTCCATAGCAATTGCATCCCACTTCCAAATGGGGATATCAAGTGGTTCTAAAGTACCCAAAGGTCTCTGATGCTCTACCTTCGCCTTCTGACAAATAAGGCACAAAGCTACAAAGTTAGCAATGTCACGTTTCATTCCGGGCCACTAAAAATTCTTCTTTACATCTTGGTACATCTTGGTCGCCCCAGGGTGAATGTTAAAACTGCTTTGTGTGCCTCCTCAAGCACCGTATGTCTCAAATCTCTGAATGAAGGCACATACACACGACCTTTCACTCGCCATAAGCCATCAACATCCTCAACAAGGAATAGATTTTTCCTATCACTTTAAGATCTCCTCATCTCTTGTAAATAATCATCATCTCCTTGTTTCTCCTTTACAAGCTCTAAAAACTCATTACATATCTTTAACGTAGCAAAACATAACTTATGGGAAGATTGAATTTCGGTCCCAACATTCAAATTCTGAAATTCCTCAATCAATTCGAATTCTTTGACCATCATGGCCGACACATGTAAGGACTTTCGACTAAGAGCATCGGTAACTACATTAGCTTTTCCCGGGTGGTACTTCAATTCAAAATCATAGTCCTTTAGGAATTCCATCCATCTCCTATGGCGTATATTCAATTCTTTTTGATCAAAAAGGTATTTCAAGCTTTTGTGATCACTAAAGACCACGAATCTTGAACCATAAAGATAATGATGTCAAATCTTCAAGGCAAACACAACCGCCACCAACTCCAAGTCGTGAGTCAGGTAGTTAACTTCATGGGGTCTCAGCTGGCGTGAAGCATAAGCTATAACACATTCCTTCTACATCGAAACACATCCAAGTCCATGCTTGGAAGTATCACAGTACACCACAAAGTCTTCTTGTAAATCAGGTAATGCCAAGATAGGTGTAGAAGTCAGCGTTATTTTTAAGTCTTCAAAGCATCTCTCACACTCAACCGTCTATACAAAAGGTTGGTTCTTCCTTGTCAAGTTTGTCAAAGGTTTGGCAAGATGAGAAAAACCTTTGATAAACCTTTGATAATAACCGGCAAGTCCAAGAAAACTCCAGATTTTAGTAACCGATGTAGGTCTAGGCCATGTCATAACGGCCCCAACCTTAGATGGATCCACCGAAACACCTTCTTCAGATACCACATATCCAAGAAACTGGACGTTCGTCAACCAGAATTCACATTTAGAGAGCTTAGCATACAACCGGTTCTCTCTAAGAATATTCAACACAAGCTTCAAATGTTCCTTGTGTTCCTCACGACTCTTGGAATACACCAGGATATCGTCAATGAATACCACAACGAAGTGATCTAGGTATTCACGAAAGATGCGTTTCATGTAGCTCATGAACACCGCTGGAGCATTAGTCACTCTGAATGGCATTACAACATACTCATAATGGCCATATTGTGTCCTAAAAGCAGTCTTCGGAATGTCTTCGGTTCTCACCCGAATTTGATGGTAACCAGAGCGCAAATCAATCTTTGAAAACACCACAACAGCTCTTAATTGATCCAACAGATCATTAATACGAGGTAAGGGGTATCGATTCTTTATTGTCATCTTGTTCAATTGGCGGTAGTCAATAGATAACCGCATGGTTCCATCCTTCTTCTTTACCAGTAAAACAGAAGCCCCCAGGGTGACACACTGGGTCGAACAAACTCCTTCTCAAGTAGCGCCTCAACTTGCTTCTTAAGTTCAGCCAACTCCATAGGAGACATCCTATAAGAAGCGATAGACACCGGTTTCGCACCGGGTATAAGATCGATAGTAAATTCAACCTACCATGGAAATGGTAAACCAGGTACCTCCTTAGGGAATACATCCAAGAATTTCGACACCATAGGGATATTAAGGGGATCGGAACTATTCATCCCGTTGACAAGAGCTAGTAATATGCAAAGTTGGGCTATACCTTGCACATCGAATTTCCCCGCATCAGAAGAAGGGAAAATGACAGTCCGCTGTTGACAGTCAACCAAAACTTTATTGGCAGAGAGCCAATTCATACCAAGTATGATCTCCAATCCCTTCATAGGCAGGCAAATGAAAGACACAACAAACCTTCTCCCTTCTAGGTATAACACCCCTGATTTTCTGTACTCGAATCCCGATGTGATCGTCATAATTAATAAAAATATGAATAAATTTTTTGCATTTGAAATTATTTCCAAGGCATCACTATGATCACATCAAGACCCAAATCACAGAAAACCAAAGAGTGAGATTAAATAACCCTAAGCTGGATCGATTGATAAATTGCCCATAACGGTATACAAAAATAATAGTGTTTACAGCGGAAGAATATGTATACCGGCTACACGCCTAGTCCCATATATGACGATATAAGAAAAGGCTCGGTAAAGCATGCAATGGCATATCATAAGCCTAATAGACAACCATCATCATTTTAAATAATTACATAAGCATGCAATGCCTAAGATATAATTATATATATATATATACATATACATTCAGGAATCTTCTCCCGACTATCTCAATCATCAATGAACATCATTCAATTTCAATCCTTCTAATACACATCAAATCATCTCTTACATTCTACATATATATATTCATCATCCATCAATTCAAAGGATTATCTTATACATACTCAAAATCTCTAAATCATCTATATCATCATATACAATTTATTCATTACACAAGAATCCATAAATGATGCCGGCCAAGGCACTTCCTCTACCACTATTTACCTTCACCAAAACTTTAATTAAAATCCGAACTCATCCCATGGCAACCTGCAACACAAGGCTAAAAAGGAGACCACATGGGAGAGTGAGTTATACATTCAAAATAATGAATAATATATATATATTGTGATCATGTGTATATGCATACAAACATCATGTGTGCTTTGCTATAAAATCATTTAATTATCATCCATTCATCATCTCATTATCATATTAGGCATGCAAGCATCGTGAATCGCAATTTATATCATAAACAAGCACAACATATACACTATCACATACACCAACACTTTACCACTTATCAATAAGGGCACTCATAATCATTATCATCATTAATTCATTAAGGTTTCACTCAAATACCTCCTCGCAAGGGGTTTCTCAACACTCGTGGTCATCCCATCTCAAATGCCATGCTCTTATGGCTAATGCACATGTCAACTGTTTAATGCATATGCAACGGATCTGATTTCATATCACGGGTGATCGCAACCACCATAATCAATCATTCATAATCATTGGTTTCCCGCCTCGCAAGGGGTACTCCCTATAGCAGCCTCGCAAGGTGCTTCTCGTGATCGCAACCACGTTCAACAATTCACATAGGTTTCCTACCTTGCAAGGGGTACTGCCGCCTCATGATCGCAACCATGGGCATCATAGGTGCTCGCAAGCCCTTTATCATATCAAATACCAAGTGATCGTAACCACTGGCTCATCATCATACAATGGTCCCCGCGGGGCCTTTCACATTTCACAACCAGGTGATCGCAACCACCGGCACAATATCATATCATAATCAAGTTGGTTTCTCGCCTCACAAGGGGTACTCCCTTCATAGAATCCCGTAGGATCTTTCATCACTGTGATCGCAACCACAAAGTAACAATGCTATGCCATACCATGAATGCAATCCGATAATGTATATGCCCATCAACCTCACAAGGATATCTCACCCTCTCAATTAGGGATATCATTTAATTTAGCATTTTAATAATTATCCATAATCATTTACAAAGCCCCGCAAGGCACATCATTCATATAATTGGCATCTCATTGGCCACAAACATAATTCATAACAATCCACACATAGATATCAAAGGCATAACAAGCATCATAATATTAAGCCACACATGTGATAACAAGGCATTTTCGGAACATATATATATATATATATATATATATCAATCATCATGGCCTCACACACATACAAGTCAATTACTTGTATCAACCACATTATGTTTACATCATTAGGTAATATTCATCAATGTTATCACACATTCCTTTAGTGGGCTTTCCTCTCATTATTTATTATCATTGTCTTAAAATGTATCTTATAGCCTCTTTATTAAATTCTCATCATCATTCCCTCTTATCCCACTCTTAGTGGTGAAAACATCACAAATAATTTATTTCGGATTCATCAATTTATTTTCATTTCCCCATGGAGGCATATCATCAATAATTACCACATATATCTCCATAAATATCCTATAATATAAGGAAATGGGGCTCGACATCAATTATTGAGGGAAATAACAAAAATCCCAAGTTTTTAGGTATCGCTTGAGCGCGATGAGGATAGTTCATTTAACCGCCCCAAGTTTTCCTGAGCGAAAGGGGGGTTTTAAGTATCAGACCTCAGTCTCGCTTAAGCGAGCCTATCTCGCTTGGGTGAAATAACGCCAGCATCTATTTCCAGGTTCCTCGCTTGGGCGAGACACCACACACCTGGCCACTCGCTCAGGCGGGATTACTCCAGTAGCCATCTCCACACTCGCTCGCTTGAGCGAGAAATCCACTCGCTTAAGCGGAATCCGACCAGAGGTCGTCTTTCTTTCCGTACTCGCTCACTCAACGAGGCTTCCCAACACTCGGGTTTTTACTTGACAATTTCAATCGAAACCGACTCATCTTGCTCGGTTTCCCACTCGGCAAAATCAATCAAAGCCGAGTCGTCTCTCACTCGGCCTTTCACTCAGCAATTTATTCCAAATCCGAGTCATCTCTTAATCAGTCTTTCACTCGGTAATTTCATTCCAAATCTGAGTCATCTCTTAATCAGCCTTTCACTCAGCAATTTCATTCTAAATCTGAGTCATCTCTCGCTCGGTGTTTCGCTCGGCAATTACTCTAAAACCGACTCATCACTCGATCGGTTCTCCACTCGGTAAACTTATTACAAAGCCGACTCCTTTTTCTTTCACTCGAGCAAGGGTTTCTAGCACTAAGTCTTTCACTTGGGCAAAGTTATTCTAGAGTACTTCTGGGCAGACTCATACCGTATACCCCCAATCAGTGGATCCCTCTCGGAATTACACACACGGAGGGACTCCACTCGGAACAAGTTACTTTGAACACAGAAACTCCCACTCGAAACTCCACTGCCCGGAATATCATACCGGGGAACCTTTCACTCGGAATTATATGCACTTCCTCACTCGGAAGGTCCTGTCTCAGACATAGCTCACTCGGAATTTCACTCGGAAATTCACCACATCATGAAATTATTTTCTAAAATTCCTGCTCGGACGGAATTCGTCCAGAATCTCGCCTATTCACCATTCACTCGTCTCGCTCGGTCGAGGCACAACAATACCAGTCACTCGCTTGAGTGAGTACCGTCCCAGCATTAGACTTCACACTCTTGCTCGCTCAGGCGCGGCCACGTCCGCTTGAGCGAGATTCGCCCAGTAACTCCCCTGATTGCATAACATGCATCTCGCTTGAGCAGAAGTCCCACTCGCCTGGGCGAGATTTGTCCATAGGCTACAATACTGCCACAGGGGATCCTCGCCTGAGCGAGATCCCATCTCGCTTGAGCGAGAATATCAGAATATGCACAAGAAACATGAGAAACTCACAACCAAACATACCAAAACTTATACCAGCCAAATTTCATCAAGTCTAATATAGCATATACTTCATACTAGGCATTTAAAACCTGTCCCAAACCTTTATACTCATTAACATTCAATTCAATCTATCAATCATGTCAAATTCAAACTTGTCATCATCTTATATGAATATACATTTTCTTATCAATTCAACATATATTCTCACACATCATTCTCAATAATCATTAACTTGCCATTTCAATTAATTCAATACATATACATGGCAAGGCAAGCATGAGTATTCATCACATACAACAATCACTATTGAATTTACTCATGCAATTTGAATGTTAACTCCTCTCCTACCTCGAGGGAAGAGCCGAAACGGTTCCAATGCTCCGAATGCTCCATCACATCATCCAGAATACGATCTACATACCAATATATATGCATACATATAATCAATAATCATCATAACTCTAAACATTTGTTAGCTTATCATAAAGCCTAACATCAAGTCCTAGACTTGGTAAACATCAACTCATTGAATTGTGTTAGGCTTCGGGAATTCCTTTCCCAAAGCCAAGATCCTCTAGATCTTAAGGCTAACTAAACCCAATAACATCATCATCTCATCCATTCCATAATGCAACCCCATATTACATCAATCCTTCAAACATCATCATTATCCTCGTCTATTATCATACCTAATGATACCCATTAATCACCACAAATGGTTCTATATCATTTTAAGCAACATTTAATCTTAAACACCATCCATTCACTTTCAATTTAACCTTCTAAATTACAACATATCCATTTTCCCCAAATTCTTAGGGCTAGGGTTTTCATCAAATCCCAACAACATTTACCCATGCTCATTAATCACCACCATTGGCCATTTTTCATCATTAATATCATTCTCCAATATCATTAAACCTACATTCTACTCACATTTCACACTTTCCCCAATTTATTAGAGTTAGGGTTTCACTAAAACCCAACAACACCATAAATACTCATTAATTTTCCACTCATCCAAATATTAATTTCATGCACCTATAACAACCCACCATTAATGCCATAATAACAACACCCCACCTTAGGGTTTCCTCATCTAAAGCTTCTCCCAACAACCCCTATGCAATAAATACATCCCCAAATACCAAGAACCCAAAGATCTAAGGCATAAACTCATAAAGAATGGTGAGGAACTTACCTCACCCAAGAGTTGGCCATCAGCTTCCAAGAGAGGGAGAGAAAACACAAAAATAGAGTGGGAGAAGGAGGGCTTCTAATCGCCATTGTCACCACATCCAAGCTTAAAGGAAAACGAAATGGAGAAGGAGAAGGCACACCACCATGCTTAGGGTTTTTAGGAGAGGAAGAAGAATGTGGAAGAAGAAGAAGTGTAGAAAGGAGAGGGAGAAAGTGATGTGAAAAGAAGAAGAGAAAGTGGAAGTTTATATTTTTATTATTTGGCTTCACATTAAATCTCACCGTTTTATAACCAACAGGCTCTCAGTTTGGGCTCAATACTAATTCCAAAAATTATTTCAAATATAGATTCGGACTCCCAATAATATTCTTAACAGCCCTGACCAACATCATCTCATTCGGAGATACTTGGTCTGACACCCATATTCTAATCGGGTAAAATTTCATCTCACATAAGCTCAATAAATTATAAATATCCCTAATAAATCCAAATTTAATCATTCCAATATTTTCAGGACATAAATCCACTCATATACAATTATTTATTACTTATTCTCATCAATTATTCATTTTTATAAAATTCAGGATGTTACAATCCACCCCACCTAAAAAGAATTTCGTCCTCGAAATTCATCACTGATATACATATCACAAGGCCATACCTTAGGCCACACATCAACAAAGTTCAATGGCACCATAGAATAACATGGAACTTACCAAAGTCCATCAAGTCATGTTCATCATCACTTCATCATTCTTAACATAAAATTTCCACATCAAGTGTGTCATATATCATCGATCACAACTCACCCAACAGAGCTCACATGTTCATACTCGGTACTTCCAGATAGGCTCAATACATTCACCATAAGCAGTTACAATCCCTACACCTACCCGGCCTATGTGTTGCTGCATCCGACATATAGGAAGGCGTCCCAATCCCGTAGTGGTTACCATAAACACATAAAGTCAGCGCATAAGTGCATGTTGCCACGATGCCTATGGCATGCAAGGCCATATCGGGACCAGTACTTCGTATTCCCATTGCTCATGTCGGTCATACGTTTTCAAAATATACCAATCCATAACTAACATATTCATTTTTCATCGTCATTTTACAATTTATTTGGCATCCATCATGCCATACCAATCATCAATCTTAATCAAATTCATCTTAATTTGGCGTACCGATCATAAATTTTCAGTCATCACAAAGTAAATACCCCATCCTTGGGTTTCATCCATCCAAAACCATGCTCAAATAGCCTAAAATTCTTGTCTCACTTACATATTTGTTGGCTATAAATCAATTCAAGCCTTAAAAGATTCACCAAACTCTTATTAAGTAGACTACATAATCGTATAATAAGCTTTCACATTAAGAATTCTCCTCATAGTTTACAACCAAAGTCCATGAATAGGACCTACATTTCATGTAGTATAACATCACTATGTATTTTCCATCATCAATATAGCACCCTTCAAATAAAATAGGGGTAATGACATGATCAAATTTCTATTCACCAACTTATAATCACACATGTCATCTTTAAATCACATCATCATCCATAATTAATCCAACGATCATAATCCCAAGGGCACACAATTTAGCCTAAGGTCACTTCGTAAAATCATATACCATAATCAATACCAATCATACCCCAAGTTCAACATTATTATTCACTAATCATCAGGGGTTACATTCATCATTCGTATTCCATTACATATCAGCTTTAGCTTCGACATCGTATTTCAAAATTAATTTTTTTGTTATGGCTTAACCATTCATAAGGTTCGATCAATCAATAGACTTAGGAAGTCTAAGGGTTACCTAGTACCCATTGTGGAGTTCTCACATACCACACAACATCATTAGATATGGCTCACAAAAACAACATAGCCCACACCGCCATAGGGTTCAATTAAATTAATTCTCCAGGACATTTGATCATACAAGATCATACCAAATCCATCTAGGTCATCACACCTAGTGGGTCAAAAATCAAATCAATTATTCACTCGGTTTTCACACATCAAAAACTGAGACACAACCCTAATCTAACATGTATTCGATTTCACATTTAATCACTTATCACATATTCGAATTCCCTATCTAAGGGGGATACAACAAATCACTTGTATCATATAGCATATAGGGTTCTTGTGCCAAAGGATATAAAATTCATCCTTCACAATGGTACAACTAATCTTTTAGATTCAAACATACCCATACTAGGGAATTATTCAATATCATCCATGTAACATCCCGATTTAAAAATTAACCACCGAATGAGATTAGTGAATGAGCTAAGATTACTTGTAGATTAGAGAGCTAATGGTTAATTAATTAATATTAGTGGCCAGGTTGAATTGACGCATGTGCCCCTAGAGTATATAAGAGCTTCGGCTCTTCTCTTCTCCACTCAGTTCCTTATTCACGTCATTCCGCTTGCCAAGGGTTGAGAGAGATCTGAGAGTTCCTCTTCAATGGAAAACAGAGATACTGTCCGATCCTCTTCTCCTACCCACATCCCTCTTCGTTCTCTTCATCTTCCTCTTCATCTTCTTTTCCACCCAGAACTGTGTAGACCCGAGTGGAACGGTGTGGCTGTGAGGGAACAACGTAGTGGCAGAAGAAACAACATGGTGCTGTGTCCTGGAGGTTGGATCCTCCTTTGTTCTTCTTCTCCTTCTCTTCTCTTCCATCTAATGGGGCTGCATGAGTCCCGGCGTGGATGATAGCAGCGTGGGGCGTCTCCGTTTGTGGGAAATGACCCATTGAGTTGAGAGCTAAGGGCCTTTCTTCGAAGGAAGCAGAGACGCTGTTCTATTCTCTTCTCCTGTAGTCCTTTCTTTCCTTGTTGAGCCAGAGAGGGTGAGAGGGTGAGAGTGTGCATTCTCCTCTGCATGCAACCAGTCTTCTTCCCTACTATTCCTCGTCTCCTTCCTCGTCGTCTTCTCCTTCAACCAACCCAGCGATGTTGGGATATCTTGGGGCTGGAACCCTTCATTGTTGGCAAGATCAGACTGTTCGTGGGTATGGAAACGGCTTCGGGTTCTCCATGCTAAGTGCTGAGTCCAGCGTCTGAACCCAGAGGTCATGTGAGTGGGAGGGAGCGGTCAAAGGATGATCGGTCGGCATTGTTAGCTCGAGGAGCTCCTGGAATCTTCATTCCAGGTAGGGGTATCTTATATCTTAAATGCATGGGTTATGGACGGGTTTCGGGTGTTAATGGCTTGCTGTTTCTGTGTTTGATTTTGTATTTTATTTGCATGAAGAGTATATGATACCCGGATGCATGATGTTTATGAATCGAGTGTTGCATGTTTAGTTCCGTCCATGGATTGCAGGTTAATAGTCTTGAAAAATGTTGAATGGATGCATGGAAAGAATATGCTAAGGTACTGTTGATGATTACGGTATGACTTGTGTATCATGCATGTTAATATGACTTTGAATGTCGTCTGCATATGGAAAAATGTTTAGTGAGTCTGATGGTATACCGTGCCAATTGCATGTGATGTATGTATTGCCAAATGAAAGTTGTGTATGAAATCTGTGCTGTGTGTTGAATCCGCGTGTGGCGCATGGGATGCGTTAATGCTAGGAGCATGTAGTGTGGGACACTACCATCGGTTATAAAAGCGTGGGACGCTGATAAATCCTTGAGTGGGACTCAAGGTAGCCATTGAGTGGGACTCAGGCTGCCCGTGAACACCGCCGTTGCCACTGAGAGCGTTGGTGTCACATGTGTGGGGAAACGGTTTGGTGCCTGTAAAATGGCCAAGTCAGCTGGGAGCTGAATAAAAGGCTGGGAGCCTACGTTGCAACGAATGAAAACCGATTACACACGAATGCGGAACCGAGTGAAATAATCTGTGTACATGTACTGTTGATGTTGATTAAAATTTGATTACGTTAGTGTGTGATAATGCTGTTGAAATGATAAATGCATATAGTCGAGTGATAGATGGTGGATTCTGACCGGTAAATGTTTTATGTGTATTCTGATCCATTGGCATTATTATATTACTGGTTGTTGCTATGTTAATGTTATTGAAATGATATATGCATATGGCCGAGTGATAACTGGTGGATTCTGATCGGTAAACGTTTTATGTGTGTCCTGATTGATTGGTATTGTTCTGACCTTAATTGCTGCTATGTATAATTATATATATATATATATAATGTTGCATAACTGAGGAACAATCCGAGTCAGTATCTATCATTTAATATTTAAGATGCTCACCCCCTATACCATTTTTTAGCATGTGCAGGTCGGACTCAGAATGTGGAGAAACCCTTAACCCGAGTGATGGGTATTTATGTTGTTATAGTGTACGGAGTGTGCTGTACCGAATGTATATAGTTATATTAAAGCCTTGGCCGGCTTCTATGTAAAATGATGGGTAAACACATTTATTCATAAGGATTGATTATGAGAATTATAGACATGGTGTCACTTGTATGGGATTATAAGTATTGGTAAATATATAATGTTAAGATAATGAGTATTCCGAGTGTATGATTATGTATATACATATATGTTGTATGCTGGTGACTTGTGTTTGGATAGACTGAGAGACGTTGTTGGATAGGATATTGCTAAGTTAATGATTTTTTGAGTAGACATAGTTGTGAGAGCCATCTTCGAGTGAGGCTATAAATGATTGTGCCTTCTTGTCCGAGTGGTGAAGACTTAAAGGATTCTGAGAGAAATCACTTTAGATGAACCTACACTGTGTGGGATTTGATGGGAGAATTTCCCGGGTAATGATAGGCGTAAGTAACACCGAGTGAAAAATATGAGTATAACCCCGAGTGGGGAAAGGTCTAGGTATGCCCGAGTGGAGATGCTGAGTGAGCCTCTTACGAGGGAAGAGTTGTTATGATGGTTTAATTGGGATAAATTCTAAGTGTATGACCTATACATAATCCGAGTGAACGAGGATCCATATTCTGAGTGGTTAGGGTTCGAATGAGTCCGAGTAGGACTTAACTTAATGGTTTCCCCGAGTGAATAAGATAGGATACACCGAGTGGATCGGGCTGGAATATTCCAAGTGGTGAATGTGAATTACATTTCGATTGTATTGAGGTTGAGATATACCGAGGGGTGTTGATTGGAAGATATTCTGAGTGAGGAAGGTTTATAGATTCCGAGAGGAATAGTTATCACTTTCCGAGTGGATTGTATATGTGACCCTTGTGGATAAAAATAAAGGACAAAGTATAATATGTTGGGGTCGATCCCGAGTGAATGAAACCCCGATCCCGAGTGTTTGGATAGTCGAGTGTGTTACTCGCCTCAGCGAACAAGGTATTCGCTCCAGCGAGTGTGAGTGCATGGAAGGCTTCTGAGTTGGATTCGATTAAGTGAATGGGTGTTCGCCCAGGCGTGTTGGGCAGTCTCGCTCAGGCGTATTGGATCTCGCTCGAGCGAGTGTGTGTTGTGTTGTGGGTTCGCTTAGGCGCTTTATGTCTTCCGCTGGCTGCCTTGCGATATCTTGCCCAAGCGACGATGGGTCTCGCTTGAGCGAGGGTGTACTGTTTGGGACGGCTTAAGCTGTGGTGCTTCCACTATTTACCGAATGAGTGCTTTATTTCTCCTTTGCCTGCCGTTCCATATTTTACCCGGTTGTTTTATGGTCTATTTGGGTTCATTATTTTGGAAAAATTTCCTTTGTCCCAGATTTATTTTTATTTAATCTAGGATGTTTCATTTTGGTATTAAAGCAGACCAAAAGGTCCATGGCCAAGGTTTGCCTACTGTTAGTGGGCGGTTGTGTGCGATATGACCGGTTGTCATCATTGCTTGTGGTATTCTGTTGGATTTGATGCATGCTTAACCATGAATTGTGTGATTGTATGCATGAGTTTTGTGGAGGACAGTGGTGAGAGGTATCACTGAGAAAATGTCGATTTGGGGGTGGAGGATTGTTACTATCCTGGTTTGGTTGTTCATTATGTAAGAGGTTGTTCTAAGTGTGGGGTTGAATGAGAGAAAAATGGAATGACAGGTGTTAAAACCTTCATGTATATTAAAACTTATTAATTGATTTGATCTTTTGTGTAGGCCCTATTAGTGGCTCGTAGTTGAGATATATTAATCGAACGGATTAGAACTCATATTTGAGTTGATTAAGTGAATAATATTGAAGGAATTCCTTAGTGTGGTGTTTCCAACTTAACTGATCGGTTGTAATGTTTGTGCCAAGGATACACAATTCATACTAAGAGTATAAGTGATTTATTACAGTTTCTAAGTTGCCAGGTACATATTTTTGGCACGTGAATCCTATATGGTATAGGATGTGATTAATTGATTAGTTACAGTTTCCTAAGTTGGAAATCTGGGTATGTGATAGGTGATTAAATGTAAAACCTGATGCGTGCTTGGTTGGGATTGTGTCTCGGTTGTTGGTTAAGGAAACCGAGTGGATGGTATTAGGCTTTATAATATTTGGATGTTGGGGTGTGACCCACGATGGATAAATAGTGACCCCTTATGAATTCTAAGTCTGATAATTTATTAATCTTATGAGTTGTTGAACCCGAGTAAAATAATTACATAGTAACTCATTGAGGCTTGAATTATTATTGTGTGATGGTTTTTAAGTGTGATGATTTGGGTTGGACTCGGTCTTGTGGTTGATAACTGAGTGAATTATTGGTTGAATTATGACCCATAAGGTGTAGAAAACTGATTTAATTTAATGTGATCTTATGTAATTAGACCTTGTGGAATTAGAGACTATGGTGATCTAGGCTCGGTGATAATTGGATGTTGTGGGCGTACTAGGTGACCACTGCAAATTCCGAGTCAGATAATCTGATTGACCTTATGAATTATTGAGCCAAGCATGTAATGGTATAATGAATTGTTGAGGCTTGAATTGTTTTGGGGTAAAATGTAAATAATAAATGGGGTACCTGATTGATAGTGACTGGTAGGTAGAAATCCGAGTACGCCTGGGTATCGATTATGGTGGTATTAGAAATCATACTATAATGATAATTGCATGACCGATTGGTGGATTATGTCTATGCTCGGTAAATCATTAGGCTTAAAAATTGATTGGTGGTCTGTGAAGTATGATGAAATAAAGGATTAATAGGCTATCAGATTATGGTATTAAGACAGATGAGATCCAATAATGTACTATTTACTCGGTAATGATTGGAGGCTGATTGTTGGTATGTCAGTTTGTAACTAAGTGAGTACCTTGTGGGGGCTGCCATTATACTGTTTTACAGTAATGGTAAATGATATTTTATGATTGTTGTTGCGTGATGTGCCCTAGGTGGTGCATACAGATGATGTTGATGTAATGTATTGCTTATATATGTATGTGTGTGAATTGCAATAATTTTTATGAACTAGTATTGGCTGAGTGAATTTGGTCGGTGTGAGTGAAAGGAGTGTAATGTATCTTGCTCCGGTACGACTCTTCATACCATAGGTATTGTGGCAGCATACGTGTTACAGTGACTCTATGTAATTGTTGTAACCCTATAGGAATGAGACGTCATCCTATAAGTTGGATGCAGCAATTCATGAGTCGGGCAAGTGAGGTTGTAGCTGTTTATGGAGATGGGAGTCCATTAGACTGTTCTGAGAGAAAATGAGAACTGTATTCAGTGGAAAGTGATTGTTAGTTTATCAAAATAAGGATTGAAGGTTGTTTAACCTTGATGTGTTTACCTCCAAGAGGATCAGAGGTTATTGGGTATGAATTAGCTATTAAAATAAGGATTAGTTATTAAAATAGGTGGGTGATCAAGTCTGTCACTAAAAATTGAAAATTCTATAAGGCTAACCGAGTGATGCTATGGGTTTAATGAGGAAACCAGGATCTTAAGCCAAGATAAATTGTGAGGTGAGGAACTTGCTCGGAAAGGACTAGTATATTCCGAGCGTGAGAAAGTAGAAATAATTCCGAGTGAAAACCTTCTGGGAGAAAGGACTAACGAGTGAAGTTATGGTGTTCCGAGTAAATCTCATAGAGAGGATCATTACTAAGTTAAGGGAATTGTGTCCGAGCGTAACACTTCTGAGTAGGGTAAGATTCGAGTGATGTGACTCGGAGCATGACGTTTCTGAGTGGAATAGTACCCGATAGACGGTTCCCATCGTGTGAAATCTCTAAGTCTGTAGGATGTGCCCCTGACTAATCTTTACCAAAAGAACTTCTGGTCGGAATGTGGGGCTATGAATAGGTAGGTCTCCAAGTGAATTTTCCCGAGGAAGAGTAAATACCCGAGAGGTAAATTTATCCATAGATGTGTTCAGATTGATGTTTGGAGCTGCTGAGTTTGAACTCAGATTTGTATTTGAAGTAGGCTTGAATTCCGAGTGAAAATTTGGGTAAATGGAAAATTTTCCGGGTAAGAATTACCTTCAGACCCCGAATAACCCTTTTGATCGAGAGTTCCGAGTGACCTTTCAGGGTGTAGGCATGGAATCGGCCGAAGGAATGGTTAGAAATCTGAGATTTTGGAACCGAGTGTGATGCCTGTAAAGGATGAATCCAGGCAGTCTGTGCTGATTAGAGCACCTTGAAACTCTGTTGGGTGTTGGTTTCGGTTTTGCCAAGATATATTATGGGTTAGAGGAGAAATTTTGTGGTCGGACATTGAATACCCGAGAGTTTAATCCGAGATTAATCGGACATTGGTGAATATTTTATGGGGATCGGTAATGTTGTTTACCAACTAGATTCTTCCCAACTGGATAATTAGCATCCATAGTATGCCTTATATGACATAATTTTGAACTTATGCTCTGTATGGGTACGTAAATGTATCGAATGACTCCTTAGAATTGGGGGAAATGACGATTGATGCACACCGATTGGTGTTATGAGTATAGGGCCGAGCGGCCAAAGAACTAGAGGTACCATCGGTTATAATGAATCGGTAGAGTTAAAGGGGGTAGATTGTACGTTTTAAAATTGAAATCCCCAAATATATTGAATTATATGATGAGATTGTACTCAGGTAGGATCTGGCTCTAGTAATTTTGCCGACTGGAATTGTGGAGCGGTTGGTAAACCGCTTGAGAGGAGAAGCTATACCGAGTAGAATTATGAACCGATCGGTGAATGCTTGGAGAGCAGAGACATACAATAGTTGAGTCAGCAATATTCTGAGCCGTTTGTTGAGATAAGTTCATATTGGAATTTCAAGGAGGAAATTCTTTAAAGGGGGGAGAATTGTAACATCCCGATCTAAAAATTAACCACCGAATGAGATTAGTAAATGAGCTAAGATTAATTGTAGATTAGAGAGCTAATGGTTAATTAATTAATGTTAGTGGCCAGGTTGAATTATCGCATGTGCCACTAGAGTATATAAGAGCTTCGGCTCTTCTCTTCTCCACTCACTTCCTCATTCACGTTATTTCGCTTGCCAAGGGTCGAGAGAGAATTGAGAGTTCCTTTTCAAAGGAAAACAGAGACACCGTCCGATCCTCTTCTCCTGCCCACTTCCCTCTTCGTTCTCTTTGTCTTCCTCTTCATCTTCTTTTCCACCCAGAACTATGTAGACCCGAGTGGAACGGTGTGGCTGTGAGGGAATAGCATAGTGGTAGAAGAAACAGCATGGTGCTGTGTCCTCGAGGTTGGATCCTTCTCTGTTCTTCTTCTCCTTCTCTTTTCTTCCATCTGATGGGGCTACATGAGTCCCGATGTGGATGATAGCAGCGTGGGGCGTCTTCGTTTGTGGGAAATGACCCACTGAGTTGAGAGCTAAGGGCCTTTCTTCGAAGGAAGCAGAGACGCTGTTCTATTCTCTTCTCCTGTAGTCCTTCCTTTCCTTGTTGAGCCAGAGAGGGTGAGAGGGTAAGAGTGTGCATTTTCCTCTGCATGCAACCAGTCTTCTTCCCTATTATTCCTCGTCTCCTTCCTCGTCGTCTTCTCCTTCAACCAACCCAGTGATGTTGGGATATCTTGGGGCTGGAACCCTTCATTTTTGGCAAGATCAGACTGTTCATGGGTATGGAAACGGCTTCGGGTTCTCCATGCTAAGTGTTGAGTCCAGCGTCTGAACCCAGAGGTCGTGTGAGTGGGAGGGAGCGGTCGAAGGATGATTGGTCGGCATTGTTAGCTCGAGGAGCTCCTGGAATCTTCATTCCAGGTAGGGGGTATCTTATATCTTAAATGCATGGGTTATGGACGGGTTCCGGGTGTTAATGGCTTGCTGTTTCTGTGTCTGATTTTGTGTTTTATTTGCATGAGGAGTATATGATACCCGGATGCATGATGTTTATGAATCGAGTGTTGCATGTTTAGTTCCGTCCATGGATTGCAGGTTAATAGTCTTGAAAAATGTTGAATGGATGCATGGAAAAAATGTGCTAAGGTACTCCTAATGATTACCGTATGACTTGTGTGTCATGCATGTTAATATGACTTTGAATGCCGTCTGCATGTGGAAAATTGTTTAGTGAGTCTGATGGTATACCGTGCCGATTACATGTGATGCATGTATTGCCGAATGAAAGTTGTGTATGAAATCTGTGCTGTGTGTTGAATCCGCGTGTGGCGCATGGGATGCGTTAATGCTGGGAGCATGTAGTGTGGGACACTACCATCGGTTATAAAAGCGTGGGACGCTGATAAATCCTTGAGTGGGACTCAAGGTAGCCATTGAGTGGGACTCAGGCTGCCCGTGAACACCGCCATTGGCGCTGAGAGCGTTGGTGTCACATGTGTGGGGAAACGATTTGGTACCTGTAAAATGGCCAAGTCAGCTGGGAGCTAAATAAAAGGCTGGGAGCCTACGTTGCAATGAATTAAAAACAATTACACACGAATGCGGAACCGAGTGAAATAATCTGTGTACATGTACTGTTGATGTTGATTGAAATTTGATTACATTAGTGTGTGATAATGCTGTTGAAATGATAGGTGCACATAGCCGAGTGATAGATGGTGGATTCTGACCGGTAAATGTTTTATGTGTATTCTGATTCATTGGCATTATTATGTTACTGGTTGTTGCTATGTTAATGTTATTGAAATGATATGTGCATATGGCCGAGTGATAACTGGTGGATTCTGATCGGTAAACGTCTTATGTGTGTCCTGATTGATTGGTATTGTTCTGACCTTAATTGCTGCTATGTATAATTATATATATATAATGTTGCATAACTAAGGAACAATCCGAGTCACTATCTATCATTTAATATTTAAGATGCTCACCCCCTACACCATTTTTCAGCATGTGCAGGTCGGACTCGGAATGTGGAGAAAGCCTTAACCCGAGTGATGGGTATTTATGTTGTTATAGTGTGCGGAGTGTGGTGTACCGAATGTATATAGTTATATTAAAGCCTTGGCCGGCTCCCATGTAAAATGATGGGTAAACACATTTATTCATAAGGATTGATTATGAGAATTATAGACATGGTGTCACTTGTATGGGATTATAAGTATTGGTAAATGTATAATGTTAAGATAATGAGTATTCCGAGTGTATGATTATGTATATACATATATGTTGTATGCTGGTGACTTGTGTTTGGATAGACTAAGAGACGTTGTTGGATAGGATATTTCTAAGTTAATGATTTTCCGAGTAGACATAGTTGTGAGAGCCATCTCCGAGTGAGGCTATAAATGATTGTGCCTTCTTGTCCGAGTGGTGAAGACTTAAAGGATTCTGAGAGAAATCACTTTAGATGAACCTACACTGTGTGGGATTCGATGGGAGAATTTCCCGGGTAATGATAGGCGTAAGTAACACCGAGTGAAAAATATGAGTATAACCCCGAGTGGGGAATGGTCCTGGTATGCCCGAGTGGAGATGCTGAGTGAGCCTCTTACGAGGGAAGAGTTGTTATGATGGTTTAATTGGGATAAATTCTAAGTGTATGACCTATACATAATCCGAGTGAACGAGGATCCATATTCCGAGTGGTTAGGGTTCAAATGAGTCCGAGTGGGACTTAACTTAATGGTTTCCCTGAGTGAATAAGATAGGATACACCGAGTGGATCGGGCTGGAATATTCTGAGTGGCGAATGTGAATTACATTCCGATTGTATTGAGGTTGAGATATACCGAGGGGTGTTGATTGGAAGATATTCCGAGTGAGAAAGGTTTATAGATTCCGAGCGGAATAGTTATCACTTTCCGAGTGGATTGTATATGTGACCCTTGTGGATAAAAATAAAGGACTAAGTATAATATGTTGGGGTCGATCCCGAGTGAATGAAACCCCGATCCCGAGTGTTTGGATAGCCGAGTGTGTTACTCGCCTCAGCGAACAAGGTATTCGCTCCAGCGAGTGTGAGTGCATGGAAGGCTTCCGAGTTGGATTCGATTAAGTGAATGGGTGTTCGCCCAGGCGTGTTGGGCAGTCTCGCTCAGGCGTATTGGATCTCGCTCGAGCGAGTATGTGCTGTGTTGTGGGTTCGTTTAGGCGCTTTATGTCTTCCGCTAGCTGCCTTGTGATATCTCGCCCAAGCGACGCTGGGTCTCGCTTGAGCGAGGGTGTACTGTTTGGGATGGCTTAAGCTGTGGTGCTTCCACTATTTACCAAATGAGTGCTTTATTTCTCCCTTGCCTGCCGTTCCATATTTTACCCCGTTGTTTTATGGTCTATTTGGGTTCATTATTTTGGAAAAATTTCCTTCGTCCCAGATTTATTTTTATTTAATCTAGGATGTTTCAATCCGTCTAATCAACTCAAGCATATGAGTTCCGTTTTAATTTAACAAGCATTCCTTAGCTAGACACCACAGGCATAATGCATATAAGAGACCTAACCAACAATTTATATTCAAGGTTCGTATGCACATCAAGGTCTCAACATATATGGTCTACTACCATATCTATTTCTTTCTCAATATTCTCTATCCATGATCAACACATGGCATAGAATCATCATCATATCAATTCATACCTCATATTTCATATTCATCAACTCCGATATTTCATTTCTATAATTTACATTCAATCATGGATTCATCATCAAATCAATTTGCATTTCGTATATATCAACATCAATGCACAACAACAATATATTCGTCATTTGAAGCTAATAGGGTAAGGAACTTGGCCGGACTTACACAATAAATACATCCATCATATATTAAGGAAATTTATTCACTCATTTTCAATCCCATAATTCATTCATGATCATCAATGAGCAACTAGGCTACACAAATGCATAATACAACCTCAATGATAAGGGTATACTCTTATAAACATCAACCACGTCTTATGAATCACAATCTCATAAAAATCCTCAAATAGCATCATTCACAACTCAATATTAATGATTCATAATCATCCTCAATAAGCATTAATGTCTCTATAATCCATCCATAATCCTTAGACAACTAGTCACTCACAAATCCACATAGGGTAATCAATACCCAAACATGTCATCATCCTCTAGATAATTATCATTCTTACTCTATACAAAACAGCCATATTCCAATGATCACCAAAAGGTTTCAATATCAAGCTATTGTGCTCCAAACATCTTGTAATATCAATTCAATGCGGAGCAACTGTGCTCCGATAATAACCAATAACTATAATTCAGAGCAAAATATGCTCTGATACCAGATTATAACACCCCTAATTTTTTGTACTCGAATCCCGATGTGATCGTCAAAATTAATAAAAATGCCAATAAATTTTTCGCGTTTGAAATTATTTCCAAGACATCACCATGATCACATCAAGACCCAAATCACAGAAAACCAAAGAGTGAGATTAAATAACCCTAAGCTGGATCGATAGATAAATTGCCCATAACGGTATACAAAAATAATAGAGTTTACAGCGGAAGAATATGTATACCGGGCACACGCCTAGTCCCATGTATGACAATATGAGAAAAGGCTCGGCAAAGCATGCAATGGCATATCATAAGCCTAATAGACAACCATCATCATTTTACATAATTACATAAGCATGCAATGCCTAAGATATAATTATATATATATATATATACATATACATTCGGGAATCTTCTCCCGACTATCTCAATCATCAATGAACATCATTCAATTTCAATCCTTCTAATACACATCAAATCATCTCTTACATTCTACATATATATATTCATCATCCATCAATTCAAAGGATTATCTTATACATACTCAAAATCTCTAAATCATCTATATCATCATATACAATTTATTCATTACACAAGAATCCATAAATGATGCCGGCCAAGGCACTTCCTCTACCACTATTTACCTTTACCAAAACCTTAATTAAAATCCGAACTCATCCCATGGCAACCTGCAACACAAGGCTAAAAATGAGACCACATGGGAGAGTGAGTTATACATTCAAAATGATGAATAATATATATATATATTGTGATCATGTGTATATGCATACAAACATCATGTGTGCTTTGCTATAAAATCATTTAATTATCATCCATTCATCATCTCATTATCATATTAGGCATGCAAGCATCGTGAATCGCAATTCATATCATAAACAAGCACAACATATACACTATCACATACACCAACACTTTACCACTTATCAACAAGGGCACTCATAATCATTATCATCATTAATTCATTAAGGTTTCACTCAAATACCTCCTCGCAAAGGGTTTCTCAACACTCATGGTCATCCCATCTCAAATGCCATGCTCTTATGGCTAATGCACATGTTAACTGTTTAATGCATATGCAACGGATCCGATTTCATATCACGGGTGATCGAAACCACCATAGTCAATCATTCATAATCATTGGTTTCCCGCCTCGCAAGGGGTACTCCCTATAGCAGCCTCGCAAGGTGCTTCTCGTGATCACAACCACGTTCAACAATTCACATAGGTTTCCCGCCTCGCAAGGGGTACTCCCGCCTCATGATCGCAACCATGGGCATCATAGGTGCTCGCAAGCCCTTTATCATATCAAATACCAAGTGATCGCAACCACTGGCTCATCATCATACAATGGTCCCCGCAGGGCCTTTCACATTTCACAACCAGGTGATCACAACCACCGGCACAATATCATATCATAATCAATTTGGTTTCCCGCCTCGCAAGGGGTACTCCCTTCATAGAATCCTGCAGGATCTTTCATCACTGTGATCGCAACCACAAAGTAACAATGCTATGCCATACCATGAATGCAATGCGATAATGCATATGCCCATCAACCTCGCAAGGATATCTCACCCTCTCAATTAGGGATATCATTTAATTTGGCATTTTAATAATTATTCATAATCATTTACAAAGCCCCGCAAGGCACATCATTCATATAATTGGCATCTCATTGGCCACAAACATCATTCATAAAAATCCACACATGGATATCAAAGGCATAGCAAGCATCATAATATTAAGCCACACATGTGATAACAAGGCATTTTCGGAACATATATATATATATATATAGCAATCATCATGGCCTCACACACATACAAGTCAATTACTTGTATCAACCACATTATGTTTACATCATTAGGTAATATTCATCAATGTTATCACACATTCCTTTAGTGGGCTTTCCTCTCATTATTTATCATCATTGTCTTAAAATGTATCTTATAGCTTATTAAATTCTCATCATCATTCCCTCTTATCCCACTCTTAGTGGTGAAAACATCACAAATAATTTATTTCAGATTCATCAATTTATTTTCATTTCCCCATGGAGGCATATCATCAATAATTACCACATATATCTCCATAAATATCCCATAATATAAGGAAATGGGGCTCGACATCAATTATCGAGGGAAATAACAAAAATCCTAAGTTTTTGGGTATCTCGCTCAAGCGAGATTCACCTCCGCTTGAGCGCGATAAGGATAGTTCATTTAACCGCGCCAAGTTTTCTTGAGCGAAAGTGGGGTTTTAAGTATCAGACCTCAGTCTCGCTTGAGTGAGCCTATCTCGCTTGGGCGAAATAACGCCAGCATCTATTTCCAGGTTCCTCGCTTGGGCGAGACACCACACACCCGGCCACTCGCTCAGGCGGGATTGCTCCAGTAGCCATCTCCACACTCGCTCGCTTGAGCGAGAAATCCACTCGCTTAAGCGGAATCCGACCAGAGGTTGTCCTTCTTTCCGTACTCGCTCACTCGGCGAGGCTTCCCAACACTCGGGTTTTTACTCGACAATTTCAATCAAAACCGACTCATCTTGCTCGGTTTCCCACTCGGCAAAATCAATCAAAGCTGACTCGTCTCTCACTCGGCCTTTCACTCAGCAATTTATTCCAAATCCGAGTCATCTCTCAATCAGTCTTTCACTCGGTAATTTCATTCCAAATCCGAGTCATCTCTTAATCAGCCTTTCACTCAGCAATTTCATTCCAAATCCGAGTCATCTCTCGCTCGGTGTTTCGCTCGACAATTACTCTAAAACCGACTCATCACTCGATCGGTTCTCCACTCGGTAAACTTATTACAAAGCCGACTCCTTTTTCTTTCACTCGAGCGAGGTTTCCTAGCACTAAGTCTTTCACTCGGGCGAAGTTATTCTAGAGTACTTCTAGGCAGACTCATACCGTATACCCCCAATCGGTGGATCCCTCTCGGAATTACACACACGGAGGGACTCCACTCGGAACAAGTTACTTTGAACTCGAAAATTCCCACTCGGAACTCCACTGCCCGGAATTATCATATCGGGGAACCTTTCACTCAGAATTATATGCACTTCCTCACTCGGAAGGTCCTGTATCGGACATAGCTCACTCGGAATTTCACTCGGAAATTCACCACATCATGAAATTATTTTCTAAAATTCCCGCTCGGACGAAATTCGTCCAGAATCTCGCCTATTCACCATTCACTCGTCTCGTTCGGTCGAGGCACAACAATACCAGTCACTTGCTTGAGTGAGTACCGTCCCAGCATCAGACTTCACACTCTCGCTCGCTCAGGCGCGGCCATGTCTGCTTGAGCGAGATTCACCCAGTAACTCCCCTGATTGCATAACATGCATCTCGCTTGAGTGGAAGTCCCACTCGCCTTGGCGAGATTTATCCAGAGGCTATAATACTGCCACAAGGGATCCTCGCCTGAGCGAGATCCCATCTCGCTTTAGCGAGAATATCAGAATATGCGCAAGAAACATGAGAAACTCACAACCAAACATACCAAAACTTATACCAGCCAAAATTCATCAAATCTAATATAGCATATACTTCATACTAGGCATTTAAAACCTGTCCCAGACCTTTATACTTATTAACATTCAATTCAATCTATCAATCATGTCAAATTCAAACTTGTCATCATCTTATATGAATATACATTTTCTTATCAATTTAACACATATTCTCACACATCATTCTCAATAATCATCAACTTGCCATTTTAATTAATTCAATACATATACATGGCAAGGCAAGCATGAGTATTCATCACATACAACAATCACTATCGAATTTACTCATGCAATTTGAATGTTAACTCCTCTCCTACCTCGAGGGAAGAGCCGAAACGGTTCCAATGCTCCGAATGCTCCATCACATCATCTGAAATACGATCTACATACCAATATATATGCATACACATAATCAATAATCATCATAACTCTAAACATTTGTTAGCTTATCATAAAGCCTAACATCAAGTCCTAGACTTGGTAAACATCAACTCATGCAATTGTGTTAGGCTTCGGGAATTCCTTTCCCAAAGCCAAGATCCTCTAGATCTTAAGGCTAACTAAACCCAATAACATTATCATCTCATCCATTCTATAATGCCACCCCATATTATAAAACATCCTAACTAAATTAAATAAAATCCAAGACAAGAGAAAAATTTTTCCAAAAATTCCGAACGGCTAGAAGGGAAAAATCGGAACAGAATCCGACCAAAGAAAGGAAAAACTGGGTCAAGATGCCCCCACGTTAACAAGGCCCAATATCGGTTAATTAATAGCCAGTGGAAGAAAGCGCCTAAGCGAACCATGATCGCTGGAGCGAAACCTTACTCGCCCAAGCGAACAAAGCACTCGGATAATTCGACCACTCGGAATCTAAACTCAAGTCCACTCGGTATCCTCATCTCTCGGAATTGGAACCTGTTACTCAAGTGGCCTCAATACTCAAGAGGGGGGGTGAATTGAGTTTTTAAAACTTTTCTTGAAATGCCTTTGAACTTGATTCTTTTAACACAAGTTTAGAGATTATGAAAGTAAGATCAAGTAAAGTACACAAGATAATTCAAAACAAGAGGCAAATATGGATAAGGCAATTGATCAAACACTTGGTATGCAATGTACTATATTAACCAAATCAAGCAAGCTAGAATATGCAAACCACAATCAACCAATACAAATCAATCAAGAACAATATATGAAAGTAAAAGAGTTAGGGAGAAGAGATTGCAAACCGATTTAACGAGTTCCACCAACCCGGTGTACGTCTCGCCTCTAAGCAACCCACTTAGAGGATTTCCACTATTGTAGATTAGAGATACAACTTTGAGCAATTGCGGCTTCCTAGTGTCCCACACTCAAGAACCCAATTCTCACAAGTACAAGGGCAACCCACCCAATCTCTCAATCTTACAATATCCCAAAGGTTGAACCCCAACCTTTGTAACCACTCAACCTAGAGTGAATAACCACTCAATCCTAGAGTGAACTTTGGTGTTTGATGTTTGTGTTTACAAGCAAAAATACTCTCTCTAAAAGAGTGGATAGTCAAGTGATAGCTTACACAAATTCTAGCTCTCAAGATGAGAGGATATACAAGTTCTAGCTCAAAGAATGATGAATATACAAGGAGTATGAAATTTCTAAGCACAAAGGTAAGTAAAGATTAATTGCCTCTTCTTGTGTATTTTTGTGCTTGTGTTTTCCTTGCATTTATAGAGCCATGGTTGAGCTACAGAAGTTCCTAGCCGTTGCATGTAGTGGGCATCTGAGAAATAGTGAAAGAATGAGCTGTCTTCCCACTAAAATGTATTTTCCCACTATCATAATCGATTATGCCTCGAGCTGTAATCGATTACATTTTGAATTTTTCAGTTCAGTTCATGCTGTAATCGATTAGCATTCACTACCTAATCGATTAGCTTCAAGTCAGAGCCCAGGTAATCGATTATATCTTGCCCAGTAATCGATTAGCTATAGCACCTGATGCATTTAATTCATTTCTTGATTTGGTAATCGATTATGATGCTTGGGTAATCGATTAGTCATGTTCCAGCAGCTTGGTAATCGATTGGCTGAAGTCCTCTAATCGATTAGCATATGTACCTGATGCATTTAATTCAATTTTTGATGTTGGTAATCGATTAAGATACTTGGATAATCGATTAAAGATGTTCCAGTGGCTTGGTAATCGATTGGCATTCTCCATCTAATCGATTAGCTTATGTTCCTGATGCATTTTATTCAAAATAGAAGCTGTCTAATCGATTAGCTTGTACTCCCTAATTGATTAGCTGCAAAGTTTTTCTGGTTCTGATTCTGAGTCTTTGTTTTTGCAAGAATTTCTCCAAGAGTGCTTTGTCATTATCAAAATCCTTGAACCTGTAATCAAATTCAAACACAGAATCTAAGTTCACTTGGTGAACTCTCAGTCAGCTCCTTATTTTATTCCTGAAAGGTCATATTCGTAATTCGCTCGGAACGTTTGGATCTCCACTTAGGAAATGATTCCCTCGGCTATTTCACTCGGAATCTCTAACTCTTCTCCACTCGGAGTATTTTCCTTAGTCGAATCTCACTCAGATGTGCTTCACACAGTTTTCACTCGGTATATGTAATGTTTTTCACTCTGAGAACTTCTTACTAAGCCAAGTCTCGCCTAAGGATTTTAGGGCTTCATTCACTCGGAAATGCCCTAGCTCCTTTCCACTCGAGGAATTTCTAATAAGTTCTTATTCGAGAAGTTTTTAAGTCGATTCCCACTCGGAATTACATGACTTCACTCACTCGGAATAGGCTTATTAAAGGTATTTCTCACATAACACCCTTCGATTGATCCTCCTAGGGAATTAGTCCTTTAATGAGCATAACTCACTTGGAATTAGCCTAACCCTTCTTCATTCGGAAGAGGGTCTCATATCTCACCTCACTCGGATTTACCTTAGCTCTCCCTTACTCGGAATCACGCAAGCATTATTCATTTGGTAGAATATAGATGTACACAACTTAGACATTCACCCACATCATTACCCACTAAACAAGAAAAACACATAGCATTATATATATATTGAAATATGTTTAGTTTTACTCTCAATACCGAGAGAGTTCAAATCCTACACATTAAAAATAGAACGTTAACTAAGAGCCGGCCAAGGCTATACAAAAACCATCTATGTAATATATATATATACATGTACACTTCCACTATACAATGCACTTCCCAGCAATTGGTGCTCTCCCATCATTCCTCATTCCGAGCAACATCCACTGAAATATGGCCACAATAGGGGTGAGCTTTTACATATAAAATGACAGTAATGACTCGGAAAATCCTCTAGCTTTCCACTACACAGCATTATCTCTCAATCAATCTATCACATGAACTGTCATTTGATATATCCACACATAGTAACATTCAATCGAAATTTATTCAAATAACACACAGCCATATTAATCAGTAATACACAGCCATAATGCTCATATTGATATTCCCCATACATACGCATATAACCACATTGAGCTCATCAACAGTATAAGTGTGCACACATTAATTTCAGTCGGATCCGATCAGTTTTTATTAATTTTTATGTTACAACATAGGCTCCAAGCATTTTTCTCAGCTCCAAGCTCATCCGGCCGTTTTACTGGTACCAAACAGTTTGCCCTCACACGTAACACAATCGCTCCAAGCGACAACGGGAGTGCAACGGGCAGCCACGAGTCCAACTCGATAAGCTTGCCTTGAGTCCAACCCAAGGACTTTCACCAAGCGTCCAACGCTAGTACACGAGTGTTTCACTCGGTATTGCCTTGAGTCCAACCAAGGTCTTTTATTGTTCTTCCATACATATTCATTAGCACAACAGTAGCATTTCACTCGGTAAAACTACATAACACATGAATCTCATGTATTCATTATGAAATCCCATTAGATTCATCCCAGAATTTACATGCATACAATCATAAGATATCAATCAGGGATTTACCCTCGGCTTCTCAGTACAAGTACTCGGTAATCATACCATTATTCGCAACAACACAGTTTTATGCTTTCTAATATAAAAATCTACGCCAGAATCAACCAACAGTCCCACAATATACACTCGGTATTAGCAATATCAGTAACATATACCACATACTGTTAAGTGTTAAACTACATACGGGACTTAGCATAACAAACTCTTAACGCATGCACTCGGCCAACACAGATCCAGTACATTTTCATACATTCACATGTTTACTAACACACATCTCATGGACAGAGAAAGATATAACCTTAAGTGACTCAGCTAACACACACACACACCCGGTATTCGAAAGTTTTCATCATATGATTCACACAATCAACATATTCACAACCATAAACACAAAGTGTAGTACTTTCACCCGGGATCCGTCCATAACTATGCATTTGAGATGTAAAGCGCCCCCTACTTACTGGAAAGACGCAAGCTCCTCGATTTTTAGTGTTGACCCGTGCTCTACTCGTTCCCTCAGTCTCTTTCGCTCAACAACCTTCAGATCCAGACGAACACCACACACACAGCTTGGAGAAACTTTGAGCTGCTCCTCCTCCGAACGATCGTTCCTTGCCAACAGTGGGGAACTTCGAGTCCTCCACAACACCACAGTCGTAAACTGACGAAGAAGAAGAAGAATGAAGAAAAAGGAGAAGAAAAGTGGAAGAAGAGGAAAAGTCTCGAGGGGATTTTTGAGAGAACGAAGGGGTGGTTTATCTTCAGCACATGGGTCAAGAGAAAAAGCAGAGAGTGAGCGGGTGGGAGAACGTGAAATGGCAGCCACTCCATTGTCATATGTCACAATCAATCAATCAAATCAATGGTCAAGCTTTAACTTATAATTAATCTCAATTAATAATTAATCCTAATTGCAATTAATCATAATTTTAATCTGGTCATTAATTTAATAACTAGGATGTTACATATTACATCAATCCTTCAAACATCATCATTATCCTCGTCTATTATCATACCTAATGATACCCATTAATCACCACAAATGGTTCTATATCATTTTAAGCAACATTTAATCTTAAACACCATCCATTCACTTTCAATTTAACCTTCTAAATTACAACATATCCATTTTCCCCAAATTCTTAGGGCTAGGGTTTTCATCAAATCCTAACAACATTTACCCATGCTCATTAATCACCACCATTGGCCATTTTTCATCATTAATATCATTCTCTAATATCATTAAACCTACATTCTACTCACATTTCACACTTTCCCCAATTTATTAGAGTTAGGTTTTCACTAAAACCCAACAACACCATAAATACTCATTAATTTTCCACTCATCCAAATATTAATTTCATGCACCTATAACAACCCACCATTAATGCCATAATAACAACACCCCACCTTAGGGTTTCCTCTTGTAAAACTTCTCCCAAAAACCCCTATGCAATAAATACTCCCCCAAATACCAAGAACCCAAGATCTAAGGCATAAACTCATAAAGAATGGTGAGGAACTTACCTCACCCAAGAGTTGGCCATGAGCTTCCAAGAGAGGGAGAGAAAACACGAAAATAGAGTGGGAGAAGGAGGGCTTCTAATCGCCATTGTCACCACATCCAAGCTTAAAGGAAAATGAAATGGAGAAGGAGAAGGCACACCACCATGCTTAGGGTTTTTAGGAGAGGAAGAAGAAAGTGGAAGAAGAAGAAGTGTAGAAAGGAGAGGGAGAAAGTGACGTGAAAAGGAGAAGAGAAAGTGGAAGTTTATATTTTTATTATTTGGCTTCACATTAAAATCTCACCGTTTTATAACCAACAAGCTCTCAGTTTGGGCTCAATACTAATTCCAAAAATTATTCCGAATATAGATTTGGACTCCCAATAATATTCTTAACAGCCCTGACCAACGGCATCTCATTTGGAGATACTTTGTCCGACACCCATATTCTAATCGGGTAAAATTTCATCTCACATAAGCTCAATAAATTATAAATATCCCTACTAAACCTGAATTTAATCATTCCAATATTTTCGGGACACAAATCCACTCATATACAATTATTTATTACTTATTCTCATCAATTATTCATTTTTATAAAATTTAGGATGTTACACTAGGAGCATGTTAATATTATCACACCAGTTAACCGATCTGAGACAAGTACCGATTGGGGTGGTAACCACAAGGGTATTTTTCATTAAACCCACCGGCAACCTCAATCGCCGAACACAATCCTCGGATATAAAAGAGTGGGTTACACCCGAATCATAAATGACACGAACTGAATTTTTGAATATTTCACACTTACTTTTAACTAAGTTATCTGTTTGTGCTGCTTCCTCACCGGTCACAGCAAACACTTTTCCAGTATTTGGTTATGGATTTCCACCATTTCCATTTCCATCACGAACACCATTGCCGTTACCACAACCATTACCATGCCTTCCACTATTATAGCCACCATGGCCACCATTCCGGCCGCCGTTGTTTCCATTACCATGGCCCCGACCACCATTGTGGCCTCCGCGGTTCACATGAGTAGGTGTATTAGTACGATTGGGAGTATTAGCTTGCACTTGAGTTGGTCTTGTGAGAAAAGGGCATGCAGGACGGATATATCCCACTTGATCACAACTAAAACACACCACATCATCATGGTGCACACACTCACGAACATAGTGAGGACCACCACATCTATAGCATTTCGGCCTATTGGCATTTGCATTGCCCCGGCCAAAGGTGTTACCATGTCCACCGCCTCTAGCTTAGACATTAGAATGAGCACCCCCCAGAAAACGTCCCCTTTTGAAATACGTGTTATGCTCTAATAATAATAGTATGAAGAAAGCTTGGCCGGACTTATAGAAATCAAATCTCATCCACAGTCAATCCACACAAAGTCAAGCAATAATGGCAATCATTCATTAAATACGTGTTATGCTCTAATAATAATAATTAATTGTAACAATAAAGAGTAAATAATGCTTTGATACCAGGTTGAAACACCCCGAAAATAGGGGTGAATTTTTTACGATCTTAATATCGTTAATTTATGAAAACATAAAGGGGTGAAGCTGTTATTCAATACCCTAGATCTATGAAGGACCTGTCTCATATATGGAGATATGAGAAGGTAGGTTAAAGAAAACGATTAATGAGGAATGTTCAATTGGAAACAGCAGAAGGAATTATTTAAATTAATGCCATATGGTTGGGTTTTAAAGAGGTTAAACATCATAAGGATTGACGACTTCAAAATATGACCAAGGCATTTATAACATGGTACAAAAGAAGATTTGATGAAAAGAGAAGGGAAAATAATTAAACAATAAAATTTGGAGAATCAGAGCATAACTCGCTCAAGTGAGAGTCGCACTCACTTAAGCGAGACCGAGTAGAGCGCTTGGGCGAGCTATGGCACACGCTGAGCGAAAAAAAGAGAAAGAGTAACAGGGGCCATCTCGCTTGAGCGAGCCCCAACTCGCTTGAGCAAAATTCTCAGGGTTCGCTTGGGCGAGGCAAGCGAGCGTAAGTGAAATCCGTCCAGAATCTAGCATACGTTCACTTGCTTGAGCGAGTGCCACATTCAAAGGCCTTTCACTCAAGCGAAAATGGTCCAGTGGCAAAATACCTAACTCACACTCAGGCGAGACCCTACTCGCCTGAGCGATTTTTCTCCAGTGGCTAACATCTGATGCGTGGGCAATCTCGCTTGAGCGAGACCCACTCTCACCTAAGCGAGATTTGGCTAGTGGCCATACACCAATGTAGGGGATTCTCGCTTGAGCGAGAATCCATCTCGCTTAAGCGAGAATACCAGTAAAAACGCAGATAACAGGGGAATTAAATAACTCAACATACTAAAACTCAATTCAAGCCAAATTGGTAAAATTCATCACATCACATACATTATGTTAAGCCTTTAAAACTCGTTCCAAACCATCATACCTATAAATTTTCATTCAAACTCATTAATTATGCTCTAATTAAGCTGTTTACTATATATGTTCTATAACATGCAATTTTTATAGAAACCTTCATTCATTCATCAATTCTAACTGCATCATACATCATTTTGATTATCCAACCAAGGTTAAGGTCACCAATGGAAATGAGCCATAAGCACTAGGGTGTCATTTTCATACATGACCTCCAAAATCATCATCATATATTCATCATCCACACCAATTATCCACATTAATTCGTGGCTATACAAAAGGTCATTATATCTACATACGTTACAAAAGCCTACGTAAAAGCCATAAAATCAAACATTTACCGACCAAGGCATTCTTTACCCCAAAATGGACTCCTTTCATACCATTTCTCCGTACAAGAGCTCCGTAGGTAACCCTACAACACAAAATCTAAAAAGATAGACCACATGGAGAGTGAGTATATTTTCTCGATGATAAAATTCCAACGATTAGTGATAACATACTTATGAATGCAAGATTAAACATCTCTTCCTAGAAAGGAGTTCAAATGGCATAAGAAAAATCAATCATTCATCCAACCCATTGAACATATATATTCATCAAGATTCACATAGTCACACCCACCAATAACATAATTACAGTTAGTGATCAAAGAGAGTTCCACATACACCTCACAAAACTTCCTCAACGGGATATCACATTATGCCATGCTCCTATGGCTAATGCACATGCTAGTGTTTAAGATGCATATGTACGGATCCAATTTCATTTCATCAGGTGATCGTAACCACCATAATCATTCATTCATTCATATTGGTTTCCCGCCTCGCAAGGGGTACTTCCACCTCGTGATCGCAACCATAGGCATTCAATCTCAATGGTCTCGTATGGCCTCTCATTTGAAATACCAGGTGATCGCAACCACCGGTTCAATAATCATAGAAACTCACAAGCCCTTTGTATCATAAATCTTAAGTGATCGCAACCACTTTTCAAGTACCATGTTATGCATGCCATTTTATGTATGCATCAATGCTCATGCATACCTTAACCTCATAAGGATTATCTCACCCTCTTGTCTAGGGTACCACTCATACTCAATCACCATATTCATTCCATATCATCAAATACATGAATATATATATTTATCATTCCAAAATCAACCATCGCAGATTTAATTCTCTATGTCATATTACACACTCACAGCACTACATCCATTCAAGGAACAACACGCAACATAGCATCAATACATACATTATCACATACAAGGTTTCATGCATTTAGAAAGTACACCCCTCTCCTACCTCAAGAGAAGTAGACTTCCGGGTTTGATGTTCCCGTCTCACAAGTGTTATCTGTAACACCCTGAATTTTTAAAATAGGAAGATAAATTAGAAAAATAAATGTTGGATAATTAACTTTGGGCTAATAAATATCCCAAAATTCTTGAAATGACTTAAACAAGGCTTTTTGAAACTGCTGATGAATTATGGTGGTCAGATGAGCTGAAAACTGACCCGGATAAAATATAGGTGTCGGACCAAGTATCTCCGGTTGAGATACCGTTGGTCAGGGCCGTAGAAATGTTATTGGGATTCCGAATTTATATTCAGAATAATTTTTAGAATATGTTTTGGGCCCGAACGGTGAACCTGTTTGTTAAAGAATGGAAGAGTTAATGAAGGATTAATAATTTAAACATTAAATTCTCATTTTTCCCATTCAAAAAGTCGGTTGCACTCTTTGTTTCTTACGTAGATACTCTTCTTCATATCTCTTTTCTTCTTCTTATCTTCTTATTCATATCTTCTTCTTTATATCTCTTTTTTTTCTTCATAATTCACCTTCCTCTTGCTTTTGAATTCTAAATTAAAAGAAGATATCTCTTCTTTCTCCATTAATAACCTTTAGAGACTTCAAGAAAGCTTGGAAACTAAAGTATTTCCTCCTCCTTCCTCCTCAAATTCGTGTGAACCTCTTCATCTTTTGCAAACTCACTCTTTTCTTCTCTTGAGGTAAGATTATGATCATTTTCCATGTATATAAGTATAAAGCTGAAGATTAGTTGAAGTTTTGGTGTTAGAACACAATAAATGTATGAGAAATATTAAGGAAAGTTCAAAAGTGGAAATCTAAAGATAAGTTGACATAAATACAAGCTTATGAGTGATTAATGAGGTAGTTATAACTATGGTGGAAAAAGAAGGAGGTATATGAGCATTTATGAAGGTTGGTGGATTGGTGAAAACCTTAAACTTGAATTTTAGGAGGAAAAGTAAAATATTGAAAATGATAACATTTATTAAAAAAGTTAACATTTGTTGATGGGAAGAATATTATAAGTGATGTGGTGGATACATTAAATGATGATAAAGTTGATTTGAAGTCATAATAGGTAGGAAACTCACCAAGGTGTTGGTGGAGATCTTACTAGATGGAATAACCTAATAATTAGGGTGTAGCCTTTGATACTAAGGGATTATAATTCAAGGAAAGGAATTCCCAAAGCCTAAGTAGGAAAACGAATGAATTTGGTAAATAGTTTTCACATGATAAGAATCATGTGTACACCTATGTATATATATATATTGAATTGGTGTTTGAATAAATAATTGATGTGGCTCTATAAATGATTGGTGTAGGGCTTGGCAATATTGGTGAAGCAGGAACATCAACCCCAGAGGTCTACTTCTCTTGAGGTAGGAGAGGGGTGTATTTTCTAAATGCATGAGAATTGGGATGATAATGTATGTATTAATGTAGTATGACATGTTTTCTTAAATAAAGGTGATATTATGTGTAAGTGAAATGAATTGTGTATGATGATGAGAATTGTGTATGGTGTTTAAAATGAGTGTTTATATGATGAAGCCTAAAAGAGGCTATGAATGGCTTATTATGCGTTGATGTATTATTGATTTCATATAAGACATGATAAGTGCCTAAAATCTTTGGTTGGAATGTTTCTTGGATACGAGAATTGACACTTGTGTATGAATTGGTGGAAAATTGTGTAGTTGAAAATGAATATACCCTAGATGAGAGGGTAAGATAATCTAAATGAGCTTGAGACATGGATGAGAATTTTTGTATACATGGCATGACATGCATATCATGATGATGTTGATAAGTGGTTGTGATCACTTGATGATGGGAATGAAAAAGGGCTTGCGAGTTCCTATGATTATTAGACCAGTGGTTGCGATCACCTGGTATTAAAATGAAAGGCCCTGCGGGACCAATGAGATTGAATGCCCATGGTTGCGATCATGAGGTGGGAGTACCCCTTGCGAGGAGGGAAACCTACATGAAATATTGAACGTGGTTGCGATCACGAGAAGCACCTTGCGAGGTTGCCAGAGGGAGTACCCCTTGCGAGGCGGGAAACCATTGAGAATGAGTATATGATATGGTGGTTGCGATCACCCGAGGAAATAAAATCGGATCCGTGCATATGCATTTTCATGACATTAGCATGTGCATCAGTTTAAAAGCATGGTATAGTGTGATATCTTGATGATGAGATATGAATGGAAACTCCTTTTTTAATTACTAAATTGTGATGGTGAATTGATTGATATAATTCTGAGAGAATCAGGGAATAATTGTATTGAAATGAAAAATTGTTGATTGATTGATTGATATTAAATAAACTCCTCTTGGGAAGGAGATAGTTGTATTACATTCATGCATATATTGTTCTATTTATTGGATTTTCGTCATTGAGAAAGTATACTCACTCTCCCTATGGTATATCTTTTTAGCTCCTGTGTTGTAGGTATTTCTTTGGAGCTATTGTGGAGGAGGAGTGTGAAGGAGGCCCCTTTTTGGTAAAGAATGCCTTGGCCGGCAATATTTTGGTTTACATAGATATGTGGAATAGATGTAATGTATATAGTACAGTGTATATTGGTATAGTGTGGATTTAGAATGGATAATTGTATGAATGATGAGTTTGGGAGGTCATGGAGGAAAATGAGATCTTTTGTCTATGACTCATTTTCAATCATGACCCGGTGAATGTAAGAATGATGAAACCCTCTATATCTTGATGAATGAATGAAGTTTATATGTGGAATATTGGACTTATGAAATGGAAGAGTTAGTGAGTTAATTCATACAATAGATGAATTGTAATGGAAATTTACAAGAATGATTTATTAGAACAAGTTCTAAATGTATAATATGATATGTATGAAGTGTTGAAATTGAGTAAAACGGATTAGAATGAGTTTTGGTGTTGAGAGTTGGGTGATTTCTGCATTTCCCTGTTTTCCTGTCAAACTCGCTCAGGCGAGAGGGCTTCTCGCTCAAGCGAGAATGTCCCTGTATCAATTTTTGGATTCTGGATGACTCTCGCTTAGGCGAGAATGGGACTCGCTTAAGCGAGATCGTCCCAGCATTAGTGTTGGGCCATTATTCCATTTTCGCTCAAGCGGATGTGCAAGTCGCCCAAGCGAAATTACATTAGAATCAGAGTTTGGATTTTGGTTGGTGTTCACTCAGGCGAGCTGGGGATTCGCCCAAGCGAGAGGGTTTTGGTCTCAGGTTTTGCTCTCAGGTTTATCAAGAAATTGCTCTCGGGAGTAATCTCGCTTAGGCGGGGATGGTTTCGCCCGAGCGAGTGAGCGTGGAATGGGTTTTGGGCGTTTTTCGCCTTACGCTCGCTGGCTTTGCCCAAGCGAGGATTGCAATGCTCGCCCAAGCGAGTTGGGGTTCGCTTGAGCGAAGTGACCCCTGAACCTTCATTTTCTTCTTTCGCTCAGCATTTTATGATTAACCTAAGCACGCTATGCGAAGCTCGCTCAAGCGAACTCCCAAAATGCTTTAAACATATTATTTCCCTTTTTCTTCATATTAATATATGACTCCATCCTGTTTTATGAACACTTTGGGTTAACCTTGGCTTCTTAATTTCAAATGAGTGATCTCTTAAGAATTTAACTCCATAATATTATTTTACTAAAGATACTTCCGCTATTATTAATTATGGGTTTCTTAAGAGTTAATTTCTTTAACTTACCTTCTCATATCTTCATATATGAGATAGGTCTCTGATAGATCCAGGGTAATTGATAAATGGCTTCACCACTCACATGTTTCATGGATTAATAATAATAAAATCGCGAAAAATTTACCTCTATTTTTGGGATGTCACATTATCAAGTCCTACACCAATAAATTATAGGACCACATTAATCATTCATTCAAACACCATTTCAATATACATATACATATATATGTAGTCATGATTCTCATCACGTAGAAAATATTTATAGGTTTTATTCATCTACCTAATTAGGCTTCGGGAATTCCTTCCTTTTGATCATCATTCATTATTATCAAGGCAACAACCTAATTAGTTAGGTTACCACATATACCAACCCCACATTCAACTTATTTTAAGTGGGTTTTTCATTTATGGCATCTAACCACCATCACTAATCATCATTTATGGCTATACCTCATCATTAATAACATTCTCACCATCAATTAATGCATTTCACATTTATATTACACATTTTAAGTTAGGGTTTCATTAAAACTCATCCATTTCATAAATGCACTTCAATATTCCTCATCCTTCAACCCTATTTTTGTGCACTCTATTTATTGCTCATAAATGCCTTCATTTATTTCACCCCACCTTTAGTTTTCCTTATTTAAAGCTTCTATTCAATACCTACTTACTTTAACTACTCTCCCAAATCATAACTACCCATTTTCTAGTTTCAAAACACAAGAAAAGGCAAAAAACTTACCTTGCTCCAAAAACAAAAATGTGAATCAAAAGGGAGAGAGGTTGTGACAAAAATGGAGAGGAGAATGGGAGAAGCTTCAAGCATCCATTATCTCCTCCTTGCTCCTTGAAAATAAAAGTGAAGGAGGAAAAGGGCACCAAGCTTTTTCTTAGGTGTATAAGGGAGAGAAGAGTGAAGAAGATGAGTGGGAAGATGATAGAAAGAAGAAGAGGTAAGTTTACATAAGGGAGAGTGAGAGTCACGAGAATGAGAGTGAAAAAGTAAGGTTTTGTTTAAGTTTTTAAGCCCATCACTAAATTCTTCTGTTTTTCAATAAACAGACTCTCCGTTCAGGCCCAATACTTTATCTAAAAATTATTCCGAATACACATTCAGATCCCCAGTAATATTATCTATAGCCCTGACCAATGGCATCTCAATCAGAGATACTTGGTCGGACATTCATATTTTATCCGGGTTAGTTTTCTGCTTATTCGGTCGAGGTAAGTTACTAACAACTCCCAAAAATCTTAATTTAATTATTTCTAATATTTTAGGGCATTAAATAATTCACATTCAATTATTCAATATTTATTTCTGTAATTTATTCTCTACTTTAAAATTTGGGATGTTACAGCCGCGATATACAACATATTCGACATATGGTGTTGCAGGCCGGCCAGATCTCAAACTATGGTGGTTATGATCCCAAGGACCACTGGGGTCACCTACTTATCGAGAGCCACCCCCCACAAGGGTCGGCCACATGTAGCTCCCTGAAGCAATACATGGGCGGCTTCGTGACTTACACACCGAGTCAAAGGGGAAAATAAAATTTCTCTTGTAACGAGCCACCCCCCACTGGGTCGGTCGAGGGAACTCCCCTAATGTTCCAACCTCAGCGGCTATGCAGTATGCCATGGATGCAAATGCAAATCATATGCATTTCTCACTCTATGCATCCTATACATGCCACTCATCAAACATTATTACCATCATCATCACCAACACCACTTCATATTTCTTAGTGGATTTATCATTGTTGGGTTTAGTTTTATTCTCAAGTTTTAAGTGTGGCACGTTAACATTCATACACCATTTGCAATGGCACTCAACATCAATTTCAATCATCAACTTTCCATTATCAAATCATGGTATGCTATTCACTAACACCCATTCTCAAACAAACATCAATAACATTCATTTCACATCTATGGTGGACATAAGAATAGCATCACTTTATCAAACAAACTACACCACCATATAGCACACCATATTTATTCTAAATGCACAAGCATGGTGCCAAACATTATTCTCAATATTACGTACACAATTCATATTTCCATAACATCAAAATAAGGCAAACATGCATATTGTAACATATGACAATCAAACACTATTCAATTCATGCAATTAGAATATAAGACTCCTCCCCTACCTCAAGAGAAGAATTCTGATTGATAGGACGTACCCGCCTCGTCATTCGGAATGGATCCTACATTAACATGCATGTAAAATCCCCAATCAATAAACTATTTCAAGATACAAATTCAATTCTATTTAGTCATAATCATATCTACAATTTCATAACATGTATGAGACATGTTATAGACATTATTTCCATTGTTTGTTAGGCTTCGAGAATTCCTTCCCATCAAGCCACATTCATTAAATTCAAAGGCTAACAACAATAATAGCCCAACATTCACAAAATGCCTCACATACCAATACTCACACTCTCAATGGTTTGTATTTGCTTTCAAACACACTATTCAACCAATATTTATAACTTTCCCTAATTCTTAAAAGTTAGGGTTTCTCTAAAACCCAACAACACTCATTAATGCATCATTAATCTTCATGACCATTCCACTATAAATGCATCCACCTCATTTATTTTACTTAAACCTTATATTTATGACAACCCACTCTAGGGTTTATGAATTAGATGCCTCTAATAAATACCCCCTTCACATGCATTGCTCCCCCAAAGCATAATAACACATACCCATGGCCAAAAACTTCAACAAAATAGTGAGTATACTTACCTCACACCCAAAACAAAATGGGTTCAAGAAGGGGGAAGATGTGCTGCGAAAATAAGGGGAAGAGGAAGAAGATTTCAAGCTTCAATGGCCTCCTTCCAAGCTCCTTCGAACGAAAATAGAGGAGGATAAAGATGGTACCACTTTTTGCTAGGGTTCTTGGTAAAAGAATGTTATTCAAGTGTCCTCAATACTGAAGAGGGGGGGTAAATTGAGTTTTAAAACTTTTCTTGGAATGCTTTTGAAATTAGTTCCTTTTTCACAAATTAAGTGTTTATGCAAGAGATAAAAAGTGTAGTTCAAGAAACAATGCAAGACATGGGATAAATGTTACTAAAGCAATTTATCAAACACTTGGTGTGTAGCACTCTAATACTATTTGTTCAAACAAGTTTAAGAGAGGAAATCACAATCAATAATAACAATCAAGCCAGATGCAATATGTAAATGCAAGAGAGTAAGGGAGAAAAGCTTGCAAACCAATTTAACGAGTTCCACCAACCCAGTGTACGTCTCGCCTTCAAGTAACCCACTTGAAGGATTTCCACTATTGAACTTTAGAGATACAAGCTATGAGCAATTGCAGCTTCCTAGTGTCCCACACTCAAGAACTCGATCCTCACTAGCACAAAGGCAACCCACCCAATCTCTCAAACTCTTAATACCCAAAGGTTGAACCCCAACCTTTGTGACCACTCAACGTAGAATGAATAAATTTGGTGTTTGGTGTTTGTGTTTACAATCAATAGACTCTCTTAATAGAGTAGATGAACAAATGAAGGCTCACACAATTTCTAACTCTCACAAGAGAGGATTTACAAATATAAGCTCTAAGTTTCAAAAAATAAAACTAAACAAAGAAATCAAACTCACAAGACTCAAGATATGATTTCCCTTTAATGGATTTGATTATATTTTTTTGAGTAGCTTGAAGGAGTGTTGCATTTATAGGCCTTGGAGAGGTGCCCTAAAGTCTTCAGAGCTGTTGCACAGCATGGGCATTTGAGTTAGAATGGAGAAATGAGCTGGATTCCTACTTAAAAACGCTTTTCCTCAAATTCTGGCACTAGTGTAATCGATTAGGCCCTGAGCTGTAATCGGTTACACTTTGAATTCTTCAGTGTAATTTGACTGTAATGGATTAGCCTCTCCCATCTAATCTATTAGCTAAGAGACAGAACCTTGCTAATCGATTGTTCTTTACCTTGTAGTCGATTATGAGTGGCACCTAATGCATTTAATTTGGTTACGCAGCATGGTAATCGATTGTAGCTTGTGTGTAATCGATTGGGTATCAAACAGAAACTCTGTAGTCCATTAGTTCTTAAGTTGTAATAGATTAGTGATATTACAAAACACTGGTAATCGATTATGGCAGCCTTGTAGTCGATTAGCAGATGTACCTGATGCTTTTAATTCATTTTCTCAGCTTGGTAATCAATTGGCTTCCTTGGTGCAATCGATTAGGTGACAAACAGAAGCTCTCTAATCGATTAGGAGAGATCTTGTAATCGATTATCTTGCGTGTTTTTGCAGGTCTGATGTTGTTTTCTCTATTTTCATGGTAGCTTGAGCCTTTTGCTTTGAATCTTCAATTCCTTTTGTCATTATCAAAGTTATTTATCCTGAAATGCATATTCAAACACATTCTCCCCTTTTTTGATGATAACAAACAATGTTCATCTCATGAGGGTGTTAGTTCAAATAAAATTATCACCAATGATTATCTCTAAAATTATCTCTAAGGTTATCTCTTAATCTAGAGTTATCTCAAAATTATCTCCCCCTATCTGAAGGAGTTTATGCCATTTAAAAAGTGAAGATAACCATTTGTTGTTTTGTTGTTTTAACCACTTGTTGTTTTTAGTAAATTCTGATTTTAACAGATTTAATTACTTTAGATGAACTTTAATTAATCTCCCCCTTTGTAATCATCAAAAATAAATAAGGCAACAGAGACATAATTGAAAGGAAATTGCATTCATTTAAAGGAAAGGTACATTAAGGAAATATGCAAAAACAAAAACATAATCAAAGAAATCCTAACAAAATATGATAAACTAGGATCTAATTATCCATATTAAAAAAGCAAAATTCAGAAATTTGGTGAGACAGCTCTTCTTAACGTTGTTGCATGAGTTCATAGTGTTGTTGCTCAGTCATTTGGAACTCTTAAAGAATGTTCTCAAGGCTATCAAAACGCCGATCAAGATATGCATAAAGAGAAGTGAAGGGATCAGTGGGAGCAGATGGTTCACCTTGTGGTTCTTGAGTTATAGGAGGAGGAGGAACAAGATCATTTACTGGAGCCTCAAAAGGGATGTTATCATGAATACCTTCCATCTTGGACATCCAAGCCCCATTGACAAAAATTATACCCATCTTTATGAGATGATGGGTGCCAATGCATGATTTTGGGGGTACCTTTTCAGCAAATTCCCCGGCTAGATCAACACCAAATACTTTGAAGATTTTGGTGAGGAGGATAGCATAGGTTAGTTTTTGTTGGTCCTTGGCTTTGAGCATGTGTAGTTTAAGGAGTTGAATCCAGTTGATCTCCTTCTCATTGTGCATAACCTATATTAGGAGGACGTCATCTTCCTCAACCAAGGCATAGTTGCCACCACGAGGAACAAGAAGCTTAACCAGAAAGAAGTGGAGAAGATGATTGTTAAGAGTGAGATGGCCTACCAGTTTGTGATTGCTTCAGGGGCGGTCAGCCTTCCAAAGAGATTGATGGGCAGTGATGGCATTGAATTCCCACTCATCTTTTGGATTGCCACCAACAACTTCAGCATCAGAGATCGAAAGTTGGGTTATCTCAGCCAGTTGCTTATTTGTAATCCTAAGAGTCATATTTTTTACTCTTGCCTTAAGCAACCCATCAACAATCCTTAAGTTGCAGAAGAAAACTTTCATGAGTCCGGGGTAGTAAAATTCTTCCTTAAGAGTAAGGAAAGGAAAAAGTTTATAGTGATGAAGGGATTAGGTGAAGGTAAAGCTAGGGTGGTCAAATACTTCAGCATTGATGAAATAAGGGGAAATTATGTCATTTTCAAAGAAATTCTTGATGAAATTTTGAAGGTCTCTTGGTGTGGAGAAGAACCTTGAGAAGTCAAAGGGGTTGTTGGTTTGGGCCATGGAAGACCTAGCTCTCTTCACAGTTCTAGAGGAAGACATGATTTAAGATGAATTGAGAAGAGAAGATGAAGAGAGTGAGGGGTTTTTGGAAAGTTTGAGATATTGGAGGGAGGAGAGGTATTAGAGGTGTGAGGTAGAAGAGGTGAAGGAGGGGTTATTTATAGGGTAAAAATAGGGTTTAGAGATGAGAGATAGGAGTTAAAGAGGTGAATGTGGATTGGGCCAAAGATTTGCACTCGGATTCTGCATTTAAGTCTGCACCTGATACATAGGTAATCGATTATAGGGTTTCTTATAATCGATTATACCCTTTCAGAATTTGAATCGTTAGGTGTTCTAATTGATTGGGCCTGGTTGGTAATCGATTGTATTAAAAACAGAACCTTGGAAATCGATTAGGAGGATTGTGTAATCGATTATCAGGAAGATGAAACGTCAGTAATTGATTGGACAGGGGTTCTAATCGATTTGGCATGAAACAGAGAGCTAGTAATCGATTAGCTATCAGAGTGTAATCGATTATATATGAGACAGAAGGTTACTAATCGATTAAGTAAGGCTGTGTAATCGATTAGGGAAGTCCAGAAATGCTCTAATCATGCAGATTTTAAACAAAAGCACTTAAGATTCAATATATCATACCTCAATCAATTACTTACTCATTAAACATACTGTAAAGCAAGGAATTATCAAAATTATTCAATATTCAAACACAATTTGAAATATCTAGGATTCCTAATTCTCTTCTAATATATATAAATTGTTCCTTTGCAAGGGGTTTGGTGAAGATATCAGCTAGTTGTTTAGAATTTTCAACATGTTAAAGCATGTAATCACCCTTTAACACATGATCTCTAATGAAATGATGTCTTATCTCTATATGCTTGGTCCTTAAATGCATAATAGGATTCTTTGAAATGTTAATGGCGCTAGTATTGTCACATTTAAGAGGCACATGGTCTAATATAACACCAAAGTCAAGAAGTTGTTGCCTCATCCAAAGGATTTGAGCATAGCAACTTCCAGCTGCAACATATTCTGCCCCAGCTGTTGATAAAGCAACACTTACTTGTTTCTTGCTATACCAAGAAATAAGAGAGCTACCAAGCAAATGACATGTTCCACTAGTGCTTTTTCTATCAAGTTTGCATCCAGTAAAATCAGCATCAGAATATCCTATTAGAGTATATTCAACACCTTTAGGATACCAAAGACCTACATTTAGAGTACCAACAAGGTATTTCATTTTTGTTTTATAGTAATGAGGTGTGATTCTTTTGGACATGCTTGATGTCTAGCACACATGCAAACGACAAACATTATGTCCGGTCTACTTATAGTAAGATATAGTAAAGATCCAATCATACCTTGATATTTAGTAATTTCAACATCTTTACCTTTCTCATCTTTGTCCAAGTAGCAAGATGTGCTCATAGGGGTGGCAATTTCATTTGCCTTGTCCATGTTGAATTTCTTAAGCAACTCCTTGTAGTATTTGGATTGACTAATGAATATTTTGGTTTGCTTAATTTGTAGCCCAAGGAAGAATGTAAGTTCTCCTACCATGGACATCTCAAATTCATCCTGCATTAACTTAGCAAACTCCTTGCAAAGCGATTCATTAGTAGCACCAAAAATGATATCATTTACATATACTTGCACCAATAGTATGTCATTTTTCTTATGCTTGACGAAAAATGTTGTATCAACCTTTCCTCTTTCAAAATTGTTTTTCAAAAGGAATTTGCTTAATTTTTCATACCAAGCTCTTGGAGCTTGTTTTAAACCATATAAAGCTTTTCTTAGTTTGAAAACATGATTTGGAAACTGATGATTTTTAAAACTAGGAGGTTGATCAGCATATACTTTTTCTTGAATGTATCCATTCAAGAAAGCACTCTTGACATCCATTTGGTACAATTTAAAATCTTTACAACATGCAAAGGCTAACAATAGTCTAATAGCTTCTAACCTAGCTACAGGAGCATATGTTTCTTCATAATCTATGCCCTCTTCTTGATTATAACCCTTAGCTACTAACCTAGCTTTGTTTTAAGTGATTATTCCATTTTCATCTAGCTTGTTCCTAAATACCCATTTAGTACCTATTATTTGGTGATCATTGGGTCTTAGCACTAATTCCCAAACTTCATTTCTTTCAAAGTGATTTAGTTCTTCTTGCATGGTCAACATCCAATGTTCATCAATAATAGCTTCATCAATGGTTTTAGGTTCAATTTGAGAAACAAATGCTAAATGATTGCAAGTGTTAAAAGAACATCAGGTACTCACACCTTTTGTGATATCACCTATAATGTTGTCCAATGGATGGTCTTTTGAGGTGATCTATTCCTTTTGTTGAGTTTCTACTCTTTATGTTGTGTCTTTTTCTTTGTTATCTTCTTCTTTGTCATCCAAGTCCAATTCTTGGAAAGTACCTACAAGATCATCAAAATCTTCCTTTCTTAGAGGGTTATGGCTATTTTCATCAAATTTTACATGAATTGATTCCTCAATAGTATTTGTTTGTTTGTTAAATACTCGATAGGATTTACTTGATGATGAATATCCAAGAAAGATTGCCCCATCAACTTTTGCATCAAACTTTCCTAAATTATCCTTTCCATTGTTAAGCACAAAACATTTGTATCCAAATATATGAAAATAAGAGATATTGGGTTTTCTTCCTTTGTAAAGTTCATAGGGGGTTTTCTTTAGAATAGGCCTTATCAAACATCTATTCATAACATGACAAGCGCTATTTACCGTATCGGCCCAAAAATGTTTCGCAATGTTGTTTTCGTTTAACATGGTTCTTGCAAGCTCCACCAAAGATCTATTTTTCCTTTCAACTACTCCATTTTGTTGTGGAGTTCTAGGAGCTAAAAAATTGTGACCAATACCATGTTTTTCACAAAATTTCTCAAATAGTTGGTTTTTAAATTCTCCCCCATGATCGGTTCTTATGTATGCAATCTTTGAATTTTGCTCATTTTGGATAATCTTGGCTAGTTTCTTGAATGCATGATATGCTTCATTTTTATGAGCAAGAAACAAGGTCCATGTATATCTTGAATAGTCATCTATAATTACTAGACCATAGTAATTACTACCAAAGCTTTTGATTTTGGAAGGTCCAAATAGATCCATGTGTAAAAGTTGTAAAGGTCTTTGAGTAGAGACAATGTTTTCAGCTTAAAAAGATGCCTTTACTTGCTTTCCCTTTTGACATGCATAACAAAATTTATTTTCAAATTTGAGCTTTGGCAAACCAATTACCAATTCTTTAGAAACAAGTTTGTTTAGATGGTCTACATGTATATGTGCTATTCTTCTATGCCATAACCATGATTCATCCTCTCTAGTCATGAAGCATTGCATATCATTTGAAGTCAAACTATCAACATCAATCATGTAAATATTATCAATTCTTTTACCAAAAAACTTAACTTCCTTGTTTAGCTTATTTTCAATTATGCAACAATTAGATTCAAACAATACTCTATAACCTTTATCACATAATTGACTTATGGTAAGCAAGTTGTGTTTGAGTCCTTCAACATATAGTACATCACTAATTGAGGTAGAAGAATTTTTACCAATGTTTCCAATGCCAAGTATTCTTCCTTTGGCATTATCCCCATAAGTGACGCTTCCTTTTCTTTTGGGAGTGAAGGTTGTGAATTTGCTCATATCTCCCATCATGTGTTTTGAACACCCACTATCCAAGTACCAATAGGTGTTGTTTGCTTTGAAGCATACCTACAAAACAAAATTAGTTTAAAGACCTTGGTACCCATTTTATGTTGGGTCCTTTTTGGTTAGCTTGTGGTAATGTCCCTTTGGGAACCCACACCTTTCTTACCACTTTTGGTCCAAGCTTTCTAATATGGCAATTTAAAGCATTATGTCCTTTAGTACCACAATGATTGCATTTAGTGAATGGTGATGAAGATTTTCTAGGTGGTACAAAGAAGTTTTTGTAATGCTTTTCCTTTTTAGTGGAGTTATATCCTAAACCAGTTTTATCAAACATGTATCTTTGATTTCCAAGTAATACATTCAAATTATCTCTACCATTTGTAAACTTTTCTAAGGTTTTATTTAAGTCTAAAACCTTAGTTTCTAGGATGTCACATTTCTTTACAAAATCACAAGGTTTATTCTTGGAGCATGCTTGAACATTTGCTAATTCTTCTTTCAAACATTCATTTTCTTTGCCAAGTTCTACAAGATGCATTTCAAGAGTATCAATAATTTTCCTAGATAACTTATATTTGTTTGAGATTTTAACAAACTTGTCATACAATTCCTTAAATGCATCAAGCAATTCATTTCTATCTAAGTCAAGAAGACTTACCTCATCATCTTCCTCTTGATGATTTGCCATGAGGCATAGATTGGCTTCCTCATTTTCAAATTCGTCCTAGCTACTTATATCATTTTCATCCCAAGCAATATATGCTCTTCTTCTTCCTCTTTTCTTCTTGTTCTTCTTCTTGAGATTTGGGCAATCTACCTTAAAATGCCCTTCCTTGCCACATTCAAAACAGTTTGGTGAAGAAGAGTTTTCATTAAAGGTAGGTTTCTTACTTTGATATTTGAAGCCCTTTTGGAATCGTTTGTTCCTCATAAATTTCCCGAAACGCTTCACAAACAATCCAAATTCTTCTTCTTCATCAAGCTCACTATCAGATTCTTCTTCATTGATAGAAGTGGCCTTGAGAGCTAGACCTTTCTTCTTGGAAGATTTTTCTTCCTCTTCCGCCATCCTTAATTCTTTCAACTCTTGTTCCTGTTCTTGTAACTTACCGAATAGTGTAGCAAGAGACATTTCATTAATACTAGGAGATTGTTTGATGGCGGTGACTAGAGGTTGCCATTCCCTGGTGAGACTTTTTAATACTTTATGAATAAGTTCTTTGTTAGTGTAACTCTTTCCAAGAGTAATGAGATGATTTATAATAAGGGTGAACCTCTTTTGCATATCAGCAATTGTTTCTCCAGAATTAAATCTAAAGCTTTCATATTGACTAGTTAAGGTACTAATCTTAGAGTCTTTGACATCACTTGTACCTTCATGGGTTATTTGTAAGGTATCCCACATATCCTTGGCGGATTTACATGTAACTACTCTAAAGAATTCATTAGGGCCTAAAGCTAAAGTGATTAGATTTTTGGCTTTCTAGTTATATTGGACTTTTTTTTCTTCTTCGCTAGTCGAATCATCCATCAATTTTTCTACTTGCTTACCATCTACAGTATGCATAGGTATGAAAGGACCATTTTCAATTGTATTCCAAACTCTGAGATTAATAGATTGTACAAAAATTTTCATCCTTTCTTTCCGAAAAGCATAGTCTTCCCCATCGAAAGCAGGAGGTCTATTTGTGGCACCACCCTTAGAAAAAAGATTTAGAGAATTTGAGGCCATTGTTCTCTTGAAGTTGTTAAGCTTAATCTACCAAGAGTCAAGCTCTGATACCACTTGTTATTCAAGTGGCCTCAATACTCAAGAGGGGGGTGAATTGAGTTTTAAAACTTTTCTTGGAATGCTTTTGAAATTAGTTCCTTTTTCATAAATTAAGTGTTTATGCAAGAGATAATAAGTATAGTTCAAGAAACAATGCAAGAAAAGGGATAAATGTTACTAAAGCAATTTATCAAACACTTGGTGTGCAACACTCTAATACTATTTGCTCAAATAAGTTTAAGAGAGGAAATCACAATCAATAATAACAATCAAGCCAGATGCAATATGTAAATGCAAGAGAGTAAGGGAGAAAAACTTGCAAACCAATTTAACGAGTTCCACCAACCCGGTGTACGTCTCGCCTTCAAGCAACCCATTTGAAGGATTTCCACTATTGATGTTTAGAGATACAAGCTATGAGCAATTGCAGCTTCCTAGTGTCCTACACTCAAGGGCAACCCACCCAATCTCTCAAACTCTCAATACCCAAAGGTTAAACCCCAACCTTTGTGACCACTCAACCTAGAGTGAATAAACTTGGTGTTTGATGTTTGTGTTTACAATCAATAGACTCTCTTAATAGAGTAGATGAATAAATGAAGGCTCGCACAATTTCTAACTCTCATAAGAGAGGATTTACAAATATAAGCTCTAAGTTTTAGAAAATGAAACTAAACAAAGAAATAGAACTCATAAGATTGATTTCCCTTTGATGGATTTGATTATATTTTTTTGAGTATCTTGAGGGAGTCTTGCATTTATAGGCCTTGGAGAGGTGCCTTAAGGTCTTCAGAGCTGTTACACAGCATGGGCATTTGAGTTGGAATAGAGAAATGAGCTGGTTTCCCACTTAAAAACGCTTTCCCCCAAATTCTGACACTAATGTAATCGATTAGGCCTCAAGCTATAATCGATTACACTTTGAATTCTTTAGTGTAATTTGACTGTAATCGATTAGCCTTTCCTGTAACACCTAGGATTCTAAAACCAACATAAGGCAGAACAGAGCAAAAGCTCTGATACCAAAATGAAACACCCTGATTTAATAAATAAAATAGAACCCAAAACAGGGAAAATTTTTCCCAAAATAATACCGATGGAACCGGGTCCAAAAAGAATAAGGGAATGGAAAGCAGGATAAGAAAAACCAATCGGACCAGGCCAGCGGAAGAGCAAATAGCGCTCAAGCGAAGTCCACACAACAGCGCCCACTCGCTCAAGCGAGATCCGACTCCGCTTGAGCGAGACAACCAAACTCGCTCGGGCAAAACTCCATTCGCTTAAGCGAAGCCAACCTAAAAGCCTTCCAAAGCACACACACTCACTGGAGCGAATGCCTTGTTCGCTGAGGCGAGTAACACACTCGGTATTTCCCATCACTCGGTATCCAGAGTTCCATTCACTTGGAAACAACCCATCATATCATACTTAGTCATTTATATTCTATCCTCATGAGTCACATATACAATCCACTCGGTAAATGAGGGTTATCCCACTCGAAATCCATAAACCTTCCTCACTCAAAATATTTCCAAATCAAACACCACTCGGTGTACTTATATTCTATACAATCGGGAATGTACTTCACATTCATCACTCGGCATAAACTTACATCTCCCACTCGGAAAACACATAGACCTTCCTTCACTCAGAAGGGGCCTCCACAACCATACTCCACTCGGAATATTCCAGCCAGATTCACTCGGCATATGATATCTTACTCACTCAGGGAAACCATTAGGTTAAGTCCCACTCGGACTTGTTCAGATCTAACCACTCAGGATATAGAATCTCATTCACTCGGATTATACATGTATCACACACTTAGAATATATTCCAATCTCAACCATTACAACAGCTCTTCCCTCGGAAAAGGATCACTCGGATTTCCCACTCGGGAATATTCAAACTCTACCCCACTCGGGTTTACTCATATTTTTCACTCGGTAATATTTAGGCCCATGATCACTCGGGAAATTCTCCCATTAAAGCCTACACAGAATGGGTTCATCTAAAGGATTTTCTCTCAGAATCCATTTAAGTATTCTTTACTCGAAAAAGGAAAGCCAAACATCATAGCTTCACTCGGAATCATTAACTTAACATTATTTCATCCATCAACACTTCTCAAATAATTCAACAACACATTCTAGTCGGTAAGAAGCATAAAATCAACATAAAACACTTATACATATATATATATTCACATAAATGTAAACTTGTCCACAAATCCAATCAGGATTACTCAACCTCCTCAACACTTGGAGAAATTCACCAAGTCATTACTTAGTCACTCGGAATACATATTATATTATTTATTCGGAACAGGTACCCACATTCACTCGGTATGTATATAATACCATTCACTCGGAATATACATAACGTATTTCACTCAGAATCCACTAAAGCCACCACCAATTAGAAAAAGGCCCATACATATGAGTCTCACTCGGATATGGAGTCATATACATAAGACTCACTCGGAAAAGTGTCTAAGCCTCTTATATTCCGCTCAGAATGGGTTCTCACTACAATATTCTACTCGGAATTCATAGACTTGGCATCATTCTATCCATCAATACTTCACCAAGTAATTTAACAACACTTATCAATCAAAACCTTGTAAGTTACCCATATCACCACACCTATGTACATATAACATACACTCGGATACTTATTGTCTTTATATTTTTCATTCACCAAAACTTATGATCTGTTACAAGTACAAGTTATCAATGTAATCCATATTGTAACATCCCGATTTAAAACGAATTACCAAGTGAAATTGAGCCATTAGAATAATAATTATAAAAGTGGAAAGTTACTTGTCAACTATAATTAATTTAATTAGTTCAACTTGGGAAATGATGGCTGAGTAATTGTGATAGCTGGCCGCTTGTGAGTGGTGTGTGTGGCATGAGTGGACTACCAATTCATGCTTTCCCACCCCACCCCACTTCTCTTCTCTTCTCTTCGTACGTATATATATATATATCCTGGCCACGGTTGATATGCATTTCTTTCAGAATTCCTCTTCTGCTACCTCTTTCTCTTAGTTCCTCCTTCTCTTCTTCGTCGTTCTCCTTCTTCTTCCCTGTTCCCTGTTCTCTGTTCTCCGTTCTGGAAATCCATGAAGACGGTGCTATAGAAGATTCAGAGTTCCTCCTGTTGATGAAGGACGACCACCAAAGTAGAAGGGAGTAGCTTTCTGTTCCCGAGCCGATTGCAGAATACGACCACGTCGAAGGGGGACTGAACAAGGTAAACAGAGCAGCGTATCAAACGTCGGGAAACAGAGGAGCTTCCCAAGTCCCTTCTGTAGGTAGGGGGCGCTTGCATGTCAAATGCATGGTTCACGAACGGTACTGGATGAATGTATTGCTTTAAGTGTGTGCATGTGTCTGTGACAACTATGTGCGATGCATGATTGTTGATCTTTGGATTCCATGTGTATGTTAGTAGCATCTTGTTAATAGTTATACAATATTGTGCATGTATTCAAGGTGGTGGTAATGTGGTCTGATAGCTTTTTTTACACATAGACGAGTGTGATGCATAGTTCTGCTACTGTTAATACCGTGAGGATATGAATGTGTGGCTGTTAGTTGGTTCGTCCGATGTTATTACCCTAAACTGTTTGATTATTGTGCATGCTGGTATGATTGACGAGTAAATGTAGGAACTATGTTGAATCGGTTTCTACTTTGATGGTTATGAAGAATGTGTCAGATGAGTGATGATGCTTGCTGACAAAACACATAAGCTGCATGTGTAGGAATGGGGTGACCCGTGGAAGGTCAGGAACCCCAAAAGAATGATTTCTAGCTATAGGCTTTGGCTAGATCTTGTGAGGGCTCGTGGTAGCCGTGGGAGCTAGAGATAAGTCTCGAGACGTCAATGGGAGACCGGTACCACGCGGAAAGAGCTAATGGACGAGAGGCCAGTAAAGGGAACCTGTAACTGAAAGTCACTACCTAAGTCGGATCCGCAGGCATGCATGTAGATATGATGTTGATTAGGATAGTACACGTGGTATGACTCGGAGTGATACAGTGAATTCCAAGTGAGTCGATGCATGTGATTGTGTGAATGAGCTTGAACTTCACGTAATATGTATGTGAGTGTATGTTATTGATATTATTCTAACCTACATGGCCTTAGTTTAATCTAAATGCGACCGAGTGAACATGAGTATGCGTACTGATACTGATACTGAGTCATTGACTGTCATTTTATATGTAAAAGCTCACCCCTACTATGGCTATACTTTTCAGTGAATGTCTCTCGGAATGAAGGATGAAGGAGGAGCTGAATGCCGAGTGAAGTGCTGGTGCACTGTGGAAATTATGTGTTCATGTATATGCTGTGTATATGCCTTGTTAAGCCTTGGCTGGCTCGTATTTCCGTCATAGTCTCTTTATAATAGAACTTGAACCCTCTTGGGTAGAAGTCGTGACCTTATGCCTGTAATTATTTATATCCCTTTATATCTATCATACTGTGAGTTGCTCTATCTTGCGTGAATGATCCGAGTAATATGTGTATATGTACTTAGTGAGTGTGTGAGGTTGGTATGACCATGGGTAGAAATGGGATTAAGAGTTGATGGGGAAAGTGAGTCAATGATTTATTCTGAGTACTGAAGAGTTTAGGTATTACCGAGTGAATGAGAGCACGGGTCACCGAGTGAGGATCAATCTAGGTACTTTCTGAGTGATAACTGTTAGGATTTTCCTGAGTGTAGAATAATTAGCAATTACCGAGTGAGAATCCACCGAGTGAAGGTTTCCCGACAGAAAAGCGACACCTAAGGCTTTAACTGGACCCCGTTGTAACAGATTATTAGTAGCAAGGGAATCTGAGTGAGTCTTGACTTAGCAGGATAACTGAAGTGGGAAAGTCATGGTTACAAAGTGAAAAATGAGTGAAATACCCCGAGTGGTAAAAAGGACGTGAAAGTTATCCTGAGTGAGAAGTCTTCTTAGATTCCGAGTGAGTGGCTATGGGAACCATTTCCGAGTTGCCGTATATGTGTATTCCGGTTGAGTGAAATCAGGAGAGTGTTATGTTTTTTGAATGGAACTGGTATGTTTAAGGGCCAATCTGAGTGAATTGAGAGCGGCCCTTCCGAGTGAATACGCTTGAGTGATTCTGGGTGAAAGATATAAGTAAACCCCGAGTGAGGAAGGGTTTGTATTTTCGAGTGGAACCCTTGAGTGATCCCTCCTGAGAGAGGAGTTAGTGTAGTGGTTTAGAGTGGAATGGATCCTAAGTGTATGATATTTATAATCCGAGTGAATGATGTAAAATCAGAGTGAGTGAGAATCTGTATTCCGGGTGGTTAAGATTAGACTAAGTCTGAGTGGGGATTGCCTTAATGATTTTTCCCTGAGCGAACAAGATGTCATATGCCGAGTGGACTAGCTATCATTTTCTGAGTGAATGAGTCGTATAATATCTCTGGATCCCGAGTGTCTGATTAGCCGAGTGCAGCTTCTCGCTCAGCGAATGAAGGATTCGCTGCAGTGAGTGTACGATCCGCCTGAGCGTTTTCTTCTTCCGCTGACAGCCTCCTTGAGTCGGTTTTATTCCTCTTGCTTTCCTTCCCCTTATTTCTTTCTTGTCGGTTCTCCTTGGTTTATTTGGGAAAAATTTCCTCAGTTTTGTTAATTATTTATTTATTAAATTAGGGTGTCTCACATATATATAAATATATTCATGCACTCGGATTCCATACATATATATATATATATATTTGTATTCATTATACATCATTGTTATATGAGCCGGCCAAGGCTTTAATACATCAAAATATACTCGGTACATTACACTATGTACACAGCCTCATCATAAACACCCAACACTCAGGTTTAAGGCCATCACATCATTCCAGTCCGACCTGCACATACTGAAAAATGGTGTAGGGGGTGAGGTTTACATATTAAATGACAGTTATGGACTCGGATTTATCACAGAGTCCTCAATTATACAAATTCATTAATTCAAAAAACATAACACAGACTGCCATTTAAATATGAACATTCAGAACCATCCTTCGATCGGGGTTTACCCATCATACTCGGCTATAAAGCCCAGCATCCTTAACAACAATATTTTAATTCATCCACTCGGATTTCACCCCAACTCTAATCACTATCAATAATACTCAACTCCGAGCCTTGATCAAGGAGTGTGCCTGAGCCCTGCTCTAGGACTTAATCATATTCTCACATATTGTCATCTAATTGCCGATCGGTATTAACGTCCAACGCTATATGCCCCAAGCATTCCAGTGGCGAATCGGATGCATACGGTCTTATTCACCCGGCGTCCAACGCCAATGCACTCAGCATTTGCCTTGAGTCTAACTCAAGGTCTTTCATTAAGCGTCTCATTTCACGCTTAGTGCCGTAGGCACTGCCCCGAGTCCAACCCGAGGTCTTTCATCATATTCAACACATATTCAAATGACAACACATACTTCATCCACTCGGCAATCACTATGCCATCCACTCGGATTATTCTCAACAATAAGCATTCCCTGCTTTCTCATATCACATTCCACTCGGAATTATCATAACAGTCCCCATCCTATGCACTCAGCATACGCATAATCAATATCAAGCATCACATGCATATAATCATACCATCACACACATAGGGACCAATAACAAACCACACAAATGCACTCGGCATTCATCATATGCATCTCATACATCCTAACATAAACATCATCAACAAGCGTCATACTTCATATGGACGGAAATCATACACAACACATCATATAGACCACCATGGCCACAAACAATATAATATCTGGGCTACTACTCAAACAACATACAACACATATCAAACACAACACAGTGTGACAATTTCACCCAGAAACCCGTCCATAAACCATGCATTTGAGATGCAAAGCCCCCCTTACCTAGAATGAAGCTTTCAGAAGCTCATGGAGCTTATAGCACAGACCGATCCCCACTCGGTCACACGTTCTCAACAGAACGACTCGGCCTCCAACCAACAGCAGCACTCTGCTCGGCCTTCAGCCATGGGAAGAGTCAAACACAGCCTTCAATATACATCATCGTCCTCACCCAGCTCAGTGGAGGACCATATGCTTTCCAAGCACCAACCATGACTTCTTCCTTACGAGCATCAGAGCCTCTAAGGCTCAACTCTGTCCTTACGCAACCCAGTAGAGGTTGAAGGACTCCAGGCGCTGTTTCCACCACAAGAACAGCTCAGTCCTCACCAACAATGGAGGACCACTATGCAGCCAAGCATCCTTATGTTCAAGCATAAAATAGAGGAGGATTCCATAGTTTTGGAGACACACAGCACCGTGCTGTACTCTCCACCACCACGCTGTTCCACTTCATGTTCCACTCGGTTCTGCTCAGTGTTGAGTGGAAGAAGAAGAAGAAGAAGATGATGAAAAAGAAGAAGAGAAGACGAACAGTAAGGGAGAGGAAGCAAAAGCTTCAGAGAGGTCAAGAGTCAAGAGAGAAGGAGGAGGGTTTCCTCCCTTCCGAACATACACCAAGGAGAAATGATAAGAATAAGAAGGGAAATGTGTGCTGAAGCCTTATCACCACACAGCCAGCGTCTGCTCCCTTTCAATCAACATTCCATCCACATTCAATGCAATTCCCATTAGCCATTACATCACTATTAAAGCCACTCTGTCAGTGTGCCAAAGAGAGAGAGGAGAGAGAGACCGAACCTCTCTAAGCACCACCAAGGGCACATGAGTCATTATTGGCATTATTATTAATATTATAATTATTATTCAACAATTTGCCTAATTGGTAATTAATCTTAATCGACCATTACCTTAATCAATCCATAACCCTTAATCCTGAATTTAACCACACTCGGTAATTAATTAAAAATCGGGATGTTACATTTCTCCCCTCCTTTAAAGAATTTCGTCCTCGAAATTCAAACACATGCATAGACTCAATAAACCGCTCGGAATATCACTGACATGCTATAATAAGCAATTATACATCTATGTGTCTCAAGTATTCACCCATTGCTTAAATTCCAATCGGTATAATTGGCTTCCAAAGTAGTTTACCGACCGCTCCACACAGAATTCCGAGGCATCGCTCTTAACACTTTCCCACTCGGAAGTGTCACCTCTCAAGCGGTTTACCGACCGCTCCACAATTTCCAGTCTGTAGAAACACTAAAGTCAGGTCCTACCTGATTACAACCTCATCATAGAATTCAATATATTTTGGGATTCAATTTCTAAAGCGTACAAGTTACCCCATTTAACTCTACCAACTCACCATAAGCAATGGCAACACTAGTTCTTTGGCCACTCGGCCCTACATTCTCAACACCGATTAGTGTACTTCCACCATCAGATTCCCCAACTCAAAGGAGTCAGTCGGCTCATTTAAATACCTACACAGAGCATAGGCTCAAAATCGTGTCACATGAGACACATTCCGGGTATTAACCAACCAGTTGGAAAGAATCTAGTCGGTAAATAACATCACCGATTCCCTATAATACTCACTACCGACCGATTTATCTCAGATTAAACCCTCGGATATTCAATATCCGACCACAAAATTCTCTCCTTAAACCATGATATATCTTAGTAATACCGAGTCAAACACTCAATAGAGCTCCCCAAGTGCTTCAATTAGCACAGTTTGCCTGGGTTTACTTCGTACAGGCATCACACTTGGTTCTCAAAACCTCGTATTTCTAACCATTCATTTGGCTAATTCCATGCCTACACCCAGAGAATGTCACTCGGATCTCTCAATCAAAAATGCCATTCGGGGTTGAATGCAATTCTCACCCAGAAATATCTCCATTCACAAAATTTTCACTCGGAATTCAAGCCTACATCAATTACAAATCTGAGTTCAATCTTAACAGTTCTAAACATTAACCCGAACACAAATATGAATAAATTTACCTCTCGGGTATCTATTCTCCCTCAGGAGCCATGCACTCGGAAACTTTCCTATTTCAGGCTCTATTTCCCATCCAGAAATACCCTTCTCTTCCAAGAAAAGATTACTCGGTGGATTATCATACGGGTGTTAGAAATCTCACCCACAATACCATTCCACACGGAACCGTACCACACGGTACCAATCCACTCGGAAGCATCACACTCTGAGGCACAAACCCCAAAAGTCACATGACTTGGAAATATTCACGCGGATTTTGCCTAATACCAAAAGTGTCATTCGGGCACAGACCCTAAACTTAGCAATAATTCCCAAAATGATGTTTTACTCGGAACATCATAATTTCACTCAGTAATTCTTTCTCCCAGAAAGACTCCACTCGGAGTCATGTTCCATTTTCTCACACTCGGAATATACAAATCTTTCCCAAGCAACTCTCACCTTACAGATCACCCATCTATTCCAATAACCAATCACTATTTTAATAGCCAATTCATATCCAATAACCTCTAATTCTCTCGGTGGTGAGTATATCAATGTTAAACAACCTTCTACCCACATTTTGATACACTAGAAATTACTTTCCACTCAATACAGTTCTCATTTTCACTCGGAACAGTCTGATAGACTCACCATCACCATAAGTAGCTACAACCTCACCTGTCTGACTGATGAATTACTACATCCGACTTATAGGATGACGTCTCATTCCTATAGGGTTACAACAATTACATAGTCACTGCAATATGTACGCTGCCACAATACCTATGGGATGAAGAGTCGTCTCAGAACAGCATACGTTACACTCCTTTTACTCACACCGACTGCACTTACTCAACTAATACTAACTCACAAGAATTAATGGCAATTCACATACATATATAAACACACATTTACATCAATATCATCGTCATTATGTACCACCTAGGCACATTACACAGCAACAATCATTAAGTATAATTTACCACTACTGTGAAACAGTAAAATGGCAATAGGTTTCCGACCCCACAAACTCATATGGGTCCAGCAATATATTCACCTATACTCACTCGGCATATCAACAATCGGCGTCCAGCCTATACCGAGTAAATATCTCATCCTTAACCTTATTCATCACAAGCCACCAATCAATTAAAGCCTAAATGATTCCCTAAGCTCACTATAAGTATACAACTCCGAGTCACAATATGGTTTCAATCTCATAGCAAGTTTCTGCGTCAGTAAACCTGTTCACCCATCATAGGCACAACCCACCAGTGGATGTACAATCAGCATCACACGGGTTCTATCATTGTCATACACAACACCAAAGTGTACTCGGATTTCAACCTTACCGATTACTATCAATCAGGTACCCCATTCCTTATTTAGAATTCACCTTAAGACAATTTAAGCCTCAATAATTCATTATACCATCACTTTACTCAGCTCAACAATCCATAATGTCAATCGGATTATCCGACTCAGAATTCCAGGGGTTACCTAGTACACCCACAATATCCAATTACCACTGAGTCGAAACCAACATAGAGTCTAGTTCCACAAGGTCTAACAGTATAAGATCATACAGAATCCGATTGGGTTACTACACCTTATGGGTCATAATTCAACCAACTAATTACTCGGCTTCCAACCACAAGAACGAGTCACAATCCCAATTTTAACATATACCTGATTTCACATTTATTCATTCATCACATATTTTCAGATTTCCAACCTAGAAATCTGCAACCAACCAATTTCATCATATACCATATAGGATTCACGTGCCAAGTGTGACACCCTAAAAATAGGGGTCAATTTTTTTCGCAAAAACATACCTGGATCTATCAAAATCCACTCTCATATATGAAGATATGAGAGCTCGGTCCAATGACCAAGAATAGAAAGGAAAAGAAGGCAATGGAAGGCAAAAGAAGTAACAGCCAACCCAAAATCATTCAGCGGAAGATAGTCAGCGCTCAAGCAAAACCACAGAACAGCGCTCATCCGCTCAAGCGAGACCCGACTCCGCTTGAGCGAAATAGCCAAACTCGCTCGGGCGAGCACACCCTCGCTTGGGCGAAGCCACACAAAAGCCTTCCCAGCAACATACCCACTGGAGCGAGAACTCACTCGCTGAAGCAAGAAGCCATACTCAGCTAATCCTCCACTCGGTATTTAGAGGCAACCACTCACTCGGTAATCCCATCACTCGGGATCCGAGACAGCTACATCACTCGGAGTCTGGGGTTTCAATTGTTCAATAATGACTCCCTATACGCACACCCCACAACTTAATTTCATATTTTATCCACTGAGACCATACACAATAAACCACTCGGGAAATGAGGGGTATCTCACTCGGATTCCATAAAACCACTTCACTCGGGTTGTTGTCCAACCAAATACTACTCAGTAGGATCCACCACAGTTCAGTCGGGAATGTACTTCACACTCATCCCTCGGCACATCATTTATAAACCATCTCATCTTTTGAGTGGTGTTCCACTCAGTATCTGATATCATTACCGACCAATACTCATTCGGCCCCACACTCGGCATTCAAGCCTATTTTCACTCAGAGAATATATGGATTTTCCTTCACTTATAAGGGATCTCCACAACCATACTCCACTCGAAATATTCCTTATTTCTCACACGGAGAACACCTTAACATCCATCACTAGGAAATAACTTCCTAAACAATTCCACTCGGAATTATCCGAACTCCTTCATACTTAGAGGATTTTACCAGGTTAAGTCACTTGGACATATAAAATACTTAACCACTCGGGAAACCATTAAATCGGGTTCCACTCGGACTCATTCCGCTCTTAACACTCAGCATACATATATTTCATACTTAGAATATATCTCCGAACTAAGTTAGTACAACCAGTCTTCCCTTAAGAGATTCACTCGGATTCCACTCGGGAAACACAAACCATTCCCCACTTGGGTTTACCCATATTTTCCACTCAGGGAAGGGCCACATACATAGCCTCACTCAGAAAGAAATCAAGCCTACACATTCGGGAAGTTCATATACTTAAGCCTCAATATTCAGACCAACTCTCACAATAATATTCCACTCGGAATTTATTAACTTAACATCATTCATACCATATCATTCCCTAGTCAGTGAGAGGCATCAAATCAACATAAATACTTATATACATACATATCCATTTATTCACTCGGAACTCAAATCATATGGTTCTACCAGAACAGACTTCCACCTTTTTATTCCATATCCAAATAATGTTTCTCACTCAAAATTCACTAAGGCTACCACCATTCGGAAAAAGGCTTACACATAAGTCACACTCGAAAAAGCACTAAACCTCTTATATTTCACTCCTTCAACACCATTATATTTCAGTCGGTAAGAAGCATCAAATCAACATAAACCTCATACATAAATGTACTCTCTGCTTCCCAAAGCTGACTACCCACTCAGCAATGCTCTACACTAAAATATATTCATATTATCCTTAAAACATATGTATACATACAAACACTCAGATTATCCATCATCTTAACATGATTTATCATGAGCAATCCTAAGCCAACTCCAATATATAATGCCCAAATAAAATATATATATATATATATATATACCAATAGGAATTTACACTCGGGTAATGCCAACTTAACTTTATTCATTCACTAGCATCCATTATCCGATACATTTACATGATTTCCATGTAAATCCTACATATACACACACTCGGGTCTAATACATATGTTCGCATTCATTATACAATAGGTTATATGAGCCAACCAAGGCTTTAATACATTAATTGCACTCGGTACATTACATCATTCATACAGCCTCATCATAAATACCCATCACTCGGGTTTAAGGCCATGATAACATTCCAAACCGACCTGCAAACACTGAAAAATGGTGTAGGGGTGAGCATTACATATTAAATGATAGATATTGGCTCAGATTAATCATAGAATCCATAACATACAAATATATATCATCAATCAATCAAATATACACACTGCCATTTAAATATAAACAAACACAAACATCTGCAATCGGGTTCTTACCCATTTCACTCGGCTATAAAGCCTAACCTCTTAACAAACAGCTACTCATCCAATCGAATTTCACCTCATATTTATCCCAGCTCTATATCAAACAATATCCACACTCCGAGCCACACTCACGGAGTTTGCCTGAGCCCAGCTCCAGGACTTAATCATATTCATCATATGTTTCATCTTTTGGTTGCCGATCGGTAATAGAAGTCCAACGCATTCCAGTGGCGAATCGGATACATACGGTTTCATTCACTCGGCGTTCAACGCCGATGCACTTAGCATTTCATCAAGCGTCTCATTTCACGCTTAGTGCCCCAGGCACTGCCCGAATCCAATCCGGGTCTTTCATCACACTCAACATTAGGACCATGTCCTCTTCACTCTGGATAACACCCTCGTGGCACCCCGCAAGGTGTTCATATTCAATAACACAATAACACGTATGCATATAAAATTCAACTCATATTCATTCGATTGCCCACTTGGAAATCTACGTTCAAGATTAAATTCATTCGGCAACTCAACAACAGTCAGATGACTCGGCTTATACCACATTCACTCGGCAATCCTATGCCATCCACTCGGATTATCATCTATCACTCAGATTTATCCTCTATTCACTCGGATTTATCCTTTCCAGTAAGCATTTCATGCTTTTATTTATAAGCCTACTCGGCATTCCTCATAACAGTCCCCATTCATGCATTCATCATACACATATACATCAATAACATGCATCTCATACATACAATCACACCATTACTCACGTAGGGACCAGTAACAAATCACACAATGCACTCAGCATTATCATGACATACATCCCAAGCATCTTAACATAGTCATCACCATAAACAACAACACCTATATGGACGGAATTCAACAACATCAAGCAATATATAATCAGCATACATGTTCGGGCTACTACTCACTCAGAAATCAATCAAACAACACATATTGAATACCACACACATCACGATACAAGAGTTTCACCTGGAAAACCCGTCCATAAACTATGCACTTAAGATGCAATAGCTCCCCTTACCTGGATGAAGCTTCTAAAAGTCACATGGACACTCGACCCAGCCACAGCAGCACTCTGCTCGGCTTTCTAAACGTGGGAAGAGCCAATATAATTTCCACACAAGCCTCAAAGCCACCAAGCCAGTGGAGAAGCTCCCAAGCTCAACACAACTGTACCATACTCTCGATCAACACTGTCCTCACCACCATGGAGGACAACCAACTTTCATGTATGCCCTCTTCTTCATAACAGCACCATACAGCTTCAACAATAGTGAAAGACCCCCATGCCTCCATGCAACATGCATGTCTTTATCTTCACAACACAGTGGACCATCTTGCATCCACTACTGAGGCACCCAGAGACTGCTACAGCTTCAACCAAGGCGCAACCAGCCCATCACATAGAGAAAGATGAAGAGGAAGCACCAGGGAACAGGGAAAGATAAAAGAGACCTAAACCCAGCCTCCACACACAGCCAAATCTGTTCCTCAACACCACACAGTTCCACTAGAATTCTATACCATACATAAGTGGAAGTAGAAGATAAAAGAGAGGAAGAAGATGAAGCAGAAGCTCCAACAAGTTCTAGGGAGAAGAAGGAGCATTTCTCTCATCAGAATATGCACTCCCAAGGAATGAAGGGAGAGAGTGAGAAGAAAAATATACAACCAAGGCCTTATCATCTCAGCCTCATCAGCATCCCACTTATCACAACATCCCATCCTCATTTAATGCAAGTCCATCAACATTTAATGTTATTCCCTCAGCAATCATCACTCCCATCCAACGTGGACAAGGGAGAGGAAAAGAACCAAACACCAAGGCACCACGTATCACCAACGTGCATCAGGAGAGAGAAAACCGGGCCCCAGCATCAGACCCCACTTCACTCGCTCAAGCGTCCCAAGCTCTCTTGAGCGACCAACACTCAGAATCCCTCTCCTCTCTCGCTCGTTCAAGCGCAACAACATCCGCTTGAGCGAGATTCGTCCAGAATCTCTCCTGCTCGCTTCTCACTCGATTCGCTTAAGCGGGTAATCCATTCGCCTGGGCGAATTCAGGCCAGAAGCCCTAAAACCAACACAAAAGGATTCTCGCTTGAGCGAGCATCCACCTCGCCTGAGCGAGAATACCAATTCTAGTGCAGAAACATGAAGATTTAATAATCTAACACTCCAAAACTCATACCAATCCAATCGGTTCAACTTCAACACATCTTACGCATAACATGAGGCATATGAAACTTACTCAAACCATTCATACTCCTAAGTTCTTATTTTCAACTCATCAATCACTCCCCATTAAATCCATATTTATCACCTCATATGAACATAACCATATAATCCTCTCATTACCACTTTACTCATCTTCATAAAAATTTGGGATGTTACACCAAGGGTATAAAACATCCTTTAAAAATGGCACAACCAATCACAGAATTTAAATTCAACCCACTAAAGAATTCCTTCAATATTATTCACTTAATCAACTCAAATATGAGTTCTAATCCGATCAACAAGCATGACTCAGCCATGAACCATTAGCATGGCATACACAAGAACCTGAACCAATTTATACAGTTTCAACTCATAAAGGTCAGCATATAAATATATCCTTCACTTAATCTCTTCTAATTCTCTGAGACTTAGAATAACTTCTAAGCATTTCATGAATAACCAGGTCAGGCTAATAATAACTCCTCAACCCCCAAATCAACATCACAACAGTAGTACCATAACTACTGTCCTCACACAAAACTCACAGGCATGCAGCCACACAAATCATAGTTAAATATATACCAAATCTAATAAATTACCACAAGCAATGATGACAATTAGTCATATTGCACAAAACCGCCCACACACAGTAGGAAAACCTTGGCCATGGACCTTTTGGTCTGCTCTGATACCAAAATGTAACACCTAGGATTCTAAAACCAACATAAGGCAGAACAGAGCAAAAGCTCTGATACCAAAATGAAACACCCTAATTTAATAAATAAAATAAAACCCAAAACAGGGAAAATTTTTCCCAAAATAATACCGATGGAACTGGGTCCAAAAAGAATAAGGGAATGAAAAGCAGGAGAAGAAAAACCGATCGGAACAGGCCAGCGGAAGAGCAAACAGCGCTCAAGCGAAGCCCACACAACAGCGCCCACTCGCTCAAGCGAGATCTGACTCCGCTTGAGCGAGACAGCCAAACTCGCTCGGGCGAAACTCCATTCGCTTAAGCGAAGCCAACCTAAAAGCCTTCCAAAGCACACACACTCGCTGGAGCGAATTCCTTGTTCGCTGAGGCGAGTGACACACTCGGTATTTCCCATCACTCGGTATCCAGAGTTCTATTCACTCGGAAACAACCCATCATATAATACTTAGTCATTTATATTCTATCCTCATGGGTCACATATACAATCCACTCGGTAAATGAGGGTTATCCCACTCGGAATCCATAAACCTTCCTCACTCGAAATATTTCCAAATCAAACACCACTCAGTGTACTTATCTTCTATACAATCGAGAATGTACTTCACATTCATCACTCGGCATAAACTTACATCTCCCACTTGGAAAACACATAGACCTTCCTTCACTCAGAAGGGGCCTCCACAACCATACTCCACTCGGAATATTCCATCCAGATTCACTCGGCATATGATATCTTACTCACTCGGGGAAACCATTAGGTTAAGTCCCACTCGGGCTTGTTCAGATCTAACCACTCGGGATATAGAATCTCATTCACTCGGATTATACATGTATCACACACTTAGAATATATTCCAATCTCAACCATTACAACAGCTCTTCCCTCGGAAGAGGATCACTCAGATTTCCCACTCGAGAATATTCAAACTCTACCCCACTCGGGTTTACTCATATTTTTCACTCGATAATATTTAGGCCCATGATCACTCAGGAAATTCTCCCATCAAAGCCTACACAGAATGGGTTCATCTAAAGGATTTTCTCTTAGAATCCATTTAAGTATTCTTCACTCGAAAAAGGAAAGCCAAACATCATAGCTTCACTCAGAATCATTAACTTAACATTATTTCATCCATCAACACTTCTCAAATAATTCAACAACACATTCCATTCGGCAAGAAGCATCAAATCAACATAAAACACTTATATATATATATATATATATATATATATTCACATAAATGTAAACTTGTCCACAAATCCAATCAGGATTACTCAACCTCCTCAACACTCGGAGAAATTCACCAAGTCATTACTTAGTCACTCGGAATACATATTATATTATTCATTCGGAACAGGTACCCACATTCACTCGGTATGTATATAATACCATTCACTCGAAATATACATAACATATTTCACTCAGAATCCACTAAAGCCATCACCAATCAGAAAAAGGCCCATACATATGAGTCTCACTCGGATATGGAGTCATATACATAAGACTCACTCGGAAAAGTATCTAAGCCTCTTATATTCCACTCAGAATGGGTTCTCACTACAATATTCTACTCGAAATTCATAGACTTGGCATCATTCTATCCATCAATACTTCACCAAGTAATTTAACAACACTTCTCAATCAAAACCGTGTAAGTTACCCATATCACTACACCTATGTACATATAACATACACTCGGATACTTATTGTCTTTATATTTTTAATTCACCAACACTTATGATCTGTTACAAGTACAAGTTATCAATGTAAACCATATATATAAATATATTCATGCACTCGGATTCCATACATATATATATATATATATTTATATTCATTATACATCATTGTTATATGAGCTGGCCAAGGCTTTAATACATCAAAATATACTCGGTACATTACACTATGTACACAGCCTCATCATAAACACCCAACACTTGGGTTTAAGGCCATCACATCATTCCAGTCCGACTTGCACATACTGAAAAATGGTGTAGGGGGTGAGCTTTACATATTAAATGACAGTTATTGACTCAGATTTATCACAGAGTCCTCAATTATACAAATTCATTAATTCAACAAACATAACACAGACTGCCATTTAAATATGAACATTCACAACCATCCTCCGATCGGGGTTTACCCATCACACTCGGCTATAAAGCCCAGCATCCTCAGCAACAATATTTTAATTCATCCACTCGAATTTTACCCCAACTCTAATCACTATCAATAATACTCAACTCCGAGCCTTGCTCAAGGAGTGTGCCTGAGCCCTGCTCAAGGACTTAATCATATTCTCACATATTTTCATCTGATTGCCGATCGGTATTAGCGTCTAACGCTATATGCCCAAACATTCTAGTGGCGAATCGGATGCATACGGTCTTATTCACCCGGCGTCCAACGCCAATGCACTTGGCATTTTCCTTGAGTCCAACTCAAGGTCTTTCATCAAGCGTCTCATTTCACGCTTAGTGCCCTAGGCACTGCCCCGAGTCCAACCCAAGGTCTTTCATCATATTCAACACATATTCAATTTCATTAAACACATATTCATCCGATTGCCCACTCGATATTTAGCATTTGGCATTCCCAACAATAAATCAGATGATAACACACACTTCATCCACTCGGTAATCACTATGCCATCCACTCGGATTATTCTCAACAATAAGCATTCCCTGCTTTCTCATATCACATTCCACTTGGAATTATCATAACAGTCCCCATCCTATGCACTCAGCATACGCATAATCAATATCAAGCATCACATGCATATAATCATACCATTACACACATAGGGACCAATAACAAACCACACAAATGCACTCGACATTCATCATATGCATCTTATACATCCTAACATAAACATCATCAATAAGCATCATACTTCATATGGACGGAAATCATACATAACACATCATATAGACCACCATGGCCACAAACAATACAATATCTAGGCTACTACTCAAACAACATACAACACATATCAAACACAACACAGTGTGACAATTTCACCCGAAAACCCATCCATAAACCATGCATTTGAGATGCAAAGCCCCCTTACCTGGAATAAAGCTTTCAGAAGCTCATGGAGCTTATAGCACAGACCGATCCCCACTCGGTCACATGTTCTCAATAGAATGACTCGGCCTCCAACCAACAGCAGCACTCTGCTCGGCCTTCAGCCATTGGAGACATACAGCACCGTGCTGTACTCTCCATCACCACGCTGTTCCACTTCATGTTCCACTCGGTTCTGCTCAGTGTTGAGTGGAAGAAGAAGAAGAAGAAAAAGAAGAAGAAGAAGAGAAGATGAACAGCGAGGCAGAGGAAGCAGAAGCTTCAGAGAGTTCAAGAGAGAAGGAGGAGCGTTTCCTCCCTTCCGAAGATACACCAAAGAGAAATGATAAGAATGAGAAGGAAAATGTGTGCTGAAGCCTTATCACCACACAGCCAGTGTCTGCTCCCTTTCAATCAACATTCTATCCATATTTAATGCAATTCCCATTAGCCATCACATCACCATTAAAGCCACTCCATCAGCATGCCAAAGAGAGAGAGGAGAGAGAGACTGAACCTCTCTAAGCACCACCAAGGGCACATGAGTCATTATTGGTATTATTATTAATATTATAATTATTATTCAACAATTTGCCTAATTGGCAATTAATCTTAATCAACCATTACCTTAATCAATCCATAACCCTTAATCCTGAATTTAACCACACTCGGTAATTAATTAAAAATCGGGATGTTACATTTCCCATGTAATCGATTAGCTAAGAGACAGAACCTTGCTAATCGATTGTTCTTTACCTTGTAGTCGATTATGAGTGGCACCTGATGCATTTAATTTGGTTACGCAACATGGTAATCGATTGTAGCTTGTGTGTAATCGATTGGGTATCAAACAGAAACTCTGTAGTCGATTGGTTCTTAAGTTGTAATCGATTAGTGACATTACAGAACACTGGTAATCGATTGTGGCAGCCTTGTAGTCGATTAGCAGATGTACCTGATGCTTTTAATTCATTTTCTCAGCTTGGTAATCGATTGGCTTCCTTGGTGCAGTCGATTAGGTGACAAACAGAAGCTCTCTAATCGATTAGGAGAGATCTTGTAATCGATTATCTTGCGTGTTTTTGCAGGTCTGATGTTGTTTTCTCTGTTTTCATGGTAGCTTGAGCCTTTTGCTTTGAATCTTCAATTCCTTTTGTCATTATCAAAATTATTTATCCTGAAATGCATATTCAAACACAAAGATGACAAGAGATGAAGAAATGGAGAGAAGAAGAAGCAACGTGTGTTTGCCAAAGGAGTCCAGCAAATTAACATGAAAATGAAAAGAGGAATTGGGCTTTTGTGTTTTATTTTAACCCTCTTATTAAAGATTCATCGTTTTAAGACAAACAGGACCTTTGTTCGGGCCCAATACTTAATCTAAAAATTATTTCGAGTACATATTCAGACTCCCAATATTATTCTTAACTGCCCTGACCAATATCATCCCAATCAGATATACTTATTCTGACACCCATATCTCTACCGGGCTTATTTTCGGCTTATCCGGTCTTAATAAATCACCAACAGTCCCTAAAAATCTTAATTCAATTATTTCCAATGTTTTGGGACATTAAATAATTCACATTCAATTATTCAATATTTATTTTCTTAATTAATCCTCTATTTTAAAAATTCTAGGGTGTTATAGCCCCTTATTCATAACATTCCTCCAGTATTTCTTTCCTAAGGTTTTCATTTTTAGCCCTATGGAAGACATCCACTAGCCAAGTGTATTGACAGTCTTCATCATTTAACATGGGTATTTTCAAAATCTTGTTCAATATGCTGCCAGAGAGAGGAATAGTGACTCTTCTCAAGTAAGAGGAAAAAGGCACCTCATCCTCATCAGAATTACTCCTTAAATTAGCATAGAATGCCCTGGTGAGTTCTTGATACCCATTGCCTAAATTTTCATTGAAATACTGCCATCCCCCTACGAACATGGCAGCCTTGACATCAAGATTAAAACACTCATCATCATTAAGGACCAAAGCCCTTTCCCTTATCACTTCTCTATTTTTAAATTTTCCATCATATTCCTGGGCAGCCTTGAGATCCCTAAATCTAAGCCAATCAAAATCTTCAGTTCTTTTGGACATCTTGTCTCCCCTATTTCTTTTACTCTTTTTGGGTGGTAGAGAAATAGAGGTGCTTGAAGTAGCCACCCCCTTTCCATTCTCTTTTTGGGTTTTCCTCACACTCTCCATTTCAACAATCCTCTTAGTTTCTTAATGAATCTTTGTGGTCTTGTGGTCATTGTGGATGATATGGGTGGTATTTATAAAGCCTTTCAATGGTTGCAAATACAGAGGCAAACATAACATGAGAAAATGAAAATGTGAGATGAATAGACATGATGGATGCAATAATTTTGAAATTGAAATAGTGGGATGCCATGATTCTAGTCATTGACTAAAATTAAGGAGGGAAAAGACGTTACCTTTCAATGGAATCCAAAGATTATGCCTTTTCCTTCAAGAACTAGAGCTTCCAACGTACAAGGGGCTGAAATTAGGGTTTTCACACTGGGGTTGGTATTTATACTGCAGAACCGCATGTATATATATCTATAACCAGCGTATATACACTAACTCACTGGTTGCATCAATTGGCAAAGCCTGGGTCGTACGTATGTATGTTGACCCTGGGCGTATATATGCCCACTCTCTGATTTCATCAGTTGGCAAAGCCTAGGTCACGCGTATGTACGCTGACCCTGGGTGTATGTACGTCCACTCTCTGGTTTCATCAGTTGGCAAAGCCTGGGTCACGTGTATGTACGCTGACCCTGGGCGTATGTATGCCCACATTCTGTTGTATCAGGTGGCAAAGCCTGGGTCACGCGTATGTACGCTCACCCTGGGTGTATGTACGCCCACATTATGTTTTAACAAGTTCTTTTTATTACTTAGTTATAGACCTCAGTGTTAGGGAATCCCATTAGGGTCAGGCAGCGGAAACACAAAGGATTCCCAAAAGAATTGCAAACACGTATGTCTCAAAGCATTATGCTAAATTAAAATTTTTAATTAGGGTTTACCTCTTGTAGATGCAGAATGAGTTCCTCGATCAAAGCAATTGTAGCTTCGCCCTTAGGATTCCACACGAGCACTCCCACTAGAAAACAGTGCTCTGAATGCTAGTACAGAAATTTTTTTATGGTCTAATTTCTGAGCAACAGCCTATGAGCATCACATTGAGAACCGTTTATGACACTCATGTAACGATCCATGCAACGCTCTCATGGTGGGTCTGTCCAGTACAACATTACCCTTAATGTGTACCCGTGTAAAGACTTGATATCATATATCCATGATTTGTGAGATCAAATCGTCAGTACATTTATACACTAATCTTAATGTATTTACATGTCCCCATATAAATACTTGATTAGGGACATTTTAGGAATAATTCTCATATGACCTATTATTCCAGGATAAATAGCATTTGTCTAAAACTGAAAAATACTAATTTTATTAATAAGTTAAAATTGATACATTAATAGCTCGTAGTGCATACACCAACACTCAGCATAGGAATGTTGAGCATCAGCGTATATACACTAGATTTATTTCCATTATTGAAGTAATAGACCCACCACGCGTAGGTACGCTAGGGTCCTAGCGTATGTACGCCAGCTTTCAGCCTTATTATTTTCCAAAATTGGCTCTTGCGCGTAGCTATGCCCAGATGGGCGTGTGTACGCCAACCCTTATTTCTTTCTTTTCTAGAATTAATAGACCTTGAGTGTATATACGCTGAAATTGCATGTAGGTACGCCAGCTTTCAGGTCCAAAACTTTTATTCTTTTACTCATACGCGTATGTACGTTGAAATCCCACGTATGTACGCTCAAACCTTATTCGTACATTTTTTAAACTTTTATAATCTTTTCTTTTTTCTCTTTATTTAATTTTCTTTTGTTTTTAAAACGTACAACCAAAATACAGTAGTTAAAATGCAGGGTTGCCTCCCTCATGTGCTTCTTTAACGTCACTAGCTTGACGTTTCGACACCTAAGAAGTTATCTGTAAAAACATGAAGAATTTCTTCCTATCAAACTCTCCTTCATAGTAGAGCTTGAGTCTCTAGCCATTCACTTTGAAAGTTCTACCAATGTCTGGTTCTTTTACCTCAATTGCACCATGAGGGAAAACCTCATTCACAATAAAAGGTCCAGACCATTTTGATCTTAGTTTTCCTGGAAACAGTCTCAGCCTAGAATTAAATAATAAGACCTTGTCATCCTTCTGAATGTAACACCCCGAATTTTTAAAATAGAAAGTTAAATTAAGGAAATAAATATTGAATAATTAAATATGGACTAATTAATATCCCAAAATGCTAGATATAATTTAATTAAGATTTTTGGAGACTGTTAGTGAGTTATTGTGACCGGATAAGTTGAAAACTGACAGTATCTGTGATTGAGATGCCGTTGGTCAGGGCTGTAGATAATGTATTGGGAATCCGAATATGTATTCGGAATAATTTTTAGAGTATGTATTGAGCTCGAACTGAGAGCCTGTTTAATGAAAAATGGAAGAGTTTAGTGATAGGAATAAAAATAAAACATAAAACCTCACCTTTTTCACTCTTATTTCCTGTGACTCTCACTCTCTCTTATGCAAACACACCTCTTCTCCTTTCTATCATCTTCCCACTCATCTTCTTTACTCTCTTTTCCCCTATACACTTAAGAAAAGCTTGGAGCCCCTTCTTCTCTTTTATTTTCGTCCATCATTGGAGCAAGGAGAAGCATTGGGTGCTTGAAGTCTTACCTTTCCCCTCATCCATTTTTGAGTTCACCATCCTCTCCCTTAGTTCCCATTTTGTTTCTTGATTGAGGTAAGCTCTTTTTCATTTTAATGGTGGTTGAACCCTAGAATATGGATTACTAATGCTTGGGAGAGTATTAAATGCATGTGGGGAGTGAAAGAAACCATTAAATACATAAACCCTAAGGTGGGGTGAAATAAATATGAACATTTATGAACAATAAATGAGGTTCACGAAAATAGGGTTGAAGAATGAGGAATATTGAAGTGCATTTATGAAATAGTTGAGCTTTAATGAAACCCTAACATATGATTTTGGGGGAAATATGTAATGTAGAAGGGTTTAGCATTTATTGAAGAGAGAAGTGTTATAAATGAAGAGGTATTGACATTAAATGATGATTAAAGATGGTGATTGGAGAACATAAATGAAAACCCACTTGGAATGGGATTAATGTAAGGTTGGTGAACGGGGTAACCTAGCTAATTAGGTTGTTACTTTGATAATAATGAATGGTGATTTAAGGGAAGGAATTCCCGAAGCCTAAATAGGCAAATAAATAAAAATCCATGAATAGCTTCCACATGATGAGAATCATGTGTACATAAATATATATATGTATATTGAAAAGGTTTTTGAATGAATAATTGATGTGGTCCTATAATCGATTGGTCTAGGACTTGATAATGCTTGTGAGGCGGGAACATCGAACCCGGAAGTCTACTTCTCTTGAGGTAGGAGAGGGGGTATATTTTCTAAATGTATGAGAACATGTATGATGATAATGTATATGATGATGTGATGTGGCATATTTACTTGAATGAAGGTGGTATCATATGGTTGTGGTGTGAGATTGAACTTGATGCTTAAAATGATTGATTGTGGATTGAAGCCTTAATAAGGCTATGAGTGGTATAATATGTGATGAAATGTTTTGGAATCCATGTATGGCTTGATGAATGCTTGAAATCTATGACTATATGGATTCTTGAAATTTTATGATTGGAATATATGTATAGATATGTTGACTATGGGAAATTAATGTTGTAATTGAGTATGAGTATACCCTAGATGAGAGGGTGAGAAAATCCTTATGAGATTGAGGTATGCATGAGAATCTATGCATATATATATACAACATGGCATGCATAAGTGCATTTATAAAGTGAATAACCTTGCGGGGTTCCACGAAGGGTGTAGCCCTAAGTAATGAGCATATTATTATATTTGTGAACTGAATCACCTTGCGGGGTGCCACGAAGGGTGTATCCTAGAGTGATGAAAACATTATGATATTTGTTGTTGAATGAATCACCTTGCGGGGTGCCACGAAGGGTGTATCCCGGAGTGATGAAAACATTATGATATTTGTTGTTGAATGAATCATCTTGCGGGGTGCCACGAAAGGTGTATCCCGGAGTGATAAAACATTATGATATTTGTTGTTGAATGAATCACCTTGCGGGGTGCCACGAAGGGTGTATCCCAGAGTGATGATGATATTATGGTGATGATGAATATATAACCTTGCGGGGTTCCATGAAGGGAGTACCCGACGTGATGACGATAGGAAATTATAATAAATGACCTTGCGGGGTCCCATAAAGGGAGTACCCCTTGCGAGGTGGGAAACTGACGTGATGATACTTAATTTAAGTGGTTGAGATCACTATTGGAATAAAGATCAGATCCGTGCATATGCATCTTTAAAACACTAGCATGTGCATTAGCCATAGGAGCATGGCATAGAGTGACATCCTGTTGAGGAGATTGTGTAAAGAGTAGATGGAATTTCCTTTTAATACCAACTGTAAATGGGTCAATGGTTGATGTGTTCTTATGAATTTAAATGGATATATGTGTTCAATGAATTTGATGAATGTTTGATTTGATGTTGATCGAATTTTCCTTAAGGAGGAATGTTTATATTGCATTCATGTATATATTATCACAATTGTAGATTTTCATCATTGAGAAAGTATACTCACTCTCCATGTGGTATATCTTTTATCTCCTGTGTTGTAGGGCTTGCCTATGGAGCTCTTGTGTGGAGAAGTGGTGTGAAGGAAGCCTATTTTGGTAAAGAGTGCCTTGGCCGGCAACATTTTGATTTTATGGTTGTGTGGAATGTTTATAATGTATATAGCATTCTACATATTTTGTATAGTCTTGAATTGGCATAGATACTTGTATGGATAATGAACATATATATAATGGTGATTTTGGGAGGTCATGTAGGAAAATGAGGGCCTAGAGTTTATGGCTCATTTTCATTAGTGACCTTAGTCTTGATTGGATTTTGAAAATGAAGTATGGTTGAGGTTAAAACTTATGAATGATTGATAGTCTAGATGAAATATCGCACATTATAGATCATGCTAAGTAGTAAGTTAGATTGGAATATAATTCATGAAATGGGGAGGTAAATCTATGGGTAAGGTTGATTGGAACAAGTTTTAAATGCTAAATGGGATGAATAAGATATAATGAATCTAAGTAAATTGGCTAGATATGAGTTTTAGTATGATGTGTTGTTGAATCCCTACCTTTCTGCATTTTTCTGATAATCTCGCTCAAGCGAGATGGGTTCTCCCTCAAGCGAGAATCCCCCTACATGATATTTAGTTTCTGGTCAATTCTCGTTTAGGCGAGAATGGGTCTCGCTCAAGCAATACTACCCTAGCATCAGTGTTTGGCTACTGGAGGTAACTCGCCCAGGCGAGTAGAATCTCGCCCGAGCAAGAGCAAGGGAATTTCACCACTGGACGAATTTTGCTTGAGTGAAAGACCCTTGAGAGTGGTGCTGGCTCATGCGAGTGAGCATTGGGTAGGGTCTGGATGATTTTTGCCCGTGCTCACTTGCTTCTCCCAAGCGACTTATGAGGATCTCGCTCAAGCGAGATGGGGCTCACTTGAGCGAGGTGGCCCCTGAAACTTCTTTTCCTCTTTTCGCTCAGCTCATTCCATGTCTCGCCCAAGCGTCCAATTTGGACTCGCTCAAGCGAATGTGGTTCTCGTTTGAGTGAAGAGCGTCCTGATTCTCCAAATTGCCTTCTTTGAATTATTTTTTTCTTTTCTTCTAAGAAATCATGATTTTGCATCACCTTATAAACACCTTGGGCATAATTTGAATTCCTTAATTTTTCATAATGGTTGATCCCTTCGAACTCATTCACATAGCATTAATTTAATTAAATCTTCCTGCTGTTTCCAATTTAGAAATTCCTTATTCATGGTTTCTTTTACCTACCTTCTCATATCTTCATATATGAGATAGGTATTTCATAGATCGAGGGTATTAAATGATAGCTTTACCACTTTATTATATCATGAATAATATTAAATTCATGAAAAATTTACCCCTATATTTGGGGTGTCACACTGAAACTCCTTTCTATTTATCCACTTATCATGCCACCTCTTAGTTTTCTCTTTATAGATTGAGGCACTCTGATAAGCATTGAGTCTGAACTCCTCAAGTTCATGGAGTTTCAGGACTCTCTCCTCTTGAGATTTGTCAAATTCCATGTTTAACAGCTTTGTGGCCCACCATGCCTTATGCTCTAACTCCACAGGATGATGGCAAACCTTACCATACATAAACTGATAAAGTGACATGCCAATTAGAGTCTTAAATGCTGTCCTATAGGCCCACAATGCATTATCTAATCTCACAGACCAGTTCTTCCTAGATTTCCCTACTACCTTCTCTAGTATCCTCTTGATTTCTCTATTAGAAAGCTCAACTTGTCCATAAGTTTGTGGATGGTATGAGGTGGATACCTTATGGAGTACCTCATAATGTCTTAGGGCTTTTTCCATGATTTTGTTACAAAAATGAGACCCTCCATCACTAATGAGGACTCTAGGGACTTTAAATCTAGAGAAAATGTTCTTCTTTATAAACCTCAGCACCACATGTGCATCATTGGTTCTGGTAGGGATTGCCTCCACCCACTTGGAGTCATAATCTACAACAACAAGGATGTATTTATTAAAGAATGACTTTGGGAATGGTCCCATAAAGTCAATGCCCCAAACATCAAATAACTCCATGACTAAAATATTTGTCAAAGGCATGCCAGCTTTAGCAGAGAGGCCTCCACTTCTTTGGCACTTATCACACCTCTACACATATACTCTAGCATCCTGAAAAATTGTTGGCCAATAAAAGCCACATTGTAACACTTTTGCTACTATTCTAGAGGCATCATGGTGTCCTCCATAATAGGAATCATGACAATGCCACAAGAGTCTTTCTTGCTCTTATTCAGGCACACATCTCCTGATAATTCCATCTACTCCTATCTTATACAGAAATGGATCATCCCATAGAAAAGTTTTACTGTCATGGAAGAAATTTTTCTTCATTTGGGATGTCCATCCTGCTGGTACCACAGTGGCACTTTTAAAGTTGGCCTTATCAACATACCATGGCCCTGTGGTAATTGCCATCAGCCTCTCATCTGGGAATTCCTCTTTTATCAAGATGGAGTCTAATTCACCTTCCAGACAAGAGAGTTGATCAGCCACTGAGTTCTCTACTCCCTTTCTATCTCTTATTTCTAAATCAAACTCTTGGAGTAATAGAACCCACCTGATCAATCTTGGCTTTGATTCTTTTTTCACTAGTAAGTACTTGATTGCTGAATGATCTGTATACACAATGACCTTAGCACAAATCAAGTAAACTCTGAATTTATCAAAAGCATACACCACAGCAAGCATTTCTTTTTCAGAAGTAGTGTAGTTTATTTGATTCTCGTTCAGCACCTTGCTAGCATAATAAATAACGTGTTAATTTTTCTTTTTTTTGTCCCAGTACAACTCTTATAGAAAAATCATTTGCATCACACATAAGTTCAAATGGTAAAGACCAATCAGGTGCTGCAAGGATTAGAGCTGTAATTAATCTTTGTTTCAGATTTTTAAAAGCCTTGACACACTTTTCATCAAAAACAAAAGCATGATCTTTCACAAGTAAATCAGTCAAAGGCTTTGCTATTTTTGAAAAATCTTTTATAAATCTCCTATAGAAGCCAGCATATCCTAAGAAACGCCTCATTCCTTTCACATTGATTGAAGGAAGAAGCTTTTCAATATTATCAATCTTGGCTTTATCCACTTGGATACCCTCAGCAGAGACTTTGTGGCCAAGGACTATCCCTCCTCTAACCATAAAATGGCATTTTTCCTAATTGAGGACAAGATTAGTCTCTTAACATCTCACCAGCACCTTAGATAGGTTGCTGAGGCATATATCAAAGCTGTTTCTAAACACAGAGAAGTCATCCATGAAGACCTCAATGAACTTCTCTACCATGTCCCCAAAAATTACCAGCATACACATTTGAAAGGTTTCTGGTGCATTGCACAAACCAAATAACATACGCCTATATGCAAAGATTCTATATGGACAGGTGAAGGCCGTCTTCTCTTGATCTTTTGGATCAACCATAATTTAGTTGTATCCAGAATATCCATCAAGGAAGCAATAATACTTATGTCCTGATAGCCTCTTAAGCATTTGATCTACAAAAAGTAAAGGAAAGTGGTCTTTTCTAGTGGAGTCATTTAGCCTTCTATAGTCTATGCATATCCTTTAACCTGTAGTTGGTCTAGTGACAATGACTTCACCTTTTCCATTTTTAATAGTGGTCATCCCTCCTTTCTTATGCACCACTTGGATCGGACTGATCCAAGTATTGTCCGAGATAGGATAGATAATCCCTACATTAAGGAGTTTTACCACTTCTTTCTTTACAGCTTATTTCATTATAGCGTTTAACATTCTTTGTGGCTGAACAACTGGAGAATAGTCATCCTCCATCAGAATTTTATGCATACAAAATGATGGACTAATCTGCTTTAAATCAGAAATGTTCCATCCAATGGCATATTCATGTTTTCTTAAAACCCCTATTAGTTTTTCTATATCCTTATCATCTAACTCCGCATTAATGATTACTGGATGTAACTCATTATTTCCTAAGAAAACATATCTTAGATAAGAAGGCAAGGGTTTCAAATCCTATTTTTCTTTAAACACCTACTTACCCTTCTCAATTATAGCATTAGTTAATTTTTCTTTTATTTCAGCTTCTACTTCCCCTACTTCATATGCTTCTAGTAGGTTTAACAGCTTATTTTGTGAGTCATCCAACTCCTCAGCCTCAGAGTTGAAATCATCCTCTAAAAAGGCTTGTAAAGCCTCTTCTTCAGCCTTTAACAACATAGGAGTCTTATAGCTTTTAATTTCTTCAAGCATAAAACAATCCATCTTTTCAGCTGGATGTTTTATAGCATTGAAAACATTAAAAGTTACTTGCTCCTCCTGAACTCTCAACATGAGTTCTTCCTTCTCTACATCATTTAAAGCTCTCCCAATAGCTAAGAAGGGTGTCCCTAAGATTAAGGGAATCTCTCTATCAGCCTCCATATCCAGAACTATAAAATCTGTTGGAAAGATAAACTTATCTACCTTCACTAACAAGTCTTCCAGCATCCTATGAGGATATTTGATAGACCTATCAGCCAACTACAAAGACATGCGAGTTGGTTGTAGGTCATTAATTCCTAGTTTCCTCATCAAGGACAGAGTCATAAGGTTAATGTTAGCTCCTAGATCACATAAGGCACTTCCAATATGAACATCCCCTATTGTATAAGGTATTGTAAAAGATCCAGGATTTTCTAGCTTTTGAGGAGTTTCTTCTGAATAATTACACTACACTCTTGGGTGAAGGTAATCATTTCATCTCTCTTAAGCTTCCTTTTCTTAGACAGAAGTTCTTTCAAAAATTTTGCATATGAAGGCATCTCTTGCAATGCCTCAGCAAAGGGAATATTTATGTGAAGTTTTTTGAACACATCTAAGAACTTAGCAAACTTTTGCTCCTCTAACTGTTTCTTAAATCTATGTGGGAATGGAGCATTCTTCAATTTCTTAGGAGTTAGCTTGACAGCTTCCTCCAAAATCAAGTCATTCTTTTTCTTTTTCTTTTGATGGACTTGATTTTCTTTCTCTTTTTTTGTTTCTACTTTATTTTCAGTTTTGTTTACTTCCTCGCTTTCCTACTCTTCTTCTTTTCCTACATTATTTTCATGACTTGGAGTAGGAAGAACCAGAGTTTTCCCACTCCTTGTGGTTATTGCTATACAATGTTCCCTAGGATTTACCTCAGTATCTCTAGGGAAGTTGCCTGATTGTCTCTCAGCTAACTATTTTGATAGCTATCCAAGCTAGTTTTCCAGATTTCGGATGGACGCTTCTTGATTTTTAAAGCTGGCCTGAGTGGGAAGTGGTTGTTGTGATCTATGCGTGGTCTGATTTTATGGTGTGTTTTGATTCAAATATGGACATTTCTGCCATGAAAAATTGGGGTGGTTCCTATAGTTAGGATTAAAGGAATTAGAGGGGTAATTCCTTTGATATTGTTGCCCTATGTAATTAACTTGTTCAGCAGGCACATTTGGATCACACATGCCATTTTCATGGCCTCTACCATAAAAATCACAACTCATCATACAGACTTGACTAGGCTTTTGGAGTTTTGATATTTGTACACTTAATTTCTCCAAAGCCTGAGTCATCAACTTACTTTGAGCCAAATAAGCATCTTGTGCTTCTAATTCTAGTATCCCTCTCTTTAGGATTTGGCTCATTTCACTAACTAGACATTCATTTGAAGCCATAACATCAATCAGCTCTATGGCCTCTTCTACAATTTTAGTAGTCAGTGAGCCTGCAGCTAAGGCATCAATCAAGACCCTAGTGCCGGTCTTACTCCATTATAAAATATGGTAACTTGTTGCACATCAGGGATCCGATGATGAGGATATTTCCTCAAACTCTCTTTGTACCTATCCCATGCTTCCATTAGAGATTAACCCTCTCTTTGTTGGAAACAAGTGATTTCTATGCACAACTTGGCATACTTAGAAGGAAGGAAATATTTAATCAGAAATTTTCTTTGTAAATCCTCCTAAGTAGATATACTGCCTCTTGGTTGGCTCTGTAACCAGGTTTTAGCACGATCCCTTAGAGAAAAAGGAAATAATCTCAATCTTATTGCCTTATCAGGGACACTATTCATCTTAACTATATCACAAATTTGGAGGAAGGTTGCTAGATGCAAGTTTGGATCCTCAACCTCACTTCCTCCGAATTGATCATTTCTAACCAATTGCAGCAAAGCTGGTTTAAGTTCAAAATTATTAGCTACAATTGGAGGCCTAAGGATGCTCGATTGTAATCCTTCTTCAGTAGGCTTGGAGTAGTCATCTAGTATAACTCTCCTCTGTTCCATTTCTTGTTACTCTTTTTGCTTTTTCTCTTTTCTAAGTCTACGCTCTAACAAATCAATATCAGGATCAAAGAAGAATGGCTCTCCTTTATTCCTTGACTGCATACACTAGATATTTCACAGAATCAATTTCAAAACTACTACTACTGCTACACACAAGCTACTACTATACTAATACGAAAATTGAACTGTTACTAATTGCAAAAATAGAACTAAATGGTTTAGTCTAGTACCGGTCCAAGGATTGTTGATATTACTCAACAATCCCCGGCAACGATGCCATTAACTTGATGCATAATCTCAGAGGATTATATTCTTTTGGCAAGCGCACCAATCGTTAAATTTGTAATATATTTGATCGTCCCACAGGGATTGAGGTAACTACCACAACCTAGGACTAGTACAAGCTGAACCAGAACAATATAGGGTAAAATTCATTCTATTTATGCTTTTCTACACTTTTATGTTTTTGTAATTTCAGAAACAATGTATAAGATGAAGCGTAATTAATGGATGATAGGCTAGGATTACTTCAGCTCATAATTTCATCAAGAAACATGCAATTGAGGTTCAATCAAGCTTCAGACTCAAGAGGACAACTTCACAGATGGTTAATCCCTAATTCCTCTGGTGATTAACACTAATTCCTAAGCATTAAACCCTAATCCCTTAGGTGTTCAGTGACAGAGAAATCTAATGTGAAATTGGGGATTGAACCCTAGCTATTCACCTCATTGCTAGACCTGAATTAGCTAAGAAGCCAGAAGTTACCTAAGCTTTCAACCATGATTCCTCATTGGTAAGATGCTTCAATTAGGTCTGGATTTATCAATCTAGCAGTGTAGATCCACTTCTCAGCTTGTTCTCTTTATGCTTCAGAAGATGGTTTCCTCAATGCATATTTAAGACTCCATTAGAAGCTTCAGTAATCCCAACCCTAGGGGTTTAGCAACCCATGGAAGTGGAATCAGCAGAAGAAGGAATGCATAGAGCCATGGAAGAGAGAGTTTAGTGAGAGAAAAGGTCTAGAGAGAGATTGAGAATTAGAAAAATAAGAGTAATGTTATTGCTTCTATCTTAAGTTACAAAGGAATTACAAATAAATAGGTTTATGCCTTGAACTAACTAACTAACTAAGCTTAATCACGCAATTTCCCCAGAGGGGCTTACAAGCAAATAATTAGAAATTACATAACTGAATAAATAACTTTTTCTGGTTTCCCTCCTAGCTACATGTAGAAATGCCCACATACCAGTGTATGTATGCTAGGATTCTGTATGAGTGGGAACTGTGTGCCTTATGTTAACTTGATCTATGCATATGTATGCTAAGGTCCAACGTATGTGCGTTGGCCTACTGACTTAGTAAATTAGATTCTGTTTCTAGGCGTATGTACGCCAGGGGACCAGCGTATGTACGTTAGCCTTCTGTCTAATGGTTTTGGTTTTGTTTCTGGGGGTATGTACGCCCTCCTACCCAGCGTATGTACACTGGGCCACTGTCATTGGCATTTTCTCTTCTTTCTTTACTCGTTGGTACGCTCCTTTCCAACGTATGTACATTGGGATTCTGGACCTGGTCTGTTTGAGTGGGTGTATGATACGCTGAGTTGGGCATATATAGGCTGAACTTCTGGACTTGGATCCTGCCAAACATAAATAAACAGATGCCTGGCGTATGTATGCTGGCTTTGTAACATATGTACGCTGATTTATTGGATTTCTTAATAAGTTTCCTTCCCTATGTGTTTATCTTTTTATCCATTTTCTTGCATAATTCAATACATATTTTAATTAAATAAGTAAAACCTAAAGAATGACAAAACATTACTTAAACAATGCTAAACTCAATAATACTTAATGGATTAAGTAAATTAAAGATAAAATTATGAACTCTTTTCAAGACTTATCATGTCTCTCATATGCTTACTTATGAAAGACCTGGATATCATTCTAGGCTTGGATTGGTTGTCTGCTAACAAAGTCTTGATGGATTTTCGTAATAAGATGGTGATCTTCCCGACTTCTAATGCTGAAAGCTTTGACCTTCAAGGCATCTCTCAGCTTCTCATGATGTTCTGCATGGTTGATAGGAATGGTACTTCCTAATCTTGTGAAATACCTGTTGTTTCTAAATTTCCTGATGTTTTTCCAGATGAAATTCCTGGATTTCCTCCTCCACGTGAAGTGTAATTCTCTATTGATCTCATTTCTGGTGCTGAACCTCTTTCTAGAGCTCCTTATAGGATATCTCCTATGGAGTTGGCCGAATTGAAGAAGCAAGTCGAGGAATTACTTGAACGGGAGTTTATCCACCCAAGTGTGTCTCCTTGGGGTGCTCCTGTATTGTTGGTGAAAAAGAAGGACGGAAGCATGAGATTGTGCATTGACTATCGCCAACTTAATAAGTTAACTATCAAGAACAAATATCCTCTTCCTCGCATTGATGATCTTTTGGATCAATTGAAGGGCGCCATTGTGTTTTCTAAGATTGACTTACGTTTTGGATATCACCAAATTTGGGTGAAGACCGAGGATATTCCTAAAACTGCCTTCCGAACGCGATATAGTCACTATGAGTATATAGTGATGCCATTTGGGGTGACAAACGCTCCTGTGATTTTTATGGATTACATGAACCGCATCTCCAAATATGAACTTTGGATAATTGAAATATATTTTCTTGGTCATATGATTTCCAGTGATGGAGTTGCTGTTGATTGATCAAAAGTTAAAGCCGTTATGGGATAGGTAAAACCAATATCCGTGACAAAAATAAGAAGTTTTCTTGGTCTTGCTGGTTATTATCGGAGGTTTATTGAGGGATTTTCCTGCTTAGCCTTACCATTGACGAAGTTGACTCGTAAGAATCAACCATTTGTGTGGACCCATGAATGTGAAGAAAGTTTTCAAGAGTTGAAATTGAGGCTTACTACCGTACCAGTGTTAGCATTGCCTGATTTGTTGGATGACCATGTGTTGATGTAGTGTGAACATATGATAGCCTATACGTTGAGGTAACTACGACCGCATGAGGTTAATTACCCTATACATGATCTTAAATTGGCGGCGGTGGTGTTTGCTTTGAAGTTGTGGTGACATTACTTGTATGGTTCTAAGTTTGTGGTCTTTAGTGATCACAAGAGCCTTAAGTACTTGTTTGATCAAAAAGAACTTAATATGCGCCAACGGCAATGGATGGAGTTTCTAAAAGATTATGAGTTCGAATTAAGGTATCATCTTAAAAAGGAAAATGTGGTTGTCGATGCTTTAAGCTAGAAGTCATTGCATGTTTCCACAATGATGGTGGAAGAGATGGAACTAATTGAGCAATTTAGAAACTTGAATGTGGGCGTGGAAACATATACTCCAAAGAAGATGTCCCTTGAGATATTAATGGTTGCTAACGTGTTCCTTGAAACCGTAAAATTGCAACAACCGAAGGATGAGTACTTGGTTGAGATAAGAAGAACTCAAGAAAAAGGGAAGAACTTGTTTCTAGTGGAAGGCCATGATGGCATCTGGCGTGTGAAGGGCTGAATTTATGTTCCCTCGAGTGGTGATTTGAGAAGATGTGTACTTGAGGAAGCTCACAAAAGTGTGTTGAGCATTCATCCTGGTTCCACCAAGATGTATCAAGACTTAAAGAAGAATTTTTGGTGGCCCGGTATAAAACATGATGTGGCGAACTTTGTTGCATCTTGCGTTGTTTGTTAGAAGGCTAAGGTTGAGTATCAAAGACCATCTAGTTATTTGAGACCTTTGGATATGATTGTTTGGAAGTGGGATAGTATTGCTATGGACTTTGTTTCTGGACTACCTAGGACTCGTGCTGGAAATGATGCTATATGGGTGATTTGGATCGGTTGACGAAGTGTGCTCACTTCTTGCCCATGAATATGAAGAGTTCATTGGAGAAATTAGCCCAGTTGTACATAAGGGAGATTGTTAGACTACATAGTGTGCCATCTAGTATTCTATCCGATCGTGATCCTCGGTTTACTTCTGGATTTTGGGGAAAATTACATCATGAGTTAGGTTCTAAGTTGAAGCTTAGTTCCGTATATCATCCCTAAACCGATGGGCAATCCAAGAGGACTATCTAAAGCCTTGAAGATTTGTTGAGCGCTTGTGTTTTGGAGTATGGTGGATGTTGGGAGAGATTTCTCCCATTGATCGAGTTCACTTATAATAACAGTTACCACAGTAGCATTGGTATGGCTCCTTATGAGGCACTATATGGCAGAAAATGTAGAAGGCCTCTATGTTGGCTGGAGACTGGTGAGAATTTGGCTTTAGGGCTGGAGATTGTTCAGGAGACTACCGAGCAAATTAAAAAGATACAATAGAATATAAAGATTTCCCAGGTCCGATAGAAGAGTTATTATGATAAGAGACATAAGCCACTTGAATTTCAAGTTGAAGAGTGGAAAGTTAAGCCCTAGGTTCATTGGACCTTATGAAGTTCTAGAACGAATTGGAGACGTTGCTTATCAGATTACACTCCCCCTGCATCTTGCAAACATATATAATGTGTTCCATGTGTCACAGTTGAGGAAGTATGTTCATGGTCCTCTGCACGTGATCCCTGTTGATGATGTTGATGTGCGGGATGACCTATCTATTCCTCCTGTTTCTGTTCGTATTGTTGAGCATTCCGTGAAGAAATTACAGAACAAGTTGGTACCTTTGGTGAAGATCGCTTGGAAACATGGAAATGAGGAGACGTTCACGTGGGAACATGAAGAAGATATAAGAGAACGATACCCCGATGCATTCGAATCTGGTATGTTAAATTTCAAGGACGAAATTTTCTTTTGGTGGGGTGGATTGTAACACCCTAAATTTTAAAATAAATGATTAATTAAGGAAATAAATATTAAATAGTTATATGTGGGTTATTTAATGTCCCAAATGTTAGAAATAGATAAATTAATATTTTTGAGGACTGTTAGTGATTTATTGAAGCCGAATGAGCTGAATTTATGCCCGATTAAAATAAAGGTATCGGACCAAGTATCTCCGATTGAGATGATTTTGGTCAGGGCCATTAAGAATATTATTGGGAGTCTGAATATATATTCAGAATAATTTTTAGATAAAGTATTGAGCCCCAAATAAACATCCTATTTGTGGTAAAACAATGAAATATTAATGAGAGGATTAAAATAAAAAGCAAAAACCCATATTTTTCCCTTCTCATTTTCGTTCATTGTTGGAACCATTTTGGCAAACACATTTTCTCCTCCTCTTCACTTCCTCCCTAACTTTCTCTTATAAAACCCAAGACAAGGTGGTGTGCCCTTCTTCCTTCACCATTTTTGTTTTGTTAGAACTTGAAGTTCCCTCTTTTTCCTCTTTCATTTTTGTAGCTCTCTCTCCCTCTTTGATACCTATTTTCATTTTTGGGTGAGGTAAGCCCTTCACACCATTTTTGTTGGGTATAATGCTATGCTTATGAGTCATTATAGCTTGGGAGAGCAATGTATATAAATGTGGTGTTTAATGGAAGCCATAAATGTACAAACCCTAAGGTGGGTTGTCATAAATGCTAACTTTATGGGACATAAATGGGTAGATGAATTTATGGTTAGAAGGAGATAAGGATTACTGTTGCATTTATGAATATTGTTGGGTTTTAGGTGAAAACCCTACTTTAATAAATTGAGGAAAGTAGTAAATGTTGGTAGGAAAATATGTTTGAGAAGAAGTATATGAGATTGAGGGTGTGAATGTTGATAAATAAGGTGTTGTGAATGTTGGGGCTTAAGGTTTGTTTTGTAACCTCCAATATAATGAATGAGGTTTGATGGGAAGAATTCCCAAAGCCTAATAAATGAAGGAATGATGTCTATGACATGTTTTATACATTTTATGAAATTGTAGATACGATGATGGTTAATTTGAGTTGAAGTTATGCCTTGAATGGTTGATTGATTATGATTCTATATGTATGTTAATGTAGGATCCATTCTGAATGATGAGACGGGTACGTCGTATCAATCAAAATTCTTCTCTTGAGGTAGGAGAGGAGTCCTTATATTCTAAATGCATGAATTGAATAGTATTTGATTGCCATATGTGATAACATGCATGTTTGCCTTGCTTGTAATGTCATGATGGATTGTAATGTTGAATATAATGTCGTTGGTGGTGTTTACCAACATGCATTGATGCATTTAGAATAAATATGGTGTGCTATATGGTGGTGTGGATTGTTTGGCAATGTTGTGCCTTGAATATAATGTTATACTTATGTCCATCATAAATGTGAAATGAATATAATTGATGTTTGATTGAGAATGGGTGTGAATGAATAGCATGCCATGATTGACAATGAAAAGGTGATGATTAAGATTAATGACTCATGCCATTGTAAAGGTGAAAAAATTAAAATATATGATAATAAGGAATTGCTAAAATGCCACGTATAAAACTTGAAGAACAAATACTAAAGCCACGATAGTAAAATCCATTGAGAATGGTATGGTGGTGTTGGTGATGATGATAACGATGTTTGATGAGTGGCATGATTAGGATGCATAGAGTGAGAAATGCATATGATTGGCATTTGCATCCATGCACTAGTGGAAAAAGTGGATATAATCACGGTTAAACTTAGCCTTTAATCACGGTTAATGAACCATGGTTGTTGCAGCCGTTGTAGTAGATGAGGTCCTTTAACCACGGTTGTGAACTGTGGTTATAAATCACATCTAATCACGCTTGTTTTTAACTGTGATTAAATAAGAACCTATTTAATCACGGTTATCAACCATAACCGTGAATATAAGTAGTCATAAAACTTCATTTACAGACTATGTATAATCACGGTTATGGTAGCAACCGTGAATAAAGAGCGTCTATAATCACAGTTGTCGAGCATAACCGTGAATATAAGTAGTCATAAAACTTTATTTACAAACTACGTATAATCACGGTTATGGTAGAAACTATGAATAAAGATGGTCTATAATCATGGTTGTTACCATAACCGTGATTAAATAATGAGGGTTTTTTTTTAATATGGTTTCTGTTTTATTGTTTCCCAAACCTACAATCAGACAACCAGCACAATATACAGCATATCCAGCAACAATATATAAAAAGAATGGTATGTATATAACATTAATTTACTATCAATTCATAACAACCTAAAAAATGAAACTATATACAATTCAGATGAATGTAACCTAATAAAATCTAAATCCTAAATCCTACACTAGATACATATATAAAAGAATAAAAATCCTATATCTAGCTAAGTCCTTTCCTGACTTCAATGAAGTATGCAGCTCATTGATTTCTAACATTATCTACAAGTGTCCTAGGGAAGTATGACCGGTCTTGAAAGTACTGCAAACAATGTACAAAACAATTAGAACAAAAGCTATATTTATTACATGAATTTGATGAAATTGGTAGAAAACTAGTCCAAGTGATGAGACTTACATCTGTCCATCCATCTACTAAATGTTGTTGGACGATGGTCAGCATGGTGTGCATGATGTAATAGCCATACTCGAAGCTACCCTCCTGCCTATAAGACTACAATGGACATAAAATAAAGAATAAGTGAATTCAAGTTTTAAATATATAATAAAGATTTGAATGAATTTGATTGACTTACTTTTGGGTGCACCCACCCAAGTTTTCTTCCGGTGGACTTCCAAGCAGTCGACTGTATCCAACCACCGCCCTACGTCAAAATAAAACACAAGATAAGTTAGAATCGTATAAGACCAAAAATGATTTAATCAAATTTATACTTATATTTTAGGGATTAACTTACCCGTCTACTATATTTTTTAGGTCTTGTGGAACAGTCGCGTGCACAGAATCAAAGTATAAAGCAACATAAGCCCGGGGACAGATCACCATAAGTGTCCAATGAGCGCTGCAGTTACTAGTGATAAGTGAGACTTCAAAATGCAAAAGTTAATGGACAATAATTATGGAATAGAATCTTACCCTTTATGATACGTGGCCAGGTATATACCCTTCCTAGACTCAAACATCCAATTCTAGATGTATGCCTGGGTGTCCTCCTTGCTGTTTCCTTTCCTCTGTATGAAAGAGGGCTCTAAGAAACCATAAGTTCCATCAAAACCCAAGTCCACATAGATTTTATGCATAAACCTAAACAAGTTAAGACATGGTTAGCGATAAATAACTTGTATAATGAAAAAATTGGACATAGAATGATATACTTACAGCTCCCACAGCTGAATGATGGAGATGTTCAGCATCGTCGACCCTATCATAATCTGACACAAGTCACTCTGTGTAATGTAAACCGGTAGTGAACTTGGACGGCCGAACACCAGTGGCCGCCATGGGACCTGAAGAGAATCCTCTCCTAGCTCAGCCCTGACCTGCCATAGCACCTGGATCGAATTGTCGACGGGGTCTGGCTTCTTCAATGTCGGTTCCTGTTGAACAATTGACAACCATCACAGTTTATACCATAATTGACAATATAACAAAATTAGTTAGTGTTTCATGTTTATACCTGTATAGGAGCAGCCGGCAGAAGTCTGTTAGGCCACATAAGAAAGTGTCCCACCGCCTAACCGACGGTCTTCACCTCTGGAGTTGCCACTGGCACAGCATCATCCTCCTCAAGGACGAGCACAACAGAGACCCTGGACATACCATCAGGTAATGACTGATGGTGAACAACGGGGCCTAAGTTGTAGACCATACCAGTGGCAACTGGCTCCTCCGACCCATCAATGAACAAGTTACATTGACGGGTATCCGCAAGCTCGACCCCATCATTGTCAGGGTCAGCTGCAGTTCACGACCCCTTAGTGCTAACCCTCTATACCTACATATTTACACATCAAGCAGAAGTTATTCAATAATGAAAGAAACAAATTACAAACAACAAACAGTTAAATAGTATAAGGAATTTAACCTGTGGGTCGGTAGCTGGTGTAGTAGTCTCCTGGTGGTGGCTGAGTGAGGCCTTCATCTCCTCCTTGAATCAGGCCATTTCCTATTGTAGCTTCGTAATCTTCTTTTGATACTCAGCCTTCATAACAGCCACCCTCGACTCAACCTTCTGCTCCACCAACTGCTCAACGGAGGGGGCAGGGTCGGGAGTACCGTAATAGCTCCAGAGGCCTGTGAAATACGAATGATTAGCCAATAATTATTTAATAGATAACAAAACGAAAGGATACAGTTATTTACAACTTGCCTACACCTTGACCAACAGCACGCACCCTTCCTGGGTGCTCTTGCCTGCCGATGGCGGTAGTCAAAATATCTTGCCTACCATGGGCTACGAAAGACCCTTGGCTTGATTGCTCAACCAAAGAATCCTGAAACCAAACAAGTTAGTATTCACTTGCTTCACGTAAACCAAAAAAACTAACACATTTACAAGGGGAATACTTATGGCGTGCAGGTGGGGAAGGGGGATCCACAATACCAGTGTCAGGCTGGCTAGTCTGACACTGACTGGCCCTCTCCTGGGCCATCTACTCATCCAATCTACGGTAACCCCACGTGACAATCTGTGGGGGCAGTCATTCTTCTTCTTAATGCTCTATGCTTTCGATCTGACCGCCTACAACAAGAAAGAAAATTATTCAGAGTTAGACGATTAAATTATAAATAATTTAAGCATGTAAAAAACCAATGTACCATAAACTGGTCAGTCTGCCTAGATGCAACGAAAGCATCCCAAGTCTCTTGATCAATGAAGGCATATTTCTCTCCGGGGAACTGTCCTTGCTCCTCCCCGAATACATACCTGCAATTCATATACTGTTAAAATAAGGATTGGTACAATTTGGCAAAGTGTTGATTAGGAATTTAAAGTCCAAATATACCTCCTGGTGAGTGTGGATTTGAACGACCTCCATCTCTCAGCAATAATACTGAGGATATTTATCCTCACTGTGGCATGTGCTAGTATCTTAAAAGAATCCTACATGAAAGGAATTAGTCCATAAAAGAGTCCTTATTATGAATTATATGAAATAATACACTAAAATAAAACTTAAATTATATCTAACTTACCAGAATATCACTCCAAATCTGGTTCTTCATGACCTCCTCGACATTATCCCAGTCGGGGATAATAATGGACACCTTCGACCGAGCCACAACTTCCAAATAACTACTAAACTTCACGATATATGGTCCATCAAGTCTACCAGTATTGACATCGATGTCAACACACAACCTCTCTCCCTGATGACGCCTAAGTGCAACATCTGGCATCCGAGTAACATCTCTACTCTTCCGAGTAAAGGAATCAATAGCCTGTGAGTCAGACCTAGAACGTGGATCCTGGTCAGCCATGAGTATCTGTCCAAAGAAGGAAAAATAACTGTCAAAATTTAATACAATGAATAATTAATATAACATTTAATACAATGATTCATTAACATGATTAATACCCTATGAAGATAAAATAGTTTCCCACAAGCCTTCATGGTGGTCATGACGACTTGCAACTACATCATCTATGTCATGTTCCACGATAGATGTCAGAATACGTGTTGTGGTGGATGGAATTTCCACAATATCAAGATTGGGGTCTCCAATGTTGTGCCTACCTTGGATAACAATTGACCACCATTTGTCAACTGGGTCAACAATATAAAAAACTTGCTTCACTTGCATTGCCATGATGAATGGTTCCTCCTTATGCCCTATCTTGTTGAGGTCGACCAATGTAACTCCAAAATCATCACTTTTGACATCGTTCTTCTTGTCAACCCATTTGCATTTAAACATAGGAACGGTGAAGGGAACGTAATTGACTTCCTATATATCTTTAATCACACTAAAGTAGCATGACTCAGCTATGACAGGGTTATTGTCCTTTGAAGTTAAGAAATGCATTGACTGAGCCACAACCATCACTCCATTATTTTGATTTGTACTTTTCTCATCCTGTGTCCTTGTATAAAACGAATAGCTATTTATGTCATACCCACAAAAGGTGAAGACATCAAAGTTCAGGCCCTGTGCTAGTCGATGTAATATTGAGGATGCAGATGTATCTTTCAGAATGGTCTTTTGGAACCACTGCATGAATGTCTTATTATGTTCATTCAACACCCATTTTTCAGTCATTTTAGGGTTGGTTCTGTTGACTAGCTCCTTATGAGTGGTTAGATACAGTTGCACGTCATCCGTGTTATTCAAAATATATAAGTATGCTTGAAGGACTTCATCACGTGGCATGCTCTTCATTTTTTTTCCAATCGTACCTTTCCCATCCAATTGCCCATCATGACAAGTCTTTGGAATACCAATGCTTACAGCATGTGACATGTATTCAGTGCAAAACTCAATTGCTTCCTTTGTAATATATCTTTCCACAATTAAAGCTTGGGGACAATGTTGATTCTTCATATACCCTTTCAATATCTTCATATATCGCTCAACGGGATACATCTACCGCAAGAACACTGGACCACACAAATGGACCTCTCTCACCAAATGGATGATTAAGTGGACCATTATGTCAAAAAAAGAAGATGGGAAATGCATTTCAAGCTGACATAGTATAAGTGATGCTTCCTATTCCAACATACCCAATTCATCGGGCATGATTACTTTGCAACATATGGCATTGAAAAACATACACAGCCTTGTTATGACATTTCTCACATTTTTAGGAAGAATGTCACGAATGGCGATAGGCAGAAACTGTTGCATCAACATATGACAATCATGAGACTTTAACCTAACTAACTTTAAATCTTTCATGGAAACACAAGTGTTAATGTTTGAACCATAACCAGATGGAACTTTCACACTACGTAACGATTCTCACAGACTTTTCTTTTCTTTTCTGGACAATGTATGACATGCTGGGGGCAAATATGTTCGTTTGCCCTTTGATTGTGGATGCAACTCCTGACGTATACCCATTAGCTCCAAGTCCATACGTGAATTTAGGCCACCCTTAGTCTTCCCGGGTATGATTAAGAGTGTACCAACCAAACTGTCACACACATTTTTCTCCACATGCATTACATCAATGCAGTGTCTTACATCAAGTTCCCTCCAGTATGGCAGGTCAAAAAACACTGACTTTTTCTTCCAGTTGTTTTGTGTCAGGGATTGTTTTTCACACTTACCAAACACCATGTTAACTTCTTTCACCTTTTCATATGTCTGGCGACCAGATAATGGTGGAGGAGTCATTTCAAAATCTTACGCTCCGTTAAACGACTTCTTTAACCTACGAAATGGATGATTCGCTTTAAGAAACCTTCGATGTCGAAGATAAACATTTTTCCTACCATGGTGTAGTCGCACAGAACTAGTTCCCTCTTCACATACAGGACAAGCTTTATGACCCTTCACGCTGTACCCAGATAAGTTACCATACGTTGGAAAGTCATTGATCGGGCAAAATAGCATGGCACGCAATTTGAATGATTGCCCCGTAAACCCGTCAAACACATCAACCCCGTCTTCCCACAACATTTTGAGGTCTTTAACTAATGGAGTTAAATATACATCAATGTCGTTCCCCGATTATTGTGGACCAGAAATCATCATTGATAACATGACATATTTCCATTTCATGCACAGCCATGGCGGCAAGTTGTAAACAAACAACAAAACAGGCCATGAACTATGGTTTGTGCTCAGGTTCCCAAATGGGTTCATGCTGTCTGTGGCTAGTGCAAGCCTAACATTTCTTGGTTCATGGGTAAAATCCAGAAAAATCGTATCCATTTTCTTCCATTGCGATCCATTGGCCGGATTCATAAGTAGTCCGTCAATAACCCTTTCATCAGTATGCCATCTCATAAGTTTTACATCATCTCCATTGGCAAACAGATGCTTTAGTCTTGGAACTATGGGCAGATACCACAACACCTTTGCAGGAGACCCTTTAGTACATACCTCATCAGAATCCGCCTCTTTCTTCTTATACCGTGACACCCTATATCTAGGACATCGATACAGCATTTCATACTCACCCTGGAATAATAAATAATCATTTGGGCATGCATGTATTTTCTCATACTCTAAACCCATAGGACACAACACCTTTTTGGCCTCATAGTTACGATTTGGCAAGGTGTTTCTAGCTGGGAGCATTTCTTTCAACAACTTTAGTAAGTTAGTGAAACTTTTATCCGTCTACCCGTTTATGGCCTTCAAATTAAACAATTGCAAAACTACTGATAACCTCATGAAATTGACGCAGTTTGGATACAACAGCTGCTCAAAATCCTCACATAGAGTCGTATATACATGAGCTTTCTTAAAACCTTCAATCCCCACATCATAGATCATATCCTCAAGTCGGTCATCCATGTCGACATGGGTGTCATGCATCGAGCTTCGATTTTCAGTTTGAGAGCTGGTATTTGGCACTACCATATCTTCACCGTGTCATACCCAACGGGTATAACTGCACAGAAAACCATCACACAATAGATGTTCTCGCACCTCTTCCAAGTCTAGTCGACGCAGGTTCAAGCATTTAACACAAGGCATAAGGGCAAAAATACCTTCCATTCACCTCCTCAGCATTCCTCGCAATGAATTCTATAAATTATTCAACTCCCCCCTCGTACTCAAGACTTATGCGTGATGCAATTATCCAACTCTAATCTCACTTTTTCTACAAAGGTGGTGGTCCTACCCATTCAGGATGACAATTTTTTTATATGTCATTGATATATACAGGTTAGGAGTTATTTTAAATTTTGATCAAATTTTGGCAGCATTTTGCATTGGTCTCTAAGTACACAAAATAAGAACGGTCAAATCAAATTCAACCATAACTAAATATGCACCCAGAGAACAACACAAAATGCAAGTTACCAAAACTTTATCAAATTTTAAAATAACTCCTAACTTATACATACCAACAGCATATAAAAAAATTGTTCATCCCAAACTGTCCAAATAGACAATCAAGATTCAACACAAATGATGAAATCAATTAATTTAATGACCATTTGTGTTGAATCTTAAACGGGGAACTACGGTTCACTCATGCAAAGCAACTTTATACTAATTGACTAGTATGAGCCTACGAGTACGCAACATTGACAACCACGTACATAAAATAACAACAGAAATAACATTATATGAGAGTAACAAACAGCAACAAAATTAACATTATATACTACTTCGTGATATGTAATTATGGATTATGGATTATGGATTATGGTGTTGGTTTATGGATACATGGATTGTGGACTATGGATTATGGATTATGAATTATAGATGTAAATAGTAGCTTTGTTATCACCAAAAAGAAAGCCATGTTCTGATTTAATCCTAAAATGATCAGAGAACGTAGAGCATATTGATAAGCCATAGTACACTTACAAATGTCTAGTCCTATAAATTTTACGTAACTGATGACCAATACTAGACATGAGGGGGAGTTTTAAGATACGTTTAAATCAGATAAGAATATAGCTAGAATACTCATTAAAATCTTAGCCAACACTTAAGTTATAAGCTAATTTTTAAGTTAAGTTAGGTTGTATCATTTCTAATGCTCTCTGTATTTAGCTTCTACAATTGATCTTGAGACATCATCCTCCCCCTTCCTCTTTTAATCCTCAGCTGCTCCTTGAAACCAATGATCAATTTTTCCCTGTCTATTTTTGTTAATGTTTCGATCTTTCACTTTTAATTGATATTGCTGCTCTTAACGTTTTTATTGCTAATTTTTAATCTTATTTTCTTACCTCCCTCTATTCATTTATTTAATGAAGGTATCTTGATAAAGTATAACCATATCAGCCTAAGTGTCTAGTTTTTAGTTGTCACAGATCACATTCACAACTTCTAAAGCTAACATATCATGAAAACCGAAATATTTCACATTTTTATTTAGTAACCTTAGAATTCAAGATAACAAATTATGGATTATGGATTATAGACATTATATGTATTTCACTTGAACATAAATATATATAAAGTACTCAAACCTAAAACCCAAATGTCTCAGGGAAATCATTCAGAGGGAAAACACTGAAACATTTTGCTTAGACTTACACATGTAAACTAGACAATGATAGCATGCAGTAAACTAGACAATGACGGTTCAACTTAGGAAACCTACCTGAATGAAGAAACAGAGAAGGCTAAGAAGGTCAGGGAAGTTCCAACAAAGAGACCATGAAAAGAACGATAGTGAATAGAGAAGAAACCACGAAGAGAATGGTGAACAGAGAATGACGCTGTGCTCTGTATAACGAAACAGAGGAAGAGTTTTCACACATAATGCAGCATAGGAAAATAAGAGAGGAAGAAGAGAAACACTTACCTGAATGGAAAAGGGATGAAAATGAAGGCACGCAACCATTACGTAGACGACAAAGTAGAGCGTGAGAGGAAGAAGAAGTCAGGGTGGCAGGGAAATGACCTAAACCCTTCAAAACCCCGACTTAAACTAAACATATATTCACGGTTCCTATTGCAACCGTGATCATATTAACCCTATAATCACGGTTACACCAATACCCCTGGTTAAATGCCACCTTTATATCCACGGTTAACATCATAACCGTGATTGTACCTATCAATATATATCCACGGTTGTGGAGTCAATCGTGGATATATAGTACCTGAACTATATATTCATGGTTGGAAATACAACCGTGATTATAGACATCAATATATATTTACGGATAACATCAGAGCCGTGATCATATCCATCAATATATAGTCATAATTGTGTAGTCAACCGTGGATATATATTTCAGGTACTATATATCCATGGTTGACTCCTCAACTGTGATTATATATTGATGGATACGATTACGGTTATGATGTTAACCGTGGATATATAGTTTCCCCTGATTATATCATTTACCTTACAATTTCAAAAATACCACCGCGCATGTTTTTATCACTGATCCACTTTAACCTGTGATTATATCTAGTTGTTATATCTAATTTTTGCAATAGTGATGGCATACTACATAGCTTCCAGTGTTCAAATTTTAGGGGATTCCCCCAGTTGGCCTAGTGGGAGGGTGGCTCTATGTACGAGCGATTTGTTGTTTCCCTTGTGACTTGGTATGTAAGTCACGAAGCTGCCCATGTTGTGCTACGGGGAGCCACATGTGGTTGACCCTTGTGGGGGGTGGCTCTTGATGAGCAAGTGACCTCGGTGGTCCTTAGGATCACAGCTGCCATGATATGAGTCATGGTTGGCCCGCAACACCATATGTTGATTATGTGTTACCACAGTCATGGTGAAAATGATCGGTGTTGCAAAATGGGCGATGCGGTTTAGTACCAGTAAAAGATTAATGAAAATGCATGTGATTTGATGATAAGTGTACACATTTTACTACTACAGTAGGGGCATGGTTAGATGATCATACTTGAATCCCACAATTGGTGTTTTTATTCCCACAGTCAGATCTGCAATTGTTGAAATAATTTGTTGTGCATATGCATTTGCTTAAGAGCATTTGCATATAGCAAGGAAGTATGCCAAAGGTGATGAGATATGATGATGGTTGTGTTGTGGATGAGAAAATGTATTAAGACAACATAAAAGATGTGAATACCAAATAATAATTTGAGTAAAATGATGAGGTGTGTAATAGTCCAATTTGTTAAAGGACTAGATCACGTGTATGATTATATACTTTGCTTGATTTACAAAGATGTTTGTATTATGTGATGATAGTTGATGATGAAATATGCGTGAATACAAAGTATACATATTGTGATACATATGCACATGATCACATGGTATTCATATTCATTCTTTTGGAATATGTGACTCACTCTCCCATGTTGTCTACTTTTTAGACTTGTGATGCAGGACACTCATGGGTGGAGTGAAACTCTTTTGAAGTGTATTTTGATAAAGGAGGTAAATAGATGTATAGGAAAGTGCCTTGGCCGACAATCCATTATTTTGTATAGCATATAGAGTAGGTATATGCTTGTTTTGTATTTGGATCATTGATTGGTGATGGTGAAGGTCATAGGTGAAAATTGGACCTAATGTATAGCTAATTTTTATGTGTGACCTTGGTATTGTGGATGATAAATTATGATATGGATTCACTGCCCAACTTAATGAATGAGTGATGCATTTTCATAAAACCTAACTTTCGTGCAGTATAAGTGAAGTGATGGCTAATTGTTGTGCAATTGATAGATTGGAATCGGAATTAGGATGTGTGATGGATTGGATTCAATTATAAATGCTTGCTAGTGTATATGTATAATGCTAGTTTGAGCCAACTTTGCAAAGGATTGATTTAGGCATATCAGGTTACATGAATTTTTAAGTTTTCCACATGACTCGCTAAAGTGAGAAGATTCCTCGCTCAAGCGAGATGGCCCTGTATCAGGAGGGTGCTCACTGACCAATTTACGCTCAAGTGCCGAAAGGACTCGTTTAAGCGCATGCCAGGAGAAATCATTATGTTGCATCCTTGCTCAAGCAAGGGAGTCTCGCTCAAGCGAGTGGTGATGGGTGAGCTACTGGAGTGGCCTCAGCGTGAACTTCTCGCTCAAGTGAGAAGGGTGTGCTCTTGCTAGGTAGGCGTGGCACGCTCAAGCGTGACCCATCTTCTGGGGTGCTCTTGCTTAAGCATAAGTAGTACACTCAAGCTTGCTCAGGCCGTGATGCTCCATGTTTTTCACGTTCAAGCGTGAAAAGGGGGCGCTCAAGCGTGAGCCTGCGACCTCGCTCAAGCGTAAGGGGGTTGCGCTTGAGTGTGATGTTCCCCTGATTCTTCAAACATGTTTGCTTCAAGCGTAAGGGGGTTGCGCCGTGGATTGCACTATCACTTTTCCAAGATCACACATCTCAAGTCAGAGCATTCCATTGGCCATAGAATGCAATATCTCCATGCCAAAGTTCATAAACTTTTAAGATCAGAGGGACCCACTGGCCGTGGATCACCCCCTGATCCTCCATTTTCAAATTTTCAATACATCATGCCTTAGGAACCTTAAATCATGCAATGTTTAACCTTTCATGGACTCAATTTCATCAAGATACACTCATGATAGGGTACAAAACATGTAAGGAACATCATAAACTCATCAAGACGTTGTTACATCAAATTCATTCACCAAATCAAGCATCAAACCATGGCAAAGTAATGCATCAACATTGAATCACAAGTTAACAATATTTATATTTCTTCCCTTCATGAGTTGTCCCTCAATATAAACATCAATGCCATCATAGTGGCTATCAAATTCACAATGTATAATATCCTCAAGTCTAATTATCATTCCTTATCCCGCTTTCTAGAATCATTAATAAGGCTTCAAATTCATTGTCATGCACCATCATACAACACTTGGTGATACAAAATGTTCACAAGCTCAATTCCAATGATCCTAATGTATCAACTACTATTCTAAGATGTCATGTCATCAATATCCAATCATCATCATACTTATAAGGCATTAACGATAGTAAAGCTATATAAAACAATGCCATATACAATGATTTCAAAAGAAATGTACAAAAGTTGTTTAACCTAAAAGCATGCCAATCAAGACATCTAAACAAACTCTTCCTTCATACCATACCCCATCTCTTTGAAAAGCTTTACTCCATGATCATGCCCTACAACACAAGAGCTAAAAAGTAGACAACATGGAGAGTGAACATACTTTATCAATGATGAACAATTAAATAAATTATGATAACATAAATATATGAATGCAACCTAGCATATTCTCTTATCAAGGGAGGTTAATCCAATAATAATGTCATATACCTTATCAACTTCTACTGGCATACATATTTATATATATCAAGTTCCTTAACAATGATATTACCAAATAGAACCATGTCACCAAACCTCAATATTATCACATCTATTGTCACAATCCATAAGCAATATTAAGAGGCCACATCAACAATAATATATAATTAGTTAGTAACCAAAAGTGGGATTTATCTCTCAATTAACACTCTCAATAGGGTGTCATTTTTCTTGGTCTTTTCTAACTCAAATGTCATGTTCCTATGGCTAATGCATATGTCATACCATTAAATGCATATGCAACGGATCCAGTTTGAAACAATTATTCATAACACATATGCACACAATTTGTCAAATAATTGTAACCATGCATAGTCACTTAAGTACTTGTCCCCCCGTAAGGGTCCTTTTCACAAGATCCTGCAAGACCTATATTATTTCAATATATCAAGTGATTGCAAGCACATATAGTCATTCAAATATTTGTCCCCTATGCAAGGGTCTTTTTTCACAAGATCTTGTAAGACCTCTATCATTTCAACATGTCATGTTATCGCAACCACATATAATATGACATGTCATGCATGCCATAAATGCAAGAATACACATGCTAGCCTTAGCTTTACAAGAATTCCTCACCCTTTCACTTAGAGGTACATTTTACACTTAACATTTCAACTAGTGGCATGCAACCAGTTATAATACTTTCTAGGCCATATAATTCACATTGTTCACAATATAATAGTCAAGGAGTCTCATTGATATCAATCCACACATGAAAGTCAAGAGGCATATTATAACACCCCTGATTTTCTATACTCGAATCCCGATGTGATCGTCATAATTATTAAAAATACGAATAAATTTTTCGTGTTTGAAAATATTTCCAAGACATCACCATGATCACATCAAGACCCAAATCACAGAAAACCAAAGAGTGAGATTAAATAACCCTAAGCTAGATCGATAGAAAAATTGGCCATAACGGTATACGAAAATAATAGAGTTTACAGCGGAAGAATATGTATACCGGGCACACGCCTAGTCCTATATATGGCGATATGAGAAAAGGCTCGGCAAAGCATGCAATGGCATATCATAGGCCTAATAGACAACCATCATTATTTTACATAATTACATAAGTATGCAATGCCTAAGATATAATTATATATATATATATATACATATACATTCGGGAATCTTCTCCCGATTAACACAATCATCAATGAACATCATTTAATTTTCAATCCTTCAAGTACACATCAGATCATTTCTTACATTCCACATATGTATTCTGTAACATCCCAGATTTTTAATTAATTATAAATTCCAGATTAAGGTGATGATTTTGTTAATTTAATGGTGGATTAAGGTTAATTGCCAATTAGGCAAATTATTGAGTGATAATAATAACTTGAATAATAATAATAGTAATGCCTTGGTGGCATTAGAGAGAGTTTCGGTTCTCTCTCTCCTTTCCTTTCCTTCCCGTGTGGTCCCCACGTTGATGGCTTAGTTGGATGGGAGTAATCATTGCTGAGAGAATTGGCATTAAATGTTGATGGACTTGCATTAAATAAGGATGGGATGGCTGATAGAGTGTGTATGTATGTTGATAAGCTTCAGCTTTGGATTTTCCCCCTCACTCTCTTTATTTCCCTCGTTGGTGCATGTTCTGGTGAGAGAAATGCTCCTTCTTCTCTCTAGAGTTCATTAAAGTTTCTGCTTCATCTTCTTCTTCTCCTTCATCTTCTTCTTCCACTCATGCTTGGTGTAGAACCAAGTGAAAGAGTGTGACTGGGTAAGGAACAGCTTGGTGAGTGAAACAGCTTGTGGCTGTGTGTGTAAGCTGGGTTACACCTTGCTTTCTTGGTGCTTCTCCTTCTTCCTCTCCTTCTTCCTCCATGTGATGGGTTGTATGAGGCTCAGTTCGGAGAGCCTGCAGCAGCTGGGTGTGTGTGCATGCCTCGGTTTGTGGATGCATGATGGTTCACAGATGACGAGGTTGAGCTACTCTTGTGAGGATGAAGACATGCATGATGCATGAAGGCATGGTGGTCCTCCACTGTTGGTGAGGACTGACTCTTAATGCTGTTCTTGTGATGGATACAACGTTGGAGTTCTTCACTGAGCTGGGTGAAGACTGAGTTGAGTCTTGATGACTCTTTCCAGTGTTGAAAGCCAAGCAGGGTGCTGCTGTGGCTGGACCGAGTGGCCCATGTGACTCCTGGAAGCTTCATCCAGGTAAGGGGGCTTTGCATCTCAAATGCATGGATTTCTGGACGGGTTTCCGGGTGAAACTCCCTCACTATGATGCGTGACATTTGATGTGTGTTGTTTTTGTTGATTTTCGAGTGATTAGTGGCCCGGATATGTATGATGTTTATGTTTGTTTTGATGTGATTGATGTCCGTCCATGCAGTATATGTTGTTGTTTATGATAATGAATTTGTTATGATGCTTGAGATGCATGTTATATTGATGTTGAGTGCATGGTGTGGCCCTCTACTAATTCCTATGTGAAATTATACATTTAGATGGATGTAATGCGTATTGATGCATATGTTTATGATGAATGGATGATTGGGGGCTGTTATAACTAATATTGAGTGAAATATTGGCATGGGATAATTAACAGAGTTGATTTCCGAGTGGAAATTTCATATACAATGGTGTGAGGCTTAGAAAATGCTGAGTCCGAGTGTATCCCATGAAACAGTCTATGAGGCTTGTGAATAGATGATAACCCGAGTGGATGGCATAGTGATTACCGAGTGAATGGCATAGTGATTGCCGTGTGGATGTGATATTGACTGAGTCATCTGATTGTTGTTGAATTGCCGTATGCATATAATGCTGAATGCTATATACCGAGTGGGCAATCGGATGAATATGCGTTTAATGAACTTGATTGTGTTGATGTGATATAAGACCCGGGTTGGACTCGGGCAGTGCCTAGAGCACTAAGCGTGGGACACTATTGAGGATTCTGAGATTAATCCTAAAAGACCTCTGAGTTGGACTCGAGGCCATGCTTGGAGCATGAGCATATGATGCTTAATGGAAGTCCTTGGGTTGGACCCAAGGCAGATGCCGAGTGCATTGGAGTTGGACTCCGAGTGAATGTGACCATATGCATCCGATTCGCCACTGGAATGCTTGTAGCATGTATATATACCGATCGGCAATCAGATGACATTCCATGGAAGATGGCTAAGTCCTGAAGCTGGGCTCAGGCACACTCCTTGAGCAGGGCTCGGAGTGAGTGAAATCCGAGTGGATCAGTATCCTGGTAGAAGAGTGAATTAGGCTTTATAGCCGAGTGAAATGGGTAAGAAACCCGATCGGAAGATGTTTGTGATTGCTTATGTTGAATGGCAGTGTATGTTGAATGACTGATGATATATATGTATAATTGTAATATAGATTCCATGATTAATCCAAGGCAATATCTGTCATTTAATATGTAATGCTCACCCCTACACTATTTTTCAGTGTATGCAGGTCGGTTTGGATGATGTGGTGGTCTTAAACCCGAGTGTTGGGTGTATATGATAATGGCTGTGTATATAATGTTATACCCCGAGTACATTTGATGTACTAAAGCCTTGGCCGGCTCATAATATTAATGTTGTATAACGAATACAAATATATATGTATAGAATCCGAGTGGATGAACATAATCATGAATATGAAATATATGTATTGGGATCCGAGTGCATGTTAATATATATATACTTCGAGTGATGGTATTATATGCATACCGATTGAATGTGTTGGTGAATGGAAAGTATAAAGATAAGAATCCGAGTGTATGCTTGTGTATATACATATACGTTATGTTGATAACATGGTTAGGAATCGATGGAAGTGTATTGCTGTAATAGTAGTCGGATTTAGAATTAGAGAATATATATATATGAGTGATTTATGTTGATTTGATGCTTCTCACCGACTAGGAAGTGATGTTGTATGAATGATGCTAAGTTGATAAATTCCGAGTGGGATAGTATGGTGAGAACTGGTCTTTATGTTGAGGCTTATGTTTATTCCGAGTATGTAGGCTTGATCTCCTTCCGTGTGAGGCTATGTGTGTAGCCTTTTCCGAATGGAAAACATGGGTAAATCCCGAGTGGGGAATGGTTTATGTATTCCGAGTGGGAACCTGAGGGAATCCCTTCCAAGGGAAGAGTGGTTGTGATAACTTAGATTGGGGATATATTCTAAGTATGGAATATACGTATAACCCGAGTGAATATGGGTTCCTATCCCGAGTGAACAAGGTAATGCGTATTCTGAGTGTTGAATGTGGAAGGGGTCCGAGTGGGACTTGATCTAGTAGTTTCAGAATGGTTAAATATTTCAAATGTCCAAGTGATCTAACTTGGTGGAATCCTCTAAGTGTGGAGGAGTTCGGATAATTCTGAGTGGAATTGTTTAAGGAATTTATTTCTCAGTGATGAATGTTGAGGTGTTCTCTGAGTGAGAAATGATGAATAAACTGAGAGAAGTATGATTGGGGAAACTCCTTCCGAGTGAAGGAAGATCCCTAGATTCTCCGAGTGAGAATAGGCATGAATGCCGAGTGTGAGGCCGAATGAGTATTGGTCGGCAATGATATTAGTTACCGAATGAAATACCACTCAGAGAATAAGATGGTTTATGAATAGGATGCAGAGTGATGAGTGTGAAGTACATTCCCGAATGAATTATGGTGAAATACACCGAGTGGTGTTTGGTTGGGTATTAACCCGAGTAAGGGGTCTTATGGAATCCGAGTGAGATACCCTTCATTTCCCGAGTGGATCTTTATGTTGACTCTGTGGATAAAAATTGAGAGACTAAGTTATGGGTTGCCGAGTAAGGTGACTGTTGGGGTAGTTCCCGAGTGGCGGAACCCCATGATGCTGAGTGGACTAAGATATTAAATTCCGAGAGGACTTAGGCATGAATTCCGACTGGACTTGATCATTTAACGAGTGAATGAATGTCTCGGTTTTCTGAGTGATTGAATGCCGAGTGACTTCTCGCTTCAGCGAGTGATTCCTCGCTTAGCGAGTATGTTGTTTGGGAAGGCTTTCATATTCGATTTCGCTTAAGCGAATAGAGGTTCGCCCGAGCGAGTTGGTTGGTCTCGCTCAAGCGGATTTGGATCTCGCTTGAGCGAGTGCACGCTGTATTGTGGTTCGCTCAGGCGCTGTCGGTGCTTCCGTGTGAATGGTTTTAATTCCTTTGCCTTCCTTATCTTTTCTTCTTGGCCATGGGGCAGCTCTCTTATCTTCATATAAGGGAGTGATTTTATTATGGATCCAGGTTATTCTTTAACTAATTCGCGAAAATTTTCCCTCTAAAATCAGGGTGTTACATATTCACCATCCACAATTTAAAGAATTATCTTATACATAATCAAAATCTCTAAATCATCTATTTCTTCTAAACAATTCATTCATTATACAAGAACTCATAAATGATGCCGGCCAAGGCACTTCCTCTACCACTATTTACCTTCACCCAAGCTTTAATTAAAATTCGAACTCGTCTCATGGCAACCTGCATCACAATGCTAAAAAGGAGACCATATGGGAGAGTGAGTTATACATTCAAAATGACGAATAATATATATATATTGTGATCATGTGTATATGCATACAAACGTCATGTGTGCTTTGCTATCAAATCATCAAATTATCATTCATATATCATCTCATTATTATAATAGGTATACAAGCCTCATGGATCGCAATTCATATCATAAATAAGCACAACATATACACAATCATATACATAATCTCTTTCCCACTTATCAACAAGGGCATTCATAATCTTTATCGTCATTATTCCATTAAGGTTCCACTCAAATACCTCCTCGCAAGGGGTTTCTCAACACTCGTGGTCATCCCATTTCAAATGCCATGGTCTTAAAGCTAATGCATATGTCTACTGTTTAATGCATATGCAACGGATCCGATTTTCAAATTCAACAATAATCACAATCACTTAAATTATCATCATCACTCAGGGATACACCCTTCGTGGCACCCCGTAAGGTGATTCATTTCAACATTATTCAACAACAATAGGACAACGTCCTCTTCACTCCGGGATATACCCTTTGTGGCACCCTGCAAGGTGATTCATTTCAACATTATTCAACAACAATAGGACAATGTCCTCTTCACTCCGGGATATACCCTCTGTGGCACCCCGCAAGGTGATTCATTTTAACATTATTCAACAACAATAGGACGATGTCCTCTTCACTCTGGGATATACCCTTTGCGGCACCCCGCAAGGTGATTCATTTCAACATTATTCAACAATAATAGGACAACGTCCTCTTCACTCCGGGATATACCCTTTGTGGCACCCCGCAAGGTGATATATACAACAATAATAATAATGCATATCAATGCCATGCTATGCCATAAATGCAACAATGCAATAATGCATGTGCTCAACAACCTCGCAAGGATATCTCACCCTCTCACTTAGAGATATATTTCAATTTTGGCATCTTAATAATTATTCATAATCATTTACAAAGCCCCTCAAGGCACATCGTTCATATAAATGGGCATCTCAATGGTCACAATATCAATTCATAACAATCCACACATGGATGTCAAAGGGCATAGCAAACATCATAATATTAATTCACACATGTAACAACAAGGTATTTTCGGAACATATATATGTATATAACAATCATCATTGCCTCACACACGTACAAGTCAATTACTTGTATTCACCACAAGGGTGTCATAATATTTCTCATTATTCATCAGTGTCACTATATGTTCATTCGGTGGTTTCCAACCCATTATTCATCACCGTTATCTCATAATTAAGATGGCAACACAACAATCCGTTTTATCATGTCATAGTCATATATATATATATATATATTTTTATACATCCCTCAAGTATCAAATAATATAAGGGAAAAAGGCCCAAAACCATCAGGACCAAGAAAAGAAGGGTCAACATAATCAAAACTGAGAGAAAAGAAGGGAAAAATACTAACAGCGTTCACTCGCTCAAGCGAGGCACACATTCGCTTGAGCGAGACAACCCATCTCGCTTGAGCACCTCAGCTCGCTTGGGCGAAATCAAGCCAGTATCTAGTTCCCAGGTTGCTCGCTTGGGCGAGACACTACACACCCAGCCAATTGCTCGGGCAAAATAGCTCCAGTAGCTAATTTTACACTCACTCGCTTGAGCGAGGTATCCACTCACTTGAGCGGGAATCATTCAATACCAGCACAACTCATAACTTAACTTGGACGAAAACTCCTTGCCCAGCACATAACTCCCAGGGCCGAGTTTATACTCACTCACTCAGCAATTCTCCCAGCACTCGGGTTCCTGTTGACAGAATACCCCAAAACCGACCCATCATTCATTCGGTTTTTACTCAGTAAAATTTATCCAGATCTGAGTCATCTCACACTTGGCTTCTCACTTGGCATGACAATCTAGACCGACCCATCTTTCATTCGGTCCCTCACTCGACAAACTTAATCCAAAGCCGACTCACCCTCTCAATCAGACTTTGACTTGGCAATTTCATTCTAAATCCGAGTCATCTCAATCAGTCTTACACTCGGTAAATTTCATTCTAAATCTGAGTCATCACTCGATCGATCCTCCCTCGGAAATTCATACCAAAACCGACTCATCTCCTGATCGGTCCTCACTCGGTGAACTATTTCAAAACCGACTCTTCTCTCTTGTGGTCTTTCACTCGGAAAACTAATTCAAGGACCGACCATCACTCACTCGGTCCTCCACTCGGCAAAATCAGTCCAGACCAAGTCCTCTCTCGCTCAGGCTTCTACTCGGTAATTTATTTCAAAAACCGACTTCCTTTCATTTTCACCCAAGAGAATTTATTCCAGAATACTTCTGGACAACACACCATGTATCCCCACTCGGTGGCATCCCCACTTGGAATTACACACGCGGAGGGGCTCCACTTGGAACGAGTTACTTGGAACTCAGAATTTCCCTCTCAGAACTACACTGCTCAGAATATCACACAGGGAGACCTCTTACTCAGAATTATATCCACTCCCTCACTCAGAAAGTCCTGCCTTGGCATATCCCACTCGGAATTTCACTCGGAAATTCACCACAATCATGAAATTATTTTCTAAGGTTCCCACTCAAGTGGAGTTTCATCCAGAGTCCCACTTACTCACCATACACTCGTCACACTCGGTCAAAAGCACAACCATACCAGTCACTCACTTGAGTGAGCACCATCCCAGTATCAGACTTCCCACTTTCGCTCAAGCCACTCACACACGCTTGGGCGAAAAAGGTCCAGTGACAATTCCTCTCTGACTCGCTCAAGCGCGGCTATGCCCGCTTGAGTGAGATTCGCCCAGTAACTCCCCTGATTGTATAATATGCATCTCGCTGAAGCGGAAACCTCACCCGCCTGGGCGAAATTGGTCCAGAGACCATTTCACCAATACAGGGGATCCTCGCCTGAGCGAGATCCCTTCTCGCTTGAGCGAGACTATCAGTACTTAGTCAGAAAATGAAAGTTCTCACAGTTTAACACCTGAAATCACATCAAGGCCAATATACTCACTTCCGACACGTTATATATATAACAGGTGAGGCATATACAACTTATTCTAAGCATTCTTACTCGGAAATCTTAATTATAAGCCAAATTTGGACTTATCCAACATTTCATACACATCATAACAGTCATACACAACCTGTTCACACATTCATACTTATAAATCTTCATTCCTAACTTATTAATAATGTAAGATTCGAATTCATCATCAACAGATATACAAATATTCATACATTGCCATAACAATTTCACATATATCACATCATTCCCAATCATCATTAACTTGCCATTCATAGAACCTCAATGAATACATGGTAAGGCAAGCATGAGTGTCCATCATATATATCAATCACTATTGATTTACTCATGCAATTTGAATGTTAACTCCTCTCCTACCTCGAGGGAAGAGCCGAAACGGTTCCAATGCTCCGAAAGACCCATTGCATCACCCGGAATACAATCTACATACCATATGCAAGTATATTCACATAATTAATAACCATCTTAATTTTAATCACTTGCTAGCTTATTATAAAGCTTAACCCCAAGTCCTAGACTTGCTAAACACCAACATATGCAATTGTGTTAGGCTTCGGGAATTCCTTTCCCAAAGCCAAGATCCTCTAGATCTTAAAGGCTAACTAAACCCAATAATATCATCATCTTATCCTTTCCATAATACAATCCCATATTACATCAATCCTTCAAACATCATCATTGTCGCTTAGAGTTTAACATAAATTATCCTTGCCTCTTTAAAGCCATCACCAAATTAACAACACACATGTTAAATATCACTCATTACATTCAATTTAACCTTTCAAACTACATTATATCCATGTCCCCAAATTCTTAGGGCTAGAGTTTCCATCTAAAACCCAACAACATTTACCCATGCTCATTAATCACCACTAATGGCCATCTTTCTTCATTAATATCATTCTCCAATATCATTAAACCTACATTCTACTCATATTTCACACTTTCCCCAATTTATTAAAGTTAGGGTTTCACTAAAACCCAACAACACCATAAATGCTGATTCATTTTCCACTCACCCAAGTATTAACTCTATACATATATAATAACCCGCCATTAATGCCATATTAACAACACCTCACCTTAGGGTTTCCTCAATAAATAGCTTCATTCATTACACCATTTGCATTAAACCTTCACCCAACAACCAAAACCCCAAACCTAGGGCATAAAGCTCATAAAAATGATGAGGAACTTACCTCACCCAAAGAAACAACATGAGCTTCCAATAGAGAGAGAGATCCACACGAAAATAGAGTGGAAGAAGGAGGAAGAGTTCCAGCACAAGCTTCTCCTTCAAGCTTCCATAAAAACGAAAATAGTGGAGGAGGGGAAGGCCACCATGCGTTTTGGGTTTTGAAGAGAAGAAGAAGAAGAGGTGAGGAAAAGAGAATAATGAGGATAAGAAGAAGTAGCGTGAAGCATGAGAGGAAGAAGGGTTTATGTTTTTAATAGTCTTGCTTCACATTAAAATTTCACCGTTTTATGATAAACAGGCTCTCAGTTTGGGCTCAATACTAATTCCAAAAATTATTCTGAATATAGATTCAGATTCCAAATAATATTCTTAATAGCCCTGACCAGCGGCATCTCAATCGGAGATACTTGGTCTGACACTCATATTCTATCCGGGTATAATTTCATCTCCTTAAATCTCAATAATTTATAAATATCCTCAATAAATCCCAATTGTAATTATTCCAGTATTTTTGGGACACAAATCCACTCATATACCATTATTTATTATTTATTCTCATCAATTATCCATTTTTATAAAATTCGGGATGTTACACATATCAACAAGCATACTTTAAATATATATACCATCAATATATTTACCACTCCAAAATTTAACCAATCAACAAGATTCAATCTCAAACAATTTCTCAGTAGGAGGTAGCACATCCATTCAAGGAAAACGTATGGACGAACCAATATATACATTATCAACACACAATTGATCACACATTTAGAAAATATACTCCTCTCCTACCTCAAGAGAAGTATTCCACCGGGTTAGATGGTCATACCTCACTAGAATTGTCAAACCCTACATTAAATTAATGTAGGACCACATCAATTACTCATTCAAACATTATTCTCAATTCTTGTTATACAATAAGTATATATACATATACATGATTCTCATTATATTTGAAAATATTTGGTAGACTTTGGTTTTCTCATTTTATTAGGTTTCGGGAATTCCTTCCCATTAACTAAAATTCATTATAATTAAAGGGCTATAACACAACACATAAGCCACCAACACACACTAAACTTCTTACCCAACATCCTTAGTGGGTCTCAATATCTCAGAATACCACATTCTTCTTATCCAAGTCATCCACAACCATACTACAACGTTTAACACACTTAACAACTTAGAGTCACCACCAAATTCTTTGGTTTCACAAAGCCTTACTACCAATAATTAATGCCAACCACTTAAAAACCCATTTCTACATACAAAATACTCTAACATCAATTAATCATAATTTTCCCAATATTTGCCAAAAGCCCTAAACTCTAATTTTTAAGGTTTTCACTTAAATTTCCCAACATCAATTCCAATAATTTTTCTTACCTCATTTCAAGCATTCTTAAACCAATAATATCAAATCTCAATGATCAATAACCAATCAACAAATCCCAATGGTCATCTAGCCTAGGGTTGCATTCCACATGCATTTTCTCAACAAAACAACATCCAATCATCCATTATTAAGCTTCAAGAACCCCAAAACCACCAAGAAAACCCATTAATAGTCATAAACACATACCTCTCCTACTCGCCTATGTGAAAAACAAAAATGAGGATGGAAGAGGAAAAGGAAGAGGTGAGTGAAGATAAGCTCCAATATGCCTTCTTTGCCTTACAAATCCAAGCTTAGAAGTTGTTTTTAGTGAAAAATGGGTATGAAGAAAGGGTGGGCGGTTTTTGTCAAGAAGAGAAGGAGAAAAAGATGAAAAATTTATAATGGAATGGTGAAGAGAAGTGCCCACCGAAAATTGAAGAGAGAAGAGAGGAAAAGATGTTAAAATTGGTCCTTGCCCAAAGGATATTGTGCAAACTTTTGCTTTTTACCTTTTGGTTCCCAAAACCCCTTTGTCTAATTGACAAAAGAGATTATAGAAAGTGAGGAGGGGGTCCACAGTAATAAGAAGAGAAGAAAATGGAAATTTTCAATTTTCTTAAATTTTATTCCGCTCATAATTTTGTTGTTTATTAACATATGTCGTGTCTGAATAAATATCTCCTGAACACCAAAAATTATTTCGAACATATCACCTAACCATAATAAATCCCTTATTATTCTAGACCCATCAAATGCCAAAATTATTTAATGGGTCCCACAACTTCTATTAATTCATCTGGTTTTTAGTAAATTTTAATTTATACTGCTAAGTTGCAATTACTACATAATTATTTTTCCTATGCGTTTTGGGCATCAAAAAATTAATTAATTTCACTCTAATAATTTATTTTTTAAAATTTGGGATGTTACACAATGAGCCTATATCCATAGGAAGTATAGCAAAACTGATTTATAATGAAGAGATTACAAAAGGTTACAACGCTAACCAATCTTCTAGACTTAGAGAATTTGAATGAAAAGTGATAGATTAACAAGATGCAACATAACTAATACCATCTAAGAAAATTGCTTGGTTCAATTAATCAAACATCCAGTTAATGTTGTATGAAAATAGTAAACATTAATATTTTAACCCATATGAATGATTAGAAATTATGTGGATGTATGTTGTATATGAATAGGCATGGAAACTCACAATTTTTATTCTTTTAAATTGGACAAAATACCCTAGTTCGTTCCTAACTCTAGTAGAGTTGGACAATTAGGTCTTAAGGTTACGTAGTTGGACCCGTTAATCCCCACGTCTATCATCGTCAGACACATAGGTCCCTACTATTAACAAAGCCTAAACTTCCATTGGATTAAGGTGACGTGGGTCATTAAGTGTCAATAGGGAGTGCAACATATACCTAAAAGATGACGTCATTTTGCTTTCTCCCATCACATGTGACAAGCAAACCCAATGACATCATTTTCTATGTGAAACCTGTTACCAATTTCATCTTCCCCTCCCTCCCATTTTCTTCTCTTGCAGCCCTAATTAATAAACCACTTTACTCTCTCCAGTTTTCTTCTCCTCTCGTGTTTTCTTTTTAAGGCTGAGGCGGGTCGCAGCCACCATGGAAGGTAGGAGTCAGAACCCCAACTAGGGATCATTGTCCTCATCATCCAGCCAAGCTCGACACTGGCTCTGTTGTCGTTGTGGCGACCCACCAGCCCTACGTATGTCCTACACAGTGAATAACCTGAATCGTCAATTCTAGAGATACGCACCACTCTGGGGAGGATAATATATTTATTTGCTTTGGTCCAAGATAGGGACACAGTACTTCATGAGGAAGAAATGAGGAATACGTTGTTAAGCAACCTAACGGAGATGGAGGAAGTGATTCCAAGGCATAAATGTGATGTGCATAGGGATGTCTTTGAAGCTTTGGCCCAAGTTATACGTAAGGAAGAAGGTAAATGGGAGATGCACATCGAGTCATCGATGAAGAAAGGGTCCATGGAAATCCATCAAGAATTGTAAAAGTTGAGGATAGTTTTGGTTACTCAGAGTGTTGTAATTTTGATTTTTTTAATGGGGCTGTTAGTTATGATGTTAAAAGTGTAATGGGGTTCCTAGTTTAGAAAGAGTTTTGTTATGTATGATGATGATTTGATTAATAAAATCAATTTTAGAAAGACTTTGATTTCCATATTGTTTCATCATGCTTCTTAACATTCTATGTTATTCATAAGACTAAGCTTTCCATATTGTTTCATCATGCTTTATTTCCATGTTGTATGATTAAACCAATTTTTAGCAGATGTAAAGCTTTATTTTATATATTATTTCATTATTATTTATTTCAAATATTTTTTCATAAATAATTTTGAGTGTTATTTTGTTTCTTGATTTCATATTGAGAGCAAGGTGTCTATAGGTGTAGCTAATCAAAAGTTCCACATAGAATTAACTTCAGCTTGATTTCATTTGAGCATAGTTTCTTGATTTCATTTTTAATGGAGTTGTTGGTTATAATGTTGAATGTGTAATAAAGTTCCTAGTTTAGAAAGAGTTTTGTTATGTATGATAATGATTTGATTAATATAATAAGTTTCAGAAAGACTTTGATTTCTATATTGTCCATCATGCTTCCTAACATTTTGTGTTATTCATTAGACTAAGCTTTCCATATTGTTTCATCATGCTTTACTTCCATGTTGTATGATTGAACTAATTTTTAGTAGATAAAAAGCTTTATTTCATATATTGTTTCATCATTATTTATTTCCATATTTTTTTCCCGAGTAATTTTGAGTGCTATTCTATTTCTTGATTTCATATTGTGAGCATAGTGCCTATAGGTGTAGCCAATCAAAAGTTCCATATACAATTAACTTCAGTTTGATTTCATTTTGAGCATATTTTCTTGATTTCATTTTAAGCATAGTGATATTCTATTATGTATGATGATGATTTGATTAAGAAAATTGGTTTCTTGATTTTATTTTAAGCAAAAGGGTTTCTTGATTTCATTTTGAGCTCTGATTGATTTGCCTATTAACTTCAACATGTACTACATTGTTATAAGAATTAAGTTTGTACTAATAAGCACCAGAGTTAATATGAACCGGAATCAATATGAACCACCTCTATCTCATCAATCATGAAAAAATTATGAGAATTACTATGAACCATAATCACAGAACTAATATGAACCAAAAAATCAACTAGATCTTTTTCGAAACTATGCTAACATTTCAAAATTAAAACATTATATGAACCAAGAATGTCTCATCAATAATGAAAAATATGATAGCACTTGGCTAACCAAAATTACACCATTGTCATAAGTTACTACATAATCATTTCCTTAATCTGGGGGTTTCTATGAAAACCATGTCTCCTGGTTTTTGGATAGGCAACTTCCTCCTTAGATTGTATTGTTAGTTGGGTGGTGAAGTTGTGGCATATGGTGGAGCTGCCAACCTTGGACTCCTCCTAATAGGGGTTATTGAATTTGTTTAAGACATTAGCTAAGGTTGTTACTTCAATTACATCTTGGGCTGGTTGAGGTGTGGGTTAGTCTCCTGGGTCTGTTGAGGTGTTTGGTAGGTTTCCTGGGTCTGTTGAGCCCTCTTTTTGTCTTTAGCCACTGGACATGAACCCCTCCTATGTCCAATCTTACCACACTCACCATATTTCCCTAGTTGCAGCCTCCTCTACATTTTCTTTGTATAGTTGTCTTCTCTATTAATATTTTTATTCTTCTCACTTGACTTGATAAGTCTTGAAAAGACTTAATTAATTCTGCTTTTTATTTGAATTAATTCATTGTTTAGTAATTAGTTTAGCCTTTTATTTAATTAATTGCTAACAATTTATAATTTATTTAATTATTTCAAAAGTGTTTTATTTGTGTAAGAAAATGGTTAAAAAAACATTAATTAGTTAAGAGTTTATGATTATTTGTAATTCCATTAAGCAGCCAGCATACAAACACTGGGCAAATTAGTTGTTTATTGGTGCAGGAAAAGAATTGCTCAAGCTGAAAGGAAAAAGCCGAGTGAGATTTGGAAAATCCGAGTGATATTTCACAAATCCGACTGAAAAGAGTCTAAGAGCCCAAACTGACCGAGACTTTAAAAGAGGCCGACTGAAAAGACTTCTCAAAAGGTTGACTGGAAGGAATTAATGAAAATCCGACTTGAAAGACTTCCAAGATACCGACTCTAAAATAGAACAAGGAACCGATTGAAAATAAAAAGAAGAACCCGAGCGTCAATTTCAGAATGCTGATTGAAAAGTCAATTCGCTCAAGCGACAGTTAAATTCGCTCGGGCGAGGGTCAAAGTTCGCTCAAGCAAGCAAGCTTACGCTCAAGCGTGACCTCAAAACATCATTCATTCGCCCAAGCTTATCCATAACGCTTAAGCGAGAAGGCAACACTGCAGTACATATCTTAAGTTCGCCCAAGCGAGAACCCAGTACGCTCAAGCGAAAAAGCTGATATTTAAAATAGTGATTGTTCCCTCCAGAATCCACTCGGCACCAGTATTGTTTCCTGTTGCCTTCTCTCCTACTGCTGCACCTTAGTAATTTAAGTAACGAGTTGTTAATTAGTTAGTGTTGAGCTGTAAATTAGCTAATGATGAACTATAACCTGCTAAGAGCTGAGCTGTAATTAGTTAATTATTCTGTAAATTATGTAGTTAGTTAGTTTAGTCGTTAACTTAAGTTTCCTAAGTTATCAGTTAAGTTAGTTAGTAGGTAGATGCCTATATATATGTTTGTACATATTCTGTAAAAGAACAGAGACAGATTCACATAGAATACATAGAATACAATTCATTCACAACTTCAAACATCTCACTACGTATTTTCTCTCTCTAAATCCTCTCCTCCGTGACGTTCCACAATCCTTCGATGGAACCGAAGTCAATGGAGTTCTAAATCCCTAAGGTTGGGATTGCGAAGGTTAGCAATGGAGTCTTGAAGCTTTGAGCGAGGAAATCAACTGCTAGATCCTGAGGCGAAGAAGCTGAGGAGTGGATCCAAATTGCTGGATTAACAAATCCAGAACTGATGAAGAACTTCGCTAGTGAGGAATCATGGTTGAAGCTTAGGTAACTTCCAGCTTTCTAACTAGTTCAGGCCTAATCAATTTAGGTGAATAATTAGAGTTCAACCTCCAATTTAGCATTAGATTCTTAGGTTAATTGAGCACTTAAGGAATTAAGGTTCGATGCTTAAGGATTAGTGTTTTTCACCTAAGGAATTAGGGAATAACCACAAGCGGATTGTCCTCTGGATTAGGAAGTTTGATTATACTTTAATTGCATGTTTCTTGATGAATTTGTGAACCAAAGCAATCCTGACCTGTTTTCTATTAATCACCTTTCACATTTCATTTTAACTCTGTTTCTGGAAATACAAAAACAACTCTAAAACATTAAAACAATCAAAAAAACCGAATGAAATTCCTGTTTCTTTTGTTGGTTCAGCTTGTACTAGTCCAAGATTGAGGTACTTACCACAATCCCTGTGGGACGATCAAATATACTACAATTTTAACGACTGGTGCGCTTGCCAAGATATAAATCTGAGAGTCACAATTTTTAAACAAAGATTTTCACACCAATTTGATGACTCGGGATTTTAGCATCAAGTTAATGGCGCCGTTGCCGGGGATTGTTGAGTAATATCAACAATCCTTGGACCGGTACTAGACTGAACCGTTTTACTTTTGTTTACATTTAATACGTAGTTTCAATTTTGTTTTTATTAATAGTAGTTTGTTATTTTCATGTAGTTGTAGTCGTAGCTGTGAATCGTCCTTTTGTTTGACATTTGTTGTATGTAGTCAAGGAGCAGAGGAGAGCTTTTCTTCTTTGATCCTGACATCGACTTGTTAGAACGTAAACTGAGAAAAGAGAAAAAGCAAAAAGAATAAAAAGAAATGGAACAGAGGAGAGTTACATTAGGTGACTACTCCAGGCCGACTGAAGAAGGATCGCAATCTAGCATCCTTAGGCCACCAATTTCAGAAAATAATTTTGAACTGAAACCAGCTTTACTGCAGTTGGTAAGAAATGAACAGTTTGGAGGAAGTGAGGTTGAGGATCCAAATTTGCATCTAGCAACCTTCCTCCAAATTTGTGATACAGTAAAAATGAACGGAGTCCCTAACGAGGCAATCCGACTGAGGTTGTTTCCATTTTCTCTAAGGGACCGAGCAAAAGCCTGCTTGCAGAGTCAACCGAGAGGCAGTATTTCCACTTGGGAGGACTTGCAGAGAAAATTTTTGATTAAATACTTTCCTCCCTCTAAATATGCAAAGTTATGCAATGAAATCATGTGTTTCCAACAAAGAAGAGGTGAGTCTTTGATGGAAGCATGGGATCAGGATAGAGTTTGAGGAGATGTCCTCATTATCAGATTTCTGATCTGCAACAGGTAACTATTTTCTATAATGGTGTCAGGCCAGCTACCAGGGTCCTGATTGATGCCTCAGCTGGAGGTTCATTAACAACTAAAACTGTAGAAGAAGCCATAGAGATGATTGACGTTATGGCTTCTAATGAATGTCTGATTAGTGAAAGGAGCCAAGTCCCTAGGAGAGGGATATTAGAACTAGAAGCACAAGATGCTTATCTGGCTCAGAGTAAACTAATGACTCAGGCTTTGGAGAAACTAAGCATACAGATTTCAGAACTCCAAAAGCCGAGTCAAGTTTCTATGATAAATTGTGACTTTTATGGTGGAGACCATGAGAATGGAATGTGTGATCCAAATGTGCCTTCCGAGCAAGTGAACTATATTGGGCAGCAACAATATCAAAGGAATTATCCTTCTAATTCCTTTAATCCTAATTATAGGAGTCACCCCAATTTTTCCTGGCAGAAAGGTCCACATTTGAATCAGAACATCCCACAAAATCAACCCACAAATAGACCACAACAACCTTCTCACCCCCTGTTAAAGAAAAATCAGAACTTGAGAATGTACTTTCTCAGTTCATCCAGGCCACTCAGGCCAGTTTCAAAAATCAGGAAGCGTCCATAAGAAATTTAGAAAATCAAGTCGGACAGCTTTCTAAGTAATTAGCTGAGAGGTAAGCAGGCAATTTCCCTGGAGATACCGAGGTAAATCCAAGGGAACATTGCAAGGATATAATCACTAGGAGTGGAAAAATTATTTCTCCATCTCCGAGTCAGGAAATAAGCTCAGAAAAAGATAAAGAAAAAGAAATAGTGCAAGAAACTGAGCAGGTCAATAATGAAGCTGAAAATGAAAATGAAACAGAAAAAGAAAAAGAAAATAAAGTCCATCAAAAGAAAAAGAAAAAGGTTGATTTGATTCTGGAGGAAGCTTCTAAGCTGACTCCTGAAAAATTGAGGAATGCTCCATTTCCACACAGGTTTAAAAAGCAAATAGAAGAGCAGAAGTTTGCTAGGTTCTTAGATGTATTCAAGAAACTTCACATAAATATCCCTTTTGCCGAGGCATTGCAAGAGATGCCTTCTTATGCAAAATTTTTAAAAGAGTTATTGTCTAAGAAAAGGAAGCTTAAGGGGGATGAAATGATTGCTCTCACTCAAGAGTGCAGTGCAATCATTCAAAAGAAACTCCCTCAAAAGCTAGAAGATCCTGGATCTTTTACAATACCGTGTGCAATTGAGGATATTCATGTAGGAAGTGCTCTCTGTGACCTAGGAGCCAGTATAAATCTAATGCCTCTATCTTTGATGAAAAAATTGGGAATTAATGACCTGCAATCGACTCGCATGTCTTTGCAGTTGGCTGACAGGTCCATGAAATATCCCCAGGGGATGCTGGAAGACTTGTTAGTTAAAGTAGACAAATTTATCTTCCCAGCAGATTTTATAGTGTTGGATATGGAGGCTGACCGAGAGATTCCTTTAATCTTAGGTAGACCCTTCCTAGCTACAGGCAGAGCATTAATTGATGTAGAAAAGGGTGAACTCATGCTGAGAGTTCAGGAGGAGCAGGTAACCTTTAATGTTTCAATTCCATGAAACATCCGACTGAAAGGATGGATTGTTTAATGATTGAAGAGATTAAAAGTTACCAGACTCCAATGCTTTTAAAAACTGAGGAAGAGGCCTTACGAACCTTTTTAGAGGATGACTTTGACTCCGAGACTGAGGAGTTAAATGACTCTCACTCGGAAATGCTGAACCTACTGGAAGTATTAGAAGTAGGTGATTTTGAAAAAGAAAAGAAAAATGATTTGAAAATTAATGAAGTTGAGAAAGGAAAGGAAGTTTCTGAAGAAAAATATGATTTAAAACCTTTGCCTTCTCATCTAAAATATGTTTTCCTGAGAGAGGATGAAACACATCCTGTAATTATTAATGCTGACTTAAAAGAAGAGGATGTGGACAAATTAATAGGGGTTTTAAAGGCACATGAATCTGTGATTGGCTGGAATATTTCTGACTTGAAGGGAATCAGTCCCTCATTTTGTATGCACAAAATTCTGATGGAGGATGATTATTCCCCTGTAGTACAGCCACAACGCAGATTGAACCCAATAATGAAAGAGGCAGTCAGGAAAGAGGCGATCAAGCTTCTTGATGCAGGAATCATTTATCCTATCTTGGACAGCGCTTGGATCAGTCCGGTCCAAGTGGTGCCCAAGAAAGGAGGAATGACAACTGTTAAAAATGAAAAAGGTGAAGTCATAGCTACTAGACCGACCACAGGATGGAGAATGTGTATAGACTATAGAAGGCTGAATGACTTCACTCGGAAAGACTACTTTCCCTTACCGTTTGTTGACCAGATGCTTGAGAGATTATCGGGTCATGAATGCTATTGCTTCCTTGATGGTTACTCAGGTTATAACCAAATTGTGGTTGACCCAGAAGATCAAGAGAAGACAGCTTTCACCTGTCCATATGGAATTTTTGCCTATAGGCGCATGCCATTCGGTTTGTGCAATGCTCTAGCAACCTTTCAAAGGTGTATGCTGGCAATCTTTGGGGACATGGTGGAGAAATTCATTGAAGTATTCATGGACGATTTCTCTATTTTTGGTAGTAGTTTTGATTCATGCCTCAGCAACCTGTCTAAGGTGCTGGTGAGATGCCAAGAGACTAACCTTGTTCTTAACTGGGAAAAATGTCATTTTATGGTTAAGGGAGGGATAGTCCTTGGCCACAAAATCTCTGTTGAGGGCATTCAAGTAAACCGAGCGAAGATAGAAATCATTGAAAAACTACCTCCTCCGATCAACGTGAAAGGAGTGAGAAGTTTTCTAGGATGTGCTGGCTTCTACAGAAGGTTCATAAAAGATTTTTCAAAAATAGCTAAGCCTTTGACCGACTTGCTTGTAAAAGATCAGGTGTTTGTGTTTAATAAAAACTGTGTCAAGGCTTTTGAAAAATTGAAACAAAGTTTGACTTCAGCTCCGATCCTTGTAGTACCTGATTGGTCTTTACCGTTTGAATTAATGTGTGATGCAAGTGACTTTGCAGTCGGAGCTATGCTGGGTCAAAAAATAAGAAAATTAACTCATGTAATTTATTATGCTAGTAAAGTGTTGAACGAAAATCAAATACATTACACCACTACTGAAAAAGAAATGCTTGCTGTGGTGTATGCATTTGATAAATTTCGTGCTTACTTGATTGGGGCCAAGGTCATTGTATATACAGATCACTCGGCAATCAAGTACTTACTAGCTAAGAAAGAATCTAGGCTGAGACTGATCAGGTGGGTTCTGTTACTCCAGGAGTTTGACTTAGAAATACGAGACAAAAAGGGAGTAGAGAACTCAGTTGCCGATCAACTGTCTCATCTGGAAGGTGAATCGGATTCTGTTTTAATAAAAGAATAATTTCCAGACGAGAGGTTAATGGCAATTATCACCGAGCCATGGTATGCTGATATGGGCAACTTCAAAAGTGCCTCGGTGGTGCCTGATGGCTGGACATCCTAAATGAAGAAAAAATTCTTTCATGATAGCAAAAACTTTCTTTGGGATGATCCATTTCTGTATAAAATAGGAGTAGATGGAGTGATCAGGCGATGTGTGCCTGAATCCGAGCAAGAAAGGCTCTTGTGGCATTGCCACGACTCCTATTATGGAGGTCATCATGGTGCCTCCCGTACAGCAGCAAAGGTTTTACAGAGTGGCTTTTATTGGCCAACTATCTTTCAAGATGCTAAAGTGTATGTCAAAAGGTGTGATAAGTGTCAAAGGAGCGGAGGTCTCTCTGTTAAAGCTGGCATGCCTTTGACAAACATTTTAATTGTGGACTTATTTGACGTCTGGGGTATCGACTTTATGGGACCATTTCCAAAGTTGTTCTCCAACGAATATATACTTGTTGTTGTAGACTGTGTCTCCAAATGGGTGGAGGCAATTCTGACCAGAACCAATGATGCACATGTGGTGCTTAGGTTCATTAAGAAGAATATTTTCTCTAGGTTTGGAGTTCCGAGAGTACTTATTAGTGATGGGGGTTCACATTTTTGTAATAAAATAATGGAAAAAGCCCTGCGTCACTATGAGGTTTTACATAAAATATCCACTCCTTACCATCCACAAACTTATGGACAAGTTGAGCTGTCAAATAGAGAAATAAAGAGAATCTTAGAGAAAGTGGTCAGGAAATCTAGAAAAGATTGGTCGGTAAAATTAGATACTGCATTGTGGGCCTACAGAACAGCCTTCAAAACTCCGATTGGCATGTCTCTAAATCAATTAGTTTACGGAAAGGCTTTCCATCTCCCTGTGGAGTTGGAACACAAGGCGTGGTGGGCCACAAAGCTATTAAACATGTATTGTGACCAATCCCGGGAGGAAAGAGTTTTGAAACTCCATGAACTAGAGGAGTTCCGACTCAACGCTTATCAAAGTGCCTCCATTTATAAGGAGAAAACAAAGAGGTGGCACGATAAGTGGATCAATAAGAAGGAGTTTCAAAAGGGTGGTCAGGTTTTGTTATTCAATTCCCGACTGAGACTCTTCCCTGGAAAACTTAGATCGAAGTGGTCGGGGCCTTTTACTGTAAATGAGGTTTTTCCTCATGGTGCAGTTGAGCTGAAAGACCCGACCACCGATCGGATTTTTAAGGTAAACGGCCAGTGACTCAAACTCTACTTTGGAGGAGAGTTTGATAGGCAGAAAACCTCCTTGTTACTGCAAGCATCCTCTTAGATGCCATAAGGTCAAGCTAGTGACCTTAAAGAAGCGCTCTAGGGAGGCAGCCCTACATTCTGAGTGTTTTTAATGAGAAGAAAACTAAAAAAAAATTAGTCAATAAAGTTTAAATAAAATTTGTGAAGTTTGAAGAAGGGAGTCTGAGCTTGATTCTTCCATTTCGCTTAGGTAAAATACTAGTAGCTTAGGCGAGGCGCTGCTGTTGTGCTTCGCGCTTAAGCGAAAGTTTACTGAGCTGAGCGAAAGTAGTATACTCGGATAACTGTTACTCATTCTTAACCCTTTTTCCGACTGAACTTCACTCATCATTCTTCAATAAATTCCAAATTTTGATGCGAATAAAAAGGGAGACCTTAATAAAGGATTTCTGATCGTTGATTTAATAAACGGGTCAGATGATGAAGGGTGATTTATTTCAGTCAGCCTTTTATCACTCGGATTCCTCACTCATCACAGTCAGTTTTGTTTCCATTAGTCTCCTATTCACTCAGTATATTTTCTTGTCAGTCTTGTGTTCACTCGGTCTTCCATTTTCTCATTCATCCACTCGGCTTTCTCACTCAGTCTCTTATTCCCTCGACCGATCTCTTTCACTCGTTCTCTATTCACTTGGTCACTCTTTCATTCTTTCATTCGCACTTATTCACCCGATCTTTTTCACTCATTATTTCATGAATGCTTCATCTTCTATTTTTCTTTTTCATCCACTCAGTATTTTCATTCACTCAGTTTTCACTGTAGTTGTTCTTCTATCCACTCAGGTTATCTCCTTCTTCTTCTGTCTTTCACTCGTGTTTATTTACCCGGTCAGTCAGCCATGCTTTCGATTTCTTTCACTCATTTTTCCATTTTCCGACCACTCGTTGTTCATTCATTCGTTTTTCACTTTTACCCGGTATAATCCACTCGGTATTCATTTACTCGTTGTTTCGTTCCACCTAAATTCTTTCGTGGTTTTCTCACAAACCTCTCTGTCTTTTTCTTTTTCATCCACCCTCAATCTACTCGTGTTTTTTCCACTCGGTCATTCTTTTTCGTTCCTCACCTGTCCTTCAGTCTTTCATTACCACACTCTATCTTTTATCCATTCGTTCTTCCACTTGTTGCTTCATTCACTCAGCTTTGCTCATTTTTCTGTTCGTCTTTTATTCATCAATTTTTCTACTTACTCATTCCTGCTTTGCACTCGTTGTTTTGTTCACTCTTCTACTCGTCGTTTACCACTCAGTATCGCCATCACTCGGTATTTTTCTCCATACTCACTCGGTCATTTTCTTTTCACTCTTTCACTTGGTCTCCTCTTCTGCAGTCTTCCATTCACCGTCTCCCATTTGATCACTCGGTTTTCTTTCATTTGTTCACTTTAATTCACTCGTCCTTTATTCACTCTGTCAATCTCCCACTCATTCATTCTTCCACTCGTTCTTCTATACACTCTTCCAATCGTCCTTTATTTCTCCATATTCTTTCTTTTACTCGGACTTATTTTCATTGTTATTTCTCCCACTCATTTTTCTGTCCACTTGTAACATCCCAATTCCGAAGTTAGATACCGAATGAAAATTAAACGGTAAGAATTTGAATGCAAAGTAAAAGAATTAATTGTTAATCATAATCAATATAGCTTAAGAGTTAATGACAAGCTAATTGGACTTCGTTGGTGGGATGTGGCTGTTTATGATTGGCGGAAGGTGTGAGTGGACTGCGACTCACGCTCTCCTATCCCACTCCTTCTCTTCGCATACGTATATATGTGCATACCCTGTATTACTGTGTGTGCAAAAAAACTTCTCCCACTACTTCATTCTCTCTTTTCTTCTTCGTCTCCATCTTCTTTTCCTTTCCCCTATTTTTGTTCTTCACGATGACAGTGCGGGAAGAAGGTCAGAGCCCTCCAACTGGTGAAGGACGATCGTTGAGGCAGAGGAAGAACAGCGCTCCATTCCTAAACCAAGTGCAGAGTGCGACGGGGCGAAGGAAGGCTGAACGGATCGGAAGAAGGGCGTCGGATCCAACATCGAGAGCAGAAAAGCTTCTTGAGGTTCCTTCCGTAGGTAGGGGGCGCTTGCATGTCAAATGCATGGTCCACAAACGGTACCGGATAAATGTACTGCTTTGAGTGTATACATATGTTTATGACGACTGGATCTTATGCATGATCGATGGTTCTGGATTCTGTGTGTTTTACAGTGGTTATATAGTAGTTGCATGCAATCAAGATGGTGGTAATGTGGACTGTTAGCCTTTGATAATGACGAATGAAATGCATGGTTCCATCTTTGTTAACACTGTGAAAATATGAATGTGTGCTCGTTAGTTGATTTGTCAAATGCTATTACTTTGATTGCCCGATTGTTGTACTTATTGGGGTAACTGATAAAACAAATATAAAGGTTGTGTTGAATCTGTTCTACTTATGGTCACGAAGGAGGTATCGGTTGTGTGATGGTGCTTGCTGGTAAATGCATTAGCTGCATGTGTAAGAGTGGGGTGACCCGTGGAAGGTCATGAGCCTGAGGGAATGACTTCCAGCTACAGACCTTGGCTAGATCCCGAGAGAGCTCGTGGTAGCCATAGGAGCTAGAGAGGAGTCTCGAGACGCCAATGGGAGGCCGGTACCACACGGGAAGAGTTGAGGGACGAGGGGCCAGTAAAAGGGAAACTGTAACTGAAAGTCATCACTCGAGTCGGACCCGCAGGCATGCATGTAGATATGAGGTTGATTGGAACAGTACACATAGCATGTGTTAAGTGTTATGAATGATTTCCGAGTGTGTGGACACTTGTATGTGTTGTATGTGTACCATAGATATTATTCTACTTGCCTAACCTTAGTTAACTTGAAAACGATTGAATGAAAGTGAGTATGCGTATTGACACTGATACCGAGTCCTTGATTGTCATTTTACCTGTGAAAGCTCACCCCTGCAGTGGCTACATTTTCAGTGAACATCTCTCGGAACGAAGGATGAAGGAGGAGCTGAGTGCAGAACAAAACAGCTGAGAGCTTTTGAATATATGTGTATATGAATATACTGTGTGTAAGGTCCTGTTAAGCCTTGGCCGGCTCATGTTTTGGTTTTAGTCTTTACGTTAGAACTTGAACACCTTCGGGTAACAAAAGTCATGATGAAACTCTTGTAATTATTTGAATTCTTTCCTTTATATATTTATATATATATATGTTGTGTGTTCTCCTATACTGTAAGTGATATCCGAGCGGTAAATATGGATGCATGAGTATGCCTTACGAGCGTAGGAGGTTAGTGTGTTTATGGGTAGTTATGAAGCTGAGTGGTTCCGAGTGAAAGATTATATGTAAGCCGAGTGAATTAGCTGCTACTCCCCGAATGAATATAGGCCTGAGGATTTCCGAGTAAATGTAAGTATGAAATTCGAGTGAGATTCATTCACATGAGTTCCCCGAGAGAGAAGCACTTAGACGAATTCTTAGGGAAGTTTCCTCCAATGACATTCTGGTGAGTAACTTAGTGGAAAGATTCCCGAGCGCATAGGCTTAACTGATTCCGAGTGAAAACGTGTATAAGCTCTGAGCGGGAAATATTCCGAGTGAGAGTCTATAGAATCCGAGTGGAAAGTCCCTCACTTACCGGGCAAATCTAGTATGTACCTTGGTGGATATATATAAGAGACTATGTTATAGAAGGTAGGCGTGGGAGTCGTTTCTGAGTGTTGGAACCCCTCATACCGAGTTGCCTTAGGAGTGAATCCCGAGTGGACTTAGTCGTTTACCAAGTGTATGGATGTTTCAATGCCGAGTGAGGGTTTAGCCGAGTAAGACTCCTCGCTTCAGCGAATGGAGGATTCGCTCCAGTGAATGTGGGTCGCTGGAAGGCGTTGTCGCGGTGTCGCTCGAGCGAGTTGGGCGTCTCGCCCAGGCAGATTCGTGTTTCGCTTGAGCGAGTGTACGTTGTGTGGTGGTTCGCTCAGGCGCTATCGGTGCTTCCGTGTGAATGGTTTTTAATTCCCTTGCCTTCTTTCCTCTTTCTTCTTGGCCTTGGGACCAGCTCTCATATCTTCATATATGGGAGTGTTTTATTAGGGATCCAGGTTATTCCCCAATTAATTTGTGAAAATTTTCCCCCCTAAAATCAGGATGTTACACCACTCACATCCTAATGCAGTTGTTCACTCGTCTCTCCTGCACTTTACTTCATTCATGCATACTTTCACTCGTTCTTGTACCCATTCGTTCTTCATTCACTCAGGATCATTTCCATTCAGTTTTCATTCACTCGGGATCCTGTATTCATTCACGTGTCGTTCTTCCATTTGTTCTTCCACTCACTCTCTCATCTACTTATTGCTTTCATTCGTTCGTTCTTTTTCATCGTTTGTTCATTCATTCGTTTTCTTCATCACTGTCACTCATCTTTCATGAATCCACTCGGTATCTCTTCCCACTCTCACTCGATCTTCCACCTAGTCAGTATGTGAACCGAGTAAGAATATCTAAAAAAAATAATAATATGTATTTATTATAATATTAATAAAGTAATAAATAAAGCTGGAGCATACTTACACGTTTCTTGGATAGTAACTTCAACAGTATAAAAACCTTTTAGCTTTCAACCCTAAGTACCTATGCTGAAACTTGGGTTGAAGACAAAAAGGCACTTTCTGATTTCTAAGAAAGGTACTATCTTTCCACTTATTTTGTTCACTTTTAAGTACATGCTTAGTATTTTCTTGCTTCTTTGTTAATATTCTTCCACTGTTCATAGCCATGCACCTCACATTTTTGGTTTGCTGTGTTTCTTTTGGATTTTTGTTCTTATTTTTCATTTAGGTTGTTTATCAGCATTCTTTTAACATTAACCATGAAAAGAAGATCACAGAGACTCCTGCAAAAACCTAGACTAAATTTTGCAGAAGGAAGTGTGAGAAGAAAGTAAACAGATAACGAAAAGGAAGTAGCAACCATAAGTATATCTGATTCTTCTAAACCTGCCCACAGCTGAAGTCAAGCTGAGAGGAATGCATCTCCTTCGGTTCAAAGGAATGCATCCCCTACACCTGAGAGAAATGAAGCACCAGTAGTTGAAGATGTTGACAGGCACGGGTTCAGAAATATTAAGGCTGCTGAAGAATATGCTATAGAGTTTAAAACCAGAGACCGAACGTCCCAGGCAATCTGCAGGAGCCGGTTCTTCTTCTTCTAACATTTCTATGGTGTTGTAGGAATTGCAGGTCATGAAGAAGATGCAACTTGGAATTTATGATCGGGTCTTGAACCACGATCTCATGCTTAGGAAGATTGCCACGAAATTGAGGGTAGAACACATAGTAGAAATGGGAGCCCCACCTGACAGAGATGCGTGGTTGGCTTCCATTGGATTCACGATTCCCTCAGAGGACGTATCCCGAGCAGCTGATTCCCCACCATCTTCCCAACAGGACAAAGAGAATGAAGATCAGGATGCTTGAGTTATTGCTACGTGTTATTATGATGTTTTTATATAATTAACTTGACATTATTTTAACTGTTTCCTGAACAAGGAATTCACTTTTATTTTAGTTGTAATGAAATTTTCTTTCTTTGTTAAAATTGCTTGTTTTATTCTGTTTTTCGATTGTATCGGTAAATTAATGTATCCCAATCCGACCACGTGTTTCCCATCCACAGCCACTCAGGTAAAAAGGGAAGTATTTTTTCCGACTCACTCCTTAATTGATATTCTGACTCCTTAATTGCTAAAATATGCTTATTGTTTAATTTCAAATCCATCTTAATAATTTAAAAGTTTACTGATTCTTAAGCTGTAGTCGGATAAATTAACTGATTGGTTTTGTTTAACTCATGATCTCTGCCCATAACTTTTTCATCATTAATTAATTGTTTACTTGGCATGTTAGTTAGCAATCTGAATGTATGATCTTACATTAAGTTTGGGGACATGACTGGCTGATTAACTGTTATATTCGTAGCTTTCGAGCCTGTTTTATCCTTTTCTGAGTGAACCTGCATGCTAGTTAGTGAGACAAAATTTGTTTCAGTACTTGCTAATTGTTTGTATGCCAGCCAATCGAAAATGATGAAGGCCTTCTTTGTTAATTTAGCCAGGGCCAAAAGTAACCTTCCTAATATATTTAATTATCCTTTGACCCAAAAATTATGTTTGAGCCTGAGACCCTTTTATTCTGTTTATTCACCTAACGTTACAAGCCTATTTATCTCGAAAAACAAATTGACTGATTTACCTCTGGATGTTCTACTGATGAGTTGTTCAGTCTTACTTATTGCTAGGGACTAGCAAGTTCTAAGTTTAGGGATGAAGAGTGTGCCTAGCATCAATTAAGGACACACTCCGACCTTGGTTATAGATGAATAAATAGAGAAATGAAGGGAGAAATAGAAAAATAGATAAGCTGAGAAGAAAAATGAAAAAAAAATCAGCAAGGAAAAAGGTGCAAAGCACCGATTGAAATGTGATCGGAAAAAGATGGAAAAGAAGAAAGAAAAGGAAAAGTCCGAAGGACTGAAAGAAAAAGAACAGAGTTAAGTTAGCATTCACTCGGAAAATAATGGAGCTTGCTAAGTAAAGGCAGTTAAGTTAAAAATTAAGTCAAGGCATCAGTGGACACATCTTGTAACCTGATATTCACTCGGAAAACAATAATTGAGCCTGTAGCCCAGCCCCGTTATAAGCTTAAAAGCCCTTACTGATCTGATTGTGTTGGCATATGGCATGACGTTTAGAACTGTTGCAAGCCTATGTTTATCTAACAAGTATGCAGGTGATGAGTGCATTCTATTTACCCTATACACCGAGAGAAGAGTTAAACACCGACCATTAAGGAAAGCATCAGCAGCTTGTCTCCCAAAGGAGGTGTAAGTTATTATACTTTTAGAAATTGCGAAAAGAAAGCATGGTCGGTATTCAATAATTATAGCATGAACTAAGTTAAGGAAAGGTTGATTGTGTTAAATAACAGCTTGTTAGTTAAATAATCTGAATAGTTGCTTAAGGACAAGCAAGTTTTAAGTTTGGGGATGTGATAAGTCTTGAAAAGACTTAATTAATTCTGCTTTTTATTTGAATTAATTCATTGTTTAGTAATTAGTTTAGCCTTTTATTTAATTAGTTGCTACCAATTTATAATTTATTTAATTATTTCAAAAGTGTTTTATTTATGTAAGAAAATGGTTAAAAAAACATTAATTAGTTAAGAGTTTATGATTATTTGTAATTCCATTAAGCAGCCAGCATACAAACGCTGGGCAAATTAGTTGTTTATTGGTGCAGGAAAAGAATTGCTCAAGCTGAAAGGAAAAAGCCGAATGAGATTTGGAAAATCCGAGTGATATTTCACAAATCTGACTGAAAAGAGTCCAAGAGCCCAAACTGACCGAGACTTCAAAAGAGGCCGACTGAAAAGACTTCTCAAAAGGTTGACTAGAAGGAATTAATGAAAATCCGACTTGAAAGACTTCCAAGATACCGACTCCAAAATAGAACAAGGAACCGATTGAAAATAAAAAGAAGAACCCGAGCGTCAATTTCAGAATGCTGATTAAAAAGTCAATTCTCTCAAGCGACAGTTAAATTCACTCGGGCGAGCGTCAAAGTTCGCTCAAGCAAGCAAGCTTACACTCAACGTGACCTCAAAACATCATTCATTCGCCCAAGCTTATTCATAATGCTTAAGCGAGAAGGCAACACTGCAGTACATATCTTAAGTTCGCCCAAGCGAGAACCCAGTACACTCAAGCGAAAAAGCTGATATTTAAAACAGTGATTGTTCCCTCCAGAATCCACTCGGCACCAGTATTGTTTCCTGCTGCCTTCTCTCCTACTGCTGCACCTTAGTAATTTAAGTAGTGAGCTGTTAATTAGTTACTGTTGAGCTGTAAATTAGCTAATGATGAACTGTAACCTGCTAAGAGCTGAGCTGTAATTAGTTAATTATTCTGTAAATTATGTAGTTAGTTAGTTTAGTCGTTAACTTAAGTTTCCTAAGTTATTAGTTAAGTTAGTTAGTAGGTAGATGCCTATATATATGTTTGTACATATTCTGTAAAAGAACAGAGACAGATTCATATAGAATACATAGAATACAATTCATTCACAACTTCGAACATCTCACTACGCATTTCCTCTCTCTAAATCCTCTCCTCCATGACGTTCCACAATCCTTCGATGGAACCGAAGTCAATGGAGTTCTAAATCCCTAAGGTTGGGATTGCGAAGGTTAGCAATGGAGTCTTGAAGCTGTGAGCGAGGAAATCAACTGCTAGATCCTAAGGCGAACAAGCTGAGGAGTGGATCCAAATTGCTGGATTGACAAATCCAGAACTGATGAAGAACTTCGCTAGTGAGGAATCATGGTTGAAGCTTAGGTAACTTCCAGCTTTCTAACTAGTTCAGGCCTAATCAATTTAGGTGAATAGTTAGAGTTCAACCTCTAATTTTGCATTAGATTCTTAGGTTAATTGAGCACTTAAGGAATTAAGGTTCGATGCTTAAGGATTAGTGTTTTTCACCTAAGGAATTAGGGAATAACCATAAGCAGATTGTCCTCTGGATTAGGAAGTTTGATTATACTTTAATTGCATGTTTCTTGATGAATTTGTGAACCGAAGCAATCCTGACCTGTTGAATTTGTTTAAGACATTAGCTGAGGTTGTTACTTCAATTACATCTTGGGCTGGTTGAGGTGCGGGTTAGTCTCCTGGGTCTGTTGAGGTGTTTGATTGGTTTCCTGGGTCTGTTGAGCCCTCTTTTTGTCTTTAGCCACTGGACATGAACCCCTCCTATGTCCAATCTTACCACACTCACCATATTTCCCTAGTTGCAGCCTCCTCTACATTTTCTTTGTATAGTTGTCTTCTCTATTAATATTTTTATTCTTCTCACTTGACTCCCTGTCATTCTTTGTAGGGTTCTCTTTCCTTCTATGCTTTCTCGGCCTCCTAATGGTCTTTTGAATTGTTGGTGGAACCGGTGGGACAAAGTATGTCTTCTCCCAAAACTCTGACCCTGGGACTGATTCGATATGGTGTTGATAAGTTGCATCCCAAGCTGCCATGGTGAGACCAACATGGCAATGATCCTCAGGTCTTTCTACTTTGTGAGCTATTGCTGCACAAGCATGTTTGCATGGCATACCTGTAGTTAATATACAACCATCAGTTTATATTACACACTGAATTCTTAAAATTAAACATTCCAGACTAAACACACACTTACTTGTCAGGTGCCAAACTATACAAGTACATTTTGTGTCTCCAAATCAACAGACACCTTGTTTGGAAAACAACTAACCTCGTACCTTTCAATTCCATCATCACCTAGTCAGAATATATGACAAGTTAGACACCTTATAAAAACCCTAAAAGAAAAATAATAATTAGGCAAAATAACAAAGATGAGATGCCTGTCCACACCACTGTCCAGTTGTTACTTGCAGACTTGGCCTTCTCTAACCTACTCTATTGAATTGGGGGTAACCTCCTAGAATGGCCTGTTAACTTCAGCTTGTGATTGCCTATGGTGACCATGATATAGTGTTAGGAAATCCCTAAGCACGAGCAGCGGAAAAATAAAAGGGATTCCATAGGATTTGCAAGGTTTCGTGTTTCAAAGCACAAAACAATTTCGAAATTCATTTTGGATTACCTCTTGAAGAACTCCGAAGCAGTCGTAGCCTCGTCCTTTAGGAGTCCACACGAGCACTCCCACCAGAATCGCAACACTTGCCAACTGCTAGTTTGACGGCGTGTAGCTCTTGCAACTTTTACGAATTTGTGTCTCACTTGAGTGAACGGCCTATGAGCATCTTATGGTCTATTTATAGGCTTAGGTTTGACCTAATTTGTTCTCTCTAAAAGTGGGCTCCTTACTTATTCCAAATGAGTTAGGCCCAATAGCTTTATTTTAGTCCAACTAAAATAAGACAACATTTTCTGATGGGCTTACTCTATGTGTGTGACCCTATAGGTAAAATACCTGGTCATATTAATAATAAACTATTTTATTATTAATATAAAATAAGAGCGGCATCTAGCAATGCATCATTATGTCCGAATATTATCAACATAACCTATAAGTGATAATTATTTAATATGTTTATTCCTTTTGTCACGATATCCTAATTGGGCCCAAGGCATGGTCGCGTCATCCTTGTACGGCCCAATTTATTTTACTTGATACCAGAGTAGACTGGATCCGAATAAATATCTAATATTTATTCTTTCTAGCATGGCCATGTGTTTTCTTAGTCTTACTCCATCAAGTGGCCTATGGATATCACTCCTGTCACATAGGAGAGACAAATCCCATCTACATCACTCACATCCCTCTGTATAATTTGTTCATTGCCTAATCACAACCTTTATAGTCCTCTTGTTACAGAAGACGTTTAATTGTATTAAAACAATAAACTCCTCATGTAGGAATCGTAGTGACTTCAGGTCGAAGGACTACATATACCATTATCACATTGAGAATCGTTTATGACAATCATGTAACGATCCATGCAACGTTCTCATGGTGGGTCTGTCCAGTACATCATTACTCTTAATGTGTACCTGTGTGAAGACTCGATATCATCTATATCTATGATCTGTGAGATCAGGTCATCAGTACACTCACACACTAGTCTCAGTGTAATTACATGTCCCCATGTAAATACTTGACTAGGGACATTTTAGGAATAATTTTTATATGACCTATTACTCCAAGGATAAATATGTTTTAAAACAATTTTAAACTGAAATATTTATTCTATTAATAAGTAGAAAAATGATACAAATGAAGAAGCATAAAAGCTTATAGTGCATACACCAACAATCTCCCACTTGCACTAGAGCCAATCAGACATTTGCTAATGCCTAATGATCTAGTGTGCCCCTCATGTTTTTGTTGTGTAAGAGGTTTTGTAAGTGGGTTAGCAATATTCTCATCAGTATGCACCTTACATATCTTTACATCTCCTCGGTCAAGGATCTCTCGAATGAGATGAAATCGCCTAAGTATATGCTTGGATCGTTGATGTGATCTAGGTTCCTTAGCTTGTGCGATTGCTCCACTATTGTCACAGTAGAGACTTATAGGGTCCACAATGCTAGGAACAATCCCAAGTTCTGTTATGAACTTCTTGATCCATACTGCCTCTTTTGCAGCATTTGAGGTAGCAATATACTCAGACTCTGTAGTAGAATCAGCAACTGTCTCTTGCTTTGAACTCTTCCAGCTTACAGCGCCACCATTTAGACAAAACACGTACCCAGATTGCGATCTTGAGTCATCCTTATCAGTTTGGAAGCTAGCATCAGTGTAACCTTTTACAATGAGCTCTTCTTCCCCTCCATATATCAAGAATGAATCCTTAGTTTTTCTTAAGTACTTTAGGATATTCTTGACAGCAGTCCAGTGACTTTCACCGGGATCAGACTGGTATCTGCTCGTCATGCTTAAAGCGTACGAGACATCTGGTCGGGTACATATCATGGCATACATGATTGATCCAATAGCAGATGCATATGGAATCTTATTCATCCGTTCTCTTTCTTCTTTAGTGGAAGGAGATTGAGCTTTTGATAAGCTTATGCCATGAGCCATAGGCAAAGTTCCTTTTTTTGGAATCTTGCATGTTAAACCTTTTTAACACTTTGTCTATGTATGTATTCTGACATAGGCCAAGAAGTTTTCTTGATCTATCTCTATAGATCTTAATTCCCAACACGTAGGTTGCTTCACCTAAGTCTTTCATAGAAAAACAGCTTCCCAACCAACTCTTCACAGACTGAAGAGTAGGAACGTCATTTCCAATAAGTAGTATGTCATCAACATACAGGACCAGAAAAACAATTGTGCAGTCACTAACCTTCTTGTAGACACAAGGTTCATCCTCATTTTTAGTAAAGCCAAATTGTTTAACAGCTTCATCAAAACGAAGATTCCAGCTTCTGGAAGCTTGCTTAAGTCCATATATAGAACGTTGTAGCTTGCACACCTTCCTGGATGCTTCAGGCTTAACAAAGCCTTCAGGTTGTGTCATGTACACTTCCTCAAGAAGATTTCCATTAAGGAAAGCAGTCTTGACATCCATTTGCCATATCTTATAATCATGGTATGCAGCAATAGCAAGCAGAATCCGAACAGACTTTAGCATAGCAACTGGGGAAAAAGTTTCATCATAGTCTATACCATGTATTTGCTTGAAACCTTTAGCCACCAACCTTGCTTTAAAGGTACTTATATTACCATCCATGTCAGTTTTCTTTTTGAAAACCCACTTGCATCCTATAGGTTTTACCCCTTCAGGTGCATCAACCAAGTTCCAAACTTGATTAGTGTACATGGAGTCCATTTCAGATTCCATGGCTTCTAGCCATTTCTCAGATTCTGAACTTGCAATGGCCTCTTCATAAGATGTTGGCTCATTTTGATCCATTAGGAATACATCTCCTTCCTAAGTTACAAGAAATCCATATCTTTCAGGTTGTTGACGTATTCTACTTGATCTACGCAAGTCTTGTGCTACTGGAGCTGGTGTTATCACAACATTTTGTGGGTCCTGCTCCACTTCCACCATTGGCTCTTCAATGCCTTGTGAGTCTTGAATTTCTTCAAGTTCTACTTTCCTCCCACTGATTCTTGTAGAGATGAATTCCCTTTCTAAGAATACAGCATTCCGAGCAACAAACACTTTGCCCTTAGTAGGATTGTAAAAATAATAACCCTTAGTTTCTTTTGGGTATCCCACAAAAAGACATTTATCTAACTTGGGCCCAAGTTTATCAAAACTTTAGCGTTTAACATAAGCTTCACAGCCCCAAATCTTAAGAAAAGACATACTAGGTCGTTTCCCAGTCCATATCTCATATGGTGTCTTTATGACAGCCTTTGATGGAACACGGTTAAGTGTGAAAGTTGCTGTCAACAAAGCATGTCCCCAGAATGAGTTAGGGAGGTCAGTTTGACTCATCATTGATCGAACCATGTCCAACAAGGTTCTATTTCTCCGCTCAAAAACCCCATTCCATTCTGGTGTTCCAGGGGGAGTAAGTTGAGATATAATCCCACACTCTTTAAGATATTCATCAAACTCTAGGCTCAAATATTCACCACCTCGATCGGATCGAAGTGCTTTAATTGTATTGCCAAGTTGGTTCTCTACTTCATGTTTAAACTCCTAGAACTTTTCAAAGGATTCTGATTTATGTTTCATGAGAAACACAAATCCATATATACTGAAATCATCAGTAAAAGTGATGAAGTAACTAAAACCTCCCCTAGCCATTGTCCCTATAGGCCCACATACATCACTATGTATCAAGCCAAGAAGATCACTCGCCCTTTCACCTTTTCCGGTAAAAGGGGTCTTGGTCATCTTCCCTAATAAACAAGATTCACATGTATCTATTGATTCAAAATCAAAACATTCTAAATATCCATCTTGATGGAGTTTAGAAATACGTTTCTCATTTATATGTCCTAGGCGACAATGCCAAAGATAAGTTGGGTTTAAATCATTTGTTTTAACCCTTTTAGTATTAATATTATAGATAGGGGTTTCGAGATCTAGAACCTAAAGTCCATTACTCAAATTTTCACAACAATAAAACATGTCTTTTAAATAAACAGAACAACTATTGTTCTTTATTGTAAAGGAAAACCCTTTCTTATCAAGACAAGAAACAGAAATAATATTTCTCCTTATTACAGGAACAAAATAACAATTGTCCAATTCAAGGACTAACCCTGAGGGCAAGGATAAAAAATAAGTCTCTACAGCTAATGCAGCAACTCTTGCTCCATTTCCAATGCGTAGGTCTACCTCGCCCTTCATTAACTGCCTACTCCTTCTTAGATCCTGCACATTAAGACAAATGTGAGATCCACATCCAGTATCTAATACCCATGATGTTGAAGTTGACATGTTAATTTCTATAACAAAAATACCTGAAGTGGAAGTCTCACTTCCCTTCTTCTTAAGCTCTTCTAGGTACTTTGGACAGTTTCTCTTCCAGTGTCCCTTTTGTCCACAATGGTGACATTTACCTTCCTTAGCCACCCCGCCCACAGGTTTTAAGGCTGATGTACTTGGCTTATCCTTGCCTTTCCAAATCTTCTTGCCATTTCCTACAATAGCCTTTCCTTTGCCTTTATACATGCCCTTTCCTTTACCTTTGCCAAAATTGACCATCATTATGGCCTTGCCCTTTCCTTTAGAAATATTGGACTCAGCAGTCCTCAACATATTGAGTAGCTCTGGCAATGTTTTGTCCAATGCATTTATGTTGTAATTCATGATGACTGGCTTAAAACTGTCAGGTAATGATTTCAAAATGAGATCGGTAGCCAACTTCTAAGGGAAGGGGAATCCTAGCCTAGCTAGATTCTCCAAGTACCCAATCATTTTGAGCACATGAGGTCCTACAGAACCTCCCTCTTCAAGTCTGCAGCTAAATAGGGCTGAAGAAACTTCATATCTTTCTTGGCCAGCTTGACCTTGATATAGTTTCCTTAGGTTTTCGATCATATCGAAAGCCTCCATATGCTCATGTTGCTTCTGAAGCTCAGGAGACATGGTTGCCAGCATAAGGCATTGGACATCTAAAGCGTCATCCTGATGCTTCTTGTAAGCATCCTTGTCAGCTTTAGAGGCATTGTTCGCGGGTGGTTCTGGAATCGGACCTTCCAGGACATACTGTTTTTTCTCTTGTTTGAGGACAATCCTCAAATTTCTATACCAGTCAAGGAAGTTAGAACCAGACAATTTTTCTTTGTCTAGGATTGATCGCAACAAAAGGTTTGAAGGTGTGTTTGACGTCATGGTTATCTAAAACAGAAAATATGTAGTAAGTATCATTTTCAAAACATATTTAAATTATGGTCATTTAAATTAAATATGTCTCCCACTATTTTGATTCAAAACAAAATACCCTCCACGAATCAGAAAATCCCGTTGGAAGATTTTCTAGTGGGCTAAGATCCATATTTTGCCAAGCGTTAAGTCAGCTTTGGCTGATCACCTAATACTTGGTTATTTAGGTAGGAAACTTTTTCCAATTGTATCTTTATACAACTCTTAGTCATTGGGTTAAGTAACCATTACTAATTATTCATCTTATGAATATTTAGCCCAATGTTTACGCCTCTAAGAATTATTCAATCCAATTGAAAACTTAGTTAAGTTAAAGCCCAATAAAACAGTTTGGATATTACCATTATCCCATCGCGTCTTACTAATATAAATAATAGTGCCTTGCTTTGGAAGACCCACTATTTATTGACATTAGTGTTGACAAGTGTACTTATTGGAAGGCGTTTATAACTTAATATTATTTTGAGGGATTTTAATTTATTTTAAAATTACCGTATTTGTTAAACGCTTTAACATAATAAAATTATCCCCAAAACATGCAAACGAAATTGTGAGATGGTTATGGTCTTCCTAGAAGAAAAATAAATAAATAAATAAACCTAAAGGAACTATATGCCAAGGCTTCATGAAGTCCTACTTCTTGAACCCACCATCCTCTTGGAGTCACCACTCCTTGGTTCCTTTCAAAGACAAAAGCGCTTAGAGTCACCACTCTAGTTTTCTTCTAGATCTCTACTTGTTGCCTCGATCAAGATTACAAGATTTTTAAAGAAACCCGCTTTACATACGAGTGAAGGGTTGAGAAAAGAAATACAACAAAATGAAGAGAGGCACAGCACGCAGGCTGTATTTAAATAAAATAACTAAGACCATAACCATTCACCATGCAACGTGTTAATTAATTAATTATAACCCATTTGAAATAATTTAAAAAAAATAAATTTTTTTTAAACGGGCCATTAAACACGTGGGTCGGTAATAAGGCGCTACGCAGAGAATGTACGGGGGTCCCGCTAAAGTTGGTTCCCAGGAAAGAGAGGTGGGTCCGGTGTGACCGCTTAAGTACCAAATCTTTCCTAGCCAGAACGTCCCACTGACCATTAACAGCTCTAAAATTTCGGCTAGGGTTTCAACCACTTTGAAACCCTAATTCCTTGTTGCGAACACTTCACAACGCAGTCGTCAAGGCACATGGAGGCAGCGCCGTCTAGGGTTTCAAAACCTAGAATTCAATTTGCGCTAATGCCAACATGCAATGCCTTTCAATGACGGCCGTCTAGGTTTCAACTCTTGAACCCTAGATTAAGGAACGACCATGGTTTAACACTTAAACCTTATCACTTAATGCCCCATAACATGAACCATTCATGTTCGAAGATCAACTCAATTGATTCAAAGTTTGTACGATGACTATCATATGAGTAAAACACATATCAAATATAAAAATTGCATAAACTCATACATACTAAAATTGAGAAACTCTATAACATAAATCATATACAATTTATAAAGAATAACTCAAAATTATATGTATCATGCCAAAACAGAGGTCATACCATATACATGATTAATCATTGTAATAATATGCATCATATGCGATAACTCAAAATAGCAACATAATCATGCATGTTCATTTTCGAATCCTAGTTTCACAAAACATTTTCGCAAAACAAAATTGCAAAGCTTTAAACAACGAAACGATTTCGCAAATCATATTTTCCAAAAGCTCTTGCAAACGAAAACATATCATCATAAAATATAAACAAATGCCCAAAACACGGTTTTGCAACCTAGGCTCTGATACCACTGTTAGGAAATCCCTAAGCGTGAGCAGCGGAAAAATAAAAGGGATTCCATAGGATTTGCAAGGTTCCGTGTTTCAAAGCACAAAACAATTTCAAAATTCATTTTGGATTACCTCTTGAAGAACTCCGAAGTAGTCGTAGCCTCGTCCTTTAGGAGTCCACACGAGCACTCCCACCAGAATCGCAACACTTGCCAACTGCTAGTTTGACGGCGTGTAGCTCTTGCAACTTTTGCGAATTTGTGTCTCACTTGAGTGAACGGCCAATGAGCATCTTATGCTCTATTTATAGGCTTAGGTTTGACCTAATTTGTTCTCTCTAAAAGTGGGCTCCTTACTCATTCCAAATGAGTTAGGCCCAATAGCTTTATTTTAGTCCAACTAAAATAAGACAACATTTTCTGATGGGCTTACTCTATGTGTGTGACCCTATAGGTAAAATACCCGGTCATATTAATAATAAACTATTTTATTATTAATATAAAATAAGAGCGGCATCTAGCAATGCATCATTATGTCCGAATATTATCAACATAACCTATAAGTGATAATTATTTAATATGTTTATTCCTTTTGTCACGATATCCTAATTGGGCCCAAGGCATGGTCGCGTTATCCTTGTACGGCCTAATTTATTTTACTTGATACCGGAGTAGACTGGATCCGAATAAATATCTAATATTTATTCTTTCTAGCATGGCCATGCGTTTTCTTAGTCTTACTCCATCAAGTGGCCTATGGATATCACTGCTGTCACATAGGAGAGACAAATCCCATCTACATCACTCACATCCCTCTGCATAATTTGTTTATTGCCTAATCACAACCTTTATAGTCCTCTTGTTACAGAAGACGTTTAATTGTATTAAAACAATAAACTCCTCATGTAGGAATCGTAGTGACTTCAAGTCGAAGGACTACATATACCATTATCACATTGAGAATCGTTTATGACAATCATGTAACGATCCATGCAACGTTCTCATGGTGGGTCTGTCCAGTACATCATTACTCTTAATGTGTACCTGTGTGAAGACTCGATATTATCTATATCTATGATCTGTGAGATCAGGTCATCAGTACACTCACACACTAGTCTCAGTGTATTTACATGTCCCCATGTAAATACTTGACTAGGGATATTTTAGGAATAATTTTTATATGACCTATTACTCCAAGGATAAATATGTTTTAAAATAATTTTAAACTGAAATATTTATTCTATTGATAAGTAGAAAAGTGATACAAATGAAGAAGCATAAAAGCTCATAGTGCATACACCAACATATAGGTCCTAACCTCCTCTAGCATTGTCACAATGGGCTTGCACTTGGCATGCACAAGTTTGGAGTTTAGGACTTCATAGTTGTTGTTGGTGATGTTCTCTACCTTATAGTTTTCATCAAAGAAGGCCTTGCTCCATGCCTCCTTTGAAAACTTACACAAGTATGTCTAAGCCTTCTCATCCACTATCCTAATCTTCAGCATATTTTTTAAAACTCATTTGTAGTTGTTGACCTGGCTATTTGCCACAGAAGTCCCCTCAGCTCCTTCCCCCTCCATTGTTTAAAGAAGTTTTGCCATAGGTGCCAAACACTATATCTGAGTAGCACACCTGGCATTACTTCTTGAAGTGTAGGTGTGGCACCTTTAATCTGCTAAATAATATTAAAGATATTAATATTTTGGTAACAAAAATTAGGATTAATTTTTTATGATTAAAAACAATCGTTGGAAGAACAACACCATAATTAAAATTGTTAACAATCACCCTGAATCTATATAAAGACCTATCTCATATATGATGATATGAGAAGGTATATTATTTAAGTAAATACCTATTTAGGAATCATTCACAAACTATAAATCGTATACTAGTAGAATATTTAAAATTATCCCAAAGACAAGTTTGAATTTTTAAGAATTGGTTCTAAAATGGTCACATTAGTAACACTTACTTATTTTCCTAAATTTACATGACACTTCAAAGATTCTAAATTACATGATCACGCCTTATCACATCATAAATGTGCCTTTAGGTGCAACACTACCATATTATGTTTAATGAACAATCCAAAGTCATGTTAGTAGGTTATAACACCCTAAATTTTTTAAAGAAAACAATTTATAGAATAATGGTGATTCATTATTTATGGTCAAATAATTATGGAAGTTTCATTCGGCACTAGAGGTGAATTATCGGTCAATTAAGATTTACCAGAACTGGGCAATTTAACAGATGATGTGGGACCCACTTTGTCAAATTAAATATTTGATGGGTCTAGGACATTTAGAAAATTATTGTGGTTTGGGTGGTATAGTTAAAATAATTTTTAGTGTTAAGGAGATAATTAATTGGACACGGCATATGATGTGAAACGGTAAAATTATGAACCAAATTGGAATAAAAGAAAATGAAAACTTCCATTTTCCTTTCCCTCTTAGCCGTCCACTTCTCTCTCTCCCATATTGCTTTTCACATTTTTACAAAATGGATAATGGGCTAATGGTGCATTGCTTTATCCAATGGGTAAAAGCCCAATATTTACACATTCCCTCTCTCTCTTTTCCCTTCATTTCCGGTGACACTCTCCTTTTTCTCTTCTCCTTCATTTTTCTTCTTCTCCTCCACTCTCTTTACCTCCAAAACCATATGGCACCATTCTACCTCTATTTCTTACCAAAATCAACACTTGAGCTAAGAGATATGAAGCATTTGTGGAGCTTGGGAACCAATGTTGAAACATCATCTTCTTCCTCCTTCTTCATTTTTGTTTTTGATGAAGCATGGATGTGAGGTAAGGATTTCTTGCCTCCTTTCTATTTCATTATGGTTTTTAAGTTATTTAAGTTAAAATGGTAATGTTGGAAGTTGGATTATTGAAGAAAATAATGAACCCTAAGTTGGATGGTTTGAGAATATGATTTTGTGTTATAAATAGATGTGGGTTATTGAGTTTATGAGGATTCTTGGAAAATAGTGGATATTGGGTGATGTTGGGTGATTTTGATGAAAAACCCTAAGTGTAGTGGTTTAGGGGTTTTTGGATAAATTGATGATTTTGATGATCTTGAATATTCTAGAATGATTTATGTGAAGGGAATGAACTTTTAGAATCATTGAGATTGATTAATAAGGTTGATGATATATGCATGCATGTAGGAATGATGATTTGAGGTGTTGGGTTGAGAGTGAATATGAGATTTTGTTATTGTGATAATAGTAGTTAAAAACCATTGAAAAGGGATACTTGAGTTGATGAGTAGTTAGGCCATGATAAATATCTTAAGAGTTGTTGATTGATGATGGTATTGAATGAGTCAAGAGACTTATGAAGGATTTGAATAAATTGTGATGATAGTTGAGGGATTCATAAGATATTGGATGCCTTATGGTTATGGGCCATGATGTTGTTGTTGTTGGAATTGTTTAGCCCTTTTGAAACCTAGAGAATATTGGTTTTGGGAAAGGAATTCCCGAAGCCTAACATAAGCGTATGGATTGGAGTTTAGACAAGTCTAAGATTTGATTATGAGATTTATGAAAATGATGCCTTAGGATGGCTTATTAATTTCATATACAAAAATATGTTTGTTTGTAGGATTGTGTTCCAGACGATGACATGGAATAATCGGAGCACTTGGATTGCGGCTCTTCTCTCGAGGTAGGAGAGGAGTTTACATTCCAAATGCATGAGTTATATAATTGATGATTATGGTATGTGATGATACTCATGCTTACCTTGCCATGATTATGTTGAATGATAAGATAATGGATAATGTGATGAATATTATGCTTGGCAATGGTGGATTTTTAAGAATGACATATATATGTATATATGAGTTGATGATGAATGTTTAGTGTCCCTTTAATGGGAGTGATGTTTATGTTGATAGGGAACTTGTTTAAAGAGTGAAGCTATGCCTTGATATTAATGCATAATTGAGGAACTAATAGAGCCAAATAAAGTTTTATGAGAATTGAATGGCTTGTGATGGGCCCAATAGCTTCTATGCATAGTTTATGACTTGTAGAAATTGGAATGGGTCAATTCTATTTAGAATGGACCCTTGAGTTTCCCAAAAATGTTTTAAATTGAGTTAATTGCATTTATATGCATAAGTTTCTTATTTTTAGGAATTTTTGAGTGACGTCGGCGGCCACACATCACAAATATTATGTTTTAGCTGATGTTCAATTTTGGTGGCCATTGGATTTAATTTGAGTGAGTTAGGATGATTAGAAGTTAGAATTTAGGTAATTTTCTGCATAAAATACAGCAATGGTCTGATTTGCCAAGCTTGAATCGATTCAAGAAAGGCTTCGAATCGATTCAAAGCTTGCTGGATTTACTGTTCATTTGGGCAGGAACGCGTGAATCGATTCACACTAGGGAATGAATCGATTCAAACCTCCCTGTTTCCACTATTTCTTAATTTTCCCATAAATGAATCGATTCCTCCTTCTATATGAATCAATTCATTGTGTTAATTTATGAATCTTAGTGCCTCCAGAATGTATGAATCGATTCAAGTGGGAAGGGAATCGATTCCTACCCCTCTGTAAGTCAATTTTAGGACTTTTGGATGTATGAATCGATTCACCACATATGGGAATCAATTCATGGCACTGTTATAGCCACTATTTTTCCAACGGCTCTGTTTTCTTTGTTGTTTTTGGCCCGTTTTGGCTTCTTAATGACGTTTGCGGCCTCTGACTTCTTCATGAAAGTTGTAGATAATTATGTTACGGAGGTGTGAGAATTTGTCTCACTTTAATTGGAGTTTTCTAACTCTCATTAGGCGAAAAATACCAAACCCACTGTGCTAAAAAAATTCAAGTTTTAGAGGGTTTTGAACCCAACTTTTTATGGTGGTCAAATTTGGGACTAATAGGTGATATTTATGACATGTCCCACTATTATTAAGACTAAAAGTGAGCTTTTCTCATCTCTTTGTATTGAAAGTTAACATGAGCTTATTATTACTTAAAACCCTTTATTATGTAAAACAAGAGATTGTATTAGGGGTAATGATGGGTGATGTTGTTGATCAATCCCTTGAATAAAGGATGATTGTTATTATAGATGATTATGAATGTCATTGAGTTGATACAAGCATAGGCTTGTATGTGTGGTTTGAATTGTATTAATAAATTGTTGTATTACCACACTAGTTGTGAAACCATGGCAATGACAAATGAAATGAAAATCCACTAAATGATTATGTGGTGGTGTTGATGAAAGATTAACTAATATTAATGATGATTTGCGATGTTGTGATGCCATTGTGGTTGTTTGCAAGTGGTGACTTGCATGTATAATAAATGATATATTAAGATGAAAATGCCACACTTAAAACTTGAAAAGAATGGCTAAAATCAACAATGATAAAATCCAATAAGATGTATATGGTGCTATTGGTGATTATGATGATGATGTTTGATGAGTGGCATTTAGAATGCATAGTATGAGAAATGCATTTGATTTGCATTGCATTGCATCCATGGTATATCATAGCCACCGATGTTGGAATGTTAGGGGAGTTCCCTCGGCCGACCCAGTGGAAGGGTGGCTCAGTGCACGAGCAATTTGTATTTTCCCCTGTGATCAGAGTGTATGTCATGAAGTCGCCCATATAATGCTACAGGGAGCTACATGTGGCCAACCCTTGTGGAGGGTGGCTCTTGATAAGCAGGTGACCCCGGTGGTCTTTGAGATCACAGCCGCCATGATTTGAGATCTGGCTGGCCCGTAACACCATATGTCGAATATGTTGTATACCGCGATCATGGTGAAAATGACCAAGTGTTGCAAGATGGGCGATGCAGTTTGGTACTAGTAAAAGAATTGGTGAAATGCATGCAATTTAAGAATAACTGTACATATTTTACTACTGCAGTAGGGGTATGGTTAGATAATCATACTTGAAACCCATAGATTTGGTGTTTATATTTCTACAGTCAGATCTATAATTGTTGAAATATTGCATTGTGCATATGCACTAGCCATAAGAGCATTTGCATATAGCATGGAGATATGCCAGGTGGTGATGATGATTGAGATTGTGGTGTGGTGTTGGTGAAATGGGTAATTGATATACCTAAAAGATAACATAAAAGTAATAAATGATATGAATATACGAAATGATATCGAATATGATGATATGTATGTTATGGCCTAATGTAATGAAGGGCGTATTTGTTTAGGATTGATAATAATGATGTTAGCCTGTGGTGGCTTTGAGAAAACACTGGAATGGTCTATGTTGATGATGTTGGCCTGTTGTGGCGTTGGAATATTTGTGTATATGCTTTCTTTGCTATGAATTGATGGGTGAATACATGATATGTACATTGTTAAATGAATAGATTATGATATTTATGTGCTTAGCAAAGCATACATGATGTTGATATGCAGACGAACATAATTTCAATTATATTCATATCGTCATTTGAAATGTATAACTCACTCTCCCATGTGGTCTACTTTTTAGTATTGATGTAGGGATGTCATGGGAAGAGAACATTTTTAAGGTAAAGCTTTTGTGATGGTAAAATAGTGGTAATGGAATGCCTTGGCTGATAGCATTGTAATTTAATGTGTCGTGTATATAATGGATATTATGATGTTATTATTTATTGATGTTGATGGACAAATTTATGAATATGTACCAATATGGATGATGCATGAATATTGGGGGTATTGGGATTAATACCCAATTGATGAATATAATAGTGTCGATTATGTAGCCACTTTGGGAATGTATATGTATTGAAGATTTATGACTTGAGGATGAATTGAATATGGTCACTTATGAAAATAAATACTGGAAATGTATATTGCATAACCATATAGATGTATACACGTATATATATATATATTAGGCATTGCATGATTATGATTTCTAATGTGGCTTCATGGGTTAGTGGTGTATAAATGCATGCTTTACCGAGCCTCTTCTCATATCTTCATATATGGGACTAGCATGAGCTCGGTATACACATTCTTTCTGCTGTAAACTTTGTTATTTCTATATACTGTTATAGGTAAACTACTTGCCGATTCAGTTATAAATAATCAAATCTAACACTTTGGTTTTCTGTGGTTTGAGTCCTGATGTAGTCGTGAAGGTGTTTTTGAAATTATTTCGAACACGAAAAATTTATTTGCATTTTTATCATTTGATTATTTAGATTACATTGGGATCTGAGTCCAGAAAATCGGGGTGTTACATAGGTTACTAGGTCCATTATCAATAACATTATGTTTTAATTACACAACCTCATATGAATATTTATATGAACCTAACTTCAAGTGTAGTAACCTCAATGCACATAAAAGTAATCACAACCACATGCAAGATGATATGCCATGCATGCCATGAGATGCAAGAATGCATTTTCTAGCCTCAGCTTCACAAGAATTTCTTACCCTCTCACTTAAGGGTACATTTTACACTTAATATTCAGTTAGTAGCATGTAACAAATCACAACACTCTCCAAGGTATATAATTTATCACCAAGTTTTCTAAATCATCAACTCACCCAATTGCAATATATTATAACCAAGAGGTCATATTCGTAACAATCCACACATGGAAGTCAAAAGGCTTATCAACAAACATACTCTATCATACATCATAATCATATTTGCCAAACCAACATGCAATCAACTGTAACATCCTAAAGTTTTATACAAACATCTAATTGAGTGAAATAAATAGCAAATAATTATATATGAAATGATTAATGTCCCAAAAGTTTAGAAATCATTAAATTGGGAATTATTATGACTATTTATAATTTATTGGAGCTGGATGAGCAAAGATTAATACCCAGTTAAAATATAGGTGTCAGACCTAGTATCTGCGATTAAGATGCAAGTGGTCAGGGCCGTTAAAAATATTATTTTGAATCCAAATATGTCATCGGAATAATTTTTAAATAAAGTATTAAGCCCGAACATAGATCCTATTTGTTATAAAATGGAGAAATTATTAATGAGAGGTTAAAATTTTAAATACAAAACTTTTTCTCCTCTCCCATCTTCACTTTGGTTTTCTCCTCCAAGGCAAAAGCTATTTGCTCTCTCTTTTCCTCATTTCCTCTTTATCTTCTTCCATTCTCAAAACCTAGAAAAGGGTGTGGTATGCCTTCCTTCCCCTCCATTTTTGTTTTCTTTATTGGTCAAGAAAGAGATGGTGTTGACTTGAAGCTCTCCCTCTCCTCTCCATTTTGGTCACCTTCTCCCTCTCTCTTGAAAACTTACTTATTTGTTGGCTTGAGGTAAGTTCCTCACTATTCTTGTTAAGCTTATGCCCTAGATTATGGGTTCTTGTTATTGGGAGAATGTTTTAATGCATATGGGTTATTAGGTGAACCATTAGATATGTAAACCCTAAGGTGGGGTGTCTTAAATGTCACATTATAAGGGATAGTGATGGTATTTAGAAATGACAATTAATGTAATAGTGGAAACTATAAGCATTTATGATGGTTGTTGGGTGTTTGACAAAACCCTAACCCTTGATTTTGGGGGCAAATGTAAAATATGAGTGGAATGAGTATTTATTGATGTTAGGGAATGTTATTGATAAAGAGAGATAGCCATTGATGATGGTCGGTAATTATTGATGATGGATGAAAACCCTTAATGATTGTAGATAATTAATAATGGTGGTTGGAAGCCATTAATGAGGAAACCCACTAAGGGTGTTGGGTGAGAAAATTAATATGTATGGGTAACTTAATTTTTATGATTATTGCCCTTTTTAAATATAATAATTTTTGGTAAAAAGGGAAGAAATTCCTGAAACCTAAGAAAATAAGGGAATGAAACCCATTGCAAGTTATAATATGATGAGACTTATGTATATACATTAGCTGTATATAAAAAATTGAAAATGAAGTTGAATGAGACATTGATATGGTACTATAATTATTTGATGTAGTGTTTGAAAACTCTAGTGAAGTGGGACCATTTACCCCGGAAGAGTACTTCTCTTGAGGTAGGAGAGAAGTATATCTTCTAAATGTATGATTTAATTTATGTTGATAATATATATCAATGCATATTTGCATGTTTTTCCTTGTATAGGATATACTACCTCTATGTGTGCTATCGATTGAGTTTGATTCCATAATTAATGGTTAAACTTGGATTAGCTCATTTGGTGTGGGCATGAATTTATAGTATGATTGTTGGCATACTCTTTGATTCCCATGTGTGGATAGATATCAATCTAAATCCTTAGCTATTGTGTTGAGAAGGATGTAAATGATGTGCCTTGGATGGCTTTGTGATTGGTTGTACACCTCTAACTATAATGTTAAGTGTGGATTATACCCTTAAGTGAGAGGGTGAGGAATTCATGTGAAAGCTAAAGCTAGCATGTGCATTGTTAGATTCATGGTATGCATGACATATGATTTATATGTGGTTGCGATAAAAAAATATATTAAAACAAAAGAGGTCTTGCGAGACTATGAAAAGGAGGACCCTTGCATGGGGGAAACTAAAATGTGGATGATTATGTATGGTTGCGATCACAAGTGTATTGAAATGATAAAGGTCTTGTGGGACTATGAGAAAGAGGACCCTTGTAGGGGGACTTGTATTTGAATGCTCCTCAGTGGTTGCGATTACTTGATATATGGAGATGCTACAGATCTTGCAGGATCTCGTGAAAAGCACCCTTGCGGGGGATAAAGGCTTAAGCAACTATGCATGGTTACAACTATTGGAAAAACCATGTACGCATGGGTTTATGAGAAAATGTTTTGAATTGGATCCATTGCATATGCATTATACAATATGACATATGTATTAGCCATAGGAACATGGCATATGAGTTAAGAATGATCAAGAGAATGATACCCTATTAAGAGTGCAAATTGAGAAATAGACCCTATTGTGGTCACTAACCAAGTTTGTATTGTGTTGTAATGATCCCTTGATGTTGCTTATGGGATTTGGTAAAGAATGTGTTAATGTCGTGTATTGATGATTTGATCTTACTTGGTGATGTCCTTGATTGATGGGCTGTTATACATAAACATGGGTGTTCAATGGAAATAATGAATTATATAACCTTATCATTGATTGAACTCCTTGATAGAAGAATGTGTTGAATTGTATTCATATTTACGTTATCAAAATTTGTTTGATTTTTATCATTGAAAAAGTGTGCTCACTCTCTATGTTGTCTATATTTTTAGCCCTTGTGTTATAGGGTATGGCCATAGAGCAAAAGCTTTTCAATGAGATGAGGTATGGTGTGAAGGAAGGAATGGTATGGTTGCCTTAGCCGACATATTTTGTGAAAATCTCTTTTGTACATTCCTTTTTAGGAAATGGTTGTAAATGGCACTATTTTGTATAGCCATGATTTAGGTTGAATGCTTTATTGGTATGATAACCATTGAACATTTAATGACTTGAAATCCTAGGATGGTAGTTGATACACTAGGATCATTAGGGTAAACTTGTGATCATTTTGCATCACCATGTGTAGGATGTTGATGATTTTAATAGATGTGATCTTGATGATGAATATTGCATGGTTGTGCATGTTTGAGTTATTGAAAGGTATGCACATTGGGAAGTGGATAGGTGATATTCCCAATTTATGACTAGTGCCTTAAATAGAGGTTACCTATAACAAATATTGCTCATATGTGACTCATGTTGTATGAATTGTGTATGTTGGTATGTATTTTCTGATAAATTCGCTCAAGCGAGTGGAATCTCGCTCAAGCAAATTTGGCCTTGTATCAATGTTATGGTCTCTAGACCAATTTCGCTCAAGCGAGTGGATTGCTCAAGCGAATACTAGTGGTTTTGCTCTGGCAAGAAGGACCTCGCTCGAGCGATTTCTTGAAGATTTAATTCTGTCTCTTTTTCGCTAAAGTGACTATGGTCACGCTTAAGCAAATTTATTGGAAATTGGTTCTGAACATTTTTCACTCTAGCGGATGTGGCCCGCTTAAGCGAAATTGTTGGGTTTGGTACTTTGTTGTTTCTTGCTCACGCAAATTTAAGCTCGCCCAAGCAAATTCTTGCGAACTCGCTTAAGCGAGAGTGGCTTCGCTTAAGCGAATTGACCAGGATTGCACTTCTTTATTTTTCTATCCTTCTTTGCATGTTTATGGCATTTCCCTTCATCCCTTTCCTCATTTTTGGTCCTTTTCTCCAATCTTCATATATGGGACTAAGTGTATGCCCGGTATACATATTTTTATTCCACTTTAAACTTAATTATCTTGTACACACCTTGGGGCGAACATTTTATTGATCCAGTTTATAAATTTCTTAATCTTAGTCTTTGGTTTATCAAGGTTCAAGTCTTTGGTTAATGATTGGACGTTCAAACTTCTAAAATGTGAAAATGTACCCGTGTTTGATTGATTTAATTACGATGATCATAATATGATTTGGGCCTAGAGAATCGGGGTCTGACATCAACAACAAGAATCAATCTCATTTAATTTCACACATAAGTACTAGAATATCCATTCAAGGCAAATATGCAATTGTACACCAACATAAATATATATTATCAACAAATATTGCTGACGCATTTAGAAAACATACTCCTCTCCTACCTCAAGAGAAGTATTCTGTGGAGTTAGATGGTCCCGCCTCACTAGAGTTGTCAAACCCTACATTAAATAAGTGTAGGACCACATCAATCACCAAACTAAAATTATTTTGATGTTAATAATTTTACCTATGTTACAAGTTTTGATATGATCAAACCTTTTTGTGGCAAGTTCCACTGTCGAGTTGTAATATATGTTAAAAATAGAGTGTCGTTCCACTGGATACAATGTTAATTATTAATTCATTGTTACCTTAGCAGACATAAATGGAAAGTTCACAAGCATATTGAAATCTAAAGAACTAAACATAAACAAGCATAAGTTAAAACAAATGATAAGAAATATGAACTATCAAATGATAAAAGCTGGGATTGGATTCCATCAATCTGAGGTATCACTTTTTACATCACAATCTTAAATCATTCACATCGATTCCTAGACTACAAAATCCATAAGAACATTCTTAAATATGTTGATTCCTCAATCATATTAAGAATATTCTAGTATTATACGCGATTGTTTCGATGTTCGTTACATCGAATATTATTCCTAATATCTGCCGTAACGAGCATTTCATTTAGATCCTTTTTCATAAGCTATTTTGCAATAATCAAATGGAAACTAAGATCAAGAAACTATTTCCTAATAGAGTCAAGCTTTAAACGTAAAATGAAAAGCCAAAAATGATAGAACAAAAATACCGAATATATAAACGTAGAACAAGCGTATGTCGGGGTTCGATAAACTACATCCAATCCCAATAGAGGATTTAGCTACACATCATAGCCATTACAATCAAAACTCAAAAAGAGAAAGATAAAGAAGAGGAAAAAGATGGATTCCAAGGAGAGCTCCATGTTCCAAGAAGTGAAATCTGCCAACCGCCTTGATTTTTTACGGTGTTTATCTTTATATTATGTATCTCGTTTAAGCTAGAGTTATCTCGCTTAAGCAAGATAGCTTTCTTCAACTTGAAGAACTCCTTTATCTAATTTTTCCCTCGCAGACTCGCTTGGCAAATGTGTCGCTCAAGCGAGTAAGGATCCTCTATTGTAATTTGTTGTACTCGTTTGAGCCCAATGTAATTCGCTTAAGCGAACAAGGCTTCTATTTGATTATGGAAAATTCTCGCTTGAGCGGTTTGAGACTCGCTCATGTGAATTCTTCAATAATACTTTCTGTAAGTTATTCGCTCAAGTGAAATCTGGCTCTGATTGTTTCTTCTTGAAGGCTTCGAAGCTCGCTTAAGCGGACTGAGTCTCACCCAAGCGAGACACCCAAAACTTATATTTTTCTTCATTTTGAATTGGGGAATAGCTTCGAATTCTTTGCTTTTCTTTTTCATCTTTTTCACCTATCATTAACACAAAAAATAAAGATAAGAACTTGATTGCATTAAAACATATCAAAATATCTGGTTCTCAATTTCTACCTATTTCCATGCATAAAATTTTCCAGATAGCAATACCTAACAGAATTATGCCCAAATATCACCAAAGTATATCTACATTTTAGCACTTATCAACCTTCCCCGACCAATAACTTTGTTTGTCCTCAAGCAAAAGTAATAAAGCATCAAAGCAACATTAAAGATTTATTTTAATCATAGCTATGCATAATAAAAGAACCATTTAAACACATATATTTACAACTGACAGATCCTGGCTTCAATTAAAATTCATCAAGGTAAATACTTATATTTATAAAGCACTAAACAATTGAAAGTAACCAATGGCTGTAAAAACAAGGAATCCACTCATTGTCTCACAGGTGAGTGTTTCCCTCTTGTCATCACTAATCACATGTTAGTCAATATTGTATTTCATTTCATTTCAAAATAACAAGCACTCAAACAGCAAGGATCTAGAGGTCTTCAAAAGGGTTGTAATGTGGCTGGGCTAAACAATAAAATCATGGTTTTTCTATGAATTAAAAAGGGCATGCTAAGAAGAGCAATAGTCATGATATTTGTACACACTTGGCCTGCCTAGTCATGACAATTTTTGCTTCCTCCAACTTATACATTGTTTTTCATTTCTTTCTCAAATTCCTTTTCTTATGTTATTCTTATCTTTTATTGATTTCAATTGAGGAATTTTTCTTCTTCTTTTCATCTTACTTTTCTTAACAACCATTTATTTCTTGCCATTTGAACCCATCAAGCATAACATAACCCTCTTTATATACAATATATCATGATTCTTATTCTTTTAGCATGCTATGCATATAGGGATTCAAATTTTAGATTCATGTTATAGATAAGGGTTTCAAAACAAAATTTTTTAGCTCAAATGGGTTATAAAAAATGGATTTCAATTTATGTACAAGTTAGCTTTTTGGCTCTAGCTTAACCTATTTCTACATAAAATTCCCTATATCATTTCCTTGCTTATTTCAGTGATGTTTTCTGACAGAAAATCATGCAATACAACTACACAATAATCAGCGATCTCTCGGTGTTTTAGATTCACTCACTCTCCCGGTTAAAAGGCCTGATTCCTTTATTTAAACAATAAAAAGTTCAAACATCATTCAGTTACCTCACAACTTGAGATTCACTAGATTCCAATTAAGATCAACCATGATACTGCCATTTTGAAATGAATTTATTTTTTAACGTATGCATCTTATGATTATTTACCATCTTCAATCCACTAAGTTCTTTTTCAACTACCAACTAGATACAAAAAGATTTATTCACATACTATCAAAAGAAATATCGCGCCTATATATATATATAACACTAGAGGGGTAATCATATAATCCAAAACAAGCTATATATACCAAAAACTATAAACTGCAATATGTGACTGTAAATGTAACTAAAGTAAAATACTGAAAGTAAAGACTGTAAATAAAAGATTGAAAGTAAATAACAATCAAAACAAAGGCACCCTTATGGAGTCTATCATTCGTCATCTACAATACTGCTGAAAACTCTATCTAGTTATGCCTCAACCTTTGGATCTCTTTCCTACTGCTGTGTAGTATCTTGAGGAGCTGCCTTAACAGGTGCTTCCTTAGTAGCTGCCTATGTAATAGCAGGTGTCTCTGGTGCTCTCTCAGTCACTATGGGTGTAGGTGCTGGTGTAGGTACTGATGTAGGTGTAGGTATAGCTATTGGCTCAGATGGTCCTACCTCCTTCGGTAGAATAGACTTGTCCCTAGGCCAAGAAACTCGGTCCTTGAACTCTGGCGGAGACATGAATGGGCTAGTTGGATGACTATAATAACTAGTACAGCAGAAATATGCCAGAGCACAGTAGAGGGAGGCCTGCTGCTCCTGAATGTGAGTGAGATAAGCCTAGAGAATAGGGTCAGTAGTAGGTGGTGGAGGCGTTGGTGGTGCAACTGGTAGAACTGGTGGTGCTGCTGAGACTGGTGGAGATGAAGAGGGAGGTGGTGGTGGTGCATCTGGCTGGGTAGGGGCTCATGGAGTGTAAAATTGCTGAATAAATCATCTATCAATGGAAGGTCTGATAGGAGTGGTAGGATGAACCTCAACACCATGGGCTGCATAGAATCTAGTGATCAAAGCAGGGAACCCCAGACTTCCCTTCACCTTCTGTCTGGATGTTGTAGTCTTCACGTCCATCCTTGTAAACTTGTGAATTTCATCCTGGATGATACGAGCTATGTCCACTGTCATATCAGGTCTCAAGATGCATTATAACAATTCACATCTGAAGTAAGTCAAGTCAGACACATGCCGTGAAGGTGTCACATTGGCCAATAAGAAAGCTGTCTAGACTTGGGTCAGGAGTTTCATATCCTTTCTCAGTATGCGAAGAGATTATGGGTGCCTTGGCCCATCTGGAAATGTCGATTTGGAAGACATAATTTGTGTTCCATTTTAGCTGTTGTGAAAAGTTCATTATGTTCTTTCATAAAGAAATAGCTGTCTATGGTACGTCACTCAGTCAGAGTAAAAGGTCCACCTAAGTGCTGATCAATGGTTTCTCAGTTGTAAGAGATCCACACACCTCTCACAAATGGCTTATAATCGCTAAATTTGTTCTTCGGCCAGGCATTCATATAAAACTCCCTTACAATGTCAAGGTCAAACTGAAGACCGAGATTAGCTAACCTTAGCCATTTCCTATCCCAAAGAACACTCATAAACTCATCACATTCTCCTTGTCTCAAATCAACCCTTCGCTCAGTGATGAAATTCCAGTGTTGAATTTCTTGAAATCTATTTTCTTTATATTTGTCTCTAAATCTCTGGTTTCTAGGTGGAGAAGGCTTAGAGGTACGTTGTCTTTTGGCATGCTCCTTGTGAGACGGATTACAAGAACTTGGGTTGGTGGGCATGGGAGTTGGTCCTGTAACACCCTCGGTTAACTAGAACAATCTCTTCTACTAAATTATTCTACTTAACTAAGAGGTTACGAGTTTTAGAAAAATATGGAAGAAGTTTTTTTTGTACAATAAATTTAGTGGAACAAATATTTTATATACGCCTTAGTCATATACAATACATGGTCATATTCAACATATTGTACATACTGAAAATCAGGGGAACGCAGGCTCCCACTCAACAGGAAAAGAAAATCAACTAAGGTAATCATCCTCGATTCAAGAATGCCTGGTTGTTCCTCGATATGAAGTCTGTGCTAATCTCCCCGATGTCGAGTGTGTGGTCCAGTTAGAGGTTTGTAAAAATAAGCTGTAAGGGTGAGTCTCTCTTCCATACAATTGGAGGTTTGTCATTTCTGATGTCCCCCCACAAAATCCAAACAAGTATTCACACAATCCTTCCTCGTCTCGGGTTCCTAATCTCTCTAAGTTATATGTCACCATTCAGTCCTACCTATCATTTCCCCTTCCTTCTCTCATATTCTATACTAATAATTATAGAATAATTCACATGTCCAATAACCATCACAATCACATACAATATCTTAGAATCATGTAATGCAATGTATTGATTCCATTACTTTCGGTTAATCTTTTCATTATTTATCATGAATGCATGTGGGCCCAATTCTATCTCATCAATCTCATACTTATCATGATCATCAGAATCCGTCCTGTTCAGGCTACCCCTGAACACAACATTTTTGTACTAGAGTGATTGGAGCCCACCAAGTCCCCACATCAAAACACAGGGTATACATGGACTCATAGTCCCAATATCATGGATCCAACATATCGTCATATTATAATGGGATTGGCTCTTCATGGTCCTAGTGATACTGGTCTGGGTCGAAGTGCACCAGGATTGCATGGCTTTTCTTGGCATCGGGGCGCTACCACCGAGCTATTGGGGGTCCCTTCGCGTTACACTCCCAAGATCTAACCTTAGGGATCGAACCCTTATATCCTTTAGCATACCCCTCGTTGCTGGCTCTAGTCCACATCAAGTCATAAGCAAATGATGTATGTCTCATACATATTCTTTCATTTTCCATTATGCTCATCATCGGTAGGGTCCTCTCAACAACTACTTTCATTCTTAACATCAGGTTTATTTCATATTGTTATTTAAATTTATTCGGATCATCCTTTAGAGAAAATAATACTAGCCATGGGTTACTCTAAGTTAATTGTGGTATAATCTTATCATTGTTGGGTAGGACTATTCTAGGGGTATGGGTTGTTTGGTTGTGTAAGTGTATACTTAGTTTCTACTAATAGTTGACTGATCTTCTAATTCATTTACCAACACTATCTTTAGTCATTGTCATTATTTCTCTTTAATACTTATCATAGTATATTCCTTCCGATAATTAAGAATGAAAGGGAAGTTGAGTATACATATTCATAAATTTTCAGGTACGAACTTGCATCTCAACGCATCCTCATCTCGTTGGATCCATCCAAGTTCACCATCATTTCCTTTTCACATCATGTAAGGATCCCTACCAAGACATATTCTTGCTTTCATTCTTTACTTAACATTTTATTAATGCATCATACACGATTCATTCCTTTCATCATATATTTCATCAAAATCATATCATTTATTATACCAACAAGAACACGTACTCCTTATAATCATTCACGTTAATTAATCAAGCATATATCACTCATTGAACATATTCACCAAACATACATCTCATCGTGCTCATTCAATCCATCATATTTCATACAGGTGTTCATATCGCAACCAACAAGTAATTCACATAAGTCAATCAAACAACTCATCCATTGAACAGACACAGATTACTTTATCTAATCGATCCTATATTATTATTTATTCTCTTAAGATTAATCATAAAATATTATTGTCTTCTATAACTACCGCCTCCACACTTAAGAATTTCTTATGAATTTGTTTTATATAACAACTATGAGTGTCTATAGTTCCAGGTATATTCTTCTGCGTAGTCTGACTATATTTATAAGTTATATTTGTAAGTGTACTTACTAGTTACTTTATATCTAATTATTATCATATTTAATTAGATTACCATCCCTGTCAATTATATATTTATTCCTATTTACATACCGACCTTATATAGATTTTATTGACGTACTTATTCTTATTCGCTTAAGCCTATCTAACCCAACCTATTCGTCGAATACTTAGTTATTATTTAGGTATATCATTACTCTCTTTAGTTTCTAACTTTCTGTGATCTAGTTTTTATCTGAGGGTCTAGTGTGGATGCCTAACTTTAATTATACTAAAACTTTATCTTATCAAGTTTGCCGGTTCTCAATTACCTTATTCTAGATTTATTATTATTCCCAATAATCAATTGTTCTAAGTCCAGTTCATTTTTACTTAAGAAATACTCATTATTGAATTTTACATCTTTAGCCACTAAGCTTAGACCATTCCTTTCTCTTGTTAACTATTTATCCTGGTTACTACTGTTCTTAATATGTCATATTTTCCTTCTTATTGTCTAGATACTACTTAAGGATCTACTTACTGATTGAATTGTGTACTTAACTTAAAATGCACTTAGAAACTCATTTTGGATATTTGTTAAGTCCATCAATCCTCATCAATTCCGTTTATACTAAGTTTACTCCTGGGTCTATTTAATAGTTTATCGCTATTGTTATTTATTTGGGATCTACTAATACTCGCAATCTTTTACTTAAGTTCTTAATCCTTACAGTGATATTATTATTATTATTATTCTTATTATTTTATTTTATTTTTAACTACTAAATATTTATATGTTCCATTTTTCCCAGTTATTTATTATCGAGTTATTAGGTCCTACTTGTTTTTCAGACAGTGTGGATTATTCTCTTATTTACTCAGAAATATAACGGCTATACTTTAGCTTAAATAATGTATAAGTAATGTCCATCTTGAAAAGCGGTAATGTATTGGATTTTAAAAGTGATAATTAGAATAGTAGAAATATTAAGTAATGTGACTTTAATTTAAGAAGGTACTGGTCCGTTAATCATATTAAATTTAATAATAATATCAGTAACGAGAGTGGTAGTTTTTGTAATAATAATAGTAGTAATTATAAGGCGACAGGGCCGACCATTATATTTGATAATATAAATGACAAAATCAAATAAGGAAAATACCAAGAGTGATGGCAAAGCCAACCATTATGCTTGATAGTAACATAATTTAATAAAGAATATTTAAGAGCAGCGACAATGCTAACCATTATGCTCAATAATAATATAATGGTAACAATAATAATAATATAATGGTAATAATAATAATAATAATAATAATAATAATAATAAGAGTAATAGTATTGATAATAATAATAATAATAATAGTAATTATAAGGCGGCAATGCCGACCATTATATTCATTAGTTAACAAAAAATTAAATAAAGATAGGAAGTTATAATTTATAATGATAACGAAAAATTAGGTAACTTTAGATCTAATTGTCAGATCATAATAAAATTTAAAAGAGTTACCCCCGGTGCCAAACGAACATTATGGTAGAATTTAAAATGAGAGGTAACGAGTGAGACTCCCCCTACCTCATCCTAGGCTCACAGTTTTGAAAGAAGAAAAGGAAAGGACTCGTCGAGATTTCGTCAAGCGTTCTTGATCGTTCACCGATCGTTGCTGATGGTTTCTGATTTTTGTGAAAGTTTAAGGAATCCACAATTTTGGAGTTCCTTTTGCTAGAGGATGTTGTTGATTTTGGGAGCCCTTTGCATGCAAGGAAATTTGAAAAAGTTGGCTGTTTGGGTGAGGTTTGGGCTGCGGGTTGGAAGAGCAAGGAAAAAGAGAAATAAAATTTTGGATGATTGAAGGGGGTGGATGGAAGGGTAGCCGTGAATCAAAGGGGAGAAGGTGGTTGTTTTGGGTGGTTCATGAAGGCTATAGGAGGAGAATTAGTGGCTGTATTTAACAAAGAAAGAGGAATTAATGGAGTGTTTGGACATTGGCTGAAGTTGAGAATAAATTGGAGCACATAGGGAGTTAGAATGGAATAATTAGGAAGTAATGGGTAATAAAACATTGAATGGTGGTTGTGATTTTGAAGTTAGAAGAAGAGATATTGGATTTAATGGTTCTACCGTGAATAAATGGAGAGAAAAGAATATGGCCATGAAATGGAATTTTAGGCAGAGAAATATGTTGTATTTATAGCATGGCATGATGGGTCTTGTGATGGAATGGCATGGCTTATATCATGGCATCATGTAACACTTCTCCCTTGCTGAAGAAGCAGCTTGAAGAGCAAGGAGATCTGAGTGGTTGAATGGGCTGGTGCTATGTGCTGACGACACCTCACCTCTGAGGTGTCGGACGGTGGCGGGGTTACCAGAAATCAGTGGCCGAAAAATTAAATTGATACCTGATGATTTTAGGTGTGTAGGATTTTTAGGTACCAAAAATTAGGAACATTAAAATTAAATATATGATAATTCGTAGATGTAGAATTTGGAATGATGTTCAACATAAAACTTGTAGATCTCCTTTTTCCCTTTGATTTGATATATTATTTGTGATGATTCAATATCGGTAGCCCGAGATATGGCCAAAATAACACAGGATGTCCTAATTGATCCCGAATCAGATAGGGTTGTAAAAATAAATTCGTATAACTTTTTCCTTTGAGAATTAGGCTTTGTTCCTTTCATAAGACTTGTAGATATCCTTGATAAGGATCCATGAAAAAAAGAATAGAGTGATTCAAGCAACATAAGAGGGTAATACACTTATTTTTCTAAACCTTATTAGTGTAGTGATGTGATGAATAGAGATGAGAGAAGATTCTAAAAATTGTATCGATCTGGGAGGTTTTAGCTTTTGCGATCTGCATGAAAATTGTAGATAATTTTGATACAGAGATTTTCACACCAAGTTTGCATAAATCTAAGGTCGTATGAGAGAGTTATGAATTTTTTTGTGAAGCATGCGCGGAGTAAAAACGTGAATGACATGCTTTTAAAATGAATTTATTTAATCTTTGAATTTGGGCATGACAGAGTAAGAATTTGGGGTCGAGACCAGAAATAAAGATTGAAGATCTCTTCGAAACAAAGTGAACAAGACTAGAATCATTCTAATCAAGCATCGCTTAAGAAAGTTAGGTTCAAATTGCCAAAGACACGCATATCGAATTTCTAAAGAAATGAGATAACATGGAAATGAGATTGATAGAGTCCGAATCAAGTCTCGGGCTCTTCAGGAAACATTCCTAAAACGTCGAAATGCGTCACCGGGGACTGACTATGTCACCATCGGATACTCCAAGGTATATGCACGACCAAACGTAGGTGACATCAAGGTTTTTGATTGGTCTGATCAAACCCAATCAGTTATCTTTAATCTGTTATAAGGAAACCCTATTGTGACTATCTTCCTTTACGCAGTCAGTAGTCTCAGATTAAGTTACCAGAAAAGTTTGACCTCTGGGCCCCATAGTATAATACCGGGAAAACCTTTAATATTTTATTATTAAAATATTATTTTACATTATAATTTAATTAAAAACTTAATAAAATATTATTTTAATATTATATACATATTTATGTATTTTTGAATAATTATTAATTATTATTATTATTATATATTTTAATTATATCTTCACTAATTACTCCTAATTAACCAATTAATCTACACATAGTTTACTTAGAAGAATAATCTAAATAATTTATTGTAATTTAACAAGATACATTTTTAATTATGAATCAATTAATTATTAACATCTACAATATTTTATTAACACAAACAGTCACTCATTTCTTACTCTACTTTATTATTCTCTATATCTAGTACTCTTTACCTTTCTCCTAAATCTTTATTATCCAACTACACTTTTCCCTTATTCATACTTAGCTACTGCCAGTACCTTGAATACTCTTTTCTCTATCATTTCTAACTTCTCAGAGTCACTCGGGATCAGGCCGAAGCCTCAAGTTCCGCTAAAACACTTATTAGAACACTTTAAAAGATCCTGGGAGTCTAAGCCCTTATTCTAAAAACTAGGGCTGTTACAGGTCCAGTAGTTTTAGTTCTTGCCATCCTGAAACTCAGCAAAATTTCCCAATACAGTTTATGCGATTCAAAATTTAAGCACAAATTAAAAACCAGTAAAGTCCACTCTCTAACTTCAAGAACCTTGTGCAAAAACAGCCCCTAATTTGAAAACACACTATATAATCAGACTTTAATCATGAGAAAAAAAATTGCATACTTAAATACTATTCAATGTACCAAGGGTCCATACTTATTGCTCAAAACAGATTACACGTTTCAAGTAGATTTCTATTCAGAAATTTAGACAAGCATTAACATGCTAAAAAAAATCTGTTCTCACCAAAATGCAGTTAAGGATAACCTAAAACTAACTAGCTTCACAATCATGGTTCCATTAGGACGTTCCAAACAAGAAATAGGGCACACCAAAATTAATAACACAATATCATATAAGACTCAATGTACCTTTTTATCACAGTTCAAACACTTTACAAATAACATTGTAGAAGTTAAACTAGATTTTAAGCTCATGCAAGTCACTTTCAAACTTTGCAAGAAAAGTAGAGAATGACGGAGGAAAGAAGGTAAGGGATGAGAAGAAAAATAATGCATAATGTAGAAGAGAAGAGGATGAGAAGAGAAGAAGAAAACTTACTTTGAGTAACATTGGAAGAAAGAAATAGCTCAAGGAAGAAGATGATGGGGGCTAGGGCTTCGCCGCTCTTGAAAGAGAAACAAAGAGGAACAGTTCTCTTTTTGAAGAAAGCAGAAATATAATTGTTCTTTTTTTCAAAAAGCTTTTAAAAACGTTTCTTGCAACCTACCGCTTAAGCGACGATTATTCGCTTAGGTGAGCTTATGCATAGAACATTAGGGGTCGCCTTTTCGCTCTAGCGATTTAGACTAGCTTGGGCGAAATTTGGACAATACTAGTTATTAAATTATCTCGCTTAAGCGTAATGACTCACTTAAGCAAGTTTTTCACAGATTGGTTTCCAAAAGAACTTCGTTAAGGCGAGCTGAAAATCGCTTAGGCGAGGTATATGAAAAAAAACACCCCCTGATACTTCATTACATTTTTGCTTGAGTGGATAGAAGTAGCTTAAGTAAAAATTGGACAGAAACCTTTTTAATTTAATTGCTTGAGTTATTCCCATCTCGCTTAGGTGAAATTTAAATAGAATGATCATATCTTAAGCTCGCTTAGGCGAAACAATGTCTGCTTGGGCGAGAAAAATAAATCTGAGCCCCTAATACTTCCTTAGTTCCCTCGCTTGAGCCAAGATGATTCACTCAAGCTAAAATTTAACAGAACCAATCTTACTTGTGCCTCGCTTGAGCATTGAGATTTTGCTTAGGCGAATTTTATCCAGAACACTTTTAACATAAATTCGCTTGGGCGAAACAGGTTTGGCTTGAGCGTAACTAAACTTAATCAATTTCGCTTGAGCGAATGACCATGTCGCTTAAGCGAGTTTAGCATAATAGCATTTAATGCAGTTTTCTGTGAAATTTGCTTGGGTAAACATAGTTTTGCTTGTGCAAAACACGCACTTTCTTAAATTTTAACTATGTACCTGATTGAGTTCCTTTATGATGCATAAGACTTGACCATTTCACTAATATTTTGGAACTTTGAATCATCAATTGAAGTACCATCCAAGAGGAAATAAAAGATTTAAGCCTATCCCTACAATCATCATAAATTCAACTAATGATTCCTTGCATTCAATATCAAAATTCAAATAGATTCATGATTTTATGATCAAATCTTACTTTTTGAAAAATTAGTAACAAAATGAACCTAAACTCAATCTTAACTATTCAAGTCACATTCAAACATCATCTTCCTAAAAATTGTCTATTCCTTCTCATCACTTCTCAATTGATCATACATTAAATCAATTCTCAAACATGACTAAACCTACAATTCACACACAAAAGTAATAAAGCACTGGGTTTCCTCCTAGGAAGCACTTGTTTTACATCATTAGCTCGACGCCTTTAAAATTTTCAAGGATCATGTAAATGGATGACCATGGTAAACCTCTCCACTTCACCACCAAGGTAGGGCTTCAAACTTTGCCCATTGACAGTCTAAGTTCTTTGTAATATAGGATCTTGTAACTTAACAGCTCCATAAGGTCTAACTTCTTTGACCAGGAAGGGTCCAAACCACTTGGATTTCAACTTCCTGGGAAATAATCTCAACCTTGAATTGAATAGAAGCACAGATTGACCAGGATAAAAACTCTTTAACTAATCTTCTTGTCATGGTACATTTTCATCCTTTCCTTGTAAATACAGGAGGACTCATATGCTGAAAGCCTCCATTCTTCTAGCTCCTGCATTTGTAACTTCCTTTTTTCATCGGCTGCTTGCTGATCAAAATTCAATAACTTCATTGCCCCATAAGCTTTATGTTCAAGTTCCACCGACAAGTGACAAATTTTACCAAAAAATAGTTGGTAAGGAGAAAGACCTGTAGGTGCTTTATATGTTGTCCTATAAACCCACAGAGCTTCATCAAGTTTCTGAGCCTAATCCTTCCTACTGACTGAGATTGTCTTCTCTAGAATATGCTTGATCTCTCGGTTTGAAACTTCTACTTGCCCATTTACTTATGGATGGTAAAGAGATATCACTTTATGTTTTACTCCATAATGTTCTAAACATTTCTATAGCTAAGCATTACAAAAGTGAGAACCTCCATCACTTATCAACATTCTAGGCACGCCAAACCTGCAAAAGATATTCTTTCTCAAGAACTTGATCACAGTTTTAGCATCAGCTTTAGGACTGGCAGTAGCTTCCACCCCTTTTGATACATAATCCATAATAACCAAAATGTATTCATTTGCAAATGAAGCGGGTAATGGTCCAACAAAATCAACCCCCCAGCAGTCAAATACTTCACCCTCAAGGATAATACTTAGAGGTATTTCATTTCTTCTTGAAATTCCACTTGTCCTTTAACAATTATCACATGATTAAGCATGAATATAAGCATCCTTAAACAATAAATGCCAATAGAAACTCGATTGCAGAACTTTAGTTGTAGTTCTCTCACCGTTGAAGTGGCCTCCATATGCTAAATTATGGCAATGCCATAGAATGCTCCTTGCTTCTTCTTGAGATACACATCTTCTCAAGATACCATCTGATCCAATCTTAAACAAATATGGGTCATCCCAAATGTATTGCTGAGCTTCCTTCAAGAATTTCTTTTCCTGTTGCTAGGTGAGATCATCAGGTATAATTTTGGCTACTTTAAAATTTTCAATATCTGCAAACCATGATCTCTCTTGAACGAGAAACAATTTTTCATAAGGAAAAGCATTGTCTACTTCAGGCTGAGTATTTGTAATTGCCTTGTTGGAAAGTCTAGAAAGATGATCTGTAATGAAATTCCCGCTTCCTTTCTTGTCTTTGATTATTAAATCAAATTCCTACAATTATAAAATCCATCGAAGCAATCTAGGCTTCAAGTCAGGTTTATTCAACAAATATTTTTGAGCTGCATGGTCAGTATAAACAACAATAGTAGATTCAATCAGGTACGATCGAAATTTTTCTAAGCCATATACCATTGCTAAAAGTTCTTTTTCTGTTGTAGCATAATTTATTTGTGCTTCATTAAGAACTTTACTAGCATAGTGTATGACATGAAAAATCTTCGACTTTCTTTGACCAAGAAGTGCCCCTATAGCATAGTTGCTAGCATCACACATTAGTTCAAATTCAAGTTTCCAATCAGGAGCAACTATTATATGAGAAAAAATTAGTTTTTGTTCCAATAAATCAAAAGCAATTAAACAAGAATCATCAAAGTAAAAGAGAGTATCCTTATTCAAAAGGTTACTCAGAGGCTTTGCAATCTTTGAAAAATCTTGGATGATTCGTTGATAAAAGCCTGCATGGCCCAAGAAACTGGATTCCTTTAACATTAACTGGCGGTGGGAGTTTTTCAATCACTTCAAATTTTATTGGGTCCACTTCAATGCCTCTACAAGAGATTTTATGACCTAGCACTATACCTTCTGTAACCATAAAATGGTATTTCTCCCAATTGATAACCAGATTTATTTCCACACACCATTTTAATACAGTATCTAGATTAGCCAAGCAGTGATCAAATGATGATCCAAACATAGAAAAATCATGGCAAATCAGCAAATATGGCAAACATGCATCTTTAGAAAGTGGCTGGAGCGTTACATAGTCCAAAAGGCATTTTTTTGTAAGCAAAAACACCAAAGGGACATGTAAAGATAGTCTTCTCTTGATCTTATGGAGCAAGAACTATCTGATTATATCTATCTAGAAAACAACAGTATGCTTGAACTGCCAACCTTTTGAGCATTTGATCCATGAAAGGCAAAGGAAAGTGATCTTTTCTGATGGCTTGATTGAGTTTCCTGTAATCAATACATATCCTCCATCCAGTAACTATTCTGGTAGGAATTAACTCATTCTTTTCATTTTTAATTACAGTCATGCCATCCTTTTTTGGAACTACTTGAACAAGGCTTACCCAAGCACTATCATAAATATGATAAATCATGTCTGCCTTAAGTAACTTCATCACCTCCTTCTTCACTACCTCTTTCAATGTTGGATTTAATCTTCTCTAAGGTTGTGCAATTTGCTTGTACTCCTGCTCCATAAATATTAAATATATGTAATATGAAGGACTAATTTCTTTTAGATCCTGCAAAATCCATCTGATGGCTTCCTTGTTTCTTCTTAATACTTGTATCAATTTCACTTCCTCTGACTTGGTCAACATGTTGCTTATCACCACTGGTTTCTGACTGTCATCATCCAGGAAGACATATTTTAGATGGGAAGGTAAAGCCTTCAACTCAAGCTTCTAGGCTTCAACATCTATCTTCACAGGCAAGTCTTCCATGGATACTTGGCTTGGTGAAAGGAATTTATCTGAATCAAAATCTTTTATAATTCCCTCTACAGCTTTTACTTTATCCTTATCAAGCTCATCAACAACATTCACAAGAACTTTCTTAAGAGTGCTAGAATGATTCAACTTACACAATTTATTTTTAACGACTTCTTCTTCTCCATCAATTCAAAAACAGTGCTGCTTATCTAACGAATGCTTTATTACTTCAAAAACATCAAAGTTCACCTTATCATCATGCACTCTCACTTTTAACTTTCTCTCATCAACATCAATAATTATCTTGGCAGTCTTCATAAAGGGTCTCCCTAGGATCAATGGTACTTCAGAGTCTTTTTCTATATCCATCACCATAAAATCCACTATAAACACAAACTTATCAACTCTGACTAACACATCCTCAGCCCCATAAGGAAATTTCATTGATCTATCTGCTAGCTATAAGGTCATCCTCATGGGTTGTTAGTCCTCAAATTTACAATAAAATCTTTAATAAAAATTATTGTAAAAAGAATAAACTTTGGTGAATTTATTAGAAATTTAGGTTTTAAATTCAATAAATAGATATTGTTGGAAATAATCTGCCCTTGATCAATTTTCTTCAGTTTTGTAGTGAAAAAGTAAAGAATTTAAAGAGAAAATTGAAGAACTGGAGAGCTAACACGTAGTATCAACACCACGTGTAGCGTGGGAACCTCTGATGCTGACGCTACGCGTCACACCCACGCATAGCGTCAGGAGCTACATGGACACCACTGATAGGTGGTCAAGCACTCAGTCAATGACCCCTCCACTACCTACAAGTGTCCATGAAAAATTGGGGGACAAGGCACACCTGTCTGGGCATGATTAATTAAAATAATTACACAATCATGGCCGTTTCGAGTTGATTAATGGAAGCTGAGTAGGGACTTGACACATAGCGTCAGGCTGGTGCGTAGCATTAGGATGCTTCCTCAGCCCTATAAATAGGGCCATTCTCCATACTTCTAAGCATCCAATTCTGAAGTTCATCCTTTGTTTTCTCTTTTTTCACTCTAGTTTGAGTGTTCTTCTTTGAGTTTGTAAGGTTGGAGTGATTTCTAGATACTTGAGAGTGTGGTAGTGTGAGCTTTTGTATTGTGAAGTGTTTTCAAGTCATCGTAATGTCAAACTCTGTATGTACTGTTCTTACTTTTATTATGTGTAACTAAATTGTTTATGTTGGAATTTGGTGAGTCAATCTATTATATGATGTTGTGATTATGGCCTATACATATTTATGATTCAAGAACATGTTAGTGTTTCAACTATTAATTAATATAAACATCAAACGGGAGAATGATTGTCATGTGTATTAAAACTTGTTTTATTAGTATGAATATCAAATAGGAGAATGATTATTCATGCCGAATTAAAATCTGTTTTAACAAAAGTAAAAGTTAAAATACCCTTAATATGCCAATTACTAGGGATAGAATTGGTAATTATTGTTGCCATAAGGCCAGGACTTAATACAAGTTTCTATTGAGAAAGCTCACGAGGAATCGGACTTTACGATAAATATTTAGGATTTATATCACGAGGAATCGGTTATAATGACTTTAAGCTGTAATAACATGAACTTGATGATTAAGTATGTATGTTTGTAATTATTGCATTATATTTTAGTGTGAGAATCTTAATTCCAACATAGTTTGTTAATCTGTGTTTTTACCTCAAGTATCTGAATTATTCTGAATTACATCTCAACTTTATAGTTAGATTTTATCTTTTCTATCCTTTTACTTTATGAACAAATCAACTATCAAATTCTGTGATTATTGTATAAATTGTTTATAAATTATTCTTTTGTTAATAATCATTGATAAAATTACCATAGTAAATAAGAAATTACTGTAAGTTATTGGATTTTCAATCCCAGTGGAACGATATCTAAATTTGAAAACTACAAACGATTGGTGCGCTTTCCAATTAATAACCCAACAGTAACACGAGGGTTAACAAGTTTTCTAGCGCCGTCGCCGGGGATTGAATTAATTCAGTAAAATAGTAAATTTTTAATTACTGTGGTAAAAATATTTTTTTTACCTTAGTGAAAATTTTTTGATTTATTCATTCATTTATTCATTTTAACATTGTTTTACTAACCTTTGTTTATTTAGTGTGTTTATGCAAACTCAATCTTCTACAGGAAAGGTGTTCTTTGATCTTGAGATCGAGAAGTTTGTACAGAAACTTAAAGCTTTAAAATCTAAAAAAAATAAAAACTTCTTCTTTAACTTCATCTTCTTTTGAAAAATCTGAAAATTTTGAAAATTCTAATATGGCTGCTGAAAGAAGAACATTGAGACAGTTTGCTGCTATTAATGGACCACCTCGTGTTTTGGGGATCTATCGAGAACCTATTGCTGCTGTAGAAATTAAACCAGCTACTTTAAACATTATTCAAAATAATCAATTTGCTGGTTTAAATAATGAGGAACCTTTTGAACACTTAACTATTTTTTATGAGTTATGCAGCACAATTGGTTTTGAACTCAATCAAGAAGAATCTGTTTACATGAGATTGTTTCCTTTTTCAATGATCGGTAAAGCTAAAGAATGGTTTAAATCTTGTCTGCCCGGTAGTTTTGCAAACTGGTCCGATGTTGAGCGAAAATTTTTGGAAAGATTTTATTCTCCTTCAAAATATTTTGAAGCCATGATAGCCATTCATTCTTTTTCACAAAATAATGATGAGTCATTAGGAGAAACATGGGAATGATTCAAGGCACTCTTAAGGAAGTGTCCAAACCACAACTTAAATGATGTCGAAAAGGTAAGGATCGTTTACTATGGTTTGTTACCTCAGTTTAAGATGATGTTAGATGCTTGTGTAGGAGGTTCTTTAAGGAATAAAACTGTGGAAGAAGCAATAGAAATATTGGAATCAATGTCCATCAGTGACCGACAAGCAAAACATAAAAGAGGTAATGTACAAAGAAGGCCAAGTATGCTCAAATTAGGGGTAAATGATGCAGTATTAGCTCAGCAAAAATTGTTGACTCAACAAATTGAGGCTATGAGCAAACAATTGGAGAAGCTTCAAATTGTTCAAATGTCATCACCACCTCCTGCTCAATTGAAACAATGTATGCATTGCATGGGAGAACAACCATGTGGTTACTATGCCCCTGATAGAAATGAGCAAGAGCAAGCCAATTTTCTGAACCATCAAAGAGTACCCTTAGGTAATTTTCCTTTCAATGTTGGTAATTCTTTTCCTAACAATTACCTACAGGGTTGCAGAATTAGAATATTGGTTGGAAATAAGATGTTGGGCCTTCTAACCGACCTCCTAACAATCAATTTAAACAACAACCATAATCTGATCAAACAGCAAGGCTAACTAGGATAGAAGAGTCTATCCAACAATTGCTATAATACATGCAAACAAATGAAGCCGCACGTAAAGCGTCGAATATGCAATTGGGACAGTTAGCAAAAGAAGCAGCTGACATGAAAAGCTCTGGTTTTTTTACAAACACTCAAAATCCAAGAGAACAATGAATGCTATTTTTACAAGAAGTGGTAAAGTTGTAGGAAATGATTGTAAAGAAAAAGAAGAAGAAAAAAAAGAAAAAGAAGAAGAAGAAAAGAAAGAAAAAGAAAAAGAAGAAAAGAAAGAAGAAGAAAAAGAAGAAAAGGAGAAAAAAGATAAAGAAAAAAATGATGAAAAAGAAAAATCAAAAAATTAAAAAATTAAAAAACAAAAAAATTAGTATTTGGGTCAGACACCTCCAGTTAAAGATTTATCTTATCCACATGCACCATCAAAGAAGGATAAGGAAAAGGAATACAAAAGATTCCTTGAAATCTTTAAGCAATTACACATAAACATTCCATTTCTTGAGGCATTGGAACAGATGCCAACATATGCAAAGTTTATGAAAGAATTGCTCACTAAAAAGAGGAGGTATGATGAAGAAATTGTTGAACATGAAGCAGGTTGCAATGCTATTTTGCAACATAACATGCCAGAAAAGTCGAAAGACCCTGGAAGTTTCACCATTCCTGTCTCTATTGGAGGGATGAATATTGGAAAAGCCTTGTTAGACTTAAGGGCTATCATTAATCTAATGCCTCTAAGTATGATGAAGCGAATTGGTGACCTTGATCCTCAAAGAACAAAGATAACTCTGTAATTGGCTGATAGATCAATCAAAAGACCCTATGGTATTGTGGAAGATGTACTTATGAAAGTTGACAAGTTCTACTTCCCTGTTGACTTTGTGGTTTTAGACATGGAAGAAGATGTTAAAGTTCCCCTAATTCTGGGAAGACCATTCATGAAGACTGCTACAGTGCTCATTGATGTAGATAATAGAAAGTTGGCAGTAAGAGTTCACAATGAAGAAGTAAACTTTGATGTTTTTAAAGCCATGAAACATCCCAATCCAAAGCAAGATTGTTTTAAGGTGGATGTTCTCGACAAAGTCTGCTTCTCCATATCCACAGGTATGTCAAATTTTGACCCTTTAAATAAGTTATTAACTAACTCTGTGGAATTCTTGAGTGAAGAAGAAGAAAAACAAGTAGACAAATATCTTGAAGATCTTGATCAAGGGAAAGAAATTTTCCCTAAATCAGGAGAAATTGAAGAAATTCAAGAAGTACCGGTTAAAGAAATCAAGAGGCCTGAATTGAAAGTGCTACCTACCAACTTAAAGTATATCTTTTTGAAAGAAGGTAATTTAAAACCAATAATTATTAGTAATTTGTTAAGTGAAACAGAAGAAGAAAAATTGGTTGAAGTCTTGAAAAGGAATCAAGAAGCAATTAGATGGACACTTGAAGATCTGAAAGGTATAAGCCCATCATATTGCATGCATAAGATTTTACCAGAAGACAATTTTAAACCTGTTGCTCAACCCCAAAGACGCCTCAATCCAACCATGAAAGAGGTAACTAAGAAGGAGGTTTTGAAATTGCTGAAAGTAGGTATTATCTATCCTATTTTTGATAGTGCATGGGTAAGTCCTGTACAAGTTATTCCAAAAAAGGGAGGTTTGACAATAATTGTTAATGATAAAAATGAATTAATCCCAACAAGAACTGTCACTAGTTGAAGAATGTGCATTGATTATAGAAAATTAAATCAAGCAACAAGAAAAGATCATTTTCCACTTCTTTTTACGGATCAAATGCTTGAAAGATTGTCTAGACAGGCTTATTATTGCTTTCTTGATGGATATTCTGGATATAATCAAATTGCTATCGACCCTCTTGATCAGGCAAAAACTGCGTTTACATGTCCCTTTGGTATATTTGCATATAGGAAGATGCCATTTGGATTATGTAATGCACCTTCTACTTTTCAAAGATGCATGTTTGCTATTTTTACAGATTTAATTAAAAAGAGCATTGAGATTTTCATGGATGATTTCTCAGTCTTTGGAAATTCATTTGAGACATGTCTAACCAATTTGGACACCATACTGAAGTGGTGTATTGAAAAAAATTTGGTGCTCAATTGGGAGAAATGTCACTTTATGGTGAAAGAAGGAATTGTACTTGGTCACAAAATTTCCTCTAAAGGTATTGAAGTAGACCAAGGCAAAATAGAGGTAATCTCTAAACTCCCACCTCCTGTGAATGTAAAAGGTATTAGAAGTTTTTTAGGACATGCTGGATTCTATAGAAGATTTATTCAAGATTTTTCAAAGATTGTTAAACCTTTAACAAATCTTCTAAATAAAGATGTTGAATTCAATTTTGATGAAGCATGTTTTAAAGCTTTTAATTCCTTGAAAGAAAAATTGGTTTCTGCCCCTGTGATTGTTGCTCCTAATTGGAATTTACCCTTTGAACTTATGTGCGATGCAAGTGATTATGCTATAGGAGCAGTTTTAGGTCAAAGATATGAAAAAGTTTTTAAGGTTATACACTATGCTAGTAAAGTTTTAAATGAAAATCAAATAAATTATGCAACTACTGAAAAGGAATTACTAGCTATAGTGTATGCCTTAGAAAAATTTAGATCATACTTGATTGGATCAAAAATAATCGTTTTCACTGATCATGCTGCAATCAAGTATCTCTTGACCAAAACTGATTCTAAACCTTAGTTAATCTGATGGATTTTACTCCTTCAAGAATATGATCTTGAAATCAAAGATAAAAAGGGTAGTGAAAATATGGTCGCTGACCATCTTTCTAGATTAATAAATGATAAGGTCACTGCCAAAGAAAAAGACATCTTGGAAGAATTTCCTGATGAAAAACTTTTTGAAATAACAAAACGACCATGATTTGCTGATATGGCCAATTTTAAAGCAGCGGGAATTCTTCAAAATGATTTAACTTGGCAGCAAAGAAAATATTTTTTCAAAGATTCAAAATATTTTGTTTGTGATGACCCTCATTTATTCAAAATTGTTGTGGATAATTTGTTACGTCATTGTGTACCCGATTGGGAAAAGAAAGATGTGTTGTGGCATTGTCATAAATCCCCTTATGGAGGACATTTTAATGGAGAAAGAACTGCTGTAAAAATTCTTAAATCAGGTTTGTATTGGCCCTCCATTTTTAAAGACTCTCACTCATTTGCTCAAGCTTATGATAACTGCCAAAGAACAGGTAATGTTAACAAAAGACAAGAAATGTCTCTCACAAACATTCAAGAGGTTGAGGTATTTGATTGTTGGGGTATTGATTTCATGGGACCTTTTCCTTACTCTCAATTTAATCAATACATTCTTTTGGCAGTTGATTATGTTTCAAAATGGGTAGAAGCAATTGCTTCACCTAATGCTGACACTAAAACTGTAGTGAATTTCTTGAAGAAAAATATTTTCTGCAGATTTGGAACACTAAGAACTTTGATCAATGATGAAGGATCATATTTTTGTAATAAAGTTCTTAAGAAAGTGTTACAACACTATGGAGTGAGACATAAAGTGGCCACAGCATATCATCCATAAACCAATGGACACGCTGAGATTTCAAATCGGGAATTGAAAAGGATTTTGGAAAAGACTGTGTCTTCCTCCAGAAAAGATTGGTCACAAAAGCTTGATGATATACTCTGGGCATACAAAACTGCATTTAAGACTCCGATTGGCCTTTCTCTTTTCCAAATGATCTATGGAAAAGCTTGTCATCTTCCAGTAGAAATGGAACATAAGGCATATTGGGCTTTAAAATTTCTCAGTTTTGATCCAAATACAGCATCTGACAAAAGAAAGCTGCAGTTATTTGAGTTGGAAGAAATGAGAAACAATGCTTATGAAACATCTAGAGGTTACAAGAACAAGGTGAAAGCTTACCATGATAAGAAAATTAAAAATACACACTTCATACCAGGTCAGCAAGTTTTATTGTTTAATTCAAGATTAAGACTGTTTCCTGGTAAATTGAAATCTAAATGGTCAGACCCTTTTGTAATCAAGGAAGTTAAATCTTATAAAGCGGTTAAAATTAAATATCCAACTTCCAAGAGAAGTTGGATGGTTAATGGGCAAAGATTGAAATCATATCTGGGTGATGAAATCAACAGACTCACTACCATTTGTTATTTGACTGATTTGTGATGTTCAGGATGTCTAGCTAGCGACATTAAATCAAGCGCTCAATGGGAGGCAACCCATTATTTTCTTTTTATTTTTAAATATTTACATTAATAAAAAAATATATATAATATTTTTCAGATATTAGCTAAGATTTGGATTTTTAATAAAAAGGGTTTTTGAACTGAAAGAAAAGGGTTTTTGAAAAATTTTAAAAAATGAAATACAGAAGCCCACGCGTAGCGCTACACTGACGCGTAGCGTGGGTTCCAAATTTTCAACCTGACGCGTAGCGTCAGGACCCTCATTTAGTTTTTAAAACTGTACCCTTAAAACAGAGGCCCATAACCAAAAATTTAAAAACCTCTTTTTGCCTTCACAATCAGATTTTCAGAAACCCTAAAAATTCCAAAACCTCTTTTCTCTCAAGCTTTCAATCCTCTTCAGTGTCTCAATTGCTCAAGCATCCCAAATGGCACCAAAGAAATTTATCCCGATCACTGGTCCCAAGAGACAGAGGAGGACCACTTACACAGATACCACCTCTGAAGATCCAGATCTTCAAGGTGAGGAGCAGTTGGGACCTAGAGATCCCACCAGATTTCACACTGATAAGAAATGGGCCCGGTTCCATTAGATTAAGGGCCAGAGACTCATCTGGGAGAGAGTCTTAGATCTGAATGCTGGGGACTATCCTGAGCTTCAGGATGAGGTCCAAAGAAGGAGATGGGGATCCCTGTTTTCCCTACCTACTGAGGGGGACCCTATCTTAGCGATGGAGTTTTATATGAACGCCTACAGGACTCGTAGGACTCTCTGAATATCGGCCATCAGAGGACGAATTGGGTTAGGGGTCGACATATTACGTATGAACGAGACACCATTAGTACCCTACTGGGGAATCCTTGTGAGCCTACTCCCGAGAGTGACACTTGTTTCTGGAAGGAAAACAGAAACAAGTTTGCGACTGAGGATGGTGATTTAGGATACTTCCTAGATCAGGTTACTCACTTCTTGAGCAAAGATGGAATCTTTTTCAACCTAAGTAAGGTTGGAAGGACTCCATCTGTGACACCCTAAAAATAGGGGTAAATTTTTCACGATTTTAATATTATTAATTTGTGAAAAATACAAGTGGTGAAGCCAAATATTTAATCACCTGGATCTATCAGAGACCTATCTCATATGTGAAGATATGAGAAGGTAAGTTCATTAAATTAATTCTTAAGAAATCCATAATTAAGACAGCGGAAGTATTTTGAGTAAAATAATATTATGGAACTAGATTCTTAAGAGATTATTCATTTGGGGTTAAGAAGCCAAAGTTATACCAAAGTATTCATAATGTAGGGTGGAATGATGGATTAACATGAAGAAATTGGAAAATAACATGATTAAAGCGTTTTAGGAGAATCAGTTCCCCCTCGCTCAAGCGAAATACCAATTCGCTTGAGCGAGCTTCGCATAGCACGCTTGGGCAAAACAGAAAATGCTGAGCAAAAGGAGGAAATGAAGGTTCAGGGGTCACTTCGCTTAAGCGAACCCCAACTCGCTTGAGCGAGTAGTGGAATTCTCGCTTGGGCGAAGCCAGCGAGCGTGAGGCGGAAAACGCCCAGAACTCATCCACGCTCACTCGCTTGGGTGAGCACTATCCCAAGGCCTTTCGCTCAAGCGAATCTCGGCCAAGTTCCCCACTCGCTCGGGCGAGATCTTTCTCGCTTAAGCGAAAATCGTCCCGAGAGCAATTTCCTGATAAACCCGAGAGCAAAACCTGAGACCAAACCCTCTCGCTTGGGCGAAATAGACCCTCGCTTGAGCAAAAATGGCCCAGTGGCCAAACACTGATGCTGGGACAATCTCGCTTGGGCGAGTCCCATTCTCGCCTAAGTGAGAATCATCCAGAGGCCAAAAATCGAAACAGGGGCATTCTCGCTTGAGCGAGAAGCCCTCTCGCCTGAGCGAGTTTGACAAAAAATAGGGGAATGCAGAAATCACCCAACTCACTATACTAAAATTCATTCTAATCAATTTTACTCAAATTCAACACTTCATACATATCATATTACATGTTTAGAACTTGTTCAAATCAATCATACCTATAAATTTCCATTACAACTCATTTATAACCTAAAGATCAACTCAATCATCCTAATACTTCAAAAATCTAATATTCCAAATGTAAACTTCATTCATTCATCAAGATTTGGAGGGTTTCATCAGTCATTCATTCATAGGGTCATGATTGAAAATGAGTCATAAACAAAAGATCTCATTTTCCTCCACGACCTCTCAAAATCACTATTGTATATACATACATATATATTCATCAATCATACCATTGTCCATTCTAAATCCAGATTATACAAAACATAGATGGTGTTATACACCTTACATCCATTCTACCTAATCACAATATCAAAACATTGTCGGCCAAGGCATTCTTTTACCAAAATGGAACTTTCTTCACACTTCTCCTCCATCAACAGCTCCAAAGTAATACCTACAACACAGGAGCTAAAAAGAAATACCACAGGGAGAGTGAGTATACTTTCTCAATGACGAAAATCTAATAAATAAAACAATATATGCATGAATGCAATACAACTATCTCCTCCTCAAGAGGAGTTTATTTAATATCAAACATTCAATCAACAATTTTTATTCAACACAATTATTCCTTAATTCTCTTAGAATCATATCAATCAAATTCGCCATCACACTTTAGTAATTAAAAGGGAATATCCATTCATATCGCATCATCAAAGTATCACACTATATCATGCTCCAAGACTGATGCACATGCTAATGTCATTAAAATGCATATGCACGGATCCGATTTCATTTCCTCGGGTGATTGCAACCACCATATTCATATACTCATTCTCAATGGTTTCCCACCTCGCAAGGGGTACTCCCTCTAGCAACCTCTCAAGGTGCTTCTCGTGATCGCAACCATGTTCAACATTTCATAAGATTTCCCGCCTCGCAAGGGGTACTCCCGCCTCATGATCGCAACCATGGGCACTCAATCTCAATGGTCCCGTAGGGCCTTTCATTTCAATACCAGGTGATCGCAACCACCGGTCTAACAATCATAGGAACTCGCAAGCCCTTTTTCATTTCCATCATGAAGTGATCGCAACCACTTATCGACATCATCATGACATGCATGTCATGCTATGTATACAATAACGCTCATACACACCTCAAGCTCATTTAGATTATCTTACCCTCTCAACTAGGGTACATTCATTTTCAACCACACAATTTTCCACCAATTCACACACATGTATCAATCCTCATATTCAAGAAACATTCCAACCAAAGGTTTTTGGCACTTATCATGTCTCATATGTAATCAATCATGTATCAACACGTAATAAGTCATTCATAGCCTCACTTAGGCTTTATTGTATAAACACCAAATTCACCACACCATACACAATTCGCATCACATACACAGAATATCACATTCATCCAAGAAAGCATGTCATACTACATTAATACATACATTATCATCACAATTCTCATGCATTTAGAAAATACACCCCTCTCCTACCTCAAGAGAAGTAGACCTCTGGGGTTGATGTTCCCGCCTCACTAGTATTGCCAAGCCCTACACCAATCAATCATAGGGCCTCATCAATCATTCATTCAAACACCAATTCAACATATATATATATAGGTATACACATGATTCTTATCATGTGGAAACTATTTATCAATTTCATTCATTTGCCTAATTAGGCTTCGGGAATTCCTTCCCTTAAATCACAATCCATTATTATCAAGAGTTGCAACCTAATTGTTAGGTTATTCCATCTATTAAATCTCCACCAACACCTTGGTGAGGTTCCCACTTATTATGACTTCAAGTCAACATCATCATTATTTAATGTCTACCATATCATTTATAACACTCTTTCCATCAACAAATGCTAACTTCTTCAATAAATGCTATATTCTTCAATATTCTACCTTTCCTCCTAAAATTCAAGTTTAGGGTTTTCACCAAACCCACCAACCTTCATAAATGCTTATATACCTCCTTCTTTTCTCACCATAATTACAACTACCTCATTAATTACTCATAAGCTTGTATTTATGTCAATCCATCTTTGGATTTCCACTTTTGAATTTTCCTCGACATTTCTCACATATTTATTGTGTGCTAACACCAAAACTTTAACTAAACTTCAACTATATACTTATATACATGGAAAATGATCATAATCTTACCTCAAGAGGAGAAAATATTTTAGTTTCCAAGCTTTCTTGAAGTCCTTGAAGGTTATTAATGGAGAAAGAAGAGATATCTCCTTTTAAATTTTGAGTTCAAAAGAAAGAGGAAGAGGAATTATGAAGAAGAAGAAATGTATATGAAGATAAGAAGAAGAAAAGTATCTACGTGAGAGACAAAAGAGTGCAACCGACTTTTGAATGAGAAAATAGGAATTTAACATTTAAATTATTAAACCTTCATTAATTCTTTCATTTTTAAACAAACAGGTTCGCCGTTCGGGCTCAATACATATTCTAAAAATTATTCCGAATATAAATTCGGAATCCCACTAACATTATCTACGGCCCTGACCAACGGCATCTCAATCGGAGATACTTGGTCCGACACCTATATTTTATCCGGGTCAGTTTTCAACTCAATCAATCACCATAATTCACCAGCAATTTCGAAAAGTTTTGTTTAAATCATTTCAAGAATATTGGGATATTAATTAGCCCGCATTTAATTATTCAACATTTATTTTCCTAATTTAACTTCCTATTTTAAGAATTCGGGGTGTTACACCATCAAACCTCCTCAAGACCCAACTGACCCCTATAGCTCAGGCGTGGTCTCATCTTATGCTGCATAACATCACTCCTGTTACCCACCTCTCTTCTATCCCAATTGATCATTGCTGCCTTCTTTACTCTGTTCTTCAAGGCCATACCATTGACATTACAGAGCTTATATCTGAGCAGATTCACCTTTATGCCCTTGGGTATAAGGTGAATCGTCCTATCCTATTCCCTCTCATCATATCTGCCTTACTGACGAGGTAAAGAGTTGTTGTGCCATCACCAGAGTTCACTAGTTCTTCGGGGAGAGTCCCCAAAGTTCTAGTGAACAGAGATTACTTCATCGAGTAGTGCGAGCTTCCACCACTGAAGTAGGAGGCTCGGCCCTGACAGAGCAGGAGGAGACCACCAGTTCAGCCACCCTCTACTGATGCTATCACCTACTGATGCTATCACTGATGGATTTGCTAGGATGACTCTTGAGCATTAGCATATGATGCAGATGATGGCTACCACACACAGAGCTTATATGCATCTTCATGATGCATTCTATCAGTATAGACTTCAGGGGAGGGAGCACCTTATGTCACACCAGCTGAGTTTGCAGCTCATGTAGCTTGGCCTGGTGATTCACCTACATACCCTGAGGCTGGTGGACGATCTGGAGCATATGCTGAGACAAAGGATGATACAGACGAGGAGGGAGATGATGAGGATCACATAGAGGACTGATGGTGTTATTTTTCTGCACCTTTTACATACATTTCAGTTTTCATTTAGTTTGGTATTTACATTGGTTTAGTTAATTTTGGATTATATTTTGTTATGTGGTGTGTTATTTTTGCGTAATTTTTGTTGTGCTGTGTTTTGTGTATCTTCTTTAAAAAAACCAAAAAAAATAAATTTTATCTTTTTAATAAATAAATCAAATTATTGAAAATAAGAAAATTTATACACTTAAAGTTTTTACACAATAAAACCATTTTTAATAATCAAATTATTGATTCTTTTTGTAATTAAGGAATTTTGATAAAATTCAATTACAATAATTTTATTAACTATCAAGCTAATTTCAATAACCCAGTGATCTGAGGGATCGTTTAAACACTTGAGGGTTTCGACATAACTTCATTCAAATTGATTTTGCTTTAATTTGTGATTTGTGTTGTTGTACAGAGAATTCAAGAAAATGATCAAGGCACATTTTTGGTAAAAGAAACCTTAGGCCAAAAAAGCTTACCATGGTAAAATTATTTTATCCTTTAAAAGCCAATTTTGAGCCTTCTTTGGTACCTCTAGCCTTTATCAATTTAACAATTCCCTATACTTGATTGATTAAAAGAGCAATTAAGCAAAATAAAAGATGTTTCGAATATTCTTACAAGATGGGGAGTGAAAATTAAACGACTTGATTCTTTTCAAGAAAAATCAAGAAAATAGTGCAAAAAATGAATATATTCAAATCAAAAATAAGGAAAAGAATCAAGTTGGGGGTATTTATTTTAATCAATAAGGGAAGTAAGAATTGGGCTAAGAAAAAGCCTAAAAATTATAAAATGATCTTTTATGATTTCAGGTTTTTGAATTCCAAGGAAAACCATCATTTCTTGTAACCAAGCCTCATTACAACCCTTGAAAAGACCTTGTGATTTTTGAATTATCTCTGTATGATTAACCATTGACTAGATAAAAATCAAAATTAAATTCGTTTGATTTTATGATTGATTGAGTGAAACAGCTTACCCTTTGCACAGAGATAAACACTTGTGAGGTAAGCCTGAAATTATGCTTGATTTATTAATAAAACATTGTAAAGATTTTTGTCATTAAACCTCTATTACATAAGATATCTATTTTTGATTATTTCAAAATGGTAAGTTATGAAATTACTTTTTGTAATAAATTCTCGGACTAACTCAAAAATTTGATTTCAAATTTGATTTTTATTTTCTCTCTTGCTCGAGGACGAGCAATGTCTCAAGTTGGGGGTATTTGTTAGTCCTTAAATTTACAATAAAATCTTTAATAAAAATTGTTGTAAAAAGAATAAAATTTAGTGAATTTGTTAGGAATTTAGGTTTTAAATTCAATAAATAGATGTTGTTGGAAATAATTTGTCCTTGATCAATTTTCTTTAGTTTTGTAGTGAAAAATTAAAGAATTTAAAGAGAAAATTGAAGAACTGGAGAGTTGACGCGTAGCATCAACACCACGCGTAGCGTGGGAACCTCTGATGCTGACGCTACGCGTCACACCCATGCGTCACGTTAGGAGCTACGTGGACACCACTGACAGGTGGTCAAGCACTCAGCCAATGACCCCTCCACTACCCACAAGTGTCCAAGCCGAATTTGGGGACAAGGCACACCTGTTTGGGCATGATTAATTAAAATAATTACACAATCATGGCCACTTCGAGCTGATTAATGGAAGCTGAGTCAGGGACTTGACGCGTAGCGTTAGGACCCTTCCTCATCCCTATAAATAGGGCCATTCTCCACACTTCTAAGCATCCAATTCTGAAGTTCATCCTTTCTTTTCTCTCTTTTCACTCGAGTTTCAGTGTTCTTCTTTGAGTTTGTAAGGTTGGAGTGATTTCTAGATACTTGAGAGTGTTGTAGTGTGAGCTTTTGTATTGTGAAGTGTTTTCAAGTCATCGTAATATCAAACTCTGTAAGTACTGTTTTTACTTTTATTATGTGTAACTAAATTGTTTATGTTAGAATTTGGTGAATCAATCTATTATATGATGTTGTGATTATGGCCTATACATATTTATGATTCAAGAACATGTTAGTATTTGAACTATTTATTAATATGAACATCAAACGGGAGAATGATTGTCATGTGTATTAAAACTTGTTTTATTAGTATGAATATCAAACGAGAAAATAATTATTCATGCCAAATTAAAATCTATTTTAACAAAACTAAAAGTTGAAATACCCTTAATATGCCAATTACTAGGGATAGAATTGGTAATTATTGTTGCCATAAGGCCAAGACTTAATGCAAGTTTTTATTGAGAAAGCTCACGAGGAATCGGACTTTACGATAAATATTTAGAATTTATATCATAAGGAATCAGTTATAATGACTTTAAGCTGCAATAACATGAACTTGATGATTAATTATGTATGTTTGTAATTATTGCATTATATTTTAGTGCGAGAATCCTAATTCTAACATAGTTTGTTAATCTGCGTTTTTACATCAAGTATCTGAATTACATCTTAACTTTATAGTTAGATTTTATCTTTTCCATCTTTTTACTTTATGAACAAATCAACTATCAAATTCTATGAATATTGTATAACTTATTTATAAATTATTCTTTTGTTAATAATCATTGATAAAATTACCATAGTAAATAAGAAATTATTATAAGTTATTGGATTTTCAATCCCAGTGGAACGATATTTAAATTTGAAAACTACAAATGATTGTTGCGCTTGTCAATTAATAACCCAACAGTAACACGGGGGTTAACATGGGTCTAACCTCCAAGTCTCTTATTCTCTTCAACATAGACAACGACATCAAATTAATGTTATCTCCTAGATCCAATAAAGCTTTTCCCATAGGTAAAGTACCAATGGTAACTGGAATTGTAAAACTACCAAGGTCTTTAGTCTTTAATGGTAGTACTTTTTGAATAATAGCACTACATCTTGCTTCTAGCTCAAAAGTTTCTTAAGAGAATCTCTGTTTCTTTGTCAGTAACTCCTTCATGAATTTGGCATAAGTAAGCATTTTCTCCATAGCTTTTATAAAAGGAATATTGATCTACAACCTCTTGAACATGTCCATAAATCTAGCAAACTGCCTTTCCTTATTCTACTTTGAAGGATGCTTTAGATATGGAAGATTCTTCAACTGTAGAATCTGACTCTCATTTTTCTCTCTACTTTTCACTCTTTTTCTGTTTTCCTTTTTCTTTCTCTTTATTCACACTCTCACTATTTACATTCTCTCTTTTATTTTGATCTTCTTCACTCACACATTCTTTTTCTTTTCCTTCTATTTCTTTTAACACTTCTTCCTCAATTTTCTCATTCTTACCAATCTCTCTGCCTATCACCTTACCGCTTCTTGTGGTAATTGACTTACAATGCTCCTTAGGATTTGGATAAGTGTTGGCAGAGAAGGAACCTCCCTGTTGATTTGACAACTGCTGTGTTTATTGTCCAACTTGAGTTTCCAAATTTCTAATTGATGCCTCAATGTTTTTCTGATTGGTTAAGGAAGCTTGCATGAATTTCTCCAGAGTCTCCTCTAATTTGGAAGTCTTTTCATGCAAAGAAGGATAATATTGCTTATATGGTTGTTGTCTATTTGAAGGTTCTACCTCCTGTCTCCATCCTTGATTTGAATTTTGATTATTTCTCCAACCTTACGAAAAATTGTTAGGATAATTACTAGAATTGAAATTACCTTGTCACCCTGCGTTGTTCATATAATGTATAGACTCCTCCTGCCAATCTCCTTAATATGAACATTGTCCATTTGCATGATTGCCTCCACAAAAATCACATTCGATTTGTTGCTGATGATTCATGGTAGGTGCCACAGGCGAATGAACTGCATGTAATTGTTATGGTAGCTTTGCCATTTGTTAAGTCAATGCATCTATCTGTTAGGTCAAAATCTTGTTTTGAGCTAATATTGCATCAGTAGTGTTCAAGTCTAATGCACCTCTTCTAGTTACTTGTTGCCTATCATGTTGAGCTTGGTGATTTGTAGAAGATAGAGCATCAATGATTCTTGTTGCTTGATCCACATTTATAGTCATCATTGTACCTCCAGCAGCAATATCCAGAATCATTTTAGTGTCAGGTCTTAAACCTATATAGAAAATATTCAGCTGTGTAATATCCTCAAATCCATGATTCGGGCATTTCCTCAACAATGATTTAAATCTTTCTCAGGCTTCATAAAATGGTTCATCAGGGCCTTTCTTGAACATAGAAATATCATACTTAGCTTTAATAACATGAGAAGGCGAAAAAAATCTTTGAAGAAATTTTTCCTCCAATGTACTCCAATTATGCAAACTTTGATTAGGATGGGATTGCAACCACTCTTTAGCTTTCCCTGCTAAAGAAAAGGGAAATAATCTCAAGTAAGCTGATTCAATATCATCCTGTCCGAATCCCATAGTTCCTACCAACTCATAAAATGTAGCAAGATGAGTATAAGGATCCTCATTCGCCATTCCATTGAATTGGTGTGTACTGATAAGACTTAAGAATGTTGGCTTCATCTCTAAGGTCCTTGTAGTGGTTGGAATTGCAATGCTAGAAAAATGTCTTGGGCCTTACTGTGTAGCATAATCCCCAAGTGTTCTTCTAGGTGGAGGAGGCAGATTATTGTTGTTATTATTGTTTGCCATATTTTTTTTCTCATTTTGTTGTACTTTCAGGAATGTGTATGGAAGAAGATTCACTAATGTGTTGTTGTTGCTTCTGCTTATTTTTTCCTTTTCCTTTTCTCAATGATCTCTCTATTTCAGGGTCAAGCTCAAAATGGTCTTTGAATCTCTGACTTCTCAAGTCCATAAAACAAAAACTTACTATAAGCAAACGTTAGCACACAAAGAGTGAATTCGGCCTTGTATCAGTGTTATGGTATCTAGACCAATTTCGCTTATGCGAGTGGATCGCTCAAGCGAATTCTAGTGGTTTCGCTTAGGTGAGAAGGACCTTGCTTAAGCGATTTCTTGAAGATTTCATTGTCTCTTTTTCCCTCAAGCGAGTGTGGTCTCGCTTAAGCGAATTAATTGGAAATTGTTTCTGGACGTTTTTCACTCAAGCGGATATTGCCTACTCAAGCAAAATTGTTGGGTTTGATACTTTATTGTTTCTTGCTTAGGCGAATTTGAGCTCGCCCAAGCGAATTCTTACAAACTCACTTAAGCGAGAGTGGCTTCACTTAAGCGAATTGACCAGGATTGCACTTGTTTATTTTTCTATCCTTCTTTTCATGTTTATGGCATTTCCCTTCATCTTTTTCCTCATTTTGGGCCTTTTCTCATATCTTCATATATGGGACTAGGTGTATGCTTGGTATACATATTTTTATTCCTCTTTAAACTTAATTATCTTGTATACACCTTAGGATGAATATTTTACTGATCCAGTTTATAAATTTCTTAATCTCAGTCTTCGGTTTTTTGAGGTTCGAGTCTTTGGTTAATGATTGGATGTTCAAACTTCTAAAATATGAAAAATGTACCTGTGTTTTATTGATTTAGTTACGATGATCATAATATGATTCAAGACCGAAGAATTGGGGTTTGACATCAACAACAAGAATCAATCTCATTTAATTTCACACATAAGTGCTAGAATATCCATTCAAGGAAAATATATAATTGCACACTAACATAAATATATAATATCAACAAACATTGCTCATGCATTTAGAAAACATACTTCTCTCCTACCTCAAGAGAAGTATTCCATGGAGTTAGATGGTCTTCCGTCACTAAAGTTGTTGAACCCTACATTAAATAAGTGTAAGACCACATCTATCACTAAACTAAAATTATTTTGATGTTAACAATTTTACCCATGTTACAAGTTTTGATATGATCAAACCTTTTCATGGCAAGTTCCACTATCGAGTTGTAGTATATGTTAAAAATAGAGTATCGTTCCACTGGAATACGGTGTTAATTATTGATTCGTTGTTACCTTAGCAGACATAAATGGAAAGTTCACAAGCATATTGAAATCTAAAGAACTAAACATAAACAAGCATAAGTTAAAACAAATGATAAGAAATACTAACTATCAAATGATAAAACCTGGGATTGGATTTCATCAATCTCGCCCTTCAATACGTTGCATACATTTATATAAATGGATTCTAAACTATCTCTTTTTACGTCACAATCTTAAATCATTTGCATCGATTTCTCGACTACAAAATCCATAAGAACATTATTAAATATGTTGATTCCTCAATCATATTAAGAATATTACTGCATTATACGTGATTGTTTCGACGTTCGTTATGTCAAACATTATTCCTAATATCCGTTGTGACGAGCATTTCATTTAGATCACTTTCGTAAGGTATTTTCCAATAATCAAACGAAAACTAAGATCAAGAAACTATTTCCCAATAGAGTCAAGCTTTAAACATAAAATGAAAAGCCAAAAACGATAGAATAAAAATACCAATATATAAATGTAGAACAAGCTTATGTCGGAGTTCGATCGACTACATCCAATCCCAATAGAGGATTTAGCTACACATCGTAGCCATTACAATCAAAACTCGAAAAGAGAAAAATGAAGAAGAGGGAAAAGATGGATTCCAATGAGAGCTCCACGTTCCAAGAAGTGAAATCTGCCAACCGCCTTGATTTTTGACGGTGTTTGCCTTTATATTATGTATCTCGCTTAAGCTAGAGTTATCTCATTTAAGCGGCATAGCTTTCTTCAGCTTGAAGGACTCTTTCTTTATCTAATTTTTCCTTCACAGACTCGCTTGGGCGAATGTGTCGCTCAAGCGAGTAAGGATCCCCTGTTGCAATTCGTTATATTCACTTGAGCCTAATGTAATTTTCTCAAGCAAACAACGCTTCTATTTGATTCTGGAAAATTCTCGCATGAGCGGTTTGAGACTCGCTCAAGCGAGTTCTTCAGTGATGCTTTTTGTAAGTTATTCGTTCAAGTGAATTGAGATTCGCTCAAGCAAAATCTGCCTCTGATTGTCTTTTCTTGAAGGCTTTGAAGCTCGCTTAAGCGGATTAATTCTCGCCTAAGCGAGACACCCAAAACTTATATTTTTCTTCATTTTGAATTGGGGAATAACTTGGAATCCTTTGCTTTTCTTTTTCATCTTTTTCACCTATAATTTACACAAAAAATAATGATAAGCACTTAATTACATTAAAACATATCAAAATATCTGGTTCTCAATTTCTACCTATTTCCATGCACAAAATTTTCCAAATAATACAATACCTAACAAAATTATGCCTAAATATCACCAAAATATATCTACATTTGATCATTGATCAACCCATCATATATATAATCATCATACTAGCTTATAAAAAATTTTATCTTTGAGATCTTAGAAGTTTTGTTGACTTTTTTCATTGCTTTCCAATACTTTGAAGATTTAGAACCTTGTGTACAATTTACCAAGTGTTTAACAATTATCCTTTAAGTTTTACTAAGTTTCTAATAAATTTTTCTCATCACTATAACCATTTATAACACTTTTCTTTTAGTAGGCAACAAGTCCTTCACCACTAACAATTTAATTAACTTTGTTCTTCATCCATTAAAACATATAACTCATTTGATAATAGTTTTAAATGCTAAATTAAATCTTTATGAATCTTTAGAAACATTTATTATTCACCTAACACATGATTTATATGCAATACCCCTTAAAATACCAAGTCTTTTCCTCCTAAATAATTACTTAATCCTTACTAACGTACTAATTGTTTCCATAAATGTGGTTTCACTACTAACAATGATTTCCACACTTATTCTAGCTTGTCCATAACTTTCAACATCATGTTTCTTTTATTTATTAAATGCTAACCCCTTATTCATTCAACCATAATTATTTCCAACCACAAATAATTGTCATATAACTTCTAATAACTCATTTTTAGTTACTAACATCATGCCTAAGGTAAAGGGTACCTTTTGCTTTAAAATCACAACTTAGGTCCTTTAGCAAATCAACATACTATAATTACTAACCACTTCCAATTACATTTTCTAAGCTCAATAATTATTCTTTTAAGTTCTAATATGCTCCAACAAGGTTTTCTAAACTAGCAACACCCTTATTTCTTATCAATCTTTCATACCTTTCATTTAATTCGCCATAAATACTACACTTTGTCAATCATTAATTATCCAACAACCATTATAAATACTAAACCTCATCCAACAATTCCAAGTTCACTAACAAAGTCAATACATTTACGGAATCATTTATGTCACTTTGTCACCATTTCCTACTTCAAAAAGCAATTAAAGCCCATTAACAACTTCATGTTCCTTGCCAAGAATCACCAAATCAATTTTAAAACATCACTCAGTCTCCTAATTATTTTAAAGCCATTTATAAACCATTCAAAGTCTAAAATAAAATTTTTCCTTAACTTAAAGTAAGCTTCCAATTCCAATTTTGCATTTAATGCAACTCCAACATTAACCAACTTCATTTAACAATATTTAATTCAATTCCAACAACTAATTCAAATCAATTTCAAGTCCCTAACAATATTCTAACAATAAACATCAAATCCCAATGGTCATCTAGCCTGGGCTTTGGTTTCACATGCATTTATTCATCAAAACAACACCTAATCTACCATTATAATGCTTCAACAACCTTAAAAAAACAACTAGAAACCATTAAATGTCAAAAACACCAACCTTTTTTCCAAGCTATATCCAAAAATGAAAATGAGAAGGAATAAGAGTAACACCCAAAGATTTGCTTCAAAGTCCCATTAGAGCTTTATGAATCATGGGTTTGTGTTTAATTTTTACACGAAATGGCTATGGTGAGGTGATGGACGATTTTTGCTTAAGAGAAAGAGGAAGAAGATGAAAAATGAAGAAGAGATGGGGAAGAAGAAAGAATGTGCCAAAACTATAAGGGGAAGAAAGAGGAAAATTATGTAAAATTTGGTATTACCCAATGGACATTGCACACACCTTTTTGCTTTTGCCTTTTGGTTAACAAAACCTCTTTATCCAATGGACAAAGGAGATTAGAGAAAGTGAGGAGAGGGTCCACGGTAATAAGAGGAGAAGAAAAGAGAATTTTGCAATTTTCTTAAATTCTATCCTGCTCGTAATTTTTCTATTTATTAACATACACTGTGTACGAATAAATATCACCTACACTAAAAATTATTTTGAACATACCACTATAACCACAATAAATTCCTCATTCTTTTAGACCTATCAAATGCCCAAAATTATGTAATGGGTCCTACAGCTTCTGTTAAATCGTCCAGTTTTAGTAAATTAATTAATTTATCAATAAATCATAATTAGTACATAATTAATTTTTCTATGTGTTTTGGACATCAAATAATTAATTACTATTATCTAATAATTTATTTTCTAGATTTTTAGGATGTTACAACAGGAATCAAACCCTGCATGAAACATAAAAACAAAATTAGATCATTAGTTATCACCAAGAATAAGGAATTAGTATTTTAAAACAAAAATGATAATTACTTATACCTTGTTCATGACACTCATGAAGGTAAGCCTCTTTTCCTTGTAGTCACCTACGTCTGCATGTAACAGCTCCAAAAACCACTTCTAGTTGTCTTTGTTCTCAACCTGGCACACACTATAAGCAATAGGCCATATGTGGTTTTTTGCATCTTGTCCAACAATAATCAACAGCTGCCCCCTATAATAACCTTTCAAGAAACACCCATCAACCCCCACCTCTGGATCCATATTTACACCCCTTTAAACAAATGTTCAACCTGTTAAACACTGGTGGGCCTTGGAGTTGTGGTTCACACTCTATCTTGACTATGGACCCAGTGTTCCTCTTTAAGAGTTCCCCATAGTAGTCCCATAGCATGGCAAATTGCTGCTTCTCACTCCCTTCAATCATTTCTCTTGCTCTCTTCATTGACCTATAGATCATCTTGTCCTCCAATATCACTTCATACCTTTCTTTAAACAATTCATACACCCCTGAATATGTAATATTGTACTGCCTCCTCACATACTTGACTAACTTTCTTATAACCCACTACTAGTCATATGCTGTATTCTTGAACACCCTCACATATGAGTGTTGATCATTGAAAGTCTTGATCTGATATGATTGCCTTATTGGGTTAAAACTACAAAATATTTCCCAGCCATAATTCTTGTCTTTATACGTTACCCTTGCTCTAACTTTATCATTCTTAACCCATTTAAATTCCTTGCCTAGATGTACACTATAATCCTTAACAGCATGTTTAAAGACTACAAGTGAGGAAAACTTCATCTCATACTCTAGCACTATATGCCCAAAATTAGTTATTTCATTGAACTAAGGATACATATATTTCAACTCATCCTCATCCTCTGAACCTTGAGGTGTTCTCAATTCTTTTGAGACCCATAAGTCTTCAAAATCTCCACCAAACCCTTCCTCAACTTGACATTCAGTCTCAGTTTCACTGTCAACTATAGTAGGAATAGTTGACCTCCTATTCTCCTGTGCCTTCCTCTTCCTCTTTCCCTTTTGCTTCTTCTTTTTGTTACACCTTATGTCTCTTTTTTCTCCCTTCCTCTTCTTGCTACAATCCTGGCTTCCCCTTTCATCCTTAGTCTTATCACTACCTTCTACTACCTCATCACTACCCTCAAGATCCTTACGATTGTCTTCCACTACCTCATCACCGATCCTAGAACTGGTCTTAGAACTACAACCAATATCTTGTCCTCCGGTCTTAACATTACCACCCTTAGTGTTATCATGTACCCTAACCAACACTTTCACCTTATCAACTTCAGCATGGTTCCACCCATCAACTTCAATAACTAATGACTCATCCTCTAGATATTGATAATACATATTTATTACCCCTTGGTTATCCTTAGTACACCTGACCATGTCCAACAAATCATTATCTCCCTTCAAGATGTTCAACCCTTTATTTAGATCAAACTTCGGGTCATACCAAAAGATGCCTCTAACCTATAAAACCCACGATTCTTAGAAAATATAATGAAAGAAAAGAAGTCTAAAACATTAAGGTCCAACTCCTTTAAATATTCAACCTTACCCCCTTTGTATCTTTTTTTCCATGCCCATCAACCACAAATCTACCTCTAATATAAAGCCTAATCAGAATATCCTACCCACATTAACATTCAACAGAATCAAAAAGTTGTTTGGGGAATTAGTGTCAATAAAATCAATAGAATGAACACATAACTCAAAACTACAAATGGAACATACATTAACATAGAACTCAAAGGAAATATACATTAACAAGACATTGTCCAATACCAAACCCTATAGAAAATGTTCAAAAACCATAAACATGTTCAAAAAGTAATACATGTCCGAAACCCATAAAAATGTTTGAGCTCCATAAAAATGTTCAAAAAAATAAACAACAACACAAGGGTTTAGGGTTTACTAACCTGAACGACAGCTCCCATCACTGAAGACTCTGTCCCATATGAGCACCATCCAATATGAACCCTAACGACGCCGAGGAATTAGGGGCTTGGGGTTTTGCTTTAGGGTTTTCGTGAGATAATTGGGAGAATTAGGGGAAATAGGGTTTGGTAGTACAAAAGAGGTTTAGGAGAATGGGGGAAATTAGGGTTTCGTAGTATGAGACATAAAGCAAAGTTTTGTTGGCCTGCTATGTTGTCTAATGTGATAACACTAAACGATGACGTTCGATTTCTAGGGCTAAACGACATCGTTGGGTTTCTAATGGGAACAGTGTCATTTGGGTTTACGTGGAACTCCCTATTGGCACTTAACGACCCACGTCACCTTAATGCAATAGACATTTAGGGTCTGTTAACGACGGGGACGTATGTGTCCGACGATGATGGACGTGGGGGATTAACCGGTCCAACAACTAATTTGAGGACCTAATTGTCCGAATCTACTAGAGTCAGGGACGAACTGGGGTGTTTTATCTTTAAATTGAATATTTAACTTCATACATAAAAAAATAGGACTTTGATATGAAACTCATAGTAGTAAATGTAAACTGCATATGTGAATGTAAATGCTTATGCGAAAGTAATGGTTGATTCAATTTCTTCCACACATCATTATTTCTGAAGGGGCTATAATAATATTATATTAAGGACAAGTTTAGTTCTCTATTGTAAGACTAAATGACCATATTTAAGTTTCAAATTCTTATACTATATTCGTTATACACAACCGTAAATGATTATAATTTCAAAATTTGAGGTGTTTGGCCATTTTATAATTTAATTTTCCTTACAATTATTTGGCCATTAAAAAATTCGCATACTAAATCTCACATCGAAGAAGTTTTATAACTCAATTTATTTATCATTAAGTTGAATAATGATATCTATTGGGCACATGTAACTAATTATTTACTTAAGCATATTTTTTACTACCATTATGATATTTTCTTATTTTACTAACTTGTTTTTTAGAACAAAATTTCATTGAGAACTCAAACAACCCAAGGCTCAATTAGGAAAAGAAGAAAACTATAAACATTGTGATCTTGAAAGCAAAAGAGGCCAAAAATCAACATGGCCTCCCTTTTTACATGCTTGATAGAAAAATATAAAAAATTTGTAATAATTATATGAAAAAGATAAGGGCAATCACCCTCATAAACCAATTAGAGGCAGTTAGATTGAACTAAGATGTGGTCAAAGCCCATCGACATGTTTGTGTTTTAGCATAGACAACACTCCAATTAACCCCTTCAAATAACTAAGCATTATGTTATGATAGTTTTATTTTAACAAGTAATGTTAGTTTTTATATGTATTTGATCTTTGACAATTCAAATTATATTATTATTAAACGGTAAGGATGGGCTATTGATATATTCAGTAATTATAATAGGGAAAAAGTATATAGATATGGGTTTGGGGTATTAGAAATGAGGAGATTGAATATTTGTTTTTGTGATAGGTTTTTCATTGTGGTAACCTGTGAGAGTTAGTATTATGTAATAAAGAATGTTGTCTTCATTGTGAACATACCTATTTTTCAATATCACTCTCAATAGTGGTATTAGTAGTTTGCACGATGATAGCCTCTATAACAAATAAAAATTTGGAGTAAAGAATAGAAGGTTTGGGGAAGATCTTTGAAGAATGACAACAAAATACACACAAAATGATAGGGAGTATGAGAACATCAATGGATAAAATTGACAAGTCTTTAGTTTACATTATTTTAGGACCTTTTTATGCTTGTTTTTGGTTAGTTTAGACTTAGTTTTACCCTAATTCCCTAGGTTTTCAATTCCTTTCCGCATATACTACTTGGGTATTTCTATTTTACAGGATTTGTAATGATATAGGTTGAATTGCACATAAAATGAAGGTGCTCAAGAGGCATTTAGAATAAACGAAAGGAATTCAAACCAAGAATGAATCATCATGACCCAATTTCTCCTTGAGAGATCCCGAGGAAGCATTCCTAGACCATAACACAATGAAAAAGGTATTTTGGAGACACTTTTGAGGTTCCACGGGCCATGGGAAATTCCCACAGGCCGTGGACCTCTCTGTTTTGGCATAAATTAGGGACCAGTCTAATCCACAGGTTGTGGATCCCTCTAACTTGCATTCCACGATTGTGGTTTTATTCCCATAGGTCATGGATCTCCTCCTGTACATGGCATGCTTTGAATTGTTGGCACTCTTACATCAGGTCTCGATCCACAGGCCGTAGATCCATCCCACAGGCTGTGGATTGAGTGCAGAAGCCTAAAAATTTTGATTTTAGGCCCATTTGAAGGGGGAAAATAGGGTTTAGGGAGTTCTGAAGGAGACGGCTGGGGAGACCTTTTCAGAAATAAAATCGAGAAGACTTTCAAGAGATTTTTGAAGAGGATTTAAAGAAAAACATTAAGGATCAACATGATTTTAACGTTTAGGCATAAAATTTAGAAGATCTAGTAAGAGCTTCTTTTTTATTTTTCTAAACCTTTTTGTTTTGTGTTTTGGGGATTCTTAAAATGTTGGGATTTGAATTTATGGTTTGTGGTATTGAAACCTCTTTCACGAGGAACTAAATTCCATTATTGGGATTAAGGGGTAGTATGTTTTTGTATCAAACTTAAATTATTTGAATTTCTCAGTTATGAATGTTCTGGTTTCTATTCAATTTCATGAGTACCTAATGCTTCTAATGACTTAGAGATAAGAGTGGATGAATGTAAATAATATGGGTAGTCGAGTGATTGGCATATCATTTGAAATGCATGAAATGGAACCTAAGGTTTTAGGTTACATAAGTAGACAAAATCATTTGAGGGCCAATTGGGTTTTCATAATGCTTAATGGATTCAATTTACAAATCGAACATGTAACATCCCGATTTAATAATCAATTGCCGAATGAAAATAAATCATTGAAATAATAATTGCAAGGTGGGAAAATTATTTATTAATTATAATTAACTTAATTAACTCAACTTAAGAAATAATGACTGGTTAAGAGTGATTAATTATTAATTGCTGGCTGATTATGATTGGTCGACTGCTTCACGCTTTCCCACCCCACTTTCCCTTCTCTCCGTGCATGCGTATATGGGCTACTGGGCCACCCTATCATTCATGTTTCCCTTCAGACTTCTCTCTTTTCTATCCTCTCTTCTCTTCTTCTTCTTCGCTCTTCATTCTTCTTCTCTTCTTCTCCTTTCTTCTCTGCTCTCTGTTTCCGTAAGCTAGCGACAGTGGTGGCCGAGGATCGGAGTCCTCCTTCTTGACTCGATGAGCCAGAGAGGGCAAGAGTGTGCATTTCTCCCTGCATGCAACCAGTCTTCTTCCCCACGGTTCCTTCGTCGACTTTCCTCTTTCTCCCTCTCCTTGCTCGAGGCTGCCGAGTCTCAGTGACGATCTGCACCACGAAAAGCTTCAAGGAGGTTGGAGCGTTCACCAGCGTTGTGATTGGAGCTAATCAAGAGAGCGAGCAGAGAACTGGGCATCTCAGAAGCTTAGAAATCCCCACTGGACCGAGTGGAAGGTCAATGTGGTGCCCTGGAGGCTTGGGCCTCCCCGCTAATCTTGCATGCAGAACTGTTTAAGAGTGGGAGTGGCTCGGAGTTCCTCCAAAGCCAAGTGTAATGGTGGATGACTGATGCAGGGTCGTTCTATCGAGAACGAGTGAAAGGGCTGAGCGGAGCAACCGATTGGAGCTGCAAGCCCTTGGAGCCTTTGGAATTTTCATCCCAGGTAGGGGGCGCTCTGCATGTCTAATGCATGGTTTCTGGACGGTCCGAGCGAACGTATTACCTTCTATGTTTGTATGATTATGATTTTGTGAGGTGTTTGACTGTTGATCATTGGATATCGTATGTGTGTGTGTTAGTAGAGTCCTGTTAATTATTTCATACTCATATGCATGCGTTCAGAATGTGTTGTTTACTATATGTTGTACATGCTGCTGAGTGGAGTCTGGATGAATGATGATTATTACCTGTGTGGTGTATGACTATTGCTGTCCAAGAGACGTATGATGACGTTGGTGATGTTGTGGAGTTAATGTATGAATTGCATGTTAATTGTAATGTGAATATCAAGCATATTGTGTGGTCTATTGTTGACTTCCGGGTGGATACGATATGAATTGCTTAAGATGAACTTGCTGAGTGTGGATGACTGCCGTGACATGCATGAGGTTGCATTTATGGATAGGGGGTGACCCGTGGAAGGTCAGGAACCCAATGAGATGATTTCCAACTACAGACCCTTGGCTAGATTCTGAGAGGACCCGTGGTAGCTGTGGGAGCTAGAGTTAAGTCTCGAGACGTCCTTGGGAGACCGGTACCACACGGTAAGGGCTATCGGACGAGGGGCCAGAAAAGGGATCTGCAACATGTTCCTTAAAATCTGAGAATGCTATTAATGAATTCTGACTGGATTTGTGTGTGTGTTTGATGCTAAGGCTAAGTATTATTGATGTTATTGTTAAGGGGTATGTTGTTGTGAATAGTAGGAGTTAGATAACCATAAATGACTTGAGTAATCCGACTAGTGACTTGTGTAGATGCTTTATTAAATGTTAGTAAATGCTAGTATTGATTAAGATAGATAGAGTAAGTTGAAAGGGAATGTGTATGCTAAGCCGAGCCAATAACTGTCATTGTATATGTGAAAGCTCACCCCCCTACACCATTTTTCAGTATGTGCAGGTCGGACCCGGAAGTGCTGATAGGGCCTCAAGTCCGAATGTGGTGTACTCTGACTGTTGAGTGCTTATATTGTATTCACTATGTTAGTCAGTGTAGCCTTGGCCGGCTCTTATGTAAAATAACGATTAAACATATTTATTTATAAAGATTGACTAGAAGAAATATAGATATGGGTTACTTGTATGGAATTGTAAGTATTGGTAAATATACATGTTAAGATAATGGGTATTTCGAGTGTATGATTATGTATATACCTGCGTTGTATATTGGTGACTTGTGTTTCGGCTTTTCCGAGTGGGGGATACTTAAAAGGATTCTGAGAGAAACCCTTTAATGAATTCTGAGTGAATGTTATATATAATCCGAGTGATTGAGGAATAGCATTCCGAGTGGTTAGGATTAGAATAAGTCCGAGTGAGGATTTGCCTAATGAGTCCCCGAGCGAATAAGTTGTCGCGTGCCGAGTGAATTAGCTATCATTTTCTGAGTGAATGAGTTGAAGGATAACTCTGGATTCTGAGCGTCTAGATAAGCCGAGTGTGGTCTCTCACTTCAGTGAACAAGGTGCTCGCTCCAGCGAGTGTGGACTTGGGAAGATTCTTTGTGTTGGCATCGCTTAAGCGAATCGTGCCTCGCCCGAGCAACTGGAGTTGCTTCGCTCAAGCATGTGGGAGCTCGCTTAAGCGAGTGGATGCTGGTGTTGGGCTTCGCTTGAACATCTCTTCCTTCTTCCGATGTTGCATTGTCATGTGTCGCTCAAGCAACGTTGAACCTCGCTTGAGCGAAGAGGGTACTGATTGGACCGGTTTAAGCTGCTGTGCTCCGCTGATTACCGAATGGGTGCCTTGTACTTCTTGCCTTCCGTCCTATTTGTTACCCGGTGGTTTTATGGTTTGAGGGGTTTATTTAATTTTGAAAAACTTTCCCTGTTTTGGGTTTTAATTATTTATTAAATTTAGGGTGTTACATTTTGGTATCAGAGCAGACCGAAAGGTCCAATACCAAGGTATGCTTACCGAGTGTAAGCGGTTGTATGCAGTATGACCGAGTGGTCATCAATATTATGATATTGATTTGAGGATAGGGGGTCATTTCCTCCTGATTTAATTGGTATTGTATGTGTTTGATGATTTGGTATATGTTTGACTATGAATGGTGTGGTTGTATGCCTGTGCCTTGTTGAGGAATTTGAACGTGTGATGAATGAATAGTATATGATTCTCAGTATAAGGGATGTGTTACAGTTCCTAAGTCAAAAATCTGGGTGTGTAATAAGTGAGTAAAGGTGAGATCAGGATATATGTTAAAATGGGGGTTATGTCTCGGTGGTAATTAAAGAAACCAAGTGAGTGATGGACTAGATGCTGGGCTAATAGGTGTAGTAACCCAGTTGATTAGGCATGATCATGAACGAATGAAGTGAAATAGAATATCTGTTTGACTTGGATACCGTCTCGGTTTTGGTGTGTGAAGACCGAGTGAATGGTATTAGACCTTATAATATTTGAATATTAGGAGGTACCCATCGTGGGATACTAGATAAATAATGACTCCTTAGGAATCCTAACCCTAATAATTTATTAACTTTATGTGTTGTTGAACCCGAGTAAAGCAATTGCGTAGTAATTCATTGAGGCTTGAATTACCATTGTGTGATGATTAGGAACCGGGTGTTTGTCCAATTTTGTGTGATGTGTTATGTGTGAGATGTGTTGGTAACTATACTATGATTGAGTAGCTGTGTATGCAACTCCTGGATTTGTGGTATTTGTGAACTGTTTAGTGATTGTGTGACTCCGTTCCCGAGTACATGAATGGTGTTACTGCTATGATGACCATTATTATGAATAATAATGAAAAAATGCATTGGATGCATGTGTTGATATTGAATGCCGAGTGCATTGGCGTTGGACGCCGGGTGAATAAGACTATATTCATCTGATTCGCCTCTGGAAATGCTTGGAGCATATAGCATAGGCGCTTAATACCGATCGGCAATCAGATGAATATGTGTTAAAAGTCCTCGGGTTGGACTTGAGGTAGTGTCGAGTGCACTATAAAAAGACCCTGAGTTGGACTTGGGGCAGTGCCAAGTGCACTAAGTGTTGGACGCTTAAAGACCTTGGGTTGGACTCAAGGCAAGCTTACCGAGTTGGACTCGGGGCTGCCCGTAACACTCCCGTTGTTGCTTGGAGCAATTGTGTTACGCGTGAAGGCAAACGGTTTGGTACCTGTAAAACGGCCGAATCAGCTTGGAGCTAAGGAAAGGCTTGGAGCCTATGTTGCAACAATAAAAATGGGTAACCGGATCCGGGTGAAAAGAATGTGTGCACACTCTAATGGTTGTTGAGCTTAATATGAATTACATGAATATGTGGAATGTTATTTAGAATAACATGATTGAATGGAGTCCGATTGAATGAATGTATGTATATTAATGTTATGGCCTGGTGCGATATGATGTTGTGGCTGTAATGCATGCTGTGGTGAACGATATGAATTGTATGGCCGAGTGTGAATTTGATATTCCGATTGGATGACTGAATATATATATGTGTTGATGCTGTCGCTGAGTGCAAAGTGAGCCTATGGCTGTGATTATATGGGATTATAAATAATGTAAGTGATATAGCCGAGAGCTGGCTGGATAGATTCTGATTGAATGATGCTTGAATGTGTTCTGGTTGAATGATAGCGTGTATGTATTGAATGTTGGTACACACGTATACGTATATATATATATATATATATATATATATATATATGATACTGTATGGTTTAAGGTGGATAAGATCTAAGGAAGAAGTAATTACGCAGTAATGGGCGGAAACCGACTATTATTATACCATTTTGGGGTGATAGTAACTGTTACTTGACGATTGTCATCAGGAGAATTGCGCTAACTTATGAGTAATGAGGAGATGTACGATTTTTGTGTGAGTCGGAAGTCTGTAGCCATTATACTGTTTTACAGTAGTGGTAAATTATATTTCATGATTGTTGCTGTGTGACGTGCCCTACGTGGTGCATCATGATAATGTTGATGTGAATATGTGCTTATATATGCATGTGAATTGCCATTAATTCTTGTGAGTAAGTATTAGCTGAGTGAGTTGGTCGGTGTGTGTGAGAACGTTGTTAGGGAGACTAACATGGTTTGCATGGATTTGAATGATTTGAATGAACCCCGACTAGATGATGACGTACGAGTGAGTTTCGACTGAATGAATATGTATGTACCGATACTGTTACCGAGTGTAATGTGGTGTTATAATTGAGAATGTACGTTATTGTGCAACTCCCGATTGGATATAATGTTGTGAATGAAATCCTTAATGTAGTTTGGAATTGAGTTGAGTAAGTCCGATCAGATGAACATATATATATATATTGATGCTATTGTTGAGTGCAGTGTGTGGTTATGGTTATGGTGCATGCTGTAGTGAACAATAATATAGCCATGAATAATTGTTATGAAATCCGACTGAGTGGCTGTATGTGTATTAGTGTCGTTGCCGAGATTATGGTGTGTTATGAGAACATATGTGATTGTGAATTACTTAATCCTGACTGAATTGCATGAAGCCGAATGAGTGATGTCATTATATAGCTGAGAATTGAGAATTTAATCCGAGCCATGATTTTGTGATGAATAAGATTTAGAGGAAATATTTACTCGGTGTTGGCTAGAAGCCGATTGTTGTATTGCCGTCATCCAGTTTTATAGAAGTGATAAATACTTTTCATGCTCGTTGTTGCGTGATGTACCCTATGTGATGCATAGTGTTGATGTAGATGTATTGCTTCTAATGTGTATGTGAACTGCCATTAATTACCGTGTGAATTAGTATTAGTTGAGTGAATCAGGTAAGTGTGAGTCATGTTGTCCTGAGATGACTCGTCATGCCATAGGCATTGTGGCAGCGTACACGTTGCAGTGACTGTGTAATTGTTGTAACCCTATAGGAATGAGACGTCATCCTATAAGTTGGATGCAACAATTCGTAAGTCGAGCAGGCGAAGTTGTAGCTGCTTATGGTAACGGTGAGTCTTTCAGGCTGCCCCGAGTGAGGAGGGGAGTTGTATTAAGTATATCATAAGTAGCTATATATCAAAATGAGGACTGCTTAACCTTGATATGTTGCCTCCGAGAGGATTAGAGGTTGTTGGGTACGGAATGGCTATTAAAGGGATGACTAGTTATTGAAATAAGGAGGGTGATCAAATTTGCCACTAAAATTTGAGTTTTATAAGTTAGCCGAGTGGTACTGTAGGTTTAATAAGAGGACCAGGATCTTGAGCCAGGCTAAACTGTGAGGCGGGGAGTTGCTCGGGTAAGGTTAGTATATTCCGAGTGTGTAAAAGTGGAGACAATTCCAAGTGAAGTCCTTGTGAGGAAGAACTGCCGAGTGGAAATTATGGTGTTCCGAGTAGAACCTCATGGAAGGGATCACTACTAAGTTAAGGGAATAGTGTCTGAGTGTAACATTCCTGAAAGGGTAAGATTCGAGTGATGTGACTCAGAGTGTATCACTTCCGAGTAGAATGGTACTGTGTGAAACAACTCTGGGTAGAAAGATAACGAGTGTAGAATTCCTAATACCCGTGTGATGTCCAACCGAGTGACCTTCCAGGAGAAGAGTCCCTCTGGTCGGGAAAATGAGACTTCGAGTGAGTCAATTTCCAAGTGAATGGTCTCCGAGGGGAATAGATATCTGAGAAAAGGATTTAATTGAAGTCGTACTCAGGTCAGTGCTTGAGACTGTTGAGCTTGAACTCAGTTTTGATTTCGTTATAAACTTGAATTCCGAGTGAATCTTTGCAAGTGGAGAGGTTCCAGGTGAGGATTGCCTTTAAAACCCTGAGGGATATTTGAATGAGAAGTCCGAGTGACGTTCTCAGAGTGTAGGCATGGAAGTAGCCGAAGGCATGGGTGGGAACCTAAGATTTCTGAATCGAGCGTGGTGCCTGTGCAAGGTAAACCCGGGCAAATTGTGCTGATTGAAGCACATGGAAACTCTTTTGAGTGTTCATTTTGGTGTAAGGAAGAAATTTTGTGGTCAGATTTTAAAAACCCGAGGGTTCAATCCGAGAGGAATCGGTCGGGAGTGAGTGTTTTTGGGAGTCGGTGACGTTATTTGCCGATTAGATTATTCCCGACTGGTTGATTAACCTCCATAATGTGTCTTATGTGATACAATTTTGAGTCTGTACTCTGTATAAGTTTACGGTTGTGCCGAGTGACTCATTTGAGTCGGGGAACCCGATGGTGTGAATACACCGATCGGTGTTGAGAGTATAGGGCCGAGCGGCCAAGAAATTAGGAAGTACCACTGCTTATGATGAATTGGCTGAGTTAAATGAGGGAAATTGTACATTTCAGAAACCGAATCCCCAAATATATTGAATTTTATGATGAGGTTGTAATCAAGCAGGACCTGACTTTTGTGTTTTGCCGACTGAAATTGTGGGGCGGTCGGTAAACCGCTTGAGAATTGAAGCCTTGCCGAGTGAAATTATGAACCGGTCGGTGAATGCTTGTGGAAGCACAGTCGTGTAGGTAATTGAGTCAGCAATTTTCTGAGTTATTTATTTAAGGTAAGTTACCGATCGAATTTCGAGGACGAAATTCTTTTGAGAGGGGGAGAACTGTAACATCCCGATTTAATAATCAACTGCCGAATGAAAATAAATCATTGAAATAATAATTGCAAGGTGGGAAAATTATTTATTAATTATAATTAACTTAATTAACTCAACTTAAGAAATAATGACTGGTTAAGAGTGATTAATTATTAATTGCTGACTGATTGTGATTGGTGTACTGCTTCACACTTTCCCACCCCACTTTCCCTTCTCTCCGTGCATGCGTATATGGGCTACTGGGCCACCCTATCATTCATGTTTCCCTTCAGACTTCTCTCCTTTCTGTCCTCTCTTCTCTTCTTCTTCTCTGCTCTTCATTCTTCTTCTCTTCTTCTCCTTTCTTCTCTGCTCTCTGTTTCTGTAAGCTCACGACAGTGGTGGCCGAGGATCAGAGTCCTCCTTCTTGACTCGACGAGCCAGAGAGGGCGAGGGTGTGCATTTCTCCCTGCATGCAACCAGTCTTCTTCCCCACGGTTCCTTCATCGACTTTCCTCTTTCTACCTCTCCTTGCTCGAGGCTGCCGAGTCTCAGTGAAGATCTGCACCACGAAGAGCTTCAAGGAGGTTGGAGCGTTCACCAGCGTTGTGATTGGAGCTAATCAAGAGAGCGAGCAGAGAACTGGGCATCTCAGAAGCTTAGAAATCCCCACTGGACCGAGTGGAAGGTCAATGTGGTGCCCTGGAGGCTTGGGCCTCCCCGCTAATCTTGCATGCAGAATTGTTTAAGAGTGGGAGTGGCTCGGAGTTCCTCCAAAGCCAAGTGTAATGGTGGATAACTGATACAGGGTCGTTCTATCGAGAACGAGTGAATGGGCTGAGCGGAGCAACCGATTGGAGCTGCAAGCCCTTGGAGCCTTTGGAATTTTCATCCCAGGTAGGGGGCGCTCTACATGTCCAATGCATGGTTTCTGGACGGTCCGAGCGAACGTATTACCTTCTATGTTTGTATGATTATGATTCTGTGAGGTGTTTGACTGTTGATCATTGGATATCGTATGTGTGTGTGTTAGTAGAGTCCTGTTAATTATTTCGTACTCATATGCATGCGTTCAGAATGTGTTGTTTACTATATGTTGTACATGCTGCTGAGTGGAGTCTGGATGAATGATGATTATTACCTGTGTGGTGTATGACCATTGCTGTCCAAGAGACGTATGATGACGTTGGTGATGTTGTGGAGTTAATGTATGAAATGCATGTTAATTGTAATGTGAATATCAAGCACATTGTGTGGTCTATTGTTGACTTCCGGGTGGATACGATATGAATTGCTTAAGATGAACTTGCTGAGTGTGGATGACTGCCGTGACATGCATGAGGTTGCATTTATGGATAGAGGGTGACCCGTGGAAGGTCAGGAACCCAATGAGATGATTTCCAGCTACAGACCCTTGGCTAGATTCTGAGAGGACCCGTGGTAGCTGTGGGAGCTAGAGTTAAGTCTCGAGACATCCTTGGGAGACCGGTACCACACGGTAAGGGCTATCGGATGAGGGGCCAGAAAAGGGATCTGCAACATGTTCCTTAAAATCTGAGAATGCTATTAATGAATTCCGACTGGATTTGTGTGTGTGTTTGACGCTAAGGCTAAGTATTATTGATGTTATTGTTAAGGGGTATGTTGTTGTGAATAGTAGGAGTTAGATAACCATAAATGACTTGAGTAATCCGACTAGTGACTTGTGTAGATGCTTTATTAAATGTTAGTAAATGCTAGTATTGATTAAGATAGGTAGAGTATGTTGAAAGGGAATGTGTATGCTAAGCCGAGCCAATAACTGTCATTGTATATGTGAAAGCTCACCCCCCTACACCATTTTTCAGTATGTGCAGGTAATGTGGACATACCCAAGGAAGACCCTCACACTACATTGGAGAAAGGACTTGAAGCATATAGAGGTCCCCTCACAAGGGTAAAGACCAAACGGGCCAAAGAGAGCATCCATAAAGCCCTTTTCTCTTTTCTCTCTTCTAGTGGGCCTAAGCCCAATAAGGAACCTATGAGGATCTATATGTACTTTACTTGTAATATACTTTCTAAATAGTTTCTCTAGGCTTATAGGATAGCTTTGGGCCTTACAAGGTCAAATGGGCCACTTTTGGGCCTTGTACTTTCCCTTTTGGGCCATGTATAGGCCATTTGTTCATCTTTTCTCTTAATGGGCCTTGGATCCATGACCAAGCCCATCTAGCTAGTCCTTGGCCGAAATTCCCATGGCCTATATAAGGGCTTCTCCTTTTGTAATCAAGCACCATTAATTCATTTGCAAAATTTGAGAGCACTTAAGTGTTTCCTAGTAAGAGATTCTCCTCCTTCTCTCTAGAATTTGAGAGCTCTCTCAAGCTCTTATCCAAGGGGTTTCTCCCTCCCTTGGTGGTGAGTGGAGTTATCTTCCTCCATCTTAGGAAGTGGCCTCCAACCTTTTCCTCTCCTCTTTTCCAAGCCTTCCTCCATTGTCCACTTTCTCTCCTTCCATTTCCACTCTCTTTTCCTTTGTTTTGGCGTCACATTCCTCTAGTTTTAGGCTTTAGTTTCGGCTTCCCTTGCCTTGAAGAAGAAGTTCTCAAGCTTGCTTTGAAGGAAGATAGAAGAAAGAGCCCTAGATCCATCCCTCTTCAAGAAAGTGCATGAAGAGCCTACATCAGCAGGTCGGACCCGGAAGTGCTGATAGGGCCTCAAGTCCGAATGTGGTGTACTCCGACTGTTGAGTGCTTATATTGTATTCACTATGTTAGTCAGTGTAGCCTTGGCCGGCTTTATGTAAAATAACGATTAAACATATTTATTTATAAAGATTGACTTGGAGAAATATATATATGGGTTACTTGTATGGAATTGTAAGTATTGGTAAATATACATGTTAAGATAATGGGTATTCCGAGTGTATGATTATGTATATACCTGCGTTGTATATTGGTGACTTGTGTTTGGGCTTTTCCGAGTGGGGGATACTTAAAAGGATTCTGAGAGAAACCCTTTAATGAATTCTGAGTGAATGTTATATATAATCTGAGTGATTGAGGAATAGTATTCTGAGTGGTTAGGATTAGAATAAGTCCGAGTGAGGATTTGCCTAATGAGTCCCCGAGCGAATAAGTTGTCGCGTGCCGAGTGAATTAGCTATCATTTTCCGAGTGAATGAGTTGAAGGATAACTCTGGATTCCGAGCGTCTAGATAAGCCGAGTGTGGTCTCTCACTTCAGTGAACAAGGTGCTCGCTCCAGCGAGTGTGGACTTGGGAAGATTCTTTGTGTTGGCATCGCTTAAGCGAATCGTGCCTCGCCCGAGCGACTGGAGCTGCTTTGCTCAAGCATGTGAGAGCTCGCTTAAGCGAGTGGATGCTGGTGTTGGGCTTCGCTTGAACATCTCTTCCTTCTTCCGCTGTTGCATTGTCATGTGTCGCTCAAGCAACGTTGAACCTCGCTTGAGCGAAGGGGGTACTAATTGGACCGGTTTAAGCTGCTACGCTCCGCTGATTACCGAATGGGTGCCTTGTACTTCTTGCCTTCCGTCCTATTTGTTACCCGGTGGTTTTATGGTTTGAGGGGTTTATTTAATTTTGAAAAACTTTCCCTGTTTTGGGTTTTAATTATTTATTAAATTTAGGGTGTTACAGAACACGGTTCTTTGGAAATTGAGTACGTTAGTTAGAATTCGAGAGGGGACTACTAATAATTTAGGAAAACCCACCTTAGAAACAGAACTTTATAATTGGGAAAAGATCTCATTAAAATTGGTACATGACATATGAACCCACTAATTCCCAAGAGCTCTTTTTTCAATTTAATTTTCTAGAAAGCGATTGATTTTTGTTCAAGAGGGTTTAATTTCTCTTTTAACTTTCGTTTGCTTTTTAAATTAATATTACGTTCTCTTTAATTGAATTGAGTATTGCCTGGATAATTAAATGATTGTAAACTGGTACTTGGGCACAATCTTTGTGGTACGACAATCTTTTATATTATGCGATCTGTGCGCTTATAGAGTGGCTATTAGAAATCTTGGAAAAACTTCCGTACAAGAAAGACAGACTACATGGTGATGATTATGTCGATGAACCATCACACAAGTCAGCAATAAAATACCATAAAGTGGTGGAATACACCCACATTCCTTTTCCCACCTTTGACAGATCGAATTATCGAGAGTGGTGAGTCAAAGCTGAATAATTTTTTGTATTAGAAGACACACTAGAGGATGAAAGACGGAAATTTCTCTATTTATCGGTAGATGGAAAAGCATTCGCATGGCAAAGATATTCATTACAAAGGAAGGTAAAAAAACTGGTTTTTGGAAACAAATTCTATATGATGTGACTTGTCATTCTGACTTAAGGAATTATGGATTCCCAATCACTGAATTGTCCAAACTGAAACAAAAAAGAACGCTCAATGAATATATGGACAAGTTTTATGAATTATTGGCTTGCACAATCTTAGAGGATGATATGACTTTGAGTTTTTTCTTGAATGGGCTCCCAACACCTAATTGGTTCACCTACATAGGCCTCAAGGGATGTAAGATGCCAAGCAATTAACTCGACTCTAAAAAGATATCTTGATGAAATTGAGTAAACATCCCTACCATCTCAAGAACTACCCCAAACCTTATAAGAATGTGACCAATTCATCGTTCTATTCAATCGAAATACTTTAATCACCAACTTATTCCATAAATCCCGCCAACTCTCAAATACAAAATTTTCCCTTGTCATGGATTTGAAGGGTGCTCAACCCAATTCAGTGACATAAAAAGAGATGAATGATCAGATTTCCAAGGGTTTATGTTGTTTTTATGGAAAAAAATGGGAGCGTAACCATACACAAAAGTATAAAGTATGGGGAGTACTCAATGCCATCTTTATAGAGCAAGAAGATCAAGAGGATGCAAAAGTTTTGATGGATAATGATGATGAAACTCATCTAGAAGAAAGATCATCGAGTGAGGAGGAAGTGCACATATCCCTACATATTTTAAAAAGGATGGCAGGAGGACAAACTCTACAACTTAGAGGAATAATCAAGAAGCACGAAATTCCTTTCTTAATAGATATAGGTATTACACATAACTTCTTGAGTCATAGGTGGGTGAAGTCACTGAGCATCAAATCTCAGTTCATTAAGGAATTTCCTGTAGTTGTTGCTAATGAAGCTGTAATAATACCATGAAGAAATACGAGAATTCGCATTGGCGATTCGAAGACCATGAAGGTGATTTTTTAGGGCTCCTAGGATCGAACTACGAGGCAATTTTTGGAATACAATGGATAAAGAAATTAGGGAAGATATGATGGAATTGTGCATAATTAACTATGCAATTTGAGCATTAAGGTAAACGAGTGCTCTTTGAAAGAGACAAAAAAAGGAAGGACTAAAAAAGGAAACAAGAAAGTTAAAGGCAGTAACATGGCAAGCCATGCTATATGCCATCTCTATTAATAACAGTTTTCCCACATTTAAAGGAAATGGAAGCATTATGGGTTACAACTGCAATAATTACATTCGTTGCTAACCAACTTTGAACAGTTATTTTAGGAACCTCAATTCCTACCTCCCAAGCATCCATGTGATTACAAAATCACCCTTATTAATGATAAACCAGTAGCCACCAGACCTTATAGATATCCACAAGCCTAGAAGGAAGAAATTGAGAAGATGATAGATGAGATGTTGGGAACTAGCATCATTAGAGCAAGTAATAATGCTTTTGCATCTCTTAGTGTGTTAGTTAAGAAATGAGACAACATTTGGAGATTTTGCATTGATTATAGACATCTCAATATGCAACCATAGTTAAGAACAAGTTTCCAATTCCACTAATTGAGGAACTTTTGGATGAGTTGCATAGTGCCACCTGTTTTTCCAAATTGGACCTACGAAGCGGTTACCATCAAATCAGAATGGCAGAGAAAGATATTCATAAAAAAATCTTCAAAACCCATAGTGGCACTATGAATGGTTAGTATTACACTTTAGGCTTACTAATGCTCTAACAACGTTTTTTAGAATTTGATGAATGACATATTCAGGCCCTTCCTATGGAAATTCATCCTTGTTTTTTTATTTTAGTATATAATCAAACATGGGAGGTGCACTTGCAATGTGTCATAATCACTTTTGAGATATTACAAGAGAACACATTATTCCTTAAATTCAGTAAATGCAGTTTTGGCATGTGAAGAGTGGCCTATTTAGGCCATATGATTTCTAAAATCAATGTTGAATATGGCCTAGGAAAGGTTGAAGCAGTAAACCAGTGGTCTCAACCATCTTCTGTGAAGGAGTTATGTGGATTTTTGGGGTTATTTGAGTATTATCCGAGGTTCATAGGAAACTATGGAAAGATTGTGGTGCCTTTAATATAATTGTTAAAGAAAGATGGGGATTTGTGTGAAATGTAGAAACAAATAAGGTTTTTAAAACCTTGAAGGAAGCTCTTAGTTTTGCACTAATTTTCGCATTACCAATTTCCAACAACCATTCATCATTGAAATATATGCTTGTGGGCAAGAAATAAGGGTTGTATTGTTACAAAAATGGGCATCCAGTGGCATTCATTAGTAAGGCCATAGGATAAAAGTACTACCTACTTTTGGCATAGAAGGAATTCTATGCATTAATTTCTACAATAAAAGATGACAGCCTTATCTTTTAGGACATTATTTCATCATCAAGATTGATCAAAAGGCATTGAAGCATATACTTGAACAACCACCTAATATATTGATGCAAAATTAGGGGTGAGAAAATTAATAAGATTAGACTTTGAGATACAGTACAAGAAGGGAATTGAAAATGTGGTTGTTGACTCCGTATCTAAGATGCCAAGTTTTGCCAATTTGTTTACTTTTTTTCAAATTGATTCTGATTTAATGCAAAAGGTTAAACAATCTTCGGGTACTGACCACAAGTTATAGAAAATAATTGATATTATAAAATTATCGTAACAGTCGTATAAAAATTATAAGTGGGACCAATAGGTGTTGAAGAGAAAGGGTAGAGTGGTGGTTAGCAATGATCAGAAATTGAAAAGAAGAATCCTAGTTTACTTCCATGATTCTACAATTGGACGACACTTTAAAGTCCAAATAACCTATCAGAGAGTAAAAGAGGTCTTCTATTGTAAGGCTTACAAAGAGAAGTAAGGGAATTCATACAAGGTTGCAAGTGTGTGTTAGAGGGTTAAACCATAATTACCTTGCCTCAAGGATTGCTACAACCACTACCTATTCCAGAGCAAGCTTAGTAATCTGTCACCACAGATTTTATTATAGGCTTGCCTAAATCGCAAGGGATGAGTGTTATTTTAGTTGTTGTTGATATATTCACCAAGTGTGCACATTTCATTCCTTTCTCACAACCATTGAGTGTTGCTAAGGTCACTCAATCTTTCATGGACATGTGATCAAACTTCATGGCTGGACTACTCAAATAATTTCTGATTGCGATCTTGTGTTCATGAGTACTTTTTGGAAAGAGTTGTTTAAATTCCATGGTTTTGAGTTGTTGAAATCCGCCATTTTCCACCCACAAACAGATGGCCAATCAAAAGTAGTGAATAAGGCTTTAGAAAGTTACCTGTGATGTTCAACTAGAGACATGTCATCCAACTAGTTGCAATACCTTCCCCTGGTTGAATATTGGTACTATCAAGTTCCACTCTTCTACATAACCAACTCTATTTAAGGCATTATATGGGTATCCACCAACTAAAGCAAGTCCCTTGATCGTGGGAGATTCTATTGTACAAGCCGTTGATTATATATGAAGACAAGATAACAAATTCTTCATCTTCTACAACAAAATTTACTCAAGACACAATCTCGTATGAAACTCATTACAGAGTAAAAAAGTAAGGAGAAGGAATTTAAGTGTGGTGAATGGGTATACTTAAAGCTATAACCATATAAGCAACATTCAGTTCCTAATGCTACATTCAATAACAGTTAAATATTTTGGGCCTTTCTTAATAATAGAAAGAATAGGAAAGGTGGAATATAAGTCGGATTTACCTCCAGTGACAAAGATTCATAATGTGTTTCATGTATCATTGTTGAAGAAACATCATGGTCACCATTCTATGGTAGCTATGCTACCTTTCTTTGTAGATGATGGTATTGTCAATCCACAACTGTTAGCTATTCTGGACAAGAGAATGAAGAAGAAAGGTAATAGGGAAATTACTGAAGTTTTGGTCCAAGGGGAGTACATAAGCCCGGAAGACTCAATTTGGTAGGATCTTTCTTCATTTCGAGTTCAATTTCCCAATTTTCACATTAGCTAACATATTAAGCAACCTTAAGGGCAAGGTTGTATCTGATGGGGGAGCTTGTTATGATAGTTTGGTTTTAAATGGTAATGTTAGTTTTTGTGTGTATTTGATCTTTGACCGTTTAAATTGTACTATTGTTGAACGCTACCGATGGTTTGTTGAGATGGGTAATTGTAATAGGGAATAAGTACATAAATGTGGGTTTGGGGTATTAGAAGGATATTGAATATATGTTTTTGTGATAGGTTTTTTATTGTGGGAACTTGTAAGAGTTAATATTTTACAATAAAGAATTTTGTCTTCAATATGAACATACCCGTTCTTCAATATCACTTTTAACACACTATGCCTTAACTGATTCTCCACATACCTTTTTTTTTTCAAAACACTCTTCGCCTTCCAAATATAGCTAGCATCACTTCCAATCCTTGCTTTCCAAATAGAACAAGTAGGGTAATATTTACCTTGCATAACCTTCGACACAAGCAAGTCCTTATTATTGGTCAATCTTCACCAATGTTTTCCCAAAAGGCTTTATTAAACTAACCAAAACTTTGAAAACCCAACCCATTGGTAGGTGGGTCACCAACAAGTGTGTCCACGCTAACTTTGTTTGATTTGAAAATGAAAAAAATAAAAGGAAAAGAAAAATAATTAACATCAATTTTGGTTTAGTGGGCTTTTAGCCCATAATTTGGAAACACATTTTAACAAAATATGCAGTATAACTCTTTGTGAAATGTTGAGCCAGAGAGACAAAACCAAAAATCTTTTCTTTGGGAAAAAGGACGAAACAATGTTAAAGAAATCCCATAGTGAAAGGAGCATAAAGTGAAAAATGATGGGGAATAAGAGTTTAAGGATTTAAGATTTAGCGATGGAAGCAAACCCATCGTCAAATCTATATTTGACTTACCACATGGATTATACTTTTGATGACAACAATGTAAATCTGTCGCTTACCTAGAAAAAAGAACATTATAATATGTATAGAAACTTTCGTAAATTCTTTTCATAAAATAGACATTCAGACACTCGTCTAAGTTTGCGTAGAAACTTAGTGTAAAACATGGAAACACAAAATTAGCTTAAAGATGGTAAAGGGAACAACATACAAGTAAGTTTTATACTGGTTAACCTCTTAACCAAGTCTATATCCAGTCTTTGTTCTAGCACAACATGATTTTGTATTACTGATCAAGAAGTTAAGTGTAGTCCATACTTACTTATAATGATCCCAAGTTTTCTTTCACAATTTAACCCCTCCAAACTAACTACCTAAGTATTCTTTCTTAACTCAACCTCTCTAGACTAATTATCTAAGTATTCTTTCTTAAACAAGTCTTTTCAAGCCCAACCAACTTCAAAGTAAAAGAGAGATTTCCTAAGTCTTGACAAAGATTTATGGGTGTCTGAGCTTACAAAACTAAATTAGGTGTTCAAGATATGAAATAATGAAAACTCTAAGTATTTTTACTAGAGAATCAGAGAATTTTGCACAACTTGTATGAAGTGTCGATGGGAAGAATGTTGTAGATAATTTGTGTGTCTTGACCCTTTAAATGAGCTTCTTTCTATAGACTTCACACACACTACAAGAAAGCAGGTAATTTACGGAGGTTATTTTTGTAATTTGTGGCGTCTTTAAAAACTGCCACTGTTAACATTGCCACAAGGTAATTTGCGACGGGTTTTTGGGACCTCCGTTACCATGGATAGAAACTCCACTATTTATGGAGGTTTTTTACAAGAGGTTTTGAATTTCCTCCATCAAAAGAGGTTTTTTTATGGAGGTTCAACCCTCCTTTCACTAGAAGAAAAACACAGGTTAGTGGCGGTTTTTAACGTGCATGAGCGGGGGTTTAAACCACCACTAATACAATTACTGGCGATTGTAAAGTCGTTGCTATTCTATTGACAAAAATAAAAAAAAATAATACTACAAATATATATATATTAATCATTCTCATGCCACAAATTGGTGCCTATAGAAAAATTGAATATCTTAATAATAATAATAATAATAAATACCATATAAAATATAAACAAGTATATATATAAAGACACACACATGTCAAATGGAATGTTATCCTCAATGATACCTTGATATGGAACAAAAGAGCAACAATAAAAAAATGCATTCTCTTTTTAAAATTCATAACAGATTTAATTAATAACATTAATGCAGAAGGTTTCAATCAATATGGGCCATTAACGATTTTAGTAAGTACATGATTGTTAATATCTTTAACTAGTGAGCTTGTTCCATGTATGTGAAGCAACAGTGAAGATTTCAACTCTAAAAGCACAACTATAAACTATAAGTGTCTATAGCAATAAGAACATAAAATGAAAGGAAACACTATAACAGCCTTAGTTTTTAAGAGTAGGAAACCAGACCCTCAGGACTCTTGAGGATACTCTGTTAAGCTTTCGAAGGAAAGCTTGAGGCTTTTGGCCTATTCCCTAAGGTAAATATAAGGATATCGAGCGAATATGAACAAGAAATTTAACTTAGAAGAGTATGGAGAACTAGAAGAAAGATTTAAGGATGCACCAGTATTTAAAGAGAAGAAGGGATAAAATGATAATAGTAGATAAATTGTTTAGTCTTGCTTGATTCAGCTATAATAGTTAGTAAAAGTTTCTCTTATTAATGGCAATAATTAATTATGGGTGATGGTATATAAATCAGATTAATAAATTGATTAATATTTAATGACTAGTGTTAATGTTCATTTAATACTTACATGATTTAATTTGAGATGTATGAATAGTTATTAATTAAAAAAAGTTAAATATATTTAATTTTATGATTATTCGAATATATATATATATATATTTAAATATTAATTATTTATTTGATAATCATTTAATTATTTGATCATTATTAAATTATTTAGTAATTATCTAATTAATTATTTGATAATTATTGATTATTTGATTATCATTTGATAATTATTTACTCATTATTTGATAATTATTTGATAAGTATTTACTTATTTATCATTTATTTATTAATTATTTAGTAATCAATTGATAATTATATTTTATAATAAAATATTGTCGAGTTCCTATATTTGAACTATGGGACCAAGTGAACGATTCAATCCTGGTACTTCGGCCTGAGACTAGTAGTCCAATAGGAAAACTAGTCCTATTAGGACTCTTTTATGGTAAATCGAGGATGAAAGGCTCAAACCGATAGGCCCGGCCAAAACCTCAAGCACCTTCATCGGTTGATCGTGTATATACTTCGAGATATCTGATGGTAGCACGGTCAGTCCCTGACGACTCGTTTCAATGTTTTAGGAACTTTCCCTAAAGGGACCGAATCCTAATTTGGGCCCTATCGACCTCGTTTCCCAAAGAATCAATCCATTCAATTTGAACCCTCGAACCCGGCCTAAGCATTTTCAGTGTTTTGGGTCTAACTTTTTCATATGATCTTAGAATCAAATGATACTAGTCCTAATCTCTTCGTTACGAAGAGACCTATAATCTATATTTCTAGCTCCAAACCTCAATTCATACTGTGTCACCCCTAAAATTGAGAACCAAGTTTTTGTACTCTAAAAATATATTATTTAATCCCTTTAATTTGCGTATAGTTCATTTGAAAAATCATAACTTTTTCATACGACCTTTGATTTGTGCAAACCCGGTCTCATAATTTCCATAACAAAATTCTCTATAATTTTTGTGAAGGGCTCGAGGCTCAATTCCAGCCACTTGGTTCCCCGACAATTTATTCCAATAAAATTGAGTTAATCATTAGAGTCGTTCAATGCACCTGTTTGTATTTTTAGCATAACTTCCTCTCCTGTTAATAAAATTAAGTCATTCTTATCTCAAAATTTCTATATCAAAATTTCCTATAACTTTAATGTTGATCATGAAATCCCATTCTTTCCCATTCAATCCCAGAATTAAAAATATTGTATTACCTCATGTGTTCACTATTACAGCTTGACCTATATTCAGTAATTTGCACTTTTCTCACTCGTACAATCATGACATTGAATGATTCTCACTTTAAAAAATTTTAGACTTATTTCTCTACAACTTTGATGAAGGGCATGAAAGCTAATTCCCTACCCATTTATCCCAAAAAAATTTATTTTGTTCACTAAACTATAAAATGTCACAGCCTGGAATAGTTTTCATATTTGGGGCATATCTCTCTTGTCCAATGTCGTATTTTTACGTAACATACCTTGTTTTAAAGAAGAGATATGGATATACAACTTTTATGTTTTGTTATTTTCCAAATTACCACAGAAACCCCTTTGAAATTGCCTCATAAGTTGTTGCCTCTGATTTTGCCACATCAGCCCTTATGCAAATAAGGTTCAATTAGCTTCCACCACCAAAGGGACACTTGTTCTCTTCTCCTAAACTACTTGTCTTGCAATACTCCTTGCTAAAGAAGTACTTACTAAGCAAACACCTTGTCAATTACTTTCATTCTTTCTCTAGCAAAGCCGTGAACCACATGGACCTTCAATGTTAACATGCAAAATTTTCTTGTCTCAAAAACACTTCCATATCTTTCTATATTACCAAAAACAAATCAGCCTTCACTTTTTTTCCTCCATTCTTCACACCATTCACCATACCATTTCTGTCTAGATAAGCCATGCACATTATGTTTCTTCCTAAAATCCCGTGTAAATCATGATTACCTCCCAAACACTTCACCTTTTCCTTTAGCTTCCAAAAACAGAATTTATACACTACCTTCACCTCACTTTCTCCTGTACATAATCATACTCGTAACTCACTAGAAAGCCTTCATTTTGTAGCTTGATCCTCTTGATCTTACCACCTTGGTTGTGGACTTTTTTTGGCCTCTTGAGGTAAGATTCTCAAATTTTATTCTCAAGTCTTACTTCCTTTTTTTCGCTCAAAATCCAGCAACCATGCATGTGCCTTGGACTCTTTCTTTTTTATTTTTGGGACCCCAAAACCGTGACTCTTATTTGGTTATTTGGGTTGCATGACTTCTTCTTAGGTACCGTGGAACGATCAGTGGCAATCGGCAATGAAGCGGTAAAAGATTTAGAGTAGAATAAAGAACTTTCGGTAAATGGTTCTTTTAAAAATTGATCAATAAATGGCTGTTTTGTGATTTTCCCTTGGTTGGTTGTGACCCTTGATGACTTGAAAAATCTTGTATGTTAATTTTTAAGCGACCCGGGAGCGATCAGGAGCTACAACGGTGAGTTCAGTTACGGTCGGTAATTTTTGCGGCGTTTGGTTCCTTTTTCCCCACCCAAACCGAGACCACACCATGAGATAAAAGGGACTCTCACTTTATTTTTAATTGCTATAAATTATTCGGTACATGTCTTTAGTATTCGGGGACGACCCCTTTGATTTTCGTGAAGATCTGACGGTTAGATTAGGAATTTCGTGATTTTTGACGTCGTTACGATTTTGTTCTTTTGTAACTTTAGGCGCTCCAATCGCTTTTGTAAAAAGCGTATCAAGAATTCAAAAACTCCGTTAAAAATCCATCCTAGTAAAGTTATTACACGAAAATACCCTGAAAGTTAAATGGGTAAAGTGGGCACGGTTAAAGTATTCAATATAGTTGTAAATATTATAATTTCTTTTTGTAATTTCATGTAATTTATTTTAGTTGTCTGGTAATTCCCACTAGATTAATTTAAGTTGCCAACTAATGTTTTATGAGTAGATTTTAGACTAACACGTGTAAGAAAATGTTTTCCGATTTAGCCACCATTACGCTTTATATCAAGATTTTGCAATATTATCGATGTTTTGAGAAAAATATTAAGAAAAATTTTTATAAAGTGATTGAAGAAAATTTTAACAATAAAAGAAATGAATAGTTAAAAGGGTCAAGTGCAACAATTTTCCTGAAATTACACATGTGGAAGTAATGAAATTTTTAAAGGATAATTATTAAGAGAAGTTACTAGATCAAAAATGACATTTTTAGTACTAAAAGAAAAAGGGACTTTTAGAAAAAGGAAAGGATCTTTACTTAGTAGAAAATAGTGATCTTACATTTAAGGTTAGAGAAAGAGGAATAGTTAGTAAGGAAAGGAGTTAGAAGTTTTAATTCAGGAAATCGTATTTTGAAAAATAAATAACATGTTTTGATAAAGATATTAGGAAAAACAACATTTTAACAAAGAATATGAAAAGGTTTTAAAATAGGCTACATAGAATAAACATGAAAGGGAAGAATTAGAGTGCATGTATATATATATATATATACGACGTTGAATGTTAGAAAAAGGAAAGGGTGACAATGTCACATGGTACAATAATGACATAAATTGATGCAAGGTTATTAGGCTAAAAGAAAATGTTAAGAATAAGGAACTGGAAGGAATGTAGGAAAGCTATGCTAGAATAATTAGTAAAAATCTAACAAGATAATGGCACCTACTTTTTATAAAAAAGGGTTAAGACAACTTACTCGATGACAACGCTAATCTATTTAGCGAATAAATAAAAAGGAATTATGATAACTTATCTAGTGATGCTAGTTATATGTTAGTGACAGGGGTTATGGGCACTTTGAACAAATCTAATATATAAATGATATAAGTGTAATTTGAAACTGAGTACTTGAGAGTTAAGTAATTAAGAGATGCACTAAATTAAAGTTTTCTAGATAATATGCTTAATAATAATACTAGATCGAGTTAAGGATAATACATAATATATTTTTGTTGATAAGGTTTAACTAAAGATTAAGATGGATCAGCCGGTGTGTATGAGTCAAAAAGAATTAGAACACATATATTAGAAATATTGGAATTCAATGATAAGTAGAAGTTGCTACCATGGGTAACAGTAATTAATATAAGTATAATAAAGTTCAATGAATTAAAAAGAAAGTTGCTAAAAATAAGAAATTTAAAAGAAAGGGGAAGAATAATTATGTTGAAATAAATTAGTAAAGTCTATAAATGCCAACCTAATTAGTATATGAATAACTTTAGGATAATTTAATCCGGTGATAGTAAATAAGTAATAATAATATGAGTTATTGGTAATTTAAATTTAAGGTGTACCTTTTGGAATAAGAATAACTATATAATGGTAATTAAAAGTCAAATGACTAAAATATATGTCACCTAGGTGATGTACTTGATAGTTATATAAGACTTCTAAGTAACTAGAAAATAAATTGTGGATAAGGTATACTAGGGGTACGACTTTACTACTAATAAGGTCGAGTAAATAGTCAAGATACATGTTTATAAAGCAAGTAATCAAACCCAATTTACTTATAAAGACACATTCATGAGTATATCCATATTAGAATGTATAATAACATGTATGATGATTGTTATGTAGTGCTTGTATAATGAATGTTGCGTGTGATGATTGTTACACGATTATGTACATGAATGTATATATGTTAGCTATGTAATGGATATACATGATAAAATACATGATGGATGTTATATGATAAAATGCGTGTGGAATATGATGTAATAAAAATACTTGAGAAATATCATGGATGGATAAAATGAACAAATGATGAATGTCATGGATGAAATGAGTTACGTGATGAATAAATGGAACTTGCATGATGCATTAAATGAATTATATGAAGATGGATAAATCAAAATAAAGAAAGGAGTGAAAAATGAGGAAATGTCTCACTAGGGGTCCTGAGGTGACTGATTTGTGAAAATAATGTGAAAATAGAGATCGGATCCGATGTGATGTTGGGCGTTGCGGTGCTAATATACCCCATGGTTTTATGAACGTTTAAAACTCATTTCATTCCTAATTATCGGGTAAGCTGTGTTATGATTTGAGTAAATACGAAAAGAGTAATAAACAAAGAAAAATGTTCAATTGAGAATTTTATGAAACGAACCCGATGTTAGGAATGAAATGAAGTCATTGAAAGGACCCTACTGGTGACTAGTGAAAATGGAATTGTATGTTACATGCATCATATGTAGAGTATAAGGGCGGATGGTTGAGTAATCCCCTAAAGCACACAATGATGGGTACACTGGGGAACAACAGTGTTCTGACCTTGCAGGAGGTCTCGGGAGTATACCGGAGCGGATGTCCAATGGTTTGGAGTCGTGCTCGAGACCGGATAGCCCATGGTAACTCTAGTATATTTTGACTTAGAGCAAGTGTTACCATGATCGTGGAGTGCTCATTCTGATGTGATATGTTTGGATCCATTGTTGATGATAAGGTTACATGTCCTTACCCTTTTGTGAAAACTAAATGAGGCGAGCTCTGGTCGCTCTAGTTGGTAGCTTTACTAACCAATCCTTTCTGCTCTGGAATACAGTTTTTTCTATGATTCGCTTTATCTCCCTGTTTGAAACTTCAACTTGCCCATTGGCTTATGGATGATATGGAAAGGAAACTTTATGCCTAATCCCATAATGTTCAAGGCACTTTTGAAGTTGACTGTTATAGAAGTGAGAACCATAATCACTAATCAAAACTCCTAATGTGCCAAACTTGCAAAATATGTTTCTTTTCAAGAATTTGATAACAATTTTAGCATCAGAGTTAGTACAAGCAACAACTTCTACCTATTTAATAACATAGTCAACTGCAACTAAAATATATTCATTCTTAAAGGATACAGGGAAGGGACCAATAAAATCTTTGCCCCAACAGTCAAATGCTTCAACTTCCAAAATAGCAATTAATGGCATTTCATTTCTTTTTGAGATGCTTCCAGATCTTTAACAACTGTCACACTGCTACATAAAAATATTAGCATCTGCAAACAAAGTTGGCCAATAAAATCTAGATTAGAGGACTTTGGTGGTTATTCTTTCACCATTGAAGTGTCCACCATAAGCAGAATTATGGCAATGCCATAGAATGCTTCTAGCCTCCTGTAAAGATATACACCTATGCAAAATATTGTCAGAACCAATTTTAAACAAATAGGGATCATCCAAAACAAATTGTTTAGTATCTCTTAAAAACTTTTTCTTTTATTGTTAGGAGTAATCATCAGGAATAACTTTGACAACTTTAAAATTTGCCATATCTGCAAACCATGGCCTTTCCTTGATCAACATCAACTTTTCAACTAGAAAATCCTCCTCTACCTCTAGCTGTGTATTAGTAACTTCTTTGTTTACAAGCCTTAAGAGGTGATCTGCTATATAATTTTCACTCCTCTTTTTATTCTTGATAATCAAATCAAATTCTTGAAGGAGAAAAATCCATCTTATCAACCTTGGCTTAGAGTCTGCTTTGTTGAGCAAATATTTCAAGACGGTATGATTTGTAAACAAAACAACTTGGGAACCAATGAGATATGATCTAAATTTTTCAAGTCTGTTCACCACAACCAACAACTCCTTCTCAGTAGTTGCATAATATACCTGAGCATGATTTAAAACCTTGCTGGCATAGTGTATTTCTTGAAAAATTTTAGATCTTCTTTGCCCTAACACTGCTTCGATGGCATAGTCGCTAGCATCACACATCAATTAAAAATTTAGTCGCCAATCAGGAGCAATGATAACAGGAGCTGATAATCAATTTATTCTTCAATAATTCAAAGCCATTCAAATAAGTATGATCAAATTGCAAAGGAGTATCTTTATTCAACAGGTTACTCAAAGGTTTTGTAATTTTTCAAAAATTATTTATAAACCTCCTATAAAAACCTACATGACTAAGAAAACTTTGTACTCCTTTAACATTAACAGGTAGTGGTAGCTTTTCAATTACCTCCACTTTTGCCTTATCCACTTCAATTCCTTTGCATGAAACCTTATGACCTAGGACGATATCTTCTGTCACCATAAAATGACACTTCTCCTAGTTCAATACAAGGTGAGTGTCTATGCATCTTTTTAGCACAACATTTAGATTGTTAAGACAATGATCAAATAAGGAGCTAAATACAGAAAATTCATCCATGAACACTTCTATGAGCTTCTCTACCAAATCTGGAAAGATAGAAAGCATACAACGTTGAAAGTGGCAGGAGCATTACATAATCCAAAAGGCATCTTTCGGTAAGCAAAAATTCCAAATAAGCATGTGAATGATGTCTTCTCGTGGTCTTCTAGAACTACTGATATTTGATTGTAACCTAAATAACCATCTAGAAATAATAATAAGCTTGACCTGCCAACCTTTCTAACATTTGATCCATGAATGGTAATGGAAAGTGATCTTTCCTTGTGGCTTGATTAAGCTTCCTATAATCAATACACATCCTCTAACCTATAACTGTCCTGGTTAGAATAAGCTCATTCTTTTCATTCCTGATCACTGTCATGCCTCCTTTTTTAGGAACCACCTGAACTGGACTCACCCAAGAACTGTCAGAAATTGGGTAAATCATCCTAGCTTCCAGAAGCTTCAGTACTTGTGCCTTGACTACTTCTTTCATTGTTGGATTCAAGCATCTCTGTGGTTGAGCAATCGGTTTGAACTCTTGCTTCTTAAAAATTCTATTCATGTAGTAGGTAGGGCTGATACCTTTTAAATCTTCAAGTTTCTATCCAATAGCACCTGAATTGTCTTTAAGAACCTAAACTAACCTCTGCTCTTTAGATTCAGAAAGATAATTACTGATAATCACAGGCTATTGTTCTTTGTCATCTAAAAACACATACTTCAGGTGTGATGGTAACATTTTCAACACTGGCTTCTAAACTTTACTGGTAACTTTCTCTGGCAATTTTTCTTTTAATTCTTATTCTAGTGACAATGATTTTTTTAAATTAAAACTTGTCAGAAACTTTCTGACTTCATGTTGCTCATCATCAGACAAATCCTCAACAGCATAAGTCAAGGTTCTCTATAAAGAATCTGAAATACTAACACTCTCTACTTCTTTTTTCACAAGCTGATCTTCAGCATCAACTCTAAAACACTAGTGTTTATCTCCAGGATGCTTCATTACTTTAAAAACATTAAAGTTCACTTCATGGTCCTAAACTCTTACCTTTAGCTTCCCATCATCTACATCAATTATTACCTTCGCCATTTTCATGAATTGAGGGCCCAATATCAATGGCACTTCAGAATCTTCTTCCATATCCATGATGACGAAATCAACCAGAAACAAAAATTTCTCCACTCTGACTAAAACATCTTCAACCATACCATATGGAAACTTCATTGAACGATCTGCCAATTGTAAAGTCATTCTTGTTGGATGGACTTCCAAATCACCAATACGCTCAAGCATGTATAGTGGCATGAGATTAATGCTATCTCCCAGATCCAGTAAAGATTTTCCCACTAGTAAGGAACTAATGGTAATAGGAATAGTAAAACCGCCTAGATCCTTTGTCTTTTGAGGTAGTGCCTTCTGAATGATTGCACTACAGTCAGCTTCCAATTTAACTGTTTCTTTAGTAAATCTCTTCTTCTTTGACAACAGATCTATCATGAATTTAGCATAAGTAGGCATCTGTTTCATAACCTCCATGAATGGCACATTAATTTGTAATCTCTTAAAAATATCCATAAAATGAGCAAACTGACACTTCTTATCTCTCTTGGAAGGGTTTTTCGGATAAGACAGGCTCTTTAACTATAGAACCTCACTCTCTGCTTTTTCCTTCCCTTTCTCACTCACTTTCTTTTTATTTTTCTCATTTTTTTCACTACTTACATGCTCTTCTTTATTTTCTTCTTTTGAAATTTATTCTTTTTCAATTTCTTCTTCACCCCCACTCTTTTTTTCTTCTTTCATTTTCTTATTCACAATTTCTTCCTTAGTCTTTTCATTTTCACTCAGATTTGCTCCTACAATACGACCACTCTTGGTAGTAACAACTTTACAATGTTCCTTGGGGTTGGTGTGGGTGTTAGCTCCATACTGATGTCCTTGCTGATCAGCTATTTGGTGTTCTAACTGTCCTACTTGAGTCTCTAAATTTCTGATGGATGCCTCTGTGTTTTTCTTATTAGTCAATGAGGCCTGCATAAATTTTTCCAAAGTATCCTCCAACTTTGAAGTCTTCTCATGTAAAGAAGGATAACTCTCCTGATAGCTTGGTCTACCGGATGTACCAGCTTCCTACTTTCATCCTCCTTGATTCCAGTTGCTTTTCCAACCCTAAAATGGTTGGTTAGAAAAATTTGAATTAAAATTACCTTACCTTAGCTGATTTCCCATGTAATGCACAACTTCATCTGGAGAACCACAATGTCCATTAGCATGTTTACCTCCATAAAAATCATAACATGTAATTGTTATGGTAGTTTAGCCATTTGTTAAGTCAATGCTTTCATCTACTGAGTTAAGATTTTATTTTGGGCTAGAATTCCATTAGTGGTATTTAGATCAAGAATTCCTTTTTCTGACCTGATGATGATCATGCTGAGCCTGATAATCTATAGAAGACAAGGCTTCTATGATTCTGGTGGCTTGGTCTGCATCAACTGTCATCATCGTACCACCTGTTGCTGCATCTAAAATCATCTTTGTATCCGCTCTTAATCCATTATAATAGATGTTCAACTAGGCTATATTTTCAAAATCATGGTTGGGACATTTTCTCAACAATGATTTGAAATGGCCCCAAGCTTCACAGAAAGGTTCTTCTGCTCCCTGTCTAAAGGTAGAAATGTCTGATTTTGCCTTGATAAACTGGGATTAAGGAAAGAATCTCTGTAAGAATTTATCTTCCACATTTGACTAATTACTCAAACTTTGGTTTGGATGAGATTGCAACCATTCTTTGGCTTTTCCTATTAAAGAAAAAGGAAATAATCTCAAGGATGCAACTTCCAAATTAACTAGTTCAAAACCCATAGTGCCAACCAACTCATAGAATGTTGATAAATGAGTGTACAGATCTTTATATGACTTTCCAGTGAATTGATGCGCACTTATAAGACTCAGAAATGTTAGCTTCATTTCCAAATCCCTTGTTGTCTGTGGAATGGCAATGCTAGAGAAGCATCTTAGACCCTGCTGATTAGCATAATCTCCCAGTGTTCTCCTTGGAGGATTTTGATTGTTGTTTCCTTCTTTCTTAGTTTCTTCTTTTATAGATGATTCTGAAATAGGTATAGAACAAGATTGTCCTGATTCTTGCTATTGTTTTTTCTTTGCTTTACCCTTGCTTTTCCTCAGAGATATTTCAGGTTTAGGATCAAATTCTAGTTGATCTTTAGATCCCTAACTTCTCAATACCATAAAGCAAAACTATTATGGCAAGCATCAATATAGAAAAAGATCAAGTAACAACAATAATTATAATATTCATAATGCCTAAATATATGAAATCTAATTTGTCAAAATCACACCGTTTCCCGGCGGCGGTGTCAAAACTTTGTATGGTTTTTCTTGTGATGGAATAGCGACAAGTTTTCTGCGTCGTAGTGTAGTATATTAAAGTGTTGTTCCACTGAGAAGTGGTGTTTCAACAATATGATTTCATATGGTTTAGGCAAGAAACAAAGTTTTGATTTATTTGGTAACTAAAATCTAAAGATAACTTTGAGCATTTAATAAAGGCAATGCAAGTAATGACAATTATGAAGATCAAATGAGAGAAAATGGGATTGGATTCATCTATCTCCCCCTAACGTAGAGCATATACATTAATATAATTGACTTTCAAACTATTGATTTTTACGTCACAATCTTATGTCATTCGCATCGATTCCTCAACTACAAAATCCATAACAATATTTCCAAACCGTTGACCCCTCAATCATTTTACAAATATTCTAGTCTTACACCCGATTGTTTTGACGTTCATTGCATTGAATATTATTCCTAATAATCAATAACAATGAGTATTCCATCCAATGTCAATTTTCAGAAGGTATTTTCCAATAACTTGAGAAAACTAACATCAAGAAGCTATTGATTAGTTAGATTTAAGCATTAAGATCAGAATGGAAAAAAACCAATAGAACAATTACCAACTAATAAATATATAACACAATACGTTGGGTTCGAGTTAATTACATCCAATCCCTATGAAAAGATTAGCTACTCATGTTATCCATACAAACCCAAGATGATTGAAGAAGAAAAGATGAAAAGAAAATGGTCTTCAAGTGTTGCAAGATGCCCTAAAAGAAAAGAATTTAATTATGCGTGATCTCACTTCAAGCGAGAGTTAGGTCGCTTGAGCGAGCCAGGTTTCTTCACCCTGAAGGAAGGCCTTTTTGCTTGAATGTTCTTTCACGGACTCGCTTGGGTGAGTGGCTCGCTCAAGCGAGTACAATCCCCTATTTCCTCTGTTCCATTTGCTTAAGCTTAGCTTGATTCGCTCAAGAAAATTATAATTGAATTATTTCTAGACAATTTTTGCTTAAGCGGCTTGAGTCTTGCTCAACCAAATTCCTTAGCATATTTTCTGGATGAATTTCGCTCAGGCCAATGCTCCTTTGCTTAAGCGGAACCTCCTTAATTTCTCTCTAGATAATTTTTACTTAAGTGAGCTGAGACTCGCTCAAGCAAGTTCTTCACTAAAGCCTTTATTTTGTTCTGCCTGATATTTGCTTAAGCGAAGCTATCATCTGCTTGAGCGAGTGGGTCGCTCAAGCTAATTTCAAGCTCACTTAAGCGAGTTCTTTTGAGTTTGTCCTTTTCTTACATTTTAAAGGGGAATTCTAAGTGTGCCTCCTTCCTTCTTCTCTTCTTCATTCCTAATCACCTATATTTGCACAAAACATGAAATAAAATGTCTTAAAAACACATGTGATCAAAGATTTATCTTGAATTACGTATTTTATCTATTTAACTTACAATTTCTTCCAGATAGATCACATGATTTCCTAACAAAATGCTGCTCAATTTAACTCAAAAAATATATACAATTTGAGAATTATCACCCTCAAAGAGATTATGGTTTTCTTAGAATATTGTAAAAGTCGGCTTAGTGAAATGAGGGCTATGATTACTTAAGCTAGGAGAGACTGGTTATTTTCCCTTGATGTAATGAATGTTTTTTACTGAAATAATAGACTAATCGCTCCACGTCTATAATGATACCATATTAGTTTCCATATTGCTTAACCTAGTATTTTTGAATGAGACATTCTAAGGAACGGTAAAAGGATACTCGTCAAGGCTCATGATCACTTCAATCACTATTTGTTTTTCTTTCTTGTTTGTCTCTTTCTTTTTCTGGTCACTAATACATCTTTTTTTAAAAATAACAAAAAAAATAAAAAACAAAAAACAAAACAAAAACAAAACAAAACAAAAAGAGAAAGAGAAATCATAGGGAGATACCCTTATAGAACTCAAGCAAGACTCATGGTTGTGATAGATTACGAGACTGTATATATCCAAATCAAGTGACTTCTATTTAAAATGGTTCCTGGGATACCATAAGCTTTATGCGTTCCCCAGGCATAGAACTTTCTGGTCAGGAGGCTGTTGAGCTCTCCATGACTTTAATTTCTAATGCAAAGTAATTTGTAATTGCCTTAATGACTTGGTATTCCCATTATTATGCCCAAGGCTTGGGAGCCTTTTCTTTTTACAATAAGGACGAAACATGTTTTGTCATGTTTTTAAAATTTCATTAATAAATACGTATTTTGAATATATGTTTCTTTGATCCCTTTATCAATTATCTTTCCCTTTATCCCTCATTCGATTATGCATCTAAATGCAGATCCCAAAATGATCCACTCAAAAATAATAAGGTCGCAATCCCATTTTATGACTTTGAGTATTCGGTTGATTGCACTGACGAGTAAGGTAAGGAAGACTATGGTTTCTTACCCAAATTAACCAGGATGTTGAAGCAAGAGGCTAGGGGAGTTCAGCCCTATCAAGAGGTAATTGAGACCATCAACTTGGGGAATGAAGAGGATAAAAGGAGGCCTAGATTAGTATTTCCCCGACTCAAGAAAAATGGGGTAGGTTGATTAAGTTGTTAATATCCTTTGGTTTGAAAAACACTGGGGCAATGTATCAAAGGGTGATGGTAACCTTATTTCATGACATAGAAGTCTATATGGATGACAACACTACCAGGTCCGAAAATGAACAGGGGCACATCTATCATTTAATGAAGCTTCAATATTAACCAACATGGAAAGGGATGAATTGTTGATGCCCATAAATGCAGACGTAATCAAGAGATGCTTTGCCAAAAAGAGAACAAAAAAAGAAAAAACAAACAAACAAAAAAATAAAGAATAAAGAATAAAGGTCAGTGCCCTATGCACATACCAATTAGGGCAAGCTGATGCCCTCGTATTATCATATCGAGGCACGTCTAGATCATCGAGCAAGCTGTCATCTTTCTATACGGGGCACAGATGTTATCAAGCCAAGAACACAACAAAAACAATGTTTCATCCTTGTTGCAATCAACACCTCAACCCTAAAGGGGTATGACTACTTCCCATGCCAATGTAACAAAGGAAATGATCTACAATGCTGAGTCATTGCTAACAATATCATTAGCACTATAGTTCTTTGCCATATTGACTAAGGGCAAATAAAGCGGCTGGAGCACAACAAAGGTACTAAGGGGATCATTCGAAGGTCAAAAAAAGAAAAAGAAAGAAAAAAAGGAAGAATGAACAAAAAACAAAAACAAAAACCAAAAACCAAAAAGAAGACTCGAAATGGTCCCCTTTCATTAATGCAAAAAATAAACTCACCCCATTTCTTTTAGTACATGGCGGTGGGGCAAAGTTGCCTATTTGAAATGACTTCGGTTCCCCAAAGGATGAAACTAAATCAAAAGTGGCCAAGCGAGCTCACTTTCAGTTAGGAAGGATACAACCTTGAAAAACACAAGTCATAAAAGAAAGCTCGCTAGGCTAAAAACCTAAAAAGGTAGCCTAGGTAAAAATTTGAGTGACCTGGTGAGTTGATAAGCATACATTTTGCATATGCTTAGGGTCTTTTACTTTCTGTTTTTGAGTCTATTTTGTCTTGATTTCCCCCAATTCCCTTTGTTTTTTATTCCATGCCACAAATGTTATTGGGGTACTTTTGTTCTTATAGGTTAAGTGATGTTTTAGGTCCACTAGCACAAAAATTGGAACTATGAAGTAAAGTGGATACCTTCTGGAACCTTTACATGTATGAAAAGTACAAGTTAGCAAGCTCGAGAAACTCCACTGCCAGTGGTTTGCAACCATTAGCTGTGGAGGGTACTAGATGAAGCAACATGCAAGGTAGCATCGACCATTGGCCGTGGTTGATAACCACTAGCCGTGGAGGGCTTTGGAATCATGAAGCAAATGGGTAGCACCCTCTACTAGCGGTGGAGGGCTTTGACTTACAGTGGGAACTCCTACATTATTTCCACAGGTAGTGGTTTTCTTCTAAGGAGGCCGTGAAAGGAATTGGAGTGTTAGGGACTAAGTGGCAGTGGTAACCACTGGTCATGGTTGACAACCATTGGTCATGGTTGACAACCATTGGTCATGGTTGACAACCATTGGTCATGGTTGACAACCATTAGCCGTGGTTAGTGTCAGGTACATCAATTGGATCACGTTTTGAAGTCCTGCGACATCAATTAGCAAGCTTTTCAAAAAGATAATATTTCTGAGGTTTGAGGTCCTAAAATTGCATAATCAGTGATGGAAGGTCTTATTTTATTGAAAAAACTTTTCAGACCCTCATGAAGAAATATGGAGTGAGGCATAAGGTGGCTACACCTTATTACCCTCAAACTAGTGGACAGGCAGAGGTTTCCAATAGGGAGATTAAAAATATTCTCTAGAAAGTGGTCAATACATCACGTAAGGATTGGTCTATTAAATTAGACAATTCCTTATGGGCGTATAGAACTTCATACAAAACTCCTATTGGAACCACTCCTTTGAAACTAGTGTATGGGAAGCCTTGCCATTTGCTTGTAGAGTTAGAATACAAATTTTTTGGGTGGTTAAAATGGTTAATCTTGATCTTAAGGTTGTAGGTGAGCACAGGTTACTGGAGTTGAATAAGCTTGAAGAGCTTCATTTGGATGCTTATGAGATTTCCAGGATCTATAAGGATAAGACCAAATGGTGGCATGATCAACACATCCTTCAAAGGTCATTCAACCCGGGAGACATGGTTCTCCTCTTCAATTCTCGCTTGAAGCTTCTTCCTTGTAAGCTAAGGTCTAGATAGTCTGGACCTTTTCAGGTAACCAAGGTCTTTCCCTTTGGCACTGTTGAAATATGGAATGAAAAGTCTGGTTCATTTAAGGTTAATGGCCAAAGGCTTAAGCATTATTTAGTGGGTAAGCCTATCAAACCAGTAACTGTGTTAGGATTGACTGATTTTCATGAGTCTTGACTGTGTTGATTGGCAAAGTCTGGTTGAAGATGTTAAACTTAGCACTTGTGGGGAGGTAACCCCATAAATGTTCATACTCCTTTATGTTTATTTTTTGTTTTGTTTATGTGAATAAAACAAAATAAAAAATAAATGAAGGTAAATAAATTGTTTGTCAAATTCTGGAGCAAGGAAAACCTTTTTCATCTCATGTTTGCATTGGCCAAAACAAAGAGTTCCATAGGCTGTGGAAAATTTCCACTAGCTATGGAACCAGACAGCCTTAGAATGCTAATTTTTGCAAAAGTCTTTGGCTAAGACAGATCCCTCCACAGGTCGTGGTTCCCCACCACTGGCTGTGGATTGCAACAGTGCTTCTAGGTGTTTTCACGCATGAAATTTTGGCCAAGGCAGTGCCCTCCACGGGCTATGGTTGTAGTCCACAGATCGTGGATCATATCAAGGCCCTCTCTCTAATTGCATATGAAAATTTTAAATGAACCAGAGCCCTTCACGGGCCGTGTTTGTAGTCCACGGACAGTGGATTATTTTGTTGTTGGCCCACGTGTGTTTTTAAACTTAGCATCTTCATGTTTCTCTACACCATTTGCAAATCCTTTGTTTTTTCACTCATTCCCTGAGCAAATACAAACAAACCTCTTAACTCCTTTGAGAAAACCTAGAAACTTGCAAGTAAGCATTCTTAACATTTTCTTTAAATTAGGGTTTTCTTTTATTTTTGGGTTTCTTAACCTTAGGGATTTTTCTTGTGACATTGTGAAAATTGGTCTATTGGATATTTCCCTATATGCTTTATGATTCTTAGAAAGCAAGTGGGTATGATTAAATCTCTTTTAAACCATGCTTAGTGTTCATTCTTTTCTATAAACCCCACTTGTGTTCTTTAGCATGTTATGCCCTTATCTATAATTGGAACCATGATTGATCCTTCTTGGTTGTGTTTTATGTGGTTACATATTGTATTGGAATTCATGGTATAGTATGATCTTGGCATTACATATTCCTTTTATTTATGCACACCATGTTTTTTTTATAAATGCCTAAGAAACTTTGCACATAATTGTTTGCATGGGTTGATTATGAATTGAGTTTAGTGCACACCACATTGTATCTATTTGCTCACATATGACCTAAATCTCTTTTAATAGATACCTTTGATATGTGACACCATGATGATCCCTCTTTCCATTTGTGATGTATGCAAAACTAAGATATTGGACTATATGCATCCAAACTTCTTTGTGTGTTTTGTTTAGTCTATTTCTTAGTGCCTATATCAACATGTCATCCAAGGCGGCAACTAAAGCTCAAAGCAAGGAAAGGAAGACCAAGAGTAATACTTCTAACTATGCTATCCTAGATGATATTGAATGCTTAATGGAAGGACATAAGATGAGGTTGGATGACCTTTTAAAAAGAGAACTTCTTTCTTCCCGATTCTTTTGTAGGGAAACTTTTATAAACCTTGGTCTTTTTAAAGATACTCTTCAATTTTGCCAAAATGTCGGTTGGGACTCCTTTATCCAGTTACATGAGCCTACTTATGAGCGCACCACTACAGAATTCCTTAGTTCTGTAGATGTGAGTAGAAATCAAAATGGTCCCGGTTAAGTACTTTACTTTAGGTTGAATAATACTACATATAGGCTTCCTTTAGATGAAGTAGCTAGTATATATTGATTTCCTCTAAGGGGTGCCACTAGCATTCCAAAGGAATTCAATCTAGGGTACTTTTGGTCATTCATTTCCCATAAGGGTTCCTACGACGCTTCCTTTTCCAAAGCTTCAACTATTCACCACCCAGTTTTTTGATATCTTCAATGCTTTATGGCCTGTTCTATTTTTGGGAGGTATGATAGCCCTGGTACCATCTGGTAAGTTGAGGTATTTTTCTTGCATTTTATGCTTCATAGTACTCCTATTGATTCTGTTAAATAGTTATGTAGCCAGTTTGCCCAAGTTAGTAATGCCAGCTACGGTAAAATTGTTATTGCAGGTTACATTAACCCTATAGAAACCAACCAAAAAGGGTTGACATGGCTGAGTTAATAAACATAAGGATGATTGTTAAAGAGCATGATGTTCATTGTTTAGTTATACCTGGCTTTTTTGTTCCTCACCCTTTGCCCGATCCTCTTTTTACTAGTATGGCGGACAGAACATCTTTCTTTTTTATAGCTGCAGATGACCACACTCCACTAGCTACTGAGATGCCCATCCCTACTAGGCTTTCAGCGCCAGCCAGACCATCTCATGCAGCGGAAGAGGAACCTTTCTCCATGCAACAAATGTACTCCTTGCTACAAGGAATGAACTCATACATGGAGACCGTGTCTGCTCAACAAATCTGCCAAGGGGTCCGGATTGAGAACATTTCTTAGAGGGTTAATGCCATGTATGACTGGCATACCCAACAGGGTCATTTCCCTCCTCCTTCTCCATGACAGGTACCTATTAAGTTTTCGCTTACTTATTCATTGAGGACAGTGTCCATCTTTAGTTTAGGGTATTAGGATAACCAAAAACTTACCTTTGATTTTGTTCTTGTTTAGTTTGTTTCTTTGTATGATTGATTTTTTTCTTGTTTTTGTTTGTTTCTTTGCATGATTGATTTTTTTCTTGTTTATGTTTGTTTCTTTGCATGATTAAATTTAGGATAACATTAGTTGTCTGATTGCATTACTTGTGTTTATATGACGATTGATTTAGAACAGCTAAGTCTCAAACACACCTTTTTGAATCTAAAAAAAAATAAAAACAAAATAACTAAAAATAAAATAAATATGATTGCTAGTTTGTCAGAATAATCCACACCTCATGATTCCATGTTTTCTCTAATTTAGGCTAATTGCCAGTGTGAGTTGTTAAGCCAATATAGTATACATAGAAATTAAAAATAACCCTTGTTTTCTTCTTTTAGTGACTCACACATTTTAGGCACTCTAGAACTAGGCTTTTGACTGATTCAAAATGGTTTGTGAATGCATGTTTTGGAATGATAAAGGCACTTTAGGCTTTATTCTTTAGCCACAAAATTGTTGATTTAATTAATCCCTAGTTTCCCTTTTGAGCTAAACATGTGCATATTTTTCTTCCTTGAAAGCCACTTTATTTTCTATATTTTCAAAAATATTTCTTTAAGAAGAGGTAAAGAAGGCAGCTGAATGAAATGGCTAAGAAAGAAAATTTAGGGGATAAAAATAAAAAGTTATTAAGCTGTGATTCCAATTAAAGAAAAATGGGAAAGAAAAAATAAAAAAAATATGTTAGGAATGATGAAATAAGGAGTTAAGTTTGAAGAAGAAAAATAAATTACACTCCTTACAATTTCTGAATGTGTAAGAGATAATTAATTTTGGTTCGCCTTTGGAAATTTCCCTTCTCAGAAAATGCAAGCCTTTGTATTTTCCCTTTTCTTGGTTTCCATTCCTATTCTGTGAACCCCTGGCTAAGTTTATGGTCAATTTCCAAGCATATGGTGGTGTTTAGGATGTTGCGATATGAGTTGACTGAAATACAAGCACATACACTGAGAGAAAATTGAGAGAGAGAGAGAGAGAGAGTACCTTTAGTCTAATCTTAGTGAGCATGGTTTGATTGTTTGGCTTGGTTCTATTATGGCGGTCTATGCAATCATTTAAAAACATAAAATAATATATAATAAAATAAATAAACATTAGATTCCTCAAGTTTGTTTGGATTTGCTATTCTTCATCGCTCGATTATATGAATACAGTGATTGCTTGGGGACGAGTAACTTTTTAGTTTGGGGTATTTGATAAGCATGTATTTTGTATATGCTTAAGGTCTTTTAATTTCTATTTTTGAGTCTATTTTGTCTTGATTTACCTCAATTCCCTTTGTTTTTATTACATGCCATAGATATTATTGGGGTACTTTTGTTTTTGCAGGTTAGGTGATGTTTTAGGTCTATTAGCACAAACATTGGAACTATAAAGTAAAGTGAATACCTTCTGGAACCTTTACATGTATGAAAAGTTCAAGTTAGCAAGCTCGAGAAACTCCACTACTATTGGTTGGCAACTACTAGCTGTAGAGGGCACTAGATGAAGCAACAATGCAAGACAACACCAACCACTGGCCGTGGAGGGCTTTGACTTATAGTGAGGACTTCTGCATTATTTCCATAGCTAGTGGTTTTCTTCTAAGGAGGCCATGGAAGGCACTATAATGTTAGGGACTAAGTGGCAGTGACAATGAATGGTCGTCGTTAGTGTCAGGTGCATGAATTGGATCATGTTTTGGAGTCCTGGGCCATCAGACATTGAACCACTACTAGTGGTTTGCAACCATTGGCCATGGAGTTGGCACGAACCCTTAAACTCCTTATTTTTAGGGGTTATTAGGGGGTAGTTCAGAGGCAATTTTTGAGAGATACTTTTGGAGATACTAGGAGAGAACAAAAGGAGAGACTTGGAGAGGGATTTGGCAAGAGGAAAACGTGAAGATTCTTGGATCAACAACACCGAAAGATCAAGATTTCTAGGGATTTAGAGTGAGATCTCACCTTTGTTTTTCTTGTACCTTATCTTCTTGTTTTAGGGGATTTTTTTGATGATGTATATGATGGTTAGACTAATTTGCGATTCAATCTTGTTCATAGGTCACTAAACTTATAATCTTAGGATTAGGGGGAATTGTGTTCATGTATCAAACCTAAATTTCTGAGTTTTTTAATTATGGCGTTAAGTTCTATTTGGTTTTATGAAATTTTAATGCTTCTACTGATTTAGAAATAAACTTAGAAGAACTTAAACGTTTTGAATAATTGAAAGATTGACGATCGTTGGAAATGCATGAAACTGAACCTACAATTTTAGATTACAAAAGTAAGTGAAATTGTTTGAGGATTTATTGGGTTTTCACTATGCTTAATGGACTTGATTAACAAATCAAAAATTATTCTTTATTAATCCAATGCGTTAGTAAGGTTGAGAGGAAATTGCTAATTAATCTACGAAAACACCCCTCATCATTCTTGATACCTAAAAGATTAAGTTTTCTGCCGACGTTTTTACTTTAATTTTATTTTACCGTTAATTTCCATCTATTAAATATTTTCTGGATAATTGAACCACTATGAACTAGTAATTGAGCACAATCTCTGTGGGAATGATATTTTTATTACTTCGATAAACCGTATACTTGCAGAATGGCTATCATGAGTCGAAAACCTTTAAAAGGCAACTCAGGCAAAAATTAGGGTCAATATCTCCACAAAGTAACTAAAATTCTCCATACAAGCAGAACAGGACCAGACTAGGGGCACAAAGACTATAAGTGAATTACTTTCTCGAAAGCAAGATCGAAGGATAAACTCATCGTTGTGATACGGGATCAAGATCCTTGTTGTTCTCAGGGATTCACTAGAGAATCTACAAACCCTCCTTACTTCATTCACTACCAAGCTTTTGACCATATTTGTTTCCTTTTTTTCCTGTATTTGATTTTCCTTTCCACGTACTTGATTAACCTACATGAACAAATTTGCTACCTTTTCAATTTGTATTTATACATAAGTTTCATTAATGTGACAAAACATATGTTTTAACAAAATAAAGTAAGGTAATAACAATTTAAAAAAAAGGGTCATGGGAGCTAGATGCCTCAGTTATCTGTTAATACCTCAGACAAGCATCATAGAGACCAAGATGCATACATGCTCTGAAGATAGAGTCGCCTCATTCTTTCCATTTCATCTATGAGTGTAACCCTAAAATCTTTAAAGATTGTAGTTCTAAACATTTCTCCTTGGATTTAAACTTGATTTTAATTTCCTGTTGTCGAAAAAGGCACCATTTTAATTTCTTGTCGCTGAAAAGGGGCACTAATTTACTTTCTTGTCATTGAAAAGGGCACCATTTTACTTTCCTATCGCCAAATAAGGCACCATTTTATTTTTTGACGCCAACAAAGTCACCATTTTACTTTCCTGTCACCAAAAAGGGCATCATTTTACTTTCCTGTCGTCGAAAATGGCACCATTTACTTTCCTATCACCAAAAAGGGTACCATTTTACTTTCTAATCATCAAAAAGGGCACCATTTTACTTTCTTGTCACTGAAAAGGGCACCATTTTACTTTTCTATCGCCAAAAAAGGCACCATTTTAATTTCTTGCCGTTGAAAAGGGCACTGTTTTAATTTCCTATCACTAAAAAGGGGACCATTTAACTTTTTGTTGCCGAAAAGAGCACCATTTACTTTCTTGTCACCGAAAAGGATACCATTTTACTTTCCTATCGTCAAAAAAGGCACCATTTTACTTTCCTGTCGCTGAAAAGGGCACCATTTTACTTTCCTGTCATCGAAAAGGGCATCATTTTACTTTCCTATCATTGAGGGCACCATTTACTTTTCTATCACCCAAAAGGGCACCATTTTAATTTTCTATCGCTGAAAAGGGCACTATTTTAATTTCCTGTCGCCAAAAATGGCACCATCTTACTTTCCAGTCACCAAAAAAGGCACTATTTTAATTTCATGTTGCTAAAGGTGGCAACCTTTTAATTTCCTTGTCATCGAACGTGGCATCCGTTAAAGCTGACACCCTGGACAAAATTGGTTCGCTCAGTCTTTACTTATCCCTTACTACAACATAGTAAGGGAAAAGTAAAATGGGTCAAGTTGTTGCAACCCAATTTTGTCCAAGCCCATTTAATTTTTTTTTAAAAAAGTAAAATAAATAAATAAATAAATAAAATAATTTTTTTATTTAACATAGGTTTAATTTGTTAGACAAAAATGTGAACCTCTGGGCTTGTTTGAATTTTAAATTATTAATCTAGGCTTTGATCTTTAAAATTTTTAATCCTTGTCGGAATCATAAAATTTTGAATTAAAAAAAACTAGGAACCAATCTTAAAAAGTTTTTAAAATTCAAATAGAATGGGAAGTTTAAAATTTGAATTTTATAAAACAAGATCAGATTTTAAGAAAAATAAGAAGAGGATTTTAAGGAATCAGGTAGGGTTTTTTTGAATAAGAAGAGATAGAGTTTTTTTTTAATAGGATGAGATGGAGCTTTTAAAATAAATGTATATGTTATAGAGTATGATAAGGTTTTTTAAAATATATATATATTAAAAAATGAGATAGAGTTTTGAATATATAAATATATATATATATATATAATCAATTTCATATTTTATAATTATATTTGTTCACACACAGAAAGTGGGCATAAAACCCTAGAGAATCTCCTTAGGGATCAGGTCTATTATCTCTCTATAATGTGTCACTTGGTCTTTTACGTGCGTATCAAAGGTACATTTATAATTAGGTCAAAACAGAGAATGCCCAGGCCCATTAGACTAAAAAAAATAGGATCCTAACTTTAGCTAAAATAAAGGGAATTAGGAGGACTTGTGGGGCACCCTTGTTAATGAGGACACAACATGGGAGGATCAACAAACTATTTTGGACAAAGGCTTAGAGGCATACAAAGGTCCCTTAACAAGGGCCAAGTCCAAAAAGGGCAAAGAGGCCATCCAAAAAGCCCTATCTTGCTTCCTTACTTTGTTTGATGGGCCTAAGCCCAATAAAGACACCTTGAAGATCTATATGTGCTCATCGTGTAATATAGTCCATAGTTAGATTTTCTAGTGTTTTAGGGTTTATTTGGATCTTACTAGGTTATTTGGTCACTTTTGGGCCATGTACTTTTATTTGGGCTATGTATTAGGCCATTTCCTTTTTCATTTGCTCTAAGTGGGCCTACGATCCATGTAAGAAGCCCATCTAAACCCCCTTTGGCCAAAAACTTCATGAGGCTATATAAGGGTGTTCTCTCCTTGATAATTCATAACATGAATATTAGAGTTTTTCATACACTTTGTGTAATTTGAGAGAGTGGGTCTCCTCCTTTTCTCTTAGGCTAAAGAAATCTTTAGCAAGCTCTTATCCAAGGGGCATATTCCCCCTTGGTGGCGAGATTAGGAATTATCTTTTCTAGGGAAGTGGCTTCCCACACACACTTTCCACTTTCAAGTTCTATCCATTTCCATATTTCACTTTTCTCTTTCATCTTTTACCTTTCCTTTCTTCAAATTCCAAGTCTTTAGAGTCTTTTGCCTTTGAATCATTTTCGGCCAAGCAAGAAGAATTCCAAGACCATGGCTCTTGAGGGCTAAAGAAGGAGAAGAAGGACCAAGATCCACCCCTAAGGAAGGTCTCCTACAAGCCTTTCCTACATCACCTGTCCTCGGGGGGAATAACAGCCCCCTAGCCATAAGCCTCATGCCTAAAGCCGAGTGAAATGGTTGAGTGTAGTCATGTGACGCTTCTTCGCTTTGGTATAGATTGAGGGGAGTTGTTCTCCGAGTGGCGTGGATGAGCCGAGAGAAGTTGGTCTTTGAGAGGCGTGGATGAGCCGAGAGGAGTTGGTCTCTGAGTGGCATAGATGAGCCAAGAGGAGTTGGTCTATGAGTGGCATGGATAAGCCTAGAGAATTTAGTCTCTGAGAGGCCTGGTTGAGCCGAGAGGAATTAATCTCTGAGAGGTTTTGAAAAAGAGTTCGTGTGCCTTTAGCCACGTGGCGGGGAGTTGATAACCGCTACTTTTCAATTTTTTTGGGAGGGCGGGGCGTATGTTCTTGTTTTGATTATGTCATTTCTGCGCCCCTTATGTTATTAATGCATCATTTAAGGCGCATCATTTCACCCCAGGTTGTCCTAACGCATCATATCCGTTGATCGAAAGGTCTCTTGCTCCCCATCCGTTAGATTTGAATCTGTATCGCTTACTTGAGAAGGGACTTCTTGAAACATCACATCCATTATTTTTTCGCGTCTACTCACCTTTCAACCACTAAATCTGGAGTGATGAAAGGTTGTTATTTTGCCTATAAATTTGGTTTTCCCATTCGCTTTGTATTTTTTGGGCTTCCAAATCACCATGTCCAAATTTCTTCGTCTTCCTAGAGCATCTATTTGCTGGACTTTGTCATCTTTGAGTTTTCCCTTCTTCCTCTCCCTAGCATCCCTTGCTTCATCTGTCAGGTTAGTATTCCTTCCCATTGTTGTTTTTTTATCCTGAGAGTTGCTATGGCTTCATCCACTAGGGGTGATTACGATTGGGTGAAGCATGAGGTGTTGCTCATTCCTTCTTCATTCTAGAGTAAGGATTTTATGGCCCAGTTATGGGAGGGGGAGTCGTTTAACTATTCGTCTTTTGCCCGCAATATGGAGTGTGTTAGTTGTTTAGGGTTTAGGGTTTAGGGTTTAGGGTTTAGGGGTGAGCTAGATTTTACCTTTGTGTACGAGACTTTTTTCTCTCAACTACACTTGTCCTTTCCATTTTTTGATTTCGAGGTTGGGGTACTAAATGCCCTCAATATTTCTCCTACTCAGCTACACCTAAACGGGTGGGCGTTTATGAAGGCCTTTGAGGTCTTGTACGAGCACTTTGGTCATCGTCCCTCCGTACCCCTACTTTTTTACTTTTATAATGCCAAAATTCCAAAAGGTGGGGCGCCTGTGGGTTGGGTCTCGCTAAACGGCATTGCTTGCCCTTACCTGATTAGGGTCGTCTTCAAAATCTGAGTCAGATTGGATCCTCCCTTGGAGGATTTTTTGTATTACCCCGATACCCATCCTCCTTTTACTCTTTATTGGATTCGGACACCTGTCCAATTTCATGTGTCTTGGGATGATCTTTCCCTGTCGGAAAGGACAGACACAAAATTTCTAGTTTATGACACGGGTGTCTATGTTAGCTCTTAGGCGTTGATTGCCCTTTCCCGGGTTCTCTTAACGCTTAGATAGGAGAGAGTAGTTTTGACTTTATTGTTTCTTGCATAGATTTTCTGACTTTATCTTCCGAATGATTGTTTTATGTTTGTGCAGCTGACATGGCACCTAAAAAATTATCCATCAAAGGCCTGAAGAAGCGGTATCCGGGGAAACACCCTCAGGTGGCTGGGAAAAAGGGTGGTTCCAAGAAAATGCTGAGTTCAACCATCTCCGGGGGTGGGTCTAATGGCATCACCATAGCCACTCATATTTCACTGGTTCCTACTGCCACCCGATTAGAGGAAGAGGCGGGGCGAGTAATAGAAAAACATCACTCTGAAGGGCCCACGCTAGAGGAAGGAGCCCAAGAAACTACCAGGTGAGATACTCCTAAGATAGGCCATACTGGATCTCCTCCATGTACCAAAGAGGAAGGAGGAGACGGGGCTACCCCTATCCTAGTATCTGACAGCCCCGAGCTCGAGGCGAGGTCACTAGAGACTAGAAGTCGAGTTCACCATGGGATCCCAGTAACTGCCTCTGTCGAGAGGGTAACTGCTGAGTGAATTATCAACACTCTACCGAGTGAGACGGAGCTAAAAGACCTGCAATGGGAGAGCTTCACCAACGGATCCTTGTATGAGACCAGCAACCCTACCCAGTCATTATGGGATGTTCGCTTCCCCGTTCTCGGCTTTGTCGATCGCACGGTAGTTTTCAAAGTAGATGAAAAGAACTTTGAGGGGTCAACCATAATGGTGATGTGCCGAGTGGTGGAGATGTTCAACTTACGATCGGCAATGATGACTCGGCACATGGAGAAACGCTTTTCCGCATAGGAGGGGGAATTAGCGACACTGAGAAGGGATAAGACGGCCTTGTAGTATGAAAGGGACTCACTGAAGAAGGCCAACAAGTTTGCCAATTTACAAATCTGGGACACCTTGAAGGCTATCGGTGGTTTGGTAGATGACCTAAAATTCGTTGAAGCCAAATTGGCAAAGGCCCAGTCTGAGAAGAAATTGGTGGACATGAAATTGACCATCACCGAGGAAAAATGCACCAATTTGGGGAAGCACCTTGGTGTTGTGGAGGAGTCTTATTCCCTAGTATGCACCGCCAAGAAGGAATTTGAAGAGAAGTTGAAAGGGGTGAAGGACGCGAGGGTGGAATTGATGGCGGAGTCGGGGGCGAAGGGACTTCCCGGCGTGAGACCACAGTTATCAATGCCGACGCTTGATATGCTTTAGGATACCTTATGTAATTTTGTATTTTTTCTAATCCTCGTTGTAGTAACTTTGGTTTTATTGAATGGAAATCACATACTTTACTTCTGTGTAATTTTTGTCTTGTTTTTTGCATGCCAGTGTTTTGTTGAGGGAATCGATTCCTTGCTCAGTCCTTGAGTACTTAAATGATTTTTAAGTTTCACGACGTATTTGCCGAGGGAATCGATTCCTCACTCAGGCTTTGAGTACTTAAACGAATTTTTAGTTTCACAAAGTATTTTCCAAGGAAATCAGTTCCTCGCTCAGGCTTTGAGTACTTAACCAAATTTTAAGTTTCACAATGTATTTACCGAGGGAATCGGTTCCTCACTCAGGCTTTGAGTATTTAAACGAATTTTAAGTTTCACAACGTATTTGTAGAGGGAATCGGTTACTCGCTCAGACTTTTAGTACTTAAATGAATTTTAAGTTTCACAACGTATTTGCCCGGGGAATCGATTCCTTGCTTGGACTTTGAGTACCTAAACGAATTTTAAGTTTCACGATGTATTTGCTGAGGGAGTCGGTTCCTCGCTCGGGCTTTGAGTACTTAAACGAATTTTAAGTTTCATGACGTATTTACCGAGGGAATCAATTCCTCGCCCGGGCTTTGAGTACTTAGACGAATTTTAAGTTTCACAATGTATTTGTCGAGGGAATCGGTTCCTCGCTCGGACTTTGAGTGAGTTACTCTTCTTGACTGAATGAAATTTTTATCAAGGAAACAGGGGCCTCATTTAAACCTCCTAAGAGAAAAACCCAGTGGGAAAAACCTCTTGGGTAGGAAAAAGAGTGCGTTAATGTACAAAGGTTAGCTGTAATAGAATTTTAAGTGAGTGGCATTCCATGTCCTTGGAATCTTTTTTCCTGATAATTCTTCTAAACGGTAGGCACCTTGCCTATGGCTTCTTCTACTCGGTAAGGACCTTCCCAGGTAGCAACAAATTTGCCTTCCTCTTGTGGCTTTCGATTGTTGTCTGTAGTACGTAACCCAAGGTCTCTCTTACGAAAAGGTCGGGGTCAGAGAAGAGAGTTCCAACACTGAGCGGACCTTTGCTTGGCCGCCTGTATCTTTACATATGCAACATCGCATTCTTCTAAACTAAGATCTAGGTCTGCTCGTCTTCCATTACTATTCAGGTCTTCATCATAGGCGAGAAGTCAGAGAGTGGGTTCCCCTAACTCTACTGATATCATGGCATCGGCCCCACTAGTGAGTCGGAATGGGGTCTCATGTGTCGATAAGTGGGGGGATGTGTGATTCTTCCTCCCATCTTCCCTTGGCTTCTCCGAGTTACTTTTTAAGTTCCTGAAGGCTTACCTTGTTCACCACTTCAGCCTGGCCGTTGGTTTGTGGATGCTCTACAGAAGAGAATTTCCATTTAATACCCAGGGTTTCACAGAATTTAACAAAACCTTTATCCATGAACTGACGACCATTATCCGAGATGATTGTGTGGGGTAGTCCGTATCTATAAATGATATATTTCCAAGTGAAAGTCTAAACTTTAGCTACAATGATAGTTACGAGGGGTTCTACCTCAATCCATTTGGTAAAGAAATCGACTGCCACCAAAAGGAACCAAGATGTCCATCCCTCAGGTGTAGAAGGGCCAGGGGGCTAAGATTCCATGCAAAGGCTCGGGGTGACTGTGGATTTGGTTGGCGTTGTATTGACATGGGTCATATTTCTTGATAAATTTGGAGCAATCAGCTTGTAAGGTTGGCCAAAAATATCCCGCTTGGAGGACTCGAGCAGCCAAAGGGCAGACTCCCCTGTGAAAGGCACAAATCCCCGAGTAGAGCTCTCATATTACATAGTCAACCTGCTTTTCACTGGCATTTTAGGAGTGGCATGGTGAAGCCTCTTTTGTAAAGTTATCCATCTAGCAGGGTGTAGTTGGTTGCTTGCACCTGTAGCTTTTCAGCCTACTGATGGTCTTCTAGAAGGGTTCCCTGCTTGAGAAAATTAACAATCGGGGTCATCCAAGTATTTTCAATCAGGATTTCACATACCTAGTTTATCTATTGAATCTCTTGAATGGTGGGTTCCTCCAAGATGATTTGGACGATTGTCTTGAGGTTCCTTTCTTTGACTGTGTTGGCCAACTTGGGGAGCAGATCAGAGCGTTCATTCATTACCTAGGGAATATGAACTATGCGGAAATGTTTAAGGTCCCGTGTCAATTCATTCACTCGAGCCAAGTACTTCGTCAGAATTAGGTCTTTGGCTTGGTATGACCCTTCCACTTGCTAGGCCACTAATTGGGAGTCGGTCTTTGCCTGAACGCACTGAGCCCCTAAGTCTATAGCAGTTCGCAATCCAGTGATGAGAGCCTCATACTACGCCTGGTTATTGCTGGTTTTGAACGTAACATAAATGACTCCTCAACCACCAATCCATTTATGGATTCCAGTATGACACCTGCTTTGTTACCCTTCGTGTTGGAGGATCCATCTACGGAAAGGGTCTATAGGCCGTGTGTGGCCTCATAATCATCCTTATCCTCTCTCAGCTCTACCAAGAAATCTACCAGCACTTAGGCTTTGATAGGACCTCTAGGTTCATACCGAATGCCATATTCCTAGAATTCAACGGCCTAGGTGACCATTTGACCTATAAGTTCCAGTTTCTGAAGTATTTTTCCAAGTAGTTAGTCTGTCCTTACTACCACTTGGTGGCTGTGAAAGTAAGGTCAGAGTCGGCGCGCTGCTACAATAATGTTGTATGTGAATTTTCAACTCTTTGATATCGCACTTCAGCCCCCTGTAACATCTTGCTAGTGAAATAAACTGGCCTCTGAACTGGGCTATCCTCCTAGACCAAGACTGAGCTTACTACCTCGGTACCGGTGGAAAGAAAAAGGGCTAGTTCCGACCCTGTGTCTGGTCATTTTAGAATTGGTGGGGATGCAAGGTAGACCTTTAAGTCTTGAAATGCCTTCTCACACTCCGGTGTCCAATCGAACAAATTTATCTTCTTTAATACTTTGTAGAACGTGATAAGTCTTGAAAAGACTTAATTATTCCACCTTTTATTTAACATAATTTATTAATTATTGTTTAGTTTTGACTATATTATTTAATGATTTGTTAATAATTCGTGCTTTAGTTATTTATTTCAAAAGTGCTTTATTTTTGTAAGAAAACGATTAAAAACATTAATAAATTAAGAGTTTATTACTATTTATAAATTTACTCAGCAGCCATCATACAAATGCTAGGCAATTAGTTGTTTATTGGTGCAGGAACTGTAACATCCCGATTTAATAATTAATTGCCGAATGAAAATAAATCATTAAAATAATAATTGCTAAGTGGGGGAAATTATTTATTAATTATAATTGGTTTAATTAATTTAAGTTAAAGGCTGATTGATTATGGTTAGTTGTCAATAGCTGATTATTTGTGACTGTGTGCGTATGACACGTGTGGGGGGGCTGCTGCTGTGCACGACTTCCCACCCCACTCTTCCCTTCTCTTCGTGCATGCATATATGGGTACACTATCATTCATTCTTTCCCTTCAGACTTCTCTTCTTTCTGTTTTCTCTCCTTTTCTTCTTCGTTCTTCACTCTCTTCTTCTTCTTTCTTCTCTGCGCTCTGTTTCCATGAGCTCGCAATAGTGGTGGCTGAGGATCGGAGTCCTCCTTCCTTACTTGACGAGCCAGAGAGGGTAAGGGTGTGCATTCCCCCTGCATGCAACCCGTCTCCTTCCACGCTGTTCCTTCCTTGCTCCTTCATTCCCTTCATCGACTTCCCTCCTTCTTCCTCTCCTTGCTCGAAGCTGCCAAGTCTCAGTGGAGATCTACGCTACGAGGAGCTTCAAGGTGGTTGGAGTGTTCACAGCGTTGTGATGGAGCTACTCCAGGGAGAGAACCGAGAGCTGGGTGTCTCAAAGGCCCGAATGGCCTCCCCTGCTCTTGCATGCAGATGTACTAAGAGTGACTCAGTGTTCCTCTAGGACCGAGTGTCGTATTGACCGAATGGAAGTTTTATTCCAGGTAGGGGGGCGCCTTGCATGTTAAGTGTATAGCTTATAGACGGGTTTCCGGGTGAAGCCATTGTACTGTGTTGTGCCTTCTGGATGTTGTATGCTGTTGAGTGGTAAACCGGACGTATGACGTTTATTATTGTGCTGTGCATGACTTTCCGTCCATATAAAGTATGATGCTTGTTGATGATGTCTATGTTAAGTGTATGAGATGCATATGAGGAATGCTGAGTGCATCATGTGGTCATTTACTGATACCCATGTGTGTGATTATATGATTAGATGCATGTAAACGTGAATGATATTATGGTTTCGAGTGCATGTACTATGTCATTGTTATATCGACTCCTGATTATGACTTGAATGAGGCAATACAGCTGATGCATATGATGGAATTATGAATAGCCGAGTGCATTAAGGCATGGGGCAGGGCATAAATCTATGTGGTGTTAAAATGCTTGAAATACATGTGAATATTATGGTTACCGAGTGTTATAGGTGAATTGCTGAGTGCATGCAATGCTGTATGAATTCCATGTGAAGGTATGGGATATTGTGGCTGTTGATGAGAAAGCCGAGTACATGTATTGCTGAGTGCATGTATTGCTGAGTGCATGTATTGCCGAGTGCATGTGACTGCCGTGTGCATGTGTTGTGGTATTGCATTGGATGCATGTGATTGATACATTGAATGCCGAGTGCATAGGCGTTGGACGCCTGATGAAGGACCATATTCATCCGATTTGCCATTGAAATGCTTAGAACATATAGCGTTGGACGCTTAATACCGATCGACAATCAGATGAATATGTGTTGGATTATATAAAAAACCCTGGGTTGGACTTGGGGCAGTGCCGAGTGCACTAAGCGTTGGACGCTTAAAGACCTTGTGTTGGACTCAAGGTAGGCTTACCGAGTTGGACTCGGGGCTGCCCGTGACACTCCCGTTGTTGCTTGGAGCAATTGTGTTACGCGTGAGGGCAAACGGTTTGGTACCTGTAAAACGGCCGAATCAGCTTGGAGCTGAGTGAAAGGCTTGGAGCCTATGTTGCAACAATAAAACTGGTAACCGGATCTGGGCGAATTGATGTGTGCACATTCTTGATTGATACCGAGCTCAATACGAAATGTTTGCATATGTGGATATGAATTAGTTGGATTGAAGTATGCATACTAATGTATTTGCCGAGTGAAATATGACATCATGAGTATTATACATGCTGTGATGAATGATATGAATTATCTGTCCATATGTGATTGAATATATGTATATATATGTATATGTTGTTGTCGAGTGCAGTATTAGCCTATGGTTGTGATTATACGTGATTGCAAATAATGTGAGTTTTATATAACCGAGTGGATTAACTGGAATGAATTCCGATCGGATTATGATTAGTGAATATTCATATTTAAACAACAGTGTGTGTTATGGATGATTGAACTATATGAATTGCATAATTGAGGATTGTGGTATAATCCAAGCCAATATCTGACGTTTAACATGTGAAGCTCACCCTTACACCATTTTTCAGTGTGTGCAGGTCGGACTCGGGAATATTGATAGGGCCTCAAGTCCGAGTGTGGTGCACTCTGACTGTTGGGTGCTCGTAATGCGTTTATTATGTTCAGTCAGTGTAGCCTTGGCCCGCTCTCTTGTAAAATGACTAAACATATTTATGCATAAAGATTGATTTGATAAGTATAGACATGGTGTCACTTATATGGATCTGTAAATAATGGTAAAGGTATAATGTTAAGTCAATGAGTATTCCGAGTATATGGTTACATGTATATAGGTCGGCAGATTGGATTTGTGGGCAGGTTTATATTTCTGGAAACATATATTTATACATATGTGCTTTTTATGGATTTGATGCGTCTTCCGACTGGAATGTGTTGTTAAATGATTCGAGGGCTGTTGACGAGTGAAATGATGTTAAGTTGATGGTTCCAAGTGAGGATTACTGGGTGGCTTTTCTGAGTGAAAACGCTGAGTGATTACGGGTGAAAAGTATAGGTAAACCCGAGCGAGGAAGAGCTTGTATTTCCGAGTGAAAACCTTGGGTGATCCCCTTCTAAGAGAGGAGTTAGAGTAGTGGTTTAGAGTGGGATGGATCCTAAGTGTAAGGCCTTAGTAATCTGAGTGAATGATGTAAAATCCGAGTGAGTGAGGGTTGGTATGCCGACTGGTTGAGTTTTGAATAAGACCGAGTGGGACTTAACTACCTGATTTCCCGAGTGAATATGTGAATGTATTCTGAATAGTGAATAGGTAACGTGACCCGATTGTGTTATGATTGGAATGCGTCGAGTGATGTTTGATTAGGATATATATATGTTCCGAGTGAGAAAGGGTTTTGGATTCCGAGTGGCAGAATTGGGGGAGTCATTTCCCGAGTGGCTTATACTTGTGACCTGTATGGATGAATGAGGAGCTGTGCGGATTCCCGAATGAAGTATGAGCTTGATGATTTACCGGGTGAACATATGTCCCAAATCCGAGTGAGAAACTACTTTGTACCTATGTCCGCCCCAGCGAATTTGACTTAGCTCCAGCGAGTGTGCGTGCATGGAAGGCTTCTGGGATGTTCGCTTAAGCGAATGGTACTTCGCCGAGCGAGTGGATGCTGGTGTTGGGCTTCGCGTGAGCATCCCCTTGTTCCACTATTGCATGGTCATATTTCGCTCAGGCGGCGTTGGGCCTCGCTTGAGCGAGTCAGCGTTGTCATGGATTTCGCCCAGGCGCCAATGTGTTTCGTTGAACCGAATGGGTCGGTTCAAGCCTTGTCCCTTCCGCCGATTGCTATACATATGAATGTTCTTTTATCTTCCCTTGCTTTCCTCTTCCTTTTTCCTTGACGATCGTCTAGTGGCTATTTTTGTGGAAAAATTTTCCCTATTTTTGGGTATATTATTTATTAAAATTAGGGTGTTACAGGAACAGGGCGTACTCGAGAGAAGAAGACAAATCTGAGGAAAAATTACAAAAATCCGAGTGAGAAATCATAAAGCTGAGCGAGAATTTACAAATCCGAGTGAGTCTTCGTATATCCGACTGAAAGGAGTCCAAAAGACCGACTGAGCGAGACTTCCTAAAAGGTTAACCGAAAAGAATTAACAAAAGCCCGACTTGAAATACTTCCAAGATACCGACTCCAAAATAGAATAGGGAACCGAGTGAGGCTAGAAAAAGAAGAGTCTGAGAGTTAACTTCAGAGTGCTGATTGAAAAGTCAATTCGCTCAAGCGAGGGTCAAACATTCGTTCAAGCGAGGGTCAAACATTCGTTCAAGCGAGTGAATTCGCCCAAGCTTCTTCATCACGCTCAAGCGAGAACAAAGTTCGCTCAAGCGAAAAGGCTGATATTTAAAACAACGATCGTTCCCTCCAGAAGGCACTCGGCACCAATGTTGTTTCTTGCTGCCTTCTCTTCTACTGCTGCACCTTTAGTAACTTAAGTAGTAAGCTGTTAATTAGCTGGTGTTGTGCTGTAAATTAGCTAAGGATGAGCTGGATCCTGTTAAGAGCTGAGCTGTAATTAGTTGATCATTCTGTAAACTATGTAATTAGTTAGTTTAGTCGTTAACTTAAGTTTCCTAAGTTATCAGTTAAGTTAGTTAGTTAGGTAGAAGCTTATATATAGGTTGTACATATTCTGTAATAGAGAGCCAGAACAGAGACAGATTCATACATGGAATCTAATTCATTCACAACTTCATACATCTCACTCGCATTTTCTCTCTCTAAATCCTCTCCTCCATGACGTTCCACAATCCTTCGATGGAACCGAAGTCAATGAAGTTCTAATTCCCTGAGGTTGGGATTACGAAGGTTAGCAATGGAGTCTTGAAGCTGTGAGCGAGGAAATCGACTTCTAGATCTTGAGGCGAACAAGCTGAGGAGTGGATCCAAATCGCTGGATTGACAAATCCAGAACTGATGAAGAACTTCACCAGTGAGGAATCATGGTTGAAGCTTAGGTAACTTCCAGCTTTCTAACTAGTTCAGGCCTAATCAATTTAGGTGAATAGTTAGAGTTCAACCTCCAATTTCGCATTAGATTCTTAGGTTAATTGAGCACTTAAGGAATTAAGGTTCGATGCTTAAGGATTAGTGTTTTTCACCTAAGGAATTAGGGAATAACCACAAGCGGATTGTCCTCTGGATTATGGAGTTTGATTATACTTTAATTGCATGTTTCTTGATGAATTTATGAACCGAAGCAATCCTGACCTGTTTTCTATTAATCACCTTTCACATTTCATTTTAATCTATTTCTGGAAATACAAAAACAACTATAAAACACTAAAACAACCAAAAACCGAATGAAATTCCTGTGTCTTTTGTTGGTTCAGCTTGTACTAATCCAAGATTGAGGTACTTACCACAATCCCTGTGGGACGATCAAATATTCTACAATTTTAACGATTGGTGCGCTTGCCAAAGTATAAATCCGAGTGTCATATTTTGTTTTTACTAAGATTTTTAGCACCAAGTTAATGGCTCGGGATTTTAGCATCAAGTTAATGGCGCCGTTGCTGGGGATTGTTGAGTAATATCAACAATCCTTGGACCGGTACTAGACTGAACCGTTTACTTTGTTTGCATTGATTACGTAGTTTCAATTTTGTTTGTAGTAGTTGATATTTTCGTGTAGCTGTAGTCATAACTGTGAATCGTCCTTTTGTTTGATATTTGTTGTATGCAGTCAAGGAGCAGAGGAGAGCCTTTCTTCTTTGATCCTGACATCGACTTGTTAGAACGTAAACTGAGAAAAGAGAAAAAGCAAAAAGAACAAAAAGAAATGGAACAGAGAAGAGTTACATTAGGTGACTACTCCAGGCCGACTGAAGAAGGATCGCAATCTAGCATCCTTAGGCCACCAATTTCAGCAAATAACTTTGAACTTAAACCAGCTCTACTGCAGTTAGTAAGAAATGAACAGTTCGGAGGAAGTGAGGTTGAGGATCCAAATTTGCATCTAGCAACCTTCCTCCAAATTTATGACACAGTAAAAATGAACGGAGTCCCTGATGAGGCAATCCGACTGAGATTGTTTCCATTTTCTCTAAGGGACCGAGCAAAAGCCTAGTTGCAGAATCAACCAAGAGGCAATATTTCCACCTGGGAGGACTTGCAAAGAAAATTTTTGATTAAATACTTTCCTCCTTCTAAATATGCAAAGTTGCGCAATGAAATCACGTGTTTCCAACAAAGAGAAGGTGAGTCTTTGATGGAAGCATGGGATCGGTATAAAGAGAGCTTGAGGAGATGTCCTCATCATCAGATTTCTGATGTGCAACAGGTAACTATTTTCTATAATGGTGTCAGGCCAGCTACCAGGGTCCTGATTGATGCCTCTGCTGGAGGTTCATTAACAACAAAAACTGTAGAAGAAGCCATAGAGCTGATTGACGTTATGGCTTCTAATGAATGTCTGATTAGTGAAAGGAGCCAAGTCCCTAGGAGAGGGATATTAGAACTAGAAGCACAAGATGCTTATCTGGCTCAGAGTAAACTGATGACTCAGGCTTTGGAGAAACTAAGCATACAGATTTTAGAACTCCAAAAGCCGAGTCAAGTTTCTATGATAAATTGTGATTTTTGTGGTGGAGACCATGAGAATAGAATGTGTGATCCGAATGTGCCTTCCGAGCAAGTGAACTATATGGGGCAGCAACAATATCAAAGGAATTATCCTTCTAATTCCTTTAATCCTAATTATAGGAATCACCCCAATTTTTCCTGGCAGAAAGGTCCACATTTGAATCAGAACGTCCCACCAACTCAACCCACAAATAGACTACAACAACCCTCTCACCCTCCTATTAAATAGAAGTCAGAACTTGAGAATATACTTTCTCAGTTCATCCAGGCCACTCAGGCCAGTTTCAAAAATCAGGAAGCGTCCATAAGAAATTTAGAAAATCAAGTCGGACAGCTTTCTAAGAAATTAGCTGAGAGGCAAGCAGGTAATTTCCCTGGAGATACCGAGGTAAATCCAAGGGGACATTGCAAGGCTATAATCACTAGGAGTGGAAAAATTATTTCTCCATCTCCGAGTCAGGAAATAAGCTCAGAAAAAGATAAAGAAAAAGAAATAGTGCAGGAAACCGAGCAGGTTAACAATGAAGCTGAAAATGAAAATGAAACAGAAAAAGAAAAAGAAAATAAAGTCCACCAAAAGAAAAAGAAAAAGGCTGATTTGATTCTGGAGGAAGCTTCTAAGCTGACTCCTGAGAAACTGAGAAATGCTCCATTTCCACACAGGTTTAAAAAGCAAATAAAAGAGCAGAAGTTTGCTAAGTTCTTAGATGTATTCAAGAAACTCCACATAAATATCCCTTTTGCCGAGGCATTGCAGGAGATGCCTTCTTATGCAAAATTTTTGAAAGAACTATTGTCTAAGAAAACGAAGCTTAAGGGGGATGAAATGATTGCTCTCACTCAGGAGTGTAGTGCAATCATTCAAAAGAAACTTCCTCAAAAGCTAGAAGATCCTGGATCTTTTACAATACCGTGTGCAATTGGGGATATTCATGTAGGAAGTGCTCTCTGTGATCTAGGAGCCAGCATAAATTTGATGCCTCTATCTTTGATGAAAAAACTGGGAATTAATGACCTTTAACCGACTCGCATGTCTTTGCAGTTGGCTGACAGATCCATTAAATATCCCCAAGGGATGCTAGAAGACTTGTTAGTTAAAGTAGACAAATTTATCTTCCCAGCAGATTTCATAGTGTTGGGTATAGAGGCTGATCGAGAGATTCCTTTAATCTTAGGTAGACCCTTCCTAGCTACAGGCAGAGCATTAATTGATGTAGAAAAGGGTGAACTCATGCTGAGAGTTCAGGAGGAGCAGGTAACCTTTAATGTCTTCAATTCCATGAAACATCCGACTGAAAGGATGGATTGCTTAATGATTGAAGAGGTTAAAAGTTACCAGACTCCAATGCTTTTAAAAACTGAGGAAGAGGCCTTACGAACTTTTTTAGAGGATGACTTTGACTCCGAGACTGAGGAGTTAAATGACTCTCACTTGGAAATACTGAGCCTACTGGAAGTATTAGAAGTAGGTGATTTTGAAAAAGAAAAGAAAAATGATTTGAAAATTACTGAAGATGAGAAAGGAAGGGAATTTTCTGAAGAAAAATATGATTTAAAACCTTTGCCTTCTCATCTGAAATATGTTTTCCTGAGAGAGGATGAAACACATCCTGTCATTATTAATGCTGACTTAAACGATGAGGATGTGGACAAACTAATCAGGGTGTTAAAGGCACATGAATCTACGATTGGCTGGAATATTTCTGACTTGAAGGGAATCAGTCCATCATTTTGTATGCATAAAATTCTGATGGAAGATGATTATTCCCCTATAGTATTGCCACAACGCAGATTGAACCCCATAATGAAAGAGGCAGTTAGGAAAGAAGTGGTCAAGCTTCTTGATGCAGGAATCATTTATCCTATCTCAGACAGCGCTTGGATCAGTCTGATCCAAGTGGTGCCCAAGAAAGGAGGAATGACAACTGTTAAAAATGAAAAGGGTGAAGTCATAGCTACTAGACCGACCACAGGATGGAGAATGTGTATAGACTATAGAAGGTTGAATGACTTCACTCGGAAAGACCATTTTCCCTTGCCGTTTGTTGACCAGATGCTTGAGAGACTATCGGGTCATGAATACTACTGCTTCCTTGATGGTTACTCGGGTTATAACCAAATTGTGGTTGACCCAAAAGATCAAGAGAAGACAACTTTCACCTGTCCATACGGAATTTTTGCCTATAGGCGTATGCCATTCGGTTTGTGCAACGCTCCAGCAACCTTTTAAAGGTGTATGCTGGCAATCTTTGGGGACATGGTGGAGAAATTCATTGAAGTATTCATGGACAATTTCTCTGTTTTTGGTAATAGTTTCGATTCATGCCTCAGCAACCTATCTAAGGTGCTGGTGAGATGCCAAGAAACTAACCTCGTCCTTAACTGGGAAAAATGCCATTTTATGGTTAAGGGAGGGATAGTCCTCGGCCACAAAATCTCTGCTGAGGGCATTCAAGTGGACCGAGCCAAGATAGAAATTATTGAAAAACTTCCCCCTCCGATCAACGTGAAAGGAGTGAGAAATTTTCTAGGATGTGCTGGCTTTTACAGAAGGTTCATAAAAGATTTCTCAAAAATAGCTAAGCCTTTGACCGATTTGCTTGTAAAAGATCATGTGTTTGTGTTTAATGAAAACTGTGTCAAGGCTTTTAAAAAATTGAAACAAAGTTTAACTTCAGCTCCGGTCCTTACAGCACCTGATTGGTCTTTACCATTTGAATTAATGTGTGATGCAAGTGACTTTGCAGTCGGAGCTGTGCTGGGTCAGAAAATAGGAAAATTAACTCATATAATTTATTATGCTAGTAAAGTGTTGAACGAAAATCAAATACATTACACCACTACTGAAAAAGAAATGCTGGCTGTGGTGTATGCATTTGATAAATTTCGTGCTTACTTGATTGGGGCCAAGGTCATTGTATATACAGATCACTCGACAATCAAGTATTTACTAGCTAAGAAAGAATCTAAGCCGAGACTGATCAGGTGGGTTCTGTTACTCCAGGAGTTTGACTTAGAAATACGAGATAAAAAGGGAGTAGAGAACTCAGTTGCCGACCAACTGTCTCGTCTAGAAGGAGAGTCGGATTCTATTTTAATAAAAGAAGAATTTCCAGACGAGAAGTTGATGGCAATTATCACCGGGCCATGGTATGCTGATATGGCCAACTTTAAAAGTGCCTCGGTGGTACCTGATGGCTGGACATCCCAAATAAGGAAAATTTTTTTTCATGATAGCAAAAACTTTCTTTGGGATGATCCAGTTTTGTATAAAATAGGAGTTGATGGAGTGATCAGGCGATGTGTGCCTGAATCCGAGCAAGAAAGGCTCTTGTGGCATTGCCATGACTCCTATTATGGAGGTCATCATGGTGCCTCCCGTACAGCAGCAAAGGTTTTACAGAGTGGCTTTTATTGGCCAACTATCTTTCAAGATGCTAAAGAGTATGTCAAAAGGTGCGATAATGTCAAAGGAGCGGACTCTCTGCTAAAGCTGGCATGCCTTTGACAAACATTCTAATTGTGGAATTATTTGACGTTTGGGGTATCGACTTTATGGGACCCTTTCCAAAGTCGTTCTCCAACGAATATATACTTGTTGCTGTAGACTATGTCTCCAAATGGGTGGAGGCAATCCCGACCAGAACCAATGATGCACATGTGGTGCTTAGGTTCATTAAGAAAACTATTTTCTCTAGGTTTGGAGTTCCGAGAGTACTTATTAGTGATGGGGGTTCACATTTTTGTAATAAAATAATGGAAAAATCCCTATGTCACTATGAGGTGTTACATAAAATATCCACTCCTTACCATCCACAAACTTGTGGACAAGTTGAGCTGTCAAATAGAGAAATCAGAAGAATCTTAGAGAAAGTGGTCGGGAAATCTAGAAAAGATTGGTCGGTAAAATTAAATGATGCATTGTGGGCCTACCGAACAGCCTTCAAAACTCCGATTGGCATGTCCCCGTATCAATTAGTTTACGGTAAGGCTTGCCATCTCCCTGTGGAGTTGGAACACAAGGCGTGGTGGGCCACAAAGTTATTAAACATGGACTGTGACCAATCCTAGGAGGAAAGAGTTTTGAAACTCCATGAATTAGAGGAGTTCCGACTCAACGCTTATCAAAGTGCCTCCATTTATAAGGAGAAAACAAAGAAGTGGCACGATAAGTGGATTAATAAGAAAGAGTTTCAGAAGGATGATCAGGTTTTATTATTCAATTCCCGACTGAGACTCTTCCCTGGAAAACTTAGATCGAAGTGGTCGGGGCCTTTTACTGTAAATGAGGTTTTTCCTCATGGTGCAGTTGAGCTAAAAGACCCGACTACCGATCGGATTTTTAAGGTAAATGGCCAGCGACTCAAACTCTACTTTGGAGGAGAGTTTTATAGGCAGAAAACCTCCCTATTACTGCAGGCATCTTCTTAAGATGCCATAAGGTCAAGCTAGTGACCTTAAAGAAGCGCTCTAGGGAGGCAGCCCTACGTTCTGAGTGTTTTTAATGAAAAGAAAACTATAAAAATTTAGTGAATAAAGTTTGAATAAAATTTTTGAAGTTTTGAAGAAGGAAGTCCGAGCTTGAGCGAAAGTAGTACACTCGGATAACTGTTACTCACTCTTTGCCCTTTTTTTTCCCGACTGAACTTCACTCGTCATTCTTGAATAAAAAGAGAGACTTTAATAAAGGATTCCTGATCGTTGATTTAATAAACGGGTCAGATGATGAAGGGTGATTTATTTCAGTCAGCCTTTTATCACTCGGATTCCTCACTTATCACAGTCAGTTTTGTATCCATTAGTCTCCTATTCACTCAGTATATTTTCTTGTTAGTCTTGTGTTCAGTCGGTTTTCTATTTTTTCTCAGTCATCCACTCGGTTTTTTCACTCAGCCTCTTATTCCCTCGACTGATCTCTTTCACTCGTTCTCCATTCACTCGGTCACTCTTTCATTCTTTCATTCGTCACTTATTCACCCGATCTTTTTCACTCATTATTTCATGAATGCTTCGTCTTCCGTTGTTCTTTTTCACTCACTCAGTATTTTCATCCACTCGGTATTCATTTACTCGTTGTTTCATTCCACCTACTTTCTTTCTCGGTTTTCTCACGCTGTATTTTTCTTTTTCATTCACTCATGTTTCATTCGCGATTGTCACACTCAGTATTTCCAGTCACTCAGTTTCCTGTCATTTTGTTTTTCATTCCCCCAGTTTCTTCATTCACTCGGCCCCTCGCTGAATTCATTTTGTTCACTCGGCCTTTCATTTACTTGGTATTACTTTCATTCGTTCTTTCTCTCACTCGCTTGTTTACTCGTCCATTCATTGTCGCACTCATTTCTCATGCACTTTTCTTTATTCCATTCATTCTTTCACTCGTTTTATGATCCACTCAGTATCCCTTTCATGAGTCTTTTTCTGCAGTCTCTTTTTCATTCACTCGGTTTCTCACTAGATCACTCGGTTTCTTCCACTCGCTCCTGTATTTAACTCATCTCCTTCATCGATCGGTATACCCTTCACTCATCTCCTACACTCGGAATATTCTCATTTGTTATTCCATTCATTCTTTTATCCACTGGTCTTTTTCATCCACCTTCAATCTACTCGTCTTTCTTCCACTCGGTCACTCATTCTTTTTCGTTCCTCACCTGTCCCTCAGTCTTTCATTACCACACTCTATCTTTTATCCATTCGTTCTTTCATTTGTTGTTTCATTCACTCGGCGTTGCTCATTTTTTTTTCGCTCGTCTTTTATTCATCGACCTTTCTACTTACTCACTCCTTCTTTGCACTTTTTGTTTGTTCACTCTTCCACTCATCCTGTACCACTCAGTATCTTCTTTATCACTCGGTATCTTTCTCTATTTTTACTTGGTCTCCTCTTCTGCAGTCTTCCATTCACCATCTCCCGTTCAATCACTCGGTTTTCATTTATTCGTTCACTTTTATTCACTCGTCCTTTATTCACTCATTCATTCTTCTACTCGTTCTTCTATACACTCTTCCAATCGTCTTATATCTCTCCATATTCTTTCTTTCACTCGGACTTATTTTCATTATTATTTCTCCCACCCGTTTTTTTGTCCACTCGGGATCCTGTATTCATTCACGTGTCGTTCTTCCATTTGTTCTTCCACTAACTCTTTCATTTACTTATTGCTTTCATTCGCTCGTTCGTTCCCACCGTTTGTTCATTCACTCGTCTTCTTCATCTCTGTCACTCATCTTTTATAATTCACTTGGCATTTCTTCCCATTCTCACTCGATCTTCCACCTATTCAGTATGTGAGCCGAGTAAGAGTGTCAAAATAAATAAAAAATATATTTAATAAATAAATGAATATATAAATATATATATAATATAATATTAATAAAGTAATAAATAAAACTGGAACATATTTATGCGTTTCTGGGATAAGTAACTTCAATAGTATAAAAACCTTTCAGCTTCCAAACCCTAAGTACCTACGCTGAACTTGGGTTGAAGACGAAAAGGCATTTTCTGATTTCTAAGAAAGGTACTACCTTTCCACTTATTTCACTTATTTCGTGCACTTCTAAGTGCGTGTGTAGTATCTTCTTGCTTCTTTGTTAATATTCTTCCACTGTTCATAGCCATGCACCTCACATTTTTGGTTTGTTGTGTTTCTTTTGGATTTCTGTTCTTATTTTTCATCTAGGTTGTTTATCAGCATTCTTTTAACATTAACTATGAAAAGAAGATCATAGAGACTCCTGCAAAAACCTAGACCAAATTTTGCAGAAGGAAGTGTGAGAAGAAAGCAAATAGATAACGAAAAGGAAGTAGCAACCATCAGTATATCTGATTCTTCTGAACATGCACCTAGTCAAAGTAAAGCTAAGAAGAATGCATCCCCTGCAGGTGAGAGGAATGAATTGCCAGAAGTTGAAAGTGTTAAAGCTGCTGAAGACTATGTTATAAAGTTTAAAACCAAAGAGTCCGAGCGTCCCAGGCAATCTGCAGGAGTCGGTTCTTCTTCTTCTGATATTTCTATAGTGTTGCAGGAATTACAGGTCATGAAGAAGATGCAACTTGGAATTTATGATCGGGTCTTGAACCACGATCTCATGCTCAGAAAGATTGCCACGAAATTGAAGATAGAACACACAGCAGAAATGGGAGCCCCACCTGACAGAGATGCATGGTTAGCTTCCATTGGATTCAATATTCCCTCACAGGACGTATCCCAAGCAGCTGACCTCTCACCACTTTCAGAGCAGGACAAAGAGAATGAAGATCAGGATGCTTGAGTTGTTGCTGTTAGGAATCCGTAGTGTATGAGCAGCGGAAATACAAGGATTCCCATAGGATTTGCAAAGCGCCGTGTTTCAAAGCATAAGACAAACACACACGAAAATTGCGTTTTAGGATTACCTCTTGAAGAATATCGAAGCAATCGTAGCCTCGTCCTTTAGGAGTCCACACGAGTACTCCCACCAGAAATGCTACACCTTCCAAATGCTAGTTTGACGGCGTGTAGCTTTTGCAACTTTTGCGTATTTTTGTGTCTCTTTAGGGTAGCCGCCTATGAGCATCTTATGCTCTATTTATAGGCTTAGGTTTGACCTAATTTGCTCTCTAAAGAGTAGGCTCCTTACTCATTCTAAATGAGTTAGGCCCAATAGTCTTATTTTAGTCCAACTAAAATAAAAAGCTATTTTCTAATGGGCTTACTCTATGTGTGTGACCCTATAGGTAAAATACTCGGTTATATTAATAATAAACTATTTTATTATTAATATAAAATAAGAGCGGCATCTAGCAATGCATCATTATGTCCGAATATTATTTATTAACAACATAACCTATAAGTGATAATTATTTTATATGTTTGTTCCTTTTGTCACGATATCCTAATTGGGCCCAAGGCATGGTCGTGTCATCCTTGTACGGTCCAATTTATTTTACTTGATACCGGAGTAGACTTTATCCGAATAAATATCCAATATTTATTCTTTCTAGCATGGCCATGCATTTCCTTAGTCTCACTCCATCAAGTGGCCTATAGATATCACTCCTGTCACATAGGAGAGACAAATCCCATCTACATCACCCACATCCCTCTGCATAATTTGTACATTGCCTAACCACAACCTTTATAGTCCTCTTATTACAGAAGACGTTTAATTGTATTAAAACAATAAACTCCTTATGTAGGAATCGTAGTGACTTCAGGTCAAAGGACTACATATACCATTATCACATTGAGAATCTTTTATGACATTCATGTAACGATCCATGCAACGTTCTCATGGTGGGTCTGTCCAGTACATCATTACTCTTAATGTGTACCCGTGTGAAGACTTGATATCATTTATATCCATGATCTGTGAGATCAGATCATCAGTACATTCACACACTAGTCCTAATGTATTTACATGTCCCCACGTAAATACTTGACTAGGGACATTTAAGGAATAACTCTCATATGACCTATTACTCCAAGGATATGTAAAACTTGTTAAACTATTTAACAAAAAATGACTTATTCAAAATGATGCAAACCTATATAGGCTTTTAGTGCATATTTCTAACAATCTCCCACTTGCACTTAGAGCCGATAAGGTTAATGCCCAACGACGTCTACAGTGCCTTTATGCTTTTACTACGTAAGCGGTTTTACTAGTGTGTTCCCAACAATTTTGTTGGTATGCACATTGCATATTTTCACATCTTCCAAAGATGGAACTATTTAAGTATATGCTTGAATTAATCCACTTCCTTATATTGTTCTATGGTTCCATTGTCATCACAGTGGAAACTCATAGGATACAAAACATTTGGAATGATTAAATGTAAATTGACTTCTTTTGTAATTTAACATAGCAAAATACTTAGATTTGTTAGTAGAACCAATGATTGTTTCTTGCTTTGAACCTTTCAAGCATACATCGTAACCATCTTGACAACACATATATTTTGATTGCAATCTTAAGTCTTTCAAATTACTCAAAAATTGACATCGATGTAACCTTTACAACGAGCTCATCTTCCATTTATCAAGATTAAATCCTTAGTCCTTCTTAAGTGTTTAAGGATACTCTTGACTATAGAATGAGAATATTATTAGTTCTAGAAGAAGCATGTCTTCTGCATGTAATACTAGAACTATAATTGTGCAGTTACTAACCCTTTTATAGTCACAAGATTTATCTTCATTCTTTAATGAAGATTCTAGCTTCTAAAAGCTTGCTTTAGTTTTGCAGTTCACATACCTTCCTAGATGTTTTAGGCATAAAAGGCCTTTAGGTTGTGTCACACACACATCCTCAAGATGATTTCCATCTTGACATCTATCTACCATATCTCATAATGGTGGTATACTGCTACAATAAGCAGGATCTAAATAGTTTTTAAGCTAATTGAATTTTGTCAATCTTGCTTTTAAAGGTACTTTTATTACCATCCATGTTTAGTTTTCCTTTTGAAAACCCACTTGCATCCTATAGGTTTTACCCTTTAGGTGCATTAACCAAGGTTCATACCTTGTTAATATACATGGAACCCATTTCAAATCCCATGGTCTTATGCCATGTCTTAGAATCTAAACTTGCATTGGCCTCTTCATAAGAAGCTTGGTTATTTAGCAATATGCCTCCTTCCTGATTTATAAGATATCCATATCTTTCAGGTTTGGTGACATATCCTATTTGATCTTACACAAGTCTTGTGCTACCGGAGCTAAGGATTTCACAACACTTTGTGATTTCTGCTCCAAGTCCATCCTTGACTTTTAAATGCTTTGTGATACTTGAATTTCTTCAAGTTCTACCATCCTCCCACTGATTCTTTAAGGGATGTACTCTTATTCAAGAATACAACATTCTAAGCAACAAGCCTTTTATTCTCAGATGGATTGTAGAATTGATAACCCTTAGCTTTCTTTGGGTATCTCACAGAAGACATTTATTTAATTTGGATCCGACCTTGTCAGAGTTGGATGCTCTATAGAAGCATCATAGTTCCAAATTATTAGTAAAGACATACTAGGTTTCTTCCTAGTCCATATCATATATGGTTTCTTTAAGAAAGTCTAAGATGGAACATGGTTAAGTATGGAAATTTTGTTAATAAAGAAACATTGAAGGAGTTAGAGATGTTTGATAATAATCAATAATCAAACTATATCCAACAAGATTTGACTTTTCCCCGTAGAGATGCTATTAAGGCATTCCATGAGGAATGAGTTAAGAGGTAATCTCTCACTCTATTAGATAGTTATCAAACTTATAACTCAAATTATTTGCTATCTTGATCTAATCAAGAGCTTTAATTGTCTTGTCAATTTAGTTTTTCACTTCATTATGAATTCTTTGAACTTTTCAAAGACTTTCTAACTTATGTTACATAAATCCATACTCATTGACTTTTCAATTAGTATGTTGAAGTATTGAAAAACATATCTAGTTATTGTTCCAATAGGCCCACATACATCGTTATGTATTAGATAATAGATTACTCATCTTTTCAATGAATGAGGTCTCAATTATCTCTCCAATAAATAAGATTTACATGTCTCCGTTGATTCCAAAATCAAAAAGAGTCCATATAACCACATTAATGGTATTTAGAAAATGTGTTTCTTATCCATTTGCCTTAGGAGACAATACTATGTAAGTAAGGTTCAAAATCACTTATTTTAACCTACTTTGGCAGTTGTTATAAATGGGTGTTTTGAGATTTAGGATGTGGAATCCATTACTCAATTGTGCATCAACTTCCATTTGAAGAAATAAAGTTATTTTATAATAAGAAAAACATTTCTTGTCTAACAAGAAACAATATGCACAATGTCTAGTTCACTAACTAGCCCAATAGGTAAAGATCTTCTCTTTATTGTAGCAACTTTTGCTCAATTTTACACAGATTTCTCCACCCTTAACAAGTGATCTACTTCCTTGATCTTTCAAAATTTGAGATCTACTACTAGTATCTGATACTAATGTTAGTGAAGTAAAATAACTTGACTTTGATAACATGACCTGTAGTGGAAGTCTTACTTCCCTTTCTTTTGAACTCCTTCAAGTTCTTTAGACAAATTATTTCAATGTCTTATTTTGGCTAAAACTGGAAACAATTTCCTTTCTTGATCACCTTATAGACTTCCAGACTAACTTGGCCTTAATAAAGTCTGTATACGATCATATCGTATATCTCCCATATATTCATATTGCCTTTTATAGCTTAGAGTTTATGCAGACTCCATAGAGTATTCAAGACCCAACCATAGATGACATATAAGCGAAACATCACACACTGCCGCTTCATCTTTAATGAAGATAATTCTCAAGTCTCAATACCTATCTAGGCATTTTTTTTAGATAAAGTGTCCTTCCAAAGGACAGATTGCAACAAAACAATATTTGGTATATCATGGTTATTCTAAAACAAATTACATGCAAATCTATCACTTCTATTTAAAACATATTTAAATTTTGGTCATTAAATAAATATGTTGTCTCCCACTATTTTGATTCAAAACAAATACCCTCACTGAATCATAAAAAAAATCCCATTGGAAGATTTTTCTAGTGGGCCAAGATCCATATTTGGCCTAGTGTTGAGTCAGCTTTGGCTGATCGCCCAACCCTTGGTTATTTAGGTAGGAAACACATTTCCCATTGCATCTCATGCAACTCTTGGATGATTGAGTGAGTAACTCTTTACCCTTATTCATCTTATGAATTTAAGCTCAATCCTTACGCCTCTAAGTTATTTTCAATCCAATTGAAAAACTTAGTTAAGTTTAGGCCTAATAAAAACAATTTGGATATTACAATTATCCCATCGCGCCTTACTAATATAAATGATAGCACCCTGCTTTGGCAGGCCCACTATTTATTGACATTAGTCCCAACGAGTGTTACTTATTAGAAGGCGTTTAAACTTAATATTAACGCTTCTAGGTTCTTCAATATGATTAAAGTTACCTAGATAAGTCAAATAACAAATGGTTGGATAATCCAATTATCCATCATCCTTTACTAATATCAATAAAAGCACCCTGCTTTGGCAGAACCTACACTTTACTGAAACTAGAATTGATGACTGTTGTTTATTAGAACGCGTTTTAGACTGTTCATACCTTTAGGCTTTTCCAATCCAATTGAAAAAAGTCTATATGAATAAAACTTAATAATACTTGGATAATCCAATTATCCAATGATGTCCTACTAAACATAAATAAAGGCACCCAACTATGATGTGACCTGCACTTTATTTATATTAAGTTAGACGTTATTACTTATTGGAAGGTATGATTGTCGGGCTTGAGGGATTTCAATTTTCTTATTGTTCATTACCAACTTTCATTAAACGCTTTAACACAAAATAAAACCCCAAAACATGCAATCAAAAATTGTGAGATGGTTATGGTCTTCCTAGAAAATAAAATAAAATAAAATAAACCTAAAGGAACTATGGTGTCTTGACTTCATGAAGTCCTACTTCTTGAAACCACCATCCTCCTAGAGTCACCACTCCTTTGTTCCTTTCAAGGTCATATCCATCACCACTCTAGGTTTCTTCTAGGTCTCCACCTTGTTGGCTTTTCCAAGATTACAATGTAATAAAGAAAACTTGTTTTACATACGAGTGAAGGGTTGAGAGAAGAAGTTTAAGAATAGAGTAAGGCACAGCACGCAGGCTGTATTTAAAATTAAATAAAAAAAATCTAAGACCATAACCATTCACCGCTGGACATGTTAATTAATCAATTAATAGAGTAATCAATTGTATTTAAAATAAAATAAATTTTAAAACACATAATTAAACACGCGGGGTCATAAAAGGAAAACTACGCAAGGAAGTTTGGCGGCTCTGTTGACCGTTCAACAGGCAGGGTCAAGGGGTGTTCCAACCCAAATATTTAGTATTGTAATCAGGTTAGTTCCTAGGAAAGAGAGGTGGGTCCGGAGTGACCGCTTAAGTACCAAGTCTTTCCTAGCCAGAACGTCCCACTGACCATTAACAGCTCAAAATATTCGGTTATGATTTCAAACAATTTGAAATCTTTAATTTTGAAACGGCCAAGATTTAACTTTTAAACCTTATCTTTTGACCCTTATAATTATCCTAAAATAGGAATAATCAAAGTTTAACTTTTAAACCTTATCTCTAGAGTCTCAACAATCATCCTAATTTTTAGGAACGATCAAGGTTTAAATTTTAGACCTTATCTCTAGAGTTCAAGATATTTTATTTCGAATCCTATTAAATTTGATAAAGATCTTATCTTTAATTTGTAACTTTTACAAATCCTATCAAATTTATTAAGGATTAAATATTTGATTTTAAAATTATTAAATTTAATAAAGATCTTATCTTCTATTTGTAACAATTACAAATCATATTAAATTTAATAAATATGAATCAATTTGTAACTCCTACAAATCACATTAATTTTAAAAAGATCACATATGATGCAAATCCTATTAAAATTAATAAGAATAAATTATTTAAATTTGTAACTCTTACAAACTTTAATTTTAACAAATAATTAAAAATTTGATTTGTAACTTTTACAAATCGAATTTAAAATATAATATTAAAATCAAATATTTTATTTGTAACATTTACAAATAAATAAAATACTATTACGGCTAGGTTTCAACTTTTGAATCTTAGTTTTCATTACGGCTAGGGTTTAACTCTTAAACTTTCTAAACACAATCTCACATGAACAATTCATATTAGAAAAGAGAAAGCATATAGACGTCATTGCATACAACCCTTGATTTCAATTTAATTAAATAAACATAAAACATGCCTTATAATTAGAACACATATAAAACAATCACCATTGCAACATACAACATGTTCATTAAATAAAGCACATCCTAAAAACATGTTCTTTAATTAAAATTTTGAGAAAAGAAATCAATATACATAAAGCAAAATATATTGATATTAGCTTTCAAAAGGTGCAACCTTTGCAACATATCTCAAAAAAAATGCAACTTTTACAAGATATATATAAAAAAATGCAACCTTTGCAAAAGGATTCAACCTTTATAATTCTTTTCATAAAAGAAATTTTATTTTATTTTTACATGTTCTTTAAACAAACATTTTCCCAAAACACGGTTTTGCAACCTGGCTCTGATACCACTGTTAGGAATCCGTAGTGTATGAGCAGCGGAAATACAAGGATTCCCATAGGATTTGCAAAGCGCCGTGTTTCAAAGCATAAGACAAACACACACGAAAATTGCGTTTTAGGATTACCTCTTGAAGAATATCTAAGCAATCGTAGCCTCGTCCTTTAGGAGTCCACACGAGTACTCCCACCAGAAATGCTACACCTTCCAAATGCTAGTTTGACGGCGTGTAGCTTTTGCAACTTTTGCGTATTTTTGTGTCTCTTTAGGGTAGCCGCCTATGAGCATCTTATGCTCTATTTATAGGTTTAGGTTTGACCTAATTTGCTCTCTAAAGAGTAGGCTCCTTACTCATTCTAAATGAGTTAGGCCCAATAGTCTTATTTTAGTCCAACTAAAATAAAAAGCTATTTTCTGATGGGCTTACTCTATGTGTGTGACCCTATAGGTAAAATACTCGGTTATATTAATAATAAACTATTTTATTATTAATATAAAATAAGAGCGGCATCTAGCAATGCATCATTATGTCCGAATATTATTTATTAACAACATAACCTATAAGTGATAATTATTTATTAACAACATAACCTATAAGTGATAATTAAAAAAATTATTTTAATTTAATTATAAAATTTTATCAGCCAATACAAAATACAAAATATTAAGATATTTTTAAAGTTAAATTAACAAAACCTACCTATCATTGAATCAATTTTAAAAAAATTTAAAAATGACCGTTAGCGACGGCCCACTACCGTCGCTGAATTATTAACACTAGCGACGGACGCTCTGGTCGCTACATCACAACCACTAGCGACGGATATTGTGGTCGCTACATCACAACCACTAGCGACGGATATTGTGGTCGCTGTGGTGTGGTCGCTACATCACAACCACTAGCGACGGAACCTTGTGGTCGCTGTATCATAACCACTAGCGACGGATGCTGTCGTCGCTGTACTTGTTAGAAATAGCGACGGCCGAGGGTGGTCGCTACATGAGTACATGTAGCGACGGCATACGGTGGTCGCTGATGGCTGTTATTAGCGACGGGGTTTCGAGGTCGCTGTATGGCAACACTTAGCGACGGCTGGGGTTATTAGGACAGAGACGATTTTAGCGACGGCCTTACGCCGTCAATATGGTAGCGACGGCAAGTGTGGCGTCGCTGATGTGTTTTCGACGAGGGTTTTAGCGACGTCCTCTTTTCCGTCTGAGATGCCGTCGCTAATGGTTTTAGCGACGGCCATTCTATGGATTAGCGACCAATTCCTTCCGTCGCTATCAGTTGTTTTTTTAGTGGTGTATATTTCTCCCAATTTGTCTGGTAAAGATTTTATCCACCAGCCTCTGATAAGTAGCTCCTACATTCTTCAGGCCGAAAGGCATCACTCGGTAAAAGTAATTTGCCCCACTTATGATGAACATTGTCTTTTCCTCGTCTTTGGGGTCTATTCGGATCTGGTTATAACCCAAACATCTGTCCATGAAGCTTAAAATCCTGTATCCTGAAGTTCCATCCACCAGATGATCAATACTAGGTAAAGGATAGGGATCTTTGGGACATACCTTATTCAGATTGGTGAAGTCAACACACATTCGTGACTTGCCATTTGATTTCTTTACCATGACCATGTTGGATAACCAGGTCAGATATTTGACCTCTCTGATGAAATTGGCGAATACAAGCTTGTTTGTCTCCTCCTTGACTATATTCCTCCGATTGAGGCCTATTTTCCGAGGGTTAATGTTGAGTGAGTGGAAAATTATGCTGGGATCGATGCCTGGCATGTCAGTGAGGCTCCAGGCAAATAGGTCTGTATTTGCTTTCAGCAGGTTGACTACGGCTTCCTCAAGGACCAGGTCGAGTATTGCACTAATCCGAGTGAACTGGTTATGGGAGGGCCTGACTTTAACGAGCTTAAGGGACTCTGTTTTTTGTCATCACGAGGGTCAAACCCTGTTTCTATATCCTCATCAATTATAAACGTCTCCTTGGGGCGGAGGCTCTTATAGTAACATTCCTGAGCAACTTCTGGATCCGCTCTGACAACCCTCACTCTTTCGTCCCCAAGTAGGAACTTCATGGTTAGGTGCATCGTAGAAACTACAGCCCCCAGGGCGTTGAGGGAAGGTCGCCTTAGCAACGTGTTGTAGGAGTTGGGGAAGTCAATGACCTGGAACTTGACTTTAACTACGCGGTTGTCTCTTCCATTCCCAGAAGTAGCCCTTAGGTCGATAAACCCTAAAACCTGCACAGAGTCACAAGAAAACCTGAGTAAGGTCCTATCATACCTTTTTAACCACTGAGTGAGGAAACCAATCCTCTGGTACGCCTTCCAGTGTAGGATGTCTGCTGAGCTTCCCTGGTCTACGAGCATTCACTCCACTATAAAGTCTTTAATTCCTATGGTGACTACCATTGACTCGTCTTTGTTGGGGCCGCCTTTGAGGAAGTCTGACCTGTCAAAAGTGATGGCCACTGTGCCCGACTCTGCCTGCAATAAATTTACCTAACCCGATCGTTATTATCGGCATGCATGGGCACCTGGGAATCCGCCTGAAATGGAATGAATAACCCTCCTTTTGTCTTCTCTTCCTTCTGTAAGTCTCGGGGACCGAGAGTATGGGGCCCATGATCTGTCTCGGGTTTGGAGCTTAACCTGATCGGGGTGCTCTTTTTCTCTCTTCCAGTTTCCCTCCTTTGATCTATCATCCTTCTGGGCAATGAACCTTGCTAAGTGCCCCTGGGTTATTAGATGCTCTATTTGACTACAGAGGGAGTGACATTCTTTTATCCCATGACCAGGGGCTCGGTGGTACTCACAGTATTTGGTCGTGTCCGACCCTTTTGGCCCCTCTCCAGAGGGAGGAAGCGCAAGGAGTCCAGTGTTGTAAACTTCGTGCATGAGCCGATCGTGAAGATCCTTTAACGGTGTGAAGTTGGTATACCTAGGAGCATTGTAGGCATTGGCATGCTTGTCTTGGCCTTGCCTGGGGCTTCTCTTTTTCTGGTCGGGTCGATAGGTGACCCAGTCAGAGGAGGTCAATCGATCGGCTTCTCATTCGTCAACAGCGATATGTTGAGAAACCCTTTACCAAAATCATCCATGTCTTGAAGGGTTTTTTGGCTAAGGAATCGGAGAACTTACTCGGTCGCAGGCCAGTTTGTATGGCGTGTAGTGCCACTTCAGGATTTAGATCCTAAAGCTGAATGGTTTGCTCGAAAAAATGAGCCATGTACTATTTCAAGTTTTCGTTCGAGAGTTGGCGTAGATTTACCAGGCTATGTGAAGTCTGCTACACAGCTCTACTAGTGGAAAATTGGTTAAGGAACTTCTTATTGAGGTCAGAGAAATTGGTGATACTTTTCTGAGGAAGGTGGGAGAACCAGCGGAGAGCTGACTTGGTCAAGGTAGTGGGGAAGGTTCGGCAAAAGAGGGAGTCTAGTGCCATAGTAACCAGCATGGTGGTGGTGTACATAGTGAGATGCTCTTCAAGGTCCCCTCTACCGTCGTATTTTTCCATGGAAGAGGCTTATAGTTTGGAGGGGTAGGAGCATCCATAATCTGATCGGACCATGGGTGGGCAGCGAAAGGAGCTTAGGTTCGTATCTCGTGGTCTCTCGTGTCTGGTAGGAAATACGGTCGGCGGCTTTTCGCTGGGTGGACCGACACCCATTGTTACTAGAGACTTCTCGCTCACCGTCCCTTTGCCCTTGAAGTTGTACGTTCTCTTGTTGCAGGTTGGTCACCGTCTTCTAGAGGGTTTCCACCATGTTCATTAGTCATTGTATTTGGTCGTCGTGATTGGACGACTCTGGGCGACGTCCATCGTCTTCCTCCCTCGGGTGTTTCGGGTGTTGACCATGGCTGTGTCTAGGATTAGGGTTTAGGGTTGGAGAGAGTAGTGTAGGATCTGTTTTACCAGGCCCCACAGTGGGCGCCAAAATGTTCACACACAGAAAGTGGGCACAAAACCCTAGAGAATCTCCCTAGGGATGAGGTCTATTATCTCTCTATAATGACTCACTTAGTCTTTCATGTGCGTATCAAAGGTACAATTATACTTAGGTCAAAACAAAGAAGGCCCAAACCCATTAGACTAAAAATAAATAGGATCCCAACTTTAGCTAACATAAAGGGAATCAGAACGACTCGTCGTGGGGAACAATATCAATTAAGCTAATCCTATTTATTAATTATATATATTATAAAAAATGGGCTTTTGGAATACATATCTATTTGGACATGCTAATAAAGAAAAAGGAAGAGATATATTATTATATATTATAAAATGCTATTCAATATGGGAAAAAGGTAGTTTTCTTATATATATATATATATAACGTTTCACGCAAATGAGATAAAGGAAATCAGTTTTTTGTGTTAGATAAATATATAGATTATGCTAAGCACACGGGGAAGAGTAAAATTCAAGGGGAAGGGGACATGCTAAGCATATTCACGTAATTGAGAGTAAAATTCAATATATATATATATATATATATATATATATATATATATATATATATAGTTTCACGCGCATTAGGGGAACAGAGGGAAATTGATGGAATAAAAAAATCAAAGGGAAAATCAGTTTTGACATCTATGTAACGTGAACAAAAAAGAGGAGTGGATAAGCATATATTCACGTGCGGAAATCGAAGAGAGGCAATTGGAGAAAAGGTGCAGCTGTTATACACGTAAATCACGAGGGCAAAATTGTTATCATATATACATATATTAGAATCACGCCGCTGAGGAAAAAAGAGAGATCTCTATTGTTTTTCAACATCATGATATCACAAGGCAAGTCTCTAAAACATTCTTATTTCCTCTCTATTCTTTATTTTGATTGTCTTGATCTTTGTTCTAGATAATAGACACAATTAAATGTATGAAGTCTCTTTCCATTTAATAAAATTTCAATAATCATTAGCATAGAATTTCTTTTGACATTCGTTACTAACCGAGTTAGAGTATTACGTTCGTAAGATCTAAAAAACAAAACTAGTATTGGCATGTAATGAAAATTAATATCTTTATGTTAGGGATTAATTTGGACGACACGTCTTGTTAATTTAGGTTTTAAATTTTTTAATAAGAATATTTTTCAGTAATGTTGACGGGTAACAAAAATTAAAATCTTCATGGTAGGGATTAATTTGGACACAACGTCATGTTAATCTATGTTTTTTTGGCCATAAAAATATTTTAATGTTAACATGTAATAAAAATCAAATTCTTTATATTATGGATTAATTTAGACGAGAAGTCGTGTTAATCTTTTTCTAAGACCACAACGTATTTTGATGATGTTAACATGCAACAAAATTAAGATATTAATTTGGACGGGCTGTTGATCTTGTTTTTAAAATATAAATTTCTTTATCTTCTTAAATTAATTTAGACCATTAAGTTTCTCTCTAAAAAATAATAAAATCAATACACCCAAGGTTCCTTTTCTATATATACAATATTTGAGATCAATTTGGACGAGACATCCTGTTGATTGATATTTCCTAAAATCTCAACGTTCTTAACTTACTTCGTGTTTTTTATGACAAAAGAATTACGTAACTCTGATTTCCCCTAACGCTTGGGGAATATGTAGGAGCGGGAACAACTAATCCTGTCGGGCCCAAATTTAAAAAATAAACATATTTCTTTAATTAAAAAAATAATAATGAAATTATAATATTTTAACGACAACCTAATTAATTTAGATGAAACATTCTATTAATCATTAAAATCATAAATCCAATTATTGAATCGACTATAAATCCATTGGGCGTCTTTAAGAGGTTAAGATTACGAATTTATTAGGATTATTCATAACTTGAACAATTTAGGGTAATCGTTTAACATGGACAATGTGGGGTGCTAATACCTTCTCCATCTGTAATCAGTCTCTCAAACTTAAAATCTCAATTTAGGACCAGTACCTTCACGTTAGGGTTTTTTCCAATGTTTTACCTTAAAAAATATTGGTGGCGACTACACGGTTTTCGAAGGTAACTCAGGAAACCAAATTTTCTTTTTACGGTCGGCCTCCCACCGCGATCCCGGTTGTGACAAATACTAACACTCATGAGTGATTTGATGTCCCATTCAAAAGTTATGTCAAAGGAAAACACTAAAAAGAAGAATTGCCTAGAAAACAATATCATATGATGTTTTTGTTTCATGATAGGTAGAATAACTTAGAATTCTATACCTTTACAATTTTTTTTATTTTGCATTGATAGATATTGTGACGTTCTAGACCCCAACCGATACCTCAAGATCACAAATCTTGTCCTCCACACATGACGTGAAATTTCTTCATTGTGACAATACAAGATGAATTCCAATGACTTTCAAATAGATGTTTCACAACTTCAGCAGCCTTATCCTGTATATGAAGAACACAATAAAAACTGCGTACAGTAAAACATCTAGCATTATCAACATAGAAAAACTTAATTCAACTCCTATGTAACTCAATAGAGTTACTAGCAATGGAATTGCATGAAAGCAAACACAAACAATCACATAACATCAAAATGAATAAGTGCATACAATCCCTTCCTTGCATAGGTCCCAGACCCTCCGCCCCTTCCAAGTATGAGAATATCGACAACGGCATAAGAGTTGGGACCAACCTTGAAAAAAATACTGAAATGGACTTTTAAGGTTGTTATACATAAGTTAACATAGTGTTTGGTTGGAGGGGGTTTAAAAGTTTAAAGACTCCAGTTACTAAATTATCCTTGGTTTTTTTATTTACAATGAAAGTCTAGGTTTGAGACCTCAAGCAAACTATCCAAACCCATTAGCACTAGGCTGACCCCCTTGGTTAGATTATCCTTAGTTTGAATACTTGAACTTAGTAGTTTTATTTGTCTACTATAATTTAATAAATCTATAATGGTATTAACATTAGTAAAATTATCTTATTTCTCTATTTGCTCTCCTAGGAAACCAACCAGGGATTATCTCGAGTTCCTCAAATCAAACAATTAGAATAACATAAACAATGATGAAAGGCTCTTGCAATAAAAAGGATGGCTAACAACCTTACGTAGTAGTCACGAGAACATATTCTTGAGCCAAAATGTCCAGAGTTGCTGGTCTGGTTATCAAGTTGCTCATTTTTCTAACTAGTTGGTAGAAATAGCCACTCATTGGATCTGCAAGATCCATAGTTCTTGTGATGTCACCTAAATGATATATTAGAGACTGGAAAATGAAAAAATGTAAAAGATAAAAGCAAAAACAAAAACAAAAACAAGGAAACTAGTGTGTTTTTTCATCATGAGATAAATTAATCTTAGTAAAATACTCACGAGTACATGTTAGTCATAATCCTCCTTGATTAATCCAATCATTCTTCACCTGCAAAAAAACCTATTTTTTGTAACTAAAAACAATAACTTTCTCAAGAATGTCACTAAATTAAAGGACTTTAAAGATTACCAAAACCAAGACATAAGTGAGGTCTTTGAATCAATAATTATTATAACAAACATAATAAAAAAAGGTAGAGGAACCTAATACTAATTCCTAATCATAATCCTAATATTGTATGCCAGATTTCAAATCTAATTCTAAGAGCAATTAGTGTAATCTAAACTGACTGTACAAAAAAACTATGATCTAAACTCTACTTGTACACTTAACATTTTAGTTTATATATTTTTCAGATATTGTGAAGTTGAAAGAAGATTTTAGAATGATTGGGTTTACTTAGACTATGCGGTTGCATAATCAAAGTTACTTGAAGATAAAAAAAAACTCTTCTCACCGAACCTTAAAGAACCAATTGTGAAGGATATAAGGCTTCCAAGTGAACAGTGAAAGGTTTTCCACTTTCCCTTGCTACGAATGATGCAAGGGTTCCAAGCAGACTGAATCAACTAGAAGATACGGTGCAAGGCTTCCCTTTTCCCTCAACACTATGCAAACGATTGTGAAGGTTTCCAAGTGAATGGTGCAAGGATTTCCCTTTCCCTCGACGCATTGTGAACGGTTAAAGGGTAGGATGCACATTGCAAGGGTTTCCTTTTCCCTAGACATAGTGTAAACAATTGTAAAGAAAGGAGATGACACGATTACAATAAAGGGATGAGGGAAATTTTTTTGGGGTTGAGAGAAACTAATTATTTCTAATTTTCAATGATAAGTATAAAGGAATTAGATAATTAATTAAATCTGAAGAGGGTTTTGATCACCTCTTAATTTTTATTTGGAGGGAATACTTATTTTTGTTTTAAAGGGGAGAGAACAATTGAAAATATATTTTATTTTACAAATTCTATAATTAAATTTAAGGAAAGAGATATATAAAGAACTGGAGGAAATTTTTGGATGAAAATAAGTGTAAATTAAGGAAGTTTTTAATAATTTTAAATAATTAACATAAATAACCTCCTTTATATTTTTTATTAACGAAGTAAAAAAAATGACCTCCCCTAAATAATTAAAAACCTCAATTATAAATTTAATTTAAGGAAGTTTGAAAAAACACCCCAATATAAAAACCTCCTCAAAAAAACCTTTGTTATTGATCTATTTTTTTGTGTTGAGTGAGAGACTTGAGAGATAAAGAGCTATCATCTAAGTATGTTGTGATAATCGGACAAAGCTTTTAAAATATCTGGAATGTATATTTGTCTTTTATCAATCTTTCTTTTAGCCTTGTTGTCTAACTATCCTTCTTAGTACATAAATAAGATGTTCCTTTTGCTTAGACAATCTTTTTGAAGCTTTGAGTGGATAGATAATCTTTTCTCAAGTCTAGACAATTATAAATTAGCATTAAAGTATGTGTTTTAGCTTGTGATTTGTATTTTACAATCTTTCTTTTGGGTGTCTAAGTTGAGTCTATATATGGGGTGTCTAAGTTCAACGAACCTTTAGACGATTTCTCAGAACTTTTTATTTCTTGACTTGTGACTTTTATTTTTTTGTATATTAAACTTAGACATCCTTGAAACATTAAGTCAATAAATAATGTAATATTTTTATCATAATAAAAACTTTTGAGGGATCCTTAGAACCTTCTATGTTCTTTCAGGAATTAACAGACACCTATTGCTGCCCCTTATTTTTTACATAGTTGGCAACAAACTTAGTAACAAATTCAATTCCTATTTTATCCATGTCGCTAAATCTATCGCTAACTCCATTGATACTTTCTTCTCTAGATTTCCTTTTTCATTAAACTTTATCCGTCATTAAATCCGTAACAATTAGCAACAAATGATAATGTTGTCGCCAAATATTGTGGACCAACTGGGAGTAAAAGGATAATATTAAAAAGATCATAAAAAAGATGGACCGAAACATACTTTTAGTTTTAAAGAACTTTTAATTGAAGAAATACTTATTAAAATTAAACATTATTTTATACTAATATATGCATTTAAAAAATCATAAATTAATTTTATGTGATTTAGAATGATAACTTTTATATCAATTTTATTAACAAAATATTACCTTTTCAGAACCTTTTATTTTTTGGAAGTCTAAAACAAAGATTTTACTTGTTTAATTGAAGGGTTAACCTTGAGGTAGGAATAAGCTGAGTCGGGCTAAGCTTTATAGAGTCTAAGCTTGACTTGCTACTTAACTTTAGAGCCTAGGTTTGGCGTGTAGCTTGACATATGTTATATTTTTAGGTCTTACTTATTTAAAAGTCTGATTTAACCTAATAACTTATATATAAGCTTAATTTAATTTATTGTTAATGAAAAGATAGACAATATATATTAAGTACATCATTATGTTTATATTAAACAAACCAATATGTCCTTAAATGCCAACAACCTGCATACAATATATATTTAATTGTCAATTTTATCACGCTTCAGTCTGAGTTCAATATTAATTATACTAGTTAGATAAGGTTCCTACATTAATTAAATAAAGTTAACTCATGATGCATTTAATTTATAATTTTATTGGAAAATTTTGCATGTTTGGAATTCGTTTTAATTTGTTTCAAAATGGTTATGTCTTAAACTTCCCCACTAGTTTGGTTATGTTTTGAATTTTTCCAAAAGCAGTGCATTAATCTACCAAAAGGACAATGAAATTGAATATTGACACAGACCCTAGGCGTACAAACGCCCAGGGGTAGCGTTAATGTCTATATTCTGCCTAAGGAAAGGAATGCATGCATCAGAGGGGCATGCGGGCGTATAGACACCCGACATGAGCATGGAAACTCACAAGAAAGGAACATGCAATAGAGTGCCAACATTCATACTCTACAATGAGCATTTCCACACGCGCTAGGAGACATGGGACAATAAGCTCAGGTGGATGCACAGGCATATAAATGCCCACCATGGCATATATGCGCATGAGAAAAAGAGCCAAGTAAGGAGACCAGTTTTCACATGCCCATACTGGCGTGGAGACGCATGCACGCGAGAGTTAGGGCCAAAGCACAACTTTTTTTATATAGTTTGGGTGTAGGAGGATCTCAACTTCACCCGAACGGTTGGGGACTCGTCCGTGCTCTAGAAATATTGGGAGACTACTTCAACTTTACGCCCACCGTAGCGATGTTGTTCTACTACACTCAGGTAGTTCGGAGGGCAAACAAGTAAGGCGGTGTAGGTCTAATCACACTCCGAACTCTATGTTCCTTCATGAACTTTGAATCCTACACCGATTAGGCTAAAGTTGACGGAAAGTCATTTAAGTCCTTCTTTACCCAGATATCAATTAAGAAGAATAAGCCCGTCTTCTGGAAGAACGAAGAGGGTCTTAATAAATTTCCCCTGAGCTGGACTCATGAGTACTTTCTCCTGAACTCTTCAGCATACTTCACTCATCAGTCCGAGCTATCTACTGAAACGGCGACAGTGTTATTCTCCCTTGAAGCATATTCTACACGCTTTAAAGCATTTTTGTGTAGACGTCTTTTGAGTAGTTCAAGTGCAGTCCGGGATGAATATCTCCGTAATTCTTGTTTTATTTTTCTTTTCCTCCTTTGTTAACTGTATTGAGCATTTCTTCATTGCTAACATGTTTTATTTATGTATGTAGGTGAAATAGAGCAAAAATCTCCGGACATGGACAAGTTGAAAAACTTGAAAGTAGGAGGCAAATCTGTAGCTGGCGAGAATAAAATCCTGCCTAAGAAGGATTCTGTGAAGGATTGTTTTGAGTTGATCATTCTGACCTCGGATGTAGAAGGGGAGATTCCACTGGTAGAGGGCGGCCCGACTGGTGTTGGTGTAACTACGAGTCAGCCCAAAATAACAGAGAGGAGGAGGAAGATCAAGAATGACCCTTCAGGAGGACCATCGAAGAAACATAAACCTTCAAGAAGTCTGAAGAGGGCAAGAGCTTCAAAAGGTAAAGCTGTAGAGACCTCGGATGCAGCTGAAGTTCCTTCTGGGGTCTCTGGATCTAGTCTGATCTCTTTCCCAACTGCTTCATTCCTTACTCCCTTCCTCTCATACCGGGGGACAACTCCAGCAATTCTTTCTCAGCCATTATACGAACTCCAGCCCACGCTTAATACTAAAGAAATCAAGGAGGTGTGTGAGGCTAGAAAATGGCAGTTAGCAGAACTGACTGGGATGCTTCACTCACTCAGTTTGTTAGCTGATGATGTTGACAAGGTTGATGAGCTGAGTGATAAAGTGGAACAGCTCAACCTCTCATCGGGGAAGGATAAAGCTACCCTAAGATTAATGGAAGATCGCCTTGCCAAGTCTAAAGAGTTCAGAGATATTATGAACAAGGAAAATCTCAAGCTCAAAACCATGCTTAAAGACTTAGAGGGTAAATTGGCGGAGAAGGAGGAGATGCTTGGTAAATCACAGGAAGAACTCCGTAGCAGTCAAGCTAAACAAGCTGATCTTGAAGACAAAAGCAAAGCTGCTGCGGAGGATTATTTCAAACAAGCAGAGGAGTGGTCCAAGAAGGAGAAGAAGTTCCTCTTTGAGATCGAGGGACTGAAGGCTAGGAGCATGGAGTCCTAAGGATCGGATGGAGATCTTTCGAGATTGTAGGAAGAATTGGCTGTAGCAAGAGCTAAGGCGGGGGAAGCCATTGATATATGCAACCAAGTTGCTGAAGAATCCTTCGGCCTAGCTATACGTCAAGTCTTCTACCGCAATCCCACTGCGAAACTAAACCTTTATGGAATGAATCCATTTTATGAATTTCATGGAGGGAAGCTATTTGCAGTGGTTGAAGATGGTCTTGAAGATCCTCCGGAGTCCTTATACGATTTTCCCCCTCTTCCCAAGGGTCAAAGTATGGGTTCGGATTTTTCTGTTCCTAAACCAGAGGGCATCTCATCTGAAGGAGGTACTGAGGCACCTGAAGAGAAAGCTCCGGAAGAAATCCCAAAAGAAGGGACGCAAGAACCTAGAGAAGGGGAAGGACAAAAAGAGACAGAAGAGCAAGTTCCTCCTCCGTAGTTTTGCTATTTTTTGTATGTAAAGTTGTGTACCGGGATCAACTCCGTTTTGGGTCAATTATATGTAATCTTGCTTTTATGAATGAATAAAATTCACTTCAGAAATTTGTCTTCAATACTTCATGTATATATCATTTGAGTCATTGATAATCCGTTTCGTATGATTAACATTGAGGTCGGATTGAAATAATTGCATGTCATAGGGCATCATCCTTAAGTCTATTGGGGAGAAAAGGGGTCGATCCGTTGTTCACAGGAGTGGTGTCTCAGGACGGATGACTAGCATTAATTGGTGTTATTCTCACAGGGAGGTTCACAGAGTCAATCTGCTGTTCGATGTGAGAGTATTGTTCTGAGCTCACTGAACTGCAAAGATACATAAAAATGATGGTTGTGTCTTCCATCATAGGGATAGTGATGGGAACTTGTTCACGCCAGGAGTTGTGTCATCAAATCACAGATTGGGTGATTAAGATCATCCGTCCTGGGGAAGTACACTACGCCAGGAGTTACATCATCGAATCACAGAATAAGTGATTGAGATCATCCGTCCTGGGGAAGTACACTACGCCAGGAGTTACATCATCGAATCACAGAATGAGTGATTGAGATCATCGGTCCTGGGGAAGTACATTTCGATCGTCAGGGTATAGAACTAAGTTTTCAATTTCGTTATCAAATCCGGTATCTCGAGACAGGGTCATCACTCTATTTGTCCCCTAGCTTGTGTGAGGGACTAGTAAAGTGGCTCATATAAGCTACATCGTCTGTAATGAATTTGGATACTAGATGATATTCATCGTTTATGGAAAGTCATTACGTGGTTGCGTAAATATCCATTCTTGGAATGAAATTCCGTTGGCGTAGGTCTTCTTAGGACGGATCCATACAAAAAGTTTTTTGTGTGGGAATCCCAGAAGTTATTGAAACTTGCAACCCTTGGTATTCGAGAAATAGTTGCAACGTTTCTCATGATTGGACATTTAATGCCTTTAATCATGTGGGCAAGCCATTATTGCCTTAAATGCGCACGTCTTTATAACCGTCACTCGGGAGTTTCATGTGCCTAAAATTTAAATTCTGAGGCCCATTTGAGAGGCCCTTTGACAAATTGACGCTGATTTCGCGCCTCAATGTTCGAAACGACAGTCTTGTGTTTATGAAAAAGGTGTCGTTTAAAAGTGTCGTTTGGTCGTAAACGACATAACCTTTGACTCCTTATAAAAGAAGAACTTAGTAGATTCAGAAGTCACTTAGTCTTCGCTTCCCTGATGAAACTCTACAAAAATTTTGAGAAGACATTCCTGTTTGCTTGTGTGAGATTTGATTCACCACTTCTCTTCATTCTTAGGTAACCTCTCTTTCGTCTTCTCGTTTTTTCTTCTAGTTTTTCTAAATGTCTGGCCGTAGGGGAAGAGGAGGAAGAATGTTGTCTCGGACTTCCCCGAGTCGTGGTGGGAGGATCCCTGTGATCGTCCACTCAAATCCACTTCATTTAGAGAGGGAGGCATCACCCTACTCGAGGCGAAGGGTGATAATACCCTCCTCAGAATCCTCTTCTAGCGAGAGTGAGGGGAGCGCTGATTTATACCTCTCTGATGATGTTAGTTTTTATCGCAGTGTAAAGGCATTTAAGTTAGCTGTAAAGAAGATGACTGGAGAGAGTACCTCTTCCAGTGGCGCACCATCTCAACAATATATTGTGAAGACAGTTTCTGGACTGTGCAATGTAGTTGCACACTGGATTGACTGGGTAAAGTTCCAGTAGATGCGTCCATACAGCTGGGTGGCAGATGAATTTCGCGCTATACCGTCCATACACGCTCGGGAGGACGGGGCAAGGTTGGAGCCTCGCTTCAGTGTCTTCAAAAAGGAAAAGTACAAGGAGCGTTTCATGGTGTTGGCTCCTCTACCCTCAGAACGGATATGTCATACACCGGATGAGAGGTCGATGTATATGTATGACTTCCTCTTCCTGAACTTAGGCGTACGCTTTCCTCTCACCAAGTTTCAAATGGGGGTCTTGAGGTTTTTAGACTGTGCCCCCTCATAGCTTCACCCCAACGGATGGGGTTTGATCCGTTCTCTTGAAGTGCTTGGGGAGCACTTCAATTTCACACCGATGGTGGCCATGCTCTTTTACTTCACACAGGTGGTACGTCGTGCCAACAAAGAGAAAAGAGGAGTAAGTTTGATACCTCCGGACTAACTCCAAAGTCATTAACTTCGAGTCATACACTGACTAAGCAAAAGTGGATGGGCATTCATTTAAATCTTACTTTACAAAGATCTGTGTGAAGCCCAAAGATCCAATTTTTTGGCTGAACAAAGATGGGATTCAAGAGTTTCCCGTGGCCTGGACTCATGAACATTTTTTGTTGACGTCCCAGGCTTATTACACCGACGAGGGCGAGTTAACCCCAACATCAGTTTCTGTTCTTTCTGCTCTTCAATCATACACCGCCTCGTACAAGTTTTTCTCTTGCAGGCATTTGCTAGGGTCAAAGACCACCCACGAGGAATATTTGCGTAATTTTCTATGATTTTTTATTTTCCTTCTTTTTATGTCTTGATGTCTTTTGTTACTGATGATCTTTCTATCTAATTATGCAATTGAAATTGAAGCTGAGTCACCAGAGATGGATAAATTGAAGGGCCTCAAAGCTGGAGGGAAATCTGTCGCGGCTGAAAACAATATTCAACCAAAGCGGAATTCTAAGAAGGCTACTGTCGAGACCATCATACTCACTTCGTCTGCTGGTGACGATATTCCTTTATTAGAGGGCGGATCTGATATACCGGAGTCTCATCCCTCCCCAAAAAACCAAAGGCCGGAAAGAAGAGGACGAAAGCAGAACATGACTCTTCTAAGAAAGCGGAGTCTCAGCCTTCTCCCAAAAAACCAAAGACTTCCGGAGGGGCAGCTGATCCTGGGGCCTCTAAAGGAAAGGGGATTGAAGAGACAACAATGGCTGCCCCCCAGCAATGTGATTACCTTTGGCGCCAGGCCAATAAGTTCTTACTTTTCGCCCAAGGTTTCCTATCCTCCTCCAGGGAATTCCAATCTTGCCCCATACCTAGTGTATGAGGGTCCAGTGCCTCAATGTATCCCTGATTCTCCGTACAAGCTAAAGACTTTAGAGCCTGGAGAAGTAACTCAAGCTTGTAATGCTGGGCAATGGCAACTGGCTGAACTGTCTGGTCTTCTGAGATCGGTTCGCAGGCTGTCAGAAGATAATGAAAAAATTGGCCAGTTAACGGGCAAGGTTAACGACCTGAACATTGCTGCAGCTAGGGACAGAGCGACCATTCTTCGCTTGGAAAGTCGGTTGGAGGCTTCCAAGGAAGAAGGGTATAAGAAAGACGGAGAAATCTCCAAGCTGAAATATCTTGTTAAAGAGTTGGAGGCTCAAGCACTTGATCAGAAGAAAATCAATTCCGACCTCTACGCCAGCCTCTGTACGGAGAAGGAGCATTCGGCCAAGTTGGGAGAGGAACTGAAAGAGGCCAAGGTCGTTTACTCGCAAGGAGTTGAAGACTGGGCCCGTAAGGAGAAGGAGTTGTTGCTAAAATTGGCGAGTTCGAATGACGAGGTCAAAGTTCCGAAAGCGGATTTGACTGATGCAAATACCCGAGCGGAAGAGGCTGTGGATATCTGTGTCCAAGCAGTTGAGGAATCCTTTGGGCTTGCAGTTTGTCAAATTCAATATCAGAATCCCAAAGTGGAATTTAATTTGAACGGTATTGATCTGTTCTATGAGTTTCATAGAGGGAAACTCGTAGCTTTGGTTGACGATCGTCTGGAGGAACCGCCAAACACCATGTATAAGTTAGCTCCTCTCCCCAAAGGTCAGTCAATGGGACCTTCTCTCCTGACTCCCATCACCCAGCAGCCTAGAAGTGAAGGAACAAGTACTGATGTAGGTAAAGCTGCTGGCGAAGGGGGAGGCGAGGCCAGAGATAAAGGCAAAGGAAAGGGCGGAGAGACAAGCCAACAGAAATAGTGCCTTCCTTGTCTTATAGTTTTTATTGATTCAAATCTGCTGTGTTCCGGGATCAGCTCCGGATTACTGAATCAATTCTCTAATGTAATTCATGATTTGATCAATGAAAATACAACTTGCTTTTTACGTTTGTCCGTTGAGAGTAATTTCAATAGAATCATTGTATATGTAATGATCCAATCTAGATGTAGACTAGTAAATACTACATCGGATAGCAGCAAACAAGTTTAGTTCTCATGTATAGGTACTTACATAACCAAAGGCTCGGTTTGATAGTAAAGATAGAATATCTTTTGCTGTATCGAAATTGTTTAATCATATGTTTGGCATATATAAGCCTGGTAAAGGGCGCACCTTAATCTTTGATGATTAAGCTTTTCGATTATAAGTACCATACTGGGGGGCCGCCGTTGTTAGGAAACACGTTGTTGTCATGAGAGCGGCTTGCGATGTTAATCTTGAGGGGGAATGATTGTGAGAACGTTTTACTAGGTGTTCATCACTCGGAATACTCGTTAGTTGTTCGATACTGTCCCCAAGTATTATTGGGTGATTAGTTCCAAGTTAGGTTGATTCTGAGTGGATGATTCTGAGGGGAAGTTCTCTCGAGTGAGAACACCGAGTGGGAGTTCTTCTAATTGAGAATTCCGACTGGAAGCTCCTCTGAGTGAGAGCTCCGAGTGGAAATTCTACTGAGTAAACCTTCTTGAGTGGGAGGTTCTGAGTGATCCTTCAGCTGCACTCGGAGTTTAGACTTACAATTTGAGTCTCTATTCCGAGTGGAGTATTTCCGAATGGGCTACCTCAGGGGAAGTGTTTTTGGTTAGAAGAAGGTTCTGACTTTGAACGAATGTGTTTTGGGTTGAAACATTCCCGAGTAAATAATTGCTGATTGGCACTTCAAAGTGAAGTATTTTCGAGCAAATTTAACAAGCATGATGACTGATTCTTCATGAGTCATATTTTAGTGAAGTATTGCTGATTGAAGAATTTTTAGCGTCTAGATGCGAACTTGAAGTGTTTCCGAGTAAGGAATTCTAAGGAAAGGTATTTCCGAGTAGGGAATTCCTAGGGGAAGTACTTCTCAGTAATTTTGAATATTCCCGAGTAAAGCATTTTTGAGTGGGATATTACTGAGTGAAATATCTCCGATTCCCACATGGCATCACATTGAGTGGAGAATTCCCGAATGAAATGCTTTGGGTGAATATGCCTCAGCTAGAGACATACCCGAGTGAATTATTCCTGATTCGAAAATCATTAGTCGGGCTTCTATAAAATATGACCTGAACCTTGAAGCTAAAATGTTTTCGAATAAGGAATTTCAAGAGAAAGTTTTACCGATTGAAGAATTTCCAGAAGAAGTGCTTCTGGGAAATTTAAAGTTCAGTGTAACTTACTTGTTGTATTTGAAGTTCGGTTTGATCCTACAGTCCAAGCCGTTCGTTGGGGTTCGGTTTTGATCCTACGGCCCGTGTCTTTAACAGCGTTCGGTTTAATCCTACTAGCATGCTTCAATCGGTGTTAGATTTTACATATTCACTGTTCTTCTTAATCTACTCGGGGTTCAGTGTGGTCTTAAAGAAAAACCAGCTTACTAATTCATCAGTCTTCACTCGGTTTTGGATTTTATCCATTCACTATTCTTCACCGACGTTTGGCCAAACCTACTAGTCGTACTCGGAGTTCGGTTCATTCCTACAATCCGAGTCTTCGACACGGGGTTTGGATCAGGGCTAATCCTGAACTTACTGCACCCGTTACTCGGGGTTCAGCATGGTCTTGAAGAAGAACTAGCTTACTGCGCCCAAGCCTTCTCCGGTGTTCGGTCATACCTACTAACCGTACTTGGAGTTCGGTTTGATCCTACAATCCAAGCCTTCAACGGTGTTCAGCCAAACTTACTAACCGTACCCAGAGTTCAATTTAATCCTACAATCTGGGCCTTCGAATGGGGTTCGGTACAGCCTTATATAAAGGTCTGATCCTACTACGCCCTTTCCCTGGGATTCGGTATGGTTTTTGCAAGAGGACTAATCCTACTATGCCCAGGTCTTCAATTATTCATACATATTCGAGGAGTTACATCGTCAACTACAGAATGGGTAGATGGGATCATCCGTCCTAAGTATGTTTGTGCATGCCGGATAGACTAAAAATCACAGCATAAGAAAAACTTGAAAGAGTTAAGTTGATGTATGAGATTCTTATTGAGCAAAAATAAGAATTACAATGAAAGCGTAACTGGGATTATGATATAATGATTTCTCCGTTGAACAATCTCAAGTGAGGAGAAAAGAGTGCAAGTTGCTCCAGCAGCTAGCTATAATAAATGCGTAAGTTCTGGGTATTCCACTTGTTTCGGATTGGAGTGCCATCAAGGTTTTCAAGGCGGTAAGAGCCTCTGCTAGCAATCTCGGATACCCTGTATGGGCCTTCCCAGTTTGGGGCTAGTTTGCCTTGATGAGCGAATTTATTTCCCACACTTGCTTTCCTTAAAACCAAATCTCCGACGTTGAAAGTCCTTGACTGGACCCGTTTGTTGTATCGAAGAGCGACTTTGGCTTTGATGGCCTGATCTCTAATGAATGCGTCTTCTCTGAGTTCTTGTATGACATCCATTTCTGATGCCAAGTTAGCATTATTGCCTTCTTCAGAGAAGTATTTGACCCTAGTAGAAGCAATTTGCAGTTCCACAGGTATCATTGCCTCCACCCCATAGGTCAGGCGATATGGGGATTCATTGGTGGAAGAATGAGGCGTTGTGCGATATGCCCAAAGGACGTGACACAATTGGTCTGTCCATCCGCCCTTGGCTTCACCAAGACGTTTCTTCAGTCCTTTCAGCACCTCCCTGTTGGCCACCTCAGCCTGGCTGTTAGTTTGGCGGTGTTCGACGGAGGAAAATATCTGGGTTATTCCTAACCCTTCAAGTAAATCTGTAAATTTCCTGTCCGTGAATTGGGTGCCATTGTCTGTGACAACCCATGCTGGGACTCTGAATCGTGTTATGATATTTTCATACATAAAACGACGAGTTCGGGCTGAAGTAATATGCACCACCGGCTCTGCTTCAATCCATTTAGTGAAATAATCGACCCCTACAATGAGATATTTGATGCCCCCAGGAGCAGTTGGGAAAGGGCCCAAAATATCCAATCCCCATTGGTAGAACGACCATGGAATAGCGGATGCGAAGAGTTCTTCTACCGGTGTGTGGTGAAGATTAGAAAATTTTTGGCAGGCATCGCATTTCTTGACAAAGTTAATGGAGTCCTGCTTCATTGTGGGCCACCAATATCCCGCTCTGAGGATTTTTCTCATCAGACTTCTTCCTCCGGCGTGGTGTCCACATTGTCCTTCGTGCACTTCCTCTATTACTTCATGTACTTCATTCTCTCTCAGACAGATTAAGTAAGGTACTAAGAGTGCCCTTCTGTAGAGGTTACCATCTATCATAGTGAAGTATGGCAGTTCTCTCCTTATTCTCTTCTTTTCCTTCTCATCAGTAGGCAACTGCCCATCGGCCAAATAATGGATGTAGGGGGCCATCCATGTATCACCATAAAGGGAATTGGTCATTATGGCATTTAGAGAAGGGAAAAGAGGAATGCTGGGCGATGTTAGTGTACTCTGGACCAACGTTGTGGTGTTGCCTGGCTTTTTGGTGCTTGCCAATCTGGAGAGTATATCCGCTCTTGTATTCTCTTCGCGTGGAACATGTTTGAATTCCATTTTTGAGAATTTCTCTCTCAACTTTTTGACACAGTTTAAGTACAGTTGGAGTTGAGGCTCACGAGCTTGATAGTCTCCCAGGATTTGTGAAATCACGAGTTGTGAATCACTGCATAGCGTCGCCTCAGAGGCGCCGATGTCAATCGCAGCTCGTAGTCCGGCCAAGCAAGCTTTGTATTCAGCTTGGTTGTTGGAAGTTTTGAAATTAAAACGAAGGGAGATCTCCAAGTGTACTCCATCGTCACTTTCGAGAACTACACCTGCTCCAGAGCCCTTTTGATTCGATGAACCATCGACATAGATGGTCCAATGGACATAAGGTGTATCTGGATCTATCCCTGTCATTTCCACAATGAAATCGGCCAGGACCTGAGCTTTAATAGTGCCTCGAGGTTCATAGGATATATCAAACTCTGAGAGTTCAATGGACCATTTGATCATCCTACCAGCGAGGTCAGGCTTGATTAACACAGAGCGGAGTGGCAGATCCGTTCTTACCAAGATTGGGTGTGCGTGAAAATACGGACATAGCCGTCGAGAGGCCCAAACAACAGCGAGGGCGGCCTTTTCAATTTTTTGATACCGGATCTCAGCACCTTGTAATGTTTTGCTGGTGAAGTAGACCGGCCTCTGTCCATCAGGAGTTTCCTTTACTAAGGCTACGCCCAAAGCTTCATCTGAAATGGCCAAGTATAGGATGAGTGTGTCCTCGGGGTCAGGCTTCGTAAGGAGAGGAGGTTTGGACAACACCTCCTTAAGCTCTTGGAATGCTTGTTCATGTTCCTGTCCCCACTCGAATTTCTTGGACTTTTTCAGCACTTTATACAGAGGTAGTGATCTGTGAGCCATCTTTGGCATGAACCGTGCCAAGGCTGCTACTTTGCCATTCAGGGATTGGACTTCTCTCAGATTCTTTGGACTCTGCATGTTGAGAATCGTTTGGCACTTCCCTGGATTGGCTTCGATACCGCGTTGAGTTAACATGAAACCCAAAAACTTCCCAGCTGGGACAGCAAAAGTGCATTTCAATGGGTTTAGCCTCATGTTGAATTCTCTCAAGCGGATAAACACTTGGCGTAGGTCTTCAATATGATCACCCCTAACCGATGTCTTGGCTATGATGTCATCAATGTACACCTCAACAAGTTTGGTGTGCATGCCCTCAAACACCTTATTGATCATGCGCTGGTATGTGGCCCCAGCATTTTTCAGGCCGAAGGGCATAACGGTGTAGCAAAAGACACCACGATCATTGATGAAAGCTGTTTTCTCCTGATCCTCCTCGCACATCGGAATCTGGTTATAACCTGAGTACGCATCCATGAAGCTCAGGTACTGATAACCAGAGGAATCATCCACCATCCGATCTATGTTAGGAACAGGATAAGGATCCTTTGGACAGCAACGATTAAGGTCCACATAGTTGATGCACATTCTCCATTTGCCATTGGCTTTCCGGACCATTACTACATTTGAAAGCCAAGACGAATAATAGATTTCCCTGATAAATCTGGCCTTCAGCAATTCCTCGGTTTTTTGGCAAGATGTTTTCTGTTTCTCTGGTCCCAATCTTCTCTTCTTTTGGGCAACCGGTCTCGTCTCTGGGTAGACGGACAATTTATGACAACAGAAAGTAGGATCTATGCCAGGCATATCAGCTACAGTCCATGCAAAGAGGTCTTTGAACTCCTGTAGGAGCATCAACAGTCGCTGCTCCATTTCTGTATCTAGCTTATCGTTAATATGGGTGACCTTTTCTAAAGAATCTCCCAATACGATGTCCCTGGAACTTCCATCCGGTGTGGGCTTTGATGGGTTGGACGGATCAATGTGTAAATCCGTCCTAGGGTCCAGGTCGACAATGCTCACAGAACCAGCAGCTGTCCCACGATCATTGAGTTTCCTCTTTTTATTGGAGGTTTCCAGCTTTGTCATATTTAGGCTCAGGTTGTAACAGTACCTGGCCATCTCTTGGTCACCTCGGATGGATGAAACTGCATTGTCCTTATCGATAAACTTGATAAGGAGATGTGGAGTTGACACGACTGCCTCCATAGCATTCAGGGTGGGGCGTCCTATGATGCCGTTGAATGGTGACTCGACATTGATTATCAGTACTCAGGATTTAACCGTTCTGGCTCCTGGATCACCTTCAAAGGAGATAAGGGTATCACAGTATCCCTTTGTTGGTTGCTTTGCACCATTGAAAGCTGTTAGTTCCTGTGTGTAAGGCTGTAAGTCTGAGTCATTAAAACCCATCTTTTTAAAGCAATTATAAAAAATAACATCACAGGAACTTCCCTGGTCAACAAGGATTCTTCGGACGTCCTTGTTGGCTATCACTGCAATGATAACTACAGCGTCGTCTCCACCAGGAATGGTGTAACACCCTAATTTTGATAAGTAAATAAATAAATAAATAAATAAATAAAAACAAAGAAAATTTTTCACAAAAAAAATCAGAATAATCGGGCATAAGGAAATGAGGGAAAAGAAGGCAAGAGGAATGAAACCGACTCAAGGAGCTGATAGTGAAAGAAGGAAACGCTCAGGCGGATCACACCGCGACCTTACTCACTCAGTGAAGGCTACACTCGACACTCACTCACTCCACTCGGCATTCCCGTACCCGGATTTCAGCGCCTGGTTCACTCGGAAAGGTCCACTCCCTATTCACTCGGATGGGTCATTAAACATACCAGCCCCATTCAGAAAACATAACGCATTCTACGACTTCATTCAATCCGGACGCGTATGTGAACAACTCAAAAACGTTTCCCATCACCACTCACTCAGAACCCATGAAGACTTCTCACTCGGAATAGCTTTCACGCCCCTTTCGTCACTCGGGATATTTCACTTTTATTTTCACTCGGTAACTATAATTCTTTCTACTCTAGACATCCTACTAAGTCAAGACTCACTCGGGTTCCCTTACTACAAACGATTGACTACAATGGGGTCTACTTAGAACCTTAGGTGTCGCCTTTCGGTCGGAAACCTTCACTCGGCAGATTCTCACTCGGAAATTGTTAATCATCCTACACTCGGGGAAATCCTATCAAGTATCACTCGGAAAGTATCTAGATCAGTTCTTACTCGGTGTTTCGTATTCTCACTCACTCGGAACCACTGAAACCCTTCGGTACGCAGAATAAATCACTGCCTCACTTCCCTTATCAACTCTTAATCCCATTTCTACCCATTTCTACCCATGATTATACCGACCTCACACACTCGGTGTACGCGTACATATATATATATTACTCGGATCATTCACGCAATATAGGACAAGACACGGTAAGATGGATAAGGAAAGGGATATAAATAAGTACAGGCACACGGTCTTGTCTTCTACCCAAGAGGGTTCAAGTTCTAGTATAAAGAGACTACGACTGAAATACGAGCCGGCCAAGGCTTAACAAGACATATACACAGCATATACATAAACACATAACTCCACAGTGCACCAGCACTTCACTCGGCATTCAGCTCCTCCTCCACTCCTCATTCCGAGAGACATTCACTGAAAAGTTGCCACAACAGGGGTGAGTATCTTAGATATTAAATGATAGATCTTGACTCGGATTATCCTTACTCATGCAGCAATATAAAGTACACGACTACTATCAATTAAACACAATACCAAGTAAACTAGAACGTACACATTCAACATTTCGCGATCGGAATTCATCAGTCTTACTCGGATATATGCACATAACAATACGACGACCTTAACAATTATTCACAGAACAGATTTCTATCAATATTATCAAATAATGCACACGGAATGATTCACTCGGTTCCGCATTCGTGTGTGATCGGTTTTTGACGTTGCAACGTAGGCTCCCAGCCTTTTTATACATAGCTCTCGGCTATCCATTAAGCTCCCAGCCGCTTGGCCGTTTTACAGGTACCCAACCGTTTGCCCACAAGGTGACACCAACGCTCTCAGCGTCAACGGAGGTGTTCACGGGCAGCCCGAGTCCCACTCAGAGGCTACCTTGAGTCCCACTCGAAGGATTTCACAGCGTCCCACGCTTTTAATTAACCGATAGTAGTGTCCCACACTACGTGCTCCCAACACAACGCATCCCATGTGCCACACGTGGATTCATCACATAACACAGCATTCTTATACACAACCTTTCACTCAAACATACATGCACCATATGCAATCTGTAATAAGCATTCTCAAAACTACACATATTAGTCCTACACACATGCTTCTCATGCAATCAATATCATAGCTCAAATAGATGAATACAATAACACACGCGTCCTATGCAGTCGGTGTCAAGCAGTATCAAGATTCAATGAAGTAATCCAACAACACAAGTATATCATGCAATCGGTACCCAACAGTATCAGGAGTCAGACAACACATGCATCAGTGGGATATAATAACCGATTCACTAAGTCAAACATTCAATCACATGCAGTCAGTATTTTATTTTCGTAACAACTTATATGTCATATAAACCGCACGATAATCATCAACAATTCAGCATACCCTTTCTATGCAATCATTCGACATTCTCAAGCTATCAGCATGCATTTCTAGGGCGGGACTAGACATGCAACACTTAACTCTCATTCATCAAGCACCCAGGTATTACACACTCCTCATGCAAACACAACACATAAACAGAATACAAAACAACAATCATCAGCACCCAGAACCCGTCCATAACCCATGCATTTAAAATATAAGGTACTCCCCTACCAACTATGAAACTCCGAGAGACTCTTCCGCTTGGATGTTGGTCCTCTGCCTTGCTGCTTCGCTCGTTACTTCCACTCGTTTGGCCTCCTCTTGAATACTGTCGTCTTCCACGATTGACTCAGGAACAGGGGTTGTTTCTTCTTCCACTTCGATGATCACCTTTCACTAGCAGGAGGGAGCTCCGACTCCTCTATAGTATTGTCAATGTGGCTTCCGAAAGGCAGAAAATGGAAACAGAGAGCAGGGAAGGAGAAGAAGAACAAAGGAGAATAGAAGGAGGAAGAAGAAGAGAGAATTCGCAGAGGGAAAACTGAAGGAATGGATGGCCAAGAGACCCATCAACCAATCATATATGCATGCACGAGGGAATGGAAAGGTGGGGTGGGAAAACGTGAAGCAGCAGTCTGCTCAAGTCACCCAGTCACCATCAGCAACAATCAATAGTTAAACACACTTAATCAGCCCTTATTTTATTAATTAAGTTAATGGTAATTAATAAATAATTTTCCACTTCTGATATCATTATTTTAATGGTTTTCTTTCACCCGGTACTTGTTTTAAATCGGGATGTTACAGTTCTCCCCCGCTCAAAAGAATTTCGTCCTCAAAATTCAATCGGTAACTCACCTTGATCAAACAACTCGAGGTACTGTTGCCGTATGGCATCCTCGTGTTCCTAGGTATAAGAGGTATACCCGTCCTGCTGCCATTCTACTTCAACTAGTTGCACATCTTTACTCCTTAAACGCTTTACCGATCGGTCCACTATTCTAGTCGGTACAGTCATAGTGGTCAGGTCCTCCTTAATCTCCACTTCATCATCTGACATCGTGTGAGTGGAATCATGTAAGTACTTCCTTAATTGAGACACGTGGAACACGTTATGCAATCGAGATAAGTGAGTCAGTAATGCCACTCGGTACGCTACGGGACCGATCCACTCCAATACCTCATAAGGCCCAGTGTACCGGGGGCTCAGCTTTTCACTTTTCAAGGTTCGTCCGACTCCTTTGCTTGTGAAGTCTTCAGAAACACCCTGTCTCCGACTGAAAACTCTAGCGGTTTAGTTCGTTTGTCATGGTAGCTCTTCTACCTATCCTGAGATGCCTTCATCTTTTCCCTTATCACTCGGATCTGTTCTGAGGTTTGCTTCACAATTTCTGGTCCCAATAGCAGACTCTCACCCGATTCCGACCAGCAAAGTGGGGTTCGGCATCTTCCACCATATAGTGCTTCGTAGGGTGCCATACCAATACTGCTCTGGTGGCTGTTGTTGTACGTAAATTCGATCAGGGAAAGGTACTGCTCCCAATCTCCACCGTGCTCCAACACACACGCCCTCAGTAAATCCTCTAAACTTTGTATCGTCCGCTCGGATTGTCCATCCGATTGGGGGTGGTAAGCGAAACTTAGCTAAAGCTTCGTACCCAATTCCTAGTATAGGCTGGTCCAAAACCGAGACGTGAACCTAGGGTCCCTGTCCGACATGATAGAAGTCAGCACACCATGCAGTCGGACAATTTCATGAATGTAAATCTGGGCTAACTTATGCAACGGGTACTTCATGTTCACAGGTAGGAAGTGTGCACTCTTTGTCAGTCGGTCAACAATGACCCAAATCGCATCATGGCCCGCTCAGTTTTTTGGCAATCCCATGATAAAGTCCATGGCGATTGAGTCCCATTTCCACACAGGGATTTCCAGGGGTTGCAATGCACCACACAGCTTCTGATGCTCGATTTTTGATCTCTGACAGGTAATACACCGAGCCACGTATTCTGCCACATCCCTCTTCAATCCAGGCCACCAAAATTGTGTCCTTAGGTCATGGTACATCTTCGTGGTACCCGAGTGGATACTTAGTAGGCTTTTGTGGGCTTCATCGAGCACCATTTTTCTTAATTCTCCTCCACCCGGCACGTAAATTCTATTTCTCACTCAGAAGATCCCATCCGATCCCTCGGTCAAGGATAAGTCTTTTCCTTTGGCCTGAGTCTCCTTCATCTCAGCCAAGTAGGGATCTGACTGCTGCTGTTCATACACGGATTTCAAAAATTCATTGGCAATCCTTAACGCACCGATTGTTATTTCCCGAGAGGAGGGGATGTCAACATACAAGTTCATGTCTCGGAACTGTTCCAACAACTCCACCTCCTTCACCATCATCACTGCTATATGGAGGGATTTCCAACTCAACGCGTCGGCAACAACGTTTGCCCTACCCGGATGGTACTTTAGCTCGAAATCGTAATCCTTTAAAAATTCCATCCATCTCCTCTGCCTCATGTTCAGCTCCTTCTGGTCGAATAAATATTTGAGGCTCTTGTGGTCGCTATAAACTTCGAATTTAGAACCGTACAAGTAATGCCTCCATATTTTTAATGCTAAGACCACAGCTGCTAATTCCAAGTCGTGGGTCGGGTAATGCTGTTCGTGAGGCCTCAATTGCCGAGAGGCATAAGCTATCACTCGGTCCTTCTACATTAGCACGCATCCTAATCCGAGTCCTGACGCATCACAATAAACCACGAAGCTTTCTTGTAAGTCAGGCAATGCCAGTACTGGAGCGGTCATCAACTTGTCTTTTAGCTCTCGAAAACTCCTCTCGCACTCAGAACTCCACACGAAGGGAACGTTTTTCCGGGTCAATTTAGTCAGTGGCAAAGCTAGCTTAGAAAAACCTTTAATAAATCGCCTATAGTAACCAGCCAGGCCCATAAAGCTCCTTATCTCCGAGACCGACTCGGGTCTCTCCCATGCCATTATAGCTGCCACCTTCGAAGGGTCTACCGAGACACCCTCCTTGGAAATCACATGTCCGAGAAAGTGGATCTTATCCATCCAGAAATCACACTTCTAAAATTTTGCAAACAGCTGCTTCTCCTTCAAGACTTGAAGTACCGCTCGGAGGTGTTCTTCATGCTCTTCAGAGGTCTTGGAGTAGACTAAGATATCATCGATAAAAACTACTACGAATCGGTCCAAGTACGGGTGGAATATGCTGTTCATGTAATTCATGAATATGGCAGGTGCATTTGTTACACCGAACGGCATCACTACATACTCGTAGTGGCCATACCGAGTCCTAAAGGCAGTCTTGGGAATATCTGAGTCCTTCACCCGGATTTGGTGGTATCCCGATCGTAAGTCGATCTTTGAGAAGACTGAAGCACCACGCAGTTGGTCAATCAGATCGTTGATCCTGGGCAACGGGTATCGGTTCTTAATTGTGAGTTTGTTTAGCTGTCGGTAATCTATGCATAGTCTCATGCTGCCATCCTTCTTCTTAACAAGTAGTACAGGTGCGCCCCATGGTGATACACTCAGTCTAATGAATTGTTTACCGAGTAACTCATCCACCTGCTTCTTCAGCTCGGCCAACTCCGTTGGGGACATTCTATAAGGTGTACTGGAGACTGGCTCGGCTCCAGGGATCAGGTCAATAGAGAACTCAACTTCTCTAGTCGGAGTGACACCCGGCATATCATTCGGAAACACTTCTGGGAATTCACAAACAGTCGGAATTTCGTTCATTCGGGCTCTACTCTCACCCTCAGTTAGAGAAAGCATCATAAATAGCTGAGATATACCTTGCACCGTATAGTCCTCATTGCTTTGCCTCGGAAAAATTATCCTGCGGTTTCTATAGTCTACCAACACCTTGTTGGCTGAAAGCCAATCTACACCGAGTACAATGTCGAGATCCTTTAAAGGCATGCACACCAAATCGAAGGTGAAACTCTGATCGCCCAACACAAACGCTATGTCCTTACACATCGATGATGTCAACACCTTAGTGCCAGTCGGATTGGCTACTTCCAAAGTCCGATCCATATATACAGTTGGTAACTTTAAATGCCTTACACACTTATCCGCTATAAAAGAATAGGTGGCTCCCAAATCAAAAACTACATTAAGTGTATATCTACCGAGTGAGCACTTACATTGTACCAAGTCATTCGCTTGCATAGCATGTTCTGCGTTGATGGCGTAGACTCTTCCCACCGCTGGTTGGTCAGTATTCCTTTCTCGGTTACTTGGAGCAAGCATCATGTTTCCTCTGGCTCTGCCGCCTCTGCCCCACGGTCTTTGACTATCGCTCCCACAGTTCCTCTCTTGGAAGCCCACCTGATGCATATTGGTGTTTCCTTGATGGAGTTGGGGGTAGTCAGGGCGAATGTGCCCCTTCCTATTACAATGGAAGCACACCATCTCACCATCGTTGTTGCAGTCTCGAGCGTAGTGATTTCCTCCACACTTAAAACATTTTCCATTCCCTATAACCGGTCGTCTTTCTTGCTGGCTCCGACCCCCAAATCTGGAAAAAGGTCTGCTCCTACCAGCGTTGTTCGGCCTCTTGAAGCGGGATTGCTGGGGCTTCAAGTAATGGTCTGCTCTGCTGCTCTGGCCCGAGTGAGCCTTGTCGTCCTCTTCGAATATTCTACACTTATTCACCAATACAGGGAAGCTCCTAATCTCTTGGTATCTGCAGGCTCTTTTAATGTCTGATCTCAATCCGTTCTCAAATTTAAGGCATTTAGAACTTTCCGTTCCAGGTTGCTGGAAGGGCGGGTAAAATAAGCACAGTTCTTCAAATCTAGCTGCGTACTCCTCCACAGACATGGAGCCCTGTTTTAATTCCATGAATTCAAGTTCCTTTCGACTCCTGATTGTGTCAGGGAAATATTCCTCTAAGAAGCATGTCTTGAAATTTTCCCAGGTCAGTTGAGTATCATCGTCAGTCAGTCGGTTCCTAGCTATCTTCCACCAGTTCTCTGCTTCGTCCCGTAGCATGTACACTGCGCACTCCACCTTCTTGGCCTCGGTGCAGTGGAGACCCCCAAAAATCCTCTCTAACTCTTGAGTCCATTTGTAAGCTGCCTCAGGGTTACGTCCTCCCTGAAATTCACTCGGCTTCCTCTTCAGGAAGCGGTCCAACACTTGGCCTTCTTCAGCTCGAGGCTGGCCCTGCCTCTCAAACACGTTAGTAAAACGTTGGAATGTCGTGGCTATGGCCTTCATGCTTTGACGATTCGCCATAACTTATCCTGAAATTAACACCCCTTCAAGGATAAGTTTACAAGGTTACATTTTTCCGATTGGATCTCACCCCATATCCACTGATTATAGCATATTATACCATTTATATGTATATGTATACATCATGCAATCAATCGGACCAGGAGAGAAGTTACCTCCTATTCCCAAATCAATATCTCCACATCAATCATATTCAATCAGAATGTCACAATAATGATGACCACTCGGTCATAACACATTCAACCGCTTACACTTGGTAAGCACACCTTGGCCTTGTACTTTTTCGGTCTGCTCTGATACCAACATGTAACACCCTAATTTTGATAAGTAAATAAATAAATAAATAAATAAAAACAAAGAAAATTTTTCACAAAAAAAATCAGAATAATCAGGCACAAGGAAATGAGGGAAAAGAAGGCAAGAGGAATAAAATCGACTCAAGGAGCTGATAGCGAAAGAAGGAAATGCTCAGGCGGATCACACCGTGACCTTACTCGCTAAGCAAAGGCTATACTCCGCACTCACTCACTCCACTCGGCATTCCCGTACCGAATTTCAGCGCCTGGTTCACTCGGAAAGGTCCACTCCCTATTCACTCAGATGGGTCATTAAACATACCAGCCCCATTCAGAAAACATAACGCATTCTACGACTTCATTCAATCTGGACGCGTATGCGAACAACTCGGAAATGTTTCCCATCACCACTCACTCGGAACCCATGAAGACTTCTCACTCGGAATAGCTTTCACTCCCCTTTCGTCACTCGGGATATTTCACTTTTATTTTCACTCGGTAACTATAATTCTTTCTACTCTAGACATCCTACTAAGTCAAGACTCACTCGGGTTCCCTTACTACAAACGATTGACTACAATGGGGTCCACTTAGAACCTTAGGTGTCGCCTTTCGGTCGGAAACCTTCACTCGGCAGATTCTCACTCAGAAATTGTTAATCATCCTACACTCGGGGAAATCCTATCAAGTATCACTCGAAAAGTATCTAGATCAGTTCTTACTCGGTGTTTCGTATTCTCACTCACTCGGAACCACTTAAACCCTTCGGTACGCAGAATAAATCACTGCCTCACTTCCCTTATCAACTCTTAATCCTATTTCTTCCCATGATTATACCGACCTCACACACTCAGTAAGTACGCGTACATATATATATATTACTCGGATCATTCACGCAATATAGGACAAGACACGGTAAGATGGATAAGGAAAGGGATATAAATAAGTACAGGCACACGGTCTTGTCTTCTACCCAAGAGGGTTCAAGTTCTAGTATAAAGAGACTACGACTGAAATACGAGCCGGCCAAGGCTTAACAAGACATATACATAGCATATACATAAACACATAACTCCACAGTGCACCAGCACTTCACTCGGCATTCAGCTCCTCCTCCACTCCTCATTCCGAGAGACATTCACTAAAAAGTTGCCACAGCAGGGGTGAGTATCTTAGATATTAAATGATAGATCTTGACTCGGATTATCCTTACTCATGTAGTAATATAAAGTACACGGCTACTATCAATTAAACACAATACCAAGTAAACTAGAACGTACACATTCAACATTTCGCGATCGGAATTCATCAGTCTTACTCGGATATATGCACATAACAATACGACGACCTTAACAATTATTCACAGAACAGATTTCTATCAATATTATCAAATAATGCACACGGAATGATTCACTCGGTTCCGCATTCGTGTGTGATCAGTTTTTGACGTTGCAACGTAGGCTCCCAGCCTTTTTATACATAGCTCTCGGCTATCCATTAAGCTCCCAGCTGCTTGGCCATTTTACAGGTACCCAACCGTTTGCCCACAAGGTGACACCAACGCTTTCAGCGTCAACGGAGGTGTTCACGGGCAGCCCGAGTCCCACTCAGAGGCTACCTTGAGTCCCACTCGAAGGATTTCACAGCGTCCCACGCTTTTAATTAACCGATAGTAGTGTCCCACACTACGTGCTCCCAGCACAACGCATCCTATGCGCCACACGCGGATTCATCACACAACATAACATTCTTATACACAACCTTTCAATCAAACATACATGCACCACATGCAATCGGTAATAAGCATTCTCAGAACTCCACATATTAGTCCTACACACATGCTTCTCATGCAATCAATATCATAGCTCAAATAGATGAATACAACAACATACGTGTCCTATGCAGTCGGTGTCAAGCAGTATCAAGATTCAATGAAGTAATCCAACAACACAAGTATATCATGCAATCGGTACCCAGCAGTATCAGGAGTCAGACAACACATGCATCAGTGGGATATAATACCCGATTCACTATGTCAAACATTCAATCACATGCAGTCAGTATTTTATATTCGTAACAACTTATATGTCACATAAACCGCACGGTAATCATCAACAATTCAGCACACCCTTTCCATGCAATCATTCGACATTCTCAAGCTATCAGCATGCATTTCAAGGGCGGGACTAGACATGCAACACTCAACTCTCATTCATCATGCACCTGGGTATTACACACTCCTCATGCAAACACAACACATAAACAAAATACAAAACAACAATCATTAGCACCCAGAACCCGTCCATAACCCATGCATTTAAAATATAAGGTACTCCCCTACCAACTACGAAACTCTGAGAGACTCTTCCGCTTAGATGTTGGTCCTCTGCCTTGCTGCTTCGCTCGTTACTTCCACTCGTTTGGCCTCCTCTTGAATACTGTCGTCTTCCACGATTGACTCAGGAACAGGGGCTGTTTCTTCTTCCACTTCGATGATCACCTTTCACTAGCAGGAGGGAGCTCTGACTCCTCTATAGTACTGTCAACGTGGCTTCCAAAGGCAGAAAATGGAAATAGAGAGCAGGGAAGGAGAAAAAGAACGAAGGAGAAGAGAAGGAGGAAGAAGAAGAAAGAATTCGCAGCGGGAAAACTGAAGGAATGGATGGCCAAGAGACCCATCGACCAATCATATATGCATGCACGAGGGAATAGAAAGGTGGGGTGGGAAAACGTGAAGCAGCAGTCTGCTCACGTCACCCAGTCACCGTCAGCAACAATCAATAGTTAAACACACTTAATCAGCCCTCATTTCATTAATTAAGTTAATGGTAATTAATAAATAATTTTCCACTTCTGATATTATTATTTTAATGGTTTTGTTTCACCCAGTACTTGTTTTAAATCGGGATGTTTCAAATGGTAGGACCAAAATCCTCATCAGAGAATGAAATTATTGGAGCTTCAACCCCTCCTCTGTAAGGACGATCGTCTCTAACTTTTTCTTGTACAGACAGAATCATTCTATGATGATTCTTCCGGGCTGTAATTGAAGCTCCTCCGCCAGCGAACCCTCCAGCGGTCATATCAATGACTTCACGCCGGCCTTGACGCTGTTGCTGAGGCATGTCATCTCTGCGTACTGTATCATCAGTCATTAAACCTTTCTATTTCTCTACAGCAGAGAATTTTCTAACCGGATTACAGTTATTGTCATCCCCATCGTCTGGATCTCTTTCTCTTTTCTCACTCCGATCTGCCCTGTCAAAGGATTTTTCTTTGAACAGGTACTGCTTTAATTTTCCCTCTCTAATTAACGTCTCGACTGCATTTTTTAGAGCTTGGCATTCATCAGTGGAGTGACCTGTCTGTTCATGAAAATCGCGGTACTTACGGGGATTCCCTGGTCTCTTCACAAGGGCTGGTCTCCTAATGCCATAGAGACTGAAAGCTGGCCATCCAACCTCTCTCAAAATCTGAAAAGGCTTGGCTGACAGTGGTGCATAATGGTTAAAGGAATTAACACGTCTTTCTCGAGGTCGAGGAGAGGAGTTATTAACCTTGGGGTTATTGAATGGTCTCTCCATGCGTTCTGGCCTTATTTTCTCCTTATCCTTCCGCGGTTGTGAAGGTGGTGTTAGTGGCTTTTTCTTTGCAGCCATAGCCTCTAGGTGCATCTCTATACTCACATATTTTGAGGCTTTTTTCCTGAATTCCTCGAATGTTGTTGGTGGACTTTTTGCTAGTGATAGAGCAAAGGCTGATCCTGGCTGTAAAGCCTCGATAACGACATGTAGCTTAATGGATTCTGTGAGGTTAGGAACCAGGGATGCTTCCTTGTAAAACCTCTTCAGGAAATCCTTTAAGGTTTCATTTTCACCCTGCTTAACTTGGGCCAAAGTATGAGATGTCCTGGGAACATCTCTAGAGATGACAAAGTGAGTTTCAAAAATAGCTGCCATTTCAGCCCAGGAATCTATGGATCCAGAAGGTAAACCTTTAAACCAACCAAGGGCCTCTTCTGACAACGTTCATGGGAACATTCGACACATCACATCTTCATCAGCCCCTAAGTACATGGCTTCAAATACGTAAGCATCAAGATGCTTAGTAGGATCAGTTTCGCCATTATACTTTCCAATGGAGAGCGGCTGAGTGGTTTGAAGATGTTTGGGGATGTGGATACTCATAAGTCTCCTTGAAAAAGGAACTTTGAATTTGTAAGTTACAGGGGGTGCTATAATTAGCTCTCTCCTTCCCCAAGCGGCTCTATCATCAGAATCGTGGGTCTGTTCTCTCCCCTCAAACGTGGGGATGTTTGAGTATTGGAGAGTTATGGATTTTTCTCCATCGGTTGTATGGGGAGTGTCTCTTGTGCGAGATGACTCCTTGTCCTCACTCTGCCTTCTCTCTCTTCGTAATTCTGTGAGTTCTCTCTGGAGTTGACTGATCAACTCATCTTGAGGATCGGGGTTAGACACTGTTACTATCTTTTTTGCGCTGCCTCTATGAGAATCGAAGTTAAGCTTCCTGAAAACGTTGGGGTTGGTCCTGTCTTCAGGTTGATTTTCCACGAAATCATGTGCCTCGCCTTCCATTGATGATTACTTGTTCTTCCACAGGATATGGGAATAACTTTATCGTGTCCTACTGGGCGTGCCAATGATCTGTCCAGAACCGGGGTCAAGAGATCCGGTGTCGGGTCAGTCATAAATAGTTAAATGATTACGCCTCTGAAGACCGGTTATATGAGTATCCGGTTTACGTATCCGATGTCTCAGTATGATGAGAGCGGATTGGGCGTCCTAGAGGTCCTTCACACCGTCCTTACGCGTTGATGTGGGCGAAAGGTGGTGTCACCTGCAAAGATTCTCCGACGCTCAAGTCAGTAATGATATTCCCACTGAGGAACGTTTTCAGAGAGTAATTGTAAGTTGATAGAGTCAAAAAGATCCTTCCCTTCATTGATGAAGAGAGTTCATATACCTGATTGGCTCGATATTCGAGGATCCGTTAGTGGGGAACCACTAACCTCCAATAACACCTTAAATTATTATTTTATTATGCACTTACCAGTATGATTGGGTCAGGTGGCCATTTTATATTAAGCGTAGGGAGTATAGGCTAGAATTAAGGGACAAATTGACCATTCCCGTGAGCAAATTTTGGCTCGTAGCGCAGGGAATTATTGATCGGTCCCTGTAACAATGCCTTTCGTCTTCTGCATAGTGACGTGTGTGTTATCCGATGTCATGGTGTTATCCTGGACAACCGGTATAGGGAGAGCGCCTGATACGGAATTAGAGTCCGGATGTATACCGATGACACCGGTTGCACGTTGATAACTTGATAAAGACGTTGAAATGTATCTTGTAGATCGGATACCGGTATCAAGACCGGATCACTAACTAAATTATGTTTTTTCATTGTAGGCTACTTAGGAGATCCCATCAGTGAATACCTTGAGGAGGAAGGTACTCTCCACTGTTGTTAAGAAGTGGAGGGCCTTCAAGACCAAGCTTACTAGTGAGTATATTTTTGGAGATCGCAAGGGAGAATTTCCTAGTGAGAAGTAGGAGTTTATTGACCATAAGACATGGGATACCTTTGTTGCATCTTGACAGATTTCAGATTAGGATATAAGTCAAAAACCTTTATTCAACGTCTCATTTATTTGTAATTGATTTCCATAACTCATTATTGTTTTGTTTGCAATTAAATTGGAGGTTTGGAAGAAGCACTGGGACATTCGAGGGAAGAATGATTGTCCCCACAGATTGTCGTATGGTGGATATCGTCTTCTTGAGCAATAAATAATTGTTGAGAGGGCCAGTTAGATAGACCCTGACTCTACTGATCCTCATCTCCCCCTCACGCCATGAGAAGTGGAAGTGGGCCCGTACCAAGAAAACAAGTGACTTTACTTTTCCAAAGACACAACAGGTTGTAGAGAAGATTATAAGTATAGAATATCTAAGCAAGAAGTTTATATTTTGCATCTTAGCATTCAAAGATAATTGCTGATGATGGTTTAATTTTTTATCTTTTATTGGGTGAGTTAGTAACTGCCTCTACACAGAGGAGCTTCATGGTTGATGGTCGACAGGATATATTGACTGTGGTCAACGGTCGACCAGAGCACCCCGGTAGAGTTCGGGCTACAGGTAAAGGCCATACTATCTGCAGTGTATACTGTATTTGCATGTTGTGGATAGGTTTTGATAATGACAAGTTCCCAAGAATAAGAAGAACATTATTCATGGATTAAAAATAAGTGTAATGAACAAATCAAAAGAGTACACAAGAGGATTTGACGTATTCAAATCAAAGATCAAACAAACCATGAAGAACATGCTCCCAAGTGATTAAAGATTCAAGAAAGCAATGAATAAGGACCAAGGAAAGGAACCATAACTCAAAACACTTCAGGAATGCATCAAAAAACATGAAAAACAATAAAACAACATTGCTTGAATCAATTCAAAGGGTGTTGAATCGATTCAAAGGCCTGGAAGTCCCAAAATTGCCAAGTCAGAATGCTTTGAATCGATTTAAAGAGGCCTGAATCGATTCATATGACACGGGAAGCCTAAAATGCCTAAGTTAGAATGCTTTGAATTGATTCAAACTATGGGAAACAGCTTTAAAGAGTTATTTTTAGTAGGGAACATAGATCTAAAACCCACTACACGCAGAGACAAGATGGAACCATGATGTGCAACGACTATGAAGACCTTCAAAGCTCTATAAATGGACCTCCAACTCAAGTACAAGATACACCAACAAGAAGCAATCAATCAAAGCTTGCATTTATGCTTAGTGAGTTCATTTTTCTTGTATAGTTTCATTGTTCTAAAACTCTGAGCTTATAATTACATATCCTCTTTTCCTTGAGAGTTATTAGATTTGGTTAGAACCTTCAATTGCTTATCCACTCTATTGAGAGAGTAAACATTTGTAAACCAAAATTCCAAATCACTCTAGCTTGAGTAGTCACAAAGGTTGGGGTTCAACCTTTGGGTATTGAGAGATTGTGAGATTGGGTGGGTTACCCTTTTGCTTATGAGGATTAGGTTCTTGAGTCTGGGACACTAGGAGACAATTGCTCAAAGCTTGTATCTCAAATCTTCAATAGTGAAATCCTTCAAGTGGGTTGCTTAAAGGCGAGACGTACACCGAATTGGTGGAACTCGTTAAATTGGTTTGCATTTCTCTTAACCTTGAACTCTTTACTTAACTTTGCATATAAACTATTTTTTGTTTTGCCTAAGCTGAATATTTAAATTGATCTTGCTGCTCAAGAAGAAACATAACCTTGCACACAAACTATTTGATAAAATTGCTGAACCAATACTCTGTTTTGCTTCCCATTTCTTGGTTAAAATTACTTTGGCTCTAGAGTTCAATACCTTGATTCAAACATATTAAAGTGTGATATGTACTGTTGTTTGTAAAATTCTTGTATATCTCATTTAAGTTGCATAAAGAACCAATTTCAAAGGCATTCCAAGCAAATTTTTTAAACACTCAATTCACCCCCCTCTTGAGTATTGAGGCCACTTGGTTAACAACTGCTATCAGAGCTTGAATCTTGGTTAATAAAGCTTAACAACTTTAAGAGATTAAGATGGCCTCTATCTCATATAACATGATTCCCAAGGGTTGTGCTACAAATAGACCTCCAGCTTTTAATGGTGAAGGTTATGCTTTTTGGAAAGAAAGAATGAAAATCTTTGTATAATCTATTGATTTGAAAGTTTGGAATGCAATTGAAAATGGTCCCTTCATACCTATGCATATTGTTGATAGCAAAGAAGTAGAAAAGCTAATGGATGATTGGACTAGTGATGAGGAGAAAAAGGTCCAATACAATTACAAAGCTAAAAATCTCATCACCCTTGCTTTAGGTTCGGATGAGTTCTTTAGAGTTGTAACTTGTAAAATGGCCAAAGAAATATGGGACACTCTCCAAGTTACTCATGAAGGTACTAGTGATGTGAAAGATTCAAAAATTAGTACACTCACTAGTCAATATGAGAGTTTTAGGATGAACTCTGGAGAAACTATTCTTGAATTGCAAAAGAGGTTCACATTAATCATAAATCATCTTATTACCCTTGGCAAGTCTTACACTAACAAAGTGCTTATTCATAAAGTATTGAAAAGTCTTACTAGGGAATGGCAACCTCTTGTCACCGCAATCAAGCAATCTCTAAACATCAATGACATGTCTCTTGCCATATTGTTTGGAAAGCTACAAGAACAAGAGCAAGAGCTCAAAGACTTGAAGAATGCAGAGGAAGAATAAAAATCCTCCAAGAAGAAAAGACTAGCTCCCAAAGCAACCTTAATTGATGAGGATGAGCTAGAGAGTGATCTTAGTGAGGATGAAGAATTTGGCTTATTTATGAAGAGGTTTGGCAAGCTTATGAAAAACAAGAAATTTCAAAGAAGCTTCACAAACCAAGGTAAGAAACCTATGCTTAAAGACAATACATCCTTACCCTCTTGCTTTGAATATGGCAAGGAAGGACACTTCAAAGTAGATTATCCAAATCTAAAGAAGAAAAACAAAGAAAGAAAAGGAAGAAGGAGAGCCTACATAGCATGGGACGAAAATCATGTGAGTAGCTCCAAAGAATCGGACAATGAAGAAGTAAACTTATGCTTAATGGCTAACCACCAAGAAGATCAAGATAAGGTAAATAATCATGAACTTGATAAAGAGGAATTGTTTGATGCTTTTGAAGAATTGTATGATAGATATATTAAATTATCAAGTATGTATAAGTTGTCAAGAAAAACCATAGAAACTCTTGAGATACATTTTATTGAACAAGTAAAAGAAAATAAAATTTTGAAAAAGAAAGTTGTAGATACCCAAACTTGTTCTAAAGCTAAACCATGTGAATATTTCTAGAAATGTGATCACCTAGAAAAGAGAGTACTAGACTTGAATAAAACTCTTGAGAAATTCGCAAATGGTAGAGATAATCTAGATGCATTACTTGGAAAGTAAAGATGCATGTTTAATAAATCCGACTTAGGATTTAATCCCACTAAGAAAGAAAAACATTACAAAATTTTCTTTATGCCTCCTAGAAAATCATCATCACCCTTTATGAAGTGCAATCATTATGGTGTTAAGGGTCATAATGCTTCAAATTGCAATGTTAGAAAGTTTGGACCAAAGGTTGCAAGAAAGGTGTGGGTTCCTAAAGAAACATTACCACAAGCTAACCAAAAAGGACCCAACATAAAATGGGTACTAAGTTCTCAAACTTGACTTGTTTTGTAGGTATGCTTTAAGGCAAGCAACACCCATTGGTACCTAGATAGTGGGTGTTTAAAGCATATGACGGGTGATATAAGCAAGTTTACATCATTCATACCTAAAAGAAAAGAAAGTGTCACTTATGGGGACTGTGAACACTATCCCTTGTCCCCCACCCCCATTTATTTATTTATTTTAATAAAAAATAATAATGAAAAAACCATTATCCACTTCCTTCTGTTCCCTCAACAATGCAGAATGGAAAATTACTGGCCAAATGACATGAATGTTCAATAATGCTTACTCCACTATGAACATGGGAGCCATTTTGAGGAATCTGCAGGTTGTAAAGTGTTTATTGAAATTGGTTTAAAAACCCAGAGAAAAGAAACAACGGGGATCCTCTTTGGAAACAAAAAAGAACCAGAAAAACAGAAAACCCAATTTCTTCAACCTCTTCATCTTCACCCCCTCCAATCCATCTTCTTCAATCTCTTCATCTTCTATCACCAAAAGACCACAACATTAACCAAAAACCAATCAAAACCAAATACCCAAACAGCAACAAACATTCAACCAAAAAACAACAAAATAACAAAAATAACGGCCGACAGAGCCACCCCACGCCAGTCTTCTTCTTCTGCACCGACCAGACTGGGCCAGCCTCCCCTAACGCTCTCTCCCCACCACTGAGCTCCCCTGCTCTGCCACCAGTCACCCTCTCGGCCCCCTCTCCCTCTGGTTCGCTCTCTCCCTCCGATCTCCCTCTCTCTCGCTCACTTCTCTCTCAACCTCCTCCTCCGTCGCTCTCTCTCTCCTCTCCCTCGTTCTCTCACTCTCCCACCGGTTGATGCATAATTCCTGATGGATTATATTCTTTGGCAAGCACACCAATCGTTAAATTTGTAATATATTTGATCGTTCCCATAGGGATTCTGGTAATTACCTCAATCTTAGACTAATACAAGTTGAACCAACACAATACAGATAAAGTTTATTCTATTTTTGTTGTTTTATATTTCTAATGTTTTTGTATTTTCAGAGACAGTATGAAGATGAAATGTGATTAATGGAAGATAGGTTAGGATTGCTTCAGCTTACAATTTCATCAAGAAACATGCAATTAAGGTTCAATCAATCTTCAGACTCAAGAGGACAATCCACAGATGGTTACTCCCTAATTCCTTAGGTGAATAACACTGATTCCTAAGCATTAAACCCTAATCCCTTAGGTGCTCAATTAACAGAGAAATCTAATGTGAAATTGGGGGTTGAACCCTAACTATTCACCTAATTACAAGGCCTGAATTAGTTAGGAAGCTAGAAGTTACCTAAGTCTCAACCATGATTCCTCACTAATGAGATTCTTCATCAGATCTGGATTTGTCAATCCAGCAAAGTAGATCCACTCCTCAGCTTGTTCCCCTCTTGATTTAGAAGTTGACTTCCTCAATACACTTTCAAGAATTTATTGCAAACCTTTGCAATCCCAACCCTAGGGACTTAGAAACCCATGGAAATGGATTCTGTCAAAGGAATGTGGAGAGACATGAATGATAGAATTTAGAGAGAGATTAAAAATGGGAAAATGAATCGTGTTCTGTATTCTACCGTCTCTGTGTGTCTTCACAGAGAGTATGTACAAGTATATATATGCAAATAACTAACTAACTAACTTAATTAATTACAAAGAAACCTTAATTAATAATTAAACTAACTAAAATAATTACATAATTACAAATAAGTAAATAATTACAACTTGATACTTAAATTATTAATGTACAGTAGCAATACACCAGGCAAAAAGGAACACCAATGGTGCGGAGCTTCTTTTGGAGGGAAAGCATCAGTTTAAATAACCACCTTCACGCTTGAGCGTGAAGGGCTCATGCTTGAGCGGGATCGAATTATTCACTGCAGTGTTGATTTCACGCTTGAGCGTGAGTGGGGAAACTTGGGCGTGAATGGTGTTTTGGACTCACGCTTGTGCGTGAGCTTTCTCGCTTGAGCGAGATCATGCTTTCCTTTCTTTCTTTTCACGTACTTTGCATGGATCTCTCGCTTGAGCTTGCATCCTTCAAGCTTGAGCGTGAACTGCTCCTGCACATATAAACAAATAATTGCCTAGCGTTTGCACGCTAGCTGCCCAGCGCTTGTACGCTGGATTAGTGATTTTATAAATAAACATAATTTCTTACTTAATTATTGTTTTTAATCATTTTCTTACATAAATTAAACACTTTTGAAATAAATAAATAAAATAAGAATTATTGACAATTTATTAAATAATAGTGCTAAACTGAACAATATTTAATGAATTAAGTTAAATAAAAGATGAAATAATTAAGTCTTTTCAAGACTTATCACATCCCCAAACTTAAAACTTGTTTTTCCTCAAGCAAATACTCAGATTAATTAAATCAACAGCACTTACTCAAAACAATCAACCTTTCCTTAACTGTTCATACCATAATTATTGAATACCAATGATGCTTTCTTTTCGCAAATTCTGAAAATATAATTACTCACACCTCCTTTGGGAAACAAACTGGTGATACTTTCCTCACTGGATTGGTGTTTCTCTCTTCTCTCAGTGTAAGGTTCATTACATGCACTCATCACCTGCATAATTGTTAGTCAACATAGGCTTGCAACAGTTCTAAACATCATGAAATATGCTAGCATAATTGGATTAGTAAGGGCTTTTTATGCTTGTAATGGGGTTAGGCTATAGGCTCTATTTTTGTTTTTCTAGTCAATGTTGGGTTAAAGGATGTGGCCACTGATTCCTTGCCTCAATCTTAACTTAAATGCCTTAACTAACTAGCTCTTTTGTTTTTCATTATATCTTTTTAGATAAAAGATACTCAATTTCTTGTGGTGCTTTGCACCCTCTTCTCTTTCAGTCCTTTGGACTCTTTCTTTCTTTCTTTTCTCTTTTTCAAACTTTTTTTTCAATACCATTTTTCTAATACCATTTTTTTCTTGTGGTGCTTTGCACCTTCTTTCTTTGCTGATTTTTCATTTTTCTTTTACTTTTACTGTTCTTCCTTTCATTTCTCAAAGTACTCATCTATAACTAAGGTCAGAGTGTGTCCTTTATTTGCTATTAGGCACACTCTTCATCCCAAAACTTAGAATTTGCTAGTCCCTAGCAACAAGTAAGACTCAGCAATTCATCAGTGGAACATCTAGGGATGGTTCTCTTGGTTTTTCTCAGATAAACAGGCTTATAAAGTTAGGTACATAATAAGAATGAAAAGGTCTCAGGCTCAAATATAATTATTAGGTCAAAGGATAATTAATAATATTAGGATGGCTAATTTTAGCCCTGGCTAGATTAACAAAGAAGGCCTTTATCATTTCCAATTGGCAAACAAATAATCATTTAGCAAGCACTGAAGCAAATTCTGTCTCACTAAACAAGAATGTAGGCACACTCAGAAAAGAATTAATAAAGGCTCAAAAGCTAAAAATAATAGGTAATCAGCCAATTATGTCCCCAAACTTAATGCAAGATTATAAATTCAGATTGCTAACTAGCATTCTGAATATACAAATAATATAGGATTGAAATAGTTATGGATAGGGATCATGAATTAAGAAATGCGAATTAATTAATTTATCCAATTAAAGCCTGAGAATCAGCAAATTTTAAATTATTACGATGGATTCTAAATCAAACATAGTTAACATAGTTTATCAATTAATGAGATGAAAGGATAAAATACTTCCCTCTTTACCTGAATGGCAGTGCATGGTGAGAAATTGTTTAGAATAGAGTGCATGGATTTAACTATACAATTAAGAAAAGAAATAACAACAAACAATTTAACATAGAAATAAAGTTCCATTACAACTGAAAAAGGAAATATATTGTTCAAGAAAAAAAAATCTAAACAAAGTCATTACAAAGAAGCAACATAACATAAACACAAAGTAAAAGATCAGTCATCCTCTTCTTCACTTTCTTCATTCATAAATTCATCATCATCTTGCTCTGGATAAGGTGGAAATTTAGCTGCTAAAGGTGTGTCAGCAAGGGGAATGCTGAATCCAATAGAAGCCAACCATGAATCTCTGTCAGGTGGAACTCCCATTTCTTCAGCATGATCCATATTTAATTTGGTGGCAATCTTTCTCAGCATGAGATCATGGTTCAAGACCAGATCATAGGTTCCTAGCTGAATCTTTTTCATAACCTGTAGTTCCTGCATTATCATGGAAATATCAGAAAAAGGACCTGCTTCTGTTGAAGGTGGTGCAAAAGATGTTAGTTGAGGTTGCATTGGACGCTTTGACTCTTGAGGCATAAAATTGTCAATGTGGTTTATCACCCATTGCTTTATTGGTGTATGCACTACGAGCTATTAATGTATCAATTTTAACTTATTAATAAAATTAGTATTTTCAATTTTAGACAAATGCTATTTATTCTGGAATAATAGGTCATATGAGAATTATTCCTAAAACATCCCTAATCAAGTATTTACATGGGGACATATAAATACATTAAAATTAGTGTGTAAATGTACTGATGATTTGATCTCACAAATCATGGATATATGATATCAAGTCTTTACACGGGTACACATTAAGGGTAATGTTGTACTGGATAGACCCATCATGAGAACGTTGCATGGATTGTTACATGAGTGTCATAAACGGTTCTCAATGTGATAATGGTATATAGTCCTTCGACCTGAAGTCACTATGATTCCTACATAAGGAGTTTATTGTTTTAATACAATCAAACATTATCTATAATAAGATGACCATAAAGATTGTGATTAGGCAATAGATAAATTATGCAGAGGGATGTGAGTGATGTAGATGGAATTTGTCTCTCCTATGTGACAGGAGTGATATCTATGGGCCACTTGATGGAGTGAGACTAATGAAATGCATGGCCATGCTAGGATGAATAAATATTAGATATTTATTCTATAAAGTCTACTCTGGTATCAAGTAAAATGAATTGGGCCATACAAGGATGATGACGAGCATGCCTTGGGCCCAATTAGATATCGTGACAAAAGGAATATATATATAAATAATTATCACTTATAGGTCATGTCGATGATAAATAATATTTGGACATAATGATGTATTGCTAGATACCGCTCTTATTTTATATTAATATAGTTTATTATTAATATAACCGAATAGTTTACCTATAGGGTCACACACATAGAGTAAGCCCACCAGAGGATAGTTTTATTTTAGTTGGACTGAAAATAAAACTATTTAGGCCTAACTCATTTAGAATGAGTTAAGAGCCTAATGTTTAATGAGAGCTCAGGTCAAGACCTAAGCCTATATATAGAGAGCATGAGATGCTCATAGGCTGCGGCTCAGAAATTAGACCATAAACAAATTTCTGTACTAGCATTCGGAGCTCTATTTTTCTGGTGGGAGTGCTCGTGTGGACTCCTAAGGGCGAAGTTACAATTGCTTCGATCGAGGAACTTGTTTTGCGTCTACAAGAGGTAAACCCTAATTAAAAATTTTAATTTAGCACAATGCTTTGAGACATACGTGTTTGCAATTCTTTTGGGAATCCTTTGTGTTTCTGCTGCCTGACCCTAATGGGATTCCCTAACATGCTTATCCATAATCCTCTCAGGCTTTACCATTGTCAGTTCAGCATAATTCACCATAGCCTGATTCTTTTGGGCCAACAGGGTGATAACAGAGCAATATGGCAGTTAAAGATTCTTTTCAATGTTCTTCATCATCTCTTCCAATATCAACTCACCCAAATTTACATACAAACCTCTCATTAGGCAATAAATCAATACCAACCTCTTAATGGTAATCTCAGTAGCATGCAGCATAGGTTTCAAAGATGATAGGACATAGTGGCACCATAGAAGGGGAAGGTGATTCAAACAATTCTTCCTGACACTTTCTGGTACACCATTGACCCGTGTCAAATATGCAGCTCCCTGTTCACAGTATTCCTCTAATATTTCTTTCCTAAGATTTTCATTTTCAGCCCTATGAAAAATATCCATTTTCCATGTATAGTGACATCCTTCTTCCTCCAGTATAGGTACTTTCAATAGCTTGTTCAGAATATTACCAGTTAGAGGAATGGTGACTCCTCTCAAGAAGGAAGAAAAAGGAAATTTATCCTCCATAGAATGAGTTCTCAGATTGGCATAAAATTCTCTAGTGAGTTCCTGGTAACCATTGCCTAAGTTCTCATTAAAGAACTACTATCCCCTTTCAATCATAGCAGCTTGCACATTAAGGTCAGCACATTTTTCTCCCTCAAGAACCAGAGCTCTATCCCTTATTACTCTTCTGGTTTTAAACTTTTGCTCATAATCTTGGGCGGCCTTAAAATCTCTAAACCTATGCCCATCAAAACTTTCAACTGCCTGGGATTTATTTCTCTCACTTAGACTTTTACTTATTTTGGGTGGTGGAGAATCAGAGATACTGAGAGTAACCACCCCCTTTCCCTTATCTTTTAGGGTTTTCTTTATATTTTCCACTTCCATAATTTCTTCAGGTTTTTTCAAAAATCTTTGTGATCTTCTTCTCATTGTGAGTGTTAAAGATGGTGGTTAAAAAGCCTAAATGGAAACAAGTATAAAAACCAAACAATCACAGCAAACCAAAAAAAATGTAAGATGAATGGTTATGAAAAATGAAAGAATTTTGATAATGAAATGGTAAAATATTAACTATGTAACTAAGAATTGAAAGTAAGAAATGAAAAGATGGTACCTTTCTCAGGGATTACAAGTTGTGTCTTTTCCTCTTCAAAAGCCCAAGTTTTCCAGCGTAGGAAGTTAGGGTTTATACACTGAGGGGGTTTTATAATGTTGAACCCATTACCTGAGGTAAGCGTAACCACGCTGCAATCTTGGCGTACCAACGCCCAAATTAATTCGCATAGGAAGCATCAGGTATGATACTCGCTCAAGCGTGCCAAACCACGCTCAAGCGTCAAACAAATAGTATTAGAGGTCTTTAATATTGGCACTCACGCTCAAGCTCACAGCGGTACGCTTAAGCGAGAAAATGAACAGTACAACCTCAGCCTCGATCACGCTCAAGCGTGAGCTTGGGGCGCTTAAGCGTGGCACTTATATACAAGGCACGCTCAAGTGTGAAACTCTAAGTTGCAAGCGTGTGCTTTTTCTCAGGTACCAGACACGATCACGCTTAGAGCGTGTAGAATGACGCTCAGGCGCAAAATACAAATAGAAGTTATGTATCACGATCACGCTTAAAGCGTGTGGAATGACGCTTAAGCATGATATGCAACAGAGGATGATTCGCTCAAGCGACACAGGACACGCTCAAGCGCCAGGAGGAAATCATCAATCACGCTCAAGCGTGTTGAATGTTCGCTTAAGCGTGAGAATCAGTGGCTCACAGGTGAGCTCACGCTCAGGCGAAGATAGTGTGCGCTCAAGCACGAGTTGCAAACAGGGGTACAAAGTTTGATCCCGCTCAAGCTCAATAAGCTTTCGCTTAAGCGTGTAGGAACAATAGGAGCTTCTCGCTTAAGCTTAAAAGGTTTTTCTTGAGCGAGCAGACAAGACTTTAGTAATTTGCGTTCTGTATGAAATTCGCTTAAGCGAAAGATGCTTCGCCTGAGCGGAATAGAGAAAATAGGTGCACTCGCTTGAGCTCACCCTGTATTCGCTTGAGTGAATGGAAAGATCAAACCTGGAGCAGTTCTCGCTTAAGCGTGAATAAATCACGCTCGAGCGACTTGTTCAGCAAAATAGGTCTCGCTCTGGCACAAATAGATTTCATCCAAGCCACTGGACAAACAGGAGGTCACGCTTAAGCGCAAATAGATTCGCTCAAGCGAACAAGGTACCTGATTCTAATTCTAACTAATGAATTTTCAAGTATGCACACTGAAAATTTGAGTGTATGAACACTCAGACCTTATTCAAAATTTTACAATTTTATTCATACTTTATTCACAAACATTTTAGTTTTCTTTTATTATTTCCAACACAAAAATTCAACAATCACAATGTAGGGTTGGCTCCCTAAAGCACTTCTTTAAGGTCACTAGCTTGACCTTCTGACATCTAAGAAGATGCCTGCAACAACATGGAGGTTTTCTGCCTATCAAACTCTCCTCCAAAGTAGAGTTTGAGTCTTTGGCCATTCACCTTAAAAGTTCTATCAGTGGTTGGGTCTTTCAATTTAATTGCACCATGAGGAAAAACCTCATTCACAATAAAAGGTCCAGACCACTTGGATCTTAGTTTTCCTGGAAAGAGTCTCTGTCTAGAGTTAAACAACAAAACTTTATCATCTTTTTGAAACTTTTTTCTATGTATCCACTTATCATGCCACCTCTTAGTTTTCTCTTTATAGATTGAAGAACTCTAATAAGCATTGAGTCTAAACTCCTCAAGTTCATGGAGTGTTAGGACTCTCTCCTCTTGAGACTGGTCAAAATCCATATTTAACAGCTTTCTGGCCCACCATGCCTTATGTTCCAACTCCACAGGAATATGGCAAGCCTTACCATAAACTAACTGATAAGGAGACATGCCAATGGGAGTTTTAAATGTTGTCCTATAGGCCCACAATGCATCATCTAGTCTTACAGACCAATCTTTCCTAGACTTCCCTACCACTTTCTCTAAAATTCTTTTAATTTCTCTATTAGACAGTTCAACTTGTCCATAAGTTTATGGATGATATGGAGTAGATACCTTATGCAGTACCTCATAGTGTCTCAGGGCTTTTTCCATAAGTCTATTGCAGAAATGCGACCCTTCATCACTAATGAGGACTCTAGGGACTCCAAATCTAGAGAAAATGTTCTTCTTTATAAACTTAAGCACCACATGTGCATCATTGGTTTTGGTAGGGATTACCTCCACCCACTTAGAGACATAATCCACAGCAACAAGGATATATTCATTGAAGAATGACTTTGGAAATGGTCCCATGAAGTCGATACCCCAAACATCAAATAACTCCACAACTAAAATATTTGTCAAAGGCATACCAGCTTTAGCAGATAGACCTCCACTTCTTTGACACTTATCACACCTTTGAACATACATTTTAGCATCCTGAAAAATGGTTGGCCAATAAAGCCACTTTGCAAAACTTTTGCTGCTGTTCTGGAGGCACCATGGTGTCCTCCATAATAGGAGTCATGGCAATGCCACAATAGCCTTTCCTGCTCAGATTCAGGCACACATCTCCTGATAATTCCATCTACTCCTATATTATAAAGAAATGGATCATCCCAAAGAAAGGTTTTACTATCATGAAAGAATTTTTTCTTTATTTGAGATGTCCAACCTTCAGGTACCACAGAGGCACTTTTAAAGTTGGCCATATCAGCATACCATGGGCCTGTGATAATTGTCATCAACCTCTTATCTGGAAATTCTTCTTTAATTAAAATAGAATCAGATTCACCTTCCAGACGAGATAATTGATCAGCAACTGAGTTTTCTACTCTCTTTTTGTCTCTTATTTCTAAATCAAACTCTTGGAGTAAAAGAACCCACCTGATCAACCTTGGCTTAGATTCTTTTTTAGCTAGTAAGTACTTAATTGCTAAATGATCTGTATACACAATGACCTTAGCACCAATTAAGTAAGCTTTGAATTTATCAAATGCATACACCACAGTAAGCATTTCTTTTTCAGTAGTGGTGTAATTTATTTGATTCTCATTCAATACTTTGCTAGCATAATAAATGACATGTGTTAATTTTTCTTTCTTCTGACCTAGCACAGCTCCTACAGCAAAATCACTTGCATCACACATTAGTTTAAATGGTAAAGACCAATTAGGTGCTACAACGATTGGAGCTGAAATCAATCTCTGTTTCAAATTTTCGAAAGCCTTGACATATTTTTCATCAAAAATAAAAACATGGTCTTTCACAAGAAACTCAGTCAAAGGCTTTGCTATTTTTGAAAAGTCTTTTATAAATCTCCTATAAAAGCCAGCACATCCTAAGAAACTCCTCACTCCTTTCACATTGATTGGAGGAGGAAGTTTTTCAATGATATCAATCTTGGCTCTATCTACCTGAATACCCTCAGCAGAGATTTTATGGCCGAGGACTATCCCTCCTTTAACCATAAAATGACACTTTTCCTAGTTAAGGACAAGATTAGTCTCCTGACATCTCACCAGCACCTTAGATAAGTTGCTGAGGCATATATCAAAACTACTTCCAAACACAGAGAAGTCATCCATGAATACTTCAATGAACTTCTCTACCATGTCCCCAAAAATTTCCAGCATACACCTTTGAAAGGTTGCTGGTGCATTGCATAAACCAAATGGCATGCGCCTATAAGCAAAGATTCCATAGGGATAGGTGAAGGCTGTCTTCTCTTGATCTTTTGGGTCGACCACAATTTAGTTGTAACCAGAATACCCATCAAGGAAGCAGTAATACTCATGGCCTGACAGCCTTTCAAGCATTTGATCTACAAATGGTAAAGGAAAGTGGTCTTTTCTAATGGAGTCACTAAGCCTTCTATAATCTATGCACATTCTCCAACCTGTAGTTGGTCTAATGGCAATGACTTCACCTTTCTCATTTTTAACAGTGGTCATCCCTCCTTTCTTAGGCACCACTTGGACTGGACTAATCTAAGCGCTGTCCGAGATAGGATAGATAATTCCTGCATCAAGAAGTTTAACCACCTCTTTCCTTACAGCTTCTTTCATTATGGGGTTTAATCTTCTTTGTGGCTGAATAACAGGGGAATAGTCATCTTTCATTAAAATTTTATGCATACAAAAGGATGGACTAATTCCCTTTAAATCAGAAATGTTCCAGCCAATAGCAGACTCATGTTTCCTTAAAGCCCCTATCAATTTTTCTACATCCTTATCTTTTAAATCAGCATTAATGATTACAGGATGTGATTCATCATCTCCTAAGAAAACATATTTCAAGTGAGAAGGTAAGGGTTTGAATTCATGTTTTTCTTTAAACACCTCCTTACCTTTCTCAAGTTCAGTATTATTCAAATTTTCTTTCTTTTCATTTTCAAAATCACCTACTTCACATGCTTCAAGTAGGTTCAGCAATTTAGAATGTGAGTCATTTAACTCCTCAATCTCAGAGTCAAAATCATCCTCCAAAAAGGCTTGTAAGACCTCTTCTTTATTTTTCAACAGCATAGGAGTATTATAACTTTTAATTTCTTCAATCATAAAACAATCCATCTTCTCAGCTGGATGTTTCATAGCATTAAAGACATTAAAAGTTACTTGCTCCTCTTGAACTCTTAGCATGAGTTCTCCCTTCTCTACATCAATTAAAGCTCTACCTGTAGCTAAAAAGGGTCTTCCTAAAATCAATGATATTTCTCTATCAGTTTCCATATCCAAAACTACAAAATCTGCTGGGAAGATAAACTTATCTACCTTAACTAATAGATCTTCCAGCATCCCATGAGGATATTTGATAGACCTATCAGCCAACTGCAAAGACATACGAGTTGGTTGCAGGTCATCAATTCCTAACTTCTTCATTAAGGATAAAGGCATTAAGTTTATGCTAGCTCTTAGATCACATAAGGCACTTCCTACATGAACATCCCCTATTGCACAAGGTATTGTAAAAGATCCAGGATCTTCCAGCATCTGAGGGAGTTTCTTTTGAATAATTGCACTACACTCTTGAGTGAGAGCAATCATCTCATCTCCTTTAAGCTTCCTCTTCTTAGACAGAAGTTCTTTTAAAAAATTAGCATATGAAGGCATCTCCTGCAATGCCTCAGCAAAAGGAATATTTATGTGAAGCTTTTTAAACACATCTAAGAACTTAGCAAACTTTTGCTCCTCTATTTGTTTTTTAAATTTATAAGGAAATGGAGCATTCTTTAATTTTTCAGGAGTTAGCTTAGAAGCTTCCTCCAAGATCAAATCAGCCTTTTTCTTTTTCTTCTGATGAACTTGGTTTTCTTTTTCCTTTTCTGTTTCAACTTTATTTTCAGTTTCATTATTAACTTGCTCACTTTCCTGCTCTTTTTCTTTTTCTTCATCTTTTTCTAAACTATTTTCATGACTTGGAGGTGGGGAAAGAATTTTCCCACTCCTAGTAGTTATTGCTTTGCAATGTTCCCTAGGATTTACCTCAGTATCTCCAGGAAAGTTGCCAGACTGTCTCTCAGCTAATTATTTTGATAGCTGTCCAACCTGATTTTCTAAATTTCGAATGAACACTTCTTGATTTTTAAAATTGGCCTGAGTGGCCTGAATGAACTGAGACAGCACATTCTCAAGTTCTAATTTCTCTTTAGAAGGAGGGGGAAAGATTGTTGTGGTCTATTTTTGGTTTGATTTTGTGGCATGTTCTGATTCAAATGTGGACCTTTCTGCCATGAAAAATTGGGGTGATTCCTATAGTTAGGATTAAAGGAATTAGAGGGATAATTCCTTTGAAATTGTTGCTGCCCCATATAATTCACTTGCTCAGTAGGCATATTTGGATCACACATGCCATTTTCATGATCTCCACCACAAAAATCACAACTTATCATACAAACTTGGCTAGGCTTTTGAAGTTCTGAAATCTGTACACTTAATTTCTCTAAAGCCTGAGTCATCAACTTACTTTGAGCCAAATAAGCATCTTGTGCTTCCAATTCTAGTATCCCTCTCTTAGGGATTTGGCTCCTTTCGCTAACCAGACATTCATTAGAAGCCATAACATCTATCAGCTCTATAGCTTCTTCTACAATTTTGGTGGTTAATGAACCTCCAGCTGAGGCATCAATCAAGACCCTAGTAGCTGGTCTTACACCATTATAGAATATAGTAACTTGCTGCACATCAGTGATTTGATGATGAGTACATTTCCTTAAACTCTCTTTATATCTATCCCATGCTTCCATTAGAGATTCACCCTCTCTCTGTTGGAAACAAGTGATTTCAGTGCGCAACTTAGCATACTTGGAAGGAGGGAAATACTTAATCAAAAATTTTCTTTATAAATCCTCCCAAGTAGAGATACTACCTCTTGGTTGGCTCTGTAACCAGGGTTTTGCTCTGTCCCTTAAAGAAAAAGGAAATAATCTTAGTCTAATTGCTTCTTCAGGGACTCCATTCATTTTCACAGTATCACAAATTTGGAGGAAGGTTGCTAGATGCAGATTTGGATCCTCAACCTCACTTCCTCCGAATTGATCATTTCTAACCAACTGCAGCAAAGCCGGTTTGAGTTCAAAATTATTGGCTGCAATCGGAGGCCTAAGGATGCTAGATTGCAATCCTTCTTCAGTAGGCCTGGAGTAGTCACCTAGTGTAACTCTCCTCTGTTCCATTTCTTTCTGCTCTTTTTGTTTTTTCTTCTTTCTAAGCTTACGCTCTAACAAATTAATATCAGGATCAAAGAAGAAAGGTTCTCCTCTGTTCCTTGACTGCATACACCAAATGTTAGACACAAACAAAATTAAAGCTACTGCTACAGCTATACAAAAACAAACTACTACTATAATAAAAACAAGAAATAAACTACTTACTAAATGCAAAAACAAAATTAAACGGTTCAGTCAGTACCGGTCCAAGGATTGTTGATATTACTCAACAATCCCCGACAACGGCGCCATTAACTTGATGCATAATTCTTGATGGATTATATTCTTTGGCAAGTACACCAATCGTTAAATTTGTAATATATTTGATCGTTCCGCACAGGGATTGTGGTAATTACCTCAATCTTAGACTGATACAAGCTGAACCAACGCAATGTAGATAGAGTTTATTATGTTTTTGTTGTTTTATATTTCTAATGTTTTTGTATTTTCAGAGACAGTATGAAAGATGAAATGTGATTAATGGAAGATAGGTTAGGATTGCTTCAGCTTACAATTTCATCAAGAAACATGCAATTAAGGTTCAATCAATTTTCAGACTCAAGAGGACAATCCACAGATGGTTACTCCCTAATTCCTTAGGTGAATAACATTGATTCCTAAGCATTAAACCCTAATCCCTTAGGTGCTCAATTAACAGAGAAATCTAATGCAAAATTGGGGGTTGAACCCTAACTATTCACCTAATTACTAGGCCTGAATTAGTTAGGAAGCTGGAAGTTACCTAAGTCTCAACCATGATTCCTCACTAGTAAGATTCTTCATCAGATCTGGATTTGTCAATCCAGCAAAGTAGATCTACTCCTCAGCTTGTTCTCCTCTTGATTTAGAAGTTGACTTCCTCAATACACTTTCAAGAACTCATTGCAAACCTTCGCAATCCTAACCCTAGGGACTTAGAAACCCATGGAAATGGATTTTGTCAAAGGAATGTGGAGAGACATGAATGAGAGAATTTAGAGAGAGAAAAGAATTAGAGAGAGATTGAAAATGGGAAAGTAAATCATGTTCTGTATTCTACCGTCTCTGTGTGTCTTCACAGAGAGTATGTACAAGTATATATATGCAAATAACTAACTAACTAACTTAATTAATTACAAAGAAACCTTAATTAATAATTAAACTAACTAAACTAATTACATAATTATAAATAAGTAAATAATTACAACTTGATACTTAAATTATTAATGTACAGTAGCAATACACCAGGCAAAAAGGAACACCAATGGTGCGGAGCTTCTTTTGGAGGGAAAGCATCAGTTTAAATAACCACCTTCACGCTTGAGCATGAAGGGCTCACGCTTGAGCGGGATCGAATTATTCACTGCAGTGTTGATTTCACGCTTGAGCGTGAGCTTTCTCACTTGAGCGAGATCGTGCTTTCCTTTCTTTCTTTTCATGTACTTTGCATGGATCTCTCGCTTGAGCTTGCATCCTTCAAGCTTGAGCGTGAACTGCTCCTGCACATATAAACAAATAATTGCCCAGCGCTTGTACGCTGGATTAGTGAATTTATAAATAAACATAATTTCTTACTTAATTATTGTTTTGAATCATTTTCTTGCATAAATTGAACACTTTTGAAATAAATAAATAAAATACGAATTATTGATAATTTATTAAATAATAGTGCTAAACTAAATAATATTTAATGAATTGAGTTAAATAAAAGATGAATAATTAAGTCTTTTCCAGACTTATCACCGGTCCCCCTCTCTCTCACTCACCTCTCTCTCGATGGCTCTCCCTCTCACTCTTTCTCCTCTAAATTTTTTGTAGTCTCTCTCTCTCCCTCCTGAACTCACTTCTGCCGCCTCCCCCTTTCTCTTACTCCCCTTCTCCTTTTTTGTTTTAGCTCTAGGTCTCCTCTCATTTCTGGGCCTCAGATAGTAAGGCCCATTTTCTAACACCATTCTCTTCTTTTTTTTATAGGGTAATGGGCTCCAGAAGCTTAATTAGTTTTTGGTAATGTTTTGTTAAAAAAAAACTGAAGTCCAATGAGTGTAGGAAATATATTAGGCTGTTTGTTATTATCACAAAATGTTATTAGGCTATGTTTTCTTTTAATAATAAAAATTCTTAAACAGGAAAATGGTTATTTCTCTTTTTGTCCTTGTTTACTATTACCTATCACTATTTTAGTTGTCATTTATTTCTAAAATTTTTGAATAAAAATCAATAGTTCATTATTTTTGTAAAGCTTAGGATAATAAAAATATCAAAAATCTAAATAACCTTTAGAATGAATAAAGGATCCTTTTTAATAGGAAGAAAATAAAAATATTAGAGTTAAATATCTTCTTATGATAAATCCAAAAATAGGAATTTTAAAATCTAAATATCTTTTCTAAAAATAACAATAAAGAGTTTCTTTAATTTATATTGAACCTTAAAAATAAAACAGATTATAATTTAACTATATCTTTTTACAAAGTAATGACCTCAAAAAAATCAAATCAAAATATCTTTTTTAAAATAAGGGTACAATCAGTTTCTGATGAGCTTTAAAAATAAGGTTGTTATAAAAACATATCTTTTATGTTAAATCAAAGATCTTATAAGCAATGTCGTGCGAGATTACTTTAGCCTACATTTGCGATATAAGACGTCGAAGGTTTATGCACGTGCGATGTACTTCGCCTTGTATTTTTCCTTCCTCACTTTTCTACTAATTAATTAGAAATAATTTTATATAATTTTAAAATAATATTTTCTTGAAGTTAATCTCCCAAAGAACTACGTAACCCTGATTTCTCAAAAGCTTGAGAATACGTAGGAACGAGAATCAATTCTTGTCGGGCCCACTTTCTTTTGTTTAGTTTCTACGTCTCTGTTACTATCTCAACTAGTTTTGTCTATTTAGTGTTTTATTTAAAATAGTAATTTGTTTAAAATAAGGTTAATTTAGACGTGACATCTTGTTGATCTCATGTTTTTAATGTTTTATTTAAAATAGCAATTTGTTTAAAATGAGGTTAATTTAGACGTGACGTCTTGTTAATCTCGTGTTTTAATATTTTATTTAAAGTAGTATTTCCTTAAAAATGAGTTTAATTTGGACGAGACATCCTGTTAATCTTCAGTTTTGTTAATCAACTTTATTCTACTCTATCTTATTTAATTTTATTTTAATCTTTGAATCATTTATGTAAAGGTTAATTTGGACGTGACATCCTGTTAATCTTTCATACTGTCACTGTTTGGTCAAATTTTTTACTGTCACTGTTTGGTCCGTTTTGTCTGTTTGTGTCTGCTTGGTCGTTTTGTGTGTTTCATTTTCTAAAAGAAATGCAAAAAATAATTTCCAGGTTACTTATAATGCGCGCTATCAATTTGGGGTAACCGTTTTATAACGGACAGTTGTGAGGTGCTAATACCTTCCTCACCTGTAATTCGACTCCCGAACTTAGAATTTTACTTTTATAACCAGTGCTTTAACAAAAGGTTTTCCCAGTATTTTATCCTTAAAAATATTGGTGACGACTCCCTGTTTTCTTTTCAAAAGGATTTCAAAACATTTTATTTTTCGAAGGTCGGCCGTCCCGCCGCGATCCTGGTCGCGACAGGGACAATACCAAAGGAAGAATCCTTGGTGTTGGAAATATTGGTAAAAACTCTTCCACTTCAATTAGTGATGTATTATATGTAGAAGGACTCAAAAATAATTTGCTTAGTATAAGTCAACTATGTGACAAAGGATATAGAGTGATATTTGAATCAAATGGTTGTATAATTCAAAACAAGCAAAATAAAGAAGTAACATTTATTGTTCAAAGAATAGGTAATGTTTACATGATTGATGTTGATTGTTTGTCTTCAAATGATGTGCAATGCTTCATGACTAGAAAGGATGAATCATGGCTATGGCATAGAAGAATAGCACACATCCACATAGACCATTTAAATAAACTTGTTTCAAAAGAACAAGTAATTGGTTTGCCAAAGCTAAAGTTTAAAAATAAATTCTATGATGCATGTCAAAAGGGAAAACAAGTAAAGGCTTCATTTCAAGCTAAAAATGTTGTTTCAACTAAAAGGCCTTTACAACTTTTACACATGGATTTGTTTGGACCTTCTAGGGTCAAGAGCTTTGGTGGCAATTATTATGGTCTAGTGATTGTAGATGACTATTCTAGATATACATAGACATTGTTTCTTGCTCACAAAAATGAAGTATATCATGCATTCAAGAAACTAGCCAAGGTTATCCAAAATGAACAAAACTCAAAGATTGCATCCATTAGAACCGAACATGGGGGAGAATTTAAAAATCAACTATTTGAAATATTTTGTGAAAAATATAGCATTGAAACAAAATAGAGTTGTTGAAAGGAAAAATCAATCTTTAGCGGAGCTGGCTAGAACTATGTTGAATGAAAATAATATTGCAAAACATTTTTGGGCCGATGCAGTAAGCACCGCTTGTTATGACATGAATAGATGCGTAATTAGGCCAATCTTGAAGAAAACCCCCTATGAACTTTACAAAGGTAGAAAACCAAACATATCTTACTTTCATGTATTTAGATGTAAATGTTTTGTGCTTAACAATGGAAAGGATAATCTAGGCAAATTTGATGCAAAATCTGATAAGGCAATCTTTCTTGGATATTCATCAACTAGTAAAGCTTATCGAATCTTTAACAAACAAACAAGTACAATGAGGAGTCCATTCATGTAAAATTTGATAAAATTAGTCATAATCCTCCAAGAAAGGAAGTTGATGATCTTGTAGGTATCTTCCAAGAAATGGCCATAGAAAACAAGGAAGAAGAAGTAGCAAATGATAAAGATAAAGAAGAAGCTTCTCAAAATGAACAACAACAAAGCCTTCAAAAAGAATGGATTACATCAAAACATTATCCAATGGACAATATAATAGGTGATATCTCAAAGGTGTAAGTACTCGTCACACTGTTAACACATACAACCATTTAGCATTTGTCTCTCAAATTAAGCCTAAATCCATTAATGAAGCTATTATTGATGAGCATTGGATGTTGGCCATGCAAGAGGAATTAAACCAATTTGAAAGAAATGAAGTTTGGGAACTTGTGCCAAAACCCAATGACCATCAAGTAATAAGAACAAAATGGGTATTTAGGAACAAGCTTGATGAAAATAGAATAACCACTAGCACAAGGCTAGGCTAGTAGCTAAGGGATATAATCAAGAAGAAGGTATAGACTATGAAGAAACATATGCTCCTGTAGCTAGGTTAGAAGCTATTAGGTTGTTATTGGCCTTTGCATGTTGTAAAGATTTCAAATTGTATCAAATGGATGTCAAAAGTGCCTTCTTGAATGGATATATTCAAGAAGAAGTATATGTTGATCAACCTCCTAGTTTTGAAAACTATCAATTCCCAAATCATGTTTTCAAATTAAGAAAAGCATTGTATGGTTTGAAACAAGCTCCAAGAGCTTGGTATGAAAGATTAAGCAAATTTCTTTTAGAAAACAATTTTGAAAGAGGAAAGGTTGACACAAGATTATTCATTAAGCATAAAAATGATGACATACTTTTGGTACAAGTTTATGTAGATGATATCATATTTGGTGCCACTAATGAGTTGCTCTGCAAAGAATTTACTAAGATAATTCAGAATGAATTTGAGATGTCAATGATGGGAGAACTCACAATCTTCCTTGGACTGCAAATTAAGCAAATCAAAGAAGGAACCTTCATTAGCCAATCCAAATATTGCAAAGAGTTGCTCAAGAAGTTCAACATGGATAAAGCAAATGAGATTGCCACACCTATGAGCACTTCATGTTATTTGGACAAGGATGAGAAAGGTAAGGATGTAGAACTCACAAAATATCGAGGTATGATTAGATCCTTACTTTAATTAACCGCTAGTAGACCGGATATCATGTTTGTTGTGTGTATGTGTGCAAGATATCAAGCATGTCCAAAAGAATCACACTTAACTGTTGTAAAACGTATAATGAAATATCTTGTCGGAACTCAAGATGTGGGTTTATGGTATCTTAAAGGTGTTGAATGCACACTTGTTGGTTATTCTAACTCTGATTTTGCAGGATGTAAGCTTGATAGAAAAAGTACAAGTGGCACTTGTCACTTGCTTGGTAGCTCTCTTGTGTCTTGGCAGAGCAAGAAACAAGTGAGTGTTGCTTTATCAACAGCTGAGGCAGAGTATGTTGCAGCTGGTAGTTGTTGTGCCCAAATCCTTTAGATGAAACAACAACTTTTAGATTTTGGTGTTAATCTAAACTATGTGCCTCTTAAATGTGATAATACAAGTGCCATTAATATTTCAAAGAATCCTGTGATGCATTCAAGAACCAAACATATTGAGATAAGACACCATTTCATTAGGGATCATGTGTTAAAGGGTGATTGTGTGTTTGAACTTGTTGAAACCTCTAAGCAACTAGCTGATATATTCACTAAAAACCACTTGCAAAAGAACAATTCATAAACATTAGAAGAGAACTAGGAATTTTGAAAATGGCTAATATTAATTGATTATATTCTTTGTTAATGAATAAGTATGTAATTTGGTTCTCTTTTGTATGATATTTAGTCTTTATAATGATAAATAGTTGATTCATAATCTTGATATTTGTATATATGTATATAATCATTAGTTTTATTGAAATTAAATGATGTATTGAGAATAAGATTCAAGAATTTGAACATGAACACTTAATCTTGATGTATCATGATTTTAGTAAAACAATTAAGTTAAATAATTAATTTTAAGTTTTGAGCATGAGATTTGAACAATGTTGAGTCTTGAATTCATTGATTAAGTTAGATGATGTTTATGCATACCTGTTTGAATTAGAGTGCAAAGATAGGCATAAATTTTAAGTTTTCAATGATTCTTAATGTTGCACAGTGCCTTGAATCGATTCAGCTGCTCAAAATTACAATTCAAAGAGGGACAGAACTATTTGAATCGATTCATAGGGGTCTTGAATCGATTCAAACCCCTGATGCTTAAATTTTTTCAAAACAGCAACGTTTCAATCGATTCAAACCTTCCTTGAATCGATTCATGCGACAAAAATTGCATATATCCACACTGTTTTGGGTTTATTTCACCACTTCACTCAAATTTCCTCCTTCTCTCTAAAACTTCTTTTTCCCTCTCTAAAACCTCCATTTCCACTCACTCAAACTCCATGGCTTCATCATCCCAACCAAGGAAGAAACAAAGGGCAAATGTTGTTGGGTCCTCTACACCTCAAAATTCAGATCTTGTAAGACTCTTTGACACCCAAAAGGAATTAGAAAGGTACTTGAGCAACTTCTCTGAGAAACCTTTGATTCCTCCTCATTGGCTTGACCTTCCATTTTTTGAATCTTCCGATGTTTCTTTAATTGAAACCCTCCAACAACAACACATTGTGGGGTTTGCTACTCTTGAGTTTCAAGTTATTTACCCTGAATTTGAGATGCCCCAAAAATAGGGGTAAATTTTTCACGATTTAAAATAATTAAAGGATGGAAGAGATCGCGAGATGAAAATTTTGGCAAGTAATCCCCAGACCTAATTTAATAACCTATCTCATATGTGAAGATATGAGAAGGTGAACAATTAAGTCAAAGAGTGAACCTTGGATGATTTATCTCGTGATCATCAACAAGGAGTAGCGGAAGTGTACAATTACATTAAGGAAATGAAGGGAAGTGGTAGAAGGTCAAAGGATGGTCTATCGATTTGATAAAATGTATTAATTATACGTGTGGGGCGTTGTACGATCATATTATAGTCAAACAATACCAATGATATCCCAAGATAGAGGAAAAATATGAAAAACGGGGTCATGAATCGATTCAAACACCCTATGAATCGATTCAAATGATTTTGGAGTGCAAAATAGTGAAAACAGGACCTCTTGAATCGATTTAAGCTCGTATGAATCGATTCAGACGCTTCTGGAACTCAAAATTATGCAAACAGAGGCCCTTGAATCGATTCAAGATCGTATGAATCGATTTAGACCTTCCTGGAACCAAAAACAGTGAAAACAATAGCTCTTGAATCGATTCAGAGATCCTCGAATCGATTCGAGACAGCACAGTTGCTGTTTTTATGCAGAAAAAGCCTTATTTTTGGACTTCTAACCCCCTTAACATTTTCATATCAACTTCAAACGCTACCAAATTTTGACACCAACTAAAATACATCAATTGTGACGTGTGGCCACCGGCCTCACCCAAAAATTCTCAAAATTAAGGAACTTATTCAAATAAATGCGTTTAGTCCATTCCTGAGCCTTTTTGAGCAACTTAGGCGTCTATTCTCAACGGAATTGACCCGTTCCAGTTTCTACAAGTCACAAATCATGTATTTAAGCTATTGAAACCACCACACACTACCCAAAACTCATAAAACTCATTTTGACCCTACTAGTTCCTTACTTATGCATAACAATCATGAAATATCATCAATTATACAGCACATAAAGCAATCATTCACAATTCTCATCATTTGATCATCAAAGTGAGCAAAATTCAAGCACTCACACATTAGCGTCTTACATCACCAGGGTCATAACTGAAAATTGGTCTTATATATGGGTTCCAATTTTCACACATGACCTACATAATCATTATACATCATTTATACCAATTCATGGCTATACAAAATATGCAGAATACTATATACATTACAAACATTCTACACAAACCATAAAATCAAAATGTTGCCGGCCAAGGCATTCTTTACCAAAAAGAGGCTTCCTTCACACTTCTCCTCCACAAAACAGCTCCAAGGCAAGTCCTACAACACAGGAGCTAAAAAAAAATACCACAGGGAGAGTGAGTATACTTTCTCAATGATAAAAATCTAATAAATAAAACAACATATGAATGAATGCAATACAATTATTCTCAAATTCACAATAACTGATATCATAGTCCAGATTAATATTTCAATTCAAGGGTTCCACCTATTCCTCTCATAACCTCACAAACAGAGTATCACTTTATGCCTTGCTTCTATGGCTAATACGTGTGCTAGTGTTTACAATACATATGCACAGATCTGACTTCAGTCACATAAATTAACATCATCACTCCGGGACATACCCTTCGTGGCACCCCGCAAGGTGATATATTCATCAATTCACAATATCATCACCACTCTGGGATTTACCCTTCGTGGCACCCCGCAAGGTGAAATATTCATCAATTCACAACATCATCATCACTCTGGGACTTACCCTTCGTGGCACCCCACAAGGTGAAATATTCATCAATTCACAACATCATCATCACTCTGGGACTTACCCTTCATGGCACCCCGCAAGGTGAAATATTCATCAATTCACAACATCATCATCACTCTATGTCTTACCCTTCGTGGCACCCCGCAAGGTGAAATATTCATCAATTCACAGCATCATCATCACTCCGAGTCTTACCCTTCGTGGCACCCCGCAAGGTGATATATTCATCAATTCATAACATCATCATTACTCCGGGTCTTACCCTTCGTGGCACCCCGCAAGGTGATATATTCATCATATCGTTTATGAATCAATAACACATTATCACATAACATGCCATTCATAGCCTCATTTAGATTTCAACACATAAACGCTCATTTCAAAATACCATACAAAATTCTCATTTCAGCCAAATAATAACACATCTAATCAAGACAACATGCCATATTGCATTAATACATACATTATCATTACAATTCTCATGCATTTCGAAAATACACCCCTCTCCTACCTTAAGAGAAGTAGTGGTCAACGCGGTCCGAAGGTCCCACCTCGTCGATGGGGTTATTCCCTACATTCCAACACATACCACACAATTATTCTCAATCTCAAACCACTAAGATTCAAGTGCTCTTAATTAGTTACTTGGTGTTTATGCTATTACAAGGTTTATTTCACATTTATTACACTAAACCACCATAACCACCTTAGGTTTGGTGTTCAAGTTCACTATCTAGGCATTTATAGCCACACCCATGAATGGGTTCTTACTCCAATATCCTTAAATCATCATCAATGGCCATTATTCATTATAAATAACATACCTCATCAATAATAGACACACTTCCACTCATATTTCATATTTCCCCCAAAATTTATGAAGTTAGGGTTTCTTAAAACCCAACAACCATCATCAATGTCCATCTTCTCCCATCATATTAAGTGCTATTTTCGTATACCACAATGTGCCCTCTTAAAACTCATATTAAATGGAACCTACCTTAGGGTTTCTAACCATAAATGTCTCTTTTAACATAACCCATATGCATTAACTCTCTCCCAATAACCAATACCCAAAACCTAGGGCTTAAAGCTCATGAAAATAAAGAGAAATTCTTACCTCAAATCAAAGGAAGTGAGCTCCTAGAGTGGGTGAGAGAGAACACGAAAATGGAGAGGGAGAAAGGAAGAGAAAGAGCCCCAAGTTCCAAGCTCCAAACGAAAATGGAAGGGAGAAAATGGCACACACAACACTTGTGGATTCTTGAAGAGAAAGGAGAAGAAAATGATGAGTGGAAGATGAAGAGATGAAGAAGTGAAGGAGAAGTAGAGATAAAGATGAAGGAATGAAGTATGTTTTCCCTTTTTCTCAACAATCACGTGAATAAGAAGGGGAAAATGAGGCTTTTGCTTTATTTTTAATCCCTTTCATTAAAACTTTATCGTTTTTCCACAAACAGGTTCTCTATTTGGGCTCAATACTTCATCTAAAAACTTTGTCGAACACATATTCGGATTCCCAATAATTTTATCTACAGCCCTGACCAACGGCATCTCAATCGAAGATACTTGGTCCGACACTCATATTCTATCCGAGTCAGTTTTCAACTTATCCGGTCACCATAATTCACTAACAGTTTCCAAGAGTCTTGTTTAAACCTTTTCAAGAATTTTGGGATATTAATTAGCCCACATTTAATTATTCAACATTTATTTTCTTAATTTAACTTCCTATTTTAAAAATTTGGGGTGTTACAATCCACCCCACCTTAAAAGAAATTTCGTCCCTGAAATTTAACATACCGGATTCGAATGCATGAGGATACCGCTCATGGATATCATCCTCGCGTTCCCAGGTGAGTGTCTCTACGTTTCCATGCTTCCACGCTACTTTCACCAAGGGTACCATCTTATTCCGTAGTCTCTTCACGGAATACTCAACAATACGAACCGAAACGGGAGAGACAGATAAGTTATCCCACACATCAACATCATCAAGAGAGATCAAGTGTAAGGGATCCTGAATATACTTCTTTAACTGTGACACGTGAAACACATTATGTAGATTCGCAAGCTGTGGAGGGTGCGCAATCCGATAAGCGACATCTCCAATCCGCTCTAAGATTTCATAAGGTCCAATGAATTTAGGGCTTAGTTTTCTGCTCTTCAAAGCTCTTCCAATACCCTTATCACACGAGACTCGTAAGAACACATGATCGCCGACTTGAAATTCAAGTGGCTTCCTCCTTTTGTCATAATAGCTCTTTTGCCGGTCTTGAGCAATTTTCATCTTCTCTCGGATCGTCTTGATCTGTTCAGTGGTTTCCTCAACAATCTCAGGCCCTAAGGCCAAGTTCTCACCAATTTCTAGCCAACATAAAGGGGTTCGACACCTTCTTCCATATAATGCCTCGTATAGTGCCATACCAATAATAGAATGAAAACTGTTGTTGTAGGTGAATTCGATCAGAGGTAAATATTTCTCCCACGAACCGCCGTGCTCCAAAACACAAGCACGCAGTAAGTCCTCAAGACTCTGAATAGTCCTCTCCGACTGCCTATTAGTCTGAGGATGGTATGCCGAACTTAGCTTCAGTTTTGAACCCATCGCCTCATGTAAGCTTCCCCAGAATCGGGAAGTGAATCGGGGGTCATGATCAGAAACAATGCTTAATGGCACACCATGTAATCTCACAATCTCCCGAATGTACAACTGTGCTAAATCTTGCAAAGAACTCTTCATACTGATCGGCAGAAAATGTCTACTCTTTGTCAAACGATCCACAATCACCCATATTCCGTCACATCTGGACCTCGTTCTTGGCAATCCGGACACAAAATCCATGGCAATTGCATCCTACTTCCAAACGGGGATATCAAGTGGCCTCAAAGTACCCGAAGGTCTTTGGTGTTCTACTTTCGCCTTCTGACAAGTAAGGCACGAAGCCACAAAGTTGGCAACATCATGTTTCATTCTGGGCCACCAAAAATTCTTCTTTATGTCTTGATACATCTTGGTTGCACCAGGATGAATGCTAAAAATGCTTTTATGTGCTTCCTCTAGCATCGTGTGTCTTCAATCTCCGAATAAAGGTACATACACACGACCTTTTACTCGCCATATACCATCAACGCCTTCCACAAGAAATAAATTCTTCCCATTATCTTGAGATCTTCTCATCTCTTGTAAATAATCATCATTTTTTTGTTTCTCTTTCACAAGCTCCAAAAACTCATTACATATCTTCAAGGTAGCAAAACATAACTTCTTGGAGGATTAAACTTCGGTTCCAACATTCAAATTCTGAAATTCCTCGATCAATTCGAATTCTTTGACCATCATGGCCGACACATGTAAGAATTTCCGACTAAGAGCATCGGCAACCACATTGGCTTTTCCCGGATGGTACATCAATTTAAAATCGTAATCCTTCAAGAACTTCATCCATCTCCTCTGACGCATATTCAATTCCTTTTGGTCAAAAAGGTATTTCAAACTTTTCTGGTCACTAAAAACCACAAATCTCGAACCATACAAGTAATGACGCCAAATCTTCAAAGCGAACACAACCGCCGCCAACTCCAAATCGTGAGTCGGGTAGTTAACTTCATGTGGTCACAACTGGCGTGAAGCATAAGCTATTACACGTTCCTTCTGCATTAACACACATCCAAGTCCGTGCTTAGAAGCATCACAATACACTACAAACTCTTCTTGTAAATCAGGCAATGCCAAGATAGGAGCAGAAGTCAGTCTCATCTTTAACTCTTCAAAGCATCTCTCATATTCAACCGTCCACACAAAAGGTTGGTTTTTCCTTGTCAAGTTCGTCAAAGGTCTAGCAAGTCGAGAAAAACCTTCAATGAACCTCCGATAATAACCGGCAAGTCCAAGGAAACTTCGGATTTCTGTAACCGATGTAGGTCTAGGCCATGCCATAACGGCTTCGACCTTAGAAGGATCCACAGAAATACCATCCTCGGATATCACATGTCCAAGAAACTGGACACTCGTCAACCAAAATTCGTATTTAGAGAGCTTGGCATACAACTGATTCTCTCTAAGAATGTTAAGCATCACTCTCAAATGTTCTTCGTGTTCCTCTCGGCTCTTGGAATACACAAGGATATCATCGATGAACACCACAACAAAACGATCTAGGTACTCATGAAAGATGTGGTTCATGTAGCTCATGAACACCGCTGGGGCATTAGTCACTCCAAATGGCATCACCACATACTCATAGTGGCCATATTGCGTCCTAAACGCAGTCTTCGGAATATCTTCGGTTCTCACCCGAATTTGATGATAACCGGAACGCAAATCAATCTTCGAAAATACCATTGCGCCTCGTAATTGATCCAATAAGTCATCAATGCGAGGTAAAGGCTATTTATTCTTTATCGTTAACTTGTTCAATTGTCGGTAGTCTACACACAACCGTATGGTTCCATCCTTCTTCTTAACCAATAAAATAGGAGCTCCCCAGGGTGACACACTGGGTCAAACAAACTCCTTCTCAAGTAGCTCCTCAACTTGCTTCTTTAATTCAACCAACTCCATAGGAGACATCCTATAAGGAGCAATAGACACTGGTTCAGCACCAGGTACAAGGTCAATAGCAAACTCAACCTCCCTTGGAGGTGGTAAGCCGGGTATCTCTTCGGGAAACACGTCCAGAAATTCAGACACCACAGGGATGTTAATGGGATTGGGACCACTCGTCCCATTGGTAAGAGATAGTAATATGCAAAGTTGAGCTATACCTTGCACATCGAATTGTCTCATATCAAAAGAAGGGAAAATGACGGTCCGTTGTTGACAGTCAACTAAAACCTTGTTGGTGGAGAGACAATCCATACCAAGTATGATCTCCAATCCCTTCATTGGTAAGCAAATAAAAGACGCAACAAACCTTCTCCCATCTAGGAGCATATCAACATTATCACACCGGTTAACTGATCTGAGATAAGTACCGGTTGGGATGGTAACCACAAGTATATTTTTCATCAAACATACCGGCAATCTCAATCGCCGAACACAATCCTCGGATATAAAAGAGTGGGTTGCACTCGAATCATAAATGACATGAACTGAGTGTCCAAGAATTTCACACTTACTTTCAACCAAGTTATCTGTTTGTGCTGCTTCCTCTCCGGTCACAGCAAATACTCTCCCAGCATTGGGTTGAACATTTCCACCATTTCTGTTTCCATCACGAACACCATTGCCAATTCCTCGACCGTTGCCATGCCTTCCACCATTATAGCCACCTCGACCACCACGTCGACCACCATTATTTCCATTACCACGGCCCCGTCCACCATTGTGGCCTCCGCGGTTCACATGAGTAGGTGTATTTTCACGGTTAGGGCCATTAGCTTGCATATGAGCCCGCCTCGCAAGCAAAGGACAGGCGGGGTGAGTATGTCCTACTTGGTCACAATTAAAGCACACCACATCCTCACGATGCACACATTCACGTACATAGTGTGGACCGCCACACCTATAGCATCTCGGCTCATTGGCATTTGCATTGCCCCGGCCAAAAGTGTTACCACGTCCACCGCCTCTAGCTTGGACATTAGAATGGGCACCCCTCAGAAAGCGTCCTCTTCTGAAATTTCCCTGCCTCTTGAAACTAGATGATTGACCCTTCAACTTAGAGTCAAAATTAGAATGTTGAGAGGGAGCATGTTCTTTATAAATGCGGCACTTATTCACAAGTACCGTGAAGCTTTGGATTTCTTGATGGCAAATGGCCCTTTGAATATCAGGACGTAGACCGTTTTCGAATTTTAAACATTTCGAGGCTTCAGTTCCCTCTTGTTGAAAAGGAGGGTAGAATTCACAGAGTTCTTCAAATTTGGAAGCGTACCCTTCCACTGACATTGTGCCTTGCTTGAGTTCCATGAACTCGAGTTCCTTCTTGCTCTTATAGCTTTCGGGCACATATTTCCTCATGAGTTCAAGCTTAAAGTTTTCCTAAGTCAAGGGAATTGCAGCAACATTCATTCTACTCTTGGTGAGTCTCCACCAAGTCTCCGCTTTATCTCTGATCATGAAAATAGCATACTCCACTTTCTGGAGTTCATTGCACTCGAAACTATCGAAGATCCGCTCCACATCACGGATCCATACATAGGCTTGCTCAGGCCTAAATCCACCATGAAACTCAGTGGGTTTCCGCTTCAGAAACATGTCAAGGCCTTGAGTACCTTGAACAACAGGAGCAGGCTGTCTTTCCGCCTCTTGTCTTTCACGGTTTTACGATTCAAGGAGATCCGTAAAATGGTTCAAAGCTCTAGCTATAGCGTCATCATTATCTTGACGACGACGGGCCATCTCGATATCTAAAATCATAACATAATATTCATCTAACATTAGTAAACTCATTCATAAAAATTCCTCCATAATCTCACACTATAGCATTTTATCATAAAATTCAATTACGGCCCTCCTTCATGGAGTCCAATATCAACCAATCTATATTTAAGCTCATACAAGAGTATCATCATATCATAATGTAGTATGCATTCACAGTACATATGATTCATCATTGAGGGAGGATAGTGTGAAAAAGCTTGGCCAAACTTATAACAATCACTTTCAATCCACAATCAGTTCATACTTAACCAAACAATAAGGATAATCATTCTTTAATCACATATCATGTTCTGGTAATAACAACAGCTAATCATAGTAATACAGAGCTAATAATGCTCTGATACCAGGTTGAGACGCCCCAAAAATAGGGGTAAATTTTTCGCGATTTAAAATAATTAAAGGATGGAAGAGATCGCGAGATGAAAACTTTGGTAAGTAATCCCCGGACCTAATTTAATAACCTATCTCATATGTGAAGATATAAGAAGGTGAACAATTAAGTCAAAGAGTGAACCTTGGATGATTTATCTCATGATCATCAACAAGGAGTAGCGGAAGTGTACAATTACATTAAGGAAATGAAGGGAAGTGGTAGAAGGTCAAAGGATGGTCTATCGATTTGATAAAATGTATTAATTATGCGTGTGGGGCGTTGTACGATCATATTATAGTCAAACAATACCAATGATATCCCAAGATAGAGGAAAAATATGAAAAACAGGGTCATGAATCGATTCAAACACCCTATAAATCAATTCAAATGATTCTGGAGTGCAAAACAGTGAAAACAGGACCCCTTGAATCGATTCAAGTTTGTATGAATCGATTCAGACGCTTCTGGAACTCAAAATTATGCAAACAGAGGTCCTTGAATCGATTCAAGATCGTATGAATCGATTCAGGCCTTCCTAGAACCAAAAACAATGAAAACAACAGCTCTTGAATAAATTGAGAGATCCTCGAATCGATTCGAGACAGCACAGTTACTGTTTTTATGCAGAAAAAGCCTTATTTTTGGACTTCTAACCCCCTAACTTTTTCATATCAACTCCAAACGCTACCAAATTTTGACACCAACTAAAATACATCAATTGTGACGTGTGGCCACCGGCCTCACCCAAAAATTCTCAAAAATGAGGAACTTATGCAAATAAAGGCGTTTAGTCTATTCCTGAGCCTTTTTGAGCAACTTAGGGGTCTATTCTCAACGGAATTGACCCGTTCTAGTTTCTACAAGTCACAAATCATGTATTTAAGCTATTGAAACCACCACACACTACCCAAAACTCATAAAACTCATTTTGACCCTACTAGTTCCTTACTTATGCATAACAATCATGAAATATCATCAATTATACAGCACATAAAGTCATCATTCACAATACTTATCATTTGATCATCAAAGTGAGCAAAATTCAAGCACTCACACATTAGCGTCTTACATCACCAGGGTCATAACTTAAAATTGGTCTTATATGTGGGTTCCAATTTTCACACATGACCTACATAATCATTATACATCATTCATACCAATTAATGGCTATACAAAATATACAGAATACTATATACATTACAAACATTCTACACAAACCATAAAATCAAAATGTTGCCGGCCAAGGCATTCTTTACCAAAAAGAGGCTTCCTTCACACTTCTCCTCCACAAAACAGCTCCAAGGCAAGTCCTACAACACAGGAGCTAAAAAAAAATACCACAGGGAGAGTGAGTATACTTTCTCAATGATGAAAATCTAATAAATAAAACAACATATGAATGAATGCAATACAATTATTCTCAAATTCACAATAACTGATATCATAGTCCAGATTAATATTTCAATTCAAGGGTTCCACCTATTCCTCTCATAACCTCACAAACAGAGTATCACTTTATGCCTTGCTTCTATGGCTAATACGTGTGCTAGTGTTTACAATACATATGCACAGATCCGACTTCAGTCACATAAATTAACATCATCACTCTGGGATATACCCTTCGTGGCACCCCACAAGGTGATATATTCATCAATTCATAATATCATCATCACTCCGGGATTTACCCTTCGTGGCACCCCGCAAGGTGAAATATTCATCAATTCACAACATCATCATCACTCCGGGACTTACGCTTCGTGGCACCCCGCAAGGTGAAATATTCATCAATTCACAACATCATCATCACTCCGGGACTTACCCTTCGTGGCACCCCGCAAGGTGAAATATTCATCAATTCACAACATCATCATCACTCCGGGTCTTACCCTTCGTGGCACCCCGCAAGGTGAAATATTCATCAATTCACAACATCATCATCACTCCGGGTCTTACCCTTCGTGGCACCCCGCAAGGTGATATATTCATCAATTCACAACATCATCATCACTCCGGGTCTTACCCTTGGTGGCACCCCGCAAGGTGATATATTCATCATATCATTTATGAATCAATAACATATTATCACATAACATGCCATTCATAGCCTCATTTAGATTTCAACACATAAACGCTCATTTCAGAATACCATACAAAATTCTTATTTCAGCCACATAATAACACATCTAATCAAGACAACATGCCATATTACATTAATACATACATTATCATTACAATTCTCATGCATTTAGAAAATACACCCCTCTCCTACCTTAAGAGAAGTAGTGGTCAACGCGGTCCGAAGGTCCCGCCTCGTCGATGGGGTTATTCCCTACATTCCAACACATACCACACAATTATTCTCAATCTTAAACCACCAAGATTCAAGTGCTCTTAATTAGTTACTTGGTGTTTATGCTATTACAAGGTTTATTTCATATTTATTACACTAAACCACTATAACCACCATAGGTTTGCTATTCAAGTTCACTATCTAGGCATTTATAGCCACACCCATAAATGGGTTCTTACTCCAATATCCTTAAATCATCATCAATGGCCATTATTCATCATAAATAACATACCTCATGAATAATAGACACACTTCCACTCATATTTCATATTTCCCCCAAAATTTATGAAGTTAGGGTTTCTTAAAACCCAACAACCATCATTAATATCCATCTTTTCCCATCATATTAAGTGCCATTTTTGTATACCATAATGTTCCCTCTTAAAACTCATATTAAATGGAACCTACCTTAGGGTTTCTAACCATAAATGTCTCTCTTAACATAACCCATATACATTAACTCTCTCCCAATAACCAATACCCAAAACCTAGGGCTTAAAGCTCATGAAAATGAAGAGAAATTCTTACCTCAAATCAAAAGAAGTGAGCTCCTAGAGTGGGTGAGAGAGAACATGAAAATGGAGAGGGAGAAAGGAAGAGAAAGAGCCCTAAGTTCCAGCTCCAAATGAAAATGGAAGGGAGAAAATGGCACACACCATACTTGTGGATTCTTGAAGAGAAAGGAGAAGAAAATGATGAGTGGAAGATGAAGAGATGAAGAAGTGAAGGAGAAGTAGAGATAAAGATGAAGGAATGAAGTATGTTTTCCCTTTCTCTCAGCAATTCACGTGAATAAGAAGGGGAAAATGAGGCTTTTGCTTTATTTTTAATCCCTTTCATTAAAACTTCATCATTTTTCCACAAACAGGTTCTCTATTTGGGCTCAATACTTCATCTAAAAACTTTGTCGAACACATATTCGGATTCCCAATAATTTTATCTACAGCCCTGACCAACGGCATCTCAATCGAAGATACTTGGTCCGACACTCATATTCTATCTGGGTCAGTTTTCAACTTATCCGGTCACCATAATTCACTAACAGTTTCCAAGAGTCTTGTTTAAACCTTTTCAAGAATTTTGGGATATTAATTAGCCCACATTTAATTATTCAACATTTATTTTCTTAATTTAACTTCATATTTTAAAAATTCAGGGTGTTACAGAATTGGTTTGTGCATCTACTCCACTTTGCGCCTTCAAGATGGTCGATATATTGGCAAAGTGAAAGGTATAACCATGGTTCTTAACAATGAAGTTCTACATAAGATTGGCAAACTTCCTATCAATGATGCCCACTTCTTTAGAAGAGAACCCTCTCCATGGTGGAACTACAACCTATTAGAAGCCAGAAATTTCTTCAACCTCTCTTTATCCACAACCAGCACTGTGGGAAAATTAAGTACAGATTATCGCTTGCATCATTATGTCTTGGTTAAGATTCTTCTACCCTTAGATAGTAACAATGCCAGAGTCAGTGAATCTCAACTACTTATTCTTTGGGCAATTATGAATCAGAAAGAGATCAACTAGATCAACATAGTAAGGAATCACATGCTGGATGCTCAAAACCTCACAAGACTTCCTTATGCAGTTCTTATCACCAAAATACTTCATCATTTCAGGGTCGATTTCAAGAACAAAGTCAAGGAAGTTGTTGGCACTAAAGGACTTATTGGAAAGTCTCATCTCACCAAGATGAACATTCATGAGTACCATGGCATTTGGGAAATACTCCGGTGCCCATGCCATGAAAATGATGATGATGAAAAAGCTGCTGATGCTCCTCCTCAACCTACACCTGCACAAGCACCTACTAATGATCTATTTGCTCACCTCACTGCTCATATGGACCATTATCTGGACTTGCTAGAAGCCAACATCAACATAAGGCTTGATAGGATTGAAGCCAATATGCAAGAACGCTACACTGATCTAGTAACTCAGATTTCCAACATTCATCTTCCTCCGTCTTAGATGGCTTTCATTGCTTGTTATGCTTACAACTAGTTATCTTTAATCTTTAGATATTTTGCACTTTGGTTGAACTTTATTGCCCTTATGTGGCTTTCTGTTTGTTGAACTTTATATTGGTTGATCTTTATGTTTGTTGAACTTTATGTTATAAATATTTCCTTCACTTCTCTAAAGCTTATATTGTTTTTGATAATGACAAAGGGGGAGAGATAAGTAAGATATATATATATATAACTCAAAGAATATGTGTGACAAATGCTTCAATAAATGTCTAATTACAAAACAAAGGGGGAGAAGCACACTAGACACTAAATTTGAAAATATCTCACTAGTAATTTGCTTGATCCATCACAAAGCTATACATGAATATTGATTATAATTATTCTTGAAACTAATACCCCAAAGAGATGAACATTAGTTGTCATCATCAAAAGGGGAAGAATGTATTTGCATGTTGTGGATAGGTTTTGATAATGACAAGTACCCAAGAACAAGAAGAACATTATTCATGGATCAAAAACAAGTGCAATGAACAAATCAAAAGAGTACACAAGAGGATTTGATGTATTCAAAGCAAAGATCAAACAAACCATGAAGAACATGCTCCCAAGTGATTAAAGATTCAAGAAAGCAATGAATAAGGAGCACGGAAAGGAACCATAACTCAAAACGCTTCAAGAATGCATCAAAAAGCATGAAAAACAACAAACAGCATTGCTTGAATTGATTCAAAGGGTGTTGAATCGATTCAAAGGCCTGGAAGTCCCAAAATTGCCAAGTCAACGCTTTGAATCAATTCAAAGAGGCTTGAATTGATTCATACGACATTGGAAGACCAAAAGGCCTAAGTTAGAATGCTTTGAATCGATTCAAAGATGTATGAATCGATTCAAACAGTGGGAAACAACTTTAAAGAGTCATTTTTAGTAGGGAACACAGATCTAAAACCCACTACATGCAGAGACAAGCTGGAACCATGATGTGCAACGGCTATAAAGACCTCCAAAGCTTTATAAATGGACCTCCAACTCAAGTACAAGATACACCAACAAGAAGTAATCAATCACAGCTTACATTTGTGCTTAGTGAGTTCATTTTTCTTGTATAGTTTCTTTGTTCTGAAACTCTAAGCTTGTAATTGCATATCCTCTTTTCCTTGAGAGTTATTAGATTTGATTAGAACCTTCAATTGCTTATCCACTCTATTGAAAGAGTAAACATTTGTAAACCAAAACTCCAAATCACTCTAGCTTGAGTAGTCACAAAGGTTGGGGTTCAACCTTTGGGTATTGAGAGATTATGAGATTAGGTGGGTTGCCCTTTTGCTTATGAGGATTAGGTTCTTGAGTCTGGGACACTAGGAGACAATTTCTCAAAGCTTGTATCTCAAATCTTCAATAGTGGAATCCTTCAAGTGGGTTACTTGAAGGTGAGACGTATACCAGATTGGTGGAACTCGTTAAATTAGTTTGCATTTCTCTTAACCTTGAACTCTTTACTTTACTTTGCATATAAACTGTTCGTTGTTTTTCCTGAGCTGAATATTTAAATTGATCTTGCTACTCAAGAAGAAACATAACCTTGCACACAAACTATTTGATAAAATTGCTGAACCAATACTCTGTTTTGCTTCCCATTTCTTGGTTAAAATTACTTTGGATCTAGAGTTCAATACCTTAATTCAAACCTATTAAAGTGTGATACTTACTGTTGTTTGTAAAATTCTTGTATATCTTATTTAAGTTGCTTAAAGAACTAAGTTCAAAGGCATTCCAAGCAAATTTTTTAAACACTCAATTCACCCCCCCCCCTCTTGAGTATTGAGGCCACTTGGTTAACATATACAGCCCATCCACTATTTCTACATCCTCATCATCGGCTAAAATGGTGAGGATAATCGAGTCGAGGCTTAGTGAGACCAAGGCTCAGCTTGCTTATGAGTACAATGAGAGGTTCAGAAGCATGAAAGAGGCCATGGAGATACAGGCCCAGCTGATTGCAGCATTGACCAAGAAGTTATAGGCGCCCCCGTCACAGCCTGTAACTACTCCTTCAGTAGCAGAGCCAGTTGTTGTACCATCACCGGTGCCTATTAGCACCAAGGGGTCGTGTGTGGGAGCAGACCCCAGTGGGATGAGCATTGGTATCGACCTTGGGAGGAGATGTCAGTTGTTCCTGGATGGAGTACCTAACCTGGTTGCCATTGAGATAGTGTATAGTACAGGGTCGATGGTTCACAAGCAACCCTTTCTAGATGGCATGTTAAGGGTATCCATGGTCCAAATACTCACATCTGATGCTAAAATAGTGATTTTGATGCCCACAACTGACATATACCATATTTCACAGGCGCTTGGGGCCTTCCCCGCGTGGCCTATATCCCTATTGAAGGTTGTTTCTGATGATCAGGTATGTTGAAAAGTGATATATTTATTATTTATATAGTTTTAAATGTATATACTTATGTTACTTCCTATTACTGTTAATTATAGGGGGAAGTCCTAGGTCTGAGGTAGCCAGTTGATCCCATATGCGAGTTATGGAGAGTGTGTGCCGATATGTATGGCACACCTACTCAAGTGCTGTGGAGGCAGGACGTGTAACACCCTAAATGTTAAAATAAAGGACTAATTAAGGAGATAAATATTAAATAAATATATTTGGGTTATTTAATGTTCCAAAATATTGGAAATAAATAAATTAAGATTTTTGGGAACTGCTTATAATTTATTGGAACCGGATAAGCTAAAAATGAGCCTGGTTGAAATATGGGTGTCAAACCAAGTATCTTCGATTGAGATGATATTGGTTAGGGCTGTTAAGGATATTATTAGAAATCTGAATATGTATTCAGAATAATTTTTGGATAAAGTATTAAGCTCGAACAAAGATCCTGTTTGTCATAAAACAATGAATCTTTAAAGAGGGATTAAAAATAAAGCCAAATGGCCCATTTTTCTTTTCTTATTCCCGTCAGCTTCTTGGTCCCTCTTAACAAACACCTTGCTTCATCTTCTTCTCTATTCTTCTCCTTTATTTCCTTTTCTACTTCTCTTCAAAACCCTAAGCAAAAGGGTGGTGGCTCTCTTCTCCTCTCCCATTTCCATTCTTGAAGTCTTACCCTCCTTTCTCCTCATTTTCGTGTGGCTCCATTTCCCTTTGGAAAACCCACTCCCTTCTTCTCTTAAGGTAAACTCTTTCTATTTCTCAAGAGTATGAACTATGGGTTTTTGGGTTTTGATGTTGGGAAAGTGATTTAATGAGTGTTGTTGGGTTTTAGAGAAACCCTAACCCTATGATTTGGGGGAAATAAAAAATATGAGTGGAGAAGCATTTATTGTATTAGATAATTATTATTGGTGAGGTGAAATGATGTTATTAATGGTGAACAGCCATTAATGAAGCTTAATAATTGATTATGGTTGTTAGGAACCATCAATGTGAGAACCCATTAATGGGTTTGACATTAAAAATGCATAATAATAAATATAGGCACCGAGCCTATGGTGGTTATGGTGGAATGAATGAAATAAATAGGACTTGAGAGTTAAGATGCTAGAAGACACCAAGTAAATGAATATGAACATTAAGTCAAGGTGGTTGAATAGAAAATAATTATGTGACATATAGTGATGTAGGAAATAACCCCATCGACGAGGTGGAATCATCAGACCACGTTGATTACTACTTCTCTTAAGGTAGGAGGGGATAACTATTCTAAATGCATGATTTCATCCATTGATGATGTGAAAATATATGTATATGGTTATGCTTAATGATTGCTTGGGTGGACGATGTAATGATTTCATGATTTGAGTGCATTTAGAATGATTGATGTTATGTGGCATGTATTTGGGATGATGAATATGATATTAAACTAGTCTGAGCCGGAGTCAATGATCCGATGTAGACCAGCCACAAGAGTTAAAGGATGACTAAGGTTTTATACCAGTGCTGTATGTATCCGGTATGATTATCCGGTATCCAGTGAGAAGGCCAGTCTTGATGTTCTAGAGATCCCTCACACTGGCCTTACACGTTGATGTGGGAGACAAGTGTGGCTTAAGGGGTGTAAAATACATCTTTCGGGGAAATGTCCCCAACACTAGTAATGGGAATGAGCGCTATTACCTAAACCACTTACGATTATCCCTTACGTCTCTTGTATAGAGAACAGATTCCATCCGATATACGAGGTGTTAACACAGACATACCGGTATATGGAGATCGCCTATATGGTCTTATCAGTTTGAAGTTTTACCTGCTGAGTCAGTATTACACACAGAACAGATGAAGTGATATCCATACTTTGGTACCGGTATCGAGACCGGATCTGATATTATGTTGAATATGTTGATGAAATATGTCATGATGGTTTGAGACCATGTTTTGAATTGAAATCAATGATGTGAAATATCCCAATTATGTATATGTGAATTGATAAATGTGATTGCCACTAACTACCGATGTGTGTGAGTTCCAACGAGAATTGGTAAAGATTAAGAATACTGAAATCCACTAAGTGGTAGTAGTAAATGGACGATTGATTAAATGGCATTAGGATGCACAGTGTGAGAGTGTATTGATTGGCATTTGCATCCATGACATATCATTCGCTGGTTACATGGAATGTTAGGGGTTCCTATAGGCAGGCCCAATGGGAGGGCGATGTTATTGTTCCCTAGTGATTTGGGGAATCACGAAGCTGCCCTTAGTTCGGTGACGAGGCATCCTATATGGCAGGCCCGGTGGGAGGGCAGCTCTGTGATGAGCAGTTTACCTCGGTGTCTAACGGGGCACGGCTCCCTTGATGTGTGTTTGGGGGAGGCCCGTAGCACTCTGGCAAGTAAGGCCATAATGTTGATCTGCAAGTCACGGGGTGACTAGTGCTATAGATGGGCGAGAGAGATTTGGTACCAGTAAAAGTATGATGTTGTAAGCATGCATAAATTGAGATATATATGTACACATTTTACTACTACAGTAGGGGCATAGTAGCATATATATGCTTATCCCATATTTGATATGTTGTTGTGTCCCACAGTCGGATCCACACTTGAAAATAATTCCTTTGTGCATATGCATTAGCTTTAAGAGCATTTGCATATAGCCGGAGATATGCCCAGTTGATAGCCTGGGGTGACGATGGATGATTGTTAAATAGAGGGAAAGTAAGTTGAGGTACTAAAATTAATGATTATTGAGAATGTTAAGGATATATTATATATGATATTTCCTTGTGAATATACTTAAGTGGACATGTATTCCGCTGAGATGGAATGATGTATCATGTGTGTGAAGCTTGTGATGTTTTCTTGAAAAATGAATATAATGCATACATGTATAAATATCATCATAATATATGACTTTGGTACATTTGGATTATGTTACTCACTTCCTAGTTGCCATTTTTAAGTTTGATGTAGGTATGATGTAAAACCCTACTCTTTTGGAGGTCGAGGATTGATGAAGGTAAATGTGGAAGGAATGTGGGTGAGCCTTGGCTGGCATATATGTATTCATTTTATATAGCATATGGTGGGTATATGCTTATTTTGGAATTAATTTGATGATAGTTGATTTCGGAGGTCGTGTAGGAAAATTAGACCGTATGTGTATGGCTAATTTTCATTAATGACCTTGATAATGTATGAATGATATTATTATTATGAAATTATATTTCTATTGTTTAACAAATCGATGAATGATACTTATAATCAATTTAAATCGTGAAAAATTTACCCTTATTTTTGGGCTGGGGTGTTACAAGACGTCTTAGGTAAGACAAGCACCCTTCCCGTATATGTTGATCAAAATGACATATCAGAGATTACAAACAAGAAGATCATGCTCAACATCTTCATTATACAGCTTTGGGAGATTGTAAGTACTTATACATGTAAACATATATTTACCAATTTTATATGTACTAATGTTTTTCATCGACTATATACTGTAGGTATATGCACGATGTATGTGCGGCTAAAGAGAAGGATGACACGTTTGGATTCCTGGAGCCCAAGGCCATACAGGGGAGTGGGACCAACAATGTTGCCATCCAAGCCTACATACAGAACTGGATGACTGAGTCCAAGAATAAGGTTTACTTGGCGCCACACATTAATAAGTATATAAGTTGACACTATTTTTAGAATGTGTATATTTATATCACTCGTTTGTGTATTGAGTACTAACTTGGTTCCATTTTATTTCAGTGCTCACTGGCTTCTTGTGGTTATCTGCCCAACAGATAACTTGGCAGTTTACATTTGTGCTGTACATGGCACAGTTCCTCAACAACTTAAGCTTTATATTGAAACGTAAGTTGACATTGGTGTATTATGAACAATAAATGGGCTTGTTTTATTGACAGTTCTAATTAGTATTTATTTTTTTCAACAGGGCTGTAAGTGGATATTAGAGATTGAAGGGTGTCAATACAAAGAAAAAAGCGCAATGGCTATTCCCTAAAGTAAGTACACTTTCTATATAGGTTTTATTTTTATAATCTAAAGCAAATATTAACAAACTTTTTATATGTATTGTGCAGTATCGTAGATAGACAAGAGGATTTGAGTGCGGGTACTATGTGATGAAGATGATGCAGACCATCGTTGAAGCAAACATAATTGATAAATGGATAACTGTAAGTTTCATTATCAATTCATTAATTTCAAATTAATTCGGGTATAATGATGTAAAATGTGTATTTGTATATAAAATAACTAACACACACATATACACATACACATATATATATAGGTTTTCCATGAGCGGACCCCATACACTACAAAAGAGATCAATGATATTCAAGAGCAATAGGCCACATATTTTTTGAGGATTAAGGGACAACACTAGTAGAAAAAAGACTTTTTACACCGGTCCTTTTTGTCTTTTTACACCGGTTGTAGGACCGGTGTAGATGAAGCCAGTGAGAAAAATAGGGACTTTTTACACTGGTTTTAGGACCGGTAAGAAAAAAAGATTTTACACCGGTCCTGTTTGTTACAACCAGTGTAAATATTATTTTTTACTTTTCGTTTTGCTTCCTTTATTTCAATCCTAGTCACTTTCAATTTTTGAAGTTAATCTCCAACTTGGTTACTTTCCAAGAAAACAAGTGCATGAAGACTTAACCATCACAACAGAAAACTACCATCAAATCGCTAATATTTTATTTTTAAACTATATATTAGATTTTTATTACACTTGCATAACACCGCATTAATTACAAAGAAAGATGCCAGAGAATAACACTAATAATAGGTAACAATCTTAAAGAAACACATGTATATAACTAATATTATAATGCTTCAATATCATGTTTAAACATTTGCTATAGGGCCTAAGTTAATACTTGGTGACTCCATGGTCTTCATAGCTTCAAATCTTGGTTCTTTGGCCTGGAATTTATGACCAACATAAATAAACTTGGCTTGTCTCATCTTCTTTCACCAAGGTTGGTGCTCGAAAGATCACTACATCAAATTAAGAACAAAAACAACAAATTCAGCAACATATTCATAGAATTATCATAGGAGGTGGTAAAATTAATGAATCAATAAGAGTATGCACTAGTATTTTCCCTGATATCATGAAACAGTTAAGCATCTACAAATCTAAGTAATTAACATTTTCAAGTTCCAACTTTCAACTATGTAAACCTTAGTTCCTACTCTAACCCCCCTTAAAACAAGAGTTTAAAACACTTTACCAAATAAAAATTCACGAACATGATTCTTGCAAACCCCATGTTACCAATCTTTCAAGAACCAAACCAATCAATCAACCAACAATGACACTCTCTTGGCCATTCCTTCTAACAAGGGCCAAGTATCCTAAAACAGCACAAACTACAGCTGCCACATTCCCTTCCTTCAACAAAATCCTAACAACAAGCCTGAAGTTACTATGCCTTATATACAGTCTTTTACAGATTGCTGATCAAGCTAGGCCCTTCATATATTGATGTAAGAATTAATTATTCAATAATCAATGATAATAAGTATTAAGTACATGATATATATGCATGTGGTAGCTATAGCATTTTCGTTGTTAATTAGAAGGTGTCATCAAAAGAAGATTGACTAAAATTGAACTCACTGTATATATGACAGACTTGATATAACAAGGATATAAAGATATAAGACTTTATTTAAGTTATATCCTAACTATATAGACATGGCTGAATAATTATATATAGATAAGGTAGATTATATGTTTGTTATTACAATAATCAGGATATACGTATAAATTATTAATGTGACCATGGTCTTATCTACCAAGGATTTTGTCCACTAATTTCATGTAAAGCATTTTTCTTACCTAGTAGTGACATGTAGACACAAGAGATGAGAATGAACAAAAAATAAACTCAGACCCACTGATCCCTCAAAAGAATATGCAATATCATCATTGTTTTTCTTATTTGGAATATGAATAATTTATCAAAACCATATACTCATTCAGTGGGAAAACTATCTCATTAATTAAGCACATTCTAATATTAGCATGCCTATAGCAAGGACCAAAAATCTTAATTAGAAATTGGTCATTCAGACAAAGAGTGTTTAAAATTATGACACTTTTTAATTGAAATTTTTAACATTTTTTTACAATAAAATTAAGATTTAAACCTACCACTCTGGACTATAAACTGTTCAAATCCTTCACAACTGGTGGGTTAAAGTTTTTTAACTTAGCATAAATAATTAAATTTAAAATATAAAAAAAATAAGTTTAAAAAAATTAAAAGAGTGTATATAATTTTAAACTAAATAATTATATAACAATGCTAGTAACTATATATATTTTTAAATGTTGATTATAGAACTTATGTTATTCAAGAGTAAGTCATACTATTTAATTAAGCTTAAGTTGTTGTCATGAGTTTAGATATTTGGTAATGTAGCTGTGTTAAAAATTGATAAAGTGTATTACTTAAAAAAATTCTACCCAAGTAAAAACAAAATGTTATGAAACTTTATTATTTTCCATACGTGATGAACTACGTGTTGTCTTATTATTTCTTAACTTGTTAAATAAAACTTTTGAATTATTTTGGAATAATGTGAATCAAATATTTAAGCTACTAATTTTTTTAAAAAGATCATCAACTTTAATGTTATAGGTATTATTTAATTTATTATTATATTATATTATAAAATAATAGAATAAAAAAATATATAATAATATTTAACCTAGACATTAAATTTAATTTAAAAAATTGAGACTTAACAAGTAAAGAGTTATAGTATGAAATGAAAATAAAAATGAAGTAGAGGGGGGTGTAGTGTCAGCTGGGTGCAGGTGGCATGAGTTCAATTAAAAATATCTCATTAGGAAGGTGGAAAGTAAGAGACAAAATGGCATGAATTCAACACTCTTTGTCTGAATGACCAATTTCTAAGAAATATAAGCATGTAATGTAAGTAAGTTCACTTATTAACAAATACAGTTCATATAATTATAAATGGATATGAAGGAAACAACACACTTACAATTACAAACAATGGAGAGACAAACATTGAAATGAGAAATGCACAACTTAAGAATCCCACAAAGAGTTGGCGCACTAGAACATCAACAATTTGTAAGCTTCCAACTAATATGATTATAAATATGCCAAGAACTGCCAGCAATAATCCAAACATTCTTACCTATCCAAATGGCAATGAAAGTAAAAAAAACTTAGAAACTAACCACAGAATGTTGGGCAGTTAGCTGTTACAAGCAATTGAAAAAGCACAAACCCAATGAGTCATATAATGGGAGATTAATTACTCCATAGCTGTTACAAGCCCGCAAACAAAATTTGAATCAAGTCACTTAAATTCAAATAACTAAACTCCCTAAACATCAAAAATACAATTTTTATGTCTCTTACCACTAGCTCAATTATGACAGCTTTTATGTTCTGAACTAGAATGAGATAACTCAAAGTAGAATAAAATTCCCAAATAATAGTAATAATTAATGACAAAGGATGATTACCAAATGCAAATTCTTAAAATAAATAGTTAAAATCAATGATAGTCTATAATCTATTCTATATCATGCTGCTCTAAAGAATCAAGTTCAGATAAGGTATACATTATTAAAAGGCCAAGTATAAGACATCAAACCTTAATAGAGGCGTCTACCTGTTCAACGTGGTTCAGAGTATGAAATCTCTGTCAACAAAATAAACATATGAAACTACAATGTCCTTGATCTGCTTCATACAGTTCCTACATTTTAAACTTGAAAATGCAACACGGAAGCTCCTATTCACTTGAAAATGCAACACTTTTTCATTTAGTATAATTTTATTATTAACTTTAGGAATTTCTTAACATCAATCTTAATTAAGAGTTGAGTTTTACCATTAAAAGAAATACATTCATTCTCAATGAAAAATTACACGATTGGTGATTTATCAACTTGTTGCATGAAAATAATTGAACAAAATCTACACTATACTAAAAAGAAGCAGTTATCCTATAATGTTTTTTGTTCTTCCTAGTAAAAAGTAAAAGCAAATAAGTGTGATTATAAAGTACGGAGAGGTGTAAGGCATCACATGTGAAACAAAGAGAAAGAGATACGCACTTACTTTAAATTCTGTAGAGGCTACCTCAGTGAATATAAGCTCAGCTTTTCCCATATGTCCCTTGCTTGTTGCCTCTCTACAGAGAAAGACTCATTTTCTTTTATTATTTTAAAAGTTAAGTAGAAAATATGTACTAATCAACCTTAAAAAATTGACTCAATAAAGGCTCAATAAACTTAGAATCAAATCAAATGAAAAAATATATACTGATTAACCATTTAAGAATTGCTACAACCAAATTTAACTTTAGAAAAAGGATATCTTGAATATACTCCCATGTTGTAGGGTTATGTGCGGTACCATATCAACCCCTACCCTCAATGTACAAACTGGACAAACCTGTACACAAAAATGCTACAATCAGAATTTCCCTAATTCAAATATCATACATAATATTATACTCTAAATACAAAATTTGATAGTATCTGTGACGCCCTAAAATTTTTGAAACAAATTTTTTGCGTTTAAAGAATCATTTTGAAATTTGTAATTTAAATTTTGAGGTCACGAAAAAAATTAATAAATGCGGAATATTATAAGCGTGCTAGTCGTGAACGAATAAAACATAATACATTTATATAGCAGAAACGATGATTTCAGTACGTGGTACATAATATCATTACAACCCATTAAAATTCAAATGAAGACAAGTCCAAGCAATAAATCATAAAAGCTTCATTAATTGCACCACTCGTCATTCTGTGTAGCATGCACTGTAAAAATAATGTAAGAGTGAGACAGAATATAGAATAAATATAAAATAAGTAAATTTGCACAAACACAATCAACAAACCATAATGATATGATGAATATGCCAAACAAGGTCATTTACATTTTACAATCTTTAATTTAGTCGAATGATGTCATGCTGGATCCATTTTGATTTGGTGGGAATACTGCAGTAAAAAGTCTCATAGAGACACAAGTAGGAATTAGCATAACCATGAATCCTGACACCTTCATGGTCCTCAAGTACCAAAGTACACAAGTAGGAATTAGTATAACCATGAATCCCTACACCTTCAAGGCCCTCAAGTACCAAAGTACACAAGTAGGAATTAGCTTAACCATGAATCCCTACACCTTCATGTCCCTTAGCAAAAATAGGGCTTTAACTCAACAAAGAGTAACCCCCCACCAGGGTAGGCAATCATGGAACCCCTAAATTCCATGGTGCGTCCAAATGCTTATGATACATGAATGCCTTTAATTCTCTTTATCGACTTAACATACCATGATATCAATATTTCCATAATCACTTGGAAAACCACAAGTCCTCAAAGGACACATCACATATAATAATTCTCAAATCATAGATTTACAGTTCAACAACATATCTCAATAAACCACAAGGCATTCATGTATACATTAATTTAGTCATTCATAATCATTCATGACAAAGATATACATACTGTATGACATTTATAGGATACTCAATAACATCCATATTAATCAATAATCCCTCAATAATTCAATAATAAATCATTACTCATATGAAAAATATCATTTTCATCCATAATAACCATTATAGGTAAATTTCAGAATTTTCCAACAGCAACATACGTTAGGAAAACGACCATAACATGAGCAAATCAAATCCTTTTTAAGTAATTCCACTTTCTGTAGTCCCATAACAAAATTATCTACAACTTCCATGAAGACCATAATTTCAAATTCCAAACAGAAACATCACATAAGCATAGTATACTAAACCATCTCAAAGAAAGTAACAAAACGTACATATGTTGGTATTTTCAATGTTTCTGGAGCTACAAAAAAATAATTTTGGCATGTGACCAGTTCTAAATTACTAATAACATAAATATCTACAACTTTTGTGAAGACATCAAAGTCTAAATATGTATGTATAATTCCCAAAATATTAATATATACACAAAATAGAAGATACATATTCCAGAACGGACATACTGTAGTATTTTGACTATAACTCATGCTATACATATCCAAATCAGTCGGTTCAAGTCTCAAAATTCACATAACAAAAAGTTCTACAACTTTGATAAAGAAGTCAGAATCAAATTCATAGTTTTCAGCTTCAAAATTGAGCAACAAGTTACAAAAATAAATCTGGAATCCTACAACAGCATACAATTCTACCCATTCCATATTTATTCACAACCCTATCCCCTCTTACCTTGATAGAGGATCTTAGATTGTTTGAAAAACATTCTCTTCTTACTGTCCTAGCTTCAGATCAAAGGTGATTTGACGGAGGAAAGGAAATGAGAAAGAGACTTTACTAAATTTCGTTTGTTCTGAGATTGAACGAGCTGTAGTGTCGATTTAATAATGCAAAAGACAAGTGGGGAGACAAGCTTTTTCGTAATTGGATTGTAGTGCATTAATTACGGTGATAATGGAGTTTTAGATAAGGAAATGAGCTGTATTGTTGACCATTACCGCCGCCTACCTACTGGAGCTTTGTATGATTGCAGTGGATATTTTAAAATATGTACAAAACGACATGATTGGAGTAAAAGATCAATTCTAACACTGGTTCAGTATTTTGTGAATATTTGCCAACTGGACCATTATTGGGTCATTATATTTACCGACTAGACCACTACCGGGTCAGTATATTTGACGACTGGACCACTACCGGGTCATTCCGAGAAGAATTCATCAGTCTCTTCGTTCAGAACTGCTCCACTCGGAAGGGAATTTGCTCGGACATGTTTCTGCTTGAAACACTCAGATATAGCCTTTCCTTCCTCGGAAAATGACTCATTCGAAAATGTCTCATCCGAGACACCTAATTCAGAAATGTCTCACTCGGATATCTCTACCCGAAAGTGTTCTTTCAAAGTCAGTCAGTCATTCTTCACTCGAAACTATTTCTCTCGGAATATTATAATTGAAAGGATCATTCGGAGTCGAAGTTTAGTCCTTTCGGAAATCATTCCACTTGTGAATATCACTCGGAGTCGAAGGCAATCTTGAAGACGGACCCAAGCACAAGCTCTCAGCAACTTTATGACACCCGAGCACGAATAGAATGAAGGGGTTCAATACTCGGATATTTCCTTCGTCGGGAACTCTTCACTCGGAAATATTACTCACTCGGAGTTATAGTCTCTGTCCAGATGTACTCTCCCTGGAAATGACTCACTCGGTAATCTCAATCGGTGATATGTCACACGGGAATCGGCAAGGTCTCACTTGGTGTTATCTCACTCGGTGCCATTCTACACGGAAGTGTTGCACTCGGAGACATCCTGTTTGGGAAAGTTATTCAACTCGGAGATACCATACTCGGAAATATCTCGACCTGAGAAGTACTCATTCAAAATCAAAGCTTTTCTCCGTTCGGAAGTACTTCTCGGAAAGGTTTCATTCAGAAACGAGTCACTCGGAGGCGTTTCACTCGGAAACGTTTCATTCGGAAAAGAGTCACTCAGAAACGTTTCATTTGGAAACGAGTTACTCGTAGACGTTTCACTCGGAAACGAGTCACTTGGGGATACTCCACTCGGAAGTATGGAACTTGGAGGATTCTTTGTCTGAAAGGTGCTTACTCGAAGCCAGAGCTCTCCTTCAGTCGGAAGTGATCATCTCAGATTTTCTTCGCTCGAAAATATCTCATTTGAAGCCAAAGCTTTTTTTCACTTAGAAATGGTTCTCTTGGACCCGCTTCACTCAAAAATGTCTCCGAGACTAGGACTCCACTCGGAAATGGTTCTCTCAGTCATTCCTCACTCAGAAACATTACCTTCACTCAGAATTTCTCTCGGTCAGACCTCACTCGGAAACATTACCTTCACTCGGAATTTTTCTCGGTCAGACCTCACTCGGAAACAGATTCTTTTATTCACTCAGACAGCCTTGTTTCTGACATGATTCACTCAGAACTTTCTTGCCCACTAATATTTTACTCGGTAACGTCCCAACCAGAGCGCTACCAGAGGTTAATACTAAAGGAAGCTATTTGAAAGAATCAAAAGAAGCTTCGATTCACAGCCAAACTTATGTAGAAACTTAATATAAATGGACAATATCATTAATGATCTAAATTAAAAATGATTATACATGAAATTTTTGGGATGTTACAATTCTCCCACTCTAATAAAAATTTCGTCCTTGAAATTTAATATAACGCACCCGTCAGTGGAACAATTCTGGGTATTGCATCCTCATAGCATCTTCACGCTCCCAAGTTAAAGTTACATCATTTCCTTGTTTCCATGCATCCTTTACTAACGGTACATCCTTGTTTCTCAGGCGTTTAATCGACCTTTCTATAATCTGTGAAGGTTCTGTAGGGATGGTCAAATTTTCTCTAACTTCAACATCATCAGTAGCAATCACATGAGTGGGATCTTGTACATACTTCCTCAATTGTGATACATGGAACACATTGTGTAAATTTGCAAGGTGAGGAGGAAGTGCAATCTGATAAGCCACTGGGCCAATCCTCTTTAGAATTTCATATGGTCCAATGAACCTTGGGCTTAACTTTTTACTCTTCAATGCTCGGCCAATCCCCTTGTAAGGTGAAACCTTCAAAAATACATGATCACCAACTTGAAATTCAAGTGGTTTCCTCCTTTTATCGTAATAGTGCTTTTGTCTATCTTGGGATGCCTTCATCTTTTCTTTGATTATTTCTATTTGTTCAGTAGTCTGCTGCATAATTTCAGGCCCTAACGCCAAACTTTCACCAGTTTCTAACCAACATAGGGGCGTTCGACACTTCCTACCATACAATGCTTCAAATGGAGCCATACCAATACTGCTATGATAACTATTGCTACACGTGAATTCAATCAGTGGAAGAAGCTGCTCCCAACTACCACCATGCTCAAGCACACAAGATCGCAGTAAGTCTTCCAAACTTTGTATAGTACGTTCTGACTGTCTATCTGTTTGAGGATGATAAGCTGAGCTTAATCGGAGTCTCAAACCCAACTCCTGATGTAAGCTTCCCCAGAATCGGGAAATGAACCTCGGATCTCTATCTGACACAATACTGGATGGTACACCATAAAGTCTCACGATCTCTTTTACATATAATTGTGCCAAATTTTGTAGAGAATTCTTCATATTCATTGGAAGGAAGTGAGCAGACTTTGTCAATCTGACTATAATAACCCAGATTGTATCATTTCCTGAATGTGTTCTTGGCAATCCTAACACAAAGTCCATTGAAATGTCATCCCATTTCCAAATAGGAATCTCCAATGGTTGTAGTTCACCAAATGGCTTCTGGTGTTCCACCTTGGCTTTTTGACATACCAAACATGAAGACACATATTCAGCTATTTCTTTCTTCATCCTTGGCCACCAAAAGCTTTTCTTTAGGTCTTGATACATCTTAGTTGATCCAGGATGAATGCTCAACATACTTTTATGTGCTTCTTCTAGGATTGTCCTTCTTAGATCAACATCATCTGGTACACAAATTCTGCTTCTAATCCTCCAAATTCCATCTAATCCTTCTTGTAATCCTATATACTTTCCATTTTCCTGAATCTCTCTCAATTCATGTAATTGTAAGTCCTTTTTCTGCTTCTCACCTATCAGCTTTAGAAAATCATTGGTTATCTTCAAAGTTCCCAAGGTTATACTTCTTGAAGATTTCATCTCCATACCCAAGTTCATATCTCTGAACTGTTCTATCATTTCCATCTCTTTTACCATTAAAGATGCCATATGAATGGATTTCCTGCTAAGTGGATCTGCTACCACATTTGCTTTTCCTGGATGGTACTTCAAATCAAAATCATAATCTTTAAGAAACTCCATCCACCTTCGCTGCCTCATGTTCAATTCCTTTTGATCGAACAAATACTTTAAGCTCTTATGGTCACTGAACACCTCAAACTTGACTTCATACAAATGGTGTCTCCAGATTTTCAAAGCAAATACCACCGCTGCCAATTCTAGATCATGCGTTGGATAGTTCATTTCATGCGGTCTCAACTGCCTAGAAGCTTAGGCAATCACCTTTTGTTGCTGCATCAAAACATAACCTAAACCCATCTTAGAAGCATCACAATAAACTACAAAGTCTTCTTGTGGATTAGGCAAAGTTAAGACTAGAGCAGATGTAAGCTTCGATTTTAGTTCCTGGAAACTTTTCTCACATTCTGGCATCCAAGAAAAAGGTTGATTCTTCCTGGTCAGACGAGTCATTGGTAAGGCGATTCGAGAAAACCCCTCAATGAATCTCTGATAATAACCAGCTAATCCTAGGAAGCTTCATATCTCAGTAACTGAATTAGGTCTCTCCTAGTTTTTTACAGCTTCTATTTTAGAAGGGTCCACAGACACTCCTTCGCTTGAGATTACATGGCCTAGGAACTTTACCTCTTTCAACCAAAACTCACATTTTGATAACTTAGCATACAACTGCTTTTCCTTTAGAATCTGCAATACCACTCGAAGATGTTTTTCATGCTCCTCTCATGTCTTAGAATAAATCAGAATGTCATCAATGAAGATAATAACAAATTGATCCAAGTATGGATGAAACACTCGATTCATGTAATCCATGAATACAGCTGGGGAATTGGTCACTCCGAAAGGCATCACAAGATACTCGTAATGACCATAGCGTGTTCTAAAGGCTGTCTTTGGAACATCCTCAGACTTAACACGAATCTGATGATAACCCGATCGTAGATCAATCTTGGAAAATACCATAGCACCTCTCAATTAATCTATTAGATCATCAATTCTGGGTAAAGGATATCTATTCTTCATTGTCAATTTATTCAACTGACGATAATCTACACATAATCTCATGCTTCCATCTTTCTTCTTGACGAGCAATATCGGCGCTCCCCATGGCGACACACTGGGCCTGATGAAATGCTTCTCCAACAACTCTTCAATTTGCTTTTTCAGTTCTACCAGTTCAATAGGTGACATACGATATGGAGCCTTAGACACTGGTTCTGCTCCTGGAATTAAGTCAATTGAGAATTCTATCTCACGTTCTGGAGGTAGACTTGAGACATTCTCTAGAAATACTTCAGGGAATTCAGAGACAACTAGCATCTCAATTGCTTTAGAATCACCATCTCCTTTGGAAAGAGTGAACAAGGCAAACAATTGAATTTCACCTTTTAAGGCAAAGATCTTGGGATTGTCAGAAATAGTGTTCTCTTCTGATGGAAATATCACGGTCTTGTTATGACAGTCCACCAAGACTCGATTCGCCGATAACCAGTTCATCCTTAGAATTACTTCCAGATCCTTCAAAGGTAAACAAACAAGATCGACAAGAAAGTTTCTACCTTCTATGAGCATAGAACAATCGTTACACACCTTAGTAGTCCTAAGTTGTGTACCGGTGGGAGTGGAAACAATCAGGTCATATATCATAGTCTTCATAGGTAATTGAAGACGTCTAACACACCCCTCAGAAATAAAAGAATGTGTGGCACCAGAATCAAATAATACAGATAAAATGGTACCATTGATCTCACACTTACTTTGCACAAGGTCGTCTGCTTGATCTGCCTCTGAACCGCTGATGGCAAAGACTCTTCCTGTTGCTGGTTGTAATCTTTGGTCTGTTGACTCCCTATTCTGTCTTGGAGGTTGAACAGCACGCGTGTTTCCTCCACGGCCTCCCTGATAATTAGAACCTCTTTGATTATTCATAGTGTTATTGTTGTTGTTTTGACGGTTCTGTGGACAATTTGGACTGATGTGACCTTTCTGATTACATCGAAAGCAAGTGACTAGGCGTCTGCTGCAATCACGTATATGGTGATTACCTCCGTAATTATGACACCTTATATTCATATGATTGTTGCATCTCTGAGAAGATGATGATGATCCTCCCTTGAAATGATTTGGATAGAACGATCCTTTCCTTTTGAAGGCAACTGACTGAGGTCTCAGTTATCTATTAGTCTTCTCTTGAGCCAATCTGGCTTGGTGGTTTTCTTCAAAAATTTGACATTTGTTAATCAAGATTGAGAAGCTCTGAATTTCTTGATAACAGATAGCCTCTTTAATTTCAAAATTCAAACCATTCTCGAACTTGATGCACTTTAAGGCTTCAGCACCTGCCTGTTGGAAAGGAGGGTAAAAGAGGGATAACTCTTCAAATTTAGCAGTATACTCACCAACAGACATTGAGCCTTGTTTCAGCTCCATGAATTCCAGCTATTTTCGGCTCTTTACACTTGCTGGAAAATATTTCTCCAGAAAATAGTCTCTGAAGTTAGCCCAGTCCAATGGTTTGTCAGTCTCAGTCATACGAATCCTGGCATGGATCCACCAGTTCTCTGCTTCCTCAATCATCATGTAGGTGGCATACTCCACCTTTTCAAATTCTGTGCAGGGTAAAGCTCGAAAAATGCGTTCTATTTCCTTAATCCATAGGTATGCTACCTCTGGATTATAGCCTCCTTTAAATTGTGATGGCTTCCTTTTCAGGAAGTGATCCAATCCGTGAAGTCCTCCAGTATTTCTTGGTTGATTTTGCCTTTCTAAGGCCTCAGCCAAGCGGTTGAAAGCGGCTGCCACAGCGTCGTTATTGTTTCTTGCCATCCTACATTCGTAGTTTGGTTTATACTAATTCTAAGGGAAAGTATATCGTATACAATTATAAGATTATAACATAATTATAAGTATTTCACAATTTATCAGTTAAGCAACAAGTCATATAGCACATACTTAACATATTATCAAGCAAGTAAACAATCAATTCAAAGAAACAATACATGTAGCATATCAAGGAAACAATACATGTCATAGCAATTGGCCCTAAATTTTTGAAAATGCTCTGATACCACCAATGTGACGCCCCAAAATTTTTGAAACAAATTTTTCACATTTAAAGAATCATTTTGAAATTTGTAATTTAAATTTTGAGGTCACGTAAAAAATTAATAAATGCGGAATATTATAACGCATGCTAGTCATGAATGAATAAAACATAATACATTTATATAGCGGAAACGATGATTTCAGTACGTGGTACATAATATCATTACAACCCATTAAAATTCAAATGAAGACAAGTCCAAGCAATAAATCATAAAAGCTTCATTAATTGCACCACTCGTCATTCTGTGTAGCATGCACTGTAAAAATAATGTAAGAGTGAGACAGAATATAGAATAAATATAAAATAAGTAAATTTGCACAAACACAATCAACAAACCATAATGATATGATGAATATGCCAAACAAGGTCATTTACATTTTACAATCTTTAATTTAGTCGAATGATGTCATGCTGGATCCATTTTGATTTGGTTGGAATACTGTAGTAAAAAGTCTCATAGAGACACAAGTAGGAATTAGCATAACCATGAATCCCTACACCTTCATGGTCCTCAAGTACCGAAGTACACAAGTAGGAATTAGTATAACCATGAATCCCTACACCTTCATGGCCCTCAAGTACCAAAGTACACAAGTAGGAATTAGCTTAACCATGAATCCCTACACCTTCATGGCCCTTAGTGAAAATAGGGCTTTAACTCAACAAAGAGTAACCCCCCACCAGGGTAGGCAATCATGGAACCCCTAAATTCCATGGTGCGTCTAAATGCTTATGATGCAGGAATGCCTTTAATTCTCTTTATCGACTTAACATACCATGATATCAATATTTCCATAATCACTTGGAAAACCACAAGTCCTCAAAGGACACATCACATATAATAATTCTCAAATCATGGATTTACAGTTCAACAACATATCTCAATAAACCACAAGGCATTCATGTATACATTAATTTAGTCATTCATAATCATTCATGACAAAGATATACATACTGTATGACATTTATAGTACACTCAATAACATCCATATTAATCAATAATCCCTCAATAATTCAATAATAGATCATTACTCATATGAAAAATATCATTTTCATCCGTAATAACCATTATAGGTAAATTTCAGAATTTTACAACAACAACATACGTTAGTAAAATAACCATAAAGTGAGCAAATCAAATCCTTTTTAAGTAATTCCACTTTTTATAGTTCCATAACAAAATTATCTACAACTTCCATGAAGACCATAATTTCAAATTCCAAACAGAAACATCACATAATCACAGTATACTAAACCATCTCAAAGAAAGTAACAAAACATACATATGTTGGTATTTTCAACGGTTCTGAGCTACAAAAAAATAATTTTGGCATGGGACCAGTTCTAAATTACTCATAACATAAATATCGATAACTTTTGTAAAGACATCAAAGTCTAAATATGTATGTATAATTCCCAGAATATTAATATATACATAAAATAGAAGATACATATTCCAGAACGGACATACTATAGTATTTTGACTATAACTCATGCTATACATATCCAAATCAGTCGGTTCAAGTCTCAAAATTCACATAACAAAAAGTTCTACAACTTTGATGAAGAAGTCAGAATCAAATTCACATGTTTTTAGCTTCAAAATTGAGCAACAAGTTACAAAAATAAATCTGGAATCCTACAACAGCATACAATTCTACCCATTCCATATTTATTCACAACCCTATCCCCTCTTACCTTGATAGAGGATCTTAGATTGTTTGAAAAACGTTCTTTTCTTACTGTCCTAGCTTCAGATCAAAGGTGATTTAACGAAGGAAAGGAAATGAGAGAGAGACTTTACTAAATTTCGTTTGTTCTGAGATTGAACGAGCTGTAGTGTCGATTTAATAATGCAAAAGACAAGTGGGGAGACAAGCTTTTTCGTAATTGGATTGTAGTGCATTAATTACGGTAATAATGGAGTTTTAGATAAGGAAATGAGCTGTATTGTTGACCATTACCGCCGCCTACCTACTGGAGCTTTGTATGATTGCAGTAGATATATTAAAATATGTACAAAACGACATGATTGGAGTAAAAGATCAATTCTAACACTGGTTCAGTATTTTATGAATATTTGCCAACTGGACCATTACTAGGTCAGTATATTTACCGACTAGACCACTACCGGGTCAGTATATTTTCCGACTGGACCACTACCGGGTCATTCCGAGAAGAATTCATCAGTCTCTTCGTTCAGAACTGCCCCACTCGGAAGGGAATTTGCTCGGACATGTTTCTGCTTGAAACACTCAGATATAGCCTTTCCTTCCTCGGAAAATGACTCATTCGAAAATGTCTCATCCGGGACACCTAATTCAGAAATGTCTCACTTGGATATCTCTGCCCAAAAGTGTTCTTTCAAAGTCAGTCAGTCAGTCTTCACTCGAAACTATTTCTCTCGGAATATTATAATTGAAAGGATCATTCGGAGTCGAAGTTTAGTCCTTTCGGAAATCATTCCACTTGGGAATATCACTCGGAGTCGAAGGCAATCTTGAAGACGGACCCAAGCACAAGCTCTCAGCAACTTTATGACACCCGAGCACGAATAGAATGAAGGGGTTCAATACTCGGATATTTCCTTCGTCGGGAACTCTTCACTCGGAAATATTACTCACTCGGAGTTATAGTCTCTGTCCAGATGTACTCTCCCTGGAAATGACTCACTCGGTAATCTCAATCGGTGACATGTCACACGGGAATCGGCAAGGTCTCACTTGGTGTTATCTCACTCGGTGCCATTCCACACGGAAGTGTTGCACTCGGAGACATCCTGTTTGGGAAAGTTGTTCAACTCGGAGATACCATACTCGGAAATATCTCGACCTGAGAAGTACTCATTCAGAATCAAAGCTTTTCTCCGTTCGGAAGTACTTCTCGGAAAGGTTTCATTCAGAAACGAGTCACTCGGAGGCGTTTTACTCGGAAACGTTTCATTTGGAAAAGAGTCACTCAGAAACATTTCATTCGGAAAGGAGTTACTCGTAGACGTTTCACTCAGAAACGAGTCACTCGGGGACACTCCACTCGGAAGTATGGAACTTAGAGGCTTCTTTGTCTGAATGGTGCTCATTCGAAGCCAGAGCTCTCCTTCAGTCGGAAGTGATCATCTCAGATTTTCTTCGCTTGAAAATATCTCATTTGAAGCCAAAGCTTTCTTTCACTCAGAAATGGTTCTCTCGGACCCGCTTCACTCAAAAATTTCTCCGAGACCAGGACTCCACTCGGAAGTGGTTCTCTCTGTCATTCCTCACTCGGAAACATTACCTTCACTCAGAATTTCTCTCAGTCAGACCTCACTCGGAAACATTACCTTCACTTGGAATTTCTCTCGGTCAGACCTCACTCGGAAATAGATTCTTTTATTCACTCGGACAGTCTTGTTTCTGACATGATTCACTCGGAATTTTCTTGCCCACTAATATTTTACTCGGTAATGTCCCAACCAGAGCGCCACCAGAGGTTAATACTAAAGGAAGCTATTTGAACGAATCAAAAGAAGCTTCGATTCACAGCCAAACTTATGTAGAAACTTAATATAAATGGACAATATTGTTAATGATCTAAATTAAAAATGATTATACATCAAATTTTTAGGATGTTACAGTATCCATATGAAATAATAGGGGGCAAATATGTAGGAATGAACAAAATCAGAAACCTTATGTAAAAATGTAGAAGGAAAATGAAAGTAGTCATATCAAAATACTCGAAACAAAATGGACACAGAAACTCCTTTCTTATATAATCATCCCCATCGTTTTCATCAAAACCCATAAACATATCTGCATTCACACAACATCAATCAACATTAAGAATGGCAGAAAAAACTATAACCATAACTCAAATTTGACAACCCCTTCCACATTATCCCAAAAGGAAAGACGAGGGAGAAGAGGGTTTCGAGGGAGAGAGATGTTAGAGTTGAAAAGGTTTTTAATTTTCCTTTGTTTTGTACCGGTCCTATAGTATGACCGGTATAAAGTTTTCATTTTTCAACGGTTCAAAATCATAACCGGTGTAAATAATAATTTTTTCACCGGTCCAATATTTAGACCGGTGTAAAGTTATTATTTATTTACAAAGTTGCCACCGCGTCATTTTTTACACCGGTCACATTACAACCGGTGTAAAAAGCCAGATGAGAAATGTCATTTTTCCACTAGTGCAATAGTGTAGGCATATAACTATAAGTTTTAGTAGTTTGTATAGGTATACATGTTAGGAAAACCTATTTTAGTTTTAGGATTTTGTATATATACATTTACTTTTTGTATATACGTATACTTATATTGGGTCAATTTTATTATTTGCAGGTTTGGGGTTGTAGAAATAAATAGATAATTAAAAAACATCATAACTACAAACTCGGTTTTGCCATTAATCGAGTTCGTAGGGCATCTATGAACTCGGTTGTTGCTTAAACCGAGTTCATACTTTGTTTTTGGGTCAATCTATGAATACAGTTTAAGCAATAACCGAGTTCATACTCTTTTTTAAGGTCAATCTAGAAACAAAGTATGAACATAATTTATCCAAAAATTGAGCTCATACATTGACCCAAAAATAGAGTATGAACCCAGTTCCTCTTATAACGAGATCATATATTGGCTCTATGAACTCAGTTCTTTTAATCGAGTTCATACCTTTATTACCTACAAACACGGCTGCAACAAACTCGCTCTTACAACTGAGTTCATATCCTATATTTTACCGAGTTCATAAGCCTTTTTTGCACTAATGTCGGTACATTGAGCATCAATCGTTAGCCTCCGAAACAACTTCATAATTGTTGTCCATCACCAAACGCATAAAAATTCAGCCACTACGCATGATGAGCAATGTTCAAGATGTTGAAATTTTAGAAGAATTGAAGACCCATTACCTTGCAACTTCTCAAAACAAAAATCAAAGCTCCTAGAGCGTATATTAATGGTTGCCATAGTTTCAAAACTAGAGGAAGAAAACCCACTCATCAAAGCATGCATATGGATAATCAAGAAGGAGAAAGAGGAGAGTTTGCATGCATTTTACCTTGTGTTAAGATCCAAATTTGATGGGTGAGGAGAGAAGGTATGGCATGGTGAAGATGGAGGAATTTGATAAAGAAGAAGAGAGGTGCTGCACAGGGCTGAAAATTCACGCACAAGAAAATGCCAAGAGAGGGGTCTATGATTGGGAAAAGAAGACAAAATAAGAATAAAGAAGAAAAATGAAGAAAAGGAATTAAGGATAGAAAAGAATTAGGGAAAAAGGAAAATAAAATAGAAAAGGGGGGATTAAAGAATTTAAAAGATAACATAGAGTGATTGGTATTGGTTGATTAAATTTTAACCTAAGTGGAGTAATTAATTAAATTATCAACTTCCTAATTTATTCTAGAAATTTAATTTTTAGGATGTTACAAATTTTACATATTAAAGTTGATTTTATAAATTATAATTCATAGAAAATATCATATATATTTATAAATTATAATATATTATTTCATTTGTTTCATATTATAAGTTCTTTTCACAAAGGCGTACAATTTTATGAGAGTAATTATTTTCTTGAATCTTATAAAAAATATTTTTTTTTTAAATTTCTCCTCATATTAAAATCAAACTTCACTATTATCTATCAATTACACAAATGTAAAAAAAAAAAAATTAATGCTTAAAGGTGAAATATTAAAAATATAACAAAATCTATTAATTTTTTTAGAGACTTATTAAATAACTTTTTTATTTTAGAGACTTATAATATTAAATGGAAGAAGTACAAATTATATTTCTTTATAAAATTATATATAAAAGTTTAAAAAGGCTAACTCAACAAGTTAAAAAGGTTTTTTCAAAAGCTCAAAACTTGTTTGATTAAATAGATTTTTAAAAAAATCTTAAACAAATTTTTATATTAAACAGAATAAACGAAATTAGACTTTCAATAGACTGTATCATGATCCTCCATGGAATGCGTAACCTATCGATCGTTAGAAAACTTAATCTTAATTCTCAAATCGAAAACGCAGTTCCCAGTTTTATGGATCTTGGACATTGTTGTCCAGTTATAATGCTATCTAGAATGCAATTATTATTCCTGTAAAATGATCATTTCTAGAATTTGTTTGCAGAATTTTATAATTTTTGTTACGCTAAGTGATCCGTGGAGAATATATCCTAATTCTACGAAACAAAATGCAGCCTAATAGTAAAGTTTGAATGTATTTCTACGTATGAACAAGACTCTTATGTCTTACAACGACCCAAAACATATTTAAGTTTATTTTAAATTTAAACATATGAATAAGATAATTGAAGTTTAAATGTCAAACAAAATTATTTTCTAAAATAAATTATTAAAATATTTTAAAATTTCAAATATTAGAGTTTATAATTGGGGAAAACTAAATTCTTTTAAAACTTTTAAAAATTATAAAAGAATAAATTTTGAAAAAAGTATTTAACATGAAAATTTTAAAATTTATTAAGCTTAAATTTGAGTAAAAAGTATTAACATACAATAAAATTCATATGATTTAATAATTTCAATATTTTAAAAATATAAGAACTAAATTAGCTAGAATAATTTCTTTTGGTAATTAAAGATAAAATATAAAAAACTTTCGTGACATAAAAATTGATGAGACGAATTTATCATATAAATATTCATTCTAACTTAACCTTAGATGAGTCACAACAATCATATAACATAGTACTAACCTTTTCATGAAATTAAGGCCAATTAAAATAAATTATTATATGCAAGAAGTTTGAAAGAAAAGAACTTTGAAAATAACGATTTTATTTTAAAAAGAAGATACGTTATTAAATTATATAATAATTGCTGGATTGCTGATTTAATTAGTTAATAATTAAATTTGTATTATTAAATATCTGGATTTAAATATCACATACTTTTGTAAGCATCTTTCTTAATCCTAGTGAGCATGATCCGACCTAATTAAATTATTATTTTTTTAAAATTATATTATGATTACCAAATTTAAAAAGTCTGTCGATGCCATAAAATATTTACTATTTACTATTTTGTTAAATTCATCTATGAATATTATTGCATGTGTAAATTAGTTGATAAAGAATTATTTTAATTTTATTTATAATTTCGAAGGCAAATTAAAAAAAGACAAAGTTCTCGTACGTAATAAATCAATTTTAATTGTCATAACAATTAATCCGATTTACATCTAAATAAGAAATACGACAAAAAAAAAATCAATTCCCCACTGGAATAATTAAGTAAGAGAATTTAACAACACGGAGGCATTACGTCACATTATCTTAGATGTTCAATCTCCAAGCTCAAATAAAAATTATTCATCCATTATTTTTTAAGGTTTATTTAACTTGTGTAAAATGATACACGTTAGGAAATTAAAAAATTGAAAGTTTTATTTAAAAATTGTTCACAAATAGAGCATGGATCTCTTAAAATGCTAGAGCAGTTACCCTAGACTAAACAAAAGTATTTTTATTCTCTATTTAAATGTGTCACTTAAATTACAATGGGGTCTTCGAGGCCATTTATAGGAATCAGGGTCAGAGGTAACCGCTTCGCTAAGCTCTACCACACTCGGTTATGGTCGTGGGTGAAGAGAGGATTTTGAATCTCCTATGTTCTAGGAGATAAGGGATGAGGATGAGGGCACGTGCTACACTACCAAGTATGGAGGGAACAACACGTGCCTCACGAGCCTTATTCCCAGTCGTGGGGGGAATAAGAGCCCCCTAGTCATGAGCATTTGAGCGAAGCTTAGGCCGAGTGACTAAGTGCTTTTGTGAACCGAGTCTAGGTACCTTATGGTTGGGTGGTGTAGCCTTCCCAATCCTGGTGGACGGGACTGGGTTGAAAGTAGCTTTTTCGAGTGGAAGGAAATCCGAGAGGTGCATTTGTTCCGACCCGAGTAGAAGGAAATCTGAGAGATGCATTTGTTCCAATCCGAGTAGAAAGAAAATCTGAGCGATGTAGCTTCTCACCTTACTTTTACTTTTGTATATCTTATTCCTACATGGATGGATCATCTGCCATGTGGCAGAGGGTAGCTAACCGTCATTTTTTCTTCCCATGGGGTGTCTGCACACGCCTATTATGATTACATCGTTTTCGCATCCCTAGGTCATTAAAGGCGCGTTTTTTCGGGATATGGGGCGTCACTTCATTAAAGAGACTGTTTGAACAATCATGTCCTTTAGCTTGAGGCTTCTGTTCCCCAATCGTTGGATCTGATGTACTGAAGGGTCGCCTCTTTCCCTTATAAATATACTTTTCCTCTTTGTTTCGCACTTTTACGTTCCGTTCTTCTCATGTCTGAAATTCTTGCCTTCTTCGTAGTCTTTAGCATACCATCACAGGGAATGATTACTGAAGCTCTTGTTCCTCATTTCTCCATAACATTTTTTCTTCTTCTTGCCTACTCTGCTTATCAGGTTAGTGCTCCCTTCTTTCGTGTTTCCCTTACCCTAAGGTGTCATGGGGTCGTCTGTTAGGGGTGTGTATAACTGGGTGAAGGATGAGGTTCTAGCTATCCCTCCGTCCCTCTAGAGTGAGGAGTCTGTGGCCAAGTTGTGGGAGGGGGAACCTTCAGCCACTCTACCTTCGCTTGTAATGTGGAGTGTGTTAGTTGTTCGTCGTCGGATCGGGTCTGCCATGAACGTATCGATCCAAATGAGCTGGATTTTACCTTTGTATACGAAACCTTTTTTTCTCACCTCCACTTGTCTTTCCCTTTATCAAAGTTTGAGATCAGGGTTCTAAATGCTCTGAACGTTGCCCCCACTCAACTCCACCCAATCGATGGGCGTTCGTGAAGGCTTTTAAAGTGTTGTTCGAGTAGTTTGGTCGTCCTCCCTCTGTACCCCTCTTTTTCTATTTCTTTAATTCCAAAATCCCAAAGGCAGGGGTGTCTGTGGGCTGGGTTTCTCTGTATAGGGTGGCCCATCGTAACTTGATTCGGGCCTTTGATTAGTCGTATAAGAACTTTACGACTGGGTATTTTAAAATTCAAGTCGGGCTCAATCTGCTCGGGGAGGACTTTCTACATTACTCTGACGCTCGTCCCTAGTTTCCCTTTTATTAGACCCGTGCGCTAGTCCAATTTCGAGTGTCCTGGGAATATCTATCTCTGTCTGAGAGGTTGGATGCAAAAATTTTTCTTGAGGATGTAAAGTTGTATTTTAGTTCACAGGTGTTGATTCCCCTATCACCTCATCCGAGCGTCTTGGACACCTGGATACGTGAGTAGAGCCTGCTCTTCTGTATTTAATTTGATTTCTCTAACTTTTCTTTTCCTCTGATTCTTTGTGTGTATGCAGGTGACATGGCTCCTCGTAATTTGCCACTGAAGGATCTAAAGAAGCACTACCCGGGAGTCGAACCTAAAGCTGTCAGAAAAAGGAGGTGCTAAGAAAGAGGGCATATCTGCTGCCCGGGGGAGTGATCCTAAAATTTCCGTGGTTACTGTAGCAGAGCTAGTTACTGTCGTGCCTACGGGTCGTAGTTAAAGAGGGAGTTAGGCCGTTCGTCGAAGAAACATCCTCAGTGTGAGCCAACATTGTAAGATCAAACCCGAGGGGCGGTGGAGAGTGCAATGTCAGCGACTACCTAGGCTGAGATCCAAATGGAGACTACTTCAGGGGCTATCCTAGTATCTGAAAGCCCCAGCGAGAGATTGAGCCTCTTGTGACTCAGAGTCAGATTCCTAAGGAGTGTACTGATACTGTCACCACCGAGAAGATTACAAGCTCTCTGCCTAGTGAAACAGAGACTGTTGAGGGCCAGTATAAGGCATTTGCGAATGGGTCTCTATGTTCTGATCGGAATCTAGCTTGCTCGCTATAGGATGCTCGATTTTTGGTTCCTCGATATGTGGATTGGGCTTGTTGTTCAAAGAGGATAAGGAGAAGTATGAAGCTTCGAATGTTGTGGCTATGTATCGAGTTGTCGAGATGTTCAACCTTTGGGCTACCTCAATGACCCGGTATATGGAGAAGTAGTTTTGTGCTCAGGGGGAGAAGTTAGAGGTGCTAAAGGCAGAGAATGCGTCTTTGAAGAGGGAGAACGAATCCCTAAAGGGGGCTAGCAAGTTGTCGTCTTTGCAGCTGCAGGATGTGATGAAGGCTGTGGTGGGTTGAAGGATGATTTAACCCGGGTAAAGTCAGATTTGGAGACGGTGCAATTTGGTCACGCTATGGCAGAGTCTAAACTAGCCATCACCGAGGAGAGATGTTCCTACTGGGAGAGGCATCTTGGTGCGGTGGAAAGGTCGTATGGTATTGTGTCTATGATGAAGAAAGATGTGGAAGGGAAGCTCCAGAAAGCTAGAGAAGAGCTGAAGATTGTCAATGAAAAGCACAAACAGGAGAAAGCGGAGTCAGAGGCTCATATAGTGGCATTGGAAACACAAATTTCTTAAAAATATATGGCTGCATATGAGTTGTGTTGTGAGCAGATTATGGTACTAAATCCGACTTCTAGCCTTAATTGGGAGGGGCTTGATCCTTTTAAAATTGTAGTGGATGGTTAGATTATTGATCTTTCTAACTCTGATGATGAGGAAAGAGTAGCACAGGAGAATGCGAGTCACACTGTCACTAAGTTGGAACTCACTGTAGGAGGAGTAGCGCAATTAGATGCGAGCCACACTGTCACTCAGCCAGAACTCGCTGCGAAAGCAGTAGCACATGTGGATGCAAGCCAAATTGTAGGTAAGGGGATTCCTTAGGGTGAAACTACCAACATCGATCCCGAGTGATATGGTTATTTTCTTTCATTTCCTGAAAAATTGTTATGTATGGAGAAACTTTATGTAAATGATGACTTTATAAATTACCTGTGTGGTTTTTTTTACTATGAGAATAGCTTTGTATTTCCAAACTTGACGTATCCTTTCGTGCATTCCCTGGGAGGGTATCATACCTTCCAGGCTTTGGGAGTCAATCTTCCTGAGTGAGCGTATTTGCACTCAGGTTTCTTAACGTATTTTTATGTTTCAAGCTTCATGAGCTGTTTCCCCCGGGTGAGCATATCTTATTAGGGTTTCTTGTATTTAACATATTTTTATGTTTCAAGCTTCGTGAGTCATTTTTCCGGGTAAGTGTATCTCACCCGGGTTTTTCATACTTAACGTATATTTATATTTCAAGCTTCGTGAGTCGTTTCCCCCGGGTAAGCGTATCTCACTCGGGTTTTTCATACTTTATGTTTCAAGCTTCATGAGTCGTTTCCCTCGAGTGAATGTATCACATTTGGGTTTTTCATACTTAACGTATTTTGACACATAAGAAGTTTGTAGACTGAAAAAGTGATCACGACTTTTATTGAAATAGGGGCCTCATTAAAACCTCCCAGGAGAAAAAACCCTGGGGGAAAGAATTTCCTTGGTAGGAAAAAGAGTGCCCTTCCTCGTACATTAGCTATGATACAACTTTAAATGCGTGGCATTCCATGTTCTTGGGATATCTTTTCCTAATAGTTCCTTCGGTCGGTATGCGTCTTTTCCGATAGCTTCTTTCACTCGGTATGGCCTGTTAGGGAATCCTTAATGAGCAGCGGAAATACAAGGATTCCCATAGGATTTGCAAACGCCATGTTTCAAAGCATAAGAAAAACACAAAAAAATATTGCATTTTAGGATTACCTCTTGAAGAATATCGAAGCAATCGTAGCTTCGTCCTTAAGGAGTCCACACGAGTACTCCCACCAGAAATGCTACACCTTCTAAATGTTAGTTTGACGGCGTGTAGTTTTTGCAACTTTTGCATATTTTGTGTCTCTTTTTTTAGGTAGCCACCTATGAGCATCTTATGCTCTATTTATAGGCTTAGGTTTGACCTAATTTGCTCTCTAAATAGTGGGCTCCTTAATGAGTTAGGCCCAATAGTTTTATTTTAGTCTAACTAAAATAAAAAGCTATTTTCTGATGGCCTTACTCTATGTGTGTGACCCTATAGGTAAAATACTTGGTTATATTAATAATAAACTATTTTATTATTAATATAAAATAAGAGCGGCATCTAGCAATGCATCATTATGTCCGAATATTATTTAATATCAACACAACCTATAAGTGATAATTATTTTATATGTTTGTTCCTTTTGTCACGATATCCTAATTGGGCCCAAGGCATGGTCGCGTCATCCTTGTACGGCCCAATTTATTTTACTTGATACTGGAGTAGACTTTATCTTAATAAATATCTAATATTTATTATTTCTAGCATGACCATGCATTTCCTTAGTCTAACTCCATCAAGTGGCCTATAAATATCACTCTTGTCACATAGGAGAGACAAATCCCATCTACATCACTCACATCCCTCTGTATAATTTATTCATTGCCTAATCACAATCTTTATAGTCCTCTTGTTATAGAAGACGTTTGATTGTATTAAAACAACAAACTCCTTGTGTAGGAATCGTAGTTACTTCAGGTCGAAGGACTACATATACCATTATCACATTGAGAATCGTTTATGACATTCATGTAACGATCCATGCAACGTTCTCATGGTGGGTCTGTCCAGTACATCATTACTCTTAATGTGTACCCGTATGAAGATTTGATATCATTTATATCCATGATCTATGACATCAGATCATCAGTACACTCACACACTAGTCTTAATGTATTTACATGTCCCCACGTAAATACTTGACTAGAGACATTTTAGGAATAACTTTCATATGACCTATTACTCCAAGGATAAATAAAGGCTGTTAAACTATTTAAAAAAAATGCCTTATACAAAATGATGCGTTCTATATAGGCTCTTAGTGCATATTTCCAACAATCTCCCACTTGTGCTTAGAGCCGAAAAGGTTAATGCCCAATGACGTCTACAGTGCCCTCATGCTTTTGCTACACAAGCGGTTTTACTAATGGGTTCCTAACAATTGTGTTGGTATGCATATTACATATTTTCACATCTTCCAAAGATGAAACTATTTAAGTATATACTTGGATTAATCCACTTCCTTATATTGTTATATGGTTCCATTGTCATCATAGTGGAAACTCATATGGTCCAAAACATTTGAAATGATTAAATATAAATTGACTTCTTTTGTAATTTATCATAGCAAAATACTTAGATTTGTTAGTAGAACCAACGACTGTTTCTTGCTTTGAACCTTTCAAGCATACATATTTGATTGCAATCTTAAGTCTTTCAAATTAATCAGAAGATTGGCATCAGTGTAACCTTTACAACGAGCTCATCTTTCATTTATGAAGATCAAATCCTTAGTCCTTCTTAAGTGTTTAAGGATATTCCTGATTATAGAATGAGATTATTAGTTCTAGAAGAAGCATGTCTTCTACATGTAATATTAAAACTATAATTGTGCAGTTACTAACCCTTTTATAGTCACAAGATTTATCTTTATTCTTTAATGAAGATTCTAGCTTCTAAAAGCTTGCTTTAGTCCATAAATGGAACATTTGTAGTTCACATATCTTCCTAGATGTTTTAGGCATAAAAGGCCTTTAGGTTGTGTCATATACACATCCTCAAGATGATTTCCATCTTGACATCTATCTATCATATCTCATAATGGTGGTATACTACTACAACAAGCAGGATCTAAATGATCTTTAAGCTAATTGAATTTTGTCAATCTTGCTTTTAAAGGTACTCTTATTACCATTCATGTTTAGTTTTCCTTTTGAAAACCCACTTGCATCCTATAGGTTACCCTTTAGGTGTGTCAACCAAGGTTCATACCTTGTTAATATACATGGAACTCGTTTCAAATCCCATGGTCTTATGCCATGTCTTAGAATCTAAACTTGCATTGGCTTCTTTATAAGAAGCTTGGTCATTTAGCAATGTGCCTCCTTCCTGATTTATAAGATATCCATATCTTTCAGGTTTGGTGACATATCCTATTTGATCTTACGCAACTCTTGTGCTACCGAAGCTAAGGATGTAATAACACTTTGTGATTTCTGCTACAAGTCCATCCTAAACTTTTGAATGCTTTGTGATGCTTGAATTTCTTCAAGTTCTACTATCCTCTTACTGATTCTTTAAGGGATGTACTCTTATTCAAGAATACAACATTCTAAGTAACAAGTCTTTTATTCTTAGATGGATTGTAGAATTGATAACCCTTAGCTTTCTTTGGGCATCTCACAGAAGACATTTATCCAATTTGGATCTGACCTTGTCAGAGTTGGATGCTCTGTAGAAGCACCATAGTTCCAAATTATTAGTAAAGACATACTAGGTTTCTTCCTAGTCCATATCATATATGGTTTCTTTAATAAATTCTAAGATGGAACATGGTTAAGTGTAGAAATTTTATTAATAAAGGAACATTGAAGGAGTTAGAGATGTTTGATAATAATCAATAATCAAACTATGTCCAACAAGGTTTGACTTTTCCCCATAGAGATGCTATTATGGCATTCCATGAGGAATGAGTTAAGAGGTAATCTCTTACTCTATTAGATAGTTATCAAACTTGTAGCTCAAATTATTTACTATCTTGATCTAATCAAGAGCTTTAATTGTCTTGCCAATTTGGTTTTTCACTTCATTATGAATTCTTTGAACTTTTCAAATACTTTCTAACTTATGTTACATAAATCCATACTCATTGACTTTTCAATTAGTATGTTAAAGTATTGAAAAACATATCTAGTTATTGTTCCAATAGGCCCACATACATCGTCATGTATTAGATAATAGATTACTCATTTATTCAATGAATAAAGTCTTAATTATCTCTCCAATAAATAAGATTTACATGTCTCCATTGATTCCAAAATCAAAAGAGTCCATATAACCACATTAAGGTATTTAGAAATATGTTTTGTATTCATTTGCCTTAGGAGACAATACCATGTAAGTAAGTTTCAAAATCACTTATTTTAACCTACTTTGACAGTTGTTATAGATGGGGGTTTTGAGATTTAGGATGTGGAATCCATTACTCAATTGTGCATCAACATCCTTTTGAAGAAATAAAGTTATTTATAATAAAAAACATTTCTTGTCCAACAAGAAACAATATGCACAATGTCTAGTTCACTAACTAGCCCAATAGGTAAAGATCTTATCTTTATTGTAGCAACTTTTGCTCGATTTTACACAGATTTCTCCACCTTTAACAAGTGATCTACTTCCTCGATCTTTCAAAATTTGAGATCTACTACTAGTATCTGATACTAATGTTAGTGAAGTAAAATAACTTGACTTCTATAACATGACCTGTAGTGGAAGTCTTACTTCCCTTTCTTTTGAACTCCTTCAGGTTCTTTAGACAAATTATTTCAATGTCTTATTTGGCTAAAATTGGAAATAATTTCCTTTCTTGATCACCTTTTAGACTTCCAAACCAACTTGGCCTTAATAAAGTCTGTATACGATCATATCGTATATCTCCCATATATTCATATTACCTTTTACAGCTTAGAGTTTATGCAGGCTCCATAGGGTATTCAAGACCCAACCATAGATGATATATAAGCCAAACATGACACACTGCCACTTCATCTTTATTGAAGATAATTCTCAAGTCTTAATACCTATCTAGGCATTTTTCCAGATAAAGTGTCCTTCCAAAGAACAGATTGCAACAAAACAATATTTGGTTTGTCATGGTTATTCTAAAACAAATTAAAATCTATCACTTCTATTTGAAACATATTTAAATTTTGGTCATTAAATAAATATGTTGTCTCCCACTATTTTGATTCAAAACAAATACCCTCACTGAATCATAAAAAATCCCATTGGAAGATTTTTCTAGTAGGCCAAGATCCATATTTGGCCTAGTGTTGAGTCATCTTTGGCTAATCGTCCAACCCTTGGTTATTTAGGTAGGAAATATATTTTCAATTGCATCTCATGCAACTCTTGGATGATTGAGTGGGTAACTCTTTACCCTTATTCATCTTATGAATTTAAGCTTAATCCTTACGCCTCTAAGTTATTTTCAATCCAATTGAAAAACTTAATTAAATTTGGATATTACAATTATCCCATCATGCCTTACTAGTATAAATGATAGCACCCTGCTTTGGCAGGCCCACTATTTATTGACATTAGTCTCGATAAGTGTTACTTATTAGAAGATGTTTAAACTTAATATTAACGCTTCTAGGTTCTTCAATCTAATTGAAGTTACCTAGATAAGTCCAATAACAAATGGTTGGATAATCCAATTATCCATCATCCTTTACTAATATCAATAAAAGCACCCTGCTTTGGCAGAACCTACACTTTATTGAAACTAGCATTGATGATTGTTGTTTATTAGAATACGTTTTAGACTGTTCATACCTTTAGGCTTTTCCAATCGAATTGAAAAATGTCTATTTGAATAAAACTTAATAAGTTATACTTGGATAATCCAATTATCCAATCATGTCCTACTAAACATAAATAAAGGCACCCAACTATAACGTGACCTGCACTTTATTTATATCAAGTTAGACGTTATTACTTATTGGAAGGTATGATTGTCGGGCTTGAGGGATTTCAATTTTCTTATTGTTCATTACCCACTTTCATTAAACGCTTTAACGCAAAATAAAACCCCAAAACATGCAATCAAAATTGTGAGATGGTTATGGTCTTCCTAGAAAATAAAATAAAATAAACCTAAAGGAACTATGGTGTCTTGACTTCATGAAGTCCTACTTCTTGAAACCACCATCCTCCTGGAGTCACCACTCCTTTGTTCCTTTCAAGGTCATATCCATCAAGAATCATCACTCTAGGTTTCTTCTAGGTCTCCACCTTGTTGGCTTTTCAAAGATTACAATGTAATAAAGAAAACTCGTTTTACATACGAGTGAAGGGTTGAGAGAAGAAATTTAAGAATAGAGAAAGGCACAACACGTAGGCTGTATTTAAAATTAAATAAAAAAATCTAAGACCATAACCATTCACCGCTGGACGTGTTAATTAATCAACTAATAGAGTAATCAATTATGTTTAAAATAAAATAAATTTTAAAACACATAATTAAACACGCGGGGTCATAAAAAGAAAACGACGCAAAGAAATTTGGCGGCTCCGTTGACCATTCAATAGACAGGGTCAGGGGGTGTTCCAACCCAAAAATTTAGTACTGTAATCAGGTTAGTTCCTAGGAAAGAGAGGTGGGTCTGGAGTGACCGCTTAAGTACCAAGTCTTTCCTAGCCAGAACGTTCCACTGACCATTAACAGCTCAAAATATTCGGTTATGATTTCAAACAATTTGAAATCTTAAATTTTGAAACGGTCAAAGTTTAACTTTTAAACCTTATCTTTTGACCCTTACAATTATCCTAAAATACAAATAGTCAAAGTTTAACTTTTGAACCTTATCTCTAGAGTCTCAACAATCATCTTATTTTTTAGGAACGATCAAGGTTTCAATTTTAGACCTTATCTCTAGAGTTCAAAATATTTTATTTTGAATCCTATTAAATTTGATAAAGATCTTATCTTTAATTTGTAACCTTTGCAAATCCTATCAAATTTATTAAGGATTACATATTTGATTTTAAAATTATTAAATTTAACAAAGATCTTATCTTCTATTTGTAACAATTATAAATCATATTAAATTTAACAAATATGAATTAATTTGTAACTCCTACAAATCACATTAATTTTAAAAAGATCACATAGCATGCAAATCCTATTAAAATTAATAAGAATAAATTATTTAGATTTGTAACTCTTACAAATCACATTAATTTTAAAAAGATCACAAACCATGCAAATCCTATTAAAATTAATAAAAATAAATTATTTAAATTTATAACTCTTACAAACTTTAAATTTAACAAACAATTAAAATTTGATTTGCATCTTTTACAAATCAAATTTAAAATATAATATTAAAATCAAATATTTTATTTGTAACATTTACAAATAAATAAAATACCATTACAGCTAGGGTTTAACTCTTAAACTTTCTAAACACAATCTCACATGAACAATTCATATTAGAAAAGAGAAAGCATATAGACGTGCATTGCATACAACCCTTCATTTCAATTTAATTAAACAAACATAAAATATGTCTTATAATTAGAACAAATGTAAAACAATCACCATTGCAATATACAACATGTTCATATAATAAAGCACATCCCAAAAACATGTTCTTTAATTAAAATGTTGAGAAAAGCAATCAATATACACAAAACAAAAATAAATTGATACTAGCTTTCAAAAGGTGCAACCTTTGCAACATATCTCATAAAAATGAAACCTTTACATAATATCTCATTAAAAATGCAACCTTAGCAACATATCTAATCAAAGATGCAACCTTTGCAAAAGGATTTAACCTTTACAATTCTTTCCGTAAAAGAAATTTTTTTTACATGTTCTTTAAACAAACATTTGCCCAAAACACAGTTTTACAATCAAGCTCTGATACCACTGTTAGGGAATCCCTAGTGCATGAGCAGCGGAAATACAAGGATTCCTATAGGATTTGCAAAGCGTCATGTTTCAAAGCATAAGACAAACATAAAAAAATATTGCGTTTTACGATTACCTCTTGAAGAATATCGAAGCAATCGTAGCCTCGTCCTTTAGGAGTCTACACGAGTACTCTTACCAGAAATGCTACACCTTTCAAATGCTAGTTTGCCAGCGTGTAGCTTTTGCAACTTTTGCATATTTTGTGTCTCTTTTTTTAGGTAGCCACCTATGAGCATCTTATGCTCTATTTATAGGCTTAGGTTTGACCTAATTTGCTCTCTAAAGAGTAGGCTCCTTACTCATTCTAAATGAGTTAGGCCCAATAGTTTTATTTTAGTCCAACTAAAATAAAAAGCTATTTTCTGATGGACTTACTCTATGTGTGTGACCCTATAGGTAAAATAATCGGTTATATTAATAATAAACTATTTTATTATTAATATAAAATAAGAGCGGCATCTAGCAATGCATCATTATGTCTGAATGTTATTTAATATCAACATAACTTATAAGTGATAATTATTTTATATGTTTGTTCCTTTTGTCACGATATCCCAATTGGGCCCAAGGCATGATCTCGTCATCCTTGTACGACCCAATTTATTTTACTTGATACCGAGTAGACTTTATCTGAATAAATATCTAATATTTATTCTTTCTAGCATGACCATGCATTTCCTTAGTCTCACTCCATCAAGTGGCCTATAGATATCACTCTTGTCACATAGGAGAGACAAATCTTATCTACATTACTCACATCCCTCTACATAATTTGTTCATTGCCTAACAACAACCTTTATAGTCCTCTTGTTATAGAAGATGTTTGATTGTATTAAAACAACAAACTCCTTGTGTAGGAATCGTAGTTACTTTAGGTCAAAGGACTACATATACCATTATCATATTGAGAATCGTTTATGACATTCATGTAACGATCCATGCAACGTTCTCATGGTAGGTCTGTCCAGTACATCATTACTCTTAATGTGTACCCGTGTGAAGACTTGATATCATCTATATCCATGATCTGTGAGATCAGATCATCAGTACACTCACACACTAGTCTTAATGTATTTACATGTCCCCACGTAAATACTTGACTAGAGACATTTTAGGAATAACTCTCATATGACCTATTACTTGAAGGATAAATAAAGGCTGTTAAACTATTTAACAAAATATGCCTTATACAAAATGATGCATCCTATATAGGCTCTTAGTGCATATTTCCAACGTGGCCCATCCCAGTTAGTTATAAATTTTCCGTCTTCGTGTGGTCTCTGATTGTTATCTATGATGCATAGGACCAAGTCCCTTTTTCACAAAGGTCGGGGTTGGAGCATGGAATTCTATCTCTAGGCGGACTTCTGTTTGGAAGCCTGGATTTTAACAAAAGCTATGTCACGCTCTTCCAAACTAAGGTCTAGGTCTTCTCGTCTTCCTTCATCATTGTTCTCCTCCTCATAGGTGATACGTTGAGGGGATGGTTCTCCAAGCTCTACTGGGATCACAACATCATCCCCGTATGTGAGTCAAAATGGAGTTTCATGGGTTGAAGAATATGATGTCGTGTAGTATACCCACAAAGCTCTCGGTAACTCTTTCTCCCATCTGCCTTTGGTTTGTCTTAGGCCCCATTTCAGTTCCTAGAGGTTGACCTTGTTTGCTGCTTCGACTTGCCCATTTGTTTGTGGGTGTTCAATGGAAGAGAATTTTCACTTAATACCCAAGTTATTGCAGAACTAAACGAAATCTTTGTCCTTAAATTATCGCCTATTGTTAGAGATAATAGTGTGAGGGAGTCCATGCCGATAGATTATGTGCTTCCATGTGAAGGTTTAAACCTTGCAGCAGTAATGGTTACAAGGGGCTCAACCTTGATCTACTTGGTAAAGAAGTCGATTGCCACTAGGAGGAACTATACTTAGCCCTTTCTAGCTAGGAATAGTCCTAAGATGTCCATCCCCATGTGTTGAAGGGCCATGGAGAAAGGATTCTGTGTAAGGGTTCGGGGTGGCTGTTGATCCAGTTAGCATTTCACTGGCATAGGTTACATTTCTTGACGAACTTGGAACAGTCCGTGCAAAAAGATAGCCAGAAGTAGCCTGCTCTGAGAACCCCAGCGGAAAGTAGGCAGACTCCCCCGTAGAGGCCATAAATTCCTGAGTGGAGCTCCCTCATAACGTAAGTTCATCTAGGCATTTCAGGAGAGGCATGGTAAATCCTCGCTTGTAAAGCTGCCTATCTAGTAACGTATAGTTTACTGCTTGTGCTTGGAGCTTCTTGGCCAGCAGGGAATCCTTTGGGAGGGTTCCATGAAGAAGAAAACTTACGATCAGGGTCATCTAGGTTTTCTTAGTTGGAACTTTGGCTATTTAAAATGTCTGTTCCGTCTCCTGTATTATGGGTTCTTCAAGAGTCACCTGCACGTTTGTTTTCAATTTGCCTGACTTGACGGTACTGGCCAATTTTGAGAGTAAGTGGGCTAACTCATTTTCTGCTCTTAGGACGTGGACCACTCGAAAAAGCTTGAGCTCGTTAGCCAACCGGTTTACATACATTAAGCATTTTACCAAGGTTGGGTCTTTCACTTAGTAGGACCCATCCACCTGTAAGGCGACCAACTGAGAATCCGTCTTTACCTATAGACATCTGGCTCCTAAATCCAATGCCATTCGTAAACCAACAATCAGAGCTTTATACTCCACCTGATTGTTGCTAGCCTTAAACATGAATCTAAGAGACTCTTGTACCACCAAGCCAGTAAGTGATTCTAGTATAATGCTGGCCCCACTACCTTTGACATTAGAGGACCCATCCACAGAGAGAGTCCATAAGGCGTGCTTAGCATCATAAGTTTCTTTTTCCTCCTAAACTCTACCAAAAAATCTACCAAGACCTGTGCCTTAATGGGGCCTTATGTCCCATATCAGATACCATACTTGGAGAGTTCTATTGCTCAAGCTACCATCTGACCCGCAAGCTTGGGCTTCTGGGGCATTCTGCTGAGGGGCTCATCGGTTCTGACCACGATTTGGTGACTGTGGAAGTAGGATCAGAGTTGGCGTTTGGCTATCACCAAACTATATGTAAAATTTTTGACCGTCTGATATTGTGTCTCTGCCCCTGCAAGGTTTTACTGGTAAAGTAGATTAGTCACTAGATGAGGCCATCTCCTTGGAATAGGGCCAAGCTGAATATGTCTACCCCAGCCAAGAGGTAAAGGACAAGTTTCGACCCAGGGTTCGGCTTGGTTAGGATTAGTGGGGACGCCAGGTAAGCCTTCAGATCTTGGAATGTTGTTTTGTACTCTAGTGTCCATGCAAAAGTATCTGTCTTCTTCAATATTTTATAAAAGGGCATGGATTTCTTTGTGAATTTTGAGAGAAACCAAGACAGAGTAGTGATCCGACCGGTGAGACATTGGACATCTATGACGTTGTGAGGGCTTCTCATTTCCAATATGGCACGACATTGGTCTGGTTCGCCTTAATCCCCCGATATGCTAGCATGTAGCCTAAGAATTTATGCCTTATACCTCAAAAGAACATTTTTCGGGGTTTAGGTGCATGTTGTGTTGCCGGAGCTCGGAGAACGTTTCTTCCAGGTCCTGAACATGTGATTCTACCATCATGGTTTTTACCATCATATTGTCTACGTATACCTCCATGTTCCGACCGATTTTCTTTGCAAAAATTTTGTCCACCAAACGTGGCCGAATGGCATAACTCGTTAATAGAAATTTGCCCCCCAGTGATAAAAGCTATTTTTTCTTCATCCCTATGGTCCATGCAGATTTGGTTGTAACCCGAGTAGCCATCCATGAAGCTCAGGATCCTGTAACCTGAGGTGCCATCTACCAACCGATCAATGTTAGGCAAAAGGTAAGGGTCTTTAGGACATACGTTATTTAGATCAGTAAAGTCGACACACATCTGCCATTTGTCGTTTTCCTTTTTTACCATAACGCTATTTGTAGCGAAACATTTATTTGTTTCCTCCTTTATTGCCGCTCTCCTGTTTGGTCCTAATTTCTTGGGCTTTTGGGAGACAGGTTTGACATCTGGCTTTATGTTGAGCGAATGGCAAATGACATTGGGGTCAATGTCAAGCATGTTCACGGGATTCCAAGCAAAGAGGTCCGCGTTGGCTTTCAACAATCTGATCAAAGCTTCTTCGATGGTCAAGTCGAGTATGATTCTTGTGAACTGGCTAGGATTTGGACCAATTTGAATGAGTTTCAGGGAATCCACTGGCTGAGGTCTTTCGTAGTGCCTATCGTCATGGGGTCAAAGCCAGTCTCGATATCTTCATCCACTATAAAGGTTTCTTTGGGTCTTAGGATCTCGTAATAGCACTCTTGTGCCATCTCTAGGTCTGCTCTCACTACTCTAATTCTTCCATCTCCCAAAAGGAACTTCATTGTTAGGTGCATCGTGGAAACTACTGCCCCTAAGGCGTTGAAGGATGGGCGACCCAACAAGGCGTTGTAAGAGTTAGGGAAATTAACTACCAGGAATTTGGCCATGATGGCCAGACTGCTTGCTCTGATTCCAAAGGTGGTCTTTAACTCCATGTATCATAGGACCTATACAAAATCACTAAAAAAACTGAGTAAGGCACCGTCATACCTTTTCAGTCAGTGATGGGGTAGGTGTATCGTCTAGTACGCCTTCCAATGTAGGATGTCTACTGAGCTCCCCTGGTCCACAAGTACCCATTCCATGATGTAGTCAACGACCCCCATGGTAACCATCATTGGCTTATCTTTATTTGGGCCTCCTTCGGGAAAGTCTGACCTGTCAAAGATTATGATTCTGTTCCTGTACTTCCTTGTAACAAGTTTACCTATTTCATCTGTTGCTGATGGTGTACCCAGGTTCTAAAGAATCCCCCTGAGATTGTATGAATGACCTACCTTCTATTATCCTTTTCCTCTTCTGGTTTCTAAGATTGGGTACGGTCTGTCCGGGGGGGGGGGGTCTCGGGTCTAGAGCTCTACTTGGTCTGAGGGCTCTCTCTCCCTCTTTTGGTTTTCCTCGCATGTTATGTCATTCTTATGGTAAACAAACCTTTCTAAATGCCCCTGGCGGATCAGGTGTTCAATCTAGTTCCAGAGGGAGCGGCAGTCTTTCGTTCCATGCCCGGGGGCTCAATGGAATCCAAAAAATTTGGTTTTGGCTGTGCCCTTGGGCCCTTCCCAGGAGGGGGGAGCTTAATATAGTCCTCATGCATGATTCGATCGCGTCTGTCATTCAGTAGAGTGAATCGGTTGTACTTGGGGGCCAGGTAAGCTTTGAAACACTTGTCCCGATTTGGTTTGGGGCTTCTTCGCCTGGGCTCCGCTCGGTGAGTGGTTTGCTCTGAGTGCCCCACGCGATCTGCTTCTTTCTCCTTCATGCTAATGTATCGAGCCACACATTGCCTGAAGTTATCCATGTCGAGGGGTGGTTTCTTGGCCAGGGAGTCGGAAAACTGGTATAATGAGTATGTCTCTCATTAGGCGATTAAGGCCAAGGCTGCACTCTGGTACAATAAGTATGTCTTTCAATGACGCTTCGAGATTAGAAATCTGGTGTTACATTGATCCAGCATTAGAAATAAATTTTCCCATTAAGGAAAACTTGCATCGACATGGGAAGGCCCCTACCGCATCTATAAGGTGTTAGGTAAAGGAACTTATCATTTCTTCTTCTTCTTCTTCTTTGCCATTGTTACCTTTGGCGCCAACTAAAACCTAGGAGGGAACAAAAGAATTGGAGGGAGGTAAAAGGTTGCGACTAGATAAGCGATGGGTCTGACTTAGAGATGAAAGTAGCGATGGTGGTTTGTAAATTTTAGCAACAGGATTCTGTTGGTCGTTGATGTGGTCACTAATATTTCTTGTCAGAGTCCCTTTCATGTTGCGGTCACTAACACGGTCACTAATTAATGACGGCAATCTTCGGTCGCTAACTTGGAGTAGCTATCAGGGATTTTTCTAGTAGTGATTGCTACAATTGGCACGAAGTTGAAGTGCTTGCCCAACACTTCAAGATTCCTTACCAAGCCCCATCCATTTGGGTGCAGCCGAGTGGGGAACAATCCAAAAATCTCAATACACCCATCTCAAACTCTGTTAGAGGTAATCGAACATTGAGATGGGAGAAAAGGATGTCGTATATGTAGATGGTTCAATCATCTTCTAACATATAGCAGACATGATCCTGTGGTCGGGGTGCAAGCATGGAGTAACATTTTTCGTACTTCTCCGTGAAGTGTACGGTGAATTTGGGGTCCATTTCTCCCCCGTTCTTCTATGCATGGCACAAGGTAGTGTTTAATATTTCCTTCTGTACCCAGATGAATGACTTTTTAGCTTTCAACCTTATCCAATCTATTCGGTTAGCAACAACGGTTTAGCACCCCGGAATAGTCTTGATAGCTCTTGATTGTCCCTCCTCAGTGGTTATTGTTGTAATGTGCCTTGGTTCGCCCACGCTACTATAAAAGGCCACATCGTTAGAAATGTATAAATAAAAGTTGTTTTCACCCTTTGAACCCCCCGTGACTCTAGAATCCATGGAGGATTCATGAGAGATTTTCCATCTCTATGGCTTCGTCCCTAGGGCATTACCTTTTTTGGACAATGTGACCCAACTCCAAGGGGGCCAACAGTGATATGCCCACTACGACCTCTCTCTGTCCTCTCCAAGCCTTCATTTTCTCTATTTTTTTAAAAAAGTAGACGAAAGTAATGGGAGAATGAAAATGCTAAAAGAAGGGTAAAAGGGGCTACCTGAGTTTAGTTGAAGAAGGTTTTGGGAACTCTCTAAATCACAAGCAAGGGAAGTCTTAAGGGGAAGTTGAAAGCTTTCTCTCGCACTCTGCACATAGTTTTCGTAGGTAAAAATGACAGGTAACTCTTTAGAGATTTCTAGAACCACCTTTTATAATGTTTAATATCTCTCTCTCCTTTCCAGAACCACCTTTTAATGCACTCAAGGTTTATGTTTGCTTGTATTTTTTTGTGGTATCATTATGGTAATTTTAGTATGATATAATTATAATTGATGACATAAAGAGTGCATTATCAGCCGTTCTATCTAAGCTTAATCCGGACGATTCATTTACTATTATAGCCTTTAATGGAGATAGTTATCTATTTTTGAAATCTATGGAATTGGCTTCCAAGGACGTGGTTGAAAGGGCCATTGAGTGGATTAACATGAACTTTGTTCCTAGGGGCGGTACAAATATTTCCTATCCATTAAACATGGTACCATTAAATATATACGTATACTATTTCCGTAAAGATCATTAAGATATAGATTGTACTATCTGATTCAGCTATTATTATGGTCATTCTTGATTGCTAGAATGAGTAGCTTATATCCATTGGTATTCCAATAGTACTATTTTGTCCATAATTTGTTTGAGAAAATATTTGACGAAAGATATTAGTCTATTTTTAGCGGTTCAAAATTTTAACCATAACTAATGCTTTCACGATCATTTCAATTTTGTTGCACAAACTATTGTCAGCGGTTACGTTTTAGAACTGCTAAAAACTATCTATTTTTAAAGAAATTAATGCAAATGATGATGTAAACTTTTTATTTTTTATTTTCTGAAAAAATTGATATGTGTCTACTACGTGTCACTGACGAGGTGACACAGACATTAGACACCTCATCAGTTAACAATCAAAACTAAAGGTTTATTATTTTTGAAAACTTTAAAATTTTAAAAAGACCAAAATTAGACATTTTTTTAAGAGTACTGAGTTTATATTTTAACCTTAATTTTAAATATATATAATATTTTAAAAATTCTTTAACTTACGACATTATACTTACAAAAATCATTCAATAATATAACATTACGAAAACTCCGGAATGTTACGGTGACCGCAATTCATGAAAGTAAAAGAATTAATATATATATATATATATATATATATATATATATATATATATATATATATATATATATATATTTGTTAATCATGGGTTGTTTGGTGAAAGGTGATAACACTTTGCTGTTTTCAAGGAGCACAAAATTGAAATGCAACAATGGACGCTACCTGAAGATTTGTCACGTCCACGTCATCATCAAACTTTTAGAACCAAGAGCGAAATTCCAAAAATGACCCCATCTTGTAATCTATTCTCTTTTGGCTCCCTTCTTCTCTTCATATATTCCATAGTCCAACCCAACGCACAAGTTATTAACAGCCAAGTAGTTTTTTTTTTTTTTTTACTTGCTCTCTTTCTTTGCGAAGCTAGAAAGCTACGTCGTTTCCTGTTCTGAACGCTGTATTGCTATTGCCATTACGTTTTCATTGGTTCGGTTTTCATGGATAGAGTCCTAGGAGGAAAGTATCAAATCGGTAAAAAAATTGGGAGTGGATCATTCGGTGAAATTTATATTGGTGGGAAATTTTTCTCTTCCTTTTGTAATTTTTCAATTTTAAACCTTTTAATTATTATTACTATTATATTTTGTTTACCATATTTATTACTATTTTCAGGCTCAAATGTTGAGACTTCTGACATTGTGGCCATCAAAATGGTGAGTGTCACTGGAATTTACTTCAATTGTTAGCCGTTTGTTTTACTTTTTTTTTCCTTCTAAAAAAATGTTTTTTAGTTCCAATTATGGTGATGAATACAAGTGGGAAGTACAATATATTTATAATACATAAATTTCTTTCTTAAAAGTATTAGGATACCAGCTCTAAAATAAAAATGCTGGACCATATTAAATGAGCATTGTGCATAAAATGTAACAAAATAAAAACCTGCTCAAGATTTTAATACGGATATTACTGAACGGATAGTGTTATTCTAATTTAACTCACATCATCTCAAAATGCCATTAAATTTTAGTATGAAGAGCTTTACTATATATAATAGTTTTATCAGACTTATCTCAAAAAGATATATTCGAAAAAAGGTTTATCTTTTAACTTATTTTTATTATAGAACACCCTTTATTTTCTTTAAATTTGAATTCTAATACTTGAGAAGTGAGAACTACGAAAATGATCTAGTATAGGTGTTTTTTCGTTTGGGTTACAATCTGGTTGGTGATTTATAACAGCAATGTTTCTTGTGTTTATAGGAGAGTAGGAAAACCAATCAGCCGCAGCTAATGTATGAGGCCAGGTTATATAATATTCTTCAAGGAGGAAGTAAGTTAATTAGAGAAGAAGCATATCTTTTATGTTGAAATTTGAAAGTGAAAATGCTCTCACAATAATTTTTTCCTTGGATTTTGTTAATTTTTCATTGATTCTGATTCTTCCAAGTTATGGAATTGAAGGTGGTATTCCAAGAATGAAATGGTTTGGTACTGATGGAGACAATAATGCTCTGGTTATTGAACTTCTGGGACCCAGCCTTGAAGACTTCTTTTTCTTCTGTGGGGGGAAATTTTCACTCAAAACAGTTTTGATGTTGGCTGATCAGATGGTAATCATTCACTCATTTTCAGGACTGGTTTCTCAGCTTTCAATGAAGCCTTAGCTTTTTATATTATCACTTTTACTTAAAACAACTTTCTATTACCGGTAAATATAGTCTATTTAATTTTTTAAAATCCAAAATGTTAAGAATTTTGAAAGAGTCACGTCTCATTATAAAAATTAGGAGTGGTAAAATGAGTTAATTGACCCCATATTACTAGCAAGTGACTCATCTTGTATTATTAATAAACAGTTTAAATGAGTGAAGCAAGTTAATCCATCTATTGGTAATAGGTTCACATTCCCCGACCAACCCTGGTTTCTATCTATATCTTGAAAAAATAGAAAAAAATTTCTAATTGAAATGAATTTTAATGGGGTGGATTATCTCAAGAAAGAGAAAAAAATTAAAATTAACAAAAAAAAACACAAAAATGAAATATACAATGAAAACTAAATCTTTAATTTTTCATAATGTAACCTAAAAAAAATAAAATAATTTGTAAAAATAAAAGAACAAAACAAAAAAATGAGCATAATTTAATAGGCCAACCTAATTGGTTAAGGCCACTAGTTAACAGGTTGAGATGGGTTGGGAACTTCCAACCACACACCTTGTCATCTTTTCCTCACTAGGCCAGTCAATCATATATATCAACTTGTTTTTGTCACTTAACAAAAGCCAAGAACCCTAAAATAAGTTTTCAAGGCTACATAAACCCTAAATGAGAATCCTATATTTACAATGTGGGACTTAAGTGCCATACTTTATAATTTGATGCTAACATAAAACCACGAAAAATAAAATTGCACTAAAATGAAAAGTGACTTAAACCTATCATCTTGAACGTCTTATTGCAACAATCTTGTCTCTTAACATTCCCTCTTTTATCCATAACGCATCCATAGACAATTAAATGATTTAAATCTGTTTTATTTACTTGACTATATATTCAGCTTACGAGGGTAGAGTATTTGCATTCCAAGGGATTTTTGCATAGAGACATCAAACCAGATAATTTCCTTATGGGTCTAGGGAAGAAAGCAAATCAGGTAGCCTCATTAGCTTCTCAAGTATGGATAAATTTTCTGTGATAATTCCTTTATGCTTCCAACTTTTATAGTTTGATTGCTGCAATCTGTTACCCTTATACAGGTTTACATGATTGATTTTGGACTTGCAAAAGGATATAGGGACCCTATCACAAGCAAGCATATTCCTTACAGGCACAAGTTTTTCTACCTGGTTTTATTATTTTTATTCATCCTCTTCTTGTTATGGATCACATTTTGTTAAGATGTCCTATGCACTTCATAAATTTTATGGGCTTATAACCATCTTTAACTAATGAGTTAATTTTAAGTTGAGGTAGGTCTGATATTATTTTAATACATTTTAGTTGAAATATAAATTTGGTCATTTATGTTTATTTTAATTATTAATTTGGTTGTAAATATATTTTTTCTCTCAAATAATTTCAAAATGATTATTTTTATTAGAAAAATTAACAAGAACTTATCTGTTTTAAATTGGTTATCGTAGAACTAATTTTAAATATGTTACTTAAATCAATGACTATTTAAGATGATATACTTTTTAAATCTATTCTTTAATAATCTATTTAAAAAGGAACACTTCAGATAATTTTCAAATTGTAATAAACAAAGTTGAGACAAAAAAATTATTTAAAACCAAATTGAGACTTAAAATAAATGCAATAAAATTGCTAGCTCCTCTCTTTCTACTGTATAAGACAAGTAAAGGTAATAGTCACCAAGAATTTCATATCCATCCCTGCTGTAATTTAGCTAATTAAAAGTAGTTATTGTAAAAATAAATAATTCTTGCTTACATTACAATCCATGAATGATGGTTCTGTAACGTATTTCAATTAAATTCTTAAAGTAAAGTCCTTTAACTTAGAAGATAAATGCATATGGTTGCTGATGAATGGGAAGCCTTCCAACTTATAAAGTATGAAATTCCTAATGTTTATTTATTTATTTATGAATTACCTTTTTGATTTATTCTAAGTAGTACTTGTGCTTTACCAATTTAAATTTAACAAGCCAGATTATCGTGGCTGAACGTTTGTTTTGTTTGACCTTGATTAACTCATCCAGAGAGAACAAATGCTTAACAGGGACTGCACGTTATGCAAGTTGCAATACTCACTCAGGAATTGGTAAGTAGAAAGAATTTTGCTTTCTCTATGCTTTATATGGTAACTTGGAATTTTTTCCTATTTTCCAGAGCAAAGTCGTCGAGATGATTTGGAATCTCTTGGCTATGTTTTAATGTATTTTTTAAGAGGAAGGTATGTCTCATCATGCAGACTATAACTATATTACCAAACAATGATAATTTTGAAAACATTTCTATTTTTATTTCTAAAAATTTATACAGAAACGCTAAATACAATATGTCTTTACTTTAATTGTTTATTGTGAAATTTTTAGGAATAAAAAACAATGTAATAACTTTAAAATTAAAATTAAAGTAAAAGCTTTTTTTTTAAATTAGTTACTCATATATATGCAATACAAGCTATGTATGTGTTTCTTGCATTTGTTTTAGCCTTCCTTGGCAGGGCCTGCAAGCAGCCACCAAAAAACAAAAATATGATAGGATTTGCAAAAAGAAGTTATCAACTCCCATTGAGGTTTGTTCATCAATTTTGTCACATTTTACTTTTATTGATTCTGTCGGCCTAGTTTTAACATGTACAAACAATTTAATGGTGCATTTGTGGTTCAAAACCTAGTTCACAAACTGAAATGGAGCTTGATTGGTGTAGATTTACCTTTTCCACCCCTGTGTTTTCTTTTTCTTTTTCTTTAATTTATCAACCTATGAGAATACTTTAAAGAGTAAAATTATTTTAACTTCAAATTTACTCTCTCTTCGAAAGGTTGATTATGTATTTGACTCTTCTAATCAAGAATGGGCATTACTCATGTGTTATAATTTGTTACTGGTTTTAAAATTTAAATTAAGATCAATTAATTGCCTTAAAAGGATTGAATATTTTCACCAATTAATTAAATATTAAATTAATTATTATGTTAATCAATTAAATATGGAACAACTCTCGAATAAGATTTTTTCCCGTTTTAGAAATTAACAAGTACATTCATATAATTTAGTAAATAATATAATAATGAATAATGAATATAAAAATATTTAGATGGTGTGGAAACGCTATAATAAATGAAAAGGATGAATGAATTTGGATTAAAATGTGTCATTCTAGTTTTACTTTTTAAAATTTTTGTTGTCGGTTTTAAATTTTAATCCTTATAAATTAACATAAATTTTAATCATGTTGATCTGGTTTATGATTTGATACATCTATATGCATGAGACATTATCTTTATTTGGTTGTAGAAATCATTTTCAAAATTTTAACATTTGGTAAAAATAAAACCAACAAAAATAAATAAATTGAAAGACTAGAATTAAAATTAACAATATATATAAAAGCTAAAGGCATATTTCAGCCATAAATTTAATTAAATAGACAAACAAAGGATGCAATTTTGAGGGAAAGGTAAGAAAATTACTAAATTTAATTAAAAAATTGTCATTGTTTTGGGGTAAATTGATCTACCTAGCTATATGCCAAGTCACAACTAAAGTCTCAGTATAGTCAACTCCGTGGTAAGTGTAGGTTAGAGTTTAAAGTTTAGAGTTTATAGTCATATTTATGTGTTCACACAAAGAGTTTAAGCACAGAAACCCTAAAGAATTTCTTTAGAGATTAAGTTTATTAATTCTCAATATGTGTCACTTGAGTTACAATGTAAGCCTCTAGGTTGTAGGCCCTGCCCCGACCCAATAAGGGAGATAACCGATTCTGGTGGGATAATAGAGAATTATTATCTGCTAAAGGGGTACTGTAGGACCCCCTTTGACCAGGGAGGAAACACTATAGTTAGAGTTTAAAGTTTTAGATTTAATTCATGGTTCATATAAATGGAACAAACTATTTAACTAATTCTTTTTATTTAGGGTGTTGACTGTTGTACTAAGGATTAACCTTTTAGGTTTCCGATCCAGAAAATATCCGAAAGAGAAATTTTACCTAAACAAAATGTATTGGGCATAGTTACATTTCACCAACCTAAGTATCCATGCATTGGAAGAATTATGCATAAGTGGGTGAAGCACGACATAATAATCCCACTATGAATGCTTAATCAATGTTAAGCTCATGATATCCCAAGGGAGATTTTCCTTTTGAAATTTATGTTAATTATTCATAAAAGTTTTTACTGATTACAATTTTTTGGTTTAGGTACTATGCAAGTCATATCCGGTGGAGTTTGCTTCTTACTTTCACTATTGCCACTCTTTGACATTTGATCAAAGGCCAGATTATGGACTTTTGAAGCGCCTGTTCCGTAATTTATTCACTCGTGCAGGTACTTTCTTTTTTTGCACACCCTAACCATGCCTTCTTCAATATTTCAATTTACTAGAATGTATAAAAGTATCATATAGAGGTTTTGTTTTCCTTCCCTGGATTTTGCACCAATTATTTCTATTTCCACACCCAATTATTCTTTAGAATTTGACTCCTCTACAGTAAAACTGTTACATTTTAGAGAATAAAGTGCAGTACTAGCGGTTGATCAGAAGATCCATAGTCGACATTGTCTTTTTAAATTGTTAAAATCTCTTCCATTGATTTTCTAATCAACGGCTGTTAGTGCATCACACCCCTTACTTTAGAGGAGCTGGATCCTATTCTCTACTCATTACATAGTAGCAGATTGAAGATCAGATCTATATTAGTATAAAACCATCTTGCATGTAATTAGTTTTGCTGGTTTTGTTGTTTTCAAGTTTATTCATCATCCAAAAGCATAATATCAAGTTGGCGGTTGCCCAGATTTTATGAATTCTTTGATTAACTTAATGTTTGTTACCAGTATTTGGGAATAAAAAAATTTAACACTATCATGAGTTACTGTGTTTTTGGACTTGATTTCTTGGTTGACAGGATATGATTCTGACCATTTATATGACTGGACCATTCTAAAATATCAACAGATGCAACAACAGCAAACAACACAAAGTCAACCAACTGTTAGTAATTCCTTGGCCTAGTTGTTTTCATAGCCATATTTAATGAATTACACCACTTTCTTGTTTGAGACTTACCTGAATCCTTATAGCTGCTCTGCCTTCTGCATTGTGATGACATTATTTTCAATTATGATTTTATTGATTTAAGTTACCGAATTTTGCATATGAATAGGGTAAATGCTATATGGCTTTTCTGCTAGCTCTGTATTAAGTTTGTATTTGGGAATTGCAGACTCCAGTTGCTCTGCTTACCAGTCTTGAACCAGTGGATGCGGATAATCATAAAGGTAAGGTCAGTCGTGTGTCACGTATTTGATTAATCAAGTCTTATAATTGGGAGGTTTTCCCAAAAAAAAGGGTCTGGTTGAACTAAGTTATGTGATTTCCATGATGAAATTAGTCTTTCCCGGCAAATTGACTAGGAATTTGAAGTGATATTTGAATGTCAATTTCATATGGAAAAACAAAATAAATAAATATTTTCTGCTGAATACTTGGTGTGGATTCAATCATAATGATTAGGATTCTTTCAGTTCAAAATTTTCATTCCATCTGATATTAGAATAATATAATGGCGTCTGATATACTAAGCTATTTCTCAATATGGTTAGCTTTTTACCGATTTAGTTATTGAAACTGATTTGGGATTTTTGTTTGGCAGTGACAGTTCTAGACTGAGATAGCTTTACACGATTGTGAAAGAATGCTTATTCTATAAAACACATCCTCATGTCTTGGTTTCTTTTTCAGGAGTCAATGATTCCACTCAAATTGCTGTGACAAAACCATCAACCAATATTGACCAATCACGTGTTAGTACAACGATCAGGGCATCTAATTTTCAAAATCTTAATGCCAAGATTCCTACACAGAAACATGTATACCTCATGAAAATTTCACCATTTGATTTCCTGTCTGTATCCATTTTTCATAAATGAAGTTAACGTGTATTTTGGTTCATTGAAATGCATTTCACTCACCACTTAGTCCCTGATTCAATCTTATGTAACTCATTTTGTGTTGCCCATTTTGCTATCTCCGGTGGGGACTAAGATGGAATAAATTAACTAAATCATGTGCATAATTTATTTCAATCCATGTAGCCAACCTTACTTTATAGGATAAAGCTTTGTTGTTGCAGTTGTTGTAGTTGTTGTATGCATAATTTATCTAAGAAATAAATTGCAAGTGAAATGCATTTCCATGGACCAAATTACCATTTTCTCATTTCCAATATGCCATTCAATTAAATTTATACTTATCATAATGTTGGGTGTAAGTAATTCCTTTGATTGGGATAAAACTTTTTGCAGACTATGAATAATGGTATTGGTTCATCTATTTCCACTGCCATGCCAAGAGTCTCCACAGAAAATGTCTCAAAAACAGAAAAGCATGTAGGAACCTCACACATGAGTCGTGAATTTGGGAGTAAATCCGGTGCTTCTGGAAGCCTTGTTCCATCACTACGTCGAGTTTCATCAATAAAATAACAGGTAAGGGAATCAGTTATCTAGAATTTGAAACTTGAACTCTTATTTTTATTGTTATACTTTCACTGGATATTGATTGTGTTCTTATTTATTCTATCACAAATGCTACACAATAACTAAAGAATACTTTGCCGAGCCACTTACTTGGTTTATTTCTCTAACATTGATTTTGAAGGAGTAGTTTGCAAATGTTTTTAACTTTTGCAAATGTCATCACAAGGAAGATGTTGTACCAATCATCCTAAGCACTACACCAACATACCAAATTTATTGGTAGATATAATATCTTAGTTGGAATTTCCAAAAGTTATACATTTCCAAAGAGCTGTATATTCTTGCTGATTGATGATGGATAACCCTATGGTAAGTGAAGTAAATGCCCCCATTCAACAGTTAGAAACTAAAGGAGCTGGAGAAAATTGAAAAGGAATGTATTATGGTAGCTGTTGATTGGTGTGATGCCACACAAGGATGTAGCTTATCAGCTGTAGAACTTAAATGTGAAAGGAAATATGGTCATTGTGGGAGAGATTATAACTTATTTGAAATATCACCTCTGTTTCTATTAAATTGTATAGATTTAGAAAGATGAATTATTAAATATTCTGGGGAGTTTGCATTTGCTTTATATGACGAGTCAAGGTTGAAAGGATGAAGGTATGCATGGAAACAATACTTCTTTTGGTTACATTCATCAATTATTCAATTTCTTTAGTCATTTGCCAAACAAAATTGGTCACCTTGATGTGAAATTCAATTTGTTGCGATACAAATATAAGCACTTCCGATTCTCCCTCCTAGCAAGTAAATTATTTGTAAATCAATCCATCAAGCCAATTTATACAGTGATGAACCGAATAGGATGTTCGTTTTTGTTAAATTTGGTGTTAGAATCTGACCCCTTTTTTTTTCCTGGTCTGTTGTCAGAATCCAAGTTGGGATGTTCGTATGTGTAACATTGTACTACAATGAACCTTCCGGTCTTGGGGGGTTAACTGTGAACACAAAATAATGTCGATGGGTATGTTTGGTAGACATCCATAAAATTCAAGACCTATTCAACATCCGTCATCTCTCTCTGTGTCACATTTATCACTTCTATGAGGCTTACATGTTAATCATTTATTCGCAAGCATATTTATTGTGCAGAAGTTCATAAGTTCCCAATTAGAGTTCATAATTAAGAAGCTTGGCATAACAAACCAGCGCATTTCTGACACAAGTCTCATTCTTTTGACACTAGTGCATATTACCAGCAACTCTCTTAGTGCTGGTCACTGTTCAGTTGTGACTTACTACCAAGTGAGGCTCCTATGTTTCTGGAGAGGTTTCCCAACTCTCTTGTGATCATGGTTTAAAAACAAGCTTTAGGAAACTATCAATCATCAAGCAGAAGCATTGAAAACTGTCTTTTTAATTATATAATTTCATCGATTCAATTTTTATTTTAAAATTTTTCATAACATTAAATACTTAAAATAATTAATTAACAATTAGTGAGTGCATCGTTAACATAATTTATAATGAATAAATAATATATAAGAAATTTAACAATTAATACACTTAAAAAGTTATCGATATTTCTTATATTTAGAAATAAAGAAAATCATTATTTTATTTCTTAATAAAAGAACAGATGTATTACATTATATAAATATTCGGTCTCTGAGGTTAATAATTTTTTTTAGCTTTTATGTTAAATAATTTTATCACAATGCTTAAACCTAGCATTTTTAATAAACAAGCTAGATTAGGCTAGGCTTTAAACAAGCCCATATAAAAACGGATAGGTTGTTTGATTTATTTTCCTTATCTATGAACTAATCCTCCCTTTGGCTTTTATTTTAAATGTGGATTTAGCTCTTTAAACATATTTTTTCAATTCATAAGATTCAAACTTAAATTTAAGGATAATAAAAATTATACTATTTGAGCCAATCATTTTTTTCAACATGTTTTAAAAATGAAAATTTATTTTCAGAATCGATAACCTGATTCTAGGTTTTACAAATGATAATCATTGAAGATAAAGAAAAATATAAAATAGGATTATAATGATAGGAAAAAAAACAAATGTTGTATGAATAGTAGTATGTCTTTTTTTTTGTATGAATACCATATGTCTTTTATGCTTTCACTATTATTATTAAGATTACTATTAAACAGTAACATATCTTGAATGAAAAACACCAAGATTCACTTAGTTCTGAGTTCTTACTAGTCACTACTCCATGATCAAACATTTGAAGCCAAACGTTTGTGCTCTAATTCTCTCGAGTTTCTTTCTTGTCCTGCAAACCATTGCACTGTTCGTTGAGCAATTGGCAACCAAATCCCCGTCAACCTCTCTTCCCTCCCAATATTACCATTTGATGCCACACCTTCTCTCATTTTATTCTCCTTGCTCATTTCTATGAACCTTGGAGTATGTGAATTCTCAGACATAGATCTCTTCTCAGCATGATTCATTATTTTAAATGAATTCTCATCCTCACTAGAAACAGAGGAAATATTTATGGGAATTTGATTTTTACCCGAGCCTAATAGAGTCTCACGATCCACGTAGTCGATCTCACCTGATGCAAAAAGACTATTGTTATTGTTGTTGAAAATTGAGGGAAGGCTTGAACTTGCATGAAAATTTTCATTAGAGGGAAAGAATCTAGTGCTTGACATGTCATGACGCATTTCACTATTCAATGACAACAAATCTGAGGAATTAAGATCACTCCATCTGCTCCTTGTAACAACATCAGAGATAACAATTTTGTGATTCAACCTGTGCACATGTTTCCAATTTGTGCTATTGCTATAAATATCAACATCTTGGTCAATGAGAAATGGTTCTTCCTTTTTGCTCCTGCCCACGTCCCAAAACCTGCCTCCAATGTTAAATCTCGATGATAATGATGATGATGACCTTTGATGGGAAGGTTCCATTTGCACATGGATTTCAAGATTTGTGTCATCTGTTAAATTTGAAGGAACTCTTACGAACCTTGAGCTGATTGAGTTAGTGAAGTTTATGATGTCTTCAAGGTTAACATTGTCCTGCAAAGAGGGCAACTAGAGTGACTTTCCAGCCAGGTGTCAATGCAACTCATGTGGAAAGCATGCTTGCACTTTGGTAAAAGTCTAAGAATCTCAGTGTCCTCAAACTGTGACAAACAAACAGTGCACTCTAAGCCTTGTGTGGACCCTTTAAGGGAAGAGAACCTGAAAAATGGGAGTGTTTCAATCACTTGTCTCTCTATCCCTGAAAGCCTTGACCTTGTTCTAGTTGGTGCTTGGAAATTTGGTGGTGGATGATGGTTGTTGCTTCTTTGGAAGAGTTCGACAGGGTTTGGTTTGTGGAATCTTATATAGGCAATCAAGAGAAATGATATGATGAGCAATAGTGTGAGTGCCACTATTACAACCACCCTGTTTGGACTAATAGATTGAGGATATTCTGGCATCATATCTGTGTTACTATTGTATTGGGCCAAAACATTAAAATTGAAAGAAAGAAGCATCATGAACACTAGCAAATAATGTTTCTTAAGATCTTGGTAGATTAGTGATTCTCAAAGCAAACAAAGTGACAAGGTTTCAATCTTGCCTATTAATTAGTATTACTATTACTAGTCCCTAACCAGGAAGACTCATCAGTTAATTTGTTGTTTATGGAATGGAAGTCTTTCATAATTAATTAAGAATATTTTGTGATTAATGATGACGAAAGGATGTATCATCTTGGAACTGTGACTGACCAGGATATGGAAATAGAAACTTTGTATATGATTGTTTTGTCATAAAACAGTACAAAAAGTAGTTATGTACTTGTCAGGGTACTTTTGTTTATTACTAATGTCCTGGTGATGCATCGTTTACTTTTGCACTGAAAGATCCATTCGCATGATAATCAACTCCTGATAAAGATTTTGAATCCTAATTGGAAGGACTTACGTGCCCCTCTGGCCAAATTTTGAAAGGGATTAATTAGTGCTACAATGACAGTGCGGAGCGCTTCTCTTAATTGATAATGTAAAACAGTCCTGTATAAAATATACGAGAAGAAAACTTTTCACTATTTCATTTGTTGCTTTTTTTTTTTTACAAAGGTACACATTTTTAAAACGGTAATTATGTAAACACAATTAGGTAAGATATTTTTACTGGTTTTCTTCAAAAATAATGATTACTTCACTGTAAATGAATTACATCTATATATAGGAAATGCAAGAATAAAAAAAACTGTCCAACCTCCACACAAAACGTGGGTGGTTTCCTACCAAGGTCATGAGCTAATTTTTAGCTCCCACTCCCTAAAGAATAGGTCAACTCCTAATTTTATTAAAACTGAAAAATACTTAATACTTGAAAAACAGAAATCAACCAAGTCATTTAACTGCTAACAATCCCTCCCTTAAACTAGATGTCAAAAACATTTAGTTTACTTTTGATGCTTCAATCATGCCCAACATGCTTCTGAGCTTTAAGAACTGCTCCAATTTGAGTGGCTTAGTCATTATGTCAGCCAATTGATTTTGAGTATTGCAGTAACTCAACTTGATGCTTCCATCCTTGACAAGATCTCTTAAGAAATGAAATCTAACATCAATATGTTTACTTCTTCCATGAAATACTGGATTTTCAGACAACTGAATAGCCGAACTGCTGTCACATAAAACTAGAATATTTTTCTGTTCTTTGAATCCAAATGTCTCCAATATTCTTTTAATCCAGATACATTGACATGCACATGATGCAGCGGCTATGTACTCTGCTTCTGTTGTAGACAATGTTACCACTGGCTGCTTCTTGGAAGACCATGAAACTGCTCCAGTCCCTAATGAAAACACAAATCCAGAGGTGCTCTTCCTGTCATCTATGTCTCCAGCAAAGTCACTGTCTGTATAAGCAGTTATTTTAGTGTTTTCCCCTTTCTTGTAGAATATCCCGAATTCGGTAGTCCCTTTTAGGTACCTTAAAATTCTTTTGACTGCAGACCAATGAGTCTCTGTAGGACTGGCCATGAATCTGCTAATCAAGCTGACTCCATACATCAAGTCTGGTCGGGTTGCAGTCAAGTACATAAGGCTTCCAACTACTTGTTTGAATAGAGTAGCATCCACTTTAGTCCCTGCATCATTTCTAGACAGCTTTGTTCCTGGAACAATCGGATTTTTGACTGCATTACAATCCTTCATGCCAAACCGAGATAACACCTCCTGAGCATACTTCCTTTGACATATAAAAATTCCATGTGCATTCTGTAAAATTTCAACTCCAAGAAAATACCTCATTCTCCCTAGATCAGTCATGTCAAATTCTGACATCATGGAGCTTTTAAAAAAATCACACATATTCCCATCATTTCCAGTGTATATTAAATCATCTACATATAGACTCACAATTAAAATTTTACCTCCTTCTGTTGATTTTGTAAACAATGTATGTTCATAAAAACATCTTTCAAAGCCATTTCGTACAAAGTATGCTTCTATCTTATTGTACCAGGCTCTTGGTGCTTGTTTGAGCCCATACAACGCTTTTCTCAGTTTGTACACCTTCTCTTCTTCACCCTTCTTCATAAATCCAGCAGGCTGCTGTACATATATCTCTTCATTGAGCTCTCCATGAAGGAATGCGCTTTTCATATCCAGCTGAAAAATGTTCCAGCCATATTGTGCAGCCATTGAAAGTATTATGCGTATGGTGTCTAGTTTGGCAACTGGTGCAAATACCTCTGTGTAATCCACTCCATAGTGCTGTGCATAACCTTTTGCTACTAACCTTGCCTTAAATTTGTCAATTTCTCCATTCTCTTTGAATTTGGTTTTAAATACCCATTTCACTCCAATTGGCTTTACTCCTTTTGGCAAATCAATCAACTCCCACGTTTGATTCCTTTCTATGGCCTCCATCTCTTTTACCATTGCATCTCTCCACTTCTTGCTCTTAACAGCCTCTTCAAATCTCACTGGATCATCTTCAGTCACTAGCATTGCATTATCATCTGATAAGCCTTCTCCTTCTTCATAATCTGCCATCCAAACTGGTTCTCTCCTATGCCTTCTGGCCCTCCCTTCAACTGGAATCTCAAGTGCTGGAATATGAGATTCATTTGTTCCAGTGCTTGGTGTCTCTGTTCCATGTTGCTGCTCCTCACTGTCTACTTCATTTTCAGGTTGTTCCTCAGTGTCATCTTCTTTATGTTCCCCCCAGTCAACAATGTCTTGTTGATTTTCTTCTTCATTCTGCTCCCAATTCCAATTCTTTTGTTCTTCAAAGATTACATCTTTGCTAATTATAATCTTTCTGTTGACTGGATCAAATAATCTGTATGCCTTGGATTCATTACTGACTCCAAATAGAACACATTGCTTACTCTTATCATCCAACTTAATTCGTTGCTGGTCTGGTGTATGGACATGAGCTATGCAACCAAATACCCGAAAATAATCAACAGAAGGCTTCACTCCACTCCATACTTCTTCAGGGGTTTTGTCCTGCACTGCTGCTGTAGGGCTTCTATTCAGAATGTGAACACACCATTTTGTTGCTTCTGGCCAAAAAATCTTTGGAACCTGTCTCCCAATCAGCATTGAGCGAACCATATTCATGATGGTTCTATTTTTCCTCTCTGTAACCCCATTCTGTTGGGGAGTGTAGGCAGCAGTCAATTTTCTCCTTATGCCATGGCTTCTACAAAAATCTTCAAACACCTTGGAAGTAAATTCTCCTCCCCTATCTGTTCTTAAGCAGATAATGCTTTCTCCAACTTCTTTTTCCACGAGCGCTTTGAAACTTTTAAAGAAAAGAAAAGTTTCTGATTTCTCACTCAAGAAATAGACCCAAGTTTTACGGGATAAATCATCAATAAAACTCAGGATATATCTTTTGTTACTGCTTGATGTTGGTTGAATAGGCCCGCATATGTCAGCATGAACCAACTGTAGCTTCTTTGATGCTCTCCATAGACTTTTCTTTGGCATTGTATTTCGGTGTTGTTTCCCTGCTAGACAATGTGCACAAATATTTCTGGGAGTGGTGATAGAGGATAACCCTTTCACCATTTGTTTAGAGACAAGAGTTTTTAAACCATCATAGCTTAAATGTCCTAGCCGATTATGCCATAATTGAGAATTATCCTCCAAGTCTGCTTGAAGACATGCTGTAGTTTCCACTCCCATAGTTGCTGTCAGCACAAACATTCTATTTCCACTCATGTGTACTTCCATGATCAGGCCTCTCTTAGGATGAACAACATTGCACTTGTTGTTCCGAATTGTTATAACCAAGTTTTTTTCTTGAAGCTGTCCTATACTCAACAAATTATTCTTGAGTTCAGGAACATAGTATACATGTGTGATTACATGTTTAATCCCATTCACAATCATTCGAACATTACCTTTCCCCATCACAGCTAAGCGAGTATCATTACCAAGCTTTACTTTGTGCCGAAAGTTCTCATCTAATTCTGAGAACCACTCCTTGTTACCACTCATGTGGTTGCTGCATCCTGAGTCTAGAAACCACTCATCCTTCTTCCCTTCTTTGCAGTTTACAAAGGTCATTAACAAGAGCTCATCCTCTTGTTCCACTCTATCCTCCATTTCAGCATAATTTGCTTTCTTCTCCCACATAGGACATTCATATTGAAAGTGTCCAAGCTTGTGGCATTTGAAACATTCAACCTCAACCTTATTGAATGTCTGTCTTCCCCTTCCTCTGCCTCGGAAAGACCCTCTACTTCTCCCTCTTCCTCTACCTCTTCCACTTCTCTCATCAGCCACAATCTGCATGACCTGCTCCTCTTCTACTGAAAATGTCATTCTCTGCTCGTGAACCAATAGACTACTTTGCAGTTCGTCTATTGTCATGGTATCCATGTTGTTGGATTCTTCAATGGAGCACACCACATAGTTGAACTTCGCTATCATAGACCGCAGAATTTTTGCAGTTATGACACTCTCTTGCATATTTTCTCCACATGCTTTCATACTTTTAGCTATTTTCAACGTCCGAGCAAAGTATGAATTCACTGACTCTCCCTCCTTCATTTGCAGCATTTCAAAGTCCTTGCGTAAGGCTTGTAGCTGCGCTCGTTTCACCCGTGTTGAGCCCTGGAACTTCTGCTTCATCGAATCCCATATATTCTTAGACGTCTCATCATTTAGAATAGTGTCCAGAATTTCTCTATCAATTGCTTGATAGAGATAATTCTTTATCTTCAAGTCTTTCAACTGTTGTTCCTCCATCAACTTGATTTCTGCTTCTGATGCTTTTGCTTTGTCTGGAACAATGGAGATTCCATGTTCTACCAAGTGCCAATATTCCTTTGATCGAAGGAAATTCTCCATTAACTTTGCCCAGTGATCATAATGCCCATCGAATTTTGGAATTGCAGGCTGTACGTATTTAATGGATTCCGCCATTTCTCAAGGTTCCGTCTAAACACTCACACTCACAGGTGTTTCTCTCACTCTCACTCTCACTCTCACTTGGTTGTTCTGGTTCAGGCCCCTGTGAAGGAGCTCTGATACCAAATTGTAAACACAATTAGGTATGATATTTTTACTGGTTTTCTTCAAAAATAATGATTACTTCACTGTAAATGAATTACATCTATATATAGGAAATGCAAGAATAAAAAAAACTGTCCAACCTCCACACAAAACGTGGGTGGTTTCCTACCAAAGTCATGAGCTAATTTTTAGCTCCCACTCCCTAAAGAATAGGTCAACTCCTAATTTTATTAAAACTGAAAAATACTTAATACTTGAAAAACAGAAATCAACCAAGTCATTTAACTGCTAACAAATTATTATTTTCATCTTATTAAAAACAGATCTATTTTTTTAAAATTTATTATCATTTAAAATCAAATTCTACTATCTTATATTAATTGCATAAGTATAGGTAAAATAGAAAAAAACATCTAATTTTTATAGCCACATGAAATGAAACCATTATTTTTTATTTCAAGGGTTTAAGATATGAAACGAAAGTAACAGTATAGAAATAGAAAAGATCAACCGGTTTCTCTATGTAAATTTGTGAACCACTTTTACTATCTGTTCAAAAAATATTTTTTTATTTTATCAATACTATCTCTTGAATAGACTAAATCAACGTTAATGGTATTAAATTTCTTCTAATAAAATGTTGACATAAGTATATATATTATTCATCTAATTATTTTATGACACTATTCATCCAGATTAGGAGACGGTTCCATAGTACCCTCCTTTCCCTTATCTTGAGAAGTATAATGGGGATTCTGATTTCTTTGATCTTAGGAGAATATCATTACACTCAAGCTAGCTGAGCTTAGGTCGAAGGCCCTCATGTATAAATACAATCGAGGGGAACCCTTTGTAGTTTTTAAGTAACATTTTGAATATTAACCCTAATTTTCCTAATAATTCTCTAGGGTTTTACGTCTCGTATATTTATTGTGAACAGACACCTTTTTACTTTACATGAATTAAAAAAAAATATACTTAATTTATCTAAGTCCGGTTAAGGTACTTTCCAAATTTAAATTAAAAAAATTTTTAAAATCAAAAGAATAATTTTAGAATTTAAAACTAAAAACCAATTTTTACGTTTTTAAAATGCAGTTTGCAAATTATTTTGAAAATATATTAAAAATAATTCAAATTATTTTTATTGATAAAACGTTACTTTTAAAAACCAAAAAAAAAGAAACACATTAGCACTTTGAATAGTCTTAGTTAATAATATAAATTTATTTTATTTTATTTTTACAACTTTGTATAAGATAACAAATCATATATGAAAAGTTTTTATTAAAATTATGTAACTGTAATTTTAAAGGATAGACTTTTTTTTAATAGATCAACATTAATAGTTATCTTGAAAGACAAGTTGAATACAATTTAAATATAAAAAAAATTTCCATCCTTTCTCTTTATATTGTGTAAGATTATATATGTTAGAAAAATTGATATCAAATCTCTTAATTTTTTAATGTGTGGCCATGACACATGTTGAGGAATAAAAATATGGTCAATTTTCATTGAAAATTATGCTCATCTGGCATTAAAAATCACGAGAAGAGACTCTTCAAATCACATGTTAAAAAAAATAAAAAAGAATAATTTTTATTAAAATTATGTTTCTCCTATTTTACAAATCACAAACAGACTACATTAATATCAATTTTAGGATATATTTGGATTGATGCTATATAATAAACAATTAGTGTTGTCCTATTCTACTATTGATATATAAGGGATAAAAAAGGAATGTGATTGATTGGAATAAAAATTTCATTCCATATTTAGGTATTTTAAAATGAGATGGAATTATAAATATTTGTCATTATTTGAAAAAATAATGGAATAAAATATATTTTAATTTTAAAATTATCATATTATCCTTATTTAACCAATTGAAATATTATTAAAAGGGTAATAAAATAAATTAATAATTTAATAAGTTTAGGTCTATTATGTACACCCAAATTAGGGAAATTTAAATTAGATTTAAGTGGCAAAATGTGATGGATAAAATTTTATTCTTATCCATTAGATTTAATCTATATATTTCCAATACAAATAATGATATAACTTATTTTTTCTCATTTCATTATGTACCATTAATCACCACTAAAAAAACAACTGATAGTGACGGAAGGAATTGGTCGCTAATCCATAGAATGGCCGTCGCTAAAACCATTAGCGACGGCATCTCAGACGGAAAAGAGGACGTCGCTAAAACCCTCGTCGAAAACACAGCAGCGACGGCACACCTGCCGTCGCTACAATATAGACGGCGTCCTACCGTCGCTAAAATCGTCTCTGTCCCAATAACTCCAGCCGTCGCTAAGTGTTGCCATACAGCGACCTCGAAACCCCGTCGCTAATAACAGCCATCAGCGACCACCGTATGCCGTCGCTACATGAACTCATGTAGCGACCACCCTGGGCCGTCGCTATTTCTAACAAGTACAGCGACGACAGCATCCGTCGCTATTGGTTATGATACAGCGACCACAAGGTTCCGTCGCTAGTGGTTGTGATGTAGCGACCACACCACAGCGACCACAACATCCGTCGCTAGTGGTTGTGATGTAGCGACCATAGCGTCCGTCGCTAGTTTTAATAATTCAGCGACGGTAGTGGGCCGTCGCTAACGGTCATTTTTAAATTTTTTTAAAAATGATTCAATGATAGGTAGGTTTTGTTAGTTTAACTTTAAAAATATCTTAATATTTTATATTTTGTATTGCCTGATAAAATTTTATAATTAAATTAAAATACTTTTTTTGAAGTAATAAATTATTATTAAAAACAAAATAATAGATTAAATTAATTTATCAAATAGGTTGAATTATTAATGATAGGTAGAATAAGGCTTTGTGATTTGAATGTAATTACCAATAAATATTGACATAATAAATAAAGAATGACAAAATAAATACTGAATGAAAATATAACATAACTAAAAATCAAATATACAATGTGTATAAATAAAAGAACTACAATCAAGGTGGTGGGGGATCCTGGGGTGGTGGTGGGGGCGCCTGGGAAGTGGGGGGAGGTAGCCTCGCCATCAACTGCATCAGTAGCTCCTGCTGCTGAGCAAGTTGCCGACGAGTCTCGGCGTGCTGCTCTTCGGCCCGCTGTCGGTCCGCCTCGGCCTTCTGTCGGTCCGCCTCGTGCCGCTCCAACAGCAACTGCCTCTGACGTCGCTCCTCCTGTAGCTCATCGTTCAGGTTTTGAATTACCTGAACGACCTCAGTCGGAAGACCAGAGGAAGACGAAGAGGAAGGGGTCTTCCCCTTTTTCGCCAGCTGCGTGCCGACGCCACCCAATCCAAACACCCTCCCTTTCTTGTTCACACCGCCAACAGCCTCCATATAGATGGCGTTGTCGTCAGAACAAGATAGGGTGGGAGGAACCTCCCCTTCAGGAGTGGAAGCCACCAGGTCCGCCTCCTTCTCGGCCCTCCTAGCCTGATACGCCTCCTGTAAATTCAAAAACAATGATAGGATTAGTAAGCTGATTTGTAAATTATAAGCATGTGTCAGTTAAAAGTAAATACCGCTAGCTCCGTAGTCTTCTGGTTTACCCATGCACCGGCTTTGTTCTTCTTGGTCATTTGCATGACCTCAAACAAAGAAGGCTCCCGGTGCTCCCTCTGCTCCTGTGGTGGACAAAAAACATTGAGATTATTATTTGTAAACATGTAAGACGAATCATAATAGAAATGTTTAACATAAATATACTTACAAATCTTTTCTTGTGCTCGAGGGTTGAAATGCTACCCCCAGTGTAAACCGAGGCTACAGCATCGGCGGCTCTGTTGGCCCTATTCCGAGCACTCGCCTGCTGGAATGGGACCCCGCCCCACTTCTGGACCATCCCGTCCCAATGGTCCTCCGGGATCCAACGAGGGCGCTCACCCTTGTCCCTCACCTTCCAAAGGGTACTCTTGATGATTTTGGAGGTCTTTGTGGCAAAGACCTTCCTAATCTCATCAATCATACCTTACGCCCACTGGTAATCACGCTGTAAAATGAATTGAGAAATCAAAATTAATAACAGGTCTATTTTACAAATCAAGTCACAAAAAATGAGCTAGGAACTTACCGAGAAGGTGTCAAACCACCTATCTTGCACAACCTTCCCAGCGTCTGTCCAAGATATATATGGACCATCCCACTGGGCCTTCAAAACCTTAGTAATCGCTTTGGTAGTGCGACTACTATCAACAAAGCTGTAATGACAACGAATCTTAGTAATGAGTAAAACAACACACAATCTAGGGAGACACCCAAAATTTCGGCAGAGTCTCCCCTGTAAATGTAACATTTCCAAGTTTAAATAGTTACCCTGTTACAAACAGAAGAGTGCCCAGTACAATTCAATCTATACAAGTACTAATTAAAGTAACATCCAATAAACCAACAAGTCTTTCCACTAAACCCTAATATAAAGTATCATACAAATAACATAACTGCTGCTGAAATTTAGTCACTTACTCGTCTCCGGCCGGCACGGGTACCAACATGGGTAGAGGGGATGCCGGAGGTGGGGTCGCCTGATGGCCATGGTCCTCCATGCCACCAACTCCAGGAGTCTGCTCTGGGGTGGTCAGCTGTGGGGGTGATGGGGTGGTCTGGTGTGGTGGTGGTGATGGAGTGGTCTGCTGTAGTGGTGATGGAGTGGTCTGCTGTGGTGGTGGTGATGGAGTGGTCTGCTGTAGTGGTGATGGAGTGGTCCGCTGTGGTGGTGATGGAGTGGTCTCCTGCCCTGGGGTAGGAGTCCCCAGACGGGAAGCCGGGGTTCTGGACCCACCACCCCTACTGAAGGGCAGTCGACGTCCCGTCATCTGTGGATAAAATCATGAAAAGAAAGGTTAGTCTCAGGATATATATAAACCTATGTATATATGTTTAACAACTATATACTCTGTGTCTGTTTCAGTTTCAAATTCCCCCTCAGTTTCAGTGTCACTGTGGTTATCTGTTTGAACAAGTTCATCAGTATCCAAATCAGCCCTAGACCGTTTTGATCGAGAGACAAGGTCTTTGTCAATGTGTTCACCCCCCGTAGTGGCGAGTGTCTCATCCATTATGACTGGATCAATGTTGAACAACAAATTGGCATCGTTGAGCTCGTGTGGTGCAAGCTGATAAGCGTCATCGACCTCCTCGGAGACATTGTCAGTGATCTGACTTCGGGCCTTGGCCTTGATTACTACATACCAGTCCCGATGTCCTCCCGGGAAGTCGGTGTAATAAACCTGCTCAGCTTGTTGGGAAAAAATGAAGGGATCAAACCCTTTATATCTACCATTCTTCTTGACCTCAACTAAGTCGTAGTTGTTGTCAACCTTTGTTCCAACACCGATTGTGTTGTCGAACCAATCACATTTGAATAGAATAATATCTCTTCTTAGTCGTCTAGAGAACGAAACTTCAACAATCTCTGTCAGCACTCCATAAAAGTCTTCTTCCAACTGTCCGGCGGTGCCTTTAACACAAACTTGTAGTTATGGGTACGCATCCCTTCACTCCATTGAAGAATATTAAACTTGTAGCCATTTACATAGTAAATAGGCCATTTTTTAACAGTTTTCACCGGCCCCCAAGAAAGGGCTTGGAGTAAAGAATCTTCAATATGGTTGTTTGGGTCTTGTATCTATGTACAACATAACAAGTAGGTCATCGTTAGATATCGGGAGTTAGAAGCAAAGATAAAAAACACTTGGTAAACGGGTCTTACGTGTTGTGCGAACCAACCAACGAACTTGGATGACACCTCACTATGAATTTGGTCATCAGTTAAATCATTTTGCTCAAGTTTTAGCATATCTGTGTATAAGCTATTCAAAGGAAACAAATTTAGATACTATAAAAGCTACGTTTAGAATGTAACATATAACTTCTATGACTTACTCAATAAAGGGTTCCACTTTTGGGCAATTTAGAAGAATGTACAAGTGAGCCGCCTTTCGATCTTTCTCATCAATGTAACATTTTGTGAGCTTGCCCCCCGGGTGACCAGGATAGTTGAAAATCGATGTTTGTTCATCAAACCCTGTGCGGCTGGCTACCCCAAGATTACGGGGAATTCTACTCATTCTAGTTTCTATCTCCATCGGAAAATAGAAAGAAGCAAAGGTTGTTATTTCTTCGACTAAGTATACCTCACAAATTGATGCTTCAACGCAGGCTTTGTTCGACACTTTATCTTTTAAGGAGCGTAAGAATCTTCAACATCATTAACAAGATAGTGTTAAGTTAGAAAGTACTATTATAAGAAGTGCTTGCAAGGAAATTAAAGAGTTCTGGCGTTCACCTTTCGAATGGATACATCCAACGATACTGCACCGGGCCACCAACCAAGGCCTCGTACGGTAGATGGATAGGCAAATGCTCCATCGAGTCAAAAAAACTTGGTGGGAAAATCTGGTCCAACTTACAAATCAATACCGGGATAGTTTCTTCCATCTTCACAAGTTTCTCCACAGTCAACGAAGTAGCCATCAACTCCTTAAAGAAGTGACCCAACTCCACCAACGGTTTCCAAATAGGCTTCGGTAAGGCTTGAAACGCGTACGGGAGTAGTTGTTGCATAAACACATGGCAATCATGACTTTTCATGCCAAACACCCTGCCCTCCTTCACATCGACACATCTACTCAAGTTAGAAGCGAATCCGTCAGGCAGGGTCAACCCATTCATCCAAATACACACAACAATCTGTTGTGGTCTAGTTAAAGCATATTTTGCATGGGGTTTAAACATTCTTCGACGTCCCGCATCCCTCAACTCCAACTCCTTCCTAGAACACCAAATCGGAAGGTCTAGACGACTCTTCTCGTTGTCCTTTGTTCTCCCCTTGATGTCCATAACAGTGTCAAAAATATTCATGAAAACATTACGTTCAGTGTGCATGACATCAATGTTATGTCTTAACAACAAGTCTTTCCAATATGGCAAATCCCATAAGATGCTCTGCTTCACCCAGTGGTTTTCCTTACCATAACCCGCAAACTCCCTAACACTCTTGTCCCAGATGTAGGGATACTCTTCAACCCTCTGCCAAACCCGTGCACCGGATAACCTACGGGGTGGAGGTTCAATAACCACCTTGTTCTTCTTGAAAGCGGTTTTATTTCTCCTAAACGGGTGGTCCAACGGTAGAAACTTTCTATGACAGTCAAAGAAACTTGTCTTGCCACTAACAGGGAGTGATTCCCCCCTGGTATGTTCCATGCATACAGGGCAAGCAAGCTTCCCAGACGTTGACCATCCAGAAAGCATACCATAGGCTGGGAAGTCGTTGATAGTCCACATCAAAATAGCATGCATCATAAAATTGTTCTTCAAAGACGCATCGTATGTCATTACCCCGACATCCCATAATTGTGATAACTCTTCAACCAGCGATTGTAAAAACACGTCTATGTTCGCCTTTGGATTTTTGGGTCCTGGAACCAGTATAGATAGAAACATGACCTCCCTCTTCATACACATATCAGGAGGCAGATTGTATGGGGTCAGTATGACTGGCCAACAGGAGTAAGCTCTTCCGTATTGACCAAACAAGTTAAACCCATTAGTACATAAGCCAAGTCTTACATTGCGCGGCTCGCCCGAAAAGTCCGGATATAGCTCATCCAAACACTTCCATGCTTTCCCGTCGGAAGGATGGCAAAGAAACCCCTCTTGTGTTCGGTTCAGAGCATGCCAACGCATGTGTTTTGCCGTAGACAATGAGGCATACAGGCGTTGAAGATGCGGTGTTATAGGGAAGTACCACATTTTCTTCCTGGCCGTCCGGGTTACCTTCCCTCTCCTTTTAACAGTTTTGTAGCATTCTTCACTACAATGCAGACATTTTGTGACACTCTTATCTGCAAACTTATTTCTGAACAGCATACATCCGCCAACACAACACTCTATCTTCACACAACCCAACCCCAAGTTTGCCACTTGTTTCTTAGCATGGTACAGGTTTGCTGGCATTCTATGATTACTAGGCATGGTGGAACCCATCAGATTGACCATCCTATTAAAACAACCTCCAGAAAGATTATAATCTGCCTTTAGGCTTAAAGCAGCTAGGGAGGCAGATAACTCAGTGTGACTGTTGCACCCGTCCCACAATGGAGTCTGAGCCGCCGCTAACAAATCATAAAATCTCTTCACCTCCGGATTAGGATCCTCCTCTACATTGTCAGAGTCTCCATGACTTGCTTGGTCATCATGTTCTAGCATACGCCCGGTGGAGGGTCCAACATGATCCAACACCATTTGTTCTATGTTGTTGTACATATCCCTGTTTCCTCCAACCTCGTAGTAAGACTGTTGAACGGTTACGCCTGATGGTCTAGACGGTAACTGCTCACCATGGTTGTACCAGCAGTGGTATGTTTCCATGAACCCTTTCTCAGTTAGGTGACACATGACATCATCCGCGTATTCAAAACTCATGCATTTGCACCTTGAGCATGGACAACGAATCTTCTGAGTCGCTTCAAATCCAGGCGTGTTTGCCGTAGCGAACGGAATGAACTCCAACAACCCCATCATAAACTCCTCAGTCACTCGCTGACTGCGATCTAGTCGGTTGTACATCCATCGCCGATTTTTCGGCACCTCCATTTACAATATCTAACAAGCACGATTTCTGTTACTTACATTTTTAAAATTTTACTTCACTATCGGTTGTGAATCACTCGATCTTTTTGATGTTGCAAATTGGTGGGGCCCTATCCCATTCGGTATTGCACCCCGGGGACAATACGAAACACCATAACTGAAATTTCAAATGAACATTCAACGTCTCAAGATAGACCACATACAACATTGATGGGTTACGCCCTACTGGTTACAAATTCATACCAAACTGTCCAACCGGGACAATTCAAGATCCAACACAACACGGTACATCAACCGGTTGTTTTGAAACTTGAACGGGAATCTAATGGGTACACACACGACTAAACCCTACATTATTAAATCATGAGTGTTATTTTTTAAGTTCCTTAAGAAAGGGAGCCTGTCAAAATTTTGGCAGAGTCTCCCCTGTAAACTAGACATTTCCCAAATTTACGAATGACCTGTTACATACAGAAAACTTCCCAGTATAGATAAATACACATACCATACGCATTGTATATGATATTCAGAGTTATGAACACCAAATCATGTTATCACTACATAAAACCAATACCTAATGAGCTCTGCTCTCCACTAACAAACAACATTACACATGTATAAAGAATCATGTTATCAGCACACAAAACCAATGCCTAATGAGCTCTGCTCTCCACTAACAAACAAACATTACACATGCATCTTCAAATCATGTTATTAGCACACAAAACCAATACCTAATGAGCTCTGCTCTCCACTAACAAACAACATTACACATGCATATAAAATCATGTTATCAGCACACAAAACCAATGCCTAATAAGCCCTGCTCTCCACTAACAAACAACAATCCACATGCATACACATAATGAGCAAGTCAGTGTTAGGGGATTACCTCGAGGAAAAAAGTGAGAGAAGAATATGAAGCTATCGACAAACGATCACAGACCACGCGTAACGTGTGCTAGTCTGCATGACAAACTAATAACTGGTTGGATAGTTAAGAGTAGCAAGGAAACTAAACAAAGAGAGATACGTAAAGCAAATTATAGATTAAGTACATTGCAAGGAAACTAAACAAATAGAGACAGTCAAAGCAAATTGCAAATTAGGTGGCATTGGATAAAGCGCTTGTCGCAACCTGGATCGCGACGGCGCGGCGAGAAAGAAAGAAAGTGTAGGATGAAACAGGGAGTCGCCACCAACGTTTTTATCCATAGAAAAAACATTGGAAAAAACTAAGTTCAGTAAGGCACTGGTTAAAAATTGAGATTCAAGTTCGGGAGTCAGCTATGAGTAGGGAAGGTATTAGTACCCTACATCGCCTGTCAGAAACAGTACCAAGATTGAAAGCGCAATATAAATAGCCTTAAATAAAACATGGTTTCTTCCTCTTTTTTTTGTATTTTTATTAAAAAAAACGACGGAATGGAGTGAGAAAACCGTACAAACATAGAATGTCGAAGCGAGGTCAATGGGACGTTTCATCCAAATTAAACTCGACTTCGATATGAGACAGAGAGGGGAAGAGAATGCTAATAAGGTGTCACGCCTAAATTAGACGTTCTCGAATAAAAAAAAACAGGGATAGGAAAGAGATAAGCGGGACGTCTCGTCCTAAGTATCCCTTCCCTATGAATTATGGCGAGGCTTGAGCAAAAACTAGGGGGAAATCAACAAGACGTCACGTCTAAGTTGATTTTCACGGAAGCGACCAAAAAAAGAACATTTATGAAAGAAACATGAAAGTGAGGAAATAAATCAAATAAAAGGAAATAAGAAAGATGGGCCCGACAGGAGTGAAGGTCCTGCTCCTACGTATTCTTGAATTATCAAGAAATTAGGGTTACGTAGTTCTGAGTATTTTTCTTTTAGGAAAAGACTTGGGAGATGATGATTGATGTTACTGAGGTGGGGAACTTGTACAAGGCGAAGTTCTTTGCACGTGTACGAATCCTAAAGAGGTTGTGTAGACGGGAGTGCTCCCGTACGACACTATTTAAAAATGATTTGTTTTCCCTTTTTTTTGATTTTATTTAGATTTGAAAGAAAACATAGGAAGCATTTATTTCCCTTTATTATATTTTTACTATGAAGCGAAAGGGGAAGGTAGCAGAAGCTACAAAAGAGAAAAGGAAACAGTAGGCTCGGTAAACAGAGGGAAAAATGAGCAAAAACTGAGGGGAAAAAGAGAAAACCGAGTGAGAAAGAGGGAAAAACCGAGTGAAAATGGAAAAAACCGAGTGGAAATGGAAGAAAACGAGTAAAAAATGAAATACCGAGTGATAAAAGCAAAAAACCGAGTGAGGACGTGGAAAACCGAGTAAAAAATGGTAAAACCGAGTGGAAATAGGAAAATACCGAGTGAAAGTAGTAGATTACCGAGTGAGGAGTGAATACCGAGTGAGACTAATTGAGAAGAGGGACGGTGTTGTAGTTGAGAGAAGAACGGTACCGAGTGGTGAGGACGGAGTGGTAAAAGGGAGTTGGGGAGGTCGGTTTGGTGAGGGACAGTGTTTGGAGTGAGGAGTGAAGAGGTCGGATTTGGTGGACTTGAGGGGAAGGCTGGACGGTGTTGGTGGTTTTAAGGAAGAAGGACGGTTGATGTGGGTTTGAGGAGAACGGTTGGTGGTGAAGGGAATTGGGACGGTGTGTAGGAGAGAGGAGTGAGGAGGTCGGATTGGTGAGGAGAAGGAGGAGTGGGGATGTTGGAGTGGGTGAGAGGAAGGAGCTGGATTGGTGAGGAGAAGGAGGAGTGGGTGTTTGGACAGTGTGTGAGAGAGAGAGGGTGAGGGTGAATTCAAGCAGAGTTTTCTCACTTAATCAATGCCCCCCGTTTCAAAGCTTCAGCCCTCTATTTATAGGCTTTATCGAGTGGAAAGCCAGCTCAGGCTTCCACTCCGAGTGGAATGCCAGCTTAGGCTTCCACTCGGTCCTGGTAGTGGGGGACAGTGGCTGGTACGAATTTTTAATTCCTCCACTTCTGCCCCTTGTCTGCCAGCCACCTGCAGGATTCCTGGATCCACTTGGGTGGTGGAATCCAGGTCAGCATGTGCAATCTGAGAGAGGATGGTAGAAATCCGAGAGAGAATGATGGAAATCCGAGTGAGAATGGTAAAATTCTGAGTAAAAATGACTCGGATCAGCCTCTCAGTCGGCATTCATCCACATTGGGAGTCAATTCCGAGTTAAAAAGGGTCGGTCTTCACTTTGCCTCCTGAATCCGAGTGGAAAAGGCCCCTTTTGTGCAAAAGACCGAGTGAAATCATATTGATGTTGTGTGCAATTGATTGAGTGGGCAATCAAAGAAATTCCGATTGGAACATTCAGTCAGAACCGAGTGAAAAGTGACTCGGATCTGACTCAAAAATGGCTCAGACTTGGTTTGAAGTGTCACTCGGTTCCAACTGAAAACTGGCTCGGGAATGGGTGAAAAGTGCCACTCGGAATTGGTTAAAAACTAAGTCAGAAATAATTGAAGACTGACCAAGAACTGACTGAAAAGTGTCACTTAAAAATCGATCAAAGATAGGTGAAAAATGTCACTCGGAATTGGTTAAAAATTGACTCGGAAATAGGTAAAGGAGGACTCGGAGCCGATTGAAAATCGAAGAGAAAGACTCGGAAGTTGAATGTAAAGGGTCTTGGAGTTGGCTAAAGGATGACTCAGAGCCGACTGAATAAAGAGGAAGACTCGGAAATGTGTAAAGGATGACTCGGAGATGGGTGAAACATGACTCGGGATTGGCTTGATGAGGGATGACACGGAATTGGTAAAAAGTGAGTCAAAACTAACCAAGAACTGACCAAGAATTGACTCGAAAATGTGTAAAGGATGACTCGGGAACGGGTGAAAAGTGGCTCAGGAATAGTTAATGGAATGGCTCAGAATCTGGGTGAAAAAGGAAGGGATTCGGTATTTGAAGGATTGGCTCGGAAATTGATGGAAATGGGCTCGGAATTGATTGTTTGAAGAAGGACGACTCAGAATTGGTTGAAGAGTGACGACTCGGTATTGGGCAAATGGTTTAATCGGCCCTTATTTGAAGGATGAGTGAAGATTGGCTCGGAAATCCTTCCATTCGGTTGTTGTCACTCGGAAAACCGATTGAAGATTGATCATTCGACACAGATCAGTCGGAACTTACCATTTTCACTCGAAAAGGGCTTGCTTCCCACTCAAGACTTGGAGACTTGGTACTTTCACTCAGAAAAGCTTTCTTCTAATCAAAATCTGTCCTTCTAATTACACTCTAAGTCGGTCTTTCCTTCACTCAGACTTGTTTTCACTCAGATCAGTAGCAACCAGAAAGCTCTCACTCGGATTTAACTTCAATAGGGCTATATTTCACTCGGATTTGTTGCAATTAGAAAGCTCTCACTCGGATTAATTACAATCAAAGAGCAATCCTTCTCAGCATTCATCCTTCAATAGAGTATCACTCGGAATGGCTTGACAGCAAGCCTTCCACTCGGATTCATCTTCAACAGGGAAGCATTTCACTCGGAACTGATTCCTTCTGAGTAATTCTACTCGGATTTGATCTTTTCTGAGTCATTCCACTCTGATTCACTCCAAAAGGAAACATATTCCACTCAGAAATGACTCATCCTATTTAATTCTACTCGGATATGATCATTTATGCATCATTCCGCTCGGATTCCCCCAACAAGAGCCTATTCCACTCGGAAATGCTTCATTATGACTCGGATTTGACCATTTTTGAGTTTTTTCACTCGGATTTATTTCCACCAGGGCTGTATTTCACTCGAAAATGCTTTAATCTGAGTCATCCTGCTCGGATTTGATCATTTTTGAGTCATTCCACTCGGATTTGCCTCCAACAGGGCAATATTCCACTTGGAAAAGCTTCATTCTGAGTTATTTCGCTCGGTTCTGATTATTTTGGAGCCATTGTACTCGAATTTGACCATTCTGAATTAGAATTCAGTATAAAAAAGATTCATTTCACTTGGACCGGACCAAAAGAGGTGTTCACAGTGCTCAATTGGAAAATTGATTACTAATTACTCAATTTTATATAAGGTCTATCCCATTCAATGTTAAAGGCCAAGTTCAAGTAAGAAAAGTAAGAACACTCTAATGGATTCGGATAGGGGGCCTTTAATGAATTCAAGAGGTTGAAGACTGGCTATATCAAAGATTATTTTTCTGTTATTTAGAACCTAGACTTTAGGAGGAGCTCTTAATTCTTTTCTTTTATAAACTCAGACTGGGACGTGGTTCAGGGGAGGGAGACAAATCTGAAGAGTAGGAGAGTATGAGGGAAGAATAATTGGGTAAGATGAGAGCTACTGTATTTTTTCCTGTTCTTTTATGTGATTTGATATTTGTCATTATTTCTGCCATTTTGTAATTGAGATGCCCAAGTTCCTCCTGAATTAGTTGTAAAGCTCCTCCTACAAACTAGGGTCCTAGTGGGGGTTATCCTGAACAAATCAAATTTCTGAACTTCAAATGAAGTCTAAAGAAAGAGAGGAGGAACTATCTGTTATCTTGAACATACTTGAAGATAATGAGAATGAGTCATCTTCTAAAATATCAAATTTGACATCTCAGATAAACAATCTACTGAATAATATAAGTACATTAAAAGGTGAAATTAAGAGAAACTAGTCAAATAGAAATAAAATGAATGGAAAAAATGAATACATAAAATGAGAAATTACTTATGTTTGGATTGGAGGAATTACCTATGTCCTCATCAGATATGCATGTGAACTGTAAAGTTCTAACAAGCTGTTTTACTCGGAATCCTATTTTCAACCTCTAAGTTTCTTTTTAAGTAAATTGATTTTTTACTCATCCCAGTCTAAATTTTCTGCATCTGTCACTAATCATAGTTGCTCACAACTACTATTTAACACACTCGAATACAATTTAAAATACTCTACTAGGGACATAATTAATTTTCCTTGAAAAATGTTTTGTTTAAATAAGATTAGAGTTTGAGACTCTAAAGAAAAGTGAATAAACTAGGACTTACCATTAACCGACATCGTACAAAGTTTCTTATATTTTTGGCGTATTGCATACCTACAAACCATAAACAACCTAGGTATGCTCGACCTTCTATGCGGGGACCAATTCAATTCAAGTCAATTCCTTAGTTCTTAGTCCTATGACTTTCAGGACCCATTATTGAGTATCTCTATAGCAAAAATAAAGCATTGTAGAGACCATATATCTAGCTGCTACCTAGCTAATTTAATTGTACTTACAAAAATAATTAACCGCCCATAGTTAATATTTAATTAAACAAAGACATAGTGGGCACTAAAAGAGTAAAGAATTTGGTCTTCAACTAAGGAAGGGAGAGTCTGTTCTGGTAATTAAACAAAGACAATGGAATCTATGAAATGGATGCAAATACAAAGATAAGATAATTCAGATGAATCTCTGGTTTAGAACCAACGACAGAAATGAACATGACCATACAACGGAGAAACTGTTATAGTGGGCGTGAGTTATGATAGCTGGGTGCAACATTTAGAAGAAAGATGGAATTATTATTTCCTTTTAATAAACCTCTCCAATAAGTCACCAATTTCCTTAGACCTACACACCCTTTGGAATCTGATCCTCTTGTTATCCTTCAGATTGATTTCTCTTCTACCACTTGGATCAAAGGGCTAAATTAATTTGTCCCCTCTTTTCCATTTTGTTTGATCCCTTTGATCTTGTTGATCAATTTTCTGGTTCTTAATTAAGCACTAGTACTTAATTTCAAGAAACTGTGGTGAGTGAATTTAACAAGAAATGGGTTTGAGTTCAAAACAGGTATGAAGCAGTGGACTTGATTGGAAACAAACCTTGTTGGAAGCTTAAAATTTAGAGCTTCCAAAGCCTTAAACGATGAGAATCATTAAGATTATTATTATAGGGGTCACTCTAATTTGTTCCATGTTTTTTAATCGAATCGAATGGATTATGGAATCATGAAGATTACCGTTTAAATGAAAAATAAATAAAATAAAAATTGAGCTATGTTTAAGGTAATAACAATAAAGAATTATTAGGATTAATCAAGCAGTAAAATTATGATTTAACTAATTGAATCGACATGTAACTCAAATGCCTACAAATGCCTAACACTTATATAAGTTTTGTTTGATAAGTTAAAAGTGAAAAGGGAAAAAAAGTGAAAGAGCTATCATATACTTTTTCTTGTTCCTTCTTAATCTTCCAAAAATGTGCGGGAATGTACCATCCATTCATCCAAATTTCACCAGAACAGGGGAGACAACATCATGCTTTCAAAATTAAATTTCTCAATCCATTATAATAGCAATACAAGTCCAATGGTATAGATAGAAACAAACATGAAACTTTAAATCACCATCAATATTTTTATCAACAAATACCAAGGCAGAACAATTATAAGGTAAATTAATAATAACAAATAGGGTCCTACATGCTGTCATACTCCACTATGAATGTATCTGTCTAACAACTATGAATGCACAGATCATAAGCAGAAAAACGTAATGTCAATCAATGGAAACATCATATAAACACCATCACAGCCAGTAGAAAACTGAAACACCAAGTTCAAAACTATAAACAACTAGGAGCAAGGGATTATTCAAAACTTCAAACCAATGTTTAACAGTGAGGGGAACTATAACTTCCACCAACAGCAAAATAATTAATGAAAACTAAGGGAGATTACCTAACTGTTGAGAGAGGAAGAACTACCACTCTCCATGATTCGTGTTGAAAACTGAGGGAGCTTGATAACCACTGTCGGAGCCTGAGAGAGAGATAGAAAGCTGAGGGAGGGGGAACCTGAGAGAGAGAGGCTCTCGGAGGCTGAATATTGGGGCGATAAAAGAGGACGGAGATGAGAGAGTAAGGCGGGGGGAGGAACTGAGGGAGAGAGACGGAGGAACTGGTTACGGGCAGAGGAACGGAGGGAGAAGGACGAAGATGAGAGAGTAAGTCGGGGGGAGGAACTGAGGGAGAGGGACAGAGGAACTGGTTACGGGCAGAGGAACGAAGGGAGAAAGACGGAGGAAGGGAGACGACGGACGGAGAAAGGGAGACGACGGACAGAGGAAGGAGATTTAGGGCAAATGATTAGGGGAGACGCTGTGGTTGAGTATCACTAAGACTTAGCGACGGCACACCCCGTCGCTCAAAACGTCACTACAATTAAAAATTTAGCGACGGCCAACTAATACCGTCACTAACCACTTAATATTAGCGACGGCAACACAATTCCGTCACTCTTCTCCTGAAGAGTAGTGACGGTTCCACCCCACCGTCACTACCTTCCCTTCTTAAAAGTGACGGCAACACAATTCCGTCACTAATACGAAGTAAAATGGAGGGAAGGCCAAACACAATAGCGACGACTATGTCCTCCGTCAGTAATCCGTAGAACACCAGCGATGGGCTTGGCCCACCGTCGTTACCTGTCATTTTTTAAAGTGATAAAAAGGAGGGTAGACCAAAAATACTAGCGACGGCCTAACACCGCCGTCACTACTCCCCAGAACCCTAGCGACGATACACCAGAGCCGTCACTAATTTCGTTTCTAAAGTTAAAATAATGGAGGGAAGGCCAAAAATGTAGCGACGACTAACCCACCCGTCACTAGTACAAAACATAGCGACGCTGTTTCCCCGTCGCTAACCATTTGGCGCCAACAAAAAACCATGGAAGGAAACCAAAAAAGGGCGCTGAAAAAATAGCGACCGTACTAGCGACGATATTTACAATTTTTAGCGACCGCGAGTGTTGTGGTCGCTAAATGAGTCGCTAACATTTTCTTCCGTCCCTTTTTACAGACGCGGTCGCTATTTAGCGACGGGAAACGGTGGTCGCTAAGTTGAGGTAGCTGTTTAGGGTTTTTTTAGTAGTGATATCCTTGCTCTAGAACCTTTCTCTTTATAACTGGATTCTTAGTCTGCTTTCACTTCCGTACCTTCTAATTCAATAGAATATCATAATATCCCGGTACACTGGTTCTCCTACAACAAGAGGATAGCAGGGCATTGAATCACCCTCTAGATCTAGCACTTTTAACTTCTTTACTCATTGCTGGCAGGGATAGAACCTGTGTTTGTCACGTTTAAAGAAAGTAAAACATAATTTTTAAGAAAAGAATATTTTTTGATTTCTTACTCCGCACAGATTAAAAGAAATATTTTTATTATATTTTTGAAATTATCTTAAAAGTTAAATAAGAGAGATCAATAAACTTCTCCTAATTTGTTGATATCAAGATAGTGGAATTAATTAATACTTTTCTTCCTAAATATAAGACCCTTTTGAAAAAAAATGTCCTTAATATAAGGACCCCTTTCAAATTTCTATGTCATTAATTATTTTTTTAACTAAAATACCTCTATTAATGTATAACTTTTATTGGAATCAATACAATAATAAATAACATACATCAATTAGATTATTTATCTTTCTAATAATAATTAAGTAGTAGGTAGAGAGACTTAATAAGGAGAGAATAAAAGGAGAAAATTTAACGACAAGTGATAATCACTTCAAGGTCAATTTTGAAATATTACTATAAATTTTAAACAAATTTAATTATTTTAACTAAATTAATTAACTTTCTTAATATACATGAATTAGGTAAAATGATCTTATATTTAGGGATGATAGTAATTAATTAGAGTATGTACTACTAATAGAGTGATACAATATAAAATAAAAACAATTAATTGTGACCATTCAGATTTAATTAAGGGTTAAGATTAATTTAAGTTAAGAATACTAGCATGTACTACTCTATCTCTTATCAAAGTTGATATGTTGTATCTTGTTTTTTTAAAATTAATATATTATATCTAATTTGATATATATTATTCAATTTTATATCTTTTATATAATTTAATATCTTCTCTCTACACAAAATTAAATCATATAACATCCTGATTTTTAATTATTGATTAATTAATTATTAATTGAATAGTTAATTGGGACTATTAATTTGATTAAAAAAAGGGATGTTAATTTTTAAAATTAATCTGGTTGAGTTTTAACTAACTTAAAGTTACTATATTAGTTACAAAAATTAACTGAATGGTAAAAATGACCATTTTACCCTTAACGCCTTAATAAAATTCAATCCATCACTTCCACTCTCTTTCACGCATGCATAAAGGCAAGGAAAAATGAGAAATTCCTTTACTTCTTTTCTCTCTCCATCACAGCTTCACCACCTCACCACTTCCATTATATTCTTCAATTTCATTAAAGCAAAGGCAAGCATTAAGGTCCCATTCTCCATCTCCTCTTCCACAAGCAAGGCTTAAAGTGTAGGTTTTCTTCAATTCCACTATTGTTAGGTAAGCTCCAAGAAAAGCCCACTCGTGAATTTGGTTCCACTTCTTGGTTTCCATATTCAATTCGTTTAATTTCATGGCTATAGGTAGTATTGGAACCATTATAGGTTCATGGGTTGTGTCGGAACTTGGAACCAACCTCTAGAACCCCTATCGGTGAACATTCGGTAAGTCAAAACTTCCAAACTCTTTCCGTTTTGTGAAATTGATTATATTTATAAGGTTTTGGGTTCCCGGGTAGTTAGAATTAAGGTAGAATTGATGAATTTAAGATATGGTAGACTAATCGGCAGAGGCCGATATGTTTTTTATAGGTTCATTTTTGAAACAAGACCGGAACGTGAGTTTGAGTTGGGATCCTCGATTCTAGGTAGGTTGAAAGCATTATATTTAAAATGTATGAATTATGGATGAACAGGGATACAATTATATGTTGAATAATGATTGTGAATGATATTGATAATTGAATGTGTTAATTATTATGAATGATAGCGGTGTTATGGATTTATTTGGTTTAGTATCCTTTTATTAATTATTACTGAGAATTAGATTGTTGATGAATTTAATAATGATAATGATGTTTGTTAGAACCAAGTCTGGTTTGTAAAGGACTTTGGATTTATTGGTTATTATTTACAGATCCCAAGATTTGTTAATAACACACAACAAGACATTTAATTAAATAAAGTCTACCTATGTGTTACCCAACCACTCTACTTAAGTGTTTCAGGTCATAAGTCTGTGATAAACATGTTATAAAAGAAAGGGAGAGTCCATCATTAAAAATCTACCTTGAGCTATACAGAATATTTCAAACCAAGTCTACCTGGGATTAAAATAGTTTACGTACAAGTCTATCTAAGAAAAGTTTGGTACTAAATAATGCTAAAAAAGAGTCTGATTCAAGTGTGCCTTTCCAGACCTTTGGACTGCTAAGTTATGTCCTGTAAACACCATATTTTATCCTTTTTTATTTTTAATTATTAAAAAATAAATAATAATTTATTTTTTCATTTCCCCACCATTCCAGAAAATCAATCCGGAATCTGGATCTGGTCCCCCACTGCCCCCACCAGCTTCATCTTCCTCTCCCCCTCTTTATCCCTCAGGACCCCATCTTCTCCATCACCCAACAGACCAATCACCTTCACCATCATCAAATTAAAAAAACAAAAAAATAGAGAACCAAAAAACCTCTCGGAAAAAAATTCATCTCCTCTCTTCTAGAAAAAATCAACGTTCATCTTCATCCTCTTCTCAACCACCTTCATCAGACCAGAAACTAAAAAACGAAAGACACCACACTCTCCTCTCATCATCATCTTCTCAATCCTCTTCACTAACAAAAAAAAAAATAGAAAACCCAAAACCAACTTCACTATCCATCTACCTCAAGCCATCAGCAACAACAACTATCAATATAAATCAGAAACAAAAAACAGAGCCCACCATCTTCATCACTTCCACTCCATCATCACTATTGACAATTACAATATTAAAAAAACCACAAAACAATAACCAAAAAAAGATAACAAAGGAGAAAGGGAAAGAAGGGGTTATTGCCGGAGCTGTCACCGTCACCTTTAACGCCACCAACCGAGACCTCCGAGCTCCGATCAGACACCCTTACGCGTGACATACTGTGCGACCTTCCCGGAACCGACTCCCTGACCGCGTGAATGCCTGGCCCAGACCCGCCTCCCACGTCGCCAGCCTCTGACCTGCGAACCGCCACCTCTGGTCTTCTCCCTCTTGGTCTCTTCTCCCTCTCGCGATGACCGACGACCGATGCCGGCTTCCTCTCTCGGTCGAACGTCTCTCTTTCCCTCCGATCTTGCTCTCTCTCTCTCTCTCTCTTGAACTCACTCACTCACTTTCCCTCTGTTTTCCGCCGCCCCCAACTCACTTCTCTCCCTTCCATTCTTTTCTTTCTCTGATGCTTCCTTTCTCTTTCCTTTTTTAAATTGAAACCCTGATGGGCTTATTTTTTTATGTTGTGTTAGTTTAGGCAATGGGCTTCAGAATCTGAAGCCCAATAAAGGTAGGAATCTTTTTTTTCAAAAACCCAAAATAAAATATTCTGATTTATTTTTAAGGAGCTTTGGTTAAAATAAATGGTTTTTGTTTATGTTAAAATTTTTAAATATAATAATTTTCTTAAAAAAGGAAAATAAATTATTATTACTTTTTTAATATAAAAAATTTATATAAATATGTATTTCTTAGAATAAAAATGAATAGTTTTCTTTATTATCATTATTGAAGTCTAAAATATCCTTTTTTAAAAAAATAAATGAAAAATAAATATCTTTTATGGTAAATTAAAAATGAAAAATCTTAAAATCTTTTAGAATAAAATAGATAGCTTTTATGGAAAATATTAAATGTGTGTTTCTTTTGGAATAAATAATCTCTTATACTAATCAAATCTTATAATCAATGTCGTGTAAAAATTACTTTTGCCTACATCGGCTTTATAGGATCTCAAAGGTTTATGCACGTGCGATCTTCTTCGCCTTATATTTCTCCTTCCTCATGAATTTTCTTTCATTATTAAAAATCAAAATCAATCAAAAACAATTTAAATATTTTTTTTCAAAATGAATTCCCCTAAAGAACTACGTAACCCTGATTTCTCAATACATTTGAGAATACGTAGGAGCGGGAATCAATTCTTGTCGGGCCCACTTTCTCGTTATTAATTTCTATGTCTCTGCTATTATTTTGATTAATTTTATATAGTCAATATTTTAAAATTTCATTATTGCAAGGAGGTTAATTTAGACGCGACGTCTTGTTAATCTCATGTTTTAATATTTTTATTTAAAATAATATTTTTTAAAAATGAGGCTAATTTAGACGAGACGTCTTGTTAATCTCATGTTTTTAATATTTTTATTAGAATATTATTTTCTTTAAAACGAGGTTAATTTAGACGAGACGTCTTGTTAATCTTATGTTTTTAACACTTTCATTTAAAAATAATATTTTCTTAATCAACTTTTTTTATATCAATTTTATTTTAATCTTTAAATTTATGTACAAATTAAGGTTAATTTGGATGAGACTTCCTGTTATCCTTTACTTTCACTCTGTTTTACTCTTCCTTACTGTTGTTATTTTGTCAAGTTTCTTATGTCTTTGTTTGTCGTTCCTTATTGTTATTGTTTTTAACTCTTTCTTACTGTCGATATTCTGCTAAGTTTCTTAATGTCACTGTGTATCGTTTCTTATTATCACTGTTTTGTTAAGCTTCTTACTGTCACTATTTTGTCGAGTTTCTTACTGTCATTGCTTTGTCATTTCTTATTGTTACTGTTTTAATCTTCTACTGTCATTATTTGTTTCTTTTTTTTATGTCACTGTTTAGTCTTCTACCGTTACTATTTTCTTATTGTTTAGTTTCTTATCGTCTAATCCCTTACTATCACTGTTTGGTATTTCATTGTATTTGCTTAGTCAGGTTATGCGATTTAAGATTAATTTGGATGAGACGTCCTGCTAATCTTATTTCAAACTATCATATCTAATTTTATCTATTTTCATATGCTTTGTCATTGTATATGTTTCTTTTCATAAAAGAAGTTAAAATAATTTCTGGAGTATTTTGAAATAAGCGCTATCAATTTGAGGTAACCGTTTTATAATGGACAGTTCTGAGGTGCTAATACCTTCCTCACCTGTAATTCAACTCCTGAACTTAGAATTTCATTTTCATAACCAGTGTTTTAAAAGAGGTTTTTCCCGATATTTTTATCCTAAAAAATATTGGTGGTGACTCCCTGTTTTCTTTTTGAAAAGATTTCAAAACTCGTTTTATTTTTAAGGGTCGGCCATCCCGTCATGATCCCGGTCGCGACAGATGGCGACTCTGCTGGGGAATTAGAGAGTCAAGCCAATCAAGTTGATAGCGCATGTTTTTAAATAGTCTGTTATTTAATTAAATTCTTCCTTTATTTTATTTTCTATCAATGTTTGTATGTGGTTTCTATTTTGTATGTATTTTGTCATTTATGTTCTATTAATGTCTATATGATTATTGAACCCTAGGGTAGACGACTTTATTTTGTGTTCTGTGTTTGTTCTCTGTAAAGGATGGGTAAGGTACAGGTATTGAATGCCTCTTTCACATACTACACTCACAATTTGCACACACTTATGAGTGGCGCCCTATACCGGGCCCCAAGTGAAGCTTAAGTTAGGGGAGGTTGGTAGCGGTGTCGTTTGGGATGTACTTCCCATTCGGCGATCGTAAGAACCTCAACTAGAGTTCGACCTTTCATGATGTACGCACGTAGTATACTCTCTACCGTTGTGGTCACATCATGAGTAGGATCTTGGCTCTAGTGACCTTTAGAAATTTAGTACAAGCCACCTAATGTGAGATATCACTGTTAGACAGACCTTAGAACCGATATGGGGCCTTCAGAGAAACCTGATTTAGGGCACAAAGGGGCAGACTTTCCCTCTACCTTCTCTCATCCTCACTTTCCCTTTTAATCCAAATTGGTGGACCACTTGCCCATTGAACGGATTACTTCTTTCCAAAAATGACACTTTTTAAATTGATGATCCTTTAATGGGCAAACAGTCCTTTCCTTTTATGCGCATTTACTTGAATCTTTGGGTCCTGAGTTACGGATTTTTCGAGTCGTCAAAACAAAAAAAATCAAAAAAATCAAAAAATCATAACAATAAAAAAAATCAAGAAAATAAAAAATGTTGACGACGATCGGAAGGTTCGTAACTCATGTGGCTTTCGATTTGTCACAAGTTTTGTCAATCGTTACTTCCTCAAATGTAAATATGTTTTCCAAGATGTTACCAAGGGAGTAGCGATTTACGAAACACGTCAATTCCCGATGGCTCATTCTCTCTTTTCTTTCTATTCTCGCCAGAAGTTATTCAGAGCTTAACGAATACCCTTGAGCGAGATGTGGAAATTAACATGGGATCGAACTTGTAAGATAAGGGTCATGGTTTCCCGAGCCAGAAATGGTTAAACTTAAGGCCCTTGTCGTATCTCAGAATGGAGGATTCTTCTGTCTTCACAACTATCCCATATTAATTTCCATGTTTATCCTACTTAGTACTTTTGAACGAGTCGTTCTAAGGAATAGTCAAAGGATACTCGTTAAGACCTGTGATTGCTTCACGCATCATTGTATTTTACAGTCCTACTATTTTATTTCCTTTTATCTCCACCTGATATTTTTATTGTTCAAAAGACATCATGGGAAAACACCCCTATGGAACCTGACTTTAGAAGAGACTCATGGCTAAAATAGAACACGAAAATGAAAACCTCAGGGACGAGGTCAACCAGCTAAAGGAGTAAATGGCGGAGATGGTTAAACTTTTGGAGAAAAGAATCACAGAAGGAGGCTCCTCTACAAGTATCGAGGATGCCCAACAACAACCGCTAACCCCACTATATTCCCCGGGCCTTGATTTGACGCAGGCTCAAGTTACTCACCCCATGACCACCCCCCTCACTGTCAACACTGGGAAAGTAAAGCAAGTGGTTGACCCCCGACAACCTCATGGAATGCCCTATGGTTATACATCACAACACATATTCATTGGCCTAGATGGTAATCCTATACCTTTCCCACCTTATGGAATACCCCAAGGATACTCTTCCCCATTCCATAACCAATAAGATGTCCATGATTTTCAAATGATGGATGAAACACCCTAATTTTAATAAATAAATAAACCTGAAACAGGGGAAATTTTTCCTAATTTTTATTTAAAAAATACCTGGATCAATAAAAAGCCACTCTCATATATGAAGATATGAGAGCCGGGTCCATAGACCATGAAGAACCGGGACAGATAAGAACAAGGAACCGGGTATAAAGGAATAAGGGAATGGAAGGAAAAAGAAATTAAAAACTGATTACAACAGCCCAGATCAGTCGGCTAAATAAAACAACAACAGAGGAAAGGAAAAGGAAAAGGAAAAGGGCCCAACGGAAGAACAAGGACTGAGCGAGCCCACACAGCGATCACTCGCTCAAGCGAGATCCGACTCCGCTTGAGCGAGGCAGCCCAACTCGCTCGGGCGGAACACCCATTCGCTTAAGCGAACCAGCCAAAAGCTTCCCTAAATCTACACTCGCTGGGGCAAATCCTTCATTCGCTGAAGCGAGAAGCCACACTTGGCAAATCCACCACTCGGTATTCGATACAACCATTCACTCAGTAATGACTTAGTCCACTCGGGATTCATTCCCAAGTCCACCCGGTATAAGGGAATTCCAATTACTCGACCCCATCTCATACGTCCCATAACTTAGTCTCTTATTTTTTAACCTCAAGGATTACATATACAATCCACTCAGCAACTGAGGGTTATCCCACTCGGATTCCATAAACACTCACTCGGAATATCTCCCAATCAAACGCCACTCGGCATATCCCAACCTTATTTCACTCGGGAGTATTCTACAAGTTCATCACTTGGTACACCATTCATAAACCAACTCATCTTCTGAGCAGTATCTTACTCGGTAACTAATACCAAGACCGACCAACACTCATTCGGCCTCACACTCGGCATTCATGCCTATTCTCACTCGGAGATTACCTTAACTATTCATTTCTCAGGAGGGGTCTCCACAACCGTAATCCACATGGTATTTATTCACCAGGTAAGTCACTCGGACTTATGAAATACTTACTCACTCGGGGAAAACTATTAAGCTAAGTCCCCACTCGGACTTATGAAATACTTACCCACTTGGGGAAAACTATTAAGCTAAGTCCCCACTCGGACTTATGAAATACTTACCCATTCGGGGAAATCTATTAAGCTAAGTCCCCACTCGGACTTATTCAATACTTAGCCACTCAAAATATATATTACCCTATTCACTCGGAATAGGTACCCATGTTCACTCGGAAAACATATATAACTTATATACTTAGAATATTTCTTATCTGAACCATCAACAACTCTTTCCTCGAAAGAGATTCACTCGCGTTCCACCACTCAGGGTCACCACAGTCTTCCCCTACTCGGGGTTCACTCGGATATTCATCACTTAATCACAAATAGGCTAACCTTCTCTTATAATACATTCCACTCAGAATCCATTAAGGCCGTTATCACTCGAAAAAGGCCCAAACGTACGAGTCTCACTCGGAAATGAGTCTAAACCTCCTATATTCTTCTCGGGATTCATTAACTTAGCATTATTTCAATCCATCAAGACTCCTCACATAATTCAATAACACATTCCAATCGGTGAGAAGCATCAAATCAACATAAATACTTGTATATATATATATATATATACTCTCTGCTTCACAAACCCGACTGCTCATTCAACAGCATTCTTCAACCAATACATATTCGTATTATCAACACAATATGTATATCTATATACAAGCACTCGGTTTATCCATTATCTTAACATGATTCATTCAATATTAATCCCTAGCCAACTCCAATACATAATGCCCATGTAAAACATATATACACAAATAGGAATTTACGCTCGGATTTCCAATAACTCAAATTCAATATATATATATATATAAATGGTATTCATTATACAATGTTGTTATTATGAGCCGGCCAAGGCTTTAATACATCAAATATACTCGGTACATTATATTATGTACACAGTCTCATCATAAACACCCAACACTTGGGTTAAGGCCATCATATCATTCCAAACCGACCTGCATACACTGAAAAATGGTGTAGGGGTGAGCTTTACATATTAAATGACAGATATTGGCTCGGATTAATCATAGAATCCTCAACATGCAATAACATATAACATCAATCAACACATCAAACACTGTCATTCAATATGAACAATCACAATCATCTTCCAATTGGGAATTCACCCATTTCACTCGGTCATAAGCTCAACTTACTCAGTAACAAGTATAATAATCCACTCAGATTTCACTCAACTCCAAGCCTTGCTCAAGGAGTGTGCCTGAGCCCAGCTCCAGGACTTAGTCATATTCATATGTTGTCATTTGATTGCCGATCGGTAATAGAAGTCCAACGCATTCCAGTGGCGAATCGGATGCATACAGTTTCATTCACTCGGCGTCCAACGCCAATGCACTCGGCATTTCATCAAGCGTCTCATTTCACGCTTAGTGAGCCAGGCACTGCCCCGACTCCAACTCGAGGTCTTTCATCATATTCAACATTAGGACCACGTCCTCTTCACTCGGGATTATACCCTTCGTGGCACCCCGCAAGGTGATATACTCAACACGTATGCATATACATTCAACTCATATTCATTCGATTGCCCACTCAGAAATCTGCGTTCAACACTCCATGCACTCGGCATTTTCACAGCAAATCAGATGACTCAGCCTGTATCACATCCACACGACAATCACTATGCCATTCACTCGGATTATCATCATCCATGAGCCTCACATGCTATTTCATGGGATCCACTCGGCCTTAGCATTTCTAAGCCTCACACACCATTTTATATAGAATTCCACTCGGTAATCAACACTAGTAATCATCCCATGTTTTTTCATATACATTCCACTCGGAATTATCATGCCAGTCCCCATCCTATGCACTCAGCATACACAAATTCAATATCATGCATTGCATGCATACAATCATACCATTACTCACATAGGGACCAATAACAAACTACACAATTCACTCGGCATTCATATTACAATTATCATGCATCTCATATCTTAACTCATATCATCACAAATAGTGTCATACAGCTCTTGAACGGATAATTATACACCATGCAGTAATAAATAACATACATCCGGGTTCAACTCAACAACAGCATACAATACACATCAAACACAACACAGTGCAATTACGTCACCCAGAAATCCGTCCATAAGCCATGCATTTGAGATGCAAAGCCCCCTTACCTGGAATGACATTCCAGAAGTCACATGGGTCACTCGGCCCAGCCACAACAGCACTCTGCTCGGCATTCCAATCATGGGAAGAGCCAACATGGCTCCCATTCGTCCCAGCAACACGCTCACAGCCATCAACGCTCTGCTCGCAGCTTTGGAGAGCCAACTCCGTCTCCACACGACCTCAAAGCCACCAAGGCTCAACACAGTCCTTACGCAACCTAGTGAAGGACTCCGAACGCTGCTTCCACCACAAGAACAGCAACCACCAAGCACGTCTCAAAGCTGCTCCACACTCGAACAACACCGTCCTCACCACCATGGAGGACAACCAAGCTTCCATGCACCATCCATGCATGCCTTTTTCTTCACGACGGCACAGCCCCAAAAACAGTGGACCATCTTCCACAACTGAGGCACCCACACGCAGCTGCAGGCTCCCAACCGAGCCACAAACAGCCCCATCAATGAAGATGAAGAAGAGAAGAAGAAGAAGGACCAGCAAAAAGGAGAAGCACAGGGAACAGAGGAGAAACCAACCTCCAAAACACAGCACCACGCTGTTTCCTTTCACAGCTACATCGATTCCCTCGGTTCGACACAGTTCGTGAGTGGAAGAAGAAGATGAAGAAGAGGACGACGGAGAAGAAACAGCAACGTGGAAGAGAAGGAGTCCAGGGAGCTCTAGAGAGAAGAAAGAGCACTTCTCTCATCAGAACATGCACCAATAAGGAAATGAATAATGTGAGGAGGGGAAACGTGAAAGTGAAGCTATATCACCTTACAGCCCCATCAGCTCACTCTCTCCATCAGCCATCACCTTCACATTTAATGCAAGTCCATCAGCATTTAATGCCATTCCCTCAGCAATGATTACCCACATCCAACATGGACAAGGGAGAGGAAGGGAACCAAAGTTCACACACTCACCACAATGCACATGTGTGGTCATTTGACCTTATTATCATAATCATTATTATTATTTTCCTCTTAGTGAATTTCGCCTAGAGTCCCAGCATCAGACTCCCTTCACTCGCTCAAGCGTCCCAAGCTCGCTTGAGCGAAAAACACTCAGTATGTATTTTCTCTCTCTTTCTCTCGTGCGAGCGCGGCCACACCCGCTTGAGCGAGAACTGTCCAGTGTCTTCACCAATGTCATTTGCACGCATCTCACTTGAGCGGATCACCGTCTCGCCTGAGCGAGATATCAGGACATATACAATAATGAAGATCCTAACACACGAAATCTCATTCTAAGCCAACTGAATCATTTCCAAAATATCATACACATTACATGAGGTATATATATACCACTCTCTCTATCCACTCATACTCGAGAAGTCTTTATTTCCACTCATCAATCACTCTCTTTTAAATTCTGATTATCAACTATAAAATGAAGGTTTTAAAACACCTCTCATTACCACATTGCTCATCTTTATAAAAATTTGGGATGTTACAATCCACCCCACCTTCAAAGAATTTCGTCCTCAAAATTCAAGCATAACATACCACAATAAACCGCTCGGAATATCATTGCATGCCACTTAAAACAGTTATATACCAATGCTTTCCAAGCATTCACCGACCAGTCAATTCCAATCGGCACAGTTTCACCTCTCAAGTGGTTTACCGATCGCACCACAAGAAATTTCGAGACATCACATTCAACACCTTTCACTCGGAAGTGTCACATCCGACTCGGAAATCACCCACTTGGGTATTCACTGCTCGGAAACATTCCAACACGAGCAGTACACCAAATTCTAGGCTTCACTTCACCTCAGAAAACTCCACCCTCTTAAGGGTATTTCATTCGGAACATCACAACTTCACCTCACTCAGCATAATTCTCACCTTGCTCGGAGCAGTCCGATAGACTCAAGCCATCCCCATAAGCAGCTACAGTCTCACTTGCCTGACCTATGAACTGCTGCATCCAACTTATAGGATGATGCCTCATTCCTATAGGGTTACAACAATTGCGTAGAGTCAATGCAAAATGCACACTGCCACAATACCTATGGCATGTAGAGTCATACCGAAACAGCATCCTCAAAATCTTTTCACTCATTCCGACCAAAGTCACTCGGATAATACTGATCTACATGAGAAATAATGGCAATTCCCATAATTTTATAAGCAATGTTCCTATACCAATACTACACACCAACTAGGGTGCATCACATGCTAATAGTCAGCAAACCTCACTCATTATCACATTAATGTGCATATTATCAATAGTTTTCCAACCCATACAGAGCATATATCCAGCCCATACACCTATTCTAGTGTAAATCTCATGGTGATAATCATCAAGTGCTAACCACATTGACCCTAAAATGACATAATGGCAATCGGTTTTTAGCCCAGACCGAGTAAAAATTTCTTTTTTAATCTTATTCATCACAAAATCATGGTCTATCAGCCAATCAATCTCACAATTCATCATTCATCAATAGCCATCACTTAATCAAAGCCTAGGGAATTCATCAAATTCTCTTAGATATACCACTCGGTTTACAATATGATTTTCAATCATGACCAAAGGTTTCTACATTGGTAACTCTCTTCACTGAGCATAAACACAGTCCACCAGTCGGATATACAATCATCATAATATTATTTCCATTATCACCATATCCAGTACCAAGGTGTACTCGGATTTCAACCTTAAGACACTTCAAACCTCAACAATTTGTTATACCATTACTTGACTCAACAATCCATAAGGTCAATCAGATTATCCGACTCGGAATTCCAAGGGTTACCAAATACCCCCACAACATCCAATTATCACCGAGTCAAAATCAACATAGAGTCTAGTTCCACAAGGTCTAACAGTATAAGATCATACAGAATCCGATCGGGTTACTACACCTTATGGGTCATAATTTAACCACCCAATCACTCGACTTTCAACCACAAGACGAGTCAGTACCCAAATCAAACAGGTACCCAACCATAACAATTCTCACCCAGTTTTCCATTCTCTCAGGTATCCATCTTACTAATATCGATCCCACTTGGTCACGCCTAGTGGCCTAACATCAACCAATCATCCACTCGGTTTTCACACACACCATAAACTGAGACACAATCCCACTTTAACATATACATAATTTCACATTTATTCATTCATCACATAATCAGATTTCTAACCTAGAAACCTACAACCAATCAATTACATCATATAACATATAGGGGTTCACGTACCAAGGGAAAAAAACATCCTTCACAAATGGCACAAGCAATTACACAATTTCAAATCCTCCCACTATAGGATTCCTCAATATTATTCACTTCATCAACTTAAACATGAGTTCTAATCCGTTCAACAAACATGACTCGGCCATGAACCATTAACATGGCATATACAAGAGTCCTAGCCAATTATTCGGACCTCTATCTGTATAAAAAGGGATCTCAACATATGCCATTTCAATTCTTTTCCAATCATCCCAGGCTTAGAACAACTTCAAGTATTTTATGAACAACAGAATCAGGGTAGTAACAACTCTATCCCCAATCAACATTTCAACAGTAGTACCTCACTACTGCCCCCCAACAGAACTCATAGCTATATAATCACACTAATCATATTTAAGCATGCATAAAATCCAATAGGAATTCACAAGCAATGATGACACTCGGTCATATTGCATACAACCGCCCACGCAGTAGGCAAACCTTGGCCATGGACCTTTTGGTCTGCTCTGATACCAAAATGAAACACCCTAATTTTAATAAATAAATAAACCCAAAACAGGGGAAATTTTTCCCAATTTTTATTTAGAAAATACCTGGATCAATAAAAAGCCACTCTCATATATGAAGATATGAGAGCCGGGTCCATAGACCATGAAGAACCGAGCCAGATAAGAACAAGGAACCGGGTACAAAGGAATAAGAGAATGGAAGGCAAAAGAAATTAAAAACTGATCACAACAGCCCAGATCAATCGGCTAAATAAAGCAACAGCAGAGGAAAGGAAAAGGGCCCAGCGGAAGAACAAGGTCTGAGCGAGCCCACACAGCGATCACTCGCTCAAGCGAGATCCGACTCGGCTTGAGCGAGGCAGCCCAACTCGCTCGGGCGGAACACCCATTCGCTTAAGTGAACCAGCCAAAAGCTTCCCTAAATCTACACTCGTTGGGGCGAATCCTTCATTCGCTGAAGCGAGAAGCCACTCTCGGTAAATCCACCACTCGGTATTCGAGACAACTATTCACTCGGTAATGACTTAGTCCACTCGGGATTCATTCCCAAGTCCACCCGGTATAAGGGAATTCCAATTACTCGACCCCATCTCATACATCCCATAACTTAGTCTCTTATTTTTTAACCTCAAGGATTACATATACAATCCACTCAGCAACTGAGGGTTATCCCACTCGGATTCCATAAACACTCACTCGGAATATCTCCCAATCAAACGCCACTCGGTATATCCCAACCTTATTTCACTCGGGAGTATTCTACAAGTTCATCACTCGGTACACCATTCATAAACCAACTCATCTTTTGAGCAGTATCTTACTCGGTAACTAATACCAAGACTGACCAACACTCATTCGGCCTCACACTCGGCATTCATGCCTATTCTCACTCGGAGATTACCTTAACTATTCATTTCTCAGGAGGGGTCTCCACAATCGTACTCCACACGGTATTTATTCACCAGGTAAGTCACTCGCACTTATGAAATACTTACCCACTCGGGGAAAACTATTAAGCTAAGTCCCCACTCGGACTTATGAAATACTTACCCACTCGAGGAAAACTATTAAGCTAAGTCCCCACTCGGACTTATTCAATACTTAGCCACTCAAAATACATATTACCCTATTCACTCGGAATAGATACCCATGTTCACTCGGAAAACATATATAACTTATATACTTAGAATATTTCTTATCTGAACCATCAACAACTCTTCCCTCGAAAGAGATTCACTCGCATTCCACCACTCAGGGTCACCACAGTCTTCCCCTACTCGGGGTTCACTCGGATATTCATCACTTAATCATAAATAGGCTAACCTTCTCTTATAATACATTCCACTCAGAATCCATTAAGGCCGTTATCACTCGGAAAAGGGCCAAACGTACGAGTCTCACTCGGAAATGAGTCTAAACCTCCTATATTCTTCTCGGGATTCATTAACTTAGCATTATTTCAATCCATCAAGACTCCTCACATAATTCAATAACACATTCCAATCGGTGAGAAGCATCAAATCAACATAAATTCTTGTATATATATATATATACTCTCTGCTTCACAAACCCGACTGCTCATTCAACAACATTCTTCAACCAATACATATTCGTATTATCAACACAATATGTATATCTATATACAAGCACTCGGTTTATCCATTATCTTAACATGATTCATTCAATATTAATCCCTAGCCAACTCCAATACATAATGCCCATGTAAAACATATATACACAAATAGGAATTTACGCTCGGATTTCCAATAACTCAAATTCAATATATATATATATATAAATGGTATTCATTATACAACGTTGTTATTATGATCCGGCCAAGGCTTTAATACATCAAATGTACTCGGTACATTATATTATGTACATAGTCTCATCATAAACACCTAACACTCGGGTTAAGGCCATCATATCATTCCAAACCGACCTGCATACACTGAAAAATGGTGTAGGGGTGAGCTTTACATATTAAATGACAGATATTGGCTCGGATTAATCATAGAATCCTCAACATGCAATAACATATAACATCAATCAACACATCAAACACTGCCATTCAATATGAACAATCACAATCATCTTTCGATTGGGAATTCACCCATTTCACTCGGTCATAAGCTCAACTTACTCAGTAACAAGTATAATAATCCACTCAGATTTCACTCAACTCCAAGCCTTGCTCAAGGAGTGTGCCTGAGCCCAGCTCCAGGACTTAGTCATATTCATATGTTGTCATCTGATTGCCGATCGGTAATAGAAGTCCAACGCATTCCAGTGGTGAATCGGATGCATACGGTTTTATTCACTCGGCCTCCAACGCCAATGCACTCGGCATTTCATCAAGCGTCTCATTTCACGCTTAGTGCCCCAGGCACTGCCCCGAGTCTAACTCGAGGTCTTTCATCATATTCAACATTAGGACCACGTCCTCTTCACTCGGGATTATACCCTTCGTGGCACCCCGCAAGGTGATATACTCAACACGTATGCATATACATTCAACTCATATTCATTCGATTGCCCACTCAGAAATCTACGTTCAACAATCTATGCACTCAGCATTTTCACAACAAATCAGATGACTCAACCTGTATCACATCCACACGGCAATCACTATGCCATTCACTCAGATTATCATCATCCACGAGCCTCACATGCTATTTCATGGGATCCACTCAGCCTTAGCATTTCTAAGCCTCACACACCATTTTATATAGAATTCCACTCGGTAATCAACACTAGTAATCATCCCATGTTTTTTCATATACATTCCACTCGGAATTATCATGCCAGTCCCCATCCTATGCACTCAGCATACACAAATTCAATATCATGCATTGCATGCATACAATCATACCATTACTCACATAAGGACCAATAACAAACTACACAATTCACTCGGCATTCATATTACAATTATCATGCATCTCATATCTTAACTCATATCATCATAAATAGTGTCATACAGCTCTTGAACGGATAATCATACACCATGCAGTAATAAATAACATACATCCGGGTTCAACTCAACAACAGCATACAATACACATCAAACACAACACAGTGCAATTACGTCACCCGGAAATCCGTCCATAAGCCATGCATTTGAGATGCAAAGCCCCCTTACCTGGAATGACGTTCCAGAAGTCACATGGGTCACTCGGCCCAGCCACAGCAGCACTCTGCTCGGCATTCCAATCGTGGGAAGAGCCAACATGGCTCCCATTCATCCCAGCAACACGCTCACAGCCATCAATGCTCTGTTCGCAGCTTTGGAGAGCCAACTCTGTCTCTACACGGCCTCAAAACCACCAAGGCTCAACACAGTCCTTACGCAACCCAATGAAGGACTCCAAACGCTGCTTCCACCATAAGAACAACAACCACCAAGCACGTCTCAAAGCTGCTCCACACTCGAAGAGCACTGTCCTCACCACCATGGAGGACAACCAAGCTTCCATGCACCATCCATGCATGCCTTCTTCTTCACGATGGCACAGCCCCAAAAATAGTGGACCATCTTCCACAACCGAGGCACCCACACGCAGCTGCAGGCTCCCAACCGAGCCACAAACAGCCCCATCAACAAAGATGAAGAAGAGAAGAAGAAGAAGGACCAGCAAGAAGGAGAAGCACCAGGGAACAGAGGAGAAACCAACCTCCAAAACACAGCACCACGTTGTTTCCTTTCACAGCCACACCGATTCCCTCGGTTCGACACAGTTCGTGAGTGGAAGAAGAAGATGAAGGAGAGGACGACGGAGAAGAAACAGCAACGCGGAAGAGAAGGAGTCCAGGGAGCTCTAGAGAGAAGAAGAAGCACTTCTCTCATCAGAACATGCACCAATAAGGAAATGAATAATGTGAGGAGGGGAACGTGAAAGTGAAGCTATATCACCTTACAGCCCCATCAGCTCACTCTCTCCATCAGCCATCACCTTCATATTTAATGCAAGTCCATCAGCATTAAATGCCATTCCCTCAGCAATGATTACCCACATCCAACATGGACAAGGGAGAGGAAGGGAACCGAAGTCCACACACTCACGACAATGCACATGTATGGTCATTTGGCCTTATTATCATAATCATTATTATTATTTTCCTCTTAGTGAATTTCGCCTAGAGTCCCAGCATCAGACTCCCTTCACTCGCTTAAGCGTCCCAAGCTCGCTTGAGCGAAAAATACTCAGTATGTATTTCCTCTCTCTTTCTCTCGCTCGAGGGCGGCCACACCCGCTTGAGCGAGAACCGTCCAGTGTCTTCACCAACGTCATTTGCACGTATCTCGCTTGAGCGGATCACCGTCTCGCTTGAGCGAGATATCAGGACATATACAATAATGAAGATCCTAACACACGGAATCTCATTCTAAGCCAACTGAATCATTTCCAAAATATCATACACATTACATGAGGTATATATATACCACTCTCTCTATTCATTCATACTCGAGAAGTCTTTATTTCCACTCATCAATCACTCTCTTTTAAATTCTGATTGTCAACTATAAAATGAAGGTTTTAAAACACCTCTCATTACCACATTGCTCATCTTCATAAAAATTTGGGATGTTACAATGGATCCTCATGTTTCAAACCCTGCCCATCTAACGATCCCTTTTGCTAACCCTCAGCCAAACCCATAAATCCCTAAGTCACAATCCGCCCAAGCTCAAGCTATCCAAATGGCCCAACCAAGACCAATAGCTTCTACTGCCTTTCAGCCTACCAATCTTCATGCACCTTATCCGTATATGGCTGTCACCGCCCATAACCAAAACTCTTATCCTACCTTACTACAATCCTACTTCCATTCATCTATCACTCGAACACCTACCCACTTCCATCCACCCGTTATCAGACCCCCCTCATCCACAGTCTATGTCATACTGTCCCTTACAATAATGAACTCAACCTCCTAACTATAACCAAAACATAAGAAAATGCATCAATAATCAAACACCAGTTCAATTCGACCCCATTCCCATAACCTACACACAACTTTTACCTTACCTTATCTGCAACTCCCTTGCGGTACCCTGTCCATTGAAATCGGTGGTTCCCCCTTACCCTAAAGGGTATAATCCTAAAGCCCAATGTGATTACCATGCTGGAGCCCTGGGGCATTCTACTGAGGACTGTCAGGCCCTAAAATGTAAAGTGAGGGATCTGATTAAAGCCAAGTGGCTAAATTTCCTAGAAGGAAGTCCCAATGTGACCTTAAACCCCTTGCCTAACCATGGGAATTCTGGGGTTAACACGATAAAAGATGATTAGGAGTATGGAAAGGATGTCGTCACCATTGAAGATGGCCCCCGTGATGATGCAAACTTTATGATTGCCCGCCAGGCGGAGAGCTTCGTGACTAGGAGACTGTCAAACTCCCTACGAATTTAAATTTTTAATCGAAAAGATGTTTTAATTATTTTCCAACCTAATTGCTATGCCTAAGGCTTTGGAATGTTTATGTAATAAAGGCAAAAAAACATGTTTTATCATTTCAAGTTTCTCTCAATAAATACGTGTCGAATTTCAAAATGCCTTTTCTTGCTTTCCTTATCTCTGCCTTGAATCCTTTTACCTCTATTTGCTTCTTTCTTTTTCATTCACCATGACAAACCAAATAAATACAGGTCTAAAAATGATGCTCCTGAGAACAGTGAGGTCACAATCTAATTTCATGACTTCAATTGCCCGGTCGATTGTGCTGACAAAGAGGGTGGAAAGACTATGCTCCCTTGTCCGAATGTACCAAGATGTTTGAATAAGGAGGGTCTAGAGAGATTCAGCCCTATCAAGAGGTAAGCAAAATCATCAAATGAAGAGGACAAAAGGTCGAGATTAGTATTCTACTGAGTCAAGAATGACATGAAGAAACAATGGGGCAATTTATCAAAAGGTGATGGTAACCTTATTTCATGACATGATGAAATAGGAGTCTATATGGACAACAACACTGCCAAGTCCTAAAATAAACAGGGGCATGTCCATCATTAAAGAAAGCTTTGTTATTCACTAACTCGGATAGGGGTAAATTGCTGATAACCATAAATATAGATGCAATCGAGGGAGGCTTTGTAAAAAAAATCAAATCAAAAAAATAAAAAAAAGAATCAGGCTCGGTGTCCTATGCACATGCCAAATGGGGCAAGTTGATTACGTCCAGATCATCAAGCAAGTTGTCAGCCGTCTATATGGGGCACAGATGTCATCAAGACAAGAACGCAACAGAAGACAATATTTCATCTCTGGGGTATAATTACTCCTCATGCCCATGTAACCAAGGAAATAATCTATCAGATTGAGTCATTACATCATCAAGGGGATAAAAAAACAATAAAAAAGAGGCAAACAAAAGGAAACAAAAACAAAAAAATGAAAAAAGAAAAAATCCAGAAAATGAAAAAGGAAAAAATGTAAAAAATAAAGGCCAAAATGATGACTCAGAGTAATTCCCTCTCATTGATGCCAAAAGACTCACCCCTATTTTCTTGGGTACATGGCATAGGAGTAGAGTCTCCTATTTAAAGTGACATCAGTTTCCCAAAGGGTCAAACTAAATCTGGAAAGGCTGAGCAGGCTCAACTGGAGTGTAATCAGCTTCAACCTTTTACTGTAAAGGATGCAGCCAAAAATAAATAAGAAAGGAAAAACACATTATGAAGAAAAAAAAAAGCTCGTTAGGATGAAAACCTGAAAGGGCAGCCTAGGCAAAAGTTAGAACAACCCGGTAAGTCGAAAACCTGAAAAGGCAGCTCAGACAAAAATTATGGTCAAGATTTCGGCAGAGTAACTAAAGTTTCCCAACGCAAAACGTGCGAGTGTAAACTCGGGCACGTGGATCATGGTTTAACTACCTTTTTAGAGGCAAAGACAAAAAGAACATATCGTGAGTAAGAAGAGCTCGTTGGGCTGAAAACCTAAAAGGGCAGCATAGATAAAAGTTAGAGCAACTTGGTGAGTCGACAACCTAAAAAAGGTGGCTCAGGCAAGAAATTAGGGTCTAAATTCTGACAATATGACTGAAACCTCTAACACAAAACGTACAACTCCAAACTGGGGCACGTGGGCCATGGTTGAACTACCCTCTCAGAGGCAGAGTCAAACAGTGTACTCGAAGTCATGATGTGGGATTGAGATATGCACTATTCTAAGAAATTCACTAGAAGATCTGTAAAACCCTCATTGTTTCACCCAATTATCAATCTTTCCTATTTAACCATGCTTGTTTCTTTTGCTTTCTATGCTTTCCTCCCTCTATACTTATCCAACTCAAATAAAATTTTACCTTTTTCGACACGTATTCATGTTGAGTCTCATTGATATGATGGATGTATATTTTCTTTTAATACATAAAATGAGAAAGTAGTGACTATTTAAAGTTGTAAGAATAAGACACTCCTGTTACTTGATCTTGCCTCAAGCAATCATTATGAAGACTGGGCCGGACATATTCCCTGAAGCTAGGGTTACCTCATTTGTTCTGTTTCAGTCATGAGTCACCTTAAGTCTGTAGGGATCATGGTTCTGTGGGAAGTCTCCTTAGATTCCTATTTATGTTACTTTGTACTACTAACCCTTTTTTGCAGGTTATTGTAACAGACAGTCATGCCGAGTCCCGATAACCTGATCAAGTTCTTTTCCCCAGTAGAATCACTATTGCCAAAGCTGGTACTTCTCAAAGCCCCCTCCATCACCAAAGCTGACACTTCTCAAAGCCTCCTCCATCGCTAAAGATGACACTTCCTAAAAACTCTTCCTCAATCGCCAAAACTGGCATCTTTCATAGTTTTCTTCTCAATCGCCAAAGCTGGCTTCTCTCAAGTTACTTTTCATAAATCGCCGAAGCTAGTGTATTTTAGGTTTCTTTTCATAAATTGCCAAAGTCGGCGTCTTTCAAGTTTCTTTTCAAAAAAACTAGCAATCTTTAAATTTCTATTCACCGAGTGTGAACACCTCTTTTGGTCCGGCCCAAGTGGAAAGAATTCTGAGAGGACTGGACTTCGTCTCCAAATGATTATTTCCGAGTAGAATGACTCAGAATCATAATTTCCGAGTGGAATGTCTCCTAGTGAGTAAAATCCGAGTAGAAGGACTTAGATTGAGTCATTTCCGAGTGGAATGTCTCCTAGTGAGTCATTTCCGAGTGAAATATCTCCGATTGAGTCATTTCCAAGTGGAATGTCTCCTAGTGAGTCAAATCCGAGTGGTTGTTACCGAGAGATGTGTTTCTGAGTGAAACAAAGCTCTGACCTGGAATGAGTTTTCTTTCACCCAGATTCTCCCAAATTTGTGAGTAAAAGAAAGTCTGATTTCCGAGCGAATAAAACTGAATGGCAAATTTCGAATGAAGAGTTCCTGAGTGAAGTACTTCCGAGCAAAGAATTCTGATTGCGAATGAGATTTTAGAGTGGACAATTCCTGGGAGTTCCTGACATGGAATGTCTCAGTCAGTCTTGGAATGTCTTAGAATGAATACTGTGGCTTGGAATGAATACTTTGGGCCGAGTCTTTCTTCCTAGTTAGCCTTCCTTCCTGAGCGATCCGATTCCGAATGAATACTTTGGGCCGATTCTTCCAAGTTCCATAATTTCTGAGTGGTATAATCCTGAGAGAAATGCTTCTGGACAATGAAAGGCCGGTTTTAAAGGAATACCTCTCGGGCTGGCACATTAGAACAAAGAATTCCCTAGTGAATACATCTGAAGGGTTAATTCCTGATTAAGGTAATTCTGAGGGAAAGGCAATTGACTTCCCAATGAATAGGTCCGAATGTGTTAATTCCCGATTAAGGCAATTCTGAGGGAAAAGCAATTGACTTCCCAGTGAATATGTCCGAATGATCATTTCTGAGTGGGCTTCAAAAGGAATTACTCTAAACGAAGAAAAGGCTCTGACTGAGTGAGTATCTTTTCGGACAGAGACTCAAGCTCCATATGTCTGAATGATAATTTCCGAGTGGGGCATTTCCGAATAGGTTGAGTCTGAGGGAAGTACCTCTCAAGCGAAGATACATCTGAGTGTTGAGTTCCCGACTGAAGTACCTCCGAGTGGAGATTCTGACTTTGAATGAGTTCTTTTTCTGGGTAGAGATATTTTCGAGCGAATCACCTCCGAGTGAATTGATTCTAAATGAGGCTCAACTACGAATGAATACTTCAGACAGATATATCCGAGTAGGTTGTCTCCGAGTGAGATATTCCTGGGTGGATTAATTCCGAGCGCAAAAAGGCTGTGAATGAATATCTGGGTAGACTCTCTCAAGTTTCAAACTAAGCCCGAGTGAGATGTCTCCAAGGAAGGCATTTCAAGTGAGTTACATGTGAGGGGAACTTTCGAGTAAGTTGGAGGTAGAGAGTTGCATTTCCGAGTAAAGCAAAGCTCAGACCTAGGAAGAGCTTCTATCGGCCAGATTCCAGACTCTCTCAAGTTCCAAATTTCAGAGTGAAAGGCAAAGCCAACTCCCGAGTGAATACAGCCGAATGGGATGATTGACGATTGAGGAAACTCCGAGTGAGAAGCAAGTCGGAATGAATGTGTCTGAGGGAATGTGTCCGAGTGGATCACTTCAAGCAGTGAAAAAAGGGTCGACTGAATTACTCCCAAGCAATATGTCCGAGCAAGGTTTCTCCGAGTGGTTCAATTCCAGAGACATATCCGAGTGAAACATTTTGAGGGTGCTGATTGAATCATTTGAATAAAAACTTCCCGATCCTGAGTGAGTCACTTTTCAATCGGTTCTGAATCACTCTTTAATCAGTTTCGAGTGATTCACTTTTTAATCAGTTCTGAGTGAATCACACTTCAATCGGTTCCAAATCACTCTTCAATCGGTTCCGAGTGAATCACTTTTCAAACGGTTCTGAATGAATGTTTCAATCGGTTCCGAGTCACTCTTTAATCAGTTCCGAGTGAATTACTTTTCAATCGATTCCAAATGAATGTTTCAATCAGTTCCGAATGAATGTGTCAATTGGTTCCGATTGAATGTTTCAATCAGAGTTGCTTTGCTCGTCCATCTCGAATTGCTTCAAACAAAAACAAGTTCCGAGCAAAGCTTTCACTCGGTCTTTTGTGTATAAAATGTACCTGTTCTGCTTGGATTAATCCCCACTGAGGATGAATGCTTGTTGAGGCACTAATCCGAGTCATAAGAGAACACCGGCTCCATATTTCCATTGTTCGCCCATGTTGACTTGGATTCCACCACCCAAGTGGATCCATGAATCCTGGAAGTGGCAGACAGGGAACGAAAGTGGAGAAATTAAAAATTCCAAACCAGCTGTTGTCCCCCCACTACTTGTTAGTGGCTAGGCTGCCTCCACTTTGAGTGGAAGCCTGTGCTGTCCAAGCACTCGGCAACCCCTATAAGTACCCCATCTAAAGATGCACAAGGGGTTGGATTTTCTGGGGTTGAATTTTGGAGGGATCCTGAAGCCTTCCTATGAGAGAACTCTGAAGTTGTTTCTTTTAGAGAGAAGAAACAGTCCTTAAACCCACACTCCTCAAATCCACACCGTCCTCCTTCTAAAAAACCATACCGTCCAGTCCCCCCTTAAAATCCTCTCCACACCGTCCTCCCTTCAAATCCTATAACACCGTCCCTCCTTAAACCCCAATACCGTCCCTCCTTCGTCACCAACCGTCCTTCTCCTTAAACCCCAACACCGTCCCTCTCTCCTTACAACCGTCCCCCTCCTAAAAACTCATACCGTCCGGCCCCCCTTAAAATCCTCTCCACACCGTCCTTCCTTCAAATCCCATAACACTGTCCTCCCTCTTTCCTCACCAACCATCCTTCTCCTTAAACCCTTACATCTTCTCTCTCTCCTCACAACCGTCCCCCTCTCTACTCCACACTGTCCAACTCCTCTTATATCCACACCATCATCCAGCTCCTCTTAAATCTCCCTTCACCATACCGTCCTGCTCCCCTCAACAGTCCTGCTACTCTCATCCACACTCATCCTCTCAGAAAATAAAAAAAATCAGAAAACCAAAAAGGGGGACAAGGAAACATAGACTAGAAATTCAGAAAGGAGAACACTCTGGTACGTCTCTTCTTCACCCTCGGTCTTTTTCTCCCTCCCTTGATCTCTCACTCCACCACTCGATCTCTCGCGTCCTCACTCGGTTTTTCTTCTCCCACTCAGTTTTTCTTCTCCCACTCAGTTTTTCTTCTCTCACTCGGTTTTCGCTCATTTTTCCCTCTCTTTTTCGAACTTACTGTTTCTCTTTCTCTCTTGTAGCTTCTGCTACCCCCCTCTTTTCTGTCTTCCTTTTTTTGTCCTTTACTTTTAAGTTTTACTTAAAAAGAAGAAAATTTCGTTCATCCATTTCCTAAAAAAAACATTTAAAGAACTACGTAACCCTGATTTCTTGGTAACTCAAGAATACGTAGGAGCAGGACTTTAAATCCTGTTGGGCCCACCTTTCCCATTTTTATTCCTATTTTTATTTTCTTTATTTTTCCTTTGTAACTTCCTTTTTTATCTACTTCCATGAAAAATCAATTTAGACGTGACGTCTTGTTGATTTTCCCCTATTTCTGGTAGGCCATCTCCACAAGGAACGAGATACTTGGGACGAGATGTCCCGTTTATCTCCTTCCCATTTCTAACCCCGTATCTTGATTAAATTCCATGAAAATCAATTTAGACGTGACGTCTTGTTGATTTTCCCCTATTTCTGGTAGGCCATCACCACAAGGAACGGGATACTTGGGATGAGACGTCCCGTTTATCGCCTTCCCATTTCTAACCCTATATTTTGATTAAAGGATGACTAATTTAGACGCGACGTCTTGTTAGTATCCTTTCTTTTTCCTATTTTATACCAAAGCCAAGGTTAATTTGGACGCGACGTCCTGTTGACCTACACTCCATGTCTGTTCAGTTTGTTCCTTCTGTTTTTACATAAAGTACAACAATAAAGGGGAGAAATATAACATCTTTTGTAAGGCTAATTATGTTGCGCATTTTCAATCTTGGTACTGTTTCTGACAGGCGATGTAGGGTGCTAATACCTTCCCTACTCGTAACTGACTCCCGAACTTGAATCTCATTTTTTAAACCAGCGCTTTACTGAACTTAGTTTTTTTCCAATGTTTTTCCTATGGATAAAAACGTTGGTGGTGACTCCCTGTTTTCTTTTTGAAAGGATTTCGAAACACACGTTTTATTTCGAAAAGGGCCGACCGCGCCGTCACGATCCAGGTCACGACAGATGGTGACTCCACTGGGGACGCTTAAGAGAGTCAGGCCAGTTTGATTGAAAGCGCATGTTTTTTTATATAGCCTTTGTTAGCTTGGATTTCTTCCCCTCGTTTATTTTCTGTTGATTATTGTGAATGTTTATTCTTGTTTTAATTGTATCTGGTTATTTGTTTCGTTGTCTATGTTTTGCATGTCTGTTGAACCCTAGGGTAGAGGACCATGTTACTTTTCTACAATCATTGAACCCTAGGGTAGACGACTTTGTATATTTGTTCTGTGTTTGTTCTTTGTGCAGAATGGGGTAAGGTAAAAGGTATTGAATGCCCTTTCACATACTACACTCACAATTATTTGCACACACCTATGAGTGGCGCCCTATACCCGGGCCCCAAATGAAGCTTAAGTTAGGAGGGGTTGGCAACGGAATCGTATGGGATGTACTTCCTATCCGGTGTTCGTGAGAACCTCAACTAGAGTTCGACCTCTCGCGACATGCGCACCTAGTGGATTCCCCACTGTTTGCGTCCCTGTCGTGGGTAGGATCTTGGCTCTGGTGACCTTCTAGATGTCTAGTGAAAGCCACCCGGTATGGAGAGTCACTTTTAGACAAACAATAGGGCCTAGAAAAGACTTTCAACAAAACCCGACCTAGGCCACAAAAGGGCAAACTTTACCTTACCTTACGTCATTTTTGCTTTCCCTTTTATCCAAAAAAATGAATTATCTACCACCCACAGATTTGTGTAGTTTTTGAAATAATGACTCATTCTTTGGGTGAATAGATAATCCTCTTTTGGTCATGTACCTCTGAGTCCTGAGTCATGGGTTTTCCTAATCGTCAAAAAAATAATTTTGTTTCCGCTCCAACAGGGGCGTCGATGACAATTAGGAAACTTATGACTATTGCGACTTGGATCCTTGGTAATCGCTGTTTCCCCAAGAAAAATTACTTTATGTTAAATCAATGGGGAAATACCGGTTCCAAAACATGACAACAACTAATTTCTCTTCCTTATCCTCATTTTTATGGGAGGTTATTCAGGACTTAACAAATACCCTTTGAGTATCTATGGAAGTTAACATGGGATTGAACTTAAGAAATGAGGGCTGTAGTTGCCTGAAGAAAATGCTTGAGCTTGAGGCTCCCACCTCAGAATGAAGGATTTCTTTTGTCTTCACAACTATCCCGTATTAGTTTCCATGTTTACTATACCTAATACTTTTGAACGATAAGTCCTAAGGGATAGTCAAAGGATACTCGTCAAGGCCTGTGATCGCTTCCCACAACCTCTTTCCTTCTGTTTCCACCTGACATTTCTTGTTTTTCTTTCAAAGACACCGAAAGACGCCCTTAGTAGACTTTCAAAGGAGACTCATGGCTGAAAGAGAGCAAGAAATTGAAAACCTCAGGAGTGAAGTTAACCAGCTAAAGGAGCAGGTGGTAGAGATGACCAGACTTTTAGAAAAGAAGATCATTGAAGGGGAACCCTCTGCGGGTATCAAGAATGACCAACATTTACCAACCACCCTGCTCCATCCTCCTGGATTGACAAAAACGCAAATTCCCTCTTCCATGACACCTCCCATTACTATCAACAGGACCGACCCCATCATTGACCCTCAGCCGACCTATGACATGTCTTATGCACCACAACACGCCTTCATGGGCTCAAACAACAACTTGCCCTATGCAGTACCTTCAAAATACTCTTCCCCGTTCCATAACCAACAAGAGGATCATGATTTACAAACAATGAACCCCCATATTTCACAATCCTCCCAGTCGCCTGGGGCACCTATCACAAGAATGTCTGCATCGGAAGATAAGGGGAAAAGAAAAGGGGATGCTAATTCCACTTCCTATAACCAAAAAAGGGCCCAACCTAGACTGATGACTTATACTTCCTTTCAACCTGCCAATCCCCCTACACCTTACATGACCACCTCCACCTCTGACCAGGCTTCCAATCTTTTCCCATTCCATCTCTACTTTCGTCCATATATCCCTCAAGCACCTTCCTATTCTCATTTGCCACAGCCCTACTATCCCTCACTAGGGCAGACTCAGCCACTTAATCCAGACCGAAGCACAATAAAACCCACTGATGGTCGAACACCGGTCCGGTTTGACCCCATTCCCATAACCTACATAGAACTTTTGCCTCACCTTATCCGTAGTTCCCTTGCGGTACCCTGTCCGTTAAAACCGATGTTTCCTGCTTACCCCAAAGGTTATAATCCTAATACCCGATGTGATTACCATGCTGGAGCCCCAGGGCACTCTACTGAAGATTGTTATGCCTTAAAATTCAAAGTGAGGGATCTGATTAAAGCCAAGTGGCTGGATTTCCAGGAAGGGAGTCCCAATATAATCATAAACCCCAGGTCTAATCACGAGAATCCTGGATCAGTATGATAAGGAGAGGCTGGAGGCATGGAGAGGATGAAAGCTTTGTGATTTGCACGCCAAGTGAAGAGGTTCATGACCAAGAGACCACCTAGCTCTTTACGACTTTAAACTTCTGTTTTTTATGACTTTTCAACCCAAACGCTATGCCTAAGGCATTGGGATATTTTATGTAATAAGGGCAAAAGCATATTTTTATCATTTTAGGTTTTTCTCAATGAATGCGTATCAAATTTCAAAATGTTTCCGTTTGCTTCCCTTATTTGTTTTAACACTCCCTTTATCCATTGGCTCTCTTTTATTTTCCCTCATTCTCTTTGCCGTCATACATAAAAAAAAACACAAAAAAAAACATCCATCCAAAAATGATCCTTCTGAGAACAATGAGATCACAATCCTATTTCATAACTTTGACCGCTTGTTTGATCACACTGACGAAGAGGGTAGCAAAGGCAAAAGTTCTTTGGCCGAATTAACCATGATGTTTGAATAAGGGGCATCTAGCTTTATCCAGAAGCGTTCAACAAGGTCAACACACGGAGTGAAGAGGGTCCACAAACAACTGGAAAGTCGATCAAGAAGACGCTACAGTATGATGATAGCTCATTCTGGTGATACAAAAGTCTACATGAATGAAGATAGTACCAGACTCCACAAATGGCATTTCTACTCTTCAAAGAAATGTTAGCATTGACCAACGTGGATAACAAAAGCTTGCTAAGACCCATAAATGTAAACGGTCAAGAAATACTCTCCAAAAAAAAACAAAAAAATAAAAAAAATAATAAAAAAACAAAAAAAGAGTCAAGGTTGGTGCCCTACGCATATACCAATTAGGGCGAGCTGATTCATAGATCAAATTATCACTCTTCCACATGGGGGCATAAATGTTATCAAGTTAAGAACGTGACAAAAACAATGTTTCATCTGTGTCGCAATCAACACCCCAACCCTAAGGGTGTATAACTATTCCCCTACCAGTGTAACCAAGGGAATGGTCTACTGTGATACCATTAATATCATAGTTCTTTGCCACATTGGCTAAGGGTGAATAAAACAGCTAGACCATAACGAAGGTACCAAGGGGGTCATATAAAAAAAAACAAAGAAAAATTAAAGAAGAAGAAAATGATAAAAAAGAAAAAAATGAAAGAATGAACAAAAAGATACAGACTCAGAACGAGCCCCCTCATTGGTGCTAAAAAGGGCTCATCCCTGTTTCCTTGGATACATGGTGTTGGAGAAAACTTTTCTATTTGAAATAACATCTATTCCCCCACAGGACGAGATTAAATCAAGAGAGATCAAATAAGCTCATTGTCAATCAGCTTAAACCTTTGTCTTGAAGGACGCAACCTTGAAAAAAAAGAGAGAAAAGAACAAACAAAAAAGCAAAGCACGTCACAAGGAGAGAAAAGCTCGCTAGGCTGAAAACCTGGAAAGGCAGCCTAGGCAAAAGTTAGAGCAACCTGGTAAGCTGAAAACCTGAATAGGCAGCTCAGGCAATAAATTGGATCAAGATTTTGGCAGAGTAATTTTCTTATGTGAATGGTCTGATTTTAAGTTAAGGCATAAGGACCGTAGTCCAACTACCTTTTTCAGAGGCAGGGTGGTGAATTCAAAGTCGTGATGTGGGATTGAGATACACATTGTTCTTAGTAGTTCATTGGAGGATTTGTGAAATCATTCCTATTGCACCTAATTATCAATATTTCCCATGTGACTCCACTTGCTTCTTTGGCCTCCCTTTTCCCACCCCCCGCTCAACTTGTAAATACAATCTCACCTCTTTTGATACGTGTTCATATTGTGATTTCCCCTGATCTGATAAGACATATGTTTTCCCTTAATATATAAAATGAGAAGGTAATGAAATTTAAAGTCGTGAGGACAAGATGTTCTTGTTACTTGATCTCGCCTCAAGCGATCATTATGAAGACTGGGCCTGACACGTTTCAAAAGCTGGGGTTGCTTCATCTGCTCAGTTTCAGTCGTGGGTCACTTTGAATCTCTAAGGATTGTGGTTTTACGGGAGGTATTTTCAAGTTCCAATTTATTTTGCACCACTAACCTTTCTTGCAGGATGTCACGACAAGTAGATACGTCAAGTCTCAACCGCCAAAGCTGGCATTCTCCAAGAACCCCTTTCTATGGCCGAACACGATGCCCTTCTAAGTTTCCATTGTACTTTGAGGTTTCCATCAATATCTCATAGTTGCAGCCGGCATCTTCTCAGGGTTTCTGTCTCGTTCATGAGGCATATTAGGGGTCACATTTTCATCAACTTGGTATATTCCAACAGTATAGTGTATCCCGTTCCCCGACAATGATGCCAAGTACGGGTTAATTTGGACGAGACGTCCTGTTAACCTCCAAATCTTTCAAACCTGGGATTTTACCCCCAAGTCTATCATTACTTTCCAAACTGGAACATCACCTCTAGGTCTTTTGTCGGCTAAGGGGTAGTGCCCTGAATTTCAAAAAGGGTTTAAACTGGGGTATCACCCTAGATCCTTCCTCCAATAAAGAGGAAATACCCTTAACTCCTCCAGTCCGTCCAAAACTAGGGCGTCTCCCCTAGATCTCTTTTCCAATCTAGGGGCAATACCCCAAATTTCTGAAATAGCTCAAACTGAGGCATCTCCCCATATTTCTCTTCCAATCAGGGGACAGTACCCTGAATTTCAAAATAGCTCAAACTGGGGCATCTCCCTTGAGTTCTCTCTTTCAGTTAAAGGGGGGTACCCCTAAAACTTTCCGTCTTTCCAAAACTGGGGCATCTCCCCTAGATCTCTTTTCCAATCAAGGGGCAATACCCCAAATTTCTGAAATAGCTCAAACTGGGGCATCTCCCCAGATTTCTCTTCCAATCAGGGGACAGTACCCTGAATTTCAAAATAACTCAAATTGGGGCATCTCCCCTAGGTCATTATCTTTTGTCAACCAAGGGCGGTACCCCGTGCTCCCAAAAGTTCGAATTAGGGCGTCACCCTAAGTCTCTCTCTGTCAAAGGGGAGCACCCCTAGCTTCTTCAATCTCCCTAACTGGGGCATCACCCCCAGATCCTTCCTTTGTTCAAGGGGCAATACCCCTAACCCCTAACTCCTTCAGCCGGATTTCCCAAACTGGGATAGTTCCCTCGGTTCTTTTTCTCTCCCAGTCAAGGGGCAGTACCCCGAGTTGCCCAAAACTCTCCCCAGCAGACCCACCATTTATCCCCAAGGGGAACCCCGACTGAGGGTTCCTCCCTAGGGGAACCACAAAATGGACTCAGCTCCCCTAACTGGAGTACTTCTTAATCAAATTTGGGAAAGTTAGTTATCCTCAGAGGAATCACCTTTCCAACAGGACCACAGTGATCAAAAGCTAGCCATGTCTTCCTTCCCAATAGGAAAACACTTTCCCCAATGGAGTTACCCTCATTAAAATGTCCCAAGCTGGGACATCCCCCAGATTTTTCTCCTCCGGTAGGCCTGCCATACATTCCCCAATGAACCCTAGTACACTTTTCTCAATCATTACCAGACCAAGCAAACCTATGGCACATTTCCAGTGGATCCCAAATTTCTCTTTCCGATCAAAGGGCGGTACCCCAAATTACCAAATACTTCCCTCGGTGGAACCATGAAGGTTACCAGACAGATACTAACCAAATCCTTCCCCAGTGGAACTACACTTCCCAAGCATCTCAAACTCGGGCATCACCCCAGGTTTATTCTCTTTCAGTCAAGGGGCAGTTCCCCCAAGATTCCTTCAAACCATCTCAAACTGGGGCATCACCCCAGGTTTATTCTCTTTCAGTCAAGGGGCAGTTCCCCAAGATTCCTTCAAACCATCTCAAACTGTGGCATCTCCCCCTGGTCCATTTTGTTTCTGCCAAGGGGCAGTTCCCCAAGGTTTCTTCAAATCATGTCAAACTGGGGCATCACCCCAGGTTTATTCTTTTTCAGTCAAGGGGCAGTTCCCCCAGGTTCATTCTCTTTTATTCAAGGGGTAGTTCCCCAACAACCTTCAGTCATGTCAAACTGGGGCATCACCCCAGGTTCATTCTCTTTCATCCAAGGAGCAACCCCCTAATCTTTATGTTTCCTATCAACAGTGAGTTAATTCGGACGAGACGTCCTGTTAGCTCCCCCAAGGTCAACCCCACCCCTTTACTTTTCAGTCGCCGAACAAATGGCACCCCTTTACCTTCCAGTCGCCGAAGCTGGCACTCCTTTACCTTCCTCAATCGCCAAAGCTGGCACCCTTTAGGGTTTTCACCCTTCGCCGAAGCTGGCACCCCTTTACTTTCCAGTCGCCGAACAAATGGCACCTCTTTACCTTCCAGTCGCCGAAGCTGGCACTCCTTTACCTTCCTCAATCGCCAAAGCTGGCACCCTTTAGGGTTTTCAACCTTCCCCGAAGCTGGCACCCCTTTACTTTGCAGTTGCCGAACAAATGGCATCTCTTTACCTTCCAGTCGCCAAAGCTGGTGCTCCTTTACCTTCCTCAATCACCAAAGCTGGCACCCTTCAGGGTTCACCCTCTGCCGAAGCTGGCACCCCTTTACTTTCTAGTCGCCGAACAAATGGCACCTCTTTACCTTCCAATCGCCGAAACTGGCACTCCTTTACCTTCCTCAATCACCAAAGCTGGCACCCTTCAGGGTTTTCACCCTCCGCCGAAGCTGGTACCCCTTTACTTTCCAGTCACCGAACAAATGGCACCTCTTTACCTTCTAGTCGCCGAAGCTGGCACCCCTTTACTTTCCAGTCGCCGAACAAATGGCACCTCTTTACCTTCCAGTCGCCGAAGCTGGCACCCCTTTACTTTCCAGTCAACCGAGAGGCAACACCCTCACCTTTACCTTCCTTCTTGCCGCCAAACAAATAGCACCCCTTTACCTTCCTGTCGCCAAACAAATAGCACCTTTACCTTCCTGTCGCCGAACGAATGGCACCTTTTACCTTTTAGTCAACCGGGAGGCAACACCCTCACCTTTACCTTCCTTCCTGTCGCCAAACAAATGGCACCTTTACCTTCCAATCGCCAAAGCTGGCACCCTTTTACTTTCCAGTCAACCGGGAGGCAACACCATCACCTTTACCTTCCAATCTAGTCGCCAAACAAATGGCACCCTTTTCCTTCCGGTCGCCAAACGTGGCACCCTTCATCTCCGATCAGTTGAGAATCGACACCCAATTCTCTCACCTCCTGTTAATTGAAAGACAATCCTTTCGCTTCACGTCATTCAAAGGATAATTCCCAGTTAACCACTTCTTGCTAAAAACTGGAGCACCGCCCTACTTCTTTTTCCAGATTTAGAACAAAAAATAAAAAAAACTAAAAAAAACAAAAAACAGAAAACAAAAAAAGAAGAAGAAGGGAAATAGAAAGAGACAGATGTGGAAAATGCTCATCTTTAAAGAGGAAAAGGTCACACCGACTCGTGATTGCCAACACCGTCAGACGCCATACCGATTAAGAGGTCCCACCTGGTCCCTATATCGATGTTCATATCCTTACTTCCTTTTCACTTCAAAATCACGGAAAGCTTCGTGTTTCTCTTGTGAAAAAAAAGTAAAGAGGGGCATTTATGAATACCTCTTTTGGTCCGGCCCAAGTGGAAAGAATTCTGAGAGGACTGGACTTCGTCTCCAAATGATCATTTCCGAGTAGAATGACTCAGAATCATAATTTTCAAGTGGAATGTCTCCTAGTGAGTAAAATCCGAGTAGAAGGACTCAGATTGAGTCATTTCCGAGTGGAATGTCTCCTAGTGAGTCATTTCCGAGTGAAATATCTCCGATTGAGTCATTTCCGAGTGGAATGTCTCCTAGTGAGTCAAATCCGAATGGTTGTTACCGAGAGATGTGTTTCTGAGCGAAACAAAGCTCTGACCTGGAATGAGTTTTCTTTCGCCCAGATTCTCCCAAATTTCGGAGTAAAAGAAAGTCTAATTTCTGAGCGAATAAAACTGAATGGCAAATTATGAATGAAGAGTTCCTGACTGAAGTACTTTCGAGCGAAGAAATTATAATTCCGAATGAGATTTCAGAGTGGACAATTCCTGGGAGTTCCTGACTTGGAATGTCTCAGTCAGTCTTGGAATGTCTTGGAATGAATACTGTGGCTTGGAATGAATACTTTGGGCCGAGTCTTTCTTCCTAGTTAGCCTTCCTTCTTGAGCGATCCGATTCCGAATGAATACTTTGGGCCGATTCTTCCAAGCTCCATAATTTCTGAGTGGTACAATCCTGAGAGAAATGCTTCTGGACAATGAAAGGCCGGTTTCAAAGGAATACCTCTCGGGCTGGGACATTAGAGCAAAGAATTCCCAAGTGAATACATCTGAAGGGTTAATTCCCGATTAAGGCAATTCTGAGGGAAAGGCATTTGACTTCCCAGTGAATAGGTCCGAATGTGTTAATTCCCGATTAAGGCAATTCTGAGGGAAAGACAATTGACTTCCCAGTGAATATGTCCGAATGATCATTTCCGAGTGGGCTTCAAAAGGAATTACTTTGAACGAAGAAAAGGCTCTGACTGAGTGAGTATCTTTTCGGACAGAGACTCAAGCTCCATATGTCCGAATGATAATTTCCGAGTGAGATGTCTCCGAGTGGGGCATTTTCGAATAGGTTGAGTGTGAGGGAAGTACCTCTCAAGCGAAGATACATCTGAGTGTTGAGTTCCTGACTGAAGTACCTCCGAGTGGAGATTCTGACTTTGAATGAGTGCTTTTTCTGGGTAAAGATATTTCCGAGCGAATCATCTCCGAGTGAATTGATTCTAAACGAGGCTCAACTACGAATGAATACTTCAGATAGATATATCCGAGTAGGTTGTCTCCGAGTGAGATATTCCCGGGTGGACTGATTCCGAGCGCAGAAAGGCTGTGAATGAATATCCGGGCAGACTCTCTCAAGTTTCAAACTAAGCCCGAGTGAGATGTCTCCAAGGAAGGCACTTCCAAGTGAGTTACATGTAAGGGGCACTTCCGAGTAAGTTGGAGGCAGAGAGTTGTATTTTCGAGTAAAGCAAAGCTCAGACCTGGGAAGAGCTTCTATCGGCCAGATTCCAGACTCTCTCAAGTTCTAAATTTTTGAGTGAAAGGCAAACCAACTCCCGAGTGAATACAACCGAATGGGCTGATTGACGATTGAGGAAACTCCGAGTGAGAAGTAAGTCAGAATGAATGTGTTTGAATGAATGTGTCCGAGTGGATCACTTTAAGCAGTGAAAGAAGGGTCGACTGAATTACTCCCAAGCAATATGTCCGAGCAAGGTTTCTCCGAGTGGTTCAATTCCAGAGACATAGCCGAGTAAAACATTTTAAGGGTGCCGATTGAATCATTTGAATGAAAACTTCCCGATCCTGAGTGAGTCACTTTTCAATCGGTTCCGAATCACTCTTCAATCGGTTTTGAGTGATTCGCTTTTCAATCAGTTCCGAGTGAATCACTATTCAATCGGTTCCGAATCACTCTTCAATCAGTTCTGAGTGAATCACCTTTCAATCGGTTCGGAATGAATGTTTCAATTGGTTCTGAGTCACACTTTAATCAGTTCCGAGTGAATTACTTTTCAATCGGTTCCGAATGAATGTTTCAATCAGTTCCGAATGAATGTGTCAATCGGTTCCGATTGAATGTTTCAATCAGAGTTGCTTTGTTCGGCCAGCTCGAATTGCTTCAAACAGAAACAAGTTTCGAGCAAAGCTTTCACTCGGTCTTTTGTGTATAAAATATACCTGTTCCGCTCGGATTAAACCCCACTGAGGATGGATGTTGGCTGAGGCACTAATCCAAGTCATAAGAGAACACCGGCTCCATATTTCCACTGTTCGCCCATGTTGACTTGGATTCCACCACCCAAGTGGATCCATGAATCCTGGAAGTGGCAGACAGGGAACGAAGTGGAGAAATTAAAAATTCCCCACCAGCTGTTGTCCCCCTACTACCTGTTAGTGGCTAGGCTGCCTCCACTCTGAGTGGAAGCCTGTGCTGTCCAAGCACTCGGTAACCCCTATAAGTACCCCATCTGAAGATGCACAAGGGGTTGGATTTTCTGGGGTTGAATTTTGGAGGGATCCTGAAGCCTTCCTGTGAGAGAACTCTGAAGTTGTTTCTTTTAGAGAGAAGAAACAGTCCTTAAACCCGCACTCCTCAAATCCACACCGTCCTGCTCCTAAAAAACCATACCGTCCAACCCCCCCTTAAAATCCTCTCCACACTGTCCTCCCTTCAAATCCCATAACACCGTCCCTACTTAAACCCCAATACCGTCCCTCCTTCCTCACCAACCGTCCTTCTCCTTAAACCTCAACACCGTCCCTCTCTCCTCTCAATCGTCCCCTCCTAAAAACTCATTCCGTCCAGCCCCCCTTAAAATCCTCTCCACACCATCCTCCCTTCAAATCCCCCAACATCGTCTCTCTCTCCTCACAACCGTCCCCCTCTCTACTCCACACCGTCCAACTCCTCTTATATCCATACCATCATCCAGCTCCTCCTAAATCTCCCTTCACCATACCGTCCTGCTCCCCTCAACAGTCCTGCTACTCTTACCCACACTCATACCCTCAGAAAACTCTTAAGAATCGGCAGACAGGGAACGGAAGTGGAGAAATTAAAAATTCCCCACCAGCTGCTGTCCCCCTACTACCTGTTAGTGGCTAGGCTGCCTCCACTCTGAGTGGAAGCCTGTGCTGTCCAAGCACTCGGCAACCCCTATAAGTACCCCATCTGAAGATGCACACGGGGTTTTGATTTTCTAGGGTTGAATTTTGGAGGGATCCTGAAGCCTTCCTGTGAGAGAACTCTGAAGTTGTTTCTTTTAGAGAGAAGAAACAGTCCTTAAACCCACACTCCTCAAATCCACACCGTCCTGCTCCTAAAAAGCCATACCGTCCAGCCCCCCTTAAAATCCTCTCCACACCATCCTCCCTTCAAATCCCATAACACCGTCCCTCCTTAAACCCCAATACCGTCCCTCCTTCCTCACCAACCGTCCTTCTCCTTAAACCCCAACACCGTCCCTCTTTCCTCTCAATCGTCCCCCTCCTAAAAACTCATACCGTCCAACCCCCTTAAAATCCTCTCCACACCATCCTCCCTTCAAATCCCATAACACCGTCCTCCCTCTTTCCTCACCAACCGTCCTTCTCCCTAAACCCCAACACCGTCTCTCTCTCCTCACAACCGTCCCCCTCTCTACTCCACACCATCCAACTCCTCTTATATCCACACCATCATCCATCTCCTCTTAAATCTCCCTTCACCATACTGTCCTGCTCCCCTCAACAGTCCTGCTACTCTTACCCACACTCATCCTCTCAGAAAACAAAAAAATCAGAAAACCAAAAAGGGGGACAAGGAAACATGGACTAGAAATTCAGAAAGGAGAACACTGTAGTACGTTTCTTCTTCACCCTCGGTCTTTTTCTCCCTCCCTTGATCTCTCACTCCACCACTCGATCTCTCGCCTCCTCATTCGCTTTTTCTTCTCCCACTCGATTTTTCTTCTCCGACTCGGTTTTTCTTCTCTCACTCGGTTTTCGCTCATTTTTCCCTCTCTTTTTCGAACTTACTATTTCTCTTTCTCTCTTGTAGCTTCTACTACCCCCCCTCTTTTCTGTCTTCTTTTTTTTGTCCTTTACTTTTAAGTTTTACTTAAAAAGAAGAAAATTTCGTTCATCTATTTCCTAAAAAAAAATTTAAAGAACTACGTAACCCTGATTTCTTGGTAACTCAAGAATACGTAGGAGCAGGACTTTAAATCCTGTCGGGCCCACCTTTCCCATTTTTATTCCTATTTTTATTTTCTCTATTTTTCCTTTGTAACTTCCTTTTTTATCTACTTCCATGAAAAATCAATTTAGACGTGACGTCTTGTTGATTTTCCCCTATTTCTGGTAGGCCATCACCACAAGGAACGGGATACTTGGGACGAGACATCCCGTTTATCTCCTTCCCATTTCTAACCCCGTATCTTGATTAAATTCCATGAAAATGAATTTAGACATGACGTCTTGTTGATTTTCCCCTATTTTTGGTAGGCCATCACCACAAGGAACGGGATACTTGGGACGAGACGTCCCGTTTATCCCCTTCCCGTTTCTAACCCCGTATTTTGATTAAAGGATGACTAATTTAGACGCGACGTCTTGTTAGTATTCTTCCCTTTTCCTGTTTTATACCAAAACCAAGGTTAATTTGGACGCGACGTCCTGTTGACCTACACTCCATGTCTGTTCAGTTTGTTCCTTCTGTTTTTACACAAAGTATAATAATAAAAGGGGAGAAATATAACATCTTTTGTAAGGCTATTTATGTTGTGCATTTTCAATCTTGGTACTGTTTCTGACAGGCGATGTAGGGAGCTAATACCTTCCCTACTCGTAACCGACTCCCGAACTTGAATCTCATTTTTTAAACCAGTGCTTTACTGAACTTAGTTTTTTTCCAATGTTTTTCCTATGGATAAAAATGTTGGTGGCAACTCCCTGTTTTCTTTTCGAAAGGATTTCGAAACACACGTTTTATTTCGAAAAGGGTCGGTCGCGCCGTCGCGATCCAGGTCGCGACACCGAGCAAGGCACCATTTTACTTTCCTATCGCTAAACAAGGCACCCTTTAATTTCCAGTGGCCGAACAAGGCACCCCTTTATTTTCCAATGGCCGAACAAGGCACCCTTTTATTTTCCTGTCGCCGAACAGGGCACCCTTTACCTTCTTGTCACCGAATGAGGCACCTTTTACTTTCTTGTCGCCGAACGAGGCACCCTTTACTTTCCAGTTGCCGAACAAGGCACTCTTTACTTTCCAGTCACCGAACAAGGCACCCTTTCCCTTCTAGTCGCCGAACGGGGCACCCTTAATTTCCAGTCATCGAACGAGGCACCCTTTGCTTTCCAGTTGCTGAACGAGGCACCTTTTACTTTCCAGTAAAGCCGAACAAGGCACCCTTTCCTTTCCAGTCGCCGAATGAGGCACCCTTTACTTTCCAGTCACCGAACGAGGCACCCTTTACTTTCCAGTCACCGAACGAGGCACCCTTTCCTTTCTAGTCACCGAAAAAGGCACCCTTTACTTTCTAGTTACCGAACGAGGCACCCTTTACTTTCCAGTCGCCATACAAGGCACCCTTTACTTTCCAATCGCAGAACGAGGCACACTTTACTTTCCAGTAGCTGAACGAAGCACCCTTCTACCTTCCAGTTGCTGAACGAGGCACTCTTAATTTCTAGTCACCGAACGAGGCACCCTTCTACTTTCCAGTTGCCGAACAAGGCACCCATTCCTTTTTAATCGCCGAACGAGGCACCCTTTCCTTTCCATTCGCCGAACGAGGCATCCTTTCCTTTCCAGTCAACCGAGGGGCAACACCCCCAATCCTTTTATTTCTTGTTAACCAGGGGTCAACCCCTAATCCTTTTATTTCCAGTCAACTGAGGGGCAACAACCCCAATCCTTTCATTTCATATTAACCAAGGGTGAACCCCCAATCCTTTTATTTCTAGTCAGTCAAGGGGTAATACCCCCAATCCTTTCATTTCTTGTTAACCGAGGGTCAACCCTCAATCCTTTTATTTCCAGTCAACTGAGGGGCAACACCCTAAATCCTTTCATTTTCTGTTAACCGAGGATCAAACCCCAATCCTTGTATTTCCAGTCAACCGAGGGGCAACACCCCTAGTCCTTTCATTTCCTATTAACCGAGGGTCAACCCCAAATCCTTTTATTTCTAGTCAACCGAGGGGCAACACCCCTAATCCTTTCATTTCCTATTAACCGAGGGTCAACCCCCAATCCTTTTATTTCCAATCAACCGAGGGGCAACACCCCCAATCCTTTTATTTCCTGTTAACCGAGGGTCAACCCCCAATCCTTTTATTTTCAGTCAACCGAGGGACAACACCCCCAATCCTTTCATTTCCTATTAATCGAGGGTTAACCCCCAATCTTTTTATTTCCAGTCAACCGAGGGGCAACACCCCCAATGCTTTTATTTCCTGTTAACCGAGGATCAACCCCCAATCCTTTTATTTCCAGTCAACTGAGGGGTAACACCCCCAATCCTTTTATTTCCCGTTAACCGAGGGTCAACCCCCAATCCTTTTATTTCCAGTCAACCAAGGGCCAACACCCCCGATCCTTTCATTCCCAATTAATCGAGGGTCAACCCTCAATCTTTTTACTTTCTGTCAACTAAGGGGCAGCACCCCCAATCCTTTTATTTCCAGTTAAACTAGGGGCATCGCCTCAAGTCTTTTATTTCCCAGTCAAAGCCTCAAAAATCATTACCCCAAGTCTTTTATTTCCTAATTTGAACCAGGGGCATCACCCCAAGTGTTTCATTTCCTTCAGAGAGAGGGGCAACACCCCCAAACCTTGTATTTTCCTGTCAAACCAGGGGCATCCTCCTAAGTCATTTATTTCCTGTCAAAAAGCCTCAGGAACCCACTCCTAGGCTATCCCATTTCTCAATTTGAGTCAGGGGCATCCCCCAAGTCATTTATTTTATGTTAAAAAGCTTCAGGAACCCACTCCTAGGCTATCCCATTTCTTAATTTGAGCCAGGGGCATCCCCCTAAGTTATTTATTTCATGTCAAAAAGCTTTAGGAACCCACTCTTAGGCTATTCCATTTCTCAATTTGAGCCAGGGGCATCCCCCCAAGTCATTTATTTTCTATCAAAAAGCTTCAGAAATCCACTCCTAGGCTATTCGATTTCTGAATTTGAGCCAGGGGCATCCCCCCAAGTCATTTATTTCCTATCAAAAAGCCTTAGGAACCTACTCCTAGGCTATCCTATTTCTCAATTTGAGCCAGGGGCATCCCCCAAGTCATTTATTTTCTGTCTAAAAGCTTCAGGAACCCATTCCTAGACTATTCCATTTCTCAATTTGAGCTAGGGGCATCTCCCCAAGTCATTTATTTTCTGTCAAAAAGCTTCAAGAACCCACTCTTAGGCTTTTTTATTTTTCAATTTGAGTCAGGGGCATCCCCGCAAGTCATTTATTTTTTGTCAAAAAGCTTCAGGAACTCATTGCTAGGTTATCCCATTTCTTAATTTGAGCTAGGGGCATCGCCCAAGTCATTTAATTTGAGCCAGGGGCATCCCCCCAAGTTATTTATTTTCTGTCAAAAAACCTTAGGCGTCCTTCCCTAGGATATTTTAATCAAAACCAATCAGGGGCATTCCCCCAAGTCATTTATTTTTGTCAAAAGGCCTCAGGTATTCCCCTAGGCTATTCCATTTCTCAATTTAAGCTAGGGACATCCCCCAAATCATTTGTTTTCTATCAAAGGCCCCAGGAACCCACTCCTACGCTATTCCATTTCTCAATTTGAGCTAGGGACATCCCCCTAGTCATTTGTTTTTTATCAAAAAGCTTCAGGTACCCATTTCTAGGTTGTATCCTTCGATCCAAACGCGTTGGGACAATCCCCTGTGTCATTCATTTTTCTTCGAAGCTTTAAGTATCCCTCTCTAGGCTACCCTATTTTCAATATCAAGGAAAGATTCTCTGATTTATTTTGGACAAAGCTCTAACTTCAGTCTTCAAACTTGGAACCTTTTCATCTTCCCGAATTGTCAAAGTTGGTACTCTTTGAGTCTTTCTTATTGCCAAAGTTGGCATTGTTAAAAGTTTTCCATTTGCTAAAGTTGGCATCTCTCCAAGTTATCATCACTAAAGCTAGCACTTTTAGACCTCTTTTGTTGCCAAAGCTAGCATTGCTTAAATCTGTTATTTGCCACAGTTGGCGCCATACTGAGTTCTCATTACTGGAGTCGGCATTTTATTTGAATTACTGAAGATATCATGGTCTGAGTCTTCTGTCTGCTAAATTTAGCACATCTTTAAGTCTTCATCACCAAAGATGGTACTTTTAAGTCTTTCTTATTGCCAAAGCTGGCATTGTTTGAGTCTTCTATTTGTCAAAGTCGTCAACTCATTAAGGATGTTAGTGCCAAGATGGTGTTCATGTCTTTACTTCCATTTCACGATATGAATGAATCATTCATATTCTCGTGAAAAGAAAGTAAAGAGGGCAGCTGTAAACACCATATTTTGTCCTTTTTTATTTTTAATTATTAAAAAGTAAATAATAATTTATTTTTTTATTCCTCCACCATTCCGGAAAATCAGTTAGGAATCTGGATCTGGTCCCCCACTACCCCCACCAGCTTCATCTTCCTCTCTCCTTCTTCATCCCTCAGGACCCCATCTTCTGCATCACCCAACAGACCCATCACCTTCACGATCATCAAATCAAAAAAACAAAAAAATAGAGAACCCAAAACCCTCTCAGAAAAAAATTCATCTCCTCTCTTCCAAAAAAATCAACGTTCATCTTCATCCTCTTCTCATCCACCTTCACCAGACCAGAAACTAAAAAATGAAAGACACCACAGTCTCCTCTCATCATCATCTTCTCAATCCTCTTCACTAACAAAAAAAAAAAGAAAACCCAAAACCAACTTCACCATCCATCTACCTTAAGCCATCAGTAACAACAACTATCAATATAAAGCAAAAACAAAAAACAGAGCCCTCCATCTTCATCACTTCTACTCCATCATTACCACTGACAATTATAATATGAAAAAAATAACCACAAAACAACAACCAAAAAAGATAACAAAGGAGAAAGGGAAAGAAGGGGTTGTTGCCGGAGCTGCCATCATCACCTCCGACACCACCAACCGAGACCTCCGAGCTCCGATCAGCCCCCCTGCGCGTGACATACTACGCAACCTTCCCGGAACTGGCACCCTGACCGCGTGAACGACCGGCCCAGACCTGCCTCCCATGTCGCCGGCCTCGGACCTGCGAACTGCCACCTCTGGTCTTCTCCCTCTCGGTCTCTTCTCCCTCTCCTGACGACCGACGACCGACGCCAGCTTCCTCTCTCGGTCGGACGTCTCTCTCCCTCCGATGTTGCTCTCTCTCTCTCGAACTCACTTACTCACTTTCCCTCTATTTTCCGCCGCCCCCCAACTCACTTCTCTCGCTTCCATTCTTTTCTTTCTCTGATGCTTCCTTTCTCTTTCCTTTTTTCAAATTGAAACCTTGATGGGTTTTCTTTTTGTGTTGTGTTAGTTTAGGTAATGGGCTTCAGAATCTGAAGCCCAATAAAGGTAGGAATCTTTTTTTTCAAAAACCCAAAATAAAATATTCTGATTTATTTTTAAGGAGCTTTGGTTAAAATAAATGGTTTTTGTTTATGTTAAAATTTTTAAATATAATAATTTTCTTAAAAAAGGGAAATAAATTATTATTACTTTTTTTAATATAAAAAAATATAAAATATAAATATGTATTTATTAGAATAAAAATGAATAGTTTTCTTTATTATCATTATTGAAGTCTAAAATATCCTTTTTTTAAAAAAATGAATGAAAAATAAATATCTTTTATGGTAAATTAAAAATGAAAAATCTTAAAATCTTTTAGAATAAAATAGATAGCTTTTATGGAAAATATTAAATATGTGTTTCTTTTGGAATAAATAATCTCTTATACTAAATTAAATCTTATAAGCAATGTCGTGTAAAAATCACTTTTGCCTACATCGGCTTTATAGGATCTCAAAGGTTTATGCACGTGCGATCTTCTTCGCTTTGTATTTCTCCTTCCTCATGAATTTTCTTTCTTTATTAAAAATCAAAATCAATCAAAAACAATTTAAATATTTTTTTCAAAATTAATTTTCCCCCAAAGAACTACGTAACCCTGATTTCTCAATACATTTGGGAATACGGAGGAGCGGGAATCAATTCCTGTCAGGCCCACTTTCTCATTATTAATTTCTATGTCTCTGCTATTATTTTGATTAATTTTATATAGTTAATATTTTAAATTTTCATTTTTGTAAGGAGGTTAATTTAGACGCGACGTCTTGTTAATCTCATGTTTTAATATTTTTATTTAAAATAATATTTTCTTAAAAATGATGTTAATTTAGATGAGACGTCTTGTTAATCTTATGTTTTTAATATTTTTATTAGAATATTATTTTCTTTAAAACGAGGTTAATTTAGACGAGACGTCTTGTTAATCTTATGTTTTTAACACTTTTATTTAAAAATAATATTTTCTTAATCAACTTTTTTTATATCGTTAATTTTATTTTAATCTTTAAGTTTATGAAAAATTAAGGTTAATTTGGATGAGACGTCCTGTTATCCTTTACTTTCACTCTGTTTTACTTTTTCTTACTGTTGTTATTTTGTCAAGTTTCTTATTGTCTCTGTTTGTCATTCCTTATTGTTATTGTTTTTTACTCTTTCCTACTGTCAATATTCTGGTAAGTTTCTTATTGTCACTGTGTGTCGTTTCTTATTATCACTGTTTTGTTAAGCTTTTTATTGTCATTATTTTGTCGAGTTTCTTACTGTCATTGCTTTGTCATTTCTTATTGTTACTATTTTAATCTTCTACTGTCATTATTTGTTTCTTTTTTTACTGTCACTGTTTAGTCTTCTACCGTTACTGTTTTCTTATTGTTTAGTTTCTTATCGTCTAATCCATTACTATCACTGTTTGGTATTTCATTGTATTTGCTTAGTTAGGTTGTGCGATTTAAGATTAATTTGGACGAGACGTCCTGTTAATCTTATTTCAAACTTTTATATCTAATTTTATCTGTTTTCATATGCTTTGTCATTGTATATGTTTCTTTTCATAAAGAAGTTAAAGTGATTTCTAGACTATTTTGAAATATGCGCTATCAATTTGAGGTAACCGTTTTATAACAGATAGTTCTGAGGTTGTAATACCTTCCTCACCTGTAATTAAACTCCCAAACTTAGAATTTCATTTTCATAACCAGTGTTTTAAAAGAGGTTTTTCCCGATATTTTTATCCTAAAAAATATTGGTGGCGACTCCCTGTTTTCTTTTCAAAAAGATTTCGAAACTCATTTTATTTTTAGGGGTCGGCCATCCCGTTATGATCCCAGTCACGACATGTCCCTAATACATATTCACTCTCAAAACTCAGCACACACACTTTCTTCAACATCAGACCTTAGACTTCTAAAGCTCAAGAACGTTACTCTGAATTTCGTATCAATCAAACACAAGGATATTTTTGAGGATGCCCAGAGTTGGATCCTGTTCAAGATAAACTACGCTTATGACTAAAAGAGAAAAGAAAGAAAATGTAGTGCAAGAACCAATGATCGTATAGATAAGAAATCAAGGAAACTACTTTGCGCAGATCAAAATGCTTATGAAGATCAGTACTTGCGTTAGAAAGCATCATAAGGTCAACCATGCTTATTCCTGCATGAGTTCATGATAGAAGAAAGACTACAAAAGGACCTTTCCTATGAAGCACTCGAGGAATTTCTTTTTAGTGCAAGTTCTGATGATCCTCGATTCAGACCTTTTGTTTTATTCTTAACTTCAGAGTTAGTAAGCTTTAAACGGCTAACTCTCTTTAACGAATTATCAATGGCCATATTTCTTCCCTATAAATATAAAGAGAATTTAGACTTTGAAGACGTTCATGAATTTGTAAATCAGAAATATGAAAGCTTAATATGTACTTACAAGCTATTTGTTTAAGCTTTCTTCTCAAAAATAAAGACTTTCTTTGTATCTCTGCTTCTTTCAGACTTAGTCTTTGTTTTCCTACTTAGTGTATCTACTCTTTAAGTTTCATTATCTTGTACACTAAGTTATCAAAAACACAAACACACTCTCAAATTCTATGTGTTAAGTCTGGTGAATTGCCAGTCTTAATTTATGTGGGAAACACTATTTGACCTGGAAAGGCTTTTGAAAGAATACTTGGGTTTATGCCAAGAGTGACTTGTTGAAAGAATACTTGGGTTTAAGCCAGAAGTGGTTGGAGTCAAAAATACTTGAGGCACAGGCTATGTTATGTTGTGTAAAAAGAAGTTTTTACATAGTGAAAATCCTTCAAGTCTGAAGGTACTAGACGTAGTTTTTGCATTGAAAGTGAACCAATATAAACCTGTTATGTGCTATGTCTCTCTCCTTTATCTCTTAAAGTTTGGTTCAAAAGTCTGTTGTGTTTTCCATTTGTAAAAAGTTTAAGTTTCACACGAAAAGAGTCTCAGACTTATTCAACCCCCTTCTAAGTTTGACTTTGAACCATCAATGTTGTTGATGATTATTGGAATCTAATTAATGTCGTTCATATGAAAATGATGCATGAGGTTGTAGTTGATAAATGAGATGCTTGATGATGATAAATTAGATTGATGATGTTGAATGTATTGGTGATAGTGCAAGGGAATGGTAATCATGCTAGGAAAACTAGAGTTAGTTTGTTATGATTGATTATGCTTGCATGTGATAATTATTTTTGGTTGTGTGGTGATGGGTTTAATTTGTATAATATGATAATGATATATTTGTGCCAAGTTTAAACACGGAAGTTGTAGTTATAGTAAGATGTTGTTCCACTGATGAGTAATTAATTTAGAAACTTAGATTTATGAATTGACTTGACCAAGGGCTTGCATTTTGATTTTTGAAATAGTTTATAATGACTAAAATTAAACTTAAGGTAATAAAACTTAATAACAGAAGTAACAGTAATGCAAAGTTGAATGGAAATCAAATGCGTAAAGCTGGGATTGGTTTCATCTATCTCACCTTTCATAAGTTATGTAGATCTCCATGAATGGAACTTAAAATGATAATTTTTACGTCACAATCAAAGTTATTTGCATCGATCCCTCAACTACAAAATTCATAAGGGTGGTTCCAAACTGTTCATCCCTCAATCACTTTAAAACCACTCCAACATTATCGATCGATTGTTTAGATGTTTGTTACACTATATACTATCCCTAGCAGCTATTGCAACAAGCATTTGATTCAGATCTGTGCTCAAAATTTATTTTCCCAATATACTTAAGAAAACCTAAGTCAAGAAAATAGTGATTAAGTATTCTCAGGCATTAAGCATAGAATGAAACACAAAAATCACCAATTCTCATTACCATACATGTAGAAATATAGCAACAGTATGTTGGGTTTGAATCAATTATAACCAATCCCAATGAATGAATTAGCTACACATGAATGTCATGTTCCCCAATCAATCTCTATGAAGGAAAAAATAAAGCAAAATCTCTCAGAATGTTTTGTTAAATGGTGAAGAAGAGTCAAGATTGCGCTCCCTCTTTTCTCTGTTTTCCTTTGTTCTTTTATATTGAGACTCTCGCTCAAGCTCATTTTTCCCTCGCTTAAGCGAGACTCCATTTGTTGATAACCCATGTAGGAGTGATCAGAAACATGCAGAAGTGGATGCGCTGGGATCTCACCATTGGCCAATAATTAACTGAATGACCCATTATCTTCAGATCACGCTCAAGCGCAGAATATTATAACTTGAGCTTATCCTCGCTCAAGCTGCCAGTGGTCACGCACAAGCGTAGGGAGTCCTGATGCTTTCTTTTCTTCATTACGCTTAAGTACAAGGCTCATGCTTAAGTTTCTAACATTCCACGCTCAAGCGCCCCATGTCACGCTCAAGCGTGGGAGGGATCTGATGCTTCTGAACTTCATACTCAACCTTGAGGAATCAAGCTCAAGCTTGTCTTGCACACGCTTAAGCTTCACCTTTCACGCTCAAGCTTGTTCCAATTAAGCTCAAGCTTGCTAACTTCTCATGCTTAGATTCCAGCCCCATCATGCTTAAGCTTGCTTTGCTCAAGCTCAAGCTAGCTTTGCTCAAGCTCAAGTTTGCTAGCTTTCTTGTTGAATTTCTTCTTAAACTTAGAACTTCCTGTAACTTTCCAAGATTTTTAACACAATTTTTCCTTTATACAACATATCCATCACTACTTGAAAGATTCATGCTTAATTCCTTCAATCATTCATCAATTTAGTTTAAATCTTTACAAAATTAGTTCAAATAAGTCATGAAATCAATGCTTAATCAACACTTATCAAACTCTCCCCAACCTAGAGTTTTGCTTGTCCTTAGGCAAAAAAAAGAATGGGATCTTAAACAAAAAAAATAGTCATGAGGTTCAGATTCCAGTTGCAAACAAAGTTAAAGACATGCTTTAAATTTCAATCCTTTTGGACATGTGGCTTCCTTAATATCCATTCATTTGAAATGTAAAGTATAATTGAATTTTCTACATAGCAAGTAACCTAATACTGTAAGAATAAGGATTTCTCTTGATCTCTTACTTAGTTCATGTTTCACACAATCATCATTAGAATTGCCTAGTTAACATTGCCAATCATTTCAGATTAAACCAAAATCAAAGAGCAGCAAGGATCAAAAGATCTTTAGTAAGGTTGTAATGGGACTGGGCTTACAATAACTCTTAGTTTTTCTTGGAGTTCAAATTGCATGTAAAGAAGGAAAGAGCATAATCATTACTGACTTCCATAATTTGTGATCTTGCTTCCTTAACTTCAGCTCCAACTTAGTTCTTCATTCACTTCTTCTTTATGTTTTAGCAGTTCTCCTTTTGTTTTATTTCTTTTGAGTTAAGTGATGAGAACCACTTTCTTTTCTTTTCTTTTCAATTTTTCTTTCCAGCCATCCATCTCTTGCATCACCTTGAAGAGGTAATTATGCTTTTCTAACTTAAGCATGCTATTGAGGTAGGATTTAATTTTTCATGCTTAAGTTAGGGTGATTTATGAATAAAATTTCTAGGATCAAAGGGCTACAAAAGAATAGGTTACTTTATTTTTATTATGGGTGGCTTTTTGGCTCTAGCTTAATGTGTTTTACAAAAATGCCTTGATCATTTCCATACTTATCTTTTTAGATAAAAGTTAACTAGAAAATGAGGCAATGCATACAGAACAATTACTAATGAGACTCTCACTGTTTGATTGATCACTCACTCACAAGGTTCTAAGGCCAAACTCCGAAATTCTAACAGTAGAAGGTTTAAGCATATGCAAAAATTTTCAAAAGAACCCTTATTCCAATTTCCTGGGTCTGAATTCAGCCACTTGTCCTTTAAAAACAATTTACTGTCTTAAAAATTATTTCTATACCTAATGAATCTGTGCATGCATTTTAGTTTTCTTGCTTAAAGTTGGTTCTTAGTTAGGTATTCAAAATAATTCAACTTCAAGCATGTCATTAGATCCAAACAATCAAATGCTATCATCATAAAGGCATGAGAGAATTTCCAAAATTTGTCAAGAAATTTTAAAACTAAGTACCCAAAATAACTGTAACAAGATAAAGAGTATTAAAACTAAAGAGAACCGAGACTAGAAATCATAAAATGTTAGTTTGGAAATGGCAATGACTCAACCCTCACTCATCATCCTGTGCATCATCCTCTGTATCATTTTCTGCATCTGTATCCTGTTCTAGATCGGGTTCTGGTGCATATTCCCTGGCTGGAGGTGGCTGTAATGATTGTCCATCTTTAGAAGGTCCACCCCCTCTCAAAAAAATAGGTCTGTCCCCAGGCCAAGTAATGTGAGCTGAAAACTGAGCAGGGTCCATCCAAGGATTAAATTGGCCTACAGGGATGCTGTGATACAGGCCATGATGAAGATGCATAAGACCTCTGTGACTGGCACTCTACTGTTCTAGGATGTGATTTTGCTATAGTTTAAGACGGTAAATGGCATGAAGAATCATTTCTGTCTCTGAGGTTAAAGATATTGCTGGTGCTGATGATGCTCGTGTTAGTGGAGGTGGTGCATTTTGTGGTGCGGCTGGTGCAGGGGTAGTGTAGTAACGTTCTATGAAGCGCCTGTCAATAGGTGGTCTAATAGGTTTGAGGTCTTGAACCTCAACTCCATGAACTGCATTAAAGTCTATGATGAATGCAGAAAATCCTAGGCTTCCTTTCACCTTCTGTTCACCCTGGGATATCTTCTAATCAACCCTGACAAACTTATGAATGTCATCAGAAATGATTTGGGCCAAGTCTATAGTGATATCATCCTACAGAATACAATATAACAAATAACACTTGGCAAAGATTAAATCAGAAACATGTGCATTAGGAGCCACATTGGCCAGCAAAAAGGATGTCCAAACTTGGGAAATAATAGTCATATCCTTTCTCAAGATATGTAATGGATTATCTCCCTGGCCAGTCTGAAAGTGATGTCCTAGAATACAGATAACAACTTCAATGTCCTAAGTCTCAATAAACTTATTTCTCTGTTTCATGGCAGCATATTCACAGGCTCTCCTTCCCCTAATTCCATGATGTTGCCTAGATAATTATTGATTTCACTCCTGCCATAGGAAAGCGAAGTCCCTTTGACATAGGTCCTTCTGTCCCCTACACCTTCCTTAGGCCATGCATTGGCATAAAATCTCTCACAATTTTCTGGGTCATATTTGTCTCTTGGGTAGCAGATTTTCAACCAATTCCTCCTTCTGATAACTTGTAGAAAAGGATCACAGCCTTTAAGAGCCAAGTCCACCTTTCTCTCAAGGATGAATGTCCAATTTTGGATATCTTTGTAGCGCTTACTTCTGGCTTTGTCCCTAAATTTTGGACCTGTATCTTGATCTTTAGCGCGGGGTCTTTTTCCTTTGTTTCTTCTGTTGGAGCCTCCAGCTTGAGGAGAGGCAGGAGCTACCTGTTTTGTTCTGGCCACCGGTCTAGGAAAAAAAATTAATACAATGATGGCAAATCACAATCGAAGTCTCTAATAATTTGTAATTAAAATTATAGAGCAGAGGTTTCTCATGTGACAATTAAGCAAAAATTCAAAAGAACATTTCAAAATCATGGCAAGTATGCATATTAATGTTCTCACAGGCTTTTTATTAAACATGTAGCTTGTAACAACAATGTCATTGTGAAAGTTCTTCAATGAATTTCCTCAATTAAACATGAAAAGATAAGGTTTGCATAGTTTTACAACACAATTGATGTATATGAGGAATAATGGATATTAAATTTATAGGAACTAAATACATGCTTGCGTGAAAGAAAGGTACCATTCTTGCAGAAACAAAGCAACATCATACGGAAATCCAAAAGCAAAAGTTTAGTGGTTACCTTGTTTGAAGAACTGGAAGAATGATGTAGAGGAGAGAAAATGATTGTAATACTTGAATGAATGGTTAATGGGAAGCAAGCACTCAAACTATGAATATTGGCAGAGGAGGGAAAATAAGGATGTGGGAGTTTTGTTTCAGATTTTTCAATAATGGGTGATAATGGCCCTTAAATTTTTCAATAAATGGCACCAGGCGTGAGAGTTTTAAAACTACTTGCTCAAGCTCAAGGAATCACACTTTAGCGTGCTCGAGGCAGAATGAAATTTAAAGGCTTGAGCTTAAGCTTACCAATCACGCTTAAGCGTGTTACCCTCTGATGCAAATTTAGCTCTCTCGCTTAAGCGTGAGGAATCGCGCTTAAGCGTGATCGGGGCTGAAAATGACAGAGGTGATTTGCGCTTAAGCTTAACAATCTCCGCTTAAGTGAAAATCAGGCAGAGCTAAAATGAAGTTGTCATGCTTGAGCGTGACCCTTGTGATTAAGCACAATTTGAACAAAATAAATTCTACCTTTCCGCGCTTCAGCGCATTATCTGGGCTTAAGCGCATATGCAACAGATATGCAACAGTGTCCAATATGCTTATCCATACTTAAGTGTGGTTCCTGCACTTGGCCCAATTTGTGATCTGTAATACCTCGATTTTCTGAACTCAAATCCCGATGCAATCAAGATAATTAAATAATAAAAATACGAGTAAATTTTTCACGTTCAAAAGAATTCCAAAACACCTTACGATTACATCGAGACTCGAACCACGGAAAGACGAAGATTGAGATTTCATAATTTACAACTGGATCGTAAAACATATTGCCCATATTGGTATACAAAATAACAGAATATACAACGGAAGAAGAATGCATAGATCGGGCATTCGCCTAGTCCCATATATGAAGATATGAGAAAAGGCTCGGCAAGGCATGCAACCATATCACACAAGCCAATTAGGCCACCATATAAGTCATAATCATATTATGCCTAAGACATATACACATCTATATGGTTATCCATCATACATCTCTAATATTCACGTTCCCTAATTGACCATACTCAATTCAACCTTTAAATCATATGCTACCAATAATACGCATACCTAAAAGGATTAATACATCAATGTCCTATCATCTAACAAATGGGTGTGAATTCAATACCCCTAAATATTAATACATCATCCACATATACATTATCCATAGTCCACCCATTAATGTCGAGGATCATCACACTACACATTTGATCATAATTCGATAAATTACAGATACGGCCGGCCAAGGAAATCCCTTACCACTATTTACTTTCCCAAGATCTCTTCTTTAAAATAATCCTCACTTCATGATAATCCTGCATCAGTACTAAAAAGTAGACCACATGGGAGAGTGAGTTATACATTTCAAATGACGATATGAATACATTTAAGATTATGTGCATATGCATATCAACATCATGTATGCTTTGCTAAACATATCAATATTTATCATAAATCATTGATTCAATAACACACTTATTTCATATTCATTAATCAATTCATAGAAAATTAGGCATATACACATTAGTCATAATGCCACAATTGGCCAACATCATCATCATTGACCATCTAGGTCTTTTCTCAAAGCCACCATGGGCTAACATTATTATCATCAATCTCATATCAACATGCCCTTCAATACATCGGGCACAACATACACATCATCTTATTCAATATTGTTTTAGATATATTCATATCATTTAATAGTCATATATGGTCTTTAGGTATTTAATTACCCATCTTATCAACACCACACCATAATCTCAATCATCATCAATCATCATCACTATCTGGCATATCTCCATGTTATATGAAAATGCTTTTAGGCTAATGCATATGCACAAGGGAATAATCAATAACAAATACGGATCCGACAGTGGGAATAAACACCAAATTGTGGGTCAAGCATAGGTTTGCTACTATGCCCCTACTGCAGTAGAAAAATGTGTACACATATATCTCAATTCATGCATGCTTCACAACATATTTTTACTGGTACCAAACCACTATCGCCCATCTGTAGCACTAATCACCCCGTGATTTGCGGATCAACATGGCCTCACTTGCCAAAAGTGCTACGGACCCCTCCCAAACACACATCGAGAGAGTCATGCCCCGTCGGACACTGAGGTAACTCGCTCACCATAGAGCCGCCCGCCCACTGGGCCCACCATATAGGGTGCCTCGTCACCAAACTATGGACAGCTTCGTGATTCCCAGAATCCCTAGGGAACAATAACAACAATATACCCGTGCACTGGGTCGCCCTCCCACTGGGCCCGCCTAGTGGAACCCCTAACATTCCACATAGACAGCGTATGATATGCCATGGATGCAATGCAATACAAATCAAATGCATTTCTTACACTATGTATCCTAAATGCCACTTATCATTCATCATCATCATAATCACCAACACCACCATACACACCTTAGTGGATTTTATCATTGTTGGTTTTAGCCATTGTTTTCAAGTTTTAAGTGTGGCATTTCATTTCAACATATTTCATACCGTACATGCAAGTCAATACTTGTAACAAATCACAATGGCATCACTATCATCAATAATATTCATCAATATCACCATATAATTTCTTAGTATGTTTTTATCTCATTGATCATTTCCATTGTTTCATATATAGTGTGGCATTCACAATAATTCACCAATATGATTTTAAACCACACATACAAGATCACACTTGTATCACACACAATGGCATTCAACAATCATTCATAATAACAATCATCCTTTTCTGAAGGAAATGATTAACAACATCATCCATCATTATATATTATTGATATCATCTTCGATTCATCGAGTTACCATAAACACATTATCAAGCAAATCTCCCTTTTCATTCAACATTGTCATTTATCATCCAATATATGTGGTATCATTCATTCTTATTCATCATTAACACTTTTTCAAATTCATTGAGTTATAATAACTCATTGCCATTCAATTGTCCCCTTATTAATTTCATTATCATACAAGTTGTATCATATAACCACAACCTTTAAATTTTCATTATCAATTATGTATCACATCAATGGTGATGTACACTCATGTTTTCATAAGGTGATTTAGGCATACATATAACTTACCAAGGCCTTAAGCCATTCCCCAATCACCACTAAGGCACACCACACATATACCCTTAATGAATTCCCTCGTTATTACATAATGTAAGGGGTTTTGGATACTAATGAGTTCATGATAAATGTCAACTTCAAGATATAAGAACGGCTCATTTTTAGTCTTAAAAGTAGGGTGACATGCCATAATTGTCACCTATTAGTCACAATGGTTTCGAAGAGAGTCTAAGAAGATCCAATGATTGTAAAGTAGGCTTGAGGAGCTAAAAGATGCAAGATAAATGCTCAAGGTGTAAAAATTTTCAATTTCACACTGATATAATCGATTAGGCCAAGTGCTAATCGATTGCCCTAACCGATTACAGAATTGGGGATAAATGATTATAGAGCTCCTAGAATTTATGTAATGCATCGGATATTTCACCTAGTCGATTACAAGAACCAATCTAATCAACTACAAGGATTCTATTTGGTTCATAATCGATTACAATACTGAATGTAATCGATTACCTTGGTTCTATTTAGCTCATAATTGATTACAACTTTGAGTCTAATCAATTATGGGACTGTAATCGATTAAGCTGATTGATTTCCTTAAAGATAAAAGCCTTTTAATCGATTAGGCCAGGGTGCTAATCGATTACACCCTATCAGATTGCAGAAATTATGTAGATTTCCTTAAGGAAATGAACTTCTCACATACCCAAATCTATGCAAACGATATCAGAATTCTACCAAATTTTAACACAAGTTATAATACCTCATTTGTGATGCGTGGCCATCGGTCTCACTAAAAAATTCCTAGAGATGAGTAACTTATGCATATGAATGCATTTTACCCATTTTAAGCCATTTTAATGCAACTCAAGGGTCATTTCTCACTTAAATTGACCCATTCCAATTTCTACAAGTTTTAATTCATACATAGAAGCTATTGGAACTACCCTATGCCATCAAAAGCACATAAAACTCTATTTAACCCCTTCACTTCCATGATTATGCATTAAAATGCACTTTGTGAACTACAATATGACTCAAACCATTCATAGTTCATTTCATTATGGATCTTTCATTACAATATATCAATTCTAATCAAACGACCACTAAACATTCATCACTATCTCATATATACATAAAATTTCCAAAATTCAACAATTTGCCAAGCTTATGATTCATCACATCATCAATTCAACATTCAACATAATTATGGCAAGGCAATGCATGAGTTTATACATATAAATTTTTCAACAATTATTCACTCATGCAATTTGAAATGAAAACTCCTCTCCTACCTTAAGAGAAGAATTCCAATTGGTACGACGCACCCGCCTCATCATTCAGAATGGATCCTACATAATCATACATGTAAAATCCTAATTAATCAACCATTCAAGACATAACTCCAACTCTAATTAACCGTAATCATATCTATAATTTCATAACATGTTTAAAACATGTTATAGACATTATTTTCCTCATCTATTAGGCTTCGGGAATTCCTTCCAATAAAGCCTCATTCATTATATCAAAAGGCTACAAGACAATCATAGCCCCTCATCTATAAGAATGCCCCATTTAACCAACATTCTCCATTTTCCCTAATTCCTAAAGGTTAGGGTTTCCATAAAAACCCACCAATATTCATAAATACTCATTAATCTTCATCACCTTCTAACCATAAATGCATCCACCTCATTTATTTCTTTTAAACCATGCATTTATGACAACCCATATTAGGGTTCATGCATTAAATGCTCTCATTAAACACCCATTCATATACATTGCTCTCCCCAAACCATAATAACATATACCCATAGCATTAAACCAAATAAAAGTGGTAAAAATGGCTTACGACACCCAAAACGGAAATGGGTATCAATGGGGGAGAGAGGGGCTGTGAAAATGAGAGGGAAGAGGAAGAAAAATTCAAGCTCCAAGCCTTCTTCACGCTTCCATGAAATGAAAAATGGTAGGAGGAGATGAGTCAAATGTTTTTCTTAGGTTTTTAGAAGAAAATAAGGAAGGAAAATAAGGAAGTAGAGAGAAGGAAGAAGTGAAAATGGTAAATTATCCGGTCTCGATAATTTACCAACAATCCCCAAAAATCTTAATTTAATTATTTCTAATATTTTGGGACATTAAATAATTCATATTCAATTATTCAATATTTATTCTCTTAATTAACCCATTATTTTAAAATTTAGGATGTTACATGATCCACGCTCAAGCTTGAGGAATCAAGCTTAAGCGTGATTGTGACAGTGGTAGAATTATGGTTTCACGCTTAAGCTTCTCCATTGAGCTAAGATTGAATGGGGCAGAATCCATCTGGCAGACTCAAGCTTGAGCTTGGCATTAGGCGCTTGAGCTTGAGTGAAGTGTGACGAGTTGTTGCCATGTGCCTGATCATAGATGAAAGTTAAAAACATTAAACATACATACTAATTAAATTAAAAACATTAAAATTAAAAGAAAAGAAAATTAATTGGGTTGCCTCCCAAAAGCGCTTATTTATCGTCCTTAGCTTGATGCTTGAGCAATTGTTAACATGGTTCATGCAGATGGATGAGAGTGGTGAGTTTCTCCACTTCTCCTCCCAAATATGGCTTGAGCCTCTGGCCATTCACTATCCAAGTTTGCTGTGATTTAGGGTCTTGTAATTCAATCGCTCAATATGATTTAACTTCTTTGACAAGGAATGGTCCTGACCATTTGGATTCAGCTTTCCTGGAAATAGTTTCAATCGTGAATTGAATAGCAACACAGATTGACCTAGATAGAAACTCTTATGCAGTATCTTCTTATCATGATAGGATTTCATTCTTTCCTTATAAATCCTTGAAGATTTATAAGCCTCTAACCTCTATTCCCCCAGCTTCTCCAATTGAATTTTTCTTTCTTGTGTAGAAGCTTATGGATTAAAGTTGAGCAACTTTATTGCCCAATAAGCCTTGTGTTCAAGTTCCATTGGAAGATAGCAGCTCTTCCCATACACCAACTAGTAAGGTAAAAATCCTGTTGGGGCTTTGAAAGCAGTCCTATATGCCCATAAAGTATCATCTAACTTCAAGGACCAATCTTTTCTACTCTGGGACACAGTTTTCTCCAAAATTTTCTTTATTTCTTTGTTGGATACTTCTACTTACCCATTAGCCTGAGGATGATAAGGAGAAGTCACTCTATGTCTAACTCCATAGTGTTCCAAACATTTTTGGAGTTAGACATTACAGAAGTGAGAACCTCCGTCACGTATTAACACACGAGGGGTACTAAATCTGCTGAAAATATTCTTTTTCAAGAACTTAATAATAGTTTTGGCATCTGCCTTGGCACAAGCTATTGCTTCTACCCACTTCAACACATAATCCACTGCTACAACAATATACTCATTTGAAAGTGAAGGAGGTAAGGGTCCAACAAAGTCTATGCCCCAACAATCAAATACTTCTACCTCCAGAATAGCTGTCAAAGGCATTTCATTTCTTTTGGAGATACTTCTTGACCTCTGGCAGTTGTCATAATTCTACACAAAAGCATTGGCATCCTTAAATAAAGAAGGCCAATAGAAGCCGTATTGAAGAATCTTGGCTGCTGTCCTCTCTCCATTGAAGTGTACTCCATAAGGTGAGCTATGACAATGCCATATGATACTCTTGGCTTCTTCTTGAGATACACATCTTCTAAGAATATTGTCTGATCCAAGCTTGAACAAGTATGGATCATCCCACACAAACTATTTTGCATCTTTCAAGAACTTTTTCTTTTGTTGCCATGTAAGATCCTCAGGAAGCACTCCTACAACTTTGAAATTTGCCATGTTTGTAAACCATGGTCTGTTCTGAATCAATAATAACTTATCATCTGGAAAATCATCTTGAAATTCAGGTTGCAACTTTGTGACTTCATCATTGATCAACCTTGATAAATGGTCTGCTACATGGTTTTCACTTCCTTTTTTGTATCAAATAATCAAGTCAAATTCTTGTAGAAGAAGAATCCACCTGATTAGTCTTGGTTTAGACTCAGATTTGTTCAATAAATACTTAATGGCTGCATGATCTATAAAAACAACTCAAGAACCAATTAAATATGATCTAAAATTTTCAAGGCCATACATAACTGCTAGTAATTCTTTTTCTTTTGTAGCATAATTAATTTGAGCTTATTCAAAACTTCACTAGCATAGTGTATAGGATGAAAAATTTTAGATTTTCTTTGACCAAGAACTGCACCTATTGCATAGTTACTGGCATTACACATCATTTCAAAATCAAGTTTCCAATCAGGAGCAACTATAATAGGAGCAGTGATTAATTTTTCTTGCAATAATTTAAAAGCAAACAAACATGCATCATCAAATTAGAAAGAAATATCTTTTTGTAACAAATTACTCAAAGGTTTGGCAATCTTGGAGAAATCTTTGATAAACCTTCTATAGAATTCTGCATGTCCTAGAAAGCTTCTAACTCCTTTGACATTGATTGGTGGGGGCAGCTTCTTAATCACTTCCACTTTTGTACGATCCACTTCAATGCCTTTACCTAAGACCGTGTGGCCTAGCACAATGCCTTTGGTTACCATAAAATGGCATTTCTCCCAATTCAGCACTAGGTTGGTTTCCACACATCTTTGAAGCACAGTGTCTAGATTTTCCAAATATACATCAAATGATTTTTTGAAAACTGAAAATCGTCCATAAAGACTTCAATGCATTTCTCCACAAGGTCAGTAAAGATTGCCAGTATGCATCTTTGGAAGGTGGCCGGGGCATTACAAAGTCTAAAAGGCATTTTTCTGTAAGCAAAAACACCAAAAGGACAAGTGAAGGCTGTTTTCTCTTGATCTTCTGGCGCTACCGCTATCTGATTGTAACCTGAATAACCATCTAGGAAACAATAATAGGCTTGTGCAGCAAGTCTATCCAACATTTGATCCATGAAAGGTAATGGAAAGTGGTCTTTCTTTGTTGCTTGATTGAGTTTTCTGTAATCAATACACATCCTCCACCTAGTAACAGTCTTGGTGGGAATTAACTCATTATTTTCATTTTTTACTACTACAATGCAACTTTTTTTGGTACAACCTGCATTGGACTTACCCAAGCACTATCTGAAATAGGGTAGATCATCCTAGCTTCCAGCAATTTCATCACTTCCTTTTTCACGACCTCCTTCATAGTTGGATTTAATCTTCTTTCAGGTTGTGCAATCCTGTTTATATTCCTGTTCTATAAAAATATGGTGCATACAATAGGAAGGACTGATACCTTTCAAATATTTAATTGCTCCTTCATTTTTCCTAAGAATTTGAGTCAATCTTTCCTCCTCTTCCTTCAAAAGTTATTGCTGATTACAACTGGTTTTTGACCTTCATCATCTAGAAATGCATACTTCAAGTGGGAGGGTAGTTCTTTCAATTCCAGCCATTGAATCTCAGTAACTTGTTTTTTAGGAAGGCTTTCTGCAGGTTCTTTATTATGTGGTACCTCTTTGCTTGCATCAAAACTTTAGAGAATTTCCTCCACTTCTTTTGCTTCTTTCTAATCAAGCCCTTCAACTGCCCATATTAAAGTTCTTTCAAGAGAACTTGAATGTTGTACTTTATTAGCTTCTTGCAAAATAACTTCATGTTCCATATCAATTTTGAAACAACTTTGCTTATCTGCAGGATGTCTTATTACTTCAAAAACATTAAAGCTTACCTCTTCATCTTGAACTCTTACTTTTAACTTCCCATCATCAACATCTATGATGACTTTTTCAGTCTTCATAAATGGTCTTCCTAAAATGAGAGGCACTTCAGAATTTTCCTCTATATCCATGATTACAAAGTCCACTGGAAACACAATTTTTTCTACTTTCACCAAGGCGTCCTCTGCTACTCCAAATGGAAATTTCACTGATCAGTCAGCCAATTACAGAGTCATTCTTGTTGATCTAATCTCCAGATCTCCTATCCTTTTCAACATGGATAAGGGCATTAAATTGATACTGGCTCCAAGGTCTAACAATGCTTTCCCCACTGGCAAATTGCCAATGGTAACAGGAATTGTGAAACTTCCTGGATCCTTGGTTTTCTGAGGTAATGCTTTTTGAATGATGGCACTACACCCAGCTTCCAGTTCAATAGTTTCTTCACAAAATCTTTTTTTTTTGGTCAACAAGTCCTTCATAAATTTTGCATATGTAGGCATTTGCTTCGTAGCTTCCATAAATGGAATATTAATCTGTAACCTTTTGAAGATGTCCATGAATCTAGCAAATTGCCTCTCCTTATCACACTTTGAAGGATTTTTAGGATAAGGTACACTCTTTAATTATGGAATTTCTTCATCAACTTTTGCCTTTCCTTTTTCACTTTCGCTCTTTTCATTTCTCTCTCTCTCTCTCTGTCTCTCTCTCTCTCTCTCTCTCTCTCTCTCTCTCTCTTTTTCTTTATTTTTATTTACATTTTCACTCTCTTTTTCTTCTTTTTCTTTTTTTCTCTCTTTTTATTTTGAAATCTCTTCTTCCTCTTTTTCTTTTTCAGTCAACTCACATCTTACCATTTTTCCACTACGGGTTACCACAACTTTGCATTGCTCCTTAGGATTCTGCTCAGTGTTGGCTCCATACTGAGGTCTTTGCTGTTCAGTAATTTAGCGAGCTAGCTATCCCACCTGTGTTTCTAAGTTCCTGATGGATGCCTTAGTGTTCTTTTGATTTGTTAGAGAAGCTTGCACAAAATTTTCCAAGGTGTCCTCTAGTCTGGAAGTTTTCTCCATCAAAGAAAGATAATTGCTTTGATTTGAAGAGCTTGGCTCCTACTTTTATCCTTGGCCTTGATTTTGATTATTTCTCCAGCCCTGAAATGGTTGGTTAGAAAAAATTTGAATTAAAATTACATGACCTTCCTTGGTTGTTCATATAATGTACAACTTCTTCTTATGAGCCACAGTTTCCATTTGGATGATCTCCTCCACAAAAAACACATGTTGCAGGCATTTGTTGATGCATTGGTGGTGATGATTGCACTATATGTAATTACTGTGGAAGTTTGGCTATCTTTTGAGTCAATGCTTCCATTTGTTGAGTCAGAATTTTATTCTGAGCCAAAATAGCATCTATGGTGTTTATGTCAATGATTCCTTTTCTTTGAATTTGCTGACAATCATGTTGAGCTTGATAATCTATTGAAGATAAAGCTTTTATTATCCTTGTAGCTTGGTCGGCATCCATTGTCATCATTGTACCTCCTGCTGCTGCATCCAATATCATTTTGGTATCCGCCCTGAGTCCACTATAGAAGATGTTAAGTTGTGTAATATTTTCAAATCCATGGTTTGGGCATTTCCTGAGCAGTGATTTAAAACGTTCCCATGCCTCATAAAAGGGTTCATCTTAGCCTGTGTTTAAATATTGTAATGTCTAACTTGGCCTTGATGAATATAGATGGAAGAAAGAACCTTTGTAGAAATTTCTCCTCAACTATATTCCAACTGCTTAAACTTTGGTTTGGATAAGATTATAACCATTCATTTGCTTTTCCTGCTAAAGAAAAAGGAAATAATCTCAAATATGTAGCATCAATAACCTCTTGGTCAAATTCCCATTGTTCCAACCAATTCATAGAAAGTTTCCAAGTGAGTGTATGGATCTTTACTTGACATTCCAGTAAATTGGTGTGAACTAATCAAACTAAGAAATGCTAGTTTCTTTTCTAGTGCTCTCATAGTGTTTGGAATTGCAATGCTTGAGAAATGTCTTGGTCCTTGCTGTAAAGCATAGTCTCCAAGTGTTCTCCTTGGTGGATTTTGGTTATGGCTATTATCATCTGCCATTTTGTCAGCAAGTGTAGAAGAAGAGGTTTCACCTATGTGGAAACTTTACTTTTTCTTTGCTCTTCTTTTAATCTTCTTGAGTAGCCTATTTATTTCTGGGTCAAATGCAAGTTTCTCTTTTGATCCCTGTCCTCTTAAAAGCATAAACACTTACTCAAGCAAGGTTACCACACGTAAAATGAAAATCAAAATAACGAAATAACAATGAAATATTCACAAGGTCTGTCAACTTAAACTAAATTTCCAAACTTGAATCACTCCCCGACGGCGGCGCCATATCTTGATAATTATTTTTGGTTGTGTGGTGATGGGTTTAATTTGTATAATATGATGATGATATGTTCATGCCAAGTTTAAACACGGAAGTTGTAGTGATAATAAGATGTCGTTCCACTAAGGAGTGATTAATTTAGAAACTTAGATTTATGAATTGACTTGACCAAGGGCTTGCATTTTGAGTTTTGAAATAGTTTATAATGACTAAAATTAAACTTAAGGTAATAAAACTTAATAACAGAAGTAACAGTAATGCAAAGTTGAATGGAAATCAAATGTGTAAAGCTGGGATTGGTTTCATCTATCTCACCTTTCATAAGTTATGTAGATCTACATGAATGGAACTTAAAATGACAATTTTTACATCACAATCAAAGTCATTTTCATCGATCCCTCGACTACAAAATTCATAAGAGTGGTTCCAAACTATTGATCCCTCAATCACTTTGAAACCACTCCAGCATTATCAATCGATTGTTTAGATATTTGTTACACTAGATACTATACCTAACAGCTACTGCAATAAGCATTTGATTCAGATTTATGTTCAAAAGTTATTTCCCAATATACTTAAGAAAACCTAAGTCAAGAAAATAGTGATCAAGTATTCTCAGGCATTAAGCATAGAATGAAACACAAAAATCATCAATTCTCATTACTATACATACAGAAATACAACAACAGTATGTTGGGTTTGAATAGATTACAACCAATCCCATTGAATGAATTAGCTACACATGAATATCATGTTCCCCAATCAATCTATGTGAAGGAAAAAATAAAGAAAAATCTCTCAGAATATTTTGTTAAATGGTGAAGAAGAGTCAAGATTGCGCTCCCCCTTTTCTCTATTTTCCTTTGTTCTTTTATATTGAGAGTCTCGCTCAAGCTCATTTTTCCCTCGCTTAAGTGAGACTCCACTTATTGATAACCCATGCAAGAGTGATCAGAAACATGCATAAATAGATGCACTGGGATCGCACCATTGGACAATAATTAACTGAATGACCCATTATCTTCAGATCACGCTCAAGCACAAAATATTCTAGCTTGAGGGTATCCTCGTTCAACCTGCCAGTGGTCACGCGCAAGCACAGGGAGTCCTGATGCTTTCTTTTCTTCATTATGCTTGAGCGTAAGGCTCAAGCTTAAGTTTCTAACATTCCATGCTCAAGCGCCCCATGTCACGCTCAAGTGTGGAAGGGGTCTGATGCTTCTCAACTTCACGCTCAAGCTTAAGGAATCAAGCTCAAGCTCATCTTGCACATGCTTAAGCTTCACCTTTCACGCTCAAGCTTGTTCCAATTAAGCTCAAGCTTGCTAACTTCTCATGCTTAGATTCTAGCCCGATCACGCTTAAGCTTGCTTTGCTCAAGCTCAAGCTAGCTTTGCTCAAGCTCAAGCTAGCTTTGCTCAAGCTCAAGCTTGCTGGCTTTCTTGTTGAATTTCTTTTTGGACTTAGAACTTCCTACAAATTTCTAAGAGTTTTAACATAATTTTTCCTTTATATAACATATCCATCACTACTTGAAAGATTCATGCTCAATTCCTTCAATTATTCATTAATTCAGTTTAAATCTTTACAAAATTAGTTCAAATGAGTCATGAAATTAATGCTTAATCAACACTTATCAGCATGCTATGTCATTGTTAAAATAGTTGTGAAACCCTTGGTGATGGTAACCAAGTGGTAGCCCCAATGATGGTAATCAGGAGGTCTATTGATAAATTATGGTTGTTTCGCATAAAATTTGTATAAAGTTGCTCACAGGATTGTAGGGGGCCTGTGAGGGGCCCAGATAGGAGGACACCCTGATGGTAAGGCGCATACCTTGTGGTGATTGCCTTTGGAATCCACATCCACTTTAGATTTGGACTCTAAGGCTGACCCATAACATCTAAGTTAAGTTCTGCAATCACTTGTAGTGATGGTGTTATAAATAGGCGGGCGGTTTGGTATCAGTAAAAAAGATTGATATATATATATGTTGAGAAATTAAATACTACAATATAATCCTCTCAAATAGAGTTAGACCCACATGTATATGCATTAGCATGATGATATTGAGTTAGACATGCTGTGAGGAAGCTGATAATGATTAATGTTATGATGAATTCATCTATGTGGATCTTGATAGTTTAGAATCAAACTTAGAAGGGGGGTTGAATAATCTTAGACTCTCTTTGCAAAATTTTGAACCTTTTTGAATGCAAGTAATCAAACTCGTAAATAAGAACTTGATAAGAGCAAGGAAAAAGAAGATTGAACACTAGAGATTTATACTGGTTCACTTCCAACATAGAAGCTACGTCTAGTCCCTTCAACTTGAAGGATTTCCACTATTGTAAGATCTCCTTTACAATAACAGTACTAAACTTGTGTCACAAGTATTCTTGACTCTAACCACTTCTAGCTTGAACCCACGTATTCTTTCAACAAGCCATTCTTAGCTTAAACCTAAGTATTCTTTCAAAAGCCTTTTCAGGCCACAACTATTCTTCATCTTATAGGCAAAGAGATGTATCTAGCTATCTTTCTCTCTTCAAATCTTGATGTTGATTGCCTTAGGATCTTGAGAGCATTTTGGGAGCATGTAGAAGAAGGGAAAATTGAAAAGAAAAATATGCTAAGAAAAGGTAAGATTATGGTATTTAAAGGGAAAAGACAAAAGGAAAGGGTTAAGGGTGGAAATAGTTTGAGGAAGGTGAATGGAATGGATAGGAAGGATGAATGAGACACCACCAAGAGACTTGGATAAGTCTCTAGCCCGCCACTCTAGGGATGGTCACCTAACGATGAGAGCTTGGAGTATGTTAGAACTTTTTCTAGCCTAAAGGGAAGTATGAACTCACTTTTCACAAATTTGTATTTCATTCAAAACTAATGGTACCAAATACAAATGAGAAACAAGCCTTATATAGGCCATGAGGTATTCAGACAAGGCATGCTAAGTTGGGCTTCTAACACCTTTCTAGGACCAATTAGCTAAAATAAGAGAATGATGGCCTAAATACTAGCCCAAATAGGAAGTACAAGCCCAAAAATGGCCCAATGACCATGCAAGGCCCAAATCCCATCTCTAAAATATATGAAACCCTAATATACACTTAAGAACCTATGTCTCACAAATATCACATGAAAAATATGAAAAAGTCTTCAAGTGGTCCTCCTTAGGCTTAGGCCCATGTAGAGTAGTTAAGAAGGCAACTAGGGTTTGCTTGGTGATGATTTTGGCCTTCTTTGTCCTTACCCTTGTCAAGGAACCTCTGTAAAGCTCTAGACCCTTGTGTAGGGTTGTAATGGGATCTTCCCTGCTCATGTCCTCATCATGCTCCCCTTCTTCAGAAAGATTTGTCCTCAAATCTGGAATGTCATCATTATTATCTAAATCAAAAGGAGATAAATCAGAGACATTAAAGGTAGCACTAACCCCATAATAACCAAGTAAGTCTAGGACATAGGCATTGTTACTAATCTTTTCAATCATTTGAAAAGGACCATCACCTCTTGGGTTTAGTTTAGGCTTTCTTAGATTAGGAAATATCTCTTTTCTTAAGTGTAACTAAACCCAACCCCCAACCTCAAAAATAACTTTCTTTCTCTTATTGTTAGCACAATAGGCATAATGCTCATTTTTGGATTGAATTTGGTTTTTAACCTTCTCTTGAAAAGTTTTTATAAAACTTTTTTTTTTCTCTCCATCCATGTGAAGAAAGGAGTCAGAAACTTCAATGGACAAAGGATCAAGGGGTGTGAGAGGGTTAAAACTATAAACAATCTCAAATGGACTATGTTTAGTTGGGGAATGTTGCACCCTATTATATGAAAATTCTATATGTGACAAATACTTATCCCAAGACTTAACATTTTTACTTACTAAGACCCTAAGCAAAGTAGAAAGAGTTCTATTTACTACCTCTGTTTGTCCATCCATTTGGGGATGACAAGTAGTGGAAAAAAGTAGCTTAGGTCCTAGCCTTGTCCAAAGTGTTTTCCCAAAATGGCTAAGGAACTTGGTATCCTTATATAAAATAATTGTTTTAGGGACGCCATGCAATCTCACAGTTTCTTTAAAAAATAGTTTAGCAATATGGCTTGCATCATCCACTTTATGACAAGGAATAAAGTGAGCCATTTTACTAAATCTATCCAATGCAACAAAGATAGAATCCATTCTCTTTGGGTCCTAGGCAATCCAAGCACAAAGTCCAAAGAAATATCAATCCAAGGAGAACAAGGAGTAGGGGAGGGAGTATAAAGACCAATAGGTGAAGTTTTAGATTTAGCTTTTCTACAAATAATACACCTAGAGCATAGTCTTTCAACATATTTTTTATTCTAGGCCAATAGAAGTGTTTATATAATGTAGCTAATGTTTTATCTCTTCCAAAATGACCCATTAATCTTCCTTCATCGCTTTCTCTAACTAATAACTCTCTTAAGGAAATCCTAGGAATACAGATCCTGTTGGCTTTAAAAAGATAGCCATCTAAAATGTAAAATCCCTTATGAGATGTGTTTGAACTAGATGAGTTGTATATATTTGAAAAATCAAAGATCATTTTGATACAATTCCCTAATTTCATCAAGTCCAAGAATTTTAGCTCCAAGGCAAGCTAGCAAATTATGCCTTCTTGATAAAGCATATGCTACAATGTTAGATTTTCATTCTTGTACTTTATGACATATGGAAATTGTTCCAAAAATTTAACCCATTTAGCATGTCTTTTGTTTAACTTATGTTCCCCTTTTTATATACTTTAGTGATTGATGATCACTATGAATCACAAACTCTTTAGGGATTAAGTAATGCTCCCAAGTCTATAGGGATCTAACTAAAGCATAGAATTCTTTATCATAGGTAGGGTAGTTAAGGGCAACCATATTGAGTTTTTCACTGAAAAATGCAATAGAGTGACCTTCTTGTTGTAACATCCTGAATTTTATAAAAATGAATAATCAATGAGAATAAATAATAAATAATTATAGGTGAGTTGATTTGTGTCCCAAAAATATAGGAATAATGAAATTGAGATTTATTATGGATATTTATAATTTATTGAGTTTATGTGAGATAAAATTTTACCCGATTAGGATATGGGTGTCGGACCAAGTATCTCCGATTGAGATGCCATTGGTCAGGGCTATTAAGAATATTATTGGGAATCCGAATCTATATTTGGAATAATTTTTGGAGTTAGTATTAAGCCCGAACCGAGATCCTGTATGTTGTAAAACGGAAAATTTTAATGAGGGGATTAAAAATTAAAACAAAAACCCTTCTTCTCCCTTCTTTTTTTTCGTTGGCCTCTCTCCCCCTCTTTCATTCACTTTTCTTTTTTTCCTCTTCCTCTATTCTTCTTCTCCAAAAACCGTTCACTCTCTCTCTCCCCCTCCATAAAATTATTTTTCATCCAAAGGCTTGGGAACTAATGGAATCATGAGGCAAGGAAGGCACTTGGAGCAAAGCTTGGTTCATTTCTTCTCCTTTTCATCTCATTTTCATTTTGGGGTTTAAGCTTGGAGAATGAGGTAAGATCTTGAACACCCATGGCTCTTGTTTATGGTTTTAAGTCTATTTATGTATTGTGATGGAAGATTGGGTGTTGTTTTGGTGAAAAATGGCTTGAGGAACCAAACCCTAGGTGGGATAACTATTGGGGATTATTATTGTTGTTGATAATGAATGGGATATATTGTTGTTAGCTTAAGAATGTTGGAAATCATGCATATGAATGGTTGGAATTGATGATTGTGGGTTATTGATGAAAACCCTAGGTTTAGGAATTTGGGGCTTTTGGCCAATTGATAGGTAGTAATGATTTATGCTTTAGAATGGGTCTTGGAAAGATTGGGATTGATTATTTGTGGTGATGGTTGAGTTTTGATGAAAACTCTTGTCCTAAGAATTTGGGAGAATATATGTATTATTGTTAGGAAGGTTGACTTGAATGTGGGTAAAAAATACCCAATGTAGGTGTTAATATGAGTATGAAATGATGAATATGAACGCCAAAGCAATGGTGAATGTGAGGGGTTAGTGAAATGAGCACATGTCTTAAGGAGGTCTTAGACCATTGGGTATGCCATATGAAATTGTTGATGGATAATGGTTTGATTGGAGCTAAGAGGCTCATGATGAACTTGAATGGAAATGGATAGTTTGAGTAATAAGGAACACATTATGAATGATGAGAGTGATATTGTTATTGTTGGGTATAGTTGGCCCTTTAAGATCTAGAGGATCTTGGCTTTGGGAAAGGAATTCCCGAAGCCTAACACAATTGCATAACTTGGTGTTTAGCAAGTCTAGGACTTGAGGTTGAGCTTTATGACAAACTAACAAATGTTTAGGGTTATAATGGTTATTAATTATGTGAATATACTTGTGTATGGTATGTAGATCATATTTTGGGTGATGCGATGGAGCATTCGGAGCATTGGAACCGTTTCGGCTCTTCCCTCGAGGTAGGAGAGGAGTTTACATTCAAATTGCATGAGTTATATAATTGATGATTATTGTATGGCTTGATACTCATGCTTGCCTTGCCATGTTTATAGTGAAATGATATGAATGGCAAATTGTTGGCTATTGATGATAATGTATGTGTATATATGATGATGAATAACCCACGAGGGGTTGAAATATGTACATGTTAATGAACCATCCTTGAGGGGATGAAGTATATGTTTTGTGAATTAAGAATTTATGTGGATGATTGGCATTGAATGTGATAGCCATTGTGATGGTATTGGTGATAAGTTTGAGGTTTATGCATAATTGAGGAACTCATAGAGTCAAATAGAGTTTTATGTGATTTTGATGGCTTGGGTTAGTCCCAATAGCTTCTATGTGTAGTTTATGACTTGTAGAAATTGGAATGGGCCAATTCCATTGAGAATTGACCCTTGAGGTGCCCAAAAACATTTTAAATCGGGTAAAACGCAATTATGTGCATAAGTCTCTCAATTTTGAGAATTTTTGAGTGAGGCCGGTGGCCACACGTCACAAATAATATATTTTAGCTTGTGACAAATTTTGATGGTCATTGGATTTGAATTGAATGAGATTGGGTGATTGGAAGTTGAAATTTTGGTGTTGTTCTGCATAAAAACAGCAGCAGGGCTGTCTTGAATCGATTCAAGACCCTTTGAATCGATTCAAGAGGTGCTTTTTTCATTATTTTGGGCTCCAGGGGTGTTTGAATCGATTCATACGAGTTTGAATCGATTCAGAGCCCTCTGTTTGTCAAATTTTGAGATTTTGGGATACTTGAATCGATTCATACGAGTTTGAATCGATTCAAGGCCCTCTGTCAAAATTTGAGATTTTGGGACGCTTGAATCGATTCACACGAGCTTGAATCGATTCAGAACCCTATTATGGCCACTATTGTGCTGTTTTTCCAACTAGTCTGTTTTCTTTGCTGTTTTTGGCCCATTTGGGCATCTTAATGACATTTTTGGCCTCCAAGTTCTTCATGAAAGTTGTAGATAATTATGTTGCGGAGGTGAGAGAATTGGTCTCACATTAATTGGAGTTTTCTAACTCTCATTAGACATAAAACACCAGACCTACTGCGTCATAAAATTCAAATTTAAGAGGGTTTTGAACCTAACTTTTTATGGTGGCCAAATTGGGACTAATAGGTGATATTTGTGACATGTCCCACTATTTTTAAGACTAAAAGTAAGATTTCCTCATGCCTTAGTACTGAAATTTATCATGGGTTCATTATTGCCCAAAACCCCATTCAGTATGTAAAAATGAGCGAATTCACTAGGGGTACATGTGTGGTGCGTCTTAGTGGTGATTGAGGAATGGCTTAAGACCTTGGCTAGGTATGTGTATGCCTATTCTATGTTAGGAATACATGTATGCTTCACCACTATGGATATATTGTGAATCATGATGGACAGTAAGTGATATTGTTACATGACACACCTTGTGTAATGAAGAAATTAATGAGAGGGAAATTGAATGGCAATGAGTGTATAAGTCAATGGATTTGAAATAGTGTCAATGGTGATTGAAAATGGATGATGCCACACATATTTCATAATGATTAATGATGTTAAATGAAAAGGGACGTTGTTGTTGAACATACCCTTGAATAAGCAGTGTTTGCTATTTTGGATGAGTGTGGTGCTAATATGATTAATGCAAGTATTAACTTGTACGTATGAGATGCAATGATGATTGCTGAATGTATGTTTTGAAATAACTTGATGGCTTCCATGTGTGGATAAATGTTATGATGATTGATATGTTATGATTGCCATGTGTGAATTTATGAACATGTAAATGTTGAGCCTTGAGGGGGTGTGGTTGATTGTATGCATGATAATAAAAACCAAATATATAATATACCCCTAATTGAGAGGGTGAGATATCCTTGTGAGGTTGTTGTTAAGCATATGCATTATTGCATTGCATTCATGGCATGGCATAGCATTGATACTTTATGGTTGCGATCACAGTGATGAAAGATCCTGCGGGAGTCTATGAAAGGAGTACCCCTTGCGAGGCAGGAAACCAACTTGATGATGATATGAGATTGAGCCGGTGGTTACGATCACTTGGTTATGAAAAGTGAAAGGCCCTGCGGGGACTATTATATGATGATGAGCCAGTGGTTGCGATCACTTGGTAATTGATATGATAAAGGGCTTGTGAGCACCTATGATGCCCATGGTTGCGATCATGAGGCGAGAGTACCCTTTGCGAGGCGGGAAACCTATGTGAATTATTGAAACGTGGTTGCGATCACGAGATGCACCTTGCGAGGCTGCTATAAGGAGTACCCCTTGCGAGGCGGGAAACCAATGATTATGAATGATTGATTATGGTGGTTGCGATCACCCGTGATATGAAATCGGATCCGTTGCATATGCATTAAACAGTTGACATATGCATTAGCTTTAAGACCATGGCATTTGAAATGGGATGACCACGAGTGATGAGAAAATCCTTGCGAGGAGGTATTTGAGTGAAACCTTAATGAATTAATAATGGTAATGATTATGAATTCCCTTGTTGATAAGTGGCAAAGCAATGGTGTTTGTGATTGTGTATATGTTGTGCTTGGTTATGATATGAATTGCGATTCATGAGGCTTGTATGCCTATTGTGATAATGAGATAATGAATGAATGATAAATTGATGTTTTGATAGCAAAGCACACATGATGTTTGTATGCATATACACATGATCACAATATATATATGAATCGTCATTTTGAATGTATAACTCACTCTCCCATGTGGTCTCCTTTTTAGCATTGTGATGCAGGTTGCCATGGGATGAGTTTGGATTTAAAGATCAAGATTTGGTGAAGGTATATAGTGGTAGAGGAAGTGCCTTGGCCGACATCATTTGTGAGCTATTATGTATTAAAATTATGAAATGAATAGATTATATATGAGGACATGGAGGATTTGGTGATTGCGAATATGTATAAGATAAACCTTGAATTAGTGGATGGTGAATATATATATATATATATATATATATATATATAGAATGTAAGAGACAATTTGATGTATATTAGAAAGATTGAAAATGAATGATGAATGTTGATGATTATGATAGTTGGGGGAATATCCCCGAATGTATGTGAATATAGGTCTATATATATATATACAATTATATCTTAGGCATTGCATGCTTATATAATTATGTAAAATGATGATGGTGTCTATTAGGCTTATGATATGCCATTGCATGCTTTGCCGAGCCTTTTCTCATATCGTCATATATGGGACTAGGCGTGCCCGGTATACATATTCTTCCGCTGTAAACACTATTATTTTCATATACCGTTATGGGCAATTTAACTATCGATCCAGCTTAGGGTTATTTAATCTCACTCTTTGGTTTTCTGTGATTTGGGTCTTAATGTGATCATGGTGATGTCTTGGAAATATTTTCAAATGCGAAAAATTTATTCGCATTTTCATTAATTATGACGATCACATCGAGATTCGAGTACAGAAAATCAGGGGTGTTATACTTGTAACAAGACTGCCCTTATCCCTACATTGGATGCATCCCACTCTACCTCAAAAGTTTTTGAAAAGTTAGGCAAAGCCAAAATTAGAGCATGAATGAGTTTATTCTTAAGGTCTTGAAAAGATTTTTCTTGCCTTGGACCCCAAATAAAAGGAGCATTTTTCTTAACCAACTCATTGAGTGGTGACGTGATAGCCAACCGCAAGCGCACGGGGTATCGAAGTAATAAAAAGATATCGTTCCCACAAAGATTATACCCAAGTACTAGTTATAATGGTGATTCAATTATCTAGTGGAATTTGATTCAAATGAACTACCAAATGATGATGAACAGTAAATTAGAAAATAAAAAATTCAACGTCTTTTGTAGAAGAAAATTAGAGCAAGTTTGGGAAATTGAATCAAAGGTGAATCTTTGGGTATTAAGGGTTCATATGCTAGTATCAAAATTAAAGGTTACTTGCCTATCCAATTATATGATTTCATTCTTAAGGCAGATTCCCCTAAGTTAATTAATACCTTTCTCTCGAAAGCCTATTAACGTGCCTAATTCCCAAAGAACCGCGTTCAATTTGTTAATTAGACCCTTTACATTCTATGGAAATTTGATTAATCCTCAAACAATTTCGCTTACCATCGTAAATAAAAATCATAGGTTCATTTTAGGTATTCTCGAATTACATGCCAATCTCTCGATTACCAATATAATATGTGATCATCTATGCTTATCTCTAAGTCTTATAGAAGCATCAGGCATACATAAACTGAATAGAAATTGAAATCACATAAATTGGAATGTAGAGAACGATTAATTGTAATACATAGGCATACTACATCTTTAGTCCCAAGAAACGAATTTAGCATGGCATAAGGATTGTTGTCATCATGTCACATATCACAAAATCTATGTCAAGCATACAAGATATAAAAAATGTAAAATAGGGATTTAGAAATTACAAATTAGTTCACACTAGGATTCCTAATTCTTCCTCCCAAATCTATAAAATTGATTTCCCTTGATGGATTTGACTTTTGATTCCTAATGAAAGCTTCCCAAAAGGTTCTTCAAAATCTCCCAAAAGTTGTCTCTAAAATTGTCTTTACAGAACCCTCTTTCCTATCCCCCTAAGTGCCCAACAAAAAACCTAAACAAATTAGAGATTTGGGCCTCATAAGGGACAACCACGACCAGTGGTTTGAGTCCTGTTCCTTTTTAGACATAATTTTGCAACTTTTTGTAACAAACAGAGCTAACCACGGTCAGTGGTGATAACCATGGCCAGTGGTGGCTTCTGACTTGCTTTTCCTCTTTTCCAGTTCTAACCACGGCTAGTGGTTTACCACCACTTGTAGTGGTTTCCTCCAAACTTGCCAAAATGCACTCCTAAAGGCCTCAAAGGTCTCTTCTTTTGTCCACTTTGCCATTTTTCCTCAAAAGACACCTAGAACATCATTGATCCTGCAAAAATAGGAATAACCAAGTAATATGTGTCGAAAAGAATCAAAATCAAGAGAATCAGGCATGAAACAATATGCAAAAACCCTAAAAACTAGACCAAAAAACAACCAAAAACAACACACAATGCACACTTATCAAAATACCCCAAACTAAAACATTGCTTATCCTCAAGCAATCACTGAATCCATACAAGCATATAATGAAAAACTAGCAAACCCAAGCAAACTTAAGGAATCTTGTGCTTATTTATTTTCTTTGTTTTTGTGTTTTTAAGAGATTGCATAAACTACCAAAATATACCACAACCAACAATCAAACCGTATTCATTTTGTTTTATTTATGTTTTAGCAGTTCTCCTTTTGTTTTATTTCTTTTGAGTTAAGTGATGAGAACCACTTTCTTTTCTTTTCTTTTCAATTTTTCTTTCCAGCCATCCATCTCTTGCATCACCTTGAAGAGGTAATTATGCTTTTCTAACTTAAGCATGCTATTGAGGTAGGATTTAATTTTTCATGCTTAAGTTAGGGTGATTTATGAATAAAATTTCTAGGATCAAAGGGCTACAAAAGAATAGGTTACTTTATTTTTATTATGGGTGGCTTTTTGGCTCTAGCTTAATGTGTTTTACAAAAATGCCTTGATCATTTCCATACTTATCTTTTTAGATAAAAGTTAACTAGAAAATGAGGCAATGCATACAGAACAATTACTAATGAGACTCTCACTGTTTGATTGATCACTCACTCACAAGGTTCTAAGGCCAAACTCCGAAATTCTAACAGTAGAAGGTTTAAGCATATGCAAAAATTTTCAAAAGAACCCTTATTCCAATTTCCTGGGTCTGAATTCAGCCACTTGTCCTTTAAAAACAATTTACTGTCTTAAAAATTATTTCTATACCTAATGAATCTGTGCATGCATTTTAGTTTTCTTGCTTAAAGTTGGTTCTTAGTTAGGTATTCAAAATAATTCAACTTCAAGCATGTCATTAGATCCAAACAATCAAATGCTATCATCATAAAGGCATGAGAGAATTTCCAAAATTTGTCAAGAAATTTTAAAACTAAGTACCCAAAATAACTGTAACAAGATAAAGAGTATTAAAACTAAAGAGAACCGAGACTAGAAATCATAAAATGTTAGTTTGGAAATGGCAATGACTCAACCCTCACTCATCATCCTGTGCATCATCCTCTGTATCATTTTCTGCATCTGTATCCTGTTCTAGATCGGGTTCTGGTGCATATTCCCTGGCTGGAGGTGGCTGTAATGATTGTCCATCTTTAGAAGGTCCACCCCCTCTCAAAAAAATAGGTCTGTCCCCAGGCCAAGTAATGTGAGCTGAAAACTGAGCAGGGTCCATCCAAGGATTAAATTGGCCTACAGGGATGCTGTGATACAGGCCATGATGAAGATGCATAAGACCTCTGTGACTGGCACTCTACTGTTCTAGGATGTGATTTTGCTATAGTTTAAGACGGTAAATGGCATGAAGAATCATTTCTGTCTCTGAGGTTAAAGATATTGCTGGTGCTGATGATGCTCGTGTTAGTGGAGGTGGTGCATTTTGTGGTGCGGCTGGTGCAGGGGTAGTGTAGTAACGTTCTATGAAGCGCCTGTCAATAGGTGGTCTAATAGGTTTGAGGTCTTGAACCTCAACTCCATGAACTGCATTAAAGTCTATGATGAATGCAGAAAATCCTAGGCTTCCTTTCACCTTCTGTTCACCCTGGGATATCTTCTAATCAACCCTGACAAACTTATGAATGTCATCAGAAATGATTTGGGCCAAGTCTATAGTGATATCATCCTACAGAATACAATATAACAAATAACACTTGGCAAAGATTAAATCAGAAACATGTGCATTAGGAGCCACATTGGCCAGCAAAAAGGATGTCCAAACTTGGGAAATAATAGTCATATCCTTTCTCAAGATATGTAATGGATTATCTCCCTGGCCAGTCTGAAAGTGATGTCCTAGAATACAGATAACAACTTCAATGTCCTAAGTCTCAATAAACTTATTTCTCTGTTTCATGGCAGCATATTCACAGGCTCTCCTTCCCCTAATTCCATGATGTTGCCTAGATAATTATTGATTTCACTCCTGCCATAGGAAAGCGAAGTCCCTTTGACATAGGTCCTTCTGTCCCCTACACCTTCCTTAGGCCATGCATTGGCATAAAATCTCTCATAATTTTCTGGGTCATATTTGTCTCTTGGGTAGCAGATTTTCAACCAATTCCTCCTTCTGATAACTTGTAGAAAAGGATCACAGCCTTTAAGAGCCAAGTCCACCTTTCTCTCAAGGATGAATGTCCAATTTTGGATATCTTTGTAGCGCTTACTTCTGGCTTTGTCCCTAAATTTTGGACCTGTATCTTGATCTTTAGCGCGGGGTCTTTTTCCTTTGTTTCTTCTGTTGGAGCCTCCAGCTTGAGGAGAGGCAGGAGCTACCTGTTTTGTTCTGGCCACCGGTCTAGGAAAAAAAATTAATACAATGATGGCAAATCACAATCGAAGTCTCTAATAATTTGTAATTAAAATTATAGAGCAGAGGTTTCTCATGTGACAATTAAGCAAAAATTCAAAAGAACATTTCAAAATCATGGCAAGTATGCATATTAATGTTCTCACAGGCTTTTTATTAAACATGTAGCTTGTAACAACAATGTCATTGTGAAAGTTCTTCAATGAATTTCCTCAATTAAACATGAAAAGATAAGGTTTGCATAGTTTTACAACACAATTGATGTATATGAGGAATAATGGATATTAAATTTATAGGAACTAAATACATGCTTGCGTGAAAGAAAGGTACCATTCTTGCAGAAACAAAGCAACATCATACGGAAATCCAAAAGCAAAAGTTTAGTGGTTACCTTGTTTGAAGAACTGGAAGAATGATGTAGAGGAGAGAAAATGATTGTAATACTTGAATGAATGGTTAATGGGAAGCAAGCACTCAAACTATGAATATTGGCAGAGGAGGGAAAATAAGGATGTGGGAGTTTTGTTTCAGATTTTTCAATAATGGGTGATAATGGCCCTTAAATTTTTCAATAAATGGCACCAGGCGTGAGAGTTTTAAAACTACTTGCTCAAGCTCAAGGAATCACACTTTAGCGTGCTCGAGGCAGAATGAAATTTAAAGGCTTGAGCTTAAGCTTACCAATCACGCTTAAGCGTGTTACCCTCTGATGCAAATTTAGCTCTCTCGCTTAAGCGTGAGGAATCGCGCTTAAGCGTGATCGGGGCTGAAAATGACAGAGGTGATTTGCGCTTAAGCTTAACAATCTCCGCTTAAGTGAAAATCAGGCAGAGCTAAAATGAAGTTGTCATGCTTGAGCGTGACCCTTGTGATTAAGCACAATTTGAACAAAATAAATTCTACCTTTCCGCGCTTCAGCGCATTATCTGGGCTTAAGCGCATATGCAACAGATATGCAACAGTGTCCAATATGCTTATCCATACTTAAGTGTGGTTCCTGCACTTGGCCCAATTTGTGATCTGTAATACCTCGATTTTCTGAACTCAAATCCCGATGCAATCAAGATAATTAAATAATAAAAATACGAGTAAATTTTTCACGTTCAAAAGAATTCCAAAACACCTTACGATTACATCGAGACTCGAACCACGGAAAGACGAAGATTGAGATTTCATAATTTACAACTGGATCGTAAAACATATTGCCCATATTGGTATACAAAATAACAGAATATACAACGGAAGAAGAATGCATAGATCGGGCATTCGCCTAGTCCCATATATGAAGATATGAGAAAAGGCTCGGCAAGGCATGCAACCATATCACACAAGCCAATTAGGCCACCATATAAGTCATAATCATATTATGCCTAAGACATATACACATCTATATGGTTATCCATCATACATCTCTAATATTCACGTTCCCTAATTGACCATACTCAATTCAACCTTTAAATCATATGCTACCAATAATACGCATACCTAAAAGGATTAATACATCAATGTCCTATCATCTAACAAATGGGTGTGAATTCAATACCCCTAAATATTAATACATCATCCACATATACATTATCCATAGTCCACCCATTAATGTCGAGGATCATCACACTACACATTTGATCATAATTCGATAAATTACAGATACGGCCGGCCAAGGAAATCCCTTACCACTATTTACTTTCCCAAGATCTCTTCTTTAAAATAATCCTCACTCCATGATAATCCTGCATCAGTACTAAAAAGTAGACCACATGGGAGAGTGAGTTATACATTTCAAATGACGATATGAATACATTTAAGATTATGTGCATATGCATATCAACATCATGTATGCTTTGCTAAACATATCAATATTTATCATAAATCATTGATTCAATAACACACTTATTTCATATTCATTAATCAATTCATAGAAAATTAGGCATATACACATTAGTCATAATGCCACAATTGGCCAACATCATCATCATTGACCATCTAGGTCTTTTCTCAAAGCCACCATGGGCTAACATTATTATCATCAATCTCATATCAACATGCCCTTCAATACATCGGGCACAACATACACATCATCTTATTCAATATTGTTTTAGATATATTCATATCATTTAATAGTCATATATGGTCTTTAGGTATTTAATTACCCATCTTATCAACACCACACCATAATCTCAATCATCATCAATCATCATCACTATCTGGCATATCTCCATGTTATATGAAAATGCTTTTAGGCTAATGCATATGCACAAGGGAATAATCAATAACAAATACGGATCCGACAGTGGGAATAAACACCAAATTGTGGGTCAAGCATAGGTTTGCTACTATGCCCCTACTGCAGTAGAAAAATGTGTACACATATATCTCAATTCATGCATGCTTCACAACATATTTTTACTGGTACCAAACCACTATCGCCCATCTGTAGCACTAATCACCCCGTGATTTGCGGATCAACATGGCCTCACTTGCCAAAAGTGCTACGGACCCCTCCCAAACACACATCGAGAGAGTCATGCCCCGTCGGACACTGAGGTAACTCGCTCACCATAGAGCCGCCCGCCCACTGGGCCCACCATATAGGGTGCCTCGTCACCAAACTATGGACAGCTTCGTGATTCCCAGAATCCCTAGGGAACAATAACAACAATATACCCGTGCACTGGGTCGCCCTCCCACTGGGCCCGCCTAGTGGAACCCCTAACATTCCATATAGACAGCGTATGATATGCCATGGATGCAATGCAATACAAATCAAATGCATTTCTTACACTATGTATCCTAAATGCCACTTATCATTCATCATCATCATAATCACCAACACCACCATACACACCTTAGTGGATTTTATCATTGTTGGTTTTAGCCATTGTTTTCAAGTTTTAAGTGTGGCATTTCATTTCAACATATTTCATACCGTACATGCAAGTCAATACTTGTAACAAATCACAATGGCATCACTATCATCAATAATATTCATCAATATCACCATATAATTTCTTAGTATGTTTTTATCTCATTGATCATTTCCATTGTTTCATATATAGTGTGGCATTCACAATAATTCACCAATATGATTTTAAACCACACATACAAGATCACACTTGTATCACACACAATGGCATTCAACAATCATTCATAATAACAATCATCCTTTTCTGAAGGAAATGATTAACAACATCATCCATCATTATATATTATTGATATCATCTTCGATTCATCGAGTTACCATAAACACATTATCAAGCAAATCTCCCTTTTCATTCAACATTGTCATTTATCATCCAATATATGTGGTATCATTCATTCTTATTCATCATTAACACTTTTTCAAATTCATTGAGTTATAATAACTCATTGCCATTCAATTGTCCCCTTATTAATTTCATTATCATACAAGTTGTATCATATAACCACAACCTTTAAATTTTCATTATCAATTATGTATCACATCAATGGTGATGTACACTCATGTTTTCATAAGGTGATTTAGGCATACATATAACTTACCAAGGCCTTAAGCCATTCCCCAATCACCACTAAGGCACACCACACATATACCCTTAATGAATTCCCTCGTTATTACATAATGTAAGGGGTTTTGGATACTAATGAGTTCATGATAAATGTCAACTTCAAGATATAAGAACGGCTCATTTTTAGTCTTAAAAGTAGGGTGACATGCCATAATTGTCACCTATTAGTCACAATGGTTTCGAAGAGAGTCTAAGAAGATCCAATGATTGTAAAGTAGGCTTGAGGAGCTAAAAGATGCAAGATAAATGCTCAAGGTGTAAAAATTTTCAATTTCACACTGATATAATCGATTAGGCCAAGTGCTAATCGATTGCCCTAACCGATTACAGAATTGGGGATAAATGATTATAGAGCTCCTAGAATTTATGTAATGCATCGGATATTTCACCTAGTCGATTACAAGAACCAATCTAATCAACTACAAGGATTCTATTTGGTTCATAATCGATTACAATACTGAATGTAATCGATTACCTTGGTTCTATTTAGCTCATAATTGATTACAACTTTGAGTCTAATCAATTATGGGACTGTAATCGATTAAGCTGATTGATTTCCTTAAAGATAAAAGCCTTTTAATCGATTAGGCCAGGGTGCTAATCGATTACACCCTATCAGATTGCAGAAATTATGTAGATTTCCTTAAGGAAATGAACTTCTCACATACCCAAATCTATGCAAACGATATCAGAATTCTACCAAATTTTAACACAAGTTATAATACCTCATTTGTGATGCGTGGCCATCGGTCTCACTAAAAAATTCCTAGAGATGAGTAACTTATGCATATGAATGCATTTTACCCATTTTAAGCCATTTTAATGCAACTCAAGGGTCATTTCTCACTTAAATTGACCCATTCCAATTTCTACAAGTTTTAATTCATACATAGAAGCTATTGGAACTACCCTATGCCATCAAAAGCACATAAAACTCTATTTAACCCCTTCACTTCCATGATTATGCATTAAAATGCACTTTGTGAACTACAATATGACTCAAACCATTCATAGTTCATTTCATTATGGATCTTTCATTACAATATATCAATTCTAATCAAACGACCACTAAACATTCATCACTATCTCATATATACATAAAATTTCCAAAATTCAACAATTTGCCAAGCTTATGATTCATCACATCATCAATTCAACATTCAACATAATTATGGCAAGGCAATGCATGAGTTTATACATATAAATTTTTCAACAATTATTCACTCATGCAATTTGAAATGAAAACTCCTCTCCTACCTTAAGAGAAGAATTCCAATTGGTACGACGCACCCGCCTCATCATTCAGAATGGATCCTACATAATCATACATGTAAAATCCTAATTAATCAACCATTCAAGACATAACTCCAACTCTAATTAACCGTAATCATATCTATAATTTCATAACATGTTTAAAACATGTTATAGACATTATTTTCCTCATCTATTAGGCTTCGGGAATTCCTTCCAATAAAGCCTCATTCATTATATCAAAAGGCTACAAGACAATCATAGCCCCTCATCTATAAGAATGCCCCATTTAACCAACATTCTCCATTTTCCCTAATTCCTAAAGGTTAGGGTTTCCATAAAAACCCACCAATATTCATAAATACTCATTAATCTTCATCACCTTCTAACCATAAATGCATCCACCTCATTTATTTCTTTTAAACCATGCATTTATGACAACCCATATTAGGGTTCATGCATTAAATGCTCTCATTAAACACCCATTCATATACATTGCTCTCCCCAAACCATAATAACATATACCCATAGCATTAAACCAAATAAAAGTGGTAAAAATGGCTTACGACACCCAAAACGGAAATGGGTATCAATGGGGGAGAGAGGGGCTGTGAAAATGAGAGGGAAGAGGAAGAAAAATTCAAGCTCCAAGCCTTCTTCACGCTTCCATGAAATGAAAAATGGTAGGAGGAGATGAGTCAAATGTTTTTCTTAGGTTTTTAGAAGAAAATAAGGAAGGAAAATAAGGAAGTAGAGAGAAGGAAGAAGTGAAAATGGTAAATTATCCGGTCTCGATAATTTACCAACAATCCCCAAAAATCTTAATTTAATTATTTCTAATATTTTGGGACATTAAATAATTCATATTCAATTATTCAATATTTATTCTCTTAATTAACCCATTATTTTAAAATTTAGGATGTTACATGATCCACGCTCAAGCTTGAGGAATCAAGCTTAAGCGTGATTGTGACAGTGGTAGAATTATGGTTTCACGCTTAAGCTTCTCCATTGAGCTAAGATTGAATGGGGCAGAATCCATCTGGCAGACTCAAGCTTGAGCTTGGCATTAGGCGCTTGAGCTTGAGTGAAGTGTGACGAGTTGTTGCCATGTGCCTGATCATAGATGAAAGTTAAAAACATTAAACATACATACTAATTAAATTAAAAACATTAAAATTAAAAGAAAAGAAAATTAATTGGGTTGCCTCCCAAAAGCGCTTATTTATCGTCCTTAGCTTGATGCTTGAGCAATTGTTAACATGGTTCATGCAGATGGATGAGAGTGGTGAGTTTCTCCACTTCTCCTCCCAAATATGGCTTGAGCCTCTGGCCATTCACTATCCAAGTTTGCTGTGATTTAGGGTCTTGTAATTCAATCGCTCAATATGATTTAACTTCTTTGACAAGGAATGGTCCTGACCATTTGGATTCAGCTTTCCTGGAAATAGTTTCAATCGTGAATTGAATAGCAACACAGATTGACCTAGATAGAAACTCTTATGCAGTATCTTCTTATCATGATAGGATTTCATTCTTTCCTTATAAATCCTTGAAGATTTATAAGCCTCTAACCTCTATTCCCCCAGCTTCTCCAATTGAATTTTTCTTTCTTGTGTAGAAGCTTATGGATTAAAGTTGAGCAACTTTATTGCCCAATAAGCCTTGTGTTCAAGTTCCATTGGAAGATAGCAGCTCTTCCCATACACCAACTAGTAAGGTAAAAATCCTGTTGGGGCTTTGAAAGCAGTCCTATATGCCCATAAAGTATCATCTAACTTCAAGGACCAATCTTTTCTACTCTGGGACACAGTTTTCTCTAAAATTTTCTTTATTTCTTTGTTGGATACTTCTACTTACCCATTAGCCTGAGGATGATAAGGAGAAGTCACTCTATGTCTAACTCCATAGTGTTCCAAACATTTTTGGAGTTAGACATTACAGAAGTGAGAACCTCCGTCACGTATTAACACACGAGGGGTACTAAATCTGCTGAAAATATTCTTTTTCAAGAACTTAATAATAGTTTTGGCATCTGCCTTGGCACAAGCTATTGCTTCTACCCACTTCAACACATAATCCACTGCTACAACAATATACTCATTTGAAAGTGAAGGAGGTAAGGGTCCAACAAAGTCTATGCCCCAACAATCAAATACTTCTACCTCCAGAATAGCTGTCAAAGGCATTTCATTTCTTTTGGAGATACTTCTTGACCTCTGGCAGTTGTCATAATTCTACACAAAAGCATTGGCATCCTTAAATAAAGAAGGCCAATAGAAGCCGTATTGAAGAATCTTGGCTGCTGTCCTCTCTCCATTGAAGTGTACTCCATAAGGTGAGCTATGACAATGCCATATGATACTCTTGGCTTCTTCTTGAGATACACATCTTCTAAGAATATTGTCTGATCCAAGCTTGAACAAGTATGGATCATCCCACACAAACTATTTTGCATCTTTCAAGAACTTTTTCTTTTGTTGCCATGTAAGATCCTCAGGAAGCACTCCTACAACTTTGAAATTTGCCATGTTTGTAAACCATGGTCTGTTCTGAATCAATAATAACTTATCATCTGGAAAATCATCTTGAAATTCAGGTTGCAACTTTGTGACTTCATCATTGATCAACCTTGATAAATGGTCTGCTACATGGTTTTCACTTCCTTTTTTGTATCAAATAATCAAGTCAAATTCTTGTAGAAGAAGAATCCACCTGATTAGTCTTGGTTTAGACTCAGATTTGTTCAATAAATACTTAATGGCTGCATGATCTATAAAAACAACTCAAGAACCAATTAAATATGATCTAAAATTTTCAAGGCCATACATAACTGCTAGTAATTCTTTTTCTTTTGTAGCATAATTAATTTGAGCTTATTCAAAACTTCACTAGCATAGTGTATAGGATGAAAAATTTTAGATTTTCTTTGACCAAGAACTGCACCTATTGCATAGTTACTGGCATTACACATCATTTCAAAATCAAGTTTCCAATCAGGAGCAACTATAATAGGAGCAGTGATTAATTTTTCTTGCAATAATTTAAAAGCAAACAAACATGCATCATCAAATTAGAAAGAAATATCTTTTTGTAACAAATTACTCAAAGGTTTGGCAATCTTGGAGAAATCTTTGATAAACCTTCTATAGAATTCTGCATGTCCTAGAAAGCTTCTAACTCCTTTGACATTGATTGGTGGGGGCAGCTTCTTAATCACTTCCACTTTTGTACGATCCACTTCAATGCCTTTACCTAAGACCGTGTGGCCTAGCACAATGCCTTTGGTTACCATAAAATGGCATTTCTCCCAATTCAGCACTAGGTTGGTTTCCACACATCTTTGAAGCACAGTGTCTAGATTTTCCAAATATACATCAAATGATTTTTTGAAAACTGAAAATCGTCCATAAAGACTTCAATGCATTTCTCCACAAGGTCAGTAAAGATTGCCAGTATGCATCTTTGGAAGGTGGCCGGGGCATTACAAAGTCTAAAAGGCATTTTTCTGTAAGCAAAAACACCAAAAGGACAAGTGAAGGCTGTTTTCTCTTGATCTTCTGGCGCTACCGCTATCTGATTGTAACCTGAATAACCATCTAGGAAACAATAATAGGCTTGTGCAGCAAGTCTATCCAACATTTGATCCATGAAAGGTAATGGAAAGTGGTCTTTCTTTGTTGCTTGATTGAGTTTTCTGTAATCAATACACATCCTCCACCTAGTAACAGTCTTGGTGGGAATTAACTCATTATTTTCATTTTTTACTACTACAATGCAACTTTTTTTGGTACAACCTGCATTGGACTTACCCAAGCACTATCTGAAATAGGGTAGATCATCCTAGCTTCCAGCAATTTCATCACTTCCTTTTTCACGACCTCCTTCATAGTTGGATTTAATCTTCTTTCAGGTTGTGCAATCCTGTTTATATTCCTGTTCTATAAAAATATGGTGCATACAATAGGAAGGACTGATACCTTTCAAATATTTAATTGCTCCTTCATTTTTCCTAAGAATTTGAGTCAATCTTTCCTCCTCTTCCTTCAAAAGTTATTGCTGATTACAACTGGTTTTTGACCTTCATCATCTAGAAATGCATACTTCAAGTGGGAGGGTAGTTCTTTCAATTCCAGCCATTGAATCTCAGTAACTTGTTTTTTAGGAAGGCTTTCTGCAGGTTCTTTATTATGTGGTACCTCTTTGCTTGCATCAAAACTTTAGAGAATTTCCTCCACTTCTTTTGCTTCTTTCTAATCAAGCCCTTCAACTGCCCATATTAAAGTTCTTTCAAGAGAACTTGAATGTTGTACTTTATTAGCTTCTTGCAAAATAACTTCATGTTCCATATCAATTTTGAAACAACTTTGCTTATCTGCAGGATGTCTTATTACTTCAAAAACATTAAAGCTTACCTCTTCATCTTGAACTCTTACTTTTAACTTCCCATCATCAACATCTATGATGACTTTTTCAGTCTTCATAAATGGTCTTCCTAAAATGAGAGGCACTTCAGAATTTTCCTCTATATCCATGATTACAAAGTCCACTGGAAACACAATTTTTCTACTTTCACCAAGGCGTCCTCTGCTACTCCAAATGGAAATTTCACTGATCAGTCAGCCAATTACAGAGTCATTCTTGTTGATCTAATCTCCAGATCTCCTATCCTTTTCAACATGGATAAGGGCATTAAATTGATACTGGCTCCAAGGTCTAACAATGCTTTCCCCACTGGCAAATTGCCAATGGTAACAGGAATTGTGAAACTTCCTGGATCCTTGGTTTTCTGAGGTAATGCTTTTTGAATGATGGCACTACACCCAGCTTCCAGTTCAATAGTTTCTTCACAAAATCTTTTTTTTTTGGTCAACAAGTCCTTCATAAATTTTGCATATGTAGGCATTTGCTTCGTAGCTTCCATAAATGGAATATTAATCTGTAACCTTTTGAAGATGTCCATGAATCTAGCAAATTGCCTCTCCTTATCACACTTTGAAGGATTTTTAGGATAAGGTACACTCTTTAATTATGGAATTTCTTCATCAACTTTTGCCTTTCCTTTTTCACTTTCGCTCTTTTCATTTCTCTCTCTCTCTCTCTGTCTCTCTCTCTCTCTCTCTCTCTCTCTCTCTCTTTTTCTTTATTTTTATTTACATTTTCACTCTCTTTTTCTTCTTTTTCTTTTTTTCTCTCTTTTTATTTTGAAATCTCTTCTTCCTCTTTTTCTTTTTCAGTCAACTCACATCTTACCATTTTTCCACTACGGGTTACCACAACTTTGCATTGCTCCTTAGGATTCTGCTCAGTGTTGGCTCCATACTGAGGTCTTTGCTGTTCAGTAATTTAGCGAGCTAGCTATCCCACCTGTGTTTCTAAGTTCCTGATGGATGCCTTAGTGTTCTTTTGATTTGTTAGAGAAGCTTGCACAAAATTTTCCAAGGTGTCCTCTAGTCTGGAAGTTTTCTCCATCAAAGAAAGATAATTGTTTTGATTTGAAGAGCTTGGCTCCTACTTTTATCCTTGGCCTTGATTTTGATTATTTCTCCAGCCCTGAAATGGTTGGTTAGAAAAAATTTGAATTAAAATTACATGACCTTCCTTGGTTGTTCATATAATGTACAACTTCTTCTTATGAGCCACAGTTTCCATTTGGATGATCTCCTCCACAAAAAACACATGTTGCAGGCATTTGTTGATGCATTGGTGGTGATGATTGCACTATATGTAATTACTGTGGAAGTTTGGCTATCTTTTGAGTCAATGCTTCCATTTGTTGAGTCAGAATTTTATTCTGAGCCAAAATAGCATCTATGGTGTTTATGTCAATGATTCCTTTTCTTTGAATTTGCTGACAATCATGTTGAGCTTGATAATCTATTGAAGATAAAGCTTTTATTATCCTTGTAGCTTGGTCGGCATCCATTGTCATCATTGTACCTCCTGCTGCTGCATCCAATATCATTTTGGTATCCGCCCTGAGTCCACTATAGAAGATGTTAAGTTGTGTAATATTTTCAAATCCATGGTTTGGGCATTTCCTGAGCAGTGATTTAAAACGTTCCCATGCCTCATAAAAGGGTTCATCTTAGCCTGTGTTTAAATATTGTAATGTCTAACTTGGCCTTGATGAATATAGATGGAAGAAAGAACCTTTGTAGAAATTTCTCCTCAACTATATTCCAACTGCTTAAACTTTGGTTTGGATAAGATTATAACCATTCATTTGCTTTTCCTGCTAAAGAAAAAGGAAATAATCTCAAATATGTAGCATCAATAACCTCTTGGTCAAATTCCCATTGTTCCAACCAATTCATAGAAAGTTTCCAAGTGAGTGTATGGATCTTTACTTGACATTCCAGTAAATTGGTGTGAACTAATCAAACTAAGAAATGCTAGTTTCTTTTCTAGTGCTCTCATAGTGTTTGGAATTGCAATGCTTGAGAAATGTCTTGGTCCTTGCTGTAAAGCATAGTCTCCAAGTGTTCTCCTTGGTGGATTTTGGTTATGGCTATTATCATCTGCCATTTTGTCAGCAAGTGTAGAAGAAGAGGTTTCACCTATGTGGAAACTTTACTTTTTCTTTGCTCTTCTTTTAATCTTCTTGAGTAGCCTATTTATTTCTGGGTCAAATGCAAGTTTCTCTTTTGATCCCTGTCCTCTTAAAAGCATAAACACTTACTCAAGCAAGGTTACCACACGTAAAATGAAAATCAAAATAACGAAATAATAATGAAATATTCACAAGGTCTGTCAACTTAAACTAAATTTCCAAACTTGAATCACTCCCCGACGGCGGCGCCATATCTTGATAATTATTTTTGGTTGTGTGGTGATGGGTTTAATTTGTATAATATGATGATGATATGTTCATGCCAAGTTTAAACACGGAAGTTGTAGTGATAATAAGATGTCGTTCCACTAAGGAGTGATTAATTTAGAAACTTAGATTTATGAATTGACTTGACCAAGGGCTTGCATTTTGAGTTTTGAAATAGTTTATAATGACTAAAATTAAACTTAAGGTAATAAAACTTAATAACAGAAGTAACAGTAATGCAAAGTTGAATGGAAATCAAATGTGTAAAGCTGGGATTGGTTTCATCTATCTCACCTTTCATAAGTTATGTAGATCTACATGAATGGAACTTAAAATGACAATTTTTACATCACAATCAAAGTCATTTTCATCGATCCCTCGACTACAAAATTCATAAGAGTGGTTCCAAACTATTGATCCCTCAATCACTTTGAAACCACTCCAGCATTATCAATCGATTGTTTAGATATTTGTTACACTAGATACTATACCTAACAGCTACTGCAATAAGCATTTGATTCAGATTTATGTTCAAAAGTTATTTCCCAATATACTTAAGAAAACCTAAGTCAAGAAAATAGTGATCAAGTATTCTCAGGCATTAAGCATAGAATGAAACACAAAAATCATCAATTCTCATTACTATACATACAGAAATACAACAACAGTATGTTGGGTTTGAATAGATTACAACCAATCCCATTGAATGAATTAGCTACACATGAATATCATGTTCCCCAATCAATCTATGTGAAGGAAAAAATAAAGAAAAATCTCTCAGAATATTTTGTTAAATGGTGAAGAAGAGTCAAGATTGCGCTCCCCCTTTTCTCTATTTTCCTTTGTTCTTTTATATTGAGAGTCTCGCTCAAGCTCATTTTTCCCTCGCTTAAGTGAGACTCCACTTATTGATAACCCATGCAAGAGTGATCAGAAACATGCATAAATAGATGCACTGGGATCGCACCATTGGACAATAATTAACTGAATGACCCATTATCTTCAGATCACGCTCAAGCACAAAATATTCTAGCTTGAGGGTATCCTCGTTCAACCTGCCAGTGGTCACGCGCAAGCACAGGGAGTCCTGATGCTTTCTTTTCTTCATTATGCTTGAGCGTAAGGCTCAAGCTTAAGTTTCTAACATTCCATGCTCAAGCGCCCCATGTCACGCTCAAGTGTGGAAGGGGTCTGATGCTTCTCAACTTCACGCTCAAGCTTAAGGAATCAAGCTCAAGCTCATCTTGCACATGCTTAAGCTTCACCTTTCACGCTCAAGCTTGTTCCAATTAAGCTCAAGCTTGCTAACTTCTCATGCTTAGATTCTAGCCCGATCACGCTTAAGCTTGCTTTGCTCAAGCTCAAGCTAGCTTTGCTCAAGCTCAAGCTTGCTGGCTTTCTTGTTGAATTTCTTTTTGGACTTAGAACTTCCTACAAATTTCTAAGAGTTTTAACATAATTTTTCCTTTATATAACATATCCATCACTACTTGAAAGATTCATGCTCAATTCCTTCAATTATTCATTAATTCAGTTTAAATCTTTACAAAATTAGTTCAAATGAGTCATGAAATTAATGCTTAATCAACACTTATCAGCATGCTATGTCATTGTTAAAATAGTTGTGAAACCCTTGGTGATGGTAACCAAGTGGTAGCCCCAATGATGGTAATCAGGAGGTCTATTGATAAATTATGGTTGTTTCGCATAAAATTTGTATAAAGTTGCTCACAGGATTGTAGGGGGCCTGTGAGGGGCCCAGATAGGAGGACACCCTGATGGTAAGGCGCATACCTTGTGGTGATTGCCTTTGGAATCCACATCCACTTTAGATTTGGACTCTAAGGCTGACCCATAACATCTAAGTTAAGTTCTGCAATCACTTGTAGTGATGGTGTTATAAATAGGCGGGCGGTTTGGTATCAGTAAAAAAGATTGATATATATATATGTTGAGAAATTAAATACTACAATATAATCCTCTCAAATAGAGTTAGACCCACATGTATATGCATTAGCATGATGATATTGAGTTAGACATGCTGTGAGGAAGCTGATAATGATTAATGTTATGATGAATTCATCTATGTGGATCTTGATAGTTTAGAATCAAACTTAGAAGGGGGGTTGAATAATCTTAGACTCTCTTTGCAAAATTTTGAACCTTTTTGAATGCAAGTAATCAAACTCGTAAATAAGAACTTGATAAGAGCAAGGAAAAAGAAGATTGAACACTAGAGATTTATACTGGTTCACTTCCAACATAGAAGCTACGTCTAGTCCCTTCAACTTGAAGGATTTCCACTATTGTAAGATCTCCTTTACAATAACAGTACTAAACTTGTGTCACAAGTATTCTTGACTCTAACCACTTCTAGCTTGAACCCACGTATTCTTTCAACAAGCCATTCTTAGCTTAAACCTAAGTATTCTTTCAAAAGCCTTTTCAGGCCACAACTATTCTTCATCTTATAGGCAAAGAGATGTATCTAGCTATCTTTCTCTCTTCAAATCTTGATGTTGATTGCCTTAGGATCTTGAGAGCATTTTGGGAGCATGTAGAAGAAGGGAAAATTGAAAAGAAAAATATGCTAAGAAAAGGTAAGATTATGGTATTTAAAGGGAAAAGACAAAAGGAAAGGGTTAAGGGTGGAAATAGTTTGAGGAAGGTGAATGGAATGGATAGGAAGGATGAATGAGACACCACCAAGAGACTTGGATAAGTCTCTAGCCCGCCACTCTAGGGATGGTCACCTAACGATGAGAGCTTGGAGTATGTTAGAACTTTTTCTAGCCTAAAGGGAAGTATGAACTCACTTTTCACAAATTTGTATTTCATTCAAAACTAATGGTACCAAATACAAATGAGAAACAAGCCTTATATAGGCCATGAGGTATTCAGACAAGGCATGCTAAGTTGGGCTTCTAACACCTTTCTAGGACCAATTAGCTAAAATAAGAGAATGATGGCCTAAATACTAGCCCAAATAGGAAGTACAAGCCCAAAAATGGCCCAATGACCATGCAAGGCCCAAATCCCATCTCTAAAATATATGAAACCCTAATATACACTTAAGAACCTATGTCTCACAAATATCACATGAAAAATATGAAAAAGTCTTCAAGTGGTCCTCCTTAGGCTTAGGCCCATGTAGAGTAGTTAAGAAGGCAACTAGGGTTTGCTTGGTGATGATTTTGGCCTTCTTTGTCCTTACCCTTGTCAAGGAACCTCTGTAAAGCTCTAGACCCTTGTGTAGGGTTGTAATGGGATCTTCCCTGCTCATGTCCTCATCATGCTCCCCTTCTTCAGAAAGATTTGTCCTCAAATCTGGAATGTCATCATTATTATCTAAATCAAAAGGAGATAAATCAGAGACATTAAAGGTAGCACTAACCCCATAATAACCAAGTAAGTCTAGGACATAGGCATTGTTACTAATCTTTTCAATCATTTGAAAAGGACCATCACCTCTTGGGTTTAGTTTAGGCTTTCTTAGATTAGGAAATATCTCTTTTCTTAAGTGTAACTAAACCCAACCCCCAACCTCAAAAATAACTTTCTTTCTCTTATTGTTAGCACAATAGGCATAATGCTCATTTTTGGATTGAATTTGGTTTTTAACCTTCTCTTGAAAAGTTTTTATAAAACTTTTTTTTTTCTCTCCATCCATGTGAAGAAAGGAGTCAGAAACTTCAATGGACAAAGGATCAAGGGGTGTGAGAGGGTTAAAACTATAAACAATCTCAAATGGACTATGTTTAGTTGGGGAATGTTGCACCCTATTATATGAAAATTCTATATGTGACAAATACTTATCCCAAGACTTAACATTTTTACTTACTAAGACCCTAAGCAAAGTAGAAAGAGTTCTATTTACTACCTCTGTTTGTCCATCCATTTGGGGATGACAAGTAGTGGAAAAAAGTAGCTTAGGTCCTAGCCTTGTCCAAAGTGTTTTCCCAAAATGGCTAAGGAACTTGGTATCCTTATATAAAATAATTGTTTTAGGGACGCCATGCAATCTCACAGTTTCTTTAAAAAATAGTTTAGCAATATGGCTTGCATCATCCACTTTATGACAAGGAATAAAGTGAGCCATTTTACTAAATCTATCCAATGCAACAAAGATAGAATCCATTCTCTTTGGGTCCTAGGCAATCCAAGCACAAAGTCCAAAGAAATATCAATCCAAGGAGAACAAGGAGTAGGGGAGGGAGTATAAAGACCAATAGGTGAAGTTTTAGATTTAGCTTTTCTACAAATAATACACCTAGAGCATAGTCTTTCAACATATTTTTTATTCTAGGCCAATAGAAGTGTTTATATAATGTAGCTAATGTTTTATCTCTTCCAAAATGACCCATTAATCTTCCTTCATCGCTTTCTCTAACTAATAACTCTCTTAAGGAAATCCTAGGAATACAGATCCTGTTGGCTTTAAAAAGATAGCCATCTAAAATGTAAAATCCCTTATGAGATGTGTTTGAACTAGATGAGTTGTATATATTTGAAAAATCAAAGATCATTTTGATACAATTCCCTAATTTCATCAAGTCCAAGAATTTTAGCTCCAAGGCAAGCTAGCAAATTATGCCTTCTTGATAAAGCATATGCTACAATGTTAGATTTTCATTCTTGTACTTTATGACATATGGAAATTGTTCCAAAAATTTAACCCATTTAGCATGTCTTTTGTTTAACTTATGTTCCCCTTTTTATATACTTTAGTGATTGATGATCACTATGAATCACAAACTCTTTAGGGATTAAGTAATGCTCCCAAGTCTATAGGGATCTAACTAAAGCATAGAATTCTTTATCATAGGTAGGGTAGTTAAGGGCAACCATATTGAGTTTTTCACTGAAAAATGCAATAGAGTGACCTTCTTGTTGTAACATCCTGAATTTTATAAAAATGAATAATCAATGAGAATAAATAATAAATAATTATAGGTGAGTTGATTTGTGTCCCAAAAATATAGGAATAATGAAATTGAGATTTATTATGGATATTTATAATTTATTGAGTTTATGTGAGATAAAATTTTACCCGATTAGGATATGGGTGTCGGACCAAGTATCTCCGATTGAGATGCCATTGGTCAGGGCTATTAAGAATATTATTGGGAATCCGAATCTATATTTGGAATAATTTTTGGAGTTAGTATTAAGCCCGAACCGAGATCCTGTATGTTGTAAAACGGAAAATTTTAATGAGGGGATTAAAAATTAAAACAAAAACCCTTCTTCTCCCTTCTTTTTTTTCGTTGGCCTCTCTCCCCCTCTTTCATTCACTTTTCTTTTTTTCCTCTTCCTCTATTCTTCTTCTCCAAAAACCGTTCACTCTCTCTCTCCCCCTCCATAAAATTATTTTTCATCCAAAGGCTTGGGAACTAATGGAATCATGAGGCAAGGAAGGAACTTGGAGCAAAGCTTGGTTCATTTCTTCTCCTTTTCATCTCATTTTCATTTTGGGGTTTAAGCTTGGAGAATGAGGTAAGATCTTGAACACCCATGGCTCTTGTTTATGGTTTTAAGTCTATTTATGTATTGTGATGGAAGATTGGGTGTTGTTTTGGTGAAAAATGGCTTGAGGAACCAAACCCTAGGTGGGATAACTATTGGGGATTATTATTGTTGTTGATAATGAATGGGATATATTGTTGTTAGCTTAAGAATGTTGGAAATCATGCATATGAATGGTTGGAATTGATGATTGTGGGTTATTGATGAAAACCCTAGGTTTAGGAATTTGGGGCTTTTGGCCAATTGATAGGTAGTAATGATTTATGCTTTAGAATGGGTCTTGGAAAGATTGGGATTGATTATTTGTGGTGATGGTTGAGTTTTGATGAAAACTCTTGTCCTAAGAATTTGGGAGAATATATGTATTATTGTTAGGAAGGTTGACTTGAATGTGGGTAAAAAATACCCAATGTAGGTGTTAATATGAGTATGAAATGATGAATATGAACGCCAAAGCAATGGTGAATGTGAGGGGTTAGTGAAATGAGCACATGTCTTAAGGAGGTCTTAGACCATTGGGTATGCCATATGAAATTGTTGATGGATAATGGTTTGATTGGAGCTAAGAGGCTCATGATGAACTTGAATGGAAATGGATAGTTTGAGTAATAAGGAACACATTATGAATGATGAGAGTGATATTGTTATTGTTGGGTATAGTTGGCCCTTTAAGATCTAGAGGATCTTGGCTTTGGGAAAGGAATTCCCGAAGCCTAACACAATTGCATAACTTGGTGTTTAGCAAGTCTAGGACTTGAGGTTGAGCTTTATGACAAACTAACAAATGTTTAGGGTTATAATGGTTATTAATTATGTGAATATACTTGTGTATGGTATGTAGATCATATTTTGGGTGATGCGATGGAGCATTCGGAGCATTGGAACCGTTTCGGCTCTTCCCTCGAGGTAGGAGAGGAGTTTACATTCAAATTGCATGAGTTATATAATTGATGATTATTGTATGGCTTGATACTCATGCTTGCCTTGCCATGTTTATAGTGAAATGATATGAATGGCAAATTGTTGGCTATTGATGATAATGTATGTGTATATATGATGATGAATAACCCACGAGGGGTTGAAATATGTACATGTTAATGAACCATCCTTGAGGGGATGAAGTATATGTTTTGTGAATTAAGAATTTATGTGGATGATTGGCATTGAATGTGATAGCCATTGTGATGGTATTGGTGATAAGTTTGAGGTTTATGCATAATTGAGGAACTCATAGAGTCAAATAGAGTTTTATGTGATTTTGATGGCTTGGGTTAGTCCCAATAGCTTCTATGTGTAGTTTATGACTTGTAGAAATTGGAATGGGCCAATTCCATTGAGAATTGACCCTTGAGGTGCCCAAAAACATTTTAAATCGGGTAAAACGCAATTATGTGCATAAGTCTCTCAATTTTGAGAATTTTTGAGTGAGGCCGGTGGCCACACGTCACAAATAATATATTTTAGCTTGTGACAAATTTTGATGGTCATTGGATTTGAATTGAATGAGATTGGGTGATTGGAAGTTGAAATTTTGGTGTTGTTCTGCATAAAAACAGCAGCAGGGCTGTCTTGAATCGATTCAAGACCCTTTGAATCGATTCAAGAGGTGCTTTTTTCATTATTTTGGGCTCCAGGGGTGTTTGAATCGATTCATACGAGTTTGAATCGATTCAGAGCCCTCTGTTTGTCAAATTTTGAGATTTTGGGATACTTGAATCGATTCATACGAGTTTGAATCGATTCAAGGCCCTCTGTCAAAATTTGAGATTTTGGGACGCTTGAATCGATTCACACGAGCTTGAATCGATTCAGAACCCTATTATGGCCACTATTGTGCTGTTTTTCCAACTAGTCTGTTTTCTTTGCTGTTTTTGGCCCATTTGGGCATCTTAATGACATTTTTGGCCTCCAAGTTCTTCATGAAAGTTGTAGATAATTATGTTGCGGAGGTGAGAGAATTGGTCTCACATTAATTGGAGTTTTCTAACTCTCATTAGACATAAAACACCAGACCTACTGCGTCATAAAATTCAAATTTAAGAGGGTTTTGAACCTAACTTTTTATGGTGGCCAAATTGGGACTAATAGGTGATATTTGTGACATGTCCCACTATTTTTAAGACTAAAAGTAAGATTTCCTCATGCCTTAGTACTGAAATTTATCATGGGTTCATTATTGCCCAAAACCCCATTCAGTATGTAAAAATGAGCGAATTCACTAGGGGTACATGTGTGGTGCGTCTTAGTGGTGATTGAGGAATGGCTTAAGACCTTGGCTAGGTATGTGTATGCCTATTCTATGTTAGGAATACATGTATGCTTCACCACTATGGATATATTGTGAATCATGATGGACAGTAAGTGATATTGTTACATGACACACCTTGTGTAATGAAGAAATTAATGAGAGGGAAATTGAATGGCAATGAGTGTATAAGTCAATGGATTTGAAATAGTGTCAATGGTGATTGAAAATGGATGATGCCACACATATTTCATAATGATTAATGATGTTAAATGAAAAGGGACGTTGTTGTTGAACATACCCTTGAATAAGCAGTGTTTGCTATTTTGGATGAGTGTGGTGCTAATATGATTAATGCAAGTATTAACTTGTACGTATGAGATGCAATGATGATTGCTGAATGTATGTTTTGAAATAACTTGATGGCTTCCATGTGTGGATAAATGTTATGATGATTGATATGTTATGATTGCCATGTGTGAATTTATGAACATGTAAATGTTGAGCCTTGAGGGGGTGTGGTTGATTGTATGCATGATAATAAAAACCAAATATATAATATACCCCTAATTGAGAGGGTGAGATATCCTTGTGAGGTTGTTGTTAAGCATATGCATTATTGCATTGCATTCATGGCATGGCATAGCATTGATACTTTATGGTTGCGATCACAGTGATGAAAGATCCTGCGGGAGTCTATGAAAGGAGTACCCCTTGCGAGGCAGGAAACCAACTTGATGATGATATGAGATTGAGCCGGTGGTTACGATCACTTGGTTATGAAAAGTGAAAGGCCCTGCGGGGACTATTATATGATGATGAGCCAGTGGTTGCGATCACTTGGTAATTGATATGATAAAGGGCTTGTGAGCACCTATGATGCCCATGGTTGCGATCATGAGGCGAGAGTACCCTTTGCGAGGCGGGAAACCTATGTGAATTATTGAAACGTGGTTGCGATCACGAGATGCACCTTGCGAGGTTGCTATAAGGAGTACCCCTTGCGAGGCGGGAAACCAATGATTATGAATGATTGATTATGGTGGTTGCGATCACCCGTGATATGAAATCGGATCCGTTGCATATGCATTAAACAGTTGACATATGCATTAGCTTTAAGACCATGGCATTTGAAATGGGATGACCACGAGTGATGAGAAAATCCTTGCGAGGAGGTATTTGAGTGAAACCTTAATGAATTAATAATGGTAATGATTATGAATTCCCTTGTTGATAAGTGGCAAAGCAATGGTGTTTGTGATTGTGTATATGTTGTGCTTGGTTATGATATGAATTGCGATTCATGAGGCTTGTATGCCTATTGTGATAATGAGATAATGAATGAATGATAAATTGATGTTTTGATAGCAAAGCACACATGATGTTTGTATGCATATACACATGATCACAATATATATATGAATCGTCATTTTGAATGTATAACTCACTCTCCCATGTGGTCTCCTTTTTAGCATTGTGATGCAGGTTGCCATGGGATGAGTTTGGATTTAAAGATCAAGATTTGGTGAAGGTATATAGTGGTAGAGGAAGTGCCTTGGCCGACATCATTTGTGAGCTATTATGTATTGAAATTATGAAATGAATAGATTATATATGAGGACATGGAGGATTTGGTGATTGCGAATATGTATAAGATAAACCTTGAATTAGTGGATGGTGAATATATATATATATATATATATATATATATATATATATAGAATGTAAGAGACAATTTGATGTATATTAGAAAGATTGAAAATGAATGATGAATGTTGATGATTATGATAGTTGGGGGAATATCCCCGAATGTATGTGAATATAGGTCTATATATATATATACAATTATATCTTAGGCATTGCATGCTTATATAATTATGTAAAATGATGATGGTGTCTATTAGGCTTATGATATGCCATTGCATGCTTTGCCGAGCCTTTTCTCATATCGTCATATATGGGACTAGGCGTGCCCGGTATACATATTCTTCCGCTGTAAACACTATTATTTTCATATACCGTTATGGGCAATTTAACTATCGATCCAGCTTAGGGTTATTTAATCTCACTCTTTGGTTTTCTGTGATTTGGGTCTTAATGTGATCATGGTGATGTCTTGGAAATATTTTCAAATGCGAAAAATTTATTCGCATTTTCATTAATTATGACGATCACATCGAGATTCGAGTACAGAAAATCAGGGGTGTTATACTTGTAACAAGACTGCCCTTATCCCTACATTGGATGCATCCCACTCTACCTCAAAAGTTTTTGAAAAGTTAGGCAAAGCCAAAATTAGAGCATGAATGAGTTTATTCTTAAGGTCTTGAAAAGATTTTTCTTGCCTTGGACCCCAAATAAAAGGAGCATTTTTCTTAACCAACTCATTGAGTGGTGACGTGATAGCCAACCGCAAGCGCACGGGGTATCGAAGTAATAAAAAGATATCGTTCCCACAAAGATTATACCCAAGTACTAGTTATAATGGTGATTCAATTATCTAGTGGAATTTGATTCAAATGAACTACCAAATGATGATGAACAGTAAATTAGAAAATAAAAAATTCAACGTCTTTTGTAGAAGAAAATTAGAGCAAGTTTGGGAAATTGAATCAAAGGTGAATCTTTGGGTATTAAGGGTTCATATGCTAGTATCAAAATTAAAGGTTACTTGCCTATCCAATTATATGATTTCATTCTTAAGGCAGATTCCCCTAAGTTAATTAATACCTTTCTCTCGAAAGCCTATTAACGTGCCTAATTCCCAAAGAACCGCGTTCAATTTGTTAATTAGACCCTTTACATTCTATGGAAATTTGATTAATCCTCAAACAATTTCGCTTACCATCGTAAATAAAAATCATAGGTTCATTTTAGGTATTCTCGAATTACATGCCAATCTCTCGATTACCAATATAATATGTGATCATCTATGCTTATCTCTAAGTCTTATAGAAGCATCAGGCATACATAAACTGAATAGAAATTGAAATCACATAAATTGGAATGTAGAGAACGATTAATTGTAATACATAGGCATACTACATCTTTAGTCCCAAGAAACGAATTTAGCATGGCATAAGGATTGTTGTCATCATGTCACATATCACAAAATCTATGTCAAGCATACAAGATATAAAAAATGTAAAATAGGGATTTAGAAATTACAAATTAGTTCACACTAGGATTCCTAATTCTTCCTCCCAAATCTATAAAATTGATTTCCCTTGATGGATTTGACTTTTGATTCCTAATGAAAGCTTCCCAAAAGGTTCTTCAAAATCTCCCAAAAGTTGTCTCTAAAATTGTCTTTACAGAACCCTCTTTCCTATCCCCCTAAGTGCCCAACAAAAAACCTAAACAAATTAGAGATTTGGGCCTCATAAGGGACAACCACGACCAGTGGTTTGAGTCCTGTTCCTTTTTAAACATAATTTTGCAACTTTTTGTAACAAACAGAGCTAACCACGGTCAGTGGTGATAACCATGGCCAGTGGTGGCTTCTGACTTGCTTTTCCTCTTTTCCAGTTCTAACCACGGCTAGTGGTTTACCACCACTTGTAGTGGTTTCCTCCAAACTTGCCAAAATGCACTCCTAAAGGCCTCAAAGGTCTCTTCTTTTGTCCACTTTGCCATTTTTCCTCAAAAGACACCTAGAACATCATTGATCCTGCAAAAATAGGAATAACCAAGTAATATGTGTCGAAAAGAATCAAAATCAAGAGAATCAGGCATGAAACAATATGCAAAAACCCTAAAAACTAGACCAAAAAACAACCAAAAACAACACACAATGCACACTTATCAAAATACCCCAAACTAAAACATTGCTTATCCTCAAGCAATCACTGAATCCATACAAGCATATAATGAAAAACTAGCAAACCCAAGCAAACTTAAGGAATCTTGTGCTTATTTATTTTCTTTGTTTTTGTGTTTTTAAGAGATTGCATAAACTACCAAAATATACCACAACCAACAATCAAACCGTATTCACTAAGATTAGACCTAGGGTACTCTTTCTCACTTTCCACTCAGTGTATGTGCTTGTATTTCAATATATTCAGACCACAATATTCTAAACACTACTTTAGGCTTGGCAATTGACCACAGACTCCACAGTTATAAAGAAAACATGCATTGGTCAAAAGGTCTTTTAAAGGGTTGTAATGGGGCCAGGGGATTCATAACATGGGAATGGAAATCAAGAAAAGGGAAATGCAAAGGGCTTAATTCTATAAGAAAAGCAATATCATAAGAAGGCAAGCATACCTTAATTCAATAACTCTCTATACGTATGATTCATTTTTCTTTTTCTCTTCTTTTAATTTTGAGATCAAACTCCTTATCTTTCCTTTTCTTTGAATCACACACCCCAAGCTATCATGGTTTTTGTTTTTCAATTCACTTCAACCACTTTTAGTTAGCTTACCATTTTTGCCTCTTCTATATGTGAACTAGAAATCCTAATGTTAAAGGTTTTGAAAGAAAATATCATATTATTTCATGGCTCAAAAGGGATAACTAATGGATTAAGCTTTCAACAAATTCTGAGGTTAAAGAAAACAAAACCTAAAGTGCCTTTTTCATTCCAAGCATGCATTCACAAGCCGTTTTGAATTGGTCAAAAGCCAAGTTCTAGAGTGCCTAAAAATATATGAATCACATTGTCAAAGAATCACGGGTCATTTATAATTTAATGCACTGAACACCCTATTGGCTAAAAATCCCACAATGGTAATTGGCCTAATCAAATAAACACAGTCATCATGCAGAGTGATTATTCTGGCAAGAATAGCAATCAAAAACTTTATATATATATATATATATATATATATATATATTATGTTTTTATTTTATAAGATTCACCCAAGCAATGCTTAAGATCTAACCAATCTACATCACATATTATACAGATAACAATAATTGCAATCAGCAATCAATGCTAGCCTAAGGCATATGAGCAGACATACAATCATGCAAATGAACTAGAACAATAGCATACAATCATGCAAATGAACTAGAAAATAAAAATAAAGTAAAATAAAAAGGAATAAAGTAAGAACGAGCTGAACTTTTGTGTACCTATCACCCCAAACTAAAACTGGACATTGTCGCTAATGTCCATATCAACGAGGCTAAAAAGGGCCGTAATTGAGGAACCAGGGGTAAAAGGACACAAAAGTTAAACTGATACTTATCATGGAGAAGGGGGGTGGAAGTGACCCTGCTGGGTATGCTAGTCATACATGGCATCTACCCGGTTAGAAATCTTATCAATGTGGGCCCCTAACGAGTTTGCTCAACGGACATCTGCTGAAGCAAGGCATACATTTGCTGCCTGGAAAAAGGTGGCTCCTCATGAAAATGAGAAGGCTTACCCTATTTCGGAGGCCCGGTAGGTAGTGGCATCTCAGTAGAAAGTGGAGTATGGTCAGTTGTCTCTATAAAAAGAAAAGATGTCTTGCCTTCTAAACTAGTAAAAGTAGGATCTGGCAACGGGTGAGGAACAGAAAAACCAGGTATGACTAAATAATAAACATTATGCTCCTTTACAATCATTCCCATGTTTATTAATTCACCTATATCTACCCTCTTTGGTTGGTGAAAAAGATTATCCTACTCTAAATCTATACCCACATACGTTGCTATAGGATTCATGTAACCTGTAAGAACAATTTTACCAATAATGGCATTGCCAACTGGGGAAAATTAGCTACCTAACCATTTAGCAGAGTCAATATGAGTATTATTAAGCATAAAGTGCAAGAAAAATACTTCAGCTTGTTAGACGGTGCTGGGGCTATCATACCTACCAAAAAGGGAGCGGGCCATAAACCGCTGAAGGTATCAGAAAATAGGATGATGAATGGAGGAAGCTTTAGAAGAGGAAGCATCATAGTTACCCCGTGCGTTGGAAATAAAGGACCAAAAGTATCCTGGTCTAAAGTCCTTTGGGATGCTAGTAGCACCCCCTGGGGGAAAACCATAAATTTCAGCTACCATAAATTTCCCATCTCGTTTGAGTGAGATCTCCAGGATTCGCTTGGGCCGAGCCAGCGAGCGTAAGCAAAATTCGTCCAGAACCAAAACTATGCTCGCTCGCTTGGGCGAGTACCACCTTCAAGGGCCATTCACTCAGGCAAAAATCGTCCAGAAACTAAACACCCCACTCTCGTTCGGGCGAGACCCTTCTCGCCTAAGCAAGATCCTTCCAGTAACAAAGTTCCCTCGCCTACGCTCGGGCGAGATCCTTCTCGCCTAGGCGAGATTCGTCTAGAACCCAATCACTGATGCTAGGACAGTCGCGCTTGAGCGAGACCCATTCTCTCCTAAGCGAGAATTGTCCAGAATCCAAATACCACATAGGAGGGATTCTTGTGACATCCCAAAAATAGGGGTCAATTTTTTTCATAACAATAATAACATTCCTGGATTTATAAATAAATCACTCCCATATATGAAGATATGAGAGCTGGTCCCATGGCCAAGAAGAAAACCAGCAGCGCGAAGCAGAAAAATGAAATGCCATTCAAGGAAATGACAATGCAAAATGGAGAGAAGGCAAGGGAAATAAAACCAAGCACAAAGCCCAGCGAAAACCACACAGCGTCAGAGCGAGGCCCGCAACACAACGCTCACTCGCTCAAGCGAGATCCAACTCCGCTTGGGCGCGACAGCAAAACTCGCTCGGGCGAAAGCCCCTTCGCTTGAGCGAAACTAATATCAAGCCTTCCCTTAGAACCAAACTCGCTAGAGCGAATCCTTCAATCGCTGAAGCGAGGAGCCATTCGGCATTCAATCACACGAGAAACCGAGACATTCACACACTCGGTAAATGATCAGGTCAAATCGGAATTCATGCCTAAGTCCTCTTGGAATTTAATATTTTAGTCCACTCAGCATAATGGAATTCCATCACCCGGAAAACAACCTCAACACTCATACACTTCATAACTTAGTCGTTAAATTTCCTACACCAAAGCTCACATACGATCCACCCGGTAACTGAGGGTTATCCCACTCGGATTCCATAAACCCTCACTCGGAATTTCTACCAATCAAGTGCCACTCGGTAACCATCAATCATTTAGCTCTCAGTATATTGAACTCCATCACACAGATAATACATATGCTTCCTCTCGGCCATAAATCTCTCGGTTTAATCATTCTTAACCAACTCATCATCAGAGTGGTGTTCCACTCGGAATAATATCATTGCTCAGAAATAGTCTACACAATCAATTCCACTCAGAATAATCCAAACTCCTCAACACTCAGAGGAATTTCCCAAGTATTTCACTCGGACATATGAGATACTTAACCACTCAGGGAAACCAATAAGTCAAGCCCCACTCGGACTCATCCCATGCTTAAACACTTGGAATATAAGCATAACTCATATACTTAAAATATTTCAAGCTAAACCATTACAAGCACACTTCCCTTAGAAGAAATTCACTTGGGTTCCACTCGGGAAACACTTATATTTCTCTTCACTCGGGAAAATCACAACATCGTGTTACATTCGGACTCATTTTATAAATTAGCCCCTCAAGTTACATATTACCTTATTCACTCGGAATAGGTCCCCATAATCACTCGGAATACATTCATAAATCATACACTTAGAATGTAATCAATCCGAGTCATTACAACAACACTCCTCCTAGAAGAGGATCACTCGGATTACCACTCAGGATTCATCAACTTAGAGGTATTTATACATCCTAATTTCCTAGTCACTAGGAAGCATCAAATCAACATAAATCACTCATACTTATATATTCTCTAATTCCAAGTCCGACTACCAATACAGCAATACCCTTTCACCGATTCCTAACCATGTTATCAACATAACAGGTATATATATATATATATACGCATACACTCGGATACTTATTAACTTTATACTTCTCATTCACCAACACATTCAGTCAGCATGCATATAAGACCAACACTCGAAGTATATATATATATATATATTAACACGCACTCGGGTTATTCAATCATCTTGTCTTTATTCATTCAACTAAACCCGTTATCCGATACAAGTACATGACTTCAATGAAGCCTATACATATATATAGACATGCACTCGGGTTTCCAATAACCCAACTTCAATACATATATAAAGAGTATTCATTATACAACGTTAATATGAGTCGGTCAAGGCTTAATACATCAAAGACACTCGGTACATTACATTATATACACGACCACATCAATAAACACCCAACACTCGGGTTTAAGACCACCACATCATCCAAGCCGCCCTGCATACACTGAAAAATGGTGTAGGGGTGAGCATTACATATTAAATGACAGATATTGGCTCGGATTAATCACAGAATCCATAACATACCATATTATATAACATCAATCAGCACATAAATACTGCCATTCAATATGAACAATCACAAACAACTTCTGATCGGGATTTCACCCATTTCTCTCGGCTATAATGCTCAACTCACTCAGTAACTATTATACTGATCCACTCGGATTTCACTCAACTCCGAGCCCTACTCAAAAAGTCTGCCTTAGCCCAGCTCAAGGACTTAACCACATTCACATGGATTTCATCATCTGATTGCCGATCGGTATATATACATGCTCCAAGCATTCCAGTGGCGAATTGGATGAATATAGTCACATTCACATTCACACTCACTCGGAGTTCAACTCCAATGCACTCGGCATTTGCCTTGGGTCCAATCCAAGGACTTTCATCAAGCGTCTCATTCACGCTTAGTGCCCTAGGCACTGCCTGAGTCCAACCCGGGTCTCATATCACATCAACACATTCAGTTTCATTAAACTCATATTCATCCGATTGCCCACTCGGTATTTAGCATTCAGCATAATATGCACTCGGCAATTCAACAATAATCAGATGACTCAGTAACTCATTACATTCATTCGGCATTCCAATGCCATCCACTCGGATTGTCCTCTATTCACTCGGATTTATCCTTTACAGTAAGCATTTCTTGCTTTCCTCTATAAAGCCCACTCGGCATTCATCATAACAGTCCCTATTCATTCATTCATCACAAGCATAGCATCAACAAGCATCATATGCATTCAAATGTACAACATACTCAGGGACAAATAGAGGATCACACAAAGAATACAACATTCATCATGTGCATCTCATACATCTCAACATAACATCATAAATAAGCATCACACATCATATGAACGGGTATCATACATTACATAAATAATAAGCATCAGTAATCCGGGTTGTTTACTCAATTACAATATACCATACACATTAAACACAATATAGTGACAATTTCACCCGGAAACCCATCCAGAAATCCATGCATTTGAGATGCAAAGCCCCCCTTACCTGGGTGAAGCTTCCAGGAGTTACATGACCACTTGGCCCAGCCATAACAGCTTCTGCTCGGCATTCCAACGTAGGAAGGGCCACACCACTTCAGTCCTCAGCCTTTCGCTCAAGCCATACGTGAACTCGCTTGAGCGCAACAGGTCCAGTGACCATTGCTTCACTGGCTCGCTCAAGCGTAACCATTCTCGCTTGAGCGAGATACGTCCAGAAGCTCATCAACACCCAAATTCCACTCTGCTCACAGCCATGGAAGAATCCATGTTGTTTACTCGAGCAGCAACCTCCGAGGCTTAGTACAAGGTCGTTCCTCACTCATACAGCATCATCCTCCCCACCCTGGAGGACCACCAACTTCCATGCATGCCTTCTTCCTCACAGCAGTACCATACACCTTCAACAACAGTGGAGGATCACCATGCCTCCATGCAACATGCATGTCTTCATCTTCACAAGAGTGGTGCACCTTTACCACAGTGGACCATCATGCATCCACCAACCGAGACATACACACACACATAGTTGTAGGCTCTCAGAACTGAGTCTCATACAACCCATCACATGGAGGAAGAAGAAGGAGAGGAAGAAAGAGAAGCACCAAGAAGCAAGGTGTAACCCAACTTACACGCACAACCACACGCTGTTTCACTCACCAAGCTATTCCTTACACAGCCACACTCTTCCACTCGGTTCTACACCAAGCATGAGTGGAAGAAGAAAATGAAGGAGAAGAGGAAGATGAAGCAGAAGCTTCAATGAACTCTAGAGAGAATGAGGAGCATTTCTCCCATCAGAACATGCACCCACAAAGAATAAAGGGAAGATAAGAAGAAACATACAACCAAGGCCTTATCATCTCAGCCTCATCAGCATCCAACTCATCACAACATCCCATCTTCATTTAATGCAAGTCCATCAATATTAATGCACATTCTCTCAGTAATGATTACACAAATACACGTGGACAAGGAAGGAGAGAAAATCAGACCCATTTGACCATCAAAGCACCTAAGTCATCACCATGGGGACCACACAGAAGAAGAAAAGAGAAAAGGGAAAACCGGGCCCTACAATGATCCAAGAGCATCAGTGGTCCCTCTTTAATCAATTGCCTCGCCTGAGCGAATGCTACCCTTAAGATCCTTCGCTCAGGCGGATTCCATCCAGCAACTGATTCCCTTCGCCCCCGCTTGGGCGAAGTTCTATTCGACTGGGCGAATTCCCTCCAGTGTCTAAACACTGATATTAGGTCAAGTTCGCTTGAGCGAGACTTACCCTCGCCTGAGCGAGAATTACCCAGAAGCTAAATTCCCAACATGAGAGTCTCTCGCTCGTGCGAGAATTCACTTCGCCTGAGCGAAATGATCAACACTGGCGCAGAAACTGAGAGCTCTCACCTCACTCACAATTTTATTCAACTCAGCCCATGTAATTACACTCAAGCCAGCTCAATTATTTCCAGTATACCATATACAACCTACGAGGCATATTTTTGTCCAATCATCCATTCTTATAAAATTCTCATTCCAAGCATATTAATCATATGAAGTTCAAACTCATCTTTATCTTATATATATTCATACCTTGCCACAATGATTCCACATTTTCCCACACATCCTCACTAACCAAAGATTTTCCATTCATACTAATTACTCATTTTTTTATAAAATTCAGGGTGTTACAATTCTCCCCACCTTCAAAGAATTTCGTCCTCGAAATTCAAGTATGAACCTACCTCAATAAACAACTTGGCATTCACTATATACCAAACAAATCATTTACATACCAATACTTTTCAAGTATTCACCGACTGCCAAATTCAGTCAGCATAATTTTACTTCTTAAGTGGTTACTGACCACACCACAAGAAATTCCAAGACACCATACTCTTAACATCTTCCACTCGGAAATGTCACCAATTGGCTCAGAAATCACCCACTCGGTTATCCACAATTCCACATCACTCAGCAACTCTTTCCCTTGCCCATTATTTTAATACTTAACCTCATACTCATCTATTCAGATTCAAATCCTTACCTTGCTCGGAGCAATCCAATAGACTCAAGCCATTCCCATAAGCAGCTACAGTCTTATTTGCTGACCTATAAACTGTTGCATCCAACTTATATGATGACGTCTTATTCCTATAGGGTTACAACAATTGCATAAAATCATTGCAAAATGCACACTGCCACAATACCTATGGGATGGAGAGTCTCTCGGAACAACATCCTCACATCCTGTTTCACTTATCCCGACCAAAATTCACTCAATTATCACCAATCTATGTGAAAATAATGGCAATTACTAAAATTCTATAAGCAACACTTCTGAATTATATTCATCACTAAGCACCAACAAGAGTATATTACTTACCAATAGCCAGCAATTATCACTCACATCACTATAAATTGACATACTAACAGCATAGTTCTGACTCATACAGGCATGAAAGCATTCGGTTTCCAGTCCAAACCGAACCAATGCTTCTCCTTAAGTCTTATCCATCACAAACTATTGGCCAAACTACCTAATATTCCTTAATATCACCATTCATTACAGACCACAACTCTGATTTAAACTCATAAATTCACTACTCATACTGTGACATACAGATTCGGGTCATCATTCAATCAACAATTTAGTCGGTTGTCAACCATAAAACTGAGACACTACTCAAACCAATCACGTACCAGGGTTTAAAATCAATCAGCTATCACACGCCAAGATTTACAACCTATCAGTCATTTGTTTCATTACTCATCACTGGCCAACAATCAAATTGAGTTTAGATAATTTATCAATTTTCCTTTCTATGATATACAGCTCGGTTTACCATATGATTTTCACTTATAGTAATAGCCTCTACATTGACGAATCTTCTTACTGAGTAGCAACACAGTCCATCAATCGGACATACAATCACCATAATATCATTTTCATTATTCCTATATCCAATACCAATGTGTATTCAGATTTTAAACTTAAGACACTTCAAATCTCAACAATCCCCATGATCAATCAGATTCTCTGACTCGGAATTCCAAGGGTTACTAAATACCCCACAACATCCAATTATCACCGAGTCAAAATCAACACAGAATCTAGTTTCACAAAGTCTAACAGTATAAGATTATACAGATTCCAATCGGGTTACTACACCTTATGAGTCATAATTCAACCAACCACTCACTCGGTTTTTTAGTCATAAAACCGAGGCAGCACCCAAACTAACAGGTACATCACCATATCAATCCTCATAACACCCAATCACACATAATTATGCTCAACCAATTGGGTTACCACACTTTGTGGCCCAGAACTTAATCCAATCATCTACTCTGTTTTCACACTTCAAACCAAAATATAATTCCAGCCAAGCAGGCATCAGGTTTTATAGTCAATCACTTATCACATATTAGAATCCTTACATCATGGGATTTCCCCAACATTACTCACCCAGCCAACTTAGCATATGAGTTCAAATTCCTTCACAATCATGATTCGGTCATGAACCATTAGCATGGCATACACAAGAATTCAAATCAATTAACACAGTCTTAATACTCATGAGAACTTCACTATCATCAATCAATCCCTCACTCGGTTTTAGCACATTAAAACCGTGACATAATTCCAACATAACATATACCTGATTTCACATTTATACATTCATGATCATATTCAAATTCTTGAATTAGGAATCTGCCATCAATTAACTTAATCATATATATTAATCAAACAGAGTTCTCATGCCAAGGGTATAATTTATCATTTAAGAAATGGTACAATCAAACATCCATAATCCGAATTCAACACACTAGGAAATTCCTTCATTATCATTTCACATATTTCATTATTAAAGTATCACAATGGCATACCAGTTTTCACGAATCGCAATTCGTATCATAAATAAGCACAACATATACGTAATTACTAACACTGTCACTTTGCCATTTATCCATAAGAGCATTCATAATTATTATCATCAATAATTCACTAAGGTCTCACTCAATACCTCCTCGCAAGGGGTTTCTCAACACTCGTGGTCATCCCATCTCAAATGCCATGGTCTTTAAACAAATGCATATGTCAACTGTGTAATGCATATGCAGCGGATCCGATTTCATATCACAGGTGATCGCAACCACCATAATCAATCAATCATAATCATGGGTTCCCCACCTCGCAAGGGGTACTCCCTCTGACAACCTCGCAAGGTGCTTCTCGTGATCGCAACCACGTTCAATATTTCACATAGGTTTCCCTCCTCGCAAGGGGTACTCCCGCCTCATGATCGCAACCATGGGCATCATAGGTGCTCGCAAGCCCTTTATCATATCATCATCACATTGGTTTCCCGTCTCGCAAGAGGTACTCCCTTCATAGAATCCTGCAGGATCTTTCATCTTTGTGATCGCAACCACATAATATCAATGCTATGCCATGCCATGAATGCAATGCAATAATGCATATGCTCAACAACAACCTCGCAAGGATATCTCACCCTCTCAATCAGAGGTATATTATGTATTTCAGTTTATCATCAATGGCGTATAAATATTCACAAGGCCCCTCAAGGCACATCATTCAAATAATTGGCTTTCAATGGCCATAAACACCATTCATAATAATTCACACATGAATATCATAGGCATAGCAACCATAATAATATCAATCCACACATAAAATCATTCGAGGCATATTCACCATTTATATATATGGCAATCATCATTGCCTTACACACATACAAGTCAACTACTTGTATCCACCGCTAGAATGTCCTAATATTTCTTTTTATCTATCAATATCCTTATATATTTTCATTGGGGATTTCCATCCCAACACAAGAGTATCATAATAGTTATCCATCAATCCATATACATAATTCCTGGTCAATTAATCCGACTTCCACAAATATAAGGACACAACATTATGTCACTTTATTTTTCAAATCAACCTTCACAGCAGTAGTATCTTTCACTACTATCCCAGCAAAGCATATAGGCATACAGCCATACAAACTATGCATAAGCATGCATCAACCAATAAAATACTACCTGCAATTATGACAACTAATCATCATACATCCAAACGCTTACACTCGGTAAGCATACCTTGACCATAGACCTCTCTATTTGCTCTGATACCAAATTGTGACATCCCAAAAATAGGGGTCAATTTTTTTCGCAAAAATAATAACATTCCTGGATTTATAAATAAATCACTCTCATATATGAAGATATGAGAGCTGGTCCCATGGCCAAGAAGAAAACCAGCAGCGTGAAGCAGAAAAATGAAATGCCATTCAAGGAAATGACAATGCAAAATGGAGAGAAGGCAAGGGAAATAAAACCAAGCACAAAGCCCAGCGAAAACCACACAGCGTCAGAGCGAGGCCCGCAACACAACGCTCACTCGCTCAAGCGAGATCCAACTCCGCTTGGGCGCGATAGCAAAACTCGCTCGGGCGAAAGCCCCTTCGCTTGAGCGAAACTAATATCAAGCCTTCCCTTAGAACCAAACTCGCTGGAGCGAATCCTTCAATCGCTGAAGCGAGGAGCCATTCAGCATTCAATCACACGAGAAACTGAGACATTCACACACTCGGTAAATGATCAGGTCGAATCGGAATTCATGCCTAAGTCCTCTTGGAATTTAATATTTTAGTCCACTCAGCATAATGGAATTCCATCACCCGGAAAACAACCTCAACACTCATACACTTCATAACTTAGTCGTTAAATTTCCTACACCAAAGCTCACATATGATCCACCCGGTAACTGAGGGTTATCCCACTCGGATTCCATAAACCCTCACTCGGAATTTCTACCAATCAAGTGCCACTCGGTAACCATCAATCATTTAGCTCTCAGTATATTGAACTCCATCACACAGATAATAGATATGCTTCCTCTCGGCCATAAATCTCTCGGTTTAATCATTCTTAACCAACTCATCATCAGAGTGGTGTTCCACTCGGAATAATATCATTGCTCAGAAATAGTCTACACAATCAATTCCACTTAGAATAATCCAAACTCCTCAACACTCAGAGGAATTTCCCAAGTATTTCACTCGGACATATGAGATACTTAACCACTCAGGGAAACCAATAAGTCAAGTCCCACTCGGACTCATCCCATGCTTAAACACTCGGAATATAAGCATAACTCATATACTTAAAATATTTCAAGCTAAACCATTACAAGCACACTTCCCTTAGAAGAAATTCACTTGGGTTCCACTCGGGAAACACTTATATTTCTCTTCACTCCGGAAAATCACAACATCGTGTTACACTCGGACTCATTTTATAAATTAGCCCCTCAAATTACATATTACCTTATTCACTCGGAATAGGTCCCCATAATCACTCGGAATACATTCATAAATCATACACTTAGAATGTAATCAATCCGAGTCATTACAACAACACTCCTCCTAGAAGAGGATCACTCGGATTACCACTCAGGATTCATCAACTTAGAGGTATTTATACATCCTAATTTCCTAGTCACTAGGAAGCATCAAATCAACATAAATCACTCATACTTATATATTCTCTAATTCCAAGTCCGACTACCAATACAGCAATACCCTTTCACCGATTCCTAACCATGTTATCAACATAACAGGTATATATATATATATACGCATACACTCGGATACTTATTAACTTTATACTTCTCATTCACCAACACATTCAGTCAGCATACATATAAGACCAACACTCGAAGTATATATATATATATATTAACACGCACTCGGGTTATTCAATCATCTTGTCTTTATTCATTCAACTAAACCCGTTATCCGATACAAGTACATGACTTCAATAAAGCCTATACATATATATAGACATGCACTCAGGTTTCCAATAACCCAACTTCAATACATATATAAAGAGTATTCGTTATACAACGTTAATATGAGTCGGTCAAGGCTTAATACATCAAAGACACTCGGTACATTACATTATATACACGACCACATCAATAAACACCCAACACTCGGGTTTAAGACCACCACATCATCCAAGCCGCCCTGCATACACTGAAAAATGGTGTAGGGGTGAGCATTACATATTAAATGACAGATATTGGCTCGGATTAATCACAGAATCCATAACATACAATATTATATAACATCAATCAACACATAAACACTGCCATTCAATATGAACAATCACAAATAACTTCCGATCGGGATTTCACCCATTTCTCTCGGCTATAATGCTCAACTCACTCAGTAACTATTATACTGATCCACTCGGATTTTACTCAACTCCGAGCCCTACTCAAAAAGTCTGCCTTAGCCCAGCTCAAGGACTTAACCACATTCACATGGATTTCATCATCTGATTGCCGATCGGTATATATACATGCTCCAAGCATTCCAGTGGCAAATTGGATGCATATGGTCACATTCACATTCACACTCACTCGGAGTTCAACTCCAATGCACTCGGCATTTGCCTTGGGTCCAATCCAAGGACTTTCATCAAGCGTCTCATTCACGCTTAGTGCCCTAGGCACTGCCTGAGTCCAACCCGGGTCTCATATCACATCAACACATTCAGTTTCATTAAACTCATATTCATCCGATTGCCCACTCGGTATTTAGCATTCAGCATAATATGCACTCGGCAATTCAACAATAATCAGATGACTCAGTAACTCATTACATTCATTCGGCATTCCAATGCCATCCACTCGGATTGTCCTCTATTCACTCGGATTTATCCTTTACAGTAAGCATTTCTTGCTTTCCTCTATAAAGCCCACTCGGCATTCATCATAACAGTCCTCATTCATTCATTCATCACAAGCATAGCATCAACAAGCATCATATGCATTCAAATGTACAACATACTCAGGGACAAATAGAGGATCACACAAAGAATGCAACATTCATCATGTGCATCTCATACATCTCAACATAACATCATAAATAAACATCACACATCATATGAACGGGTATCATACATTACATAAATAATAAGCATCAGTAATCCGGGTTGTTTACTCAATTACAACATACCATACACATTAAACACAACATAGTGACAATTTCACCCGGAAACCCGTCCAGAAATCCATGCATTTGAGATGCAAAGCCCCCTTACCTGGGTGAAGCTTCCAGGAGTTACATGACTACTCGGCCCAGCCATAACAGCTTCTGCTCGGCATTCCAACGTAGGAAGGGCCACACCACTTCAGTCCTCAGCCTTTCGCTCAAGCCATACGTGAACTTGCTTGAGCGGAACAGGTCCAGTGACCATTGCTTCACTGGCTCGCTCAAGCGTAACCATTCTCGCTTGAGCGAGATACGTCCAGAAGCTCATCAACACCCAAATTCCACTCTGCTCACAGCCATGGAAGAATCCATGCTGTTTACTCGAGCAGCAACCTCCGAGGCTTAGTACAAGGTCGTTCCTCACTCATACAGCATCATCCTCCCCACCCTGGAGGACCACCAACTTCCATGCATGCCTTCTTCCTCACAGCAGTACCATACACCTTCAACAACAGTGGAGGATCACCATGCCTCCATGCAACATGCATGTCTTCATCTTCACAAGAGTGGTGCACCTTTACCACAGTGGACCATCATGCATCCACCAACCGAGACATACACACACACATAGTTGTAGGCTCTCAGAACTGAGTCTCATACAACCCATCACATGGAGGAAGAAGAAGGAGAGGAAGAAAGAGAAGCACCAAGAAGCAAGGTGTAACCCAACTTACACGCACAGCCACACGCTGTTTCACTCACCAAGCTATTCCTTACACAGCCACACTCTTCCACTCGGTTCTACACCAAGCATGAGTGGAAGAAGAAAATGAAGGAGAAGAGGAAGATGAAGCAGAAGCTTCAATGAACTCTAGAGAGAATGAGGAGCATTTCTCCCATCAGAACATGCACCCACAAAGAATAAAGGGAAGATAAGAAGAAACATACAACCAAGGCCTTATCATCTCAGCCTCATCAGCATCCAACTCATCACAACATCCCATCTTCATTTAATGCAAGTCCATCAATATTTAATGCACATTCTCTCAGTAATGATTACACAAATACACGTGGACAAGGAAGGAGAGAAAATCAGACCCATTTGACCATCAAAGCACCTAAGTCATCACCATGGGGACCACACAGAAGAAGAAAAGAGAAAAGGGAAAACCGGGCCCTACAATGATCCAAGAGCATCAGTGGTCCCTCTTTAATCAATTGCCTCGCCTAAGCGAATGCTACCCTTAAGATCCTTCGCTCAGGCGGATTCCATCCAGCAACTGATTCCCTTCGCCCCTGCTTGGGCGAAGTTCCATTCGCCTGGGCGAATTCCCTCCAGTGTCTAAACACTGATATTAGGTCAAGTTCGCTTGAGCGAGACTTACCCTCGCCTGAGCGAGAATTACCCAGAAGCTAAATTCCCAACATGAGAGTCTCTCGCTCGGGCGAGAATTCACTTCGCCTGAGCGAAATGATCAACACTGGCGCAGAAACTGAGAGCTCTCACCTCACTCACAATTTTATTCAACTCAGCCCATGTAATTACACTGAAGCCAGCTCAATTATTTCCAGTATACCATATACAACCTACGAGGCATATTTTTGTCCAATCATCCATTCTTATAAAATTCTCATTCCAAGCATATTAATCATATGAAGTTCAAACTCATCTTTATCTTATATATATTCATACCTTGCCACAATGATTCCACATTTTCCCACACATCCTCACTAACCAAAGATTTTCCATTCATACTAATTACTCATTTTTTTTATAAAATTCGGGGTGTTACAATTCTCGCTTGAGCGGGAATCCATCTCGCTTAAGCGAGATTATCAGTAAAAAGGCAGAAAACAGAAGGATCAATTAACACATCATACCAAAACTCGTTTTACTGCATACCACTTAATTTCATCATATCTCATTTATCCTATATGGTATTTAAAACACGTTCCAACCTATCTTACTTATAATTCACCTTCTAATCCATGAGTTCCATCCCAATCAAGCCTACTACATAGCATGATCTAATAATTGCAATCTTTCATATAAACCATCATTCATTCATAAATTTCAACATATCCAAACTTCATTTCCAAACATCCAAACCAAGCTAAGGACACTAATGAAAATGAGCCATAGATCTAGGATCTCATTTTTCTACATGACCTTCCAAATCATCAATGCATACATTCATCATCCATACAAGTTTCTATGATAATTTAAGGCTATACAAAATATGCAGAATACTATACACATTACAAATATTCCTCACAACCATAAAATCAAAATGTTGCCAGCCAAGGCATTCTTTACCCAAACTAGGCTTCCTTCACACCACTTCCCCGCGCAAGAACTCCATGTGCAGCCCTACAACACAAGAGCTAAAAAGATATACCACATGGAGAGTGAGTATACTTTCTCAATGATGAAAATCTAACAAACACTATAATATATACATGAATGCAATATGAACACATATATCCATTTAGATTGATAAAAATACACCGACCATTAACCCGTTCACAGTTAGTATTAAATAGGGAGTCCCATTTACTCCTCACACAATCTCCTCAACAGGATATCATTCTATGCCATGCTCCTATGGCTAATGCACATGTAGTGTTTAAGATTCATATGCACGGATCCGATTTATAATTCATTAGTGATCTCAATCATTTAAATTACCATCATCACTCTGGGATACACCCTTCCTGGCACCTCGCAAGGTGATATAATCATCAACATCATAACATCATCATCACTCCGGGATATACCCTTCGTGGCACCCCGCAAGGTGATATATTCATCATTTCATAACATCATCATTACTCCGGGATTTACCCTTTGTGGCACCCCGCAAGGTGATATATTCATCATTTCATAACATCATCATCACTCTGGGATTTACCCTTCATGGCACCCCGTAAGGTGATATATTCATCATTTCATAACATCATCATGATATGCATACCATGCCATGTATGCAATGCTCATGCATGCCCCAAACTCATTAGGATTATCTCACCCTCTCATCTAGGGTACATTCATCCTTGATAACACTATTAACTTCTCATAGTCAACGTATCTATACATTCCAATCATAAGATTTCAACATTTAACAACCACACATGGATTCCATAACACTTTATCACATATTATACCGCTCATAGCCTCATTAAGGCTTCAATCCACAATTAATAAATTTAAGCACCAAGTCCAATTTTCACATCACAAACATATGATATCACACTTGTTCAAGTAAACATGCCACATCATATCATCATATACATTATCAATATACACGTTCTCATACATTTAGAAAATATGCCCCCTCTCCTACCTTAAGAGAAGTAAATTTCCAGGTTTGATGTTCCCGCTTCACCCACGTTATCAAGTCCTACACCAATCATTATAGGACCACATTAATTATTCATTCAAATGCCATTTCAATATACATATACATATCTATGTACACATGATTCTCATCATGTGGAAGCTATTCATGAATTTTATTCATTTACCTATTTAGGCTTCGGGAATTCCTTCCCTTAAATCGAAACCCATTATTATCAAAAGCTACAACCTAATTAATTAGGTCACCTTTTATATTAAATTTCCCACCAACACCTTGGTGAGCTTCCCATTCATTGTGACTTCTAATCGACATTATAAATCATCATCAAATGCTTCCATCTCATCATTTATAACACTTCCCTCATCAATAAAGGTTAACCCCATCTACATCCTACCTTTCCCCCAATTTATAGGGTTAGGGTTTTCACCAAAACCCAATCACATTCATAAATGCACTTCTATACTCATCATCTTTCAATCTTATATTCATATACCTCATTTATTACTCATAAATGCCCATATTTATTTCACCCACACCTTAGGGTTCATGCATTTAATGCTTTCTTTCTTTACCCACAAACATTAAATACTCTCCCAAGCCTTAGAAATCCATGTTCTATGGTTTAGCTACCATTAAGATGAGGAAGAACTTACCTAAATCAAGAAACAAAGTAGACACCAAGGGAGAGAGTGGTGTATACGAAAATGGAGGAGGAAGAAGGGAGACTTTAACCACCCAATGTCCTTCCTTGCTCCAATGGTGGGTGAAAACAAAAGAGAAAGATTGGTATCACTCTTGATTAGGGATTTTAGAGGAAAGGTGTGAATGTAGAAGTGGTAGAAAGGAGAAGAAGTGAGTGTGTTGGTATGAGGAAGAGATAGTTACAGAAATGAGAGTGAAAAAGTGAGTTTATTTTATGTTTTTAAGCTTTCATTTAAACTTTTACATTTTTCATTAAACAGGCTCTCTGTTCGGGCTCAATACATATTCTAAAAATTATTCCGAATATATATTCGGATTCCCAATAACATTATCTACAGCCCTGACCAACGGCATCTCAATCGTAGATACTTGGTCCGACACCCATATTTTATCTGGGTCAGTTTTCAGCTTATCCGGTCACAATAACTCACTAGCAGTCTCTGAAAATCTTAATTAAATTATTTCTAGCATTTTGGGATATTAATCAATCCACATCTAATTATTCAATATTTATTTTCTTAATTTAACTTTCTATTTTAAAAATTCGGGGTGTTACAATCCACCCCACCTAAAAGAAATTTCGTCCTCGAAATTTGACATACCGGATTCGAATGCGTGAGGATACCGTTCACGAATATCATCTTCACGTTCCTAGGTGAGTGTCTCAACGTTTCCATGCTTCTACGCTACTTTCACCAATGGTACCATCTTATTCCGCAATCTCTTCACGGAATACTCAACAATACAAACTGAAACGGGAGGGACGAACAAGTCATCCCGTACCTCAACATCATCAAGAGAGATCACATGCAAAGGATCATGAATATACTTCCTTAACTGCGACACATGGAACATATTATGTAGGTTTGCAAGTTATAGAGAGAGCGTAATCTGATAAGCGACATTTCTAATCTGCTCCAAGATCTCAAAGGGTCCGATGAATTTAGGGCTTAATTTTCTGCTCTTCAAAGCTCTACCAATACCCTTATCACGCGAGACTCGTAAGAACACATGATCGCCAACTTGAAATTCAAGTGGCTTCCTTCTTTTGTCATAATAGCTCTTCTGCCGGTCTTGAGCAATTTTCATCTTCTCTTAGATCATCTTTGATCTGTTCGGTAGTTTCCTCAACAATCTCAGGCCCTAAGGTCAAGTTCTCACCAACTTCAAGCCAACATAAAGGGGTTCGACACCTCCTTCCATATAATGCCTCGTATGGTACCATACCGATACTAGAATGAAAACTGTTGTTATAGGTAAATTCAATCAGAGGTAAATATTTTTCCCACAAACCGTGCTGCTCCAAAACACAAGCACGCAGCAAGTCCTCAAGACTCTGAATAGTTCTCTCAGACTGTCCATCAGTCTGAGGATGGTACGCTGAACTTAGCTTCAATTTTAAACCCATTGCCTCATGTAAGCTTCCCTAGAATCGGGAAGTAAATCGGGGGTCGCGATCAGAAACAATACTTGATGGCACACCGTATAACCTTACAATCTCTTGAATGTATAGCTGTGCCAAATCCTACATGGAACTCTTCATACTGATTGGCAGGAAGTGTGCACTCTTTGTCAAACGATCCATAATTACCCAGATTCCATCATATCTGGACCTCGTCCTTGGTAATCCGGACACAAAGTCCATGGCAATTGCATCCCACTTCCAAACGGGGATATCAAGTGGCCTCAAAGTACCCGAAGGTCTCTGATGTTCTACCTTCGCCTTCTAACAAGTAAGGCACGAAGCCATAAAATTGGCAACATCACGCTTCATTCTGGGCCACCAAAAATTCTTCTTTACATCTTGGTACATCTTGGTTGCACCAGGGTGAATGCTAAAAATGCTTTTATGTGCTTCCTCAAGCACCGTGTATCTCAAATCTCTGAATGAAGGCACATACACATGACCTTTTACTCACCATAAACCATCAACACCTTCCACAAGAAATAAATTGTTCCCATTATCTTGAGATCTTCTCATCTCTTGTAAATAATCATCATCCTCTTGTTTCTCCTTTACAAGTTCTAAGAACTCATTGCATATCTTCAAGGTAGCAAAACATAGCTTCTTGGGAGATTGAACCTCGGTCCCAACATTCAAATTCTGAAATTCCTCAATCAATTCAAATTCTTTGACCATCATGGCAGACACATGCAAGGATTTCCGACTAAGGGAATCGGCAACAACATTGGCTTTTCCCGGATGGTACATCAATTTAAAATCATAGTCTTTCAGGAATTCCATCCATCTCCTTTGATGCGTATTTAATTCTTTTTGATCAAAGAGGTATTTCAAGCTTTTGTGGTCGCTAAAGACCATGAACTTTGAACCATAGAGATAGTGTCGCCAAATCTTTAAAGCGAACACAACCGCCGCCAACTCCAAATCGTGAGTCGGGTAATTAACTTCATGAGGTCTCAACTGGCATGAAGCATAAGCTATAACATATTCCCTCTGCATTAAGACACTTCCAAGTCCATGCTTAGAGGCATCACAATACACCACAAAGTCTTCTTGTAAATCAGGCAATGCCAAGATAGGCGCAGAAGTCAGTCTTATCTTTAACTCTTCGAAGCATCTCTCACATTCAACCGTCCATACAAAAGGTTGGTTCTTCCTCATCAAGTTCGTTAAAGGTTTAGCAAGACGAGAAAAACCTTTGATGAACCTCCGATAATAACCAGCAAGTCCAAGGAAACTCTGGATTTCCGTAACTGACGTAGGTCTAGGCCATGCCATAACAGCTTCAACCTTGGAAGGATCCACCGAAACACCATCTTCAGATATCACATGTCCAAGAAACTGGACGCTCGTTAACCAGAATTCACATTTAGAGAGTTTAGCGTACAACTGGTTTTCTCTAAGAATGTTCAACACCACTTTCAAATGTTCCTCGTGTTCCTCATGGCTCTTAGAATACACTAAGATGTCATCAATGAACACCATAACAAAATGATCCAGGTATTGATGAAAGATGCAGTTTATGTAGCTCATGAACACCGCTGGAGCATTAGTCACTCTGAATGGCATTACAACATACTCATAATGTCCATATCGCGTCCTAAACACAGTCTTCGGAATGTCTTTGGTTCTCACCCAAATTTGATGGTAACCAGAACACAAATCAATCTTTGAAAACACTGTCGCACCTCTTAATTGATCCAACAGGTCATCAATACGAGGTAAAGGGTATCTATTATTTATCGTCAGCTTGTTCAATTGGCGGTAGTCAACACACAACCACATGGTCCCATCTTTCTTCTTGACCAATAAAACAGGAGCTCCCCAGGGTGACACACTGGGTCGAACAAACTCTTTTTCAAGCAGTTCCTTAACTTGCTTGTTGCGTTCAGCCAACTCCATAGGAGACATCCTATAAGGAGCAATAGACACCGGTTTTACACCAGGTACCAGATCGACAACAAACTCAACCTCCCGTGGAGGTGGTGGACCGGGTATCTCCTCGGGAAACACATCCAAGAATTCAGACACCATAGGTATACTAAGGGGATCGGGACCACTCGTCCCATCGGCAAGAGATAGTAATATGCAAAGTTGAGCTATACCTTACACATCGAATTATCCCATATCTCAGGAAGGGAAAAATGACGGTCCATTATTAATAGTTGACCAAAACCTTATTGGCGGAAAGCCAATCCATACCAAGTATGATCTCCAATCCCTTCAGAGGCAAACAAATAAAAAACACAACAAATCTTCTCCAATCTAGGAGCATATCAACATTATCACACCGGTTAATCGACTTGAGACAAGTACCGGTTGGGGTGGTAACCACTAGGGTATTTTTCATCAAACATACTGGCAATCTCAATCGTTGAACACAATCCTTGGATATAAAAGAGTGGGTTGCACCCGAATCATAAATAACATGCACTGAATGTCCAAGAATTTCACACTTACTTTCAACCAAGTTATCTACTTGTGCTGTTTCCTCACTGGTCACAGCAAACATCCTTCCGGCATTTGGTTACACATTTCCACTATGTTTGTTTCCATCACGAGCACCATTTCTATTTCCTCAACCGTTGCCATGCCTTCCACCATTATAATCACCTCGGCCACTATTTCGGTTACCATTGTTTCCATTACCACGGCCCCGACCACCATTGTGGCCTCCGCGGTTCATATGAGTGGGTACATTAGCATGGTTGGGAGTATTAGCTTTCATATAAGCCTGCCTCGCAAGTAAAGGACATACGGGGCGAATATGTCCTACTTGATCACAATGAAAACATACCACGTCATCCCGTTGTGCACACTCGCGAATATGATAAGGTCCTCTACACCTATAGTATCTCGGCCCATTGGCATTTACATCACCCCGACCAAAAGTGTTACCAGGTCCACCACCTCTAGCTTGGACATTAGAATGAGCACCCCTCTAAAAGCGTCCTCTTCTGAAATTCCCTTGCCTCCTGAAGCTAGAAGGTTGACCCTTCAACTTAGAGTCAAATTTGGAATGATGTGTGAGAGCATGTTCTTCATAAATGCGGCACTTATTCACAAGCACCATAAAGCTTTAGATCTCTTGATGACATATGGCCCTTTGAATATCAGGGTGTAGACCGTTCTCGAATTTCACACATTTTGAGGCTTCCGTTCCCCCTTGTTGATAAGGAGGGTAGAATTCGCAAAGTTCCTCAAATTTGGAAGCATATTCTTCCACCGTCATTATGCCTTGCTTGAGTTCCATGAACTCGAGTTCCTTCTTACTCTTGTAGCTTTCGGGCACATACTTTCTCATGAGTTCAAGTTTAAAGTTTTCCCAAATCAAGGGAATAGCAGCAGCATTCATTCTACTTGGTGAGTCTCCACCAAGTTTCCACTTCATCTCTCATCATAAAACAGCATACTCCACTTTTTGGAGTTCATTGCATTTGAGACTATCAAAGATTCGCTCAACATCTCTAAACCAAACATAGGCTTGCTCAGGCCTAAATCCACCATAAAACTCAGATGGTTTCCACTTCAAGAACATATCAAGGCCCTGAGTACCTTGAACAGCAGGAGCAGGTTGTCTTTCCGCTTCTTGTCTATCACGGTTTTACGACTCAAGAAGATCCGCAAAACGATTCAAGGCTCTAGCTATAGCGTCATCGTTATCTTGACGACGACGGGCCATCTCAATATCTAAAATCATAACATGAGATTTATCTAACATTAGTAAACTCATCCATAAAATTCTCCTATAGTCTCTTACTATAGTACTTCATCACAAAATCAAGTTATGGTCCTCCATCATGGAGTCCAATATCAACCAATCCATATCAAAGCTCATAAAAGCATATTATCATATCATGGTGTCATATGCATTCACAAAATATCAGATTCATCATTGAGGGAGAATAGTGTGAAGAAAGCTTGGCCAGACTTATAGCAATTACACTCAATCCATAGGCAATTCATATATAGTCAGGCAATAATGACAATCATTCATCAATCACATATCATATTCCAGTAATAATATCAACTCATCACAGTAATACAGAGCAAATAATGCGCTGATACCAGGTTACGACGCCCCCAAAAATAGGGGTAAATTTTTTCGCGATTTTAGAATTATTAACTTATGAAAACATAGGTGGTGAAACTGTCTTTCAATACCCTGGATCTATGAGAGACCTAACTCATATATGAAGATATAAGAAGGAAAGTAATAGAATTCACAAACAAGAAATTCCCAATTTAAAGTCAGCGGAAGATTTAATTAATTTAAAGCCATGTGATTGAGTGTGAAGAAGTCATCCATCTTGAAAATAAGGGATTCAAAATTATGCCCAAGGTATTCACAGGATAATGAAAAACCATGATTCAATGTGAAGAAAAGGGGAAATAATTTAAGCAATGTGATTTGGAGACCAGGCCTTTCCTCGCTCAAGCGAGAACCACACTCGCTTGAGTGAGTCCCAACTGGAAGCTTGGGCGAGCAACACCACACGCTGAGCGAGGAAAATAAGGGAGAATTAGGGGTTAACTCGCTTGAGCGAGCCCCACCTCGTTTGAGTGAGATCTCCAGGATTCGCTTGGGCGGAGCCAGCGAGCGTAAGCGAAATTCGTCCAGAACCAAACCTACGCTCGCACGCTTGGGTGAGTACCACCTTCAAGGGCCATTTGCTCAAGCGAAAATTGTCCAGAAACTAAACACCCCACTCTCGCTCGGGTGAGACCCTTCTCACCTAAGCGAGATCTTTCCAGTAACAAAGTTCCTTCGCCGACGCTCGGGCGAGATCCTTCTTGCCTGGGCAAGATTCCTCTAGAACCCAATCACTGATGCTAGAACAGTCTCGCTTGAGCGAGACCCATTCTCGCCTAAGCGAGACCCATTCTCGCCTAAGCGAGAATTGTCCAGATCCAAATACCATACAGGAGGGATTCTCGCTTGAGCGAGAATCTATCTCGCTTGAGCGAGATTATCAATAAAAACGCAGAAAATAGAAGGATCAATTAACACATCATACCAAAACTCGTTTTACCGTATACCACTTAATTTCATCACATCTCATTTATCCTATATGGTATTTAAAACATGTTCCAACCTATCTTACTCATAATTCACCTTCTAATCCATGAGTTCCATCCCAATCAAGCCTACTACATAGCATGATCTAATAATTGCAATCTTTCATATAAACCATCATTCATTCATAAATTTCAACATATCGAAACTTCATTTCCAAACATCCAAACCAAGCTAAGGTCACTAATGAAAATGAGCCATAGATCTAGGATCTTATTTTCGTACATGACCTTCCAAATCATCAATGCTTACATTCATCATCCATACAAGTTTCTATGACAATTTAAGGCTATACAAAATATGCAGAATACTATACATATTACAAATATTTCTCACAACCATAAAATCAAAATGTTACTGGCCAAGGCATTCTTTACCCAAACTAGGCTTCCTTCACACCACTTCTCCGCGCAAGAGCTCCATGTGCAGCCCTACAACACAAGAGCTAAAAAGATATACCACATGGAGAGTGAGTATACTTTCTCATCTAACAAACGTGATAATATATACATGAATGCAATATGAACACATATATCCATTTAGATTCATAAAAATACACCGACCATTAACCCGTTCACAGTTAGTATTAAATAGGGAGTCCCATTTACTCCTCACACAATCTCCTCAACAGGATATCATTCTATGCCATGCTCCTATGGCTAACGCACATGCTAGTGTTTAAGATGCATATGCACGGATCCAATTTATAATTCATTAGTGATCTCAATCACTTAAATTACCATCATCACTCTAGGAGACACCCTTCGTGGCACCCCACAAGGTCATATAATCATCAATATCATAACATCATCATCACTCCGGGATATACCCTTCCTGGAACCCCGCAAGGTGATATATTCATCATTTCATTACATTATCATCACTCCGGGATTTACCCTTTGTGGCACCATGCAAGGTGATATATTCATCATTTCATATCATCATCATCACTCCGGGATTTACCCTTCGTGGCACCCCGCAAGGTGATATATTTATCATTTTATAACATCATCATCACTCCGGGATTTACCCTACGTGGCACCCCGCAAGGTGATATATTCATCATTTCATAACATCATCATCACTCCGGGATTTACCCTTCGTGGCACCCCGCAAGGTGATATATTTATCATTTCATAACATCATCATGATATGCATGCCATGCCATGTATGCAATGCTCATGCATGCCCCAACCTTATTAGGATTATCGCACCCTCTCATCTAGGGTACATTCATCCTTGATAACAGTATTAACTTGTCATAGTCAACGTATCTATACATTTCAATCATAAGATTTCAACATTCAACAACCACACATGGATTCCATAACACTTTATCACATATTATACCACTCATAGCCTCATTAAGGCTTCAATCCATAATTAATAAATTTAAGCACCAAGTCCAATTTTCACATCACAAACATATGATATCACACTTGTTCAAGTAAACATGCCACATCACATCATCATATACATTATGAATATACACGTTCTCATACATTTAGAAAATACACCCCCTCTCCTACCTTAAGAGAAGTAAATTTTCGGGTTTGATGTTCCCGCTTCACCCGCGTTATCAAGTCCTACACCAATCATTATAGGACCATATTAATTATTCATTCAAATGTCATTTCAATATACATATACATATCTATGTACACATGATTCTCATCATGTGGAAGCTATTCATGAATTTTATTCATTTACCTATTTAGGCTTCGGGAATTCCTTCCCTTAAATCGAAACCCATTATTATCAAGGGCTAGAACCTAATTAATTAGATCACCTTTTATATTAAATTTCCCACCAACACCTTGGTGAGCTTCCCATTCATTGTGACTTCTAATCAACATTATAAATCATCATCAAATGCTTCTATCTCATCATTTATAACACTTCCCTCATCAATAAAGGTTAACCCCATCTACATCCTACCTTTCCCCCAATTTATAGGGTTAGGGTTTTCACCAAAATCCAATCACATTCATAAATGTACTTCTATACTCATCATCTTTCAATCTTATATTCATATACCTCATTTATTACTCATAAATGCCCATATTTATTTCACCCACACCTTAGGGTTCATGCATTTAATGTTTTCTTTCTCTACCCACAAACATTTAATACTCTCCCAAGCCTTAGAAATCCATGTTCTATGGTTTAGCTACCATTAAGATGAGGAAGAACTTACCTAAATCAAGAAACAAAGTAGACACCAAGGGAGAGAGTGGTGTATACGAAAATGGAGGAGGAAGAAGGGAGACTTCAACCACCCAATGTCCTTCCTTGCTCTAATGGTGGATGAAAACAAAAGAGGAAGATTGGTATCACTCTTGATTAGGGATTTTAGAGGAAAAGTATGAATGTAGAAGTGGTAGAAAGGAGAATAAGTGAGTGTGTTGAGGAAGAGAGAGTTATGGAAATGAGAGTGAAAAAGTGAGTTTTATTTTAAGTTTTTAAGCTTTCATTTAAACTCTTGCATTTTTCATTAAACAGGCTCTCCGTTCGGGCTCAATACATATTCTAAAAATTATTCCGAATATATATTCGGATTCCTAATAACATTATCTACAGCCCTGACCAACGGCATCTCAATCGAAGATACTTGGTCCGACACCCATATTTTATCCGGGTCAGTTTTTAGCTTATCCAGTCACAATAAGTCACTAGCAGTCTCTGAAAATCTTAATTAAATTATTTCTAGCATTTTGGGATATTAATGAATCCATATCTAATTATTCAATATTTATTTTCTTAATTTAACTTTCTATTTTAAAAATTCGGGGTGTTACATGTTCTGTTTTGGCTCACTTGAAATGCAAACAACCCATGATACCTGATGGCAACCACGGCCAGTGGTTGCCTCTGTTTTTTGCCCAAAAATTTTTAAAATGTAGAGGGAACTTCCAAATTTAACCACGGCTAGTGGTTCTCACTATTTTGCGCCCAAAAATTCAATGTTTTCAGTGGAAAATGCCTGGGCAAAACCATTGCCAGTGGTGGATAACCATAACCAGTGGTTTGCACTATTTTTCACCAAGAAAATTTTTGGGTCAAACCACTGCTTTTAATCCAAAAATTATATCAAACAACCCAATTTAAAACACCTCTTTTTGATTCCAAGCAAATCGTACAAAATGGTGATTAATTCAAATGTCTTACTCCACAAAAGGCAACATCAAAATAATTTTTTGTTTATTTAATTTTTACATAAAACATGCAAGCAAACAAATTTATGCAAAACAATTGAAATAAAATGACAAATGGGGTTACCTCCCCAATAGTGCTAAGTTTAACGTCTTCAGCCAGACATTTTTCACCATTTGGATTTACGAATCCGATGCATCAAGCACATCCAAAGCACTTGCTTGATGAATGGGCTCGCCTGTCAAGTAGTGCTTAAGTCTTTGCCCATTTACTTTAATAACTCAACAGTGCCAAAGGGAAATACTTTCAAAACTCTAAATGGTCGCGACCATGGGGACCTCAGTTTACCTGGAAATAACCTTAATCTGAAGTTAAATGAAAAGACCATATCACCTGGATTGAATGTCATCTGAAGGATATGACGGTCATGCCAACGTTTTGTTTTTTCCTTATAAATCTTAGCATTCTCGTACGCATCCAAACGAAGTTCCTCTAGTTCATTTAGCTCGAATAACCTGCGCTCTCCTGTAACATTATGATCAAGATTAAGAATTTTAACTACCCAAAATGATTTATACTCAAGTTCAACAGGCAAATGATAGGGCTTCCCATATACTAGTTTAAAGGGTGTGGTTCCAATAGGGGTTTTATATACGGTACGATACGCCCATAAGGAATCGTCTAATTTAATAGACCAATCCTTACGTGATGTATTGACCACCTTTTGGAGAATATTTTTTATCTCCCGGTTGGAAACCTCAACATTTCCACTAGTTTGAGGGTGATAAGGTATGGTAACCTTATGCCTCACTCCATATTTCCTTAAAAGGGTCTGAAAAGTTTTCTCAATAAAATGAGACCCTTCATCACTTATAACACACTTAGGAACCTTAAACCTCAAAAATATAATCTTTTTGAAAAGCTTAATAACAATTTTAGCATCCAAATAAGGTGAAGCAATGGCTTCCACCCATTTAGACACGTAATCAACTGCTGTAACACCCTGAATTTTTAAAATAGAAAGTTAAATTAAGAAAATAAATATTGAATAATTAAATGTGGGCTAATTAATATCCCAAAATATTAGGTACAATTTAAATAAGATTTTCGGAGACTGTTAGTGAGTTATTGTGACCGGATAAGCTGAAAACTGACCCGGATAAAATATAGGTGTTGGACCAAGTGTCTCCGATTGAGATGCCGTTGGTCAGGGTTGTAGATAATATTATTGGAAATCCGAATATGTATTCGGAATAATTTTTAGAATAAGTATTGAGCCAGAACAGTGAGCCTGTTTGTTTAAAAATGGAGAAGTTTTAATGAAGGCATCAATTTTAATTCCCTTTTTCCCTACTCCTTCCTCACTCTCACGTTACCTTTTTCTAAACACAAAACATTCATTTCTTCTTTTCCTTTTCTTCTTCTTCTTCTTCTTCTTCTTCTTCTTCTTCTTCTTCTTCTTCTTCTTTTTCTTCTTCTTCTTCTTCTTCTTCTTCTTCTTCTTCTTCTTCTTCTTCTTCTTCTTCTTCTTCTTCTTCTTCTTCTTCTTCTTCTTCTTCTTCTTCTTCTTATTCTTCTTCTTTTTCTTCTTCTTCATCTTTTCCTTCCAAAAACTAAGCAAGTGGTTTGCCTATTCTTCTCCCCCATTCTCGTTTTCTCTAAGTTGAAGGAGGACGTTGTGGCTTGAAACTCCTCCCTTCTCCTCTTCATTTTCGTCATCTTCATCTTCCCTTTGAATTCCATTTTCATTTTGGAGCAAGGTAAGATCTTTATCATTTCTTTTATGTTTGGAACCTAGAGGGTAGAGGATTGTGACTTGGAGGGGTATTAAATGTTTGTGGGTAGAGAAAGAAAACATTAAATGCATGAACCCTAAGGTGTGGGTGAAATAAATATGGGTATTTATGAGTAATAAATAAGGTATATGAAGATAAGATTGAAAAATAATGAGTATAGAAGTGCATTTATGAATGTGATTGGGTTTTGGTGAAAACCCTAACCCTGTAAATTGAGGGAAAGGTAGGATGTAGATGGGGTTAACCTTTATTGATGAGGGAAGTGTTATAAATGATGAGATGGAAGAATTTAATGATGATTTATAATGTTGATTGGAAGTCCCAATGAATGGGAAGCTCACCAAGGTGTTGGTGGGAAATTTAATACATAAGGTGACCTAATTAATTAGGTTGTTACTTTGATAATAATGAATGGTGAGATAAGGGAAGGAATTCCCGAAGCCTAAAAGGGTAAATAAAGAAAATCCATGAATAGCTTCCATATGATAAGAACTATGTGTACATAGATATGTATATGAATATTGAAAAGACCCTTGAATGAATAATTGATGTGGTCCTATAATGATTGATGTAGGACTTGATAACACGGGTGAAGCGGGAACATCAAACCCGGTAGTATACTTCTCTTAAAGTAGGAGAGGGGTGTATTTTCTAAACGCATGAGAATTGTGATGATAATGTATGTATTAATGTAATAGGTCATGTTTTCTTGGATAGGTGTGATATCATGTGTATGTGATGAGAATTGTGTATAGTGTTTTGAAATAATTGTTTATATGATGAAGCCTAAATGAGGCTATGAATGGCATATTATGTGATGATGTGCTATTGGTTTCATATATGACATGATGAGTATCTAAAATCTTTGGTTGGAATGGTTCTTAAATATAAGGGTTGACGTATATGTATAAATTTGTGGATAATAGTGTGGTTGAGTATGAATGTACCCTAGACGAGAGGGTGAGATAATCCTAATGAGGTTGAGGCATGCATGAGCATTTCATACATGGCATGGCATGCATATCATGATGTTGTTATGAAATGATGAATATATCACCTTGCGGGTTGCCACGAAGGGTATATCCCAGAGTGATGATGTTGTTACGATATTGATGATTATATCACCTTACGGGGTCCCACGAAGGGTAAATCCCGGAGTGATGATGATGTTATGAAATGATGAATATATCACCTTGTGGGGTGCCACGAAGGGTAAATTCCGGAGTGATGATGTTGTTATCAAATGATGAATATATCACCTTGCGGGGTGCCATGAAGGGTATATCCCAGAGTGATGATGTTGTTACAATATTGATGATTATATCACCTTGCGGGGTGCCACGAAGGGTATATCCCGGAGTGATGATGGTAATTTAAGTGATTGAGATCACTAATGAATTATAAATTGGATCCGTGCATATGCATTTTAAACACTAGCATGTGCATTAGCCATAAAAGCATGGCATGGAGAGATGCCCTGTTGATGAGGTTATGTGAGGAGTAGGTGGAACCCTTTTCTTTAAATTACTAACTATGATTGTGATATTGGTTGATGTGACTCTGAGAAATTTGATGGATATATGTATTTAAATGAAATTGATAAATGAATGATTTGGTGTTGAATGAACTTTCCTTGAGGAAGGAATGCTTGTATTGCATTCATGCATATATTGTCTGAATTATTGGATTTTTGTCACTGAGAAAGTATACTCACTCTCCATGTGGTATATCTTTTTAGCTCTTATGTTGTAGGGCTGTACATGGAACTTTGTGTGGAGGAGAAGTGTGAAGGAAGCCTACTTGGGTAAAGAATGCCTTGGCCAGCAACATTTTGATTTCATAGATATGTGGAATGGTTGTAATGTGTATGATATTTTGCATATTTTGTATAGTCTAGATTTGGAATAGATATTTGTGTGGATAATGAACACATACATATACAATGGTAATCTTAGGGATCATGGAGGAAAATGAGAACTTTTGTGTATGGCTCATTTTCATTGGTGACCCTATGAATGTATAAGGGATGAACTCATGATGAAAGTTTCCTTACTTTTGATTAATGAATGAAGATTTATATTTAAGTGTTGGTTTTGTGAAGTAAAGGAGTTGATGATTTGGTTCTTGTATGCATTTAATGAATTGTAATGTAAAGGTATGAATATGCTTATTTTGAACAAGTTCTAATTGACTAATAGGATGATTTTGATGTGATGAATTGAGTAAAATTGGCTTGAGTGGAGTTTTGATAGGTTGTGTTGTTGAATTTCCATGTTTCTGCATGTTTTCTGATAATCTCGCTCAAGCGAGATGGATTCTCGCTCAAGCGAGAATCCCTCCTGTATGGTAATTGGTCTCTGGACAATTCTCGCTTAGGCGAGAGTGGGACTCGCTCAAGCGAGATTGTCCTAGCATCAGTGTTTTGGTCTCTGGACCATTCTCGCCCAGGCGAGAGTGAGTCTCGCTCATGTGAGGCGGCCCTGGTATCAGGGGTTGGCCTCTGGGAGATTTTTGCTTAGGCGAGGAGGGTCTCGCCCAAGCGAGAGTTGGGCATTTGGTTACTGGCCTAATTCCGCTTGAGCGAATGGCCTTGAGGATGGTGCTCGCTCAAGCGAGCGAGCGTAGGTTGGGTTCGGGACAAATTTCGCTCACGCTTGCTGGCTTCGCCCAAGCGAATCTTGTGTATCTCGCTCAAGCAAGTTGGGGCTCGCCCAAGCGAGTTAGCCCCTGATTCTCCTTTGGTTTTCTCGCCCAGCGTGTGGGGTTGCTCGCCCAAGCGCCCTATATGGAACTCGCTCAAGCGAGTGGGGTTCTCGCTTGAGCGAGGGGCGCCCTGATTGCCCAAAATGAAATGTTCAAATTATTTTCTTTCTTCTTCACATTAAATCTTGACCCTGCATTATCAATTAAATACTTTGGGCATAAAAATTGGACTTCTTAATTTTAAAAGGGGTTGACCTCCTTAAACCTAATTACATAAAATTAACTTACCCAAATCCTTCCGCTGTTAATTGAGGAATTCTTTAATGTCACTCTTCTTAACTTACTTTCTCATATCTTCACATATGAGATGGGTCTCTGATAGATCCAGGGTAGTGAAAGATAACCTCACCACTTTATTATATCATGAATTTACGCTCTTTTAAATCACGAAAAATTTACCCCTGTTTTGGGGGCGTCACAACTGCTACCAAGTCCAAAGAAAGAGGGAAAGGTTCCCATGAAATCAAGCCACACACATAAAACAACTCAACCTCTAAAATACTATTAAGTGGCATCTCATGCCTCTTACCTATGTTACCTATTTGTTGGCAAGCATCACAAGTCAAGATATACTTACGCACATCCTTAAAAAGGTGTGGCCAGTAGATCCCAGCTTGTAATACTTTCGAGGTAGTCTTGGATGTGCTCATATGGCCTCCACAGGAAAGAGAGTGGCAGTGGTCCAGGATGGCATGGACTTCATCCTCCAGAATATATCCCCTAATCAAAGCATCTACACATTATTTAAAAATGAGGGGCTCATCTTAATAGTAATGCTTAACATCAGCAAGAAACTTCTTTTTTGCTAAAAACCAAGGTCAGGGGGTAAAATGCCACAAGCAAGAAAATTAACAAAATCTGCATACCAAGGCACTTGTTGGACATTAAGACTCAGTAGTTGTTCATCTGGAAAGGACTCATTGATAGGAACAACATCACCCATCTCATTTTTTTAGATGACAACCTAGATAGATGGTCAGCAACAAGGTTCTCAGTACCTTTTTTATCTTTTATCTCTAAGTCAAATTCTTGCAAAATCAAAATCCACCTAATTAGCCTAGGCTTTACTTCTATTTTATGTAAAAGATACTTGATGGAAGAATGGTCAGTATATACAGTAACATACGAGCCTACCAAGTATGATCTAAACTTATCAAAAGTAAAGACAATAGCTAATAATTCCTTTTCAGTGGTGACATAGTTTACCTGCGCTTCATCAAGTGTATGACTAGCATAATGAATCACATGCAGCTTCTTATCCTTTCATTGCCCAAGCACAGCCCCCACCGCATGATCACTAGCATCACACATCAACTCGAATGGGAGTTTCCAATCAAGGGTTTGTACCACAGGAGCAGAAATCAAAGCTTGTTTAATCCTACAAAAAGCCTCAAGACAAGATGAGTGAAAAACAAAAGGCACATACTTACCCAAAAGATTAGTCAAAGGCTTGGTGATCTTGCTGAAGTCTTTAATGAACCGCAGGTAAAACCCGACATGCCCAAGAAAGCTTCGAATACCTTTCACATTGGTTGGTGGGGGCAATTTTTCAATCACCTCCACCTTAGCCTTATCCACCTCAATTCCTCTCTCAGACACCAAGTGTCCAAGAACTATGCCTTCTCTTACTATGAAATGGCATTTCTCCCAATTTAAGACCAAGTTGGTCTCCTTACAGCACTGTAAAACTTGGCATAAATTAGTTAAACAATTATCAAAATCCAACCCATGCACAGAATAGTCATTCATGAAAACTTTCATCACATTCTCAATCAAGTTAGAAAAGATGGCCTACATACACCTTTGAAAAGTCGCAGGTGCATTACACAGGACAAATGGCATTCTCTTATATGCACATGTCCCATAAGGGCAAGTGAAAGTAGTTTTCTCTTGATCAGATGGATGAATAGGGATTTGATGAAAACCTGAGTACCCATCCAAATAACAAAAATAAGAGTGCTTAGCAAGCCTCTCAAGCATCTGATCCATGAAAAGAAGGGGGAAATGATCTTTCTTTGTGGCGCTATTTAGCTTTTTATAATCAATGCACACACGCCACCCAGAAACTATCCTAGTAGAAATTAGTTCCTCTTTATCATTTTCGTAACAGTTATCCCTCCCTTTTTGGGCACCACATGAACTAGACTTACCCACTTACTACTAGTAATGGGATATATAACACCAACATCAAGCAATTTCAAAATTTCTTTCTTAACCATTTCTTATATTTTTGGATTTAGTCTCCTAAGTGGTTTTACTGTGGGCGTACTCTCATCCTCTATAGTTATCCTATGCATACAAAAGGAAGGGCTAATCCCCTTTATATCATCCATTGTATAACCAATTACCTTCCTATACAACCTAAGTTATTTCAAAAGCTTCTCAGTTTCACATGGATTCAAGTCAGCATTTTCAATGACAGGATATGTAGAGTTAGGTCCAAGAAATTCATACCTCAGTGAAGCCGGTAAAGGCTTTAATTTAACAGTTGAGCTTACCACTTTCTCACGCATGACTTCAGTATCATGTTTAAGTGGGGCATTCTCTTCCAAACAATCTGATGTTCCTGCAGGCTCAATTAATAAAGCAAATTCAAGTAGATCCTTAGGAAGAGTTTCTTCCTTCACCACCTAGTTAATAAAATCCACAGAACAAATATCATCAAAAGGTTTCTTTAAAGCATTTTTCAAACTAAAATCTACCTTTTGGTCTCTAACAGTTAGAGACAATTTTCCATTTTTAACATCTATTACCGCACCCGCAGTTGCCAAAAATGGCCTGCCTAGAATAGCCTTGGCCAAGCGCTGAGGAAATGGAACTGGAGGCTGATATGGTTTCACCTCCCCCTTCTTTTTCACTTTGTTTCTCTTCCTCAGTTATTGGATGAGAATGAGACTCTTCCACCTTCTTTTCTTTCTTAGCCTTCTCCCCAGTCATGCCAACCAGACCATTATACTATGTACCACTCCTAAGAGTGATAGCCATGGTGTGATTGGATAGTCCCATTTCGAGCTTTCCAGGAAAGGTTCCTGACACTCTGAGAGGATAAGGCCTGCTGAGCAATTTGGTTCTCCAACATTTTATTATAGGTTATAAGAGTTTCCACCTTGGAGGTTAGCTTCTTAATAGCATCGGAGAACTCATCATTTTGTTTAAACTAGGTGGTCACAAAGGTCTCCATCAAGGACTCCAACTTAGATTTTTATGTAATGTATCGTCCTTGTGGCTGTTGGAAATTACTCTGATTGCCTTGATAGGGAGGTGGTCTGTTTTGGAAACCAGGTGGTCCTTGTGGATGTCAAAAATTATTGCCATAATTTCTACCATAGTTCCAAATAGCATCCACCTGTTACATCTCTGGCTCGGTATTCTGAGTCACTCCAAGCTGACAACCTGAAATATTATGACCTGAAACACCACACAACCCATAAACAAGATTAGAAGTACATGTTCCTAATTTATCAAATTTATCAATTTTAATAGATAAGGCCTCTACTTTAGCAGTTAATAAAGAGAGAACATCAACAGAGTACTTACCTGGAGTTCTTGGTAAACTCCTTTCTGAAGACCACTGGTATGTGTTTTGGGCAACCTCCTCAATGAGATTATAACCTTCCTCCATGTTCTTACTCATGAAGGTACCGCTAGCTGCGGTATCCAAGGTTACCTTCTGGTTTGGAGTAAGCCCATTATAAAAAATGTGCACCATCAACCAACTTTGAATACCATGGTGTGGGTATTCCCAGAGCATTTCTTTGTACCTCTCTCAGGCATCATATAGAGTTTCATCATCTTTCTGAGTGAAAGTGATGATTTGCTTCCTCAACTGGTCTTTTTTGCTTCTTGGATAATATTTGTTGAGGAAGGCATGAGACAGTTGCTCCCATGTAGTGATTGACCCCTCCAGAAGCGTATACAACCAAGCTCTGGCCTTGTCCCTTAAAGAAAATGGGAAAAGCCTCAGTCAGATTGCATTGTTTGAGACCCCATTTACCGTGAGCATGTCACAATACTTAAGGAAAATCTGAAGATGCAAATTGGGATCCTCGGATGGCAATCCTCCAAACTAACTTTGTTGAGCCATCGAGAGCAAGGATGGCTTCAACTCAAAATTATTTGCCTCAATGTTGGGTTTAGTGATGCTAGGCCTTCGGCCCATCGCATTAGGCGCTACAAAATTATGAAGTGCTTTGTTGTCTTGATTTTCCATTTATGTTTGGCTTGTTGAACTGGTGCCTATTTTGTTCAATGCGGGTCTTAAGAAGTCTGATCTTTCGAAGAGTTCTTTCAATCTCAGGATCAAATATATGCTCAAACCTGTCGCTTTTTCGTATAAAGGGGCCTGTACAAATTTATAGACAACAAAGAAAAACAAGCGTAATTCTGCAGAAAAATTGAAATAAAACAAAAAATGTAGAAAATTATAGAAAATATACAGTAAATGCACACTAGTCTAATTAGACTCCGCTTAGCCAATATTGGGGGAAAATACAATCCCCAGCAACGGCGCCAAAAACTTGATAGCCAACTGCAAGCGCACGGGGTATCGAAGTAATAAAAAGATATCGTTCCCACAGAGATTGTGCCCAAGTACTAGTTATAACGGTTATTCAATTATCTAATAGAATTTGATTCAAATGAATTACCAAAACGATGATGAACAATAAATTATAAAACAAAAAATTTAATGTCTTTTATAGAAGAAAATCAGAGAAAGTTTGGGAAATTGAATCAAAGGTAAATCTTGGGGTACTAAGGGTTCATATGCTAGTATTAAAATTAAAGGTTACTCCCCTATCCAATTATATGATTTCGTTCCTAAGGCAGATTCCCCTAAGTTAATTAATACATTTCTCTCGAAAGCCTATTAACGTGCCTAATTCCCAAAGAACCACATTGAATTTGTTAATTAGACCCTTTACGTTCTATGGAAATCCGATTAATTCTCAAACAATTTTGCTTACCATTGTAAATCAAAATCATAGGTTCAATTTAGGTATTTTTGAATTACATGTCAATCTCTTGATTACCCATATAATTTATGATCATCCACGCTGATCTCTAAGTCTGGCAGAAGCATTAGGCATACATAAACTGAATAGAAATTGAAATCACATAAATTGGAATGCAAAGAATGATTAATTGTAATACATAGGCATACTACATCCTTATCCCCAAAAAAAGAGTTTAGTGTGCCATAAGGATTGTTGTCATCATGTCACACATCACAAAATCAATGTCAAGCATAAAAGATATCAAAAATGTAAAATAGGGATTCAGAAATTAGAAATTAGTTCTCACTAGGATTCCTAATTATTCCTCCTAAATCTGTAGAATTGATTTCCCTTGATGGATTTGACTCTTGATTCCCAATGAAAGCTTCCCAAAAGGTTCTTCAAAATCTCCTAAAAGTTGTCTCTAAAACTGTCTTTACAAAACCCTCTTTCCTATCCCCCTAAGTGCCCAACAAAAACCCTAAACAAATTAGAGATTTGGGCCTCGTAGGGAATAACCACGGCCAGTGGTTCGAGCCCTATTCCTTTTTAAACATAACTGTGCAACTTTTTGTAACAAACAGAGCCAACCTCAGCCAGTGGCGGCTTCTGACTTCCTGTTCTTTGCTCCATAATGCCCACCACGGCTAGTGGTGGATAACCACGACCAGTGGTGGCTTCTGACTTGCTTTTCCTCTTTTCTAGTGCTAACCACGGCCAGTGGTTTGCCACCACTGATAGTGGTTTCCTTTAACCTTGCCAAAATGTACTCCTAAAGGCCTCAAAGGTCTCTTATTTCATCCACTTTGCCATTTTTCCTTAAAAGAGACCCAGAACATCATTGATCTTGTAAAAATAGGAACAACTAAGTAATATGTGTGGAAAAGAATCAAAATCAAGGGAATCGGGCATGAAACAATATGCAAAAACCCTAAAAACTAGACCTAAAAATAACCAAAAACAACACATAATGCACACCTATCATGATGCTAAGGTAGAAAAATCCCTTACAAACCTCCTATAGAAGGATGCCTAACCATGAAAACTTTTAACCTCACACTAATAAAAAAAACTATTAGCGACGACCCAAACTCGTCGCTAAGTTATGATATTTTCGTCGCTAAACCTGTTAGCAATGGATATTATGATGGAGAAGATGTCATCGCTACAATAATCGTCGTTGACATAACAACGACGACGAAAGCACCCAGTCGCAAAAGTTTTGACGGGGTAACACCATCGCTAATAGGGTCCCTATGTTGGTGACTTACCCCGTCGCTATGAGTGGCTATACAGTGACTACCGTACGCCGTCACTAAAACTGACTAGACAATAACCATACATACATCATCGCTATTATTGACTAGACAGTGACCATGTATACGTTGTCGCTATTATTGGCTGGACAACGATCACACGTACCCTGTCACTATTATTGGCTATACAGCGACCATGTATCATCATCGCTATTATTGGATAGATAGCGACCACACATACGCCATCGCTATCATTGGCTATACAGTGACCACCCTCACGCCGTCACTATCACTGGTTGTCAAAGACCACAACAACACCATCGCTATGTTTGATATTTAGTGACTCTCTCAAGGCCGTCACTATTTTGCTTGTATGTTAGTGATGGACTCTGTCTTTTGTTTCGTCGCTAATTTTTATTTTTATTTTTTAATTTAATTTTTATTGATTGAATGAATTGAATATTATTAGTTAATAATTACAATAATATGGGTTTTCTTCATTGAATTTTAAACTACAAATATCGAGTGACATAAAACAATAAAAGGAGAATGACATAAGACAATAAAAGGAGAATGGAATATGATATAAACTATAAATCAAATATACAATGTATACAATATACAAACAAATGAAGCATAAAAAAGTAAAATCATGGTGGGGGGATCCTATGGTGATGGTGGTGGCGGCTGGGAGGTAGCCTTGCTATCAACTACATAAGTAGCTCTTGCTGCACAGTAAGCTGTCGATGAGTCTCAGCTTGTTCCTTCTTAGCCCATCATCGGTCCGTCTCGGCCCGTTCCTCCAAAAGCTGTCTCTGGCGTCGCTCCTGCTGCAGCTCATTGTTCAAGTTTTGAATAAGCTGAACAACATCAGCTAGAAGGCCAGAGGAGAAAGAGGAATAGGAAGAGGTCTTCCCTTTCTTCGCTAGCTGCGTGCTGATGCTGCCCAATCCCAACTCCCTTTCCTGTTCACGTCACCAACAACCTCAATATAGATGGCGTTGTCATTAGAACAAGAAAGGGTGGGAGGTACCTCCCCATCAGGTGTGGAGGCCACCAACTCCGCCTCCTTCTCAGCCCTCTTGGCAAGATACACCTTCTACAATTATAAAATAATGATAAAATTCAGTAAAATAATTTGTATATTTAAGCATGTGAAGTTAAATTAAATTACCACCATGTCTGTCGATTTTTGGTTAACCCAAACACCGGCTTTGTTTTTCTTGGTCATTCGTATGACCTCAAACAGTGATGGCTCCCGGTGCTTTTTCTGCTCCTGTTGTTCACAATATATTCAGATTATTAATAGAAAACATATTAAGTCATTCATAAAAAAATGGTAGAAAATATATACTTAAAAACCCTTTTTGTTACTCAAGGACTGAAATGTTGCCCCTAGTATAGATAGAGGCTGCAACATCAGCCGCTCTGTTTGCCTTGCTCTCGAGCACCCACCTGCTGGAACAAGACACCCCCTACTTTGGACCAACCCGTCCTAGTGGTCCTCGGGATCTAACGAAGGTGCTCGCCCTTGTCCCTCATCTTCCAAAGGGTACAATTGATGATTTTGGAGGTCTTTGTGGCAAAAACCTTCCTAATCTCATTAATCATACCCTCTATCCACTAATAATCACGCTACTACATGAAATGAGATTTCAAAATTAAAAATAGATGTATGAATTAGCCATAAATTCACAACAAAGGGAAGTGTTAACTTACCGAGAAGATGTCAAACCACCTATCCTGGACAGCCTTCCTAGCATCTGTCTAAGAGATGTATGGACCATCCCACTAGGCCTTCATAACCTTAGTAATCACTTTGGTAGTGCGGCTACTATCAAGAAAGCTGTAATAAACAATAGTTAAAAACAAATAAAGCAACATATAACATAGGGAGACTACCAAAATTTTGGCAGAGTCTTCCCTGTAAATATAACCTTTCTAAATTTGAATGGTTGGCCTGTTACAAATAGAAGAGTTCCCAGTACAGTTCAATGTATACAAGTACTGAATAACTAACATATAATAAACCAATTTAGGTACGGTATGAATTATAATTACATAGCAACTAACAAGCTACCAACTAAAATGTAAAATAAATTATATAGTAATATATACTCGTCTCCGCTCGACAATGGGACCAGAGGGGGTAGGTGATCCTGGAGATGGGAACGCCTTAAGGCCAGGGTCATCCAAACCCTGTGGTGAAGAAATCTACTATAGTATGGTCTGTGGCGGTGAAGGAGTCTGTTGTACTGTAGTGGTGTATTGTGGGGTGGTCTGTTGTGTTGTGATATGTAGTGGTGAAGGAGTGGTGGTCTACTATAGTGTGGTGGCCTGTTGTGGTGTGCCTACACGGGATCCAGGAGTCCTCGAACCACCACCCCGATTGAATGGTAGTCGACGTCTTGTCATCTGTGGATAAAACAGAAAAAGCAAATGTTAGTCTCAAACTATAAAGATATGTATATATGTATATATGTTTAATAACTGCATACGCTGTGTCTCTTTTAGTTTGAAATCCCTCCTCAATTTTAGTGTCACTATGGCTATCTATTTTAGCAGGTTCTTCAGTCTCCAAATCGACCCTAGAGCATTTTGATTGGGAGATAACATCTTTGTCAATATGTTCACCCCCTGTAGTGGTGAGTGTCTCATCCATTATCACTGGATCAATGTTGAACAGTAAATGACCGTCATTAAGCTCATTTGGAGTGAGCTGATAAGCATCCTCAACCTCATCAGAGACATTCTCAGTGATCTGACTTTGGGCCTTGGTGTTGATTACTACATACCAGTCTTAATGTCAATCAAGGAAGTTCGTGTAATAAACCTGCTCACCTTGTTGGGCAAATGAAAGGATCAAACCTTTTATATTTACCGCTTTTCTTGACCTTAACTAAATTGTAGTTGTTGTCAACCTTTGTTTCTACACCGATTATGTTGTCGTACTAATCACACTTGAATAGAACGATATCACTTGATTTTGAAGTAAACAAAAGTAAAAGCAAACGAAAATGATTAAGTTAGTAAATTAGCCCAGATGAGTCCAAAAAGTCAAAGCTATATTGGAGTAAAAGATTCAATATAATTTATGGGATTTCTAGAGGGATTCAATTAGTTTTATGCGCTCAAGATTATGCAGCCGATAGGCTATCTATGTCAGGTGTTGTTTCCATGTTGGGTACATTACAAAAATGGTGGCAACTATGCGAACAAAAAGAAGTTGGTGATACAACAAAAATGACAACAATGGTGTTAATGGCAACAATGACTGTCCAAGGGGTTGCATTAATGCCACCACAATGAGAAGATAACAATGACATGACAACAATAATGGAAGCGGTGTTACCTATATAGTGCAGTATGATATGGCAATTACAAGAATGATATAACTTAGGAATTCAAAATAATTAGAATTTATTAAATTCTACCCATTGAAATAAAGCTTAAAATTACAATTCTAATTATCATAACTTCCAAACATTAAAATCAAAATTCAAAGTTCATCTTTAATTTTAAACCTTAATTTCATACATCAAAGAGTAATATGGAAAACCTTTTACAATTTCAATGTAGATTCCCTTGTTTTTGGTTAATTAAAAAAAACAAAAACCTATAGGTCTATGAATGATAAAGTTAATAAAATAATAAAATACTTTATCATTTGTAGTAAGTCTACAATACAAGTTGAATACAAGACCTCATTTTTAGTAAGTCTTTGATTAGTTATATTTGTTATAATTCCATTTATTGGTAACACAAAATATATTTTTGGTAGTAAATGTAAAAATATGTAGAGTATGACTTAAATTCAATGTTTGATTGCTGTTGGAATTCATATATAATAAAAATAGCAACAAATTAGAACTCTATTTCATTACCAATGGAGGAAAATGAAAATGAAAGCATGAATAGTATGAACAATAACTCTATTTCAATGTTTGTTTCCTGTCTAAATCTTAAGAATTTCCAGATTCTAAGGATATTTTCTAACTACTGAGAATGTGTCACTTAAACCTAAAAAGGCATCCAATAACCCTTTTATACATGTAATATTGGCCTATCAAAAGATTATGCAAGGATTCTAGCAATCCGTTCCTAAATTTGATGGTTATAATTAACTAAAAGGGCTTGGGCTTTGCCCAAACTCAACATGCCCAATATTCCTTTAGGAGGCTAAGATAAGAGAGGCTTGTCATGAAATGAGGTGGGGGCGATACTAATTTACATGCTTCTCATAATCATTTCATCAAACATCTTACTTACTTGCACTCCCTAAATACAAAATCATTCAAGGTTAATTTTCTTTTTTTTTCTAAATTTACCCGGAGACATAGTCAAAAAAATATCAGTATTTTAATGCCTAATGATGTGACAGATATGTACTAATATAATGCAACAAACAATTTTTTTTATGTTTGTTGGAACATGAGCCAAAAAAACATCAAACACCAAAGAATGTTGATGTAACCTATGGTTATTCATTGTCAATTCTGTGATAGAAAATGATTACATATATAAAGTTGATAATAAAGTAGAAAATAATTTGGCTCAAAGACATAATAATTATTGAAAATATAATAAATAGCCAGGTCCTAGATATCTCATCTGCATAATAAGGCTAACACCATAAAAAAGTGAACATCTATTAGACAAAAAAATGTGACTCTAACTTGCTAATGATAAATAAGGTTAGTAGTTACAGATGGATGTTATTGGCCAAAAGTTTGAATTTATACAACAGTAGCCTGTAATATAGAAAACTAGATTTGGTTTTTGGCCAAAAGTTGTAACTGCCATGGTTTTAGTACAACATTGATGTTGTGAAGATTACCGTTAATTTGGAATTCTAGATAGTAATGGTCACGCAACATATGCCAGCAGCATCCAACAAACATTGATAAAGAATCACTACTCATGATTATGCTAACCTTAAGATATTATATTAAGTAATGCTAAACCTAGCTACCTAATACATTCTATATTCTTCCCTATTCAATGTTCTGTTGAGCATAAATATTTGACTACGACCAATGGAAGAAGAAAATCATGACTAAAATAACATATTACCTAGCCAGACCACAGTTTGGGAAGAAGAAAATCACCTTAAGGGAGAGTGAGAAGCAACATCAGAAAGCTCTGCTCTCCATGATTCGCGTTGAAAACTCGGGGAGGGTGAGAAGCACCGCTGGGTCCTGGAAACAGTGAATAAGGGTGAGAGCAGCTAGGGAACAACAAAAAGGACAATGTATATAAAATCTAATCCAGGTTAATATTTTCATCAATCTAGTATATATAAAATCTAATTCAAGTTAATATTTTCATAACTAATTCATATTCCAACATACGTATATGTATCAACTTATCAATTCCTCAACTAGATAGTTTTCCATCATTTCATCAATTCCATTGTCTTATTATGCTATCTTAACACACCATCACAATTACACTATCAATTTCCATAACCAATTCTTATTGTACTAATTCACCGGTAAGAGTTGCCACTTCCAGTTTTAAAAGAGGATCATGAAAGGGGAAAAAGAAATAGGAATTCAGATGATTTGATGAGAGAAGAGTTATAGAAAGAAAAGTTTAATTTTAAAGTGCATAAATTTTAATACAAAGATCCACTCAAAAGAAAAATACCATAACAACCTAATTAACTACATAACGACTAAAAAAGAATAGTTTTCTAGTTTAGGTTTGGCATGGGAATTATATTTTGTTTAGTTTTTCTCTCAAACGTTATCTTATATCTTGCTTACTCCTCTGTTCATCCTAATTTGGTAGGGAATTAGAAATGGCATTCCCCTTGGTGCTGTTGTTACCACTCCAGAGATTGTAGAGGTCTTAACCCGTCAAAGTTACTTTAATACCTTTGGTGGGAACCTTGTTTGTACTGCTGTGAGGTTGGTTGTTTTAAAAGTAATAGAGAAAGAAAAGCTTCAAGAAAATGCATTTGTGGTGGGATCTTATTTGATAGAGAGGCTTACCACCTTCAAGGACAAATATGAATGTAATTTTTCCCCTTCTAAATCTTTTCACCTTGTAGTTATGTAAATTCCTTTTAGACATAATTAGGTTATTGAAAGAAGAGGATCTTAACTTGGAGGCATAGAGTTACAAAGCAACCATAACTTCTTAAAAGTATTTTAACAATGTTAAGATGTCTCACATTAACTAGGAATATAATCTGAATACTCTTTATGACTTAAGGCAATCTGCATTTCATGGAGTTAGTTGTTTAGACAGAGTTATTTTAATCAATTTCTAATGACCAATTTGTTAAACTAACTTTGTTTCTTCTATAGTAGTCAGTGATGTAAGAGGAAGGGGCTGGATTCTAGGTATTGAACTTGTCACTGATCATGAACTTAAAACCCCAACAAAACCAAAACATTGTATGTAATGGACCAAATGAAAGGTAAGGTTTATATATCCTACATGCACATTGTGGTTCTAGCCATATTTTTTACTCTATAACTAACAAATCATTTTGTAGTACTACAGAATTAAGAGTACTTAAAGGTAAGGGGGTTTCTATGGGAATGTCTTCAGAATAACACCTCCCTTGTGTTTCAGCAGAGACGATACAGGTTAGACTCAACCTCAATGTTGCTCTTTGTCAACAATATGAACTAGTTTATGTTACTTATAACTTGTTTTTTTTGTTTGTTACAAACTTCCTTACAGATGCAATGGACTTGACCTTGTCTAGCATGTGAAGCTTATAGCTAAGATACAATAAAATGTATATGTTATCATATCAAATGAAATATATGATATAATCTTCATAGTGGGTAAAACTTACATAGAGGAAGGGTTAAAACTATAATAGCCTACCATGATATTACAACATGTATGAGCCAACAACTCGTTGTCTCTTGTTTGGGTGTTTACCCTTTCAAATGAATGAGGCAACACCTCGTTGCCCTTTGTTAAATTATTTATCTTCTCTGTTCTGACGTTCCTTTTCTTTAAATGCCAAATCAAATTAAAAGGTATCACAGCCCTCCAAAATCCTAAACTTACACAACTCCCACCTCAAACAAAAAGAAAGCCACTGTAATGCAACACCAGACCTAAACACAATACCATTGCTAGAGAATAAACTTAGAGAAAATGAGTTGTTAAATATGTATTATTGAATTAGAAAAAATTGATTACAAGGTTTAGGGAACCAAGATTTTACACACAAGTTGTTTATAGCAAACTAATGAACTCATTAATAATTCATTAATAAATTCGCTTATCTAAAGAAGGATAACTAAGTTAATAGACTTAGTCAATGTAAAAGACTTAACAAACCCTAATAAGCCAACGAACTTAAGGACTTAGAGACTTAGTTACATTACTTGATTACTCTTTTATCCTTTGTATTCCCCATGAACTAAATATGTCTAAGGGGAGCACATTTTGCTTCAGTCTAACAAAAAGGAATATAACACTAGGAGCTTTGTCAATAAGTTTGTTACTTAAAACTGAGATGAAATGTGTTTGACTATGATGGATCTTTGTGCAACCTTTTTTTTGACAAATCAAAGATTAAGCTCAAAGTGTTTACTTTTTAAGAGTTGATGCTTATATTTATGAATTAAGGATTCAAAGTCTTGAACTCTGAAAAGAAGAGAGAAAGAAATGAAAATTAGACAAAGAATCAATTAGGACACAAAGGGTAATCAGAGAATTGGCAAAGAACAAGAGAATTCCTATAAGGAGAACCCCAAAAGCTCATGATTAGACACATAATCCTGATTTGAAATCTAAGCTCAATTTAATACATAATCTTGATTCAATGATTAGACACATAATCCTGATTTGAAATCTAAGCTCAATTTAATACATAATCCTAATTCAATGATTAGACACATGTACCCCATATAATCACCCACATCATCATAAAAATAAAAACCTAAAAAACACTGAGAAATAAGAGACAAAAACACATACTTCTAAAAACCAGACAACAAAATAAAATCAAAAAACATTATATTATCATATAAAATAGACAACGTACCACAATGTACCACAATCCTCATATTTTCAATAGACATTAAAGGAAACAGAGAACATACCATAATGTACCTTCTCGAAGAAAATACGCTATCTGAGAGATTGCAACTTCGAAGCTTCTAGGTGCAAGGATGGAAGGAGACACCTTTAGAGAGAGGGAGACAGCTTCAGAGAGAGGGAGACAACTTTGTAGAGATGGAGAGAGGGAAACAGAGAAAGATAGCTTCAGAGAGAGGAAAGGGGAAACAGTGGGAGACAACTTCAGAGAGAAAGAGGGAGAGAAATGGTGACGAAGAGGGTTAGGGCAATAGATTGGGACAAATGATTAGGGAAAAAGGCTTTGCGAATTAGATTCAAAAATTAGTGATGGGTTCTTACCCATTGCTAACTCAGTCACTGACAAGGCCACTTGGCAGACGTAGTGATGACCAAACAAAAACTATCATTGAACTAAATAAAAAGTAGCGACGAGGCTAACCCATCACTAAATAGCACGTACAACAACCATCGCCAATCTAGAAGGAAGTAAAAAATTTGGGGGGAAACAAATCTAGTGACGGATGTCGTCATTCCTAATATTGGCGCGTAACAAAAAACACTAGAGGGAAACTAAAAAACAAGGGTGAGAAATGTAGTGACTGTGTTAGCAACGACATCGGAGTAGCATCAAGGTTTTTTAGTAGTAGCTACGAGGGAACCCTCTGTCGCTACATTTTCTGGACTTAGCGACTGAATCCAACTGTCTTTATCTTCACCCATCTAGCGACTGAATCCAACCGTCGCTATCTTCACCAATCCATCGACCGCATCCAACCGTCGCTACCTATGCCTCTTTATTTTTTTTGGTTTCCCTCCAAGGGATTTTGTTGGTGCCCAAATGTACCGATGACTGAACCCCGTCGCTTATGCACCAGTACTTCCTTCAGCAACAGGAAACACACTGTCACTAATTCTTAGTAACTGATAGGGTCCTATAGCGATGAAAACATATCGTCGCTACTTTGCGCACCAACATACAAAACTTGGAGGCAAAGCAAAAAATAGAGGGAAATGAATATAGCAATCAGGGTGGCGACAGATTCCCATGTAGAGACGGCATTAGAGACGACTTTTTATAAAAATTAGCGATGGTACTATCGTGGTCGCTAATCTGGTCATTAGCTTTCTTTTTGGGGTCCTTTTTCATATGGCGGTCACTAACTCGGTCGCTAATTAGTGACGGTGTCAGGTGGTTGCTAAGTCTAAGTAGCTGTTAGTGGTTTTTTTAGTGGTGTCATAACATTTTTAAGTGTTGGCCCGTCTTATATAGGTTTAACCTTATTATGGTCAAGTCTAGGTATTGGATGCCTGTAGTTGATGGTAATGTATTTAATGGCTCTATAGTTAGTGCACATTCTCCATGAACTATCCTTTTTTGGAATAAGTAAAAAAGGTAAGACATAAGGACTTAAACTCTCCTTTGTCCATCCCTTAGATAATAGTACATTAACTTGTTTTTCTATCTCAAGGCTTTCTTTAGGATTAGATCTATATCCAGGCCGATTAGGTGATGTAACATCCCGATTTAAAGATTAATTACCGAATGAAATTAAGCCATTAGAATAATAATTGCAAAGTGGAAAATTACTTGTTAATTATAATTAACTTAATTAATTTAACTTAAGAAAATAATGGCTGATTAATTGTGATTAATTGTTAATAGCTGGCTGCTTGTGATTGGTGTGTGATGTGAGTGGACTGACGTTCATGAACTCCCACCCCACTCTTCTTCCCTTCGTGCGCATATACATATGTCCAGAGCCATTGTTGTTATTCATTTCCCTTTAGACTTCCTCTTCCGCTACTTCTCTTCTCTTCGTTCTCTCTTCTCTTCTTCTTCTTCGCTCTCCTTCTTCTCCCTTGTTCTCTATTCTCTATTTCTGGAAACCCACGACGACGGTGCTGTAGAAGATTCAGAGTTTCCTTCTATTGGTAAAGGACGATCATCGAAGCGGAAGAAGAACAACTTCCTGTCCCCGAGCCAATTGCAGAGTACAACTGTGCTCGAAGGGAGACTGAACGGGTGAGAGTACTGGACGGAGTAAATGGGACAGAGGACCAACGTCAAACAAGGGAACCTCTTGGAGTCTCTTAGTTGGTAGGGGGGTATCTTATATCTTAAATGCATGGGTTATGGACGGGTTTCGGGTGTTAAAGACTTGTTGATTCTGTGTTTGATGTTGTGTTGTGGTTGCATGAAGAATGTGTGATACCCAGATGCATGATGATTAGGTGTTGAGTGATGCATGTCTAGTTCCGTCTGTGAAATGCATGTTAATAGTCTTGAGAATGTCGAATGTTTGCATGAAAAGAATATGTTGGTGTGTTGTTGATGATTGCCATGTGATTTATATGGCATGCAAGTGGCCATGAGTATTAAATCCTGACTGCATGTGAGAAATGTTGTTTCTGCGAGTCTGATGATGTTTTATACCGATTGCATGTAATGCATGTACTGTTAAATGAAAGATTGTATATATATAAACTCTGTGTTTGTGTGATCAATCCACGTGTGGCGCATGGGATGCGTTAATGCTGGGAGCATGTCGTGTGGGACACTACCATCGGTTATTAAAAGCGTGAGATGCTGTGAAATCCTTTTGAGTGGGACTCAAGGTAAGCCTTTGAGTGGGACTCAGGCTACCCGTGAACACCGCCATTAGCGCTGAGAGCGTTGGTGTCACATGTGTGGGGAAACAGTTTGGTACCTGTAAAATGGCCAAGTCAGCTGGGAGCTGAATAAAAGGCTGGGAGCCTACGTTGCAACGAATAAAAACCGATTACACACGAATGCAGATCTGAGTGATTGAATTCCGTGTACTTGTACAGTTGATGTTAATTGTGACCTGATTGCATGCACATGTGTAAGGTTATTGGGCATGATATGTGTATATAGCCGAGTGATAACTGAATAGATTCTGATCAGAAAATATTTTATGTGTGTTCTGATTAATTGGTATTGTGTATGTTTTGATGGTTACTGTGTATATTTATATTGTTGCTTAACTGAGGAATAATCCTAGTCAGTATCTATCATTTAATATCTAAGATACTGACCCCCCTACTGTGGCTATATTTTACAGTGAATGTTTCCCAATAGAGGAATGATACCTAAGGCCGTAAGTGAACTCCATTATAGTAAACTTATTAGAAGCTAAGAAGATCCTTAAGCGAGGCTTGACTTAGTAAGATAACTTGAGTGAGAAAGACTAGATATGTCGAGTGAAAAATGAGTGAAATAACCCGAGTGGTAAAAGACCGTGAAAGATATTCTGAGCGGAAGTACTCTTAGATTCTGAGTGGAATGACCGTGGGAATCATTTCCCGAGTGGTCGACATTTGTATTCTGAAAGAATAATGTTGTGGAGTGTGATGTAAACTTCCGAAAGAAGCTTGTACGTGTAAGGTTAATCCGAATAAATCATGAGTAAAGGCTTTTTCGAGTGGACTTAGACTCTGAAATCCGAGTGAGGGAATACCGAGTGGAGATACTCGCCTCAGCGATTAAGTGTTCGCTCCAGCGAGTGTGAGTGAAAGGAAGGTCTCTGATGGGTTCCGCTTAAGTTATGCGTACTTCGCCCAAGCGTGTTGGGTTGTCTCGCTCGAGCGATATTGAATCTTGCCTGAGCGAGTAGGCGCTGTTGGGTTCGCTCATGTCCTGCATCTTCCGCTGTTGCCTTGTGGATGGTTCACATTCCTTTCCCTTCTTTCTTGTCCTGATTCTACTCTCCTTAACCCTCAACTGCTTATTTTGCCCTTGTATCCCCTTTGATTTTTGGAAAAATTTTCCTGGTCTCGGTTTATTCTCAAATTATACTCAGGATGTTTCATTTTGGTATCAGAGCATCCTTGAGAAATCATGGATGTTATAGGTAAGCTAGATCTTGGGATTAAATCTATTTGATGCTCAATGCCCCTAATAGGTGGTAATCCATTGGGTATGTCCTTAGGAAATATGTCCCTAAATTCTTCTAAAAGATTCTGAACTCTTATGGGTAAGCTAGAAAGGGAGGAGCCCATTGAGCACACAGAAGTGGTAGGAGTGTCTACAGGGTATATGATATACATGGATGATAACTTATTTTTGTTTACTATCTTTTTTAGTTTTTCTTGATTTTTATTTTTGGTGAGAAGAGGAAACACTTACTTCTTTATCCCTTTTTAACTTCATTTGAAGCTGATCTTCCAAAACTTGTTGAGGAGTTAAGGGATGTAAGACAATTTTCCTATCATTGAGTTTGAAAGTGGGGGTATTAGAGAACCCCTCATGGGTAACCTTCCTATCGAACTATCAAGGTCATACCTAGAAGTATGTGGGGGTTGCTTCCATAGGAACTACATCATATTTAACCTCATCTTTATAGTATCCTATCGTGAAGGCTATCAAGACTTGCTTATTGACTAACATCTCACCTCTCTCATTCAACTATTGAAGCTTATATGATCTAGGGTGATCTATTAGGTTGAAGCCCATTTTATGCATTAACCTTTGACTAGCAACATTGGCATAACTTCCACTGTCCATAATGAGATAACACAATTTTTCATTTATGTAACATCTTATGTAAAAGATGTTCTCTCTTTATGTACAATCATCAATCTTTACATGGATTCCAAGTAACCTTTGAATCATGTAAAGTTCACCATCATCTCCCAATATATGCTCATTATCATATAAGTCACTACTTGAGTCACCACTTGAAGAGTGAACATTAGAATCAGACTCTGATTAACTTGAGTAGTTCCCATTATTTTTCAAAATCATGGTTTTCTTAGTAGGACAATATGAAGTAATATGACCTCTACCTAGACATTTAAAACATTTTATGGTAAAAGATTTGAAAGAAGAAGGTTTTATTGTGAAGTCATGCTTATCTTTGTTAGTCCTATACAGTTTACCCTCTTTATGCAACCCACTTTTAACATATGGAGAAGAAGTGCCCATTCCCTTCTCCCAAGGGTTTCTTTCAAACTTGTTTTTTCTAAGGTTAGAATGCTCCTTGCCCTTCTACTTGGGTCTAAAGGGTTGATAATCCCCTTTATTATAGGAGTCCCTCTAACTAAGTTGGCTTTCTACCTTGGTGCACTGGTGAATTAATTTCTCTATATCTACACTAGGCAAGAGTTCTACCCTGTTTTTAATGTTCCTATTAAAACCATGAAAAAACCTATGCATTAGGGTTTTTCATCTTCTTCTAGGTTTGCCCTAATCATGGCTATTTCTAAGGCCTTATAATAATCCTTTATAGATTTAGAGCTTTGGGTAAGCCTATTTAGCTTAGCTAATAGTTCCCCTCGTAGTAGTTTAGAATATATCTCTTTCTTAAAAGGGCTTTCAAATCTAACCAATCTTCTATTTAAGGAAATTTATCTTTTTGTCTCTACTTATAGATTTGGGTCCACCAGACCAAAACATAATTTTGAAAGCTTAGGGTTAAAATTCTAACCTTTTTTTGCATCTTTTATTTGGTGGGAGTTGAAAAGTTGTTCAACCCTCATCTCTTACTCCAGTTAAGTCTCAACATTACTCTTCCCATGGAAGAGTGAGATCTCTAGTTTAACTTCTCTTTACCCTACATCATCCCTTTTGTAATGCACCTTGACCTAGGTTTATCCTCACTTTCATTCTCCTGATGTCTACTATGTCTTTGATTTCTATCCCTATTTTTCTACCTAGTTTGGTCATTTCTATTTTCTAGGTTATCTAACCTAGTGTTGATTTTATTAAGGTTTTCCATGATTACCCTAAGCGGGGACATATTATCTCTATCACTAGATGACATTTTGAAATTCAAAAAGGCAAACAAGAAAAACAGATAAGAGATACTAGTCGAGGATGTATGCAAGACAAGAATTAAAATGCAATATGAAAACTAGGATGTCTACTAGAATGTTGTACTAGGTTGTCTACCTAAGATGTTTTACTAGGTTTATGCTATACTAGGTTGTCTATGTTTTATGAGACCAACTACTCTAGTCCTAGGTTTGAAACTACAATTAGTTATATATAGGGAAGTTACAAGTTAGGTGATAACTAATTAACAACCTAACAACTAAATTTAGTTATGGAAATTTAATAGTTAAAACCACCCTAAGTTGTTAAAACTAACCCAAATAACAAATTTAGTTATAACAATCTAACAACTAACAAATTCTAGTTATAACAACTAACAATTAACCATTTCTAGTTATAACAACGCTAACCAAATTAACTAATTTTAGTTAAGAAGTTGAAACTACCTAACCAATTAAGTAATTTTGTTAGAACGACTAACAATCTGTAGAAATTAGGTAAAATATGTAACTAGAATGATGAATGCAAGTGTCTAGCCAAATTTACCTTATGGAAAACTAGAAACATTAACCAATGTCAAAGTTCTTTTTGCTTGAAATGTAAAAGTCCAAAATACAAGGACTAAAAGTGAAATACAAAGAATTAAAAATTTGTTTGAAACTTTTTAGGGTTACAAGGCTTTTGCACTCCTACAAGTCTTCAACTTATTCTGCAAGTCCTTCTCCACCACTTTGGCTACACAATGAACAAATTTAAAGTAATTGTTAAGAAAATCAAATCCAAAACTGAACCACTCCTCTCACAAAATGTGTTTCACTTAACTTTTCCTTTAGACCTTCAATTATTTTTCACCTCATTCAATTTGCACTCTCACCTACTATTCCCCAAAGAATGCTACCATTTGAGATGAATGAAGAGAATATCCAAGAGAAATTCAAAGGAAATAGAAACTCAATAACAAAACTTGGAAAGAAGAAGACAAGTAAAAAAAATTCAATTTGAAAGAAATGGTTACTCAAAATGAGTATAAGACTTTGACAAGAGACCAACCTAATAATCAACAAATGTTCAAATGAATAAAGATGACACTCTATACTATAGGTTAATACCGAGACATACAAAAATTAACACTACTTGACAAACAACAAAAATAAAATCCAACAACAAAAGGCTAGCACTCATAAACCCTAGATTCTAGAATGCAACAAATGTGTAGGAAAAGGCTTTAAATGTAATTGAATTTTAAAAATTGATGTTTGTTATGTGAAATTCAAGCAAAATGAGATGGTTCTTATTATATACACAGAACTGTGCCCTTACCCAAAATGTTTCACACTTTCTTTTTGTCACTTTTTGCTATTACCCCCTTTGTATTTTGTTATTTTTTTATTAGGGTTTGTATTCTTTCTTTTGGGTAATTCTTTTTCACTATTTTTAATCTTTCTGTTTCTGTTTTTGGTACTAAAAAACTACACTTGTACAGCCCCAACCGAAGCCATACAACAAGGGAATTAAAATTCAATTTTAGGTACCTTTCACTACACTAAGCATGCATCTTCTTCCAAGAACATTTAGGCATGGAAGGAAATGTAATTTGGACAAGTTTTATGATGCAACAAGATGAAAAATAGAATTTTAAGGAAAGCTGATAGTGTTGGACAGAAAGTAAAAATAACCTAGAAGCAATATTTTCTATAGAATTAAAAGTAACAACCCTAATTTTGAGCACAAGATTGGATCACCTAAAAGTGAGATGATCATACAACAAGAAATTAGAGCTTGAGCTAATTAAAAATATGACTTTTAATGGCATAAAAAATCAGCACCTCTACCACAGATTCAATGCAAAGAAACTTAGAAACCAAGACAAGCTCCAATTATGCATTATACACACCTATTTTTGTATCTAGAAGTTTAATGCATATAACATGGCATTGGTACAAGGATAAGGCTGAATTTAACAATGGTGCAAGACAATGGAACTAGAGTAAAGATGACATATCCAATTCTGAATTTTAAAGAACTCAACATAATATGCGCAAAATCAATGAAAGAATACAAAAGAAAAGCCAAGGTCATGCATCTTTTTGTATTTTTCTTTAATTTTTCAACAAAAGAACTACATGAAACTATGAACAAGGCTATGAAAAACAAAATTGCAACAACCAAACTCAAAATTTAGGATGTGATTTTAGAGAAGAAAAGAAGAAAGATGGCACCTTAGACTCGTGATACCACATGATATAACCTATTCTTCAACTTGTAGGCAAAAAGATGGATTTAGCTATCTTTCTTTCTTCAAATCTTGATATTGATTAACTTAAGATCTTAAGAGCATTTTGGAAGCATGTAGAAAAAGGGAAAATTGAAAAGAAAAATATGCCAAGAAAAGGTAAGACTATGGTATTTAAAGGGAAAATATAAAAGGAAAGGGTTAAGGGTGGAAATGATTTGATGAAGGTGAATAGAATGGATAGAAAAGATGAAGGAGATGCCACCAAGAGACTTGGATAAGTCTCTAGCCTGCCACTCTAGGGATGGTCACCTAGTTATGAGAGCTTGAAGTAGGTTAGAACTTTTTCTATCCTAAAGGGAAGTATGAACTCACTTCTCACAAATTTGTATTTTGTTGAAAACTAATGGTACCAAATACAAAGAAGAAACAAGCCTTATATAGGCCATGAGGTATTCCAACAAGGCATGCTAAGTTGAGCTTCTAACACCTTTCTAGGCCTAATTAGCTAAAATGAGAGAATGATGGCCCAAATACAAGCCCAAGCCTAAAAGTGGCCTAATGACCATGCAAGGCCCAAATTCCATCTCTAAAATATATGAAACCTTAATATACACTTAAAATCCCATGTCCCATAAATATCACATGAAAAATATGAAAAGGTCTTCAAGTGGTCCTTCTTGGGCTTAGGCCCATGTAGAGTAGTCAAGAAGGTAGCTAGGGTTTGTTGGGTGATGATTTTGGCCTTCTTTATCCCCGCCCTAGTCAAGGGACCTTTGTAAAGCTCTAGACCCTTGTCTAGGATTGTGATGAGATCTTCCCTTACCATGTCCTTATCAATTTCCCAATGAAACTAAAGGCTGGCAATACACCAGACTTTTACACAATAAATGATTTGAAGAATAAAGTGTAAGGTGTTTCATTGAACTTAGTGTATGAAAGATTTATAGAAATGAACAGATACACTAAGTAAATAAAGACAAAAGACCTAGGTCTTCTGGAGGCATAATAATAAAGAAGGCCTTTGTTTAAGAAAAGCTAAGAAGAGATTAAGAGAACTTTGATAACAAAGAATGATTCTCCTTAATAATCTTGTTCTCAATTTGAAAATGAATCTCTTCAAATATATAGGCCACTCAAGATGACCGTTTGATAATTTGGTGAGGAGATATAGCCATTGGAAATTCTTTGAAGGAGTTTTTCTTGATTACAAGCACCAGACCTTTGATAAATTGAAGAAATGCCAAAAGGTTGGGTATGAAGAACTTTTAAAGCTTTGTATGAAAATAGTGTTCCTTGAGGTCTTCAAAGCATAAAGCCAATTTGTTGGCTTTCTTTCTTCTAATAAACGTGCAGAGAATAATGCTATTATCCTTTTACAACTTCCTGGTAGAAAAGCTGACTTAAATAAGCCTTTTTGAAATGTCCAGGGTAGCTACGTTGATTTCTTCAAAAAGTGCTTTAGTTGATCCCCTGATTTATCTCTTATCTTCTTTGATGATAAGTATAGTTTTTTTTATAAGAGCTTCACTTTCAGAGTATCATCAAAAAGGATTTAGAACGTTGCATGGTTAGGATATGAGAGTAACATTCATGTTGCATGATTCAGTTGCTTCAAGAGTCTGAGGTCTGATTTGATGAACCAAAGGTCTGAGCATTCTTAAATCAGACTCTATTGAGTGTAGTTTTGAATTAGACTTTTTCTTGAATCAGACTTTTGTCTTTGATGGACTCCCCCTTTCTTTTGTAACCTGTGCATTTAGTATTTATCTTCCTGAAACACTTGATTTAAACTGGTTAGATCATACATGGATAAACTTCATTTAAATTAAATGCCTTGATATGTATTAGTAACAAATCTTAGGGTCTGCTTCTATTGACACATCTTGGGGTTTGGTCAAAGGTTATTACCAAATATCTTTTTCAAACTAGACTCGATTTCAATAGATGTATATGTTAAATGATGAGTATATATGATTGTGGTTAAATCCATTTTAGAATTTGTTATTTAACATATAATTGCTGACCCTTTTACATTTGTTTGTAAAGTTCTTTAAGAGGATTAGTAGCAAATGTATATAGCTTTTGGATTGTATATGCCTTGGTCAGCTCGCTATTTTATAGTTATATATATATATGATGTATACAACTGTTAGTAGACAGGTAGCTGGATATCTCATTGGAGATTTACATGATGGTTGCATGTGAGGATGTGATGATGATGGAATGGATATAAATTATGATTTTACTATAGAGAGAACTGTATTATCAAATGCCTAGGAATTACAATTTTGCTATGTTTTTAGCATTTGATTTGCATTGGACAAGCTATGTGAAATGGGAATATGAAAACCACCATTAGACCCTTGATAGATGTATCTAGAATTTAAGATATTGTTGATTAGCAATTTGGTTAGGAATGCTTTGCAGCATTAAGATTTAAAGGCATGTTGATTTGAGAAGGAAGTAAGCCTAAAATAGGAACTAGATAGGTCATATTTTAATTTGTGAGATTTCAGAACTTTGAAATAGGTTGGTTAGCACCTATAGTGGATTTAAAATGTGTTAGGACTGTTTTAGACCCCTTTGGATTGGGTTGGAATGGTTTACTAGGTCCAAATGACCTACAAATGGCCAATTTGTATTTTCCATATAACTCCATTGTTTTTGAGAATTTTTAGGTGTGGTTGTGGCACTAGTTCACAAATAGAATGAATAAGCTTATGTTAAAATTTAGTGACATTCGGAGGTTAAACAAATAAGTTAAGGTGCACGGAAGTTGGCTAGAGGCCAAAATTCTACATAACTTTCTACATAATGACCCAAGACAAGCTTCAACACGCATGTGATAATATGAGCGATTGATAGGTCATAAACATGATGTATTAGGATTGATTTCCATGTCAAAATACAAAGAATTACATGAGTTATGTGTGTGCCAAAATGTTCTAGATAATGCATGGGTCTAGGTGTGAACACCTATTTCGGTCCGGTCAGTTTTCACCAAGAATGGGGAATTTTCAAAAAAAAAATCCAACTCGGAAATGATCATTTCCGAGTAAGATGACTTGGAATGATCATTTCCGAGTAAAGAGTCTCCGGGTGATGCCTGTCTGAGTGCTATGTCTCCGAATAAGGAGTTTCCGAGTGGGCCTTAAGTGTGGGAGATATTTCCAAACGAAGAAAAGGCTTCAAGAAAAGGCTCGGGTAAAGATTTTTTAATTCCCATGTGTCCGAATGATGATTTCCGAGTGGGCTATTCCGGGGAAAGACATTCTGAGTAAAATGAGACTGGTTATGTGAGTATCCCTCAGGTGGAGATAAATCCGAGTGGAAGAAATCGGTTACAGCCACTCTGAGTGAAAAAAGACTGAATATAAACAAATACCGTCCTAAAGACTGTTGTCCTAGCAGAGGAAGCCCCTGAATGAACATTTGTTGAATAAAAACAGGTCTCTGAGTGGTATATTTTAGAGAAAATATCCTTTCAAACAAGGAAGGGTCCGACCGGTAATGAACCTCTTTCAGCCCAGATTCTCAAGTGTCATTCTGAGTGAACATGACTGAATGGTTTGATTGACGATTGAAACCTTTCTGAGTCTGACTCCTGAATGAACATATCCGAGTGGGTTGATTTTCCCGAGTGAATATATCCGAGGGATTGGTTGACGAGTAAAACCATCCTGATTGGAAAGTAAAGCCGACTCCCAAGTGAGTACATCCGAACTGTTGATTGTCGATAGAAAAACCATTCTGATTGAAAAGAAAGCCAGCTCCCGAGTGAATGCACCCGGAGAATTATTGAAGCTGAGTTCCAAATTTTGAGTGGGAAGTAAGGCCGGTTCCTGAGTGAATGCACCCGGAGAATTGTTGAAGCTGAGTTCCAAATCCGGAGTGGGAAGTAAGGCCGGCTCCCGAGTGAATGCACCCGGAGGATTGTTGAAGTTGAGTTCCAAATTCTGAGTGGGGAGTAAGGCCGGCTCCCGAGTGAATGCATCCAAAGGATTAATTGACGATTGAGGCTGAGTTTTAAATTCTGATTGAAAAGAAAGCCAACTCCCGAGTGAATATATCTGAGGGATTAATTATCGAGTGAAACCATTCTGATTGGAGAGTAAGGCCGGCTCCCGAGTGAATACGTTCGAGTGGTCAGATTCTCTCAAGTTCCATTCTGATTGAAAAAACAAGGACGACTCCTGATTGTACATCCTAGTGGGTTGATGCACAATTGAAACAATTCTGAGTGAAAACCAAGGATGATGAATGTGTCCGATTGAATTACTCCTAAGCCATGTATCCGACTAAGGTTTCTCCAAGTGATTCAATCCCAGTGATGTGTTTCCGAGTAAAACTTACTTCACGATTGAATTAATTATAAGTCAAAAAAAGAATGTTTCTGACCTGTTGACCAGGGATATAGCCGAGTAAAATATTTCTGAGATGTAGATTGAATCAAGCAGAGGGGCCAAATGAATGCTTCAAGCAGAAGCGCTACCGAGCAAAGCCCCTCCAATTGAAGCAACTCCGATTGAGTGTTTTAAACAGTGATACATCCGGGCTAAGCAACACCGAGTGAAGCAACAGAGGTCCCGATTAATGCTTCTCAGAAAACCATTTCCGAGTCAATAATCTGTAAGTTCAATCCCACACCGAGTGTCAGACATCGGATCAGACCTGTGGATTCAAGCTTCCACTCGGTTTTTTATATGAGAGCATTTATTCCTCTCGGATTGATTCCCACTTGGTTTTTTTTATATAAGAGCATTTATTCCTCTCGGATTGATTCCCACTCGATCTTTTATATGAGAGCATTTATTCCTCTCAGATTGATTCCCACTCGGTCTTTTATATGGGAGCATTTATTCCTCTTGGATTGATTCCCACTGTGGGTGGATACTGGCTGAGGCACTAATCCGAGTCAAAAGAAGAATGCCGGTTTCGTATCTCCATTATTCGCCCATGCTGACTTAGATTTCCTCTATCCAAGTGGATCCTTGAATTATGGGGGGCGGCCCATAACAAGACAAAGGAAGAAAATAATAAAGAAGTCCCACTAGCTGCCATTCTCACTAATAGTCAATGTCCAGGCTGTTTCCTCAAAGCACCATTCAAGTTGATTTGCTAATTTTATGGGGCGGCTGATAACAAACAAAAATCAAAATAATAAGTTATTCATCAGCTGCTGTTCCCCATAAAATCATTGGTGGCCAGGCTGTTCAAGCAATCAGTGCACACCTGAGATTCCTATAAATACCCCAACGAAAGAGGAAGAAGGGGATCCTGAAGCCTTTATGTTGAGAGAACTCTGAAGCATTTTCCTTTAGAAAGAAGAAACACTATCCTAAAGCCTCCACACCGTCCTGCTCCTCAACTTTCCATACCGTCCCAACTCCTCTTAAAGCCTTTAAACCATCATCCTCTCCTTAAAACCCACACCGTTCAACCTCCCTCAAATCCTCAAACCAACACTGTCCCTCTCCTCACCAACACTGTCCCTCTCCTCAAACCAACACCATTCTGCTCCTAAATCTTCACCACACCATCCAGTCCTTCTCTCCTCACCAACACCCTCACTCTCTCCTCACCAACATCGTCCCTCTCTCCTCACCCACACCGTCCTTCTCCTCACCAACACCGTCCCTCTCTCCTCACCCATAGCGTCCCTCTCTCCTGACTCACACCGTCTTTCTCCTCACCAACACCGTCCCTCTCTTAAAACCCACTCCATCCAACCTCTCTTAAACCACCATACCGTCCAACTTCTCTACTCCACACCGTCTAGCCCCTCAAATCCTCTCAAACCCACACCGTCCAACTCCTAAATCCCACACCGTCCTTCTCTCCTCATTCACATCAGTTCTCTCTCTCTCCTCTCGAACCACACCGTCCAACACCTCAAATCCTTCACAATATCGTCTAGCTCCCCTCAAGCCCACAACACCGTCCAGCTCCTTTCTTACCACACTGGTCCCACTCTGCCCCTCATTGTTAATGCTTGTATTTATTTATTTTCTGTTAAATTAATTGCTGTTCGATGACTCTGTTTCCTTTTCAATTATTAATTAATTTCTATTGATTGATAAATATTAATAAAAGTGAGTGCTTCACACATTCTATTTGGACTAGCATAAAAGTTGTAATTATTATTATTATTATTATTATTATTATTGTAATTTTTATTATTTTTAAAAAAAAGGTGGAGCGAGTTTAATTTGGACGAGACGTCCTGTTAATCTCATGTAAAAATTCCGTGTTTATCTTTGTATATTTTGTCATTTCGTATGCTTTCTTTTCATGAAGAAGTTAAAATAATTTCTAAGTTAATTATAATGCGCGCTATCATGTTGAGGTAACTGTTTTTATAACGGACACCTCACCTGTAATCAGACTCCCAAATTTGGAATTTTATTTTTTGACCAATGCTTTAACGAAAGGTTTTCCCGGTATTTTATCCTAAAAAATATTGGTGGTGACTCCCTGTTTTTCTTTTCAAAAGGATTTCGAAACATGTTCACGTTTTAAACAAATTTCTAAGGGTCGGCTGTGCCACCGCGATCCCGGTCGCGACAGATGGTGACTCCGCTGGGGATTTAGAGAGTCAAGCCAATCAATTTGATAGCGCATGTTTTAATTAGTATAATGATTATTTAACTTCTTCCTTTATTTTATTTTTTGTCAATATTTGTATATGGTTTCTGTTTGGTTTGTATTCTATCATTTGCGTTCTGTTAATGTTTGTGATTGTTGAACCCTAGGGTAGGAGACTTTATTTGTTGCTCTATGTTTGTTCTATGCGCAGGATGAGTAAGGTACAGGTATTGAATGCCTCTTTCACACACTACACTCTCAATTTGCACACACTTTTAAGTGGGACCCTATACCCGGGCCCAAATGAAACTTAAGAATAGGGGAGATTGGTAGCGGAGCCATTTGGGATGTACTTCCTGTCTGGTTACCGTGAGAATCTCAACTAGACTTCGACTTATTCATGGTGCCCACACCTAGTAGACTTCTTACTGTTGTGGTCAACATCATGAGTAGGATCTTGGCTCTAGTGACCTTTAGAAGTTTTAGAACAAGTCACCTAATGCGAGATATCACTGTTAGACAAACCTTAGAACTATTAGGATACCTTCAGAAAAACCCACCTTAAGGCACAAAGGGGCAAACTTTACTTCTACCTTTTCTCATTCTCACTTTCCCTTCTGATCCAAATTAGGGGACCACTTACCCGTTTAGTGGATTACTTTTTCAAAAAATGACATACTTTTAACTAATGATCCTTTAACGGGAAAGTAGTCCTTTCCTTTTATGCTTATTTGTTTAAGTCTTTGGGCCTTGAGTTACGGACCTTTCGAATCATCGAAAAAAAAATCAATTCTTTTTGTATTGACGATGATCAGAAAATCCATAGTTCACATGACCTTTGATTTGACATAAGTTTTGTCAAATTGTAACCCCTAAATACAAAAATGTTTTCAAGAAAGTTACTAGGGGAGTATCGATTTGTAAAACATGTCAATTCCTGATAGCTTTTTCTCTCTATTCTTGTCAGAAGCTATTCAGAACTTAACGAATACCCTTTGAGTAGACATGGAAATTAACATGGGATTGAACTTATAGGATGAAAACCATGGTTGCCTGAGCCAGAGACGTTTGAGCTCAAGGCTCTTACCTCAGAATGAAGAATTCTTTTGTCTTCACACCTATCCCGTATTAATTTCCATGTTTACCGTACTTAGTACTTTTGAACGATACATTCTAAGGAACGGTTAAAGGATGCTCGTCAAGGACTGTGATTGTTTTCCACGACATTCTCCTTCCTTCTGTTTCCACCTGACACTTTTTGTTTTTTTTTCTCTGACACCGAAAAGCACCCTTACCCGACTTTCAAAGGAGACTCATGGCTGAAAGAGAGCAAGAAATTAAAAACCTCAAGAATGAAGTTAACCAACTAAAAGAGCAAGTGGCAGAGATGACCAAACTTTTAGAAAAGAAGATCATAGAAGGGGAACCCTCTGTGGGTATCAATAATGATCAACATCTACCAACCACCCCACTCCATCCTCCTGGACTGACAAAAATGCAAATTCCCTCTTCCATGATACCTCCCATCACTATCAACAGGACCAATCCCATCATTAACCCTCAACCAACCTATGGCATGTCTTATGCACCACAACACGCCTTCATGGGCTCAAACAACAACCTGCCCTATGCGGTTTCCTCAAAATACTCTCCCCCGTTCCATAACCAACAAGAGGATCATGATTTACAAACCATGAACCCCATATTTCACGATCCTCCCAATCGCCTGAGGCATATGTCACAAGAATATCTGCATCGGGAGAAAAGAGAAAAAGAAAAGGGGATGCTAATTCCATTTCCTATAACCAAAAAAGGGCCCAACCCAGACTAATGACTCATACTTCCTTTCAACCTGCCAAACCCCCTACACCTTACATGGCTGCCACCACCCCTGACCAAGGCTCCAATCTTTTCCCATTCCAACTTTGCTTTCGTCTGTATATCCCTCAAATACCTTCCCATTCTCATTTGCCACAGCCCTACTGTCCCTCACTAGGGCAGACTCAGCCACCTAATCCAGACCGAAGCACAGTAAAACCCACTGATAGTTGAACACCGGTCTAGTTCGACCCTATTCCCATAACCTACACAAAACTTTTACCTCACCTTATCCGTAGTTCCCTTGCAGTACCCTGTCAACCGATGGCTCCTCCTTACCCCAAAGGTTATAATCCTAATACCCGATGTGATTACCATGCTGGAGCCCCAGGGCACTCTACTGAGGACTGTTACGCCTTAAAATTCAAAGTGAGGGATCTGATTAAAGCCAAGTGGCTAGATTTCCAAGAAGGGGGTCCTAATATAATCATAAACCCCAGGTCTAATCATGAGAATCCTGGGATCAGTATGATAAGGAGGGACTGGAGGCATGGAGAGGATGCAAGCTTTGTGATTTGCACGCCAAATGGAGAGATTCATGACCAGAAGACCACCTAGCTCTTTACGACTTTAAACTTTTTTTTATGACTTTTCAACCCAAACGCTATGCCTAAGGCATTGGGATATCTTATGTAATAAGGGCAAAAGCATATTTTTTTATCATTTTAGGTTTTTCTCAATGAATGCGTATCAAATTTCAAAATGTTTCCATTTGCTTCCCTTATTCGTTTTAACTTTACCTTTATCCGTTGGCTCTCTTTTATTCTCTTTGCCATCATACACTAAAAAAAACATCCATCCAAAAATGGTCCTTCTGAGAACAATGAGATCACAATCCTATTTCATAACTTTGATCACCTGGTTGATCACGCTAACAAAGAGGATACCAAAGACGAAAATCCGTTGGTCGAATTAACCAGAATGTTTGGATAAAGGGTCATCTAACTCTATCCAAAAGCGTTCGACAAGGTCAACACATGGAGCGAAGAGGATTCATAAACAACTGGAAAATCAATCGAGTCACCTTAGAAGAAGTTATAGTATGACAGTAATGACATAAAGTCTACATGAATAAAGATAATGCCAGACTCCTTAATGGGATATCTACCCTTCAAAGGAATGACCAACATGGATGACAAAGGCTTGCTAAGACCCATAAATGTAAACATGGTCAAGAAATACTCTGCCAAAAAACAAAACAAAAACAAAAAAGAAGTCAAGGTTGGTGCCCTATACATATACTAATTGGGGTGAGTTGATTCATAGATCAAACTATCACTTTTCCACATGGGGGCGTAAACGTTATCAAGCTAAGAACGCGACAAAAACAATGTTTCATCTGTGTCACAATCAACACCTTAACCTTAAGGGAGTATAACTATTCCCATATCAGTGTAACCAAGGGAGTGGTCTACTGTGATACCATTAATATCATAGTTCTTTGCCACATTGGCTAAGAGTAAATAAAACAGCTAGACCATAACGAAGGTACCAAGGGGGTCATTAAAAAAAACAAAAAAAAACAAAAAAACATTAAAAGAAAAACAAAAAAAAAGAAAAAAAAAGAAGAAGAAAAAAAGATGAAAGAATGAACAAAAAGGTAAAGACTCGAAACGAGCCCCCTCATTGGTGCCGAAAAAGGGCTCATCCCTATTTCCTTGGATACATGGTGTTGGAGAAAACTCTCCTATTTGAAATAACATCTATTCCCCATAAGATGAGACTAAATCAACAGAGATCAAATAAGCTCATTGTCAATCAGCTTAAACCTTTGTTGTGAAGGATGCAACCTTAAAAAAAAAGAAGAGAAAAAGAACAAAAAAAGAAAGAAAAAAAGAAGAAGCGAAATACGTCACAAGGAGAGAGAAGCTCGCTAGGCTGAAAACCTGAAAAGGAAGCCTAGGCAAAAGTTAGAGCAATCTGGTAGGCTGAAAACCTGAATAGGCAGCTCAGGCAATAAATTGGGATCAAGATTTTGGCAGAGTAATTTAAAGATTCTTATGTGAATGGTTTGATTTCAAGTAAGGCATAAGGACCGTAGTCTGACTAACTTTTCAGAAGCAGAGTCAAATGGTGAATTCAAAGTTATGATATGGGATTCAGATACACCTTGTTCTCAGCATTTCACTAGAGGATTTATGAAATCATTCATATTCTACCCAATTATCAATATTTCCTATGCGACTCCACTTGCTTCTTTGGCCAACCTTTTCCCACCCCCCGCTCAACTTGTAAATACAATCTCACCTCTTATGATACGTGTTCATATTGTGATTTCCCCTAATTTGATAAGACATATGTTTTCCCTTAATATATAAAATGAGAAGGTAATGAAAATTTAAAGTCGTGAGGACAAGGTGTTCCTGTTACTTGATCTCGCCTTAAGCGATCATTATGAAGACTGGGCCTGACACGTTTCTAAAGCTGGGGTTGCTTTATCTGCTCTGTTTCAGTCATGGGTCACTTCGAATCTCTAAGGATTGTGGTTTTGTGGGAGGATAAGTTCCAATTTGTTTTACACCACTAACCTTTCTTGCAGGATGGCGTGACAAGTAGATATGTCAAGTCTTAACCACCAAAACTGGAACTTTCCAGGGTATATCCATTAGCCTCCAAAGCTCACTCTCATCTTCACTCATTGAAGCCGACTCTCCTCAAGTTTCTTCTCATAACCCACCCCAATCATTGGACAGAACACCTTTCTATGGCCAAACACAACGCCTTTCTAAGTTTCCATCAATACCTCATAGTCGGAAACGACATCTTCTCAAGGTTTCTGTCTCGTTCGTCAGGCATACTAGGGGTCATATTTCCAAAAAAAAAGAAAAAGAAAAAATTGGTACATTCCAACAGTCTAATGTATCTCGTTCCCCGACAATGACGCCAAGTATGGGTTAATTTGGACGAGACGTCCTGTTAACCCCAAATCTTTCAAACCTGGGATTTTACCACCACATCTATCATTCCTCTCCAAAATTGGAGCATCACCTCCAGGTCTTTTATCGGCCAAGGGGCAGTACCCTGAATTTCAAAATGGCTCAAACTGGGGTATCTCCCCAGATTTCTCTTCCAATCAGGGGATAGTACCCTGAATTTCAAAATAGCTCAAACTGGGGCATCTCCCTAGAGTTCTCTCTTTCAGTCAAGGGGGAGTACCCCTAAAAACTTTCCGTCTTTCCAGACTGGGGTATCTCCCCAGATTTCTCTTCCACTTACAGTTTAGGGACAGTACCCCAAATTCCCAAACAACTCAAACTGAGGCATCTCCCCATATCTCTTTTCCAATCAAGGGGAAATACCCTAAATTTTTGAAACAGCTCAAACTGGGGCATCACCCCAGGTTTATTCTTTTTCATTCAAGGGGCAGTTCCCCAAGAATCTTCAACCATCTCAAACTAGGGCATCACCCCAGATTTATTCTCTTTTAGTCAAGGGGCAGTTCCCCAAGAATTTTCAACCATATCCAACTGGGGCATCACCCCAGATTTATTCTCTTTCAATCAGGGGGCAGTTCCCCAAGAATCTTAAACCATATCCAACTGGGGGCATCACCCCAGGTTCATTCTTTTTCATTCAAGGGGCAGTTCCCCGAGAATCTTCAATCATATTCTAACTGGAGCATCTCTCCAGATTCCTTTTTCAGTCAAGGGGTAGTCCACCAACCTTCAATCATCTCAAATTGGGGCGTCACCCCAAGTGTCTCCTCTTTCAATCAGGGGGCAAATCCCCAAAATCCTTTCGATCTTCGTAATCGGGGCATCATCCCAGATTTTTCTCCCAGCCAAGGAGTAGTACCCCAAACCGCCAAAGCTGGCACTTCCTAAAAACTCGCCACAATCGCCAAAGCTGGCACTTCCCAAGTTCTCTTCCCCAGTGGAACCAACTGCCAAAGCTGGCACTTTAAGAAAATCCTTCCTCGATGGCCAAAGATGGCACCTTTCAGGGCTTTCGTCCTCAATCGCCAAAGCTGGCACCTTGCAGGGTTTTCTTCCCCAATCGCCAAAAATGGCACCTTTACCTCCCAGTCGCCGACCAAATGGCACCCTTTACCTTCCTGTCGCCGAAAAAATGGCACTCTTTACCTTTCAGTCAATCGGGAGGCAACACCCTTACCTTTATCTTCCTATCACCAAACAAATGGCACCCTTCACCGAACAAATGGCACCTTTAGCTTCCAGTCGCCGAACAGATGGCACTCTTTACCTTTCAGTCAACCGGGAGGCAACACCCTCACCTTTATCTTCCTGTCGCCGAACAAATGGCACCCTTTACCTTCCTGTCGCCGAACAAATGGCACCCTTTATCTTTCTGTCGCCGAAAAAATAGAACCCTTCACCGAACAAATGGCACATTTTATCTTCCTGTCGTTGAACAAATGGCATCCTTTACTTTCCAGTCAACCGGGAGGCAACACCCTCACCTTTATCTTCCTGTCGCCGAACAAATGGCACCCTTCACCGAACAAATAGCACCTTTACCTTCCAGTCGCCGAACAAATGGCACCCTTTACCTTCCTGTCACCGAACAGATGGCACTCTTTACCTTTCAGTCAACCGGGAGGCAACACCCTCATCTTTATCTTCCTGTCGCCGAACAAATGGCACCCTTCGCCAAACAAATGGCACCCTTTATCTTCTAGTCACCGAATAGATGGCACCCTTTACCTTTCAGTCCACCGGGAGGCAACACCCTCGCCTTTACCTTCCTTCCTGTCGCTAAACAAATGGCACCCTTTTTCCTTTCAGTGGCCTAAGAAGGCACCCTTTTTCTTCCGGTCGCCGAACAAGGCACCCTTCATCTCCAATCGATTAAGAATCGACACCTAATCCTCTCGCCTCTTGTTAACTGAAAGACAATCCATCCGCTTCATGTCATTCAAAGGATAATTCCTAGTTAACCACTTCCTGCTAAAAACTAGAGCACCGCCCCACTTCTTTTTTTTCAGATTTAGAGCTCAAAAAAAAATAAAAAAATAAAATATATATATATAAAAAAAATAAGAAAAAAAAGAAAAAAAAGGAAAAGAGAAAAAAAAAGAAAGAAAGAGAGAAAGCAAGAATTTCAAGTGCCAAATCATAGGTTTCCACGCCTTGCTTCATTTTTCAATGGAACGATACTGACCCTCTTGGTTATTGGAGTCTGCATGACTTCGACAATGGTGTTCACGTCTTTACTCCCTTTCCATTTCAAAAGCAAGAAGAAACTTCATGCTTTTCTCATGGAAAAGAAGTAAAGAGGGACATATGTGAACAACTATTTTGGTCCGGTCAGTTTTCACCAAGAATGGGGAATTTTCAAAAAAAAAATCCGACTCAGAAATGATCATTTCCGAGTAAGATGACTCGAAATGATCATTTCCGAGTAAAGAGTCTCCGGGTGATGCGTGTCTGAGTCCTATGTCTCTGAATAAGGAGTTTCCGAGTGGGCCTCAAGTGTGGGAGATATTTCCAAACGAAGAAAAGGCTTCAAGAAAAGGCTTGAGTAAAGATTTTTTAATTCCCATGTGTCCGAATGATGATTTTCGAGTGGGCTATTCCGGGGAAAGACATTCCGAATAAAATAAGACTGGTTATGTGAGTATCCCTCAGGTGGAGATAAATCTGAGTGGAAGAAATCGGTTGTAGCCACTCTGAGTAAAAAAAGACTGACTATAAACAAATACCGTCCCAAAGACTATTGTCCGAGCAGAGGAAGCCCCTGAATGAACATCTGTTGAATAAAAACAGGTCTCCGAGTGGTATGTTTCAGAGAAAATGTCCTTTCAAACAAGGAAGGGTCCGACCGGTAATGAACCTCTTTCGGCCCAGATTCTTAAGTGTCATTCTGAGTGAACACGACTGAATGGTTTGATTGACGATTGAAACCTTTCCGAGTCTGACTCCTGAATGAACATATCCGAGTGGGTTGATTTTCCCGAGTGAATATATCTGAGGGATTGGTTGATGAGTGAAACCATTCTAATTGGAAAGTAAATGCGACTCCCGAGTGAGTGCATCCGAACTGTTGATTGTCGATAGAAAAACCATTCTGATTGAAAAGAAAGCCAGCTCCCGAGTGAATGCACCCGGAGAATTATTGAAGCTGAGTTCCAAATTTTGAGTGGGAAGTAAGGCCGGTTCCTGAGTGAATGCACCCGGAGAATTGTTGAAGCTGAGTTCCAAATCCAGAGTGGGAAGTAAGGCCGGCTCCCGAGTGAATGCACCCGGAGGATTGTTGAAGTTGAGTTCCAAATTCTGAGTGGGGAGTAAGGCCGGCTCCCGAGTGAATGCATCCAAAGGATTAATTGACGATTGAGGCTGAGTTTTAAATTCTGATTGAAAAGAAAGCCAACTCCCGAGTGAATATATCTGAGGGATTAATTGTCGAGTGAAACCATTCTGATTGGAGAGTAAGGCCGGCTCCCGAGTGAATATGTCCGAGTGGTCAGATTCTCTCAAGTTCCATTCTGATTGAAAAAACAAGGACAACTCCCGATTGTACATCCTAGTGGGTTGATGCACAATTGAAATAATTCTGAGTGAAAACCAAGGATGATGAATGTGTCCGATTGAATTACTCCTGAGCCATGTATCCGACTAAGGTTTCTCCGAGTGATTCAATTCCAGTGATGTGTTTCCGAGTGAAACTTACTTCACGATTGAATCAATTTTAAGTCAAAAAAAGAATGGTTCTGACCTGTCGGCCAGGGATATAGCCGAGTAAAATATTTCTGAGATGCCGATTGAATCAAGCAGAGGGACCAAATGAATGCTTCAAGCAGAAGCGCTGCCGAGCAAAGCCCCTCCAATTGAAGTAACTCCGATTGAGTGTTTTAAACAGTGATACATGCGGGCCAAGCAACACCAAGTGAAGCAACAGAGGTCCCGATTAATGTTTCTCAGAAAACCATTTCTGAGTCAATAATCTACGAATTCAATCCCACACCGAGTGTCAAAGGTCGGATCACACCTGTGGATTCAAGCTTCCACTCGATTTTTTATATGAGAGCATTTATTCCTCTCGGATTGATTCCTACTCGGTTTTTTTATATGAGAGCATTTATTCCTCTCGGATTGATTCCCACTCGGTCTTTTATATGAGAGCATTTATTCCTCTCGGATTGATTCCCACTCGGTCTTTTATATGGGAGCATTTATTCCTCCCGGATTGATTCCCACTGTGGGTGGATACCGGCTGAGGCATTAATCCGAGTCAAAAGAAGAATGCCGGTTCCGTATCTCCATTATTCGCCCATGCTGACTTGGATTTCCTCTATCCAAGTGGATCCTTGAATTATGGGGGCGGCCCACAACAAGACAAAGGAAGAAAATAATAAAGAAGTCCCACTAGCTGCCATTCTCCCTGATCGTTAATGTCCAGGCTATTTCCTCAAAGCACCGTTCAAGTTGATTTGCTAATTTTGTGGGGCGGCTGATAACAAACAAAAATCAAAATAATAAGTTATTCATCAGCTGTTGTTCCCCATAAAATCATTGGTAGCCAGGCTGTTCAAGCAATCAGTGCACACCTGAGATTCCTATAAATACCCCAACGAAAGAGGAAGAAGGGGATCCTGAAGCCTTTATCTTGAGAGAACTCTGAAGCATTTTCCTTTAGAGAGAAGAAACACTATCCTAAAGCCTCCACACTGTCCTGCTCCTCAACTTTCCATACCATCCCAGCTCCTCTTAAAGCCTTTAAACCATCATCCTCTCCTTAAAACCCACACCATTCAACCTCCCTCAAATCCTCAAACCAACACTGTCCCTCTTCTCACCAACACTGTCCCTCTCCTCAAACCAACACCATTCTGCTCCTAAATCTTCACCACATCATCCCCTCAAAATCACACCATCTAGTCCCTCTCTCCTCACCAACACCCTCACTCTCTCCTCACCAACATCGTCCCTCTCTCCTCACCCACACCGTCCTTCTCCTCACCAACACCGTCCCTCTCTCCTTACCCATACCGTCCCTCTCTCCTCACTCACACCATCCTTCTCCTCACCAACACCGTCCCTCTCTTAAAACCCACTCCGTCCAACCTCTCTTAAACCACCATACCGTCCAACTTCTCTACTCTACACCGTCCACCCCCTCAAATCCTCTCAAACCCCCACTGTCCAACTTCTAAATCCCACACCGTCCTTCTCTCCTCATTCACATCAGTTCTCTCTTTCTCCTCTCGAACCACACCGTCCAGCACCTCAAATCCTTCACAATATCGTCTAGCTCCCCTCAAGCCCACAACACCATCCAGCTCCTTTCTTACCACACTAGTCCCACTCTCCCCCTCATTGTTAATGCTTGTATTTATTTATTTTCTGTTAAATTAATTGTTGTTCGATGACTCTGTTTCCTTTTCAATTATTAATTAATTTCTATTGATTGATAAATATTAATAAAAGTGAGTGCTTCACACATTCTATTTGGACTAGCATAAAAGTTATAATTATTATTATTATTATTATTGTAATTTTTATTATTTTTAAAAAAAAGGCAGAGCGAGTTTAATTTGGACGAGACATCCTGTTAATCTCATGGAAAAATTCCGTATTTATCTTTGTATATTTTGTCATTTCGTATGCTTTCTTTTCATGAAGAAGTTAAAATAATTTCTAAGTTTATTATAATGTGCGCTATCATGTTGAGGTAACCGTTTTTATAACAGACAGTTGTGAGGTGCTAATACCTTCCTCACCTGTAATCAGACTCCTGAATTTGGAATTTCATTTTTTGACCAATGCTTTAACGAAAGGTTTTCCCGGTATTTTATCCTAAAAATATTGGTGGCGACTCCCTGTTTTTCTTTTCGAAAGGATTTCGAAACATGTTCACGTTTTAAACAAATTTCTAAGGGTCGGCCGTGCCGCCGTGATCCCGGTCGCGACACTAGGGTTCCAAAATAGGCAAGTTATAGGCTTGATGCAAAGCTTGGAAGTAAAAACCACGGCTAGTAGGGAGAACCATGGCCAGACTATAGAACTAATTACCCTAGGGTCTAAAACTATGTCATTTTCCCCTGTTCTAGTAGAAGGAACCACAACCAGTGGCAGGAACCACGACCAAGTCGTAGAACTTACTACCAGGGACCTAGTCTTACTTTGTTTTACCATTCTAGTAATGTTTTCTCATCCATTGCTTACCCGCGGTTGTTGCCTTGTTCAGGGCTATACTTCTACACCCCTTGGCTTCTTTTTTGTATATGTTTTCCATATATTTTTCACTTCCATGCGTTAAGGATTCTACCTTGCATCCATGTGTTTGGGAGGATGTCATATCTAGCACAGGACTTGTATTTCTTGGTTCCTTCCTCATATCTTCATATATAGGAAGGGAACAATACTCTATATATGCCTTTTTCTGCTACAAATTTTTGCTTTATTACGTACACACTTGGGAGTCTGTTTTACCTATACAATTATTGATGTAATATATTATCTTATGGCACTTGATTCCCTGCGATTCAGTCTGTGATGCAAGTGGTTTGGTTTATAAATTTAAACGTGAAAAGTTTATTCATGTTTTTATTAATTATACTTTCATTAAGATTCAGGTCCAGGAAGTCGAGTCGCCACAAACCATGCACAATAATAAAAAGAGTATGTGACATTTTCTATCAGAATTAAATTATGCTCATTATTTTTTGTTTTTCACTTTTTTTTCCTTTGAGATCACCATAGTTATGAAAATATCATCTCCTCCAATAAAGATAGGATGATAATAATTTATAAAATTAAGATATTAAATAAGAAGAAAAAGGTAACATAAATAACTAGAATTTTTTATATAGATAACAAATAATTTAGTATAACTGTATGATGTAATGTAATACTTTAAAATAATCTAACAATATCTGATAGAATTTAAATATCTAAACGGGTAGTTTGATTTCAAAAACTTTTTTCGGTTGTGAAGATTAGATAATTGTTTCTATAATCTATTAAAGATTAAATTATATTGTATAGTTATAATAAATAATTTTTTTATCAAAATAAAATGTTTTATTTATTTTTGTTATTTTTTCTTTTCATTTTATATGTTTCTTATATCTTAATTGTATACATTATTATCATCGTACCTTTCATGGAAGAATGTGATATTTTCATAACTATAGTAGTCTCAAAGAAAAAAAAGTAAAAAACAATGAGTATTGTTCACAAATAGAGTGTAAATACAAGAAAGTCCTAGAGAAATCACTATAGGGAAAAAGTATTATTATTACTCTACTAAATATGTCACTTGATCTTACAATTGGGGGCTTCTAGGCCATTAATACAATAATGAGCCAAGGGAAATGGGATACGGGATCTAGATCCATTATCACCTGGTGTAACCGACTGGGGTCATGGAATCAGGGGGTTTTAGTAAGAGATTAGGGAGTGGGGGCACGTACGTGCCCCAACTAACCCACGGGAGGAACATGAGCCCCCTAGTCACGAGCGTCGAGCAAGACTCAAGCCGAGTGACTTAAAGTCTATGTGATCCAGATCTGGTCAAAAGAAAATGTAGCTTGTCCGAGCTGAGTCGAGGGGAACCCGAGAGGCATATGACTTCCGAGCGGAGAGGAGTGGAACCGAAAGACATGATTTCCATCTTTGTTAATTTTTGATGGTCTTTTTTACCATGTAGACCTTCTCGCCATATGGCGAGAGGTTACTAACTGTCATTTCATTTTTCTATTAAGGTGTCCATGCGTCATCTAATGATTGTAACGTTTCCGCGTCCCCAGGCCATTAGTGGTTCATTTTTAGGATATGGGGCGTGGCCTCATTTAATGAGGTTGCTTGGGTAATCACGACTCTAGCCTGAGATTGGTGAGATTAGTGGTTCCCCAACCGTTGGATCCTTCTACCCAAAAAGCTGTCATCTACCCTTATAAATACTCCCTTCTTCCCCATTCGAAGCTTTTACTTTTGTTGCTTCATGTTTCTGCTATTGCCTTCTGTTGCTTCATTTTCCCACTATTTTCCTTGGTTCATTTACTTGAATCACCATAGGAGGTGATTGCTGGAGTTATGCTTCCTCATTATCTTCTTAGCTTTTCCTCTTCTACCCCTTATTTAAATAGGTTAGTTCCTTTTTCTACTCACCTTCTTCACCTTTCTAAGTTAAGGTTCCATGGCTTCTACTACTAGAGTGTCGTATGCTTAGGTAAGGGATGAAGTTTTATCCCTTTCTTCATCCTTTCAAAACAAAGAGTCTATTGCTAAACTATGGGAGGGGGAACTTTTAACCATTCAGAATTTTCCTGAAATATAGAGTGTGTTAGTTGCTCATCCTCTGATCGGGTCTGTCACGAGCATACAGACCTGAGCAAGTTAGATTTCACCTACGTGTACGAGACCCTATTTTCTCTTCTTCACTTGTCCTTTACCTTTTTGAATTTGAAATTAGGATTTTGAATGCCCTAAATATTGCCCTGACTCAACTCCATCCTAATAGGTAGGCGTTCGTGAAGGCCTTCGAGGTCTTGTGTGATCATTTTGGTCGTACTCTATTGGTCTCCTTTTTTATATTTTTTCAACACTAAGGTTTCCAAGGCTGAGGTGTCAGTAGGGTGGATTTTTTTCAACGTAGTCACGTACCGTAGCTTGATCCATCATTTTGATCAATCTTATAAAAATTTCAAAATTAGGTTTTTCAAAATCCAGGTAGGACTAGATTTGCCCAGGGAAGACTTCTTTCATTATTTGAACAATCACCCCTAATTTACCCCGTACTGGACTCGTATATGGATTCAGTTTCGGGTGTCTTAGGAAGATTTATCCCCATTTGAGAAGTCAGACGCCAAATTTTTCCTTGAGGATGTAGGGTTGTACGTTAGTCACAGGCATTGATCACCCTGTTGCCTCATCCGAGTGCTTTGGACGCCTAGATATGTAAGTAGAATTTATTCTCCATCCTCAGTTTGATTTATCTAACTTAGTTTCTTGCTGATTCTTTATGTGTGTGTAGAAGATATGACCCCTAACACTTTTTCATTAAAAGATTTGAAAAAGTGCTACAAGGAGGTCGATCCTGAGGCCACTATGAAGAAGAGAGGTGTAAAGAGGAGGGCACATCTGCCACTCTGCCTACTGGTATAACCCCGATTGGTGCCGTTGTAATTGTTGCTACTCCAATCTCAATAGTTTTAGTGGGGTCGTTTGGAAAGGGAGCTGGGTCATTAGACGAAAAAACATCGTCAGGAGGAGCTAGTGAGGCAACAACATGCACAGGGAGGTTTGGGCGGTTCCTTAATACCCTAAGCTTCTGCCTGGCCCGACATCCAGATTGGGTCTTCTTCCCACACAATCTTGATATCTGAGAGCCCAAATAGGAAAATTAGGCCTTTGTGACTTGGAATGGGATTTCTGAAGTTTTCCACAATTCAATCATAGCTGAGAAGATTGTTGACTCTTTACCCTGTGAGATAGAGGCTGTTGAGCGTCTATGGAAGGCGTTCATGAATGGGTCCTTGACTAACAGTCAGAACCATGCTGACTCGCTCTGGGATGCCTATTTTCCTATTCCCCGATTTATGGATCAGGTTGTACTCTTTGAAGAAGATGAGAAGAAATATTCCTCTTTAAACTCTGTTGCCATATGCCGAGCCTTGGAAATGTTTGGCCTTTGGTAACCTTTATGGCTCAGTTTATAGGAAAATAGGCTGGAACCCAGCGGGGCCCTAGAAACTTTGGAGAATGAGAAAGAGGCTCTGAAATAAGAGAATGAGTCTCTGAGAAAGGAATAAAAGAAGGACGACTATTCAGCTCTGGGACATGACGAAGGCCGTAATGATGTTGAAAACAGATCTGACTCAATCATAGAAAGACTTAGAGATTGCCAGGTCCGGGCGAGCTTTGGTTGAGTTGAAAATAATAACCGTTGAGGATAAGTGTGCTTATTGGGAAAGACGCCAAAATGGTATGGAGGAGTCATGTAACTCTCTTTTCATGAAGAAGAACGAGATAAAGGCTGCCCTACAAAAAGCTCAGGAGGATATGAAAACCATAGAGGCAGAGTTGATGGCCCATATAACTGCAATGGAGAAGGAGGTATCTCAAAAGTGTGTTCATGCTTTTGAACTTTACCGTGAGCAAGTTTCTGTGCTAAATCTGGTTGTCGTAATTAACTGGGAAACACTCGACCTTTTAAGATTGTAGTGGATGGGTAGATTGTTGACCTTCTAGATTCTGACGATGAGGCCACTGATCCTTCTTTGAAGCTGGGCAGAATTGATACGAGGGTTGTTAATGTTGACGTGGGCCAAGCTGTAGGTGAAAAAGTCCTACAGGGTGGGTCCACTAATACGGACTTGAGCTTGGCAGGTGTCATAGTTTGAGTTTCTATTTTTTATATTTCCTATAATGACAAGAAAGGAATTTATGTAATGACAAGTGATTATAATAAATAAAATATTCGCATGGTTTTTGACAATGAGAAGACTGTTTTTCTTCTGAGTTTCATATTTTTTACATTTCGTTCCTAAGAAGGGTGTTTTACCTTCCGGGCTTCATAAGTCGGTTCCCCTAAGTAAGCATACTTCACTCGGGTTTTTGTAACTTAACGTATTGTAAGTATTTTCTACGTTTGTTCCCAGGAAGGGTGTTTTACCTTTCGGGCTTCGTAAGTCGGCTCCCCCGAGTGAGCGTACCTCACTCAGGTTTTCATAATTTAACGTATTTTTAACGTATTTTTTTATATAAGTAGAACATATTTTTTATATAAGGTGAATGTAGACTGAAGGGGGTAACAACCTTTATTAACCAGGGGCCTCGCTAAAAAGAGTACCCTCGTCATACATCAACTATGATATAATTTTAAATGTGTGACGTTCCATGTTTGCGGGACATCCTTGCCTGTTAATTCCTCCAATCGGCATGCACCTTTTCCTATGACTTCTTTCACTCGGTACGGGCCTTCCCAATTAGCTGCAAATTTTTCATCCTCTCGTGCTCTTTGATTATTGTCCATAATACGTAAGACCAGGTCCCCTTTCTGTAAGGTTTAGGGTCAGAGCATGGAATTCCATTTCTGGGTGGACTTTTGTTTGGAAGCCTGTATTTTGAGGAAAGCTATGTTGTGTTCTTCCAAACTAAGATCCAAGTCTTCAGCTCTCCCTTCATCGTCGTTCTCCTCATCAAGGATTATTCACCAAGGATATGGTTCTCCAAGCTCCACTGGAATCATAACATCAACTCTGTATATGAGTCAGAATAGAGTTTCATGGGTCAAAGAATATGGCGTCATATGGTATGCCCACAGAGCTTCCGATAACTCCTCTTCCTATCTCCCTTTGGCCTATCCCAGACGCCGTTTCAACTCCTAGAGGATGACTTTATTGGCCACTTCAGCTTGTCTGTTTGTCTATGGGTGTTCGACAAATGAGAATTTTCGCTTGATACCCAGGTTCTCACGAAATTATACGAAGCCCTTGTTAGTGAACTGTCGTCCATTATCTAAGATGATGGTCTGGGGGAGCCCATGTCGATAGATGATATATTTCCATGTGAAGGTTTAAACCTTAGCAGCGGTGATAGTGGCAAAGGGCTCTACTTTGATCCACTTATTAAAGAAATTGATTGCAATGAGGAGGAATTTTACCTAACCTTTGTTGGGTAGAAATGGTCCTAGGATATCCATCCCCCAAGTGTTAAAGGCCCAGGGGAAAGGATTCCATACAAGGGCTCTGGGTGGCTATTGATCCGATTGGTGTTTCGTTGGCACGGGTCATACTTCTTGACAAAGGCAGAACAATCTACAGGAGTGTCGACCAGAAATAGCCTGCTCCGAGAACTCAAGCAGTGAGGGGGCAAACTCCCCTATGGATGTGCAAATTCTCGAGTGGAGTTCCCTCATGACGTAACTAGCTTACTCCTCATCAAGGCACTTCAAGAGTGGCATCATGAAACCTCTTTTGTAGAGTTGCCCACTCAATAATGTATAATTTGCCACCTACACCTGGAGCTTCTTGGCTTGTAGGGGGTCTTCTAAGAGCATTCCATAGAGAAGGAAGTTTGTGATCAAGGTCATCCATGTCTCATTGGCTGGAGTTGTGGCTACCTGATATATCTACTCTGATTCTAAAATCGTGGGCTTCTCCAAGATTACCTGTATAATTGTTTTCAAATTCCCAGCTTTGATGGTATTGGCAAGTTTTAAAAATTGGCCGGCTTGCTCATTTTTCACCCTTGGGACATGGACAACTCGGAAGAGTTTAGGTTTTGTGGTAGTACTGTGGTCAACTAGTTCACATACGCCAAATACTTTTCCAAGGTTGGGTCTCTCATTTGATATGATCCTTCTACCTGTTTGGCCATAACTTAGGAGTCAGTTTTCACCTGCACACACCTGGCTCCTAAATCCAGCGTTGTTCGTAGGCTAGTAGTCAGAGCCTTATGCTCCTCTTGGTTATTACTGGCTTTAAAAATAAATTTGAGAGATTCTTTGACCACCAAGCCCGTGGAGGACTATAGTATAATTCCTACTCCGCCTCCCTTAATGTTGGAGGACCCGTCAACGTAGAGGGTCCACAGGGCATGTTCAGCATCATATGCTTTTTTGTCATCCCCAAACTCCACCAAGAAATCTACTAGGACTTACACCTTGATGGGGCCTCGTGCTTTGTATCAAATGCCATATTTAGAAAGTTCTATCGCCCAAGCCACCATCGGTCCACAAGCTCAGGTTTTTGAAGTATCTTGCTTAGGGATTGGATGGTTCTGACCATAATCTGATGACTATAGAAATAGGGTAGGAGTCGTCGGGCAGCCATCACCAAACTATATGTAAATTTTTCAACATTCTGGTATTGTGTCTCTACCCCTTGAAGGGTTTTACTTATGAAATAGATTGGCCACTTGATGCGACCTTCTTCTTGGACAAGGGTTGAGCTAATTACGTTGCCCCTAGTTGAGAGATAAAGTATGAGCTCCGATCCTAGGTTGGGCCTGGTTAAGATGGGCAAAGACGTAAGGTAGGACTTTAGATCCTGGAAAGTAGTTTCACATTCTGAGGTCCACGTAAAAGTATTTGTCTTCTTCAGTATTTTGTAAGAGGGCATATATTTCTTTGTAAACTTTGAGAGCTGGTGAGGCATTGAACATCTTTGATGTTTTGGGGCTTTTCATTTCCAATTTGACGTAACACTGATCAAGATTTGCCTTAATCCCTTGAGACGTTAACATATAGCCTAACAATTTACCACCTTGGACCCTTAAGGAACATTTTTTATAGTTTCGATGCATGTTGTGCTGTCTGAGCTCAGAAAATGTCTCTCCCAGGTCCTGGACATGTGTCCCTATCTTCCTGTTCTTGACCACCATATCGTCTACACACACCTCTATGTTTCGACCAATCTGTCTTACAAAAATATTGTTTACTAAATACTGATCTATGGCTCTAGCATTTGAGGCCAAAGTGCATGACCCAGTAACAAAATTGGCCCCACCTATAATGAAGGTTGTCCTCTCCTTATCCCTTAGATCCATATGGATTTAGTTGTAACCCAAGTAACCATCCATGAAACTCAATCCTGTAGCCTGAGGTACCATCCACCATTCAATTAATATTAGGTAAAGGGTAAGGGTCCTTGGGACATACCTTATTTAAGTCAGTGAAATTGACACACATCCATCATTTTCTATTTGCCTTTTTGATAATGACGACATTGGATAACCAAGTCGGCTTCTTGGCTTCCCAAATGAAATTTGTAGCACCAGCTTGTTTGTTTCTTCCTTGATTGTCACCTGACCGTCGAGTCCTAACTTCCTAGGCTTCTGGGATATGGGCCTAGCCTTCAGCCCCATATTGAGGGAATGACAAATGACACTGGGATCAATGCCAAGCACATCTATGAGATTCCAGGCAAAGAGATCCACATTCACACGTAATAAACCAATCAAAGCTTCCTCAACAATTTGGTCGAGTACTGCACTGACCCTTGTGCATTGTCTTAGATTTTCACTGATTTGAATAAGCTTCAAGGATTCCACTAGTTGAGTCTTTTCGTACTGTGTGTCATCACATGGGTCGAAACCTGTCTCAATGTCTTCTTTAACTATAAAAGACTCCCTGGGACAAAAGCTCTAGTAGTAGCATTTTTACATGATTTTTAGATCAGCTCTCACCACTCTGACTCTCCCATCTCTGAGCGAAAATTTAATGGTGAGGTGCATTGTGGAAACTGTTGGTGTATGCGCTATGAGCTATTAATGTATCAATTTTAACTTATCAATAAAATTAGTATTTTCAGTTTTAAGAATGTTTTTTAAAACTATTTATCCTGGAATAATAGGTCATATGAGAATTATTCCTAAAATGTCCCTAATCAAGTATTTACATGGGGACATGTAAATACATTAAGATTAGTGTGTGAATGTACTGATGATTTGATCTCACAAATCATGGATATATGATATCAAGTCTTTACACAGGTGAACATTAAGAGTAATGTTGTACTGGACAGACCCACCATGAGAACGTTACATGGATCGTTACATGAGTGTCATAAACGGCTCTCAATGTGATAATGGTATATAGTCCTTCGACCTGAAGTCACTAGGATTCTTACATAAGGAGTTTTTTGTTTTAATACAATCAAACGTTATCTGTAATAAAATGACCATAAAGATTATGATTAGGCAATGGACAAATTATGTAGAGAGATGTAAGTGATATGGATGGGATTTGTCTCTCCTATGTGATAAGAGTGATATCTATGGGCCACTTGATGGAGTGAGACTAACAAAATGTATGGCTATGCTAGGACGAATAAATATTAGATATTTATTCTATAAAGTCTACTCTGGTATTAAGTAAACTGAATTGGGTCATACAAGGATGACGACGACCATGCCTTAGGCCCAATTAGATATCGTGACAAAAGGAATAAATATATAAAATAATTATCACTTATTGGTCATGTCGATGATAAATAATATTCAGACATAATGATGTATTGCTAGATGTTGCTCTTATTTTATCTTAATAATAAAATAGTTTATTATTAATATAACCGAATATTTTACCTATAGGGCCATACACATAGAGTAAGCCCACCAGAGGATAGTTTTCTTTTAGTTGGACTAAAAATAAAACTATTTGGGCCTAACTCATTTAGAATGAGATAGAAGCCCAATGTTTAATGAAAGCTCAGGTTAAAACCTAAGCCTATATAAAGAGCATGAGATGCTCATAGGCTGCTGCTTAGAAATTAGATTACTCTCGAATTTCCGTGCTAGCATTTAGAACTTCGGTCTTCTAGTGGGAGTGCTCGTGTGGACTCCTAAGGGCGAAGCTACAATTGCTTCGATCCAGGAACTCTCTTTGCAATCTTTTTCTTTTTGGGAATCCTTTATGTTTCCGCTGTCTGACCCTGATGGATTCCCTAACAGTGGTATCAAAGCCTAGTTGCAAAGCTATGTTTTGGGTATTTATTTGCGTTTCATGATGGCATTTTTTCATTCTGCAAAAGCTTTTAAAAATTTTGATTTATGAAATCGTTTCTTTTTATAAGCTTTAAGTTCTATTTTGTAAAATTGGTTTGCGAAACTTATTTTGAAAACATTCAAGCATGGTTATGTATGAAATAATATCGTGATTCGTATGCTCTTATGTTTTTTGTAAATTGTATAAGATACTATTTATAGGCTTTCTTGTTTGAAGTATGTGTTTCTGTTATTTTAGGCTTGTATGATATTTGTATTTTCAATTTTCGTATGTGATACATGTATTAAATTTATTAATAATCATTGTCGTCATACAAATTGTGTTTTGATAATGTGTTAATCTCCGAGCATGAATTGTTCACATTATGGGGCGTCAAGTGATAAGGTTTAAGTGTTAAACCTTGGTCGTTCCTTAACCTGGGTTTAAATGTTGAAACCTAGGCAACCGTCATGAGAAAGGTGCAATTTGAATTCTAGGTTTTGAAACCCTAGACGACGCTGCCTACATGTGCCTTGATGGCTGTGTTGTAAAATGTTCACAATAAGGAATTAGGGTTTCAAAGTGGTTGAAACCCTAGCTGAAATTTTAGAGCTGTTAATGGTTATTGGGACATTCTAGCTAGGAAAGACTTGGTACTTAAGCAATCACACCAGACCCACCTCTCTTTCCTGGGAACCAACCTGACTAGAGTACTAAATTTTTAGGTAACGGGGCCCCCGTACATTCTCTGTGTAGCACCTTATTACTGACCCACGTGTTTAATGGCCCGTTTAAAAATTAATTTTTTAATGCTTTCAAATGGGTTATAATTAATTAATTAACACGTTGCATGGTGAATGGTTATGGTCTTAGTTATTTTAGTTAAATACAGCCTGCGTGTTGTGCCTCTCTGCATTCTGTTGTATTTCTTTTCTCAACCCTTTACTCATATGTAAAGCGAGTTTCTTTAAAATCTCATAATCTTGATCAAGCCAACAAAGTAAAGACCTAGAAGAAGACTAGAGTGGTGACTCTAAGCGCTTTTGACTTTGAAAGGAACCAAGGAATAGTGACTCCAAGAGGATAGTGGGTTCAAGAAGTAGGACTTCAAGAAGCCATGGCAACATAGTTCCTTTAGTTTTATTTATTTATTTATTTATTTATTTATTTATTCTTCTAGGAAGACCATAACCATCTCACAATTTCGTTTGCATGCTTTGGGGATAAATTTATTACATTAAAGTGTTTAACAAAGATGGTAATTTAAAATAAATTAAAATCCCTCAAAATAATATTAAGTTATAAACGCCTTCCAATAAGTACACTCGTTAATACTAATGTCAATAAATAGTGGGCCTGCCAAAGCAGGGTACTATCATTTTCATATTAGTAGATGCGATGGGATGATTGTAATATCCAAACTATTTTATTGGGTTTTAACCTAACTAAGTTATCAATGGGATTGAATAAACTTAGAGGCGCATACATTGGGCTAAACTTTCATAAGATAAATGATCAGTAATGGTTACCTAACCTAATGTTTAAGAGTTGTATAAGATACAATTGGAAAGGAGTTTCCTACCTAAATAACTAGATGTTAAGTGATCAACCAAAGCTGACTTAACATTAGGCCAAATATGGATCTTTGCCCACTAGAAAATCTTCCAACGGGATTTTCTGATTCGTAGAGGATAATTTTATTTTGAATCAAAATAGTGGGAGACGTGTTTAATTTTAAGACCAAAAATTAAATATGTTTTTAATTGATACTTACTACATATCTTTCTATTTTAGATAACCATGACATCAAACATACCTTCAAACCTTTCATTGTGATCGATCCTAGACAAAGAAAAATTGTTTGGACCCAACTTTCAAGACTGGTATAGGAATTTGAGGATTGTCCTCAAACAAGAGAAAAAGCAGTATGTCCTAGAAGATCCGATTCTGAAACCACCCACGATAAATGCCTCTAAAGCTGACAAGGATACTTACAAAAAGCATCAGGATGACACTCTAGATGTCCAATGCCTTATACTGGCAACCATGTCTCCTGAGCTTTAGAAGTAACATGAGCATATGGAGGCTTTTGATATGATCGAAAACCTAAGGAAACTATATCAAGTTCAAGCTGACCAGGAAAGATATGAACTTTCTTCAGCCCTATTTAGCTGTAGACTCGAAGAGGGAGGTTCTATAGGACCTTATGTGCTTAAAATGATTGGGTACTTAGAGAATCTAGCTAGGCTAGGATTCCTCTTCCCTGAAAAGTTAGCTACTGATCTTATTTTGAAGTCATTACCTGACAGTTTTAAGCCAGTCATAATGAATTATAACATGAATGTATTGGATAAAACATTACCAGAGCTACTCAATATATTAAGGACTGTTGAACCCAATATTTCTAAAGGAAAGGGTAAGGCCATAATGATGGTCAACTCTGGAAAAGGTAAAGGAAAAGGCATGAATAAAGGCAAAGGAAAGACTGTTATGGGAAAAGGCAATACAATTTGGAAAGGCAAGGATAAGCCAAGTACATCATCCTTAAAACATATGGGCGGGGTGGCTAAGGAAGAAAATTGTCACCATTATGGACAGAAGGGACACTAGAAGAGAAACTGTCCAAAGTACCTGGAAGACCTTAAGAATAAGGGAAGTGAGACTTCCACTTCAGGTTTTTTATTGTAGAAATTAACTTGTCAACTTTAACATCATGGGTATTAGATACTGGATGTGGATCTCACATTTGTCTTAATGTGCAGGATCTAAAAAAGAGTAGGCAGTTGATGAAGGGTAAGGTGGACCTACGCGTTAGAAATGGAGCAAGAGCTGCTGCATTAGCTGTAGGGACTTATTTTTTATCCTTGGCCTCAGGGTTTGTTCTTGAATTAGAAAATTATTTTTATGTTCCGACAATAAGAAGAAACATTATTTCTGTTTCTTGTCTAGATAGGAAAGGGTTTTCCTTTATAATAAAGAACAATAGTTGTTCTGTTTATTTGAATGACATGTTTTATTACTGTGCAAATTTGAGTAATGGACTTTATGTTCTCGATCTCGAAACCCTTATCTATAACGTTAATACTAAAAGGGTTAAACCAAATGATTTGAACCCAACTTATCTTTGGCATTGTCGCCTAGGACATATAAATGAGAAATGTATTTCTAAACTCCATAAAGATAGATATTTAGACTCTTTTAATTTTGAATGAATAGATACGTGCGAATCTTGTTTATTGGGGAAGATGACTAAGACCCTATTTACTAGAATGGGTGAAAGGGTGAGTGATCTTTTAAACTTGATACATAGTGATGTATGTGGGCTAATAGGGACAATGGCTAGGGGAGGTTTTAGTTACTTCATCACCTTTACTGATGATTTCAGTAGATATGGATTTGTGTTTCTGATGAAGCATAAATTAGAGTCCTTTGAAAAGTTCAAAGAATTCAAACATGAAGTAGAGAACAAACTTGGCAAGACAATTAAAGTACTTCGATTTGATCGAGGTGACGAATACTTAAGCCTGGAGTTTGATGAATATCTTAAAGAATATGGGATTGTCTCTCAACTCACTCCTCCTGGAATACCACAATGAAATGGTGTTTCTGAGCGGAGAAATAGAACTTTGTTAGACATGGTTCAATCAATGATTAGTCAAGTTGACCTCCCTAACTCCTTCTGGGGACATGCTTTGATGACAGCAGCTTTTACACTTAACCGTGTTCCATCTAAGGCTGTCATAAAGACACCGTATGAGATATGGACTGGGAAACGACCTAGTATGTCTTTCCTTAAGATTTAGGGCTGTGAAGCTTGTGTGAAGCATCAAATTTCTGACAAAGTTGGACCCAAATCAAATAAATGTCCCTTTGTGGGATACCTAAAGGAAACTAAGGGTTATTACTTCTACAATCCTATCGAGGGCAAAATGTTTGTTGCTTGGAATGTTGTATTCTTAGAAAGGGAATTCATCTCTAAAAGAATTAGTGGGAGGCAAGTAGAACTTGAAGAAGTTCAAGACCTACAAGGAATTGAAGAGCCAATGGTGGAAATGGAGCCGAAACCATAAAATGTTGTGATAACTCCAACTCCAGTAGAACAAGACTTACGTAGATCAGGTAGATTATGTCAACAACCTGAAAGATATGGATTTCTTGTAACTCAGGAAGGAGATATGTTGCTAATGGATCGAAAGGAGCCAATATCTTATGAAGAGGCCATTGCAAGTCCAGAATCTGAGAAATGGCTTAAAGCCATGGGATCTGAAATGGACTCCATGTACACTAATTAAGTTTGGTCTTTGGTTGATGCACCCGAAGGGGTAAAACCTATAGGATTCAAGTGGGTTTTCAAAAAGAAAACTGACATGGATGGTAATATAAGTACCTATAAGGCAAGATTGGTGGCGAAAGGTTTCAAGCAAATTCATGGTATAGACTATGATGAAACCTTTTCTCCAGTCACTATGCTAAAGTCTGTTCATATTTTGCTTACTGTTACTACATACCATGATATGAGATATGGAAAATGGATGTCAAGACTGCTTTTCTTAATGGAAATCTTTTTGAGGAAGTGTACATGACACAACCAGAAGGCTTTGTTAAGCCTGAAGCATCCAGGAAGGTGTGCGAACTACAATGTTCCATATATGGACTTAAGCAAGCTTCCAGAAATGGAATCTTCATTTTGATGAAGCCATTACACAATTTGGCTTTACTAAAAATAAGGATGAACCTTGTGTCTACAAGAAGGTTAGTGACTGCATAATTTTTTTCTGGTCCTGTATGTTGATGACATACTACTTATTGGAAATGATGTTCCTACCCTTCAGTCTGTGAAGACTTGGTTGGGAAGCTGTTTTTCTATAAAAGACTTAGGTGAAGCAACCTACATGTTGGGAATTAAGATCTATAGAGATAGATCAAGAAAACTTCTTGGCCTAAGTTAGAATACATACATAGACAAAGTGTTAAAAAGGTTTAACATGCAAGATTCCAAGAAAGGAACTTTGCCTATGGCTTATGGCATAAGCCTATCAAAGGCTTAATCTCCTTCCACTAAAGAGAGAGAATGAATGAATAAGATTCCATATGCATCTTCTATTGGATCAATCATGTATGCCATGATATGTACCTGGCTAGATGTCTCGTATGCTTTAAGCATGATGAGAAGATACCAGTCTGATCCCGGTGAAAGTCACTAGGCTGCTGTCAAGAATATCCTAAAGTACTTGAGAAAAACTAAAGATTCATTCTTGATATATGGAGGGGAAGAAGAGCTCATTGTAAAGGGTTACATTGATGCTAGCTTCCAAACTGATAAGGATGACTCAAGATTGCAATCAGGGTATATGTTTTGTTTAAATGGTGGTGCTGTAAGCAGGAAAAGTTCAAACCAAGGGACAATTACTGATTCTACTACAGAGTCTGAGTATATTGCTGCCTCAAATGTTGCAAAAGAGGCAGTATAGATCAAGAAGTTCGTAACAGAACTTGAGGTAGTTCCTAGCATTATGGACCCTATAAGTCTTTACTGTGACAATAGTGGAGCAATTGCACAAGCTAAGGAACCTAGATCACATCAGCGATCCAAGCATATACTTTGGCGTTATCATCTCTTCCGGGAAATACTTGAACGAGGAGATGTTAAGATATGTAAAATGCACACCGATGAGAACATTGCTGACCTACTCACTAAACCTCTTGCACAACAGAAGCATGAGGGACACACTAGATCATTAGGCATTAGGCAAATATCTGATTGGCTCTAGTGCAAGTGGGAGATTATTGGTGTATGCACTACGAGCTATTAATGTATTAATTTTAACTTGTCAATAAAATTAGTATTTTCAATTTTAAGACTATTTTTAAAACTATTTATCCTGGAATAATAGGTCATATGAGAATTATTCCTAAAACGTCCCTAATCAAGTATTTACATGGGAACATGTAAATACATTAAGATTAGTGTGTGAATGTATTGATGATTTGATCTCACAAATCATGGATATATGATATCAAGTCTTTACACGGGTGCACATTAAGAGTAATGTTGTACTAGACAGACCCACCATGAGAACATTGCATGGATTGTTACATAAGTGTCATAAACGGTTCTCAATGTGATAATGGTATATAGTCCTTTGACCTGAAGTCACTACGATTCCTATATAAGGAGTTTGTTGTTTTAAAACAATCAAACGTTATCTGTAATAATATGACTATAAAGATTGTGATTAGGCAATGGATAAATTATGTAGAGGGATGTGAGTGATGTAGATGGGATTTGTCTCTCCTATATGACAGGAGTGATATCTATGGGCCACTTGATGGAGTGAGACTAACGAAATGTATGGCCATGCTAGGATGAATAGATATTAGATATTCATTCTGTAAAGTCTACTCTAGTATCAAGTAAAATGAATTAGGCCATACAAGGATGACGACGACTATGCCTTAGGCCCAATTAGATATCGTGACAAAAGGAATAAATATATAAAATAATTATCACTTATAGGTCATGTCGATGATAAATAATATTCAGACATAATGATATATTGCTAGATGCTGCTCTTATTTTATATTAATAATAAAATAGTTTATTATTAATATAATTGAATATTTTACCTATAGGGTCACACACATAGAGTAAGCCCACCAGAGGAATGTTTTATTTTAGTTGGACTAAAAATAAAACTATTTGGGCCTAACTCATTTAGAATGAGTCAAGACCCAATGTTTAATGAGAGCTTAGGTTAAGACCTAAGCCTATATATATAGCATGAGATGCTCATAGGCTGCTGCTCAAATATTAGATTACTCTCGAATTTCCATTCTAGCATTCAGAATTTCAGTTTTCTGGTGGGAGTGCTCGTGTAGAGTCCTAAGGGCGAAGCTACATTTGCTTCGATCGAGGAAATCGCTTTGTGTCTACAAGAGGTAAACCCTAAATTGAAATTTAATTTTGCCTAATGCCTTGAGACAATTAGTTATGCAATCTTTTTCTTTTTAGGAATCCTTTATGTTTCCGCTGCCTAACCCTGGTGGATTCCCTAACAGAAACCACCACTCCCAGAGTATTGAGAGATGGGTGGCCTAGCAATGCATTGTAGGAACTAGGGAAGTCCTCCACTAGGAACTTGACCATCATAGCCAGACTGTTCACTCTCGACCTGAAGGTGGTCTTCAGTTTAACATAACCTAGAACCTGTATAGAATCACCCATAAAGCTGAGTAAGGCACCATCATACCTTTTTAACCAACTTGGGGATATGCATAACTTCTAATAAACCTTCCAATATAGGATGTTCGCTGATCTTCCTTGGTCCACGAGGACCCTCTCCATAATGCATTCAGCTATGCCCATAGTGACCACCATTGGTTCGTCTTTGTTGGGCCCGTCATTGGGGAAATCCGAGCCATCAAAGGTTATAACTTCCGCCCCGGTACCCCCATGTAAAAAGTTCACCTGCCCTGCCTGTCGCTGAGTCTGTGCACGCATTCTAGGGAACCCCCCACAGATGGTAGGGATGACACATTTCACATTATCTTTTTCCTTTTCTGGTCTTCGTAATTAGGAGTGCTCCATTTCCCCTCTTGGCCTATCTCGTGTTTGGAGTTCCACTTGGTCTAAGCATTCTATCTCCCTTTTTTAATTTCCCTCGTGTGCTACCTTATTCTTGCGATTGACAAATCTTCCCAAGTGCCCCTGGCGGATTAAATGCTTGATTTGGTTACGAAGGGAACGATAGGCCTTGGTCCAATGTCTAGGAGCTCGGTGGAACTCATAAAATTTAGATTTATCGTTACCTTTGGTCCGTCCCTAGGGGAACACTACTAAAAAAAGCCCCATTTGTGACGGGAAAAATCTGTTGGTAACAGCCAGAAATCCATCGCTAATATTTTTGGCGATGGCATAAGCTGTGGCCAAATCCCGTCACTATAAACTTGTAACAAATCAGTGACAGCAAGTGAAAACCGTAGCAAGTTTTGTGATGAAAACACACCGTCGCTATGGGTGGTCCCCTTAATACGTCATCCGTCACTATTTTGGTCCCATATTAGAGACGGGATAGACCTCGTCGCTGCTCTATCGCTAACTGAGGCTAATTTAGCTACCACTGTGAAACCATAGCTAATTAGATGATGAAAACTTGTCATTAATGCCGTACCTATGTTTTTGCGCTATCCATCACTAATGGCGTAGCTAAATATTTGATTGGTCACCCTGTCACACCATTACAAAAGTGGTTATAGTGAAATCGTAGCTAATTAGATGATGAAAAGGCGTCACTAATGTCGTAGCTATATTTTAACAAGTATCCATTTCTTATGGCGTAGCTAAATATTTGATTGGTCACTCCGTCACTAAGGTGGTCACTGAAGAGGAACCAATGTTAGCGACAGGCCAGGTTCGTAGCTAAGTATTTGATTGGTTTTCCTTTGCTAAGGCGGTCTCTAAATGAGAAAACAAATTAGCCACGGTAGCTTGGCCGTCACTAATAAAAAATGTATTTTTTTAGAAATTATTTTCATAAAATTTTATAGATTTAAGGTATATTTTATAAAGTTAGATTAAATATTTTTATAAAATTAAAATATATATTAAGTTTTTATAATGCTTTTATTATTTAAAAGACACATATATAGACTTATAATAAATAGAAAAAGATAAAAAGATATAACATCAATTAGTAATAAACAGCGTCGAATAAAAGATAGTAATAGCCAAAATATTATTTACAACTTAAACAATAAAAAAATAAAGAGAAAAAAGTGTAACACTAAAAAAATGAATACAAAAATGGGTCCATCAATTAGGGGATCCAAGAGTGGTGGGTCTGGCTGGGAAGCAGAGGTTGAGTCGTCGGGTCTAGATGGTAAAGACTTCATCAATCAGCGGATCAGAGCTTCCTGCTATGTTAACAGCCTACGAGTGTCCTCTCGATCCTGCTGAGCTCGCTTCTCCGCCAGCTGCCTCTGTCAGTGCTCTTCTGCTAGCTCTGTGTTTAGGTTCTCAATAACTTGAACAACATCTGCAGGCAACGTAGAGGAAGTGGTAGGGGCCTTCCTAGTCTTGGTTATCTGGGTCCCGATCCCACCGAGGCGAAACACCATCTCTTTCTTGTTGACGCCTCTAACAGCCTCTAAATAGGTTGTGCAACGGTGTAGGCGTAGCGACGAAAGTAGAGACAGGCTATATAAATTTTAGCGATGAGGTTTTATTACTCGCTGATGTGGTAACTAAATTTCTTTTTAAGGTCATTCTTTATATTGCGGTCGCTAATTCGGTTGCTAGTTAATGATGGAATATGTCAGTCACTAAGTTGAAGTAGCTATCAAGGGTTTTGTAGTAACAGGGGGAGCTTAAGCAGGCTTGTGTTGTATACTTTATGCATGATCCGATCACGTTTGTCATTTAAAGGAGTGAAGCGACTATATTTGGGGGTCGGATAGGCTTTTAAGCGCCTGTCTCGGCTTGGCTTAGGGCTTTTCCATCTGGATTCCACCTGGGAAACGCTTTCTTCTGAGTGCCTGACGCGCCCAGCCTTTCGTTCTTCCATGCTTATGTATCAGGCGGTACGTTGTCTGAAGTCATCCATATCAAGGGCTGGTTTTTGGCCAAGGAGTCTAAAAATTTGCTCGGGCGAACGCTGGTTTTCATACCGTGCAAGGCGGCTTCAGAGCTTAGAATAAGTATCTGGATGACCTGCTCAAAGAAACAGGCCATGTATTGCATGAGGGCTTCATTAGGGTGCTGTCTCAAGTTCACCAGGCTGGGAGAGGTTTGTTGCATCGTTCGGCTGGTGGCAAATTGACTCAGAAATTTCTTAGTCAATTTGGAGAAGTTGGCTATACTACTCGAAGGTAAGTGTGAGAACCAACACCATGTAGATTTAGTAAGTGTAGTAGGGAAGGATTGACAGAATAGGGAATCAGAGGCTCCCGTGATTAACATGGTTGTGGTGAACATCGTAAGATGTTCCTCTAGGTCCCCCCTTCTGTCGTATTTCTCCTAAATCGGGGGTTTGTAATTCGACGGAGTCAATGCATCCATGACTCCTTCCATAAATGTATGAGCGGTGTAAGGGTGTGTGAACTCGTATTTCACCGTACCCCAAGTCTGTTAAGAGGCATAGCCATCCGCTCTCTGTCTAGTGCACTAGGTGTCATAGTGACTTGAGGCATCACGCTATTTCAATCTGTGTACGCAACTTAACATTTTCTTTTTGCAAGTCTGCCACCGTGTGCTATAGTGCTTCTACGACACTTCTAAGTTGTTGGATTTGATCATTATGACTGGGCTCCGACTGTTGGCCATTATCCCTATCACGATGGCTGTTACAACTGATAAGTGTTTTATAACACAATAAATTAGATTTAGTTTGCTTAGGATTTTAATCATTATGCACTGTATTTCCTTAATTTTTATGATTTTTGCTTTCTTTCCACTATAAAATTAAGGAACAAGTACAAAGATAATCCAAGGGTCAATAACCAGAGAAAAATAACCATCAACTAATAAAGAAACAAGAAGAACAAGCCCCGAAGATTACATGGTGAAAAAAGAACAACAAAAGCATGAAAATTGGCTATTAGTGCGCTATCTATTAGTGCGGTTGTAATAGGAACCGCACTAATAGGGTGTGAATCGATTCACACATAAAAATTGCTCCTGGAATCGATTCCCAAGCCCATGAATTGATTCCCCACCTAAATGAATCGATTCCTAGTTGATTTTCATGCCATGAATCGATTCCCAACTCAATGAATCGATTCATGGACCTATGAATCGATTCCTCCTCCCTATGAATCGATTCATACGCTGTTTTTTATGCAAAAATAAACTGGAGGAATTGATTCATCAATCAAATCATGCACCGAATCATTGGAAACAACAAAACGCAACTTGGAAACAGCTGGAAATCATCATGCACCAAAAGTTTCCACTTGCTCCTTAAATCACGCACGTATTTTCTTTCGGTGCCTCGTTTCCATCGCCTATAAAAGGAGAAGAAGTTGCAACCAGAGAGCAATCAATCCTATTCTCATTCTTCTTTCCTTTCTCTTTTCTTTCTTTTCTTCGTTTCCTCTTTATTCTATTTTCTTTCTCTTTTTCTTTTCTTTCTTTTATTTCTTGTATAAGAGTTGTGAGGTTTGTGAAATTGAGTGTTCTAAATTTATGTACTGTGGGAGGATATTGCAAATACAACAAGGAATTACAGTGGTGAACTTATTGTGCTTTTTGGAGAAACCCGTAAGTCTTTATTTTTACCATGAATTGTATGTTTTATTTTCCTTCCATTATGTGCATAAATTTTAATCACATCATGAGTAACTAAATTAATTATCTTGGGATAATGGGGGTATGATAATATTTTATGTTAATATTATTTTGACTTTGAATTAAATATATTTTTATTTTCCATTTAGTTCAAATAATGCTCAAAGCTCTTAGTGATTCCTAACAAGAACCTAAGTGATAAAACTGTATACTTACGGGTATATTAGTAAGTTTAAGTAATTAATGGAATCGAGAGATTTATTGTTACTGGAAAGTTTTTGAACTAAGCCTAAGGTTTTGAAATACTTTTTGTGACCTCGGTAAAACCTTGAAAGTAATCAAAATCTTTTAGGGATTAAATAAGGGATTTTCATAAAACAATAATGGGAATTTCTTAGGGATTGAATGTTGTTCTCCATAACCTAGGTACATTAATAGGATTCCGAGAGGAACATATTAATTAGCTTAAGGAAAATCCGCCTTAGAAAACTTAATTTGATTCTTATTTATGAAAAGTTAAAATTCATTAACATAAAATAGAGTCTTGATCCCCCGAAATCCCAAGATACTCTCAACTCTGATTTTAAGTGTCAAGTAAATTTTGTTTCTGAATTTATTTTTAATTTGTGTTTTATTTTACAAAAACATTAAAAATCAATTGTGTGGATAATTAAATTTCAATATGCTGGTACTTTGAACAGAGTCCCTGTGGAGACGATAATCTTTTATATCACGCGACATAACTCGTGCGCTTGCGGGCCCTGTCAAGTTTTTGGCGCCGTTGCCGGGGACTGTTGTCCTTCAAATATTGGCAATATTGAAATTCGATTAGATCATACTTGTTAATATTTTTTTATTTTTTGTTTTGTTTATTTCTTTTCTTTTTATATTTTTTCTATATTTCTATTTTTACTTATTTTATTCTATTTGTATTTTGTTCTTTATTTTGTGTATATGTTGTTGTTTTATTTTTGTGATTGTTTGTTTTATTTGTCATTTATTTTTCTTTTTATGCGACGAAGCCGTAGTGTCGATCTAAACTTAGGATTTGACCCTGAGATAGAACGTACCCTTAGAGCTTTGAGAAAACAACAAAAACATCAAAAACAAGAAAAAGAAAAACAAATGGCAGACCAAAATAGAGCCTTAAGAGATTTTTCCGCTCCAAATACAAATGGAAGAGGGTCTAGCATCCTTAGACCCATAGTGGAGGCTAACAATTTTGAATTGAAGCCTTCACTACTCTCTATGGTTCAGCAGAACCAATTCAGAGGATTACCCTCTAAAGATCCAAATCTTCATCTTCAAATTTCTTGAATACTGTGAAACCCTAAAAATGAACGGAGCCACAAATAATGCCATTTGCTTGAGACTCTTCCCTTTCTCTTTAATAGATAAAGTGAGGGCGTGGTTATACTCTCTTCCTGAAGGATCCATCACGACTTGGGAACAATTGTCCAGTGCTTTTATCAATAAATGGTACCCAAGGAACAAGACCGATGTGCTGAGAAAACAAATCATAAATTTTTCACAAAAAGATGATGAATCCTTATATGAAGCCTGGGAAAGATACAAGGAGTTGCTGAGAGAATATCCTCACCATGGGATAGAAAGGTGGTTGATGTAACACCCTAATCTTTGCAAATAATAATTCCAAAACAATGAGGGAATTTTTTCACAAAAACAGTCACGACTCATTCGATATAGAAGGGAAGAGGTAGACAAGGGAAAATAGAGAGCATTCACACACACATGGCAAATAACAGAAAAGCTAAGACTGGAACCGGTTCATTTGGTTTAATGTAACACACCAGCGCCTGGGCGGATTACACAACATCGTTGGCTCACTCAGGCGAGGTCTGATACCGCCTAGGCGGGGTATGGCAATGCAACAGCGGATGGAGAGGGAATTCACAAAGGAAACCCCATACCGGTCCTCACTCGTTTCTACGGGACTAACCCTTCCTCAAAGAAATACTAGGCGTTCAGCATAGGGAAACAGGTAAGGGAAGGAGAAGGGAGATGCACATGTGTATTAGTTTGGAGGAAAGGGGGACCTGAACTCATTCCGCCCAATTCAACTGGGTATGACAACGTCTGGGCGGACTCAACCACAATGCCCAAGTAGGGGTCAACACCGTTATCTGGGATGCATTAACGTAACAACGGAGGGGAAGGGTATTTGGACGGTGTTCCACACTGACACCTACTCGCTTCAGCGCAAGTCCTCACGCTTGGGCGAACCGTTCTAGTCGTTCGGAACTCCATAACTTAGCCCTCCAAATTTATCCATACGGCGACACTCATACTCTACTTGGGAAGTGAGGGTTATCCCACTCGGATTCCAGAACTCCTTCTCACTCGGACTTCACATCTTTCACTCGGTTATCGATACTTTAAACTTAAGATCCAATCCACTCTAAACCACCATTCGAGCTCCTCTCTCAGAAAGGAATCACTCGAGGTTTTCACTCGGAAATATCAACTTTTCCTCACTCGGGATTTCATACTTACTTTTACTCGGAAATCCTCAGGCCTATAATCATTCGGGAGCTAGCGACAGACTCACCCGGCATACCACCATTTAATCACTCGGATTATAATTACCCTACGCTCATAAGGCATCCTCATACAGTCCTCTTCACCGCTCAACCTCACTTACAGCATAGAAGAACACACAACATATACTTTTATAAACGAAAACATTCATATAATTACAAAAACTTCATCATGACTTTTGTTACCCAAAGCTGTCAAGTTTTAACGTAAGGACTACAACCAAAACACGAGCCGGCCAAGGCTTAACAAAACGTTATACACAGTATTTATATATATACACATATACACATATACACATGTAGATATATGTCCCAATAGCGCTCGGATTCATTGTCCTGCACTCGCTCCTCCTTCATCCTTCCTTCCGAGAGATGTTCACTGAAAGTGTAGCCACTACAGGGGTGAGCTTTTACATGTAAAATGACAATCAAGGACTCAGTATCAGTGTCAGCATGCACATTCACATCCATTCAATCGTTTTCAAATTAATTAAAGTTAGACACTGCAAAATGACATTTAAGACACACAGACAACACATACAGGTATTCCCTACCCTCGGAAACCATTCATAACACTCCACACACGTTATACGTACTACTCTAATCAACCTCATATCTACATGCATGCCTGCGGATCCGACTCGAGTGATGACTTTCAGTTACAGTTTTCCCCTCCCCTGGCCCCTCATCCTTCAGCTCTTCCCACGTGGTACCGGCCTCCCATTGGCGTCTCAAGACTCTTCTCTAGCTCCTACGGCTACCACGAGCTCCTTCGGAATCTAGCCGGGGTCTGTAACTGGAAGTCATTCCCTCGGGGCTCTTGACCTTCCACGAGTCGCCCCACTCTTACACATGCAGCTAAATGCATCTACCAACAAGCGTCATCACACCACCGATACCTCCTTCGTAACCATTAAGTAGGAACAGATTCAATGCAACCTTTATTCGCTTTATTATTTACACCAATATGTTCAACCATCAGCAATCAAGTAATAACATCTGACAAATCAACTAACAAGCACACATTCATATTCTCACAGCGTTAACAAGGATAGAACCATGCATATCATTCGTTATTATCAATACTAACATACTACTTTACCACCATCTAGATCACAAGCATTTATTGTTCAACCACTATAAAACACACGAATTCCAGAATCTCCAATCATGCATAGGATCCAATCATCACAAACACATGTACATACACTCAAGCAGAACATTCATCCAGTACCGTTCGTGGACCATGCATTTAACATGCAAGCACCCCCTACTTACGAAAGGGACTTCAAGAAGCTTTTCTGCTCTTCGACGTTGAATCTGACGCCCTTCTACCGATTCGTTCAGCCTTTCTCCACTCCGTCGTACTCTGCACTTGGCTCGGAGTTGGGGTGTTGTTCTTCCTCTGCTTCACGATCGTCCTTCACCTGCCAGGGCTCTGACCTTCTTCCCGCACTGTTGTCGTGATGGACAGAAACAGGGGGAAGGAAAGAAGATGAAGAAGAAAAGAGAGAATGGAGTAGTGGGAGAAGTTGTTTGCACCCACGGTGATACTGAATACGCACCTATATACGCGTGCGAAGGGGAAAGGAGTGGGATGGGAAAGAGTGAGTCGCAGACCACTCACACCTTCCGCCAATCACAGACAGCCACATCCCATCAATTAAGTCCAATTAACTTTTCATTAACTCTCAGGCTATATTGGTTATGATTAACAACTAACTCTTTACTTTCAATTTTTCTTATTATTTAATTTTTATTCGGTATCTAATTTCAAAACTGGGATGTTACAGTTCTCCCCCACTCAAAAGAATTTCGTCCTCGAAATTCAGTCGGTAACTCACCTTAGCAAACAACTCGGGGTACTGCTGCCTTATGGTGTCTTTGCGTTCCCAGGTACGAGAGGTAGTCTTGCCTTTTTGCCACTCCACTTCTACCAGCTGTACATTTTTGTTTCTCAAACGCTTCACCGATCGGTCCATGATTCTGATCAGTGTAGTCACGATGGTCAGGTCTTCCTTGACTTCCACTTCATCGTCAGGCATTATGTGACTGGGGTCATGTAGATACTTCCTTAGTTGCGACACATGAAATACGTTGTGCAATTGGGATAAGTGGATCGGTAATGCTATTCGGTATGCCATGGTGCCGACTCGTTCCAATACCTCATAAGGTCCAATGCATCGAGGGCTTAACTTTCCGCCTTTCAAGGCTCGTCCGACTCCTTTATTTGGAGAAATCCTCAAAAACACTCTGTCTCCGACTGAAAATTCCAATGGTTTGGTGCGTTTGTCATGGTAACTTTTCTGCCTGTATTGAGATGCCTTCATTTTTCCCTGTATCACTCGGATCCGCTCTGTGGTTTGCTTCACAATGTCTGGTCCCAATAGCAGACTCTCACCCATTTCCGACCAGCAAAGTGGGGTTCGGCATCTTCGTCCATATAGTGCTTCGTAGGGTGCCATGCCAATGCTGTTATGATGGCTGTTATTGTACGTAAACTCAATCAAGGGGAGGTACTGCTCCCAATCTCCTCCGTGCTCTAACACACACGCTCTTAATAAGTCTTCTAAACTTTGAATCGTCCGCTCGGATTGTCCATCCGATTGGGGGTGGTAGGCGGAACTAAGCCAAAGTTTAGTGCCCATTTCTTGATGCAGACTGGTCCAAAACCGGGACGTGAACCTTGGATCCCTATCCGATACGATAGAAGTTGGTATACCATGCAGTCGGATAATCTCATGAACGTAAATCCGTGCCAATTTATGCATCGGGTACTTCATGTTCACAGGCAGGAAGTGTGCACTCTTCGTCAGTCGGTCAATAATGACCCAAATCGCATCATGGCCCGCTCGATTTTTGGGCAATCCCATGACAAAATCCATAGCAATCGAGTCCCATTTCCACATGGGAATCTCCAGGGGTTGCATTGCACCGTACGGTTTCTGGTGCTCCACTTTTGATTTTTGGCACGTAATACACCGAGCTACGTATTCTGCCACATCCCTCTTTAGTCCGGGCCACCAGAACTGTTTCTTCAGGTCATGGTACATTTTCGTGGTTCCCGGGTGAATACTGAATAGGCTTTTGTGGGCTTCATCAAGCACCACTCTCCTTAATTCTCCTCCGCTCGGTATGTATATTCTGTCTCTCACCCGGAAGATCCCATCTGATCCCACGGTCAAGGATAAATCCTTTCCTTTGGCCTGAGTTTCCTTCATTTTAGTTAAGTAGGAGTCTAACTGTTGCTGCTCGTACACGGACTTCAAGAACTCATTGGCGATCCTCAATGTACCGATTGTCATTTTCCGAGAGGAGGGGGTGTCAACATACAAGTTCATGTCTCGGAACCGTTCCAACAACTCTACTTCTTTTACCATCATTGCTGCCATGTGGAGGGATTTCCGACTCAACGCGTCGGCCACAACATTTGCCTTCCCGGGATGGTATTTTAGCTCAAAATCGTAATCTTTTAAAAACTCAATCCATCTTCTCTGCCTCATGTTCAGCTCTTTCTGGTCGAATAGGTATTTGAGGCTCTTGTGGTCACTGTATACTTCAAACCGGGACCCGTACAAGTAGTGCCTCCATATTTTCAATGCAAAAACTACTGCTGCCAGCTCCAAGTCATGGGTCGGGTAATGCTGCTCGTGAGGTCTCAATTGCCAAGAGGTATATGCTATTACTCGGTCTCTCTGCATGAGTACACATCCTAATCCGAGTCCTGACGCGTCACAGTAGACCACGAAGCTTTCTTGTAAATTGGGTAATGCCAGCACTGGTGCGGTCGTCAACTTGTCCTTCAGTTCTCGGAAGCTGCTCTCGCACTCGGGACTCCACACGAAGGGAATGTTTTTCCGAGTCAATTTAGTTAGTGGTAACGCCAGCTTAGAAAAACCTTCAATGAACCTTCTATAATAACCTGCCAGGCCCATAAAACTCCTTATCTCCGAGACCGACTTGGGTCTCTCCCATGCCATTATAGCTGTCACCTTCGAAGGGTCCACCGAGACTCCTTGCTCGGAAATTACATGTCCGAGGAAGTGGATCTTATTCATCCAGAATTCACACTTTGAAAGCTTCGCGAACAACTGCTTCTCCCTTAACACTTGGAGTACCGCTCGGAGGTGTTCTTCATGCTCCTCGGAAGTCTTAGAATAGATTAGGATGTCATCAATGAAAACAACTACGAATCGGTCTAAATAGGGGTGGAATATGCTGTTCATGTAATTCATGAAGACAGCAGGGGCGTTTGTCACACCGAACGGCATCACTACATACTCGTAGTGGCCATACCGAGTCCTAAAGGCAGTTTTTGGAATATCCGAGTCCTTCACTCTGATTTGGTAATATCCCGATCGTAGGTCGATTTTTGAGAAGACTGAGGCTCCACGCAGTTGGTCAATTAAATCATCAATTCTGGGTAGTGGATACCGATTCTTAATTGTGAGTTTGTTTAACTGTCGGTAATCTATGGAAAGTCTCATGTTGCCGTCCTTCTTCTTAACAAGTAGTACCGGTGCGCCCCATGGTGATACACTCGGTCTAATGAACCGTTTTCCGAGTAACTCATCCACTTGCTTCTTCAGCTCGGCTAATTCAGTTGAGGACATTCTATAGGGTGCACTGGAGACTGGCTCGGCTCCAGGGATCAAGTCTATAGAGAACTCGATTTCTCTATTGGGAGGGACACTCGGTACGTCCTCAGGGAACACCTCTGGAAATTCACAGACAATCGGAATTTCGTTCACTCAGATTTTACTCTCGCCCTCGGCTAGACAAAGCATCATGAATAGTTGAGTTATACCTTGTGCTGTGCAGTCCTCATGGTGCTGTCTCGGGAAAATTATCCTTCGGTTTCTGCAATCTACTAACACTTTATTGGCTGAAAGCCAATCTATTCCGAGCACAATGTCAAGACCCTTTAGGGGCATGCAAACCAGATCGAAGGTGAAACTCCGATCATACAATGCAAACGTTACATTTTTGCACATTGACGATGTGAACACATTAGTGCCAGTCGGGCTGGCCACTTCTAAAGTCCGATTCATAGACACGGTCGGTAACTTCAAACGCTTCACACACTCATCAGCTATGAAGGAGTGGGTAGCTCCAGAATCAAAAACTACACTAAGTGTGTATCTACCGAGTGAGCACTTACATTGTACCAAGTCATTTGCTTGTGCGACTTCTTCTGCGTTGATGGCGTAGACTCTTCCAGTGGCTGGTTGGTCAGTGTCTCTCCTCCTGATATTTGGGGCAACCATCATATTCCCTCTAGCTCTGTTGTTTCCGCCCCGTGAGTTTTGTCCATCATTCCTACTGCTCTTCACCTGGAACCCTCCTTGACGCACACTAGCATTTGTTTGACGGAGTTGGGGGCAGTCAGGGCGAATGTGTCCCCTATTCCCGTAGTGAAAACACTTAACATCGGTATCGTTGCAACTCTGAGCAAAGTGGTCGCCACCACATTTAAAGCACTTACCGTACCTGGGTCGTCCACTCATCTGTCTTCCTCGGTCACCACGACCCTGATATCTAGTGAAGGGTTCATTTCTTCCTACGTTCCCTGGCCTCTTGAAACGTGACTGCTGAGGCCTCAGATACTGGTTGGCTCTGTTGCTCTGGCCCGAGTGGGCCTTGTCATCTTCTTCAAATATCCTACATTTATTCACCAATGCAGGGAAACTCCGTATCTTATGGTATCTGCAGGCCCTCTTAATATCTGATCTTAATCCATTCTCAAACTTAAGGCACTTCGAGCTCTCCGTCCTAGGTTATTGGAAGGGTGGGTAGAATAGGCACAACTCCTCGAATCTCGTCGCGTATTCTTCCACAGTCATGGAGCCTTGCTTCAACTCCATAAACTCCAGCTCCTTCCGACTCCTCACTGTGTCGGGGAAGTATTTCTCCAAGAAGCATGTCTTAAAATCGTTCCATGTCAGCTGAGCTTCATCATCAGGGAATCGGCTTCTGGCTATCTTCCACTAGTTCTCCGCTTCATCTCGCAGCATATATATTGCACATTCTACCTTTTGGGCCTCAGTACAACGAAGACCCCCAAAAATCCTCTCCAGTTCCCGAGTCCATTTAAAAGCTGCCTCCGGATTACGTCCTCCCTGAAACTCACTCGGCTTCCTCTTCAGGAAGCGGTCCAGCACGTGGCCATCCTCAGCTCGAGTCTGGCCCTGCCTTTCAAACACGTCTGCAAAGCGTTGGAATGCTGTGGCTATAGCCTCCATGCTTTGGCGATGCGTCATTCCTTATCCTGAAATCGACATTCAAGGATAAGTATACCAATCCACTTACTACCGATCGGGTTCTCAGTCTAACATTCAATAGCTTAGCACATTATATCATTCTTCCAGGTTACACACACAATCGGACCAGGAGGAAACAACCTCCTATCCTCAAGCCAATATCAATCAGGTTCAACTAACATCACAACAATTATGACCATTTAGTCAGAAAACACACAACCGCTTACACTTGGTAAGCATACCTTGGCCTTGGACCTTTCGGTCTGCTCTGATACCAAAATGTAACACCCTAATCTTTACAAATAATAATTCCAAAACAATGAGGGAATTTTTTCACAAAAACAGCCACGACTCATTCGACATAGAAGGGAAGAGGTAGACAAGGGAAAATAGAGAGCATTCACACACACATGGCAAATAACAGAAAAGCTAAGACTGGAACCGGTTCATTTGGTTTAATGTAACACACCAGCACCTGGGCGGATTACACAACATCGTTGGCTCGCTCAGGCGAGGTCTGATACCGCCTAGGCGGGGTATGGCAATGCAACAGCGGATGGAGAGGGAATTCACAAAGGAAACCCCATACCGGTCCTCACTCGTTTCTACGGGACTAACCCTTCCTCAAAGAAATACTAGGCGTTCAGCATAGGGAAACACGTAAGGGAAGGAGAAGGGAGATGCACATGTGTATTAGTTTGGAGGAAAGGGGGACCTGAACTCATTCCGCCTAATTCAACTAGGTATGACAACGTCTGGGCGGACTCAACCACAACGCCCAAGTAGGGGTCAACACCGTTATCTGAGATGCATTAACGTAACAACGGAGGGGAAGGGTATTTGGACGGTGTTCCACACTGACACCTACTCGCTTCAGCGCAAGTCCTCACATTTGGGCGAACCGTTCTAGTCGTTCGGAACTCCATAACTTAGCCCTCCAAATTTATCCATACGGCGACACTCATACTCTACTCGGGAAGTGAGGGTTATCCCACTCGGATTCCAGAACTCCTTCTCACTCGGACTTCACATCTTTCACTCGGTTATCGATACTTTAAACTTAAGATCCAATCCACTCTAAACCACCATTCAAACTCCTCTCTCAGAAGGGAATCACTCGAGGTTTTCACTCGGAAATATCAACTCTTCCTCACTCAGGATTTCATACTTACTTTTACTCGGAAATCCTCAGGCCTATAATCATTCGGGAGCTAGCGACAGACTCACCCGGCATACCACCATTTAATCACTCGGATTATAATTACCCTACGCTCATAAGGCATCCTCATACAGTCCTCTTCACCGCTCAACCTCACTTACAGCATAGAAGAACACACAACATATACTTTTATAAACGAAAACATTCATATAATTACAAAAACTTCATCATGACTTTTGTTACCCAAAGCTGTCAAGTTTTAACGTAAGGACTGTGAACACCTCTTTTTGTCCGGCTAATTGGTATAGTTCCATCCTTTGGGCACTCTCTGCTTCGCATGGTTCACTTAGAAATTCATAACTCCTTCATACGACCTTCGATTTGTGCAAACCCGGTCTCAAAATTTCTGTAACAAAATTGTCTACGACTTTTGTGAAGACCTTGAAGGCTATATCCTTACCAATTGGTACAGTTTTAATAATCTTCCTAGACTTGTTCCAGTTTCATGACTGCTCTGCACATCTTTAGGAAAAAATTCATATCTCCCTCATATGATACTGAAATGACCCCGTTCTTTTTTCTGTGGCTCCACATCAAAGATATCTACAAACTTCATGAAGGTCACAAAAGCTAATTCTCCACCCATTTTTCCCAGTGAATTTATTTTGCTTGCAAATGTATTTCCATCACACTCTGGAGCAGTTTTCGTAGATGGGCCATATCTCCCTCGTTTCTTGATGAAAATTTTTGTGCCATATATCAAATTAAAGATAAGAGAAAGATCTACAATTTTCATGTTGGACTCTCTTTCAAATTTGGCACGAATTGTTCCTTAAATATGCAAGCAAGTTTCGTGATGAAGAGAATGGAACTCACCATCAAATTGTAGTCATGGCAAAGGCTTTCCAATTTGCAACAAATTGTCACTTAAGCCTACCAATTTTGACCAAGTCAAAATTAAATCAAGAAACAAGCTCTCCAAAATAAAAAGCCAATGAAGAATCATCCTCCACTCTCTCTACTTCACGTGAATGGCTTCCAACAAGGGCCCATGTGCCATTATTTTTAATACAATCCATGCTCCAATTGCTCCAAGAAACTCACGGTTACAACTAGCTTCCATACCACCCAATATTTTATTTCAAAAAGCTTTCACTTTCTCTATGCATTCACATGGTCAAAAGCAAAGTCCAAGCTTGAATATTTTATTCAATCCCTTCTTTGTTTTCACGGCTACTCAAAACATCCCATCATAATTCTTCTTTATTAATCCTTCATTCATCCAAATGCATTCACGGACCCACAACTGAATGGTTTCTTAAATAATTAAGTCATCATTCACCTAAAACTACAAGCATCCAACGTGAAAAGCTGCAAGAATTGGACAAAAAAAATTTTGCAAAAGGATTTAACACTGAGCAATTCAACGTGAATTAGTGGCTGTTGTGCATAATGAATTGAAACAGACAATGGATTCACATGAATTGGGACAACAAACATATGTCCCCAACTTTGCCAACGTAAAAGGAGGAGACAAAGTGGAGGTTTTAGCTGGATGTCCTTTAAAAAAAAACAATAAAAACTTATGTGGAAGCATTATAACGGGAGGAGTTAGAAAAAAAGGGGGAGGGAGCAAAAGAAGAAGGAGGAGTGGAGGATCAGAAAAGAAAAGGGAAGAGCAAAAGAAGAAGAAGGGGTGGAGGATCAGAAAAGAAAAGGGAGCACAAATGAGAGGAGGAAAAAGAGAACATACACAGCAAGAAGAGAGAGTCAAAGAGGAAAATTAGAAAAATAGCAGGGAGCAAAGAGGGCAAAGAGAAAAGAGCAGTGCAAACTCAGTGGTTCAAAAAAGATTATCTAGGGAGGAACTTGTCTCCACATTCTTGAGTTTTGAAAGGTGCTTCTGAATTTTTACAGTGAAAATTCGCAGTAACAGCAACAGTAACAGCAACAGCAACAACAGTAACAGCAACAGCAGCAACAGCAACAGCAACAGCAACAACAGCAACAACAGCAACAGTGGGCAAGAACTCAATCAGTGAGCAAGAATATTTTTTATATATTTTGCGAAAATAGTGTTTATTTATCAAAAGGTTGAATTTTTGTACAAGGATCAGATTAGTACTGTTGTATTGGACTTTTTTTTTCTCTGCTGTCTCTTGTCGTTATTATAATTCAGTTTTACAGTAGGATATTGTGATGTATGCTTGAATCTCTAATTAATCTCTGCTACTGTTTCTGTTCATGTTATTGTTCCTGTTTATTTGCTGCTCAATATTATTACTCAAATTGTTTGTATATATTTTAGTTCTGTACAGATTTAATTTTTTAAAGGGTGGTTACGATCTTAATTTTACTGCTCAGAATATTAATCCTATTACAAGAAATCAGCCGTCTGTATACTGTTTCTTTTTCCGGGTAGTTCATCCACCGTATAGTTAGAGTGTAATTTTCTTTTAAGGCATTCGCTATTCTTTGAAAGAATCGGGTTGTATAAAGCTTAACAAAATGTGATTATCCATGTCTTTTTTTTTTTGTTATTTCAAAATTGTGTCTAATTAAAATTTTAACAACTCAGCATTATCTTCAACCAAAAAATATTACCCATTTTTCACTTTAGTAAGTCTATGTGCTTTTTGTCAAGTTTTTGATAAATTTTCACTATTTGATTTTATTTTTATTTTTATTTAAAAAAAAAATTTGTTTTATCAAAAAGAGGTTAATTTAGACGAGACGTCTTGTTACCCTTTTTAAATTTTCAATCGGTTGTTATTTATTAAATAATGATATTTCAAAAAAAAAACAAATCAATTTAGACGTGACGTCTTGTTGATTTTCCCTTATTCCCGGTAGACCATCACCACAAGGAACGGGATACTTGAGACGAGACGTCCCGTTTATCCCCTTCCCGTTTCTAACCCCGTATTTTGATTAAAAGATGACTAATTTAGACGCGACGTCTTGTTAGTATCCTTCCCTTTTCCTGTTTTATACTAAAGCCAAGGTTAATTTGGACGCGACGTCCTGTTAACCTTTACTTTCATTTTGTTTTACTTTTTCTTACTGGTGTTATTTCGTCAAGTTTCTTATTGTCTCTGTTTGCCATTTCCTATTGTTATTATCTTTTTTTTACTTTCCTACTGTCGATATTCTGCTAAGTTTTTTTACGATCGTTGTGTGTCGTTTCTTATTATTGTTTTGTTAAGCTTCTTATTGTCATTGTTTTGTCGAATTTTTCACTGTCATTTCTTGTTATTACTGTTTTAATATTCTACTATCATTTTTTTACTGTCACTGTTTGATCTTCTATCGTTACTGTTTTCTTCTTTTTTACTATCATTGTTTGGTCAAATTTATCACTGTTACCGTTTAGTCTGTTTTGTCTGTTTGTGTCTGCCTTGTCATTTTGTGTGGAAGAAGTTAAAAATAATTTCTGGGCTATTTTGAAATAAGCGCTATCAATTTGAGGTAATCGTTTTATAACGGATAGTTGTGAGGTGTTAATACCTTCCTCACCTGTAATTCGACTCCCGAACTTAGAATTTCATTTTTCATAACCAGTGTTTTAAAAGAGGTTTTTCCCGATATTTTTATCCTAAAAAATATTGGTGGCGACTCCCTGTTTTATCTTTTCAAAAGGATTTCGAAACCCGTTGTATTTTTAAGGGTCAGCCATCCCGCCGCGATCCCGGTCGCGACAGATGGCGACTCCGCTGGGGACAATTTAGAGAGTCAAGCCAATCAAGTTGATAGCGCATGTTTTTAAATAGTCTGTTAATTATTTAACTTCTTTTTGTATTTTATTTTATATCAACATTTGTATATGATTTCTGTTTTGTATGTATTTTGTTATTTATGTTCTGTTAATGTCTGTGTGATTATTGAACCCTAGGGTAGACGACTTTGTGTTATCGTTTTGTGTTTATTCTCTGTGCAGGATAGGATAAGGTACAGGTATTGAATGCCCTTTCACACACTACACCCACCATTTACACACACTTATGAGTGGCGCCCTATACCCGGGCCCCAAATGAAGCTTAAGTTAGGGGAGGTTGGTAGCGGTGTCGTTTAGGATGTACTTCCCATCCGGCGATCGTAAGAACCTCAACTAGAGTTCGACCTTTCATGATGTACGCACCTAGTAGATTCCCTACTGTTGTGGTTACATCATGAGTAGGATCTTGGCTCTAGTGACCTTTTAGAAGTCTAGTACAAGCCACCCAATGTGAGGAGTCCACTGTTAGATAAGCTATAGGTCCCAGAAAAGACTTTCAGAAAAACCTGACTTAAGGCACAAAAGGGCAGACTTTATTATACCTTATCTCATTCTCACTTTCCCTTTAAATCCAAATTGATGAACTGCTTACATGTTCAAAGGGTTACTTTATTCCAAAAAAAAAATGACTCACTTTCTTTTTTAAAAAAAAAACTAGTAATCCTTTAACAAGTAAGCGGCTCCCTCTCTTTTCGTGTACTTATGAGTCCTGGGTTATAAATCTTCCCAATCGTCAAAACAAAAAATGAAAACAAAAATTCTCTTCAAGCAGATATTGACGATGTTTGGAAGATCCATGACCCACGCGACTTTAGTTTCACACGAGTTTTGCCGACCGCTACTTCTCAAAGTGAAAGTGTTTTCCAATAAATTAATAAAGAAGTAGTGGTTTACAAAACATGACAGTAGCTGATTTTTTTTCTTTTCTCTTTGTTCTTGCAGGAAGCTGTTTGGAACTTAGCGAGTACCTTTGAGCAATATGGAAATTAATATGAGATCCGATAGTTGTGACACAAATGTAACCGAATTGAGAAAAATATTACACGTTAAGGCCAAGAGGATTGACATGGGTAGTCTACAAACAATGGGGAGAAAATTAAACCTAACACAGAAAATGGCTTTTACAAGAAAGTATGGGAGAATTCTAAAGCTATTAGAAGTGGAAGTGCAAACTGAGGCGATCACTGCCTTAACACAGTTCTACGACCCACCTCTCAGATGCTTCACATTTAGAGACTTTCAGTTGGCCCCATCTATTGAGGAATTCGAACAAATCTTGGGGATGCCTTTGGAAGGACAGATACCTTACCGTCACCTTGATCATCATGCAACTTTTACTTCCATCGCCCGTGTTCTGAAGATCCATCCCGAAACTTTAAGGCGTGTACAACTAAATAGAAATCAGACCCCCGGATTCACTCAGGAATTCCTTGAGAAACATATGCAGGTCCTGGTGGAAAAGGAAGATTGGGAGGCCTTCATGGATACTCTAGCTATTACCATCTATGGTGTTGTCTTGTTCCCCAACATTGATAACTATGTGGATTATGATGCTATCGTTGTATTCCTAGCTCGCAAGCACAGGCTTGAGAATCCTGTCATAGCTATATTGGCAAATGTGTACTGTACTATGGATTTCTGCCATACACAAAGTGGAAAAAGAGTTATTTGTTGTTTACCTGCTTTGTATGTATGGCTCACATCTCATGTCTTCCACCAAGTCTGTAAGGCCGAATGCCCTATTTCTGATCTAAAACTATGCCAACTAGCAGTGAAAAATGGGCGTGAGTGGGCCAATCACCTTGTAGGGCTCACGGCTGAGAAAGTCAGATGGTATCCCCAATGGTTAGAAGTTGAATCCATCATTCATCACTGTGGAGATTACCCAAATGTTCCCCTTATTGGTACGCAAGGATGTATCAACTATAATCCCATCATAGCCAAGCGTCAGCTAGCTTATCCTTTGCTTGGACCACCTGATGAAGAGTCTCTCACTCCTTTCATCTTGTATTACTCGAAGGGAAGCTATGTCTCTGTCATTCGGGATATAGCAAATGCATGGAAGAAAGTCCACCGAAAAGGAAAGGAATTAGGGGCCCGGAGCCATGCTGTCAGAGAAGAATATCATGAATGGATCTTAAATAGGGTCTCTATTGTTAAATTACCCTTTAGAAGTCCCCTTTATCTCCTGGAAAACACTCCTGCTCCATCACTTGTTGTGGAAGATAAAGCAACCAAGGCGCTAAAGACCAAAATAGAAGAGTTAGCTGCCAAGAACAAGAAGTTAGAGGAAGACTTATTGAGATGTCAGCAAGAATACACCCTTCAGAAAAGGGAGAACTTGGAGAACAAGCAAGCCATTGAAGAGATTAGAAAAAAACGGAAGGTTGAAGAAGACTACATGATAAAACAAGACCAATGTCTTCGAGCGGCCAACTCTCAGCTAAAAATGAAGAGCAAACAAAGTGATACTATCTTGGCTGAGAAACATCTTCTGAAGGATATGTTGGCACAATCAAAAGAAAATGAGCGGAGTATCATGGTGCAAAAAGAGCTTCTACAGTCACAAGTCTATAAATTAGAACAACAGCTCAATGAAGTGGTAAAGGCTTGCGAGCAAGAGATAAATGGGGAGCAACAACGCGCCATGAACATTGAACAAGACTGTCAAGAGACCATACGCCTCTTGGAAGCTGAGTTAACACAACAAGATGAAACTGTTCACTTGTGGATGGATCGTTTCGCTAAACTGGCATACCTGGCTAACGGGGCTCTTGAAGACCTCCCGTTTTTACTCAAACAAGCTGAAGGAATTGCCAACCCTGTCAGTACTCCTAGAGAAATTGCAACGTTCTTAGATTACTGCAGAGGACGAATTTGTAAAATGAGGGAAATGATTGCCCGAGCTAGGGATGGCTGATTTATTTTCCCGCTTTGTAACTTGGCACTTTATGGCAATAATGTACTCTTTTCGAAATAATGGATTCCTTTGTCTTCACAACTATCTCATGTTAATTTCCATTCAATGCTTTACTTAGTACTCTTGAACGTGACGTTCTGAGGAACAGTCGAAGGATCCGTCAAGTTCCAACATTGCTTCCCGCGTAATCTCGTTTCACTTAATTTTTTTCTTTAATTCGCTTATCTTTTCTAAATTTTCTTTTGTGTTTCTTTCTAAAGACATTACGGGTAAACATTCTTACGGGACCAGGCTCAGGAAGAAACTCATGGCTGACATAGAACAAGAAAATGAGAATTTGAAGGCTGAGCTCGCCCAGGTCAAGGAACAGATGGCCGAGATGGCCAAGCTCCTGGAAAGGAGAGTCACAGAAGGGGGATCTTCTGCAGGGGTTGAAGACGCCCGGCAACAACCACCCACCTCTCATCACGGTTAAGATCCGGCTACAGGATCTGACCCCAGGACCACCGCACCTCCCCTCGTTGTTCGTATAAGGAGACCAAATCCTGCAAACACACAACAACATACCTTTGTGGATGAGGAAGGCAATGTTATTCCCTTTCCCCCGTATGGTTTACCGCACGGATATTTCCCACCACTCCAGGAAGAACCTTGCCACCAAGACCAAGTTCCCATCACTGCCCAGCCTAACACTAATCAACCAAACGACCCACTTACCCAAGCACAAGCCACCCAGATGCCACCCACTCATACTCAAGCCGCCCAAACACAAGCCGCCCAAGCGCAGCCTGCTCATACCATTCATATACCCCGAACCACTGCCAAACCGGATACCTTCATACCAAACACTGACCTGTTTCATTCCTACCAGCAATATGGGAAGTTTGGTCAACATACTGCTGCCGGTCCGAGTGCTGTGGCTACCACCCAGGAAGAGAGGTTGGAATTCTTGGAAAGGCGTTTAAGGGAGATGGAAGGAACAAGTAAATTTGGGACAGGCACTGCTGCTGAACTTTGCCTAATCCCTAATGTCGTCATACCTCCTAAATTCAAGACGCCCGATTTTGACAAATACAGAGGGTTGACATGCCCAAAGAATCATCTAACCATGTACTGCCGTAAGATGGCTTCGCATGCGTCAAATGACCCTCTGCTGATTCATTGTTTTCAGGACAGCCTGGTTGGGGCTCCCCTGACATGGTACAATCATCTAGAGCGCTCTCGTATACGCTGCTGGAAAGACCTAGCAGACTCGTTCATGCAACAATACAAATATAACCTGGACATGGCCCCGGATAGGGGACAATTGCAGAACATGACTAAGAAAGATAACGAGACGTTCAAGGAGTACGCCCAAAGGTGGCGCGAAGTGGCGGCACAGGTTGACCCACCTCTATCTGAAAAAGAGGTGATCACTATGTTCATAGATACACTTCAAACTCCTTTCTATGAGAAGATGATTGGAAGTGTCTCGTCCCATTTCTCTGATATTGTCACTATTGGAGAAAGGATAGAAAATGGGCTAAGGACCGGCAGGATAGTCCGAAGTCCATCTGGGATGGGAGCTGCAAGGAGACCTACACTTGGCGAAAACAGGAGAAGAGAAGGGGAGACCAACTTGGTCTCTCACAACCAGAGAAGGAACCTGGCAGGGCCACCTACCCCAGTTAGCCTTTCACCAGTATATCCCGGCGTGTCGCACCCGTATGTGGCAGCCATTCCAAACCTTAATCCACCACAATTCAGACCAACCATTGTACGGCCGCCTGCGCCACCACAGATACCACACCAAGCACCACAAGCCAACCCACCGCCAAATATCCAAAGAAGGAACAATGACCGTGCTCCACCCTAGTTCGATCCCATCCCAATGTCCTATACCGAACTCTTGCCTCACCTCATTGAAAAAACTCTAGTAGTACCTTATCCTAGGGGGTATGACCCTAATGCCCGATGCGATTATCATGCGGGTGCATCAGGCCATTCTACTGAAAATTGTCTGGCTTTGAAATATAAAGTAAGGGACCTGATTCAGGCAGATTGGATAAGCTTCCGAGAAGGAAGTCCAAATGTGACAACAAACCCTCTGCCTAATCATGAAGGGCCCGGGGTCAATGCTATCAGGGAAGATGTGGAGTATACGTCCAATGTTGAGGACATTCAGATGCCTCTAAAAGGAATTCACTCCCTTATGTTTGAGGTAGGGTTAGTGAAGGACAAATGGGATGAAGACTTCGATGATGCCCAATCGACAAAGCAGCAAGAGTTTCGAAAAACTCTCCAAAGGTTTATGGACAGTCACACTATACGAGTCTGCAAGCGCCATGGCGATGAGGTAAATATGATACAGGGACAGACTGGACCTCGGGCCCCAAAACCCCTGGTCATATTTTATAGTAAAAATGCGTCGCTAACGCAGACCCCTGCCAGAACTACTATTACGGCACGGCCACCTGCTCCATTCCCGTATGACAACTCCCACGCCGTGCCTTGGAAGTATAACACGGACATAGTCGTTTCCAACCCCGTAATAATTGATCCGGCGCCTGCTTTGTTGGTTACCAACATCGCCGGTGTAGGCGGAATGACCCGAAGTGGGAGAGTGTATGCACCTTCAGAGCCAAAGCAAGACAAGACTGCCGCGGAAGGCAAAACCGGGAAGGTTGGGATCGCTGGCGAAGCAAAGAAGGTTGTGCTAGAAGAGGAGACTAAGGAGTTCTTAAAATTTATCCGCCACAGCGATTACCAGGTATTGGATCAGTTGAACTATACCCCCGCCAAGATCTCCTTATTATCTCTGCTGACAAGTTCTGAATCACATCGGAACGCGCTGATGAAGGTGCTAAGTGAGGCACACGTAAAATATGACTTGCCTGTTGATAAGTTCCAAGGTATTGTCGGACATATAGTGGCCAGTAACTATCTGACTTTCACGGATGACGAGGTGCCGGTGGAAGGGAAAGGACACAACAAAGCTCTCCACATCTCTGTGAAGTGTCAAGACCATATTATGGCAAAAGTGCTCGTAGATAATGGATCATCCTTGAATGTGATGCCCAAGTCTACATTAGCTAAACTACCCATAGATGGGGCATGCATGAGACCGAGCTCCATGATAGTAAGAGCTTTTGATGGGACCCAACGGGAGGTCATAGGCGAAGTTGAGCTACCCATACAAGTTGGACCCCATATCTTTCAAGTTCTCTTCCAAGTAATGGATATCATGCCCGCCTATAGTTGCTTGTTAGGGAGGCCATGGATCCATTCAGCAGGGGTAGTTCCTTCCACTTTACACCAGAAACTAAAGTTCATCGTTGATAATAGACTGGTAATCGTTTCTGGAGAGGAGGATCTTCTGGTCAGTAAGCCAGTTACTACCCCCTATGTAGAGGCAGCCGAGGAAGCCCTCGAGACATCATTCCAGGCTTTGGAGATAGCCAACGCCACAAGTATGTCTTTCCCAAAGGTACCGTTAGCAGTAGCGAAGACCATGCTACGAGGAGGATATAAGCCGGGAAAAGGACTCGGAAGAGAATTGGAAGGAAGAATTCAACCTGTCTATCTCCCTGAGAACAAAAATAGGTACGGCCTGGGATACCAACCTACCACTGAAGACCAAAAAGGCGTAGAAAAAGAGAGGAGAGGGAAGAGGATTACTCATCATACCGGGCATGCATTCAACACTGTGAAAATCCCCATCTGTGACCTCTACCAGAGCTTCAGGAGCGCCGGAGTAATGTTTCCAGATCAAGTGGCCGTGATCCAAAGTGATCTTGATGAAGGCCCCGGATTTGTGTATGCTGGCTCACCTGGTCAGGAACTGAACAACTGGGAGGTCATAGAATTCCCCACGATTTGTACCATTTCATCAAAGTAATCATGTTTTCTGTTCGATCCTTTAGCTATGCTTCGGGATCTCATTTTGTAACAATAAAAACTTGTTCGTTTGTTTGAATAATAAATGCCGTCAGTTTCCAAATAGCTTGATCTGTTTAGTAACCTATTATTTAAACCTTTCTCTTGCTTGTTTTCCTTTTCATTTGCTATGATACACTGAAAATGCAGATCCGAAAGCGATTCATCTGAGAATAGTGAGAATTCGGTCTTATTTCACGATTCTGACTGTCTAACTGATTGCGCCAATGAGGAATATGATGAAGACTGTGATCCCTCGCCTGAGTTAACCCGGTTATTAGAACAAGAGGATAGGGAAATTTTGCCCTACTTAGAGATAGCCGAGGTTATCGATTTGGGAATTGGAGGAGTTAAAAAGGAAGTCAAAATTGGTACCTCGTTAAGTAAAGAACAGAGGCAGGAACTGATTGGGTTGTTGAGAGAGTTCAGCGATGTTTTCGCCTGGTCTTACCAAGATATGCCGGGACTGGACAATAGCATTGTCAAACATAGGTTACCATTAAAACCCGAATATCTGCCGGTAAAGCAGAAGCTGCGACGTATGAAACCTGAGATGCTTTTGAAAATCAAGGAAGAAGTCAAGAAGCAATTTGATGCCGGATTCTTAGCCGTGGCAAAATACCCACAGTGGGTGGCAAATATAGTCCCGGTCCCGAAAAAGGATGGCAAAGTACGAATGTGCGTGGACTATCGCGATTTGAACAGGGCTAGCCCCAAGGATGATTTTCCCCTGCCTCAGATTGATGTTCTGGTCGACAATACCGCACAACATACGATCTTTTCATTCATGGACGGTTTCTCCGGATACAATCAAATTAAGATGGCGCCCGAGGATATGGAAAAAACCACATTTGTCACCTTGTGGGGAACCTTCTGTTATAAGGTGATGTCTTTTGGTCTAAAGAATGCCGGAGCAACTTACCAAAGGGCCATGGTAACCCTTTTCCATGACATGATGCACAAGGAGGTAGAGGTTTACGTCGATGATATCATTGCCAAGTCTAAAACTGATGAAGGGCATATGGAAGACCTAAGAAAACTCTTTGAAAGGTTGAGGAAATTCAAGCTTAGGCTGAACCCAGCCAAGTGCACCTTCGGCGCAAGATCCGGGAAATTACTGGGATTCATAGTAAGCAAGAGAGGCATAGAAGTCGACCCTGACAAAGTTAAAGCCATTCTTGAAAAGCCTCCTCCCCGTACAGAAAAGGAAGTTAGTGGTTTCTTGGGGAGATTAAATTACATCGCTCGCTTCATCTCACAGTTGACGGCAACGTGCGAGCCAATTTTCAAATTGCTCCGTAAAAACCAACCAGTTCAATGGAACGAGGATTGTCAAAAGGCTTTTGAAAAGATAAAGCAGTACTTGCAGAACCCGCCAGTTTTGATCCCACCTGCCCCGGGAAGACCACTCATTTTATACCTTACAGTGTTAGATGAATCCATGGGTTGTGTGTTGGGGCAACATGATGAGACTGGGAAGAAAGAACATGCCATTTATTATCTAAGCAAGAAGTTCACTGACTGCGAGATGAGGTATTCTGCTCTGGAAAGGACCTGTTGTGCGTTAGCATGGGCAGCTCGACGTTTGAGACAATACATGATAAGCCACACTACTTGGTTAGTTTCCAAAATGGACCCCGTCAAATATATCTTCGAAAAACCTGCCTTAACCGGGAGGATTGCTCGATGGCAGGTCCTGCTAACTGAGTACGATATAGTCTATGTCACTCAGAAGGCTATAAAAGGAAGTGTTCTGGCTGACTACCTGGCTCATCAACCCATAAGAGATTATCAGCCCATGCAGTTTGACTTCCCGGACGAAGATATCATGGCCCTGATTGATGAAGAAGGAGCCCAAAAGGATAAATGGACCCTAAGGTTTGATGGTGCTTCTAACGCATTAGGACACGGAATCGGAGCAATCCTCATTTTGCCTGACAGAGAACTTATCCCCGTTTGTGCTCGATTATGTTTTGATTGTACCAATAACATCGCTGAGTACGAGGCGTGTTCTCTGGGAATCCAAGCAGCATTGGATGCCAAAGTGAAGAAATTGGAAGTATACGGGGATTCTGCCCTGGTCATTCACCAACTAAAAGGAGAGTGGGAAACTAGAGACAGCAAATTAATTCCCTATCAAACTCGCATCAAAGAGTTGATTAAGGAATTTGATGATGTTTCTTTTCACCATGTTCCCCGGGAAGACAACCAAATGGCTGATGCTTTGGCTACCCTAGCATCAATGTTCAAGGTGAGCAATGATTACGACATGCCTCTCATTGAAATAGTGCGGCACCACGAACCCGCATATTGCCAGATGATTGAAAGGGAGTCAGATGGGAAGCCTTGGTATTACGATATCAAGAGGTATGTCCGAAATCAAGAATATCCCGAAGGTGCTACAGAGAATGATAAGAGAACCCTACGACGGCTCGCCATGGGTTTCTTCTTAAACGGTGATGTGCTTTATAAGAGAAACTACGACTCTGTCCTTCTTCGTTGCATCGACACCGACGAGGCAAGTAAAATCATGAGGGATGTCCACGAAGGATGTTTTGGAACTCACACCAACGGGCACGCCATGTCGAGAAAGATCTTGAGGGCTGGTTACTACTGGATGACCATGGAGTCAGACTGTTTTGCCTATGTTCGTAAGTGTCACAAATGTCAGATATACGCGGACCATATTCACGCTTCCCCGTCTTCCCTGAATGTCTTGTCAGCTCCCTGGCCCTTTTCAATGTGGGGTATGGACGTCATTGGACCCATCGAGCCAAAAGCCTCTAACGGTCATCGTTTCATTTTAGTCACTATCGACTATTTCACAAAATGGGTAGAAGCTGCTTCGTACGCCAATGTGACAAGGAGTGTTGTGGTTAAATTTGTCAAGCGTGAACTGATATGCCGGTACGGTCTGCCAAGTCAGATCATCACTGATAATGGCATGAATTTGAATAACAAAATGATGAAGGAACTTTGTGAAGACTTCAAAATCCACCATCATAATTCCTCCCCGTATCGCCCTAAAATGAATGGGGCAGTCGAGGCAGCCAATAAAAACATCAAGAAGATTGTACAGAAAATGGTTGTGACCTACAGAGATTGGAGCGAAATACTCCCCTTTGCTTTACATGGGTATCGCACCTCAGTCCGAACCTCAACTGGGGCCACTCCATTCTCCCTGGTTTATGGAATGGAGGCAGTCCTACCTTTCGAAGTAGAGATCCCTTCTCTTCGAGTGATAATGGAAGCGGAATTAAAGGAAGCTGAGTGGGTCCAAGCTCGACATGACCAGTTAAATCTGATTGATAGAAAGAGATTAACCGCCCTTTGTCATGGTCAGCTGTATCAGAAGCGTATGAAACGAGCATTTGAAAGGAAGGTACGACCTCGACAATTCCAAGAAGGAGACCTAGTCCTCAAGAAAATCTTGCCAATCCAAAAGGACATCCGAGGGAAATGGACACCTAATTACGAAGGACCATACGTCGTGAAGAAGGCTTTCTCTGGAGGAGCTCTGATCCTCACCAACATGGATGGAGAGGATCTGCCAATGCCTGTGAACGCCGATGCGGTAAAGAAATATTTTGCCTAAAAAAAAAAAAAAGGTGCTCGCTAGGCTAAAAACCCATGGGGCAGCCTAGGCAAAAATTAGAGCTGCTTGATGAGTCGAAAACCCGGAAGGGCGGCTCAGGTAGAATAAAAGCCACAAGTTCAGGCATAAGGACGGGAACTCTTCAGAGAAGGAAAACTGGTCAGGCACGCGCATTTTTGTCAAAATCATTTCCCAGAAGTAAAATCAGAGGATGGTCTCGAAGTCGTGAGGAAAGATCCGGATTCTTATCACTCGCGGGGAGTCGCTGGCGGGTTCAAAAGGCCTTCTTTCTCTCCCACCTTTTAATTGTTTATACATATGTTTTTGTTACCTTTACCTTCATTACCAATGTACATACTTATATTCAATAATAAAATAAGCTCTCCCTTTCCTTCCCCTGAGTCTACGGCTGAATCTTATAAACGAACAAGTTTTTTTTTTCTTAAGAGGAAATTTTTGAAATAAAAAGTGATGAAATGAAAAGTCGTGGTGAAACGGAATGTATCCTGGCGTCAGACCCGGCCCGTGAGAAAGCATAACCAATTCTGTTAATTATGTTCCTGGAAGACAGAATTTGTCTCTATCTCATCCATGAGTTATCTTGAAAGCCTATCTCTTAGGAAAGGTCGCTCGAAATGTCAATTCTTTTGATTACTCGTGCTTCTAACCATCTGTTTTGAAGGGTGATGGAACTACGTCACACAGAAATGAAGAACCTGACACCAAAGATCCAGACCAGAAGTTTTCCCCAAGAGAAATCAGTAGATTGGCATCCCCAGTGAAATCACAATCGCCAAAGCTGGCACTTCCCAAGTTCTCATTCCCCAGCGGAACCATAATCACCAAAAAACTACACTTCCCAAATCCTTCCCCAGTGGGACTACACTTCCCAGTCAACCCAAACTGGGGCATCTCCCTGGGTTTGTTCTTTCATTCAAGGGACAGTTCCCCAAGATTTCATCCAATCATGTCAAACTGAGGCATCTCCCCGGGTTTATTCTCTTAGTCAAGGGGCAGTTGCCCAAGATTTCATCCAATCATGCCAAACTGGGGCATCCCCCCGGGTTTTTCCTATCAGTCAAGGGGCAATTCCCCACCTTTACCTTTCCGAAAACCAAGGGCCACACCCCACATTTATTTTTCATGTCAATCAAGGGGCAATTCCCCACCTTTTACCTTTCTGCAAACCAAGGGCCACACCCCACATTTATTTTTCCTGTCAGCCAAGGGGCAATCCCCCACCTTTTACCTTTCTGCAAACCAAGGGCCACACCCCACATTTATTTTTCATGTCAGTCAAGGGGCAATCCCCCACCTTTTACCTTTCTGCAAACCAAGGGCCACACCCCACATTTATTTTTCCTGTCAGTCAAGGGGCAATCCCCCACCTTTTACCTTTCTGCAAACCAAGGGCCACACCCCACATTTATTTTTCCTATCAGTCAAGGGGCAATCCCCCACCTTTTACCTTTCTGCAAACCAAGGGCCACACCCCACATTTATTTTTCCTGTCAGTCAAGGGGCAATCCCCCACCTTTTACCTTTATGCAAACCAAGGGCCACACCCCACATTTATTTTTCCTGTCAGTCAAGGGGCAATCCCCCACCTTTTACCTTTCTACAAACCGAGGGTCAACCCCACCTTTACATTTCCTGCCAACAGTGAGTTAATTTGGACGAGACGTCCTGTTAGCTCCCCCAATCTTTACCTTTCCTGTCAACCAAGGGTCAACCCCAACCTTTACATTTCCTGCCAACAGTGAGTTAATTCGGACGAGACGTCCTGTTAGCTCCCCCAATATTTACCTTTCCTGTCAACCGAGGGTCAACCCCAACCTTTACACTTTCTGTCAAACGAGGGTCAACCCCAACCTTTACATTTCCTACCAACAGTCTACCGGGGGGCAACCCTAATCCTCTCACCTCCTACTAACTGGAAGACAATCCTTTCCGGTCGATTCAAAAAGAAAAACACAAAAAAAGAATCCCAAAAAAAAAAAGAAAACAAAGAGAGAAAAAAAACAAAAACAAAAAAAAAACAAAAACAAAAACAAAAAAAGAAGAAGAAGGGAAATAGAGAGAGACGGATCTAGAAAATGCTCATCTTTAAAGAAGAAAAGGTCATACCAGCTCGTTGACTGCCAACACTGTCAGACACCATACCGATTAAGAGGTTCCCACCTGGTCCCTACATCGGCGTTCATATCTTTACTTCATTTTCACTTCAAAAACACGGAAAGCTTCGTGTTTCTCTTGTGAAAAAGAAGTAAAGAGGGGCATCTGTGAACACCTCTTTTTGTCCGGCTAATTGGTATAGTTCAATCCTTTGGGCACTCTCTGCTGCGCATGGTTCACTTAGAAATTCATAACTCCTTCATACGACCTTCGATTTGTGCAAACCCGGTCTCAAAATTTCCGTAACAAAATTGTCTACGACTTTTGTGAAGACCTTGAAGGCTATATCCTTACCAATTGGTACAGTTTTAATAATCTTCCTAGACTTGTTCCAGTTTCATGACTGCTCTGCACATCTTTAGGAAAAAATTCATATCTCCCTCATATGATACTGAAATGACCCCGTTCTTTTTTCTGTGGCTCCACATCAAAGATATCTACAAACTTCATGAAGGTCACAAAAGCTAATTCTCCACCCATTTTGCCCAGTGAATTTATTTTGCTTGCAAATGTATTTCCGTCACACTCTGGAGCAGTTTTCGTAGATGGGCCATATCTCCCTCGTTTCTTGATGAAAATTTTTGTGCCATATATCAAATTAAAGATAAGAGAAAGATCTACAATTTTCATGTTGGACTCTCTTTCAAATTTGGCACGAATTTTTCCTTAAATATGCAAGCAAGTTTCGTGATGAAGAGAATGGAACTCACCATCAAATTGTAGTCATGGCAAAGGCTTTCCAATTTGCAACAAATTGTCACTTAAGCCTACCAATTTTGACCAAGTCAAAATTAAATCAAGAAACAAGCTCTCCAAAATAAAAAGCCAATGAAGAATCATCCTCCACTCTCTCTACTTCACGTGAATGGCTTCCAACAAGGGCCCATGTGCCATTATTTTTAATACAATCCATGCTCCAATTGCTCCAAGAAACTCACGGTTACAACTAGCTTCCATACCACCCAATATTTTATTTCAAAAAGCTTTCACTTTCTCTATGCATTCACATGGTCAAAAGCAAAGTCCAAGCTTGAATATTTTATTCAATCCCTTCTTTGTTTTCACGGCTACTCAAAACATCCCATCATAATTCTTCTTTATTAATCCTTCATTCATCCAAATGCATTCACGGACCCACAACTGAATGGTTTCTTAAATAATTAAGTCATCATTCACCTAAAACTACAAGCATCCAACGTGAAAAGCTGCAAGAATTGGACAAAAAAAATTTTGCAAAAGGATTTGACACTGAGCAATTCAACGTGAATTAGTGGCTGTTGTGCATAATGAATTGAAACAGACAATGGATTCACATGAATTGGGACAACAAACATATGTCCCCAACTTTGCCAACGTAAAAGGAGGAGACAAAGTGGAGGTTTTAGCTGGATGTCCTTTAAAAAAAAACAATAAAAACTTATGTGGAAGCATTATAACGGGAGGAGTTAGAAAAAAAGGGGGAGGGAGCAAAAGAAGAAGGAGGAGTGGAGGATCAGAAAAGAAAAGGGAAGAGTAAAAGAAGAAGAAGGGGTGGAGGATCAGAAAAGAAAAGGGAGCACAAATGAGAGGAGGAAAAAGAGAACATACACAGCAAGAAGAGAGAGTCAAAGAGGCAGGGAGCAAAGAGGGCAAAGAGAAAAGAGCAGTGCAAACTCAGTGGTTCAAAAAAGATTATCTAGAGAGGAACTTGTCTCCACATTCTTGAGTTTTGAAAGGTGCTTCTGAATTTTTACAGTGAAAATTCGCAGTAACAGCAACAGTAACAGCAACAGCAACAACAGTAACAGCAACAGCAGCAACAGCAACAACAGCAACAACAGCAACAGTGGGCAAGAACTCAATCAGTGAGCAAGAATATTTTTTATATATTTTGCGAAAATAGTGTTTATTTATCAAAAGGTTGAATTTTTGTACAAGGATAAGATTAGTACTGTTGTATTGGACTTTTTTTTTCTCTGCTGTCTCTTGTCGTTATTATAATTCAGTTTTACAGTAGGATATTGTGATGTATGCTTGAATCTCTAATTAATCTCTGCTACTGTTTCTGTTCATGTTATTGTTCCTGTTTATTTGCTGCTCAATATTATTACTCAAATTGTTTGTATATATTTTAGTTCTGTACAGATTTAATTTTTTAAAGGGTGGTTACGATCTTAATTTTACTGCTCAGAATATTAATCCTATTACAAGAAATCAGCCGTCTGTATACTGTTTCTTTTTCCGGGTAGTTCATCCACCGTATAGTTAGAGTGTAATTTTCTTTTAAGGCATTCGCTATTCTTTGAAAGAATCGGGTTGTATAAAGCTTAACAAAATGTGATTATCCATGTCTTTTTTTTTTGTTATTTCAAAATTGTGTCTAATTAAAATTTTAACAACTCAGCATTATCTTCAACCAAAAAATATTACCCATTTTTCACTTTAGTAAGTCTATGTGCTTTTTGTCAAGTTTTTGATAAATTTTCACTATTTGATTTTATTTTTATTTTTATTTAAAAAAACAATTTGTTTTATCAAAAAGAGGTTAATTTAGACGAGACGTCTTGTTACCCTTTTTAAATTTTCAATCGGTTGTTATTTATTAAATAATGATATTTCAAAAAAAAAAACAAATCAATTTAGACGTGACGTCTTGTTGATTTTCCCTTATTCCCGGTAGACCATCACCACAAGGAACGGGATACTTGAGACGAGACGTCCCGTTTATCCCCTTCCCGTTTCTAACCCCGTATTTTGATTAAAAGATGACTAATTTAGACGCGACGTCTTGTTAGTATCCTTCCCTTTTCCTGTTTTATACTAAAGCCAAGGTTAATTTGGACGCGACGTCCTGTTAACCTTTACTTTCATTTTGTTTTACTTTTTCTTACTGGTGTTATTTCGTCAAGTTTCTTATTGTCTCTGTTTGCCATTTCCTATTGTTATTATCTTTTTTTTACTTTCCTACTGTCGATATTCTGCTAAGTTTTTTTACGATCGTTGTGTGTCGTTTCTTATTATTGTTTTGTTAAGCTTCTTATTGTCATTGTTTTGTCAAATTTTTCACTGTCATTTCTTGTTATTACTGTTTTAATATTCTACTATCATTTTTTTACTGTCACTGTTTGATCTTCTATCGTTACTGTTTTCTTCTTTTTTACTATCATTGTTTGGTCAAATTTATCACTGTTACCGTTTAGTCTGTTTTGTCTGTTTGTGTCTGCCTTGTCATTTTGTGTGGAAGAAGTTAAAAATAATTTCTGGGCTATTTTGAAATAAGCGCTATCAATTTGAGGTAACCGTTTTATAACGGACAGTTGTGAGGTGTTAATACCTTCCTCACCTGTAATTCGACTCCCGAACTTAGAATTTCATTTTTCATAACCAGTGTTTTAAAAGAGGTTTTTCCCGATATTTTTATCCTAAAAAATATTGGTGGCGACTCCCTGTTTTATCTTTTCAAAAGGATTTCGAAACCCGTTGTATTTTTAAGGGTCAGCCATCCCACCGCGATCCCGGTCGCGACAAGGACTACAACCAAAAACGAGCCGGCCAAGGCTTAACAAAACGTTATACACAGTATTTATATATATACACATATACACATATACCCATGTAGATATATGTCCCAATAGCGCTCGGATTCATTGTCCTGTACTCGCTCCTCCTTCATCCTTCCTTCCGAGAGATGTTCACTGAAAGTGTAGCCACTGCAGGGGTGAGCTTTTACATGTAAAATGACAATCAAGGACTCGGTATCAGTGTCAGCATGCACATTCACATCCATTTAATCGTTTTCAAATTAATTAAAGTTAGACACTGCAAAATGACATTTAAGACACACAGACAACACATACAGGTATTCCCCACCCTCGGAAACCATTCATAACACTCCACACACGTTATACGTACTACTCTAATCAACCTCATATCTACATGCATGCCTGCGGATCCGACTCGAGTGATGACTTTCAGTTACAGTTTTCCCCTCCCCTGGCCCCTCGTCCTTCAGCTCTTCCCGCGTGGTACCGGCCTCCCATTGGCGTCTCGAGACTCTTCTCTAGCTCCTACGGCTACCACGAGCTCCTTCGGAATCTAGCCGGGGTCTGTAACTGGAAGTCATTCCCTCGGGGCTCTTGACCTTCCACGAGTCGCCCCACTCTTACACATGCAGCTAAATGCATCTACCAACAAGCGTCATCACACCACCGATACCTCCTTCGTAACCATTAAGTAGGAACAGATTCAATGCAACCTTTATTCGCTTTATTATTTACACCAATATGTTCAACCATCAGCAATCAAGTAATAGCATCTGACAAATCAACTAACAAGCACACATTCATATTCTCACAACGTTAACAAGGATAGAACCATGCATATCATTCGTTATTATCAATACTAACATACTACTTTACCACCATCTAGATCACAAGCATTTATTGTTCAACCACTATAAAACACACAGATTCCAGAATCTCCAATCATGCATAGGATCCAATCATCACAAACACATGCACATACACTCAAGCAGAACATTCATCCGGTACCGTTCGTGGACCATGCATTTAACATGCAAGCACCCCCTACTTACGAAAGGGACTTCAAGAAGCTTTTCTGCTCTTCGACGTTGAATCTGACGCCCTTCTACCGATTCGTTCAGCCTTTCTCCACTCCGTCGTACTCTGCACTTGGCTCGGAGTTGGGGTGTTGTTCTTCCTCTGCTTCACGATCGTCCTTCACCTGCCGGGGCTCTGACCTTCTTCCCGCACTGTCGTCGTGACGGACAGAAACAGGGGGAAGGAAAGAAGATGAAGAAGAAAAGAAAGAATGGAGTAGTGGGAGAAGTTGTTTGCACCCACGGTGATACTGAATACGCACCTATATACGCGTGCGAGGGGGAAAGGAGTGGGATGGGAAAGAGTGAGTCGCAGACCACTCACACCTTCCGCCAATCACAGACAGCCACATCCCATCAATTAAGTCCAATTAACTTGTCATTAACTCTCAGGCTATATTGGTTATGATTAACAACTAACTCTTTACTTTCAATTTTTCTTATTATTTAATTTTTATTCGGTATCTAATTTCAAAACTGGGATGTTACAGTTGACAATCCATATTTTCTATAATGGACTGACTTCCACGCAAAAGATCTCTTTAGATAGTGCAGCTGGAGGAGCCTTCATGAGTAAAAATATTGATGAAGCTCAGAACTTGATTGAGGAAATAGCTCAAAACACTCATCAATGGAACTCTGAGAGAGGATTACCTGTGAAAACACCAGGTAAGTACTCTGTTGATGCTCTTTCCCTACTTTCTGCCAAAGTTGAAGCATTAACATTAAAACTTGATAAAATAGGGTCAACAGGTGCTACTAATATTGTTTGTGAAGTTTATGGTGTTTCAGGACATGGAGCTACAAACTGCCATTTAGCAATGACCCTTAATCAAGAACAAGAAATGCATCAGGTGGATGGTATTGGAAACTATGGTGGAAATTTTAAAAATAACTATAGACCTCCACAAGGTCCACCTGGCTTCTAAAATAGGCCACCTCCATTCCAAGGTAATCAAAGTAATTACAAACCTCAACAAGGATCCTATATTCCATAAAAATCAAAGCTAGAATCCTTGATGGAGACATTTGTAGCTACTCAACTTAAACAAAATGATGAATTTTCTGAGGCAATAAAGAACTTAGCTTCAAAGGTGGACTCTCTTGCCACTCGTAACAAAATACTGGAAAATCAAATTGCCCAACAAGCCTCCTAGTCTCAAAGAGCACCAAGAACATTTCCTGGAAAACCTGAAGTTGGACCATCAAACCAAACCATGGCTGTCACTCTTAGGAGTGGAACTCAATATGATAGGCCAGTTGGCAAGACTGGAAAGGATGAAAAGAAAGTGGATGAATCTTTATCTCACCCAGTGATTGAAGAAGAGAAACCATAAGAAAAGAAGGAGGAGGTTAAGCCATATCAACCTCCTATCCATTTCCTCAACGCTTGGCTAAAGCAAAGTTGGACAAACAATTTGGTAAGTTTCTTGATGTTTTAAAGAAATTGTTCATCAATATTCCCTTCACAGACGCTTTGAAGCAAATGCCTACATATGCGAAGTTCCTGAAGGACATTCTGTCCAACAAAAGAAGACTGGAGGAAGATGGTACAGTGGCACTTACTGAAGAATGCAGTGCTTTAATTCAAAGGAAGCTTCCATCCAAGCTCCAAGATCCAGGTAGTTTCTCTATTCCTTGTATGATTGCTGATATGAATATAGATAAAGCATTGTGTGATTTAGGAGCGAGTGTGAGTTTAATGCCATTATCTGTTGCTGAAAGGTTAGGATTGGGAGAGCTAAAACCTACTAGGATGTCTTTACAGTTGGCTGATAGATCTGTCAAATATCCTATAGGAATTTTAGAGGATGTTCCTATTAAGGTAGAAAAATTTTTTATACCTGCTGACTTTGTTGTGCTAGAAATGGACGAAGATTCTTTGATTCCTATTATTTTAGGTCAACCATTTTTAGCAACTGCAGGTGCTTTGATTGATGTCAAGAATGGTAAGTTGTCTCTGACTGTTGGAGACCAAAAGGTTGATTTTAACTTGAAAAATGCTTTAGAAAAACCTTTTAATAATGATGTTTGTTGTAGTGTGGATTTTGTTGAATAAGTGGTAAAGGAAGCAAGCCTTCCTAATGACCCACTTGAAACTATTTTCATGATTGAGCCTGCAGGAACATCTGATTGCTTTGAGGCCCAACTAAAACATGATACTGAGGTCATGTGTGACAAAGTGGTAAGCCCCAATGTAAAATTAAAACCTTTACCAGCTTCATTAAGGTATGAGTTTCTTGGTCCTAATTCCACATATCCTATGATTGTTAATGCTGAATTGAATCTATGTGAAACTGAAAAACTTTTGAAACAACTTAGGTTGTATAGAAAAGTAATAGGTTATACAATGGATGATATCAAAGGGATTAGCCCTTCTCTTTGTATGCATAGGATTACTATAGAAGATGAAAGTAGGCCCACAGTAGAACCACTTAAGAGATTAAATCCAAAAATGCAAGAAGTGGTTAAAAGGGAAATTTTGAATTTGCTTGATGCTGGAGTCACATATCCTGTTGATAGTAGTAAATGTGTAAGTCCTGTTCATATGGTGCCTAAAAAGGGGGGAATAACTATGATTGAAAATGAGAAACATAAATTGATTCCTACTAGGATTGTCTCTGGTTGGCGCATGTGCATTGATTATAGAAAGTTAAATAGCGCCACGAAAAAAGATCATTTTCCTCTCCCTTTTATTGATCAGATACTTGAAAGACTTGCTAAACACTCTTATTTCTGTTATTTGGATGGGTATTTAGGTTTTCATCAAATTCACATTCATCCATCTGATCAAGAAAAGACTACCTTCACTTGCCCTTATGGGACTTATGCTTACAGACGTATGCCTTTTGGTTTGTGCAATGCACCTGCGACTTTTCAAAGGTGTATGCAAGCAATTTTTTCTAATCTTATTGAAAATGTGATGGAAGTCTTTATGGATGATTTTTCAGTGCATGGTTTGGATTTTGATAACTGTTTAACAAATTTGTGCCAAGTCTTGTAGCGTTGTGAAGAGATCAATCTGGTCTTGAATTGGGAAAAATGCCATTTTATGGTAAGAGAAGGCATAGTTCTTAGACACTTAGTGTTTGAGAGAGGTATAGAAGATGATAAGGCTAAAGTGGAAGTGATTGAAAAATTTCCCCCACCTATAAGGTATTTGGAGTTTTCTTGGACATGCAGGGTTTTACCATCGGTTCATTAAAGATTTCTCTAAGATCACAAAGCCTTTTACAACTCTTCTAGGTAAGGATGTGCCTTTCAATTTTGATTTATCCTGTATGGAAGCTTTTTGCAGGATTAAGCAGGCTCTAATCTCTACCCCCATCGTGCAACCACCTGATTGGGAACTCCCGTTCGAGTTAATGTACGATGTGAATGATTACACAGTGGGGGCTGTGCTTGGGCAATGGAAGGACAAAAAGCTCTATGTAATTCATTATGCCAGCCGGACGCTAGATGATGCTCAGGTAAATTATGCCACAACTGAAAAAGAACTGTTAGGTATTGTCTTTGCTTTTGATAAATTTAGGTCTTACTTGGTAGGTTCATATGTTATTGTTTACACTGATCACTCTGCCATTAAGTATCTATTGAATAAAAAGGAAGCAAAGCCTAGGCTGATTAGGTGGATTCTAATATTGCAAGAATTTGACTTAGAAATTAAGGATAAGAAGGGTACTAAAAATCTGGTCGTTGACCAACTGTCTCGGTTTACATCCGAAAAAGAAGAAACAGATAATATTCCCATCAATGAATCTTTTCCAGATGAACAACTCTTGAGTCTTAGTATCCAACATGTTCCTTGGTATGCTGATTTTGTAAATTTTCTTGCATGTGGTATCTTACCTCCTGATCTTAGCTTTCAGCAAAGGAAAAGGTTTTTTACAGATGTTAAACACTACTATTGGGATGAACCCCTCCTATTCAACCAATATGCTGATGGTTTGATTCAAAGGTGTGTTCCACAAGATGAGGTCCATGATATCCTGAGCCATTGCCATTCTCTTTCCTGTAGAGGGCACATGAGCACCTCCAAGACAGCCGCTAAAATATTGCAAGCTGGGTTCTATTGGCCAAATATTTTTTAAGATATACGTAAGTATGTTCTAACTTGTGATGCTTGCCAAAGAATAAGAGACATAAAATGCCATTGAATACCATTTTAGAGGTTGAATTGTTTGATGTATGGGGTGTTGATTTTATGTGACCCTTTCCTTCCTCTTTTGGAAATCAGTTCATATTAGTGGTCGTTGACTATGTGTCAAAATGGGTGGAGGCCATTGCTTCACCCCATTCTGATGCTAAGACTGTTATTAAACTTTTCAAGAAAATAATATTTCCAAGGTTTGGGGTCCCAAAATGTGTTATAAGTGATGGAGGGTCTTATTTTATTGAGAAAACTTTCCAGACCCTTCTAAAGAAATATGGAGTTAGGCATAAGGTTGCTACACCTTATCACCCACAAACTAGTGGACAAGTTGAGGTATCCAATCGAGAAATTAAAAACATTCTTCAAAAAGTGGTTAATACATCACGTAAGGATTGGTCTATTAAGTTAGATGATTCCTTATGGGCGTATCGAACCGCATATAAAACTCCTATTGGAACCACACCTTTTAAGCTAGTATATAGGAAGCCCTGCCATTTACCTGTTGAGCTAGAATATAAATCTTTTTGGGCTGTTAAAACTCTTAACTTTGATCATAAGGCTGCAGGTGAACAAAGATTATTGGAGTTAAATGAGCTTGAAGAACTCCGTCTAGATGCATACGAAAATGCCAAAATTTATAAAGAAAAAACCAAACAATGGCATGACTGTCACATCCTACGGAGAACATTTAATCTAGGTGATATGGTTTTACTGTTTAATTCTAAAATGAAACTTTTTCTAGGTAAACTGAGATCCCAATGGTCGGGACCATTCAAAGTAACAAAGGTCTTTCCCTTTGGAGCTGTCGAACTATAGAGCGAGAAATCTGGTACATTTAGGGTAAATGGACAAAGAGTAAAACACTACTTGATAGGTCAACCAATACAACAAGCAAGTGACTTAGACTTGTTTGATGCTCCTGATGAGTAAATCCAAACGGTGAGAAGTCTGGCTGAAGACTTAAAACTTAGCACTAATAGGGAGGTAACCCTATAAAAAGTTGTTGTTTTATTTTGAAGTTTTTAAAAAAAATCAACTATGTCAAATGCTGGTTTGGGGTTACTACAGGTAAGTATTCTTATCCTTTTAGCATTCATTTTAACATTGAGGACAATGTCAAACTCTGGTTTGGGGTGGTAGATAAGAAAACTTAATTGTTTTGTTGTGTGATTGTTATTTTATTTTGCATGTGTATGATTTTCCTTATTTTGTTTGTAATCTTGTAATTTACCATGATTGCATGATAAATTTACTTTGAACATAAGGCTAAAGTATCTAAGGACCCCCAAATTTTGAGTAAAATTTTTCAAAATTTGATTATTTAAATGCCAAATCAATGTCTAAATGAACCTTATGTGATTAAAATTTTCTTTGAAAAGACTTTCCATGGTTAGACTTGAGCCAAAATGGGTTATTTATCAAACAAATTTTCAAACCCATATTTTCTTGATTAAGTGAATCTCATAATCATTAATATTCTAGAACTTGTTTTTCAACCAATTCAAAATGGTTTTTGATTGTATGTCTTAGGATGATAAAGGTACAATTAGGTCTTATTCTTAAGCCTCAGAATTTTTGCATAATTTGACCCTTAGTTGCCCCCTTTGAGCCTGAAAGTGAAATTCTTTCTTTGAAACCTTTCATAGACTGATGTTCTCTTAATGGTGAAAAAGTTAGAAATTTAGTGGAGCAAAGAAATAAAAAAGGACTTAAGAAAAATATGGTATTGAATGCAAAGAAAAGCAAGAAAAAGAAAAGAAAATCAAAAGGATGATATTGAATGAAGTCCAAAAAGTCTATAAAAGTTCAAAAATTTGCTCTGTTAAATTTATGATGGTAATTTAAATCATTCATGACTGTTAAAGCCCTTTTGTATTCCATTTTTCTTGAAATTCCTACCTTGACAATACAACCCAAGGCCACGTTACAACCTTTGAAAGACCTTTAGACTTTGACATATTTTCTATTTAAACTGTGGAGTTTCTGGTTTATTAACAAGCTTATAGTAATATTTTTTGACCATGATGATTTGAGTGATACACAAACTATGAAACACTAGAGTGAAATTGTGAGAAGAGTATCTCAAGTCTTGACATTGAAAATTGACTCACATAAGAAAATTTAATTTGGCATTTGAATAAATCTGTTTCTCTACTTTGGGCTCTCTAGTTTACTGAGTTAAGTGTTTTCTGTATCTTATCATGTGAATATGGTAATTGCTTGAGGACAAGCAATGTTTTGGTTCGGGGTATTTAACATGGTTGAGGTGAACATCGTAAGATGTTCTTCTAGGTCCCCCCTTCCGTCGTATTTCTCCTAAATCGAGGGTTTGTAATTGGACGGAGTCAATGCATCCATGACTCCTTCCATAAATGTATGAGCGGTGTAAGGGTGTGTGAACTCGTATTTCACCGTACCCTAAGTCTGCTAAGAGGCATAGCCATCCGCTCTCTGTCTAGTGCACTAGGTGTCATAGTGACTTGAGGCATCACGCTCTTTCAATCTGTGTATGTAACTCAACATTTTCTTTTTGCAAGTTTGCCACCGTGTGCTATAGTGCTTCTACGACACTTCTAAGCTGTTGGATTTGATCATTATGACTGGGCTCTGACTGTTGGCCATTATCCCCATCACGATGGCTGTTACAACTTGTCACCATCTTCACTTCTCTAAATTGGCAAAGATTGAATTTGTGGGAACATGTTCATCGGGCCCCACAGTGGGCGTCAAAATGTTCATAAATAGTGTAAATACAAGAAAGTCCTACAGAAATCACTCTAGGGGAATAGTATTATTATTACTTTACTAAATTATTCACTTGATCTTACAATTAAGGGTTTCCAGGCCATTTATACAATACTGAGCCGAGGGAAAATGGGATGCGGGATCCGGATCCATTATCACCGGGCGTAATCAACTGGGGTCGTGGAATCAGGGGGTTTTAGCAAGAGATTAAGGAGTAAGGGCATGCACATGCCCCTACTAACCAATAGGAGGAACAAGTATAATTTAATTTTGAATAGGAACTTTTGGTTTTTATTCTGCATGATTTAATCTTGTGCTACAAGAAAGATATTAAATTAGATAAAGGATATTAAATTGAATAAGAGATATCAAATTAGATATAATATATCAAAAAATTTAGGACATGATATAAAATATTAACTTTGATAAGGTATAGATTAGTATGCATTAGTATTTTTTATCTTAAAGTAATCTTATCCCTTAATTAGATCTGAATGTTCACAATTAATTATTCTTATTTTTTTATTATAGCATTTTATTATCATTGGATATGTTCCCTCTTTCTCTCTCTCTCTCCCTTTTTTTTCTCTTTCTTTTTCTCTCTACACATATATATATATACACACACATATAAAGATATACATGTTGTAATTTGTAACATCCTAAATTTTAAAGGAAATAAAATTTATTAGATAATGATGATTAATTATTTATGGTCCAATAATTATGGGAAAATTAATTAGACACTAGAGGTGAATTATTGGTAAAATAAGATTTACCAGAATCGGATGATTTAACGGAGGGTGTGGGACCCACTAAGCTAAATTGTATATTTGATGGGTCTAGAACACTTAGAAAATTATTGTGGTTATGGTGGTATAGTTAAAATAATTTTTGGTATCGATGAGGTAATTATTCAGACACAATGTATGATAATAAACAACGAAAATATGAACCAATGGGAATTAAAAAGAAAATGAAAACTCCCTTTTCTTCTCCTTACTTGACCGTGTGGCATTTACCCTTTTTCTCCCTCCATTCTTCTTCTCCAAAATCGAACCCACCCCTCTCCCTTCCATTTTCTTGCCAAATTAATGCTTGAGCATGGATTCATGGAGCTTGAATGGTACTTTGGGGCAAAAATCAAATGGGTTCTTCTTCCTCTCCTCCATTTTCATTTTTGTGAAAGCTTGGGTTCTTGAGGTAGGATTTTGAGCCCACCTTATTCTATTTATGGTTTTAATGATGTTGGGTTTGAAATGGTAGTTGTAGAAACTCAAGATGTTAAAGAAAATAATGAACCCTAGGCTTGGATAGCTTGGACATATGATTCTTGGTTATGGTGTTGTGTTAGAAATGGATGAGGGCTATGGTTTACATATGGATTTTATAATGGATTGAAGTTGTTGATTTAGTGGTTTGATGAAAAACCCTAAGTGTTGATAAATTGGGGATTTTTGCCAAAATGATGATTTTAATGATGATGGTGTCTTAGAATGATTTATATGAAGGAAATTAATTTTTAGAAGTATTGGAATTGATTATTGATGTTGATGAATTTTTGAGCTAAGTTGATGTTATTTGAATGATGAATTATGCATGTGAAACCGACACCATAGGTTAGATGACCATTGGGATCATTATGTGCTGTTTACATTTGATTGGAACTTTAATAATGATGATGTTATGCTTGTGATGATGTATGAGAATTGATGGAATTGATGCTTGTCAATTTGTATGGAACCCTTAAGAATTGATAATTTTGGGGCTTTTGGCATAGATGGTGAAATTAATGATGTGGTTGTCATGAGAATGATTTTGTGAGTAGAGATGGTGTTTGGAAATCATTGGTGTTGATTATTGAGGTTCCAATCTTGAGAAGTAGAGGAATTGAGTTTGAGGATGGTTATATGATGTTTGTGCTTGTACGTTGTTAGTTATGACGATTAGAGGAATTGATTTTAAGAATGGATATGAGATGTTCAAGGTTGGATGTTGTCATTGTGATGATAAGGGTAATGGTAATGGCCATTGATGATGAAGTAATGAAATAGAATATGAATTGGTGAGGTCTTTAACCATAAAAGATAATAATTAAATTTGTTGATTGATGATGGTTCAAAAGAAGCAAAAAGGGCTTATGTTGAAGTTGGATGAGTTATGAGATATTGGAATTTATTGTTGTTGTTGTTGAGTTTTTTTTAGCCCTTTGAAACTTGGAAGGTCTTGGTTTTGGGGAAGGAATTCCCGAAACCTAACACAATGGTATAGGTTGGTATTTTGACAAGTTTAGAACTTGTTACTAAGCTTGAGGATATGTGAGTAATTGTTTAGAATTATGATGAAAGCCTTGAGATGGCTCATGATTAAATGAATGCATATATGTGTGTGTTGTGTAGATTATGTTCCAGATAATGGTGCGGGATAATCAGAGCATTCAAGTTGTGATTCTTCTCTCGAGGTAGAAGAGGAGTTTACATTTCAATTGCATGAGATAAATGATTGATGATGGATGTATATGATTGTACTCATGCTTGCTTTGCCATAATTATTTTGAATGATGAGATGATGGATAATATGGTGAATGATATACTTGGCAATTGTTGATTTTGGGGAGTCATGTATATATGAGATAATAATGATTGTTTTGTGGTTCCTTTGATGGAATGGATTGCATCTATTAATGAACGATTCAAGTTAGAATGGAATAATTATGTGCCTTGTTAAGTGATGGTTTCATGGGATTGTATGTTATGAGCCTTCGTTGCTATCAAACTAATAAAACTGATACTATCAAATGTATAACACTGATGCAGGGGAGGTTATGGGGCTCTTTGAATCGATTCAGAAGGCTTTTGAATCGATTCAGAGGCCACTAGAATGCGTGTGAATCGATTCACAGTGTACATGAATCGATTCATGCCTTTCTGACTTGCAAAACTACCCTGTTTATTTTTGTATGAATCAAGATTCACACCCTTCTGTTTGCAATACTGTGACTCCCAGGGATGTATGAATCGATTCATGCAAGGGCTGAATCGATTCATGGCCCTGTTTCCCAAAAAATGCTTAAGTTTTGATGCTGTGTTGGGTGTTGTAAGTCATGATGTGTTTATACAATTGATTATGCACATCTTTAATACATTTTAGCAATCCATGCATGATGATATTGTCATGCCCCTCATATACCTTGGTGTTGAAATTGAATTGAACTTGTTATTATTCAAACTTTGTTTCATCATGTAATAGTATATGATTGCATAAAAGGGTGTATGATTGTGGTGTGTTCTTAGTGGTGTTTGATATTGAATTGGATTATTGGCAAAGTATAATTGTGCCTATATGATGTTGTGAATACTTGTGTGAGTTCTACCATTAATCATATGTTATGATGATTGATAATGGAAAGTTAAATAACGTTGATGTATGAGATTCCCTTGTATGATGATGAAACTAATGAGGGATGATCGATGAATTGAGATGATATCGATAATGGATAATGATGGATGATGTTGTTGATTATTTACTTGAATAAAGGATGATTATTATTATTGGTGAATTGTTGAATACCATTGTGATTAATACAAGTGTGAACTTGTATGTGTGGTTTAAAATTATATTGATGAATTTTTGTGATGCCACACTAATATATGAAACAATGGTAATGATCAATAAGATGAAAATCCACTAAGAGATTATGTGGTGATATTGATGAACGATTGATGGATGTTGTTGATGTTTATGATGTCATTGTGATTGTTGCAAGTATTGACTTACGTCTATGATATAAAGTATGTTGAAATGAAATGCCACACTTAAGACTTGAAAACAATGGCTAAAACCAACTATGATAAAATCCACTAAAGATTGTATGGTGGCGTTGGTGTTGACGATGATGATTGATAAGTGGCGTGATAGGATGCATAGTGTGAGAATCCATTGATTGACATTTGCATCCATGGCATATCATACGCTTTCGGTAAGGAACATTGGGGGATTCCCCTGGTTGGCCTAGTGGGAGGGTGGCTCAGTGCATAAGCATTCTTGTTGTTCCCCTGTGACTCGGTGTGTAAGTCACGAAGCTGCCCATGCTGAGCTACGGGGAGCTGCATGTTGTTGACCCTTGTGGGGGTGGCTCTTGAGGAGTAGGTGTCCTCGGTGGTCCTTTGGATCACAGCTGCCATGGTATGAATCATGGTTGGCCCGCAACACCTTATATTGTTGATTATGTTGTTTACCGCGGTCATGGTAAAAATGATCAGTGTTGTAAAATGGGTGATGTGGTTTGGTATTAGTAAAATTGGTGATTATGCATGCATTATGATATATGTGTACATATTTTACTACTGCAGTAGGGGTATGGTTATATGATCATGCTTATATCCCATAATTTGGTGTTTATTCCTATAGTCAGATCCGCATTTGTTGTTGATAATTCTATTGTGTATATGCATTAGCCTAAGAGCATTTGCATATAGCGTGGAGATATGCCAAAAGATGATGATTGGTGATGATTGAGATTGAGATATGATGATGATGAGATGGGTAAATGAATACCTAAAAGACAACATATAAAATATGAATACAAAGAAAAGATATTGAGTATAATGATATTGTATGTGATGGTCCAATGTGATGAAGGGCTTGTTTGTCTATGGTTGATGAAAACGATGTTGCCCATTGTGGCATTGAGAAAAGTTGTGTTTATGTGCTTGCTTTGCTATGAATTGATTGATGAATATGGTATATGTATATTGTTGGGATGAATGAATTATGATGATTATTGATGATTTAGCAAAGCATACATGGTGTTAATATGCATATGCACATAATCTCAATTGTATTCATAATCGTCATTTGAAATGTATAACTCACTCTCCCATGTTGTGCATTTTTAGCATTGATGTAGGAATATCATGGGATGAGGATATTTATGAAGTAAAGCTTTGGTGAAGGTAAATAGTGGTAATGGATTACCTTGGCCGGTAGCGGTTGTAATTATTGTATTGTGAATGAAATGTGTATCATAGTATAAATAATTGTTAATATTGGTGGATATATTGTATACAACTATATATATGATTTAGTAATATTTGGAGTATTGGAGTTTATACCCATTTTATGAATATAATGATGTTGGATATGTGATCCTTTTGGGTATGTATAAGTGTTGACGATATATGAATTTGTTGTTGAATCGAATATGGTCAAACATGGAATATAGATATTGGGGATGTATGTTCCATGACCATATATATATATATATATATATATATATATATATATATATATATTCTAGGCAATACATATATATATATATTCTAGGCAATACATTTTTATGATTTATGTGTATGATTGGTTGTAGCCTAATAGGCTAGTGTTGTATGCTTACATGCTTTCCTGAGCCTTTTCTTATATCTTCATATATGGGACTAGGCGTGTGCCCTGTATACATATTCTTCTTCCGATGTAAACTCTATTATTTTTGTATATAATTATGGGCGATTTATCTTGCGATCCAGTTATAAATCATTAAATCTCACCATTCGGTTTTATGTGGTTCGGATCTTGATGTAATTGTTGAGGTGTTTTGAAATTATTTCAAATGCAAAAAACTTACTCGTATTTTTATTAATTATTTATTTTGATTACGTCGGGATTCAGGTTCGGAAAATCGAGGTGTGACATAATTGAACCCACCTAACCCAGGAGACTAAGAAAAACTCAAATGGCTTATTTAGTGGGATAAGGACTAGAAAATATAAATTATCATGTATTGTGTTTTGTACACTAACAAAATATGATAAACATTAAATAATCATAGACCTTAAAACCTTAAACTACTATTACTACTATTATTATTTATTATTATTATTTGTTGAAGAATGGTCTGGTTGAAAAAGACTTTATATTGGATCAGACCCCAGTGCTTGTGCCCTCAGATTTGTCAATATCATATATTAAGAACTTCCATTGGTAAATGAAGTAAGTACATCTTATGACTAATCTATGTACCTAAGTGTTTTAGGATACAAGTCTCAGGCTATAAAACAAAGATGGAGTCTCAACATTTAGAAGTCTGATAGGATGACCAAAAGTCTAATAGAAGCACTTAAACAGATTCTGAACGTCATGCTCAAACACAAAAGGAACGTAATCTCTTTTTAACGTTCTTAATTTTCTTTTGGTGATGCATTAGGACTTATGCACTTATCATATATGCGTGCTTATCATCAAAGAGAACAAGGAAAAAAATCAAGCTCAGCAGCCAAATTTAGCATATCTACCTCTCTGTACATTTAGAAAAAGCTGAATATATTTAAAAGAAATGTCAACATATCTCAGAGAATTTTTTCAACATCGACTTTTGATCTTTCGCTCGATCAAGATATGAAAAAAGAATGGCTTTATGTATTGGAAATACATAAGAAACCATTTCCATGAAAAAGTTGAGTAGACCTGCTACCAGACCCTTGCATCTGCTTGATCACTAAAGGTCTTGATGTAGGAGTTTCTTCAAGCTCCTTAAGAGGAAGGTGGATCTTGGCTCATTTCCTTATTCTTCCTTCAATTCAAGGGCTGAATTCTTATCTTCCAATCCATGAACCGAAACCACAAAAAGAAACTACAAGAGAAACTTGGATGAAAATGAAGTGGAGAAGAAGAGAAAAGGTGAAAGGATTAGGACAAGGTGGAGGGAATGGAAGGGAAGGATGGAAGGAGAAGGTGGGAGGCCACTTCCTTAAGGAAGATAACTCCCTAATCTCGCCACCAAGAGGGAGAGAATCTCTTGGATAAGAGCTTGCTCTAGATAACTCAATCCTAGAGAGAAAGAGGAGCTTCTCACTCTAGAAATTTACACTCAAAGTGAAAAATCTCAAAATGATCATTATTATGTGGAATTACAAAGGAGAGCTCCCTTATATAGCCTCTCTAGAATTCTGCCAAGGGATGGAGAAATGGGCTTGGAAGATGGATCCAAGGCCTAATAGTACAAAAGGAGAGAATATGGCCTATACATGGCCCAAAGTGAAAGTACATGGCCCTAAGTGAAAGTACATGGCCCAATAGTTTGTATTTGGGTTTTAACATTCTCATGAAAATCTTTAATAAACTTGGCCTTTGCCTCTCCATCCATGTGAAGGACAGAGTCAGAGACTTCAATGGGTAAAAGGTCCAAAGGTGTGAGAAGGTTAAAACCATACACAACTTCAAAGGGACTATGCTTAGTTGTTAAGTGTTGTACCCTATTATAAGCAAATTCAATGTGGGGTAAACACTCATCCCAAGATTTAATATTTTTATGCACTAAGAACCTAAGAAGTTGAGAAAGGGTCATGTTTACTACCTCAGTTTGTCCATCCATTTGAGGATGACAGGTGGTAGAAAAAAAAAGCTTCGTTCCTAGCCTTGACCAAAGAGTTTTCTAAAAATGGCATAGGAATTTGGAGTCCCTATCAGAAATAATAGTTTTAGGAACACTATGAAGCCTTACAATCTCTCTAAAGAAGAGTTTATTAATATGACTAGCATCATCTACCTTATGAAAAAGGATAAAGTGAGCCATCTTACCAAACCTATCCACCACTACAAAGATAGAATCCATTCCCCTTTGGGTCTTAGGCAAGCCCAACATAAAATCCATAGATATATCAATCCAAGGTGCACTAGGTGTAGGCAAAGGAGTATACAAACCGCTAGGTGAAAGTTTAGATTTAGCTTTTCTATATACAATACACCTAGCACAATGTTTTTGGACATCTTTCTTCATTTTAGGCCAATAGAAGTGTTCATGCAGAATAGACAATGTTTTATCTCTTCCAAATTGGTCCATTAAGCCTCCCTCATGGCTTTCTCTTAATAATAAATCTCTTAAAGAGCTTCGAGGAATGCAAAGTCTATTGGCTTTAAAGAGATAGCCATCTAAAATGTAGAAGTCTCTATGAGATGAAGAAGTGGAAGATGAGTAGAAGATTTTGGAAAAATCAAGGTCACTTGGATACAAGGTCCTAATCTCATCAAGTCCAAGAACTTTGGCTCCAAGAGAGGCAAGTAAAGAATGCCTTCTTGATAAAGCATCAACCACAATATTAGATTTTCCATTTTTGTACTTGATGACATATGGAAATTGTTCCAAGTACTCAACCCACTTAGCATGTCTTTTGTTTAACTTATGTTGCCCCTTAATGAATTTTAGTGATTGGTGATCATTATGTATAACAAACTGTTTTGGGATCAAGTAGTGTCCCCAAGTTTGTAGGGCTCTAATTAGTGCATAAAATTCTTTGTCATATGTGGGATAGTTGAGAGTTGCCCCATTAAGCTTTTCACTAAAGGAAGCAATAGGGTTACCTTCTTGCAATAGGACAGCTCCTATTCCCACTTTTAAAGCATCACACTCAAGCTCAAATGTTTTTGAAAAATTTGGAAGTGCCAAGATTGGAGCATGAGTGAGCTTTTCTTTGAGATCTAGAAAAGCTTTCTCTTACATTGGCCCTCATATAAAAGGAACATTCTTTTTCACTAACTTATTTAGAGGGGAGGCTAATGTAGAGAAATCTTTCATAAATCTCCTATAAAAACTTGTTAGACCATGAAAACTTCGTACTTCACTCACATTTTTAGGTGTTGGCCAATCTTGGATTGCCTTCACTTTGGAGTGATCTACCTCAACACCCTTAGAACTAACTACGAATCCAAGGAATACAATGCTATCCATGCCAATAGAATATTTTCCAAAGTTTGTATAAAGATTGTTTGTTCTTAAAGCAAGCATAACTTGTTTGAGATGGTTTAGATGAGAGGTCATGGTCTTTGAGTAAATTAAATGTCATCAAAGTAGACCACAACAAAATGCCCAATGAATTCTCTTAAAACATGATTCATGAGTCTCATAAAAGTACTTGGTGCATTAGTCAAGCCAAAAGGCATAACTAACCACTCATATAGTCGAAGTTTGGTTTTAAAAGTGGCTTTCCATTTATCTTCTTCTTTGATTCTTATTTGGTGATAGCCACTTTTAAGATCAATATTGGAAAATATAGTAGAACCACTAAGCTCATCAAGCATATCATCAAGTCTAGGTATTGGATGCCTATACTTGATGGTTATGTTGTTTATGCCTCTAGAATCTGTACATATTCTCCACGAACCATCTTTTTTAGGAACTACTAAAATAGGTAAAGCACAAGGGGTTAAATTCTCTCTAATCTAACCCTTAGATAGTAGTTCATTCACTTGATTCTCTATTTCTAGGCTTTCCCTAGGGTTGCACCTATATGCAGGTCTATTTGGAAGACTAGCACCGGGGATTAAATCTATTTGGTGCTCAATGCCCCTAATAGGAGGTAAGCCTTTTGGGATATCTTTTAGGAAGAGATCTTTAAATTCATTTAGGATGTTTTGAATCCCTTTGGGCAAAGGAGGAGGAGAAGAGCCCATTAAGCACACAGAAGTGCTAGGGATGTCTTTTGCATACATGAGCAAGCAACCATAGGTACTACATCACATTTGACTTCATCCTTATATATGCCTATGGTGAAATTGATTAGGACTTGCTTATTTACTAACATTTCCCCTTTTTCATTAAGCCATTGCAATTTATAAGGTCGGGGGTGTTCCATAAGCTCTAATCCTATCTTATGAACTAGTCTTTGACTTGCAACATTTGCACAGCTCCCATTATCCACAATGAGAGAACATAGTTTGTCATTTATGTAACATCTTGTATAAAAGATGTTCTCTCTTTGTGTAGTGTCATCTAACTTAACATGACTACCAAGCAACCTTGTAATCATGTACAGCTCACCATCATCCCCTAAAATATGCTCACTGTCAAAGGAATCACTACTTGAGTCATCACTTGATGTATGATTATCAGAATCAGACTCTGAGTGACTTGAGTAGGTTCCACTAGTTTTCAAAATCATTATTCTTTTTGTTGGACAATCGTAAGCAATGTGACCTCTACCATGACATTTAAAACATTTTATGGTAGAAGATCTAGAAGATTGTGTTTTAGATGTGGATTCATGCTTATCTTTTTGGTGCCTAAAGACTTTACTATTCTTATGAAACTCACTTTGTGGTTTGGAAGATGAAGTGCCCACTTCCCTCTCCCTAGTGTTTCTCTCAAACCCACCTTTATTCTCTTGTCCTACCGACTTAGACTTGTAGGCTTTATTTTCCCCACTATAGGATTCTCTTTCTCTAAATTGGTTCTCTACCTTAGTGCATTGGTGTAGTAACTCTTCTATATCTACATGAGGAAGGAGTTCTACCCTATTTTTGATATTCCTATTGAGGCCATGTAAGAACCTATGCATTAGGGTTTCTTCATCTTCTTCTAGATTGGCCCTAATCATGGCTATCTCTAAGGCTTTATAGTAGTCTTCTACACTTTTTGAGCCTTGGATGAGTCTATTTAGCTTTGTTAATAGCTCCCCTTTATAATAGTTAGGAACATATCTTTTTCTTAGGAGGGCTTTCAAGTCTACCCAATCATCTATGGGTGGAAAATAATCACTTTTCTTCTCCTTACAAATTTAAGTCCACCACACTAAGGCATAATTTTGGAAAGAAAGGGTTGCAATCCTAACTTTATTTTCTTCTTTTATTTGATGAAAATTAAACAATTGCTCAACTCTCATCTCCTATTCTAAGTAAGCTTCAATATCACTCTTGCCATTAAATGGGGGAATTTCAAGTTTTACCTTTCTTAAGCCTATGTCTCCTCTTTTATGTTCATGGTGTCTTCTATGTCTAGGTTCATCCTCACTATCATTATTGTTATGTCTTTGATTTCTTTGATTTCTATGTCTAGCTCTAGGGTTTTCATTATGCTCTAGGTTATTTAACCTATTGTTGATGTTATTCAAACTTTCCATTATATTATGAAGCATAGATTTGTTTTCCCTATCACTAGAACACATGGTTTAAGGTTGTCAAAGAAAACAAGACAGGGCAAACAAAGTTTTAAACAAACTAGTCAAGGATGCTTGATACAAAGCAAGTATTAGAAAACACACAACAATCCTAAAATATAAGTACTACGTTCTTTCCTAAGGGGAAACAAGTACCTAAGTTGTCTTGTACTAGGTTGTATCCTAGGATGTAGTACTATGATTAGTTATGTAAGATCTAGGTTGTCTTTACCTATGTTCCTTATGATGATCCTAGGTTATAACTAATCAAGTAACTAACCCTAACCAAGGCTAACTACATTCCGTTACTATGTAGTTATCCTAACCAAATTAGTTTAACAAACTAACTTACACCTAACAAACCCTAACTAGAATTAGTTATTTAGTTATGGAAGTTGTAACTAGATCTAACAACCCTAACTAACAACTAACTTCGGTTATAGGTTGGTTATGACCACTAACTAATTCAGTTACAATTAGTTATGATAACTAGAATTAGTTCTAACTACTAACTAATTAACCAACTTAGTTAAGACAAGTAACTAACTAACAAATTTTAGTTAAGACCAACAACTAATTAACTACTTCTAGTTTTAACCATCTAACTAATTAACAACAATCAAATGCATATGCTTCTACAAGCTAGCTAAAATTACTAATGGAAATGAAAAAAATTAATAGTGTCCAAAGTCCAATGTCCAATGGGTGTCCAAAATACAACACAAAAACCTAATACACAAAACCTAAGAATTCACAAATGTCCCTAAATGTCTAAAATTACAAGGCTTTTGCTTCCTTTACAAAGTCTTCACTTCTCTTCACTTGGATTTGTAAAAGCTTTACCTCACCTATAAAATAATGCCAAGACAAAATTCTCCAATGAAATTTAGGTTAGCAAAAAGGCAAGAAAAATTTAAAACCTATCAAGTGTATCTCTCAAGCTCCTTACCCTTACTCTTTTAGTCTCAAGTCTACCAAAGAAATTGAACTCTTATCTCAAGTATCCTAAAGATGCTACCCTCAATGATGTAGAGAAGGGAATTACCAAAGGAATTATGAAAGGAAGACAACTCAAAGACAAAACTTAAGAAGGAATAAAAGACGAACTAAAAATGTTTAAAAAGAAAAGCTACTCAAATGGAAGTCTTTTTGAATTTTTGATTATGATAATACCAAAGCAAGAAAAGGTTCAAGAGAATAAAAGCTACTCAAGGAAGGATTCAGATTTGATAATGTTTTGACAAAACACGACAAGCAAGCAAAATAATATGCAAGAAACAAAGGAAGGAATCTTAAACCTAGAACACTAGAGTTGCACTCTTAAGCAAACAAATGTAATTTAAACAAGTGTAAGGTATTAACTACCAATGACTTTAGGTTTCAAAAATTTTATTTGGTTTGGAGCTTAAACTTCACAAAATTGTTAAACTACTTTCGACACTCTCTTTTTACACCCTTTTAACTTTCGAATTGTGAGGGCTTTTGCTTTTCTTTTTCTTTTTGTACCTTTTTCTCTTTTCTTTTATCTTTTGCCTCTTGTTTTTGTTTGATATTTCTTCTAAGTTTTAGCTCCCAAAAACCGAAACCCACAACTAGCTACATAAGTTCAATGTGCACTCTTTTGCTTAAGAAGAAAAATGCAACCTTCTTCCACAAAGATGAATAGAAAGTTATGATTCTTTTTGACAATATTTTCTTTTATGCAAACAATATGAAACCAAATTAAGGATGTCCTAATAGTGCATTCAAAACAAAAATTAAACCTAGATGCAAAACTAAGAGTATATTTCTAACATACCTAATAATTTTACTAGAACATAGAAAAGGTTCCAACAATGGCATAATACACCTAGTTTGGCTCTAACTACCTAACAAACATGTAACTACCACTCTAACAACTTCAAAACCGAATTAACTAAAGTGACAACTCTGAATTTTTGAAGTCCTAATCAAGAAAAAGGTTATACCAAACCAAAATTGAAAGAACAATATGCCAAAAATTGAAAGACAAAGAAGAACTAACACAAAACTTCAAAGAAACAACACCTTTTTATGGAATTTTTATCATACCATGGAATCAACAAGACAAGTATATGAATTAAACTTGCACAACCAGCCAGCAAAAGAATCATAAAATTGAATGCTAAAGGAAGAAGAAGTAAGAAAAGAACCTCCTAGGCTCAAATGATACCAAATGATGTAGGAGTTTCTTCAAGCTCCTTAAGAGGAAGGTGGATCTTGGCTCCTTTCCTTGTTCTTCCTTCAATTCAAGGGCTGAATTCTTGTCTTCCAATGCTTGAACCAAAACAACAAAAAGATACTACAAGGGAAACTTGGACGAAAATGGAGTGGAGAAGAAGAGAAAAGGTGAAAGGATTAGGACAAGGTAGAGGGAATGGAAGGGAAGGATGGAAGGAGAAGGTGGGAGGCCACTTCCTTAGGGAAGATAACTCCCTAATCTTACCACCAAGAGGGAAAGAATCCTTTTGGATAAGAGCTTGTTCTAGAGAACTCAATCCTAGAGAGAAGGAGGGGCTTCTCACTCTAGAAATTTACACTCAAAGTAAAAAATCTCAAAATAATCATTATTGTGTGGAATTACAAAGGAGAGCTCCCTTATATAGCCTCTCTAGAATTCAGCCAAGGGATGGAGAAATGGGCTTGGATAATGGATCCAAGGCCCAATAGTATAAAAGGAGAGAATATGGCCTATACATGGCCCAAAGTGAAAGTACATGGCCCTAAAGTGGCCCAATTGACCTAGCAAGGTCCAAATAAAACCTAAATGTTTAGAGAATTTAACTATGACTTATGTTACAAGATGAAAGCATGTAGATCCTCATGGTGTCTCCCTTGGGCTTGGGCCTACTAAGCAAAGAGATGAAATATGACAAGGCTTTATAAATGTTCTCTTTAGCTTTCTTGGACTTGGCCCTAGTAAGGGGCCCTTTGTAAGCCTCTAGTCCTTTATCCCATATAGTGTGTGGGTCCTCCCTTAGGATATCCTCATTAGGTCTAGTACCTGAAAGCATAAGGGAAAAACCTTCACAATATTTCCAATGTCTTTATCTCTTTTTCAAGAAGCGACAACGGTCATTTTTCTAGCACTTATTTATACCAAGGAAGATTAAATTTCAAGATAGAACACTCACGTGCTTTCATAAAAAATTCTCAGAGTTAAATTCTCTCAGTGTATTCATTCTTCTCTTGTAGACAGAGACTTTTTTCTTTATTCTACCTCTAGCAGACCTTGGTCTTGTGTCATAACTTAATGTACAATTTCTTTTGTATATCTATCATAACTAAGTTATATGAATTACTCTTTTTTTCTTAAACAAACTGTAAAGTCTGGTTAGTTGCTAGAATCTGTTAGTGTGGGAAACACTATTGGCTGAAGAGGCTTTAGAAAGAATACTTGGGTTTGAGCCAATACTTGTGGCATTGGTCTGTTGCTATTATTGTAAATAAGATTTTACAATAGTTGAAATCCTTCAAGTTAGAAGGGACTGGATGTAGCTTTTGAGTTGGAAGTGAACCAGTATAAACTCTCTGTGTTAATCTTATTTCTTTACTCTCTTGCTTCATTTGATTACATGTTTTTTATTTGGTTCAAATTTCCATAAAAAAAGTCTGTGACTTATTCAACCCCCCTTCTAAGTCAGACTTTGAACCATCAATTGGTATCAGAGCTTGTCCATTTGGGTTGATTACTCCCTCAAGTGAAAAGGATAAAGATCTATGGCAGCCTCTCAAAGTAATCAGGTAATCGTAGAAGGATCTTCAATCAACAGGCCTCCAGCCTTTTGGAGAAGACTACCCATATTGGAAGGATGGAATGGAAATGTTCATAAAATTCACTCAATATAGTTTATGAGCAGTAATAGTTAATGGAGATTATGATACTTTTGTCAACAGAGAAGGAAAACCCAAATTTGAAGATGAATGGACAACCATTCAAATCAGATAAATGGAGATAAATGCTAAGGCCAAATTTCTTCTTACTTGTGCTCTCAGCAAATCTACGTACAACAAAGTATTTAGCTACAAGACAGCTAAAGAAGTCTTGGATGCTTCTTAACGTAATTATGAAGGCATATCTAATGTCAAAAGGTCTAAAAAAATATTGTTGACCAAACAGTATAATACCTTCAAAATGGAAGAACATAAGTTAATGGATCAAATGTTTGGAAGATTCCAAACTCTGTTGAACAAACTTAAGGCTCTTGGAACCACTCCCTCTATAGAATACATCAATGTTAAGCTTCTTGGAAGCTTACCTGAAAGGTTTGATGCCAAATGTTCTTCACTAGAAGAAGCTAAAAATCTAAGCATTTTCTTTCTTGATGAGTTTCTTGGAGTCCTCAGAGTGCATAAGCTAAAACTGAAGCAGAAGGAAGTCAGCAAACCTTCCTCCTCCAAGAGCATTGCCTTAAAATCTGATGAGTTGAGCAAAAAAACCAAAGCACTAAAAGTTGAAGAATCCTCAAATCTTGATCTAGACTCTAATGAATCAGGTGCTAACACTAATGAAGAATTGGCTCTTGTAACCAAGAGATTCCACAGACTATTGAAAAAGAAGAAGTTCAGACCTAACAAATTCCAAAAGAAGGACTATAAAGGTAAACATTAATTTAAGTTTAAAACTAACAAGTTTGCTCTAGAGTGTTTCAATTGTAGGAAATTAGGAAATATTAAAGTAGAATGTCCCCTTCCAAACAAAGATAAGAAAGATAGAAAAGAGAAGAAAAGGTTTCCCAAGAAACAAAAAGGTCTGATAACATAGGACGATGAAGGATCATCTAGTTCAGAGGAGTCTATTGAGGAAATAGAATCAGCTCAAATCTGTCTCATGGCAAATGAGGAATTTGACTCTGAAGTAAGCTCCAGTGACTCGGATTCTAAGGATGTAAGTTATTCTGAACTAAAACAAAATTATGATTTGTTGTTTAAGAATTTCTCTAAGCTTTTAAAGAATTTCAAAAAATTGAAATTAAAGCATGTTGACATGATTACTGATTTTGAAAATCAAATTTCAAAACTAAAAGAAGAAAATCTTGACAAAAATGCTTCGAAAGAAATGGAAGAGAATGAAAGGTTGCATTTGAAAGAGTTAAGTAAACCAAGAAAAGAAAATATTATTTTGAAAACTCATTTTGAAAAATCCAAGGTCTGTTGCAACTCTCAAAGTGAAGAAATCATTAAGTTGCAAAAGCAAGTTAGCTATCTTACCTCAGACTTGAGCAAATTTGTAAACAGTATTGACAATTTGAACATGCTATTGGGAAAGTCCCATGGTAATCGAAAAAGACCAGGTCTGGGATATATAGAGGAAAATGATTTCAAGCAAACTTCATCCTCTTCATTTACTTCAAAGGATCAGAAACATGTCAAGTGTAATTATTATAAGAAGTATGGTCACTTAATCAATGATTACAGAAAAAGGAAAAAAAGAAATGAGAAAGTTGCTAACAATGCAGGACCTAAAATAATATGGGTACCAAAATCATTAATTATCCCATTTGCAGATATGCTTAAGGTAAAAAAACAAAGCCTCTACACCGGTATCTAGATAGTGGATGCTCAAATCATATGAATGGAAGAAGGTCTATATTCCTAGATTTGAAACAGTTTAAAGGTAAGATTGTCACCTTTGAAGGAAACTAGACTAAAGGAATCATTGGGTTTGGTGCAGTGGGTAACATTTCTTCACCCATTATTGAAAATGTATTTCTTGTTGAAGGTTTGAGACATAACCTACTGAGCATTAGCCAATTTTGTGATAGTGGGTACAAGGTCTACTTTGACAATAATAAGTGTACTGTCATCAACCATGATGGAACCACACTCTTTAATTCCAACAGACATCACATCCTTACAAGGTTGACTTGAATGAACTAAATAATCAGAATGTAACATGTTTGTTTTTAAACTCTAAAGAAAGGTGGATCTGGCATAAAAACCTTGGGCATGTAAGTCTAAAACATATTTCGAAACTTCATAAAAAAGATCTTGTTAAAGGATTGCCAAAGATTTCCTTTAATAGCTCCTTGCCTTGTAGGGCATGCCAGAAAGGGAAACAACATAAATCATCTTTTAAAAACAAGGATGTTGTTTCCATCACCAAACCTCTAGAACGATTACATTTAGATTTATTTAGTTCATCTTAAGTGCAAAGTCTGGTAGGAAAGAAGTATGGATTTGTCATTGTTGATGACTACACAAGAATGACATGGGTATACTTCCTAACTCACATGGATGAGTTTATAAAGTATTCAAGTTTTTTTGTAAGAAAATCCAGAATGAGAAAGGTTATACAATAAGAAGTAATCATGGTAAAGAATTTAAAAATGAAATTTTTGAAAAATTCTGCAATGAGACTGACATAACTCATAGTTTTTCTTCTTTAAGAACACCTTAACAAAATGGTGTTGTGGAAAGGAAAAATAGATCTCTGTACGAAATGGCCAGAACAATGCTTTATGAAAATAATCTTCTAAAATATTTCTGAGCAGAAGCTGTGAGTACTTCTCGTTATATTCAAAACATGATCCTTATTAGACCAATACTAAATAAGACTCCTTATGAATTGTGGAAAGGAAGAAAACCCAACATTTTATATTTTTACCCATTTGGATGTACTTGCTATATTCTAAACACTAAGGATCATCTTGGAAATTTGATTCTAAGTATAACAAAGAAATATTTATGGGATATTCAACCACATTAAAATCTTAGAATATTTAATACTCGAACTCAAATCATTGAGGAATCTATGCATGTAAGATTTAATGATCTTCAAAAGACTGACAGGAAATTGGTAGATCTAGATTCTAATGATGCAGGAATGATACAATAAGAACCTAAGCATGAAAAGCAAGGAACAGACCCTAATCAATCGGAACTAGTTAAACATGGAGACAAAGAGTCTGAACTTAATCAGTCATTTGATAAACCAGAAAAGCCAAGAGACTAGAAGTTTAAGGCCTATCATCCTTCAAACGTCATAATTGAGGATAGTCTTCATAACCAATCATCAATTGCTTTAGTTTCAGAACTAGAACCAAAGAACGTTACACAAGCTCTGGAAGATACTGATTGGATTATTACCATGCAAGAGGAACTAAATCAGTTTGAAAGGAACAAAGTATGGAAACTTGTTCCCAGACCCAAAGATAAAAGCATTATTAGAACAAAATGGTATTTAGAAACAAGCTTAATAAAGATGGAAAAGTCATCAGGAACAAAGCCAGACTTGTAGCTCAAGGCTACAACCAACAAAAAGGTATAGACTTTACTGAAACTTTTGCACCTATAGTCAGACTTAAGGCTATCAGGATACTTATTGCACTTGCTACATTTAAAGGAATTACATTAAATCAGATGGATGTAAAAATTGCTTTTCTGAATGGTTTCGTTGAAGAAGAAGTTAATGCAAAATAACCTTCTAGTTTTGAAGATGTGTCTCTTCCTAACCATGCTTTCAAATTAAGTAAAGCACTGTATGGTCTAAAACAAGCTCCAAGAGCTTGGTATGATAGACTCAGTTGTTTTCTGATTTCAAAAGGCTTTACAAGAGGAAAAGTAGACACAACCTTGTTCAGAAAAAGCTCTTAGACATATTTTATTATTGTGCAGACTTATGTGGATGATATTATATTTGGTGCTACAGATGATAGTCTATGTAAAGATATTTCTAAAATGTTGCAAGCAAAATTTCAAATGAGTATGATGGGATAACTGAAGTTTTTCTTAGGCTTGTAGATAAAACAGACTAATGATGGTATTTTCACCTATCAACAGAAGTACACCAAGGAGCTGCTCAAAAAGTTTAAAATAGTTGATACTAAGGCCATGAACACTCCTATGCATCCAAACTGCATAACAAATAAAGATGAATCTGGTACACTAGTAGATTAGGACTTGTACAGAGGAATGATAGGTTCACTTCTATACCTCACATCTAGCAGACCTGACATAATGTTTAGTGTTTGTATGTGTGCAAGATACCAATTATATTCCAAGAAATCACATTTGTCTGTACTGAAGAGGATTTTAAGAAATCTTGTTGGGTGATAAGTGCTTTATAATACAATAAATTAGATCTATTTTGCTTAGGATTTTAATCATTATGCACTGTATTTCCTTTATTTATTGTGATTTTTTCTTTTTTTCCACTATATTCTACTTGGGTATGTTAATTTGTAGAAATTAAGGTAATAAAAGGATCAATAACAAGGGAAAAATGACCACAAAATGATAAAGAAACAACAAGAACAAGCCCAAAGTGGAAAGAACTCTCTTTTTATGCTGAATTCTGACTCAGAATGATCAAATCTGAGTAGGAGGACTCAGAAATGATTAAATCCGAGTAGGGTGACTCAGAATGGAGTGTTGCCGAGTGGAATACTTCCCTGTTGGAGGTTAATCCAAGTGGAAGGTTCCCTATCAAAGCCATTCCGAGTGAAAAATGGTTGACCTTGAAGGAATATGTCTCAGTTGGAGGTGAATCTGAGTGGAAGTTGTCTGACTACAACCACTCTGAGTGAAAAAGACACTGACTTTGAACAAATACGGCCCAAAGCTATTGTCCGAGTGAAGGAATGCTGACTGAAGCAGGTCTGATTTAGGAACAACTGCTTCTTTTGGGAAAAATTACCTCCGAGTGGAAGACTCCCGAGTGAGTTAATTCCGAATGAAAGAAAATCTGAACTTCAAAGAACAATTGTCAGGCAAAGCCTTTCCGAGTAGTGAGTTTCGGAGAAAGTGTCTTATAAAGCAAGGAAAGATCCGACCGGGAATGAATCACTTTCGGGCAGACTCTCAAAGTTTCACACTAAGCCCAAGTGAGATGTCTCCAAGGAAGACTTCCGAGTGAGTTGGAGCAGAGAGTTGTATTTCCGAGCAAAGCAAAGCTCGGGCCTGGGACAAGCATTTATCGGCCAGATTCCAGAGTCTCTCAAGTTCCAAACTTCTGAGTGAAAGGCAAAGCTGACTCCCGAGTGAAAATAACCGAATGGGCTGATTGACGGTTGAGGGAATTCCGAGTGAGAAGCAAGTCGGACTTCCGAGTGAATGTGTCTGAATGAATGTGTCCGAGTGGATCATTTCAAGGAGTAAAGAAAAGGGTCGACTGAATTACTCCCAAGCAAATCCGAGCAAGGTCTCTCCGAGTGGTTCATTTCCAGAGACATAGCGAGTGAAACATTTCAATCGGTTCCGAGTCAATCTTCAATCAGTTCCAAGTGAGTCACTTTTCAATCGGTTCCGAATGAATGTTTCAATCAGTTCCGAGTCACTCTTTAATCGGTTTTGATTGAATGTTTCAATCAGAATTACTTTGCTCGTCCAGCTCTCTTCACAGCCACAACACCGACTCCATCCAATTGCACACCGGCTCCTCTCAACACCGTCCAGCAAAGCAACACTGAATGAACAATGCTCCTGATGAATGCCACTCGGTCTTTTATGTACAAAGAGCATATTTTCCACTCGGATTATTTCCCACTATGGGTGGATACCGACTGAGGCACTAAATCCGAGTCAGAAGGAGAAAATTGACTCCATATTTCCACCGATTGCCCATGCTGACTTGGATTTCCACTATCCAAGTGCATCTTTGACTTATGAGGGGGTGGCTGACAATAAAACAAAAGAGCTAGCTGCCGCTCCCTATAGTTGTCACCATCCAAGCTGTTTCACCACACCATCCAGGCTGTATCCAAGCTGATCTCGTGGGGCGGCCAACAAGAAAATAATAAAAAAGCCCCACTAGCCACCGTTCCCCATTTCTATAAATAGGGTGGAGGTCTGAAGCCAAAAAGAGCAGCACGGACAGCATCACTTTAATTCAGTTCTCATTCTTTTTTTCCTTTCTCTTTTCTTTCCTTTCTTCGTTTCCTTCTCCGTTCATTTCTTTCTCGTTTTCTTTCTCATTTTCTTTTCCTTTTCTTTTTTTTTCTTCGTTTTCTTTCTCTTTTTATTTTCTTTTTCTTTCTTTTATTTTAAGAGTTGTGAATTGTAAAAGTGAGTATTCCAATTTGTAATTGGTGGAGGAATATTGCAACAAGGAAATACAGTGGTAAAATTATTCTGAGCTTTTGGAGAAACCCGTAAGTCTTTATTTTTGCCATGACTTGTATGTTTTATTTTTCCATTATATATATGAATTTGAATTATTTCATGAGTAACTAAATTAATTATCTTGGGATGAAGGGGGTGTGATAATATTTTATGATAATGTTATTTTGACTTTGAATTAAATAAATTTCTATTTTCAATTTAGTTCAAAAAATGCTCAATGCTCTTAGTAATTCCTAACAAGAACCTAAGTGATAAAACTGTATACTTGCGGGTATGTTAGTAAGTTTAAGTAATTAATAGAATCGAGAGATTTATTGTTACTGGAAAGTTTTTGAACTAAGCCTAAGGTTTTGAAATACTTTTTGTGACCTCGGTAAAACCGTGAAAGTAATCAAAATTTTTTGGGGAATAAATAAAGGATTTTCACAAAACGATAATGGGCTTTTTCTAAGGATTAAGCAGCGTTTTCCATAGGTTAGGTATATTAATAGAATTCCGAGAGGAACATATTAATTAGCTTAAGGAAAATCCGCCTTGGAAAACTTAATTTGATTCTTATTTATGAAAAGCTAAAATTCATTAACATAAAATAGAGTCTTGATCCCTCGAAATCTCAAGATATTCTCAACTCTGATTTTTAAGTGTCTAGAAAATTTTGTTTATTTATTTGTATTCTGAGCAACTTAATTTTGTGCTTTATTTTACAAAAACCTTAAAAATCAATTGTGTGGATAATTAAATTTCAATATGCTGGTACTTTGAACACAGTCCCTATGGAGAACGATAATCTTTTATATTACGCAACATAACTCGTGCGCTTACAGGCCCAGTCAAGTTTTTGGCGCCGTTGTCAGGGGCTGTTGTCCCTCAAATATCGGCAATATTGAAATTCGATTACATCATACTTGTTAATATTTTTTTGTTTTGTTTGTTTCTTTTTATATTTTTCTTTATTTTTATTCTGTTTGTTACTTTGTATTTTGTTCTTCATTTTGTGTATCTGTTGTTGTTTTATTTTTGTAATTGTTTATTTTATTTGTCATTTATTTTCTTTTTATGAGACAAAGCCGTAGTGTCGATCTAAACTTAGGATTTGACCCTGAGATAGAACGTACCCTTAGAGCTTTAAGAAAACAATAAAAACAACAAAAACAAGAAAAAGAAAAACAAATGGCAGACCAAAATAGAGCCTTAAGAGATTTTGCCGCTCCAAGTACGAATAAAAGAGGATCTAGCATCCTTAGACCTACAGTGGAGGCTAACAATTTTGAATTGAAGCCTTCACTACTCTCTATGGTTCAATAGAACCAATTCGGAGGATTACCCTCTGAAGATCCAAATCTTCACCTTCAAATTTTTCTTGAATACTGTGACACCCTGAAGATGAACGGAGCCACCAATGATGCCATTCGCTTGAGACTCTTCCCTTTCTCCTTAAGAGATAAAGAGAGGGCGTGGTTATACTCTCTTCCTGAAGGATCCATCACGACTTGGGAATAATTGTCCAGTGCTTTTATCAATAAATGGTACCCAAGGAACAAGACCGATATGCTGAGAAAACAAATCATAAATTTCTCACAAAAAGATGATGAATCCTTGTATGAAGCCTAGGAAAGATACAGGGAGATGCTAAGAGAATGTCCTCACCATGGGATAGAAAGGTGGTTGACAATCCATATTTTCTATAATGGACTAACTTCCACGCAAAAGATCTCTTTAGATAGTGCAGCTGGAGGAGCCTTCATGAGTAAAAATGTTGATGAAGCTAAGAACCTGATTGAGGAAATAGCTCAAAACACTCACCAGTGGAACTCTGAGAGAGGATTACCTGCTAAAACACCAGGTAAGTACTCTGTTGATGCTCTTTCCCTACTTTCTGCCAAAGTTGAAGCATTAACATTAAAACTTGATAAAATAGGGTCAACAGGTGCTACTAATATTGTTTGTGAAGTTTGTGGTGTTTCAGGACATGGAGCTACAAACTGCCATTTAGCAATGACCCATAATCAAGAACAAGAAATGCATCAGGTGGATGCTATTGGAAACTATGGTGGAAATTATCAAGGTAACTACAGACCTCCACAAGGTCCATCTGGCTTCCAAAATAGGCCACCTCAATTCTAAGGTAATCAAAGTAACTACAAACCTCAACAAGGAACCTATATTCCATAAAAATAAAAGCTAGAATCCTTGATGGAGACATTTGTAGCTACTCAACTTAAACAAAATGATGAATTCTCTGATGTAATAAAAAGCTTGGCCTTAAAAGTGGACTCTCTTGCCACCCATAACAAAATACTGGAAAATCAAATAGCCCAACAAGCCTCCTACTCTCAAAGAGCACCAGGAACATTTCCTGGAAAACCAGAGGCTAGACCATCTAACCAAACCATGGCTGTCACTCTTAGGAGTGGTACTCAATATGATGGGCCAGTTGGCAAGACTACAAAGGAGAAAAAGAAAGTAGATGAATTTTCATCTCATCCAGTGATTAAAGAAGAAAAACCACAAGAGAAGAAGGAGGAAGTTAAGCCATATCAACCTCCCATTCCATTTCCTCAGCGCTTGGCTAAAGCAAAGTTGCACAAACAATTTGGTAAGTTTCTTGATGTTTTAAAGAAATTATATATCAATATTCCCTTCATAGATGCTTTACAGCAAATGCCCATATATGCAAAGTTCCTGAAGGACATTTTGTCTAACAAAAGAAGACGGTACAGTTACACTTACTGAAGAGTGCAGTGCTCTAATTCAAAGAAAGCTTCCACCCAAGCTCCAAGATCCAGGTAGTTTCTCTATTCCTTGTATGATTGGTGACATGAATATAGATAAAGCATTATGTGATTTAGGAGCGAGTGTGAGTTTAATGCCATTATCTGTTGCTGAAAAGTTAGGATTAGGTGAGCTAAAACCTATTAGGATGTCTTTGTAATTGGCTGATAGATCTGTAAAATATCTTGTAGGAATTTAGAGGATGTTCCTATTAAGATAGGAAAATTTTTTATACCTGCTGACTTTGTTATGCTTGAAATGGATGAAGATTCTTTGATTCCTATTATTTTAGGCAGACCATTTTTAGCAACTGCAGGTGCTGTGATCGATGTCAAGAATGGTAAGTTGTCTCTAACTGTTGGAGACCAAAAGGTTGATTTTAACTTGAAAAATGTTTTAGAAAAACCTTTTAATGATGTTTGCTGTAGTGTGGACTTTGTTGAACAAGTGGTAAAGGAAGTAACCCTTCCTAATGACCCACTTGAAATTGTTTTCATGATTGAGCCGACAGAAACATCTGATTGCTCTGAGGACCCACTAAAACATAATACTGAGGTCATGTGTGACAAACTGGTAAGCCCCAATGTGGAATTAAAACCTTTACCAGCTTCATTAAGGTATGAGTTTCTTGGTCCTAATTCCACATATCCTGTGATTGTTAATGCTGAATTGAATCCATGTGAAACTAAAAAACTTTTAAAACAACTTAGGTTGTATAGAAAGGTAATAGGTTATACAATGGATGATATCAAAGGAATTAGTCCTTCTCTTTGTATGCACAGGATTATTGTAAAAGATGAAAGTAGGCCCACAGTAGAACCACTTAGGAGATTAAATCTAAAAAAGCAAGAAGTGGTTAAAAAGGAAATTTTGAAATTGCTTGATGCTGGAGTCATATATCCTGTTGATAGTAGTAAATGGGTAAGTCATGTTCATGTGGTGCCTAAAAAGGGGGAATAACTGTGATTGAAAATGATAAACATAACTTGATTTCTACTAGGATTGTCTCTGGTTGGCGCATGTGCGTTGATTATAGGAAGTTAAATAGCGCCACGAAAAAAGATCATTTTCCTCTCCCTTTTATTGATCAGGTGCTTGAAAGACTTGCGAAACACTCTTATTTTTGTTATTTGGATGGGTATTCAGGTTTTCATCAAATTCCCATTCATCCATCTGATCAAGAAAAGACTACCTTCACTTGCCCTTTTGGAACTTATGCTTATAGGCGTATACCTTTTGGTTTGTGTAATGCACCTGCGACTTTTCAAAGGTGTATGCAAGCAATTTTTTTTGACCTTATTGAAAATGTGATGGAAGTCTTTATGGATGATTTTTCAGTGCATGGTTTGGATTTTGATAATTGTTTAACAAATTTGTGCCAAGTCTTGCAGCGTTGTGAAGAGACCAATCTGGTCTTAAACTGGGAAAAATGCCATTTTATGGTAAGAGAAGGCATAGTTCTTGGACACCTAATGTCTGAGAGAGGTATAGAAGTTGATAAAGATAAAGTGGAAGTGATTGAAAAATTGCCTCCACCTACAAATGTGAAAGGTATTCGGAGTTTTCTTGGACATGCAGGGTTTTACCGTCGGTTCATTAAAGATTTCTCCAAAATCACAAAGCCTCTTACAACTCTTCTGGGTAAGGATGTGCCTTTCAATTTTGATTCATCTTGTATGGAAGCTTTTTACAGGATTAAGCAAGCTCTAATCTCTGCCCCCATCGTGCAACCACCTGATTGGAAACTCCCGTTTGAGTTGATGTGCGATGCGAGTGATTACACAGTGGGGGCTGTATTGGGGAAACGAAAGGATAAAAAGCTCCATGTAATTCATTATGCCAGTCGGATGCTAGATGATGCTCAGGTAAATTATGCCACAACTGAAAAAGAACTGTTAGCTATTGTCTTTGCTTTTGATAAATTTAGATCTTACTTGGTAGGTTCACATGTTACTATTTACACTGACCACTCTGCCATTAAGTATCTATTGAATAAAAAGGAAGCAAAGCCTAGGTTAATTAGGTGGATTCTAATATTGCAAGAATTTGACTTGGGAATTAAGGATAAGAAGGGTACTGAGAACTTGGTCGCTGACCACCTATCTAGGTTGACATCTGAAAAAGAAGAAACAGATAATATTCCTATCAATGAATCTTTTCTAGATGAACAACTCTTGAGTCTTAGTATCCAACGTGTTCCTTGGTATGCTAATTTTGTAAATTTTCTTGCATGTGGTATCTTACCTCCTGATCTTAGCTTTCAGCAAAGGAAAAAGTTTTTTGTAGATGTTAAACACTACTATTGGGATGAACCACTCCTATTTAAGCAATGTGCAGATGGTTTGATTCAGAGGTGTGTTTCACAAGATGAAGTCCATGCTATCTTGGATCATTGCCATTCTCTTTCCTGTGGAGGGCACATGAGTACCTCTAAGACAGCTGCTAAAATATTGTAAGCTGGGTTCTATTGGGCAAATATTTTTAAGGATGTACGTAAGTATGTTCTAACTTGTGATGCTTGCCAAAGAACAGGTAACATTGGTAAGAGACATGAAATGCCATTGAATACCATTTTAGAAGTTGAATTGTTTGATGTATGGGGTGTTGATTTTATGGGACCTTTTCCTTCCTCTTTTGGAAATCAGTTCATATTAGTGGCAGTTGACTATGTGTCAAAATGGATGGAAGCCATTGCTTCACCCCATTCTGATGCTAAGACTGTTATTAAACTTTTTAAGAAAATAATATTTCTAAGGTTTGGGGTCCCAAAATGTGTTATAAGTGATGGAGGGTCTCATTTTATTGAGAAAACTTTTCAGACCCTTCTAAAGAAATATGGAGTTAGGCATAAGATTGCTACACCTTATCACCCACAAACTAGTGGACAAGTTGAGGTATCCAATAGGGAAATTAAAAATATTCTTCAAAAAGTGGTGAATACATCACGTAAGGATTGGTCTATTAAGTTAGATGATTCCTTATGGGCGTATCGAACCACATACAAAACTCCCATTGGAACCACACCTTTTAAGCTAGTATATGGGAAGCCCTGTCATTTACCTGTTGAGCTAGAATATAAATCTTTTTGGGCTGTTAAAACTCTTAACTTTGATTATAAAGCTGTAGGTGAACATAGGTTGTTGGAATTAAATGAGCTTGAAGAACTCTGTCTAGATGCATACGAAAATGCGAGAATTTATAAAGAAAAAACCAAACAATGGCATGATCGTCACATCCAACGGAGAACATTTAATCCAGGTGATATGGTTTTACTATTTAATTCCAGATTGAAGCTTTTTCCAGGTAAACTGAGATCCCGATGGTCGGGACCATTCAAGGTAACAAAAGTCTTTCCCTTTGGAGCTGTCGAACTATGGAGCGAGAAATCCGGTACATTTAGGGTAAATGGACAGAGAGTAAATCACTACTTGACAGGTCAACCAATACAACAAGCAAGTGACTTGGACTTGTTTGATGCTCCTGATGAGTAAATCCAAATGGTGAGAAGTCTGGCTGAAGACTTAACACTTAGCAGTGATAAGGAGGTAACCCTATAAAAAGTTGTTGTTTCATTTTAATTTTTTTTTTAAAAAAACAACTATGTCAACTGCTGGTTTGGGGTTACTACAGGTAAGTTTTCTTATCCTTTTATCATCCATTTTAACATTGAGGACAATGTCAAATTCTGGTTTGGGGTGTTAGATAAGAAAACTTAACTGTTTTGTTTGTATTGTGTGATTGTTATATTTTTCATGCATGTGTGTTTTCCTTGTTTTGTTTGTAATCTTGTAATTTACCATGATTGTATGATAAATTTACTTTGAACACAAGGCTAAAGTATCTAAGGACCCCAAAATTTTGAGTAAAATTTTCAAAATTTGATTTTTTAAATGCCAAATAAATGCTTAAATGAATCTTATGTGATTAAAATTTTCTTTGAAAAGACTTTCCATGGTTAGACTTGAGCCAAAATGGGTTATTTATCAAACAAATTTTCAAAACCCATATTTTCTTGATTGAGTGAATCTCATAATCATTAATATTCTAGAACTTGTTTTTCAACCGATTCAAAATGGTTTTTGATTATATGTCTTAGGATGATAAAGGCACAATTAGGTCTCATTCTTAAGCCTCAGAATTTTTGCATAATTTGACCCCTAGTTGCCCCTTTTGAGCCTAAAAGTGAAATTTTTTCCTTGAAGCCTTTCATTGACTGATATTTTCTTAATGGTGAAAAAGTTGGAAATTTAGTGGAGCAAAGAAATAAAAAAGGACTTAAGAAAAATATGATATTGAATGCAAAGAAAAGCAAGAAAAAAAAGAAAAGAAAATCAAAAGGATGATATTGAATGAATTCCAAAAAGTCCATAAAAGTTCAAAAATTTGCTCTGTTAAATTTATGATGGAAATTTGAATCATTCATGACTATTAAAGCCCTTTTGTATTCCATTTTTCTTGAAATTCCTACCTTGACAATACAACCCAAGGCCACGTTACAACCTTTGAAAGACCTTTAGACTTTGACATATTTTCTATCTAAACTGTGGAGTTTCTGGTTTATTAACAAGCTTATGGTAATATTTTTTGACTATGATGATCTGAGTGATACACAAACCAAAAAACACTTTGAGTGAAAATTGAGAAAAGAGTATCCTCTGTCTTGATAATGAAAATTGATTCACATAAGAAAATTAATATTGGCATTTGAATAAATCTTTTTCTCTATTTTGGATTCCTTAGTTTGCTGAGCTTAGTGTTTTCTGTATCTTATCATGTGAATATGGTAATTGCTTGAGGACAAGCAATGTTTTGGTTTGGGGTACTTTGATAAGTGCTTTATAACACAATAAATTAGATCTAGTTTGCTTAGGATTTTAATCATTATGCACTATATTTCCTTTATTTATTATGATTTTTGCTTTCTTTTCACTATATTCTACTTGGGTATGTTATTTTGCAGAAATTAAGGTAATAAAAGGGTCAATAACAAGGGAAAAACAACCATAAAATGATAAAGAAACAAGAAGAACAAGCCCAAATTGGAAAGAACTCTCTTTTTATGCTGAATTCCGACTCAGAATGATCAAATTCGAGTAGGAGGACTCAGAAATGATCAAATCCAAGTAGGATGACTCAGAATGGAGCGTTGCCGAGTGGAATACTTCCCTGTTGGAGGTAAATCCGAGTGGAAGGTTCCCTATCAAAGCCATTCCGAGTGAAAAATGGCTGACCTTGAAGGAATATGTCTCGGTTAGAGGTGAATCGGAGTAGAAGTTGTCCGACTGCAACCACTTTGAGTGAAAAAGACACTGACTTTGAATAAATACTGTCCAAAGCTATTGTTTGAGTGAAGGAATGCTGACTGAAGCAGGTCTGATTTGGGAACAACTGCTTCTTCTGGGAAAAATTGCCTCCGAGTGGAAGACTCCCGAGTGAGTTGATTCCAAATAAAAGAAAATCTGAACTTCAAAGAACAATTGTCAGGCAAAGCCTTTCCGAGTAGTGAGTTTCGGAGTAGTGAGTTTCCGGGAATGAATCACTTTCGGGCAGACTCTCAAAGTTTCATACTAAGCCCGAGTGAGATGTCTCCACGGAAGACTTCCGAGTGAGTTAGAGCAGAGAGTTGCATTTCCGAGCAAAGCAAAGATCGGACCTGGGAAAAGCATTTATCGGCCAGATTCCAGAGTCTCTCAAGTTCTAAACTTCTGAGTGAAAGGCAAAGCTGACTCTCGAGTGAAAACAACCGAATGGGCTGATTGACGGTTGAGGCAATTCCGAGTGAGAAGCAAGTCGGACTTCCGAATGAATGTGTCTGAATGAATGTGTCCGAGTGGATCATTTCAAGGAGTGAAGAAAAGGGTCGACTGAATTACTCCCAAGCAAATCCGAGCAAGGTCTCTCCGAGTGGTTCATTTCTAGAGACATAGCCGAGTGAAACATTCAATCGGTTCTGAGTCAATCTTCAATCAGTTCCAAGTGAGTCACTTTTCAATCGGTTCCGAATGAATGTTTCAATCGGTTCTGAGTCACTCTTTAATCGGCTCCGATTGAATGTTTCAATCAGAATTACTTTGCTCGTCCAGCTCTCTTCACAGCCATAACACCGACTCCATCCAATTACACACCGGCTTCTCTCAACACCGTCCAGCAAAGCAACACCGAGCAAAGCAACACCGAATGAACAATGCTCCTGATGAATGCCACTCAGTCTTTTGTGTACGAAGAGCATCTTTTCCACTCGGATTATTTCCCACTATGGGTGGATACCGACTGAGGCACTAAATCCAAGTCAGAAGGAGAAAACCGACTCTATATTTCCACCGATTGCCCATGCTGACTTGGATTTCCACTATCCAAGTGGATCCTTGACTTATGAGGGGGCGTTTGACAACAAAACAAAAGAGCTAGCTGCCGCTCCCTATAGTTGTCACCATCCAACCTATTTCACCACACGATGCAGGCTGTATCCAAGCTGATCTCGTGGGGCGGCTAACAAGAAAATAATAAAAAAGCCCCACTAGCCACTGTTCCCCATTTCTATAAATAGGGGGAGGTTTGAAGCCAAAAAGAACAGCACAGACAGCATCACCTTAATTCAGTTCTCATTCTTTTTTTCCTTTCTCTTTTCTTTCCTTTCTTCATTTCCTTCAACGTTCATTTCTTTCTCGTTTTCTTTCTCGTTTTCTTTTCCTTTTCTTTTTTTTCTTCGTTTTCTTTCTCTTTTTATTTTCTTTTTCTTTCTTTTATTTTAAGAGTTGTGAATTGTAAAAGTGAGTATTCCCATTTGTAATTGGTGGAGGAATATTGCAACAAGGAAATACAATGGTAAAATTATTCTGAGCTTTTGGAGAAACCTGTAAGTCTTTATTTTTGCCATGACTTGTATGTTTTATTTTTCCATTATATATATGAATTTGAATTATTTCATGAGTAACTAAATTAATTATCTTGGGATGAAGGGGGTGTGATAATATTTTATGATAATGTTATTTTGACTTTGAATTAAATAAATTTTTGTTTTCCATTTAGTTCAAAAAATGCTCAATGCTCTTAGTAATTCCTAACAAGAACCTAAGTGAGAAAACTGTATACTTGCAGGTATATTAGTAAGTTTAAGTAATTAATAGAATCGAGAGATTTATTGTTACTGGAAAGTTTTTGAACTAAGCCTAAGGTTTTGAAATACTTTTTGTGACCTCGGTAAAACCGTGAAAGTAATCAAAATTTTTTAGGGAATAAATAAGGGATTTTCACAAAACGATAATGGGCCTTTTCTAAGGATTAAGCAGCGCTTTCCATAGGTTAGGTACATTAATAGGATTCTGAGAGGAACATATTAATTAGCTTAAGGAAAATCCGCCTTGGAAAACTTAATTTGATTCTTATTTATGAAAAGTTAAAATTCATTAACATAGAATAGAGTCTTGATCCCCCGAAATCTCAAGATATTCTCAACTCTGATTTTTAAGTGTCTAGAAATTTTTGTTTATTTATTCGTATTCTGAGCAACTTAATTTTATGCTTTATTTTACTAAAACCTTAAAAATCAATTGTGTGGATAATTAAATTTCAATATGCTGGTGCTTTGAACACAGTCCCTGTGGAGAACGATAATCTTTTATATTACGTGACATAACCCGTGCGCTTGCGGGCCCTGTCATTGGGTCAACTAACCTTGGGTTGTTCTAGAAGAGAATAGACTCATTTTCCCTGTCTGGATTCTGTCATGTAGATTTTGCAGGAGATAGAGTAGACAGAAAGAGTACAGCTAGTAGATGTCACTTGTTGTGAAGAAGTTTGATATCATGGCAAGCAAAAAGTAGAATTCTGTTACACTTTCGACAGCTGAAGCTAAATACATGTTTGTAGCATGATGTTGTTCTCAACTTCTTTGGATTAAGTATCAACTTGAAGACTATTCAATCAAAGAAGAAGAGATCCTAGTATTTTGTGAATATATAAGTGCAAGAAACCTATCAAAGAACCCCATTCAACACTCAAAGGCAAAGCACGTTAAAGTGAAATATCACTTTATCAGAGACTATGTGCTAAAAGGGATTCTATACATGAAGTTTGTAGATACAGACCATCAGTGGGCAGATATCTTCACAAAGCCTCTGGTCGATGCCAAGTTTGTTTTTATTAAGCATAATTTAAATTTGAGAACTATTACACGAAATGTTTGATGCATAAAAAGTCTGTTGCATGATATATTTGATGTCTGACTTGTTTGAACCCACACCCTTTTCTAAATATTTATGAGAGAAACTATTTGTGTCTTTTGGAATTCATGTTAACTGTCAATTATTTCATTTTTTTACACGTACATTGTGGTATCAATTACTTCCTTTATTTGTGTAACTGTCACTTGAACTTGTATTCTCTCTCCTCTTTAGTAGTCAGTTTTATACTCTTTAAATTCTTAGACTCTTCATTTGTAGTTTTTCCCACCTTTTGCTAAAACCCTTTCATCTCTTTCTTTTTCAAAAAATTTTCTTATTTCCTTAAACCCTGAATCCTTCCTTCCTTCTTCTTAGATTGAGCAATGACATTCAAGGTTTCAAACATTGTTGAATAGTCTGTATTCAACATAAAGCAGCATAAACTTGATAGGAGAGATATCTTTGAGGAGATAAATGGCATTGGTTGGACCAAGTTTTGTAACAATCAGGAGCCCTATTCACCATCTCTAGTTTTGGAATTTTGGAAGACTATAACTGTTGACAAGTCTAAGTTTATTGTGTTAGGAAAGCTCAAAGGGAAATGTATTGAGATTTTTGAAGATGTCCTAGCTATTGTTATTGGATGCCTTACAGTAGGAGAAGTTTTCGCTGAAGACTTTGAATATGAGGTTGTATCTTCTATGGAGATCAATGAGATGCTCTATGGTGCTGATCATCCTGCCAAATCAGTTTTTGGTAATCTGCTTCCAAAGGTCAAGATGCTTCATTTGGTAATGAAGCAAGTCTTCTGCCCTAGGAAAGGAGCAAAAGATACTTTCAACAAGCTGGATAGGTTTTATATGTATCACATGCTCAATAAAGAGAAAGTAAGTCTGCTCAATGTTATCATGACTTACTTGATTTCTTCGATTGGAAAGAAGTAGAATAAAATTCCATATCTTCTTGTGCTCATGAAAATATTTGCCCTAGAGAATGTGTAAACAGCCACTGTAAGTCACTTGGTGACACCCTACTTCTTGGTAAGCAAGTTACCTCCCTTCTCACACCTCTTGGACCAGACCATGGATAGCCCTCTTCCACCTCCTAAGAAGAAAAGGTTTGTACCCAAGAAGCAGAAAGTTGAATAACCCCTAAAAGAACAAGCGGTAAACGAAAAGTGTTCTGCTAGAAAAGTTAGGAAAATGGTTCTTAATTTTTCTAATGAATCACTTTCTGGTGATTCCAATGAATCAGACATTCGTTGAATGTGGAACCTTGCCAGATGATCCCTTTTTCCTCTTATGCTTCAGCTACAGACCCTGTTGAGCCCAGTAAACTTGGAATTGTTGCCAAAAAGTCTTCTAACTCAAATGATAATATTCCCATTTGTCAGCTTCAGCGTAATCTTTTGCCCAGCAGTCTGGCTCTATGAATTCAAAGCAAGTTGTACCCTCTAAAGCCCAACCCAACAACTATTACAGCCTCAACAATCATCTCAGCCTGAGTCGTCATAGTAGAAGAAGTTGTTTAGTAATGAGATATACAAGATGTTTATCTTTGTGTACACTGACACGCCTGTTCCGTAAGCATACGGTTATCGAAGTAATATAAAAGATTATCGTCTCCACAGGGATTGTGCCCAAGTACTAGTTCACTATGATTCAATTATCTAGACAATTGATATGAATTAAAAAGAAGTTCACTACGAATGAAATTTAAAATGCAAAAATAGAAATCTCAAAGCACTCAGAAAACTGAAAATCAATCTCTTCAAAGAGTCAATCAAAGGATGAATCTTGGGATTTAAAGGGTTCATATGCTTAATAATTGAATCTATGCAATTTCGTTTCCCCCAATTATGAAGATCAGTTTCTAAGGTAGATTTTCCTAATGTTATTAGCAACCTTCTCTCAAAGCCTTACTAAAGTACCTAATCCCTAAAGAACAATGTTTGATTTGTAAATTAGATCCTTTATTGATTTTTGAAAATCCCTTAATCCTCAAAAGTTCTTTTGTCTATCCAATAGCCAAAAGAACTTAGGTTCAATTTGTGCTTTCAAATCATATGCCCACTCTCGTAGCCTATATAATTTAGAATCAACTATGCCTCTCTTGAAGTTTTGTAGAGGCATTAAGCAATCATCCAAATTGAATAGAGAGCATGAATTCGATAAAAGAGAAAATTATAGGGCAGTTGAGTCAATTATCAATACATACTACCCCCTTAATCCCAAGAAAAAGGGTTTAGATCATCATAATGTTAATTACAAAATCATAAAATCCTAATTCAAATCCCAACATTGAATAGCACCCCAAATTATAAATCTTAGATTCAGAAAAGAGAAAAACAAGCTCTCACTTAATTGATCTCAATCTTCCCCAAAGTGATGAATTGGTTATTTCTTTGTTTTTGATCCTTGAATCCCCTTTGAAATTCTCTTAGAAAAGCTCTCTCAATCCTTGGCTTAAGTCTCTATGTCTTGATCTATGTGTTACCCCCTCTTTTTATGCAGCAAAGCGGCCCAAAAATCAGGGTTCTGAACTTAGCGTGCAAAACCCACGGCATAGGGAATTTTCCATGGCCGTGGATCGTGACAGGGTCCCCTAGTGCTGAATTTCCTTTGTTCTGACATCAAGAACCTCGGCTTGTGGGAATTTTCCATGGCTGTGGGTTTTTCAAGTGCATTTTTCTCTATTTTCCTTGCCTAGACCAGTGAGAACCATGACCTGTGAGAATTTCCCATGGCCGTGGGTTCTAAAAAGGTTCTCCACTTGTGATTTTTATATTCCTTTGAGGCCTAGAAGGGTTCCATTTGCTTGTTTCTTTTTTCCAAGGGTCGGAATGGACTTTCTTTTGAGTTTTTGATGACTTGAGCTTCCTTTCATTGGCATGATGTTCAACAATTATTTCTAATTCTCTAGCATATGAGCCTGTAACATCATAATTCCTGCAAAACTGACATACCCAAGTAACACGAGCAAAATAAAAGGAAATATTTGATATAAAGGGGGGGAAAGCAAATAACATGGCCAAAAGATAAGGATGAAATAACCCTAAAACTAATGCAATTTAACCACTTATCATACACTACATTGCATCCCGAGGTCGCTATCATAGGATGGAATTCTTTGAAATGGCATGGCAAGTATATAGAAATGCAAGACGATTATCTAATGGTCATGAAGGCAAATCATGATAATCTGATGAAATGTGGTAGGTACCTTAACTTTATAACTTATTTGAGATTTATTTTTAAAGCATACCTTTGACCCTGATGTACGCAAGTGGGGACACATTAATTGGATGAACTGGATGTATGAGACTGTTGGTTCGATCAGAATGATAAGCAAGTCTTTAGAGCCTCTTTCAAAAGGAAGAGATCAGACTCTTCCTCTAGAGTAAGTGCAAAGAGAGCAAGGTCTGACCCCTTATCCTCAACCTCTTCTATTCCCTCTGCACCCTTTGAACCCTTTGCCTCTCAACAATCCGTTCAACCTATCCCCGTCTCTATTGAGCCTACACCTAAGACTCAGACTTCATCTTTCCTATCCATTGTTCCCTACCCTGGCCCTTCTACTATAAAACTTATTTCTCAGTAACCTTTTTTGTTTGTTCCTCAATCTACTCTACCTACTTACACATTTTATAAACCTGTTCTTAACCTCTCTGACCCAGGCTATAGGAACCCTTACAACTTAGCCATTGTCAACAATCCAAATTTCAATAGTCACAAATTCTACATTTGACCCTCTGAACCCAAATACTTCCTTCCCCTACCCATAGAACGCCTGCTAGCCCATCCTGACCTACTCTCAAATGATGATATTGCCTTGCATTAACTGTTGAATGATGAACAGGCTTTTATGGCTCGTGATTTAAAGCATGGTTTAGCAACTTTGAACTTTGATTCAATCAAGAACAGACCTATTACCACCCCTTGGAAAAAGGTCTTATTTGCTCCTACCAGAAGACCACTACCGACTTCTTGGATTTCTTTGGGCAGATTGAAGAAACCCATGCCTCTGAGGTACAAGCCTCATTACAAAAGTCCTCTTCAACCCAGGCAGCTTCCTGAAGCCAATCTTGTCAGCATTTTATCTACTCCAAATCCAGCAGAGTCTCATGTTGATGCTTTGTGGTGCCATTATCTGTGGTCAATTCAAGAAGAAGGATCTATCTCCTCTGAATCTTTTCCTGCCAATCCTATTTTTCAATACCATCCCTATATTATTTCTTTTAATTCACATTTTCTATTTGTTGTTTAGACTCATTATTTTATTCTTATCTCTTCAGCTGCTTCATCTCTTTTCATCTTTTCTCTAACCTATGACTTCTTGTTAGGCTCTCAGTGATGCCTCTCTTTTTGTTGATATCAAAAATGGGGGATATATTAGAAGTCTTTTATGTTGGGTGACGACAAGTTAACAAGTCTGATATTTGCTTTCTTGTACGACATTTTGAATATATTAATGAAGAATATCTTATTCTACTTAAAATTGTCTGATCTTCCATAAATATGACTTGAATTGAGTAAACCCTGTAATATTTTCTAAGATAAGCATTGATCTCTGTGAAATTTTTTTGATGTGCATAATCTGATAAACTATCCTCTATAAATCATGAACTTCATTTATGAAAAAGACTTGATGTTTGTTATCAACAAATAAGGGGAAATTGTTAAAGAATGGTCTGGTTGAAAAAGACTTTATATTGGACCAAACCCCAGTGTTTGCGCCCTAAGATTTGTCAATATCATACATCAAGAACTTTTGTTGGTAAATAAAGTCTATACATCTTATCATTAATCTGTGTACCTAAGTGTTTCAGGATACAAGTCTTAGGCTATAAAACAAAGAGGGAGTCTCAGCATTTAGACGTTTGATAGGATGACCAAAAGTCTGGTAGACGCACTCAATCGGATTTTAAACGTTGCTCAAACAAAAAAAGAACATAATCTCTTTTTAACATTCTTAATTCTCTTTTGGTGATGCATTGGGACTTATGCACTTATCATATATGTATGCTTATCATCAAAGAGCGCAAGGAACAAAATCAAGCTCAACAGCCAAAATCAGCATACCTACCTTTGTGCATATTCAAAAAAAGTTGAATATATTTAGAAGAAATGTAAGCATATCTTGGAGAGTTTTTTCAACACTAACTTTTGATCTTTTGCTCGATCAAGATATGAAACAAGAATGGCTTTATGTACTAGAAATGCATAAGAAACCATTTCCATGAAAAAGTTGAATGGACCTACTACCAGACCCTTGCATCTGCTTGGCCACCAAAGGTCTGGTACCTGAAAGCATAAGTGATGTAGGAAATTCTTCATTTCCTAGCTTTTAAAATTTGGATCTTCTTTTCTTGATTTCTTAGATCCAAGGACCTTCAAGACTTGGAGAGTAAGTCACGGCCTTGAAGCTTGCAATGGAAGACAAACAAAACATGCAATGGAAGTTAGAGTATGAAGGAAGCTAATGTAAAAGGATCTAAATCTAAGGAGGTTTTTAAGATTAGAAATGGAAGGAGATGGAGAGAAGAGTGTGAGTGTGGATCCGCCACTATCTATAGCCTTGAGAGATAAGGTATGCTAGTCACCACCTTTAGGAGAGAGCCAAAGCATAAGACTTCAAGAGAAAGAAGCCTAGAGCTTCTACTTTCTAGAGAGAAAGGAAAGTTTCTCACTCTAAAGTTTTTTATCATTCAACTTATGAGAGATTAACAAAGGGGATGAGATTATATAGCTCTCTAGGAATTTCGGCCAACTCACTCTAATCATGGGCCTTGGATTAATTCCTAAGGCCCAATCCTAAAACCTACTCACAAAAGCCCAGTACAAGCCCAAATACAAAAACAACAAAGTACAAGGCCCAAAAGTGGACCAAACCTAATGGCTATGCAAAGCCTAAACTAATTCCTAAAATAAAATCCTAATATACCTAGATATATGAATAATGGAAAATATTTACAAAATATTTATGGCCCAAAGAAGGCCCAAACATCAACACCAAGCCCATTACCCTTCTATAGAGCAAGAGAAAAGGGTAAGGGTCTTCAAGAGCTCTTCCTTGGGCTTGGTCCCACTCAAAATATCCATGGAAGTAGCTAGATGATTTTGGAGGCCTTCCATTGCTCTCTTGGCCCTTGACCTAGTCATAGGGCCCTTGAAAGCATCCAAGGCAACCTCTAAAGACTATGTAGGGTCTATGGCTTCCTCCTAGATGATGGCCATGTCATTCTCCCCCTCCTAAAAAGGATTTGTCTACAAATCTGAGGCAACCTCATCCAGCTCATCTACAAAACAAGGGGTAAGATCAGAGATATTAAAAGTAACACTGACCCCATACTTGTCACACCCCGATTTTCTGGACCCGAATCTTGATGTAATCAAGATAATAATTAATAAAAATGCAGGTAAATTTTTCACGTTTAAAATAATTTCAAAAACACCACAGAGATTACATTAAGACCCGAACCACAAAACTGAAGAGTGAGATTTAATAGTTTATAAACTGGATCATTAATCACAACGCCCATATATGTATACAAAATAGTTTGAGTTTACAGCGGAAGAAGAATATGTATACAGGGCACCCGCCTAGTTCCATATATAAAGATATGGAAAAAGGCTCAAGAAATCATGCAATTTCATAATATAAGCCTATTAGGCCACAATCAACTACGCACCTATTTTGTAATCATATGTCATAAATTATAATTAGCCTTTACTTGAGACATCCCTCACCAAATGGGGTCAATTCAAATATCATCATCATCAATATATAATATTATAATCATTCATTCGTATATTAAGCAATACATATTCACAAAGCATCCATCATCGACATCATCATCCATAATTTAATTCATTACAACACATTTAACAATCGCTGTCGGCTAAGGCTTTCCGTTACAACTATTTACCTTCCTCAAAAACCTTAGCTCAAAGGCATACTCTCATCCCAGGACAACCCTGCATCACAATGCTAAAAAGAAGACAACATAGTAGAGTGAGTTATACATTTAAAATGACGAATATAAATACATTATAATTATGTGTACATGCATACAACCAACATGTGTGCTTTGCTATAAATCATCAATTCATCATTAAACTATCATCAAGATATTATCTTAGGCATACAAGCCTCATTGTTCATAATTCATGCCAAGCATAAGCACAAGCACATACACATTCACATAGCCCTACATCATTACGGGCATTCATAATTATCATCAATTAAGTCATTAAATCTTTATTCAATTAACACTCTCTCAAGAGGTTCTCATCTTTGTTTGGTCATCTCTATCTCAAATGCCATGTACCTATGGCTAATGCATATGTCAACTGTTTAATGCATATGCAATGGATCCATTTCAATCACCCATGCGCACATGGTATCTCAAGTGATTACAACCACTCATAATCATCATCATATTGGTTTCCCGCCACGCATGGGGTACTCCCTTATAGCAGCCCACAAGGTGCTTTTAGTGGCATCCTGATACACCTTTGTTTTGTTTTCAAATAAACTTTTATTTCTTATGCATTAAATCTTTAACATACATTACTTCAAGGGTGTTATTGGATATATTATGAATCATGAAATCCCATAAAATCCCTTCTCTTAAATTCAACCATACAACAATCAAATTAAATTAATTCTTTCGCTATTTCTAATTGGAAATTTAATAAGAAACCATCTTTTAACTCACCCTCTCATATCTTCATATATGGGAGTGGCTTTTATAGATCTAGGTGTCGTAATAAAAGCTTCACCACTTATTTTCTCATTATCGAATAATGACTTAAAATCGCGAAAAACTTACACCCCAAATTTCGGGGCGTCTCACTTTTTCTCGTGATCACAACCACGTATATCAATTTATGTCATCATCACATCGGTTTCCCACCTCGTAAGGGGTACTCCCTTCATTGAACCCCGCAAGGTTTTTCCTTTCCACATACTAGTGATCGCAACCACCTTCATCATATCATATTGGTTTCCCCCCACGCATGGTGTACTCCCCTCATAGAATCCCGCAGGATCTTTCTCATTTCAATATACTCGTGATCACAACCATGTTTATCATTCTCAACATATTGGTGATCACAACCACCTTCATTCATCCATATATTGGTTTCCCGCCATACATGGGGTACTCCCTTCATATAGTCCTGCAAGACCATTCACTGTGATCGCAACCACATAATCAACGCTATGCCATTCCATGAATGCAAAATACAATAATGCATATACCAATCTTAACCTCGCAAGGATTCCTCACCCTTTCACTTAGAGGTATATTATATATTTAATTTTGTTATCATTGACATACAATTAACCACAAGCCCCTCAAGGCTCAACATTCATATTTACATCAAACCACGCATGGTAATTAAAGCATATCAAGCATCATAGCATTAATCCACACATGGAAATCAATAAGGTATTTTATAACATACATTTAGCAATCATCGTTGTATCTCACACATATAAGTCAAATACTTGCATCAATCATAATGGCATCACACTCATCAATAATAACCATCACTGCTTGTTCCAGGGTATGTTCAACAACAACATCCCTTTTCATTCAACATTATCATTCATCATTTAATATATGTGGTATCATCCACTTTTAATTATTCTTGACACTATTTCAAATCCATTGATTTATACACTCATTGCCATTCAATTCCCCCTCATTAGTTTCATTATCACATAAGGTATGTCATATAACCATCATTTGCTTTTCATCATGATTCACAATATATATATAATGGTGAAGCATGCATGTATTTATAACATAGCATAGGCATACACATACCTTGCCAAGGCCTTAAGCCATTCTCCAATCACCACTAAGACACACCACACATGTACCCCTAATAAAATCACTTGTTTTTATACAATAAAAAGGAGTTTTGGGCAACAATGAGTCCATGATAAATTTCAACATTAGGATAGAGAAGGGTTCATTCTTAGTCTCAAAAATAGAGGGACAGGTCACAAATATCACCTATTAGTCCCAGTTTGGCAATCATAAAAAGTTAGGTTCATAACCCTCTTAAACTTGAGTTTTACAATGTAGTGGATTTGGTATTTTACGCCTCATGAGAGTTAGAAAACTCCAATTGAGGTAAGACCAATTTTCACAAAATCGACAAATAGAGGGGTATGAATCGATTCACATCCCTTATGAATCGATTCATGCGTGCCAATGCCATAAAATAGTGGAACAGAGAAGTATGAATCGATTCAACCCCTAGTGTGAATCGATTCACGTGTGAAATCATGCTATGAACAGTGCAAATAGAGTAATTTGAATTGATTCATCTTCTCATGTGAATCGATTCACACGCTACTGGAATTAAGCACAGTAAAGACAGTGAGTATTGCATCAATTCACACACTGTTGTGAATCGATTCATATCAGTAATTATGCAGAAAACATTTAATTTTTCAACTTTTAACCCCTCTAACTTTTTCATATGAATTCCAATACTCACTAAATTTTAACACCAACTTATACATATTATTTTTGACGTGTGGCCACAATCCACACTTAAAAATTCCCAAAAATGAGGGACTTATGTGCATAAACGTGTTTTACCTGTTTTGAGGCACTTTCGTGCAACTTAAGGGCCTATTCCCAATGGAATTGACCCATTCCAATTCCTACAAGTCATAAACTACATATATGGGTTATTGGAACTATCACATGCCATCAAAATCACATAAAACTCTATTTGGCTCTATGAGTTCCTTAATTATGCATTATCTTTCAATCTTATCATTAATACCATCACAATTCCTATCACATTCAATGTCAGGCATCCACATAAATTCTTAATTCACAAAACATATACTTCATCCCCTCAAGGATGGTCCGTTAACATTTACACATTTCAACCCTTCATGGGTTATTCATCAACACATATACATATATATTATCATTAATAGCCAACAATTTGCCATTCATAACATTTCACTATAAACATGGCAAGGCAAGCATGAGTATCATGATATACATACATCACTAATTATTCTACTGATGCATTTGGAATGTAAAACTCCTCTCTTACCTCGAGGGAAGAACCGTAATCCAATGCTCCAATCGTTTCGCCATATTGCCCGAATTAAAACCTACACATCCCACATATACATACATACACTAAATTAATGAGCCATCGCAAGACATCATCATAATTTCAAGCAATGTAAATATATCTTAAAGCTTAATGTCAAGTCCTAGACTTGTTAAACACCAATTCGCATACTTGTGTTAGGTTTCAGGAATTCCTTTCCTAAAACCATGATTCTCTAGATCTTAAAGGGCTAACCATACCCAACAACAACAATATCTCTTTCACCATCACTTAAACTATCCATTTGCCACTCAAATTTATCATGAGCCTCTTAGCTCCTTTCAAACCATTATCAATTAATAATTTCAATGGCACACAAAATGGTCTAAGACCTCATCAATTCACAATCTTATTTATTTGCTTACCCCATCACAACCATCATGGTTTAGTGCTCACATTCCCCCTTTTTATACTCATATCAATACCTATTTATAGGTTTCACCATCAAAGGCCCTCTACTATTTTTACTATCATTTATCATCATACAAATCATCACCTAACCTTAAGTACCCTCATATTCACTTCTCAAAAACCATTTCTTCTAGCCACAATACACACATTTCTAAATCTTAGGGTCAAGGTTCATTAAAATTCAATAATCATCATCCTCATTGTTCAAGTCTCTCCTAACAATACCTCAACATCAACAATCAATATTACCCATTCAAGAACTCATTCTCATATATATATAATCATTCCAATATCAATAACTCATAATTTTCTCATCAATTTCCCAAAGCCCTAAAATCCTAATTTCTAGGGTTTTCATCAAGAACTCACTATCATCAATTCCGACTACATTTATGCCTCATTTCAAACATCCTTAGGCTAACAACATTATATTCCAATCATTATCAATATCAATAACAACCCTTAATGGTTTCTAACCTAGGGTTTCCATTTTTATCAATACCCAGAATCTCTAACACAACCATTTCAAACTCAACCTTATTAAAACCATAAATGGAACATCGAGAAGGCAAGAAATATTTACCTCAAATCCATGCTCCTCCAAAAAATGAAAATGGGTGTGCAAGAAAAGGAGACAACCAAGTCCTTGCTCTAATGTGCCATCCATGCTTCATGGACCCATGAAAACCCAAGCTTTTGGGTGGAAAAATAATTTAAGGAAGAGATGGACGGTTTTGGTGAAGAAGAAAGGAGAAGAAGGACAAGGCAAAATGGATGGGAGAGAAGGAGAAAAGCCATCGTGAGAAATGAGAAGGGAAAAGAGTTTTGGCAATTAAAATTTTACCCTTCATTAAAGTTTCTCCGTTTTATAACCAACAGGATCTTCGTTCATGCTCAATACTTTATCCAAAAATTATTCTGAAGACATATTCGGATTCCCAATAATATTCTTAACAGCCCTGACCAACGGCATCTCAATCAGAGATACTTGGTCCGACACTCATATTTTTACCAGGTACAATTTTAACTCTTAAAGCCTCAATAAATTATAAATAATCCTCATAAATCTCAATTTTATTATTTTAACATTTTTAGGACATTTATTAACTTATTTATAATTATTTACCATTTATCCCTCTCAATTAATTATTTTTATAAATTTTAGGATGTTACAATACTCACCAGTGAGGTTAAGTACATATGCATTATTATTAATTCTCCTAATGACCTAAAAAGGACCGTCACCTCTAGGGTTGAGTTTAGACTTCCTAAGGTTAGGAAAGCGTTCCTTCCTTAGGTGAAGCCATACCCAATCCCCCACATCTAGAATAATTTCTTTTTTCTTTTTATTTACACATCTAGCATAGTGGTCATTTTCTTTTGTATATGGTGTTTAACCTCCTCATGAAGTTTTCTAACAAAAGATGCCTTTACCTCACCATCCATATGAAGGATGTCATCAAAAACTTCTAGAGGCAAAAGATCTAAAGGAGTGGGGGATTAAAACCATACAAATCTCAAAAGGACTATGTTTGATGGTAGAGTGAACTATCCTATTATAAGCAAACTCAACATGTGGTAGACACTCATCCCAAGACTTAAACATTCTTTTTAATAAGGACTCTAATGATGAATCATTTATCCTTAATTCCTTAGTTTAAATGTGTATAATTTACCATTACTTATTGTGTGATTTATTGCACTTTAACACATTTTCATAATTTAAGCCTTATTTAATATTTGATTTTTAAAATGAATTAAGGATTAACTTTTAATAAAAATAATGAAATCTTGGTTTCTCTTGTTTTGTAGTGTATGATTGAGCCTGCAATTGAAAAATAATTACCATAGGTCAAACGGAAGAAGCCACGCCTCAAGAAATGGTCAAAATTGCAAGAAAAAGCATAAGAACAGGCCTGGGAATTGATTCACCAACCTGGGAATCAATTCCTACACTAAATTATACCTCAGGAATCGATTCATCTCCTCAGGAATCAATTCATCTCCCCAGGAATCGATTCATCTACCCAGGAATCGATTCATCCATTTAGGAATCGATTCATTTGCTTTAGGAATTGATTCCTCACCTCAAGAATCAATTCATGTGATGTTTGTGACACAATTTTCAACTGAATGAATCCATTCCCACATTAAATCATGCATGGAATCATGGAGGAAAAGTAGGAATGTTTTTAGGCACTATGAAAAATAGTAAAACATCACTACGCAATTTATGGAAGCACTACGTCGAATAAAATATTTTATTGCAACAGAAGCCTCCCTTGAACGCTATAAATAGAGGAGAACCTGAGGCTTTAGAGATACCATTCCTTCACACTTCTCTAAATTCCTATTCCGTTCTTTCTTTCTTTGGAGAAGCAAAGGAAGGCTTCTGGAGGAGCTTTTCCCTTCCGGGTTCGGTCTTTCTTATTTTTAGTTTGTTTTAATTATAGAGGGCTAAAACCCTTAGATTGATTTTCTTGGAGAATATTGTAATATAATTTTGAGGTTCTTGTTTTTAATATAGTATGCTTTTATTATTGTTAATTTCTTCATAATCTTACCGTGCTTATTTAATTCCATTCTGTTTAATTAAATTTGTATGCTTAATCGGTTTAATTATACAAATGGAATAAAATAAGATTTAAATTAAAATGGATTAAGGAAATATGCATGCTTAATGAATATTTTCATAATCACTTTTAATAATGATGGTTTGCTTAATTCCATAATTTTAGAATAGATTATGTATGTAGGCGATGTTCTTACATATGCTTAATAATTCCTAGATTTTACGATCTTGACTCCTTTTGCTTAATTAGGATGCTTGATTAAAATATTCATTTTTAAATGAAAGTAAAGGAGTTATGAATTAAAAAAAGACGCTTAGTTGATTAATTCAAATTGAGCTAAGAAATCAATAGTAATGAAAGTGTACAAATCATCTTTTTTAAACCAAGGATAAATCTAATTACAATACTCCAAGAAAATCAATCGCTTGTCATTTATTGTTCTAAATCTTATATTTACTCAGTTTTGATTTTAATTGTAACAACCAATCAACCTCCCCCAAATGTATTTGTATGTTTGTTGAACTTCTGTTTGTAAAAATTAATTTTAAACTTGATTTTCCTAAATTTTTGTGTTGATCTTTGAGAGAACGACCTAAGTTGACACCCTAGTACTACATTAATTAATTTTAATGTACTAATTTGACGGGATCACGACAGTAACATGACAAATTTTGGCGCCGTAGTCGGGGATCAACGATCTTTAGGAAAATTCTTGTTTTAAATTAATTTTGTTAAAGAAATATATATATATAAAATAAAAATAAAAATATATATAATTTGTTTGTTTATTTTGATTTATTTCTTTGTATAATTTGGGATTTTGTTGATGCACTGTTCTTGATTTCATTGTTGTACAATATGTATGAGTAGAACAACATCTAGGCATTTGCATTCAATTGATCCTGAAATTGATAGAACTTTTCATAGATTAGTTAGAGAAGCTAGATTCAATAATAACTTTGTTGATATTGATAATGATAGTATCTCATCTGAATATGCTGAAAGTACTACTGCTAGTTTTTCTAATATGGCTGGACCTCGTGAAAAAAACTCTTAAAGAACTAGTTGCACCTAAATTCATATACGAAAGTTTGTGTATTCAATATCCTGAAGAGGATGTCCCTTTTATGCTTAAGACCAGACTTATACACTTGTTGCCTAAGTTTCATAGTCTTGCGGGTGAAGATCCGCACAAACACCTTAAAGAATTCCACATTGTGTGCTCCATAATGAAACCTCAAAACGTTCAAGAAGACCATGTCTATCTTAAAGCGTTTCCTCATTCTTTAAAGGGTGTTGCTAAGGATTGGCTCTACTACCTTGCTCCAAGATCAATCATAAGTTGGAATTACTTAAAGAAAATGTTCTTGGAAAAGTTCTTTCTTGCCTCTAGAACTACTGCAATTTAGAAGGACATATCTGGAATTAGGCAACTCTCTAGAGAAAGTCTTTATGAGTATTGGGAGAGATTGAAGACTCTCTGTGCAAGTTGCCCTCACCACCAAATTTTTGAACAACTTCTTCTTCAGTACTTTTATGAAGGTCTGCACCATGTTGATCGCAACATGTTAGATGTGGTAAGTGGAGGAGCTTTAGGAGACATGACTACTGTTGAAGCAAGAAACTTGATTGAAAAGATGGAATCCAATTCCCAAAAATTCAGTGTTAGAAATGATGCTTTTGAACCCATGTATGATTCAAATTCTAGTGCATCTGGCATTAAATTAGCGAGCAAACTTGATGCTCTCACCACTCTAGTCACATAATTGGCAGTGAATCAAAAATCCATGACTGCCAAAGTATGTGGCATCTGCTCTTCACGAGAGTATCCCACTGATTGTTGTCCTTCTCTACAAGAAAAGAATGATAATAATCCCAAAGCCTATGCAGCCAACATCTACCATGATAGGCCTCTACCACAACAGCAACAACAAAACCATGACCTTTCCACCAACAGATACAACACAGGTTGGAGGAACCATCTAAACCTGAGATGGGGTAACCAACAACAAAATCCCCAACCCCCATTTCAAAGCAATGCACCAAGCTTCCAAAGACCTACACCTCAACCATCCATAAGTGGCCCTTCTTTAGAAGAACTAGTGAAACAAATAGCTGCACAGAACTTGGAGTATCAACAGAGAAATGATGCTACAATCCATAGTTTAAGAAACCAAATTGGGTAATTGGTTTCATCATTAAACCAATTATAGTCTCAGAATTCTGACAAATTACCATCTCAACCAGTTATAAATCCAAGAAATATGAGTGCAATTAAGTTAAGATTAGATAAGAACCTTGAAGTACCCATACCCAAGGAACCTGAAAAACAAACAGATGTGCCCACAATAGTTGAGAATGATGTTCCCTCTTTTGAGATGCAATCACCCTAAATTCCATTTCATATCCCTCTTCCATTTCTACCAAAGGCAATTCCAAGCAAGAAGATGGAAGAAGTGGACAAGGAAATCTTGGATACTTTTAGGAAAGTGGAAGTGAATATACCTCTTCTTGATGCAATCAAGAAAATACCCAAGTATGTCAAATTTTTGAAAGAGCTATGTACTCACAAGAGGAGACTCAAGGGAAATGAAAGGATAAGCATGGGAAGAAATGTATCTGCACTGCTTGGTAAGGAAGTTCCAAATATTCCTGAGAAATGTAAAGATCTTGGTACGTTCCCTATACCCTACATCATAGGCAATAACAAATTTGAAAATTGCATGTTAGATTTAGGAGCTTCAATAAATGTTATGCCTATGTCTATTTTCAAATCTTTGTCTCTTAGAACTTTACAACCTACTGGTGTAGTGATTTAACAAGCCAATATAAGTACTGCTTACCCTACTGGAGTCATAGAGGATGTTTTGGTTCAGGTAGATCAACTTGTTTTCCCTACTGACATTTTCATACTTGATATGGAAGAAGGTATGCCTCAGATTCCTGTTCTTATAATTTTGGGAAGACCATAGCCTAAACCAAAATAGATATTCATTCTGGAACCCTCTCTATGGAATTTGGTGACACTAGAGTTCAATTCAATATTCTTGATGCTATAAAATACCCATCTGAAGATCACTCTATTTTTCATATTGACATTATGGATGAATTGATTTATGAATATCTTTTTGATATCTCTCAAAATGTTGATTTGGATTGCATGGATGATTCAAACAATTGTTTTGCATGCAATGATTCTGGAAGTTGTGATATTTGTGCTGAAATTAATAAATACATATATTTTGATTCAGAATCTTTTGATATACCTGTTAACCATAGGGAGCTAGAATGCATTAACCTGAATGCAGGATTTTAAGAAGACTGTAACAAAACTATTGAGGTACAAACAATAGAATCTAAATCTATTTTGTTAGTTCTGTTTGTTTTGCAGGCACCCAAATTAGAGTTTAAACCCTTACCTGAGAACCTCAAGTATGTATACTTAGGGGATGATGAACAACTCTTAGTGATAATTTCCACTGCTCTTCATGAAAATCAAGAAGAAAAATTACTGTAGGTTCTGAAAAGTAACAAGAAGGCTATAGGCTGGACATTGGCAGATATCCCTGGAATTAGCCTATCCATGTGCATGCATAGGATATTTCTGGAGGAAAATGCTAAAGCAATAAGAATGCCTCAAAGGAGAGTCAACCCTGTAATCCTTGATGTGGTTAAGAAGGAGATTACCAAGCTTCTACAAGCAGGAATCATTTACCCTATCTCTGACAGCCAATGGGTGAGTCTGATTCAAATGGTTCCTAAGAAAACAAGGATCATAATTATGAAAAATGAGAAGGATGAATTGATCCCTACCAGAGTACAAAATAGTTGGAGAGTCTGTATTGACTACAGGAGACTTAACCAAGCAACTAAGAAGGACCATTTTCCTTTACCCTTTATTGATCAAATGCTTGAGCGTCTCGTAGGTAAGTCTCACTACTATTTTCTTGATGGATTCTCTGGATATTTTCAGATTCACATTGCACCCGAGGATCAAGAAAAGACCACATTCACCTGTCCCTTTGGCACATTTGCTTATAGGAGAATGGCATTTGGCCTATGCAATGCTCCTGGAACTTTTCAAAGATGCATGATAAGTATTTTTCATGATTTCATTGAAAATTGCATAGAGGTGTTTATGGATGATTTATTATTTATGGATCTTCATTTAATGCATGCCTTGATACACTAGTGCATATTAGGGTTTTAACCACGGTTAAAATTAGCCTTTAACCACGGTTCTACAACCGTGGTTGTTCCCAGCGTAGTTATAGGTGTGGACTTTTAACCACGGTTTTAAACTGTGGTGAGAAACAGCATATAACCACGGTTCAAAATAACTGTGATTAAAGCCTCATCCTCTTTAATCCTCTCAAAATCAGCCACGATTCTAGAAGCTCCTTCAATTGATTGATTTCCTTTTCCCCATCAGATGGAAACTTCACTTCTGCTTCATTTATATGTTTCTCCAATTGACCAATCTGAATCCTACACTCCTGGGCCTTCTCCACTTTAATTTTGGCTCTCTCCCTTTTCAACAGTCTTACTCTTCTCTTCTTCCAGTAACTTGCAAGCTTCCGCTGCTCTATTTTCACATACTACAAAGCAAACCAAACATTCATGTCGATACCCTAATCTTGAAAAATAAAATTACGTATATAAATAATTAAATAAAAGAGACTTACCTATCTTGTTCTGAGGCTAAATTTCATTGATTGAGTTCGAGAATGGTGACAGCTTGGCGTAGAGCATTACACAATTCTCGCGCCTATTTTCATATTTCGTCTTCCACTGCGAAAAGTAACGAAACGAGAAAAGGTTAAAATCAAAAAGAAAAAGAAAAGTGAATGGGTGAAGGAAAGAAAGAGGTACATGTTCACAGCAAGTGTTGGTAGAATCAGATCTCGGATTCAATGCCATACAAAGAATGAGCAACAGTGTTTTACCGATAAGAAAATAGAAGAAGACGAGGAATAGGAACAGAGAGAGTTGCGGGTGGGGAGGGAAATGAAGAGTCAAAAGTTACTTTAGAAAAGTGAAATGAGTTGCGGGGAGGGAAATGAAATAATAATTGGGGATATAACCACGGTTGTAAAGTAACCGTAGTAATAGGGGTGATATGACCACGGTTCAATAGTAACCGTGGTTAAAGGGGAGTTTAAAATTTTAAATTTTAAAATTTTAGTTGGGGATATGACCACGGTTGTAAAGTAACCATGGTAATAGGGGTGATATGACCATGGTTCTAAAGTAACCGTTATAGGGGAGTTTAAAATTTTAAATTTTAAAATTTTAATCGGGGATATGACCACGGTTGTAAAGTAACCGTGGTAATAGGGGTGATATGACCACGGTTCTAAGGTAACCATGATTATAGGGGAGTTTAAAATTTTAAATTATAAAATTTTAATTGAGGATATGACCACGGTTCTAAAGTAACCGTGGTTATAGAGGTGATATAACCACGGTTCCGCATCAACCGTGATTAAACATATTTCCTATAATTTAAAAAATGCCACCGCATTTTTTGTGACTACGGTTATCACATAACCGTGATTAAATCCTATCGTCATATCTATTTTTTACACTAGTGATAGTTTGGATAAAGTTTTAAACAGATGTATTGAAACTAACCTTGTCTTGAACTATGAAAAATGTCATTTTATGGTAGAACAAGGAATAGTTTTAGGGCATATGATCTCTGAGAAAGGAATTGTGCTAGATCCTACGAAGATAGAAGTTATATCACATTTACCTTACCCCTCTTGTATTCGAGAGGTTCGTTCTTTTCTTGGCCATGAAGGTTTCTACAGAAGATTCATAAAGGATTTTAGTAAGAAGTCTAGACCACTATCCAATCTGCTTCAAAAGGATGTGGTATTTGAGTTTGATGAAAAGTATAAGGAGGCTTTTAATTGCCTCAAGCAAGCATTGACCACTACCCTAATAATCCAAGCACCTGATTGGACAGCCCCATTTGAGTTGATGTGTGATGCCTCTAATTATGCATTGGGAGCTATCCTTGGTAAGAAGATTGACAAACAGCCTAGGGTCATCTACTATACATCTAAAAAACTTTAGATGCCACCTAGGTAAATTACACCACTACTAAAAAAGAGCTCTTGTCCATTGTTTTTGCATTAGATAAGTTCAGATCTTACCTACTCGGTTCTCGAGTAGTTGTCTTTACTGACCATGCAGCTCTGCAGTACTTGTTAAAGAAAGGTGAGTCCAAGCCAAGATTAATTCGTTAGATGCTTTTGCTCCAAGAGTTTGACTTGGAAATTTGTGATAGAAGTGGAACACAAAACTTGGTGGCAGACCATTTAAGCAGAATTGAGAACGCTCCTGATTCGGCACCTATTCGGGACCATTTTCCCGATGAACAACTCATGAGTATTTCTAACTCTTTTGATACACCCTGGTTTGCTAACATTGTTAATTATCTTGTTGCTTTTATTTTTCTACCATATACATCTAGAAACCAAATTTCAAAATTAAAAAGTGATGCAAAATATTATATATGGGATGACCCATATTTGTGGAAGTTATATAATGATCAAGTGATTTGAAGATGCATTCCCGATCATGAGATAGAATCAGTTCTTCGATTCTGCCATGTTTCACCAGTTGGTGGACATTTTGGTCCATAAAGAACAACAAGGAAGGTGTTGGACTCTGGTTTATACTGGCCCACTATTTTTAAGGATGTATGGAGAACTTGTAACACCTGTGAGGAATGCCAAAGAGTTGGTAACGCTATCATATGGCGTCAACAGATGCCTCAATAAACTATGTTTTTTTGTGAAGTATTTGATTTTAGGGCATTGATTTTATGGGTCCATTTCCTCCATCCTTTGGTTTTACATACATTCTATTAGCTGTAGATTATGTTTCTAAATGGGTGGAAGCTAAAGCCACCAGAACTAATGATGCTTGAGCTGTTGTGGATTTTGTTAGATCTCAAATGTTTTGCAGGTTTGGCATTCTGAGAGCAATCATTAGTGATCAGGGAACACACTTCTACAACAGGACCATGCAAGTTATGCTCCAGAAGTATGGGGTTATTCATAGAGTCTCTACTCTATATCACCCTCAAACCAATGGACAGGCAGAAGTCTCTAACAGAGAAATTAAGAGAATCCTAGAGAAGATAGTATAGCCTAACAGAAAGGATTGGAGCAGGAAACTAGATGATGCTCTTTGGGTATATAGAACAGCTTTTAAAGCACCTATAGGAATGTCTCCTTATAGAATTGTTCTTGGTAAGGCATGTCATCTTCCAGTGGAGATTGAGTATCATGCTTATTGGGCTGTAAAAGCTTGCAACTTAGCACTTGATCAAGTAGGTGAAGAAAGAAAATTATAATTAAATGAGCTTGATAAGATCCGTTTAGTAGCTTATGAGAATTCAAAATTCTACAAGGAGAAAACAAGGAAATTCCATGATAGCTCAATAGCTAGAAAGAAGTTTGTTGCTGGACAGAAAATGTTACTGCTTAATTCCTGGATGAAACTGATGGCCAGAAAATTATGCTCCAAATGGGAAGGACCTTTCATTGCCACTAATGTATTTCCCCATAGAGCTGTTGAAATAAAAAGTGAGAACTCCAACAAAAGCTTCAAGGTTAATGGACAACGCTTGAAGCCATTCAATGAAAATCCTTCACTTGTAGATGTCACAATGGAGGAGCATGCTTTGGGGGAACCACTTCTTGATCCCCCTTGAGGGAGTTTTTCTTAACCATCTCTTTACTTTTTCATTTTATTGTCTTTTCTATATGCTCTGTCGTACATTGAGGACAATGTATGATTCAAGTATGGGGGTGGGACTGTTCTTTAATTGTGTCTTTAATGTGTTTTGTGTGTGACTATGATTGTTTTTGAGTGAAATAAAAAAATTAAAAATAATAATAATAATGTAATAATAATAAAAAATTTACTATTTTTGTTAAAAATGGTATGTTTTATTGAAATTTTTAGGATATACATGAGTAATAGGTGATTTATTTCATGTTGATATAAGCTTCATGATATGTTATGATTTGAACTCAGACATTTTTGGTATGTTGAGAATGACATGATAATTGAAAGATGATCATATATGATAGAATTATGCGTTATGAGATTTTTGAGCCTAAAAATTTGATGGATCACCTTATACCATCTTAATTCTTTCATGTGTGATTTATTTCTGAATGCTTACATCTCAATCTTTGTCTCATTTCTTGATGATAATTGAAACTCATATGAATGTATTTGAAAGGACACAGGCATTTTGTTCAATTGAGCCACTAGCCATATAAGCCTACCATGAATAAATCATCTTTTACTAGCCCCTTTGAGCCTATTTAACCATTTCTTTGTTGCAGCTCAAATAAGTCATGGACGAAAAACCAAAAATATACTTACCTTAAGGAATATATTGGAGCTTTGGAATCAAGTCAAAAATAGGCATTCAAATAAGTGTGGGGGTGCGCAAAAAAGAAGTCGCAACTCTTGGTTTAAGTGTTATGCAACCCCAAAAGAAAAAGAAAAAGAAAAAGAAAATATAAAAAAATAATATATAGTTTGATGTTTGCGACCAAATATGATCGAATAAATGTTTTACCTTCACTATTTTCCTGTTAAATTAATTGCTCCATCATTCTTTTTGGTATTTAAACTTATTTTCCAAAATTTTACCACCCAATTATACCTTGGCCACATTACAACCGTGAAAAGCCCTATTGATCTATACATGCATTTGTGTTGATTGTGGAATTGAGAAACTTGCCAAATTTATGGGACTGTCTGTTTTTCAAGAAAATATTTTAAGCGTATACACAAACCCAAAACACTTGAAAGTTAAGAGTGTGTCTTGTGAGGTTTTGTCACTTATGATCTTCTTTTTAGTTTGATTTAATTCTCACTGCCTAAGTGTTTGATGATTTTCATACATATCTTGATGCTCTGTATCTTGCATGTTGAATAACTCTTGTTTCTCTGTATATTCCTAAGATTTCATGATGAGTATGCTAGTTTTGTGTGTTTACTATTTTTCAACTTAATATTTTCAATAAATTGTAAAACTTATTTTTATTCTGATTTTGCCCGGGAGTGCAAAAGAATAAGTGTGGGAGTATTTGATGATGCATGATTTATCCTTAATTCCTTAGTTTAAATGTGTATAATTTGCCATTACTTATTATGTGATTTATTGCACTTTAACACATTTTCATAATTTAAGCCTTATTTAATATTTGATTTTTAAAATGAATTATGGATTAATTTTTAATAAAAATAATGAAATCTTGGTTTCTCTTGTTATGCAATGTATGATTGAGCCTGCAATTGAAAAAATAATTACCACAGGTCAAACGGAAGAAGCCACGCCTCAAGAAATAATCAAAATTATAAGAAAAAGCACAAGAACAGGCCTGGGAATCGATTCACCAACCTGTGAATCAATTCCTACACTAAATCATGCCCCAGGTATCAATTCATCTCCTTAGGAATCGATTCATCTCCCTAGGAATCAATTTATCCACTCAGGAATCGATTCATTTGCTTTAGGAATCGATTCCTCACCTCAGGAATCGATTCATGTGATGTTTCTGACGCAATTTTCAGCTAAATGAATCCATTCCTGCATTAAATCATGGATGGAATCATGGAGGAAAAGCAGGAATGTTTAGGCACTATAAAAAATAGGAAAACGTCACTACGCAATTTATGGAGGCACTATGCCAAATTGTAACAGAAGCCTTCCTTGAATGCTATAAATAGAGGAGAACCTGAGGCTTCAGAGATACCATTCCTTCACACTTCTTTAAATTCCTCTACCATTCTTTCTTTCTTTGGAGAAGCAGAGGAAGGCTTCTGGAGGAGCTTTTCCATTTCGGGTTCGGTCTTTCTTATTTTTAGTTTGTTTTAATTACGGAGGGCTGACAGGGCCCGCAAGCGCACGGGTTATGTCGCGTAATATAAAAGATTATCGCTCTCCACAGGGACTGTTTTCAAAGTACCAACATATTGAAATTTAATTATCCATACAATTGATTTTTAATGTTTTTGTAAAATAAAACACAAATTAAAAATAAATTTAGAAACAAAATTTACTTGACACTTAAAAATCAGAGTTGAGAGTATCTTGGGTTTTCGGGGGATCAAGACTCTATTTTATGTTAATGAATTTTAACTTTTCATAAATAAGAATCAAATTAAGTTTTCCAAGGCGGATTTTCCTTAAGCTAATTAATATGTTCCTCTCAGAATCCTATTAATGTACCTAACCTATGGAAACCGCTGCTTAATCTTAGAAAAGGCCCATTATCGTTTTGTGAAAATCCCTTATTTATTCCCTAAAAGATTTTGATTACTTTCACGGTTTTACCGAGGTCACAAAAAGTATTTCAAAACCTTAGGCTTAGTTCAAAAACTTTCCAGTAACAATAAATCTCTCGATTCTATTAATTACTTAAACTTACTAATATACCCGCAAGTATACAATTTTATCACTTAGGTTCTTGTTAGGAATCACTAAGAGCATTGAACATTTTTTGAACTAAATGGAAAACAGAAATTTATTTAATTCAAAGTCAAAATAACATTATCATAAAATATTATCACACCCCCTTCATCCCAAGATAATTAATTTAGTTACTCATGAAATAATTCAAATTCATATACATGATGGAAAAATAAAACATATAAGACATGGTAAAAATAAAGACTTACGGGTTTCTCCAAAAGCTCAAAATAATTTAACCACTGTATTTCCTTGTTGCAATATTCCTCCACCAATTACAAATTGGAACACTCACTTTTACAATCCTCACAACTCTTACAAAACAAAAAGAAAAAGAAAATAAAAGAAAAAGAGAAAGAAACGAGACAGAGAAAGAAAACGAAAGAGAAAGAAAAGAAAGGAATAAAGTGAATGAATGAGAACTAGATCTCAAAAGCGACGCTGTAATGGCTGTGGAGTTATATAGTCGGTGTGCAAATTGTTGAATGGACGTCAATAATCATGGGGAACGGCGGCTAGTGGGACTTCGTTATTATTTTCTCTTTTGTCTTAATGTCAGCCGCCCCACAAGATCAACAAATCAACTTGGATGGTGCGTTGGTGCGTGATGGAGAAACAGCCTGGACCTCGACAACCATAGGGAACGGCAGCTAGTGGGAATTCTTTATTATTTTCTCTTTTGTTTTGTTGTCAGCCGCCCCCTCATAATTCAAGGATCCACTTGGATAGTGGGAATCTATGTCAGCATGGGCAAACGGTGGAAATATGGAACCGACATTCTTCTTATGACTCGGATTAGTGCCTCAGCCAGTATACATCCTCAGTGGGAATTAATCTGAGCGGAACAGGTGCTCTCATATATAAAAGACTGAGTGAAAGCTTGAATTCACAGATTATTGACTCGGAAATTTCTTTCCGAGGAGCATTCATCAGGACCTCTGTTCATTCGGAATTACTTCACTCGGTGTTGCTTTGTCTGGAAATGTCACTGCTTGAAGTATTCATTCGATATTGCTTCTATCGGAGGTGCTTTGCTCGGAACTTGTTTCTGTTTGAAGCACTCGACCGGAATTGCTTCATTGATTGAAATATTCATTCGGAATTGTTTTAAAAGTGACTCACTCGGAGATCATTTGCTCAGAGGTGCTTCTACTTGAAGCACTCGTTCAGACCCTTTTCTTTCACATGTGACCCACTCAGGATCGGGAAGTCTTTATTTAAAATTGATTCAATCGGCAACTCCAAAATGTTTCACTTGGCTATGTCTCTGGCCGACAAGTCAGAATCATTTTTTTGACTTAAAATTTATTCAATCGGGAACTCTTCATTCAAATGCCTTAGCCCGAGGGGTATTCCTTCGAAATCAAGGTCTTTCTTCACCCGGAAGCACATCACTGGAATTGAACTACTCGGAGAAAGCTTGCTCGGATATATTGCTTGGGAGTAATTCAGTCGAGAACGACCCTTTCTTCGCTCCTTGAAATGATCCACTCGGACACATTCATTTGAAGTCAAGCTTGCCTTTCACTAAGAATTGCTTTAATCGTGCATCAACCCATTCGGACGTATTCACTCGGAAGTCCGACTTACTCTTCACTTAGAATGGCCTCAATCGTCAATCAACCCATTCGGATGTATTCACCCGGGAGTCGGCCTTGCTTTTCACTCAGAAATTTGGAACTTGCGAGAATCTGGCCGATAGAAGCTCTTTCCAGGTCAGAGCTTTGCTTTGCTCGGAAATACATCGCTCGACCCCAAACCACTCGGAAGTGCCTTCCTCAGAGACATCTTACTCGGCGTTAGTTTGAAACTTGAGAGAGTTTGCCCGAAAGAGATTCATTCCTGGTCGGACCTTTTCCGTGCTTGAAAAGACATTTTCTCCAAAACACACTACTCGGAAAGGCCTTTTCTTTGCTCAAAATACCATATTTCCGAAACACACCACCCGGAGACATCTTTGCCTGACAAGTGTTCTTCCGAAGTTCAAAGTTTTTTTTCATTCTGAATCAACTCACTCAGGAATCCTCCACTTGGAAATAATTTTGCCCAAAAAAAGCACTTGTCCCCAAATCAGACTTGCTTCAATCAGTAATCCTTTACTCGGACGTATATCTTTGGGCGGTATTTATTCAAAGTCAATCCCTTTTTCACTCAGAGTGGCTGTAGTCGGGAATCTTCCACTCGGATTTATCTCGAACCGGGAAGTATTCCTTCAAGGTCAGCCATTTTTCACTTGGAATGGATTTTATCGGGAATCTTCCACTCAGATTTACCTCCAACCGAGAAATATTCACTTAAAGTCAGCCATTTTTCATTTGGAGGCACCTCCTTCCGGAATCTTCCACTCGGAAACACCCTACCCGGAGATAATCCACTCGGCAACGCTTCACTCGGAGACTCCCTACTCGGAAATGATCATTCCGAGTCATCCTACTCGGAAATGATCATTCCTAGTCATCCTACTCGGAAATGTTCATTCCGAGTCGGAATTCAGTCCTTTCAGAATTCTTTCCACTTGGGCCGCACTAATAGATAGCGCACTAATAGCCCATTTTCATACTTTTGTTGCTCTTTTTTCACCGAGGCTTGTTCTTCTTGTTTCTTTATCATTTGATGGTCGTTTTTCTCTTGTTATTTACCCTTGGATTATCTTTGTACTTGTTCCTTAATTTTATTAATTTCTATAAAATAAAATACCCAAGTAGAATTTAGTGGAAAGAAAGCGAAAATCATAAAAATTAAGGAAATACAGTGCAATATGATGAAAATCCTAAGCAAACTAAATCTAATTTATTATGTTATAAAACACTTATCAAAATACCCCAAACCAAAACATTGCTTGTCCTCAAGCAATTACCATATTCACATGATAAGATACAAAAAACACTAAGCTCAGCAAACTAAGGAATCCAAAATAGAGAAAAAAATTTATTCAAATGCCAATATTAATTTTCTTATGTGAATCAATTTTCATTATCAAGACAGAGGATACTCTTCTCTCAATTTTCACTCAAAGTGTTTCATGGTTTGTGTATCACTCAGATCATCATAGTCAAAAAATATTACCATAAGCTTGTTAATAAACCAGAAACTCCATAGTTTAGATAGAAAATATGTCAAAGTCTAAAGGTCTTTCAAAGGTTGTAACGTGGCCTTGGGTTGTATTGTCAAGGTAGGAATTTCAAGAAAAAAGGAATACAAAAGGGCTTTAACAGTCATGAATGATTTAAATTACCATCATAAATTTAACAGAGCAAATTTTTGAACTTTTATGGACTTTTTGGAATTCATTCAATATCATCTTTTTGATTTTCTTTTTCTTTTTTCTTGTTTTTCTTTGCATCCTATACATATTTTTCTTAAGTCCTTTTTTATTTCTTTGCTCCACTAAATTTCCAACTTTTTCACCATTAAGAGAATATCAGTTAATGAAAGGCTTCAAAGAAAAATTTTCACTTTTAGGCTTAAAAAGGGCAACAAGGGGTCAAATTATGCAAAAATTCTGAGGCTTAAGAATAAGGCCTAATTGTGCCTTTATCATCCTAAGACATATAATCAAAAACCATTTTGAATCGGTTGAAAAACAAGTTCTAGAATATTAATGACTATGAGATTCACTCAATCAAGAAGATATGGGTTTTAAAAATTTGTTTGATAAATAACCCATTTTGGCTCAAGTCTAACCATGGAAAGTCTTTTCAAAGAAAATTTTAATCACATAAAGTTCATTTAGACATTGATTTGGCATTTAAACAATCAAATTTTGAAAATTTTGAAAATTTTACTCAAAATTTTGGGGTCTTTAGATACTTTAGCCTTGTGTTCAAAGTAAATTAATCATACAATCATGGTAAATTACAAGATTACAAACAAAACAAGGAAAACACACATGCATGAAAAATATAACAATCGCACAACGTAAACAAAATAGTTAAGTTTTTTTATCTACCACCCCAAACTAGAATTTGACATTGTCCTCAATGTTAAAATGGATGATAAAAGGATAAGAAAACTTACCTGTAGTAACCCCAAACCAGCATTTGACATAGTTGTTTTTTTTCTAAAGCTTAAAATGAAACAACAACTTTTTATAGGGTTACTTCCCTATCAGTGCTAAGTTTTAAGTCTTCAGCCAGACTTCTCACCGTTTGGATTTACTCATCAGGAGCATCAAACAAGTCCAAGTCACTTGCTTGTTGTATTGGTTGACCTTTCAAGTAGTGCTTTACTCTCTGTCCATTTACCCTAAATGTACCAGATTTCTCACTCTATAGTTCGACAGCTCCAAAGGGAAAGACCTTTGTTAACTTGAATGGTCCCGACCATCAGGATCTCAGTTTACCTGGAAAAAGCTTCAATCTGGAATTAAATAGTAAAACCATATCACTAGATTAAATGTTCTCCGTTGGATGTGACGATCATGCCATTGTTTGTTTATTTCTTTATAAATTCTGGCATTTTCGTATGCATCTAGATGGAGTTCTTCAAGCTCCTTTAATTCCAACAACCTACGTTCACCTGCAGCCTTATGATCAAAGTTAAGAGTTTTAACAGCCCAAAAAGATTTATATTCTAGCTCAACAGGTAAATGACAGGGCTTCCCATATACTAGCTTAAAAGGTGTGGTTCCAATTGGAGTTTTGTATGCGGTTCGATACGCCCATAAGGAATCATCTAACTTAATAGACCAATCCTTACGTGATGTATTCACCACTTTTTGAAGAATATTTTTAATTTCCCGATTGGATACCTCAACTTGTCCACTAGTTTGTGGGTGATAAGGTGTAGCAACCTTATGCCTAACTCCATATTTCTTTAAAAGGGTCTGAAAAGTTTTCTCAATAAAATGAGACCCTCCATCACTTATAACACATTTTGGGACCCCAAACCTTGGAAATATTATTTTCTTAAAAAGTTTAATAACAGTTTTAGCATCAGAATGGGGTGAAGCAATGGCTTCCACCCATTTTGACACATAGTCAACTGCCACTAATATGAACTGATTTCCAAAAGAGGAAGGAAAAGGTCCCATAAAATCAACACCCCATCAAACAATTTAACTTCTAAAATGGTATTCAATGGCATTTCATGTCTCTTACCAATGTTACCTGTTCTTTGGCAAGCATCACAAGTTAGAACATACTTACGTACATCCTTAAAAATATTTGGCCAATAGAACCCAACTTGCAATATTTTGGCAGCTGTCTTAGAGGTACTCATGTGCCCTCCACAGGAAAGAGAATGGCAATGATCTAAGATAGCATGGACCTCATCTTGTGAAACACACCTCCGAATCAAACCATCTGCACATTGCTTGAATAGGAGTGGTTCATCCCAATAGTAGTGTTTAACATCTGCAAAAACCTTTTTCCTTTGCTGAAAGCTAAGATCAGGAGGTAAGATACCAAATGCAAGAAAATTTACAAAATTAGCATACCAAGGAACACGTTGGATACTAAGACTCAAGAGTTGTTCATCCGGAAAAGATTCATTGATGGGAATATTATCTGTTTCTTCTTTTTCAGATGTCAACCTAGACAGGTGGTCAGCGACCAAGTTCTTGGTACCCTTCTTATCCTTAATTTCCAAGTCAAATTCTTGCAATATTAGAATCCACCTAATTAACCTAGGCTTTGCTTCCTTTTTATTCAATAGATACTTAGTGGCAGAGTGGTCAGTGTAAACAGTAACATGTGAACCTACCAAGTAAGATCTAAATTTATCAAAAGAAAAGACAATAGCTAATAGTTCTTTTTCAGTTGTGGAATAATTTACCTGAGCATCATCTAGCGTCCGGCTAGCATAATGAATTACATGGAGCTTTTTATCCTTTCGTTGCCCCAACACAGCCCCCACTGCGTAATCACTCGCATCGCACATCAACTCAAATGAGAGTTTCCAATCAGGTGGTTGCACGATGGCGGCAGAGATTAAAGCTTGCTTAATCCTGCAAAAAGCTTCCATACAAGATGAATCAAAATTGAAAGGCACATCCTTACCCAGAAGAGTTGTAAGAGGCTTTGTGATTTTGGAGAAATCTTTAATGAACCGACGGTAAAACCCTGCATGTCCAAGAAAACTCCGAATACCTTTCATATTTGTAGGTGGAGGCAATTTTTCAATCATTTCCACTTTAGCCTTATCAACTTCTATACCTCTCTCAGACACTAGGCGTCCAAGAACTATGCCTTCTCTTACCATAAAATGGCATTTTTCCTAGTTTAAGACCAGATTGGTCTCTTTACAATGCTGCAAGACTTGGCACAAATTTGTTAAGCAATTATCAAAATCCAAACCATGCACTGAAAAATCATCCATAAAGACTTCCATCACATTTTCAATAAGGTTAGAAAAAATTGCTTGTATACACCTTTGAAAAGTCGCAGGTGCATTACACAGACCAAAAGGCATACACCTATAAGCATAAGTCCCATAAGGGAAAGTGAAGGTAGTCTTTTCTTGATCAGATGGATGAATGGAAATTTGATGAAAACCTGAATACCCATCCAAATAACAGAAATAAGAGTGTTTCGCAAGTCTTTCAAGCATCTGATCAATAAAAGGGAGAGGAAAATGATCTTTTTTCGTGGCGCTATTTAACTTCCTATAATCAATGCACATGCGCCAACCAGAGACAATCCTAGTAGGAATCAAGTTATGTTTATCATTTTCAATCATAGTTATTCCCCCTTTTTTAGGCACCACATGAATAGGACTTACCCATTTACTGAAGACTATAAAGGATTTTGATAATGACAAAGACTAAATGCCAAAGATCAAGCATGAAGATTCAAGACCAAGACAGAATCATAGTAAGACTCTATTAAAGAAAAATATGGCCATTAAAAAATAATAATAAACAATGATTTAAAATTTTACCAAAGTCTAAATTTTTAATAATCGTAATCGATTACCTCACTAGAGTAATCAATTACCAGGTCTGAAGAACTTTTGAAATTCAAAATAAAAGGTTTTCGACTAATTAATTTCAAAACTAACCTAAGTAATCGATTACAACACAAGTGTAATCGATTACCATGCTTGAAGAGTTTTAAAATTCAAAGGTTTCAGCAAAACGTTTTAAAAACTGAACCACGTAATCAATTACGATATTATGGTAATCGATTACATGCTAACGGTCACTTTAAAAATGAAGTTTTAAATGAACGTAATCGATTACACACTTATGGTAATCGATTACCATCAATTCAGAAGTGCTGAAACTCGGCACCTTCTCACGAAATGGTTTGATAAAATCCTATAACTTTTCATAAATTATTATTTAATCCAAGAGGTACCTTTTTGATTATTTTATTCATTAAATTCACACCTCTTGAAGGCCTTTCTAACCCTATAAATAGGGATACTCATCATTTGCAAAAATACATCAATTCTTCTAATTCTCTCTTAAGACTAATAAAGGCCATATTCTTCTAAGTAGAGTTTCTACTTATTATTGATCTTCAAGTTGTTCATATGCTCTAAATAGAGAGTATTTCTTTGTTCACTTTACTAAAAGTGTGAGAAACTTGTTTGCTTGGGAAGGTTTCCCAAAGGATTGTATACAAGAGTAGTGAGACTCTTGGTGTGTCTAGATACTTCACACAAAGGCAAGGTTGTGCCAAGGTGTGAAAGTACTGGTGTACTATTTTGAACAATAGTGGAATCCTCAAGGGTGACTTGAGAAGACTGGACGTAGGTAGTGGTTGGCCGAACCAGTATAAATATTGTTTGCAAATCTCTTAACCCTACACTTTGTCTTTTATTCTATATAATTTGTTGTGCATTGTCATATTCTTGTACATTTAATTACAATAAAATTAAGAGTTGAGAAAAGTGTGATTAGAAATCTTAAAATTATCATAACTCAATTCACCCCCCCTCTCGAGTTATAGGAGGCCACTAGACTAACAAGTGGTATCAAAGCTAGCTTCTTGTATAAAGTTTAGAAACTTCAAGAAGTAGAAATGGCCTTTCCCAACCCTGTCTTCCCCGAGGGAAATTCCATCCACAGACCTCCTGTATTTAATGGTATAGGATACCAATACTGGAAAACCCGTATGCAAATATTCATAGAAGCTATTGATATAGACATATGGGACTCCATTGAGAATGGTCCATTCATACCAACCAAAGTAGTTGGAGAAGTAACCATGATTAAACCAAGAAGTGAATGGACTGATGTAGACAAAACAAAAGTACAATACAACCTCAAGGCCAAAAATATAATAACCTCAGCCTTAGGAATGGATGAATACTTTAGAATATCCAATTGCAAAACTGCAAAAGAAATGTGGGATACCTTGGAAGTAACTCACGAAGGAACAACCGAAGTTAAGAGATCAAGAATAAACACTCTAACTAGGGAATATGAATTATTTAGGATGAATAATAATGAAAATATACAGGACATGCAAAAGAGATTTACTCACATAATCAATCATCTTGCATGCTTAGGAAAAACCTTTTCTAACAAAGATTTAATTGACAAAGTTTTAAGATGTTTAAACAGGGAATGGCAACCAAAAGTAACAGCCATATCAGAATCACGAGACTTGGTAACCATGTCACTTGCTACTCTGTTTGGTAAACTACAGGAGCATGAACTTGAACTAACCAGGCTAAATCAGCATGAAGAAGGAGATAAAAAGAGAAGAGGTATTTCCCTCAAAACCTCAATACAAACAATGAATGAAAGTGATGATGAAAACACGGAGGAAAATAAAAGCACGGATGATACAGAGGAGTTTGGAATGCTAGTCCGAAGGTTCAATAGATTTCTTAAGAAGAAAGAAGGACAGAGAAGACCAAACTTCAGGAAGCCTTTCAAGAAGAATGATGAAGCCAATCAAGGTCCAAAATGTTTTGAATGTGGAAAGTTTGGACATATGAAGATGGAATGTCCAACCCTAAACAAGAATATGGACAAACAAGAAAAGAAGCATTTCAAAAATAAGAGAAGAGCATATATTGCTTGGGATGACAACGACCTAAGCTCTTTTGAGGAATCAGATCAAGAAGAAGCAAGCCTTTGCTTAATGGCTAACACCGAAGAAGTAAATGAATCAAACCCTACATTTGATGAATTGCAAGAGGCATTTGAAGAACTTCATGAAGAATATCAAAAACTTGCTAAGAAATTTTTAAATATTAAAAGTATTAATCAAAATCTAGAAGAAAATGTTTCAAAGTTACATGAAGAAATAGGACAAGTTAAATTAGAAAAAGTAAACCTAGAAAATAATCTGAAAATTAAGGTCACATGCAATCAATCATGCATTACATGTCAAAAGCTTTCTCAAGAAATTGATGATTTAAAAAATACTTTAGCAAAATTTACTATGAGAAGAGACAACCTAGACATACTTCTTGGAAAACAAGGATGTCACTTTAATAAGGCTGGCCTAGGTTTTGATCCCTCTAAAAAGCAAAAATTGTATAAAAATTTCTTTATACCTCAAAAGACATCAACTAGTCCTTTTGTTAAATGCTATCACTGTGGAAGAAAGGGCCATACAGCATCTACATGTAAAATAAGAGAAAATGGAATTCAAAATTCAAACAAGATTTGGATTAGGAAGCAAATACCAATAAACTCTAACCTTCAAGGACCCAAGAAAATATGGGTACCTAAGATAAAAACCTAATCCTTGTTGCAGGTATGCTTGGTCAGTAGACAGTCAAGCTGGTACCTTGACAGTGGCTGCTCCAGGCACATGACAGGAGATATATCAAAATTCTCCTCACTAATTATGAAGGAAGAAGGATACGTCACCTACGGTGACAATAACAAAGGAAAAATCCTTGGAATAGGAAAAGTTGGAAAGAATCCTACAACCTCTATTGACAATGTGTTGTATGTCAAAGGACTAAAGCACAACTTGATAAGCATAAGTCAGCTGTGTGACAAAGGTAACCATGTCATATTTAACTCTAACACATGCATAATTAAAGAGAAAGATAATGACACTATAAAATTTATTGGAAAAAGAATCAATAATATTTATATGATAAACTTGGATAATTTATCATCTAGTCAAGCCTGATGTTTAATAACTCATGAGGAAGATCCATGGCTTTGGCATAGAAGGATAGCACACATACACATGGATCACTTAGGTAAAATAATTAAAAAGGATCTAGTCATAGGAGTACCAAAATTAAAGTTTGTAAAAGATAAAATGTGTGATGCCTATCAAAAGGGTAAATAGGTAAAAATACCTTTTAAGTCAAAAAATATTGTCTCTACAACTAAGCCTCTACAATTACTACATATGGATTTATTTGGACCATCAAGAACTAAAAGCCTTGGTGGTAACTATTATGCCCTAGTAATTGTTGATGACTTTTCAAGATTCACTTGGACTTTATTTTTAAAAAATAAAAATAAGGCTTACTCATCCTTTAAAAGATTAGCTAAGATAGTCCAAAATGAAAAAGATCTTAAAATTATTAGCATAAGAAGTGATCATGGAGGGGAGTTTGAAAACAGATCATTTGAAAAGTTTTATGATAAATATGGAATCCAACATAACTTTTCAGCCCCTAGGACCCCTCAACAAAATGGAGTGGTTGAGAGGAAGAATAGATCACTAGAGGAATTAGCTAGAACAATGCTTAATGAAAATAATCTCCCTAAATATTTTTGGGCTGATGTAGTTAGTACTGCATGTTATGTTATGAATAGGGTATTAATTAGACCTATTCTAAAGAAAACACCCTATGAACTATATAATGGAAAAAAAGCAAACGTATCCCATCTGCATGTATTTGGATGTAAATGCTTTGTACTAAATAATGGAAAGGATAACCTAGGAAAATTTGATGCTAAAGCCGATGAAGGAATTTTTCTCGGATATTCTTTATCAAGCAAAGCATTTAGGATATATAACAAAGGGACACAAACCATTGAAGAATCTGTTCATGTTACATTTGATGAATCTAACCCTTTTAGAATGGAAAGATCTATAGATGATATTACAGATTCTCTGGAGCAAATTCAAATTAATGAAAAGAAGGAAGATCACACAAGCAGTCAAGATGATAATCCAACATCAAGTGATGATCTACCCAAAGAATGGAAGTTCAACAAGAACCACCCTCTTGACAACATCATAGGTGATATATCAAAAGGGGTAACAACTCGAAAATCTCTTAGAAATGCATGCAATTCTATGGCATTTGTATCACAAATAGAACCTAGAAATATTATGGAAGCAACAGATGATGAAAATTGGATAATAGCCATGCAAGAAGAATTAAACCAATTTGAAAGAAATCAAGTATGGGAACTAGTCCCAAAACCTACCAACCATCAAATTATAGGAACTAAATGGGTCTTTATAAATAAAATGGATGAACATGGAATAATCATAAGAAATAAGGCAAGGCTAGTAGCAAAGGGATACAATCAAGAGGAAGGCATAGATTATGAAGAAACCTATGCACCAGTAGCTAGATTAGAAGCCATAAGAATGCTCTTAGCTTTTGCATCATACATGGACTTTAAATTATTTCAAATAGATGTAAAAAGCGCATTCTTAAATGGATATATAAATGAAGAAGTATATGTTTGTCAACCTCTGGGTTTTGAAAGTGAAAAATTTCCTGACCATGTGTTTAAATTAAAGAAAGCATTATATGGTCTTAAACAAGCACCCCGAGCATGGTATGATAGACTAAGTAAATTTCTGCTAGAAAATAACTTCAACAGAGGAAAGGTAGACACAACCTTATTCATCAAAAGAAATGACAATGATATTCTCTTGGTTCAAATATATGTTGATGATATCATTTTTGGATCAACTAACGAAAATCTGTGTAAGGAATTTTCCCTAGCAATGCAGAGAGAATTTAAAATGTCTATGATGGGAGAACTGAACTTCTTCCTTGGGCTACAAATTAAGCAATGTAAAGAAGGTATATTCATCAATCAATCAAAGTACTGCAAGGAACTATTGACTAGATTCGGAATGATGAATGCCAAAAACATCTCAACACCAATGAGCACATCTACCTATCTTGATAAAGATGAAGCTGGGAAATCCATTGACGCTAAAATGTATCCAGGTATGATCGGATCACTACTATATTTATCTGCAAGTAGGCCCGATATCATGTTTAGTGTCTGTCTCTGTGCTAGATTCCAAGTGAATCCAAAAGAATCTCATCTAAAAGCAGTAAAGAGAATCATGAGATATTTAATAGGTACAGGAAACCTAGGCCTATGGTACCCTAAGGGAACATCTTGCAATCTAGTTGGGTATTCCGATTCTGACTTTGCAGGATATAGAACTGATAGAAAAAGTACCAGTGGTACTTGCCATCTAATAGGGTCAGCCTTAGTATCCTGGCATAGTAAAAAGCAAAATAGTGTCGCCTTATCCACAGCAAAAGCTGAGTATATCGCTGCTGGTAGTTGTTGCGCTCAAATATTATGGATGAAACAACAACTATTAGATTACGGAATTAATTTAGATCATATCCCTATTAAGTGCGACAATACAAGTGCAATAAACCTTTCTAAAAATCCCGTACAACACTCAAGGACTAAGCATATAGAAATCAGACATCACTTCCTTAGAGATCATGTTCAAAAAGGTGATTGTATATTAGAATTTATTGAGACTCATAAGCAACTCGCCGATATATTTACAAAACCTTTGCCTAAAGACCAATTTTTCAAACTTAGAAATGAATTAGGCATCATAGATTTCTCATAAATTGAAAAAAAATTATTATTCTTATGCAAAAACTGGTCTATAATCGATTACATGAAACACGTAATCGATTACCATATATTTCCAAATAGTCAAACAGGTGAAAACTCCACATGGACTAGAAACTTAAGCTTTAGTAATCGATTACACACTATACGTAATCGATTACCACTATCCATGTCAGGTATGATTTCTTAAAAAAAAAATTCTGCACGTTATTTTTTAAATATTATTTTCTGACTCTTTATATTCTGAACATTCAAATCTTGTATTTTAAATATATTTCTTTTATATGCCTCGTAACTGCCAGACAACATATAATATTCCATTATCAGTTTTCCCTTCCACTTTAAAAACAAATATCATTTAATATGCATCCCATCACTGAACCATTCAGCTTTCCCATTTCCCACTCTCTCCACACGTTTTCCCACACAGCAGTCACGTCCCCTCATGTCCTCTGTGACTTTTTAAAAATGCGTAAACTGCCTCGTAATCGATTACATCCCACTGGCTATCAAATTGTAATCGATTACCATCAGTTACCTGTCCATTCCACTTCACTGTAATCGATTACAATATACATTGCCTAACATATGTAATCGATTACGCACTCTCGAGCCTATTACAAATCACTCTCTTCACTCTTATTTTTTTACTATTCACCATCTTCCTCATCTTGTTTTTCCTCCGTTTTCACTCCCATGGCTGACCATTCTCCTACTTACACTCCCACACCACCTTTACCTACTGTCCTAACCAGGAAAAAGAGGAATCTTGGCACTTCTTCCTCCTCTGATCAGCCTGCACCAAATCCTTCCCTTCATACCTTTATGGAATTTTTCTCCAACTCTACCCAACAAACACGTTTTTATTCTCTATTTTATTGCCGAGACATCATTGACCCCAAATGCATTGATCTTCCTGTAATCGAAAATGTTGACTGCTATCAATTTTTTGATATTCAGAATCTCATCCCATTTCTCACCATCAAAGAGGATCACTATCCTAATCTTGTCCATTTGTTCTACTCCAATCTTCAGATTACTGATGGATGCTTAATTTCTGAAGTTAAGAAGGTCCCCATTGTTATTGATTCTGGCATCTTTTATGAACTCACTGAACTTTCTTCGGTCGGAGAACATTATGAAGGTCACCTTTCTGAAAACTGGGAACATGACTTTAACAATCTTGAAGCCCGTCGCCTTGTGTGTTCTGAGACTGCTGAATGTGCTGGCCGCCTCTTGGCTGGTTCCCTTTCGTTTAGTTGCAGGGTCATGCACTACATTTTGGTTTGCATTCTGGTTCCCCGAACCACAAACTTGGCCCATATTACTGAGGAAGATTTGGTTCTTATGTGGTCTCTCTTAACCGTTCGCCCTCTTAGCTGGACTACTCTTATTCGCTATCGCACAAAGAAGGCTCTGAAAGCCAACGCTCCCCTTCCATATGCTGGACTCATTACCTGAATTCTTCGTCACTTCAAAGTTCCCATCTCTGATGAACTGTGTATCAAGCCTCAACGCTCCTTTGCCATTGGAAAAACTGCTCTCTCTTTGTTTGGATACAAGCAAAACGCTGAAGGAGAATGGATTCCCAAACATTTTGCTCCTCCCCAGGATCCTGATCCAGTGCCCGGCTCTCTTTCCATGACTGATCTTGCCACCGAACTCCAGTCCCTCCGTTCCTATGTTCGTGACCGATTTGACCATGTGGACAGAACCATGCAGACTCTCCTTTCCCATTTTCCACCACCATCCGAATAGCTTTTCTTTTACCTTGTTTTTGTTCTTAAATAATTTCCGTTTCTGTTTATGAAAAACAAGTCCTCTTGTTGGTTGTTTGTTTGCGTTTCATCAATATAATTATTATCCATTACACTTTACATTTTTGTCTGTTTTTTATTCTTTTTGATAATGCCAAAGGGGGAGACATAGCAATCATTTTTAATCATTGGCAAAATAACAAATCAAATCAATCATTGGCAAACACTGCAAAACTCAGAGGGAGAGTACTTTTAGTATCAGATAAAGTAAAACACAAGGGCCAATAAAATACAACAAACAAAAAGGAATTAATCTTAAAAGTAACATGCATCAATGGTTATTCCTACAGAAGTATACAGGTAATTGTCATCATCAAAAAGGGGGAGAATGAAGACTATAAAGGATTTTGATAATGCAAAGACTAAATGCCAAAGATCAAGCATGAAGATTCAAGACCAAGACAGAATCATAGTAAGACTCTATTAAAGAAAAATATGGCCATTAAAAAACAATAATAAACAATGATTTAAAATTTTACCAAAGTCTGAATTTTTAATGATCGTAATTGATTACCTCACTAGAGTAATCAATTACCAGGTCTGAAGAACTTTTGAAATTCAAAATAAAAGGTTTTCAGCTAATTAATTTCAAAACTAACCTAAGTAATCGATTACAACACAAGTGTAATCGATTACCATGCTTGAAGAGTTTTAAAATTTAAAGGTTTCAGCAAAACGTTTTAAAAACTGAACCACGTAATCGATTACGATATTATGGTAATTGATTACATGCTAACTGTCACTTTAAAAATGAAGTTTTAAATGAACGTAATCGATTACACACTTATGGTAATCGATTACCATCAATTTAGAAGTGCTGAAACTCTGTATTTTCTCATGAAAAAGTTTGATGAAATCCTATAACTTTTCATAAATTATTATTTAATCCAAGAGGTACCTTTTTGATTATTTTATTCATTAAATTCACACCTCTTGAAGGCCTTTCTAACCCTATAAATAGGGATACTCATCATTTGCAAAAACACATCAATTCTTCCAATTCTCTCTTAAGACTAATAAAGGCCATATTCTTCTAAGTAGAGTTTCTACTTATTATTGATCTTCAAGTTGTTCATATGCTCTAAATAGAGAGTATTTCTTTGTTCACTTTACTAAAAGTGTGAGAAACTTGTTTGCTTGGGAAGGTTTCCCAAAGGATTGTATACAAGAGTAGTGAGACTCTTGGTGTGTCTAGATACTTCACACAAAGGCAATGTTGTGCCAAGGTGTGAAAGTACTGGTGTACTATTTTGAACAATAGTGGAATCCTCAAGGGTGACTTGAGAAGACTGGACGTAGGCAGTGGTTAGCCGAACCAGTATAAATACTGTTTACAAATCTCTTAACCCTACACTTTGTCTTTTATTCTATATAATCTGTTATGCATTGTCATATTCTTGTACATTTAATTACAATAAAATTAAGAGTTGAGAAAAGTGTGATTAGAAATCTTAAAATTATCATAACTCAATTCACCCCCCCTCTCGAGTTATAGGAGGCCACTAGACTAACATTTACTACTATCAACAGGATATATGACTCCAGCATCAAGCAATTTCAAAATTTCTTTTTTATCCACTTCTTGCATTTTTGGATTTAATCTCCTACGTGGTTCTACTGTGGGCCTACTTTCATCTTCTACAGTAATCCTGTGCATACAAAGAGAAGGGCTAATCCCTTTGATATCATCCATTGTATAACCTATTACCTTTCTATACAACCTAAGTTGCTTCAAAAGTTTTTCAGTTTCACATAGATTCAATTCAGCATTAACAATCACAGGATATGTGGAATTAGGACCAAGAAACTCATACCTTAATGAAGCCGGTTAAGGTTTTAATTCCATATTTGGGCTTACGACTTTGTCACCTATGACCTCAGTATCATGTTTTAGTGGGGCCTCAGAGCAATCAGATGTTTCTGTCAGCTCAATCATGAAAATAGTTTCAAGTGGGTCATTAGGAAGGGTTGCTTCCTTTACCACTTGTTCAACAAAATCCACACTACAGTAAACATCATTATAAGGTTTTTCTAAAACATTTTTCAAGTTAAAATCAACCTTTTGATCTCCAACAGTTAGAGACAACTTACCATTCTTGACATCGATCATAGCACCTGCAGTTACTAAAAATGGTCTGCCTAAAATAATAGGAATCAAAGAATCTTCATCAATTTCAAGCACAACAAAGTCAGCAGGTATAAAAAATTTTCCTACCTTAATAGGAACATCCTCTAAAATTCCTACAGGATATTTTACAGATCTATCAGCCAATTGCAAAGACATCCTAGTAGGTTTTAGCTCACCCAATCCTAACTTTTCAGCAATAGATAATGGCATTAAACTCACACTCGCTCCTAAATCACACAATGCTTTATCTATATTCATGTTACCAATCATACAAGGAATAGAGAAACTACCTGGATCTTGGAGCTTGGGTGGAAGCTTTCTTTGAATTAGAGCACTACACTCTTCAGTAAGTGCAACTGTACCATCTTCCTCCAGTCTTCTTTTGTTGGACAAAATGTCCTTCAGGAACTTTGTATATATGGGCATTTACTGCAAAGCATCTGTGAAGGGAATATTGATATATAATTTCTTTAAAACATCAAGAAACTTACCAAATTGTTTGTCCAACTTTGCTTTAGCCAAGCGCTAAGGAAATGGAATGGGAGGTTGATATGGCTTAACCTCCTCCTTTTTTTCTTGTGGTTTCTCTTCTTCAATCACTAGATGAGATGAAGATTCATCCACTTTCTTTTCCTCCTTTGCAGTCTTGCCAACTGGCCCATCATAATGAGTACCACTCTTAAGAGTGACAGCCATGGTTTAGTTAGATGGTCCAGCCTCTGGTTTTCCAGGAAATGTTCCTGGTGCTCTTTGAGAATAGGAGGCTTGTTGGGCAATTTGATTTTCTAGTATTTTGTTATAGGTGGCAAGAGAGTCCACTTTTGAAGCCAAGTTTTTTATTGCATCAGAGAATTCATCATTTTGTTTAAGTTGAGTAGCTACAAATGTCTCCATCAAGGATTCTAGCTTTGATTTTTGTGGAATATAGGTTCCTTGTTGAGGTTTGTAGTTACTTTGATTACCTTGGAATTGAGGTGGCCTATTTTGGAAGCCAGGTGGACCTTGTGGAGGTCTGTAGTTACCTTGATAATTTCCACCATAGTTTCCAATAGCATCCACCTGATGCATTTCTTGTTCTTGATTAAGGGTCATTGCTAAATGGCAGTTTGTAGCTCCATGTCCTGAAACACCACGAACTTCATAAACAATATTAGTAGCACCTGTTGACCCTATTTTATCGAGTTTTAATGTTAATGCTTCAACTTTGGCAGAAAGTAGGGAAAGAGCATCAAGAGAGTACTTACCTGGTGTTTTAGCAGGTAATCCTCTCTCAGAGTTCCACTGGTGAGTGTTTTGAGCTATTTCCTCAATCAGGTTCTCAGCTTCATCAACATTTTTACTCATGAAGGCTCCTCCAGCTGCAGCATCTAAAGAGATCTTTTGTGTGGAAGTTAGTCCATTATAGAAAATATGGATTGTCAACCACCTTTCTATCCCATGGTGAGGACATTCTCTTAGCATCTCCCTGTATCTCTCCCAGGCTTCATATAAGGATTCGTCATCTTTTTGTGAAAAATTTATGATTTGTTTTCTCAGCACATCGGTCTTGTTCCTTGGGTACCATTTATTGATAAAAGCACTGGACAATTGTTCCCAAGTCATGATGGATCCTTCAGGAAGAGAGTATAACCATGGCCTCGCTTTATCTCTTAAAGAGAAAGGGAAGAGTCTCAAGCGAATGGCATCATTGGTGGCTCCGTTCATCTTCAGGGTGTCAGAGTATTCAAGAAAAATTTGAAGGTGAAGATTTGGATCTTCAGAGGGTAATCCTCCGAATTGGTTCTGTTGAACCATTGAGAGTAATGAAGGCTTCAATTCAAAATTATTAGCCTCCACTGTGGGTCTAAGGATGCTAGATCCTCTTCCATTTGTACTTGGAGCGGCAAAATCTCTTAAAGCTCTATTTTGGTCTGCCATTTGTTTTTCTTTTTGTTGTTTTTGTTGTTTTTGTTGTTTTCTTAAAGCTCTAAGGGTACGTTCTATCTCAAGGTCAAATCCTAAGTTTAGATCGACACTACGGCTTCGTCGCATAAAAAGAAAATAAATGACAAATAAAATAAACAATTACAAAAATAAAACAACAACAGATACACAGAATAAAGAACAAAATACAAAGTAACAAAACGAATAAAAATAAAAAAAATATAAAAAGAAACAAACAAAACAAAAAAAAATATTAACAAGTATGATCTAATCGAATTTCAATATTACCGATATTTGAGGGACAACAGTCCCCGGCAACGGCGCCAAAAACTTGACAGGGCCTGTAAGCGCACGGGTTATGTCGCGTAATATAAAAGATTATCGTTCTCCATAGGGACTGTTTTCAAAGTACCAGCATATTGAAATTTAATTATCCACACAATTGATTTTTAATGTTTTTGTAAAATAAAACACAAATTAAAAATAAATTTAGAAACAAAATTTACTTGACACTTAAAAATCAAAGTTGAGAGTATCTTGGGATTTCGGGGGATCAAGACTCTATTTTATGTTAATGAATTTTAACTTTTCATAAATAAGAATCAAATTAAGTTTTCCAAGGCGGATTTTCCTTAAGCTAATTAATATGTTCCTCTCGGAATCCTATTAATGTACCTAACCTATGGAAAGCGCTGCTTAATCCTTAGAAAAGGCCCATTATCGTTTTATGAAAATCCCTTATTTATTCCCCAAAAGATTTTGATTACTTTCACGGTTTTACCGAGGTCACAAAAAGTATTTCAAAACCTTAGGCTTAGTTCAAAAACTTTCCAGTAACAATAAATCTCTCGATTCTGTTAATTACTTAAACTTACTAATATACCCGCAAGTATACAATTTTATCACTTAGGTTCTTGTTAGGAATCACTAAGAGCATTGAGCATTTTTTGAACTGAATGGAAAACAGAAATTTATTTAATTCAAAGTCAAAATAACATTATCATAAAATATTATCACACCCCCTTCATCCCAAGATAATTAATTTAGTTACTCATGAAATAATTCAAATTCATATACATGATGGAAAAATAAAACATACAAGACATAGTAAAAATAAAGACTTACGGGTTTCTCCAAAAGCTCAAAATAATTTTACCACTGTATTTCCTTGTTGCAATATTCCTCCACCAATTACAAATTGGAACACTCACTTTTACAATCCTCACAACTCTTACAAAACAAAAAGAAAAAGAAAAGAAAATAAAAAGAGAAAGAAACGGGACAGAGAAAGAAAATGGAAGAGAAAGAAAAGAAAGGAATAAAGTGAATGAATAAGAACTATATCTCAAAAGCGACACTGTAATGGTTGTGGAGTTATATAGCCGGTGTGCAAATTGTTGAATGGACGTCAATAATCATGGGGAACGGCGGCTAGTGGGACTTCTTTATTATTTTCTCTTTTGTCTTATTGTCAGCCACCCCACAAGATCAACAAATCAACTTGGATGGTGCGTTGGTGCGTGATGGAGAAACAGCCTGGACCTCGACAACCATAGGGAACGGCGGCTAGTGGGAATTCTTTATTATTTTCTCTTTTGTTTTGTTGTCAGCCGCCCCCTCATAATTCAAGGATCCACTTGGATAGTGGGAATCCAAGTCAGCATGGGCAAACGGTGGAAATATGGAACCGGCGTTCTTCTTATGACTCGGATTAGTGCCTCAGCCAGTATACATCCTCAGTGGGAATTAATCCGAGCGGAACAGGTGCTCTCATATATAAAAGACCGAGTGAAAGCTTGAATTCACAGATTATTGACTTAAAAATTTCTTTCCGAGGAGCATTCATCAGGACCTCTGTTCATTCAGAATTGCTTCACTCGGTGTTGCTTTGTCCAGAAATGTCACTGCTTGAAGTATTCATTTGGAATTGCTTCTATCGGAGGTGCTTTGCTCTGAACTTGTTTCTGTTTGAAGCACTCGATCGGAATTGCTTCACTGATTGAAATATTCATTCGGAATTGTTTCAAAAGTGACTCACTCAAAGATCATTTGCTCCGGAGGTGCTTCTGCTTGAAGCACTCGTTCAGACCCTCTTCTTTCATATGTGACCCACTCAGGATCGGGAAGTCTTTATTTAAAATTGATTCAATCGGTACCTCCAAAATCTTTCACTTGGCTATGTCTCTGGCCGACAAGTCAGAATCATTTTTTGACTTAAAATTTATTCAATCGGGAACTCTTCATTCAAATGCCTCAGCCCGAGGGGTATTCCTTCGAAATCAAGGTCTTTCTTCACCCAAAAGCACATCACTGGAATTGAACTACTCGGAGAAAGCTTGCTCGGATATATTGCTTGGGAGTAATTCAGTCAAGAACGACCCTTTCTTTGCTCCTTGAAATGATCCACTCGGACACATTCATTTGAAGTCAAGCTTGCCTTTCACTAAGAATTGCTTTAATCGTGCATCAATCTATTCGGACGTATTCACTCGGAAGTCTGACTTGCTCTTCACTCGGAATGGCCTCAATCGTCAATGAACCTATTCGGATGTATTCACTCAGGAGTCGGCCTTGCTTTTTACTCAGAACTTTGGAACTTGAGAGAATCTGGCCGGTAGAAGCTATTTCCAGGTCAGAGCTTTGCTTTGCTCAGAAATACATCTCTCGGCCACAAACTACTCAGAAGTGCCTTCCTTGGAGACATCTCACTCGGGTAGGGAGTTTGCCCGAAAGAGATTCATTCCTGGTCGGACCTTTTCCTTACTTGAAAAGACATTTTCTCCGAAACACACTACTCGGAAAGGCCTTTTCTTTGCTCAAAATGCCATCTTTTCCGAAACACACCTCCCGGAGACATTTTTGCCTGACAAGTGTTCTTCCAAAGTTCAGAGTTTTTTTTTTCATTCTGAATCAACTCACTCGGGAATCCTCCACTCGAAAATAATTTTGCCCAGAAAAAGCACTTGTCCCCAAATTAGACTCGCTTCAATCAGTAATCCTTCACTCGGACGTATATCTTTGGGTGGTATTTATTCAAAGTCAGTCCCTTTTTCACTCAGAGTGGCTGCAGTCGGGAATCTTCCACTCGGATTTATCTCAAACCGGGAAGTATTCCTTCAAGGTCAGCCATTTTTCACTCTAAATGGCTTTGATCGGGAATCTTCCACTCGGATTTACCTCCAACCGGGAAATATTCACTTAAAGTCAGCCATTTTTCATTTGGAGGAACCTCCTTCGGGAATCTTCCACTTGGAAACACCCTACCCGGAGATAATCCACTCGGCAACGCTTCACTCGGAGACTCCTTACTCAGAAATGATCATTCCGAGTCATCCTACTCGGAAATGATCATTTCGGGTCATCCTACTCGGAAATGATCATTCCGAGTCATCCTACTCGGAAATGTTCATTCCGAGTCGGAATTCAGTCCTCTCAGAATTCTTTCCACTTGGGCCGCACTAATAGATAGCGCACTAGTAGCCCTTTTTCATGCTTTTGTTGCTCTTTTTTCACCGGGGCTTGTTCTTCTTGTTTCTTTATCATTTGATGGTCGTTTTTCTCTTGTTATTTACCCTTGGATTATCTTTGTACTTGTTCCTTAATTTTATTAATTTCTGCAAAATAAAATACCCAAGTAGAATATAGTGGAAAGAAAGCAAAAATCACAAAAATTAAGGAAATACAGTGCAATATGATTAAAATCCTAAGCAAACTAAATCTAATTTATTATGTTATAAAACACTTATCAAGGGCTAAAACCCTTAGATTGATTTTCTTAGAGAATATTGTAATATAATTTTGAGGTTCTTGTTTTTAATATAGTATGCTTTTATTATTGTTAATTTCTTCATAATCTTACTCTGCTTATTTAATTCCATTCTGTTTAATTAAATTTGTATGTTTAATCAGTTTAATTATACAAATGGAATAAAATAAGATTTAAATTAAAATGCATTAAGGAAATATGCATGCTTAATGAATATTTTGATAATCACTTTTAATAATTATGGTTTGCTTAATTCCATAATGTGAGAATAGATTATGTATGTAGGCGATGTTCTTACATATGCTCAATAATTCCTAGATTTTACGATCTTGACTCTTTTTGCTTAATTAGGATGCTTGATTAAAATATTCATTTTTAAATGAAAGTAAAGGAATTATGAATTAAAAAAATACGCTTAGTTGATTAATTCAAATTGAGCTAAGAAATCAACAGTAATGAAAGTGTACAAATCATCTTTTTTGAACCAAGGATAAATCTAATTACAATACTCCATGAAAATCAATCGCTTGTTATTTATTGTTCTAAATCTTATATACTCTATTTTGATTTTAATTGTGACAACCAATCAAATCCCCCAAATGTATTTGTATGTTTGTTGAACTTCTGTTTGTAAAAATTAATTTTAAACTTGATTTTCCTAAATTTTTATGTTGATCTTCGAGAGAACGACCTAGGTTGACACCCTAGTACTACATTAATTAATTTTAATGTACTAATTTGATGGGACCACGACAGTAACACGTCTAACTCGTAAAAGAGTAGAAAGAGTCTTGTAAACGACTTTAGTTTGGCCATCTGTTTATGGATGGTGGGTGGTAGAAAAGAGAAGTTTAGTTCCTAGCCTGGCCCAAAGGGTCCTCCCGAAATGGCTAAGGAACTTGGTATCCTTATCACTAACAATAGTTCTAGGGAACCCATGCAAGCGAACTATCTCTTTAAAGAATAGTTTAGTAATATGGCTTGCATCATCAACCTTATGGCAAAGGATGAAGTGAGCCATCTTACTAAATCTATCAACCACCAGAAAGATAGAGTCCATTCCCCATTGGGTCCTAGGTAACTCAAGGACAAAGTCCATACTAATATCTACCCAAGGGAAGTAGGAATAGGCAAGAGAGTGTAAAGGCCATGAGGCGAAACCTTAGATTTGGCCTTTTTACATGTAAAGCACCTAGAGCAAAATCTTTGCACATCATGTTTTATATGGGGCCAATAAAAATGTTCACTAAGGGTAGATAAAGTCTTATCCCTCCCAAAGTGCCCCATTAGCCCTCCCTTATAGCTCTCATGAAGTAAAGGGTCTCTAATGGACCCCTAGGAATGCATAGCTTATTGGCTTTAAAGAGAAAACCATCTAACTTGTTGAATCCACTAGATGAAAGAGAAGAACCACAAGAGTGGTAGGCATTAGAAAAGTCAAGGTCTGGATATAATTCTTTTATTTCATCAAGACCATGAAGAGTGGCACCCAAGGAAGAAAGGAGGGTGTGCCTTCTAGATAAGGCATTAGCTACAACATTAGCTTTACCACTACGGTGCTTGATAACATAAGGGAATTATTCCAAATATTTGACCCACTTGGCACGCCTTTTGTTTAACTTATGTTGGCCCTTTATATACTTAAGAGACTCATGGTCACTATGAGACAAACTCTTTGGTAATTAAGTAGTGCTCCCAAGTTTGTAGGGCCTTAATCAAAGCAAAGAACTCTTTGTCATAGGTGCGGTAATTAAGGTATGCCTCATTAAGCTTTTCACAAAAGAAAGCAATAGGGTGCCCCTCTTAAAGCAAAATCGCACCTATACCAACATTGGAAGCATCACATTCTAACTCAAAGGTTTTTGAAAAATTAGGTAGAGCAAGATGAGAGCATGTGTGAGTCTATGCTTAAGGTCTTGAAAGGCCTTTTCTTGCTTTGGCCCCCAAAGAAAAGGAACATTCTTTTTAAGTGAATCATTGAGGGAAGATGCCAAAGTAGAAAAGTCTCTCACAAACCTTCTATAGAAGCTAGCCAAGCCATAAAAGCCTCTAATATCATGGATATTTTTGGGGGTTTGCCAAGCACTAATGGCTTTGACTTTTTCTTGGTCAACTTAGACCCCCTTGGAGCTTACTACAAATCCTAAGAAGACAATGTGACCCAAACCAAAAGAGCATTTTTCAAAGTTAGTAAAAAGTTGGTTTGCTCTTAAGGCAAGTAAAACATGTCTAAGGTGGGTAAGGTGAGAGTCCATAGACTTTGAATAAACAAGTATGTCATCAAAATAGAAAACAACAATATGGCCAATGAAGTCCTTCAAAACATAATTCATGAGGCGTATAAAGGTACTAGGTGCATTGGTCAAACCAAAAGGCATAACCAACCACTCATATAATCCAAGCTTGGTCCTAAAAACAACTTTCCCTTCATCACCTTCCTTGATTCTTATTTGGTGATAGCCACTTTTAAGGTCAATCTTAGAGAATATGGTAGAGCCACAAAGTTCATCCAACATATCATCAAGTCTAGGTATAGGATGCCTATACTTGATAGTGATGTTGTTGATTGCTCTACAATCAGTGCATAACCTCTAAGAACCATCTTTTTTTGGAACTAAAAGAATTGGCACACCACATGGACTAAGACTCTCCCTAATCCAACCTTTGGAAAGTAGGTCTCCAATTTGTTTCTCTATTTCTAGACTCTCCTTGGGGTTACACCTATATGCAGGCCTATTGGGTAAACTAGCCTAAGGTATGAGATCTATTTGATGTTCTATACCCCTAAGAGATGGAAGACCTTAAGGAAGATCTGTAGGAAAGATATCCTTAAACTCTAGAAGAAGTTGTTGCATTCCCTTAGGCAAGGTAGAAGAAGCGCCCACTAATGATAGGGAGGTGCTAGGAGGAGGAGTACTAGAGAGGCTAGGAGAGCTAGAAAAGGATGTAGAAGGGTAAAGCATGTAGAAAGTTTTATAAAGAAGTAAGGCTTGCTTCACATCATGCTTAGAGGCAAAGAAACAAGAGTGCCCCTTGGGATCTTCAAAGGTGAGGATCCCTTTACCCTTATCTTGTTTAGTTATTTATTTTTTTATTATTTTTTGTTTTAGGGTTTTAGGAAGGGAGGTGGAAGGCCCAACCTCCCTATCCCTTTTCAACTTCATTTGAAGTTGGTCTTCCAAAACTTGTTTGGGAGACAAGGGATGTAAGACAAACTTTTTATTATTATGCACAAAGGTGAGGGTGTTAGTAAACCCCTCATGGGTGACCTTTTTATCATATTGCCATGATCAACCCAATAACATATGAGTGGCTTCTATAGGAACCACATCACACCATATTTGATCACGGTATGTGCCTATTGCAAGAGATAGAAGAACTTGTTTGTTCACTAACATTTTACCCTTTTCATTAGGCCATTGTAGTTTGTAAGGTCTTGGGTGATCTATTAAAGGACAACCAAGTTTGTGAACTAGCCTTTGGCTAGCCACATTGGCATAACTACCACTATCTACAATGAAAGAACAAAGTTTTTCTTTAATGTAACATCTTGTGTAGAAGATGTTCTCTCGTTGTGTAGTGTCATTATCCCTTATGTGACTTCTTAGAAGTCTTCTAATCATAAATAATTCACCTTCATCTCTTAGAACATGTTCACTCTCATAGGAATCACTATTTGAACTATCACTAGAGTGTGAAGAGGATGCTTCCTCATAACTTGAATAGTGATCAATGCCTTTTAAAATCATAACTCTTTTGTTGGGCATTGAGAGGCAATATGACCTCTTCCTAAACATTTAAAACATTTGATTGAACTTGTTCTTGAAGAGTTGGGTTGGGATGAAGAGTTGTGATTCCTAGAAGGGTTATTTCTAGAAGGTCTTGTAGGGGAGTGATCCCCATGAATCTCACTTTCAATCCTAGGAGTTGAAGTGCCTACTCATGCTCCTTACCCTTCTTACTAAAACTACCCTCCTCTTGGGTGGAGTCTTCCTTACCCTTCCATCTAGGTATAAAAGGTTTGGACTCTCTATTGTAATAGGAAGCTCCATCCATGAGTTTAGCTTCTACTCTTGTGCATTGATGGAGTAACTCCTTAATGTCAACATAAGGTAGAAGTTCCACTCTCTTTCTAATATTATAATTAAGGCCATGTAAAAACCTATGCATGAGGATTTCTTTATCCTCCTCAACATTGGCCCTAATCATAGCTATCTCTAAAGCCTTATAATAATCCTCCATATGCTTTGATCCTTGGGTGAGTCTATTGAGCTTGGCCAATAGTTCACCCCTATAATAGGAGGGAGCATATCTCTTCCTAAGTAAGGCTTTGAGGTCCTCCCATTAATCAATAGGTGAGAGATGATCTTTTTTTCTTTATTTAGGATTTAGGTCCACTAAACTAATGCATAATTTTGAAAGCTAAGGGTGGCAATCCTAACTTTTTTTCATTTTTGGTTTCATGGGAGGTGAAGAGTTGCTCAACTCTTATCTCCCAATCAAGATAGGCCTCAACATCACTCTTGCCATGGAAGAGTGGAACCTCTAGTTTGACCTCTCTCAAGCCACCCTCCTTATGGTTTCTACTTTGTCTCCTATGATGTCTATGTCCATCATCACTATGATCATCATTTTGTCTATATCTATGATTTGTCTATGTCTACAGTTTCTATGATGCCTAGTGGTTCTTTCTCTACCCTCTCCATTTTCTAGGTTTTCTAACCTAGTGGACATGATATTAAGTTTATCTAAAATTAACCTCATGTGTGGGGGGGTTGGATCTCTACCTCTCTCACTAGATGAAGACATGTTATAATGCAAAAATACTAGTGATGAGATACTAGTCATTTCACTCAATTGATTTTAATCTAGAAAGAAAAATTAACACACAAAACAATCAAGAAAATAAAATGAAAGCTTTTAGACAAGAACTAGTCGTTATGTAAAAATTTAAACTAAACCTAGCATGCAAGAGCGCACTTATGCTAACTAGAAAGCAATTAAAGCAAACTAGTTAAATAGTGCAAAAATGTAAACTAGGCCTAGGGTATCAAATCACACTTACACTAGTCGAAAGCAAAAGAATAAACTAAGTCCTAAGCATAATTACTCCTAATCAACTAATTAAAAGAAAGTTTAAAGTCCAAAGTCCAATGTCTCTAATGTCCAAATACAAGGACTTAACAAATTATCAAAATTTAAAGTCCCAAAATACAAGGGAAAAGAAAATATTCAAAAGAATAATTCCTAATTTATTACAAGAGTTGCTCTCCAATACAAGAGTCTTCCAAGGTTCTCTAAGTCCACCAAAATGATCGACCAAGCTACAAAAGAGACACTTGAAAACTCAAAGTAATGGTTAGCATAAAATATAAGAGAAGAAGATGAAATGTGTTTACACTCTAAGCTCTCAAGTGTTTCACTCAAGGTTTATTTCTCTCTATAATGATAGAATGCTCTAGAATAATTCTAATGGTTAAATCTCAATCCCCTCAATATGCTACCCAATATGGCAATGACTCACAAAGCCTTAGTCTCAAGAGTGCCAAAAAAGAGAAATACTCAAATGACAAACTAGAGACAAAAAGATAAGCAAGAAAAAGCAAATTAAGAAGATAAACTAAAAGGATTATAATGTGACAAACTAGAATGTGACAAGAAACAAAAGGTACAAGAAAGAAGGCACACAAGAGTATCAAGTAGTATGACAAACTTAGAATGAAAACAAAGACAAGCTAAAAATTAAATGCAAGAAGGAAAGTAGACACACAAAAAGGCAAACTAGAACTCTAGAATGCTTGAAACTTTTCACAAACTTTTGTATAATGTTGAAAATGCTTTTGCCTCAAACAAATGTACAATTAGGCACTTTTTTTTTCTTTTTGCTAATTCATGTTTTTTTCATCACGTTTTTACTCTTTTTTTGTAAGGAAAAGGCCTCAACAATTTTATGACTAAGTGGCCAACAAATTTTTTGACTTTGTATACTCTTTTCCTCTGTTTTTATATGCTTTTTTCTCTATTCTTTTCAGCCAATTAGTGCAGCAACAACAAATGGACAAGTAGTGCACAAAAAGAGGCAAAAAATGGCAACTAAAGTAAGTGTAATACAAGCATCATCTTCCAATACAAATAGGAAATGGAAGGAATGATTTTATGCATCAAATGACATCAAAATAAGCACACAAACAGTATGCAAAGAGTAAGGAACAGCTACTGGAAAAATCAAAATTAAACTAGAAAAACTCAACCTAATGGAAATCTAACAACCTACAATTATCAAGGCACAATTGTCACCTTAAAGAGAAGTGAACATCAAGATTCTAAGAGCTTGTTAGGTACTTTAAAATATGTGTTTAAAGCACCTTAGATTCCAGCAATAACACTCAAGCAAATCCAATACAACAAGTCCTAGAACAACAAAGAAACAAGCTCCAAACCTAAAGCAACATCTAAGGAAACTAAAGAACACTTAAGCAAGGAAACAAATACCTATTAGGCTACTAAAATCCACACAATATAAAGAGAGTTAAGATCTGGAATTCTAACTAAAATCAAAGAAATGACACTAACCCAACTCAATATGCAAAGGAAAGGCAAGAAAACAACAAGTTATGAAGGTTACTTGAAGTAGAAGGCATCTTAGGTCAACTTTTTGACTTTAAAAATTTTTCTCTCCAAATTTAATGAAACTTGGAGGTTATCTTGCGGATTGGTGCAGTAACAATATTTGTGAAAGCACTTCTTAAAATTCAAAGTCAAAAAGTGTAGATCCCAAACTTCAAGTAAGCATAACTTTTGCATTTTTTGGAGTTTTTAGGCATATGATATATGAAAATTTATGTATAGAAGGAGAGGAATTCAGATTTGGAATAAAAAATACAAGAAGAAAACAGAACCAAAAAAGATCTAAGAAAAAGTATTCAAGAAAAGTTGAGACTCATGATACCACTTGATGTAGGAAATTCTTCAGTTGCTAGCTTTGAAACTTTGGATCTTCTTCTCTTGATTTCTTAGATCCAAGGACCTTCAAGACTTGGAGAGTAAGTCACGGCCTTGAAGCTTGCAATGGAAGACAAATGAAACTTGCAATGGAAGCTAGAGTATGAAGGAAGCTAATGTAAAAGGATCTAGATCTAAGGAGGTTTTTAAGATTAGAAATGGAAGGAGATGCAGAGGAGAGTGTGAGTATGGATCCGCCACTCTCTATTGCCTAGAGATATAAGGTGTGCTAGTCACCACCTTTGGGAGAGAGCCAAAGGATAAGACTTCCAGAGAAAGGAGCCTAGAGCTTCTACTTTTTAGAGAGAAGGGAGAGTTTCTCACTCTAAAGTTTCTTATCATTCAACTTATGAGAGATTAACAAAGGAGATGAGCTTATATAGCTCTCTAGGAATTTCGGCCAACTTACTCTAATCATGGGCCTTGGATTAATTCCTAAGGCCCAAACCTAAAACCTACTCACAAAGGCCCAATACAAGCCTAAATGCAAAAAGAACAAAGTACAAGGCCCAAAAGTGGCTCAAACCTAATGGTTATGCAAAGCCTAAACTAATTCCTAAAATAAAATCCTAATATACCTAGATATATGAATAATGGAAAATATTTACAAAATATTTATGGCCCAAAGAAGGCCCAAACATCAACACCAAGCCTATTACCTTTCTATAGAGCAAGAGAAAAGGGTAAGGGTCTTCAAGAGCTCCTCCTTGGGCTTGGGCCCACTCAAAATATCCATGGAAGAAGCTAGATGATTTTGGAGGCCTTCCATTGCTCTCTTGGCCCTTGACCTAGTCATAGGGACCTTGAAAGCATCTAAGGAAACCTCTAAAGACTATGTAGGGTCTATGGCTTCCTCCTGGGTGATGGCCATGTCAATAAGGCAAAAACCTTCACTGTAACACCCTAATTTTAATAAATAGATAAACCCAAAAATAGGGAAATTTTTTCCAAATTTTAGAGTTTGCGAAACATTCATAATCTGCCCAAAATAATGCTTAGAATAAGATAGAAACAATGAGAGGGCAGAGAGGGCAAAAACCGACTAGAAGAAGGCCCACCAATGGAACCAAGTCCAAAAGAGGAGGAAAGGAAGGCAAGAAATATAAAAGCCGACCAAAGAAAAGGCATACAGCGGAAGAATGATCAGCGCCTGAGCGAACCCACAAGACAGTGCCCACTCGCTCAAGCGAGGTCCGACTCCGCTTGAGCGAGGCAACCCAACTCGCTCGGGCGAGCACACATTCGCCTAAGCTAAACCACCAAAAGCCTTCCCTCAGAACCACACTCGCTGGAGCGAATCCCGCATTCGCTGAAACAAGAGGCCACACTCGGCATTCGGTCACTCGGTACTAGGGTTCCATTCACTCAAAAACAACCCCATCACAGATACTTCCCATAACTTAGCTGCTTACATCTTTCCACCCAGATCATACACACAATCCACTCGGGTAAGGAGGGTTATCCCACACGGAATCCTTAACTGCCTCACTCGGAATATTTTCCAGTTAAACACCACTCGATGTATTCCAACCTTAACACAATCGGGTCACTTTACACGTTCACTACTCGGTATACATTCACTCAGGAAAATCAGGAAGTTAAGTCCCACTCGGACTTATTCAAAACTCAACCACTCAGAATACAGATCCTCACTCACTCGGATTTTACATCATTCACTCGGATTATAAATATCATACACTTAGAATTCATTCCACTCTAAACCACCACACTAACTCTTTCCCCCGGAAGAGGATCACTCGAGGTTTTCACTCGGGAATACGAACTCTTCCCCACTCGGAATCTATACATATTTTTCACTCGGAATAATCATGTCTAGTATTACTCAGAAATTTTCCCACTCAGGCCTGCACAGAATGGGTTCATCTAAAGGATTTTCTCTTAGAATCCCTTTACGTATTCTTTACTCGGAAAGGGAAAACCAAACATTATAGCCTCACACGGAATCATTAATCGTAACACTATTTCATCCCTCAACACTTCTTAAATAATTCAACAACACATTCCAATCGGAAAGACGCATCAAAACAACATAACAACTTATACGTATATATATATATATATATATGTTCATACACTCATAATACTTAGCATCTTAACATTATTCGTTCACCAACATCCATTATCCGATACAAGTACTTGATATCAATGTAAACCACATATATATATATATATGTAAACACGCACTCGGACTCCATATATACTCGCATTCATTATACAGCGTTGTTATATGAGCCGGCCAAGGCTTAATACTGACTAAATATAATATAAATATACAAGGCATGCACCCAACAGTCGGAGTGCATAACACTCGGACTTGAGTCCTTCACATCGTTTCCCGACCGACCTGCACATACTGAAAAATGGTGTAGGGGTGAGCTTTTACATATAAAATGACGGTTACTAACTTCGATTAAATCCCCAATTCTCAGTTATATAGTAACATCACTCATTCGGATTCATGCAGTTCAGTCAGAATTAAGTAATTCACATCATTCACAATAACATAGACTCACAGTCATAACATCGCCTCACACTCGGCCACAGTACCAATGCACATATATTAACCTAGTCGGAATTCACCCCACTTAATCATGGTTATATCAATCATGCTATTCACAACAGCACTTACACATACAAATATATACACACAATCACATTGAACTTATCAACAATATAAATATACGTATTTACATTCAGTCAGAATTCATTCAGCCATCCAAGCTATACCAACCATGTCAATCTCGATAACAATGCTCCTACATACATGCATGTGGATCCGACTTAAACAGTGATTTCAGTTATAGATTCCTTCCCTGCCTCTCGTCCATTAGCCCTTCCCCTGTGGTACCGGTCTTCCAAAGACGTCTCGAGACTTAACTCTAGCTCCCTCGGCTACCACGGGTCCTCACGGATCTAGCCAGGAATCTGTAATTGAAAGTCACCTCATAGGGCTCCTGACCTTCCATGGGTCACCCTTTTCTCATATATGCAATTTCATGCAATTCCACACAGCATTCAGATTCACTCGGAATTCCGCAGTTTCATCACAGCATCACAAGCGTTTATCATAGTAACTCATAACAAGTAAACCAGGGTAACAATATTACAGTACACCATTCGACATTTTAATGAAATCAGCATGCATTTCAACACAGCATTCCCAAATGGAAATCAAGGATCAACTCATATCTCATGCATTCGGAAATTATCATGGCATTCTCATTCATATACCTTTAAACATAAAACTGCAATAGAACCCAGCAATAATGGTAACGCACACATGCATTCACTCTACATTCTCCTATTCAACAGCATGCATCACAGAAATATTCACAAGCGCTCAAGGACGGAATCACGCAACACCAAACAGTTCACATATATCTTAAGTCCGGGCGTTGCATGCATCATCACTCGATCACAACACATCAACAACACATTTCCAAACACAACACATTAAAGCGATCCACCCGGGAACCCGTCCATAAACTATGCATTTGGCATTCAAAGCGCCCCCTACCTCAAGAAGACGTAAGAGACTCCACTGTTTTCAGTGTTAACCCGTGCTCTGTTTCTCCAACACCGGTTCCGTAGCTTCTTCACTTCCACAGTCGCTCCCTCCTGTTTAGTAACCGTCGAGTCCAGTCGAATACTCACCCCCAGCTCAGAAGGCTGGAAGCTGTTCCCCCTTCTACTCGAATATTCGTCCCTTACCACTTCACACCACAACCTCCACCGAACTCTGACAGCTTTGAACGGAAGAAGAGGTGAAGGAAAGCGACGGAGGGGAATAAGAAGGAGAAGAGAACGAAGAAGGAAGTAGGCAGGAGAAGAGGATCAGACAGTGCCTCCGTTTTCTCCTTCGAAGGAAAGCTCTCAACTCTCCCTCTATTCTTCCAAGCAGGCGATGCGAATGAGGATGAACCGAGGGGAGAAGAGAAGAGCCGAAGTTTATATATACCCAGGGGCACATGTGTCCTTTCACCTGGTATTATTTTTATTATTATTTATTCACTCATTTCTGACCAATCAGCAATTAGCCTAATTAATCTTAATTAACCAGCCATCATTGTCTTAAGTTAAATTAATTAAGTCAATTATAATTAACAAGTAATTTTCCACTTGCAATTATTATTTTAATGGCTTAATTTCATTCGGTAGTCAATTTTTAAATCGGGATGTTACATTCACAATATTTCCAACGTCTCTATCTCCATTTAAGAAATAGCAACGGGCATTTTTCCAACACTTATTTATACCAAGGAAGATTAAATTTCAAGATAGAACATTCACGAACTTTCATCAAAAATTCTCTTAAGTCAAATTCCCTCAGTGTATTCATTATTCTCTTATAGATAGAGACCTTCTTTGTTTGTTCTGCCTCTAGCAGACCTTGGTCTCGTGTCATAACTTAGTGTATAATTTCTTTTGTATATCTGTCATATACTAAGTTCTGTGAATTACTATTTTTTCTCAAACAAATTGTAAAGTAGAATATGTTAGTGTAGGAAACACTATTGGCCTGAAGAGGCTTTAGAAAGAATGCTTGGGTTTGAGCCAGAAGTGACTTGTTGAAAGAATACTTGGGTTTAAGCTAGGAGTGGTTGGAGTCAAGAATACTTGTGGCACTGGTCTGGTGCTGTTATTGCAAAAGAGATTTTACAATAGTGAAAATCCTTCAAGTTAGAAGAGACTGGACGTAGCTTTTAAGTTAGAAGTGAACCCGTATAAGTTGTGTTAATCTTCTTTCTTGGACGTAGTCTGATTTATTCAACCCCTTTCTAAGTCAGAATCTGAATCATCATTATTAATTTAAATTTATTATTTATGATTATTGTTTTTATTTTTATCTTAGAAATTATTATTATTATTGTTATATTATTATTTTTTATTATTATTTTCATATTATTTAGTATTATTAATGTAACATCCCAATTTTAATTAATTGGGAGATTTTAGGAAAATAAATTGAGCATGTGATTTATTTTCAATAGTTCATAATTAATTAATTAATGAATTATTCTATGGTCAATAATTAAAAATTTTAAAGCAACTCATTAAATTGATGAATTAATCAGGTTGATTTTTAGAAATTAAATGGTAAGGGCGGTTAGTTTCAGTTGTTAACAAAAAGGGTTATAGGACCGAACTACCCCGTCATACCCCAATTTCCCAGACCTGAATCCCGATGTAATCAAGATAAATAATTAATAAAAATGCGGGTAATTTTTTTTTCACGTTTAGAATATTTCCCAAAATACCTCAACAATTACATCAAGACCCAAACCACAAAAAACCAGAGAGTGGGATTTAAGAAATTATAACTAGATCACAAGATACATCACCAATATGTGTATACAAAAATAATAGGATTTACAGCAGAAGGAGAATGTGCATAAGGGCCCTCGCCTAGTCCCATATATAAAGATATGAGAAAAGACTCGATAAAGCATGCAATTACATAACATGAGCCTATTAGGCCACAACTGACCTCACACAAAATTCATATGCATATATTCAAAATCATAAGTAGCCTCTACATAAGGTATTAATCATCAATTGGGAATATGGACTATCCACTTTCTAACGTTCATATATCTCCTATGCCTCAAATTTATATGCATTTATACAACACGCATCTTCGATAATCACATCCTATAATCGACCTCATTCATTCACCAATTTGGTATCAATTCAAATATCCCTATCACCTATAGACATTACCAAGGTCAACCCCACAAGTATTTATCTAACCATTCATTTACATATGAAGCATACATCCATGATATGCATTGTAAAAGATGGCTATATACGTATACACAAGTCACTATTTATCAACATCAACATGCACAATTTATTCATTACATCATACTTAACAACCGCTGCTGGCCAAGGCTTTCCATTACAACTATTTACCTTTTCCAAAAGCTTTAGCTCAAAGGCACACTCTCATCCCATGACAACCCTGCATCACAATGCTAAAAGGAGACAACATGGAAGAGTGAGTTATACATTTAAAATGATGAATTTAAATACGTTGTGATCATGTGTACACACATACAAGCAACATGTGTGCTTTGCAATAAAATCATCAATTTATTAAATAACCATCATCAAGATATCATCTTAGGCATACAAGCCTTATTATTCACAACTCATAACAAGCACATACACATTCACGCTACCCTCATCATCATAGGCTATCACAATTGTTCATCATTAAATCTTTACATCTTTAATCATTTATTACTCTCAAGAGGTTATCATCTTTCTTTGGTCATCTCCATCTCAAATGCCATATACCTATGGCTAATGCATATGTCACACTGTTTAATGTATATGCAATGGATCTATTCTGAAACAATTTATATAACCCATGTGTACATGGTTTCTCAAGTGATCAACCACTTATAATCAATCAAGCATATGTCCCTTAAGGGTCCATTTCATAGAATCCCACGGGATCTTTATCATTATGATCGTAACCATATCCATCATTCTCATATTGGTTTCCCCCACGCATAGGATACTCCCTTTCATATAGTCCAATAAGACTTTCATCATTTCAATATATTGGTGATCACAACCACCTGCATTCATTAACATATTGGTTTCTCCCACGCATAGGGTACTCTTTCTCATATAGTCCCGTAAGACTTTTCATTGTGATCGCAATTGTAACACCTCGGCCCGAAACTCGGGGTAAATTTTTTGAGATTTTAAAATAATTGTAAGTAGAAGAAATTCAATACATATAATGCCGAGTAATTACCCCGGATCATTGAATAACCGCTCTCATATATGAAGATATGAGAAAGGTATCAGAGTGCACCCTAGACGACCAGACTTAAGGCCGTCAAAAGGGAAAAAGTGGAAGATGCAATTAAATTCAAGAGTGATTAAAATATCTACCAAAAAGAGGATGAAAGATGCCTCATTGATTTGTTAAGCAAAAGAAATATAATTTAATAATAATAATATCATTCATACATTATCAAGGTCATTAATGAAAATCAGCCATACACATTCGGTCTAATTTTCCTACATGACCTCCAAAATCAACCGTTATCAAATTAATGTCAAAATAAGCATATACGCACTATGTGCTATACAAAATGAATACATATATGCCGGCCAAGGCTCAACTACATTCCTTTCATATTTACCTTCTCCAATACTCAACCTCCAAAAAGAGTAGGATTCATATCATACCTACATCAAACTTAAAAATAGCAACAGGGAGGTGAGTAACATAATCCAAATGTATCAAAGTCATACATTATGATGATACTTATACATGTGTGCATTATATTCATTTTTCAAGAAGACATCACAATTTGTGCTTTTATAAATCATAAATTTGATGAAAGAAAATAAGTGCTGAAACATTTTTGACACAGTACCTGGATCGATGATGAACCACTCCCATATATGAAGATATGAGAGGGTGAAATTAAAAGATTAATTTTATGATAATTTTCCGAGTTTAAATTAGCGGAAGAATTAATCAAATTAAATGTTGCAAAAATAAACTTTAAGAGAAAGGACCTCATGAAATTCCATGAGTCATACAGAGTCCAGTATTCCTTTAAAATATTGCATGAATGCACTTTTATTGCAAGGGAAATGAAATGAGTTGAAATCAAGACAAAAAAAGCAACAAGGTGTCCCTCGCTCAAGTGAGACCCATCTGCTTGAGCGAGCCAGCGTGGGCACACTTGAGCGAAGTAAAGAAAAGTTGAGCGAAAGGAGTTATTATGCATCAGGGGTCGATCTCGCTCAAGCGAATTTTGACTCGCTTGAACGAGACACACAAGCCTCGCTTGGGCGAAGCCTGCGAGCATGGGCGAAAATCATCCAGAACCGAATTCCATACCGACTGGCTAGGGTGAGACCTCCTTGCCTAGGTGAAAAACTTCCAGAGCCAAGCTTATACCCTCTCATTCAACAAGACTCCCCAACACTTGAATTTTCATTCAGAAAAATCCCTCCAAAACCGACTCCCAACACTCGGGTTTTCACTCGGCCGATTTCCCCCGAAACCGATTCCCAACACTCGGGTTTTTACTCGGCAGAATCCCCCTGAAACCGGCTCCTAGCACTCGGGTTTTCATTCGGCAGAATCCCTCCAAAACCAACTCATCCCTTACTCGGTTTCCACTCGGTAAAGTCAATCTAGACTGACTCATCCCTCACTCAGTTTTCCACTCGGTAATTCATTCCAAAATTGACTGATCACCTGATCGGTCATTCACTCGGAATTACATTTTAAATCCGACTTCCTTTCTTTTTCACTCAAGCGGAGTTATTCCAAAGTACTTCTGGATAAACTCACGCCGAATATCCCCAATCGGTGCCATCCTACTCGGAATTGCACATTTGGAGGCAATCCGCTCGGGACAGGTTACACTGGACTCGGAAATTCCCCACTCGGGACTCCACGGCAAAGAATATCACACTTGGAGACCTTTTTACTCGGAATGATATCCACTTCCTCACTCGGAAGGTCCTGACTCGGACATAGCTCACTCGAATTTCACTCGGAAATTCACCACGTCTTAAATTATTTTCAAGACTCCCACTCGGACGGAATTCGTCCAGGATCTCACCCATTCTCCATTCAATCGCCTCGCCTGGACGAATACCATCCTCAAGATCCTTCGCTCGGGCGGATTTTGTCCAGTGGCAAATCCTTTCGCCCTCGCTCGTGTGAGGCCCCATTCGCCTGGGCGAATTTCCTCCAGTAAGCAAACACTGATACTGGGACAATCTCGCTTGAGCGAGGTTCACTCTCGCCTAAGCAAGAATTGCCCAGAAATCGATTTCCAAATAAGAGAGACTCTCGCTCGAGCGAGAATCCATCTCGCCTGAGCAAGTTCATCAGATAACATGCAGAACACAGAATTTACACAACACAATCTACTAAAATTGAACTCCATCTACTTTACCAGAATTCATTACATCTCAATCATCATATGGGTCATTAAAACTGGTTCTACACCATCATATTCTTAAGTTTCCATTCAACTCGTCAAACATATAAAAATCAATTCTTCATCTCCTCAACTTTATAAAAGAAATACTCAAATATAATTCTTTATTCATTCATCAACATATATGGAAATTCCATTATAAATTAATCCTTCATACATACTTAGGGTCACGAATGAAAATGAGTTCCACACATAACTTCTCATTTTCTTCGATGACCCTCCAAAATCACCTATCACGTAAACTTCCAAAACAAATATTCATTACATCTCCTGCTACATAAAATCTATATATTTATATATATATCGCCGGCCAAGGTGCTCCCTATACACTATTTACCTCCACAGCCATAAATATACTTTAAAATGCTTACTCTTCCCATAAATGCCCTACATCACAAGTCTAAAAATAGACAACATGGGAGAGTGGGTCCACATTCCAAAGGTATGAATATGAATACCAAGTGATTATGTATATAAGCATCCACACATGTATACTTTGCACATCAATGATATTCACCATGCCATATACCAATACAATTTCACACAAAGCACACAAACACACACATAATCATAGTATTCGACCATTGAATCGTCACACGACCATTATTTGGTATTCATATCTTTTATATTGTCTTAAATCATATTTTTACAACCTCTTCACAATCATCATCATACCTCATCACTTTGGCATACCTCCATCTATATGCAAATGCTCTTAAGCTAATGTATATGCACAAAGGAGCATTTCAACAATTACAGATCTAACTGTGGGAATTCAACACCAAATGTGGGATTCAAGCATGGCCTTCTAACCACACCCCTACTGCAGTAGTAAAATGTGTACACTTATTCTTTAAATTGCATGCATTCACCAATCGTTTTACTGGTACCAAACCGCATCGCCCATCTTGCAACACCTGGTCATTATCACCATGACTGCGGTACACAACATATCAACATATGGTGTTGCGGGCTGGCCAGATATTAAATCATGGCGGCTGTGATCTTAAAGACCACCGGGGTCACCTGCTCATCAAGAGCCACCCCCCACAAGGGTCGGCCAGATGCAGCTCCCTGAAGCAATACATGGGCGGCTTCGTGACTTTACACTGAGTCACAGGGGAAAAATACAACTTGCTCGTACACTGAGCCACCCTCCCACTAGGTCGGCCGAGGGAACTCCCCTAATGTTCCATAACGGCGGCTATGCAGTATGCCATGGATGCAAATGCAGATCATATGCATTCCTCACTCTATGCATCCTATACATGCCACTCATCTTCCAATGATCATCAACACCATTATTAACATCATCACAAAGTTTTATTAACATTGATTGTTCTCATTAGTTTAAATCTTTAGGTGGCATTCTCCTTATTCTCATTCTTAACAAACGCCATTAACATTCATATAACATTCATGGTAAATACAACTTATCATCATATCACTACTCACTACACACTTTCACATAACATACCATGAATATTCTAAATGCACAAAAGCATGTTGCCGAGCATATTATCCATATCATACCACATATCATCATTTCTCACAATATTCAAGCAAGGCTAACACGCATAACACTACATGCCATAATCAAATAACATTCAAATTCATGCATTTAGAACTTAGACTCCTCTCCTACCTCAAGAGAAGAATTCTGATTGATAAGACGCTCCCGCCTCGTCGTTCGGAATAGGTCCTATATTCACATTCATGTAAAACCTTAATCAATCAACTACTCAAGTTATCAATTCAATTCTATTTAGTCATATTCGTATTTAGAATTTCACAACATGTACTAGACATGTTGTAGATACCATTTTTATTCTTTATTAGGCTTCGGGAATTCCTTCCCATTAAGCCACCATCATTAAATTCAAGGGTTACAAGACAACCCTATCCCCAAGCTTCACAAAACTCCTTCCACCAACATTCATATCTTTCAATATCATATATTTCTCCCAAGAATACATTCTTAAACTAACGTTAGATATTTTCCCCCAAACTTTAAGGTTAGGGTTTCCTCCAAAACCCATCCACATTCATTAACACATCATAAACCTTCATTCTCTACCATCATTAATGCACCAACTACCATTTTCTCTTCATAAATACTCACATTTATGATGACCCATTCTAGGGCATGAGCATTAAATGCTCTAATAAACACCCATGCACATGCATTTCTTCTCCAAATCATAATACCTCATAATATCATCATCAATCCATTCTAAAAATGGTGAAAAAGCTTACCCCTCACCCAAAACGAAATGGGTTCAAGAGAGGGAGAGAGGTAGCACGAAAATGAGAGGAAGAAGAGGGAAGAACACCAGGCTTCCAAGCCTCTTCAAAACGAAAATGGGGTAGGAGATGATCACCGCTCGAGCTTAAGCTTCTTGGGAGAAGAAGAGAAGAAGAATGGGAGAGAAATGGAGAGTAAGATGAAGAGGAATGTTTCCACGGCAATAGAAGAAGCCAACGTGGAGAAAGAAAGGAATTTGGGCTTTTTGTTTTATTTGATTTCCATTTATTAAAATTTCATCATTTTTCTACAAACAGGTTCCCCGTTCGGGCTCAATACTTTATCTAAAAATTATTCTAAATATATATTCGGACTCCCAATATTATCCTTAGCAGCCCTGACCAATATCATCTCATTCCGAGATACTTGTCCCGACACCCATATCTCAACCGGGCTCATTTTTAACTTAACCGGTCTCCATAAATTACCAACAGCCCCAAAAATCTTAATTTAATTAATTTCAATTTATTGGGACATTAAACAATTCATATTCAACTTGTCAATATTTATTTTCCTTAATCAATCCTCTATTTTAAAATTCGGGATGTTACAGCTTCCGCTATTCCTTATTGATGATCAAGTGATTGATTATCCAAGGAGCACTCTTGATTTAAATTACACACCTTCTTTTATCTTCATATATGGGATGAGTTTTTAAAATGGTCCAGGGTTACTTGTTGAAGTGTTATCTCGTGGTTTTCTCTTCATTCTTTAATCACTTTTAAATCATGAAAAATTTACCCTCATTTTATTTAATTACCGGATTAAGTAAGGCCAATCCTTACAAATTACACATACACGATCACACTTGTATCAATCACGATGGAATTGCAATCATCAATAATAACAATCACCATTTGACCAAGGGTATGTTCAACATCAATGTTCGTTATTCAACATGTGTGGTAACATACATACACCCATAATAACACTTATCTTTATTCATCATCAACATTTTCCATCAGGTATAATTTTAACTCTCAATTGTAAGTTCATCTTACATCAATCACAAATGTCAACAATATTCATGTTTGTTCATTATCGACATCATCCCAATTCATCGCTTATAATAACACATTTTCATTCAATTGTCCCTCATTAGTCTCATCATTAATCAAGGGTGTGTTATACAACCATATCATTTAACTTCTACCATGATTCATCATAACATATCGATAGTGGTGGAGCATACATGTAACATGACATAGGCACACATATACTTTGCCAAAGCCTTAACCCATTATCAATCACCACTAAGACACACCACAATCATATACCCTTAATACAATCTCTTGTTTTTCATATAAAAAACGTTTTGGATATTAACAAGCACTTGGTAAATTTCAAAAACCAAGTTATACGAGGGACATGACAATATCATCATGCATTGATTGCAAAAATGTATTAAAAATGTGTACAATCGATTACATATGCGTGTCATGACTCAACAACACCAAACAACATCAAAACAGAGAAAAAATTGGCCAATAACACACCATGAATCGATTCAAGACTCGTGTAAATCAATTCATATGGAGTGGAAGCCATGAATAGTGAAAACAGAGGCTTATGAATCGATTCAAGACTCATGTGAATCGATTCATGTGAATTGGAAGTTGTGAATAGTGAAAACAAAACCTCTTGAATCGATTCAATACTCGTGTGAATCGATTCAAGCCATTCCAGTAGCTCCTGAATTAATTCAAGGGGTTATGTGAATCAATTCAAGCTATTCTAGGGGCTCATGAATAGATTCAAGGACATCATGAATCGATTCATGACAGTAAATCTGCTGCATAATGCAGAAAATGCATAATGTTCCAACTTCTAACCACCCTAACTTCTTCATATGAAATCCAATGGCCACCAAACTTTAACACCATCCAATAAGCATTATTTATGACGTGTAGTCACTAGCCACACTCAAAAATTTCCCAAAAATGAGGGACTTATGCAAAGAAATGTGTTTAGCCTGTTTTAAGGTATTTTTGTGCAACTCAAGGGTCAATTCTCAATGGAATTGGACCATTCTAGTTTCTACAAGTTCTAAATCATGCATAGGCGCTATTGAAACTATTTCGTGGAATCCAAACATACTATAACTCAATATAGCCCTACCAGTTCCTTAATTTTGCATGAACATCATAAAAACAACTTCACATTTTGAACAATTCATCCATTCATGAATTTCCATTAACAAATAAATAATGCCCATCAAAGGGACTTGAAAACTTTCATTGTCATTAATTACATATATGATTCTCACATTCAATAATTTACCAAGCATGTCATTCATCACATAACTAACATAACTATGGCAAGGAAAATATGAGAACTGTCATATACATTAATCATCAATTATTCAAATCATGCATTTAAAATGAAAACTCCCCTCGTACCTCAAGAGAAGAGCGATGATTCGCATGTCTCAATAATTCTGCCTCATTGCCCAGAATACGACCTACACCAATACACATACATACATGCATCTAATCAATGAGCCATTACAAGGCATCATCACAAGTCTAAACAGTTGTCAACACATCATAAAGCTTAATTAACAAGTCCTAAGCCTGTCAAAACACCAATTTACATAATTGTGTTAGGTTTTGGGGATTCTTTTCCTAAAACTAAGATTTTCTAAGTCTTAAGAGTTATCCATACCCAACAAGTGTATAAATCATCTAAATGTCATCATTGCCATTCAAAATTCAACATGAGCCAACTTAGCCTCTTTTAAACCATCACCAATCAACACACCCAAATGGCACTCATTATGGTCTAAGACCTCATCAAATCGTAATGTCCATTTCATTAGTCCATCACAACCACTATAATTTTGGTGTTCACACTCATTTCTACAATTTCATAATAACACTTATCCATGAGTCTCATCCTCAATGATTCATCATTATTATCAGTATTCCTCATCTTGAATAACAACACTCACATTAATTATTATCTATTCACTTTCAATTTAACCCTCTTAGTCACATTATAAACATTTTCCTAAATTCTTAGGGTTAGGGTTTCATCAAAAACCCAATAACCATTACTAATAACCATCAACCATCATCATTAACAACACCCATATACAAAATATCATGGGTTTACACTTAAAACCATTTCTCATAACATCATCACTCTTTTCCCCTAATTTCTAGAGTTAGGTTTCCATTAAAACCCAACAATCACCAATAATATTTATTATTTCCTACCATTAATCATGCCATTTTCGTGTACCTCCATTAATTCACATAAAAGTTCAACTTTAACATATCCCACCTTAAGGTTTCCACATTTAATGGTTCCCACAACAACCCTCATGCATGAAAACAGTCCCCCAATAGCAAAAACCCATAACCTAGGGCATAAACTCAACATAAAAGATGAGGAACTTACCTCAATCCAAGAAAAGAGAGTGGGTGCTAAAAGAAGGAGAGGGGGCATGAAATTACAAGGAGAAGAAGGATAGCTCCAAATCAATAGCATCTCCTTTATGGTCCATGGTGCAAACAAAAAATGGAGAGGGGGAGATACACAAAACCTTCTCTGGGTTTTTAAGAGGAAGAAGAAGATAAAGAAGAGAGTAAGGAGATGAGAAGAGAAGAAAACAAGTATGTTTGCCAAAGAAAGAAGGGAGGTGTCATGAGATGGAGAGTGAAAAACGGGGGCTTTTCATTTAAGTCTTTAACCCATTACTTAAACTTCTTCGTTTTATAACAAACAGGATCTCAATTTGGGCTAAATGCCTCATCTGAAAATTATTCCAAATATATATTCAGATTCACAATAATATTCTTAACAGCCCTGACCAATGGCATCTCAATCGGAGATACTTGGTCTGACACTTATATTTTAATCAAGTATAATTTTATCTCATAAGTCTCAATAAATTATGAATACCCATAATAAATCCCAATTTAATTATTTCCAAATTTTTAGGACATGAATCAACTATATATAATTATTTACTATTTATTCCTCTCAATTAATTATTTTTATAAATTTTGGGATTTTACATACCCCCTAACCAAACCTAATTAATTAACTTCTTTTCTTTCCCCTTTATTTCTTTTCATTCACTCACTTCTTCCTCCACCTACCTCACTCCACTTTTTCTCTTTCTCTAAACCACCATCACCACTTTTCTTTCTCACTCACACAGTCACTCTTTCATTTTCACTATCACTTATCCATTATTCTCACAAAAGCCACTATCTCCATTTACTCTTTTCTATCACCACCACAACCACACCATTCTCTCTTTCTCACTCATCCTCCATCTTCATCTCTTCTTTGTCCACTATCATCACCTTCATTTTCCTTTTCATCACCACACAAACTTGTAGCCACCCTTCTTCTTTCTCTACTCTCCATCTCCATCTCCACTTTCTTCCTTCATCATCTTCACCGTGCTACCCTCTCTCTCACCATCACCATCATTTTCCATTTTCTTTCTCCACCACTAAAGTTATAACTAGTCTCCAAGCCATCATCATCATCATCATCTTCTTTTCTTTCATCAAACCATGTACCTCTACCCTTCTTCATGTATAATCTTGATTTGTTTTCACCAAGGTATGAATATGCATGCATGTCCCTTTGCTTTCTTCTATCTCACTTTGCATGAATTTTATTCCACTTTATCTTGCATGCATGACTTGTTAGGGAATCCTTAGTGTATGAGCAACGAAAATACAAGGATTCCTATAGGATTTGCAAAGCGTCGTGTTTCAAAGCATAAGACAAACACAAAAAAAATATTGCATTTTAGGATTACCTCTTGAAGAATATTGAAGCAATTGTAGCCTCGTCCTTTAGGAGTCCATACGAGTACTCTCACCAGAAATGCTACATCTTCAAAATGCTAGTTTGACGGCGTGTAGCTTTTGCAACTTCTGTGTATTTTATGTCTCTTTTTCGGTCACCGCCTATGAGCATCTTATGCTCTATTTATAGGCTTAGGTTTGACCTAATTTGCTCTCTAAAGAGTGTACTCCTTACTCATTCTAAATGAGTTAGGCCCAATAGTTTTATTTTAGTCCAACTAAAATAAAAAGCTATTTTCTAATGGGCTTACTCTATGTGTGTGACCCTATAGGTAAAATACTCGGTTATATTAATAATAAAGTATTTTATTATTAATATAAAATAAGAGCGGCATCTAGCAATGCATCATTATGTCTGAATATTATTTATTATCAACATAACCTATAAGTGATAATTATTTTATATGTTTGTTCCTTTTGTCATGATATCCTAATTGGGCCTAAGGCATGGTCATGCATTTCCTTAGTGTCACTCCATCAAGTGGCCTATAGATATCACTCCTGTCACACAGGAGACACAAATCCCATCTACATCACTCACATCCCTATGCATAATTTGTTCATTACCTAACCACAACCTTTATAGTCCTCTTGTTATAGAAGACGTTTGATTGTATTAAAACAACAAACTCCTTATGTAGGAATCGTAGTGACTTCAGGTTAAAGGACTACATATACCATTACCACATTGAGAATCGTTTATGACATTCATGTAACGATCCATGTAACATTCTCATGGTGGGTTTGTCCAGTACATCGTTACTCTTAATGTGTACCCTTGTGAAGACTTGATATCATTTATATCTATGATCTATGAGATCAGATCATCAGTACACTCACACACTAGCCTTAATGTATTTACATGTCCCCACATAAATACTTGACTAGGGACATTTTAGGAATAACTCTCATATGACTTATTACTTCAAGGATAAATAAAGGTTGTTAAACTATTTAACAAAAAATGAATTATTCAAAATGATGCGTCCTATATAGGATTTTAGTGCATATTTCCAACATGACTTTTTTTCCCTTGCGTGTACCTTATTTCTTTCTTCTCTTGCATACATATTCTGGTTTTTCCATTGATTTTTCTTGCATGTAATATAATCTGCTTTATTCTCAATATCCATCGTTTCCTTTTCCCTCGTATGCATAGAGCTGTCTCTTTTCTTCTTGCATGTGCTGAATTTTTAGGTTTTCTCTTTCTTTTTCAAGCTTAGTCGAAACTCCATTGATGAAGAAGTGAAAATCGGATCTAAAAATTCCATTTCTTAAAGTCTCGAGTGGTTAGGGTATGCTTTCGAGGGTCGTCGGAAGGATTTTACAGCTCTGAGGTAGTTTTAACATCCCATTTGTAAGTTAGAATTTTTTTGGAACCTTTGAAATTAAGTCAATTTGGTATTTTGGTTTTGATTATGGTGTTTTGATGGTTTATGGGTTATGAGGATACTTTTATTAATTTTTTAGAATTTTTTTGAATATATGGTATAAAGACTTGAAGCTAAATCGAAGATCAAGACTTTGTTGAAAAGTCGGATATCACTATAAGGTACGTGTTGATGTACGAAGAAGGTTTATCACTTGAGTAGCTACTAGTAAGTATAATATGAATCCAAGATTTATACTTTATATATATATATATATACTCTTTTCTTGGAAAAATATACTCGGAAACACTTGGTCATAAATAATTTATTTTGTTGATGAGTTTATATACTTTTAGTATTTTGGTGACATTAGTATGGATGTGCTAATATTGCTAATTGGAAAAAATTATGGATGTTTAATACTTGATAAAGATTGGTGTTGATTCCATATGGACGGATTGATATTTAGGTTAGTTATGATTTTGATAAATATGTTGATGATTATGTTATTTATGGTGTTGATGACTCGATAAAATTGATTCGGAGTTTTTGGGATAGTGGTTGTTGAGTTGATGAGTATTGAAGTTAGTGAAACTAGGTTATGATGTCAATATTATGAGGTAGCGCTTTAGTTTACTTACATGCATGTTGCATTGGTTCATAACATTATATGCCATTTATTTAGGCACAAGAGTTACAGGGTCTCTTATTGCTTGCCATGGTAGGGGGTTGCTCTTAAGGAGGAGCTTTAAATCCCTAAGGATTAATTTTGTCCTTGAAACTTCAATTTGCCTAGCGCTTTGATTCACTTTGAGATATCTGCAAGTGTTACACTTTGATTCGTTGCAGATGTTTGGGATATCTACTTTTATGATGTTTCAATTCATCATGGATATCATGGTTGTCCATTCTTGGGGCACTTAGGTTTGTCTAGTACTTTGGTTGCTAATGGCTTCCCTTTTTGTTATATTATGGCCATTATCCTTCATTGGACTTTGATTTGCTACCAACTAAGTCAGATCTTCCTTGTATACTTTTATGCATCTAAAAATAATATGGTTTTGAAAAGTTCATGGCATGTGAAAAATTGCATTGAGAGGTGATAATGTAATAGGTGTTGAAAGTTTGGATGAGAATTGGTGATGTATGAATTTGACTAATGACAAAGGCAAAATGGCCTACTAATGAATGTTTGATGTTTTGATATATATGTATGATATAATTTTTTTTAAAATTACACTTAATGTATTATTACCTTTGCTATTTACTACTTGAAGTGGTACTCATTTCTCCAACTATTATTTTAATGAGTTTTAAGGGAAGTGATGTCGTTTGGTAAGCTCGGAGGAAGGAGCAATATAATACCAAAGATGGAATTTATATTCATCTATTTTGTGGTGGAGTGTGTTACTTTGATTGATATATGAAATTTTTGTATAGTCGCTTGATTAGCTTACATTGGCGAACACATATATGTGATGCCAAATGTTGAGTTTTGATAAATATATGTATATATGTTGATATATAAGGTCTGCAGTACGAACCTTCAATTGGCCTAAGATGGCAAGTGTATATATATATAAGGTTTGAGGACATCTTTTTAGTATGCGTAATGATATGTGAAATTAATTATATGATTGTTAGTGGATAGGTATATGACACCTCACTGGAGGTTTAGACTATGTCTTGCCATAGTATATATGATTGAGGACTTAATCTTCCATATGTCTAGGAATTATTTAAACTGGAATGATTATGATTTGATGTATAGTTATACTATGTATATGATGCCCTAAGGTTGGTATTCTGTGGTTCCCTACTCATATCGTCATATATGGGAAGTGAAAGATACCTATTAGGGACTTGTAGCTCGGGTAGGTCCACCTCAAGCCTGTTTTAAGCTTGTGGTTTTCTATTTTTGTTGCGCATTTTAAAGCCATATGTCGCTTAGGTTCTTAGGATTAGTTCATTGGGGTTGTTCGTATTCGCAAAAGAAAAATTTCCCTAATTTTTAGTAAACTTTGGGAATTAATTATGGGAATTTAGGCTGGAAGTCACAATTATTATTGTCATAGAATTTATTATTATTTATAATTATTGTTATCATTTTTATGTCATTATTTAATAATAATAATTAATATTATTTTTATTTATTATTAATAATATTTATTTATTCTACTATTTTTATTTCTTTTATTATTATATTTTTCACTATTATTGATATAATTGTTTTATTTATTATTTACAATTTTATTGTTTCTATTTTATTTTATCATTATAATTTTATTTTTTATTATTATTACTTTTATTTTTATTTATTCATTATTTTATTTTTTATTTATTCATTATTATTTTTTATGTTTTTAAGTTTTTTATTTTAATTATTATGATTATTATTATTTATTACTTTATTAAAATTGTTGTTACATTCATTATTAATAACATTACTAATATTCATTCATCCTTTTATTACATTCATTATTAATATTTATCATCATCATATTATTATAGTTTATTTTTATCAAACACTAGATATGATAAAGTGTATCACGTTTTTATCATACTGTTAAAATAGAATTTTTAGTAATCAAAATTTCATTTAAAATTATCAAAAAATAAAATTGTTAAGATTTTAATGACTAAAAGCCTATTTTTTAACACATCAGGGTCATGTTTTATGTAACATCTTGTTTTTTAGAAATTTAACTATATCTATGTGGTTGATCTGATCTCAGACAGTTTAGGGGCATAGTTTAGTTTTCCTATTTATTTTGAACTTGATAGGGAAAATAGAGTTTTAATTTCTAGTTAGAGGGATATATTCAAAATTTAGTTTCGACCTCTTCGTGAAGTCAATCATATCATAATGGTACTAGTTACCTATCCTAATTTAATTTAAACCCTAAGTCTTTATTTTCTCTTTTACCCTCATCTCACCAATCTCTATTCACACTCTCTCTCTCTCTCTCTCTCTCTCTCTCTCTCTCTCTCTCTCGCGCGTTACACTCTTCATTTCCCCTCACAACCTACACTTTCTCTTCTCCCTTTTCACCCAAAACCGTGTGCCCTCTATTATGTTTGTGCCCTCCTCATCACTAATATTCATCTTCCTTTTTTCCTCCATCACCAACATTCATCTCCCCATCTCCTCCCTTTTCACTCTTATATATTTAATGGTTATTGAATATAAAACAGGGGAGCACTTGGTGATATTTTACAGTACTTATTAATGATGCGAAGAAGCATAAGATAACATTTTGATATTATGTAAATGTATATGTAAATAAATTTCAATAGCCTTTCTTTGGTTAGTGTTGGTTTGTCCTTTTTTGGCCTATAAATATTCATATATTTGAACTTAACTTGCTTTTGTTATGTTGGCATATTAACTTGATAACTAGAGTGTATGCTAGAATATGTGGGTGATGTTTTAGCTTTGAGGTATGCATGGTATATATGCCTAAATTATTAGACTAGAATTAGTTTAGGGTAGGTTTTGTATGTGTTTTCCCATGACCTTGGTGTTGGAACCAAGTCTGGTTTGTATAGGATTTTAAAATCATTGGTTATTATTTACTAGACATCAAGATTTGTTAATAACACACATCGAAGCATTTAATTAAATAAAGTCTGTCTACGTGTTATCTAACCTATTAAATCAAGTGTTTCACGTTATAAATGAAAGGGGAAGTCCACCAATTAAAAAGTCTGGGATAAAAATAGTTACGTACAAGTTTGTATCAAGAAAAGTCTGATCCTAAAACAACGCTTAAGAAGAGTCTGACTCAAGTGCTCTCGTTCAGACTTTTGGACTGTTAAGTGATACGCTTTCTGTTCTCTGAACTTAGTACATGTACTTGCTTCATCAATTAGACCCTAGACTTTTGAAGCAATAAGAATGTTACTCCAACGCTTTCATCAAGATTTTGAAGATGCTCTGAACCAAGTTCTTTTTAAGAGAAACTGTATTTATCATCAAAAGAGGAAATAAGACAAACCAGTTCAAGAACCAAAGCTCACATGGGAAGAAACCAAAGTAGTTGTTCTGTGTAATTCAGAAAAGCTGATGAAGATCGGTACTTATGTCAAAAAGCTTTTAGAAGGTGAACCTTATATGCTCTGTATGTTTTAGTTGAAAGAAGAATGCCAACAGAAAGCTTTTTTACTCTAAAGCACTCAAGGAACTCCATTTCAGAGCAATCTCTGATGTTCCTCGTTCTAGAACTTTTATCCTCATCTCATCTTTAAGGCCCAATGCTCTCAATGGTTATATCCCTTCAACAGATTCACTACGGCTATATCAAAGGCCTATATATATGAAGGGATCTCAGAACTTAATGAAGTTAGCAACTTTAAGAAACTGATGAGGACATGGCCAATAAAGCTTCATTTTCTCTTTTATAAATAAAATTAGATATTATTTTGATAGGTTTTGGGCCTTGCATGGTCAATAAGCCACTATTGGGCCTTGTACTTTCATGTTGGGCCTTGTATTTGGCCAATTTCTCTAGCTTTGACCTTTTGGGCCTAAGCAAGAGTGGGAAGCCCAAGTTGCCTAGCTTGGCCACCACTCCACCTTGCCTATATAAAGGCCTTACCCTTATTTGTAAATATTAACTTTGAATTTGAGATGAATACACTTTTAATGTTTTGTGAGTAGTTAAGATTTTCTCCTCTCCTTTAGGCTAGATAAAATTCTAACCTTCTTCAAGCTCTTATCACTAGGTGACCATCCCTAGAGTGGCGAGCTAGAAACTTATCCAAGTTCCTTGGTGCGTCTCCTTCATCATTTTCCATCCATTCTATAAACCTGTCAACCTTTTTCCATGCTTCTGACTTTAGTTCTTGTTCTTAAGGAAACCTTCCTCCAAGATTTGAAGAAAGATAGCTAGACCCATCCCTCTTCCTATATCATGTGGTATCAAAAGTCTAAGGTGTCATCTTTCTTCTTTTGAATTTTTTCTTCTTTGATTTTTTTTGCATTTTGTGTTGAGTTCTTTAAATTTCAGAATTTGATTTGTTATTTTACTCTAGTTTCTTAATCTTGCACCATTAAAAAAAATCAGCTTTAGCCTTGTTTCACATACCATAATAAACGCATAAAAAATTTAGAGCCAAGTAGGTAGAGTTGGTGCATACTGGAGTTTTATCTTTTGGTTCTAGGAAATTTCTTTGATGCTGTTTATAGAAGTACTGATTCCATACCATTAAAATTACTCTTTTAATTGGTATTGAAGTTCTAACTCCCATTGTTACATTGCCTCAATTTAAGGTAATGATTAGTGCTCAATTTTTAAGTTTGTAGAATTTACTCTATAGATTTTTCTTCTAGGAAATTTTTTTTAGTGAAGTCCAGCACTATAGGGAAATTGAGAGTTCTGTTTTGGCATTTTGATCTTGCATAATATTTGTCCAATTTTCAATTTGTGCCTTCTGTACCTTGTATTGCGCGGAAGCTTTATCACTTGTGCAATTTCAATTTGGCAATTTCCATCCTTCAAATGCAATTCCAAGTTAATTCACGTCAGTGGGTTATTTTTCAAGGTCATCATTCTGTCTTCCAAGTCCAAGAAATGGTATGTGCTTAAAACTTTCTTTCTCATTTGATGTGCCTTTTCTTAGAATACCGCATTTCTATTCAATGAAATGTTGAAAGTGGTCAATCAATTCTTTGACTGTATTAGCAATTTTTTTCAATTTGAAAATTGTCATTGGTCAATTGCGATTCATTGATTCATGTTTGATTTTGTCTTTAGCAAATTACAATATTTGAAATTGTTTGTTCAGTCATCATATACGGTGCATAATAATGGTCAATTATCAATTCTTTTTATTTGAATTCATGCATAAGTACAATTGAATCTTGGTCATTAAATTTGACAATTTTTCTTTACGTACTTAATAACTCTTATACGTGCCAATTCTTTGCTGGTCAATTCATCAATTGATGTGAATTCCTTGTGCAATTAAATTTTGTTTTATTTGGTCTTGGTCAATTGTCCTTTACACTGTACTTGCCTAAAATTTGAAATTGTTTGGGAAGTTAATTGATCAATTGATCAACTTGGTTACACGCTGAATTAGAACAGAATCTAACATTTTTGTGCAATTGAACTTTTCAATTTAGTCTTGGCAACACTGGTGCAGAAAAGGGATTTAATCATGGTTAAAATGGGCTTTTAATCACAACTCATGAACTGTGGTCGTTACAGCCGTGGTAATAGATGAAGGCTTTTAATCAAAGTTCACAATCGTGGTTATAGATCATATTTAATCACGGTTGCCAGCCATAACCGTGATTAAAAGTGGTCATAAAATGTGTATTTATATTACTAGTTATAATCACAGTTATGGTAACAACAATGATTAAATAGGCTCTATAACCACGGTTATTATAATAACCATGATTAAATATGAGATTTTTTTTAATGTGGCCTAGTTTTATTGATTTCCCAAACCTGCAATATCACACAACCAGCTCAGTATATCCCCAACATATGCAGCACCAATAAATGAAAACAAATAGTATGTATATAACATTAATTTGCTATCAAATCATAACAATGTAGAAAATGAAACTATATACAATTGACATGAATATAAACTAATAAAATGTAAACCCTAAACCCTATAGTAGGTACAACGATAAGAGAATCAAAATCCTATATCTATCTAAGTCATTGCCTTACTTCAATGAAGTATACGACCCATTGCTTTCTAACATTATCTACATGTGTCGTAGGGAAGTATGACCGGTCCTAAAAGTACTGCAAACAATACACAAAACAATTAGAACAAAAATTGTATTTATTATATGAATTTGATCAAATTGGTATAAAACTAGGCAAGTGAGACTTACATTTGTCCATTTATCTACTAAATGTTCTTGGACGATGGTCAGTATGGTGTGCATGACGTAATAGCCGCACTTATAGCTACCCTCCTGCCTATAAGACTACAATGGACATAAAATATAGAATAAGTGAATTCAAGTTTTCAAAATACAAAAAAGATTTCAATGAATTTGATTGACTTACTTTTGGGTGCACCCACACGAGTTTTTTCCTATTGACTTACTTCCATGCAGTCGACTATATCCAACCACAGCCCTGCTTCAGAATAAAACACAAGATAAGTTAGAATCATAGAAGAACACAAATGATGTAATCGAATTTGTAGAAACTTATTTTATTTTTTAGGGTTTAACTTACGCCTCTACTATTGTTTTGAGGTCTTGTGGAACAGTCCCGTACACAGAATCAAAGTATAAAGCTACTGAAGCCCGGGGACAGATCACCATGAGCGTCCAATGAGCGTGTAATTACTAGTGATAAGTGAGACTTCAAATTGTAAAAATTAATTGATAATAATTGTGGAATAGAATCTTACTGTTTATGATACAGGGCCAGGTATACTGTCTTCCTAGACTCATACATCCGATTCTGGATGTATGCCTGGGTGTCCTCCTTGTCATTCCTGCTCCTCTATATGAAAGAGGGCTCTAAGAAACCATAAGTTACATCGAAACCTAAGTCCATAAAAATTTTATGTAGAAACCTAAACAAGTTTAGACATGGTTAATGACAAATAACTTATACAATGAAATAATTGAACCTAAAATGATATACTTATATCTCTCAAATATGAATGATGGGTATGTTCAGCATCGTCGTCCTCATCATAATCTTGTACAAGTCACTCCGTGTAATGTAAAGCGGTAGTGAACTTTGACAGCCGAACACCAGTGGCTGCCATGGTACCCCAACAGTGTCCTCGCCTAGCTCAGCCCCGACCTTTCATAGCATCTGGATTGGATCATTGACAGGGTCTGGCTTCTTCTATGCCAGGCCTATTTCTTGTTAAATAATTAAAACATTAAGGGTTTATACCATAATTAACAATATAACTCATATTAGTGTTTCAGGTTTATACTTACGGAGAAGCAACCGGTAAGAGTCTGTTGGGCCATATAAGGAAGTGTCCCATCGCCTGACCAACAGTCTGCACCTCTAGAGTTGCCACTGGCACAACAACATCCTCCTCAATGATCTTGACAATAGAGACCCTGGACATACCATTAGGTAATGACCGATGGTGAACCACAAGGCCTAAGTTGTACACCATGCAAGTCGCAATTGGCTCCTCCGACCCATCAATGAATAAGTCACATTGATGGGTATCCGCAGCCTCGACTCTATCATCGTCAGGGTCAGCTACAGTTCACGACCCCTTAGTGTTAACCCTTCGTACCTATATATTTACACATCAAGCAGAAGTTATTCAATAATTAAAGAAACAAATTATAAACAACGAACAGTTAAATACTATAAGCAATCCAACCTGTGGGTCGACAGCTGTAGGCTCCTGGTGATGGCTGAGTGAGGTCTTCATCTCCTCCCTGAATCGGGCCATCTCTGCGTGTATCTTCATCATATCCTCCCAGCACTCAGCCTTCACAACAGCCACCCTCGACTCAACCTTTTGCTCCACCAACTCCTCGACAGATGGTGTCGGGTCCGGAGCACCATAATAGCTTTGGAGGCTTATGAAATATGAATGATTAAAAATAATTGTTTAATAGAAAACAAAATGAAAGGATACAATCATTTACAACTTACCATGACCTTGACCAATAACAGGCACCCTTCCTGGGTGCTCTGGCCTGTCGATGGCGGTAGTCAAAATATCCTGCCTACTATGGGCTACAAAAGAGCCTTAGGTTGATTGCTTAACTAAGGAATCCTGAAACCAAACAAGTTAGTGTTCAGGGTTTCATGTAAACAAAAAATTTGAAAACTTTATAAGGTGGATACTTACTATTCATGAGGTGAACTCTTGAGTTTATGAGGAAGTGTATTCCCAACTCTTCCTGACCCTGGCCCGCTTCCATTTCTCATAGAGCACAGGTGAAGAAGGGGGATCCACAACACCAGTGTTAGATTGGCTAGCCTGACACTGACTAGCCTTCTCCTGGGCCATATGTTGCTCCAATAGTCAGTAACCTCCACTTGATAATCTATGGGGTCAGTTATTCTTCTTCCTGATGCTTTATGCTTTCGTTCGTATGGCCTGCAACAAGAAAAAAAATGGGTTAGAGTTACGTTTAAATTATAAATGATTTAATCATGTTAAATACGAACGTACCATCCACTGGTCGGTCTACCTAGATGCAACGAAAGCATCCCAAGTCTCCTAATCTATGAAGGTATATTTCTCTCCAGGGAACTATCCTCGCCCCTCCCTAAATATATACCTACAATTCATAGTTAAAATAAAGATTGGTAAAAATTGGTAACACAATTGGTAAACTGTTGATTAAGAATTTAAAGTCCTTACATACCTCTTGGTGAGTGAGGACTTGAATGACCTCCATCGATCAACAATAATACCGAGGATCTTCTGTAACACCCTCGGTTGACTAGAACAATCCCTTCCACTAGATTATCCTGGTCAACTGAGAGGTTACGAGTTTTAGAAAAATATGGAAGTTTTTTTTTTGTACAAGGAAACTTGGTGGAATAGATACACCTTATATACAACATATATATAATACATGGTCATAACAGTAACTGTATATACTGAAAGTGAAGGGGCACACAGGCTCTAACAAATGAAAATAGAATAGTATATCCTAATCTTCCCATCCTCGGTCTAAGAAGAGTTCACGTGAACCTCATTTTGAAGTCTATCTTCATCCCTATGACATCTGGAAAAATTAACGTAAGGGTGAGTCTTCACCTCCACAATAATCGGGAAGGTGTCTCATCAACACCTGCCCACATACAATACAAACAATCCAAGATTGAGTCCCATCCACTCTCTTTGGGATTCCTAAAATACATTCTAAGTTATCTCACCACTTTTCGTTTTAGCTGAACATTCCCATCTTCCCAGTCACCTCTCAAGGTTACTAATATCTATATGATCATATTTAAACAACAAGCAATCACAATCCCAACACAGTAATGCAATGCATGAATTCATTTCGTTATTCAAATCTTTTATTAGTCATCATGATGCATATGGGCCCATCTTCTCCTCAACAATCTCATATACAATATCCATGTGCACAATAACGCAACCTCATCTCCCCTCCCCAACTAGAGTGACCGGAGCTCTCCTCGTTCTAGTTTTCACAAATAGGTAAGGACTCTTAGTCCCAACATCAAAATGGCCAATCACACATATCATACATCACCACAGAACGGGCACTCCACGGTCATAGAAAATCCCGCCTCTTATCAAAGTACACCAGAGTTTGCTACGGGCTGTCCGGTGATAGGCGCGAATCTGATGCCACTTGGAATTCCCGCCTCTGGTGATACTCCCTAGACTGCCCTCGGGTATCGAGGCGCGGCAGATTCTTCAGTGTACCCATCACTATATGCTCTAGGGGATCATTCTAACATCCCTCCTCAACTCCATATATGATGCATACAATACACAATTTTCTTTCCACTAGTCGTCGGTAGGGTTCTTTTGATGGCTCCATTTCATTTCTAATGTCGGACTACTTCTATTCGTGAAATTTCAATTTATTCTCTTTCTTATTTTCTCAAAATGCCTTAACTCATAGCGGACTCATCCGACACTTAGAAATGAAACGAGATCTTGTATTTTCGAAAAGTCATGGGTATACTGGCGTCACAACGCCCATCATCACATCGGATCCGATCTAATCTCATCACATTATTTCATAATTTATTCATCTCAAGATCCCTACCGAGACATTCCTTCACTCTTTCTTTTCTTATTTATCCCAACACATTCATTTAATGCACCATACAAGTACAACATCACACGTGTCATCATACCACACTCATCATACATCTCATCATATATACTTATCACGTATAATTAACACAATTCATTCATGTACACAATTTTATATAGTTGTCACACATATCATTCATCATACAAATATTATACAATAATCATGATATAAATCATTACAATGAGAGGATCACGTATACCGGTATACTTATGAATATTTCTTAAATATTTTAATTTAGGTTTCCTAAGGCATGACTTATCTCTTGCTACTGAGTGATCTTATATAACTATTTAGTATATTACTATATGAACTTGGTTTCTTGAAAATACGCTTTGAATGACTTAACCTTAAATTACTAACAAAAGTACTTATTAAATATAATTAAGGTGTTAGCAACATCTTTTACTGTCCCTTACTTACTACCACCGAGTTAATTATTCATTTACCTTTTAAGTTGGTATTCAACTTCGCTAAAGGTCACTATATATTACCAATATAAGTATTCATTCATTTCCCTTAAATTCTTCTTCTAAGTAACGTTCTTAAGAACTTTAATGTACTTATATTAATTATTGCATGGTATTAATTTTCATTGAATTTTAGCATCCTTGGTATACATTTACTTAAATTTTTAGATCATGATTACCTTAGTTGGTTTATTACTATATTACAGAACTTTCTTAAAGATTTTCTAAACTATCTTTGTTTTCTAAAATCTCCTTACTCTTTCTTTTTAGTCTTGGTATAAAAGTTGTTATCTCTAAATTTTACTCACTAATTCAAATAACCCATAGTGTATTTCTCTAAAAATATCTTTATTACTTAAGTTTCATTATTTTCCTCAGGCCTTATCCAACTCACTAAATCTAATCATCACTTCTTGTAAAATTCTTATTTTTGTTACCTTCTACTTAATGTACTTTCCTTAGGAAAATGCTTTAAATATAATCCATATTCTAATTCCTAAATGCCGAATTTAATCAAAATAATTGTTATCTTAGAAGTTACATTAACTTCTTTTATCTATTTATTATCACCAAATTCCAATACCCTTTCTATGACTTTCATTCCACTAGTTTACTAAAATATTTAAATTTCTAATGAATATTTCTTACCTATTCTAACTTTCCAAATTTATTTATTTATTATTCTTTTTTCATTAAAATTTCGAATTGGACCTAAAAATTTCCTTTTCTTTTTCTACTAGGCTAACTTAGTTCATTAGGATATTTAAATCAAGCCTTATTCCTTAATTAATTTTCTAAAATCCCTTTATATTTTTCCTTAATTGGTCACTAAGATGGTTGCTAAAAATTTAGTTACTAACAACTTCTTATTACTCCTAACATTAATTATACTAAAACTTCACATATTTTATTTTCTTTACTAAACTCATAAAATGTCATTTGTGTCGAAGTTATATAAATTCTTAATAAAGTTTTTAAGTAAAATTTTCTATCTAAAAGGAATTTCTAATTTGTTTGTTTAACTACTATTATACGGTTACACATATTTTCCTTTGAAATTATTGAACCAACCCGATTTAGATAACAACAGCCCGAGACAGAAAAAAAATTTTCCCAAAGATCACAGGGTGTTCAGGGCAAAATAAGCAATTGAAGGTTAAGAAGAGTAGAAATCCGACTCAGAAAAGAGAAGGCCAGGTTGGGATATTACACATTAGCAAGATGTGGCTCCAGCTACGAGAATCAGCGGATGGAAATACATACGCGTCTACACTCGCTAGAGCGAGGATTGATTCGCTGACGCGTCGTATACACTCGGATAGTTCCCACCCGGAATAGAGTCCAGATTCACTCGGGAAAGTCTTTGCACTCACGCTTCCCTCGGAAGTTCATTCAACACATCCTATTCTAGCCTTAGAGTTCACAGGTATAAACTACTCGGGAGATGACTCCCCTCGATCACTTCACTCGGGATCTATACCTCCTTTCTCACTCGGAGTACTCTCCTCGGCCAGATATCACTCGGGAATGTTTTCCACACCCTTCACTCGGGAAATGTAATCTACTTCACACTAAGGCTCCCTCACTAAATCAAACCTCGCTTAAAGGATTGTATAACTTCCCTCACTCGGAAATGCTCTAACTTCTCGCCACTCGGGATACATACTAACTCCTCTATATGCGGAAGACCTTGTTAGACTAAAATCTATTCCGTATCATTTAGATCTTACTCCCGCTAATAAGTTCACTACCACAGGCTCCACTCAGAATCGTATTGTCGATTCAACCATCGGGGAAACATTCACTCGGTTGACTTTCACTCGGAAACATCTAAATACCCTTCAATCGGAAGGTTGTATCTAAGAAATCTCTCGCTCCATAACATGTTGACCAACTTGCCTCGAAAGCGATTTTAATGGGCATATTCCACTCAGAGTTGGCCCGACCTTTCTTCATTCGGAAGAAGGTCACTCATCACGCCTTACACAGGATTAACTTAGCTCTTATTTATTCAAAATCATGCGGCTCTACATGCTTAGCAAAATGCAACGTATACCACCCGGTCATTCACACATAGCACAAGATGAACACACAGTATTATATATATAATTATTTACATGCACACGATCACACTCCCATCCCGAGAGAGTTCAGTTCTGATACAGTTAGACAAAAGACCAAATTAAGAGCCGGCCAAGGCTATGACAAAACCTTATGTACAACATATACATATATATATATACATTTCCACAGTACACTAGCACTCCACACGGTATGTAGCTCCTTCCTCATTCACCGTCTTGTGTAATGTCCACTGAAATATAGCCACAATAGGGGTGAGTATCTTAAATATTAAATGATAGATACTGACTCAGATTATTCCTCAATCATGCAATAACATGTATATATATATATATATATATATCCATAGCAACACTCAATAACATACACAGTTCCTGTCAATCGTAACACACACAAGGCATCTTTCAATCAGAATCTACCTAGTTATCTCTTGGCTATATGCACATATTATTCTCAATAACACTAACTCATATACATACAATCACGTCACAGTCAGCATCAATTGTACATGTACATAGGTTCATTCAATCGGATCTGACTCGCGTATTATTGGTTTTTATTGTTGCAACATAGGCTCTCAACCTTTTATTTAGCTCTCAGCTGACTCGGCCGTTTTACTGGTACCAAACTGTTTGCCCTCACTTGTAACACAAACACTCTCAGTGTCAATGGCAGTGTTACGGGCAGCCCTGAGTCCCACTCAGTCGGCTTGCCTTGAGTCCCACTCAAGGTCTTTAACAACATCTCATGCATATAATTACCGATTCAAGTGGTAGTGTCACACGCTACATGCTTTCAGCATTCTTACCAATACATCTTATGTAAGTATTGTCATTAGATTATGAACAGAATTGATAAATCACTTCCACACCATTAACTCATGCACCACATACATATATAACCACACACGGAATGATCACACAACACAGATATCACGGACTCGACCTTTTACTCAACAATACATCCATCACATGCAATCAGCATTAGACATTATCAGAACTCAGTAAATTAATCTTTCTTCACATGCAGTCAGCATTTAGATTCACAGTAGCATGCATGTCACATAAATCACACGGTAATCATCAACAATACTTTAACACATTCTCCTCATGCAATCATTCAACACTCTCAAGATTATTAACATGCATTTCATGGACGGAATTAGACATGCATTAACCAACTCCTAGTCATCATACATCCGGGCATCACATACCCCTTACGCAATCAAAACACACCTATCAACGCATTTTAAATCACCAGAATCAACAAGTCATTAGCACCCGGAACCCGTCCATAACCCATGCATTTAAGATATAAGATAACCCCCTACCAACTAAAGAGACTCCAAGAAGTTCCTCTTTTTTCAACGTTGGTCCGCTGTCCTATTTGCTTCGTCCACCACTCTCTTGTTCAGTCTCCTTCAAACGCAGTCGCACCCTTTAATCAACTTGGGAACAGAAAGCTGTTCTTTTTCCACTCGAACGATTGCTCCTCACCAACAGTGGGAATCTCGGGTTCTCCACTTCACCACAGTCGCAAAGTTATGAAAAACAGGGGACAGAGAGAAGAAGAGAAGTAGGAGAAGAGGAAGGTTTCAAGGAAATTAGAGTGAATGGACAGCAGTTGAGGGCTTCTAAACATATACCCAAAGAAATGAGGAGAGTGGGGTGGGAGAACATGAAGTGGCAGCTTCTCACGTGTCACACATCATAGTCAATCAGCAATTAACTTCTTAAATTAAAATTAATCACAATTGATAAGTAATTCTCACTTTGCAATTATTTTTAGTTTAGTGCCCTAATCTCATTCGGTAGTTAATTTTTAAATCAGGATGTTACAATTCTCCCCCCCTCAAAGAATTTCATCCTCGAAATTCAAACGGTAACTTACCTTAGATAAACAACTCGGGATACTACTGCCTCAAGCCATCCTCGCGTTCCCAGGTATAAGAAGTACACCCGTTTTGCTGCCACGCTACTTCGACCAGTTGTAAATCCTTGCTCCTCAGGCGTTTTACCGACCGGTCCATAATTCTAGTCGGTTCAGCCACTGTGGTCAAATCCTCTTTGATCTCCACTTCATCATCCGACATTTTATGAGTGGAATTGGGTAGATACTTCCTTAGTTGAGACACATGAAACACGTTATGCAGTCTGGATAGGTGAGTTGGTAATGCTATTCGGTATACCACAGAACTGATCCGCTCCAATACTTCATAGGGTCCAATGTATCGGGGGCTCAACTTCCCGCTCTTCAAGGCTCGTCCGACTCCTTTACTCGGTAAAATCTTTAGGAACACCCTATCCCCGACCAAGAACTCAAGTGGCTTAGTCTGTTTATCATGATAGCTTTTCTGTCTGTCCTGAGACGCCTTCATCTTTTCCCTAATTACTTGGATCTGTTCTGAAGTCTGTTTCACAATTTCCAGCCCCAACAGTAAACTTTCACCAGTTTTCGACCAACAGAGTGGGGTTCAGCATTTCCAGCCATACAGTGCTTCATAGGGTGCCATGCCAATGCTGCTGTGGTGGCTATTATTATATGTAAATTCAATCAGAGGGAGGTACTGCTCCCAACTACCACCATGCTCCAACACTCACGCCCTCAGTAGGTCCTCCAAACTTTGTATTGTTCGCTCGGATTGCCCATCCAACTGGGATGGTAGGCGGAACTCAGCCAAAGCTTCATGCCTAATTCCTGGTGCAGGCTTGTCCAAAATCGAGACGTGAATCTAGGATCCCTGTCCGACACGATAGAAGTTGGCACACCATGCAGTCGGACAATTTCTCGGATATAGATCTGGGCTAACTTCTGTAACGGATATCTCATGTTCACAGACAGAAAGTGTGCAGTTTTCGTCAACCGGTCAACAATGACCCAAATGGCATCATAATCCGCTCGGGTTCTAGGCAATCCCATTACAAAGTCCATGGCAATTGAGTCCCATTTCCACACGGGGATTTCAAGGGGTTACAACGCACCATACAGCTTCTGGTGTTCGACCTTCCACTTCTGGCAAGTAACACACCGAGCCACATATTCCACCACATTTCTCTTTAATCCGGGCCACCAGAATTGCAGTCTTAGATCGTGGTACATCTTTGTAGTGCCCGGGTGAATACTTAACAGGCTCTTGTGGGCTTCATCGAGCACCATCCTTCTTAATTCTCCTCTACCCGGCACATATATATTCTGCCCTTCACTTGAAAAATTCCATCCGATCCTTCGGTCAGAGATAAGTCCTTACCCTTAGCCTGAGTCTCCTTCATCTCAGCCAAGTAGGTATCTGACTTCTGCTGCTCAAATACCAATTTCAGGAACTCATTGGCAATCTTCAATGTACCGAGCGTTATCTTCCTAGACGAAGGGACGTCCACATGCAAGTTCATGTCTCAGAATTACTCCAGTAACTCCACCTCCTTCACCATCATCATTGCCACATGGAGGGATTTCTGACTCAATGCGTCGGCTACAACGTTCGCCTTACCCGGATGATATTTCAGCTCGAAGTCGTAATCTTTCAAAAACTCCATCCATCTCCTCTGCCTCATGTTCAACTCTTTCTGGTCGAATAAATATTTGAGGCTCTTGTGGTTGCTGTACACCTCAAATTTGGAACCGTACAAGTAATGCCTCCATATTTTTAATGTGAAAACTACAGCTGCCAATTCCAAGTCATGAGTTGGATAATGCTGCTCGTGTGGCCTCAATTGTCGAGAGGCATAAGCTATCACTCGGTCCTTCTGCATTAGTACGCACCCCAAGCCGAGTCCCGACGCATCACAGTAGACTACGAAGCTCTCTTGCAAATTTGGCAATGCCAACACAGGAGCGGTTGTCAACTTAGTCTTTAACTCTCAGAAACTGCTCCCACACTCGGAACTCCACACGAAAGGGACATTTTTCCGAGTCAACTTGGTTAGGGGCAAAGCAAGCTTAGAAAAACCCTCAAGAAACCTTCTATAATAACCAGCTAGACCCATGAAGCTTCTTATCTCCGAGACCGACTTGGGTCTCTCCCATGCCATTACAGCTGCTACCTTTGAAGGATCTACTGAGACGCCTTCCCTGGAAATCACATGCCCGAGAAAGTGGATCCTATCCATCCAGAAATCACACTTGAAAAGTTTTGCAAACAGTTATTTCTCCTTCAATATTTGGAGTACCGAATGGAGATGTTCCTCGTGCTCCTCAGGGCTCTTGGAATAGACCAAGATATCATCAATGAAAACGACCACGAATCGGTCCAAGTATGGGTGGAAGATGCTGTTTATGTAATTCATGAATACAGCAGAGGCGTTTGTCACACCAAACGGCATTACTACACACTCGTAGTGACCATACCGGGTCCTGAAGGCAGTCTTGGGAATATCCGAGTCCTTCGCCCGGATCTGGTGGTATCCCGATCGTAAATCGATTTTTGAGAAGACCGAAGCACCCCTCAACTGATCAATCAGATCATCAATCCTCGGTAACGGGTACCGATTCTTAATCGTAAGCTTGTTTAGCTGTCGGTAGTCTATACATAACCTCATACTGCCATCCTTCTTCTTAACAAGTAACACCGGTGCGCCCCATGGTGATACACTCGGTCGAATGAACTGTTTGTTGAGTAACTCATCCACTTGCTTTTTCAACTCAGCCAATTCTGTTGGGGACATCCTATAGGGTACACTGGAGACCGGCTCGGCTCCAGGAATTAAGTCTATAAAGAATTTAACTTCTCTATTTGGAGGGACACCCGGCACATCCTCCAGAAACACCTCGGGGAATTCACAAACAGTCGGAATATCGTTCACTCGGGCTCTACCCTCTCCCTCAGTTAAACAAAGCATCATAAATAACTGAGCTATACCTTGTACCGTGTAGTCATCACTGATCTGCCTCGGAAAAATTACTCTTCGGTTTCGACAGTCCATCAATACCTTGTTGGCTGAAAGCCAATCCATGCCAAGTACGATGTCGAGGTCTTTCAGAGGCACACATACTAAATCGAAGGTAAAACTCCGATCGCCCAACGTAAAGGTTACATCTTTACACATCATTGATGTCAACACTTTGACACCGGTCGGATTGGCTACCTCCAAAGTCCGATTCATATACACAGTCGGCAACCTCAAACGTCTCACACAATCGTCAGCTATAAAGGAGTGGGTAGCTCCAGAATCAAAAACTACATTAAGTGTATATCTACCGAGTAAGCACTTACTTTGCACCAAGTCATTCGCTTGTGCAGCTTCCTCGGCGTTGATGGCGTAAACTCTCCCAGCAGCCGGTTGGTCGGTATTTCTTCCCCGGTTGTTTGGGGCAAACATCATGTTACCCCGAGCTTCATTGCCTCTGCCCCCAATCCTTCGGCCACCATTTCCACGGTCTCTCCCTCGGAAGCCTCCATGGTGCACATTGGTGTTTGCTTGATGTAGTTGAGAGCAGTCAAGGCGAATGTACCCTTTCTTATTACAGTGGTAGCATACCATTTCATCATCGTTGCTGCAATCCAGAGCATAATGGTTTCCTCCACACTTAAAACACTTGTCGTCTCCCATACGATGAGCTGAACGTCCTCCCTGCTGACCCCGACCCCTAAACCTGGAGAAGAGTCTACTTCTGCCAGCGTTGCTCGGTCTCTTGAAGCGAGATTGCTGGGGCTTCAAGGAGGGGTCAGCCTTGCTGCTCTGGCCCGAGTGGGCCTTGTCATCTTCTTCAAAAATTCTGCATTTATTCACCAATACAGGAAAGCTTCTAATTTCTTGGTGCCTGAATGCTCTCTTAATGACCGACCTCAGTCCGCTCTCGAATTTAATGCATTTGGAACTCTCGGTTCTGGGTTGTTGGAAGGGCGGATAAAACAAGCACAACTCTTCAAACCTGGCAGCGTATTCCTCTACAGACATAGGACCCTGCTTCAGTTCCATAAATTCTAGTTATTTCTGACTCCTTACTGTGTCGGGGAAATATTTCTCCAGGAAGCACGTCTTAAAATTCTCCCAGATCAGCTGGGTGCCAGCGTCAGTCAATCGGTTTTTGGTGATCTTCCACCAATTTTCTGCTTCGTCCCGCAGCATGTACACTGTGCACTCGACTTTCTGGGCCTCAGTATAGTGAAGGCCCCCAAAAACTCTCTCCAAATTTTGAATCCACTTGTAAGTTGCTTTAGGATTAAATCCCCCTTGAAACTCACTCGGCTTCCTCTTCAGGAAGCGATCCAATACTTGGCTATCTTCAGTTCGAGGCTGGCTCTGCCTCTCAAATATGTCAGCGAAACGCTGGAATGCCGTGGCTATGGCTTCCATGCTATGACGATTCGCCATGACTTATCCTGAAATCAACACCCCTTTTAAGGATAAGTTTACAGAATTATTCACTACCGTTCGGACTTCAACCCAACATTCAACAATCACAACACATTATTATACAATTCTTAAGTATCATATAATTAATCAGACCAGGATAGGAACAATCTTCTACCCCCAAAACAACACCTCATAAGCACATGGCCACACAAATTATACTTAATTAGACATCAAAGTCCTCAGATATTACAAGCAATTTATGACGACCGATCATAATGTACATCACCGCTTATTGGGAGTAAGCATACCTTGGCCTTGGACCTTTTAAGTCCGCTCTGATACCAAAATGAAACAACCCGATTTAGATAACAGCAGCCCGAGACAGGAAAAAAATTTTCCCAAAGATCACAGGGTGTTCAGGGCAAAATAAGCAATTGAAGGTTAAGAAGAGTAGAAATCCGACTCAAAAAAGAGAAGGCCAGGTCGGAATATTACACATTAGCAAGACGTGGCTCCAGCTACGAGAATCAGCGGATGGAAATACATACGCGGCTACACTCGCTAAAGCGAGGATTGATTCGCTGAAGCAACGTATACACTCGGATAGTTCCCACTCGGAATAGAGTCCAGATTCACTTGGGAAAGTCTTTGCACTCACGCTTCTCTCGGAAGTTCATTTAACACATCCTATTCTAGCCTTAGAGTTCACAGGTATAAACTACTCGGGAGATGACTCCCCTCGATCACTTCACTCGGGATCTATACCTCCTTTCTCACTTGGAGTACTCTCCTCGGCCAGATATCACTCGGGAATGTTTTCCACACCCTTCACTCGGGAAATGTAATCTACTTCACACTAAGGATCCCTCACAAAGTCAAACCTCGCTTAAAGGATTGTATAACTTCCCTCACTTGGAAATGCTCTAACTTCTCGCCACTCGGGATACATACTAACTCCTCTATATGCGGAAGACCTTGTTAGACTAAAATCTACTCTGTATCATTTAGATCATACTCCCGCTAATAAGTTCACTACCACAGGCTCCACTCAGAATTGTATTGTCGATTCAACCATCGGGGAAACATTCACTCGGTTGACTTTCACTCGGAAACATCTAAATACCCTTCAATCGGAAGGTTGTATCTAAGAAATCTCTTGCTCCATAACATGTTGACCAACTTGCCTCGAAAGCGATTTTAATGGGCATATTCCACTCGAAGTTGGCCCGACCTTTCTTCATTTGGAAGAAGGTCACTCGTCACGCCTTACACAGGATTAACTTAGCTCTTATTTATTCAGAATCATGCGGCTCTACATGCTTAGCAAAATGCAACGTATACCACCCGGTCATTCACACACAGCATAAGATGAACACACAGTATTATATATATAATTATTTACATGCACATGATCACACTCCCATCCCGAGAGAGTTCAGTTCTGATACAGTTAGACAAAAGACCAAATTAAGAGCCGGCCAAGGCTATGACAAAACCTTATGTACAACATATACATATGTATATATGTACATTTCCACAGTACACTAGCACTCCACACGGTATGTAGCTCCTTCCTCATTCACCGTCTCGTGTAATGTCCACTGAAATATAGCCACAATAGGGGTGAGTATCTTAAATATTAAATGATAGATACTGACTCGGATTATTCCTCAATCATGCAATAACATATATATATATATATATATATATATATATATATTCATAGCAACAATCAATAACATACACAGTGCCAGTAAATCGTAACACACACAAGGCATCTTTCAATCGGAATCTACCTAGTTATCTCTCGGCTATATGCACATATTATTCTCAATAACACTAACTCATATACATACAATTACGTCACAGTCAGTATCAATTGTACATGTACACAGGTTCATTCAATCGGATCCGACTCGCGTATTATTGGTTTTTATTGTTGCAACATAGGCTCTCAGCCTTTTATTCAGCTCTCAGCTGACTCGGCCATTTTACTGGTACCAAACCGTTTGCCCTCACTTGTAACACAAACACTCTCAGCGTCAACGGCAGTGTTACGGGCAGCCCTGAGTCCCACTCAGTCGGCTTGCCTTGAGTCCCACTTAAGGTCTTTAACAACATCTCATGCATATAATTACCGATTCAAGTGGTAGTGTCACACACTACATGCTCTCAGCATTCTTACCAATGCATCTCATGCAAGTATTGTCATTAGATTACGAACAGAATCGGTAAATCACTTCCACACCATTAACTCATACACCACATACATATATAACCACACACGGAATGATCACACAACACAGATATCGCACACTCGACCTTTTACTCAACAATACATGCATCACATGCAATCAGCATTAGACTTTATCAGAACTCAGTAAATTAATCTTTCTTCACATGCAGTCAGCATTTAGATTCACAGTAGCATGCATGTCACATAAATCACACGGTAATCATCAACAATACTTTAACACATTCTCCTCATGCAATCATTCAACACTCTCAAGATTATTAACATGCATTTCATGGACGGAATTAGACATGCATTAACCAACTCCTAGTCATCATACATCCGGGCATCACATACCCCTTACGCAATCAAAACACACCTATCAACGCAATTTAAATCACCAGAATCAACAAGTCATTAGCACCCGAAACCCATCCATAACCCATGCATTTAAGATATAAGATAACAACCTACCAACTAAAGAGACTCCAAGAAGTTCCTCTTTTTTAGGCGTTGGTCCGCTGTCCTATTTGCTTCGTCTACCACTTTCTCTTGTTCAGTCTCCTTTAAACGCAGTCGCACCCTTTAATCAACTTGGGAACAGAAAGGTTTTCTTTTTCCACTCAAACGATTGCTCCTTACCAACAGTGGGAATCTCGGGTTCTCCACTTCACCACAGTCGCGAAGTTATGAAAAACAGGGGACAAAGAGAAGAAGAGAAGTAGGAGAAGAGGAAGGTTTCGAGGAAATTAGAGTGAATGGACAGCAGTTGAGGGCTTCTAAACATATACCCGAAGAAATGAGGAGAGTGGGGTGGGAGAACGTGAAGTGGCAGCTTCTCACGTGTCACACATCATAGTCAATCAGCAATCAACTTCTTAAATTAAAATTAATCACAATTAATAAGTAATTCTCACTTTGCAATTATTTTTAGTTCAGTGGCTTAATCTCATTCGGTAGTTAATTTTTAAATCAGGATGTTACAATTATTATCTTACTAAATTTTTATACGTTTTATTATAATTTAGTAAAAGAAACGTTTTAGTCGCCTGAGCGGTAAATTTTCTTGAAAGTACGCAATATTCCTAAAATGACTTCGGCAACGTATAAACGATAAATTAAATTTCTAGCGGCGGGGCTTACCGGAAAATTTAAATTACAAATTATACAAGTACTTCACAAATAAGAAAATAATTAATATAACCATATCGAATAAAACCGAGCCCGCTGAAACGCTAAATCTCTAGATTTTTTGCTTTCTTGTTCGATCGCGATGAAATCCCTCCTAGTACGTGAACGTCAAGTTATACCAAGTAAATTTTATAAATACCCATTGATTTAAAAATATAGAGATTTTAGCCGTTAGTTACGAAAATCTTTGCGGTTTAAAATCTAACCGTTAGATTGCGATGAAACTTAAAACGGAGGTCACCGAATACGCAAGAAATATTATAGAATAACTAAAAATACAATCCACCAAGGAAAAGAGTGATCAAGAGAAATTAGAGGAAAATGATCCGCTTTCCAAAAATTCACTGGATACTCCAAAACGTCCGTCAATCATCGTCGTTTGTCCTTACGTTTGCTAAAACGTGACATGTAAAGATTTTAGGCACCTAAAGGATTATGGACAGCCAAGGAAGATCACAAACAGCCATGAATTTATTTAAAACTAAAAGAGCATTTACTAAAAATTTGTCAAAAATTCCACCGATTGATCCTAACATACTCCGATCGTCGTCTAGGCTTCCGGTCCTTAGAAAAATTACGCATGCATGGTTAGAGCAAGGGGGACAGCCACGGTTTTAGACCTCTAAACAACAAGGAATATCATCAAAATTTCAAAATAAAAATTGATCTGGTCTGGATACTGGCCCTAAGACTAAGGGATCATTATCTTAGTTGGGCAAGAGTTCAATCGGCATCACAGGACAATGATCCAGTCGGCAAAAATATTAGCCGTCCTAGACATCAACCGATATCACAGAATACCGACCGAGTCTGCAACTATATGCTGTAACCGGTCATCCGAAGTAGTGTCTGAGACATCGGATACCTCATCCATTCTCATTTCACCCATCACTTATGACCGATTGCCTCAGTCATTTTGAGAGGTTGATCCAGACCGATTAACCAGTTTCTATCATATCACATACAACCGGTGTCATCGGTATACATCCGGACTGTAATTCTGAGTCAGGCGTTCTCTGAGCACCGGTTAGTCCAGGATAACACCATGCACACCGGATAACATACATATCACCCAACAGAAGACGATGGGTATTGCTACAGGGACCGATCAATAATTCCCCACACTACGAGCCAAACTCTGCTCCAGGGAATGATCAACTTGTCCCCTAAGTCTAGCCCATACTCCCTACGCTCAATATAAAATAGCCACTTGCCTCAATCATGCTGGTGAGTGTGCATTAAACAATAATATACTTGCATAATGAAGGTTAGTGGTCCCCCATTAACAGTTCCTCGTAAATCGAGCCAATCAGGTATAAGAACTCACTTCAGTTTACTGGAGAAGGGTTCCTGGTTCTGGTCTTTCTCTCCCAAATGCTCATATCTGATCCTTGTGATCATTTACATTCCATATTTGGAATATATCACTGACTTGAGCGTCGGAGAATCTTCACAGGTGACACCACCTGTCGCCCACATCAACGCGGGAGGTCGGTGTGAAGGATCTCCAAGACGTCAAGACCGTTCTCTACATACAGAGACATCGGATACACATACCGGATATTCACAGATCCGACCTTCAGACATAGACTTTTCTCACTACTTGTGACTAGCCCGACACCAGATCTCTTTGACCCCAGTTCAGGACAGAACATTGGCACGCCTGGTGGGACACGTTAAAGTTATTCCCACTTCTCGTTTGGGAAGTCTTGTCTCTTATCATGGAAGGCAATGGGAGAAACCAACCAGATGGGCACGTGGAAGACATCACTGCCTAAGAACAACCAGCGAACAGACGCTTGACTTTCGAGTCGCCTGTAGAAAGTTCAAGAAGGATGGTGCAGGTGTCTACACCAGATCCAAGGGATGTGATACAAAAGTTGATGGAGGAACTAATGGAGTTGAAGCGTGAGAGAAAGAACGTGGAAGAGAGAGCCATGTCTCAGACCAAGGGGACACATCACATAACCGAGGGAGAAAAGTCCTCAACCCCCCAGTATTCAAACATCCCCACGTTTGAAGGGAAGGAACAGTTCCATGATTCCGATGAGAGAGTTGCTAAAGGGAAGAGGAAGCTGATGACAGCCTCTCTAGTAACTTATAAGCTCACAGTCCCTTTTTCAAGAAGACTTATAAGTGTACACATCCCTAAGCACCTGCAGACTATTCAACCTCTCTCTATCGAAAAATACAGTGGTGAAACTGATCCTACTAAGTATCTTGATGCTTATGCATTTGAAGCCATGTACCTGGGGGCAGATGAAGATGTCATGTGTAGGATGTTCCCTCGGACTCTTGTTGATGATGCCCTTAGGTGGTTCAAGGGGCTACCATCAGGTTCCATCGACTCATGGGAAGAAATGGCAACAGCGTTTGTAGACCACTTTGTCATTTCCAGTGATGTTCCCAAAACATCTCATACTTTGGCCCAGATTAGGCAGAGGGAACATGAAACTCTCAAGGACTTCTTGAAGAGGTTTTACAAGGAAGCAGCTGCTATTCCAAACCTGGCAGAGGCGCTACAGTTGCACATAGCAATAGAAGCTTTGCAACTGAGCTCTGCTTTTGCCCTACCGTTGGCAAAGAACTCTCCAGTGAATTTGAAAGAATTCAGGAGGAAAGCATCCAAGTATGTGGGCATTGAAATGCACTTGGAAGAAATAGCAGCGAGAAGGAAATCTCCAACGCCACATCAACAGCAACGGAGAGATAAGGACAGGCCCCGATCAGAACGCATGGAGAGACCGTTCCAGGGCAACATCTTCGACAATCCTGTACCTTCGAGTCAGGAAAAATGGGTAAATGCATTTAGCAATTATGCTCCGTTAAATTCTAAGCGGTCACAGATTCTAAGAGAGATTGGATGGCCAACGCTAACTGTATACGGGGTCAGGAAGCCGCCCCAGCTTCGCAAGCATGGTGACCCTCGGAAATACTGCGAGTTCCATGAGAAAAAGGGCCATTCGGTAAATGAATGTCAAGCCTTGAAAAATACTATTAAGACCCTAATCCGAGAGGGTAAAATCAAACAGTATCTTTTCAAAGAAGGTATTTCGATGAGCCAAAATAGATTGAGAAAAGGGGAAGGGATTACGAGGAAGGCGATGATGAGCATCCCACTCTGATCAGAAGATTTACTGCTTCTGAAAAACAAAAGGGAATTCTGGTTGATGAGCCTGCACAGCAAAATGTTATGCCCCAACAATAACATCGGGGCCAACGAGAGGTCATCGATTAGGGAACAGGCCATCAAAGTCAAAAAACGCCTTTCGCTATTACAACTAGTCGGTAAGACGGTGTGCACTCTTTTTCCTGACTTGGGTTTTCCCGATCGGACTTTACCAAGAAGGTTTAACGAGGCATAACCCTGACTCGGCTCTCTTTCTCTTTTGTAATTCATAATCAATGAAATATTATGTATGTTCACCCTTTGTCTTTATAATTTTATTCGATGCACAGCACTGTTGTGACAAGATACTTTCAGGACGGACGATCCTAACAACGTATCTGTTGTTAGTGATGAACCTCTTCGAAGGAACAAAGGGGTGAATCATAATTTGAAGGCTCGGATTGTAGGATTAAACTGAACTCCGAGTACGACTAGTAGGTTTGGCCGAACGTCGGTGAAGAACGGTGAATGGGTAAAATCCAACACCGATTGAAGGCCTAGATTGTAGGATAAAACCAAACTCTGGGTACAGTTAGTAAGTTTGGCTGAACACCGGAGAAGGCTCAGATTGTAGGATTAAACCGAACTCCGAGTATGACTAGTAGGTTTGGCCGAACATTGGTGAAGAACGATGAATGGGTAAAATCCAACACCGATTGAAGGCCCAGATTGTAGGATAAAACCGAACTCTGGGTACGGTTAGTAAGTTTGGCTGAACACCGGAGAAGGCTCGGATTGTAGGATTAAACTGAACTCCGAGTACGACTAGTAGGTTTGGCCGAACGCCGGTGAAGAACGGTGAATGGGTAAAATCCAACACCGATTGAGAAGGCCGGTGAATGGGTAAAATCCAACACCGAGTATGAAGAACGGTGAATGGGTAAAATCCAACACCAAGTATGAAGAACGGTGAATGGGTAAAATCCAACACCGATTGAGAAGGCCGGTGAATGGTAAAATCCAACACCGAGTATGAAGAACGGTGAATGGGTAAAACCCAACACCAATTGAGAAGGCCGGTGAATGGGTAAAATCCAACACCGAGTAAAGAAAAACGGTGAATGGGTAAAATCCAACACCGATTATGAAGAATGGTGAATAGGTAAAATCCAACACCGATTGAAGGCTTGGGCGCAGTAAGCTGGACCTTCTTCAAGGCCACGCTAAACCCCGAGTAACAGGCGCAATAGGTTCAGGATTAGCCCTGATCTGAACCCCGTGTCGAAGGCTCGGATTGTAGGATTAAACCGAACTCTGAGTACGACTAGTAGGTTTGGCCGAACGTCGATGAAGGCTTGGGTGCAGTAAGCTGGTCCTTCTTCAGGACCACGCTGAACCCCGAGTAGATTAAAGACGACTGGTGAATGGGTAAAATCCAACACCGAGTGAAGAAGAACGGTGAATGGGTAAAATCCAACACCGGGTGAAGAAAAAGGGTGAATGGGTAAAATCCAACACCGATTGAACATTTGGGCGCAGTAAGCTGGGTGAAGCTTTTTCTTCAGGACCACGCTGAACCCTGAGTAGATTAAAAATGACAGGTGAATGGGTAAAATCCAACACCGAGTGAAGAAGAACGGTTAGTAGGATTAAACCGATCGCCATTGAAGATGGGTTGTAGGATCAAACCGAACCCCAATCGGAGGCTTGGATTGTAGGGTCAAACCTAACTCCAAGCATGACTTCAAATTCACTCAGAAGTACTTCCCCTAGGAATTCCTCACTCAGAAATACTTTCCTTTGGAATTCCTTACTCGGAAACACTTCAAATTTGAAGTCAGACTCGAATTATTTACTCGGGAATATATCTACCCGAAACGTACTTATTCAAAGTAAGAGCCTTCCTCTAACCAAAAGTACTTCCCCTACAAATGGCCTATTCAGAATCTCTTCACTCGGTGCCACACCACGTGGAAGTCGGAAATTATTCACTCGGTGCCTTACCCAGTGGAAGTCGAAAACGTCTCACTCGGTGCAATCCTAATTATAAGTTGCACTCAACTCGGGAACACACCTACTCGGGAAAGTTGCACTCAGAAACCTCCCACCCGAATGAAAGCTTGAATTATAGAGCAAAATTGAACTCCGAGTACGGTTAAGAGGATTAAACCGAACGCTGTCAATTCACTCGGAAGTAACCCCCGAGGGAATACTCGGGAAATCCTGCTCCCGGAAGGATCAATCGGAGATCTTCCACTCAGAAGTTTCAAGACAAAACACGAGCCCTCGACATAGAAATAAAAGACTCGGATAAAACATACAAACTTTTACCGAGTAGTACGAGGAGATTACAAGTAATGGAATTTCCTAAGTGACACGGCCAAAACTAACCTCACTCGGAGTCATTTACTCAGAGTCGAATATTTGCTCGGATCACTCACTCAGAGTCAAATGTTCATTCGGAACCGATCACTCAATAACGATCGGGGACAATATTCAATGGTTAACGGGTACTGCAAAGATATTTTTGCAGGTTACACCAGCATCCAGACCTCTCGCATGTTGTATAGCTCATATGAGCAGCTTCATAAATCCCTCACATAAGCTAGGGGACATATGATCCGGTCTGGATACCGGCCCTAAGACTAAGAGATCATTATCTTAGTCGGCCTAGAGTTCAATCGGCATCACAGGACAATGATCCAGTCGGTAAAAATATTAGCCGTCCTAGACATCAACTGGTATCACAGAATACCGACTGGGTCTGCAACTATATGCTGTAACTGGTCATCCGAAGTAGTGTTTGAGACATCGAATACCTCATCCGTTCTCATTTCACCCATCACTTATGACCGATTACCTCAGTCATTTCGAGAGGTTGATCCAGACCGATCAACCAGTTTCTATCATATCACATACAACCAGTGTCATCGGTATACATCCAGACTGTAATTCTGAGTCAGGCGTTCTCCCAGCACCGATTAGTCCAGGATAACACCATGCATACCGGATAACATACATATCACCCGACAGAAGACAATGGGTATTGCTATAGGGATCGATCAATAATTCTCCACACTATGAGCCAAACTCTGTTCCAGGGAATGATCAACTTGTCCCCTAAGTCTAGCCCATACTCCCTACGCTCAATATAAAATAGCCACTTGCCTCAATCATGCTGGTGAGTGCGTATTAAACAATAATATACTTGCATAATGAAGGTTAATGGTCCCCTACTAACAGTTCCTCATAAACTGAGCCAATCAGGTATAAGAACTCACTTCAGTTTACTGGAGAAGGGTTCCTGGTTTGGTCTTTCTCTCCCAAATGCTTATATCTGATCCCTGTGATCATTTATATTCCATACTTAGAATATATCACTGACTTGAGCATCGGAGAATCTTCACAGGTCACACCACCTGTCGCCCACATCAACGCGGGAGGTCGGTGTGAAGGATCTCCAGGACGTCAAGACCGTTCTCTACATACAGAGACATCGGATACACATACCGGATATTCACAGATCTGGCCTTCAGACATAGAATTTTCTCACTACTTGTGACTGGGCCGACACCGGATCTCTTTGACCCCGGTTCAGGACAGAACAAAAACTATTTTTTAACCAAGAAGATCAAGGACAAGATCCAAGGGAGTAACATCAAATTTGTTACCTTGAGTGACGGTTTTGAGAGTCTAAGACAAAGGGATTAGGTTGATATTTTTGAAGCCATGACATGCAAGAGATTCTTGAAGAAGAGTGGCTGTTTAGGTGAGGTGATCATGGTTTAGAAAGGTGATGAGGAAAAAGAATGAATTTTGGGTGGTTGGAAGTGGAAGGTGATGGTGTGACCGTAACTTTTGGTGGTTAAGGGTGGTTATTGTGGTGGTTGGAGTGGTGTGTAAGAGAGGAAAATGGAGAGGAGGAGAAGATGTTGTTGCTGCCATGAAGAGGAAGGGAAAGAGTGATCAAGAGAAATTAGAGGAATGATGATAGTTTAGAGTAATTGGATGGAATGAAGGTGTCATGTGCATGGCCTAAGACATGGTGTGATAAAAGAATGGAGTGTTTTGAAGTCTTAGCTTTTTAACTCAGATTTCTAAATGTGAATGGGAAAGGGAAACATGAAAATTTTCAATGAATGTGTGACACAATACATGGCATGGCATAATACATGTGCACTCTTCAAGGATGTATATTATGGTGCATGGCATGGTGACTCTTGTTGCATAAAATCTGATTGGAGGAAAGGGAGGTGGTGGCTGAATGAAGCAAGGGGCTGACACCTCTCATGATAGGTGTCAAGGGCTGGTGATTCATGTAAATGGAGTTTTTAGAGCTAGACAAGTGTCTAGTGAGTGGAAGAAAGTGCTTGGTTCATGTTGCATGGGAAGCTGGTGTGGCACAACCAGAGGTGTCCTTTGGTGCATGGATTTAGGGATCCTTGTGGGCTGAATTTCAAATTGAGCTGAACATAAAAGTTGTATAAATTTGTATTCTCTTTAAATCCATATAAATCACAAAAAAATCCATCAAGAATTGAGTGAGATATGGCCCAAATACGGAACTAGTGTAGGGCTATGACGGGATTTTTGTCCCTTGCACAAATAATTTTTCTGGGCCAAATGGGCTATGAATTGGACTTTGGTTTCTTCATCAAAGTTGTGGATAAATGTGTTAGGAAACTTTTGGTGAAGTTCTCATTCAATTTCATGGCCATATGAGAGAGTTAAGTGGAAAATACTGCACCTAGTTCAAGTTGTTGCTGGAGAAACGTGAATTGGTGTAGTGTTTTAAATTCTAGGATTTATGGAGTGGGAATTTGATTTTGAACCCTTCATTAAGCTTTTAGATATTCCTTTCCTCTTTAACTTGATATATCATTTGTAATGATCCAAGTTTTGTAGCCCGAGATATGGTCAAAATACGACAGGGTACTCTAATCGCCTTTAAATCAGGTGAAGCTGTAGAAATAAATTTGTAATTAATTCTCCTTTGGGAAATGGCTGCCCTTCATAATAATTGTAGATATTTTTGATATGGATCTATCCCAAAAAGAAAGAAGTGGTTTGAGTCTCGGAAGAGGGTGATATAGCAATTTTTCTAGGGCCTGTCAGCATAGTAATATGAAACTCATGGTCTAGCAAAGATTCTAAAAACTGTACCAATCTGTGAGTATCTAGCTTTCAAAGTCTCATAAAAAATGTAGATAATTTTGTTACGGTGATTTTGACACCAAGTTTACAAGAAACGGAGGTCGTACGAGAGAGTTATGAATTTTTGAACAAACCATGCGCAAGATAAAACGTGAATAATCATGGTTCTATGATGAATTTAATAAATTCTTGAATTTGAGATGACAGAGTAGGAATTTGAGATTGAGGCAAGGAATAGAGTTTGAAGATATCTTCGAAACAAAGTGAATGAAACTAGAATTTCCTCAATTGAACACCGTTTGAGGAAACTACGTCAAAAGGTTAGGAACACGCAGATTGGGCTTCCAAAGAAATGAAATGACTTGTGGATGAGGTTGGCAGAGACCAAATCGAACTTTGAGCTCTTCACGAAACATTCTTAAAATGTCGAAACGGGTTATTAGGGACTGACCATGTCACCATTGGACACCCCAATGTATATAAATAGTCAAACGTAGGAAACATTAAGGGTTTTGATTTGGCCGGTCCGGCTAAGTCAATTACCCTCGATTCTTCAGAAAGTGATCCTAAGAGAACTTGATCCCTTAGTGGATCATTAGTCTTGATTTGACTGATCAGAGTTTGGCCTTAAATTGGGTCCCACAATTCAATTGTTGAGGGACCGAACGATGTTTATTATTAAAATACGGTAGTTTAAAAATCTCTTAACTAAAATATTATATATATATATATCATATCTTAAACTCATCACAAATAACGTTAAACACTAAACTAAGTATTGTCTATTTATTTCATTTTATATTAATTAACTAAACTTTTTAATAATGATGTCTGTTTACCCGCTGATACCCAAATAACGTATTATTCTATGATCATTTTATTAAGGAGGCTTAATTAAGTTTTATGAAATCTTGGACTCTAATAATCATTTATCCTCTAAATTTATGTTGATACTAAAATAATTCTACTCATTCTGAATCTGTTCTCAATTGGGTAATTGACCATAATCACTTACAATCTATCAGAACCAAACATTACTCTCAACTTATCAATTCTAGCATTAATTAACAGGATATTTTCATGAGTACAACACTTTAGTAACATGTCAATTATCAAATCAAATACAATCATCTCCGTATAAATTATCAGTAAATGAGCAAGTTCCTCTCGGGGCCACTATTACACACAGCCTCCCTTACTCACTCGTCTCTGTTCAACTGAACTACCTACTACTCAGGTCCTCTCAATTTTTGCTTTCTCACATTCTCGTGTTGATCTAAGGACCAGGCCTAAGCTTTATTCTCTTAAAATACTTCGCAAGGTACTCTCAAATGTTCTGAGAACTTAGGTTCATATTTCAAAAAACCAAGGCTGTTACATCTTCCTCCTCAGTGTGTCATGTGCTGGTAACTCCCAAGAGGCTTACAAGTGGGAATTAGTCCATCTAAGATAGTTTATTATGAATTATATGAAATAATACACTAAAATAAAACTTAAATTATATCTAACTTACCAGAATATCACCCCAAATGTGGTTCTTCATGACCTCCTCGACATTATTCCAGTCAGGGATAATAATGGACACTTTCGACCGAGCCACCACTCCCAAGTAACTGCTAAACTTCGCGACATGTGGTCCACGAAATGCACCAGTATTGACATCGATGTCAACACTCAACCTCTCTCCCCAATGACGCCTAAATGCAATATCTCGCATCTAAGTAACACTTTTACTCTTCCGAGTAGAGGAATCTATAGCCTGTGAGTCAGACCTAGTATGTGGATCCTGGTCAGCCATGAGTATCTTTCCAAGCAAGGAAAAACAAAATGCCAATATATAGTACCTGTAACATGATTAATACAATGAATAATTAATATAACATTTAATACAATGATTCATTAACATAACATTCAATACAATTAATCATACCTTATGAAGATGGAATATTTTCCCACAAGCCTTCATGGTGGTCATGACGACTAGCAACTACATTATCTATGTCATGTTCCATGACAGATGTCAGAATACGGGTTATCACGGAAGGAATTTCCACAACATCAAGATTGGGGTCTCTAATGTTGTGTCTACCTTGGATAATAATTGACCACCTTTTGTCAGTTGGGTTAGTGACATAAAGAACTTGCTTCACTTGCATTGCCATGATGAATGGTTCCTCTTTATGACCTATCTTGTTGAGGTCCACTAATGTAAATCTGAAATCATCAATTTTGACACCATTCTTATTGTCAACCCATTTGCATTTAAACACAAGAACGGTGAAAGGACTGTAATCGACTTCCCATATATCTTTAATCACACCAAAGTAGCATAACTCGGCCATGACAGAGTTGTTCTTCTTTAAAGTTGAGAAATGCATTGACTGAGCCACAATCATAACTCCACTATTTTGATTTGTACTCTTGTCATCCTGTGTCCTTGTATAGAACGAATAGTTATTTATGTCATACCCACAAAAGGTGAAGACATCGAAGTTAGGGCCCTGTGCTAGTCAATGTAATGTCATAGAAGCAGATGTATCTTTAGAACGGTCATTTAGAACCACTACATAAATGTCTTGTTGTGTTCATTTAACACTAACTTTTTAGTCATTCTAGGGTTGTTTCTCTTGACTAGCTCTTTGTGAGTGGTTAGATATGGTTGCACATCATCCGTGTTGTTCAAAATATACAAGTGTGCTTGAAGGACATCATCACGTGGCATGCTCTTCATTTTTTACCAATCGTACCTTTTCATCCAATCGCCCATAATGACAAGTCTTTGAAATACCAATGCTTTTAGCATGTGACATATAGTTAGTGCAAAACTCAATTGCTTCCTTTGCAATATACCTTTCCACAATCAAAGCTTCAGGACGACGTTGATTCTTCATATACCCTTTCAATATCTTCATATATCGCTCAACGGGATACATCCACCGCAAGAACACTGGACCACACAAATAGACCTCTCTCACTAAATGGATGACTAAGTGGACCATTATGTCAAAAAAAGCGGGAAATGCATTTTAAGCTAACATAGTATAAGTGATGCTTCCTGTTCCAACACATCTAATTTATCAGGGACGATTACTTTGCAACATATGGCATTGAAAAACAAACACAATCTTGTTATGACAGTTCTCACATTTTTAGGAAGAATGTCACGAATGGCGATAAGTAGAAACTATTGCATCAACATATGATAATCGTGAGACTTCAACCCAACTAACTTCAAATCTTTCATGGAAACACAAGTGTTGATGTTTGAACCATATCCAGACGAAACTTTCACACTACGCAATGATTCACACAAACTTTGCTTTTCTTTTCTGGACAATATATGACATGCTGGGGGAAAATATGTTCATTTGCCCTTTGATTATGGATGCAAATCTTGACGTATACCCATCAACTCCAAGTCTGCATGTGAATTTAGGCCATCCTTAGTCTTCCCGTGTATGTTTAAGAGTGTCCCAACCAAAATGGTGCATATATTTTTCTCCACATGCATTACATTAATGAGTGTCTTACATCAAGCTCCCTCCAATATGGTAGGACAAAAAATGTTAACTTTTTCTTCCAATTATTTTGTGCGGTGGATTGTTTTTCACACTTACCAAACACCACGTTGACATCTTTCACCTTTTCATATATCTGGCGACTGGATAGTGGTGGAGGAGGCATTTCAAAATTTTGCGTACTGTTGAATGACTTCTTTAACCTACGAAACAGATGATTAGCTTTAAGAAACCTTCAATGTCAAAGATAAATATTTTTCCTACCATGGTGCAACTCTATAGAACTAGTTCCCTCCTCACATACAGGACAAGATTTATGACCCTTCAAGTTGTACCTAGATAAGTTACCATACATTGGAAAGTCATTGATCGTGCAGAATAGCATGGCATACAATTTGAATGATTGCCCTGCAAACCCGTCAAACACATCAACCACGTCTTCCCATAACATTTTGAGGTCTTCAACTAATGGAGTTAAATATACATCAATGTCATTCCCCGGTTGTCGTGGACCAGAAATCATCATTGATAATATAACATATTTCCGCTTCATGCACAACCATGGCGGCAAGTTGTAAACAAATAACAAAACAGGCCACGAACTATGGTTTGTGCTTAGGTTCCCATACGGGTTCATGCTGTCTGTGGCTAGTGCAAGCCTAACATTTCTCGGTTCATGGGAAAAATCCAGAAACATCGTATCCACTTTCTTCCACTGTGATCCATCTGTTGGATGCCTAAGTAGTCCATCAATAACCCTTTCATCAGCATGCCATCTCATAAGTTTTGCATTATCTGCATTGGTAAATAGACGCTTTAGTCTTGGAACTATGGGTAGATACCACAACACCTTTGCAGGAGACCCTTTAGTATAGACTTTATCAGAATCGGCCTCTTTCTTCTTATACCTGACACCCCATACCTAGGATATTGATGCAGTATTTCATACTCACCCCGAAATAATACACAATCATTTGCACATGCATGTATCTTCGTATACTCTAAACCTATAAGACACAACACCCTTTTGGCCTCATAGTTACGATTCAGCAAGGTGTTTCCAGCTGGGAGCATTTCTTTCAATAACTTAAGTAAGTCAGTGAAACTTTTATCTGTCCACCCGTTTATAGCCTTCAAATTAAACAATCACAAAACTGCTGATAACCTCGGGAAACTAACGTAGTTTGTATACAACAACTTATTAGAATCCTTACATAGAGTCATATATACATGAGCTCTCTTAAAACCTTATACCCCCACATCACAGATCATATCCTCAAGTCGGTCATCCATGTCGACATCGGTATCATGCCACTACTAAAAAACCCACTAACAGCTACTTTGATTTAGCGACCACCTGATGTCATCGCTAATTAGCTACCAAGTTAGTGACTGCCATGTAAAAAGGGACCTAAAAAAATAATTAGTGACCACTTAAGCGACCAGCGAAAGCCCGTTGCTAAAAATGGCAAACTGCCGTTACTAAATCTGTCGCTAATACTAAACCGTTGCTAGTATGGTCGCTATCTTTTATTTCCCTCCATTTTTTGGTTTCCCTCCAAGGGTTTTTTTGGCGTGTAACCGTAGCGACGGCACATAGCGGTCGCTAAACCAAGAAAAAAAGTAGCGACGACACACTGTAGTCGTTAGATTTTTGTTCCCCCTAAAATTTTGATTCCTTCCATGCTTTAATTTAGCGACGCGTATAGCCCGTCGCTATCTCAAGCACTATTGTATCACATTGGCGATGGTTGTTTTCGTCGCTATTGGTGGACAACTAGCGACGAAGTCGACAGTCGTCGCTATCTGTATTTAGTGTAGCGACGGGGTAGTTTCGCCGTCCCTAGTTCTACCAGTGGGGTTTTTCGTGACATTTTTAGTGACGAATTTTCACGGTCACTAAGTTTTAATCTAATCATTTGAGCCCCAATCATTTGCCCTAATCATTCGAGCCCCCTTTCTTGTTCAATTTTTTCTTCATCCCCCTCCCGTGCCTTTTTCTCCTTTCTTAAAATTTCTCTTCTTCTCCTTAAACATTCAAGCCCCCTCACGTGCCTTCTCTGTCTTCTTCATTCTTCTTCATATCTGCCTTTTCCATTCTTTTTTGTCTCTACCTTTGACGGTGTTCTGAATCGTGGACGACCACTCTTCTCCATCACGTGGCTTCTCCCTTGTGTGTCGTCGTCATCGTGTCTCTTGTCAGCTTGTGGTGTTCCTTTGACCAGTGCACGGCGTTCGTTCTCCCTTGCGTCTTCTCTCTATCTCTGGTAGGTCCATCTCTAACTTATATATTAGTCTCCAACATTACAAGATCTGTTGGATAAATCAGTTGTGTATTGATCGAGTGTGAAAAAATTAAAGTTGGTTGTGAAAACTCTGATACTGTAGTACTATAGCTGTAATTCCATGTCACTGCAGATTGCTAATTTATAACAAGACAACAAATCATGCATAGAACACTCTGCTCCATGCTAAGATGCTTACCTTGCAAATGAATTTAGTGTATATGATTAGCAATTTCATTTCTGTAGTGAATCTCTAAGAGGAAATTAATTTATTGGCTCAATTATAAGCTCCTAAACTGTGAAAACAAGGCTATGAAAAATAGTTAGCAAAAGCATACCCATGAAAGATAATGAGTACTGAACAAACATATCAAAAGAAGATACACCATGTTATGTTCCCACCTCCCCAAACAATATTACCTTTCTCAAAAAATATTTTAGTTCTATACCCAATATATATAAACTTACAGTAGAAAAATAGTTCATTCACTCTAGACATAGCTCATATCACAAGCAAACAAAGAAAATTAACTAAAAATAAAAGAAAATAGCTAATATAGAGTTCCTGTAGCTGATCTTCTCTCTATAGGAAACTAACTCTAAGAATATTTGTGTTTTAGGCATGGTTCAGTGTAGATTAGCTTTTCATAGCTTTTCTAAAACTCTAATTGATACCCTATGACATTAAATGCTACATAAAGGCAGAAACTTCAAAAGGTTGATCATAATTTTTGAGAGTGGACATAAACAATTAATATATTTACTTCTTAATGTAGCTATACCTCCAAGAAATTATCTTGTCTAAAGTAATTACAAGTCACAACTTTCCACAGAAGGCAAGCTTTTGTTCCAACAGCTTGCTTAACCATCCAATAACCTTGTATCAATTAAAAACCATTAGTTGCCAAATTCTTTCAAGCTTCAAACAAGATATAGCACCCCTTCATTGAGAATGACACACCTCAACTATACTTGGAATTAGTTTAAACCTTGAGTCTCAAAATATGTCATCTCCATCCATAAATTTAGCCAACAGGGAATCTTCATTTACAGATCTGTCAGATGCATAATATAGAACTAAGTTGTAGTTTAGTTTAGCTGGAACCTGAGATTGTTGACAAAATAAAACTTGGCTTCATAAATTGAACGATAACTATAAGCATATAACAGATTTCATATTGCATTACATATAAGGTTACAGACATAAATTCATGTAAAGAGACAAAGATCTCTTCACAATTGAAATCTGACATTGCGGACAAATATGAATGTTCTACAATGTTCATGATTTCAAGTGAAGAAGTTTTAAGCTAACTTACAAAACCACTTATATGCTTCCTAAGATATTTATTCCCACTATTCCATGTTTTGTTTAAGGTTTTTGAAAAAAATTAAGAACTAAATTCTATCCCATATACAAATATAAATAAAATCTAGTTGGTTTTTATATCTTAAAATATAGTGTGTCATGGCACTATCCCTCCTGAGCTTTACAGATTCTTCTATACTCTTTCAGTTGCCACACTTTTCCATGTCTCAGTCTCAAATCCAGATTTTGAAATGGAAGGTGTTCAGTGGGTGAGGAAGGAGAGTGGAGGGTGGTGAGGGCAATTTATAGGAGAAGAAAAAGACTGGAACGTGGGAATTGAAATCAAGATTTGGAAAAAAGGTGAAAAAGGTGTTACTTTTTTGGCACTGTATAATATCAAACAAAGCAGCAGCTTAATTAGACTTGTAAAATGCATGCGTCTGCTTTTTGTGGATTATTATTAGTGAATAAACAAATGACTTTTCCATTTCTAATGAGCATTATTCTTCAGAAATAATCCTCTCTGCTTTTTGTTAAGTACCAAAATTTATCAAGTGAGGTTTTTATAACGAATTTTTTACATATATAAATTTTTATTTAATTAATACCAAGTTACTCATAATAGATAATTCAAGCCATACATATTTAATTCTTTTTAAATAATATTTTCGTTTAAAATTTATAAATGAAAAAAAATGATCACATTAGAAAGTGAACCCAACTCTAACAGAATTCTTTCCGAACATATATGATTAAAAAAATAATAGAAAACATTTTTTAATAACGGGTACATATTCTTAACCTTGTACGCTACGAACTACAGTGTTTTTCGTTCTAATTTCAAATTACGGGGATAAGAAATGGTCAAGTGGTAGCAAGTGGATTATAAAATGTTAAAAGGCACAAAGGATTATGTTTTATTCTTCAATGATTATGTTATGTCTGCCCCTCTTAAATACGAACTTAGTTTTGCATACATTTTATACTCTTACCACTTTTTATTTCCATCAGAATCAAATTTGTGAATTACTATCTTTTAATACTCTCAGCGCCATTTCTTTTATCTGTTCACGTAAGGAGGAAAAGTTTTTTTTATATATTTATCAATTAAAAATCCTAATAAAGTATTAATTATTTTTCTTTCGATAATATTTTTAATTGGCTTCTTTTTGTTATTCCTATTTCAATTGGCTTTAAGTTTGTCTAATTATAATTAAATAATTTTGTTGGCCACTTAAGTAGTAGTTCACACGGGAGCTTGGCATTGGCTTTCCACTAAAGAGGGAAATAAAATTTGTCATGTATGATTATAGTTTCAAGATCTGTTAGATAAATCAGTTGTTAATAGCACTCTCTAATAGCAGGGACTATTTTAAAAGGTTAAAACCTTAATAGGGATTAAAATATATAAAAAATTTTGTAGGGATAAAGGCTGAAATTTGTTAATTTTCAGCTTGTTGAACACTTCCTGTAAAACCTTGTAATTCCGGATCATATCATAGTCTGTCTTTGCATCAAAGTTCACCTATAATACTCTCCAAGTTTAAGAAATTAATCTTCATATTGTCACAATGAAACTTAAGACTTCCTTCTTGCTTCTCTCCAATGTCTTCTAAAACTTTTGTCATCCAAAGTGCTTGTTGTGTAGCTAAACCATCTGCTACGGGTTTAGGCTTTAACTTATGATTTACACCAATTCATGCTTCTCCAAACACTAAAAAAATCACATAGCTGAACCAAAAGTGAATGCATAACCTGTAGTTCTCTTCAAATCATTAACCCTTCCACCCCAATCATTTTCACAATAAGCTTTTGCTTCAAGATTGGGATTCTTCTAAAATTTGATTCCATACTCTATAGTGCTCATAACATACGTTATCCCTCTTCTTGTTGTCCCAAGGTGTAAGTCACTTGATTTACTCATTAATCCTGAGAGTAAATGAGCTACAAACATCAAATTGGGTCTTGAAGCTCCAAGAGAAAATTAATTTCCTGTTAAACTTTTGTTCATACTTGCATCTACCAATCCTCCACCATTTTCCTTTTTTAGTGTCTTATTCACAACCAAAAAGGTATCAACAATTTTGCACCCATACATGCTAAACTTCTTCAAAATATAACATACCTCTTTTGAAAAGTAAGCATTCATTTCTTACTTTGGTAAAGTTCAATACCAAGAAAGTTATGAAGCAAAGTAAGATCACTCATCTCATATTTTTTTCATCATATTCATTTTAAAGTCCTCAAAAATTACTCCTCGTGTATAAAAAAATCATCAACACAAAGTATAACAAGAAGAATATGATTCTTAACTTCATGCTTAACATACAAGTTAAGCTCACTTTGGCTTCTTTGAAATCTTTGCTTAATGAATTTGGATATTTGACTTTGAGATTGTTTGGAACATGGGATTTGTTCTTTGATTTCATTTTTACTTTAACATTTTATCAGGATAACCTATATGATGCATGCATTAGAATTTTATTACATCATAAATAAAACAAGTAAGGACTTGTTAAAAATCAGGAGGTTAGAACTTAAAAGTAAAGTATTGGAAGTTTGATGGGTGAAGTTATCATAGGGAGGGCCTTTTGGAGTGATTAGTTAATTAAAACTTACAAATGTTCTGTGCAACTATTGGGATTTGGATGTATGATGTTATGTTAACTGATGTTAAATACATGGCTGATTAATATTAAGAAATAAAGATGTTTTCTCATTTTTTGCTTACAATCAGAAGTTAATACGTGGCTGATTAATATTAAGAAACAAAGAATTTGTCTTTTGAATTTTCTAAGAGTGATCATATAACTGGTTTGTACCAGGCTACCGACACACATACTAAATTAGCCTATTTCAAATGTGAATGTGGAATCCAAATCGAGATTCTTCACAATGCAACTCCAACCAATAGACAGAGTTTGTAGTTTTATAATTTTGTATTAATGACCAAATATTGAACATAAGGAGGGCGCTAGGTAGATAAAAATGAGAAGTATGACTTATAAAAGGCTAAATGTTAATATTTAGTCATTTAGGGAAAGTGGAAGATACTAGTAAATATATGTATATTGTATACAAATGAGATATTGTTTTGAAGGATATGATCATATGGAAAGGCAACTTCTTTCTTAAGTATAGTCTTTGTAGAATTTATTGTAAAAAAATTGGAAGTATGCTTTTATTGATATATTATGAAATAATTTAAAGAATACAATGGAAGTTGAAAATCTTTTTGAAAAAGAATAATAAAGATGATTAGTGACTGATGTTTACTTTTTGAAAAAGAAGAATAAAGATGATTAGTGGCTTTTATTTATATTCATACATTTTAGCACTGTTGATTAATTTTTGTTTTTTATGCAGCAGTCACAACTACTGGACTTATCTGGTCTCGGTATAGCACTGTAATCACTCTAGTAAGTTTGTTTCTTTTTTCTTTAGGAATTGTTTTTTTAACTATTTCAGTAACATTTATCCAAAATCAAAAGCCTAAACCTTGTCTATTACCTGATATAGCATATAGGCTTTATATCTTGGCTTAGTTCAACCTTTTTAAAAGCTTGATCTGGTCTGAGACTTATTCAAAAGTTACTTTTGTATGAAGACTTATTAGCAATCATATTGATGAACTTTTTAAGTACGACATGAGTCCCACCCTAACACTTTCCTATTGGCTAGTGATTTATACACCCTAATACTACCCAGCACGACATAAGCCTCTAGCATTGATTTCCTTCCAAACGGTATCTGTGAACGAATCATCACAATAATTTCCTCATAAACAGAAGACTTAAACTAAAGATTATCCGCCTGGAACTTCCTCCCGTCCTCAGCTTTCAAATACAACGGCAAAATCACATACTGAACCAAGACGATTCTCCTTGAAGTTCATGTCAACCTCCAACATACTTGTGTTTAGACCACCAAGACGAGTCTCTATCTTCAACATCTCTAACTCATAAGATTTTAATTGGGTTTCTTTTCATGGAGCATTGCCTTGAGATTAGAGACCTCTTCAAAAATTTCTTGTCTATGATGATTTGATGCTTCAAGTAAAGCCTTGGTCTTGACATACTCATCTTGGAGTTGAGTTGAGCAAGTCTTATTTTTTCCTTATCCATGAGTTTGTTGTGTTCCTCCAGAGTAAAGACATTTTCTATGAACTTGTCTATTTCTATAATTGATGTAACAAAATTACAAATAGAAAAAAAAAATCTTTTTCTTTCTTTCTTTCCATCATCAACATAGTTTTCTTAAAGCATCAAAATAACTAAGTGAACCTATATATAAAGTTATGGTAAATCTTGTGTATTGATTCTTAACTACTATTAAAAGCTTGTTTAAACAAACTTTGTCCAAATAATTTATTGTGTGTTTTCATATTTTTATTTCAACATAAAAAATTATAACTGTCAACCACTTCTTGGTTTGTCATGTAGACCAACATACGTTATGTGTGGTCTATGTTCATTTCTCTTTAGCTTCATCTCCATCGTTGATTCCCTTTCCCAGGTAATCCCTTAACGCTAACTTTCTTGTTATGTGTGTTATATCTTTTGATGTGTATGCATGTCTGTTAGTGTATGCACTATCAGGTATTAATGTATCAATTTTAACTTATCAATGAAATTAGTATTTTCAGTTTTAAGACTAATTTTAATGCTATTTATCCTGAAATAATAGGTCATATGAGAATTATTCCTAAAACATCCATAATTAAGTATTTACATAGGGACATATAAATACATTAAGATTAGTGTGTGAATGTACTGATGATTTGATCTCACAAATCATAGATATATGATATCAAGTCTTTACACGGGTACACATTAAGTGTAATGTTGTACTGGACAGACCCACCATGAGAACGTTGCATGGATCGTTACATGAGTGTCATAAACGGTTCTCAATGTAATAATGGTATATAGTCCTTCAACCTGAAGTCACTACGATTCCTACATAAGGAGTTTGTTGTTTTAATACAATCAAACGTTATCTATAATAAGATGACCATAAAGATTGTGATTAGGCAATAGACAATTTATGCAGAGGGATGTGAGTGATTTAGATGGAATTTGTCTCTCCTATGTGACAAGAGTGGTATCTATGGACCACTTGATTAGTCTTAAAATGAATTGGGCCATACAAGGATGACGACGACCATGCCTTAGGCCCAATTAGATATCGTGACAAAAGGAATAAATATATAAAATAATTATCACTTATAGGTCATGTCGATGATAAATAATATTCAGACATAATGATGTATTGCTAGATATGGCTCTTATTTTATATTAATAATAAAATAGTTTATTATTAATATAACCGAATATTTTACCCATAGGGTCACACACATAGAGTAAGCCCACCAGACGATAGTTTTATTTTAGTTGGACTAAAAATAAAACTATCTGTTCCTAACTCATTTAGAATAAGTCAGGAGCCCAATGTTTAATGAGAGCTCAGGTCAAGACCTAAGCCTATATATAGAGCATGAGATGCTCATAGGCTGCTGCTCAGAAATTAGATTATAATCAAATTTCTATATTAGCATTTGGAACTTTGTTTTTCTGGTGGAAGTGCTCGTGTGGACTCCTAAGGGCGAAGCTACAATTGCTTCGATCGAGGAACTCATTTTGTATCTATAAGAGGTAAACCCTAAATCAAAAAAATTTAATTGTGCATAATGCCTTGAGACATTTGTATTTGTAATCCTTTTTGGGAATCCTTTGTGTTTCCGTTGCCTGACCCTGATAGGATTCCCTAACAATGTCGATTGTTGTTTGTTAGTGGAGAGCAGAGTTCATTAGGCATTGGTTTTATGTGTTAGTAACATGATGTATACTGCATGTGTATTGTTGTTTATTAGTGGAGAGCAAAGCTCACTAGGTGTGGTGATGTTTGCCTAAATTTCATATGCATGTCATACTGTATATATTGAACTGTACTGGGAATTTATCTATGTGTAATAGGGCATATTCTAAAATTTGGAAATGTCTAATTTACTGGGGAGACTCTGCCAAAATTTTGGTAGGCTCCTTGTTTTAGGTTATAGAAAAAAGTTTATTAAAATTTAATTATGTAGGTTTAGCCGTGTCTGTACCCATTAGGTTTAATTGTGTTGGATCTTGAATTGTCCTGGTTGGACAGTTTAGGATGAATCTATAACCAGTAGGGCATAACCCATAGATATTGGTGATTGTGGTGAAACTTGTGTTGTTGATGTGCAATTTGAATTTTGGCTTTTGTATTTCGTGTGTCTCTGGGTGCATGTCTGTGTAAGGTGTTTCGACCCTATGTACCTCTGTGAACTCGGGGACCGATGCAAAACACTGTCGAAATTCTGATTGAATGTCAACACACTAACTTCACCCAGACACCAAGATGGGTTACAGATGGTTACATTTTCATTCTGAATGGGTTAGGTCCCCACCTACTTACAATATCAATATGGTGGAGAGTGATTCACAAACGATAGTTAAGTCTTCTTTAATTAAACTAACCAATCCTATTATCGTTAGACATCGTGAATGGAGGTCCCGCCACATCGACAATGGATGTACAACAAGTTGGACCGTAATTGGTGAATCACTAAAGAGTTTTTATTGGGGTTGTGTGAGTTTATTCCATTCGCTACGGCTAACACCCCTAAGTTTGAAGTGACCAAGAAGATTCGTTGCCCTTGCTCTAAGTGCAGATGCATGAATTTTGAATACGCAGATAATGTAAAGTGCCACTTATAGCAGAAAGGATTCATTAAAAAATATCATTAGTGGTACAACCATGGTGAGCAGTTACCGCCCAGGCCACTGAGCATACCTGTGCAAGCATCTTATTTTGAAGTATTCAACAATAGGAATAACTACAACAACATGGAACATATGGTGATGAACCATGCAGGACCTTCCACCGGGCGTGCTCTACAACATGAAGACAAATTGGGGGATCAGAATGAGGGTGTAGAGGAAGACCCGAATCTGGATGTTAAGAGATTTTATGATTTGTTGGTGGCGGCCCAGACCCCGTTATGGGATATCTATGAGAGTCATACCGAATTATCTACCTCCCTAGCTGCTTTAAGCATAAAGGCAGACTACAATCTCTCAGGTGGCTATTTTAATAGAATAGTGGATTTGATGGGGTCCACTATGCCAAACAGAAATAGAATGTCATTAAACCTGTATTATGCTAAAAAAAGTGTGACGAATTTAGGATTGGGATGTGTCAAGAGACGGATGTATATTGTTCCAGAACGAGTTTGCGAACAAGAGTGTCAACAAATGTGTTTACTGTAGCAAGGATCGCTACAAAACCGTCAAAAGAAGAGGGAAGGTAACTGGAACAACAGTGAAGAAAATGTGGTACTTTTTGACTACTCCACGGCTTCAATATTTATACGCTTCATTGTCGATGGAAAAACACATGCGTTGGCATGCTCTAAATCAAACACAGGAGGGTCTTTTATGTCATCCATCTGATGGGAAAGCATGGAAGTATTTGGATTGGCTTTACCTAGAATTTTCACATGAGCCGTACAATGTATGGCTTGGCCTATGTAATGATGGGTTCAACCCGTTTGGTCAATATGGAAGAGCGTACTCCTATTGGCTAGTGATCCTGACCCCGTACAATCTGCCTCCTGAGATATGTATGAAGAGGGAGGTGATGTTTCTATCCATACTGGTCCCAAGACCTAAAAATCCAAAGGCAAAAATAGACGTCTTTTTGCAATCGTTGATTGAGAAGTTGATAGAATTGTGGGATGTTGGGGTAATGACTTACGATGCATCCTTAAAAAAGAATTTCATGATGAGGGTTGTTTTGTTGTGGACCATTAATGACTTCCCTGCGTATGGCATGTTTTTTGGATGGTCAACGTCTGGGAAGCTTGCATGCCCTATATGCATAGAATATATCGGTGGGGAATCACCCCCCTTTAGTGGCAAGACAAGTTATTTTGACTGTTATTGCAAATTCCTACCATTGGATCACCCTTATAGGAGATCAAGAACCACTTTTAAGAAAAACAAGGTTGTCAATGAACCTCTACCGCGTAGATTATCCAGTCCACGGGTATGGGAAAGAGTATCTGAATATCCTTACATCTGGGATAAGAATGTTAAGGAGTTTATGGGTTACGGGAAGGAGCACCACTGGGTGAAGCAAAGTATATTATGGGATTTACCGTATTGGAAAGACCTTTTGTTATGACATAACATAGATGTCATGCAACCTGAACGAAATGTCTTCATGAACATATTTGACACTGTGATGGACATCAAAGGCAAAACAAAGGACAATAAGAAAAGCAAATTAGACGTTACAACTTTGTGTTCAAGGAAGGAGCTGGAGTTGAGAGATACAGGACGCAACAAAATGTTTAAACCGCAAGCGAAATATGCATTAACAAAGGCTCAATGGATGGTTGTATGTGTCTAGGTGAATGGGTTGACCATGCCTAACGGGTTTGCTTTGAATTTGAGCAAATGTGTCGACCTAAAGAAGGGCAGACTATTCAACATAAAAAGTCATGGTTGTCATATGTTTATGCAATGACTACTGCCAAACGCATTTCATGCCTTACTGAAACCTATCTGGAAACCGTTGGTTGAGTTGAGTCATTTTTTTAAAGAGTTGATAGTAACAGTCTTAACATAGGAGACTCTTATGAGGATGGAGGAAAGCATTCCAGTGTTGATTTGTAAGCTGGAGCAGATTTTCCCCTAGTTTTTTTGATTCTATGGGGCACCTGTCGATTCATCTACCATACAAGGCTAGGGTTGGTGGACCCGTCTAGTATCGTTGGATTTATGCGTTTGAAAGGTTAGGCGCTAGAACAACTTTGAATCTATTAATTCACTTTCTTGCAAAATTGTTAAATTGATTGTAACTCAATATTTCTTTTTGTTTCACTAGATTCCTATGTTCTTTAAAAGACAAAGTCTCAAACAAGGCATGCATTGAGGCGTCGATTGGTGAGGCATACTTAGTGGAAGAAATGACCACTTTTGCTTCATTTTACTTTCTGACGGAGATAGAAACAAGAATGAATAGAATCCCTTGTAACCTTGTAGTGGCACCAAACCCTGGTGTTGGTGAACAAACCTCAATATTTAACTATCCCAGTTACCCTGGAGGCAAGGTCATAGAATGTTACATTGATGAGAAATATTGAAAGGTGGCCCACTTGTATATTCTTTTAAACTACGAGGATGTTGAACCATACATCGGGTAAGTCAACTACTTTTACATTTTTTCAACTTCACTTCCATAGGATTGCTGTGTAGTTAAACTTTTCTACTTTAAATAGTATATATGTAGATATACTTAGACAAGAGAACAATGATATAACTAACGACTAAATCCACAGTGAGGTATCATCCAAGTTCGTCGATTGGTTTGCACAACACGTAAGGTCGTACACTATATGTTTATTTTTTATGTTGTATAGTTATCTACATTCTAACATAATGCATAATGTTATGCTCTGAATAGATTTAAGATCGAAACTGTAACATCCTAATTTTGAAAATTAATTACCGAATGAAATTAAGCCATTAAAATAATAATTACAAAGTGGAAAATTACTTGTTAATTATAATCAACTTAATCAATCTAACTTAAGGAAATAATGGCAGATTAATTATGATTAATTATTAATGGCTGGCTGCTTGTGATTGGTGTGTGCCGTGAGTGGAGCTGTGATTCACGAACTTCACGAACTCCCACCCCACTCTCCTTCTCTTCGCACGCATATACATATGTCCTGTGCCACTGTTGATTATTCATTTTCTCTTCAGACTTCCTCTCCGCTACTTCTCTTCTCCTCGTTCTCTCTTCGTCTTCTTCGTTCTTCTTCTCCTTCTTCTTCCCTGTTCTCCGTTCTCTGTTTCTGGGAACCCACAACGACGGTGCCGCAGAAGGTCAGAGCTTCCTTCAGCTGGAGAGGAACGATCATTGAAGGGACGACGAACAGCTTCCTGTTCCCCGGGTGTGACTGCGCTCGAGGGAGACCAAGCGAGTGGGAGCGAGGACGAGGCAAACAGAGTAGAAGATCAACATCAAAATTGAGGAACCTCTCGGAGTACCTTGTTGGTAGGGGGTATCTTAAATCTTAAATGCATGGGTTATGGACGGGTTCCGGGTGTTGATGATTGCTGGTTCTGTATTCTGTTTGGTGTGTTATGCTTGCATGAAGAGTGTGTGATACCTGGATGCATGATGTTAATGAATCGAATATTGCATGTTTAGTTCCGTCCATGAGTTGCATGTAGATAGTTTTGAGAAGTGTTGAATGTTAAATGAGAGGATTGTGCTAAAGTGCTGCCGATGATTACCTTGTGACTTAAGTGGCATGCATGCTATTTTGAGTTTGAAATGCTGATTGCATGTGAGAAGATGTTGACTTAGTGAGTCTGATGATATATTGTGCCTATTGCATGTGATGCATGTATTGCCGAATGAAAGTTGTGTATGAAATCTGTGCTGTCTTGAATCCGCGTGTGGCGCATGGGATGCGTTAATGCTGGGAGCATGTAGTGTGGGACACTACCATCGGTTATAAAGCGTGAGACGCTGATAAATCCTTGAGTGGGACTCAAGGTAGCCTTTGAGTGAGACTCAGGCTGCCCGTGAACACCGTCGTTGGCGCTGAGAGCGTTGGTGTCACCTGTGTGGGGAAACGATTGGGTACCTGTAAAACGGCCAAGCAGCTGGGAGCTGAATGGAAGGTTGGGAGCCTATGTTGTAACGAATGAAAATCGATTACACACAAATGCGAAACCAAGTGAAATAATCTGTGTATATGTACTGCTGATGTTGATTGGAATTTGATTACGCATGTGATAATGTTAATGAAATGATAAGTGCATATAGCCGAGTGATAGTTGATGGATTCCGATCGGTAAATGCTTTGTGTGTATCTGAATAATTGGCATTATTATGTTATTGATTATTGCTGTGTATGCATATATTATACTGTTGCGTAACTGAGGAATAATCCGAGTCAGTATCTATCATTTAATATCTAAGATACTTACCCCCTATTGTGGCAATATTTTTAGTGAATGTCTCTCGGAGCAACGAGTGAAGGTGGAGCTGCATGCCGAGTGGAATGCTTGTGCACTATGGAAATATCTGTATATATGTAGATACTGTGTATAAGGTTTTGGTTAAGCCTTGGTCGGCTCGTATTTTGATCTTAGTCTCTTAAATCAGAATTTAAACTCTCTCGGGTTGAGAGTATGACAATGTGCTTGTAATTATTTATATACATTCCTACATATATTTATATCATACTGTATATCTATTCTATGTTGTACGAGAAATCCGAGTGATATACCTATATAAGTACTTCTGAGCGTGGGAGGTTAGTATGACCTTAGGAAAAAATGGAACTAAGTTATTGTTGTGGGAAGCGAGATAGTGACTTTACCCCGAGTGAAGAAAGGTCTAGAAGTTCCGAGTGAATAAGGTCGTATAATTCCGAGTGGGGATTGACCTGAAAAACCTTCAGAGTAATAAACTGTTAGGATTTCCTCAAGTGGAGAATAACAACATGTTCCGAGTGAGAACCTTCCGAATGAGTGTTTTCCGACTGAAGAGTGACCTACAAGATTCTGAGTAAAACCCATTGTAGTAAACTTATGGGAAACTAGAAGATTCTTAGGTGAGACTTGACTTAGTGAGAGGACTTGAGTAAGAAGGATTAGGTGTGACGAGTGAAAAACGAGTGAAATACCGAGTGATAAAAAGACCGTGAAGAATATTCTGAGTGAAACGTATGTGTGGGACCCGAGTGAAATGACTATGGGAATCATCTCCCAAGTGGTCAACGTCTGCGGCTTGAAGGAATGAAGTTATGAAGTGTGTGGTAAACTTCCGAAAGGAGCTTGTGAGTGTAAGGGTTAGACCGAATGAATCATGAGTAAAGACTTTTCCGAGTGAACTTAGATTCTGAAACCCAAGTGATGGGAATTCCGAGTGGAGTTACTCGCCTCAGCGGCTAAGTGCTCGCTCCAGCGAGTGTGAGTGAAGGGAAGGTCTCTGATGGGTAACGCTTAAGCTATGCGAACTTCGCCTAAGCGTGTGGGGCTGTCGCGCTCGAGCGATATTGAATCTTGCCTAAGCGAGTAGGCGCTGTTGGGTTCGTTCATGTCCTGCATCTTCCGCTGTTTGCCTTATGGATGGTTTACATTCCTTTCCTTTCCTTCTTTTCCTAATTCTACCCTCCTTAATTCTCAGCTAATCATTTTGCCTTTGAATCCCCTCTGATTTCGGAAAAATTTTCCTGGTCTCGGTTTATCCACTAATTGAAAATTAAGGTGTTACAGAAACAACCAAATTGAAGACCCTTTACTCCAACCTCTTTCTTGGGGGCCTTGAAAACTATTAAAAAATGGCCAATTTACTTTGTAAATGGCTATAAGTTTAACGTTTTCAAATGGAGTGAAGGAATGCGAACACATGACTTTTGGGTTTCTGTTAAAGGCACAACTGGACATTTAGAGGAGGACTTCTATGGTGTGTTAAAAGAGATCGTTCAAGTTTCTTTCTCCGGACAGGATAACAGAGATTTAGTTTTATTCAATTGTGGTTGGTACGACAACACAATTGGAATGGGTACAAAAATCGACAACCATTACGGATTGGTTGAGGTGAAAAAGAGTGGTAGATATAAAGGGTTTGATTCCTTCATCTTTCCCCAACAAGCCGAGAAAGTTTATTACACAGAATTCCCTGGAGGGCACCGGGATTGGTATGCAATCATCAAAGCCAAGGCTCATTGTCGGATCACTGATAACATCTCCAATGAGGTTGAAGATGCTTATCAACTAGCTCCGAGCGACCTACACGACAGTCACTCAGTGTTGAATATTGATCGAATCATATTGGATGAGACACTTGTGGCCTCAGGTGGTGAACACATTGACACACAAGTTGTCTTGTCATTAAAATGTACCAGAGCCAATTTGGACAATGATAATACGTCTGAAACAAATTCCGAGAGTGGCACTTACACTGAAGGGGACTTCCAAACTGAAATAGACACAGAGTATGTAGTTGCATATAGATTTTTGTATATATATGTTATTTTTTAATTGCTTAATGCTTACATTGCTTCATTGATAGATGACTGGACGCAGAGGATGATTTGGTCGAGGTGGTGGTATGCACTCCTCAGTTACACGACTGGGTACCCCAACCTCGCAGAGGGAGGCCACACCGACCGATGACACTACACACGTCACACCCTCACCAACCATTTCGGGTGATGCCACATGCACTTCCACCACCCTGGACGGCACACAGCCTCAGCAGCAGCAGGAGTAGGTCTGTGAGACGACCCCTTCTACAGTATCCGACCCTCTCCTGACTCTTGTCCCATTATCAGATGCTGACGAGTAAGTATCACTATATTTCCTGACATATATGATTTATGTTTGTTAGTGAAGAGCAAGGCTCACTAGGATGAATGTGTGTGTGTTTTATGCTTATGTTAACTTACGGATGTTAATGGTCATCATGATTTATTTTTATGTTAGTGGAGAGCAAAGCTCACTAAGGTTTGCTGTTGTTTGTTTACATAGAACTATATTGGGAAGTTTTCTGTGTGTAACAGGGTTTTCGTAAAAATTTGGAAATGTCCAGTTTATAGGGGAGACTCTACCAAAATTTCAGTGGACTCCCAAGGTTTATGTTTGTTTGATTATAAAAATATTATGCTAATTAATTGTTCAATCGCATGGCATACAATTATATTGATAGTATTCGCACTACGAAAGCGATTACTAGGATTTTGAAGGCCTAGTGGGATGGTCCTTACATCTCTTGGACGGATGCTGGTCAGACTATCCAAAATAGATGGTTTGACACATTCTCAGTGAGTTTAGCACACCTCTTCAAAAATTTCATGTAACTTTATTGTTTAACATTACTTACGAGTTTAATTTGGAATTACATTTTAATGAACAGCGTGGCTTTCGGTGGGATGAGGGTATGACTAATGAGATTAGGAGGATCTTTACTGTAAAGACCTCCAAAATAATCAAGAGTACCCTCTGGAAGATAAGGGTGAACATAGAGAGCCCTATTGGATCCCTGAGCCCCACTGGGATGGCATGCTGCAAAAGTAGGGAGGGGTCTTGTTCCAGCAAGCCAGTGCTCGAAACAAGGCAAACAGGCAGGTTGATGCTGGAGCCTCTGTCTACACTGGGGGCTCCATCTTAGTTATTGATCACAAAAGGAGATTTATAAATACATTTTCTTAAATGTGTTTATTATTATAATGACTTGAAACCTTTTTCACTAACAAATTTAATATGTTGTAAATTGCAAGAGTAGAAAGAGCACCGCGAGCCTTCATTATTTAAGGTGATGCAAATCACCAAGAAGAACAAGGCTGGAAATGTATTTACATGTTGTAAACAGATTTTAATAATGACAAATGCACAAGAATAAGAAAAGACCTCGTGGATTAAAAACAAGTGCAAGGAACAAAACAAAGGAATATACAAAGAGGGATTTGATGAAACACAAAGCAAAGATCAAGAAACCATGAAAAGCACGCTCCCAAATGATCAAAGAATCAAGAAAGTAATGCATGAAGATCAAGGAAAGGAACCATAATTCAAAATGTATCAAAGGAACATCAAAAAGCATGGAAAAACACCAAACAACAAGGCTTGAATCGATTCACAAACTTATGAATCAATTCAGAGGCCTGGAAGTCTCAAAATTATGAAAAGAGAGTGTCCTAAATCGATTCCCCAGAGCCTGAATCAATTCACACAAAGCTGACAGGCCAAAAATTCAAAACAAAATAGCCTAAATCGATTCACCATGTCTTGAATCGATTTACACGTCCCTGGAAGCCCAAAATGCCCAAATCAGAATGCCTTGAATCAATTCGAAAATGTATGAATCGATTCAAGTAGTGGGAAACATCACTGAAAAGATATTTTTAGGTGGGAAACATAGATCTAAAACCCACTATACGTAGAGACAAGCTGGAACCATTATATGAAATGGCTATGAAGACCTCCAAAGCTTTATAAATGGATCTCCAACTCAAGCACAAGACACACCAACTAGAAGCAATCAATCAAAGCTTTCATTTGTGCTTAGTGAGTCATTTTTCTTGTATAGTTTCATTATTCTGAAACTTTGAGCTTGTATTTGTAAATCCTTTCTTCTTGTTGAGAGTTACCATTGTGAGAACTTTCATTTGCTTATCCACTCTATTAAGAGAGCATAATCTTGTAATATAAACACCAAAACACCATGGTATTCACTCTAGGTTGAGTGGTCACAAAGGTTGGGGTTCAACCTTTGGGTATTGAGAGATTGTGAGATTGGGTAGGGTACCCTTTGCTTGTGAGGATTGGGTTCTTGAGTGTGGGACACTAGGAGACAATTGCACAAAGCTTGTATCTCAAATAGTCAATAGTGGAATCCTTCAAGTGGGTTGCTTGAAGGCGAGACGTACACCAGATTGGTGGAACTCGTTAAATTGGTTTGCATTTCTTCTTACCTTAAACTCTTTACTTGCTTGTGCATACCAATTGTTTGTGGAATTACCTGAGTTAATTGATTGAGTTAATTGTGTTCCTAAGAAGATACTTAATCATTGCACACCAACTGTTTGATAAAATTACTGAACCATTATTCTCTCTTGATTCTCATTTCTCTGTTAAGTTTCCCTTATTTCTAAGAGTTCTTTATCTCAAATCAAACAATTTTTGTGTATTGGATTATTGTTGCTTGAAAGTATTTGTATATCTCATTAAGATTGCATAAAGAACCAAGTTCAAAGGCATTCCAAGTTAAAGTTTTTAAAGACTCAATTCACCCTCCCTCTTGAGTATTAAGGCCACTTGAATAACAAGTGGTATTAGAGCTTGACTCTTGGTAGATCAAGCTTAACAGCGTCAAGAGAAGAAATGGCCTCAAATTCTCTAAACCTTTTTCCTGAGGATGGTGTCATAAATAGACCTCCTGCTTTCAATGGGGAAGGTTACGCATTTTGGAAAGAAAGGATGAAAATTTTTGTATAATCAATTGAGCTAAAAGTTTAGAATGCAATTGAGAATGGTCCCTTCATACCAATGCATATTATAGATGGTAAACAAGTTGAAAAACTCATGGATGATTGGAGTAGTGAAGAGGAAAAGAAAGTCCAATACAATTACAAAGCTAAAAATATCATCACCTTTGCTTTAGGTCAGGATGAGTTCTTTAGAGTTGTAACTTGTAAAACCGCTAAGGAAATGTGGGACACTCTCCAAGTCACTCATGAGGGAACTAGTGATGTAAAGGATTCTAAGATTAGTACACTCACTAGTCAATACAAAAGTTTTAGATTAAATTCCAGAGAAACGATTGTTGATATGCAAAAGAGATTCACTCTAATTATAATCATCTCATTACTCTTGGCAAAACTTACACTAACAAAGAGCTCATTCATAAAGTTTTAAAAAGCCTTACTATGAAGTGGCAACCTCTCGTCACCGCTATCAAACAATCACCAAACATAAATAAGATGTCGCTTGCTACATTGTTTGGTAAGTTAGAAGAGCAGGAACAAGAATTGAAGGACTTGAAGATGGCGGAAGAAGAAGAGAAATCCTCCAAGAAGAAAGGACTTGCTCTCAAGGCCACTTCAATCAATGAAAATGAATTCGATGACGAGCTAGATGAAGAAGAAGAATTTGGATTATTTATAAAGCGTTTCAGAAAATTTATGAGAAACAAACGCTTCCAAAAGGGCTTCAAATCTCAAGGTAAGAAACTGATCTCAAATGAAAATTCTTCCTCACCAAATTACTTTGAGTATGGCAAGGAAGGGCACTTTAAGGTGGATTACCCAAGCCTCAAGAAGAAAAAAAAAAGAAAAGAGGAAGAAGAAGAGCTTAATTGCTTGAGATGAAAATGAAGTGAGTAGCTTGGAAGAATCAGACAATGAGGAAGCCAACCTATGCCTCATGGAAAATCATCAAGATGAAGATGATGAGGTAAATTTTCTTGACTTAGATAGAGAAGAATTACTTGATGCATTTGAGGAATTGTATGACAAATTTGTTAAAATCTTAAACAAGTATAAACTGTCTAGAAAAACCATTGATACTCTAGAAATGCATCTTATGGAGATTAGTAAAGAAAATGAATGCTCAAAAGAGAAAGTAGCTAATGCTCAACCATGTTCCAAGAACAAACCATGTGAATTTGTTGTAAAATGTGATCATCTAGAAAAGAAAGTCCTAGACTTGAATACAACTCTTGAAAAATTCACAAATGGTAGAGATAATTTAAATGCTTTACTTGGAAATCAACGATGCATGTTTGACAAAACCGGATTAGGATATAATCCCAATAAGAAGGAAAAGCATTACAAGAACTTCTTTGTACCACCTAGAAAATCTTCATCACCATTTTCTAAATGCAATCATTGTGGTGCTAAAGGACATAATGCTTTAAATTACCATATTAGAAAACTTAGACCAAAAGTGGTAAGAAAGGTGTGGGTTCCCAAAGGAACATTACCACAAGCTAACCAAAAAGGACCCAACATAAAATGGGTACCAAGTTCTCTAAACTAATCTTGTTTTATAGGTATGTTTCAAGGCAAGAAACACCAATTTGTACTTAGATAGTGGGTGTTCAAAGCACATGAGGGGTGATATAAGCAAGTTCACATCATTCATACCCAAAAGAAAAGGAAGCGTCACCTATAGGGATAATACCAAAGGAAGAATTCTTGGCATTGGGAAAATTGGTAAAAATTCTTCCAGTTCAATCAATGATGTATTATATGTAGAAGGACTCAAACATAATTTGCTTAGCATAAGCCAATTATGTGATAAAGGATATAGAGTAATATTTGAATCAAATAGTTGCATAATTGAAAATAAGCAAAATAAAGAGGTAAAGTTTGTTGGTCAAAGATTTGATAGCAATTACATGATTGATGTTGATTGTTTGTCCTTAAATGATGTACAATGCTTCATGACTAGAGAGGATGAATCATGGATATGGCATAGAAGAATAGCTCATATACATATAGACCATCTAAATAAACTTGTTTCTAAAGAATTGGAGATTGGTTTGCTAAAGCTAAAGTTTGAAAATAAATTTTGTGATGCATGTCAAAAGGGAAAACAAGTAAAGGCATCATTTCAAGCTAAAAATATTATTTCAACTCAAAGGCCTTTACAACTTTTGCACATGGACTTGTTTGGACCTTCTAAGGTCAAGAGCTTTGGTGGCAATTACTATGGTCTTGTAATTGTAGATGACTATTCTAGATACACATGGACCTTGTTTCTTGCTCATAAAAATGAAGCATATCATGCATTCAAGAAACTAGCCAAGATTATCCAAAATAAACAAAATTCAAAGATTGCATCCATAAGAACCGATCATGGGGGAGAATTTGAAAATCAATTATTTGAAAAATTTTATGAAAAACATGGTATTGGTCATAATTTTTTAGCTCCTAGAACTCCACAACAAAATGGAGTAGTTGGAAGGAAAAAATAGATCTTTGGTGGAGCTTGCAAGAACCATGTTAAATGAAAATAATGTTGCAAAACATTTTTGGGCCGATGCGGTAAACACCGCTTGTCATGTTATGAATAGATGTTTGATAAGGCCTATTCTAATGAAAACCCCCTATGAACTCTACAAAGGTAGAAAACCAAATATTTCTTATTTTCATATTTTTGGATGCAAATGCTTTGTACTTAACAATGGAAAGGATAATTTAGGAAAGTTTGATGCAAAAGCTGATGAGGCAATCTTTCTTGGATATTCATCATCAAGCAAATCTTATCGAGTCTTTAACAAACAAACTAATACTATTGAAGAATCAATTCATGTGAAATTCGATGAAAATAGCCATAACCCTCTGAGAAAGAAAAATGTTGATGACCTTATAGGTACTCTCCAAGATTTAAGCTTAAATGACAAAGAGGAAAACAAAAATGAAGGAGATGCAACACAAAATGATTAAGCTCAACAAAAGGAGTGGATTACCTCAAAAGACCATCCTTTGAAAAATATTATAGGTGATATCACTAAAGGTGTAAGTACTCGACGCTCTTTTAATACTTGCAATCATTTAGCATTTGTTTCTCAAATTGAACCTAAAACCATTGATGAAGCTATTATTGATGAACATTGGACATTGGCCATGCAAGAAGAACTAAATCAGTTTGAAAGAAATGAAGTTTGGGAACTAGTGCCAAGACCCAATGATCACCAAATAATAGGAACTAAATGGGTATTTAGTAACAAGCTAGATGAAAATGGAGTAATAACTAGAAACAAAGCTAGGCTAGTAGCTAAGGGTTACAATCAAGAAGAAGGAATTGACTATAAAGAAACGTATGCTCCTGTAGCTAGATTAGAAGCTATTAGATTATTATTGGCCTTTACATGTTGTAGAGATTTCAAATTATACCAAATGGATGTCAAGAGTGCCTTCTTGAATGGATATATTCAAGAAGAAGTATATGTTGATCAACCTCCTGGTTTTGAAAACTATCAATTTCCAAATCATGTTTTCAAACTAAGAAAAGCCTTGTATGGTTTACAACAAGCTCCAAGAGCTTGGTATGAAAGATTGAGCAAATTTCTTTTAGAAAACAATTTTGAAAGAGGAAAGGTAGATACAACATTATTCATTAAGCACAAAAAGAATGACATACTATTGGTACAAATCTATGTGGATGATATCCTTTTTGGTGCCACTAATGAATCACTTTGTCAGGAGTTTGCTAAGATAATGCAGAATGAATTTGAGATGTCTATAATGGGAGACCTTACATTCTTCCTTGGACTACAAATTAAGCAAACCAAAGAAGGTACATTCATTAGCCAGTCCAAATACTACAAAGAACTGCTAAAGAAATTCAACATAGACAAGGCAAATGAAATTGCCACACCTATGAGCACCTCATGTTATTTGGATAAGGATGAGAAAAGTAAGGATGTAGAACTCACAAAATACAGAGGTACGATTGGATCCTTACTTTACTTAACCGCTAGTAGACCGGATATCATGTTTGTTGTTTGTATGTGTGCAGGATATCAAGCATGTCCAAAAGAATCACACTTAACTACCATGAAATGAATAATGAAATACTTGGTTGGAACTAAAGATGTTGGTTTATGGTACCCCAAAGGGGTTAAATACACTCTTGTTGGGTACTCTGATTCTGACTTTGCAGGATGCAAACTTGACAGAAAAAGTACTAGTGGTACTTGTCACTTGCTCGATAGTTCTCTTGTATCTTGGCATAGCAAGAAACAAGTAAGTGTAGCATTATCAATAGCTGAGGTAGAATACGTTACAACTGGTAGTTGTTGTGCTCAAATCCTTTGGATGAGGCAGCAACTTCTAGATTTTGGTGTTATATTAGACCATGTGCCTCTTAAATGTGATAATACAAGTGCCATTAACATTTCAAAGAATCCTGTGATGCATTCTAGAACCAAACATATTGAGATTAGACACCATTTCATTAGAGACCATGTGTTAAAGGGTGATTGTGTGCTCGAACATGTTGAAACCTCTAAGCAATTAGCTGATATATTCACAAAACCACTTGCAAAGGAACAATTCATAAACATTAGGAGAGAATTAGGAATTTTAAAGATGTCTAATGAGTTACATTCTTTCAAATGAATTGGTGTGAAATTTGTCCATGGATATTTCTTAATATTATAGCATAAAAGTTGAATGTGTATATAATTTAATCTTCCCTGGTATGATAATCACCTTATGAATCATAAATGTTGATTAAATTGATTGCTTTATAAAGTTCATGATTCTTATGTATGAATAATGCATTAATTGAGTCTTAAATTGCACAGATGATTGAGTAAGATGTTGCTCATGAGTGTTTGATTAAATTATAAGGAAAAAAAGTCATAAAAATGAAATTTTTAATGATCCAAAAGCGTTGCCCTATGCCTCGAATCGATTCAGCAGTTCAAAACTGCAGTTCAAAGGGAAATAGAATCGATTGAATCGATTCAACCATCCCCTAAATCGATTCAAAGACCTGATCCTCAAATTTTTCACAAAGAGAGGTCTGAATCGATTCACGCACAGTTTGAATCGATTTAAACCCCTGATGCCCCCAAATTCTCACAAACAACAACATCTGAATCGATTCACAACAACCTTGAATCGATTCACGTGACCCATTCTGCCCATATTAACGCTGTTTTGGCCCATTTTTCACTTGTCTCCTCAAATCCTCTCATTCCCTTTTCTCCTACCTCTCTCTAAAACACTCTTTTATCTCTCTAAAAACCTCCTCTCCAAACCTCCATTCCTCATGGCTTCATCCTCTCAACCAAGGAAGAAACAAAGGTCAAAATGTTGCTGGCTCCTTCATCCCTCAACATTTCGATTTGTCACGCTTCTTCACCACTCAAAAGGAATTAGAAAAGTACCAAAACACCTTTTTGGAAAAATAATTGATTTCACCATATTGGATTGATGTTGCATTCTTTGAATCCTCTGGTTTTTCTCTCATTACTACTCTTCACCAATAAGAACTTGTTGGATTCATGGCTCTTGAGGAGATTGCTATATACCTCAAATTGATCCGTGTCTTCTACTCTACATTGTGCCTACAAGATGGTCGATATTATGCCAAGGTGAAAGGCAAGACCATTTTTCTTGACAATGAGGTCATGAACAAAGTTGGAAAACTTCCTATAAGTGATGCTCACTTCTATGGCAAAGAACCCTCTCCTTACTGGAACTACAACCCATTATAGGCAAAAGCATTCTTCAATCTCACCTCTCCTGCAAGTACAGTTAGCACACTGAGCATTGAACACCGTCCCTTGCACTATGTCTAGTAAAAATCATCCTCCCATTAGGTGGAAATTATGCAAGAATCAATGAGTCTCAAATTCTATTGCTTTGGGATATCCTTAACCAAAAAAAATAAATTAGATCAACATTGTGAGGCATCACATGCTCGATGCTCAAAACCTCACTCGCCTCCCATATGCGATCTTCATTACCAAGCTGTTTCGTTATTAAAAGGTGGATCTGAAAAACGAAGTCAAAGAACTGATCGGACCAAAAGGACCCATTGGGAAATCTCATCTTACCAAGATGAACATTGTTGAGTATCATGGACTTTGGCAGTATCTCCGCCATCCTCGTGCTATGCATGCTGAAAATGATGATGATAATGAAACTGCTACTCATCCACCTCCTCTACCCGCTCCTACTGATGATCTTTTTACTCGCCTCACTGCTCATATGGATCGTCGCTTTGATGCCATGGAAGCAAATATCAACATCGGGCTTGATAAGCTCGAAGAAAGCATGGAGGAACGCTACACAGAGCTTGCTACCCAAATCTCCAGCCTCCAATTCCCTCAGCCTTAGTTGGCCTTCTTTTCTACATTATACTTGACATTAATTAAATATGTTTTATGGTTATCTTGCTTAAACTTTGTTGCCCTTCTGTGGCCATTTCGTTGTTAAATTTTATATGGCTTGGATTTTATGTTGATTGATTTTCACACTTGTTTAAACTTGATGGTAATTGATCCTTGTTATGTAATGAATATTTCTTTTCTTTCCTTAAAGCTTCCATTGTTTTTGATAATGACAAAGGGGGAGAATAATGTATATAAGAGTAATGTATAATGAGATGAATATGAATGCAATGATTCAATACATATCTAACTGAAAAACAAAGGGGGAGACATACTCTATTCTAAATTATTCAACAAGTGGTCCTTTGTCATTTTACATGGATGTTAATTATTAATACTAACACCCCGAAGAGATGTCCATTAGTTGTCATCATCAAAAAAGGGGAGAAAGTATTTACATGTTGTAAATAGATTTTGATAATGACAAATGCACAAGAACAAGAAAAGACCTCATGGATCAAAAACAAGTACAAGGAACAAAATAAAGGAATACACAAAGAGGGATTCGATGAAACACAAAGCAAAGATCAAGAAACCATGAAGAACATGCTCCCAAATGATCAAAGAATCAAGAAAGTAATGCATCATGATCAAGGAAAGGAACCATAACTCAAAATGCATCAAAGGAACATCAAAAAGCATGGAAAAAACCAAACAACAAGGCTTGAATCGATTCACAAACGTATGATTCGATTTAGAGGCCTAAAAGTCTCAAAATTATGAAAATAGAATGTCCTGAATCGATTCACTAGAGCCTGAATCAATTCACACGAAGCTGACAGGCCTAAAATTTAAAACAGAACAGCCTGAATCAATTCACCATGTGTTGAATCGATTCACACGTCCCTAGAAGCCTAAAATGCCTAAATCAGAATGCCTTGAATCAATTCGGAAACGTATGAATCGATTCAAGTAGTGGGAAACATCACTAAAAAGACATTTTAGATGGGAAACATAGATCTAAAACCCACTATACGCAGAGACAAGCTAGAACCATTATGTGTAACGGCTATGAAGACCTCCAAAGCTCTATAAATGGATCTCGAACTCAAGCACAAGACACACCAACCAGAAGCAATCAATCAAAGCTTGCATTTATGCTTAGTAAGTCATTTTTCTTGTATAGTTTCATTATTCTAAAACTTTGAGCTTGTATTTGTAAATCCTCTCTTCTTGTTAAGAGTTACCATTGTGAGAACTTTCATTTGCTTATCCACTCTATTGAGAGAGCATAATCTTGTAATCTAAACACCAAAACACCAAGGTATTCACTCTAGGTTGAGTAGTCACAAAGGCTGGGGTTCAACCTTCTGGTATTAAGAGATTGTGAGATTGGGTGGGGTGCCCTTTGCTTATGAGGATTGGGTTCTTGAGTGTGGGACACTAGGAGGCAATTGCTCAAATGTTCAATAGTGGAATCCTTCAAGTGGGTTGCTTGAAGGTGAGACATACATCGAATTGGTGGAACTCGTTAAATTGGTTTGCATTTCTTCTTACCTTAAACTCTTTACTTGCTTATGCATACCAACTGTTTGTGGAATTGCCTGAGTTGATTGATTGAGTTAATTGTGTTGCTAAGAAGATACTTAATCATTGTACACCAACTATTTGATAAAATTACTGAACCATTATTCTCTCTTGATTCTCATTTCTCTGTTAAGTTTCCCTTATCTCTAAGAGTTCTTTATCTCAAATCAAACAATTTTTGTTTGTTGGATTATTGTTGCTTGAAAGTATTTTTATATCTTATTAAGATTGCATAAAGAACCAAGTCTAAAGGCATTCTAAGTTAAAGTTTTTAAACACTCAATTCACCCCCCTCTTGAGTATTGAGGCCACTTGAATAACAGGAAACTGGGTTAACCAGAAGACCACCGACATTGCGGTACTTTATTAAACTTACAAATATTTTTTTTATTTTTTTATACATTAATATTTACTAACATATTTAAGGCTAAGCTGGCCTCTCAGACACCTAACGGGGAGTACCTCCGACCCTTGCTTCTACCGATGACAATGCCATCTATTTAGAGGCTGTCGGAGGTATAAACAAGAAGGGGAGGTGTTTGGCCTCAGTGGGGTTGGCACCTGTTGGTGTATGCACTATGAGCTTTTTATGCTTTTTCATTTGTATCATTTTTTTATGCTTATCAATAAAATAAATATTTCAGTTTAAAATTGTTTTAAAACGTCTTTATCCTTAGAGTAATAGGTCATATAAAAATTATTCCTAAAATATCCCTAGTCAAGTATTTACATGGGGACATGTAAATACACTGAGACTAGTGTGTGAGTGTACTGATGACCTGATCTCACAGATCATAGATATAGATGATATCAAGTCTTCACACGGGTACACATTAAGAGTAATGATGTACTGGACAGACCCACCATGAGAACGTTGCATGGATCGTTACATGATTGTCATAAACGATTCTCAATGTGATAATGGTATATGTAGTCCTTCGACCTGAAGTCACTACGATTCCTACATGAGGAGTTTATTGTTTTAATACAATTAAACGTCTTCTGTAACAAGAGGACTATAAAGGTTGTGATTAGGCAATGAACAAATTATGCAGAGGGATGTGAGTGATGTAGATGAGATTTGTCTCTCCTATGTGACAGGAGCGATATCTATAGGCCACTTGATGGAGTAAGACTAAGAAAACGCATGGCCATGCTAGAAAGAATAAATATTAGATATTTATTCAGATTCAGTCTACTCCGGTATCAAGTAAAATAAATTGGGCCGTACAAGGATGATGCGACCATGCCTTGGGCCCAATTAGGATATCGTGACAAAAGGAACAAACATATTAAATAATTATCACTTATAGGTTATGTTGATAATTTATTATTAATATGACCGAGTATTTTACCTGTAGGGTCACACACATAGAGTAAGCCAATCAGAAAATGTTGTCTTATTTTAGTTGGACTAAAATAAAGCTATTGGGCCTAACTCATTTGGAATGAGTAAGGAGCCCAATTTTAGAGAGAACAAATTAGGTCAAACCTAAGCCTATAAATAGAGCATAAGATGCTCATAGGCCGTTCACTCAAGTGAGACACAAATTCGCAAAAGTTGCAAGAGCTACACGCCGTCAAACTAGTAGTTGGCAAGTGTTACGATTCTGGTGGGAGTGCTCGTGTGGACTCCTAAAGGACGAGGCTACAACTACTTCGGTGTTCTTCAAGAGGAAATCCAAAAACGATTTTTGTGTTTGTTTTGTGCTTTGAAACACGGAACCTTGCAAATCCTTTGGAATCCCTTTTTTTTCCGCTGCTCATGTTTAGGGATTTCCTAACAGCACCCAGAGAGCCAGGACTGGGAAGGCCCCACCCTCTTCCTCTATGTTGCCAGCAGATGTTATTCAGGTCATTCAGAACTTGAACAACAAACTCGTAGAGGAACGCAGACAGAGGCAGCTGGTGGAGGAGCGAGCTGAGCGGGATCGAGAGGACAATCATCGGCTGATGGCTCAGCAGGAGGCTCTGATACACCAGTTATTGGAGTAGTTACCGGCTGGACTTGGCGACAGAGCCTCTACTTCCAGAATACCACCCTAGGATCCCCCCTAGTTGATTCTTATTTTGTTGATTATTTTTTTAGTGTTACATATTTTTGTATTTATTTTTTTATTGTTACACTTTTTTGTATTTATTTTTTTATTGTTTGAGTTGTAAATATTATGACGGTTTACTATATTTTATATTCCATTGTGTTTGATGATGTTATATTAATTATTAAAATTATTACAAAAAAATTATCATATATATAAATATTTAACGAAACTTTATAAAAGAACCTTAAATCATCAAATATAAGAAAGAATTAAAAAAAACTTTAATATTAGCGATGACAAAATTGGGTCATTACAATGTAAGTACATTAGCGATGGATAAATGGGTAACCCATCGGTACGTTTATGCCTATGTAGCTACGACAAACCCCGTCGCTAACCTTGTGCTATTTAGCTACGAAACACGCTGTCGCTACCCTTGTCCCTATTTATCTACGATAAACCCTGTCGCTAACGTTGTTCCTATTTAGCTACGATAAACCCTGTCGCTAAGCTTGTGCCTATTTAGCTATGACCTCAAGTCGTCGTTACGTTTGTGTCTATGTAGCTACGACAAACCCCATCGCTAACATTATGCCTATTTAGCTACGACAACAGGCCATCGCTAATCTTGTCTCTATGTAGCTACCACCTTGTCCGTTGCTAATGCTGTCCCTATTTTAACTACAGTGTCAGCAACGGCTGTTTGGAAAAAGAGCTGTTAGCTATGGAACTAGCCAAGGGATTGTGTCCTGTTCGTCGCTAAGTTAGCGATGGGCATCTGTATTTTCGTAACTATAATTCAGTGACAGGGTTAGACTGTCACTAAGTTGACCACGGTCTTCTAGCCCGTCGCTGAGATGTTAGCCACCAAGAATGGAGTGACGGTATTTTGCCATAGCAACGTCCGTCACTAATACAAGTAGCGACGGGGTTTTAATTATTAGCGACGGGTTTGTTTCATCGCTATTGCATCTTTTTTTGGTAGTGTGTATAGAGCTTCGGTTTTTAGTTTGAGAGCTGGTACATGGCACCATCATATCTTCACCGTGCAATATCCAATGAGTATAACTATGAAGAAAACCATTACACAGTAGATGTTCTCACATATCTTCCAAGTCTAGCCGATGTAGGTTTAAGCATTTAACACAAGGGCAAAAATACCTTTCATTCACCTCCTCAGCATTCCTCGCTACGAATTCTATAAATGTTTTAACTCTACTCTCGTACTCTAGACTTATGCGTGATGCAGTTAGTCAACTCTGATCCATACCAACTTTTATAAGGTGCTATGATCAATCTCACTTTCAGGATGACAATTATTTCTATACGTCATTGATATATACAGGTTAGGAGTTATTTTAAAATTTGATTAAATTTCGGTAGCAGTTTGCATTAGTCTCTAAGTACACAAAATGAGAGTGGTCAAATCAAATTCAACCACAACCAAATATGCACCCAGAGAACAACACAAAATGCAAGTTACCAAAACTTTATCAAAATTTAAAATAACTCCTAACTTGTACATACCAACGGCGTATAAAAATAATTGTTCATCCCAAACTGTCCAAACAGATAATTCAAGATTCAACACAAATGATGAAATTAATTAATTTAATGACCATTTGTATCGAATCTCAAATGAGAAACTATGGTTCACTCACGCAAAGCAACTTTCATACTAGTTAACTAGTATAAGCCTACGAGTTTGCAAGATTCAAAACCACACACATACAACAGCAACAAAAATAACATTATATGAGAACAACAAATAGCAATAGAAATAACATTATATACTGTACAGTGGAATGTAAATTCTAATTAAAAATAATACTTAAAAATGTGTAATAATTTACTTAACTTTTCTCCTAATATTGTAATAATTTACTTAACTTGTCTTCTAACTTGTACATACTAGTGTGCTAGAGTGATATTTTTGTTTATCTCTATATTCCCTTTGCATTCTCTACAACAATTAAAAAGAGAAATCTATTCCTGAATATCATACTACTAGTTTTCAAAGTCAATGTCCTACATCCTATATTTTTATTAACTATAAACATCATTCATACACATAAATAGTATTATAGTACTATAATTCTCTGCAAGTTAAAAATCAAATAATAGCCCATTAACAGTTGCTAATTTTCTCAGATTACTCATTGCCACTATACCTTGTTTATTACTAGATTTCATTACACTTTTATTTCATACTACTTAACCCTTGTTGTTTAAGGCAAGAATCTGAAGCTAGATTTGAGTCCAATGTCCAAACAGAAAAGGGCTCATTCATGACTGAGCAACCTTCATAAATTTAGTTATGAAGATAGAGGTATCAATCTTTGAAACCCAATAGAGTAATAACACATGAGGGCATATATAAGAGCAATAAATGAAACCAAAATAGTATATATCGAAAAAATAGCAAAAAATAGAAATAACACAATGTATATGAGATGAACAACAACAGTGATGAGCATGCTTTGACAGGGAAGGACTTACCGGACAATGCTTCCAAGATGAGAACAAGCAACGCATAAGAAGAACGAAACAAGAGCAAAAAAAGGAGGCATAGATGTTATCAGTAGCTAGAAACGATTGGGGAAGATAAGAACCAGCACGAAAAAAGAAGGAGCAAAGTGAAAAAAGGCTATCAGGCATGGCTTTTGAAGTTTCTAAAAATATATATAATCATGGATCCCCTTGCAACTGTGATTATATTACACATATAATCACAGTTACACCGATATCCGTGGTTAAATATTAACTCTATAACCACGGTTAAAACCACAACCGTGCTCGTATCCTTCAATATATAATCACGGTTGTAGAGTCAACTGTGGTTATATAGTCCCCAACAGATATACCCTAAACCCTAAACTATATATCCACGATTGGAAATACAACCGTGATTATATATTTATGCATACGATCACGGTTCTGATGTTATCCATGATTACATAGTTACCCCTGAAACCTACAACCACGATTATCCATGTAAATGTAGTTATATGGTATTTTAACCATGGTTGTTCACCACCCGTGATTATATTGTTTACCTTATACTTTCAAAAATGCCACCGTGTATTCTTTTATCACTGATCTGCTTTAACCTATGATTATATCCAGTTGTTATATCCACTTTTTGCACTAGTGCAATTACCAAGTTCTATATGTGCAAATTGATTTCATTCGGTGGTTGGTTTCTTTTGTCAAATTACTCTGCATGCTCATTGGTCAAATTTCCATGGTCATCTATTTGCGTGAATTTGGAATCAATGATTATTTAGTCTTGGCAAACACTATGCATAAATTCTATTCAATCTTAGCAATTACTTGGTCAGTTACTGTTCAAGTCAAAAATTGTGACTTGTGCGTGCTCAATTTTTTTCGTAAGAGTTTTGGCCCAGCCATTTCTCGTGCCACCGCTCTATTTAATTTCAAATGTATAAAATAAATAAATAAATATTGTGAGCCCATTTTTAAAAAAATCAGAATCCTTTTGCATAATAAATTTTTTTTCTTACACAAAATTTTTATTTTAGAAGTTCTAGACATTTGTTGTATGCTTGCCTTTTTGTGTTGCATTTTTAATTTTGTTGATTGTCTAGTTGTGTTAATTTTTTCCTTCCATTATATGTCTTGGAATTAATTCATAGTATAGAGTGTCATCTTCTTTCATTTGAACTTTTATTGATTTTTAGGTTGGTCTCTTGTTGAGTCTTAAAATCCTTTTCAGTAATCATTTCTTTCAAATTGAAACTTTTTTTGCTTGTCTTCTTCCTTTCAAGTTTTGTCTTTGAGTTTCTATTTCCTTTGAAATTTCTCTTGGATTTTCTCTTCCTTTATCTCAAAGGGTAGCATTCTTTGGGAAATAGTATATGAGAGTGCAAATTGAAGGAGGTGAAAACAATTGAAGGTCTAAAGGAGAAGTTAAGTGAAAAACAATTTTGTGAGAGAAGTGTTAGTCCTCAAATTTACAATAAAATCTTTAATAAAATTTTGTAAAAATAATAAAAATTAGCTTAAATTGTTAGAAAATTAGGTTTTAAATTCAATAAATGGATGTTGTTGGAAATAATCTGCCCTTGATCAATTTTCTTTAGTTTTGCATTGAAAAAGTAAAGAATTTAAAGAGAAAAATGAAGATCTAGAGAGTTGACGCGTAGCATCAACCCCACGCTACGCGTGGGGATTTCTGATGCTGACTCTACGCGTTACAGCCACGTGTAGCGTCAGAAGCTATGTGGACTCCACTTCCAGGTGGCCAAGCACTCAACCTTTGACCCATAATTCGCCTCTCCACTACTCACAAATGTCCAAGCCGAAGTGGAGACAGGGAGAAATGGCAAGGCATGATTGAATTAATAATTCCATAGTGGCCACTTCAAGCTGTTTAATGGGAGCTGAGTCAGGGACCTGACGCGTAGCGTCAGACTGGTGCGTAGCGTCAGCACCCTTCCTCAACTCTATAAATAGGGCCATTCTCCACACTCCTAAGCATCCATCCCATATTTTGAGTTCTCTTCTTCTCTAATACACTCGTGTTTGAGTGGTTCCTTTATGAGTTTGTAGTTCTAGAATAGTTTTCTAGATACTTGAGAGTGTTGTGTAGTATTTTGATCGTTGTACCGTGAAGTTTCCATCGCCTTTGTAATGTCAATCACTGTAAGTGTTGTTTTTACTTTCACCATATATAACTAATTTGTTTATGTTGGAATTGATGAACTAGTCTATTGATTATGATGTTGTGAATTCGATCTCTTCATGTTTATGATTCAAGTGCATGTTAGTATTTCAATCTTTTATTAGTATGAGCATCAAACGGGAGAATGATTTTCATGCGTATTGAAACTTGTTTTATTAGTGTGAATGTCAAACGGGAGAATGATTATTCATGCCTTATTAAAACTTGATTTAACAAAAGTAAAAGTTGGAATACCCTTAATATGCCAATTACTAGGGATAGAATTGGTACTTATTGTTGCCATAAGGCCAGGACTTAATGTAAGTTTTTTTTACTAAGAAAACTCATGAGGGATCGGACTTTATAGTGAATACTTAGAATTTATATCACGAGGGGTCGGTTATAATGATTTTAAGCTACAATGACATGAACTTGATGATTAAATATGCATGTCTTGAGTTCCTCCATTGCTATTCTAGATTAGGAATCCAAATTCCAACATAATTTGTTTATCTGTGTTTTACCCTCAAGTATCTTAGCTATTTTAAATTGCAACTCAACTTTTTAGATAGATTGTTATTTTCTTTTTATCACATGAACAACTCAGCTATGCAATCTTATGAATATTGTATGAATTGTATATAAATTATTCTTTTGTAAATAGGTTTTGATAAATTTACTATAGTAACTAAAAAATTACTGTAATTATTGGACTTTCAATCCTAGTGGAACGATATCTAAATTTTGAAAACTACAAACGAATGGTGCGCTTGCGAATTAAAAGACCCAACACACATCTTTGAAAACTACAAACGATTGGTGCGCTTGCCAATTAACCAGTGACAGCGAAGAGGTCAGAGCCCTGGAGGTGTGCCAAGCGGAGGATTGATGCCAAGGAACCGAGTGATTATGAAATGAAAGATGTGTGTAATATATAGAGTTTTCCATATATGTGATGCTACAACACGTTGTGTGTTGAACTGAATTTGAATCGGTATGTTGATTAATGTGGATATAAATTTATGATGCCAATGTGATCGGTGTTGAATTTTTATGAGTATGATATGTATATATATATATATATTGGCACGGAGCCAATAATAGATGTATGTGATAAATTGCTATGGGAAGGTTAGTAAATAATTTTTTGTTGTAGCATACTTGTTTACCGGGTGAATCTCTCCCGAGCGGATCTAGTCTTGTCCGAGCGAGGGCCGGGGAAATTTGATCCTATGCCTATTTCGCTCAAATGAGTATCCCTTGCCCCTTCTGAGTATAGACAGATTAGAATGTTTCCGAGTGAAATATGACCGAGAGAATCACCTCCGAGTGGAGGTTAAGATGTTCCCGAGTGAGATACAACCGAGAGGACCATTTCCGAGTAAAAGACTTGTTAATTTTCCTTGTAGGTCCCATTGTTCACTCAGGTTTAAAGTGTAGAATTCGCCCAAGCGAGTCAGAACTCGCCTAAGCGACCTTCACGGGTTTCGTTTAAGCGAATCGGGGTCTCGCTCAGGCAAATGACCCCTGTCTTCATTTTCTTCTTCCGCTGATTTTAATTAATTTCATTTTTATTAATTGATTTATTCACTATTATCTATTATTTTGTGTATGCTTAAGAAAAATAAATATTATTTTATATTAGGACCTAATTAATTTTCATTAAACGTGAAAAATGTATGGTGAAAAATGATTAAATGGAGATAAATAAATGTAATATTGACACGGGTCGTCACAGGTGGTATCAGAGCAGTTCTTTCTAGAGCCGGGAGCATGGGTCAATCCAATAATTGTGTGAGTCCTATATTGGACTATTTTTGCATTCTATTGCATTGTGCTTGTGGTTTTTTATGTTATTAACAGAATAACTTGACATCATTCCCTTGGCACTCCGGCGGCGTTGTATTTTATATGTGTATGAGGTAAATATCCGACTCCCTGGTGGATCATTAGTTATTAATGGTGATGTGTTTGTTTATTGTAGAACTACATTATGGCTGAGGGAACTAGTTCTGGTGGAGGAGATGACTTCTTCTTAAAATTTTCCCAATTGATGAATAGGACTGAATCTGGTCCTACTCTTGACAAATTCCTGAAAAAGAATCCCCCTGCTTATAAAGGAGGGCATGATTACGATGAGGCGCATGTTTGGATAAGGGAAATAGAACAAGCTTTTGAGTATTTCGACTGCTCAAAGGAGTAGAAGGTGCAGTTTGCAACTTACCAGTTGAAGGACGAGGCTAGGATATGGTGGTCTAGGACCAAGGTACAAATGAATGCGGCAAGTAAACCGCTGGTGTGGGTGAATTTCCGTAGTAGGTTTCTTGTCAAATGCTTTCCTGATAATTACAAAATTCGTAAGGAGATGGAGTTTTTGAGATTGGAACAAGGCCGAATGTTAGTGGCCGAGTATACTACCAAGTTTGATGAGTTGTGTGACTTTTATCACCCTTTCTCTTTGGAAGGAACCGAGGGTTGTAAATGTGCTAAGTATAAAGCTGGATTGCGAATTGAACTTCGCAGTGTGATTGTACCGATGGAGATTCGAGATTATCCGACTTTAGTGAATAAGGCTAGGTTGATTGAGGAAGTGCAATTACAGAGGACATTTCAGCCAAAAGAGAGGTTGTTGAAGGCAAGAGGATTCAGCTTCAAGAAAATGGGTCAGTTCTTTCGTGGTGGTAAGTCTTCTGCTACGTCTTCTTCCTCTTCTGGTTGGGGTTCTACTGGCCGATCGTGTAGTCAGTCGGGTAGCCGCGCATGCTATAATTGTGGCCAAGAGCGCCACATTGCGAAACACTGTCCGACTAGTCAAATCGTTTGTTTCCAATGTGGACAACCGGGACACCTTAGGCCTGATTGCCCATAAAGGCAGCAACCGAGTAGACATGGTAACCGAGCCAATACTTCTGGGACTCGGGGTGCTAATTTTCTGAGAGGAGGTAGAAGCGGTGGTGGTCGTGGAGGCCAACACTCGGGGAGGTCTGATGTTCAATCCAGTGGCGCTCAGAATGTTATGTTCGGGCGAGTATTTGCCTTTGATGCTTTGGAAGTTGCAAGGACTGACAACTTGGTGCAGGGTAAGTGCCTTATTCATGGCCATCTAGTAAATATAATTTATGATTCGGGTGCAACCCATTCTTTTATCTCTGAGAGTTATGTACGATGGCTTGGTTTACCAGTTATGTTAATAGAGAATGCTCTTAGTGTCTCCACTTCTACTGGCTCCACTTTCCGTGCAACCACTATGTATGGGGAATTACCGATGCAAGTTGAAGATCATACCTTTCTGGTGAATCTAATTTGTATGCCATTGAAGAACCTAGATGTTATCTTAGGTCTCAATTGGTTAGCTGCTAACCATGTTATGGTGGACTGCTATCGAAAGACCATCATTTTCTCCCAGGAACTCGACACAAAGAACGTGGTGAGTGATATCTCCGCAACTTATGTTATTCTATTTACTTCAAAGGGTCGGTATAATCTTATGTCGAGTGATATTCCGGTAGTGTGCGATTTCCCTGATGTGTTTCTGGAAGAAATTCCGGAGTTGCCTCCGAGTCGGGAGATTGATTTTTCAATTGATTTGATTCCCGGGGCTGAACCTGTGTCCCGTGCGCCTTATAGGATGTCTTCTGTAGAATTGACCGAAGTGAAGAAACAAGTGAACGAGATGTTAGAGAAGGGATTTATCCGACCGAGTGCTTCACCGTGGGGCGCTCCTATACTATTGGTGAAAAAGAAGGATGGTAGTATGTGGATATGTATCAACTACCGATAGTTGAATAAGTTGACGGTTAAGAATAAATATCTGTTGCCACGGATCGACGATTTGTTGGATCGGTTACGAGGCGCTGTAGTATTTTCCAAGATCGACTTGAGGTCAGGATATCACCAAATACGAGTGAAGTCGGAAGATATTACAAAGACGGCGTTCCGGACTCGGTATGGACACTTCGAGTATGTTGTAATGCCTTTTGGAGTGACAAATGCTCCTGCCATCTTTATGGACTACATGAACCGGATCTTTCAACCGTACTTGGATCAATTTGTGGTAGTGTTCATCGATGACATATTGGTGTATTCGAAGTCGGTTGAGGAGCATGCACAACATCTTCGAGTTGTTCTGTAGATATTACGTGAGAAAAGGTTGTACGCTAAGTTATCCAAATGTGATTTCTGGGAAGGAAGTGTACAATTCTTGGGGCATGTGATTTCCCGAGAGGGCGTGTTTGTTGATCCATCTAAGATTGAAGCAGTTATGGCTTGGCAAAGGCCTAGGTCGGTGACTGAAATTAGGAGTTTTCTCAGATTGGCTGGGTATTATCGTCGCTTCATTGAAGGATTTTTGTGTATTGCGCTTCCTTTGACTCGGTTCACGAGAAAGGAGAGTCCATTTGTATGGTCGGAAAAGTGTGAATTGAGTTTCTAAACTCTTAAGCGGTGTTTGACTACTGCCCCTGTACTTGCACTACCTGATGTGACGAAGGAATTTGTGGTGTATTTGACGCATTTAAGTTTGGTTTGGGATGTGTGCTGATGCAGGATGACCGAGTGATCGCCTATGCCTCAAGGTAATTAAGACCGCATGAACAGAATTATCCGACTCATGACCTTGAGCTTGCGGCAGTGGTGTTTGCGTTAAAGATCTGGCGCCATTATTTGTATGGGTCTCATTTTTTGGTATTTAGTGACCACAAGAGCTTGAAGTACTTATTTGATCAGAAGGAACTAAACATGAGACAAAGGAGATGGGTGGAGTGTAACATCCCGAATTTTAAAATAGAAGATTAATTAAGGGAAATAAATATTGACAAGTTGAATATGAATTGTTTAAGGTCCCAATAAATTGAATTTATCTAAATTAAGATTTTTTTTAGGAATTATTGTTAATTTATAGAGATCGATTAAGCTGAATATGAGCCGGTTGAAATATGGGTGTCGGACCAAGTATCTCGGAATGAGATAATATTGGTCAGGGCTATAGAGAATAATATTGGGAATCCGAATATACATTTGGAATAATTTTAAGATGAAGTATTGAGCCCAAACGAAGAGCCTGTTAGTGACAAAAACGATGAATTTTAATAGATGAAGTTAAAATAAACCCAAAAGCCCAAAATTCTTTTCCTTCTTCACGCTGGTTTCTTCTACTGCCGTGGAAAAACTTTCCTTTTCATCTTACTCTCCATTTCACTCCCATTCTTCTTCTCTTCTTCTTCCAAGAAGCTTAAACTCAAGAGGTGATCATCTCCTACCCCATTTTCATTGAAGAAACTTGAAGGCTTGGAGTTCTCCCCTCTTCCTCCTCTCTTTTCCATGCTAATCCTTTCCTTCTCTTGAACCCATTTCATTTGGGTGTGAGGTAAGCACTTTCACCATCTTTAGAAGGGATTGGTGATGATATTATGGGGTACTATGATTTTGGGAGGAGATGCATGTGTATGGATGTTTATTAGAGCATTTAATGCTTATGCCCTAGAATGGGTTATCATAAATGCAAGTGTTTATGGGAGGATAATGATAGTTGGTGCATTAATAATGGTAGAGAATGAAGGTTTATGATGTATTAATGAAGGTGGATGGGTTTTGGAGGAAACCCTAACCTTGAAGTTGGGGAAAAATAGTTAATGTTAGTTTAAGAATGTGTTTTATGGAGAAATACATGATATTGAAAGACATAAATGTCGGTAGAAGGAGTTTTGTGAAGCTTGGAGATAGGGTTGTCTTGTAACCCTTGAATTTAATGATGGTGGCTTAATGGGAAGGAATTCCCGAAGCCTAATAAAGAATAAAAATGATATCCACAACATGCCTAACACATGTTGTGACATTATAAATATGAATATGACTAAATAGAATTGAATTGATGACTTGAGTAGTTGATTGATTAAGGTTTTACATGAATGTAAATGTAGGACCTATTCCGAACGACGAGGCGGGACCGTCTTATCAACCGGAATTCTTCTCTTGAGGTAGGAGAGGAGTCTAAATTCTAAATGCATGAATTTGAATGTTAATTGATTATGGTATGTAGTGTTATGCATGTTAGCCTTGCTTGAATGTTGTAAGAAATGATGATTTGTGGTGTGATGTAGTTAATATGTTTGGCAACATACTTTTGTGCATTTAGAATATTCATGGTGTGTTATGCTAAGGTGTGTAGTGAGCAATGATATGATGTTAAGTTGTATTACCATGAATGTGATATGAATGTTGATGTTGTTTGTTGAGATTGAAAATAAAGAGAATGCCACCCAAAGATTGAAACTATTGTGAACAATCAATGTTAATAAAAGCTTATGGTGTTGACGATGTTGGATGATGAGTGGCATGTGTAGGATGCATAGAGTGAGGAATGCATATGATTGCATTTGCATCCATGGCATACTGCATAGCTGCCGGTGTTGGAATTTTAGGGGATTCCCCCGGTTGGCGCAGTGGGAGGGCGGCTCGGTGCACGAGCATGATATATTTCCCCTGTGACTTGGTGTATAAGTTACGAAGCTGCCCATGTTGTGCTTTGGGGAGCCACATGTGGTTGACCCTTGTGGGGGGTGGCTCTTGAGGAGTAGGTGTCCCCGGTGGTCCTTGAGATCACAGCTGCCATGATATAATTCATGGTTGGCCCGCAACACTCTATGTTGATTATGTTGTATACCGCGGTCATGGTGAAAATGGCCAAGTGTTGCAAGATGGGTGATGCGGTTTGGTACCAGTAAAACTATTGATGAATGCATGCAATTTAAAGAATAAGTGTACACATTTTACTACTACAGTAGGGGTGTGGTTTAATGACCATACTTGAATCCCACAGTTGATGTTGAATTTCCCATAGTAGATCTGCAATTGTTGAAACATTCCTTGTGCATATGCATTAGTTAAGAGCATTTGTATATAGAAGGAAGTATACCAAAGTGGTGAGATGTGGTGATGATTGTGTGAGGTGGTAAAAATATAATTAAGACAACATAAAAAAAATATGAATACCAGTTAGAGGTTGTGTGACAATTCAATGATTGAATAATGTGATTATGTATATGCTTATGTGCTTTGTGTGAAATTGTGTTGGTATATGGCATGGTGAATATTATTGATGTGCAAAGTATACATGTGTGAAAGCCTAGATGCATAATCACTTGGTATTCATATTCATTCCTTTGGAATATGGACTCACTCTCCCATGTTGTCAATTTTAGACTTGTGATGCAGGGCATTCATGGGAAGTTTAAGCATTTTGAAGTATACTTATGGTTGTGGAGGTAATTAGTGTATAGGGAGTGCCTTGGACGGCGATATATATAAACATATGTATTTTGATGAGCAGGAGATGTAATGAATGGGTATTTTGGAAGTTTACTTGATAGATGATTTTGGAGGGTCATGGAGGAAAATGAGAAATTGTATGTGTATCTCATTTTCATTTGTGACCCAGGTATGTATGAAGGATTTGTTTATATTGGAAAGTTTCTATATGCTGATGAATGAATGAAGAATTATATTTGACTGTCGATTTTATTAAGTTGAGATGATGGAGAATTGAATCTTATGTGTTTGGAAAGTTGAATGGAATTTAAGAATATGATGGTGTATAATCAGTTTTAAATGACCCGAATGAGGATTGGTATGTAATGCATTCTGGTAGAATCAGTGAAGTTCAATTTTAGTGAGCTATGTTGTGTGAATTTCGGGTCCTGCATAGTACCTGATGATTTCGCTTAGGCGAGGAGGATTCTTGCCCGAGCGAGAGCCTCCCCTGTTTGGAAATTAGTTTCTAGACAATTCTCGCTCAAGCTAGAGTGAATCTCGCTCAAGCGAGATTGTCCCAGTATCAGTGTTTAGACACTGGAGGAAATTCGCTCAGGCGAATGGAGCTTCGCCCGAGCGAGGGCGAAGGGAATTAGCTACTAGATGAAACCCGCCCGAGCGAAGGGTCTTGAAGGATGGCATTCGCTCAGGCGAGACAATTAAATGATGAGTGGGTGAGTTCGTGGATGAATCCTTCCCAAGTGCGAGGTTTAGAAATAAACTAAGTGTTGGTAAGATTTCTGAGTTAATTCCGAGTGACCCATGTCCGAGTCATGACTTTCCGAGTGAGGAAGTGTACATAATCCGAGTGAGAAGGTTCTTGAGTGGGATGGTTTGGGCTGAGGAGTCCCAAATGGGGAATCTCCGAGTCCAGTGTTCTTGTTCTGAGTAGTGTGTCCTGATTTTGTATTCTCCGAGTGGGAGAACACCGATTGGTGATACTCGGTGTGAGTTGCCCAGAATTTTCCCTGGAATAACTTTCCTTGAGTGAAAAAGAGAGGTAGTCGGATTGTAACAAAATGTCGAGTGAAAGCCGAACAGACAATGAGTCGGTCTTGGAATGAAATTCCGAGTGAATGACTAAATAGGGGTGAGTCAGTTTCTGAGAAGTTTTCTTAGTGAAACACCAAGTGGATGTCTGAGTGAGGGAGGACTCGGTTAGGACTACTGTTGCCGAGTAGAGGATTGAGTGAATGATGGGTCGGTCAGGTTATCTTGCTGAGTGGTGAACTTGTGTACCTTGAATCAGTCTCAGGAAGACTCTGCCGAGTGAGAACCTGAGTGTCTTGAATCGGTTTTGGAGGGATTACGCCGAGTGAAAATGATGTGTGTTGGGAGTCGGATTTGGTGGGGCTTTGCTGAGTGTAAACTTATGTATTGGAAAGCATTATTAGATGAGTGGGTATTGGCCCAGCTCTGTAAGGTGTTCGCCTAGGCGAGGAAGTCTCGCCCAAGCGAGTCAATCATGAATTAGATTCTGGACAAATTTCGCTCAAGACTCGCTGGCTTCACCCAAGCGAGGGTTGTGTGACTCGCTCAAGCGAGTAGGGGTTCGCTTGAGCGAGATCGTTGCCTGATGCTCATTCCTCCCTTTCGCCCAGCATTCCTCAGTGTTCGCCCAAGCGTGCCACGCAGGTTCGCTTAAGCGAATTGATTCTCGCTTGACCGAGTGGTACCTGATGCTCTACTAAATTAATTTTACTTAGAATTTTATTTTAAACGCTTACAACCTTATTTTCATATTATTAGTTGAGCATCTTGTTTTAATATTAAATCTTAAGTGTTTTGAATCTCATCCCTCATTATTATGTAATTCTTCTGCTGATTCAGATTGGAAAATTACTATAAAGATTATATTTTTAAATCGTACCCTCTCATATCTTCATATATGGGAGTGGTTTATCTTAGATCCAGGGGTTTGGTGAAAAATAATTCACCACTCTAATTATTTGATTTATTAATATTTTTCAAAAATGTGAAAAATTTTCCCCTATTTCCGGGGTGTCCCATGGAGTACCTAAAGGATTATGATTTCGATTTGAGGTACCACCCGAGTAAGCAAATTTTGTTGCCGATGCGCTGAGTAGAAAGTATTGCATGCAGCTTTCTTGATGGGCAAAGAGCAAGAATTGTTGGAAATCTTTCGTGATATGAACATTGGGGTTGTTATGAACGCTCCGAATCAAATTATAGTCGGAATGCTGAAGATCTCCAATGAATTTCTGGAATCTTTAGCTGTGGCCCAAAGGGACGATGAAGAGTTGCTGGAACTGCTTGACACTCAAGCAAGAGGTAAAGATATGGAATTAACTAAAGGTAATGATGGAATGTGGAGGTTTCGAGACCGAGTGGTGGTGCCTGCAAAAGGTGATTTCAGGCAAGCCGTGCTAGCTGAAGCACATAGGAGTTCTTTAAGCATTCATCCGGGTGTTACCAAGATGTACCACGACTTGAAGAAAGAATTCTGGTGGTCGGGAATGAAGAAAGCAATAACTGAATATGTGAAGTCTTGCGTGATATGTCAGAAATGTAAGGTTGAACACCAGAGACCCCCTGGATTGCTCCAACCACCGGAGATTCCGATTTGGAAGTGGGAGAGTATTACTATGGATTTTGTATCCGGGTTACCTCGTACTCGGTCTGGATGTAATGCAATTTGGGTAATTGTAGACCGGTTGACCAAGAGTGCTCACTTCTTGGCTATGAACATGAAATGGTCATTGGACCGACTAGCTAGGTTGTACATTACGGAGATTGTAAGATTGCATGGCGTACCTTCAAGTATTATTTTCGATCGGGATCCTCGATTTACTTCCAGATTTTGGGGAAGCCTGCAACAGGAATTGGGTACTGAACTAAGAGCCTGTTTGGTTATTTGGTTTGGTTGGTCAAACCTCGGTTTGGCCAACCCCAAAAATAAATCCTACGGTCAAACGGAGTTTTAACTATCTCGAACGGCGTGAAGGATCAATATCAACCCTTAAATTTCTCCATTTCCCCAACTCCGTTTCCCCAACTGGAAACCAAATGGACCCTAAGACTGAGTTCAGCTTATCGTCCGCAGACTGATGGTCAGTTGGAACGGACTATACAGACCTTAGAGGATATGCTTAGAGCCTGTGTATTGGAGTAAGGTGGCTCATGGGAAAGATACTTGCCATTGGTGGAGTTTGCGTATAACAACAGCTATCATAGTAGCATCGGTATGGCTCCATATGAAGCTCTATTGGTCGGAGGTGTCATACACCTTTGTGTTGGAATAAAAATGGCGAAGCCATTCATTTGGGACCCGAGTTAATCCAGGAAATGAGTGAACAGGTTGCCTTGATCCGAGAGAAAATGAAGATTGCCCAAGACTGACAGAAAAGTTACTATGACAATCGGCATAGACCACTTGAGTTTCAAGCGGGAGATTGGGTATTTCTGAAGGTTTCACCGACCAAAGGTGTAGGTCGGATATTGAAGAGTCATAAGCTTAACCCGAGATACATCGGGCCATATCAGATTTTGGAGAGGATCAGTGATGTAGCTTACCGACTGGATCTTCCCCAGTCGTTGACTAATATCCACAATGTATTTCATGTGTCACAACTCCGAGCGTACATTCCTTGTGATTCCATGATCGTGCTGAGTGATTCTATCGAATTGAAGGAGGACCTAATGGTGGAAGTTACACCGATCGGTATTGAAGAATACCAAACTAAACGGTTAAGAAACAAAGAGGTACCATTGGTAAAGGTGAAGTGGCAAAATTTAAATGGGATAACCTACACGTGGGAGTTGGAGTCGGACATAAGACGGGTGTACCCCGATCTTTTTCAGTAAGGTGCGTTGATTTCGGGACGAAATCCCTTTTTAGGGGGTGGATGTAACATCCTTGATATTTTAGTAAAATTATGATTGGAAAATATTAATAAATGTTTTAGAGATTTATTTGATATTTTTATGAATTATTAGGCAATTATGAATAATTAACTATTGTGGAAATAAATAAATTTATTTGGTTGATTAATTACAAAAAGGTTAAATGAGGTGAAATTAGAAGGAGGTAAAAGTTTAATTAAAACTTTCAAAGAAAATATAAAAGAAATGGGGAAGTGACCATTTTGCCCCTAAGCCTTAAATAATAAAGGTTTCCTTTCTCCTTCCTCATTATTCACGCGAGCCTACTTCTTCTTCTTCTCCTCCTCCCTCGCTGCCGAGTTGCATGCTCCAAGGGAAGGCTTCTTCCGTGTCAAAACTTCGAACGAACCCTATTTCCGTGATCATGGTTTCGAGGTGAGTCCAATGAACCGTTTAAATTGGGTTATCTCATCTCTTTCGTTTTCTCCTTTGGACCGAATGGTCATGCATGGCGGGGTAAGGTTCTGTTTTCCACTCCTCTAGTGTGTGTGAGCTCAAAAATGGTCTTTAGAGCAGAGGGTGGTATGACGTTAATCAATTTTGCATTCCAACCCCTGTAGGTAACAAAACGAACATCGGAAGACTGAGTGACGAAGCTAGTGTTGGATTCAGAGGTGAAACCGTGAACCCAACGCTTAGAGGACATAATCGGCATCAAGAAAAAATTGTTGAAGCTTGGAATCGAGGTAAGGGGGTGTTCAAGTTGTAATTAATTAGAATAGGTGCGTATTTTGGGTTCGGGTCACCGAACTAAGTATTAAAATGGTAAGAAAGATTGTGGATAATGATTGCATGTGTATGTATGTATGAATATGAATTGGGTATGGTTTATGATGAGTGTGAGATTAAAGTGTTTTGCATTATGATGATTCGATGTGTAAAGTGGTATTGTGATGATGGGCTTGACAAGTAGGTCGCCCAGTGGCAATGTGATGGCGGGCTTGACAAGTAGGTCACCCATTTGATGAGTATGTGTTGTTGTTGATGGCCACTTGTTATATGATATGATGAATGTGAGTTATGCATGTATGATTATGTGGTGTGGGATGGCCGACGGTATGTATAGCCCCTCGTTTTTGGCTCCCGTGGTTTTTGTGCCCAGTTGAGCTACCCAGTGGTCAAGTAGGACCCAGTGGTTGAGGTGGAGAGTCAAGCAGGACTCGGTGAACCAAGCAAGGTTCACGGGGTGTCAAGTAGGACCCCTAGCTAAAGGCCGATCCTTTAGTATCCGGATACTAGGCGTCGATTTTATGTGAGAGTCAGTGGTGATGATTGATGAAACTATTGGCATTGTATGATGATGTGTATGTACTTGATTATATTTGTCGAGTTTGATTTGCTATATTGTCGAGTGTGATTGACTATATTTGCCGAGTGTGATTGGCTATATTTGCCGAGTGGGATTGGCTATATTTACCGAGTGTGATTGGCTATATTTGCCGAGTATGATTTGCTATATTCGCCGAGTTTGATTTGCTATATTTGCCGAGTGTGATTGACTATAATTGCCGAGTGTGATTGGCTATATTTACCGAGTGTGATTGGCTATATTTGCTGAGTGTGATTTACAAATTGAGGAATAAGCAATCGGACAGAGTTTATATACATGTAAATTTGTTAATTTCTGTTCTAGATTAATTATGATGCCAAACACTCACCCTTGCTGTGGTTTTCAATTGAGTAACTAGTGACAGGGAAGAGGTCGGAGCCCTGGAGGTGCGCCAAGCAGAGGATTGATGCCAAGGAACCGAGTGATTATGAAATGAAATATGTGTGTAATATATAGAGTTTTCTGTATATGTGATGCTACAACACGTTGTGTGTTGAACTAAATTCGAATCGGTATGTTGATTAATGTGGATATAAATTTATGATGCTAATGTGATCGGTGTTGAATTTTTATGAGTATGATATGTATATATATATATATTGGCACGGAGCCAATAATAGATGTATGTGATAAATTGCTATGGGCAGGTTAGTAAATAATTATTTGTTGTAGCATAGTTGATTACCGGGCGAATCTCTCCCGAGCGGATCCAGTCTTGTCCGAGCGAGGGCCGGGGAAATTTAATCCTGTGCCTATTTCGCTCAGGCGAGTATCCTTCGCCCCTTCCGAGTGTAGACAGATTAGAATGTTTCTGAGTGAAATATGACCGAGAGAATCACCTCCGAGTGGAGGTTAAGATGTTCCTGAGTGAGATACAACCGAGAGGACCATTTCCGAGTAAAAGACTTGTTAATTTTCCTTGTAGGTCCCGTTGTTCGCTCAGGTTTAAAGTGTAGAATTCGCCTAAGCGAGTCAGAACTCGTCTAAGCGACCTTCACGGGTTTCGTTTAAGCGAATTAGGGTCTCGCTCAGGTGAATGACCCCTGTCTTCATTTTCTTCTTCCGCTGATTGTAATTAATTTCATTTTTATTAATTGATTTATTCACTATTATCTATTATTTTGTGTATGCTTAAGAAAAATAAATATTATTTTATATTAGGACCTAATTAATTTTCATTAAACGCGAAAAATTTATGGTGAAAAATGATTAAATGGAGATAAATAAATGTAATATTGACGCGGGTCGTCACAGGTTATCTGCACCTCTCCAACCTACCATCATACATTCTCCTAGTTTTGACCCACAAAGAATCCTAGTGTTTCCCACATCCCCTTGCTTTCCATCACAAATGCCCTTTGAACAGAACATGTTAAACACCCACTTGACCTCTCCATCAAACTTTGTAGAGTTTTATGTCTTAAAATTTGAAGAAAGGAAAGTTCTTTATGCTATGCAACAAGGCCAACGTCCTCAAGAACGTCATCGTTGCTTGATTATACTTGGAAAGTAGATCCTCTTTTCCTTAGACCGCCTTAACCCTAAGTCTGTGATCATTGAAAAAGGAAGATTAAAGAAGTCAGTCCCACCAAGGTCTGACTACTTTAAGGCTCTTTGGGATGAGTAAGGATATCAAAGTGGGTCAAGCCCGGCGGGCTATCCCACCAACTCACCTAAAATGGGGCGGGGCGAGTTGACCAAATTTATTCCACGGTGGGTTCAAGATTGGCCCGCCCCACCCCGTATTTTTACAGGTTTTTGGCGGGGCAGGGTGGGTTGACTTGATGGGTTATATGATTTTTATTTTAAAAAATAATAATATAATATTAATAATATCTTATAAAACATTTTCTAATTTTTTTCATAGCATGTCACTTTGATTGGTGTTTGAGTTAGAATTATTAATATAATTGTATTCAAATTTTTTATTTTAGGTATATACTACTTTTTAAATTTAATTAACTTTTTCTTATTAAAATAATAATTTAATTGATTTTTATTAATTTTTATTAATTTATATTTTCAAGCAGACCAACCATTAACCAACCTCCTATTAAAAGTTTTTTTTTCAAATACTAAAAATAATTTTAATTTTTTAAAGATCATGCCAGCGCTCTCTATAATCATTATCTTTGGCAAATTGGACAACAGGGCTCCTACTTCAACACCCCCAAGTCTGAGGAATGCTTTCACCTAAGTTTCTTCTGGGTATGCTGAGGCTGTGTGTTCAAAACAAACGTCTTCGCTTGGAAAGACCTTGCTCTCTTTCCCAGTCACCCCTCTGTTATTTTCATTTACTCTCCTCGGATCATATGTGTTCAATGTGGTTATCTGCTTATTATTTCATAGTCTACCTTTGCCCCCATTCTAAATAGCTCAGCTAACTCTGTGATGTCCCCCATTTTTATTGATATCAAAATGGGGAGTAGAGAGTATAGTCTTTTATGGTTTGAGTCATATTTGTTTAAGAGGGAGTAGAGTGGTTTAAAGAAGAGTAGAGCAAAAATAAAAGTTTTGTAATTTTTCCTTCATCGAGTCCTGTGCAAATTATATGTCTTTGAATGAAAAATCTATTGTTGACTTATATTGCTCTTAAAATATTTTAGATAAATATGCTCTGTTCATTAAAAGTCTGAGTTGCATAACTGCTCTATCTTGATAAGTCAAAGTTTGCTCTGATCATATATCTATTTTGGCTATCTATTTAAAAGCATCAGTAAATATATGAGCTCTGATCTTGTCTGGAATTTGCCTCAACATCAATGCATATATATATAATTTTCTAAATTATTGCTCTGATGCTATGACTTGATATGAATTATGAAAATATGGTGCCCTCTCTCTAGTATGCTTTGCTTATCACAGATTCTATTTAATAAAAGACTTGATATTTGCTATCAACAAATAAGGAGAGATTATTAGAACTAAGTATGGTTTGTAAAGGATTTTTAAATCATTGGTTATTATTTACCAGACCCCTAGATTTGGTAATAACACACATTAAGGCATTTAATTAAATAAAGTCTACCTACGTGTTATATAACTTGTTAATTAAGAGTTTCAGGTTATAAATAGGGAGCCCACCAATTAAAAAGTCTGCCTTGAACCATGCAAATGATTTCAAAACAAGTCTGTTTGGGGATCAAAAACAGTTGCGTACAAGTTTGTATCAAGAAAAGTATGATCCTAGAACAACGTTCAAGAAGAGTCTGACTCAAGTGTGCTCATTCATACTTTTGGAATTCTAAGTGATACATTTTTTATTCTCTGAACTTAGTACGCTTACTTGCTTCATCAATTAGACCCCAGATTTTTAAAGCAACAAGAACGTTACTCCAAGGCTTGCATCAAACAAAAAATCAAGAATGATTTTGAAGATGCTCTGAACCAAGTTCTTATTAAAAGAAACTGCTTTTATCATCAAAAGAGGAAAGAAAACAAACCAGTTCAAGAACCAAAGGTCACATGGGAAAAAAACAATGTGGTTGTTTTGCACATTTCAGAAAAGCTAATGAAGATTAGGACTTGTATTAGAAAGCTTTCAGAAGGTCATCCCTATATGCTTTGCATGTTTTAGTTGAAAAAGGAATGGCAACAAAAGGTCTTTTGCTCTGAAACACTCAAGGAAAACAATTTCAGTGCAAGCTCTGATGTTCCTCGTTCCAGACCTTTTGTCCCCATCTCATCTTCAAGGCACAATGCTCTCAATAGTTATATGAAAGGATCTCAGAACTTGATGAAGTTAACAACTCTAAGAATCAGATTCATGAAAGCTTCTCTCTTCTCTTTCAAGTTCTTTGTCTTAGCTTTCTTCTTTAGAGCAAAGACTTTCTTTCTAGTTCTGCTTCTAGCAGGCCTTAGTCTTTGTTTTCTATACTTAGTGTATTTGTTTTTTATCTTGTATCTGTTTATAAACTAAGTTCTCAAGAACACAAACATAAACACTCTTTCAAATTTATTTGTGTAAGAGTTTGGTGTATTGCTAGCCTTAGTTTCTATGAGAAACAGTTGTTTCTTTAGAAAGAATACTTAGGATTGAAAACCTTAAGAGGACTAAACATAATACATGTTTCTTTTTACATACACAAGGTATACACTCATAAAAAAAATTACCACTACTTTTTTTTAATACGTTATCAATTACTGAAGAATTTGACTATAAGAAACGTTATTAAGATCAACTAATTTATTGAATGATAACTATTTCTACATTTCCGTTCTTTCTTTTTGTTGATATAATTTATATTTTATTGAAGGATTAATGATTTAATATTTTTTAATGCTAGGCTCAATATAACTATGTTAAAAATATTCTAATTTTAATATTTATAATAAACTCCTAAAAAATATCCAACTCTACACATTGTTTGAATATGTTAGTGTAAAAGTTGATTTACATATATTGATTTGTGTTTGTCAACATTTGGTTGAGTAAACTTGATTAAGTAGTTAAATATTTAACATTTATATTTAATATTTAATATTTATGTTTGATATTTTTATTATTTAATACTTATATTAAATATTAAATATTTATAATTACTATTTAACATTTAATATTTATATATAATATATAATGTTTATATTATATTTAATATTTCATATTTAAATATGCCGGTTCTCGAGAATACATGTTCAGTTGTCTAAAAAAATAAACACAAATTCATAAAATAATTCCCTCATCAAAATATTTATTAAATAACCTAACAACCTGGCGCACTAACGTAAATTTTATTTTTAAAAACAGTTTACTTACTCTTATTAAAAATATAAATCCTTTACATTCTCATTAATTTCATTTACTAAAAAAAACATATTATATATATACATTTTCTTTACAACTCACATTTCCGTTTCCAGAAAAGAACCGAGACGTAGTGCATATTTGACAAAATAAAAAATAATCTGAATAATCGGTGATAAATATAAAAACTGAAAATAAAAAAATTATAAGTTAGTTAATTGTATTAAAAATTGAAAATGTTTGGTAAAATTGACTATTGTAATAAATAATAAATATAAAATGATCTAAGAAGACATGCGCAGGTATTTAAGTATAGTTTTAAAAAAAATATTTTTAAAAATATTTAAATTCATCTAAAATCATTTATCATTTTAAGAATTATGGATTGTTATATTATATCATATAACTTTTTTATTTATTTATAGATAAACAAAACAATTTTTGATGCATTATAATAAACTTATTTATTTAATTTATGAAGTGTTTTAGTAAAGAATTTAATATATATTAGTGTTAAATTCAATCAAATAGATATTATCTTTAATAAAATTTTGATATAAGGGGAATTTTGTACAAAAATTAAAAGCGTTTGATTTTTATTTTTATTTGAAATTTGTTGTGGCTTGTTTGTTGGTGCGGTGCAGCGGTGGTGTTCAGCAGCTTAATGAGTATCTTGTCCGAACGAGACAGCAATGCCACTTGGAAACTCAACACATATAAATAAATATACTCACGTTCTACTCCTTCCTCTTCTGAACCGAACACCCTTCAACCAACTTCCAATGTAGGTGACGTTCCTAACCTTCATTTCATGTAACTCCCTTTCTTTCATTGCTCAATATTAAACGCCACCCATGGTTGCATGCAAAAGAAAGTGAGAAGAAAAGAACAAATCTTGACAACCTTTGTAGTAATCACGATATTCTTTTTGTCTTTCTTCTCGTTTGTATGCCCAGAAGTGCTAGTAAACTTGATATGTTCCTATATGTATTTCTCTCTCTCTCTCTCTCTCTCTCTCTCTCTCTCTCTCTCTCTTATGTTCCTATATGCAGAATCTTTTGTTCTTGATGCTTTCGTGCCTTTCGAGATATAGAAAGAAAAAGATCTATGAAGAGCTTCAAGTTTTGAATTTAGAATTGTGGGTTGACTTGGGATTTGACTAGTAAATAGGTATCATGAGAATTGAACTTTTTTTTTTCTTGTTGCATTTTACTGTAAAGGACCAGTTTGGTGTTTGGTAAGTGGTAGGATCACATTTTGGTGGTCTTTGAGGGGCAAGGATAACGCCTCTGCTGTGCTTTTCTGGTCATTTTAGCTCTTAATTGGTTCAAAATTAGGGAACAAGGTGTGTTTGTTTCTCTGCGTTGCTTAGGCCATTGGCATCTTTTTTGGTTTCCATAGAAATCGAAGACATGTCAAGTGCCTCACAGAAACCATGCCCTGTTTAACCAAGTAGGCTAGTCCCCCTTGACTCTGTTAATTCACTGTCATTGTCATTGATAAACTTGTTTCTAGTAATGAACTCATGTGTCGTCTCTGGTTCTGCTTAGTTTTTTTTTTCTGGCGATTGTCAACTTTTTCTATGGTGCACAGTATTTTCAAATGGGTGTGTTCGAGGTTTGAAGGGGAAAAATTGCATTTTTAATACATTGTTTATCTCGTGTTACCTGCAGAGTTGTTATACACATTCCACCCAACTCAAGTTAGTTGAAGAATTTTGAGCAAAATGCGTCAAGAATTTTGGTCCTTGTTTCAGATGGAAACAAAGAGATTGCTGTGGTTCATTGGCATGACGTTTGCAGTGATATTAGCTTTCCAGTATCTTGAGCTTCCATATGGTAACATTCTATTCTCACTATTCTCCGCGAAGAAGATAGCAACATTGCCAGGAAATAGTACAGTTGAGGCTTTGGATACACCATCTGAGTCTGAATTTGCTAACAGTGTGACAATTATGAATCAAGCAAACTATACTGATGACCATGCCTTTGAGATAGCTAATAAAACATTGATTTCTGGGGAAAGTAACACTTTTCCGAGAAATGGTTTTGTCTTGGAACCGGGAAACACAACTAACAAATCTCAAGGATTTCATGAGTCTGAGAAAAGTTCCATGATGGAAGGTATTGAGCGATCAGACAATGTACCTACAACACTACGAGTAGGAGATCTTGGAGCTAGCAGTTTTAACAACACTATTGGTTTGAGTTTCTCTACAAACCGTTCCCGAGAAGATAGCATTTCATCAAATCATGAACAGAAATATGGAAGTCCATATGGTTTTTCTCCTTACCCCTTTCCTGAGGAAGCACCAACATATATGTCCCCAACTTCAAGCCCTACAATAAATGCAAGCACAAATATTATAACTTCAGCGGTATCAAATGATTCCAATTCCACCATAACTTTATTTCAGAAAGAAAACATGACTAACTTCATGAAGGAAGAGAGTATTGTGTCATCACAGAATGATGGTAACATCAGTGTGCCCAAGGAGAATCATTTTTCTCCTATACCAATCCCAGAAGTAACATCGGTATCTGAAATGAACAAATTATTGCTTCAAAGCCACGCTTCATATCATTCAATGGTAAGTTAATCAAGTGCGAAATACTGAAATTTCATCTTTATTATAATGAGTAGGATATTTTTGGCCTCCGCCATTAGTATTCCTTTCTTATGTTGTTAAAATTTTTTTAGAGACCAAGGTGGTCTTATGCTGCTGATCAAGAGCTAGTGCAGGCCAGATCAGAGATTGAAAATGCACCAATAGTAAAGAATGATCCAAATCTTTATCCTCACATATATCATAATCTTTCCATGTTCAAGAGGTATTATTTGATTTTTTTTCCTCCAAAATCAAAATTCAGAAGTATCTTCGTGAAATTACCACTTTGGATGACAATCTGAATTAGCACTTTAGAGACAGAGAGATTGTTATAGAGAGCTTGTATTTACCTTTCTTCAGAAACAGAGCAATCTGTTTTGTGATTGCAACGTTACCTCAAATGAAATTGTCATGGTCAGCACAAACCAAATTTAGTATACTTTTTCAAAATTGTTGCATCTCTTGATGCTGAAGAATCTTCTTAATGTTTATTGAGGAGAAAACTTCTGCTTTGGAAGATTTGTGCAGTATTCTAAATGTGAAAACATTACGTTGAGGTTTATTACTATTCCCTTCAGTTTGTTTGATATTAGCAAGAGAAGTGGTATAATAGTACTAACTGTTCTCCACAATGAAAGGAATTATAAGTGATTCTGTTAAAAGGTTTATCTAAGGATTTTTAAATTGCTGCTAGGATTGCTTGTAGTTACGGAAATTGAATAAAATTGTATACAAATGAAGTTGGTGCAGCCGCAGTTGCGGTTGTGGATTGCTATTCGGAACTGAGAATTTATACCATCAAGCAGAAATTATGCATCAAACTGAATGCTTATTGGTGCTGCTGAATTTACATTTAACCATCTGATATCCTTGTGACTGTTAAATTTTTAGGAGCTATGGATTAATGGAAGAGACTCTTAAAGTTTATGTATACAGAGAAGGAGCTAGACCTATACTGCATTCACCATTTTACACAGGAATTTATGCTTCTGAGGGATGGTTCATGAGGTTGATGGAAGCTAATGAAAGATTTGTAACTGAAGATCCGAAAATAGCCCACCTGTTTTACTTGCCATTCAGTTCTCGAATGCTAGAGGAAGCCTTGTATGTAACGGGATCACATAGCCATAAAAACCTGATTCAGTATCTGCACAATTATGTTGACATGATTGCAGGGAAATATCCTTTCTGGAACAGAACTGGTGGTGCTGATCACTTCCTTGTTGGTTGCCATGACTGGGTATTATTTTCTTGCTTCAACTAATGTCTTTTCCATGTCAATTTGTTGGAGCCAGCAACCATACCGTGGCCCCAAGGCTTGTCCCTCAAAATCTAAAATTAATTTCTTCAAAGTTTTAATAAACTATATCATAAAATCCCTTTTTTCCTTAACAAATCTCGATACAGTTGATAGATAGTTAGACCTTTTAAACATGGTTTTGAATCATGTCATGTGTATAGAAAAACTTTTGTTAGAAGAGACAAAATTTATTATAGTAATCTCACGTCTTAAAAGAAATAGTCTTTAACTATTGACTTAAGGATACTTTTGCCAACAAAGTCCAGTGCAGTTGGTAGATATTTTGTCTTTTTAAGCATGTTATCGGAGTTTGAATCTTATCGTATATATGTAAAAACCTTTGTTAGGAGAGACGATACTCATTCCAATGATCTTTATGTCTTATATATGTAAAAACCTTTGTCAGGAGAGACGATACTCATTCCAATGATCTTTATGTCTTTGGTTGTTGGCATGGATACCCCTAATTTCACCTAAAAAAGGAATTCATTCTTTTCAGGAAATGATCACTTACATTTCAAAAGCTTTCTCATAAAGCTGGCAAAAATAAGTGATTATTTCTTCATACTAAGCTCAACCAAACAGGCTCATTTTATCTTGTCTACACTATGCAGGCCCCTTCAGAAACAAAGGTTGACATGGCTAATTGCATAAGGTCCCTTTGTAATGCTGATGTAAGAGAAGGATTTGTCTTTGGAAAGGATGCATCTCTTCCTGAAACATACGTCCGCAACCCGAAAAATCCGACAAGAGATCTTAGTGGAAATACAGCTTCAAAGAGGACCACTCTGGCATTTTTTGCAGGTAAAATGCACGGTCGTGTGAGGCCAATTCTGTTGCACCACTGGGAAAACAAAGACCCTAACATGAAAATCTTGGGTAAATTGCCAAAATCCAAGGGTGACAAGAACTACATTCAGTACATGAAGAGCAGCAAGTACTGCATTTGTGCCAAAGGCTATGAAGTGAACAGTCCAAGAGTGGTTGAAGCCATTTTCTATGAATGTGTTCCAGTTATTATATCTGACAATTTTGTGCCACCATTCTTTGAGGTGTTGAATTGGGAATCCTTTGCTGTTTTTGTCATGGAGAAGGATATTCCAAATTTGAAAAATATACTCCTTTCCATCCCAGAAAAGAGTTACCTTCGATTGCTGATGAGGGTCAAAAAGGTTCAGCAGCATTTTCTTTGGCACAAGAACCCTGTCAAGTATGATATATTTCATATGATACTTCATTCTATTTGGTACAACAGAGTCTTCTCTGCACCCGTATTTTAGAATGAATAAGAGATTTTTGGTCACCAAATGAAATATTGATAAGGTCATTTATTATATGTACACAGCTTTGGAAGTTTGGTTGTAAATATATGGTTAAAATATAACTTTGATATCTATTGGTGTCGCTTGATTTTAATTTTTTTTTATCTCTCTGGTGTCCGCCGCCGGACAACGTGATTAATTTCTTCATGAAGTTGAGCTTGCATAAAGTGATTGTTAGGTAGTTATGAGATGTGGTTCATTCTTATTAGATGAGATCGAACTTTACACATATGATTAAGGGAAGAGAGTTATCATTGTCACATTTTAGTCTGGTGATTACTTGATTTTAATTCAGTTTGATACTGGAAAAAGATTTTAATTCATTCCCTATGTATGCAATAATTTTTTAAATAGTCTCCGGCTAATGCGGTTAGCCATTTGCTATCTTTTTTAACTTATGTGATTTCAATTTAGTCTCCATAATTAAAATTATGTTACACATAAAAGAATGAAAATTTCAATATTTATTTAGGCACCACGTCAACCAGTAATGTCATTATGGGAAATTTAATGTTATAAAAATTTAAGTAATGTAATACTTGTATCTATCTCTTTAGTAAATATGTTAATATGTGGTACCCATTACAGGTTGAGGATTTGAGTTTTTTTTTAGTCACCTTTAACTAAATACTACTGGTTAAAAAAAAATATTATATACGGGTAAAATATATATATAATATCTCTACGATTTCTTTCCCATGATAGTCAATAGTTTACTTGAAGTTTGCCTTGCTATTAATACTTTTTGTGGTTGTTTCTTGTATTCTTGAGCAGTTGTGCCATTGAGTTCACCTTTTGTCTATCCCCAGCGTTTAACAGACAGTTGAAACATAGAATGTAATATAATTATCTTATTACACAAATAAAAGTGAAATAAATATATGCATAAATATGTTTTCAAGTATGTAAAATTAATGAATTTCAATTTTCACCTATATATATTTTTTTATATTCGTGTTTTATTAATATGAAATGTTTAGAATTAATTCATTATTAGGGCATACCGGTCTTATACCTGCAGAGAGTATTAGGAATGTTTGCGGTCATGTTAACTTTATCTATCTTGTACAGAATCTGTACTTATTCACACCACATAGGACGTTCTCGTCATCTAAATCTATGAATATCACACATTTACTCCTTATTAAGGCACGTTCATCAATCGCGCTTAAGCTCTGATATTAATTTATCTGGTATTGACTTGAATGTTAAAGTGTCTTTGCAGGTGACACCATATTTCACCCTTCAACGTTAGATACCAATGTGTTAGCTAAATGAAATCATTACAAGGCTTTTAGATCCCTATTGGACTAGTATAACATATAAGAGAAAGATTAACCTAGTATCAACACTGAAATTTTTATTCCCCTTATCAGATAAATCATTGGCATGCCTAGTGAGATCCGCTAAAGATATTCCTACTACCGCATTCACAAACATAGACGTTGGGCATTGGTAATCCCTAACCCTAGATGGCCATGGGCAAGACATAACGCACCTGGAACTAATGTGATATGTAGGATATTTCCTAGAACCCTCACTAGAGAAACATTGAGTTAGCTCAATGGCCTTCCTTTAGGCTTAATCGATTTCCTACCAATATGGCGGAGACTTTTAGAGATCACTTTGTCATTTCTAGGGATATTTGTAAGACTTCCCATACCCTAGCTCGGATCAAGTTAGGAGAAAAGGAATCCTTGAAGGATTTCTTAAAACAATTTTACACAGAAGCCATTATGGTATCTGATTTGATGGAAACTATTCAACTTTACATCGTCATCAAGGCTCTACAACCGAAGTTGGCATCTGCCCTTTCTTTAGCAAATGGACTACCCCAAACATTTGAGGAGTTTTGAAAGAAGACCACTAAATATGTGGGCATTGAGAGGCACTTGGAGGCCACAACGGAAAAGACTTCTCCAGCCACTTACGATGAACCAGACCAGACTAAAAAGTGACAGAGGGACCGATCTCCAAACGGTGGTGATGGAAAAATCTAGAAGAGGTTCATGACAACTGAAAAATAGAAGGTGCGCATAGTAGAAGCTGTCCAGGAAGAAGACAATGTGCCTTCTCCACCCGGAAGGGATGAAGAAAGGTGATTGTAGGAGGCTTTACTAGAGGTAGTGTATCTAACACTATAAGGAAAGAACCAATCATTTAAATTAAAAAATGCCCACACTAGGAAATTCTTTCACCATCATTTATTCAATCAATTCAAGCATGTGAAGTGCTTATATTCAACAAGCATACTTTGGCCATAAGCCACAAGCATGAATCACATAAGAGACCTAATCAATTAATTTAATTTTTCAACATATAACAAGGTCTCAACATATATGGTCTATCACCATAGCAATTCATTTCAACACATCATATCCATGATCAACACATGGTATAAATTTATCATCATGTCAATTTATATTCAATACTTCATATCAATGATCAACACATGGCATCAATTCATTATCATGTTATGTCACACTTAATATATCAATATCAAATGCATAATATCAATGTATTCATCATTAGAAGGAAATAGTGTAAGGAACTTGGCCGAACTTACACAATCAAGCATATCAATCACATCGAATAATTTATCCACATGTATTCAATTCCATGAATCAACCATAATCAACAATGAGCAACTATGCTTTATATGTGTATCACATGACTTCCATGACAATGGGTATATTTCCATAAGCAACAATAATAACTTATGAATCATAATTCACAAGGAATCACCATTAAGAAAACAATGCCCTAACAATCAATTCACAATTCTTAGACAACTAGTCATTCATGAATCCATATAGGGAAATCAATACTTTAACATATCGTCATCCTCTAATTATCACTCTTAAGTCTATATAGAGCAACCATATTCTGACAATGAGCAACACGCTCCAATGATCACCAAAAATGACTCTTTGTTGAGCAATTGTGCTCCAATAATCCATTACATCAACTTCAATGCAGAGCAACTACGCTCTGATGATAATTAATAAACTGAATTTAGAGCGAAATACACTCTGATACCCGCTTGTCACACCTCGATTTTCCGGACCCGAATCCCAATGTAATCAAGATAAATAATTAATAAAATTATGAGTAAATTTTTCACGTTTAAAATAATTTCAAAACACCTCAACGATTACATCAAAACTTGAACCACGAAGAACCAAAGAGTGAGATTTGAGAATTCATAAACTGGATCGCTAATTAAATCGCCCATAACTGTATACAAAATAATAAAGTTTACAGCGGAAGAAGAATATGTATACGGGCACACGCCTAGTCCCATATCTAAAGATATGAGAAAAGGCTTGGCAAAGCATGCAAGCATACAACACTTGAAACATCCTTAATTTAATTACACTTAAACCGAGACCAGGGGAAATTTTTCCCAAAATTTAGAGTTTACAAATCATTCAATATCTGCCCAGGTTAATAATTGGAATAGAATTAAAATGGCATAAGGGCAGAGAAGGCAAAAGCCGACCAGAAGAAAGGAAAACCTTCACAAGAAGGCCCAGTGGAAGTCACAGCTCGAACAACCAGTGTTCACTCGCTCAAGCGAGACCCAGGACGCTTGAGCGAGACAGCCCACTCGCTCGGGCGGAGTACCATTCGCTTAAGCGAACAACCCAGAAGCCTCCCGTGCACACACACTCGCTGGAGAAAATCCTCCATTCACTGAAGCGAGAAGTCACACTCGGATATCCAAACACTCGGAATCCAGAGTTCCATTCACTCGGAAATAACCCATTATATCATACTCCTCTCGGAAGCTTACACAACCCCCTATTTTATTCCGCGAGATCATACAATTCATTTACTCGGGAAATGATAGCTAGTTCACTCGGAATCTATGAATTTCCCTTACCCAGACTATTTCCTCTATCAACACCACCCGGTGTGTTTCAACCTGAGATCACTCGGAGGTACATTACTCATCCTTCACTCGGCACATTGTCACTTCTTTCACTCGGGAAATACCTAGATCTTCCTTCACTTGGAAAGGGGTCACAATACTCCTTCACCACTCGGAACATTCCAGCTAGATCCACACGGCATATGACACTTATTCGCTCGGGGAAAATCATTAAGTCAAGCCCCATTCGGGCTTTATCTAATCTTAACCACTCGGGATGTAGAACCTCATTCACTCGGATTATGTAAATCGTACACTTGGATTTCATCCCAATCTAACCATTACAACAATTCTTCTTCGGAAGAGGGCTAACTCGGGGTTTCCACTCAGAATTATCTAAACCCTTTCCCGCTCGGGATCTACACATATTTTTCACTCGGAATAATCAAGCCTAGCATTACTCAGAAATTCTCCCATTAATCCTACACAGAATAGGTTCACCAAGAGATTTCTCAGAATCCTTTTTAAGTCTTCTCCGCTCGTAAAAGAAGGCCAACACTATAGCTTCTCTCAGAATGGCTTAGACAATAATCATCCACTCGGAATTCATCATCTTAACATTATTTATTCATCATCACTTCACAACCAACACAATGTATATTACCACTATAACCACACACATATGTATATACAGACATACACTCGGATACTTATTATCCCAGCATTATTCATTCACCAACGCTTGTTATTCGATGCAAATAACACCATACCCATGTAAAATATATATATATATATATATACGTGTACTTGTTTACAATTCTGATAGGTATTGCTCATAAACAATAAGTTAGTTATCCTATTACATGAGAGCCGGCCAAGGCTACACTGACCAGACATAATAAATACAATATAAGCACTCAACAGTCGGAGTGCACATAGTATATATATTGTGAGTAGATATGTTTAAGCCTTGGCCGGCTCTCTTGTAATCCGAACGGATTTAACTATATGGTTTGTCTATCGGGATTGTGAACAAGTATACATTATATATATATATATTACATTGTTATAAAGTTGCCCGAATTGTTCATTATGTGGTGTTGAGAGAATAATGCTAAGTTAATGAATTTCGAGTGGAATGTTGATGGGAGAGCCATATCCGAGTGAAGCTTAGCGTGTCCGAGTGACGAAGGCTTAGAATGGTTCCGAGTAAGATGTACTCGAGTGGGATACTTCCGAGGGAAGACTAGTCCATATGTTACCGAGTGAAAATATGAGTAAACCCCGAGTGGGGAAAGGGTTTGGATATTCCCAAGTGGGAAATCCCGAGTGAACCTCTTCCGAGGGAAGAGTTGTTGTGATGGTTTTGATTGAGGTGTATTCTAGGAGTCCTCTTCCGAGTGAACGAGGCTATATATATCCCGAGTGAATGTTATACATTCCAAATGGCTAAGTATTGATAAGTCCGAGTGACTTAACTTGGTGAATTCCTCCGAGTGATGAGAGGTCAGAGTAATTCTGATTGGAGTTTGATTGTGGTGACTCCTTTCGAAGGAATGGGGGTTATGGTGATCTCCAAGTGAGGAAGAGCAAAATATGCTGAGTGCAAAATGGATAATGTATTCCGGGTGAATCGTGGTTGAATTATACCGAGTGGTATTGGACTAGGGAAATACTCTGGGTGAGGGAAGCTTATGGACTCCGAGTGGAGTAATCGAGGGAATCATTTCCCGAGTGGAGATTATGACGCTTCCGAATGAAGCATGTGTGTGGGCTTCTTGAATAAACTAAGTATTGGCTAAGTATGAATTTGCCGAGTGAAGCATGACCCTATGGGGACAGTTCCCGAGTGGACGTGGTCCCGAATCCAAGTGATGGAATTACCGAGTGAATGGGTTCGCTTCAGCGAATGAGGATTCGCTTCAGCGAGATAAGGGCTCGCTCAAGCGCTGCATCTTCCGCTGGTCTGATTGACTGAAGCTGAGTCTTGCCATGTGTGGCTTTCTGACTCGGTCTTCCTTCTTTGGTCGGCTTTTGCTTTCCCTTGCCTTGCGTTTGGTTTTAATTTACCCCGACTGCTTGGTGAATTTTGGAAAAATTTTCCCTGGTCTCATTTTGGGTTTATTTAAGTCGGGTTGTTTCATGTATCATATCATGCTACTCATCAATCATCATCATCAACACCAACACCACCATACAATCTTTAGTGGATTTTATCATTGTTGGTTTTAGCCATTGTTTTCAAGTCTTAAGTGTGGCATTTCATTTCAATATACTTTATATCATACATGCAAGTCAATACTTGCAACAATCACAATGGCATCACAAACTTCAACAACATCCATCAATTGTTCATCAATATCACCACATAATCTCTTAGTGGATGTTCATCTTATTGATCATTACCATTGTTTCATATATTAGTATGGCATCATAACAATTCATCAATATAATTTTAACCACACATACAAGATCACACTTGTATCAAACACAACGATATTCAACAAATCACCAATAATAACAATCATTCTTTATTCAAGGAAATGATCAACAACATCATCCATTATTATCCATTATCAATGTCATCTCCAATTCATCGATTTATAATAAATACATTGTCATGTAATCATCCCTCATTGACTTAATCATTATACAAGGGTGTGTCATACAACCACATCATTTAACTTTTCAATATCAAACATTATAACATATCATTAGTGGTATACATTCATGTTTTCATAACATACCAAATCAATATCAAATACCACCAAGACACACCATCATCATATACCCCTAATACAACTTCTTATTTTTACATAATAAAAGGGTTTTGGATTGATGTAGGAGTTTCTTCAAGCTCCTTAAGAGAAAAGTGGATGTTGGCTCCTTTCCTTGTTCTTCCTTCAAGCCAAGGTTGAATTCTTTCTTTCAATGTTGAACCGAAATAAAAACAAAAGGGAAAACACTGAGGGGTTGGACAAAATTTGGGTGGAATGAAAGAGAGAAAGTGAAGGGATTTGGACAAGATGGAAGGAATAAAATAGAGGAATGGAAGGTGAAGATGGGAGGCCACTTCCAAGGGAAGATAACTCCCTAATTCTCACCACCAAGAGGGAGACGATCCTTTTGGATAAGAGCTTGCTCTAGAGACTCAATCCTTTTCAAATAACTTCACTACCTATATTACTTTAAATGCAAATGAATAGGCAATCTCTTTGCCTATACACATATATTCACATTGACCAAACAATGTTGATTCATTTAATCAATCTTTTGCTTTAGTCAATGATGTCATTATGGATCCATTCTAAATGATGGGTAATCGCTAGAGTCTAACAATTCTCATAATCATAATCTTTTTTCTGGTATCGACTGAAGCACCCCTTTACAACATTATGACCCAGATACAAATATATGACATACCGCTAAATTTATTTAATTTAAATTATAACTTTTGACCTTAATTTGATAGGTTTTACTATAAATAATGTAGCACACATTAAAATTAAAACATTAGCTTAAAGAAGTTTTTAGAAAAATTTTCAAGAAATACTTTCCTTGCACATCCTTTAGTATTTTACATCTAATGAGAGCTAGAAAACTCTGATCAAGGTAAATCTAATTGGTACACCTCTGCAACTTAATTATCTACAATTATTATACAAGGGTTGAGAGCCAATTATGCCCCTAAGATTGCCAGTTCCTGAAAATATAAAACTATTATGCATAAAATTTTCTACATAAACACCTTATAGTATTTTGGGTATAACTTGAGCTACAGACCTCCTACTAAGGTAAATCAAAAGGGAAAATGTTTGTAACTCAATTATCTTCAACTTTCTTGAAGAAAACAAGAGCTAATTCATCCTAGATTAGACATAATTTCAAAAACAAGCTAGTAATTGATTTTTAGAATTTTGTAATCAATTACTAGAGAGTAACTAACGTAGGAATTCATTTTTGCTCATGGGTAATTGATTACAGGACCCATATAATCGATCACCATCAATACAGATGTAGTTTTTATAAAGAATTTAGCTTCCAGGTCAACTTTAACAACCCCTAACTTTCCCGTTTTAACTTTGATTACTACGAAACTTTATGAGCACTATCTAGGACTTATTTTGGATCTACAGGCGTAATACATGCTCTAAAATTCCTCCGAATCACAGAGATATATGCTAAAGTTTAATTTGGCTCCTTTTCAAATAACTTCACTACCTAAATCACTTTAAAGGCAAATGAATAGGCAATATCCTTGCCCATACACATATATTCACATTGACCAAACAATGTTGATTGATTTAATCAATCTTTCACTTTAGTAAATAATGTCATTATGGATTTGTCATACCTGATTTCCATAACCCGAACCTGATGTAATTAAAATAATGGATTTAATAAAAATACAAGTAAATTTTTCACGATTTAAATAGTTGTCGGAAGAAGGACTTCACGATTCAAAGTACAATGAGTAACCCCAGATCTTTTAAAGACCTATCACATATATGACGATATGAGGAGGTAGATGTTTTTTAAAAATACTGACTTAGAGTAATCACTTACAGAATCACCATAGAAGTGTTTAGCGGAAATGTATACTGATTTTTAAGAATGGGTATAAAGAATAACCCAAGAAAACAAGAATGAGAAGCAAGGAAGCAAAGTCATGAGTCACACACAATATGCGAGCATCAAAACTTATAGAAATTTGGCAAACAGCAAGTCATGAATTGATTCAAGCTAGTCATGAATTGATTCATATGAATTAGGAATCTAGAACAACAAAACAGAGGCTTATGAATCGATTCAGGCATACCCATGATTTGATTCATGCGAATTGGAATTTTAGTTCAATTAGGCAGTGAACTATGAATCGATTCAAGGAATTACATGAATCGATTCAAAGGATTCTTGAAAATACCCTCATGGAAGTCAGTAGGTCATGAATCGATTCAAGGAAATCCATGAATCGAGTCATACAAATCCAATAGCTCATGAATCGATTCAAAGGGAATCATGAATCGATTCATGCAAATCTAGTAGCTCATGAATCTATTTAAAGGGAATCATGAATCGATTCATGCAAATCTAGTAGCTCATGATCGATTCAAGCTAAGTCATGAATCAATTCATGATAGCAAACTGCTACAGAATGTAGAAAATACACCAAATTCCAACTTCCAATGACCCTAATTCTTTCATATGAAATCCAATCACCACCAAATTTTGACACCACCTAATATACACCATTTATTATGTGTAGCCACTGGCCGCACTCAAAGTTTCCAACAAATGAGGGACTTGTGCGTAGAAATGCGTTTACCCTGTTTTAAAGCATTTTTGGGCAACTCAAGGGTCAATTCTTAATGGAACTGGCCCATTCCAGTTTCTACAAGTTCTAAATCATGCACAGGCACCATTAAAACTATTGAGGCATCCAAACCCCCTAAAACTATATGGCCCTATCAGTTCCCTAATTATGTATAAACATTATGAGTATAACCTCACTCTTTAAATAATTCATCCATCCATGGATTTCCATCAACATAAGCATCAATGCCATCATTTAGCTATAAACATTTCATTATCAATATTTATTCATCAATGCAGCATGAAAATCATTGTATCATAATTAACATCAACTATTGTTAAGGTCACAACCAAAAATTAGCCTTCCAAAACACTAAGGTCTAATTTTCTCAAATGACCCTCAAAATGAATACCTAACATCATTCAATACTCATGTACAAAATAAGCATATACACATGTTGTATGCTTTACAAAAGATCACCGGCCAAGACATTTCCTATACAACTAATTTATCTCCAAAATCAAAACATGCACTTCCAAAACTAGGTGTATTTCGCCCCATGCATACCCTACATCACAAGGCAAAAAATAAACAACATAGGAGAGTGAATATTCCAAGTTGTTAGTCAAGTGGCCTTCTATAACTCGAGAAGGGGGGTGAATTGAGTTTTCTTAATTTCAAGAATCCAGGTGAACTTTATTTAATTTAAGTACTAAGATGAAATAAATTAAATAACTATAAAGCAAGAGTAGGGTTTAGAGATTTGCAAACAGTGCTTTATACTGGTTCGGCCAACCACTACCTACGTCCAGTCTTCTCAAGGCACCCTTGAGGATTCCACTATTATCACAATAGTACACAGATCCTTCCCACCTTGGCACACCCTTTCCTTTGTGTGAAGTTTCTTTACACAACAAGAGTCTCACTACTCTTGTATACAACCCTTGGGAAACTTTCCCAATCAACTAAGTTTCTAACAATTTGAACAAAGTTTATAAAGGAACACTCTCTTCTTAAAGCAAATAAACAAATTGAAGAACTAGACTGAGTAATAATCTTAATAAGATTATATGGCCATTAAGATCAAGAGAAAAGAATGGAAGAATTGTTATTCTCAAAATTGTGTGTTTTTACAAATGAGAGACCATCCTATTTATAAGAGAGCAAATGCCTTCAAGAGGTGTGAAATTATTGAATAAAATATTTGAAAAGGTACCTCTTGAATAAAATAATTTATTTTTGAAAAGATATAACCATTCAATCAAAGCTTTTTGTGAAAAGGTGCAATATAATTTTTTCTTCAGATATATCCTGTAATCGATTACTGAAAGGAGGTCATCGATTACTTGTTATAAACGTTGTTTTAAAATTAAGTCCGTTGAGTATGTAATCGATGACTGAACATCGATAATCGATTACTGAAACAGTTATTTTAAAAATGTTTGTTTTTATTTTAAAATTCTCTGATTTAATTTTCAAACGTTTCATACTTAATCGATACGCGGTGATGGTAATCGATTATAGTCAATGAAAATTTGAGTCTTTAATTAACTCGTTGTATTGTAATCAATTACACCTTTGGATAGTCGATTACACACCTTCAGAATGTAGTTTAGTCTATTTTAATGGCCATATTTTCTCATAAGATCTTACTTTAATTGTGCTGTGGACATTGATCTTTATTACCTTCAGCTTGGATTCTGACTTGTCATTATCAAAACATCTATGATCTTCATTCTTACCCTTTTTGATGATGACAATAAATGACCTAAAAAAATGATTTTTGATGCAAGTATATCATTTTATAATCATTTTAGTTTGTATGCTTTATTTGGTCCTTTTGACTTTTGGCACTAACAAGTACTCTCCCCCTTAATTTTGTAGTTCTTGCTAAAGATTAATTGATTGGTCTGTCTCCCCCTTTGGCATTATCAAAAAGAGAAACATAACAACTAATGTAATGGCAACCATTAAGCACTAAGTTTCAGAACATAAAAAAACATAAAATTTATTTATGGGAAATGGAGAAAACAAACATAACAAGCAGGAATTGTTTTTTATAGAACAACAAAGAAAAGTATTCATAAAAAGATCCAATAACAGCAGAAAAAAAATTCAAATCGGACGGTGGTGGTGGAAAGCAAGAAAGGATAGTTTTCATGGTGCTATCAATGTGATCAAAATGGTCACGTACATAAGACTAGAGGGATTGGAGTTTGGTGGCCAAATCAGTCATGGAGAGAAAACTAGGTATTGGATCAGGATCCTGGGGAGGAGCAGAATGTTTGGGAATCCAATCACCTTCAGCATTCTGTTTGTACCCAAATGAAGAGAGGGCAGTCTTGCCAATGATAAACGAGCGCTGAGGCTTGATGCATAATTCGTCAGAGATAGGGACCTTGATATAGCGGAGGATTCGGGTAATGAGGCCTACATATAGGAGAGAAGCATTGGCCTTGAGAGCTTTCTTCATGCGATAGCGGATGAGAGTTGTCCAACTAAGAGGGCGAACAGTTAATAGAGACCAGATAAGAACCAAGTCTTCTTTAGTAATTTGGGCCAAATTGGTGGTTCGGGGAACAAGGATATGGACAAGGATATAATGCATGACCCTGCAACTGAAAGAAAGGGAGCCAGCCAAAAGACGTCCAGCGAATTCAGCAGTATCAGAGTATATAAGTTTACGGGCTTCCAGATTATTAAAGTCATGCTCCCAGTTTTCAGAAAAGGTGACCTTCATAAATTTCACCAACGGAAGAAAGTTCAATGAGGTCAAAAAAGAGACCAGAATTAATGACAATAGGGACCTTCTTTACTTCAGATATAATGCAGCCATCTATAATCTAAAGATTAGAGTAGAAAAGCCGGATAAGATCAGGATAATGGTCCTTTTTGATGGTTAGGAAGGGAATCAGATTTTGGATATCAAAGAACTGATGACAATCCACATTTTTGATCACTGGTAGATCAATATACTTAGGGTCAATGACGTATCTACTGTGAAAAAGAGAGTAAAAATAAGTTTCTTGAACAGTGGTGGAGAAAAACTCCACAAAAGGATGAAGGGAAGGGTGTTGTGCAGGCTATTCGGAGAAGGAAGATGAGCCAAGAGTCCTCTTTTTCTTGGTTGGAACAGAGGGTGAAGGTGGTGTGGGAGTGTAGGTAGGTGAATGGTCGTCCATGGTAGAAGAGGAGAGGAAAGTCATGGGAAGCTGTTTGTAGGAGAAAATGAAAAGTAAAAAGTGATTGTGAAGAGGAGGGATTCCTTAAAAGGCTCGAAGGATAGTAATCGATTACGGTAGTATAGGAGTTGGAAGTAATCGATTACAAGAAGCAGAATAGACAGATAGAGCAACATGTAATCGACTACATGGAATTATAAAGGAAGATGTAATCAATTACGACGTGTCAGGTATGTAACTTGAGAGATGAAAGAACGTGCATGCGTGGAAGAGGTGGTTATGAGAAGACGTGCGTCAGAAATAGGGTAGTGGGAAAGTGAATGTGGAACCGTGTGTAGAGAGAGAGGAATAGTAGTGAATGCAATAAGTGGATGGCAGTTTTGAAGAGATAAATGAGAAGTTTGAGGGAGTGATTTATGGAGCAGTAGAGAGGATTTATCATCAGAGCACAATCAAGATTTAATAAAAAAATTTAACAAATTTAAAATCTGAACAATCAATTATGTAACAATCAAAATTGGAAATTTGAATGATCAGAATTTAACAATAATATTTATGTAAAAATAAAGGAATAAAAAAAAATTCATATGTGAAAAAAAAATTAAACAACCAAAATTTGAAATTTTAACTATCAAAATTTAAAATTCAAACAATCAAAATTTAAGATTTAAATCAAACGTGCAGGATTTTAACCAAGAGAAAAGCATACCTGACACGGAGAAGGGTAATCGATTACTTCAAGGGTGTAATCGATTACTGAGGCTTTTAAGTATATGAACCACGTGTCTTCTTCATTTGCTGACTGGATCAAAAGAACTGGTAATCGATTACTTGTTTACTGTAATCGATTACAGTGACCAGGTTTGCATGTATTCTTATATTTTTTTAAGGAAAATTGATGATGCCTAATTCATTTCTAAGTTTGAAAAATTGTTCTTTAGGCAAAGGCTTCGTACATATATCTGCGAGTTGCTTATGGGTGTCAATGAATTCTAATGTGCAATTACCTTTTTGACCATGATCTCTAAGGAAGTGATGTCTGATTTCTATATGCTTAGTCCTAGAGTGTTGTACTGGATTCTTTGAAAGGTTTATTGCACTAGTATTGTTGCATTGTATAGGGATACGATCTGAGTGAATTCCATAATCTAGTAGTTGTTGTTTCATCCATAGAATTTGAGGGCAACAACTACCAGCAGCGACATACTCTGCTTCTGCTGTGGATAAGGTGACACTATTTTGCTTTTTACTATGCCAGATACTAAGGCTGACCCTATTAAATGGAAAGTACCACTGGTACTTTTTCTATCTGTTCTATATCCTGTAAAGTCAGAGTCGAAATATCCTACTAGGTTGAAAGATGATCCCTTAGGGTACCATAGGCCTAGATTTCCTGTTCCTATTAAATATCTTATAATTCTCTTTACTGCTTTTAGATGAGATTTTTTTGGATTAACTTGAAATCTAGCACAAAGATAGACACTAAACATAATATCGGGTCTACTTGCAGATAAATATAGTAGTGATCCGATCATACCTTGATACATTTTAGCGTCAATGGATTTCCCAGTTTTGTCCTTATCAAGATAGCAGGCTGTGCTCATTGGTGTTAAAATGTTTTTGGCATTAATCATCCTAAACTTGGTTAGTAATTCCTTGCAGTACTTTGATTGATTGATGAATATGCCTTCTTGTGATTGCTTTATTTGCAGTCTAAGGAAGAAGTTTAGTTCTCCCATCATTGGCATTTCAAATTCATTCTGTATTACTTGGGAAAATTCCTTGCATATTTTTTGTTATTTGATCCAAAAATAATATCATCAACATATATTTGAACTAAAAGAATATCTTTAATGTTTCTTTTGATGAATAGTGTTATGTCTACCTTTCCTCTTCTGAATTTATTTTTTAGCAGATATTTACTAAGTCTATCATACCATGCTCGAGGTGCCTGTTTGAGACCATACAATGCTTTCTTTAATTTGTACACATGATCAGGAAATTTATCATTTTCAAATCCTGGTGCTTGGCAGACGTATACTTCTTCATTTATGTATCCATTTAAGAATGCACTCTTAACATCCATTTGATACAATTTAAAATCCATGTATACTGTAAAGGCTAAGAGCATTCTTATGGCTTCTAATCTAGCTACAGGAGCATAGGTTTCTTCATAGTCTATGCCTTCTTCCTGATTGTAACCCTTTGTAACTAGCCTTGCCTTATTTCTTATAATTATTCCATGTTCATCTATCTTATTTTTAAATACCCATTTAGTTCCTATGATTTGATGGTTGTTTGGTTTTGGTACTAATTCCCATACTTGATTTTGTTCAAATTGGTTTAATTCTTCTTGCATAGCTATTATCCATTTTTCATCATCTGTTGCTTCCTTAATATTTCTAGCTTCAATTTGAGATACAAATGCCATAGAGTTGCATGCATTTCTAAGAGATTTTCGAGTTGTTACCCCTTTTGAAATATCACCAATGATGTTGTCGGTTTGATGATTCTTATTGATCTTCCATGTTTTAGGCAGATCATCACTTCGCATTGGGCTTTCTTCTTGGTTGATGATCATTCAGCTTTTTATCTAATTGTACATTTTCAAGAGAATCTACAACATCATCTATAATTCAATCCAAGTTAACGGGGTTAGTTTCATCATAGGTCACATGAACAAATTCTTCAATGGTCAGAGTCCTTTTGTTATATATCCTAAATGCTTTACTTGACAAAGAATATCCAAGGAAAATCCCCTCATCTGCTTTAGCATCAAATTTTCCTAGATTATCCTTTCTATTATTTAGTACAAAGCATTTACATCCAAACACACGCAGATAGGATATATTAGGTTTTCTTTCATTATATAGTTCATAAGGTGTTTTTTTAGGATAAGTCTAATTAGAACCCTATTCATCACATAGCATGCTTGCTATACTAACGACATCTGCCCAAAACTATTTAGGAAAGTTAGTTTCAATGAGCATGGTTCTTACTAATTCTTCTAGTGATCTATTCTTCTTTTCAACAACACCGTTTTGTTGAAGGGTTCTAGGAGATGAAAAGTTATGTTTGATACCGTATTTATCATAGAAATTTTCAAATAATCTATTTTTAAACTCTCCTCCATGATCACTTCTAATGCTAATAATTTTAAGATCTTTTTCATTTTGGATTATCTTAGCTAATCTCTTAAAAGATGAATAGGCTTCATTTTTATTTTTCAGAAAAGGGTCCAGGTAAATCTAGAATAGTCATCAGCAATTACTAGTGCATAATAGTTTCCACCAAAACTTCTAGTCCTTGATGGCCCAAACAAATCCATATGCAATAATTGTAGAGGTTTTGTTGTAGAGACAACATTTTTTGATTTCAAAGATATTTTTACCTGTTTTCCCTTTTGACAAGCATCACACATTTTATCTTTCATAAATTTTAATTTTGGGACATCTATGACGAGATCCTTTTTAATTATTTTATTTAAGTGATCCATGTGTATGTGTGCTATTCTTCAATGCCAAAACCATGGATCTTCTTCATGACTTATTAAACAACGTGCTTGACTAGATGATAGCTTATCTAAGCTTATTATGTAAATATTGTTAATTCTTTTTCCAATGAATTTTATAGTGTCATTATCTTTTCCTTTTATTAAGCATGTGTCAGAGTTAAATATGACATTGTTACCTTTGTCGCATAGTTGACTTATGCTTAGCAAATTATGTTTTAGTCCTTCAACATACAATACGTTGTCAATGGAGGTTGCAGGATTCTTTCCAACTTTTCTAACTCCAAGGATTTTGCCTTTGTTGTTATCACCATAGGTGGCATATACATCTTCTTTCATAACTAGTGAGGAGAATTTTGATATGTCTCCCGTCATGTGCCTAGAGTAGCCACTGTCAAGATACCATCTTGACTGTTTACTGACCAAGTATACCTGCAACAAAGATTAGGTTTTTATCTTAGGTACCTATACCTTCTTGGGTCCTTGAAGGTTAGAGTTTGATGAGTTTTCCTTCCTAATCCAAATCTTTTTTGAATTTTGAATTCCATTTTTTCTTATGTTACATGCTGATGCTGTGTGACCCTTTTTCCCACAATGATATCATTTAACAAATGGGCTAGTTGAGGTCTTTTGTGAAATAAAGAAGTTTTTATACAACTTTTGCTTTTTGGAAGGATCAAATCTTAGTCCTGCTTTATGAAAATGACATCCTTGTTTTCCAAGGAGTATATCCAGGTTGTCTCTTCCCATAGTAAATTTAGCTAATGCATTTTTTAAATCATTAATCTCTTGCGTATGTTTTTGACATGTTGAGCATGTATGTCTAATGGTAGTTTCAGTCTTAAACTTAGTTTCTAAGTTTTCCTTTTCTGTTTTAATTTGTCCCAGTTCTTGATTGAGTTTTGATAAGCTTTCTTCTAAGATTAGGTTAGAGTTTTTCATATTTAAAATTTTCTTAGCTAATTTTTGATACTCATTATGAAGATCTTTAAATGCATCTTGCAGTTCATCAAAAGTAGGGTTTGAATCAATTACCTCATCTGTATTTACCATTAGGTAGAGATTTGCTTCTTCATGGTCTGATTCCTCAGATGAGCTTAGATCATTTTCATCCCAGGCAATATAGGCTCTTTTTTTATTTTTGGGATACTTTTTCTCCTACTTGTCAGACTTTTTATTTAGGATCAGACACTCCATTTTCATATGTCCATATTTTCCACATTCAAAACATTTTGGACCTTGGTTAGATTCATCATTCTTCTTGAATGATTTCCTGAAATTTGACTTCCTTTGTCCTTCCTTTTTCTTCAAGAATTTGTTAAATCTTCAAACAAGCATTCTAAATTCTTCAGTGTCATCTATGCTTTATGTTTCCTCCAAACTTTCTTCATCACTTTCATTTGATGTTTGTATGGATGTCTTGAGAGCAATACTTCTTTTCCTTTTATCTCCTTCCTTATGTTGGTTTAATCTAGTAAGTTCAAGTTCATGTTCTTGCAGTTTTCCAAACAGAGTAGCAAGTGACATTGTAGCCAGGTCTCTTGATTCAGATATAGCGGTTACCTTCGGCTGCCATTCCCTGTTCAAACATCTTAAGACTTTGTCAATTAAATCTTCATTTGAGAAAGTTTTTCCTAAGCATGCAAGATGATTGATTATATGAGTGAATCTTTTTTACATGTCTTGTATGTTTTTGTTATTGTTCATTCTAAATAATTCATACTCCCTAGTTAGGATATTTATTCTTGATCTCTTCACTTCACTTGTTCCTTTGTGAGTTACTTCTAGAGTATCCCACATTTCCTTTGCTGTTTTGCAAGTGGATATTCTAAACTACTCATCCATTCCTAAAGCTGAGGTTATTATATTTTTGTCCTTGAGATTGTATTGGACTTTTCTTTTATCCTCTTCAGTACATTCACTTCTAGGTTTAATCATGGTTACTTCTCCATCTATTTTAGTTGGTGTGAATGGGCCATTCTCTATGGAATCCCATATGTCTATATCAGTAGCTTCTATGAAAATTTGCATATGGGTTTTCCAATATTGGTACCCAACTCTATTAAATACAAGTGGTCTATGGATGGAGTTACCCTCAGGAAAAATGGGGTTAGGAGAGGCTATGTCCTTCTTCTTGAAGTTTCTAAACTTTATACAAGAAGCCTGCTTTGATACCACTTGTTAGTCAAGTGGCCTCCTATAACTCGAGAAGGGGGGGAGTGAATTGAGTTTTCTTAATTTCAAGAATCCAGGTGAACTTTATTTAATTTAAGTACTAAGATGAAATAAATTAAATAAATATAAAGCAAGAGTAGGGTTTAGAGATTTGCAAACAGTGTTTTATACTGGTTCGGCCAACCACTGCCTACGTCCAGTCTTCTCAAGGCACCCTTGAGGATTCCACTATTATCACAATAGTACACAGATCCTTCCACACCTTGGCACACCCTTGCCTTTGTGTGAAGTTTCTTTACACAACAAGAGTCTCACTACTCTTGTATACAACCTTTGGGAAACTTTCCCAATCAACCAAGTTTCTCACAATTTGAACAAAGTTTATAAAGGAACACTCTCTTCTTAGAGAAAATAAACAAATTGAAGAACTACAATGAGTAATAATCTTAATAAGATTATATGGCCATTAAGATCAAGAGAAAAGAATGGAAGAATTGTTATTCTCAAATGTGTGTTTTTGTAAATGAGAGACCATCCTATTTATAGGAGAGGAAATGCCTTCAAGAGGTGTGAAATTATTGAATAAAATATTTGAAAAGACACCTCTTGAATAAAATAATTTATTTTTGAAAAGATATAACCTTTCAATCAAAGCTTTTTGTGAAAAGGTGCAATATAATTTTTTCTTCAGATATATCCTGTAATCGATTACTGAAAGGAGGTAATCGATTACTTGTTTTAAACGTTGTTTTAAAATTAAGTCTGTTGAGTATGTAATCGATTACAGAACATCGATAATCGATTACTAAAACAGTTATTTTAAAAATGTTTGTTTTTATTTTAAAACAAGTGACAAATATGAATACATTTGTGATTAAGTGTATATGCATTCAACGACATGTATACTTTGCATTAACATATCAATTATCATCATAATTACATCATTCTATCGACATACTCATATTGCAATCATACTCTATGATTCATAGCAAAGTATATATCGTCATATTGGGATAACACATACAACATCGCCATACACAAAGCCAGTTCTTTGTATTCATATTTTATATGTTGTCTTTAGGTATTCTTTCACTCAATCTAAACCATCATCATATCTCATTACCTCTGGCATATCTCCATGCTATATGAAAATGCTCTTAAGCTAATGCACATGCACAACGGAGTTAATAACAATTACGGGTCTGATTATGGGAATATAGACACCAATTTGTGGGTTCAAGCATGGATTCATAACCATACCCCTACTATAGTAGTAAAATGTGCACACTTATCATAATATTTGCATGCATATCACCATATTTTACTAGTACCAAACCGCATCGCCCATCTTGCACACCGATCATTTTCACCATGACTGCGATAAACAACATAAGGTGTTGTGGGCCAACCATGAATCATACCATGGCAGCAGTGATCCATAGGACCACCGAGAATCCTCGCTCCTCAAAGAGCCACCCCCCATAGGGTCAACCACATGCAGCTCCCGTAGCTAAACATGGGTTGTTTCGTGACTTACACATCGAGTCACTAGGGAAACAATAATAATGCTCGTGCATAGAACCGCCCTCCCACTAGGCCAATCAGAGGAACCCCTAACATTCCTTTACTGGCAGCTATGCAATATGCCATGGATGTAATGCAAATGAAAATCATATGAATTCTCTCACTATGCATCCTATCATGCCACTCATCAATCATCACCATCATCAATATCACCCCACAATATTTAGTGGATTTTATTATCAGTTGTCATGTCCAATTTTTCAAGTTTTAAATATGGTATTTACAACAATTTTCCATCAACACAATTCTCATCTCACACATACAAGTCAATACTTGCATCAATCACAACGACATCACAATCATAACCATACTTATCAATCTTTTATCAACATTCAAGGTATGCTCAACATCGATACTTATACCCATTCATCAATAATAATAATCATTCTATATTTATGGTGAATATAGACACATCCTCAACATATCAAGGCATAACATTTGCCAAACAATATCATTACCACATAGCATACCATTAATATTCCAAATGCACAACAAACATTGCCAAGCACAATTAACATCATCATGTTCTACATCTCAATTTTTCATCACAATATAAGCAAGGAAAACATGTATATTGTCACATATAACAATCAACCAATACTCAATTCATGCATTTAGAATATAAAACTCCTCTCCTACCTTAAGAGAAGTAGTTCGAGCGATTTGACGTTCCCTCCTCGTCATTCGAAATGGATCCTACACCACATGGTATAGCAAAATATTATTTTCTATCCAAAATCACCAAGACTTATACATTCTAAATCTAATACTTGGTGTTTATAACATTATCATTATCAAACCATTTTTCATTTCATTAATTTCACCACAACCACCATGGGTTTGGTGTTCATGTTTATTATTATGCATTTGAAGCCACACCTAACGATGGGTTTACACACCAATGGTTATAAACTACCACTAATAACCATCCAACACCATTAATGCTATTTACAATCATCAATAAATATTCTCCCAACATCATTAATAACACCCACACTCTCCATATTCTGTATTTCCCTTCAAAATACATTCTTCAACTAATATTTATTATTTTCCCAATTTTTAGAGTTAGGGACTCACCAAAAACCCAACAACCATCATAAATAATCATCATCTTCCATCATAAAACACCATATTTTCATGTACCACTTTAAATGCACATAACGGCTTGCATTTAAGTCACCCCACCTTAGGGTTTTTGTATTTAATGTTCCCATTTAATACCCTCATGCGTTCAAACACTTACCCAATAACCAAAATCCATATTCTAGGGCATAAACTCATTAGAAATAGAGAGGAACTTACCTCAACCAACAAACCACAACGAGCTTCAAGAGAGGGAAAATGGGTGGTGAAATTTGAGGGAGAAGAAGGAAAAGCTTCAAACCAACCAAGTCTCCTTTAAGCTTGAAGGTGGAAAGGAAAATGAAGGAGGAAAAATGCCCACCATCACTAGGGTTTTAGAGAAAAAGAAGATGAAGAGAAAGAGTGAAAAAAATGTGAGAAAAAAAGAAAAAAGTGGGTTTTCCTTGGCAGAGAATTCCAATGTGAAAATGAGAGAAAAAGGAGGAATTAACATTTTAATTTGGCCAATCATTTAAGTTTTCTCCATTTCATAACACACGGGATCCCCGTTTGGGCTCAATACTTTATTTAAAAATTATTCTGAATATGTCTTTGGATTCATAATAATATTCTTAATAGCCCTGACCAACGGTGCCTCAATCGGAGATACTTGGTCCGACACCCATATTTTAATTGGGTATAATTCCAGCTTATTAAGTGTCAATAAATTATGAATACTTATAATAAATCCTAATTTAATTATTTCAACATTTTTGGTACATTAACTCACCCATATGTAATTATTTATGTTCCCCCATGGGATCAGGGGCGAGTCCCCACGATCCCCTTTTATTCCCTCCATGTTGGTAGAGAGTCGACTACCTCGACTATAGTCTAACAGGCTAAGCCCATATTGTAACCTAGGTATAAATGTGACTTATGTACGCATGATGGAGGCTAGGTGACACATTATAGAGAGAAAATAAACCTAATCCTTAGGGGGATTCTCTAGGTTTCTGGTGCCTACTTTCTGTGTGTGAACATTTTGGCGTCCACTATGGGGTCTGATAAAATGGATCCTACACCACCTTTCTCCAACCTTAATCCTAATTTTGATTTTGACTGTAGCCACGGTAAACACTCAAAACAACTATCGGGAGGAAGATGACAAACATCGTTAAGAGTTGTCCCATTATAGTGACCAGATACAGTGACTCATGAACATGGTGGAAACCCTGCAGAGAACAGTGGCCCACCTGCAGCAAGAGAACGCGAAACTTCAAGGACAAAAAGATAGCGAGAGAGAGGCCTTTAACAATAATAGGGGCCGATCTACCCAATGAAAGCCCACTGGCCATATCTCCTACCAAACGCGAGAGATCATGAGATACGAGCATGAGTTCCCCTTTACTGCCCATCCGTGGTCCGATTAGATCATGGATGCCCCTACCCCTCCAAATTACAAGCCCCCTTCCATGGAAAAATACGATGGTAGAGGGGACCCTAAAGAGCATTTCACCATGTACACCACCACCATGCTAGTAATTGGGGTGTCAAACTCCCTCTTTTGTCAGACTTCCCCACTACTATGACCAAGTCGGCCCTCCACTGGTTCTCCCACCTTACCAGAAGAGCATTACTAATTTTTTTGACCTCAGTAAGAAGTTCCTTAACCAATTCTCCACTAGCAGGGCCATGCAGCAGACTTCACATAGCTTAGTGAACCTACGCCAGCTTCTAAATGAAACCTTGAAGCAGTACATGGCTCACTTTTTTGAGCAGGCTATCCAGATCCGTGATCGTAATCCTAAAGTGCCATTACATGCCATACAAACTGGCCTACTCCCAAGCAAGTTCTCTGACTCCTTAGCCAAGAAGTCACCCTAGGACATGGATGATTTTCGGGTAATAGCCTCCTAATATATCGCTGTTGATGAGCGAGAAGCCGATCGGTTGGGATCCTCGGAGCGGGTCACCCATCGGCCCGACCAAAAAAGGAGAAGCCCCAAGTAGGGTTCAGACAAACATGCTGATGCTTACAATGCTCCTAGGTACACCAACTTCATACTACTGAAGGATCGTCGTGATCGAATCATGCACGAAGTCTACAATACTGGACTCCTTGTGCTTCCCCTCGGGAGAGGGACCAAAAGGGTTGGATACATCTAAATATTATGAGTACCACCGAGCCCAAGGCCATGCAACAAAGGAATACTGCTCCCTCCGCAATCAGATAGAGCATCTAATCTGCCAAGGACACTTGGTGAGGTTCGTCGTCAGGAAGGATGGTTACCAAAAAAGGGAAACCAGAATAGAGGAAGAGAGCATCCCAATTAGGTCGAACTCCAGACTCGGGATAGGTCACGAGCCCTACGCTCTCGATCCCCCAGACCTGCAGGTGTAAGGGAAGATAGAAGGAGAGTCATACACACCATTTCAGGTAGATTCCCAGGCGCTCGCATACGCCAGTTACACCGGTCGGGCCAAGTAAACTTATTACAGGCGGACTTGGACCTTGTGACCATTACTTTTGACAGGTTAGACTTCCTTGAAGGCGGCCCCAATAGAGACGAGCCAATGGTTGTCACCATGGAAGTGGAAGACTTTGTAGTGGAATCGGTATTAGTAGACCAAGGAAACTCAACAGATATTCTATACTAGAAAGCATACCAAAAGATGGGTTTTCCTACCCAATGGTTGAAAAGGTATGACAAGACATTACTCAGTTTTTTTGGTGATTCTGTGTAGGTTTTTGGGTTTATCGACCTGAGGACTACCTTCGGGAACGGAAGAGATAACTACACAGTTAAAGTCAAGTTTCTAGTCATTGACTTCCCTAGCTCCTACAATGTGCTCTCGGAGCGACCATCCCTCAACGCCCTGGGCGCGTCTCTACCTTGCACCTAACCATAAAATTCCCACTCGAGGACGGTAGAGTGGGGGTTGTCAGGGCAGACCCAAAAGTTGACCAAGAATGTTACTATGAGAGCCTTCACCCTAAGAAGACGTTTATAATCAATGAAGATATAGAAATAGGGTTTGACCCTCGTGATGATAGAAAATAAAAGAGACCCTAGCCAATAGAGTCTCTCAAACTCATCCAAGCCGCTCTCTCCCCGAACCAATTCACGCGGATTAGTACAATACTTGACCCGGTTCTCAAAGAAGCCCTAGTCAACCAGTTAAAAGCAAATGCAGATCTATTCACTTGGAGCCCCGTTGACATGCCAGGCATTGTTCCCAGCGTAATTTTCCACTCACTCAACATCGAGCCAGATGCTACGCCCGTAACCTAGAAGCCTTAAAATATGGGCCCCAATCGAAAGAATGCAGTCAAGGAGGAGACAGATAAGCTTGTGTCCACTAACTTCATTAGGGAGGTCAAATATCTGACCTGGTTATTTAACATGGTCATGGTGAAAAATTCAAACGGCAAGTGGCAAATGTGTGTCAACTTCACCGATCTAAATAAGGTATGTCCCAAAGATCCCTATCCTTTGCCTAGTATTGATCATCTAGTAGATGGAACTTCAGAATACAGGATTTTGAACTTCATGGATGAATACTCGGGGTACAATCAGATCTGAATGGAGCCTAGAGATGAGGATAAGACAACGCTCATCACAGGGGAAGCGAATTATTACCGAGTAATGCCATTTGGTCTGAAGAATATAGGAGCTACTTATCAGAGGCTAGTTGATAAAATCTTTGCCAGGCAAATACGGAGAAACATGAAGGTTTATGTAGATGACATGGTGGTCAAAACCAAACAAGTAGACTCACATGTGCAGGATTTGAAAGAGACGTTCTCTGAGCGGCGCAAGCATAATATGCAGTTAAACCCCGAGAAGTGCTCTTTCTAGGTCTAAGGGAGAAGTTTTTAGGGTACATGCTTACCTACAAAGGCATTAAGGCCAACCCAGACCAATGTCATGCCATACTTGAGATGCGCAACCCCTAGAATATTAAAGAGGTCCAGCGTCTCACCGGTCGGATCACTGCCGTCTCCCGTTTCCTCTCAAAATTTGTTGAAAAGTCTATGCCATTATGCAGGGTGCTAAAGAGGACAGACTCGTTCAAATGGACGCTAGAGTGTGGAAAGGCCTTTCAAGACCTAAAGATCTACCTCGTATCCCCACCGATTCTAACAAGACCAGACGAGGTCAGAATTGGTCCTTTACCTCTCCACAAGCATTGAGGCAGTAAGCTCATCCTTAGTCCAAGAGGACGGCCCAGTCCAGAGGCCAGTCTATTTCACCAGCAAGACATTACAGGGGGCTGAAGTGCGATATTAGAGGGTCGTAAAATTTACGTACAACCTTGTTGTAGCAGCGTGACGACTCCGACCTTACTTTCATAGCCACCAAGTGATAGTAAGGTCCAACAAACTACTCAGAAAGATCCTTCAAAGGTCAGAGCTCATAGGAAGAATGGTCGCTTGGGCTGTTCAATTGTCTGAATATGGCATTTGGTATGAACCTAGAGGTCCTATTAAAGCCTAGGTGCTGGCAGACTTCCTAGTAGAGTTGGGAGAAGATAAAGATGACTATAAGGCCACACACGGTTGATGGACTCTCTTTATGGATGGATCCTCCAATACGAGGAGCAATGGAGTAGGTGTTATACTGGAATCTCTGACCAAATTAATGGTTGAGGAGTCACTTAGGTTCCAATTTAAAGCTAGCAATAACCAGGCAGAGTAGAGGCTCTCATCGCTGGACTACGTACTACCATACACTTAGGAGCTAGGTGCATTCAGGTAAAGATCGACTCCAGTTAGCAGACCAGCAGGTGGAAAGGTCATACCAAGCCAAAGATCTGATCCTGATGAAATACTTAGCCTGAGTGAATGAATTGATAAGGGATCTTAAACATTTTCACATAGCTCATGTTCCCCAGGTGACAAATGAACGTGTCGACCTACTTTCCAAGCTAGCTAGCACAGTCAAAGCAGGGAACCTTAAGATAATCATTCAAATCATCTTGGAGGAACCCACGATCGAAGAGGCTTAACATCGTACCAGGTAAGTGAAATACCAATGAAAATACTTGGATGACCCCGACTGTTGATTTTCTCAGGCAAGAAACCCTCCCAGAAGACCATCAGTAGGCTAAAAAGCTGCATGTTCAAGCAGCCAACTTCACCCTACTAGATGGACAACTCTATAAAAAGGGCTTCACTATGCCATTCCTAAAGTGCCTGAATGAAGAACAAGCTGATTATGTAATACAAGAACTCCACGTTTCATTCATTTCACATTGATCGTAACCATGTTCTATTCATTTCACATTGGTTTCCCGCCACGCATGGGGTACTCCCTTTATAGAATTTTGTAGGATCTTTCCCTTTTCAATATACTCGTGATCGCAACCACGTTCATCATTCTCAACATATTGGTGATTGCAACCACCTTCATTCATTCACATATTGGTTTCCCACTACGCATGGGGTACTCCCTCTCTTATAGTCCCGCAAGACCTTCATCATTATGATTGTAACCATATATTCAATGCTACGCCATGCCATGAATGCAAAATACAATAATGCATATGCCAAATCTTAACCTCACAAGGATTTCTCACCCTCTCATTTAGGGGTATATTATATATTTAGTTTTTGTCATCATTGGCATACAATTAATCACAAGGCCCCTCAAGGCACGACATTCACATTTTCATAAATCCACACATGGCAATCATAGAATATCAATCATTATAGCATTAATCCACGCATGGAAACCAACAAGACATTTCAAAACATACATTCAGCAATCATCATTGCATCTCATACATACAAGTCCATACTTACATTAATCATAATGGCACCACACTCATCAATAATGGAAAACACTACATGTTCAACAATAATGTCCTTTTTCATTCAACAATATAATTTATCATTCAATATATGTGGTATCATCCACTTTTAATCATCATCAACATTATTTCAAATCCATTGATTTATACGCTTACTGCTATTCGATTGTCCCCTTATGGGTTTCATCATCATACAAGGTGTATCATATATCCACATCATTTACTTTTCATTATGATTCATAATATATCATTAGTGGTGAAGCATACATGTATTCATAACATAGGCATACACATACCTTGCCAAGGCCTTAAGTCATTCCCCAATCACCACTAAGACACACCACACATGTACCCCTAATGAAATCACTTGTCTTTATATAATAAAAGGGGTTTGGGGCAATAATGAGCCCATGATAAATTTGAACATTGAGACATATGAAAGGTTCATTTTTAGTCTCAAAAATAGAGGGACATATCACAAATATCACCTATTAGTCCCAATTTGGCAATCATAAAAAGGTGGGTTCAAAACCATCTTAAACTTAAGTTTTACAATGCAACGGGTCTGGTAATTTACACCTCATGAAAGTTAATTCCAATTGAGGTAAGACCAATTTTCTCACCTTCATAACATTATTACCTACAACTTTCATGCAGAAGTTGGAGGCCAAAAATGTCATTAAGATGCCTAAACGGGCCACAAATAGCAAAGGAATTACAGTGGCCTTAAGAGGGCCATGAATCGATTCCCATTTGTGGTGAATCGATTCATGCTTGAAAATCTAAACATTTAGTGGAAACAGGGCCTGTGAATCGATTCCCCCTTGGTATGAATTGATTCACGCGTGCCAATGCCCAAAAACAATGAAACAGAGAAGTATGAATTGATTCAACCCCTGGTGTAAATCGATTCACGCGTGAAATCATGCCATGAACAGTGCAAACAGAGTCATTTGAATCGATTCATCCCCTCGTTTGAATCAATTCACATGCTACTAGAATTAGACACAGTAAAAGTAGTGAGTATTGAATCGACTCACACACTGTTGTGAATCGATTCACATAGGTAATTATATATAAAACATTTAATTTTTCAACTTCTAACCCCTCTAACTTTTTCATATGAATTCCAATGCTCACAAAATTTTAACACCAACTTATATATATTATTTGTGACATGTAGCCACTAGCCGCACTAAACAATTCCCAAAAATGAGGGACTCATGTGTATAAATGCATTTTACCCATTTTAAGGCACTTTTCTGCAACTCAAGGGCCTATTCTCAATGGAATTGGTCCATTCCAATTCCTACATATATGGGCTATTGGGACCATCACATACAATCAAAATCACATAAAACTCTATTTGGCTCTATGAGTTCCTCAATTATGCATTATCTTTCAATCTTATCGTAAATACCATCACAATGGCTATCACATTCAATGCTAGGCATCCACATAAATTTTTAATTCACAAAACATATACTTCATCCCCTTAAGGATGGTCCATTAACGTGTACATATTTCAACCTCTCTAGGTTATTTATCAGCACATATACACATATATTATCATCAATAGCCAATAATTTGTCATTCACAACATTTCACTATAAACATAGCAAGGCAAGCATGAGTATCATGATATACATACATCACTAATTATTCTACTCATGCATTTGGAATGTAAAATTCCTCTCCTACCTCGATGGAAGACCCGCAATGATTCACACATTCCAAATGTTCCGCCGCATAATCCGGAACATAATCTACACCAATACACACATATGCATTCATACAATTAATAAGCCATCTTAAGGAATTCCTCACAAATTCTTAATAATGATTTACATATCATAAGGCTTGTGAACAAGTTCTAAACTTGTCAAAACACCAATTTATACCATTGTGTTAGGCTTTGGGAATTCCTTTCCTAAAACCATGATTCTCTAAATCTAAAAGGGCTAACCATACCCAACAACAACAATATTTCATCCTTCTATCACCTAATATGCATTCCATATTACATCAATCATTCAAATGTCATTATTGTCACTTAGAGTTCAACATGTGCCATCTTAGCCACATATAATCCATCATTAATCAACAAGTTCAATTGGCACCTATCATGGTCTAAGACCTCATCAAGTCCCAATATCATTTGATTTCTTTAATCCATCTCTACCATTAGGGTTTAGTGCTCAAATTCATCATTATTCACTTAAAGGTCATACTCATCTATGCCATATTAATGATTTTCAACCATCACTATTAACCATCTACCTTCATGAATGTCATTTTTCATCATCAATAATTATCCTTTTAACATCCTTAACAATACAAATACTCTAAATATCATACATTTTCATTCCAAATCAACTTTCAATCCAAATATTACATGTTTTCCCCTATTTCTTAGGACTAGGTTTCCATCAAAAACCTAACAATCATTATCAATAATCATCAACCATCATCAATGGTTATTTCCTCTCATCAACAATGTTCCTCTACATCACTAAACATATATTCTAACAAGATTTTGCATTTTCCCTAACCCCTAGAGTTAGGGTTCCATCGGAACCCAAACACCATCATCAATAATCATAATTTTTCACCTCCAATAATGAGATTTTCGTATACCCCCTCACACCTACTCAAAAACATACATTAATCATACCCCACCTTTGGGTTTTTTTATAAAAATGGCTTCCATTCCATAACCCATACATATAACACTCTCCCAATCATATGAAAATCAAAACCTAGGGCTCAAGCTCTTTAAAATAGAGGGAAACATACCTTAAGCCAAGAAATTTCAATGGGCTTCCAAGAGAGAGAGAGGGTGACGAACATCCAAAAGGGAGAAGGGAAGCTTCCATCCAACATCACCTTCCTTAAACTTGGAGATGGCAAACGAAAATGGAAGGAGAAGGATACACACCATTTTTTTCTTAGGTTTTGAGAGGAAAAGGAAGAGAATGAATGAGGAAGATAGAAGAAGAAGAGAATGGTTTGTTTTTAGAAGAAGAAAGGCAACATGAGATATAAGGGAAAGGAGGTGGGTTTTATGTTTAATTTTATTTCCTTCATTAAACTCTATCATTTTACAACATACAGGATCTTAATTAGGGCTCAATACTTTATCTAAAAATTATTCCGAGGATATATTCGGACTCCCATTAATATTCTTAACAGCCCTGACCAATGGCATCTCAAATGAAGATACTTGGTCTAATACCCATATTTTAACCGGTATAATTTTAACTCCTTAAATCTTAATGAATTATAAATATCCATAATAAATCCCACTTTAATTATTTCTAAATTTTTGGGATATAAATTAACTTATATATAATTATTTATTATTTATTCTCCTCAATTAATCATTTTTATAAAAGTTGGGATGTTACAATCCACCCCACCTAAAAGAAATTTCATTCTCGAAATTTAACCTCGACACATATATCACAAGGCCATACTTTAGGCCGAACACCAACAAGGTATAACGTCACTATAAAATAGTATTAGACTGCCAAAGTCCAACAAAACATGATCATCATCATTTTTTTTCCAAACATAAAATTTCCTACATCTAAAGCGGTTCACATATTGTTGATCACAACCAATCCAGCATAGCTCGCATGTTCATACTCTGTACGACCAGATAGGCTCAGTACATTCACCATAAGCAGTTATAACCCTATACCTGCCCGGCCTACGTGTTGCTGCATCTGACATACAGGATGACATCCTAATCTCGTAGTGGTTACCACAAATAGATGTGGTCGGCGTATGAGTGCACGTTGCCTTAATGCCTATGGCACGTAAATTCCTATCAGGACAAGTACTTCTTATTCCCATTGCTCGCGTCGATCACACTTACTCTAATAACATCAATTCATATGAGACTTGATGATAATTCACACAAGTTCATAACCATCTCATTTAGATCACCTCGTCGTTATGTAAATAATTCGACACAAATTATGTAACATCCTAAATTTTATATAAATAATTAAATATGAGGAATAAATGGTAAATAATTATACGTGGGTCAATAACTGTCCTAAAAATGGTGAAATGATTAAATTGAGATTTATGAGGATTGTTTCTAATTTATTGAGGCTTTAAGAGTTAAAATTATACCTAGTTAAAATATGGGTGTTGGACCAAGTATCTCTGATTGAGATGCCGTTGGTCAGGGCTGTTAAGAATATTATTGGGAATCTGAATATATATTCAGAATAATTTTTATATGAGGTATTGAGCCCGAATGGAGATCCTGTATGTTGTAAAACAGTAAAATTTTAATGAGAGGTTAAAACTTAAAAACAAACTCTCATTTCTCCTTTATGTTTCACGACACTTTCTCCCTCTCATTGGGCATTCACTCTCCTTTCTCTACAACTCTCATTTCCTCTTCACCTTTCTTCTCCAAAAACCCTAGTGGTGGTGTGCCATCTTCCTCTTCCATTTTCATTTCTTTATTGGGCTTGAAGGAGAAGCTTGTGGCTTGAAGCTCTTCCCCATCTCCTCTTAATTTTTGTGTTCCTCTCTTCTTCTCTTGGAAGCTTACTTATTTCTTGGCTTGAGGTAAGTTCCACACCACTTTTGTTGAGCTTATGCCATTGGTTGTGGTTTATTTGTTGGGAGAGTGCTTGGTTTCATATGGGTTGTTAATGGAAGTCATTTTTATGCAAAACCCTAAAGTGGTGTGTGATATATGTATGGTTTTGTGAGGGTGTATATGGGTACATGAAATTAGTGATGGAAGATGATCATTTATGGTGATTGTTGGGTTTTAATGGAACCCTAACTTTAGAAATTCGGGAAAATAAGTAATGATGCTATGAGGAATGATTTTTAAGAGTAAACCCATGATGTTTTGTGTGTGGGTGTTGTTAATGATGATGGTTGATGGTGATTAATAAGGATTGATGGGTTTTTGATAAAACCCTAGCTCTAAGAATTTAGGAAAAACATGTAATGTTAAATTGAGAGTTGATTTTAAAAGGAAATATATAATAATTTGTGTGAGGGTATCATTCAATGTGTTGGGAGAATAATTATTGAATGATGATTTAATGGCCATATGAGTGACTTTATGAATAGAAATAAAATTTAAGATGATGGTATTGATATTAAGGTGAAAAATGGCATTTATAATAGTAAATGACCATTGATGATGGAACTCATGGATGAGTGTTGCTATGGGATGTATAAAAATAAATGTAAACACCCAAAACCTATGATGGTTGTGAAGGATTAATGAAATGAAATGGACACAAAGATTTGATGAGGACCTAGGCCATGATGAATGCCATTTGGGTTAGTTGATTGATAGTGGTTAAATGGAGCTAAAAGGCTTATATTGAATTTGGATAACAATGATGATAGTTAGATGATTCATGTGACATTAAGAGCATTATAGATGAAAGAGGTGGTGTTGTTGTTGTTGGGTATGATTAACCCTTTGAGATTTAAAAAATCATGGTTTTAGGAAAGGAATTTCTGAAACCTAACACAATGGTATAATTGGTGTTTTGACAACTTTAGGAGTTGTTCATAAGCCTTACAATGTGTAAATCATTATTTAGAATTATGATGAAAGCCTTGTGATAGCTCAGGATTGAATGAATGCATATATATGTGTTGTGTAGATTGTGTTTCGGATGATGGTGTGGAATGATCGGAGCATTTAAATTACGGTTCTTCTCTTGAGGTAGGTGAGGAGTTTACATTTCAATTGCATGAGTTGAATGGTTGATGGTTAATGTATATAATTACATTCATGCTTGTCTTGCCATAATTATTTTGGAATTATGGGATGGTTGATAATGTGATGAATGATGTGCTTGACAATTTGTTGATTTTTAGGAGTTATATATATATATATATGTATGAGATATTGATGAATGTGTAATGGTCCCTTGATGGGAATTGATGCGTTTGTAATAAATGATCCATAATGAAATGAAGTATGAATGGTTTGGGTTATATTATAGCTCATAAAGTGCATTTTATGCATAATCAAGGAAGTGTATAGGTGATATTCTCATTTAATGGGCTAAACTTCATGTAGAGGTCACCTTCAAGTCATAATATATGTATGAAACTTGTCTGCATGGTTGGTTGTGGCTAAAGAGGCTTAGTTTACAATTTGGCATGCTTGGTTTAGCCAAACGGGGCATGAATTGCCACAAGAGTATATCTTGATATAGGAAATGAGTTATTGGATGAGACTTATTGGAGCAAGTCACATTTATATATGTGAATATAGGTCCATAGAGAGTTTAGACCAAAACTTAGCCAATTGCATTTTGGTATGTCATGTAAAAGGTCCAAAATATGCATAAAACTACCATATAGCTTAGATTTTGATTGAGATGGAATTTGGGTTTGAAACTTTGTCACATAATTGATATTAGGGTAGGTAAGTTCTGTATAAAATTTCATGCAAAATGGAGTTTAATAGCCTAAAGGGTGCCAAAGTTGGCAAAAACTTAAGGGTCAAAAAGCTGCAGAATGGTGCCTACAGCAGTGAGATCCATGGCCAGTGGATCGTTCTGCCTCAAAACATGGAAAAAATGACTATTTTGGGTGGTCTAAATAGTGGGTTCCACGGCCAGTGGAATTTTCCACTATCAGAAATTTCTAACTGCTGCTTTTCCTTTGTTGTTTTTGGCTCATTCAGGTATCTTAATGACATTTTTGGCCTTTGACTTCTTCATGGAAGTTGTAGATAATTATTTTATGGAGTTGTGAAAATTAGTCTTACCCCAATCGAATTTTTCTAACTCTCATTAGGCATAAAATACCAGACCTACTACATTGTAAAACTCAAGTTTAAGAGGGTTTTGAACCTAACTTTTTATGATTGTCAAATTGGGACTAATAGGTGATATTTGTGTCATGTCCTACTATTTTTAAGACTAAAAATGAAATTTTCTCATATGTATTAATGTTGAAATTTTTCATGAGCTTATTATTACCTAAAACCCCCTTTATTATGTAAAAACAAGAGATTGCATTAGGGGTATATGATGATAGTGTGTCTTGATGGTGTTTGATACTGATTGAGACATTGGAAAAATATGTATATGCCTATGATATGTTATTAAAACATGAATGTACACCACTAATAATATGATATGATGAATGATAATGAAAGTTAAACGATGGGGTTGTAAGACACACTCTTTTATCATGATAAAACTAATAAGGGAATGATTTCGATAATGAGTAATGATGGATGATTGTTATTATTGATGATTTATTGAATACCATTGTGTTTGATACAAGTGTGACCTTGTATGTGTGGTTTGAATTGTATTGATGAGATGTTGTGAATGCCACACTAGAATATAAAACAATAGTAATGATCAATGAGATGAAAAATCCACTAACAAGTTATGTGGTGATGTTTATGAAAGATTGATGAATGTTATTGATGTTTGTGATGCAATTGTAAATGTTGCAAGTATTGACTTGCATATACAATATAAGTATGTTGAAATGAAATGCCACACTTAAAACTTGAAAACAATGGCTAAAACCAACGATGATAAAATCCACTAAGAACTGTATGGTGGTGTTGGTGATGACAATGATGATTGAGGAGTGGCATGATAGGATGCATACTGTGAGAATACATTTGATTTGCATTGCATTACATCCATGGCATATTATATGCTGTCTATAAGGAATGTTAGGGGTTCTAATAGGCAGGCCCAGTGGGAGGGCGACCTAGTGCACGGGTAAATCATTGTTACTCCCTAGTGATTCTGGGAATCATGAAGCTGTCCATAGTTTGGTGATGAGGCACCCTATGTGGCAGGCCCAGTGGCCGGGCGGCTCTGTGATGAGCAAGTTACCTCGGTGTCTGGGGGGCATGGCTCTCTCGATGTGTGTTCAGGAGGGGCCCGTAGCACTTTTGGCAAGTGAGACCATGTTGTTGATCCGTAAGTCATGGGTTGACTAGTGCTACATATGGGCGATAGTGGTTTGGTACCAGTAAAATTGGTGATTATGCATGCATTATGAGATATGTGTACACATTATATACTGCAGTAGGGGCATAGTAGCACACCTATGCTTGACCCACATTTGGTGTTTATTCCCACAGTCGGATCCACATTTATTATTGATAATTCTATTATGCATATGCATTACCCTAAGAGCATTTGCATATAGCATGGAGATATGCCAAAGGTGTTATGATATGATGATGATTCATGATGATATATGATGATGGTTGAGATTGAGATGGGTAAATGAATACCTAAAAGACAACATGTAAAATATGAATACAATGAAAAGATATCGAATATGATGATGTTGTACATGATGGCCCAATGTGATGAAGGGCTTGTTTGTCTATGGTTGACGATAATGATGTTGTCCCATTGTGGCATTGAGAAATGATGTGTATATGTGTTTGCTTTGTTATGAGTTGATTGATAAATATGGTATATGTATATTGTTAGGATGAATGAATTATAATGATTATTAATGATTTTAGCAAAGCATACATGATATTGATATGCATATGCATATGATCTCAATTGTATTCATATTCGTCATTTGAAATGTATAACTCACTCTCCCATGTTGTCCATTTTTAGCATTGATGCAGGAATATCATGGGATGAGGATATTTTAAAGTAAAGCTTAGAGAAGGTAAATAGTGGTAATTAAATGCCTTGGCCGACAACGATTGTAATTTATTATATTATGAATGAAGTATACATGATAGTGTTAATGATCATTGATGTTGGTGGATGTATTGTAAATGATAATATAAATGGGTGATGTATTGATAGTTAGGGTATTGGAATTTATACCCATTGGATGAATGAAATGTGTTGGTTATGTAATCCTTTCGGGCATGTATAAGTGTTGATGATATATGATTTTGAGGATTGACTTGAATGTGGTCAATTATTGAATATGGATATTGGAGATGTATGTTGCATGACCATATATATATATACATATTCTAGGCAATGCATGTTTATGATTTATGTGTAAGGTTAGTTGTGGCCTAATAGGCTAGTGTTGTATGCTTGCATGCTTTGCCGAGCCTTTTCTCATATCTTCATATATAGGACTAGGCATGTGCCCGTATACATATTCTTCTTTCGATGTAAACAATATTATTTTGTATACACGTGTGGGCGATTTAATTAGCAATTTAATTTATGAATTCTCAAATCTCACTCTTTGGTTCTCCGTGGTTCAGGTCTTGATGTAATCGTTAAGGTGTTTTGAAATTATTTTAAACATAAAAAATTTAATCATAAATTTATTAATTATTTATCTTGATTACATCGGGATTCGGGTCCAGAAAATCGAGGTGTGACAAAGTATGCCATACTAATCATCAAATATCAGTTACCCTCACCACAAATGGGTATATCAACAATAGACTCCTAATCATCACGGGGTAAACATCCCATCATCGGGCTTTGTCCATCCCAAAGTCATAAGCTAATCGCCTAATAATTCTTTGTCTCATTCACATATCATTGGCTATAAATCGATTCAAGCCTAAACAAGTTACTAAACTCGCAGGAAGTACGCAACTTCGAGGTTAAAATAGGGTTTCCAATCATATAATATGCTTTTACATTAGGAATTCTCCCCACAGATCACAACCAAAGTCCATAAACTAGACGTTCAACTCATATCTTATCATATCATTATGTGGTTTCTATCATCAATATAGCATCCTTGAAATTAAAAGGGAGGTAATGACATGGTCAAATTTTCATCTACTAATCCATAATCACACATGTCATCTCTACATCATATCATAGTCCATAGCTATTCTCATGATCATAAGGTCAAGGGCACACAATTTATCCCAAAACCATACCATAAAATCATATATCATCATCAATGCCAAATCATACTCTGAATTTCATCATTATTATTCACCAACTGTTTATGGGTTATATTCATTATTTGTATTCCTTCACATACCGGCTCTAACCTTAACAATTCATTTCATAATTAATTTCACTATGGCTCAATTAATCACAACGTTCGACCGATCATTAGACTTAGAAAGCCCAAGGGTTACCTAGTACCCATCGTAGGTTACACCCACAACATCCCAACATTATTGGACATGGTTTATAAAAATATCATAGAGCCTAGACCGCCATAGGGTCTATCTCCACAAATTTCAATTATACAAGATCGCATCAAGTCATCTGGGGTTACCACACCTAGTGGGTTATAATCAAATTAATAATTCCCTCAGTTCACAAATATAAAACCGAGTCATAACCTAAATCATGTGCCAGCACAATCTCACATTCAATCGTCTTATCACTTATTCATGTTCTCAATCTAAGGAGGCATAGTAAATCACTTGTATCATAAAGTTCAAGGTTTTTGTGCCAAAGGATATAAAATTCATCTTTCAAAATTTATCATAACCAAACATTTCAATTCATAGACATCTACATTAAGGAATTCTTTCACTATCATTCATTCAATCAATTCAAGCATGTGAAGTGCTTATATTCAACAAGCATACTTTGGCCATAAGCCACAAGCATGAATCGCACAAGAGACCTAATCAATTAATTTAATTTTCCACATATAACAAGGTCTCAACATATATGGTCTATCACCATAGCAATCCATTTCTCAATACTTCCTATCCATGATCAACACATGACATAGGTCCATCATTAAATCAATTCATACTCAATATATCATATCCATGATCACACATGGTATAAATTCATCATCTATTCAATTGATACTTATTATATATCAATATCAATGCATAATAACAATGTATTCGTCATTTGGAGGAAATAGTGTAAGGAACTTGACTGGTCTTACACAAACAAACATATCAATCACATGGGAAATTCACCCACATATGTTCAATCTCATGGATCATTAAGTTTGCCAATAAGCAACTATGCTCCACAAGTGCATCATACAACCTCAATGATAAAGAGGCCTACTCCCATAAACATCAATCATATCTTATGAATCATAATTTCACAAAGAGTCTTCAATAAGCTATCATTATAATTCAATACTAATAATTCACAAAGAATCGCCATTAAGAAAGCATTGCCCTTATAGTCAATTCACAATTCTCAGACAACTAGCCATTCATAAATCCATATAGGGCAACCAATGTCTTAACATATCATCATCCTCTAAGTGCTAATCACTCTTAAATCTATACAGGACAACCATATTCCAATGATCACCAAAATGTTTCACTATTGAGTAATTGTGCTCCAATCATCCATAATACCAATTCATCATAGAGCAACCATGCTCTGACAGTAATTAAAAAAATCTAATTCAGAGCAAAATGCACTCTGATACCAGCTTGTCACACCCTAATTTTTTAGACCCGAATCTCGATGAAATCAAGATAATAATTAATAAAAATGCGAGTAAATTTTTTGCGTTAAAAATAATTTCAAAACACCATAAAGGTTACATCAAGACCCGAACCACAGAAAACCGAAGCATGAGATTTAATAATTGATAAACTGGATCGATAAGTAAGACGCCCATAAATGTATAAAAAATAATTTGAGTTTACAGTGGAAGAAGAATATGTATAAGGGGCACCCATCTAGTTCCATATATGAAGATATAGAAAGAGGCTTAAGCAATCATGCAATTTCATAACATAAGCCTATTAGGCCACAATCGACTACGCACCTAAATCGTAATCATACATCATCAATTATAGGTAGCCTCTACTTGAGAAATCCCTCACCAAATGGTATCAATTCAAATATCATCATCATTAATATATATTATCATAATCATTCATTCTCATTTTAAGCACTACATATTCACAAAGTATCCATCATCAACATCATCATTCTTAATTTAATTCATTACAACATATTTAACAATTGCTGTCGGCCAAGGCATTCCATTACTACTATTTACCTTCTTCAAGAGCTTTAATTCAAAAGCCCAAACTCATCGCATGGCAAACCTGCATCACAATGCTAAAAAGGAGACAACATGGGAGAGTGAGTTATACATTCAAAATGACAAATATAAATACATTGTGATTATGTGTACATGCATTCAACCAACATGTGTGCTTCGCTATAAATCATCAATTCATCATTAAACCATTATCAAGATATTATCTTAGGCATACAAGCCCCATTATTCACAATTCATGTCAAGCACAATCACAAGCACATACACATTCACATAGCCCTACTTCATTATGGGCATTCACAAATATCATCAATTAAGTTATTAGATCTTTAATCAATTAAAACTCTCTCAAGAGGTTCTTATCACTTTTTGGTCATCTCCATCTTAAATGCCATGCACCTATGGTTAATGCATATGTCAACTGTTTAATGCATATGCAATGGATCCATTTCAATCACCCATGCACACATGGTATCTTAAGTGATCGCAACCACTTATAATTCAATCTCATATTGGTTTCCCGCCATGCATGGGGTACTCCCTTTTCATAGAATCCCGTAGGATTTTCATTATGATCGCAACCACATATCAATCAATTCATATTGGTTTCCCGCCATGCATTGGGTACTCCCTTTTCATAACCCCGCAAGGCATTCTTCATGATCGCAACCACGTTTCATTTATTTCACATTGGTTTCCCACCACGCATGGGGTACTCCCTTCATAGAATCTTGCAGGATCTTTCTCTTTTCAATATACTCGTGATCGTAACCACGTTTATCATTCTCAACATATTGGTGATCGCAACCACCTTCATTCATTCACATATTGGTTTCCCGCCACGTATGGGGTACTCCCTCTCATATAGTCCCGCAAGACCTTCATCATTGTGATCACAACCATATATTCAATGCTATGCCATGCCATAAATGCAAAATACAATAATGCATATGCCAAATCTTAACCTCGCAAGGATTTCTCACCCTCTCATTTAGGGGTATATTATATATTTAGTTTTTGTCATCATTAGCATATAATTAATCACAAGGCCCTTCAAGGCATGACATTCACATTTTCATAAATCCACACATGGCAATCATAGCATATTAATCATCATAGCATTAATCCACGCATGGAAACCAACAAGATATTTCAAAACATACATTCAGCAATCATCATTGCATCTTATACATACAAGTTAATACTTGCATTACTCATAATGGCACCACACTCATCAATAATGGCAAACACTACTTATTCAAGGGCATGTTCAATAATAATGTCCCTTTTCATTCAAAAATATCATTTATCATTCAATATATATGGTATCATCCACTTTTAATCATCATCGACACTATTGTAAATCTATTGATTTATACGCTTACTATTATTCGATTGTCCCCTCATGGGTTTCATCATCATACAAGGTGTATCATATATCCACACATTTACTTTTCATTATGATTCATAATATATCATTAGTGGTGAAGCATACATGTATTCATAACATAGGTATACACATACCTTTCTAAGGCCTTAAGTCATTCCCCAATCACCACTAAGACACACCACACATGTACCCCTAATAAAATCACTTGTCTTTATATAATAAAAAGGGGTTTTGGGCAATAATGAGACCATGATAAATTTCAACATTGAGACATGTGAAAGGTCTATTTTTAGTCTCAAAAATAAAGGGACATGTTACAAATATCACCTACTAGTCCCAATTTGGCAATCATAAAAAGGTGGGTTCAAAACCATCTTAAACTTGAGTTTTACAATGCAACAGGTCTGGTAATTTACGCCTCATGAGTTAGAAAACTCCAATTGAGGTAAGACCAATTTTCTCACCTTCATAACATTATTGTCTACAACTTTCATGAAGAAGTCGGAGGCTGAAAATGTCATTAAGATGCTCAAACAGGCCAAAAATAACAAAAGAATTATAGTAGTTGGAAAAACAACATGACAGTGGCCTTAACAGGGCCATGAATCGATTTCCATATATGGTGAATCGATTCATGTGTGAAAATCTCAACATTTAGTGGAAACAGGGCCTGTGAATCGATTCCCCACTTGGTATGAAACGATTCACGCGTGCCAATGCCCAAAAATAGTAAAACAGAGAAGTATGAATTGATTCAACACCTGGTCTGAATCGATTCACGTGTGAAATCATGCCATGAACAGTGCAAACAGAGTAATTTGAATGAATTCATCCCCTCATGTGAATCGATTCATACGCTACTGGAATTAGGCACAGTAAATGTAACATCCTGAATTTTATAAAGATGATTAAATAGGAGGAATAAATATTAAATAATTATAAATAGGTTAATAAGTGTCCCAAAAATATTGAAATAATTAAATTAAGATTTATGAGGATTATTTATAATTTATTGGGGCTTTAAGAGTTAAATTATACCTGGTGAAGATATAGGTGTCGGACCAAGTATCTCCGATTGAGATGCCATTGGTCAGGGCTATTAAGAATATTATTGGGAATCTGAATCTATATTCGGAATAATTTTTGGATTTAGTATTGAGCCCGAACGGATATCCTGTTTGATTTGAAACGGAGAATTTTAAGTGGTGAATTAAAATTAAAACACAAAACCTCTCTTTTCCCTCATTTCTCACGTTGGCCTCTCTCCCTCTCTTTCATTCACTTTCCTTTTCTTCCTCTCCCTCCATTCTTCTTCTCCAAAACCGTTCACTCCCTCTCTCTCTCCATAAATCATTTTTCATCCAAAAAGCTTGGGATCTAATGGAATCATGAGGCAAGGAAGGCACTTGGAGCAAAGCTTGGCTCATCTCTTCTTCTCTTCATCTTATTTTCATTTTGGGGTTTGAGCTTGGAGAAAGAGGTATGATCTTGAACACCCATGGCTTTAGTTTATGGTTTTGAGCCTATTTAAGTATTGTGATGGGAGATTGGGTATTGCTTTGATGGAAAATGGCTTGGGGAACCAAACCCTAGCTTATGAAACCATTGGGATTGTTGTTATGGTTGTTAAGGGTTTGAGTGATATGTTGTTAGCTCATGAGTGCTTGAGATGATGCATATAAATGGGTAAAATTGATGATTATTGATTATTGGTGAAAACCCTAGGTTTAGGAATTTGGGGCTTTTGGCCAATTGATAGGTATTAATGATTTATGCTTTAGAATGGGTCTTGAGAAGATTGGAATTGATTATTTGTGGTGATGGTTGGGTTTTGATGGAACCCTAACTTTAATATATTGGGGGAAAATGTAAAATATGAGTAGAGTGTTGATAAATGCTTTATAACATAATAAAATAGATCTAGTTTGCTTAGGATTTTAATCATTATGCACTGTATTTCCTTTATTTATTGTGATTTTTGCTTTCTTTCCACTTTATTCTACTTGGGTATGTTATTTTGCAGAAATTAAGGTAATAAAAGGGTCAATAATAAGAGAAAAACGACCATAAAATGATAAAGAAACAAGAAGAACAAGCCCAAAGTAGAAAGAACTCTCTTTTTATGCTGAATTTCGACTCAAAATGCTGAATTCCGACTCAGAATGTTGAAATCCGACTCAGAAATGACCAAATCCGAGTAGGATGACTCAGAAATGACCAAATCCGAGTGAAAGGACTCAGAATAGAGCATTTCTGAGTAGAATACTACACTGTTGAAGGTAAATCCGAGTGGAAAGTTCCCTGTCAAAGCCATTCTGAGTGATAAATGGCTGATTCTGTTGGAGGTTCAATGCTGAAAAGGAATAAGTCTTGGTTGGAGGTGAATCCGAGTGGAAGCCCCCCGACTGCAACCATTCCGAGTGAAAAAAGGGGACTGACTTTGAATAGATGCTGCCCAAAGCTATTGTCCGAGTGAAAGAAATGCTGATTGAAACAAGTCTGAACTATTTTTCTGTGCAAAACTACCTCCGATTGGAAAACTCCCGAGTGGTCAAAACTGTTGTCCGAGCAGAAGAAGCCACTGAAAGAGCAACTGTTGAATAAGGAGGTTTCCGAGTGGTTTCATTCGGAGAAGATGGCATTCTCAAGCGGAATAAGGCATTTCTGAGTAGTGTCTTATTAAGCAAGGAAAAATCTGACCGGAAATGAATCACACTCGGGCAGACTCTCAAGTTTCACACTAAGCCCGAGTGAGAAGTCTCCAAGGAAGACATCCGAGTGAGTTGGGACAGAAAGCTGCATTTCCGAGAAAAACAAGGCTCGGACATGGGAAGAACTCCTATTAGCCAGATTCCAGAGTCTTTCAAGTTCAAATTTCTGAGTGAAAGGTATATCCGATTCCCGAGTGAAGACAACCGACTGGGTTGATTGATGACTGAAGGCCATTCCGAGTGAAAAGCAAGAAGGCACTTTCGAGTGTATCATTCAAGGAATAAAGGTCGACTAAATTATTTCAAAGAAAATCCGAGCAAAGGTTCTCCGAGTGATTCAAATTCAGAGACAGCCGAGTGAAACAGTTTGGGTGCCGATTGAATAAATTCTGATCCTGAGTGAGTCTTCAATCAATCCCGAATGAATCATCTTCAATCAGTTCCGAGTCAATCTTCAATCATTGCCGAGTGAATCATTTTCTAATCGGTTCCGATTGAATGTTTCAATCAGAGTTATTTTGCTCAGCTCTCTTCACATCCACTCACACCAACTCAACACCAGATCAACCCTCAAACCATACTGACTCCTTCCAATTCTTCACAACCAACACCGGATCAACTCCAAACACCGGATCACCATAACATCGGATCAACTCCAACTCCAACTCAAAATCGACCAACAACTCCTCAGCAAGCCACAACACCAGCCACATGCAACAACCGACCAACTCCTCTCCATACCGTCTAGCTTAGCACCACACCGTCTAATTCTCTATCCAACAAACTGTCCAACTCCTCACCAACTCAACACCATCCAGTACCAACTCCACACCGCCCAGCAACCAACACCAAACAGCAAGCTTTCACTCGGTCTTGTGGAAAAACAACACCTTTCCACTCAGAATTTCTCCACCTGCACCAATCATCACTAAATCCAAGCACCGAATTATTGGAAATATTAAAATATGCAAATTGGAAACAAGTTGGCACAGCTGGAACTCACATGCACCAAAAGTTTCTTCCACTTTCAATTTTAACGCATTTTCTTAGCTGGATTCCTCCATTCCTTCGCCTATAAAAGCAGGAGCAAGTGAAGCCTTCAACCATCCATCAACGAATCCCTTCTCTCCTTTCTCTTTCGTTCTTTTTTTTTCTTTCTTCTTCCGTCCTTCTCTTTTCTTTCTTTCTTCTTCTTCATTTTTTTTTCTCCGTTCCTTTTTCTTTCTTTTTCATTTTCTTTCCCTTTTTATTTTCTTTTTCTTTATTTTATTTTAAGAGTTGTGAATTGTAAAAGTGAGTATTTAAATTTGTAACTGGTGGAGGAATATTGCAACAAGGAAATACAGTGGTAAATTATTCTGAGCTTTTGGAGAAACCCGTAAGTCTTTATTTTTACCATGTCTTGTATGTTTTATTTTTCCATCATTTATATGAATTTAAATTATTTCATGAGTAGCTAAATTAATTATCTTGGGATAAAGGGGTGTGATAATATTTTATATTAATGTTATTTTGACTTGGAATTAAATAAATTTCTGTTTTCCATTTAGTTCAATTATGCTCAATGCTTTTAGTGATTCCTAACAAGAACCTAAATGATAAAACTGTGTACTTGCAGGTATATTAGTAAGTTTAAGTAATAAATAGAATCGAGAGATTTATTTTTCCTGGAAAGCTTTGAACTAAACCTAAGATTTTTGAGATGCTTTTTGTGACCTCGGTAAAACCATGAAAGTAATCAAAATTCTTTTGGGGAAATAAAAGAGATTTTCATAAAACGATAATGGGCCTTTTTGAGGATTAAGCAGCGCTTTCCATAGGTTAGGTACATTAATAGGATTCCGAGAGGAACATATTAATTAGCTTTTGGAAAATTCGCCTTGGAAAACTTAATTCGATTCTTATTTATGAAAAGTTAAAATTCATTAACATAAAATAGAGTCTTAATCCCCCGAAATCCCAAGATACTCTCAACTCTGATTTTTTTTTTAGTGTCAAGTAAATTTTGTTTCTAAATTTAGATTTTTAAATTGTGTTTTATTTTACAAAAATATTAAAAATCAATTGTGTGGATAATTAAATTTTAATATGCCGGTACTTTGAACATAGTCCCTGTGGAGAACGATAATCTTTTATATTACGCGACATAACCCGTGCACTTGCGGGCCCTGTCAAGTGTAAGTTTAATGATGTTAGAGAATGATGTTAATGATGAGAGATAGCCATTGATGATGAATTGATGATGAGCAGGGTTATGATGGGCTGAGATGAGACTTTGAATTGAAGTTTTGGCGAAGGTAAATAGTGGTAATGGAAGTGCCTTGGCCGGCATCATTTATGAGTTCTTATGTAATGAATAAATTGTTTATGATGATATAAATGATTTAGTGAATTTAGTCATGTATAAAATAATCCTTCATATTTAGGAATGGTGAATATATATATATATGTAGTATGTAAGAGATGATTTAATGTGTACTAGAAGGATTGAAATTGAATGATGTACATTGATGATAGTGATATTTGGGAGAAGATCCCCGGATGTATATGTATATATATATAATTGTGTCTTAGACAATGTATGTGTATGTTGTGAGTGAATTAGACGGGCTTTGTTCTATTAGGTCTATGTTGGGTATTTGCATGCTTTGCCGAGCCTTTTCTCATATCGTCATATATGGGACTAGGCATTTGCCCGGTATACACATTTCTCTTCCACTGTAAACTCTACTATTTTTGTATACCGTTATGGGCAATTTAGTTATCGATCCAGTCATATCTTATTAATTCATACTCTTCGGTTTTCTGTGATTCGGGTTTCGGTGTGACGTCGGACTTACTTTGGAACGTGAAAAATTTACTCCCATTTTATTAATCATTATGTTGATCACATCAGAATTTGAGTCTGGAAAACCGGGGTGTTACAAATGGTGGTATCAGAGCGTGGTCTGCTCTGTATAAATGTTGTTGATTTTGCTAGAACATGTTTGGTTGTATTGAAGCTATTGATCATTGTCTGAGCATGGTTGCTCTGTATTAAATTGATATTATGGTCGATTGGAGCATGGTTACTCAAGATTGAAAGGTTTTGGTGATGATTAAAGCTAGATGCTTATTGTTCGAAGTTGGTTCCTTAGAATGAATTTAAGGGGATCATTGCCTAGTGAATGATATCGTATCAATATATTGGTCGCCCTATAAGGATTTGTGAATGATTAATTGACTAGGAGTTATAAATTAACTATTAGGGCATTGCTTACCCTTTCTGGATTCTTTGTGGATTATTGATAATGGGTTATGGTTAATGTTTATGGAAATGTGCCTAATTTGTTGTCAAGGATGTGTGATGCGTTGGTAGAGCCTAGTTGCTGATTGATAATCATGAATGAATCATGAAATTAAATATGTGTGAACGAACTTCTTTGATGTGATTAATGTGTTTCTTTTGTGTAAGTTCAGCCAAGTTCCTTACCCTATTTCCTTCCATTGACGAATATATTATGATTATGTATTGATGTTTATACATTGGGTATGACTTGGATTGATGATGAATTTGTACCATGTGCGATCATGGATACGATATGTTAAATATGTATTGATTTGATGATGGACCTATGCCGTATGTTGATCACGGATAGGAGATATTAAATGAGAATTGGGATGGTGGTAGACCATATATGTTAAGACCTTGATAGATATATTGGAATTGAATCATGTGATTAGGTCTCTTGTATAAGTTGCACTTATGGCTCCTGGCCAAAGTATGCTTATTGAATGTGAGTGGTTCATGTGAATTGATTGAATAAATGGTAGTGAAAGAATTCCCTAACATGAGTATTCATGGAACGAAATGATTGATTAAGTTATTGTTGAAAGATGAATTAAAAGGATTAATTATGCTATTTGTGAAAGATGGATTTCATATCCTTTGGCATGAGAACCTTGTATTTTATAATGCAAGTGACTTACTATGTCTCCTTAGATTGAGAACTTGAATAAGTGATAAAATGATTAAATATGAAATTGTGATTCACTAGATTGGGGTTACGATTCGGTTTCATATTTGTGAACCAAGTGAATGATTGATTTGATTATAACCCACTAGGTGTGGTAACTCCAGATGAATTGATGCGATCTTGTATGATCAAACTTTATGGGATAAACCCTATGGTGGTCTAGGTTTTATGATATTTTTATGAACCATGTCTAATGATGTTTGTGTGTTGTGAGAGTATTCCATAATGGGTACAAGGTAACCCTTAGAATTTCTAAGTCTAGTGATTCATCGAATCTTGTGAATAGTTGAGCCATAACAAAATTAATTGTGAAATACGTTGTTGAAGCTAGAGCTAGTATGTGTTGGAATACGAATAATGAATGTAACCCCTGATGATTGATGAATAATAATGTTGAATTTGGGGTATTATTGGTATTGACTATGGTGTACATGATTTTATGGTATGACTTTGGGCTAAATTCTATGCCGTCGACGTTGTGATCATGAAACTAGCTATGGATTATGATATGACATAGGGATGACATGCATGATTGTGAGTCGGTAAATGGAAATTTGATCATATTATTACCTCCCTCTTTAATTGAAAGGTGCTATATTGATGATAGAAAGCACATAGTGATGGTGTACTATATGAGATATACGTCTAATTTATGAGCTTTGGTTGTAATCTATGAGGAGAATCCCTAATGTGAAAGCTTATTATACGATTAAGTAGCCTACTTGATAAGATTTGATGAATCTTTTATGGCTCAAATTTATTTATAGCCAATAATATGTAAGTGAGACAAGAATTTTAGGCTATTCGACCATGGTTTTAGATTGATGAAGTCCGATGATAGGGTGTTTGCCCTGTGAGGATTGAAAATCTATGGTTGGTACGCTAATTTAAGGTGATGTTAATTAATATTTGATGATTGGTATGACGTGAATCGTGTCAGATTAATTGTATAACGACAATGAGATATGAATAAGTGAGTTGTGGACTTGTGTGAATGGTCACTAAGTCTCTTATGAATTGATGTTATTAGAATAAGAATGACCGACGTGAGTAATAGGAATACAAAGTACTAGTCCTGATATGGCCTTACATGCCATAGGTATTGTGGCAACATACACTTATGCACCGACTTGATGTGTTTATGGTAACCACTACGGGATTGGGACGCCTTCCTGTATGTCGGATACAGCAACGCATAGGTCGGGCAGGTGTAGGGATTGTAACTGCTTATGGTGAATGTACTGAGCCTATCTGGACGTACTGAGTATGAACATGTGAGCTCTGTTGGATGAGTTGTGATCGATGACATATGACACCCTTGGATGTAGAAAGTTCTATGATAAGAATGATAAAATGATGATGAGCATGTCTTGATGGACTTTGGGAAGTCCGATGTTATTTCATGGTGTCATTGAACCTTGTCGATGTAAGGCCCGAGGTGTGGCCTTATGGTATATGCCGATATCAAATTTCGAGGATGAAATTTCTTTTAGGTGGGGTGGATTGTAACATCCCAAATTTTATAGAGATGATTAAATAGGAGGAATAAATATTAAATAATTATAAATAGGTTAATAACTGTCCCAAAAATATTGAAATAATTAAATTGAGATTTATGAGGATTATTTATAATTTATTGGGGCTTTAAGAGTTAAATTATACCTGGTGAAGATATAGGTATCGGACCAAGTATCTCCGATTGAGATGCCATTGGGCAGGGCTATTAAGAATATTATTGGGAATCCGAATCTATATTCGGAATAATTTTTGGATTTAGTATTGAGCCCAAACGGAGATCTTATTTGATTTAAAATGGAGAATTTTAAGTGGTGAATTAAAATTAAAACACAAAACCTCTCTTTTCTCTCATTTCTCACGTTGGCCTCTCTCCCTCTCTTTCATTCACTTTCCTTTTCTTCCTCTCCCTCCATTCTTCTTCTCCAAAACCGTTCACTCCCTCTCTCCCTCCATAAATCATTTTTCATCCAAAAAGCTTGGGATCTAATGGAATCATGAGGCAAGGAAGGCACTTGGAGCAAAGTTTAGCTCATCTCTTCTTCTCTTCATCTTATTTTCGTTTTGGGGTTTGAGCTTGGAGAAAGAGGTATGATCTTTAACACCCATGGCTTTAGTTTATGGTTTTGAGCCTATTTAAGTATTGTGATTGGAGATTGGGTGTTGTTTTGATGGAAAATGGCTTGGGGAACCAAACCCTAGCTTATGAAACCATTGGGGATTGTTGTTATGATTGTTAAGGGTTTGAGTGATATGTTGTTAGCTCATGAGTGCTTGAGATGATGCATATAAATGGGTGAAATTGATGATTATTGATTATTGGTGAAAACCCTAGGTTTAGGAATTTGGGGCTTTTGGCCAATTGATAGGTATTAATGATTTATGCTTTAGAATGGGTCTTGGGAAGATTAGAATTGATTAGTTATGGTGATGGTTGGGTTTTGATGGAACCCTAACTTTAATATATTGGGGGAAAATGTAAAATATGAGTAGAGTGTAAGTATAATGATGTTAGAGAATGATGTTAATGATAAAAGATAGCCATTAATGATGAATTGACGAATCTTGATAATGGTTGTTGAGTTTTGATGAAAACTCTTGTCCTAAGAATTTGAGGGAATACATGTATTGTGGTTAGGAAGGTTGAATTGAATGTGGGTAGAAAATACCCAATGTAGGTGTTAATATGAGTATGGAATGATGAATATGAACACCAAAGCCATGGTGAATGTGAGGGGTTAGTGAAATGAGCATGTGTCTTAATGGGGTCTTAGACCATTGGTGTGCCATATGGGATTGTCGATGGATAATGGTTTGATAGGAGCCAAGTGGCTCATGATGAACTTGAATGGGAAATGGATAGTTTGAGTAATAAGGAACACATTACGAATGATGAGAGTGATATTGATGTCGTTGGACGTAGTTGGCCCTTTAAGATCTAGAGAACATTGGTTTTGGGAAAGGAATTCCTGAAGCCTAACACAATGGTATAAATTGGTGTTTTAGCAAGTCTAGGACTTGATATTGGGCTATGATAAGCTAGCAAATGTTTAGAATTATGAGGAATGCCTTGAGATGGCTTCTCAATTGTATGAATGCATATGTATGTCATGTAGATTGTGTTCCGGACTGTATGGCGGAGCTTTTGGAGCGTGCATTCAGATTTCGGCTCTTCCCTCAAGGTAGGAGAGGAGTTTACATTCAAATTGCATGAGTTATATAATTGATGATTATTGTATGTCATGATACTCATGCTTGCCTTGCCATGTTTATAGTGAAATGATGTGAATGGCAATTATTGACTATTGATGATGATATATATATATATATATGTGATGATGATGAATGGTTAGCTATCCCTTGGAGGGAATGATGTGTTGTTGATAAACCATTCTTGAGGGGATGAAGCATATGTTTGTGAATTGAGAATTTATATGGATGTTTGGCATTAAATGTGATAGCCATTGTGATGGTATTGATGATAAGGTTGAAAGATAATGCATAATCGAGGAACTCATAGAGTCAAATTGTGTGTTATGTGATTTTGATGGCATGCGATAGTTCCAATAGCCTTTATATGTAGTTTATGACTTGTAGAAATAGGAATGGGCCAGTTCCATTGAGAATAGGCCCTTGAGTTGTACAAAAGTGCCTCAAAACGGGTAAAACGCATTTATGCACATAAGTCACTTATTTTAAAGGATTTTTGAGTGAGCCCGGTGGCCACACGCCACAATTAATGTGTTTTAGCCTATGTCAAAATTTGGTGACATTCCGATATCGTTTGCATGGGTTTTGGTAGTTGAGAAGTTCATTTTTGGTGCAAAATCTACATAATTTCTACAGGATGATAGGGCGTAATCGATTAGCCTTTAGGGTATAATCGATTACCAGGCCTCTGTCCTTCATCTAATCGATTAAGTATCGGACTGTAATCAATTATGGACCGTCTAGAACCAATGTAATCAATTGCATTCGAAGGTGTAATCGATTATGTACTAAAATAGAAATAGGGTAATCGATTACTCTAGTCTCATAATTGATTATGCACAATACCTGATATATTATACCACCTACAGAAGCATTGTAATCGATTAGCTCCTACCCCGTAATCGATTATCACTAGCTAAAATGATTAAATCAGTTTAGGAATTGCATGCTTACTTCTTTTAAGTACTTATCTTGTACTCCTTGGACTTTTAGGCCTACTTGACAATTAAATGGAGTATTCTAAAACCTTCTCCCAATCCGATGTATACTTTTGGAGTAATTACGAGCGAATCCACTAGGGGTATATGTGTGGTTTGTCTTAGTGGTAATTGGAGAATGGCGTAAGGCCTTGGCAAGGTATGTGTATGCCTATGCTATGTTATGAATACATGTATGCTTCACCACTATGGATATATTATGAAGTATGATGGGAAGTAAATGATATGGTTACATGACACACTTTGTGTAATGACAAAATTAATGGGAGGACAATTAAATGGCAATGTGTGTATAAATCAATGGATTTGAAATAGTTTCGATGATGATTAAAAGTTAAGGGTACCACATATATTGAATGATGAATGATATTGTTGAATAAAAAGAGACGTTGTTGTTGAACATGCCCTTGGATAAGCAATGTTACTATTTTGGATGAGTGTGGTGCTAATATGATTAATGCAAGTATTGACTTATAAGTATGAGATGCAATGATGATTTTTGAATGTATGTTTTGAGATATCTTATTGGTTTCCATGCGTGGATAAATGCTATGATGATTGACATGCTATGATTGCCATGTGGAGATTTATGAAAATATGAATGTTGTGCCTTGAGGGGCCTTGTGATTGATTGTATGCGAATGATAATAAAAATCAAATATAAAATATACCCCTAATTGAGAGGGTGAGATATCCTTGCGAGGTTGATTGACATATGCATTATTGCATTTTGCATTCATGGCATGGCATAACATTGATATTATGTGGTTGCGATCACAATGATGAAAGATCCTGCAGGATTCTATGAAGGGAGTACCCCTTGCGAGGTGGGAAACCAACGTGATGATGATATGGTATTGAGCCTGTGGTTGCGATCACTTGGTATTTGAAATGAAAAAGGGCTTGCGAGTTCCTATGGTGCCCGTGGTTGCGATCACGAGGCGGGAGTACCCCTTGCAAGGCGAGAAACCATTATGAATTATTGAACGTGGTTGCGATCACGAGAAAGCACCTTGCGAGGCTGCTAGAGGGAGTACCCCTTGCGAGGCGGGAAACCCATGTGAATGAATGATATGGTGGTTGCGATCACCTAATGAAATAAAATCGGATCCGTGCATATGCATTAAACAGTTGACATATGCATTAGCCATAAGTGCATGGCATTTGAGATGGGATGACTATAGAGATGAGACCCCTTGCGAGGAGGAATGGAATAAAAATTTAATAAAATGATAATGATGATTGTGAATGCCCTTGTTGATAAATGGCAATGTGATTGTGTATGTGCTTGTGCTTGCTTATGTTGTGAATTACGATTCATGAGGCTTGTATAATTATAATAATGTGATGATGATTGAATGATAGTCTAATGGTTTTATAGCAAAGCACACATGATGATTGTATGTATGTACACATAATCACAATATATTTGTATTCGTCATTTTGAATGTATAACTCACTCTCCTATGTGGTCTCCTTTTTAGCATTGTGATGTAGGGTTATCATGGGCTGAGATGAGACTTTGAATTGAAGTTTTGGTGAAGGTAAATAGTGGTAATGGAAGTGCCTTGGCCGGCATCATTTATGAGTTCTTATGTAATGAATAAATTGTTTATGATGATATAGATGATTTAGTGAATTTAGTCATGTATAAAATAATCCTTCATATTTAGGAATGGTGAATATATATATATGTAGTATGTAAGAGATGATTTAATGTGTACTAGAAGGATTGAAATTGAATGATGTATATTGATGATAGTGATAGTTGAGAGAAGATCCCCAGATGTATATGTGTATATATATATATATAATTGTGTCTTAGGCAATGCATGTGTATGTTGTGAGTGAATTAGACGGGCTTTGTTCTATTAGGTCTATGTCGGGTATTTGCATGCTTTGCCGAGCCTTTTCTCATATCATCATATATGGGACTAGGCATTTGCCCGGTATACACATTTCTCTTCCACTGTAAACTCTACTATTTCTGTATACCGTTATGGGCAATTTAGTTATTGATACAGTCATATCTTACTAATTCGTACTCTTCGGTTTTCTTTGATTCGGGTTTCGGTGTGACATCGGACTTACTTTGGAACGCGAAATATTTACTTGTATTTTATTAATCATTATGTTGATCACATCGGAATTGGAGTCTGAAAAACCAGGGTGTTACAGTAAAAACAGTGAGTATCGAATCGATTCACACACTGTTTTGAATTGATTCACATCAGTAATTATGTAGAAAACATATAATTTTTCAACTTCTAATCCCTCTAACTTTTTCATATGAATTCTAATGCTCACCAAATTTTAACACCAACTTATATATATTATTTGTGACGTGTGGCCACTAGCCACACTAAAAAATTCCCAAAAATGAGGGACTCATGCACATAAATGTGTTTTACCTGTTTTGAGGCACTTTTGTGCAACTCAAGGGCCTATTCTCAATGGAATTGGCTCATTCCAATTCCTTCAAGTCATAAACTACATATATGGGCTATTGGGACCATCACACACCATCAAAATCACATAAAACTCTATTTGGCTCTATGAGTTCCTCAATTATGCATTATTTTTCAATCTTATCATAAATACCATCACAATGGCTATCACATTTAATGTCAGACATCCACATAAATTCTCAATTCACAAAACATATACTTCATCCCCTCAAGGATGGTCCATTAACATATACATATTTCAACCCCTCATGGGTTATTTATCAGTACATATACACATATATTATCATCAATAGCCAACAATTTGCCATTCACAACATTTCACTATAAACATAGCAAGGCAAGCATGAGTATCATGATATACATACATCACTAATTATTCTACTCATGCATTTGGAATGTAAAACTCCCCTCCTACCTCGAGGGAAGACCCGCAATGATGTGCATGTTCCAAATGTTCCTCCGTATAATCCGGAACACAATCTACACCAATACACACATATGCGTTCATACAATCAATAAGCCATCTCAAGGAATTCCTCACAAATTCTAGATAATGATTTACATATCATAAGGCTTGTGAACAACTTCTAAACTTGTCAAAACACCAATTTATACCATTGCGTTAGGCTTCGGGAATTCCTTTCCCAAAACCATGATTCTTTAAATCTAAAAGGGCTAACCATACCCAACAACAACAATATCTCATTCTTCTATCGCCTAAGATGCATTCCATATTACATCAATCATTCAAATGCATTACTGTCACTTAGAGTTCAACATGTGCCATCTTAGCCACATATAATCCATCATTAATCAACAAGTTAAATTGGCACCTATCATGGTCTAAGACCTCATCAAGTCACAATCTCATTTCATTTCTTTAATCTATCTCTACCTTCAGGGTTTAGTGCTCAAATTCATCATTATTCACTTAAAGGTCATACTCATCTATGCCATATTAATGATTTTCAACCATCACTATTAAACATCTACCTTCGTTAATGTCATTTCTCATCATCAATAATTATCCTTCTAACATTCTTAACAATACAAATACTTTAAATATCATACATTTTCATTCCAAATCAACTTTCAATCCAAATATTACATGTTTTCCCCTATTTCTTAGGACTAGGTTTCCATCAAAAACCTAACAATCATTATCAATAATCATCAACCATCATCAATGGTTATTTCCTCTCATCAACAATGTTCCTCTACATCACTAAACATATATTCTAACAACATTTTGCATTTCCCCTAACCCCTAGAGTTAGGGTTCTATCGGAACCCAACCACCATCATCAATAACCATAATTTTTCACCTCCAATAATGAGATTTTCGTATACCCCCTCACACCTACTTAAAAACATACATTAATCACACCCCACCTTTGGGTTTTTTATAAAAATGGCTCCCATTCCATAACCCATACATATAACACTCTCCCAATCATATGAAAATCAAAACCTAGGGTTCAAGCTCATTAAAATAGAGGGAGACATACCTTAAGCCAAGAAATTTCAATGGCCTTCCAAGAGAGGGAGAGGGTGACGAAAATCCAAAAGGGAGAAGGGAAGCTTCCATCCAACATCACCTTCCTTAAGCTTGGAGATGGCAAACGAAAATGGAAGAAGAAGGATGCACACCATTTTTTTCTTAGGTTTTGAGAGGAAAAGGAAGAGAATGAATGAGGAAGATAGAAGAAGAAGAGAATGGTTTATTTTTAGAAGAAGAAAGGCAACATGAGATATAAGGGAAATGAGGTGGGTTTTATGTTTAATTTTATTTCCTTCATTAAACTCTATCGTTTTACAACATACAGGATCTTAATTGGGGTTCAATACTTTATCTAAAAATTATTCCGAGGATATATTCAGACTCCCATTAATATTCTTAACAGCCCTGACCAACGGCATCTCAAACGGAGATACTTGGTCCGGCACCCATATTTTAACCGGGTATGATTTGAACTCCTTAAATCTCAATGAATTATAAATATCCATAATAAATCCTAATTTAATTATTTCCAAATTTTTGGGACATAAATCAACTCATATATAATTATTTATTATTTATTCTCCTCAATTAATCATTTTTATAAAATTCAGGATGTTACGTACATAATTCTCATCTCACACATACAATATTTGCATCAATCACAATAGCATCACAATTATCAACCATACTTATCAATCTTTCATCAACATTCAAGGTATGATCAACATCCATACTCATACTCATTCATCATCAATAATAATCATTCCATATTTATGGTGAATATAGACACATCCTCAACATATCAAGGCATAACATTTGCCAAACAATAACATCACCATATAGCATACCATCAATATTCCAAACGCACAACACACATTCCAAGCATAATTAACATCATCATGTTCAACATCTTATTTTGTCTTCACAACATAAGCAAGGAAAACATGTATATTGTCACATATGACAATAAACCAATACTCAATTCATGCATTTAGAATATAAAACTCCTCTCCTACCTTAAGAGAAAAAGTACAAGTGACCCAATGTTCCCTCCTCGTCGTTTGGAATGGATCCTACACCACATGATATAGCAAAATATTATTTTCTATCCAAAATCACCAAGACTTACACTTTTAAATCTAATACTTGGTGTTTATAACATTATCATTATCAAACCATTTTCCATTTCATTAATTTCACAACAACCACCATGGGTATAGTGTTCATGTTTATTATTATGCATTTGAAGTCACACCTAACAATTAGTTTACACACTAATGGCCATAAACTACCACTAATGACCATCCAACACCATTAAGGCTATCTACCATCATCAATAAATATTTTCCCAACATTATTAATAACACCCACACTCTCCATATTATGTATTTCCCCTCAAAATACATTCTCCAACCAATATTTATTGTTTTCCCTAATTTTTAGAGTTAGGGTCTCACTAAAAACCCAACAACTATCATAAATAATCATCATTTTCCATCATTAAACACAACATTTTTGTGTACCATTTTAAATGCACATAAAGGCTTGCATTTAAGTCACCCTACCTTAGGGTTTTCACATTTAATGTTCCCATTTAATACCTTCATGCATTCATACACTTACCTAACAACCAAAACCCATATTCTAGGGCATAAACTCATTAGAAATGGAGAGAAACTTACCTCAACCAACAAACCACAATGAGCTTCAAGAGAGGGAAAATGGGTGGTGAAATTTAAGGGAAAAGAAGGAAAAGCTTCAAACCAACCAAGTCTCCCTCAAGCTTGAAGATGGAAACGTAAATGGAGGAGGAAAGATGCCCATCACCACTAGGGTTTTAGAGGGGAAAAAGATGAAGAGAAAGAGTGAAGAGAAATATGAGAAGAAAAGAAAAGAGTAGGTTTGCCTTGGAAGAGGATTCCAATGTGAAAATGAGAGAAGGGGGAATTAACATTTTAATTTGGCCCATCATTTAAGTTTCCTCTGTTCCATAACACACAGGATCCCCGTTCGGGCTCAATATTTTATCCAAAAAATACTTGGTCCGACAGCCATATTTTAATCGGGTATAATTCTAGCTTATTAAGCATCAATAAATTATGAATACTCATAATAAATCCTAATTTAATTATTTCAACATTTATGGGACATTAACTTACCCATATGTAATTATTTAATATTTATTCCCCCCACTTAATCATTTATATATAATTTGGGATGTTATAGGATCCATTCAAAATGATGGGTAATCACTACAGTGTAACAATTCTCATAATCAAATTTTTTTTTAGTACCGACTGAAGTGCCCCTTTACAACACTATCACCCAGATGCAAATATGTTACATCCCGTCATATTTATTTAATTTAAATTAGAACTTTTGACCTTAATTTAATAGGTTTTACTATAAATAATGTAGCACACATCAAAATTCAAACATTAGCTTGAAGACATTTTTAGAAAAATTTTCAAAACATACTTTCCTTGCACATCATTTAGTATTTTACGTCTAACGAGAGCTAGAAAACTCTGATTGAGGTGAATCTAATTGGTACACCCCTGCAACTTAATTATCTACAATTATTATAAGGGGTTGAGGGATAATTATACCCCTATGATTGCCCAATTCCTGAAAATATAAAACTATTATGCATAAAATATTTAAAATAAACACCTTATAGTATTTTGGGCATAACTTGAGCTACAGATCTCCTATTAAGGTGAATCAAAAAGGAAAATGTTTGTAACTCAATTATCTACAACTTTTGTGAAGAACACAAGAGCTAATTCGACCTAGATCAGATACAATTTAAAAAACAATCTAGTAATCTATTTTTAGAATTTTGTAATCAATTACCAGAGAGTAACTTGTGTAGGAATTCATTTCTGCTTGTGGGTAATCAATTACAGGACCCTTATAATCGATTACCATCAGTATAAATGTTGTTTTTATGTAGAATTTGGCTTCTAGGCCAACTTTCACAACCCCTAACTTTCCCATTTTTAACTTTGATTGCTACGAAACATTATTGGCACTATCTAGGACTTATTTCAGACCTACAGGCGTTGTACGTGCTTTAAATATCCTCCTGATCATGGAGATATGTACTAAAATGAAATTTGGCTCATTTTCAAATAACTTCACTACCTAAATCACTTTAAATGCAAATGAATTGGTAATCTCCTTGCCCATACACATTCTAAATGTGTTTGAGGTCCCAAGGTTGCTTTTTGGGGATTTCAGATCCCACTGAGACTTAATTTCACCTTCCTAGTTAACTAACTGAACCATTTTCTTTATAATTAATATTTCTATCTCAACTACCTATGGTTTTATACCACCACAAACATCAAAAGTAATTCTAAACACCTACATCTCAAGCCATTCAGGATCTCTACCATTCAAGACTACCTTAGCGCTTCACTTTAGTTTCCATCAAATTTCACAATATTATAATCAATATTCATATAAGATTGGCTCAATGCCTTCTAATCACAACATGCCCATACATACATAAATATATATTACCATAATTACCTGCCTATAAGCACACAACGATTAATTCTATGGATCCATGCCTATCATATTCCTTGGTCACCATCTCATATATTTATTATAACATCATTATATCATCACTTGGTATACATTAACATCATCAATCATAACTATCACGGATATCCAAACATGACCATCAACCAGGTCCTCAAAACCTCAATCAAATTATTAAACGATGCTTCAAGCATCCACACACTTTTATAGACATCAGGTAATTAGACTCATCAACTACATTGTAGCCTACTTCATCAACACCAATTATACATATATTCATATTGACCATCATCATAACACTAAATACTCAAAACATAATACATACATACGTATATACATATATATATATATATACACATATTTACATCAAAATCTCAATTCTTCTTTGGCATTGTTTCACTAGGTTATCTGGTACTCGTCTCTACGACGTCGACAATGTCCCTCACCTCAGTTGCTAAGACAATAGTAAGGGTGAGTGATTGGAAATACAAATCAATGCAAATAATTTAAGTCTATAAAGGGAAACATATAACATAAATAAAGTTTCACTTAATCAATCATTCCATAGATTCCTTCTCATTCCATTTCAATATAATTACAGTTCATCAACCCTTTGATTACATAATTGAGAAATCAAGTTCTCAACGTCATATTTAATTCATCATACCTCGTTATAAATTCATATTACACAATTAACTCTCAATCAAAATAGTATATGGCTTTCTAGTATTCGGATCCTAAATTTGATCGGCCGTCAGCTGGGTGTCCTACTCGACCACCCTTAACCCTAACTGGTCTACCGAGCCTAACTTGGCTCTCCACCTCACCACTGGGTCCTACTTGACCATTGAGTAGCTGATAAGAGTTTATTAAACATTGATTTCATGAACCAATTGAACTTATTTTGTAAAGAATTTAACTTGATTGATGAATAATTGAAGTAAGTTAAGCATGAAATCTCTTAGGAAAGATACATTGTGTTTATGAAAGATACATTATGTAAAAGAGATTATTTTTGCCAAAATTCTTGAAGAAATGTATCAAGACTCTTGCAGAAATCAAGGAGCACCAGCATCAAACCCAAGGGCACTTGAGCGTGGCACACTACACGCTTGAGCGTGGTACGCTGCACGTTTGAGCGCAACCTGCAACGCTTGAGCATGGATTGAGCGTGGGTAGAGGGAACTTAAGCATGACAGTTGGGCTTGGGTGTAAGCATGCCTCGCTTGAGCGTGAACCTTTGGGAGATCAAGCTTAAAACGTGAAATAAACATAGAACAAACAGAAGCATCAGGTCCCCTCACGCTTGAGCGTGAGAAGGAGCGCTTGAGCGTGGAATGATTCAACAAACCAAGCTTAACCTTTCGCTCAAGCGAAATATAGAAACAAGCCATCCACGCTTGAGCATGGCCAATTGAAGCTTAAGCGCAACCACGCTCAAGTGAGAATATCTCACGCTTGAGCGTGATTGAAGAAGAATGGGCACTGAATTTTTGTATTGACCAATGGTGCGATCCCAGCTCATCCACTCCCACATGTTTCTGACCACTCCTGCAATGCCACTCAGTAAGTTGGGGTTACACTTAAGTGTGACAAAGGGAAGCTTAAGCATAACTCGTCTATAAATAGAGAAGAAGAACAGAGGAACAACATTCATTCATCAATCATTCATCACTCATTCATTCAGTTTCACTTTTATATTTTGTATTCATTTCTTTCCCATATTCTTAAGTGAAAATGCAAGGCATGAATAGCTAACCTATTCATTGGGATTGGTTGTAATCCATTTAAACCCCAAGTAATGTTGCTGTAAGTTTTTCCTGTATGTAACAAGATTTGATAGTTTTTATGGTTTATTTTGCACTTAATGCTTGAAAGTACTTGATCGCTATTTTCTTATGTTTAGTTTTCTTAAGTATATTGGGAAATAACTTTTGAGAGCAGATCTGAATGAAATACTTGTTGTAAGTAGATGACCAGGGATGGTATCTAATGCAATGAACGTCTAAACAATCGAGCATTAATGCTGCAATGATTTCAGGGTGACTGACGGATCAACAGGTTAAAATTATTCTTATGAATTTTGTTCTAGAGGGATCAATGCAAATGATTTTGATTGTGACGTAAAAATTATCATTTCAAGTTACAGACATGTAAGTTACTTAGCTTACGAAGGTGAGATGTGATGAAAAATGAATCCCAATTTTCCAAATCTGATTTCTACCAAAACTTATTATTGTTGTTCTTTACATTTATTACTTTTTGTTAACCATTTCAATCAGTATCCTTTACAATAAACCAAAATAAACTTTTTGTCAAATCAATTCAAGAACTAAGATCTTCAGGCTAACACCTCCTCAGTGGAACGACAACCCTTTTTTACTACAACTCTAGTGTTTAAACTTGGCACTAATCTTTCAGTGAATCCATATTATACAAACTTGATTCTTTTATTGAAAACTTCCTTTTCAACAAGCTTCTGGGCAAAATCTGATAACATCAATCAAGTTTTATGTTACCTAGTTTTGGCATTCACTAAGTAATCAAAATATTTGTATACCAATAGCTCAACTGGGCCACGCTTAACCAAGGGAGCCAAAACAATGGGTAAAAATACCAATCGACCATCCACACCATATAACAATCACATATCTCAAATTATATCTCAATATCATTTCATTCACCAGCACAACGGCCATCATCCTGGGACCTCAACCAACTACTCAGGCATATTAATCTCATTACAACATTTCTTAATTCTTCAATCATCAATAGTTCATCATTTCATATCAACATCATTTATGACATTTCATTATCAGTTACACTATAATGATCATCACGCAAAACACATTTATATGATCCACTATCACATAATTAATTTTGAATAACATCATGCATTTAGAAGCTCAATCATCATTTTATTAAGCATATCTATTATCATATATGTATATACACACATTTATATGAAGTTTGGCATTTTAGCCCATGCTACCCTTTTCCCACACATTAAAATTATCGTAAATAATATTTTCATTTTAATTTATATACTAAGTACACCCCCTTACCTTACTTCTACGCTTTTAGGGTTCCTAATTCAACACCAAAATCACTAAATCCACCAAAACTCTACAATTAAGGGTTTACAAAAGGGGTTAAGCATTCTAATTCTCTAAACCACAATTCGATCCACTGAAACAACTTAAGTTTTATTTTAAAGGTTCACGGGACTTACCTTTTTCACTTTTGACTATCAGTTCCAAGTTTCGCTTCGCCTAATCGTTCTTTGGCATGCTCTTTGCCACCTAGGAATGCCAAAACAAAAACCCATTCATTCTTTAGCGATACCTATGATGCCAAAACTCGTTTCCAAGCTTTAAAGTTCAAGAACAATGAAAAATAAGGAACCCCTCATGGAACCAGAATTTTGGTTTTAAGAAAAGGAAGGGAAACACGAAATTAAAGGTGCCCATAAACTCACCTCGTCCTCCTGATTCCAGAAATGTGGTCAATTTTTGTTTTTGCTATAAAATCGAACGTTAATAGGTCACTTCTACCCCATAACCATGGAAAAGGATGCCAAGCTTCTTTCACTCCCCTCTTCCTCACATACATGACGTAGGAGAAAGGAAATGAAAATTAAATTTTAACCTTAAGGGCACTTTAGTAATTTCACTTCTTATTTTCTATTTCTTTTACATTTTCTTTCATTTTTCTAAATTCAATTCCTTTTTCCTTTCCTTTTTTTAAATAATTTTATTTTATTTTTACCCTATAGTAATTACTATTTTACCATCATAATCTAATTTAAGTCTAATTTGGTGCTTGATCACCCTTGATTAATTTATTTAATTCCATCATCAATTTAAAATTCTCTAATTAATTTAATTTAATTCATAATACATTCAAATAATTTATTTATTAAGTCTCTATAGCACAAATAATTAATTTTAATAACTAGGATGTTACAATATATATATATATAACTATGTTGTAGGAATGCTTATAGAATGGATCTAGACTTTTTCCTTATTTGATTTACAAACACTTTCAAGCTCAATTGCAAGAATGAACTTCATTATTCTGTATCGTATGTGTTGTCCAAATACATGGAGACCATGGTTTGGGTTCTTATACTCAATTTTTAGGGAAGGAAACTTAAGATAAAGGAGGAGGAAATGAAGGAGACAAGAAAGGGGAAAAGGAAACATCACTCTCTAAGATTCTATGAGATAAGTTAATGAGGTTCACCACCACTGAAGAGGTTCAAAATAGATAAGAACTAGAGAGAGAGGCTAAGCACTCTTACGATTTTAGAGAGAAAATTTACATTATTTCACTAAAAACTCAACAAATGAATTCTAAGATGCAAATTATAAAGGAGATGAGTAATATATACTCCCTAAGGTAGTGCCACTTTTATGGGATTTTTATAAGATTTACTTGGCCCAACTCTAATCCTATTAAACATGGCCCAAAATAAGAAAGGCAAATTTACAAGGCTCAAATGTGACCCAAACAAAAACTTAGCCACGCAAGGCCCAAAACCTAAAAACTAATGGGCTTTCCTAACAAATTTGGAATATATAAAGATAATAAGCCCATTGAGCTATGTCCATAATATGTACAAAAGTGGGAAGGGGACCCAAAAGAGAGCTCAAATAAGGTTCAAATAACTTATGAAGCCCTGTCCTCTAAAATAGTACCTGAGAGATAGGAAAGGGTTTGGGCTTGGGCCTATATAGTGGTGTAAGAAAGATGTATAATGCCCTAGAGAGTGTCTCTTTGGTCTTCTTGGCCCTTGTCCCAATTAAAGGACCTGTAAGACTATCTAAGACATCCTCTAGTCACTATGTAGGCTTAATGTGGATGATGTCCTTATTATGCTCCCCTTTCTCAAGAGGATTTATCTTTAAGTGCAAGACATCCTCATTAAGATCATCTATATCACAAGAGGTTATATCAGAAATATTAAATGTAATATTAGCCTTATACTCACCAAGGAGGTCAAGCATATAGGCATTATTATTCACTTTCCTCACTATCTAAAATGGACCATAACCTTTAGGACGAAGTTTGAACTTCCTAAGAGTTGGAAATCTTTCCTTCCTCAAATGAATCCAAACCTAATCCCCAACTTCTAAACAAACCTCTTTTCTTTATTTGTTAGCACACCTAGCATAATTCTCTCTCACAAAAGTAGCTTTTTCCTCACCATCCAAATGAAGAATGTCAGTGGAAATATCAATAGGAAAAAGGTCAAAAGGGGTGAGAGGATTAAAACCATACATAACTTTAAATGGATTATGCTTGGTGGTTGAGAGGGCTACCCTATTATAAACAAGTTTAACATATAGTAGACACTCATCCCATGATTTTACATTCCTTTTAACCAAGACCATAAGAAGAGTAGAAAAGGTCCTATTCACAATCTCTATTTGGTTATCTATTTATGGATGACAAGTAGTAGAAAAAAGAAACTTAGTTCCTGGCCTAGCTCATAAAGTTCTCCAAAAATGGCTTAGGAACTTAGCCTTTTTACAAGCTAGGCATCTAGAGTAATGCCTTTGCACATCTCTTTTCATGTAGGGCCAAAAGAAATGTTTGCCAAGGGTGGACAAAGTCTTGCCCCTCCCAAAAGTACTCCATAAGTCCTTTCTTATGACTCTCTCTTAAAAGCAACCCTCCCATAGATCCTATAGAGATGTATAATTTATTTTCTTTAAACAAGAAACCATCAAACTTATGGAACCTATAAGTGGAAGTAATGGGACCACAAGAGTAGTGAATAGTAGAAAAATCCAAATCAACTTGGCACTGTCACACTGTGATTTTTCGGACCCGAATCCCGATGTAATCAAGATGAGTCGTTAATGAACATACGAGTAAATTTTTCACGTTTGAAATAATTTCAAAGAACCTCAACGATTACATCAAGATCCAAACCACAGAAAATTGAAGAGTGAGATTTAATATTTTATAATTGGATTGTAGAACAACTCGCCCATGATTGTATACAAAAATAACAGAGTTTACAGCGGAAGAAGAATACGTATACAGGGTACACGCCTAGTCCCATATATGAAGATATGATAAGAGGCTCGACAAATCATGCAAGCACACAACACAAACCTATTAGGCCATAATTATTTTTACACATAAGTAATAAACATACATCGCTTGATATATATATACATATGCATCTATATGGTCACGTGACATACATCACCAATGTCTATATTCCATAATTAAACACATTCTATTCAACCATTCTAATCATCAAATGGGTATGAATTCAAATACCTAAAATATCGATACATATATTGTCATTTACAACACATCTATCAATATCAATATTTATCAACACTATAATGTACATTTTATTCACAATATAGTAATTACATTAGTTGTCAGGCAAGGCATTCCATTACCACTATTTTTACCTTCACAAAAGCTTTACTTTAAAAATATCCTTATCCCATGATATTCCCGCATCAATGCTAAGAATGGACAACGTGGGAGAGTGAGTTATACATTTCAAATGACGAATATGAATACAATTGAGATTATATGCATATGCATATTAACATCATGTATGCTTTGCTAAAATCAACAATAATTATCATCATTGCTCATTCCACCAACGTATACATATAATAATTTCATTAATTGTTTCATAGCAAAGCAAACACATACACGCATCTTTTCTCATTGCCACAATGGGCCAACACAATCATTATCAATCATACATAGATATGCCATCCATCACATTAGGCCATCACACACAATAGTATAATATTCAGTATCTTTTCGTTGTATTCATATTTTTTATGTTGTCTTTTAGATAATTCATTTACCCATCTCATCATCATCATATCTCAATCTCAATCATCATCAATCATCATCTATCATCATCACCTTTTAGCATATCTCCATGCTATATGCAAATGCTCTTGGGCTAATGCATATGCACAATGGAATAACAACAACAAATGCGGATCCAACTTTGGGAATAAACACCAAATGTGGGTTCAAGTATGATCATATACCATGCCCCTACTACAGTAGTATAATGTGTACACATATATCATAATGCATGCATAATCACCGATTTTATTGGTACCAAACCGCATCGCCCATTTTGCAACACCTGGCCATTTACACCATGACTGCAGTAAACAACATAATCAATAATATATGGTGTTGCAGGCCGGCCATGATTCATACTATGGCGGCTGTGATCTAGAGGACCACCGGTGGCACTTGCTCATCAAAGAGTCACCCCCACAGGGTCGGCCACATGCAACTCCTCGTAGCTATACATGGGCGGCTTCGTGACTTACACACCAAGTCACAAGGGAAAATAAGAATGCTCGTGCACAAAGCCGCCCTCTCACTGGGCCGACCGAGGGAATCCCTAAGATTCCAATACCGGTAGCTATGATATGCCATGGATGCAAATGCCAATCAATGCATTCTCACACTATGCATCCTATCATGCCACTCATCAATCATCATCATCACCAACACCACCATACAATCTTTAGTGGATTTTATCATTGTTGGTTTTAGCCATTGTTTTCAAGTCTTACGTGTGGCAATTTCAACATACTTATATCATACATGCCAGTCAATACTTACAACATTCACAATGGCATAACAACATCAACAACATCCAACAATCTTTCATCAATATTAAAGGAATGCCTAGAATCCGTGTCGCAACCTGGGTCGCGACGGCGCGGCGAACAAGAGAGAAAAGATGAAACAGGGAGTCGCCACCAACGTTTTTATCCATAGAAAAAAAAAACATCGGGAAAAAAAACTAAGTTCAGTAAAGCACTGGTTTAAAAAATTGAAATCCAAGTTCGGGAGTCGGTTACGAGTAGGGAAGGTATTAGCACCCTACATCGCCTGTCAAAGACAGTACCAAGATTGAAAGCACAACATAAATAGCCTTAAATAAAACATGATTTCTTCCCTTTTATTTTGAAAATGATAGAATGGAGTAAAGAACTGTACAGACATAGAATGTCAAAGCGAGGTTAATGGGGACGTTTTGTCCGAATTAAGCTCGACTTCGATATGAGACAGAGGGGGGTGAGAGAATGCCAATAAGACGTCATGTCTAAATTAAACATCCTCGGATAAAAGGATAGGGATAGGAAAGGGATAAGCGGGACGTCTTGTCCTAAGTATCCCTTCCCTATGAAATTATGGCGAGGCTTGGGCAGAAACTGTGGGGAAACCAACAAGACGTCACGTCTAAATTGATTTTCATGGAAGTGACCAAAAAAGGACATTTATAAAAGAAACATAAAAAGTAAAGCAGTAAATCAGCAAAAAAGGAAATGAGAAAGATGGGCCCGACAGGAGTTAAAATCCTGCTCCTACGTATTCTTGAATTATCAAGAAATCAGGGTTACGTAGTTCTGAATATTGCTATTTTAGGGAGGAATCTGAAAGATGTTGATGGATATCATTAAAGAGGAGAATTCATGCAAAGCGAAGTTCTTCACACGTGCACGAATCCTAAGAGGGTTGTGTAGACAGGAGTACTCCCGTACGACACTATTTTTTTTTTACAAAATCGCCCTTTTTATTATGTCTGTTTGTTATGGAAAAGGATAAAAATATTAACAAAGTAAACTAATGGTACGCAGGCAATTACAGTCAACAAAACAGCAAACTCATAGAAAAGTAAAAAAGGGGAACTGAAAGCAAAAGAAATAAGGAAAGGAGTGGAACCGGTGTGACGAGCTAAGAACCGATGTGGGAGGTTGAGCACAGTGACGGTGTCAGACTGATTTCGAACTCGCACGCTGACAGGGACAATAGACCGGAGTTAGACCCGATCTGGGAATCTGAAGGTCACGACCGGTGTTGTGGGAAGTTAATCTGAGGCGAAACGCTGTTGAGCAGTAACGGAGATGGACGAGGTAATGATGCAGGGAATGGGACAGGGTTGATTTTGAGATGACGAGGTGTGTTCGAGGTACGGACGGTGTGAGAGTAGTGGCTTTGTGTTAGTGAGAAAGACTCAAAAACCTTTTCGAACTAAGGGATCTTTTGTGGTGACTAAGGCAAGTCACTGGTTTCAAGTGGGGAGGTCAGTTAAGAATCTTGAGGAATCGGAGAGAATTTCCAGAGTTTTCTCGCATAGAGGGAGAATCTGAAGACCAACCCCTTGAGCTTCCTTGGTTGGGGCATTTATAGGGCCTTCAAGTCATGGGCTGAGGGTTTTGGGACAACCAGAACTCCCACTCACCCATCCGTGTAGTGGTGTGCAGCTCTAGCCATTATCATTGGTGGGGAGCAGGGTTTTCAGTGGGGGTTTTTTAATTGCCCACTTCCGCCTCCCTGTCTGCCATTTTCCAGGAAGTGCGATTCCAGGTCACCGCGCATAAGCTTCCGATCTCGTCCCTCCATTGTCAAATTTGTGACACCGGTTAGCAAAGCCATTGGTTGGACGGAGTCTCCACTGATCCGATGTGGGGCCTTAAGAACCATTACCTGTGTCTTGACACCGGCTGAATCTTTCAATGAATCACACGGGCCGGTGTGCCTATCTTAATCTGTCCACTTTCATCAGGGCCGGACTGGCCTGTCATTCTGCCTCGGCGCATGACATCGGTCCGCTGTTATCTTAGCCTTGTCCGGTGTTGCCAACTTCAAGGCCGGGTCCGGTGTTGCCAATTTTGATCTGAGTCCACCCACGAGATAGTTGTTTCATACTTGGGCCGGACTCACTCGTCTTTTTTGTCAGATCCACGACATCGGCCATTAAGGGACTCCTGGGGTGAGGAAGGTTGGGCAGAGTTGATTTGAGGACGGTAGGGTGGAGTGTGAGGTGAGGACGGTTTGGCGGAGTTAAGGCGAGGTGTAGGTTGGGCGGAGTGTTGAGGTTTAGGTTGGGCGGAGTTAAGGCGAGGTTTACGTTGGGCGGAGTGCTGAGGTTTAGGTTGGGCGGAGTTAAGGCGAGGTTTAGGTTGGGCGGAGTGTTGAGGTTTAGGTTGGGCGGAGTTAAGGCGAGGTTTAGGTTGGGCGGAGTGATTTTGGTACCGGTGTCACTTGGGACCGAAATCGGCGTTCACATATGCCTGTCATTCTGCTCTGGCGCATGACATTGGTCCGGTGTTAACTTAGGCCTTGTCTGGTGTTGCTAACTTCAAGGCCTGGTCCGGTGTTATAACAATTTGGGCCGGACCAAAAGAGGTGTTCACAGATGCCCCTCTTTACTCTCTTTCACAAGAGAAATGTAAATTTCCGAGGTGAAAGGGGAGTAAAGATACGAACACCGATGTAGGGACTAAGTAGGAACAAAATCCGGTGTGGGGCTTAATGATGTGGCATTTTGAACAGCCGACGTGTCTCGAATGTGGTCCACGTCACTGGGTGACTGAGCATTCCACGTGTCATCAGCTAACTGGCTCTTTTTTCAAAATTTAAAATTCGCTCGATTGGGCCGGAATGCCAAAAGTCGGCCCTTTTTAATGGGCCATGGGCCGGAATGCGGAAGGTTCTGGATCTCCGCTCCTCCCTCTATAAAAGCAAATTCGGGGATCCATCATTTTCACTCCTTTCTTGATATTGAAGTGCTGTCTCTCCGACGTTCAACCTCTCCGGTGTTCGAAGTTCTCCTCCGGCGTTAAAGCTTTTTCTCCGGTGTTACGTCCTGGCTCGTACTAAAAGAACTGCACGCATCGCCTCAACAGGTAGCCATCCCACCCTTCACTTTAATTTTGTAGATAGGTCATGGGGGACACCGGTTCGAGTAATGACTCCATTGAGGTCCTGTCTGGTCCTCCTTCAATTACATCCCGGCGTCAGCCGGGTGGAGTTTCGAGCCGAGGTCCGAGTCACCAAAGTGGGGCAACTTCGGGAGCTTCACATCGGTTTGTCTCATCAGGGCACCATTTCTCCGCATTGCCTTTGTGGGAAACAGAGGGGTTTGACACATCGTCAGGCTCCTCGTTTAACTTTGGTACTGCTAGTGAAGGGGGAAGCAGTGCCGATTTATATCTTACTGACGATGTGGCCTTTTACAGTTGTATTCCCTTTCTTCGCCATACCGTCCAAATGGCTTCTGAAAATTCCTCCACCGGTGTTGCTGTGATTACTGACCCTATTGAGACAAATGTCTTGGCACACCGGATCAACTGGCTAGCTGAGAAGGCCAGGGATCCTTACTTCTGGGTTCATGAAGACCCAAAGACGATTGTCTCCCGGTATGCCGAAGATGCTGCCGATGTCACCATCGAAGATGTCGTTGTTCATGCCGATGTTGAGCATGAAAACGACTTTACTGTGTTCTGCCCCCAAACCTCGGACAGGATCTGCCATCAACCGGGGTCAAGGAACCTCTTTATGTATGAGATGGTCTTTTCTAAGATCGGCGTCCGCTTCCCATTGACAGAGTTTGAGATGGGGGTACTCCGGTTTCTTGACTGCGCTCCTAGCCAACTTCATCCCAATGGCTGGGGCTTGGTAAGGTCCTTGGAAGTGCTTGGGGAGTATTTCCACTTCGTCCCCACAGTGGCCCTCTTTTTTACTTATTGCAGGGTGATGCGCCGGGGTAACTCTGGAGGGGGTCTAGGCTTCATCAACCTCCGCTGCGACTCAAAGGTGGTTAACTTCGAAAGTTACACCGAATCGGCAGAGACAGACGGGGTCAGTTTCAAACACTCCTATGTCAAAGTCGAGGTCAATGCTGGCAGGCCGGTGTTCTGGGAGAATTCTGATTTTTCCAGAAAATTTTACACCGGTTGGACTCATGAACACTTTCTCCTGACAAGCAATGCCTACATCGTCAGTGAGAGTACCTTGTCGACTGAGTCCAAGAAGGTCCTGGACGCTCTGAAGGGTTATTCTGTCATCGCCAAATTTTCCTGCAAGAGGCTTTTGGGGACGGAGTCGGCCGGGATGCTTACCTTGGTAGATATTGTTTAACCTCACCCCCTTCTATTATATATTCACACCGGTACTAACATCGTTTCTTTTTCTTTTCAGGCGAGATGGCTCGGATAGACATCCTCAGGAAACTGAGGGAAGCTGCCGAAGCCCGGAACGCTGCTGCTGCTGCACAGGAGAATAGGGTGACTCCTCGTCGCACCCCGGCCAAGATGGTGAGCATTCCGGCCGAAAATGTTGGGGCGATGGATCTGGGGCCAGCTGAGAGAGTCCCAGTAAAAAGGAAGTCCCACCCCGGCACAACCTCCAGGTCGAAAAAGCACAAGGCTCCAACGGTTGTGGCCGAGGTAGAGGTACCAAGGGAGGAGGAGGCCGATCCTGTAAATATTTCTCCAGTCCGGTCTCAACCTGAGGACATCGTTGTCAACTCCCGCCTCTCGGATTTTCTAGAGTATGTTGGAGGGACACCGGCTCGGGTCCATATCCCCTTCAAGCTCAAAGCCGATCTCCCTGCTTCTGAAGCTCAGTCTGCTGCCGAAGCAGCTATTTTTAATTTGGTTGAGGTAGCTGGGGTCCTCAGCTCTTTAGGCCGCTCTTACTACTCCGGAGTCGAGGCTAAGGAATGCCTAGACCGGATGAAGAAAGCTGAGGCCTTGAGAGTCGAGGCTCAGACTGCTTTGACCCAGAAGGAGCAGGAGCTGACCAAGAGCAAGGAGGACCTGTCCGAACTCACTGCTGCTTACACATCGGCTGCCAAGAGGGCAGATGCTGCTGAGGCTAAGGCTAAGGCTTCAGAGGACGCTCTCAAAGCTCTCCGGACCGAACTGGATGAAGCCAAGGCTGCAAAGGCCGAGGTGGACGAGAAAAACAAAGAACTATCTGGGAAGCTTGCCGATGTGCAGGAAGAGCAAGTGAAGGAGCGGATGGAAGCCGAGGAGCAGATGGCTGAATATTTGGTACTGGCCGATGTCGCCTTCAGTTCTGCCGTTCGCCAGGTTATACACCGGAACTCTGCTGTTCAACTTAACCTGAACGGTATAGGTGTCTACTATGAATTTCATGGTGGCCACCTATATGCTATGGACCGGGGTCAGGCTTCGGAACCTGAGGATATTCCTTATGAACTGATGCCCCTCCCCGAAGGCCAAAGCATGGAACTGAGGACGGTGTCAGAGGAATCCGAGAGGACAGCCTCCGCTAGACCGGACTCTCCAGCACCCAACTCTTAGGATTTTTTTTCTTTTTTTTAGCCTTGTTCCGGGATGGGCTCCGGAGTTTTAATTTTTGTAATGGCCTCAGTGCCCTCTATTAATACAATGCAATTTTCATCCAACTGCTTGTCTTCTCTTTTCTTTCAAAATGTTTCCAAGTATCTCTCTCTTGTGACCGGTATGAGGTAACGACTTGAAGTAACACCGTCTAATCATCAACTTAGAATTAGGACTTTATCATGGACAATGTCTTTTGTGAAGCATAGAACCTCGGATTAGCGTATCATGGCCACCCCGTCCACAACTTCGATTAACCTTCGAACCTCCGGTGTAATTGGCCTGACATCGGTCTTGGCAACCCCTTAACCCAATTCTATCCGAGGTAGGTTTCATGACACCGTTTGTTACGCCCCGAAGTAGTAAGCGGTGTAACCATCGGGACACCGTCCCCCGCAACTTGACAGGGTCTACTTCATTTGACCTTGAGGGTCATGACACCGTCCTTTGGATCACCACTTGTCTTGGAATAGAGTGGACCTCCTCTACCTATATCGGATCAACACCGTTTTTTTTTTTTTTTTTTTTGACATACGGTGGGTGATAGGAAGGTAAGAGTGGGGAATCGCCCCTTGACCGAAGATAAAATATGGGGTGTGGCCCTTGATTTATGGAAGAGTAAAAAAAAACTGGAGTTGTCTTTTGACTGACAGGAAAATAAATGTGGGGTGTGGCCCTTGATTTGTAGAAAGATAAAGGTGGGGGATTGTCCCTTGGCTGACAGGAAAATAAGTGTGGGGTGCGGCCCTTGGTTTGCAGAATGGTAAACGTGGGGGATTGCCCCTTGACTGACATGAAAAATAAATGTGGGGTGTGGCCCTTGGTTTGCAGAAAGGTAAAAGGTGGGGGATTGCCCCTTGATTGACAGGAAAGTAAATGTGGGGTGTGGCCCTTGGTTTGCAGAAAGGTAAAGGTGGGGGATTGCCCCTTGACTGACAGGTAAATAAATGTGGGGTGTGGCCCTTGGTTTGCAAAGAGATAAAGGTGGGGGATTGCCCCTTGACTGACAGGAAAATAAATGTGGGGTGTGGCCCTTGGTTTGCAGAAAGGTAAAAGGTGGGGGATTGCCCCTTGACTGACAGGTAAATAAATGTGGGGTGTGGCCCTTGGTTTGCAGAAGAGTAAAGGTGAGGATTGCCCCTTGACTGACAGGAAAATAAATGTGGGGTGTGGCCCTTGGTTTTCGGAAAGGTAAAGGTGGGGAATTGCCCCTTGACTGATAGGAAAAAACCCGGGGGGATGCCCCAGTTTGACATGATTGGATGAAATCTTGGGGAACTGCCCCTTGAATGAAAGAATAAACCCGGGGAGATGCCCCAGTTTGACATGATTGGATGAAATCTTGGGGAACTGCCCCTTGAATGAAAGAACAAACCCAGGGAGATGCCCCAGTTTGGGTTGACCGGGAAGTGTAGTCCCACTGGGGAAGTGTGAACACCTCTTTCGGTCCGGCCCAAATTGTTATAACACCGGACCAGGCCTTGAAGTTAGCAACACCGGACAAGGCCTAAGTTAACACCGGACCAATGTCATGCGCCAGAGCAGAATGACAGGCATCTGTGAACGCCGATTTCGGTCCCAAGTGACACTGGTACCAAAATCACTCCGCCCAACCTAAACCTCGCCTTAACTCCGCCCAACCTAAACCTCAACACTCCGCCCAACCTAAACCTCGCCTTAACTCCGCCCAACCTAAACCTCAGCACTCCGCCCAACGTAAACCTCGCCTTAACTCCGCCCAACCTAAACCTTAACACTCCGCCCAACCTACACCTCGCCTTAACTCCGCCAAACCGTCCTCACCTCACACTCCGCCCTACCGTCCTCAAATCAACTCTGCCCAACCTTCCTCACCCCAGGAGTCCCTTAATGGCCGATGTCGCGGATCTGACAAAAAAGACGAGTGAGTCCGGCCCAAGTATGAAACAACGATCTCGTGGGTGGACTCAGATCAAAATTGGCAACACCGGACCCGGCCTTGAAGTTGGCAACACCGGACAAGGCTAAGATAACAGCGGACCGATGTCATGTGCCGAGGCAGAATGACAGGCCAGTCCGGCCCTGATGAAAGTGGACAGATTAAGATAGGCACACCGGCCCGTGTGATTCATTGAAAGATTCAGCCGGTGTCAAGACACAGGTAATGGTTCTTAAGGCCCCACATCGGATCAGTGGAGACTCCGTCCAACCAATGGCTTTGCTAACCGGTGTCACAAATTTGACAACGGAGGGACGAGATCGGAAGCTTATGCGCGGTGACCTGGAATCGCACTTCCTGGAAAATGGCAGACAGGGAGGCGGAAGTGGGCAATTAAAAAACCCCCACTGAAAACCCTGCTCCCCACCAATGATAATGGCCAGAGCTGCACACCACTACACGGATGGGTGAGTGGGAGTTCTGGTTGTCCCAAAACCCTCAGCCCATGACTCGAAGGCCCTATAAATGCCCCAACCAAGGAAGCTCAAGGGGTTGGTCTTCAGATTCTCCCTCTACGTGAGAAAACTCTGGAAATTCTCTCCGATTCCTCAAGATTCTTAACTGACCTCCCCACTTGAAACCAGTGACTTGCCTTAGTCACCACAAAAGATCCCTTAGTTCGAAAAGGTTTTTGAGTCTTTCTCACTAACACAAAGCCACTACTCTCACACCGTCCGTACCTCGAACACACCTCGTCATCTCAAAATCAACCCTGTCCCATTCCCCGCATTATTACCTCGTCCATCTCCGTTACTGCTCAACAGCGTTTCGCCTCGGATTAACTTCCCACAACACCGGTCGTGACCTTCAGATTCCCAGATCGGGTCTAACTCCGGTCTATTGTCCCTGTCAGCGTGCGAGTTCGAAATCAGTCTGACACCGTCACTGTGCTCAACCTCCCACATCGGTTCTTAGCTCGTCACACCGGCTCCACTCCTTTCCTTATTTCTTTTGCTTTCAGTTCCCCTTTTTTACTTTTCTATGAGTTTGCTGTTTTGTTGACTGTAATTGCCTGCGTACCATTAGTTTACTTTGTTAATATTTTTATCCTTTTCCATAACAAACAAACATAATAAAAAGGGCGATTTTGTAAAAAAAAAATAGTGTCGTACGGGAGTACTCCTGTCTACACAACCCTCTTAGGATTCGTGCACGTGTGAAGAACTTCGCTTTGCATGAATTCTCCTCTTTAATGATATCCATCAACATCTTTCAGATTCCTCCCTAAAATAGCAATATTCAGAACTACGTAACCCTGATTTCTTGATAATTCAAGAATACGTAGGAGCAGGATTTTAACTCCTGTCGGGTCCATCTTTCTCATTTCCTTTTTTGCTGATTTACTGCTTTACTTTTTATGTTTCTTTCATAAATGTCCTTTTTTGGTCACTTCCATGAAAATCAATTTAGACGTGACGTCTTGTTGGTTTCCCCACAATTTCTGCCCAAGCCTTGCCATAATTTCATAGGGAAGGGATACTTAGGACAAGACGTCCCGCTTATCCCTTTCCTATCCCTATCCTTTTATCCGAGGATGTTTAATTTAGACATGACGTCTTATTGGCATTCTCTCACCCCCCTCTGTCTCATATCGAAGTCGAGCTTAATTCGGACAAAACGTCCCCATTAACCTCGCTTTGACATTCTATGTCTGTACAGTTCTTTACTCCATTCTATCATTTTCAAAATAAAAGGGAAGAAATCATGTTTTATTTAAGGCTATTTATGTTGTGCTTTCAATCTTGGTACTGTCTTTGACAGGCGATGTAGGGTGCTAATACCTTCCCTACTCGTAACCGACTCCCGAACTTGGATTTTAATTTTTTAAACCAGTGCTTTACTGAACTTAGTTTTTTTTTCCCGATGTTTTTTTTTCTATGGATAAAAACGTTGGTGGCGACTCCCTGTTTCATCTTTTCTCTCTTGTTCGCCGCGCCGTCGCGACCCAGGTTGCGACAGATGGCGACTCCACTGGGGACACTTAAGAGAGTCAAGCCAGTTTGATTGAAAGCGCATGTTCTTTTTATATAGCCTATGTTAGCTGGATTTCCTCCCCCTTTGTTTTATTTTCTGTTAATTGTTGTGGAAGTTTGTTCTTGTTTTAATTGTATTTTGTTATTTGTTTCATTATCTATGTTCGCTAGCTTGTTGAACCCTAGGGTAGAAGACCATGTTACTTTTCCGCAAACATTGAACCCTAGGGTAGACGACTTTGTATATTTGCTCTGTGTTTGTTCTTTGTGCAGAATGGGTAAGGTATAAGGTATGGACTGCCCTTCCACACACTACACTCACAATTATTTGCACATACTTATGAGTGGCGCCCTATACCCGGGCCCCAAATGAAGCTTAAGTTAGGAGGGGTTGGTAACGGAATCGTATGGGATGTACTTCCTATCCGGTATTCGTGAGAACCTCAACCAGAGTTCGACCTCTCATGATATACGCACTTAGTGAATTCCTCACTGTTTGCGTCCCTGTCATGATTAGGATCTTGGCTCTGGTGACCTTCTAGATGTCTAGCGGAAGCCACCCAATGTGAGAAATCCACTGTTAGATAAGCTATAGGTCCCAGAAAAGACTTTCAGAAAAAAAACCTGGCTTAAGGCACAAAAGGGCAGACTTTACTATGCCTTATCTCATTCTCGCTTTCCCTTTAAATCCAAAATTGATGAACTGCTTACGTGTTCAAAGGGTTACTTTATTCCAAACAAAGGGTGAATCATTTTTCTTTTTAAAAAAATAGTAATCCTTTAACAAATAAGCAGTTCCCTCACTTTTTGTGTACTTATGAGTCCTGGGTTATAGATTTTCCCAATCGTCAAAATGAAAACAAAATTCTATTCAAGCAGATATTGATGACGTTGGGAAGATCCATAACCCGTGCGACTTTAGTTTCACATGAGTTTTGCCGACCGCTACTTCTCAAACTGAAAATGTTTTCCAATAAATTAATGGAGAAGTAGTGGTTCACAAAACATTAGCAGTAACTGACTTCTTTTTTCTCTCTTTGCTCTTGCAGGAAGCTGTTTGGAATTTAGCGGGTACCTTTGAGCAATATGGAAATTAACATGAGATCTGATAGTTGTGACACAAATGTGACCGAGTTGAGGAAAGTATTGCACCTTAAGGCCAAGAAGATTGACATGGGTAGTCTGCAAACAATGGGGAGAAAATTAAACCTGACACAGAAAATGGCTTTTACAAGAAAGTATGGAAGGATTCTAAAGTTGTTAGAAGTGGAAGTGCAAACTGAGGCGATCACTGCCTTAGCACAATTCTATGACCCACCTCTCAGGTGTTTCACATTTAGAGACTTTCAGTTGGCCCCATCCATTGAAGAATTTGAACAGATCTTGGGGATGCCTTTGGAAGGACAGATACCTTATCGTCATCTTGACCATCATGCAACTATTGCTTCCATCGCCCGTGTCCTGAAGATCCGTCCTGACACCTTAAGGGATGCACAACTAAATAGAAATCAGATCCCCGGATTCACTCGAGAATTTCTTGAGAAACATATGCAGGTCCTGGCAGAAAGAGAAGATTGGGAAGCCTTTATGGATGCTTTAGCTATTACCATCTATGGTGTTATTTTGTTCCCCAACATTGATAACTATGTGGATTATGATGCTATCGCCGTATTCCTAGCTCGCAAGCACAGGCTTGAGAATCCTGTCACGGCTGTGTTGGCAAATGTATACTGCACCATGGATTTCTGTCACACACAAGGTGGAAAAAGGGTGGTTTGTTGTCTACCTGTTTTGTATGTATGGCTCACATCACACGTTTTCCACCAAGTTTGTAGGGCCGAATGTCCGGTTTTTGATCTGAAGCTATGTCAGTTAACAGTGAAAAGTGGGCGCGAGTGGGCCAATCACCTCATAAGGCTCACAGCTGAGAAAGTTAGGTGGTATCCCCAATGGTTGGAAGTTGAATCGATTGTGCATCACTGTGGAAATTACCCAAATGTTCCCCTTATTGGTACGCAAGGATGTATCAACTATAATCCCATCATAGCCAAGCGTCAGTTAGCTTATCCTTTGCTTGGACCACCTGATGAAGAGTCTCTCATTCCTTTCATCTCATATTACTCGAAAGGAAGCTGTGTCCTTGTCATTCGGGATATAGCAAATGCATGGAAGAAAGTCCACCGAAAGGGAAGAGAGCTGGGGGCCCGAAGCCATGCTGTCAAAGGAGAATATTATGAGTGGATCTTGAATAGGGTCTTTATTGTTAAATTACCCTTCAGGAGTCCCCCTCATCTCCAGGAAACTCCTCCTGCTCCATCACTTGTTGCGGAGGATGAAGCAACCAAGGCACTAAAGACCAAAATAGAAGAGTTAACTGCCAGAAACAAGAAGCTAGAGGAAGACCTATTGAGATGTCAGCAAGAATACACCCTTCAGAAAAGGGAGAACCTGGAGAACAAGCAAGCTATTGAAGAGATTAGGAAGAAACGAAAGATTGATGAGAGCTACATGATAAAACAAGACCAATGTCTTCAAGCGGCCAATTCTCAACTAAAGATGAAGAACAAGCAAAGTGATACCATCCTGGCTGAGAAACATCTTCTGAAGGATATGCTGGCACAATCAAAAGAAAATGAGCAGAATATCATGGTACAAAAAGAGCTCCTACAGACACAAGTCCACAAATTGGAACAACAGCTCAATGAAGTGGTAAAGGCTTGCGAGCAAGAGATAAGTAGGGAACGACAATGCGCCATAAACATTGAGCAAGATTGTCAAGAGACCATACGCCTCTTAGAAGCTGAACAAAATGAAACTATTCACTTGTGGATGGATCGCTTTGCTAAGCTGGCACACCTAGCCAACGGAGCTCTAGAAGATCTCCCGTTTTTACTCAAACAAGCGGAAGGAATTGCTAACCCTGTCAACACTCCTAAGGAAATTGCAACGTTCTTAGATTACTGCAGAGGACGAATTTGTAAAATGAGGGAAATGATTGCCCGAGCTAGGGATGGCTGATTTATTTTCCCGCTTTGTAACTTGGCACTTTGTGGCAATAATGTACTCTTTTCAAAATAATGGATTCCTTTATCTTCACAACTATCTCATGTTAATTTCCATTCAATGCTTCACTTAGTACTCTTGAACGTGACGTTCGAAGGAACAGTCGAAGGATCCGTCAAGTTCCAACATTGCTTCCCGCGTAATCTCATTTCACTTAATTTTTTCTTTAATTCGCTTATCTTTTCTAAATTTTCTTTTGTGTTTCTTTCTAAAGACATTACGGGTAAACATTCTTACGGGACTAGGCTCAGGAAGAAACTCATGGCTGACATAGAACAAGAAAATGAGAATTTGAAGGCTGAGCTCGCCCAGGTCAAGGAACAGATGGCCGAGATGGCCAAGCTCCTGGAAAGGAGAGTCACAGAAGGGGGATCTTCTACAGGGGTTGAAGACGCCCGGCAACAACCACCCACCTCTCATCACGGTCAAGATCCGGCTACAGGATCTGACCCCAGGACCACCGCACCTCCCCTCGTTGTTCGTATAAGGAGACCAAATCCTGCAAACACACAACAACATACCTTTGTGGATGAGGAAGGCAATGTTATTCCCTTTCCCCCGTATGGTTTACCGCACGGATATTTCCCACCACTCCAGGAAGAACCTTGCCACCAAGACCAAGTTCCCCTCGCTGCCCAGCCTAACACTAATCAACCAAACAACCCACTTACCCAAGCACAAGCCACCCAGATGCCACCCACTCATACTCAAGCCGCCCAAACACAAGCCGCCCAAGCGCAGCCTGCTCATACCATTCATATACCCCGAACCACTGCCAAACCGGACACCCTCATACCAAACACTGACCTGTTTCATTCCTACCAGCAATATGGGAAGTTTGGTCAACACACTGCTGCCGGTCCGAGTGCTGTGGCTACCACCCAGGAAGAGAGGTTGGAATTCTTGGAAAGGCGTTTAAGGGAGATGGAAGGAACAAGTAAATTTGGGACAGGCACTGCTGCTAAACTTTGCCTAATCCCTGATGTCGTTATACCTCCTAAATTCAAGACGCCCGATTTTGACAAATACAGAGGGTTGACATGCCCAAAGAATCATCTAACCATGTACTGCCGTAAGATGGCTTCGCATGCGTCAAATGACCCTCTGCTGATTCATTGTTTTCAGGACAGCCTGGTTGGGGCTCCCCTGACATGGTACAATCATCTAGAGCGCTCTCGTATACGCTGCTGGAAAGACCTAGCAGACTCGTTCATGCAACAATACAAATATAACCTGGACATGGCCCCGGATAGGGGACAATTGCAGAACATGACTAAGAAAGATAACGAGACGTTCAAGGAGTACGCCCAAAGGTGGCGCGAAGTGGCGGCACAGGTTGACCCACCTTTATCTGAAAAGGAGGTGATCACTATGTTCATAGATACACTTCAAACTCCTTTCTATGAGAAGATGATTGGAAGTGTCTCGTCCCATTTCTCTGATATTGTCACTATTGGAGAAAGGATAGAAAATGGGCTAAGGACCGGCAGGATAGTCCGAAGTCCATCCGGGATGGGAGCTGCAAGGATACCTACACTTGGCGAAAACAGGAGAAGAGAAGGGGAGACCAACTTGGTCTCTCACAACCAGAGAAGGAACCTGGCAGGGCCACCTACCCCAGTTAGCCTTTCACCAGTATATCCTGGCGTGTCGCACCCGTATGTGGCAGCCATTCCAAACCTTAATCCACCACAATTCAGACCAACCATTGTACGGCCGCCTGCGCCACCACAGATACCACACCAAGCACCACAAGCCAACCCACCGCCAAATATCCAAAGAAGGAACAATGACCGTGCTCCACCCCAGTTTGATCCCATCCCAATGTCCTATACCGAACTCTTGCCTCACCTCATTGAAAAAACTCTAGTAGTACCCTGTCCCTTGAGGCCACTACAGCCACCTTATCCTAGGGGGTATGACCCTAATGCCCGATACGATTATCATGCGGGTGCACCAGGCCATTCTACTGAAAATTGTCTGGCTTTGAAATATAAAGTAAGGGACCTGATTCAGGCAGATTGGATAAGCTTCCGAGAAGGAAGTCCAAATGTGACAACAAACCCTCTGCCTAATCATGAAGGGCCCGGGGTCAACGCTATCGGGGAAGATGTGGAGTATACGTCCAATGTTGGGGACATTCAGATGCCTCTAAAAGAAATTCACTCCCTTATGTTTGAGGTAGGGTTGGCAAAGGACAAATGGGATGAAGACTTCGATGAGGCCCAATCGACAAAGCAGTAAGAGTTTCAAAAAACTCTCTAAAGATTTATGGACAGTCACACTATACGAGTCTACAAGCGCCTTGGCGATGAGGTAAATATGATACAGGGACAAACTGGGTTTCGGGCCCCAAAACCCCTGGTCATATTTTATAGTAAAGATGCGTCACTAACGCAGACCCCTGCCAAAACTACTATTACGGCACGGCCACCTGCTCCATTCCCGTATGATAACTCCCACGATGTGCCTTGGAAGTATAACACGGACATAGTTGTTTCCAACCCCGTAATAGTTGATCCGGCGCCTGCTTTGTTGGTTACTAACATCGCCGGTGTAGGCGGAATGACCCGAAGTGGGAGAGTATATGCACCTTCAGAGCCAAAGCAAGACAAGATTGCCGCGGAAGGCAAAACCGGGAAGGTTGGGATCGCTGGCGAAGCAAAGAAGGTTGTGCCAGAAGAAGAGACTAAGGAGTTCTTAAAATTTATCCGCCACAGCGATTACCAGGTATTGGATCAGTTGAACTATACCCACGCCAAGATCTCCTTATTATCTCTGCTGACAAGTTCTGAATCACATCGGAACGCGCTGATGAAGGTGCTAAGTGAGGCCCACGTGAAACATGACTTGCCTGTTGATAAATTCCAAGGTATTGTCGGACATATAGTGGCCAGTAACTATCTGACTTTCACGGATGACGAGGTGCCGATGGAAGGGAAAGGACACAACAAAGCTCTCCACATCTCTGTGAAGTGTCAAAACTATATTATGGCAAAAGTGCTTGTCGATAATGGATCATCCTTGAATGTGATGCCTAAGTCTATATTAGCTAAACTACCCATAGACGGGGCATGCATGAGACCGAGCTCCATGATAGTAAGAGCTTTTGATGGGACCCGACGGGAGGTCATAGGCGAAGTTGAGCTACCCATACAAGTTGGACCCCATATCTTTCAAGTTCTCTTCCAAGTAATGGATATCATGCCCGCCTATAGTTGCTTGTTAGGGAGGCCATGGATCCATTCAGCAGGGGTAGTTCCTTCCACTTTACACCAGAAACTAAAGTTCATCGTTGATAACAGACTGGTAATTGTTTCTGGAAAGGAGGATCTTCTGGTCAGTAAGCCAGTTACTACCCCCTATGTAGAGGCAGCCGAGGAAGCCCTCGAGACATCATTCCAGGCTTTGGAGATAGCCAATACCACAAGCATGCCTTTCCCAAAGGTACTGCTAGCAGTAGCAAAGACCATGCTACGAGAAGGATATAAGCCGGGAAAAGGACTCGGAAGAGAACTGGAAGGAAGAATTCAACCTGTCTGTCTCCCTGAGAACAAAAATAGGTACGGCCTGGGATACCAGCCTACCACTGAAGACCAAAAAAGGGTAGAAGAAGAGAGGAGAGGGAAGAGGATTACTCGTCATACCAGGCATGCATTCAACACTGCGAAAATCCCCATCTGTGACCTCTACCAGAGCTTCAGGAGCGCCGGAGTAATGTTTCCAGATCAAGTGGCCGTGATCCAAAGTGATCTTGATGAATGCCCCGGATTTGTGTATGCTGGCTCACCTGGTCAGGAACTGAACAACTGGGAGGTCATAGAATTCCCCACGATTTGTACCATTTCATCAAAGTAATCATGTTTTCTGTTCGATCCTTTAGCTATGCTTCGGGATCTCATTTTGTAACAATAAAAACTTGTTCGTTTGTTTGAATAATAAATGCCGTCAGTTTCCAAATAGCTTGATCTGTTTAGTAACCTATTATTTAAACCTTTCTCTTGCTTGTTTTCCATTTCATTTGCTATGATACACTGAAAATGCAGATCCGAAAGCAATTCATCTGAGAATAGTGAGAATTCGGTCTTATTTCACGATTTTGACTGTCAAACTGATTGCGCCAATGAGGAATATGATGAAGACTGCGATCCCTCGCCTGAGTTAACCCGGTTATTGGAACAAGAGGATAGGGAAATTCTGCCCTACTTAGAGATAGCCGAGGTTATCGATTTGGGAATTGGAGGAGTTAAAAAGGAAGTCAAAATTGGTACCTCGTTAAGTAAAGAACAGAGGCAGGAACTGATTGGGTTGTTGAGAGAGTTCAGCGATGTTTTCGCCTGGTCTTACCAAGATATGCCAGGACTGGACAATAGCATTGTCGAACATAGGTTACCATTAAAACCCGAATGTCCGCCAGTAAAGCAGAAGCTGCGACGTATGAAACCTGAGATGCTTTTGAAAATCAAGGAAGAAGTCAAGAAGCAATTTGATGCCGGGTTCTTAGCCGTGGCAAAATATCCACAGTGGGTGGCAAATATCGTCCCGGTCCCGAAAAAAGATGGCAAGGTACGAATGTGCGTGGACTATCGCGATTTGAACAGGGCTAGCCCCAAGGATGATTTTCCCCTGCCTCAGATTGATGTTCTGGTCGACAATACCGCGCAACATACGATCTTTTCATTCATGGACAGTTTCTCCGGATACAATCAAATTAAGATGGCGCCCGAGGATATGGAAAAAACCACATTTGTCACCTTGTGGGGAACCTTCTGTTATAAGGTGATGTCTTTTGGTCTAAAGAATGCCGGAGCAACTTACCAAAGGGCCATGGTAACCCTTTTCCATGACATGATGCACAAGGGGGTAGAGGTTTACGTCGATGATATTATTGCCAAGTCTAAAACAGATGAAGGGCATATGGAAGACCTAAGGAAACTCTTCGAAAGGTTGAGGAAATTCAAGCTTAGGCTGAACCCAGCCAAGTGCACCTTCGGCGCAAGATCCGGGAAATTACTGGGATTCATAGTAAGCAAGAGAGGCATAGAGGTCGACCCTGACAAAGTTAAAGCCATTCTTGAAATGCCTCCTCCCCGTACAGAAAAGGAAGTTAGAGGTTTCCTGGGGAGATTAAATTACATCGCTCGCTTCATCTCACAGTTGACGGCAACATGCGAGCCAATTTTCAAGTTGCTCCATAAGAACCAACCAGTTCAGTGGAACGAGGGTTGTCAAAAGGCTTTTGAAAAGATAAAGCAGTACTTGCAGAACCCGCCAATTTTGATCCCACCTACCCCGGGAAGACCACTCATTTTATACCTTACAGTGTTAGATGAATCCATGGGTTGTGTGTTGGGGCAACATGATGAGACTGGGAAGAAAGAACATGCCATTTATTATCTAAGCAAGAAGTTCACTGACTGCGAGATGAGGTATTCTGCTCTGGAAAGGACCTGTTGTGCATTAGCGTGGGCAGCCCGACGTTTGAGACAATACATGATAAGCCACACTACTTGGCTAGTTTCCAAAATGGACCCCGTCAAATATATCTTCGAAAAACCTGCCTTAACCGAGAGGATTGCTCGATGGCAGGTCCTGCTAACTGAGTACGATATAGTCTATGTCACTCAGAAGGCTATAAAAGGAAGTGTTCTGGCTGACTACCTAGCTCATCAACCCATAAGAGATTATCAGCCCATGCAGTTTGACTTCCCAGACGAAGATATCATGGTCCTCATTGATGAAGAAGGAGCCCAAAAGGATAAATGGACCCTAAGGTTTGATGGTGCTTCTAACGCATTAGGACACGGAATCGGAGCAATCCTCATTTCACCTGACAGAGAACTTATCCCCGTTTGTGCTCGATTATGTTTTGATTGTACCAATAACATCGCTGAGTACGAGGCGTGTTCTCTGGGAATCCAAGCAGCATTGGATGCCAAAGTGAAGAAATTGGAAGTATACGGGGATTCTGCCCTGGTCATTCGCCAACTAAAAGGAGAGTGGGAAACTAGAGACAGCAAATTAATTCCCTATCAAACTCGCATCAAAGAGTTGATTAAGGAATTTGATGATGTTTCTTTTCACCATGTTCCCCGGGAGGACAACCAAATGGCCGATGCTTTGGCTACCCTAGCATCAATGTTCAAGGTGAACAATGATTACGACATGCCTCTCATTGAAATAATGCGGCACCACGAACCCGCATATTGCCAGATGATTGAAAAGGAGTCAGATGGGAAGCCTTGGTACCACGATATCAAAAGGTATGTCTGAAATCAAGAATATCCCGAAGGCGCTACAGAGAATGATAAGAGAACCCTGCGACGGCTCGCCATGGGTTTCTTTTTAAACGGTGATGTGCTTTATAAGAAAAATTACGACTCTGTCCTTCGTTGCATCGACACCGACGAGGCAAGTAAAATCATGAGGGATGTCCACGAGGGATGTTTTGGAACTCACACCAACGGGCACGCCATGTCGAGAAAGATCTTGAGGGCTGGTTACTACTGGATGACCATAGAGTCAGACTGTTTTGCCTATGTTCGTAAGTGTCACAAATGTCAGATATACGCGGACCATATTCACGCTTCCCCGTCTTCCCTGAATGTCTTGTCAGCTCCCTGGCCCTTTTCAATGTGGGGTATAGACGTCATTGGACCCATCGAGCCAAAAGCCTCTAACGGTCATCGTTTCATTTTAGTCGCTATCGACTATTTCACAAAATGGGTAGAAGCTGCTTCGTACGCCAATGTGACGAGGAGTGTTGTGGTTAAATTTGTCAAACGTGAACTGATATGCCGGTACGGTCTGCCGAGTCAGATCATCACTGATAATGGCATGAATTTGAATAACAAAATAATGAAGGAACTTTGTGAAGACTTCAAAATCCACCATCATAATTCCTCCCCGTATCGCCCTAAAATGAATGGGGCAGTCGAGGCAGCCAATAAAAACATCAAGAAGATTGTACAGAAAATGGTTGTGACCTACAGAGATTGGAGCGAAATGCTCCCCTTTGCTTTACATGGGTATCGCACCTCAGTCCGAACCTCAACTGGGGCCACTCCATTCTCCCTGGTTTACGGAATGGAGGCAGTCCTACCTTTCGAAGTAGAGATCCCTTCTCTTCGAGTGATAATGGAAGCGGAATTAAAGGAAGCTGAGTGGGTCCAAGCTCGACATGACCAGTTAAATCTGATTGATGGAAAGAGATTAACCGCCCTTTGTCATGGTCAGCTGTATCAGAAGCGTATGAAACGAGCGTTTGAAAAGAAGGTACGACCTCGACAATCCCAAGAAAGAGACCTAGTCCTCAAGAAGATCTTGCCAATCCAAAAGGACATCCGAGGGAAGTGGACACCTAATTACGAAGGACCATACGTCGTGAAGAAGGCTTTCTCTGGAGGAGCTCTGATCCTCACCAACATGGATGGAGAGGATCTACCAATGCCTGTGAACGCCGACGCGGTGAAGAAATATTTTGCCTAAAAAAAAAAAAAAAAAGGGTGCTCGCTAGGCTAAAAACCCATGGGGCAGCCTAGGCAAAAATTAGAGCTGCTTGATGAGTCGAAAACCCGGAAGGGCGGCTCAGGTAGAATAAAAGCCACAAGTTCAGGCGTAAGGACGTGAACTCTTCAGAGAAGGAAAACTGGTCAGGCACGCGCATCTTTGTCAAAATCATTTCCCAGAAGTAAAATCAGAGGATGGTCTCGAAGTCGTGAGGAAAGATCCGGATTCTTATCACTCACGGGGAGTCGCTGGAGGGTTCAAAAGGCCTTCTTTCTCTCCCACCTTTTAATTGTTTATACATATGTTTTTGTTACCTTTACCTTCATTACCAATGTACATACTTATATTCAATAATAAAATAAGCTTTCCCTTTCCTTCCCCTGAGTCTACGGCTGAATCTTATAAACGAACAAGTTTTTCTTAGAAGGAAATTTTTGAAATGAAAAAGTGATGAAATGAAAAGTCGTGGTGAAACGAAATGTATCCTGGCGTCAGACCCGGCCCGTGAGAAAGCATAACCAATTCTGTTAATTATGTTCCTGGAAGACAGAATTTGTCTCTATCTCATCCATGAGTTATCTTGAAAGCCTATCTCTTAGGAAAGGTCGCTCGAAATGTCAATTCTTTTGATTACTCGTGCTTCTAACCATCTGTTTTGAAGGGTGATGGAACTACGTCACACAGAAATGAAGAACCTGACACCAAGGATCCGGACCAGAAGTTTTCCCCAAGAGAAATCAGTAGATTGGCATCCCCAGTGAAATCACAATCGCCAAAGCTAGCACTTCCCAAGTTCTCATTCCCCAGCGGAACCATAATCACCAAAAAACTACACTTCCCAAATCCTTCCCCAGTGGGACTACACTTCCCGGTCAACCCAAACTGGGGCATCTCCCTGGGTTTGTTCTTTCATTCAAGGGGCAGTTCCCCAAGATTTCATCCAATCATGTCAAACTAGGGCATCTCCCCGGATTTATTCTTTCAGTCAAGGGGCAGTTCCCCAAGATTTCATCCAATCATGTCAAACTGGGGCATCCCCCCGGGTTTTTTCCTATCAGTCAAGGGGCAATTCCCCACCTTTACCTTTCCGAAAACCAAGGGCCACACCCCACATTTATTTTCCTGTCAGTCAAGGGGCAATCCCCACCTTTACTCTTCTGCAAACCAAGGGCCACACCCCACATTTATTTACCTGTCAGTCAAGGGGCAATCCCCCACCTTTTACCTTTCTGCAAACCAAGGGCCACACCCCACATTTATTTTCCTGTCAGTCAAGGGGCAATCCCCCACCTTTATATCTTTGCAAACCAAGGGCCACACCCCACATTTATTTACCTGTCAGTCAAGGGGCAATCCCCCACCTTTACCTTTCTGCAAACCAAGGGCCACACCCCACATTTACTTTCCTGTCAATCAAGGGGCAATCCCCCACCTTTTACCTTTCTACAAACCAAGGGCCACACCCCACATTTATTTTTCATGTCAGTCAAGGGGCAATCCCCCACGTTTACCATTCTGCAAACCAAAGGCCGCACCCCACACTTATTTTCCTGTCAGCCAAGGGGCAATCCCCCACCTTTATCTTTCTACAAATCAAGGGCCACACCCCACATTTATTTTCCTGTCAGTCAAAAGACAACTCCAGTTTTTTTTTACTCTTCCATAAATCAAGGGCCACACCCCATATTTTATCTTCGGTCAAGGGGCGATTCCCCACTCTTACCTTCCTATCACCCACCGTATGTCAAAAAAAAAAAAACGGTGTTGATCCGATATAGGTAGAGGAGGTCCACTCTATTCCAAGACAAGTGGTGATCCAAAGGACGGTGTCATGACCCTCAAGGTCAAATGAAGTAGACCCTGTCAAGTTGCGGGGGACGGTGTCCCGATGGTTACACCGCTTACTACTTCGGGGCGTAACAAACGGTGTCATGAAACCTACCTCAGATAGAATTGGGTTAAGGGGTTGCCAAGACCGATGTCAGGCCAATTACACCGGAGGTTCGAAGGTTAATCGAAGTTGTGGACGGGGTGGCCATGATACGCTAATCTGAGGTTCTATGCTTCACAAAAGACATTGTCCATGATGAAGTCCTAATTCTAAGTTGATGATTAGACGGTGTTACTTCAAGTCGTTACCTCATACCGGTCACAAGAGAGAGATACTTGGAAACATTTTGAAAGAAAAGAGAAGACAAGCAGTTGGATGAAAATTGCATTGTATTAATAGAGGGCACTGAGGCCATTACAAAAATTAAAACTCCAGAGCCCATCCCGGAACAAGGCTAAAAAAAAAGAAAAAAAATCCTAAGAGTTGGGTGCTGGAGAGTCCGGTCTAGCGGAGGCTGTCCTCTCGGATTCCTCTGACACCGTCCTCAGTTCCATGCTTTGGCCTTCGGGGAGGGGCATCAGTTCATAAGGAATATCCTCAGGTTCCGAAGCCTGACCCCGGTCCATAGCATATAGGTGGCCACCATGAAATTCATAGTAGACACCTATACCGTTCAGGTTAAGTTGAACAGCGGAGTTCCGGTGTATAACCTGGCGAACTGAAGGCGACATCGGCCAGTACCGAAAATTCAGCCATCTGCTCCTCGGCTTCCATCCGCTCCTTCGCTTGCTCTTCCTGCACATCGGCAAGCTTCCCAGATAGTTCTTTGTTTTTCTCGTCCACCTCAGCCTTTGCAGCCTTGGCTTCATCCAGTTCGGTCTGGAGAGCTTTGAGAGCATCCTCTGAAGCCTTAGCCTTAGCCTCAGCAGCATCTGCCCTCTTGGTAGCCGATGTGTAAGCAGCAGTGAGTTCGGACAGGTCCTCCTTGCTCTTGGTCAGCTCCTGCTCCTTCTGGGTCAAAGCAGTCTGAGCCTCGACTCTCAAGGCCTCAGCTTTCTTCATCCGGTCTAGGCATTCCTTAGCCTCGACTCCGGAGTAGTAAGAGCGGCCTAAAGAGCTGAGGACCCCAGCTGCCTCAACCAAATTAAAAATAGCTGCTTCGGCAGCAGACTGAGCTTCAGAAGCAGGGAGATCGGCTTTGAGCTTGAAGGGGATATGGACCCGAGCCGGTGTCCCTCCAACATACTCTAGAAAATCCGAAAGGCGGGAGTTGACAACGATGTCCTCAGGTTGAGACCGGACTGGAGAAATATTTACAGGACCGGCCTCCTCCTCCCTTGGTACCTCTACCTCGGCCACAACCGTTGGAGCCTTGTGCTTTTTCGACCTGGAGGTTATGCCGGGGTGGGACTTCCTTTTTACTGGGACTCTCTCAGCTGGCCCCAGATCCATCGCCCCAACATTTTCGGCCGGAATGCTCACCATCTTGGCCGGGGAGCGACGAGGAGTCACCCTATTCTCCTGTGCAGCAGCAGCAGCATTCCGGGCTTCGGCAGCTTCCCTCAGTTTCCTGAGGATGTCTATCCGAGCCATCTCGCCTGAAAAGAAAAAGAAACGATGTTAGTACCGGTGTGAATATATAATAGAAGGGGGTGAGGTTAAACAATATCTACCAAGGTAAGCATCCCGGCCCGACTCCGTCCCCAAAAGCCTCTTGCAGGAAAATTTGGCGATGACAGAATAACCCTTCAGAGCGTCCAGGACCTTCTTGGACTCAGTCGACAAGGTACTCTCACTGACGATGTAGGCATTGCTTGTCAGGAGAAAGTGTTCATGAGTCCAACCGGTGTAAAATTTTCTGGAAAAATCAGAATTCTCCCAGAACACCGGCCTGCCAGCATTGACCTCGACTTTGACATAGGAGTGTTTGAAACTGACCCCGTCTGTCTTGGCCGATTCGGTGTAACTTTCGAAGTTAACCACCTTTGAGTCGCAGCGGAGGTTGATGAAGCCTAGACCCCCTCCAGAGTTACCCCGGCGCATCACCCTGCAATAAGTAAAAAAGAGGGCCACTGTGGGGACGAAGTGGAAATACTCCCCAAGCACTTCCAAGGACCTTACCAAGCCCCAGCCATTGGGATGAAGTTGGCTAGGAGCGCAGTCAAGAAACCGGAGTACCCCCATCTCAAACTCCGTCAATGGGAAGCGGACGCCGATCTTAGAAAAGACCATCTCATACATAAAGAGGTTCCTTGACCCCGGTTGATGGCAGATCCTGTCCGAGGTTTGGGGGCAGAACACAGTAAAGTCGTTTTCATGCTCAACATCGGCATGAACAACGACATCTTCGATGGTGACATCGGCAGCATCTTCGGCATACCGGGAGACAATCGTCTTTGGGTCTTCATGAACCCAGAAGTAAGGATCCCTGGCCTTCTCAGCTAGCCAGTTGATCCGGTGTGCCAAGACATTTGTCTCAATAGGGTCAGTAATCACAGCAACACCGGTGGAGGAATTTTCAGAAGCCATTCGGACGGTATGGCGAAGAAAGGGAATACAACTATAAAAGGCCACATCGTCAGTAAGATATAAATCGGCACTGCTTGCCCCTTCACTAGCAGTACCAAAGTTAAACGAGGAGCCTGACGATGTGTCAAACCCCTCTGTTTCCCACAAAGGCAATGCAGAGAAACGGTGCCCTGATGAGACGAACCGATGTGAAGCTCCCGAAGTTGCCCCACTTTGGTGACTCGGACCTCGGCTCGAAACTCCACCCGGCTGACGCCGGGATGTAATTGAAGGAGGACCAGACAGGACCTCAATGGAGTCATTACTCGAACCGGTGTCCCCCATGACCTATCTACAAAATTAAAGTGAAGGGTGGGATGGCTACCTGTTGAGGCGATGCGTGCAGTTCTTTTAGTACGAGCCAGGACGTAACACCGGAGAAAAAACTTTAACGCCGGAGGAGAACTTCGAACACCAGAGAGGTTGAACGTCGGAGAGACAGCACTTCAATATCAAGAAAGGAGTGAAAATGATGGATCCCCGAATTTGCTTTTATAGAGGGAGGAGCGGAGATCCAGAACCTTCCGCATACTGGCCCATGGCCCATTAAAAAGGGCCGACTTTTGGCATTCCGGCCCAATGGCGCGAATTTTAAATTTTGAAAAAAGAGCCAGTTAGCTGATGACACGTGGAATGCTCAGTCACCCAGTGACGTGGACCACATTCGAGACACGTCGGCTGTTCAAAATGCCACATCATTAAGCCCCACACCGGATTTTGTTCCTACTTAGTCCCTACATCGGTGTTCGTATCTTTACTCCCCTTTCACCTCGGAAATTTACATTTCTCTTGTGAAAGAGAGTAAAGAGGGGCATCTGTGAACACCTCTTTCGGTCCGGCCCAAATTGTTATAACACCGGACCAGGCCTTGAAGTTAGCAACACCGGACAAGGCCTAAGTTAACACCGGACCAATGTCATGCGCCAGAGTAGAATGACAGGCATCTGTGAACGCCGATTTCGGTCCCAAGTGACACCGGTACCAAAATCACTCCGCCCAACCTAAACCTCGCCTTAACTCCGCCCAACCTAAACCTCAACACTCCGCCCAACCTAAACCTCGCCTTAACTCCGCCCAACCTAAACCTCAGCACTCCGCCCAACGTAAACCTCGCCTTAACTCCGCCCAACCTAAACCTCAACACTCCGCCCAACCTACACCTCGCCTTAACTCCGCCAAACCGTCCTCACCTCACACTCCGCCCTACCGTCCTCAAATCAACTCCGCCCAACCTTCCTCACCCCAGGAGTCCCTTAATGGCCGATGTCGCGGATCTCACAAAAAAGACGAGTGAGTCCGGCCCAAGTATGAAACAACGATCTCGTGGGTGGACTCAGATCAAAATTGGCAACACCGGACCCGGCCTTGAAGTTGGCAACACCGGACAAGGCTAAGATAACAGCGGACCGATGTCATGCGCCGAGGCAGAATGACAGGCCAGTCCGGCCCTGATGAAAGTGGACAGATTAAGATAGGTACACCGGCCCGTGTGATTCATTGAAAGATTCAGCCGGTGTCAAGACACAGGTAATGGTTCTTAAGGCCCCACATCGGATCAGTGGAGACTCCGTCCAACCAATGGCTTTGCTAACCGGTGTCACAAATTTGACAACGGAGGGACGAGATCGGAAGCTTATGCGCGGTGACCTGGAATCGCACTTCCTGGAAAATGGCAGACAGGGAGGCGGAAGTGGGCAATTAAAAAACCCCCACTGAAAACCCTGCTCCCCACCAATGATAATGGCCAGAGCTGCACACCACTACACGGATGGGTGAGTGGGAGTTCTGGTTGTCCCAAAACCCTCAGCCCATGACTCGAAGGCCCTATAAATGCCCCAACCAAGGAAGCTCAAGGGGTTGGTCTTCAGATTCTCCCTCTACGCGAGAAAACTCTGGAAATTCTCTCCGATTCCTCAAGATTCTTAACTAACCTCCCCACTTGAAACCAGTGACTTGCCTTAGTCACCACAAAAGATCCCTTAGTTCGAAAAGGTTTTTGAGTCTTTCTCACTAACACAAAGCCACTACTCTCACACCGTCCGTACCTCGAACACACCTCGTCATCTCAAAATCAACCCTGTCCCATTCCCCGCATCATTACCTCGTCCATCTCCGTTACTGCTCAACAGCGTTTCGCCTCGGATTAACTTCCCACAACACCGGTCGTGACCTTCAGATTCCCAGATCGGGTCTAACTCCGGTCTATTGTCCCTGTCAGCGTGCGAGTTCGAAATCAGTCTGACACCGTCACTGTGCTCAACCTCCCACATCGGTTCTTAGCTCGTCACACCGGTTCCACTCCTTTCCTTATTTCTTTTGCTTTCAGTTCCCCTTTTTTACTTTTCTATGAGTTTGCTGTTTTGTTGACTGTAATTGCCTGCGTACCATTAGTTTACTTTGTTAATATTTTTATCCTTTTCCATAACAAACAGACATAATAAAAAGGGCGATTTTGTAAAAAAAAAAAGTGTCGTACGGGAGTACTCCTGTCTACACAACCCTCTTAGGATTCGTGCACGTGTGAAGAACTTCGCTTTGCATGAATTCTCCTCTTTAATGATATCCATCAACATCTTTTAGATTCCTCCCTAAAATAGCAATATTCAGAACTACGTAACCCTGATTTCTTGATAATTCAAGAATACATAGGAGCAGGATTTTAACTCCTGTCGGGCCCATCTTTCTCATTTCCTTTTTTGCTGATTTACTGCTTTACTTTTTATGTTTCTTTCATAAATGTCCTTTTTTGGTCACTTCCATGAAAATCAATTTAGACGTGACGTCTTGTTGGTTTCCCCACAGTTTCTGCCCAAGCCTCGCCATAATTTCATAGGGAAGGGATACTTAGGACAAGACATCCCGCTTATCCCTTTCCTATCCCTATCCTTTTATCCGAGGATGTTTAATTTAGACATGACGTCTTATTGGCATTCTCTCACCCCCCTCTGTCTCATATTGAAGTCGAGCTTAATTCGGACAAAACGTCCCCATTAACCTCGCTTTGACATTCTATGTCTGTACAGTTCTTTACTCCATTCTATCATTTTCAAAATAAAAGGGAAGAAATCATGTTTTATTTAAGGCTATTTATGTTGTGCTTTCAATCTTGGTACTGTCTTTGACAGGCGATGTAGGGTGCTAATACCTTCCCTACTCGTAACCGACTCCCAAACTTGGATTTCAATTTTTTAAACCAGTGCTTTACTGAACTTAGTTTTTTTTTTCCCGATGTTTTTTTTTTCTATGGATAAAAACGTTGGTGGCGACTCCCTGTTTCATCTTTTCTCTCTTGTTCGCCGCACCGTCGCGACCCAGGTTGCGACAGGAAGGATTTGGGAAGTGTAGTTTTTTGGTGATTATGGTTCCGCTGGGGAATGAGAACTTGGGAAGTGCTAGCTTTGGCGATTGTGATTTTACTGGGGATGCCAATCTACTGATTTCTCTTGGGGAAAACTTCTGGTCCGGATCCTTAGTGTCAGGTTCTTCATTTCTGTGTGACGTAGTTCCATCACCCTTCAAAACAGATGGTTAGAAGCATGAGTAATCAAAAGAATTGACATTTCGAGCGACCTTTCCTAAGAGATAGGCTTTCAAGATAACTCATGGATGAGATAGAGACAAATTCTGTCTTCCAGGAACATAATTAACAGAATTGGTTATGCTTTCTCACGGGCCGGGTCTGACGCCAGGATACATTTCGTTTCACCACGACTTTTCATTTCATCACTTTTTCATTTCAAAAATTTCCTTCTAAGAAAAACTTGTTCGTTTATAAGATTCAGCCGTAGACTCAGGGGAAGGAAAGGGAAAGCTTATTTTATTATTGAATATAAGTATGTACATTGGTAATGAAGGTAAAGGTAACAAAAACATATGTATAAACAATTAAAAGGTGGGAGAGAAAGAAGGCCTTTTGAACCCTCCAGCGACTCCCCGCGAGTGATAAGAATCCGGATCTTTCCTCACGACTTCGAGACCATCCTCTGATTTTACTTCTGGGAAATGATTTTGACAAAGATGCGCGTGCCTGACCAGTTTTCCTTCTCTGAAGAGTTCACGTCCTTACGCCTGAACTTGTGGCTTTTATTCTACCTGAGCCGCCCTTCCAGGTTTTCGACTCATCAAGCAGCTCTAATTTTTGCCTAGGCTGCCCCATGGGTTTTTAGCCTAGCGAGCACCTTTTTTTTTTTTTTTTTTTTAGGCAAAATATTTCTTCACCGCGTTGGCGTTCACAGGCATTGGTAGATCCTCTCCATCCATGTTGGTGAGGATCAGAGCTCCTCCAGAGAAAGCCTTCTTCACGACGTATGGTCCTTCGTAATTAGGTGTCCACTTTCCTCGGATGTCCTTTTGGATTGGCAAGATCTTCTTGAGGACTAGGTCTCCTTCTTGGGATTGTCGAGGTCGTACCTTCTTTTCAAACGCTCGTTTCATACGCTTCTGATACAGCTGACCATGACAAAGGGCGGTTAATCTCTTTCCATCAATCAGATTTAACTGGTCATGTCGAGCTTGGACCCACTCAACTTCCTTTAATTCCGCTTCCATTATCACTCGAAGAGAAGGGATCTCTACTTTGAAAGGTAGGACTGCCTCCATTCCGTAAACCAGGGAGAATGGAGTGGCCCCAGTTGAGGTTCGGACTGAGGTGCGATACCCATGTAAAGTAAAGGGGAGCATTTCGCTCCAATCTCTGTAGGTCACAACCATTTTCTGTACAATCTTCTTGATGTTTTTATTGGCTGCCTCGACTGCCCCATTCATTTTAGGGCGATACGGGGAGGAATTATGATGGTGGATTTTGAAGTCTTCACAAAGTTCCTTCATCATTTTGTTATTCAAATTCATGCCATTATCAGTGATGATCTGACTCGGCAGACCGTACCGGCATATCAGTTCACGTTTGACAAATTTAACCACAACATTCCTCGTCACATTGGCGTACGAAGCAGCTTCTACCCATTTTGTGAAATAGTCGATAGCGACTAAAATGAAACGATGACCGTTAGAGGCTTTTGGCTCGATGGGTCCAATGACGTCCATACCCCACATTGAAAAGGGCCAGGGAGCTGACAAGACATTCAGGGAAGACGGGGAAGCGTGAATATGGTCCGCGTATATCTGACATTTGTGACACTTACGAACATAGGCAAAACAGTCTGACTCCATGGTCATCCAGTAGTAACCAGCCCTCAAGATCTTTCTCGACATGGCGTGCCCGTTGGTGTGAGTTCCAAAACATCCCTCGTGGACATCCCTCATGATTTTACTTGCCTCGTCGGTGTCGATGCAACGAAGAAGGACAGAGTCGTAATTTCTCTTATAAAGCACATCACCGTTTAAAAAGAAACCCATGGCGAGCCGTCGCAGGGTTCTCTTATCATTCTCTGTAGCGCCTTTGGGATATTCTTGATTTCGGACATACCTTTTGATATCGTGGTACCAAGGCTTCCCATCTGACTCCTTTTCAATCATCTGGCAATATGCGGGTTCGTGGTGCCGCACTATTTCAATGAGAGGCATGTCGTAATCATTGTTCACCTTGAACATTGATGCTAGGGTAGCCAAAGCATCGGCCATTTGGTTGTCCTCCCGGGGAACATGGTGAAAAGAAACATCATCAAATTCCTTAATCAACTCTTTGATGCGAGTTTGATAGGGAATTAATTTGCTGTCTCTAGTTTCCCACTCTCCTTTTAGTTGGTGAATGACCAGGGTAGAATCCCCGTATACTTCCAATTTCTTCACTTTGGCATCCAATGCTGCTTGGATTCCCAGAGAACACGCCTCGTACTCAGCGATGTTATTGGTACAATCAAAACATAATCGAGCACAAACGGGGATAAGTTCTCTGTCAGGTGAAATGAGGATTGCTCCGATTCCGTGTCCTAATGCGTTAGAAGCACCATCAAACCTTAGGGTCCATTTATCCTTTTGGGCTCCTTCTTCATCAATGAGGGCCATGATATCTTTGTCTGGGAAGTCAAACTGCATGGGCTGATAATCTCTTATGGGTTGATGAGCTAGGTAGTCAGCCAGAACACTTCCTTTTATAGCCTTCTGAGTGACATAGACTATATCGTACTCAGTTAGCAGGACCTGCCATCGAGCAATCCTCCCGGTTAAGGCAGGTTTTTCGAAGATATATTTGACGGGGTCCATTTTAGAAACTAGCCAAGTAGTGTGGCTTATCATGTATTGTCTCAAACGTCGGGCTGCCCACGCTAACGCACAACAGGTCCTTTCCAGAGCAGAATACCTCATCTCGCAGTCAGTGAACTTCTTGCTTAGATAATAAATGGCATGTTCTTTCTTCCCAGTCTCATCATGTTGCCCCAACACACAACCCATGGATTCATCTAACACTGTAAGGTATAAAATGAGCGGTCTTCCCGGGGTAGGTGGGATCAAAATTGGCGGGTTCTGCAAGTACTGCTTTATCTTTTCAAAAGCCTTTTGACAACCCTCGTTCCACTGAACTGGTTGGTTCTTACGGAGCAACTTGAAAATTGGCTCGCATGTTGCCGTCAACTGTGAGATGAAGCGAGCGATGTAATTTAATCTCCCCAGGAAACCTCTAACTTCCTTTTCTGTACGGGGAGAAGGCATTTCAAGAATGGCTTTAACTTTGTCAGGGTCGACCTCTATGCCTCTCTTGCTTACTATGAATCCCAGTAATTTCCCGGATCTTGCGCCGAAGGTGCACTTGGCTGGGTTCAGCCTAAGCTTGAATTTCCTCAACCTTTCGAAGAGTTTCCTTAGGTCTTCCATATGCCCTTCATCTGTTTTAGACTTGGCAATAATATCATCGACGTAAACCTCTACCTCCTTGTGCATCATGTCATGGAAAAGGGTTACCATGGCCCTTTGGTAAGTTGCTCCGGCATTCTTTAGACCAAAAGACATCACCTTATAACAGAAGGTTCCCCACAAGGTGACAAATGTGGTTTTTTCCATATCCTCGGGCGCCATCTTAATTTGATTGTATCCGGAGAAACCGTCCATGAATGAAAAGATCGTATGTTGCGCGGTATTGTCAACCAGAACATCAATCTGAGGCAGGGGAAAATCATCCTTGGGGCTAGCCCTGTTCAAATCGCGATAGTCCACGTACATTCGTACCTTGCCATCTTTTTTCGGGACCGGGACGATATTTGCCACCCACTGTGGATATTTTGCCACGGTTAAGAACCCGGCATCAAATTGCTTCTTGACTTCTTCCTTGATTTTCAAAAGCATCTCAGGTTTCATACGTCGCAGCTTCTGCTTTACTGGCGGACATTCGGGTTTTAATGGTAACCTATGTTCGACAATGCTATTGTCCAGTCCTGGCATATCTTGGTAAGACCAGGCGAAAACATCGCTGAACTCTCTCAACAACCCAATCAGTTCCTGCCTCTGTTCTTTACTTAACGAGGTACCAATTTTGACTTCCTTTTTAACTCCTCCAATTCCCAAATCGATAACCTCGGCTATCTCTAAGTAGGGCAGAATTTCCCTATCCTCTTGTTCCAATAACCGGGTTAACTCAGGCGAGGGATCGCAGTCTTCATCATATTCCTCATTGGCGCAATCAGTTTGACAGTCAAAATCGTGAAATAAGACCGAATTCTCACTATTCTCAGATGAATCGCTTTCGGATCTGCATTTTCAGTGTATCATAGCAAATGAAAAGGAAAACAAGCAAGAGAAAGGTTTAAATAATAGGTTACTAAACAGATCAAGCTATTTGGAAACTGACGGCATTTATTATTCAAACAAACGAACAAGTTTTTATTGTTACAAAATGAGATCCCGAAGCATAGCTAAAGGATCGAACAGAAAACATGATTACTTTGATGAAATGGTACAAATCGTGGGGAATTCTATGACCTCCCAGTTGTTCAGTTCCTGACCAGGTGAGCCAGCATACACAAATCCGGGGCATTCATCAAGATCACTTTGGATCACGGCCACTTGATCTGGAAACATTACTCCGGCGCTCCTGAAGCTCTGGTAGAGGTCACAGATGGGGATTTTCGCAGTGTTGAATGCATGCCTGGTATGACGAGTAATCCTCTTCCCTCTCCTCTCTTCTTCTACCCTTTTTTGGTCTTCAGTGGTAGGCTGGTATCCCAGGCCGTACCTATTTTTGTTCTCAGGGAGACAGACAGGTTGAATTCTTCCTTCCAGTTCTCTTCCGAGTCCTTTTCCCGGCTTATATCCTTCTCGTAGCATGGTCTTTGCTACTGCTAGCGGTACCTTTGGGAAAGGCATGCTTGTGGTGTTGGCTATCTCCAAAGCCTGGAATGATGTCTCGAGGGCTTCCTCGGCTGCCTCTACATAGGGGGTAGTAACTGGCTTACTGACCAGAAGATCCTCCTCTCCAGAAACGATTACCAGTCTGTTATCAACGATGAACTTTAGTTTCTGGTGTAAAGTGGAAGGAACTACCCCTGCTGAATGGATCCATGGCCTCCCTAACAAGCAACTATAGGCGGGCATGATATCCATTACTTGGAAGAGAACTTGAAAGATATGGGGTCCAACTTGTATGGGTAGCTCAACTTCGCCTATGACCTCCCGTCGGGTCCCATCAAAAGCTCTTACTATCATGGAGCTCGGTCTCATGCATGCCCCGTCTATGGGTAGTTTAGCTAATGTAGACTTAGGCATCACATTCAAGGATGATCCATTATCGACAAGCACTTTTGCCATAATATGGTTTTGACACTTCACAGAGATGTGGAGAGCTTTGTTGTGTCCTTTCCCTTCCACCGGCACCTCGTCATCCGTGAAAGTCAGATAGTTACTGGCCACTATATGTCCGACAATACCTTGGAATTTATCAATAGGCAAGTCATGTTTCACGTGGGCCTCACTTAGCACCTTCATCAGCGCGTTCCGATGTGATTCAGAACTTGTCAGCAGAGATAATAAGGAGATCTTGGCGGGGGTATAGTTCAACTGATCCAATACCTGGTAATCGCTGTGGCGGATAAATTTTAAGAACTCCTTAGTCTCTTCTTCTAGCACAACCTTCTTTGCTTCGCCAGCGATCCCAACCTTCCCGGTTTTGCCTTCCGCGGCAATCTTGTCTTGCTTTGGCTCTGAAGGTGCATATACTCTCCCACTTCGGGTCATTCCGCCTACACCGGCGATGTTAGTAACCAACAAAGCAGGCACCGGATCAACTATTACGGGGTTGGAAACAACTATGTCCGTGTTATACTTCCAAGGCACGGCGTGGGAGTTATCATACGGGAATGGAGCAGGTGGCCGTGCCGTAATAGTAGTTTTGGCAGGGATCTGCGTTAGCGACGCATCTTTACTATAAAATATGACCAGGGGTTTTGGGGCCCGAAGCCCAGTTTGTCCCTGTATCATATTTACCTCATCGCCAAGGCGCTTGCAGACTCGTATAGTGTGACTGTCCATAAATCTTTGGAGAGTTTTTTGAAACTCTTGCTGCTTTGTCGATTGGGCCTCATCGAAGTCTTCATCCCATTTGTCCTTTGCCAACCCTACCTCAAACATAAGGGAGTGAATTTCTTTTAGAGGCATCTGAATGTCCCCAACATTGGACGTATACTCCATATCTTCCCCGATAGCGTTGACCCCGGGCCCTTCATGATTAGGCAGAGGGTTTGTTGTCACATTTAGACTTCCTTCTCGGAAGCTTATCCAATCTGCCTGAATCAGGTCCCTTACTTTATATTTCAAAGCCAGACAATTTTCAGTAGAATGGCCTGGTGCACCCGCATGATAATCGCATCGGGCATTAGGGTCATACCCCCTAGGATAAGGTGGCTGTAGTGGCCTCAAGGGACAGGGTACTACTAGAGTTTTTTCAATGAGGTGAGGCAAGAGTTCGGTATAGGACATTGGGATGGGATCGAACTGGGGTGGAGCACGGTCATTGTTCCTTCTTTGGATATTTGGCGGTGGGTTGGCTTGTGGTGCTTGGTGTGGTATCTGTGGTGGCGCAGGCGGCCGTACAATGGTTGGTCTGAATTGTGGTGGATTAAGGTTTGGAATGGCTGCCACATACGGGTGCGACACGCCAGGATATACTGGTGAAAGGCTAACTGGGGTAGGTGGCCCTGCCAGGTTCCTTCTCTGGTTGTGAGAGACCAAGTTGGTCTCCCCTTCTCTTCTCCTGTTTTCGCCAAGTGTAGGTCTCCTTGCAGCTCCCATCCCGGATGGACTTCGGACTATCCTGCCGGTCCTTAGCCCATTTTCTATCCTTTCTCCAATAGTGACAATATCAGAGAAATGGGACGAGACACTTCCAATCATCTTCTCATAGAAAGGAGTTTGAAGTGTATCTATGAACATAGTGATCACCTCCTTTTCAGATAGAGGTGGGTCAACCTGTGCCGCCACTTCGCGCCACCTTTGGGCGTACTCCTTGAACGTCTCGTTATCTTTCTTAGTCATGTTCTGCAATTGTCCCCTATCCGGGGCCATGTCCAGGTTATATTTGTATTGTTGCATGAACGAGTCTGCTAGGTCTTTCCAGCAGCGTATACGAGAGCGCTCTAGATGATTGTACCATGTCAGGGGAGCCCCAACCAGGCTGTCCTGAAAACAATGAATCAGCAGAGGGTCATTTGACGCATGCGAAGCCATCTTACGGCAGTACATGGTTAGATGATTCTTTGGGCATGTCAACCCTCTGTATTTGTCAAAATCGGGCGTCTTGAATTTAGGAGGTATAACGACATCAGGGATTAGGCAAAGTTCAGCAGCAGTGCCTGTCCCAAATTTACTTGTTCCTTCCATCTCCCTTAAACGCCTTTCCAAGAATTCCAACCTCTCTTCCTGGGTGGTAGCCACAGCACTCGGACCGGCAGCAGTGTGTTGACCAAACTTCCCATATTGCTGGTAGGAATGAAACAGGTCAGTGTTTGGTATGAAGGTGTCCGGTTTGGCAGTGGTTCAGGGTATATGAATGGTATGAGCAGGCTACGCTTGGGCGGCTTGTGTTTGGGCGGCTTGAGTATGAGTGGGTGGCATCTGGGTGGCTTGTGCTTGGGTAAGTGGGTTGTTTGGTTGATTAGTGTTAGGCTGGGCAGCGAGGGGAACTTGGTCTTGGTGGCAAGGTTCTTCCTGGAGTGGTGGGAAATATCCGTGCGGTAAACCATACGGGGGAAAGGGAATAACATTGCCTTCCTCATCCACAAAGGTATGTTGTTGTGTGTTTGCAGGATTTGGTCTCCTTATACGAACAACGAGGGGAGGTGCGGTGGTCCTGGGGTCAGATCCTGTAGCCGGATCTTGACCGTGATGAGAGGTGGGTGGTTGTTGCCGGGCGTCTTCAACCCCTGCAGAAGATCCCCCTTCTGTGACTCTCCTTTCCAGGAGCTTGGCCATCTCGGCCATCTGTTCCTTGACCTGGGCGAGCTCAGCCTTCAAATTCTCATTTTCTTGTTCTATGTCAGCCATGAGTTTCTTCCTGAGCCTGGTCCCGTAAGAATGTTTACCCGTAATGTCTTTAGAAAGAAACACAAAAGAAAATTTAGAAAAGATAAGCGAATTAAAGAAAAAATTAAGTGAAATGAGATTACGCGGGAAGCAATGTTGGAACTTGACGGATCCTTCGACTGTTCCTCCGAACGTCACGTTCAAGAGTACTAAGTGAAGCATTGAATGGAAATTAACATGAGATAGTTGTGAAGACAAAGGAATCCATTATTTCGAAAAGAGTACATTATTGCCACAAAGTGCCAAGTTACAAAGCGGGAAAATAAATCAGCCATCCCTAGCTCGGGCAATCATTTCCCTCATTTTACAAATTCGTCCTCTGCAGTAATCTAAGAACGTTGCAATTTCCTTAGGAGTGTTGACAGGGTTAGCAATTCCTTCCGCTTGTTTGAGTAAAAACGGGAGATCTTCTAAAGCTTCGTTGGCTAGGTGTGCCAGCTTAGCAAAGCGATCCATCCACAAGTGAATAGTTTCATTTTGTTCAGCTTCTAAGAGGCGTATGGTCTCTTGACAATCTTGCTCAATGTTTATGGCGCGTTGTCGTTCCCTACTTATCTCTTGCTCGCAAGCCTTTACCACTTCATTGAGCTGTTGTTCCAATTTGTGGACTTGTGTCTGTAGGAGCTCTTTTTGTACCATGATATTCTGCTCATTTTCTTTTGATTGTGCCAGCATATCCTTCAGAAGATGTTTCTCAGCCAGGATGGTATCACTTTGCTTGTTCTTCATCTTTAGTTGAGAATTGGCCGCTTGAAGACATTGGTCTTGTTTTATCATGTAGCTCTCATCAATCTTTCGTTTCTTCCTAATCTCTTCAACAGCTTGCTTGTTCTCCAGGTTCTCCCTTTTCTGAAGGGTGTATTCTTGCTGACATCTCAATAGGTCTTCCTCTAGCTTCTTGTTTCTGGCAGTTAACTCTTCTATTTTGGTCTTTAGCGCCTTGGTTGCTTCATCCTCCGCAACAAGTGATGGAGCAGGAGGAGTTTCCTGGAGATGAGGGGGACTCCTGAAGGGTAATTTAACAATAGAGACCCTATTCAAGATCCACTCATAATATTCTCCTTTGACAGCATGGCTTCGGGCCCCCAGCTCTCTTCCCTTTCGGTGGACTTTCTTCCATGCATTTGCTATATCCTGAATGACAAGGACACAGCTTCCTTTCGAGTAATATGAGATGAAAGGAATGAGAGACTCTTCATCAGGTGGTCCAAGCAAAGGATAAGCTAACTGACGCTTGGCTATGATGGGATTATAGTTGATACATCCTTGCGTACCAATAAGGGGAACATTTGGGTAATTTCCACAGTGATGCACAATCGATTCAACTTCCAACCATTGGGGATACCACCTAACTTTCTCAGCTGTGAGCCTTATGAGGTGATTGGCCCACTCGCGCCCACTTTTCACTGTTAACTGACATAGCTTCAGATCAGAAACCGGACATTCGGCCCTACAAACTTGGTGGAAAACGTGTGATGTGAGCCATACATACAAAACAGGTAGACAACAAACCACCCTTTTTCCACCTTGTGTGTGACAGAAATCCATGGTACAGTATACATTTGCCAACACAGCCGTGACAGGATTCTCAAGCCTGTGCTTGCGAGCTAGGAATACGGCGATAGCATCATAATCCACATAGTTATCAATGTTGGGGAACCAAATAACACCATAGATGGTAATAGCTAAAGCATCCATAAAGGCTTCCCAATCTTCTCTTTCTGCCAGGACCTGCATATGTTTCTCGAGAAATTCTCGAGTGAATCCGGGGATCTGATTTTTATTTAGTTGTGCATCCCTTAAGGTGTCAGGACGGATCTTCAGGACACGGGCGATGGAAGCAATAGTTGCATGATGGTCAAGATGACGATAAGGTATCTGTCCTTCCAAAGGCATCCCCAAGATCTGTTCAAATTCTTCAATGGATGGGGCCAACTGAAAGTCTCTAAATGTGAAACACCTGAGAGGTGGGTCATACAATTGTGCTAAGGCAGTGATCGCCTCAGTTTGCACTTCCACTTCTAACAACTTTAGAATCCTTCCATACTTTCTTGTAAAAGCCATTTTCTGTGTCAGGTTTAATTTTCTCCCCATTGTTTGCAGACTACCCATGTCAATCTTCTTGGCCTTAAGGTGCAATACTTTCCTCAACTCGGTCACATTTGTGTCACAACTATCAGATCTCATGTTAATTTCCATATTGCTCAAAGGTACCCGCTAAATTCCAAACAGCTTCCTGCAAGAGCAAAGAGAGAAAAAAGAAGTCAGTTACTACTAATGTTTTGTGAACCACTACTTCTTCATTAATTTATTGGAAAACATTTTCAGTTTGAGAAGTAGCGGTCGGCAAAACTCATGTGAAACTAAAGTCGCACGGGTTATGGATCTTCCCAACGTCATCAATATCTGCTTGAATAGAATTTTGTTTTCATTTTGACGATTGGGAAAATCTATAACCCAGGACTCATAAGTACACAAAAAGTAAGGGAACTGCTTATTTGTTAAAGGATTACTATTTTTTAAAAAAGAAAAATGATTCACCCTTTGTTTGGAATAAAGTAACCCTTTGAACACGTAAGCAGTTCATCAATTTTGGATTTAAAGGGAAAGCGAGAATGAGATAAGGCATAGTAAAGTCCGCCCTTTTGTGCCTTAAGCCAGGTTTTTTTTTCTGAAAGTCTTTTCTGGGACCTATAGCTTATCTAACAGTGGATTTCTCACATTGGGTGGCTTCCGCTAGACATCTAGAAGGTCACCAGAGCCAAGATCCTAATCATGACAGGGACGCAAACAGTGAGGAATTCACTAAGTGCGTATATCATGAGAGGTCGAACTCTGGTTGAGGTTCTCACGAATACCGGATAGGAAGTACATCCCATACGATTCCGTTACCAACCCCTCCTAACTTAAGCTTCATTTGGGGCCCGGGTATAGGGCGCCACTCATAAGTGTGTGCAAATAATTGTGAGTGTAGTGTGTGGAAGGGCAGTCCATACCTTATACCTTACCCATTCTGCACAAAGAACAAACACAGAGCAAATATACAAAGTCGTCTACCCTAGGGTTCAATGTTTGCGGAAAAGTAACATGGTCTTCTACCCTAGGGTTCAACAAGCTAGCGAACATAGATAATGAAACAAATAACAAAATACAATTAAAACAAGAACAAACTTCCACAACAATTAACAGAAAATAAAACAAAGGGGGAGGAAATCCAGCTAACATAGGCTATATAAAAAGAACATGCGCTTTCAATCAAACTGGCTTGACTCTCTTAAGTGTCCCCAGTGGAGTCGCCATCTGTCGCAACCTGGGTCGCGACGGCGCGGCGAACAAGAGAGAAAAGATGAAACAGGGAGTCGCCACCAACGTTTTTATCCATAGAAAAAAAAAATCGGGAAAAAAAAACTAAGTTCAGTAAAGCACTGGTTTAAAAAATTGAAATCCAAGTTCGGGAGTCGGTTACGAGTAGGGAAGGTATTAGCACCCTACATCGCCTGTCAAAGACAGTACCAAGATTGAAAGCACAACATAAATAGCCTTAAATAAAACATGATTTCTTCCCTTTTATTTTGAAAATGATAGAATGGAGTAAAGAACTGTACAGACATAGAATGTCAAAGCGAGGTTAATGGGGACGTTTTGTCCGAATTAAGCTCGACTTCGATATGAGACAGAGGGGGGTGAGAGAATGCCAATAAGACGTCATGTCTAAATTAAACATCCTCGGATAAAAGGATAGGGATAGGAAAGGGATAAGCGGGACGTCTTGTCCTAAGTATCCCTTCCCTATAAAATTATGGCGAGGCTTGGGCAGAAACTGTGGGGAAACCAACAAGACGTCACGTCTAAATTGATTTTCATGGAAGTGACCAAAAAAGGACATTTATGAAAGAAACATAAAAAGTAAAGCAGTAAATCAGCAAAAAAGGAAATGAGAAAGATGGGCCCGACAGGAGTTAAAATTCTGCTCCTACGTATTCTTGAATTATCAAGAAATCAGGGTTACGTAGTTCTGAATATTGCTATTTTAGGGAGGAATCTGAAAGATGTTGATGGATATCATTAAAGAGGAGAATTCATGCAAAGTGAAGTTCTTCACACGTGCACGAATCCTAAGAGGGTTGTGTAGACAGGAGTACTCCCGTACGACACTATTTTTTTTTTACAAAATCGCCCTTTTTATTATGTCTGTTTGTTATGGAAAAGGATAAAAATATTAACAAAGTAAACTAATGGTACGCAGGCAATTACAGTCAACAAAACAGCAAACTCATAGAAAAGTAAAAAAGGGGAACTGAAAGCAAAAGAAATAAGGAAAGGAGTGGAACCGGTGTGACGAGCTAAGAACCGATGTGGGAGGTTGAGCACAGTGACGGTGTCAGACTGATTTCAAACTCGCACGCTGACAGGGACAATAGACCGGAGTTAGACCCGATCTGGGAATCTGAAGGTCACGACCGGTGTTGTGGGAAGTTAATCCGAGGCGAAACGCTGTTGAGCAGTAACGGAGATGGACGAGGTAATGATGCGGGGAGTGGGACAGGGTTGATTTTGAGATGACGAGGTGTGTTCGAGGTACGGACGGTGTGAGAGTAGTGGCTTTGTGTTAGTGAGAAAGACTCAAAAACCTTTTCGAACTAAGGGATCTTTTGTGGTGACTAAGGCAAGTCACTGGTTTCAAGTGGGGAGGTCAGTTAAGAATCTTGAGGAATCGGAGAGAATTTCCAGAGTTTTCTCGCGTAGAGGGAGAATCTGAAGACCAACCCCTTGAGCTTCCTTGGTTGGGGCATTTATAGGGCCTTCGAGTCATGGGCTGAGGGTTTTGGGACAACCAGAACTCCTACTCACCCATCCGTGTAGTGGTGTGCAGCTCTGGCCATTATCATTGGTGGGGAGCAGGGTTTTCAGTGGGGGTTTTTTAATTGCCCACTTCCGCCTCCCTGTCTGCCATTTTCCAGGAAGTGCGATTCCAGGTCACCGCGCATAAGCTTCCGATCTCGTCCCTCCGTTGTGAAATTTGTGACACCGGTTAGCAAAGCCATTGGTTGGACGGAGTCTCCACTGATCCGATGTGGGGCCTTAAGAACCATTACCTGTGTCTTGACACCGGCTGAATCTTTCAATGAATCACACGGGCCGGTGTGCCTATCTTAATCTGTCCACTTTCATCAGGGCCGGACTGGCCTGTCATTCTGCCTTGGCGCATGACATCGGTCCGCTGTTATCTTAGCCTTGTCCGGTGTTGCCAACTTCAAGGCCGGGTCCGGTGTTGCCAATTTTGATCTGAGTCCACCCACGAGATCGTTGTTTCATACTTGGGCCGGACTCACTCGTCTTTTTTGTCAGATCCGCGACATCGGCCATTAAGGGACTCCTGGGGTGAGGAAGGTTGGGCGGAGTTGATTTGAGGACGGTAGGGCGGAGTGTGAGGTGAGGACGGTTTGGCGGAGTTAAGGCGAGGTGTAGGTTGGGCGGAGTGTTGAGGTTTAGGTTGGGCGGAGTTAAGGCGAGGTTTACGTTGGGCGGAGTGCTGAGGTTTAGGTTGGGCGGAGTTAAGGCGAGGTTTAGGTTGGGCGGAGTGTTGAGGTTTAGGTTGGGCGGAGTTAAGGCGAGGTTTAGGTTGGGCGGAGTGATTTTGGTACCGGTGTCACTTGGGACCGAAATCGGCGTTCACAAATGCCTGTCATTCTGCTCTGGCGCATGACATTGGTCCGGTGTTAACTTAGGCCTTGTCCGGTGTTGCTAACTTCAAGGCCTGGTCCGGTGTTATAACAATTTGGGCCGGACCGAAAGAGGTGTTCACAATCCGTATTCATCTTTTATTCATCAACATCACCACATACTTCTTAGTGGGTTTTCATCTCATTTGATCATTACCATTATTTCATATATTGGTGTGGTATCATAACAATCCATCAATATAATTTAAACCACACTTACACAAGATCACACTTGCATTCATTCACAATGGCACTCGATAATCATCAATAATAACAATCATCATTTTATTCAAGGAATTGATCAACAATCGTCATCCATCATTATTCATTATCGATATCATCTTTGATTCATCGATTCACAATTATTACATTGTCACGCAATCATCCTTCACTAGTATCATCATCATGCAAAAGGGTGTCATATAACCACATCATTTAACTTGTCATTATCAAACATCATAACATATCATTAGTGGTGTATATTCATGTTTTCATAACCTATCATAAGTACATACCTATTTTCTAACATTTCAATCAATATCAAACACCACCAAGATACACCATCATCATATACCTCTAACACATTCATATGTCATTTCATGATGAACAAAATTAGGGTAATAACAAGTTCAATTCATTTTCATTACCAAGGTATATGAGGGACATGACAATGCCATCACGTTTCAATTGCTAAAACATATTAGAAATATGTGCAATCGAATGTATAAACATGTCATGGCTCAACCATATCAAACAACATCAAAATAGAATGCAAATGAGCCAAAAATATACCATGAATCGATTCAGGAAGGTCCTTGAATCGATTCAAATCCTGTATGAATCGATTCAAGAATGGTGAAATTGATAAACAGTAATTCTAGTGACTCTTAAATCGATTCAAGGCTTCGTATGAATCGATTCAAGCTCATCCAGTAGCCTCTAAATCGATTCAAGCAAACGTGTGAATCGATTCAAAGCTCTGGAAGTCCTTATTTTTGGAAATAGAATACATTGAATTAATTCAAGTCCTGGTATAAATCAATTCATGCATTCCCAATAGCCTTTTCATTTTGGGAAACACCATCCTATGACTCCATTCATCAAATCCAACCTCCATTATGCTTAAACACACCTTTACATGGGGTCTTAACTGAATAGATCATACATCTATATACTCACATACATATTCCATTTCATCATTAATTATTCACCAAGAACTACATTATTTCCATCAAAGAGATTCAAAACTTTTAATGTCATCTCACATATATATTCATATCATTTTCAAGCCCAATAAATTGCCAATCTTTTCATTCAACAACTATTTCTCAACTTAACATATTTATACAATCATGGCAAGGCAAGCATGAGTATAAATCATATACATTCATCATCAATTACTTAACTCATACAATTGAAATGTAAACTCCTCTCCTACCTTGGGAGAAGAACCATAACAATTTGAATGCTATGATCATTCCACACCATCATTCGGAACACAATCTCCTATCAATACGTATATGCATTCAATCAACCAATGAGCCATCATAAGGCTTCACCATAATTTTAGACAATCATAAACATCTTTTAAGGTTTGGTAACAAGTTCTAGACTTGTCAAAACGTCAATCTATACCATTGTGCTAGGTTTCAGGAATTCCTTTCCCAAAACCATAATTCTCTAAGCTTCAAGGGGCCAACCAACCTAACAACAATAGTGTCACATCCTTTATCACTATGGCATCTAAATCATCATATAAATCACCCAGTTGCCATTATTGTCAACCAAATTCATTTAAGCCACCTTAGCTTCATTCAAGGCCATCATCATTCAAGTGGCCCTTATCATGGCCTAAGGCCTTATCAAATCCTCATCAAAATCCAATAACTCTAACAATCATGACCAATCATTCCAATCATCTCTCCTACACAACAAAATCATTCTTATGACAACAAAATCATCAATCTCCTCATCTAGGCCAAAAGCCTTAAATCATTAACCCTCAAAAGGTCCGTGTACAAATTGGCAAACATCAATTTCAACAATTCTTATACATCATCATAAACATGATATCATCATCAAAGTGCCAATCATTTGTAAATAGTAAATGGTCCCAATGGTCATCTACCCTATGGTTTGGGTTTCACATGCATAAACCATCATATATAACATCATGAACTTAGTTCAAAATTTCATCAACATCAATAATCAATCTCAATCTTCTAAAAATTTATCTTTTTCATATAGAATCATTCTAAAGGCACAAAATCACAAAAACCATCAATTTAGCTAAAACCCCCAAATCACCAACACTTAGGGTTTTTTATCCAAATCACCCAACAACAACTTCAATCCATTTCTAAAATCCATATGCAAACCATAAACTACATCCATTTCTAACACCAAACCAAAATCAAGAATCATATTCCTAAACCATTCAACCTAGGGTTTCATATTCCCATCAACAACAATAATACCCAATGCCAATATTCCAAGCTTAAGGATTATAAAAACCATAAATAAGCAAGGTGGGTTCAAAACCTTACCTCTATTCCATGCTTAAAAGAGGATCACAAAAATAAGGAAGAGGGGGAGGGAGATGCTTCAATATTAGCCCTAAAGTCCTATTTGTCCTCCATGAATCCAAGCTTAGATTTTAATTTTTGGCAATGAATGGAAGGAGAAGGGTGGTGGACGGTTTGGTGGAGAGGGAGGAGAAGAAGAAGAAAAATGGAGAATGATGGGAGAAGAAGAAGCTTGGACGGTAATAGAGGGAAGGAGAGAGGAATTTAGTGAAAATTGGGCATTACCCAATGGTTAAAAGGATGCCCCAATTTGCTTTTACCATTGGTCAATAGTTTCCCATTACACAATGGACAAAAGATTGAAAAGGAGGGGGAGAAGGTGGAAATGAGGATGAAAATGGGATTGGTCATTTTCTTTTAATTCCATTTGGCTCGTATATTTGTCGTTTAATGTCATACGTTGTGCCCAATTAATTATCTCCTCAATATCAAAAATTATTTTAACTATACCACCATAACCACAATAACTTTCTAAGTACTCTAGACCCATCAAATATCCAACTTGACGAAGTGGGTCCATACTATCTGTTAAATCATCTGGTTCCGGTAAATCTTAATTTACCGATAATTCACCTCTAGCGTCTAATTAAATTTTCCACAATTATTAGACCATAAATAATCATTTATCACTATCGAATAATTTTATTTTCTTCAAAATTTGGGATGTTACAGGCACTAACTTTTAATCTCTTTCATAATAAACAAGGGGTATGAATGAAAATTCAACTTTAACTTACCTAGAAACATGTAATTGTCTTTTATCTTAAGGATCAAAAAATAAGTTTGATTTGTCTCTTATATTTAGAACTGAACGAAGTAGTTTGTTGTTGCAAGTAAGAAATTACACATTATTTTGATAGCTTACTTATGTTTTTGATCCCTAAAAAGTTGTCTAGTTTTATCATTAGTCCCTATAAATTGTAACGTCCTAAAATTTTAAAATAGATGATTAAATCAAGGAAAATAAATATTGACAAATTGAATGTAAGTTATTTGATGTCCCAAAAATATTGAAAACAATTTAATTAAGATTTTTGGGGACTGTTGGTGATTTATTGAGACCGGTTAAGCTGAAAACTATCCCGATTGAAATATGGGTGTCGGACCAAGTATCTCCGATTGGGATGATATTAGTCAGGGCTATTGAGAATAATATTGAGAGTCTGAATATATACACGGAATAATTTTTAGATAGAGTATTGAGCCCAAATAAAGAGCCTATTTGTCTTAAAATGATGAATCTTTTAATGAAGGAATTAAAAAGAAAACCAAAAGCCATGATTTTTCCCTTCTATTTTTCGTTGGCTTCTCGGTTCATTTGGCAAACACACTTTACTTCTTCTCTACTCCTTCTTCATTCTCTTCTTCTTCCAAAACCCTAGCCAAGAGGTGATCATCTCCCCTCCATTTTCATTTTTAAGGAGCTTAGAAGGAGATCATTGGAGTTGAAAATTTCTTCTTTCCCTTCTCCATTTTCATGTGGTATCTTTCCCTCCTTGGACCCATTTTCGTTTTTGGGTGAGGTAAGCCCTTTTCTCCAACTTGTGGATGGAATAATGATATAGTTATGAGTTTTTAAGGTTTGGGAAGTCATGCATGTGAATGGGCATTTATTAGAAGCATTTAAAACTTGAGCCCTAAGGTGGGTGGCAATAAATGTGAGATTTTGATGAGGGACAAGTGTAGTAGATGCATTTAGGATGGTAAGAGATGAAGAATGATGAGACATTAATGAGAGTTGTTGGGTTTTAGAGAAACCCTAGCTTTTAAGAATTTGGGGAAAGTTATGAATATTGGTTGGATAGTGTGATTGAGAGAAAATACAAGCTATTAGGTATGTGAGTATTAATTATTGTGGTATTTTGTGAAGGTTGGGGCTATGGTTATTTTGTGGCCCTTGAATTTAATGAATGTGGCTTGATGGGAAGGAATTCCTGAAGCCTAATAAATGATAAAAATGAGGTCTATAACATGTCTAGTGCATGTTAAGAAATTATAGATACGATTATGATTAAATAGAAATGAATGATGTCTTAAATAGTTGATTGATTGGGATTCTATATGCATGTTAATGAGGATCCATTCCGAACGATGAGGCGGGTGCGTCTTATTAATCAGAATTCTTCTCTTGAGGTAGGAGAGGAGTCTTATGTTCTACATGCATGAATTTGAATGTTATTTGATTTCCATATGTATTGGTATGCATGTTATCCTTGCTTGAAATGATATGAGAAATTGTAATGTGGTGTATGGTGTGGATAATGTGTTTGGCAACATGCTTTGATGCATTTAGAATATTCATGGTGTGCTATATGGTGGTGTAGAATGATCAATGATATGAAGTTATGCTTGTATCCACCATGAATGTAATGTAATTGTTGATGATGTTGATTGAGAACTATTGTAATGCCACACAAATGTTTAAATTAATAAGAATAACCAACAATAATGAATCCACTAAAAGCCTTGTGGTAATGTTGGTAATGGTGTTGATGATGATGTATGATGAGTGACATGTATAAGATGCATAGAGTGAGAAATGTATATGATTTACATTTATATCCATGGCATACTGCATAGCCGCCGTTGTTGGAACATTAGGGGAGTTCCCTCGGCCGACCCAGTGGGAGGGTGGCTCGATGCACGAGTAAGTTTTATTTCCCCTGTGACTCGGTGTGTAAGTCACGAAGTCGCCCGTGTATTGCTTCGGGAGCTACATGTGGCCGACCCTTGTGAGGGGTGGCTCTTGGTGAGCAGGTGACCCCGGTGGTCCTTGGGATCACAACTGCCATGATTTGATATCTGGCCAGCCCGCAACACCATATATTGAATATGTTGTATACTACGGTCATGGTGAAAATGATCAGGTGCTGCAAGATGGGCGATGCAGTTTGGTACTAGTAAAACAATTGGTGAAATGCATGCAAATTTAAGAATAAGTGTACACATTTTACTACTGCAATAGGGGTATGGTTAGATGATCATACTAGAATCCCATATTCGGTGTTTGTAATCCCACAGTCAGATCTGCAATTGTTGAAATATTTCATTGTGCATATGCATTAGCTTAAGAGCATTTGTATATAGCAAGGAAGTATACCGAAGGTGATGAGATATGATGATGGATGTGATAAGGATGTAATGATATACTAAGACAATATAAAAGATATGAATACCAAATAATAGTTTGTGTGATAGCCAAATTGTGGTGGGACTTGATTATGTATATGTTGTGTACTTTGTCTAAATTGTAATGTTACTTGTGATGTATATATGATGGTGTTGTGATGATAAAGAGTATAGTGAATGATATGTATGTGCAAAGTATACATGTTTTGATGCATATGTACATAATCACATGGTATTCATATTCATTCCTTTGGAATATGTGACTCACTCTCCCATGTTGTCCATTTTTAGATTTGTAATGCAGTGTAATTGTGGGAAGAGTGGACATTTTGAAGTACATTTTGGTTGAGGAGGTAAATAGTGGTATAGGAAGTGCCTTGGCCAGCGAAATCTAGATTTTTATATAGCATGTGATGTATATGAATGCTTATTTTGTTATCTAGATTAGTGATGATGATTTTGAGGGTCATGGAGGAAAATTAGACCTTGGTGTACATGGCCAATTTTCATTTATGACCCAAATGATGTAAGATGATGAATTATGATACTTGTTGATATTTAATTTCCTTGTGTGGATGAAACATTCCTTAAATTATAGCACTTTATGAAGTCTTGTAGAAATGAACTCAAATCCTTTGCATTAGATGAATGGAGATTGTTCTTGAAGTGTATAAGTAATTTGGAGGACTCATATATGCATAATGGAGTGTAGGCAATGCATTAGGAGAGGTAAAATTGGTAGAAATTGAGAATTCATATGCCATGTGGTGAAAAATCCATGTTCTGCATAAGTTCTGCAGAACTCGCTCAAGCGAGTGGCAATCTCGCTCGAGCGAGACCTTCGTGGGATGGTGGTGTGGCCACTGGCCAAAACTTGCCTGAGCAGATGGCAGTCTCGCCCAAGCGAGACTTTGCCTAGGAACAGAGGTTGGTCACTGGACCATTTTTGCTCAAGCAAAATGGTCCTGGCTTGGTGATCGCTCAAGCAAGGAAGAAGGGAATTGGACACTAGACGATTTTTGCCCAGGCGGGCCTTGCTTCACCCAAGCGAAAATCGGGCAGAGGATTTCTAATGTCACTGGAGCAATCTCACCCAAGTGAGATGGAGCTCGCTCAAGCGAGATTGGCTCCTGATGCAAACCTCCTCTCTCGCTCAAGTGTCTCGCTGGCTCGCTCAAGGGTATCCTTTGCATCTCGCTTAAGCGAGGTGAGGCTCGCTCAAGCGAGAGGAGCCCCTGATGCTTAATCTTTTCTTCGCTCAGTCTTTCCTTGTGTCGCTCAAGCGTGCCTACGCGAGCTCGCTCAAGTGAAAGTGATACTCGCTTAAGCGAGTGGTATCCTGATGCTCTTGTGTGTTTTGTTTTTAAATAATTATATTTTCCCTTTGCATTAATCCTCTTCTAGCATCATCTTAGAATTTGTTTGGACCTATTAAGGATCCCTGAACCTTATGAAATCTTCTCCCTATGAATTCAATCACATAACAATTAAAATAATTAATTCTTCCGTTGTTTCTAAATAAAAGTTTATTATGAAATCATCTTTTAACTTACCCTCTTATATCTTCATATATGGGAGTGGCTTTTATAGATCCAGGTGTTGAACTTGAAAGCTTCACCACCTATTTTACTCTTTATTGAATAATGATTTTAAAATCATGAAAAAATCCCCCGTATTTTCAGGGCCTCTCATAAATTCTTTTGTTTGATATTAGTCTGGAAAGATTTAAATGTTTGTCGTAGGTCTCTGTCATTAATGTTTTGTTAAATGGTGATATGTCAATGATGACATGAAATTTCCATTTCCCACATCACCAATTAACAAAAAATGTTAATGACATGGCCCTATGAAAAACACATAAATCTTTTTAGGGACTGAATCAAACAAAAAATTTTATAGGGACTAATGCCAAAACTAAATAACTTTCAAAGACCAAAAATATATACTATACCTACTTATTTTATAGCTATTTATTATTTTAAATTTTTAATTGAAATTTGGATATTTTAACATAAATTTGAGAGATTAAAAATAAATAAATTGTTAAATATATGTCATTTTCCATATCTGTATATACATATATTATTTGTTGATTATAATGCATAAAAAATTATTATTCAACATTAAAATTATTTTCATTATAATATAAGATTACTTTATTTTGATTTTAAGATATTAATAATTAAGTATATTATTTTATCCATACTTTTTTAATATTGATTTCTTTAAATATTTTATTATTAGAAATCAATATATATATATATATATAAATAATGTTAATATAATAATCATATTTTCAACACACACTTATTATATTGGCTAATGTATACCGTTAAAATAAGAGGATAGAATAATTTTAAAATTTAAAATGAATTTGATATTAAATTTGAAAAAAATTATTGAAGTCAACTACGTACCTCTACACACACTTTTTTATATATATATATATATATATATATATATATTAAAAGAGAGTTTTATAAAATTTCATTACATTTAAAATTGTCACGTGTCAATGTTTCATTTTTTCTATTTTTCTTTTTTTAATTCCTTTTATTATCTAATTGATAAGGATTGATTTGTTTTGAATAAAGAATATTTAAGTGATTTTATCATCAATAAGAGTCTTCTTACCATAACAAGGCCTGCACAAATTTCATAGATATAATTGATATGATAATTTCACTTAATAACCACCCTACAAAAATGCAAATAATCAAGAAGATTTATGATAAAAGGGGATTGTATTATCTAAAAAGATTTCATAGAAAAAGATTATTATTATATATATAGTAAAAATAATCGTGCAATACATTAAATATAATAACTATTTAATTTAAATTTATTGTAATATTTTAAAATTCAAAATTAATTAATATATATTATATTTAATGTCCTTAATCACGTTAATCACAAATTACAGTTTTTAACAATCGATAATCAATAATCAATAAATATATGTAAAATTAACTAGATTAAATAATTGTTTTAATATTTTATAAACATTAAAAAATTGTAAATTCCCATAAGATAAAGTAAAAAAATTTAAATATATATTATACTTAATATCCTTGGTTATTTTAATTATAAATTAATCTTTTTGAAAAATAAAAAATATATAAAATCAACTATATTAATTAATTGTTTTAATATATTATAATATTTAAAAATTTAATTAAAAATGAAAACAAAAATGGAAATATACACTATACCTAATTTCATATTTTTAAATATTTACTATACTTAATATGCAGCATCCCGCATAAATTCCCAGAATTAATCCTTTGGGTTTACTAAAAATCAAGGAAATTTTTTGTGTCGAACAAAACAACCCCAGTAAACTAACTCTAAGAACCTAAGCAACACGCGACTTAACAAACACAACAGAAGACATAAACTGCAAGCCCAAAGCAGGCTTAGGAATGAACTTACCCTAGTTATAGGTCCCTCATAGGGTCAGAGTATTCTTCCCTTCCCATATATAAAGATATGAGTCGGGAACCAAGAAATACCGACCTCATGGCATCACTTAAATAACCTATGCATGCTTCAATTCACATTCATATAAGTCCAAATAATCCCTGAATATATGGAGGATTTAATCCTCAACACAATACCATTGTAAAACTTAAACAAAACCTCTAGTGAGGTATTAGCTACCTATCCACTAACAATTATATAAATATATATTTCAGGGATCATCATACCAACTGAAAATATGACATCAAGCCTCACCTATAGAAATACTTGCCATCTTAGGCCAATCGAAGGGCCGCAATATAATAAAACTTATATTTGTGTGTGTGTATCTAAATAATAAAACTTCATACCAAAGTTTTAAGACCATCAGTTGACCTATATAAGTGTCAAATTCAAGCCAATCAAAGGGCTATACATATGTAAGTGAGGTAAAGGAAAAGGAATGAGATAAGGAGAAAGAGAGAGAGAGAGAGCGAGTGAGGTACAGGGACAGCGACGACTTCACCTACGAGAAAGATAGAGCAGGTTCAAGGGGACAGGTTCATGACAAGACACCAAGGTAGACGGATCGAAGGATCTTAGGTCAGTACAACGAAGGGTGACATCCTACTATTTCATAAACTTTATAGAGAATTGGAATTTCCATGATCTAATGCGGATGTTTTAGAGATGGGGACGTGTTTGTTTCGGCAAAGAGAGAGTGATATGGATGGAAGTATGGGTCTGTAAGATTTTTAGATATGAAAAATCATATAGTGTTGGAGAAGCAATTGGATCAGGTGCGAATTGGTGATCTAAAGTTACGCGTTAATCTACCAAGGTTTAACCATGACAATCTTGTTTCAAGATCCCCAGCAGAACATCAACACCAAGTCATTGGCAATAATCATCCTCTAAAGGAAAATTCTGTTTCTTATGCTCAAGTTGCTAGAAATGGTGAATAATCCAAGATGTAAGGAATTAAAAATAAAGGGAATATGAAGCAAGCAACGAATAGGGGAAGTTTGGATTCTGTGTGGTGCGGTCAGGAGATAACAGTTAAAACCAATTCAATGGAGTGGTTAAGGAATGGGTATGTAGGGAGATTGATTGATATTGCAAGATTACATTCTCTTCATGAATCCTTCATGCTTAAAGGTCTTTCTACAATTCGCTTAAGGTATATAGAGGATAATTTGGTGTTTCTTTTAGTGATAGAGAGAGATAATTTACATGAGTTATTGAAGACTGTAGAAGAATGGTTGGTATCAGTGTTTGAGTCACTAACACCTTGGAATCCTAGGTAGGTAGCTGATCATAGATTGGTATTGGTGAGATATGCAAACTTTCCTTTGGATGTCTAACATGAGAGCTTCTTCTGAAAGGTAGTCTTAACGTTCGACTCTTTTGTTATGATGGATGAAAATACTAGAAGTATGACAAAATAGAAGTATGCAAGAATTTTGTTTCATACCTCAACAAAAAAGGTTTTGATACATCATGAAGATATTAAGATAAATGGATCTATTTTTTCAGTCCGATGTTTGAGGAATTAGATCGTGAAGAAGGAAATCGGTGTTGTTGCTATAGAGGTCATCACAGGTGTTCTTCTTATTCTTTATTCGCGGAGGGGGATGATTCAAAATCAGTACTATCATGTTACGGGGAGGAAGATGATCGTAATACTACATCGAATAGTGGGTTTCTAGTAGAGGGAAGTTCTAGAAATTTGCATAATAATTTAAATTTAAATTCAAATTTGAATATTGTAATCCCTAATCAGGTGCTAACGGGTGATAATTTGCCAAATATCTTGCCTAAGGATTTGGTGGAAGATGTTGTTTCAAATTCACTAAATTCGTTGAATTTGGACACTGTTTGGAGTGAATTAAATCGTGGAAGATTCGCAAGGAGAAGCTACCTAATAAAACTGAAGCTATGGGCCATGGGAAATGTAATGTGATTAATGGGTTGGAGATATTGAGTCAAAAATGTTGAAGTTATGGGCCAAAGGAATGGTGAAATGAATAATGGGCTAGAATGCCATTTGGTGGGCTTGCGTGAAGTGAATGGAAAAAGTGTGGCAGTGAAGCAATTCAAGACATGGATCACGTGAATAATGGGCTGGAACATAAACAGATGGGATTGAGAAATATGAACGCAGATGGTGTTAAGCAAAGTGGTGCGGATGTAAGTCTTCATGTGGATCACGTGCTGATGAGCTAGCAAAAAATTACTGGCAATAGTTTTCGTGTGGGGTGCAACGTTAATAATGGGAAACAATTGGCATATGGTGATAAACTCAAGTTAAAAAAATGTTTGTAATGTGTGGCCTTAACTCTAATGATCTTGATGCATCTAATTCAATTTTGCGTGAAGGCAGCTCTGGAAACGTGACATTTTGTCCAGAGAGATTGCACCAATTCAGAGTCTTAAAATTGGAAGTAGAATTTGTGAGTCATTGAATGGTGTGGGACAAGATTGTGTGGGAAATGAGGAGGGGTCCTTGTGTATAAATTCAGAACCTCTTACTATCTTTTCTTCTTGTGTTTCTGTAAGGGAACACCTATTATCCCTTAATGTAAGGAAGAGAAAGGTGAAAAATAGACATGGTAGAAAGAAAATAAAGGGTAAGCAAGAGTGTGAATGGAAGGCATTCTGGAGTGAGCATGATAGAACAAGTGATATAGGTTATGGGGTTGATCCTGTTATTGCTCATAAAAATTACTGGTCAGTGTGGTTAAAAAATAATCAGTCTAAGGCAGTATCTTTGTGGGAGATTGGGAAAAAATTGGGTGTTATAGTGGCGGGTGATAGTGATGATATTATTCGACGTATGGTGGATATGGAGGTAAAGGATAGAGTTGAAAGAAGTAATTAGTTGGGTAAGGTAGTATCGGGTGGGTTGAATAAAGTTGATAATAAAAGTGTTGAGTTATAATGTATGTGGGATGAGGGGTAGGTTAAAGAAAAAAATGGTATGGGAGTTGATTTGTAAGCAGGGGGTTGATTTTGTTGGGATTTAGGAGACGAAGATTAGTAGTATGGATGAACAGGTGGTGGAGTCGATTTAACGTGGCTCGAAATTTGATTGATGTCCATCCTCGTCTGTAGGTAGTGCGGGGGGGGGGGGGGGAGGGCTTGTTGTGTGTATGGGAAACATCACAGTTTCAAAAAATCCAGGTGCTTGAGGGATGTGGTTTTTTAGGGGTGATTGGATATTGGAAGTCAAGGTAGCAACCTTGTGTAATTATAAACATGTACTCTTCATGTTCTTTAGCGGAGAAGAAAAGATTGTGGGAGGGCATGTTAAGTTTAAAACATATGTTTGAGATGTATCTTGAGTGGTGTGTGTTTGGTGATTTTAATGTTCTTTGGTGTTCTGAGGAGCGAATAGGGTTGGATGTTACAAGTAATTTGGAAATGAGTATGTTTAATGAATTTATTATTGCAATAGAGTTGGTGGATCTACATATGCAGGGTAGGAGTTTTACATGGTATAGGTCAAATGGGTTGGCTAGAAGTTAGTAGGATAGATTTTTATGTTCTTACCAATGACTCCAGTTATATAAGAATTGCTCTTAATTGCCGTTAAATTGTTGGTTGCAGCAACCTGGATTCAAAGCTTTTGTGGAAGAAATATGGAATACTCTACAAGTTGAGGGGTGGGGCGCTTATGTGTTGAAAGAAAAATTAAAGTGATTGAAGGTATTTTTAAAGGAGTGGAACTAGAATAACTTTGGTATGTTGGGAGTAAGGTTGAGAGCGGTGGAGAGTAGGATAAAGGAACTAGACTTACAGGAGGAGAATGATGGGTTGCATGAGGAGGATGTGATGGCTCATAGGAATCTGATGGCTGAATGGTGGGAGGTTGCTAGATTGGAAGATTCTATCTTGTTACAAAATCAAGAGTTAAGTGGTTACAAGATGGGGACTCAAATTCTAAATACTTTCATGTTGTTATGAATAAGAGGTGATACGAAAGTACGATTCATGGTTTATGGATGGATGTTTCATGGATGAAGGACCCCGTAAAGGTTAAAGGAGGGATTAAATCTTATTTTGAAAATAAATTCTGTGATGATTCTTGGACGAGACCTTAGTTGGATTTTCAATGTTGAAGGAGGATATTAATAATAAGATTAATGAGATGTTTACTGAAGATGAGATATGGCTAGCTATTTGGGAATATGATGGGTCAAAAAGTCAAGGGCCTAATGGGTTTAATTTTAATTTTATTAAATCCTTTTGGAGCTTGTTAAAACATGATGGGTGTAGAATGATGGCTGAGTTTTATGAAAATGGGGTGTTACTTATTGGGTCAAATTCGTCGTTCTTAGCGCTTATTCCCAAAAGTGCAGTTCAGGCAAGATTAGGTGATTACGGGCCCATTTCTTTAGTGGGTTGCATTTATAAAATCATTTCAAAGGTGCTTGCGTGTAGGTTGAGTGGTGTTGTAGGGGCCATTGTTAGTGAGAATCAATCTGCTTTTGTAGAGGGAGGAATATGTTAGATGGTGTGGTGGTCGCAAATGAATTAATTGATGATGTTAAGAAGAAGCGTAAGTCCTGCTTAATTTGTAAAGTGGATTTTGAGATGGCGTATGATTCAGTTAGTTGGGAATTTCTGTTTTATATGATGAGAAGGTTGGGATTTATAGATAAATGGATTAATTGGATAAGATATTATCTATCGTCTTCCTTGGTGTCTGTTTTTGTGAATGGAAGTCCAACCCAGGAATTTCCAATGAGGCGGGGTATAAGGAAAGGCGACCTTATGACTTCTTTTTTATTTTTGATTGTGGCTGAGGGGATTAGTGGCCCTATGAGGGAGGCTGTGAAGAAGAATTTGTTTAATGAAGCACATGTGGGGGATGACCAAGTGTGTATTTCTTATTTACAGTTTGCTGATGATACATTATTTTTTGGTGAACTGTCCTTGAGGAATGTTATGACAATAAATAGTGTGTTGAGATGTTTTGAGTTAGTGTCTGGTTTGAAGGTTAATTTTTTTAAGAGTAAATTGGGAACTGTATGGGTAATGAGATGGAGGTGGGTCGATATGCGGATTTGTTGCAGTGTAAGATTATGCGGCTGCCTTTTGTGTACCTTGGTATCCCTTTAGGGGCGAATCTAAGAAGAAAAAGTACCTGGGAACCTATAATTGAGAGATTTCAGAAAAAATGTCCCCTTGGAACCAGCGCCATTTATCTTATGGTGGTCATCTCTGTCTTCTTAAATTGGTACTATTTTCACTTCATCTCTTCTTTTTTCTTTTTTTAAGGCACCTATTTCTGTTATAAATGTGGAGAGGGGGTGAGGAGAGAAAAAAAATATGTTGGGTAAAATGGGATCAAGTGTGTAAGAGTAAAGAGACAAGTGGGTTGGGAGTGAGGGACTTGGGAAAATTCAACTCTGCTTTACTAGGGAAATGGGTGTAGAGGATGCTATGGGATCATAAGAGTTTGTAGAGTAGAATTTTAAAATCTAAATATGGTTTGGAGTTTAGTCTGGGGATTGGGAGGGTTTTGGGAAAGGTTCCAGATGGTGGAGGGATTTAGGGAATGTGTTGAAACTTTCTGATGAGTTTGGGTGGTTTCGGGCTAATGTTAGAAGGGTGGTGGGTGATAGGGCTAATATAAGCTTTTGGTCTGATTGCTAGTTGGGTGATACATCTTTAAAGTCAAGGTATCACAGGTTGTTCTTAATGTCCTCACAAAAAATGCTTTTGTGGCTGAGATGGGTATATGGGTGGAGGTATATGGATTTAGGATCTGAAATAGAGAAGAGATTTTTTTGTTTGGGAACAAGAATTATTTCATGCTCTCCTTCATGATCTTGGAAGTTTTAATGGTCTGCGCATGGCTGAGTCAGATTTGTGGTCATGGTTGGGATCTTCTTCTGATCAGTTCTCTGTGAAATCAGCATTCAATGTTTTGAGCCAACATTCTATGTTGTGGGACTCAAATTTTGTGTGCTTTTTTTGGAATAATATTGTGCCCCTTAAGATTGGGGGTTTGGATGGAGACTACTATAAGATCGGGTTCAAACCTTGGATAATTTGGCTTCTCACGGTATTGTGCTTAATAATAATCCTGGCCTATATGTTTTATGTGGTGAATGTGAGGAGAATTGTTCTCATCTTTTTTTTTTCATGTAAAATTACTTATTTATTATGGTAGAAGTGTTTTGATTGGATGAGCTATTGTTCAATTTTGCATCATTATGGAAAGGAACATTTTGAATGTACTCTGGATTTTGGGACTAATAGTATGATTCAACTTGGTTTGGTTGTCTTGTGGTTTGCTACTATTTGGACCATTTGGGATACAAGGAATGGAGTCATATTTAAAGGAGGCAACATCAATATTGAGAATATGTTTGAATTGGTTCAATATAGATCCTGGTTATGGTTAAGGTATTGTATAAAAAAATTCTTTCGAAGCTTCAATAAGTGGTACAGAGAGCCTTTTCTTTGCTTATCTAGTTGTAATTAAAATGTTTGTGTATATGGGTTAAGGTACCCATTGTACCTATTTTAATTTAATTGTTCTTTTTGTTGATAAAAAAAGGCCATACCAATACTTCATATATTAATGAAAACATCACTATATAGGTGCCCACATCAATCACTACCACAAAATAAACAAACACAATCCGTCCTCGGTATTGCATTGCTTCGACCTCTGTGCTCACCATGCGGCATCATCACCCTAAAAACTTACTAAATTAAAGGTTAAAGGATGGGTACCACTCAAAGTAGTTAATAGTAATTTACAGATAAGAATTATCCATTGGGTTACAAAATTCAATATACCACAGTCACAACACAATGGCATATTATTCCAAAAACCATATCTCAATCATCAATTCAATTTCATACATCCCTAGATATTTATCAATAATCAATTCATCATTTCAATATTAAATATCACTAGACTAATCATCATTTTAATATCAAACATCACAAGATCAATCATCATTTCAATATTAAACCTCACTAGGTTAATCATCATTTCAATATCAACATCACTAGGTTAATCATCATTTCAATCTAAAAATAAGTGAACATATATCAATCAATAATCAAAGATGTTAGACCATTTCTCTACTTTCTCATCAATACTCATTCGCCACACATGGACAACGCGTTCTCATTAATACTTATTCGCCACACACGGATATCTCTTTCTCATTAATACTTATTTGCCACACATAGACATCTCTTTCTCATTAATACTCATTCTCCTAACATGGACATCTCTTTCTCATTGGCATATCACTAAACCAAAGGCAAAAACCATATACCAATGCATATGTTCATCATAACAATATCAACAACAATAATGCTAGTGCGGATCTGGCTGTTAGAATATAACAAAGTGTGGTAATTATATATAAGTGTGCTATTATGTATATACTACAATATCATCAATAATAATGTGTACACATATCCATATACCAATGTATATCTCTTTTACTGGTACCAAACCACCTCGTCCATATTCAACACTAACAGCCACCCAAGGTGACATATGGTATAAACACGACCATAATTGCCAACATGTTATGGAGATCCCTTGAACACACATCAAGGAAAATGTGATCCATAAAAGGTTCATCGGGTGTATGTCACTCATCGAGCTGCCCTACCACCGGGTCTCCTCATAGGATTCCCCTCTAATTACTATTGTGAAAAGCTTCACGATTCAACCACAAAATCACTAAGGTAAATAATAACAATGCCCGTGTATAGGGCTGCCCTCCCACTAGGCCTCATCGCAGAACCACTAACATTCCAGACTGAGAAGCAACTATAATATGTCTTTCAATATCAATATCTCAAGTATTCAATAACCATTAACTATGATCTTGTCCATATTCAACACCACCAATCCATAATGGATTTCTAATCACCTATCACACCACCACTCTTAGTGGATTTTTAAATTCATACTTAATGGTTAGTGGCACATAATCATCAATAAACTCACATTCATTATAAAATCATAATCAATAAGGCATCATTGAGCCCATCAACACATTTTACATGGTGTGCATAGGGATTCAACACCTAATTTAGAATCAACATCGTCCATCAATCATTTCTTAGCGATCAAACAATTTTTCATTCACACATAAGCTCATATTAATTAACATATATAATTCATAGCCTCATCAATGCCACTATCTCATCATATATGTATATATACATATAGCACACCATACATATTCTAAATATGTTTAATCACATATTTGTCATCACAGATCGGTCATCATCATTCCACATATACAAACAACAGAATCATATTCCATTCAACATATTCATAATACCACATGGGTCATTTTCAGGCAATACATATCAACCATATAGCCAGTGGCATTCAGACCATCGATAGTATATATCATTAACAAAGAATAGTCAACAACGCGTAACCAACCTATCAGGCTTAAACATACATATAATGCCACCACAAGGCACATTCAATATAATTTCAATAGAAATATTATTAATTAATCATCAACAATATCAAACATTAAGCTTCACTGTAATTATTGTTCTATAGCACAAGTTCCAATTTCCATAATATCATTATCACCATTGTGGCCATTACCAACAATACATACTAAGCAACATATTTACTAGCACTTCATGAATCAAATTCACATAATATTCTTATTGATATATATATATATATATATATATATATAGTGCTACCATAGGGTGTAACCAATAACTTTCCAAATATGAACAATATCAATTAATTAACAACCTTATCAAACATTAAGCTTTAATTTATAACCACCATTAAGTTTTTATAACATCATCAATAACATCATAATTTATTATTATCAACAAATGCTAACCAATATAACTAATGGCACTTCATTGCCTATTTCATATAATATCGTTCTTGACTCTTATTAAACACTAGGCTTCCATTTCCAAATAATACTTCATTTCATAAAAAATAACTATATTTATATTTGGTAATGTTCACTCTGAGCGTGTAAATACAAAACCCTGGAGAATTACTCTAGGAAAATAGGGTTTATCACTCAAAATGTCACTTAAATTATGGAGGGGGTACTGAGGCCATATTTATACATCAAAGAAGGGCTATAATCTCAGCCCAATATTTAATAGATAGGGATAATTTCCTAAGACAGGGGATAGATGTAACATCCCGAATTTTAAAATAGAGGATTAATTAAGGAAAATAAATATTGGCAAGTTGAATCTGAATTGTTTAATGTCCCAATAAATTGAAATTAATTAAATTAAGATTTTTGGGAATTGTTGATAATTTATGGAGATCGATTAAGCTGAATATGAACCGGTTGAAATATGGGTGTCGGACCAAGTGTCTCAGAATGAGATGATATTGGTCAGGGCTGTAGAGAATAATATTAGGAATCTGAATATATATTTGGAATTATTTTAGGTGAAGTATTGAGCCCGAACTAAGAGCCTGTTGGTTATAAAATGATGAAGTTTTAATGAATGGGATTAAAAATAAATAGAAACCCTAGTTTTTCCCTTCCTATTCACGTGTGTTTGCTGAAGTAGATGGGCATATGCACTTCATTCTCCTCCTCTTCATCATCTTCTTCGTTTCCTCTTCTTCTTTCTAAGCCCTAGTGTTGGGTGGTGAACTTTCCCTCTCATTTTCGTTTTCAAGGAACTAGGAAGGAGACCATTGAAGCTGAATCCTTCTTTCTCCTTTCCTCCATTTTCGTGTGGCCTACCTCTACTTTGTAACCCAATTCATTTTGGGTGTGAGGTAAGCTTCTCCCACCATTTTTGGATGGGTTTATGTTGATATTATGGGTATTATGATTTTAGGAGAAGATGTATGTGCATGGGTGTTTATTAGAGCATTTAATGCTCATGCCCTAGAATGGGTCATCATAAATGTGAACATTTATGAGGAGAAAATGGTTGTTGGTGTATTAATGATGATGGGAAGTGAAGGTTTATGATGTATTAATGAAGGTGGATGGGTTTTGGAGGAAACCCTAACCTAAGAGTTTGGGGAAAATAGTTAAAGTTAGTTTGAGAATGTGTTTTATGGAGAAATGTATGATATTAAAAGATATGAATGATGGTGGAAGGAGTTTGGTGAAGCTTGGGGGATAGGGTTGTCTTGTAATCCTTAAATTTAATGATGGTGGGTTAATGGGAAGGAATTCCCGAAGCCTAATAGAGAATAAAATGATATCCACAACATGTTTAACACATGTTATGACATTATAAATATGATTGTGACTAAATAGAATTGAATTGATGATTTGAGTAGTTTATTGATTAAGATTTTACATGAATGTGAATGTAGGACCTATTCCGAACGACGAGGTGGGACCGTCTTATCAATCCGAATTCTTCTCTTGAGGTAGGAAAGGAGTCTAAATTCTAAATGCATGAATTTAAATGTTATTTAATTGTGATATGTAGTATTATGCATGTTAGCCTTGCTTAAATGATGTGAGAAATGGTGATTTGTGGTGTGATGTAGTTAATATGTTTGGCAACATGCTTTTGTGCATTTAGAATATTCATGGTGTGTTATGTTAAGTTGTATTACCATGAATGTGATATGATTGTTGATGTTGTTTGTTGAGATTGAGAATAAAAAGAATGCCACCTAAAGATTGAAACTATTGTGAACAATCAATGTTAATAAAAGCTTGTGGTGATGTTGATAATGGTGTGATGATGTTGGATGACGAGTGGCATGTGTAGGATGCATAGAGTGAGAAATGCATATGATCTGCATTTGCATCCATGGCATACTGCATAGCCGCCATTGTGGAACATTAGGGGAGTTCCCTCGGCCGACCTAGTGGGAGGGTGGCTCGGTGCACGAGCAAGTTGTATTTTTCCCCTGTGACTTAGTGTAAAGTCACGAAGCCGCCCATGTAGTGCTTCGGGGAGCTGCATGTGGCCGACCCTTGTGGGGGGTGGCTCTTGATGAGCAGGTGACCTTGGTGGCCTTTATGATCACAGCCGCCATGATTTGATATCTGGCCAGCCCGCAACACCATATCTTGATATGTTGTGTACCGCGGTCATGGTGAAAATGCCCAGGTGTTGCAAGATAGGCGATGCGGTTTGGTACCAGTAAAACAATTGGTGAATGCATGCAATTTAAAGAATAAGTGTACACATTTTACTACTGCAGTAGGGGTGTGGTTAATAGACCATACTTGAATCCCACAGTTGATGTTGAATTTCCCACAGTCAGATCTGCAATTGTTGAAACATTCCTTGTGCATATGCATTAGTTAAGAGAATTTGCATATAGAAGGAAGTATGCCAAAGTGGTGAGATGTGATGATGATTGTGTGTGGTAGTAAAAGTATATTTAAGACAACATAAAAGATATGAATACCAGTTAGAGGTTGTGTGACAATTCAATGGTTGAATAATATGATTATGTGCTTGTGTGCTTTGTGTGAAATTGTGTTGGTATATGGCATGATGAATATTATTGATGTGCAAAGTATACATGTGTGAAAGCCTAGATGCATAATCACTTGGTATTCATATTCATTCCTTTGGAATGTGGACTCACTCTCCCATGTTGTCAAATTTAGACTTGTGATGCAGGGCATTCATGGGAAGAGTAAGCATTTTGTAGTATACTTATGGCTGTGGAGGTAATTAGTGTATAGGGAGTGCCTTGGCCGGTGATATATGTAAACATATCTGTTTTGTGTAGCAGGAGATGTAATGAATGTGTATTTTGGAAGTTTACATGATAGATAATTTTGGAGGGTCATGGAGGAAAATGAGAAATTGCATGTGTATCTCATTTTCATTTATGACCCAAGTATGTATGAAGGATTTGTTTATATTGGAATGTTTCTATATGCTGATGAATGAATGAAGAATTATATTTGACTGTCGATTTTATTAAGTTGAGAAGATGGAGAATTGAATCTTATGTGTTTGGAAAGTTGAATGGAATTTAAGAATATGATGGTGTATAAATTGTTGTAAATGATCCGAATGATGACTGATATGTAATGCATACTGTTAGAATGGGTGAAGTTTAATTTTAGTGGGCTGTGTTGTATGAAATTCGAGTCCTGCATGATGTCTGATAATTTTGCTCAGGTGAGGTGGATTCTCGCCCGAGCGAGAGTCTCACCTGATTGGAAATTAGCTTCTGGGCAATTTTCGCTCAGGTGAAGGTGAATTTCGCTCAGGCGAAAATGTCCCAGTATCAGTGTTTAGACACTGGAGGAAATTCACTCAGGCGAATGGAGTCTCGCCCGAGCGAGAGCGAAGGAATTAGCTACTGGTCTAATTTCGCTCAGGCGAATGGCCAGTTCGCCTAAGCGAGAGTGTTAGGAGAATCAGAGGATGGCTACTGGATGAAGTTCGCCCGCATGAAGAGTCTAAGAAATGGAATTCGCCCAGGCGAGACCATTAGATGGAGAATGGGTGAGTTTGTGACATCCCAAAAATAGGGGTAAATTTTTCGTGATTTTATTATTATTAATCTATGAAACATGTGAGTGGTGAAGCCATTTAACAATTACCCTGGATCTATCAGAGACCTATCTCATATATGAAGATATGAGAAGGTAAGTTAAAGAAATTAACTCTTAAGAAATCCATAATTAATAATAGCGGAAGTATCTTTAGTAAAACAATATTATGGAATTAAATTTTTAAGAGATCACTTATTTGAAATTAAGAAGCCAAGGTTATCCCAAAGTGTTCATGAAGTAGGATGGAGTCTTGGATTAATATGAAGAAAATGGAAATAACATGTTTTTAGCATTTTGGGAGAATCAGGTCCCCATCGCTCAAGCGAAATCCCAATTCGCTTGAGCGAGCTTCGCATAGCACGCTTGGGCGAATCATAAAATGCTGAGCGAAAGAAGTAAATGAAGATTCAGGGGTCACTTCGCTCAAGCGAACCCTAACTCGCTTGAGCGAGTAACGCAATCCTCGCTTGGGCGAAGCCAGCGAGCGTAAGGCGAAAAAAAGGCCCAGAACCCCTTCCACGCTCACTCGCTCAGGCGACATCATCCTCGCCTAAGCGAGACTACTCCCGAGAGCAATTTCCTGATAAACCTGAGAGCAAAACCTGAGACCAAAACCCTCTCGCTTGGGCGAATCCTCAGCTCGCCTGAGCGAACACCAACCAAGGTCCAAACTCTGATTCTAATGTAATTTCGCTTGAGCGACTTGCACAACCGCTTGAGCGAATATGGAATAATGGCCCAACACTGATGCTGGGGCGATCTCGCTTGAGCGAGTCCCATTCTCGCCTAAGCGAGAATCATCCAGAATCCAAAAATTGATACAGGGGCATTCTCGCTTGAGCGAGAAGCCCTCTCGCCTGAGCGAGTTTAACAGAAAAACAGGGGAATTGCAGAAATCACCCAACTCCCTACTCCAAAACTCATTCTAATCAAATTTACCTAATTTCAACACTTCATATATATCATATTACACATTTAGAACCTGTCCTAATAAATCATTCTTGAAAATTTCCATTACAATTCATCTATTGTATGAATCAACTCACTAACTCTTCCATTTCATAAGTCTAACATTCCACACATAAACTTCATTCATTCATCAAGGTATGGAGAGTTTCATCATTCATACGTTCACAGGGTCATGATTGAAAATGAGTCATAGACAAAAGATCTCATTTTCCTCCATGACCTCCCAACTCATTATTCATACAATTATCCATTCTAAATCCACACTATACCAACATACATTGTACTATATACATTACATCTATTCCACATATCTATGTAAACCAAAATATTTCCGGCCAAGGTATTCTTTACCAAAAAGGGGCCTTCTTCACACTTCCCCTCCTCAACAGCTCCAAGCAATACGTACAACACAGGAGCTAAAAAGATATACCACAGGGAGAGTGAGTATACTTTCTCAATGACGAAAATCCAATAAATAGAACAATATATGCATGAATGCAATACAACTATCTCCCTCCCAAGAGGAGTTTATTTAATACCAATCAATCAATCAACAATTTTCCATTTCAATACAATTATTCCCTGATTCTCTCAGAATTATATCAATCGATTCACCATCACAATTTAGTAATTAAAAAGGGAGTTCCATTCATATCTCATCATCAAGGTATCACACTATACCATGCTTTCAAACTAATGCACATGCTAATGTCATGAAAATGCATATGCACGGATCCGACTTCATTTCCTTGGGTGATCGCAACCACCATATCATATACTCATTCTCAATGGTTTCTCGCCTCGCAAGGGGTACTCCCTCTAGCAACCTCGCAAGGTGCTTCTCGTGATCGCAACCACATTCAATATTTCACATAGGTTTCCCTCCTCGCAAGGGGTACTCCCGCCTCATAAACATTTCATATAGGTTTCCCTCCTCGCAAGGGGTACTCCCGCCTCATGATCGCAACCATGGGCATTCAATCTCATTGGTCCCGCAGGGCCTTTCATTTCAACATCAGGTGATCGCAACCACCGGTCTAATAATCATAGGAACTCGCAAGCCCTATTTCATTTCCATCATCAAGTGATCGCAACCACTTATCAACATCATCATGATATGAATGTCATGCCATGTATACAAAATACTCATGCATGCCTCAAGCTCATTTAGATTATCCTACCCTTTCATCTAGGGTATATTCATTTTCAACCACACAATTTTCCATCAATCTCATACACAAGAATCAATCTTCATATGAACTCAATCATGTATCACACATAATAGGCCATCCATAGCCTCACTTAGGCTTCACCATATAAATACTAAATTCACATCATCATACACAATTCACTTCACATACACATAATATCACCTTTATCCACACAAACATGTCATACTACATTAATACATACATTATCATCACAATTTTCATTCATTTAGAAAATACACCCCTCTCCTACCTCAAGAGAAGTAGACCTCTGGGGTTGACGTTCCTGCTTCACCAATATTGCCAAGCCCTACACCAATCATTTATAGGGCCACATCAATTATTTATTCAAATACCAATTCAATATACATATATATAGGTGTACACATGATTCTTATCATGTGAAAACTATTTACCAAATTCATTCATTTGCCTACTTAGGCTTCGGGAATTCCTTTCCTTAAATTACAATCCCTTAGTATCAAAGGCTACAACCCAATTATTAGGTTATTTCACCTAGTAGGTCTCCACCAACACCTTGGTGAGTTTCCACCTATTATAACTTTAAGTTAACATTATCATCATTTAATGTGTCTACCACATCATTTATATCATTCTTCCCATCAACAAATGCTAATTTCTTCATTAATTGCAATATCCTTTAATATCCTACCTCTCCTCCTAGGATTTAAATTTAAGGTTTTCACCAACCCACCAACCTTCATAAATGCTCATATACCTCCTTCTTTTCTCACCATAGTTATAACTACCTCATTAATCATTCATAAGCTTGTATTTATGTCAACTTATCTTTAGATTTCCACTTTTAAACTTCCTCAACATTACTCATACTTTTATTGTGTTCTAACACCAAAACTTCAACTATATACTTATGTACATGGAAAATGATCATAATCTTACCTCAATAGAAGAAAAGAGTGAGTTTACAAAAGATGAGGGAGTTCACACGAATTTGAGGAGTAAGGAGGAGAAAATAGTTTAGTCTCCAAGCTTCCTTGAAGTCTCTTGAAGGTTAAGAATGGAGGAGGAAGATGTATTTCTTTTTAATTTGAAGTTCAAGAGAAAGATGAAGAGGAATAATGAAGAAGAAGAAGGGAAGAAGAAGAAGGAGATAAGAAGAAAAGCATGTTCACGTGGAGAAGAAAATGCAACCGCCTTTTTGAATAGGAAAATGGGAATTTAGCATTTAAATTATTAATCCTTCATTAACTCTTCCGTTTTTAAACAAACAGGTTCGCCGTTCGGGCCCAAAACATATTCTAAAAATTATTCCGAATATAAATTCGGAATCCCAATAACATTGTCTACGGCCCTGACCAATGGCATCTCAATCGGAGATACTTGGTCCGACACCTATATTTTATCCGGGTCAGTTTTCAGCCCATCTGACCACCATAATGCACCAACAGTTTCGAAAAACCTTGTTTAAGTCATTTCAAGAATTTTGGGATATTTCTTAGCCCAAAGTTAATTATCCAACATTTATTTTTCCTAATTTATCTTCCTATTTTAAAAATTCGGGGTGTTACAATCCACTCCTCCTAAAAGAAATTTCGTCCTCGAAATTCAACTTACCGGACTCGAATGCATGAGGATATTGCTTACGGATATCATCCTCGCGTTCCCACGTAAATGTTTCCATATCTCCATGCTTCCATGCCACTTTTACTAATGGTACCATTTTATTCCGTAGTCTCTTCACGGAATACTCAACGATACGAACGGAAACGGGAAGAATGGATAAGTCATCCTGCACCTCAAGATCATCAACAGAGATCACGTGCTGAGGATCATGTACATACTTCCTTAACTGAGACACATGGAATACATTATGAAGATTTGCAAGCTGTGAAGGAAGTGCAATTCGATATGCGACGTCTCCAATCCGTTCTAAAATCTTATAGGGTCCAATGAATTTAGGGCTTAGTTTCTTGCTCTTCAAGGCCCTTCCTATACCTTTATCACGCGAAACTCGCAATAACACATGATCGCCGACTTGAAATTCTAGTGGATTTCTTCTTTTATCATAATAGCTCTTCTGTCGGTCTTGAGTAATTTTCATCTTTTCCCGGATCATCTTGATCTGCTTAATAGTTTCTTCAATAATTTCAGGTCCTAAGGCTAGATTCTCACTAACTTCAAACCAACATAAAGGAGTTCGACACTTCCTTCCGTATAATGCCTCGTATGGTGCCATACCAATACTAGAATAAAAACTGTTATTGTAAGTGAATTCGATCAGAGGTAAATATTTTTCCCACGAACCGCCATGCTCCAAAACACAAGCACGCAGCAAGTCTTCAAGACTTTGAATAGTTCTCTCAGACTGCCCATCGGTCTGGGGATGATATGCCCGAACTTAGCTTCAGTTTTGAACCCATCGCCTCATGCAAGCTTCCCCAGACTCAGGAAGTAAATCGGGGATCACGATCAGAAACAATACTTGACGGTACACCATGTAATCTCACAATCTCCTGAATGTACAACTGTGCTAAATCTTGCAAAGAGCTCTCCATACTGATTGGCAAGAAATGGGCACTCTTTGTCAAACGATCCACAATCACCCATATTCCATCACATCTGGACCTCGTTCTTGGTAATCCGGACACAAAATCCATGGCAATCGCGTCCTACTTCCAAACAGGGATATCAAGGGGTCTTAAAGTACCCGAAGGTATTTGGTGTTCCACCTTCGCCTTCTGACAAGTAAGGCAAGAAGCTACAAAGTTAGCAACATCACGTTTCATTCCCGGCCACCAAAAGTTCTTCTTTATATCGCGATACATCTTTGTTACACCAGGGTGGATGCTAAACATGCTTTTATGTGCTTCCTCCAGAACTGTGCGTCTCAAATCATCAAATAAAGCTACATACACACGACCATTTATTCGCCATATACTATCAACGCCTTCCACAAGGAATAGATTTTTCCCATTATCTTGAGATCTTCGCACCTCTTATAAATAATCATCATCTTTTTGTTTCTCTTTCACAAGTTCCAAAAACTCATTACTTATTTTCAAGGTAGCAAAATATAACTTCTTGGAGGATTGAACTTCGGTCCTAACATTCAAATTCTGAAATTCTTCAATTAATTCAAGCTCTTTGACCATCATGGTTGATATATGCAAGGATTTCCGACTAAGTGCATCGGCAACAACATTAGCTTTTCCCGGTTGGTACATCAATTTAAAGTCATAATCCTTCAAGAATTCCACCCATCTTCTTTGTCGCATATTCAATTCCTTTTGGTCGAAAAGATATTTCAAACTTTTGTGGTCATTGTATACCACAAATCTCGAACCATAAAAATAATGACGCCAAATCTTCAAGGCAAACATAACCGCAGCCAACTCCAAATCATGAGTCGAGTAATAAATTTCATGAGGTCGCAACTGGCGTGAAGCATAAGCTATTACACGTTCCTTCTGCATTAGCACGCATCCAAGTCCATGCTTGGAAGCATCACAATACACTACAAACTCTTCTTGTAAGTCAGGCAACGCTAAGATAGGAGCAGAAGTTAGTCTCATTTTTAACTCCTCAAAGCATTTCTCACATTCAACCGTCCATACAAAAGGTTGGTTCTTTCTTGTCAAATTTGTCAAAGGTCTCACAAGACGAGAGAAACCTTCAATGAACCTTCGATAATAACCCGCAAGTCCAAGAAAACTTCGGATTTCAGTAACCGTCGTAGGTCTCGACCATGCCATAACGGCTTCAACCTTTGAAGGATCCACTGAAATACCATCCTCAGATATTACATGTCCAAGGAACTGAACGCTCGTCATCCAGAATTCACATTTAGAGAGCTTGGCATACAACTGGTTCTCTCTAAGAATCTTCAGTACCACTCTTAAATGTTCTTCATGTTCCTCGTGACTTTTGGAATATACCAGGATATCATCGATAAACACTACAACAAAATAATCTAAGTATTTGTGGAAGATGTGATTCATGTAACTCATGAATACCGCTGGAGCATTAGTAACTCCAAATGGCATCACGACATACTCGTAGTGGCCATATCGCGTCCTAAATGCAGTCTTGGGAATATCTTCGGCTCTCACCCGAATTTGATGATAACCAGAACGTAAATCAATCTTTGAAAATACCACCGCACCTCTCAATTGATCCAACAGATCATCAATACGAGGTAAAGGATATCTATTCTTTATCGTCAACTTGTTCAATTGGCGGTAGTCTACGCACAACCGCATGGTTCCATCCTTTTTCTTAACTAACAAAACAGGAGCTCCCCAGGGTGACACACTGGGTCGAACGAATTCCCTCTCAAGTAGCTCCTCAATTTGCTTCTTTAATTCAATTAACTCCATAGGAGACATCCTATAAGGAGCAATAGACACTGGTTCAGCACCAGGTACAAGGTCATTAGCAAACTCAACCTCTCTTGGAGGTGGTAAGCCAGGGATCTCATCAGGAAATACATCCAGAAATTCAGACACCACGGGGATATTAGTGGGACCGGAATTACTTGTCCCATCAGTAAGAGATAACAACACGCAAAGTTGAATTATACCTTGTACATCAAACTGTTCTCTATCAAGAGAAGAGAAACTAACGGTCCGTTGTTGACAATCAACTATGACTTTATTGTTAGAAAGCCAATCCATACCAAGTATAATCTCTAATCCCTTCATAGGCAAGCAAATAAAAGATACAACAAATTTTCTCCCCTCCAGGAGCATATCAACATTATCGCACCGGTTAACCGATCTAAGACAAGTACCGGTTGGAGTGGTAACCATAAGAGCATTTTTCATTAGACACACCGGCAATCTCAATCGCCGAACGCAATCCTCAGATATAAAAGAGTGGGTCGCACCCGAATCGTAAATTACATGAACTGAATGTCCAAGGATTTCACACTTACTTTCAACTAGATTTTCTGCTCTTGCTGCTTCCTCACCGGTCACAGCAAATACTCTCCCAGCATTACGTTGACGATCTCCTCCATCCCTATTTCCTTCATTAGCATCATTACCATTACCTCGACCGTTGCCACGTCTTCCACCATTATAACCACTTCGGCCACCACGTCGACCGCCATTATTTCCATTACCACGGCCTCGACCACCATTGTAACCTCCGCGGTTCACATAAGCAGGTGCGTTAGCACGATTGGCAACATTAGCTTGTACCGGAGCCGGCCTTACAAGCATAGGACATGCAGAACGGATATGTCCCACCTGATCACAATTAAAACATACAACATCTTCACGATGCACACATTCCCGAATGTAATGAGGTCCTCCACATCTATAACATCTCGGCCCATTGGTATTTATATTACCCCGGCCAAAAACATTACCACGTCCGCCGCCTCTAGCTTGGACATTAGAAGGAGCACCCCTCAGAAAACGTCCTCTTCTAAAACTTCTTTGCCTCTTAAAACTAGAAGCTTGACCCTTCAACTTAGAGTCAAATTTAGAGTGTTGAAAAGAAGCATGTTCTTCATAGATGCGGCACTTATTCACAAGCACCGCGAAACTTCGAATCTCTTGGTGACATATAGCCCTTTGAATATCGGAGCGTAATCCATTTTCAAACTTCACGCATTTCGACACTTCAGTTCCCTCTTGTTGAAAAGGAGGGTAGAATTCACAAAGTTCTTCAAACTTGGAAGCATACTCTTCCACCGTCAGCGTGCCTTGCTTGAGTTCCATGAACTCGAGTTCTTTCTTGCTCTTATAACTTTCGGGCACATATTTTCTCATAAGTTCTCGCTTAAAGTTATCCCAAGTTAAGGGAATCGCGGCAACATTCATTCTGTTCTTGGCGAGTCTCCACCAAGTCTCTGCTTCATCCCTCAGCATAAAAACAGCATACTCCACTTTCTGGAGCTCATTACATTCAAAGCTATCAAAGATTCGCTCAACATTCCGGATCCAACTATAGGCTTGCTCAGGCCTAAATCCACCATGAAATTCATTAGATTTTCACTTTAAAATGTAACACCCCTGATTTTCTGTACTCGAATCTCGATGTGATCGTCATAAATAATATAAATGCGAATAAATTTTTCGCGTTCCAAACTAAGTTCTGCATCACACCAAAACTCGAATCACAGAAAACCAAAGTGTACATTTTTAATACATTAAACCTGGATCTATAACTAGTTCGCCCATAAAGGTATACAAAAACAATAGAGTATACAACGGAAGAATGTGTATACCGGGCATACACCTAATCCCATATATGACGATATGAGAAAAGGCTAGGCTAGCAGGCAATGGTATAATTATAAGCCTATTAAACAACCACCTCTTACACAATTACATATATTTATTCATCATCCATCAATTCAAAGAATTATCTTATACATACTTAAAATCTCTAAATCATCTATATCATCATACACAATTTATTCATTACACATGAATTCATAAATGATGCCGGCCAAGGCACTTCCTCTACCACTATTTACCTTCACCCAAGTTTGATCTTTAAATCCGAATTTGTCCCATGGTAACCTGCATCACAATGCTAAAAAGGAGACCACATGGGAGAGTGAGTTATACATTCAAAATGACGAATAACATATATATTGTGATCATGTGTATATGCATACAAACATCATGTGTGCTTTGCTATCAAATCATCAAATTATCATTCATTAATCATCTCATCATTAGAATAGGCATACAAGCCTCATAAATCACAATCAATACCATAATAAGCACAACATATACACGATCACATACATCAATACTTTGCCACTTATCAACAAGGGCATTTATATTCAATTTCATCATTAATTCATTGAGGTTTCACTCAAATACCTCCTCGCAAGGGGTTTCTCAACACTCGTGGTCATCCCATCACAAATGCCATGGTCTTAAAACAATGCATATGTCAACTGTTTAATGCATATGCAACGGATCCGATTTCATATCACGGGTGATCGCAACCACCATAATCAATCATTCATAATCATAGGTTTCCCGCCTCGCAAGGGGTACTCCCGCCTCATGATCGCAACCATGGGCATCATAGGTGCTCGCAAGCCCTTTATCATATCAAATACCTAGTGATCGCAACCACTGGCTCATTATCATACAATGGTCCCCGCAGGGCCTTTCACATTTCACAATCAGGTGATCGCAACCACCATTATAATATCATATCATCATCACTTTGGTTTCCCACCTCGCAAGGGGTACTCCCTTCATAGAATCCCGCAGGATCTTTCATCATTGTGATCGCAACCACATAAAACCAATGCTATGACATGCCATGAATGCAAGATGCAATAATGCATATGCTCAACAACCTCGCAAGAACATCTCACCCTTTCAATTAGGGATATATTGTATATTTCTTATTTTGTCATCAATGGCATTTCAATAATCATACAAAATCATTTAGCAAGCCCCTCAAGGCATATCATCAATTTAACTAGCATTCATTGGCATATAAACATTCACAAGGCCCCTCAAGGCACATCATTCAAATAATTGGCATCCAATAGCCACAACTTCTATCACAATAATCCACACATGGATAACATAGGCATAGCAAACAACATAATACTAATCCACACATAAACTCATTCGAGGCACATTCACCATTCACATATTTGGCAATCATCATTGCCTCACATACATACAAGTCAACTACTTGTATCCACCACTAGAATGTCATAATATTTCCTTTTATATATCAATATCATTATATATATTCATTGGGGATTTTCAACCCAATATAAGAGTATCATAATAATTCTCAATAATTAGCTATTGCCATTCTAACTAATTCAATACATATATATATGGCAATGCAAACATGAGTATTCATCACATACGATAATCATCAAATATATAACTCATGCAATTTAAATGTTAACTCCTCTCCTACCTTAAGGGAAGAGCCGAACCATTCCAACGCTCCAAAAGTTCCTTTGCACCATTCGGAATACGATCTACATATTATACATATGCACTCATACAATTAATAAGCCATCACAAGGCACTCCTTATAGTTTTTAGACATTTTCTAGCTTATCATCAAGTCCTAGACTTGTTAAACACTAAGTTATATAATTGTATTAGGCTTCGGGAATTCCTTTCCCAAAGTCAAGATCCTTTAGATCATAAATGCCAACTAACCAAACAACTGCTACCAATACTCATTAATCACCATCAATAGCCATCTTCCATCATTAATATCCTTCCCCAATGTCATTAAACATACATTTTACTCTCCTTTCACACTTCCCCTAATTTATTAAAGTTAGGGTTTCACCAAAACCCATCAACATCATAATTACTCATTATTTTCCACCCATCCAAATATTAATTCATGCATCTCCATAATAACCCACTATTAAAGTCATAATAACAACACCCCACCTAGGGTTTCTTCACTTTAAGCTTCTCCCAACAATCCCTATACACAATAAATACTCCTCCAAAACCAAAAACCCAAAATCTAGGGCATAAACTCATAAGGAATGGTGAGGAACTTACCTCACCCAAGAGTTGGCTATGAGCTCCCAAGGAAAAGAGAGATCCACATGAAAATAGAGGAGAAGAGTGGAAGAGGATTCAACCATGAGCTTCTCCCTTGAGCCTCCATGAAAACAAATATGGGAGAGGGTAAGAAAGCTCCACACGGTTTTGGTTTTTGGAGAGAAGAAAAGAGGAGATGGGGAACAACATGAAGAAGACGAAGAAGAATAATGAAGAAAGGAGGGGAAGAAGTGACGTGAAAGGTAGAAAGAAAGTAAGAGTTTTTGTCTTAATAAATGTTTCCCTTTAAAATATCTCACTATTACCTCATGATTACAAATGGCAGTCCAATAATCCATCATACCATGTTATATTTACTTTAATATCCTTTTATATCCTTAGAACTAAGTAAAAGAAGGGTCCACGTAATTAAACCGAGAGAAAAGGGAAGAAACACGCAAACAGGGTGTCACTCGCTCAAGCGAAACCCATATTCGCTTGAGCGGAACAGCTCTATCTCGCATAAGCCTCTCCATTCGCACCAGCGAAATAACCCCAGTACCTGTTTCCACACTCACTCGCCTGAGCGAGGTATTAATTCGCTTAAGCGAATCCAACCAGAAATCATCTTTCCCAGCACTCGGGTTTCTGTTGGCAGGATTCCTTAAAACCGACCCAATATTAATTCGATTTTCACTCGGCAAACTTCAACTAAATCCGAGTCATCTCACACTCGGCTTCCCACTTGACATAACAATCTAAACCGATCCACTTTCCATTCAACCAAGACATTTTGGGCCGACTCATACTCATATAGTCTCTCACTCGGCAATTCCAATCCAATCCGAGTCATCTCAATCAACCCTTCACTCGGTAATTTCTCTAAAACTGACCCATCACTTATTAGGTCTTCCACTCGGTAAATGAGGGGCATCCCACTCGGAATCCTAAATCCTTCCTCACTTAGAATATTTGCTTGTCAACACCACTCGGTGTATCACCACTATAAGTCACTCGGAATGTATTCCACATTCACCACTCGGTATATTTTCACATTTCTCACTCGGAGAATACGTAGACCTTCCTTCACTCAGAAGGGGTCTTCACGATCATACTCCACTCGGAATATTCCAGCCAGATTCACTCGGCATATGATATCTTACTCACTCGGGGAATTCATTAAGTCTCACCCAGACTTGTTCAGATCCTAACCACTCGGAGTATATAATCTTATTCACTCGGATTATATATATATATTTCCTACACTTAGGATATAGTCCAATCTAAACCATTACAAAAACTCTCCCTTGGAAGAGGATCACTCGGAATTCCACTCGGGAATATCTAAACCCATCCCACTCGGGGTTTACTCATGCTTTTCCACCCGGAAAAAGGCCACACAAGGATCACTCGGGAAATTCTCCCATCTAATCCTACACCGGATGGGTTCATCAATGGCAATTCTCTAAAAAATCCATTTAAATATTCTCCACTCGGAAAAGAATGACAAACATCATAGCCTCACTCGGAATTGGATCCAAGCCTCCTATATTTCTCTCAGAATTCATCAACTTAGAATTATTCACCCAACATTATTCATATTCCAGTCGGTAAGAAGCATCAAATCAACATAAATCCCTTATGTATATATGTATATTTTCATACATACAAACCTATCCACAAATCCAATCTACCGACCCACATATATAATCATACACTCGGAATGCTTATTGCTTTCACACTCACTCAGGATTCTACTCGGATAAATAATTCAAAGGTTGACTTCCTTTGTTTTTCCCACGAGTGAAGTCATTCCAAAATACTTCTGGACAACACACCCCACTCGGTGCCATTTCCACTCGGAAATTACACTCACAGAGAGACTTCCCTCGGAATGAGTTACCTTGAACTCGAATACTTCCACTCGGAACATAACTACTCAGAATTTCACTCAGAAATTGACAACATCACAGAATTATTTTCTAAGGTTCTTACTCAAGGGAAATCTCGTTCAAAATCCCACACACTCACCATATACTTACCACACTCGGTCTAGTACAACTGTACCAGTCACACCTGAGTGAGCATCACCCAGCATTCATACTTCCACTTTCGCTCAAGCTACTCACATTCGCTTGGGCGAAGAAGATCCAGTGACCAATTACTCACTGGCTCGCTCAAGCTGATCCCTCACTCGCTTGAGCGAATGCCATTTCTCAGACCCTTCGCTTGGGCGAGACTCCATTCGCTTGAGCGAATTTCCTCCAGAAAGCAAACACTGATACTGCGAATCCCTTCTAGAGAGAAACAGACACATAGGCAATTTCGCTTGAGCGAAATTAACCTTCGCCTGAGCGAAAATTGCCCAGAACCATAAAGCCAACACAGGGAATCCTCGCCTGGGCGAGATCCCTTCTCGCTTGGGCGAGACTATCAACACAGAGGTAGGAAACGCAGATTTCACACAGTCCAACTTATGAAACTTCATCATAAGCCAATTTAATCACATCCATACTATCATATACATCATATAAGACATATTTAACTTGTTCCTAAGTATTCTCACTCAGAATTCCTCATTATAAATCAAATTAGATTTATTCTACATATTCTCACCCATCTTCCTCAATAAGCATCAACTATTTGCCATTCACATTAATTATTCATTCCTTTGTAAAATTCGGGGTGTTACAAAAAACATGTCAAGGCCCTGAGTACCTTGAACAACAATAGGAGCAGATGGTCTTTCTGCCTCTTGTCTCTCACGGTTTTACGATTCGAGAAGATCCACAAAACGATTCAAGGCTCTAGCTATGGCGTCATCATTATCTTGACAACGATGGGCCATCACAATATCTAAAACCACAACATAAAATTCAACCAATATCAGTAGACTCGTTCATAAAATTCCTCTATGAGTTCATACTATAGTATTTCATTATAAAATTTACATTGTGACCCTCCCCCATGGAGTCCAATAGCAACATTTCATATTAAAGCTCATATGGCAACATCATCATATCATAACATAGTATGCATTCACAATACATAAGATTCTTCATTGAGGGAGGATAATGTGAAGAAGCTTGGCCGGACTTATAAAAATCACATTCAATCCATCATCAATTCATACGCAATCAATCAACAATAACAATGATTCATCAATCACATATCACTTTCCAGTAATAGCAATGGCTAAACACAATAATACAGCGCGAATAAGGCTCTGATACCAAATTGTGACATCCCAAAAATAGGGGTAAATTTTTCACGATTTTATTATTATTAATCTATGAAACATGTGAGTGGTGAAGCCATTTAACAATTACCCTGGATCTATCAGAGACCTATCTCATATACGAAGATATGAGAAGGTAAGTTAAAGAAATTAACTCTTAAGAAATCCATAATTAATAATAGCGGAAGTATCTTTAGTAAAACAATATTATGGAATTAAATTTTTAAGAGATCACTTATTTGAAATTAAGAAGCCAAGGTTATCCCAAAGTGTTCATAAAGTAGGATGGAGTCTTGGATTAATATGAAGAAAATGGAAATAACATGTTTTTAGCATTTTGGGAGAATCAGGTCCCCCTCGCTCAAGCGAAATCCCAATTCGCTTGAGCGAGCTTCGCATAGCACGCTTGGGAGAATCATAAAATGCTGAGCGAAAGAAGTAAATAAAGATTCAGGGGTCACTTCGCTCAAGCGAACCCTAACTCGCTTGAGCGAGTAACGCAATCCTTGCTTGGGTGAAGCCAGCGAGCGTAAGGCCAAAAAAACACCCAGAACCCCTTCCACGCTCACTCGCTCGGGCGACATCATCCTCGCCTAAGCGAGATTACTCCCGAGAGCAATTTCCTGATAAACCCGAGAGCAAAACCTGAGACCAAAACCCTCTCGCTTGGGCGAATCCTCAGCTCGCCTGAGCGAACACCAACCAAGGTCCAAACTCTGATTCTAATGTAATTTCGCTTGAGCGACTTGCACAACCGCTTGAGCGAATATGGAATAATGGCCCAACACAGATGCTGGGGCGATCTCGCTTGAGCGAGTCCTATTCTCGCCTAAGCGAGAATCATCCAGAATCCAAAAATTGATACAGGGGCATTCTCGCTTGAGCGAGAAGCCCTCTCGCCTGAGCGAGTTTAACAGAAAAACAGGGGAATTGAAGAAATCACCCAACTCCCTACTCCAAAACTCATTCTAATCAAATTTACCTAATTTCAACACTTCATATATATCATATTACACATTTAAAACCTGTCCTAATAAATCATTCTTGAAAATTTCCATTACAATTCATCTATTGTATGAATTAACTCACTAACTCTTCCATTTTATAAGTCTAACATTCCACACATAAACTTCATTCATTCATCAAGATATGGATAGTTTCATCATTCATACGTTCACAGGGTCATGATTGAAAATGAGTCATAGACAAAAGATCTCATTTTCCTCCATGACCTCCCAACTCATTATTCATACAATTATCCATTCTAAATCCACACTATACCAACATACATTGTACTATATACATTACATCTATTCCACATATCTATGTAAACCAAAATATTGCCGGCCAAGGCATTCTTTACCAAAAAGGGGCCTTCTTCACACTTCCTCTCCTCAACAGCTCCAAGCAATACCTACAACACAGGAGCTAAAAAGATATACCACAGTGAGAGTGAGTATACTTTCTCAATGACGAAAATCCAATAAATAGAACAATATATGCATGAATACAATACAACCATCTCCCTCCCAAGAGGAGTTTATTTAATACCAATCAATCAATCAACAATTTTCCATTTCAATACAATTATTCCTTGATTCTCTCAGAATTATATCAATCGATTCACCATCACAATTTAGTAATTAAAAAGGGAGTTCCATTCATATCTCATCATCAAGGTATCACACTATACCATGCTTTCAAACTAATGCACATGCTAATGTCATGAAAATGCATATGCACGGATCCGACTTCATTTCCTCGGGAGATCGCAACCACCATATCATATACTCATTCTCAATGGTTTCCCGCCTCGCAAGGGGTACTCCCTCTAGCAACCTCGCAAGGTGCTTCTCGTGATCGCAACCACGTTCAATATTTCACATAGGTTTCCCTCCTCGCAAGGGGTACTCCCGCCTCATAAACATTTCATATAGGTTTCCCTCCTCGCAAGGGGTACTCCCGCCTCATGATCGCAACCATGGGCATTCAATCTCATTGGTCCCGCAGGGCCTTTCATTTCAACATCAGGTGATCGCAACCACCGGTCTAATAATCATAGAAACTCACAAGCCCTGCTTCATTTCCATTATCAAGTGATCGCAACCACTTATCAACATCATCATGATATGCATGTCATGCCATGTATACAAAATACTCATGCATGCCTCAAGCTCATTTAGATTATCCTACCCTTTCATCTAGGGTATATTCATTTTTAACCACATAATTTTCCATCAATCTCATACACAAGAATCAATCTTCATATGAACTCAATCATGTATCACACATAATAAGCCATCCATAGCCTCACTTAGGCTTCACCATATAAACACTAAATTCACATCATCATACACAATTCACTTCACATACACATAATATCACCTTTATCCATACAAACATGTCATACTACATTAATACATACATTATCATCACAATTTTCATGCATTTAGAAAATACACCCCTCTCCTACCTCAAGAGAAGTAGACCTCTGGGGTTGACGTTCCTGCTTCACTAATATTGCCAAGCCCCACACCAATCATTTATAGGGCCACATCAATTATTTATTCAAATACCAATTCAATATACATATATATAGGTGTACACATGATTCTTATCATGTGAAAACTATTTACCAAATTCATTCATTTGCCTACTTAGGCTTCGGGAATTCCTTTCCTTAAATTACAATCCCTTAGTATCAAAGGCTACAACCTAATTATTAGGTTATTTCACCTAGTAGGTCTCCACCAACACCTTGGTGAGTTTCCACCTATTATAACTTTAAGTTAACATTATCATCATTTAATGTGTCTACCACATCATTTATATCATTCTTCCCATCAACAAATGCTAATTTCTTCATTAATTGCAATATCCTTCAATATCCTACCTCTCCTCCTAGGATTCAAATTTAAGGTTTTCACCAACCCACCAACCTTCATAAATGCTCATATACCTCCTTCTTTTCTCACCATAGTTATAACTACCTCATTAATCATTCATAAGCTTGTATTTATGTCAACTTATCTTTAGATTTCCACTTTTAAACTTCCTCAACATTACTCATACTTTTATTGTGTTCTAACACCAAAACTTCAACTATATACTTATGTACATGGAAAATGATCATAATCTTACCTCAATAGAAGAAAAGAGTGAGTTTGCAAAAGATGAGGGAGTTCACACGAATTTGAGGAGTAAGGAGGAGAAAATAGTTTAGTCTCCAAGCTTCCTTGAAGTCTCTTGAAGGTTAAGAATGGAGGAGGAAGATGTATTTCTTTTTAATTTGAAGTTCAAGAGAAAGATGAAGAGGAATAATGAAGAAGAAGAAGGGAAGAAGAAGAAGGAGATAAGAAGAAAAGCATGTTCACGTGGAGAAGAAAATGCAACCGCCTTTTTGAATAGGAAAATGGGAATTTAGCATTTAAATTATTAATCCTTCATTAACTCTTCCGTTTTTAAACAAACAGGTTCGCCGTTTGGGCCCAAAACATATTCTAAAAATTATTCCGAATATAAATTCAGAATCCCAATAACATTGTCTACGGCCCTGACCAACGGCATCTCAATCAGAGATACTTGGTCCGACACCTATATTTTATCCGGGTCAGTTTTCAGCCCATCTGACCACCATAATTCAGCAACAGTTTCGAAAAACCTTGTTTAAGTCATTTCAAGAATTTTGGGATATTTCTTTGCCCAAAGTTAATTATCCAACATTTATTTTTCCTAATTTATCTTCCTATTTAATTTGGGCCAGATTATAGAGACTTTGCTAACTCTAAAATTTGGAAAAATTTCCCTGCTGGTTTGTTTATTTAATTAGAAATTAGGGTGTTACAACTACAGATCCAGTTACTCCTCAAATTCTCTATCCTTTACTGCCTGCTGCTCCTCAGTGGGCTCCTCCTGAGTATCTGTCTCAGCTGGTTGTGACTCAGGTGCAGATGTAGGTACTGTGCCTGGTGTCTTAGATGGTCCAGATGATGATGCTGGTGCTACTGGTGGTGGTGGTGGTAGTGGCTCAGGTACTGCCAGCTCAGCTACTGGCCTCTCCTCCTCCGGGAGAACAGGACTGTCCCCAGGCCAAGCAATACGATCCTTAAACTCACCTGGTGACATAAAAGGTCCCACTGGGTGACTGTAATAACTAGCTGAATAAAGGTACAACATGCCCTGATGCACAACAGCCTACTGTTGCTCTATATAGACAAGATGAGTAAGAAGGAGGGGATCAGTAGGAGGGGGTGGTGGTGGTGGAGGTGGAGGTGGAGGTGGAGTAGATGCTGCTGGTTTTGATGGTGCTACTATGGAAGGTGTAGGTGGAATCTGACAATTCTGTTTAATAAATTTTTGATCTATAGAAGGGCGAATCGGAGTGTCAGGGTGAACATCAACCCCTTGTGCTGCACATAGTCCTATAATGAAAGTAGGGAACCAAGAGTTCCCTTGGGTTTAGCATCAACAATGGTAGTCTTCAGATTTTGCTATGCAAACCAGAAGATTTCATCTGAGATAATCTCAGCCAAATTCACTGATACCCTTGGTTGTAAAATGCAAAACAAGAGCTCACATCTGGGTATCAGAAGGTCTGATACATGAGCATTCGGAATAATATTAGCCAGCAAAAATAAAGTCTAAACTCTGGTCAACATGCTCATGTCTTTCCTTAAACATCAGGTAGGCTGCCAATTTGTTCCACATTGAAGATGATGGTCGGGGCGACATAAGGCCCGCTTTAACTCATGAGTACCATATATATGACGCTCCCTCTTGAGTCTTCTATATGTACAAAGCTTTCATTCTCTCAACTGTAAGATTCCTCCCAAATAGACATTGATGGTGTCCCTGCAGTATGAAACCTATTTGCCTCTTACCCAAGCTCTTCGGTCCACATGTCCTTCTTTATTCTAAGCATTAACATAAAATTCTTTGACTATTTTTGGATCATACTTAACTCTAGAATTTGCCACCCTCAACCATTTCGTTTGTCTAAGAGTGTTAAGAAACTCATCATACTCGCCTTGTCTCAAATTAACTCTTTACTCCAGAAGAATTATCTAAAATGTTTTCAAAACACTTAGAACGCTCTTTATGTAACATCCCAGTTTTGAAACTAAATGCCGAATGAAGAATAAACCATTAAGACTTGATCTCAATAGAAAATAACTGTTAATTACATTTAACTAAGTAGATTTAAGCCATTAAAATATGAAAATAGTGGTGGTCAGGGGATGGGGTGGAGTGCACGTGGCTGCTGGGCACACACTCTCCCATCCCACTCTTCTCTTACTTGTGCGCATGTACATATATATAAAACGTAAGCCTATGGTGATGAACACACTCCCTATTCCTTCAGACTCCTTCCTCCGTCACTTCATCCTCTACTTTCCTCTCTTCGTCTCCATCCTCCTTCTTCCTCCATCTTACTCTTCGCTCCTGGAGATCTTGATTTCAGTACTGGAGAACGGACCACACTCCATCCCAGAATCAGGCGCAGGATACGACAAAGCCAAGGAAGACCGAACGAACCGGGAGAAGGACATCGGACCCAACGACAAGAACGGAAAGGTTTCTGAGGTTCTTCTAAAGGTAGGGGGCGCTTGCATGTCGAATGCATGGTCTAAGAACGGTACCGGATGAACGTACTGCTGAGTGTGGGTGTGTGTGCGTACATGTATTCATAATCATTAAAACTGATGCATGACTTAAGATTCTGATAGTGATTTCATGGGGATGGTGTAGCCTGTTAGTGGATGATGATGATGAATGATATGCATGGATCTATTTTCTTGTCACTATGGAAATTATGTATGTGCATGCTCTTAAATGGTTTGTTCAGTGTTGCTAGTCTGATGACCGATTGTAACATGCGTTGGTGTGATTGACTGAATGATTACGAGTAGTCCGCTTTTGCTTAATGACTACGGTGAAGGTGTTCGTGGCGCGATGATGTGTATTAATGAATGTGTTAGTTGCATGAGTGAGAGTGGGGCGACCCATAGAAGGTCAAGAACCCCAAGGGAAACGACTTCCAGTTACCAACCCTGGCTAGATCCCGATAGTGCTCGTGGTAGCCGTTGGAGCTAGAGAAGAGAGTCTCGAGACGCCGTGGGGAGGCCGGTGCCACCTGGTAAGAGCTGAGGGACGAGGGGCCAGAAGAAAAGGGGACCGTAACTGAGAGTCTTTACCCGAGTCGGATCCGTAGGCATGCATATAGAAATAAGGCCGATTGTGGTGATGTATAAATCTATGTATATATATGTGTATGATTTGAATGCATGAATGTAGATGTGCGTAGGAACTCTGAGTGCATGAATATATATATGGATGTGGGATAAACTCTGCGTATTATGTGTGTCATGAATATTGTTTGAACTGCATGAACTTGGTTACTTGAGAAAGGTTGAATGATGGCAGGAGCGTGTACTGACGCTGATACCGAGTCTGTGAGTATCATTTTACATGTAAAAGCTCACCCCTGCAGTGGCCATTTTTCAGTGAATGTCTCTCGTGAGGAGGACCAAAAGCAGAACTGGAACGCTGAGCGAAGTGTTGATGCATTTGGAAGGCTTAATTAAGGCGATGTTAGATTAAGCCCTGACTGGTTCATACCGGATGTTAATGTTTTGGGATAAATAGAACTTTATGGACAAGGAGAAATCCGATTTTGTGTTGTAAATATTGACATACACTCTTATGTATATATGGATGTATGGTTTTGTGTCTGTGATGCTATGTGCTACCTTGTTTCATAATTGTGCTTTAATGGATACGCAGGGACAGTATGATTAAGCAGGCTATAGCCAAGTCAGAGTGAATTGAGAATTGTCTTAGGAAAACTTATGTCGGATACGTTGGGCGGCGTCGTACCCCACCCGAAGTATGGGGACATTTCGCCCAAGCAAGAGGACTCGCGCTGGAGCGATGTAGTTGTTAGAATGGGACACCGTTCAATTACCTTTCCTATCCGTTGTGATGCTAACGCAATCCAGACCCCAGTGTTGACCCCTGATTTGGGCGTTGTGGTTGAGTCCGCCCAGGCGTTGTCATAATTAGTTGAGTTGGGCGGAATAGGTTCAGACTCCTCCTTCCTCCACAATCTACTACCGCATATGTACCCTGTAACTTCCCGTTTTTCCTGAGTGAAGTACGAGCGTGAGGATTTACCTAGTGAACCCTTGTCCATATCCGATTGAGGAATTTCCTTGTGTTTGTGTTGAAGAGGCGTTGTGCTGACCTCGTTTAGGCGGTGTCATACCTCGCCCAAGTAACTAGGACGGTTCGCCCAAGCGCGTGGGACCATGCTGAAGCAAGCAGATATCAACTTGAGACTTCGCCTACGTACCTTCCTCTTTTCTTCACAAACTACTCCTGCATATGTATATCTCTCTTCTTCTTCCCTTACCTGTCCTCTGAAGCTGAACGTCCAGCGTTCTCTGAGAAAGGGTCAGCCCGTAGGAACGAATAGACGCTAATGTAAGGTCTACTTGAAGAGTTTCACGTCTGATGTTGCATTGCCACACATCGTTTAGGCGGTGTAAGACAAAGGTTGAGCGAGTCACCTTCGCCCTGGAGTCCGCCCAGGACAAACATACCCCGCCTAACCAAGTAGGATGATTCGAACTCCGCCCTTCTACCGAGTGCTACGCGTGTGAATGTATTAACATCTTTCCCTTATTTATTTCCTCCTATTAAGTGACCAGCGTTACTCGAAGGAAAGTTTTCCTTGTGGAATTCCCTCCATCCGCTGCTGCATTACCATACTCCGCCTGGACGGTGTCAGACCCCGTCCGAGCGAGCAAACGGTGTTGTGTAATCCGCCTATTGTTGGTGTGTTACGATAAACCCAATGAGCCGGTCCCAGTCTTAGCTTCTCTGTAGGTTGCCATATGCGTGTGAATGCTCCTCATTTTCCCCCCTTGCCTGCTTCCTTCTAAATCGAATAATACGTGACTGCCTTTGTGAAAAATTTTTCTCATATTTTTGGAATTATTAGTTGCAAGCAATAAGGTGTTATATTTTGGTATCAGAGCGGACCGAAAGGTCCAAGGCCAAAGTATGCTTACCGAGTGTAAGCGGTGGTATGTGTGTCTTTTTGATTGAATGGTTGAAATTGTTCTGATGCTAGTTGACTTGATTGATGTTGACTTGAGGACAAGAGGTTGTTTTCCCCTGGTCCGATTGTGTGTATGACCTAGGCGAATGATATAATGTGCTAAGCTATTAATTGTTGGACTAATAACTAGATCGGTAGTAAGTGGCTCCGTATACTTATCCTTAAATGTCAATTTCAGGATAAGGAATGGCGCATCGTCAAAGTATGGAGGCTATAGCCACAGCATTCTAATGCTTTGCGGATGTGTTTGAAAGGCAGGGCCAGACTCGACCTGAGGATGGCCATGTGCTGGACCGCTTCCTGAAGAGGAAGCCGAGTGAATTCTTAGGAGGACGGAACCCTGAGGCGGCGTTCAAGTGGACTCAGGAATTAGAAAGGATTTTTGGGGGTCTTCACTGTACCGAAGCCCAGAAGGTGGAATGTGCAGTGTATATGCTGCGAGATGAAGCGGAGAACTGGTGGAAAATAGCCAGAAGCCGATTCCCCGAAGATGATGATCAACTGACGTGGAACGATTTCAAGGCCTGCTTCTTAGAGAAATACTTTCCCGACATAGTGAGGAGTCGGAAAGAGCTAGAGTTTATGGAGTTAAAACAGGGCTCCATGACTGTGGAAGAATACGCGACAAGGTTAGAGGAATTGTGCCTATTCTATCCGCCCTTCCAGCAGCCAGGAACGGAGAACTCCAAGTGTCTTAAGTTTGAGAACGGATTGAGATCGGCTATCAAGAGGGCCTGCAGATACCATGAAATCTGGAGTTTCCCTGCATTAGTGAACAAATGTAGAATATTCGAAGAGGATGACAGGGCCCATTCAGGCCAGTGCAGCAGAGCCAACCAGCACCTGAGGCCTCAGCAATCACGTTTCAAGAGGCCAGGGAACGTGAGGAGGAATGAACCCTTCACTAGATATCAGAATCATGGTGACCGAGGGAGACAAATGAGTGGACGACCAAGATATGGCGGATGCTTTAAATGCGGCGGTGACCACTTTGCTAAGGATTGCAATGATACAAATGTTAAATGCTACCACTGCGGAGAGAAGGGACACGTTCGTCCTGACTGCCCCCAACTCCGCCCGACAAACGCCAATGTACGTCAAGGAGGATCTCAAGATAGAACCTGAGTGAATGATAACCAACGACCTGGTGGCAGAGGCAACGGAACCAGAGGAAACATGATGCGTGCTCTGAACAGCCGAGAGAGGAATACCGGTCCGCCAGCAGCAGGAAGGATCTACACCATCAATGCAGAAGATGTTGCACCAGCAAACGACCTAGTACAATGTAAGTGCTCACTTGGAATGAATACGCTTAATGTTGTTTTCGATTCGGGAGCTACCCATTCTTTTATAGCTGATGAGTGCGTGGAACGGTTGAAGTTACCAACTGTGTCTATGGATCGGACTTTGGAAGTGGCCAGCCCTACTGGCGCTAATGTGTTCACATCGTCAATATGTAAAAATGTAGCATTTGAGTTGTATGATCGGAGTTTCACCTTCGATCTGATTTGCATGCCTTTAAAGGGTCTTGATATCGTGCTTGGGATAGATTGGCTTTCAGCCAATAAGGTATTAGTAGATTGTAGAAACCGAGAGATAGTTTTTCCGAAACAGCCCACTGAGAATGACACGGCACTAGGTATAACCCAACTATTTATGATGCTTTGTCTAACCAAAGATGAGAGTGAGACCCTAGTGAACGAAATTTCGGTTGTCTGCGAATTCCCAGAAGTGTTCCCTAAAGACGTTCCGAGTGTGCCTCCCAATAGAGAAGTCGAATTCTCTATAGACTTGATCCCTGGAGCCGAGCCGGTCTCCAGCGCGCCCTATAGAATGTCCTCAACTGAATTGGCAGAGTTGAAGAAACAAGTGGATGAGTTACTCGAGAAGCAGTTCATTAGACCAAGCGTGTCACCATGGGGCACACCTGTGCTACTTGTTAAGAAGAAGGATGGCAGCATGAGACTTTGTATAGATTATCGACAGCTTAACAAACTCACAATCAAGAATCGATACCCACTGCCTAGAATTGATGATTTAATTGACCAGCTGCGTGGAGCCTCAGTCTTCTCGAAGATCGACTTACGATCGGGATATCACCAAATCCGAGTGAAAGACTCGGACATTCCTAAAACTGCCTTTAGGACTCGGTATGGTCACTACGAGTATGTAGTGATGTCGTTCGGTGTGACAAATGCCCCTGCTGTTTTCATGAATTACATGAACAACATATTCCACTCCTTCTTAGATCGGTTTGTTGTTGTCTTCATCGATGACATTCTAGTTTATTCTAAGACGTCTGAGGAGCATGAAGGACATCTCCGAGCGATACTCCAAGTGTTGAAAGAGAAACAATTATTTGCAAAGCTCTCGAAGTGCGAATTCTGGATGGATGAGATCCACTTCCTCGGGCATGTGATCTCCGAGCGAGGCGTTTCGGTGAACCCTGCGAAGGTAGCTGCTGTAATAGCATGGGAGAGGCCCAGATCGGTCTCGGAAATAAGAAGTTTTATGGGCTTGGCAGGTTATTATAGGAGGTTCATCGAAGGTTTTCCTAAATTGGCATTACCCCTGACTAAATTGACTCGGAAAAATGTTCCCTTCGTGTGGAATCCCGAGTGTGAGAACAGCTTCCAAGAGCTGAAGAATAAGTTGACGACTGCTCCGGTGTTGGCATTACCTGAGTTACGAGAAAGCTTCGTGGTCTATTGTGACGCGTCAGGACTCGGATTAGGGTGTGTACTCATGCAGAAAGATCGAGTGATAGCATATGCCTCTCGACAATTGAGACCCCACGAGCAGCATTACCCGACCCATGACTTGGAGCTGGCAGCAGTAGTTTTTGCATTGAAAATCTGGAGACATTACTTGTACGGGTCCAAATTTGAAGTATACAGCGATCATAAGAGCCTCAAATACCTATTCGACCAAAAGGAGCTGAACATGAGGCAGAGGAGATGGATTGAATTTTTAAAGGACTATGATTTCGAGTTAAAATACCACCCAGGTAAGGCAAATGTCGTGGCCGACGCATTGAGTCGGAAATCCCTCCACATAGCAGCCATGATGGCAAAAGAAGTTGAGTTGTTGGAACGGTTCCGAGACATGAACTTGCATGTTAACACCCCTTCCTCTCAGAAAATGACAATCGGTACATTGAGGATCGCCAATGAATTCTTAAAATCCGTGTACGAGCAGCAACAGGCGGACTCTCACCTAGCTGAAATGAAGGAAATTCAGGCCAAAGGAAAGGACTTATCCTTGGCCGAGGTGTCAGATGGGATCTTCCGGGTGAGAGACAGAATATACATACCAAGTGGAGGAAGATTGAGAAGAATGGTGCTTGATGAAGCCCACAAAAGCCTACTCAGCATTCACCCAGGAGCCACGAAAATGTACCACGACTTGAGGAGACAGTTCTGGTGGCCCGGACTAAAGAAGGATGTGGCGGAGTACGTGGCCCGGTGTATCACTTGTCAGAAATCGAAGGTAGAGCACCAAAAACCGTACGGTGCAATGCAGCCTCTAGAGATCCCCGTGTGGAAATGGGACTCGATTGCAATGGATTTTATCATGGGATTACCCAAAAACCGAGCGGGCCATGATGCCATTTGGGTCATTGTTGACCGATTGACGAAGAGTGCACACTTCTTACCTGTAAATATGAAGTACCCATTACATAAGTTGGCTCGGATCTACATTCAAGAAGTTATCCGACTGCATGGCATACCTACTTCCATCGTATCAGATAGGGACCCTAGGTTTACGTCCAGGTTTTGGACCAGTATGCATCAAGAATTGGGGACGAAGCTTTGGCTTAGTTCTGCCTACCACCCCCAATCGGATGGACAATCCGAACGGACAATTCAGAGTCTAGAAGATTTATTGAGAGCGTGTGTGTTAGAGCACGGTGGGGACTGGGAGCAGTACCTTCCCTTGATCGAGTTTACGTACAACAACAGCCATCATCACAGCATTGGCATGGCACCCTACGAGGCATTGTATGGACGTAGATGCCGAACCCCACTCTGCTGGTCGGAAACGGGTGAGAGTCTACTATTGGGACCAGACATCGTGAAGCAAACCACAGAACAGATCCGAGTGATACGGGAGAAGATGAAAGCATCCCAAGACAGGCAAAAGAGCTACCATGAGAAGCACATCAAGCCATTGGAATTTTCAGTCGGAGATCGAGTGTTTCTGAGAACCTCTCCGAGTAAAGGAGTCGGACGAGCCTTAAAAAGTGGGAAGTTAAGCCCTCGATACATTGGACCTTATGAGGTGTTAGAACGGATCGGCCCCGTAGCATACCGCATCGCATTACCAACTCACTTGTCCCGATTGCACAACGTATTTCACGTGTCTCAACTAAGGAAGTATTTGCATGACCCCAGCCACACGATGCCTGACGATGGGGTAGAGATCAAAGAAGACCTAACCACTGTGACTACACCGGTTGGAATTGTAAACCGATCGGTAAAACGCTTGAGGAACAAAAATATAAAGCTGGTTAAAGTGGAATGGCAGCAAGGCAAGACTACCTCTTGTACCTGGGAACACGAAGATACCATGCGACAGCAGTACCCCGAGTTGTTTACCTAGGTAAGTACCGACTGAATTTCGGGGACGAAATTCTTTTTTAGTGGGGGAGAACTGTAACATCCCAGTTTTGAAACTAAATGCCGAATGAAGAATAAACCATTAAGACTTGATCTCAATAGAAAATAACTGTTAATTACATTTAACTAAGTAGATTTAAGCCATTAAAATATGAAAATAGTGGTGGTCAGGGGATGGGGTGGAGTGCACGTGGCTGCTAGGCACACACTCTCCCATCCCACTCTTCTCTTACTTGTGCGCATGTACATATATATAAAACGTAAGCCTATGGTGATGAACACACTCCCTATTCCTTCAGACTCCTTCCTCCGTCACTTCATCCTCTACTTTCCTCTCTTCGTCTCCATCCTCCTTCTTCCTCCATCTTACTCTTCGCTCCTGGAGATCTTGATTTCAGTACTGGAGAACGGACCACACTCCATCCCAGAATCAGGCGCAGGATACGACAAAGCCAAGGAAGACCGAACGAACCAGGAGAAGGACATCGGACCCAACGACAAGAACGGAAAGGTTTCTGAGGTTCTTCTAAAGGTAGGGGGCGCTTGCATGTCGAATGCATGGTCTAAGAACGGTACCGGATGAACGTACTGCTGAGTGTGGGTGTGTGTGCGTGCATGTATTCATAATCATTATAACTGATGCATGACTTAAGATTCTGATAGTGATTTCATGGGGATGGTGTAGCCTGTTAGTGGATGATGATGATGAATGATATGCATGGATCTATTTTCTTGTCACTATGGAAATTATGTATGTGCATGCTCTTAAATGGTTTGTTCAGTGTTGCTAGTCTGATGACCGATTGTAACATGCGTTGGTGTGATTGACTGAATGATTACGAGTAGTCCGCTTTTGCTTAATGACTACGGTGAAGGTGTTCGTGGCGCGATGATGTGTATTAATGAATGTGTTAGTTGCATGAGTGAGAGTGGGGCGACCCATAGAAGGTCAAGAACCCCAAGGGAAACGACTTCCAGTTACCAACCCTGGCTAGATCCCGATAGTGCTCGTGGTAGCCGTTGGAGCTAGAGAAGAGAGTCTCGAGACGCCGTGGGGAGGCCGGTGCCACCTGGTAAGAGCTGAGGGACGAGGGGCCAGAAGAAAAGGGGACCGTAACTGAGAGTCTTTACCCGAGTCGGATCCGTAGGCATGCATATAGAAATAAGGCCGATTGTGGTGATGTATAAATCTATGTATATATATGTGTATGATTTGAATGCATGAATGTAGATGTGCGTAGGAACTCTGAGTGCATGAATATATATATGGATGTGGGATAAACTCTGCGTATTATGTGTGTCATGAATATTGTTTGAACTGCATGAACTTGGTTACTTGAGAAAGGTTGAATGATGGCAGGAGCGTGTACTGACGCTGATACCGAGTCTGTGAGTATCATTTTACATGTAAAAGCTCACCCCTGCAGTGGCCATTTTTCAGTGAATGTCTCTCGTGAGGAGGACCAGAAGCAGAACTGGAACACTGAGCGAAGTGTTGATGCATTTGGAAGGCTTAATTAAGGCGATGTTAGATTAAGCCCTGACTGGTTCATACCGGATGTTAATGTTTTGGGATAAATAGAACTTTATGGACAAGGAGAAATCCGATTTTGTGTTGTAAATATTGACATACACTCTTATGTATATATGGATGTATGGTTTTGTGTGTGTGATGCTATGTGCTACCTTGTTTCATAATTGTGCTTTAATGGATACGCAGGGACAGTATGATTGAGCAGGCTATAGCCAAGTCAGAGTGAATTGAGAATTGTCTTTGGAAAACTTATGTCGGATATGTTGGGCGGCGTCGTACCCCGCCCGAAGTATGGGGACATTTCGCCCAAGCAAGAGGACTCGCGCTGGAGCGATGTAGTTGTTAGAATGGGACACCGTTCAATTACCTTTCCTATCCGTTGTGATGCTAACGCAATCCAGACCCTGATGTTGACCCTTGATTTGGGCGTTGTGGTTGAGTCCGCCCAGGCGTTGTCATAATTAGTTGAGTTGGGCGGAATAGGTTCAGACTCCTCCTTCCTCCACAATCTACTACCGCATATGTACCCTGTAACTTCCCGTTTTTCCTGAGTGAAGTGCGAGCGTGAGGATTTACCTAGTAAACCCTTGTCCATATCCGATTGAGGAATTTCCTTGTGTTTGTGTTGAAGAGGCGTTGTGCTGACCTCGTTTAGGCGGTGTCATACCTCGCCCAAGTAACTAGGACGGTTCGCCCAAGCGCGTGGGACCATGCTGAAGCAAGCAGATATCAACTTGAGACTTCGCCTACGTACCTTCCTCTTTTCTTCACAAACTACTCCTGCATATGTATATCTCTCTTCTTCTTCCCTTACCTGTCCTCTGAAGCTGAACGTCCAGCGTTCTCTGAGAAAGGGTCAGCCCGTAGGAACGAATAGACGCTAATGTAAGGTCTACTTGAAGAGTTTCACGTCTGATGTTGCATTGCCACATATCGTTTAGGCGGTGTGAGACAAAGGTTGAGCGAGTCACCTTCGCCCTGGAGTCCGCCCAGGACAAACATACCCCGCCTAGCCAAGTAGGATGATTCGAACTCCGCCCTTCTACCGAGTGCTACGCGTGTGAATGTATTAACATCTTTCCCTTATTTATTTCCTCCTATTGAGTGACCAGCGTTACTCGAAGGAAAGTTTTCCTTGTGGAATTCCCTCCATCCGCTGCTGCATTACCATACTCCGCCTGGACGGTGTCAGACCCCGTCCGAGCGAGCAAACGGTGTTGTGTAATCCGCCCATTGTTGGTGTGTTACGATAAACCCAATGAGCCGGTCCCAGTCTTAGCTTCTCTGTAGGTTGCCATATGCGTGTGAATGCTCCTCATTTTCCCCCCTTGCCTGCTTCCTTCTAAATCGAATAATACGTGACTGCCTTTGTGAAAAATTTTTCTCATATTTTTGGAATTATTAGTTGCAAGCAATAAGGTGTTACACTTTATCCCTGAATTTCTATTAAGGTGGAAGAGAGGGTTCAGACGTTCATTTTCATTTGCCACGGTCTCTTTGGTCAGGACCCTTCTCTTGCTCCCTTTGCGTTTGTGGACCGGGGCCAGTATTTTTGGTACGTGCCATACTTGAAAAACAAAGTTCTTGCCCATGAAATTTAAGTATACACTGAAGTACAATTTTTTTTTATAAAATAATCTATTTTTCTAAGTAATCTCATGCAAACTTTTAGCATATACAAAAGGCATTCTTATACCATATAATATCGCTACTCAACTAAACGACAATCAAAATACTAAAGTAACAATGCATCAATTTCAGAACATGCACCAAAAAATAGAGGACCAGCCAACAATATCATACCACATATTTTAGGGCAATGAAGCCAACAACAACATGCAAAATGATTCTCTAAACTACCACACCTTCTTTCAAATGAAAAAAAATCCTCAATGAAATAAAGTAGAAAAGGCACTATATTCTAATTCATAAGTTCACCCATGAGAAAATAAGGGAGAAGAAGAAGAAGATGGAGAGAAGAAGAAATGAAGAAAAAATACTTGTTGATATTGAAGAGAGAAATGGAACCAAATGCACAAACCTAGAAGCTTTTATGAGAGAAATGAGGTTTCTGAATATGGCAGAGGGCGTTTTAATTTTGAAGAAGAAAATCTAACTGCCCAAATGATTTTAAAGATCCTTAAAAAGCCTTGCCGCTTAAATTCGCTCAAGCGAGAGTGATTGGCTGAGGTGAATTTAACGTTTTTAAAATTGAAAAGACACCCAATCACTTGAGCCAATTTAACTCGCTACCGCAAATAAATGTAGAAACCCCCTGATACTTCTGTTTAAAAACTCACTTGGGAAAAGAGGGAAGAGTCAAGAGAAATTTGTACAGATTGTAAGTTAATTATATTTCACTTAAGCTACAGTTTGCTTGAGCGAACATTTGATAGAATTAGTTCCTTTTGAAATTTGCTTGAGCATCCCTTTTTCACCTAAGCGGAAGCACTTTCATATAGCTTTCCATTTTGCTCTTGGTAATTTCACTAAAGCTAATAAGTTTTCGCCTAAGCGAGAATTAGACAGAATCATTTGTGTGTTAATTCTCTTAAGCAAAATAATTTCACTCGAGCGAATTTTGTCCAGTAGCCATCCTTATTCATTTCGTTTGGGCAAAGCCTTATTGCTTTGAGCGAATATGTTCAAGCTCCACAGGGAGATGGCACCTTTTTTCATACACCAATTGATAAGGTGAGAATCTTGTTATGGCTTTGAAAGCTGTTCTATATGCCCATAAAGCATCATCAAGTTTTAAAGACCAATCTTTTATGCTTTGAGAAATCGTCTTTTCTAAGATCCTTTTGATCTCTCTGCTGGATACGTCCACTTGACCATTGCCCTAAGAATGATATGGAGATGTCACCTTATGCCTGACTCCATAGTGCTCTAAACACTTTTGAAGTTGCATATTACAAAAGTGAGAACCTCTACCACTTATTATCACACGAGGGGTACCAAATCTTCTAAAAATGTTTCTTTTTAAAAATTTGATAACAGTTTTGGCATCCGCCTTGACATAGGCCATTGCTTCTACCCATTTTGAGACGTAATCAACTACTACAATAATATATTCATTCGAGAATAAGGTAGGTAATGGTCCAACAAAGTCTATGCCCCAATAATCAAACAGTTCTATTTCTAGAATGGTTGTCAATGGCATCTCATTTCTTTTGGATATACTTCCTGTCCACTGGTAAGCATCACAATTCTGCATGAAAGCATTGACATCTTTAAATAAAGAAGGCCAATAGAAACCAGACTGAAGAACTTTAGCAGTTGTCTTTTCTCCACTGAAATGGCCTCCATAAGCTGAGCTATGACAATGCTATTGTGACATCCCGACGCTGTTGAGGGCGGGGAGTGATCACCGGTGCATGGGCACAGACAAGGAGCGGCTCCTGGCAGGCTTCCAGTGGGAGGGACACATGAACGAATCGAATACATACCGGAATGAGAGGGATCTAAAGACTGTATAGGTATGGGACTATACAGTCGAGGATAGCTTAAAGAAATGAATTCGTACTACCTATACCAACAAATGCATTAGCCTTTTCGGTAGCCTATCACTTAAGAACTCCAAAGTTAAGCGTACTTAACTTGGAGTAATTCTGGGATGGGTGACCTCCTGGGAAGTTTTCAGGAAATGTGTGAGTGAGGACAAAAGCGCATTGGAAAGGTCTCGTGTTGGTCTGTGGGGCAAGTCGTTCATTCCTGAAAAGCGGCCGGGGCGTTACAGTGGTATTAGAGCCTAGCCTCTCCTAGTATGGTATGGTTTGAGGACGAACCATGCGGAAGCTGGTGGGCATGTGACATCCCGGCGCTGTTGAGGGCGGGGAGTGATCGCCGGTGCATGGGCACGGACAAGGAGCGGCTCCTGGCAGGCTTCCAGCTGGGAATGTGACATCCCGGGCACTGTTGAGGGCAGGGAGTGATCGTCGGTGCATGGGCACGGACAAGGAGCGGCTCCTGGTAGGCTTCCAATGGGAGGGACACATGAACGAATCAAATACATACCAGAATGAGAGGGATCCAAAGACTGTATAGGTATGGGACTATACAGTCGAGGATAGCTTAAAGAAATGAATTCGTACTACCTATACCAACAAATGCATTAGCCTTTTCGGTAGCCTATCACTTAAGAACTCCAAAGTTAAGTGTGCTTAACTTGGAGTAATTCTAGGATGGGTGACCCCTGGGAAGTTCTTAGGAAATGTGTGAGTGAGGACAAAAGCACATTGGAAGGGTCTCGTGTTGGTTTGTGGGGCGAGTCGTTCATTCCTGAAAAGCGGCCGGGGCGTTACAGCTATAATATGCTCCAGGCTTCTTGTTGGGATACACATCTTCAAAGAATGTTGTCTGAACCAAGCTTAAATAAGTATGGATTGTCCCAAACAAATTGTCATGCCTCTTTCAGAAACTTCTTCTTTTGTTGCCATGTAAAATCCTCAGGAAGAATTCTTGCAGCTTTAAAGTTTGCTATGTCTACGAACCATGGCCTCTCCTGGATCAACAGTAGCTTCTCATCTGGGAAGTCATCTTGAACTTCAAGTTGTGATTGTGTAACTTCAAGATTGACCAATCTAGAGAAATGATCTGTAACATGGTTTTTACTTCCCTTTTTATCCTGAAAAATCAAGTCCAATTCTTGTAAAAGAAGAATCCACCGGATCAATCTGGGCTTGGAATCAGATTTATTCAACAAATACTTGATAGCTGCATGATCTATAAAAACAACAACTCAGGAACCAATTAAATAAGATCTAAATTTTTCAAGACTATACATTACTTCTAGCGATTCTTTTTCAGTGGTGGCATAATTGATTTGAGCCTCATTTAAAACCTTACTAGCATAATGTATAAGATGAAAATTTTAGATTTCCTTTTACCCAATACTGCTCCGACTGCATAGTCACTCGCATCACGCATGATTTCAAAATCTAATTTACAGTTGGGAGTGACTATGATAGGTGCAGTAATCAATTTTTGTTTCAACAATTGAAAAGGAGACAAACAAGAATCGTCAAAGTGGAAAAAAACATCTTTATGCAACAAATTACTCAATGGTTTGGCAATTTTTGAGAAATCCTTGATAAACTTTCTATAGAAACCTGCATGTCCAAGAAAACTTCTAACTCCTTTGACATTGATTAGTGGAGGCAGCTTCTCAATCACTTCCACTTTTGCACAATCTACTTCAATGCCTTTACTTGAAATTGTGTGGCCTAACACAATGCCTTTGGTTACCATAAAATGGCATTTTTCCCAGTTTAGCACTAAGTTAGTTTCCACACATTTTTGAAGTACAATATCAAGATTCTCCAAACATTCATCAAATGATTTTCCAAAAACTGAAAAGTCATCCATGAAAACTTCAATGCTTTTTTCCACGAGGTCAGCAAAGATGGCAAGCATACACCTTTGAAAGGTGGCTGGAGCATTACAAAGTCCAAAGGGCATTTTTCTGTAAGCAAAAACACTGAAAAGAGAAGTAAATGTTTTTTTCTCTTTGTGTTCTAGAGCTACAGTGATTTGATTATAACCTGAATATCCATCCAAAAAGCAATAGTAAGCTTGACCAGCTAATCTTTCCAGTATTTGATCCATAAATGGTAATGGAAAATGATCCTTCCTTGTTGCCTGATTGAGTTTTCTATAATGAATGCACATCCTCAATCCAGTTATTGTCCTGGTGAGGATCAACTCATTATTTTCATTCTTTACGACAGTCATCCCTCCCTTCTTTGGCACCACTTACACAGGACTCACCCAAGCACTGTCTAAAATAGGATAAATCATCCCAGCTTCTAGTAATTTCATGACTTCCTTTTTCACTGCCTCCTTCATGGTTAGATTCAATCTTCTTTGAGGTTGTGCTATAGGTTTATATTCCTGTTCCATGTAAATATGGTGCATACAGTATAAAGGACTGATACCTTTCAAATAATTCAATCTCCATCCAATTGCTCCTTCATTTTCTTGAAAACGTCAATTAATCTTTCTTCCCCGACCTCTAGCAAACTGTTGCTAATCACCATAGGTTTTTATTCTTTATCATCTAAGAAAACATACTTCAAATGTGAGGGAACCTTTTTTAATTCCAACTTCTGGATTTCCCTTTCTTGCCCGAAGTAGCGTGGCAACAAAATGGATGTACTTCTTATACTTGGGAACGTGAGGATGACATGAGGCAGCAGTATCCCGAGCTATTTTATTGAGGTAAGCGTGTGTTTGAATTTTGAGGACGAAATTCTTTGAGGGGGGAAGAATTAAATAAAATCCGAGACAAGGGAAAAATTTTCCCAAAAATTCTGAACGGCTAACAGGGGAAATCGGAACAGGAATCCGACCAAAGAAGGGAAGAACCGGGTCAGGATGCCCCCACATTGGCAAGGCCCAATATCGATTAAATAATAGCCAGCGGAAGAAAGTGCCTAAGCGAACAATGATCGCTGAGCGAAACCTTACTCGCCCAAGCAAACAAGGCACTCAGATAATTCGACCACTCGGAATCTAAACTCAAGTCCACTCGGTATCCTCATCACTCGGAATCGGAGCCTAAGTTCACTCGGTAACCTTATCACTCGGAATCTGAACTTAAGTTCACTCAGTAACCTTATCACTCGGAATCTGAACCTAAGTTCACTCGGTAACCTTATCACTCGGAATCTGAACCTAAGTTCACTTGGGAATTATTCCCTCGGCCATTACACTCGGAATCTATAAGTTTTCCTCGCTCGGAATATTTTCCACAGTCTCGTATCACTCGGAAATGTTTCACATATTTTTCACTCGGCATATTTGATCTCTCTTACCTTGAGAACTCTCTACAAGGTCAAGTCTCGCTTAAGGATTTTATAGCTTCGTTCACTCAGAATACTCTAGTTTCTCTTCACTCGGGAAATTCTAATAAGTTCTTACTCGGGAAGTTTTTAAGTCAATTCCCACTCGGAATTACATGACTTTACTCACTCGGGATATCATGGCCTTATCCACACGGAATAGGCTTATTAAAAGGGATTTCTCACATAACACCCTTCGAATGATCCTCCTAGGGAAATAGTCCTTTAATGAGCATAACTCACTCGGAATTAGCCCAACCCTTCTTTATTCAGAAGAGGGTCTCTTATCTAACCTCACTCGGATTTACCTTAGCTCTCCCTTACTCGGAATCATGCAAGCATTATTCATTTAGTAGAAAATAAATGTACACAACTTAGACATTCACCCACATCATTACCCACTGAACAAGATAAAACACATAGCATTATATATATATTGAAATATGTTTAGTTTTACTCTCAATACTGAGAGAGTTTAAATCCTACACATTAAAAATAGAACGTTAAACTAAGAGCCGACCAAGGCTATACAAAAACCATCTATACAATATATATATACATGTACACTTCCACTGTACAACGCACTTCCCAGCAAATGGTGCTCTCCCATCATTCCTCATTCTGAGCAACATCCACTGAAATATGGTCACAATAGGGGTGAGCTTTTATATATAAAATGACAGTAATGACTCAGAAAATCCTCTAGCTTTCCACTACACAACATTATCTCTCAATCAATCTATCATATGCACTGTCATTTGATATATCCACACACAGTATCATTCAATCAGAATTTATTCAAATAACACACAGCCATATTAATCAGTAATACACAACCATATTGCTCATATTGATATTCCCCACACATACGCATATAACCACATTGAGCTCATCAAGAGTATAAGTGTGCACACATTAATTTTAGTCAGATCCGATCAGTTTTTTATTAATTTTTATGTTGCAACATAGGCTCCAAGCCTTTTTCTCAGCTCCAAGTTGATCCGGCCGTTTTACTGGTACCAAACCGTTTTCCCTCACACGTAACACAATCGCTCCAAGCGACAACGGGAGTGTTACGGGTAGCCCCGAGTCCAACTCGGTAAGCTTGCCTTGAGTCCAACCCAAGGACTTTCACCAAGCGTCCAACGCTAGTACACGAGTGTTTCACTCGGTATTTCCTTGAGTCCAACCCAAGGTCTTTTATTATTTTTCCATACATATTCATTAGCACAACAGTGGCATTTCACTCGGTAAAATCACATAACACATGCATCTCATGTATTCATTATGAAATCCCATCAGATTTATCCCAGTATTTACATGCATATAATCATAAGATATCAATCAGAGATTTACCCTCGGCTTCTCAGTACAAGTACTCGGTAATCATACCATTATTCGCAACAAAACGGTTTCATGCTTTCTAATATAAAAATCTACACAGGAACTAACCAACAGTCCCACAAGATACACTCGGTATTAGTAATATCAATAACATATACCACATGCTGTTAAGTGTTAAACTACACACGGGACTCAGCATAACAAACTCTTAACGCATGCACTCGGCCAACACAGATCCAGTACATTTTCATATGTTTACTAACACACATCTCATGGACGGAGAAGGATATAACCATACGTGATTCAGCTAACGCGCACACACACCCGGTATTCGAAAGTTATCATCATATGATTCACACAATCAACATATTCACAACCATAAACACAAAATGCAGTACTTTCAGCCGGGATCCGTCCATAATTATGCATTTGAGATGTAAAGCGCCCCCTACCTACTGGAAAGATGCAAGAAGCTCCTCCATTTTCAGTGTTGACCCGTGCTCTGCTCGTTCCCTCAGTCTCTCTCGCTCAACAACTTTTAGATCCAGACGAACACCACACACAGTTTGGAGAAACTGGGAGCTGCTTCTCCTCCGAACGATCGCTCCTTGCCAACAGTGGGATCTTCGAGTCCCCCAAAATACCATAGTCGCACGTTGATGGGGAGGAAGGAAAACAGAGAAGAAAAAGAGAAGTAGAAGGTGAAGAAGAAAAGTCTCGTAGGAATTTGAGAGAATGAAGGGGTGGTTTATCTTCAGCACATGGGCCAACAGAAAAAGGCAGAGAGTGAGCAGGTGGGAAACGTGCAAATGGGGCCACCATCCAATCATGTTTCATATCCAATTACTTCCATCAGCATTAAGTTTTCTTTTATTTTAAATTAACTCTCAATTGGCATTTAATATTAATCTTGCTATTAATTAAATAATCGGGATGTTACATCAATACTCAAGAGGGGGGTGAATTGAGTGTTTTAAAAAAATTTAACTTGGAATGCCCTTGAACTTGGTTCTTTATGCAATCTTAATGAGATATGAAAAACTTCTCAAGCAACAACAATTAAATGTATAATAATTTGTTTGATTTGAGATAAAGAACCTCTTTAAGACAAGTGAGACTTAAGAGAGAAATGAGAATCAAGATTGAATAATGGTTTGGTAATTTTATCAAACAGTTGGTGTGCAGGTAGTTTAGTAACTTCTTATGAACATAATTGATTCAAGCAATCAACTCAGGCAATTTAACAAATAGTTGGTATGCATATATAAATAAAGAGTTCAAGGTAAGAAGAAATGCAAACCAATTTAACAAGTTCCACCAATCCGGTGTACGTCTCGCCTTCAAGCAACCCACTTGAAGGATTCCGCTATTGAAGATTTGAGATACAAGCTTTGAGCAATTGTCTCCTAGTGTCCCACACTCAAGAACCTAATTCTCACAAGCAAAGGGCAACCCACCCAATCTCACAATCTCTCGATATCCCAAAGGTTGAACCCCAACCTTTGTAACCACTCAACCTAGAGTGAACTTTGGTGTTTGATGTTTGTGTTTACAAGCAATATACTCTCTCAATAGAGTGGACAAGCAAATGAAGTGCTCTCACAATTTCTAACTCTCAACAAGAGAGGATATACAAGTTCTAAAGCTCAAGGATTCAGAATATACAAAGAAAATGAACACACTAAGCACAAATGTAAGTAAATATTGATTGCCTCTTGTTGTGTATCTTGTGCTTGAGTTGGGGATCCATATATAAAGCCTTGAAGGTCCTCCTAGCCGTTGCATAATGAGTTTTAGGTTGTCCCTTCATGTAGTGGGTGTTTGGATCTGAGTTTCCCACTCAAAAGTGTCTTTTTAATGGTGTTTCCCACTACTTGAATCGATTCATACCTTTTTGAATCGATTCAAGACATTCTGATTTGGGCATTTTGGGCTTCCAGGTGCGTGTGAATCGATTCAAGCTTTGGTGAATCGATTCAGGGTGTTCTGTTGAGTTCCTGGGTTGTCAGCTTCGTGTGAATCAATTCAGGCCTTGGTGAATCAATTCAGGCCATTCTGTTTTCAAAATTTTAAGACTTCCAGGCCTCTAAATCGATTCATACGTATATGAATCGATTCAAGCCATGTTGTTGGTTTTTTTCCATGCCTTTTGATGTTTCCTTGATGCATTTTGAGTCATGGTTCCTTTCCTTGATCCTCATGCTTTGTTTTCTTGATTCTTTGAACATATGGGATCATTGTCTTCATGATTTCTTGAACCTTTGATTTGGGTACATCCAATGTGTTGTTTTGTTTTATTTACTTCACTTGTTTTTGATCCATGGATGATGTTCTTCATTTTATTGGATACTTGTCATTATCAAAACCTGTCTACAACATGCAAATACACAGATATGAGGCATGAACTCATTAGGAGATAAAGGAAACTATGTCTGCTTATTATTAGAGAATAATGGCAAATTATAGCTAAGAATCAAGAAAAGATTAATGCATTCTGAGTTAAAGACCTGACGCGCAGCGTCACAGCTACGTGTAGCGTCAGGTCCAAATCCCCCACCATAAATTGGGCTCATTGCCAAGGGTTTTGGCATCTAATACCATAACATAAATTTAGAAGATTTCATCCTATTCTTGAGCTGAGTTACGAAAATAGCTTTCATATATTTGAGATTATTGTCTTAAGTCTAGTTTCTTTCCATTTTGTGAAGTTCCTTTCAAGTTCAAGTCATTGTTCATCATGTCTCCACTTGTAAGTGTTTTTTTTACTTTCACAATGTGTAACTAATCTGTTTATGTTGGAATTGGTGAACCAATCTATCGAGATGATGATGTGATTATGAATATTGCATGTTTATGATTCAAGTTTCATGTTAGTATTTCAATATGGATTTCAAACGAGAGAATGATTTTCATGCGTGTTAAAATTACTTTAGACGGATGTAGAAGTTAAAATACCCTTAATATATCAATTACTAGGGATAGAGTTAGTAATTATTGTTATGTTATGGCCAAGGCTTAAAGCAAGTTTTTATTGAGAAAGCATCTAAGGGATCAGTACCATAACTATTTAGAATTTATTCACCGAGGGATCAGGTTTAATGATCTTAAGCTGCAATGACATAAACTTGATAATTAAATATGCATGTTTATAGTTACTTTGATATATTTATAGTGCGGGAATTCTAATTCCAACATAGTTTGTCATTCTGTTTTATATCTCAAGTATTGGAGCTATTATTCTAAAATATTTGTTTTACAGTTATTTTCTAGATAGTTTTATAGTTTTACATTACTCTTGATCAATGTATAAATTAATCTTGGAATCTATGAATAATGTACAAAGTTATATATGAAATATTCTATTGTTAATAAGTATGATACTTTTGCCTGCAGTAAATCAAAATTACTGCCTTTTAATAAAAACCATTAATCTTTGTGAGAATGATATCTATAAATTTTTGAAAACTACAATGATAAATTGGTGCACTTGCCAAAAGCCTAACAAGTTTTCTGGCGCTGTCAATGGGGATTAATTTGATTTTCAATAATAGTAAATTTTTAATTACTGTGGTAAAATTTTCTTTACTTTTTAACTTAGGTAAAAAGAAATTTTCCACTTTTACTTTTTGCTTATACAATTATTTATTCACTTTTACTTTTTCTTTAATTATTCTTGTTACACTAACTTTTTTGTTTAATTTGTGTATGCAAACTCGATCTTTAGCAGGAAAACTCTTATTTGATCCTGAGATCGAGAAATTTGTAAGAAAACTTAGATCTTTAAAATCTAAAACTTCTTCTTCAACTTCATCTTCTTTTCGTAATTTTGAAAATTTTAACATGGCTAGAGAACAACAAAGACAGACTTTGGGATAGTTTACTGCTATTTATGGACCACCTTGTGTATCAAGAATGTTTCAAGGACCTGTTGCAGCGATGGAGATTAAACTTGCTACATTAAATATAATTCAAAACAATCAATTTTTTGGTGTAAATCATGAAGAACTATATGAACATTTATCTATTTTTTATGAATTATGCAGCACAATTGGTTTTGAACCCAATCAAGAAGAATATATGTACATGAGATTATTTCCTTTTTCTATGGTTGGGAAGGTGAAAGAATCGTTTAAATCTTGTCCCTCTGGTAGTTTTACAAACTGGTCCAATGTCGAAAGAAAATTTTTAGAAAGGTTTTCTTCCCCTTCTAAATATTTTGAAGCTATGAATGTGACATGCCTGATTTTCCAGAATAGGAGCCTAAGCTATCGGGACCTCCGAGAATGTCTGTCTAAGTATTTTAGGAGAGTGAGGCTTAGGCCTAATCCCTAGATCATCATAAGGATGTAAGAAAGTGAGATTTGAGAGGATGTGAGTGATATAGTTGTTTTCATATAAAGGAATGAAGAGTTCAATAAAAGAGAATCAAGTTTGTATAATATGAACTCAAGGGAATGGATGTGTCAAGTTTAAACACAGAGGTTGTAATATAGTATAGTTGTCGTTCCACTGAGGAGGTGTTAGCATGAAAATCTTAGCTTTGAACTGAGTTGATAGAAAGTTTTGTTCTGGATTGTTATAAATGTTGCTGATTGAAAAAGTAATAAATAACAAAAAGTGAAATTTTGCAAAAGATAACAGTGAATAATTTTGAGAAAAATCAGTTTTGTAAAACAGGGATTGGTTTCATCACATCTCACCTTTTGTAAGCTACATCAGTTTTTACGTAAGTAACTTAAAAAGATAATTTCTACGTCATAATCGAAGTCATTTGCATCAATCCCTCGACTATAAAATTCATAAGAATGATTTCAAACCGCTGATCCCTCAGTCACTTTGAAATCATCCCAGCATTATCAATCGATTGTTTTAACGTTTATTGCGTTAGATGCCATCCCTGGCTACCTACTCACAATAAGTATTTCATTCAGATTTGCTTTCAAAAGTCACTTCCCAGCATACTTGAGAAAACTTAAAACAAGAAAATAGTGATCAAGTACTTTCAAGCATTAAACACAGAAGGAAATACAAAAACTTATCAAATCTCATTACAACATAAAAACTTACAGCAACATTACTTCAGGATTGAATGGATTACAACCAATCCCATAAGGGAGTTTAGCTACTCATGCTTTGCATTTTCACCTTCAAAATATGGATACAAAAAATAATGGAGAAGGTTGGATTGTGAGGGAAATACAAGGGATGAATCTGATGCTTGATGTCCTGTTTTCTGCTTGATTTATAGGAGTTATGGTTCAGCTTCCTTTGCCACTTGCATAGACCCCATGAAGGAATATTCGGAGACATGCAGAAACACAAGAAAATGGTTGAGTTGGCATCACACTATTGGTGAATATTAAATTAAAAATCCCATACTGCATGAGTCACGCTTGAGCTTAAAGGTCAAGCTCAAGCGTGGAAGGTTGTAATGTTCACTAGTTGTTTCACGCTTAAGCTCCTCTTAACCACGCTTAAGCGTGGCCTTCTTGTTTAGTACGCTAGTTTCCATGCTTGATTCACGCTTGGGCGAGCTCGAACTTATGCTTTGTTATCTATCAGTCACGCTCAAGCGTGGAATGCTTGCACTCAAGCGCTCTTCTTCTCAATCCACGCTTAACTCACGCTCAGGCGTGCTTGGACCCACGCTCAAGCGTCCCTTTCTTATGCTCAAGCATGATGGGGGCTGATGCTAAATTAAGTCACGCTCAAGTTTCATAAGTCCCTGCTCAGGTGCACCAGCTATGTCCAGGGTCACGCTTGAGCGAGCTCGGGCTCGCGCTCAAGCGTGAGGTTCTTCTTAATACTTCTCGCTCAAGTTGCCTTCAAGCGTGGGGGTTGTCTTTATTAAATCATGCTTAGGCGTGTTGAGTGCCACGCTCAAGCATCCCTGGGCTTTGATGTGTTGGTTCTTCTTGGTTTCTTCAAGCCTTGTTGGTACTTTTTTCACATATTTTGTCAAATCAAGCTTGTTTTACACAATGTGTTATTTTCAACAAAAATCATGCTTAATTAATTACTAATCTAATTAAATTCTTTCAAAAATGAGTTTAATTGAAGTATTAAATCAATGTGAGATAGCACTTATCAAACTCTCCCCAACCTAGATTTTTGCTTGTCCTCAAGTAAAAGAAGTTTGGAAAGGGAATCAAGCATTCAATAAGATCAGATTCTGTTGCAGACAAAATTTTAAAAGACAATAATTTCAGTTTATACTTAGGCAAATGATCTCCTTAATACCAATTCTTTGAAATGTAATGCACCATTAATTTGTTCTCAAAGCAGGTAACCAATTGCTGTAAGAATAAGGAACTCTCATTATTTCTCACCAGGTGTGTGTGTTGCATATTCATCATGAGAACTGCCTAATTAACATTGCCGGTCATTTCCAATCAAAATCAATTCATAAGATAAGTAAGGATCAAAAAGGTCTTTTCATGGTTGTAATGAGGCTGGGCTATCAAGAATGCTTGGTTTTTCTTGGATTCAAAATGCATGCATGAAGGAGAGCATATGTTCTGAAATTTTTCAAACTTGTATGAGGCTTCTTCCTTTGTGCTTCAGAATTCTTTGTTTCTCTTTTTCTAGTTCTCTTTTGTTTAAAGTTTTTGGAGAACTTTACTAACTTTTTTTCTTCAGCCTCAGCTTCTTTTATCACCCTTTTGGAAAAGTGTTTTATGCTCATATCAAAATTTTTAAGCATGCTGATAAGGTAAGATTTTATTTCTCATGCCTGGTTTAGGGTGTTTGAATAAAATTTTTGGCTCAAAAATGGGCTAAAAAAATTAGGATATATTTAAAGGTAGCTTTTTGGCTCTGGGTTTATTTTATTTTCAAAATTTGCCTTTATCATTTCCTTGCTTAATCTAAAAAAAATGTTAATCAGAAAATCAGGCAATGCTATTTGATAAATTCTCATGAGACTCTCAGTGTTTAAGTTTCTTACTTCTCACCAGGGTATAGGGCTACTTCCATATTCTAACAGAAAAGGGTTCAAGGATGTAAATAATCAAGAGTACATTCATTTCATTTCCCTGGTTCTTAATTCAGCCATTTTGCCTTTTAAAAATTAGTGTTTCTGTCTAAAATTATTTTGCTGCTTAGAAACTTTTCTTTTTAAAAAGTTAAATCTTGGTTGGGTTTTTCAAAAATGTTACATTGTCAAGCATCAAAATAAACAAAAAATCTCAAACAATTCCAAAGCATGCTGCAGTAATATCAACTAAAAGAGTTCAAAGAAAAACTATATAATGTCAGTTAGAAAGAAAACTTAAAGTAGCAAATTAAACCAATTAAAAACTACAGCATTAAAATTCATCACTCATCCTCAAAGGAATCTTCTTCTGCTCCCTGGTTTCTTTCTGGAGGTTGCTCTGAAGAAGGTCCTGGCCTCTCTTGTGCTGTCTCACCCCCTCCCACAAAAGGAGGCCTGTCCCTAGGCCAAGCAATGAGGGCTTCAAATTGGGCAGGGTGCATCCAAGGATTGGGTTGTCCTGCAGGGATGCTGTGATATAGGCCATTATGAATATGCATCAAACCTCTATGATTAGCATTTTGCTGTACCAGAAGGTGGCTGAGTTGGATTTTCAAGAGGTGAATGCCCTGTAAAATCATGGTGGTTTCTGTGCTGAGAAGAGGAGGAGTAGGTTCTGGTCCTGCCTGTGGTGGTGCTGGCTGTGGCTGTTGCTGGGCTTCTTGTGTGCTTCTGGCCTGCTTGAGAATATTTTTGGTCAGCAATCACAAATTTGTGAATTTTATCAGAGAGTATTTGGGCCAGATCAATGGAAATGTCATCTTGTAAAATGCAGTATAATAAATAACACCTGCTGAAAATTAGATCAGAAACATGGGCATTAGGTGTTATATTTGCAAGCAAAAAGGACGTCCATACTTGAGAGATGGAGGTCATGTCTTTTCTGAGAACTCACAGTGGGTTCTCTCCTTGCCCCCTCTGAAAGTGATGCCCTGGAATACATATGGATGCTTCAAGATCACTCGTGGCAATGAGTTGGTTTCTTGCAAGCATGGCAGCATATTCACATATCTCTCCCTCTCCTAGGTTCATAATGCTTCCTAAGTAAAAATTGATTTTATCCCTATCATAGGAGAGCCAAGTTCCCCTCACATAAGTCTTTCTATCTCCTGCTCCATCCCTTGTCCAAGCATTAGCATAGAACTCTCTGACAATTTCTGGGTCATACTTGTCTCTTAGGTAGCATATCTTCAACCGATTTCTCCTCCGTATAACTTGCACGAAGTCATCACAATCTCCTAAGGCCAAATCCACCTTTCGTTCTGGTATGAAGGTCCAGTTGGAGATGTCCTCATAACGCTTACTCTTATCCTTGTTCCTGAATTTTGGGGCATTGTCTTGGTCATCAGTGCGTGGCCTCTTTCCTTTATTTCTTCTGGATGACCTTTGAGGAGAAGTGGTTGGAGGGTGATTAGGTGCAACCTGCTTAGTTCTTGCCATCTGTAATCACCTATCAAGGAGTGTGACATTATAAGTACATAATCCTCTCAACAATATAACAGAGCATTTTAGTCCTAAGGCTAAGCATTAGGGAAAGCTACTTCGTACTAAGTATGCTTATTATGTATGATGAGGATCATGCAAAACAAATGCTTTCCAGGACTTTTTACGAACACTTAGCATGCATTACAAAGAATTTGAAGCATAATAGTACCGATCTCTTTTTCTAAACATCCTAGAAAATAATCAACTTCAGATCATAATAGGCATACAGTAGGATTGAAAAGAAATTGGTTACAGACTTCAATGCATGCATTCATGAAAAGGGGTCTCATTTCTCATATGATGCAATTTAAAAGAGGAAAGTCTAGTGGTCACCTGAGAGAAGCAGAGAGTGATGCAGAGGAGAGAAGATATACTTAGTTTCAATGAAATGCAGTAAAATGTACCTTGTGAGGGGAAGGAACAAATGGTGAGAGGAGATGGTCGGTTACAAAACTTGTAGAGTCAGGAGAGGTAATGGACGGTTATTTGAGTGGAAGAGTTAATGGTCAGTTACAAAATATTCCATTTATTAGCATCAGGGGCCATTTTGAATTTCTCGCTCGAGCGTGGGCATATCACGCTTAAGCGTGATCGACCAGTGATGGTACATTTGAGCGTTTAAATTTGTCTCGCTTAGGCGCTCTCAATATTCTCTTAAGCGTGCATATCTTGATGTAGTATGTACTTCCTTGCTTAAGCGTATTGCCATTCGCCCAAGCGAATTTAAATTAAAATCCAATCAGTTGTTGCTCGCCTAAGCGTGTGTCTGTCACGCTTGAGCGTGATATTCACAAATGGTACCTGATGCTTCTCGCTTAAGCATGAAGTATTCTTGCTTTAAGCATGACAGTCTTTTAATTACTCTCGCTTAAGCGCAACAGATCATGCTTAAGCGTGATCAGGTTTATTTTGTTGAAAATTCCCTTTGATTGGTACCACGCTTAGAGCGTGAGTCCTTTGCTTAAGCCTGATGTGGATAGTATATAGCTCACCTTGGCTCGCTTGAGCGAGTATATCCAGCGCTTGAGCGTGAAATATATGAGACATGACTTACCTTGTCTTGCTTAGGCGAGAGTCTTCAAGCTTGAGCGAGAGGATTTCCTGATGCTCTCCTCACTGTCTTTCCCTGTTTAAGCATACCTTTTTACTCTTGCTCTTTTTGATGAGTGACCTACAAAAATAAACAGAAACTTTAATAATATTTAAAGTGAAATTCACATGCAAAGAAAGCATAAAAGATTGGGTTGCCTCCCAATAAGCGCTTGTTTATCGTCTTTAGCTTGACGCCTGAGTTTGATCATGGATCCTTCAGTAGAATATCGGTGACGACCTTCTCCACCTCTCCTCCTAAATAAGGCTTTAATCTTTGTCCATTTACAACCCAAGTTCTTTCAGACTTAGGGTCCTGTAATTCAACAACCCCATAAGATTTCACCTCCTTCACAATAAAGGGTCCTGACCATTTAGATTTGAGTTTTCCTGGAAACAGTTTCATCCTTGAATTGAAAAGAAGAACAGATTGTCCCTGGTGAAAACTTTTCTTCATGATGTGCCTATCATGGTAAGCCTTCATTTTATCTTTATAAATCCTTGATGAGTCATAAGCCTGATTCCTCCATTCTTTTAACTTGTGCATCTGGATTTTCCTCTGTTCAGCTGATGCCCTTGGGTCATAGTTGAGTGCTTTCATTGCCCAAAATGCTTTATGTTCAAGTTCAACTGGAAGATGGCAGTTTTTTCCATATACCAACTGATAAGGTGAAAATCCAGTTGGTGCCTTGTAAGTTGTTCTATAAGCCCATAGAGCGTCGTCCAGTTTCAACGACCAATCCTTTCTACTTTGACTAATTGTCTTCTCCAGTATCCTCTTAATTTCTCTGTTGGATACTTCTACTTGGCCATTGGCTTGCGGATGGTAAGGGGAGGTTACTTTGTGCTTGACTCCATAATGTTCTAGGCATCGTTGGAGTTGGGTGTTGCAGAAATAAGAGCCTCTGTCACTTATCAGCACTCTTGGAGTGCCAAACCTGCTGAATATGTGTTTCTTAAGAAATTTGATGACAGTCTTGGCATCAACTTTAATACATGCCATGGCTTCTACCCACTTTGAGGCATAGTCTACTGCCACAATAATGTATTCATTTGAAAATGACATTGGTAGTGGCCCAATAAAATCTATGCCCCAGCAATCGAAGACTTCTATTTCCAAGATGGTGGTTAATGGCATCTCGTGTCTTCTTGATATGCTACCTGTCTTCTGACATGCATCACAGTGCTGCATAAATACATTAGCATCTTTAAACAATGAAGGCCAATAAAAACCTGATTGGAGGATTTTAGCTGCTGTCCTTTCGCCATTAAAGTGTCCTCCATAGGGTGAGCTGTGGCAGTGCCATAAGATACTGTTAGCTTCTTCTTGGGACACACATCTCCTCAAAATATGGTCTGATCCAAGTTTAAACAGGTAAGGATCGTCCCATATGAATTGTTTTGCATCTTTCAAAAGTTTTTTCTTCTGTTGCCATAAAAGATCATCAAGCAATACTCCAGCAGCCTTAAAGTTTGCCATGTCTGCAAACCATGGCCTTTCTTTCATCATTAATAGCTTTTCATCAGGAAATTCTTCCTTCACCTCAGGTTGGAGTAGTGTGACTTCCTGATTAACAAGACGGGATAAGTGATCTGCAATAAAATTTTCGCTGCCCTTTTTGTCTTTGACTACTAAGTTGAATTCTTGCATCAGCAAGATCCATCTAATTAGCCTGGGCTTAGAATCAGGTTTATTCAGCAGATATTTAATAGCAGCATGGTCAGTAAAAATAGTGATTTTGGAACCAATCAGATAAGGTCTAAATTTTTCCAGGCCATACACTATTGCTAAGAGTTCTTTTTCTGTTGTTGCGTAATTTGTTTGTGCAGGGTTCAAAACTTTGCTAGCATAGTGTATGACATGAAAAACTTTTGCCTTCCTTTGTCCTAATACGGCCCCAATAGCATAATCACTGGCATCACACATCATTTCAAAGTCTAATTCCCAATCAGGGGCAACTATTACAGGTGCACATGTTAGTCTATATTTTAAGGTTTCAAATGCATGTAAACAAGAATCGTCAAAAACAAAAGGAGTGTCTTTGTTTAAGAGATTACTCAAAGGTTTTGCAATTTTTGAGAAGTCCTTGATGAATCTTCTATAGAATCCTGCATGGCCCAAGAAGCTTCTTACTCCTTTCACGTTCCCTGGTGGTGGTAATTTCTCAATTACTTCTACTTTTGCTTTGTCCACTTCAATGCCTCGTTTGGAGATTTGATGTCCTAACACAATGCCTTCGGTGACCATGAAGTGGCACTTTTCCCAATTTAAAACTAAATTGGTGTCCACATATCTTTTCAGTACTATGGTCAAATTTTTCAAACATTGATCGAATGATGGACCAAAAATAGAGAAATCGTCCATGAAGACCTCAATACATTTTTCCACCAAATCATAGAAGATAGCTAGCATACATCTTTAAAATGTTGCAGGAGCATTACATAACCCAAAGGGCATTTTTCTGTATGCAAACACCCCAAAAGGACATGTGAATGTTGTTTTTTCTTGATCTTCTGGTACAACTACTATCTGGTTGTAGCCTGAGTAACCATCCAGAAAGCAGTAGTATGCTTGTCCTGCAAGTCTTTCCAGCATTTGATCCATGAAGGGCAGAGGAAAATGATCTTTTCGGGTTGCAGTGTTCAGTTTTCTATAGTCGATACACATCCTCCATCCTGCGACTGTTCTTGTAGGGATCAATTCATTTTTTTCATTTTGTATGACGGTGATTCCTCCTTTCTTCGGAACAACCTGCACAGGACTTACCCAAGAGCTATCAGAAATTGGATAAATTATACCAGGTTCTAGTAATTTAATTACCTCCCCTTTCACTACTTCCTTCATTGTTGGATTCAAGCGTCTCTGTGGCTGAGCAATTGGTTTAAATTCTTGTTCCATATAAATGTGATGCGTACAGTAGGCTGGGCTTATTCCTTTCAAATCTTCCAGGGCTTATTCCTTTCAAATCTTCCAGTCTCCATCCAATTACTGTTGAGTGCTCTTTCAAGACTTGAATCAATTGCCTTTCATCTGTACTTGTCAATTCCTTATTAATAATAACAGGTTTTTGGTTATCATCATCAAGAAAAACATATTTCAAATGTGAAGGTAAGGCTTTTAACTCCACTTTTGGTAGGACAACTTCTTTTGTCTTCTCTGACAACTTTTCATAATGAATTTCTTTTTGAATGTCATGCTTGTCCTCCTTCGAGTTTCCCCCGTCCATTGTTCCATTTGCTTTAACGTTTAGCTCACCTAGTGGATCTTTGTTGAGCCATTCACTGGTTTGTTCTCTGATGGCTTCTTCTTCAATGTCAATTTTGAAGCACTGTTGCTTTTCCTTTGGATACTTCATTGCATCAAACACATTGAAGTTTACTTCCTCATCTTGCACTCTTACTTTTAGCTTTCCATCGTCCATATCAATAATTACTTTTGCGGTTTTCATGAAGGGTCTTCCCAGAATGAGAGGCACTTCTACATCTTCTTCAATATGCATTATGACAAAATCTATAGGAAATACGAACTTGTCAACTCGTACCAGCATATCCTCAGCTATGCCATATGGAAACTTCATAGATCGATTAGCAAGTTGGAGAGTCATCTGTGTTGGCTTCACCTCAAGATCTCCAATTCTTTTCACCATTGAGAGGGGCATTAGGTTAATGCTTGCTTCCAAGTCTAAGAGTGCTTTTCCTACTGGTAAAGTACCAATAGTCACTGGGATTGTGAAACTTCCAGGGTCTTTTGTTTTTTGTTGCAGTGCTTTTTGAATGATGGCACTGCATCCTACGGCGAGTTCCACTGTTTCTTCTGAAAATCTTTTCTTTTTTGTTAACATCTCCTTCATGAACTTTGCGTAAGTTGGCATTTGCTCCATGGCTTCCACAAAAGGTATGTTTATTTGCAACCTTTTGAAGATATCCATAAATCTTGCAAATTGCCTCTCCTTGTCTATTTTTGAAGGGTTCTTTGGATACGACAAACTTTTCAGCTGTGGTGCTGGGTCGTCTACCTTCTTCTTTCCTTCTTTTATTTCTTTCTTTTTTTCTTTTTCAACTTCCTCCTCCTTCATATGTACATCTTCAATTTTTTTATTTTTCTTTTCACTAACTTCCTCCTTTGTTTCTTTTTCAAAATTTCTTCCACTTTTTCTTCCACCTTGTCATCCTCTTTTTGTTGTCCAATGACCTTCCCACTTCTTGTTGTGATTGCTTTGCATTGCTCCTTCGGATTTAGGTGTGTATTGGCTCCGAATTGAGAGTTATGATGCTCTGCGATTTGACGAGCCAATTGCCCCACTTGAGTCTCCAGGTTTCTTATTGAAGCATCGGTGTTTTTCTGATTGGTGATTGAGACCTGCATGAATTTTTCTAGAGTATCCTTTAGTTTTGATGTCCTTTCTGTCAAGGAAGGGCCTTGTTGATAAGGTTGTTGTCTATTGGACGTGCTTCCTTCTTGCTTCCATCCACCATTTTGATTATTTCTCCATCCCTGTGAAAAATTGTTAGAGTAAGCATTGTTATTGAAGTTACCCTGCTTACCTTGGTTATTCATATATAGGATGGATTGGTCTCCTTGCTCTCCTTGACAGTGTCCATTCTGATGTTCTCCTCCATAAAAATCACATCTCATTTGTTCTTGTTGGTTTCCCGTAGAGGATTATACAGCATGCAGTTGTTGAGGGAGTTTTGCCATTTGCTGTGTCAGAGCTTCAATTTTGTTATGTCAAAATTTTGTTTTGAGCCAAAATGGCATCTGTTGTATTGAGTTCCAACATTCCCTTCTTTTGGACTTGTGTTCTGTCATGCTGAGCTTGGTAATCTGTGGATGATAATGCTTCAATAATCCTTGTAGCTTGCTCTGCATCCACTGTCATCATGGTTCCTCCAGCTGCTGCATCTAGTATCATTTTGGTATTTGTTTTAAGTTCACTGTAGAAGATATTCAATTGGGCAATATCTTCTAAGCCATGGTTTGGGCATCTTCTTAGGAGAGATTTGAAACGTTCCCATGCCTCGCAAAAGGGTTCATCATGGCTTTGTTTAAATGTTGTAATATCTGACTTAGCCTTGATAAATCTAGATGGTGGGAAGAATCTGTGTAGGAATTTCTCTTCCACTATGTCCCAACTGTTCAGGCTTTGATTTGGGTATGACTGAAGCCATTCTTTAGCTTTACCTGCAAGAGAAAAAGGGAACAATCTTAGATACGCTGCTTCAATTACTTCCTGTTCAAAGCCCATTGTTCCTACTAATTCATAGAATATGGCCAGGTGAGTGTATGGATCTTCACTGGACATTCCATGGAATTGATGGGAACTAATTAAACTAAGGAAGGCAGGTTTCATTTTTATAGCCCTGATTGTATTTGGTATAACAATGCTTGAGTAGTGTCTAGGTCCTTGTTGTAGAGTGTAATCTCTAAGTGTTCTCCTTGGTGGGTTTTGGTTGTTGCTGTTGACATCCATTGTATCGGAGGAAGCTTGTCCTGCTTGGAAGTTCTGCTTGGCTTTCTTTATTTTCTTGAGGAACCTGTCTATCTCTGGATCGAATGCAAATTGTTCTTTTGTAACCTGTCCTCTCAAGATCATAAATCAAGTACTCAAAATAGCAAAGTTGCTACCAAAATTAAAGACAAATTGAAAACAAATTTATTTACACTGTCTTGTCAATTCAATACTAAAATATTCAAACTTGAATCACCTCCCCGGCAGTGGTGCCAAAACTTGATACAATTGTTTTCATATAAAGGAATGAAGAGTTCAATGAAAGAGAATCAAGTTTGTATAATATGAACTCAAGGGAATGGATGTGCCAAGTTTAAACACAGAAGTTGTAATATAGTATAGTTGTCGTTCCACTGAGGAGGTGTTAGCATGAAAATCTTAGCTTTGAACTGAGTTGACAGAAAGTTTTGTTCTGGATTGTTATAAATGTTGCTGATTGAAAAAGTAATAAATAACAGAAAGTGAAATTTTGCAAAAGATAACAGTGAATAATTTTGAGAAAAATCAGTTTTGTAAAACAGGGATTGGTTTCATCACATCTCACCTTTTGTAAGCTGCATCAGTTTTTACGTAAGTAACTTAAAAAGATAATTTCTAAGTCACAATCAAAGTCATTTGCATCAATCCCTCGACTATAAAATTCATAAGAATGATTTCAAACCGCTGATCCCTCAGTCACTTTGAAATCATCCCAGCATTATCGATCGATTGTTTTGACGTTTATTGCGTTAGATGCCATCCCTGGCTACCTACTCACAACAAGTATTTCATTCAGATCTACTTTCAAAACTCACTTCCCAGCATACTTGAGAAAACTTAAAACAAGAAAATAGTGATCAAGCGCTTTCAAGCATTAAACGCAGAAAGAAATACAGAAACTTATCAAATCTCATTACAACATAAAAACTTACAACAGTATTACTTCAGGATTGAATGGATTACAACTAATCCCATAAGGGAGTTTAGCTACTCATGCTTTGCATTTTCACCTTCAAAATATGGATACAAAAAATAATGGAGAAAGTTGGATTGTGAGGGAAATACAAGGGATGAATCTGATGCTTGATGTCCTATTTTCTGCTTGATTTATAGGAGTTATGGTTCAGCTTCCTTTGCCACTTGCATAGACCCCATGAAGGAATATTCGGAGACATGTAGAAACACAAGAAAATGGTTGAGTTGGCATCACACTATTGGTGAATATTAAATTAAAAATCCCATACTGCATGAGTCACGCTTGAGCTTAAAGGTCAAGCTCAAGCATGAAAGGTTGTAATGTTCACTGGTTGTTTCACGCTTAAGCTCCTCTTAACCATGCTTAAGCATGGCCTTCTTGTTCAGTACGCTAGTTTCCACGCTTGATTCACGCTTGGGCGAGCTTGAACTTATGCTTTGTTGTCTATCAGTCACGCTCAGGCGTGGAATGCTTGTGCTCAAGCGCTCTTCTTCTCAATCCACGCTTAACTCACGCTTATACGTGCTTGGACCCACGCTCGAGCGTCCCTTTCTTACGCTCAAGCATGATGGGGGCTGATGCTGAATTAAGTCACGCTCAAGTTTCATAAGTCCCCGCTCAGGCGCACTAGCTATGTCCAGGGTCACGCTTGAGCGAGCTCGGGCTCGCGCTCAAGCGTGAGGTTCTTCTTAATACTTCTCGCTCAAGCTGCCTTCAAGCATGGGGGTTGTCTTCATTAAATCACGCTTAGGCGTGTTGAGTGCCACGCTCAAGCGTCCCTGGGCTTTGATGTATTGGTTCTTCTTGGTTTCTTCAAGCCTTGTTGGTACTTTTTTCACATATTTTGTCAAATCAAGCTTGTTTTACACAATGTGTTATTTTCAATAAAAATCATGCTTAATTAATTACTAATCTGGTTAAATTCTTTCAAAAATGAGTTTAATTGAAGTATTAAATCAATGTGAGATAGCACTTATGTTACACCCCGAATTTTTAAAATAGGAAGATAAATTAGAAAAATAAATGTTGGATAATTAACTTTGGGCTAATAAATACCCCAAAATTCTTGAAATGACTTAAACAAGGCTTTTCGAAACTGCTGATGAATTATGGTGGTCAGATGAGCTGAAAACTGACCTGGATAAAATATCGGTGTCGGACCAAGTATCTCCGATTGAGATGCCGTTGGTCAGGGCCGTAGAAAATGTTATTGGGATTCTGAATTTATATTCGGAATAATTTTTAGAATATGTTTTAGGCCCGAACGGCGAACCTGTTTGTTAAAAAACGGAAGAGTTAATGAAGGATTAATAATTTAAACATTAAATTCTCATTTTTCCCATTCAAAAAGTCGGTTGCACTCTTTGTTTCTTACGTAGATACTCTTCTTCATATCTCTTTTCTTCTTCTTATCTTCTTATTCATATCTTCTTCTTTATATCTCTTTTTTTCTTCATAATTCACGTTCCTCTTGCTTTTGAATTCAAAATTAAAAGAAGATATCTCTTCTTTCTCCATTAATAACCTTTAGAGACTTCAAGAAAGCTTGGAAACTAAAGTATTTCCTCCTCCTTCCTCCTCAAATTCATGTGAACCTCTTCATCTTTTGCAAACTCACTCTTTTCTTCTCTTGAGGTAAGATTATGATCATTTTCCATGTATATAAGTATAAAGTTGAAGATTAGTTGAAGTTTTGGTGTTAGAACACAATAAATGTATGAGAAATGTTGAGGAAAGTTCAAAAGTGGAAATCTAAAGATAAGTTGACATAAATACAAGCTTATGAGTGATTAATGAGGTAGTTATAACTATGGTGGAAAAAGAATGAGGTATATGAGCATTTATGAAGGTTGGTGGATTGGTGAAAACCTTAAACTTGAATTTTAGGAGGAAAAGTAAAATATTGAAAAGGATAACATTTATTGAAAAAGTTAACATTTGTTGATGGGAAGAATATTATAAGTGATGTGGTGGATACATTAAATGATGATAAAGTTGATTTGAAGTCATAATAGGTGGGAAACTCACCAAGGTGTTGGTGGAGATCTTACTAGATGGAATAACCTAATAATTAGGTTGTAGCCTTTGATACTAAGGGATTGTAATTCAAGGAAAGGAATTCCCGAAGCCTAAGTAGGCAAACGAATGAATTTGGTAAATAGTTTTCACATGATAAGAATCATGTGTACACCTATGTATATATATATATTGAATTGGTGTTTGAATAAATAATTGATGTGGCCCTATAAATAATTGGTGTAGGGCTTGGCAATATTGGTGAAGCAGGAACATCAACCCCAGAGGTCTACTTCTCTTGAGGTAGGAGAGGGGTGTATTTTCTAAATGCATGAGAATTGGGATGATAATGTATGTATTAATGTAGTATGACATGTTTTCTTAAATAAAGGTGATATTATGTGTAAGTGAAATGAATTATGTATGATGATGAGAATTGTGTATGGTGTTTAAAATGAGTGTTTATATGATGAAGCCTAAAAGAGGCTATGAATGGCTTATTATGCGTTGATGTATTATTGATTTCATATAAGACATGATAAGTGCCTAAAATCTTTGGTTGGAATGTTTCTTGGATATGAGAATTGACACTTGTGTATGAATTAGTGGAAAATTGTGTAGTTGAAAATGAATATACCCTAGATGAGAGGGTAAGATAATCTAAATGAGCTTGAGACATGCATGAGCATTTTTGTATACATGGCATGACATGCATATCATGATGATGTTGATAAGTGGTTGTGATCACTTGGTGATAGGAATGAAAAAGGGCTTGCGAGTTCCTATGATTATTAGACCGGTGGTTGCGATCACCTGGTATTGAAATGAAAGGCTCTGCGGGACCAATGAGATTGAATGCCAATGGTTGCGATCATGAGGTGGGAGTACCCCTTGCGAGGAGGGAAACCTACATGAAATATTGAACGTGGTTGCGATCACAAGAAGCACCTTGCGAGGTTGCCAGAGGGAGTACCCCTTGCGAGGCGGGAAACCATTGAGAATGAGTATATGATATGGTGGTTGCGATCACCCAAGGAAATGAAATCGGATCTGTGCATATGCATTTTCATGACATTAGCATGTGCATCAGTTTGAAAGCATGGTATAGTGTGATATCTTGATGATGAGATATGAATGGAAACTCCCTTTTTAATTACTAAATTGTGATGGTGAATTGATTGATATAATTCTGAGAGAATCAGGGAATAATTGTATTGAAATGAAAAATTGTTGATTGATTGATTGATATTAAATAAACTCCTCTTGGGAAGGAGATAGTTGTATTACATTCATGCATATATTGTTCTATTTATTGGATTTTCGTCATTGAGAAAGTATACTCACTCTCCCTGTGGTATATCTTTTTAGCTCCTGTGTTGTAGGTATTGCTTTGGAGCTATTGTGGAGGAGGAGTGTGAAGGAGGCCCCTTTTTGGTAAAGAATGCCTTGGCCGACAATATTTTGGTTTACATAGATATGTGGAATAGATGTAATGTATATAGTACAGTGTATGTTGGTATAGTGTGGATTTAGAATGGATAATTGTATGAATGATGAGTTTGGGAGGTCATGGAGGAAAATAAGATCTTTTGTCTATGACTCATTTTCAATCATGACCCGGTGAATGTATGAATGATGAAACCCTCTATATCTTGATGAATGAATGAAGTTTATATGTGGAATGTTGGACTTATGAAATGGAAGAGTTAGTGAGTTGATTCATACAATAGATGAATTGTAATGGAAATTTACAAGAATGATTTATTAGAACAAGTTCTAAATGTATAATATGATATGTATGAAGTGTTGAAATTGAGTAAAACGGATTAGAATGAGTTTTGGTGTTGAGAGTTGGGTGATTTCTGCATTTCCCTGTTTTCCTGTCAAACTCGTTCAGGCGAGAGGGCTTCTCGCTCAAGCGAGAATGTCCCTGTATTAATTTTTGGATTCTGGATGACTCTCGCTTAGGCGAGAATGGGACTCGCTTAAGCGAGATCGTCCCAGCATCAGTGTTAGGCCATTATTCCATTTTCCCTCAAGCGGATATGCAAGTCGCCCAAGCAAAATTACATTAGAATCTGAGTTTGGATTTTGGTTGGTGTTCGCTCAGGCGAGCTGGGGATTCGCCCAAGCGAGAGGGTTTTGGTCTCAGGTTTTGCTCTCGGGTTTATCAGGAAATTGCTCTCGGGAGTAATCTCGCTTAGGCGGGGATGGTTTCGCCCGAGCGAGTGAGCGTGGAATGGGTTCTGGGTGTTTTTCGCCTTACGCTCGCTGGCTTCGCCCAAGCGAGGATTGCAATGCTCGCCCAAGCGAGTTGGGGTTCGCTTGAGCGAAGTGACCCCTGAACCTTCATTTTCTTCTTTCGCTCAGCATTTTATGATTCGCCTAAGTGCGCTATGCGAAGCTCGCTCAAGCGAATTAGGATCTCGCTTGAGCGAGGGGGACCTGATTCTCCTAAAATGCTTTAAACATATTATTTCCCTTTTTCTTCATATTAATATATGACTCCATCCTGCTTTATGAACACTTTGGGTTAACCTTGGCTTCTTAATTTCAAATGAGTGATCTCTTAAGAATTTAACTCCATAATATTATTTTACTAAAGATACTTCCGCTATTATTAAGTATGGGTTTCTTAAGAGTTAATTTCTTTAACTTACCTTCTCATATCTTCATATATGAGATAGGTCTCTGATAGATCCAGGGTAATTGATAAATGGCTTCACCACTCACATGTTTCATGGATTAATAATAATAAAATCGCGAAAAATTTACCTCTATTTTTGGGATGTCACAACTTGGTATCAGAGCATTATTCGCTCTGCATTACTGTGTTTAGCCATTGCTATTACTGGAAAGTGATATGTGATTGATGAATCATTGTTATTGTTGATTGATTGCGTATGAATTGATGATGGATTGAATGTGATTTTTATAAGTCCGACCAAGCTTCTTCACACTATCCTCCCTCAATGAAGAATCTTATGTATTATGAATGCATACTATGTTATGATATGATGATGTTGCCATTAATATGAAATATTGCTATTGGACTCCATGGGGGAGGGTCACAAATTTAAATTTTATAATGAAATACTATAATGTGAACTCATAGAAGAATTTTATGAACGAGTTTACTGATATTGGTTAAATTTTATATTGTGGTTTTAGATATTGTGATGGCCCGTCATCGTCAAGATAATGATGACGCTATAGCTAGAGCCTTGAATCGTTTTGCAGATCTCCTCGAATCGTAAAACCGTGAGAGACAAGAGGCAGAAAGACCATCTGCTCCTATTGTTGTTCAAGGCACTCAGGGGCTTGACATGTTTTTAAAGCGAAAACCTACTGAATTTCATGGTGGATTTAGGCCTGAGCAAGCCTATGGTTGGATCCGGAATGTTGAGCGGATCTTTGATAGCTTTGAATGCAATGAGCTCTAGAAAATGAAGTATGCTGCTTTTATGCTGAGGGAAGAAGCAGAGACTTGGTGGAGACTTGCCAAGAATAGAATGAATGCTGCTGCGATTCCCTTAACTTGGGAGAACTTTAAGCGAGAACTTATGAGGAAATATGTGCCTGAAAGTTATAAGAGCAAGAAAGAACTCGAGTTCATGGAACTCAAGCAAGGCACGCTGACGGTGGAAGAGTATGCTTCCAAGTTTGAAGAACTTTGTGAATTCTACCCTCCTTTTCAACAAGAGGAAACTGAAGTGTCAAAATGCGTGAAGTTTGAAAATGGGTTACGCTCCGATATTCAAAGGGCTATATGTCACCAAGAGATTCGAAGTTTCACGGTGCTGGTGAATAAGTGTCGCATCTATGAAGAACATGCTTCTTTTCAACACTTTAAATTTGAGTCTAAGTTGAAGGGTCAAGCTTCTAGTTTTAAAAGGCAAAGAAGTTTTAGAAGAGGACGCTTTCTGAGGGGTGCTTCTTCTAATGTCCAAGCTAGAGGCGGTGGATGTGGTAATGTTATAAATACCAATGGGTCGAGATGTTATAGATGTGGAGGATCTCATTACGTTCGAGAATGTGTGCATCGTGAAGATGTTGTATGCTTTAATTGTGATCAGGTGGGACATATCCGTTCTGTATGTCCCATGCTTGTAAGACCGGCTCCGGTACAAGCTAATGTTACTAATCGTGCTAATACACCTGCTTATGTGAACCGCGGAGGTTATAATGGTGGTCGAGGTCGTGGTAATGGAAATAATGGCGGTCGACGTGGTGGCCGAGGTGGCTATAATGGTGGAAGGCGTGGCAACGGTCGAGGAAATGGTAATGATGCTAATGATGGAAATAGGGATGAAGGAGATCGTCAACCTAATGCCGGGAGAGTATTTGCTGTGACCGGTGAGGAAGCAGCACGAGCAGAAAATCTGGTTGAAAGTAAGTGTGAAATCCTTGGACATTCAGTTCATGTCATTTACGATTCGGGTGCGACCCACTCTTTTATATCTGAGGATTGCGTTCGGCGATTGAGATTGCCGGTGTGTCTAATGAAAAATGCTCTTATGGTTACCACTCCAACCGGTACTTGTCTTAGATCGGTTAACCGGTGCGATAATCTTTTATTTGCTTGCCTATGAAGAGATTGGAGATTATACTTGGTATGGATTGGCTTTCTACCAATAAAGTCATAGTTGATTGTCAACAACGGACCATTATTTTCCCTTCTCTTGATAGAGGACAGTTTGATGTACAAGGTATAATTCAACTTTGCGTGTTGTTATCTCTCACTGATGGGACAAGTAATTCCGGTCCCACTAATATCCCTGTGGTGTCTGAATTTCTGGACGTGTTTCCTGATGAGATACCTAGTTTACCACCCCCAAGGGAGGTTGAGTTTGCTATTGACCTTGTACCTGGTGCCGAACCAGTCTATTGCTCCTTATAAGATGTCTCCTATGAAGTTAATTGAATTAAAGAAGCAAGTTGAGGAGCTGCTTGAGAAGGAATTTGTTCGACCCAGTGTGTCACCCTGGGGAGCTCCTGTTTTGTTAGTTAAGAAAAAGGATGGAACTATGCGGTTGTGTGTAGACTACCGCCAACTGAACAAGTTGACGATAAAGAATAGATATCCTCTACCTCGTATTGATGATCTGTTGGATCAGCTGAGAGGTGCGATGGTATTTTCAAAGATTGATTTACGTTCCGGTTATCATCAAATTCAGGTGAGAGCCGAAGATATTCCCAAGACTGCATTTAGGACGCGATATGGCCACTACGAGTATGTCGTGATGCCATTTGGAGTTACTAATGCTCCAGCTGTATTCATGAGTTTCATGAATCACATCTTCCACAAATACCTAGATCGTTTTGTTGTGGTGTTTATTGATGATATCCTGGTATATTCCAAGAGTCGCGAAGAACATGAAGAACACTTGAGAGTGGTACTGAACATTCTTAGAGAGAACCAGTTGTATGCCAAGCTCTCTAAATGTGAATTCTGGATGACGAGCGTCCAGTTCCTTGGACATGTAATATCCGAGGATGGTATTTCGGTGGATCCTTCAAAGGTTGAAGCCGTTATGGCATGGTCGAGACCTACGACGGTTACTGAAATCTGAAGTTTTCTTGGACTTGCGGGTTATTATCGAAGGTTCATTGAAGGTTTCTCTTGTCTTGCGAGACCCTTGACGAATTTAACAAGGACGAACCAACCTTTTGTATGGACGGTTGAATGTGAGAAATGCTTTGAGGAGCTAAAAATGAGACTGACTTCTGCTCCTATCTTAGCGTTGCCTGACTTACAAGAGGAGTTTGTAGTGTATTGTGATGCTTCCAAGCATGGACTGGGATGCGTGCTAATGCAAAAGGAACGTGTAATAGCTTACGCTTCACGTCAGTTGCGACCTCATGAACTTAATTACCCAACTCATGATTTGGAGTTGGCTGCGGTTGTGTTTGCCTTGAAGATTTGGCGTCATTATTTGTATGGTTCGAGATTTGTGGTTTACAGTGACCACAAAAGTTTGAAATATCTTTTCGACCAAAAGGAATTGAATATGCGACAAAGAAGATGGGTGGAATTCTTGAAGGATTATGACTTTAAATTGATGTACCAACCGGGAAAAGCTAATGTTGTTGCCGATGCTCTTAGTCGGAAATCCTTGCATATATCAACCATGATGGTCAAAGAGCTTGAATTAATTGAAGAATTTTGGAATTTGAATGTTGGGACCGAAGTTCAATCCTCCAAGAAGTTATGTTTTGCTACCTTGAAAATAAGTAATGAGTTTTTGGAACTTGTGAAAGAGAAACAAAAAGATGATGATTATTTACAAGAGGTGCGAAGATCTCAGGATAATGGGAAAAATCTATTCCTTGTGGAAGGCGTTGATAGTATATGGCGAATAAAAGGTGGTGTGTATGTACCTTCATTCGGTGATTTGAGACGCATAGTGCTGGAGGAAGCACATAAAAGCATGTTTAGCATCCACCCTGGTGTAACTAAGATGTATCGCGATATAAAGAAGAACTTTTGGTGGCCCGGAATGAAACGTGATGTTGCTAACTTTGTAGCTTCTTGCCTTACTTGTCAGAAGGTTAAGGTGGAACACCAAAGACCTTTGGGTACTTTGAGGCCACTTGATATCCCTGTTTGGAAGTGGGACGCAATTGCTATGGATTTTGTGTCCGGATTACCAAGAACGAGGTCCAGATGTGATGGAATATGGGTGATTGTGGATTGTTTGACAAAGAGTGCCCATTTCTTGCCAATCAGTATGGAGAGCTCCTTGCAAGATTTAGCACAGTTGTACATTCGGGAGATTGTGAGATTACATGGTGTACCATCAAGTATGGTTTCTGATCGTGACCCCCGATTTACTTCCCGATTTTGGGGAAGCTTACATGAAGCGATGGGTTCAAAACTGAAGCTAAGTTCGGCATATCATCCCCAGACCGATTGGCAGTCTGAGAGAACTATTCAAAGTCTTGAAGACTTACTGTGGGCTTGTGTTTTGGAGCATGGCGGTTCGTGGGAAAAATATTTACCTCTGATCGAATTCACTTACAATAACAGTGTTCATTCTAGTATTGGTATGGCACCATACGAGGCATTATACGGAAGGAGGTGTCGAACTCATTTATGTTGGCTTGAAGTTGGTGAGAATCTAGCCTTAGGACGTGAAATTATTGAAGAAACTACCAAGCAGATCAAGATGATCTGGGAAAAGATGAAAATTGCTCAAGACCGACAGAAGAGCTATTATGATAAAAGAAGAAATCCATTAGAATTTCAAGTCGGCGATCATGTGTTATTACGAGTTTCGCGTGATAAAGGTATAGGAAGAGCCTTGAAGAGCAAGAAACTAAGCCCTAAATTCATTGGACCCTATGAGATTTTGGAGCAGATTGGAGACGTCGCATATCGAATTGCACTCCCTCCACAGCTTTTAAATCTTCATAATGTATTCCAAGTGTCTCAGTTAAGGAAGTATGTACATGATCCTCAGCACATGATCTCTGTTGATGAGCTTGAGGTGCAGGATGACTTATCCATTCTTCCCATTTCTGTTCGTATCGTTGAGTATTCCGTGAAGAGACTACGGAATAAGATGGTACCATTAGTAAAAGTGGCATGGAAGCATGGAGATATGGAAACATTTACATAGGAACGCGAGGACGATATCCGTAAGCGATACCCTCATGCATTCGAGTTCGGTAAGTTGAATTTCGAGGACGAAATTTCTTTTAGGGTGAGTGGATTGTAACACCCTGAATTTTTAAAATAGGAAGATAAATTAGAAAAATAAATGTTGGATAATTAACTTTGGGCTAATAAATATCCCAAAATTCTTGAAATGACTTAAACAAGGCTTTTTGAAACTGCTGATGAATTATGGTGGTCAGATGAGCTGAAAACTGACCCGGATAAAATATAGGTGTCGGACCAAGTATCTCCGATTGAGATACTGTTGGTCAGGGCCGTAGAAAATGTTATTGGGATTCCAAATTTATATTCGGAATAATTTTTAGAATATGTTTTGGGCCCGAACGGCGAACCTGTTTGTTAAAAAACGGAAGAGTTAATGAAGGATTAATAATTTAAACATTAAATTCTCATTTTTCCCATTCAAAAAGTCGGTTGCACTCTTTGTTTCTTACGTAGATACTCTTCTTCATATCTCTTTTCTTCTTCTTATCTTCTTATTCATATCTTCTTCTGTATATCTCTTTTTTTTTCTTCATAATTCACCTTCCTCTTGCTTTTGAATTCTAAATTAAAAGAAGATATCTCTTCTTTCTCCATTAATAACCTTTAGAGACTTCAAGAAAGCTTGGAAACTAAAGTATTTCCTCATCCTTCCTCCTCAAATTCATGTGAACCTCTTCATCTTTTGCAAACTCACTCTTTTCTTCTCTTGAGGTAAGATTATGATCATTTTCCATGTATATAAGTATAAAGTTGAAGATTAGTTGAAGTTTTGGTGTTAGAACACAATAAATGTATGAGAAATGTTGAGGAAAGTTCAAAAGTGGAAATCTAAAGATAAGTTGACATAAATACAAGCTTATGAGTGATTAATGAGGTAGTTATAACTATGGTGGAAAAAGAAGGAGGTATATGAGCATTTATGAAGGTTGGTGGATTGGTGAAAACCTTAAACTTGAATTTTAGGAGGAAAAGTAAAATATTGAAAAGGATAACATTTATTGAAAAAGTTAACATTTGTTGATGGGAAGAATATTATAAGTGATGTGGTGGATACATTAAATGATGATAAAGTTGATTTGAAGTCATAATAGGTGGGAAACTCACCAAGGTGTTGGTGGAGATCTTACTAGATGGAATAACCTAATAATTAGGTTGTAGCCTTTGATACTAAGGGATTGTAATTCAAGGAAAGGAATTCCCGAAGCCTAAGTAGGCAAACGAATGAATTTGGTAAATAGTTTTCACATGATAAGAATCATGTGTACACCTATGTATATATATATATATTGAATTGGTGTTTGAATAAATAATTGATATGGCCCTATAAATGATTGGTGTAGGGCTTGGCAATATTGATGAAACAGGAACATCAACCCCAGAGGTTTACTTCTCTTGAGGTAAGAGAGGGGTGTATTTTCTAAATGCATGAGAATTGGGATGATAATGTATGTATTAATGTAGTATGACATGTTTTCTTAAATAAAGGTGATATTATGTGTAAGTGAAATGAATTGTGTATGATGATGAGAATTGTGTATGGTGTTTAAAATGAGTGTTTATATGATGAAGCCTAAAAGAGGCTATGAATGGCTTATTATGCGTTGATGTATTATTGATTTCATATAAGACATGATAAGTGCCTAAAATCTTTGGTTGGAATGTTTCTTGGATACGAGAATTGACACTTGTGTATGAATTGGTGGAAAATTGTGTAGTTGAAAAAGAATATACCCTAGATGAGAGGGTAAGATAATCTAAATGAGCTTGAGACATGCATGAGCATTTTTGTATACATGGCATGACATGCATATCATGATGATGTTGATAAGTGGTTGCGATTACTTGATGATGGGAATGAAAAAGGGCTTGCGAGTTCCTATGATTATTAGACCGGTGGTTGCGATCACCTGGTATTGAAATGAAAGGCCCTGCGGGACCAATGAGATTGAATGCCCATGGTTGCGATCATGAGGCGGGAGTACCCCTTGCGAGGAGGGAAACCTACATGAAATATTGAATGTGGTTGCGATCACGAGAAGCACCTTGCGAGGTTGCCATAGGGAGTACCCCTTGCGAGGCGGGAAACCATTGAGAATGAGTATATGATATGGTGGTTGCGATCACCCGAGGAAATGAAATCGGATCCGTGCATATGCATTTTCATGACATTAGCATGTGCATCAGTTGAAAGCATGGTATAGTGTGATATCTTGATGATGAGATATGAATGGAAACTCCCTTTTTAATTACTAAATTGTGATGGTGAATTGATTGATATAATTCTGAGAGAATCAGGGAATAATTGTATTGAAATGAAAAATTGTTGATTGATTGATTGATATTAAATAAACTCCTCTTGGGAAGGAGATAGTTGTATTACATTCATGCATATATTGTTCTATTTATTGGATTTTCGTCATTGAGAAAGTATACTCACTCTCCCTGTGGTATATCTTTTTAGCTCCTGTGTTGTAGGTATTGCTTTGGAGCTATTGTGGAGGAGGAGTGTGAAGGAGGCCCCTTTTTGGTAAAGAATGCCTTGGCCGGCAATATTTTGGTTTACATAGATATGTGGAATAGATGTAATGTATATAGTACAGTGTATGTTGGTATAGTGTGGATTTAGAATGGATAATTGTATGAATGATGAGTTTGGGAGGTCATGGAGGAAAATGAGATCTTTTGTCTATGACTCATTTTCAATCATGACCCGGTGAATGTATGAATGATGAAACCCTCTATATCTTGATGAATGAATGAAGTTTATATGTGGAATGTTGGACTTATGAAATGGAAGAGTTAGTGAGTTGATTCATACAATAGATGAATTGTAATGGAAATTTACAAGAATGATTTATTAGAACAAGTTCTAAATGTATCATATGATATGTATGAAGTGTTGAAATTGAGTAAAACGGATTAGAATGAGTTTTGGTGTTGAGAGTTGGGTGATTTCTGCATTTCCCTGTTTTCCTGTCAAACTCGCTCAGGCGAGAGGGCTTCTCGCTCAAGCGAGAATGTCCCTGTATCAATTTTTGGATTCTGGATGACTCTCGCTTAGGCGAGAATAGGACTCGCTTAAGCGAGATCGTCCCAGCATCAGTGTTGGGCCATTATTCCATTTTCGCTCAAGCGGATGTGCAAGTCGTCCAAGCGAAATTACATTAGAATCAGAGTTTGGATTTTGGTTGGTGTTCGCTCAGGCGAGCTGGGGATTCGCCCAAGCGAGAGGGTTTTGGTCTCAGGTTTTGCTCTCGGGTTTATCAGGAAATTGATCTCGGGAGTAATCTCGCTTAGGCGGGGATGGTTTCGCCCGAGCGAGTGAGCGTGGAATGGGTTCTGGGCGTTTTTCGCCTTACGCTCGCTGGCTTCGCCCAAGCGAGGATTGCAATGCTCGCCCAAGCGAGTTGGGGTTCGCTTGAGCGAACTGACCCCTGAACCTTCATTTTCTTCTTTCGCTCAGCATTTTATGATTCGCCTAAGCGCGCTATGCGAAGCTCGCTCAAGCGAATTGGGATTTCGCTTGAGCAAGGGGGACCTGATTCTCTCAAAATGCTTTAAACATATTATTTCCCTTTTTCTTCATATTAATATATGACTCCATCCTGCTTTATGAACACTTTGGGTTAACCTTGGCTTCTTAATTTCAAATGAGTGATCTCTTAAGAATTTAACTCCATAATATTATTTTACTAAAGATACTTCCGCTATTATTAATTATGGGTTTCTTAAGAGTTAATTTCTTTAACTTATCTTCTCATATCTTCATATATGAGATAGGTCTCTGATAGATCCAGGGTAATTGATAAATGACTTCACCACTCACATGTTTCATGGATTAATAATAATAAAATCGCGAAAAATTTACCTCTATTTTTGGGATGTCATAACTTATCAGTGAGTAGTGAATAACTCAGTCAAGTGAAAAAGTAAGTGAGAGAGAGGTTGTGTGTAATGGTGAAATTTAGAGGAATTTATTGACTAGGTAGTGATTTATGTGAGAAGATAATTATGTTCGGATCAATATTTGAGCTATTATTGAGATATCTATGTTTATGTACATATTCTTGTTATTGATGCTATAAATAATGAATTATGAATGATGTTTAATCCTAGTACTTCATGAATGATGCTAGTTAATTATTTGTTGATTTTAGCGATAACTGATTTAGAATATCTAGATTTAATTAAGTGTTAAGTATAATTTTAATGTTAGATGATTATTGGAGTCCAAGATTTTATAAGACACTAATTAACCCATTTAATAAAGGTAATTAGTAGATAATACATTATTTTGATATTAACTGGTTAATGGATTTTATTATTAATGATTTAATTAATTAAGATAAAATGAAATGAGTAGATAATATTTATTTTGATGCCTAATGTTATTAATAACGACTTAAAAATATGAAAGTATATTTATAATGAGGCTTAGTTAAGAAATTAATTAGTTATTATTAATATTTTAATAATAAATGTCGTCCGGTTCTTCAGGTTTGAACTGTGGGACCCAGCCTGAGGTCGGACTTTGACCATTCGACCCAAGACTAGTCATATAGTGGGGAAACTAGTCCTGTTAAGATCCCTCCATGAAGAATCAAGAGTGTCTGACTTAGCCTAACCGGCCAAATTAGAACCCATAATGTCAGCTATGTTTATCGTTTATATACTTCAGCATATCCGATGGTAGCACGGTCAGTCTCTGGTGACATATTTCGACATTTTAGGAACTTTTCCTAAAGAGGCAAAAGCTCGGTTCAGACTCTATCACCCTCGTTTTTCCATAAATGAGTTTCTTCAGAAATCGTTTTAAAACTCGACCCAAGCACCTTTAGTGTTTTGGACCCAACTTTTGCATACAGTCTTGGAATCAAACTTTTTTGGTCTTAATATCTTTGTTTTGAAAAGTTCTTCAATCTCCATATCTAGCCCCGAACTCCGATTCCTACTATGCCGACCTCAAAATCAAAGATTAAGTATGTTCGCCTCAAAATTCCACCGTTTGGACGTTTTTCCCTACGCATGGTTTAGAAAAAATTCATAACTCTCTCATACGACCTTCGATTCGCTCAAACTTGGTGTCAAAATCTCTGTTACAAAATTATCTATGTTTTCCATGCAAACATTGAAGGCTAAATCCCTCTAGATCAGTACAATTTAATAGATTCTTACAATGCTTTAGCTGCTTCATTATCATCCTGGCAGTCTTCATTAAAATTCACATATCTCCCTGATCTGGTGCTTGAATCACTTTGTCCTTTTTCCTATGGATCTATATCAAACAACTCTACAATGATCATGCGGGTTATGAAACCAAATTTTCAAAGGAGAATTAATGGTGAATTTATTTCCGAAGCAATAGCTGATCCGGGAAGCTTTTAGAGCACGCTGTTATAAAGTGGGTATATCTTGGGCTACCGATGGGCCATATCTCCCTTGTTTTATGATGAACATTTTTGTGCCACTTATCAATTTAAAGATAATAAAAAGGCCTACAATTCTTATGTTGGGCCCTTTTCCTAATTCAGCCTGCATCAGCCCTTAAAAGCTTGAACAAGTTGACGTCCTTGGTTGTGCCACACCAGCCTTCATGCAACATGAGCCAATTAGCTTGCAACACCCAATGGCCACTTGTCTCACTTAGCCACACTCCTTGCTCAACCCTTATTTTCCTCAGAAACACTTGTTGCTCATGCCCTAATCCTTGGCCACTCACTCTCTCCTTACTCCACAAGCTGACCAAGTGCATTCAAAGCTAATTCCACCCCATCACCTTTATTCATCATTTCCTCTAACTCCGCTCAAGCTCTCCCTTCTCTTTCTCGAAAGAACCACCACCACCATCCATCCTCTTTAAATCTTCTCCTTCCACCCTCTAGCTCTTCCATCTAGCCACCATAACTCCTCCCTCAACCACCCAACCCTATGGCCACACAACACCACACCACCACCAACCACCATGAATTCTCTTCACCTCTAACCCCCGGCCAACCTCATCCAAACATCCCTTCTCTTCCAATTTTCCTACATGCATTAGACTCTTAAGAATCAATTCTAACTCCTTACCTTGGTTTTCCAAAAACTGTGAGCTCACCAAGCTTCTACAAGGTAAGATTTTGCATGTTCCTCTTAGCGTCGTTCTTGGTATTTTGGGACTAAGTCCAGCTTTCAAATTCTAAAATTTTGGCACTTTTCCTTGCTGTTTAGGACCCCAAAACCATGGCCCATTACTGAAAATTCTGTGCATGTCACTTTTCCTAAGGATCGGGAACCGTCAACGATGATCGGTGGACGTTTTGTAACGTTTAGCGGGTTTTTGGCGAGTATACTATTTTTCTTCCTCCAGACAGCAGCTGTTCTGTGTAGTAAGGGGGTCTTACCTCGTTTAATTTAATTTTTAATCATTCCCTAAAATTGCTTGTACGCTCAAGAGCCTCCATTTTAAGTTTCACCGCGATCTAATGGTTAGATTTTGAGTTACGTAAAATTTCATCGACGGTGACTAATTTTAATGGAATGTGTCACTAAAAGGAAATTTTAATAAATTTAATAAGCGTATCTCAATAATGGTGAATCTGGAAAAAGTTTTGTCGCGATTGGTATTAGAACGAAAAACTTAGAAAAAATTAGCGTTAGGCGGGCTCGGTTTAATTTAATGTGGTTGTATTATTATTCTTAAGTTTTATAGTGTTAATATGTAATTTGTAATTTATTTTCGGGAAGCCTCTCTATTAGGAATTAATTTATCATCACGTATGGCCAAGAGTATTTTGACGACATCGCGCTTTTAAGAAAAATTTACCGACCGGACGATTACGAACGTTTATTTTACTAAGTTCTAAAAGTGGAATTACTTTTAATATTATAGAGTTTTATGAAGGATGATTAAATATGTAAGTTGATTTTTAGAAGAGGAAAATTTTACATGAAAAAGTTTTATCAACAAAGGACAAGGTTAAGCCCAACAAGTTTTAATAAACTAAGATAAAGAAAACTCTTTGAAAGGTACAAAAAATGAATGCTAGAACTTAGAAAAAATTTAGTGACCAAATTTAATGACCAATTGAAATGAATTTTAAAAAAGGGGGATTTTAATAAGTTAAGCTAAGAGAAAGGTGCATAAGGAAAATAAATGAGATAAATATTAAGAGTTAAATTTCTAGTAACCACTAGAATAAGTGAAAGGAAACTTATGAAATACTCATATGATGCATGACATAAATAAGTGACTAAGTAAGCCAAATATTGGGACGTAATATACATAAATAAAATATTTATTTATGAAGCATTAATCACTAGTAAAGACAAAGAATATAAAAAGGAATTAATATTTGGGCTTAAACTAGGTAATGGAGAGAAGTAGAAAAATTTATAAATTAAATGGTAAGTTTTAGCAGTTAAGTATTGATGGATTAAGCCGATAATATTAGATTGGATTCCAGAATTCTAAGAAATAAATTGACATCATAAGTGAGAGTACACTTTAGTTAACTAAACGAGTGTAATTAAGGAAATAAATCCATGGATATCATTAGACATAGTAGGAGTAAAGGAAAAGTACAAAAGTTAGTAACTAGAGATTTGGAAAGAATATCACTAACTTAACCAATATACGTAAGGAATTAGTGACCCGTTTAGTAACTAAGGGAATAAGTACCCGACTAATAAAGCTTGATTTGAATTAATAAAAGAGAGTCGATAATAGAGACCGCTTTGATAATGACTAAAGGATTCATAACTGGACATTAGAAAATTCAATGGCAAAAAGAGAGAGAAATCATAAAGTGATGAATGACCCAGTAGCGTACGAAACCCCGATCAATTCGCGAGGTGACCCGACTAGATAAGAAGTGTGAATGTTCTAGTGATGAATTAATGCATAAATTGGTACCTTGAATTTAATATCAATAAGTATGTTGTTTGTACACGTTACATGGGTAAGCATTATGAATATATGTTATCTTAGATGATGTGATACTATTAAATGGTTGTTGATGTAAGATTATGAATATGTTGATTGAGTAGAGTGTTTTATAAACATAGTATACTCATGGATGTTGTGTGGTGCATGGATGACTAGATAAGGAAATTTGTAAATAAGAGATCTAGAAAATGGTATCGGTAAGGGTCCCAACATGATTAAAATATGAAAGTGTGTGAGAGTCAGATCTAAGATAATTTGTGGGCGTTGTAGCACCAAAGTACCCTAATTTTCAAGAAGGTTTGAAATCTCATTTCATTCCTAAGTGTTGGGTAAGATTACTAAAATAAAGAAAAAAAGAAAATTTGATTATGCCAGATAAAGAAAAAGAACTCGACATTAGGAATGGAAGGGAGTCATTTAGAGGACCCTGCCGAGGATCAATGGATGAAAAATTAATGGTTGAATTATGCATTGAGACACCCCAAAAATAGAGGTAAATTTTTCATGATTTATAATAGCATTAATTTATGATAACAAAAGTGGTGAAGTTATAGTTCAATACCCTGGATCTATGAATGACCTATCTCATATATGGGGATATGAGAAGGTAGGTTAAGAAATCGATAAATGAGGAATTCTCAATTGAAAACAGTGGAAAGATTTATTTAAATTATTGCTATATGATTGGGTCCTAAGAGGTTAACCATCATGAAGGTTAATGAATTCAAAATATGCCCGAAGTGCCTATAGGATGGTGCAAGACGAAGGTTTAATGTAGAGAAAAGGGAAGGGCGCCCCTCGCTCAAGCGAGAGCCACACTCGCTTGAGCGAGTCTGAGTGGAATGCTTGGGCGAGTCACAGGATAGGCTGAGTGAAAAGAAGGAAAGGAGTTTCAGGGGCCGTCTCGCGAGCGTAAGCGAAATTCATCCAGAATCTAGCATACGTTCGCTTGCTTGAGCGAGTGCCACATCCAAAGGCCTTTCGCTCAAGCGAAAATGGTCCAGTGGTAAAATACCTCACTCTCGCTCAGGCGAGACCTTACTCGCCTGAGCGATTTTCCTCCAGAGGCTAACACCTGATACGTGGGTAATCTCACCTGAGCGACACCCACTTTCGCCTAAGCAAGATTTGGCTAGTGGCCATATACCAACGTAGAAGGATTCTCGCTTGAGCGAGAACCCATCTCGCTTGAGCAAGATTATTAGATCTCCTGCAAAAAATGTGAGAATTTCATAACTCAACAAGTCAAAACTCAATTCAAGCCAAATTGGTCAAATTCATCATATCCTATTCATCATGTTATGCATTTGAAACTTGTTCCAAACAACATTACCCATAAATTTACATTCCAACTCATTAATCACATTCTAATTTAGCTTACTACCATGTATATCTATAAAATGCAGTTTTTCATGTAAACCATCATTCATTCATAAATTATAACTACGTCATACTTCATTTTCATTTTCGAACCAAGGTTAAGGTCACTAATGAAAATGAGCCATAAATACTAGGGTCTCATTTTCCTACATGACCTCCAAATTCATCAGTATCTATTCATCATCCATGCAAGTGTCTACGTCAATCCCTAGTTATACAAAATATTCATTATAACCATATACATTGGAATAACCCACATAGAAGCCACAAACTCAAACAACTGCCGACCAAGGCATTCTTTGCCCCAAAATAGACTTCCTTCACACCATTTCTCCATACTAAAGCTCCATGGGCAACCCTACAACACAAGCACTAAAAAGGTAGACCACATGGAGAGTGAGTATATTTCCTCAATGATGAAAATTCAACAATTTATGATAACACACATATGAATGCAAGATTGAACGTCTCCTTCTCGAAAGGAGTTCAAATGACACAAGAATCCATCATACATCCAATTCATTGAACATATATATTCATCAAGATTCATATAACCACACCAACCATTAGCACAATTACAATTAGTGATCAAAGAGAGTCCCACATACTCCTCACATATCTTCCTCGACGGGATATCACATTATGCCATGCTCCTATGGCTAATGCACATGCTAGTGTTTAAGATGCATATGTACGGATCCTATTTCTTTTCATCAGGTGATCGCAACCACCATATTCATTCATTCATTCGCATTTGTTTCCCGCCTCGCAAGGGGTACTCCCTCTAGCAGCCTCACAAGGTGCTTTCTCATGATTGCAACCACGTTCAACAATTCATAATGGTTTCCCGCCTCGCAAGGGGTACTCCCTCCTCGTGATCGCAACCACGGGCATTCATTCTTAACAACAGGTGATCGCAACCACTTATCAACATCATCATAATATGCATGCCATGCTATGTATTCAACAATGCTCATGTATGCCTCAATCCTCATATACATTATCTCACCCTCTCATCTAGGTACCACTCATACTTAATCACAATATTCATTTCATATCATCCAATACATATATATTTATATATATATACACCATTTCAAAATCAATCTTCACAGCTTCAATTCTTTATTTCATATTACACACCTATGGCACTACATCCATCAAGGAGTAACAGACAATATGGCACCAACACATATATTATCAACATACAAGATTTCATGCATTTAGAAAATACACCCCTCACTTACCTCAAGAGAAGTAAACTTTCGGGTTTGATGTTCCCGCCTCACAAGTGTTATCAAGTCCTACACCAATCAATTATAGGACCACATTAATCATTCATTCAAACACCATTCCAAGATACATCTACACATATATGTACACATGATTCTCATCATGTAGAGGCTATTTATAAGTTTTATTCATTTGCCTAATTAGGATTTGGGAATTCTTTCCCTTAAATCATCATTTATTATCATCAAGGCAACAACCTATTTAGTTAGGTTACCCCATTTACCAACCTTACATTTAACTCATTCTAAGTGGGTTTTCATTTATGGTTTCCAACCACCATCTCCAATCATCATTTCCAGTTATACTTCAACATTAATAGCATTCTCATCATTAATTAATGCCTTTCCCACTCACATTACCCATTTCCCCTAATTTCATATGTTAGGTTTTCATTAAAGCTTAACCACTTCATAAATACACTTCAATATTCCTCATTCTTCAACCCTATTTTCATGCACCACATTTATTGCTCATGAATATTCATATTTATTTCACCCCATGTTAGGGTTTTGCATTTAATGGTTCCTTTCACTACCCACATGCATTTAATACTCTCCCAAGCCTTAGCAATGCTTATTCTAAGGTTCAACCACCATTAAAATAAGGAAGAGCTTACCTCAATCAATAAGCAAAAATAGAAGCCAAGGGAGAGGATGTGAACACAAAAATAGAGGAGAGGAAAGGGAAGACTTCAAACACCCAATGCTCTTCCTTCCTCCAATAGTGGACGAAATAAGAGAGAAGAAGAAACACCAAGCTTTCCTTAGGTGTATAAGGGAGTAGAGGGTGAAAGAGATGAGTGGGAATTGAGAGAAGGAAGAAGAAGTGTGTTAGCATAAGGGAGAGGGAGAGGGTCATGAGAAATGTGAGTGAAAAGGTAAGGCTTTGTTTTTAAATTTTTAATCTTTCATTAAATTCTTCCGTTTTTGAACAAACAGGCTCTCTGTTTGGGCTCAATACCTTATCTAAAAATTAATCTGAATACATATTCTGATTCCCAGTAATATTCTCTACAGCCCTGACCAACGGTATCTCAATCATAGATACTTAGTCCGACACTCATATTTTATCCGGGTCAGTTTTCTGCTTATCCGGTCCCAATAAATCACTAACAGTCTCCGAAAATCTTAATTAATTTATTTCCAATATTTTGGGACATTAAATAATTCACATTCAATTAGCCAATATTTATTTCCTTAAATTAATTCTCTATTTTTGAAATTTGGGATGTCACATGCATCATATATGGAGTTAAGGAGGGATGTTGGAATAATCCCCTAGAGCATACAGTAATAGGTACACTGAAGAAACAGTCGCGCCCTGACCCTCGAGAGTAGTCTAGGGAGTATACCAGAGATGGACCTCTAATGGCTAAGATTTTTGCCCGAAGTCGGACAGCCCGTGGCAAACTCTGAATACTTTGATCAAAGGTAGGAGTTTTCTATGGCGGTTGAGTGCCCATTCTGATGAGATGTGTGATTGGCCATTGTGATAATAGGACTATGAGTCCTTACCCATTTGTGAAATCCAGAATGAGGAGAGCTTTGATTGCTCTAGTTGGGCAAGCAGGATAAGGCGGGATTAATGTGCACATGGATATTGGTATATGAGATTGATAAGTGGAAGATGAGCCCACATGCATCATGATGATTAATGAAGGAAATCAAAATAACAAAATGGAATCATGCATTGCATCATTATACTAAGATTTTGATTGTGTGTTCATTGTATATATGTTATTTACCCTGAGAGAAGGATGGGAAACTAAAATGGTTGGGAGACCAAGAGTGGTGAAGTAACTTAGAAGGTAAATTAAGGACCCCAAAGAGAGTGGACGGGAATTGATTCTAGATGATTGTATTATGTGGCACGGGTGTTAGTGATGACACTCCCTGATTATTATGGAGGTGAAGACTCACCCTTACAACTATTTTCCCAAACCTCCGGCCAAGCACGGGTACTGTACCAAGAGTGTAATTTGTTAGGAGAACCAGGTAGGTCATGAAAACCTAGAGGAGATTCTCTCTGACATGCCAATGGAGCCGTTACTTGTAGATCTAGTGAACCCAGTTATCCTTCCAGTTACATCTCAATGGTTTTTCTCTTCTCAGCCTTCAACACCCATATACCATGAGGTCCATTGGAAGTACGACCCAGAGTCTTCAGTATGTCCCTAATGGAACGTTATCTGGCTGGACGTCGATAGGATTGTTCTAGAGGATTTCTTCACAATATATTCAGGAGCTTCAGATATAAAGAGATGGAGATTTATGAGCAAATGTTGGTAGAGGCTTAGAGTCTTCTAATCGAGTCTTATAAGGCTTACACCAGTCGTATACACGAGCAGATCCGACCACCCCTCAATCAGCCATCGTCTAGCTCAAATCCTATGGGACCATCTCAGCAGTCTGACCGGACCCAGATTACATCCACTTCAGCTCAGCCAGAGTCCCCTTAGCTGGACAAGGACTTCACAGGAGACTAAGACTAGTGGTTAGGATTAGTTTATGTTATTTTGATGTTTTGTAATGATGTTTTGTATAAGGTTCCTGTGTGCCCCTTTTTTATTTCAGTTGTACAGATCTAATGAGACCACTTTTTGTACATATAATACAGTTATGTATATGTTATGCTTTTGTTCCACCATGTGTCATCTTGTACAAAGAAAAAAAAACTTCCACATTTTTCTAAAACTTAGTAACCACTTAGTTAACTGAGTTAATCTAGTGGAAGAAATTATCTTAGTTAACCAAGGGTGTTACAATGACAGCCATCCACTCTTTTTCACAAAATCATGATGAGTCACTATGAGAAGCTTGGGAATGATTCAAAGCATTACTAAGAAAGTGTCCAAACTATAATTTGGACGATGGTGGAAAGGTAAGAATTGTCTACCATGGTTTATTGCCATAGTTTAAGATGATGTTAGATGCTTGCGTAGGTGGTTATTAATGAACAAGTCAGCTGAGGAAGCAATAACTATCATGGAGTCCATGTCTACTAATGACAGACAAGCAAAACATGAGGGAGGAAATATTTCCAGGAAGCCAGGCATCTTAGAGTTAGGAGTGAATGATATAGTCCTAGCTTAATAAAAATTATTGACATAACAAGTTGAAGCAATGAGCAAGCAATTACAAAAACTATAGATTGCTCAATTGTCATCACAACCCTCTGCTCAAATAAAACAATGCATACACTGTATAGGTGAACAACCTTGTGGATCTTATGCACCTAATGATAATGAACCTGAGCAAGGCAATTTTTTGAATAACCAGAGACAGTGTGCCGGTAATTATCCTTTTCATTCTGGTAATTATTTTCCTAACAAGTACCAACAGGGTTGGAAGAATCAAAACTTTGGCTGGAAGAAAGAAACTGGGCCTTCCAACAGACCTCCCAACAATCAGTTTCCACAATAACCACTTCATGATCAGAATGTTAGGCTGACAAGGATAGAAGACTCTATCCAACAAATGTTATAATACATGCAAACAAAGGAAGCCGCACGAAAAGTATTGAATTTGGAATTGGGAAAGCTAGCAAAGAATGTAGTTGAAATGAAATGTTTTGGTTTTTCTGCCAATACCCAGAACCCAAGGGAAAGTGTAAAGCTATTTTCACTAGGAGTGGTAAAATTGTAGGAACTGATTGTAAAGAAAGTTGTAAAGAAAGTAAAAAAAGTGAATAAGAAAAGAATGAAGAAGAAAAGAAAGAAGAAGATAGTGAAGAAAAAGAAAATAAAGAAAAAGAAAATAAAATAAAAGAAAAATAAGAAAAGAAAAAATAAAAAGAAAGAAAAAAGAAAAAATTAATATTTGGGTCAGACACCTCTAGTCAGGGATCCGCCTTATCCTCACGCACCTTCAAGAAAGGATAAGGAAAGAGAGTATAAAAGATTCCTTGAGAATTTTAAGCAGTTACAAATAAACATTCCATTCTCAAGGGCATTGGAACAAATGCCAACATTTGTAAAGTTTATAAAGAAACTGCTTACGAAGAAAATGAGGTATAATGAAGAGATTGTGGAGCTCGAAGCAGGTTATAACGCTATCTTACAATATAACATGCTGGAAAATTTAAAGGACCCTAAAAGTTTCACTATTCCTGTTTCCATTAGAAGTGTAAATATTGGAAAGGCTTTATTAGACCTAGGGGCTAGCATCAATTTAATGCCCCTAAGTATGATGAAGCGAATTGGTGATCTTGATCCGCAAAGGATGAAGATGACTCTACAACTAGCAGACTGCTCAATCAAGAGACCCTATGGTATAGTGGAAGACGTACTTGTGAAGGTGGACAAGTTCTACTTCCCTGTTGATTTTATGGTATTAGACATGGAGGAGGATACTGAAGTCCCCCTAATTCTTGGAAGACCATTCATGAAGATTGCTAGAGTTTTTATTGATGTAGACAATGGGAAGCTTGTAGTCAGAGTGCATGATGAAGAGGTAAATTTTGATGTTTTCAAAGCAATCAAACATCCTAACCCAGAAGAAGGCTATTTTAAAGTGGATCTTCTTGAGGAAGTTTGTCTCTCCTATCAAAAGGTATGCCTTATTCTGATCCTCTCAATAAATTATTAATTGACTATTTAAATGAGGAAGAGGAAAAATAGATAGATAGATGTTTGAAGAGCTAGAAAGAGGGAAAAACATTTCCCATGAAACTAAGAAGATATAGGAACTCCAGGAAACACATATTGAAGAGATTCAAAAACCTGAGCTGAAAGTGTTACCTTCGCACCTCGAGTACATCTTTCTAAAGGAAGGTAATCTCAAACCAGTCATTATTAGTAGTTTGCTAATTGAAATAAAAGAAGCAAGATTGGTGGAGGTATTAAAGAATAATCAAGAAGCCATTGGATGGACAGAAGATCTGAAGGTATAAGTCCATCTTATTACATGCTTATGATTTTATTGGAAGATGATTACAAGCCTATAGCTCAACCTCAAAGACGTCTCAATCCCACAATAAAAGAGGTAACACAGGAGGAGGTTCTCAAATTACTAAAAATAGGTATCATCTATCATATCTCTGATAGTGCATGGGTAAGCCCGATCTAAATGGTACCAAAAAAGGGAGGTATGATAGTTATTGTAAATGATAAAAATGAATTAATTCCAACAAGAACTGTCATTAGCTGGAGAATGTGTATAAACTATAGGAAACTGAACCAAGCAACTAGAAAAGACCATTTTTCACTTCTCTTTATAGACCAAATGCTTGAAAGATTGTCTGGACAAGCTTATTATTGTTTTCTTGATGGTTATTCTGGATATAACCAAATTGTTGTGGATCATCTTGATCATGAGAAGACTATTTTTACATGTCCATTTGGAATTTTTGCTTACAGAAAAATGTCATTTGGATTATGCAATGCACTTGTTACTTTTCAAAGATGTATGTTTCCTATTTTTGCAAATCTAATTAAAAAGAGCATAGAGATTTTCATGGATGACTTCTCTATATATGGGAACTCTTTTGTTACATGTCTATCCAACTTGGACAACATACTAAAGCGGTGTATTGACATAAATCTGGTGTTGAACTGGGAGAAATGTCACTTCATGGTGACAGAAGGAATTATGATTGGTCATAAAATCTCTCCAAAAGGTATTGAAGTTGACTAAGCAAAAGTAGAGGTCCTGTGAATCTTAAGGGAATTAGAAGTTTCTTAGGACATGTTGGGTTTTATCGAAGGTTCATTATGGATTTTTCAAAAATTGATAAACCTTTGACAAACCTATTGAACAATGATGCTGAATTTAAATTTGATGATGCATGTCTAAAAGCTTTTAATTCTTTAAAAGAAAAATTTATTTCTACTCTGATTATTGTTGCTCATAATTGGAATCTACTATTTGAACTTACGTGTAATGCAAGTGATTATCTTGTGGGAGTTGTTTTAGGTCAAAGGCATGAAAAGATTTTTAGGGTAATACATTATGCTAGTAAAGTCTTAAATGAAAATCAAGTAAATTATGTAACCACTGAAAAAGAATTACTAGCCATAGTGTATGCTTTAGAAAAACTTCGATCATATTTGATAGGCTTAAATGTAATTATTTTTATTGATCATGCAGCCATTAAATGTCCTTTGACAAAATCAGACTCTAAGCCTCAGTTAGTCCAATGGATTTTTCTCCTAGAAGAATATGGCCTTGAAATCAAAGACAAAAAAGGTTGTGAAAATGTGGTCGCTGACCATTTATCCAAATTAATAAACAATGAGATTACTACCAAAGAAAATGAAATAGAAGAAGAATTTCCTGATGAGAAATTATTTGAAATAGAAAAAAGGCCATGGTTTGCTGACATGGCCAATTTTAAAGCAGTAGGAATTCTTCCCAATGATTTAACTTAGCAACAAAGAAAAAAAATTTCAAAGATGCTAATCATTTTGTCTAGCATAACCCTCATGTGTTTAACATTGGTATGGATAATTTTTTACGACGCTGTGTGCCTGAATAGGAAATAGATGATGTGTTGTGGCATTGCCACAAATCTCCCTATAGAGGCAATTTTAATAGAGAGAGAACTACTGCAAAGATCCTCCAATCAGGTTTGTTTGTTTGGGAATTTGATTGTTTGGGAATTGACTTCATGGGACCCTTCCCCAACTCTCAATCTAATCAATTTATCCTTTTGGCAGTTGATTATGTTTCCAAATGGGTGGAAGTAGTTGCTTCACCTAATGCTGATTCCAAAACTGTGGTGAATTTCTTAAGGAAAAATATTTTTTGCAAGTTTGGAACACCAAGAACTTTGATTAGTGATGGAGGTTCACATTTCTGTAACAAAGATCTTCAAAAGGTGTTACAACATTATGGTGTAAGACATAAGGTGGTAACATCATATCATCCACAAACTAATGGTCAAGCTGAGATTTCAAATAAAGAAGTGAAAAGAATCTTGAAAAAGACAGCGTCTTCTTCGAGAAAAGATTGGTCACAAAAACTTGATGATGCACTCTGGGTATACAGAACTGCATTCAAAACTCCTATTGGCCTTTCCTTTTTTCAAATGATTTAGGGAAAAGCTTGTCACCTTCTTATGGAAATGGAGCATAAAGCATACTGGGCACTTAAATTCCTCAACTTTGATCAAACTGTTGGCAAAAGGAAGTTACAACTATTTGAGTTAGAGGCAATATAGAATAATTCTTATGAATCATCTAGGTGCTACAAAGAAAAGGTGAAGGCTTAGGATTATAAGAAATTAAGGAAAGGATCTTCATAACAGGTCAGCAGATCTTGTTGTTTAATTCAAGATTAAAATTATTTCCTGGTAAATTGAAATCTAAATGGCCAGGCCTATTTGTGATTAAAAAGGTTAAACCATATGGAGAAGTTAAAATTGAGGATCCAACTTCCAAAAGAAGTTGGATGCATAATAGACACAGGTTAAAGCCTTATTTGGGTGGTGAGATTAACAGACTCACCACTATTTGTTACTTAACAGATTTATGATTTACAGGTAATGTCAAGCTAGAGACAGTAAATCAAGCGCTCAATGAGAGGCAACCCATTATTTTTCCATATTGATTTCTTCTTAAATTAAAATAAAAAAACAAAAAAGAAAAAATGAGTTTTAAATAAAATTAAATATTTTAGAGAATAAAGGGATTAAAAAGGCATGAAATAGGGTTTAAAATAAAAAATATAGAAAATGGGAATTTTTGACTCTGATGCGTGTAGCGTAAAGTGGAATTTTCAGACCTGACACGTAGCGTCCCACTGACGCATAGCGTAAGGTCTTGCATTTAATTTTTATTAACAGAGCCTATTTCACAATGGAGGCCCATTCCAAAATTTTAGAACTAAAATTTCCCTCTTTGTACCTTATTTTTCTCAAAAACCCAAAATTTTTGAAAACTTAATTACTTTCCACATTCTCTTTCTCGTTCATCAATCTCCAAGTAAGTTCTCATTCCCTTTTTCTCTTTAATTTTTTCATTTTTGCATAGAATGCATGTGGTTAGGCTAGTATAAGATGATTAGTATAACATCCTGATGTAGGAGAAGCTTCAAGTCTCCTTAGGAAGGGATGGATCTAGGATTTTTTCCTTCTTCAACCTTCAAACCAATGTAGAATCTTCTTCTTGCTTGGAAACCGAAACAAAGAAAATGGAAAAGACTAAGTAGTGGACAAATTTGGTGAAAGAAAAAGAGGAAAGTGGAAGGAGAAATGGTGGAAGGTAAGGATTTTGGGTAAGGGAAAGGAAAGAATGGTTTGGAGGCCACTTCTAAGGTTGGAAGATAACTCCAACTCGCCACCAAGGGAGGGAGAAACCCCTTGGATAAGAGCTTGCTCAAGTTTCTCTTTTCCTAGAGAGAAGGAGGAGAATCTCTCACTAAACTTTGCACTCAAAGTGTCAAATTTCTCAAAATGAATATTGTCTAGTGGTTTTACAAAGGAGAGCTCCTTATATAGGCCATGGAGCATTTCGGCCAAGGAGAGCCTTATTGGGCTTCTACATGCTTTCTAGGCCCATAAGGTATTTCTAAAAGTGAAGTGGCCTAATACATGGCCCAAAAAGAGAGTACATGGCCCAATAGTGACTAATTAGCCTAGTAAGGCCCAAATAAAACCTAAACTGTAGAAAACCTAAGTATATATGATGTTATATGATGAGTACATGTAAGTTTCCAAATGTCCTTCTTAGGCTTAGGCCCATCAAATAATGTGATGAAGGAAGTTAGGGCTTGGTGGATGGCTTCCCTTCCCTTTTTGGACTTAGCCCTTATTAAGGGTCATTTATAAGCTTCCAATCCCATATCCAAAATGGTATGTGGGTCCTTCCTTATGATATCCTCATTATGCTGCTCCTCTTCGAAAGGATTTATCCTTAAATCTAAGGCACCATCGTCTTTATCTATGTGAAAAGGAGATAAGTCAGACACATTAAATGAAGCACTCACACCATATTCACCTGGTAAATCAAGGACATAGGCATTATTTCCCATTTTCTTAAGTATTTGGAAAGGCCCATCACTTCTAGGGGCGAGTTTAGATTTTCTTAAATTTGGAAATCTTTCTTTTCTAAGGTGTAACCAAACCCAATCTCCAACCTCAAAGTAACTTCCTTTGTTTTCTTTTTGGCACAACAAGCATAGTGTTAATTTTTAGCTTGTATTTGGTTTTTAACCTTCTCATGAAAATCTTTGATAAACTTGGCTTTTGCCTCTCCATCCATGTGAAGGACAGAATCAAAAACATCAATAGGCAAAATGTCCAAAGGAGTGAGAGGGTTAAAAACATAAACAACTTTAAAAGGACTATTCTTAGTTGTGGAGTGATGTACTGTATTATAAGCAAATTCAATGTAAGGCAAACACTCATCCCAAGATTTAACATTTTTATGCACTAAGACCCTAAGTAGTTGAGAAAGGGTCCTGTTCACTACCTCAGTTTGGCCATCTGTTTGATGATGACAAGTGGTAGAAAAGAGAAGCTTCGTTCCTAGCCTTGACCAAAGGGTTTTCCAAAAATGGCTTAGGAATTTGGTGTCCCTATCAGAAATGATAGTTTTAGGAACACCATGTAGTCTTACAATTTCCTTAAAAAATAGTTAAGCAATATGACTAGCATCATCCATTTTATGACAAGGAATGAAGTGAGCCATCTTACTAAACCTATCTACCACAACAAAGATAGAGTCCATTACCTTTTGGGTCCTAGGTAAGCCTAACATAAAATCCATAGAGATATCAATCCAAGGAGAAATAGGTGCAGGAAATGGAGTATAAAGACCACTAGGTGAAAGTTTGGATTTAGCTTTCCTACATACTATACACCTAGCACAAAGTTTTTGAACATATTTTTTCATTTTAGGCCAATAGAAGTGTTCATGTAAAATAGACAATGTTTTATCTCTTCCCCAAAATGGCCCATTAAGCCTCCCTCATGGCTTTCTCTAAGTAAAAGATCTCTTAAAGAGCTCCTAGGAATGCAAAGTTTATTGGCTTTAAAAACGTAGCCATCTAGAATGTAGAAGCCTTTATGAGATGAAGAAGTGGAAGATGAGTTGAAAATTTTGAAAAAATCAAGATCACTTGGATACAAAGTCCTAATCTCATCAAGTCCAATAATTTTGGCTCCAAGAGAGGCAAGTAAAAAGTGCCTTCTTGATAAAGGATCAGCCATAGTATTGGATTTGCCATTTTTGTACTTGATGACATATAGAAATTATTCCAAGAATTCAACCCACTTAGCATGTCTTTTGTTCAACTTATGTTGCCCTTTGATGAATTTTAGTGATTGATGATCACTATGAATGACAAACTCTTTTGGGATCAAGTAATGTTCCTAAGTTTGAAGGGCTCTAATTAATTCATAGAATTCTTTATCATATATGAGATAATTGAGGGTTTCCCCATTAAGCTTTTCACTAAAGAAAGCAATGGGGTGACCTTCTTGCAATAAAACAACCCCAATACCCACATTTAAAGCATCACACTCAAGCTCAAAGGTTTTAGAAAAATTTGGAAGTGCTAAAATTGGAGCATGAGTGAGCTTCTTCTTGAGATCTAAAAAGGCTTTCTCTTACCTTGGGCCCCACACAAAAGGAACATTATTTTTCACTAATTCATTCAAAGGTAAAGCTAATGTAGAGAAATCTTTCACAAATCTCCTATAGAAACTTACAAGACCATGGAAACTTCTAACTTCACTCATATTTTTAGGTGTTTTCTAATCTTGGATTGGCTTAACTTTGGAGTAATCTACCTCATCACCTATAGAACTTACTACAAATCCAAGGAATACAATGCTATCCATGCCAAAAGAACATTTTTCAAAATTTGCATAGAGGTTATTTGTTCTCAAGGCAAGCATAACTTGTTTTAAATGGCTTAGATGAGAGGTCATGGTCTTTGAGTAAACAAGAATATCATCAAAATAGACCACAACAAAATGCCCAATAAATTGCCTTAAAACATGATTCATTAACCTCATGAATGTGCTTGGTGCATTAGTCAAGCCAAAGGGCATAACTAACCACTCATATAATCTAAGTTTGGTTTTAAAAGCAGCTTTCTATTCATCTCCCTCTTTGATTCTTATTTGATGATAGCCACTTTTAAGATCAATCTTAGAAAATATGGTAGAACCACTTACCTCATCAAGCATATCATCAAGTCTAGGTATTGGATGCCTATACTTGATGGTTATGTTGTTTATGGCTCTACAATCCGTACACATTCTCCATGAACCATCTTTCTTAGGAACTAACAAAATGGGTAAAGCACATGGGCTTAGGCACTCTCTAATCCATCCCTTAGATAATAGTTTATTCACTTACTTTTCAATTTCTAGGCTTTCCTTAGGGTTACACCTATATACAGGTGTATTTGGTAGACTAGCACCAGGGATTAAGTCTATTTAATGTTCAATTCTCCTAATTGGAGGTAAGCCTTTAGGAATATCTTTTGGGAAGAGGTCTTTAAACTCATCTAATATGTTTTGAATCCCTTTGGGCAAAGGAGGAGGGAAAGAGCCCATTGAGCACAAGGAAATGCTAGGGATATCTTTAGCATACATGATCAAGCATTATTTTTATGAAAACATAGCATGTTTCACATCATATTTAGTGGCCAAAAGATTGGTTCTAGAGTCATCATAAATGATAACTCCTTTTCCTTTCTCCTGTTTTTTATTTTTTTTTTGTTTTTCTAAGAGATTAGATAAAGAAGATCCTAACTCTCTATTCCTTTTAAGCTTCATTTGAAGTTGATCTTTAGCTACTTGTTGTGGAGTTAGGGGATATAAAACTATCTTCTTACTATCTAATTTGAAAGTGAGGGTATTGGTGAACCCCTCATGGATGACCTTCGTATCATATTGCCAAGGTCTTCCTAAAAGGATGTGAGTAGCTTCCATAGGTACTACATTATATTTGACTTCATCTCCATATGTGCCTATGGTGAAGTTGATTAAGACTTGCTTATTTACTAACATTTCTCCCTTTTCATTTAACCATTGCAACTTATAAGGTCTAGGGTGATCTATTAATTCTAAGCCCATCTTATGTACTAGCCTTTGGCTTACTACATTTGCACAACTCCCAGTATCCACAATGAGAGAACATAGTTTTTCATTTATGTAATATCTTGTATAAAAGATGTTCTCTCTTTGTGTCGTATCATCAAGCTTAACATGACTACTAAGTAATCTTCTAATCATGTATAGCTCACCATCATCCCCTAGTATATGCTCACTGTCATAGGAATCACTACTTGAGTCATCACTTAAATTGTGATTATCAGAATCAGACTCTAATTGACTTGAGTAGGTTCCATTAGTTTTCAAAATCATAGTTCTTTTTGTAGGACAGTCAGAAGCAATGTGACCTCTACCAAGGCATTTAAAACATTTGATGGTAGATGATCTAGAGGATTAAGGTTTAGATATGGGTTCATGCTTATATCTTCGATTTCTAAAGACTTTGCCATTTTTATGCAACTCACTTGGTATTTAGGAAGAAGAAGTGCCCACCCTTCTCCCTAGGTTTTTTCTCAAACACATCTTTACCTACCCACTTAGACTTAAAACTTTTATATTCCCCATTGTAGGATTCCCTCTCTTTAAATTGGCTCTCTACCTTAGTACATTGGTGTCATAATTCTTCTATATCAACATGTGGAAGGAGTTCTACTCTATTTTTTATGTTCCTATTTAGGCCATGCAAAAACCTATGCATTAGGGTTTCTTCATCTTCTTCTAAGTTTGCCCTAATCATGGCTATCTCTAAGGCCTTTTAGTAATCTTCTATACTTTTTAACCCTTGGGTGAGTCTATTTAGCTTGGCTAATAGCTCCCCTCTATAGTAATTAGGAACATATCTTTTTCTTAATAGAGCTTTTAAGTCAACCAATCATCTATCGGTGGAAAGTTATCTTTCTTTCTCTCCTTACAGACGTAAGTCCACCATACTAAGGCATAGTTTTGGAATGAGAGGGTGGCTATCCTAACTTTCTTTTCCTCTTTAATTTGATAAGAATTAAAAAATTGTTCAACTCTTATCTCTCATTCTAGATAAGCTTCAACATCACTCTTACCATTAAATGGGGGAATTTTAAATTTTACTTCTTTTAAGCCTAGGTCTTCCTTTTAATGGTGATGTCTTCTAGATACATGGTCATCTTCACTATCACTATGCTTATACCTTTGATTTCTTTAAGGTCTTTCTCTATGTCTATGCCTAGGGTTTTCTTCATTATGCTCTAGGTTAGTTAACCTAGTGTTGATGTTATTTAAGCTATCCATTATGTTATGAAGAAGAGATTTGTTTTCCCTATCACTAGAAGATGATTAAGGTTGTCAAAGAAAACAAGACAAGATAAATAAAAGTTCTAAACAAACTAGTCGAGGATACTTATGCAAGACAAGAACAAGAATTCCAACAAGAATCCTAAGAATCAAGTACTAGGTTTCTACCTTAGGGAACAAGAACCTAAGTTATCTTGTACTAGCTTAAATCCTAGGTTGTATTACTATGATTAGTTATGCAAGTCTTAGGTTGTAACTAACCAAGCAACTAACCCTAACAAGAGTTAACAATTTCAGTTATGAAAGTTAGAAGTAACAAACTTAGTTTCAACTAACCAACTAACTCTAACTAACCCTAACTAAAATTAGTTATTTAGTTATTATGGTTATAACTAAATCTAACCACTCTAACTACTAACTAAATTTGGTTATGGGATTAGTTATTCCAACTAGAATTCGGTTATGATTAGTTAGGTTAACTAAAATTAGTTCCAAGCACTTACTAACTAACCAAATTAGTTAAGACCAACAACTAACTAACAACTTCTAGTTGTAACCAATTAACTAATTAACCAACTAACAACTAACTAGTTAACAAACAAATGCAAATGCTCTAGCTAATTTCAAAATTACCAAGGAAATTTGAAAGTTAATAGAGTCCAAAGTCCAAAGTCCAATGGGTGTCCAAAATACAAGACCAAATTCCTACTACAAAATTCTAAAAATTGAATTTTTTTCTAAATTTCTAATTAATACAAGGCTTTTGCTTCCTTTACAATGGTCTTCAAAGTCTTCACTTAATGTATAGAAGCTCTACCTTACGTAGCAAACAAGAAGCTCAAACGAAAATTGTTAAGTAAAAAAAAAACAAAAATCCAAAACCTCTCAAGTGTTTCTCTCAAGTGTATCCCTTTTTCTCTTAGGTGTCAAGAGACTAAAGCAATTTCCACACCTATCTCAAGTGTACTCAAGATGCTACCCTCCTTGAGGTTGACTAAGAATTATCTTGAATATGAAAGGGAAGACAACTCAAAAGACAAAACTCAAGAATTGAATAAAGACAAACTAAAAATGGTAAATTTGAAGAAAGTTACTCAAATGGATTGTTTTTGGGTTTTTGATTATGACAAGACCGAAACAAGAAAAACTCAAATGAATAAAGCTACACAACTTGAAGTTTTGAAATTGATGATGAGACAAAACAAGACAATCAACAAAACTAAAATGCAAGAACAAAGGCTAAGGTAACAACTAAACCTAGAGAACTCTAGAGTTACAACTACTAAGCAAGCAAGTTTAATTGAAAATGTGTTATGTATTAAATAACAATCACTTCTTTTATGGCTTTGGAATTTCGAAAAAATTATAATTGCTTTGGTGTTTTACTTTTCAAGCTTTTTGCTAAAGAGGTCTACTTCAAGTCTTTTCTCTTAATACCTTTTTCTTAATTTTAAGATGTAGGGCTTTGGTTTTCTTTTTCTTTTGACCTTTTGTATGACTTTTATCTTTTCTTGCCTCTTACAATTTTGTAACTTTCAACACCAATTATCTAGTCCAAAACCAAAAGCAACAAGCTAGTTCACAAAGTTCAATTTTCACTCTTTTGCTTAGGGAAAGATACAACCTTCTTCGACTATAATGAATGGAAGGCTAATGATTCTTTTTGACAATTTTCTTTTTATGCAAACACAATATGCAAACTGAATTAAAAGTATACCTAATGTGCTTAAAATTGAAAATAAACCTAGAAGAGAAACTAAGAGTAGATTTCTAAGAACCTAAAAATGAGCAAACTTTGGAGAGCCTTAAAGTGAGGCCTCCTTAACCATTGAATTGGAACCTTTTTTAGAGTTACTAAAGATAATTAAAGTAACTCAAACTTTCGAAATAGCACTTCTACAAGTTGAAATCAAATCAAAAATTCTAGAACAAGGAAAAAGGCTCTAATGGCACAAAACACTTCCTATTAGGCTCTAACAAGTAACAACTACACAACCACTAATATGGAAGCTACAAAACCGAAACAACAAATGTGCCAAACTCAGAATTCTAAACACAAACTAAAGTATATGATACCACAAAACTAGACTCTACAAATTCAAAATTTAAAATTTGAAGAAAGCTGACATAACATACAAAGAACTTCATAATTTTTATGCTTTTTTTACTTTTATCATGGCAACAAGAACTAATAAGCATGAAACGAAATAAGAGACCAGCCAATAAACATACTTGAATTTGAAAATAAAAAAGGAAGAAGAAGTAGAAAAAGAACCTCCAAGGCTCAAGTGATACCAAATGATGTAGGAGAAGCTTCAAGTCTCCTTAGGAAGGGATGGATCTATGATCTTTTTCCTTCTTCAACCTTCAAACCAATTAGAATCTTCTTCTTGCTTGGAAACTGAAACAAAGAAAATGGAAAAGACTAAATAGTGGATGGATTTGGTGAAAGAAAGAGAGGAAAGTGGAAGGAGAAATGGTGGAAGGTAAGTATGTTGGGCAAGGGAAAGGAAAGAATGGTTTGGAGGCCACTTCTAAGGTTGGAAGATAACTCTAACTCAAAGTGTCAAATTTCTAAAAAATGAATATTATGTAGTGGTTTTACAAATGAGAGCTCCTTATATAGGCCATGGAGCATTTCGGCTAAGGAGAGCCTTATTGGGCTTCTACATGCTTTCTAGGCCTATAAGGTATTTCTAGAAGTGAAATGGCCTAATACATGGCCCTAAAAGAGAGTACATGGCCCAATAGTGACCAATTAGCCTATTAAGGCCCAAATAAAACCTAAACACTAGAAAACCTAAGTATATGTGATACTATATGATGAGTACATATAAGTTTTTCAAATGTCCTCCTTGGGCTTAGGCCTATCAAATAATGTGATGAAGGAAGTTAAGGCTTGGTGGATGGCTTCCCTTCCTTTTTTGGACTTAGCTTTTGTTAAGGGTCCTTTATAAGCTTCTAATTCCTTATCCAAAATGGTGTGTGGGTCCTCCCTTATGATGTCCTCATTACATCCCGGGTAATTAAATTAATTTTTATGATTGGCAGAAGAATATTAATAATTATCTCCAAATTAAATCCTAGATTTGGAGAATTATTATTAATTATTATATATGCAAATTCAAATAACTAAATGTTATAAAATTAAATAGAATTATTTGATTAGTTGCTTATTAAAATTTAAATAAGATTTAGATAAGAAACGGTAAGTTTATAAGTTACCAGAAGGATAAAAGTAAATTTTAATAAAGGATTTAAAAGAAAAGGAGAAAGAAATAGGAAAATTACTGTTTTACCCTTGGAACATTAAAATTTCAAAATCCTCTTCTTCATTCTCGTGAAACAGCACACGACCTTCTTTCTCTCTATTTCCTTTCCATTGTCGCATGTTGTAAATATAACATCCTAAATTTTTAAAATAGAAAATTAATTCATGAAGTAAATATTAGGTAATTGGAATATAGATTGTTTGATGTCCCGAAATATTGGAAAATAATTGAATTAAGATTTTAGGGACTGTTGGTGATTTATTGAGACCAGATAAGCTGAAAATAAGCCCGGTTAAGATATAGGTGTCAGACCAAGTATCTCTGATTGAGATGACATTGGTCAGGGCTATTAAAAATAATATTGGGAGTCCAAATATGTATTCAGAATAATTTTCAGATTAAGTATTGAGCCCGAATAGAGATCCTGTCTGTCATAAAATGATGAACTTTAATGAGAAGGGTTAAAATTAAAACCAAAACTCATATTTTTCCCTTCTTTTCACGATGGCTTGCTGAGAGGATTAGGAAAAATACTTTATTTCTTCTTCTTCTCCTTTTCTTATTTTCATTCTCCATTTCCTCGTATCGTCTTCTTCCAAAAACCCTAAGAAAAGGTGGTGGCCATTGTAACACCCTAATTTTAATAAATAATGAATAATAAAACAGGGAATTTTTTTCCAAATTTTAGAGTTTACAATCATTCATAATTTGCCCAGATTAGTAATTGGAATAGAATTAAAACGGCGTAAGGGCAGAGAAGGCAAAAGCCGACCAGAAGAAAGGAAAACCTTCACAAGAAGGCCCAGCGGAAGTCACAGCTCGAACAACCAGTGTTCACTCGCTCAAGCGAGGCCCAGGACGCTTGAGCGAGACAACTCCCTCGCTCGGGCGAAGTACCATTCGCTTAAGCGAACAACCCAAAAGCCTTCCATGCACACACACTCGCTGGGGCTAAGTCTAATTCGCTGGGGCGAACACAGGTACAAGATAATTTCTCACTCGGATTTGGGACATAGATTCACTGGGTAAATCATCACGCTCATACTTCACTCGGGAATCTACACAGCTCCTCATTTCATTCATATAGGTCACAAGTATAAACCACTCGGGAAATGACTCCCCCAATTCTACCACTCGGAATCCAGAACTCTTTCTCACTCAGAATATTTCCTAATCAAACATCCCTCGGGGTATTTAACTTCAATACAATCAGGTATGTGCCATACCCCCGTCACTCGGTATATTTTCACATCTTTCACTCAGAGAACACAGATCTTCCTTCATTTAGAAGGGGTCACAATATTCATTCTTCACTCGAAACATTCCAGCTAGATCCACTCGGTATATGACAACTTATTCGCTCGGGGAAAATCATTAAGTCAAGCCCAATCTAATCTTAACCACTCGGGATGTAGAACCTCATTCACTCAGATTAGGTATATCGTACACTTAGAATTCGTTCCAATCTAACCATTACAACAACTCTTCCTTCGGAAGAGGATCACTCGGGGTTTCCTTATGTTAGTGTATGCACTACGAGCTATTAATGTATCAATTTTAACTTATTAATAAAATTAGTATTTTCAGTTTTAGACAAATGCTATTTATCCTGGAATAATAGGTCATATGAGAATTATTCCTAAAACGTCCCTAATTAAGTATTTACATGGGGACATGTAAATACATTAAGATTAGTGTGTGAATGTACTGATGATTTGATCTCACAAATCATGGATATATGATATCAAGTCTTTACACGGGTACACATTAAGAGTAATGTTGTACTGGACAGACCCACCATGAGAACGTTGCATGGATCATTACATGAGTGTCATAAACGATTCTCAATGTGATAATGGTATGTAGTCCTTCGACCTGAAGTCACTACAATTCCTACATAAGGAGTTTATTGTTTTAATACAATCAAACATTATTTGTAATAAAATGACCATAAAGATTGTGATTAGGCAATAGATAAATTATGCAGAGGGATGTGAGTGATGTAGATGGAATTTGTCTCTCCTATGTGACAGGAGTGATATCTATGGGCCACTTGATGGAGTGAGACTAATGAAATGCATGACCATGCTAGGACGAATAAATATTAGATATTTATTCTATAAAGTCTACTCTGGTATCAAGTAAAATGAATTGGGCCATACAAGGATGACGACGACCATGCCTTGGGCCCAATTAGATATCGTGACAAAAGGAATAGATATATAAAATAATTATCACTTATAGGTCATGTCGATGATAAATAATATTCGGACATAATGATGTATTGCTAGATACCGCTCTTATTTTATATTAATAATAAAATAGTTTATTATTAATATAACCGAATATTTTACCTATAGGGTCACACACATAGAGTAAGCCCACCAGAGGATAGTTTTATTTTAGTTGGACTGAAAATAAAACTATTTGGGCCTAACTCATTTAGAATGAGTCAGGAGCCCAATGTTTAATGAGAGCTTAGGTCTAATGTTTAATGAGAGCTTAGGTCAAGACCTAAGCCTATATATAGAGCATGAGATGCTCATAGGATGCTGCTCAGAAATTAGATTACACTAAAATTCCGTACTAGCATTCAGATCGTTAGTTTTCTGGTGGGAGTGCTTGTGTGGACTCCTAAGGGCGAAGCTACAATTGCTTTGATCGAGGATCTTGTTCTGCGTCTACAAGAGGTAAACCCTAATTAAAATTTTAATTTAGCATAATGCTTTGAAACATACATGTTTACAATTCTTTCTTGGGAATCCTTTGTGTTTTCGCTGCCTGACCCTAATAGGATTCCCTAACAGTGGTATCAGAGCCTGGTTGCAAAGCTATGTTTTGGGCATTTGTTTACGTTTCATGATGGCATGTTTTTCATTCTGCAAAAGCTTTTAAAAATTTCGATTTATGAAATCGTTTTCTTGTTATAAGCTTTATGTTCTGTTTTGCAAAATTGTTTGTGAAACTTGTTTTGAAAAACATTCAAGCATGTTATGTATGATATAATATCATGATTCGTATGCTCATATGTTTTCTGTAAATTGTATGAGATACTGTTTATAGGCTTTCTCATTTGAAGTATGCGTTTATCTTATTTTAGAGGCTTGTATGATATTTACGTTTTCAATTTTCGTATGTGATACATGTGTTGAATTCGTTAATATTCTTTGTTGTCATACAAACTGTGTTTTGATAATACGTTCATCTCCGAGCATGAAAAGTTCATGTTGTGGGGCGTCAAGTGATAAGGTTTAAGTGTTAAACCTTGGTCGTTCCTTAACCTAGGGTTCAAACGTTGAAACCTAGGCAGCCGTCATGAGAAAGGTGCAATTTGAATTCTAGGTTTTGAAACCCTAGATGGCGTTGCCTACATATGCCTTGACGGCTGCGTTGTGAAGTATTCGCAACAAGGAATTAGGGTTTCAAAGTAGTTGAAACCCTAGCCGAAATTTTAGAGCTATTAATGGTCAGTGGGACGTTCTGGCTAGGAAAGATTTGGTACTTAAGTGGGACCCCCGTACATTCTCTGCGTAGCGCCTTATTACCGACCCATGTGTTTAATGGCCCGTTTAAAAATTAATTTTTTTGAATTCTTTCAAATGGGTTATAATTAATTAATTAACACGTTGCATGATGAATGGTTATGGTCTTAGTTATTTTATTTAAATACAGCCTGCGTGCTGTGCCTCTCTTCATTCTGTTGTATTTCTTTTCTCAACCCTTCACTCGTATGTAAAGCGAGTTTCTTTAAAAATCTTGTAATCTTGATCGAGGCAACAAGGTAGAGACCTAGAAAAAAACTAGAGTGGTTACTCTAAGCGCTTTTGTCTTTGAAAGGAACCAAGGAGTGGTGACTCCAAGAGGATGGTGGGTTCAAGAAGTAGGACTTCATGAAGCCTTGGCATATAGTTCCTTTAGGTTTATTTATTTATTCTTCTAGGAAGACCATAACCATCTCACAATTTCGTTTGCATGCTTTGGGGATAATTTTATTGCGTTAAAGCGTTTAACAAAGACGGTAATTTAAAATAAATTAAAATCCCTCAAAATAATAAGTTACAAACGCCTTCCAATAAGTACACTCATCAATACTAATGTCAATGAATAGTGGGTCTGCCAAAGCAGGGTACTATCATTTATATTAGTAAGACGTGATGGGATAATTGTAATATCCAAAATGTTTTATTGGGTTTTAACTTACTAAGTTATCAATTGGATTAAATAAACTTAGAGGCGTATACATTGGGCTAAACTTTCATAAGATGAATGATCGGTAATGGTTACCTAACCCAATGTCTAAGAGTTGTATAAGATATAATTGGAAAGGAGTTTCCTACCTAAATAACCAAATGTTAAGTGATCAGCCAAAGCTGACTTAACATTAGGCCAAATATGGATCTTTGCCCACTAGAAAATCTTCCAACGGGATTTTCTGATTCGTAGAGGGTAATTTTATTTTGAATCAAAATAGTGGGAGACGTGTTTAATTTTAAGACCAAAAATTAAATATGTTTTTTTTTAATTGATACTTACTACATATCTTTCTGTTTTAGATAACCATGACATCAAACACGCCTTCAAACCTTTCATTGCGATCGATCCTAGACAAAGAAAAATTGTCTGGGCCTAACTTTCTAGACTGGTATAGGAATTTGAGGATTGTCCTCAAACAAGAGAAAAAGCAGTATGTCCTGGAAAATCCGATTCTGGAACCACCCGTGAACAATGCCTCTAAAGCTGACAAGGATGCTTACAAGAAGCATCAGGATGACGCTTTAGATGTCCAATGCCTTATGCTGGCAACCATGTCTCCTGAGCTTCAGAAGGAACATGAGCATATGGAGGCTTTCGATATGATCGAAAACCTAAGGAATGTACTGCTTGAGTGTGTGCATGTGTTTATGACGACAGGATCTTATGCATGATTGTTGGTTTTGGATTCTGTGTGTTTTACAGTGGTTATATAGTAGTTGCATGCAATCAAGATGGTGGTAATGTGGACTGTTAGCCTTTGATAATGACCTATGAAATGCATGGTTCCATCTTTGTTAACACTGTGAAATATGAATGTGTGCCCGTTAGTTGATTTGTCAAATGCTATTACTTGATTGCCCGATTGTTGTGCATGTTGGTATAACTGATAAAGCACTATAAAGGTTGTGTTGAATCTGTTCTACTTATGGTTACGACGGAGGTATCGGTTGTGTGATGGTGCTTACTGGAAAATGCATTAGCTGCATGTGTAAGAGTGGGGTGACCCGTGGAAGGTCATGAGCCCGAGGGAACGACTTCTAGCTACAGACCTTGGCTAGATCCCGAGAGAGCTTGTGGTAGCCGTAGGAGCTAGAGAGGAGTCTCGAGACGCCTATGGGAGGCCGGTACCACACGGGAAGAGTTGAGGGACGAGGGGCCAGTAGAAGGGAAACTGTAACTGAAAGTCATCCCTCGAGTCAGATCCGCAGGCATGCATGTAGATATGAAGATGATTAGAACAGTACGCATAGCATGGGTTGAGTGTTATGAATGATTTCTGAGTGTGTGGACATTTGTATGTGTTGTATGTTTGCCATAGATAATATTCTGCTTCCCTAACCTTAATTGACTTGAAAACGATTGAATGAAGTGAGTGTGCGTATTGACACTGATACGGAGTCCTTGATTGTCATTTTACCTGTAAAAGCTCACCCCTGCAGTGGCTACATTTTCAGTGAACATCTCTCGAAATGAAGTATGAAGGAGGAGCGGAGTGTAGAACAAAACAGCCGAGTGCTTTTGAATATATGTGTATATGTATATACCGTGTGTAAGGTCCTGTTAAGCCTTGGCCGGCTCATGTTTTGGTTTTAGTCTTTACGTTAGAACTTGAACAGCTTCGGGTAACAGAAGTCATGATGAAACTCTTGTAATTATTTGAATGCTTTCATATATATATTGTTGTGTGTTCTTCTATACTGTAAGTGATGTCCGAGCGGTGAATATGGATGCATGAGTAGGTCTTATGAGCGTAGGAGGTTAGTGTGTTTATGGGTGGTTATGAAGCTGAGTGATTCCGAGTGAAAAATTATATGTAAGCCGAGTGAGGAAGAGCTTGTATCCCCGAGTAAAAAGATCCTAAGTGATCCCCCGTCTGAAGGAGGAGTTAATGGAGTGGTTTGGAATGGAATGTACTCTAAGCGTAGGATAATTATAATCCGAGTGATCAAATTGTAGTATGCCGAGTGAGTTAGCTGCTATTCCCCGAATGAATATAGGCCTGAGGATTTCCGAGTAAATGTAAGTATGAAATTCGAGTGAGATTCATTCGCATGAGTTCCCGAGAGAGAAACACTTAGACGGGTTCTTAGGGAAGTTTTCTCCAATGACATCCTGGTGAGTAACTTAGTGGAAAGAATCTCGAGCACATAGGCTTAACTGATTCTGAGTGAAAACGCGTATAAGCTACGAGCGGGAAAATATTCCGAGTGAGAGTTTATAGAATCCGAGTGGAAAGTCCCCTACTTACCGGGTGAATCTAGTATGTACCTTGGTGGATAAATATAAGAGGCTATGTTATAGAAGGTAGGCGTGGGAGTCGATTTCTGAGTGTTGGAACCCCTCATACCGAGTTACCTTAGGAGTGAATCCCGAGTGGACTTAGTCGTTTACCGAGTGTATGGATGTTCCGATGCCGAGTGAGGGATTAGCCGAGTGAGACTCCTCGCTTCAGCGAATGGAGGATTCACTCCAGCGAATGTGGGTCACTAGAAGGCGTTGTCGCGGTATCGCTCGGGCGAGTTGGGCGTCTCACCCAGGCAGATTCGTGCTTCGCTTGAGCAATTGTACGTTGTGTGGTGGTCCGCTCAGGCGCTGTCTGTGTTCCCGTGTGAATGGTTTTTAATCCCTTGCCTTCTTTTTTCTCTTTCTTCTTGGCCATAGGACCAGCTCTCATATCTCCATATATGGGAGTATTTTATTATGGATCCAGGTTATTTCCCAATTAATTCGTGAAATTTTTTTCCCCTAAAATTTAGGATGTTACATTTTGGTATCAGAGCGGACCAAAAGGTCCAAGGCCAAGGTATGCTTACCGAGTGTAAGCGGTTGCGTGCTTTCTGACTGAATGGTCATTATTGTTGTGATATTGGTTGAACCTGATTGATATTGGCTTATGGATAGGAGGGTGTTTCCCCTCCTGGTCTGATTGATTGTATAATATATAGAGATAGCATGATGTGCTAAGTCATTGAACATTAGGTTGAAATCCGAATGGTAATGAGTGGCTTGGTATACTTATCCTCGAATGTTAATTTCAGGATAAGGGATGACACATCGCCAAAGCATGGAGGCTATAGCCACAACATTCCAACGCTTTGCAGACGTGTTTGAGAGGCAAGGCCAGACTCGAGCTGAGGATGGCCACGTGCTGGACCGCTTCCTGAAGAGGAAGCCGAGTGAGTTTCAGGGAGGACGTAACCCAGAGGCAGCTTTTAAATGGACTCAGGAACTGGAAAGGATTTTTGGGGGTCTTCGTTGTACCGAGGCCCAAAAGGTGGAATGTGTAGTGTATATGCTGCGGGATGAAGCGGAGAACTGATGGAAGATTGCCAGAAACTGATTCCCTGATGATGATGCTCAGCTGACATGGAACGATTTTAAGACATGCTTCTTAGAGAAGTACTTCCCCGACACAGTGAGGAGTCAGAAGGAGTTGGAGTTTATGGAGTTGAAGCAGGGCTCCATGACTGTGGAAGAGTATGCGACTAGGTTCGAAGAATTGTGCCTATTCTACCCACCTTTTCAACAACCAGGGACGGAGAGCTCCAAGTGCCTTAAATTTGAAAATGGGTTGAGATCAGATATTAAGAGGGCCTGCAGATATCAAGAGATCAGGAGTTTTCCTGCATTAGTGAACAAATGTAGAATATTTGAGGAAGATGACAAGGCCCACTCGGGCCAGAGCAGTAGAGCCAACCAGTATTTGAGGCCTCAGCAGTCACGTTTCAAGAGGCCAGGAAACGTAGGAAGAAATGAACCCTTCACTAGATATCAGGGTCGCGGTGACCGAGGGAGACAGATGAGTGGACGACCCAAGTATGGCGAGTGTTTTAAATTTCGTGGCGACCACTTTGCTCAGAGTTGTAATGGTACCGACGTTAAGTGTTTTCACTGCGGGAATAAGGGGTACATTCGCCCTGACTGCCCCCAGCTCCGTCAAACAAATGCTAGTGTGCGTCAAGGAGGGTTCCAGGTGAAGAGCAATAGGAATGATGGACAAAGCTCTCGGGGGGGAAACAACAGAGCTAGAGGGAATATGATGGTTGCCCCAAATAACCGGAGGAGAAACACCGATCAACCAGCTGATGGAAGAGTCTACGCAATCAACGCAGAGGATGTCGCACAAGCAAATGACTTAGTGCAATGTAAGTGCTCACTCGGTAGATACACACTTAGTTTAGTTTTTGATTCTGGAGCCACCCACTCCTTCATAGTTGATGATTGTGTAAAACGTTTAAAATTACCGACCGTGGAAATGGATCAGATTTTGGAAGTAGCCAATCCGACTGGTCCTAAGGTACTGACCTCATCAATGTGCAAAAAAGTGACGTTCGAGTTGTGCGATCGGAGTTTCACTTTCGACTTAGTGTGCATACCTTTGAAGGATCTTGATATCGTGCTCGGAGTAGATTGGCTTTCAGCCAACGAAGTTTTAGTGGATTGCAGAAACCGAAGGATAATCTTCCTGAGACAGCACCATGAGGACTGCACAGCACAAGGTATACCTCAACTGTTCATGATGCTTTGTCTAACGGAGGGTGAGAGTAAAACCCGAGTGAACAAAATCCCGATTATCTGTGAATTTCTAGAAGTGTTCCCTGAAGACGTACCAAGTGTCCCTCCCAATAGAGAAGTCGAATTCTCTATAGATTTGATCCCTGGGGCCGATCCAGTCTCCAGTACACCTTATAGAATGCCCCTAACTGAATTAACCGAGTTGAAGAAGCAAGTAGATAAGTTACTCAGAAAGCAATTCATTAGGTCGAGTGTATCACCATGGGGCGCACCTGTGCTGCTTGTTAAGAAGAAGGATGGCAGCATGAGACTTTGTATAGACTACCGACAGCTGAACAAACTCATAATTAAGAATCGTTACCCACTGCCCAGAATTGATGACTTAATTGACCAACTGCGTGGAGTCTCAGTCTTCTCAAAGATCAACCTGCGATCGGGATACCACCAAATCCGGGTGAAGGACTCGGATATCCCAAAGACTACCTTTAGGACTCGGTATGGCCACTACGAGTATGTAGTGATGCCGTTCAGTGTGACGAACGCCCCTACTGTCTTCATGAATTACATGAACAACATATTCCACCCCTATTTAGACCGATTCGTAGTTGTTTTCATTGATGACATCCTAGTCTATTCTAAAACGTCCGAGGAGCATGAAGGACACCTCCGAGCGGTACTCCAAGTGTTAAAGGAGAAGCAGTTATTTGTGAAGCTTTCAAAATACGAATTCTGGATGGATAAGATCCATTTCCTCGGACATGTGATTTCCGAGCAAGGTGTCTCGGTGGACCCTTCAAAGGTGACAGCTATAATGACATGGGAGAGACCCAAGTCGGTCTCGGAGATAAGGAGCTTTATGGGCCTGGCAGGCTATTATAGAAGATTCATTGAGGGTTTTTCTAAGTTGGCTTTGCCACTGACTAAATTGACTCGGAAAAACATTCCCTTCGTGTGGAGTCCCGAGTATGAGGGAAGTTTCCGAGACCTGAAGAACAAGTTGACGGCTGCACCAGTGCTGGCATTACCTGACTTGCAAGAGAGCTTCGTGGTTTATTGTGATGCATCAGGACTCGGATTAGGGTGCGTGCTAATGCAGAAGGACCGAGTGATAGCGTATGCCTCTCGGCAATTGAGACCACACGAGCAGCATTATCCGACCCACGATTTGGAGTTGGCAGCTGTGGTGTTCGCGTTAAAAATCTAGAGACATTATTTGTTCGGGTCCAGATTTGAAGTATACAGTGATCACAAGAGCCTCAAATACTTGTTCGACCAGAAGAAGCTGAATATGAGGCATAGGAGGTGGATGGAGTTTCTAAAGGATTATGATTTCGAGTTAAAGTACCACCCGGGCAAGGCAAACGTTGTTGCCAACGCATTGAGTCAGAAATCTCTTCATATGGCAGTGATGATGGTGAAGGAGGTAGAACTATTGGAACAGTTCTAAGACATGAACTTGCATGTTGACACCCTCTCCTCTCAGAAAATGACGATCGGCACGCTGAGAATTGCCAATGACTTCTTGAAATCCGTGTACGAGCAGTAGCAGTGGGATTCCTACTTGACCGAGATGAAGAAGACTCAGACCAAAGGTAAGGATTTGTCCTTGACTGAGGGAACGAATGGGGTTTTCTGAGTAAGAAACAGAATATACGTGCCGGGTGGGGGAGAATTGAGGAGAATGGTGCTTGATGAGGCGCACAAGAGCTTGTTAAGTATCCACCCGGGAGCCACAAAGATGTACCATGATTTGAGAACACAGTTCTGGTGGCCCGGACTAAAGAAGGATGTGGCAGAATACGTGGCTCGGTGTATCACCTGTCAAAAGTCGAAGGTCGAGCACCAGAAACCGTATGGTGCATTGCAGCCCCTGGAGATTCCCGTGTGGAAATGGGACTCAATTGCTATGGACTTTGTCATGGGATTGCCCAAAAACCGAGTGGGCCATGATGCAATTTGGGTCATTATTGACCGACTGACGAAGAGTGCACACTTCCTGCCTGGGAACATGAAGTATCCGATACATAGGTTAGCACGGATCTATATTCAAGAGATCGTCCGACTGCATGGTATACCGACTTCCATCATATCAGATAGGGATCCTAGGTTCACGTCCCGGTTTTGGACCAGCCTGCATCAAGAAATGGGCACTAAACTTTGGCTTAGCTCTGCCTACCACCCCAATCGGATGGACAATCTGAGCGAATGATTCAAAGCCTGGAGGACTTATTAAGAGCGTGTGTGTTGGAGCACGGTGGAGAATGGGAGCAATACCTTCCCTTGATTGAGTTTACGTACAATTACAGCCATCATAGCAGCATTGGAATGGCACCCTACGAAGCGTTGTATGGTCGAAGGTGCTGAACCCCGCTTTGCTGGTCAGAAACGGGTGAGAGTCTGCTATTGGGACAAGAGATTGTTAAGAAAACTCCGGAACAGATTCGAGTGATAAGAGAAAAGATGAAGGCATCTCAAGACAGGCAAAAGAGCTACTACGACGAGCGAACCAAACCATTACAGTTTTCAGTCGGAGACAAGGTATTTTTAAGAACTTCACCGAGTAAAGGGGTCGGGCGAGCCTTGAAGAGCAGGAAGTTAAGCCCTCGATACATTGGACCTTATGAGGTGTTGGAATGAGTCGGCTCCGTGGCATATCGTATAGCACTACTGTAACATCCCCGTTTTAAAATTTAATGCTGAATACAGAATGAACCATTAAGACTTGATTTCAACTAGAAATAACTGTTAAGTGCATTTAACTAAGTGAGTTTAAGCCATTAAAATATTGAAATGGTGGCGGACAGGGGACGAGGTGGAGTGCGCGTGGCTACTGCAGCACGCACTCTCCCATCCCACTCTTCGTTACTGTACGCGTGCACACATATATATATGTCGTGAGCCTTAGTGATGAACACTCTCGCTATTTCTTTAGACTCTTTCTCCGTCACCTCATCCTCTGTTTTCTCTCTTCGTCTTCATCTTTCTTCTTCTTCTCTTCTCTCACTCTTCGCTCCTGGAGATCTTGATTCCAGTACTGAAGAACAGACTACGCTCCATCCCAGAATCAGGCGCAGAATACGACAAGCCAAAGAAGACCGGACGAACCAGGAGAAGGACATCGGACTCAACGACGAGAACGGAAAGAGGTTTCTGAGGTTCTTCTAAAGGTAGGGGGCGCTTGCATGTCAAATGCATGGTCTAAGAACGGTACCGGATGAACGTACTGCCAAGTGTGTGTGCATGTTTTTATAATTCATTAGAACTGATGCTGTGCATGTATGCATGTGTTCACAATTACTAAAACTGATGCATGATTTGAGATTTTGATGGTGATCTTCGTGACGATGGCGTAGTTTGCTCGTGGATGATAATGATGGGTCTATTTTGTTGTCACTATGAAAAATGTGTATGTGCATGTTCTTAATTGAATTGCTCAATGTTGTTAGTCTGATGATCGACTGTATCATGCGCTGGTGCGATTGACTGAATGATGATGAATAATGGGAGATATCTGTTCTTACTTGACGACTACGGTAATGTGTTCATGGCGCGATGATGTGTAATGATAAATGTGTTAGTTGCATGAGTAAGAGTGGGGTGACCCATGGAAGGTCAAGAACCCCAAGGGAAATGATTTCCAGTTACCAACCCTGGCTAGATCCCAATAGGGCTCGTGGTAGCCGTTGGAGCTAGAGAAATGAGTCTCGAGACGCCGTGGGGGGCCGGTGCCACCTGGTAAGAGCTGAGGGACGAGGGGCCAAAAGAAAAAGGGGGCTGTAACTGAGAGTCTTTTCCCGAGTCGGATCCGCGTGCATACATATAGAAATAAGGCTGATTGTGGTGATGTGTAAATCTATATATGTGCATGTGTATGATTTTGAATGCATGAATATATATTGATGTGGAATAAACTCTGTGAATTATGCGTATTATGAATGTTGTTTGAATTGTATGAACTTGGTTACTTGAAAAAGGACGAATGATAGCAGGAGCGTGTACTGACGCTGATACCGAGTCTGTGAGTATCATTTTACATGTAAAAGCTCACCCCTGCAGTGGCCATTTTCAGTGAATGTCTCTCGTGAGGAGGATCAGAATCAGAACCGGAATGCTGGGCGGAGTGCTGATGCATTTCGAAGGTTTAATTAAGACGTTGTTAGATGAAGCCCGGACTGGCTCATACCGGATGTTAATGTTTTGTGCTGAATAGAACTTTATGAACAAGAAGAAGTCTGATTTTGCATTGTAAATATTCATATACACTCTTATGTACATATGGATGTATGGTTTTGTGTGTGTGATGCTATATGCTGTCTCGTTTTATAATTATGCTTTAATAGATAAGCAGGGACAGTTTGATTGAGCAGGTTATAGTTAAGTCCGGAAGAACCAAGAATTGTCTTAGGAAAACTTATGTCGGATACGTTGGGCGGAGTCGTACCCCGCCTGAAGTATGGGAAGCAATCCGCCCAAGCGCGAGAACTCACGCTGAAGCGAGTAATGACCCGAGCGAAATATCGACCATTATCCTTTCCTATCCGTTGTGATACTAACGCAATCCGGACCCCGGTGCTGAACCCCGGATTTGGGCGTTATGGCTAAGTCCGCCCAGGCGTTATCATAATTAGTTGAGTTGGGCGGAATAGGTTCAGACTCTTCCTTCTTCCATAACTTACTATCGCACTTGTACCCTGTAACTTCATATTTTTCTGAGTGAAAGGCGAGTGTGTGAGGATTTACTTGGTGAACCCTTGACCATACCCGATGGAGGAAAATTACCTTGTAGTTGTGTTAAAGAGGCGTTATGCAGATTTCGTTTAGGCGGCGTTATACCTCGCCCATGTAGCTAGGACAGCCCGCCCAAGATAAATATACCCCGCCTAGCCTAGTAGGATGATTCTAACTTAGCCTTTTCATCAAATGATACACGTGTGAATGTATTAACATATTTCCCTTATCTATTCCTCCTGTTGAGTGACCAGTATTTCTTGAAGGGAAGCCTCAGTGCGAAATCTCCTCTATCCGCTGCTGCATTACTATGCTCCGCCTGGACGGTGTCAGACCCCGTCTGAGCGAATAAACGGTATCGTGCAATCCGCCCTAGTGTTGGTGCGTTACGATAAACCCATTGAAACGGCTCAGTCTTTAGCTTCCCTGTAGGTTGCTTTATGCGCGTGAATGTTCTTAGCTTTTCCCCCATTGCCTGCTTCCTTCTACATCAGATGTTACGTGACTGTTTTGGTGAAAAATTTTCTCATATTTTGGGGATTTATTAGTTGCAAATAATTAGGGTGTTACATTTTGGTATCAGAGCGGACCGAAAAGTCCAAGGCCAAAGTATGCTTACCAAGTGTAAGCGGTGGTGTTTGTGTCTTTGATTGAATGGTTGAAATTGTTGTGATATTGGTTGAACCTGATTGATATTGGCTTGCGGATAGGAGGGTGTTGCCCCTCCTGGTCCTATTGATTGTATAATATACATATATAGAGATAGCATGATGTGCTAAGCCATTGAACATTAGGCTGAAATCCGAATGGTAGTAAGTGGCTCCGTGTACTTATCCTTAAATGTCAATTTCAGGATAAGGAATGGCGCATCGTCAAAGTATGGAGGCTATAGCCACAGCATTCCAACGCTTTGCTGATGTGTTTGAAAGGCAAGGCCAAACTCAACCTGAGGGTGGCCATGTGCTGGACCGCTTCCTGAAGAGGAAGCCGAGCGAATTCTTAGGAGGACGGAACCCTGAGGCGGCGTTCAAGTGGACTCAGGAACTAGAAAGAATTTTTAAGGGTCTTCGCTGTACCGAAGCCCAGAAGGTGGAATGTGCAGTGTATATGCTACGAGATGAAGCGGAGAATTGGTGGAAGATAGCTAGGAGCCAATTCCCCGAAGATGACAATCAACTGACATGGGACGATTTCAAGGCCTGCTTCCTAGACAAATACTTTCCCGACACAGTGCGGAGTCGGAAGGAGCTGGAGTTTATGGAGTTAAAACAGGGCTCCATGACTGTGGAAGAATACGCGACCAGATTTGAAGAATTGTGCCTATTTTATCCGCCCTTCCAGCAGCCAGGAACGGAGCACTCCAAGTGTCTTAAGTTTGAGAACGGACTGAGATCGGATATCAAGAGGGCCTGCAGATACCATGAAATCCGGAGTTTCCCTGCCTTAGTGAACAAGTGTAGAATATTCGAAGAGGATGACAGGGCCCATTCAGGCCAGTGCAGCAGAGCCAACCAACACTTGAGGCCTCAGCAATCACGTTTCAAGAGGCCAGGGAACGTGAGGAGGAATGAACCCTTCACCAGATATCAGGACCATAATGACCGAGGGAGGCAGATGAGAGGACGACCAAGGTATGGCGGATGCTTTAAATGTGGCGGTGATCATTTTGCTAGGGAATGCAATGATACAAATGTTAAATGCTACCACTGCGGAGAGAAGGGACATGTTCGCCCGGACTGCCCCCAACTCCGCCAGGCAAACACCAATGTGCATCAAAGAGAATTTCAAGATCGAACCAGAATGAATGATAACCCACGACCTGGTGGCAGAGGCAACGGAACCAGAGGAAATATGATGCATGCCCCGAACAGTCGAGAGAGGAATACCGGCCCAACAGCGACAGGAAGGATCTACACCATCAATGCAGAGGATGTTGCACCAGCAAATGATCTAGTACAATGTAAGTGCTCACTTGGAATGAATACGCTTAACGTTGTTTTCGATTCGGGGGCAACCCATTCTTTTATAGCTAATGAGTGCGTGAAACGGTTGAAGCTACCAACTGTGTCTATGAACCGGACTCTAGAAGTGGCCAGCCCCACTGGCCCTACTGTGTTCACATCGTCCATATGTAAAAATGTAGCATTTGAGTTGTATGATCGGAGTTTCACCTTCGATCTGATTTGCATGCCCTTAAAGGGTCTTGATATTGTGCTTGGAATAGATTGGCTTTCAGCCAATAAGGTATTAGTAGATTGTAGAAACCGAGAGATAGTTTTCCCAAAACAACCCACTGAAGATGGCACGGCACAAGGTATAACCCAACTATTTATGATGCTTTGTCTAACCAAAGAAGAGAATGAGCCCCTAGTGAACGACATTCCGGTTGTCTGCGAATTCCCAGAAGTGTTCCCAGAGGACGTCCCGAGTGTACCTCCCCATAGAGAAGTTGAATTCTCTATAGACTTGATCCCTGGAGCCGAACCGGTCTCCAGTGCACCCTACAGAATGTCCTCAACTGAATTGATAGAGTTGAAGAAACAAGTGGATGAGTTACTTGAGAAGCAGTTCATTAGACCAAGCGTGTCACCATGGGGCGCACCTGTGCTACTTGTTAAGAAGAAGGATGGCAGCTTGAGACTTTGTATAGATTATCGACAGCTCAACAAACTCACAATCAAGAATCGATACCCACTGCCTAGAATTGATGATTTAATTGACCAGCTGCGTGGAGCCTCAGTCTTCTCAAAAATCGACTTACGATCGGGATATCACCAAATCCGAGTGAAGGACTCGGACATTCCTAAAACTGCCTTTAGGACTAGGTATGGTCACTATGAGTATGTAGTGATGCCGTTCGGTGTGACGAACGCCCCTGCTGTTTTCATGAATTACATGAACAGCATATTCCATTCCTTCTTAGATCGGTTTGTTGTTGTTTTCATCGATGATATTCTAGTTTATTCTAAGACATCGGAGGAGCATGAAGGACATCTCAGGGCGGTACTCCAAGTGTTGAAGGAGAAGCAATTGTTTGCAAAGCTTTCAAAGTGCGAATTTTGGATGGATGAGATCCACTTCCTCGGGCATGTGATCTCCAATCGAGGCGTCTCGGTGGATCCTGCGAAGGTAGCTGCTGTAATAGCGTGGGAGAGGCCCAGATCGATCTCGGAAATAAGGAGTTTTATGGGCTTGGCAGGTTATTATAGAAGGTTCATCGAAGGATTTTCTAAGTTGGCATTACCTCTGACTAAGTTGACTCGGAAGAACGTTCCTTTTGTGTGGAGTCCGGAGTGTGAGAGCAGCTTCCAAGAGCTGAAGAATAAGTTGACAACGGCTCCGGTGTTAGCATTACCGGAGTTACGAGAAAGCTTCATGGTCTATTGTGACGCGTCCGGACTCGGATTAGGATGTGTACTCATGCAGAAAGATCGGGTGATAGCATATGCCTCTCGACAATTGAGACCCCACGAACAACATTATCCGACCCATGACTTGGAGTTGGCAGCAGTAGTTTTTGCATTGAAAATCTGGAGGCATTACTTGTACGGATCCAAATTTGAAGTATACAGCGATCATAAGAGCCTCAAATACCTATTCGACCAAAAGGAGCTGAACATGAGGCAGAGAAGATGGATTGAGTTCTTGAAGGACTATGATTTCGAGTTGAAATACCACCCCGGTAAGGCAAATGTCGTAGCAGACGCATTGAGCCGAAAATCCCTCCACATGGCAGCCATGATGGCAAAAGAAGTTGAGTTGTTGGAGCGGTTTCGAGACATGAACTTGCATGTTGGCACCCCTTCCTCTCAGAAGATGACAATCGGTACGTTGAGGATTGCCAACGAATTCTTAAAATCCGTGTACGAACAGCAACAGGCGGACTCTTGCCTAGCTGAAATGAAGGAAATTCAGGCTAGAGGAAAGGATTTATCCTTGGCAGAAGGGTCAGATGGGATCTTCCGGGTGAGGAACAGAATATACATACCAAGTGAAGGAAGATTGAGGAGAATGGTGCTTGATGAAGCCCACAAAAGCCTACTCAGCATTCACCCCGGAACCACGAAGATGTACCACGACTTGAGGAGACAGTTTTGGTGGCCCGGACTAAAGAAGGATGTGGCGGAGTACGTGGCCCGGTGTATCACTTGCCAGAAATCGAAGGTAGAGCACCAGAAACCGTACGGTGCAATGCAGCCTCTGGAAATCCCCGTGTGGAAATGGGACTCAATTGCGATGGATTTTATCATGGGATTACCCAGGAACCGAGCGGGCCATGATGCCATTTGGGTCATTGTTGATAGATTGACGAAAAGCGCACACTTCTTACCTGTAAATATGAAGTACCCATTGCATAAATTGGCTCAAATCTACATTCAAGAAGTTATTCGACTGCATGGCATACCTATTTCCATCGTCTCAGATAGGGACCCTAGATTTACGTCCAGATTTTGGACCAGCTTGCATCAAGAACTGGGGACGAAGCTTTGGCTTAGTTCTGCTTACCACCCCCAATCGGATGGACAATCCGAGCGAACGATTCAGAGTCTAGAAGACTTATTGAGAGCGTGTGTGTTAGAGTACGGTGGGGACTGGGAGCAGTACCTTCCCTTGATCGAGTTTACGTACAACAACAGCCATCATCACAGCATTGGCATGGCACCTTACGAGGCATTATATGGGCGTAGATGCCGAACCCCGCTCTGTTGGTCGGAAACGGGTGAAAGTCTACTATTGGGACCAGACATCGTAAAGCAAACCACAGAACAGATCCGAGTGATAAGGGAGAAGATGAAAGCATCACAAGACAGGCAGAAGAGCTACCATGACAAACGCATCAAGCCATTGGAATTTCGAGTCGGAGATCGAGTGTTTCTGAGAACCTCTCCGAGTAAAGGAGTTGGACGAGCCTTAAAAAGTGGGAAGTTAAGCCCTCGCTACATCGGACCTTATGAGGTAGTAGAACGGATTGGCCCCGTGGCATACCGCCTCGCGTTACCAATTCACTTGTCCCGATTGCACAACGTATTTCACGTGTCTCAACTAAGGAAGTATTTGCATGACCCCAGCCACACGATGCCTGACGACGAGGTAGAGATCAAGGAAGACCTAACCGCTGTGACTACACCGGTTGGAATCGTGGATCAATCGGTAAAACGCTTAAGAAACAAGAACGTAAGGCTGGTTAAGGTGGAGTGGCAGAGGGGCAAAATCACCTCCTACACGTGGGAACGCGAAGACGCCATGCGACAGCAGTACCCCGAATTGTTTACCTACGTAAGTACCAACTGAATTTCGGGGACGAAATTCCTTTTCAGTGGGGGAGAACTGTAACATCCCCGTTTTAAAATTTAATGCTGAATACAGAATGAACCATTAAGACTTGATTTCAACTAGAAATAACTGTTAAGTGCATTTAACTAAGTGAGTTTAAGCCATTAAAATATTGAAATGGTGGCGGACAGGGGACGAGGTGGAGTGCGCGTGGCTACTGCAGCACGCACTCTCCCATCCCACTCTTCGTTACTGTACGCGTGCACACATATATATATGTCGTGAGCCTTAGTGATGAACACTCTCGCTATTTCTTTAGACTCTTTCTCCGTCACCTCATCCTCTGTTTTCTCTCTTCGTCTTCATCTTTCTTCTTCTTCTTCTCTTCTCTCACTCTTCGCTCCTGGAGATCTTGATTCCAGTACTGAAGAACAGACTACGCTCCATCCCAGAATCAGGCGCAGAATACGACAAGCCAAAGAAGACCGGACGAACCAGGAGAAGGACATCGGACCCAACGACGAGAACGGAAAGAGGTTTCTGAGGTTCTTCTAAAGGTAGGGGGCGCTTGCATGTCAAATGCATGGTCTAAGAACGGTACCGGATGAACGTACTGCCAAGTGTGTGTGCATGTTTTTATAATTCATTAGAACTGATGCTGTGCATGTATGCATGTGTTCACAATTACTAAAACTGATGCATGATTTGAGATTTTGATGGTGATCTTCGTGACGATGGCGTAGTTTGCTCGTGGATGATAATGATGGGTCTATTTTGTTGTCACTATGAAAAATGTGTATGTGCATGTTCTTAATTGAATTGCTCAATGTTGTTAGTCTGATGATCGACTGTATCATGCGCTGGTGCGATTGACTGAATGATGATGAATAATGGGAGATATCTGTTCTTACTTGACGACTACGGTAATGTGTTCATGGCGCGATGATGTGTAATGATAAATGTGTTAGTTGCATGAGTAAGAGTGGGGTGACCCATGGAAGGTCAAGAACCCCAAGGGAAATGATTTCCAGTTACCAACCCTGGCTAGATCCCAATAGGGCTCGTGGTAGCCGTTGGAGCTAGAGAAATGAGTCTCGAGACGCCGTGGGGGGCCGGTGCCACCTGGTAAGAGCTGAGGGACGAGGGGCCAAAAGAAAAAGGGGGCTGTAACTGAGAGTCTTTTCCCGAGTCGGATCCGCGTGCATACATATAGAAATAAGGCTGATTGTGGTGATGTGTAAATCTATATATGTGCATGTGTATGATTTTGAATGCATGAATATATATTGATGTGGAATAAACTCTGTGAATTATGCGTATTATGAATGTTGTTTGAATTGTATGAACTTGGTTACTTGAAAAAGGACGAATAATAGCAGGAGCGTGTACTGACGCTGATACCGAGTCTGTGAGTATCATTTTACATGTAAAAGCTCACCCCTGCAGTGGCCATTTTCAGTGAATGTCTCTCGTGAGGAGGATCAGAATCAGAACCGGAATGCTGGGCGGAGTGCTGATGCATTTCGAAGGTTTAATTAAGACGTTGTTAGATGAAGCCCGGACTGGCTCATACCGGATGTTAATGTTTTGTGCTGAATAGAACTTTATGAACAAGAAGAAGTCTGATTTTGCATTGTAAATATTCATATACACTCTTATGTACATATGGATGTATGGTTTTGTGTGTGTGATGCTATATGCTGTCTCGTTTTATAATTATGCTTTAATAGATAAGCAGGGACAGTTTGATTGAGCAGGTTATAGTTAAGTCCGGAAGAACCAAGAATTGTCTTAGGAAAACTTATGTCGGATACGTTGGGCGGAGTCGTACCCCGCCTGAAGTATGGGAAGCAATCCGCCCAAGCGCGAGAACTCACGCTGAAGCGAGTAATGACCCGAGCGAAATATCGACCATTATCCTTTCCTATCCGTTGTGATACTAACGCAATCCGGACCCCGGTGCTGAACCCCGGATTTGGGCGTTATGGCTAAGTCCGCCCAGGCGTTATCATAATTAGTTGAGTTGGGCGGAATAGGTTCAGACTCTTCCTTCTTCCATAACTTACTATCGCACTTGTACCCTGTAACTTCATATTTTTCTGAGTGAAAGGCGAGTGTGTGAGGATTTACTTGGTGAACCCTTGACCATACCCGATGGAGGAAAATTACCTTGTAGTTGTGTTAAAGAGGCGTTATGCAGATTTCGTTTAGGCGGCGTTATACCTCGCCCATGTAGCTAGGACAGCCCGCCCAAGATAAATATACCCCGCCTAGCCTAGTAGGATGATTCTAACTTAGCCTTTTCATCAAATGATACACGTGTGAATGTATTAACATATTTCCCTTATCTATTCCTCCTGTTGAGTGACCAGTATTTCTTGAAGGGAAGCCTCAGTGCGAAATCTCCTCTATCCGCTGCTGCATTACTATGCTCCGCCTGGACGGTGTCAGACCCCGTCTGAGCGAATAAACGGTATCGTGCAATCCGCCCTAGTGTTGGTGCGTTACGATAAACCCATTGAAACGGCTCAGTCTTTAGCTTCCCTGTAGGTTGCTTTATGCGCGTGAATGTTCTTAGCTTTTCCCCCATTGCCTGCTTCCTTCTACATCAGATGTTACGTGACTGTTTTGGTGAAAAATTTTCTCATATTTTGGGGATTTATTAGTTGCAAATAATTAGGGTGTTACAACTACCGACTCACTTATCTCAATTGCATGACGTGTTTCATGTGTCTCAACTAAGGAAGTATCTACATGACCCCAGCCACACAATGCCTGATGATGAAGTGGAAGTCAAGGAAGACCTGACCACTGTGACTACACCGATCAGAATTGTGGACCGATCGGTGAAGCGTTTGAGGAGCAAAAACGTACAGCTGGTCGAAGTGGAGTGGCAACAAGGCAAGACTACCTCTCGCACCTAGGAACGCGAAGACACCATGAGGCAGCAGTACCCCGAGTTATTTACTAAGGTGAGTTACCGACTGAATTTCGAGGACAAAATTCTTTTGAGTCGGGGAGAACTGTAACATCCCAATTCCGAAGTTAGATACCGAATGAAAATTTAACGATAAAAACCTGAATGCAAAGTAAAGAATTAATTGTTAATCATAATCAATATAGCTTGTGAGTTAATGACAAGCTGATTGGACTTAGTTGGTGGAATGTGGCTGTTTGTGATTGGCGGAAGGTGTGAGTGGACTGCAACTCACGCTTTCCCATCCCAATCCTTCCCTTTGCATGCGTATATATGTGTGTACCCTGTATTACCGTGTGTGCAAAACTTCTCCCACTACTTCATTCTCTCTTTTCTTCTTCGTCTCCATCTTCTTTTCCTCCCTTGTTTTTGTTCTTCATGACGACAGCACGGGAAGAAGGTTAGAGCCCTCCAACTGGTGAAGGACGATCGTTGAGGCAGAGGAAGAACGACGCTTCATTCTAGAACCGAGTACAGAGTACGACGGGGCGAAGGAAGGCTGAACGAATCGGAAGAAGGGCGTCGGATCCAACGACGAGAGCAAAAAAGCTTCTTGAGGTTCCCTCCGAAGGTAGGGGGCGCTTGCATGTCAAATGCATGGTCCACGAATGGTACCTGATGAATGTACTGTGCATGTGTTTATGACGACAGGATCTTATGCATGATTGTTGGTTTTGGATTTTGTGTGTTTTACAGTGGTTATATAGTAGTTGCATGCAATCAAGATGGTGGTAATGTGGACTGTTAGCCTTTGATAATGACGTATGAAATGCATGGTTCCATCTTTGTTAACACTGTGAATTATGAATGTGTGCCCGTTAGTTGATTTGTCAAATGCTATTACTTGATTGCCCGATTGTTGTGTATGTTGGTATAACTGATAAAGCACTATAAAGGTTGTGTTGAATCTGTTCTACTTATGGTTACGACGGAGGTATCGGTTATGTGATGGTGCTTACTGGAAAATGCATTAGCTGTATGTGTAAGAGTGGGGTGACCCGTGGAAGGTCATGAGCCCGAGGGAACGACTTCCAGCTACAGACCTTGGCTAGATCCCGAGAGAGCTCGTGGTAGCCGTAGGAGCTAGAGAGGAGTCTCGAGACGCCTATGGGAGGCCGGTACCACACGGGAAGAGTTGAGGGACGAGGGGCCAGTAGAAGGGAAACTATAACTGAAAGTCATCCCTCGAGTCGGATCCGCAGGCATGCATGTAGATATGAAGATGATTAGAACAGTACGCATAGCATGGGTTGAGTGTTATGAATGATTTCCGAGTGTGTGGACATTTGTATGTGTTGTATGTGTGCCATAGATAATATTCTGCTTCCCTAACCTTAATTGACTTGAAAACGATTGAATGAAGTGAGTGTGCGTATTGACACTGATACCGAGTCCTTGATTGTCATTTTACCTGTAAAAGCTCACCCCTGCAGTGGCTACATTTTCAGTGAACATCTCTCAGAATGAAGGATGAAGGAGGAGCGGAGTGTAGAACAAAACAGCTGAGTGCTTTTGAATATATGTGTATATGTATATACCGTGTGTAAGGTCCTGTTAAGCCTTGGCCGGCTCATGTTTTGGTTTTAGTCTTTACGTTAGAACTTGAACAGCTTCGGGTAACAGAAGTCATGATGAAACTCTTGTAATTATTTGAATGCTTTCATATATATATGTGTTGTGTGTTCTTCTATACTGTAAGTGATGTCCGAGCGGTGAATATGGATGCATGAGTAGGTCTTATGAGCGTAGGAGGTTAGTGTGTTTATGGGTGGTTATGAAGCTGAGTGATTCCGAGTGAAAAATTATATGTAAGCCGAGTGAGGAAGAGGTTGTATCCCCGAGTAAAAATATCCTAAGTGATCCCCCGTCTGAAGGAGGAGTTAATGGAGTGGTTTGGAATGGAATGTACTCTAAGCGTAGGATAATTATAATCCGAGTGATTGAGTTGTAGTATGCCGAGTGAGTTAGCTGCTATTCCCCGAATGAATATAGGCCTGAGGATTTCTGAGTAAATGTAAGTATGAAATTCGAGTGAGATTCATTCGCATGAGTTCTCGAGAGAGAAATACTTAGACGGGTTCTTAGGGAAGTTTCCTCCAATGACATCCTGGTGAGTAACTTAGTGGAAAGAATCTCGAGCGCATAGGCTTAACTGATTCCGAGTGAAAACGCGTATAAGCTACGAGCGGGAAAATATTCCGAGTGAGAGTTTATAGAATCCGAGTGGAAAGTCCCCTACTTACCGAGCGAATCTAGTATGTACCTTGGTGGATAAATATAAGAGGCTATGTTATAGAAGGTAGGCGTGGGAGTCGATTTCCGAGTGTTGGAACCCCTCACACCGAGTTGCCTTAGGAGTGAATCCCGAGTGGACTTATTCGTTTACCGAGTGTATGGATGTTCTGATGTCGAGTGAGGGATTAGCCGAGTGAGACTCCTCGCTTCAGTGAATGGAAGATTCGCTCCAGCGAATGTGGGTCACTGGAAGGCGTTGTCGCGGTATCGCTCGGGCGAGTTAGGCGTCTCGCCCAGGCGGATTCATGCTTCGCTTGAGCAATTGTATGTTGTGTGATGGTCCGCTCAGGCGCTGTCTGTGTTCCCGTGTGAATGGTTTTTAATTCCCTTGCGTTCTTTTTTCTCTTTCTTCATGGCCATGGGACCAGCTCTCATATCTCCATATATGGGAGTATTTTATTATGGATCCAGGTTATTTCCCAATTAATTCACGAAAATTTTTTCCCCTAAAATTTAGGATGTTACAAATGACATGTTTTATTGCTGTGCAAATTTGAGTAATGGACTTTATGTTCTTGATCTCGAAACCCCTATCTATAACGTTAATACTAAAAGGGTTAAACCAAATGATTTAAACCCAACTTATCTTTGGCATTGTCGCCTAGGACATATAAATGAGAAACGTATTTCTAAACTCCATAAAGATGGATATTTAGACTCTTTTGATTTTGAATCAATAGATACATGCGAGTCTTGTTTATTAGGGAAGATGACTAAGACCCCATTTACTGGAATGGGTGAAAGGGCGAGTGATCTTCTAAGCTTGATACATAGTGATGTATGTGGGCCAATGGGGACAATGGCTAGGGGAGGTTTTAGCTACTTTATCACTTTTACTGATGATTTCAGTAGATATGGATTTGTGTTTCTAATGAAGCATAAATCAGAATCCTTTGAAAAGTTCAAAGAATTCAAACATGAAATAGAGAACCAACTTGGCAAGAAAATTAAAGTACTTCGATCTGATCGAGGTGGCGAATACTTAAGCCTGAAGTTTGATGAATATCTTAAAGAATGTGGGATTGTCTCTCAACTCACTCCTCCTGGAACACCACAATGGAATGGTGTTTCTGAGCGGAGAAATAGAACCTTGTTAGACATGGTTCGATCAATGATGAGTCAAACTGACCTCCCTAACTCCTTCTGGGGACATGCTTTGATGACAGCAGCTTTCACACTTAACCGTGTTCCATCTAAGGCTATCATAAAGACACCATATGAGATATGGACTGGGAAACGACCCAGTATGTCTTTTCTTAAGATTTGGGGCTGTGAAGCTTATGTAAAGCGTCAAATTTCTGACAAACTTGGACCCAAATAAGATAAATGTCTTTTTGTGGGATACCCAAAGGAAACTAAGGGTTATTACTTCTATAATCCTACCGAGGGTAAAGTGTTTGTCGCTCGAAATGTTGTATTCTTAGAAAGGGAATTCATCTCTAAAAGAATCAGTGGGAGGAAAGTAGAACTTGAAGAAGTTCAAGACCTACAAGGCATTGAAGAGCCAATGGTGGAAATGGAGCCGGAACCACAAAATGTTGTGATAACTCCAACTCTAGTAGAACAAGACTTCCGTAGATCAGGTAGAATACGTCAACAACCTGAAAGATATGGATTTCTTGTAACTCAGGAAGGAGATGTGTTGCTAATAGATCAAAATGAGCCAACATCTTATGAAGAGGCCATTGCAAGTCTAGAATCTGAGAAATGGCTTGAAGCCATGGAATCTGAAATGGACTCCATGTACACTAATCAAGTTTGGTCTTTGGTTGATGTACCCGAAGGGGTAAAACCTATAGGATGCAAGTGGGTTTTCAAAAAGAAAACTGACATGGATGGAAATATAAGTACCTATAAGGCAAGATTGGTAGCAAAAGGTTTCAAGCAAATTCATGGTATAGACTATGATGAAACCTTTTCTCCAGTCGCTATGCTAAAGTCTGTTCGGATTCTGCTTGCTATTGCTGCATACCATGATTATGTGATATGGCAAATGGATGTCAAGACTACTTTCCTTAATGGAAATCTTCTTGAGGAAGTGTACATGACACAACCCAAAGGCTTTGTTAAGCCTGAAGCATCCAGGAAGGTGTGCAAACTACAACGTTCCATATATGGACTTAAGCAAGCTTCCAGAAGCTGGAATCTTCATTTTGATGAAGCCGTTAAACATTTTGGCTTTACTAAAAATAAGGATGAACCTTGTGTCTACAAGAAGGTTAGTGACTTCACAATTGTTTTTCTGGTCCTGTAAGTTGATGACATACTACTCATTAGAAATGACATTCCTACCCTTCAGTCTGTGAAGACTTGGTTAGGAAGCTGTTTTTCTATGAAGGACTTAGGTGAAGCAACCTATGTGTTAGGAATTAAGATCTATAGAGATAGATCAAGAAAACTTCTCGGCCTAAGTCAGAATACATACATAGACAAAGTGTTAAAAAGGTTTAACATGCAAGATTCCAAAAAAGGAACTTTGCCTATGGCTCATGGCATAAGCCTATCAAAGGCTCAATCTCCTTCCACTAAAGAAGAGAGAGAACGGATGAATAAGATTCCATATGCATCTGCTATTGGATCAATCATGTATGCCATGATATGTACCCGACCAGATGTCTCATATGCTTTAAGCATGATGAGCAGATACCAGTCTAATCCTGGTGAAAGTCACTGGACTGCTGTCAAGAATATCCTAAAGTACTTGAGAAAAACTAAAGATTCATTCTTGATATATGGTGGGGGAAAAAGAGCTCATTGTAAAGGGTTACACTGATGCTAGCTTCCAAACTGATAAGGATGACTTAAGATCGCAATCAGGGTATGTGTTTTGTTTAAATGGTGGCGTTGTAAGCTGGAAAAGTTCAAAGCAAGAGACAGTTGCTGATTCTACTACAGAATCTGAGTATATTGCTGCCTCAAATGCTGTAAAAGAGGCAGTATGGATCAAGAAGTTCATAACAGAACTTGAGGTAGTTCCTAGCATTGTGGACCCTATAAGTCTCTACTGTGACAATAGTGGAGCAATTGCACAAGCCAAGGAATCTAGGTCACATCAGTGATCCAAGCATATACTTAGGCGTTATCATCTCATCCGAGAAATACTTAAACGAGGAGATGTTAAGATATATAAAGTGCACACTGGTGAGAACATTACCGACCCACTCACCAAACCTCTTGCACATCAAAAGCATGAGGGACACACTAGATCATTAGGCATTAGGCAAATGTCTGATTGGCTCTAGTGCAAGTGGGAGATTGTTGGTGTATGCACTACGAGTTATTAATGTATCAATTTTAACTTATTAATAAAATTAGTATTTTCAGTTTTAGACAAATGCTATTTATCCTGGAATAATAGGTCATATGAGAATTATTCCTAAAACGTCCCTAATCAAGTATTTACATAGGGACATGTAAATACATTAAGATTAGTGTCTGAATGTACTGATGATTTGATCTCACAAATCATGGATATATGATATCAAGTCTTTACACGGGTACACATTAAGAGTAATGTTGTACTGGACAGACCCACCATGAGAACGTTGCATGGATCATTACATGAGTGTCATAAACGATTCTCAATATGATAATGGTATGTAGTCCTTCGACCTGAAGTCACTACGATTCCTACATAAGGAGTTTATTATTTTAATACAATCAAACGTTATCTGTAATAAGATGACCATAAAGATTGTGATTAGGCAATAGATAAATTATGCAGAGGGATGTGAGTGATGTAGATGGAATTTGTCTCTCCTATGTGACAGGAGTGATATCTATGGGCCACTTGATGGAGTGAGACTAATGAAATGCATGGCCATGCTAGGACGAATAAATATTAGATATTTATTCTATAAAGTCTACTCTGGTATCAAGTAAAATGAATTGGGCCATACAAGGATGACGATGACCATGCCTTGGGCCCAATTAGATATCGTGACAAAAGGAATAGATATATAAAATAATTATCACTTATAGGTCATGTCGATGATAAATAATATTTGTACATAATGATGTATTGCTAGATATCGCTCTTATTTTATATTAATAATAAAATAGTTTTTTATTAATATAACCGAATATTTTACCTATAGGGTCACACACATAGAGTAAGCCCACCAGAGGATAGTTTTATTTTAGTTGGACTGAAAATAAAACTATTTGGGCCTAACTCATTTAGAATGAGTCAGGAGCCCAATGTTTAATGAGAGCTCAGGTCAAGACCTAAGCCTATATATAGAGCATGAGATGCTCATAGGATGCTGCTCAAAAATTAGATTACACTAAAATTCTGTACTAGCATTCGGATCGTTAGTTTTCTGGTGGGAGTGCTCGTGTGGACTCCTAAGGGCGAAGCTACAATTGCTTCGATCGAGGATCTTGTTCTATGTCTACAAGAGGTAAACCCTAATTAAAATTTTAATTTAGCATAATGCTATGAGACATACGTGTTTGCAATTCTTTCTTAGGAATCCTTTGTGTTTCCGCTGCCTGACCCTAATAGGATTCCCTAACACCTTATATTTTCACTCGGTAACGATCGCTCTTAATATTACTCAGGAAATTCGCCCATCAGATCCTACACAATATAAGTTCATCTAAGATATCTTACCCAGATTCCAATTAAGCATCACCACTCAGAAAAGAAGGCACAGCCATTTATAGTCTCCCTCGGAGATGGCTCTCACAACTAAGTTTACTAGGAAAATTATTAACTTAGCGATATCTGATCCCTCATCGTCCCTTAGTCTACCCAACCTCAAGTCACCAGCATACAACATATATGTACATACGTAATCGTGCACTCGGAATACTCATTATCTTAACATTTTAATCATCAGCACTTGATATCCGATGCAAGCACAGGCTGTCACCGTAAACCATATACATATATAAACATGCACTCGGGTCATAATAGCTCAGATTACATATATATATATATATATATATATATGTAAATTTATATTCGTAATACAACACTGTTATTATGAGCCGGCCAAGGCTACAACTGACGAAACATGACAAATACAATATAAGCACTCAACAGTCGGAGTGCACCTTACTCAGACCTGAGGCCTTATCATCACTTCAGAGTCCAACCTGCACACACTGAAAAATGGTGTAGGGGTGAGCTTTTACATATAAAATGACAGCTATTGACTCAGATTTTACCTCAATCTTCAATTATATAATTTACCGTGTTCAATCCATAACGATATATATATATTGCCAATTAATATAAGAGTCAGACCACGTCATCCTATCAGAATTTGCACAATAACATACATTCTCAATCATAGCATCACACTGCACTCAGCAACAACATCAATACATGCATATTCATTCAGTCGGGATTCACTCATACGACATCATCTAGTCGGAGTTCACTCAAATCATTCAATCCATGCAAATCATAATAATCTCAATAATAATGCTCATACACTCATGCATGCGGATCTGACTTAAATAGTGATTTCAGTGCAGTTTCCTTCCTGGCCCCTCGTCCACTAGCCCTTTCCGTGTGGCACCGGTCACCCCGTGACGTCTCGAGACCCAGCTCTAGCTCCATCGGCTACGACGGGTCCTTATGGAACTAGCCAGGAATCTGACTGAAAATCATCTTATACGACTCCAGATGCCTTCCCGACCCCCCGTCCACTAGCCCTTTCCGTGTGGCACCGGTCACCCCGTGACGTCTCGAGACGCAGCTCTAGCTCCGTCGGCTACCACGGGTCCTTATGGAATTGGTCAGGAATCTGGGAGTCATCTCATGTATGCAATCTCATGCAATTCCACAACAAGCATCCAAGCTTACCAGGCGCGTCTCACACAACCATCAATGGGTCACAACCGATCCCCCACACAGCATTCAGATTTATTCGAAATCCCACATTTCCATTATAGCATCACATGCATCTATCATAGTAACTCACAACAAGCAAACCAAGGTAACCACATTATAGCACATCCACTCGACATTTTTAACGGAGTCAGCATGCATTTCAACACAACATTCAAAATGGAAATCACGTATCAATTCACATCTCATGTATTCGGGAATAATGGTAACGCACACATGTATTCACTCAGCAGTCTCATGTTTGAACAACATGTATCACAGAAATATTAACAAGCACTCAAGGACAGAGTTACACAACCCTCAACCATTCACAGATACCATAAATCCGGGAGTTGCATGCACAATCGCTCAATCACAACACATCGATCTATACATTTCACACAACCTATCACATTAAAGCAAGCACCCGGGACCCGGTCATAAACCATACACTTGACATGTAAAGCGCTCCCTACCTGCTGTCGGGGTTCAGAGACTCCTCAAGTTGCAATGCTGACCGATCGCCCTTCTGTTACTCCTCCTCCACCAGCCTTTGAACTCAGTGTTGATCCTGGGCCAGAGTTGCTCTTTCCTCCAATGGGTTTGTCTCCCCTACAGCTCCAAGGCACTTCCCAGCACAGCCTTTCAACTGGGACACTAACAGTTCCAAGTGGGAGAAGAAGGAGGGGGAAGAAGGCGACGGAGAGGAAGAAGAGGATAGGGAGTGGAACAGAGCCGCGTTGATGTCCCTCCCAGGAAGCTCTCGACTCTCTTACTGTTCAATGCGAATGAGAGTGAAGAAGAGAAAACAGGGAAAGGAGAGACCAGACGCACGCACAAGGAGAGCTGTCCAACGTGAATTAATGAAGGAAAGAGAGAGCTGAAGTTGTCTTATACCCTTAGGGACACATGCGTCCTTTCGCCTGGCATTATTATTATTACTATCATTATTTATTCAATCATTTTCTAACCAATCAGCAATTAGTTTAATTATTCATTAATCCCAATTCTGTAGTTAACCCTTAATTAATGGCTTAGTCTCAATCGGTAATTAAATTAAAAATTGGGATGTTACAGCCATTCTTTCCCCCTCAATTTCGTTTTGTGGGAGCTTAGAAGGAGGCCATTGGAGCTGAAATCTTCTTCCTCTTCCTCCCCATTTTCATGTAGTATCTCCTTTCTTCTTGAACCCATTTTGTTTTTGGGTGTGAAGTAAGATATACTCACCATTTTGTTGAAGTTTTTGTAAAGGATATGTGTTATTATGAGTTGGGGGGCAATGCATGTACATGGGTGTTTGTGGAGAGCATTTAATGCAAGAACCATAGTGGGGTTTGTCATAAATACATGGTTTAAGTGGAATAAATATGGTTGATGCATTTATGTTGGTAGGAGATGAAGAATGGTGAGGCATTAATGAGAGTTATTAGGTTTTGGTGAAAACCCTAACTTTGAGATTTGGGAGGAAATGGTTAATGTTGACTCAAGAGTATGTTTTATGAAGAAATGCATGACATTGATGAATATGAATGTTGATAAATGGGGTTGTATGAATGTTGCAGTATTGAGGTTGGTAGCCCTTGAATTTAATGAATATGGCTTGATGGGAAAGAATTCCCAAAGCCTAACAAATAATGGAAATAATGTCTATAACATGTCTCATACATGTTATGAAATTGTAGATATGATTATGACTAAATAGAATTGAATTTGTATCTTGAAATAGTTGATTGATTGAGATTTTACATGCATATTAATGTAGGATCCATTTCGAACGACGAGGCGGGTGCGTCGTACCAATCATAATTCTTCTCTTGAGGTAGGAGAGGAGTCTTTATGTTCTAAATGCATGAGTTGAATATTGTTTGATTGTCATATGTGACAATATACATGTTTTCCTTGTTTGAGATGTTATGAGGAATTGTAATGTTGTGCTATGATGTTGGTGATGTGTTTTGGCAACATGCTTTAATGTATTTAGAATATTCATAGTGTGTTATATGGTGGTATGGAGTGGTTACTAATATGATGATATACTTATATCCATCATAAATGTGAAATGAATATTGTTGATGTTTGATTTAGAATGGATGTGATGAATAATATACCTCAATTGATAGTGAAAGATTGATGTATTGTGTTGATAATGGAGTTGAATGGTGTGAATAAGAACTAATGAGAATGCCATGTAAAAGTTTAAACTAATGATAATAACCAACAATAATAAATTCACTAAGAACCTTATGGTGATGTTGGTGATGATGATGATGATAATGATGGTTGATGAGTGGCATGTATAGGATGCATAGAGTGAGAAAATGCATGTGATTAGCATTTGCATCCATGGCATACTACATAGCCGCCGTTGTTGAAACAGTAGGGGAGTTCCCTCGGCCGACCCAGTGGGAGGGTGGCTCGGTGCATGAGCGATTTTATTTTTCCCTGTGACTTGGTGTGTGAGTCACGAAGCCACCCATGTATTGCTACGGGGAGCTACATGTGGCCGACCCTTGTGGGGGGTGTCTCTTGATGAGCAGGTGACCCCGGTGGTCCTTGGGATCACAGCCGCCATGATTTGAGATCTGGCCGGCCTGCAACACCATATGTTGAATATGTTGTATATCTCGATCATGGTGAAAATGACCAGGTGTTGGAAGATTGGCGATGCGGTTTGGTACCAGTAAAATAATTGGTGAAATGCATGCAAATTAAGAATACGTGTACAGATTTTACTACTGTAGTAGGGGTATGGTTAGATGATCATACTTGAGTCTCACAATTGGTGTTTATTTTCCCACAGTCAGATTTGCAATTGTTGAAATATTCCTTTGTGCATATGCATTAGCTTAAGAGCATTTGCATATAGCAAGGAGGTATGCCAAAGGTGATGGTGTATGGTGATGGTTAAGTTGAGAATGAGGAATTGTAATTAAGACAACATAAAACATGTGAATACCAAATAATAATATGAGAAAGATGATGAAATGTGTGATGGCACAATTACTAAAGGACTAGATCATGTGTGTGGCTTTATACTTGCTAGATGTACAGAAATGATTATATATTAAGATGATAGTTGATGATGAATTGTGTGTGAATGCAAGTATACATGTTATAGTACATATACACATGATCATATGGTATTCATATTCATTCTTTTGGAATGTAAGACTCACTCTCTTATGTTATCCATTTTTAGATTTGTGATGCAGGGCATTTATGGGAAGAGTGAATGTTTTGGAGTACATTTTTGAGAAGGAGGTAAATAGATGTATAGGAAGTGCCTTGGCCAAAAAAATCTGGATTTTTGTATAGCATATAGGGTGTATGTATGCTTATTTCGTCATCTAGATTATAGACGTTGGTTTTGAGGGTCATGTAGGAAAATTAGACCTTGGTGTGTATGGCTAATTTTCATTAATGACCCAAATGTTGTAAGATAATGAATTAAGACGTTTGTTTGTTGTTAAACAATGGTGAATTTCATGAATGAATGAAAGGTCATGTGAAAATTTATGCTTCGGTGATTACGTAAGATGATGTGCTTGATTTAACATGATTTATAAATTAGAATGGAATGCAAAGGATAATGATACTTGAGACAAGTCATAAATATGTAATATGACATGTCTGTTATGTTGAATTTGATTGATTTAGGATGGGATGAGTATTGGCATGATAGGTTGTAGGAAAAACCTTGTGTTTTTCGTTTCCCTGCAGAACTCGCTCGAATGAGTGAGAATCTCGCTCAAGCGAGATCCTCTTGTATCAGTGGTTTGGCCACTGGCCAAAATTCGCTTAAGCGAATGAAGTCCTCGCCCAAGCAAGATTTTCCTAGAAGCAGAGGTTGGACACTGGACTATTTTCGCTCAGGCAAAATGGTCATGGCTTGGGAATCGCTCAAGTGAGAGGAAGGGAAATGGACACTGACGATTTTCGCCCAGGCGAGCCTTGCCTCGCTCCAGCGAAAATCGGGCAGTGAGTCTCTAATGCTACTGGAGCAATCTCGCTCAAGCGAGATTGGCCCCTGAGGCAAATCTTCTCGTTCGCTCAAGCGTTTCACTGGCTCGCCCAAGTGTGGTCCTCAATTCTCGCTCAAGCGAGATAGGTCTCACTCAAGCGAGAGGACCCCCTGATGCTTAATTTTTTTCTCGCTCAACATTCTTTTGGCTCGCTCAAGCGTCGCCTCGTGGGCTCGCTCTAGCGAGTGTGACTCTCGCTTGAGCGAGTGGCACTCTGATGCCCCCATTTGTTTTGTTCCAATTAATTTTTATTTCTTATACATCAAATCCTTTTTCTTGCATTATCTTAAGAGTACTTTGGGTATATTATGAATCATGGAGCCTTATGAAATCTTCTCTCTCAAAATCCAATCATGCAACAACCAATTCAATTAATTCTTCCGCTATTTTTTTTTAAATCGAAAATTTCTCATGAAGTTAATTTTAAATTTTACCCTCTCATATCTTCATATATGAGAATAGTGTTTCATAGATCCGGGGTGTTGAATTTAAACCTTCACCACTTTAATTATTTGCTTAATTGATGATTTATAAAATGCAAAAAGTTTATCTGTGTTTTTTGGGGCATCTCAGTAAGCTCCTATTGGGGGTTCATTTCGTGTCGTAACTTCAAATTGATTGCATATTTGAAATCCCGACAACAAGGTGAGTCTATTGGTACCCTCAATTTCAAGTTTCCTCCTCCCTCTCCGCTTTCTCTCTCTAGTTGTGGATGCATGTGTAATGAGAGGTTATGGTTTTATGTTTTATGGTAATGAGAGGCTTGGGTGTTAATTATTTATGGTCCAATACATGTGGGAAAATTAATTAGACACTAAAGATGAAAAATTGGTAAATTAAGATTTACTAGAACCGGATGATTTAACAGATGGTGTGGGACCCACTAGGTCAAATTCGATGTTTGATGGGTCTAGGCTTAGAAAATTATTGTGGTTATGATAGTATAGTTAAAATAATTTTTGGTCTTGAGGAAATAATTATTCAGACACGATGTATGTTAATAAGTGGGGAAAATACAAGCCAAATGAAATTAAAAAGAAAATAAAAATCCCCATTTTTCTCCTTCACTCAACCATCCATTTTTCCACTCTCCTTTACTTTCTTATACCCATTAGACAATGGGGAATTATTACCCAATGGTAAAAGTAAATAGAAGCATTCTTTTACCCATTGGTTATTGGCCAATTTTTGTCATCTTTCCTCTCTCTCCCTCTCAAGACCGTGTGGCTCTTCTCTCCCTTCATTCACTCTTTATTTTTCTTCTTTTCCTTCACTCTCCAAGGGAAAAAACCATCCACACCCTCTCCATTCCAATTTCTTGGAAAAATCAACAATAAAACCTGGATTTATGAAGCTTGTATGGCATATTGGGGCAAAAATCAAATGGGTTCTCCATCCCCTTCCTCACTTTCATTTTTGGCCTAAGCTTGGGGCTTGAGGTATGATTCTTAACTCTATTTACCCATTGATGGTTTTGATGTTGTTGAGCTTGGAATGGTGGTATTGGAAAATTATGGGTGTTGATGGAAATGGAAACCCTAGGCTTAAATGGCTTGAGACATGACTCTTGATTATGGTTTTATGTTAAATGAGGATATGAGGTGTTGAATTTATAATAATTTGAGGGAATGTGGAAGTTGATTGTTGTTGGGTGATTTTAAAGAAAACCCTATGATTTGGTATTTTGGGATTTTTAGGCAAATTGACAGTGTTAATGATTTTGTGCCTTTAGAATAATCTCATATGATGAAATATTGAACTAAGTTAATGTTATCGTGAATGATGATTTATGCATGTGGAACCCAAACCCTAGGTTAGATGACCATTGGGATCATTGATTTCTATTTACAATTGATTGGCATATTGATGATGATATTGTGTTTGAAATAATGTATGAAAGTTGTTGTGATTGATGATTTGGGAGTCTTTATGAGAAACCCTTAAGAGTTGATGATTTAGGGCTTTTGGCAGGATGTCGAAAATTGGTTATTTAATTATCATGAGAATGACTTTGGTAGGTAGAAAAGATGGTTGGAATGATGTACATATGAAAATAGAAGTTATTGAATCTAGATGGAATCCAATCTTAAGATTTGGAGAATATAAATGTGTATATACATTGTGGCTAGTGGAGTTGATTTTGAGAATGAATATGAAATATCCAATGTTGGGTGATGTTTAAGATGATGATAATGATGGTGGATGACCATGAGTGATGGATTAATGAGAGACGAATATCTTGGTTTAATGAGTGATTAGGCCATGGCATGTGCTATTTGAAATTGTTGGTTGATAATAGTTTAAAGAGGCTAAGATTACTCATGTTAAATTTTGGATAACAATGATGACATTGGATGATTATGCAATATTGAGATTATTGTAGATAATGGATGTAGTATTGTTGTTGTTGGGTATGGTTAACCCTTTAACATTTAGAGAATCTTGGTTTTAGGAAAAGAATTCCTAAAACCTAACACAAGTGTATGAATTGGTGTTTTAACAAGTTTAGAACTTGTTACCAAGCGTTAAGATATGTTTAGAATTGTTTGAAATTGTGATGATGCCTTGTGATGGCTCATTAATTGAATATATGTATATATATGTGTTGATAGGAGATGATATTACAGGTGATATGGCAGAACATTTGGAACGTGCAAATTATTGCGGTTCTTTTCTTGAGGTAAGAGAGGAGTTTACATTTCAATTACAAGAGTTGAATGATTGGTGATTAATGTATATGATTATACTCATGCTTGCCTTGCCATGATTATGCTAAAATGATGAGATGAATGATACCTTGTTGAATGAAGTGATTGGTAATTTATTGGCTTTGGAAATCGTATAAATATGTATATGAGATGACACTATGAGTTTTAGAACCCCTTTGAGGGGAATTATACATTGTTGGTGAATAATCCATGATGAGATGGAGTATGTATGTACATATATGGAGATATGGTTTGTTGAGTTAAGATTCCATGTGAATGCATGTTTTAAGCATGATTGATGTTGGGTTTGATGAATAGGGGTTTGGAATGATGTTTCCTAAGTTAAAAATGATGTTTGATGGCTTTCCCTACTCTTGAATCGATTCACAAGTCTCTGGAATCGATTCAAAGGTTATTATTTTCCCTTGGTTATGTTCTAGAACCATGGGAATCGATTCCCAGGATGCGAGAATCGATTTATGGTCCCCTAATGTGTAGGAATCGATTTGTGACCGTGTTTCTAAGCTGTCAGGATTCCAGCAACACATGAATCAATTCATGGCCCTGCTTGAATCAATTCATGGTGTGTTTTTGGCCAATTTTCACTAGGTTTTAATATGGTTGAGTCATGGCATGTTTATGCATTCGATTGCACACATTTTAAACATGATTTAGCAATCAAAACATGATGACATTATCATGCCCTTCATATACCTTAATGTTGAAGTTTGCCATGAGATTAATGTTATTATCCAAACTTTGTTTCATCATACAATGACATGTGATTGTATTAAGGATATATGATTGTGGTGTGCCTTAGTGGTGGTTGTTATTGATTTAAGATATTGGCAAAATATGCATGTGCCTAGGATAAGTTATAAGAACATGAATGTTCCACCACTAATGATATGTTATAATGGCTGATGATGGAAAGTTAAATGATGGGGTTGTAAGACACACCCTTGTATGATGATGAAACTAATAGGGGGCAATTGAATGACAATGTGTCTATGGTAAATCGAAGAATCAGAGATAATGTCGATAATGAATAATGATGGATGATGTTATTGGTCATTTCTTTGAATGGAAGATGATTGTTATTATTGATGTTTGTTGAATGCCATTGTGATTGATACAAGTGTGATCTTGTATGTGTGGTTTGAATTTTATTGGTGAGATATTGTGACACTAAAATATGGAACAATGGTAATGATCAATGAAATGAAAATCCACTAGAAATTATCTGGTTGTATGGATGATGAATAAAGTTGAATGAGGGTGCTAAGCATACCTTATATGTTGATGAGAGATTGATGAATGTTGTTGATAATTGAGATGCCATTGTGAATGATGCAAGTATTGACTTGTGTGTTTGAGATAAAGTATATTGATATAAAATGCCACACTTAAAACTTGAAACAATGGCAATAACCAACGATAATAAAATCCACTAAGAATTGTATGGTGGTATTGGTGATGACGATGATTGATGAGTGGCATGATAGGATGCATAGTATGAGAATGCATTTGAATTGCATTGCATTTCATCCATGGCATATCATACGCTGCTGGTAAGGAACATTAGGGGATCCCTGGTTGACCCAGTGGGAGGGCGGCTCTGTGCATGAGCCTTCTTGTTGTTCCCGTGTGACTCGGAATGTAAGTCATGCAGTTGTCCATGCTTAACTACAAGGAGCTGTATGTGGTTGACCCTATAGGGGCGGCTCTTGAGGAGCAGGTGTCCCCTGTGGTCTGTTGGATCACAGCTACTGTGATATGATTCATGGCTTCCCTGTAACACCTTATGTTGATGATTATATTATTTATCGTGGTCATGGTGAAAATGACCGGTGTTGTAAAATAGACGATGCGGTTTAGTACTAGTAAAAATTGGTGTTATGCATGCATTAAGAGATATGTTATACTACTGCAATAGGGGCATGGTTATATTATCATGCTTGAACCTATATATTATATGATGTTGTTTCCCATAGTCGGATCCGCAATTGTTGTTAATTCCATTGTGCATATGCATTATCCTAAGAGCATTTGCATATAGCAAGGAGATATGCCAAAAGTGTTGTGACATAATGATGCTTGATGTTGATATGTGATGATGGTTGAGATTGAGATATGATGATGATGAGATGGGTAAATGAATACCTAAAGACAACATGTAAAATATGAATACAATGAAAATATATTGTATATGATGATGATGTGTGTGTTGGCCTAATATGATGAAGGGCATGCTTGTGTATGGTTGATGATAATGGTGTTGGTCCATTGTGACATTGAGAAATCATGTGTATATATGCTTGCTTAGCTTAGAGTTGATTGATGAATATAATATATGTATATATTGTTGAAATGAGAAATTATGATGACTATTGATCATTTAAGCAAAGTACACATGACGTTGATATACATATGCACATAATCTCAATTGTATTCATATTTGTCATTTGAAATGTATAACTCACTCTTCCATGTTGTCCATTTTTAGCATTGATGCAGGAGTATCATGGGATGAGAAGGTGTTTTAAAGTAAAGCTTGGAGAAGGTAAATAGTGGTAATGGAATGCCTTGGCCGGTAGCGATTGTAATTTATTGTATTGTGAATAAAATCTACTTAATAGTGTTAATAATTTTTGATATTGGTGGATGTATTGTAAACGGCCATATATGTGAATGATATATTGATATTTGGGGTATTGGAATTCATACCCATTGGATGAGTATAATGACGTTGGATGTGTGATCCTTTTGGGTATGTACAAGCATTGATGATACATGATTTTAAGGTTGAATTGAACATGGTCAATTGTGAAACATGAATTTTGGAGATAGGTATTGCATGACCATATAGATATATATATATATATATATATATATATATATATATATATTCTAGGCATTGCATGTTTATGACTTATGTGTAAGGTTGATTGTGGCCTATTAGGCTTATGTTATGTATTTGCATGCTTTGCCGAGCCTTTTCTCATATCTTCGTATATAGGACCAGGCGTGTGCCTTGTATACAGATTCTTCTTCCGCTGTAAACTCTATTATTTTTGTATACACTTATGGATTATTTATCTTGCAATCCACTTGTAAATTTCATATATCTCACTCTTCGGTTTTCTGTGGTTCAAGTCTTGATGTAATCGCTGGGGTGTTTTGGAATTCTTTTAATCGCGAAAAATTTACCCGTATTTTTATTAACTATTTATCTTGATTACATTGAGATTCAAGTCTGGAAAATCAGGATGTGATAGGTTTGAGGAAATGCTAACGGGTTTCGTGTTTCGACATTTGTAGGTGGTGAAACGGGTGACAGAGGATCGTTAAACAAAGTAGGTACCCGAAGCGGAAGCGAAGCGGTGAACTATTTAGTTGTGGGTCGTGACCGACACCGTGAACAACTCATTGAAGCTTGGAACCTAGGTAAGGAGGTGTTTGGGTCATAATTAATTGATATTTGTTAATGAACAATTAAAATTAGGAAGTATATAATGTTTGTAATAAGTGGAAAAGTTGAGAAATATAGTAGAATGGTAAATATGTATATGTATGATGATAAGAATGAGTTATATGAATTGTGAATGATTAATTGAGAGTTGTGGGTGTAAGAAATTATTTTTTATGATCGGATGTTTGCGTATATGATTATGTATAATTGGTTGGGTGTGAATTATATGTTTGGTAGGCATACGTTAATGAATGTAATGAATATTGATGGGTTAACATGCATTGAAAAGAGATATGTGAGGATCGAGCCTGTGTGGCCGCCCTGTGTGATGGCTTGTTATTGATTATTGCTAAGTGGATATGTTACTTGAGATGCATGTATGTGATTATATGGTGTAGGATAGCCAACGGTATGATTCGCCCCTCGATTTTAGCTCCCGTAGTCCTTTGAGGCCCAATTGAGCTACCGAGTGGTTAAGTAGGAACCAGTGGTTGAGGTGGAAAGCCAAGTTGGGCTCGGTGAACCAAGTTGGGTTCACGGGGTGTTAAGTCGGACCCCTAGTTGAAGGCCCATGCTTTAGTATCCAGATACTAGGCGTTAAATTGAATGATAAGCGTCAGTTATGTTTTAATTGTATGACTACCTTGTTGTATGAGTTAGTGATTAATATGAGAATTATGAATGTGATACTTATAATGATTTGCTATGATATAATGATTGTATGAGTTGTAGGGAATCTGGGAGGCTAAGCTATAAAGAAGGTAAAGTACTAGTATTGTGTTTATTGTTTTACATTAATTATGGTCTGATTTCCAAACACTTACCCTTGTTGTGGTTTTCTTTCTTTTAGTAACCAATGATAGGTAGGAAGTAGACTCCCCAGAGGAAACCGCCAAGTGAGAGCCCGATGCCAAGAACTTGTATGTGCAGGCCTTGATGAGTTTGGAGTCCATTTGATAGGTTTTGTGCATTAGTTTACATTACTTATAGTTTAAATGCATTTTTCTTCATATCTTGAGCATATGTTGGAATTTTGGTGAACGGACAACACCAACAGCTCTGGACTAGGGAAAATAAGGTGCCCATGAAGTTTCATAGCAATTAATGTTGAAACGAGCAAAATAAGTAGGTTAGAAGTTCATTTGTTGATTAAAAGCTGTCAAATTCACTCAAGCGAGTCAAATCTCACTTGCGCGAGTCCTTATATGAGTTTGAGTGTGCATTCTGGACAAATCTCGATTAAGCGAGCATAAATTCGCTCAAGTGAGTGTCATTTTCGCTTAAGCTAATTGACCATGGTCTGATACTGTCAAATTCTCGCTTAAGCGAGAGCTTGAGCAAAAATCTTGTTTAAACGAGCAAAATCTCGCTCAAATGAGCTGATTTAGCCTTTGCTTTCTTCATGAAAGTTGTATAGAATTTCATTGCCCTCATTTTGATACCTAATTTCTAAAAATCAAAGGTTGGTGGTCCGAGTTATGCATAAAATACTAAAGGGTGTTCAAGCTGAAAATTTTAGCAGGGTTGATTTTATAAATTCAGGAATTAGGCAGTCTTAAAGGCATAGTTAGCCCTTAACTTCTGCATAACAATTGTAGGTATTTGAGTTACGGAGGTGTACCATCTGGGCTCATCTCAACTGGAGTTGTGTAACTTCGATTTGACTCAAGTTACCAAGCGGTGCGCAAGGAGTTAGCATGCTGAAAAGTTTTATTTAAGCAGTTTTGGGTCTTCTAAGACTAAGATACATTATTAGGGACCCGTAGAGCCATGTGGGGAAATTGTAGGATGTATGTAATCATTTTTGAAAAATTTCCCCCTTATTTTTATTAATTTGTGTAACATTTTATGTTTAATTGACTTTAATTGCATGTTGAGGGTCTAATAATTATGTGGGACGTTATAGGTGGTATCAGAGCGGTTCCTTTCAGGACTGAATAGGGTGTGTAAAATATGATGAAATGAAGGAATTAATTTATTAAAAATCTTGAATGCCTGCTAGATGAGTGATAAATTGTGTAAGTCCTAAAAGGACGTATGCTTGTGTTTCATTTATGTTGTTGACAGGGTAACTTGGCATCGCTCTCTTGGCACTCCGGTGGCACAATATTTATATGTGAGAAGGTAATTGTTTAATTCCATGGTAGGTCATTAGTTACTAATGGTGATGTGTTTGGTTTTTGTATAATTGAATTTTGGCTGAGGGATCTAGCGCTGGTGAAGGGGATGATTTCTTCTCCAGATTCTCTTAAATACTGAGAAGGGTTGAATATGGCCCAACTCTTGATAAATTTTTTAAGCGGGCTTCACCCACTTACAAAGGCGGTCATGACTATGATGGCGCCCATGTTTGAATGCGTGATATGAAGCAAGCCTTTGAATATTTTGAATGCTCAGAAGAATAGAAGGTGCAATTTGCTACTTATCAGCTCAAAGATGAGGCAAGGGTGTGGTGGCCTAGGACCAAGGTACAGATAGCTGTAGCTGGTGAAACATTGGTCAGGGCAATTTTCTGTAGGAGGTTTCTAGCAAAGTACTTCCTTGATAACTATAAGATTCATAAAGAAATAAAGTTCTTGAAACTAGAGCAAGGGGGAATCTCAGTTGCTGAATGTACTTCCAAATTTGATGAGTTATGTGACTTCTATCATCCTTTCTCTTTGGAAAGAACTGAGAGGAACAAATATGCCAAGTAAGAGACAGGGTTACGGTTTAAGCTCCGAAGTGTGATTGTGCCTTTGGAGATCCATGACTATGCTACCATGGTGAACAATGCTAGATTGACTGAGGAAGTTCAGTTACAGAGGGCGTCTCAAGCAAGGGACATAAAACTGTTGAAGGCAAAGGGTTTCAGCTTTAAGAAAATAAGGTAATTTTTCCATGGTGGCAAGTCTTCCGCCTCTTCATCATCTTCTTTAGGGCATTGTTTTAGTAGCCGTTCTGGGATGTATTGTGATGCATCTAAGTTTGGTTTGGGATGTGTGTTGATGCAGGATGATAGAGTGATTTCATATGCTTCAAGGCAATTAAGACCACACAAACAGAATTATCTGACTCACGATCTTGAGCTAGTAGCTGTCGTGTTTGCATTAAAGATATGGCGACACTACTTGTATGGTTCTCGCTTTGTGGTATTTAGCAACCACAAGAGTTTGAAATATTTGTTTGATCAGAAGGAGCTAAACATAAGGCAGAGGCGATGGGTTGAGTACCTGAAAGATTATGATTTTGATCTAAGATACCATCCTGACAAAGGAAATGTTGTTGCTGATACTTTGAGTAGAAAGGTCTTACATGCAGCTTTCTTGATGGGAAAGGAACAAGAATTATTGGAGGATTTGTGACATGAATGTTGGGGTTGTTATACAAGCCCCGAATTAGATATTTGTAGGGATGCTAAAGATCTCAAATGAATTTCTGGACTCCTTGGCGGCGGCCCAGGAATATGATGAATAATTATTGAGGCTACTTGATGCCCAAGCTAGGGGTAAGGAAATGAATCTACCTAGAGGGCGTGATAGTATATGGCGGTTTAAGGACCGTGTTGTTATGCCAACTATGGGTGATTTCAGGCAGTTGGTGTTTTCTGAAGCACATAAGAGTTCCATAAGCATTCATCCTGGTGTTATAAAAATGTATCAGGATTCGAAGAAAAAGTTTTGGTGGCCAGGCATGAAAATGGTGATTACAGAATATGTGGGTTCTTATGTGGTGTGTCAGAAGTGCAAGGTTGAGCACTAGAGACCTCTTGGATTGCTCTAACCACCTAAGATTCCAATTTGGAAATGGGAGAGCATCACGATGGACTTTGTAACCGGGTTGCCTCGGAGCCGTTCTGGGTGTGATGCTATCTGGGTAATTGTGGATCGATTGACAAAAAGTGCACATTTTCTGGCTATGAACATGAAGTGGTCATTGGACCAGCTAGCCAGATTATATATAACTAAGATTATGAGACTTCACGATGTGCCTTCCAATATTATTTTCGACCTTGATCCTCAATTTACTTCCAGATTCTGGGGGAGTTTGCAACAGGAATTGGGTTCTAAATTGAGGCTAAGTTCAGCCTATCATCCTCAAACTAATGGCCAATCTAAGCATACTATTTAGACTTTGGAGGATATGCTTTGTGCCTGTGTATTGGAACAAGGTGGTTCTTGGGAGAGGTATTTTCCATTAGTGGAGTTTTCATATAATAACAGCTACCATAGTAGCATTGGTATAGCTCCCTATGAAGCTTTGTATGGTAGGAGGTGTCATACACCCCTATACTAGAATGAAAATAGTGATGTTATCCATTTGGGAGCTGAATTGATTCATGAAATAAATAATCAAGTTGCAATGATTCATGAGAAAATAAAGATTTTCCAGGATCGCCAGAACAGTTATTATTGTATTTATATGTTGACACAGGTTTTGATAATGACCAAAAACAAATAAAAGATTCAAGATCAAACATTATAATTATGGACAAATTAATTGTGTTTGATGATGTAAAATTACAAATGATTGAATCAAGGCATTTATAAAGGTTTAACAATGAAATCAAAGTGCCAAAGAATCAAAGGAATCAAGCAAATCCTGAAAGAGTGACTATTTTTCATGCTGGCAAGTCATTAAGCCTGAGGGTGATGTTTTTGGACCCTAAGCGTAAGGAAGCCAAGCTTGAGTGTGAGTGACCAAGCTTGAGCGTGACATGGTATAGAAGCAGCTCGCTTGAGCGTGGAACAAGCGTCATGCATGAAGAGGTCACGCTTGAGCGTGAGGTTAGGGGACTTAAGCATGGATGAAGCCAAGAGCATCAGGGGTCTAAAGCTCGAACGCGCTTGAGCATGGAGTTAGTGTGGATGCAACAGAAGCATCAAAGCTTCCAAGCTTGAGCGTGAACAAGGCTAGCTTGAGCGTGAGGACGCGCCTGAGCATAACTAAGTCACGCTTGAGCGTGGTTATGGGCGTAAGGCAGCGTGAGTAAGCGTGGAAGATACAGAACGTGGATTGTAAGGGAGGTTAAGCGTGAGCACTATGTGCTTGAGTGTGAGGTGCTGTAGGAGGGAAAATCAACCATGATTTGATTCATAAATCCATTTATATGTTATTATGTCTCCATGAATCAATTAACAGATAGATTCATTTAATTCAAATAGGTTTTGGAATTTGAATTTGAACCTTAGAAGTACAAGTGCCAGCCTTGCATCGTACCATGGACTATTGCACTATGAATTAACAATTACAATGTTCCAGTATTCTCTGAGCAGAAATTTCATTCTCCATGATTCCTTCGCAAGTTGCAATTAACAAAGCATACAGACATACGCTTCCATGTTCCACTACCTTAACATGGAAATTAAAACAGTACTCCACCGTGCAATGTCCATGCTGCTCCAAATAAGAACTGCTCTATTACATCAACTTGCAAGCTCGAAGGGATTTTTTTTGTAACGCTTCATCCCTTGAAGGCTATAAATAGAGAAGAAACAGAAGCAGCAAAAGACGCCTTGAGCTAACAAAGTTCCTTCGCTTCATTCTCTGTTTCCTTTTTTTCTTAGCAGTAAGCTCTCTCCTTAATTATCTTAATTGCTTATATGTTTTGAGAGTGAGAAAAATATTTTCTTGAGTGCTAAAATTTGCATATTCTTTCTAGAGAGGAAAATATTTTCAAAGTGCTAAAATTTGCATATCCATTCTATGGAAGAGTTATTCTTGTAAAATCTCTTACTAAACTTTGAGAATTATTAGGTTGTGTCTCAATCGTGGTTATTGAGAGATTCTGAGATTGGGTGGGTTGCCCTTTAGCCTGTGAGGATTAAGTTCTTGAGTGTGGGATACTAGGAAGCTGTAATTGCTCAAAGCATTGTATCTCAAATCTTCAATAGTGGAATCCTTCAAGCGGTTTGCTTGAAGGCGAGACGTACACCGGTGTGGTGGAACTCGTATATCGGTTTGCAATTTTCTTATCCCTAAACTCTTCCATTATTGCTTGCTAAATTAATTGTGGATTGAATTTTCTTATTATAGGGTGTCAAAGTTAAATTCTTGATCTGTTCATATAAGCTTTATTATTGCTTAATTAAGTATTTGATATACTTCAGTGACTAATTTGTCTTTACTATTACTTGTTATTATTATCTTCTTCATTAATCACTACATTAGTTGTAAAAGAATTATATTCAAGAGCATTCCAAAGCAAAATTTTTAATACTCAATTCACCTCCCTATTGAGTAATTGAGGCCACTTGGTTAATAATTATTATAATCGACATAGACCACTTGAGTTTCAGGTTTGAGATTGAGTATTTTTGAAGGTTTCACCTACCAAAGATGTAGGTCATGTGTTGAAAGGCCATAAGCTTGATCTGAGGTATATTGGACCTTACAAGATTATTGAGCGGATAGGGAATGTGGCGTATCGGTTAGACCTTCCGCGGACTTTAACTATCATCCATAGTGTGTTTCATGTATCGCAATTAAGGGCATACATTCCGTGTGACACGATGATAATTCTTGAAGATTCCATTGAGTTGGAGGAAAACTTAACTATGGAAATGGTTCCTATTTGCATTGACGAATACCAGACCAAAAGATTAAGGAGCAAGGACGTGCCTTTGGTGAAGGTTAAGTGGCAGGACTTCAATGGAATCTCATGGATGTGGGAGTTGGAGTCCGAAATGAGGCGATTGTATACCAACTTATTCCAATAAGGTGTGCTGATTTCGGGGACAAAATCCTTTTTAGGGGGTGGATGTAACATCCTGGGTAATTAAATTAATTTTTGTGATTGGCGAAAGAATATTAATAATTATCTCCAAATTAAATCCCTGATTTGGAGAATTATTATTAATTATTATAAATGCAAATTCAAATAATTGGATGTTATAAAATTAAATAGAATTATTTGATTGGTTGATTATTAAAATTTAAATAAGATTTAGATAAGAAATGGTAAGTTTATAAGTTACCGGAAGGATAAAAGTAAATTTTAATCAAGGATTTAAAAGAAATGGAGAAAGAAATAGGAAAATGACTGTTTCACCCTTGGAACATTAAAATTTCAAAATCCTCTTCTTCTTCCTTGGGAAACAACACGCAACCTTCTTTCTCTCGATTTCCCTTCCATTGTTGCATGCTCTAAGCTCCAATTAGGGGTCCGTTTCGTGTCGTAACTTCAAATTGATTGCATATTTGGAATCTCAGCAATGAGGTGAGTCTATTGATACCCTCAATTTCAAGTTTCCTCCTACCTCTTCTCTTTTTTTCTCTAGTCGTGGGTGCATGTATGATGAGAGGTTATGGTTTTACGTTTTATGGCAATGGGAGGCTTGGGTATTGCTTCTAGAATGATGGGTATGAGGAAATGCTAACCGGTTTTATGTTTCAACATTCGTAGATAGTGAAACGGGCGTTGGAGGATCATTAAATGAATTGGGTACCTGAAGCAGAAGCGGAGCGGTGAACCATTTGGCCATGGGTCATGACTGACACTGTGAATAACTCATGTGAGGGTCGGGTTTGTATGGTCGTCCTGTGTGATGGCTTGTTATTGATTATTTTCTAGTGGATATTTTACTTGAGATGCATGTATGTGATTATATGGTGTAGGATAGCCGACAGTATGATTCTCCCCTCGCTTTCGACTCCTGTGGTCCTTTGAGGGCCACTTGAGCTATCCAGTGGTCAAGTAGGACCTAGTGGTTAAGGTGGAGAGGCAAGTCGAGCTCGATGAACCAAGTTGGGTTCACGGGGTGTCAAGTCGGACCCCCAGCTAAAGGTTGATCCTTTAGTATCCATATACTAGGTGTTAGATTGAATGATAAGAGTTAGTTGTGTTTTAATTATATGACTACGTTGATGTATGAGTTAGTGATTGATATGAAAATAATGAATATGATGCTTTCAATGATTTGCTATGATATAATGATTGTATGAGTTGTAGGGAATCTGGGAGGTTAAGCTATAAAGATGGTAAAGTACTAGTATTGTGTTTATCGTTTTACATTAATTATGATCTAATTTCCAAACACTCACCCTTGCTGTTGTTTTCTTTCTTTTAGTAACCAATGACAGGGAGGAAGTGGACACCCCAGAGGAAAGTGCCAAGTGACAGCCCGATGCCAATAAAGCTGTGGAAGCAAGGATTATGTAATATCTTAGTAGTGAATTGTTTTTAATATGGATCTAGGTGTGTGGTTTGTTTGATAATATAGCTTGTGGCCTTGATAGATTTGAAGTATTGATTTTGATGTGATGATGGTGTATGTATGGCATGGAGACATTATGTGATTGCTTAAGATGGACAGGTATTATGATGCATGTATGATTTATATAATGCGTGTGGATGTGAATAGATGATGATGAATGATGAATGCAAATTGGTATGGTACATGTCCATGGAAATGGTTGGAACTAAGTGAAATTTAGGAACTAGAAGAGTGATTTTTCAATCCAGTGGGTTTTGAGACCCCAGGAAGGGACCAATAGGTTCCCCACAACATTTAGAACTTGTATGTGTAGGCCTTGATGAGTTTGGAGTCCATTTGATAGGTTTTGTGCATTAGTTTACATTACTTTTAGTTTAAATTCATTTTTCTGTATATCTTGAGAACATGTTAGAATTTTGGCAAACAGACAGCGCCAATAGCTCTGGAATGGGGAAACATGGTGCCCATGAAGTTTTGTAGCAATCAGAGTTGAAATTGGCAAAATAAGTAGGTTAAAAGTTCATTTGTGGATTAAAAGCTGTCAAATTCGCTCAAGTGAGTCAAATCTTGCTTGAGCGAGTCCTTATATGAGTTTAAGGGTGAATTCAGGACAAATCTCGCTCAAGCGAGCATAAATTCACTCAAGCGAGTGTTATTTTCGCTTAAGCTAATTGACCAAGGTCTAATACTGTCAAATTCTAGCTCAAGCGAGAGCTTTAGCAAAAATCTCACTTAAGCGAGCAAAATCTCGCTCAAGCGAAATAAAAGTTTTAGAGAATTTTGTCACCGTCATTTTGATATCCAATTTAAGGAAATCGTAGGTCGGTAGTCCAAGTTATGCCCAAAATACTAAAGGGTGTTCAGACTGAAAATTTTTGTAGGGCTGATTTTATAAATTCAGGAATTAGGCAATCTTATGGGCATAATTGGCCCTCAACTTCTTCATAACAATTGTAGGTATTTTAGTTACAGAGGTGTACCATCTCGGATCATCTCAACTAGAGTTGTGTACCAAGCGGTGCGCAAGGAGTTTGCATACTGAAAAGTTTTCTTTGAGTAGTTTAGGGTCTCCTAAGCCTAAGATACATTATTAGGGACCCGTAGAGCAATGTAGGGAAATCCTAGGACAGATGTAATTAGTTTTAAAAAATTTCCCCCCGTATTTTTATTAATTGGTGTAACATTTTATGTTTAATTGACTTTAATTGCATGTTTAGGGTCTAATAATTAGGTGAGACGTTATAATTAGAGACCTTTAGGAATGTGTTAAATATTGTTTTGATTGGTTGTTTGAGAAAGGCGGTTGTTGTTGCGCAACCCCAATTTAGGATTCTGCAAGCTCACGCGTAGCGTCCCCTGATGTATAGCGTGAGGGAACAGGGCTAACGCTACACATCACCCTGGTTCTATGCATTAAGGTCTTGTTCCAGTTTTCCCATTTTGTGTATTTTGTGTTGCTATTCTTGATTTTATTTTTATTATTATTATTTTATGTGTTTTATATGTTTTTAATTTTTATTTATTTTCTTTTTTAGTTAGTTTGATTATTATTATGTTAAACTTAGTTTTTAAATTTTATTTTAAAAAATAAAACTGAAAATAAAATTTTAATATATGATTCATATTCTGTGTGATTTTGTTTTGTGAAAAACATTAAGTATGGGTTTTGAAATTCATATTCTGATGTTTTAGTAGAATAAAAATAAAAATTGGATGTGTGCTTTTGTTTTCTTAATTTTATGTGATGCATGTTTGTTTGTTTCTATTGTATGGCATGTTTCCTTAAATTTTTGTGATGCATGTTGTTTAATTTGTAAAACTTGTTTGATAAATTGCTTGTTTAAATATGTGAATTATCTTACATTGTTTTAATTTTAATTTATTTTGCAGATGGCACTGAAGAAATCCATTTTTGCTTCTGGTCCCAAGAGGAGGAAGAGGACTGATACTACTTCCTCTAAGGACCTAAAGGTACAGGAGCAGGAGGAGCAGCTTGGACCTTGGGATGTTACCAGGTTAAGAATAGATACAAAGTGGGCTAGATTCCACCAGGCAACAAATTGATTGGGGAGAGAGTATTGGACCTGGGAGCTAGTGACTATCCTGAGCTGCCGAGTGAGATTCAGAGGAGGAGGTAGGGACCACTATTTTCTCTACTTGCTGCATTAGATCCCATCTTGGTGATGGAGTTCTATGCCAATGCTTACAGGACACAACAAGATTCACCGAACATTGGGCAGGGGAAGAGCAACTGGGTAAGAGGCAGACATATAGCCTACGATAGAGATACTATTAGTACCCTTTTGGGTAATCCTTGTGAGCCAGTTCCCAAGGATGATACTTGTTTCTAGAAAGAAAACAAAAACAAGATTGCTATTGAGGATGGTGATCTAGGCTTTGACCTAGAGCAAGTTGCTCATTTCCCTAGCAAGGAAGGGATTTACTTTAACCTGAGCAAGGTTAACAAAACCCATTCCAACCTGCTGAAGACACAGCTGAGATTGATCGCCCAGGCATGGATGTACCTGATGCTCCATAATATAGTACCAGTGACCCACCTCTCCAGTCTGGCAGTTGATGGATGTTATCTGCTATTCTGCATTCTACAGCACCACACCATTGACATAGTTACTCTCATTTTTGAGTAAATTCACTATTATGCCCTTGTGTATAAGGTGAATCGTCCAGTACCCTTCCCACTTATTATTTCTACCTTACTAAGGAGGCAAGGAGTGCAAGTACCTTCTACAGAGTTCACCAGTTCATCGGGGCGAGTGCCCAATATTCTAGATATGATGGTGGAAAGAGGAAGAAAAAATATTGCTGTTGGGGAAAACTCAAGGGGGAGGTGTGGTGTTTGGAAATGGTGTTTTGGTATATGGAAACTAAGAAAGAATAGAGGAGTGGTTTGGGTTGAGTGGTGATGAATAGATAATGATGAAGGAGATATGAAAAAAAAAGAAGAAGCATGTTACTGGAATAATATTTTCTAAGTTGGAAGGATGAAGAAACAAAGAGAGCAATGCATGGTTTTGCCAAAGTGACAATTTTTGCATGGAACTCCTTGTTGGATAAGGAGTTCCCATGGCCAAGGGAGAGTTTGATAGGTATCAAGATGGATTCATGCACTTGATATCTGTCACATGAAGCTGGTGGAGTGATGGAGAAGGACCTTACATGGCCTTGGCAAGTGGCAAGGTGGTGGTGAACCATGATTGGTTAATTTCCATGCAAAACTGATGTGTCAAGTGCAGGTACAACAACGTGATTATGGATTTAACGGCCTTTCTGGGCTGAATTTAAAAATGGTCCGAACATAAAAGTTTTATATCTTTTTGTTATCTTTAATTTGGTATATGTCACAAAACTATTCATTAAGAAATAAGGGAATTATGGCCCAAATACGAAAGTAATGTAAGGTTATAATAAGATTATTGTTCCTTGCAAAGATTAATTTTCTGGGTGAAATTGGTGGGGATTTGGGCTTTGTGTTCTTTATAAAATTATAGATAATTGAGTTACAAAAATTTTTATGAAATAATAATTTGATTTCATGGTCATATGAGGGAGAAATGCGAATAATACTAGACATAGTGCAAGCTGCCACTAGGAAAACGTGAATCAGTATGGTATTTTAAATTTTGGGATTTATGGTGTAAGAATTGGCCTCCATGGTCAACATGAAAGTTGTAAATAAATTTGATATGGACATTTTGGGATAATAACGACTTCAATCCAATAGCAAGAGAGGAAATTACGCCTAAAATACATACAGATGCGCATTTCAGCTTACTTGGGTAACTTAAAATTAAAGTCTTTGGGCTTGGTGGTTGGAAACAAACATTAGGCCTTTCGTAAAAATCATTAGGAATGATTTGAAGGATATTTTGGGATAAAAGTAATTGATCCAAGTCCCTCAGATAATTTCTTGGCCAAAACCGGGGGAGTTACATAGTTTAAATGACTTAAAAAATACTTTAAACATTTCTATTAGATTTCTAATGTTCTAATTGATAAATCTCTGTTATTATGAGTATTATCAAGCATATTATTATTATTATCCTAATCATCTCTATTACTCACATAATTAAAGAAAGGATATTCACCTTATATTCACAAAATCTTCTAAAATATAACTCAGCTTTCATACACAAGCTAATCGGCCGTAACCCAGTCATAGAATTATCATGCAATCAAGACAGTTGGCCTTAAAGACCTAACACACAAAAACAAGGGTTGTTACATGATCGATTAAGTTAAACAGGTTACCTTTTTATAGAGATAAACACTCATGAGGTAAGCCTTGAAATAAGCTTGATTTATTGACATTACATTGTGATGGTTTTATCTTTAAGCTTTATTTGCACAAGACATCAACATTGTTAATTTTGAATGGTAATTTAGGAATTACTTCCTGCAGTAAAATTTCAAATGTTTCAAAAAAAATTTTCAAAAGTTTGATTCATGGTTTAAGTTTGTTTTTATTACTCGAGGATGAACAAATTCCTAAGTTGGGGGTAGTTTGTTAGTCTTTAATTTTTGGTTGTTTTCATTATAAAAAGTGTGAGAAAATAAATAAAATTTAGCTTAAATAAATATAAAATTAGATTTAATTGCAAATAAATAGAAGTTATTGAATTTAACTTGGCATGACCTATTTCTCCCATTTTTGCAGTGAAAATTTAAGGTTATAAATGGAAATTTTATGCAAGTTAGAAGGCTAATGCGTAGCATCAACCCCATGCTCAACATCAGCATTTTGACCTCGACGTATAGCGTTAAATGCTACATGTATCCCACTATTAGGTTGCATTTCACTTAGAAAAAGGGCCAATCCACTACAGACATGAGGCATGAACTCAGTGGGAGACAAGGGAAATAATGTCTACAGATTATTAAAGAATAATGGTGAATTATAGCTGAAAATTAGGAAAATATTAATGCATTGAGTCAGAGACCTGACGCGCGGCGCCACAGCCACGCGTAGCGTCAAGTCTAAATCCTCCCACTATAAATAGGGCTCATTGCCAAGGGTTTCGGCATCCAATCTGTAACATCCTGGTTTAGAATTAATTACTAATTAAGGTTAATTACATAATTAAGATTATTGATTGAATAATAAAAATAATAATGCCAGGAAATGACATTGGTGCCCTTGGTGGTGTAAAATGGGGCTTCGGTCCCCTCTCTCCCTCTCTCCCTCGTGATTCCCACGCTGATGGGATGGGAGAGTAATGGTGATGTGATGGCTGATGGGAGTAGAACTGGTACAGGGTAGTGTGATGATAATAGCTTCAGATTTATGTTTTTTCCACTCCCTACTCATTACACTTTGGGTACATGGAGAACCACTCTTCCGTTCTCTCTACAACTTCTTGGAGCCTCTGCTTCTTCTTCGTGGCTATTCTTCTCCTTCATCTTCATCTTTCGCTTGCACGCTGAGTAGAACCGAGTGGAATAGCGTGGTGGTAGAGAAAACAGCATGGTGCTGAGTGTTTTGGAGTCTGAGATCCTCCTCTGTTCTGCGTAAGCAACGATGGGTGCTTGGAAGCATGGGGTCCTCCACTGTTGGTGAGGACTGGTCTGTTCGTGTGTGGGAACAGCCATGGAACCCTCCACTGGACCGAGTGAGAGGACTGCGTGTGCCTTGGAGGCTTGGCATGGAGTGTCTTGGGGGTAGATCTGCTCGTGAGGAAGCAGTGTTTGGTTCTTCCAAAAGCTGAGAGCAGAGTGCTGTTGGATGACTGAAGCAGGATCGTTCTGTTGAGAACGAGTGACTGAAGAACGTTCAGTCGGTGATGCAAGCTCAGGGAGCTTCTGGGATCTTCATTCCAGGTAGGGGGCTAATTTACATCTCAAATGTATGGTTTATGGACGGGTTCTGGGTGGTTTTGCTTTAATGTGCTGTGTCATGTTTGAAATATGTTGAATGATATGTTGTAGTTGAGTATTGGTGCATGAAACACCTGGATTTATGATTATTGTGGTCTGCGTGATGTTGTCATGATTTCGTCCATGAGATATATGAAGATAAATATGAAATGCTGAGTGAATGCATGGAAATGTTGGATGTTAATGAGAAAGCCGAGTATATGAGTTTATTGTACTGATCCCCGTGTGTGATTTTGTGTTTAAATGCATGTGATGCTTGTCATTGAACTTGCGAATGCTGAGTGCATAAGATGGGGGACTGTTGTGTTATTCCCGAGTGGATATTATATGAAAATCATGTGATGCCTGTTGTAAATGATAATTCTAAGTGGATGACATTGTGATTGCCGAGTGCATGAGATGTGGGTCGGTTATGTTAATTCCCGTTTGGGATTTTATATTAAAAAGCATGTGAATTGCCAAGTGTATGTGATTGTCGAGTGCATGTATTGTGTTATTGCTATGCCGAACCCTGTTTATGAATAATAATGATAAAATGCATGGATACATGTTATTGATATTTGAATGCTGAGTGCATATGTGTGGAAAACATATTGAAAGACCTTGGGTCGAACTCAAGGCAATGTCGAGTGCATTGGCGTTGGACGCCTGATGAATAAACCGTATGCATCTGATTCGCTATTGGAAATGCCAAGTGCATATAGCGTTGGATGCTTAATATTGAATCAGCAATTAGATGAATACGAGTGAAATATAATGAAAGACCTTGGGTTGGACTCAAGGCAATGTCGAGTGCATTGGCGTTGGACACCTGATGAATGAGACCGTATGCATCTGATTCCCCACTGGAAATGCTTGGAGCATATAGCATTGGACGTTTAATACCGATCGGCAATCAGATGAATATGTGTTGAAAATATATTAAAAGACCTCGGGTTGGACTCGAGGTAGTGCCGAGTGCACTAAGCGTTGGACGCTTAAAGACCTTGGGTTGGACTCAAGGCAAGCCTACCGGGTTGGACTTGGGGCTGCCCGTAACACTTCCGTTGTCGCTTGGAGTGACTGTGTTACATGTGAGGGCAAACGGTTTGGTACCAGTAAAACAGCCGAATCAGCTTGGAGCTGAGAAAAGGCTTGGAGCCTATATTGCAACAATAAAAATTGGTAATAAATAACCGGATCCAGGTGAAATGAATGTGTGCACACTTATGATTGTCATTGAGCTCAATATGAATTGTATAAATATGTGGATGAATGCATGTATACTGATGTTATGCCGAGTGCACATTTATATCTGAGTGGATGAATACATGTATACTGATGCTATGCCGAGTGCACACTTATATCCGAGTGGATGAATGCATGTATACTGATGTTATTGCTGAGTGCACACTTATGTTGTTGATGAGCTCAATGTGATGGTATATATATATTGTGTAAATGCTGTTGTGAATAGCATGATTAATATAGCCATGAATAATTGGTGTGAATTTCGACTGAGTGAATATATGTATAGAGGTACTGTTGCCGAGTGCAAGGTGATGTTATGGCTTTGAATATGTGATTGTGAATGTTGTGAATTACTCAGTCTTGATTGAATTGCATGAATCCTGAGTGGATGATGTTGTTAGGGTATTCATATTGAATGGCAGAGTGCATTATTGCCGATTGAGATATGTTATTGTATGGTTGAGGATTTGAAGATTAATCCTAGTCAATAACTGTCATTTAATATATAAAAGCTCACCCCTACTGTGGCTATATTTTTTAGTATATGCAGGTCGGACTGGGAATGAGGAAATGGCCTCAAGTCCGAGTGATGGGCACTCAGATTGTTGAAGTGCACATATAGTATATATATATTGTAAATAGATATGTTAAAGCCTTGGCCGGCTCTCTTGTAATTCGAACGGATTTAATTATATGGGTTGTCTATCAGGATTGTGAACAAGTATACATCTACATAAATATGTATATATTATGTTGATATGATATTACTTATACCGACTGAGATGTGATGTCGAATGGATAATGCTAAGTTAATAAATTTCGAGTGGAATAATGTTGGGAGAGCCGTTTCTGAGTGAGGCTATTGTTTGTGTGGCCTTTTTCCAAGTGATAAAGGCATAAGACAGTTCCGAGTAAGATGTACTCGAGTGGGCTACTTCCGAGGGAAGACTAGTCCATATATTACCGAGTGAAAAGTATGAGTAAACCCCGAGTGGGGAAGGGTTTGAATATTCCCGAGTGGAAATCCCGAGTGAACCTCTTCCGAGGGAAGAGTTGATGTGATGGTTTTGATTGAGGTATTTTAGGAGTCCTCTTCCGAGTGAACGAGGCTATATATATTTCGAGTGAATGTTATATATTCTGAGTGGCTAAGTTTTAAATAAGTCTGAGTGACTTAACTTGGTGAATCCCTCCGAGTGATGTGAGGACTGAGGAATCCCGAATGAAACTTGATTATGGAAACTCCTTCCGAAAGAATGGAGGTTATGGTGATCTCTGAGTGGGGAAGATCAGAATATGCCGAGTGCAGAATGGATAAGAATTCTGAGTGAATTGAGGTTGAAATATACCGAGTGGTATTGGACTGGGGAAATACTTAGGGTGTGGGAAGCTTATGGACTCCGAGTGGAGTATCTGAGGGAATCATTTCCCGAGTGGAGATTGAGACACTTCCGAATGAAGCATGTCTATGACCTTTTGAATAAGGATCTGGTTGAGTTTACCAGGTGAATCATGTATGCGGGGACCGTTCCCGAGTGAACATGGTCCCGAATCCGAGTGATGAAATTAACGAGTGAATGGGTCTGCTTCATTGAATGAGGATTCGCTCCAGCGAGAAAAGGGCTCGCTCAAGCCCTGCATCTTCCGCTGGCCTGCTTGACCGAAGCTGAGTCTTGCCCATGTGTGGCTTTCTGACTCGGTCTTCCTTTCTCTGATCGGTTTTTGCTTTCCCTTGCCTTACGTTTGATTTTATTTGACCCCGACTGCTTGGTGAATTTTGGAAAAAATTTCCTTGGTCTCGGTTTTATTCTTTATTAAGTCGGGTTGTTTCACAATCCTATAACATTAATTTAGAGGATTTCATCCCATTCTTGAGCTGAGTTACAAAAATAGCTTCCATATATTTGAGATTATTGTCTTAGGTCTAGTTTCTTTTCATTTTGTGAAGTTCCTTTTAAGTTCAAGTCATTATTCATCATGTCTCTACTTGTAAGTGTTGTTTTTACTTTCACCATGTGTAACTAATCTGTTTATGTTGAAATTGGTGAACTAATCTATCGAGATGATAATGTGATTATGAATATTGCATGTTTATGATTAATTCAAGTAACATGTTAGTATTTCAATCTTTCATTAGTATGGATTTCAAACGGGAGAATGATTTTCATGCGTGTTAAAATTACTTTTGACGGAAGTAAAACTTGAAATACCTTTAATATATCATTTACTAGGATAGAGTTAGTAATTCTTGTTGTCTTAAGGCCAGGACTTAAAGTAAGTTTTTACTGAGAAAGCATCTGAGGGATCAGACTTTATGTTAACTATTTAGAATTTATTCACCGAGGGATCGAGTTTAATGATCTTAAGTTGTAATGACATAAACTTGATGATTAAATATGCATGTTTATAGTTACTTTGTTATATTTATAGTGTGGGGATCCTAATTCCAACATAGCTTGTCATTAAGTTTTATATCTCAAGTATTGGAACTGTTATTCAAAAATATTAGTTTTAGAGTTATTTTCTAGATAGTTTTACAGTTTTACATTACTCTTGATCAATGTATAAACCAATCTTGGAATCTATGAATAATGTACAAAATTGTATATGAAATATTCTTTTGTAAATAAGTGTTGATACTTTTACCAGCAATAAAGAAAAATTACTATCTTTTATTGAAAACCATCAATCCTTGTGGGAATGATAACTATAAATTTTTGAAAATTACAATGATAAATTGGTGTATTTGCCAAAAGTCCAACAAGAACCCAGACTCCTAGGAACCCTGAGCGTGTCCTATTAAGCTTTCTGAAAAGAGTTTGAGGCTTCGGCCTGACCCCTAAATTGTTCTAAGCATAAGGAAGTAGTAAGAAAGGGAGTCAGTAGGATTATAAATATAAAATATAGAAGTACCGAGAAAGGTAAGGGGACTTAGTATACAGGAATGCAAAGATTAGCAGAAAGATTGGTATGAGTAATAATAAATGAAAAGGTTTAAAATAAAAGAATAATAACAGAATAAGTAATTAATAATACCAATGAATTAGGAATAATGCATAGGTATTAGAAAATGATTAATGATCATTACTTTATTTTAAATTGGTATCAATTGGGGAATAATCTTTATAATACTTCTATATTTGGATAAATTAAATTATATGGAATAATTGAGTATTAATTATTTTGATGTTAAATATTTTAATATTTAATTATATTATTAATAATAGTTTCAAATATATATAAGTATAAATAATTATGATAATATTTTCTTTGATTGCTTATTGGTATTTAAATAATAAATTATCGGGTTCCCCAATTTTGGACTGTGGGGCCTAGCCAGCGGTTAGGTTTCAAAGATTCAGTTCAAAGCTAGTAACCCTATAAGGAAACCAGTCCCATTGAGACTCTCTTAAAGAGAATAAAGGAAGACAGGCTCGGTCTGACCAGTCTAGTCAAAACCTCAAGTGTCTCCTACGTTTGATCATGTAGATACTTTGGGATATCTGATGGTAGCATGGTCAGTCTCTGGTGGCTTGCTTTGACATTTTAGTAACTTTTCCTGAAGGGGCCAAATCCTAATTCGAGCTTTATCGACTTCATTTTTCAATAAAAATGATTAATCCAAGTTTAACTCCGAATCTGACCAGAACATCTTCAGTGTTTCGGGCCTAACTTTCTCAAACAACACTAGCATCGAGTAATTTTGGTCTTGATTTCTCTGTTGCAAAGAGATCTCCAATCTCTATTTCTTGTCCCGAGCCTTAATTCGCACTCTGTTACCCCCTAAATCAAGAGTTAAGTAATTTCATCTCAAAAGTTCCTCATTAAGCCTTTTGTTCTGCGCATGGTTCATTCAAAAATTCATAATTTTTTCATACGACCTCTGATTCGCCCAAACCTAGTGTCAAAATCTCTATAACAAAATTCTCTACATTTTTTATGCAAACTTTGTAGTCTAAATCCTTCTAGATCAATACAGTTTTTCAAATCTTCAATGACCTCCTACTTTCTCGTAACAGCTCTAGCACTTTTTCATAAAAAATTACATATCTCCTTCATACGGCACTAGAATTGCTTTGTTCTTTTTTCTACCGATCCGTATTGAAAGATCATATAAGTTTTATACAGGGAACAAAAGCTAATTCTGAAAGGAAAAATAACTACAAATTTATTTGTACAGCCCTAGCTGATTCAGGAGCTTCAAGAGCACTTTACCTTGGTTTAGGTATATCTCGAGCTAGCAACCTTGAATTTTGGCATATGATATATCAAATCAGAAAGGAAAAAAAGCTCTACAAACTTCATGCTAACCATTTTTCGAGATTCCAAATCCTTGAATTAAACCCTATTTATTTCTAACCTCCTTAGTTTTTGGTTCCTAAAAATCCTGCACATCTTAAATACTTGTGCAACAAGTTAATTTTCTGACCGTCGGTTTCTGTCCACATAACCACCGAAGGACACCTCAGAGGTGAGGTGTCACCGTGAGGCAACTCTAACCCACTTACACTCTTTCCCCACTCCTTCTCCATTCTCAGAAGCACCAAAAGTTGTTCTCCTTCCTCTTAAAATGTTCATCTCAAGGCCACTAAACCCTCCCAAAATTCAATCCATCATTACACATAATTATCCTCATTACTCCCTTTCAATTCACGGCCATACTACCTCTACCATACACCACTTCTTAATTTCAAACTTTTTCTTCTTCTTCTCCTCCCAATGTGCGGTCTCCCTCTTAAATCAGCCATGAAATTGCTTCTAATCACTCCCATTAAATCCATCATCCAAGCTTCATCCATCAAGCTTCACCACCTCTTAGGGGTCGTGACCATTCTAGGCCACCAAGGTAGGGTTTTGATTCTTAAGTGTTGAAATGTTTTCTTCTTTTTGCAAAAAACAGATTTCGGCAAGCATGAGAGCTATTTTCCCCTTGAGGATGTGACCTATTTTTCCCATTTTAACTTGCATGTGTTGTTTCCTTAGGTTCGGAGACAATCAGCGACGATCAGCGAGCGGTTCGAGGCGTCTAGTGAATTTTCAATAAGCCCATTTTCCTTCTTTCTCCAAACTGTGATTTTCCTATAAAGTAAAGGGAGCCTCACTTTATTTGGTTGCATTTTAAATTGTCCTATGATATTTCTCTAGCTTCCAGGAATAACCCTTTCAAGTTTTGTTATGATCTAACGGTAAGATCTTAAACTACGTAATTTTTCATTACTGATAGTAAATTTTATTATATTTTATATTAGTAAGTGTTTTTATAAATATCGTAAAGTGTGTCTCAGTATTCATGATTCCGGTGAAGATTTTATCTCGATCAGAGTCGTTATGAAGAATTAGGAATTTGAGGATTTAGGAGGGCTCAGTTATGATTCGATTGGGTTGTATTATTAAATTATAATTTTTGAACTATATTATGTAACTTGTTAAAATTTGTCGGTAAGCCCCACTAGGGTAGGTTAGGTTCATCCCTAAGGTTCTTTGGAGCCATTTCAAGAAAATGCACGTTTTGAGATAATTCGCCAACCGCGACGGTTACGACACGTTACTTTATTTTACTAAGTTTTGGGAAAATAAACTATGCAATCATGGAATTTTCACAAATTATAGGAGTTTTAAGTTGATTAGGAAGTTAAAGTAAAGAATTAAATAAATTAGTAGTAATTTAAGAATTCGAGATAAAGCATAAATCCTTAAGTGTATAAATGTTTCTAAATGATCCAATATGATAAAAGTTACAAAATGCACTTTAGAATTTAGACATAGTATAGGGGACTAAAAAGAAACTAGTGTGATTGGAGATTTTCAATAAAATTTTCAATAAAGAAAATTAGTGTGTTTAAGTTAAGTTTAAGACTTAGTTGTATAGGACAATAACTAGTTTTTTAAATAATAGTTAGATTATAATGTGAAAAGATAACATAGCGTTATTCAAATAGGTATACCAAAGGGGATTTAAGAGTAGCCAAGGTAATTAGTTATAAATAAGAATATAGTTTAAAAGTGGTAGTTGGAGACACATAGCAACTAAGTACTAGTTAAGTAAAAAGGGAATTGGAATTAGATTATGGATAATTAACCATTTAGAATAATAATAAATTAAGAATAAAGGGTAACTAAGGAATAAACAGGCTTGAAGAAAAAGGTGCTAGTATACTTAAGGTTAGGAATACAAATTGGTCCTTCAAGAACTAGATCAAATCAAGTTAGGCAGTAATTGAGTAGTTTATATATGATCCGGTCCTAACACTGGCCCCAAAGAGCATGGTTTTAATGCCTTGCCAGATCAGCATTTCGAACAAGAGAAATACATTTCAAATCCTCTATGATTACTCTTATACGGAGTACATACCGCCAAGGCATGTGACTTCGCCAAGGCATGTTACTCCGCCAAGGCCTATTACTCCGCCAAGGTGGAAAGTATTAAAAAGATTATGCACATACATAAAGCATTTCCAATGCACACTACTCTGCCAAGCCATAGGCTCAATACAGGCGGAATACCAAAATTCCCATACTGCGAAGCGAGCCCACATTTATAACCCCGGCACGAGATTGACTCTGTCTTGAGAGGTTGAAAATGGGAATCATGCTGTCACGCATAAGAGGGAACAACGAATAAAATAATGAAACTTTAACGCTTTCCAAGTGAGTGGAAATACCCACTACAGTGATGGTGCTCGTGAACGGCGCAGGGACCCACTACCTTTCTTGCATTATGCCTGAAAACATGGAACGGGTCCTACCAATAATAGAGCACCAGTAACAGGTATATAAACCTCAGCAAAAAGGTATAGAGGGGACCCCCCTAATTCTGAACCTTACACTCATACTTGCATAATTCTCTCAGATTTGCTTTCTAAGTCTAACAGTACTTCAAAATACTGACTTGAGCGTCAGAGAATAATTGCAGGTACAACCACCAATTGTGTCAAGGCAAAGGAGGCTATTCCAGGCGGACTGCTATACCGCCGCAGAGTGCATTGTACTACGCCTCAGTATACAAGAGTACTCCATATTTGTATCTGTATAAGGCCCTCCTCATATCAGATTTTACCTGACATGTACATTTTGAATTGTTTGACAATTATACCTTTACACCCCCTGTAAAGAACAGTTCATTGGCACGCCCGGTAGGACCTGTAAAATTGGTAATCCCACAATCCTTGAACAATTTCCATTACATTCATCATCAATGGAAAGACCAAGACCAGAAGTGCAGACTGAGGATTCTCCTCCACGCAATCCTAGACGTCTAAGCTTTGACAATGATACTCACAAAAGGGCAACGCATGTTGGCTCTCCAGATCCGAGAGATGACATGATCAGAATGTTGAGGGAAGAAATCGCAGAGCTTCGACGTGAAAAGGCGAATCCCATACACGAGAAAATGGGCCCTGCAAAACAGCCGCACCATGAATCGCATGTACAAGAGGAATCGAGTACCCCAAATTACTCTCGCATCCCTACTTACATGGAAGAGCAACAAAGCCTTCCACTGGCAAATGCCCACCATCATGAGGGAAGAAGAGTCGTTTCAAATACATCCCCATCGAGATACAAGATGAGTATCCCATTTTCCAAAAGACTGATGAATGCGCATGTCCCCAGACATTTGTAAACTATGCAACCCATTTCCATAGGAAAATACACCGGGGAGACAGATCCTTCTAAGCATTTAGATGCTTACATCTATGAAGCTATGTTCTTAGGTGCGGAAGAAGATGTCATGTGTAGAATGTTTCCCAGGACCCTCACAGGTGATGCTCTTAGCTGGTTCAAGAGTTTGCCTTCAGGTTCCATTAATTCATGGGAGGACTTGGCCACAGCTTTTGGCAGTCACTTTGTAATCTCTAGGGATGCGCCTAGAACCTCCCATACCTTGGCTCAGATCAAGCAAGGTGACAAAGAGTCTCTAAAGGATTTTCTGAAGAGATTTTATAAAGAGGCAGCCATGGTCCCTGACTTGACAGAAGCGATCCAGTTGCATATCCTCATCAAGGCCATGCAGCCGAAATCGCCCTTTGCGTTGTCGTTGGCAAAAGGACCTCCATCCACCATGGAGGAGTTTCGCAGGAAAGCATCGAAGTACGTAGGTATTGAGATGCACTTGGAAGCCACTGCATCTCGCAATAAACCACCCATTTCAGCTCCACACCATGATAAAGATAAAGAAACATCATCCAGGAATGATAAGTTCCCTCAGAAAGATAAGGCGGGGAACCGACCCTTCAAACAGCAAGATAGACGTGTGTTCAATTTTGCTCATTATGCACCCCTGAACACGACATATGAGCAAATCTTGCGTGAAATAGGATGGACTACCCTTAACGTTTACGGGGTTCAACGTCCACCTCCATTCAGACGCGGTGGGAATCCAAAGAAATATTGTGAGTTCCACGAGTCAGTTGGCCATACCACGGAGGAGTGCAAGTAACTGAAAAACACCATCGAGGTGCTTATTCATGAAGGCAAACTGAAACATTATTTGTTTAAGGGTAAATCTCATGATGAGCCAGAGAGGTTCGAAAAACGACCTCGTGATCGTTCTACGGATCCTGATAACACTCGGGAGCCAAAACGCACAGCGGCAACAGAAAAAGAAAAGAGTATTGTTCTGGAGTCTGCCCAAAGAGAACCAAGCCCTAAACCCAGATCGCAGGGCAAAAGGCAGGTGGTAGATATGATTGCTGGAGGCTTTGCTGGGGGCGGACCCTCAATCACCGCGAGGAAAAACCACCATCGTATGATCTTGTCTGTGCAAGGCAAGAGCAAAGAATATCGCCCATTCAGGAACGGGGTTCAGACTCTGCCTATAACCTTCACAGACGACGATTTTGGCCCTACTATTCCTGAAGGAGATGACACAGTAGTGATTATTGCAGTAATCGCTAATATGGATGTAAAACGCATCCTAGTTGATCAGGGAAGTTCCTGCGATGTTATCTTTTATGACTATTTTAAACGCATGGGATTAACTGATGCAGATTTGCAACCATATACGCAGGACCTTACAGCCTTCAATGGCGCCAAACAGCCCACCAAAGGCTACTTGGACACGAGAATTACTTTTGATGGCGAACCTGGAGCAAGGACTGTGAAATCCAGGATTCTTGTCATTGATGTGAAATCTCCATACAATGGCATCATTGGGCGGCCTACCCTGAACGCCATGGAAGCCATCGTTTCAACCCCCCACTTGTTAATCAAATTCATTGACAAAGATAATCAAGTCTCATCTGTAAGGGGTGACCAAGAAATGTCTCGCTATTGCTACAATTTGAGTCTTAACATGGTGAAGCTTGAAGCCATGTCTAAGAAAAGAAAGTTGAATGAAGGGAGCAGTGCGGCGGCGTCCATCAATTTGGTGGATCTTGACCCCAGGGCGGAGTCTTCTGTAGACCCACTGAACCCTTTGAAACCAACTCCTGATGGTGGTTCCAAGTCTATTGTTTTGGGTAGCACCCCGGAACAGATTACAAACATCAATGACAAGCTTGAGGCTAACATGGAGGCAAAACTAATTGCACTTCTCCATGAGTATAAAGAAATTTTTGCTTGGACCGCTGCAGACATGCCTGGCATGGATCCCAACTTTTGTTGTCACCGCCTGGCGGTGTACCCTGAAACTAAGCCTGTAGCATAAAAGAAACGGCGTATGGGTCCAGCTAAACAAAAAGCTGCCTGTGAGCAAACAGAGGAACTCCTCAAGGCGGGGTTCATCAAGGAACTCCTTTACTCCTCCTGGTTGTCTAACGTGGTCATGGTACAGAAAGCCAATGGCAAGTGGCGTATGTGTATAGACTATGTTGGTTTGAATAAATGTTGTCCCAAGGATCCATACCCTCTCCCCAACATTGATAGATTGGTTGACGATTCTTCAGGATACAAGTATCTATCTTTTATGGATGCTTACTCCGGTTACAACCAAATTCCAATGTGTGAGGATGATCAAGAGAAGATAGCGTTTGTTAATGATAAAGGAGTCTTCTGCTACAACGTCATGCCATTTGGGTTAAAAAACGCCGGGGCAACCTACCAGCGCATGATCAACAAAGTTTTTGAGGGTATGCATACAAAGCTGGTAGAAGTTTATATTGATGATATTATTGCCAAGACCCCGGAAGGAGGAGACCATGTTGAAGATCTACGCCTCATTTTTCAACACCTACAACAATATGATATGAGGCTCAACCCTTTGAAATGCACATTCGCTGTCCCTGGTGGCAGATTTTTGGGCTTCATGTTAACACAAAGAGGTATAGAGGCTAATCTTGATAAATGCCGCGTTATCCAGGAGTTGCAGAGCCCCAAAACACTAAAAGAGGTACAATCCCTCAATGGAAAAATCGCTGCTCTAGCACGATTCATGCCAAAAATGGCTCATCGCTCTCTTCCCTTGTACAAAATGCTGAAAAAAGACAAGAAATTCAGTTGGGGCCCAGAGCAAGAGGCGGCTTTCCAAAGCTTGAAAAATGTCTTGGCCAGCCCTCCAATCCTAGTAAGACCAAGCCCAGGTGAGCAACTCATCATTTATTTGTCTGTTTCAGATGAGGCTTTAGCAGTAGCTCTGGTCAAGGAAACAGTTGAAGGCCAACGACTGGTGTACTTCACCGGTAAAACATTGCATGGCGCAGAATGCCGTTATCAGAAGATTGAAAAGGCAGCGCTTGCAGTTGTTTGGGCTTCACAACGCCTAAGACCATACTTTCATGCCCATCCTATCTTGATTCGCACAGACTTGCCACTTCGTACTATACTTTTCAAACCAGACCTGGCTGGAAGAATAATCAAATGGGTCATAGAACTCTCTGAATTCGATATATCCTACGAATCAAGAACTGCTATCAAGGCACAAGTCCTAGCAGACTTCATAGTTGAATTAACAGGCTCTAGCCCAGATGCAAATCATTCACATTGGACAATATACGTTGATGGATCTTCAAATAGCAAAGGATGTGGGGCAGGAATTGTTGTGGAAAGCGATGACGGGGTACATCTCGAAATTTCATTGCACTTCACCTTCACTACGTCTAACAATCAGGCGGAGTATGAAGCCTGCTTGGCCGGACTCAGAGCAGCATAAGATATTGGGGCCAAAACTGTAACCTTATGCAGTGATTCTTAATTAGTCATCTCGCAAATTCTTGATGAATATCAGGCTAAAGAACCTTTGCTGCAACAATATCTAAACTGCGTTAATGAGTTAAAGCAATGCTTTGACGAAGTCACTTTCAAACATGTACCCCGGGAAGAAAATACACGTGCTGATATCCTCTCCAGGTTGGCTAGCACAAAGAAGGCAGGATGCACAACTACGGTTGTACAAAGTACCTTGGCGGAGCCAAGTATTTCCTTTCCTTCCTCAATGTGTATGATTAGAAGCCGCTCCTTTGATGACAATTCCTGGGTAGCACCGATAGTTTGTTACCTTGTTAATGGACAATTACCCACGGATGATCTTGAGCGACGAAAACTAAAGAAAGAAGCACCTTATTATACGCTCCTAGACAAATAGTTATACCACCGAGGAATTTATGTTCCTTACTTAATATGCATAAACGAAAATGAGGTGCAAGCCGTTTTAGAAGAAGTCCATGAAGGGCAGTGTGGGCACCATCCGGGGGCACGTAGTCTAATGAGAAAAATACTCAGAGCTGGGTATTAGTGGCCTACCCTGAAGCATGACTCCGCCTCATATGTTCAGAAGTCCGATCAATGTCAACGATTTGCAAACCTTCATCACACTCCGGTGGAAGAAATGTCATCATCAATAACGCCTTGGCCTTTCTATCAATGGGGCATGGATATCTTAGGTCCATTCCCAACTGCGCCTGGCGGTATCAAGTACTTGATAGTTGGCGTTGATTACTTCACCAAATGGATTGAAGCAGAGGCAGTGGTGCATATTACATCAGCCAGGGCTCGTAGGTTCGTATATGAAAATATCATTGCGCGTTTCAGAGTCCCTGGATGCATAGTCACTGATAATGGCACCCAATTCACAGATCGTAAGTTCACTGAACTCCTAGAAAATCTCAGCATTACGCATATTTTCTCTTCTGTGGAGCATCCTCAAACCAATGGCCAAGCTGAAGTTGCCAACAGAGAAATTTTAAAAGGCCTTAAGAAACGCCTTGGTGAAGCAAAGGGAGATTGGGCAAATCAATTATGCCACGTTTTGTGGGCATATCGAACAACCCCTCACTCCACCACAAATGAATCCCCATATCGGCTGACATATGGAGTCGAGGCTGTTATTCCTGTTGAATTGGTAGCCCCTTCAGCTCGAATCCTCTACTTCAATGAAGAAGCCAATCAACAGAACCTTGCCCATGAACTCGAGGTCTTGGCAGAATTGAGAGAGGAAGCCTTTGTGCGGGATCAAGCTGTTAAAGTAAAAGCCGCCAAATGGTATAACACTTGTGTTTCTGAACGCCGTTTCAAAGAAGGAGATTTGGTTTTGAGAAGGGCCAATATCGGCAACAAATTTGCACACCAAGGTAAATTGGCGCCAACCTGGGAAGGTCCATACCGAGTCATCGAAGCTCTGGGCAAAGGCACATACCGCCTAGAAAACTTAGATGGCACTCCGGTCAGGAATAAATGGAACATTTTAAATTTACGCATATATTATAGCTAGTTGGGTAATACGGTATGTTCTCTCTCCTAACTTAAGGTTCTTCCCAAATGGACTTTCCTTAAAAAGGCTTCAACGAGACATACCCCAACTCAGCTCTTTATGTAGTTCCATCATTAATAAAATTCCTTCCTACATTCAATCTTCATTCTAATCTTTATGGCAGAACTTGTTCCCATGCAGATAAGACACCGGCTCCAACAATTGAAGCATAAAAGCATAACTCTTTATTCCATAAAGATCATCCAACATGCAACAAAGCTTCACAAATGGAGTCAAAAAACTCCTTGGGGGGAAAGGATTGGTGTTACAGCTTATGCTGCATCATACCGACCCCAAGGTACAAAAACCTCATTGGGGGGAAAGGATTGGTGTCACAGCTTATGCTGCACCATACCGACCCCAAGGTACAAAAAACTCCTTGGGGGAAAGGATTGGTATCACAGCCTATGCTGCACCATACCGACCCCAAGGTACAAAAAACTCCTTGGGGGGAAAGGATTGGTGTCACAGCCTATGCTGCACCATACCGACCCCAAGTTCCAGCAAAATTCTTGCAGGAAGAATTGGTGTCATAGCTTATGCTGCACCATACCGCCTCCAAGGTTCAACAAACTTCTTACGAGAAGGACTGGTGTCACAGCTTATGCTGCACCATACCAACCCTGGATTCAACAATTTTTACTTGATCAGGAGATACACTCCAATTCAAATTCAAAAGGATGAACGCTCCATCCAAACCCTTACTCCGCCCAACTGCTAATGTTTCGCAGAGTACATAATCGACAAACTCAAGCACTATTAACAAGTCCAAGTAAGTATAATACTTGTAAAAATTGTGCTTCATTGAAATTCTTAAGAGGCTACTCCGCCTCATTATAGAATTCTACTTCATTGAAATTCTTAAGAGGCTACTCCGCCTCATTACAGAATTCTACTTCATTGAAATTCTTAAGAGGCTACTCCGCCTCATTACAGAATTCTACTTCATTGAAATTCTTAAGAGGCTACTCCGCCTCATTACAGAATTCTACTTCATTGAAATTCTTAAGAGGCTACTCTGCCTCATTACAGAATTCTACTTCATTGAAATTCTTAAGAGGCTACTCTGCCTCATTACAGAATTCTACTTCATTGAAATTCTTAAGAGGCTACTCCGCCTCATTACAGAATTCTACTTCATTGAAATTCTTAAGAGGCTACTCCGCCTCATTACAGGATTTTACTTCATTAAAATTCACAAAAAGGTTATTCCGCGTTGTTATACTTAGTCATATTTTATCAGTCCTCAAACGATTACTCTGCCTTATTAATAGCATTTTACAAGGCACAACTCCTACGGACTCAAACACCGTTTATATGAACAAGTATAAATTTACAGAAATTATACTTTATTAAATATTGTCAAGAATTGATAAGGGATCCAGAGCCTATCCTGGAACAAGGCAATATTATTAAAGTTCAAAAAACAAAATTTGCAAAGAAACCCCGGAGCTAATCTTTAAGACTCGGGTGGCACTCCTTCTTGGTGGGCGGAGCTAGGCTGAAACTCACTGGGTTTGGACAAACTCTGTGAGGGGGGCAAGTCCGCCAAGACGTACTCTTCATTAGGCGCAGGAACATGACCCCCCTGAGCAGGCACCGTTAATTCACCATTGATAAACTCATAATAAGGGTGAATGCCTGCAATATTAAGAGCAACGCCTGGGTTGCGATGACGGACCTGGCGAATAGCCATGCTGAAAGCATCATCAATTGCTGCCTCAGCTGCATCCAAAGCCGATTGCAACTCCTGATCAAGCCGTTTATTGCTGGCATCGGAAATGGCTTTCTCAGCTTTCAGCTCTTCGACCTGTTTTTCAAGGTCACTATATGTAGTGGCTGCTTGATCCAACTCCGTAGCCCAGGCGTCTTCAGCGAGAGCCTTACTGGTTTTAAAAGAAACCAGCCTCTGCTGAACTTCACTCACATCCTCACCCAGTTTTTGGTTCTGCTGTTTCAAATCTAAAATTTGTTGTCCCAGCAGAACATTTTCAGCCTTTACATGGGTCAGCTCGCCCACATCCTCGCCCAGCTTTGAATTCTGCTGTTTAAAATCTAAAACTTGTTTGTCCAGCAGAACCTTCTCAGCTTTGGCCCGGGCTAGCTCCTCTTCAAGCTTCTTTTTGTCAGCGTCGGCGGCATCAAGATGTTTATCCTTGGCCTTGATAACCTCCGACAGCTGTTCGTTGTCATGCTCCAGGCTTCGAATTTTTTCAACAGAATCATGGAATGATTCTTGAAACATAGCAGCCTCCGCAGCCACCTCAGCAATATGGGGAACTGAAGCAAGATAACCATCAATTTCAGTGAGATGCCACCTTGCAGCAGCAGTGGCATTCGTAATCTCCTCAAAATCGATCTCTGGGCGGAGTATGAATTCGGGGTCGCGCCTGTCTGACTGGCGGGTTCCCACATTTGTAAAATACAAGTAAGGGTTCAGACGAGACCCCGCCAGAGGAAGAGAAACAGCCCGCCTAGATGGCTCCCCTGGAACATTGACAAGAAAAACTGCTGTTCCTCGAGCAGTCAAATCCAGGGCAGGAGTCTCAGATCGATGAGGTGGAGAACCTTGAACCCCCTCCATCTCCTCTTCTACAACATCTTCTCCAGGGGCGTCCTCCTGACCGCCCAATTCAGTAGTGATAGCCACATCTGACGGCCCTGGAGTTTCTTCAACTCCTATCATAGCATTAGATGATGCTCCTTCACCCACCTTCTCTTTCCCCTTGCTCTTCCTTTTCTGCAAAGGCTGGGAGTCCTCTTCTTCCACCTCGATAGTTTCTGGTTCTTGGCGTTTTTTAGATCGCCTTTCTGCATCAACTATCGAGGGTCCCGTACCACCCTCCAACATCACTACCTTGGTGGATGCAGGCAAAGGGAAAGTCCTCGTCAGAGCTGCAGCAAGATTCCTCCGGGGCTACACATTGTTCTCCACATCAATTTCCTGGCGACTCATACGGATTTGCTTGATACGCTCCATCCCAGGAAATTCAGCGATCTCTCCTACAAACATAATATACACGAATACAATTAGAAGTTGCAGGAAAGAACAGAAATAATATTCAAGCAACAAGTCTCAAAACAATACTTAAATATCCTTCAGCATCACGCCCAAGCAGCCTTCGGCACAGAAACTGCTTGTGGGCGGAGTTATACTCCTGCAGTGTCCGGAGTACTTCCACGGAGGTAGGTGACAGGACACTCTCCTCAACTTCATAAGCTTGTTTAGTCAGGAGAAAGTGCTCATGAGTCCACGCCACTGGGAATTTATCAATCCCCTCCGCACTCAGCTAAAAGACGGACTTGTTCTTCCTAACAGAAATTTTTACAAAGCTCATTCTGAAATGAAGTCCGCCTTCTTTGGCGGAGTCAGCAAATGCCTTAAAATTTACAATCTTCGGCTCCGCCCGAAGAGTAACAAAACCCATGCCGTCGGTTTTTGCATTCACCCGCCTCATTATGTGGCAAAAAACAAAAAACAACGCCACAGTAGGTATAAACTCCAGATGTTTAGCCAGCACTTCAAAGTTGCAAACTATTCCCCATCTATTATGGTGCAGCTGAGAGGGCGCGTAATCTAGAAACCTGAGTACACCCATCTGGAATTTGTTCAACGGAAATCGCACCCCCAACTGAGTAAACAGAATATCGTACATATACAAAGTACGCTCATCCTGAGGACGATGGCAAATGCGTTCAAACGTCTTTGGCGAATGAACGATAAACCTCCTTTCAAATCTCTCATCCTTCCAGACAGGCACTGACAACTCCATTACCCCACCACTTGTCGTTGCATGACGTGAAGAAGCTTCTTTGACGTCTTCCTCGACCCAACAATAGGGATCAGTCTCAACCATCCTTTTCCAATCTAACCCGTGCAGCACAACATTCTGACATTCTGCCATTGTTATCACTTGTATCTGAGGGATACCTCCTGCTACAAACAAATGTATAGCATTACTAAAACACTTCACGCTGCTGTAAAATGTTGAATCCCTCCCAGTATAGAAGCCCTCATCTTCACTCTCAATATCCGAAAACATAGGGTGAACAGATACCCTAGGGCACGACTCTGATTCTTTTCCTCTCATCCTCGTTTCAACAAACACACATATAAAGAAAACAGAACCAACCCAATAACAACGAAGACAGAAAACAGAGGAAGAAGAAAGTCACCTTAAATCTCTGAAGAAACGATGAACTGGCAACAAGAAAGGAATCGCGAGGACGCAGCGTTCAGAAGGCAGTTTAAACACTAAAACACAGAGTGGAAGATGAAGCAAAACGTTTTCTCTCCTAAGAGTTTACCTATTTATAGGCATGGCTTGGGGGGAAATAAGCGAAACCTCAAAAATCTCAGAAATGCACCTATGGCCGTTGGATGAATCATAACGACGTTCCGTTAATTCTGAGACCGTTAGATGAATCTCAAGGCAGGCATTTCCTGGGTCGTATTTTCAAAATCCAAGGCCCATGGTAATAACCTCGAAAATGTATTCCAACTGCCATCCCACGCATTTATGTCCCATCATTGGAATGGCAATCGTTACGAGGGCATACGTTGCAATGAGAGATTGAAGCGGCAAAACGCAGTTTCGAGGCGCTTTGATGACAGGCGTGGCGAGTAATGACAAAAACAATAAATGCATGAAAACACTTGTCCATAAATTCGGAACTAGCAAACACCGCCTAAACCCATGCCTATAATAGCTAAACACAACAAAGTGCTATAGCTTATTAAAGCGACCCCGCTAGTCACTATAACAAGCTAGGGGGCAGATGATCCGGTCCTAACACCGGCCCCAAAGAGCATGGTTTTAATGCCTTGCTAGATCAGCATTTCAAACAGGAGAAATACATTTCAAATCCTCTATGATTAATCTTATACGGAGTACATACCGCCAAGGCATGTGACTTCGCCAAGGCAGGTTCCTCCGCCAAGGCATGTGACTTCGCCAAGGCATATAACTCCGCCAATGCTTGTTACTCCGCCAAGGCCTATTACTCCGCCAAGGTGGAAAGTATTAAAAAGATTATACATATACATAAGCATTTCCAATGCACACTACTCCGCCAAGCCATAGGCTCAATACAGGCGGAATACGAAAATTCCCATACTGCGAAGCGAGCCCACATTTATAACCCCGGCACGAGATTGACTCTGTCTTGAGAGGTTGAAAATGGGAATCACGTTGTCACGCATAAGACGGAACAACAAATAAAATAATGAAACATTAACGCTTTCCAAGTGAGTGGAAATACCCACTACAGTGATGGTGCTCGTGAACGGCACAGGGACCCACTACCTTTCTTGCATTATGCCTGAAAACAAGGAACGGGTCCTACCAATAATAGAGCACCAGTAACAGGTATATAAACCTCAACAAAAAGGTATAGAGGGGATCCCCCTAATTCTAAACCTTACACTCATAGTTGCATAATTCTCTCAGATTTGCTTTCTAAGTCTAACAGTACTTAAAAATACTGACTTGAGCATCGGAGAATAATTACAGGTACAACCACCAATTGTGTCAAGGCAAAGGAGGCTATTCCAGGCGGACTGCTATACCGCTGTAGAGTACATTGTACTACGCCCCAGTATACAAGAGTACTCCATATTTGTATCTGTATAAGGCCCTCCTCATATCAGATTTTACCTGACATGTACATTTTGAATTGTTTGACAATCATACCTTTACACCCCCTGTAAAGAACAGTTCAATATACATATGGTTAATAACTAGGTACTAGATAAATATGAAGGTTAAGTTGGATAAGTTTAGACTAGTAATAATTTATAAGTTATAAAGTCTAAATATAAATAGTATATCCGAGGGGACAAATATCTAGTTACCAGGAATGATAACTTAATTAAAGTTAATAATAATTCGATGTAAGTAATTTGTAGGTATGCTCACACCTATAACTCCTAAGTATATTTTACTTGTATGTCTAATTACTCACGACTATTATATATATCAATTAGAGTAAATTCATAAGAACATCCTTAAGAGTGAAGGGGGTAGTTATAGAGGACAGTAATACCCTATGATCAGTCTAAATGAAATGAATATAATCAAAATATATCATGGGATCGACTAGACAAAGTAATATGTGTCTGTTGAATGGATGAATTGCTTGATTGAATGTAGTGTGTTTGTTTGACTCATGTGAGTTACTTGCTGATTGTGATACGAATGACTATTTGAAGTTATAAAATTTGATATATTAATGAGCTTGATAAAATAACCGGTGTTAAGAATGAAAATGGATCATTAAAAGGACTCTACTGGTGACGAGTACAATAAGTAAGAAAGGATAATGTGTATAAAACATGCATCATTTGCATAAGAGGCTATTATGGAAAACTAGAGCATACATTGGGGTACGTTGGAGGACATTCGTGTTTGATCCTCAAGTAGGATCCTGGCGGTATAATTGGGTCGGGTATCTAATGGCTTGGATTCATGCCCAATGTTGGACGGTCTGTGGCAAGCCTAATGTACTTTGCCTAAAGACGGAGTCTAGTTGGGATCGTGTAGTGCCAAGTCCCCTTTCTAATATGACTAATGAGAGATGAGATGGATCTACATTATGAGTAGGAGTTGTGAGTCCTTGGTACCTAGTGATATGAGGTGAGGGACTTGATGGGCTCCCATCACTCTAGTATGGAAACGTTGTGTTCAAGAGCATCCCCTGGAAGGCCCCAAGCCTAACTTGGTGGATGTCTTGATATCTGACCTAGTTGCTCTCCCCGAGTTTCTAGATCAACTATCTCCATCAGAGTTCTTAGACATGGTTACCATATCAGTACCAGCCCCCACAATATCGATAGAGCCGGTGAGCATGTACGTTCTTGAGATGGTGATGGAGGACCTTATTCCTCCCCCCGCTAGCGGACTGACCCAGATGGATATATTATTGGTGAGGCGATAGTGGGATACAGCCCAGAGGTTTCTGTGCCACATCTCTAGGACCTTCATAAATAGAGGGACAAAGCGACTTACAGAGATGTCTCCTATAGCTAGAGACCTGATGAGGGAGGCCTTCAACACGTATAACAACTGGTATGAGCGGATATCTTCCCCTACTACTTGTCATCCCTCTACCAGTACTGCGCCCCTGGACATTTCTACACCTTTTGCACCATCCAGACCCATCTTTGGAGTTAATCATCCGGACTCCCCTATGAGTGACGAGGACTAGGAGTTTTACTATCTTTCTAGTTTGTATTTTGATGTATATATTATTGGGAGCCTGTGTGCCCTTTAGTTCTAGTATGTATGGATCTAATGAGACTGCTTAATGTATCAGACAGAAGTATATGTATATATATATATGTGTGTGTGTATGTATCTTTTTGTCCTACCACAGATATGTTTATATTATGTTGTACAAAAAAATTCACTTCCACATTTTTCTAAAATTAGAAACCTCTTAGTTAAGTAGAATAATCTAGTGGAAAAGATTGTTTTAGTTAACCGAGGGTGGACCATTGAGGACTCAATGCATGTAAGATTTGATAATATACAAGAGATTGACAAGAGACTAACAGATCTAGATGTTGATGGTGCAGGTAAACTACAATAAGAAGCTAAACCAGAAAAGCAAGAAACAAAACCTAATCAATGAAAATCTGATAAAAAGAAAGAAAAAAGTATGATCAAAATCAGTCAATAACATAACCAGAAAAGAGAAGAGATTAGAAGTTTAAAGCTTATCACCCTTCAGACCTTAGTATTAGAGATCAAGCAGTTGGAATTAAAACCAGATCCAAGCTTCTTAATTAGTCCTCTATAGCACTAGTTTAGAATTGGAACCCAAATATGTTACAGAAGCTCTGGAAGACACTGACTAGATCATTGCCGTGCAAGAAAAACTCAACCAATTTGAAAGAAATAAAGTTTGGAGCCTTGTTCCAAGACCTAAAAACAAAAGTATCATAGGAACCAAATGGGTATGAAAAAACAAGCTAGATAAAGATGGGAAAGTAATCAGAAATATAGTCAGACTTGTAGCTCAAGGCTATAATGAACAAGAAGGTATAGATTTCATTGAAACCTTTGCCCCTGTAGCCAGACTTGAAGCTATTAGGATTCTTCTAGCATTTACAGCATTTAAAGGTATCATATTATATCAGATGGATGTTAAGAGTGCTTTTCTAAATGGGTTTATCAAAGAAGAAGTTTATGTAAAACAACCTCCTAATTTTGAGGATATCTCTTTTCAAAATCATGTTTTCAAACTTAGTAAAGCATTGTATGGTCTGAAACAAGCTCTGAGAGCTTGGAACGACAAACTTAGTACCTTTTTAATTTCAAAAGGCTTTACTAGAGGAAAATTCGATACAACTCTATTTAGAAAAACCTCTAGAAAGAACTTTATTATTTTGTAGATCTATGTGGATGACATTGTTTTTGGTACTACTGATGATAGTCTATGTAAAGAATTTTCTGAAATGATGTAAGGAGAATTTGAAATGAGTATGATGGGAGAACTTAAATTTTTCCTAGGCTTGCAAATTAAATAGACCAATGATGGTATTTTCATCCTTCAGTAGAAGTACACAAAGAAGTTGCTTCAAAAATTTAACATGGCAGATGCCAAGCCTATGAGCACTCCTATACTCCTAACTACATAATCAATAAAGATGATTCTAGTACATCAGTGGATTAGACCCTATACAGAGGAATAATAGGTTCACTCCTATATCTAACATCCAACAGACCAGATATAATGTTCAGTGTTTGCATGTATGTAAGGTATCAATCAGAAACCAAGGAATCACATTTGTCTACTGTGAAGAGGATTCTAAGATATCTTGTAAGAACCATTAATCTTGGGTTATTCTATAAGAGAATAGACTCCTTCTCTCTATCTGGATTCTGTGATGTAGATTTTACAAGTGATAGAGTAGACAGGAAAAGTACAAGTGGTGGATGCCACTTCTTAGGTAGAAGTCTGATAAGCAAAAGGAAAAGTTCTATTACACTCTCAACAACAGAAGTTGAATACTTGTCTGCAGTAGGTTGTTGTTCTTAACTTTGTTGGATAAAATATCCACTTGATGATTACTCAATTAAAGAAGGATAGATTCCTTTATATTGTGATAATACAAGTGTAATAAATCTTTCAAAGAATCCTATATTGTAACACCCTCGGTTAACTAGAACAATCTCTTCCACTAGATTATTCTACTTAACTGAGAGGTTACGAGTTTTAGAAAAATATGGAAGTTTTTTTTTGTACTATAAATTTAGTGGAAGAGATGTCTTATATACACTATAGTCATATACAATACATGGTCATATTCAACATATTGTACATACTGAAAATCATGGGCACGCAGGCTCCCATTTAACAGGAAAAGAAATTCAACTAAGGTAATTGTCCTTGGTCCAAGAAATGTCTAATTGTCCCTCAATGCAAAGTCTGCACTGATCTCCCCGATGTCGAGTGCGTGGTCCAATAAGAGGTCTGTAAAAATAACTCTAAGGGTGAGTCTCTCTTCCATACAATCAGAGGCTTATCATTTTTGACATCCTCCCACAACATCTAAACAAGTAGTCACACAATCCTTCCTCATCTCGGGTTCCTAATTTCTCTAAGTTATCTGCCACCATTCAGTCCTACCTATCATTTCCCCTTCCTTCTTCTCTCATATTCCATACTAATAATTACAAAATAATTCATATATTCAATAACCATCACAATCACATACAATGTCTCAAAATCATGTAATGCAATGCATAGGTTCCATTACTTTCAATTAATCTTTTCATTGTTTATCATGAATGCATGTGGTCCTAATTCCATCTCATCAATCCAATACTTATCATCATCATCAGAATCTATCTTGTTCAGGCTGCCCCTAAACACAACGTTTATGTACTAGAGCGACCGGAGGCCACCAATTCCCCACATCACAACACAGGGTATACATGGACTCACAGTCCCAATATCATGGATCCAACACATATCGTCACATTAGAATAGGACTTGGCTCTCCATGGTCCTAGTGATACTGGTCTAGGTCGAAGTACACCAGGACTACATGGTTTTTCCCGGCGTCGGGGCGCTACTACCGAGCCATTGGGGGTCCCCTCCCGTTACACTCCCAAGATCCAACCTCAAGGATCGAACCCTCATACCCTTCAGCGTACCCCTCGCTGCTTGCTCTAGTCCTTATCAATTCATATGCAAATGATGCATGCCTCATATATATTCTTTCATTTTCTGTTATGCTCCTCATCGGTAGGGTCCCCTCAACAACCACTTTCATTCTTAACATCAGGTTTATTTCATATTGTTCTTTAAATTTCTTCTGATCATCCTTTAGAGAAAATAATACTAGCCATGGGTTACCCTAAGTTAATTGTTGTAACACCCTAATTTTAATAAATAATAAACCCAAAGAAACAGGGAAATTTTTTTTTTCACAAAAACAGCCACTGGACAATCAGCATAGGAAAAAGGAAGGGGGAGGCAAGGGAAATAAAAGAACATTCATACGAATAGTAATCAGCGGAAGGAATAAGGCTCGAACCGACCCATTCGGTTCAGCGAGGCACATCACCGCCTGGGTGAAATCCATGACAACGCTGACTCGCTCGGGCGAAGTATCATTCGCTTAAACGAACATCCCAGAAGTCTTCCATGCATGCATACTCGCTGGAGCTAAGTCTAATTCGCTGGGGCAGACACAGGTACAAGGTAATCTCTCACTCAGATTTGGGACATAAGTTCACCCGGTAAATCATCACGCTCATACTTCACTCGGGAATCCACACAGCTCCTCATTTCATTCATATAGGTCACAAGTATAAACCACTCAGAATCCAGAACTCTTTCTCTCTTGGAATATATCCTAATCAAACATCACTCGACGTATTCCATCCTTGACACAATCGGGTCACATTACACATTCATTATTCGGTATACATTCTCACATTCACTCAGGAAATCAGGTAGTTAAGTCCCACTCGGACTTATTCAAAACTCAACCAGTTGGCATACCGATCCTCACTCACTCGGATTTTACATCATTCACTTGGATTACCAATACCTTACACTTAGGATCCATTCCACTCTAAACCACTACTCTAACTCCTCTCTCAGAAGGGGATCACTCAAGGTTTTCACTCGGGAATACAAACTCTTCCTCACTCGGGGTTTACTTATATCCTTCACTCAGAATCACTCAGTGTATTCACTCGGAAAAGTCACCCAGTAATCCTCACTTGGAACCATCAACTTAACATTATTTCACTCATCAACAGCCCTCAAATCATTTAACAACACATTCCAGTCGGAAGACGCATCAAATCCACATAAAGCACATACGTAGGAATATATGTTCCCAGAAATATAAATCTGCCCACAAGTCCAATCTACCGACCCATATACATGTAACCATATACTCGAAATACTCATTAACTTAACATTATACCTTTACCATTATTTACAGATCCATACAAGTGACACCATGTCTATACTTATCAAATCAATCTTTATAAATAAATATATTTAATCGTCATTTTACATGAGAGCCGGCCAAGGCCACTCTGACTGAACATGCTAAACGCAATACAAACACTCAACAGTCGGAGTGCACTACACTCAGACTTGAGGCCCTATCATCACTTCCGAGTCTGACCTGCACACACTGAAAATGGTGTAGGGGTGAGCATCTTAAATATTAAATAATAGATACTGACTCAGGTCGTCCCACAATTATACCACAATATATATATACACACAATTATACATGGCAACGATTAAAGTCAGAGCAATACCAATCAACTAGGACACACATCAGACTCTTACTGATCAGACCAGGACACACATCAGACTCTTACCGATCGGAATCCACCAGTTATCACTCAGCCTTATGCACGTATCAATTCAATAACATTAACATACAACAATTAGTGACATAATAATGCCTATGAATTAGAATGCACATATTGAACATTTCTCAATCAGAATTCAACAATTCTCACTCGGCTATATATATACAACTTTTCAATTAACATTAACATGCATTCATAGAACATATTTCAATCAGCATCAACAGCATATGCACACAGAATAATTTGCTCGGTTATATACATTCATCATCTTATTAACATCATCACACGCATGATCAAATTCCACTCAACATCAGCAATACATATACACAGATTATTCACTCGGTTCCGCATTTGTGTGTAATCAGTTTTGACGTTGCAACGTAGGCTCCCAGCCTTTTCATACATAACTCTCAGCTATCAGTTCAGCTCGCAGTTGCTTGGCCATTTTACAGGTACCCAACCGTTTGCCCACACGTGACACCAACACTCTCAGCGCCAATGGAGGTGTTCACAGGCAGCCCGAGTCCCACTCAAGGGCTACCTTGAGTCCCACTCAAGGATATCACAGCGTCCTACGCTTTAATAACCGATGGTAGTGTCCCACACTACGTGCTCCCAGCACAAACACATCCCATGCACCGCACGCGGATTCATCACACAACACAGAGTTTATATACACAGCCATACATGCATTTCATGCAATCGGCATCGTACATCATCAGCACTCAAATAGCACATGCATCTCATGCAATCAGTGCTAACCATTAACAGAACTCAACAACACATGCATCTTATGCAGTAGGCATTGTACATCATGAGAACTCAAATAGCACATGCATCTCATGCAATCGGCATTAGGTATTATCAGCACTCAACAACACATGCATCACATGCAGTCGGTATTGGACACTGTCAGATTCACTAAATCCACATTCTCACACATGCAGTCAGCATTTCAAGCTCATAGTAACTTGCTCATCACATAAATCACACGGAAATCATCAACCGCACTGCAACACATTCTTTCATACGATCATGCAATATTCTCAAGGCTATTAACATGCATTTCACAGATGGAATCAAACACGTATCACTCAACACCCACTCGTCACGCATTTGGGTACCATATATTCATCATGCAAGCAAAACACAAGATCAGACACAGAATAAACAAGCCATTGACACCCGGAACCCGTTCATAACCCATGCATTTAAGATAGAAGATACCCCCTACCTGGAATGAAGCTTCCATTCGGTCAACACGACACTCGGTCCCAGAGGAATGCTAAGTCACTCTCAGTACATCTGCATGCAAGGATAGGGGAGGCTATTCGAGCCTCTGAGACACCCAGCTCTCGGTTCGCTCCCTGGAGTACTCCATCACAACGCTATGAACACTCTAACCATCTTGAAGCTCCTCGTAGTGCAGATCTCCACTGAGACTTGGCAGCTTTGAGCAAGGAAAGGAAGAAGGAGGGAAGTCGACGAAGGAAAATGAAAGAACAGGGAAGGAGCAGCGTAGAAGGAGACAGGTTGAATGTAGAGGGAATGCACACCCTCACCCTCTCTGACTCGTCAAGTAAGGAAGGAGGACTCCGATCCTCAACCACCACTGTTGCGAGCTCACATGAACAGAGAGCAGAGAAGAAAGAAGAAGAAAAGAAGGAGAGTGAAGAGCGAAGAAGAGAAGAAGAGAAACAGAAAGAAGAGAAGTTTGAAGGGGAAGAATGAATGATAGTGTACCCATATATGCATGCACGAAGAGAAGGGATGAGTGGGGTGGGAAGTCGTGTACAGCAGCAGCCCCCCACACGCGTCATGCGCACATAGTCACAACTAATCAGCTATTGACAACTAATCACCTTCAATCAGCCTTTGTTTCCTTAACTTAAATTAATTAAGTCCATTATAATTAATAAATAATTTTTCCCACTTTTGAAATTATTATTTTAATGATTTATTTTCATTCGGCAATTAATTATTAAATCGGGATGTTACAGTTCTCCCCCTCTCAAAAGAATTTCGTCCTCGAAATTCAGTCGGTGACTCTCCTTAAATAATTAACTCAAAAAATTGCTGACTCAATCTCTCACACGACTGTGCTTCCCACAAGTATTCACCGACCGGGTCACAATTTCACTCGGCAAGGATTCACCACTCAAGCGGTTTACCGACCGCCCACAATTTCAGTCGGCAAAACGTAAAGGTCAGGCCCTACCTGATTACAACTTCATCATAGAATTTAATACATTTGGGGATTCAATTTCTAAAATGCACAATTTCCCTTATTTAACTCAGCCAATTCATCATAAGTAGTGGCACTTCCTAATTTCTTGGCCGCTCGGTCCTACACTTACGACACCGCTCAGTGTTTTTACACCATCGGGCTCCCTGACTCAAATGAGTCACTCGGCACCACCATGAACTCACACAGATCATAGGCTCAAAATTGTGTTACATGGGACACACTCTAGACGTTATTCCACCAGTTGGAAAGAATTCAGTCGGCAAACAACAATACTGACTCCCACTAATAATCACTTCCGACTGATTCGTCACGGATTAAACCCTCAGATTTTCAAAACCTGTCCACCAAATCTCTCTCTTACACCAAGGGAGCACTCAAGGAATTTTCCATGTGTTTCAATTAGCACAATTTGCCTGGATTTACTCCGTACGGGTACCACACTCAGTTCTAACATCTCAGATTTCTAACCATTCCTTCTGCTAATTCCATGCCTATACCCTGAAAAGGTCACTCAGAACTCTCAATCAACAGGGTTGTTCAGAGTTGAAGGTAGTTCTAGCCCGGAAAACTTCCATTTACCCAAATTTTCATTCGGACTTCAAGCCTACTCCAAATACAATTCTGAGTTCAAACTCAGCAGCTCCTAATCACTGTCCTGAGTACGACTTCAATCAAATCCTTCTCTCGGATACCTACTCCCCTCGGGGACCCTTCACTCGGAACTTGCACACTCTAAATTCCATTTTCCGGCTAGAGGTACTTTTCCTCCTGGAGAAAGATCACTCAGCGAAACATCACACGGGTATTAGGGATTCTACTCTCGATATCTCTCCACTCGAAATCGTTCCACACGGTACTATTCCACTCAGAAATGGTACACTCCGAGTCACATTACTCGAATCTTACCATACTCAGAATGCTACGGTCGGACACTATTCCCTTAACTTAATAATGATCCTCCTTATGAGGTTCTACTCAGAACACTATAATTTTCACTCAGCAGTTCTTTCTCACAAGGACTTCACTTGGAATTGTCTCCACTCTTACACACTCAGAATATACTAACCTTTCCCGAGCAATTCTTCACCTTACAATTTAGTTTGGCTCAAAATCCTGGTTTCCCTCTTTAACTTACAGTATCACTCGGTTAACCTTATAAAACTCCAATTTAGTGACAGATTTGATCACCCCTCTTGTTTTAATAACTAATCATCGTCTTAGAAGCCAATCTATACCCAACAGCCTCTAATCCTCTTGGAGGCAACCCATCAAGGTTAAACAAACCCTCTATCCTCAATTGATACATAACCACTTATTTATTCACTTAATACAACTCTCATCTTCACTCAAAGCAGTCCGATAGACTCACCATCACCATAAGCAGCTACAGCCTCACTTGCCCGACTTATGAATTGTTGCATCCAACTTATAGGATGACGTCTCATTCCTATAGGGTTGCAACAATTACATAGTCACCGCAACGTGTACGCTGCCACAATACCTATGGCAGGAAGAGTCATCTCAGAATAGCACGCCTCACTCCGACCAGACTCACTTAACTAATGCTAATTCACACGGTAATTAATGGCAGTTCACACACATATTATAAACAATACATCTACATCAACATCATCATTACACATCACATAGGGTACATCACGCAACAACAATCATGAAAATTATTTATCACTTCTGTAAAATAGTATGATGGCAACACAACAATCGGCTTCTAGCCAACACCAAGTAAACATTTCCTCTAAATCTTATTCATCACAAAACCATGGCTCGGATTAAATTCTCAACTCTCAGCTATATAATGACATCGCTCACTCGGGTTCATGCAATTCAATCAGGATTAAGTAATTCACAATCATATATGCTGTCATAACACACCCTGGACTCGGCAACGACACTAATGTACATACAGACACTCAGTCGGATTTCATACCAATTATTCATGGCTATATTATTGTTCACTACAGCAAATACCATAACCACAACATCATATTGCACTTGGTAATAGCATCGACATATATATATACTCACCCAATCAGATTTACCCAAATCAATTCCGAACCATATTAAGAATTTCATTCACAATATCATATCCACATATTCATATAATTCACATTGAGTTCAATGCCCATCGTAAGCATGTACACAGACATTCAATCGGGAATTGCACAATAACATACATTCTCAATCATAACATCACACTACACTCGTCAACAGCATCAATACACGCACATTCGTTCAGTCAGAACTCATTCATACAACATCATCAAGTTGGAATCTACCCAAATCATTCAAATCCATGCAAATCATGTTAGTCTCAATAATAATGCTCTTACACACATGCATGCGGATCCGACTTAAACAGCGATTTCATCTCATGTATGCAATCCTCATGCAATTTCATACAAGCATCCAAGCTTACAGGTGCATCTCACACAGTCATTAATAGATCACAACCGTTTCAACACGACATATAGATTCACTTGGAATTTCACAGTTTCATCACAACATCACAGGCGTTTGTCATAGTGACCCACAACAAGCAAAACAGGGTAACAATACTACAACACATCCTCTTGGCATTTTTAATGAAGCCAGCATGCATTTCGACACAACATCCAAGTGGAAATCAACAGATCGACTCACATATCATGCATTCGGAAATCATTATGGCATTCTCATTCATATACATTTGAACATGAAACTGCCATAGAACTCAGAGAATCATCCTTTTTTAGCTCACGTACTCAGCAATAATGGTAACACTCTTATTTACAAGCATTCAGTCGGCATTCACAGAAATATTAATACGTACTTATGGACGGAGCCACACCGCATTAGACAGTTTACAAATTCCACAAATCCAGAAGTTGCATGCATTATTTCTCAATCACAGCACGACTATCAACACATTTCACACATAACACATCACACGGAACTAAACAAACACCCGGTAATCAATCAAGCCTCAAAGAGTTACTACGCAATTGCTTTACTCGGTTCAACAACTCACACGATTAGTAAATCATTAGACTTAGAATCCCTAAGGGGTCACTACTTATCCAGTATCCCATGATGGGTACTCCCCAACATTTAAATATTATTATAAGGTCTAATACCATTCACTCGGTTTCCTCAACCAGCCGCCGAGGCGCAATCCCAATTTAACGTATACCCGACCTCACCTTTACTCACTTATTACACACCCAAATTTCGACTTAGGAAACTGCAACACATCTCTTATACTGAAAATCATATACATTATATACCATTCATTCATCACACGTTCAAATTCCTCAACAAGGCACAGGCATACAACCACACCATTCATAGTCAAACGTATACTAAATCCAATAGAAGATCATAAGCACATATCATCACACAAGTCATGATTGAACAGGCATCAACATGCAATAGAACATCATAAGCAATTGTGACAATCTGGCATAATGCATTCAACCGCCCACTAATAGTAGGCAACCTTGGCCATGGACCTTTTGGTCTGCTCTGATACCAAAATGTAACACCCTAATTTTAATAAATAATAAACCCAAAGAAATAGGGAAATTTTTTTTTCACAAAAACAGCCACTGGACGATCGGCATAGGAAAAAGGAAGGGGGACGCAAAGGAAATAAAAGAACATTCATACGAATAGTAATCAGCGGAAGGAATAAGGCTCGAACCGACCCATTCGGTTCAGCGAGGCACATCAGCGCCTGGGCAAAATCCATGACAACGCTGACTCGCTCGGGCGAAGTATCATTCGCTTAAATGAACATCCCAGAAGTCTTCCATGCACGCACACTCGCTAGAGCTAAGTCTAATTCGTTGGGGCAGACACAGGTACAAGGTAATCTCTCACTCGGATTTGGGACATAAGTTCACCCGGTAAATCATCACGCTCATACTTCACTCGGGAATCCACACAGCTCCTCATTTCATTCATATAGGTCACAAGTATAAACCACTCGGAATCCAGAACTTTTTCTCTCTCGGAATATATCCTAATCAAACATCACTCGACGTATTCCATCCTTGACACAATCAGGTCACATTACACATTCACTATTCGGTATACATTCTCACATTCACTCGAGAAATCAGGTAGTTAAGTCCCACTTAGACTTATTCAAAACTTAACCCGTCAGCATACCGATCCTCACTCACTCAGATTTTACATCATTCACTCGGATTACCAATACCTTACACTTAGGATCCATTCCACTCTAAACCACTACTCTAACTCCTCTCTCAGAATGGGATCACTCAAGGTTTTCACTCGGGAATACAAACTCTTCCTCACTCGGGGTTTACTTATATCCTTCACTCAGAATCACTCAGTGTATTCACTCAGAAAAGCCACCCAGTAATCCTCACTCGGAACCATCAACTTAACATTATTTCACTCATCAACAGCCCTCGAATCATTTAACAACACATTCCAGTCGGAAGACTCATCAAATCCACATAAAGCACATACGTAGGAATATATGTTCCCAGAAATATAAATCTGCCCACAAGTCCAATCTACCGACCCATATACATGTAACCATATACTCGGAATACTCATTAACTTAACATTATACCTTTACCATTATTTACAGATCCATACAAGTGACACCATGTCTATACTTATCAAATCAATCTTTATAAATAAATATATTTAATCGTCATTTTACATGAGAGCCGGCCAAGGCCACTCTGACTGAACATGCTAAATGCAATACAAACACTCAACAGTCGGAGTGCACTACACTCAGACTTGAGGCCCTATCATCACTTTTGAGTCCGACCTGCACACACTGAAAATGGTGTAGGGGTGAGCATCTTAAATATTAAATGATAGATACTGACTCAGGTCGTCCCATAATTATACCACAATATATATATACACACAATTATACATGGCAACGATTAAAGTCAGAGCAATACCAATCAACTAGGACACACATCAGACTCTTACCGATCGGACCAGGACATACATCAGACTCTTACCGATCGGAATCCACCAGTTATCACTCAGCCTTATGCACGTATCAATTCAATAACATTAACATACAACAATTAGTGACATAATAATGCCTATGAATTAGAACGTACATATTGAACATTTCTCAATCAGAATTCAACAATTCTCACTCGGCTATATATATACAACTTTTCAATAATATTAACATTCATTCATAGAACATATTTCAATCAGCATCAACAGCATATGCACACAGAATAATTTGCTCAGTTATATACATTCATCATCTTATTAACATCATCACACGCATGATCAAATTCCACTCAACATCAGCAATACATATACACAGATTATTCACTCGGTTCCGTATTTGTGTGTAATCGATTTTGATGTTGCAACATAGGCTCCCAGCCTTTTCATACATAGCTCTCAGCTATCAGTTCAGCTCCCAGCTGCTTGGCCATTTTACAGGTACCCAACCGTTTGCCCACAGGTGACACCAACGCTCTCAGCGCCGACGGAGGTGTTCACAAGCAGCCTGAGTCCCACTCAAGGGCTACCTTGAGTCCCACTCAAGGATTTCACAGCGTCCCACACTTTAATAACCGATGGTAGTGTCCCACACTACGTGCTCCCAGCACAAACGCATCCCATGCGCCACACGCGGATTCATCACACAACACAAAGTTCATATACACAGCCATACATGCATTTCATGCAATCGGCATCGTACATCATCAGCACTCAAACAGCACATGCATCTCATGCAATTAGTGCTAAGCATTAATAGAACTCAACAACACATGCATCTCACGCAGTCGGCATTGTACATCATGAGAACTCAAATAGCACATGCATCTCATGCAATCGGCATTAGGCATTATCAGCACTCAACAACACATGCATCATATGTAGTCGGTATTGGACACTGTCAGATTCACTAAATCCACATTCTCACACATGCAGTCAGCATTTCAAGCTCATAGTAACTTGCTCATCACATAAATCACACGGTAATCATCAACCGCACTGCAACACATTCTTTTTATACAATCATGCAATATTCTCAAGGCTATTAACATGCATTTCACAGATGGAATCAAACACGTATCACTCAACACCCACTCGTCACGCATTCAGGTACCATATACTCATCATGCAAGCAAAACATAGAATCAGACACAGAATCAACAAGCCATTGACACCCGGAACCCGTTCATAACCCATGTATTTAAGATAGAAGATACCCCCCTACCTGGAATGAAGCTTCCATTCGGTCAACATGACACTCGGTCCCAGAGGAACGCTGAGTCACTCTCAGTGCATCTGCATGCAAGGACGGGGGAGGCCATTCGAGCCTCTGAGACACCCAGCTCTCGGTTCGCTCCCTGGAGTAGCTCCATCACAACGCTGTGAACACTCCAACCATCTTGAAGCTCCTCGTAGTGCAGATCTCCACTGAGACTTGACAGCTTCGAGCAAGGAGAAGAAGAAGGAGGGAAGTCGATGAAGGAAAATGAAAGAACAGGGAAGGAGCAGCGTGGAAGGAGATGGGTTGCATGCAGAGGGAATGCATACCCTCACCCTCTCTGACTCGTCAAGTAAGGAAGGAGGACTCCGATCCTCAGCCACCACTGTTGTGAGCTCACATGAACAGAGAGTAGAGAAGAAAGAAGAATAAAAGAAAGAGAGTGAAGAGCGAAGAAGAGAAGAAGAGAAACAGAAAGAAGAGAAGTTTGAAGGGAAAGAATGAATGATAGTGTACCCATATATGCATGCACGGAGAGAAGGGATGAGTGGGGTGGGAAGTCATGTACAGCAGCAGCCCCCCACACGCGTCATACGCACATAGTCACAACTAATCGGCTATTGACAACTAATCACCTTCAATCAGCCTTTGTTTCCTTAACTTAAATTAATTAAGTCCATTATAATTATTAAATAATTTTTCCCACTTTTGAAATTATTATTTTAATGATTTATTTTCATTCGGCAATTAATTATTAAATCGGGATGTTACAATTGTGGTATAATCTTATGGCTGTTGGGTAGGACTATTCTAGGGGTATGGGTTATAGGCTGTGTAAGTGTATACATAGTTTCTACTAATAGTTAACTGACCGTGTAATTCATTTACCAACACTATCTTTAGTCATTGTCATTATTTCTCTTTAATACTTATCATAGTAGATTCCCTCCAATAATTAAGAATGAAAGGGAAGTTGAGCATACATATTCATCAATTCTCAAGTACGAACTTATGTCTCAACGCATCCTTATCTCATCGGATCCATCCATATTTCACCATCATTCCATTTTAACATCATGTAAGGATTCCTACCGAGACATATTCTTACTTTCATTTTTTTACTCAACATTTTATTAATGTATCACACAAGATTCATTCCTTTCGTCATATATTTCATCAAAATCATATCATTTATTATACCAACAAGAACACATACTCCTTATAGTTATTCACGTTAATTGATCAAGCATATATCATTCATTGAACATATTCACCAAACATACATCTCATCATGCTCATTCAATCCATCATATTTTATACAGGCATTCCTATCACAACCAACAAGTAATTCACATGAGTCAATCAAATAGCTCATCCATCAAACAGACACAGATTACTTTATCTAATCAATCCAATACTACGATTTATTCTCTTAAGACTAATCATAAAATATTATTGTCTTTTATAACTACCACCTCCACACTTAAGAATTTCTTATGAATTTATTTTTCATAACAACCATGAGTGTCTATAGTTCCAGGTATAATCTTCTACGTAGACTGTCTATATTTATAAGTTATATTTGTAAGTGTACTTACTAGTTACTTTATATCTAATTATTATCATATTTAATTAGATTACCATCCCTGTCAACTGTATATTCGTCCCTTTTTACATACCAACCTTATATAGATTTTATTGACGTACTTATTCTTATTCGCTTAAGCCTTATCTAGCCCAACCTATTCATCGAGTACTTAGTTATTATTTAGGTATATCATTACTTTCTTTAGTTTCTAACTTTCAGTGATCTAGTTTTTATTCGAGGGTCTAGTGTGGAGGCCTAACTTTAATTACAATAAAACTTTATCTTATCATGTTTACCGGTTCTCAATTACCTTATTCTAAATTTATTATTATTCCTAATAATCAATTATTCTAAGTCCAGTTCGTTTTTTCTTAAGAATTACTCATTATTGAAATTTACATCTTTAGCCACTACACTTAGACTATTTCTTTCTTTTGTTAACTATTTATCCTGGTTACAGTTGTTCTTAATATAAGTCATATTTTCCATCTTATTGTCTAGATACTACTTAAGGATCTACTTACTGATTGAATTATGTACATAACTTAAAATGCACTTAGAAACTCATCTTGGATATTTGTTAAGTCCATCAATCCTCATCAATTCCGTTTCTACTAAGTTTACTCCTGGGTCTACTTAATAGTTTATCGTTATTGTTATTTATTTGGGATCTACTAATATTCACAATCTTTACCTAAATTCTTAATCCTTACTGTGATATTATTATTACTTTTTTTATTTTTATTTTTATTTTTATTTTTATTACTTTTTTTTCTAACTCCTAAATATTTATATGTTCCCTTTTTCCCAGTTAATTATTCTTGAGTTATTAAGTCCTACTTGTTTTTCAGATAGTGTGGATTATTCTGTTATTTACTCAAATATAACGGTAATACTTCAGCTTAAATAATGTATAAGTAATGTCCATCTCGAAAAGTGGTAATGTATTAGATTTTAAAAGTGATAATTAGAATAGTAGAAATATTAAGTAATGTGACTTTAATTTAAGAAAGTATTGGTCCATTAATCATATTAAATTTAATAATAATATTAGTAACGAGAGTGGCAGTTTTTATAATAATAATAGTAGTAATTATAAGGCGGCAGGGCCGACCATTATATTTGATAATATGAATGACAGGATTAAATAAGGAAAATACTAAGAGCGATGACAAAGCCAACCATTATGCTATAATATAAGTAACAGAAAAATTGTTAGGAGCGGCGACAAAGCCGGCCATTATGCTTGATAGTATAATAACATAATTTAATAAAGAGAATATTTAAGAGCGGCGGCAATGCCAGCCATTACGCTCAATAATAATAATATAATGGTAACAAAAATAATAATAATTTAATGGTAATAATAATAATAAGAGTGATAGTATTGATAATAACAATAATAGTAATTATAAGGCGGTATAGTCGACAATTAAGCTTAATAAAATAATAAAAATTAAAAAAAGAAATATTAGAGAGTAAGGCAGCAATGGCAACCATTATATTCATTAGTTAACAAAAATTTAAATAAAGACAGGAAGTTATAATTTATAATGATAACAAAAAATTACGTAACTTTAGATCTAATTGTCGGATCATAATGAAATTTAGAAGAGTTACCCCGGGTGCCAAACGAACAATATGGTAGAATTTAAAATGAGAGGTAACGAAGTGAGAATCCCCCTTACCTTATCCTAGGCTCACAGTTTTGAAAGAACCTAAGGGGGTTGTCGTTGAAATTTTAACGATCGCCCGAAATCTTTTGCCAATAGTCGCCGATGGTTCTTGATCCTTGAATGGCTTAAAGGGTTCCCGATTTTTATGACCAAATCAAGGGAGTAAGTTGAGTCTTGATAGTTTATTTATTGTAGAAGAATTGAAGGAAGATGGTTATTTTTAGAAGGAGGAGGTTGCAGTTTAGAAGGAGTAAAAGAAAAGAAGTAGAAATTTATATCGTTAGTGGTGGTTTTGGTGCAGGTGTGGTCTTGAAGGTGGTTGTTGGAGGTGGCCATTGGGGTGGGTCACGGTGGCTGAATAGGAAGAGGATGATGGCTGGAAAATTGAAAATTAGATGAAGAGCATTTGATGGAGGTTGAACGCTGGCTGGACGTGAGAAGGGAGTGAAGTATTTGAAAAAAATCAAGGAGTTAGAATGATATAATTAGAAGTGATGGTTAATTAAATATTGAGTGGTGGCTGGATTTTTGATGAAGAGAGTGGCTGATTGTTCTAACAAGAAAGAAATGAAATGTATGTAAAAGAGGGGAAGGAAAGTTAAGAATTTAGAGTGGAGAATGGATTGGATTTTCGGTGGTGGTATTGTGATTGCCTAAGAAAATAGGATTTGTTTAAAAAGAGGATTTGGGAATTAAGGAGCCTAAATTGGAGCCATTAAGCATAAATTGTGAAAGTGGTTGGAAGCAAAGCAGCATGAATTTATATGTGTATGGCATGATATATAATGGCATGGCATGGTCATATCATGGCATCATGTGATGTTTCTCCCTAGTTGAAGAAGAAGCGTGAGAAGTAAGGAGAGTTGAGTAGGTTGGTGCTCCATGGTGGTGATACCTCACCTCTGAGGTATCGTATGGTGGTGGTTTTGCTAGAAATCGGTGGCCAGAAAATTAAATTGTTACGTGATAGTTTTAAGTGTGCAGGATTTTTAGGAACCGGAAAAGAAACGTGATAAAAATAAATCTAGAACAATTCGTGGGAGTAGAATCGTAAAAGATGACCAACACCAAACTTGTAGATCTCCTGTTTCCCTTCAATTTGATATATTATTTGTGATGATCCTATATCTATAGCTCGAGATATGATCAAAACAAGACAGGATGTCCTATTCGCCCCCAAATCAGGTAGGGCTATAAAGATAAATTTGTATAAATTCTTCCTTTGAGAACTGGGCTTCGTGCCCTTCATGAGACTTGTAGATATCTTCAATACGGATCCATAGAAAAAAGAATGGAGTGATTTAAGCACAGAAAGAGGGTGATACACCTATTTTTCTAAAACTGGACAGTGTAGTGATGTGATGAGTAGGGATTGGTAAAGATCCTAAAAAGTTTTAATATGTAAGGATTTAGCTTTCAATGTCTGCATGAAAAATGTAGATAACTTTTATACGGAGATTTTGACAACAAGTTTGAATCGAAGGTTGTATGAGAAAGTTATAAAATTTTGAATGAACCATGCACAGAGTAAAAATGCGAATAACATGGTTCTAAGATAAATTTACTAAATCCTTGAATTTGAGCATAACAAAGAAGGAATTTGAGATCAAGACCACAAATAGAGATTGAAGGTAACTTCGAAATGAAGTGATTGAGAAAGTTAGTCCTGAAATACAAAGGAAGCACGGATTGGATTTCTGAACAAGTGAGATAGCTCCTAAATGAGATTGATAGAGTCCAAAACAAGTCTCAGGCTCTGTAGGAAACATTCCTAAAATGTCAGAATGAGTCACTAGGGACTGACCGTGTTGCCATCGGATAATCCAAGGTATATACACGATCAAACTTAGGCGACATCGAAGGTTTTGATTAGCCCAATTCGGCCTAATCAATTATCCTCGATCCGCTTCAAGGAAACTCTACGGTGATTAACCTCCTTTACGGAGTCATTAGTCTCAGACCAAGTTACTAGAAAAGTTTTACCTCTCGGTCCCATAGTATAATACCGGGAAAACCCTTAATATTTTATTATTCTCTATCTCTAGTACTCTTTACCTTTCTCCTAAATCTTTATTATCCAACTACACTTTTTCCCTTTTTCATACTTAGCTACTGCTAATACTTTGAATACTCTTTTCTCTATCATTTCTAACTTCTCAGAGTCACCTGAGACCAGGCCGAAGCCTCAAGTTTCGCTAAAACACTTATTAGAACACCCTCTGTAACATCCTGATTTTTGGATTAAGGGTTGATTAGGAATTAATTTCTGATTAATGGTTAATTACAATTTAATGGTTAATTAGATTAATTATTGAATAATGATAATAATAATAATAATGATAGCATGTGACCAAGGTGCCTTTGGTGGTTATGAAGAAGCTTCGGTTCTCTCTCTTCCCTTCCTTCCCGCGTGGTCCCCACGTTGATGGCTGATAGCTTTAATTGGATGGGATGCTGATGGGACTTGCATTAAATGTGAAGGTGATGGCTGATGGAGAGTGAGCTGATGGGAGAGTGTGAGTGTGTTGATAAGGCTTTGGTTTCCTCCTCGCTCTCTTCATTTCCTCGTTGGTGCATGTTATGGGGAGAGGAAACGTTCCTCCTTCTCCCTGGAGCTCTCTGAAGCTTCTGCTTCTTCTCCTTCATCTACTCCTTTATCTTCTTCTTCCATTCACGAACTGTGTTGAACCAAGTGGATCGGTGTGGCTGTGAGTGGAACAGCGTGGAGATGGGAAATAGCGTGTGGCTGTGTGTTTTAGAGGCTGGGTTTCTCCTCTGTTTCCCTGGTGCTTCTCCTTCTTGCTGGTCCTTCTTCTTCCTCTTCTTCTTCCTCCATATGATGGGCTGTATGGGGCTCGGTTGGGAGCCTGCAGCTGTGTGTGGGTGCCTCGGTTATGGAAGATGGTCCACTCTTTTTGAGGCTGTGCTGTTGTGAGGAAAAGGACATGGATGGTGCATAGGAGGTTTGGTGGTCCTCCATGGTAAGTGTAACATCCTGATTTTTGGATTAAGGGCTGATTAGGATTTATTTTCTGATTAATGGTTAATTAGAATTTAATGGTTAATTAGATTAATTATTGAATAATGATAATAATAATAATAATGATAGCATGTGACCAAGGTGCCTTTGGTGGTTATGAAGAAGCTCCGGTTCTCTCTCCCTTCCCTTCCTTCCCGCATGGTCCCCACGTTGATGGCTGATGGCTTTAATTGGATGGGATGCTGATGGGACTTGCATTAAATGTGAAGGTGATGGCTGATGGAGAGTGAGCTGATGGGAGAGTGTGAGTGTGTTGATAAGGCTTTGGTTTCCTCCTCGCTCTCTTCATTTCCTCATTGGTGCATGTTATAGGGAGAGGAAACGTTCCTCCTTCTCCCTGGAGCTCTCTAAAGCTTCTGCTTCTTCTCCTTCATCTACTCCTTTATCTTCTTCTTCCATTCACGAACTGTGTTGAACCGAGTAGATCGGTGTGGCTGTGAGTGGAACAGCGTGGAGATGGAAAACAGCGTGTGGCTGTGTGTTTTAGAGGCTGGGTTTCTCCTCTGTTTCCCTGGTGCTTCTCCTTCTTGCTGGTCCTTCTTCTTCCTCTTCTTCTTCCTCCATATGATGGGCTGTATGGGGCTCGGTTGGGAGCCTGCAGCTGTGTGTGGGTGCCTCGGTTATGGAAGATGGTCCACTATTTTTGAGGCTGTGCTGTTGTGAGGAAAAGGACATGGATGGTGCATAGGAGGTTTGGTGGTCCTCCATGGTAAGTGTAACATCCTGATTTTTGGATTAAGGGCTGATTAGGAATTAATTTCTGATTAATGGTTAATTACAATTTAATGGTTAATTAGATTAATTATTGAATAATGATAATAATAATAATAATGATAGCATGTGACCAAGGTGTCTTTGGTGGTTATGAAGAAGCTTCGGTTCTCTCTCCCTTCCCTTCCTTCCCGCATGGTCCCCACGTTGATGGCTGATGGCTTTAATTGGATGGGATGCTGATGGGACTTGCATTAAATGTAAAGGTGATGACTGATGGAGAGTGAGGTGATGGGAGAGTATGAGTGTGTTGATAAGGCTTTGGTTTCCTCCTCACTCTCTTCATTTCCTCGTTGGTGCATGTTATGGGGAGAGGAAACGTTCCTCCGTCTCCCTGGAGCTCTCTGAAGCTTCTGCTTCTTCTCCTTCATCTACTCCTTTATCTTCTTCTTCCACTCACGAACTGTGTTGAACCGAGTGGATCGGTGTGACTGTGAGTGGAACAACGTGGAGATGGGAAACAGTGTGTGGCTGTGTGTTTTGGAGGATGGGTTTCTCCTCTGTTTCCCTGGTGCTTCTCCTTCTTGCTGGTCCTTCTTCTTTCTCTTCTTCTTCCTCCATATGATGGGTTGTATGGGGCTCGGTTGGGAGCCTGCAGCTGTGTGTGGGTGCCTCAGTTGTGGAAGATGGTCCACTATTTTTGAGGCTGTGCTGTTGTGAGGAAGAGGACATGGATGGTGCATAGGAGGTTTGGTGGTCCTCCATGGTGGTGAGGACGGTGCTGTTGGAAGTATGGAACAACTTTGTGTTATGCTGGGAGGTTTCTCCACTGACTCGATGGCTTGGAGGCTTGAGTGGAGATAGCGTTTGGAACCTCTACTGGGCCGAGTGGCCCATATGACTTCTGGAACGTCATTCCAGGTAAGGGGAGCTATTGCATCTTAAATGCATGGTTTATGGACGGATTTCCTGTGAAATTATACATTGTGTTATGCTTGTTGTGTGTTGTATGCTATTGAGTAGTATCTTGGATATGTGATGAATATGTATTGCTTGGTGTTGTTGAATTCCGTCCATGAGATATATAATGCATGCTGTGGTTTATGTTAGAATGCATGAGATGTATGGTGTTATATTATAAATGCTGAGTGTAATTTTGTCTTCATTATGTGATTCCCGAGTGGAATGTTATATATAAATGTATGAAATGCATGTGACTGTTACTGTCATGTTGTGCCGAGTGCAATAGGCAGGGTGACAGTGATTGTGTCCCTGTTGTGGTTATGTTAGATGAATATATTGCGGACTGTCATGATATTTCTGAGTGGAATTTTATATAAAATGACATGTGAGGCTTAGAAATACTAAGGCCGAGTAGATCCCATGAGATAGCATGAGATGTATGTTGTAAAATATAAATCCGAGTGGATGGCATAGGATTGCCGAGTGCATGAGTTGCTGAGTCATCTGATTTGCTGTGGAAATACCGAGTGCATATAATGCCGAATGCTAAATACCGAGTGGGCAATCAGATGAATATGTGTTTAATGAAATTGAATGTGTTGAATGTGATATGAGACCTCGAGTTGGACTCGGGGCAGTGCCTAGGGCACTAAGCGTGAAGTAAGACGCTAGATGAAAGTCCTTGGGTTGGACTCAAGGCAAATGCCGAGTGCATTAGAGTTGGACTCCGGGTGAATGTGACCATATGCATCCGATTCGCCACTGGAATGCTTAGAACATATATATATACCGATCGGCAATCAGATGATGAAACAAGTGAGAATGTGATTAAGTCCTAGAGCAGGGCTCAGGCACACTCCTTGAGCAAGGCTCGGGGTTAGGGTGAATTCCGATTGGACTATTGTACTTGTTACTGAGTAAGTTGAGCTTTATAGCCGAGTGAAATGGGTGAATTTTCGATCGGAGATGTTGTGTGATTGTTTATATTAAATGGCAGTGTGTATGTTGAATTGATGATATATGTTATTGCATGATTAAGGATTCTGAGATTAATCCGAGTCAGTAACTGTCATTTAATATGTAAAGCTCACCCCTACACCATTTTTCAATATGTGCAGGTCGGTCTGGAAATGAGTAGAAGGACTCAAGTCCGGGTGATAGCACTCAGATTGTTGAAGTGCATAATATGTATATATACTGTAAATAGCTGTGTTAAGCCTTGGCCGGCTCATATAACATGTTGTATAATGAATACAAAATATATATGTATAGGATCCGAGTGCATGAATATATTTATAAATATGGTTTACATTGACAACTTGTAATAAATCATAAGTGTTGGTGAATGGGAAATATAAAGATAATAAGCTTTCCGAGTGTATGGTTATATATATATGGGTCGGTAGCCGGATGTGTGAATCAGAGTATATATATATATAAGCGATTTATGTTGATTTGATGCTTCTTACCAACTGGAATATAAATGATGTTGGATAGAATAATGTTAAGGTAAAGAATTCCGAGTGAAACATTATTGTGGGATCCGAGCCGAGTGAGGCTAAATATGTGGCCTTTTCCGAGTGAATAAGCTTGAATGATTCCGAGTGAAAAATATAAGTAAACCCCGAGTGGGGAAAAGGAGTTTGAATATGCCCGAGTGGAAACCCGAGTGAATCTCTTCCGAGGGAAGATTTGTTGTTATGGGTTAGATTGGAATATATTCTAAGTATGTGATACAAGTATAATCCGAGTGAATGAGGTTTTATACCCGAGTGATTAAGGTCTGAGCAAGTCCGAGTGGGACTTAACTTAATGGTTTCCCCGAGTGAGTAAGATATCATATGCCGAGTGAATCTGGCTGGAATATTCCGAGTGGAGTATGGTTGTGGAGACCCCTTCTGAGTGAAGGAAGGTCTATGTGTTCTCCGAGTGAGAGATGTAATAATATTCTGAGTGACTTAAGGTTGAGATATACCGAGTGGTGTTTGATTGGGAGATATTCCGAGTGGGGAAGCTTTACGGACTCCGAATGGGATAGTCATCATTTCCCGATTGGATTATATATGTGACCCTTGTGGATAAAAATAAATGACTAAGTGTAATATGTTGGGGTCAATCCCGAGTGAATGGAACTCTGAATCCCAAGTGAAGGAATACCGGGTGAGTGGCTTCTCGCTTCAGCGAACAAGGCATTCGCTCCAGCGAGTGTGTTTGGTTGGAAGGCTTTTGGATCGGCTTCGCCTAAGCGAAGGGGTGTTCCCCTGAGTGAGTTGGGCTGTCTCGCCCAAGCAGAGTCGGATCTCGCTTGAGCGAGTTTGTGTTGTATTGTGGGTTTGCTCAGGCGCTGTTTATTCTTCCGCTGGGTCTTCTTCTGGTCGGTTTTTGCCCTCTCTGCCCTTTCATTGTTTCTATCTTACTCTAAGCATTTTTTTGGGCAGATTATGTATGTTTTGTAAACTTTAATTTTTGTGGAAAAATTTCCCTGTTTTGGGTTTATTTATTTGTTAAAATAAGGGTGTTACATTTTGGTATCAGAGCAGACCAAAAGGTCCATGGCCAAGGTTTGCCTACTGTGTGTGGGCGGTTTTGTGCAATATGATCGATTGTCGTTATTGCTTGTAGAATTTTGTTGGATTTGATGCATGCTATGCATGGTTTGTATGGCTATATGCCTATGTGTTCGCTGGGGGCAGTAGTGAGGTACTACTGTTGTAATGTTGATTGGGGGATAAAGTTGTTACTACCCTGATTCTGTTGTTCATAAAATACTTGAGGTTGTTCTAAGCCTGGGTTGATTGAAAAGGAAATGAAATGGTATATGTTGAGATCCCCTTTTATACGGATAGAGGTCATATTAATTGGCTAGGACTCTTGTGTATGCCATGTTAATAGTTCATGGCCGAGTCATGTTTGTTGAATGGATTAGAACTCCGGTTTGAGTTGATGAAGTGAATAATGTTGAGGAATCCCCTAATGGGTTAAATTTAAATTATGTGTTTGGTTGTGCCATTTTTAAAGGATGTTTTATACCCTTGGCACGTGAATCCTATATGGTATATGATGTAATTGATTAGTTGCAGTCCCTAGGTTGAAAATTTGAATATGACCATGAATGAATAAATGTGAAATCAGGTATATGTTGAATTGGGATTGTGTCTCGGTGGTTGACTGAGGAAACCGAGTGAATGGTTGGTGGATGTTAGGCCACTAGGCATGATCAAGTATGATTGGATATTATTGAAATGGATATGTGAGAGATTAGAAAACTGGGTGAGAATAGATATGGTTGGGTACCTGTTTGATTTGGGTACTGTCTCGGTTTTGTGGTTGAAAACCGAATGAGTTGTTGATTGAACTGTTACCCGGATCCGTATATCTCAGTGTGTGTAGTGAATCATTAGGCTTAAATCCGAATTGTGGCCAATGAATTGTGATAAATAAGATTAAATAAGAGATGAATACTCGGTTTGGACTGGAAACCGATTGCTTTTATGCCATTTTATGGTGTGTGTGACTAGCATTTGATGATTATTATCAATGAGATTTACACTAGGATAAGTGTATGGATGATATGTATGCCTTGTGTGGGTCAGAATTATACTGTTGATATACCATTTTATAGTGATGATGATTGATATTTGCCGACTGTTAGCATGAGATGCACCATTGTTTGTGCGTAATAGTGGAAATATGTTGCTTATAGATCAGTATTATCCGAGTGACTTTGGTCGGAATGAGTGAAAAGATTGTGAGGATGCTGTTTCGGTATGACTCTACATGCCATAGGTATTGTGGCAGTGTGTATCTTGCAGTGACTTTATGCAATTGTTGTGACCCTATAGGAATGAGGCATCATCCTATAAGTTGGATACAGCAGTTCATAGGTCGGGCAAGTGAGACTGTAGCTACTTATGGGGATGGCTTGAGTCTATCGGACTGCTCCAAGCAAAGATCAGAGTATGTCAAGTGTGCAGTAAATATTAGTGTATTAAAATATGGATGAGTGAATGAAAGGAATATAATTCTGAGTGGAATCTTTCTGGAGAAAAGAATTGCTGAGTGAAGTTTTCTGAGGCGAAGTAAAGCGTTGAATTTGGTGTACTGCTCGAGTTGGAATGTTTCCGAGCAATGCATACCCGAATGGGTGATTTCCGAGTCGGATGTGACACTTCCGAGTGGAAGGTGTTAAGAGTGTGATGTCTCGGAATTTCTTGTGGTGTGATCGGTAAACCGCTTGAAAGGTGAGATTGTGCCGATTGGAACTGACTGGTCGGTGAATGCTTGGAAAGCATTGGTATGTAAGTTGTTTTGTATACCATACAGTGATATGCCGAGCTGTTTATTGAGGTATGTTATGCTTGAATTTCGAGGACGAAATTCTTTAAAGGTGGGGAGAAGTGTAACATCCTGATTTTTGGATTAAGGGTTGATTAGGAATTAATTTCCGATTAATGGTTAATTAGAATTTAATGGTTAATTAGATTAATTATTGAATAATGATAATAATAATAATAATGATAGCATGTGACCAAGGTGCCTTTGGTGGTTATGAAGAAGCTTCGATTCTCTCTCTCTTCCCTTCCTTCCCGCGTAGTCCCCATGTTGATGGCTGATGGCTTTAATTGGATGGGATGCTGATGGGACTTGCATTAAATGTGAAGGTGATGGCTGATGGAGAGTGAGCTGATGGGAGAGTGTGAGTGTGTTGATAAGGCTTTGGTTTCCTCTTCACTCTCTTCATTTCCTCGTTGGTGCATGTTATGGGGAGAGGAAACGTTCCTCCTTCTCCCTGGAGCTCTCTGAAGCTTCTGCTTCTTCTCCTTCATCTACTCCTTTATCTTCTTCTTCCACTCACGAACTGTGTTGAACCGAGTGGATCGGTGTGGCTGTGAGTGGAACGGCGTGGAGAAGGGAAACAGCGTGTGGCTGTGTGTTTTAGAGGCTGGGTTTCTCCTCTGTTTCCCTGGTGCTTCTCCTTCTTGCTGGTCCTTCTTCTTCCTCTTCTTCTTCCTCCATATGATGGGCTGTATGGGGCTCGGTTGGGAGCCTGCAGCTGTGTGTGGGTGCCTCGGTTGTGGAAGATAGTCCATTATTTTTGAGGCTGTGCTGTTGTGAGGAAGAGGACATGGATGGTGCATAGGAGGGTTGGTGGTCCTCCATGGTAAGTGTAACATCCTGATTTTTGGATTAAGGGCTGATTAGGAATTAATTTCTGATTAATGGTTAATTAGAATTTAATGGTTAATTAGATTAATTATTGAATAATGATAATAATAATAATAATGATAGCGTATGTCCAAGGTGCCTTTGGTGGTTATGAAGAAGCTTCGGTTCTCTCTCTTCCCTTCCTTCTCGCGTGGTCCCCACGTTGATGACTGATGGCTTTAATTGGATGGGATGCTGATGGGACTTGCATTAACTGTGAAGGTGATGGCTGATGGAGAGTGAGCTGATGGGAGAGTGTGAGTGTGTTGATAAGGCTTCGGTTTCCTCCTCACTCTCTTTATTTCCTCGTTGGTGCATGTTATGGGGAGAGGAAACGTTCCTCCTTCTCTCTGGAGCTCTCTGAAGCTTTTGCTTCTTCTCCTTCATCTACTCCTTTATCTTCTTCTTCCACTCACGAACTGTGTTGAACCGAGTGGATCGGTGTGGCTGTGAGTGGAACAGCGTGGAGATGGGAAACAGCGTGTGGCTGTGTGTTTTAGAGGATGGGTTTCTCCTCTGTTTCCCTGGTGCTTCTCCTTTTTGCTGGTCCTTCTTCTTCCTCTTCTTTTTCCTCCATATGATGGGCTGTATGGGGCTCGGTTGGGAGCCTGCAGCTGTGTGTGGGTGCCTCGGTTATGGAAGATGGTCCACTGTTTTTGAGGCTATGCTGTTGTGAGGAAGAGGACATGGATGGTGTATAGGAGGTTTGGTGGTCCTCCATGGTAAGTGTAACATCCTGATTTTTGGATTAAGGGCTAATTAGGAATTAATTTCTGATTAATCGTTAATTAGAATTTAATGGGTAATTAGATTAATTATTGAATAATGATAATAAAAATAATAATGATAGCATGTGACCAAGGTGCCTTTGGTGGTTATGAAGAAGCTTCGGTTCTCTCTCTCTTCCCTTCCTTCCCACGTGGTCCCCACGTTGATGGCTGATGGCTTTAATTGGATGGGATGCTGATGGGACTTGCATTAAATGTCAAGGTGATGGCTGATGGAGAGTGAGCTGATGGGAGAGTGTGAGTGTGTTGATAAGGCTTTGGTTTCCTCCTCACTCTTCATTTCCTCGTTGGTGCATGTTATGGGGAGAGGAAACGTTCCTCCTTCTCCCTGGAGCTCTCTGAAGCTTCTGCTTCTTCTGCTTCATCTACTCCTTTATCTTCTTCTTCCACTCACGAACTGTGTTTTACCAAGTGGATCGGTGTGGCTGTGAGTGGAATAGCGTGGAGATGGGAAGCAGCGTGTGGTTGTGTGTTTTAGAGGCTGGGTTTCTCCTCTGTTTCCCTGGTGCTTCTCCTTCTTGTTGGTCCTTCTTCTTCCTCTTCTTCTTCCTCCATATGATGGGCTGTATGGGGCTCGGTTGGGAGCCTGCAGCTGTGTGTGGGTGCCTCGGTTGTGGAAGATAGCCCATTATTTTTGAGGCTATGCTGTTGTGAGGAAGAGGACATGGATGGTGCATAGGAGGTTTGGTGGTCCTCCATGGTAAGTGTAACATCCTGATTTTTGGAATAAGGGCTGATTAGGAATTAATTTTTGATTAATGGTTAATTAGAATTTAATGGTTAATTAGATTAATTATTGAATAATGATAATAATAATAATAATGATAGTATGTGACCTGAAACATCCTTAATTTAATTACACTTAAATCGAGACCAGGGGAAATTTTTCCCAAAATTTAGAGTTTACAAATCATTCAATATCTGCCCAGGTTAATAATTGGAATAGAATTAAAACGGCGTAATGGCAGAGAAGGCAAAAGCCAACCAGAAGAAAGGAAAACCTTCACAAGAAGGCCCAGCGGAAGTCACAGCTCGAACAACCAGTGTTTACTCGCTCGGGCGGAGTACCATTCGCTTAAGCGAACAACCCAGAAGCCTCCCGTGCACACACCCTCGCTGGAGAGAATCCTCCATTCGTTGAAGCGAGAAGTCACACGCGGATATCCAAACGCTCAGAATCCAGAGTTCCATTCACTCGAAATTCATCACCTTAACATTATTTATTCAACATCACTTCACAACCGATACAATGTATATTACCACTATAACCACACACATATGTATATACAGACACACACTCGGATACTTATTATCCCAGCATTATTCATTCACCAACACTTGTTATTCGATGTAATTAACACCATACCCATGTAAAATATATATATCTATATACGTGTACTTGTTTACAATTCTGATAGGTATTGCTCATAAACAATAAGTTATTTATCCTATTACATGAGAGCCGGCCAAGGCTATACTGACCCGACATAATAAATACAATATAAGCACTCAACAGTTAGAGTGCACCTCACTCGGACATGAGGCCCGATCATCACTTCCGAGTCCAACCTGCACATGTTGGAAAATGGTGTAGGGGTGAGCTTTCACATATAAAACGATAGCTATTGACTTGGATTATACCTCAATCCTCAATTATACAATTTACATGGCTCAATCCACAATAATATATATACACGGCCAATTAATATAGAGTCACACAACATCACCCAATCGGAAACTGCACCATGACATACATCCTCAATCATAACATCATATTGCATTCGGCAACATCATCAATACATGCATATTCATTCAGTCGGAGTTCACTCAAATCATTCAATCCATGCAAATCATAATAATCTCAATAACAATGCTCATACACTCATGCATGCGAATCCGACTTAAATAGTGATTTCAGTGCAGATTCCTTCCCGGCCTCTCGTCCACTAGCCCTTTCCGTGTGGCACCGGGCACCCCGTGACGTCTCGAGACCCAGCTCTAGCTCCATCGGCTACCACGGATCCTCATGGAATTAGCCAGGAATCTGACTGAAAATCATCTTATACGACTCCAGATGCCTTTCCGACCCCCATCCACTAGCCCTTTTTGTGTGGTCCCGGTCACCCCGTGACGTCTCGAGACCCAGCTCTAGCTCTGTCGGCTACCACGGGTCCTCATGGAACTGGTCAGGAATCTGAGAGTCATCTCATATATGCAATCTCATGCAATTCCACAACAAGCATCCAAGGTAACCACATTATAGCATATCCACTCGACATTTTTAACGGAGTCAGCATGCATTTCAACACAACATTCAAAATGGAAATCATGTATCAATTCACATCTCATGCATTCGGGAATAATGGTAACGCACACATGTGTTCACTCAGCAGTCTCAAGTTTCAACAACATGTATCACAGAAATATTAACAAGCACTCAAGGACGGAGTTACAGAACCCTCAACCATTCACAGATACCACCAATCCGGGAGTTGCATGCACAATCGCTAAATCACAACACATCGATCTACACCTTTCACACAACATATCACATTAAAGCAAGCACCCGGGACCTGGTCATAAACCATACACTTGACATGCAAAGCGCCCCCTACCTGCTGTCGGGGTTCAGAGACTCCTCAAGTTGCAGTGCTGACCAATCGCTCTTCTGTTACTCCTCCTCCACCAGCCTTCGAGCTCAGCATTGATCCTGGGCCAGAGTTGCTCTTTCCTCTAACGGGTTCGTCTCCCCTACGGCTCCAAGGCACTTCCCAGCATAGCCTTCCAACTGGGACACTAACAGCTCCAAGTAGAAGAAGAAGGAGGGGAAGAAGGTGACGAAGAGGAAGAAGAGGACAGGGAGTGGAATAGAGCCGCGTTGGTGTTCCTCCCAGAAGCTCTCGACTCTCTCACTGTTCGACGTGAATGAGAGTGAAAAAGAGAAAACAGGGAAAGGGGGGACCAGACGCACGCACAAGAAGAGCTGTCCAATGTGAATTAATGAAGGAAAGAGAGAGCTGAAATTGTCTTATATCCTTAGGGACACATACGTCCTTTTGCCTGGCATTATTATTATTATTATTATCATTATTTATTCAATCATTTTCTAACCAATCAACAATTAGTTTAATTATCCATTAATCCTAATTCTGTAATTAACCCTTAATTAATGGCTTAATCTCAATCGGTAATTGAATTAAAAATCGGGATGTTACATGACCAAGGTGCCCTTGGTGGTTATGAAGAAGCTTCGGTTCTCTCTCTTCCCTTCCTTCCGGCGTGGTCCCCATGTTGATGGCTGATGGCTTTAATTGGATGGGATGTTGATGGGACTTGCATTAAATGTGAAGGTGATGGCTGATGGAGAGTGAGCTGATGGGAGAGTGTGAGTGTGTTGATAAGGCTTTGGTTTCCTCCTCACTCTCTTTATTTCCTCGTTGGTGCATGTTATGGGGAGAGGAAACGTTCCTCCTTCTCCCTGGAGCTCTCTGAAGCTTCTGCTTCTTCTCCTTCATCTACTCCTTTATCTTCTTCTTCCACTCACAAACTGTGTTGAACCGAGTGGATCGGTGTGGCTGTGAGTGGAACAGCGTGGAGATGGGAAACAATGTGTGGCTGTGTGTTTTAGAGGCTGGCTTTCTCCTCTGTTTCCCTAGTGCTTCTCCTTCTTGCTGGTCCTTCTTCTTCCTCTTTTTCTTCCTCCATATGATGGGCTGTATGGGGCTCGGTTGGGAGCCTGCAGCTGTGTGTGGGTGCCTCGGTTATGGAAGATGGTCCACTATTTTTAAGGCTATGTTGTTGTGAGGAAGAGGACATGGATGGTGCATAGGAGGTTTGGTGGTCCTCCATAGTAAGTGTAACATCCTGATTTTTGGATTAAGGGCTGATTAGGAATTAATTTCCGATTAATGATTAATTAGAATTTAATGGTTATTAGATTAATTATTGAATAATGATAATAATAATAATAATGATATGAAGAAGCTTCGGTTCTCTCTCTCTTCCCTTCCTTCCCGCATGGTCCCCACGTTGATGGCTGATGGCTTTAATTGGATGGGATGCTTATGGGACTTACATTAAATGTGAAGGTGATGGCTGATGGAGAGTGAGCTGATGGGAGAGTATGAGTGTGTTGATAAGGCTTTGGTTTCCTCCTCACTCTCTTCATTTCCTCGTTGGTGTATATTATGGGGAGAGGAAACGTTCCTCCTTCTCCCTGGAGCTCTCTGAAGCTTTTGCTTCTTCTCCTTCATCTACTCCTTTATCTTCTTCTTCCACTCACGAACTATGTTGAACCGAGTGGATCAGTGTGGCTGTGAGTGGAACAGCATGGAGATGGGAAACAGTGTGGGGCTGTGTGTTTTGGAGGCTGGGTTTCTCCTCTATTTCCCTAGTGCTTCTCCTTCTTGCTGGTCCTTCTTCTTCCTCTTCTTCTTCCTCCATATGATGGGCTGTATGGGGCTCAGTTGGGAGCCTGCAGCTGTGTGTGGGTGCCTCGGTTGTGGAAGATGGTCCACTGTTTTTAAGGCTGTGCTGTTGTGAGGAAGAGGACATGGATGGTGCATAGGAGGTTTGGTGGTCCTCCATGGTAAGTGTAACATCCTGATTTTTGGATTAAGGGCTGATTAGGAATTAATTTTTGATTAATGGCTAATTAGAATTTAATGGTTAATTAGATTAATTATTGAATAATGATAATAATAATAATAATGATAGCATGTGACCAAGGTGCCTTTGGTGGTTATGAAGAAGCTTCGGTTCTCTCTCTCTTCCCTTCCTTCCTGCGTGGTCCCCATGTTGATGGCTGATGGCTTTAATTGGATGGGATGCTGATAGGACTTGCATTAAATGTGAAGGTGATGGCTGATGGAGAGTGAGCTGATGGGAGAGTGTGAGTGTGTTGATAAGGCTTTGGTTTCCTCCTCACTCTCTTCATTTCCTCGTTGGTGTATGTTATGGGGAGAGGAAACGTTCCTTTTTTTCCCTGGAGCTCTCTGAAGCTTTTGCTTCTTCTCATTCATCTACTCCTTTATCTTCTTCTTCCACTCACGAACTGTGTTGAACTGAGTGGATCGGGGTGGCTATGAGTGGAACAGCGTGGAGATGGGAAACAGCGTGTGGCTGTGTGTTTTAGAGGCTGGGTTTGTCCTCTGTTTCCCTGGTGCTTCTCCTTCTTGCTGGTCCTTCTTCTTCCTCTTTTTCTTCCTCCATATGGTGGGCTGTATGGGGCTCAGTTGGGAGCCTACAGCTGTGTGTGAGTGCCTCAGTTATAGAAGATGGTCCACTATTTTTGAGGCTGTGCTGTTGTGAGGAAGAGGACATGGATGGTGCATAGGAGGTTTGGTGGTCCTCCTTGGTAAGTGTAACATCCTGATTTTTGGATTAAAGGCTGATTAGGAATTAATTTCTGATTAATGGTTAATTAAAATTTAATGGTTAATTAGATTAATTATTGAATAATGATAATAATAATAATAATAATGATAGCATGTGACCAAAGTGCCTTTGGTGGTTATGAAGAAGCTTCGGTTCTCTCTCTCTTCCCTTCCTTCCCGCGTGGTCCCCATGTTGATGGCTGATGGCTTTAATTGGATGGGATGCTGATGGGACTTGCATTAAATGTGAAGGTGATGGCTGATGGAGAGTGAGCTGATGGGAGAGTGTGAGTGTGTTGATAAGGCTTTGGTTTCCTCCTCACTCTCTTCATTTCCTCGTTGGTGCATGTTATGGGGAGAGGAAACGTTCCTCCTTCTCCCTGGAGCTCTCTGAAGCTTCTGCTTCTTCTTCTTCATCTAATCCTTTATCTTCTTCTTCCACTCACAAACTGTGTTGAACCAAGTGGATTGGTGTGGCTGTGAGTGGAACAGCGTGGAGATGGGAAATAGCGTGTGGCTGTGTGTTTTGGAGGCTGGGTTTCTCCTCTGTTTCCCTGGTGCTTTTCCTTCTTGCTAGTCATTCTTTTTCCTCTTCTTCTTCCTCCATATGATGGGCTGTATGGGGCTCGGTTGGGAGCCTGTAGCTGTGTGTGGGTGCCTTAGTTGTGGAAGATGGTCCACTGTTTTTGAGGCTGTGCTGTTGTGAGGAAGAGGACATGGATGGTGCATAGGAGGTTTTGTGGTCCTCCATGGTGGTGAGGACGGTGCTGTTGGAAGTATGGAACAGCTTTGTGTTGTGCTGGGAGGTTTCTCTACTGACTCGATGGCTTGAAGGCTTGAGTGGAGATAGCATTTGGAACCTCTACTGGGCTGAGTGGCCCATGTGACTTCTAGAACGTCATTCCAGGTAAGGGGAGCTATTGCATCTTTAATGCATGGTTTATGGACGGATTCTGGGTGAAATTATACATTGTGTTATGCTTGTTGTGTGTTGTATGCTATTGAGTAGTAGCCCGGATATGTGATGAATATGTATTGCTTGGTGTTGTTGAATTCCGTCCATGAGATATATAATGCATGCTGTGGTTTATGTTAGAATGCATGAGATGTATGGTGTTATATTATAAAAGCTGAGTGCAATTTCATGTTCATTATGTGATTCCCGAGTGGAATGTTATATGTAAATGTATGAAATGCATGTGACTGTTATTGTCATATTGTGCCGAGTGCAATAGGCAGGGTGACAGTGAGTGTGTCCCTGTTGTGGTTATGTTAGATGAATATATTGGGGACTGTCATGATAATTCCGAGTGGAATTTTATATAAAATGACATGTGAGGCTTAGAAATACTAAGGCCAAGTGGATCCCATGAGATAGCATGAGATGTATGTTGTAAACAATAAATCCGAGTGGATGGCATAGGATTGCCGAGTGCATGAGTTGCTGAGTCATCTGATTTGCTGTGGAAATGCCGAGTGCATATAATGCCGAATGCTAAATACCGAGTGGGCAATCGGATGAATATGTGTTTAATGAAATTGAATGTGTTAAATGTGATATGAGACCTCGAGTTGGACTCGGGGCAGTGCCTAGGGCACTAAGCGTAAAATCACATACAAACGTATGAAGAAAAATGTATGGGATTTGATTCTTAAACAAAATTAGAGATATCCAAAATTCCTAATTCCCTTCTGATATTAATGAATTGTTCTTTAGCAAGGGGTTTTATAAAAATATCAGCCAATTGTTTAGAAGTAACAACATGTTCAAGAATGCAATCACCTTTTAAAACATGATCTCATATAAAATGATGTTGAATTTCAATATGCTTTGTTCGTGAATGGATGACAGGATTTTTGGAAATATTTATTGCACTAGTGTTATCATATTTAATAGGCACTTTATTTAAAACAACACTAAAGTCAAGAAGTTGTTGCCTCATCCAAAGAATTTGAGCACAACAACTGCCAGCTACAACATATTCTGCCTCAGCTGTTGATACCATAAACCAACATTTTGAGTACCCACAAGATATTTCAAAATTCTTTTTATAGCAGTAAGATGTGATTCTTTAGGACATGCTTGATATCTAGCACACATACATACAACAAACATGATATCTGGTCTACTAGCAGTTAAGTAAAGTAAGGATCCGATCATACCTCAGTATTTTGTAATTTTATGTCCTTACCCTTTTCATCTTTGTCCAAATAACATAATGTACTTATAGGTGTTGCTATTTCATTTTCCTTGTCCATTTTAAACCTTTTGAGAAGTTCCTTACAATATTTGGATTGACTTATTAAAGTCCCTTCTTTAGTTTGCTTGATTTGTAACCCAAGAAAGAATATAAGTTCTCCCATCATGGACATTTCAAACTCATTCTATATAATCTTGGCAAACTCTTGACAAAGAAGTTCGTTAGTAGCGCCAAATATTATATCATCGACATAAACTTGTACTAAGAGGATGTCATTATTTTTACGTTTTATAAATAGTGTAGTATCAACCTTTCCTCTTTCAAAATTGTTTTCTAAAACAAATTTGCTAAGTCTTTCATACCAAGCTCTTAGAGCTTGTTTCAAACCATATAAAGCTTTTCTCAATTTAAAAACATGATTTGGAAATTTATGGTTTTCAAAACCAGAAGGTTGATCTACAAAAACTTCTTCTTGAATATAACCATTTAGAAAAGCACTTTTGACATCCATTTGATACAGTTTAAAATCCATGCAACAAGCAAAAGCTAATAACAATCTTATGGCTTCTAGTCTAGCAACGGGTGCATATGTTTCCTCATAATCTATGCCTTCTTCTTGATTATAGCCTTTTGCAACTAGCCTAGCTTTATTTCTTGTTATTATTCCATTTTCATCCAGCTTATTTCTAAAAACCTATTTAGTACCTATTATTTGGTGATCATTGGGTCTTGGCACAAGTTCCCAAACTTTGTTTCTTTCAAATTGATTTAACTCTTCTTGCATAGCCAACAACCAATATTCATCAATAATAGCCTCATCAATATTTTTAGGTTCAATTTGTGATACAAAGGCTAGGTGATTACGGGAATTTCTAATGGCGTTACTGTTAGGAAATCCCTAAGCATGAGCAGCGGAAAAATTAAAGGGATTCCATAGGATTTGCAAGGTTCCGTGTTTCAAAGCACAAAAACCAATTTCGAAATTATTTAGGTTACCTCTTGAAGAACTCCGAAGCAGTCGTAGCCTCGTCCTTTAGGAGTCCACACGAGCACTCCCACCAGAATCGCAACACTTGCCAACTGCTAGGTTGACGGCGTGTAGCTCTTGCAACTTTTTGCGAATTTTGTGTCTCACTTGAGTGAACGGCCTATGAGCATCTTATGCTCTATTTATAGGCTTAGGTTTGACCTAATTTGTTCTCTCTAAAAGTGGGCTCCTTACTCATTCCAAATGAGTTAGGCCCAATAGCTTTATTTTAGTCCAACTAAAATAAGACAACATTTTCTGATGGGCTTACTCTATGTGTGTGACCCTATAGGTAAAATACCCGGTCATATTAATAATAAACTATTTTATTATTAATATAAAATAAGAGCGGCATCTAGCAATGCATCATTATGTCCGAATATTATTAACATAACCTATAAGTGATAATTATTTAATACGTTTATTCCTTTTGTCACGATATCCTAATTGGGCCCAAGGCATGGTCGCGTCATCCTTGTACGGCCCAATTTATTTTACTTGATACCGGAGTAGACTGGATCCGAATAAATATCTAATATTTATTCTTTCTAGCATGGCCATGCGTTTACTTAGTCTTACTCCATCAAGTGGCCTATGGATATCACTCCTGTCACATAGGAGAGACAAATCCCATCTACATCACTCACATCCCTCTGCATAATTTGTTCATTGCCTAATCACAACCTTTATAGTCCTCTTGTTACAGAAGACGTTTAATTGCATTAAAACAATAAACTCCTCATGTAGGAATCGTAGTGACTTCAGGTCGAAGGACTACATATACCATTATCACATTGAGAATCGTTTATGACAATCATGTAACGATCCATGCAACGTTCTCATGGTGGGTCAGTCCAGTACATCATTACTCTTAATGTGTACCCATGTGAAGACTCGATATCATCTATATCTATGATCTGTGAGATCAGATCATCAGTACACTCACACACTAGTCTCAGTGTATTTACATGTCCCCATGTAAATACTTAACTAGGGAAATTTTAGGAATAATTTTTATATGACCTATTACTCCAAGGATAAATATGTTTAAACAATTTTAAACTGAAATATTTATTCTATTGATAAGTAGAAAAATGATACAAATGAAAAAGCATAAAGGCTCATAGTGCATACACCAACAGTTACGAGTACTTACACTTTTGTTAATTCACCTATGACATTGTCTAAGGGATGATCCTTTAAGGTGATCCACTCTTTTTGTTGAGGTTCTTTATTTTGTGTTGTATCTCCTTCATTGTTGACTTCTTCTTTATCATCCAAGTTCATCTCTTGGAAGGTACCTACAAGATCATCAACATCTTCCTTTCTCGAAGACTTTTGGTTAATTTCATCAAATTTGACGTGAATGGACTCTTCAATAGTATAAGTTCATTTATTAAAGAGTCGATAAGCTTTACTAGTTGATGAATAACCTAAGAATGTTGCTTCATCAGATTTTACATCAAATTTATCAAGATTATCCTTTCCATTGTTTAAATCAAAGCATTTGCATCCAAACACGTGAAAATAAGAAATGTTTGATTTTCTTCCGTTATAAAGCTCATAGGGGTTTTCTTTAATATAGGCCTTATTAAACATCTATTCATAATACATCATTTATAGAAATGGAAGAGTTTTTACCAATATTTCCGATTCCTAGTATTCTTCCCTCCGTGTTGTCTCTATATGTAACAAATTCTTTATTTCATAGAGTGAATGCTATGAACTTACTTTTATCTCCCATCATGTGTTTAGAACACCCACTATCCAAGTACCAATGGGTGTTACTTGCTTTAAAATATACCTACAAAACAAGTCAAGTTAGAGATCTTGGTACCCATTTTATGTTGGGTCCTTGTAGGTTAGTTTGTGAAAATGTTCCTTTAGGAACCCATACTTTTCTTACAACCTTTGGCCCTAATTTTCTAATATTACAATTAGATGCACTATGTCCTTTAAAACCACAGTGATTACATTTCATGAAAGGTGGTGCAGTTTTACTAGGCGGTATAAAGAAATTTTTATAATTCTTTTGTTTCTTATAGGCATTAAAACCTAATCCCATTTTATCAAGCATACAACGTTGTTTTCTAAGTAAAACATTTAAATTGTCTCTACCATTTGTAAATTTTTCTAAAGTTCTATTCAAGTCTAAAACCTTAGTTTCTAGAATGTCACATTTCTTTACAAATTCACAAGGTTTGGTTTTAGAGCATGCTTAAATATTTACTACTTCCTTTTTCAATATTTCATTTTCTTTACTAAGTTCTATAAGATGCATCTCAAGAGTGTCAATGGTTTTTCTTGATAACTTATGCTTATTTGAAACTTTGATAAATTTATCATACAATTCTTCAAGAGCTTCAAGTAATTCTTCTCCATCTAAGTCATGGAAATTTACCTCATTATCTTCATCTTGATGGTTGGCCATGAGGCAGAGGTTTTCTTCTTCATTGTCCAATTCGTCTGAGCTACTTACTCCATTTTCATCCCATGCGATATATGCTTTTATCTTCCCTTTTCTTTCTTTATTTTTCTTCTTTAGTTTTTGGCAATAAACCTTAAAGTGCCCTTCCTTTCCATATTCGAAACAAGTTGGTGAGGAATTATTTTCTTTGGAGATAGGTTTCTTACCTTTATGTGTGAAGCTCTTTTGGAAGTGTTTGTTCCTCATGAGTTTTCCAAAATGCTTCACAAATAGTCCTAGCTCTTCGTCTTCATCAAGGTCACTATCAGATTCTTCTTCATCAATTGAGGTGGCCCTGAGAGCTAGCCCTTTCTTCTTAGAGGCTTTTTCTTCTTCCTCTTCCTCCGCATGTTTCAAATCTTTTAACTCTTGTTCTTGTTCTTGTAACTTACCAAACAATGTAGCAAGGGACATATCATTTATATTTAGTGATTGTTTGATAGAGGTGACAAGAGGTTACCATTCCCTAGTAAGACTTTTCAACACTTTGTGAATAAGCTCTTTGTTAGAATAAGATTTGCCAAGAGTAATAAGATGATTAATGATTAAAGTAAATCTCTTTTGTAGTTCTAAGATAGTTTCACCAGAATTCATTCTAAATCTTTCATATTGGCTTGTTAATGTACTAGTCTTAGAATCCTTAACATTGCTAGTTCCTTCATGAGTTATATGAAGGGTATCCCACATATCCTTAGCAGATTTATATGTTACTACTCTAAAGAATTCATCGGGACCTAAGGCAAGAGTAATAAGATTTTTTGCTTTGTAATTATATTGCACTTTCTTTTCTTCTTCACTAGTCTAATCATCCATGGGTTTTTCAACTTGTTTACCATCAACAGTATGTATAGGTATAAAAGGACTATTTTCAATAGCATTCCATATTTTCAAATCAATTGATTGCACAAAAATTTTCATCCTTTCTTTCCAAAAAGCATAACCTTCCCCATTAAAAGCGGGAGGTCAATTTGTAGCACTACCCTCGGGAATCATGTTATATGAGATAGAGGCCATCTTAATCTCTTGAAGCTGTTAAGCGCTATTGACCAAGAGTCAAGCTCTGATACCACTTGTTAACCAAGTGGCCTCAATTACTCAAGAGGTGGGGTGAATTGAGTATAAAAGATTTTCCTTGGAATGCTCTTGAATATAATTCTTTTACAATTAATGAAGTGATTAATGAAGAAGATAATAATAATAAGTAATAGTAAAGACAAATTAATCATAGAAGTATATCAAATACTTAATTAAGCAATAATAAAGCTTATATGAACATAATCAAGAATTTAACTTACACACCCTTTAATAAGCAAATTTAGTCCACAATTAATTTAGCAAGGGTTTTCACCACACCGGTGTACGTCTCGCCTTCAAGCAAACTGCTGAAGGATTCCACTATTGAAGATTTGAGATACAATGCTTTGAGAAATTACAGCTTCCTAGTGTCCCACACTCAAGAACATAATCCTTACAGGCTAAAGGGCAACCCTCCCAATCTCACAATCTCTCAATAACCACGGTTGAGACACAACCTAATAATTCTCAAAGTTTGGTAAGCGATTTTACAAGAATAACTCTTCTATAGAGTGGATATACAAATTTTAGCACTTTGAAAATATTTTCCTCTCTAGAAAGAATATGCAAATTTTAGCACTCAAGAAAATATTTTTCTCACTCTTAAAACATAAGCAACTGAGATAATTAAGGAGAGAGAGCTCGTTGCTAAGAGAAGAAGGAAATAGAGGATGAAGCGAAGGAACTTTGTTAGCTCAAGGTGTCTTTTACTGCTTTTGTTTCTTCTCTATTTATAGCCTTCAAGGGATGAAGCTTTACAAAAAAATCCCTTCGAGCTTACAAGTTGATGTAATGGAGCAGAGCATATTTCAGTTCCTGTTTGGAGCGGCATGGACATTGCATGGTGGAGTACTATTTTAATTACCATGTGAAGGTAGTGGAACATGGAAGTGTATGTCTATCTGCTTTGTTAATTGCAACTTGTGAAGGAATCATGGAGAATGCAATTTCTACTCAGAAAATGCTGGAACGGTGTAATTGTTAATTCATAGTGTGATAGTCCATGGTGCGATGCAAGGTTGGTACTTGTACTTTTGAGGTTTAAATTCAAATTCTAGAACCCATTTGAATTAAATGAATCTATCTGTGAATTGATTCATTACCGGCCAGCTCTGGACCAAAAAGACCTAACAGAGCAATCCCAACTTTGATAGTCGCAGACTCCGTATCTTACAAACTACATGTTGGTGTATGCATTATAAGCTTTTATGATTTTTCATTTGTATTATTTTCTACTTATCAATAAAATAAGTATTTTAGTTTAAAACTGTTTTAAAATGTATGTATCCTTGGAGTAATAGGTCATATGAAAGTTATTCCTAAAATGTCCCTAGTCAAGTATTTACATGGGGACATGTAAATACATTGAGACTAGTGTGTGAGTATACTGATGACCTAATCTTACAGATCATAGACATAGATGATATCAAGTCTTCACATAAGTACACATTAAAAGTAATGATGTACTGGACAGACCCACCATGAGAACGTTGCATGGATCGTTACATGAATGTCATAAATGATTCTCAATGTGATAATGATATATGTAGTCCTTCGACCTGAAGTCACTACGATTCCTACATGAAGAGTTTGTTTTAATACAATTAAACATCTTCTGTTACAAGAGAACTATAAAGGTTGTGATTAGGCAATAAACAAATTATGCAGAGGGACATGAGTGATGTAGATGGGATTTGTCTCTCTTATGTGACATGAAAGATATCTGTAGGCCACTTGATGAAGTGAGACTAAGGAAATGCATGGCCATACTAGAAAGAATAAATATTAGATATTTATTCAAATCAAGTCTACTTCGGTATCAAGTAAAACAAATTGGGTCGTACAAGGATGACTTGACCATGCCTTGGGCCCAATTAGGATATCGTGACAAAAGGAACAAACATATAAAATAATTATCTCTTATAGCTTATGTTGATATTAAATAATATTAAGACATAATGATGCATTGCTAGATGCCGCTCTTATTTTGTATTAATAATAAAATAATTTATTATTAATATGACCAAGTATTTTACCTATCGGGTCATACACATAAAGTAAGCCCATCAAAAAACTTTTTTTTTATTTTAGTTGGACTAAAATAAAGCTATTGGGCCTAACTCATTCAGAATGAGTAAGGAGCCCACTCTTTAGAGAGACAAATTAGGTCAAACCTAAGTCTATAAATAGAACATAAGATGCCCATAGGTCGTTCACCCAAAAGAGACATAATTATGTAAAAGTTGCAAGAGCTACACGTCGTCAAACTAGCAGTTGACAGGTGTAGCGATTCTAGTGGGAGTGCTTGTGTGGACTCCTAAAGGGCGAGGCTAAAACTGTTTCAGTTTTTTTACAAGAGGTAATTCTAAAACGTAAATTTTATTTTTTTGTTTGTCTTATGCTTTGAAACACGGTGCTTTGCGAATACTATAGGAATCCTTGCTTTTCCTGCTGTCAGTACTAAGAGGGATTCCCTAACACTACACCTAGATTTGTCCCTCCTATGCCCATAAAGAGGCTGTTACTCAATCTTAAACTTTTATCACTACATGACATTGTCATACATCAGGTTCTGATAGCTGAACAGGCCTCTGTTGCTAGAGATTTGAGGTTTAGAGTTATTGCTCTTGACTCTGCTCCCCTAAAGAACAAACCCATTATACTTCCATGGAAAAGATCTTGATTTGTCTAGATAAACAACAAGTTAAGGAGACATGGATAAACATAGAAAGATTGAATAAGCTTATGCCTCCCAAGTACAAGCCTCACTACAAGGGTCCTCTCAAACCTCAACAACTCCCTACATCTAACCTTCACAACATCCTCTTTCTTCCCAATCCTAATGAGGCTCATGTGGATGCTCTATAGTGCCATTACCTATGGACCATTCAAGAAAAAAGATCTTTCTCTTTTAACTCCTTTCCTAAAAACCCTCTTTTTCTCTATTGTCCTTCTATCATTTATTATAATTCCCCTTTTATTTTCGTCATTCAGACTTGTTATTTTATTCTTATCTCCATTGTATCATCTCTTGTTTTCATTTCTTTCCTCACTCGTGATTTACTGTTAGTCTCTCTGTGATTCCCCTCTTTTGTTGATATCAAAAGAGGGAGATATGTTAAAAGTCTTTTGTGTTAGGGGATATGTTAGAAATCTTTTATGGTGGATGATAACAAGTCTGGTGTATGATATATGTTGTTTTTAATTTATCAATGAAAAATGCTTTGTTCTAATTTATCTACTCTGATAAATCTGATCGCTTTGATATATATCTGATTACTTTAATATAACTTAATTCAAGTTATTCACTAAATGGCTTTTAAGCTTTGGTCTTTGCCATAAATATTGTAAGTTCTGATTAACACATTGAAAAATTCTAATTGTCTAAAATTTGAAAAACATCCAAAATATACTTGCTTTAATGTTATGCATAACCATATACTGATTTGTTAATAGACTTCATTTAAGAAAAAGACTTGATGTTTGCTATCAATAAATATGGGGAGATTATTGAAGAAAAGTCTGATTTGAAAAGAAACAAGAAGTCATTACTTAATCAAACCTCAACATTACACGTTATCTTTAGACCCTAGATTTGCTAATAACAAACATGAATGGTTGGTCAAATGAAGTCTTCTCTCATGTAATCTAACCTGTTTGTCTAAGTATTTCAGGAACCACTCAGGTTATAAAACATACGGAGAGTTATTATCAACAAAAGTCTGACCTAAAAAATAACACTATGTTAGACCTTAAAAAGTCTGATACAAATTCACTCAGTCCAGTGTTCTGATGAATATCAGGAATTATACTTTTGGGCATCCTCAATCAATCTTAGAGAAGAATGTTAATCCAAAGGTCAAACCTCAATGTTCTTAAATCTATTTTTGTGATGCTTTGGAACTTATGAACTTATCAAGATAAATGTTTTTATCATGAAAAAGAACAAAAAACAAATCAACAGAGAAGCCAACTTAGTGCTCGAAGATCCCAACATAATCCTCTGTGTAAATATAAAAAGCTAGAACAAGTCAGCATGTGTATCAGCTCAGTTTCAGAGGATTACAACTTTATCTTCTTCTCTCTGTTCCAATTAAATAAAGCAAGAAAATAACTTTACTTGTCAACACTGCATAAGGAACTATTTTCATGCAAGAATAGAAGAACCAAGGTATCAGACTCTTTAAACACCTTATTGGAACAACAAAAGTCTGATACCTCTCAAAGCTCAAGGCACAACTCCTTCACGGGATTTCCAACGGATATGTCTCCTTTCAAAAGGCAGCAACGGTTACCATTTGCTTCCTATAAATACTCTTCAAAAGATTACTGCACAAGAGAAAAAGAAATGAAGTTACAAGAGTCATTTGTAAAAAGATCATTGCTTTCTCTTTCTTTGCAATCAGTCTTTAAGTCTCTCAAAAGCCAAAGATCTTCTTTATGTATTCTGCCTCTAGCAAACCTTGATCTTGTGTCTTTTCAACTTAGTGTATACACTTTTCATTGTATATCTGACACACTAAGTTCTGTGAGATACTTTCTTTCACTCTTTCAAACTCACTTTGTAAAGTCTGGTGTGTTACCAGTCTTAGTTTTAGTGTAGGAAACGTTGTTGGCCTGAAGAGGCTTTTGAAAGAATACTTGAGTTGTTGAGCTATGAGTGGCTTATTGAAAGAATACTTGGGTTAAGCTAGAAGTGGCTAGAGTCAAGAATACTTGGTGCATTGGTCTGATGTTATTGTAAATGAGATTTTACAATACTGTAAATCCTTTAAGTTTGAAGGGACTGGACGTAGCTTCTGTGTTGGAATTGAACTAGTATAAACTCTCTATATTGCTTTCTCCTTCCTGCTTTTACAAGTCTAATTATCTGTGTTTAATTTGGTTCATCCCATGAAAAGAGTTTATGACTTATTCAACCCCCCTTTTAAGTCAGACTTTGAACCATCATAAGTTGATAGAAAATTCAACCTCACATGGACGGGTAAATCGGGAACATCATCAAGAAAAGAATTTGGAAATTCTAAAACAACAGGAATTTCACAAGATTGGGAGATACCATTCCCGTCAAGCATGCAAAACATCATAAAGAGCTAAGAAATACCTTGTAGGTAAAAGAGCTCAGCTTTCGGAGTCTGAAAGTTCACTGCCTTATGATAACAATCCACTATAACCTTATTGGCAAACAACCAATCCATGCCTACAATCATCTTTAGGTCTTTCATAAGCAAACATACAAGGGAAACAATAAATTTTATACCCTCAAGAGTCATTTCAACATTTTCACATTGAGTCACCAATCTCAAACAAGCATCGATTGGTGTAGTTATCATTAATGCATACTTCATCATACTAATAGGCATTTTCAAGCTCCTAACATAATCTTCAGAAATAAAAGAGTGGGTAGCACCAGAATTAAAGATAACACATACAGAAGTTGAAACGCCCCAAAAATAAGGGTTAATTTTTCACGATTTTAAAGTAATTAAAGAATAGAAGAAACTGTGAGATAATTCTTTAATAAGTAACCCTAGATCATTTTAAATAACCTATCCCATATATGAACATATGATATGTGAATAAATTAAATCAAGAGTCTTCCTTGGACAATCGATCATCGGATCATCAACAAGGAATAGTGGAAAGCATAAATTATTTGAGAGTTATGGAAAATAATGAAAAAGGGATCTAAAAAAACTTGAATTGATGGTTAAAAAGTGGTGAATCAAGTCATACATGGATATATAATTGAACCATGGTTAAATGGAACCCATCAATCAGCAAAACATATGAAAAATTGAAGAATCAGGAGTATGAATCGATTCTTGGGGCGTAATGAAATATTTTCCTTTGTTGACTAGGAAGTGTTTGATCAAATATTTTCCTCCTTCCAAGTATGCTAGGCTGCGTAATGAAATTACATATTTTCAATAGAGAGAATATGAGTCTTTGTTAGAAGTATGGAATAGGTATAAGGAGAGTTTGAGGAAATGTCTTCATCACCAAATACCTGAAATGTAACAGGTTAACATTTACCATGGAGTCAGACCAGCAACTAGAGTGTTAATTGATGCCTCAGCTAGAGGTTCTCTGATTATCAAAATAGTAGAAGAGGCTATAGAACTTATAGATGTAATGGCCTCCAATGAGTGCTTAATTAGTGAAAGGAATAACATGCCCAAGAGGGAAATTATGGAATTAGACATACATGATGCTTACTTAGCACAAAGTAAGCTAATGACTCAGGCTTTAGAAAAATTGAGTGTGCAAATTTTTGAGATTCAAAAGCCTAGTAAAGTGTACATGATGAGTTATGATTTTTATGGTGGTGACCATGAAAATGGGTTGTGTGATTCTAATGGTCAAGCTGAACAAGTGAACTACATAGGTCAACAAAGGAGTTACCCATCTAATTCATTTAATCCTAACTATGGGAATCACCCAAACTCTTCTTAGTAGAGAAGGCCTCATCTAAACCAAAATATAAGTTAAAATATGGCCCAAGGTCAACCATCACAACAACCAATAAATAGATCACAACCTTAACCTCCACCTACTAAAGAAAAATCTGAATTAAAGAGTGTCTTGTCTCAGTTCATTCAAGCTACTTATGCTAGCTTTAAGAACCAAGAAGTATGCATCACGAATTTAGAAAATCAGGTTGGACAATTATCAAAATAATTAGCCGAGAGACAAGCTAGAAACTTTTCGACAGACACTGAAATTAACCTAAAAGAACAATGTAAAGCTACTGTGACAAGGAGTGGAAAAAATCTAGTTGACTCTACTCCAACTCAAGACAGGTGTGAGAAAGAAAAAGAAGAGAGTCATGAAAAAGAGGTAATAGAAAAATTAATTGAAACTGAAAAAGAAAAAGAAAAAGAAATTAAGAAAAAGAAAAAATTGATATTGAATTAGAAGAGGCAATAAAAATAACTCCTGAAAAGCTAAAGCATGCTGTTTTTCTTCAGATTTAAAAAACAAATAGTGGAGTAAAAGTTTTCTAAGTTCCTAGATGTCTTTAAGAAACTCCACATAAACATGCTATTTGTATAGACATTGTAAGAGATGCCTTCTTATGCAAAGTTTATGAAAAAGTTATTATCTAAAAAGAGGAAATTGAAAGGTAATGAAATGATTGCCCTCACTCAAGAGTGTAGTGTAATTATTCAGAAAAAATTACCTCAAAAACTTAAAGATTTAGGCTCTTTAACTATACCTTGTGCAATTGGTGATATGCATGTAGGGAGTGTTTTATGTGACTTAGGAGCTAGCATAAACTTAATGCCATTGTCTTTAATAAGAAATTAGGGATAAATGATCTTCAACCAACACGCATGTCCTTATAGATGGCTGATAGATCAATCAAATATTCTCATGGCATGTTGGAAGATTTGTTAGTGAAGATTGATAAGTTCATATTTCCAGCAGTTTTTTTGTGCTAGACATAGAAGCTGATAAGGAGGTACCATTAATTTTAGGTAGATCATTTTTAGCAACAGGTAGAGCCTTAATTGATGTAGAAAAAGTGAGTTAATGCTAAGAGTTCAAGAGGAACAAGTGGTGTTCAATGTTTTTAATGTTATGAAGCATCCAGCTGAGACATTGGATTGCTTTATGATTGAGGAAATATCCAATTATAAAACTTCTATGTTATTGAAAGCTGAAGAGGAAGCTCTGAAAGCTTTCCTTGAGGATGACTTTGATTCTGGAAGTGGGGAATTAGATGAAGAGGAAATTAAGATGCTAAACCTGCTTGAAAAAGAAGAAGTAGTGTAAAAAAGTGATTTATTAGATGAGAAGTCTAAAGATGTCATAGAGGAAAAAGATAAAGTAAAGCCTCTGCCTTCTTATCTGAAATATGCTTTCTTAGGGGAGAATGAGTCACATCCAGTGATTATAAGTGCTGAACTTAGTAATGAGGATGTTGAAAAAATAATAAGGGTTCATTTAAAACATAAATCTGTTATAGGTTTGAAAATTTCTGATTTGAAAGGGATTAGTCCATCTTTTTGTATGCATAAAATTTTGATGGAAGAGGATTCTTCGCCAGTTGTCCAACCACAGTGGAGACTGAACCTTGTTATGAAAGAGGCTGTGAGGAAAAAAGTAATTAAGCTTTTAGATGCAGGGATCATATATCCTATCTTGGATAGTGCTTGGATCTGCCTGGTTTAGGTAGTACCCAAGAAATGAGGTATGACCATAAAAAAATAAGCAAGAAGAAGTCATTTCAACTAGGCTTAGCACAAGTTAGAGAATATGTATAGATTATAGGCAGTTGAATGACGCTACTAAGAAAGACCATTTCCCTTTTTCCATTTGTAGACCAAATGTTGGAAAGGCTAGGCGGCTATAAGTACTATTGCTTCCTAGACAAGTATTCTAGGTATAACCAAATTGTGGTTGACCCAAAAGATCAAGAAAAGACAGCTTTTACTTACCCATATGGGATCTTTGCTCATAGGCGCATGCCTTTCAGGTTTGTAATGCACCAGCCACCTTTCAAAGGTGTATGTTGGCAATTTTTGGGGATATGGTTTAGAAGTTCATCGAGGTCTTTATGAATAACTTCTTAGTTTTTAGAGTAGATTATGATACATGCCTTAGCAACTTAGCAAAGGTGTTAATAACATGTCAAGAGACTAACCTTGTTCTTAACTGGGAGAAATTTCATTTTATGGTGAGAGGAGGGATAGTCCTTGGGCACAAAATCTCTACTAAAGGCATAGTGATAGACCATGCTAAGATTGAAATGATAGAAAAACTTTCTCCTTTTGTTAATGTTAAAGGGGTGAGGAGTTTTCTAGGCTGTGTAGGATTCTATCGTAGGTTCATAAAGGATTTCTCTAGGATTGCTAAGCCATTGACTGATTTATTAATGAAATATGCTCCCTTTATATTTAGTGAACATTGTTCTATGGCTTTTGCAAGTCTACAAGAGAAACTTATTTCAGCCACTATCCTTGCAGCACCAGATTAGTCTTTACCTTTTGAACTCATGTATGATGCAAGAGAGTTTGTTGTTGGGGCTGTGCTGCGTCAAAAGAAGGAAAAGTTGACCCATGTTATTTATTATGCAAGTAAGGTGTTGAATGAAGCACAAGTTAATTACACAACCACTGAGAAAGAAATGCTTATTGTCGTGTATGCTTTTGACAAATTCAGATCATGTCTAATTGGTGTAACAGTAATTGTCTATACAAACCATTCAATACTTCAGTACCTACTTGCTAAAAAAAGTCAAAGCCAAGACTGATCAGATGGGTTCTCTTATTACAAGAATTTGATTTGGAAATTAGAGATAAAAGAGGAAAAGAGAACTCTATAGTTGATCAGCTATCTCATCTGGAAAGTAATGCTGAAATTGTTCTAATTAAGGAGGAATTTCCATATGAGAGTTTGATGAAAATATAGCAAAGTCCATAGAATGCTGACATGGTAAATTTTAAGAGTGCAACAATGGTGCTAGAGCCATGGACATCGCAAATGAGAAAAAAATTCCTTCATGAGAGTAAGGGATTTTTGTGGGATGATCCATTCTTGTATAAGATTGGTGTGGATGGAATAATCAGGCGATGTGTGCCTGAAACTGAGCAGGAGAGAATTCTTTAGCACTGCCATGATTCTCAATATAGAGGGCACCATGGTTCTTCAAGAATCGCTACCAAGGTGTTACAATGTGGCTTCAACTGGCCAACCATCTTTCAAGATGCCAAAAATTATGTCCAAAGGTATGATAAATGCTAAAGGAGTGGAGGACTCTTTGCTAAAGTTTGCCTGCCTTTAACAAATAAGTCTTGAAAAGATTTATTTATTCAGTGATATTTAACTCTATTTTAGGTGAAAGATTAAGTTTAATTATCAAATTTAATGTTATTTAGAAGATAATTGTCAATGTGCAAATTAATTAATTATTTATTATTTTAGCAATTACATGCCTAATTGAGAATAAATGAATAACATATTAAGGTTTTTCTTGAGTTATAGGTTAACTGAGCGTACTAATGGTCACCCTGAGCATGCCTACGCTCGCATGATTTTGTGATTTAATTGCAGGTTCTAGAAGCTCAGTGTACCCACGCTAGTTACTAGCATGCCAACACTGAGGAACAGGTGAGTCCAAGATAAGTTATAAAGTCAGCGTGCCTATGCTAACCCATTGCATACCTACGCATGTTTTAGCAAGAAGGATCAAAACCCAGCGTGCCCACGCCCATAAGTTACACTGAAAGTGGTAAATATCAGGTGTCACGACAGAAGGTCAGCGTGCCTACGCTGACCATGAGCGTTCTTACACGCAGACAAATGCTACAAAGGAAATGTCAACCCAGTAAGCAAGCATGCTTACGCAGCCCTTTTAGCGTGCTTACGCCTAGGTCAATTATTTAAGTGGAACCTAAATAGAAGACTAGTGTACTTAGGCTGGTTTCCACCATGGTTACACGTGCTTGCAAGGGAGAATTGGAAACACTTGAATTTCTGTTGTATTCAGTTAAGTTAGGTTTTATTATTTTCTTGTAAGCCCCTTTGGGGCAAGTTTATAATTATATTGGTGTTAGTTAGTTAGTTGGAACTAAACTATATATATATATATGTTTGGTACTTTGTAATTAACACACACAGAGAGAGGCAATTATTCAGATTCATTTCTCAGATTTTCACTTTTTCTTTGCAACTTTCATCTTTCTACATTCTTCCTTTTCTCTCTATGTTTTCTATTTTTGAAATAATTTCTCCACCTTTTATGGATTCCTAAACCCTTAAGGTTGAGATTGTTGAGGCTTCAATGAAGTTCTAAACTCTGCATTAAGATAAATTTCAGTTGAATTTATGAGAGAACAAGGAAGAAAGTGGAACTTCATTGCTGAATTGGAAAATTCAGGTCAATTTTGAGCTCTTCTCTAGAGAGGAATCATGGCTTAGGGCCTAGGTATATTCCTTACTACCTAGTTAATTTAGGCCTACACTCTAGGTGAATAATTAAGGTTTAACCTCTAGTTTCACAATTAGTTCCTCTCCAGGTGAATACCTAAGGGGTTAGAGTTTAAATGCAAGGAACTAGTGTTAATCACCTACGGGATTAGGGGTTAACCATCTCTGTAATCTATCACATGTTTTTCACTGGAGTCAAACCTCAATTGCATGAGTTAGGATGAAATTGAATGCTGAAGTGATCCTAACCTACTCTTATTCTTTGTTTTACACCGTAGCTCTGTGCATGTTACTATAAAATACAAAAACATCAAATTCAACAAAGACAAAAATGTTTTGAATTCTTCCCAACTATGGTTTGGTTCAGCTAGTATTAGTCCTTGGTTGTGGTAATTACCTCAATCCTCATGGGACAATCAAATCTACTATATTTTAATGATGGTGCGCTTGCCAAGAATTTCATCATCCGATGATAATGCATCATGTTAATGGTGCTGTTGCCGCGGATTATTGAGTACTATCAATAATCCTTGGACCGGTACTAGACTAAACCACTTATTTTCATGTTGTGTTTTGCTTAGCTTTATCTTTGTTCTATAGTAGTAGTAGTAGTTTTAGTTATGTGTGAATAGAGTGTATGTAGTTTCAGGATAAAGGAGAACCACTCTTCTTTGATCCTGATATAAATTTATTAGGAAGAAGGTTGAGAAAAGAGAAAAAAATCAAAGAATAAAAAGAAATGGAAAATAGGAGAGTTACACTAGGTGACAACTCCAGGCCAACTGATGAAAGATCCCAATCTAGTATCCTTAGGCCGCTAATTGTAGCAAATAATTTTGAACTAAAACCTGCTTTGTTGTAATTGGTAAGACATGAGCAATTTGGAGGAAGCGAGATAGAAGATCCTAATTTACATCTAGCTAACTTCCTCCAAATCTGTGACACTATAAAAATGAATGACGTTCCCGATGAGGCAATCCGGCTGAGATTGTTTCCATTTTCCCTTTAGGACAGAGCCAAAGCCTGGTTACAAAGCCAACCAAGAGGTAGTATTTCCACTTGGGAGGACCTTATCAGAAAATTTTTGATAAAATATTTCCCTCCTTCCAAGTATGCTAAGTTACACGTTGAGATCACTTGCTTTTAGTAGAAAGAGGGGGAATCTCTAATGGAAGCATGGGATCGTTATAAGGAAATTCTAAGGAAATGTCCTCACCATCAAATTCCCGATATGAAGCAAGTTAGTATCTTCTATAGTTGAGTAAGACTAGTTACTAGAGTTTTTATAGATGCCTCAGTTGGAGGTTCTCTAACTACCAAAATTGTAGAGGAAACAATAGAATTGATTGATGTTATGGCTTTCGATGAGTGTTTAGTAAGTGAAAGGAACCATTTGCCCAAGAGGGGGCTAATGGAATTGGAAGCTCAAGATGCATATATTTCTCAAAGCAAGCTTATGACTCAGGCTTTGGAAAAATTGAGTGTACAAATTTCTGAATTCCAAAAGTTGAGTCAAGTTTATATGATTAATTGTGACTTCTGTGGTGGTGACCATGAAAATATGATGTGTGATTCCAATGGCCAAACAAAACAAGCTAATTATATAGGCCAACAAATTTTAAAGGAATTACCCCTCTAATTCCTTTAATCCTAACTACAAGAACCATCCTAATTTTTCATGGCAAAAAGGCCCTTATTTAAATCAGAACAAGCCACAAGGCCAATCACCACAACAAACCACAATTAAATCATAATTTCCACCTCCATCTGTTAAGGAAAAGTCTAAACATAAGAGTGTACTCTCTCAGTTTATTCAGGGAACTCAGGCTAGTTTCAAAAACTAAGAATCATCCATTTGGAACTTAGAAATTCAGGTTGGACAACTATCTAAACAATTAGCTGAGAGACAAACTAGAAACTTCTCGGGAGATACTAAGGTAAATCCCAAGGAACATTCTAAAGCAATAATGACAAGGAGTGGGAAGACCTTCATTTACCCTACTCCAAGTTCAAGCAAAATAGTGGAAGAGAAAGAGAGTGGGAAGGACAGAAAAATAAAAATGAAAAATATTGAATTGGAGGAGGCTTCTAACCTAACTCCTAAAAAGTTAAAACATGTTCCCTTTCCTCAAAGGTTTAAAAAATAAATTGAGGAGCAGAAGTTTGTTAAGTTCCTAGATGTGTTCAAAAAGCTCTACATAAACATCCATTTTGCTAAGGCATTGCAAGAAATGCCATCTTATGCAAAATTCATGAAAGAGTCGTTATCTAAAAAGAGAAAACTAAAAGGTGATGAAATGATTGCTCTTACTCAAGAGTGTAGTGCAATCATTCAAAAGAAAATACCTTAAAAGTTAGAAGATCTGGCTCTTCTATAATACCTTGTGCAATAGGGGATGTTCATGTAGGTAGTGCTCTCTGTGATCTAGGAGCTAGCATAAATCTAATACCCCTATCTTTGATGAGGAAATTAGGAATTAGTGACCTGTAACCAACTCGCATGTCTTTGTAGTTGGTTAATAGGTCTATTAAACACCTCATGGTATGCTAGAAGATCTTTTAGTTAAGGTTGATAAATTCATCTTCCCAATAAGCTTTGTAGTGCTAGATATGGAGGCTGATAGGGACATTCCCTTAATCTTGGGGAGGCCATTCTTAGCAACTGGTAGAGCTCTCATTGATATGTAGAAGGGAAAGCTCATGCTAAGAGTACAAGAAGAGCAAGTCACCTTTAATGTCTTCAATGCCATGAAACATCCAGCTGAGAGGATGAATTATTTCATCTTGAAGAGATTTTAGACTATAAGACTCCTAAGCTTTTAAAAGCTAAAGAGGAAGCGTTACAAGCTTTCCTAAAGGATGAGTTCAACTTCGATGATGAGGAGTAGAATGACTCTAAAAATTGAAATGTTAAACCTGCTTGAGAAGGAAAGTAGGGGAAGAAATTAATGAACTGAAAAAAGAATTGAAATAAAAACTTAGATGAGAAGAAAAATAAGGTCATAGAAGAGAAACATGAACTTAAGCCTCTGCCTTCTTATTTAAGATATGTTTTTTTTAGTAGAAAATAAGTCATATCCGGTGATCATTAGTGCTAATTTGAATGATAAGGATATTGACAAATTGATAAGGGTTTTGCTTGAATTTAAATCAGCCATTGGCTAGAATATCTTTAATTTGAAGGGGATTAGTCCATCATTTTGCATGCATAAAATTTTAATGGAAGAGGATTATTCCCCTGTTGTTCAACCACAAAGAAGGCTTAACCCCATCATGAAAGAGGCAGTGAGGAAGAAAGTGGTCAAGCTCCTTGATGCAGGGACCACATATCCGATCTCAGACAACGCTTGGATTAGTCCAGTCCAAGTGGTGCCTAAGAAAGGAGGTATGACCATAGTTAAAAATGAAAATGGTGAAGTGATTTCAACTAGGCCTACCACATGATGGCAAATATGCATAGACTATAGGCGGTTGAATGACTCAACCAAGAAAGACCACTTCCCCTTACCTTTTGTTAATCAAATACTAGAAAGATTATATGGGCATAAATTTTATTGCTTCCTTAATGGCTACTCTGGATATAACCAAAGTTTGTTTCATCCAAATGATCAAGAGAAGACTGCTTTTACCTGCCCATATGGTATATTTACATATAGGCACATGCCCTTTGGGTTGTGCAACGCGCCAGCCACCTTCCAAAGGTACATGCTGGCCATATTTGGTAAAATGGAGAAGTTCATTGAGGTTTTCATGGATGACTTCTCCGTGTTTGGTGATAGCTATGATGCTTATCTCAGCAACTTGGCTAAAGTGCTAAAGAGATACCAAGAAATAAACCTCATTCTCAACTGGGAAAACTTGCCATTTTATGGTAAGAGGGGGGATCGTTCTTGGCCACAAAATCTGTACTGATGGTATAACAGTAGATAGAGCAAAAATAGAAATGATAGAGAAACTTCCTCCTCTTACCGATGTTAAAGGAGTGAGGAGTTTTCTAGGTTGTGTTGGATTTTACCATAGGTTTATAAAATATTTCTCTAAGGTTGCAAAGCCATTGACTGATTTGTTAGTGAAGGATGCTCCTTTTGTTTTTAATGAACAATGTACTTTGGCTTTTACAACCTTAAAACAAAAATTGACTACAGCCCCAATCCTTGCAGCACCAGATTGGTCTTTACCATTTCAATTTGATGTAGGAGAATCTTCAAGTCTTCCTTTATATGGGATGGATCTTGGCCCTTCTCCTTCTTCTAACCTTCAAAAGCCAATGTTGAATGCCTTCTTAAGGTTGAAATCAAAACACAAAAAGGAAGAAAAGACTCTAAGAATGGATGGAATTTAGTGTAAAGAAAAGAGAGAAAAGATGAAATGGAAGGAGGGAGTGAGGAGAATGGAAGGAATGGCGGAAATGGATGAATAAGAGGCCACTTTCTAGGGAAGATAACTCCCTTGAACTCACCACCAATGAGGGAGGAATTCTCTTGGATGATAGCTTACAAAAGATCTCCTAATCCTAAAGAGAAGGAAGAGAATCTCTCACTAAAAACTCACTTGAAAGTGGCAAAATCTCAAATGCATTAATATGTGTTGAAAGCGCATGACCCCTTAGTGCTAACCCTCCGTACCTATATATTTACACATCAAGCAGAAGTTATTCAACAATTAAACAAACAAATACAAACAACAAACAGTTAAATACTATAAGGAATCAAACCTGTGGGTCGACACCTAGTGCAGTAGGCTCCTGGTGATGGCTGAGTGAGGCCTTCATCTCCTCCTTGAATCATGCCATCTCTACGTGAAGCACCATCATCTGCTCCTGGAACTCAGCCTTCACAGCAGCCACCCTCGACTCAATCCTTTGCTCCACCAACTCCTCGACAGATGGAGCCAGGTCGGGAGCACCGTAATAGCTCCAGAGGCTTGTAAAATATGAATGATCAAACCATAATTGATTAATAGAAAACAAATTGAAAGGATAATGTCATTTCCAACTTATCGTGATCTCAACCAACAGCACGCATCCTTCCTGGGTGCTCTGGCCTGCCGATGGCGGTAGTCAAGATGTCCTACCTATCATGGGCTATGAAAAAGCCTTGGGTTGATTGCTCAACCAAGGAATCCTGAAACCAAACAAGTTAGTGATCAAGGTTTCATGTAAACCAAAAATCAAAAAACTTTATAAGGTGGATACTTACTATTCGTGAGGTGACCTCCTGAGCTTGTGAGGAATTGTATTCCCCACTCTTCCTAACCCTGGCCCGCTTCCATTTCTCATGTCGTATAGGTAGGGAAGGGGGATCCATAACACCAGTGTCAGGTTGGCTAGCCTGACACTGACTGGCCTTTTCCTGGGCCATGTGCTCCACTAATAGTCTATAACCCCCGCGTGACAATCTGTGGGGCAGTCATTTTTCTTCCTGATGCTCTGTGCTTTAGCTCTGACAGCTGCAACAAGAAAGAAAATGGGTTAGAGTTATGTTTAAATTATAAATTATTTAATCATGTTAAATACCAAAGTACCATCCACTGGTCGGTCTGCCTAGATGCAACAAAAGCATCCTAAGTCTCCTAGTCGATGAAGGTATATTTCTCTCTCCGGGGAACTATCCTCGCTCCTCCTCGAATATATACCTACAATTCATAGTTAAAATAAGGTGAGTTAAAAATTGATAATACAATTAGGGTAAACTGTATCGACCTAATTTAAAGTCCTTACATACCTCCTGGTAAGTGAGGACTTGAATGACCTCTATCTGTCAGCAATAATATTGAGAATCTTCCTCCTCAGTATGTCGTGTGCTAGTACATCCCAAGAATCCTACCATAGGGAATTAGTCAGTATATGAATTACATGAAATAATACATTAAAATAATTAATATAACATATTTAACTTACCAGAATATCACTCCAAATATGGTTCTTCATGACCTCCTCCACATTATCCCAGTCGGGGATAATAATGGACACCTTCGTGCAAGCCACGACTCCTAAGTAACTGTTAAACTTCATGGCATGTGGTCCATCAAGTCTACCAGTGTTGACATCGACGTCAACACACAACCTCTCTCCCCGATGATGCTTGAGTGCAATATCCTGCATCCGGGTAACACCTCTACTCTTCCGAGTAGAGGAACTTGTAGTTTGTGAGTTGAACCTAGAATGTGGATTCTGGTCAGCCATGAGTATCTATCCAAACAAGGAAAAACAAAATGTCAATATATAGTATTTGTAACATGACTAATACAATGAATAATTAATATAACATTTAATACAATGACTCATTAACATAACATTCAATACAATCAATCATACCCTATAAAGATGGTATATTTTCCCATAAGCCTTTATAGTGGCCATGACGACTGGAAACTACATCATCTATGTCATGTTCCACGATAGATGACAGAATATGTGTTGTGGCGGATAAAATTTCCATAACATCAAGGTTGGGGTCTCCAATGTTGTGTGTACCTTGGATAACAATTGACCAACGTTTGTCAGCTGAGTTAGTAACATAAAAAACTTGCTTCACTTACATTGCCATGATGAATGGTTCCTCCTTATGACCTATCTTGTTAAGGTCCACCAATGTAAATCCAAAATCATCAGTTTTGACACCATTCTTATTGTCAACCCATTTTCATTTAAACACAGGAACGGTGAAAGGACAGTAATCGACTTCCCATATATCTTCAATCACACCAAAGTAGCATGACTCGGCCATTACAAGGTTATTGTCCTTTGAAGTTGAGAAATGCATTGACTGAGCCACAACCATAACTTCACTATTTTGATTTGTACTCTTGTCATCCTGTATTCTTGTATAAAATGAATAGTTATTTGTCATATACCCACAAAATATAAAGACATCAAAGTTTGGTCCCTGTACCAGTCAATGTAATGTCACAAAAGCAGATGTATCTTTCAAAATGGTCATTTGGAACCACTGCATGAATGTCTTGTTGTGTTCGTTCAACACCCACTTTTCAGTCATTCTATGGTTGTACGGTTAGATACGGTTGCACGTTGTCCGTGTTGTTCAAAAATACAAGTGCGCTTGGAGGACATCATCACGTGGCATGCTTTTTATTTTTTTACCAATCGTATATTTCCCATCCAATCGCCTATCATGAAGAGTCTTCGGCATACCAATGCTTTCAACATGTGACATATAATCAGTGCAAAACTCAATAGCTTCCTCTGTAATATACCTTTCCATAATCGAAGCTTAGGACGACGTTGATTCTTTATATACCCTTTCAATATCTTTATATATCGCTCAACGGGATACATCCACCACAAGAACACTGGACTACACAAATGGACCTCACTCACCAAATGGATGATTAAGTGGACCATTATGTCAAAAAAAAGGCAGGAAATGCATTTCAAGCTGACATAGTATAAGTGATGCTTCCTGTTCCAACACATCCAATTCGTCGGGGACGATTACTTTACAATATATGGCATTGAAAAACAAACACAGTCTTATTATGACATTTCTCACATTTTTAGGAAGAATGTCATGAATGGAGATAGGTAGAAACTGTTGCATCAACATATGACAATCGTGAGACTTCAACCCAACTAACTTCAAATATTTTATGGAAACACAAGTGTTGATGTTTAAACCATAACCAAACAGAACTTTCACACTATGTAACGATCATATAGACTTTGTTTTTCTTTTCTGGACAACGTATGACATGTTGGGGGCAAATATGTTCATTTTCCCTTTGATTGTGGATGCAAATCCTGATGTATACCCATCAACTCCAAGTCCATACACAAATTTCAGCCATCTTTAGTCTTCCCAGATATGTTTAAGAGTGTTCTAACCAAACTATCACACATATTTTTCTCCATATGCATTACATCAATGCAGTGTCTTACATCAAGCTCCCTCCAATATGGTAGGACAAAAAATATTGACTTTTTCTTCTAGTGGTTTTGTGCGGTGGATTATTTTTCACACTTGCCAAGCACCACATTGACGTCTTTCACCTTTTCATATATTTAGCGACCAAATAGTGGTGGAGGAGGCATTTCAAAATCTTGAGCATCGTTGAATGACTTCTTTAACATACAAAATAGATGATTAGCTTTAAGAAACCTTAGATGTCGAAGATAAACATTTTTCCTACCATGGTGCAGCCGCACAGAACTCGTTCCCTCTTTACACACAGGACAAGCTTTATGACCTTTCACGCTGTACCCAGATAAGTTACCGTACACTGGAAAGTCATTGATCATGCTGAATAGCATGGCACGCAATTTGAATGATTGCCCTACAAACCCGTCAAACACATCAACCTCATCTTCCCATAACATTTTGAGGTCTTCAACTAATGGAGTTAAATATACATCAATGTCATTCCCCGGTTGTCGTGGACCAGAAATCATCGTTGATAACATGACATATTTCCACTTCATGCATAACCATGGCAGCAAGTTGGAAATAAACAACAAAACAGGCCCCGAACTATGGTTTGTGCTCAGGTTCCCATACGGGTTCATGCCATCTGTGACTATTGCAAGCCTAACATTACTTGGTTCATGGGTAAAATCTAGAAACATCGTATCCACTTTTTTCCACTACGATCCATCTACCGGATGCCTAAGTAATCCATCAACAACCCTTTCATTAGCATGCCATCTTATAAGTTTTGCATTATCTACATTGGCAAACAGACATTTTAGTCTTGGAACTATAGGTAGATACCATAACACCTTTGCAGTAGACCCTTAAGTACAGACTTCATCAGAATCGACCTCTTTTTTCTTATACCGTGACACCCCACACCTGGGACATTGATGCAGCATTTCATACTCACCCCAGAATAATACACAATCATTTGGGCATGCATGTATCTTCGTATACTCTAAACCCATAGGACACAACACCTTTTTGGCCTCATAGTTACGATTTGGCAAGGTGTTTCCAGCTGGGAGCATTTCTTTCAACAACTTCAGTAAGTCAGTAAAACTTTTATCCGTCCACCCGTTTATAGCCTTCAAATTAAACAATCGTAAAACTGCTGATAACCTCATGAAATTGACGCAGTTTGGATACAACGGCTTCTCAGAATCCTCACACAGAGTTGTATATACATGAACTCTCTTAAAACCTTCTACCCCCACATCACGGATCATATCCTCAAGTCAGTCATCCATGTCGACATCGGTGCCATGCATCAAGCTTCGATTTTCAGTTTGAGAGCTAGTACTTGGCACCACCACATCTTCACCGTGCCATATCCAATGGGTATAACTACGCAGAAAACCATCACACAGTAGATGTTCTCACACCTCTTCCAAGTCTAGATGACGCAGGTTTAAGCATTTAACACAAGGGTAAAAATACCTTCCATTCACCGCCTCAGCATTCCTCATAACAAATTCTATAAATGATTCAACGCCCCCCTCATACTCTAGATTTATGCGTGAGGCAGTTATCCAACTCCGATCCATACCAACTGTTTACAAGGTGCTATGATCAATCTCACTTTTTCTACAAAGGTGGTGGTCCTACCCATTCAGGATGACAATTGTTTTTATAAGTCATTGATATATACAAGTTAGAAGTTATTTTAAAATTTGATCAAATTTCAGTAGCATTTCGCATTGGTCTCTAAGTACACAAAATGAGAGTGGTCAAATCAAATTCAACCACAACCAAATATGCACCCAGAGAATAACACAAAATGCAAGTTATCGAAACTTTACCAAATTTTAAAGTAACTCCTAACTTGTACATACCAAAAGCGTATAAAAACAATTGCTCATCCCAAACTATCCAAACAGACAATTCAAGATTTAACACAAACGATGAAATTAATTAATTTAATGACCATTTGTGTCAAATTTCAAACGGGGAACTACGGTTCACTCATGCAAAGCAACTTTCATACTAGTTAGCTAGTATGAGCCTACGAGTTCGTAACAGTGACAACCACATACATACAAGTGTAAACAAATAACATTATATGAGAGCAACAAAAATAACATTATATACTACACAGTGAAATGTCAATTTTGATTAAAAATAATACTTAAAAATATGGAATAATTTTATTTGAATATGTATACAAACTACATGATTTTCAATGCATGATGTAACAAATCTGGAGCCATTAACTTGGTGTGAAATCCTGAATTATTATCGACTTATTGTGTGACTCTCAGAGGATTTATTCTCTTTTGGCAAGCGTACCAATCGTTAAATTTGTAATATATTTGATTGTTCCCACAGGGATTGTGGTAATTACCGCAATCTTAGACTAGTACAAGCTGAACCAATGCAAACAGATGCAAATCATTCTATTTTTCTGTTGTTTTAAATTTTCTATGTTTTTGTATTTTCAGAAGTAGTACAAAATGTGAAATGTGATTAATGGAAGATAGGTTAAGATTACTTCAACTTACAACTTCATCAAGAAACATGCAATTGAGGTTCAATTAAGCTTCAGATGTAAGAGGACAATTCACAGTTGGTTAATCCCTAATTCCTTGGGTGAATAACACCAATTCCTAAGCATTAAACCCTAATCCCTTAGGTGCTCAATTACAGGGAAATGTAATGCGAAATTGGGGGTTGAACCCTAACTATTCACCTAATTACTAGGCCTGAATTAGTTAGGAAGCTAGAAGTTACCTAAGCCTCAACCATGATTCCTCACTGGTGAGACTTTTCATTTAGATCTGAATTTGTCAATTCAGCAGAGTAAATCCACTTCTTAGCTTGTTCTCCTCTTGTTTCAGAAGATAATTTCGTCAATGCAGCTTTAAGATTCCATCAGAAGCTTCAACAATCCCAACCCTAGGGGTTTAGAAACCCATGGAAATGGATTCTGTCAAAGGAATATAGAGAGATATAGACGAGAGAGTTTAGAGAGAGAAAAGAATTAGAGAGAGATTGAAAGTGAGAAAATGAATCATGTTCTTATTTCTCCACACCTTTACAGAGTATGCACAAGTATATATATATACACAACTAACTAACTAACTTAATTAATTACAATAGGAAACTTAATTAATAATTAAACTAACTAATCTAAATACATAATTACAAAAAATAATTAATTACAAAGCAATAGTTAAGTTACTACTATACAATAGAAAAATAGAAACAGCAACGGTGCAGCGCTTCAATTGACGGGAAAACAGCAGGTTAATTAACCACCTTCACGCTTGAGGGTGAAGGACTCACGCTTAAGCGCACTCGAGATTATTGCTGCGTTGTGTCTTCACGCTTGAGTGTGAATGTGGGACCGCTTGGGTGTGAGTGATACTTTGATTCCACGCTTGAGTGTGAGTGATGCAAGCTTGAGCGTGATCATGTTTTCTTTTCTCTCTTTTTACATAGATTGCATAGATTTCAAGCTTAAGCATGAAGCTTTCAAGCTTGAGCGTGAACTGCACCTGCACATGCAAACAAATAAATTCCTAGCGTATGTACGTTGGCTGTCCAGCGTATGTACGCTGGGTTAGTGAATTTATAAATAAACAAATTTCCTTAACTAATTATTATTTTTAATCATTTTCTTACATAATTTAAACACTTTTGAAATAAATAAATAAAACCAGAATCACTGACAATTTATTAAATAATAATGCCAAACTAAACAAAATTAAATGGATTAAGTTAAATTAAAGGTGAAATAATTAAGTCTTTTCAAGACTTATCACATCCCCAAATTTAAAGCTTGCTTGTTGTAACACCCCTAATTTTCTGTACTCGAATCCCGATGTGATCTTCATAATTAATGAAAATGCGAATAAATTTTTCGCGTTTGAAAATATTTCCAAGACATCACCATGATCACATCAAGACCCAAATCACAGAAAACCAAAGAGTGAGATTAAATAACCCAAAGCTTGATCGATAGATAAATTGCCTATAACGGTATACGAAAATAATAGTGTTTACAATGGAAGAATGTGTATACCGGGCACACGCCTAGTCCCATATATGACGATATGAGAAAAGGCTCGGCAAAGCATGCAATGGCTTATCATAAGCCTAATAGACAACCATCATCATTTTACATAATTATATAAGCATGCAATGCCTAAGATAGAATTATATATAGACACTGATATATATACATATACATTCGGAAATCTTCTCCCGACAATCACAATCATCAATATTTGAACTGATATATATACATATTCATACTTATACATTTCTATTTCAAAGTTAATATTCACATTAAACTCAAACTTATCCACATCAAATATACAAATGCATACTTCCACAACAATCATCACATAATCTCACTGCATCATCCATAAAAACAACCATTTGCCATTCTCATTAATCCAATAAATATAGACATGGCAAGGCAAGCATGAGTATTCATCACATACAATAATCACTATCAATTTACTCATGCAATTTGAATGTTAACTCCTCTCCTACCTCGAGGGAAGAGCCGAATCATTCCAATGCCCCAAAAGCTCCATCGCATCACCCGGAATACGATCTACATAATATACATATGCATTCATGTAATTAATAAGCAATCATAATTCTAAACACTTGCTAGCTTATCATAAAGCTTAACCCCAAGTCCTAGACTTGCTAAACACCAAGTTATATAATTGTATTAGACTTCGGGAATTCCTTTCCCAAAGCCAAGATCCTCTAGATCTTAAAGACCAACTAATCCAACAGCATCATCATCTTGCCCATTACATAATGTAGTCTTAAATCTCCTCAATCCTTCAAACATCATCATTGTTACTCAATATTCAACTTAGCCCTCATATCCTTCAATAATCATAATTAATCATTCAAATTTAAATGCCATACCACAATGGTCTAGAACCTCATCAAGTCACAATCTTATCATACCAATATGTATATCCATTGGTTCCACCATTAAGGATTATCTACAATGTTCATCATTGTTCATCACTATAACTAACAATATATATATCAAACATCACCCATTCACTTCCAATTCAACCTTCAAGTCACAATATATACATTTTCTCAAATTCTTAAGGCAAGGGTTTTTCATCAAAACCCAACAACATTTACCCATGCTCATTAATCACTATCAATGGCCATCTTTCATTATTAATACCATTCTCCAATATCATTAAACCTACATTCTACACACATTTCATACTTTCCCCAATTTATTAGAGTAGGGGTTTCACTAAAACCCAACAACACCATAAATGCTCATTTATTTTCCACTCATCCAAGTATTAACTCCATGCACCTATAATAACCCACCATTAATGCCATAATGACAACACCCCACCTTAGGGTTTCCTTATTTAAAGCTTTTCCCAATAACCCTTATGCAATAAATACTCTCCCAAATACATGGAACCCAAAATCTAGGGCATAAAACTCATGAAAATGATGAGGAACTTACCTCACCCAAAGAAACAACATGAGCTTCCAGCACAAGCTTCTCCTTCAGGCTTCCATAAAAACGAAAATGGTGGAGGAGGGGAAGGCCACCATGCGTTTTGGGTTTTGAAGAGAAGAAGAAGAAGAAGAGGTGAGGAAAAGAGAATAATGAGGATGAGAAGAAGTAGCGTGAAGCATGAGAGGAAGAAGGGTTTATGTTTTTAATAGTCTTGCTTCACATTAAAATTTCACCATTTTATAATAAATAGGCTCTCAGTTCGGGCTCAATACTAATTCCAAAAATTATTTTGAATATAGATTCGGATTCCCAATAATATTCTTAATAGCCTTGACCAAACGCATCTCAATCGGAGATACTTGGTCCAACACCCATATTCTAACCGGGTATAATTTCATCTCCTTAAATCTCAATAAATTATAATTATCCATAATAAATCCCAATTTAATTATTCCAATACTTTTGGGATACAAATCAACTCATATACAATTATTTATTATACATTCTCCCCAATTATTCATTTTTATAAAATTTGGGGTGTTACAATTCACCCCACCTAAAAAGAATTTCATCCTCGAAATTCAGCATCGATACACATGTCACAAGGCCATACCTCAGGCCACACATCAACAAGGTTCTACGACACCATAGAATAACATTGGACTTACCAAAGTCCATCAAGTCATGTTCATCACCACTTCATCATTCTTAACATAAAATTTCCATATCAAGTGTGTTATATACCATCAACTATTACTCATCCAACAGAGCTCACATGTTCATACTCAGTACAACCAGATAGGCTCAATACATTCACCATAAGCAGTTACAATCCCTACACCTGCCCGGCCTATGTGTTGCTGCATCCGACATACAAGAAGGCGTCCCAATCCTGTAGTGGTTACCACAAACACATAAAGTCGGCGCATAAGTGCATGCTGCCACAATGCCTATGGCATGTAAGACCATATTGGGACCAGTACTTCGTATTCCCATTGCTCATATTGGTCACACATATTCAAACAATACCAGACCATATAAGACTCAGTGACAATCCTCACCAGTGCACAGCTAACATATTCATACTTCATTGTCTTCCTACAATTAATTTGGCATCTATCATGCCATATTAATCATCAAATCTCAATTATTTTCACCATCAATTGGTGTACCAACCATAAATTTTCAATCATCACAGGGTAAATACCCCATCCTTGGGTTTCATCCATCCAAATCCGTGCTCAAATAGCCTAAAACTCTTGTCTCACTTACATATTTGTTGGCTATAAATCAATTCGAGCCTTAAAAGATTCACCAAACTCTTGTCAAGTAGGCTACTTAATCATACAACAAGCCTTCATATTAGGAATTCTCCTCTTAGATCACAACTAAAGTCCATGAATTGGATGTACACCTCATATAATACAACATCACTATGTACTTCCCATCATCAATATAATACCCTTCAACCAAAATAGAGGGGTAATGACATGATCAATTTCTATTCACCGACTCACAATCACACATGTCATCTCTAAATCACATCATCATCCATAATTAATCCAATAATCATAATCTCAAGGGCACACAATTTAGCCCAAGATCACTCCGTAAAATCATATACCATAATCAATTTCAATTATACCCCAAATTCAACATTATTATCCATCATTCATCAGAGGTTACCTAGCACCCATTGTGGCATTCTCACATACCACACAATCATCATTAGATATGGCTCACAAAATAACATAGAGCCTAGACCGCCATAGGGTCAAATTCCAAAGGGTTTGACCATACTAGATCGTATCAAGTCATCAGGGGTTACCATACCTAGTGGGTCAAAGTCAATTCAATTATCCACTCAATTTTCACACACCAAAAACCGAGACACAACCCCAATCTAACATGTATTTGATTTCATATTTAATCATTTATCACATATTCAAATTCCAAATCTAGGGGGACACAACAAATCATTTATATCATTTAACATATAGGGTTCTTGTGCCAAAGGATATAAAATTCATCCTTCACAAATGGCACAACCAATCATTTAGATTCAAACATACCCATACTAGGGAATTTATTCAATATCATTCATTTAATCAACTCAAACATGTGAGTTTCATTTCATTCAACAAGCATTCCTTGGCTAGGCGCCACAGGCATAAAGCATATAAGAGACCCAACCAACAATTTATATTCAAGGTGCATATGCACATCAAGGTCTCAACAGGTATGGTCTACTACCATATCAATTTCTTTCTTAATACTTCCTATCTGTGATCAACATACGGCATAGGTCCATCATTAAATCAATACATATTTAACATATCATATCCATGATCACACATGGTACAAATTTATCATCAATCCAAGTCATATCTCATATTTTCATATTCATCAACTCATCTTTCCTGTCTTATATTCATCAATTCCAATATTTCATTTCCATGATTAACATTCAATCATGGATTCATCATCAAATCAATTTGCATTTTATATATCAACATCAATGCACAATAAAAATATATTCGTCATTTGAAGGTAATAGGGTAAGGAACTTGGCCGAACTTACACAATAAATACATCAATCATATATAGAGGAAATTCATTCACTCATATTCAATCCCATAATTCATTCATAATTATCAATGAGCAACTAGGATCCAGAAGTTCATCATATAACCCCAATGATAAAGGGTATACTCCCAATAGTCAACAACCACATCTTATGAATCACAATCTCATAAAAATCCTCATTGAGCATCAAACCCAACTCAACTCTTATGATTCACAATCATTCTCAATATGTAATAATGCCCTTATAATCAATTTACAATTCCCAGACACTTAGTACATCATATGCCCATGTAGGGCAATGAAACATAATATCATCCTCAAGATAATTATCATTCTTAAATCTATACAAAGCAACCATATATCAAGGATGAGCATCTCACTCCAAAGATCACCATAAGCGTCTCACCATTGAGCAATCATGCTCCAATCATCCATAATATCAAATCCTCATAAAGCAACCATGCTCTGATAGTAACCAATAACTCTAATTCAGAGCAAAATATGCTCTGATACCACCTTTGTAACACCCCTGATTTTTTGTACTTGAATTCTGATGTGATCGTCATAATTAATGAAAATGCAAATAAATTTTTCGTGTTTGAAAATATTTCCAAGACATCACCATGATCACATCAAGACCCAAATCACAGAAAACCAAAGAGTGAGATTAAATAACCCAAAGCTGGATCGATAGATAAATTGCCCATAACGGTATACGAAAATAATAGTGTTTACAGTAGAAGAATGTGTATACCGGGCACACGCCTAGTCCCATATATGACGATATGAGAAAAGGCTCGGCAAAGCATGCAATGGCTTATCATAAGCCTAATAGACAACCATCATCATTTTACATAATTATATAAGCATGCAATGCCTAAGATAGAATTATATATAGACACTGATATATATACATATACATTCGGAAATCTTCTCCCGACAATCATAATCATCAATGTTCATCTTGCCATTTAAATCCTTCTAATACATATCAACTCATCTCTCACATTCTACATATATATATTCATCATCCATCAATTCAAAGGATTATCTTATACATACTCAAAATCTCTAAATCATCTATATCATCATATACAATTTATTCATTACACAAGAATCCATAAATGATACCGGCCAAGGAACTTCCTCTACTGCTATTTACCTTCACCCAAGCTTTAATTAAAAATCCGAACTCATCCCATGGCAACTGTTAGTCCTCAAATTTTCAATAAAATCTTACATAAAAATTTCATAAAATTCATAAAAATTAGTTTAATTTGTTAGAAAATTAGGATTTAAATTCAATAAATGAGTGTTGTTGAAAATAATCTGCCCTTGATCAATTTTCTCTAGTTTTGCAGTGAAAAAGTTAAGAAATCAAGAGAAAATTACACTGGAGGAGCTGACGCGTAGCCTCACCCCACGCGTAGCATCAAGAGCTACTTTTGATGTTGACGCTACGCATCACAGCCACGCGTAGCGTCAGTGCTGCGTGGTCTCCACTCCTACTTTTGGCCAACCACCCCACTTGGACCCAATAATGGGCACTCCACTCAGCCCAAGGGCCACCCCAATCAGCATAACTGTCCAAAACTCGTGGAAACATGTCCAAGTGGCCAGGCATGATCAAGATTAATTATTGAAAGTGGCCATTATCAAGTGTTTAATGGAGGCTGAGTCAGGGATCTGACGCGTAGCGTCACAGGGACGCGTAGCGTCAGCACCCTTGCTCAGCCCTATAAATAGGGCCATCCAACACCATTCATAGTATCCCATTCCATACACTTCTCTTCTCTTCTCTCTTGTGCTCGACTCTGAGTACTTTCTTTTGTGAGTTGTAGTTCTAGAATAGTTTTCTAGATACTTGAGTGTGTTTCGGTGTATTGTGATCGTTGTATCGTGAAGTTTTCCATCGTCTTCGCAATGTCAAACTCTGTAAGTGTTGTCTTTACTTTTACCATGTGTAACTAATCTGTTTATGTTGGAATTGGTGAACTAATCTATTGAGTATAATGTTGTGAATTTGACCTCTGCATGTTTATGATTCAAGTCCATGTTAGTATTTCAACCTTTTATTAATATGAACGTCAAATGGGAGAATGATTTTCATGTGTATCGAAACTGGTTTTATTAGTGTAAATGTCAAACGGGAGAATGATTATTTATGCCGTATTGAAACTTGTTTTGACGAAAGTAAAAAGTTGGAATACCCTTGGTATCTCAATTCTATAGGGGTTGTTAACCATTGTTGTCATAAGGCCAGGTCTTAATGCAAGTTTTTACTGAGAAAGCTCACGAGGGATCGGACTTTACGGTGAATTCTTAGAATTTATATCACGAGGGATCGGTTATAATGATTTTAAGCTGCAATGACATGAAACTTGATGATTAAACATGCATGTCTTGAGTTCCTCATTGTTATTCTAGATTAGGGATCCAATTTCCAACATAATTTGTTTATCTGTGTTTATCTCAAGTATCTTACCTATTCTAGATTGCAACTCAACTTTTTAGATAGATTTTATTTTCTTTTTATCCTATGAATCACTCAACCATGCTATCTTGTGAATATTGTATAAACTGTACATAAATCATTCTTTTGTTCATAATTTCCTTCATATTTACCATAGTAAGTAGAAGATTACTGTTGTTATTGGACTTTCAATCCCAGTGGAACGATATCTAAATTTCGAAAACTACAAACGATTGGTGCGCTTGCCAATTCACAAAGCCCGGTTACAACCGCGGGCGAACAAGTTTTCTGGCGCCGTCGCTGGGGATTGAATTGTTTCAGTAAAACAGTAAAATTTTAATTACCGTGGTAAATATTTTTTTTACCTTAGATAATTTTTTTATTTTTTATCATTGTTACACTAACTTTCTTTGTTTAGTTTGTGTATGCAAACTCGATCTACCACAGGTAAAATTTATTTTGATCCTGAGATAGAAAGGTTTGTAAAGAAAATCAAGTCTTTGAAATCTAAAACACAAACTAATTCTTCTTCTACTTCAAAAATTTTTGAAAATTCAAATATGGCTGCTGAAAGGAGAACATTGGGACAGTTTGCTGCTATAAATGGTCCACCCCGAGTTTCGGGAATGTTTCAAGGACCAGTTTTACCAGTGGAAATTAAACCTGCCACTTTAAACATTATTCAAAACAACCAATTTGCTGGTTTAAATCATGAAGAACCGTATGAACATTTAACTGTTTTTTATGAGTTATGCAGCACAATTGGTTTTGAACCCAATCAAGAAGAGTCTGTTTACATGAGACTCTTTCCTTTTTCATTGATTGGGAAAGCAAAAGAATGGTTTAAATCTTGTCCACCGGGTAGTTTTGCAAACTGGTCCGATGTTGAAAGAAAATTTTTGGAAAGATTTTATTCTCCTTCAAAATATTTTGAAGCAATGACAGCCATACACTCTTTTTCCCAAAATAATGATGAATCATTAGGAGAAACATGGGAACGATTCAAGGCACTCTTGAGAAAATGCCCAAACCACAACCTGAACGATGCCGAGAAGGTAAGAATCGTTTATCATGGTTTATTGCCTCAGTTCAAGATGATGTTAGATGCTTGTGCAGGTGGTTCTTTAATGAACAAGACTGTGGAAGAAGCCATAGAAATATTGGAATCAATGGCTATTAGTGACCGACAAGCAAAGCATGAAAGAGGTAATATGCAAAGGAAGCCAGGAATGCTCGAATTGGGAGTAAATGATGCAGTGTTGGCTCAGCAAAAATTACTGACTCAACAAATTGAAGTTATGAGCAAGCAATTGGAAAAACTTCAAATTGCTCAAGTAGCATCACCACCCCCTGCTCAACTTAAAGCATGTACGCACTGTATGGGAGAACAACCATGTGGTTACTGTGGAAATGAGCAAGAGCAAGCCAATTTCATGAACCATCAAAGAGCACCCTTAGGTAATTATCCTTTTAATCATGGAAATTCTTTTCCTAACAATTACCTGCAGGGTTGGCAAAATCAGAATATTGGCTGGAGACAAGATGCTGGACCTTCCAACAGACCTCCTAACAATCAATTCAAGCAACAACAAACTGACAATGCAAGGTTGACAAGAATAGAGGAAGCTATTCAACAGTTATTGCAGTTTGTAGAGACAAATGAAGCTGCCCGAAAAGCATCAGACATACAAATGGGTCAGCTCGCAAAAGAAATAGCTGAATTAAAAAGTTCTGGGTTTTCTGCAAACACTCAAAACCCAAGGGAACAATGTAATGCTGTTTCTATTGATGTTGTAAAAATTGATTGTAAAGAAAAGAGTGAGAAAAAGAAAGAAGGAGAAGAAAAAGAAAGTGAAAAAATAGAAAAAAATGAAAAAGAAAAAAATGTGCAAAGAGATACAGAGCAAGAAACAAACTGTATAACCCCGAAAAAATGTAAAGATCCGGGGAGTTTCACCATTCCTGTAACAATCGGAAACATCAACATCAGGAATGCGTTATTAGATTTAGGGGCTAACATCAACTTGATACCTCTAGATTTAATAAAACGCATTGGTGAATATGAGCTAAAAGAAGCAAAGACAGAATTACAGTTTGCGGATCGCTCTGTCAAAAAGCCTGTTGGGATTGTGGAAGATGTGTTAGTAAAGGTTGATAAGTACCACTTCAAAGTTGACTTTATGGTACTGGATATGAAGGAGGATACTGAGATCCCCCTGATCCTAGGAAGACCTTTCATGAAGACTGCAAAAATCAAAGTGGATGTTGATCAAAGTATGGTTGCAGTCAAAGTTTATGAAGAAGAGGTAAGCTTCAGTGCTCATGAACACCTCAGGATAAGTAATGAGGCAAAGGTTTACCTTTCGACCAAACCAGGTATATCTCTTCCCAATCAATTAAATTGTTTTAAATTAACCGATGCTTTGAAAGATGAAAAACAGGTAAGTAGGCATCGGAAAAGAAGAAAAAGGAAGAAAAAGACAGGTGATTCCTCAAAGAATATTGGGAAACCACCTGATTAATCAGAGGTAATGTCTGGCTGGAGACATGAAACCTAGCGCTCAATGGGAGGCAACCCATTCTTTTCTTTTTGTTTTTAAGGTTGTTTTTCATAAAAAAAAAAAAAAAACCACAAAACAATTTTTAACTTGCTTAAAAGAAAAGGGGTTTTAAACTGAAAAGGCTTTGAAAATTCAAATTTTTGAAATTCAAAAACAGAATCCCACGCGTAGCGCCCACTTGACGCGTAGCGTGGACTCTGCATTTTGGTTCTGATGCGTAGCGTCCCACCCACGCGTAGCGTCAGAGCCCACGTTCAGTTTTTAAAACTGAACTAGAGAGGCCCATCTTAGGGTTTTAAACCTAAAACTTCCTCTCTGCCTCACTTAGTTTTCAAAAAACTTCAAAAAACCTCCTTTTCTCTCTTCCCAAGCTTCTCAATCCCATTGCGCAAGGAATCACAAGTAAGTATTCTAATCCCTTCTCTTTAGTTTTGTTTTTGATTTTTAATTTGTAGAAATAAATGTGGTTAGGATTAGGATTAGAAGACCATTGGGATTGATTGCTGTTAGGAGTTAGGGATTGAATGAAAGTAGTGTAGGTTGAAAAGGGGTTGCTGCTGTGCAACCCCTGTTTTTTCTTTTTTCTGCGCATCCCACGCGTAGCGTCCCACTGACGCGTAGCGTGAGGACGAACTGTAAGCCCACGCGTAGCTTCCCACTGACGCGTAGCGTGGGCAGACAGGCTGATGCGTAGCGTCACACCACGCGTAGCGTCAGCCTCTGTTTTTAAATCTTGCTGTTTGTTTGCTGTTTGCTGTTTTCTTTTGAAATTAATAAATTTTCTTAGTTTATATTTATACTTTCTTGCAACTTTAAATGAATTTTTAATAAATTGTATTTTGTTTTGTATATTATTTGAATATATGTATGTTAATTTCTTTAAATAGTAAAAATTCAAAAAAAAAAAATATATGTCGTTGAATTGCATTTTTATTTGTGAAAAATTTTAGAAAACCCAAAAATATTTTGTTTGCTTGTGTGTGATTTATTTAGTGTGTGTTTAATTTTAAATTTTTACTTTTTGCAGATGGCACCTAAGAAATCCATTCCCACAGCCGGTCCCTCTAAAAGACAGAGGAAGTCCACAGACACTGACACCGCTTCTGAGGATCCTGATTCTCAGAGACAGGAGGTATTGGGACCGAGGGATCCTACTAGATTTCGCACTGATGCGAAGTGGGCAAGATTTCATCAGATCAAGGGCCAGAGACTGATCTGGGAGAGGGTCCTTGATCTAAGTGCAGGAGACTATCCTGAGCTGCAGGATAGAGTACAGCAGAGGAGATGGGGACCTCTATTCTCCCTACCTACTGAGGGGGACCCCATCTTAGTAATGGAGTTTTATGCAAATGCTTACAGGACCCGCCAGGACGCACCAAATCTTGGGCAGCAGCGGACGAGTTGGGTTAGAGGCCGGCATATCTCTTATGACCGGGACACCATCAGTACCCTACTGGGTAACCCTTGGGAGCCTACTCCCGAGGATGACACTTGTTTCTGGAAGGAAAACAGAAACAAGATTCTTGCTGAGGGAGAGTTAGGATACTCCCTCGAGGAGGTTGCTCATTTTCTGAGCAAGGATGGAATCTTTTTCAACCTGAGTAGGGTTGGAAGGAGTCCATCTAACCTCCTCAAGACCCAGCTTACCCCCATAGCCCAGGCGTGGTCCCACCTCATGCTCCATAATATCACTCCTGTCACCCATCTTTCTTCCCTTCCAGTGGAGCGTTGTTGCCTCCTTTATTCTATCCTCCAGGGCCACACCATTGATATCGCAGAGCTTATCTCCGAGCAGATTCACTTTTATGCCCTTGGGTATAAAGTGAATCGCCCCATACCCTTTCCTCTCATCATATCTGCCTTACTGAGGAGGCAGGGAGTCATTGTACCTTCACCTGAGTTTACTAGTTCTTTAGGGAGAGTCCCTAAAGTTCTAGTAAACAGAGATTATTTTGTGCAGCAGTGCGAGCTTCCACCACTAGAGCAGGAGGCTCAGCCCCGACCTCGGAGGAGGAGACCACCAGTGCAGCCTCCATCTGATGATGCTGTTACACAGGGCTTTGCCCGGATGACACTTGAGCATCAGCATATGATGCAGATGATGGCTGCCACTCACAGAGCTTATATTCATCTTCACGATGAATTCTATCAGTACAGGTTACAGGGAGAGGGAGCACCTTATGTCACCCCAGCTGAGTTTGCAGCACATGTAGCTTGGCCTGGAGATTTACCCACCTACCCTGAGACTGGTGGATCTTCTAGTGCACATCATGACTCTGATGGTGATGATGATGAGGAGGAGGAGGAGGATGATGATGATCAGATGGAGGATTGAGGATGCCATCTTCATTTATTTTGAGTACATTTATTTTTAGTTATATTTGGATTTACATTTACATTGATATTTACATTTTATATTATGGCATTTTTATCATTGTGTGGTGTGTTTATTCGTTTTTGCTCATTCGAAAAATAATTCTTCTTTTAAATGAATGAATCAAATTTTCGTTAGTAAGTTAGTTTATACACTTAGAGTTTTTACACAATAAAACCAATTTTGTTAAAATCAATTTATGATTCTTTATAACTTAGGAATTTTGATAAATTTAATTACAATAAGTTTATTAACCATCAAGCAAAATTTCAATAACCCGGTGAGTTGAAAGATCCTTTTTACACACTTGAGGGTTTTAATCGACATATTTTCAATTCGAATTGATTTTGCTTTAATCTCTGATGTGTGTTGTTGTACAGAGAATTCGGGAAAATGATCAAGGCACATTTATTGGTGAAACAAAACTTTGGGCCAAACAGCTTACCTTGGTAAAAAGTCTTTTATCCTTTGCAAGCCCATTTGAGCCTAAAATAAAATTCTTTGATACCCTTAAAGCCTAAATTTGTTTTTACCATTCCCTATACTTGATTGATTAAAAGAGCAGTTGAAATAAATGAAAAATATTTTGAGTGTTCTCACAAAAATGGAGAGTGAAAATAAGCAACTTGATTCTTTTCAAAAAGAAAATATGGAAAAGAAAAGTCAAAAATAGTGAAAAGAATCAAGTTGGGGGTATTTATTTTTCATCAATAAAAAAATAAATGAGAGTTTGGATCAAGAGAAAGCCTAAGGATTGTAAAATGCTCTTTTATGATTTCAGGTTTTTGAATTCCAAGAAAAACCATTGATTCTTGTAAACCAAGCCTCATTACAACCCGTGAAAAGACCTTGTGATTTTCGAATTAACTCTGTATAAATAACCATTGATTAGATGACAAACAAAGTTAAATTCGTTTGATTTTATGATTGATTGAGTGAAACAGGTTACCAATTGTATAGAGATAAACACTTGTGAGGTAAGCCTGAAATTCTGCTTGGTTGTTAATAGAATATTGTAAATAATTTTATCATTAAACTTTTGTTATATTTGAATCAGTTTTTGATTATTACAAAATAGTTGAAATTGTGTAATTATTTTTTGTGGTAAATTTTCGAACTAACTTAAAAATTTGATTTCAAATTTTTATTCTTCTTATTTTTCTCTCTTGCTCGAGGACGAGCAATGTCTCAAGTTGGGGGTATTTGTTAGTCCTCAAATTTTCAATAAAATCTTACATAAAAATTTCATAAAATTCATAAAAATTAGTTTAATTTGTTAGAAAATTAGGATTTAAATTCAATAAATGAGTGTTGTTGAAAATAATCTGCCCTTGATCAATTTTCTCTAGTTTTGCAGTGAAAAAGTTAAGAAATCAAGAGAAAATTACACTGGAGGAGCTGACGCGTAGCCTCACCCCACGCGTAGCATCAAGAGCTACTTTTGATGTTGACGCTACGCATCACAGCCACGCGTAGCGTCAGTGCTGCGTGGTCTCCACTCCTACTTTTGGCCAACCACCCCACTTGGACCCAATAATGGGCACTCCACTCAGCCCAAGGGCCACCCCAATCAGCATAACTGTCCAAAACTCGTGGAAACATGTCCAAGTGGCCAGGCATGATCAAGATTAATTATTGAAAGTTGCCATTATCAAGTGTTTAATGGAGGCTGAGTCAGGGATCTGACGCGTAGCGTCACAGGGACGCGTAGCGTCAGCACCCTTGCTCAGCCCTATAAATAGGGCCATCCAACACCATTCATAGTATCCCATTCCATACACTTCTCTTCTCTTCTCTCTTGTGCTCGACTCTGAGTACTTTCTTTTGTGAGTTGTAGTTCTAGAATAGTTTTCTAGATACTTGAGTGTGTTTCGGTGTATTGTGATCGTTGTATCGTGAAGTTTTCCATCGTCTTCGTAATGTCAAACTCTGTAAGTGTTGTCTTTACTTTTACCATGTGTAACTAATCTGTTTATGTTGGAATTGGTGAACTAATCTATTGAGTATAATGTTGTGAATTTGACCTCTGCATGTTTATGATTCAAGTCCATGTTAGTATTTCAACCTTTTATTAATATGAACGTCAAACGGGAGAATGATTTTCATGTGTATCGAAACTGGTTTTATTAGTGTAAATGTCAAACGGGAGAATGATTATTTATGCCGTATTGAAACTTGTTTTGACGAAAGTAAAAAGTTGGAATACCCTTGGTATCTCAATTCTATAGGGGTTGTTAACCATTGTTGTCATAAGGCCAGGTCTTAATGCAAGTTTTTACTGAGAAAGCTCACGAGGGATCGGACTTTACGGTGAATTCTTAGAATTTATATCACGAGGGATCGGTTATAATGATTTTAAGCTGCAATGACATGAAAATTGATGATTAAACATGCATGTCTTGAGTTCCTCATTGTTATTCTAGATTAGGGATCCAATTTCCAACATAATTTGTTTATCTGTGTTTATCTCAAGTATCTTACCTATTCTAGATTGCAACTCAACTTTTTAGATAGATTTTATTTTCTTTTTATCCTATGAATCACTCAACCATGCTATCTTGTGAATATTGTATAAACTGTACATAAATCATTCTTTTGTTCATAATTTCCTTCATATTTACCATAGTAAGTAGAAGATTACTGTTGTTATTGGACTTTCAATCCCAGTGGAACGATATCTAAATTTCGAAAACTACAAACGATTGGTGCGCTTGCCAATTCACAAAGCCCGGTTACAACCGCGGGCGAACAGCAACCTGCATCACAATGCTAAAAAGGAGACCACATGGGAGAGTGAGTTATACATTCAAAATGATGAATAATATATATATATTGTGATCATGTGTATATGCATACAAACGTCATGTGTGCTTTGCTATCAAATCATCAAATTATCATTCATATATCATCTCATTACTATAATAGGCATACAAGCCTCATGAATTGCAATTCATATCATAAATAAGCACAACATATACACAATCACATACATAATCTCTTTGCCACTTATCAACAAGGGCATTTATAATCTTTATCGTCATTATTCCATTCAGGTTCCACTCAAATACCTCCTCGCAAGGGGTCTCTCAACACTCGTGGTCATCCCATTTCAAATGCCATGGTCTTAAAGCTAATGCATATATCAACTGTTTAATGCATATGCAACGGATCCGATTTTCAAATTCAACAATAATCACAATCACTTAAATTATCATCATCACTCAGGGATACACCCTTCGTGGCACCCCGCAAGGTGATTTATTCAACAACAATAGGACAATGTCCTCTTCACTCCGGGATATACCCTTCGTGGCACCTCGCAAGGTGATATATACAACCATATGATCAACATCATCTTCACTCCGGGATTTACCCATCCTGGCACCCCGCAAGGTGATTTATTCAACAACAATTACGATAACATCGTCTTCACTCCGGGATATACCCTTCGTGGCACCCCGCAAGGTGATATATTCCATATTATTCAACAGCAATAGGACAACGTCCTCTTTACTCAGGGATTTACCCTTCGTGGCACCCCGCAAGGTGATATATTCCATATTATTCAACAGTAATAGGACAACGTCCTCTTTACTCAGGGATTTACCCTTCGTGGCACCCCGCAAGGTGATATATTCAACATTATTCAACAACAATAGGACAACGTCCTCTTCACTTAGAGATATACCCTTCGTGGCACCCCGCAAGGTGATTTATTCAACACTAATGCATATCAATGCCATGCTATGCCATGAATGCAACAATGCAATAATGCATGTGCTCAACAACCTCGCAAGGATATCTCACCCTCTCACTTAGGGATATATTTCAATTTTGGCATCTTAATAATTATTCATAATCATTTACAAAGCCCCTCAAGGCACATCGTTCATATAATTGGCATCTCAAAGGCCATAACATCATTTCACAACAATCCACACATGGATGTCAAAGGGCATAGCAAACATCATAATATTAATTCACACATGTAACAACAAGGTATTTTCAGAACATATATATGTATATAGCAATCATCATTGCCTCACACACGTACAAGTCAATTACTTGTATTCACCACAAGGGTGTCATAATATTTCTCATTATTCATCAGTGTCACTATATGTTCATTCGGTGGTTTCCAACCCATTATTCATCACCGTTATCTCATAATTAAGATGGCAACACAACAATCTGTTTTATCATGTCATAGTCATATATATATATATATATATATATATATATATATATCTTTATACATCCCTCAAGTATCAAATAATATAAGGGAAAAAGGCCCAGAACCATCAGGACTAAGAAAAGAAGGGTCAACATAATCAAAACCGAGAGAAAAGAAGGGAAAATACTAACAGCGCTCACTCGCTCAAGCGAGGCACACATTCGCTTGAGTGAGACAGCCCATCTCGCTTGAGCGCCTCAGCTCGCTTAGGCAAAATCAAGCCAGTATCTAGTTCCCAGGTTACTCGCTTGGGCGAGACACTACACACCCAGCCAATCGCTCGGGCGAAATAGCTCCAGTAGCTAATTTTACACTTACTCGCTTGAGCGAGGTATCCACTCACTTGAGCAGGAATCATTCAATACCAGCACAACTCATAACTTAACTTGGGCGAAAACTCCTTGCCCAGCATATAACTCCCAGGGCCGAGCATATACTTACTCACTCAGCAATTCTCCCAGCACTCGGGTTCCTGTTGATAGAATACCCCAAAACCAACCCATCATTCATTCGGCTTTTACTCGATAAAATTTATCCAGATCCGAGTCATCTCACACTTCGCTTCTCACTTGGCATGACAATCTAGACCGACCTATTTTTCATTCAACTAAATCATTCCAGGGCCGACTCACACTCACATAGTCTATCACTCGGCTAATTACTCCAAAACTGACTCATTACATGATTGATCGTTCACTCGGTAATTCATCTCAACACCGACTTATCTTACTTGGTTTTCTACTCGGCAAAATCAATCAAAGCCGACTCGTCTCTCACTTGGCCTTTCACTCGGCAATTTATTTCAAACCCGAGTCATCTCTTAATCAGTCTTCCACTCAGTAATCTCATGCCAAATCTGAGTCATCTCAAACAGTCTTTAACTCGGTAATTTCATTCTAAATCCGAGTCATCTCAATCAGTCTTACACTCGGCTAGACAATTCCAAGACCAACCATCACTCTCGGTTTCCCACTTGGAAAAATACTCCAAACCGAGTCTTTTCTCATTTGGTTTTCCACTCGGTAACTTATTCCAAAAACCAACTTCCTTTCATTTTTATACGAGTGAAGTTATTCCAGAATACTTCTGGACAACACACCTTGTGTTCCCACTCGGTGCCATCCCCACTCGGAATTACACACACAGAGAGACTTCACTCGGAACGAGTTACTTTGAACTCAGAAATTTCCACTCGGAACTCCACTGCTCGGAGTATCACATAGAGAGACCTCTCACTCGGAAAAATACGCACTTCCTCACTCGGAAGGTTCTGCCTTGGCATAGCCCACACGAAATTTCACTCGGAAATTCACCACAGATCATGTATTATTTTCTAAGTCCACACTCGGGTGGAATTCTTCTAGAATCAATGTTCTCCCTTGCTCGCTCAAGCGCAGCCACGCCCGCTTGAGTGAAATTCGTCCAGAACCTCACCTGATCACAACACACTCTACTCGCTCGAGCGGAACACTCCCTCGCCTGGGCAAAATTAGCCCAGAGGCCATAATATTGGTGCAGGGGACTCTCGCCTGAGCGAGATCCCATCTCGCCTGAGTGAGAAAACCAGGACAGAGGTAGGAAACGAAAATTCTTACAACTCAACATATGATTTCACATTTTAGGCCTACTAAATCATATCCAACACATCATATACGATATTTGAGGCACATTCAACTCGTTCTAAGAGTTCTCACTCGGAATTTCTCATTATAAGCCAAATTTGGATATATCCAACTGCTCATACACATCATGAAAGGCATATACATCCTGTTCAAATATTCATACTTATACATTTCTATTTTAAACTTAATATTCACATTAAACTCAAACTTATCCACATCAAATATACAAATGCATACTTCCACAATAATCATCATATAATCTTACTGCATCATCCACAAAAACAACCATTTGCCATTCTCATTAATCCAATAAATATAGACATGGCAAGGCAAGCATGAGTATTCATCACATACAATAATCACTATCAATTTACTCATGCAATTTGAATGTTAACTTCTCTCCTACCTCGAGGGAAGAGCCGAATCATTCCAATGCTCCAAAAGCTCCATCGCATCACCCAAAATATAATCTACATAATATACATATGCATTCATGCAATTAATAAGCCATCATAATTCTAAACACTTGCTAGTTTATCATAAAGCTTAACCCCAAGTCCTAGACTTGCTAAACACCAAGTTATATAATTGTATTAGGCTTCGGGAAATTCCCAAAGCCAAGATCCTCTAGATCTTAAAGACCAACTAATCCAACAGCATCATCATCTTGCCCATTACATAATGTAGTCTTAAATCTCCTCAATCCTTCAAACATCATCATTGTTACTCAATATTCAACTTAGCCGTCATATCCTTCAATAATCACAATTAGTCATTCAAATTTAAATGCCACACCACAATGGTCTAGAACCTCATCAAGTCACAATCTTATCATACCAATATGTATATCCATTGGTTCTACCATTAAGGATTATCTACAATGTTCATCATTGCTCATCACTATAACTAACAACATATATATCAAACATCACCCATTCACTTCCAATTCAACCTTCAAGTCATAATATATACATTTTCTCAAATTCTTAAGGCAAGGGTTTTTCATCAAAACCCAACAACATTTACCCATGCTCATTAATCAATATCAATGGCCATCTTTCATCATTAATACCATTCTTCAATATCATTAAACCTACATTCTACACACATTTCACACTTTCCCCAATTTATTAGAGTTAGGGTTTCACTAAAACCCAACAACACCATAAATGCTCATTTATTTTCCACTCATCCAAGTATTAACTCCATGCATCTATAATAACCCACCATTAATGCCATAATGACAATACCCCACCTTAGGGTTTCCTCATTTAAAGCTTCTCCCAACAACCCTTATGCAATAAATACTCTCCTAAATACATAGAACCCAAAATCTAAGGCATAAAACTCATGAAAATGATGAGGAACTTACCTCACCCAAAGAAACAACATGAGCTTCCACAAGAGGAAAGAGCCACACGAAAACAGAGTGGGAGAAGAAGGAGGAGTTCCAGCACAAGCTTCTCCTTCAGGCTTCCATAAAAATGAAAATGGTGGAGGAGGGGAAGGCCACCATGCGTTTTGGGTTTTGAAGAGAAGAAGAAGAAAAAGAGGTGAGGAAAAGAGAATAATGAGGATGAGAAGAAGTAGCGTGAAGCATGAGAGGAAGAAGGGTTTATGTTTTTAATAGTCTTGCTTCACATTAAAATTTCACCGTTTTATAATAAATAGGCTCTCAGTTCGGGCTCAATACTAATTCCAAAAATTATTCTGAATATAGATTCGGATTCCCAATAATATTCTTAATAGCCCTGACCAAAGGCATCTCAATCGGAGATACTTGGTCCAACACCCATATTCTAACCGGGTATAATTTTATCCCTTAAATCTCAATAAATTATAATTATCCATAATAAATCCCAATTTAATCATTCCAATACTTTTGGGATACAAATCAACTCATATACAATTATTTATTATTCATTCTCCCTAATTATTCATTTTTATAAAATTCGGGGTGTTACATTTGTCCTCAAGCAAATACTCAGATTAATTAAATCAATTGCATTTACTTAAAACAATCAACCTTTCCTTAACTTAAATCATACCATAATTATTGAATACCAATCATGCTTTCTTTCCCAAATTCTAAAAATATAATTACTCATACCTCCTTTTGAGAAACAAGTTGGTGATACTTCCTCACTGGATTAGTGTTTCACTCTTCTCTCAGTGTATAGGGTAATTGCATACACTCATCACCTGCATAATTGCCAGATCAACATAGGCTTGCAACAGTTCTAAACATCATGACATATGCTAGCACAATTGGATCAGTAAGGGCTTTTTAAGCTTGTAATAGGTTTAAGCTACAGGCTCTATTTTTGTTTTTCTAGTATATGTTGAGTTAAAAGATGTGCCCACTGATGCCTTGCCTCAATCTTAACTTAAATGTCTTTTCTAACTAGCTCTTTTGCTTTTATTTTTCTTCAAATGAAGGGGTGCTTTGTACTTCCTTCTCTTTCAATCCTTTGGACTCTTTCTTTCTTTCTTTTCTTCCATCTCTTTTTTAAAATTTTTTTTTAATACCATTTTTTTCTCTTGTGGTGCTTTGCTTTTTCTTTGCTGATTTTTCACTTTTCTTTTGCTTTTGCTGTTCTTCCTTTCATTTATCAAAATCCTCATCTATAATTAAGGTCAGAGTGTGTCCTTTGATTGCTGTTAGGCACACTCTTCATCCCCAAACTTAGAACTTGCTAGTCCCTAACAATAAGATAAGACTCAGCAATCCATCAGTGGTACATCCAGGGATAATTCTTTTGGTTTTTCTCAGATAAATAGGCTTGTAAAGTTAGGTACATAAGTAGAATGAAAGGGTCTCAGGCACAAAATATAATTGTTAGGTCAAAGGATAATTAATAATTATTAGGATGGCTAAATTTGGCCCTAGCTAAATGAACAAAGAAGGCCTTCATTATTTCTAAATGGCAAACATACAATCATTTAGCAAGTACTGGAGCAAATTCTGTCTCACTAAGCAAGAATGCAGGCACACTCAGAAAAGAATTAATAAAGGCTCAAAAGCTAATAATAAAACAGGTAATCAGCCAATCATGTCCCCAAACTTAATGCAAGATTATAAACTCAGATTGCTAACTAGCATGCTGAATAAATAAATAATATAAGATTGAAATAGTTATGGACAGGGATCATGAATCAAGAAATGCAAATTAATTAATTTATCCAACTAAAGTCTGAGAATCAGCAAATTTTAAATTATTAAGATGGATTCTAAATTAAACATAATTAACATAGTTTATCAATCAATGAGACGAAAGGATAGATTACTTCCCTTTTTAGCTGAATGGTAGTGAATGGTGAGGAATGGTGTGCATGAATTTAATAATATAATTCAGAAAAGAAATAACAACAAACAACTTAACATAGAAATAAAGTTCCATTACACTGAAAAGAAAATACATTGTTCAAAAGAATATTTAAACAAAGTCATTACAACTTGAAAATAGCAAAATAACACATAAACAAAGTAAAAGATCAGTCATCCTCTTCTTTATTTTCTTCATTCATAGACTCATGATTATCTTGCTCAGTGTAGGGTGGAAATTCAGCTGCTAAGGGTGTGTCATCAGGGGAATGATGAATCCAATGGAAGCCAACCATAGGTCTCTGTCAGGTGGAACTCTCATTTCTTCAATGTGATCCACATTCATTGCAGTGGCAAGTTTTCTCAGCATGAGATCATGGTTCATGACCAGATCATAGGTTCCTAGCTACATCTTCTTCATAACTTGAAGTTCCTACATTACCATGGACATATCAGAAGAAGTACCTGCTCCTGTTGGAGGTGGTGGTGCAAAAGATATTGGTTTAGGTTGTCTGGGACGCTTTGACTCTTGGGGCATAAATTGTCAATGTGGTTTATCACCCATTGCTTGTCCATAATCCTTTCAGGCTTTACCTTTGTTAGTTCCTCATAATTCACCCTAGCCTGATTCCTTTTGGCCAACAAAGTAATAACAGAGCAATGTGGCAGTTGGAGATTTTTTTTCAAGGTTTTTCATCATCTCCTCCAATATTAACTCACCCAGATTAACATACAAGCCTCTCATTAAATAGTAAATCAGCACCAACCTCTTAATAACAACTTCAGTAGAATGAGCCACAGGTTGCAGGGAAGAAAGAACATAGTGGCACCATAAGAGAGGGAGATGATTCAAACAACTCTTCCTGACACTTTTTGGTGCACCATTTGCTTTTTTTATATATGCAGCTCCTTGTTTACAACATTCCTCTAAAATTTCTTTCCTAAGATTTTCATTTTTAACTCTATGAAAGATATCTACTTTCCATGTGTAGTGACATCCTTCCTCATCCAATATAGGTACTTTGAACAGCTTATTCAATATGTGACCAGTTAAAGGAATGGTGACTCCTCTCAAGAAGGAAGAAAAAGGAAACTTATCTTCCATAGAATGAGTCCTCATATTGGCATAGAATTCTCTAGTGAGTTCCTGGTAACCATTGCCTAAATTCTCATTAAAGAACTGCCATCCCCTTTTAATCATAGCTACTTTTATATCAAAATCAGAATAATTATCTTCCTCCAGCACTAGAGCTCTATCCCTTATTACTCCCCTACGTTTGAACTTATTCTCATAATCTTGGGCGGCCTTGGAATCTCTAAACCTATACCCATCAAAACCCTCAACTGTCTGAGACTTATTTTCTCCCTCAAGGCTTTTACTCCTTTCTGTTGATGAAGAATCAGGGATACTGATAGTAGCTACCCCTTTTCCTTTCTCTTTTTGGGCTGCTTTCATATTTTCTATTTCAACATTTTTTTCAGGTTTTCTACAAAGTCTTTGTGATCTTTTGATCATGGTGAGTGTTAAGATGGTATTTATAATGCCTAAATAGATACAAATATACACACAGCACAACCATAACAAAATGAAAATATAAGATGAACAGATATGCTAGATGAAAGAAATTTGAAATTGAAACAGTGAACTACAATAATTCTAACTATAAAGTGAAAGTAAGAACTAAAAAGATGGTACCTTTCAAAGAAATTGGAGACTGTGCCTTTTCCTCTTCAAAACCCAAGGTTCTAGCGTAAAGAGTTAGGGTTTGTACACTGAGAAGGTTTTATACTGTTAAGCCTACTACCTGAGGTACACGTAACTACGCTGAAATCTTGGCGTATAAACGTCCAAATAAAAACACACAGGTAGCATCAGGTATGAGTCACGCTCAAGTGACCCATTATTTGCTTAAGCGAATTATATACAAGGGAATGTCACGCTCAAGCGTGAGAAACTACGCTCAAGCGATGAACTAACAGGTATTAGATTGCTTTAATATGGCACTCACGCTTAAGCTTACAGCATCACGCTTAAGTGAAAATTTTGGAACAGAAGTTTTCCAACTGCCTCAGCCCGATCATGCTCAAGCGTGAGCTTGGGGCGCTTAACCGTGGTAGTAGGACACAAGTCACGCTCAACGTATGAAATTCTAAGCTTAAGCATGGGTTTCATATTAGGCACCAGTGACGATCACGCTCAAGCGTGGATTTGGGCTCTCAAGCGAGGGACTTATATACAAGTCACGCTCACGATCACGCTCAGAGCGTGAAGACATACACTTAAGCACGAGGTGGAACAGGGGGGGTAAGATAAGTCGCTCAAGCGACACAAAGGCATGCTCAAACATAAAGGTAAATTCCATAATCACGCTCACGATCACGCTTAAGCGTGATGTTCCTAGCTCAAGCCTGGCAGTTGCTATGTATCATGCTTCAAGCATGAATGAAGGACACTCAAGTACGAAAGTATGCTATCAAGTACTAGGGGTCACGCTTAGAGTGTGAAGACATACGCTCAAGCGCAGGAATCAGTTCAAAGGGTCACGTTCAAGTGTGGACCTGAGTTCGCTCAAGCGCGAAGCTTATAACAAGGTCACGCTCAGGCGTAAGAAAGTTACACCCAAGTGAACAGGCACACTTACAAAAGGAAAAATCACGCTTCAAGTGTAATTAAGTCACGCTCAAGCACCACAGTATTTTGCTCAAGCGCAATCAAGTTCGCTCAAGCGCCAAGGGTACCTGATTCTAATTCTAGATAATGGATTTACAAGTACGTACACTGGGAATTGAGCATATGAACGCTCAAACCTTATTCAAAAATTTACAAGATTATTCACACCTTGATCAAAATTTTTAGTTTTCTTTTATTGTTCCAACACAAAACACAGAATACAACAATTTAAAATGTAGGGTTGCCTCCCTAGAGTGCTTCTTTAAGGTCACTAGCTTGACCTTCTGACATCTAAGAAGATGCCTACAACAGCATGGAGGTTTTCTGCCTATCAAACTCTCCTCCAAAGTAGAGTTTGAGTCTTTGGCTATTCACTTTAAAAGTTCTATCAGTGGTTGGTTCTTTCAACTCAATTGCACCATGAGGGAAGACCTCATTCACAATAAAAGGTCTAGACCATTTAGATCTAAGTTTTCTTGGAAAGGTCCACCCACTTGGAGCCATAATCCACAGCAACAAGGATATATTCATTGGAGAATGACTTTGGGAAAGGTCCTATGAAGTCAATGCCCCAAACATCAAATAACTCCACAACTAAAATATTTGTCAAAGGCATGCTGGCTTTAGTAGAGAGGCCTCCACTTCTTTGACACTTATCATACCTTTGAACATATACTTTAGCATCTTAAAATATTGTTGGCCAATAAAAGCCACATTACAAAACTTTTGTTGTTGTTCTAGAGGCACCATGGTGTCCTCTAAAATAGGACTTATGGCAGTGCCATAAGAGTCTTTCTTGCTCAGATTCAGGCACACATCTCCTGATAATTCCATTTACTCCTATCTTATACAGGAATGGATCATCCCATAGAAAAGTTTTACTGTCATCAAAGAATTTTTTCTTCATTTGGGATGTCCACCCTTCAGGTACCATAGAGGCACTTTTAAAGTTGACCATATCAACATACCATGGCCTTGTGATAATTGCCATCAGCCTCTTATCTGGGAATTCTTCTTTAATCAAGATAGAATCAGATTCACCCTCCAGACAAGAGAGCTGATCAGCCACTGAGTTCTCCACTCCCTTTTTATCTCTTATTTCCAAATCAAACTCTTGGAGTAAAAGAACCCGTCTGATCAATCTTGGCTTTAATTCTTTTTTAGCTAGCAAGTACTTAATTGATGAATGATCTGTATACACAATGACCTTAGCACCAATCAAGTAAGCTCTGAATTTATTAAATGCATACACCATAGCAAGCATTTCTTTTTCAATGGTGGTGTAATTTATTTGATACTCATTTAATACTTTGCTAGCATAATAAATGACATGTGTTAATTTTTCTTTCTTTTGTCCTAGCACAGCTCCTATAGCAAAGTCACTTGCATCACACATTAGTTCAAATGGTAAAGACCAATCAGGTGCTGCAAGGATTGGAGCTGAAACTAATCTTTGTTTCAAATTTTCAAAAGCCTTGACACAGTTTTCATCAAAAACAAAAGCATGATCTTTCACAAGTAAATCAGTCAAAGGCTTAGTTATTTTTGAAAAGTCTTTTATAAATCTCCTATAAAAGCCAGCACATCCTAAGAAACTCCTCACTCCTTTCACATTGATTGTAGGAGGAAGTTTTTCAATGATATCAATCTTGGCTCTATCTACTTGAGCGCCCTCAGCAGAGATTTTATGGCCAAGGACTATCCCTCCTTTAACCATAAAATAACACTTTTCCCAGTTAAGGACAAGATTAGTCTCTTGACATCTCACCAGCACCTTAGATAGGTTGCTGAGGCATGTATCAAAACTATTTCCAAACACAGAGAAGTCATCCATAAACACCTCAATGAACTTCTTTACCATGTTCCCAAAAATTGCCAGCATACACCTTTGAAAGGTTACTGGTGCATTGCACAAACCAAAAGGCATGCGCCTATATGCAAAGATTCTATAAGGACAGGTGAAGGCTGTCTTCTCTTGATCTTTTGGATTAACCACAATTTGGTTGTAACCAGAATATCCATCAAGGAAGCAGTAATACTCATGACCTGACAGCCTCTCAAGCATTTCATCTACAAATGGTAAAGAAAAGTGGTCTTTTCTGGTGGAGTCATTAAGCCTTCTATAATCTATGCACATTCTCCAACCTGTAGTTGGTCTAGTGGCAATGACTTCACCGTTTTCATTTTTAACAGTGGTCATTCCTCCTTTCTTAGGCACCACTTGGACTGGACTAATCCAAGCACTGTCCGAGATAGGATAGATAATCCCAGCATCAAGAAGTTTAACCACCTCTTTCCTTACAGCTTCTTTTATTATGGGGTTTAATCTTCTTTGTGGCTGAACAACAGGGGAATAGTCATCTTCCATTAAAATTTTACACATACAAAATGATGGACTAATTCCCTTTAAATCAGAAATATTCCAACCAATAGCAGACTCATGTTTTCTTAAAACCCCTATCAATTTTTCTACATCCTCATCTTTTAATTCAATATTAATGATTACAGGATGTGATTCATTATCTCCTAAGAAAACGTATTTCAAATGAGAAGGCAAAGGTTTTAAATCAAGTTTTTCTTCAAACACCTCTTTACCTTTCTCAATTTTAGTATTATTTAATTTTTCTTTATTTTCATTTTCAAAATCACCTACTTCACATGCTTCAAGTAGGTTCAGCAACTCAGTATGTGAGCCATTTAACTCCTCGGTCTTAGAGTCAAAATCATCCTCCAAAAAGGCTTGTAAAACCTCTTCTTCAGTTTTTAACAACATAGGAGTCTTATAACTTTTGATTTCTTCAATCATAAAACAATCCATCTTCTCAGCTGGATGTTTCATAGCATTAAAAACATTAAAAGTTACCTGCTCCTCTTGAACTCTCAGTATGAGTTCTCCCTTCTCTACATCAATTAAAACTCTACCTGTAGCTAAGAAGGGTCTTCCTAAAATCAAAGGAATTTCTCTATCAGCTTCCATATCCAAAACTATAAAGTCTGCTGGAAAGATAAACTTATCTACCTTAACTAATAAGTCTTCCAGCATCCCATGAGGATATTTGATAGACCTATCAGCTAAATGCAAAGACATGCAAGTTGGTTGGAAGTCATTAATTCCTAACTTCCTTATTAAAGACAAAGGCATGAGGTTTATGCTAGCTCCTAGATCACATAAAGCACTTCCTACATGAACATCCCCTATTGCACAAGGTATTGTAAAAGATCCAGGATCTTCTAGCTTTTGAGGAAGTTTCTTTTGAATAATTGCACTACACTCTTGAGTGAGGGCAATCATTTCATCTCCCTTAAGCGTTCTCTTCTTAGACAAAAGTTCTTTAAAAAATTTAGCATATGAAGGCATCTCTTGCAATTCCTCAGCAAAGGGAATATTTATGTGAAGCTTTTTAAACACATCCAAAAACTTAGCAAACTTTTGCTCTTCTATCTGTTTCTTAAATCTATGTGGAAATGAAGCATTCTTTAATTTCTCAAGAGTTAGCTTGACAGCTTCCTCCAAGATCAAATCAATCTTTTTCTTTTTCTTTTGATGGACTTGATTTTCTTTTTCTATTTCTAATTCATTTTTATTGTCAGTATTATCAATAACTTGCTCACTTTCCTACTCTATTTCATTTTCAGCATCTTTTTCTAAACTCACTTCCTGACTTGGAGGTGGGAGAAGAATTTTCCCACTCCTAGTAGTTATTGTTTTGCAATGTTCCCTTGGATTTACCTCAGTATCTCTAGGAAAATTGCCTGATTGTCTCTCAGCTAATTGTTTTGACAGCTGTCCAACCTAATTTTCTAAATTTCGAATGGACGCTTCTTGATTTTTAAAGCTGGCCTGAGTGGACTGAATGAACTGAGATAACACATTCTCAAATTCATACTTTTCCTTAGAGGGAGGGGGAAGAGATTATTGTCTATTTATGGTTTGATTTTGTGGCATATTTTGATTCAAATGTGCACCTTTCTGCCATGAAAAATTGGGGTGATTCCTGTAGTTAGGATTAAAGGAATTAGAGGGATAATTCCTTTAAAATTGTTACTGCCCCATGTAATTCACTTGCTCAGTAGGAACATTTGGATCACACATGCCATTTTCATGATCTCCACCACAAAAATCACAACTCATCATACAAACTTGACTAGGCTTTTGAAGTTCTGAAATCTATACACTTAATTTCTCCAAAGCCTGAGTCATCAACTTACTTTGAGCCAAATAAGCATCCTGTGCTTCTAATTCTAATATCCCTCTCTTAGGGATTTTGCTCCTTTCACTAACTAAACATTCATTTGAAGCCATTACATCAATCAATTCTATAGGTTCTTCTACAGTTTTTGTGGTCAATGAACCTCCAGCTGAGGCATCAATCAAGACCCTAGTTACTGGTCTTACACCATTATAGAATATGGTAACTTGCTGCACATTAGGAATTCTATGGTAAGGACATTTCCTTAAAATCTCTTTATACCTATCCCATGCTTCCATTAGAGATTCACCTTCTCTCTGCTGGAAATAAGTGATTTCAGTGCGTAATTCGGCATACTTGGAAGGAGGGAAATATTTAATTAAAAATTTTCTTTGTAAATCCTCCCAAGTAGAGATACTACCTCTTGGTTGGCTTTGCAACCAAGCCTTAGCCCTGTCCCTTAAAGAAAAAGGAAATAATCTCAGTCTTATTGCCTCTTCAGGGACTCTATTCATTTTCACAGTATCACAAATTTGGAGGAATGTTGCTAGATGCAGATTTGGATCCTTAACCTCACTTCCTCCGAATTGATCATTTCTAACCAACTGCAGTAAAGCCGGTTTAAGTTCAAAGTTATTGGCTGCAATCGGAGGCCTAAGGATGCCAGATTGCGATCCTTCTTCAGTAGGCCTAGAGTAGTAACCTAGTGTAACTCTCCTCTATTCCATTTCTTTCAGCTCTTTTTGCTTTTTCTCCTTTCTAAGCTTACGCTCTAACAAATCAATATCAGGATCAAAGAAGAAAGGCTCCCCGCTGTTCCTTGACTACATACACCAAATATTTCACACAACAAAAGTAAAGCTACTGCTACTGTTACACACAAACAAACTACTACTATACTAATGAGAATTAAACTACTTACTAAATGTAAAAACAAAATTAAATGGTTCAGTCGAGTACCGGTCCAAGGATTGTTGATATTACTCAACAATCCCCGGCAACGGCGCCATTAACTTGATGCAACAAATCCGGAGCCATTAACTTGGTGTGAAATCCTAAATTATTATCGACTTATTGTGTGACTCTCAGAGGATTTATTCTCTTTTGGCAAGCGTACCAATTATTAAATTTGTAATATATTTGATCGTTTCAACAGGGATGGTGATAATTACCACAATCTTAGACTAGTACAAGCTGAACCAATGCAAGCAGATGCAAATCATTCTGTTTTTCTGTTGTTTTATATTTTCTATGTTTTTGTATTTTCAGAAGCAGTACAAAATATGAAATGTGATTAATGGAAGATAGGTTAGGATTACTTCAACTTACAACTTCATCAAGAAACATGCAATTGAGGTTCAATTAAGCTTCAGATGCAAGAGGACAATTCACAGTTTGTTAATCCCTAATTCCTTAGGTGAATAACACTAATTCCTAAGCATTAAACCCTAATCCCTTAGGTGTTCAATTATAGAGAAATGTAATGCGAAATTGGGGGTTGAACCCTAACTATTCACCTAATTACTAGGCCTAAATTAGTTAGGAAGCTAGAAGTTACCTAAGCCTCAACCATGATTCCTCACTGGTGAGACTCTTCATTTAGATCTAAATTTGTCAATTCAGCAGAGTAGATCCACTTCTTAGCTTGTTCTCCTCTTGTTTCAGAAGATAATTTCGTCAATGCAGCTTCAAGATTCCATCAGAAGCTTCAGCAATCCCAACCCTAGAGGTTTAGAAACCCATGGAAATGGGTTCTGTCAAAGGAATGTGGAGAGACATCGACGAGAGAGTTTAGAGAGAGAAAAGAATTAGAGAGAGATTAAAAATGAGAAAATGAATCATGTTCTTATTTCTCCACACCTTCATAGAGTATGCATAAGTATATATATACAACTAACTAACTAACTTAATTAATTACAAAAGAAAACTTAATTAATAATTAAACTAACTAATCTAAATACATAATTACAAAGTAATACTTAAGTTACTACTGTACAATAGAAAAATAGAAACAGCAACGATGCAGTGCTTCAATTGGAGGGAAAACAGCAGGTTAATTAACCACCTTCACGCTTGAGCGTGAAGGACTCGCGCTTAAGCGCGCTCGAGATTATTACTGCATTGTGTCTTCACGCTTGAGCGTGAATATGGGACCGCTTGGGCGTGAATGACACTTTAATTCCATGCTTGAGCGTGAGTGATGCAAGCTTGAGCGTGATTGTGTTTTCTTTTCTCTCTTTTTACGTAGATTGCATGGATTTCAAGCTTAAGCATGAAGCTTTCAAGCTTGAGCGTGAACTGCACCTGCACATGCAAACAAATAAATTCCTAGCGTATGTACGCTGGGTTAGTGAATTTATAAATAAACAAATTTCCTTAACTAATTATTATTTTTAATCATTTTCTTACATAATTTAAACACTTTTGAAATAAATAAATAAAACCAAAATTAATGACAATTTATTAAATAATAATGCCAAACTAAACAAAATTAAATGGATTAAGTTAAATTAAAGGTGAAATAATTAAGTCTTTTCAAGACTTATCAATGCACACCAAAGGATAAGAAAGAAATAATAGAGAACTAGATATTGTTATGGCATGGGACCTAGAACCCATCTGGTAGAAAGTTTTGAATAACACAGGTAATATTCACCAAACTTAGTAATAGTTAATAACACAAGCAATGTAAAATAACTAGATGCAACTTAGCACTAACAGTTAACAACACAGAGGCAATATTAACCAACTTAATAACACACAGGAAATGTCAAAAAACCAGAGACAAAGACAAGCTTCATTTAGCTTCAACAATGAAAACACACACATATATAGACAACATTCGTTTAGCTTCAACTATGCAAGTGAAAACACACACAAACAAATAGACAAGCTTCCACAAACAATGATATATCATAAGAACGAAGAAGACCAGCAAGTGAACGAAGAAGAAGGGCAATAGAGCACTTACTAAACAATGGTGCGAAGATGACAATGGCAATGCAAAAGAAGAAGGAAGAAGCAAGTGAACATAGAAGGCTATGACCAGCAAACAAAACAAACTCGAGGCAAAGAGGAGGACGAGGAAGAAGACGCAAACCAATCCGAAAGAAGAAGGGGAAAGTGAAAAAAGCTATAAGGCGCGGCTTTTGAAGTTTCTGAAAATATATATAATCACTTACAACTGCGATTATATTACACATATAATCACGGTTACACCAATATCCGTTATCGTATCCTTAATATATAATCACAGTTAAACCCACAGTCGTGATCGTATCCTTAATATATAATCACGGTTGTAAAGCCAACAGTGATTATATAGTGCCCAACCTATAAACCCTGAACCCTATACTATATATCCACGGTTGGAAATACAATCGTGATTATATATTTAGCGATACAATCATGATTGTTGTTTTAACCGTGATTATATAGTTACCCCTGAACCTACAACCACGGATGTTAACTACCTGTGATTATATAGTTACATTATAATTTCAAAATTGCCACTGTGCATTCTTTTATCACTGATCTCCTCTAGCCCATGATTATATCCAGTTGTTATATCCACATTATGCACCCATATGGAGGTGAGAAGCAAACTTGAAGGTCCTAGCAGCAATGTCACATAATGAGAGGAAGAAAGGGAAGGAGATACATTTTGTTTATAATTGGGTTTCTAATCGAAAACTTTAATTTTTAATTGGAGGGGGATAGTTTTTCTTTCTTTTTGAATAGGAGGGAATAGTTGAAAACTCTAGAATGTATTTTTTATTTTATAAAATTTTAGGATGAAATTAAGGAAAATGGTTAGGATGAAATTTGGAAAAAGGGTTAGATGAAGAAGTTAAGATTTGGAGGGAAAGTATTATGAATTGAAGGAAATTAATGATAAAAAAATATTTACAAGTTAATGAGGTTTTCCATAATTTTCGTATATAACATAAATAACCTCTTTTACTTTTTTTTAACAGAGTAAGAAAATAACCTCCCTAAATAAATTTAAAGCTAAATTACACTTTTGGTCCTCTAACTTGTAAGTTTTTTTCAAATTGGTCCCCAATTATTTTTTTAATTCAATGAGGTCCCCAAACTTTTTAAAACGCGTCAACTTGGTCCTTCCGTTAGAAACTCAGTAACGCCGTTTGTTCACATGGCATGCGTGGACACGTGTCACAATCTTGTTAGCACACGTGTCACCACCAGAACTTAGGACACGTGTCAGATTTTGATTGGATGATGGTTATGTTTGAAATTAAAAGAATTTGTCCTAGATAGGACTTGAACCCGTGACCTTTGAGTCAAAAACCATAACCATCACCACTAGGCCACATATCTCTTTAGTGATTCAAATGACAATGTTTATATATAAAGGTAAACTTTCAATATCTTTTAAAAGTATGTTTAATTTAATTATTATAATAAAATATTTATAGGTATATTTAATTTATTTATTGTAAATAAAATATTTAAGGTTATATTTAATTTTATTATTGTTAATAAAATATTTAGTTATTTTCTAATTTAATTATTTTGATAAAATATTTAAGAATATACTTAATTTATTTATTCTTAATAAAATATTTAAAGGTATATTTAATTTTATTACTATATACTTAAATTATCAATAAAATAATTAAATATTTTATTAATAATAAATAAATAAATTATATTCTTAAATATTTTAATAATAATAAAAATAACTAAATTAACTATATTTTAATATATTTTTTAAATATTTTATTAATAATAAATAAATTAACTATATTTTTAATATTTAATAAAAAATAATTAAATAAAATATTCTTAAAAATATTTGATTAATAATAATTAAACTAAATATTTTTTTCAATATTTTATAAAAATAATTAAATTAACTATATTTTTAAGTATTTTATTAATAATAAATAAATTAACTATATGTTTAATATTTCAAAAAAATAATTAAATAAAATATTTTTAAAATATTTGATTAATAATAATTAAAATAAATATATTTTTCAATATTTTATCAAAATAATTAAATTAAGTATTTTTTAAATATTTTCTTAACAATATTAAAATTAAATATACCTTTAAATATTTTCTTAATAATAAATATATTAAGTTTATTTTTTAAATATTTATTATTAATAATTAAAGTAAATATATTTTTAAATATTTTCTCAAAAATGATTAAATTATATATTTTAAATGTTTTCTTAACAATATTAAAATAAATATACCTTTAAATATTTTCTTAATAATAAATAAATTAAGTTTATTTTTTGAATATTTATTAATAATAATTAAACTAAATATAGTTTTAAATATTTAATAAAAATAATTAAATTAACTATATGTGTAAATATTCTATTAATAATAATTAAACTAAATATATATTTAAATATTTTATCCAAATGATTAAATTAAAAAATAATTAAATATTTTATTAACAAGAATAAAATTAAATATAACCTTAAATATTTTATTTACAATAAATAAATTAAATATACCTATAAATATTTTATTATAATAATTAAATTAAATATACTTTTAAAAGATATTGAAAGTTTACCTTTATATATAAACATTGTCATTTGAATTACTAAAGAGATATGTGGCCTAGTGGTGATGGTTATGGTTTTTGACTCAAAGGTCATGGGTTCAAGTCCTATCTAGGACAAATTCTTTTAATTTCAAACATAACCATCATCCAATCAAAATCTGACACGTGTCCTAAGTTCTGGTGGTGACACGTGTGCTAACAAGATTGTGACACGTGTCCACGCATGCCATGTAAGCAAACGGCGTTACTGAGTTTCTAACGGAAGGACCTAGTTGACGCGTTTTAAAAAGTTTGGGGACCTTATTGAATTAAAAAAATAATTGGGGACCAATTTGAAAAAAACTTACAAGTTAGAGGACCAAAAGTGTAATTTAGCCTAAATTTAAAACCTCTATTATAAATTTAATTTAAGGAGGTTTGAAAAAATGCCCCAATATAATTTTATAAGCGGAGGTTTTTGAAACCTCTAAAAAACCATCATCATTTACCTATTTTTTTGTAGTGAGTGAAGATTATGGCTATGGCATAAAGAGGAAGTGAGAACACAAGAGTTTGAGAGGATGGAGGTGGAGTGGCTCACGGTCGTGTGATGATGAGAAGAAATGGTGAAGTGCAACGAGAGTGGGAGAGAACTCAATAGTGGAGTTGGTCATAAGAGGTTAAGAGAGAATGAGAGTGAAGTAATGGGAACGAGATGAACTGATAGTGGAATTTTAGTCACGAGATGATAAAGAGTTAAAGAATGAAATTGTTGTAATATAAAGTGGCATGCAAAGATTTTGGTGAGGTCCAAGTGGTGGGTGAAGGAGAATTGACATGATGTAGGTCTTATGGTAGGGTAAGTGTCACGTGAAGGAGTGGCAAGGTGGCAACGTAAGCATGGTAAGGTGGCACGACACAAGTAAGGTGGTGGTGTTATTCTGTGAGGCAATCGAATTGTTGAGAAAATTAGAACAAAACAAAGCTAAGGCATTAAGTTATATTGACAAGCAATGCAAACTAGGTGTTTGGAATACAACTTTAATGAAATAGGGTACAAAATTATGGTTATAGGTCTTAGGAAAGAATTAAAAAGTTTCAAGTTCAATTGGGAATACAGAATACAAAAAATAAGGGTTCGACGTTTTCTAGCAATAACATCAAAAAACATAAATAAATTTGAAAATATATTGATTGATAGATTTAATCAATATCATAAGTGTTGGTAAAATATTTAGTTTTAGGAGTGACTTAAGCTTCAGAGTTTGGTTCCAAACACAAGGCAAAAGTTTGTCGACTTGAAAATGACCATACGTCGAATTTCACATCCTTGGCAAAACTCTTCCTGCTTAGTAGCAGTTACGTAATTTCTACCCAAACAACTTCCTGCAAGGGTATCTTAACCTTAGGGAGTCGCAATCCATCTTTTCCTTTCACAAAAATCTAGAATACATAATTTTATTATTCATAAAATTCAAGATACAGGATTCTGTCACACATAAAATCCTAGATACGGGCTTGACTGAGGTTTATATCTCACACAACAGACAACAACACAAATATAGATGATTTTAGGGTCTGAGGTGTTTGTTCCAAAAATCTAAGGTGCTACAATTTACAATATTATTTTGTTGTTTAAAATCACATTGCACTATTCTTTGCCCCATTTTTATTCTTTATCTATTTCTCATTTTGAACTTGATCATGTCAACGCTCATATTAATTTCATTATAATTTTATATTTGATTTACTTATTTTATTTAATAGTTTCATTTCTTTGTTATGATTCTCTATTCTTTTGATCAAACATCATAGATGATAAGTCCTTTTTAGCCTAAACTAGTATTTTTTTTCAACTCTTTATATTACTGCTTTAAGCTTTTAGTCTATCTCTATTTTTCTAGAATTTAAGAAATTTTTTAAATAGTATAATGATTTATACTTTATGCTTTTTAGGTTCCAACATCTATGATTAATTACATAGGTTACATTTATACTTTATGCTAAAAAAGAGAAGATAGTAAAAAACTTAACTATTTGAGTAAATTAATTTCATTTATCAAATATGTGAAAAATTCTTACAATAGGTATTTTTATATTTTTTCAAAAAATAAATTATTTAATTTTATTAATTTTATTTTTATATTTGTTTTTCTATTACTTACCACCAACAAATTTGTAAAGGCTTAGTTTTCAAATAATATGAATATTGTTATTAATATAGAAAATTAATATATTTGAATATTTAAATATTACATCTTAAAACTTTTTCTTTAATAAATTAAAATTATTCAAAGTAAAATTAATCTAACCAATATATATATAACATAAGTAGGTAAAATTAACTGCACGATACATTAAATATTATAACTGTTTGATTCCAAACTAATATATTTTGTATTAATCACGCATTGCATTAAAATTATATTCTAAATTTTATAAAATACTAATTATACGCCATAATTAAATTTGAATTCTAGACTATATATAATTATTTAATTTATAATTATTTCATATTTTGAATTTTTAAATATTACAAAATATAAAATATATATTGTAACTATTTAATTTAAAAATATAATATAATATTTAATTTTTCAGAGTTTAATATAACTTAAATTAAAATTTCAAATTTTGTTATACTTAAAACTTTTATATTATTTATGAACTGTTCTTTACAGGGGGTGTAGAAGTGTGCTTGTAGAACAACTCAAAATATACATATAAGTGTGTTTTGATACAAAGCAATGTATGTATAAATGTAAATACAAAGAGTCTTCGTATGTTGAGGCGGAGTGTAATGTACTGCGGGGCGGTGTCACAGTCCGCCTGACGGGATCTGATTTGCCTTGACCCAATTGGGGATGGTACCTGCAATCGTTCTCCGACGCTCAAGTCAGTATCTCAGAATACTTAGAGACTTAGAAAGATAATCAGAGAAGATTATGCAAGTAATAGAGTGTAAGGTTCAGAGAATGGGAAAAAGATCCCTTATACCTTTTCAAGAGAGGTTTATATACCTGTCACGGGTGCTGCATTATTGGTAGGACCCGCTCCTTGTCTCCAGGCATAATGCTGAAAAGGTAGTGGGTCCCTGCGCCGTTTACTAGCACCATTATTGTAGTAGGTATCACAACTTGTCTGGAAAGCGTTAGTGCTTTAATATTTTATTGTTATTTCCCTTTATGCGTGACAGCGTGATTCCCATTATTAACCTCTCAAGACAGAGTCAATCTCGTGCCGGGGTTGTGAGTATGGGCTCGCTACGCAGTGTGGGAAATTCAGTATTCCGCCTGAGTTGAGCCTATGGCTTGGCGGAGTAACAACTTTGGCGAGGTTACATTCCTTGACGGAGTAACATGCCTGGGCGGAGTTACGTTCCTTGGCGGGGTAACGTGCCTGGGCGGAGTTATGAACCTTGGCGGCGTTACTTGCCCTGGCGGTGTGCACCCCGTATTGTATTTGTAGTGTATTTGAAAAATACTTCTCTTTATTCCAAATGCTGATCTGGCAGGGCATTGAAGCCATGCTCTTGGGGGCCGGTGTTAGGACCGGATCAATTTACAAATTCAAAATCCATTAAAAACTAAAATTGAAATTGAAATATATACTGGACTTATTATTCATAGTTAGTGTAATTATAAATCGAAAATTATATATACATGTGTAAAATTAATCGTGTAGTGTATTAAATAATATAACTATTTAATTCAAAACTACTATATATTTTATATTAATCACACAATGCATTAAAATCATATTCCAAATATTATAAAATAACAAATGTATACCATAATTAACTTTTAAAATTCAAATATACAATTTTTATTCCTAAATATAAGACCATTTTGAGAATCTTTTTTGCACCTTAAAATAAGACTATTTTTCAAATTTCTATGTCAATAATTACTTTTAGACTAAAATACCCTTATTAAATAAGTAGCTCTTATTGGAGTTTAAAAGACAATAAATGAATTACATTACTTAAAATATTTATTTCTCTTATTATAATTGATTGACACAAAGATTAATATCCCTTCTTATTGACTTTGCATTTTTATATAGAATACAAATAATTTCACTAGTGGAAAAAAAGGATATAATCACGGTTAAAAAAGGCCTTTATTCACGGTTAAAGAACCGTGGTTGTTGAAGCCGTGGTAGTAGATGATGGTCTTTAACCACGGTTAACAACCGTGGTAATAAATCACATCTAACCACGGTTAAGAACAACTGTGAACATAACTTACTATTTATATTCACGGTTATCGAGAATAACCGTGGATATAGATACATTGTATCCACGGTTGTCCATCAAAACCGTGAATATAAGTAGATTGTAACTGAAACTAAACCATACTTATATTCACGGTTATGATGGACAACCGTGGATAAAATGTATCTATATCCACGGTTGCCCATCATAACCGTGAATATAAGTATGGTTTAGTTTCAGTTACAAACTACTTATATTCACGGTTGTGATGGACAACCGTGGATAAAAATGTATCTATATCCACGGTTAAGGTAGTAACCGTGGAAAAATCTTGTCTTTATTCACGGTTGTTGCCATAACCGTGAATAAATGCTGAGGTTTTTTTTTTAATATGCACTCTGTTTTATCGTTGCCCAACCCTGCATTCAGACAAGCCAGTACAGTATACAGTATGCCACAGAAACACTATGCCGAAAGAATCGTATGTATATATATATATAACAATTTATTTTCTATATCAATTCATAACAACCTAAAAAATAAAAGTATATACAATTAAGTTGAATGTAATCTAATAAAAGTAAACCCTAAATCCTACTACATACATATATAAAAGAATAAATATCCTATATCTAGCTTTGCCTAAGTTCATGGAAGTGTGAGGCCCATTGCCTTCTAACATCATCCACAAGTTCCTTTGGGAAATATGACCGGTCATTAAAGTGCTGCAAACAATGCACAAAACAATTAGAACAAAAGCTTTATTTATTACATGAAATTGATGAAATTGGAGAAATTGACACGGTGATGAGAATTACCTCTGTCCATCCATCTACTAAATGATGTTGGACAATGGTCAGCATAGTGTGCATGACGAAATAGCCACACTCAAAGGTACCCTTCTGCCTGTAAGACTACAATGGACATATAGTATGGAATAAGTGAATTCGGAACTTAAAAAACATGTACTGAAGATTTGAATGAATACGATTGACTTACTTTTGGGTACACCCATACAACTGTTCTTCCTTTGTGCTTGTTTCCAATCAGTACATTGTATCCAACCACCGCCCTGCGTCAAACAAAACACAAGATAAGTTAGAATTGTATAGTTCTAAGAATGATGTAATTGAATTTGTGGTTATTGTTTAGGGATGAATTTACCGGTCTACTATATCTCTCAGGTCTTGTGGAGCTGTTTTGTGCAAACTATCAAAGTACAAAGCAAGATAGTCCTTCGGACAGATCACCAGAAGCGTCCAGTGAGCCCTGCAGTTACGAGTGATAACTGAGACTTCAAAATGCAAAATATCATAACAATAATTATGGAATAGAGTATTACCCTTTATGATAGGGGCCCATGTATATAGACTTCTCAGACTCAAACATCCAATTCTGGATGTATGTCTGGGTGTTCTGCGAGGTGTTTCCTTGCCTCTGTATGACAGAGGGCTCTAAGAAACCGTAAGTTCCTTGGAAACCCAAGTCCACTGAGAGTTTTGCCAGATACCTAAACAAGGTAAGACATGGTTAGCGACAAATAACTTGTATAATGAAAAAATTGGACAACACAAGGATATACTTACAGCTCCCACAACTGCAAGATGGAGCCGTTCAGCATCGACGTCCCCGTAATAATGTCACAAATATCAGAACTTGTAACATAAACTGGAAAATCACTGGGATGGCCGAACACTAGTGGCTGCCATGGGACCTGAACAGTGTCGTTATCTTCCTCATACCCGATGCGCCATAGCATCCGGACGGGATCCTTGGCCGGGTCTGGCTTCTTCAATGGCTGTTCCTGTTGAACAATTGACAACCATCACATTTTGTACCATAATTGACAAGGAAATAAAGCTAGTTAGTGTTTAGGGTTTTTACCTGTCCAGGGGCAATCACCAGAAGTCTGTTGGGCCACATCAGAAAGTGGCCCAACGCCTGACCGACGGTCTTCACCTCCTGAGTTGCCACTGGCACAGCAGCATCCTCCTCGAGGATGAGCACAACCGAGACCCTGGACATACCATCAGGTAATGTCTGATGGTGAACCACAGGGCCTAAGTTGTGCACCATACCAGTGGCAACTGGCTCCTCCGACCCGTCAATGAACAGGTCACATTGACGGGTGTCTGGTGGCTCGACCCCGTCATCGTCAGGGTCAGCCGCAGCGCACGACCCCTTAGTGCTAACCTTCCGTACCTACATATTTACACATCAGGCAGAAGTTATTCAACAATGAAAGTGATTACAAACAATAAAATTGAGGAAAATAAATAAAGAATCTAACCTGTGGGTCGCTGGCTGGTGTAGTAGTCTCCTGGTGGTGGCTGAGTGAGGCCTTCATCTCCTCCCTGAATCGGGCCATCTCCTGGTGGAGCCTAGATATCTCCTCCTGGTACTCAGCCTTCACAACAGCCACCTTTTGCTCCACTATTTGCTCAAGGGATGGGGCAGGGTCGGGAGCACCGTAATAGGCGCGGAGGCCTGTAAAATGTGAATGATTAGCCCATAATTGTTTAACAGATAACAAAATGAATGCATAGAGTTAGTTAGCACTCACCTACACCTCGACCAATAGCACGCACTCTTCCTGGGTGCTCTGGCCTGCCAATGGCGGTAGTCAATATATCCTCCCGTCCATGGGCTACGAAAGACCCTTGGGTTGATTGCTCAACCAAGGAATCCTGAAACCAAACAAGTTAGTATTCACTTCCTTCACGTAAACTGAAAAACAGACACTGATATAAAGGGGAATACTTACTATACGTGAGGCAACCTCCTGAGCCTGTGAGGAAGTGTATTCCCAACTCTTCTTGATCCTAGCCCGCTTCCATTTGTCGTGGCGCGCAGGTGGGGAAGGGGGATCCACAATACCAGTGTCAGTCTGACACTGACTCAGCCTCTCCTGTGCCAGCCGCTCCTTCAACCTATGGTAACCGCCACGTGACAGTGTGTGTGGGCAGTCATTTAGCTTCCTAGTCTCCTTGGCTTTCTTTCTGGTCTCCTACAACAAGAAAAAAAATATTCACAGTTAGCCGTATAAATTATACATATTATTTAATCATCTAAAAACCAATATACCTGAAACTCGGCAGAATGTCTAGATGTAACAAAAGCATCCCAGGTCTCCTGATCGATGAATGGATACTTCTCTCCAGGGAACTTTCCTTGGTCGTCCCCGAATACATACCTACAATGAAAGGTACATTTAAACTAAGGATTGGCACAATTTGGTGAAGCGTTGATTAAGAATTTAAAGTTCAATATACCTCGTGGTGAGTATGGATTTGAACGACCTCCATCGCTCAGCCATGATACCGAGGACCTTCCTCCTCGCTATGTCGGAAGATGGTATCTCAAAAGAATCCTACATGAAAGGAGTTAGTCCATAAAGGAGTCCTTATTAAGAGTTACATGAAATAATACACTAAAATAAAACTTAAATAATACATAAGTTACCAGAACATCACTCCATAGCTGGTTCTTCACCACCTCCTCGACACTATCCCAGTCGGGGATAATGATGGACACCTTTGACCGTACGACAACCCCCAGATAACTGCTAAGCTTCGTGGCATGCGGTCCACTAAATCTGCCGGTGTTGACATCCATGTCAACAACTGGCCTCTCTCCCCGGTGACGCCTACGTGCGATGTCTGGCATCCGGGTAACACCTCTACTCTTCCGAGCAGAGGAACCACTGGCCTGTGAGTCGGACCTGGATCGTCCATCCTGGTCAGCCATGAGTATCTGTCCAAACAAGGAAAAAAACTGTCAAATATTTAATATAACATTTAAAACAACGAATAACTAATATAACATGTAATGAAATGAATCACCAACAAGATTAATACCCTATTAAGATGAAATATTTTCCCACAAGCCCTCATGGTGGTCATGACGACTGGCAACTACATCATCTATGTCATGTTCCACGATAGATGTTGGAATACGTGTTGTAGTTGATGGAATGTCCACAATATCAAGATTGGGGTCTCCAATGTGTCTACCTTGGATAACAATTGACCACCGTTTGTCAGCTGGGTCAGCCACATAAAAAACTTGCTTCACCTGCGTTGCCATTATGAATGGTTCTTCCTTATGCCCGATCTTGTTGAGGTCCACCAACGTAACTCCTAAATCATCAGTTGTGACACCGTTCTTATTGTCAACCCATTTGCATTTAAACACAGGAACGGTGAAGGGACCGTAATCAACTTCCCATATATCTTCAATCACACCAAAGTAGCATGACTCCGCCATCACAGGGTTGTTGTCCTTTGCAGTTGAGAAATGCATTGACTGAGCCACAACCATCACTCCACTGTTTTGATTTGTACTCTTTTCATCCTGTGTCCTTGTATAAAACGAATAGTTGTTTATGTCATACCCACAAAAGGTGAGGACATCAAAGTTCGGGCCCTGTGCTAGTCGATGTAATGTCGAGGATGCAGATGCATCTTTCAGGACGGTCTTTTGGAACCACTGCATGAAGCTCTTGTTGTGTTCATTCAACAACCACTTTTCAGTCATTTTAGGGTTGGTTTTCTTGACTAGCTCCTTGTGTGTGGCTAGATACGGTTGCACGTCGTCCGTGTTGTTTAAAATATACAAGTGTGCCTGAAGGACATCAGCACGTGGCATGCTCTTCACTTTTTTTCCAATCGTTCCTTTCCCATCCAATCTCCCTTCATGACGGGTCGTTGGAATACCAATGCTTGCAGCATGTGACATGTATTCAGTGCAAAACTCAATTGCTTCCTCTGCAATATATCTTTCCATAATTGAAGCTTCGGGACGACGTTGGTTCTTCATATACCCTTTCAATATCTTCATATATCGCTCAACGGGATACATCCAATGGAGGAACACTGGACCACAACAACGGACCTCTCTCACCAAATGGATGATTAAGTGGACCATTATGTCAAAAAAAGAGGGCGGGAAATACATTTCAAGCTGACATAATATAAGTGATGCTTCCTGTTCCAACACATCCAATTCGCCGGGCACGATTACCTTGCAACATATGGAATTGAAAAACATACACAACCTTGTTATGACATTTCTTACATTTTTAGGAAGAATGTCACGAATGGCGATAGGCAGAAACTGCTGCATCAACATGTGACAATCGTGTGACTTCAACCCAATTAACTTTAAATCTTTCATGGAAACACAAGACTTGATGTTGGAGCCATAACCAGACGGAACTTTCACACTTCGTAACGATTCACACAGACTTTGCTTTTCTTTTCTTGATAACGTATGACATGCTGGAGGCAAATATGTTCTTTTGCCCTTTGATTGTGGATGCAAATCTTGACGTATACCCATCAACTCTAAGTCCATACGCGAGTTTAGGCCATCCTTAGTCTTCCCGGGTATGTTTAAGAGTGTACCAACTAAACTGTCGCAGACATTCTTCTCCACATGCATTACATCAATGCAGTGTCTTACATCAAGCTCCCTCTAATATGGCAGGTCAAAAAACACTGACCTTTTCTTCCAGTTGTTTTGTGTCGGGTGCTGTTTTTCACACTTACCAAATTGCACGTTGACGTCCTTCACCTTTTCATATGCCTGGCGACCAGATAGTGGTGGAGGAGCCATTTCAAAATCTTGGGCACCGTTAAACGACTTCTTCAACCTTCGAAACGGATGATGCGCTTTAAGAAACCTTCGATGTCGAAGATAAACATTTTTCCTGCCATGATGCAACCGCACAGAACTAGTCCCCTCCTCACATACTGGACAAGCTTTATGACCCTTCACACTGTACCCAGATAAGTTACCATACGCTGGAAAGTCATTGATTGTGCAAAATAACATGGCACGCAATTTGAATGATCGCCCGGTAAACCCATCAAACAGTTCAACCCCGTCTTCCCACAACCTTTTGAGGTCTTCAACCAATGGAGTTAAATATACATCAATGTCGTTCCCTGGTTGTCGTGGACCAGAAATCATCATTGATAACATCACATATTTTCGCTTCATGCACAACCATGGCGGCAAGTTGTAAACAAACAACAAAACAGGCCACAAACTATGGTTTGTGCTCAGGTTACCAAACGGGTTCATGCCGTCTGTGGCTAGTGCAAGCCTAACATTTCTTGGTTCATTGGCAAATTCTGGAAAAATCCTATCCATTTTCTTCCATTGCGACCCATCGGCCGGATGCCTAAGTAGTCCATCAACAACCCTCTCATCAGCATGCCATCTCATAAGTTTTGCATCGTCTGCATTGGCAAACAGACGCTTTAGTCTTGGAACTATAGGTAGATACCACAACACCTTTGCAGGAGACCCTTTAGTGCATACCTCATCAGAATCCGCCTCTTTCTTCTTATACCGTGACACCCCACATCTAGGACATCGATGCAGCATTTCTAATTCACCCCGGAATAATACACAATCATTTGGGCATGCATGTATTTTCTCATACTCCAAACCCATAGGACACAACACCTTTTTGGCCTCATAGTTACTTTTCGGCAAGGTGTTTCCAGCTGGGAGCATTTCTTTCAACAACTTCAGTAAGTCAGTGAAACTTTTATCCGTCCACCCGTTTATGGCCTTCAAATTAAACAACCGCAAAACAGCTGATAACCTCGTGAAATTGACGCAGTTTGGATACAACGGCTGCTCAGAGTCCTGACACAGAGTTGTATATACATGAGCTTTCTTAAAACCTTCTACCCCTACATCACGGATCATATCCTCGAGTCGGTCATCCATGTCGACATCGGTGTCATGCATCGGGCTTCGATTTTTAGTCTGAGAGCTGTTACTTGGCACCACCACATCTTCACCATGCCATATCCAACGCGTATAACTACGTAGAAAACCGTCACACAGTAGATGTTCTCGCACCTCTTCCAAGTCTACCCGACGCAGGTTGAAGCATTTAACACAAGGGCAAAAATACTTTCCATTCACCCCCACTGCATTCCTCGCTACGAATTCTATAAATGATTCAACTCCCCCCTCGTACTCCAGACTTAGGCGTGACGCAGAAATCCAACTCCGATCCATACCAACTGTTTACAAGGTGCTATGATCAACCTCACTTTTTATACAAAGGTGGTGGTCCTATACCCATTCAGCATGACAATTATTTTTATACGTCATTCATATATACAGGTTAGGACTTATTTTAAAATTTGATGAAATTTCGGCAGCATTTCGCATTGGTCTCTAAGTACACAAAATGAGAGTGGTCAAATCAAATTCAACCACAACCAAATATGCACCCAGAGAACAACACAAAATACAAGTTACCGAAATTTTATCAAATTTTAAAATAACTCCTAACTTGTACATACTAACAATGACGTATAAAAAATAATTGTTCATCCCAAACTGTCCAAACGGACAATTCAAGATTCAACACAAACGATGACATTAATTGATTTAATGACCATTTGTGTCGAATCTCAAACGGGGAACTACGGTTCACTCATATGCACAACAACTTTCATACTAGTTAACTAGTTAACTAGTATGAGCCTACGAGTTTGCAAGATTGAAAACCACATGCATGCAATAGACAGAAATAACATTATATACGAGCAACCAACAATAACAGCAATAACAATGATGAAGTGAAAATTTTCCATTTAAAAATATCTAACTTGAACCTTATTAGGCCCTGTGTATTCAGAATGTAACATTAAATTGTATAGATCATGTGTGAGGTAACATTAAAAACTTGATGGTAATGACTTTGGTTATTCTAATGGAGAATATGATATATCTAACTTACAATGAAATCTTTTATGATATATCTAACTTAGATCATATTTTTTTTTGGTCGAAGCTTAGATCATTAAAAAAGTTGTTAAAACATTGTTAGTTTGGTTTAAAAAATGGTCAAACAAAAAATCAGTTAAAAATGGTAGAGTTATTAGAATGGGAAGATTTTAACAACTTTAGCTATTTTAACATAGATGCATTGAGTCTAACTAAGTTCAGATTCTAAGTAAGAATTAATTCTAGATTTTAAAGAACATGAATTTTTATTTTGGAGGAGAGCCTAAATTTTATTACTGATACCAAAACAAAACAGCAAAGAGATTGTAGCCATCCATTTCAGTTTCTTGGTCCTATAAAATAATCTTTCAAATGTTATCCCTTCTAAACCATAGAATCAACCAAAGATTAAAAAGTAAAAACTAAACAGAAAATTTGACTATACAGGGGATTACTAGCAAGTGTCAATTGCCGATTACAGTTTACCAAGTTTAACTATACAGGGCACTGTGCAACAGTTTACCAAGTTTATTCTAGTTTATTAAAAAAACATATACCCAAATGTCCACTCGATTCTAGGCATTATAAACTGGTAGGAGTTTACAACTTAACTCAACAGTTTGACAACATAGAGACAGAGACAATGAAATGTTGGCACAATAAAACAAGCTTAACCAAACTTAATCACTAGTACAACATAGAGACAGAGACAATGAAATAGGTTCCACAAACAAGGCAGAGCATAATAACGAAGTACACCAGCAGTGAGCGAAGAAGTAGGGTAATGGAGCACTTACTTGAAAATGGTGCGAAGATGACACGAACGAAAGAAGGAAGAAGCGAGTGAACACGAACAGCAAAGAACGCACTCAAGGAAGAAGACGATAACCAGCGCGAAGAAGAAGAGAAAGTGAAAAAAGAATGAAAGGCGCGGCTTTTGAAGTTTCAGAAAGGATGTATATTCACGGTTCCCCTTGAAACCGTGAATATATTACACATATATTCACGGTTTAACAAACAACCGTGGATAAATGTTAACTATATATCCACGGTTACTATCCCAACCGTGGATAAATATTAAATTTATATTCACAGTTATAGAAACAACCGTGGACATACAGTACCCAGTGATTAAACCCTAAAACCTGAACTATATATCCACGGTTGGAAATACATCCGTGAATATTGACATCTATATATATCCACGGTTAACATCATAACCGTGAATGTATCCATCAATATATATTCACGGTTGTGCACACAACCGTCGATATTACTATATATCCACGGTTGACTTATCAACCGTGAATATATATTGATGGATACATTCACGGTTATGATGTTAACCGTGGATATATAGTTTTCTCTGATTATAACGTTCACCTTATAATTTCAAAAATGCCACCGCGCATGTTTTTATCACTGATCCTCTTCTACCCGTGAATATATCCCCGTTGTTATATCCATTTTTTCCACTAGTGTTTACAGCATCCCACCTAAACTTCCAAAATTAATCCCTAGGATTTACTAAAATTAGAGTAAATTTTTCATGAAGGACAAAACAACCTCGGCGAACTAACCCTAAGAACCTAAGCAACACACGGCTTAACAATACACACATGGCTTAACAATACATATATAGCAGAATACATAAATTACAAGCCCTGGCAAACTTAAGAATGGACCTACAGGTCCCTAACAACTGACAAAGTATCATTCTGTTCCCATATATGAAGATATGAGTCGGGAACCAAGGAATATCGACCTCGGGGCATTACTTACATAACCTAGGCACATATCAATTCACCATTATATTAGTCCAAAAATTTTTGGACATATAAAGGATTCAACCTACAACATAAAACAAAAAGTTCCTGGACATAAGGAGGATTAAATCCTTAAAATCAGACCATTACAAGATTCACACTAAACCTTCAATGATGTGTTAGCTATCTATGCACTACTAATCAGATAAATATAGTTCACATCTTATCACACATATTAAAGGATGGTATTAAGCCTCACTTATATAAACACTTGCTAGCTTAGGCCAATTGAAGGGCCGCATCGTAGACCTCAAATATCACACACATACACATACCTATATATATACATATATATGTATATATATATATATCTTTAATCGAACAACACATCAAAATATCAAGATCATTATTTGGCACTACAACCGCATAACTGCCAATTCGGGCCAATCAAAGGGCCATACCAAAACTTAATATACATAACTCAACTTTTGACATCACACACATGTGTATGCTAATTTAAGCCAGTTGAAAGCCTACATAAAATTTTTCATATCACAAAAGTATACTATATTACCATAACATTTACTGGCATTGCATTGCTTCCACCTTTAAGCTCATTGAGTGGCATCATTACCCTGAAAACTCATTAAAATGAAAGTTGAGGTGTGAGTACCATTCAAAGTAGTAAATAACAAATCATAAATAAAGTACGCATTGGGTCAAATAATTTAAAGTATTACAACCACAACACAGTAGCATTTAAATTAACAAACTATATCTTAATTATCAATTTAGTTTCTAATATTACCAATTACATATCAGTCATTAATTCAATTCCATTTATTAGCAAATACAATATCATATATCAATTCAATTCCAAACATCACTAAATACATCTAGTTCTCTATTACCTATACGTATACATATCTCATTTTTCTCTTAATGTAAATGATCGAATGTCATGGACTTTCAAAATCAAATCCTTTCCAAATGCATGAAAACATACAATGTGGATTCGACTTAGTAGGTGGCAAATCAAAGTGTTACGCAAATCAAAATGTTTATTAAGGATAATGTCCATAATATATCAAAAAAGAAAGCTGTTAGCAACCAAAGTTCTGGACAACCCGAAGTTCCCCAAAGTGAACCGCAGCGTTGGGAAAACCGAAGTGCCAAGGACAAAATTAGTCCTCAGGGATTTAAAGCTCCTCCTTGAAAGCATCCCCTCACCAGGGAAAGCAACAAGAGACCTTGTAACTCTTGGGCCTAAACAAGATGCATATGATGTCATGAATTAATGCAAATACATATATGTGAATCGAAGCACTATCTTATAATATAGACATCGTAGCCTACCTCCACTAACCTTAATACTCATCAACTCAACAACCATTGCTTCAAAATCTCTGAAACAAGTTCATGGAGCCAGCAATACCATAAATAACATAATCATCATTATATTCATAATGCCCACATGGGTGAATTTCAGTAACACATATCAACCAATACAGCCAATGGCATTAACATCATCAATAATTCATATCATTAACACAAAACCATCCATAACACATCATTAATCAATAAACTTTAACTAACACACAACCAGCACATCAGGCTTTAACAAGTATATAGCACCACCACAAGGCGTAACCAACACAATTCTAATAAAAACAATACCAATTAATCATCAACCATACCAAGCTCCAAGCTTTCACTTCATAAATATTATTTCACAACATTTGTTTCATTTTCAGAGTATTATCAACACCATCATGGCTTATTACCAACAACATATATCAAGCAATATTTTTCGGGCGTCGATGTTTGACGTAAACATTTTAATTATAAAACCTGCCCCTAAAATAAAATCCCTACTCACTACTCGAGTGATAAACCCCCATGTACATTAACGTAATACCTCAAGGAGTTATCCAACTTTCCAAACAAAGTGTCGACTTTCAACTCAGCTTTGAATCACAATATCCTATATTTGAAATATTCTAAAAGATGAATTAAAAATAACCTTATAACCTATAAATCACTAAAACACCAAAGTAAAGACTCAAACACAAAATCGATGGAGTTTTGATAGGAATCATACTTACCGATGTGGTGTCGAAACTACCCCAGAGCTTCAAAATCCTTTCGACGCCTCATGAACACACACAACAAAGCTAGAGAAGAGAAGGGGAAGTTAAAAACACTGCATGCAATAGGAAAGGAAAACATGTATGTGATCAGAAAGAGTAACATGTGCATACCCTGATTAAAGTGATCTTGGTCTCAAAAAATTTTAACCAACATTTACTACAACTTTTGTAAAGATACCAAAAGCCAATTCTAAGCCAAACAGTCCTAGATTTCAAAATAAGGCCACTGACCTGTAGCCATGCGCATAGCTAGAATAATGTTCGTATTTTAGGCATCATTTTCACTCTAGTTATCAGATTTAGGCGTTCTATAGCTCGTTGGAAAGAGGAATAAAAAAAAAACAATTTTCATGCTCATGATTTTTCCAAAAACACAACAAAACTACCCCATGCAAACCGATCAAGAACCCCATGAAAATCACAATTTCAATATACAACAAAAGAGGAGGAAAATGGGTCATGCATGCAAAGATAGGCATGCATACAAGGGAAAAAAGATTTTTAACTTACCGATGTCAATTCTGCATCAATCAGTGCCTGAAAACCTATGCTTCAACTCTCGATCGAGCCTTGGATCAACCTTCGACGTAGCCTCAAGCTCCATAACAATGGCAGCTCCGCATGCAATGGATCCGAGAAAGGGAGAGGCATGTAAAGGTGATGAGGAAGGAGAAGGAAAATGAAAAATAATGGTGAGATAGAAAATGAAAAATGATGGTGAGTGGAAGAGAAAGAATAAGGTGATGTGGATGGTGAGATAGAAAGAGAGAGAAAAAGAGAGAAAGCATAGTGGTGGTTACGACTTTGCAATGATGATGAAGGGTGGAAGGAAAGTGATGAAGAAGGAGATGATGGTTTGGTCTTAGCTTGGTGGTGGAAAAAAGAAATGAAGAATGGAGTAAAGAGCTTAGAGTGGTTTGATTTTTAAGGTGGTGAGGGTGATGAGTGAATCAGGGAAAGTGAAGTGGAGTGAGTTTTTAAAGAAAGAGTTTCTTAGTGAGAAAGAAAGAAAATGAGAGTGAGAAAGAAATAAAGATGATTTAATTAGTTAAGTTAGTTTAAGGGGTAGTTTGATCCCAAAACCTTTGTGGTTGACAACCGAAACTAACCGCCCTCTCAATTTAGTCCCTAAGAATGGTCCTGACTAATTCCTCAATTTAATGGGTTACTCTCTAGATATTTTAATTTATAAATCCTTGAATGATTAATTAATTAATTACGAACCATTGAAAATAAATTGTGTGTCCGATTCATTTTCCTAAAATCTCCCAATTGATTAAAATTAAGATGTTACATAATTAACTATGATGGAGAGAGAATTAGTGAATAGAGAATCCGCAAGAAAAAATGGTATTTCTAATGATCTTAAGGGTAATTTTTAAAAATTACTCCTAATTTTAGACCAAGTTAATGATTTTAATTAAACTAATCAACTTTCTCAATACCGGTGAATTAGGTAGAAGGGTCATATATTTAAGGATGAAGACAATATACTATATATATAACTATTTAATAATTTTTTTAATATTTTGAATTTTAAATATTATAAAATAAAATATTTTGTAAATATTTGATTAAAATATATAATATAGTATTTAAATTTTCAAAATTTAATATAAATTATAACTAAATTTAAAATTTTTTTATACTTAAAACTTTTATATAATATTTAAAATTTATAATTCAGTAAAAAGTAAAAGTGAAATTAAAATATATACTAGACTTATTAGTCTTATTTACTGTAATTAAAAATCAATAAATATATCTAAAGTTAACTACATTAATATTCTCAGTCACAGTAATTATAAATCGATAAATATATGTGTGTATGTGTAAAATTAACTACATTAACCACTTTAGTACTTTCAAATACATGTCTATAGTGTGAGGTTGGTTTACCAGGTTAGCCTTTCGCTCCTACATCATTTTAAATCTTCATTGAGGTTGATGTTATTCCACTCATCTAAACTTGCTCTTGACAAAAAAAACTATGTCTATAAAAAATATATATCAATTCCCATGTCTATTAATAAGTATGTCATTGTAGTATTTAGTTATCCAAATTGCTATACTTATGTTGTGCTATTTTATTTAATTAGTTATTACAAATAAGTACCAAACAATTTTAAAGCAAATTATAGGGATATGCCAAATTTAATAATTAAATAAATTTATTTGATGTTCTATACATACTAATTCAAATCAAATAAATAATTGCAATATGATTGAAAATAATTAATTATTTTATTTAACTTGATTTAACCATTTTTTAAATGAAAATTGAGAATTATACATAAAATAATTTATTAATAAATTATCACTTAATCTACTAATACTATAATAAAATAATGTGTTATTTTACACATTAAAATTATAATTTTCACATGAAGTAACAATATTAATGTGTATTACATAATGCCCCATTAAGTAGAAAATTGACATTTAAGTTTTATATATCAAAATTTAGTACTATTAATAATTTGATATATATATATATATATTCTATTTTACTTAAATTAATATAAAGATATATGTACCTAATACCTAATTTATGACTCTTAAATATTTACTTTTGATATAGTTTTTTATAGTTAAACTTTATGAGTAATTTTATCTATTTTTTAGTTAACTTTCAAGATTTGTTAACCAAACTTAGGACTATTTGTTTAAAATATAAATAAATCTATGAAAATTTGGGATTTAACCAAATTTTTACTTATTTGATAGTTAATTTTTATGATTTTATCAATTCAAATCTTAATTAATTTATTCTTTAAAATATGTATTTCTTTTATTTTCTTTCTATCAAAATAACTTTTCACTTAATTATGCTAAATGAAATTATGAATTTAACATAAAAAATGATCAAACTTAGACACTTCTGAAACTTAGACGAACTGATAATGTTTATCATTTTTGATAAACATATCCATTCATAATGGAAATCAAATAATGTTAATATACCTTAACATATTTAGATATTAATATAACATTTTAAATTAAATTTTCCCTCTAAATTCAAAAAATCCATGCAATGTACATGTTTATAAACTAGTTGATGTTATAAATTAAACATAAACTTGTATTTGCATTGTGTTAATTTGAGACCTGTATCTATATTGTGATTTCATTGATTTTATGTGTGGAAATCTTGATTCTATTTGTCTATATATTTTTGTATCCTTAATTTTGGTTTGTTTTTTACAATGAGAGATTTATTGTGATGGTTGCTATGGTTTAAATATAATGGTTATGCTTTGTGTTGATATTGATGAAGAAGAATTATTTTTATATTTATTCTAAAGGTTGATGAGTTTAGTTATGGCGAGGCAGAGGAAAAGAGGAAGGGTGGAGAAGACAAATAAGGGTAAAAAAAGGAGGAGGTGAGGTATCGTTGGTGGAAACATGAGGTTAGTGGGTAAGGGCAAGAGGTTTTGTAATTGAGTGAGCGGTGGTAGTGTAATGCATCAGGTTAGGTAGTGGTGATGAGTGGTGGATGTTTCTAGAAAAAGAAAGAAAGGATGAAGGGAATAGAGATAGGAGAAGGAAGATAACAAAATTAGGTCTTACATAGATTTTAATTAATCTTTTATATTAAAAAGTAGTACACATGCCATGTTGAGTTGGATTTTCCTTGGCCACACAAGAGTTTAACGGTAGGGATCAATTCCTTGGCCACCTAAGATACTTGAATGAGTATAGTTATGTTTGAAATTTAGTATGGGATGCTTTAATTGTGAAATAGATGATATTTGAATAGTATGACATGTTTAAGAGATCATTCAATAATTTGAAATAAAATACTGAGAGCATAAAAGCGTGGGATGCTTATTCATTGAATTGAAATTGATAGTATTTAAATGCATGAGATGCTTTATGTATATGTATAAAAGACCTTGGGTGGGACCTAAGGCAAACCTCTTGAGTGAGACTCGGGGTTAGCCCGTAACACTGCCGTTGTCACTGAGAGTGACTGTGTTATGTGAGAGGGCAAACGGTTTGGTACCTGTAAAACAGTTGGATCAGCTGAGAGCTGAGTATATGGCTGAGAGCCAGTGTTGCAACACAAAAGTTTAATGATTAATTGGATCCAAATGAATTAAGAATTTTACGTGTACCTATGTATGTCATTGAGAATGATACAATAATAAAGCATTGAGATGTAAAAAGGGATAATGTTGAATAATAGTTTGTGCTTTGTAGATTGTTATACCTCATTGCATGATAGAGAATAGGATAATTGAATCAGAGCTATAGCTGTCATTTGTTATGTATGATGCTCATCCCTATTTATGGTTATTTTTACAGTGAATTTAGGACGCAACAGAGGTATATGAGAAGTCACTCAGTTTAAGCATGGAGTATTATGCATATGTACTATGTACATGATGTATATAGTGATTTTGTAGTTGCCTTGGCCAGCTCTTGTGTATACCTATGTTGCTATGTGTATATGAGTATGTATAGATGAATACTTAGTGGACTAAGTAGTTGATAGCTTCAATTAGAAGCTTAGAACCTATTTTGAGCATATAGTTTGGTTTGTGATGGATATTAATGCTTACTTGATAATATTGGAGAGTAGATACCATGGATGGTCGCACCATATACATATGAGTTTGGATGTCCAAGAATTGTGGACTTATATATAATGCTTTGTTGATGCATGAATGTCCAGGAACTACTCTTGAATGAAAAATTACAGTGGTTATGTGATTGTGCCATGATTGCATGACAATTGTAAGATTTTTATGCATAAATCATCAACTGAGATAGTCAAATTGTAAATTATGGGGTGTGAATGACATGGAACAGTTTGACTAACATCTATACAGGATTTGTGGCTTGTGAAAACTAGAATGGATCAATTTGATTGAAAATTGACCTCCTAGTTGCTCAAAATGTCTCAAAATGGTTTGATATAGTATAGCTTGTGTCAAAATTTGATGATCATTGGATTTGAAATGAGGAAGATAGGGTATCTAGAAGTTAGGAAAATTGCATTTTTTTTGTTTCTGCCAAAAACTGATTCTGCATAATTAGGAATCGGTTCACAACTTCATGGGTCGATTCCTAGCCCCTGTTGTAGCGTGTGAATCGATTCACTGGGGGTATGAATCGATTCATCTCCCTGTTGCATCCTGTTTGTGCAATTTTTTTACATGAATCGATTCAGGGTGGTGTCTGAATCGATTCATGCCATGTTTTCCCCTGTTTTCATCAGTTTTTAACATACTTTGACATTGTTGGGATATGCTATGATTATATGACCATTTGCTTACATAATATACTCATTTTTTAAGAATCAATTAAGTGTATTTGAACCCCTTTTCCATTCTATTCCATAATCTTCAAAATAAATCATACTTCCTACTAATTTTATTGATTATTTTATGTTTGGTTGATCAAAATGCATCCTTGATTGAAACTAAACACCTTCTCTTGTATTTATATATATATAATGGATTCTTTTAATTGTACCGGGTTAATGGTTAAAATTATATTTTGTAGTTCTTTCATCATTAATTGTTTTTAAAAGTTCATGAAAAATTTTCTTAGGTTTTAGGCTTATTTTTATTAAGTTAGGATGTTTTATTTTTGTATCAAAGCAGACTTTAAAAAGTTCAAGACCAAGGTTAATCTACTAAATGCTATGAGTTAAGTGAAATCATATAATAGTTATGAAGTATTAAATTAGTTGATGAGATCAACTATGAATAAACTGCATTCTTATCCATGAAAGGTACTAAACTGTGGTGATTATTTTCAGGATAAGAAATGGCAAACCATCAAGGTATGGATGCCTTGGCTACTGCATTTCAGCATGGTAATGCTGTGGTTCCTAGAAATAACAGTGGTGGAACTTCTAATCCACCAGTTATAGGCAGAGTTTATGCCATTACTGCTGAAGAAGCTACTCAGGCTAATGATCTGGTTTAGAGTAAGTGTTTACTTGGTGACTCTATTCTTGATGTTGTATTTGATTCTGGAGTGACTCATTCTTTTATTATTGATGATTGTGTAAGGCGTCTGAGACTACCTGTTATTGACATGAATCAGACTTTGGGTGTATCTAACCCGACTGGTGTTAGACTATGGACTTCTATGATATGTAAAAATGTATCTTTCACTTTTTGGTGATAGGAGTTTTGTGATTGACTTGATATATCTACCCTTGAGGGGTCTTGATATAGTACTTGGTATGGATTGGCTATCAGCCAATAAAGTCCTAGTTGATTGTTAGAACTGGCGGGTGATCTTTCTAAATTGAAATGTCAAAGATTACACAGTCCAAGGTGTATCTAAGTTGCTTATGTTATTCTGTTTAACTAATGGAAAGAGTGGGTCTAGAGTACATGATATTCCCATGGTATGTGACTTTTCCAAAGTGTTTCAGAGGATGTACCTGGTGTTCCTCCTGAAAGGGAGATTGAATTCTCTATTGATCTTGTCCCTGGAGCTGAACCGATCTCTAGTGCTCCCTATAAAATGTCCTTTGTTAAGTTGGCAGAATTAAAAAAACAAGTTAATGAATTGCTTGAGAAATAGTTTATCCGACCTAGTATATCACTATGGGTGCTCCGGTGTTATTAGTTAAAAAGAAAGATGGCAGTATGCGGTTATGTGTTGACTACCGCTAGTTGAATAAGCTTACAATAAAGAATAAATATTTGTTGCCTAGAATTGATGACTTGATTGATTAGTTGTGGGGTGCTTTAGTCTTTTCAAAAAATGATTTGCGATCCGGATACCATCAGATCCGAGTTAAAGCTTCAGATATGGTCACTATGAATATGTGATGATTCTTCCAAAGTAGAAGCTGTTATGGCTTGGGAGAAACCTAAGTCAGTTACTGAGATCAAAAGTTTCATGGGTTTGGCTGGTTATTATCAAAGATTCATTGAGGCATTCTCTAAAATTACGTTGCCAATGACTAAGCTAACCCGAAAGAATGTTCCTTTTATGTAGTCTCTTGAGTGTGAGAAGAGTTTTTAGGAACTAAAGGCCAGATTAATTTCCACTCCTGTGCTGGCATTGCCTAATTTACAAGAAAGTTTCATGGTCTATTGTGATGCATCCAGGCTAGGTCTTAGGTGTGTATTGATGTAGAATAGCAAGGTAATAGCTTATGCTACTCGATAGTTATGATCGCATGAACAGAACTAGCCTACTCATGATCTGGAAGTTGCAGCTATGGTCTTTGTACTAAAAATTTGGAGACAATACCTTTATGGTTCCAAATTTGAGGTGTATAATGATCACAAAAGTTTAAAGTATCTATTTGATCAGAAGGAACCGAATATGAGGTAGAGAAGGTGGATTAAGTTTCTAAAAGATTATGATTTCGATTTGAGATACCATCCGGGAAGGTGAATGTTGTAGCTAATGCCTTAAGCCGGAAATCCATTCATATGGCAGTTATGATGGTTAAGGAGATGGAATTACTTGAGCAATTCAGAGATATGAATTTATATGTGCATGTTTCTTTGCCTGAAAAGGTGATTCTTGGTACTTTGAAAATAGCAAATGAGTTCATGAAGCTTGTATATGTACAGCAGATGTCTGATGCTTACCTAGCTGAGATGAGAGAGACTCGGGCTAGTGGTAAGGACATGTTCTTAACGGAAGGTTCAGATGGCATTTGGTGAGTGAAAGGTCGAGTTTATGTGCATGATCCCGTTGATTTGAGAAAAATGGTACTCAATGAAGCTCATAAAAGTATGCTGAGTATCCATCCCGGTACTACAAAGATGTACTATGATCTGAAGCTATATTTCTGGTGGCCTGGATTGAAAAGAGATGTGGTTGAATATGTAGCTCACTGTATTATTTATCAAAAAGTAAAAGTTAAACATCAGAAGCCATCTAGTGGTTTACAGCCTCTTGAGGTTCCTGTATGGAAATGGGATGTTATTGCCATGGATTTTGTGATGGGTTACCTAGGACTCGTAGTGATCATGACGCTATCTGGGTTATTGTGGATAGATTGATGAAGTCTGCATATTTCTTTCCTATTAATATGAAATACCCCTTGTAGAGACTAGCACAGTTGTATATCAATAAGATCATTCAACTGCATGGTGTTCCATCTTCTATTGTGTCGGATAGAGATCTGAGATTTACTTCCCGATTTTGGGAAGCTTGCATCAGAAGTTAGGCTCGAAGCTTCGATTGAGTTCGGCCTATCATCCCTAGACAGATGGGTAGTCTGAGCGTACCATTCAGAGTTTAGAGGACTTGTTGAGGTCCTCTGTGCTAGAGCATGGTGGTGGCTGGGAGCAGTACCTTCCATTGATTGAATTTACTTATGATAATAGCTATCATAGCAGCATCGGTATGGCTCCATATGAGGCTTTATATGGTAGGAAGTATGGTAAATAATTTCTTGTAATGGTAAAGGGTGATGGTTTTAGTTTTTGATATAGTGAAAAGAATCAAGTTTGTATAATATGAAATATTCGTGTAAAGTTTAACACCAAAGTTGTAGTGATAGAAGGATGTCGTTCCATTAAGGGGTGATTAACTTGGAAACTTAGATGTATAAATTGACTTAACCAAAAGCTTGCATTTTGAGTTTTTAAACAATTCATAATGACTAGAATTAAACTGAAGGTAATAAGCTTTAATAAGAGAAGTAACAATAATTCAAAGTTGAATAGAGATCAAATATGTAAAGCTGGGATTGGTTTCATCTATCTCACCTTTCATACATTGTGCAAATCAGCATATAAGGAGCTTGAAATGACAATTTTTACGTCACAATCAAAGTCATTTGCATCAATCCCTCAACTACAAAATTCATAAGAGTGGTTCCAAACTGTTGATCCCTCAATCACCTTGAAACCACTCTAGCCTTATCTATCGATTGTTTAGATGTTTGTTACACTAGATACTATCCCTAGCAGCTACTGCAAAAAACATTTAATTTAGATCTGTTTTCAAAAGTTTTTCCTAATACACTTAAGAAAATCAAAGTCAAGAAAATAATGATCAAGTATTCTCAGGCATTAAGCATAGAATGAAACACAAAAATCATCAATTCTCATTACCATACATGCAAAAGTACACCAACAGTATGTTGGGTTTGAATTGATTACAACCAATCCCAATGAATGAATTAGCTACACATGAATGTCATATTCATCAATAAATATTTGTGGGGGAACAATACAACAAAAGCTCTCAGAAGGGTTTGTTAAGTGGTGAAGAAGAGTGAAGTATGGAAGTGCGTCAGTCAAGAAGTGTCTCTATTTTTTTATAGTGAAAGTCTCACTCAAGCTCATTCTTCCTTCGCTTAAGCGAGACCCCAATTGTTGATAGCTCATGCAAGAGTGGTCAGAAACATGTAGAAGTGGATGCGCTAGGATCGTACCATTGGCCAATAATTAATTGAATGACCCATTATCTTTTGATCACGCTCAAGCGTCTGGTTGCCACGCTCAAATGTGGATGGCTCTGATGCTTTTGTTTCTTTATTACACTTAAGCATAAGGCTCAAGCTTAAGTTTCAAACATTCCATGCTCAAGCGCCCTATGTCACGCTCAAGCATGGGAGGTCCTGATGCTCTCTGACTTGTTTACACTTGAGCTTGTGGTTTAAGCTTAAGCTTCAATTATTCCATGCTCAAGCTTCCCATGTCACGCTCAAGCGTGGGAGGTCCTGATGCTCTCTGACTTGTTTACGCTTAAGCTTGTTTTCTCAAGCTTAAGCTTGCTTTCTCAGGCTCAAGCTTGCTTGGTTCACATGCCCAGATTCCAGCACGATCACGCTTAAGCTTGCTGGCTTTCTTATTGAATTTCTTCTTGGGCTTAGAACTTCCTGCAACTTTCTAAGAGTTTTAGAACAATTTTTCCTTTATACAACATATCCATCACTATTTGAAAGATTCATGCTCAATTCCTTCAATCATTCATCAATTCAGTTTAAATCTTTACAAAATTAGTTCAAATGAGTCATGAAATCAATGTCAAATAAACATTTATCAAACTAACCCCAACCTATAGTTTTGCTTGTCCTCAAGCAAAAAGAATGGGATCTTAAACAAGAAAATAGTCATGATGGTCAGATTCCAGTTGCAAACAAACTTAAAGACAGTCTAAGTTTCAATCGTTTGGACATGTGGCTTCCTTCATATCCATTCATCTGAAATGCAAGGTACAATTGAACTTTCTACATAGCAAGCAATGTAACACTGTAAGAATAAGGAGTTCTCTTTCTCACTCACTTAGTTTCTATTTCACACATTCATCATCAAAATTTCCTAGTTAACGTTGCCAATCATTTCAGATTAAACCAAAATCAAAAGAGCAGCACAGATCAAAAGGTCTTTAATAAGGTTGTAATGGGGCTGGGCTTACAATAACTCTTGGTTTTTCTTGGAGTTCAAATTGCATGTAAAGAAGGAAAGAGCATAATCATTACTGACTTTCATAATTTGTGATCTTACTTCCTTAACTTCAACTCTAGTTTAGTTCTTCATTCACTTCTTCTTTATGTTTTAGCAGCTCTCATTTCTATTTTAATGATTTCTTTTGAGTTAAGAAAGGAGAACCACTTTCTTTTCTTTTTCTATTCAAAATTTTTCTTTCCAACCATCCATCTCCTGCATCACCTTAAATTTTTGTTACATAGGTAATTACGCTCTTCTACCTTAAGCATGCTATTGATGTAGGATTTAATCTTTCATACTTAAGTTAGGGTGATAAAAAAAATTTAGGCTCAAAGGGCAACAAAAGAATAGGTTACTTTCTTTTTATTATGGGTAGCTTTTTGGCTCTAGCTTGATGTGTTTTACGAAAATGCCTTGATAATTTCCATACTTATCTCTTTAGATAAAAGTTAACTAGAAAATTAGGCAATGCATACAAACAATTACTAATGAGACTCTCACTGTTTGATTGAACACTTACTCACAAGGTTCTAAGGCCAGAGTCTAAAATTCTAACAGTAGAAAGTTCAAGCATATGTAAAAATTTTCAAAAGCACACTTATTGCAATTTCCTGAGTCTGAATTCAGCCTTTTGTCATTTTAAAAGCAATTTACTATCTTAAAAATTGTTGCTATACTTGATGAATCTTTGCATGCATTTTACTTTACTTAAAGTTGGTTCTTAGTTAAGCATTCAAAACAATTCAACTTCAAGCATGTCATCAAATCCAAACAATCAAACACAATCATCATAAAGGTATGAGAAAAGTTCTAAATTTTGTCCAAAAAATTAAAACCAAGTGCCTAAAATAACTGCAGTAAAATAAAAAGAATTTAAAATTAAAGAAAATGAAACTAAAGATCATGAAATGTTAGTTTGAAAATGGCAACAACTTAGCCCTCACTCATCATCCTGTGTATCATCATCTGTATCTACATCCTGCTCAGGTTCTGGTGCTTGCTCTTTGGTTGGAGGACGCTATGATGAGGGTCCTAGTCTAGTTTGAGAAGTCTCACCCTCCCTGGTAGAATAGGCCTGTCCCCAGGCCATGTAATGTAGGCTGCAAACTGAGCAGGATCCATCCACGGATTAAATTGGCCCATAGGGATGTTGTGGTATAGCCCATGGTGAATGTGCATCAGGCCTGTGTAGTTTGCACTCTGTAGTGTTAGGATGTGTTCATTCTGTAATTTCAGATGATAAATTAAATGCAGGATACAATTTCCATTTCAGATTCTGGAGTAGGAGGGGCTTGTGCTGCTGGTGGTGGTGGTGCTTGCTGTGATGCCTCTTGTGGCTCTTGTGCAGGTGGTGCCTAGGTGGCGCAGTAGTGTTCTATGAAGCACCTATCAATAGGTGGTCTAATTTTCTTGAGGTCCTAGACCTGTACTCCATGAACTGCACAAAAATCTATGATAAAAGCAGGGAATCCTAAGCTTCCCTTCACCTTTAGTCCTACTTGGGAAAACTTTTGGTCAGTTGTTGCAAATTTATGGATTTCATCTAAGATAATCTGGGCCAAGTCAATGGTAATGTCATTTTGCAAAATACTGTATAGCAAATAACATTTCGCATAGATTAAATCAGATACATGAGCATTGGGGGCCATATTTGCAAGTAGGAAGGAAGTCCAAACTTGGGAGGGAGTCATCATATCCTTTCTCAGGACACGCAGTGGGTGGTCTCCTTGCCCAATTTGAAAATGGTGTCCTGGGATGCAAATTGCTTCTTCCATGTCATGAGTTGCAATGAACTCATTCCTCTGTCTCACATCAGCATAGTCACAGGACTCTTCCTCTTCCAATTCCATAATGTTTCCCAAATAACTATTGATTTCCTCTCTGTCATAAGAAAGCCACGTTCCCCTGATATAAGTTCTTCTATCTCCTGCACCTTCTTTGGGCCAAGAATTTACGTAAAATTCTCTCACAATTTCAGGATCATACTTGTCCCGAGGGTAGCAGATTTTCAGCCAATTCCTTCTCCTTATTACCTATAGAAAAACATCACATTCTCTAAGGGCTAGGTCCACCTTCCTTTCGAGTATGAAGGTCTAATTTTGAATGTCCTCATAACACTTGCCTCTAGCTTTATCCCTAAATTTTAGGCCTGCATCTTGGTCCTCTAAGGTACGGGCCCTCTTTCTTTTATTCCTTCTGCTAGAGCCACCTACTGGAGGGGAGGAGTATGCAACCTGCTTTTTTCTTGACATCTAAAATCACTTCAAGAAAATTATTATGATGATATGAAAATATCTATGAAATTATTTTGAATAACAGTACACACAAAGTAGAGACGTTTCATTTCAGTATGTGTAACATCCCGATTTTTATTAATTACTAATTAATGGTTTATTAAGGATTAATTACCAATTAGGCAATTTATTGTGTAATAATAATAATAATAATATATGCCTTTGGTGGTTAATGGGCCGGTTCTCTCTTTCTCTCTCTCCCTGTCCACGTGGAGGGTAATGATGGCTGTGAGAGTTGGCATTAAATGCTGATGGACTTACATTAAATGAGGATGGGATGTTGAGATGATGAGAGTGAGACGCTGATAGGGCTGTAAGGTGATATAGCTTCACTTCCACGTTTTCCCTTCTCACATTATTCATTTCCTTGTTGGTTGCATGTCTTGAAGAGAGAAACACTCGTCCTTCTCTCTAAACTCTCTGGAGACTCTTCTTCTCCTTCGTCTCCTTCATCTTCTTCTTTCACTCACGCATCGTATAGGACCGAGTAGAACAACATGGTGATGGGAAACAGCGTGGTATTGTGTTTTGGAGGCTGGGTTCAGGTCCCTCCTCTGTTCCCTAGTGTTTCTCCTTCTTGCTGGTCCTTCTTCTTCTTCTCTTCTTCATCTTTGTTGAAGGGGCTGTTTGTGGCTCGGTTGGGAGTCTGCAGCTGCGTGTGGGTACCTCGGTTGTGGAAGATGACCCACTGTTTTTAAGGCTGTGTTGTTGTGTGGATGAAGAGATGGATGGTGCATGGAGGTTTGGTTGTCCTCCCCTGTTTGTGAGGACTAGCTCTCGGTGCGGCTCGAGTGTGGGACAGCTTTGGGTTGAGCCTTGGTGGCTATATTGCTCGTGTGGAGACAGAGCTGGTTCTCCATGATTGAGAGCAGAGTGGAGCTTGTAGTGTGATGGCTTGAAGGCTTGAGTGGAGCAGAGTTTAGGACCTCTACTGGGCCGAGTGAGGTTTGTGGTGCCTTGGAAGCTTGGCATGGTGTGCTTGGTAGCTGATCTGCTTCGAGAGGAAGCAGTGGCTGGTTCTCCAAGGCTGAGAACGTGTGCTGGGACGACTGGGATCCATGTTGGCTCTTCCCACGATTGGAATGCCGAGCAGAGTGCTGCTGTGGCTGGGCCGAGTGGCCATGTGACTTCTGGAACGTCATTCCAGGTAAGGGGAGCTATTGCATCTTAAGTGTATAGTTTATGGACGGACTTCCGGGTGACTTTATTGCATTGTGTTATGTTTTGTTGGATGTTGTATGTTGTTAAGTTGAACCCAGATTGTTGTTTGTTATTTAAATGGTGCATGATTATCCGTCCAAGAAATGCATGATGATATTGTGATAATGATTATATTATGATGCTTGAGATGCATGTATGTTTATGCTGAGTGCATGTGTGATCCTCTATTTGTCCCTGGATGTGTTGTACATTTGATTGCATGTGAGTGTTATCGATGTATATGCGTATGCTGAATGAATGAATGGGGACTGTGATGATAAATGCCGAGTAGGCTTATTATATAAAAGCATGAGAGCTTATGGAAAAGGATACATCCGAGTAATAGAGGACAATCCGAGTGAAATATCATATGTAAAAGTATGGGATGTTTATTGGTGTTAGATTCCGAGTGGAATTATATATATAAAATGGTGTGAGGCTTAGAAATGCTAAGGCCGAATGGATCCCATGAATGTGAGGCTCATGGCATAGTGATTTCCGAGTGAATGGCATAGGATTGCCAAGTGAATGTGGTATAAGCCGAGTCATCTGACTGTTGTTAAGTTGCCGAATGAATTTAATATTGAACGCAGATTTCCAAGTGGGCAATTGAATGAATATGAGTTGAACTTTATATGCATACGTGTTATTGTGTTATTGAATATGAACACCTTGCGGGGTGTCAGGAGGGTGTTATCCCGAGTGAAGAGGACGTGGTCCTAATGTTGAGTGTGATGAAAGACCCGGATTAGACTCGGGCAGTGCCTGGGGCACTAAGCGTGAAATGAGACGCTTGATGAAATGCCGAGTGCATTAGCGTTGAACGCCGAGTGAATGAAACCATATGCATCCGATTCGCCACTGGAATGCGTTGAATTTCTATACCGATCGGCAATCAGATGACAACATGTGATGAATATGTTTCAGTCCTGGAGCTGGGCTCGGACAGACTCCTTGAGTATGGCTCGGAGTATGAATATTGTTGATATATGGGGTAGACTTGAGGTGAAATCCGATTGAGGGATTATATTATCGATGAGGATATTAGGCTTTATAGCCGAGTGGAAGGGGTAAGAAACCCGATTTAAGATGTTTGTGATTGTTTATATTGAATGGCAGTGAATGTTGAGCTGATTGATGTATATGTTATGGCATGTTATGGATTCTATGATTAATCTGAGCCAATATCTGTCATTTAATATGTAATGCTTACCCCTACACCATTTTTCAGTGTTTGCAGGTCGGGTTGGATTGATATAAGGGCCTTAACCCGGGTGTTGGGTGTTTATTGATGTGGTTGTGTACATAATGTAATGTACCGAGTGTCTTTGATGTATTAAGCCTTGGCCGGCTCATATTAACGTTGTATAATGAATACACTTTATATATATATTGAAGTTGGGTTATTGGAAATCCGAGTGCATGTCTGTATATATATATAGGCTACATTGAAATCATGTACTTGTATCGGATAACGGGTTTTGTTGAATGAATAATGACAAGATGATTAGATAACCCGAGTGCATGTTAATGTATATATATATATATATACTTCGAGTGATGGTATTATATGCATACCGACTGAATGTGTTGGTGAATGGAAAGTATAAAGATAATACGTATCCGAGTGTATGCGTATATATATACATTTATGTTATGTTGATAACATGGTTATGAATCGGTGGAAGTGTATTGCTGTAGTGGTAGTCGGACTTGGAATTAGAGAATATATTTATATAAGTGATTTATGTTGATTTGATGCTTCATACTGACTCAGAAATGATGTTGTATGAATACTTCTAAGTTGATGAATCCTGAGTGAAATATAAGTGGCTTAGTTGCTTTTCCGAGTGAGTCTTATGTATAGGACTCCATATCCGAGTGTAACTCATGTGTGAGTCTCTTTCCGTGTGTTAATGGCTTTTGTGGATTCTGACTGAAGAATATATGGTGAACCCCGAGTGGGGAATGATTCGAGAAATCCGAGTGATCCTCTTCCGAGAGGAGAGTTGTTGTAATGACTCAGATTGATTATATTCTAAGTGTATGAATTATGAATGTAACCCGAGTAAACATGGGAACCTATTTCGAGTGAATAGGGTAGTATGTATTCTGAGTGTGTATGTGTGGAATGAGTCTGAGTGAATTACTTGGGTAATTCCTCTGGGTGATGAGAAGTTTGGATCATTCCAAGTGGAATTGATTGTGTAGACTATTTCTGAGTAATGAATGATTAAGGTATTACCCGAGTGAGAATAGGCATAAATGCCGAGTGTGTGGCCGAATGAGTATTGGTCGGCAATGATATTAGTTACCGAGTGGAATACCACTCTGATGATGAGTTGGTTATGAATGATTAAACCGAGTGATTTATGGCTGAGAGGAAGCCTATGTACTCTCTGAGTAAGGGAGTTCTGTTATGCCGAGTGCTAATGGTTGATGTTTTCCGAGTGACTCGAGGTTGAATTACGCCGAGTGGTGTTTGGCTGGGAGATAACCCGAGTGAGGAAGTTTTATGGAATCCGAGTGGGATTACCCTCATTTCCCGAGTGGATCTTTATGTTGACTCTATGGATAAAAATTGAGAGACTAAGTTATGGGTTGCCAAGTGAGGCAATTGTTGGGGTAGTTCCCGAGTGTTTGGAATTTCCTTATACCGAGTGGACTAAGTCATTACCGAGTAAATGGATGTCTTGATACCGAGTGGTGAATATGCCGAGTGTGGCTTCTCGCTTCAGCGAATGAAGGCTTCGCTCCAGCAAGTGTGTGTTGTTGGGAGGCTTGGGGTCGGTTTCGCTTAAGCGAATGGTGGTTCGCCCGAGCGAGTTGGTCGGCCTCGCTCAAGCGGAGTCGGATCTCGCTTGAGCGAGTGCACGCTGTATTGTGGTTCGCTCAGGCGCTGTCGGTGCTTCCGTGTGAATGGTTTTAATTCCCTTGCCTTCCCTGTCTGTTTCTTCTTGGCCATGGGGCCAGCTCTCTTATCTTCATATAAGGGAGTGTTTTTATTATGGATCCAGGTTATTTTCTAATTAATTCGAGAAAATTTTTCCCTATAAATAAGGGTGTTATAGTATGCATCATGTACTAACTGAAATCACACCATGGCAAATATGCATGTCAATATTTTAGAAACCTTTTATCAAGCATTTGGTGTGCAACAAAAAAAGCAAGATTAAAGTTCTTAAGGATTTGCTTAATCACTCATGGAAACTCAATGAAGCAAAGCATGTTGAACATTGTAAGCATATAAATCATGTATATGAGGGATAAGGGAAGTTTGGATTTTAAGAGACCCAACATCTTCATGCAAGCAAAAAAAGAAACATTTATCAAAAGAATAACAATGAGCATACAAAATGATACAGAGATGCAATGGAAATTACCTTGCTTCCAGGATGAAGAAATGGTCTACGTAGAGGGATTTGCAATGAAGTAATGATATGCGTCTAAGAATCAAGTGCAAATTTTGACTGTAGGCATAAGAGTGGAAATTAAATGGGGGTTACGGTTATGATTCTGCAATCATGGAAGGAGTAATGGCCCCTTGAATTATGCAATAATGGGGTTATAATGTTGCAATTTCAATGGCTCGCTTAAGCTTGGAGAATCACGCTTAAGCGTGATTGAGGCAGAATGAAATTTTTATGTGTGAGCTTAAGCTTGGCAACCACGCTTAAGCATGTTGTTTAAAAAAATAACCCCTGATGCATATTTGGTTTTCTCATTTAAATGTAGGATGTCTCGCTTAAGCGTCACCGAGACAGAATGAAAATAAGTGTTTTGCGCTTAAGCTTATCAATCACGCTTAAGCGTGTGACCCCCTGATGCAATCTTTTTTTCTCTCGCTTAAGCATGATTAATCACACTTGAGCATGATCGGCTCAGAATGAAAATTTTAATCTTGTGCTTAAGCCTTGTCAACCACGCTTAAGCGTGTTACCCCCTGATGTTAATTTAATCTTCTCGCTTTAGCGTGAGGAGTCACGCTTGAGTATGATTGAGTCAGAATGAAAATTTTAAACTTGCGCTTAAGCTTTGTTAACCATGCTTGAGCGTGTTACCACCTGATGTTAATTTAATCTTCTCACTTAAGCGTGGGGAGTCATGCTTGAGTGTGATCGAGTTAGAATGAAAGTTTTAATCTTGCGCTTAAGCTTTGTCAACCATGCTTAAGCGTGTTACCCCCCGATGCTAATTTAATCTTCTCGCTTAAGTGTGACCGTTGCGCTTAAGCGTAATTTCGACAAAATGAACTCTTACCTTTCTACGCTTCAGCGTGGATGCTGCGCATGGATCAATTTATAATTCACGCTTAAGCTTGAGGATTCACGTTTAAGCGTGATTTTAACAGTTGCAGAATTTTGGCTTCACGCTTGAGCTTCTCCATTAAGCCTAAGCTTGAATGGGATAGCATTCATTTGGCAGGTTCAAGCTTAAGCTTGGCATTGGAAGCTTAAGCTTGAATGAAGGGTGATGAGTTGTTACCATGTACCTAAATGGATTGAAAACATGGAAAGAAAACAGAAATAATTGGGTTGCCTCCTAAAAGCGCTTGTTTATCATGCATAGCTTGACGCTAGAGCAATTGTTAACATGGTTCATGTAGATGGATAAGAGTGTAGAGTTTCTCCACTTCTCCTCCTAAGTATGGCTTAAGCCTCTGGCCATTCACAATCCAAGTTCATTGTGATTTAGGGTCTTGTACTTCAATCGCACCATATGGTCTGACTTCTTTGACAAGGAATGATCCTGATCATTTGGATTTTAGGTTTCCTGGAAATAGTTTCAATCGTGAATTGAATAGCAACACAAATTGACCTAGATATAAAATTTTATGCAGTATCTTCTTATCATGATAGATTTTCATCCTTATAAATCTTTGAAGATTCATAAGCCTCTAACCTCTATTTCCCCAGCTTCTCCAATTGAACTTTTCTTTTTTGTGCAGAAGCTTGCGGATTAAAGTTGAGCAACTTCATTGCCTAGTAAGCTTTGTGTTCAAGTTCCACTAGAAGATGGCAGCTTTTCCCATACACCAACTGGTAAGGTGAAAATCCTGTTGGGGCTTTGAAAGAAGTCCTGTATGCCCATAAAGCATCATCTAACTTCAATGACCAATCTTTTCCATTCTGGGACATAGTTTTCTCCAAAATTTTCTTTATTTCTCTATTTAATACTTCTACTTGCCCATTAGCTTGAGGATGATAGGGAGATGTTACTCTATGTCTAACTCCATAGAGCTCCAAACATTTTTGGAGTTGAACATTACAGAAGTGAGAACCTCCATAACTTATTAACACACGAGGGGTACTAAATCTGCTAAAAATATTCTTTTTCAAGAACTTGATAACAGTTTTCGCATCCGCCTTAGCACAGGCCATTACTTCTACCCACTTTGACACATAATCAACTACTACAACAATATACTCTTTGGAGAATGAAATAGGTATTGGACCGACAAAGTCTATACCCCAACAATCAAACACTTCCACTTCTAGAATAGTGGTCAATGGCATCTCATGTCTTTTGGATATACTTCCCGTCCTCTGACAAGCATCACAATTCTACACAAAAACATTAGCATCTTTAAATAAAGAAGGCCAATAAAAACCATACTAAAGGATTTTGGCAGCTGTCCTTTCTCCATTGAAATGTTCTCCATAAGGTGAGCTATAGCAATGCCATAATATGCTCCTGGCTTCTTGCTGAGATACACATCTTCGAAGAATGTTATCTAAACCACGCTTGAATAGGTAGGGATCGTCCTACACAAATCGTTGTGCCTCTTTCAGAAATTTCTTCTTTTGTTGCCATGTGACTTCTTCAGGGAGCACCCTTGCAGCTTTAAAGTTTGCCATGTCTGCAAACCATGGCCTTTCCTGGATCAATAATAACTTCTCATCAGGGAAATCTTGTTGAACTTCAGGTTGCAACTTTATGACTTCATTATTGATCAGTCTTGACAAATGGTCTGCTACATGGTTTTCACTTTTGTCTCGAATAATCAAGTCAAATTCTTGTAGAAGAAGAATCCACCTGATTAGCCTTGGTTTGGAATCAAATTTGTTCAACAAATACTTAATGGCTACATGATCTGTAAAAACAATAACTCGAGAACCAATTAAATATGATTTAAATTTTTCAAGGCCATACATAACTGCTAGTAATTCTTTTTCTGTTGTAGCATAATTAATTTGAGCTTCATTCAAAACTTTACTAGCACAATGTATAGGATGAAAAATTTTAGAGTTTCTTTGACCAAGAACTACACCTATTGCATAATCGCTAGCATCACACATCATTTCAAAATCAAGTTTCTAATCAGGAGCAACTATGATTGATGTAGTAATCAACTTTTGTTTTAGTAATTGAAAAGCTGATAAACAAGAATCATCAAAGTGGAAAGAAATACCTTTATGCTATAGATTACTCAGTGGTTTGGCAATTTTTGAGAAATCCTTGATAAACCTCCTGTAAAATCTTATATGCCCAAGAAAGCTTCTAACTCCCTTGACATTGAGTGGTGGGGGCAGCTTCTCAATCACTTCCACTTTTGCACGATCCATTTCAATGCCTTTACCTGAGACTGTGTGGCCTAGCACAATGCCTTTGGTTACCATTAAATGGCATTTTCCCTAGTTTAGCATTAAGTTAGTTTCCATACATCTTTGAAGCATAGTTTCTAGATTTTTTAAGCATTCATCAAATGATTTTCCAAAAACTGAAAAATCATCCATAAAAACTTCAATGCATTTCTCCACAAGGTCAGCAAAGATTGCCAGCATACATCTTTGGACGGTGGCTAGGGCATTACAAAGTCCAAAAGGCATTTTTCTGTAAGCAAAAACACCAAAAGGACAAGTAAAGGCTATCTTCTCTTGATCTTCTAGAGCTACTACTATCTAATTATAACTTGAATAACCATCTAGGAAACAATAATACGCTTGTCTAGTAAGTCTCTCCAGCATCTGATCAATGAAAGGTAATGGAAAATGGTCTTTCCTTATTGCTTGATTGAGTTTTCTGTATTCAATACACATCCTCCACCTAGTGACAGTCTTGGTGGAAATCAACTCATTATTTTTATTTTTTACTACTGTAATGCCACCTTTTTTTGGTACTACCTGCACAGGACTTACCCAAGCACTATCAGAAATAGGGTAAATCATCCCAACTTCCAACAACTTCATAACTTCTTTCTTCACTACCTCCTTCATGGTTGGATTCAATCTTCTCTGTGGTTGTGCTATAGGTTTATATTCCTGTTCCATAAAAATATGATGCATACAATAGGAAGGACTGATACCTTTTAAATCATTCAATCTCTATCCGATTGCTCCTTCATTTTTCTTCAGAATTTGAATCAAGTTTTCCTCCTCTTCCTTCAACAAGTTATTGCCAATTACAACTGGTTTTTGACCTTCATCATCTAGAAATACATACTTCAAGTAAGAAAGTAATTCTTTTAATTCCAGTTGTTGAGTCTCAGGGACTTGTTTTTCAAGAAGGCCTTCTGTAGGTTCTTTATTATTTGATACCTCTTTGTTTACATCAAAACTCTGAAAGATTTCCTTCACTTTTTTTGCTTCTTCTTCATCAAGTCCTTCCACTGCCCACATCAAAGCTCTTTCAAGAGAACTTAAATGTTGCACTTTATTTGCTTCTTGCAAAACCACTTCATCTTCTATATCAATCTTAAAATAACTTTGCTTATCTGAAGGATGTCTTATTGCTTCAAAAACATCAAAGTTAATCTCTTCATCATGAACTCTTACTTTTAACTTCCCATCATCAACATCTATGATGACTTTTGCAGTCTTCATAAATAGTCTTCCTAATATTAGGGGCACTTCAAAATCTTCCTCCATATCCATGATAATGAAATCCATAGGGAATAAAAATTTATCTACTTTCACTAGAACATCTTCAGCAACACCATAGGGAAATTGTATCGACCGATCAGCCAATTGTAAAGTCATTCTTGTTGGCCTTATTTCAAGATCCCCAATTCTTTTAAGCATGGATAATGGTATCAAATTGATACTGGCACCAAGATCCAACAAAGCTTTTCCTACTTGAAGATTTCCAATAGTAACTATAATTGTAAAATTCCCTGGATCTTTGGTCTTCTGAGGTAGTGCCTTTTGAATGATAGCACTACATCCAGCTTCCAGCTCAATTGTTTCCTCTAAAAATTTCTTTTTCTTTGTCAACAAATCCTTCATAAATTTTGCATAAGTAGGCATTTGCTCCATAGCTTCCATGAACGGGACATTAATATGCAATCATTTAAAAATGTCCATAAACCTTGCAAATTGTCTTTATTTATCACGCTTTGAAGGATTCTTAGGATAAGGCACACTCTTCAGTTGTGGGATTTCTTCATTAACTTTTGCCTTTCCTTTTTCACTCTCACTCTTTTCATTTTTCTTTCTATCTTTTTCTTTATTTTTATTTACATCTCCACTCTTTTTTCTTCTTTTTCTTTTTCTCTCTTTTTTCTTTTGAAATCTCTTCTTCCTCTTCTTTTTTAGTCATCTCACATCTTACTATTTTTCCACTGTGGGTTACCACAGCTTTGCATTGCTCCTTAGGATTCTACTCAATGTTGGCTCCATATGTAGGTCTTTGTTGTTCAGAAATTTGGCAAGCTAGCTATCCCACATGCATCTCTAAGTTCCTAATGGATGCCTCAGTGTTCTTTTGGTTTGTTAAAGAAGCTTGCATAAACTTTTCCAAGGTGTCCTCTAGTCTGGAAGTCTTCTCCGTCAAAGAAGGATAGTTGCTTTGGTAAGGTTTTTTTGAAGAGCTCTGCTCCTGCTTCCATCCTTGACCTTGGTTTTGATTGTTTCTCCAACCCTGAAATAGTTGGTTAGAAAAATTTGAATTAAAATTACCTGACCTTCCTTGGTTATTCATGTAATGCATAACTTCTTCTTGTGAGCCACAGTTCCCATTTGGATGATCTCCTCCACAGAAATCACATGTTACAGGTATTTGTTGGTGCACTAGTTGTGATGATTGCACTACATGTAATTGTTGTGGAAGTTTGGCTATCTTTTGAGTTAATGCCTCCATTTGTTGAGTCAGAATTTTATTTTGAGCCAAAATAGCACCTGTGGTGTTCAAGTTAAGGATTCTTTTCTTTGAGTTTGCTGACGGTCATGTTGAGCTTGATAATCTATTGAAGATAAAGCTTCTATTATCCTTGTAGCTTGGTCAGCATCCACTGTCATCATTGTACCTCCTACTACTGCATCCAATATTATTTTGGTATCCGCCCTTGGTCCACTTTAGAAGATATTAAGTTGTGCAATATCTTCAAATCCATGGTTTAGGCATTTCCTGAGCAGTGATTTAAAACGTTCCCATGCCTCACAAAAAGGTTCATCTTGGCCTTGTTTAAATGTTTTAATATCTGACTTGGCCTTGATGAATCTAGATGGAGGAAAGAACCTTTGTAGGAACTTTTCTTTAACTATGTTCCAGCTATTTAAACTTTGGTTTGGATGAGATTGTAACTAGTCCTTTGCTTTACCTACTAAAAAGAAAGGAAATAATCTTAAATATGAAGCATCAATAACCTCTTGGTCAAATCCCATTGTTCCAACCAATTCATAGAAAGTTGCCAAGTGAGTGTATGGATCTTCACTTGACATTCCAGTAAATTGGTGTGAACTAATCAAACTAAGAAATGTTGGTTTCATTTCTAGTGCTCTGACAGTGTTTGGAATTGCGATGCTTCAAAAATGTCTTGGTCTTTGCTGTAAAGCATAATCTCCAAGTGTTCTTCTTGGTGGATTTTGATTGTGGCTATTGTCGCAACCTGGGTCGCGACGGCGCGGCGAACAAGAGAGAAAAGATGAAACAGGGAGTCGCCACCAACGTTTTTATCCATAGAAAAAAAAACATCGGGAAAAAAAAAACTAAGTTCAGTAAAGCACTGGTTTAAAAAATTGAAAACCAAGTTCGGGAGTCGGTTACGAGTAGGGAAGGTATTAGCACCCTACATCGCCTGTCAAAGACAGTACCAAGATTGAAAGCACAACATAAATAGCCTTAAATAAAACATGATTTCTTCCTTTTTATTTTGAAAATGATAGAATGGAGTAAAGAACTGTACAGACATAGAATGTCAAAGCGAGGTTAATAGGGACGTTTTGTCCGAATTAAGCTCGACTTCGATATGAGACAGAGGGGGGTGAGAGAATGCCAATAAGACGTCATGTCTAAATTAAACATCCTCAGATAAAAGGATAGGGATAGGAAAGGGATAAGCAGGACGTCTTGTCCTAAGTATCCCTTCCCTATGAAATTATGGCGAGGCTTGGGCAGAAACTGTGGGGAAACCAACAAGACGTCACGTCTAAATTGATTTTCATGGAAGTGACCAAAAAAGGACATTTATGAAAGAAACATAAAAAGTAAAGCAGTAAATTAGCAAAAAAGGAAATGAGAAAGATGGGCCCGACAGGAGTTAAAATCCTGCTCCTACGTATTCTTGAATTATCAAGAAATCAGGGTTACGTAGTTCTGAATATTGCTATTTTAGGGAGGAATCTGAAAGATGTTGATGGATATCATTAAAGAGGAGAATTCATGCAAAGCGAAGTTCTTCACACGTGCACGAATCCTAAGAGGGTTGTGTAGACAGGAGTACTCCCGCACGACACTATTTTTTTTTTACAAAATCGCCCTTTTTATTATGTCTGTTTGTTATGGAAAAGGATAAAAATATTAACAAAGTAAACTAATGGTACGCAGGCAATTACAGTCAACAAAACAGCAAACTCATAGAAAAGTAAAAAAGGGGAACTGAAAGCAAAAGAAATAAGGAAAGGAGTGGAACCGGTGTGACGAGCTAAGAACCGATGTGGGAGGTTGAGCACAGTGACGGTGTCAGACTGATTTCGAACTCGCACGCTGACAGGGACAATAGACCGGAGTTAGACCCGATCTGGGAATCTGAAGGTCACGACCGGTGTTGTGGGAAGTTAATCCGAGGCGAAACGCTGTTGAGCAGTAACGGAGATGGACGAGGTAATGATGCGGGGAATGGGACAGGGTTGATTTTGAGATGACGAGGTGTGTTCGAGGTACGGACAGTGTGAGAGTAGTGGCTTTGTGTTAGTGAGAAAGACTCAAAAACCTTTTCGAACTAAGGGATCTTTTGTGGTGACTAAGGCAAGTCACTGGTTTCAAGTGGGGAGGTCAGTTAAGAATCTTGAGGAATCGGAGAGAATTTCCAGAGTTTTCTCGCGTAGAGGGAGAATCTGAAGACCAACCCCTTGAGCTTCCTTGGTTGGGGCATTTATAGGGCCTTCGAGTCATGGGCTGAGGGTTTTGGGACAACCAGAACTCCCACTCACCCATCCGTGTAGTGGTGTGCAGCTCTGGCCATTATCATTGGTGGGGAGCAGGGTTTTCAGTGGGGGTTTTTTAATTGCCCACTTCCGCCTCCCTGTCTGCCATTTTCCAGGAAGTGCGATTCCAGGTCACCGCGCATAAGCTTCCGATCTCGTCCCTCCGTTGTCAAATTTGTGACACCGGTTAGCAAAGCCATTGGTTGGACGGAGTCTCCACTGATCCGATGTGGGGCCTTAAGAACCATTACCTGTGTCTTGACACCGGCTGAATCTTTCAATGAATCACACGGGCCGGTGTGCCTATCTTAATCTGTCCACTTTCATCAGGGCCGGACTGGCCTGTCATTCTGCCTCGGCGCATGACATCGGTCCGCTGTTATCTTAGCCTTGTCCGGTGTTGCCAACTTCAAGGCCGGGTTCGGTGTTGCCAATTTTGATCTGAGTCCACCCACGAGATCGTTGTTTCATACTTGGGCCGGACTCACTCGTCTTTTTTGTCAGATCCGCAACATCGGCCATTAAGGGACTCCTGGGGTGAGGAAGGTTGGGCGGAGTTGATTTGAGGACGGTAGGGCGGAGTGTGAGGTGAGGACGGTTTGGCGGAGTTAAGGCGAGGTGTAGGTTGGGCGGAGTGTTGAGGTTTAGGTTGGGCGGAGTTAAGGCGAGGTTTACGTTGGGCGGAGTGCTGAGGTTTAGGTTGGGCGGAGTTAAGGCGAGGTTTAGGTTGGGCGGAGTGTTGAGGTTTAGGTTGGGCGGAGTTAAGGCGAGGTTTAGGTTGGGCGGAGTGATTTTGGTACCGGTGTCACTTGGGACCGAAATCGGCGTTCACAGATGCCTGTCATTCTGCTCTGGCGCATGACATTGGTCCGGTGTTAACTTAGGCCTTGTCCGGTGTTGCTAACTTCAAGGCCTGGTCCGGTGTTATAACAATTTGGGCCGGACCGAAAGAGGTGTTCACAGATGCCCCTCTTTACTCTCTTTCACAAGAGAAATGTAAATTTCCGAGGTGAAAGGGGAGTAAAGATACGAACACCGATGTAGGGACTAAGTAGGAACAAAATCCGGTGTGGGGCTTAATAATGTGGCATTTTGAACAGCCGACGTGTCTCGAATGTGGTCCACGTCACTGGGTGACTGAGCATTCCACGTGTCATCAGCTAACTGGCTCTTTTTTCAAAATTTAAAATTCGCGCCATTGGGCCGGAATGCCAAAAGTCGGCCCTTTTTAATGGGCCATGGGCCGGAATGCGGAAGGTTCTGGATCTCCGCTCCTCCCTCTATAAAAGCAAATTCGGGGATCCATCATTTTCACTCCTTTCTTGATATTGAAGTGCTGTCTCTCCGACGTTCAACCTCTCCGGTGTTCGAAGTTCTCCTCCGGCGTTAAAGCTTTTTCTCCGGTGTTACGTCCTGGCTCGTACTAAAAGAACTGCACGCATCGCCTCAACAGGTAGCCATCCCACCCTTCACTTTAATTTTGTAGATAGGTCATGGGGGACACCGGTTCGAGTAATGACTCCATTGAGGTCCTGTCTGGTCCTCCTTCAATTACATCCCGGCGTCAGCCGGGTGGAGTTTCGAGCCGAGGTCCGAGTCACCAAAGTGGGGCAACTTCGGGAGCTTCACATCGGTTCGTCTCATCAGGGCACCGTTTCTCCGCATTGCCTTTGTGGGAAACAGAGGGGTTTGATACATCGTCAGGCTCCTCGTTTAACTTTGGTACTGCTAGTGAAGGGGGAAGCAGTGCCGATTTATATCTTACTGACGATGTGGCCTTTTACAGTTGTATTCCCTTTCTTCGCCATACCGTCCGAATGGCTTCTGAAAATTCCTCCACCGGTGTTGCTGTGATTACTGACCCTATTGAGACAAATGTCTTGGCACACCGGATCAACTGGCTAGCTGAGAAGGCCAGGGATCCTTACTTCTGGGTTCATGAAGACCCAAAGACGATTGTCTCCCGGTATGCCAAAGATGCTGCCGATGTCACCATCGAAGATGTCGTTGTTCATGCCGATGTTGAGCATGAAAACGACTTTACTGTGTTCTGCCCCCAAACCTCGGACAGGATCTGCCATCAACCGGGGTCAAGGAACCTCTTTATGTATGAGATGGTCTTTTCTAAGATCGGCGTCCGCTTCCCATTGACGGAGTTTGAGATGGGGGTACTCCGGTTTCTTGACTGCGCTCCTAGCCAACTTCATCCCAATGGCTGGGGCTTGGTAAGGTCCTTGGAAGTGCTTGGGGAGTATTTCCACTTCGTCCCCACAGTGGCCCTTTTTTTTACTTATTGCAGGGTGATGCGCCGGGGTAACTCTGGAGGGGGTCTAGGCTTCATCAACCTCCGCTGCGACTCAAAGGTGGTTAACTTCGAAAGTTACACCGAATCGGCCAAGACAGACGGGGTCAGTTTCAAACACTCCTATGTCAAAGTCGAGGTCAATGCTGGCAGGCCGGTGTTCTGGGAGAATTCTGATTTTTCCAGAAAATTTTACACCAGTTGGACTCATGAACACTTTCTCCTGACAAGCAATGCCTACATCGTCAGTGAGAGTACCTTGTCGACTGAGTCCAAGAAGGTCCTGGACGCTCTGAAGGGTTATTCTGTCATCGCCAAATTTTCCTGCAAGAGGCTTTTGGGGACGGAGTCGGGCCGGGATGCTTACCTTGGTAGATATTGTTTAACCTCACCCCCTTCTATTATATATTCACACCGGTACTAACATCGTTTCTTTTTCTTTTCAGGCGAGATGGCTCAGATAGACATCCTCAGGAAACTGAGGGAAGCTGCCGAAGCCCGGAACGCTGCTGCTACTGCACAGGAGAATAGGGTGACTCCTCGTCGCACCCCGGCCAAGATGGTGAGCATTCCGGCCGAAAATGTTGGGGCGATGGATCTGGGGCCAGCTGAGAGAGTCCCAGTAAAAAGGAAGTCCCACCCCGGCACAACCTCCAGGTCGAAAAAGCACAAGGCTCCAACGGTTGTGGCCGAGGTAGAGGTACCAAGGGAGGAGGAGGCCGGTCCTGTAAATATTTCTCCAGTCCGGTCTCAACCTGAGGACATCGTTGTCAACTCCCGCCTCTCAGATTTTCTAGAGTATGTTGGAGGGACACCGGCTCGGGTCCATATCCCCTTCAAGCTCAAAGCCGATCTCCCTGCTTCTGAAGCTCAGTCTGCTGCCGAAGCAGCTATTTTTAATTTGGTTGAGGCAGCTGGGGTCCTCAGCTCTTTAGGCCGCTCTTACTACTCCGGAGTCGAGGCTAAGGAATGCCTAGACCGGATGAAGAAAGCTGAGGCCTTGAGAGTCGAGGCTCAGACTGCTTTGACCCAGAAGGAGCAGGAGCTGACCAAGAGCAAGGAGGACCTGTCCGAACTCACTGCTGCTTACACATCGGCTGCCAAGAGGGCAGATGCTGCTGAGGCTAAGGCTAAGGCTTCAGAGGATGCTCTCAAAGCTCTCCGGACCGAACTGGATGAAGCCAAGGCTGCAAAGGCCGAGGTGGACGAGAAAAACAAAGAACTATCTGGGAAGCTTGCCGATGTGCAGGAAGAGCAAGCGAAGGAGCGGATGGAAGCCGAGGAGCAGATGGCTGAATTTTCGGTACTGGCCGATGTCGCCTTCAGTTCTGCCGTTCGCCAGGTTATACACCGGAACTCCGCTGTTCAACTTAACCTGAACGGTATAGGTGTCTACTATGAATTTCATGGTGGCCACCTATATGCTATGGACCGGGGTCAGGCTTCGGAACCTGAGGATATTCCTTATGAACTGATGCCCCTCCCCGAAGGCCAAAGCATGGAACTGAGGACGGTGTCAGAGGAATCTGAGAGGACAGCCTCCGCTAGACCGGACTCTCCAGCACCCAACTCTTAGGATTTTTTATCTTTTTTTTATCCTTGTTCCGGGATGGGCTCCGGAGTTTTAATTTTTGTAATGGCCTCAGTGCCCTCTATTAATACAATGTAATTTTCATCCAACTGCTTGTCTTCTCTTTTCTTTCAAAATGTTTCCAAGTATCTCTCTCTTGTGACCGGTATGAGGTAACGACTTGAAGTAACACCGTCTAATCATCAACTTAGAATTAGGACTTCATCATGGACAATGTCTTTTGTGAAGCATAGAACCTCGGATTAGTGTATCATGGCCACCCCGTCCACAACTTCGATTAACCTTCGAACCTCCGGTGTAATTGGCCTGACATCGGTCTTGGCAACCCCTTAACCCAATTCTATCCGAGGTAGGTTTCATGACACCGTTTGTTACGCCCCGAAGTAGTAAGCGGTGTAACCATCGGGACACCGTCCCCCGCAACTTGACAGGGTCTACTTCATTTGACCTTGAGGGTCATGACACCGTCCTTTGGATCACCACTTGTCTTGGAATAGAGTGGACCTCCTCTACCTATATCGGATCAACACCGTTTTTTTTTTTTTTTTTTTTTGACATACGGTGGGTGATAGGAAGGTAAGAGTGGGGAATCGCCCCTTGACCGAAGATAAAATATGGGGTGTGGCCCTTGATTTATGGAAGAGTAAAAAAAAACTGGAGTTGTCTTTTGACTGACAGGAAAATAAATGTGGGGTGTGGCCCTTGATTTGCAGAAAGATAAAGGTGGGGGATTGCCCCTTGGCTGACAGGAAAATAAGTGTGGGGTGCGGCCCTTGGTTTGCAGAATGGTAAACGTGGGGGATTGCCCCTTGACTGACATGAAAAATAAATGTGGGGTGTGGCCCTTGGTTTGCAGAAAGGTAAAAGGTGGGGGATTGCCCCTTGATTGACAGGAAAGTAAATGTGGGGTGTGGCCCTTGGTTTGCAGAAAGGTAAAGGTGGGGGATTGCCCCTTGACTGACAGGTAAATAAATGTGGGGTGTGGCCCTTGGTTTGCAAAGAGATAAAGGTGGGGGATTGCCCCTTGACTGACAGGAAAATAAATGTGGGGTGTGGCCCTTGGTTTGCAGAAAGGTAAAAGGTGGGGGATTGCCCCTTGACTGACAGGTAAATAAATGTGGGGTGTGGCCCTTGGTTTGCAGAAGAGTAAAGGTGGGGATTGCCCCTTGACTGACAGGAAAATAAATGTGGGGTGTGGCCCTTGGTTTTCGGAAAGGTAAAGGTGGGGAATTGCCCCTTGACTGATAGGAAAAAACCCGGGGGGATGCCCCAGTTTGACATGATTGGATGAAATCTTAGGGAACTGCCCCTTGACTGAAAGAATAAACCCGGGGAGATGCCCCAGTTTGACATGATTGGATGAAATCTTGGGGAACTGCCCCTTGAATGAAAGAACAAACCCAGGGAGATGCCCCAGTTTGGGTTGACCGGGAAGTGTAGTCCCACTGGGGAAGGATTTGGGAAGTGTAGTTTTTTGGTGATTATGGTTCCGCTGGGGAATGAGAACTTGGGAAGTGCTAGCTTTGGCGATTGTGATTTCACTGGGGATGCCAATCTACTGATTTCTCTTGGGGAAAACTTCTGGTCCGGATCCTTGGTGTCAGGTTCTTCATTTCTGTGTGACGTAGTTCCATCACCCTTCAAAACAGATGGTTAGAAGCACGAGTAATCAAAAGAATTGACATTTCGAGCGACCTTTCCTAAGAGATAGGCTTTCAAGATAACTCATGGATGAGATAGAGACAAATTCTGTCTTCCAGGAACATAATTAACAGAATTGGTTATGCTTTCTCACGGGCCGGGTCTGACGCCAGGATACATTTCGTTTCACCACGACTTTTCATTTCATCACTTTTTCATTTCAAAAATTTCCTTCTAAGAAAAACTTGTTCGTTTATAAGATTCAGCCGTAGACTCAGGGGAAGGAAAGGGAAAGCTTATTTTATTATTGAATATAAGTATGTACATTGGTAATGAAGGTAAAGGTAACAAAAACATATGTATAAACAATTAAAAGGTGGGAGAGAAAGAAGGCCTTTTGAACCCTCCAGCGACTCCCCGCGAGTGATAAGAATCCGGATCTTTCCTCACGACTTCGAGACCATCCTCTGATTTTACTTCTGGGAAATGATTTTGACAAAGATGCGCGTGCCTGACCAGTTTTCCTTCTCTGAAGAGTTCACGTCCTTACGCCTGAACTTGTGGCTTTTATTCTACCTGAGCCGCCCTTCCGGGTTTTCGACTCATCAAGCAGCTCTAATTTTTGCCTAGGCTGCCCCATGGGTTTTTAGCCTAGCGAGCACCCTTTTTTTTTTTTTTTTTTTAGGCAAAATATTTCTTCACCGCGTCGGCGTTCACAGGCATTGGTAGATCCTCTCCATCCATGTTGGTGAGGATCAGAGCTCCTCCAGAGAAAGCCTTCTTCACGACGTATGGTCCTTCGTATTTAGGTGTCCACTTCCCTCGGATATCCTTTTGGATTGGCAAGATCTTCTTGAGGACTAGGTCTCCTTCTTGGGATTGTCGAGGTCGTACCTTCTTTTCAAACGCTCGTTTCATACGCTTCTGATACAGCTGACCATGACAAAGGGCGGTTAATCTCTTTCCATCAATCAGATTTAACTGGTCATGTCGAGCTTGGACCCACTCAGCTTCCTTTAATTCCACTTCCATTATCACTCAAAGAGAAGGGATCTCTACTTCGAAAGGTAGGACTGCCTCCATTCCGTAAACCAGGGAGAATGGAGTGGCCCCAGTTGAGGTTCGGACTGAGGTGCGATACCCATGTAAAGCAAAGGGGAGCATTTTGCTCCAATCTCTGTAGGTCACAACCATTTTCTGTACAATCTTCTTGATGTTTTTATTGGCTGCCTCGACTGCCCCATTCATTTTAGGGCGATACAGGGAGGAATTATGATGGTGGATTTTGAAGTCTTCACAAAGTTCCTTCATCATTTTGTTATTCAAATTCATGCCATTATCAGTGATGATCTGACTCGGCAGACCGTACTGGCATATCAGTTCACGTTTGACAAATTTAACCACAACACTCCTCGTCACATTGGCGTACGAAGCAGCTTCTACCCATTTTGTGAAATAGTCGATAGCGACTAAAATGAAACGATGACCGTTAGAGGCTTTTGGCTCGATGGGTCCAATGACGTCCATACCCCACATTGAAAAGGGCCAGAGAGCTGACAAGACATTCAGGGAAGACGGGGAAGCGTGAATATGGTCCGCATATATCTGACATTTGTTACACTTACGAACATAGGCAAAACAGTCTGACTCCATGGTCATCCAGTAGTAACCAGCCCTCAAGATCTTTCTCGACATGGCGTGCCCGTTGGTGTGAGTTCCAAAACATCCCTCGTGGACATCCCTCATGATTTTACTTGCCTCGTCGGTGTCGATGCAACGAAGAAGGACAGAGTCGTAATTTCTCTTATAAAGCACATCACCGTTTAAAAAGAAACCCATGGCGAGCCGTCGCAGGGTTCTCTTATCATTCTCTGTAGCGCCTTCGGGATATTCTTGATTTCGGACATACCTTTTGATATCGTGGTACCAAGGCTTCCCATCTGACTCCTTTTCAATCATCTGGCAATATGCGGGTTCGTGGTGCCGCACTATTTCAATGAGAGGCATGTCGTAATCATTGTTCACCTTGAACATTGATGCTAGGGTAGCCAAAGCATCGGCCATTTGGTTGTCCTCCCGGGGAACATGGTGAAAAGAAACATCATCAAATTCCTTAATCAACTCTTTGATGCGAGTTTGATAGGGAATTAATTTGCTGTCTCTAGTTTCCCACTCTCCTTTTAGTTGGTGAATGACCAGGGCAGAATCCCCGTATACTTCCAATTTCTTCACTTTGGCATCCAATGCTGCTTGGATTCCCAGAGAACACGCCTCGTACTCAGCGATGTTATTGGTACAATCAAAACATAATCGAGCACAAACGGGGATAAGTTCTCTGTCAGGTGAAATGAGGATTGCTCCGATTCCGTGTCCTAATGCGTTAGAAGCACCATCAAACCTTAGGGTCCATTTATCCTTTTGGGCTCCTTCTTCATCAATGAGGGCCATGATATCTTCGTCTGGGAAGTCAAACTGCATGGGCTGATAATCTCTTATGGGTTGATGAGCTAGGTAGTCAGCCAGAACACTTCCTTTTATAGCCTTCTGAGTGACATAGACTATATCGTACTCAGTTAGCAGGACCTGCCATCGAGCAATCCTCCCGGTTAAGGCAGGTTTTTCGAAGATATATTTGACGGGGTCCATTTTGGAAACTAGCCAAGTAGTGTGGCTTATCATGTATTGTCTCAAACGTCGGGCTGCCCACGCTAACGCACAACAGGTCCTTTCCAGAGCAGAATACCTCATCTCGCAGTCAGTGAACTTCTTGCTTAGATAATAAATGGCATGTTCTTTCTTCCCAGTCTCATCATGTTGCCCCAACACACAACCCATGGATTCATCTAACACTGTAAGGTATAAAATGAGTGGTCTTCCCGGGGTAGGTGGGATCAAAATTGGCGGGTTCTGCAAGTACTGCTTTATCTTTTCAAAAGCCTTTTGACAACCCTCGTTCCACTGAACTGGTTGGTTCTTACGGAGTAACTTGAAAATTGGCTCGCATGTTGCCGTCAACTGTGAGATGAAGCGAGCGATGTAATTTAATCTCCCCAGGAAACCTCTAACTTCCTTTTCTGTACGGGGAAGAGGCATTTCAAGAATGGCTTTAACTTTGTCAGGGTCGACCTCTATGCCTCTCTTGCTTACTATGAATCCCAGTAATTTCCCGGATCTTGCGCCGAAGGTGCACTTGGCTGGGTTCAGCCTAAGCTTGAATTTCCTCAACCTTTCGAAGAGTTTCCTTAGGTCTTCCATATGCCCTTCATCTGTTTTAGACTTGGCAATAATATCATCGACGTAAACCTCTACCTCCTTGTGCATCATGTCATGGAAAAGGGTTACCATGGCCCTTTGGTAAGTTGCTCCGGCATTCTTTAGATCAAAAGACATCACCTTATAACAGAAGGTTCCCCACAAGGTGACAAATGTGGTTTTTTCCATATCCTCGGGCGCCATCTTAATTTGATTGTATCTGGAGAAACCGTCCATGAATGAAAAGATCGTATGTTACGCGGTATTGTCGACCAGAACATCAATCTGAGGCAGGGGAAAATCATCCTTGGGGCTAGCCCTGTTCAAATCGCGATAGTCCACGCACATTCGTACCTTGCCATCTTTTTTCGGGACCGGGACGATATTTGCCACCCACTGTGGATATTTTGCCACGGCTAAGAACCCGGCATCAAATTGCTTCTTGACTTCTTCCTTGATTTTCAAAAGCATCTCAGGTTTCATACGTCGCAGCTTCTGCTTTACTGGCGGACATTCGGGTTTTAATGGTAACCTATGTTCGACAATGCTATTGTCCAGTCCTGGCATATCTTGGTAAGACCAGGCGAAAACATCGCTGAACTCTCTCAACAACCCAATCAGTTCCTGCCTCTGTTCTTTACTTAACGAGGTACCAATTTTGACTTCCTTTTTAACTCCTCCAATTCCCAAATCGATAACCTCGGCTATCTCTAAGTAGGGCAGAATTTCCCTATCCTCTTGTTCCAATAACCGGGTTAACTCAGGCAAGGGATCGCAGTCTTCATCATATTCCTCATTGGCGCAATCAGTTTGACAGTCAAAATCGTGAAATAAGACCGAATTCTCACTATTCTCAGATGAATCGCTTTCGGATCTGCATTTTCAGTGTATCATAGCAAATGAAAAGGAAAACAAGCAAGAGAAAGGTTTAAATAATAGGTTACTAAACAGATCAAGCTATTTGGAAACTGACGGCATTTATTATTCAAACAAATGAACAAGTTTTTATTGTTACAAAATGAGATCCCGAAGCATAGCTAAAGGATCGAACAGAAAACATGATTACTTTGATGAAATGGTACAAATCGTGGGGAATTCTATGACCTCCCAGTTGTTCAGTTCCTGACCAGGTGAGCCAGCATACACAAATTCGGGGCATTCATCAAGATCACTTTGGATCACGGCCACTTGATCTGGAAACATTACTCCGGCACTCCTGAAGCTCTGGTAGAGGTCACAGATGGGGATTTTCGCAGTGTTGAATGCATGCCTGGTATGACGAGTAATCCTCTTCCCTCTCCTCTCTTCTTCTACCCTTTTTTGGTCTTCAATGGTAGGCTGGTATCCCAGGCCGTACCTATTTTTGTTCTCAGGGAGACAGACAGGTTGAATTCTTCCTTCCAGTTCTCTTCCGAGTCCTTTTCCCGGCTTATATCCTTCTCGTAGCATGGTCTTTGCTACTGCTAGCGGTACCTTTGGGAAAGGCATGCTTGTGGTGTTGGCTATCTCCAAAGCCTGGAATGATGTCTCGAGGGCTTCCTCGGCTGCCTCTACATAGGGGGTAGTAACTGGCTTACTGACCAGAAGATCCTCCTCTCCAGAAACGATTACCAGTCTGTTATCAACGATGAACTTTAGTTTCTGGTGTAAAGTGGAAGGAACTACCCCTGCTGAATGGATCCATGGCCTCCCTAACAAGCAACTATAGGCGGGCATGATATCCATTACTTGGAAGAGAACTTGAAAGATATGGGGTCCAACTTGTATGGGTAGCTCAACTTCGCCTATGACCTCCCGTCGGGTCCCATCAAAAGCTCTTACTATCATGGAGCTCGGTCTCATGCATGCCCCGTCTATGGGTAGTTTAGCTAATGTAGACTTAGGCATCACATTCAAGGATGATCCATTATCGACAAGCACTTTTGCCATAATATGGTTTTGACACTTCACAGAGATGTGGAGAGCTTTGTTGTGTCCTTTCCCTTCCACCGGCACCTCGTCATCCGTGAAAATCAGATAGTTACTGGCCACTATATGTTCGACAATACCTTGGAATTTATCAACAGGCAAGTCATGTTTCACGTGGGCCTCACTTAGCACCTTCATCAGCGCGTTCCGATGTGATTCAGAACTTGTCAGCAGAGATAATAAGGAGATCTTGGCGGGGGTATAGTTCAACTGATCCAATACCTGGTAATCGCTGTGGCGGATAAATTTTAAGAACTCCTTAGTCTCTTCTTCTGGCACAACCTTCTTTGCTTCGCCAGCGATCCCAACCTTCCCGGTTTTGCCTTCCGCGGCAATCTTGTCTTGCTTTGGCTCTGAAGGTGCATATACTCTCCCACTTCGGGTCATTCCACCTACACCGGCGATGTTAGTAACCAACAAAGCAGGCGCCGGATCAACTATTACGGGGTTGGAAACAACTATGTCCGTGTTATACTTCCAAGGCACGGCGTGGGAGTTATCATACGGGAATGGAGCAGGTGGCCGTGCCGTAATAGTAGTTTTGGCAGGGGTCTGCGTTAGCGACGCATCTTTACTATAAAATATGACCAGGGGTTTTGGGGCCCGAAGCCCAGTTTGTCCCTGTATCATATTTACCTCATCGCCAAGGCGCTTGCAGACTCGTATAGTGTGACTGTCCATAAATCTTTGGAGAGTTTTTCGAAACTCTTGCTGCTTTGTCGATTGGGCCTCATCGAAGTCTTCATCCCATTTGTCCTTTGCCAACCCTACCTCAAACATAAGGGAGTGAATTTCTTTTAGAGGCATCTGAATGTCCCCAACATTGGACGTATACTCCATATCTTCCCCGATAGTGTTGACCCTGGGCCCTTCATGATTAGGCAGAGGGTTTGTTGTCACATTTGGACTTCCTTCTCGGAAGCTTATCCAATCTGCCTGAATCAGGTCCCTTACTTTATATTTCAAAGCCAGACAATTTTCAGTAGAATGGCCTGGTGCACCCGCATGATAATCGCATCGGGCATTAGGGTCATACCCCCTAGGATAAGGTGGCTGTAGTGGCCTCAAGGGACAGGGTACTACTAGAGTTTTTTCAATGAGGTGAGGCAAGAGTTCGGTATAGGACATTGGGATGGGATCGAACTGGGGTGGAGCACGGTCATTGTTCCTTCTTTGGATATTTGGCGGTGGGTTGGCTTGTGGTGCTTGGTGTGGTATCTGTGGTGGCGCAGGCGGCCGTACAATGGTTGGTCTGAATTGTGGTGGATTAAGGTTTGGAATGGCTGCCACATACGGGTGCGACACGCCAGGATATACTGGTGAAAGGCTAACTGGGGTAGGTGGCCCTGCCAGGTTCCTTCTCTGGTTGTGAGAGACCAAGTTGGTCTCCCCTTCTCTTCTCCTGTTTTCGCCAAGTGTAGGTCTCCTTGCAGCTCCCATCCCGGATGGACTTCAGACTATCCTGCCGGTCCTTAGCCCATTTTCTATCCTTTCTCCAATAGTGACAATATCAGAGAAATGGGACGAGACACTTCCAATCATCTTCTCATAGAAAGGAGTTTGAAGTGTATCTATGAACATAGTGATCACCTCCTTTTCAGATAGAGGTGGGTCAACCTGTGCCGCCACTTCGCGCCACCTTTGGGCGTACTCCTTGAACGTCTCGTTATCTTTCTTAGTCATGTTCTGCAATTGTCCCCTATCCGGGGCCATGTCCAGGTTATATTTGTATTGTTGCATGAACGAGTCTGCTAGGTCTTTCCAGCAGCGTATACGAGAGCGCTCTAGATGATTGTACCATGTCAGGGGAGCCCCAACCAGGCTGTCCTGAAAACAATGAATCAGCAGAGGGTCATTTGACGCATGCGAAGCCATCTTACGACAATACATGGTTAGATGATTCTTTGGGCATGTCAACCCTCTGTATTTGTCAAAATCGGGCGTCTTGAATTTAGGAGGTATAACGACATCAGGGATTAGGCAAAGTTCAGCAGCAGTGCTTGTCCCAAATTTACTTGTTCCTTTCATCTCCCTTAAACGCCTTTCCAAGAATTCCAACCTCTCTTCCTGGGTGGTAGCCACAGCACTCGGACCGGCAGCAGTGTGTTGACCAAACTTCCCATATTGCTGGTAGGAATGAAACAGGTCAGTGTTTGGTATGAAGGTGTCCGGTTTGGCAGTGGTTCAGGGTATATGAATGGTATGAGTAGGCTGCGCTTGGGCGGCTTGTGTTTGGGCGGCTTGAGTATGAGTGGGTGGCATCTGGGTGGCTTATGCTTGGGTAAGTGGGTTGTTTGGTTGATTAGTGTTAGGCTGGGCAGCGAGGGGAACTTGGTCTTGGTGGCAAGGTTCTTCCTGGAGTGGTGGGAAATATCCGTGCGGTAAACCATACGGGGGAAAGGGAATAACATTGCCTTCCTCATCCACAAAGGTATGTTGTTGTGTGTTTGCAGGATTTGGTCTCCTTATACGAACAACGAGGGGAGGTACGGTGGTCCTGGGGTCAGATCCTGTAGCCGGATCTTGACCGTGATAAGAGGTGGGTGGTTGTTGCCGGGCGTCTTCAACCCCTGCAGAAGATCCCCCTTCTGTGACTCTCATTTCCAGGAGCTTGGCCATCTCGGCCATCTGTTCCTTGACCTGGGCGAGCTCAGCCTTCAAATTCTCATTTTCTTGTTCTATGTCAGCCATGAGTTTCTTCCTGAGCCTGGTCCCGTAAGAATGTTTACCCGTAATGTCTTTAGAAAGAAACACAAAAGAAAATTTAGAAAAGATAAGCGAACTAAAGAAAAAATTAAGTGAAATGAGATTACGCGGGAAGCAATGTTGGAACTTGACGGATCCTTCGACTGTTCCTCCGAACATCACGTTCAAGAGTACTAAGTGAAGCATTGAATGGAAATTAACATGAGATAGTTGTGAAGACAAAGGAATCCATTATTTCAAAAAGAGTACATTATTGCCACAAAGTGCCAAGTTACAAAGCGGGAAAATAAATCAGCCATCCCTAGCTCGGGCAATCATTTCCTTCATTTTACAAATTCGTCCTCTGCAGTAATCTAAGAACGTTGCAATTTCCTTAGGAGTGTTGACAGGGTTAGCAATTCCTTCCGCTTGTTTGAGTAAAAACGGGAGATCTTCTAGAGCTCCGTTGGCTAGGTGTGCCAGCTTAGCAAAGCGATCCATCCACAAGTGAATAGTTTCATTTTGTTCAGCTTCTAAGAGGCGTATGGTCTCTTGACAATCTTGCTCAATGTTTATGGCGCGTTGTCATTCCCTACTTATCTCTTGCTCGCAAGCCTTTACCACTTCATTGAGCTGTTGTTCCAATTTGTGGACTTGTGTCTGTAGGAGCTCTTTTTGTACCATGATATTCTGCTCATTTTCTTTTGATTGTGCCAGCATATCCTTCAGAAGATGTTTCTCAGCCAGGATGGTATCACTTTGCTTGTTCTTCATCTTTAGTTGAGAATTGGCCGCTTGAAGACATTGGTCTTGTTTTATCATGTAGCTCTCATCAATCTTTCGTTTCTTCCTAATCTCTTCAACAGCTTGCTTGTTCTCCAGGTTCTCCCTTTTCTGAAGGGTGTATTCTTGCTGACATCTCAATAGGTCTTCCTCTAGCTTCTTGTTTCTGGCAGTTAACTCTTCTATTTTGGTCTTTAGCGCCTTGGTTGCTTCATCCTCCGCAACAAGTGATGGAGCAGGAGGAGTTTCCTGGAGATGAGGGGGACTCCTGAAGGGTAATTTAACAATAGAGACCCTATTCAAGATCCACTCATAATATTCTCCTTTGACAGCATGGCTTCGGGCCCCCAGCTCTCTTCCCTTTCGGTGGACTTTCTTCCATGCATTTGCTATATCCCGAATGACAAGGACACAGCTTCCTTTCAAGTAATATGAGATGAAAGGAATGAGAGACTCTTCATCAGGTGGTCCAAGCAAAGGATAAGCTAACTGACGCTTGGCTATGATGGGATTATAGTTGATACATCCTTGCGTACCAATAAGGGGAACATTTGGGTAATTTCCACAGTGATGCACAATCGATTCAACTTCCAACCATTGGGGATACCACCTAACTTTCTCAGCTGTGAGCCTTATGAGGTGATTGGCCCACTCGCGCCCACTTTTCACTGTTAACTGACATAGCTTCAGATCAGAAACCGGACATTCGGCCCTACAAACTTGGTGGAAAACGTGTGATGTGAGCCATACATACAAAACAGGTAGACAACAAACCACCCTTTTTCCACCTTGTGTGTGACAGAAATCCATGGTGCAGTATACATTTGCCAACACAGCCATGACAGGATTCTCAAGCCTGTGCTTGCGAGCTAGGAATACGGCGATAGCATCATAATCCATATAGTTATCAATGTTGGGGAACAAAATAACACCATAGATGGTAATAGCTAAAGCATCCATAAAGGCTTCCCAATCTTCTCTTTCTGCCAGGACCTGCATATGTTTCTCGAGAAATTCTCGAGTGAATCCGGGGATCTGATTTCTATTTAGTTGTGCATCCCTTAAGGTGTCAGGACGGATCTTCAGGACACGGGCGATGGAAGCAATAGTTGCATGATGGTCAAGATGACGATAAGGTATCTGTCCTTCCAAAGGCATCCCCAAGATCTGTTCAAATTCTTCAATGGATGGGGCCAACTGAAAGTCTCTAAATGTGAAACACCTGAGAGGTGGGTCATAGAATTGTGCTAAGGCAGTGATCGCCTCAGTTTGCACTTCCACTTCTAACAACTTTAGAATCCTTCCATACTTTCTTGTAAAAGCCATTTTCTGTGTCAGGTTTAATTTTCTCCCCATTGTTTGCAGACTACCCATGTCAATCTTCTTGGCCTTAAGGTGCAATACTTTCCTCAACTCGGTCACATTTGTGTCACAACTATCAGATCTCATGTTAATTTCCATATTGCTCAAAGGTACCCGCTAAATTCCAAACAGCTTCCTGCAAGAGCAAAGAGAGAAAAAAGAAGTCAGTTACTGCTAATGTTTTGTGAACCACTACTTCTTCATTAATTTATTGGAAAACATTTTCAGTTTGAGAAGTAGCGGTCGGCAAAACTCATGTGAAACTAAAGTCGCACGGGTTATGGATCTTCCCAACGTCATCAATATCTGCTTGAATAGAATTTTGTTTTCATTTTGACGATTGGGAAAATCTATAACCCAGGACTCATAAGTACACAAAAAGTGAGGGAACTGCTTATTTGTTAAAGGATTACTATTTTTTTAAAAAGAAAAATGATTCACCCTTTGTTTGGAATAAAGTAACCCTTTGAACACGTAAGCAGTTCATCAATTTTGGATTTAAAGGGAAAGCGAGAATGAGATAAGGCATAGTAAAGTCTGCCCTTTTGTGCCTTAAGCCAGGTTTTTTTTTCTGAAAGTCTTTTCTGGGACCTATAGCTTATCTAACAGTGGATTTCTCACATTGGGTGGCTTCCGCTAGACATCTAGAAGGTCACCAGAGCCAAGATCCTAATCATGACAGGGACGCAAACAGTGAGGAATTCACTAAGTGCGTATATCATGAGAGGTCGAACTCTGGTTGAGGTTCTCACGAATACCGGATAGGAAGTACATCCCATACGATTCCGTTACCAACCCCTCCTAACTTAAGCTTCATTTGGGGCCCGGGTATAGGGCGCCACTCATAAGTGTGTGCAAATAATTGTGAGTGTAGTGTGTGGAAGGGCAGTCCATACCTTATACCTTACCCATTCTGCACAAAGAACAAACACAGAGCAAATATACAAAGTCGTCTACCCTAGGGTTCAATGTTTGCGGAAAAGTAACATGGTCTTCTACCCTAGGGTTCAACAAGCTAGCGAACATAGATAATGAAACAAATAACAAAATACAATTAAAACAAGAACAAACTTCCACAACAATTAATAGAAAATAAAACAAAGGGGGAGGAAATCCAGCTAACATAGGCTATATAAAAAGAACATGCGCTTTCAATCAAACTGGCTTGACTCTCTTAAGTGTCCCCAGTGGAGTCGCCATCTGTCGCAACCTGGGTCGCGACGGCGCGGCGAACAAGAGAGAAAAGATGAAACAGGGAGTCGCCACCAACGTTTTTATCCATAGAAAAAAAAAACATCGGGAAAAAAAAACTAAGTTCAGTAAAGCACTGGTTTAAAAAATTGAAAACCAAGTTCGGGAGTCGGTTACGAGTAGGGAAGGTATTAGCACCCTACATCGCCTGTCAAAGACAGTACCAAGATTGAAAGCACAACATAAATAGCCTTAAATAAAACATGATTTCTTCCCTTTTATTTTGAAAATGATAGAATGGAGTAATGAACTGTACAGACATAGAATGTCAAAGCGAGGTTAATGGTTACGTTTTGTCTGAATTAAGCTCGACTTCGATATGAGACAGAGGGGGGTGAGAGAATGCCAATAAGACGTCATGTCTAAATTAAACATCCTCGGATAAAAGGATAGGGATAGGAAAGGGATAAGCGGGACGTCTTGTCCTAAGTATCCCTTCCCTATGAAATTATGGCGAGGCTTGGGCAGAAACTGTGGGGAAACCAACAAGACGTCACGTCTAAATTGATTTTCATGGAAGTGACCAAAAAAGGACATTTATGAAAGAAACATAAAAAGTAAAGCAGTAAATCAGCAAAAAAGGAAATGAGAAAGATGGGCCCGACAGGAGTTAAAATCCTGCTCCTACGTATTCTTGAATTATCAAGAAATCAGGGTTACGTAGTTCTGAATATTGCTATTTTAGGGAGGAATCTGAAAGATGTTGATGGATATCATTAAAGAGGAGAATTCATGCAAAGCGAAGTTCTTCACACGTGCACGAATCCTAAGAGGGTTGTGTAGACAGGAGTACTCCCGTACGACACTATTTTTTTTTTTACAAAATCGCCCTTTTTATTATGTCTGTTTGTTATGGAAAAGGATAAAAATATTAACAAAGTAAACTAATGGTACGCAGGCAATTACAGTCAACAAAACAGCAAACTCATAGAAAAGTAAAAAAGGGGAACTGAAAGCAAAAGAAATAAGGAAAGGAGTGGAACCGGTGTGACGAGCTAAGAACCGATGTGGGAGGTTGAGCACAGTGACGGTGTCAGACTGATTTCGAACTCGCACGCTGACAGGGACAATAGACCGGAGTTAGACCCGATCTGGGAATCTGAAGGTCACGACCGGTGTTGTGGGAAGTTAATCCGAGGCGAAACGCTGTTGAGCAGTAACGGAGATGGACGAGGTAATGATGCGGGGAATGGGACAGGGTTGATTTTGAGATGACGAGGTGTGTTCGAGGTACGGACGGTGTGAGAGTAGTGGCTTTGTGTTAGTGAGAAAGACTCAAAAACCTTTTCGAACTAAGGGATCTTTTGTGGTGACTAAGGCAAGTCACTGGTTTCAAGTGGGGAGGTCAGTTAAGAATCTTGAGGAATCGGAGAGAATTTCCAGAGTTTTCTCGCGTAGAGGGAGAATCTGAAGACCAACCCCTTGAGCTTCCTTGGTTGGGGCATTTATAGGGCCTTCGAGTCATGGGCTGAGGGTTTTGGGACAACCAGAACTCCCACTCACCCATCCGTGTAGTGGTGTGCAGCTCTGGCCATTATCATTGGTGGGGAGCAGGGTTTTCAGTGGGGGTTTTTTAATTGCCCACTTCCGCCTCCCTGTCTGCCATTTTCCAGGAAGTGCGATTCCAGGTCACCGCGCATAAGCTTCCGATCTCGTCCCTCCGTTGTCAAATTTGTGACACCGGTTAGCAAAGCCATTGGTTGGACGGAGTCTCCACTGATCCGATGTGGGGCCTTAAGAACCATTACCTGTGTCTTGACACCGGCTGAATCTTTCAATGAATCACACGGGCCGGTGTGCCTATCTTAATCTGTCCACTTTCATCAGGGCCGGACTGGCCTGTCATTCTGCCTCGGCGCATGACATCGGTCCGCTGTTATCTTAGCCTTGTCCGGTGTTGCCAACTTCAAGGCCGGGTCCGGTGTTGCCAATTTTGATCTGAGTCCACCCACGAGATCGTTGTTTTATACTTGGGCCGGACTCACTCGTCTTTTTTGTCAGATCCGCGACATCGGCCATTAAGGGACTCCTGGGGTGAGGAAGGTTGGGCGGAGTTGATTTGAGGACGGTAGGGCGGAGTGTGAGGTGAGGACGGTTTGGCGGAGTTAAGGCGAGGTGTAGGTTGGGCGGAGTGTTGAGGTTTAGGTTGGGCGGAGTTAAGGCGAGGTTTACGTTGGGCGGAGTGCTGAGGTTTAGGTTGGGCGGAGTGATTTTGGTACCGGTGTCACTTGGGACCGAAATCGGCGTTCACAGATGCCTGTCATTCTGCTCTGGCGCATGACATTGGTCCGGTGTTAACTTAGGCCTTGTCCGGTGTTGCTAACTTCAAGGCCTGGTCCGGTGTTATAACAATTTGGGCCGCACCGAAAGAGGTGTTCACAGATGCCCCTCTTTACTCTCTTTCACAAGAGAAATGTAAATTTCCGAGGTGAAAGGGGAGTAAAGATACGAACACCGATGTAGGGACTAAGTAGGAACAAAATCCGGTGTGGGGCTTAATGATGTGGCATTTTGAACAGCCGACGTGTCTCGAATGTGGTCCACGTCACTGGGTGACTGAGCATTCCACGTGTCATCAGCTAACTGGCTCTTTTTTCAAAATTTAAAATTCGCGCCATTGGGCCGGAATGCCAAAAGTCGGCCCTTTTTAATGGGCCATGGGCCGGAATGCGGAAGGTTCTGGATCTCCGCTCCTCCCTCTATAAAAGCAAATTCGGGGATCCATCATTTTCACTCCTTTCTTGATATTGAAGTGCTGTCTCTCCGACGTTCAACCTCTCCGGTGTTCGAAGTTCTCCTCCGGCGTTAAAGCTTTTTCTCCGGTGTTACGTCCTGGCTCGTACTAAAAGAACTGCACGCATCGCCTCAACAGGTAGCCATCCCACCCTTCACTTTAATTTTGTAGATAGGTCATGGGGGACACCGGTTCGAGTAATGACTCCATTGAGGTCCTGTCTGGTCCTCCTTCAATTACATCCCGGCGTCAGCCGGGTGGAGTTTCGAGCCGAGGTCCGAGTCACCAAAGTGGGGCAACTTCGGGAGCTTCACATCGGTTCGTCTCATCAGGGCACCGTTTCTCCGCATTGCCTTTGTGGGAAACAGAGGGGTTTGATACATCGTCAGGCTCCTCGTTTAACTTTGGTACTGCTAGTGAAGGGGGAAGCAGTGCCGATTTATATCTTACTGACGATGTGGCCTTTTACAGTTGTATTCCCTTTCTTCGCCATACCGTCCGAATGGCTTCTGAAAATTCCTCCACCGGTGTTGCTGTGATTACTGACCCTATTGAGACAAATGTCTTGGCACACCGGATCAACTGGCTAGCTGAGAAGGCCAGGGATCCTTACTTCTGGGTTCATGAAGACCCAAAGACGATTGTCTCCCGGTATGCCAAAGATGCTGCCGATGTCACCATCGAAGATGTCGTTGTTCATGCCGATGTTGAGCATGAAAACGACTTTACTGTGTTCTGCCCCCAAACCTCGGACAGGATCTGCCATCAACCGGGGTCAAGGAACCTCTTTATGTATGAGATGGTCTTTTCTAAGATCGGCGTCCGCTTCCCATTGACGGAGTTTGAGATGGGGGTACTCCGGTTTCTTGACTGCGCTCCTAGCCAACTTCATCCCAATGGCTGGGGCTTGGTAAGGTCCTTGGAAGTGCTTGGGGAGTATTTCCACTTCGTCCCCACAGTGGCCCTTTTTTTTACTTATTGCAGGGTGATGCGCCGGGGTAACTCTGGAGGGGGTCTAGGCTTCATCAACCTCCGCTGCGACTCAAAGGTGGTTAACTTCGAAAGTTACACCGAATCGGCCAAGACAGACGGGGTCAGTTTCAAACACTCCTATGTCAAAGTCGAGGTCAATGCTGGCAGGCCGGTGTTCTGGGAGAATTCTGATTTTTCCAGAAAATTTTACACCGGTTGGACTCATGAACACTTTCTCCTGACAAGCAATGCCTACATCGTCAGTGAGAGTACCTTGTCGACTGAGTCCAAGAAGGTCCTGGACGCTCTGAAGGGTTATTCTGTCATCGCCAAATTTTCCTGCAAGAGGCTTTTGGGGACGGAGTCGGGCCGGGATGCTTACCTTGGTAGATATTGTTTAACCTCACCCCCTTCTATTATATATTCACACCGGTACTAACATCGTTTCTTTTTCTTTTCAGGCGAGATGGCTCAGATAGACATCCTCAGGAAACTGAGGGAAGCTGCCGAAGCCCGGAACGCTGCTGCTACTGCACAGGAGAATAGGGTGACTCCTCGTCGCACCCCGGCCAAGATGGTGAGCATTCCGGCCGAAAATGTTGGGGCGATGGATCTGGGGCCAGCTGAGAGAGTCCCAGTAAAAAGGAAGTCCCACCCCGGCACAACCTCCAGGTCGAAAAAGCACAAGGCTCCAACGGTTGTGGCCGAGGTAGAGGTACCAAGGGAGGAGGAGGCCGGTCCTGTAAATATTTCTCCAGTCCGGTCTCAACCTGAGGACATCGTTGTCAACTCCCGCCTCTCAGATTTTCTAGAGTATGTTGGAGGGACACCGGCTCGGGTCCATATCCCCTTCAAGCTCAAAGCCGATCTCCCTGCTTCTGAAGCTCAGTCTGCTGCCGAAGCAGCTATTTTTAATTTGGTTGAGGCAGCTGGGGTCCTCAGCTCTTTAGGCCGCTCTTACTACTCCGGAGTCGAGGCTAAGGAATGCCTAGACCGGATGAAGAAAGCTGAGGCCTTGAGAGTCGAGGCTCAGACTGCTTTGACCCAGAAGGAGCAGGAGCTGACCAAGAGCAAGGAGGACCTGTCCGAACTCACTGCTGCTTACACATCGGCTGCCAAGAGGGCAGATGCTGCTGAGGCTAAGGCTAAGGCTTCAGAGGATGCTCTCAAAGCTCTCCGGACCGAACTGGATGAAGCCAAGGCTGCAAAGGCCGAGGTGGACGAGAAAAACAAAGAACTATCTGGGAAGCTTGCCGATGTGCAGGAAGAGCAAGCGAAGGAGCGGATGGAAGCCGAGGAGCAGATGGCTGAATTTTCGGTACTGGCCGATGTCGCCTTCAGTTCTGCCGTTCGCCAGGTTATACACCGGAACTCCGCTGTTCAACTTAACCTGAACGGTATAGGTGTCTACTATGAATTTCATGGTGGCCACCTATATGCTATGGACCGGGGTCAGGCTTCGGAACCTGAGGATATTCCTTATGAACTGATGCCCCTCCCCGAAGGCCAAAGCATGGAACTGAGGACGGTGTCAGAGGAATCTGAGAGGACAGCCTCCGCTAGACCGGACTCTCCAGCACCCAACTCTTAGGATTTTTTATCTTTTTTTTATCCTTGTTCCGGGATGGGCTCCGGAGTTTTAATTTTTGTAATGGCCTCAGTGCCCTCTATTAATACAATGTAATTTTCATCCAACTGCTTGTCTTCTCTTTTCTTTCAAAATGTTTCCAAGTATCTCTCTCTTGTGACCGGTATGAGGTAACGACTTGAAGTAACACCGTCTAATCATCAACTTAGAATTAGGACTTCATCATGGACAATGTCTTTTGTGAAGCATAGAACCTCGGATTAGCGTATCATGGCCACCCCGTCCACAACTTCGATTAACCTTCGAACCTCCGGTGTAATTGGCCTGACATCGGTCTTGGCAACCCCTTAACCCAATTCTATCCGAGGTAGGTTTCATGACACCGTTTGTTACGCCCCGAAGTAGTAAGCGGTGTAACCATCGGGACACCGTCCCCCGCAACTTGACAGGGTCTACTTCATTTGACCTTGAGGGTCATGACACCGTCCTTTGGATCACCACTTGTCTTGGAATAGAGTGGACCTCCTCTACCTATATCGGATCAACACCGTTTTTTTTTTTTTTTTTTTTGACATACGGTGGGTGATAGGAAGGTAAGAGTGGGGAATCGCCCCTTGACCGAAGATAAAATATGGGGTGTGGCCCTTGATTTATGGAAGAGTAAAAAAAAACTGGAGTTGTCTTTTGACTGACAGGAAAATAAATGTGGGGTGTGGCCCTTGATTTGCAGAAAGATAAAGGTGGGGGATTGCCCCTTGGCTGACAGGAAAATAAGTGTGGGGTGCGGCCCTTGGTTTGCAGAATGGTAAACGTGGGGGATTGCCCCTTGACTGACATGAAAAATAAATGTGGGGTGTGGCCCTTGGTTTGCAGAAAGGTAAAAGGTGGGGGATTGCCCCTTGATTGACAGGAAAGTAAATGTGGGGTGTGGCCCTTGGTTTGCAGAAAGGTAAAGGTGGGGGATTGCCCCTTGACTGACAGGTAAATAAATGTGGGGTGTGGCCCTTGGTTTGCAAAGAGATAAAGGTGGGGGATTGCCCCTTGACTGATAGGAAAATAAATGTGGGGTGTGGCCCTTGGTTTGTAGAAAGGTAAAAGGTGGGGGATTGCCCCTTGACTGACAGGTAAATAAATGTGGGGTGTGGCCCTTGGTTTGCAGAAGAGTAAAGGTGGGGATTGCCCCTTGACTGACAGGAAAATAAATGTGGGGTGTGGCCCTTGGTTTTCGGAAAGGTAAAGGTGGGGAATTGCCCCTTGACTGATAGGAAAAAACCCGGGGGGATGCCCCAGTTTGACATGATTGGATGAAATCTTGGGGAACTGCCCCTTGACTGAAAGAATAAACCCGGGGAGATGCCCCAGTTTGACATGATTGGATGAAATCTTGGGGAACTGCCCCTTGAATGAAAGAACAAACCCAGGGAGATGCCCCAGTTTGGGTTGACCGGGAAGTGTAGTCCCACTGGGGAAGGATTTGGGAAGTGTAGTTTTTTGGTGATTATGGTTCCGCTGGGGAATGAGAACTTGGGAAGTGCTAGCTTTGGCGATTGTGATTTCACTGGGGATGCCAATCTACTGATTTCTCTTGGGGAAAACTTCTGGTCCGGATCCTTGGTGTCAGGTTCTTCATTTCTGTGTGACGTAGTTCCATCACCCTTCAAAACAGATGGTTAGAAGCACGAGTAATCAAAAGAATTGACATTTCGAGCGACCTTTCCTAAGAGATAGGCTTTCAAGATAACTCATGGATGAGATAGAGACAAATTCTGTCTTCCAGGAACATAATTAACAGAATTGGTTATGCTTTCTCACGGGCCGGGTCTGACGCCAGGATACATTTCGTTTCACCACGACTTTTCATTTCATCACTTTTTCATTTCAAAAATTTCCTTCTAAGAAAAACTTGTTCGTTTATAAGATTCAGCCGTAGACTCAGGGGAAGGAAAGGGAAAGCTTATTTTATTATTGAATATAAGTATGTACATTGGTAATGAAGGTAAAGGTAACAAAAACATATGTATAAACAATTAAAAGGTGGGAGAGAAAGAAGGCCTTTTGAACCCTCCAGCGACTCCCCGCGAGTGATAAGAATCCGGATCTTTCCTCACGACTTCGAGACCATCCTCTGATTTTACTTCTGGGAAATGATTTTGACAAAGATGCGCGTGCCTGACCAGTTTTCCTTCTCTGAAGAGTTCACGTCCTTACGCCTGAACTTGTGGCTTTTATTCTACCTGAGCCGCCCTTCCGGGTTTTCGACTCATCAAGCAGCTCTAATTTTTGCCTAGGCTGCCCCATGGGTTTTTAGCCTAGCGAGCACCCTTTTTTTTTTTTTTTTTTAGGCAAAATATTTCTTCACCGCGTCGGCGTTCACAGGCATTGGTAGATCCTCTCCATCCATGTTGGTGAGGATCAGAGCTCCTCCAGAGAAAGCCTTCTTCACGACGTATGGTCCTTCGTAATTAGGTGTCCACTTCCCTCGGATATCCTTTTGGATTGGCAAGATCTTCTTGAGGACTAGGTCTCCTTCTTGGGATTGTCGAGGTCGTACCTTCTTTTCAAACGCTCGTTTCATACGCTTCTGATACAGCTGACCATGACAAAGGGCGGTTAATCTCTTTCCATCAATCAGATTTAACTGGTCATGTCGAGCTTGGACCCACTCAGCTTCCTTTAATTCCACTTCCATTATCACTCGAAGAGAAGGGATCTCTACTTCGAAAGGTAGGACTGCCTCCATTCCGTAAACCAGGGAGAATGGAGTGGCCCCAGTTGAGGTTCGGACTGAGGTGCGATACCCATGTAAAGCAAAGGGGAGCATTTTGCTCCAATCTCTGTAGGTCACAACCATTTTCTGTACAATCTTCTTGATGTTTTTATTGGCTGCCTCGACTGCCCCATTCATTTTAGAGCGATACAGGGAGGAATTATGATGGTGGATTTTGAAGTCTTCACAAAGTTCCTTCATCATTTTGTTATTCAAATTCATGCCATTATCAGTGATGATCTGACTCGGCAGACCGTACTGGCATATCAGTTCACGTTTGACAAATTTAACCACAACACTCCTCGTCACATTGGCGTACGAAGCAGCTTCTACCCATTTTGTGAAATAGTCGATAGCGACTAAAATGAAACGATGACCGTTAGAGGCTTTTGGCTCGATGGGTCCAATGACGTCCATACCCCACATTGAAAAGGGCCAGAGAGCTGACAAGACATTCAGGGAAGACGGGGAAGCGTGAATATGGTCCGCATATATCTGACATTTGTTACACTTACGAACATAGGCAAAACAGTCTGACTCCATGGTCATCCAGTAGTAACCAGCCCTCAAGATCTTTCTCGACATGGCGTGCCCGTTGGTGTGAGTTCCAAAACATCCCTCGTGGACATCCCTCATGATTTTACTTGCCTCGTCGGTGTCGATGCAACGAAGAAGGACAGAGTCGTAATTTCTCTTATAAAGCACATCACCGTTTAAAAAGAAACCCATGGCGAGCCGTCGCAGGGTTCTCTTATCATTCTCTGTAGCGCCTTCGGGATATTCTTGATTTCGGACATACCTTTTGATATCGTGGTACCAAGGCTTCCCATCTGACTCCTTTTCAATCATCTGGCAATATGCGGGTTCGTGGTGCCGCACTATTTCAATGAGAGGCATGTCGTAATCATTGTTCACCTTGAACATTGATGCTAGGGTAGCCAAAGCATCGGCCATTTGGTTGTCCTCCCGGGGAACATGGTGAAAAGAAACATCATCAAATTCCTTAATCAACTCTTTGATGCGAGTTTGATAGGGAATTAATTTGCTGTCTCTAGTTTCCCACTCTCCTTTTAGTTGGTGAATGACCAGGGCAGAATCCCCGTATACTTCCAATTTCTTCACTTTGGCATCCAATGCTGCTTGGATTCCCAGAGAACACGCCTCGTACTCAGCGATGTTATTGGTACAATCAAAACATAATCGAGCACAAACGGGGATAAGTTCTCTGTCAGGTGAAATGAGGATTGCTCCGATTCCGTGTCCTAATGCGTTAGAAGCACCATCAAACCTTAGGGTCCATTTATCCTTTTGGGCTCCTTCTTCATCAATGAGGGCCATGATATCTTCGTCTGGGAAGTCAAACTGCATGGGCTGATAATCTCTTATGGGTTGATGAGCTAGGTAGTCAGCCAGAACACTTCCTTTTATAGCCTTCTGAGTGACATAGACTATATCGTACTCAGTTAGCAGGACCTGCCATCGAGCAATCCTCCCGGTTAAGGCAGGTTTTTCGAAGATATATTTGACGGGGTCCATTTTGGAAACTAGCCAAGTAGTGTGGCTTATCATGTATTGTCTCAAACGTCGGGCTGCCCACGCTAACGCACAACAGGTCCTTTCCAGAGCAGAATACCTCATCTCGCAGTCAGTGAACTTCTTGCTTAGATAATAAATGGCATGTTCTTTCTTCCCAGTCTCATCATGTTGCCCCAACACACAACCCATGGATTCATCTAACACTGTAAGGTATAAAATGAGTGGTCTTCCCGGGGTAGGTGGGATCAAAATTGGCGGGTTCTGCAAGTACTGCTTTATCTTTTCAAAAGCCTTTTGACAACCCTCGTTCCACTGAACTGGTTGGTTCTTACGGAGTAACTTGAAAATTGGCTCGCATGTTGCCGTCAACTGTGAGATGAAGCGAGCGATGTAATTTAATCTCCCCAGGAAACCTCTAACTTCCTTTTCTGTACGGGGAAGAGGCATTTCAAGAATGGCTTTAACTTTGTCAGGGTCGACCTCTATGCCTCTCTTGCTTACTATGAATCCCAGTAATTTCCCGGATCTTGCGCCGAAGGTGCACTTGGCTGGGTTCAGCCTAAGCTTGAATTTCCTCAACCTTTCGAAGAGTTTCCTTAGGTCTTCCATATGCCCTTCATCTGTTTTAGACTTGGCAATAATATCATCGACGTAAACCTCTACCTCCTTGTGCATCATGTCATGGAAAAGGGTTACCATGGCCCTTTGGTAAGTTGCTCCGGCATTCTTTAGATCAAAAGACATCACCTTATAACAGAAGGTTCCCCACAAGGTGACAAATGTGGTTTTTTCCATATCCTCGGGCGCCATCTTAATTTGATTGTATCTGGAGAAACCGTCCATGAATGAAAAGATCGTATGTTGCGCGGTATTGTCGACCAGAACATCAATCTGAGGCAGGGGAAAATCATCCTTGGGGCTAGCCCTGTTCAAATCGCGATAGTCCACGCACATTCGTACCTTGCCATCTTTTTTCGGGACCGGGACGATATTTGCCACCCACTGTGGATATTTTGCCACGGCTAAGAACCCGGCATCAAATTGCTTCTTGACTTCTTCCTTGATTTTCAAAAGCATCTCAGGTTTCATACGTCGCAGCTTCTGCTTTACTGGCGGACATTCGGGTTTTAATGGTAACCTATGTTCGACAATGCTATTGTCCAGTCCTGGCATATCTTGGTAAGACCAGGCGAAAACATCGCTGAACTCTCTCAACAACCCAATCAGTTCCTGCCTCTGTTCTTTACTTAACGAGGTACCAATTTTGACTTCCTTTTTAACTCCTCCAATTCCCAAATCGATAACCTCGGCTATCTCTAAGTAGGGCAGAATTTCCCTATCCTCTTGTTCCAATAACCGGGTTAACTCAGGCGAGGGATCGCAGTCTTCATCATATTCCTCATTGGCGCAATCAGTTTGACAGTCAAAATCGTGAAATAAGACCGAATTCTCACTATTCTCAGATGAATCGCTTTCGGATCTGCATTTTCAGTGTATCATAGCAAATGAAAAGGAAAACAAGCAAGAGAAAGGTTTAAATAATAGGTTACTAAACAGATCAAGCTATTTGGAAACTGACGGCATTTATTATTCAAACAAATGAACAAGTTTTTATTGTTACAAAATGAGATCCCGAAGCATAGCTAAAGGATCGAACAGAAAACATGATTACTTTGATGAAATGGTACAAATCGTGGGGAATTCTATGACCTCCCAGTTGTTCAGTTCCTGACCAGGTGAGCCAGCATACACAAATTCGGGGCATTCATCAAGATCACTTTGGATCACGGCCACTTGATCTGGAAACATTACTCCGGCACTCCTGAAGCTCTGGTAGAGGTCACAGATGGGGATTTTCGCAGTGTTGAATGCATGCCTGGTATGACGAGTAATCCTCTTCCCTCTCCTCTCTTCTTCTACCCTTTTTTGGTCTTCAATGGTAGGCTGGTATCCCAGGCCGTACCTATTTTTGTTCTCAGGGAGACAGACAGGTTGAATTCTTCCTTCCAGTTCTCTTCCGAGTCCTTTTCCCGGCTTATATCCTTCTCGTAGCATGGTCTTTGCTACTGCTAGCGGTACCTTTGGGAAAGGCATGCTTGTGGTGTTGGCTATCTCCAAAGCCTGGAATGATGTCTCGAGGGCTTCCTCGGCTGCCTCTACATAGGGGGTAGTAACTGGCTTACTGACCAGAAGATCCTCCTCTCCAGAAACGATTACCAGTCTGTTATCAACGATGAACTTTAGTTTCTGGTGTAAAGTGGAAGGAACTACCCCTGCTGAATGGATCCATGGCCTCCCTAACAAGCAACTATAGGCGGGCATGATATCCATTACTTGGAAGAGAACTTGAAAGATATGGGGTCCAACTTGTATGGGTAGCTCAACTTCGCCTATGACCTCCCGTCGGGTCCCATCAAAAGCTCTTACTATCATGGAGCTCGGTCTCATGCATGCCCCGTCTATGGGTAGTTTAGCTAATGTAGACTTAGGCATCACATTCAAGGATGATCCATTATCGACAAGCACTTTTGCCATAATATGGTTTTGACACTTCACAGAGATGTGGAGAGCTTTGTTGTGTCCTTTCCCTTCCACCGGCACCTCGTCATCCGTGAAAATCAGATAGTTACTGGCCACTATATGTTCGACAATACCTTGGAATTTATCAACAGGCAAGTCATGTTTCACGTGGGCCTCACTTAGCACCTTCATCAGCGCGTTCCGATGTGATTCAGAACTTGTCAGCAGAGATAATAAGGAGATCTTGGCGGGGGTATAGTTCAACTGATCCAATACCTGGTAATCGCTGTGGCGGATAAATTTTAAGAACTCCTTAGTCTCTTCTTCTGGCACAACCTTCTTTGCTTCGCCAGCGATCCCAACCTTCCCGGTTTTGCCTTCCGCGGCAATCTTGTCTTGCTTTGGCTCTGAAGGTGCATATACTCTCCCACTTCGGGTCATTCCACCTACACCGGCGATGTTAGTAACCAACAAAGCAGGCGCCGGATCAACTATTACGGGGTTGGAAACAACTATGTCCGTGTTATACTTCCAAGGCACGGCGTGGGAGTTATCATACGGGAATGGAGCAGGTGGCCGTGCCGTAATAGTAGTTTTGGCAGGGGTCTGCGTTAGCGACGCATCTTTACTATAAAATATGACCAGGGGTTTTGGGGCCCGAAGCCCAGTTTGTCCCTGTATCATATTTACCTCATCGCCAAGGCGCTTGCAGACTCGTATAGTGTGACTGTCCATAAATCTTTGGAGAGTTTTTCGAAACTCTTGCTGCTTTGTCGATTGGGCCTCATCGAAGTCTTCATCCCATTTGTCCTTTGCCAACCCTACCTCAAACATAAGGGAGTGAATTTCTTTTAGAGGCATCTGAATGTCCCCAACATTGGACGTATACTCCACATCTTCCCCGATAGCGTTGACCCTGGGCCCTTCATGATTAGGCAGAGGGTTTGTTGTCACATTTGGACTTCCTTCTCGGAAGCTTATCCAATCTGCCTGAATCAGGTCCCTTACTTTATATTTCAAAGCCAGACAATTTTCAGTAGAATGGCCTGGTGCACCCGCATGATAATCGCATCGGGCATTAGGGTCATACCCCCTAGGATAAGGTGGCTGTAGTGGCCTCAAGGGACAGGGTACTACTAGAGTTTTTTCAATGAGGTGAGGCAAGAGTTCGGTATAGGACATTGGGATGGGATCGAACTGGGGTGGAGCACGGTCATTGTTCCTTCTTTGGATATTTGGCGGTGGGTTGGCTTGTGGTGCTTGGTGTGGTATCTGTGGTGGCGCAGGCGGCCGTACAATGGTTGGTCTGAATTGTGGTGGATTAAGGTTTGGAATGGCTGCCACATACGGGTGCGACACGCCAGGATATACTGGTGAAAGGCTAACTGGGGTAGGTGGCCCTGCCAGGTTCCTTCTCTGGTTGTGAGAGACCAAGTTGGTCTCCCCTTCTCTTCTCCTGTTTTCGCCAAGTGTAGGTCTCCTTGCAGCTCCCATCCCGGATGGACTTCAGACTATCCTGCCGGTCCTTAGCCCATTTTCTATCCTTTCTCCAATAGTGACAATATCAGAGAAATGGGACGAGACACTTCCAATCATCTTCTCATAGAAAGGAGTTTGAAGTGTATCTATGAACATAGTGATCACCTCCTTTTCAGATAGAGGTGGGTCAACCTGTGCCGCCACTTCGCGCCACCTTTGGGCGTACTCCTTGAACGTCTCGTTATCTTTCTTAGTCATGTTCTGCAATTGTCCCCTATCCGGGGCCATGTCCAGGTTATATTTGTATTGTTGCATGAACGAGTCTACTAGGTCTTTCCAGCAGCGTATACGAGAGCGCTCTAGATGATTGTACCATGTCAGGGGAGCCCCAACCAGGCTGTCCTGAAAACAATGAATCAGCAGAGGGTCATTTGACGCATGCGAAGCCATCTTACGACAATACATGGTTAGATGATTCTTTGGGCATGTCAACCCTCTGTATTTGTCAAAATCGGGCGTCTTGAATTTAGGAGGTATAACGACATCAGGGATTAGGCAAAGTTCAGCAGCAGTGCCTGTCCCAAATTTACTTGTTCCTTTCATCTCCCTTAAACGCCTTTCCAAGAATTCCAACCTCTCTTCCTGGGTGGTAGCCACAGCACTCGGACCGGCAGCAGTGTGTTGACCAAACTTCCCATATTGCTGGTAGGAATGAAACAGGTCAGTGTTTGGTATGAAGGTGTCCGGTTTGGCAGTGGTTCAGGGTATATGAATGGTATGAGTAGGCTGCGCTTGGGCGGCTTGTGTTTGGGCGGCTTGAGTATGAGTGGGTGGCATCTGGGTGGCTTATGCTTGGGTAAGTGGGTTGTTTGGTTGATTAGTGTTAGGCTGGGCAGCGAGGGGAACTTGGTCTTGGTGGCAAGGTTCTTCCTGGAGTGGTGGGAAATATCCGTGCGGTAAACCATACGGGGGAAAGGGAATAACATTGCCTTCCTCATCCACAAAGGTATGTTGTTGTGTGTTTGCAGGATTTGGTCTCCTTATACGAACAACGAGGGGAGGTACGGTGGTCCTGGGGTCAGATCCTGTAGCCGGATCTTGACCGTGATAAGAGGTGGGTGGTTGTTGCCGGGCGTCTTCAACCCCTGCAGAAGATCCCCCTTCTGTGACTCTCATTTCCAGGAGCTTGGCCATCTCGGCCATCTGTTCCTTGACCTGGGCGAGCTCAGCCTTCAAATTCTCATTTTCTTGTTCTATGTCAGCCATGAGTTTCTTCCTGAGCCTGGTCCCGTAAGAATGTTTACCCGTAATGTCTTTAGAAAGAAACACAAAAGAAAATTTAGAAAAGATAAGCGAACTAAAGAAAAAATTAAGTGAAATGAGATTACGCGGGAAGCAATGTTGGAACTTGACGGATCCTTCGACTGTTCCTCCGAACGTCACGTTCAAGAGTACTAAGTGAAGCATTGAATGGAAATTAACATGAGATAGTTGTGAAGACAAAGGAATCCATTATTTCAAAAAGAGTACATTATTGCCACAAAGTGCCAAGTTACAAAGCGGGAAAATAAATCAGCCATCCCTAGCTCGGGCAATCATTTCCTTCATTTTACAAATTCGTCCTCTGCAGTAATCTAAGAACGTTGCAATTTCCTTAGGAGTGTTGACAGGGTTAGCAATTCCTTCCGCTTGTTTGAGTAAAAACGGGAGATCTTCTAGAGCTCCGTTGGCTAGGTGTGCCAGCTTAGCAAAGCGATCCATCCACAAGTGAATAGTTTCATTTTGTTCAGCTTCTAAGAGGCGTATGGTCTCTTGACAATCTTGCTCAATGTTTATGGCGCGTTGTCATTCCCTACTTATCTCTTGCTCGCAAGCCTTTACCACTTCATTGAGCTGTTGTTCCAATTTGTGGACTTGTGTCTGTAGGAGCTCTTTTTGTACCATGATATTCTGCTCATTTTCTTTTGATTGTGCCAGCATATCCTTCAGAAGATGTTTCTCAGCCAGGATGGTATCACTTTGCTTGTTCTTCATCTTTAGTTGAGAATTGGCCGCTTGAAGACATTGGTCTTGTTTTATCATGTAGCTCTCATCAATCTTTCGTTTCTTCCTAATCTCTTCAACAGCTTGCTTGTTCTCCAGGTTCTCCCTTTTCTGAAGGGTGTATTCTTGCTGACATCTCAATAGGTCTTCCTCTAGCTTCTTGTTTCTGGCAGTTAACTCTTCTATTTTGGTCTTTAGCGCCTTGGTTGCTTCATCCTCCGCAACAAGTGATGGAGCAGGAGGAGTTTCCTGGAGATGAGGGGGACTCCTGAAGGGTAATTTAACAATAGAGACCCTATTCAAGATCCACTCATAATATTCTCCTTTGACAGCATGGCTTCGGGCCCCCAGCTCTCTTCCCTTTCGGTGGACTTTCTTCCATGCATTTGCTATATCCCGAATGACAAGGACACAGCTTCCTTTCAAGTAATATGAGATGAAAGGAATGAGAGACTCTTCATCAGGTGGTCCAAGCAAAGGATAAGCTAACTGACGCTTGGCTATGATGGGATTATAGTTGATACATCCTTGCGTACCAATAAGGGGAACATTTGGGTAATTTCCACAGTGATGCACAATCGATTCAACTTCCAACCATTGGGGATACCACCTAACTTTCTCAGCTGTGAGCCTTATGAGGTGATTGGCCCACTCGCGCCCACTTTTCACTGTTAACTGACATAGCTTCAGATCAGAAACCGGACTTTCGGCCCTACAAACTTGGTGGAAAACGTGTGATGTGAGCCATACATACAAAACAGGTAGACAACAAACCACCCTTTTTCCACCTTGTGTGTGACAGAAATCCATGGTGCAGTATACATTTGCCAACACAGCCATGACAGGATTCTCAAGCCTGTGCTTGCGAGCTAGGAATACGGCGATAGCATCATAATCCATATAGTTATCAATGTTGGGGAACAAAATAACACCATAGATGGTAATAGCTAAAGCATCCATAAAGGCTTCCCAATCTTCTCTTTCTGCCAGGACCTGCATATGTTTCTCGAGAAATTCTCAAGTGAATCCGGGGATCTGATTTCTATTTAGTTGTGCATCCCTTAAGGTGTCAGGACGGATCTTCAGGACACGGGCGATGGAAGCAATAGTTGCATGATGGTCAAGATGACGATAAGGTATCTGTCCTTCCAAAGGCATCCCCAAGATCTGTTCAAATTCTTCAATGGATGGGGCCAACTGAAAGTCTCTAAATGTGAAACACCTGAGAGGTGGGTCATAGAATTGTGCTAAGGCAGTGATCGCCTCAGTTTGCACTTCCACTTCTAACAACTTTAGAATCCTTCCATACTTTCTTGTAAAAGCCATTTTCTGTGTCAGGTTTAATTTTCTCCCCATTGTTTGCAGACTACCCATGTCAATCTTCTTGGCCTTAAGGTGCAATACTTTCCTCAACTCGGTCACATTTGTGTCACAACTATCAGATCTCATGTTAATTTCCATATTGCTCAAAGGTACCCGCTAAATTCCAAACAGCTTCCTGCAAGAGCAAAGAGAGAAAAAAGAAGTCAGTTACTGCTAATGTTTTGTGAACCACTACTTCTTCATTAATTTATTGGAAAACATTTTCAGTTTGAGAAGTAGCGGTCGGCAAAACTCATGTGAAACTAAAGTCGCACGGGTTATGGATCTTCCCAACGTCATCAATATCTGCTTGAATAGAATTTTGTTTTCATTTTGACGATTGGGAAAATCTATAACCCAGGACTCATAAGTACACAAAAAGTGAGGGAACTGCTTATTTGTTAAAGGATTACTATTTTTTTAAAAAGAAAAATGATTCACCCTTTGTTTGGAATAAAGTAACCCTTTGAACACGTAAGCAGTTCATCAATTTTGGATTTAAAGGGAAAGCGAGAATGAGATAAGGCATAGTAAAGTCTGCCCTTTTGTGCCTTAAGCCAGGTTTTTTTTTCTGAAAGTCTTTTCTGGGACCTATAGCTTATCTAACAGTGGATTTCTCACATTGGGTGGCTTCCGCTAGACATCTAGAAGGTCACCAGAGCCAAGATCCTAATCATGACAGGGACGCAAACAGTGAGGAATTCACTAAGTGCGTATATCATGAGAGGTCGAACTCTGGTTGAGGTTCTCACGAATACCGGATAGGAAGTACATCCCATACGATTCCGTTACCAACCCCTCCTAACTTAAGCTTCATTTGGGGCCCGGGTATAGGGCGCCACTCATAAGTGTGTGCAAATAATTGTGAGTGTAGTGTGTGGAAGGGCAGTCCATACCTTATACCTTACCCATTCTGCACAAAGAACAAACACAGAGCAAATATACAAAGTCGTCTACCCTAGGGTTCAATGTTTGCGGAAAAGTAACATGGTCTTCTACCCTAGGGTTCAACAAGCTAGCGAACATAGATAATGAAACAAATAACAAAATACAATTAAAACAAGAACAAACTTCCACAACAATTAATAGAAAATAAAACAAAGGGGGAGGAAATCCAGCTAACATAGGCTATATAAAAAGAACATGCGCTTTCAATCAAACTGGCTTGACTCTCTTAAGTGTCCCCAGTGGAGTCGCCATCTGTCGCAACCTGGGTCGCGACGGCGCGGCGAACAAGAGAGAAAAGATGAAACAGGGAGTCGCCACCAACGTTTTTATCCATAGAAAAAAAAAACATCGGGAAAAAAAAACTAAGTTCAGTAAAGCACTGGTTTAAAAAATTGAAAACCAAGTTCGGGAGTCGGTTACGAGTAGGGAAGGTATTAGCACCCTACATCGCCTGTCAAAGACAGTACCAAGATTGAAAGCACAACATAAATAGCCTTAAATAAAACATGATTTCTTCCCTTTTATTTTGAAAATGATAGAATGGAGTAATGAACTGTACAGACATAGAATGTCAAAGCGAGGTTAATGGTTACGTTTTGTCCGAATTAAGCTCGACTTCGATATGAGACAGAGGGGGGTGAGAGAATGCCAATAAGACGTCATGTCTAAATTAAACATCCTCGGATAAAAGGATAGGGATAGGAAAGGGATAAGCGGGACGTCTTGTCCTAAGTATCCCTTCCCTATGAAATTATGGCGAGGCTTGGGCAGAAACTGTGGGGAAACCAACAAGACGTCACGTCTAAATTGATTTTCATGGAAGTGACCAAAAAAGGACATTTATGAAAGAAACATAAAAAGTAAAGCAGTAAATCAGCAAAAAAGGAAATGAGAAAGATGGGCCCGACAGGAGTTAAAATCCTGCTCCTACGTATTCTTGAATTATCAAGAAATCAGGGTTACGTAGTTCTGAATATTGCTATTTTAGGGAGGAATCTGAAAGATGTTGATGGATATCATTAAAGAGGAGAATTCATGCAAAGCGAAGTTCTTCACACGTGCACGAATCCTAAGAGGGTTGTGTAGACAGGAGTACTCCCGTACGACACTATTTTTTTTTTTACAAAATCGCCCTTTTTATTATGTCTGTTTGTTATGGAAAAGGATAAAAATATTAACAAAGTAAACTAATGGTACGCAGGCAATTACAGTCAACAAAACAGCAAACTCATAGAAAAGTAAAAAAGGGGAACTGAAAGCAAAAGAAATAAGGAAAGGAGTGGAACCGGTGTGACGAGCTAAGAACCGATGTGGGAGGTTGAGCACAGTGACGGTGTCAGACTGATTTCGAACTCGCACGCTGACAGGGACAATAGACCGGAGTTAGACCCGATCTGGGAATCTGAAGGTCACGACCGGTGTTGTGGGAAGTTAATCCGAGGCGAAACGCTGTTGAGCAGTAACGGAGATGGACGAGGTAATGATGCGGGGAATGGGACAGGGTTGATTTTGAGATGACGAGGTGTGTTCGAGGTACGGACGGTGTGAGAGTAGTGGCTTTGTGTTAGTGAGAAAGACTCAAAAACCTTTTCGAACTAAGGGATCTTTTGTGGTGACTAAGGCAAGTCACTGGTTTCAAGTGGGGAGGTCAGTTAAGAATCTTGAGGAATCGGAGAGAATTTCCAGAGTTTTCTCGCGTAGAGGGAGAATCTGAAGACCAACCCCTTGAGCTTCCTTGGTTGGGGCATTTATAGGGCCTTCGAGTCATGGGCTGAGGGTTTTGGGACAACCAGAACTCCCACTCACCCATCCGTGTAGTGGTGTGCAGCTCTGGCCATTATCATTGGTGGGGAGCAGGGTTTTCAGTGGGGGTTTTTTAATTGCCCACTTCCGCCTCCCTGTCTGCCATTTTCCAGGAAGTGCGATTCCAGGTCACCGCGCATAAGCTTCCGATCTCGTCCCTCCGTTGTCAAATTTGTGACACCGGTTAGCAAAGCCATTGGTTGGACGGAGTCTCCACTGATCCGATGTGGGGCCTTAAGAACCATTACCTGTGTCTTGACACCGGCTGAATCTTTCAATGAATCACACGGGCCGGTGTGCCTATCTTAATCTGTCCACTTTCATCAGGGCCGGACTGGCCTGTCATTCTGCCTCGGCGCATGACATCGGTCCGCTGTTATCTTAGCCTTGTCCGGTGTTGCCAACTTCAAGGCCGGGTCCGGTGTTGCCAATTTTGATCTGAGTCCACCCACGAGATCGTTGTTTTATACTTGGGCCGGACTCACTCGTCTTTTTTGTCAGATCCGCGACATCGGCCATTAAGGGACTCCTGGGGTGAGGAAGGTTGGGCGGAGTTGATTTGAGGACGGTAGGGCGGAGTGTGAGGTGAGGACGGTTTGGCGGAGTTAAGGCGAGGTGTAGGTTGGGCGGAGTGTTGAGGTTTAGGTTGGGCGGAGTTAAGGCGAGGTTTACGTTGGGCGGAGTGCTGAGGTTTAGGTTGGGCGGAGTTAAGGCGAGGTTTAGGTTGGGCGGAGTGTTGAGGTTTAGGTTGGGCGGAGTTAAGGCGAGGTTTAGGTTGGGCGGAGTGATTTTGGTACCGGTGTCACTTGGGACCGAAATCGGCGTTCACAGATGCCTGTCATTCTGCTCTGGCGCATGACATTGGTCCGGTGTTAACTTAGGCCTTGTCCGGTGTTGCTAACTTCAAGGCCTGGTCCGGTGTTATAACAATTTGGGCCGGACCGAAAGAGGTGTTCACAGCTATTATCATCTGCCATTTTATTAGCGAGTGTAGAGGAAGAGGTTTCGCCTATATGGAAACTTTGCTTTTTCTTTGCTTTCTTGATTTTCTTGAGTATCCTATTTATTTCGGGGTCAAATGCAAGTTGCTCTTTTGATCCATATCCTCTTAAAAGCATAAACACTTACTTAAGCAAGGTTATCACATGTAAAATGAAAATCGAAATAACAATATAAATAATGAAATATTCACAAGGTCTGTCAACTCAAACTAAATTTCCAAACTTGAATCACCCCCCGGCAGCGACGCCAAAACTTGGTAAATAATTTCTTGTAATGGTAAAGGGTGATGGTTTTAGTTTATGATATGGTGAAAAGAATCAAGTTTGTATAATATGAAATGTTCGTGCCAAGTTTAACATGGAAGTTGTAGTGATAGAAGGATGTCGTTCCACTGAGGGGTGATTAACTTTGAAACTTAGATGTATAAATTGACTTGACCAAAAGCTTGCATTTTGAGTTTTTAAACAGTTTATGATGAATAAAATTAAACTGAAGGTAATAAGCTTTAATAAGAGAAGTAACAATAATGCAAAGTTGAATGGAGATCAAATATGTAAAGCTGGGATTGATTTCATCTATGTCACCTTTCATACGTTGTACAAATCAGCATATATGGAACTTCAAATAACAATTTTTACGTCATAATCAAAGTCATTTGCATCGATCCCTCGACTACAAAATTCATAAGAGTGGTTCCAAACTGTTGATCTCTCAATCACCTTAAAACCACTCCAGCCTTCTCGATCGATTGTTTAGACATTTGTTACACTAGATGTAACATCCCAAATAATTAAGTTAAAATATTTGATTGGCGAAAAGTATTAATAATTGTCCTCAAATTTATTTGACATTTTTGAGAATTATTATTACTATAAATATAATTATAAATAATTAAATGTTATGGAATTAAATAAATTTTTTTGATTGATTAATTATAAAGTTTAAATGAGGTGTAATTAGATAAAGGTAAATTTAGAAGTTACTAATAAGGGTTATAATTAAAACTTTAACGGAAAAATATAAAAGAAATAGGAAAATGATCATTTCACCCCTGGGTCTTAAATAACAAAATCACTTTCTTCTTCCTCATTCTTTCACTCGTTACTTCTTCTTTTTTCTCCTTCTCCATGGCCGAAAGCTTATAGCTTCCAATTGGAGGTCCATTTTGGACTTCGAGGTAAGCATTATGGACCCATCAATTTGAGCTCTCTCTCTCTCCCTTTACTTTCTCTCTCTAGCCAAATGGCCATGCATGGTGGGGGGTTCTATTTTCCATTTCTTCGGCGTGTGGGACCTTGGAAACGATATCTAGTGTAATGGGTGTAGCATAATGTTGATGGGTTGTTTGTTTCGACATTCGTAGGTAGCGAAACGAACGCCGGAAAACTGAGTGGTGAAACAGGTGTTAAATTTGGAAGTGGAACCTTGAATCAAATGTCTGGAGGACGCAACCGACATCAAGAACAAATCATTGAAGCTTGGAATTGAGGTAAGGGGGTGTTTGGGTCGTAATTAAATAGAATAGGTATATACGTCGAGCTTGGGACATCTAACTAAATCTTGAAACATTGACAAAAGTTACTAAGTAATAATCGTATGAATATGTGTGTATGAATATGGAGTTGTAGGCATTTTGTGGTAGTTATTAAAATAACGCATTCTAAGTTATGATAAATTGATATGTATGGTGGCATTGTGTTGGTGGGCTTGACACGCTGGTCGCCCCAGTTGATAATTATGATCTGTTATTGATGGCTACATGATAGGAGACATGAGAATGTGATATATATGCATGATTATGTAGTGTGGAACGTCCGACGGTATGTATAGCCCCTCGTTTTCTTGCTCCCGTGGTTTTTGTACCAGTTGAGCTACCCAGTGGTCAAGTAAGACCCAGTGGTTGAGGTGGAGAGTCAAGCAAGACTCGGTGGGCCAAGCAGGGTCCACGGGGTGTCAAGTAGGACCCCCAGCTGAAGGCCGATCCTTTAGTATCCGGATACTAGGTGTTGAATTATGTGAGAGTCAGTTGTGATATTCGATGAAATTCTTGACATTATGTGATGATGTGAATGTGCTCTATTATATTTGTTGGTTGTAAATTGTACATTGAGGATGCCGAAACTTGTATCAAACTAAGAAGCTGTAGATATGAATTGGTGGATAAAGAAAAGTGAAATTATTTGCAAAAGGTAGAATTAGTGAATTAGTATTAGCGGTAATACTTAGTTAATCATGTACATCATTATTTAATTACCGTTCTAAATTAATTATGATATATCAAACACTCACCATTGTTATGGTTTCCTTTAATTTAGTAACCAGTGACAGGGAGGACGTTGAGGCCCCGGAGATACGCCAAGCGGAGAATTGATGCCAAGGAGTGAAGGAAATTATGGAATGAGTAGATGTATGTAGTGTGTAATTTGTCTCATGTATGTAATGTCATAACTTGTTTCAAGTGTGTGTGTAGGACTAACTTAGCATATGGTTAATGTGGTCATGATGCGGTGGAATGATGACAACTTGAATTATGAATGATTGTGATAAACGATGAATTTAAATTTGTATGTTGATGAGGTGACAAAGTGGTGATATTGATATTAAATTTCTCATGGATTTGATGCATATTGGCATGGAGCTAATATTAGGTGCAATTGATAAACCATTATGGGTAGGTCTTGTTTTTGTTTTAGAATCAAGAATGATGTAATTGGTATGTGAATTGCCTGGTGTCCATGAATGGAAAAAGGGAAGAATAGATTTCATGAATTTTGGGCTTGTGTAGGTAGCATGTGGAATGATGGATTTGATTGTGATGTATTTGATGAATTAGAATTAGGATTGATATGTATGTTCAGTTGGAATAAATCTTGAATACATGCTTGAATGTGTATAGATGGATAATTTAGGCTATATGAAGGTTTAAGCATATTAGATCGTATGGAAATCTTTAGTCTTCATGCATCTACTGCATAATTCACTTAAGCAAGGTGGGTTCTCGCTCAAGCGAGAGTCTTCCGGATCAGTAGTGTGGCCTCTGGCCTAATCTCACTCAGGCAAGAGTGTTTCTCACTCAAGCGAGACAGGCATGCATCAGGAGGGGTGCATACTAGATGAAACTCACTCAAGCAGGCTTAACCTCGCTCGAGTGAGGGCCAGGTAAAATGATTCTGTGTTCATTTCGCTCAAGCGAGCATGGCTCGCTCAAACGAGCATGGCTCACTCAAGAGAGCAAGTGTTGATTAGGTTTTAAAGTGTCTTCGCTTAAGTAACAGGGCTTGCTTGGGCCTCTCGCTCAAGTGAGTATTGATGGTGGTGTTTCTGGAACGATTTTGCTCAACTGAGCTAGGCTAGCTCAAGCGAAATAGGGGACCTGATGTATATTGCTTCCCTCGCTCAAGCGCGTTTGGTGGCTCACCCAGCTGTGTATATGGGAACTCGCTTAAGGGAGTGAGGGCCTCGCTCAAGCGATCCTCGCTGACCTCGCCTAAGCGAGTCAGGGCCTCGCTCAAGCGAGTGGCCCTGATTCCATCTCCTTCCTTTTGCTTTATTTAACCATCTTCTTGATTATTTTGGATTTCATGAACTATAAAAGCTATCTTTACCTTTATCTAATCATGTTATTAATGTTTATTAAGTGGAGGATGCATCTCTCAACCTCTTTTTATATGATTTTCCTTTCACTTTTAATATTATAAAAGTTGTGAAAAAATTTCCCTCTGTATCTTTATTAATTTGTATAGTTTTGTGTGTTTAATTAACTTTAATCACGTAGTTAGTGTCTAGTAATTAAGTGAGACGTTATAGGTGGTATCAGAGCGGTTCCTTTCAGGATCGAATAGGTAGGTATATGTAATAAATTGTGAGAGTCCTATATAGGGGTATCTTGGTATTTTATTGTGTTTGCTTATGGTTATTTGTGTTATTGACAGGATAACTTGGCATCATTCCCTTGGCACTCCGGCGGCATTGTGTTTTATATGTGTATAAGGTAAATATTCTACTCCCTGGTAAATCATTGGTTATTAATGATGATGTGTTTGATTATTGTAGAAATGCTTTATGGCTAAGGGAACTAATTCTGGTGGAGGAGGTGACTTCTTCTCAAAATTCTCTCAAATGATGAGTAGGACTGAATTTGGCCCAACTCTTGATAAATTTCTGAAGAGGAATCCACCTGCTTATATAGGAGGACATGACTATGATGGTGCACATGTTTGGATACGGGAAATTGAACAAGATTTTGAATATTTTGAGTGCTCGGAGGAGCAAAAAGTACAATTTGCTACTTACCAGCTGAAAGATGAGGCTAGGGTGTGGTGGTCTAGGACCAAGGTGCAAATGAATGCAGCAAGTGAACCATTGGTGTGGGCAAACTTCCGTAAAAGGTTTCTTGCTAAATATTTTCCTGACAATTACAAAATCAGTAAGGAGGTGGAGTTTCTGAGGTTAGAACAAGGCAGAATGTTAGTGGCTGAACACAACTAGAAAAGCACATGATAGCTACCCAAATTTAGCGACCACAAGACTCCGTCGCTAATTAGCGACCGTATTAGCGACCACAAATAAGAAAGGGACCATGGAAGAATATACAGTGACCACATCGGCGACCACAATATCCCGTCGCTAAATTTGGCAATCCCCCGTCGCACTATCCATCGCTAAAATACAATACCGTCACTGAAACCGTCGCTATATTTCCCTCCTTTTCTTTTTTGGTTTCCCTCCACATTTTTTGTTGGCGCGCATAATAGCGACAGGAAATATGTGGTCGCTAAATAAAAAATATAGAAGATCGTCACTATGTCCGTCATTAAATTTAGGAGGGAACATCGTAGCGATGAAGGTATATCCGTCGATAACTTTGGCGCCAAACAAAAAAAGTTTGTGTGAAACCAAAATGTACAATTGTAGTGACGGATTAGTTCGTCGCTATATGTGGCTAAGTGGGCGACGAGGGTGTCCGTCGCTAAATAAGATAACGGAGCGACAGGGAAGTTGTCCGTCGCTAGTTGGCTTTATCTAGCGACAGGGAAGTTGTCCGTCGCTAGTTGGCTTTATCTAGCGATGGAATTTTTGGCGTCACTAGTGTTCATTGAAGGTAGCGACGGCTAATATACGTCGCTAATTGTGCCATGGTAGCAGTTCAGCGACTGATTCTCCTCTGCCGTCGCTATTTAGCAAAATATTAGTGACTGTTTTAGCAATGGTCTTTTACCATCGCTAAGTTTTTAATCTAATTTGATAGACTTTCCTCCCCCAATCATTTGCCCTAACCTTGCCTTCCCTCCCTCCTATCTGTCTCTCTCCCCCTTCATCTCTTAACCTTTTCTTCTCCTCTCCTTCTTCTCTCGTGTTAGTGTTCCCTTGCCGCGAGCCATCCCGTCATCTCTGTGAACCATGGTACCTCCCTTATCATCTCTGTCATCTCCCTATCTAAAAGTCACAACACCCTTCTCTTCTCTGTGGTCTCCTTTTCCATGACTAATAGTCCCTCTCTCTTCGGCGTGTGCGACGGTGAGCCATCCTGCAAGTAATGTACATTGTTAGTAGCAAAACCATTTTCACTTGCAAAGCCCCAAACCCTCATTGCCTTCCCCTCTTTGAGTTCCTCTGCTTTCTCTCATTTCAGATTTGAGTCATGTCTCCCTCTCTCGTGGCTTCTCATTTCCGGTGGTCTATCAGATTTCAGAGACGTTTCTCCCTTTCTTGTCCGTGTTGTATCTAGTCAGGTCAGTTCACTCAGTTTTGCTTCCCTGTTACATTCGTAGGGCAGATTGTTTGGAGATTGCATGTTGCTTAACCTAGTGAGAGAGGATGAGAAGAGGACTTAATTGAAGGTTTCAATTAACTCATTGTGTATATGTGTAATAACTAAGAACTCTAATGTATGGGTCTTTCTTTTCCTTTTGATGCATTCTGCATAGTTGGAATAAAGAAGAGTGATGATGGGTTTTTTTTAAAATGAATTAATTTCTGATTAGTTTTATCTATTAGTTATATGTATGCTAGTGTTTCTAGCTATAATTTAAAATTTATTTAGATAGAGTTTAATTATTGGACTCCTTTAATTTGATCATTTTCTTCCTGTTTAGCTCTGAAATTGTTTCTTTGATATTTTATCAACCAGGTTCACTTTAGAATTGATATAGGAATCAAAGTTCTATCTCAACCAGGTGCCTTTCAGTGACATAACGTGTTGCCTCAAAACCTCCTAGAACCTAAGTAAAATAGGACCAACACAGGGCCAGAGAAAAATTAAACAATATCAATAATAGATTATCATTACCTTAACTATTCCCATTAGTACCTAACACCTTTCTAAACCCAACTTCACACATATGGTCTTCCTACTTTCCAAATGACTCATTTTAGTTAGCAAATAACCCATTCAGTTTGTTAATTTGGCAGTTGGAACTGGTTTGCATATTTTTGAATCCATGAATATTACATCAAATCCATCTTCAAAATTATTGAATTAAACATCTATTTAGCCCCTAAAATTGACACCACTCTTCAATTTAATCCTTGATATAACAAAAAGCAAACTTAGTTCTCAACTTCAACGATCACTGATCTTTTTTGATTTTTGAAATTGGAATCACTGGTCACTATGGTTCCTAATATAGCCAAATCATATTACATACTTGTAGAAGTAAATTTAGTTATTTATTTATTCATTAAGGGTCTACAACTTAATTAAGAACTTAAAAATACACTACTTTTATATAAGGGCTTATGCTAAAACTTCAACCATAAAACTTGTTAGAATAAGCAACAAACGAACTTGTTTTGTTAAGCTACTAAGTTACACCAAGAAGCTTATTAAAATAAGCTAAAAAGACCTTATGAGAGTCAAAAACTATTTCCATAAGCTCTTCATGAACTTTTCTCCAAAACACACTAACTCCTTGCATAAGCCTATAAATAAATCAAGTGCTTCTTGTATAACATGAACTCTTACAACAAAAATAAAAGAAACAATGTTTACTGTTTAGTAGTAGGGAAAATTAAAGTATCAGTTAAAAAATTTTTGTCAAGGAAAATATAAAGGAACTTGTCCTTTATGACCTACAATTGAGAGGCTGAACTTAACTGTGTATCTTCGTATGAACTGAAAGCCTCCTGGTTGAACATCAAAGTAGGGATTGCATCAAGCAGAACAGGTTCAGGTTCAAGGTCATTAACATGATGTTCTAGCTATCAGTAAACAATGAAAAATTAAAAATCTAAACCACCAACCTTCATACATTAAAGAATGACATAAACTAAATGACGAATTAGACAGAGCACATTCTCCTGTGGCCAAACATTGTTTGGAGGGTCCAAAAAAGAGGCAAATTCACGAACATGAAATTATATGATATACCCAGTAACTATGAATAAGTCAGATTTCAGAGTAAAGCCATTCACACATATGTTTAATACATTTATCTTACCATGACAATAGACAAGTCAAATTAAGGGGCAGTGTACACACTCATTGGTACAATATAAAAGCAGAGGCAAACAAGAATAAAGATACAGTTTTGAAATCACTAGAGGTAACCTTATTTGTTACAGATCTAGTCTAATGGTACTAGCAAATTAAATCAGTTCCTAATATCCAAAGATCATCCGACATTAGTGTGAGAAAATCAAAGAAGACAACCATTTGAGCCAAAATAGAAGTTTTCCACGTAGATTAGAAAGAGAAACATGAATGAAAGAGTTCATTTAATGTAGTTTTATATCTGTGTGCAGACCTCTTACAAATAAAAAGGAATGGAAAAAAGTATAACTAAATTGATAAAACTAATAGTAATAATTAAATTAAAAATAGACATAAAGAGACTTTGGGTTTTACCTTAACGTTTGTTTTGGCACACTTAAACCTTGTGAGTCATAAAAAGAAAATGAGAAAAATATAAAAGAAGATATAATAGAAAACAAGAAGAAATAAAATGTTTGAAAACTGTGTTTGTTGTTTTTTGAAGAGAGTCTTGAGTGATAATATAAAAAGTTCTTTGGATTTATTTTTGTTTTGACGGAAAAGATGTATTTTGTTAATGAACTATATATACATGAATGATCGGGTCATAAGAGACCTGGAGTAAGAAAAAGAAATTGAAAGTATAAACGAAAGGGATACAATGATTAAGGAAGATTGGCTTCTGCTTCTCAAATTCTACGCATTCACAACTTGTAAAGAATCAGTTTCTATCTCCAAATTACCCTCATTTGAGAATTTGTCTCACATTAATTGGAGTTTTCTAACTCTCATTAGGAGAAAAATACCGAACCTATTGCGTTGAAAAATTCAAGTTTAAGGGGGTTTTGAACCCAACTTTTTATGGTGGCCAAATTAGGACTAATAGGTGATATTTGTGACATGTCCCACTATTTTTAAGACTAAAAGTAAGCTTTCTTCATGTCTTAATGTTGAAATTTATCATGGGCTCATTATTGCCCAAAACCCCCTTTTAGTATGTAAAAACGAGAAAATTCACTAGGGGTACATGTGTGGTGTGTCTTAATGGTGATTGAGGAATGGCTTAAGGCCTTGGCGAGGTATGTGTATACCTACGTTATGTTATGAATATATACATGCTACACCACTATGGATATATATTGTGTTATTTATCGTAATGAATCACCTTGCGGGGTGCCACGAAGGGTGTATCCCTGAGTGATGACAGTATTTTGATAATTATTATGAAGCGAATCACCTTGCGGGGTGCCACAAAGGGTGTATCCCTGTGTGAAGATACTATTGCATGAATTATTATTGAAATGAATATATCACCTTGCGGGGTGCCACGAAGGGCGTATCCCTGAGTGAAGAGGACGTTGTCCTATTGTTATGAATAATATTGAATATATCACCTTGCGGGGTGCCACAAAGGGTGTATCCCTGAGTGAAGATGCTATTGCATGAATTATTATTGAAATGAATATATCACCTTGCGGGGTGCCACGAAGGGTAAAACCCTGAGTGAAGAGGACGTTGTCCTGTTGTTGTTGAATAATATGGAATATATCACCTTGCGGGGTGCCACGATGGGTAAATCCCAGAGTGAAGATGATGATGATCATATTGTTGAATTTAACACCTTGCGGGGTGCCACGAAGGGCATAGCCTTGAGTGATGATGATATTGTGTTATTTATCATAATGAATCACCTTGCGGGGTGCCACGAGGGGTGTGTCCCTCAGTGATGACAGTATTGTTATAATTATTATGAAATGTATCACCTTGCGGGGTGCCACTAAGGGTATATCCCAAAGTGAAGAGGACGTGATCCTACTGATATTGAATTATTGCGAACTAAATCACCTTGCGGGGTACCACGGGGGGTGTAACCCTAAGTGATGATGGTATTAAGTTATTTATTATTGAAATGAATCACCTTGCGGGGTGCCACGAAGGGTGTATCCCTGAGTGATGATGGTATTATGTTAATTATTATGAAGTGAAACACCTTGCGAGGTACCACAACGGGTATGACCCGAAGTGATGATGATGGTTTGATTGACAAATAATTCACCTTGCGGGGTGCCACGAAGGGTGAATCCCTGAGTGATGATATTATTATTAGAGTTATTGTGAAATGAATAGTATGATGGTTGTGATCACCAGTTGATATGAAATCGAATCCATTATATATTTGAGATAGGATGACCACCAGTGTTGAGAAACCCCTTGCGAGGAGGTATTGATTAAAGATATAATGAATTGATGAGAATAATTTAAGAATGCCCTTGTTGATAAGTGGCAAAGAGATTGTGTATGTGATTGTGTATATGTTGTACTTATTTATGATATGAATTGTGATTCATGAGGCTAGTATGCCTATTGTGATAATGAGATAATGAATGAATGATAATTTAATGTTTTGAAAGCAAAGTACACATGATGTTGGTATGCATATACACATGATGACAATATATATATATTATTCGTCATTTTGAATGTATAACTCACTCTCCTATGTGGTCTCCTTTTTAGCCTTGTGATGCAGGTTGCCATGGGATGAGTTTGGATTTCTAGTCAAAGCTTCGGTGAAGGTAAATAGTGGTAATGGAAGTGCCTTGGCCGGCATCCTTTATGGTTCTTGTATAATGAATGAATTCTGAGAATGTAGGCGATTTTTAATGAATTTGAACACGTATAGAATGATCCTTCAGAATTGTGAATTGCGGATGGTGAATAAATATGTAGAATGTAAGAGATGATTTACAGTGTATTGGGAGGATTAAAATTAATTGATGTATATTGATGATAGCGAAGGATGAGAGAAGATTCCCGTGTGTACATATATATATATAGTTATACCTTAGGCTCTGTATGCTTATGGAATTAATTGTAGAATGATGATGGTTGTCTAATAGGCTTATATTATGCCATTGCGTGCTAGCCTAGCCTTTTCCCATATCGTCATATATGGGACTAGGCGTGTGCCCGGTATACACCTTCTTCCGCTGTATACTCTATTATTTTGTATACCTTTATGGGCAAACCATTCATCGATCTAGTTATAGATTACTAAATCTCACTCCTTGGTTTTCTGTGATTTGGGTCTTGATGTGGTCATGATGGTGTATTGGAAATGTTCTCAAACGTGAAAAATTTATTCACAATTTTATTAATTATGTCGATCACATTGGGATTCGAGTACAGAAAATCAGGGGTGTTACAGTTTCCTATAATACTATTTATTTATAATTATTGGCTTCAAAATTTCAGTTTTGTTGATAGTAGTCACACTACCAAAGCGATTACTAAGGTGTTGAAAGCCCAGTGGGATAGTCCATACATCTCATGGACAGATGCTGGTAAGGTTGTCCAAGATAGGTGGTTGGACACCTTCTCGACAGGTTAACACTTTTTTATTGTGAAATTATGGCTAAAATATACCTGTTATTAATTTTAAAATATGATTTCATTATTACAGCGTTATTATTAGTGGGCAGAGGGTATGATTGATGAGATTAGGAAGGTCTTTGCCATAAAGACCTCCAAAATCATCAAGAGTACCCTTTGGAAGGTGAGGGACAAGGGCAAGTGCCCTCGTTGGATCCCTGAGGACCATTGGGACGGGATGGTCTAGAAGTGGGGCGGTGTCTTGTTCCAGTAGGCGAGTGCTCGGAACAAGGCAAATAGAGTCGTCGATGCTGCAGCGTCAGTTTACACTGGGGGTAGCATTTCAACCCTCGAGCATAAGAAATGATTTGTAAGTCTATTTATGTTAAACATTCTTATTATGATTAGTCTGACATGTTTAGAAATAATAACTTCAGTGCTTGTTGTCCACTACAGGAGCTGAGGGAGCACCGCGAGCCTTCTTTGTTTGAGGTCATACAAATGACCAAAAAGAACAAAGCCGGTGCATGGGTAAACTAGAAGACTACAGATCTAGCAGTATTTACTTTTAACTTATACTTGCTTATAATTTACAAATCAGATTACTAATCCTATCAGTCTTTTTGAATTTACAGGAAGCGTATCAGCCCAGGAGGGCCGAGTAGGAGGCGGACTTGGTGGCTTCGACTCATGAGGGGGAGGTTCCTCCCACCTTGTCTTGTTCCGACGACAACGCCATCTATATGGAAGTTGTTGGCGGCGTGAACAAGAAAGGGAGGATCTTTGGATTAGGCGGCGTCGGTACGTAGTTGGTGAAAAAGGGGAAGACCTCTTCCTCTTCCTCTTTGTCTGGCCTTTCGACTGAAGTTGTTCAGGTAATTCCAAATCTGAACAATGAGCTACAGGAGGAGCAACAACAGAGGCAGCTTTTGGAGGAGCAGGCCGAGGTGGACCGACAGCGGGCCGAGGATGATCGACGGCGGGCCGAGGATGATCGACGGCGGGCCGAGGAGCAGCCCGTCAAGACTCGTCGACAACTTACTCAACAGCAGGAGCTACTGATGCAGTTGATGGCGAGGCTACCTTCTCTCACTTCCCAGTCACCACCACCACCACCACCACTACAGGATCCCCACCACTATGATTACTTTTTTATACTTTTTTATTATGTATAGACATTGTATATTTGATTTATACTTTTTATATTATATTCCATTCAGTATTTATTTTATGTCATTCTTCATTTATTATTTTATTATGTCAATATTAGATATTTGTAATTAAATTCAAAGAAAAAAGCCTTATTGTGATTATTGCAAATACTTTAATCTATTTGATAATTAAATTTAATCTATCATTGTGTTTTTAATAACAATTTAAAATTAAAATAAAAAATATTCAAAATTTAATTATCAAAATTTCTAGTTTAAAAAGCAAGCATTCAGTGAATAGAAAATATTATTCAAAATTTCTAGTTTAAAATTAAATTAACAAAACCTATAAATATTGAAGAGGTTAAAAAACTATTTTAAAAATAAAAATAATATTAGCGACGACTAGAGGGCGTCGCTGTATGGTTACTAACAGCGACGGATAGATGGTGGTCGCTGTATTGTTAACATAGCGACGTGGGCACGTGGTCGCTATATAGTAACTATAGCGACGGGGTAATGTGGTCGCTATAAGTAACCATAGCGACGGCCTCACGTGGTTGCTATATGGTTACTCATAGCGACGGCCTCACGTGGTTGCTGTATGGTTACTTATAGCGACAACGTTATGTGGTCGCTGTATGGTACCCATAGCAACGGCGTGACGTGGTCGTTGTATGGTTACCCATAGTGACGGCCTTAAAGTGGTCGATGTATGGTTACCCATAGCGACGGCGTGACGTGGTCGTTGTATGGTTACCCATAGCGACAGTGTTACGTGGTCGCTATAAGGAATCATTAGCGACGGCGGCCGTTACCAATACAGGGACCATATTAGCGATGACAATATGGCGTCGAAAATGTAGTGACAGAAGTATTCGTTGTCGTTGTTTTGTCTGTGACCATGGTTTTAGCGACGGTTGCGTTGTTGTCTTAAATGTCGTCGCTAACACTGTTAGCAACAACAATGTCATAAAATAGCGACCGGTTTTATCCGTCGCTAACAGGTTTTTTTTTGTATTGGAATACACTACCAAGTTTCATGAATTATGTGACTTCTACCACCCTTTCTCCTTAGAAGAGACTAAAGGTAGTAAATGTGCTAAGTATAAAGCTGGATTACGAATTGAACTTCACAGTGTGATTGTGCCTATTGAAATTCGAGACTATCCTACTTTGGTGAATAAAGCCAGATTAACTGAGGAAGTACAATTGCAGAAAACATTCCAACCGAAGGATAAGACACCATTGAAGGCAAAAGGGTTTAGCTTTAAGAAGATGGGTCAGTTTTTCCGTGGTGGCAAGTCTTCCGCTACGTCTTATTCCTCTTCTGGTCGTGATTCTACCGGCCGTTCTAGTAGCTATTATGGTAGTCGTGCATGCTATAATTGTGGTCAGGAGGGCCATATTGCGAAACATTGTCTTGCTAGCCAAACTATTTGCTTCCAATGTGGACAACCAGGGCATCTTAGGCCAGATTATCCACAGAGGCAGCAGGAGGGTGGACATGGTAATCGGGCTATTGCTTCTATGACTTGTGGTGCTAACTTTCAGCGGGGAGGTCAAAACAGCGGTGGTCGTGGAAGCCAACACCGGAGGAGGTCCGATGCTCAATCCAGTGGTGCTCAAAATGTTATGGCGGGGCGAGTATTTGCCTTTGATGCTTCTGAGGTTGCAAGAACTGATAACTTGGTGCAGGGTAAGTGTATTATTCATGGCTATCTGGTAAATGTGATTTATGATTATGGTGCTACGCATTCTTTTATTTCTGAAAGTTGTGTACGACGGCTTGGCCTACCAGTGGTGTTAATGGAGAATGCCCTTAGTGTCTCCACTCCTACTGGTTCCAAATTCTGGTCAACCACTATGTGTGGGGAATTGCCAATACAAGTTGAAGACTGTTCCTTTCTGGTTAATCTGATTTGTATGCCATTGGAGAACTTAGATATTATTATAGGTCTCGATTGGTTGGCTACCAACCATGTTATGGTGGCCTGTTACCAAAAGACTATAATTTTCTCCCATGAACTTGACACTAAGAACGTGGTGAGTGATGTCTCTATAACTTATGTTATTCTATTTGCTTTGGAGGGGTGGTATAATCTTATGCCTAGTGATATTCCAGTGGTGTGTGATTTTCCTGATGTGTTTCTGGAAGATATTCCAGGATTGCCTCCCAATTGGGAGATTGATTTTGCCATTGATTTGATTCCCAGGCCGGACCTGTGTCCCGTGCACCTTATAGGATGTCTTCGGTAGAGTTGGCAGAGGTTAAGAAATAGGTCAATGAGTTGCTGGATAAGGGATTCATTCGACCGAGTGCATCACCGTGGGGCGCTCCGGTGTTACTTGTGAAGAAAAAGGACGGTAGTATGCGAATGTGTATCGATTACCGGTAGTTGAATAAATTGACAATTAAAAACAAATACCCCTTAGCGTAGATTGATGATTTATTGGATCAATTACAGAGCGCAGTGGTATTTTCCAAGATTGATCTAAGGTCGGGATATCATTAGATTAGGGTAAAATCTGAGGATGTCCTGAAAACGGCGTTTTGGACTCGTTATGGTCACTTTGAATATGTTGTGATGCCGTTTGGAGTGACCAATGCTCCAACTATTTTTATGGATTATATGAATCGGATCTTCCAACCATACTTGGATCAATTTGTGGTGGTGTTCATTGATGATATACTAGTGTATTCAAAGCCTCTTGAGGAGCATGCACAACATCTTCAGATTGTTTTGCAGGTGTTGTGTGAGAAGTGGCTATATGCCAAACTATCGAAGTGTGATTTCTGGGAAGTGAGTGTACAATTCTTAGACATGTGATTTCCCGTGATGGCGTATCTATTGACCCATCCAAAATTGAGGCGGTTATGGCTTTGGAGAGGCCTAGGTTGGTGATTGAAATTAGAAGTTTCTTGGGATTGGCTGGTTATTATCACCGCTTTATTAAAGGATTTTCTCGAATTCCGCTACCTTGGACTCGATTGACGAGAAAGAAGAATCCATTTGTGTGGACGGAAAAGTATGAATTGAGTTTTCAAACTCTGAAGCGGTGTTTAACTACTGCACCTGTGCTTGCACTACCAGATGTGATGAAAGAATTTGTGGTATATTATGATTCATCCAAGTTTGGCTTAGGATGTGTACTGATGCAGGACGATAGGGTGATTGCCTATGCTTCAAGGCAATTGAGACCGCACGACCAGAATTACCCTACTCACGATCTTGAGCTTGCGGTGGTGGTATTTGCATTAAAGATTTGGCGCCATTATTTATATGTATCATTTTGTGGTATTTAGTGACCACAAGAGCTTGAAATACTTATTTGATCAGAAAGAGCTAAACATAAGACAAAGGCGATGGGTTGAGTACCTGAAGGACTATGATTTTGATCTGAGATATCATCCTAGCAAAGCAAATGTTGTTGCTGATGCTTTAAGAAGGAAAGTCTTGCATGCAGCCTTCTTGATGGGAAATGAGCAGGAATTATTAAGGGATTTTCGTGACATGAATGTTGGGGTTGTAATGAGGACACACAAAGGGAGGACCCTCACACTACCCTAGACAAAGGACTTGAAGCTTACAAAGGTCCTCTCACAAGGGCCAAGACCAAAATGGCCAAAGAGAGCATCCATCAAGCCTTATCATCCTTCCTCTCTTTGAGTGGGCCCAAGCCCAATGAAGACTTCTTAAGGATCTATTCATACTTTACTTGTAAAATACTTCTTAGTTAGATTCTCTAGGCTTATAGGTTTTATTTGGGCCTTGCAAGGTCAAATGGGCGACTTTTGGGCCATGTACTATCACCTTGGACCATGTATAGGCCATACTCTTCTCTATTAGCACCATTGGGCCTAGGAATCATGGAGAGGCCCATTTAGAGTTCACTTGGCTGAATTGCTCCAAGCTCTATATAAGGAGCTCTCCTTTTGTATTTTGACACACATTAATGGCATTTGAGATTTTACACTATCAAAGTGAGTTTTTAGTGAGAGAAACTCTCCCTTCTCTCTAGGTTAGAGTGATCTCTAGCAAGCTCTTATCCAAGGGGATTCCTCCCTCCTTGGTGGCGAGTTAGAGGAGTTATCTCCTTCTAGGAGTGGCCTCCTATTCACTTTCTCCATTCCATCTTTCATCCTCCTCCTTTCTCCCTTCCATTTCCACCTTTTCTATACTCTTTTCCCCTTCATTTTCATTAGTTCTTGAGTTTTTCTTTCATTTTCATTTCAATTTCCAAGGGCAAAGATCTTCAACAAAGGCTTATGGAGGTTAGAAGAAGAGAAGATCCCTAGATCCACCCTTCTTCAAGAAGTTAGAAGTTCCTACATCATTTGGTATCATATGAGCTTGGGAGGTTCTTCTCTAATCTTCTTCTTCATTTAGAATTCAGTTTTACCTTTTAATTACTAGCTGGAATTTTGTTGTCATACCATATACTTGCCTTGTTGATGCCATGATAAAGTAGAAAACTCATAAAAGTTATTGTTCTTTTGAGTTCTTATGATAGTTCTTTCTTTTCTTCAATTTTTTTTTGCATCTTGATTTGTCATTTTGGTTTGGTATTGTATGAGTCTTTAAAAATTTAGATTTGGCACATCTAGATTTTGGTTGTGAAGTTGTTACTTGGGTTGTTAGAAGTTTGTTAATTGTCAGTTGGTAGTTAGAGCCAAGATAGGAGTTAGTTGTGCCATGTGGAACCTTCGTCTAGTGTTCTAGCATTTTGTGTCGATTTACCATTGTTAGAAGTGCATTGCCATGTGGTAGAGATTAGATCAAGTATCTTGATTAATCTCTCAAAGGTTCCATTCTTGTGTTGTTAGGAGGTCTCATCTTAAGATTCTCCAAAAGTCATCTCATCTTTAGGCTTGTTAGTATTCATTCTTAGTTTTCTTTCTAGGTTAATTTTGTTTATGAATGCACACTAGGAATACATCATAATTCAGTTTACATATTGCTTGCATAGAAGAAGTTTTGAACATAATCCTTCCATTCTCTTTGGAAGAAGGTTGCATTGTTTTTTCTAAGCAAGAAAATGACATTTGAACTTGTTTTAGCATTAGCTCAATTCGGTTTGGGAATTTGAATAGTGGTGTTGTGCATTGAAAAATTGAAGAGGAAAGAATAGAAAAAGAAAGTACCAAAAGAGAAAAAGAAATACAAAACCCTATACTATCCAAATTGAAAAAAAAAGGGTGTTGAAAAGAAAAGAAGCCTCATTAAGAAAAGTTGTAAAGTGAAACACCAAAACCTAAGATCTAATTTTGAAATTCCATATACTTGAAGTGAGTTGTTTGCTAATTATATCCCAATACACTTTCATTTGAATCTTGCTTACTTTTGATTACAACTTTAGAGTCCCTAAGTTTAGGTTGTACTTTCCTTTTGTTGATTGCATTTTGTTCTTTGCTTGTCTAGTTTTGTCCATCATCATTTTTGAATTCCTTTCTATAGTATATCCTTTATTCATTTGAACATTTATTGTTTTAGTGTCTTGTCAATCAAAAAATCCAAAAATATTTTCCATTTGAGTATCTTTTCTTCTTAATCCTTTTTAGTTTGTCATTTTCCTTCTTAAAGTTTTGTCTTTGAAGTTGTCCTTCCTTGAAACCTCTTGATAATTCCCTTCTCTATACCATTAAGGGTAGCATATTGGAACACTTGAGGTGAGAGTGTAAATTGCTTGGGTAATCTTGACACCAAAGAGAAAAGGGTAAGAGTTGTGAGGAGATACTTGTGAGGTTTAATCTTTGTGAATTCATTAACATCAATTTCGTTTGGAGTTGTTCTTGTCTTGTTTTGCTAGGTGAGGTGGAGCTTACACATCAAGGAAGAGTTTGAAGAAAATTGTAAAGGAAGCAAAAGCCTTGTAACTAGTAGAACTTAGGCAAAAGTTTTAATTCTTAGGCTTTGTGTATTAGGCTTTGTCTTGTATTTTGGACATACTTTGGACATTGGACTTTGGACACTATTATTTCAATTTTACTTTAGTTAAATTCGCCTAGTATAGTTGCATTTTCATTTGGTTGTTAACTTCTTTTAGTTAGTTAATTATTGGTTATAACTAATAGTTGTTAGTTAGTTGCTTGTCTTAACTAATTAGGTCAATTTGTTAGTAGTTAGAACTAATTCTAGTTGCATTAAGTAATCATAACCAAATTAGTTATGGGTCTTAACTAATCCATAACCAAATTAGTTGTTAGTTAGGGTTGTTAGACTTAGTTACAACTTCCATAACTAAATAACTACTTCTAGTTAGGGTTGTTAGGAGTTGGTTAGTTAGTTAAACTAATTTGTTAGGTTAACTAACTAGTAACTGAAATTGATTAGGCTTGTCTAGGGTTAGTTAATTGTTAAGAAACAATCTAGGACAACCATAATCAACTTAGGTTAAAGCCAACCTAGGACTTACATAAGCAACCTATGACTAACCTAGTAAAAGACAACTTAGGATCTTGTTTTGCATTCATCTTCTTCGACTAGTTTGTCTACACATTCTTTGTTTTTGTCTCAAAATTCTTTGACAACCTTAAAGATGTCTTCTAGTGATAGGGAGAATAAAACAATGCTTCATAACATAATGGATAGCTTGAATAACATCAATGCTAGGCTAACAAATCTTGAGCATAATAAAAACCCTAGAACTAGACATAGAAATCAAAGAAATCATAGACACAACAATAGTGATAGTGAGGAAGAGCCTAGACAAAGAAGACATCATGAGCATAAAAGAGAAGACATAAGCTTAAGAGAAGTAAAATTAGAAATACCCCCATTTAATGGTAAAAGTGACATAGAGGCTTATTTAGAGTGGGAAATGAGAGTAGAACAAATATTCAACTCTTATCAAATAAAAGATAAAAAGAAAGTTAGGATAGCCACTCTCTCATTTCAAAACTATGCCTTAGTATGGTGGTCTCAAGTGTGTAAGGAGAGAAAGAAAGATAATTTCCCACCAATAGATGATTGGTTAGACTTAAAAGCTCTATTAAGAAAATGTAATGTTCCTAGTTACTATAGAGGGGAGCTATTAGCAAAGCAAAATAGACTCACCCAAGGGTCAAAGAATGTAGAAGATTACTACAAAGCTCTAGAGATAGTTATGATTAGAGCAAACCTAGAAGAAGATGAGGAAACCCTAATGCATAGGTTTTTACATGGCCTAAATAGGAACATTAAGAATAGAGTAGAACTCCTTCCACATGTAGACATAGAAGAATTACTTTACCAATGCACTAAGGTAGAGAGCCAATTCAAAGTGAGAGAAGCCTATAGTGGGGAAAGTAAAGCCTATAAGTCTAGGTGGGTAGGACAAGAAAATAAGGGTAAGTTTGATAGAAACCCTAGGGAGAGGGAAGTGGGCACTTCATCTTCTAAACTACAAAGTGAGTTGTATAAAAATGGAAAAGTTTTTAGGAATCAAAGAGAAAAGCATGAATCCATATCTAAACCACAATCCTCTCGATCATCTACCATAAAATGTTTTAAATGCCTTGGTAGAGGTCATATTGCTTCTGACTGTCCAACAAAAAGAACTATGGTTTTGAAAACTAATGGAACCTACTCAAGTCAATCAGAGTCTAATTCTAATTCTCACTCTTCAAGTGATGACTCAAGTAATGATTCCTATGACAATAAGCATATTTTAGGGGATAATGGTAAGCTTTACATGATTAGAAGATTGCTTGGTAGTCATGTTAAGCTACATGATACTACACAAAGAGAGAACATCTTTTATACAAGATGTTACATAAATGAAAAACTATGTTCTCTCATTGTGGATAGTGGGAGTTGTGCTAATGTTGTGAGCCAAAGACTAGTTAAAAAGATGGGCTTAGAACTAATAGATCACCCTAGACCTTATAAGTTGCAATGGTTAAATGAAAAGGGAGAGATGTTAGTTAATAAGAAAGTCTTAATAAATTTCACCATAGGCACATATAAAGATGAAGTTAATTATGATGTAGTACCTATAGAGGCAACTCACATACTTCTAGGAAGACCTTGGCAATTTGATAGGAAGGTCATCCATGAGGGGTTCACTAACACCCTCACATTCAAACTAGATGGTAAAAAGATAGTTTTACACCCTCTAACTCCTCAACAAGTAGCTAAAGATCAAATACAAATGAAACTTAAAAGAGATAGAGAGTTAGGATCTTCTTCATCTAACCATGTAGAAAAACATAAGAAAAATAAAAGAGAGGATAAAGGAAAAAGAGTTATTATCTGTGATGACTCTAGAGCCAACTATTTGGCCAACAAACATGATGTGAAACATACTATGTTTTCACAAAAACAATGCTTGATCATGTATGCTAAAGATATCCCTAGCACTTCCTTGTACTCAATGGATTTATAGTAAGTTCAAAGGGTGTAGAGGTAGATCGCTCAAAGGTTAAGGACATCTAAGTTTGGCCCACACCCAAAAATGTAAGTGGCATAAGAAGTTTTCATGGTCTTGCAAGCTTTTATAGGAGATTTGTGAAAGATTTTTCTACCTTAGCCTCCCCTCTAAATGAGTTGGTGAAAAAGAATGTTCCTTTTGTATGGGGGCCAAGGCAAGAAAAAGCCTTTCTAGATCTCAAAGATCACCTCACTCATGCTCCAATTTTATTACTTCCAAATTTTTCTAAAACATTTGAGCTTGAGTGTGATGCATCAAATGTGGGTATAGGAGCTGTTTTATTGCAAGAAGGTCACCCCATTGCATTCTTCAGTGAAAAGCTTAATGGGGCAGCCATCAACTACCCCACATATGATAAAGAATTCTACGCCTTAATTAGAGCCCTACAAACTTGGGAACACTACTTGATTCCCAAAGAGTTTGTTATACATAGTGATCACCAATCCCATAAATTTATTAAAGGGCAACATAAGTTAAATAAAAGGCATGCTAAGTGGGTTGAGTACTTGGAAAAATTTCTCTATGTCATCAAGTATAAGAATGGAAAATCCAATACTGTGGCTGATGCTTTATCTAGGAGGCACTCTTTACTTACCTCCCTAGGGGCCAAAGTTATTGGGCTTAATGAGATTAGGTCTTTGTATCCAAGTGACCTTGATTTTTCTAACATCTTTAACCTATCTTCCACTTCTTCATCTCATAAAGGCTTCTACATTTTAGATGGCTATCTCTTTAAAGCCAATAGACTTTGCATACCTAGAAGTTCTTTAAGAGATCTTTTACTTAAAGAAAGCCATGAGGGAGGCTTAATGGGCCATTTTGGAAGAGATAAAACATTGTCCATATTACATGAACACTTCTATTGGCCATAAATGAAAAAAGATGTTCAAAAACATTATGCTAGGTGTATTGTATGTCGAAAAGCAAAATCAAAACTTTCGCCTAGTGGTTTATATACTCCTTTACCAACACCTAGTGCACCTTAGATTGATATCTTTATGGATTTTCTGTTGGGTTTTCCTAAGAACCAAAGGGGAATAGATTCTATCTTTGTGGTTGTAGATAGGTTTAGTAAGATGGCTCACTTCATCCCTTGTCACAAGGTAGATGATGTTAACCAAGTGGCCTCAATTACTCAAGAGGGGGGGGTGAATTGAGTATTAAAATTTTTACTTTGAATGCTTTTGAAATTGATTCTTTAGTTACTATGTCTATTGAAGATGATAAACTTAATGGCAAGTGATAACAAGTTATGCACAAGTCAAGATAATAAGTACGTAAAAAATCTAAGTTAATGAAACAATGAATCAAGCAAGCAACTTAAGTGCACAAATTAAATGAGTTTAGGGAAGAGAGATTTGCAAACCGATGTATATGAGTTCCACGACGCCGGTGTACGTCTCGCCTCTAAGCAACCCACTTAGAGGATTTCCACTATTTGAGATTAGAGATACAACTTTGAGCAACTACGACTTCCTAGTGTCCCATACTCAAGAATCCAATCCTCACAAGTACAAGGGCACTCCACCCAATCTCTCAATCTCACAATTACAAGGTTGAACCCCCAACCCAAAGATTTTAAAATGTTTGGTATTTAAGCATACAAGGAAACTCTCTAATAGAGTGGATATATAAGTTAAAGCTTTCACAAAATAATAACTCTCAAAGAGAGGATATGCAAAATAAGTACATAATATAATTTCCCCACAATTTAACTCTTAAAAATAACTTCAAGAAATATGCCTAATCAAAGAATAAAGAGAGCAAGAAGAAGAGCAACAGAATGGAGGGGGAAGAAAGCAAATGGAAATGCTTCAAATGCTTTGGTACGAATTGCAAATTCAATTGCCTTCCCTATTTATAGTAGATGGAAGCATGGTGATTGCAATTAAAATATTCATCCGAGGATAGTGTAGTATGGTTCCTTGTATCTTTAACTTCCTTTGATGACTTGGAGCAACATGGTCATTTTATGGTGGATCAGTGTATTTAATTTCCACGACAAGGTGGAACAGTGGAGCATATGTCTATTTTTAGTTACTTAAATTGTAACTTGCATGGTGGAGACCTGGAGAATGCAATCTGCTCAGAGAATGTTGGAACGCTGTATTTGGCTAATTCATAGTGTGATTCAGTTTGTCCAAGTGCGATGCAAGGCTGTCATATATTCAATAGAGATTCAAATTTAAATTCACATAATTCATTTGAGTTAAGTAAACTTATCTGACTCATGGTGACGTAGTTTAATCATCTGAGAGTAGCATGATGTTTGAATTTGCTTTTTGGAACTTCTGATATTCAACTGCACATCATAAACACATGTTGTAATTAATTTTGTAGCATACTCGCTCAAGCGAGTTTAATCACGCTTAAGCGAACAGGAATATTTCCCTTGATTTCCTTCACACTTTGCATCACGCTTGAATCCACGCTTAAGCGTGCTATCACGCTCAAGCGAGCTTTGTTTACGCTTAAGCTTGAAGCCATATTTGCCTTGATTTCTCTTCCACGCTTAAGCTTGCTATCACACTCAAGCGAGCCTTGTTTATGCTTAAGCGAGACTTGTGATTCTTGGCTCCTGATGCATCACGCTTTGTTCCACGCTCACGCTTAAGCTCCATGTTTTCACACTCAAGCGAGCTTGTCCAGTGCTTAAGCGAGTTGGTTCAGCGCTTAAGCAAACCTTCCATGCTGACTCACGCTTAGACCTACGCTTAAGCGAGCCTTTAATTTTGGGATCCTGATGCTTCCTCGCTCAAGCTTGTACTTCACGCTCAGGCTTGCACTATTCATGCTTAACAATTGTCTCCCTCACTCAAGTGAGCTTCCTTCACGCTTGGGCGTGCCAAGCACCTGATTCTCATGATTCACAATTGTCTCCCTCGCTCAAGCGAGCTTCCTTCATGCTTGGGCGTACCAAGCACCTGATTCTCATGATTCATGCTTGACTCTTCGCTCAAGCGTGCCAGCTTCTTCAAGATTTTCAACCTTTGTTCCAACTATCTTGGCATCCATCATTTTATGATATCAAACCATAATTAATTCATATTTCCATCAAGCTGAGCCTTTCCAAATCCATGCTAGATGAGTAAAAACTTATGGCGTTAATCCTTTGTTCTTTCGGCATTTAACAAGACCATTTGTCACTTGATTTAACCACTGAAGTAAATGCCTTGATTGAAACATATCATCATAATTGATTTGTGTATTTGAACTTAAATCTTCATTTGTTGTTTATTGTCAAAACCTACATCAACATATAAATACATTCTCCCCCTTTTTGATGATGACAACAAATGTTTGTCTCTTGGGATGTTAGTATTATAATAGTTCAAATACATTGCAAAAATCCTCCTTGCACATAGATACCATTATAACATCATGATATTCTCTCCCCCTTTGTAAGATATTTTATGCCACTTAGAATATATATATATATTTATTTTCTCCCCCTTTGGCATCATCAAAAAAACATCTAAGCATATATATATATATATACCACTTTAAGAAGGATACATTTTGTAGAGATAGATACCATTTGCATATAAAACTCCCTCTAAATCATGCAACATATATCACAGATAAGCAAAGTTAGAGGTTTTACAGGATTTAAATTTTGCAATTTGACCAATGATAGTTATTGCACAAGAGAGTCAAGAAAATCAAGGTCATTTGCCATTTATTTTTGAGAACCATCTGGTACATAGAAGATTATCTTTGTGTCAAAAATATGTTTACTTAAGTAGGGACTCCGTGGGATCTCAAATAGGATAAATGATTTGTGGAGCATTAGGATGAAAGCGTGATTATCATTTTAACGAAAAGATTGACTTATATATTACAAAGTAAGTTACTATTTTCAAAGAAATGAAAATTTTATGAAAGAAGTAAGTGAAATACTGAGTCAAAGATTTTCAAAAGATTTTGTTCAAAGTGTAAGAAAGTGTGATAAAAGATGAGTCAATTTAATTAATTTCTAAAATTCCTAATTCCCTTCTAATATTTATAAATTGTTCTTTTGGAAGGGGTTTTGTAAAAATATCCGCCAATTGTTTTGAAGTTTCAACATATTCAAGTACACAATCTCCTTTCAAAACATGGTCTCTTATAAAATGATGTCTTATTTCAATGTGTTTAGTCCTAGAATGCATGACCGGATTTTTAGAGATATTTATTGCGCTAGTGTTATCATATTTAATAGGCACTTTGTTTAAAACAACACCAAAATCAAGAAGTTGTTGTCTCATCCAAAGAATTTGAGCACAACAACTGCCAGCTGCTACATATTCTGCCTCAGCTGTTGATAAAGCAACACTTACTTGCTTCTTGCTATGCCAAGAAACAAGGGAACTACCAAGTAAATGACATGTGCCACTAGTGCTTTTTCTATCAAGTTTACAACCAGCAAAGTCAGAATCAGAATATCCTATGAGAATACATTCAACGCCTTTGGGATACCATAGACCAACATTTTGAGTACCCACCAGATATTTCAAAATTCTTTTTACAGCAGTGAGATGTGATTCTTTAGGACATGCTTGATATCTAGCACACATGCACACAGCAAACATAATATCAGGCCTACTAGCTGTTAAGTAAAGTAAGGAACCAATCATACCTCGGTATTTAGTTATTTCAACGTCCTTACCCTTCTCATCTTTGTCTAAGTAGCAGGATGTACTCATGGGTGTAGCTATTTCGTTTGCCTTATCCATTTCAAATCTTTTGAGTAGTTCTTTGCAATATTTTGTTTGACTAATGAAAGTCCCTTCATTTGTTTGTTTGATTTGTAATCCAAGGAAGAAGGTAAGTTCTCCCATCATGGACATTTCGAATTCTTCTTGCATAATCTTGGCAAACTCTTGACAAAGAATTTCGTTAGTAGCACCAAATATTATGTCATCAACATAAACTTGTACCAAAAGAATGTCATTGTTTTTACTTTTTATAAACAACGTAGTATCAACCTTTCCTTTTTCAAAATTATTTTCTAAAAGGAATTTACTAAGTCTTTCATACCAAGCTCTTGGGGCTTGTTCCAAACCATATAAAGCTTTTCTCAATTTAAAAACATGGTTTGGAAATTTGTGATTTTTAAAACTGGGAGGTTGATCTACATAAATTTCTTCTTGAATATAGCCATTTAGAAAAGCGCTTTTGACATCCATTTGATAAAGCTTAAAATCTATACAACAAGCAAAAGCTAACAGTAATCTTATGGCTTCTAATCTAGCTACGGGAGCATACGTTTCTTCATAGTCTATTCCCTCTTCTTGATTATATCCTTTAGCAACTAATCTAGCTTTGTTTCTAGTTATTATTCCATTTTCATCTAACTTATTTCTAAAAACCCATTTAGTACCTATTATTAGATGGTCATTGGGTCTTGGCACAAGTTCCCAAACTTCATTTCTTTTAAATTGATTCAATTCTTCTTGCATGGCCAACATCCAATGTTCATCAATAATAGCTTCATTGATATTTTTGGGTTCTATTTGTGATACAAAAGCTAAGTGATTGCATGCATTTCTAATAGCGTTTCGAGTACTTACACCTTTTGTTATTTCTCCTATAACATTGTCCAAGGGGTGATTCTTTAAGGTGATCCATTCCTTTTGTTGAGGTTCGCCGTTTTGTGTTGTATCTCCTTCATTTTTATTTCCTTCTTCGTCTTCCAAGTTCATTTCTTGGAAGGTACCTACAAGATCATCAATTTCCTTTCTCAGAGGATTTTGGTTAAGTTCATCAAATTTGACATGTATAGACTCTTCAATTGTACATGTTCGTTTGTTAAAGAGTCGATATGCTTTACTAGTATATGAATAACCTAAGAATATTGCTTCATCAGATTTTGCATCAAATTTGCCGAGATTATCCTTTCCATTGTTTAAAACAAAACATTTGCATCCAAATATATGAAAATAAGAAATGTTTGGTTTTCTTCCTTTATAAAGCTCATAGGGGGTTTTCTTTAATATAGGCCTTATCAAACATCGGTTCATAACATGACAAGCGGTATTTACCGCATCGGCCCAAAAGTGTTTTGAAATGTTACTTTCATTTAACATAGTTCTTGCGAGCTCCGCTAAAGATCGATTTTTCCTTTCAACTACTCCATTTTGTTGTGGAGTTCTTGGAGCCGAAAAATTATGATTAATGCCAAATTTTTCACAAAACTTTTCAAAGGATTGGTTTTCAAATTTTCCTTATGATCAGTTCGAATAGATGTAATTTTCAAGTTTTGTTCATTTTGGATGATCTTGGCAAGTTTCTTAAATGCATGATATGCTTCATGTTTATGAGTAAGAAACAATGTCCATGTATATCTAGAATAATCGTCCACAATCACAAGACAATAATAGTTTCCACCAAAACTTTTAATTTTTGAAGGTCCAAACAAATCCATATGTAAAAGCTGTAAAGGTCTAGTTGTTGAAACAATATTTTTTGATTGAAAAGAAACCTTTACTTGTTTTCCTTTTTGATAAGCGTCACAAAATTTATTTTTGAATTTCAATTTTGGTAAACCAATTACTAAATCTTTCAAAACAAGTTTATTTAAATGGTCTATATGAATGTGAGCAATTCTTCTATGCCATAGCCATGATTCATCCTCTTTAGTTATGAAGCATTGCACATCATTTGAAGTAAGACAATCAAGATTAATCATATAAATATTATCAACTCTTTGACCAATGAATTTTATTTCCTTGTTTAGCTTATTTTCAATTATGCAACCATTTGATTCAAAAACAATTTTATAACCCTTATCATATAATTGACTAATGCTAAGCAAGTTATGTTTAAGTCCTTCAACATATAATACATCGTTTATAGAAGTGGAAGAGTTTTTACCAACATTTCTGATTCCTAGTTTTCTTCCCTTCGTGTTATCTCCATAAGTAACGAATCCTTTATTTCGTGGAGTAAATGATGTGAACTTACTTTTGTCTCCCATCATGTGTTTTGAACACCCACTATCCAAATACCAATGGGTGCTATTTGCTTTAGAGCATACTTACAAAACATGTCAAGTTAGAGAACTTGGTACCCATTTTATGTTGGGTCCTTGTAGGTTAGTTTGAGGTAATGTTCCTTTAGGAACCCATACTTTTCTCATAACTTTTGGCCCTAGTTTTCTAACATTACAATTAGATGCATTATGTCCTTTAAAACCGCAATGATTACATTTCATGAAAGGTGATGAAGTTTTACTAGGTGGTATAAAGAAATTCTTATAATTCTTTTGTTTCTTAATGGCATTGAAACCTAAACCCGTTTTATCAAACATGCACCGTTGTTTACCAAGTAAAACATTTAAGTTGTCTCTACCATTTGTAAATTTTTCTAGAGTTCTATTCAAGTCCAAAACCTTAGTCTCTAGCATATCACATTTCTTTACAAATTCACAAGGTTTAGTCCTAGAGCATGCTTAAACATTTACTAATTCATTTTTCAAACATTCATTTTCTTTACAAACTTCCATAAGATGCATCTCAAGACTGTCAATAGTTTTTCTAGATAATTTATGCTTATTGGACACTTTCATAAATTTATCATACAATTCTTCAAGAGCATCAAGTAGTTCTTCCTTATCTAAGTCATGAAAGTTTACCTCATCTTCTTCATCTTGGTGATTGGCCATAAGACAGAGATTTGCTTCTTCATTTTCTGAATCGTCCGAGCTACTTATCTCATTTTCATCCCATGCGATATATGCTCTTCTACTTTCTTTTCTTTCTTTGTTTTTCTTCTTTAGGTTTGGACAATCTATCTTGAAGTGTCCTTCCTTTCCACATTCAAAGCAAGTAGGTGAAGTAGAATTTTCTTTAGGATTAGATTTCTTACCTTGTAATTTGAAGTTCCTTTGGAAGCGTTTGCTCTTCATAAGCTTTCCAAAACGTTTCACAAATAGGCTTAACTCTTCATCCTCATCAAGATCACTCTCGGATTCTTCTTCAACTATTGAGGTGGCTTTGAGAGCTAACCCTTTCTTCTTAAAGACTTTTTCTTCTTCCTCCGCTTGTTTCAAGTCTTTCAATTCCTATTCTTGTTCTTGGAGTTTACCAAACAAAGTGGCAAGAGACATATCATTTATATTGGGAGATTGCTTAATGGCCGTAACAAGAGGTTGCCATTCCCTAGTAAGACTTTTTAGAACTTTGTGGATAAGCTCCTTGTTAGTATAAGATTTACAAAGTGTAATAAGATGATTAATAATCAAAGTAAATCTCTTTTGAAGTTCTAAAATAGTTTCATTGGAATTCATTCTAAAACTTTCATATTGACTAGTTAAAGTACTAATCTTAGAGTCCTTAACATCGCTAGTTCCTTCATGAGTTACTTGAAGGGTATCCCACATTTCCTTAGCAGAATTACATGTAATTATTCTAAAGAACTCATCGGGACCTAAGGCTGAAGTGATAAGATTTTTTGCTTTGTAATTATATTGTACTTTCTTCTCTTCCTCACTAGTCCACTCATCCATAGGTTTTTCAACTTGTTTATCATTAACAGTATGCATAGGTACAAAAGGACCATCTTCAATAGCATTCCATACTTTCAAGTCAATTGATTATACAAAAATTTTCATCCTTGCTTTCCAAAAAGCGTAGTCCTCACCATTGAAAGCGGGAGGTCTATTTATGGCACCACCCTTAGGAAAAAGGTTTAGAGAATTTGAGGCCATTTGTTCTCTTGAAGCTGTTAAGCTTGAATCTACCAAGAGTCAAGCTCTGATACCACTTGTTAACCAAGTGGCCTCAATTACTCAAGAGGGGGGTGAATTGAGTATTAAAATTTTTACTTTGAATGCTTTTGAAATTGATTCTTTAGTTACTATGTCTATTGAAGATGATAAACTTAATGGCAAGTGATAACAAGTTATGCACAAGTCAAGATAATAAGTACGTAAAAAATCTAAGTTAATGAAACAATGAATCAAGCAATCAACTTAAGTGCACAAATTAAATGAGTTTAGGGAATAGAGATTTACAAACCGATGTATACGAGTTCCACCACGCCGGTGTACGTCTCGCCTCTAAGCAACCCACTTAGAGGATTTCCACTATTTAAGATTAGAGATACAACTTTGAGCAACTGTGACTTCCTAGTGTCCCACACTCAAGAATCCAATCCTCACAAGTACAAGGGCACTCCACCTAATCTCTCAATCTCACAATTACAAGGTTGAACCCCCAACCCAAAGATTTTAAGATGTTTGGTGTTTGAGCATACAAGGAAACTCTCCAATAGAGTGGATATACAAGTTAAAGCTTTCACAAAATAATAACTCTCAAAGAGAGGATATGCAAAATAAGTACATAATATAATTTCCCCACAAATTAACTCTCAAAAATAACTTTAAGAAATATGCCTAATCAAAGAATAAAGAGAGCAAGAAGAAGAGCAAGAGAATAGAGGGGGAAGAAAACAAATGGAAATGCTTCAAATTCTTTGGTACGAATTGCAAATTCAATTGCCTTCCCTATTTATAGTAGATGGAAGCATGGTGATTGCAATTACAATATTCATCTGAGGATAGTGTAGTATGATTCCTTGTATCTTTAACTTCCTTTGATGACTTAGAGCAACATGGTCATTTTATGGTGGAGCAGTGTATTTAATTTCCACGACAAGGTGGAACAGTGTAGCATATGTCTATTTTTAGTTACTTAAATTGCAACTTGCATGGTGGAGACCTGGAGAATGCAATCTGCTTAGAGAATATTGGAACGCTGTATTTGGCTAATTCATAGTGTGATTCAGTTTGTCCAAGTGCGATGCAAGGCTGTCATATATTCAATAGAGATTCATATTTAAATTCACATAATTCATTTGAGTTAAGTAAACTTATCTGACTCATGGTGACGTAGTTTAATCATCTGACAGTAGCATGATGTTTGAGTTTGCTTTTTGGAACTTCTGATATTCAACTGCACATCATAAACAGATGTTGTAATTAATTTTGTAGCATACTCGCTCAAGCGAGTTTAATCACGCTTAAGTGAACAGGAATATTTCCCTTGATTTCCTTCACGCTTTGCATCACGCTTGAATCCATGCTTCAGCGTGCTATCATGCTCAAGCAAGCTTTGTTTATGCTTAAGCTTGAAGCCATATTTTCCTTGATTTCTCTTCCACGCTTAAGCTTGCTATCACGCTCAAGCGAGCCTTGTTTACGTTTAAACGAGACTTGTGATTCTTGGCTCATGATGCATCACGCTTTGTTCCACGCTCACGCTTAAGCTCCATGTCTTCACGCTCAAGCGAGCTTGTCCAGCGCTTAAGTGAGTTGGTTCAGCGCTTAAGCGAACCTTCCATGCTGACTCACGTTTAGACCTATGCTTAAGTGAGCCTTTAATTTTGGGATCCTGATGCTTCCTCGCTCAAGCTTGTACTTCACGCTCAGGCTTGCACTATTCACGCTTAAAAATTGTCTCCCTCACTCAATCGAGCTTCCTTCACGCTTGGGTGTGCCAAGCACCTGATTCTCATGATTCACAATTGTCTCCCTCGCTCAAGCGAGCTTCCTTCACGCTTGGGCGTGCCAAGCACCTGATTCTCATGATTCACGCTTGACTCTTCGCTCAAGCGTGCCAGCTTCTTCAAGATTTTTAACCTTTGTTCCAACTATCTTGGCATCCATCATTTTATGATATCAAAGCATAATTAATTCATATTTCCATCAAGCTGAGCCTTTCCAAATCCATGCTAGATGAGTAAAAACTTATGGCTTTAATCCTTTGTTCTTTTGGCATTTAACAAGACCATTTGTCACTTGATTTAACCACTGAAGTAAATGCCCTGATTGAAACATATCATCATAATTGATTTGTGTATTTGAACTTAAATCTTCATTTGTTGTTTATTGTCAAAACCTACATCAACATATAAATACAGATGACACTAGTCATATTGCTAAACTCTTTTTTAAAGAGATTGTAAGACTTCATGGTGTTCCTAAAACCATAATTTCTAATAGGGACACCAAATTCCTAAGCCATTTTTGGAAAACTCTTTGGTCAAGGCTAGGAACGAAGCTTCTCTTTTCTACCACTTATCATCCTTAAACGGATGGACAAACAAAGGTAGTAAACAAGACCTTTTCTCAACTTCTTAGGGTCTTAGTGCATAAAAATATGAAATCTTGGGATGAGTGTTTACCCCATATTGAGTTTCCATATAATAGGGTATAACACTCCACAACCAAGCATAGTCCATTTAAGGTTGTGTATGGTTTTAACCCTCTCACTCCATTGGACCTTTTGCCTATTGAGGTTTCTAACTCTTTCCTTCATATGGATGAGGAGGCAAATGCCAAGTTTATCAAAGATTTTCATGAGAAGGTTAAGAACCAATACAAACTAAAAATGAACATTATGCTCGTTGTGCCAATAAGAAGAGAAAGGAAGTCACCTTTGAGGTTGGAGATTAGGTTTAGTTATACCTTAGAAAAGAAAGATTTACAAACTTGAGAAAATCCAAACTCGACCCTAGAGGTGACGGGCCTTTACAAATAATAAAGAAAATGAATAATAATGCTTATGTCCTTGACTTTCCAGGAGAATATGGTATGAGTGCTTCTTTCAATATTTCTGACTTGTCTCCCTTTGACTTGGATGAAGAGGATGATGCCTTAGATTTGAGGATAAATCCTTTCAAAGAAGGGGAGCATAATAAGGACACACAAAGGGAGGACCCTCACACTACCCTAGACAAAGGACTTGAAGCTTACAAAGGTCCTCTCACAAGGGCCAAAATCAAAAAGGCCAAAGAGAGCATTCATCAAGCCTTATCCTCCTTCCTCTCTTTGAGTGGGCCCAAGCCCAATTAAGACTTCTTGAGGATCTATTCATACTTTACTTGTTAAATACTTCTTAGTTAGATTCTCTAGGCTTATAGGTTTTATTTGGGCCTTGCAAGGTCAAATGGGCGACTTTTGCGCTATGTACTATCACCTTGGGCCATGTATAGGCCATACTCTTCTCTATTAGCACCATTGGGCCTAGGAATCATGGAGAGGCCCATTTAGAGTTCACTTGGCCGAATTGCTCCAAGCTCTATATAAGGAGCTCTCCTTTTGTATTTTGACACACATTAATGACATTTGAGATTTTACACTTTCAAAGTGAGTTTTTAGTGAGAAAAGCTCTCCCTTCTCTCTAAGTTAGAGTGAGCTCTATCAAGCTCTTATCCAAGGGGATTCCTCCCTCCTTGGTGGCGAGTTAGAGGAGTTATCTCCTTCTAGGAGTGGCCTCCCATTCACCTCCTCTATTCCATCTTCCATCCTCCTCTTTTCTCCCTTCCATTTCCACCTTTTCCATACTCTTTTCCCCCTTTATTTTCTTTAGTTCTTGAGTTTTTCCTTCATTTTTAGTTTGGTTTCCAAGGGCAAAGATCTTCAACAAAGGCTTGTGGAGGTTAGAAGAAGACAAGATCCCTAGATTCACCCTTCTTTAAGAAGTTAGAAGAAGTTCCTACATCAGGTTGTCATGCATACTTCGAATCAGATGGTTGTTGGAATACTGAAGATCTCAAATGAATTTTTGGAATCCTTGGCGGCGGCCCAGGGATCTGATGAGGAGTTGATGAGGCTACTTGATGTCTAAGCTAAGGGCAAAGAAATGAGTTTGACTAAAGGACGTGATGGTATTTGGCGGTTCAGAAACCATGTTGTTGTGCCTGCTCTCGGTGATTTTAGGCAGTTGGTGTTATCTAAAGCACATAAAAGTTCCTTAAGCATTCATCCTGGTGTTACAAAAATATACCATGATTTGAAGAAAGAGTTCTGGTGGCCAGGCATAAAATGAGCGATCACTGAGTATGTAAGATCTTGTGTGGTATGTTAGAAATGTAAGGTTGAGCACCAGAGGCCTCCTGGATTGCTCCAACCACCTGAGATTCCGATTTGGAAGTGGGAGAATGTCACGATGGATTTTATATCTGGGTTGCCTCAGACCCGTTTTGGATGTGATGCTATTTGGGTGGTTGTGGATAGATTGACCAAAAGTGTAACATCCTGATTTTTAATTTAATTACCGAAGACTAAGCCATTAATTAAGGGTTAACTGCAGAATTGGGATTAATGAATAATTAAACTAATTGCTGATTAGTTAGAAAATGATTGAATAAATAATGATAATAATAATAATAATGCCAGGCGAAAGGACGCATGTGTCCCTAAGGGTATAAGACAACTTCAGCTCTCTCTTTCCTTCATTAATTCACGCTGGACAGCTCTTCTTGTGCGTGCGTCTGGTCTCTCCTTTCCCTGTTTTCTCTTCTTCACTCTCATTCGCGTCGAACAGTGAGAGAGTCGAGAGCTTCTGGGAGGAACATCAACGCGGCTCTGTTCCACTCCCTGTCCTCTTCTTTCTCTCCATCGCCTTCTTCCCCCTCCTTCTTCTTCCACTTGGGGCTGTTAGTGTCCCAGTTGGAAGGCTGTGTTGGGAAGTGCCTTGGAGCCGTGGAGGAGACGAACCCGTTGGAGGAAAGAGTAACTCTTGCCCAGGATCAACGCTGAGTTCGAAGGCTGGTGGAGGAGGAGTAACAGAAGGGCGATCGGTCAGCATTTCAACTTGAGGAGTCTCTGAACCCCGACAGCAGGTAGGGGGCGCTTTGCATGTCAAGTGTATGGTTTATGACCGGGTCCCGGGTGCTTGCTTTAATATGATATGTTGTGTGAAAGGTGTAGATTGATGTGTTGTGATTGAGCGATTGTGCATGCAACTCCCGGATTGGTGGTATCTGTGAATGGTTGAGGGTTGTGTAACTCCGTCCTTGAGTGCTTGTTAATATTTCTGTGATGCACGTTGTTGAAACCTGAGACTGCTGAGTGAATACATGTGTGCGTTACCATTATTCCTGAATGCATGAGATGTGAATTGATACGTGATTTCCATTTTGAATGTTGTGTTGAAATGCATGCTGACTCCGTTAAAAATGTCGAATGGATGTGCTGTAATGTGGTTACCTTGGATGCTTGTTGTGGAATTGCATGAGATTGCATATATGAGATGACTCCCAGATTCCTGACCAGTTCCATGAGGACCCGTGGTAGCCAACGGAGCTAGAGCTGGGTCTCGAGACGTCACGGGGTGACCGGGACCACACGGAAAGGACTAGTGGATGGGGGTCGGAAAGGCATCTGGAGTCGTATAAGATGATTTTCAGTCAGATTCCTGGCTAGTTCCATGAGGATCCGTGGTAGCTGATGGAGCTAGAGCTGGGTCTCGAGATGTCACGGGGTGACCAGTGCCACACGGAAAGGGCTAGTGGACGAGGGGCCGGGAAGGAATCTGCACTGAAATCACTGTTTAAGTCGGATTCGCATGCATGAGTGTATGAGCATTGTTATTGAGATTATTATGATTTGCATGGATTGAATGATTTGAGTGAACTCCGACTGGATGATGTCGTATGAGTGAATTCCGACTGAATGAATATGCATGTATTGATGCTGTTGCCGAGTGCAATATGATGTTATGATTGAGGATGTATGTCATGGTGTAGTTTCCGATTGGGTGATGTTGTGTGACTCTATATTAATTGGTCGTGTATATATATTATTATGGATTGAGCCATGTAAATTGTATAATTGAGGATTGAGGTATAATCTGAGTCAATAGCTATCGTTTTATATGTGAAAGCTCACCCCTACACCATTTTCCAGCATGTGCAGGCTGGACTCGGAAGTGATGATCGGGCCTCAAGTCTGAGTGAGGTGCACTCCGACTGTTGAGTGCTTATATTGTATTTATTATGTCTGGTCAGTGTAGCCTTGGCCGGTTCTCATGTAATATGGTAACTAACTTATTGTTTATGAGCAATACCTATCAGAATTGTAAACAAGTACACGTATATATATATATATATATATTTTTTTTACATGGGTATGATGTTAATTACATCGAATAACAAGTGTTGGTGAATGAATAATGCTGGGATAATAAGTATCCGAGTGTATGTCTGTATATACATATATGTGTAGTTATTGTGGTAATATACATTGTACTGGTTGTGAAGTGATGTTGAATAAATAATGTTAAGGTGATGAATTCCGAGTGGATTATTATTGTCTGGGCCGTTCCGAGCGAAGATATAGTGTTGGGCTTCTTTTCCGAGCAGAGAAGACTTAAAAAGGATTCTAAGAAATCTCTTGGTGAACCTATTCTGTGTAGGATTAATGGGAGAATTTCTGAGTAATGCTAGGCTTGATTATTCCGAGTGAAAAATATGGGTAGATCCCGAGCGGGAAAGGGTTAGATAATTCCAAGTGGAAACCCCGAGTGGGCCCTCTTCCGAAGAAGAGTCGTTGTAATGGTTAGATTGGGATGAATTCCAAGTGTATGATTTACATAATCCGAGTGAATGAGGTTCTACATCCCGAGTGGTTAAGATTAGATAAAGCCCGAGTGGGGCTTGACTTAATGATTTTCCCCGAGCGAATAAGTGTCATATGCCGTGTGGATCTACCTGGCATGTTCTGAGTGACGAATGAGTATTGTGACCCCTTTCCGAGTAAAGGAAGATCTAGGTATTTCCCGAGTGAAAGAAGTGATAATGTGCCGAGTGAAGGATGAGTAATGTACCTCCGAGTGATCTCAGGTTGAAACACACCGGGTGGTGTTGATAGAGGAAATAGTCTGGGTAAGGGGAATTCATAGATTCCAAGTGAACTAGCTATCATTTTCTGAGTAAATGAATTGTATGATCTCACGGAATAAAATAGGGGGTTGTGTAAGCTTTCGAGAGGAGTATGATATGATGGGTTGTTCCGAGTGAATGGAACTTTGGATTCCGAGTATTTGGATATCCGAGTGTGACTTCTCGCTTCAGCGAATGGAGGATTTTCTCCAGCGAGTGTGTGTGCACGGGACGCTTCTGGGTTGTTCGCTTAAGCGAATGGTACTCCGCCCGAGCGTGGGCTGTCTCGCTTAAGTGTCCTGGGTCTCGCTTGAGCGAGTGAACACTGGTTGTTCGAGCTGTGACTTCCGCTGGGCCTTCTTATGAAGGTTTTCCTTTCTTCTGGTCGGCTTTTGCCTTCTCTGCCCTTACGCCGTTTTAATTCTACTCTAATTATTAACCTGGGCAGATATTGAATGATTTGTAAACTCTAAATTTTGGGAAAAATTTCCCCTGGTCTCGGTTTAAGTGTAATTAAATTAAGGATATTTCAATTTGGTATCAGAGTAGACCAAAAGGTCCATGGCCAAGGTTTGCCTACTGTTAGTGGGCGGTTGAGTGCATTATGCCAAATTGTCATAATTGCTTATGATATTCTGTTAAATGTTGATACATGTTCAATCATGACTTGTATGATGATATATGCTTATGATCTTCTATTGGATTTGATATATGTTTGACTATGAATGGTGTGGTTGTATGCCTGTGCCTTGTTGAGGAATTTGAATGTGTGATGAATGAATGGTATATGATGTATATGATCTGCGATATAAGAGATGTGTTGTAGTTTCTAAGTTGAAAATCTGGATGTGTGATAAGTGAGTAAAGGTGAGGTCGGGTATATGTTAAATTGGGATTGCGCCTGAGTGGCTGGTTGAGGAAACTGAGTGAATGGTATTAGGCCTTATAATAATATTTGAATATTGTGAGGTACCCATCGTGGGATACGGGATAAATGGTGACCCCTTAGGAATTCTAAGTCTGATAATTTATTAATCTTGTGAGTTGTTGAGCCCGAGTAAAGCAATTACGTAGTAACTCATTGAGGCTTGAATTACCATTGTGTGATGATTTTATTGTGTGGTGATTTAGGTTAGACTCGGTGTTATGGTTGACAACCGAGTGAATTATTGATTGAATTATGAACTATAATGTGTAGAAAACCGATTGGATTTAATGTGATCTTATATAGTCAGACCTTGTGGAATTAGACGCTATAGTGATCTGGGCTCGGTGGCAACTGGATGTTGTGGGTGTACTAGGTAACCACTGAAAATTCTGAGTCGGATAATCTGACTGACCTTATGGATTATTGAGCCGAGTATGTAATGGTATACTGAATCATTGAAGATGAATTGTCTTAAGGTGAAGTGTAGATAGTAAATGGGATACCCGATTGATAGTGATGGTAAGGTTGAAACCCGAGTACTTTTAGTACTGAGAGTAGTGATTATGATGATTGTACCTCACTGGATTGTGTTTATGCTCGATGAATCATTAGGCTTAAAATTGATTGGTGACCTGTGACGAGCGATGAAATGAGGGATTATAAGGCTGTGGGGTCATGGTTGGTGATGAATGAGATTTTAAAGAAAAGAGGTATTTGTTCGGTATGGGCTGAAAAGTCGATGGTTGATATGCCATTTTATGATGAGGTATATGTCCTGTATAGGCCGGAAGAATATTACCATTGTACTGTTTTACAAAAGTGATCAATGATTTTTATGATTGTTGTTGCGTGATATACCCTACGTGGTGTATAATGATGATATTGATGTAGATGTATTGATTACAATGTGTGTGTGTGTGAATTGCCATTAATTTCCGTGTGAATTAGTATTAGTTGAGTGAGTCTAGTCAGTGTGAGGCATGCTGTTCTGAGATGACTCTTCATACCATGGGTATTGTGGCAGCGTACACGTTGTAGTGACTATGTAATTGTTGTAACCCTATAAGAATGAGACGTCATCCTATAAGTTGGATGCAACAATTCATGAGTCGGGCAGGTGAGGTTGTAGCTGCGTATGGTGATGGTGAGTCTATCAAGCTGTTCTGAGTGAACATGAGAGTTGTATTAAGTGAATAATAGGTGGTTATGTAACAAAATGTGGATAAGGGGTTTGTTTAACCTTGATGTGTTTACCTCCGGGAGGATCAAAGATTATTGGGTATAAATTGACTACTGAAATGATGGTAGTTATTGAAATAGATGGGTGATCAAGCCTGTCACTAGAATTGGAGTTTTATAAGGTTAACCGAGTGATACTGTAAGTTTAACAAGGGGACCAGGATCTTGAGCCAAGATAAATTATAAGGTGAGGATTTACTCAGGAAAGATTAGTATATTCCGAGTGTGTGAAAGTGGAGATAGTTCCGAGTGAAATCCTTATAGAAGAAAGAATTGCTGAGTGAAAATTATGATGTTCTGAGTGAAACATCATTTTGGTCATCAATAAGGAGCTGTGTCCGAATGGCACTTATGTGTTAGGCAAAATCAAAGTGAAATATCCGAGTCGTGTGAATTTCGGGTGAAGTGTCTCGGAGTGTACCACTTCTGAGTGGATGGTACCGGGTGGAACGGTTCTGAGTGGAAAGGTATCGAGTGTGGAATTCCTAATACCTGTGTGATGTTCCACCAAGTGATCTCTATCCAGGAGAAAAGTACTTCTGGTCGGAAAATGGAACTTCGAGTGTGCAAGTTTTCGAGTGAATTACCCAAGGGGGGAGTAGATACCCAGCGGTAAACTTATTCATAGCTGTGTTCGGGTGATGTTGAGCTGCTGAGTTTGAACTCAGATTTATATTTGGAGTAGGGCTGTATTCAGAGTGGAAATTGGGTAAATAGAAAGTTTCCGAGTGAAGGGTCTCCAAGGGAGTAGATATCTAAGAGAAGGATTTATTTGAAATCGTACTCAGGTCAGCGGTTGGGATTGCTGGGCTTGAACTCAGGTTGGTTTCGAGGTAGGCTTGAATTACGAGTAAATTTTGCATGTGGAAGGATTTTCGGATGAGAACTGCCCTTAAAACCCCGATTGATATTTTTGAGTGAGAGGGCCGAGTGACATTCTTGGGTTCTAGGCATGAAGTTAGCCGAAGGAATGGTTAGGAATCTGAGATGTTAGAACCAAGTATGGTGCCTGTACGAGGTAAATCCAGGCAAGTTGTGCTAATTGAAGCATATGGGAACTCGTTTGAGTGTTCATTTTGGTTGAGAAAGAAATTTTGTGGTCAGATTTTGAAAATCCGAGGGTTTAATCTGAGATGAATCGGTCGGAAATGAGTATTGGTGGGAATCGGTAATGTTGTTTACCGACTAGATTCTTCCCAACTGGGTGAATAACATCTAGAATATGTCCCATGTGACGCAATGTCGAGCTTATGCTTTGTATGAGTTCATGGTCGTGCCGAGTGACTCATTGAGTCGAAGAACCCGATGATGTAAATACGCCGATCGGTGTTGAGAGTGTAAGGCCGAGCGGCCAAAGAACTGGAAGGTGCCAATGGCTAGGGTGAACTGGCAGAGTTGAAAGGGGGTAACTACGTGGGAAATGGAATCCTGAATGTAATAAAGACTATGAAGAGTTGTTTTATTTATGCTGATTAGAAATTGCAAAGCAGTCGGAAACGTCGAGAAACGAAGAGTTGCAGTCGGATCATGACTGTGGTATTCCGATCTGTTTGTCAAGGTAGTCTGAGTGAAAGAAAGGAATGTTATTCTGAGTCAATGATGACACTTTCGAGTGGAAATGTGTTAAGAATGATGTCTCGATTTTCTGGGTGGAGCGGTCGGTAAATTGCTTTGGAAGCCAATTATACCGACTGGAAATTAAGCAATGGATGAATACTTGAGGTACATAGATGTGTAATTGCTTATTGTGGTATGACAGTGATTTTCCGAGTGGTTTATTGAGACTAAGTATATGTTTGAATTTCGAGGATGAAATTCTTTTGAGAGGGGGAGAACTGTAACATCCCGATTTTTAATTTAATTACCGATTGAGACTAAGCCATTAATTAAGGGTTAACTGCAGAATTGGGATTAATGAATAATTAAACTAATTGTTGATTGGTTAGAAAATGATTGAATAAATAATGATAATAATAATAATAATGCCAGGCGAAAAGACACATGTGTCCCTAAGGGTAAATGACAACTTCAGCTCTCTCTTTCCTTCATTAATTCACGCTGGACAGCTCTTCTTGTGCCTGCGTCTGGTCTCTCCTTTCTTCACTCTCATTCGCGTCGAACAGTGAGAGAGTCGAGAGCTTCTGGGAGGAACATCAACGCGGCTCTGTTCCACTCCCTGTCCTCTTCTTCCTCTCCGTCACTTTCTTCCCCCTCCTTCTTCTTCCACTTGGGGCTGTTAGTGTCCCAGTTGGAAGGCGTGCTGGGAAGTGCCTTGGAGTCGTGGGGGAGACGAACCTGTTGGAGGAAAGAGCAACTCTGGCTCAAGATCAACGCTGAGTTTGAAGGCTGGTGGAGGAGGAGTAACAGAAGGGCGATCGGTCAGCATTGCAACTTGAGGAGTCTCTGAACCCCGACAGCAGGTAGGGGGCGCTTTGCATGTCAAGTGTATGGTTTATGACCGGGTCCCGGGTGCTTTCTTTAATGTGATATGTTGTGTGAAAGGTGTAGATCGATGTGTTGTGATTGAGCGATTGTGCATGCAACTCCCGGATTGGTGGTATCTGTGAATGGTTGAGGGTTGTGTAACTCCATCCTTGAGTGCTTGTTAATATTTCTGTGATGCACGTTGTTGAAACCTGAGACTGTTGAGTGAATACATGTGTGCGTTACCATTATTCCCGAATGCATGAGATGTGAATTGATACATGATTTCCATTTTGAATGTTGTGTTGAAATGCATGCTGACTCCGTTAAAAATATCGAATGGATGTGCTGTAATGTGGTTACCTTGGATGCTTGTTGTGGAATTGCATGAGATTGCATATATGAGATGACTCCCAGATTCCTGACCAGTTCCATGAGGACCCGTGGTAGCCGACGGAGCTAGAGCTGGGTCTCGAGACGTCACGGGGTGACCGGGACCACATGGAAAGGGCTAGTGGACGGGGGTCGGAAAGGCATCTGGAGTCGTATAAGATGATTTTCAGTCAGATTCCTGGCTAGTTCCATGAGGATCCGTGGTAGCTGATGGAGCTAGAGCTGGGTCTCGAGATGTCACGGGGTGACCGGTGCCTCACGGAAAGGGCTAGTGGACGAGGGGCCGGGAAGGAATCTGCACTAAAATCACTGTTTAAGTCGGATTCGCATGCATGAGTGTATGAGCATTGTTATTGAGATTATTATGATTTGCATGGATTGAATGATTTGAGTGAACTCCGACTGGATGATGTCGTATGAGTGAATTCCGACTGAATGAATATGCATGTATTGATGCTGTTGCCGAGTGCAATATGATGTTATGATTGAGGATGTATGTCATGGTGCAGTTTCCGATTGGGTGATGTTGTGTGACTCTATATTAATTGGCTGTGTATATATATTATTATGGATTGAGCCATGTAAATTGTATAATTGAGGATTGAGGTATAATCCGAGTCAATAGCTATCGTTTTATATGTGAAAGCTCACCCCTACACCATTTTCCAGCATGTGCAGGTTGGACTCGGAAGTGATGATCGGGCCTCAAGTCCGAGTGAGGTGCACTCCGACTGTTGAGTGCTTATATTGTATTTATTATGTCTGGTAAGTGTAGCCTTGGCCGGCTCTCATGTAATAGGGTAACTAACTTATTGTTTATGAGCAATACCTATCAGAATTGTAAACAAGTACACGTATATATATATATATATATATTTTAGATGGGTATGGTGTTAATTACATCGAATAACAAGTGTTAGTGAATGAATAATGCTGGGATAATAAGTATCCGAGTGTATGTCTGCATATACATATATGTGTAGTTATAGTGGTAATACACATTGTACTGGTTGTGAAGTGATGTTGAATAAATAATGTTAAGGTGATGAATTCCGAGTGGATTATTATTGTCTGGGCCGTTCCGAGCGAAGCTATAGTGTTGGCCTTCTTTTCCGAGCGGAGAAGACTTAAAAAGGATTCTGAGAAATCTCTTGGTGAACCTATTCTGTGTAGGATTAATGGGAGAATTTCTGAGTAATGCTAGGCTTGATTATTCCGAGTGAAAAATATGTGTAGATCCCGAGCGGGAAAGGGTTAGATAATTCCGAGTGGAAACCCCGAGTGGGCCCTCTTCCGAAGAAGAGTCGTTGTAATGGTTAGATTGGGATGAATTCTAAGTGTACGATTTATATAATCCGAGCAAATGAGGTTCTACATCTCGAGTGGTTAAGATTAGATAAAGCCCGAGTGGGGCTTGACTTAATGATTTTCCCCGAGCGAATAAGTGTCATATGCCGTGTGGATCTAGCTGGCATGTTCCGAGTGACAAATGAGTATTGTGACCTCTTTCCGAGTGAAGGAAGATCTAGGTATTTCCCGAGTGAAAGAAGTGATAATGTGCCGAGTGAAGGATGAGTAATGTACCTCTGAGTGATCTCAGGTTGAAACACACCGGGTGGTGTTGATAGAGGAAATAGTCTGGGTAAGGGGAATTCATAGATTCCGAGTGAACTAGCTATCATTTTTCGAGTAAATGAATTGTATGATCTCGCGGAATAAAATAGGGGGTTGTGTAAGCTTCCGAGAGGAGTATGATATGATGGGTTGTTCCAAGTGAATGGAACTCTGGATTCCGAGCGTTTGGATATCCGAGTGTGACTTCTCGCTTCAGCGAATAGAGGATTTTCTCCAGCGAGTGTGTGTGCACGGGAGGCTTCTGGGTTGTTCGCTTAAGCGAATGGTACTCCGCCTGAGCGTGGGCTATCTCGCTCAAGCATCCTGGGTCTCGCTTGAGCGAGTGAACACTGGTTGTTCGAGCTGTGACTTCTGCTGGGCCTTCTTATGAAGGTTTTCCTTTCTTCTGGTTAGCTTTTGCCTTCTCTGCCCTTACGCCATTTTAATTCTACTCCAATTATTAACCTGGCAGATATTGAATGATTTGTAAACTCTAAATTTTGGGAAAAATTCCCCTGGTCTCGGTTTAAGTGTAATTAAATTAAGGATGTTTCAAAAAATGCCCATTTTCCGGCTATGAATATGAAATGGTCGTTGGACAAACTGGCCAGGTTATATATCACTGAGATTGTGAGACAACATGGTGTACCTTCAAGTATTATTTCTGACCGTGACCTGCGGTTTACTTCCAAATTCTGGAAGAGTTTACAGTAAAAGCTAGGTTCTAAATTGAGGTTAAGTTCAGCCTATCATCCTCAAACTGATGGCCAATCTGAGTATACTATCCAGACTTTAGAGGACATGCTCCGTGCTTGTGTGTTGGAGCAAGGTGGTTCATGGGAGAGGTATTTGCCATTAGTGGAGTTTACGTATAATAACAGTTACCATAGTAGCATCGGTATGGCTCCATATGAAGCTTTGTATGATAGAAGGTGTCGTACACCTCTATGTTGGAATGAAAATGGTGATACTATCGATTTGGGGCCTGAATTGATCCAAGAAATGAATAAGCAGGTTGCCTTGATTCGAGAGAAAATGAAGATTGCCTAGGATCGACAGAAAAGTTACTATGACAACCGTCATAGGCCAGCCGAATTTCAAGTAGGAGATTGGGTATTTCTGAAGGTGACGCCTGTGAGGGCTGTAGGTCGTGTATTGAAAAGCCAAAAACTCAACCCGAGGTATATCGGGCCATATCAGATCTTGAAACGGATTGGTGAGGTAGCTTATAGATTGAATCTTCCTCGATCTTTAACCAACATCCACGATATGTTTCACGTTTCGCAATTGAGGGCATATATTCCTTGTGATTCAATGATTGTGCCGGAAGATTCTATTAAGTTAAAAGAGGACTTGGCGGTTGAAGTAGCACCAATTTGCCTCGAAGGGTACCAGACTAAGCGGTTGAGAAACAAGGAGGTGCCTTTAGTAAAAGTGAAGTGGCAAAATCTAAATGGAATAACCTATACATGGGAGTTGGAATCAGACATGAGGCGGTTGTACCCCGATCTTTTCCAATGAGGTATGTTGATTTCGGGGACAAAATCCTTTTTTAGGGGGGTGGATGTAACATCCTGAATAATTAAGTTAAAATCTTTGATTTGCGGAAAATATTAATAATTGTCCTCAAATTTATTTGAGATTTTTGAGAATTATTATTATAAATACAATTATAAATAATTAAATGTTGTGGAATTAAATAAATTTATTTGATTGATTAATTATAAAGTTTAAATGAGGTGTAATTAGATGAAGGTAAATTTAGAAGTTACTAATAAGGGTTATAATTAAAACTTTAAGGGAAAAATATAAAAGAAATAGGAAAATGACCATTTCACCCCTAGGTCTTAAATAATAAAATCACTTTCTTCTTCCCCATTCTTTCACGTGTGACTTCTTCTTCTTTCTCCCTCTCCATGGCCGAAAGATTATAGCTTCCAATTGGAGGTCCGTTTTGCGTCAAAACTTCAAATTAACCACGTTTCCGGGATCGTGACTTTGAGGTAAGCATTATGGACCCATCAATTTGAGCTCTCTCTCTCTCTCCCTACACTTTCTCTCTCTAGCCGAATGGCCATGCATGGTGGGGGTTCTATTTTCCATTTCTTCTGCTTGTGGGAGCTTGGAAACGATATCTAATGTAATTGGTATAGCATAATGTTGATGGGTTGTGTGTTTCGACATTCGTAGGTAGCGAAACAAACGCCGAAAAACCGAGTGGTGAAACAGGTGTTAAATTCAGAAGTGGAACCTTGAATCAAGTGTCTGGAGGACGCAACCGACACCAAGAACAAATTGTTGAAGCTTGAAATCGAGGTAAGGGGGTGTTTGGGTCATAATTAAATAGAATAGGTATGTACGTCAAGCTTGGGACATCTAACTAAATGTTGAAACATTGAGAAAAGTTACTAAGTAATAATTGTATGTGTATGTGTGTATGAATATGGAGTTGTAGGCATTTTGTGGTAGTTATTAAACTAAAGCATTTTGAGTTGTGATAAATTGATGTGTATGGTGGCATTGTGTTGGTGGGCTTAATACATTGGTCACCCCAGTTGATGATTATGATCTGTTATTGATGGCCACATGATAGGAGACATGAGAATGTGATATATATGCATGATTATGTAGTGTAAAACGGCCGACGGTATGTATAGCCCTTCGTTTTCTGGCTCCTGTGGTTTTTGTACCCAATTGAGCTACCCAGTGGTCAAGTAAAACCTAGTGGTTGAGGTGGAGAGTCAAGCAGGACTCAGAGGGCCAAGCAGGGTCCACGGGGTATCAAGTAGGACCCCAATTGAAGGCAGATCCTTTAGTATCTAGATACTAGGTGTTGAATTATGTGAGAGTCAGTTGTGATATTCGATGAAATTGTTGATATTATGTGATAATGTGAATGTGCTCTATTATATTTGTTGGTTGTAAATTGTACATTGAGGATGCCGAAACTTGTATGAAACTAAGAAGCTGTAGATATGAATTAGTGGATAAAGAAAATTGAAATTATTTACATAAGGTAGAATTAGTGAATTAGTATTAGCGGTAATACTTAGTTAATCATGTACCATTCTAAATTAATTATGATATATCAAACACTCACTCTTACTGTTGTTTCCTTTAATTTAGTAACCAGTGACAGGGAGGACGTTGAGGCCCCGGAGATGCGCCAAGCAGAGAATTGATGTCAAGGAGTGAAGGAAATTATGGAATGAGTAGATGTATGTAGTGTGTAATGTGTCTCATGTATGTAATGTCATAACTTGTTTCAGGTGTGTGTGTTAGACTAACTTAGCATATGGTTAATGTGGTCATGATGTGGTATGAACGATGACAACTTGAATTATGAATGATTGTGATAAATGATGAATTTAAATTTGTATGTTGATGAGGTGGCAAAGTGGTGATGTTGATGTTAAATTTCTCATGGATTTGATGCATATTGGCATAGAGCTAATATTAGGTGCAATTGATAAACCATTATGGGCAGGTCTTGTTTTTATTTGAGAATCATGAATGATGTAATTGGTATGTGAATCGCCTGGTGTCCATGAATGGAAAAAGGGAAGAATGGATTTCATTAATTTCGGGCTTGTGTAGGTAGCATATGGAATGATGGATTTGATTGTGATGTATTTGATGAACATGAATTAGGATTGATATGTATGTTCAGTTGGAATAAATCTTAAATACATGCTTGAATGTGTATAGATGGATAATTTAGGCTATATGAAGGTTTAAGCATATTAGATCGAATGGAAATCTTTAATCTTCATTCATGTACTGCATAATTCGCTTAAGCGAGGTGGGTTCTCGCTCAAGCGAGAGTCTTCAGCATCAGTAATGTGGCCTCTGGCCTAATCTCGCTCAAGCGAGATAAGCATGCATCAGGAGGGGTGCATACTGGATGAAACTCACTCAGATGGGCTTAACCTCGCTCGAGCGAGGGCCAGGTAAAATAATTCTGTGTTCATTTCACTTAAGCGAGTGTGGCTCACTCAAGCCAGTGAGCGTTGATTAGGTTCTAGAGTGTCTTCGCTTAAGCAACAGGGCTTGCTTAGGCCTCTCGCTCAAGCGAGTATTGATCGTGGTGTCTCTAGAGCGATTTTGCTCAAGTGAGCTAGGCTCGCTCAAGTGAAATTGGGGACCTGATATATATTGCTTCCCTCGTTCAAGTGCGCTTGGTGGCTCACCCAAGTGTGTATATGGGAACTCGCTCAAGTGAGTGAGGGCCTCGCTCAAGCGACCCTCGCTATCCTCGCCTAAGCGAGTCAGGGCCTCGCTGAAGCGAGTGGCCCTGATTCCATCTCCTTCCTTTTGCTTTATTTAACCATCTTCTTGATTGTTTTGGATTTTATGAACTATAAAAGTTATCTTTACCTTTATCTAATGGTGTTATTAATGTTTATTAAGTGGAGGACGTATCTCTCAACCTCTTTTTATATGATTTTCCCTTCACTTTTAATATTATAAAAATCGTGAAAAAATTTCCCTTTGTATCTTTATTAATTGGTATAGTATTGTGTGTTTAATTAACTTTAATCGCGTAGTTAGTGTCTAGTAATTAGGTGAGATGTTATTCTAGATACTATCCCTAGCAGCTACTGTAACAAGCATTTAATTCAAATCTGTTTTCAAAAGTTATTTCCTAATACACTTAAGAAAACCAAAGTCAAGAAAATAGTGATCAAGTATTCTCAGGCAATAAGCATAGAATGAAACACAAAAATCATCAATTCTCATTACCATACATGCAGAAGTACACCAACAGTATGTTGGGTTTGAATTGATTACAACCAATCCCAATGAATGAATTAGCTACACATGAATGTCATGTTCATAAATAAATCTTTGTGGAGGAACAATACAACAAAAGATCTCAAAAAGGTTTGTTAAGTGGGGAAGAAGAGTGAAGAATGGAAGTGAGTAAGTCAAGAAGTGTCTCTATTTTTTATAGTAAAAGTCTCACTCAAGCTCATTCTTCTTTCGCTTAAGCGAGACCTTACTTGTTGATAGCCCATGCAGGAATGGTCAGAAACATATAGAAACATGCAGAAGTGGATGCGCTGGGATCACACTATTGGCTAATAATTAGTTGAATGGCCCATTATCTTCAGATCACGCTCAAGCGTCTAGTTGCCACGCTCAAGCATGGATGGCCCTGATGCTTCTATTTCTTTATTACACTTGAGCGCAAGGCTTAAGCTTAAGTTTCAAATATTCCACGCTCAAGCGCCCTATGTCACGCTCAAGCGTGGGAGGTCCTGATGCTTTCTGACTTGTTTACGCTTGAGCTTGTGGTTCAAGCTTAAGCTTCAATTGTTCCATGCTCAAGCTTCCCATGTCACGCTCAAGCGTGGAAGGTCCTGATGCTCTCTGACTTGTTTACGCTTAAGCTTGCTTTCTCAAGCTCAAGCTTGCTTTCTCAAGCACAATCTTGCTTGGTTCACATGCCCATATTCCAGCCCAATCACGCTTAAGCTTGCTTTCTCAAGCTTAAGCTCGATTTCTCAAGCTCAAGCTTGCTTGGTTCACATGCCCAGATTCCAGCCTGATCGTACTTAAGCTTGCTTTCTCAAGCTTAAGCTTGCTGGCTTTCTTGTTGAATGTCTTTTTGTGCTTAGAACTTCCTATAATTTTCTAGGAGTTTTAGCATAATTTTTCCTTTATACAACATATCCATCACTACTTGAAAGATTCATGCTCAATTCCTTCAATCATTCATCAAATTCAGTTTAAATCTTTACAAAATTAGTTCAACTAAGTCATGAAATCAATGTCACATAAACATTTATCAAAGTGTCGAACACCTCTTTGTTGGTTGGAGACCAGTGAGAGTTTGATGTTGGGTCCTGAAATTGTGAAGTAAACTTCTGAGCAGATTCAGATGATGAGAGAGAAAATGAAAGCATCCCAAGATCATCAGAAAAGTTATCATGATAAGCAGACGAAACCACTTGAGTTTCAGGTTGGTGATAGAGTATTTCTGAAAGTTTCTCCTAATAAGAGTATTAGAAGAGCATTGAAAAGTCGAAAGTTGAGCCCGAGATATATTGAACCCTATGAAGTGTTGAAGAAGGTTGGCCCTATGGCCTATCAGATAGCATTGCCTCCTCATTTATCAAATCTGCATAGTGTATTTCATGTTTCTCAGTTGAGAAAGTACTTGCCAGATCCTACACAAGAGATGCCAGATGATGATGTTGAGATCAGAGAGAACCTAACCACTATGGCTGAGCCCACTAGTATAGTGGATAGATTTGTAAAACGCTTAAGAAGCAAGGATGTACAGTTGGTCAAGGTTGTATGGCAACAAAATCAATGCATTATGCATACTTGGGAGCGTGAAGATGCTATGAGGCAACAATATGCCAAGTTATTCCATTAAGGTATGTCTATAATTGAATTTCGAGGTTGAAATTCTTTGAAGGAGGGGAGAATTGTAACATCCTAAAAAAATAGGATTTATTTGATAAAGTAAGAATAAAAGGGGAATTAAATGAAAATAAGTGATTAACTGAACAAATGCTGAAATGATGAACGCGTCCCTAAATCTTTTAAATTAAAAATCTTTTTCTCTTTCTCATATTTCTTTCGTTGGAAACAAACAGAGAAAGGAAAAGCTTTACCTTCTTCTTCTTTTTCTTCTCCATTGCACCATCATCCAAATTCATTAATTTTCTTGCTTGGATTCACCACTTAGAAGCATGAATCACCTCCTCCATTTCTTCTCTTTCATGTGAGAAGCTTGAATTGAAAGGGTGAAAGCTTGAACCTTTCAATTTAAGGTAAATTGAAGAACATCCACCATGCGTTTTGATTTAAACTTGTTTTCATCCTTTAATCCTTTCAATTTTATGAGTTTCAAAGCAATTGGGAACTATGGGCATGAGTGGAGAGCTTAGGTTTTCAAGAACCTTGAGCTTCCATGGAAAAAGTGTATAGAAAATGATTCTTGATTGCTAATTTTGCAAAATTGAAGCTTGATAATTGTTATTTCAATGAAATAAGGTAGCTTTTGAGAATTTCGGAGGAATTCAGAGCTTAAGGCTTGGTTCGGAGGCGGGTTCCGAAGTCGACATCTCGATTCGGTAAGTTATATCTTACCGAAATGATTCTAATTTAATGATTACTAACTTAGTAAGTGATATTCATATCGATTATAGTGTTAAAATCAAGTATTGTGAATTTTAAGAAGTTGTTCAAACTTGAGAAATAGAGATCGGAGTTGTGATTTATGGGTTACTAACATTTGATCGAGCGAGAAGTATCTAGGATTCTCTATTTGAGGTAGGGAGCTTTTACATATTAAATGCATGATTTATAGACAGATTCAAGGAATATTAGTATATTGAATTATGAATGATTTGTTTTGTGAACTATGATGAGCATGTGATTTGCTATCTATGTGAATGTTAAAGATTGTATAGAATGTAAGGTATATTTGTAAATTATTGAGTTATACTTATGTATGAGAAGTATAGATTATCTCATGGAAGGTACTTACACATAAAATACTCGAATGAATATACTTATGTTTGAAATTTAGTATGAGATGCTTGAATTGTGAAATAGATGATATTTGAATAGTATAACATGTTTAAGAGATCATTCGACAATTTGAAATGAAATGCTGAGAGAATAAAAGTGTGGGACGCTTATTCATTGAATTGAAATTGATAGTATTTAAATACATGAGATGCTTTATGTATATGTATAAAAGACCTTGGGTGGGACTCAAGGCAAACCTCTTGAGTGAGACTCGGGGTTAGCCCGTAACACTGCCGTTGTCGTTGAGAGTGATTGTGTTATGTGAGAGGGCAAACGGTTTGGTACCCATAAAATGGCTGGATCAGCTAAGAGCTGAGTATATGGCTGAGAGCCAGTGTTGCAACACAAAAGTTTAATGATTAATTGGATCCAAATGAATTGAGAATTTTATGTGCACCTATGTATGTCATTGAGAATGATATAATAATAAACATTGAGATGTAAAAAGGGATAATGTTGAATAATAGTTTGTGCTTTGTAGATTGTTATACCTCATTGCATGATAGAGAATAGGATAATTGAATCAGAGTTATAGCTGTCATTTATTATGTATGATACTGATCCTTATTTATGGTTATTTTTATAATGGATTTAGGATGCAACATAGGTATATGAGAAGTCACTCAGTTTAAGCATGAAGTATTATGCATATGTACTTTGTACATGATGTATATAGTGATTTTGTAGTTGCCTTGGCCAGCTCCTGTGTATACCTATGTTGCTATGTGTATGTGAGTATGTATAGATGAATACTTAGTGGACTAAGTAGTTGATAGCTTTAATTAGAAGCTTAGAACCTATTTTGAGCATATAGTTTGGTTTGTGATGGATATTAATGCTTACTTGATGATATTGGAGAGTGGAGACCATGGATGGTCCCACTATATGCATATGAGTTTAGATGTCCAGGAATTGTGGACTTATATATAATGCTTTGTTGATGCATGAATGTCCAAGAACTACTCTAGAATGAAAAATTGCAATGGTTATGCGATTGTGCCATGATTGCATGCCAATTGTAAGATTTTTATGCATAAATCATCAATTGAGATAGTCAAATTGTAAATTATGAGGTGTGAATGACATGGAACAGTTTGACTAGCATCTATACATGATTTGTGCCTTGTGAAAACTAGAATGGATCAATTTGATTGAAAATTGACCTCCTAGTTGCTCAAAATGTCTCAAAACGAGCTATTTGCATTTTTGTGCGTAACTTTCTTGTTTTTGGGGATTTTTGAGTACGGCCAACAGCTACACATCACAAATGATGTATTATAGCTTGTGTCAACATTTGATGATCATTGGATTTGAAATGAGGAAGATAGGGTATCTAGAAGTTAGTGAAATTGCATTTTTGCTGTTTTTGCCAAAAATTGATTCTGCATAATTAGGAATCAATTCACAACTTCATGAATCGATTCCCAACCCCTGTTGTAGCTTGTGAATCGATTCACAGGGGGTATGAATCGATTCATCCTCCAGTTGTATTCCTGTTTGTGTAATTTTTTTACATGAATCGATTCAGGGTGGTGTATGAATCGATTCATGCCCTATTTTCCCCTGTTTTCTTCCGTTTTCAACATACTTTGACATTGTTGGGATATGCTATGATTATATGATCATTTGCTTACATAATATACTTATTTTTTTTAGTAATCAATTAAGTGTATTTAAACCCCTTTCCATTCCATTCCATAATCTTCAAAATAAATCATACTTCCTACTAATTTTATTGATTATTTTATGTTTGGTTTATCAAAATGCATCCTTGATTGAACCTAAACACCTTCTCTTGTATTTATATTTATAGAATGGATTCTTTTAATTGTACCAGGTTAATGGTTAAAATTTTGTTTTGTAGTTCTTTCATCGTTAATTGTTTTTAAAAGTTCGTGAAAAATTTTCTTGGGTTTAGGCTTATTTTTATTAAGTTAGGTGTTTTATGGTAGGGTTTTGTTTTGCTTTCTCTTTGTAAATGGGAGCTTGAAAATAGCTTTTATGAGTATGGGGGTTTCCAATTTGCATGCTTTTCTCTTTTCCCTCTTTTGGCCAAATTTCACATGCTTGGGGGTGTTTAGCATTTCTATTTTTAGGATGATTCAAAGCTTAGGAATGGCGTTCATGTCAATGGGTATGGAAAACAAGTGACGAGTTTATGTTTCGACGTTCGTAGGTGGTGAAACGGGCGTCGAAGGATCATTAAGCGAAGTAGGTGTCAGAAGCGAAACGACGAACAATTTGATCATGGGTTGTGACCGACACAAAGAACAACTCGTAGAAGCGTGGAATCGAGGTGAGGGGGTGTTAGATCATAATTAATTAGAATTGGTTTATTAAAAATAGGCTCAAAAGGAAAATAATGTGATTATGGAGCACGGGAAATTTAGCAATATGCTAGGTAAATATGGTACGAATTGACAATTTAAAAGAATGGGTGATGTTTAGAGTTAGGCAAAGTTGATTAATTAATTAATGAGATTTGATGAATCAATTTGCTTAGGTTAAGTGCGGACTATCTTACTATTTGTAAGTTGAAAATGTATGATGGTTATGTATGATAATAAATAGGTATGTGTATATAAAGGTTATGTGATATATTGGATTTTTGGATTATGAACTTGATGGGTATATGCTAGTGTTGATTCTTATATGGCGTACTTGATATAATGATGATGATTTAACATGATGAAGCGATGCAAATATATGTTAGGGGCCTGGTCTATGTAGCCGCCCTAGGTGATTGATGCTTATCAATAAAGATATGAAATTGAGATGTGTTTATGTGGTTATGTGGTGTGGGATGGCCGACGGTATGTTTTGCCCTTTGTTTTTTACTCTCGTGGTCATTTGAGATCTAGTTGAGCTATCTAGTGGTCAAGTAGGACCCAGTGGTTGAGGTAGAGAGCCAAGTCGGGCTCGGTGGACCAAGTTGGGTTAATGGGGTGTCAAGTAGGACCCCCAACTAAAGGTTGATCCTTTTAGTATCCGAATACTAGGCATCATAATATAGATTGTTTGAGAGTTAGTGGTGTTTTACATGACTTGATTTGGATGTTATGAATATCGGTGTTGTTGAATCATTTAATGCATGTATTGACATAAAACGGTGGATTTTTGTAATATGTATTGACGAATCCTTTGATTAAGAATTAAGTGATAATTATGTGAAATGTATTCTGTTAGTGATGTGAATGAGACTTAGGAAGCTCGGTTAGTTAGTTATGTTAGTGATAAAATGGTGAATTGATAATATTTGTAACAGCCCATATTTTTCATAATAGGAACCCAGACTCTCGGGACCCCTGAAAGTACCTTCTTAAGTCTTTTAGGAGACTTGAGGCCTCAGTCTGATCCCTAAATTACTCTAAGTATGAGAGAATGAGATCTAGAGAGAATGTGAGTAGTGAATGACCTAGTTAAATAAGATAAGTAAGTAAAAATAACTGTGCTTGGTGGTGATGTTTAGTTAGAGAGAGAGAGTTTGTTGATTCAGTAATAATTAATATGAGATAGTAATTATGTCTACTGTGAAACTATCAATGAAGTAAGTATCTCCTTGTTAATAATATTTGAATTGATGGAATGATGATTAGTAGATGATGTTTAATTTTAGTAATTAACATGTAATTTTATTCAACCATTCATTGATTATAGTAATAGTTAATTTTTAATGCTAGATAATTATTCAAAACTCAAAATTTCATAAGATAAATGACTAAAAGGAACAGAGGTAAGAGACTGATAATGATAAATAATGTGTTAATAACAATTATTTTGGTTAATTGAGTATTAATTTATTGATAATTATATTAGTTGATAATTATTTCATGTTAATAATTGATAATACTTAATCCTGACAATTAATATCTAATTTTAATCAATAATTATTTCAAAAATATATTAAAATATTTGATTACTTAATTTTTAGATTTGAAGTGTTTAATATTTACTTATTTATTAAATTCAAAATTTTATAATATTATTTATGTAACAGTTATTTAATAATTACAGTTAATGGTGATTATTTTATTTTAATTTAGTACTAATTGGTTAATAACCTTTATAATATCTCTATAGAATAATTGATTATAGTATATTTTAAGTATCTTAATATGTAATTCATTATATATATATATAACTAACTATAATAATATTTTATTGGAATTTATATAATTGTTTATTGACATTTAAATAATAAAATACATTTAATTAATTATTTTGAAAATATATTTATAATAATATTCTAAAAAAATTACATATTTAAATTGTTTATTTATTTAATAACTATATTTAATAATAAAATAATAGCGGGTTCCTCAGTATTGAACTTTGGGACCCAATAAATGATTCAGTGTCGACGATTCAGCTCGAGATTAGTATTCCAATAGGGAAACTAGTCCTGTTGGAACCATTTCGTGGTCAATCGAGGATAACCGGTTCGGTTCGATAGGCCCGGCCAGTGTCTCAGGTACCTCCTATGTTTGATCGTGCATATACTTCGAGGTTTCCGATGGCAGCACAGACTACCCCTAGTGACTCGTTTCAGCATTTTAGGAACTTTTCCTGCAAGGGCCGATGTAACGCCTTCTGTTACATCTTAATAAATTATAAAAAGTTTGTAAAATTTTTTTTACTGAAAATATGATCGTTTAAAAGAAACTATCAGAATAAATTACATACATCATTTCTGAAATACCTCATGAATATCATTAAAAATTTATAAACTAATTTTACATTCCTCCAAAGAAAATAAATATTAAACATTATTAGAAAGAGAGGAAACTCCATGGACCAAAAATAGTTACTTAATGACATTATTTATTCGTTGGACCACGGTATTCATACCGAGCTCCCTTTCTAGAACGTGTTATATTTACTGCCGAGATTCTTTGTGTTAGGGAATCCATCAGGGTCAGACAGTGGAAACATAAAGGATTCCCAAAAAGAAAAAGATTGCAAAACCAATTGTCTCAAGGCATTATGCAAAATTAAATTTTGGCTAGAATTTACCTTTTGTAGATGCAAAACAAGTTCCTCGATCGAAGCAATGGTAGCTTCGCCCTTAGGAGTCCACATGAGCACTCCCACCAGAAAATCGAAGTTCCGAATACTAGTACAGAAATTTGAGAGTAATCTAATTTCTGAGCAGCATCCTATGGGCATCTCATGCTCTATATATAGGCTTAGGTCTTAACCTGAGCTCTCCTTATTGCTGAAACAAAATAACAATTGTCTGATTTAAGGACTAACCCTAAGGGCAAGGATAAAAAATAAGTCCCTACAGGTAATGTAGCAATTCTTGCTCTATTTCCAACGCGTAGGTCCACCTTGCCCTTCATTAACTGCCTACTCATTTTAGATCCTGCACATTAAGACAAATGTGAGATCCACATCCAGTATCTAATACCCATGATGTTGAAGTTGACAAGTTAATTTTTATAACAAAAATACCTGAAGTGGAAGTCTCACTTCCCTTCTTCTTAAGCTCTTCCAGGTACTTTGGATAGTTTCTCTTCCAGTGTCCCTTCTGTCCACAATGGTGACAATTTCCTTCCTTAGCCACCCCGCCCACAGGTTTTAAGGCTGATGTACTTGGCTTATCCTTGCCTTTCCAAATTGCCTTGCCTTTTCATATAACAGTCTTTCCTTTGCCTTTATGCATGCCCTTTCCTTTACCTTTACCAGAATTAACCATCATTATGGCCTTACCCTTTCCTTTAGAAATATTAGGCTTAGCAGTCCTCAACATATTAAGTAGCTCTAGCAATGTTTTATCCAATGCATTCATGTTATAATTCATGATGACTGGCTTAAAACTGTCAGGTAATGACTTCAAAATGAGATCAGTAGCTAACTTTTGAGGGAAGGGGAATCGTAGCGTAGCTAGATTCTCTAAATACCCAATCATTTTGAGCACATGAGGTCCTACAGAACCTCCCTCTTCAAGTCTGCAGCTAAATAGGGCTGAAGAAACTTCATATCTTTCCTGGTCAGCTTGACCTTGATATAGTTTCCTTAGGTTTTCGATCATATCGAAAGCCTCCATGTGCTCATGTTGCTTCTGAAGCTTAGGAGACATGGTTTCCAGTATAAGGCATTGGACATATAAAGTGTCATCCTGATGCTTCTTGTAAGCATCCTTGTCAGCTTTAGAGGCATTGGTCGTGGGTGGTTCTGGAATCGGATCTTCCAGGACATACTGCTTTTTCTCTTGTTTGAGTACAATCCTCAAATTCCTATACCAGTCTAGAAAGTTGGGTCCAGACAATTTTTCTTTGTCTAGGATCCATCGCAATGAAAGGTTTGAAGGTGTGTTTGATGTCATGGTTATCTAAAACAGAAAGATATGTAGTAAGTATCAATTAAAAACATATTTAATTTTTGGTCTTAAAATTAAACACGTCTCCCACTATTTTGATTCAAAATAAAAATACCCTCTAGGAATCAGAAAATCCCGTTGGAAGATTTTCTAGTTGGCAAAGATCCATATTTGGCCTAATGTTAAGTCAGCTTTGGCTGATCACTTAACATCTTGTTATTTAGGTAGGAAACTCCTTTCCAATTGTATCTTATACAACTCTTAGACATTGGGTTAGGTAACCATTACCGATCATTCATCTTATGAAAGTTTATTTAATCCAATTAATAACTTAGTTAAGTTAAAACCCAATAAAATAGTTTGGATATTACAATTATCCCATCGCATCTTACTAATATAAATGATAGAACCCTGCTTTGGCAGGCCCACTATTTATTGACATTAGTATTGACGAGTGTACTTATTGGAAGGCGTTTGTAACTTAATATTATTTTGAGGGATTTTAATTTATTTTAAATTACCATCTTTGTTAAACGCTTTAACGCAATAAAATTATCCCCAAAGCATGCAAATGAAATTATGACATGGTTATGGTCTTCCTAGAAGAATAAATAAATAAATAAACCTAAAGGAACTATGTTGCCATGGCTTCATGAAGTCCTACTTCTTGAACCCACCATCTTCTTGGAGTCACCACTCCTTGGTTCCTTTCAAAGTCAAAAGCACTTAAATTCACCACTCTAGTTTTCTTTTAGGTCTCTACTTTGTTGGCTAGATCAAGATTACTAGATTTTAAAGAAACTCGCTTTACATATGAGTGAAGGGTTGAGAAAAGAAATACAACAGAATGGAGAGAGGCATAACACGCAGGCTGTATTTAAATAAAATAACTAAGACCATAACCATTCACCATGCAACGTGTTAATTAATTAATTATAACCCATTTGAAAGCATTAAAAAATTAATTTTTAAACGGGCCATTAAACACGTGGGTCGGTAATAAGGCGCTACGCAAAGAATGTACGGGGGCGCCAAGAAAGAGAGGTGGGTCTGGTGTGACCACTTAAGTACCAAGTCTTTCCTAGCCAGAATATACCACTGACTATTAATAGCTCTAAAATTTTGGCTAGGGTTTCAACCACTTTGAAACCCTAATTCCTTATTGTGAATATTTCACATCACAGCTATCAAGACACATGTAGGCAGCGCCGTCTAGGGTTTCAAAACCTAGAATTCAAATTACACCTTTCTCATGACGACTGCCTATGTTTCAATATTTGAACCCTAGGTTAAGGAACAATCAAGGTTTAACACTTAAACCTTATCACTTGATGCCTCATAACGTGAACAATTCATGCTCGGAGATCAACGCATTATCAAAACACAATTTGTATGACGACAATGATTATTAACGAATTCAACACATGTATCATGTACGGAAATTGAAAACGCAAATATCATACAAGCCTAAAATAACAGAAATGCATACTTCAAATGAGAAAGCCTATAAACAGTATCTCATACAATTTACATAAACATAAGAGCATACGAATCATGATATTATTTCATACATAACCATGCTTGAATGTTTTTCAAAACAAGTTTTGTAAACCAATTTCGCAAAACAGAACATAAAGCTTATAACAAGAAACGATTTCATAAATCAAAATTTTTAAAAGCTTTTGCAGAACGAAAAACATGCCATCATGAAACGCAAACAAATGCCTAAAACATAGCTTTGCAACCAGGCTCTAATACCACTGTTAGGGAATCCATCAGGGTCAGACAGCGAAAACATAAAGGATTCGCAAAAAGAAAAAGATTGCAAAACCAATTGTCTCAAGGCATTATGCAAAATTAAATTTTGTCTAGGGTTTACCTCTTATAGACGCAAAATGAGTTCCTCGATCAAAGCAATTGTAGCTTGACCTTTAGGAGTCCACACGAGCACTTACACCAGAAAATCGATGTTCTAAATGCTAGTACGAAAATTTGAGAGTAGTCTGATTTCTGAGCAGCAGCCTATGAGCATCTCATGCTCTATATATAGGCTTAGGTCTTAACCTGAGGTCTCATTAAACATTGGGCTCCTGACTCATTAGGCCCAAATAGTTTTATTTTTAGTCCAACTAAAATAAAACTATCCTCTGGTGGGCTTACTCTATGTGTATGACCCTATAGGTAAAATATTCAGTTATATTAATAATAAACTATTTTATTATTAATATAAAATAAGAGCGGCATCTAGCAATACATCATTATGTCTGAATATTATTTATTATCGACATGACCTATAAGTGCTAATTATTTTATATATTTATTCATTTTACCACGATATCTAATTGGGCCCAAGGCATGGTCTGTTGGTGTATGCACTATGAGCTTTTATGCTTTTTCATTTGTATCATTTTTTATGCTTATCAATAAAATAAATATTTCAGTTTAAAATTGTTTTAAAACGTATTTATCCTTGGAGTAATAGGTCATATAAAAATTATTCCTAAAATGTCCCTAGTAAAGTATTTACATGGGGACATATAAATACACTAAGACTAGTGTGTGAGTGTACTGATGGATCAAAATGAGCCAACATCTTATGAAGAGGCCATTGCAAGTTCAGAATCTGAGAAATGGCTAGAAGCCATGGAATCTGAAATGGACTCCATGTACACTAATCAAGTTTGCAACTTGGTTGATGCACCTGAAGGGGTAAAACCTATAGGATGCAAGTGGGTTTTCAAAAAGAAAACTGACATGGATGGTAATATAAGTACCTTTAAAGCAAGGTTGGTGGCTAAAGGTTTCAAGCAAATACATGGTATAGACTATGATGAAACTTTTTCCCCAGTTGTTATGCTAAAGTCTGTTCGGATTCTACTTGCTATTGCTGCATACCATGATTATGAGATATGGCAAATGGATGTCAAGACTGCTTTCCTTAATGGAAATCTTCTTGAGGAAGTGTACATGACACAACCCGAAGGCTTTGTTAAGCCTGAAGCATCCAGGAAGGTGTGCAAGCTACAACGTTCTATATATGGACTTAAGCAAGCTTCCAGAAGCTGGAATCTTCGTTTTGATGAAGCTGTTAAACAATTTGGCTTTACTAAAATTGAGGATGAACCTTGTGTCTACAAGAAGGTTAGTGACTGCACAATTGTTTTTCTGGTCCTGTATGTTGATGACATACTACTTATTGGAAATGACGTTCCTACTCTTCAGTCTGTGAAGAGTTGGTTGGAAAGCTGTTTTTCTATGAAAGACTTAGGTGAAGCAACCTACGTGTTAGGAATTAAGATCTATAGAGATAGATCAAGAAAACTTCTTGGCCTAAGTCAGAATACATACATAGACAAAGTGTTAAAAAGGTTTAACATGCAAGATTCCAAGAAAGGAACTTTGCCTATGGCTCATGGCATAAGCTTATCAAAAGCTCAATCTCCTTCCACTAAAGAAAAAAGAGAATGGATGAATAAGATTCCATATGCATCTGATATTGGATTAATCATGTATGCCATGATATGTACCCGACCAGATGTCTCGTACGCTTTAAGCATGACGAGCAGATACCAGTCTGATCCCGGTGAAAGTCACTGGACTGCTGTCAAGAATATCCTGAAGTACTTAAGAAAAACTAAGGATTCATTCTTGATATATGGAGGGGAAGAAGAGCTCATTGTAAAAGGTTACACTGATGCTAGCTTCCAAACTGATAAGGATGACTCAAGATCATAATCTGGGTACGTGTTTTGTCTAAATGGTGGCGCTGTAAGCTGGAAAAGTTCAAAGCAAGAGACAGTTGCTAATTCTACTACAGAGTCTGAGTATATTGCTGCCTCAAATGCTGCAAAAGAGGCAGTATGGATCAAGAAGTTCATAACAGAACTTGGGATTGTTCCTAGCATTGTGGACCTTATAAGTCTCTACTGTGACAATAGTGGAGCAATCACACAAGCTAAGGAACCTAGATCACATCAACGATCCAAGCATATACTTAGGCGATTTCATCTCATTCGAGAGATCCTTGACCGAGGAGATGTAAAGATATGTAAGGTGCATACTGATGAGAATATTGCTGACCCACTCACAAAACCTCTTACACAACAAAAACATGAGGGGCACACTAGATCATTAGGCATTAGGCAAATGTCTGATTGGCTCTAGTGCAAGTGGGAGATTGTTGGTGTATGCACTATGAGCTTTTATGCTTTTTCATTTGTATCATTTTTTATGCTTATCAATAAAATAAATATTTCAGTTTAAAATTGTTTTAAAACGTATTTATCCTTGGAGTAATAGGTCATATAAAAATTATTCCTAAAATGTCCCTAGTTAAGTATTTACATGGGGACATATAAATACACTGAGACTAGTGTGTGAGTGTACTGATGACCTGATCTCACAGATCATAGATATAGATGATATCAAGTCTTCACACGGGTACACATTAAGAGTAATGATGTACTGGACAGACCCACCATGAGAATGTTGCATGGATCGTTACATGATTGTCATAAACGATTCTCAATGTGATAATGGTATATGTAGTCCTTCGACCTGAAGTCACTACGATTCCTACATGAGGAGTTTATTGTTTTAATACAATTAAACGTCTTCTGTAACAAGAGGACTATAAAGGTTGTGATTAGGCAATGAACAAATTATGCAAAGGGATGTGAGTGATGTAGATGGGATTTGTCTCTCCTATGTGACAGGAGTGATATCTATAGGCCACTTGATGGAGTAAGACTAAGAAAATGCATGGCCATGCTAGAAAGAATAAATATTAGATATTTATTCGGATTCAGTCTACTTCGGTATCAAGTAAAATAAATTGGGCCGTACAAGGATGACGCGACCATGCCTTAGGCCCAATTAGGATATCGTGACAAAAGGAACAAACATATTAAATAATTATCACTTATAGGTTATGTTGATAATATTCAGACATAATGACGCATTGCTAGATGCTGCTCTTATTTTATATTAATAATAAAATAATTTATTATTAATATGACTGAGTATTTTACCTGTAGGGTCACACATATAGAGTAAGCCCATCAGAAAATGTTGTCTTATTTTAGTTGGACTAAAATAAAGCTATTGGGCCTAACTCATTTGGAATGAGTAAGGAGCCCAATTTTAGAGAGAACAAATTAGGTCAAACCTAAGCCTATAAATAGAGCATAAGATGCTCATAGGCCGTTCACTCAAGTGAGACACAAATTCACAAAAGTTGCAAGAGCTACACGCCGTCAAACTAGCAGTTGGCAAGTGTTGCGATTCTGGTGGGAGTGCTCGTGTGGACTCCTAAAGGACGAGGCTACGACTGCTTCGGTGTTCTTCAAGAGGTAATCCAAAATGATTTTTGTGTTTGTTTTGTGCTTTGAAACACGAAACCTTGCAAATCCTTTGGAATCCCTTTTTTTTCCGCTGCTCATGGTAGGGATTTCCTAACAGTGGTATCAGAGCCAGGTTGCAAGAACCATGTTTTGGGCATTTGTTTCTGTTTTATAATGATATGTTTTTGTTTGCAAGAGCTTTTGGAAAATATGATTTACGAAATCGTTTCTTGTTTAAAGCTTTGCATTTTTGTTTTGCGAAAATGTTTTGTGAAACTACGATTCGAAAATGAACATGCATGATTATGTTGCTATTTTGAGTTATCGCATATGATGCATATATTACAATGATTAATCATGTATATGGTATGACCTCTATTTTGGCATGATACATATAATTTTGAGTTATTCTTTGTAAATTGTATATGATGCATGTTATAGAGTTTCTCAATTTTAGTATGTATGTTGTTGCCGTTTAAATTTGTATGATGTATGAGTTTATGCAATTTTTGTATTTGATATGTGTTTTACTCATATGATATTCATCGTACAAATTATGAATCAATTGAGTTGATCTTCGAACATGAATGGTTCATGTTATGGGGTGTTAAGTGATAAGGTTTAAGTGTTAAACCATGGTCGTTCCTTAATCTAGGGTTCGAGAGTTGAAACCTAGACGGCCGTCATGGAAAGGCATTGCATGTTGGCATTAGCGCAAATTGAATTCTAGGTTTTGAAACCCTAGACGGCGTTGCCTACATGTGCCTTGACGGCTGCGTTGTGAAGTGTTCGCAACAAGGAATTAGGGTTTCAAAGTGGTTGAAACCCTAGCCGAAATTTTAGAGCTGTTAATGGTCAAGGGACGTTCTGGCTAGGAAAGACTTGGTACTTAAGCGGTCACACCGGACCCACCTCTCTTTCCTGGGAACCAACTTGACTACAGTACTAATTTTTTGGGTCGGGGCGCCCGTACATTCTCTGCGTAGCACCTTATTACCGACCCCATGTGTTTAATTGCCCGTTTTAAAAATTAATTACTCTTTTAATGCTTTTAAATGGGTTATAATCAATTAATTAACACGTTGCATGGTGAATGGTTATGGTCTTAGTTATTTTATTTAAATACAGCCTGCGTGTTGTGCCTCTCTCTATTCTGTTGTATTTCTCTTCTCAACCCTTCACTCGTATGTAAAGCGAGTTTCTATTTAATCATGTAATCTTGATCGGGCCAACAAAGTAGAGACATAGAAGAAAAACCAAGGAGTGGTGACTCTAAGAGGATGATGGATTCAAGAAGTAGGACTTCATGAAGCCATGGCAATATAGTTCCTCTAGGTTTATTTATTTATTTATTTTTCTTCTAGGAAGACCATAACCATCTCACAATTTCGTTTGCATGCTTTGGGGATAATTTTATTACGTTAAAGCGTTTAATAAAGACGGTAATTTTAAAATAAATTAAAATCCCTCAAAATAATATTAAGTTATAAACGCCTTCCAATAAGTACACTCGTCAACACTAATGTCAATAAATAGTGGGTCTGCCAAAGCAGGGCACTATTATTTATATTAGTAAGACGCGATGGGATAATGGTAATATCCAAACTGTTTTATTGGGCTTTAACTTAACTAAGTTTTCAATTGGATTGAATATAACTTAGAGGCGTAAACATTGGGCTAAATATTCATAAGACGAATAATTAGTAATGGTTACTTAACCCAATGACTAAGAGTTGTATAAAGATACAATTGGAAAAAGTTTCCTACCTAAATAACCAAGTATTAGGTGATCAGCCAAAGGTTACTTAACACTTGGCAAAATATGGATCTTAGCCCACTAGAAAATCTTCCAACGGGATTTTCTGATTCGTGGAGGGTATTTTGTTTTGAATCAAAATAGTGGGAGACATATTTAATTTAAATGACCATAATTTAAATATGTTTTTGAAAATGATACTTACTACATATTTTCTGTTTTAGATAACCATGACGTCAAACACACCTTCGAACCTTTCGTTGCGATCAATCCTAGACAAAGAAAAATTGTCTGGTTCTAACTTCCTTGACTGGTATAGAAACTTAAGGATTGTCCTCAAACAAGAGAAAAAGCAGTATGTCTTGGAAAGTCCAGTTCCGGAACCACCCGCTGCAAACGCCTCTAAAGCTGACAAGGATGCTTATAAGAAGCATCAGGATGATGCTTTAGATGTCCAATGCCTTATGTTGGCTACCATGTCTCTTGAGCTTCAGAAGCAACATGAGCACATGGAGGCTTTCGATATGATCGAAAATAAGGAAGCTATATCAAGGTCAAGCTGACCAAGAAAGATATGAAGTTTCCTCAGCCCTATTTAGCTATAGACTTGAAGAAGGAGGTTCTATAGGACCTCATGTGCTCAAAATGATTGGGTACTTGGAGAATCTAGCTAGGCTAGGATTCCCCTTCCCTCAGAAGTTGGCTACCGATCTCATTTTGAAATCATTACCTGACAGTTTTAAGCCAGTCATCATGAATTACAACATGAATGCATTGGACAAAACATTGCCAGAGCTACTCAATATGTTGAGGACTGCTGAGCCCAATATTTCTAAAGGAAAGGGCAAGGCCATAATGATGGTCAATTCTGGCAAAGGTAAAGGATAGGGCATGTATAAAGGCAAAGGAAAGGCTATTATAGGAAATGGCAAGAAAATTTGGAAAGGCAAGGATAAGCCAAGTACATCAGCCTTAAAACCTGTGGGCGGGGTGGCTAAGGAAGGTAAATGTCACCATTGTGGACAAAAGGGACACTGGAAGAGAAACTGTCCAAAGTACCTAGAAGAGCTTAAGAAGAAGGTAAGTAAGACTTCCACTTCAGGTATTTTTGTTATAGAAATTAACATGTCAACTTCAACATCATGGGTATTAGATACTGGATGTAGATCTCACATTTGTCTTAATGTGCAGGATCTAAGAAGGAGTAGGCATTTGATGAAGGGTGAGGTAGACCTACGCGTTGGAAATAGAGCAAGAGTTGCTGCATTAGCTGTAGGGACTTATTTTTTATCCTTGCCATCAGGGTTAGTCCTTGAATTGGACAATTGTTATTTTGTTCCGGCAATAAGGAGAAACATTATTTCTATTTCTTGTCTTGATAAGAAAGGGTTTTCCTTTACAATAAAGAATAATAGTTGTTCTGTTTATTTAAAAGACATGTTTTATTGTTGTGCAAATTTGAGTAATGGACTTTATGTTCTAGATCTCGAAACCCCTATCTATAACATTAATACTAAAAGGGTTAAAACAAATGATTTAAACCCAACTTATCTTTGGCATTGTCGCCTAGGACATATAAATGAGAAACGCATTTCTAAACTCCATCAAGATGGATATTTAGAATCTTTTGATTTTGAATCAATAGATACATACGAATCTTGTTTATTAGGGAAGATGACTAAGACCCCATTTACCGGAAAAGGTGAAAGGGCGAGTGATCTTCTTGGCTTGATACATAGTGATGTATGTGGGCCCATAGGGACAATGGCTAGGGGAGGTTTTAGTTACTTCATCACTTTTACTGATGATTTCAGTAGATATGCATTTGTGTTTCTCATGAAACATAAATCAGAATCCTTTGAAAAGTTCAAGGAGTTTAAACATGAAGTAGAGAACCAACTTGGCAAGACAATTAAAGCACTTCAATCCGATCGAGGTGGTGAATACTTGAGCCTAGAGTTTGATGAATATCTTAAAGAGTGTGGGATTATATCTCAACTTACTCCCCCTGGAACACCAGAATGGAATGGGGTTTCTGAGCGGAGAAATAAAACCTTGTTGGACATGGTTCGATCAATGATGAGTCAAACTGACCTCCCTAACTCATTCTGGGGACATGCTTTGTTGACAACAACCTTTACACTTAACCGTGTTCCATCAAAGGCTGTTATAAAGACACCATATGAGATATGGACTAGGAAATGACCTAGTATGTCTTTTCTTAAGATTTGGGGCTGTGAAGCTTATGTTAAGCGTCAAAGTTCAGATAAACTCGGGCCCAAGTCAGATAAATGTTTTTTTGTGGGATACCCAAAAGAAACTAAGGGTTATTATTTTTACAATCCTACCGAGGGCAAAGTGTTTGTTGGTCGGAATGCTGTATTCTTAGAAAGGGAATTCATCTCTACAAGAATTAGTGGGAGGAAAGTAGAACTTGAAGAAATTCAAGACTCACAAGGCATTAAAGAGCCAATGGTGGAAGTGGAGCAGGACCCATAAAATGTTGTGATAACTCCAGCTCCAGTAGCACAAGACTTGCGTAGATCAGGTAGAATACGTCAACAACCTGAAAGATATGGATTTCTTGTAACTCAGGAAGGAGATGTATTCCTAATGGATCAAAATGAGCCAACATCTTATGAAGAGGCCATTGTAAGTTCAGAATCTGAGAAATGGCTAGAAGCCATGGAATCTGAAATGGACTCCATGTACACTAATCAAGTTTGGAACTTGGTTGATGCACCTGAAGGGGTAAAACCTATAGGATGCAAGTGGGTTTTCAAAAAGAAAACTGACATGGATGGTAATATAAGTACCTTTAAAGCAAGGTTGGTGGCTAAAGGTTTCAAGCAAATACATGGTATAGACTATGATGAAACTTTTTCCCCAGTTGCTATGCTAAAGTCTGTTCGGATTCTACTTGCTATTGCTACATACCATGATTATGAGATATGGCAAATGGATGTCAAGACTGCTTTCCTTAATGGAAATCTTCTTGAGGAAGTGTACATGACACAACCCGAAGGCTTTGTTAAGCCTGAAGCATCCAGGAAGGTGTGCAAGCTACAACGTTCTATATATGGACTTAAGCAAGCTTCTAGAAGCTGGAATCTTCGTTTTGATGAAGCTGTTAAACAATTTGGCTTTACTAAAAATGAGGATGAACCTTGTGTCTACAAGAAGGTTAGTGACTGCACAATTGTTTTTCTGGTCCTGTATGTTGATGACATACTACTTATTGGAAATGACGTTCCTACTCTTCAGTCTGTGAAGAGTTGGTTGGGAAGCTATTTTTCTATGAAAGACTTAGGTGAAGCAACCTACGTGTTAGGAATTAAGATCTATAGAGATAGATCAAGAAAACTTCTTGGCCTAAGTCAGAATACATACATAGACAAAGTGTTAAAAAGGTTTAACATGCAAGATTCCAAGAAAGGAACTTTGCCTATGGCTCATGGCATAAGCTTATCAAAAGCTCAATCTCCTTCCACTAAAGAAGAAAGAGAATGGATGAATAAGATTCCATATGCATCTGCTATTGGATCAATCATGTATGCCATGATATGTACCCGACCAGATGTCTCGTACGCTTTAAGCATGACGAGCAGATACCAGTCTGATCCCGGTGAAAGTCACTGGACTGCTGTCAAGAATATCCTGAAGTACTTAAGAAAAACTAAGGATTCATTCTTGATATATGGAGGGGAAGAAGAGCTCATTGTAAAAGGTTACACTGATGCTAGCTTCCAAACTGATAAGGATGACTCAAGATCGTAATCTGGGTACGTGTTTTGTCTAAATGGTGGCGCTGTAAGCTGGAAGAGTTCAAAGCAAGAGACAGTTGCTAATTCTACTACAGAGTCTGAGTATATTGCTGCCTCAAATGCTGCAAAAGAGGCAGTATGGATCAAGAAGTTCATAACAGAACTTGGGATTGTTCCTAGCATTGTGGACCTTATAAGTCTCTACTGTGACAATAGTGGAGCAATCACACAAGCTAAGGAACCTAGATCACATCAACGATCCAAGCATATACTTAGGCGATTTCATCTCATTCGAGAGATCCTTGACCGAGGAGATGTAAAGATATGTAAGGTGCATACTGATGAGAATATTGCTGACCCACTCACAAAACCTCTTACACAACAAAAACATGAGGGGCACACTAGATCATTAGGCATTAGGCAAATGTCTGATTGGCTCTAGTGCAAGTGGGAGATTGTTGGTGTATGCACTATGAGCTTTTATGCTTTTTCATTTGTATCATTTTTTATGCTTATCAATAAAATAAATATTTCAGTTTAAAATTGTTTTAAAACGTATTTATCCTTGGAGTAATAGGTCATATAAAAATTATTCCTAAAATGTCCCTAGTTAAGTATTTACATGGGGACATATAAATACACTGAGACTAGTGTGTGAGTGTACTGATGACCTGATCTCACAGATCATAGATATAGATGATATCAAGTCTTCACACGGGTACACATTAAGAGTAATGATGTACTGGACAGACCCACCATGAGAATGTTGCATGGATCGTTACATGATTGTCATAAACGATTCTCAATGTGATAATGGTATATGTAGTCCTTCGACCTGAAGTCACTACGATTCCTACATGAGGAGTTTATTGTTTTAATACAATTAAACGTCTTCTGTAACAAGAGGACTATAAAGGTTGTGATTAGGCAATGAACAAATTATGCAGAGGGATGTGAGTGACGTAGATGGGATTTGTCTCTCCTATGTGACAGGAGTGATATCTATAGGCCACTTGATGGAGTAAGACTAAGAAAACGCATGGCCATGCTAGAAAGAATAAATATTAGATATTTATTCAGATTCAGTCTACTCCGGTATCAAGTAAAATAAATTGGGCCGTACAAGGATGACGCGACCATGCCTTAGGCCCAATTAGGATATCGTGACAAAAGGAACAAACATATTAAATAATTATCACTTATAGGTTATGTTGATAATATTCGGACATAATGATGCATTGCTAGATGCCGCTCTTATTTTATATTAATAATAAAATAATTTATTATTAATATGACTGAGTATTTTACATGTAGGGTCACACACATAGAGTAAGCCCATCAGAAAATGTTGTCTTATTTTAGTTGGACTAAAATAAAGCTATTGGGCCTAACTCATTTGGAATGAGTAAGGAGCCCAATTTTAGAGAGAACAAATTAGGTCAAACCTAAGCCTATAAATAGAGCATAAGATGCTCATAGGCCGTTCACTCAAGTGAGACACAAATTCGCAAAAGTTGCAAGAGCTACACGCCGTCAAACTAGCAGTTGGCAAGTGTTGCGATTCTGGTGGGAGTGCTCGTGTGGACTCCTAAAGGACGAGGACTGCTTCGGTGTTCTTCAAGAGGTAATCTAAAATGATTTTTGCGTTTGTTTTGTGCTTTGAAACACGGAACCTTACAAATCCTTTGGAATCCCTTTTTTTTTCCGCTGCTCATGGTAGGGATTTCCTAACATGGTCGTGGTCATACTTGTATGGCCTAATTCATTTTACTTGATACCAGAGTAGACTTTACAAAATAAATATCTAATATCTATTCGTCCTAGCATGACCATGCATTTTGTTAGTCTCATTCCATCAAGTGGCCTGTAGATATCACTCCTGTCACATAGGAGAGACAAATCTCATCTACATCACTCATATCCCTTTGTATAATTTGTCCACTCCCTAATCACAATCTAACGTTTGATTGTATTAAAACAACAAACTCCTTATGTAGGAATCGTAGTGACTTCAGGTCGAAGGACTATATACTATTATCATATTGAGAATCGTTTATGACACTCATGTAACGATCCCTGCAACGTTCTCATGGTGGGTCTGTCTAGTACAACATTACTCTTAATGTGCACCCGTGTAAAGACTTGATATTATATATCCATGATTTGTGAGATCAAATCATCATTACATTCACACACTAATCTTAATGTATTTACATGTCCCCATGTAAATACTTGATTAGGGACGTTTTAGGAATAATTCTCATATGACCTATTATTCCAGGATAAATAGTTTTAAAAACAGTCTTAAAACTGAAAATACTAATTCTATTGATAAGCTAAAATTGATACATTAATAGCTCGTAGTGTATACACCAACAATTCGATCCTTCCCTCTATACGAACCATCAATTTAAAACATATGAAAAGAAAAGACGGAGAAAGGAATGAGAAACAGAATATAATATTCCCAAATGAGATATAAGCAATAAAGGGTTTTCATAAACTAATAATATCGATCAGAATCATATACACAATCAATTATGAATGTATGAATGTTATGCAATATCTTTATCATAACTTACCTATATATGCAGGCCCTTAAATTTTTAATTTGCACTGGGCCAACCAGGAGTTTACACTGTTTCATAATTCTGGATAATAATAACATGAATAGCTCAACCAGCATGGAAACACTTAGAGACTAGTCATACCGAGAAGGTTTTTATTGTGAAAGTACCCGACACTAGGGAGCGATCCTAGGTCCCCTGAAGCACCCTTCCACACCTTCTCATTCCAAGGCTCGAAATTAAGCCTCCTCTAATGTATCCTCGGTTTCTATAATCCGCCCCTAGACAATATCATTTTGTTTCACTTTGATGATTCATGACGCATGAACTACTCGTATATTTAGTTGGCTAAGGCTTTTAGAAACTCAATTATATTATCGGGGCCTATGAATCGCGACATAGCCACCCCAGTAAACTGTACTTTTTTTAAATTCTCAAATAAGTTCTATCACACATATAAAATTTTAGTATAGTTCCTTTTCAAATCACAAATTAAATCTCATCATAATTTAAGTTTCAAAGCCTTAAATATATTTCACAACCTTCCTTAGAAAATTTATAGGTCAATTCAAGATTAATTACTAAAAACTCGAATTATCAATCTTTAAAACCATAGTACTTGAACATTTTATATAATATTTTTATACATAAAATTATATATATATATATAGTAAGAGTTTAAAGTAAAATATTAGTGAAAGATATTCTTTTCATTTAAGATTTAAATGTCTTTATATAAGTATACATGTATAAAAAATTATTTTTATAAAATAATTTCTCTTTCTTTTTCTTTCTAATAAACTAACTAGAAATCTTAATTTTAGTAAATATTTATTTTTTTAAGATAAAAGAGATTTCCAAAAATTTATATAGTTTTATTGAAAACTAAGAAATTTCTTAAAAGTGATTTAAATAAATAAATAAAAGATAAGTAAATTCTTACAGAGTTTTAGCTTTCCATCACACTTACTACATACTCATTCTCCATAACAACACAGAATAATCATTCACAAATCAATCAAATAAAAATAACATAATCATTATATAAAATCAACACAATTTATTCAAGGTGTCTTAATTATTAAAGTTCATTTTAAGTCATATTAGTTCGGTCATTATTTTAGTTGGTCCATATCAAGTCTAAAATAGTCCAATGGTCATATGGGTCCATCATAGTCCAATTAGTGCAAAGGTATAACTCAGTCCATATAAGTCTATAACAGTCCATATAAGTTCATAACAGTCAAATCTCAATGATACTGTATGTTAGGTTAATAAATCATCCAAATATTTTAAATTTTATGTTAGTTTTAATCAATATGATTCATTCAAATATTTTAAACTTTTGAATAAATTTTATTTATTTATTTACTTAATATGATAATAAATATTACTTTAAGAATATAATAATTGTCCATAGTTAAAAGGAGTAGGGGGCTCCTCCTATTATTGTTATGTTTTCCCATATTATATTCTTATCTCACTCCCCTTACCTCTTGTATCTTGATCCGTTATTGAAAGTCCGTGCGCACCTCGTCTCTGAGTTCTAAAACATACCAATTTCATTTTAATATAGTTATAAGATGAAAATTTAGATTACTATTTGAAACAGGAAGGGTAAATAGTAATTATGCATAGTAACATTAAATAGTAAATTTTAAATAGTTACCATGAATAGTAATAGTAAATAGTAAATTGTGAATAGTAATAGTAAATAGTAAATCGTGAATAATAATGGTAAATTGTAAATCGTGGATAGTAAAGGTAAATAGTAATAGTAAATAGTAATTTACTTTTTGAATAGTAATTTAATTTTCGTAATAGTAATTTACTATTAACATAGTAATTTACTATTCAAAATAGTAACTTAAAATAATATTATATCAAGTATAATAATAGATTTTTAAATGATATAAAAACAACTTTCATAATCATAAAAAGAATATAAAAGAAATTTCTTATCAGAATTTTTACAGAACCTTTTTCCTTTAGAAAATATCTTCCTCTCTTCACTTAGTATTCTCCTTCTAACACTACTAAGTTTTAAAATTTTCGTGATTTCCTCGTTCAGAACCTCAGTATTTATAATGAAAAACTTTACTGTGCATTTGAATATTTTAATATAAAAGTATTGTGCAAGAATAAAAAATTTCATACAGATTACTATGCAAAATTTGAAAATTTCAAAATTGCACAGTAACCTTTCTCATGAAGGCGGTTGACAATTATGAGGGGTGGTGTGAATAGTAATTTAGGGAGTGCAAAAAGAAATTTTTCATTTTTTTAAATATTTATTTTCTTAATTTTTTAATTTTTTTATAAATTCTAAAATAATATACTAATAAAAAAACTCTAAAGGTCTGTGGTCAAATTCCATCAAAATTTAATATAAAATTTTCTGTAATGAATTAAAATAAAAATAGGGGTGTTACAACCAAAGCTTGATTCGGACTCTATCTACCCCGTTTTTCCATAAATCGGTTTCCTCATAAATCGCCTTAAGGCTCGACCTGAACACCTTCGGTGTTTTAGACCCAACTTTCACATGCGATCTTGGAATTGGATGATTTTGGTCTTGATCTCTTCATTTTAAAAAGGTATATAACCTCCGTTTCTAGCCCCGAACTTTGATTCCCACTCTGTCACCTATAAAATTATGGATTAAGCGTGTCCACCTCAAAATTTTATCATTTGGACGTTGTACCCTGCGTATGGTTCATTCAAAAATTCATAACGCTTCCATAAAACCTTTAATTCATGTAAACCCAATGTCAAAATCTCCGTAACAAAAATCTCTACGTTTTTCATGAAGGCCTTAAAGGCTGAATCCTTCCCAATCAATACAATTTTCACAATCTTTGTGGACTTGTCCCAATTTCACGACTACAATGCATACTGTTAGGAAAAAATTCATATCTCCCTCATACGATATTGAAATGAATTTGTTCTTTTTGCTATGTCTCCGTATCAAAGAGATCTATAAACTTCATGAAGGGCACGAAAGCTAATTCCTTAGCCATTTTTCCCAAGAAAATTATTTTGTTCAAAAATTCATTTTTATCACAATCTAGAGCAGTTTTGGTATTTTGTGCATATCTCCCTCGTCCGATGTTGGATTTTCACGTACCATACCTTATTTTAAAGATGAAACAAAGATCTACAACTTTTGTGTTGAGAGTCTTTCCAAATTAACATTATACAATTATTATATATTTATTTGAATGTGTTCTGAATAGGTCACTAGTTACACGTTGGGTATCTGATTTTCGGTACCCTAAATTATTTTTTTGACGTCGCCATATATGGCACCTGCCCTCCATACCTCACCACCTCACGTTGTGACACCCCAAAAATAGGGTTAAATTTTTTCGCAATTTTAGTGTAATTAATTCATGATAATTGCAAGGGATAAGGCTGCTTAATTATTTATTTATTTATTTATTCATTTCCCTGGACCTGTCAAAGACCAATCTCATATGTGAAGATATGAGAAGGTAAGTCAAGAGGAGCAACTAGGAATAATTGCCCCAATTAAAAACAGCGGAAGAATTTAGAAAAGATAATGCTATGTGATAGAAAATAAGGAGGACGACCATTATAAAATTTAATAAATCAGATTTTCCGACCAAAATATTCCAGAAACAGTGTGGGATCAGGGTTTAATGAAAATATAAAAGTAAACATTTCGATCACAGTATTTGGGGACAACAGGGGTCCCATACCTTATTTTAAAGATGAAACAAAGATCTACAACTTTTGTGTTGAGAGTCTTTCCAAATTAACATTATACAATTATTATATATTTATTTGAATGTGTTCTGAATAGGTCACTAGTTACACGTTGGGTATCTGATTTTCGGTACCCTAAATTATTTTTTTGACGTCGCCATATATGGCACCTGCCCTCCATACCTCACCACCTCACGTTGTGACACCCCAAAAATAGGGTTAAATTTTTTCGCAATTTTAGTGTAATTAATTCATGATAATTGCAAGGGATAAGGCTGCTTAATTATTTATTTATTTATTTATTCATTTCCCCGGACCTGTCAAAGACCAATCTCATATGTGAAGATATGAGAAGGTAAGTCAAGAGGAGCAACTAGGAATAATTGCCCCAATTAAAAACAGCGGAAGAATTTAGAAAAGATAATGCTATGTGATAGAAAATAAGGAGGACGACCATTATAAAATTTAATAAATCAGATTTTCCGACCAAAATATTCCAGAAACAGTGTGGGATCAGGGTTTAATGAAAATATAAAAGTAAACATTTCGATCACAATATTTGGGGACAACAGGGGTCCCCCTCGCTCAAGCAAAATCCCTACTCGCTTGAGCGAGTGCCACACAATGCACATTGGCGAAGCAGAAGAGAGTTGAGCGAAAGGAATAATTATGCATCAGGGGGCGATCTCGCTCAAGCGAATTCCGACTCGCTTGAGCGAGGCACACAAACCTCGCTTGGGCGAAACCAGCGAGCCTGAGCGAAATTCATCCAGAATCGAATTCATGATTGACTCGCTTGGGCGAGACTTCCTCACCTAGGCGAACAACTTACAGAGCTGGGCTTATACCCACTCGTTTAATAAGGCTTTCCAATACTTAAGTTTTCACTCAGCGAAGCCCCTCCAAATCCGACTCCCAACACTCGGGTTTTCACTCGGCAGAATCCTCCCGAAACCGACTCAAGGCACTCAGGTTCTCACTCAGCAAGATCATCCTGACTGACCCATCATTCACTCAATCCTTTACTCGGTAAAGTCAGTCCAGACCGAGTCCTCTCTCACTCTATTTTCCACTCGGTAAATTCATTCCAAATCCGGGTCTTCACCCACTCGGGGTTCTACTCGGAAAACTTCCCAGAAACCGACTCTCCACCTAGATGGACATTCACTCGGAATCTCATTCCACGACTGACTCATTACCTGACCGGCTTTTACTCGGCATTTTATTTCAAATCCGACTTCCTCTCTTTTTCACTCGAGTTGAGTTATCCCAGGGGACTTCTGGACAAACTCACACCGAGTATTTCCAATCGGTGTTCACCCACTCAGAAATGTATAATCGGGACACACCACTCGAAACAAGTTACACTGGACTCGGATATTCCCCATTCGGGACTCCACTGCCCAGATCACCACACTCAAGAGTCTTCTCACTCAGATTATGTACACTTCCTCACTCAGAAGGTCATGACTCGGACTTAGGTCACTCGGAATTCACTCGGAAATTCCACCACCTCTTAGTTTATTTCCAAAACTCCCACTTGGGCAGGATTCATTTATGGACTCACCCCGACACCATTTAATTGTCTCACCTGGGCGAATACCATCCCCCAAGATCCTTCGCTCAGGCGGATTTCGTCCAGTAGCTAATTCTCTACTCCCTCCCTCGGGCGAAGCCCCCATTCGCCTGGGCGAATTTCCTCTAGTAAGCAAACACTGATACTGGGACAATCTCGCTTGAACGAGGTTCACTCTCGCCTAAGCGAGAATTGTCCAGAAGTTGATTTTCATTCAGGAGGGACTCTCGCTTGAGCGAGAACCCATCTCGCTCGGGCGAGATAATCAGAAAACATACAGGACGTGGAATTTGAACAACATATCCTGTCAGAACTCCATTTAAGCCAATTCTACTTAATTCATCACATCAATATCATCCTACTAGCTAATTGAAACTTGCTCCCTATGAGCAGACTCATATATTTACATTATAATTCATTACGTGACTACCAAATTACCTCATTACTTACTATACTCCACAAATTAATACTCAAATACGATTTCTCATTCATTTGTCCAAATATAAGGGAAATTTCATTCCAGGTTCATTCCACATACATTCATAGGGTCAGAAACGAAAATAAGCCCTACACAAAAGCTCTCATTTTCCTTCATGACCCATGAAATTACCATTACCTATATGTAAACATTTATCACCTATACAACTATCCTGACAGTTCAAATCTGATCAACATATACAAAATATCAACACATTATAACTATTCCCATAACTACAAAATCATGTGTTGCCGGCCAAGGCATTCTTTACCAAAAAGAGGCTTCTTTCACACTTCTCCTCCACAAAACAGCTCCAAGGCAAGTCCTACAACACAGGAGCTAAAAAGATATACCACAGGGAGAGTGAGTATACTTTCTCAATGATGAAAATCCAACAAATAAGACAATATATGCATGAATGCAATACAAACATCTCCTCCTCAAGAGGAGTTCATCCAATTTTAAATCATTCAACCATCAATTCTCAGTCAAGTACAATTATCCATTAAATTTCTCAGAATCATATCAACCGAGTACACAATCATAGTTAGTAATTGGAAAGGGGAGTTTCCACCCACATCTCACTCAACCTCATCAACAGAGTATCACTCTATGCCATGCTTCAAAGCTAATGCACATGCTAGTGTTTAAAATGCATATGCACGGATCCGATTTCATTTCCTCGGGTGATCGCAACCACCATAATTATACAATCATTCTCAATGGTTTCCCGCTTCGCAAGGGGTACTCCCTCTAGCAGCCTCGCAAGGGGTACTCCTGCCTCATGATCACAACCATGGGCATTCAATCTCAATGGTCCCGCAGGGCCTTTCATTTCAATACCAGGTGATCGTAACCACCGGTCTAATAATCACAGGAACTCGCAAGCCCTTTTATATTTCCAACATCAAGTGATCGCAACCACTTATCAACATCATCATGATATGCATGCCATGCCATGTATGCAATATTTATGCATGCCTCAACCTCATATGGCTATCTCACCTTCTCACCTAAGGTTCATTCATATCATTCATGGAGTGAATAACACATCATTACATAACATGCCATTCATAGCCTTATTTAGGCTTCACCACATGAACACTCACTTCAAACATCATACACAATTCTCATTTCAACACATGATAACACAGCAAATCAAGACAACATGCCATATTACATTAATACATACATTATCATCACAATTTTCATACATTTAGAAAATACACCCCTCTCCTACCTTAAGAGAAGTACGCTTCCGGGTTTAACGTTCCCGCTTCACAAGAGTTATCAAGTCCTACACCAATTATTATAGGACTTTATCAATTATTCATTCAAAAGCCATTTCAATATACATATACATTTCTATGTACACATGATTCTTATCATGTGAAAGCTATCACAAGTTTATTCATTTGCTTACTTAGGCTTCGGGAATTCCTTCCCTTAACTCACCATTCATTATTATTAAAGTAACAACCTAAATTGTTAGGTTACTCATTTACCAAACTTACATTTAATCCCATTTAATGTGGTTTTCATTTATATCTTCCAACTACCATCTCTAATCATCATTAAATGTTAATACTTCTTCATTTATTGCACTTCCCCCATCAATAAATGTTAACCCTTTCAATATTATACATTTCCCCCAATTTCCATAAGTTAGGGTTTCCACAAAACTCACCATCCATCATAAATGCTCATCATTCATAACCCCAACTTCATATACTTCATTTATTACTCATAAATACCCTTATTTATTTCACCCATGTAACACCCTAATTAATTGCAACTAAAAATTCCAAAAATATGAGAAAATTTTTCACAAAACAGTCCCGTATTATTCGATATATGAGGGAGCAGGCAAGCGAAGAACGAAAAGCCTTCACACGCACATAGCAACCTACAGGGAAACTAAAACTGGGGCCGGCTCAATGGGTTTATCGTAACGCACCAACACTAGGGCGGATTGCACAACACCGTTTATTCGCTCAGACGGGGTCTGACACCGTCCAGGCGGAGTATATTTATCTTGGGCGGGCTGTCCTAGTTACTTGGGCGAGGTATGACGCCGCCTAAACGAAATCTACATAACGCCTCTTTAACACAACTACAAGGTAATTTCCTCCATCGGGTATGGACAAGGGTTCACTAAGTAAATCCTCACACTCGCCTTTCACTCAGAAAAAATGAGAAGTTACAGGGTACATATACGTTAGTAGGTTGTGGAGAAAGGAGGATCTGAACCTATTCCACCCAGCTCAACTAAGTATGACGACGCCTGGGCGGACTTAGCCATAACGCACAATTCGGGGTCAACATCGGGGTCTGGATTGTGTTAGCATCACAACGGATAGGAAAGGATAATGGTCGATATCTCACTCTGGTAATTACTCGCTTCAGCGTGAGTCCTCGCGCTTGGGCGAATTGCTCCCACACTTCGGGCGGGGTATGACTCCGCCCAGCGTATCCGACATAAATTTTTCCTAAGACAATTCTCGGTTCACTCAGACTTAGCTATAACCTGCTCAATCAGACTGTCCCTGCGTATCTATTAAAGCATAATTAGGAAACAAGGCAGCACATAGCATCACGCACACCAAAACCATACATCCATATATATACATAAAAGTGCATGTCAATATTTACAATACAAAATCGGACTTCTCCTTGCCCGTAAAGTTCTATTCATCCCCAAAACATTAATATCCGGTATGAGCCAGTCCGGGCTTAATCTAACAACGCCTTAATTAAACCTTCCAAATGCATCAGCACTCCGCCCAGCATTCCAGCTCTGTTTCTGATCCTCCTCACGAGAGACATTCACTGAAAATGGCCACTGCAGGGGTGAGCTTTTACATGTAAAATGATACTCACAGACTCGGTATCAGCGTCAGTACACGCTCCTGCTATCACTCAACCTTTCTCAAGTAACCAAATTCATACAATTCAAACAACATTCATGACACACATAATTCACAGAGTTTATTCCACATCTAAATATATATTCATGCATTCAAAATCATACACATGCACATACATAGATTTATACATCACCATAATCAGCCTTATTTCTATATGCATGCCTGCGGATCCGACTCGGGTAAAGACTCTCAGTTACGGTCCCCTTTTCTTTTGGCCCCTCGTCCCTCAGCTCTTACCAGGTGGCACCGGCCTCCCCACGGCGTCTCGAGACTCTCTTCTCTAGCTCCAACGGCTACCACGAGCTCTATTGGGATCTAGCCAGGGTTGGTAACTGGAAGTCGTTTCCCTTGGGGTTCTTGACCTTCCATGGGTCACCCCACTCTTACTCATGCAACTAACACATTCATTATTACACGTCATCGCGCCATGAACACCTTACCGTAGTCATTAAGTAAGAACGAATATCCCCCACTACTCGTAATCATTCAGTCAGTCACACCAGCGCATGTTACAATCGGTCATCAGACTAACAACATTGAGCAATCCAATTAAGAACATGCACATACATACTTTTCATAGTGACAACAAAATAGATCCATCATTATCATCCACGAGCAAGCTACACCATCGCCACGAAGATCACTATCAGAATCTCAAATCATGCATCAGTTTTAGTAATTGTGAATACATGCACACATGCACAGCATCAGTTCTAATGATTATAAATACATGCACACACACACACCCGCACTCAGCAATACATTCATCCGGTACCGTTCTTAGACCATGCATTCGACATGCAAGCGCCCCCTACCTTCAGAAGAATCCTCAGAAACCTTTCTGTTCTCGTTGTTGGGTCCGGCGTCTTTTTCCTGGTTCGTTCGGTCTTCCTTGGCTTGTCGTATCCTGCGCCTGATTCTGGGATGAAGTGTGGTCCGTTCTCCAGTACTGCAACCCAGACCTCCAGGAGCGAAGAGTAAGATAGAAGAAGAAGAAAGATTAAGACGAAGAGGGGAAGTAGGGAATGAAGTGACGGAGAAGGGAGTCTGAAGAAATAGCAAGTGCGTTTTTTCCGCCAAGGGCTCATGCTTATATATATATATATATGTGTATGTGCGCAGTAAAAGAGGAGTGGGATGGGAGAGTGCGTGTCCAGCAGTCACGTGCACTCCACCCCATCCCCTGACCACCACCATTTTTTAATATTTTAATGGCTTAATCCTAAGTAGTTAAATGCAATTAACAGTTATTTCTTAGTTAAAAATCAAATCTTAATGGTTTATTCTTCATTCAGCATTAAATTTTAAAACGGGGATGTTACAACCCACACCTTAGGGTTCATGCATTTAATGCTTCTTTTCTCTACCCACAACATTTTAATACTCCTCCAAGTTACCATCCTCTATCCTCTAGACTCCAAATGTAAAAGTGGTGGTAAAGAGTTTACCTTGCTCCAAAAAGAAAATGGAAGTCAAGAGTGAGGATGAGGTAGAAAAAAATAAAGAGGAGAAGGGAGAAGCTTCAAGCTACAGCGTCCTCCTCCAAGCTCATTGATGAACGAAAATGAGAAAGAGAGAGAGCACCAATTTGTTTAAGCTCTTGGGGGAGAAGAAGAAGATATGAAGAAGAGGAGAAGGGAAGAGGAAGTGTGTTGGCGTGGAGAAGAAGAGAGTTACGGGAAAATGAGAGTGAATTGGTGAGGTTTTTATTTTATTTTTATTCTTATCACTTAATTCTTCTGTTTTTCACTAAACAGGTTCATAGTTCGGGCTCGATACATGTTCTAAAAATTATTCCGAATACATATTCGGATTCCCAATAACATTATCTACAGCCCTGACCAACGGCATCTCAATCAGAGATACTTGGTCTGACACTCATATCCTATCTGGGTCAGTTTTTCAACTTATCCGGTCACAATAATTCACTAGCAGTTTCAGAGAATCTCAATTTAATTATTTCTTGTATTTTGGAATACTAGTTAGTCCATATTTAATTATTTAATGTTTATTTTCTTAATTTAACTTCCTACTTTAAAAAAATTTCGGGGTGTTACAATCCACCCCTCCTAAAAGAAATTTCGTCCTCGAAATTAAACATACCAGATTCAAATACGTGAGGATACCGCTCACGAATATCGTCCTCGCGTTCCTAGGTGAGTGTCTCAACGTTTCCATGCTTCCACGCTACTTTCACCAATGGTACCATCTTATTCCGTAGTCTCTTCACGGAATACTCAATAATACAAACCGAAACGGGAGAGACAGATAAGTTATGCCGTACATCAACATCATCAAGAGAGATCACGTGTAAGGGATCCTGAATATACTTCTTTAACTGCGACACGTGAAACACATTATGTAGATTCGCAAGCTGTGGAGGGAGCGCAATCTGATAAGCGACATCTCCAATCCGCTCCAAGATTTCATAGGGTCCAATGAATTTAGGGCTTAGTTTTCTGCTCTTCAAAGCTCTTCCAATACCCTTATCACACGAGACTCGCAAGAACACATGGTCGCCGACTTGAAATTCAAGTGGCTTCCTCCTTTTGTCATAATAGCTCTTCTGCCGGTCTTGAGCAATTTTCAACTTCTCTCAGATCATCTTGATCTGCTCGGTAGTTTCCTCAACAATCTCAGGCCCTAAGGCTAAGTTCTCACCAACCTCAAACCAGCATAGAGGGGTTCGACACCTCCTTCCATATAATGCCTCGTATGGTGCCATACCAATACTAGAATGAAAACTGTTGTTGTAGGTTAATTCGATCAGAGGCAAATATTTCTCCCATGAACCACCGTGCTCTAAAACACAAGCACGCAGTAAGTCCTCAAGACTTTGAATAGTCCTCTCAGACTGCCCATCAGTCTAAGGATGGTACGCCGAACTTAGCTTCAGTTTTGAACCCATCGCCTCATGTAAGCTTCCCCAGAATCGGGAAGTGAATCGGGGGTCACGATCAAAAACAATGCTTGATGGCACACCATGTAATCTCACTATCTCCTGAATGTACAACTGTGCTAAATACTGCAAGGAACTCTTCATACTGATTGGTAGAAAATGCGCACACTTCGTTAAGCGATCCACAATCACCCATATTTTGTCACATCTGGACCTCGTTCTCGGTAATTCGGACACAAAGTCCATGGCAATCGCATCCCACTTCCAAACGGGAATATCAAGTGGCCTCAAGGTACCCGAAGGTCTTTGGTGTTCCACTTTCTCCTTCTAACAAGTAAGGCATGCAGCTACAAAGTTGGCAACATCACGTTTTATTCTGGGCCACTAAAAATTCTTCTTTATATCTTGATACATCTTGGTTACACCAGGATGAATGCTAAAAATGCTTTTATGTGCTTCCTCTGACACCGTGTGTCTCTAATCTCCGAATGAAGGTACATACACACGACCTTTTACTTGCCATAAACCATCAACGCCTTCCACAAGAAATAAATTCTTTCCATTATCCTGAGATCTTCTCATCTCTTGTAAATAATCATCATCTCTTTGTTTCTCTTTTACAAGCTCCAAAAACTCATTACATATCTTCAAGGTAGCAAAACATAGCTTCTTGGAGGATTGAACTTCGGTTCCAACATTCAAATTCTGAAATTCCTTAATCAATTCAAATTCTTTGACCATCATGGCCGACACATGCAAGGATTTTTGACTAAGAGCATCCGCAACCACATTGGCTTTTCCCGGATGGTACATCAATTTAAAATCGTAATCCTTCAAGAACTCCATCCATCTCCTCTGACGCATATTCAATTCCTTTTGGTCAAAAAGGTATTTCAAACTTTTGTGGTCACTAAAAACCACAAATCTCGAACCATACAAATAATGACGCCAAATCTTCAAGGCAAACACAACCGCAGCCAACTCCAAATCATGAGTTGGGTAATTAACTTCATGGGGTCGCAACTGGCGTGAAGCATAAGCTATTACACGTTCCTTCTGCATTAGCACACATCCAAGTCCGTGCTTAGAAGCATCACAATACACCATAAACTCTTCTTGTAAATCAGGCAATGCCAAGATAGGCGCAGAAGTCAGCCTCATCTTTAACTCTTTGAAGCATCTCTCACATTCAACTGTTCATACAAAAGGTTGGTGTTTCCTTGTCAAGTTTGTCAAAGGTCTAGCAAGATAAGAAAAGCCTTCGATGAACCTCCGATAATAACCAGAAAGTCCAAGGAAACTTTGGATTTCTGTAATCGACGTAGGTCTAGGCCATGCCATAACGGCTTCAACCTTAGAAGGATCCACCGAAATACCATCCTCGGATATCACATGTCCAAGAAACTGGACACTCGTCAACCAGAATTCGCATTTAGAGAGCTTGGCATACAACTGGTTCTCTCTAAGAATGTTCAACACCACTTTCAAGTGTTCTTCGTGTTCCTCACGGCTCTTGGAATATACTAGGATGTCATCGATGAACACCACAACAAAACGATCCAGGTATTCATGAAAGATGTGGTTCATGTAGATCATGAACACCGCTGGAGTATTAGTCACTCCAAATGGCATCACAACATACTCGTAATGGCCATATCACGTCCTAAACGCAGTCTTCGGAATATCTTCGGTTCTCACCCGAATTTGATGATAACCGGAACGCAAATCAATCTTTGAAAATACCATTGCGCCTCGTAATTGATCCAGCAAGTCATCAATGCGAGGTAAAGGATATCTATTCTTTATCGTTAACTTGTTCAATTGGCGGTAGTCTACACACAACCGCATGGTTCGATTCTTCTTCTTAACCAATAAAACAGGAGCTCCCCAGGGTGACACACTGGGTAGAACAAACTCCTTCTCAAGTAGCTCCTCAACTTGCTTCTTTAATTCAACTAACTCCATAGGAGACATCCTATAAGGAGCAATAGACACTGGTTCAGCACTAGGTACAAGGTCAATAGCAAACTCAACCTCCCTTGGAGGTGGTAAGCCAGGTATCTCTTCGGGAAATACATCCAAAAAGTCAGACACCATAGGGATATTAATGGGATCGGGACTACTCGTCCCATCGGTAAGAGATAGTAATATGCAAAGTTAAGCTATACCTTGCACATCAAACTGTCCCATATCAGAAGAAGGGAAAATAACGGTCCGTTGTGGACAATCAACCATAACTTTGTTGGTAGAGAGCCAATCCATACCTAGTATGATCTCCAATCCCTTCATAGGTAAGCAAATAAAAGACACCACAAATCTTCTCCCATCTAGGAGCATATCAACATTATCACACTGATTAATCGATCTGAGACAAGTACCGGTTGGGGTGGTAACCACTAGGGCATTTTTCATCAAACATACCGGCAATCTCAATTGCCGAACACAATCCTCGGATATAAAAGAGTGGGTTGCACCCGAATCATAAATGACATGAACTGAGTGTCCAAGAATTTCACACTTACTTTCAACCAGGTTGTCTGCTTGTGCTGCTTCCTTACCGGTCATAGCAAATACTCTTCTGGCATTGGGTTGAAGATTTCCACCATCCCTGTTTCCACCACGAGCACCATTGCCATTTCCTCAACCGTTGCCATGCCTTCCACCATTATAGCCACCCCGGCCACCATGTCGACCTCCATTATTTCCATTACCACGGCCCCGACAACCATTGTGGCCTCCGCGGTTCACACGAGCAGGTGTATTAGCACGGTTGGGAACATTAGCTTGTACCAGAGCCGGTCTTGCAAGCATGGGACATGAAGGACGGATATGTCCCACCTGGTCATAATTAAAGCACACAACATCTTCACGGTGCACGCATTCCTGAACATAGTGTGGTCCACCATACCTATAGCACCTCGGCCCATTGGTATTTACATTACCCCGGCCAAAAGTATTACCACGTCCACCGCCTCTAGCTTGGACATTAGAATGGGCACCCCTCAGAAAGTGTCCTCTTCTGAAATTTCCCTGCCTCTTGAAACTAGATGATTGACCCTTTAACTTAGAGTCAAATTTAGAATGTTGAGAGGGAGCATGTTCTTCATAAATGCGGCACTTATTCACAAGTACCGTGAAATTTCAGATTTCCTGATGGCATATAGCCCTTTGAATATCAGGGCGTAGACCGTTCTCAAATTTCACACTTTTTGAGGCTTCAGTTCCCTCTTGTTGATAAGGAGGGTAGAATTCACAGAGTTCTTCAAATTTGGAAGCATATTCTTCCACCGTTATCGCGCCTTGCCTGAGTTCCATGAACTCGAGCTCCTTCTTGCTCTTATAACATTCGGGCACATATTTCCTCATGAGTTCAATTTTAAAATTTCCCAAGTTAAGGGAATAGCAGCAGCATTCATTCTACTCTTGGTGAGTCTCCACCAAGTCTCCGCTTCATCTCTTAGCATGAAAATAGCATACTCCACTTTCTGGAGCTCATTACACTCGAAACTATCAAAGATTCGCTCAACATCACGGATCCAAGCATAGGCTTGCTCAGGCCTAAATCCACCATGAAACTCAGTGGGTTTCCGCTTCAAAAACATGTCAAGGCCTTGAGTACCTTGAACAACAGGAGTAGGTTGTCTTTCCGCCTTTTGTCTTTCACGGTTTTGCGATTCAAGGAGATCCGCAAAACAATTCAAAGCTCTAGCTATAGCGTCATCATTATCTTGACGACGACGGGCCATCTCGATATCTAAAATCATAACATAATATTCATCTAACATTAGTAAACTCATTCATAAAAATTCCTCCATAATCTCACACTATAGCACTTTATCAAAAAATTCAATTACGGCCCTCCTTCATGGAGTCCAATATCAACCAATCTATATTTAAGCTCATACAAGAGTATCATCATATCATAATGTAGTATGCATTCACAGTACATAGGATTCATCATTGAGGGAGGATAGTGTGAAGAAGCTTGGCCGGACTTACAACAATTACTTTCAATCCACAATCAGTTCATACTTAACGAAACAATAAGGACAATCATTCCTCAATCACATATCATGTTCTGGTAATAACAACAGCTAATCACAGTAATACAGAGCTAATAATGCTCTGATACCAGGTTGTGACACCCCAAAAATAGGGGTAAATTTTTTTGCGATTTTAGTGTAATTAATTCATGATAATTACAAGGGATAAGGCTGCTTATTTATTTATTTATTTATTCATTTCCCCGGACCTGTCAAAGACCAATCTCATATGAGAAGATATGAGAAGGTAAGTTAAGAGGAGCAACTAGGAATAATTGCCCCAATTAAAGACAGCGGAAGAATTTAGAACAAGATAATGCTATGTGATAGAAATTAAGGAGGACGACCATTGTAAAATTAAATAAATTCGATTTTCCGACCAAAATATTCCAGAAACAGTGTGGGATCAGGGTTTAATGAAAATATAAAAGTAAACATTCCGATCACAGTATTTGGGGACAACAGGGATCCCCCTCGCTCAAGCGAAATCCCTACTCGCTTGAGCGAGTGCCACACAATGCACATGGGCGAAGCAAAAGAGAGCTGAGCGAAAGGAATAATTATGCATCAGGGGGCGATCTCGCTCAAGCGAATTCTGACTCGCTTGAGCGAGGCACACAAACCTCGCTTGGGCGAAACCAGCGAGCCTGGGCGAAATTCATCCAGAATCGAATTCATGATTGACTCGCTTGGGCGAGACTTCCTCGCCTAGGCGAACAACTTACAGAGCTGGGCTTATACCCACTCGTTTAATAAGGCTTTCCAATACTTAAGTTTTCACTCAGCGAAGCCCCTCCAAATCCAACTCCTAACACTCGGGTTTTCACTCGGCAGAATCCTCCTGAAACTGACTCAAGGCACTCAGGTTCTCACTCAGCAAGATCATCCTGACTGACCCATCATTCACTCAATCCTTTACTCGGTAAAGTCAGTCTAGACCGAGTCCTCTCTCACTCTATTTTCCACTCGGTAAATTCATTCCAAATCCGGGTCTTCACCCACTCGGGGTTCTACTCGGAAAACTTCCCAGAAATCGACTCTCCACCTACATGGACACTCACTCTGAATCTCATTCCACGACTGACTCATTACCTGATCGACTTTTACTCGGCATTTTATTACAAATCCAACTTCCTCTCTTTTTCACTCGAGTTGAGTTATCCCAGGGGACTTCTAGACAAACTCACACCGAGTATTTCCAATTGGTGTTCACCCACTCAGAAATGTATAATCGGGACACACCACTCGAAACAAGTTACACTGGACTCGGATATTCCCCATTCGGGACTCCACTACCCAGATCACCACACTCAAGAGTCTTCTCACTCGGATTATGTACACTTCCTCACTCGGAAGGTCATGACTCGAACTTAGGTCACTCGGAAATTCCACCACCTCTTAGTTTATTTCCAAAACTCCTACTTGGGCAGGATTCGTTTATGGACTCACCCCCATACCATTTAATTGTCTCGACTGGGCGAATACCATCCCCCAAGATCCTTCGCTCAGGCGGATTTCGTCTATAGCTAATTCTCTACTCTCTCGCTCGGGCGAAGCCCCTATTCGCCTGGGCGAATTTCCTCCAATAAGCAAACACTGATACTGGGACAATCTCGCTTGAACGAGGTTCACTCTCGCCTAAGCGAGAATTGTCTAGAAGCTGATTTTCATTCAGGAGAGACTCTCGCTTGAGCGAGAACCCATCTCGCTCGGGCGAGATAGTCAGAAAACATACAGGACGTGGAATTTGAACAACATATCCTATCAAAACTCCATTTAAGCCAATTCTACTTAATTCATCACATCAATATCATCCTACTAGCCAATTGAAACTTGCTCCCTATGAGCAGACTCATATATTTACATTATAATTCATTAGGTGACTACCAAATTACCTCATTACTTACTCTACTCCATAAATTAATACTCAAATACGATTTCTCATTCATTTGTCCAAATGTAAGGGAAATTTCATTCCAGGTTCATTCCACATACATTCATAGGGTCAGAAACGAAAATAAGCCCTACACAAAAGCTCTCATTTTCCTTCATGACCCATGAAATTCCCATTACCTATATGTAAACGTTTATCACCCATACAACTATCCTGACAGTTCAAATCTGATCAACATATACAAAATATCAACACATTATAACTATTCCTACAACTACAAAATCATGTGTTGCCGGCCAACGCATTCTTTACCAAAAAGAGGCTTCCTTCACACTTCTCCTCCATAAAACAGCTCCAAGGCAAGTCCTACAACACAGGAGCTAAAAAGATATACCACAGGAAGAGTGAGTATACTTTCTCAATGATGAAAATCCAACAAATAAGATAATATATGCATGAATGCAATACAAACATCTCCTCCTCAAGAGGAGTTCATCCAATTTTAAATCATTCAACCATCAATTCTCAGTCAAGTACAATTATCCATTAAATTTCTCAGAATCATATCAACCGAGTACACAATCATAGTTAGTAATTGGAAAAGGGAGTTTCCACCCACATCTCACTCAACCTCATCAACAGAGTATCACTCTATGCTATGCTTCAAAGCTAATGCACATGCTAGTGTTTAAAATGCATATGCACAGATCCGATTTCATTTCCTCGGGTGATCGCAACCACCATAATTATACCATCATTCTCAATAGTTTCCCGCCTCGCAAGGGGTACTCCCTCTAGCAGCCTCGCAAGGTGCTTCTCGTGATCGCAACCACGTTTAACATTCCATAAGGTTTCCCGCCTCGCAAGGGGTACTCCTGCCTCATGATCGCAACCATGGGCATTCAATCTCAATGGTCTCACGGGGCCTTTCATTTCAATACCAGGTGATCTCAACCACCGGTCTAATAATCACAGGAACTCGCAAGCCCTTTTATATTTCCAACATCAAGTGATCGCAACCACTTATCAACATCATCATGATATGCATGCCATGCCATGTATGCAATGTTTATGCATGCCTCAACCTCATATGGCTATCTCACCCTCTCACCTAAGGTTCATTCATATCATTCATGGAGTCAATAACACATCATTACATAACATGCCATTCATAGCCTCATTTAGGCTTCATCACATGAACACTCACTTCAAACACCATACACAATTCTCATTTCAACACATGATAACACAGCAAATCAAGACAACATGCCATATTACATTAATACATACATTATCATCATAATTTTCATACATTTAGAAAATACACCCCTCTCCTACCTTAAGAGAAGTACGCTTCCGGGTTTGACGTTCCCGCTTCACAAGAGTTATCAAGTCCTACACCAATCATTATAGGACTTTATCAATTATTCATTCAAAAGCCATTTCAATATACATATACATTTCTATGTACACATGATTCTCATCATGTGAAAGCTATCACAAGTTTATTCATTTGCTTACTTAGGCTTCGGGAATTCCTTCCCTTAACTCACCATTCATTATTATTAAAGTAACAACCTAAATTGTTAGGTTACCCATTTACCAAAGTTACATTGAATCCCATTTCATGTGGTTTTCATTTATATCTTCCAACTACCATCTCTAATCATCATTAAATGTTAATACTTCTTCATTTATTACACTTTCCCCATCAATAAATGTTAACCCTTTCAATATTATACATTTCCCCCAATTTCCATAAGTTAGGGTTTCCACAAAACTCACCATCCATCATAAATGCTCATCATTCATCAACCCCAACTTCACATGCTTCATTTATTACTCATAAATACCCTTATTTATTTCACCCACACCTTAGGGTTCATGCATTTAATGCTTCTTTTCTCTACCCATAACATTTTAATACTCCTCCAAGTTACCATCCTCTATCCTCTAGACTCCAAACGTAAAAGTGGTCGTAAAGAGTTTACCTTGCTCCAAAACAAAAATGGAAGTCAAGAGGGAGGATAAGGTAGACAAAAATAAAGAGGAGAAGGGAGGAGCTTCAAGCTACAACGTCCTCCTCCAAGCTCATTGATGAACGAAAATGAGAAAGAGAGAGAGCACCAATTTGTTTAAGCTCTTGGGGGAAAAGAAGAAGATATGAAGAAGAGAAGAAGGGAAGAGGAAGTGTGTTGGCGTGGAGAAGAAGAGAGTTACGGGAAAATGAGAGTGAATTGATGAGGTTTTTATTTTATTTTTATTCTCATTACTTAATTCTTCCATTTTTCACTAAACAGGTTCACAGTTTGGGCTTGATACATATTCTAAAAATTATTCCGAATACATATTCGGATTCCCAATAACATTATCTACAGCCCTGACCAACGGCATCTCAATCGGAGATACTTGGTCCGACACTCATATCCTATTTGGGTCAGTTTTTCAACTTATCCGGTCACAATAATTCACTAGCAGTTTCAGAGAATCTCAATTTAATTATTTCTTGTATTTTGGAATATTAGTTAGTCCACATTTAATTATTTAATGTTTATTTTCTTAATTTAACTTCCTACTTTAAAAAAAAATTCGGGGTGTTACACACGCCACCTCACTTGAGAGGTGTCACCACCAGACCATCCCTCTCTACTTAGCCCTCCCACATCCCTAATCATCAAGACTTGACTACTTCTTCAAGAAGTAACTTCAACGAGCCACCTTGCTCTCCCTCTTCCAGCAAACATTCTACATCTCACAGCTCCCTAACCATCTAAGTGCCAGGCATCATCACCATAGATCAATCCTCTCCTTCTTCCCTTCAAGCTCACGGCCACACACTCACCACCAACCAATCTTTAACTTTAACTTTTCCCCTCCTTCTGCTCTTGATTCACGACTCTATCTCCACCATGGGCAGCTTCAGCTTCTTCATTTTCTTAATCCAAGACTCTAAGAATTGCAGCTAATCTCCCCCTCATGCTACCTTACTTAACCGTGAATCATAAAGCAAAATCAATGTAGGATTTTACAAACTTAACTCTTGGTTTTGAATCTTTTTTTCTTGGGTAAAAAATCTGTTGGCATTCTGAAAATTTATAGTAATTCTTCTCTATTTTTAAAGCCTAAAACTGTGACACCCTTGTCCATTTTAATTGCATGTGTTGTTTCCTTAGGATCGGGAACCGTAGATGACGACCGGTAGGCGTTTCAGAGCATTTAACAGATTTTTCAGTGAGCTCACGACTTTCTTTCTCTGAGGCAACAACTGTCCAGCAAGGTAACGGGGTTCTACCTCGTTTAATTGCATTTTAAATCATTCCATAATATTGCTTTAGTATCCGGGAACCATCATTTCAAGTTTCATCATGATCCAACAACTAGATTTTAAACCGCATAATTTTTTGTTACCAATAGATAATTTTAATTAAAATTTTATTAGTAAGTGTTTTAATAAATTTCATAAAGCGTACCTCAAGATTTGTGTGCTCGGAAGGAATTTTTATCGCGATCAGAGTTATAATGAAGAAATTAGGAATTTTAGAGTTTAGGCGGGCTCGGTCATGTTTGAATTGGTTGTAATATTCAATTTTAAATTTTTATGTATTATTATGTAATTTGTGGTAATTTCCCCGGTAAGCCCCACTAATAGGAATAGATTTATTGCTAAGCTTCCCCGAAGTCGTCTTGAGAAAAGTACGCATCTCAGGGAATTTCACCAATCAGGATGAGTACAATACTTCATTCCATTTTACCGGATTTTAAGAAAAGCACTATTTTCATTTTTAACGTTATCATGATTTAAAAGTTGATTCAAATGTAGAATAAAGATTCAAGTAAAATCAAGGTAACTTAAGAATCTATGGTAAGTAATAAACAATATGGGTTCCAATATTTTTTTTTGTTAACCAATATAATAAAAGTTACAAAAAAGAGGATTTAGAAATTTAAATTAGAATAAATAATTAATGTGGATTAAAAGTTAGGAAACAATTTATGGAACAAGTATTGGGCCTTCCTCACTAAAGCCTAGATTTTTAGAAAATTAGGGTAATGATTGGATTCTTAAGACACTAAACGAACCACCTAAGGAAAGAAGTAGGAGTTCAATTCTAGTGCAAGGATTAATCTAGTGAATTTAATAAAAAAGAATTCACTAATATCCAGCATAAAGAATAATTTAGTGAACTTAGTAGAAAAAGGGATTTATTAACATCGTTAATAAAGGATGAATATAAATGGTATATGAGAGTACGCTTTAGTAATAGACCCAAGTTAGACTAAAGAAAAATGAACTAAAGTTAAAATGGAATTAAGGGGCAATAGTAAAATAAAACATGGGTAACAAGGAATAAATGTTAGAATTTAGAAATTTTAGTTTAGTGACCAATAAACATAGAGGTAATAAACGGAGCTTTGGAATTTAACTTGGACCAAAAGACACAAAGAACTAGGATAATTTATAAGTTGGGTAACCATTTCTAAGGAAAAACCATGCTTTAACTAGGCCCAAAATTTAGAAGTTAGAAAAGTAATTGGAGTTATAAAATAGTGAGTTGGCTATGTAGAGGTACTGGACTAGAATTGATTAAATGAACATGACTAACAGAAGAATTAGTTAGTAAGAGAATGATAAGTATTAATTAATGGTATTATAGGATGATGGTAATATATGTATAAGTAGTGTAGCAACCAATTAATGATAAAAGAAACGAGGTACTTAACTAGTAGCACTTATTTAGTGGAAGAAAAATAAAGGGTAAACCATTTAGTAGTAACTCAAATTTTATATTTAGAATAAAATTTGACATCAAGGAACTAGAATCGTGCAACGAAAAACAAGTGTATTAATGAATAATGGGGGGATGAATAACTTAAGGATATAAGAAGATCTAAACCATTTCATAAGAAAGATGATAACTTACTTAGTGAAGGTTTAAGTCCCACATAAGAATAGGAAATTCGGTCACTTAGAATTACAATAATGCATGAATGCATAATAAGTAAAGAATGCTTGAAATCAAATAATCGAAAGGCACATAAAGAATTAAACCAAGTGACAGTATCCTTTTAATAACAAGCTAAATTAAGCAAATGTATGATCACGAGGACTAAATGAATAGTAGGGTAAAAATAAGTGGACTAGTATGTAAGAATATAAGATGAGCAATTACGTCTAGTGGCCTATATAAATGATGTGCGATAACTTGTTAAGACGCAGTAGATGATGAATAATACGTGGTGTTGCCTAATGACTATTGTGTGATGACTGTTTTCTAATAGTGAATGTTGATATGTATATTCTGTGGTGTTACCTAACGATTATTATGTGATGGTTTCTTATTACAATAGATGCTATATGTGATATGGTATTATGTAACATGATAAAAAAATGTGACTGTAAATGATTGTGTACATTGATGTATGTGTGTTAGTTACGTGATGGATATTGTGATGAAGTACATGATGAGTGTGGTATAATGAATTATATGCTAAATGAATATAACTTGCATGATGCATTGAATGAGTATATTAAGATGGATAAGAAAAGAATAAAAGAGAAAAGTGTTAGTAGGGGTTCTAAAATGATTAGATTACAAAAAATATGGAAATTGGATCTAAGATGATTAGTGGGCATTGTAGCGTCAATATACCTCATGGTTTTCTGAAAAATGTGAGACCTCGTTTCATTTCTAAGTATAGGGTAAGATCATTATGGAGGTGAAAATTTTGAGAAAGAAAAAAAAGAATTAATTGATATTCGATAAAAAGAGAAAAACCCGACGTTAGAAATGAAACGGAGCCATTGAAGGAACCCTATCTGTAATATCCTGATTTTTACTGATTGAGATTAAGCCATTAATTAAGGGTTAATTGTAGAATTGAGATTAATGATTAATTAGACTAATTGCTGATTGGTTAGAAATGACTGAATAAATAATGATAATAATAATAATGCCAGGCGAAAGGATGCATGTGTCCCTGAGGGTATAAAATAACTTTAGCTCTCTCTTTCCCTCATTTTTATTCATGCTGGACACCTTTCTTCATGCATGCATCTGGTCCCTTCTTTGCTACTATTTCTATTCTTCTTCACCCTCATTCGCGTCGTCCACTTGGGAAGAACAGAGAGAGAGTCGAGAGCTTTTGGGAGGAGCAGAGACGCGGTTTTGTTTTCACTCCCTGTCCTCTTCTTCCTCTCTATCACCTTCTTCCTCTTCTTCTTCTTCTTCCACTTGGAGCTGTCAATGTCCCAGTTGGAAGGCTGTGCTGGGAAGTGCCTTGGAGCTGTGGGGGAGACGAATCCGTTGGAGGGAGGAGCAACTCTGGTCCAGAATCGACGCTGAGTTCGAAGGCTATTGGAGGAGGAGTAACAGAGGGGACGATCGGTCAGCATTGTAACTCGAAGAGTCTCTGAACCCCGACAGCAGGTAGGGGGCGCTTTGCATGTCAAATGCATGGTTTATGGATGGGTTCCGGGTGTTTGTTTAAATGTGATGTATTATGTATGAAATGTGTCGATAGCTGTGCTGTGATTAAGTAATAGTGCATGCAACTCCCGGATTTATGGTATCTATGGACTGTTTAGTGTTGTGTGACTCCGTCCATGAGTGCATGTTAATATTTCTACGAATGCTGACTGAATGCTTGTAAATAAGAGTGTTACCATTATTGCCGAGCGCATGGGTTAAAAAGGGGGTGATTCGCTGAGTTCTGTTTGCAGTTTCATGTTTAAATGTATATGAATAGAATGCCATGATGATTTCCGAATGCATGAGATGTGAGTTGATATGTTGATTTCCATTTGGAATGTTGTGTTGAAATGCATGCTGACTTCATTAAAAATGTCGAGTGGATGTGCTGTAGTATTATTACCCTGATTTGCTTGTTGTGAGTTACTATGACAAACGCATGTGATGCTGTGATGAAACTGTGAAATTCCGAGTGAATCTATATGCCGTGTTGAAACGGTTGTGACCTATTAATGGTTGCGTGAGACGCACTTGGTAAGCTTGGATGCTTGTTGTGAAATTGCATGGGAATTGCATATATGAGAAAAGGGTGACCCGTGGAAGGTCAGGGACCCTATGAGATGACTTCCAGATTCCTGGCTAGTTCCATGAGGACCCGTGGTAGCCGACGGAGCTAGAGCTGAGTCTCGAGACGTCACGAGGTGACCGATACCACACGGAAAGGACTAGTGGGCGAGGGGCCGGGAAGGAATCTGCAACTGAAATCACTGTTTAAGTCGGATCCGCATGCATGTGTGTAAGAGCATTGTTATTGAGACTAACATGATTTGCATGGATTTGAATGATTTGAGTAAATTTCAACTGAATGAATATGTATGTATTGATGCTGTTGCCGAGTGCAATGTGATGTTATGATTGAGACTGTATGTTATTGTGCAAATTCCGACTGGGTAACGTTGTGTGACTTTTATATTATTTGGCAGTGTATGTATATTATTGTGGATTGAGCCATGTAAATTGTATAATTGAGGATTGAAGTATAATCCGAGTCAATAACTGTCATTTTATATGTAAAAGCTCACCCCTACACCATTTTTCAGTATGTGCAGGTCAGACTCGGAAGTAGTGATAAGGCCTCAAGTCCGAGTGAGGTGCACTCCGACTGTAGAGTGCTTATATTGTATTTATTATGTTTAGTCAGTGTAGCCTTGGGCGGCTCTCATGTAATATGATAATTTAATATCTTTGTTTATGAGCAATGCCTATCAGAGTTGTAGACAAGTACACGTATACATATATATAAATACTTTACATGGGTATGGTGTTAATTGCATCGAATAACAAGTGTTGGTGAATGAATAATGTTAGGATGATGAGTATCTGAATGTATATATATATATATATATATGTGTGTGGTTATATTGGTAACCTACGCTGTATTGATTGTGAAGTGTTGTTGAATTATTTGAGGATGGTTGATGGGTGAAATAGTGTTAAGTTGATGATTCCGAGTGAAACTATAGTGTTGGGGCTTCTCTTCCGAGTGGAGAAGACTTAAAAGGATTCTGAGAGAAATCTCTTTTGATGAACCTATTCTGTGTGGGACTTAATGGGAGAATTCCCGAGTAATACTAGGCTTGATTATTCCGAGTGAAAAATGTGTGTAGATCCCGGAGGGGAAAGAGTTTGGGTATTTCCGAGTGGAAATCCAAGTGAACCTCTTCCGAGGAAAGAGTTGTTGTAATGGTTGAGATTGGAATATAATCTAAGTATGTGATATAAGTATAATCCGAATGAACGAGGTTCCATATCCCGAGTGGGTGAGTCTTAGAGCAAGTCCAAGTGGGACTTACTTAATGTTTCCCCGAGTGAGTAAGATATCATATGCCGAGTGAATCTGGAATGAATATTCCGGGTAGAGTAGGATAGTGGAGACCCCTTCTAAGAGAAGGAAGGTCTGTGTGTTCTCTGAGTGAGAGATGTGAAAATATACCGAGTGACGGGTGTACGGTATATTCCCGATTGTGTTGAAGTTAAATACCCCGAGTGATGTTTGATTAGGAAATATTCCGAGTGAGAAAGAGTTCTGGATCCCGAGTGGTAGAATTGAGGGAGTCATTTCCTGAGTGGTTTATACTTGTGACCTATGTGAATGAGATAAGGATCTGTGTAAATCCCCGAGTGAAGTATGAGCGTGATGATTTACCGGGTGAACCTATGTCCCAAATCCGAGTGAGAAATTACCTTGTACCTATGTTCGCCCCAGCGAATTAGACTTAGCTCCTGCGAGTGTGAGTGGATGGAAGACCTTGTGCTGGCTTCGCTTAAGCGAAGGGCTGTCCGCCCGAGCGAGTTGGTTTGCCTCGCTCAAGCGTGTTGAATCTCGCTTGAGCGGGTGAGCGTTGTTTGAGGGATTCGCTTAGGCGCTGTTGTGTTTTCCGCTGGACTGAATGGATTGGTTTAAGCCTTGTCCCTTCCGCTGATTGCTATATGTATGAATGGCTTTTATTATCCCTTGCCTTCCTCTTCTTTCTTCTGTGCCGGTTGCCTTGAGGTTTATTTTGGGAAAAATTTTCCTCATTTTGTTTTTATTTTTAATTAATTAAGGATGTTTCACTATCGAGGACCAATAAATGATTGAGGAAATTTGTAAGTTATGCATCATACATGGAGGAAAAAGGTAGAGAATGGAGTAACTCCTTAGAGCATAACAGTGAGGGGTACACTGAAGAACTGTAGCGTCACGATCCCTTGAGGGAGGTCTTGGGAGTATACCGGGGCAGACCTCCAATGGCTCAGATTCGCACCCGAGGCTGGATAGCCTGGGAACTCTAGTGTACTTCGACTCTAGATGAGGGTTTCTATGACCGTATAGTGCCCGTCTGACCTGTTTTGGATCCATGATTAATTTTTTAGGTTGTATGTCCTTACCCTTCTTTTTGGGAAACAAACTAAGAGAGATCCAGTCGCTCTAGTGGACAAGGGGGGTAAGGTGGGAATATGATATATGTTATGTTGGAATTGTTGAGGAGGAGATGGGCCCATATACATCATACTGGCTAGAAAAATATTGAACAAAAGAAACAAAATTCATGCATTGCATTGTTATATTATGATTCCTTATTGTTATCTGATTGTGATTGTATGAGTACTAGCAATCTCAAAGATGGGGTAATGGATAGGGATGGTTATTTGAGACTAAGAGAAGTGAAATAACTTAGATTGAATGGCTAGGGACCCCAAAGAGAGTGGGAGGTTCCGATTCTAGATTGTTTATATTGTATGGGGTAGGTGTCGATAAGGACACCTTCCCAATTGTTGTGGAGGTGGAAACTCACCCTTACGATAAATTTTTTCCAGACATCATAGAGATGGACACAGACTCCGCATTGAGGATCAGCCAGACTCTTCCCGGGCCAAGGACGAATAAGATAGGTTAATTTTATTTTCTTTTATGGGAGCCTGCGTGCCTTTTTACTTTCAGTATGTACAGTGTTGTCATGACCATGTGTTGTGTATGACTATGTAGTATATACGATGTATCTGTTCCACCAAGTTTTTTATACAAAAAAAACTTCTTCCACATTTTCTAAAACTCGTAACCTCTCAGTTGACCAGGGTAATCTAGTGGAAGAGATTATCCTAGTTAACCGATGGTGTTACAATATTGACATTAGTTTTACCGTTTTAGATTAATTATGATATTCCAAATACTCACCCTTGTTGTGGTTTCTTTTCTTTTAGTAACCAGTGACAGGAAAGGTGTGGATGCCTCGAAGGAAAGTGCCAATTGAGGAGTTAATGCCAAGAAAGCTGTGGAATTATGATTTGTGTAATAGTTTAGTAGATTGCTTTAAATACTGACATATGTGTGTTTGGATTTCATGATAGCTAGAGTTGTAGTTTTGTTAGATTATGGAAACTAAGTGTGGTGTGATGATGTGTGTTTAATGCTTGCATGTGTGATGGATTAATGATAACAAAATAGTATTTATGTTATGAGATTGTGATTTGGATATATTAGCCATGTGTATGGTGTTATGATATTATGTGTGGTTATGGCACAGAGCCATTTGACTGATGAAATTGAAATAGGCAGTTATTGTATTGTGTGTATGAATTTTATGTTAATGCGAATGTGTGAATGTTTGATGGGATGATGAAATAGAGAACATTATGCATAATAGTGAGAATAGGTGTAAATAGGTAGAAATTAGGAACTGGAGGGGTGTTTTTTTGAAACGATGGGTTTTAGGACCCCAGGAAGGGACCGATAGGTTCCCCACCTCATTTACAACTTGTGCATATAGACCTTACCAAGTTTGAAGTCTATTCGATTGGTTTTGTGCATTCATTTGTATTACTTTTGGTTTAAATGCATAGCATATCTTGAGCATATGGTGGAATTTTAACAAACGGACTACACCAGCGGTTCCGGAATGATGAAAATATTGGACTCGTAAAGTTTCGTAGCAATTGGAGCTAAAACGGGCAATTTAGGTATACTATAAGTTGTCCAAAATATAAAATTCTACATAATTGTTGTTGCTGTTATGGTTGTAATTGATTCCATATTTCAAGTTTCGTCAGTTTGTCTCTTTTGTCTTTTCATGCATGTAATCGATTACAAGAATCACGTAATCGATTAAAGCACTGCTAGAATGACTCAAAATTTAATTTTTATGGTACCAAAATGCTTTTAAAGTACATTATGCTATGAATGATTAATATTTTATAATTAGAGTTTTAAATATAGTCATAATTGTGGGATCAAGATTGTTATAACTAAAAATGTGAAAATTTTTTAGTAAATTTGATGAAATTGAAATTAAAAATAAATGTAAATTAAGAAAGACGTTACACCTCAGATAATAATAGTAGAAATATCTATGTAACAAATTAATTGTCAATAGTAATCCTTTAACAATAGAGACCATTTTTAAAATATTAAAATAATAAGGATGAGGATGTAACAAAATTTTCATTAGGAAAAACTTAAAAGTCATTAATTTTACATATAGTAAATATATATATATTTAAGACTAAATATATTTGTTTGTTGATTTAAACTTAAACCTTAGAATTATGTAAACCTTTTTTTGTAAAATAAGAGGGTATCATCGCATCCCCAGGTCCTTCCTCCGCCGCCCGCATAAGACACCGCAACTCTTAAACCGAATCCTGATTTTAGGAGGGCATAAACGTCTTTTAAAGGAATGGCTGCAATCACATGCCTATAGGTTAACGATAACAAAGGCAAGGGTACATGTATATCTCTTTGCGGGAACATGACAGTTAAACAAACATTAACCGGCAAATCTGAACTGAACCCTTTTTCTCTCTTTTTCTCTCTTATATATTTTTTCCAGAGAATAGAACAGAGAAAATTCACCATGAAAGACACTGACGATGAAACAGTGTAACTCTGAATGAAAACTGGGCAAGGCTCAATCAGATCTAATCTATTTTTCACATAATTGGCATAATTAACAACTATAAGATTCTTGTATATGGCCACAGAGACCATAACCAGCACTGTGAATCTCAAACCAAGTGCCTCAGACGGGTCTTCCAAAGGGAAGATTGATTTTCCAGTTGTCAAGAAGAGAGTCGACACCACAACCAAGCTCACCTCAGATTCAAACATGAAATCCCCCTCAACTGTCTCAAAATCTGAGGTATCAATTCATGATGTCTTCCAAAATCCAAATTACGAATTGAAAAAAAAAAACTGGAAAATTTTATGTTGTTTGAACACAATTTCGGGTTTATGGGTAATGCAATGTAATTGGATTGAATTCACAACAAAACCCGAGGTATCAGTTAATGTCTTCAAAATTATGAAGGGTTTATCACAATTTTGTGAAAAATAAGAAATCAACAAATGTAAAGTTTTTATTCTAAATTAACATTAATTGTCTTCTTGTTATTTCGTGCATAAGTTTATCTCAATTTCCAATCTAAATTTTTTCCTTTGAATTCTTTTACCTTGTGCCAATGATAGACAAACCCAATTATGAATTGATAAGAAAATTGGAATCTTTTATGTTTGAACACAATTTTGGGCTTATGGGTGATGTTATTGCATTGAATTCACAAATGGGTAGTTAGTTCTCAATTTGCGGGTTTGTGAAATTGTTAGGTGGGTATGATTCGTATGAAATTAAACTATGTTACTTTTTCAAGGTGTTGTGCTCAATTGAGGAAATTGGGGTCTGAATTTTGTTGATTGTTGTAATGATGCATTGTGATTTATTGGAAGCACTTGTATATGATTTGCCTTACACAAATTCATGAGTCTTTTTTCTTATTTTCAATTTGAATAGAATACTGGTTCTCTATACCATATGCTGTAACATTCTGAATTGTGTTAATTTTGATTGGGATGGTTGTGTATCTGAAAGCTATTTTTTTTTTGTTCTGGGTAAATGTTTGAAGGTTAAATCGAAATCGACATCGTCGTCTTCAAAAACAATAACAAAGGTGAGAGAGAAGAAAGTGTACAGTCTGCCTGGGCAGAAACATGATCCTCCAGAACAGGTTCTGAACTCATACATTTCGATTCCTGGAAATGATAAAATTAATGTGATGTTCATATGTAGTGATCAACTCTCACTCATCTTTGTGGTTTCTTATTGATTGTCTTTGTTGACAGAAAGAACCCCTAAGGGTTTTCTATGAGTCATTATCAAAACAGATACCGGCAAGTGAAATGGCAGAATTTTGGTGAGTGCTCTTTCAATCTTTAGAGTTGTTTACCAACCATTTTCACAACTATGCATGAAATTCAGTTGTACAAAAGTGATGATGAAAAAAAAAAACCTGTAACATAAATTGATGATATATGCTTCAAGTTCATTCATTTGGTTCATATCTTATTGTTTCAGCTTTGAGTTATCTTAATTTTATGTTGCTTTTGTATTTTGAACTTTTCTTCGATTCTGATGGGCTATGGATCAATGTTTATAGAGGAAAAGGAACCAAACAGAAAAATTGACTAACTGTAGCAAGGGGAGTTTTTTTGTTTTAATTTTTTATGTCATTTGCTAAAGAAATTATGTTAATAGAAATGAAATACAAGCAGATTTAAATGAAAGCAAACTTGCGAACATGATGTGCACAAGCTTGGTGAAAAACAAGATCAGATGTAAAGGAAAATGCCTATTGAGACTAAAACCAAAGCAACAGCATGAAATAAGAACAGCTGGAGATAAAAGCTTCCTTGCCTGATAAACAGCAGGTAAACCTCCAAACATCTTGAAATTACAGCAATACACACCAGGGCATCTCTTGTAGGGATCCGAGAACTTCTTGAAGAACACATCTATGTTTCTTAGCTTCAAAACCTTGTACGTCGATCTCACAGTGTACTCTCCATGTCCACATACCTGGTTTGTTTTCCTGCAACTGAGTTCCTTCTGACACATTTTAGAGCATAACTTTCTCGCTCTCAAAAAACTGTCATCTCCAGTCCCACCTCCATTCCCACATCCCAGCATCACTGGCAAGAGGAGAATTGGAGAATCATGATTGTAATGATAGGGGAAATCATAGGGGTATCCAAATGTTTATATTAGAGGTGGTCTTGGCCACTGGAGGACTCTGCACTATCCTGTAGTGTTTGCTTGCATTTTTATTTTGATTTTTCTGGTTTTCTTTCTCTGATTTGGCTGTAGTTGTCTGGCTTGTCAGAGATTTCCTCCAGCTTTAAGGAGCTCTGCTACATTACTTATAGCTGAATATTGTCCAGTTTCTTCTTTCTCAGATTCTCCACTCAATGTTGGTAGCATACATACTCCAGATATGAATTCAAGCAATGGTTATGCAAAACAATTCTTAATGAAGGATGTATCAACTGAAAAAAACACTAACTCCTGTCTCTTTATAGCTTCTAGTCTGCAGTAGTAGCTCAGTAGTTCTCACAAGTCATAACCGATTGATTTCTGTTTTAGTATGTAGCCTACTAAATGATCAAACCTTGCTGTCTTCCAGCATCCTATATGCCTGGATCTCAGTAAAATTTCCGCTGCTTTAGATTTGTGAATTTTGGGATGGAATCATCTCTTTTTTTGTTTTTCTTTTGTTATGTAGAATTTTGGGATTCAGCTACAATTAATCCAGAGTTCTACATTTTCCAACAATGAAAGGGCCAGCAACTCGTGTAAATGTTAACAGAGACACAGAGGAGAGTAGCGAAATTTGAGCACTCCTTGTAGAGACTGGTTACACAATGGATACTGTACTCTGTACACCTTCCTGACATGATTTACTAGTAAAGAGTGGCTGAATCTATGAGATGTTGATAGTTGTTAGAGTTCCGTAAATATAGTAACCGTTTATATTAGGATTAATTAGATTGATTCTATCTTTGTGTAATATATGTTTTAATTATGTATAATTCCTTATAAATGCAAAACCTTTGCTGTGATTACAACACAATTCATGTGTTTTCTCGTTTTTCACTCTCTCAATAGAGTATCTAGAACCTGACAAAAGACATTCTTTTCCATGACTCTCCGGTGAGCCCACTACTCACTGTGTTATATTTTTTTTTGAAACCCTAGTCTTCTTTGGGTTTTGAACTGCTCAGGTTGGCCTTTCCCCTTGTCGTTTCCGCTGCTGGTTCTTTCCAATCGGTGACCACATTGTTGAGTGCGCCGTCTCAAGACAGGCTGATGCCCGCCAGCTGCATCCCCATCGGAGTCCCCACGCACTCTCATGTGCCATATTTCTCCGGTGTGTTTCTCCCACGCGCCGTGCATGGTTGTGCGTTCGGCGACCATTCCTGCCGCTGCTTCTTTGGTTTTGCTCGCCTCTTCATCTTCTACATGGATCTGGTCTCGGTTTTTGGATTGACCACTTATTTCTTCAGCATTAAGCCCTTTATGTGTTGCTGCCTATTATTTTCTCTCTCCTCTCACAGACCCATGGTTACCACAACTCTCCTTAGTTTGATAGTACGAGTTTTACCAACCATGTTGCTGTACCGCCCCCTTCTAAGCAGTTGGATGGTAAATATTATGCTTTTTCGGCTTCTACCTCGTTGCCTCTAGATCTTACTCCATCGCTTTCCTACAATGACTTCCTGAAGTGGTATAAAGACTATCAGGTTTTAGGTTCCACTATTATTACAGGCATCTTTCACTCTTTGGGCCCTTGGATCCTTGATTCTGGGGCCACCGATCATATCACTAGCCATAAATCTCTTTTCTCTTTTTTTTTTCACTTTTGGCTACTTACCTTCTGTTACTATGGAAAATGACTCTTAAACACAGCCCTGAGGCATTGATTTTGTCCATCCTCTTACTTCTTTTCCTGCTCACAATATTCGTTATGTCCTTGATGTTTCTTTTAATTTATTGTGCATCAGTTAGCTTACACAGTCTCTTGATTGTGTAAGTTCTTTCATAAAAGATTCTGTTTCTTTGCAGGACCGGAGCATAGGGCGGATAATTGGTTATGGATTTGAGTCTCACAGCCTTTACTAACTCAATAGGATCTTTCTTGTTGGATCGGCGGCAACATCTCCTCTTCTAGTTCATGCTCAGTTAAGACGTCTTGATACGTTAACGTTGTTGATTCTTAGTCTTTCTAAGTTATCTTGTGAGTCATGTCAATTAGATAAGCATACTCGTACCTCTTTTCCTCGTCGCATTATTAGTCGGGCTTCATCCATTTTTTCTTTAGTTCATTCAGATGTTTGCGGTCTCAGTTTTATTTCCTCTACATTAAGGTCAAGGTATTTTGTTACTTTTATAGATGATTTTTCTCGTTGTACGTGATTATATCTCATGAAAGATCGACCAAAATTATTTTCTATTTTTTAGTCTTTCTTTCATGAAATAAAAACTTAGTTTAGTGTTCCTATTCATACTTTACAAAGTGATCATATACGTGAATATTTATCTAACTAGTTTCAGACCTTTATGGCATCTTATGGTGTGTTGCATCAAACTTCATGCCATTATACCCTAACAGAATGAGGTTGTTTAGCATAAAAATAGGCACCTTCTAGACACAACTTGGACTCTTCTTCTCCCTCTCATGTCCTTCCTCAATTCTGGGATGATGTAGTTCTTACTGCATATTATCTCATCAACCGCATGTTTTCCTCTATCTTGAAAGGTAAAATCCCTCGTCAAGTCCTCTATCCACATCGTACTCTTCATCCCTTATCCCTTTGCGTTTCTGGTTCTACATGTTTCTCTCATGTCCTTGGACCTAGGATCGATAAACTCTCTGCTTGATCTCATAAGTGTGTTTTTGTTGGGTACCCTTGCTCCCAAAGGGTACAAGTTTTACCCTTCTACTCTTCACAGGTATTTTATCTCTACGGATGTCACTTTCTTTGAAAATGTTCCCTTTTACCCTTTTAGGGTCTGGAGCATCTTCATTAGACACTTCCTTTCCTGTGACTCCGCCACCTTCAGTCACCCTTTATCCTGTCCAAGTGTCTCTCCCCCTCCAGACCCTACTCCCTCCTCTTTTGCAAGTATATCAATGTCGTCATTGTCTTGTCATACCGTCACCTACCACGGACATGGTTGCAAACCCATTTCCAGAGCCAACTCATCAAGCTCTTTCTCCAATCCTACCTCTTAAGTCTGATGCTCCCATTACTCTTCGTAAATGTATTCATTCTACTTGTAATCCTTCCCCTCACTATACTGCTTTGAGTTATCATCGCATATCTCCTATATACTCTTGTCTTTCTTCCTTATCCTCTATTTCTATTTCGAAGAATACATAAGATGTCTTTACCCATCTAGGATGGGAACAAGCTACGATGGATGAGATGTATGCATCACAGAGCAGTGAGACTTGGACCTCGTTCCTCTACCACCAGCAAGAAGCACAGTGTTGTAGCCAAGTCCAGTGCAGAGGTAGAGTACCGTCCTATAGCTACAACCAGTTAAGAGCTCATGTGGTTCAAACAGTTGCTTTGAGAACTTCAGTTTGGAGAAGTTGCACAGATGTCACTTATGTGTGATCATCGGGCCGCTATGCATATTGCCTCAAATCCAGTTTCCCATAAGAGAACGAAGCATATTGAAATTGACTGTAACTTTGTTAGAGAGAAAGTCATGTCTGGTGAAATATCTACTAGTTTTGTTAGTTCTAAGGATTAGTTAGCGGATGTTTTTACAAAATCTCTAAGGGGTCCTAAGATTGACTATATATGTAACAAGCTTAGTGCATACAACTTATATGCTCCAACTTGAGGGGGAGTGTTAGAGTTACGTAAATATAATAACCGTATATATTATGATTAATTAGATTGATTCTATTTTTATGTAATATATCCTGTAATTATGTACAATTCCTTATAAATGCAAAACTTCCATTGTGATCGCAACACATGGAATTCATGTGTTCTCTCGTTCTTTACTCTCTCAACAATAGTATTGGACTTGTGAAAAAAATTTAGGCTTTATTCTAATATAGTTTGCAATTCCAGAGCCTTAAATGTGACAGAACTTCACTCCAGCTTATGCTGACTTGAATAATACCACTTTTCCCTTGAACATGCACAAGAAATATGCTGTTTCAACCTTCCCACAGACAAAAATTCAAGGAAAGATTGATCACAGTGCATTTTATATTTATAAGGTATAATGCAATAATGTTTTCTTCAATTGAGGGTCACCATGATTCATTCAGCATAAAATATTTATGCAATATAACAAGCATTATGTCTTGAATGAAGTTTAGTGTTCAAATAGGAGTCTTATTTATTCTTCTTCCGTTTACTAAATTTTGTGTAAAGAAAACCATGCTCAGAGATTACAAACTAAGGCATCTATACTTCAAAGTGCAGGTTAATGGAACATGGGATGCTGTCTCCAGGAAGTGCTAAGAAAGCATTTGAGAAGAAGCAGAGAAAGCAAAAGATGCAACGGACTGGAACTCCTGTTAAGCCATCAAAGCCACTATCTAAAACTGTAACTTCCCAGAAGCAACAACAGGAATCCAAAAATGGTGAAAAAAAAGCCAAGAAAAGAATTGTTGAGAGTAATGATGATGATGGTGAGGATGATGATGATGATTTCAATTTAAGTCATAAAAGAAGAAAAGGGTAGTAAGAAGGAAAGCCTCAAAATAGCTACAGCTGTGTTCCACATTGCTTAATAAAACTTTTATTTAACTTGGGTACAAAATGAAAAATGTGAAAAGACAAGATAAGAAGAAATTTATCAGAAACCTAACAACTGTTAGATCAAAACATTCTTTATGTTTCTAACTTACTCAGGTAAGAATTAACATTACAATTTATGTGACATTGGCAATCTACATGATGACTATTGAAATTACTTTCCTTATTACTTGACATTCACTTATGTGAGATTGAAAACCAACAATCTTCTTAAACTAGCTCTCCTTTCTTTACATATTTCCTCTGAAATTGATATCTGTGCCTGTCTTCACCCCTTATTCCTTTTCCTTTCTCCTATGTATTTGGTAACCTGGTTGAGCTTGATTGAGATTGCCAGTTTTGGAAGTCCCTCTTCTGCATAAGTCTCCTCTAAAGTGCACAAACATGTGTCCACCCTTGAATTAAAGAGGGTTAAATTCACAAGACACTTCAATGTAAATCAATGATGTATACAACCTGTGAACTATAGAGGAGCTATTTTATTTTTACCTTTTTCACTTTTACATGATTATTTACTAAGAAAAAATATTAATGTCAGAAACACAAGGGTAAAACTAGAAACACTTTGTTGCTTTCCCATTTTATCTTTAGAAATGAAAAACTCATGATAATAATTCTTTCCCTACACAATCTAACTAGATTTGTGTGTCCCTTAGAAAAAAAGTGGGACTGGATTTGATTTACAAAGTGGCTGAAAGGACTGATAGCTAGCTGCTTGACATTAATCCACCCCAAGTGAGTATTTGACAACGTGTTTTAGTGTCATTATTGTAGCTTTTCCTAATTCAGTCAGACATATGTAGAAACTAATTTTAAAGGGAATTTGAAAGGAACTTGCTTCTCTGTCTTATTAGAATGTGACACAGCACCGGAAGAAAATTTATAATAGCATGAGATTCTGAATGCACCTTTAGAGGCACGGCAAGCAATTAATCATCTGATTTTGACAAGAACCTAAAATACATTCGTACTTCAATTCACGCCAAGCTTACTAGTTACTAGTACAATTGAATAGGACACCATGCATGGCACCTTCATAATTAACCAAATATCATGTACATCTCATTCTCACTTTCCACTGAGAATCTTTCTTTAGAAAATGAATTTTGTTTCTTTTTATTTGTCAAGGTAATATATTTTTTTAGTCATATATATTCTCCACCAAAAGCAATCATGTTTACAAGAACATTCACATGATGGTGAGACTAACTCTTTTAATGGAGGATTTTTTCATCCGTAAAAATTGAATCCGATACTTTGCTTAAAGAAAATCAAATATGTATCACATAATGACTGAAGACAATATTAAACATTACTTTTTACTAATGTCATTTTATCAATATAAAATAACTAATAATAAAGAAATAATCTAATTAGTGAAGGGTAAATTAGAAATTTTATTCAATAATTATTAAACAATGATTAAATTTGTGGTACGTGTAATTTCTTCTCTTACTAGATAGATATGTAGAAACAGAGGTACTAAGAGTAGTATTAAATATAAGTACCCTGTTGGTGATAATGAAACGATATTTTGTGACTATTCAATAGGTGTTTCGTGTGAACTAAGTTTTCAAGAAGAATTAATCATTGCATTATCCAAAAGTATTGCAGAATAGTAAATGTTGGGCCGTCCAGGCCCACTAGAAGCAGAAAAAAATCATTTTGGCTTAAAGATTATATCTAAGTATATTTTCATGTTGTTGGGCCTGATTGTTGTTTGGCCTTGTTTCTTTTGTTTGGTTATTTAAACATTGTTCTTCCTTTCAAATGAATCAGCAATGAAGTGGTAATTTGTTTCTTATCTTCCTTAGTTTAGTAGTAGAATTTCTCTCTGCCCTAACAGCCTATCAACTGGTGCTTTCATTCCCCTCTCCATGCCTCCCAAGCCTACCACATCTAAGGATGTTGAGGAAGCCCTACAAATCCTAACAGAAAAAATGGGTTCTCTACCTACCCAACTGGACACACAACTTCAGGATCGCATAGGGTCTCTCCATGCCCAAATAGAGAAACAGCAGCAGCTCAACAATTCCCGTCATCAGAGTCTGGAACAAAAGCTTGACTCTAGACTGGAATCCCTTGCTGCTTTGATGGGACAGCTTGCTGGCCACATATCCTTTCAACCAGAGGTCTCTACCCCCTCTTCCTCAGGTACCCCACAAACCCTACCACATAGTTCCCCTACTATTACTGTTACACAAGGAACCCCTATTAATCATACTGCAATACCCCCTATTAATCCTACTGCAATACCCCAATCCATTACCCCTACCCAACCCATTCACATTAGCCAATTCCCAGCACAAACCCAACCTATTCCCTTCCTACCTAACCCTAATACCATTCCCCCACCTTTTATTCCCCACACTCCCTATACACCCAGACCATCGTACCCCCTTAATTTCACTCCTCACTCCCATTCTCAAACTGAGCCTAGACCTCCTAAAGTCAGCCTTAATACATTTAATGGCTCGGAACCCCTTGACTGGCTCTTTTAAGCTGAGCATTTTTTCTTGGTTTACCAAATTCCAATGGATCAACGTCTTTCTTGGGCTGCATTCTATATGCAAGGGGATGCCCTAAGTTGGTTTAAGTGGCTGTACCAAAATAATCAACTTAGTGATTGGCCTACATTCACTAGAGCCCTGACCCTTCGTTTTGGACCTTCCACTTATGTTAACCACCAGGCAGAGTTGTTTAAACTACGCCAATATGGCTCCATTTCCGATTATCAGGCCAAATTTGAAAAGCTTTCCAACATGGTCATAGGCCTTAGCCAGGAAGTCCTCTTAAATTGCTTTCTTTCTGGGTTGTTACCTGAGATTCGAAGAGAGCTGGCTATTCTAAACCCCAATTCTGTCCACCAAGCCATTCACCTGGCCAAACTCATTGAGGACAAACTCAGAGACCAAAAACCCAAGCCTAGTCGTTTCTCCAACCTAACCTCTTCCCAAACTTTTCCTACCACTCCACCCCCTGTTGTGTTATCTTCTCCTCCTCTAAAAACACAAACCCACCACCTACCACTCAAGAAACTTACTCAGGCCCAAATGCAAAAACGTAGAGCTCAAGGGTTATGCTATAATTGTGATGAAAAATTTATTCCAGGCCATCGATGCTCTACCAACCGTTTTCTCTTATTACTAGCTGATGATGAAGTTGATTTCTCCCCTGAACCCCCCCTGAATCCTCCAACCACACACCTTCCCTGACCCCTCCAGAATTGGCCGTTCCTCCTGACTCTACCAATGCCATTCATTTACACCTTTCCACCCAAGCCCTTACTGGCCATCCCACTCCCCGTTCCCTTAAATTTCAGGGCCACTTGGAGGGCTTACCTGTTCGAATCCTAATAGACACAGGGAGTTCCCATAATATAATTCAAACTCGCCTTGCTACCCACCTCAAACTTCCACTACAACCTGTTCCAACATTTCCAGTTTTAGTGGGAAACGGAGAACACATTTATTGTACTGGGTTTTGTCCTAAGGTTTCCCTCTCCATTCAAGATCACTCCTTCATCATTCCCTTTTACCTTCTTCCTATAGAGGGTGCTGACATCGTTTTGGGGATTGAATGGCTGTCTACCCTGGGTCCCATCCAATCTAATTTTGCTGTCCCCTCTATGACATTTACCCATGAGAACAAATCCATCACCCTTAAAGGAGACACCTCAAACCTGCCAACCCCTGCTTCCTTTCACCAACTTCAACACCTATCCCATACCAATTCTATAGCTTCTTTTCACCTTTTATCCTTCCAACATACACCCTTAATCTCCATGTCCACCCCTAACCCTTCCCAACCTGAACTACCCCTAGCTATCCAGACTATCCTAGACACCTACCAACATATCTTTGCTGAACCTAAAGGCCTTCCTCCTCCCCGTCCACATGATCATCACATCCCTCTTCACCCCAACTCAGAACCCATTAAATCTAAGCCGTATCGATACCCACATTCCCAAAAAGAGGCTATGTCATCAATCATCTCTGACATGCTCTCCAATGGCCTTATCATTCCAAGCACTAGCCCCTTCTCCTCCCCCGTGTTACTGGTCCGAAAAAAAGATGGAACTTGGAGATTTTGTGTTGATTACAGAGCCCTCAATGCTATTACCATCCCTGACCGTTACCCTATTCCCACTATTGATGAGCTGTTAGATGAGCTAGGAAATGCTACTATTTTTACTAAGGTTGATTTAAGATCAGGTTACCATCAGATAAGGGTTTCACCCAATGATACACACAAGACAGCATTTCGAACTTTTGATGGTCATTACGAGTTCTTAGTTATGCCATTTGGTTTAACTAACGCACCCTCAACGTTTCAAGCAGCTACGAATGATCTCTTACGTCCTTACCTTCGACGTTTTGTGTTGGTTTTCTTTGATGATATTCTAATCTTTAGCTCTACCATTTCAGATCATACAAAGCACTTACAATTAATTTTTGAGTTACTTGATTCTCACCAATTTTATGCTAATTCTTCTAAGTGTGTTTTTGCTGTGAACACTGTTAGCTATTTGGGTCATCTAATTTCAGCTAAAGGTGTAGCTCCTGATCCTAGCAAAGTCCAAGCAATTTGGGACTGGCCAGAACCCCGATCTCTCACGGCACTCAGAGGATTTCTTGGCCTCACCGGATTTTACAGAAAGTTTGTAAAAAATTACGCCTCTCTCGCCGCTCCTCTCACCAATTTGCTTCGTTCCACTACTTTTTCTTGGAGTACATTAGCCACAGAGGCTTTTACAACTCTAAAGCAAAAAATGACGCAATTGCCTACTCTAACTCTCCCTAATTTTGACAAGGTGTTTGTAGTGGAAACAGATGCTTCTTCCATAGCCGTTGGGGCAGTCCTCTCCCAAGAAAATCGCCCCTTGGCCTTCTTCAGCAAACGTCTTTGCCCTCGGATGCAGGCCTCCTCTGCATATGTACGAGAGATGTATGGTGTCACCGAAGCTGTTAAAAAATGGCGTCAGTACTTGATTGGAAGACATTTCCACATTTTAACTGATCAGAAGAGTTTACAACATTTAGTTTCTCAGAAATTTCATACACCTGAGCAAATCAAGTGGGTCACTAAACTACAAGGCTATAGTTTTGAGATATTTTACCGTTCTGGTTCAAGTAACAAGGTGGCTGATGCGTTGTCCCGCAGCTATGCAGATGAATTTTCCCTCCTCCTTTCCCTATCGTCCCCCATTCCTGCTCTGTTAACTGAACTTCGTGATTATTGGACAAACCCTGAAGGCTCACAGATTCTGCCAAAGCTTCTATCCAATCCTGCTCATAGAGAATATTTGCATGAATCCCATGGGTTACTATACTACAAAGGGAAACTCTACATTCCAGATTTACCTGAACTACGCCTGCGGCTCTTGCAAGAATTCCATTCCACCCCACCCGCTGGTCACTCTAGCCTTAAACCCACGCTGGCCCGCATTGCAGCTTCCTTTTTCTGGCCTGGACTCTACAAGGATGTTAAGTCCTTCATACAAAATTGCGAAGTTTGCCAAAAAAATAAGTACCTGCCACAGAGAAAAGCTGGATTATTACAGCCACTGCCAACACCTAATCAAGTTTGGGAGGACCTCACCATGGATTTTATTACACACTTGCCAACATCTTTTGGTCATACAGTCATCTGGGTTATCTGCGACAGACTTACCAAATATGTGCACTTCTTAGGTTTGCCCTCCAAGTTCACTGCTCTAGACTTGGCCCAACGTTTTTCCTCTGAAATATGCAAACTTCATGGAATTCCAAAATCCATCGTCTCTGACCGAGATCCCTTGTTCTTAAGCACCTTTTGGCGTGAACTCTTCCGCCTGCAAGGAACAACTTTAAAATTCAGTTCCTCATACCATCCACAGTCTGATGGCCAATCAGAAGTCACAAATCGTTGTTTGGAAGCTTACCTTCGCTGTTTCACCAGTGAGACCCCGAAGCAATGGTTTAGATTCCTTCACCTGGCTGAATATTGGTTCAACACGACAGTCCACTCAGCAATTGGCATGTCTCCCTTTCAAGCTCTGTACGGTCGTCCACCACCCTCCTTACTCCATTATATACCAGGATCTGCGACCAGTGCGTCCTTGAATACGTCCCTACAACAACGTCAGTCGCTGTTAGAACAACTCAAGCAAAATCTAAAAAAAACCAGGCAGCGCATGTTAACCCAGGCAAATAAGAACAGAAGGGACCTTACCTTTGAAGCGGGTGATCTTGTTCTTCTTCGTCTCCAACAATACCGTCAACAAAGCGTGACTCGACGCTCTTCTCAGAAACTGGCAAAACGATTTTTTGGGCCTTTTAAGGTACTCCGTCGCATTGGGGTTGTAGCATATGAACTGGAGTTGCCACCGTCGTCCCGTGTGCATCCGGTGTTTCATGTATCCCTCCTTCGAAAGTTTCATGGGTCCAACCCATCTGAGCAGTTTAGGCCTCTTCCAAATGCGATGGAAGAAGATGAAGATTGTTTAGATGCGGAGAGTTCCAGGGAGAAGGAAAAGTCTTCACCACTTCTGGATTTAGACTCCAAAATACGTAAAGTACAACCAAATTCCCATAGAGAACAGCTTGCCCGTAATTCACGTGATTTGGTCCTCTCTCCGCATCTCAAGAGCACATCTGAACCGTTGATCTCCAATTCAGCTTCCCAAGTGACTGCACCAGCTTTAATGACCAGGCCCACCACTGATCACGTGTTTACCAACAGCCAAAGCCTTGAACCGTCGGATGCTCCACGGTTCATTTCACACACATCCGCACCATCCATTCAAATTCTGAAGTGCAATACAGCTGGTAGTCCACTTATTCACGTGGCCCCTGCTGATAAAAGCAAATCCATAATTGCTTCTCATTCTCCCTCATGCAGCGTGACTTCCGCTCCACCAACCAATGCGGGCCACGTCACTCCTGCTCCAGCTCCCAACCTTGCGGACAAGGTCCCTTCAGAACCGGGGAGTATTGTTGGGCCGTCCAGGCCCACTAGAAGCAGAAAAAAATCATTTTGGCTTAAAGATTATATCTAAGTATATTTTCATGTTGTTGGGCCTGATTGTTGTTTGGCCTTGTTTCTTTTGTTTGGTTATTTAAACATTGTTCTTCCTTTCAAATGAATCAGCAATGAAGTGGTAATTTGTTTCTTATCTTCCTTAGTTTAGTAGTAGAATTTCTCTCTGCCCTAACAGCCTATCAGTAAACTTGCATGGAAAGTTCAGGTATGACCCCTGAAGATATCACCAGAATTACCATGAGATTAGAACTTGAGAAAGCATTAGAATCATTGAGAGACCATATTATGCATGAGATATATTATTTATTTGGTAATCAGAGGCCCCACTTACAACATAAGAATTTAATGTGATAGAAGTGTGCTACATCCTCCATCTATGGGCAATGCATGTGACCCTATAGCTACCAAAGCGGTGAAGTTGCACGTTTCAGTGAGGACTCATTCTCCCTTACCTCTGTTTTCACCCATAAATAATTAAATCCAGAGAAGCACACCACCCAATCACTACTTATTTTGATTTTGTGATATATATAATTATATTATATTCCATGTAAGACCCGAGTTATTGAACTGCATTGAGGTTTTCGTACATAAATGCTCCAGAGTATACGAACATGGGTTTCTGGCAGTTAGATCATTGTCATTACCTTTGACTCAAAGGTAGAAAATCCTTAACTACAGAGATGCCTGACTAATGATATGTACGTTACATAAACAAAAGAATAAAGGTTTATAAATACATATATGTATCTTTGAGACAGACCAAATTCTCAAAAATTGCACGTCAAGTCCTTCATGGAATAATTCCTCATTCACTAGGAGAAATTATTATACGGTTGAAGACTAAATTATTCATAATTGGGCTAATTTCTGTGTAACATTTCACACGTTTAGCTCTTATTAATACGACATATAAGAGAATTAGTTTTGTTCTGCAGTGTCTCAAACTGAAATATAATTTCTCATAAAATAGGTCGTATATGTTTGGAACATGCAGAATAGTGGACTAAATATTAACACAATTGATGTTTAATGTAAACATAAAATGTTGGGAGTAGGATTCATACTTAATCTCCACACTTCTTTCTCTTCTCATTTATCGTTATACCAATTAATATGAAAAATAATAATTGATACCAAATTTGCTAATTGCCAACCTTAAACTAACTATTAATCAGTTAATAGAATATAAGTAATTAATAATCATTGAGTTATGACTGATATAGATTGATTCATTAAGAATACACACATGAACTACCATACCAACTATGAAATAATTTATAAGAAATACAAGACAACCAATCCGAAATGTCACAGAATCCTCTTCTCTTCAGGCAGAAAATAGTGCTATTTGCCACAGATGTTACACTCTAAGTTTAGAATAAAATGTGATATGCTCTCCATGGTTAGTTAATCACAAGTGCTCAAAACTTGATGAAAATTTATGCAATAACTAACAAGTCTAATTGGAATTAAATGTTATGTTTTTGTTGCCTTGCTTTGGTGCCAATCACCTCCCCAGAATTACAACAAAGAATCCCAATTCATTGATTCACCAACTTAGATCTTAAAGGGGTGTGGCCTTGTCGGGCCTTGAGAAGATGATCCATGCTTGAACATGGCCCATACGTTGTTTAATCGTTTTCTTAAATTAAAAATGAGTGGTTTTCCCAAAAAAAAATTAAAAATGAGTGGCAATAATTAGGTTCCAAGAGGTTTCATTTTTGTGCAGATGAATTCATGAGCCTTATTAAGACCTGTAAACTGTAGAATGAAAAGTTCATTTTTTGTATCCAAACAGGTATATATCAATCAACAGACAACAGCTCATTTCACAGGTGCAATGTCCACTTCTTTTCACAATTAGGCGTACTCTAGACTGGAGAGGGTACATAGAGAGAACAACAACAACCGTGAGGACTAAATTATGAACAGTGCCATGACTATAATTGATTTTGAGTGAACAGTTAAATTGATTTTTAAAAAAAATATGATACTTACCAATTGATTTTTTTAAACTATGATTATCTGTAAATAAACTATGTAAATAAACTATGAAGTATAAACATTTTTTTGTTTTGACGTATCTCATATTGGATACCTTTCCGACTTCTAATACTTACTTGATATGTATCAATTTTTTTACATTTGAAGTATTATTAAACACTTGAGTTAATATTTTTAAATAGATGAAGATATATCCATATTGTTAAAAATATATTTATTCTTTGTAAAAAAGTTAAACTTAGAATATATTATAAAATATTAAAAATGTATAATGTGTGGTGTCCTTCTATCATGTATTTCATGTATTTTAGAAGTTAGCCGTGTCAGAATATTTAACAAGAAATTGATTTGATTACTAAATAAAAAAATGGTTATATAAAATAACCATTGACTAGGTCATTTGGAATTCAATTTTCTTCTGAAGTAACTTAATGACCATCTTTTGGGATGATTCATCTTCTTTAGCTTTCCATGATGACTAAGAGTCTCTTTGGTTTAACTTTGCCTCAACGAGATATGTACACAATGTCTAACAGTCCCATTTTCTCTGCACCCGGTTTGACAAAGATGAAAAAATTGTTCAACCAACGAATTAATTTCATGCCGTTTATACGTGATTTAGCTACTCCAAAAAAAAAAAACAGACACTAACTAGTTGAATCATTATGCAATAATTGGTACAGTAAATCACAGATTTTTAATGTGCCAATTCTTTCTGTTTTTTTTCTTTGAAGAGCCTAATGTGTCAAGTCTTAATATATAATAGGAAAAGGGTCCCTTTGAAAATTTGGACATAGCAATGTCACTCTGATATCTGGGGTTAGCCCATTTATTGAAATTAAACCTCTGTTCACATATATGGACGTGGCAAGAATGAACAATCTATGGTGCACCATACGTGCAACACAAACGTTGCAGTATTGTGGAGTTGGGACCCATATGCAGCGTGTGACTCCTCTTTGGTGCCTCAGATGTGGGGTGGTGAAGATGATATTGATATCAATTTACCACACTACAACTACTACCAGATCATGAATTTAGACATTCACTCCATTGAAAATTTTCATTAAGGTTGCTACTAGACTAGTGCATTCGTTCCCACTTGTAATTATTATTCTGGATTAACTAACATCTAATTTTTAATTTATTGATTAAATAAAATTGGATAGTGTCTTAATATGACTAACACTAACTAAAATCTAATTTTTCATTTATTGGTTAAACAACTTTAGAAGATATCTCAAATGATATTAATAATTGAATGATGTATTATCTTTGAATGGGTTCTCAAAGATGCACTAATTTGTCTAGATACTTCACACCTTTTGTTTTTCTGGTGGATTAGATATTTCAGACTTGCAAGTCTAGAATTGAAGAAAAAACGAAGAAAGAGGTCATTGCACCCACGAGGAGTGGAAAATATAAATATATATATAGCCAAATGGAAGATATCAAAGAAAGGTCCTTAACCTAAACATCGCTGGCTCTATCTAGTTTTAAAGGCACTCACATGTCTTGGTTCGTTACATTACATAATCTCTAGAATAGCTCATAGAGATGATATACCTTCCATTAATCTGATGACCTTTACATGTGCTATATACCAAGTTACTCAGAACAACCATTCCTCGACAAATGAACTATTTATGATCAATTTAAGTAATCCGTTAACAGTCAAATAAGAATGTATTAGAAGCTGGTGATTATAGCACATGGATAGATGATAGATAGTTAGTTAGTCCAATCACACGTTTTAGTTGAAGTTTAATTGGGGCCAAACAATTCAGAGCTTTCTAACAAATTCTTCATTATGACATAATCAAAACAAAGAGAATCACAGGGAGAACTTAACCGCAGCATGGTGTGAATTCAAAGTGCCTATTTACCAACTAATTACGCAAATGGAGTTTGTTCAATAACACCATCTAATAATAATGTTGTTCAAAATATATTTTAATTTTATTTGGCTCACAAATTAAAAGTTTGCTTCTAATCAATCCGGTTGAACACCGTAGATTAGAACCAAACAATCATTTTAAAAAATAAATAAAGGCATAAATGATGGCCTAATTGCATTAATAATTAGTGGGATCATGTACGTCAGCACTTACATTTACAAATCCACCAACCAACCTATGGTTTTAAAGATGAAATGAAAAGTTACACATAAGAGAAAATGATTAAATTGCAATAGGGGGAAGGGGCAAGTTGGAGACACAACTGCAGGTGAAGTGGTGTGTATTATAATGGGGCTGAAAAGCTGTGTGATCTTGAACGAATACACGGATAAGGGATAAATGAACAGTGCAATGTGGGTGAAACCGGGTGCTGGGGGTAAAGATTAGGCTGAAAAGTGTGTGATGAAGTGAACAGTGCATACAGAGCAAAACCAAAACCAAAAGCAAATTTGCGTGGCACAAAGAAAGGGTGACCCATTGTGTATTTTGTACCCACCGGGGCTTGCAGAGTGACCCATTTCTCTTGTGGGTCCTCCATCAACCTTTATAAGTGTTATATGACTCATTCAGAAGTGACTCTACCACAAAAAATTTAAAAAGCTTAGCTTATCAAAATTTCCTCCCTTGCTTCACTTGCATGCCTTTCTAATCCTCCATGTCAATTCCTCTCCTTCCTCACTCCACATAAACCTCTCTAAACCTCAATTTCATCAAGTAACTCTTCAAACATAGTCTCAAACTGCAGTTTGCAACTACAATCGTTGACTTTCCTCATTCCACAGTTTTTGCCAATAGACAAATGTTAGTTTGTTAATTTTAGTTATTAAAAGTATCATTAGAAGATTTAAACTCACAACTTTTTGGTTTTTTTTTATTTATCTTTAGAAATACATTTGTTATGTTTCTTGATTGTTTAAGCCGTGGTTCTTCTTACTAATGTCATAGTGTGTGTTTCTGCCACAAACGTCAACACTACATCTTTGTTGGTAACTATAACTGCAATTCCAAAGCTATAACAATCAATGCGAGATTCAATGCAGAATTCTCAGAGTGGTTCAAACTCATTCTCATCATCGTCGGCGTCACCACCATCGTGGTGTTCTCAGATACCGGAGAACAAAGAAGTGAAGTGTGAAAAAAGGAACAGGGATTCGAACAAGGACATGGTGTACAGAGGGGTGCGAATGAGGAACTGGGGGAAATGGGTGTCTGAAATCCGCGAGCCGCGGAAGAAATCACGCATATGGCTAGGCACATTCCCGACACCGGAAATGGCTGCGAGGGCACATGACGTGGCAGCGTTGAGCATAAAGGGAAACAACGCCATTCTCAACTTCCCCGAGCTCGCCACGTCGCTCCCTCGCCCCGCCTCATTGGCCCCTCGTGACGTGCAAGCGGCGGCGGTCAAAGCCGCTCACATGGACTTGCCTTCTTCTCCTTCGTCGTCGACGATGGCCTCATCTTCTACACAGGCAACGACTTCCTCTTCTTCGTCTTCTTTGACTTCGTTGGTTTCAACGATGGACTTATCAACTGCATCCGAAGAACTTAGCGAGATCATTGAGTTGCCAAGGTTGGAAACGAGTTATGAGTTTGAGAATGAGTTTGTGTTGGTGGATTCTCAGGACACTTGGATGTATCATCCATGGTCACAAACCACACATGATGGTTGTTGTGATGCTGCTGACGTGTTTCCGGAGAGTGGTGTTGTAACCACTTTTGAGAGTTTTCTGTGGAATTATTGATATCTCTTCTTGTTTTGTTTGTCTTTCGTGAATGCTTTTGTGATATGACAAAGTGCAGTGTCTTAAATAAATGCTATGAATGTGTTTCTTCTTTTGAAATTAGACTTTCACCTCATTCTTGACTTTATTTGGATAAGTAAATGAGGTGAAATTATAATTTTGAGGGGAAAATAACATACCAAAGTATTTGGTTTTAGATACTGTAACTAAATTTTATCTCTGTTATCTGTTGTTTAAAACTTACATTTTTTTCCTTTTTAAGTTTATTTTGTTTGTGTTCTTAGTCCTTTGTGGTTTTTGGTTGAGGGATTTTGACACGGTTCTTTTGTTTGATTTTCAGTATCTGTTTTGCTTTGTTTGGTCTCCTCTATTTGTTTGTTTGCTGTGTATACTTATTATCTAAGCTTGCTGTGTATCATCAATACTCAATTCCTTCCTTTTAATTCAATTGTGTTTTTTTTATTTTTATACATACACTTTTGATTTAAACTGTGAACACTTTATATACATATATAGAGTGAGAAACAATTTAAAAACTTCGGTAAGCTATTCATCCAAGTATTTTAACAAACAAGTAAAGAGATTAACCATATATATATGGCTAAATAACAATTGCGCAGATTTTAGAGTACGAAATATGAATGTTTAGGAGTAGACTATTTGCAAAATGGTCATATATTTCTGTTTTGGCAAATGTTGTTGTGCACTATTTAGTGAATTATGTCGATATAGAAAACCAGCTAAAGTTTGAGCATGAGAAATCTCAAGATACGTGTCTCAATGCTTAGTCTCTTATGTCTTTGTAGAGACTACGTTATTGTTTGAAAGAACAGTAGAGAATAAATAAATAAATAAATCTTCACATTAGGGGAATCTTGATGATGATGTTGTTGACCATAATCTATCTTCCGATTGGGGCTTATTGCTCAGTACAGGAGAATTTTCTGTTAAAAAAGTTAAATTAATTAGCGGACAAGAAAGGAAAGAAAAACTTAAGCAATTAAAGAGAATGAATTGAATAATGTTTGTTTCATTTCCTCATAAGTTAGGTGGATTAAATCATTCAACAATATGCCTATTATTATATTGTATTATAGTAATACCTCCATATTTTATTATTATATGACTCTTTTCAAAGGGTTTTTTATCCCTTTTTATAGGATTTTTATCAAACTTTATACCCTTATTTAATTTTTAACCAAAAAATCGTTATTAATATATAAAATTTTTGAAATCAAAATAACAAAACTTATTTTTTTTATTATTGTTATTATTCCCCATTAGTACAAGCTTTAGAATTGGGAAGAGAAGGTTTTGAATTTGCAGGAGACAGAACCATCAAAGGGGAATGAAAGAAACTACGCAATAAAAATGACAAAGGCAGTTTATTGGAAATCAAGAAGCGTTTGAAATTTAAAAAAGAAACATGAGATTGACAATAGACATCAGAACACAAATGGAAACATTACAAATAAAAACGGAATCCCCAACAACAAAAGGATTCATTCGTTTTTCTCTGATTTTGCCTCTCCCCTTCAACAAAAGGAAAGAACACACCAACAACACAAAAAACACCACTTTGTCTTTCCCCTCATCCTTACCTCCTTCACCCACTTCAAACCACCGTAAAAACCCCCTAAAAAGCCTATATCAACAACATAAAAAACCATCAAAACACCCCAAAAGGAAAAAGGCCAAAAAAGAAGGAAGAGGACAACCTCACCACCGACCACCATCACCGTTGGCCGTTGACCGGCCTTTGCCTGACCGTTGTCACCGTCCCGCCCCAGCCGTTGCTGAACCTGCTGCCATTGTGGCGCCCCTAATATAATAGATGTGACATAATAATTATAAGGATAAATTTTTCATGTTTTAAAGTTCATCACCTTACCTAAAAGACACCACAAATTAAAAGAAAATCATTTAACATCGAGCCCTAAACCTTTGATTAGTCACACTTCCCATATATGAAGATATGAGAAGTGATATGAGAAAAGTTCATCTTAGAAATATTGGAATATGTCATAAATATCACCTATTAGTCCCAAATTGAAAATCATAAAAAGTTGGGTTCAAACCCCTCTTAAATTTAAGTTTTACAATGCAGTGGGTCTAGTGTTTTACGCCTAATGAGAGTTAGGAGACTCCAATTGAGATGAGCCTAATTTCTACACCTCCCTAATACATTTATCTACAACTTTTATGAAGAAGTTAGAGGCCAAAACTGTCATTAAGATACCCAAAATAGCAAAAAAAAGTCATTAAGATACCCAAAAGAGCCAAAAACAGCAAGGGAAAAAACAATAGTTGAAAAAATCTTGACAGTGGCCTTTCCACTGGTCGTGCTTTCACACCACTGGCTGTGGTTGGCACTGTTTTGGACACCAAAACTCTTTTTATACGTTTTGAGGAAGTGCCAACCACTGGCCGTGGTTGCAACCATTGGCCGTGGAAGGTACTGCTGCAAGCACCATTTTGTAGCTTTTTGGTCCTTATGTTTTTGCCAACTTTGGGTCCCCTTTTAACTAGGCTATTCAACTCCAATTTTCATGAAATTTTAAATACAACTTACCTACCTTAATATCAATTATGTGGCCAAGTTTCAAGCCCAAATTCCATCCCAATCAAAATCTAAGTTATAAGGTAGTTTTATGTATATTTTGGGCATTTTACATGACATACCAAAATACAATTGGCTAAGTTTTGGTCTAAACTTTCTATGGACCTACATTCATATATGTAAATGTGACTTGCTCCATCAATTCTCATCCAATAACTCATTTTCTAGATCAAGATATGCTCTAGTGGCAATTTAAGCCTCTTTTAGCCAAACCAAGCATGCCAAATTGCAAACTTTGGCCACAACCAACTATGCACATAAGTTTCATACATATATTATGACTTGTAGGTGACCTCTACATGAATACTTATCCATTAAATGAAAATACGACCTATCCACTTCCTGTTTTTGCATTTAATTCACAATATTAATGATACACAAGTCACATTTTCATTACCAATGATCTTAGATCTCATAATATCATCATTCATTCATCAATATAGCATAAAAATTATTGTATCAAAATTAACATCAACTATTGTTAAGGTCATAAAAAAAATTACCCTTCCAAAACACTAAGGTCTAATTTTCACACATGACCCTCAAATCAATATCCATAACTATCCAAATATCATATACAAAACATAAACATTGTGCTTTTCACAAACACAATTGTCGGCCAAGGCACAAGGGCTTCCTTCCAATATTTACCTCCTTCAAGCTCAACCTCCAAAATGTGTTTGAATATGATTACAGGTTCAAGGATTTTGATAATGACAAAGGAATCTTGAAGAATATCTTGTAAAAACAAGATTTAGCATCAGACCTGCAAAAACAGCGTAGCAAATCGATTAGAGAGACAGAGCTAATCGATTAGATAGCTTTTATTTTGAATTAAATGTATCAGGAACATAAGCTAATCGATTAGAGAGACAGAGCTAATCGATTAGATAGCTTCTGTTTTGAATTAAATGTATTAGGAACATAAGCTAATCGATTACAAGACCTCAGGCAATCGATTACAGAGCTACTGGAATGACACTAATCGATTACCCAAGTGTCATAATCGATTACCAAGACAAGAATTGAATTAAATGCACCAGGGTTCTGACTTGAAGATAATTGATTAGGTGGTGAATGCTAATCGATTACAGCACGAACTGGACTGAAAAATTCGAAATGTAATCGATTACAGCTCGAGGCGTAATCGATTACGATAGTGGGAAAACATATTTTAGTGGGAAACCAGCTCATTTCTTCAGCATTTTCTCAGATGCCCACTACATGCAACAGCTAGAAGGTCTCTCAAGCTGCTCCAAGGCTCTATAAATGTAAGGGAAACACAAGCACAACAAAGAGAAGTAAGGGAACAACAAGGAACAAAAGGAAATCAATTCTACAATCATTCTTGGTGCTTAGTGAGTTTTTACTCTTGTATATTCTGAGATTTCATTTGTATATCCTCTCTTGTTGAGAGCTAAAATTTGTGTGAGCTATCACTTGCTTATCCACTCTTTTGGGAGAGTATTTTTGCTTGTAAACACAAACATCAAACACCAAAGTTCATTCTAGGATTGAGTGGTTATTCACTCTAGGTTGAGTGGTTACAAAGGTTGGGGTTCAACCTTTGGGATATTGTAAGATTGAGAGATTGAGTGGGTTGCCCTTGTACTTGTGAGGATTGGGTTCTTGAGTGTGGGACACTAGGAAGCCGCAATTGCTCAAAGTTGTATCTCTAATCTACAATAGTGGAAATCCTCTAAGTGGGTTGCTTAGAGGCGAGACGTACACCGGGTTGGTGGAACTCGTTAAATCGGTTTGCAATCTCTTCTCCCTTACTCTTTTACTTTTATATATTGCTCTTGATCGATTTGTGTTGGTTGATTGTGGTTTGTATATTTTAGCTTGCTTGATTTGGTTAATATTGAACATTGCACACCAAGTGTTTGATAAATTTCCTTATCCATATTTGTCTCTTGTTTTGAATTATCTTGTGTACTTTACTTGATCTTACTTTCATAATCTCTAAACTTGTGTTAAAAGAATCAAGTTCAAAGGCATTTCAAGCAAAGTTTTAAAAACTCAATTCACCCCCCCCTCTTGAGTATTGAGGCCACTTGAATAACACAAAAGAGTAGGACTTCCAACATACCTACATCAACCTTTAAAATGGCAACTAGGAGGTGAGTAACATATACCAAATGAATTAAAATCCTACATTATAATAGTATATATATATATACATATGCACAATATATGTTCTTCAATAGAACCATATGAACCAAACACACATCATATTATTTCACTTCAATATAGCACATGTCTTAATCAACATATTTACATTATATATCAAATCATTAGCAATCTTATCAAGCATAACCACACAATTAAGGTTAGTACCACAATTTCTTTCTCTTTACTTATTAATCATCCATCGCCACCATAGGCTACCAAACTCAGTATATCTCTGGCTATATGTAAATGCTCTTATGGCTAATGCATATGCATAAGGAATCATTATCAAATCGCGAATCTGATTGTGGTAAACAACATCATATAATATGTGGGTCAAGCATAGATGTGCTACTATACCCTTACTGTAGTAGTAAATGTGTACACTTATTTCACTTACCAAAAGTGCTACGGGCCCCTCCCGAACACATATTGAGAGAGTTGTGCCCTATAGGGACACTGAGGTCACTTGCTTATTACAGAGCCGCCCACCCACTTGACCCGCCACATAGGGTGCCTCGTCACCAAACTATGGACAGCTTCGTGATTCCAAGAATCACTAGGGAACAACAATAATTTTACTCGTGCACTGGGTCGCCCTCCCACTAGGCCCGCCTATTGGAACCCCTAACATTCCACATAGACAACGTATGATATACCATGGATGCAAATGTCAATCAATGCATTTCTCACACTGTGCATCCTAAAATGCCACTCCACAGTCAACAACTCATTACCATCACTTAGGGGAACTCAATATCTTCATCATTCTTAACCATTACCAATTATCATTGGATTTTATTCACACCAATAGTTAGTGGTAATCATTATTCATCAAGTTACATGTCATGGGATTCCAATATAATTGCAATTAATTTAATCATGGTCCCAATGCCATTCACCAATAAGTCACATTACCATGAATCAAGTTCAACATCATAATCATCATCCCAACAACATTCACCACATAACACAAATCATTCTAAATGTATTCCAAATCACATAAACATCAAGATATTCATCCAAGCCAAATTATGGAAACACATCTATACATACACATCAATAATGGATGAAATCAGGCATTTAGGAATGTTACCTCCTCTTACCTCAAGAGAAGTAGAAATCACCACAGCCCAAAGGTCCCAATTCGTTGATGAGGTCATTTCCTACATCATACAATCTACCATACAATTATTTTCTATCAAAACCACAAAGATTTAAATGTTCTTAATTAACCACTTGGTGTTTATACCATTTTAAATGCCAAACCTCTTTTATTTCATTTAATCCACCACAACCACCATGGGTTTAGTGCTCATATTCATTTATTATGCATTTTAAGTTACACCTATTAATGGGTTCTCTCATTAATGGTTTCCAACCACCATTATTAATCATCTAACATTATCAATTGTCATCACTCATCATTAATAACCACCAACCATCATCAATGGCTATTTCTCTTCATTAATAACATTCCCTAACATCATTAAACACATATTCCACTCACATTTTACATTTCCCCCAATTTGAAGGGTTAGGGTTTCATCAAAAACCAAACAACCATCATCAATGTTCATCATTTCCCATTACATTGAGTGTCATTTTCATGTACCCATTTATACTCTCATAAAACTTACATTAAATGCACCCCACCTTTGGGTTTTGCATCGTTAATATCTCCTAACATCAAACCCATACACATAACACTTCCACAAACCATGAATATCCATAACCTAGGGCTAGAGCAGATGAAAAATTATGAGGGAAACTTCCCTCAAGCCAAAGAGAAGTGAGCTCCAAGAGCGATGGAGGGAATGACAAAAATAGAGGGAGAAGAGGGAGAGCTTCCAAACCACAAGCTCTTTCTTCTTGCTCAATGTAGAAAATGAAATAGGAGAGGGAATTAACACAAACCACCTTCTAGGCTTTTAGAGAGGAAGAAGAAAGGAGATAGAAAGGAAGAGGAGAAATAAGAAGAGTGTTTTCCCTTGGCAATGAGAAACCAATGTGAAAATGAGAGTGTAGAGTGGGGTTTTTGTTTTAAAGTTTAACCTCTCATTAAAACTTCTTTATTTTATAACAAACAGGATCACCGTTCGGGATTAATACTTTGTTAAAAAATTATTCCAAATATATATTCAGATTCACAATAATATTCTTAACAACTTTGACCAACAGTACCCTAATCGGAGATATTTGGTCCAATACTCATATTTTAATCGGGTATTATTTTCAACTCTTTAAGCCATAATAAATTATGAAGAATCATAATAATTCCCAATTTAATCATTTATAAATTTTGGGACATTAGACACTCATATGTAATTATTTACTAATTATTCCCCTCAATTAATCATTTATATAAATTTTGGGATGTTACAACCGCCACCCTCTCTTTTTCTTTGGTCTCCCTCTTGGTCTATTTTCTTTCTCTTCTCTCATTTGCACTCTTTGTTTCTGATGAAAGGGGAAGGGTGAACGTGAATCCCTTCCCTTTCTTTTAACAATTGTGGGCTTTAAATTATGAAGCCTAATTCCTTTCTTTAAAAAAATATGGCATCCTTTTCTTTTTAAAATATATATTATTGACTTGCATTATATGCATTGAAAAGCCACTTGGCCTAGTGGTAAGGCATCTTTTAAGCACCAAAGGGACTTGGGTTCAAGACCCACTTATTGCTACATTCTTGTTTTTGTTTTTTTCAGTTTTGCTTTTTTTCTTTTTGTTTCCATTATTATTTGTGCCTTAATATTTCCCCTTGTCTATTAATTCTATGCATAGGAAATGTTTATCCCTTTTTGTTGTAATAATTTATTATCATTATTTATTTATTTATTTATTTATTTAACTATTGTTACTTATTTGTGGTTATTTAGCCCCTTTTTAAATATATTTAGTTCCTTTTTACTTGTTAGCTTTTAAAAATAAATTAGTAATAAACAAATAAATAAAATAGACTCTTAGTCTAATTTTTGAATTTTATTTCCTTTCTAAAAAGTTTCTAAAAAATAAACATAAGTTTTCCTATATATAAACAAAAATATAAATATCCTTTTGGATTGAAAAGCCATAAAAATCCTGTAATGACGTCATGCAAAGTACTTTGCCTACATCAATGTTATAGGATTTCGAAGGTTTATACACATACGAATTTATTCATCTTGTATTTTTCCTTCCTAATAAATATCCTTTTGCTACTAAAAATTAAATTAAATCTAGAATGCCCTAAAATGTTTTCCAAAATTAATTTCTATCAAAGGACTACATAACCCTGATTTTCAGCCATACTCGAGAATACGTAGGAGCGGGAATAATTCATGTTGGGCTTGTTTTCCTTTTATTAGTTTTTGTGTGTCTTTGTTTTCTTTCAATCAATTTTATATTGTTACTACTTAATTTTAAAAACATCATTTTACTATAAGAATGTTAATTTAGATGGGATGTCTTGTTAATCTTCTCATATTTTCAATCTCTTTTTATTTGTTAAATATTAATATTTCTTATAAAAAAGATTAATTTGGATGAGACGTCCTGATAATCTTTTGTCTTAATTTACTTTATTTTATTTTACCTTATTTTATCTACCTTTATTGTATTTTATATTATCTTATTCTACTACATTTTATTTTATTTTAACTCTCTTAATTTTTTTATTATGTACAAATTAAGATTAAATTAGACGAGACGTCCTATTAATCTTATATTTTATTCTATTTTTAATTATTATTGTTATTATTTAATTAAGTTGTTCGATTTAAGATTAATTTGGATAAGACGTCTTGTTAACCTTATCTCAAAAATTTCTCCGTCCATCTTGTTTGTTTTCTTTCTTGAAAGGTTAAATTAATTTCTTGGCTATTTAAAAATATGCATGATCAATTTGAGGTAATCGTTTTATAACGGACAGTGTGAGGTGCTAATACCTTCCTCACCTGTAATTTGACTCCCAAACTTGAAATTTCATTTTTATGACCAGTGTCTCAACAAAGGTTTTCTTGATATTTTACCTTAAGAAAATATAGGTGGAGACTTGATAAATTCCCAAATTATGTATATTTTGGATGTTAATTGGGTATAATTTTGATAAAATATCTGTGTATCTAGATGTTTTGTGCATTGTAACTGATAAAATATGAAATCTATATATTGTTTTGAGATTTGATGTAAATACATGTTCGTTATCTAAATTTTTATGTATTTGTACATGACAAGGATGAGGAAGAAAAGAAGGAGAAGTTAAAAGAATTTTCCCAATAAAGCCCAAGAAAAAGTGCAAACAGTGATGAATTCACTTAAGTAAGAACGGGATTGCTTAAGCGAGTTAAGGAATTCAAGGTAAAAGCATCAGAGTGAATTTCGCTTAAGCGAATCTACAACCGCCTGAGTGAATCTCTTCTAGAGAGCAGAATACATGAATTTGCTTGAGCGAGCTTAATTAGCTCAAGCAAAAATGAAGCAGAATTAGAAACAAGACTAATTCACTTGAGCAAGTTAATTGTGCTCAAGCAAAATTCTTCCAGAGCCTAATTAAAAGAATTCGCTTGAGCAAGTATCTAATGGCTCAAGCGAATAGAGAACAGAGGAAACAACATATGCGAACTCGTTTGAGCGAATCACTCACTTAAGCGAGTCTGCGTGGGAAAAACTAGAGACCCGAAGCTTCCTTCAAGGTGAAAAAAGCAATTCGCTTGAGCAAATTGACAAAACTTTAAATAGAGAAGAAAACGTTCTTAACAAAAAGGGAATCAATGATCAAATCATCAAATGACCGCATCATCAAGACTTTTCTTCTTCTTCTTCTTCTCATTTCCTTTCTCTACTTTGTAAGCTTGATTGTAATGGCTACCATGTGTAGCTAAACTTTTCTTTGGGATTGGATGTAATCGACTCGAACCGGACGTACGCTTGTTATATTTTTATAATTGGTACTTTTGTTCTATAGCTTTTTGTTTTCTATTTTATGCTTAATGCTTGAATCTATCTGATCAATAGATTCTTGATTTGAGTTTTCGTTGGTTACTGGAAAATGACTTTTAAAAATGGATCTAAATAGAATGCTCATTACGGTGATTATTAGGAATAATAATTGATGGAACGAACATCAAAATAATCGATCTTAATGCATGAATAAGTTCAGAATTCAACATATCTGGGGTTATTCTTATGATTTTCGTAGTTGAGGGATCGATACGAATGACTTTGATTGTGACGTAAAAATCCGTAGTTCAAAAACTATTTATGTGAATATATACAGTGTGTCAAAGGATGAGATAGATGAAATCCTGTCCCAGTTTCTCATTTGATTTTCGTACTTGTTATTTGTTGCATTATTTTTGTTTAATGTTCCAAGTTACATTTAGTTCTTTAGTTATATTTTATTAAATGAATAAAAACTTTGTTTCTCGCCTAATTCATATGAAATCACACTGTTGAAACACCACTCCTTAGTGGAATGACACTCTAATATACTACAATACGATGTGAAAAACTTACCGCTAAATCATTATACCAAAACACTATATCAAGTTTTGGCCTATACCAAGTTTTGGCGCCGCCGCCGGGGAGTGGTGTCATATTGACAAGTTTGATTTCATATATTTAGGCATTGTGAATATTATGAATATTATAATTAGTGTTGTTACTTGATCTTTTTCTGTGCTGACGCTTGCCATAGTAGTTTTGCTTTATGTTATTAAGAAGTCAGGGATTAAAGATCAGCTGGAATTTGATCCCAAACCTGAAAAATCTCTGAGGAAAAGTAAAGGTAAAGAAAAGAAACAACAGCAAGAGTCAGGACAATCCTCGTCTACATCTATTCCAGAATCAAATAGAAAAGAAGAAATTGAGAAAATGGTAGAAGAAAACAACAATCAGAATCCTCCAAGGAGAGCACTGGGAGATCATGTTAATCAGCAGGGTCTCATTTTTCTAGTATTGCCATTCCACAAACAACAAAGGCTTTAGGAATGAAGCTAACTTTTTTGAGTCTTATAAGTGCATATTAATTCACTGGAATGTCACATGAAGATCCATACACTCATTTATCAACATTTTATGATTTGGTTGGCACCATGGGTTTCGAACTAGGTAATTTAGAAGCTACTTACTTAAGATTATTCCTTTTTTCTTTATCAGGAAAAGCCAAAGAATGGTTGTAATCCCATCCAAATCAAAGTTTGAGTAACTTGTCAACTGTGGAAGAGAAATTCTTATAGAGATTCTTCCCTTCATCCTGATTTATCAAGGAAAAATCAAATATTTCTACCTTTAGATAGGGAGCTGAAGAACCTTTCTGTGAAGCTTGGAACTGATTTAAATCATTACTGAGAAAGTGTCCCAATCATGGTTTTAAAGATATAGCCCTGTTTAAAATCTTCCATAATAGATACAAAGATGATTTTGGATGCAGCAGTAGGAGGTACGATGATGACAGTTGATGCTGATCAGGCCACAAGAATCATTGAAGCCTTGTCTTCTATAGATTATCAGGCTCAGCATGATCATCATCAGCTTTAGAAGAAAGGAATTCTTGATCTGAATACCACTGATGCAATTCTAGCACAGAACAAAATTTGACTTAGTAGATTGAAGCATTGACATAGAAAATGGCTAAATTACCTCAACAGTTATATGTTGTTCATTCTTCTTCTTCTATGCAACAGCAAATACCATCAAGATGTGATTTCTCTGGAGGTGAGCATGCTAATGGACACTGTGGTTCTCTAGATGAAGAAGTGCATTACACGAGAAATCAACCCAGGCAAGGTAATTTCAATTCCAGTTATTCTAACTAACCATTTCAGGGTTAGAGAGGTAACTAGAACCTAGGAGGATAGAAAGAAGAAGCTGGTCCATCGAACAGACCAAATTACCAACAGAATTATCCTTCCTTGCATGAAAAAAATTCAAAGCTGGAGGATACATTGGAGAAGTTTATGCAAGCTTCATGACTAATCAAAAGAATATTGAGGCATCCATTAGAAATCTTGAAACTCTGGTGGGATAATTAGCACGTCAAATTACTGAACAAAAGGACCTCAGTATGGAGCAGATACTCAGCCAAACCCAAAGGAGCATTGTAAAGCAGTGACTATATGAAGTGGTAAAATTGTGAGAGTTGAGTTGAGTGAAAAAGAAAAACTTGAGGAAGAGATTTTGAAAGAAAATGAAAAAGCAAGAGTGGGTGAGGAAGAGTGTGAAAAACAAAGAGTAATAGAAGAAAATAAAGAAAAAGAGAGTGTAAATAAAGAAAATAGTGAAAAAGAAAAAATAAAAAAAAGAAAGTGAGAAAGGTAAGGAAAAAACTGATGATACATTGCCACTGCTGGAAGGTATGCCTTACCCGTTTATGGAAGCTATGGAGCATATGTCTACCTATGCCAAGTTTATGAAGGATTTGTTGTCAAAGAAAAAAAGATTTTAAGAGGAGACAATAGAATTGGAAGTTGGATGTCGTGCTATAATTTAGAAAGCATTGCCTCAAAAGACTAAGGATCCAGACAGTTTTACTATTCCTGTTACCATTGGTGGTCTACCAGTGGGAAAAGCTTTGTTGAACCTTGGTGCCAGTATCAATTTGATGACATTATCCATGTTGAAAAGAATAGGAGATTTGGAGATAAGACCAACAAGAATGACTTTACAGTTGGTAGACAGGTTGATGAAGTTTCCTTATGGAGTCACAGAAGATGTCTTGGTTAGGGTAAATAAGTTTATGTTACTCGTGGACTTTGTCATTATGGATATGGAAGAGGACTCTGAAGTACCTCTAATTTTGGGAAGACCTTTTATGAAAACTTTCAAGGTAATTATTGATGTGGATGATGGAAAATTAAAAGTGAGAGTTTAGGATGAGGAAGTGAACTTTAATGTCTTTGAAGCTATGAAGTATCTAGTAGATAAACAAAGTTGTTTCAGAGCGGATTTAGAAGATAAAGTGGTTCAGAATGAAATCAACAAGTTGTGTAATTCAAGCGTTCATGAAAAAGCTCTTGTGTGTGCAGTTGAGGAGCTCGATGATGATGATGCCAAGGAAGTGGAGCACATTTTGCAAAATTTTAATGTTAGCAAATCAATTCCTCTTAATGAAAAACTTGTGGAGAAACTACCTGAAAATCAAGAGATTGAAATTTAGAAGTTGGAATTAAAAGAGTTGCCTTCACATTTAAAATATGCTTTCTTGGATTATGAAGAACAAAAGCCAGTTGTAATTAGTAGCAGTTTGTCTAAGTCAGAAGAAGAGCAGTTGATTGATGTGTTAAAGAAAAACAAAGGAGCAATTGGGTGGACATTGCAAGACCTAAAATGTATAAGTCCTTCCTATTGTATGCATAGAATTTTTATGGAGCAGGAATATAAACCCATAGCACAACCTCAAAGGAGATTAAATCCAACCATGGAAGACGTAGTCAAAAAGAAAGTCATGAAATTGGTAGAAGTAGGGATAATTTATCCGATTTCATAACAGTGCTTGGGTTAGTCCTGTGCAAGTTGTTTCAAAGAAAGAAGGCATGACTGTTATAAAGAATGAAAAGAATGAGTTGATTCCGACCAGGACGGTGACTGGATGGAGAATGTGTATTGACTACAAAAAGCCCAATCAGGTGACAAGAAAAGACCATTTCCCATTACCATTCATGGATCAAATGCTAGAAAGGTTAGCTAGTCAGGCTTATTATTGTTTTTTGGATGGTTATTCAAGTTATAATCATATAGCAATGGCCCTACAAGATCAAGAAAAGATAATATTTTCCTGTCCGTTCGGTATTTTTGCTTGTAGAAAAATGCCTTTTGGACTTTGTAATGCTCCAGGTACTTTTCAAAGGTGTATGTTTACCATCTTTGTAGACCTTGTTGAAAAATGCATTGAAGTTTTCATGGATAACTTTTCTATATTTGGTATATCAATTTATCGCTGTTTGGAGAATCTAGATGCAGTCTTGCAGAGGTGTGTTGAGATAAATCTTGTGTTTAATTGAGAGAAATGTCATTTTATGGTTACTGAAGGCATTGTACTTGGCCACAAGATCTCAAGCAAGGATATTGAAGTAGATCAGGCTAAAGTAGAAATCATTGCCAAGTTACCACCACCGATTAATGTTAAAGGAATCAGAAGTTTCTTAGGCCATGCCAATTTCTACAGGCGATTCATCAAAGATTTCTCAAAAATCGCCAAACCCCTGAGTAACTTGTTGAATAAAGATGTTTCTTTTCATTTTGATAATTCTTATTTATCTACATTTAACTTGCTAAAGCAAAAGTTGATTTCTGCACCTATCCTAGTTGCACTTGATTGGACAATTAATTTTGAACTCATGTGTGATGTGAGTGACTATGCTATAGGAGTAGTTTTGTGATAGAGGAAATCTAAAGTTTTTCACCCCATACACTATGCTAGTAAAGTTTTAAATGAGGCTCCAATTAATTATGCCACTATTGAAAAAGAGTTACAAGCAGTTGTGTATGGTCTTGAAAAATTTAGATCATATTTAATTGGTTCTAGAGTGATTGTTTTTACAGATTATGCAGATCAAATAATTTTTTTGTATTCATGTTATAATTTGAATAAATCGCTCATTTTTTTGTTTGAAATGATGATATATATATATAGAAATATATGAGTCTTTCTTATTTAGATAGTTAATGGAATTATAGGATAAAATATCATATCTGTATCGTTTTCTCCATGTTTTTAATCCATCTACTTCTTAGGTGGATTCTTCTTTTGCAAGAATTTAATTTGGTTATTCAAGACAAGAAGGGAAGCGAGAACTATATTGCTGATCATCTATCTAGGCTTGAGAATAAAGAAGTCACAAAGCTACAGCCTGAGGTGCAAGAAGATTCTCCTGATGAAAAGCTATTGTTGATCCAGGAAAGGCCATGGTTTGTAGATATGGCTAATTTCAAAGCTGTCAAAGTTATTCCTGATGATTACTCCTGGCAACAGAGGAAAAAGTTTTTGAGAGATGCCAGACAATTTATTTGGGATGATCCCTATCTTTTTAAAATTGGTGCTGATAATGTTTTACGTAGGTGTGTATCTTTGTAGGAGGCTAGAAGCATTCTATGGCATTGCCATAGTTCTGCTTATGGTGGTCATTTCAATGGAGAAAGAACAGCCACCAAAGTTCTCCAATCTAGATTCTATTGGCCATCTTTGTTTAAAGATGCCAATAATTTTATGCAACAATGTGATAACTGTTAGAGATTCGGAAGCATCTCTAAAAGGAATGAAATTCCATTAACAACAATCTTGGAAGTTGAAGCATTTGATTGTTGGGGCATAGATTTTGTTGGCCCCTTCCCTGTATCCTTTTCAAATGAATATATTTTAGTTGCAGTAGACTATGTTATGAAATGGGTAGAAGTTGTTGCTTGTACTAACTGTGATGCTAAAACTATTATCAAATTCTTGAAAAGAAATATATTTTGTAGGTTTGGCACTCTAAGAGTTCTGATTAGCGATGATGGTTCTCATTTCTGTAACAATCAACTTCAAAAGTGCCTTGAACATTATGGGGTTAGGTACAAAGTCACTTCTCCATATCATCCACAACACAACAGGCAAGTTGAAGTCTCAAACAGGGAAATCAAGAAGATTCTTGAAAAGATTGTATCCCGAAGCAGAAAGGACTGGTCAATAAAGCTAGATGATGCATTATGGGCATACAAGATAACATTCAAGGCTTCTACAGGGTTCTCACCTTACAAGTTGGTTTATGGTAAAAGTTGTCATTTACCTATGGAGTTGGCACAAGGCATATTGGGCGATTAAGATGCTGAATTTTGATTCAAAGGCTTCAATAGACAAGAGGAAGTTGCAAATTTCAGAGTTGGAAGAATGGAGATTGCAAGCATACGATTCTTCCAAAATTTACAAAGAAAATATGAAAGCTTATCATGACCAGAAGATTATAAAGAAAAGCTTTTATCCAGGATAATCTATTTTGTTATTCAATTCAAGACTTAAACTCTTCCCGGGTAAGCTTAAATCTAAGTGATCAAGACCTTTCTTGGTGAAAGAAGTCAAAGCATATGGAGTAGTGGAATTACAGGACCCAGAATCCAAAAGACTTGGATTGTGAATGGCCAAAGGCTAAATCCGTACATTGGAGGTGAAGTGGAGAGGCTCACAATGCTCATCCACTTACATGATCTATGAATCCAAAATAGGCGTCAAGCTAACAATGTAAAACAAGCGCTTCCTAGGAGGCAACCCAGTTTTATATTGCATTTTGTTTAATTTGTGTGTTTTTTCTTTATGAAATTTAGGTTAATGTTGTTGTCTACTTTTTATGAATGCATGCTTATTTTGAATTGTAAAGGAAGAATAAGGTTTTGAGGAGAAATATTGATTGGAAAGTTGAAAGTAGAGATTGACATGATATGATTTTAATTGTGTGAATGACATAGTTGATATGTTGATTGGGTGAAATAAGTAATATTTGGTTTGAAATAGATGCATATTTGAGAAATTTGACAAAGTTGTGAAGACTATGGTTGCTTGCGATCATTAGGATGAGTTCATGACAATTTTATTGCCAAAATGTCCAAAAACAAGATTCGATCATTTGATTATGCAAATGTTAATGTATTGATGTCAAATGCAAGGAATTGTTAGATTGGGTTGTGATGTTCGATTTGGCATGTTTGGATTTGTGAATCAAGTCTTGATTGTGTTTGAGTTGATGATTAAAAGTTGGCAAACAATTTTGAAATGGTCAATTTTGAATTGTGCAACAAGGACTTGACCAAATTTAGTGCAAAATTTTAATTTTTATTGCAAAACAGGGCAATTCGCTCAAGTGAATCCGTGATTGCTCAAACGAATTTTGTAGACAACCTCATAAATGCTTATAAATGCATGTATGTTATATTCACTCAAGCGAAGTGGTGTTTTGCTCAAGCGAACATGCCCAAGGTCAACCACGCTTAAGCCAAATTTAAGTCGCCCAAGCGAGTGATCATTAAATTACTTCTCGAAAAAATTTTCCCAAACAAATTTATGTCGCTTAAGAAAATTTAAAAGGAAAATCATTCTGTTGAAATCTCACCTAAGCAAACTCAATTGGCCCAAGATAAAGGTAAGTTGAAGTATCAGGGGGTGCATTAATGTTGAGTCACCCAAGCGAGTTTGTTTTCGCTTTAGCGAAGCCAAGGCAATAAGATTCTGTGAAAAATTCGCCTAAGCAACATTCAGTTCGCTAGAGAAAATTAATTCAAATTTAGACATTGCCAAAAATTCACTCAAGTCAATCCAACTCACCCAAGCAAAACTTGAAGAAGTATCAGAGAGGTGCTTTAAGAGTAATATTGCTCCAGCAATTTCTCCCTCGCTTAAGCAACTTAATTGTGAATTTGATTCTGTGAAAAAATTGCCCAAGCAATTTTCACTCACTTGATTGAACATCTTTTGAAAAAGCCATTGTGAAATATTCGCTTAAGCGGAAGGTTCGCTCAAGTGAAAGAAAGAGGATATTTGTTTCTAAAGAAATTTCGCCTAAGCGGTTCCAGATCGCTTGAGCAAGATCGCGACTTCTAGACTTTTCTGAGTTAACTCGCTTAAACGAATTAACCTCGCTCAAGCGAAAGTTCGCGATTCAGTTTTTAGAAAGGAAAATCAACTCATTTCTTGAGTTACAAATTTTAAAACTCCTTCTCTGTTTTCTTTGTGCAATTCCCCATCATTTGCGCCAATTTGCCCTAACCCCCTTCTTCTCCTCTCTTCATATTTCAATCAAGTAAGTATCCACTTTTCTTCTTCTTATTTCTTCTTCAGTTTCCCCTTCCCCATTGCCTGTCATTGTGGTTTCTTTTCCTTCTCCTTTCCCTTTTCTTCTTACTATTTGTGCTTTGTTGATTTTTCTTTTATATGGATTCCTAGTCCAATTTTAGTAGGTACATTGTACCTGAATGTGCATTTAAGTTTCGATATTAAGTTATGAGAATGCTATTTAGAAGTTTTGGACTGTGATGCTCTATTTTTGAAATACCATAGGATATACATTGATGATGTTCTATTTTTCTACATGCTCTGTTTTGGATTTTGATGAAAAAGAAGAATATTGATGCATGTTTTGTGTATACAATGTTGACACTTATTTTGCATAATGCTAGAACTTGTTTGTATAGTTCTCCACTTGACTTAATTGCATAAAAGGAAAAATACTATATTGCTACTAAATTATTGATTATGAGTTGCTGAATAGGAACTTTTTGGAACTGCTGAGAATGTTAGGCTTACTTGAAATGATGATCAACTCTTAAAATGTGTATACTGAACTGTAGAGTAAAATTGAGAATGGATGTTCTAAATGTAGGCTGAATACTTAGTGTCATTGTAGGTGATTCTTGTAATATTATTTTAGTTTGCATTTTTATTTTGAATTTCATTATACATAGTTGGTATTCTCATTTGATAAAAATTTTGAATTATACTGGGACAATTTTCTACGTTTCAAGATGGGCGAACTAAAACTATAGGTCCTCCTCCTCAACACCAAGGCTAAGGTTCTACCTCTGAGCAGAGGTGGGATAAAGGCAAGCGCAAACAAGTTTTTGAGCCATCTCCACCGTGTGGACAATGCTTTAGGGACAAGGAAAGGGCAACAAGATTCAAGAAGTTACAAACCTGGACCTTTGTTCCTGAAAGGTAAGTTGATCTTTGCCAGGGCCCATTTGATACATTCATGAATTTGTTACAGGACAGAGATTGGCTGAGGCTCGCTAATCCAAACCCAAAATTTGATCCTGAAGTGGTCAGGGAGTTCTATACGAATGCATGGAACAAAGAGGTTTCCTTGGAAAGGAAGACTTATGTAAGAGGGACGTGGATCTCATACTCTTGTGATGCCATTAACAATTACCTTGGGGACATTCTGAGGCTTCCTGAGGGGGACGTATGAACCTATGGCACTCTGAGGGAGAGGAACCATATTTTCTTCACCAGTGAGCTAGAGGAGAAGCTCTGCAGACTAGGCCATCACATGCAGCAAGGACCTGGAGGTTTTCCTGTTTTCCTGTTACGAAAGAATATGATAGTTCTTACTAGAGTTTGGACTGCCTTCTTACTTGCGAACATTATCCCCGCCAACCACGTATCTAATCTCCCTATCCCTAGATGTAATCTCTTGTACTGTATCTTGAAACCAGATATGAAAGTGGATATCGTCGCTCTCATTTCTGAAGATATTTTTAGATTTGCTCAGCATGATCCAAAGACCACTATTCCTAGAACTACATCGAAGGGAACCTTGGGTTTTCCTGCATTCATCATAGCCTATTGTGTATCTCATGGGGTTGAGGAAAACCCCACTAGATCCAACCATCCATTAACTGTAAGTACATTGAATTGAACTACGGAGGAGCTCCTACCATCACCAGTTCATCTCCTACTCAACCTTCTAGACCACTACCTTCATCCTCACCTTAGCAGCCAACACCACCACCTCCAGCACCTATCCCTACAGTTCCTCTTTTTGACCCTACTCAACTGGCTCATCTAATCCATATCCAGAAGAAGCAGGCTTCTAATCATAGAGTCATCCTCCATCTATATAGAGGCATTTACTATGGTGTTTCCACCACGACCTTCCAGTGCCCCACCGAGTTTGAAGCTTACATTGCTTGGCCTAGAGACAGTCCTATTCTGCCGGAGGAGGATGGCCCTTCAGTTGGCCCTTCAACATCAGCTTCGGTACCAGAGACAGCGGCACATGCTGAGGCACCTCCAGTACCTACAAAGGAGAGAGACACTCAGGTTGTAGAGCCAGTCGAGGAGCAGCAGCCACAACAGCAATCAGAGCAGGACAGGGGAGCAGATGATCCTAAGGATCAAGAGTTCATGACCCAACTGGACAGAGTAGTTATGGACATAGTAGCTGGGGAACTTCAAGATATGGCTCCATGAGTGGTTTATTTGTTTTATATTTATATGCACTTTATGTTAGTTTTCTTACTTCAGCATGTTATTTTACTTTTTGCTTTACTAGATATATATTTTCTTTTAGTTTATATATATATGTTTTGGATCATTCTCCACTAGCGTTATATATATAGGCATGATATTTTGTTTTGCTATATCTATTATGTTTATAGTATTTATCCTATAAAGTGAACTAGGATGTCATATAATCATTGGATGCATAAGGAAGAAATAATTTTATTTTGTTAGTATCCTGGTTGAATTTGAATGAAGTCAATGTGAATCTCAACCTGTAAAATAACTCAACAGTGTCTAAACCTTTGTCTGTTTAAATAAAGAAATCAGGCCTACTAACCGGGTAAGTGAAACACTGAGAGTTCGTTGATTATTGTATGGTTGTTATTACATAATTTTCTATTAGAAGTTAAATGCTTAGACAAGCAGGGATATGTTAGAGGCAATTTTTCTTAAATTTAGGAATAAGCCAAAGCCAAAAAGCTATCCTGTACATAAATGTCATTTTGTTGTAAACCTTTGGGCCTTAAAAAAGTTTTATTTTGAATCCTTTACCTATAGCGACTTAAAATTTAATTCCCTACCTAAATAGCATACTAAAGGTAAAAGAGGATATGGTTTGTATATAGAAAGAAGGATATAAGATGCTTATTGGTTCTTTTGCAAAGAAAGAAAAAAATAAACGTTTGTAGTATAAAAGAGTGAAAATGAAAAGAAAAAGAAATTCCTCAAGTAAGATCAATTGAAAAATGGCAAGACCATTAGAAGAGGAATTTGGAAAATCAAGGACAAAAGAGAAAAACAAATTATGAGCTAGATAAGATAAAAACTATGAAAGAAGGGTAACTAAAGTTATGGATGAAAGTTATAATCTCTTCTCTTTTAGCATGCTCTTTGAATTCATAGAAAAACAATAAACTTTATTGTTTAGCCGAGCCATGTTACAACCCTTTTAAAGACCTTTTGATCCTTGCTGTGTCGGTAACTGTTCTTCTGAAATGAAATAACTTGTAATTCTAACTAATGTATAATCAGTGATGTTTTGAGTAAACACTCGCCAGTGAGATATTGAGTGGATTTCTTGTTTTTACAGACAAATGGTTACTTTCACTCATTTGGTGATTTATAGAGTTGGGTATTTAGCTTGATGGATTTTAAAGGATATCGGGAACTGTTATATGTATATAGTTGAAGTTATTTTCTTATCTTATGCATCAATGTGATTAGATGAAATCTCAATGTTCACTTTAATATATTGTACCTTTTTCTTGAGGACAAGCAAAGTTCTAGGACAATCCCTTCCATTAGATTATCCTTGTCAGCTGAGAGGTTACGAGTTTTAGAAAAATATGAAAGCTTTTTTTGTACAAGCAAACTTGATGGAACAAATACATCATATATACTTCACAGTCATATACAACACATGGTCATAACAATAATTGTACATACTGAAAGTAAAAGGGCACACAGGCTCCCATAAAGAAAATAAAATAAACCTATCCTACTTGTCCTCGGTCCAAGAAGAGTTTGGCTGATCCGTGAGGTGCAGTCTATGTCCATCTCCACGATGTCTGGAAAAATTTAGCGTAAGGGTGAGTTTTCACCTCCACAACAATCGGGAAGGTGTCTCATCGACACCTACTCCACACACAACACAAACAATCTAGGATCGAGTCCCTCCCATTCTCTTCAGGGTCCCTAAGATACATTCTAAATTATCTCACCACTCTTGATTTTATAACTGGATCGTAAAATAATTCACCTATGATTGTATACAAAAATAACAGAGTTTACAGCGAAAGAAGAATATGTATACAGGGCACGCGCCTAGTCCCATATATGAAGATATCAGAAGAAGCTCGGCAAAGCATGCAAGCATACAATATAAGCCTATTAGGCCACAACCAATCTTACGATAAATCATAAACATGCATTGCCTTAAGTATATATATATATATATATATATATATACATCTATATGGTCATGCAACATACATCTCCAATATCCATATTCCACAATTGACCATATTCGATTCAATCTTAATATCTTATATCATCAATACCTATACATTCCTAAGATGGGCTACAAGACTAACACACTTCATTCATCAAATGGGTGTGAATCCCAATGCCTAAAATATCAATACATTATCCATTTATATTATCATTTACAATGCATCCACTAACATCAATGATTATTTACACTATCATATACACTTTATTCATAATACAATAAATTACAATTGCTGCCGGCCAAGGCATTCCATTATCACTATTTTACCTTCACCAAAGCTTTACTTTAAAAGCATCCTTATCCCATGATATTCCTGCCTTGATGCTAAAAATAGACAACATGGGAGAGTGAGTTATACATTTCAAATGACGAATATGAATACAATTGAGATTATGTGCATATGCATATTAACACCATGTACGCTTTGCTAAAATCATCAACAATCCTCATAATCTATTCCTTTTAACAATATACATATCATATACTCATCCATCAATTCATAACAAAGCAATCACATACACACATCTTTTCTTAATTCCACAATGGGCCAACATCATCATCATCAATCATACACAAATATGCCCTTCATTACATTTGGCCATCACATACTATATCATCATATTCTGTATCTTTTAGTTGTATTCATATTTTTCATGTTATCTTTTAGGTAATTCATTTACCCATCTCAGCATCATCAATCATCATCACCTTTTGGCATATCTCCATGCTATATACAAATGCTCTTAGGGTAATGCATATGCACAATGGAATAAACAACAACAAATGCGGATCTGACTATGGGAATAAACACTAGTTATGGGTTCAAGCAAGATCACATACCATGCCCCTACTGTAGTAGTATAATGTGTACATATATCTCATAATGCATGCATAATCACCAAATTTTACTGGTACCAAACCGCATCGCCCATTTTGCAACACTGGTCATTTACACCATGACCGTGGTAAATAACATAATCAACAATATAAGGTGTTGCGGGCTGGTCATGATTCATACCATGGTAGTTGTGATCCAAAGGACCACCAGGGACACTTGCTCATCAAAGAACCACCCCCCACAGAGTCGGCCACATACAACTCCCCGTAGCTAAACATGGGCGGCTTCGTGACTTACACACCAAGTCACAGGGGAAAATAAGAATGCTCGTGCACAGAGCCGCCCTCCCACTGGGCCAGCCGGGGGAAATCCCCTAATATTCTAACACCGGCAGCTATGATATGCCATTGATGCAAATGCCAATCAATGCATTCTGATACTATGTATCCTATCATGCCACTCATCAATCATTATCATCGACACCAACACTACCATACAGTCTTTAGTGGATTTTATCATTGTTGGTTTTAGCCATTGTTTTCAAGTCTTAAGTGTGGCATTTCATTTCAACATACTTATATCATACATACAAGTCGATACTTGCAACATTCACAATATCACCAGTATCATTAATAATATTCATCAACATCACCACATAATTTCTTAGTGGATTTTCATCTCATTGATTGTTACTATTGTTTCGTGTATTAGTATGGCATTACGACAATTCATTAATATAATTCAAACCACACATACACAAGATCACACTTGTATTCATCATAATGGCATTCAACAATCATCAATAATAACACCCATCCTTTTATTCAAGGAATTGATCAACAATCATCATCCATCATTATTCATTATCGATACCATCTTTGATTCATCGTTTTACAACAAATACATTGTCATGCAATCATCCCTTATTGGCTTCATCATCAAGCAAAGGTGTGTCATATAACCACATAATTTACTTTTTATTATCTTCTCACCAAGTCATATTACTAGTGGTGGAATATTCATGCCTTTCATGACATATATTAGGCACACACATATTTTGCCAATTTATAACTCAATCCCAAAACACCACTAAGACACACCACAATCACATACCCCTCACACATTCACATGTCATTGCATGATAAAACAAAACTAGGATAATAACAAGTTTAATTCATTTTCAATACCAAGGTATGTGAGGGACATGACAATGCCATCACATTTCGATTGCTAAAACGTATTAGGAATGTGTGTAATTAAATGTATAAATATGTCATGGCTCAACCATATCAAACAACATCAAAACAGAGTGCAAATGAGCCAAAGGCACACCATGAATCGATTCAAAAGGGTCCTTGAATTGATTCATGCGTTCCAGGGGCACTAAACAGTAAAATAAGGGGCCTTGAATCAATTCAAACTCGTATGAATCGATTCAAGCATGGTGAAACTGATGAACAGTAATTCCAGTGAGTCTTGAATCGATTCAAGGCTTCGCATAAATCGATTCAAAGCCTTAGAAGTCCTTATTTTTGGAAACAGAATGCATTGAATCAATTCAAACCCTAGCATGAATCGATTCATGCATTCCCAACAGCCCTTTTCACTCTAAGAAACACTATCCTATGGCCCCATTCATCAAATCCAACATTTATTATGCTTAAGCACACCCTCACATGGGATTTTAACTCAGTAGATCATGTATCTATATACTTATATACATATTCCATTTCATCATTAATTATTCACCAAGAGCTACATTATATCCTTCAAAGAGATTCAAAACTCTTAAGGCCATCACACATACATGTTCATATCATTTCCAAGGCCAATAAATTACAAATCTTTTCATTCAACAATCCTCACTCAATTTATCATATTAACATAATCATGGCAAGGCAAGCATGAGTATAAATCATATACATTCATTATCAACCATTCAACTCATGCAATTGAAATGTAAACTCCTCTTCTACCTCGAGAGAAGAACCACAACTCAAATGCCCGATTGTTCTATCTCATTGCCCATAATACAATCTACACATTACACATACATACATTCAATCAATGAGCTATCATAAGGCATCATCACAATTCTAATAAATTGTTACCATCCTATAGGGATTGTATCAAGTCTTAGACTTATCTAAACACCAATTCACATGCTTGTGTCAGGCTTCGAGAATTCCTTTCCTAAAACCAAGATTTTCTAAGCTTCAAATAGGTCAACCATACCCAACAACAACAATATCATATCCCTTATCAATATGGCATCTAAATCATCATATAAATCACCCAATTGCCTTTACTGTCAACCAAATTCATTTAAGCCACCTTAGCTTCATTCAAGGCCATCATCAATCAACAAATTCAAGTGGTCCTTATCATGGCCTAAGGCCTCATCAAATCCTCATCAAAATCCAACAACCTCAAACATCAACTTCTCTAATTCTCATATATCCTCATATACACATATCTCTTAAACTTTAAGATTAGAACCTCATCAAAACCTAATAACTCTAACAATCATAACTAATCATTCCAATCATCTCCCTTACACATCAAAATCATTCTCATGACAACAAAATCATCAATTTTACCATCTATGCCAAAAGCCCCAAATTATTAACCCTCAAAGGGTGCATATACAAATTGGCAAACATTAATTTCAACAATTCTCATTCATCATCACAAGTTCAATATCATCATCAAAGTGCCAATCAATTGTAAACAACACACAATGTTCCCAATGGTCATCTACCCTATGGTTTGGGTTTCACATGTATAATTCATCATTCAAATAACATCAACTTAGCTCAAAATTCATCAACATTAATAATCAATCCCAATACTTCAAAAATTTCATTTCCTCATATAAAATTCTTCTAAAGCATTAAAATCATTAAATTCACTAATTTTGCCAAAACCCCCAAATTTTTAATACTTAGGGTTTTCTCTAAAATCACCAAATTAACCACTATAACCCAATTCATGAATCCTCATAACCCAATAGCCCTCATCCTCATACATTCATAAAACCATAATCAAAATCACTTCTCAAGCCTTCAAGCTTAGGGTTCATCATTTCCTTTAACACCCAAAGTTTCTAACATCACCATTTCAAGCCTAACAACATCAAAACCACAAATAGGACATTAAAGAGGCAAGAAACCTTACCTCACATCCATACCAATTCCAAAACAAAAATGGTGGAGAGGATGAAGAAGATGACCCGTAATTGACCCCAAAGTGTCATCCAAGCTCTATGAATCCATGAAAACCCAAGATTTTGGGTGAAAAATGATTATGGAAGGTGAAGGGGAGGGTTGACGGTTTTAGTGTAGGAGTGTAGAAGAAGAAGAAGAAAAATTAAGAGAGAAGGGAGAGAAGAGGGCCATACGGTTTGGGGAAAAGATGACCAAAAAAATTGGTCATTACCCATTGGATAAAGCCATGCCTCTTTGCCTTTTTATCCATTGAATCATAAAACCCTTTAACCATTGTGTAATAGAGTGTAAAGTGACTGAGGAGGGAGAGGAAAAAGGGACGGTTGAATGGAGAAGGGAAAATGGGATTTTTGGTTTTCTTTTAATTTCATTTGGCTCGTATTTTTCACGTTTAACAACTTACGCTGTGTCTAATTAATTATCTCCTCAACACCAAAAATTATTTTAACTATACCACCATAACCACAATAATTTTTCTAAGTACTCTAGACCCAACAAATATCCAACTTGACCAAGTGGGTCCCACACTGACTATTAAATCATCCGATTCTGATAAATCTTAATTTACTGATAATTCACCTCTAGCGTCTAATTAATTTTCCCATAATAATTAGACTATAAATAATTAATTATCTTCACCCAATAAATTTATTTTCTTTAGAATTCGGGATGTTACATTAGCTGACCATTCCTTTTTTCCCATTCACCTCTCAAGATTACTAAGATTTATACAATCATGCCTAAACAAGGAGCAATCACAATCTCAATACAATGATGCAATGCATGAATTCATTTTGTTATTTCTAATCTTTTATTAGTCATCATGATGCATGTGGGCCCATCTACTCCTCAAAAATCCCAACATAACACATATCACAATCCCACCTTATACCCCTTGTCCACTAGAGACCGGAGCTCTCTATGTCGGTTTCCCAATTCAAAAGAGGTAAGGACCCTCGGCCCTGCCATCAATCATGGACCCAACACAAGTCAGACAGGCACTACATGGTCATAGTAACCCCCGCTCTGAGTCGAAGTATACCTAAGTTGCCACGGGTTCTCATGTTTCAAGCGCGACTTGTTAACCAAGTGGCCTCAATTACTCAAGAGGGGGGGTGAATTGAGTATTAAAAATTTTACTTGGAATGCTTTTGAAATTAACTCTTTGATAAATATACTTGTTGAAGACGATAAATTTAATCACAAGTAAACCAAATTATACACAAGACAAAATAATAAGCACTTAATATATGGCAAGTAAATTCACTTAAAGAGTTTAAGTAATATTCAAGAAATAATTCATTATATCAAGTTAAATCGTTACACTATTTTGAGCACTTAAAAATTACTTAATTCAAGAATACCACTTAAATAACTCTTACAACTTTAATCAAAGTGATTTACAAATTATGTTAAGTTAATAGAGAATGCACTTTGATATTAACAAGTAAATTAATAAAGTTGCTTAATTATAAACACAAATATTTAGCAAGCAATTTTTATTTACATAAATTAAATGAGTGTAGGGAAGAGAGATTCGCAAACCGATATATATGAGTTCCACCACACCGGTGTACGTCTCGCCTCTAAGAAACCCACTTAGAGGATTCCCACTATTGGAGATTAGAGATACAACTTTGAACAATCATAGCTTCCTAGTATCCCACACTCAAGAACCCAATTCTCACAAGTACAAGGGCACCCCACCCAATCTCTCAATCTCACAACTTTACAAGGTTGAACCCCAACCCCAAAACTCTAGGATTTTTGGTGTTTAGAATACAAGAGTAACTCTCCAATAGAGTGGATGTACAAGTTAAAGCTTTCATAAAATAATAATTCTCAAAGAGAGGATATGCAAATTTTAGCACTTCAAATAATTTTCTCTCTCAAGAAATAATATGCAAAGTTTTACTCTTAAAATAATTTTGCTCACACTCTCAAAGTAATTTTCCAATCAATAAAATAGTAAGCTATTAGCAAAGAGAAGAAGAAAGTCACGTAGGAGGAGAAGAGAAAGAACAGAGGGAATTACTTCTCTGCTTTGGTTGTCATTGCTTTCTCAATTTCTTCTTCTATTTATAGGTAAATGAAGGCATGGCTCTTGCAATTAATAATTCCTTCAGCATGGTGCCTTTGCATTAAAAAGAAAACTAGCGTGCATAGTGGGCATGGAACAGCAAGGTAAAGTCAGGAATATGCAGTGTCTGTTGGCAGCAGCTTGGACATGGCATGGTGCATCTTGGAATGGTGAGTTAATTTATAACTTCAAGCATAGTGCAGTATGGATTGGCTTAGAGAATATCAGAGATATTGGCATTTGAATTTTAAAGTTCCATTCCAAATTTCTAGAACAATTTGCAGATTCATTACATTATATTTAGCTTCTGTCAGATGTGGGAATCAATTCTTTATACATATAAATCGATTCAGAGCCTTAATTTTGGGATTTCTAGGCAATAATCAATGTGTGAATCGATTCATCCTTAGTGGGAATTGATTCATGTAAGGCAAAATCACATCTTGGGCTTTCCAAACCGAGTGAATCAATTCATGGCAATTGAAGAATCAATTCATGCTTGATTTTTCAACTTTCTGCACCAAAATGACGTATGAATCGATTCATTATGGGTGTGAATCGATTCATGTATCTAATTGGTAATTTTGTATGCTTTGTTGAGCCCTTTTTGATATTTAATTACATACGTTTTGTTTCTTTTGATTCTTGGCACTTTTCATTTCTCACTTGATTTAGACCTTTGTGAATGTCTTAACTCAAGTACTTTGTTCATCAAATTTAATAGCTTGACAATATCCTTAATATTTCTTCATTTGTTGTGTCATTATCAAAACCTATATCAACATATAAATACACGACTCCTAACCATCTGGATGCTTGCCCCGGTATACTCCCAAGACCACCAATAGGGTTCGGTATCCTCAAGGTTCCCCAACGTACCCCACCCTTATTCTCTATGTATGATGCGTAATTCATGAATCTTAATCAATCATCTTATTGGTCCTCAGTAGGGTTCTTCTAATGACTCCATTTCATTTCTAATGTCGGGTTTCCTTTATTTCATTAACCTTAATTACTTTTTCTTTTCTTTCTTTCTCAAAGTTTTTCAAATCCATAATGGTCTTACCTGACACTTAGAAGTGAAACGAGATCTCACATTTTCCAAAAACACGGGGTATATTGGTGCTACAACACCCACTAATCATCTCGGATCCAATTTCCACATTTTCGTAATCCAGTCATCTCAGAACCCTCATTGATACGGCCTTTACATTATCTTTCTCATTTCTATTCAATACTTTTCACTTTGTTTAATCATCAGTGCATCACACAATATAATTTACATATCATGTTCACAAGGCAATTCATTTAATCAATACACAACATCTATGATCATAGATTTTATCAAATCACACAAGCATCCATGACTACAGAATTAATCATAACGCATAGACACCTATAATCATAGATTTAATCACGATACATAATCAGTCATGTAGCAAGTACCATATTGCATTTAACGCCTATCGTACTAAAGAATCATCACACATTCAACCAACAATCTATAGAGAATTAAGTATAATTATTTGTATCTAAAACTTGTATATTAGTTAACACATCGTTGTAGCACCGTTAATCTAGCATTACAATATGTGTACATCCTAATTTAGCCTACCGACCTAAGGGTGTCTTATGGAATGATTTAATTCTTTATATACCTTTCAACCATATATCTTTTTATCGTTCATCTATATTCCATTCAGATTTCCAAGTGTCCAAGTCTACTTCAAATATGAAACTTGTATTCATACTAAATAACTTGCCATTTATTTCCTTCTATTAATTAAAGTAACCTTACCTGTTTTAGTACTATACCCTTTTCTTTTATTCCCTATATTAGTTAACTGATTCCTAGCATACTTCTTAATTATGGTTTATGTTGCCACTAACCAATATTGTCTTTTTCCTTCTACGATCTACATTACCATTTCTCAATAGTGTTTATTTCTTTCTATACTATTATTAGCCATTATTACTTTTGTAATTATCCTAGTCTATATTATTACCAACCAACGTTTTTATTCATTTATGCTTCTGTGTATAATTATAATCCTAAGTGATTCTCGTTTAGTTCTCCATTTACTATTAGTCCATATCCCCGCCAATAACATTCGTTCTAATTCGTCTTTTATCATGACCTATATTACTTCTAGCCAATACAACCCCTTTACTTATTATAACTTATGTCACCACTAGCCAATATTATTTCTTTTACTCCTTATGATCTATATTGGTACAAACCAACATTATTTCTTTTCTTCTTTTCACTTAGTGCTACTACTATTATTTACATGCCTTTGATTTTCCTTAACTCATGGTTTAATCCATTTTAATTCTCCTTACTAATATAATTTACTAATACTACTTTTCTTACATCATGCCAAGATAAAATGCCTTAAATATTCTTAAATCTCTAGTTCTTTTCTATGGTGTCTAATCCTTTTTGTTACTAAAAGTTATGAGTTACCCATTTTCCTATAAGAAAAGGATTCTTCTTAATAGGATTTGTAAAGTATTTACGTTTCTTTTTAGGAAAAAGTTTTCTTTTATTAGGATTGGTAAAATTACTCTTTTTGCTCTAAGAAAATATTATTTTCTCTAATATGCTGAAGACATTTAATTAAGTCACTTCCCTTTTACAGATTCCTTGTTTTTCTAAGAAATTTCTTTTAGCTCAAAACAATTGTCTCAACTTAATGAAATTCATTTAATAATGTTCTATCAATTATAAGAAGCAATTCTTATTTTCTTAAGTAGTGCTAAATTTCTTAAACATCATTTTTAGTGATATTAAGTCAGAATTATTTTCTTAAGCCTAAATAACCACTTTAATCGCGATATACTAGACAATCAACTTAATTAAATCTAGTGGGGCTTATCGGATTAAATCACACAAATTACAGCAAGTCTCGATAATTATAATAATATACAACCACATCGAATCATCCAACCGCGCCCACATCGTTTCCTACTGTTTAAGCGAATCGCGTAAAAGTTTCATTTTATAATCTTTTTCTTTTTAGCGAGTCGTACATTTTTTTCTTTCCTTTTCTACGAGAATCATCGGGATGTTTAATGTACTAAAAATGCCCAAAAATGCAGCGACAAAGAAAATCGTGTATCTCTCGATCTAACCGTCGGATCGCAATGAAACTCAAGATAACGGTTCCTAATTATGCGAGGAATAATATAGCAGAGTCAAAATCAAACTAAAATGAAGCGAAACCCCCTTACCTCAGTAGGCAGTTTCAGTTTTGAAAGGAGAAGGAGAGTGACTCACTCAAAAGTTTTTTCGATTGTCCAACCTGTCGTCAATCATCGTGGATCATCTTTTCGATGCTAAAAATGTGACATGCAAAAATTTTAGGCATCTAGAGGGTTATGGACAGCCACCAAACAGTCATGAAATTTGCCAAAATAAAGGGAAAATCTCACCATTTAGCTTACTGTTGGCTTCTGAATTCCTTGCCGCTTCAACGTCAATTCCTACCGATGGCTTTGCGGGATCTAAAATCAAGCATGCAAGGGTTTGTCAAGTAACCATAAGTCACGGCTAGCAAAAGAAATTATAGGACACCCATGAATTTAATGAAATTGGAGGAATTGGGTGCCAAAAGTTTACCGTTTGCTTAAAACCTTCGTCGATTGTTGCCGTTTACCACTGATTGTTTCCATTACCTTAAGAGTTAAACATGTAATTAAAAAAATCAAAGAGGGCCACAGTTTTGGAACAAAAATAGCAAGGAAATAACATGCATCACTGCTAGAATTTAAAGGGAAAAGTAATAATTAAGGATTAAGAACCAAGAATTGGAGTCCTACTTTGATGCTTGAAAGATAGCCATAAGTTTTATAGAAAATTGGCATGACGATGATGGCAGTTTAGAGGATGAGTTTCGATGATAAAATTAGAGCTAATTTGGAGCTGGAAGAAGATGGGGTACCACGGGTTCGGTAAAGGATGGAAGAAGGGAAATTGAAATTAGATGGTGATTTAATGGTAATGGTTCCATAAAATAAAGAAGGAATTTATGGTTATTTTTGGGCGTGAATTATGGTTGTAATGAGGGGATTATGATGCTGGAAATAAGAAGAGAAAAATCAAGAGAAGAGGAGGGTTAGTGGATTGTTGCTGAGAGGGAGAAGAGTTAGTAGAAAGATTATGGTGTTATGGTGTGGACATATCAAGGCATGATGACACGGTAACAACTTGTTAAGCAAGTTGGAAATCCTTACAAGAGAAAGAGTTAGGGAGAGAAACACTTGTGTTATTCTGCTTAAGCAAGGGAGTAATGTGAAGGAGACAAGTGGCCATGAGTGTTGCAAGTTAATTGGACCACTCTTGCATGAAGGTTGAGGTCGCACACCCAGGGGCGTCAACTTGTCATGACTTTTAAGGGCTGTTATGGTCCAAAATAGGAAAAATGAAAAACATAAAAATTGTACATCCTTTTCTTATCTTTAAAATGGTATATGGCATAAAAATTTTCATCAAGCAATGAGGGAGATATGGCCATTTTATGAAAACTATACAGGGCTGTGATAGAAATGAATTTACTAACAAAATAAATTTGCTGGGAAAAATGGGTGAGGAATCAGCCTTTATTCCCTTCATGAAGTTTGTAGATATCTTTGATATGGAACCATAGGAAAAAGAATAGAGTCATTTCAATATTGTAAGAGGGAAACATGAATTTTTTCCTAAAAGTATGTAGTGTAGTGGTGAAATTGAAACAGGTCTACAAAATTGTGAAAATTGTACCGATTGGGAAAGATTCAGCCTTCAAAGCCTGCATGGAAAATGTAGAGAATTTTGTTATGAAGATTTTGACACCAGATTTACATGAATCGAAGGTTGTATGAGAGAGTTATAAATTTTTGAAGGAACCATGCGTGGATTTAAGGATTAAATAACGAGTTTTTTGAGTACAAATACTTGGTTCACAATTTTAGGGATGACAGGGTGCAAAATGGAGTTTGAGGCTAGAAATAGGGATTCTAGATCTCTTTAAAATGAAGAGATTGGGACTAGAATCATTTGATTCCATGATCATATAAGAAAGTTAGGTCTAGAACGCTAAAGGTACTCAGGCCAGGTTCAAAGGTTCAATTTGAATTAATCGTTTCTTTGAGAAACAAGGTTGATAGAGTCCAAATTAGGATCTGGTCCCTTCGGGAAAAGTTTCTAACTCATAGAAATGAGTCACCAGGGGCTGACCATGCTACTTCCAGATATCTAAAGTATATACACGATGACTTGAGGGAGGTACCGGGCTTGCCGGAACGAGCCGGTTACCATCGATTTATTACACGAGGGTCTTAATAAGACTAGTTTCTCTATGAGATCACTAATCTCAGGCTGAATCACTGATACTGAATCATTCACTAGGTCCCACAGTTCAACACTAAGGAACCCAACAATATTTTATTATTAAATATAATCATTAAATGAATAAACAATTTAAACATGTAAATTTTAAAAATAAAATATTATTATAAATGCATTTTTGAAATAATTAATTAAATATATTTTATTATTTAAATATAAATAAACAATTAAATAAATTTCAATAAAATATTATTATAGTTAGTTATACATATATTATCAAAATTAATTACATAATAAGACACGATAATCAAATATTTTATAGAGATATTATATAAGTTATTAACCAGTTAATACCAAATTTAAAACCAAATAATCATCATTAGTCATAATTATTAAATAATTATTACATAATTAGTATTATAAAATTTCGAATTTAATAAATAAATAAACATTTAAGTACTTACACATTTTAATATATTATTTACTAAAATTAGATATTAATCGCTAAGATTAAGTATTATCATTAGTAGGAAATATTTTTCAACTAATATAATTATAAATTAATTAGTACTTAATTAAACAAAATAGTTGTCATTAACGTATTATTTAAACATTATTTGCTATTATCTCTTTCTTACATCTGCTTCTTTTTAACTATCAACACATTTTCTAATTTTTCTTCTAATTTCTTGTGCTCTTCTAATCTTCTTTCTTTACTATTTTGTCATACTAACTACTCAGGGATCCAGCTGAAGCCGTAAGCTTTCAATTGAGAGCTCAATAGAGTATCCTCAGGAGTCCTAAAGGTTTGGTTTCCTATTCTTAAGAAATCAGGGTTGTTACAATCAATCTCACTATCATCATCAACAACATTATCTCACTAGTGCGTCCACTAGGGAGGAATGGTCTTTGTGAAATACTAGTGCGGCCAGAGTCTTTTCGAGTTCTCTGCTAGGGGTGTATGGACCGCAATCCATCCCAATCACCTTGGATCCAACCCTTACGTCTCGAACGTGGTAACATAACTAGAACTTACGCTACACGGCCCTATAAACGTTCGTTCACGTCAAAGTACTCCTGGTTGGCCACGGACTATCCGACATCAGGGTGCAAGCCCAAGCCCTCTGAACGCCTGAACCCAGAGGTACTCCCAAGGTTCCTTCTGAACCTGAAACACGCACGTTCTCTAGTGTACCCCCCTACACTGTAATGCAACTGGCCATAGTACAACAATAACATCTCATCATAATTCAGTGATGCATGAATGCTTATCATCTTTTACTCGTCCTCATTATTATCGTCATTTTCACCATATAATTCTGAGTAGGGTCTTACATTCATGGGTTATTATCCTTAAAGGCGTAAATCACCATTGCTCTTATTAATTATTTTCTCCTCTAAAGAGAATTCTCAAATCAATTGACTTTTAACCTTGAAATCATCTTTGAACTAAGGTCCATAAAAGATTTTAACTATAAAACTTCAATTAAAGGAAACTCATAAGGCACTTGTTCACAAGGAAATCCCAGAACCAAAACCATAGTGATGATACAGAGTTAGACTTAGAAGAGGGGTTGAATAAGTCTTAAACTCTTTCAAAAAATATTCGTGTACAGACCACTCAAGTAAGAACCGATTTCAATAGATCAGAGATAAGAGATAAGGAAAATACAATCGGAAATTTATCTTGTTCACCTCTAACTTAGAAGCTAGTCCAGTTCCTTCAGCCCAAAGGATTTTCACTATTGTAAAACACCTTTACAATCTGCACTAGCCCAGTGCAATAGTATTCTTGAGTCCAGCCACTTCTAGCTTATACCCAAGTATTCTTGACACTAGCCATTCCTAGCTAAAAACCCAAGTATTCTTCCAAAAGCCTCTTCAGGCCACAGTGTTTCCCAACACTAAAAGATTTTGGGAACACACCAGAAAATACACAGTGATGGTAGAGAGTATTTAAAATTAAAATCAAATAACTCAACGTACAAAGATATGAAATGATTACAAAGTATACTAAGCTACAGACTACTATAAGTCATGGTCTGCACTAAGAAGAACTACAAAGAGGACTTAAGTAGTGAATACAAGAACTTAGAAACTTTCAAGAAAAGTCTTACAGACTTAGGTTTCTAAAGAGAGAAACAAGATAGTGTTTAAGTAGATTAAACAATGTAACTATCTTGTTTTCCAAAGTCGTCTTGTATTTATAGTCCTTATGAAAAATATCCGTTGATTCAGCTTCAAAGAATATTGGTCTCTTGAGGATTGTGTTGTCAGTGAGTGTAAACACACGCTTTAGAGAAGTTTCCTTATCTGGGCAACTTCAAAAGTTTCTAGCAAAAGATCCTTTTTGTTTATTTACTTTGGGAAAGCACGTACGCTCTATAGTAATTGACTTTAGGCTATTATTCTGACCAAATATAGCTTTTTTCAACATCTTAAGATACATGAGGCAGTTTTCTTAATCAGTGTGATAAAGTCTTCAACTTTTCTATTGATTGCCTTCTTTGATGATAGCTTTAGAGAGTTTAGAGAAATTTCATACAGCTTCATTATGAGTAAGGAAAGATCCTTTGTTAAGAACTCAAAGAGTCACAGACCATCTAGAAGTTTGAAGGGCGATCTTATGAAGGTCTTAAGGCACTAAAATACTTGTTCCATTGAAGTTTGAGTATAAACTTCTTTATTTTAGAAGCAAATTGATTTTAATGGACTCCCTCTTTCTTTTGCAAATGGAGCTCTATGAACTCCTGACACACTTCAATAGAATTTTTAGGCACACAAATAGTACAGGCTTTATTTTAGCTGAGAGTCTTGATGTGTAGTATTAACAAATCACATGGGGTTCAGACTGCTCAAACATGAGTTCAGACTTTACTCTAACATTCTACCCTTATTTATTGATAACAAACATTAAGTCTCAAGGATAAAATGAGTTCTGCATTAAAAGAAATTAAAACATTGAATATCAAGTCATAGTATAAGTTACAAATTCTTTCAAGTTTTTGCAAAAGATAGTAAAGATAATCATATGCAACAGACTTTAAAGCGATGAATTATCAATAAATCTAAAGTCATAGAAAATGAACAATTTTTATTGATGAACACAAGATGTGTTACATACTTCAAAAAGAAAATAACCAACTATTTGCACAGCCCTTTAACTCATACTATTCCCTAAAATATTCTTCCTCTTTTGTAATCAATAAATGAGGGCATCATTGAGATGTGGAAGTCTTGGCAGAGGAAGATAAAATCAAACGGGAGGCAAAAGCAGACACTAAAATAAGAAAACAAAGTTGTCTGTAAAAGAAATAAAGGACATCAACCAAAATGTTGAAAGGGATACAGTCTTAAGAATGTATAATGGTTGAAGAAGCATCACAAAATGATGAATAAGCCTTGGAAATTCTTCCAGCACGATGCCAAAAATTGAGCACATCAATGATCAGGCTTGAGGGATGAGCAGAAGAAATGCTCCAAGCTTGGTTGGGAGCCCAATAATGATGTCCCCAAAGCAAGACACGGGTGGTGTATTTGGAGACCGATCTTTTAGTAACACTTTTAGGATATCATCAGGAATCTTCTTTGGCTCATACACCTACCAATCTGGACCTAATGGAGTAGAATGCCGGGTTTTCTCCTTAAGCCTTTTGGTTATAATCCTTCTTGGCTTTGGTATAATCCTATCTGGAAAAACCAGTACTTTTGTAGAGGGCTTTATCATTTCTTAAACAAAGTTAGAAACAGGATGGTGCAAGTTTTCAGCTTCTTGGCGAGCCAGCTATTGACTTCTAAGAGAGTTGGAGAAAGCCAAGAGATCTTCAAAATATAAGGTTGGATAGGATAGGGCAACTTCAGGGGTGATAAGGGGATTAGTCCAGGATAAATTAGTGATATGTTCTAGGTCTATTTTAAGAAAAAATGGCAAAGTGGATGAAAGAAGAGACCTTTAAGACCCTTTGGAGTGCTTATGGGCAAGGTTGAAGGGAACCACTGCTAGTGGTGGCCAACCACTGGCCGTGGTTAGCACTAGAAAAGAGGAAATTGGTGGCAAAACCCACCACTGGCCGTGGTTATCCACCACTGGCCATGGTTGGCTCTATTTAAGAGGAAAACATCATCAACATCACCACCACTGCCAGTGGTTAGCACTGTGGAGTAAAGCAGAGCAAGTCAGAACTCACCACTGGCTGTGGTTATCCACCATTGGTCGTGGTTGTCCTTGTTTGTTATAGAAAATGTGTATTTATGGTTTAAAAAGGAAGAGAACCCAAACCACTAGCCGTGGTTGTCCCTTATGAGGCCCAAATCTTTCAATTGTTTAGGGATTTAAATAGGCACTCTAGGGGATTTGTTTTGAGGGGCTTCATAGACATATCTTGACACACCTCTTAAGAGATTTTGAAGAACTCTTTGGGAAGATTTCATTGGGAATCAAGAGTCAAATTCATCAAGGGCATTCGAATCTGCAGATTTGGGAGGAAGAATTAGAAATCCTAGTGAGAACTAATTTGTAATTTCTGAATCCCTAGTTTACATGTTTGATATCTTTTATGTTTGGCATTGATTTTATGATGTGTGACATGATGACAATAATCCTTATGGCAGACTAAACTCTTTTCTTGGGGCTAAGGATGTAGTACGCCTATGTGTTACAATTAATTGTTCTTCGTATTCCAATTCATATGATTTCAATCTCTATTCAATTTATGTATGCCTAATGCTTCTACAAGACTTAGAGATAAGCGTACATGATCACAAATTATATGGATAATAGAGAGATTTTCATGTAATTTGAAAATACCTAAATTGAACCTATGATTTTGATTTATGACGGTAAGCAAAATTGTTTGACGGTTTAATCAGATTTCTATAGAACGTAAAGGGCTTAATTAACAAATTGAACGTGGTTCTTTGGGAATTAGGCATGTTAATAGGCTTTCGAGAGGAAGGTATTAATTAACTTAGGGGAATCTGCCTTAGGAACGAAATTGTATAATTGGATAGGCGAGTAACCTTTAATTTTGATACTGGCATATGAACCCTTATTACCCCAAGATTTACCTTTGATACAATTTCCCAAACTTGCTCCGATTTTCTTTTACAAAAGACGTTGAATTTTCTGTTCTCTGATTTGCTGTTCACAATCATTTTGGTAATTCATTTTAACCAAATTCCACTAGATAATTGAATCACCGTTATAACTAGTACTTGAGCACAATCCCTGTAGGAACGATATCTTTTTATTACATTGATACCCTATGCGCTTGCGGTTAGCTATTAGTAACTGAGGGAATGGGTGAAGAAGGTTTGGAAGGAGATTTGGGTGTAGACTTAGGTGGAAATGAAGTTACCTAAGGTGGAGATGGAGGTAGAACAGATTCTTCAACAATTGGGGCAGCAGGGGTAGCACTAGGAGTCTGTACTAAAGCTTTGGTGGTTGGCTGAGGAGGAGTTACAGAAGACTTCTGCCTTTTCTTTTTCTTCTAAACCTTAGAGGCTTCAGACTTTGTTCTCTTAGCAGATATCGCTGTCATAGCTTCAGCTCTCAAACGAGCTTCTTTCTTGGCTTTGTCTTGCCGAGCCTTGTCCAGCTTGTATGAATCATAATGCATGTTGTACATGTCAATTCAATCATACTTGGACCATTTTTTAACCTTGGCATCTAGAAACTGGAAACAACAGAAATAGATAAAATCCACATAATGTTTCTTACAAGGAATCTTAACATAGCCCTTGAGCTTTACCGAATGAGGGTCAGAAAGCTGGATGATAAAGGAGGTGGAGTTCCACGATTGGCTTTACCAGCAGTCTGAACCTTAGTAGATCCTTGAGCAAACTATTTCTTCTTCAGAACATTTCCAATTGGCATATCGTTATCAGATAAGACGATAGGTTCAGTAGTCTATTCTACAGTAGGCTTCTTCAAAACAAAAATCTTTTGAATTCTTGGTTTCTTCTCCTAGGGCTCCCCCTCAACTAGTTCAGTTTTGATCTTCCTCTTTATAAGAGTCTTCACTCCTTCAGGTGACTTGTCCAAGAGTGGAGAAAAGTTTGGAAGCTTAGTGATTAGCTAGATTGACATTACAGACTCTAGATTGACGTTCTCCAACTTGAAAATTTTCATCAAGACAGCAAGATAAGAGATCTTCTTCTACTTCTTTACCACATATGTGGTCATATATGTTAATAGAATATTGCCAAGTTGACTAGTACCTTCGTCATCATGTGGTACATAAAAAATTTATCAAGCTTATAAACTCTATCCTTAGCTGACTTTCTTGGACAGAAGACTTACCTCATTAGTGTATACAGCATCTTTGCCTTGGGGACAAGATAACCAGATGAGAGCTTATCTGGATGAGTAGATCCATATAGAGCCTCGTTGATAGTGAGATTTCCACTTGCTTTCCTCGAAGAGTCCCAACCAAAATAATCTTCACTTTGTCCACAAAAATAATTCTCCAGAACTCAAGAGCCACAGAAGGAGAAAATGGTTCTTGATCCAAATAGAAGTTCGTCCATCCAATCCCTTCGATTTTAGAAGTAACATCTCTTCCTTTAACTGAATGTTGTGCAGCGTTGAAGTAGAGAGACTCAATCATATCCTTTACTGAACAGTTGATTCCAGCCATTTTAGAGAAAAATAAGGTTTTCGAAGATGAAAGGTTTTTTGAAAGGGGTTTTAGGGAAAAACGAAAGGGTTTTGAGATAGGTTCGAAAAGAGAGATTTCGCAGAGAAGTTATAGAGGTTTTTTGAAAAGGTGAAAAGACATGTTAGAGTAAAACACATTTATAAGCAACGTGGCATAATAGAGGGAAAAGCAGTTTTTAGAAAATGGTTGAGTTTTGAGTAATGAAAAGATGCCACATGTTTTAAAAAATAAATATTTAAAAGAATTTAATGAAGGGTGCAGACTGCGTCTCTCAGAATATTTAGAGAATGATAGGAAAATAATTCGAAGTTACAGATCATGCAGACTGAGGTCGTACAAACATCTTAGTTATTCAATATTATGCATGTTCAGACTATACTTGATAAAAGCAAACCTTGCTTCAGCCAAGGGCTTTGGGAGAATATTTGACCATTGGTGGTCTGTATCCACGTATTGTAGATCCAAAATGCCTTTCTGAATCTAGTCTCAAATAAAGTGATACTTTACTTTAATATGTTTTGCCTTTGAATACTGGATTGGATTCTTTGACAATCACAGAATACTTGAATTTCTTCTTCCTTGATTGAATAGTCCTCTAGCTTGTACTTCATCCACAAAAGTTACGAATAGTAACCAGCTGCAGACAGGTATTCTGCTCAGCTGTGGAGAGGGCTATGGAGTTCTGTTTCTTGCTACTCTAGGAAATTAAGCTAGTACCTAGAAAGTGACATCCACCACTAGTACTTTTTCTATCTATTCTATCACTGCAAAGTCTACAACACAAAAACCATGAAGAGAGAGAGAGTCTGTTCTCTTATAGAACAGCCCGAGGTTAGTGGTACTTACAAGATACCTTAGAATCCTCTTCACTACAGATAGGTGTGAATCCTTGGGATCTATTTGATATCTTGCACACACACACACTAAACATTATATCTGGTCTACTAGATGTTAAATATAACAGTGATCTAATCATTCCTTTGTAAAGAGTTTGATTAACTGATGTACTAGTTTCATCTTTATTTATAGTATGATTTGGATGCATTGGAGTACTCATGAATCAACCATTTTAAATTTTATGAGTAACTCTTTGGTGTACTTTTATTGATGAATAAAAATTCCATCAGTAGTCTGTTTAATTTGTAGACCAAGAAAGAATTTGAGTTCACCCATCATGCTCATCTCAAATTTAGCGTACATAGTTTTTGCAAAATCCTTGCACAGACTTTCTTTTGTAGCACCAAAGACAATGTCATCTACATAAATTTGTACTGAGATAAAGTGTTTATCTGAACCTTTTCTAAACAGAGTTGTATCAACCTTTCCTCTAGTAAAGCCTTTTGATTTTAGAAAAGAACTGAGTCAATCATACCAAGCTCTTGGTGCTTGTATCAGACCATACAGTTCTTTACTAAGTTTAAAGACATAATTTTATCAAGATTTATATTCAAACCCAAGAGGTTGTTTTACAAAAACTTCTTCTTCAATAAAACTATTTAGAAAAGCATTTTTAACATCCATCTGATATAATTTGATTCCTTTAAAAGAAGCAAAGGCAAGTAAAATCCTTATAGCTTCGAGTTGATTGTAGCCTTATGCTACAAGCCTTGCCTTATTTCTTACAACTTTTCCATCTTCATCCAGTTTGTTTCTGAACACATATCTCATTCCAATCATGTTTTTGTTCTTCGGTCTTGGAACCAGGATGCAGACTTTATTTCTTTCAAACTGGTTCAATTCTTCTTGCATGGCAATAATCCAGTCTGGATCTTCCAAAGCTTCATCAATTATTTTAGGTTCAAAGTCTGAAACCAATGCCATTAATGATTGATTCTGAATTCTTGATCTAGTTCAGACTTCTTCAGCTTGATCTCCAATGATGAGATCTAAATGATGATAGGCTTTGAATTTCAAATCTCTTGGTTTCTCTAGTTCTCACACTGTCTGTTGATCTAATTTTGGTGGTTGAAGAGCAGCAAAGTCTGAAGGCTTAATATGTTCTTTAGATCGTATGATACATACATCATCACCATCTAGATCTGTCAATTTCTTATCAGTCTTTGTTAGATCATCAAATCTTACATGCATTGATTCCTCAATGGTTTAAGTCCTTGTATTGAAGACTCTATAAGATTTTGACGTATTTGAATAGCCCATGAAGATACCTTTATCACACTTAGAGTCAAACTTTCCAAGTTGATCTCTTGTGTTTAGGATATAGCATGTGCATCCAAATGGGTAAAAATATAAAATGTTAGGTTTTCTTCCTCTCCATAATTCATAGGGAGTCTGATTCAGTATTGGTCTGATAAAGACTTTGTTCTGAATATAACAAGAAGTGCTTATGGCTTCAGCTTAAAAATATTTTAGTAAATCATTTTTACAAAGCATAGTTCTAGCCATCTCCAACAGACTCCTATTTTTCCTTTCAACAACTCCATTCTGTTGAGGTGTTCTTAGAGAAGAAAACGTATGAGAGATGCCAGTTTTGTTGCAAAACTTTTTAAAAATTTCATTTTCAAATTCTCTTCCATGATCACTTCTTATTATACCAACAAAGATTCCTATTTTAGATTGGATTTTCTTACAGAAAATCTTGAACACTTGTGAAGACTCATCTTTGTGGGCTAGGAAATAAACCTGTGTCATTCTAGTGAAATCATCAACAATGACAAAACCATATCTTTTACTAGTGAGACTTTGGATTTAGGATGGTCTGAACAAGTCCAAATGTAACAGCTTAAGCAGTCTGGATATTGAAACAACATCTTTGTTTTTGAAAGAATTTTTGTGTTGTTTCCCTTTTTGACATGCTTCATAAGGTTGGGTTCCATTGAATGAAATTCTAGGAAGTCCCTTGACTAAACCTTTTCTATTAATTTTTAAAATATGTTTCATGCTAACATGTTTAAGCTTCTTATGCCAGATCCACTTCTCTTCAGATGAAGAAAAGAGACATGTTACATTTTGACTGTACAACTCACCCAAATCAACCTTGTAAAGGTTGTTTTGTTTGTTTGCTGAAAAGAGGGTAGTTCCATCAACATTGATGATTATACACTTTTCTTTATCAAAAGAAACTTTTTAACCACTGTCGTAAAATTGACTTATGCTCAGTAATTTATGTTTTAGACCTTCAACAAAATAAACATTTTCAATTACAGGGGTAGGATTTTACCAACTTTACCAATCCTAGTGATATGCTCAGAATGGTTTCCTCTAAAAGTAACTTTTCCTCCTTCAAACGGTTCTAAGTTTAGGAACATAGACCTTTTTCCTGTCATATGATGTGAGCATCCACTGTCCAAATACCAGAAGTGTTACTTTGCTTTTGTCCTTAAGCACATCTGAAATGGAAACAATCATTTTCTTTGGTACCCAGAACTTTTTGGGTCCTGAATGGTTAGTGGCTTCAACACTTTTCCTTTTTCTCTTTGGACAATCTTGAATCACATGACCATATCTTTTATAGTAGTAGCATTTAGCATGTTTGTGTTCAGGTACAAAGTGTGATTTTAAACAATCCTTAATAACATGATTATGCTTCTTACAATACTTGTATATGACATGCTTTTATTTAGATTGAAAGGATGGAGAGGGAGTATTCTTCACTTTTGAATCAGTTTCTTCAACAAAACCCAGACCAGCCTTTTTGGAACTTCCTTTTGATCTTCCTATAAGTTTATAAAGATTTTCAGTCCTATTGACAAATTTTGTTAGGTCTGCAGTAAGTCAACTTACTTCCTATTAAAGAGACTTGATTTCTTTACCTTGTTAGATACAACAGGAATCTAAACCGTTGAGTTCAGTTTTTAGAAAATCATTTTCTTTCTTAAGTTTGTGTATCTCCTCAAGATTTATCCTTTCTTTCTCATCAAGTTCCTTGAGAGATTTTTAGTCTGAATCCTTTTGTTGAGAAAAAGTATGGTCAAGAATATAAGTTCTAAAGTCTTGTGGAACCAGACCCCAGACCTTACGATTTGTTTACATCAATCATCATGTATTTTCACTAAAAGAATAAAGGTCTGGACTGATCATAACATTTTCTCTTAGTGCAAAGAAATTTCAGGATACGAAGATTGAATTGTAAAAAGTAAGGGGGAGCGGACACACTCTTTAAGAAGTATCATAGGTCAACAAAAGTCTGCTAGAAGTATCTTGTAAATAAAGAGTTCTTTCATCAATGTTCGGAAAGATCTATTTTGGTGATGCTTCGAAAAACTTGATAATACCATATCTGTGTGCTTATCATCAAAGAACAAAAAGAATAAAATCAACATAAGCAGCAGTTACCAGCGTACCTACTCCTGTAAACTCTGATCGCAAGTCAGAATACTCACCATGACATATCTGAAAGCAACCTTTCACTTAATCAAGGATAAACTTATGAATAGTTTTGTGCATATGAGGCACAAGAAACTATTTTCATGAAAATATTGAAATATGATTCAGACCTCTCTCAAGCTTAGATTAAACATCAAGGTCTGATCTTCAGAAGCCTATCGCAAAATACCTTCAAAAAATTTCTAATGTTTATATCTTCTTTCAAGAAGCATCAACGGCTATAATCTTCAAGCCTCTATATATACCAAGTAAGTTTGAACATTCAAAAAGTGAGACATATCTGAGAAGAAAGTTCTTAAAATTCATTCAATTCTAGTTCACTTTCTTGTAAAAAGACCAAGACTCTTATTGTTTATTAGCTCTACTTCTAGCAGACTATGGTCTTGACTTAAAAATACCTAGTTTTCGATCTCAAAATTTATTTATCAGTTTTGTACACTAAGTTCTTAAAATACCTTCTCTATCTTACTGATTGTATAAGTCCGGTAAGATACCAGGACTAGTTTGAGTACTGGGAAACACCTTTGCCTTAAGAGGCCTTTGAAAGAATACTTGGGTTAAGCCAAGAGTGGCTTGTTGAAAAGAATACTCAAGTTAAGCTAGGAGTGGCTTGTTGAAAAGAATACTTGGGTTGAGCCAGAAGTGGCTTGTTGAAAAGAATACTTGGTGCACGAGTCTCGTGCAGTTATTGTAAAGGAGATTTTACAATAGTGGAAATCCTTCAAGTTGGAAGGGACTGGACGTAGCTTCTGAGTCAGAATTGAAGTAGTATAAACTCTATGTGTTGATTCTTTTTTTTTGCTTTATTATGTGATTAATTTTATTTTGTTTGATATTTATTCGGAAAGGGTCTAAGACTTATTCAACCCCCCTTCTAAGTCTGACTGTGAACCATCACCTTTTTCTTCAACTCAAATATTTTATCTTCATATAAAGAAATAGTTTAGAAATGTTTCTTTTTCAAAAGTTTATAGTTTCTCAAAAGAATTAAAAATTCTTCTAAAAAAGCTTCATAGCTTTCTTGAAGTCCAGAGTCATTTACCTCTTCAGTTTTAGACTCATCTGAACATGACTCAATTTTTGATTCTGTATTTGCCATGAGACATATCTGAGCAGTCTCTGCCTTTTCTTCAGACTCGCTAGAGCTAGTTAAGTCTTCATCATCCCATATGATGAGTCTTTTTTGTTTCTTGAAGAATTTCTTCTTTTCTTTTCTATCTTTTTTATCTTTATTTAGGAGAGGACATTCAACCTTCATATGTCCTGGTTTCCTACAATTGAAGCATTCTATGGTAGATTTGCCAGTCTTAAATTTAAAGGAATTTTTACCTTTAAGTTCTCTTTTGTTGAACCTTCTTTCACTACTCTTCTTTCTTAGAAGTATGTGGAATATTTTGGTTACGAGAGCTAACTCTTCATCATTGGCTTCCTCCTCTTTGTCAGTTGTAAGTTCTGAGCTAGTTGGTTCTTCAACCCTTGGCTCCTTGCTTCTCCTGGGAGTCTCTTCAGACCTTAGGGCAATGTTATTAGAAGATGAAGGCTTGCACACTTCCTTCTGGCCGAGCTTTAGTTCTTGAAACACCAAGAAGTTCATCCAAAGTTAGAATGCTGAGATCTTTGGCTTCTTCCAAAGCAACACACTTGGCATTAAATTTTTCTAGTAGACAACCTAAAAGTTTCACATTGATGTCTTCAGTGGAAGGCGTGGATCTAAGTGCTTTAAGATCTTTGAGAAGAGTCTGGAATCTTCCAAATATCTAGTCTACAGACTCATGGTCTTTCATCTTAAAGCTGTCATACTTCTTAGTCACAAGAATCTTCTTGGACCTTTTAACATTTGAAGTACCTTCATAGTTGTGTTGCAAGGCATCCTAGATTTCTTTTGTTGTGTTGTAGCTGTACACTTTATTGTACTTTGATTTACTCAAAGCACAGATTAAGAAAAATCTAGCTTTGGCATTGTATTCCATTTTTTTGTATCAGTCGCAACCCATTTATCTTCAGGGATAGGCTTTCCTTCATCATCAGTAGGGGCTGGTTCATCGCCTTAAGTGATTATTCCCTATAAGGAATATTTAGGGGACTTGATGAACATTTCCATCCTGTCTTTCCAGTAAAGGTAACCCTTACAAAAGAAAGCAGGTGGTCTGCTTGAGGATGCTTCTTTTGGAATGAGCTAATCTTGAGAAGATGAGGCCATATATCATGGACCTTTTTACTCATGAAAGTAATCAACCCAAAAGGACAAGCTTTGATGCTAATTGATGTATAGAGTTAGACTTAAAAGGGGGTAAATAAGTCTTAAACTCTTTTTCAAAAAATATTTGCATATAGACCGCTCAAGTGAAAACCAATTTCAATAGACCAAAGATAAGAGATAAGGAAAATGCACAATGGAAATTTATCCTAGTTCACTTCCAACTTGGAAGCTAGTCTAGTCTCTTTAGCCCGAAGGATTTTCACTATTGTAAAGCACCTTTACAATCTACACCAGCCCAATGTAACAGTATTCTTAACTCCAGCGATTTCTGGCTTATACCAAAGTATTCTTGACACTAGCCACTCTTGGCTAAAAATCCAAGTATTCTTCCAAAAGCCTCTTCAGGCCACATTATTTCCTAACACTAACAGATTCTGGGAACACACCAGGAAATACACAGTGATGGTAGAGAAAGTATTTAAAATTACAATCAAATAAGTCAACGTACAAAGATATGAAATGATTACAAGGTACACTGAGCTACAGACTACTATAAGTCACGGTCTGCACTAAGAAGTGAATACAACATAGAAACTTTCAAGAAAAGTCTTACAAACTTAGGTTTCTAAAGAGAGAAATAAGAGAGTGTTTAAGTAGCAGATTAAACAACGTATTAGTGAGTGCAAACTTAGGTTTCTTGCATATAGTCATTTTAAAAAATATTCGTTGATTCAGCTTCGAAGGATGTTGGTCTCTTGAGAATTATGCTATTAGTGAGTGCAGACACATCCTTCATTTAGGTAACTTTGGAAGTTTTCAGCAAAAGATCCTTTTTGCTTATTTACTTTGGGAAAGCACATACGCTTTATAGCAATTAACTTTAGGCTATCCTTTATGACTAAATGTAGCTTTTTTTGACATCTTGAGATACGTGAGGTAGTTTTCTTGATCAGCGTGATAAAGTCTTTAACTTTTTTGTTGATTGCCTTTTTTGATGATAGCTTTAGAGAGTTCAGAGAAAGTTCATACAACTTTATTTTGAGTAAGGAAAGATCATTTGTTAAGAACTCAAAGAGTCACAGATCTTCTAGAGGTCTGAAGAGCAATCATCTGATGGTATTAAGGCACCAAAAGACTTGATCCATTGAAGTTTGAGTGAGTACAAACTTCTTTATTTCAAAAGAAAATTGATTCTAATGGACTCTCTCTTTCTTTTGTAAATGTAGCTCTACGGACTCCTGTCACACTTCAACAGAATTTTTAGGCATACAAACAATATAGAATTCATTTTAGTTAAGAGTCTTGATGTGTATTATTAACAAATCACATTAGGGTTCAGACTGCTCAAACATGAGTTCAAACTTTACTCTAACATTCTCCCCCTATTTTTTGATAACAAACATTAAGTCTCAAGGATAAAATGAGTTTTGCATTAAAAGAAGAATTAAAACATTGAATATCAAGTCATTGTTGGAAATATACACTAAGAGCCTATATAGGATGAATCATTTTGAATAAGGCATTTTTTGTTAAATAGTTTAGCAACCTTTATTTATCCTTAGAGTAATAGGTCATATGAGAGTTATTCCTAAAATGTCCCTAGTTAAGTATTTACATGGGTACATGTAAATACATTAAGACTAGTATATGAGTGTACTGATGATCTGATCTCATAGATCATGGATAAAGATGATATCAAGTCTGTTAGGAATCCCAAGTGTATGAGTAGCAAAAATACAAGGATTCCCATAGGATTTGCAAAGCACTGTGTTTCAAAGCATAAGACAAACACAAAAAAAAAATTATGTTTTAGGATTACCTCTTGAAGAATATCGAAGCAATCGTAGCCTCGTCCTTTAAGAGTCCACACGAGTACTCCCACCAGAAATGCTACACCTTCCAAATGCTAGTTTGACGGTGGGTAGCTTTTGCAACTTTTGTGTATTTTTGTGTCTCTTTTAGGTAGCTGCCTATGAGCATCTTATGCTCTATTTATAGGCTTAGGTTTGACCTAATTTGCTCTCTAAAGAGTGGGCTCCTTACTCATTCTAAATCAGTTAGGCCCAATAGTCTTATTTTAGTCCAACTAAAATAAAAGGCTATTTTCTGATCGGTTTACTCTATGTGTGTGACCCTATAGGTAAAATACTCGGTTATATTAATAATAAACTATTTTATTATTAATATAAAATAAGAGCGGCATCTAGCAATGCATCATTATGTCCGAATATTATTTGTTAACAACATAACCTATAAGTGATAATTATTTTATATGTTTGTTCCTTTTGTCACGATATCCTAATTGGGCCCAAGGCATGGTTGTGTCATCCTTGTACGGTCCAATTTATTTTACTTGATACTGGAGTAGACTTTATCTGAATAAATATCCAATATTTATTCTTTCTAGCATGGCCATGCATTTCCTTAGTCTCACTCCATCAAGTGGCCTATAGATATCACTCCTGTCACATAGGAGAGACAAATCCCATCTACATCACTCATATCCCTCCGCATAATTTGTACATTGCCTAACCACAACCTTTATATTCCTCTTATTACAGAAGATGTTTGATTGTATTAAAACAATAAACTCCTTATGTAGGAATCGTAGTGACTTCAGGTCAAAGGACTACATATACCATTATCACATTGAGAATCGTTTATGACATTCATGTAACGATCCATGCAACGTTCTCATGGTAGGTCTGTCCAGTACATCATTACTCTTAATGTATACCCGTGTGAAGACTTGATATCATTTATATCCATGATTTGTGAGATCAGATCATCAGTACACTCACACACTAGTCTTAATGTATTTACATGTCCCCACGTAAATACTTGACTAGGGACATTTTAGGAATAACTCTCATATGACCTATTACTCCAAGGATAAATAAAGGTTGTTAAACTATTTAACAAAAAATCACTTATTCAAAATGATGCGAACCTATATAGGCTTTTAGTGCATATTTCCAACAAATTCTTCACACGGGTACACATTAAGAGTAATGATGTACTAGACAGACCCACCATGAGAATGTTGCATGGATCGTTACATGAATGTCATAAACGATTCTTAATGTGATAATGGTATATGTAGTCCTTCGACCTGAAGTCACTACGATTCCTACATAAGGAGTTTGTTGTTTTAATACAATTGAATGTCTTCTGTAACAAGAGGACTATAAAGGTTATAATTAGGAAATGAACAAATTATAGAGAGGGATATGAGTGATGTAGATGGGATTTGTTTCTCCTATGTGACAAGAGTGATATCTATAGGCCACTTGATGAAGTGAGACTAAGGAAATGCATGGCCATGCTAGAAAGAATAAATATTGGATATTTATTCAGATGAAGTCTACTCTGGTATCAAGTAAAATAAATTGGACCGTACAAGGATGACGTGACCATACAAGCATATAAAATAATTATCACTTATAGGTTATGTTGATAATTAATAATATTCGGACATAATGATGAATTGCTAGATGTCGCTTTTATTTTATATTAATAATAAAATAGTTTATTATTAATATGACCGAGTATTTTACTTATAGGGTCACACACATAGAGTAAGTCCATCAGAAAAATAAATTTTATTTTAGTAACTAAAATAAAGCTAGTGGGCCTAACTCATTTAGAATGAGTAAGAAGCCCACTCTTTAGAGAGAAAATTAGGTCAAACCTAAACCTATAAATAGAGCATAAGATGCTCATAGGAGGCTAACAAAAAAGAGACACAAAATACAAAAGTTGCAAAAGCTACACACCGTCAAACTAGCATTTAGAAGGTGTAGCGTTTCTGGTGGGAGTACTCGTGTGGACTCCTAAAGGACGAGGCTACAACTACTTTGATATTCTTCAAGTGGTAATGCTAGAACATAATATTTTTGTGTTTGTCTTATGCTTTGAAACACGGCGTTTTGCCATGCACTAGGGATTCCCTAACAGTGGTATCAAAGCCTGGTTGCAAAATCGTGTTTTGGGCAAATGTTTGTAGAACATGTAAAACAAAAAAAATTCTTTTGTGAAAGGAATTGTAAAGGTTGAATGTTTTACAAAGGTAGCATTTTTAATGAGATATTATGCAAAGGTTGCATTTTTTATGAGATATGTTGCAAAGGTTGGATCTTTTGAAAGCTAGTATCAATTTATTTTATTTTGTGTATATTGATTGCTTTTCTCAACATTTTAATTAAAGAACATGTTTTTAGGATGTGCTTTATTATATAAACATATTGTATGTTGCGATGGTGACTGTTTTATATGTGTTCTAATTATAAGGCATGTTTTATATTTGTTTAATTAAATTGAAATCAAGGGTTATATGCAATGCATGTCTGTATGCTTTTTTTTTCTAATAGGAATTGTTCATGTGAGATTGTGTTTTGAAATTTTAAGAGTTAAACCTTAGCCGTAATAGAAACTAGGATTCAAAAGTTGAAACCTAGCCATCATGGTATTTTATTTATTTGTAAATGTTACAAATAAAATATTTGATTTTAATATTATATTTTAAATTAGATTTCTAAAAGTTGCAAATTAAATTTTAAATGTTTGTTAAATTTAAAATTTGTAAGAGTTACAAATTTAAATAATTTATTCTTATTAATTTTAATAGGATTTGTATCATATGTGATGTTTTAAAATTAATTTGATTTGTAGGAGTTACAAATTGATTCATATTTATTAAATTTAATATGATTTGTAATTGTTATAAATAGAAGATAAGATCTTTATTAAATTTAATAATTTTTAACATCAAATATGTAATCATTTATAAATTTGATAGGATTTACAAAAGTTGCAAATTAACGATAAGATCTTTATTAAATTTAATAGGATTCAAAATAAAATATCTTGAACTTTAGAGATAAGGTTTAAAATTTAAACCTTGATCGTTCCTAAAAAACAAGATGATTGTTTAGACTCTAGAGATAAGGTTTAAAAGTTAAACCTTGACTATTCTTATTTTAGGATAGTTGTTGGGGTCAAAAAATAAGGTTTAAAAGTTAAACCTTGGTCGTTCCAAAATTTAGGATTTCAAATTGTTTGAAATCATAACCAAATATTTTGAGTTGTTAATGGTTAGTGGGACGTTCTGGCTAGGAAAGACTTGGTACTTAAGCGGTCACACCGGACCCACCTCTCTTTCTTAGGAACTAACCTGATTACAGTACTAAATTTTTGGGTTGGAACGCCACTCGGCACCCTATAAAGGGTAGTTTCCCCTTGACCCTGTCCGTTGAACGGTCAACGGAACTGCCAAACTTCTTTGTGTAGTTTCCCTTTTATGACCCCACATGTTTAATTATTTGTTTTAAAACTTATTTTATTTTAAATACAATTGATTACTCTATTAACTGATTAATTAACATGTCCAACGGTGAATGGTTATGGTCTTAAATTTTTTTATTTAATTTTAGATATAGCCTGCGTGTTATGCCTTTCTCTATTCTTAAATTTCTTCTCTCAACCCTTCACTCGTATATAAAATGAGTTTTCTTTATTACATTGTAATCTTGAAGAAGCCAACAAGGTGGAGACCAAGAAGAAACCTAGAGTGGTGACTCTTGATGGATATGACCTTGAAAGGAACAAAAGAGTGGTGACTCTAGGAGAATGGTGGTTTCAAGAAGTAGGACATCATGAAGTCAAGGCACCATAGTTCCTTTAGGTTTATTTTATTTTATTTTCTAGGAAGACCATAACCATCTCACCTTTTTTTAATGCATGTTTTGGGGTTTTATTTTGCGTTAAAGTGTTTAATGAAAGTCAGTAACAATAAGAAAATTGAAATCCCTCAAGCTCAACAATCATGCCTTCAAATAAGTATTAATGTCAAACTTGATATAGATAAAGTGCAGGTCACGCTATACTTGGGTGCCTTTATTTATGTTTAGTAGTACATGATTGGATAATTGGATTATCCAAGTATAACTTATTAAGTTTTATTCAAATAGACATTTTTCAATTGGATTGGAAAAGCCTAAAGGTATGAATAGTTTAAAACGCATTCCAATAAGCAACACTCATCAATGCTAGTTTCAATAAAGTGTAGGTTCTGCCAAAGCAGGGTGCTTTTATTGATATGTAAAGGATGATGGATAATTGGATTATCCAACCTTTTGTTATTGGACTTATCTAGGTAACTTTAATCAGATTGAAGAACCTAGAAGTGTTAATATTAAGTTTAAACATCTTCTAATAAGTAACACTCGTTGAGACTAATGTCAATACATAGTGGGCCTGCCAAAGCAGGGTGCTATCATTTATATTAGTAAGGCGTGATGGGATAATTGTAATATCCAAATTGTTTTTATTGGGCCTTAACTAAGTTTTTCAATTGGATTGAAAATAACTTAGAGGTGTAAGGATTGTGCTTAAATTCATAAGATGAATAAGGGTAAAGAGTTACCCACTCAATCATCCAAGAGTTGCATAAGATGTAATTGCAAATGTGTTTCCTACCTAGGCCAAAGCTGACTCAACACTAGGCCAAATATGGATTTTAGCCCTCTAAAAAAATCTTCCAACAGGATTTTTTCTGATTCAGTGAGGGTATTTGTTTTGAATCAAAATAGTGGGAGACAACATATTTATTTAATGACCAAAATTTAAATATGTTTTAAATAGAAGTAATAAATTTGCATGTAATTTGTTTTAGAATAACCATGACAAACCAAATATGATTTTTGTTGCAATCTGTCCTTTGGAAGGACACTCTATTTGGAAAAATGCCTAGATAGGTATCGAGACATGAGAATTATCTTCAATAAAGAGAAAGCGAAAGTGTGTCATGTTTGGCCTATTTCAATATCATCTATCATTGGGTATTGAATACTGATGTAGGCTCTTCATCCACTTTCTTGAAGAGAGATGGATCTAGGGCTCTTTCTCCTATCTTCCTTCAATGTAAGCTTGAGAACTTCTTCTTCAAGGCAAGGAAACTGAAAACCAAAGCCTAAACTAAAGGAGTGTGACACAAGGAACAAGAGGAAAGGGAGTGAAATGGAAGAAGAGAAGGATGAACAATGGAGGAAGGTTTGGAAAAGGGGAGAGGAAAAGGTTGGAGGCCACTTCCCAAAGTGGGGAAGATAACTCCACTCACCACCAAGGAAGGGAGAAACCACTTAGATAAGAGCTAGAGAGAAGGAGGAGAATCTCTCACTAGGAAAACACTAAGTGCTCTCAAAATCTTGCAAATGAATTAATTCCCTTGTTTACAAAAGGAGAAGTCCTTATATAGGCCATGGGAAATTTCGGCCAAAGACTAGCAAAGTGGGCTTGAGCATGAATCCAAGGCCCATTAAGAGAAAAAAAAGATAAGCAAATGGCCTATACATGGCCCAAAAAGAAAAGTACAAGGCCCTAAAGTGGCCCATTTGACCTTGCAAGGCCCAAATCTATCCTATAATCCTAGAGAAACTATTTAGAAAGTATATTACAAATAAAGTACACATAGATCCTCATAGGTTCTTTATTGGGCTTAGGCCCACTAGAAGAGAGAAAAGAGAAAAGGGCTTTATGAATGCTCTCTTTGGCCCTTTTGGTCTTGGCCCTTGTGAGGGGACCTCTATATGCTTCAAGTCCTTTCTCTAATATAGTGTGAGGGTCTTCCTTGGTTATGTCCACATTATGCTCCCCCTCTTCAAAAGGATTTGTCCTTAAATCAAAGGCATCATCCTCATCATCTATATCAAAGGGAGACAAATCAGTTATATTGAAAGAAGCACTCACACCATAATCTCCTGGTAAATCTAGGACATAAGCATTATTATTAATTTTCTTGAGAATTTGGAAAGGCCCATCACCTCTAGGGTTGAGTTTGGATTTTCTCAAGTTAGGAAAGCGTTCCTTTCGAAGGTGTAACCATACCCAATCTCCAACCTCAAAGGTAATCTCCTTTCTTTATTTATTTACACAACGAGCATAATGTTCATTTTTAGTTTGTATTTGGTGTCTAACCTTCTCATGAAAATCTTTGATAAATTGGGCCTTTGCCTCTCCATCCATATGAAGGACAGAGTCAGAAACCTCAATGGGCAAAAGGTCTAAGGGTGTGAGAGGGTTAAAACCATATACAACCTCAAATGGACTATGCTTGGTTGTGGAGTGTTGTACCCTATTATATGCAAACTCAATGTGGGGTAAACACTCATCCCATGATTTTACATTTTTGTGTACTAAGACCCTAAGAAGTTGAGAGAGGGTCCTGTTTACTACCTCTGTTTGGCCATCTGTTTGAGGATGACAAGTTGTGGAAAAGAGGAGTTGTGTTCCTAGCCTTGACCAAAGAGTTTTCCAAAAATGGCTTAGGAATTTGGTGTCCCTATCAGAAATAATGGTTTTGGGCACACCATGTAGTCTCACAACCTCTTTAAAGAAGATCTTAGCAATATGACTAGCATCATCAACCTTATGGCAAGGGATGAAGTGAGCCATCTTGCTAAACCTATCCACAACCACAAAGATAGAATCCATTCCCCTTTGGGTCTTAGGCAGGCCTAACACAAAGTCCATTGATATATCAATCCAAGGTGCACTAGGTGTTGGCAAGGGAGTATATAAACCACTAGGTGAAAGTTTTGATTTAGCCTTTCTACATACAATACACCTAGAGCAATGTTTTTGAACATCCTTTTTCATTTTGGGCCAATAGAAGTGTTCATGTAATATAGACAAAGTCATATCTCTTCCAAAATGGCCCATAAGTCCTCCCTCATGACTCTCCCTAAGTAGTAGATCTCTTAAAGAGCTTCTTGGAATACAAAGTCTATTGGCTTTAAAAAGATAGCCATCTAAAATGTAGAAGCCCTTATGAGATGTCGAAGTGGAAGATGAGTTAAAGATGTTTGAAAAATCAAGATCATTTGGATACAAAGACCTAATTTCATCAAGCCCAATAACTTTGGCTCCTAGAGAGGTAAGTAAAGAATGACTCCTAGATAAAGCATCAGCCACAATATTGGTTTTGTCATTCTTATACTTGATGACATAAGGAAATTGTTCCAAATACTCAACCCACTTAGCATGCCTTTTGTTTAACTTATGTTGCCCTTTTATGAATTTGAAAGATTGGTGATCACTATGTATCACAAACTCTTTTAGGATTAAGTAATGCTCCTAAGATTGTAGGGCTCTAATTAAGGCATAGAATTCCTTATCATATGTGGGGTAGTTAATAGTGGCCCCATTATGCTTTTCACTAAAGAAAGCAATGGGGTGACCTTCTTGTAAAAGCACAGCTCCTATGCCCACATTTGATGCATCACACTCAAGCTCAAAGGTTTTAGAAAAATTTGGAAGTTTTAAAATTGGAGCATGAGTGAGCCTATCTTTGAGATCTTGAAAGGCTTTTTCTTGCCTAGGCCCCCACACAAAAGAAACATTCTTTTTAACCAACTCATTTAGAGGGGAGGCTAAGGTTGAAAAATCTTTCACAAATCTCCTATAGAAACTTGCGAGACCATGGAAACTTCTTATTTCACTCACATTTCTAGGTGTAGGCCAATCTTGGATTGCCTTAACCTTAGAGTGATCTACCTCAACACCCTTAGAACTAACTATAAAACTAAGAAAGACAATGGTATCCATGCCAAAAGAACATTTTTCAAAGTTAGCATAAAGATTATTTGTTCTTAAGGTAAGCATAACTTGTCTTAGGTGGATTAGATGAGATGCCATGGACTTTGAATACACAAGAATGTCATCAAAGTATACCACAACAAAATGCCCTATGAAATCCCTTAAAACATGGTTCATAAGTCTCATGAAGGTACTTGGTGCATTAGTTAGGCCAAAAGGCATCACTAACCACTCATAAAGGCCAAGCTTGGTTTTAAAAGCGGTTTTCCATTCATCTCCTTCTTTTATTCTAATTTGGTGGTAGCCACTTTTAAGATTAATCTTGGAGAAGATTGTAGATCCACTAAGCTCATCTAACATGTCATCAAGCCTAGGTATGGGATGCTTATACTTGATGGTGATGTTATTAATGGCTCTACAATCCGTACACATTCTCCATGAACCATCTTTCTTGGGTACAAGTAAAACCGGTAATGCGCAAGGGTTTAAACTTTCTCTAATCCAACCTTTGGAAAGTAGTTCATTCACTTGATTTTCTATTTCTAAACTCTCCTTAGGGTTGCATCTATAGGCAGGTCTATTTAGCAAACTAGCCTTAGGAATAAGGTCTATTTGATGCTCAATGCCTCTAATAGAAGGTAACCCTTTTGGAATGTCTTTTGGGAAGAGGTCTTTAAATTCTTGTAAGATATTTTGGATCCCTTTGGGCAAAAGGGGAGGAGAGGTGCCCATAGAACACACAGAAGTGTTAGGGATAACTTTTGGATATATGATCAAGCAATGTTTTTGTGAAAACATGGCATGTTTCACATCATATTTAGTTGCGAAGAGATTAGGTTGGGAGTCATTATAGATAATAACTCCTTTCCCTTTATTGTCTTTTTTGTTTTTCTTTGGTTTTTCTAAATTCATATGGTAAGAAGATCCTAACTCTTTTTCTCTCTTAGCTTTCATTTGGATTTGGTCTTTTGCTACTTGTTATGGAGTTAGAGGATGTAGTACTATCTTCTTGCCATCTAGTTTAAATGTGAGGGTGTTAGTGAACCCCTCATGAAGGACCTTCCTATCAAATTGCCAAGGTTATATGAGTTGCTTCCATAGGCACTACATCACATTTGACTTCATCTCTATATGTGCCTATGGTGAAATTTATTAAGACTTGCTTATTGACTACCATTTCCCCTTTTTCATTTAACCATTGTAATTTGTAGGGACTTGGGTGATCTATAAGCTCTAATCCTATCTTTTTGACTAGTATTTGGCTTGCAACATTTGCACAACTCCTACTATCAACAATGAGAGAACATAATTTATCATTAATGTAACATCTTGTATAAAAGATGTTCTCTCTTTGTGTCATGTCATCGAGTTTTACATGACTACCAAGCAATCTTCTAATCATGTACAACTCACCATCATCCCCTAGAATATGCTCACTGTCACTAGAATCACTACTAGAGTCATCACTTGAATAGTGAGAATCAGAATTAGACTCTGATTAACTTGAGTAGGTTCCATTAGTTTTTAAAATCATGGTTCTTTTTGTTGGACAATCCGAAGCAATGTGTCCTCTTCCAAGACACTTAAAACATTTTATGGAAGAAGATCTAGAGGATTATGGTTTTGATGATGGCTCATGCTTATCATGTTGATTCCTAAAGACTTTGCCATTTTTGTGTAACTCACTTTGGAGTTTAGAGGAGGAAGCACCCACTTCTCTCTCTCTAGGGTTTCTCTCAAACTTACCCTTATTTTCTACCCATTTTGACTTATAGGCTCTATTGTTATCCCCACTATAGGATTCTTTTTCCTTAAATTGGTTTTCTACTTTGGTGCATTGGTGGAGTAACTCTTCTATATCCACATGTAGAAGAAGTTCTACCCTATTTTTGATGTTCCTATTAAGTCCATGTAAGAACCTATGCATTAAAGTTTCTTCATCCTCTTCTAGGTTGGCTCTAATCATGGTTATTTCTAAGGCTTTATAGTAGTCTTCTACACATTTGGAGCCTTGGGTGAGCCTATTAAGCTTTGCTAATTGTTCACCACGATAATAGTTAGGAACATATCTTTTCCTAAGGAGAGCTTTTAAGTCTACCCAATCATCTATGGGAGGGAAGTTGTCTCTTTTTCTCTCCTTACAAATTTGGGTCCACCAAACTAGAGCATAATTTTGGAAAGAAAGAGTTGCAATCCTAACTTTTTTATCATCTTTTATTTGATGAGAGTTGAATATTTGTTCTACCCTCATCTCCCACTCTAAGTAAGCTTCAATGTCACTCTTGCCATTGAATGGGCGAATTTCTAACTTTACTTTTCTTAAGCCTATGTCATCCTTTCGATGGTCATGGTGCCTTCTTTGTCTTGTTTCTTCCTCACTATCACTGATGTTATGTCTTTGATTTCTTTGTTGTCTATGCCTAGTTCTAGGGGGTTCATTATGCTCAAGATTGGTTAGCCTAGCATTAATATTGTTTAAGCTATCCATTATGTTATGAAGCATGGTTTTGTTCTCCCTATCACTAGATGACATCTTTTAATGTTGTCAAAGAAATTTGAGACAAACATAAAGTATGTATACACAACCTAGTCGAGGAAGATGAATGCAATACAAGTGAAAGAAACACTTCAACAATCCTAAAATATCAATACTAGGTTTCTATCCTAAGGGAAAAACAATGTCCTAGGTTGTCTTTAACTAGGTTAGTCCTATGTTGCTTATGTAAATCCTATGTTGTCCTTAACCTAAATTGATTATGTTTATCCTAGGATGTTACTATTGATTAACTAACCCTAGACAAGCCTAACCAAGTTCGGTTTTAAGAAGTAGTTAACCTAAGAAAATTAGTTCAACTAACTAACTACGTCTTAACAAACCCTAACTAGAAAGTAGTTAATTAGTTATGGAAGTTGTAACAAAGTCTAACCACTATAACTAACCAACTAATTCGGTTATGTATTAGTTAACCCAACTAACAATTAGTTATGATAACTAGAATTAGTTCCAACCACTAACTAATTAACCTAATTAGTTAAGACACTCAACTAACTACCAACTTTTTGTTATAACTACCAACTAACTAACTAATTCTAACCAATTAACTAAAAGTAGTTAACAATCAAATGCACATTTACTATCCTAATTCGAAATTTACTAAGCAAAAAGGAAAGTTATAATGTCCAAAAAGTCCAATGTCCTTGTTGTGTCCAAAATACAAGACAAAATCCTACTACACAAAGCCTAAGAATTGAAAAAATTTGCCTAAGTTCTACTAGTTACAAAGCTTTTGCCTCCTTTACAATTGTCTTTAAAAGTCCTTCTTGATGTATAAGCTCCAACTTTACCTAGCAAAAGAAGACAAGGCAACAACTCCAAACACGATTTGGTTAATAGAAATCACAAAGAAAAATTTTAAACCTCACTAAAGTGTATCTCTCAAGTGTATGCCTTCTCTTAGAGATTATCAAGCTCAATCAATTTCCACACCAATCTCAAGTGTTTCAATATGCTACCCTCAATTAATGGAGAAATAGAGTGATCTTAGAAGTTTGAAGAGATACAAACTCAAGACAAAACTTTAAGAAGCAAAAATGACAAACTAAAAAGGCTTAAGAAATAAAGGCTACTCAAATGGATTTTTTTTTATATGACAAGACTCTAAAAGCAATAAAAGTTCAAAAGAATGAAAGCTAACTTGGAATAGAATTAAATTTGACAAAACAAGACAAACAAGAAAACACATGCAAGAAACAAAGCTTAAAGTACAACCTAGCTTAGAAACTCTAGAGTTGCAAAAATAAGCAGGGAAGTCTTAATGAACAAGTCTTAGAAATGTCAAGTAATGAAACACTTCTCTTTTGGTATTGGTAATTTCAAAATTTTGGTGATGATGTTTGGTGTCTCAAATTCAACTTGGTAATGAGGCTTTCTTTTTAATACTCTTTTTCTCCTTTGGTACTTTTCTTTTCTTTTGATACTTTTCTTTTCTTTTGATACTTTTTTTTTGCCTCTCAAGATTTCAAGGTAACAACACCAATCTTATAATTCCAAAACCGAAATGCACAAATGGTACAAACAAGTTCAATTAATGCTTCTTGCTTAAGGCAAATTATGCAACCTTCTCCCAAATTGATGTATAGGAGGTGACTAATGTTTTTGACAAGTTTTTGTTTTTGATGCAAGCAAGATGAAAAGGAATGTAAAAGTGATATCCTAATAGTGCAAGTCAAGAAAAATTAAACCTAGAATCAAAGCTAAGATTGGAAACTAACAACCTTAAAAGTTGACTTGACTTTGGAGTGTCTTTAATGTGAGACCTCCCAACAACAAGAATGGAACCTTTTTAGGAGCTAATCAAAGTGCTTGAATTGCCCCTTCACCACACGGTTTTTCACAACTAAAAGATGAAGCAAGTAATTTCCTAGAACTTTAGACAAGGTTCCACATGGCACCTAACTAACTTCCTTAATTGGCTCTAACTAACAACTAACAATTAACTACTTGTAACAACAAACTAACAACCTAACAAACCAAAACTAACATGTGCCAACTCTGAATTTTAGAAGCTAAAACAGAATGCTAACATTACCCAAACGAAAATGACCATACCAATATGCAAAAATTGAAGCCACAAAAGAAACTAGCACAAAAACTCAAAAGAACTAAAACTTTTTATGATTTTTTTATGCTAACATGGCATTAACAAGACATATGAATGATTAAGAACCAGAATTCCAGCCAGCAAACAGAAGTGAAAATAAAAATTAAAATGGAAGAGAAGAAGAAAAGAACCTCCCAAGGCTCAATGATACCACATGATGTAGGCTCTTCATCCACTTTCTTGAAGAGAGATGGATCTAGGGCTCTTTCTCCTATCTTCCTTCAATGTAAGCTTGAGAACTTCTTCTTCAAGGCAAGAAAACTGAAAACCAAAGCCTAAACTAAAGGAGTGTAACGCAAGGAACAAGAGGAAAGGGAGTGAAATGGAAGAAGAGAAGGATGAACAATGGAGGAAGGTTTGGAAAAGGGGAGAGGAAAAGGCTGGAGGCCACTTCCCAAAGTGGGGAAGATAACTCCACTCACCACCAAGGGAGGGAGAAACCACTTGGATAAGAGCTTGAGAGAGCTCTCTAATTCTAGAGAGAAGGAGGAGAATTTCTCACTAGGAAAACACTAAGTGCTCTCAAAATCTTGCAAATGAATTAATTCCCTTGTTTACAAAAGGAGAAGTCCTTATATAGGCCATGGGAAATTTCAGCCAAAGACTAGAAAAGTGGGCTTGAGCATGAATCCAAGGCCCATTAAGAGAAAAAAAGATAAGCAAATGGCCTATACATGGCCCAAAAGGAAAAGTACAAGGCCCTAAAGTGGCCCATTTGACCTTGCAAGGCCCAAATCTATCCTATAATCCTAGAGAAACTATTTAGAAAGTATATTACAAATAAAGTACACATAGATCCTCATAGGTTCTTTATTGGGCTTAGGCCCACTAGAAGAGAGAAAAGAGAAAAGGGCTTTATGAATGCTCTCTTTGGCCTTTTTGGTCTTGGCCCTTGTGAGGGGACCTTTATATGCTTCAAGTCCTTTCTTTAATGTAGTGTGAGGGTCTTCCTTGGGTATGTCCACATTAAATACCCTATGAAGTCTACATAAACTCTGAGTTGTAAAAGGCAATATGAATATATAGAGATATACGATATAATCATATATAGACTCTATTAAGGGTGAGTTAGTCTAGAAGTCTGAAAGATGATCAAGAAAGGAAATTGTTTCCAGTTTTGGCCAAATAAGACATTGAAATAATTTTTCTAAAGAACTTAGAGGAGTTCAAAAGAAAGGGAAGTAAGACTTCCACTACAAGTCATGTTATAAAAGTCAAGTTATTTTACTTCACTGGCATTAATATCATATACTAGTAGTAGATCTTACATTTTGAAAGATCAAGGAAGTAGATCACTTGCTAAGGGTGGAGAAATCTGTGTAAAATTGAGCAAAAGTTGCTACAATAAAGATAAGATCTTCACCTATTGGGCTAGTTAGTGAACTAGACATTGTGCATATTGTTTCTTGTTGGACAAGAAATATTTTCTTTTATAAAATAAATTTATTTCTTCAAAAGGATGTTGATACATAATTGAGTAATGGATACCATATCCTAAATCTCAAAACACCCATCTTTAACATAACTGTCAAAGTAGGTTAAAATAAGTGATTTTGAACCTTACTTACATGGTATTGTCTCCCAAGGCAATTGAATGAGAAACACATTTCAAAATACCATTAATGTGGTTATCTAGACTCTTTTGATTTTGGAATCAATTAAGACATGTAAATCTTATTTATTGGAGAGATAGTTAAGACCTCATTCATTGAAAAGTGAAAGATGAGTAATATATTATCTAATACATGATGATGTATATGGGCCTATTAGAACAATAACTAGATATGTTTTTCAATACTTCAACATACTAATTGAAAATTCAATGAGTATAGATTTATGTAACATAAGTTAGAAAGTCTTTGGAAAGTTCAAAGAATTCATAATGAAGTGAAAAACCAAATTGGCAAGACAATTAAAGCTCTTGATTAGATTAAGATAGCAAATAATTTGAGCTATAAGTTTGATAACTATCTAATAGAGTGAAAGATTACCTCTTAACTCATTCCTTGGAATCCATAATAGCATCTCTACAGGGAAAAGTTAAACCTTGTTAGACACAGTTTGATTATTGATTATTATCAAACATCTCTAACTGATTCAACGTTCCTTTGTTGACAAAATTTTCACACTTAACCATGTTTCATCTTAGATTTTCTTAAAGAAATCATATATGATATGTACTAGGAAGAAACCTAGTATGTCTTTACTAATAATTTGGAACTATGATGCTTCTATAGAGTATCCAACTCTGACAAGGTCAAATCCAAATTGGATAAATACCTTCTGTGAGATACCCAAAGAAAGCTAAGGGTTATCATTTCTACAATCCATCTAAGAACAAAAGGCTTGCTCCTTAGAATGTTGTTTTCTTGAATAAGAGTACATCTCTTAAAGAATCAGTGGGAGGATAGTAGAACTTGAAGAAATTCAAGTATCACAAAGCATTCAAAAGTTAAGGATGGACTCGGAGCAGAAATCATAAAGTGTTATGACATCATTAGCTCTGGTAGCACAAGACTTGTGTAAGATCAAATAGGATATGTCACCAAATCTAAAAGATATGGATATCTTATAAATCAGGAAAGAGGTATATTGCTAATTGACTAAGCTTCTTATAAAGAGGCCAATGCAAGTTTAGATTCTAAGATATGGCATAAGACCATGGGATTTGAAATGGGCTCCGTGTATATTAACAAGGTATGAACCTTGGTTGATGCACCCAAAGGGTAAAACCTATAGGATGCAAGTGGGTTTTCAAAAGGAAAACTAAACATAGATGGTAAGAAGAGTACCTTTAAAAGCAAGATTGAAAAATTTAATTATCTTAAAAACCATTTAAATCTTGCTTGTTATAGTAGTATATCACCATTATGAGATATGGTAGATAGATGTCAAGATGGAAATCATCTTGAGGATGTGTATATAACACAACCTAAAGGCCTTTTATGCCTGAAACATCTAGGAAGATATGTAAACTACAAATAATTCATTTATGGACTAAAGCAAGCTTTTAAAAGCTAGAATCTTCATTAAAGAATAAAGATAAATCTTGTGACTATAAAAGTTTAGTAACTGCATAATTATAGTTCTAGTATTACATGTGAAAGAAATGCTTCTTCTATAACTAATATTCTCATTCTATAGTCAAGAATATCCTTAAACACTTAAGAAGGACTAAGGATTTAATCTTGATAAATGGAAGATGTCGTTGTAAAGGTTACATCGATCCCAACCTTTTGAGTAATTTGAATGACTTAAGATTGCAATCAATATATATATATATATATATATATTTGTCAAGATGGTTGCGATGTATGCTTGAAAGGTTCAAAGCAAGAAACAATCATTGGTTCTACTAACAAATCTAAGTATGTTGCTATCAAAAATTACAAAAGAAGTCAATTTACATTTAATCATTCCAAATATTTTATACCTTGAGTTTCCATTGTGATGACAATGTAATCATAGAACAACATAAGGAAGTGGATTAATCCAAGCATATACTTAAATAGTTCCATCTTTGGAAGATATGAAAATATGCAATGAGCATACCCAACAAAATTGTTGGGAACCCACTAGTAAAACCGCTTGCGTAGCAAAAGCATGAAGGCAGTGTAGACGTCATTAGGCATTAACCTTATCAACTCTAAGTGCAAGTGGGAGATTGTTGGAAATATGCACTAAGAGCCTATACAGGATAGATCATTTTGAATAAGGCATTTTTTGTTAAATAGGTTAGCAACCTTTAGTTACCCTTGGAGTAATAGGTCATATGAGAGTTATTCCTAAAATGTCCCTAATCAAGTATTTATGTAGGGACATATAAATACATTAAGACTAGTGTGTGAGTGTACTGATGATCTGATCTCATAGATCATGGATATAGATGATATCAAGTCTTCACACGGGTACACATTAAGAGTAATGATGTACTAGACAGACCCACCATGAGAATGTTGCATGGATCGTTACATGAATGTCATTAACGATTCTCAATGTGATAATGGTATATGTAGTCCTTCGACCTGAAGTCACTACGATTCCTACATAAGGAGTTTGTTGTTTTAATACAATCAAACATTTTCTGTAACAAGAGGACTATAAAGGTTGTAATTAGGAAATGAACAAATTATGGAGAGGGATGTTAGTGATGTAGATGGGATTTGTCTCTCCTATGTGACAGGAGTGATATCTATAGGCCACTTGATAGATTGAGACTAAGGAAATGCATAGCCATGCTAGAAAGAATAAATGTTGGATATTTATTTGGATAAAGTCTACTCCGGTATCAAGTAAAATAAATTGGACCATACAATGATGACGCGACCATGCCTTGGACCCAATTAGGATATCGTGACAAAAGGAACAAACATATAAAATAATTATCACTTATAGGTTATGTTGATATTAAATAATATTCGGACATAATGATGCATTGCTAGATGCCACTTTTATTTTATATTAATAATAAAATAGTTTATTATTAATATGGCCGAGTATTTTACCTATATGGTCACACACATAGAGTAAGCCCATCAGAAAATAAGTTTTATTTTAGTTGGACTAAAATAAAGCTAGTGGGCCTAACTCATTTAGAATGAGTAAGGAGCCCACTCTTTAGAGAGAGCAAATTAGGTTAAATCTAAGCTTATAAATAGAGTATAAGATGCTTATAGGCGGCTAACCAAAAAGAGACACAAAATGCAAAAGTTACAAAAGCTACACACCGTCAAACTAGCATTCAGAAGGTGTAGCCTTTTTGGTGGGAGTACTCGTGTGGACTCCTAAAGGACGAGGCTACGACTGCTTTGATATTCTTCAAGAGGTAATGCTAAAATGTAATATTTTTTGTGTTTTCTTATGCTTTGAAACACGACGCTTTGCAAATCCTATGGGAATCCTTGTAATCCTTATAGTTCTGCTGCTCATGCATTAGGGATTCCCTAACAGTCATAGTATAAGTTACAAATTCTTTCAAGTTTTTGCAAAAGATAGTCAAGATTATCATATGCAACAGACTTTAAGGGAGTTAAAGCAATGAATTATCAATAAATCTAAAGACAGAAAATGAACAATTTTTATTGATGAACACAAGATGTGTTACAAACTTCAAAAAGAAAACAATCAACTATCTACACGGCCCTTTAACTTATACTATTCCCCAAAATATTCTCACTCTTTTGTAATCAACAAATGAGGGCAATCATTTAGAAAGTCCATCATCATGTTCTTAACACCTACAAATTTTTTCAACACTTAAAATCTTGCCTTTAACACCTTAAAAATTCTATTTTTAACATCGCCAAATTCTGACCTTCAACATCTATTCTAAATTTTTAGGTTTTAATTCTTAAACCACAACTTTTAACACCACTTATTCTGGGTTATTAACACCTATCAAAATTTCAAACTTTAAATCCCTATAGTTAGAACTTTTAACACATGTTACTTTCCTGTTTTTAACACCCATCCAGACTTATAACACCAGAAAATTTAAGGTTTTGAACACCATAAATTTTAACTTTTTACACCATAAATTTTTAATTTTCTAACACTTCAACATTCATCTATAAAAATTTTGGAATTTACTTCCCCATCACAAAATAAATCATAACCACCACACAAGCTCAAATATCATGTTCTACACACTTTCAAAACACCAAAATCATTCACTACAACAAAAATTGTAAAAGGATACGCTAGTTTTGTCTGCGGTTGGACGGAACCGCAGACATTGATGCAAAATTATGACTATTGTCTGCGGTTGCACTATGAAACGCAGAAAATAACTTTTGTCTACGGTTCCGCATCACAACCGCTGACAATAGTGTTGCAAAAATAACTTTTGTCAGCGGTTCCACACTACAACCGCTGACAATAGTGTTATGAAAATAACTTTTGTCAGCGGTTCCACATCACAACCGCTGACAATAGTAACCGCTGACAATAGTGTTGTGAAAATAACTTTTGTCAGCGGTTCCGCACCACAACCGCTGACAATAATGAAATTAGAATGCTCCGCGCGCGGGATTCGCTTTTTTATGAATGTGTCAATTTAAAATTTAAATTTTGCCTTTTCCTATAAAGTGACTTTTCTAAGAGTTCTTGTTGCTTCTAGAAAATAACTTTTTCTTTCCTCTCTCTCTCTCTCCTCCTGTGTGTTACTTCCATTTCATGATCTATCTCTCTCTTCTCTTTTCTTGAAGGTAAGTTTTTTTATTTTTGTGGTATCTCTTTCTATTTTGGCATGTAATCTTTCTCCTCTGTGTTTTGTGTGTTGCTACTGTTGGTGGTCCATAGAAAGCTATATTTTGGAGTGTACTCCTCTTTATTCTTCAAGCTATATTTTGGAGTGTACTCCTCTCTTTTCTTCAAGGTGAGTTTTTTTTTAATTTTTTGGGTATCTCTCTATTTTGGCATGTAATGTTTCCTACTGTTACAAAAGGCTGAACATAGCTTTTATTGTAAATGTATGTCCCTTATCATTTTATTGTAAATGTATCAATTTTCATGTCCACTAATTAAAATCAAAGCACATGAAGGTATATGTTTTCCTCTGTTCCCTCCTGTTTGGGCTTAATGTAGTTTGGCAATATGGTTTTCTAATAATAATAATAATAATAATAATAATAATAATAATAATATAGGTACATGAAACTAAACCCATTTTAAAAAGATATTTGTTGGTGTTTTAATTTTTTAGCTATTAATATAGTTATATCTATAGTTCTGAAACTATTATAGTATAAAAATTTGTTTATTATAATATTTAATATAAGTTTAGTAAATAAAAAAACTAAAATAAAAAAAAGCAAATATTGACTATTGTCTGCGGTTCTGCACTACAACCGCAGACATTGTGTGACTATTGTCTACGGTTCCGCACTACAACCGCAGACATTGTGTGACTATTGTCTGCGGTTCCGCACTACAACCGCAGACATTGTGTGACTATTGTCTGCGGTTCCGCACTACAACCGCTGACAATACTTAGCTAATGTCAGCGGTTTGAGCGCTGACATTGTTTTTAGTTCTATTATCAGCGCCATTATTTTTTGCGCTTGTACCGCTGACAATAGTCATAACGGAACCGCTGACAATGACCTTTTTTGTAGTAGTGATTATCAAACCAAATCATTCTCTTGGCCACATTAACAAAGCCACTACATACAAATTCTTCAATTTAATAAGGCATCACATAAACCATCTTTACATGCATTTGTAAATAATGATATAACTATGCATCCCTTAGAGTTTGTTGGCCATCACACCACACCACATGCAAAAACCTTTAATTCTTTAGGAAAATCAAAATAAGCACTTAAGCATATAGGGAATCCAAAGACAACGTCAAAATCACACACATATACACACCTTTCATCATCACCAATCCCACATTACTCAAAATTAAGAACTCAAACTTCATAGAATAAATATCAAATTATTAATAAATACTTTTGCATGTTAAGGATTCAAGAGCTAATGAGCCAAGACTCCCATTTTACCTTAAGGTGATTCATGGTTTTAAAGGGGAATGAAAGATGTATCATTCCTTTACTGCCAAGCTTTCTAAGAGGATGATCTAGATTCCATAAAGGTATTTGGTGTTGCTGCCATGATGAAAGAAAAGCAAAATCTTACCTTTGACATTTGATAAAGCTCGTAGTTTGAATGAACATAGAGGAGGTGTTAGGGAATCCATCAGGGTCAGGCAGTGGAAACACAAAGGATTCCCAAAAAAATTTCAAAACAATTGTCTCAAGGCATTATGCAAAATTAAAATTTTGATTTAGGGTTTACCTCTTGTAGACGCAAAGTGAGTTCCTGTACGGAAATTCAAGAGTAATCTAATTTTTAAGCAGCAGCTTATGAGCATCTCATGCTCTATATATAGGCTTAGGTCTTAACTTGAGCTCTAATTAAACATTGGGCTTTTGACTCATTCTAAATGAGTTAGGCCCAATAGTTTTATTTTTAGTCCAACTAAAATAAAGCTATCCTCTGGTGGGCTTACTCTATGTGTGTGACCCTATAGGTAAAATATCCGTTATATTAATAATAAACTATTTTATTATTAATATAAAATAAGAGTGGCATCTAGCAATACATCATTATGTCCGAATATTATTTATCATCACATGACCTATTAGTGATAATTATTTTATATATTTATTCCTTTTGTCACGATATCTAATTGGGCCCAAGGCATGGTTGTTGTCATCCTTGTATGCCCTAATTCATTTTACTTGATACCAGAGTAGACTTTACAGAATAAATATCTAATATTTATTCGTCCTAGCATGGCCATGCATTTCGTTAGTCTCACTCCATCAAGTGGCCCATAGATACCACTCCTGTCACATAGGAGAGATAAATCCCATCTACATCACTCACATCCCTCTACATAATTTATCCATTGCCTAATCATAATCTTTATGGTCATCTTATTACAGATGACGTTTGATTGTATTAAAATAACAAACTCCTTATGTAGGAATCGTAGTGACTTCAGGTCGAAGGTCTATACACCATTATCATATTAAGAACTGTTTATAACACTCATGTAACAATCCATGTAACATTCTCATGGTGGGTCTATCCAGTACAACATTACTCTTAATGTGTACCTATGTAAAGACTTGATATCATATATCCATGATTTGTGAAATCAAATTATCAATACATTCGCACTGTAAATACTTGATTAGGAACGTTTTAGGAATAATTCTCATATGACATATTATTCCAGGATAAATAGTTTTAAAATAATCTTAAAACTGAAAATACTAATTTTATTGATAAGTTAAAATTGATACATTAATAACTCATAGTGCATACACTAATAGGAGGAAGGAACTTCAAACCTTGAAATGATATTAGATCATGATAAAAGGAACATGCATGATGATCTTTGGGGTTATGGAGCATAAATCAAGGGATGTGCAAGGAAAAGAGGCACTCAGGTTTGCTCTTGAATGAATGAGGGTTATGGTTTCATAGTGGCTATAGAGAGGGAAGAGGCTTGCCTTGGTGGGGGACAAAGGAATGGTGATGTTGAACATAAGGAGGAGAAGGAAAAATAGTGGTGAAAGAGGATGAAAGTGGCTCGAGTGGTGGCTGGTGTGACGCTGCCGTGAGAGAAGGAAAAGGGAAACAGTTTGGCTAAATAAGCAAAAGGAAGAGTGGAGAGAATGATCTGGAAATTGTAGAAGAGTTATATACATATACATATATATATATATATATATATATATATATATAGAAGGGATTGAGAAGGATGATAAGAGGGAGTGAGTTTCATGAGAAAGAAAGGGAAAATAAGGCACACAACATTAAATTAAGCAAGTTAAACTTTTAGGAGTAAAATAATTTAAATGGAATACATGCAACTAATCAGATTAATCCACTTGCACAGAAAACTTAAATTCTAAAGGACAAGACATATAAGATCTTAAAAGATTTAGAAGGAGATTTTTGAAACATTTGGTTAGCCATCACATCAAAAAAAGTGACAAGACTATTTAAACAATCAAACCAAAGTTGTTAGGATAAAAAAGGGAATGTCATGAAATTCATAATTAATTTTAGGGTGAGAAATTGGAAAAATACCAACATCAAAGTTGAAGATCATATTTTCCCCTTTAAAATTAGCTAAAGAACGTGAAAATCTGACATCCGACGAAGGAGATATGGCCAAAATATGAAAAGCTATCTGAATCGATTTCAAAACAAGTTCAACAGCATTTCTTTAGAAACTAAAACCAAATGGCTAGGACTTTTCAAAAATGGTCAACTAAAAATTTTTAGATTTTTGTTTCCTCTTTAAAATGAGCTTAAGCACAGAAATGTTTTATATTAGATGAGGAAGATATACCCCAAACATCGAAGGCTGTTTAGAGTTAAAGTGATTTTGCAAATAGAAATTTGGAATTAAGTCTAGGAAAATCTACAAGGAATTTAATTTTGAGGTCTTCATCAAAGTTATAGATATTTGAATAAAGAAAAGTACAGAAAAAGAACCGATCGATTTCAATCACGAATGAAGAAATGGTGACTAAAACACTGACAAGTGCACAAAAAAATCAAGAAATTAATTAGGCACAAGCTTATTTTAAAGTCTGGACCAAATGCATAAAGAATTAGGTTTTGAGCTTAACTTGAACATTGTAGATGGTTTCAATATAAAATTATAGAAATTGGACCAAGGTGTTTCGACATTGAGAGAAGGAATTACATCGAAAACAAATTAACAGGCACAAAGCTTCTATGTTCAAGCAAGGTTCTCGGGTAAAAATAAATAAGTCAGGATTCAAACCGACTTCTAGAAAACTCAATATTGCACATCAAATGTGTATTAGGCCAATCATTAAAAAGTCAGGGTGTCCCTCTTACCTCAAGGTTCCTGGTACCTTCTGTGACTTGGTCTGGTTCCCGGTTCCACTTCTAGAGCGACTTCTGGTGAACACTTTCTTCGGTGTATATTTTAGAATCTTTATTATCATCACAAAAATGACATTATCATGCCATGTCACTAATTGACATCACATCAGATTCACTTATTCATTTCACATTATTATTTTTAATTCCACTTCTCTTAATAAATCATTTAATCAATTGTGAAACACCTTTTATTTTTAATACATCATTTGAATAATTGTTAATTAATCACCTCTGCCTCATATTTTATTCCAATTATTTTACTGAATCACCAAATAGCAACTATATGCATATTCTCTCAACTCATCATCACCACAGATGCATCTACTTATCATGCCAAACCACACAACTTGGGTTTTATTGCCCCCACAAACATCACATATAAACTGGTTGAAGCCTACATATCGATGAATATCAAGCAAAATATTACTAGTCACAACCACAAATACAAACAAATAACCTCAAATATCCACAAAGCACAAGAATTGGCCTTACAGGCCTTTCTCAAAAAGATTGGGATGTTACACGCCAGAGTATGTCTAGTAGCCTAGAAGAGGCAAATCAAGGAGGTAATAATGTTTTAAAGCAAGTTCACTCATACAAGAGAGCACTAAATAGCTCTAAAACACTTGAAGCTATAAAATTAGTTGGGAAGACACATGTTTACTTGTGTAGAGGAGTGCTGAGTTGCCCTGCTGTATCTTGATGCATTCTTTCTTTAGCCTATTTCTTTTGAAATTGTTCTACCAAGGACACGTGAAGTCATGTATTTTGGCGTGGACTTGCTTATTTATCTAATGTGTTTATGCTTGCTATAACTATTTGCGTGTTGGGTGTCACGCCTATGGAGCGATGACTCACCCATTTGGCTTTTTTTTCTATTTCAATGTGTAACTAACTTTGTAATTATAAGTAATCACCATAATTCATCATTTTGCAATTTTGTGTAGCTCTCTCCCTACTTAGTTGTAACTTTCTCTCTCTCTTTCTTACTCCTAATTTAAAATAGAACTCTCTAGTTCTATTTTGGATTATAGAATTTTTCATTGTGTTTCCCTCCATTACCATGTTAGTTTAGATTTTTAGGAGGTATCAATGATTTAAATCGCATTCACACCAAAAGAACGCTTAGTCGCTCCTGAACACTTGAAGTTATGGAATTCTTTAGGAAGGCATGTGTTTACCCATAGAGAGGAGTTCTAAGTCCCCTTATTTGATATCAATGCATGATCTTCTAAGCATCCCAGGTCACGCACAACGTACGGACTCTTTCAGCTGACTTGTTTCTTATGAAATACTTTTACCAAGGACGCACAGGGTCGTGTATTGTGGCATTGACTCACTTGTTTACCAAATGTATTTATGTTTGTTATAACTATTTTGCATGTTGGGTCATGCTTAGGGGCAACGACTTACCTGTTTGGCATATTTTTTAATTAAATATGTAACTAACTTTGTAATTATAAAAATTCACCTTAATTCACCATTTTTTGATTTTTTGTCTCTCTCTCTTACTGTTATTTTAAAGGAGAATCTGAGTTTTACTTTAGATTATGGAATTCTTTATTACGTTTTCCCTTGTTATAGATGATTGATTTGTGTTTCAATTTTGGAATTTAACTAGAATTCCTTGTTCACATACACAATATGGATCTCTGATTAATCCTAACTTCGTATAACAATTTAATTAGACATTGACAGATCATGATGATTGAATTGGAATAAAGAATTCAACATAGATGAGTTGTGACATCAAGATATCGGGGGGGGGGGGGTGTTTGTGTGGTTTAATGGGTCCTTATTCTTCATGCTATTTTGCTAGCGCTACATGGTTTGGGAGATTGGTGCCTTGATTTACGACTTAGGAATCTTTCACCAAGTGGTCGAGATTGATCTAAATTTTTGGATATAGCCTTCAAATTCTGAACTTGAGCATATATCGATATGGAATTATAGTTGCATTAGAGTGAATCAATGAAGGGTTTGTAACTAGCACTTTTACCTTTATTTTTTTCTTTGTTATGATTATTTTAATGTTATAATCGAGATCCATAACAAAATACATTTTATTTTCCTTTTTTGGTTTATGTTTGTGCAGATATAACCTTACGCATGTATGTTTATCCCAATAGTGAAAACTCAAATATATATTGATACTTGGCATCTCAATCCCTATGGGAACAACATCAATTCTATAACGATTGACGCACTTGCTAGCTTAAATATAATATCTAAAATGAGACATCAACTCTCCTTTTCCACACAATTAAATAATTGATGAAAACCAAATATACGCATTCTTACCTTGTAAAGCGATCAAAGAATACATAAAGACACCACTACAAACAAGGATGTTATGCAAGGGCGGTGACTCACGTTCAATTGGTTAGGTGATTATGGTGCAACAAGGATAGGCTCAAGGTGGTTCTATTGTCGCTACAAGACGATGACTCTATAGACCTGGTGTGGATATTTGGCTTGATGGTAGTTTGGTCATAGTGAAACTAAGAGATCAAGATGGAGAAAAGCCCCAACTGTAGGAAAAAGAAAGACCCCAATGATCCCTTCTGCATCATCAAAACCTGACGTGGGTTTTTAATCAAGGTGGCAAGTCCAAGATGTATGTCAACTTCGATATAAAGGTGTAAAAAAATTAAATAAAAATGACTTGTTTGATACACTTTTAAGATATAAAGGGCTCATTTTAAACATAAAAATATAAGACTGACTTAAAACAAACTAAAGATATAAGAGACTTAAGCAGTAAGGGCGGTCATGGTGAGGTTCATTTCAGTTTTGAGGTAAAAATTGAATTGAACAACATATAAAAAATATGTACAATTTGCTTTGGTTCGGTTGAAAAATTATGAAAACCCAAACAATTTATTATAGATTGGATTGGTTCAGTTTTATGAGTTTAAATTTTTATTTTAATTATCAAACATGTGAATAATATAATAGCCATAAACCTAAACATTAAACAATATATTCCAAATAAAATTAAAAGTAAATCAAAATATGGTTCATTAAGTATAAAATATATCACAAACTAACTCATAATAATTTTGTTCTCAATTAATAACTTCTATTTCTTATGTTAGGTGTAAAATAAAAAAAAAATTCCATTATTCTATTCAATTATCAATCAATTATAAACCAAAAAATATATAAAATTAGAACATGACATTCAACACTTGCTAATATTCTCAAGATCTCATAAATTTGTTAATGAAAACAATCTCATAAATTTGTTAATGAAAACACAAGAATTACTTATAAACTAATTTTAAAAACAAGAACAAATACTTATAAATGTGTTATTTTAAAAATACAACATGAGTAAAAAATCATAAAATAATTTTAATTTATAAAATTAAATAAAAGTATATGTTTTAAAGTTTTACGTAAGGGAATTGCAAATCGAATTAATCTGTATAAAAAACTATATTTGTATAACGGATAAAATTTTTACGGTTAACAGCTCTAGCGTTGGTTTAATTTGATTCGATTTCGTGGTTTGGTGCGGTCTTGAGAGCAATGTATTAAATACTTCAAAAAAAGATAGATATGAAAGTTTCCTATCATGTATTAATTGAAATTGATAGAGATCCCAAAATTAAAAGTCTTGAGAGCAACGTCATTCATTTAGAATTAGGTACTTTTTATCCCTCAGCATATTTTTATGTTGGTTATTAAAATAACTACTATAAGTATTTTTTAATATCAGTTATTTTTATAATTAACTGATATAAAAAATATTTTTTAGATTAGTTATTTTAATAACTGATGTAAAAAGTAATATTTTTTATACTAGTTATCAAAATAACCAATATAATAAATTTGTATAAAAATAATTAATAAATTTTATTATTTAATTTATCGCAAAATATTGGGTTAGCACCAAAAACACTTAAAATATTGGTTATTTTTTAAATTAAGAAAATATTAACTATTATTTAATTTTAAGCGTGTTTTTAGATGAACCTAATGGTGTTCTAGTATTCGAAAACCGAAACTCATCAATTGGAGACATAAAAATCATTGAAATTAGACCTCTTTTAACAAAAAATATTTCTCCATATAGTTAATCTCTAATATGCTAAAGTGACTTAGTTATTTAAACCATGCCAGCTTTTTTTATTTTTGTAACGTATCCTAAGGACAGTGATTTTAAAACATGAACAATTTTAATTAAAGTAAAATTAACCTCCTCTTAATTTCTAAGACATGTCTAAACAAATTTCCTATAAAAACTTTATGCACAGAAAGTTGTTTCTCCTATAAAACTAACATTTAAGAATAATAACAAGTTTTTTCTATTGATTATAAAAGCCCCCGGAAAATTAGGATGGGATCAAGATCTCATTGAAGCTATGACTTTCCTATTCAACAAAATATTTTCTCATTATAATTTTTTTACAGGGGATTAAATTTGTGTCAATAGACTTATACTAATACATGCACTTTGTTTAATTAACTAAGTTAGACTTAGGCCCCTGAAACTTTCATTATAATTTATAATTGTTAGTTCTAATGAAGGAAGGATGTTTCATGGTTATAAGTCATTGCCTTAAAAGTAAAAATCCAACAAGCTTATAGTGGAATTGAACGTCAGTATTGCTTCTCAATGGTTTACACAACCACACACATTCATTGCACTCTAAAACTCACATGTTGGAAAGAGAAAGAGAATAAAAAAGGAAAAAAGAGAAGGAGAAGAGCAATTTGCTTACATAGATGTGTATTACAAAGTTGGTTGAAGGGTCCATTTTATAGAGGCTAGACAGGGTCAAAATGGACAAAATAATCATTAAGACCACATAAGCGTCGATTCCTTTTAAGTCATGATCGATCATTCACAAAATAGAGTCAATCCTCTACAAGCCAGGGTCGACCCTTCACAAGCAATGGTCGACCATTACAATTGATTTTACAAAAAGAAAGGATCTAACAACAAAAAAGTGTCTTTTTGATCTTTTAACCCAACCTACCCAAGCTTAGCGGCCCACGTGTGTGATATGGGCTAGTCAGAAATCCCACACCCTGACTTTTTATTCAAAATACCAAAAGGGGTTCGTAAGAATATATAAAGTCATGATCAAAGTGAAAACTTTCAACATGTGACTTGGAAAGACATGGGAGTCGGAAAGCCTTTATCCCAATAATAATTATGAAAAAACAAAATTGTACAAAAGGAATAACAATTAATAAAAAAACACAATGAAAAATAGTAAATAGGCTTGATTACATAAAAAACCCTATAATTAGATCACCCTCTGTTTTATTGGTAAAACGCCCTAAAATATTTTAAATGCTTGGAAAAAAACTCTTGTTGTTAAACTCTATTAATTAAGTGTCAAGATGACCAACCATTAGCCACCTCGCCATTCACATGTTTACTAAATATCCCCTCATCAACCTTACCCATATTTTCTTCTCTCTTCCTTATTCCTCTTCTTCACGCCTTATCCCCTTATTGCCCCTTCTTTTTTCTCTTTTTCTTCCTCTTCTTCCTTTTCCTTTTACTTCGCACTTCCATCTCATCCTCACAATTTTATATTCTCGATCAAGTCCTATCACTCCTTTATCCCAAACCAAAACCACACTGTAAAATGAAAATAAGGATAAATTTTTCACATTTTAAAGTTCTGCCACAACCTTCTTACATCAAGACCCAAACCACAGAAGAACCTGGTTTCACGTTTTAAAGAAATAATAACAAGTGGGTCGAAGAAAAGAGCCCTTAAATGTATATGTGGAAAATAATTGTATAGTGGAAGAAAAGAATGTGCATATAGGGCATTATCTCTTCTTATATATGAAGATATGAGAAAAGATCCAAAATAATTAAGAAAAGCCAAGAATTTCAATCCTATTAGTCTTGCTTAAGTGTGAAATTTGTCGCTTGAGCGAGACCCCGTCTCTCTCTTGAGCGGGCAAAGACTCGCTTGAGCGAGCAGGATCCAGAAAGCAACACACGGGTTTCCGCTCAAGCGGCCACACCCTCGCTTGAGTGTGATTCTTCCATAATCAACCCCTCATATTTTTTCTTGAGCGAGATAACCCTCGCTTGAGCGAAAATCTCATAGAATCAAAACATTGCATTCTCGTTTAAGCAAGTCACCCCTCACTCAAGCGAGAATCACATAGAACTTGACCCATCCCTTTGCTCAAGGCTTGAGCTAGCTGTAACACCCCGAATTTTACAAAGGAATGAATAATTAATATGAATGGCAAATAGTTGATGCTTATTGAGGAAGATGGGTGAGAATATGTGGAATAAATCTAATTTGATTTATAATGAGGAATTCTGAGTGAGAATACTTAGGAACAAGTTAAATATGTCTTATATGATGTATATGATAGTATGGATGTGATTAAATTGGCTTATGATGAAGTTTCATAAGTTGGACTGTGTGAAATCTGCGTTTCCTGCCTCTGTGTTGATAGTCTCGCCCAAGCGAGAAGGGATCTCGCCCAGGCGAGGATTCCCTGTGTTGGCCTTATGGTTTCTGGGCAATTTTTGCTCAGGCGAAGGTTAATTTCGCTCAAGCGAAATTGCCTATGTATCAGTGTTGCTCTCTGGAAGGGATTCGCAGTATCAGTGTTTGCTCTCTGGAGGAAATTCGCTCAAGCGAATGGAGTCTCGCCCAAGCGAAGGGTCTGAGAAATGGCATTCGCTCAAGCGAGTGAGGGATCAGCTTGAGCGAGCCAGTAAGGAATTGGTCACTGGATCTTTCTTCGCCCAAGCGAATATGAGTAGCTTGAGCGAAAGGGGAAGTATGAATGCTGGGTGATGCTCACTCAGGTGTGACTGGTACAGTTGTACTAGACCGAGTGTGGTAAGTATATGGTGAGTGTGTGGGATTTTGAACGAGATTTCCCTTGAGTAAGAACCTTAGAAAATAATTCTGTGATGTTGTCAATTTCCGAGTGAAATTCTGAGCAGTTGTGTTCCGAGTGGAAGTATTCGAGTTCAAGGTAACTCATTCCGAGGGAAGTCTCTCTGTGAGTGTAATTTCCGAGTGGAAATGGCACCGAGTGGGGTGTGTTGTCCAGAAGTATTTTGGAATGACTTCACTCGTGGGAAAAACAAAGGAAGTCAGCCTTTGAATTATTTATCCGAGTAAAATCCTGAGTGAGTGTGAAAGCAATAAGCATTCCGAGTGTATGATTATATATGTGGGTCGGTAGATTGGATTTGTGGATAGGTTTGTATGTATGAAAATATACATATATACATAAGGGATTTATGTTGATTTGATGCTTCTTACCGACTGGAATATGAATAATGTTGGGTGAATAATTCTAAGTTGATGAATTCCGAGAGAAATATAGGAGGCTTGGATCCAATTCCGAGTGAGGCTATGATGTTTGTCCTTCTTTTCCGAGTGGAGAATATTTAAGTGGATTTTTAGAGAATTGCCATTGATGAACCCATCCGGTGTAGGATTAGATGGGAGAATTTCCCGAGTGATCCTTGTATGGCCTTTTTCCGGGTGGAAAAGCATGAGTAAACCCCGAGTGGGATGGGTGATAAGTGTTGATTAAGCATTGATTTCATGACTCATTCGAATTAATTTTGTAAAGAACTTGAGCTAAATTGATGAATTATTGAAGGAAGTGAGCATGAATCTTTTAAGTAGTGATGGATAGGTGTATAAAAGAAATATTGTGTTAAAACTCTTGGAAAGTTACAGGAAATTCAACAGGAAAGCAGGGCAAGCTTAAGCTTGAGCAAGCAAGCTTAAGCGTGAAAAATCAAGCTTAAGCTTGAAGCAGGCAAGCTCAAGCGTGAAAGATCAAGCTCAAGCTTGAAGCAGGCAAGCTTAAGCGTGAAAGTGGCAAGCTCAAGCGTGAAAGCATCAAGCTCAAGCGAGAAAAATCAAGCTTAAGCTTGAAGCAGGCAAGCTTAAGCGTGAAAGTAGCAAGCTCAAGCGTAAAAGCATCAAGCTCAAGCGTGAAAGCATCAAGCTCAAGCGTGAAAGATCAAGCTCAAGCTTGAAGCAGGCAAGCTTAAGCGTGAAAGTAGCAAGCTCAAGCGTGAAAGCATCAAGCTCAAGCGTGAAAGAGCAAGCTCAAGCGTGATCGGGGGCATTTGAAGACAGCAAGCTCAAGCTTGAACAACCAAGCTTAAGCTTGAGCAAGCAAGCTTAAGCTTGAACAAGTTGGAAAGCATCAGGACCTCTCACGCTTGAGCGTGAACACTAGGAGCTTAAGCGTGGAATGATAAAAATAGAAGCCTAAGCATGGATTAAGCATGGCCAGCATGAATTAAAGGAAACAGAGGCATCAGGACCCCTCTCACGCTTAAGCGTGGGAATAAGCCGCTTGAGCGTGAGGAATAGATATTAAGGCCTCGCTTGAAGCGTAACTGAGTGAGGCTAAGCGAGGAGCAAGCGTGAGAAGGCAAGGAAGCCACGCTTGAGCGTGAATTACTTCAGCTTGAGCGTGAGATCATCAATAAGCATCAGAACTCTTCACGCTTGAGCGTGACCATCAAGCTCAAGCGTGACTCAGACAGTATGGGATTTCTTAATTCTTTATTCACCAATAATGCGATGCCAACTCACCCACTTTCTTCTGTTTCCACCAGTCTCTGAAAGATGCCGCATGGGTTCTACACAAGTGGGCAAGAGAAGCTGAACCTAAACTCCTATAAATCAAGCTGCAAACAACATTATCATGATGAATCTCCTAACATCATACATCAGATTCATCCTCTGTATTTTCATACTTTCCATTTTCTGTATTCATTCCTTTGATGGTGAAAATGCAAGGCATGAGTAACTAATTTCCCTTATGGGATTGGCTGTAATCCATTCAACACTGAAGTAATGCTGTCGTAAGTTTTCATTGAGTAATGAGATTTGATAACGTTTCTGTATTTCCTTCTGCGTTTAATGCCTGAAAGTACTTGATCACTATTTTCTTGTTCTAAGTTTTCTTGAGTATGCTGGGAAGTGACTTTTGAAAGCAGACTCTGAAAGAAATGCTTGTTGTGAGTAGGTAGCCAGGGATGGCGTCTAACGCAACAAACGTCAAAACAATCGATCGATAATGCTGGAATGGTTTCCAAAGTGACTGAGGGATCAGCGGTTTGGAAATCATTCTTATGAATTTTGTAGTCGAGGGATCGATGCAAATGACTTTGATTGTGACGTAGAACTTATCTTTTCGATTTACTTATATGGAAACTTATGCAGCTTACAGAAGTAAAGATGTGATGAAGCCAATCCCTGTTTTACAAAACTGATTTTTCCAACCTCATTTACTGTCATCTTTTGCATAATATTATTCTCTATTATTCTGTTACTTACTGTTTTTCATTCAACAACATTCACAACAAACCCAAACAAAAACTTTCTGCTAAGTCAATTCAAACTAAAGTCTTCATTCTAGCACCTCCTCAGTGGAACGACAACTATACTGTATTACAACTTCTGTGTTTAAACTTGGCACATTCATTTCATTGAGTTCATATTATACAAACTTGATTCTCTTTCAGCAAACTCAATATAAGCAAAATAAACTCATCAAGTTTTGGCGCCGTTGCCGGGGAGGTGATTTAAGTTTGAATATTTTAGCATTGAATTGACAAGACAGTGTAAATAATCTTGTTTGTAATTTGTTTTTTATTTTTTTAACCTTGCTACTGTGAGTTCTTGATTTATGATCTTGAGAGGACAAGGCACAAAAGAACAATTTGCGTTTGATCCTGAGATAGACAGGTTCCTCAAGAAAATCAAGAAAGCAAAGCAGAACTTTCAAGAAGGACAAACTTCCTCTGGTACAATGGATGACAACAGCAATAATCAAAACCCACCAAGGAGAACACTTGGAGACTATGCTTTACAGCAAGGGCCAAGACATTTCTCAAGCATTGCAATTCCAAACACTGTCAGAGCACTAGAAATGAAACCAGCATTTTTGAGTTTGATTAGTTCACATCAATTCCATGGAATGTCCAGTGAAGATCCGTACACTCACTTGGCCACATTCTATGAATTGGTTGGAACCATGGGATTTGACCAAGATATTATTGATGCTGCATATTTAAGACTATTTCCTTTCTCTTTAGCAGGAAAAGCAAAGGAGTGGTTACAATCTCATCCAAATCAAAGTTTGAATAGCTGGAACATAGTTGAAGAAAAATTTCTACAAAGGTTCTTTCCTCCATCTAGATTCATCAAGGCCAAATCAGATATTACAACGTTTAGACAAGGCCAAGATGAACCTTTTTGTGAGGCATGGGAACGCTTTAAAACACTGCTCAGAAAATGCCCAAACCATGGACTTGAAGATATTGCACAACTTAATATTTTTTACAGTGGTTTAAGGGCTGACACTAAAATGATTTTAGATGCAGCAGCAGGAGGAACAATGATGACAGTGGATGCTGACCAAGCCACAAGGATAATAGAAGCTTTATCCTCAACAGACTACCAAGCTCAACATGATCGTCAGCAAGTTCAAAGGAAAGGAGTCCTTGACTTAAACACCACAGATGCCATTTTAGCACAGAACAAAATTCTTACCCAACAACTAGAAGCATTGACCAAAAAGATAGCCAATCTTCCACAACAATTACATGCTGTACAATCATCGCAACCAGGGCAACAACAAATGCCTGCCAGATGTAACTTTTGTGGAGGAGATCATCTCAATGAGAACTGTGGATCACAAGAAGCAACTGTATACTTCATGAACAACCAAGGAAGGTCTGGTAATTTCAATTCAAATTTTTCTAACCAACCATTTCAGGGATGGAGAAGTAACCAAAACCAAGGCCAAGGATGGAAGCAAGAGCCCAGCTCTTCAAATAAACCATATCAAAATAATGGTCCTTCTTTGGTAGAGAGAACTTCTAGATTGGAGGACACCTTGGAAAAATTTATGCAAACTTCTTTAGCAAGTCAAAAGAACAATGAGGCATCACTCAGGAACTTGGAAACACAATTGGGACAACTAGCCCAACAACTTGCTGAGAAACAGAAGCCTCAGTATGGAGCAAACACTGAAACAAACCCAATAGAGCATTGCAAGGCTGTGACCACACTGACTGAGGAAATAACTGAGGAAGAAGATGGATATGACACTATCATCTCTGAAGCAGTACCGCATAACACCAAAGATCCAGGGAGTTTTTCTATTCCCGTTACTGTTGGAAAACTTTCAAAAAGTAAAGCTTTGTTAGATCTTGGTGCTAGTGTAAATTTGATGCCATTATCCACACTGAAAAGTATAGGGGATTTTTCAGTAAAGCCAACAAACATGACTTTAAAAATGGCAGATCAATCAATAAAAACCCCTTATGGTATTGCTGAAAATATTGAGGTCAAAGTTGATCAATTTGAATTTCATGAGAGCTTTGTTGTCATAGATATGGAGGAAGATCCTGAAGTCCCCCTAATACTAGGGAGACCATTCTTGAAAGCAGCCAAAGTCATCATAGATGTGGATGACAGAAAAGTAAAAATTCGAGTGCAAAAAGAACAAGCTGATTTTGCTATTGAAGGTGCACTTGAAAAACAGAAAGGAAGAAAGCCAAGGCCTGACTTAGGCAAGGAGGTGGAAAAACTCAACACTCTCATCCACCAACTCCATGATCCATATTGAACAATCTATCAGGCGTCAAGCTAATGACGTTAAACAAGCGCTTATTGGGAGGCAACCCAATCTTTTATGTTTTCTTTTCATCCTGTTGATTTTATTTTAAGTAAATTTTATCCTAAGATTGAATTTTCCTTTTATTTTGCAGGCAGCTCATCAAATTCATCCCACTCATTATCCGAAAGTAAGTTTGCATCCCACATTGTTTAGCCTGGGGACAGGCCTTCTTTCTTAGGAGGGGTGAGACTTCATAGGCTAGACCAGGACCCTCCTCACAAGGGCCTCCAGCAAGGAAACATGAGACAGGGGATGACTCTTCTAAGGATGAGTGATGAGTTTACTGCTTTAGTTTTTATTGCTTTAGTTTATTTTCAGTTAGTTCTGTCTAACATTATTACAGCATGCTTTGAAAATTTTTAAAATTTTGATGCTTTTGGTTGATTGTTTGGATATACCATTACATGCTTGCAGTTGTACCAATTTTGAAAACCCCAACCAAAGATTTTACTTTTTGAACAAGAAAAGTTTCTAAGCAACAGAATATTTTTAGGCAATAACACTGATTCTTTTTGGCAAAATGACTTAATTAAGAACCAAGGAACTGGAATGCATGTATTGTTGCTTGATTACATGACGTGAACCCTTTTCTGTTAGAATAAGGAAGTAAGCCTGATATCTTGATGAGAAGTGAGAAAATCTAAACACTTGAGAGCCTCATTTGAATTTGTTAATTTGGCATTGACTGATTTTCTAATTAAACCTTTTTCTTAAGAAACAAGCAAGGAAATGATAAGGCAATTTTGAAAAAATAATTAGCCAAGAGCCAAAAAGCTACCCTGATAAAAACATCCGATTTTTTTGGCAGCCCATCTTTGAGCCATAAAAGCATGAAAATTTTTCTCTGCCCTGAGCTAAGCATAAAAGCAAAAATTCTATCTTACCTGCATGTTCATCTTGAAAAAGAGCATAAAATATTTTTCTCAAAAGGAGATGAAACAAATGGAGGCAGTAGAAGAAAATGCAAAAAGAATAGTAAGCTCTCCAAAAATGTATAAAAGAGCTGGAAAAAAAAAAAAAAAAAAAGAAAATTCTGAAGTTTCAATGCAAAGAAGGAGCCTTCTAATTTGTTAATAAATTAACCAAAAACACTTATGCTCTTCTTTAAACATGCGTTTTGAAACCAAGAAAAACCAAAGATTCTTGTTAGCCCAGCCTCATTACATCCTTAAAAGACCTTTTGATCCTTGCTATTCATTTGAATTTTGGTTTTACTAGAAATGACGGCCAATGTTAACGGAGCAGTTCTAATGATGGATGAGTGAAACAGACACATGGTAAGAAATAATGAGAGTTCTATATTCTTACAGCAATGGGTTACATGCTTTATGAACAAGGTAATGGTGTATTACATTTCAAGGAATTGGTATTAAGAAAATCATTTGCCTAGACATCAACTCAGATTATTGTCTTTTAAACTTTTTGTTTGCGACAGAAACTTAGATTTTTGAACGCTTGATTCCCTTTCCTAAACTTCTTTTTACTTGAGGACAAGCAAAAATCTAGGTTGGGGAGAGTTTGATAAGTGTTGATTAAGCATTGATTTCATGACTCATTCGAATTAATTTTGTAAAGAACTTGAGCTAAATTGATGAATTATTGAAGGAAGTGAGCATGAATCTTTTAAGTAGTGATGGATAGGTGTATAAAAGAAATATTGTGTTAAAACTCTTGGAAAGTTACAGGAAATTCAACAGGAAAGCAGGGCAAGCTTAAGCTTGAGCAAGCAAGCTTAAGCGTGAAAAATCAAGCTTAAGCTTGAAGCAGGCAAGCTCAAGCGTGAAAGATCAAGCTCAAGCTTGAAGCAGGCAAGCTTAAGCGTGAAAGTGGCAAGCTCAAGCGTGAAAGCATCAAGCTCAAGCGAGAAAAATCAAGCTTAAGCTTGAAGCAGGCAAGCTTAAGCGTGAAAGTAGCAAGCTCAAGCGTAAAAGCATCAAGCTCAAGCGTGAAAGCATCAAGCTCAAGCGTGAAAGATCAAGCTCAAGCTTGAAGCAGGCAAGCTTAAGCGTGAAAGTAGCAAGCTCAAGCGTGAAAGCATCAAGCTCAAGCGTGAAAGAGCAAGCTCAAGCGTGATCGGGGGCATTTGAAGACAGCAAGCTCAAGCTTGAACAACCAAGCTTAAGCTTGAGCAAGCAAGCTTAAGCTTGAACAAGTTGGAAAGCATCAGGACCTCTCACGCTTGAGCGTGAACACTAGGAGCTTAAGCGTGGAATGATAAAAATAGAAGCCTAAGCATGGATTAAGCATGGCCAGCATGAATTAAAGGAAACAGAGGCATCAGGACCCCTCTCACGCTTAAGCGTGGGAATAAGCCGCTTGAGCGTGAGGAATAGATATTAAGGCCTCGCTTGAAGCGTAACTGAGTGAGGCTAAGCGAGGAGCAAGCGTGAGAAGGCAAGGAAGCCACGCTTGAGTGTGAATTACTTCAGCTTGAGCGTGAGATCATCAATAAGCATCAGAACTCTTCACGCTTGAGCGTGACCATCAAGCTCAAGCGTGACTCAGACAGTATGGGATTTCTTAATTCTTTATTCACCAATAATGCGATGCCAACTCACCCACTTTCTTCTGTTTCCACCAGTCTCTGAAAGATGCCGCATGGGTTCTACACAAGTGGGCAAGAGAAGCTGAACCTAAACTCCTATAAATCAAGCTGCAAACAACATTATCATGATGAATCTCCTAACATCATACATCAGATTCATCCTCTGTATTTTCATACTTTCCATTTTCTGTATTCATTCCTTTGATGGTGAAAATGCAAGGCATGAGTAACTAATTTCCCTTATGGGATTGGCTGTAATCCATTCAACACTGAAGTAATGCTGTCGTAAGTTTTCATTGAGTAATGAGATTTGATAACGTTTCTGTATTTCCTTCTGCGTTTAATGCCTGAAAGTACTTGATCACTATTTTCTTGTTCTAAGTTTTCTTGAGTATGCTGGGAAGTGACTTTTGAAAGCAGACTCTGAAAGAAATGCTTGTTGTGAGTAGGTAGCCAGGGATGGCGTCTAACGCAACAAACGTCAAAACAATCGATCGATAATGCTGGAATGGTTTCCAAAGTGACTGAGGGATCAGCGGTTTGGAAATCATTCTTATGAATTTTGTAGTCGAGGGATCGATGCAAATGACTTTGATTGTGACGTAGAACTTATCTTTTCGATTTACTTATATGGAAACTTATGCAGCTTACAGAAGTAAAGATGTGATGAAGCCAATCCCTGTTTTACAAAACTGATTTTTCCAACCTCATTTACTGTCATCTTTTGCACAATATTATTCTCTATTATTCTGTTACTTACTGTTTTTCATTCAACAACATTCACAACAAACCCAAACAAAAACTTTCTGCCAAGTCAATTCAAACTAAAGTCTTCATTCTAGCACCTCCTCAGTGGAACGACAACTATACTGTATTACAACTTCTGTGTTTAAACTTGGCACATTCATTTCATTGAGTTCATATTATACAAACTTGATTCTCTTTCAGCAAACTCAATATAAGCAAAATAAACTCATCAATGGGTTTAGATATTCCCAAGTGGAATTCCGAGTGATCCACTTCCAAGGGAGAGTTGTTGTAATGGTTTAGATTGGACTATATCCTAAGTGTAGGAAATATATATATAATCCGAGTGAATAAGATTATATACTCCGAGTGGTTAGGATCTGAACAAGTCCGGGTGAGACTTAATGAATTCCCCGAGTGAGTAAGATATCATATGCCGAGTGAATCTGGCTGGAATATTCCGAGTGGAGTATGATTGTGAAGACCCCTTCTGAGTGAAGGAAGGTCTACGTATTCTCCGAGTGAGAAATGTGAAAATATACCGAGTGGTGAATGTGGAATACATTCCGAGTGACTTATAGTGGTGATACACCGAGTGGTGTTGACAAGCAAATATTCTGAGTGAGGAAGGATTTAGGATTCCGAGTGGGATGCCTCTCATTTACCGAGTGGAAGACCTAATAAGTGATGGGTCAGTTTTAGAGAAATTACTGAGTGAAGGGTTGATTGAGATGACTCGGATTTGATTGGAATTGCCGAGTGAGAGACTATATGAGTATGAGTCGGCCTAAAATGTCTTGGTTGAATGGAAAATGGATCGGTTTAGATTGTTATGTCAAGTGGGAAGCCGAGTGTGAGATGACTCGGATTTAGTTGAAGTTTGCCGAGTGAAAATCGAATTAATATTGGGTCGGTTTTAAGGAATCCTGCCAACAGAAACCCGAGTGCTGGGAAAGATGATTTCTGGTTGGATTCGCTTAAGCGAATTAATACCTCGCTCAGGCGAGTGAGTGTGGAAACAGGTACTGGGGTTATTTCGCTTGTGCGAATGGAGAGGCTTATGCGAGATAGAGCTGTTCCGCTCAAGCGAATGTGGGTTTCGCTTGAGCGAGTGACACTCTGTTTGCGTGTTTCTTCCCTTTTCTCGCGGTTTAATTACGTGGACCCTTCTTTTACTTAGTTCTAAGGATATTAAAGTAAATATAACATGGTATGATGGATTATTGGACTGCCATTTGTAATTATGAGGTAATAGTGAGATATTTTAAAGGGAAACATTTATTAAGACAAAAACTCTTACTTTCTTTCTACCTTTCACGTCACTTCTTCCCCTTCCTTTCTTCATTATTCTTCTTCGTCTTCTTCATGTTGTTCCCCATCTCCTCTTTTCTTCTCTCCAAAAACCAAAACCGTGTGGAGCTTTCTTACCCTCTCCCATATTTGTTTTCATGGAGGCTCAAGGGAGAAGCTCATGGTTGAATCCTCTTCCACTCTTCTCCTCTATTTTCGTGTGGATCTCTCTTTTCCTTGGGAGCTCATAGCCAACTCTTGGGTGAGGTAAGTTCCTCACCATTCCTTATGAGTTTATGCCCTAGATTTTGGGTTTTTGGTTTTGGAGGAGTATTTATTGTGTATAGGGATTGTTGGGAGAAGCTTAAAGTGAGGAAACCCTAGGTGGGGTGTTGTTATTATGACTTTAATAGTGGGTTATTATGGAGATGTATGAATTAATATTTGGATGGGTGGAAAATAAATGAGTAATTATGATGTTGATGGGTTTTGGTGAAACCCTAACTTTAATAAATTGGGGGAAGTGTGAAAGGAGAGTAAAATGTATGTTTAATGACATTGGGGAAGGATATTAATGATGGAAGATGGCTATTGATGTGAGTAATGAGTATTGGTAGCAGTTGTTTGGTTAGTTGGCATTTATGATCTAAAGGATCTTGACTTTGGAAAAGGAATTCCCGAAGCCTAATACAATTATATAACTTAGTGTTTAACAAGTCTAGGACTTGATGATAAGCTAGAAAATGTCTAAAAACTATGAGGAATGCCTTGTGATGGCTTATTAATTGTATGAGTGCATATGTATAATATGTAGATCGTATTCTGAATGATGCAAAGGAGCTTTTGGAGCGTTGGAATGGTTTGGCTCTTCCCTTAAGGTAGGAGAGGAGTTAACATTCAAATTGCATGAGTTATATATTTGATGATTATCGTATGTGATTGATACTCATGTTTGCATTGCCATATATATATGTATTGAATTAGTTAGAATGGCAATAGCTAATTATTGAGAATTATTATGATACTCTTGTGTTGGGTTGAAAATCCCCAATGAATATATATAATGATATTGATATATATAAAAGGAAATATTATGACATTCTAGTGGTGGATACAAGTAGTTGACTTGTATGTATGTGAGGCAATGATGATTGCCAAATATGTGAATGGTGAATGTGCCTCGAATGAGTTTATGTGTGGATTAATATTATGTTGTTTGCTATGCCTTTGTTATCCATGTGTGGAATATTGTGATAGATGTTGTGGCTATTGGATGCCAATTATTTGAATGATGTGCCTTGAGGAGCCTTGTGAATGTTTATATGCCAATGAATGCTAGTTAAATTGATGATATGCCTTGAGGGGCTTGATAAATGATTTTGTATGATTATTGAAATGCCATTGATGACAAAATACGAAATATACAATATATCCCTAATTGAGAGGGTGAGATGTTCTTGCGAGGTTGTTGAGCATATGCATTATTGCATCTTGCATTCATGGCATGTCATAACATTAGTATTATGTGGTTGCGATCACAATGATGAAAGATCCTGCGGGATTCTATGAAGGGAGTACCTCTTGCGAGACGGGAAACCAATGTGATGATGATATGATATTATAATGGTGGTTGCGATCACCTGATTATGAAATGTGAAAGGCCCTGCGGGGACCATTGTATGATAATGAGCCAGCGGTTGCGATCACTAGGTATTTGATATGATAAAGGGCTTGCGAGCACCTATGATGCCCATGGTTGCGATCATGAGGCGGGAGTACCCCTTGCGAGGCGGGAAACCTATGATTATGAATGATTGATTATGGTGGTTGCGATCACCCGTGATATGAAATCGGATCCGTTGCATATGCATTAAACAGTTGACATATGCATTGTTTTAAGACCATGGCATTTGTGATGGGATGACCACGAGTGTTGAGAAACCCCTTGCGAGGAGGTATTTGAGTGAAACCTCAATGAATTAATGATGAAAATGAATATAAATGCCCTTGTTGATAAGTGGCAAAGTATTGATGTATGTGATCGTGTATATGTTGTGCTTATTATGATATTGATTGTGATTTATGAGGCTTGTATGCCTATTCTAATGATGAGATGATTAATGAATGATAATTTGATGATTTGATAGCAAAGCACACATGATGTTTGTATTCATATACACATGATCACAATATATATGTTATTCGTCATTTTGAATGTATAACTCACTCTCCCATGTGGTCTCCTTTTTAGCATTGTGATGCAGGTTACCATGGGACAAATTCGGATTTAAAGATCAAACTTGGGTGAAGGTAAATAGTGGTAGAGGAAGTGCCTTGGCCGGCATCATTTATGAATTCATGTGTAATGAATAAATTGTGTATGATGATATAGTTGATTTAGAGATTTTAAGTATGTACGAGATAATCCCTTGAATTGATGGATGATGAATAAATATATGTAATTGTGTAAGAGGTGGTTGTTTAATAGGCTTATAATTATACCATTGCCTGCTAGCCTAGCCTTTTCTCATATCGTCATATATGGGACTAGGTGTATGCCCGGTATACACATTCTTCCGCTGTATACTCTATTGTTTTTGTATACCTTTATGGGAGAACTAGTTATAGATCCAGGTTTAATGTATTAAAATTGTACACTTTGGTTTTCTGTGATTCGAGTTTTGGTGTGATGCTGAACTTAGTTTGGAACGCGAAAAATTTATTCGCATTTATATTATTTATGACGATCACATCGAAATTCGAGTACAGAAAATCAGGGGTGTTACACTAGCAGCAAGCGAAACCATTTCCTCTAGCCCTCGTTTGAGTAAGAATGCTCTCACTTGAGCGAGAATGGTCTAGAGACCATAACACTGATGCAACAATACTCTCGCTTGAGCGAGATTATCAAATATCAGAATCTGAACTCCATTCACCCAATACTCAAGGATCCAAAATCACAATGCCATTCACATTAATGCATGCCTAAAATCAAATACTAAACTCACAAAAACCATATCATATAATTAAATTTGGGAATAAAAATTATTATTCATCATTCATTCCATAATCATATACATGTAGGTTCATGCCATCAAATTGGAAATCTAATTCACATATTCACAATATGCATCACCATTTACAAAAACACATGGCCGTAGATCAATTCTTCAAAAGAATGGGGTAATGTTTACAAAATAAATTAAGCCATATACATCATGATATGGACAAAACCATCAATCATGTACATCACCGGCCAAGGCGTTCACTTACAACTATTTTACCTTCATTCAAGACACTTCCTTTCCAAAAGATTCCCTCACCCTATGATAATCCTGCATCACATTGCTTAAAAGAGACAACATGGGAGAGTGAGTCATCATATTTGAAATGATAAAAATGAAACATTCGTGATCATGTGCATACACATATAAACCAATATGTGCTTTGCAACACAAGCACTTAAACACAATTAAAATCATCATTCCATCATAATAGGAATACATAGCCAATATATACTCAATTCACAATCAATTCCCATTGCCACCCACTATCGATTATTATAATTTGTTCTTGAGTTTTATTATGAAGTTTTCATTATTAACAATTTTCTCTTTTCTCAAGGTTTCACCTTTCCATCAATCATCACCATTCCAATATCTTAATCTTATTCTGGCATATCTCTAGGCTATATGCAAATTCTCTTAGGCTAATTCATATGCATAAAGAATGTACTCAATGAATACGGATTCGACTATAGGAAATAAATCATCGATGTGGGTTTCAAGTATACATGTACAATCATGCCCCTACTGCAGTAGAAAAATATGTACATACATATATAATAATTCTCAATTTTATTGGTACAAAACCATATTGCCCATAATGCAACACTGGTCATTTTCACCATGACAATGGTAAACAACATCAACATCAAAATGGTGTTGCGGGCCAACCATGATTGTGCGATGGCAGTTGTGATCCAATAAGACCACCAGGGACATCTACTCCATAAGGAGCGACCCCCCCACCGGGTCAACCACATGCAATCCCTCGCGATTAAGCATGGGCAGCTTCATGATTCCACCACTAAATCACTAGGGTAAACAAATGCTCGTGCATAGAGCTGCCCTCCCACTGGGCCAACTGAAGGAACCCTTAACATTCAATACCGGCAGCTATGCAGATATGCCATGGATGTAATGTAGATGAAAATCATATGCAATCTTATACTATGTATCCTGCCATCCAACTCATTAATCATCCATTATCATTATCATTTTCACCAACTTCTCTTAGTGGATTTAAATTTTAATAAGTCTTATTATTCTTTTAATAATTACATGTGGCATTTACATCCTTTTATCAATCTAGTCCCAACAATCAATGACATCAACAATATCAATCATTTTCCATCAAAATTCATGGGTGTGTTATATAATAACATTTCATCGACCTCACTATTAAACATTATCATTAACATTAGTAGTGAAATATACAATCTTGCATTTTATTTTATAGGCACACACGTTGCTATACATCATAATATATATCAATTTCACTACAAGCAACACACCACATATATTTAAATGCATCAAACATACTTGCCATCAAGACAATCATCAAGCCATTCATTGCATCACAACACAATAACCAAGGCAAGGCAAATATAATTCATATCATAATACAACAATCATCAATATTTCTAATTCATATATTTAGAATATATAACTCCTCTCCTACCTTTAGAGAAGTAATCTGAGTGATTAACGGTCCCACCTCGCTTTCAGATTTTGTCCTACAAAATAAGGCAATCAATTGCTCATTCAAGCATTTAACTTTTACTACACAAATAAATATATTTTCTTCATTTTCATCATGCTCTATGCATTTAATGATCCTAAGGTTCTGATTTCATTAAGTTTTAGGAATTCCTTTCCACTAATCCAAATTTTCTATAATTTAATGAGTTACAGACGCATCAAACACCTCACCCATCATCCATAATGGGTGTCCAAAGTTCTAAAAGTGCATTATTCAATTTCTCTTATGCCAACACCATCAAAATGTAACTCTTACCATCCTTAGCTTTTTTAAAACACCAATAATTAATACCAAACTAATCGATAACTCATTTTCATACACTTAAACCATTCCAATGGTATTCAAATCTCAATTTTTCAAATTTACCAAAAGCCCTAATCCCCAACTTTAGGGTTTCCATCAAACAATAGTTCCAATAATCCCCAATCATCATTTCAAGTACAATATTGCCCCCAAATTTATGTAACATATAGCCATCACTAAAAATCAAGTTTCCAAGCCTTCTAACCTAGGGTTTCATACATCCATATGTATCTTTCATCATAATAACACCCAAATCACTATTTCTAAGCTTCAATAACCTTTAAACAACAAATGAAAGACACAAGAAATTATGAGCTCATACCAAAGTCCAAGCTAAAGTGGAAAACGAATTTGAAGAGGAAGAGAAGGGAAGTGAGTGAAGAGATGCTTCAATGTGTCTTCAATGCCTCACAAATACATGAACACCATTTGATTTTTAGTGGGAATGACTTTAGAGAGTGGGTTTTAGTTTTGTGCAAAGAGAAGGAAAGAAAATAAAGTAAAATGCAATGGAGAATGAAGAGAGGGAGTAAGCACCACAAATGAGGGAGGGGAAAAAGAAAAAAGAGGTAAAATTGGGTATTACCCAATGGTTAATGCACACATCCTATAAGCCTTTGTCCATTGGTTAAAAGAGAGTAAAAATAGTAGAGAAGCACACGACAATGAGAGGAAGGGAAAGAGGGAATTTACAATTTCTTTTTATCTCATTTTATTTGTATTTTCACCATTTTTATACATATACAATGTTCGTATAAATACCTCCTCAATTCTAAAAATTATTTCAAACATACCTCTATAACCGCCAATAAATCCTTATAATTCAAAATGCATCAAATGCCCAAAAATTTCAATGGGTCCACACCTTCCGTTAAGTCATCCAGCTTCAGTAATTCCAATCTACCATTAACTCTCAATTAACATCAAATTAATTATCCTATGCATCCGGGAAGTCAAATAATTAATCATCATCACTTAAATAATTTATTTTCTAAAATTTGGGATATTACACGTGTTCTTATAACATCCTTGATTTTTAAGTAAAATATTAATACTCTTTCATAGAAAAACTCATATTCTAAAATAAATAATTCATAAATTAGTAACTTATATTTAATTCAGCTGACAAAAAATAGAAATGAATACATAATAACTTATTAAATATTAGTCATCAATAAATTACAAAAAAAACTAAAATTAAACTCTCCTTATAATAACACAATATATACATGAAACTAAAAATTAGAAAGGGACTCAATCTGGCAAGACTGACTCATAACTCCTTGTTAGGTCCCAAGAAAAAATCCAAAGGTCTTCTTCCAACAACCTAGATATACTTGTAAATCTCAAAATAAAACAATAGTAAGTAAAACTCAATGATAATGGTAAATTATAAAGTTTGAACTACAACTTATCTAGCCATAACTTGGGTGAGAGTTATGGAAAATCCTCCATTATACATTCATAAATACAATGTACACACAATCTAGGTAAACAATAAAGGTTTTTTAATTTAAATTGTCTTTTCACTTGTCCACTAGTTGATTAGAGCTTATAGCAATACAAGGAGTGTCTCCCTTGTTCTAATTAATCTCTTGTCTTGTTATATTTTGGTCATAAAAATCCCTTTCTAAAAGAAAGCTTGATCTTTTCTTTAATCTTTATAATTTAGGTTATATATATATATAGGTGATGTATCTTATGAGAAAGGTTCTTTTAGGTGAGAGTGAGATCAACAAATTTGAACCTTAGATCTTATCATGAATGGTTGAGATTAGAATATATCAATCATGTGAGTTTTTTAGAAAGTCATGTGACTTTTTAAATGATCATGTGGTTTTCAAAACCTTTTAATCATGACCATCCATGTATAGTTGTACAATCTAGATTTACTCCTTTTACTCTCACCTAAGAGAGTTTATACATCCCTATATATATATATAATGTATCATATGAGAAAGGCTCTCTTATGTGAAAGTGAGATAAGCAAATCTGGGCTGTACAACCATACAATGGATGGTTGAGATTAATCATGTGAGTTTTTAAAAGAGTCATGTGGCCTTTTAAGTGATTATATAACTTTGAAAAACTTTTTTAGGGAAAGTATCTTATGAGAAAGGTTCTCTTATATGAGAGTGAGAGGAGCGAATCTAGGCCGTATAACTATACAATGGATGATTGAGATTAAAAGTTTTTCAAAGTCACATGATCGCTTAAAAGGTCACGTGACTTTCTTAAAAACTCACATGATTAATCTCAACCATCTATTGTATAGTTGTACGACCCATATTCGGTCTTCTCACTCTCACATAAGAGAGTCTTTCTTATATGATACATCCCCCCTCTCTCTCTATATATATAATTGGAACTAATTTATAGTATATGGATTTCACTTAACATGCCAAATATATATACATATATAAACAATTGCATATGGAGCATGCATCAATGCACTAAGAAAATAACTAGAACTCTGATATCAGACTTAGAAAAGGGGTTGAATAAGTCAGAAACTCTTTTTACACAAAACGTAAACTTTTTTGAACGAAGGATGCAGTGGACTCATGAAACTAGACTTTAAGAGGTAAAGGGAGAAGAGATAGTACACAACAAATTTATACTAGTTCACTTCTAATGTAGAAGTTACGCCTAGTACCTTTAGACCTTAAGGATTTCCACTATTGTAAAAACATCTTTTTATAATCTTAACATAACTTATGCCATAAGTATTCTTGATTCCAGCCACTCCTAGCTTAATCCTAAGTGTTCTTTCAACAAGCATCTCCTGACCTAATACCTCAGTATTACTTTGAAAGGCTCTTCAGGCCAAACAGTGTTTCCACAAAAACTATGGCTGGAAACACATCGGACTTGACACAGATAGAAATTTAAGAGTGTGTTTGTGTTATAGAGAACTTAGTGTACAAGATGATACAAGATGAAGAACAAACACACTAAGTATGAAAGACAAAGATTACATTTACAAGAAGCAGATATACAAAAAAAGTCTTTGCTTTAAAGAAGAAAGCTTAAATAGAGAGCTTGAAGAATGATGCTTTCACACATGAGTTTTTCAAACTCGATTACTTCTTCAAAGTTTGGATTCTCTTCATATTTATAGGCCAAGGAAGACGACCGTTGTTAATCCATTGAAGAGAGATAGTTGTTGAAGCTTGCTGACATTGAAGCCGAGAACAGGACAAAAAGTCTAAAATGAGGTTCTTCAGAATTTGCACTGAAATGGTGTTCCTCAAGTGAAACATAATGAAAGTCCCTTTTGTATCCTTTCTTCTATTGTGAACTCATGCAGAAATGGTATGGTTAACCTTCTGATTATTTTCTAATGCAAGTATTGAACTTCATTAGCTTTTTTGATTTACATAGAGTAGCTTCCTTGATTTTCTATCTATGCGGTTGTTGGTTCTTGCACTGATTTGTCTTCTTCCTCTTTTGATGATAAGTACAATTTTTCTTGATAAGAGTTTAGTTTTGAGCATTTTTAGAATTATCCTTGATTTTTATTTGATGCAAGCTTTGGAGTAACGTTCTTGAAACTTCAAAAGTCAGAGCTCTAATTGATGAAGCAAGTATGCATGCTAAGTCTAGATAACAAAATGCATATGACTTAGCAGTCCAAAAGTCTGGACGAGCATAATTGAATCAGACTCTTCTTAAGCGTTGTTCTAGGATCAGACTTTTCTTATGATGAACTTGTATGTAAACTATTTTTGATCCCAAGTAGACTTTTTCTTAAATAACTTGCATGACTCAAGGTAGACTTTTTATTGGTGGACTCCCCCTTTCATTTATAACCTATGCATCATAGATTTGTAACCTGAAGCACTTAATTGTTCAGGTTAGATAACACGTAGGCAGACTTAATTAAATGCCTTAATATATGTTATTAACAAATCTTAGGGTCTGGTAATTAATAACCAATGATTTCAAAATACTTTACAAACCAGACTTGGTTCTGAAGATCTCCCTTTATTTGTTGATAGCAAATATCAAGTCTTTTATTAAATAGAGTCTCTGATAAACGAAACATATTAGAGAGAGACCAACACATTTTTAGATTTCATATCAAAGACATAACATCAGACCATTTTGTTAGAATACTATATTATATTGATACTAAAGCAGATTCCATACAATATTAAAGCTCATATATCCGATGATTTTAAACAGATAACTAGAGCATATATGCAAATTATACTTTTAATGATGAGAGTAGACTTTTCTTAAAAAGAAAAAGCAAATAATCAGAGCCGCTAAGTGATCAAAGAAATAGAGCACATAAAGATTATCAGAGCATAAAGTTTTCATGTAATCATCAGAATTTGTATAGTCACTCAAATCATAGCATATTCTTATTCTTAGCATTCATGCTTACAAGAAAGATCAAAGCATGGCATAGAGAAATACAATCAAAATGTACTAGAGCTATGATTGTTAGAAATATACAACGTATATCAGAGCATACAAGAAAACTTGTAAAGATTAGAGCATATGTATATATCAAAGCATAGGAACTTATAATGATCAGAGCATATTTATCTAAAACATTTTTAGAATAATATAAGTCAAAACAGATTTCAAGTAATTTGTAAAGGACCCAAAAAGAGTAAAAATTACAAAATTAAACTCTACTTCCTTTCAACTCTACACCCCCTAACACAGATATGTACTCAACCCCTAAAAGACTTATACTCTACTCCCCCTTTTGATATCAACAAAATATGGGACATCATAGAGCTAACTAGAGACCACAGGCTGAGTGATAACTGTCTAATAATGTATAAATTTCCTTGAGAATTGGACAAAAATATGGGTACTTTTAGAATGTTTAGTGTTAATTAGAGGAAGAATGTTAAGAGATTAAAAATCTCTCTCTTAACTTTGTTTTGTATTGATAAGAAGCTTTATAGTTATAATTTCATGTTGCGGGAAGGATTTTTGGGAAGTTGGATGAAGGATTAGCATTTGGAAGCAAAAACAAGCATTTTTAGAAAATCTCGCTTAAGCGAGATCCATATCCGCTTGAGGGAGAACTTCACTTAAGCGTGGGATTTATCGCTTGGTCAAGCAAAGAACCTGGAGATTCATTGAAGAAACTCACTTAAGCAAGAACATTGGCGCTCAAGTGAAAATTGTCCAGAGATCTCAGTTATAGCACTCGCTCAAGCGACGAAGTTTGAGTTTGGGTGAAAATTCAACAGAGAAGAAAAGAGAAAAGTCGCTTGAGCAAGATCATCGACGCTCGAGCAAAAATAGGATTATGAAGAATCAGATCTATTCTCGCTTGAGCGATGTCAGTTCACTTAAGCGAGGATACAAAGGAAAAAAGAAATGCAAGTTGCACTCGCTTGAGTGAGACAACCTTCGCTTAAGTGAGTGTATTAATATATAAGCAATCAGCTTGTAGAAAAGGAGAGAAACAACAAAAAAAGAAAAGAGAAAATAATAAGTGTAACACCGTAATTTTTAACAAATAATAATTCCAAAACAATGAGGAAATTTTTCACAAAAGCAGCCACGGGTCACTTGGCATAGAAAAGAAGAGGAAGGCAAGGGAAGGATAAGGAAGACACATATGTATGGCAACCTGAGGAAGGGATGAAACTTGAACCACTCCGCCCAGTTCAGCAAAGCGCAACAACGCCTGGGCGAATTACACTACAACGTCCACTTGCTCAGGCGGGGTCCAACACCGCCCAAGCGAGACAGGATAATGCAACAACGGAGAGGAAGATATTCGTGCGGAGTCCAACACAAGGCCTCTCCAAACACGCACTCGCTGGAGCTAGGTCTAACTCGCTGAGGCGAACACCGGTACAAGGTAATTTCCCATTCGGATATGGACGAGGTCCACTCGGCAAATCCTCACGCTCGCACTTCACTTGGAAAATCAGGTAGTTAACTCACTCGGCACGCCACGACTTATTCGCTCGGAGTATTTATAACGTCCACTTAGAATTCATTAAAGGGGGGTTTCCCTCAAAATCCGTATGCGTATTCCCCCACTCGGAAAGAGCCCAACACAACTCACCAGCATACAACCCAGGTCTATACACAATCACACACTCGGAGTACCCATTATCTTAACAATATATATACATGTATATATTCACCAACACTTACAATCCCATACAAGTAACCCATATCTATATTTCTCCTAATCAATCTTTATAAACAAATATGCTTAATCGTCATTTTACATAAGAGCCGGCCAAGGCTACCCTAACTAAACATAATGAATACAATATAAGCACTCAACAATCGGAGTGCACCACACTCGGACTTGAGGCCCTGTCAGCACTTCCGAGTCCGTCCTGCACATGCTGAAAAATGGTGTAGGGGGGTGAGCTTTCACATACACAATGACAGTTATTGGCTCGGCTTAGCATACGCATTCTCTTTCAACATATTCCATCTATCTTAGTCAATACTAGCATTTGCTAACATTTAAATAAGCATCTACACAAGTCACTAGTCGGATTACTCGTCATTCACGGTTATCTAATTTCTACTATTTACAACAACATATCCCTTAACAATAACATCAATAATACTTAGCCTCAGTGTTAACACACACGCAAATCCAGTCGTAACTCATTAATAGTATTCACAGATTTTAAGGAGCGTATTGCTCTCGTCAATGATGCACTTACCTATATGCATGCGGATCCGACTCGGGTAATGACTTTCAGTTACAGTTTCCCTTTTTCTGGCCCCTCGTCCTTCAGCTCTTACCAGGTGGTACCGGCCTCCCATGGGCGTCTCGAGACTCTTCTCTAGCTCCTACGGCTACCACGAGCACTATCAGGATCTAGCCAGGGTCTGTAGCTGGAAGTCATTCCCTCGGGGCTCACGACCTTCCACGGGTCACCCTCTATTCATAAATGCAACCTCATGCATGTCATGGTAGTCATCCACATTCAGCAAGTTCATCTTAAGTAATTCATATCGTATTCACCCGGGAGTCAACAATAGACCACACAATGTGCTTGACATTCACATTACAATTAACATGCAATTTATACATTAACTCTACAACATCACCAATGCTATCATACGCCTCTTGGACAGCAATAGTCATACGCCACACAGGTAATAATCATCATTCATCCAGACTCCACTCAGTAGCATGTACAACATATAGCAACAACACATTCTGAACGCAAGCACACGAGTACGAAATAATTAACAGGACTTCACTAACACACATACATACGATATCCGATAATCAACAGTCAAACATCTCACAGAGTCATAATCACACGAACACGTAAGGTAATACGTTCGCTCAGACCATCCAGAAACCATGCATTGGACATGCAGAGCGCCCCCTACCTGGGATGAAGATTCCAAGGCTCCAAGGGCTTACAGCCCCAATCGGTTTCTCTGCACAGCCCATTCACTGATTCACAATGGGGTGACCCCTCATCAGTCATCCATCACTACACTTGGCTTTGGAGGAACTCCGAGCCACTCCTGCTCTTAAACAGCCTTGCATGCAAGATCAGCGGGGAGGTCCAAGCCCTCAGGGCACCACCTTGACCTTCCACTCGGTCCAGTGGAGATTTCCCATCTTCCGAGGCACCCATTTCCCCTGCTCGTTCTTTTGAGCAGCTCCACCACAACGCTGTGAATGCTCCAACCTCCTTGCAGCATTTCATGGTGCAGATCTTCATTGAGACTCGGCAGCCTCGAACAAGGAGAGGGAGAAAGAGGGAAGTCGACAGAGGAGTCGTGGGGAAAAGACTGGTTGCATGCAGAGGGAATGCACGCCCTCCCCCTCTCTGGTTCGTCGAGTAAGGAAGGAGGACTCTGATCCTCAGCCACCACGGTCGCGAGCTCAAGGCGCAGAGAGCAGAGAGGAAAGAAGAAGAAGAGAAGGAGAATGAAGAGCGAAGAAGAAGGGAAGAAGAGAGAACAGAAAGAAGAAAAGTCTGAAGGGGAAAAAATGAATGATAGGGTGGCCCAGTAGCCCATATATGCATGCACGGAGAGAAGGGGAAGTGGGGTGGGAAAGCGTGAAGCAGTACACCAATCACAATCAGCCAGCAATTATTAGTTAATCATTCTTAACCAGTCATTATTTCTTAAGTTGAGTTAATTAAGTTAATTATAATTATAATTAATAAATAATTTTTCCCACCTTGCAATTATCACTTCAATGATTTATTTTCATTCGGCAATTAATTATTAAATCGGGATGTTACAATAAGCTTAGAAACCCTAGATTCTAGAAATCAATTTTTAGCAAGTTTGTAGCTTTTTCTTCTCTTTCTCTTGGAAGATGAATGTAATGGCCAACATGAGTGGCTAATCGTTTCATTTGGGATTGGATGTAGTAAGTCTATCCTTCTATACATTGGCTCTACTCTGGTATACATATGGTAACTATTTCATTGGTTTTGGTATTTCATTCCACTTTGCTTGTTAGATCTTATTGGATAAATAGTATCTTAATCTAGTTTTCTTAAGTTTTGGGAACATGGTTTTGGAAACTGATCTGAATAAGATATTCAGTATGTTTTGATGGTTAGGAATAACTTCTGACATATTGAACATAGAAAATATGATGCTTAAAGTGGGAAAACTTTTTAAAATGGTTGAGGAATCAAGGTTTTAAAGGTTTTCTTAGGATTTCAGAGTTGGGGAATCGAAACAAATGAATTTTGAATTGTTACGTAAAAACCAATAGAATAGAAACCATATATATAATTGTATCCAATGTAGTGAAAGGTAAGATGAACAAAATTCGATCCCATCCTCTTTATAGTTAGATTACTTTTTATCATTAGTACTGTTTATGTATGTTTTACATGATCTTTATTGGTTACACTCAATACAAAAATGAATCGGAGTTTTGCTAAATTTACGAACTGAGTATTCAAGTTTCCAGTCTCCCTGTGGAACGACACTCGATTATATTACAACTGACCTGTTTAAACTTGCCACAACAAGAACCTAATTGCGAAAAAAAAGTTAACAAGTTCTAGCACCGCCGCCGGGGAGCGGTGAATCTTTGAAACTCAGTTCATATAAATTGGCATTGTGAATATTGTTCATAGTGCATTTTAATTTGAATTATCCTTTGATCTTGTGCTTAACCCTTGCTATTAGTGTAATATATGCTTTTGAGAGGACAGTTTCCAAAGGAAGAATTGTAGTTTGATTCAGAAATTAAGAGGACGACAAGAAGGAATCGAAGTAAATCTAGAAGGGAGAAGCAAGCGAGTAAGCAAGGTCAATCCTCGATTACCACTTTCGTTTCTAACATTTCAAAATCAATAACATCCACTCACTCAGAAGCAAAGATGGTAGAAGATAATAACAACAACCAACCCCCACCTAGGAGAACACTTGGAGACTATGCTACACAACAAGGGCTAAGGCACTTCTCCAACATTGCCATACCTACTACCACCAGAGCTTTGGAAATGAAGCCAACATTCTATAGCTTGATCAACACTTATCAATTCACTGGAATGGCAAATGAGGATCCATACACCCATTTGTCAGCATTCAATGAATTAGTTGGAACAATGGGATTTGGACACGATGAGATAGAAGCTGCTTATTTACGTTTGTTTCCTTTCTCTTTAGCAGGTAAAGCAAAGGAATGGCTTCAATCTCATCCAAATCAAAGCCTAAATAGTTAGAGTACGATAGAGGAGAAGTTTCTGCAAAGGTTTTTCCCCTCTTCATATTTTATTAAAGCCAAGTTAGATATTTCCACATTCAAACAAGGATCGGATGAACCATTTTGTGAAGCCTGGGATAAATTTAAGGGATTGCTTAGAAAATGCCCAAATCATGGCTTTGAGGACATTGCACAACTAAACATTTTTTACGATGGTTTAAGACCAGACACCAAGATGATTCTTGATACGGCTGCTGGTGGAACGATGATGACTATGGATGTAGAACAAGCTACAAGGATAATTGATGCATTATCTTCCATTGATCATCAAGCTCAGTGTGATAGACACCAAGTTCATAAGAAAGGGATGCTAGATGTAAATATAACTGATGCCATTCTTGCTCAGAATAATATCCTAACTAAACAAATGGAAGCCTTGACACAACAAATGGCAAAGTTACCCCAACAATTACATGTAGTGCGTTCTTCCTCAGTATCTACAAATCAATTATAACTGAAATATGACTTCTATGGAGGAAATCATCTAAATAGCCAATCTTCTATGGAGGAAATCATCTAAATAGCCAATGTTCTCAACAAGCAAGCCAACAAGAATATGACAAAAAGATTCTTAAGAAAGATTTCTATCCTGGTCAACATGTGTTGTTATTTAATTCTAGGTTGAAGCTTTTTTCGAGGAAATGGAAGTCCAAATGGTCAAGACCTTTTGTAATTCATACTGTGAAACCCTATGGAGCAGTGGAACTGCAGGACCCAGAATCAAGAAGAACATGGGTAGTCAATGCGTAAAGATTAAAGCCATATTCGGGAGGAGAGGTTGAAAGACTTATCACCCTCACCCAGCTTCAGGACACTTGAAAGCATATCAGGTGTCGAGCTAATGACGTAAAACAAGCGCTTGTTAGGAGGCAACCCAATATTTTGATTTTTTCTTTATCTGCAATTTAAGTTTAAGTTTAAGTTGTGAACTTTTGAATTGTTGCCTTGTGGTGTTTTAATGTTGTGTGTGTTTTAAGTATTGAGAGTGTTTTATCCCTTATATTGCATGGTGGTCAGAATTTTAAGGAAATAACCATATTGTTAGGTTAAAAATAATGCATGTCAAAGTGTGAATTGAGTACTTTTACCTTTTTTATAGCTAATTTCCAAAAGAATGCAGATTGATGATCTTGATTGAAAGGCAAGGAATGAGATGTGGGTTTGTGGATGTTTTGAGAGACAATGCATCTTTAAGAGGATGATTATGGATTGATCTTTGAATGGATGATAAATAAGGATGAAAGTTTTTAGTCTGATATCTTTGTGTGGAAATTAGGAGAAGTTGTATAGTGCCTGAAATAAGGAAGTTTTTGACAAATTTGGCATTCTCGCTCAAGCGAGCGTTTCATTGCTCAAGCGAAAATAGCAGACAGAGGTGTAAATGCTCATAAATGCTCTGTCTGTCAAACTCACTCAAGCAAGAGGATTTTTGCTCAAGCGAGACATGACCATTTCTATTCTGTGAGATTTTCGTTTGAGCGGAATATCCAACCTCAAGCGAGAGAATACCAATTCGTTTCTGTGAATTTTTTAGCTTGAGTGAAGGTATCCACGCTTAAGCGACGAAAGAGTTATTTGATTCTGGAGAATTTTTGCTTAAGCGAAAGTGAGGCCGCTTGAGCGAAAATGGGATTAATTGTATCAGGGGGTATCAGTGTTTTCCTCGGTTAAGCGGGTCACACCTCACCCAAGCGAGAACTAGGGGGAATCAGTTATGATAATCTAAACCTGTCTTGCCCAAGCGAATAAGCAATCGCTTAAACGAAACCAAACAAGGGGGCATTCTGGAAGATTTTCGTTTAAGCGAGTCGGGAGTCACGTGTGCGAAAGAGGGCAATTTTGATTCTAGAGAATTTTCGCTTGAGTGAAATCATTTAATTTTGCTTCTATTCAATTTTCGCTTAAACAAGAAACTTCTCGCTTGAGCGAATGCGCGTAAAGTCAGTTTTTAAGAGGTTTTAAAAGGCTATTTGGGAGTTATATTTTTCAGTTTCTCTTCTACAAATTTTGTTCCCCCTTCTCCCTCATTCCCTATTATGTGCATTGTGGGAAATTTGAAGGTGCCTTCCTTCTAGGGCTTCACTATACTTTTTTCCCTTTTTGATTTAGCAAACAAGTAAGTGTTTTTACTCCTTCACATAGTGTATGCAAGCAATAGGGTTCTTGAGTGGTTTTCTGTCCTTCTGAACTTCTTGACAATAGAGATGCCATGAGAACTTGCCATTATGTTGAACTTTGCATTATAGGACCGATTACTTTCCTTTCTAGTTATACTCTTTAATTGAAAGTGTTCTCATTGATTGATGATATGGTATGCAATGAATGATTTGTATGAATATACCATAACGCTTACCACCTGTTTGCTGAAAGTCCTGAGTGTTCACAACAACTTCAGACCTTTCATTTCTTAGGGTGTTTATTTCATGTTCTTTGTTCAATATAACCTTTTTTAAATGCCAAGGCTTGTTATGTTCTTTTCGGCCTTTAATATCCTTGTGAAATTGATATTGTCCTTGTGCTCACAACTATAACAAATCATATTTGCATTGTTGGTAAATGATTGAATGCTTTTAATTTCTTCTGCGGGATGGCCCGAACAAAGCAAGGAGCTGCCATGACTCCGGAGACCACAAGGCGAGACAAAGGAAAAAGACCAAGGACTACTGAAGATAATCCTACTACAAGACCAAAGTTTAGAGATAAGGATAGGGCCAAACGGTTTGAAGAAATTTAGCAATAGAATTTCATTCTCGAACGTAGGGTAGATTTGTGTCAAGGGGAGTATGATGATTTCATTGGGGTACCGAGAAACCGTGATTGGCTACGGTTGGAAAACCAGCTTTGGTGATTATAGGACTTATGTGAAAGTGTATGCATTTTATATCTGAAGGAGACTATTAATGAGTATTTAGATAATCCATTAACATTATAGAAAGTAGCAAATTGTAGCTATCACTTTATGAATGAACATAATCGGTTCTTTCCCACTTCTAAAATAAAGGAAACCTTGTGCCTTCCAGATCGTCATTTTCAAAGGGGCTAAGGTAATCATCCTCTCCGCATATTCAGGAAAGAAATGAAGCTGTTGACTCAAGTTTGGACTACATTTTTATTGGCCAACGTGACTCCCAATGGTCATGTGTCTAATTTGACTTATCAAAGATGCCACCTTTTGAAGTGTATTTTGAATCCGAATTCACATGTGGACATAGCTCGCATCATTCAGGATAAGATTCACAAGTTTGCCAGGATAGAAGTAAAGACCTCAGCAACCGGGCAGAAAGTGAAGGGGAGTTTGGGCTTTCCGGCCTTCACTACCGGATTGTGTGCTGCTCATGGCATTGCAGTCAACCCCACTCGACCTATGCGCTCTTCTATTGATTGTCATTTTATTTTGCAATATAGCACAACCCCAGCAATAGGACAGGTGTAACACCCGATTTTCTGGACTCAAATCCTTATGTAATCTAAATAATTAAACAATAAAAATACGAATAAATTTTTCACGTTCGAAATAATTCCAAAACACCACCACGACTACATCAAGACTCGAACCACGGAAAACCAAAGGGTGAGATTTGATAATCTATAACTGGATCAGTAAATAGTTTACCCATAACGGTATACAGAAATAGTAAAGTTTACAGTGGAAGAAGAATGTGTATACCGGGTATACGCCTAGTCCCATATATGAAGATATGGAAAAAGGTTCGGCAAAGCATGTAACGGCGTATCATAAGCCTAATAGACAACATCATCTTTTCACATAATTTCATGAACATACAATGCCTAAGATATATGTATATACATATCTATATGGTCATGCATCATACATCTCTAATATTCATAATCTATAACTGACCATATTCAAATTCATCCCTCGATTTATGTATTTCCAATACTTATACATACCTAGAGGATTAATAAATCAACATCCTATACATTCCCAAAATGATTACATAATTAACATCTATAATTAACAACATCATAATATCCATTTTATACGAAACTCATTAAATTATAAACGCTGCCAGCCAAGGCATTCCATTACCACTATTTTACCTTCACAAAAGCTTTACTTTAAAAATATCCTCTTCCCATGATATTCCCGCATCAATACTAAAAAGGAGATCATATGGGAGAGTGAGTTATACATAGCAAATGATGATATGAATACAATTGAAATTATGTGCATATGCATATCAACATCATGTATGTTTTGCTAAACACATCAATGATCATCATAAATTAATAGATCAACAATATATTCACATTTTATATTCTTTAATGAAGTCATAGCAAAGCAAGCATATACACATCAATTCCAACACCACAACTGGCCAACATCATCAATATCGACCATTCAGATCTTTTCTCAAAGCCACCATAGGCTAACATCATTATCGTCAATCATAAATAATTATGCCCTTCATCACATTGGGCCATAACATACACATCGTCATGTTCAATATCGTTTCATTGTATTCATGTATTTTATCAATTTTATGTGGTCTTTTAGGTACTCAATTACCCATCTCATCAACATCATACCATAATCTCTATCGTCATCAATCATCCTTATATTCTGGCATATCTCTATGCTATATACAAATGCTCTTATGGCTAATGCATATGCACAATGGAATTGACAACAAATGCGGATCCGATTATGGGAATAACACCAAGTGTGGGGCGAGCATAGGTATGCTACTATACCCCTACTGCAGTAGAAAAATATGTACACATATCTCAAAGCATGCATGCATATCAACATCATGTTTTACTAGTACCAAACCGCTATCGTCCATCTGTAGCACTAGTCACCCCATGACTTGCGGATCAATAACATGGCCTTAATTGTCAAAAGTACTATAGGCCTCTCCTTAACACACATCGAGAGAGTCGTGCCCCATCAGACACCGAGGTAACTTGCTCATCATAGAGCCGCCCGCCCACTGGGCTTGCCACATAGGGTGCCTCATCACCAAACTAAGGACAGCTTTGTGACTCATACACTGAGTCACAGGGGAAACAACAAGAATGCTCGTGCACTGAGCCGTCCTCCCACTGGGCCAACCGAGGGAACCCTCTAATATTCCTTATCGGCAGCTATGATATTCCATGGATGCAATGCAATGCAAATCAAATGCATTTCTCATACTGTGCATCCTAAATGCCACTCATCAATCATCATCATAATCACCAACACCACCATACACACCTTAGTGGATTTTATCATTGTTGGTTTTAGCCATTGTTTTCAAGTTTTATATGTGGCATTTTTATCTCAATATATCATTTATCATACATGCAAGTCAACACTTGCAACCAACCACAGTAGCATCACAAAAATCATAAATCATCATTAACATCCATTAATCTTTCATCAATACCACCACATAATCATTCAGTGGATTTTCATATCATTTTTCATTACCATTGTTTCATCTATACATATATTGGTGTGGCATTAACAGATTTCACCATTATATTTCAAACCACACATATAAAATCATACTTGTATCACTCACAATGGTACACTACGAAATCATCAATAATAACGATCATCCTTTACTCAAGGAAATGATCCACAACATCATTTGTTATTACACATTACCGTTGTCATCTCCGATTCATCGGTTTATAACAAACACCTCATCATTTAATCATTCTCTCATTGGGTTCATAATCACTCAAGGGTATATCCCATAACCCATCATTAAACTCTTATTAGCATTCTTCCATTTTTTCCATTCTAGGTGGTGAATATATCATAAGTAATTTCAACCTAAACGTAACAATTAATTTCGATCACCACATGTCATGCCATCAGTAAATACCCCATACACATTCCCCAAGTATCTCATAATACAACAAAAGGGGTCTATCATAAGCCCAAAATAAAGAAAATGAAATAAAATTCCATTTTGGGCAACTCGCTCAAGCGAGATGCACCTTTGCTTGAGCGAGACCAACATAGCTCGCTTGGACGAACCCTCTCGCGTGAGCGAAATGCCTTCAGTAGCGTTTCCATGCTCACTCGCTCGAGCGAGACTCCTTTCACTCCTTAGGCTTGCTCGCTTGAGTGAGATTCAACTAGCCTCTTTACTCGCTTAAATGAGATTCATCCAGAACCATTACCTTTCTCGCTAGCTCCAGCACGGCCACGTCCGCTTGAGCGAGATTCATCCAGTAGCTTACCCTTCTATGTTGTACGCATCTTGCTTGAGTGAGACTCATGTTCTCCTGAATGAAATTGGGCCAGAGGCCACTCCTCTGATACAAGGGACTCTCGCTTGAGCGAGATCCCAACTCGCTTGAGCAAGTTAACCATTACACGCTCAACACTCAAATGTTTCACTCATTATCACATGGCACAATCTATCCTTCGTAAAATTGGTCTAATCCAATTATCACACATGGATGAAACCATACTCTTAGACCTAATCCAACAAGTTAACCTCACCATTTTCAATTCTAATTCATTTAACTACTTACGAGGATTTTAACACCAATTTTCATTATAGCCACACATATCATTATGTATAATTATCATAAACGCTATTTCACACCTCAAGTGAGTTATCTATTCATAGATTTTCATTACCAATTATTCATGTCCAACAAAGGGACATCCCAACACTTATCATTATCATAAATATATATTTTCATAACATTCAACATAAGCCAAGCCATGATTCATCACATCATCAATTCAAACATTTAACACATTCATGGAAAGGCATTGCATGAGTTCATACATATACATAATTAACAATTATTCACTCATGCAATTTGAAATGTAAACTTCTCTCCTACCTTGAGAGAAGAACCACAACGCAAATGCTCCGATTGCCTCGATTATTCCACATCATCGTCCGGAATACAATCCTATCAACAAACACATATACATATGCCATCAATAAGCCATCGTAAGGCATCATCTCTTAAAACTCATTATTAAGTCCTAGACTTGTCTAAACCCTAATTCACACACTTATATTAGGCTTCGAGAATTCCTTTCCCAAAACCAAGACTGTCTAGGTCTCAAAAGGGCTAACCAAACCCAACGACCAAAAGATCATATCCCTTATCTACAATGCATCCAATTTCAACTTAAGTCACCATGGACTTTTTTAAGCCATCATCAATCAATAAACCCCAAATGACATATATCATGGTCCTAAACCTCATTGTATCAATTTCCACTCCATTGGTCTATCACTCATAGTCATCATCCATTATGATTATCATCTTAAGGGACACCAATGATTTACTAACATTATTACACAATTAATATTGTCATTCATCAAAACTAACTTCAATATACCACAAAACTCATTCTAGAGTGCAATATCATCAATACCCATCATTCTTAACTAAAACCCCTAAAATCATTAAGAATTAGGGTTTTTGTGTAGATCACTCAATAACATTCAATATCCACCATTTTCCAAGAATCCTCATAGACTCAACAACCCACATCTATTTACAACACAAAATCATTATCAAGAATCACATTCTCAAACCATCCAACCTAGGGTTTTCCATCATTTTCCTTAACACCCATAAAGCCTAATGTCCATATTTCAAACCTAAGCATCATAAAAATCAATAATGGAACAAAATGGGTTCAAAATCTTACCTCTCATCCAAGCTTCGAATAAAAATAAAAACGTGAATAGGAGGAAGAAGATGACCTAACATAAGCTCCCATGTCCCATAAATGCTCCATAAATCCATGCTTAATCTTTGATTTTGGCAAAACTAGAAGTGGGAAGGGTGGTGGACGGTTTTGCCATAGGAAGGGAGGAAGAGAAGAAGAAAATGAAGAATGATGGGAGAAGAAGAGAAATCCACGGTGATAGAGAGAAAGAGAGAGGGTTTATACGAAAATTGGACATTGTCCATTAGTCCAAAGGGTGCAGCATGTTACCTTTTACCAATGGTTAATAATTCCCCATTATCCAATTGGAAAAAGCAGGGTAAGTGATAGGGAGAAAAAAGGACGGTGGAAATGAGGGGAGAAGTGGAATTTTTGATTTTCTTTTAATTCCATTTGGCTCGTATATCACTCGATTAATATCATACGTCGTGTCCAATTAAATATCTCGTTAACACTAAAAATTATTTTAACCATACCATTATAACCATAGTAATTTTTCTAAACATTCTAGGCCCATCAAATATTTAATTTGACTAAGTGAGTCACACATCATCTGTTAAATCGCCCGATTGTAGTAATACTCAATTTACCGATAGTTCACCTCTAGTGTCTAATAAAATCTCCCATAATTATTTGACCATAAATAATTAATCACCATTGTTCCATAAATTATTTTCTTTAAAATTTAGGGTGTTATAACAGGTAGATGCACCAACAGCACCAGTAGTTCAGGAGCCACCACCACTGACACCATTCATTCTCAGCTTCTGACATCCATAGAGACTCACATTTTAGACTCTCTTGCTCAGATGCAGATACATCAGCAGCATCTTAACTTATAACAAGCTGCTACCCATAGAGCATCCTTCATATTCACTATGAGCTCTATTCTAGTGTTCCATCAGGATAACATAATCCATGGATGACTCTAGAGGACTTCTCAACTTATCTTGCTTGGCCTGGGGACCAGCTTATTTTTGTAGGGGGTGGTGGAGCCTCGATCCGCCTGCAGGCTAGGGAGACTACCAGCCTGAGTTTGGTACAGGCACATTTGAGGAGGGTGGAGCCTCAGGAGTAGGATAGAGTTACGAGAGGCGATTGACACTCTCATTGGGTTCATTAGTTTATGATTATGTATTTTATTTCTGCATTTTATAAGTCCTTTAGACAATATGTTTTATTTTCTGTTGGTTATGACTGTTTGATGTATTTTGGATTTGCATAGTACATATTGATATTTATAGGATTTATGGTGGTTTGACATTTTGGATTGTCACTGTTTATACCATCTTTTTGAAATACCGCAGAGTAATTAGGAGTATGATATAATTACAAGTCTTTAAGCAATAAGAAAAATTTAAGAAGTATAATATTTTGAACAAGTAACTAATATAGTTCAGTTGTGAATAAATTATGACAACTAATTAAGGATAAGCATGCAACCAGATAATCTTTTTGGAAAATAAATTACATGGTTGAAAATGAGCTGATTAAAGAGATGATATGAAAATGAGCTGGTGGACGCCCCCTTTCATTTATAACCAATGCATCATAGATTTGTAACGTGAAGCACTTAATTGATCAGGTTAGATAACACGTAGGCAGACTTTATTTAATTAAATGCCTTAATATGTGTTATTAACAAATCTTGGGGTCTAGTAATTAATAACTAATGATTTCAAAACACTTTATAAACCAGACTTGGTTCTGAAGATCTCCCCTTATTTGTTGATAGCAAATATCAAGTCTTTTATTAAATAGAGTCTGTGATAAACAAAATATATTAGAGAGACCAACACATTTTCAGATTTCATATCAAAGACATAACATCAGACCATTTTGTTAGAATACTATATTATATTGATACTGAAGCAGATTCCATACAATATTAAAGCTCATATATCCGATGATTTTAAACAGATAACTAGAGCATATATGCAAATTAGACTTTTAATGATCAGAGTAGACTTTTCTTAAAAAGAAAAAGCAAATAATCAAAGCCGCTATGTGATCAGAGAAATAAAGCACATACAGATTATTAGAGCATAAAGTTTTCATGTAATCATCAGAATTTGTATATTCAATCAAACCAGAGCATATTCTTATTCATAGCATTCATGCTTACAAGAAATATCAAAGCATGGCATAGAGAAATACAATCAAAATGTATTGGAGCTATGATTATAAGAAATATACAACGTATATTAGAGCATACAAGAAAACTTGTAAAGATCAGAGCATATGTATATATCAAAGCACAGGAACTTATAATGATCAGAGCATATTTTTCTAAAACATTTTCTGAACAATATAAGTCAAAACAGATTTCAAGTAATTTGTACAAGACCCAAAAAGAGTAAAAATTACAAAATTAAACTCTACTTCCTTTCAACTCTACACCCCCTAACGCAGATATGTACTCAACCCCTAAAAGACTTATACTCTACTCCCCCTTTTGATATCAACAAAATATGGGACATCATTGAGCCAACTAGAGACCACGGGCTGAGTGATTAGTGTCCAATAATGTATAAATTTCCTTGAGAATTGTGCAAAAATATGGCTACTTTTTGAATGTTTGGTGTTAATCAGAGGAAGAATGTTAAGAAATTAAAAATCTCTCTCAACTTTGTTTTGTATTAATAAGAAGCTTTATAGTTATAATTTTTTGTTGCAGGAAGGAGTTTTGGGAAGTTGGATGAAGGTTTAGCATTTGGAAGCAAAAACAAGCAATTTTGGAAAATCTCGCTTAAGCGAGATCCACATCCGCTCGAGCAAGACCTTTGCTTAAGCGTGGGATTTAGCCTTTGAGCGAGCAAAGAACCTAGAGAGTCATTAAAGAAACTCGCTTGAGTGAGACCATTGGCGCTCAAGCAAAAATTGTCTAGAGAGCTCAGTTACAGCACTCTCTCAAGTGACACAGTTTGAGCTTAAGTAAAATTCAATAGAGAAAAAAGAGACAACTTGCTTTAGTGAGATCATCGACGCTCGAGCGAAAACAGGATTATGAAGAATCAGATCTATTCTCGCTTGAGCGATGTTAGTTCACTTAAGCAGGGATACAAAGGAAAAAGAAAATGCAAGTTGCACTCGCTTGAGCGAGACAACCTTCGCTTAAGCGAGTGTATTAATATATAAGCAATCAGCTTGTAGAAAAAGAGAGAAATGACGGAAAAAGAAAAGAGAAAATAAGAAGCTTAGAAACCCTAGATTCTAGAAATCAATTTTTAGCAAGTTTGTAACTTTTTCTTCTCCCCTTTCTCTTATAAAATGAATGTAATGGCCAACATGAATGACTAATCCTTTCACTTGGGATTGGATGTAGTAAGTCTATCCTTCCATACATTGGCTCTACTTTGGTATATATAAAGTAACTATTTAATTGGTTTTGGTATTTCATTCCACTTTGCTTGTTAGATCCTATTGGATAAATAGTATCTTAATCTAGTTTTCTTAAGTTATGGGAACATGGTTTTGGAACTGAATGAGATATTCAGTATGTTCTGATGGTTAGGAATAACTTCTGACATATTGAACGTAGAAAACAAGATCCTTAAAGTGGGAAAAACTTTTAAAATGGTTGAGGAATCAAGGTTTTAAAGGTTTCTTAGGATTTTGGAGTCGAGGAATCAAAACGATTGAATTGTGAATTATTACGTAAAAACCAATAGAATAGCAACCATATATATCATTGTATCCAATGTAGTGAAAGATATAATGAATGAAATCCAATTCCATCCTCTTTATAGTTAGACTACCTTTTATCATTAGTACTGTTTATGTATGTTTTACATGATCTTTATTGGTTACACTCAATACAAAAATGAATCGGAGTTTTGCTAAAATTATATGAACTGAGTATACAAGTTTCTAGTCTCCTTGTGGAACAACACTCAATTATATTACAACTGACATGGTTAAACTTGCCATACCAAGAACCTAATTAAGAAAAAAAGTTAATACTGAGCTGTTAAGAATAAGGTTGGAGGTAGACTTAGAAACAATGAGCAAAAGACCACACTATACACATAAAAGATAAGGAGAGGAAATGAAAATGACAAATGAAGAACTGGGAATAAGGGGAAGGGCATGGTAAGAAAAGACATTGGTTTTGAACGTGCAGCCTCGTCATTCTTAGAAGAAGCTCAAATAGAAGTTTTCATGAGTGTTTTCTTGGTAGGAGTATTTGTCGTTCTGTCCAAGCTACCACAAGCAATGGTTCCATAAAGCATTAACATGATCTTTATTCGGTTTTAAAGCAAACAGGATGCTCTATAGAGATGGAGATGTCTTAGACAACTCCTTAGGTCTAGACACGTACGAAGGTTCCTTACAGTACACAGACCTAGGTGGGACTGGCTTCTTTAATCTTCCCTTTTCAATCTGGACCTGGGCGCACTGAGTATCAGGAGCTATGAAGATCTTTCCTTGCATGGATAAGTAGGGATGAGGTGCATGATGATACAAACCCTATTGCATATCAAAGTGAATCTTCCTTTGTTCTTCCCATGGCATAAATCATGATGTGGTTTGATGCAGAGGTCAGGGAGGTGTTCAACACAATGTCTTTCGAGGGTAAGGGAGGTGGAAAATGAGGGATGTTGGGAAACACAAGTATTTTATTTTGGTAAAAAAATGGGAGAGTTTAGGATGGCTTAGTTGGAGGGGTGTTGATGACCTAAGTCATCTTTATCTAGCATGAGTCTAGTAATGGTCAAAGGTTTTAATCCAGGAGTAATCAAGGAAAGAGGGATGTTGCTGGTTGGTTTAGGACAAGGTCTAGCAGGGAAAACACGTTTGGGTATGGAGGTAGAGGGTTCAGGGGTTTGTATGTGTGTTGAGCTAGATTGAGGGATGGAGGTCTAGGGTGTTTAGGTATTAGAGAGGGATGGAGTTTGAGAAGAGAGGGGTTCAAACCTGTTAGGCACACCATCAGACTTTCTTTTCTCCTTCAGTTCTTCTTTCTTTTTTTCTCTCTTTCTTTTTCTTTTTCTTCTTATCCTTCTTCTTCTTTATTTCTAATTGATGATCGTATTGATTACAGTACTTAGTGTACCAAGTAACAACCCAAATTTTTAGGGCAACCTGAGTGGATCTTGTAGAGCTTTCTAAGGAAAGCATAAGGCTTCGGCCTACCATGTAGAGTGTCTTTATTGCGAGGCAATAGTGAAAGTAAGCTCAACTGAGATATTAGCATGGGACGTAGTGACCCTTGAGAGGATGTGAGTTATTAAGAACCGAGTCAAGGAAACACGAGATCTATGAAAGAGAGTAAGGATGTGTGATGATAGTAGAAGAACTGCTAAGATGCGGAAGAGTGAGCGTAGGTAAGTACCTAGTAATGATACATATGGTGCATGATTTTATGATATTTAATTGCGATAATAATATTGGTAATTGTCTAGTGATAATTAATTGGAGATCAGTAATAATAATTGATAGTAATATTTGGTAATAATATGTCTCTTAGTTATGATCATGTTTAGTTAATATTAATTAATAGTAGTTACTCAATAGAAATATTTAATTTTATAATAACATTTAATAACTAAATAATGATGTTTAATAGTATTTAATTTAATTATAATATTTAATTAAATATTTATATATTTTTGAAAATATATATATTAATTTTTTATTTTTTAATTTAATAATAATATTTAGTTAATATTTATTTATTTGATAAAATATTTAACAATAAAATATTATCGGGTTCTCGAATATAATTTCTAGACCCGGTAGGTGATCATGTATTGATAATTAGGCCTAAGACTAGTGTACTATAGGGAAACTAGTCCAGTTAGGGCAAATCTTGTAGTAAATTGAGGTAAATCGATTCAATCCCGTAGGCCCGTACCTCAAATACCTCTAACATTTGGCCGTGCAAGCATTTTCGAGTGTTAGATTCTAGCACGTTTCTAATGATCCGTTTCATCATTCTAAAGACTTCTCCTAAAGGGACCTAATTCTAATTTGGAGCCCTTCAAGCCCGTTTCTTGAGAAATTACCCAGTTAAATTGGAACCCTCGCGTTCGGCTCAAACACCTTTAGTGTTTCGAGCATAACTTTTGCATACGATATCAAAATCAAGAAATTCTTATCTTGGTTTCTTCCTTGTGAAAAACCTAACAATCTCTATTTCTAGCCCTGAAAGCTAATTCACAACCAATCATTCCTAATTTGAGAATCAATCATACTACGAAACCCCATTTGTTTATCCCGTTAAATATTGCATGATTCACTTGAAATTTCATATCTTCTTTATACGATGTCCAATTTACACGATTGTAATTTCATAATTCTTTTAACAAGATTCTCCACAACTTTCATCAAGACACCGAGAGCCAACTCGTGACACCCTCGATTAGCTAGGACAAATTCCCTCACCGAAACATCCTATTTAATTAAGGAGTCATTGGTAAATTAGAAAAGCAAAAGTTTTTCTTTTGTTTGGTGATCATCAACACATAGTTTGAAATGAATATAATAGTAACATAAATCAATTCTTATACTCTAAAGATACGGTGTGACGTCCCTTAGTCTTATATAAGTAAACATAATAGATACGGCATAATAATTATGAAGATAAATTTTTCGTGTTTTAAAGTTCATCACCTTGCCTAAGAGACACCACGAATTAAAATAAAGTCATTTAACATCGCGCCCCAGACCTTTGATTAGTCACACTTCCTATATATGAAGATATGAAAAGCGACATGAGATAACTTCATTTTTAGTCTTAGAAATAATAAGACATGTCATAAATATCACTTATTAGTCCCAAATTGAAAATCATAAAAAGTTGGGTTCAAACCCTTCTTAAATTTGAGTTTTTCACTGTAGTGGGTCCGGTATTTTATGTCTAATGAGAGCTAGAAAAATTCAATTTATATGAGGTGAATTTCTAAAGCTCGCTAACACAATTATCTACAACTTTCATGCAAAATTTGGAGGCCAAAAATGTCCTTAAGATACCTGAAAGAGCCACAAACAAAAAGGGAAAAGCATTAGTTGGAAAATTCTGACAGTGGCCATTCCACTGGCCGTGGAATCCACTGTCTGGACCACCAAAATTGCCATTGTTTTCCATGTTTTAAGGCAGAATGATCCATTGGCAGTGGGAAATTCCCATTGGCCGTGAATCTCATTGCTCTAGGAATCATTCTGTAGCTTTTTGGCCCTTAAGTTTTTGCCAAATTTGGGACCCCTTTTCACTAGGATATTCAACTCCAATTTGCATGAAATTTTATACAAAACTTACCTACCCTAATATCAATTATGTGGCAAAGTTTCAAGCCCAAATTCCATCCCAATCAAAATCTAAGCTATAGGGTAGTTTTATGCTTATTTTAGACCTTTTACATGACATACCAAAATGTAATTGGCTAAGTTTTGGTCTAAACTCTCTATGGACCTATATTCATATATATAAATGTGACATGCTCCAACAAGTCTTATCCCATGATTCATTTCCTAGTTCAAAGTATGTTCCAATAGCATTTCAAGCCCTTTTAAGCTAAACCAAGCATGTCAAATTACAAACTAAGCCTATTTAGCCACAACTAACCATGCACATAAGTTTCAAACATATATTATGTGTTGTAGGTAGCCTCTACATGTAGTCTTATCCATTAAATGAAAATATGACCTATCCACTTCCTTGTTTTGCATTCAATTCATAAAATTAATCATACATAAGTCATATATTCATTCCAATGAATCACCATTCTCATAATATCATTATTCATTCATCAATATAGCATGAAAATTCATTGTATCACAATTGATATCAACTATTGTCAAGCTCACAACCAAAAATTATCCTTCCAAAACACATAGGGTCTAATTTTCACACATGACCTACAAAATATACATCCAACACTATTCATATTCATACATAAATAAGCATGTTCACATATCATATACTTTACAAAGATCACCGGCCAAGGCATTCCTATAAAACTATTTTACCTTCTCCTCAAAATACATATTCCAAAATATAATGCACCTCACTCCATGCATATCTGACATCACAGTGCTAAAAGGACAACATGGAGAGTAAGTTATACATTCTAAGTGACAAATATGAATACATTTGAGATTATGTGTATATGCATATCAACATCATATATACTTTGCCTTAAATCATCAATTATCATCATAATTTCCTTATTCCAACAACATATACATCTATCATGTTCATCAATCAAACTCATAGCAAAGTATATATACATACACATCATTACCCGTCATCACATTAGGCTAACACAATTATCATCACCCATACACAAGGTCTTTTCTTTGTATTCATATTTTACTTGTTGTCTTTAGGTTATGTTTCATCCAATCCAACCATCATCTCAACTCATCCTCTTTTTGCATATCACCATGTTATATGCAAATGCTCTCAGGCTAATGCATATGCATAAGGAAATCATTATCAATCATAGATCCGACTATAGGAATATAAATCACCAATGTGGGTTCAAGCATGGATACATAACCATACCTCTACTATAGTAGTAAAATGTGTCTACATATATACATCAATATCAATTTTATAGGTACCAAATCGTATCGCCCATCTTGCAACACCAGTCATTTTCAACATGACCGCCGTAAACAACATAAACATCATAATGGTGTTGCTGGCCAACCATGTACTATACCATGGCAACCGTGATCCAAAGGACCACTGGGGACACTTGTTCCTCAAAGAGCCACCCCCACCGGGTCAACCACATGCAGCTCCCTGTAGCTAAGCATGGGCAGCTTCATGACTCTACCACTGAGTCACTAGGGTAAAAAACAATAATGCTCATGCACAAAGCCACTCTCCCACTGGGCCAACCGGAGGAACCCCTAACATTCCCTTACTGGCAGCTATGCAATATGCCATGGATGCAATGCAAATGCAAATGATATACATTCTCACACTATGCATCCTATCATACCACTCATCAATCATCACCATTATCAACATCAACACACAATTCTTAGTGGATTTTTATCTCATTAATTATTGCCATTGTTTCATATTTTAGTGTGGCATTCACAATATTTAACCAATGTAATTCAATTCACACATACAAGTTCATACTTGTATCAACCATAATGGCACCAACAATCATCAATGATAACAATCATCAATTGCTCAAGGGTATGCTCAACAACAACATTCATCGTCGTTCATCATCAATATTTATCAATCAATATTTGTGGTGAATACACATATGTTCTCAATAACATAGAGCACAACATTTGTCTTAACATATCATAATGATTATCAATCACCACAAAGCATACCACTAATATTCTAAATGCATATCACACATTCGCAAGTACATAACATTACAATACTCAACATCACAATTCATCAATACAACAAAGACAAGGCAAACATGTGCAATATCACATACAACTATCAATCAATATTCAACTCATGCATTTAGAATATAAACTCCTCTCCTACCTCAAGAGAAGTAATCTGAGTGATTCGACAGTCCCGTCTCGTTGTTCAGAATAGATCCTACACCATACAATATACAATACCATTACTTTCTAATTAAACCACCAAGATCTACATGTTCTCAATTAAACACTTGGTGTTCATAACATTATTATTACCAAACCATTTTCCTTTTTATCTATTTCACCACAACCACCATGGGTTTAGTGTTCATGTTTATTATATGCATTTAAAGCCACACCCATCAATGGATTCACACACCAATGGTCATAAACCACCATTAATGACCATCTAACATCATTAATGTTATCTACCATCTTCAATAAATATTCTCCCAACACCATTAACAACACCCACACTCTCAATATCATATATTTCCCCACAAAATAAATTCTCAAACTAATATTTAATGTTTTCCCTAATTTTTAGAGTTAGGGTTTCACCAAAAACCTAACAACCATCATAAATAATCATCATCTTCCACCATTAATTTCATGTACCACTATTAATACACATAAAAGCTTGCATTTAAGTTACCCCACCTTAGGGTTTCCATATTTAATGCTCTCATTCAATACCCACATGCATTTAATCACTCCTCCAACAACCATAACCCAAAACTTAGGGCATAAGCTTATTATAAATTGAGAGGAACTTACCTTAACCAACAAACAACAATGAGTACCAAAGGGGGAAAATGGGTGATGAAATTTGAGAGAAAAGGAGGAGCTTCAAACCAACATCATCTCCTTCAAGCTTGAGAGTGAAAATGAAAATAGAGGAGAGGGAAGTAGGCTCACCACTTATGGTAGGTTTTATAGAGGAAGAGGAAAAGAATGTGGATGAAGAAAAGAGATAGCAAAAGACTCTTATTTTTGAGGCAGAGAGTAAACATGAAATGAGAGTGAAGAGTGAGGTTTTTGTTTTAAATTTTAACCGCTTTATTAAAACTTCTCCGTTTTGTAACAAACAAGATCTCTGTTCGGGCTCAATACTTTATCCAAAAATTATTCCAAATATATATATTCGGGTTCACAATAATATTCTTAACAACCCTGATCAACAGTACCTCATTTGGAGATACTTGGTTCGACACCCATATTTTAATCGGGTATTAATTTTAGCTCTTTTAGCTTCAATAAATTATGAATAATCATAACAAATCCTAATTTAATAATTTCAACATTTTTAGGATATTTATTTACCCATATGTATTTATTTAGTATTTATTCCCCTCATTTAATCATTTATATAAAATTTGGGATGTTACATACGGGGCTCGCAGGCTCCCAACAAAACAACTATATCACAACATAAAGTTATAACTAAAGCATCAAGACCAATAATAGTCTTGATCTCAAAAGGCAAGTCCTAGCACTTTACGTCCATAGCTCAATGCCCATTGCTACAGATATTCTAGGTCATACCCGCGTTCACCTTGTCCTTCACCTAATGATCACAAGAGAAGGAAAACAAGCACATAACATTAGCAGGGCAAGTAAACAGTTCTCAACTCGTAAGATTCCCATACAAGGGCAGCCATAATCATCATATAAACATACATATATCAATCAGAGAGAAGGATTTTATACAACACTTACTAGCATAACTACATAGTAATTAGAGATGTACTATAAATCACAGAGACAATTTAAGTCATAGAGTTAGTCACATAACTATGACTTGTTATGCATGTGTTAGGTTCATTACAAATTATCTTGATTAAGTACTAATATGCAATGGGGCCCAACTCCTCTTCATCACTCTCATATGTATCAACATAAACTATGAACACAAATTCATCTACATACTCCTGCCCAACTAGAGCGACCAGAGCTCGCCATGTTTTGGTAATCACAGAGGGTAAGGACGCTTTCGTCCCATTATCAATAACGGATCCAATCACAACTCCATAGAACTGGCACTACATGGTCCTAGAAACACTTACTCTGAGTCGAAGTATACCAGGTTTTATAAGGACTATCCAGTCTCGGGCGCGACTTTGAACTATTGGACGACCGCCCCAGTAATACTTCCAAGACCCTACTCAAGGTCCGAACGTTGTTGTTCTCTAGTGTATCCATCATTGTATGCTCTAAGGGTTAACTCAACCTCCCTCTATCCGTCCTCATTCACCATATGCAATATGCAATCTACTTGTTAAGTTATCCCATAATAGTGTCCAAGTGTTAGATGAAACCTTCCTATCTGATATCCTTGTCCTTAAAGCGGCTTAAGCCAATTGTCATGATCTTTTTAGCAAATAAAATTTATGTACCAAAGCCTCAGATATTGCCTAATGATTTTTCTTAGGAGTACTGAGATTGGGCTTTAACTAAAATAAGTCTCTATGAGAAAAGATTTCCAAAGAGGTTTAAACGTCTAATCATTTCTAAATTTTCTTAAAGAAATATCGTGAAAATGCTTAGTTGTTTAATTTTAATAATATTATTTTCAAAATAAATTTTTAACATCTTGAAATGAGTTTGAATTAAAACCGTAATTTTTCTTCAAAGAAAGTGAATATGAAATCTCAAATGTTTCTTACGACATCCCAGGCCATTGAACGATGTCGTCCAATCGTATCGGCTCATGATAAAACTTATAAAAGTGTCTAATTATCATATCCAAGAGTTTATCTAAACTTTATTAAAGAAAATAGCTTCCTTCAAACCAAGAAAGTCATATAAATATGTTTTAACCGTTTCTGACCACTATTCACGTCTATACTTGGGACTTCTTTTAATTCTCTTTTCAAATAACACCTTATACACATTTGTATAATCTATTTCAAGAGTCATAAATATGCTCAAACCAACAGCTACACCATATAACTCAATAGCCATATTTATCATGCATTTAAAAGCCAACTTTTACTAATTTATGCATGTAAAACAATTATCATGAAAATACACATTTAGTCACCTTTTCTCATAAAATTCAAGAATTTAATATCCACACTTATAATTTTATATCATCACAAAAATTTAAGATCTCACCGTGCATACCCTCCATAATCACTAAGTTACCAAAAACAAAGGTTTTCATGCAAGAAATTAAAATTTAAGCCATTACCATCAAGGATAAATTTTTAAGAGAAACAATACCCATTGAATATATTATTTAAAATCATATTATAAGCATACTATTCTGCCTAAATTTAAAAGAAACAAAGGCACATCACACTGTTACCAAGTAACAAGGAAAAAAATCAAGTTTTAGCTTTTCTAACATAATGTATGTAGCTATTAATAAACTACCAAATCTATCCATCCTTGAAAACAAACTTAATCCATGGAAAAATCATGTTTTTAGTGCTTAAAAACTTACATAAAGTTAAACGAAAATAGGCCACACTATTCAGCCATAAGAAGAGCAAAATTAGTCAAGTGTTTGATAGTAGAATCATCACACATGGACCCTCCAAAGAACCTTATTTTTTGCAGCACTAAAACCATTAGATAGATATCATTTTTTATAACTTAGAACTCAACAAAATCAAGATAAAACTAGGACATGGTTCAGCCATGGTGGTTCCCAAAATTGAAAGTTATGTTTAACAAGTTCTTTAGCAATGAAGGTTAAAAAAAATCAAGTTTAGGAGTAGCACCAACGTATGAGTCTTTGGGTAACTCATACTAGTCCATGTATATGAAAATCATAGAGCAAACGACAGAGCACTCCCCCTACCTCAATGGTGATTTCGTTCTAGAGAGGAAAATGCAAGGATTAATTGCTTCAAGATGACCATGAGTACAACACCAAAGATCAAGGAGAATATAGCCTTTAGAGTGATGTAGGGATATGAGATGAAAAGGAATAAGCAAGGTGTTGGTTATGTTTTGAAATAACTAGAGGAAACAATGAAGTTTGAAGAGAAGGAAATTCTTTTTTGCAAAGAGAGCCTAGGAAGCAAGCATGAATTTTCGGCAAGCATTTGGAAGAAAATAAGAGTGCAAAGCAAGGATCTTGTTCAACAAGTCCTTCTGAAACAAGATGGATTGTTATAGCCAACCGTAAATGCATGGGGTATCAAAGTAATAAAAAGATATCATTCCCACAAAGATTATGCCCAAGTACTAGTTATAACGATAATTCCATTATCTAATGGAATTTGATTCAAATGAATTACCAAAACGATGATGAATAGTAAATTAGAAAATAGAAAATTCAACGTCTTTTATAGAAGAAAATCAGAGCGAGTTTAGGAAATTGAACCAAAGGTAAATCTTGGGGTATTAAGGGTTCATATGCTAGTATCAAAATCAAAGGTTACTCCAATTATATGATTTCGTTCCTAAGGCAGATTCCTCTAAGTTAATTAATACCTTTCTCTCGAAAGCCTATTAATGTGCCTAATTCCCAAAGAACCACGTTCAATTTGTTAATTAGACCCTTTACGTTCTATGGAAGTCCTATTAATCCTCAAATAATTTCGCTTACCATCGTAAATCAAAATCATAGGTTCAATTTAGTTATTTTTGAATTACATGCCAATCTCTCGATTACCCATATAATTTGTGATCATTTACACTTATCTCTAAGTCTTGTAGAAGCATTAGGCATACATAAACTAAATAAAAATTGAAATCACATAAATTGGAAATGCAAAGAACGATTATTTGTAACACATAGGCATACTACATCCTTAGCCCCAAGAAAAGAGTTTAGTGTGCCATAAGGATTATTGTCATCATGTTACACATCATAAAATCAATGTCAAGTATAAAAGATATCAAAAATGTAAAATAGGGATTCAGAAATTACAAATTAGTTCTCACTAGGATTCCTAATTCTTCCTCCTAAATCTGCAGAATTGATTTCCCCTGATGGATTTGACTCTTGATTCCCAAAGCAAACTTCCCAAAAGGTTCTTCAAAATCTCCCAAATATTGTCTCTAAATTGTCTCTACAGAACCCTCTTTCCTATCCCCCCTAAGTACCCAATAAAAACCCTTAACAGATTAGAGATTTGGGCCTCGTAGGGGACAACCACGGCCAGTGGTGGATAACCACGGCAAGTGGTTCAAGTCCTGTTCCTTTTTAAATATAATTTTGTAACTTTTCATAACAAACAGAGCCAACCACGACCAGTGGTGGATAACCACAGCCAATGGTGGCTTCTAACTTCTTGTTCTTTGCTCCACAGTGCTCCATAATGCCCACCATGGCCAGTGATGGCTTCTAACTTGCTTTTCCTCTTTTCTAGTACTAACCACGGCCAGTGGTTTGCCACCACCGGCAGTAGTTTCCTCTAACCTTGCCAAAATGCACTCCTAAAGGCCTCAAAGGTCTCTTCTTTCATCCACTTTGCCGTTTTTCCTCAAAAGAGACCTAGAATATCATTGATCCTGTAAAAATAGGAACAACCAAGTAATATGTATGGAAAAGAATCAAAATCAAGGGAATCGGGCAAGAAACAATATGCAAAAACCCTAAAAACTATACCTAAAAACAACCAAAAACAACACACAATGCACACTTATCAAAATACCTTAAACTAAAACATTGCTTGTCCTCAAGCAATCACTGAATCCATACAAGCATATAATGAAAAACCAGCAGACCCAAGCAAACTTAAGGAATCTTGTGTTTATTTATTTTCTTTGTTTTTGTATTTTTAAGAGATTACATAAACTACCAAAATATTCCACAACCAACAGTCAAACCATATTCACTAAGATTAGACCTAGGGTACTCTTTCTCACTTTCCACTCAGTGTATGTGCTTGTGTTTCAATCCACTTAGACCACAACATTCTAAACACTACCATAGGCTTGGCAATTGACCACAGATTCCATAGTTATCAAGAAAACATGCATTGGTCAAAAAGTCTTTTAAAGGGCTGTAATGGGGCCAGGGGATTCATAACATGGGAATGGAAATCTAGAAAAGAGAAATGCAAAGGGCTTAATTCTGTCAGAAAAGCAATATCACAAGAAGGCTGTAACATCCCGATTTAATAATTATTTGCCAAATGAATATAAATTGCTAAAATAGTAATTCCAGAAGTAGAAAATTAATTGTTAATTATATTCGATTTAACTTGAGGAATAGTGACAAATTAAATAAGCTTAACTGGTAAGGGGTGGCTGTTTGCGATTGGTGAGTCACGTGAGTGGGACTGCAATCCACAATTTCCCACCCCACTCTCCTCTTCCTCGTGCACGCGCATGCTTATACATATATGTGCCCTGGGTCATGGAAGCTATGCATCTCCTTTAGATTTCTCTTCTTCTCTTCTTCGCTCTTCACTCTCCTTCTCCTCTTCTTCTTTTTCTACTCGCTGTTCCTGTGAGCTCGAGACAGTGGTGGCTGAAGGTCGGAAGTCCTCCTTCCTTACTCGACGAGCCAGTGAGGGTGAGGGTGTGCATTCCCTCTGCATGCAACCCGTCTCCTTCCTTGTTCCTTCATTCCTTTGTCGACTTCCTCTTCTTGCTCGAAGCTGCCAAGCCTCAGTGGAGATCTGCGAGGAGCTTCAAGATGGTAGGAGTGTTCACAGCTTTGTGATGGAGCTCCTCCAGGGAATGAACAGAGAGCTGGGCATCTCAGGAACCCGAATGGTCTCCCTGCTCTTGCATGCAGATGTGCTGGGTGTGACTCAGTGTCCCTCTGGAACTGGGTGTCGTCTTGGCCGACTGAAAGCTTTATCCAGGTAAGGGGAGTACCTTACATGCTAAATGCATGGATTACGAACGGGTTTGGAGAACATTGATAATTGTGGTATTGTATTCTATCGTGTGGTATGTTGCATGTGAAGTATCCGAATGCAGGTTAAGCGAGAGTGAGTGTTGCATGTTAGCACCGTCCTTAAAAATACATGCGTTGTTGAGTCTCGTCACCATGGAACCCGATTGCATGTCGTGTTGCGTTGATGAGAATGCTTTATTGAATCTGTTCATGTTCATAGGAATGCATGCGTTGATTAAGTTCCGACACTGTCATATACTGATTGCATGTTGTGCTATGTTGATTGGAATACTTGTGTGAATTCGTTGATCTTCAGATAGATGCATGCGTTGTTTGAGATCTGACACTACTGTAAATCGAGCGCATGTTATACTTGAGTTGATAAAAAATGTTCATGAAAGCTTGATATTGATTGTTACCGATTGTGTTGGACTCACATGTTGTTAATGGAACGATAATGATGATTGCATGGAAGTTGTGTGTGTTGAATTAACATGCGGAGTCCTGATAATATGTATTACCAACTGCATGTGAAATATGTGTGATTGAATAAGAGGATGTGTGCATGAATTAAATGCTGTGTGTTGAATCCGCGTGTGGCGCATGAGATGCATTGTGCTGAGAGCACGTAGTGTGGGACACTACCATCGGTTATTCAGCGTGGGACGCTGCAAAATCCTTGAGTGGGACTCAAGGTAGCCCTTGAGTGGGACTCAGGCTGCCTGTGAACACCTCCGTTGGCGTTGAGAGCGCTGGTGTCACCTGTGGGCAAACGGTTGGGTACCTGTAAAACGGCCAAGCAGCTGGGAGCTGATTTGATAGCTGAGAGCTATGTGTAAAAAGGCTGAGAGCCTACGTTGCAACGTCTAAACCGATACACACGATTACGGAACCGAGTGAGATAATATGTGTTTATTAACTGTTGACAATGTTTGGAATTGGTTGTGCATGCGAAGGTGTTAGTGAGATAATGAATGTATATCCGATTGAGAAATTACCTTGTATCTGTGTTGGAGGGACCTTTGTGTTGGCGTCGCTTAGGCGGAGTCATACCTCGCCCGAGCGACTAGGACGGTTCGCCCAAGCGTATGGGAGCGCGTTGAAGCGAGCAGATGTCAGTAAGGAGCTCCGCCCAAATACCTCCCTCTTCCGTTGTTGCATTATCATGTCTCGCTGGGCGGTGTTGGACCTCGCCTGAACGAGTGGACGTTGTGGTTGGATCCGCTCAGGCGTTGTCGTGCTTTGCTGAACTGGATGGGCGGCGTGGACATTTCCTCCTTCCGTGGTTGCATTGTTGTGCTTCGCTCAGGCGGTGTCGGGCTTCGCTTGAGCGAGTCAGCGTTATCTTAGTTTTCGCCCAGGCGCTGCTGTGTCTCGCTGGACCGAACGGGTCGGTCCCAACCTTGTTTCCTCCGCTGATTACCATACGCACAAATATTCTTTTATTTCCCTTGCCTTCTTCTTTCTTTTCTATGCCGATTGGCCAGTGGTTGGTTTTTGTGAAAAATTTCTCCCTGTTTTTGGAATTATTATTTATTAAAAATTAGGGTGTTACATTTTGGTATCAGAGCAGACCAAAAGGTCCATGGCCAAGGTTTGCCTACTGTTTGTGAGCGGTTGAGTATATTATGCCAGTTTGTCCTAGATTGCTTATGATATTCTACTGTATGTTGATACCTGTCCAATTATGACTCGGGTGATGATATATGTTATGATTCTCTATTGAAATTGGTATATGCTGACTATGAATGGTGTGGTTGTACGCCTGTGCCTTGTTGAGAAATTTGAACGTGTGATAAATGAATGATACATGAAGTATGTGATTTGCAGTATAAGGGATGGGTTGTAGTTCCTAGGTTGAAAATCTGGATGTGTAATAAGTGAGCGAAGGTGAGGTCGGACATATGATAAAATTGGGGTTGCGTCTCAGTGGCGATTGAGGAAACCAAGTGAGTGATGGCTAAATGCTAGACCAATAGGAATAATGACCCCCTTAGGGATTCTAAATCTGATTGTTTATTAACCTTGCGAGTTGTTGAGCCGAGTAGAACAATTGCGTAGTAGCTCATTGAGGCTTGAATGATTATCATGTGATGTGTTGTGTGTGAGATGTGTTGGTAGCTGCACTATGATTGCGTAATGATGCATGCGACTCCTGGATTGTGGTACTATAAACTGTTTAGTGATTATGCGACTCCGTCCACGAATGCATCCTAATAATTCTATGAATACTGACTGAATACTTGTAAAATAGGAGTGTTACCATTACTGCCAAGAGCTATTGTGACGGATGTTTTGTAACCTAGCATATGAACCTCGCGTAATATATATATATATAAGGGTGAACTGCCTCTATGTATTGCTCTATACTCGAAATATAACAGTTGTTTGATGATTGAAATATGTGATCTGTGTGTGATTGCTTAGTGATGCATGCAACACCCGGATAGTATGATAGATATTAATTGTGAATCGTTGTGATGATACCCCGTCTGAAAGATATGTATATATATATATATGCTAATGAGAATGTCGAGTGGCTTATACTGCGAGTCGGCAAATAAGAGCTGTGTGTGATCTATAATGAAATGCAGCAAGCATTGAACGTCTTTCAGAGTGGGCAATCAGATGAATGCGAGAGGTATTGAGGATTCTGAGATTAATCCTAAAAGACCTCTGAGTTGGACTCGAGGCCATGCTTGGAGCATGAGCATTGGATGCTTAATGAAAGTCCTTGGGTTGGACTCAAGGCAAATGCTGAGTGCATTGGAGTGGGACTCCTGGTGAATAATCGTATGCATCTGATTCGCCGACTGCATGACTACATGTGTATGAGAGTATTATTATTGAGGGTGACATGATTTGCATGGATTTGAATGATTTGAGTAGTTTCCGACCTGATGATGTTGTATGAATGAAGTCTGACTAAATGAATGTACATGTATTGATGCTGTTGCCAAGTGTGATGCAATGTTATAATTGAGAATGTATGTTATAGTGCAATTTCTGATTGAATGACTGTGCGTACACTTATGAGAATAAATGAGCTCAGTGTGAACTATGTGAATGTGTGAATATGATATTGTGAATGAAACCCTTAATGTAGTTGGAATTGATTTGGGTAAATCTGATTGGATGGGCGTATGTATATGTCAAGTGCAATGTGTGTTATGATTATGATGTATGCTGTAGTAAACAATGATATAACCATGAATAATTGGTGTGACATCTGATTGAGTGTCTGTATGTACATTAGTGCTGTTGCTGAAGCTCGTGGTGTGTTATAGCATATGTGATTGTGAATTGCTTAAACCTGAATGAATTGCATGAACCCGAGTGAGTGATGTCATCACATTGCTGGGGATTAAGAATTTAATCCGAGCCATGATTTTGTGTTGAATAGGATTAGAGGAAATAATTACTCGGTATTGGCTAGGAGCCGATTGTTGTATTGCCATCAACTGTTTTACAAAAGTGATGAATAATTTTCATGATTATTGATACGTGATGTACCCTATGTGATGCGTGATGTTAAAGTGGGTGTATTACTTATATGTGTGAACTGCCATTAACTACCGTGTGAATTTGTATTAGTTGGGTGAAGTCTGGTTCGTGTGAGGTATGCTGCTCTGAGATGACTCTTCCTGCCATAGGTAATGTGGCAGCGTACGCGTTGCAGTGACCATGTAATTGTTGTAACCCTATAGGAATGAGACGTCATCCTATAAGTTGGATGCAGCAATTCATGAGTCGGGCAGGTGAAGCTGTAACTACTTATGGTGATGGTGAGTCCTTCAGACGTTTCTGAGTGATAATGAGAGTTATATCGAATGAGTGTTATGCGATTGATTATCAAAATGAGGGAAGAGGGTTTATTTGACCTTGGCGTGTCTGTTTCCGAGAGAATTAGAGGTTACTGGGTACAGATTGGCTGCAAAAAGGACGATTGGTATTGGAATATGGAGAGTGACCAAACTGTCACTGAAATTGGAGTTTTGAAAAGTTAACCGAGTAATACTGTAGGCCTAATGAAGAAACCAGGATTGGAGCCAAATTAAATTGCAAGGTGAGGACTTGCTTGGGAAGGGATTAGTATATTCCGAGTGTGCAAAAGTAGGGACAATTCCGAGTGAAGTCTTATGAGGAAGAACTGCTGAGTGAGAGTTAGAGTGTTCCGAGTAGAACCTCATAGAGAGTACCATTAGTAAGTTAAGGGGGTAGTATCCGAGTGTAACGCTCTGAGCAAGGAGAGATTCGAGTGGTGTGCCTCAGAGTGTATCACTTCCGTGTAGGATGGAGTTATGCAGAACAATTCTAAGTAGAAAGATGCCGAGTGTGGAGTTCTTAATACCCTTGTGATGTCCAGCCGAGTGATCTTCCCAGAGAAAAGTCCTTCTGGACGAAAAATGAGACTCCGAGTGAGTGAGTTTAGCCAAAATCATGGGTAGGAACCTAAGATTTCCACGCCGAGCGTGGTGCCTGTGCGAATTAAACCCTAGCAAATGGTACTGACTGGAGCACATGGAAGCCCTTTTGAGCGTTCATTCTGGTGTAAGGAAGAATCTTGTGGTCAGATTTTGAAAACCCGAGTGTTTAAACCGAGAGGAATTGGTCAGGAGTGGGTATTTTTGGGGGTCGGTGATGTTGTTTACCTATTAGATTACTCCCAACTAGATGATTAACCCCCATCACGTGTCCATGTGATACAATTTTGGGTTTGTACCTTGTATGAGTTGTAGTTGTACCAAGTGACTCATTTGAGTCAGGGAAACCGAGGGTGTAAATACACCAGTCGGTGTTGAGAGCACGGGGCCGAGCGGCCAAGAAATTAGGAAGTGCCCCTGCTTGTGATGAATTGGCTGAGTTAAAATGGGGTAAATAGTACGTTTTAGGAATTGAATTCCCGAATACATTAAATTCTGTGATGAGGTTGTAATCAGGTAAGGCCTGACTTTTTATGTTTTGCTGACTGAGATTGCGGTGCGGTCGGTAAACCGCTTGAGTAGTGAATCCTTGCCGAGTGAAATTGCGATCCGATCGGTGAATGCTTGTGGAAGCGCAGTCGTGTGGGTGGTTGAGACAGCAATTTTCTAAGTTAATTATTTAAGGTAAGTTACCGATTGAATTTCGAGGATGAAATTCTTTTGAGAGGGGGAGAACTGTAACATCCCGATTTAAAAATTATTTGCCAAATGAATATAAATTGCTAAAATAGTAATTCCAGAAGTAGAAAATTAATTGTTAATTATATTCGATTTAACTTGAGGAATAATGACAAATTAAATAAGCTTAACTGGTAAGGGGTGGCTGTTTGCGATTGGTGAGTCACGTGAGTGGGACTGCAATCCACAATTTCCCACCCCACTCTCCTCTTCCTCGTGCACGCACATGCTTATACATATATGTGCCCTGGGTCATGGAAGCTATGCATCTCCTTCAGATTTCTCTTTTTCTCTTCTTCGCTCTTCACTCTCCTTCTCCTTTTCTTCTTTTTCTACTCGTTGTTCCCGTGAGCTCGAGACAGTGGTGGCTAAAGGTCGGAAGTCCTCCTTCCTTACTCGACGAGCCAGTGAGGGTGAGGGTGTGCATTCCCTCTGCATGCAACCCGTCTCCTTCCTTGTTCCTTCATTCCTTCGTCGACTTCCTCTTCTTGCTCGAAGCTGCCAAGCCTCAGTGGAGATCTGTGAGGAGCTTCAAGATGGTAGGAGTGTTCACAGCGTTGTGATGGAGCTCCTCCAGGGAATGAACAGAGAGCTGGGCATCTCAGGAACCCGAATGGTCTCCCTGCTCTTGCATGCAGATGTGCTGGGTGTGACTCAGTGTCCCTCTGGAACTGGGTGTCGTCTTGGCCGACTGAAAGCTTCATCCAGGTAGGGGGAGTACCTTACATGCTAAATGCATGGATTACGAACGGGTTTGGAGAACATTGATAATTGTGGTATTGTATTCTGTCGTGTGGTATGTTGCATGTGAAGTATCCGAATGCAGGTTAAGCGAGAGTAAGTGTTGCATGTTAGCACCGTCCTTAAAAATACATGCGTTGTTGAGTCTCGTCACCATGGAACCCGATTGCATGTCGTGTTGCGTTGATGAGAATGCTTTATTGAATCTGTTCATGTTCATAGGAATGCATGCGTTGATTAAGTTCCGACACTGTCATATACTGATTGCATGTTGTGCTATGTTGATTGGAATGCTTGTGTGAATTCGTTGATCTTCAGATAGATGCATGCGTTGTTTGAGATCTGAAACTACTGTAAACCGAGCGCATGTTATACTTGAGTTGATAAAAAATGTTCATGAAAGCTTGATATTGATTGTTACCGATTGTGTTGGACTCACATGTTGTTAATGGAACGATAATGATGATTGCATGGAAGTTGTGTGTGTTGAATTAACATGCGGAGTCCTGATAATATGTATTACCAACTGCATGTGAAATATGTGTGATTGAATAAGAGGATGTGTGCATGAATTAAATGCTGTGTGTTGAATCCGCGTGTGGCGCATGAGATGCGTTGTGCTGAGAGCACGTAGTGTGGGACACTACCATCGGTTATTCAACGTGGGACGCTGCAAAATCCTTGAGTATGACTCAAGGTAGCCCTTGAGTGGGACTCGGGCTGCCTGTGAACACCTCCGTTGGCGCTGAGAGCGCTGGTGTCACCTGTGGGCAAACGGTTGGGTACCTGTAAAACGGCCAAGCAGCTGGGAGCTGATTTGATAGCTGAGAGCTATGTGTAAAAAGGCTGAGAGCCTACGTTGCAACGTCTAAACCGATACACACGATTACGGAACCGAGTGAGATAATATGTGTTTATTAACTGTTGACAATGTTTGGAATTGGTTGTGCATGCGAAGGTGTTAGTGAGATGATGAATGTATATCCGATTGAGAAATTACCTTGTATCTGTGTTGGAGGGACCTTTGTGTTGGCGTCGCTTAGGCGGAGTCATACCTCGCCCGAGCGACTAGGACGGTTCGCCCAAGCGTATGGGAGCGTGTTGAAGCGAGCAAATGTCAGTAAGGAGCTCCGCCCAAATACCTCCCTCTTCCGTTGTTGCATTATCATGTCTCGCTGGGCGGTGTTGGACCTCGCCTGAACGAGTGGACATTGTGGTTGGATCCGCTCAGGCGTTGTCGTGCTTTGCTGAACTGGATGGGCGGCGTGGACATTTCCTCCTTCCGTGGTTGCATTGTTGTGCTTCGCTCAGGCGGCGTCGGGCTTCGCTTGAGCGAGTCAGCGTTATCTTAGTTTTCGCCCAGGCGTTGCTGTGTCTCGCTGGACCGAACGGGTCGGTCCCAACCTTGTTTCCTCCGCTGATTACCATACGCACAAATATTCTTTTATTTCCCTTGCCTTCTTCTTTCTTTTCTATGCCGATTGGCCAGTGGTTGGTTTTTGTGAAAAATTTCTCCCTGTTTTTGGAATTATTATTTATTAAAAATTAGGGTGTTACAAAGGCAAGCAAACCTCAATTCAATAACTCTCTATATTTTCAAACCAAAAGGGTATGATTCATTTTTCTTTTTCTCTTCTTTTAATTTTGAGAACAAACTCCTTATCTTTCCTTTTCTTTGAATCACACACCCCAAACTATCATGGTTTTTGTTTTTTAATTCACATCAATAATTTTTAGTTAGCTTACCAATTTTGCCTCTTCTATATTTGAACCAGAAATCCTAATGTTAAAGGTTTTGAAAGAAAATATCGTATTATTTCATGGCTCAAAGGGATAACTAATGGATTAAGCTTTTAACAAATTCTGAAGTTAAAGAAAACAAAACTTAAAGTGCCTTTTTCATTCCAAGCATGCATTCACAAACCCTTTTGAATTGGTCAAAAGCCAAGTTCTAGAGTGCCTAAAAATGTGTGAATCACTCAGTCAAAGAATCATGGGTCATTTATAATTTAATGCACTGAACACCCTATTGGCTCAAAAGCTCACAGTGGTAATTGGCTTAATCAAAGAAACACAGTCATCATACAGAGTGATTATTCTGACAAGAATAGTAATCAAAAGCTTTATATATATATATAATTTTTTATTTTACAAGATTCACCCAAGCAATGCTTAAGATCCAACTAATCTACACATGTCATACAGATAACAATAACTGCAATCAGCAATCAATGCTAGCCTAAGGCATATGAGCAGACATACAATCATGTAAATGAACTAGAAAATAAAAATAAAGTAAAATAAAAAGGAATAAAGTAAGAATGAGATGAACATTTTTTGTACCCATCACCCCAAACTAAAACTGGACATTGTCCCCAATGTCCATATTAAGGGTGCCAAAAAGGGCCTAATTGAGGAACCAGGGGTAAAAGGACATAAAAGTTCAACTGATACCTATCATGGAGAAGGGGCGTGTTGGGTATGCCAGTCATACATGGCATCTATTCGGTCAGAAATCTGATCAATGTGGGCCCCCTTATGAGTTTGCTTAGTGGACATCTACTAAAGTAAGGCATACACTTGCTGCATGGAAAAAAGTGGCTCCTCATGAAAATAAGAAAGGCTCATCTTGTTTCGGAGGCCCAACGGGTAGTGGCATCTCAGTAGAGAGTGGAATATGGTCATCTGTCTCTACAAAAAGAAAAGATGTCTTCCCTTTAAAACTAGTAAAAGTAGGATCTGACACGAGGTGAAGAATGGAAAAACAAGTATGACTAAACAATAAACATTATGCTCATTTACAATCTTTCCCATGTTTATTAATTCACCTATATCTAACCTCTTTGGTTGGTGAAGAAGATTATCCTGCTCTAAATCTCTACCCACATACCTTGTTATAGGATTAATGTAACCTGCAGAACAATTTTGCCAATAGTGGCATTGCTAACTCGGGAAAATTGGCTACCTAACCATTTAGCAGAGTCAATATGAGTATTATTAAGCATATAGTGTAAGAAAAATACTTCAACTCACTGGACGGTACCAGGGCTATCATACCTACCAAAAAGGGAGTAGGCCATAAACCGCTGAAGGTATCGGAAAACGGGATGATGAATGGAGGAAGCTTTAGAAGAGGAAGTATCATAGTTACCCCGTGCGCTGGGAATAATGGACCAAAAGTATCCTAGTCTAAAGTCCTTTGGGATGCTAGCAGCACCCGCTGGGGGAAAACCATAAATTTAGGCTACCTCATCCACATTCATTTTATAATTAGTATTGTTTAGTCTAAAAGACATTTCCTAACCATCAGTAGTTGGGTATCTACTCACCTTCACTGAACTTAGGAATTCTAAAGAAGTACGTTCATGCACGGGTTCAAATAATTCAATAAAGGAATCCCACCCCACATTTTAGCATAAGCGCAATGTATCTTTAAAAATTCCCAATTCCATCAAAGTATCTTTGTAGAAAAATCTAGAGGGAATAAGCTCTCTACTCAATAAAGATTCTAACCTTATCTTTTACCATCGGGTCATCAGTTTACCTGGAAATAACCTCAATCTAGAGTTAAATAACAAGACCATATCACCTGGATTAAATGTCCTCCGAAGGATGTGACAATCATCTAACGTTTTGTTTTTTCCTTATAAATCTTAGCATTCTCACCTGGACTAAATAGTCGTCATTAACGTATTATTTAAACATCATTTGCTATTATCTCTTTCTCACATCCGCTTCTTTTTAACTATCAACACATTTTCTAATTTTTCTTCTAATTTCTTATGCTCTTCTAATCTTCTTTCTTTTCTATTTTCTCATACTAACTACTCAAGGATCCAGCTGAAGCCGTAAGCTTTCAATTGAGAGCTCAATAGAGTATCCTCAGGAGTCCTAAAGGTTCGATTTCCTATTCTTAAGAAATCAGGGTTGTTACAATCAATCTCATTATCATCAACAACAACATTATCTTACTAGTGCGTCCACTAGGGAAGAATGGTCTTTGTGAAATACTAGTACGGCCAGAGTCTTTTCGAGTTCTCTACTAGGGGTGTATGGACCGCAATCCATCCCAATCACCTTAGATCCAACCCTTAGGTCTCGAACGTGGTAACATAACTAGAACTTACGCTACACGGCCCTATAAACGTTCGTTCACGTCAAAGTACTCCTGGTTGGCCACGGACTATCCGACATCAGGGTGCAAGCCCAAGCTATCTGAACGCCTGAACCCAGAGGTACTCCCAAGGTTCCTTCTAAACCTGAAACGCGCACGTTCTCTAGTGTACGCCCCTACACTATAATGCAATTGGCCATAGTACAATAATAACATCTCATCATAATTCAATGATACATGAATTACTATCATCTTTTACTCGTCCTCATTATTATCATCATTTTCACCATATAATTCTGGGTAGGGTCTTACATCCATGGGTTATTATCCTTAAAGGCGTAAATCACCATTGCTCTTATTAATCATTTTCTCCTCTAAAGAGAATTCTCAAATCAATTGACTTTTAACCTTGAAATCAACTTTTTACATAAAAGTAATTAAACTATCAAAAGCATCTTTGAACTAAGGTCAATAAAAGATTTTAACTATAAAACTTCAATTAAAGAAACTCATAAGGCACTTGTTCACAAGAAAATCCCAGAACCAAAACCATAGTGATGGTACAGAGTTAGACCTAGAAGAGGGTTTGAATATAAACTCTTTTAAAAAATATTCGTGTACAGACCGCTCAAGTAAGAACCAATTTCAACAGACCAGAGATAAGAGATAAGGAAAATGCAATCGGAAATTTATCCTGTTCACCTCTAACTTAGAAGCTAGTCCAGTTCCTTCAATCCAAAGGATTTTCACTATTGTAAAACACTTTTACAATCTGCACTAGCCTAGTTCAATAGTATTCTTGAGTTCAGCCACTTCTAGCTTATACCCAAGTATTCTTGACACTAGCCATTCCTGGCTAAAAACCTAAGTATTCTTCCAAAAGCCTCTTCAGGCCACAGTGTTTCCCAACACTAAAAGATTTTGGGAACACACTAAAAAATACACAGTGATGGTAGAGAGTATTTAAAATTACAATCAAATAACTCAACGTATAAAGATATGAAATGATTACAAAGTATACTGAGCTACATACTACTATAAGTCACGGTCTGCATTAAGTAGAACTACAAAGAGGACTTAAGTAGTGAATACAAGAACTTAGAAACTTTCAAGAAAAGTCTTACAGACTTAGGTTTCTAAAGAGAGAAACAAGAGAGTGTTTAAGTAGATTAAACAATGTAACTATCTTGTTTTCCAAAGTCGTCTTGTATTTATAGTCCTTATGAAAAATATCCGTTGATTCAGCTTCAAAGAATATTGGTCTCTTAAGGATTGTGCTGTCCGTGAGTGTAAACACATGCTTTAGAGAAGTTTCCTTATCTGGGCAACTTCAAAAGTTTCCAGCAAAAGATCCTTTTTGTTTATTTACTTTGGGAAAGCACGTACGCTCTATAGTAATTGACTTTAGGCTATTATTCTGACCAAATGTAGCTTTTTTTGACATCTTAAGATACATGAGGCAGTTTTCTTGATCAGTGTGATAAAGTCTTTAACTTTTCTATTGATTTCCTTTTTTGATGATAACTTTAGAGAGTTCAGAGAAAGTTCATGCAACTTCATTATGAGTAAGGAAAGATCCTTTGTTAAGAACTCAAAGAGTCACAGACCATCTAGAGGTTTGAAGGGCGATCTTATGAAGGTCTTAAGGCACCAAAATACTTGTTCCATTGAAGTTTGAGTGAGTATAAACTTCTTTATTTTAGAAGCAAATTGATTTTAATGGACTCCTTCTTTCTTTTGCAAAGGGAGCTCTATGAACTCCCGACACACTTCAATAGAATTTTTAGGCACACAAACAGTACAGGCTTCATTTTAGCTGAGAGTCTTGATGTGTAGTATTAACAAATGACATGGGGTTCAAACTGCTCAAACACGAGTTTAGACTTTACTCTAACATTCTACCCCTATTTATTGATAACAAACATTAAGTCTCAAGGATAAAATGAGTTCTGCATTAAAAGAAGAATTGAAACATTGAATATCAAGTCATAGCATAAGTTACAAATTCTTTCAAGTTTTTGCAAAAGATAGTCAAGATAATCATATGCAACAGACTTTAAAGCGATGAATTATCAATAAATCTAAAGTCATAGAAAATGAACAATTTTTATTGATGAACACAAGATGTGTTACAGACTTCAAAAAGAAAATAACCAACTATTTGCACAGCCCTTTAACTTAGATTATTCCCCAAAATATTCTTCCTCTTTTGTAATCAACAAATGACAGCATCATTGAGATGTGGAAGTCTTGGCAGAGGAAGATAAAATCAAACGGGAGGCAAAAGCAGACACTAAAATAAGAAAACATAGTTGTCTATAAAAGAAATAAAGGACATCAACCAAAATGATGAAAGGGATACAGTCTTAAGAATGTATAATGGCTGAAGAAGCATCATAAAAGGATGAATGAGCCTTGGAAATTCTTCTAGCACGATGCCAAAAATTAAGCATATCAATGATCAGGCCTGAGGGATGAGCAGAAGAAGTGCTCCAAGCTTGGTTGGGAGCCCAATAATGATGTCTCCAAAGCAAGACACAAGTGGTGTATTTAGAGACCGATCTTTTAGTAACACTTTTAAGATATCATCAGGAATCTTCTTTGGTTCATACACCCACCAATCTGGACCTAATGGAGTAGAATGCCAGGTTTTTTCCTTAAGCCTTTTGGTTATAATGCTTCTTGGCTTTGGTATAATCCTATCTGGATCAACCAATAATTTTGTAGAGGGCTTTATCATTTCCTGAACAAAGTTAGAAATAGGATGGTGCAAGTTTTGTGCTTCTTGGCGAGTCAGCTGTTGACTTCTAAGAGAGTTGGAGAAAGCCAAGAGATCTTTAAAATATAAGGTTGGATAGGATAGGGCAACTTCAGGGGTGATAAGGGGATTAGTCCGGGACTAATTAGTGATATGTTCTAGGTCTATTTTAAGGAAAAATGGCAAAATGGATGAAAGAAGAGACCTTTAAGACCCTTTGGAGTGCATATGGGCAAGGTTGGAGGGAACCACTGCTAGTGGTGGCCAACCACTGGCCGTGGTTAGCACTAGAAAAGAGGAAATTGGTGGCAGAACCCACCACTGGCCATGGTTGGAACTATTTAAGAGGAAAACATCATCAGCATCACCACCACTGTAGTGGTTGGCACTATGGAGTAAAGCAGAGCAAGTCAGAACTCACCACTGGCTGTGGTTATCCACCATTGGTCATGGTTGTCCTTGTTTGTTATAGAAAATGTGTATATATGGTTTAAAAAGGAAGAGAACCTAAACCACTAGCCGTGGTTGTCCCTTATGAGGCCCAAATCTTTTAATTATTTAGGGATTTAAATGGGCACTCTAGGGGATTTGTTTTGAGGGGCTTCATAGACATATTTTGACACACCTCTTAAGAGATTTTGAAGAACTCTTTGGGAAGATTTCATTGCGAATCAAGAGTCAAATTCATCAAGGGCATTTGAATCTACAGATTTGGGAGGAAGAATTAGAAATCCTAGTGAGAACTAATTTGTAATTTCTGAATCCCTAGTTTATACTTTTGATATCTTTTATGTTTGGCATTGATTTTATGATGTGTGACATGATGACAACAATCCTTATGGCAGACTAAACTCTTTTCTTGGGGCTAAGGATGTAGTATGCCTATGTGTTACAATTAATTGTTCTTCGTATTCCAATTCATATGATTTCAATCTCTATTCAATTTATGTATGCCTAATGCTTCTACAAGACTTAGAGATAAGCGTACATGATCACAAATTATATGGGTAATAGAGAGATTGGCATGTAATTTGAAAATACCTAAATTGAACCTATGATTTTGATTTATGACGGTAAGCGAAATTGTTTGACGGTTTAATCGGATTTCCATAGAACGTAAAGGGCTTAATTAACAAATTGAACGTGGTTCTTTGGGAATTAGGCATGTTAATAGGCTTTCGAGAGGAAGGTATTAATTAACTTAGGGGAATCTGCCTTAGGAACGAAATTATATAATTGGATAGACGAGTAACCTTTAATTTTGATACTGGCATATGAACCCTTATTACCCCAAGATTTACCTTTGATACAATTTGCCAAACTTGCTCTGATTTTCTTTTACAAAAGACGTTGAATTTTCTGTTCTCTAATTTGCTGTTCACAATCATTTTGGTAATTCATTTTAACCAAATTCCACTAGATAATTGAATCACTATTATAACTAGTACTTGAGCACAATCTCTGTGCGAATGATATATTTTTATTATGTTGATACCCCATGCGCTTGCGGTTAGCTATTAGTAATTGAGGGAATGGGTGAAGAAGGTTTTGAAGGAGATTTGGGTGTAGACTTAGGTGGAAATGAAGTTACCTGAGGTGGAGATGGAGGTAGAACAGATTCTTCAACAATTGGGGCAGTAGAGGTAACACTAGGATTCTGTACCAAAGCTTTGGTGGTTGGCTGAGGAGGAGTTGTAAAAGACTTCTGCCTTTTCTTTTTCTTCTAAACCTTAGAGGCTTCAGACTTTGTTCTCTTAGCAGATATCGTTGTCATAGCTTCAGCTCTCAAACGAGCTTCTTTCTTGGCTTCCTCTTGCCTAGCCTTGTCTAGCTTGTATGAATCATAATGCATGTTGTACATGTCAATTCAATCATACTTGGACCATTTTTCAACCTTGGCATCTAGAAACTGGAAACAACAGAAACAGATGAAGTTCACATAATATTTCTTACAAGGAATCTTAACATAGTCCTTGAGCTTTACCGAATGAGGGTCAGAAAGCTGGATGATGAAGAAGGTAGAGTTCCACGATTGGCTTTACCAACAGTCTGAACCTTGGTAGGTCCTTGAGCAGATTGTTTCTTCTTCAGAACCTTTCCAATTGGCATATCGTCATCAGATAAGACGATAGGTTTAGTAGTCTGTACTACAGTAGGCTTCTTCAAAACAAAAATCTTTTGAATTCTTGGTTTCTTCTCCTAGGGCTCCCCCTCAACTGGTTCAGTTTTGATCTTCCTCTTTATAAGAGTCTTCACTCCTTCAGGTGACTTGTCCAAGAGTGGAGAAAAAGTTGGAAGCTTGGTGATTAGCTAGATTGACATTACAGACTCTAGATTGACGTTCTCCAGCTTGAAAATTTTTATCAAGACAGCAAGATAAGAGATCTTCTTCTACTTCTTTACCATATATGTGGTCATATATATCAATAGAATGCTGACCAAGTTGACTAGTACCTTCGTCATCATGTGGTACATAAAAAATCTATCAAGCTTAGAAACTCTATCCTTAGCTGACTTTCTTGGACAGAAGACTTACCTCATTAGTGTATACAACATCTTTTCCTTGGAGACAAGATAACCAGATGAGAGCTTATCTGGATGAGTAGATCCATATAGAGCCTCGTTGATGGTGAGATTTCCACTTGCTTTCCTCGAAGAGTCCCAACCAAAATAATCTTCACTTTGTCCACAGAAATAGTTCTCCAGAACTCAAGAGCCACAGAAGGAGAAAATGGTTCTTGATCCAAATAGAAGTTCGTCCATCCAATCCCTTCGATTTTAGAAGTAACATCTCTTCCTTTAACTGAATGCTGAGCAGCGTTGAAGTAGAGAGACTCAATCATATCCTTTAGTGAATAGTTGATTCCAGCCATTTTAGAGAAAAATAAGGTTTTCGAAGATGAAAGGTTTTTTGAAAGGGGTTTTAGGGAAAAACAAAAGGGTTTTGAGATAGGTTCGAAAAGAGAGATTTCACAGAGAAGTTGCAGAGGTTTTTTGAAAAGGTGAAAAGACATGTTAGAGTAAAGCACATTTATAAGCAACGTGGCATAATAGAGGGAAAAACAGTTTTTAGAAAATGGTTGAGTTTTGAGTAATGAAAAGATGCCACATGTTTTAAAAAATAAATATTTAAAAAAATTTAATGAAGGGTGCAGACTGTGTCTTTCAGAATATTTAGAGAATGACAGGAAAATAATTCGAAGTTACAGATCATGCAGACTGAGGTCGTATAAACATCTTAGTTATTCAATATTATGCATGTTCAGACTATACTTGATAAAAGCAAACCTTGCTTCAGCCAAGGGCTTTGGGAGAATATTTGACTGTTGGTGGTCTGTATCCACGTATTGTAGATCCAAAATGCCTTTCTGAATATAGTCTCGAATGAAGTGATACTTTACTTTAATATAATTTGCCTTTGAATGCTGGATTGGATTCTTTGACAATCACAGAATACTTGAATTTCTTCTTCCTTGATTGAATATTCCTCTAGCTTGTACTTCATCCACAAAAGTTGAGAATAGTGACCAGCTGTAGACAGGTATTCTGCTTCAGCTGTGGAGAGGGCTATGGAGTTCTGTTTCTTGCTACTCTAGGAAATTAAGCTAGTACCTAGAAAGTGACATCCACTACTAGTACTTTTTCTATCTATTCTATCACTGCAAAGTCTACATCACAGAAACCATGAAGAGAGAGAGTCTGTTCTCTTATAGAACAGCCTGAGGTTAGTGGTACGTACAAGATACCTTAGAATCCTCTTCACTACAGATAGGTATGAATCCTTGGGATCTATTTGATATCTTGCACACACACACACTAAACATTATATCTGGTCTACTAGATGTTAAATATAACAGTGATCCAATCATTCCTCTGTAAAGAGTTTGATTAACTGATGTACCAGTTTCATCTTTATTTATAGTATGATTTGGATGCATTGGAGTACTCATGCATCAACCATTTTAAATTTTATGAGTAACTCTTTGGTGTACTTTTATTGATGAATAAAAATTCCATCAGTAGTCTGTTTAATTTGTAGACCAAGAAAGAATTTGAGTTCACCCATCATGCTCGTCTCAAATTTAGCGTACATAGTTTTTGCAAAATCCTTGCACAGGCTTTCTTTTGTAGCACCAAAGACAATGTCATCTACATAAATTTATACTGAGATAAAGTGTTTATCTGAACCTTTTCTAAACAGAGTTGTATCAACCTTTCCTCTAGTAAAGCCTTTTGATTTTAGAAAAGAACTGAGTCAATCATACCAAGCTCTTGGTGCTTGTATCAAACCATACAGTTCTTTACTAAGTTTAAAGACATAATTTTTTCAAGATTTATCTTCAAACCCAGGAGGTTGTTTTACAAAAACTTCTTTTTCAATAAAACTATTTAGAAAAGCATTTTTAACATCCATCTGATATAATTTGATTCCTTTAAAAGAAGCAAAGGCAAGTAAAATCCTTATAGCTTCGAGTTGAGCTATAGGGGCAAAGGTTTCAGTGAAGTCTATACCTTCTTGTTGATTGTAGCCTTGTGCTACAACCCTTGCCTTGTTTCTTACAAATTTTCCATCTTCATCCAGTTTGTTTCTGAACACATATCTCATTCTAATCATGTTTTTGTTCTTCGGTCTTGGAACCAGGATGCAGGCTTTATTTCTTTTCAAACTAGTTCAATTCTTCTTGCATGGCAGTAATCTAGTCTGGATCCTCCAAAGCTTCATCAATTATTTTAGGTTCAAAGTCTGAAACCAATGCCATTAATGATTGATTCTGAATTCTTAATCTAGTTCAGACTCCTTCAGCTTGATCTCCAATGATGAGATCTAAATGATGATAGGCTTTGAATTTCAAATCTCTTGGTTTCTCTGGTTCTCACACTGTCTATTAATCTAATTTTGGTGGTTGAGGAGCAGCATCTAATTTTGGTGGTTGAGGAGCAGCAAAGTCTGAAGGCTCAATATGTTCTTTAGATCGTATGATACATACATCATCACTATCTAGATCTGTCAATTTCTTATCAGTCTTTGTTAGATCATCAAATCTTACATGCATTGATTCCTCAATGGTTTAAGTCCTTGTATTGAAGACTCTGTAAGATTTTGATGTATTTGAATAGCCCATGAAGATACTTTTATCACACTTAGAGTCAAACTTTCCAAGTTGATCTCTTGTGTTTAGGATATAGCATGTGCATCCAAATGGGTGAAAATATGAAATGTTAGGTTTTCTTCCTCTCCACAATTCATAGGGAGTCTGATTCAGTATTGGTCTGATAAAGACTTTGTTCTAAATATAACAAGAAGTTCTTATGGCTTCAGCCTAAAAATATTTTGGTAAATCATTTTTACAGAGCATAGTTCTAGACATCTCCAACTGACTCCTACTTTTCCTTTCAACAACTTCATTCTGTTGATCGTGTTCTTGGAGAAGAAAATGTATGAGAGATGCCAGTTTTGTTGCAAAACTTTTTAAAAATTTCATTTTCAAATTCTCTTCCATGATCGCTTCTTATTATACCAACAAAGATTCCTTTTTTAGATTGGATTTTCCTACAGAAAATCTTGAACACTTGTGAAGACTCATCTTTGTGGGCTAGGAAATAAACCTGTGTCATTCTAGTGAAATTGTAACATCCCGAATTTTAAAATAGAGAATTAATTACCGGAATAAATATTAGAAATTGGAATAGGGAGTATTTAATGTCCCAAACTATTGAGAATAATTAAATTAAGATTTTGGGAATTTTTGGTAATTTTTGGAGACCGGTTAAACTGAAATTAAGCCCGGTTGAGATATGGGTGTCGGACCAAGTATCTCGGAATGAGATGATTTTGGTCAGGGCTATAGAGAATATTATTGAGAATCCGAATATGTATTCGGAATAATTATCAGATGATGTATTGAGCCCAAACAGAGAGCCTGTTTACAAGAAAACGATGAAGCTTTAATGAATAGAATTAAAATAAACCCAAAACCCTAATTTTTCCCTTCTACTTCACGATGTCTTCTTCTTTTGTGAAGACACTTCATTCTTCTTCCCCTTACTTTCCTTCTTCTCTTCATATCTCCATCTTCCTCTAAAGGATTCAAGCAAGGTGATAACTCTCCTCCTTTTTCATTTTGTTGGGTGAAGGCTTGGAAGGAGACCATTGAAGCTTGAAGCCTTCTCCTTCTCTTCCTCTCTATTTCGTGTGGCACATTCCCTTCTCCTTGAACCCATTTTGTTTTCAAGTGAGGTAAGAAATACTTACTATTTAATTGGGTCTTTGCCATAGATAGGTGATAACATGGGTTTAGAGAGCCAAGCATGTGAATGGATGTTCATTTAAGGCATTTAATACAAGAGTTTAATGTGGGTTTCTATGAGAGTAAGGTTTCTTTGAGAAGTAATAAAGTGGATGCATTTATGGTTGAAAAGAGAAGAATATTTATGAAGGTGGTTGGAAATTTTATGAAACCCTAACTTCATAAATTTGGGGGAAAATGTATATGGAGGTTGATGAACATTTATTGTGAATAATAAATGTGAGTTGTGATGCATAAGAGTCATTGGTAATGGTATTTTGTTGGTGGAAGTCATTAATAGAGAAACCCATGAAAGGGTTGGTTGTTGAGTACATAATAATAAATGGTGGCACCTAACCCATGGTGGTTATGGTGAATAAAATGAAATAAAAGAGTTTTGAGAGTTATAATAATAAAAACAGCAAGTATTTATTGATATATAAGTATTCAAGTCTTAATGAGTAAGTAGGAAATTGACTGTATAATGTATTGTGATGTAGGAAGTGACCCCATTGACGAAGCGGGACCATCGAACCGCGTTGATCACTACTTCACTTGAGGTAGGAGGGGGTAACTTTTCTAAATGCATGATTTCATCCATTGGTGATGTGAAAATATGTATATATATGATTATTTTGATGATTGTTGAATGGATGATGTGAAAATGTTATGATTTGAATGCATTTAGAATGATGATTGTTGTGTGGCATTGTGTTTGGGATAAACTTAATGATGTGGTAATATTATGTTAATGAAGTATGATGATGGTTTGTAACCATATGTGGATTGAGATTGTGATGTGAATATCCCAGATATGTGTGTATGAGTTATGGAATGTGTATGCCACTAACTATGGATGTGAATGAGTTCAAAGAAAATTGGGATTGGTTAAGAATGATGAGAATATTGAAATCCACCAAGTGGTGGTGGTAAATGATTAAATGTGGAGTGGCATCTAGGATGCATAGTGTGAGGATGCATTTGATTTGCATTTGCATTGCATCCATGGCATATCATAGCTGTCTATGTGGAATTTTAGGGGGATTCCACTAGGCGGGCCCAGTGGGAGGGCGGCTCAGTGCACGAGCGTATTGTGATTTTCCCCTGTGACTCGGTGTATGAGTCACGAAGCTGTCCATAGTTTGGTGACGAGGCACCCTATGTGGCGGGCCCAGTGGGCGGGCGGCTCAATGGTGAGCGAGTTTACCTCGGTGTCCGACGGGACACGGCTCTCTCGATGTGTGTTCGGGAGGGGCCTGTAGCACTTGTGGTATTTGAGGCCACGATGTTGATCCGCAAGTCACAGGGTGACTAGTGCTACAGATGGGCGAGAGCGGTTTGGTACCAGTAAAATTATGAAGATATAAGCATGCTTGAATTGAGATATATGTGTACACAATTTTTCTACTGCAGTAGGGGCATAGTAGCACACCTATGCTTGTCCCACAATTGATTTATTGATATATTTTCCCACAGTCGGATCCGCATTGTCTTGATGAGAAATTCTTGTGCATATGCATTAGCTTTAAGAGCATTTGCATATAGCTGGAGATATGCCTAGTTGAAAGTCCATGGTGGCAACGGATAAATGAGAATTGATAAGGGAAAGAGTGGAATACTAACCCTACGTGTGATTGGCAATCCAAATGATTGATATTGTGAATGTATACTTGAAACTATAATATGTATTGTGTATAATGTATGATGTGGTGTAATGATGGCTAATTGTGCAAGTATACATGTATTTCATCATAATGTATGACTTTAATTCATTTGGATTATGTTACTCACCTCCCCGTTGCCATTTTTAAGGTTGATGTAGGTGTGACTTAAATCCTACAGCTTTTGGAGGCTTGAGTATGGAAAGAGGTAAATATGGATAGGAATATGTAAGCCTTGGCCGGCATAAATTCTGTTTTGTAGAGTATATGGTGTTTATATACTCGTTTTTGTAATGGTTGATAATTTTGGAGGTCATGGGAGAAAATTGTACATGTGTGTGTAAGGCCAATTTTCATTCATGACCTAAATGATGTAAAGGACAAAGTCATGAGGCTTGATGATGTTGAATTTGATGTATGGATGATGAAAATTTATGAGTTATAGCTCCTTTGTGATATGTGCTTTGAGAGGCCAATTTTTGGGTGATGAACTCAATATTGGTTGATATTGATATGGATATGTTGATTCAGCTTACCATATTGAGGAATGAATATTAATTATGAAATTTCTTGGCCAATTGATGACAATAGTGTGCATGTTGTTTGATTGATTGATTAATTTGTAGAGCTCTCATATGGAGTTCATGCATAATTGAGCAACCAATAGGGTCAAGATGAGTTTTATGAGTTTTGGATAGTGTGTGGTGGTTCCAATAGCTTAAATACATGAATTGTGACTTATAGGAACTGGAGCGGGTCAATTCCATTGAGAATAGACCCCTATGTTACTCAAAAAGGCTCAAGAATGGACAAAACGCATTTTATTGCATAACTTTCTCATTTTTGAGAATTTTTGGGTGAGACCGGTGGCCACACGTCACAATTAGTGTATTTTAGTTGGTGTCAAAATTTGGTAGCGTTTGGAGTTGATATGAAAAAGTTAGGGGGGTTAGAAGTCCAAAAATAAGGCTTTTTCTGCATAAAACAGCAACTGTGCTGTCTCGAATCGATTCGAGGATCCCTGAATCGATTCGAGCGCTGCTGTTTTCACTGTTTTTGGTTCCAGGAAGGCCTGAATCGATTCATACGATCTTGAATCGATTCCAGGACCTCTGTTTGTATAAATTTGAGTTCCAGAAGCATCCGAATCGATTCGTACAAGCTTGAATCGATTCAAGGGGTCCTGTTTTCACTGTTTTGCACTCCAGAATCATTCGAATCGATTCATGGGGTGTTTGAATCGATTCATGGCCCTGTTTTCACACCTTTTCCTCTGTTTTGGGGTATCATTGGTATTGTTTGACTATAATATGATGGTACCATGACCTACACACATAATTAATACATTCTATCAATTCAATAGACCATCCTTCGACTTCCTACTACTCCCTTTCATTTTCTTAATGTAATTGTACACTTCCGCTACTTCTTGTTGATGATCATGAGATTGATCATCCAAGATTCACTCTTTGACTTAATTGTTCACCTTCTCATATCTTCATATATGAGATAGGTTATTAAAATAGGTCCAGGGGTTTGGTGAAAAATACTTCACCACTTTAATTATTTGATTTATTAATATTTTCAAAGACGCGAAAAATTTTCCCCTATTTTAATTGGGGGTTCGGGGCGTCTCAACCTGGTATCAGAGCATTCATTGCTCTTGATCTGATTATGAATGATGTTGTCCATGTATATATTGCTTATGGCTGATTGATTTGTGAATTATATGGATGAGTTATGAAGGTAGTTATTGAAATGAGATTATTAAATGATTGTTGTTAAGCCTGGCCAGGCAATTCCTTTCTCATATTTATCTTCGAATTGTGAAATACATTATGATGATACTTATGTCAATGAGGTTAATGATGAATGATATGTATGCACACTGAGTGAAGGAACCTTAAGTTTCTAATTATGTCTATGTTGTTGTATATAGATTGAGTGATGGCGTATAGGCGCAATCCTGATACAATTGCTATGATTGAGGCCTTCAATCGCTTTGCTGACATACTTGCACAGCAACAACAACCTGTTGGTCAATCGAATCAAGGCCTTGACCAATTTCTTAAGCGGAAGCCTTCTGAATTTCATGGAGGCTATAAACCAGAAGATGCTCATGTCTGGATCCGTGACTTGGAGCGGATATTCGCTAGTATGGAGTGCACCGAAACTCAGAAAGTAGAGTATGCGGTGTTTATGGTTCGGAATGAGGCCGAATCTTGGTGGATCCTTACCCGTGGGCGTATGACTGCTGCCCACACTCCTTTGACTTGGGAGAATTTCAAAGCTGAATTTCTTAAGAAATATTTTCCTGCAAGTTACAAAAACAAGAAAGAGCTTGAATTCATGGAACTCAAGCAAGGTGGCATGTCGGTTGAGGAGTATGCTCTGAAATTTGAAGAGCTATGTGTGTTTTATCCTCCCTTTCAGCAAGAGGGCACTGAAACTTCGAAATGTGTTAAGTTTGAAAATGGACTACGCCAAGAAATCAAGAAGGCAATTTGTCACCAAGAGATTAGGAGCTTCCCTACTCTTGTGGATAAGTGTAGAATTTTCGAAGAGAATGATATTGCTCCAAGGAGTTACTCGGGGCATGATTACAAGCTGAAAGGCCAATCTTCTAGCTTCAAGAAGAAAGGCAACTTTAAGAACAATAGACGATTTGTGCGTGGGTCCTCTTCTTTTAGAGGTGGACGAGGTGGTGGAAGGCATGGTGCAGTTGGTGGCCGAGGTGATGGCCAAGGACTTCGTTGTTTCAAATGTGGTGGAAATCATTTGGCTAGAGATTGCAATCATGAAGAAACAGTGGTGTGCTATAGATGCAACCAACCGGGGCATATCCGCCCTGATTGTCCTTTGAATGTTGCAGATGTTGTGCCACGTGATAATGCAAACCGTGGAGGCTATGGTGCTTTTAGAGGCCGTGGTCGTGGAAACGGTAATGGTGGAAGAAATGGAAACCGAAATGGTGGTAACGGCCGTGGTAATGGAAACGGCCGAGGTAATGCTAATGGTGGTCGAAATGGCCCAAATCGTGGTGTTAATCAACAAATGGCTGGAAGAGTCTTTGCCGTGACCGGTGAAGAAGCTGCACAAGCTGAAGACCTTGTCCAAAGTGAGTGCCAAATATATGGTAATGTTGTTAATGTGATATTTGATTCGGGTGCTACGCACTCTTTTATTTCTGAAGAATGTGTGAGGCGCCTGCGAGTGCCTGTGAGTATGATGAAAGGTGCAATATTGGTGACTACACCGACTGGTGCTTGCTTAAGATCGGTGACTCGATGTGATAATGTCGAGATGGACTTGAAGGGTAGAAAATTTGTTGTATCCTTCGTGTGTTTACCTATGAAAGACCTGGATGTTATTCTAGGCATGGATTGGTTGTCCGCTAACAAGGTTTTGGTGGATTGTCATAGCAAGACAGTGATTTTCCCAACCTCTAATACTGAAGGCTTTAATGCGCGAGGTATCTCTCAACTTCTCGTGATGTTCTGTTTGGTTGATGGGAATGGTGTTTCCCAATCTGGTGGAATTCCTATTGTTTCGGAATTTCCCGATGTGTTTCCGGAAGAAATTCCCGGATTACCTCCTCCACGAGAAGTGGAATTTGCTATTGATCTTATTCCGGGTGCAGAACCTGTTTCCCGAGCACCTTATCGAATGTCTCCTGTAGAGTTAACAGAATTGAAGAAGCAAGTGGAAGAATTACTTGAACGGGAGTTCATTCGCCCAAGTGTGTCTCCTTGGGGTGCTCCCGTATTGCTAGTGAAGAAGAAAGATGGGAGCATGAGATTGTGCGTTGATTATCGCCAACTCAACAAACTGACCATTAAAAATAAATACCCTCTTCCGCGTATTGACGATCTTTTGGATCAATTGAAGGGTGCTGTTGTGTTTTCGAAGATTGATTTGCGTTCTGGATATCATCAAATTCGGGTGAAGGCCGAAGATATTCCCAAAACTGCTTTTCGAACGCGATATGGACACTATGAGTACGTAGTGATGCCATTTGGTGTGACGAATGCCCTTGCGATTTTCATGAGCTACATGAATCGCATCTTCCATGAATGTCTCGATCAATTCGTCGTGGTGTTTATTGATGATATTTTGGTGTATTCAAGGAGTCATGAAGAGCATGAAAGACATCTTCGTTTGGTGTTGACGATCCTTCGCGAGAAGGAATTGTATGCGAAGCTCTCTAAGTGTGAATTTTGGCTGTCTGAGGTCCAATTTCTTGGGCATGTTATTTCAAATGATGGAGTCGCGGTGGATAGATCTAAAGTTGAAGCTGTGATGGCTTGGGAAAGACCAACGTCCGTGACGGAGATAAGGAGTTTTCTTGGTCTTGCCGGTTACTACCGGAGATTTATTGAAGGGTTTTCCCGTTTGGCTTTACCATTAACAAAGTTGACTCGGAAGAATCACTCTTTTGTGTGGACCCGTGAATGTGAAGAGAGTTTCCAAGAGTTGAAGTTAAGGCTTACTACCGCCCCGGTGTTGGCATTGCCCGACTTAATGGATGAATTTGTGGTATATTGCGATGCATCTAAGCTTGGTCTTGGGTGTGTATTGATGCAAAAGGAGCGTGTGATAGCCTATGCATCGAGGCAGTTGCGACCGCATGAGGTTAATTACCCCACACATGATCTTGAATTGGCGGCGGTGGTTTTTGCATTGAAGTTGTGGCGACACTACTTGTATGGCTCCAAGTTTGTAGTCTTTAGTGATCATAAGAGCCTTAAGTACTTATTTGACCAGAAGGAATTGAATATGCGCCAAAGGCGGTGGATGGAGTTCCTAAAAGACTATGAATTTGAATTGAAGTATCACCCCGGTAAGGCAAATGTAGTTGCTGATGCATTGAGCAGGAAGTCATTACATGTTTCCATGATGATGGCAAAGGAAATGGAGTTGATTGAACAATTTAGAGATTTGAATGTGGGCGTGGAGACTTACACTTCCAAGAAAATGGTGTTGGAAATGTTGAAGGTTGCAAATGAATTTCTTGAATATGTGAAGACGCAACAACCCAATGATGAGTATTTGATTGAGATGAAAAAGACCCAAGAAAAAGGGAAGAATTTGTTCATAGAAGAAGGTCGAGATGGCATTTGGCGTGTTAGAGGCCGAATTTATGTTCCCTCAAGCGATGATGTGAGAAAACGTGTACTTGAGGAAGCTCACAAAAGCATATTGAGTATTCATCCTGGTTCCACTAAGATGTATCAAGATTTGAAGAAGAATTTCTGGTGGCCTGGTATGAAACGTGATGTGGCGAATTTTGTAGCATCTTGCCTTGTGTGTCAAAAGGCTAAGGTCGAGCATCAGAGACCATCTGGTTATTTGAGACCGTTGGAGATCCCTGTCTGGAAATGGGATAGTATAGCTATGGACTTTGTTTCTGGACTACCCAGAACTCGTGCTGGGAACGATGCTATATGGGTGATTGTAGATCGGTTGACAAAATGTGCTCACTTCTTACCCATTAATATGAAGAGTCCTTTGGAGAAATTGGCACAAATATACATCAAGGAGATTGTTAAACTACATGGTGTTCCGTCCAGCATTATATCCGACCGTGATCCTCGTTTTACTTCTCGGTTTTGGGGACGTTTGCATGATGAGTTGGGTTCTAAGTTGAAGCTTAGTTCCGCTTATCACCCTCAAACTGATGGGCAATCGGAGAGAACTATACAAAGCTTGGAGGACCTATTGAGAGCTTGTGTTCTTGAGCACGGTGGATGTTGGGAGAGATTCCTCCCATTGATTGAATTTACGTACAATAACAGCTTCCATTCTAGTATTGGTATGGCACCTTATGAGGCGTTGTATGGAAGGAAGTGTAGAACTCCCTTGTGTTGGCTGGAAGTTGGAGAAAACTTGGCTTTAGGGCCGGAGATCATTCAGGAAACTACAGAGCAAATTAAGAAGATACAAGAGAATATGAAGATTGCTCAAGATAGGCAGAAAAGTTATTATGACAAGAGACATAAACCCCTGGAGTTTCAAGTGGGTGACCATGTATTTTTAAAGGTCTCGCGTGAAAAAGGCATTGGAAGGGCGTTGAAGAGTGGGAAATTGAGCCCTAGATTTATCGGACCTTACGAGGTGTTAGGGTGGATTGGTGAGGTTGCTTATAGGATAGCACTCCCTCCGCATCTTGCTAATCTACACAACGTGTTTCATGTATCGCAGTTGAGAAGATATGTTTATGATCCACTGCACGTGATCCCTATGGATGAGATTGAGGTGCGAGATGACCTATCTGTTTCTCCAGTTTCTGTTCGCATTGTCGGACATTCCGTGAAGAAATTGCGGAACAAGTTGGTACCTTTGGTGGAGGTCGCTTGGAAACATGGAAATACTGAAACGTTCACATGGGAACGCGAAGATGACATCAGAGAACGGTATCCCGATGCATTCGAATCCGGTAAGTTAAATTTCGAGGACGAAATTTTCTTTTTGGCGGGGTGGATTGTAACATCCCGAATTTTAAAATAGAGAATTAATTACCGGAATAAATATTAGAAATTGGAATAGGGAGTATTTAATGTCCCAAACTATTGAGAATAATTAAATTAAGATTTTGGGAATTTTTGGTAATTTTTGGAGACCGGTTAAACTGAAATTAAGCCCGGTTGAGATATGGGTGTCGGACCAAGTATCTCGGAATGAGATGATTTTGGTCAGGGCTATAGAGAATATTATTGAGAATCCGAATATGTATTCGGAATAATTATCAGATGATGTATTGAGCCCAAACAGAGAGCCTGTTTACAAGAAAACGATGAAGCTTTAATGAATAGAATTAAAATAAACCCAAAACCCTAATTTTTCCCTTCTACTTCACGATGTCTTCTTCTTTTGTGAAGACACTTCATTCTTCTTCCCCTTACTTTCCTTCTTCTCTTCATATCTCCATCTTCCTCTAAATGATTCAAGCAAGGTGATAACTCTCCTCCTTTTTCATTTTGTTGGGTGAAGGCTTGGAAGGAGACCATTGAAGCTTGAAGCCTTCTCCTTCTCTTCCTCTCTATTTCGTGTGGCACATTCCCTTCTCCTTGAACCCATTTTGTTTTCAAGTGAGGTAAGAAATACTTACTATTTAATTGGGTCTTTGCCATAGATAGGTGATAACATGGGTTTAGAGAGCCAAGCATGTGAATGGATGTTCATTTAAGGCATTTAATACAAGAGTTTAATGTGGGTTTCTATGAGAGTAAGGTTTCTTTGAGAAGTAATAAAGTGGATGCATTTATGGTTGAAAAGAGAAGAATATTTATGAAGGTGGTTGGAAATTTTATGAAACCCTAACTTCATAAATTTGGGGGAAAATGTATATGGAGGTTGATGAACATTTATTGTGAATAATAAATGTGAGTTGTGATGCATAAGAGTCATTGGTGATGGTATTTTGTTGGTGGAAGTCATTAATAGAGAAACCCATGAAAGGGTTGGTTGTTGAGTACATAATAATAAATGGTGGCACCTAACCCATGGTGGTTATGGTGAATAAAATGAAATAAAAGAGTTTTGAGAGTTATAATAATAAAAACAGCAAGTATTTATTGATATATAAGTATTCAAGTCTTAATGAGTAAGTAGGAAATTGACTGTATAATGTATTGTGATGTAGGAAGTGACCCCATTGACGAAGCGGGACCATCGAACCGCGTTGATCACTACTTCACTTGAGGTAGGAGGGGGTAACTTTTCTAAATGCATGATTTCATCCATTGGTGATGTGAAAATATGTATATATATGATTATTTTGATGATTGTTGAATGGATGATGTGAAAATGTTATGATTTGAATGCATTTAGAATGATGATTGTTGTGTGGCATTGTGTTTGGGATAAACTTAATGATGTGGTAATATTATGTTAATGAAGTATGATGATGGTTTGTAACCATATGTGGATTGAGATTGTGATGTGAATATCCCAGATATGTGTGTATGAGTTATGGAATGTGTATGCCACTAACTATGGATATGAATGAGTTCAAAGAAAATTGGGATTGGTTAAGAATGATGAGAATATTGAAATCCACCAAGTGGTGGTGGTAAATGATTAAATGTGGAGTGGCATCTAGGATGCATAGTGTGAGGATGCATTTGATTTGCATTTGCATTGCATCCATGGCATATCATAGCTGTCTATGTGGAATTTTAGGGGGATTCCACTAGGCGGGCCCAGTGGGAGGGCGGCTCAGTGCACGAGCGTATTGTGATTTTCCCCTGTGACTCGGTGTATGAGTCACGAAGCTGTCCATAGTTTGGTGACGAGGCACCCTATGTGGCGGGCCCAGTGGGCGGGCGGCTCAATGGTGAGCGAGTTTACCTCGGTGTCCGACGGGACACGGCTCTCTCGATGTGTGTTCGGGAGGGGCCCGTAGCACTTGTGGTATTTGAGGCCACGATGTTGATCCGCAAGTCACAGGGTGACTAGTGCTACAGATGGGCGAGAGCGGTTTGGTACCAGTAAAATTATGAAGATATAAGCATGCTTGAATTGAGATATATGTGTACACAATTTTTCTACTGCAGTAGGGGCATAGTAGCACACCTATGCTTGTCCCACAATTGATTTATTGATATATTTTCCCACAGTCGGATCCGCATTGTCTTGATGAGAAATTCTTGTGCATATGCATTAGCTTTAAGAGCATTTGCATATAGCTGGAGATATGCCTAGTTGAAAGTCCATGGTGGCAACGGATAAATGAGAATTGATAAGGGAAAGAGTGGAATACTAACCCTACGTGTGATTGGCAATCCAAATGATTGATATTGTGAATGTATACTTGAAACTATAATATGTATTGTGTATAATGTATGATGTGGTGTAATGATGGCTAATTGTGCAAGTATACATGTATTTCATCATAATGTATGACTTTAATTCATTTGGATTATGTTACTCACCTCCCCGTTGCCATTTTTAAGGTTGATGTAGGTGTGACTTAAATCCTACAGCTTTTGGAGGCTTGAGTATGGAAAGAGGTAAATATGGATAGGAATATGTAAGCCTTGGCCGGCATAAATTCTGTTTTGTAGAGTATATGGTGTTTATATACTCGTTTTTGTAATGGTTGATAATTTTGGAGGTCATGGGAGAAAATTGTACATGTGTGTGTAAGGCCAATTTTCATTCATGACCTAAATGATGTAAAGGACAAAGTCATGAGGCTTGATGATGTTGAATTTGATGTATGGATGATGAAAATTTATGAGTTATAGCTCCTTTGTGATATGTGCTTTGAGAGGCCAATTTTTGGGTGATGAACTCAATATTGGTTGATATTGATATGGATATGTTGATTCAGCTTACCATATTGAGGAATGAATATTAATTATGAAATTTCTTGGCCAATTGATGACAATAGTGTGCATGTTGTTTGATTGATTGATTAATTTGTAGAGCTCTCATATGGAGTTCATGCATAATTGAGCAACCAATAGGGTCAAGATGAGTTTTATGAGTTTTGGATAGTGTGTGGTGGTTCCAATAGCTTAAATACATGAATTGTGACTTATAGGAACTGGAGCGGGTCAATTCCATTGAGAATAGACCCCTATGTTACTCAAAAAGGCTCAAGAATGGACAAAACGCATTTTATTGCATAACTTTCTCATTTTTGAGAATTTTTGGGTGAGACCGGTGGCCACACGTCACAATTAGTGTATTTTAGTTGGTGTCAAAATTTGGTAGCGTTTGGAGTTGATATGAAAAAGTTAGGGGGGTTAGAAGTCCAAAAATAAGGCTTTTTCTGCATAAAACAGCAACTGTGCTGTCTCGAATCGATTCGAGGATCCCTGAATCGATTCGAGCGCTGCTGTTTTCACTGTTTTTGGTTCCAGGAAGGCCTGAATCGATTCATACGATCTTGAATCGATTCCAGGACCTCTGTTTGTATAAATTTGAGTTCCAGAAGCATCCGAATCGATTCGTACAAGCTTGAATCGATTCAAGGGGTCCTGTTTTCACTGTTTTGCACTCCAGAATCATTCGAATCGATTCATGGGGTGTTTGAATCGATTCATGGCCCTGTTTTCACACCTTTTCCTCTGTTTTGGGGTATCATTGGTATTGTTTGACTATAATATGATGGTACCATGACCTACACACATAATTAATACATTCTATCAATTCAATAGACCATCCTTCGACTTCCTACTACTCCCTTTCATTTTCTTAATGTAATTGTACACTTCCGCTACTTCTTGTTGATGATCATGAGATTGATCATCCAAGATTCACTCTTTGACTTAATTGTTCACCTTCTCATATCTTCATATATGAGATAGGTTATTAAAATAGGTCCAGGGGTTTGGTGAAAAATACTTCACCACTTTAATTATTTGATTTATTAATATTTTCAAAGACGCGAAAAATTTTCCCCTATTTTAATTGGGGGTTCGGGGCGTCTCAGAAATCATCAACAATGACAAAACCATATCTTTTACAAGTGAGACCTTGGATTTAGGATGGTCCGAACAAGTCCAAATGTAACAGCTTAAGTAGTCTAGATGTTGAAACAACATCTTTGTTTTTGAAAGAATTTTTGTGTTGTTTCCCTTTTTGACATGCTTCGCAAGGTTGGGTTCCATTGAATGAAATTCTAGGAAGTCCCTTGACTAAACCTTTTCTATTAATTTTTAAAATATGTTTCATGCTAACATGTCCAAGCTTCTTATGCCAGATCCACTTCTCTTCAGATGAAGAAAAGAGACATGTTACATTTTGACTGTACAACTCAAGCAAATCAACCTTGTAAAGGTTATTGTGTTTGTTTGCTGAAAAGAGGGTAGTTCCATCAACATTAATGATTATACACTTTTCTTTATCAAAAGAAACTTTTTAACCACTGTTGCAAAATTGACTTATGCTCAGTAATTTATGTTTCATACCTTCAACAAAATAAACATTTTCAATTACAAGGGAAGGAATTTTACCAACTTTACTAATCCTAGTGATACGCTCAGACTGGTTTCCTCTAAAAGTAACTTTTCCTCCTTCAAACGGTTCTAAGTTTAGGAACATAGACCTTTTACCCGTCATATGATGTAAGCATCCACTGTCCAGATACCAGAAGTGTTACTTTGCTTTTGTCCTTAAGCACATCTGAAATGGAAACAATCATTTTCTTTAGTACCCAGAACTTTTTGGGTCCTGAATGGTTAGTGGCTTCAACACTTTTCCATTTTCTCTTTGGACAATCTTGAATCACATAACCATATCTTTTGTAGTAGTAGCATTTAGCATGTTTATGTTCAGGCACTAAGTGTGATTTTAAATAATCCTTAATAACATGACTACGCTTCTTACAATACTTGTATATGACATGCTTTCGTTTAGATTGAAAGGATAGAGAGGGAGTATTCTTCACTCTTGAATCAGTTTCTTCAACAAAACCCAGACTAGCCTTTTTGGAATTTCCTTTTGATCTTCCTATAAGTTTATAAAAAATTTCAGTCCTATTGACAATTTTGTTATGTCTGCAGTAAGTGAACTTACTTCCTGTTGAAGAGACTTGATTTCTTTACCTTGTGAGATACAACAGGAATCTAAACCGTTGAGTTCAGTTTTTAGAAATTCATTTTCTTTCTTAAGTTTGTGTATCTCCTCAAGATTTACCCTTTCTTTCTCATCAAGTTCCTTGAGAGATTTTTGGTCTGAATCCTTTTGTTAAGAAAAAGTATGGTCAAGAATATAAGTTCTAAAGTCTTGTATAACCAGACCCCAAACCTTACTATTTGTTCACATCAATCATCATGTATTTTCACTAAAAGAATAAAAGTCTGGACTGATCATAACATTTTCTCTTAGTGTAAAGAAATTTCAGGATATGAAGATTGAATTGTAAAAAGTAAGGGGGAGCAGACACACTCTTTAAGAAGTATCATAGGTCAACAAAAGTCTGCTGGAAGCATCTTGTAAATAAAGAGCTCTTTCATCAACGTTCGGAAAGATCTATTTTGGTGATGCTTCAAAAAACTTGATAATATCATATCTACGTGCTTATCATTAAAGAACAAAAAGAATAAAATCAACATAAGCAGCAGTTACCAGCGTACCTACTCTTGTAAAATCTGATCGCAAGTCAGAATACTCACCATGACATATGTGAAAGCAACCTCTCACTTAATCAAGGATAAACTCTTGAATAGTTTTGTGCATATGAGGCACAAGAAACTATTTTCATGAAAATATTGAAATATGATTCAGACCTCTCTCAAGCTTAGATTAAACATCAAGGTCTGATCTTCAGAAGCCTATCGCAAAATACCTTCAAAAAATTTCTAATGTTTATATCTTCTTTCAAGAAGCATCAACGGCTATAATCTTCAAGCCTCTATAAAAACCAAGGAAGTTTGAACATTAAAAAAGTAAAACATATCTGAGAAGAAAGTTCTAAAAATTCATTCAATTCTGGTTCACTTTCTTGTAAAAAGACCAAGACTTTTATTGTTTATTAGCTCTACTTCTAGTAGACTGTGGTCTTGAGTTGAAAATACCTAGTCTTCGATCTCAAAATTTATTTATCAGTTTTGTGCACTAAGTTCTTAAAATACCTTCTCTGTCTTACTGATTGTATAAGTTCGGTAAGATACCAAGACTAGTTTGAGTACTTGGAAACACCTTTGCCTTAAGAGGCCTTTGAAAGAATACTTGGGTTAAGCCAAGAGTGACTTGTTGAAAAGAATACTCAAGTTAAGCTAGGAGTGGCTTGTTGAAAAGAATACTTGGGTTGAGCCAGAAGTGGCTTATTAAAAAGAATACTTGGTGCACGAGTCTCGTGCAGTTATTGTAAAGGAGATTTTACAATAGTGGAAAATCCTTCAAGTTGGAAGGGACTAGACGTAGCTTCTGAGTCGGAATTGAAGTAGCATAAACTCTATGTGTTGATTCTTTTTTTTTTTGCTTTATTATGTGATTAATTTTATTTTGTTCGATATTTATTCAAAAAGGGTCTAAGACTTATACAACCCCCCTTCTAAGTCTGATTGTGAACCATCACCTTTTTCTTCAACTCAAATATTTTATCTTCATATAAAGAAATAGTTTCAAAATGTTTCTTTTTCAAAAGTTTATAGTTTCTCAAAAGAATTAAAAAGTCTTCTAAAAAAGCTTTATAGCTTTCTTGAAGTCTAGAGTCATTTACCTCTTCAGTTTTAGACTCATCTGAACATCACTCAATTTTCGATTTTGTATTTGCCATGAGATATATCTGAGCAGTCTCTGCCTTTTCTTCAGACTCGCTAGAGCTAATTAAGTCTTCATCATCCCATGTGATGAGTCTTTTTTGTTTCTTGAAGAATTTCTTCTTCTCTTTTCTATCTTTTTTATCCTTGTTTAGGAGAGGACATTCAACCTTTATATGTCCTGGTTTCATACAACTGAAGCATTCTATGGTAGATTTCCCAGTCTTAAATTTAAAGGAATTTTTACCTTTAGGTTCTCTTTTGTTGAACCTTCTTTCACTACTCTTCTTTCTTAGAAGTATGTGGAATATTTTGGTTACGAGAGCCAACTCTTCGTCAGTGTCTTCCTCCTCTTTGTCAGTTGCAAGTTCTGAGTTAGTTGGTTCTTCAACCCTTGGCTCCTTGCTTCTCCTGGGAGTCTCTTCAGACCTTAGGGCAATGTTATTAGAAGATGAAGGCTTGCACACTTCCTTCTGTCCGAGCTTTAGTTCTTGAACTCTTAGAACACCAAGAAGTTCATCCAAAGTTAGAATGCTGAGATCTTTGGCTTCTTCCAAAGCAGCACACTTGGCATCAATTTTTTCTAGTAGACAACCCAAAAGTTTCATGTTGATGTCTTCAGTGGAAGGCGTGGATCCAAGTGCTTTAAGCTCTTTGAGAAGAGTCTGGAATCTTCTAAATATCTAGTCTACAGACTCGTGGTCTTTCATCTTAAAGCTGTCATACTTCTTAGTCACAAGAATCTTCTTGGACCTTTTAACATTTGAAGTACCTTCATAGTTATGTTGCAAGGCATCCCATTTCTTTTGCTGTGCTGTAGCTGTACACTTTATTGTACTTTAATTTACTCAAAGCATAGATTAAGAGAAATCTAGCTTTGGCATTGTATTCCATTTTTTTGTGTCAGTCGCAACCCATTTATCTTCAGGGATAGGCTTTCCTTCATCATCAGTAGGGGTTGGTTCATCATCTTAAGTGATTATTCCCTATAAGGAATATTTAGCGGACTTGATGAACATTTCCATCCTGTCTTTCCAGTAAAGGTAACCCTTACCAAAGAAAGCAGGTGGTCTGCTTGAGGATGCTCCTTTTGGAATGAGCTGATCTTGAGAAGATGAGGCCATAGATCATGGACCTTTTTACTCATGAAAGTAATCAATCCAAAAGGACAAGCTTTGATACCAATTGATGTATAAAGTTAGACTTAAAAGGGGTAAATAAGTCTTAAACTCTTTTTCAAAAAATATTTGCATATAGACCGTTCAAGGGAGAACCAATTTCAATAGACCAGAGATAAGAGATAAGGAAAATGCACAACAGAAATTTATCCTGGTTCACTTCCAACTTGGAAGCTAGTCTAGTCTCTTCAGCCTGAGGGATTTTCACTATTGTAAAGCACCTTTACAATCTACACCAGCCTAGTGCAACAGTATTCTTGACTCCAGCCATTTCTGGCTTATACCCAAGTATTCTTGACACTAGCCACTCTTGGCTAAAAACCTAAGTATTCTTCCAAAAGCCTCTTCAGGCCATACTATTTCCTAATACTAACAGATTCTGGGAACACACCAGAAAATACATAGTGATGGTAGAAGAAGTATTTAAAATTACAATCAAATAAGTCAACATACAAAGATATGAAATGATTATAAGGTACACTGAGCTACAGACTACTATAAGTCACGGTCTGCACTAAGAAGTGAATACAACATAGAAACTTTCAAGAAAAGTCTTACAGACTTAGGTTTCTAAAGAGAGAAATAAGAGAGTGTTTAAGTAGCAGATTAAATAACATAACTAACTTGTTTTCCAAAGAATTCTTGTATTTATAGTCATTTTAAAAAATATTCGTTGATTCAGCTTCGAAGGATGTTGGTCTCTTAAGAATTATGCTATTAGTGAGTGCAGACATATGCTTCATTTGGGTAACTTTGAAAGTTTTCAGTAAAAGATCCTTTTTGCTTATTTACTTTGGGAAAGTACATACGCTTTATAGCAATTAACTTTAGGCTATCCTTTATGACCAAATGTAGCTTCTATTAACATCTTGAGATACGTGAGGCAGTTTTCTTGATCAACGTGATAAAGTCTTCAACTTTTTTATTGATTGCCTTTTTTGATGATAGCTTTAGAGAGTTTAGAGAAAGTTCATAAAACTTTATTTTGAGTAAGGAAAGATCCTTTGTTAAGAACTCAAAGAGTCACAGATCTTCTAGAGGTCTGAAGAGCAATCATCTAAAGGTATTAAGGCACCAAAAGACTTGATCCATTGAAGTTTGAGTGAGTACAGACTTCTTTATTTCAAAAGCAAATTTATTCTAATGGACTCTCTCTTTCTTTTATAAATGTAGTTCTACGGACTCCTATCACACTTGAACAAAATTTTTAGGCATACAAACAGTATAGAATTCATTTTAGTAAAAAGTCTTGATGTGTATTATTAACAAATCACATAGGGTTCAGACTGCTCAAACATGAGTTCAGACTTTACTCTAACATTCTCCCCCTATTTGTTGATAACAAACATTAAGTCTCAAGGATAAAATGAGTTTTGCATTAAAAGAAGAATTAAAACATTGAATATCAAGTCATTGTTGGAACTATACACTAAGAGCCTATATAGGACGAATCATTTTGAATAAGGCATTTTTTGTTAAATAGTTTAGCAACCTTTATTTATCCTTAGAGTAATAGGTCATATGAGAGTGATAAGTCTTGAAAAGACTTAATTATTCCATTGTTTATTTAACATAATTTACTAAGTATTGTCTAGTTTTGATATTATTATTTAATAATTTGTTAATAATTCATGTTTTAGTTATTTATTTCAAAAGTATGCTATTTATGTAAGAAACCGATTGAAAATATTAATTAGATAAGGAATTTTGAAGTATTTATAAATTCACTAAGCAGCCAGCGTATAATTGCTAGGCAAGTAGCTGTTTATTGGTGCAGGAACAGGGCGGACTCGAGATAAGAAGAAAATTCCGAGTGAAATCCTACAAATCCGAGCAGGAATTGATAAATCCGAGTGAGACTTCCTGAATCCGACTGAAAAGAGCCCAAATACTGACCAAGCGAGACTTCAAGTAAGCTAACTTAAGAACACTTCCAAGACACCGGCTCCAAAAGAGAAGAAGATCAGAATGCTACATGAGAAACCGATGTGCTTATTCATTATTTAATCTGTCCTAGTGAAATCCGAACTCACTCAAGCATAACTTTAAGAGACCGTCTTCGCCCAAGTTTTGCCATAACGCCTAAGCGAGAAAGAAACACTGCAGTGTTAATCCGGACTCGCCCAAGCGAAGTTTAATCCGCTCAAGCGAAAACTCAGCAGAAGCATAAAGGCAGTAATTTAAACACTGTTCCTTCCCTCCAACAACACACTTGGTGCAGTGCTGTTCCGCTTCCATTGCCTTCTTCTCTACTACTGCAACCTTAAGTAACTTAAGAAGTGAGCTGTCAATTAGCCGGTGCTAAGCTGTACATTAGCTAATGATGAACTGGAATCTGCTACGAGCTGAGTTGTGATTAGTTAATTATTCTGTAATTATTCAATTAATTAGTTTAGTTTAATTAAGAACTCAGTTTTTAGATATTAGTTAAGTTAGTTAGTTTAGTTAGATGCCTATATATATTCATGTACATACTCTGTAAAAAAGAGAAGACAGAACAGCGTACAACATAATACACTTCATTTTTCCATTTCCAATCTCTCACTATATTTTCTCTCTCTAAATCCTCTCCTCCATGATGTTCCATAATCCTTCGATGGAACCAAAGTCAATGGAGTTCTAAATCCCTAAGGTTGGGATTGCGAAGGTTAGAAATGGAGTCTTGAAGCTGTGAGCGAGTAGATCGACTTCTAGATCCTGAGGCGAACAAGCTGAGGAGTAGAGCAGAATCGCTGGATTGACAAATCCAGAACCGATGAAGAACTTCGCCAGTGAGGAATCATGGTTGAAGCTTAGGTAACTTCCAGCTTTCTAACTAGTTCAGGCCTAATCAATTTAGGTGAATAGTTAGAGTTCAACCTCCAATTTCGCATTAGATTCTTAGGTTAATCGAGCACTTAAGGAATTAAGGTTCATTGCTTAAGGATTAGTGTTTTTCACCTAAGGAATTAGGGAATAACCACAAGCGGATTGTCCTCTAGATTGTGAAGTTCGATTATACTTAATTGCATGTTTCTTGAGGAGATTGTGAGCCGAAGCAATCCTGACCTGTTTTCTTTTAATCACTTTCCACATTCATCTAAACTCTGTTTCTGAAAATACAAAAACAACTATAAAACACTAAAACCATAAAAACCAAATGAACTTCATGTATTTTCTGTTGGTTCAGCTTGTACTAGTCCTAGATTGAGGTACTTACCACAATCCTTGTGGGACGATCAAATACACTACAATTTTAACGACTGGTGCGCTTACCATAAGTGTAAATCTGAGAGTCACATTTTATTTTACTAAGAATTTTTGCACCAAATTAATGGCTCAGGATTTCAGCATCAGAGAGTTATTCCTAAAATGTCCCTAGTTAAGTATTTACATGGGGACATGTAAATACATTAAGACTAGTGTGTAAGTGTACTGATGATCTGATCTCATAGAGCATGGATATAGATGATATCAAGTCTTCACACGGGTACACATTAAGAGTAATGATGTACTAGACAGACCCACCATGAGAACGTTGCATGTGAAAACTGTGTCAAGGCATTTGAAAAATTGAAACAAAGTTTGACTTCAGCTCCGATCCTTGCATCACCCGACTAGTCTTTACCGTTTGAATTGATGTGTGATGCAAGTGACTTTGGAATCGGAGCTGTGCTGGGTCAAAAAAAAGGGAAATTAACTCATGTGATCTATTATGCTAGTAAAGTGTTAAATGAAAATCAAATACATTACACCACGACTGAAAAAGAAATGCTTGCTGTGGTGTATGCATTTGATAAATTTCGTGCATACTTGATTGGTGCCAAAGTCATCGTATATACAGACCACTCGGCAATCAAGTATTTACTAGCTAAAAAAGAGTCTAAACCGAGACTGATTAGGTGGGTTCTGTTACTCCAAGAGTTTGACTTAGAAATACGAGACAAAAAAGGAGTAGAGAACTCAGTTGCGGACCAATTGTCTCGTCTGGAAGTTGAGTCGGATTCTGTCTTAATAAAAGAAGAATTTCCAGACGAAAAGTTGATGGCAATTATAACTGGGCCATGGTACGCTGACATGGCAAACTTTAAAAGTGCCTCAGTGGTACCTGATGGTTGGACATCCCAAATGAGAAAAAAATTCTTTCATGATAGTAAGGCTTTTCTTTGGGATGATCCATTTTTGTTTAAAATAGGCATAGATGGAGTAATCAGGCGCTGTGTGCCTGAATCTGAGCAAGAAAGGCTCTTGTGGCACTGCCACGATTCCTATTATGGAGGTCATCATGGTGCCTCCCGTACCGCAGCAAAGGTGTTGCAGAGTGGCTTTTATTGGCCAACTATCTTTCAGGATTCCAAAGAATATGTCAAAAGGTGTGATAAATGTCAAAGGAGTGGAGGTCTCTCTGCTAAAGCTGGCATGCCTTTGACAAATATTCTAATTATGGAATTATTTGACGTTTGGGGTATCGACTTCATGGGACCCTTCCCTAAGTCGCTCTCCAACGAATATATTCTTGTTGCTGTGGACTATGTCTCCAAATGGGTAGAGGCAATTCCGACCAGAACCAATGATGCACAGGTTGTGCTTAGGTTCATCAAGAAGAATATTTTCTCTAGGTTTGGAGTTCCGAGAGTAATTATTAGTGATGGGGGTTCACATTTTTGCAATAAGATAATGGAAAAAGCCCTGCGTCACTATGAGGTTTTACATAAGATATCCACTCCTTACCATCCACAGACTTGTGGACAAGTCGAACTGTCAAATGGAGAAATCAAGAGAATTTTAGAAAAAGTGGTCGGAAAATCCAGAAAAGATTGGTCGGTAAAATTAGATGATGCATTGTGGGCTTACCGAACAGCTTTTAAAACCCCGATTGGCATGTCCCCGTATCAATTGGTGTACGGTAAGGCTTGCCATCTCCCTGTGGAGTTGGAACACAAAGCGTGGTGGGCCACAAAGCTATTAAACATGGACTGTGACCAATCTCAGGAGGAAAGAGTTTTGAAACTCCATGAATTAGAGGAGTTCCGACTCAACGCTTATCAAAGTGCCTCCATTTATAAGGAGAAAACAAAGAAATGGCATGATAAGCGAATTAATAAGAAAGAGTTTCAGAAGGACGATCAGGTTTTGTTATTCAATTCCCGACTGAAACTCTTCCCTGGAAAACTTAGATCCAAGTGGTCCGGGCCTTTTACTGTAAATGAGGTTTTTCCTCATGGTGCAGTCGAACTGAAAGATCCGACTATTGATCGGATTTTTAAGGTGAATGGCCAGCGACTCAAACTCTACTTTGGAGGAGAGTTTGATAGGCAGAAAACCTCCTTGTTACTGAAGCCATCTTCTTAGATACAATAAGGTCAAGCTAGTGACCTTAAAGAAGCGCTCTAGGGAGGCAACCCTATCCTCCGATTGTTTTGTTTTGAAATTTGAGTTAGAATGAAAAAAAAAAACTAAATAAATGAAGTTTGTGAAGTTGAAGAAGGAAATCCGAGCTAGATTCTTCTATTTTCGCTCAGGCGAAGCACGTGTAGCTTAGGCGAGACACTGCTGGGTGTTGTTTCACAGTTAAGCAAGAAATTACCGAGTTTGAGTAAAAATAGTGCACTCGGATAACTGTTACTTATTTCTAATCCTTCTTCCCGATTGAATTTCACTCGTCATTTTTCAATAAAAATTTCAAATTCTGATGCGAATAAAAGGAAGACTTTGAAGGATTTCTGATCGTTGATGTAATGAACGGGTCAGATAGTGAAAGGTGACTTACTTCAGTCGGCTTTTCATCACTCAGATTCCTCACTCATCACAATCAGTATTGTATCCATTAGTCTCATATGCACGCGGTCTTTCGGTTTCCTCCAATCGTTCTTTCTTTCACTCAGCCTTACTCTCATTCGTTCTTTCTTCCACGCACTTCTCTGTTCACTCGTATCTCACGGCAGTTGTTCACTCGTCCATTCATTGTCACACTCGGTTCTCATACACTTTTCTTTATTCATTCATTCTTTCACTCATTCTATGACCCATTCGGTATTCATTCACTCAGTACCCTTTTCATTCAGTGTTTTATTCACTTTTTCTCACTCACTCATCACTCAGTTCCTCATTCACTCGGTTTCTCGCTAGATCACTCGGTTTCTTCCACTCGTTCATCTCCGTCATCCGATCGGTATATCCTTCACTCATCTCCTTCACTCGGAATATTCTCATTCGTTCTCCCATTCATTCTTCCATCCACTGTTTTTTCTTTCATCCACCCTCAATCTACTCGTTTACTCTTCCACTCGGTCACTCTCTTTTCCGTTCCTCACCCGTCATTCAGTCTTTCATTACCGCACTCTATCTTTTTCGTTCTTCCACTTGTCATTTTATTCACTCAGCTTTGCTCTCATTTTTCCGTTCGTCTTTTATTCATCGGTTCTTCCATTTACTCAGCATCTCTTTCATTCTTTCTTGATTCTTCTATTCACTCGGCCCTTCATTCCCCCAGTTAATCTTTCACTCGTCTTCATTTTCTCATTCTTCATTCACTCAGTATTCTTTCCATTCAGTATATCATTCACTCGTTCTTTCAATTTACCTTATTTCCATTGTGTTCCTTACCCATCTCTCCGTAATTCTCTCATTAACTCATTTTACATTCACTCGGTTTATTTCAGTCAGTTTCTTATCCCTTCGTTTTTCTACTCGTCTCTCTCTCTGTCTTTCGTTCACGTATGTGTAATACACATATATTTTTTCACTCAGCCATTTGTTCGCTTGTTTCCCTCACCGCTTCCTTCCCCGACCTCTTCCACTCAGTATTTTCATTCACTCAGTTTCCCCTGAAGTTGTTCAATTATCCACTCAGCTTATCATCGTCTTCTTCTGTCGTTCTCTTGTTTTTTTTTATTCACCCGTTCATTCATTCATTCTTTCATGTTCTTCCACTCGTTTTTTCGTTCTTTCATCTACTCGTGTTTCATTCGCGATTGTCACACTCAGTATTTCCAGTCACTCAATTTCCTGTCATCTCGTTTTTCATTCCCCTAGTTTCTCCATTCACTCGGCCCCTCGCTGTATTCGTTTTGTTTACTCGGCCTTTCATTTACTCGGTATTTCATTCATTCCATTTTCCACTCCTGTCATTTTTGTTTTTCGACCGAACTCTCATTGTCATTCACTCAATCTTCATATCTCAGATCTAGATCACTCGGTTTCTTTCACTCGTTCCTTCATTTACTCATCTCCTTCATCGATCGGTATACCCTTTACTCATTTCCACTCAGAATATTCTCAGTCATTTCCTAATTTATTCTTTCAATTACTTTTTTTTCATCCACCCTCAATCCATTCGTTCCTAAATTCACTCGGGTACCATTCCACTTCTTGTTTCATTTCTTCAGCTTTGCTTTCAGTTTTCCGTTCATTTATTATTCATCAGTATTTCCATTTACGCATTCCTTCTCTGCAATTATTGTTTGTTTATTTTTCCAACTCGTTCTTCATTTCTCAGATTTTTATCACTTGGTACCTTTCTCCATTCTCACTCGGTTATCATCGTTTCACCCTTTTCACTCTTTTCGCTCATTATTCATTTACTCGGTATTCCTTCATTCGTTCATACTTCTATTCGTTTCTTTTATTATTCGCTTCTCGATTCACTTGTATTTCATTACAATAGTTCACTCGTCTCTCATACGCTCTATTTCATTTATTTAAAGTTTTCATTTGCCCATTTTGTCTTATCGTCTGTTCATTTATTCATCTTCCATTCTCCTATGTCCATTTGGCATCACATTGGTATCATCCCACTCTTACTCGATTTTCTACCCCTCTAGTAATTGAGTATTCTAAAAAAAAAATCTAATATATATATATATATATATAAATAAATAAATAATAAACAACATAATAATAATAGTAGTAATATAAATAATAAAGTAATAATTAAAGCTGAACACATTTACACGTTTCTTGAAAATTGAATTCAACAATATAAAAGAGAAACCCTTTCAGCTTCCAACCCTCAGTACCTATGCTAAACTTGGGCTGAAGACGAAAAGACATTTTCTGGTTTCTAAGAAAGGTATCACCTTTCCACTTCTTTCACTGATTTCGTGCATTTGTAAGTTCATGTTTATTATCTTCTTGTTCATTGTTATTGTTTTCCGCTATTCACAAGCCATGCGTCTTATAGTTTTTGGTTGCTGTTGGATTGCTGTTCTTATTTTTTTGTTTACATAGGTTGGTTATCATCATTATTTTAACATTAATCATGAAAAGAAGATCACAAAGACTTCTGCAGAAACCTAGACCAAATTTTACAGAAGGAAGTGTGCGAAGGAAACAAATAGATAACGAAAGAGAAGTGGCAACCATCACTATATCTGATTCGTCTGTACATGTACCTAGTCGAAGTCAGGAGCAAAGGGATGTATCTCCTCTGGTTCAAAGGAATGTATCTCATGCGAGTGAGGAACATGAATCACCAGAGGTTGAAAGTGTTAAGGCTGTTGAAAACTGTGCTATGAAGTTTAAAGCCACAGAACCAGAACGTCCCAAGCAATCTGTAGGAGCTGGTTCTTCTTCTTCCTCTTCTGACATTCTTTTGGTGTTACAGGAATTACAGGTTCTGAAGAAGATGCAACTTGAAATTTATGATCGGGTTTTGAACCACGATCAGATGCTCAAGAAGATTGCCACGAAACTGAGGGTTGAACATTTAGCAGAAATGGGAGTCCCACTGGATAGAAATGCGTGGTTAGCTTCCATTGGATTTATGATTCCCTCTCAGCAGGACAAAGACGGTGAAGATCAGAATGTTTAAGCAGTTGTTCCACGTTTTTATGATGTTTCCTATGTAATTAATTTAATGTTATTGTAACTGCTTTCTGAACAGTGAACTTGTTTCTATTTTTATTATGTAATGAAAATTTTATTTTCTGTTAATTTATTGTTTTATTCGGTTTGTCATATGTATTGGTAAAATTTATGAGTCCCAATCCGATTACGCGTTTTTCCATCCACAGCCACTCAGGTAAAAAGGGAAGTCTCTTTCCAACTTATTCTTTAATTAATATTCTTAATTATAAGTTGCAAAAGTATGCTTATTGTTCTTTCACTCCGTCTTTATAATTTAAAAGTTGCTAATTCGTTAAGCTGTAGTCGGATATATTAATTAATCAGTTTTTGCTTAACTCATGATCCCTGCCCATAACTATTCTTCATCATTAATTAAATTGTTTACTCGGCATGCTAGTTAGCAATCTAAATGTATGATCTTACATTAAGTTTGGGGACAAGACTGGCTGATTAACTGTTATACTCATATGAGCTTTTGAGCCTGTATTATTCTTTTCCGAGTGAATCTGCATGCTGGTTAGTGAGACAGAATTTACTTCAGTACTTGCTAATTGTTTGTATGCTAACCAATCGGAAATGATGAAGGCCTTCTTTGATTATTTAGCCAGGGCCAAAAATTTGCCATCCTAATTTCATTAATCATCCTTTGACCCAATAAGTATATTTGAGCCTGAGACCTTTTCATTCGTTTTATACACCTAACGTTACAAGCCTAATTATCCAAGAAAAACCCGACTGAATTACCCTGGATGTTCCACTGGTGAATTACTCGGTTTTTGCTTATTGCTAGGGACTAGCAATTTCTAAGTTTGGGGATGAAGAGTGTGCCTAACAGTAATTAAGGACACACTCCGACCTTAATTATGGATAAATATGTAGGAAAATAAAAGGAAGAAAGGCAAAACCGAGAGAAAAAATGAACAAAGTACTGAAAAGAAAAAAAGGTGCATAGCACCACAAGAAAAAAAAAATTCGATCGGAAAAAGAAGAAAAGAAAAGAAAGAAAAGGAAAAGTCCGAAGGACTGGAAGAAAAAGAAGAAGGTGCAAAGCACCGAAAGTTTTAAATAGGCATTCAATCGGAAAATAATGGAACTTGCTAAGAAGAGGCAGTTAAGTTAAAAAATTGAGGCAAGGCATCAGTGGATACATCTTGTAACCTATCTATGACTCGGAAAAACAATAATTGAGCCTGTAGCCCAGCCCCATTATAAGCTTAAAAAGCCCTTACTGATCCGATTGAGTTGGCATATTTCATGATGTTTAGAACTGTTGCAAGCCTATGTTGATCTAACTAGTATGCAGGTGATGAGTGCATTCTATTTACCTTACACACCGAGAGTTAAACACCGACCAGTGAGGAAAGCATCAGCAGCTTGTCTTCCAAAGGAGGTGTAAGTATTTATACTTTTAGAAATTGCAAGAAGAAAGCATGATCGGTATTCAATAATTATAGCATGAATTAAGTTAAGGAAAGGTTGATTGTGTTGATCAAATGCTGTTAGTTAATAAGTCTGAATATTTGCTTGAGGACAAGCAAAGTTTTAAGTTTGGGGATGTGATAAGTCTTGAAAAGACTTAATTATTCCACTGTTTATTTAACATAATTTACTAAGTATTGTCTAGTTTTGATATTATTATTTAATAATTTGTTAATAATTCATGTTTTAGTTATTTATTTCAAAAGTATGCTATTTATGTAAGAAACCGATTGAAAATATTAATTAGATAAGGAATTTTGAAGTATTTATAAATTCACTAAGCAGCCAGCGTATAATTGCTAGGCAAGTAGCTGTTTATTGGTGCAGGAACAGGGCGGACTCGAGATAAGAAGAAAATTCTGAGTGAAATCCTACAAATCCGAGAAGGAATTGATAAATCCGAGTGAGACTTCCTAAATCCGACTGAAAAGAGCCCAAATACTGACCAAGCGAGACTTCAAGTAAGCTAACTTAAGAACACTTCCAAGACACCGGCTCCAAAAGAGAAAAAGATCGGAATGCTACATGAGAAACCGATGTGCTTATTCATTATTTAATCTGTCCTAGTGAAATCCGGACTCACTCAAGCATAACTTTAAGAGACTGTCTTCGCCCAAGTTTTGCCATAACGCCTAAGCGAGAAAGAAACACTGCAGTGTTAATCCGGACTCGCCCAAGCGAAGTTTAATCCGCTCAAGCGAAAACTCAGCAGAAGCATAAAGGCAGTAATTTAAACACTATTTCTTCCCTCCAACAACACACTTGGTGCAGTACTGTTCCGCTTCCATTGTCTTCTTCTCTACTACTGCAACCTTAAGTAACTTAAGAAGTGAGCTGTCAATTAGCTGGTGCTAAGTTGTACATTAGCTAATGATGAACTGGAATCTGCTACGAGCTGAGCTGTGATTAGTTAATTATTCTGTAATTATTCAATTAATTAGTTTAGTTTAATTAAGAACTCAGTTTTTAGATATTAGTTAAGTTAGTTAGTTTAGTTAGATGCCTATATATATTCATGTACATACTCTGTAAAAAAGAGAAGACAGAACAGCGTACAACATAATACACTTCATTTTTCCATTTCCAATCTCTCACTACATTTTCTTTCTCTAAATCCTTTCCTCCATGATGTTCCACAATCCTTCGATGGAACTGAAGTCAATGGAGTTCTAAATCCCTAAGGTTGGGATTGCGAAGGTTAGCAATGAAGTCTTGAAGCTGTGAGCGAGTAGATCGACTTCTAGATCCTGAGGCGAACAAGCTGAGGAATGGAGCAGAATCGCTGGATTGACAAATCCAGAACCGATGAAGAACTTCGCCAGTGAGGAATCATGGTTGAAGCTTAGGTAACTTCCAGCTTTCTAACTAGTTCAGGCCTAATCAATTTAGGTGAATAGTTAGAGTTCAACCTCCAATTTCGCATTAGATTCTTAGGTTAATCGAGCACTTAAGGAATTAAGGTTCATTGCTTAAGGATTAGTGTTTTTCACCTAAGGAATTAGGGAATAACCACAAGCGGATTGTCCTCTAGATTGTGAAGTTTGATTATACTTAATTGCATGTTTCTTGAGGAGATTGTGAGCTGAAGCAATCCTGACCTGTTTTCTTTTAATCACTTTCCACATTCATCTAAACTCTGTTTCTGAAAATACAAAAACAACTATAAAACACTAAAACCATAAAAACCAAATGAACTTCATGTATTTTCTGTTGGTTCAGCTTGTACTAGTCCTAGATTGAGGTACTTACCACAATCCCTGTGGGACGATCAAATACACTACAATTTTAACGACTGGTGCGCTTGCCATAAGTGTAAATTCGAGAGTCACATTTTATTTTACTAAGAATTTTTGCACCAAATTAATGGCTCAGGATTTCAGCATCAGAGAGTTATTCCTAAAATGTCCCTAGTTAAGTATTTACATGGGGACATGTAAATACATTAAGACTAGTGTGTAAGTGTACTGATGATCTGATCTCATAGAGCATGGATATAGATGATATCAAGTCTTCACACGGGTACACATTAAGAGTAATGATGTACTAGACAGACCCACCATGAGAACGTTGCATGGATCGTTACATGAATGTCATAAACGATTCTCAATGTGATAATGGTATATGTAGTCCTTCGATCTGAAGTCACTACGATTCCTACATAAGGAGTTTGTTGTTTTAATACAATCGAACGTCTTCTGTAACAAGAGGACTATAAAGGTTATAATTAGGAAATGAAGAAATTATGGAGAGGGATGTGAGTGATGTAGATGGGATTTGTTTCTCCTATGTGACAAGAGTGATATCTATAGGCCACTTGATGGAGTGAGACTAAGGAAATGCATGGCCATGCTAGAAAGAATAAATATTGGATATTTATTCAGATGAAGTCTACTCTAATATCAAGTAAAATAAATTGGACCGTACAAGGATGACGTGACCATACAAGCATATAAAATAATTATCACTTATAGGTTATGTTGATAATTAATAATATTCGGACATAATGATGAATTGCTAGATGTCACTTTTATTTTATATTAATAATAAAATAGTTTATTATTAATATAACCGAGTATTTTACTTATAGGGTCACACACATAGAGTAAGTCCATCAGAACAATAACTTTTATTTTAGTAACTAAAATAAAGCTAGTGGGCCTAACTCATTTAAACTGAGTAAGAAGCCCACTCTTTAGAGAGCAAATTAGGTCAAACCTAAACCTATAAATAGAGCATAAGATGCTCATAGGAGGCTAACGAAATAGAGACATAAAATACAAAAGTTGCAAAAGCTACACATCGTCAAACTAGCATTTGGAAGGTGTAGCGTTTCTGGTGGGAGTACTCGTGTGGACTCCTAAAGGACGAGGCTACGACTGCTTCAATATTCTTCAAGAGGTAATGCTAGAACATAATGTTTCTGTGTTTATCTTATGCTTTGAATCACGGCGTTTTGCCATGCACTAAGGATTCCCTAACAGTGGTATCAAAGCCTGGTTGCAAAACCGTGTTTTGGGCAAATGTTTGTAGAACATGTAAAACAAAAAAATTCTTTTATGAAAGGAATTGTAAAGGTTGAATGTTTTACAAAGGTAGTATTTTTAATGAGATATTATGCAAAGGTTGCATTTTTTATGAGATATGTTGCAAAGGTTGCATCTTTTGAAAGCTAGTATCAATTTATTTTATTTTGTGTATATTGATTGCTTTTCTCAACATTTTAATTAAAGAACATGTTTTTAGGATGTGCTTTATTATATGAACATATTGTATGTTGCAATGGTGATTGTTTTATATGTGTTCTAATTATAAGGCATGTTTTATGTTTGTTTAATTAAATTGAAATCAAGGGTTATATGCAATGCATGTCTATATGCTTTCTTTTTCTAATAGGAATTGTTCATGTGAGATTGTGTTTAGAAATTTTAAGAGTTAAACCCTAGCCGTAATAGAAACTAGGATTCAAAAGTTGAAACCTAGCCATCATGGTATTTTATTTATTTGTAAATGTTACAAATAAAATATTTAATTTTAATATTATATTTTAAATTAGATTTCTAAAAGTTACAAATTAAATTTTAAATGTTTGTTAAATTTAAATTTTGTAAGAGTTACAAATTTAAATAATTTATTCTTATTAATTTTAATAGGATTTGTATCATATGTGATTTTTAAAATTAATTTGATTTGCAGGAGTTACAAATTGATTCATATTTATTAAATTTAATATGATTTGTAATTGTTATAAATAGAAGATAAGATCTTTATTAAATTTAATAATTTTTAACATCAAATATGTAATCATTTATAAATTTGATAGGATTTACAAAAGTTGCAAATTAACGATAATATCTTTATCAAATTTAATAGGATTCAAAATAAAATATCTTGAACTCTAGAGATAAGGTTTAAAATTTAAACCTTGATCGTTCCTAAAAAATAAGATGATTGTTTAGACTCTAGAGAAAAGGTTTAAAAGTTAAACCTTGACTATTCTTATTTTAGGATAGTTGTTGGGGTCAAAAAATAAGGTTTAAAAGTTAAACCTTGGTCGTTCCAAAATTTAGGATTTCAAATTGTTTGAAATCATAACCAAATATTTTGAGATGTTAATGGTTAGTGGGACGTTCTGGCTAGGAAAGACTTGGTACTTAAGTGGTCACACCGGACCCACCTCTCTTTCTTGGGAACTAACCTGATTACAATACTAAATTTTTGGGTTGGAACGCCACTCGGCACCCTATAAAGGGTAGTCTCCCCTTGACCCTGTCCGTTGAACGGTCAACGGAACTGCCAAACTTCTTTGCGTAGTTTTCCTTTTATGACCTCGTGTGTTTAATTATTTGTTTTAAAACTTATTTTATTTTAAATACAATTGATTACTCTATTAACTGATTAATTAACACGTCCAACGGTGAATGGTTATGGTCTTAAATTTTTTTTATTTAATTTTAGATATAGCCCACGTGTTATGCCTTTCTCTATTCTTAAATTTCTTCTCTCAACCCCTCACTCGTATATAAAATGAGTTTTCTTTATTACATTGTAATCTTGAAGAAGCCAACAAGGTGGAGACCTAGAAGAAACCTAGAGTGGTGACTCTTGATGGATATGACCTTGAAAGGAACAAAAGAGTGGTGACTCTAGGAGGATGGTGGTTTCAAGAAGTAGGACATCATGAAGTCAAGGCACCATAGTTCCTTTAGGTTTATTTTATTTTATTTTCTAGGAAGACCATAACCATCTCACATTTTTTTAATGTATGTTTTGGGGTTTTATTTTGTGTTAAAGTGTTTAATGAAAGTCGGTAACAATAAGAAAATTGAAATCCCTCAAGCTCGACAATCATGCCTTCAAATAAGTATTAATGTCAAACTTGATATAGATAAAGTGCAGGTCACGCTATACTTGGGTGCCTTTATTTATGTTTAGTAGGACATGATTGGATAATTGGATTATCCAAGTATAACTTATTAAGTTTTATTCAAATAGACATTTTTCAATTGGATTGGAAAAGCCTAAAGGTGTGAATAGTTTAAAACCATTCCAATAAGCAACATTCATCAATGCTAGTTTCAATAAAGTGTAGGTTCTGCCAAAGCAGGGTGCTTTTATTGATATGTAAAGGATGATGGATAATTGGATTATCCAACCTTTTGTTATTGGACTTATCTAGGTAAATTTAATCAGATTGAAGAACCTAGAAGTGTTAATATTAAGTTTAAACATCTTCTAATAAGTAACACTCGTTGAGACTAATGTCAATACATAGTGGGCCTGCCAAAGTATGGTGCTATCATTTATATTAGTATGGCGTGATGGGATAATTGTAATATCCAAATTGTTTTTATTGGGCCTTAACTTAACTAAGTTTTTCAATTGGATTAAAAATAACTTAGAGGCGTAAGGATTGAGCTTAAATTCATAAGATGAATAAAGGTAAAGAGTTATCCACTCAATCATCCAAGAGTTACATGAGATATAATTATAAATGTGTTTCCTACCTAGGCTAAAGCTGACTCAACACTAGGCCAAATATAGATTTTGGCCCTCTAAAAAAATCTTCCAACAGGATTTTTTCTGATTTAGTGAGGGTATTTGTTTTGAATCAAAATAGTGGGAGACAACATATTTATTTAATGACCAAAATTTAAATATGTTTTAAATAGAAGTGATAAATTTGCAAGTAATTTGTTTTAGAATAACCATGACAAACCAAATATGGTTTTTGTTGCAATCTGTCCTTTGGAAGGACACTCTATTTGGAAAAATGCCTAGATAGGTATCGAGACATGAGAATTATCTTCAACAAAGAGAAAGCGAAAGTGTGTCATGTTTGGCCTATTTCAATATTATCTATCATTGGGTATTGAATACCCTATGAAGTCTACATAAACTCTGAGTTGTAAAAGGCAATATGAATATATAGAGATATACGATATGATCGTATATAGACTCTATTAAGGCTGAGTTGGTCTGGAAGTCTAAAAGATGATCAAGAAAGGAAATTGTTTCCAGTTTTAGCCAAATAAGACATTGAAATAATTTGTCTAAAGAACTTGGAGGAGTTCAAAAGAAAGGGAAGTAAGACTTCCACTACAAGTCATGTTATAGAAGTCAAGTTATTTTACTTCACTGGCATTAGTATCATATACTAGTAGCAGATCTTAATTTTGAAAGATCAAGGAAGTAGATCACTTGTTAAGGGTGGAGAAATCTGTGTAAAATTAAGCAAAAGTTGCTACAATAAAGATAAGATCTTCACCTATTGGGCTAGTTAGTGACTAGACATTGTGCATATTGTTTCTTGTTGGACAAAAAATGTTTTCTTTTATAAAATAACTTTATTTCTTCAAAAGGATGTTGATACACAATTGAGTAATGGATACCATATCCTAAATCTCAAAACACCCATCTATAACATAACTGTCAAAGTAGGTTAAACTAAGTGATTTTGAACCTTACTTACATGGTATTGTCTCCTAAGGCAAATGAATGAGAAACACATTTCAAAATACCATTAATGTGGTTATCTAGACTCTTTTGATTTTGGAATCAATTGAGACATGTAAATCTTATTTATTAGAGAGATAGTCAAGACCTCATTCATTGAAAAGTGAAAGATGAGTAATATATTATCTAATACATGATGATGTATATGGGCCTATTGGAATAATAACTAGATATGTTTTTCAATACTTCAACATACTAATTGAAAAGTAAATGAGTATAGGTTTATGTAACATAAGTTAGAAAGTCTTTGGAAAGTTCAAAGAATTCATAATGAAGTGAAAAACCAAATTGGCAAGACAATTAAAGCTCTTGATTAGATCAAGATAGCAAATAATTTGAGCTATAAGTTTGATAACTATATAATAGAGTGAAAGATTACCTCTTAACTCATTCCTTGGAATCTATAATAGCATCTCTACAGGGAAAAGTCAAACCTTGTTGGACACAGTTTGATTATTGATTATTATCAAACATCTCTAACTCATTCAACGTTCTTTTGTTGACAAAATTTTCACACTTAACCATGTTCCATCTTAGACTTTGTTAAAGAAATTATATATGATATGGACTAGGAAGAAACCTAGTATGTCTTTACTAATAATTTGGAACTATGATGCTTCTATAGAGTATCCAACTCTGACAAGGTCAAATCCAAATTGGATAAATACCTTCTGTGAGATACCCGAAGAAAGCTAAGGGTTATCATTTCTACAATCCATCTAAGAACAAAAGGCTTGTTCCTTAGAATGTTGTATTCTTGAATAAGAGTACATCTCTTAAAGAATCAATGGGAGGATAGTAGAACTTGAAGAATTTCAAGTATCACAAAGCATTCAAAATTCAAGGATGGACTTGGAGCAGAAATCACAAAGTGTTATGACATCATTAGCTCTGGTAGCACAAGACTTGTGTAAGATCAAATATGATATGTCACTAAATCTAAAAGATATGGATATCTTATAAATCAGGAAAGAGGCATATTGCTAATTGACTAAGCTTCTTATAAAGAGGCCAATGCAAGTTTAGATTCTAAGATATGGCATAAGACCATGGGATTTGAAATGGGCTCCGTGTATATTAACAAGGTATAAACCTTGGTTGACGTACCCAAAGGGTAAAACCTATAGGATGCAAGTGGGTTTTCAAAAGGAAAACTAAACATATATGGTAAGAAGAGTACCTTTAAAAGCAAGATTGAAAAATTCAATTATCTTAAAAACCATTTAAATCTTGCTTGTTATAGTAGTATATCACCATTATGAGATATGGTAGATAGATGTTAAGATGGAAATCATCTTGAGGATGTGTATATGACACAAACTAAAGGCCTTTTATGACTGAAACATCTAGGAAGATATATAAACTACAAATAATTCATTTATAGACTAAAACAAGCTTTTAAAAGCTAGAATCTTCATTAAAGAATAAAGATAAATCTTGTGACTATAAAAGGTTAGTAACTGCACAATTATAGTTCTAGTATTACATGTGAAAGAAATGCTTCTTCTATAACTAATATTCTCATTCTATAGTCAAGAATATCCTTAAACACTTAAGAAGGACTAAGGATTTGATCTTGATAAATGGAAGATGTCATTGTAAAGGTTACATCGATCCCAACCTTTGGAGTAATTTGAATGACTTAAGATTGCAATCAAAATATATATATATATATATATATATATATGTTGTCAAGATGGTTACGATGTATGCTTGAAAGGTTCAAAGCAAGAAATAATCATTGGTTCTACTAACAAATCTAAGTATGTTGCTATCATAAATTACAAAAGAAGTCAATTTACATTTAATCATTCCAAATATTTTATACCTTGAGTTTCCATTGTGATGACAATGGAATCATAGAACAACATAAGGAAGTGGATTAATCCAAGCATATACTTAAATAGTTCCATCTTTGGAAGATGTGAAAATATGCAATGAGCATACCCAACAAAATTATTGGGAACCCACTAGTAAAACCGCTTGCGTAGCAAAAGCATGAGGGCACTGTAGACGTCATTAGGCATTAACCTTATCGACTCTAAGTGCAATTGGGAGATTGTAAGAAATATGCACTAAGAGCCTATATAGGACAGATCATTTTGAATAAGGCATTTTTTGTTAAATAGGTTAGCAACCTTTATTTACCTTTGGAGTAATAGGTCATATGAGAGTTATTCCTAAAATGTCCCTAATCAAGTATTTATGTAGGGACATATAAATACATTAAGACTAGTGTGTAAGTGTACTGATGATCTGATCTCATAGATCATGGATATAGATGATATCAAGTCTTAACACGGGTACACATTAAGAGTAATAATGTACTAGTGGTAATGAGAATGTTAATGACAGACCCACCATGAGAATGTTAATGTCATAAACGATTCTCAATGTGATAATGGTATATGTAGTCCTTCGACCTGAAGTCACTACGATTCCTACATAAGGAGTTTGTTATTTTAATACAATCAAACGTCTTCTGTAACAAGAGGACTATAAAGGTTGTAATTAGGAAATGAACAAATTATGGAGAGGGATGTGAGTGATATAGATGGGATTTGTCTCTCTTATGTGACAGGAGTGATATCTATAGGCCACTTGATAGAGTGAGACTAAGGAAATGCATGGCCATGCTAGAAAGAATAAATGTTGGATATTTATTCGGATAAAGTTTACTCCGGTATCAAATAAAATAAATTGGACCATACAAGGATGACGCGACCATGCCTTGGACCCAATTAGGATATCGTGACAAAAGGAACAAACATATAAAATAATTATCACTTATAGGTTATGTTGATATTAAATAATATTCGGACATAATGATGCATTGCTAGATGCCGCTTTTATTTTATATTAATAATAAAATAGTTTATTATTAATATGGCCGAGTATTTTACCTATATGGTCACACACATAGAGTAAGCCCACCAGAAAATAGCTTTTATTTTAGTTGGACTAAAATAAAGCTAGTGGGCCTAACTCATTTAGAATGAGTAAGGAGCCCACTCTTTAGAGAGAGCAAATTAGGTTAAATCTAAGCTTATAAATAGAGCATAAGATGCTTATAGGCGGCTAACCAAAAAGAGACACAAAATGAAAAAGTTACAAAAGCTACACACCGTCAAACTAGCATTCGGAAGGTGTAGCATTTCTAGTGGGAGTACTCGTGTGGACTCCTAAAGGACGAGGCTACGATTGCTTTGATATTCTTCAAGAGGTAATGCTAAAATGCAATATTTTTTGTGTTTTCCTTATGCTTTGAAACGTGGCACTTTGCAAATCCTATGGGAATCCTATGGAATCCTTGTAATCCTTGTATTTATGTTGCTCATGCATTAGGGATTCCCTAACAGTCATTGCATAAGTTACAAATTCTTTCAAGTTTTTGCAAAAGATAGTCAAGATTATCATATGCAATAGACTTTAAGGGAGTTAAAGCAATGAATTATCAATAAATCTAAAGACAGAAAATGAACAATTTTTATTGATGAACACAAGATATGTTACAGACTTCAAAAAAAAACAATCAACTATCTACACGGCCCTTTAACTTATACTATTCCCTAAAATATTCTCACTCTTTTGTAATCAACAAATAAGGCCAATCATTTAGAAAGTCCATCATCATGTTCCTAACACCTACAAATTTTCAATTTTTAACACTTAAAATCTTGCCTTTAACACCTTAAAAATTCTATTTTTAACATCGCCAAATTCTGACCTTCAACATCTATTCTAAATTTTTAGGTTTTAATTCTTAAACCATAATTTTTAACACCACTTATTCTGGGTTATTAACACCTATCAAAATTTCAAACTTTAAATCCCTATAGTTAGAACTTTTAACACATGTTACTTTCCTGTTTTTAACACCTATCCAGTCTTATAACACCAGAAAATTTAAGGTTTTTAACACCATAAATTTTAACTTTTTACACCATAAATTTTTAATTTTTAACACTTCAACATTCATCTATAAAAATTTTGGAATTTACTGCCCTATCACAAAATAAATCATAACCACCACATAAGCTCAAATATCATGTTCTACACACTTTCAAAACACCAAAATTATTATCAAACCAAATCATTCTCTTGGCCACATTAACAAAGCCACTACATACAAATTCTTCAATTTAGTAAGGCATCACATAAACCATCTTTACATGCATTTGTAAATAATAATATAACTATGCATCCCTTAGAGTTTGTTGGCCATCACACCACACCGCATGCAAAAACCTTTAATTCTTTAGGAAAATCAAAATAAGCACTTAAGCATATAGGGAATCCAAAGACAATGTCAAAATCATACACACACACACATCTTTCATCATCACCAATCCCACATTACTCAAAATTAAGAACTCAAACTTCATAGAATAAATATCAAATCATTAATAAATACTTTTGCATGTTAAGGATTCAAGAGCTAATGAGCCAAGACTCCCATTTTACCTTAAGGTGATTCATGGTTTTAAAGGAGAATGAAAGATGTATCATTCCTTTACTGCCAAGCTTTCTAAGAGGATGATCTAGATTCCATAAAGGTATTTGGTGTTGCTGCCATGATGAAAGAAAAGCAAAATCTTACCTTTGACATTTGATAAAGCTCGTAGTTTGAATGAACATAGAGGAGATGTTAGGGAATCCATCAGGGTCAGGCAGTGGAAACACAAAGGATTCCCAAAAAACAATTTCAAAACAATTGTCTCAAGGCATTATGCAAAATTAAAATTTTGATTTAGCGTTTACCTCTTGTAGACGCAAAGCGAGTTCCTCGATCAAAGCAACTATAGCTTCGCCCTTAGGAGTCCACATGAGCACTCCCACCAGAAACTGAAGTTCTGAATGCTAGTACAGAAATTCAAGAGTAATCTAATTTTTAAGCAGCAGCCTATGAGCATCTCATGCTCTATATATAGGCTTAGGTCTTAACCTGAGCTCTAATTAAACATTGGGCTCCTAACTCATTCTAAATGAGTTAGGCCTAATAGTTTTATTTTTAGTCCAACTAAAATAAAACTATCCTCTGGTGGGCTTACTCTATGTGTGTGACCCTATAGGTAAAATATCGGTTATATTAATAATAAACTATTTTATTATTAATATAAAATAAGAGTGGCATCTAGCAATACATCATTATGTCCGAATATTATTTATCATCACATGACCTATTAGTGATAATTATTTTATATATTTATTCCTCTTGTCACGATATCTAATTGGGCCCAAGGCATGGTTGTTGTCATCCTTGTATGGCCCAATTCATTTTACTTGATACCAGAGTAGACTTTACATAATAAATTTATTCGTCCTAGCATGGCCATGCATTTCGTTAGTCTCACTACATCAAGTGGCCCATAGATACCACTCCTGTCACATAGGAGAGACAAATCCTATCTACATCACTCACATCCCTCTACATAATCTGTCCATTACCTAATCACAATCTTTATGGTCATCTTATTACAAATGACGTTTGATTGTATTAAAACAACAAACTCCTTATATAGGAATCATAGTGACTTCAGGTCGAAGGACTATACACCATTATCACATTAAGAATCGTTTATAACACTCATGTAACAATCCATGTAACGTTCTCATGGTGGGCCTATCCAGTACAATATTACTCTTAATGTGTACCTATGTAAAGACTTGATATCATATATCCATGATTTGTGAGATCAAATTATCAGTACATTCGCACTGTAAATACTTGATTAGGGATGTTTTAGGAATAATTCTCATATGACATATTATTCCAGGATAAATAGTTTTAAAATAATCTTAAAACTGAAAATACTAATTTTATTGATAAGTTAAAATTGATACATTGATAGCTCGTAGTGCATACACTAATAGGAGGAAGGAACTTTAAACCTTGAAATGATATTAGATCATGATAAAAGGGACATGCATAATGATCTTTGGGGTTATGGAGCATAAATCAAGGGATGTGCAAGGAAAAGGGGCCCTCAGGTTTGCTCTTGAATGAATGAGGGTTAGGGTTTTATAGTGGCTATAAAGAGGGAAGAGGCTTGCCTTGGTGGGGGACAAGGGAATGGTGATGTTGAACATAAGGAGGAGAAGGAAAAATAGTGGTGGAAGAGGATGAAAGTGGCTCGAGTGGTGGCTGGTGTGATGCTGCCGTGAAAGAAGGAAAAGGGAAAGGGTTTGGCTAAATGAGCAAAAGGAAGAGTGGAGAGAATGATCTGGAAATTGTAGAAGAGTTACATACATACATACATATATATATATATATAGTAGGGATTGAGAAGGATGATAAGAGGGAGTGAGTTTCATGAGAAAGAAAGGGAAAATATGGTACACAACATTAAATTAAGCAAGTTAAACTTTTAGGAGTAAAATAATTTAAATGGAATACATGCAACTAATCAGATTAATCAACTTGCATAGAAAACTTAAATTCTAAAGGACAAGACATATAAGATCTTAAAAGATTTAGAAGGAGATTTTTGAAACATTTGTTTAGCCATCACATCAAAAAGTGACAAGACTATTTAAACAATTAAACCAAAGCTGTTGGGATAAAAAGGGGAATGTCACGAAATTCATTATTAAATTTAGGGTGAGAAATTGGAAAAATGCCAACATCAAAGTTGGAGATCATATTTTCCCCTTTAAAATTAGCTAAAGAACGTGAAAATCTGACATCCGATAAAGGAGATATGGCCAAAATACGAAAAGCTATCTGAATCGGTTTCAAAACAAGTTCAACAGCCTTTCTTTAGAAACTGAAACCAAATGGCTAGGATTTTTCAAAAATGGTCAACTACAAATTTTTAGATTTTTGTTTTCTCTTTAAAATGAGCTTAAGCATACAAATGTTTTATATTAGATGAGGAATATATACCCCAAACATCGAAGGCTGTTTAGAGTTAAAGTGATTTTGCAAATAGAAATTTGGAATTAAATCTAGGAAAATCTACAAGGAATTTAATTTTGAGGTCTTCATCAAAGTTATAGATATTTGAATAAAGAAAAGTACAGAAAAAGAACCGATCGATTTCAATCACGAATGAAGAAATGGTGACTAAAAAACTGACAAGTGCACAGATAAATCAAGAAATTAATCAGGCATAAGCTTATTTTAGAGTTTGGACCAAATGCATAAAGAATTAGGTTTCGAGCTCACCATGAACACTATAGATGGTTTCAATATAAAATTATAGAAATTGGACCAAGGTGTTTTGACATTGAGAGAAGGAATTACATCGAAAACAAATTAACAGGCACAAAGGTTCTATGTTCAAGCAAGGCTCTCGGGTAAAAATAAAAGAGTCAGGATTCAAACCGACTTCTAGAAAACTCAATATTGCACATCAAAGGTGTATTAGGCCAATCATTAAAAAGTCAGGGTGTCCCTCTTACCTCAAGGTTCCTGGTACCTTCTATGACTTGGTCTAGTTCCCGGTTCCACTTCTAGAGCGACTTCTAGTGAACACTTTCTTCGGTGTATATTTTAGAATCTTTATTATCATCACAAAAATGACATTATCATGCCATGTCACTAATTGACATCACATCAGATTCACTTATTCACTTCACATTATTATTTTTAATTCCACTTCTCTTAATAAATCATTTAATCAATTGTGAAACACCTTTTATTTTTAATACATCATCTAAATAATTGTTAATTAATCACCTCCGCCTCATATTTTATTCCATTTATTTTACTAAATCACCAAATAGCAGCTATATGCATATTCTTTCAACTCATCATCACCACAGATGAATCTACTTATCATGCCAAACCATACAACTTAGGTTTTATTGCCCCCACAAACATCACATATAAACTGGTTAAAGCCCACATATCGATGAATATTAAGCAAAATATCACTGGTCACAACCACAAATACAAACAAATAACCTCAAATATCCACAAAGCACAACAATTGGCCTTACAGGCCTTTCTCAAAAAGATTGGGATGTTACACGCCAGAGCATGTCTAGTAGCCTAGAAGAGGAAAATCAAGGAGGTAATAATGTTTTAAAGCAAGTTCACTCACACAAGAGAGCACTAAATAGCTCTAAAACACTTGAAGCTATAAAATTTGTTGGGAAGACACATGTTTACTTGTGTAGAGGAGTGCTGAGTTGCCCTGCTGTATCTTGATGCATTCTTTCTCTAGCCTATTTCTTTTGAAATTGTTCTACCAAGGACACGTGAAGTCGTGCATTTTGGCATGGACTTGCTTATTTATCTAATGTGTTTATGCTTGTTATAACTATTTGCTTGTTGGGTGTCACGCCTATGGAGCGGTGACTCACCCATTTGGCTTTTTTTTCTATTTCAATGTGTAACTAACTTTGTAATTATAAGTAATCACCATAATTCATCATTTTACAATTTTGTGTAGCTCTCTCCCTACTTAGTTGTAACTTTCTCTCTCTCTCTTTCTTACTCCTAATTTAAAAGAGAACTCTCTAGTTCTAATTTGGATTATAGAATTTTTCATTGTGTTTCCTTCCATTACCATGTTAGTTTAGATTTTTAGGAGGTATAAATGATTTAAATCGCATTCACTCACCAAAAGAACGCTTAGTCGCTCCTGAACACTTGAACTTATGGAATTCTTTAGGAAGGCATGTGTTTACCCATAGAGAGTAGTGCTAAGTCCCCTTATTTGATATCAATGCATGATCTTCTAAGCACGCCAAGTCACGCACAACGTACGCACTCTTTCAGCTGACTTGTTTCTTATGAAATACTTCTACCAAGGACGCACAGGGTCGTGCATTGTGGCATTGACTCACTTGTTTACCAAATGTATTTATGTTTGTTATAACTATTTTGCATGTTGGGTCATGCTTGGGGCAACGACTTACCTGTTTGGCATATTTTTTAATTAAATATGTAACTAACTTTATAATTATAAAAATTCACCTTAATTCACCATTTTTTGATTTTTTGTCTCTCTCTCTCTCTTACTGTTATTTTAAAGGAGAATCCGAGTTTTACTTTAGATTATGGAATTCTTTATTACATTTTCCCTTCATTATCATGTTAGTTTAGATTTTTAGATTGAGTTAAGGTTGAATTCATAGATGATCTTCTTATAGATGTGCTCTACGATTGATTTATGTTTCAATTTTAGAATTTAACTAGAATTCCTTATTCACATACACAATATGGATCTTTGATTAATCATAACTTCATATAACAATTTAATTAGACATTGACAGATCATGATGATTGAATTGGAATAAAGAATTCAACATAGATGAGTTGTGACATCAAGATATCGGGGGGAGGGGGGTGTTTGTGTGGTTTAATGGGTCCTTATTCTTCATGCTATTTTGCTAGCGCTACATGGTTTGGGAGATCGGTGCCTTGATTTACGACTTAGGAATCTTTCACCAAGTGGTCGAGATTGATCTAAATTTTTGGATATAGCCTTCAAATTCTAAACTTGAGCACATATCGATATGGAATTATAGTTGCATTAGAGTCAATCAATGAAGGGTTTGTAACCAACACTTTTACCTTTATTTTTTTCTTTGTTATGATTATTTTAATGTTATAATCAAGATCCATAAGAAAATACATTTTATTTTCCTTTTTTGGTTTATGTTTGTGCAGATACAACCTTACGCATGTATGTTTATCGCAATAGTGAAAACTTAAATATATATTGATACTTGGCGTCTCAATCCCTATGGGAACAACATTAATTCTATAACGATTGATGCACTTGCTAGCTTAAATATAATATCTAAAATGAGACATCAACTCTCCTTTTCCACAACAATTAAATAATTGATGAAAACCAAATATATGTATTCTTACCTTGCACAGCTAAAAAAACAACTGTTAGCGACGGAAGTAATTGGTCGCTAATCAATGGAATTCCCGTCGCTAATGGTTTTAGCGACGGCATCGCAGACGGGCAAGAGGACGTCGCTAAAACCCTCGTCGAAAACACATCAGCGACCACATAACTGCCGTCGCTACAATATCGACGGCGTAGGGCCGTCGCTAAAATCGTCTCTGCCCCAATAACTCCAGCCGTCGCTAAGTGTTGTCATACAGCGACCTCGAATACCCGTCGCTACTAACAGCCACCAGCGACCACCGTCTGCCGTCGCTATAGGAAGTGATACAGCGACCAAGTTATTCCGTCGCTACTGATTGTGATGTAGCGACCACAGTATCCGTCGCTAGAGGTTGCGATGTAGCGACCACAACGTCCGTCGCTAGTGATTGTGATATAGCGACCACAGCATCCGTCGCTAGTGTTAAAACGTCAGCGACGGACGTGTCCCGTCGCTAACGGGAATTTTTATATTTTTTAAAAATTAATTCAATATTGACTGGTTTTGTTAATTTAACTTTAAAAATATCTTAATATTTTGTATTGGCTGATAAAATTTTATAATTAAATTAATTTATCAAATAGGTTGAATTATTAATGATAGGTAGAATAAGGCTTTGTGATTTGAATGTAATTACCAATAAATATTGACATAATATATAAAGAATGACAAAATAAATACTGAATAAAAATATAACATAACTAAAAATCAAATATACAATGTGTATAAATAAAAGAACTACAATCAAGGTGGTGGGGGATCCTGGGGTGGTGGTGGGGGCGCCTGGGAAGTGGGGGGAGGTAGCCTCGCCATCAACTGCATCAGTAGCTCCTGCTGCTGAGCAAGTTGCCGACGAGTCTCGGCGTGCTGCTCCTCGGCCCGCTGTCGATCCGCCTCGGCCTTCTGTCGGTCCGCCTCGTGCCGCTCCAACAGCAACTGCCTCTGACGTCGCTCCTCGTGTAGCTCATCGTTCAGGTTTTGAATTACCTGAACGACCTCAGTCGGAAGACCAGAGGAAGACGAAGAGGAAGAGGTCTTCCCCTTTTTCGCCAGCTGCGTGCCGACGCCACCCAATCCAAACACCCTCCCTTTCTTGTTCACACCGCCAACAGCCTCCATATAGATGGCGTTGTCGTCAGAACAAGATAGGGTGGGAGGAACCTCCCCTTCAGGAGTGGAAGCCACCAGGTCCGCCTCCTTCTCGGCCCTCCTGGCCTGATACGCCTCCTGTAAATTCAAAAACAACGATAGGATTAGTAAGCTGATTTGTAAGTAAATTAAAAGCATGTGTCAGTTAAAAGTAAATACCGCTAGCTCCGTAGTCTTCTGGTTTACCCATGCACCGGCTTTGTTCTTCTTGGTCATTTGCATGACCTCAAACAAAGAAGGCTCCCGGTGCTCCCTCTGCTCCTGTGGTGGACAAAAAACATTGAGATTATTATTTGTAAACATGTAAGACGAATCATAATAGAAATGTTTAACATAAATATACTTACAAATCTTTTCTTGTGCTCGAGGGTTGAAATGCTACCCCCAGTGTAAACCGAGGCTGCAGCATCGGCGGCTCTGTTGGCCCTATTCCGAGCACTCGCCTGCTGGAATGGGACCCCGCCCCACTTCTGGACCATCCCGTCCCAATGGTCCTCCGGGATCCAACGAGGGCGCTCACCCTTGTCCCTCACCTTCCAAAGGGTACTCTTGATGATTTTGGAGGTCTTTGTGGCAAAGACCTTCCTAATCTCATCAATCATACCCTCCGCCCACTGGTAATCACGCTGTAAAATGAATTGAGAAATCAAAATTAATAACGGGTCTATTTTACAAATCAAGTCACAATAAATGAGCTAGGAACTTACCGAGAAGGTGTCAAACCACCTATCTTGCACAACCTTCCCAGCATCTGTCCAAGATATATATGGACCATCCCACTGGGCCTTCAAAACCTTAGTAATCGCTTTGGTAGTGCGACTACTATCAACAAAGCTGTAATGACAACAATTATGTTAGGAATAAAACAACACACAATCTAGGGAGACACCCAAAATTTCGGCAGAGTCTCCCCTTTAAAGGTAACATTTCCAAGTTTAAATAGTTACCCTGTTACAAACAGAAGAGTGCCCAGTACAATTCAATCTATACAAGTACTAATTAAAGTAACATCCAATAAACCAACAAGTCTTTCAACTAAACCCTAATATAAAGTATCATACAAATAACATAAAAGTATATGAAATTTAGTCACTTACTCGTCTCCGGCCGGCACGGGTACCAACATGGGCAGAGGGGATGCCGGAGGTGGGGTCGCCTGATGGCCATGGTCCTCCAAGCCATCAACTCCAGGAGTCTGCTCTGGGGTGGTCAGCTGTGGGGGTGATGGGGTTGTCTGCTGTGGTGGTGGTGATGGAGTGGTCTGCTGGAGTGGTGATGGAGTGGTCTGCTGTGGTGGTGGTGATGGAGTGGTCTGCTGTAATGGGGATGGAGTGGTCCGCTGTGGTGGTGATGGAGTGGTCTGCTGCCCTGGGGTTTGCATCCCCAGACGGGAAGCCGGGGTCCTGGGCCCACCACCCCTACTGAAGGGCAGTCGACGTCCCGTCATCTGTGGATAAAATCATGAAAAGAAAGGTTAGTCTCAGGATATATATAAACCTATGTATATATGTTTAACAACTACATACTCTGTGTCTGTTTCAGTTTCAAATTCCCCCTCAGTTTCAGTGTCACTGTGGTTATCTGTTTGAACAAGTTCATCAGTATCCAAATCAGCCCTAGACCGTTTTGATCGAGAGACAAGGTCTTTGTCAATGTGTTCACCCCCCGTAGTGGCGAGTGTCTCGTCCATTATGACTGGATCAATGTTGAACAACAAATTCGCATCGTTGAGCTCGTGTGGTGCAAGCTGATAAGCGTCATCGACCTCCTCGGAGACATTGTCAGTGATCTGACTTCGGGCCTTGGCCTTGATTACTGCATACCAGTCCCGATGTCCTCCCGGGAAGTCGGTGTAATAAACCTGCTCAGCTTGTTGGGCAAAAATGAAGGGATCAAACCCTTTATATCTACCATTCTTCTTGACCTCAACTAAGCCGTAGTTGTTGTCAACCTTTGTTCCAACACCGATTGTGTTGTCGAACCAATCACATTTGAATAGAACAATATCTCTTCTTAGTCGTCCAGAGAATGAAACTTCAACAATCTCCGTCAGCACTCCATAAAAGTCTTCTTCCAACTGACCGGCGGTGCCTTTAACACAAACCCCGTAGTTATGGGTGCGCATCCCTTCACTCCATTGAAGAATATTAAACTTGTAGCCATTTACGTAGTAAATAGGCCATTTTTTAACAGTCTTCACCGGCCCCCAAGAAAGGGCTTGGAGTAAAGAATCTTCAATATGGTTGTTAGGGTCTTGTATCTATGTACAACATAAGAAGTAGGTCATTGTTACCATATTGACGGGAGTTAGAAGCAAATAGGCTTAAAAACACTTGGTATACGGGTCTTACATGTTGCGCGAACCAACCAACGAACTTGGATGACACCTCACTATGAATTTGGTCATCAGTTAAATCATTTTGCTCAAGTTTTAGCATATCTGTGTATAAGCTATTGAAAGAAACAAATAAGTTTAATATAAAAGCTACGTTAAGAATGTATAATATAACTTCTATGACTTACTCAATAAAGGGTTCCACTTCTGGGCAATTGAGAAGAATGTACAAGTGAGCCGCCTTTCGATCTTTCTCATCAATGTAACATTTTGTGAGCCTGCCCCCCGGGTGACCAGGATAGTTGAAAATCGACGTTTGTTCATCAAACCCTGTGCGGCTGGCTACACCAAGATTGCGGGGAACTCTACTCATTCTAGTTTCTATCTCCGTTGGAAAATAGAAAGAAGCAAAGGTTGTCATTTCTTCGACTAAGTATGCCTCACAAATTGAAGCTTCAACGCAGGCTTTGTTCGACACTTTATCTTTTAAAGAGCGTAAGAATCTTCAACATCATTAACAAGGTGGTGTTAAGTTAGAAAATACTATTATAAGCATGATTTGCAACTAAATTAAAGAGTTCACCAAGCATTCACCTTTCGAATGGATACATCCAACGATACTGCACTGGGCCACCAACCAAGGCCTCGTACGGTAGATGGATAGGCAAATGCTCCATGGAGTCAAAAAAACTTGGTGGGAAAATCTGCTCCAACTTACAAATCAATACCGGGATAGTTTCTTCCATCTTCACAAGTTTCTCCACACTCAACGAAGTAGCCGTCAACTCCTTAAAGAAGTGACTCAACTCCACTAACGGTTTCCAAATAGGCTTCGGTAAGGCATGAAACGCGTACGGGAGTAGTTGTTGCATAAACACATGGCAATCATGACTTTTCATGCCAAACACCCTGCCCTCCTTCACGTCGACACATCTACTCAAGTTAGAAGCGAATCCGTCAGGCAGGGTCAACCCATTCATCCAAATACACACAGCAATCTGTTGTGGTCTAGTTAAAGCATATTTTGCATGGGGTTTAAACATTCTTCCACGTCCCGCATCCCTCAACTCCAACTCCTTTCTGGAACACCAAATCGGAAGGTCTAGACGACTCTTCTCGTTGTCCTTTGTTCTCCCTTTGATGTCCATAACAGTGTCAAAAATATTCATGAAAACATTACGTTCAGTGTGCATCACATCAACGTTGTGTCTTAACAACAAGTCTTTCCAATATGGCAAATCCCACAACACACTCTGCTTCACCCAGTGGTGTTCCTTACCGTAACCCGCAAACTCCTTAACACTCTTGTCCCAGATGTAAGGATACTCTTCGACCCTCTGCCAAACTCGTGCACCAGATAACCTACGGGGTGGAGGTTCGTTAACAACCTTGTTCTTCTTAAAAGCGGTTTTGTTCCTCCTAAACGGGTGATCCAACGGTAGAAACTTTCTATGACAGTCAAAGAAACTTGTCTTGCCACTAACAGGGAGTGATTCCCCCCCGGTATGTTCCATGCATACAGGGCAAGCAAGCTTCCCAGACGTGGACCATCCAGAAAGCATACCATAGGCCGGGAAGTCGTTAATAGTCCACATCAAAACAGCACGCATCATAAAGTTGTTCTTCAAAGACACATCGTATGTCATTACCCCGACATCCCATAACTGTGATAACTCTTCAACCAACGGTTGCAAAAACACGTCTATGTTCGCCTTTGGATTTTTGGGTCCTGGAACCAGTATAGATAGAAACATGACCTCCCTCTTCATACACATATCAGGCGGCAGATTGTATGGGGTCAGGATGACTGGCCAACAAGAGTAAGCCCTTCCGTATTGACCGAAAGGGTTAAACCCATCAGTACATAGTCCAAGTCTTACATTTCGCGGCTCGCTAGAAAAGTCCGGATATAGCTCATCCAAACACTTCCATGCTTTCCCATCGGAAGGATGGCAAAGAAACCCCTCTTGTGATCGGTTCAGAGCATACCAACGCATGTGTTTTGCCGTGGACAATGAGGCATACAGGCGTTGAAGACGCGGTGTTATAGGGAAGTACCACATTTTCTTCCTGGCCGTCCGGGTTACCTTCCCTCTCCTTTTAACGGTCTTGTAGCGTTCCTCATTACAATGCAGACATTTCGTGACACTCTCGTCTGCAAACTCATTTCTGAACAGCATACATCCACCAACACAACACTCTATCTTCACACAACCCAGCCCCAAGTTTGCCACTTGTTTCTTAGCACGGTACAGGTTTGCTGGCATTCTGTGATTACTAGGCATGGTGGAACCCATAAGACTGACCATCCTATCAAAACAACCTCCAGAAAGATTATAATCTGCCTTTATGCTTAAAGCAGCTAGGGAGGCGGATAACTCAGTGTGACTGTTACACCCGTCCCACAATGGAGTCTGAGCCGCCGCCAACAAATCATAAAATCTCTTCACCTCCGGATTAGGATCCTCCTCTGCATTGTCAGAGTCCCCATGACCTGCTTGGTCATTATGTTCCAGCATACGCCCGGTGGAGGGTCCAACATGATCCATCACCATTTGTTCTATGTTGTTGTACGTATCCCTGTTTCCTCCAACCTCGTAGTAAGACTGTTGCACGGTTACGTCTGACGGTCTACGCGGTAGCTGCTCACCATGGTTGTACCAGCAGTGGTATGTTTCCATGAACCCTTTCTCAGTTAGGTGGCACATGACATCATCCGCGTATTCAAAACTCATGCATTTGCACCTTGAGCATGGACAACGGATCTTCTGAGTCACTTCAAATCCAGGCGTGTTTGCCGTAGCGAACGGAATGAACTCCAACAGCCCCATCATAAACTCCTCAGTCACTCGCCGATTGCGATCTAGTCGGTTGTACATCCATCGCCGATTTGCCGGTACCTCCATTTACAATATCTAACAAGCACGATTTCTGTTACCTTACACGTTTAAATTTTTATTTAACTATCGGTTGTGAATCACTCTATCTCTTTGATGTTGCAAATTGGTGGGGCCCTATCCCATTCGGGATGAATATGCAACCATCCGTAACCCATCCCATAATTGTATGTGGTCTATCTTGAGTTGAATGAATGTTCATTTGAAATTTCGGCAGCATTTCGCATTGGTCCCCGAGTACACAGAGATACGTACGGTATGAAACACCACACGCAGACATGCACCCTGGGGACAATACGAAACACCATAACCGAAATTTCATACCAACATTCATTCAAATTCTCAAGATAGACCACATACAACATTGATGGGTTACGCCCTACAGGTTACAAATTCATACCAAACTGTCCAACCGGGACAATTCAAGATCCAACACAACACGGTACATCGACCGGTTGTTTTGAAACTTGAACGGGAATCTAATGGGTACACACACGACTAAACCCTACATTATTAACGTTGTGTTTCATTTTTTAAGTTCCCTAATAAAGGGAGCCTGCCGAAATTTTGGCAGAGTCTCCCCTGTAAGTTAGACATTTCCCAAATTTACATATGGCCTGTTACATATAGAAAACTTCCCAGTATAGATAAATAAACATATCATACGCATTGTTTATGATATTCACAGTTATGAACACAAAATCATGTTATCAATATATGTCATCAACGGCTAATGAGCTCTGCTCTCCACTAACAAACAACATTACACATGCATCATAAATCATGTTATCAGCACACAAAACCAATGCCTAATGAGCTCTGCTCTCCACTAACAAACAACATTACACATGCATAAAAAATCATGTTATCAGCACACACAATCACTGCCTAATGAGCTCAGCTCTCCACTAACAAACAACAATCAACATACATACACTTCAACACATACAACACACATAGCCGGATAAGTTAGCGTTAGGGGATTACCATCGAAAGAGAGATAGCGATGGAGACAAACCTGATGAGAGCCAAACACAGACCACGCGTAAAGTGTATTGGTCTGCATGACAAAGTTGATTGTTAACAGTGTTAATCAAAGTTCCCAACATTCAACTGGTTTCCATAATGAAGTTTCTAAAGATGTAATAGATAAGAATGTAATAACTTTTAGCTTTACAACTGACTAAGTTTATATCAACTTAAATAACTAATTTGACACATATTAAGAATAGTAGTTGGAAGTAGTTTTTTTTGTATTAATGTTATTGAATATTAACATATCTCTAATATCATTTATTATACAAAACATTAATGATTTTAGGAATATATACAAGCAAAACATTTTTGATAAATGAAATGTGAGGATGATCAGGAAGAGCCATGGAAGAAGAGAGTGATGAATGAAATGTGAGGATGATCAGGTTACAGTTACAGAGGTCAGGAGATGGAGCTAACAAGTTTGGTTTTTTTGGCAAATCATTGCATTCCCTCTCTCACCACTATTCATTCACACCTACACCTACAGGTACTTTCAACGTTACTAACAATAACAAACTTGCTTCTTTTACATTCCAATTCTCCTCATTCCCTCGCTATGTTGTCAAATATGTATTGCTCTCTGAAGAACTGGGATAGTGCAGAGAGTGTAAGACAAATGATGAAAATGGGAGGGGTTCGGAAAAATTGTGGTAAGAGTTGGATTGAATTGGGAGACAGCATTCACCGATTCAATGCAGTTGATCAGTCTCATGCTGAAAAGGAAGCAATTTATAGAGTGCTGGAAGGTCTGATCCAAAGAGCTAAGTTGGAGGGCTTCATACCCTTGACTGATTTGGTTTTGATGGAGAGCAAGTTACCGAAGCATCCAATTCATAAAGTGCCTTCAAACGTAAATAGGGCACATGTTTTTGCCATGTTTTATCATGTTATCGTAATTAACTGCTAGCGCAAGATGAAGTCTTCCCCAGACTACTTATTTGGCTGAGTGAGTGTCAAGATAACGAGTCCTATTTTGACTTTGGTCAGTGACTCTGTGTTTGTTTGAGAAGGTGAGATTTTGGAAGAGGAGAGAAAACTGAAGCAGATGAAAAGAATGTGACATTCACTTTTCTTGGTAAAGGTTGGATCTCAAGCCTAAACTAGCTATTCCAAACTAAATCCCAAAATATGATTTAAGCTAACCAACCTAATAGTGACCAATATTATTCATTACAGCCTAGAGATATGGAGAAATTAGTTCTCCAGAATTTATTTAAGTTTACTCAAAGAAATTACGTTGAGGACGATGGGCAAGTGGTGCTGCATCAATTCACGAAAGAGTAAAAGCAAATACGCAGAATCAGAAGTAGAAAGGATGTGAGAAGTGCTGGTTCAGGTACGGTTGTTAAGGTTGATGGTGGTGATGGTAGTGGAAGTGGGTGTTGGTTTTGTTTTTCGCGCCCTAAAGTGTTAGAAACGCCTAATGAATCTCCGTCTAGTGACCCTAATAACCTTAATTTTTTTACTCGTGCTATGTTGAAAAATTTGATTGACAAGAACGATTTCTATTCCAAAGAATGCAACCCCCACCTTTGATGTTGAAGATTCACCGCGTTCTCAATTTGAACGATGAAAATTTACCAGAATGATGAATTACGGCATTGTGGCTCATCGTGAATTATGGGGCAATGTTGATTGGATGTTCAATAAAAATTGGTAGAATTGAGGCTTGAGAGGTGAGAACAGAGAGAATGAAACTGCATTTGTGTTCATGTGCATTTAGGGCATTGTGGTGCAGTGAGTTATTATAGACAAAGCCATTCAATGATTACTGATTGAAGAAGTTATATGGATTGGGAAACAAAAGGATTTGACATATAACAGAGCAGGCTTGATCAACTCCTGCTGTAGAAGAGTTTGGTGAATAGTGGATTCTTTGACATTCTGGAGTCTGAGTCTCTTCTCTGCATAAGAAGTAGTGTACATACCAAGACTGAAAATTTTGAACACTGCTATTTTCTTTTTTGATTGGTTTCAATATGTATACAATTTTTTCCCTCATTTTGGGAGAGGCTCTAATTATGTAATTCTATTGATTTGTTTAACATAATTAAATTGATATATTTAATAAATGTTTTTTCGTGATTAATGGACATGGAGAATATTACCCTCAACAAACTTGGCTGTTACGTAGTACCTTAAGCTAGCTTTTTATCATCTGTTACGTAGTACCTTAATGCTATTAGTTTTAATTATAAGTTTTTCTTTAATTTCAATCTCCATTTTATGACTTTTCCTAAAAAACTTTCTGCTTTCAGTTTTATTCATTTTTATTTTCTACATTTAACAGAAATAATATTATAGTTTTACTCTTACCAAAGATTCAGCAGAATAATGTTTTTTAGTTTTCATATTTCTTCTACTCTTCATGTACAAAACAGAGGGATTAGATTTTCTTTTGTTATTACACAATGAAGTGTTATAGTGTCTTTCTCTCATTCCTTCTTTTTCCTAGCAATGGTGTTCAACAGAGCTTAGTCTCTCCCTTCCTGAAATCACTCATAAACTGCCTATCCTCTCTCTTATAAGATGCCTAACATGTTATATATACAGTTTCAGTGGTACAGTTTCAGTGGATTCTCCTTAAATTTTATCCAACATTTGCTTTAAGCTATTACTATAAGCTAAGTAGTATTTTGCTCAGAAATGCTTGGCCTAGACTGTTGCACCTTCTTCATATATTTATAGAGCAAACTTTGTAGTTTAGAATCAAACTAAGACAAAAATATTAAGGAAACAAACTTTATCATGTCTATTATTTTTTGCCAGCATATCCCAATTCACTCAATATCCAATTCATATTTTTACTTCTATTTTTTTTTTGAAAAACAACATGGGTAACAGAAATTACACAGTTGACCAATATAAACAGAGTTAAGAGAAAGGGTGGAAGTTTGATACCTGCGACAGTGTCGATGAAGACTGTTGCTGGTGAGGTGAGCGTGAGGATGAGACCTTCACCGGTGAGGCCCCCAACTTCACCGATGACGTTACTGACTCTGCTGAGCTGCCACCGACGGAGGTTCTGAACGGGACGGAGATACCAAAAACCCAGATACCAAAAACAATGATTTTAAATCAGATACCAAAAAAAATGGTTTTAAATCAGATACCAAAAACCCAGATACCAAAAACCCAGATCCTTAAATGAAGTTATATAGTCAGAAACCCACAAACCCAGATACCAAAAACAAAGCTCAGAAACCCACAGAGCAAAAAAACAGAGATGGAAAAGGTATTGGAATGTTACCTGCGATGGAGGGAACAGGGGACACGTTGAGGACGGAGCACTCAAATGGTCAAAGCTTCCAACCGAGGTCCTCACAGAGGAGACGTTGAGGATGGAGCACTCAACGGGTCAAGGTGGTTCGGTCGTTTGGAGCTTCAGACGGAGCACTCAGAGATGGGGAGGGATACAGAGGGAGAGGGAGATCGTCGGAGTCGGAGGGAGGGAGAGAGCTGAGGGAGGGAGGCAACTTTGTCAATGGGGGACACGTTGAGGACTCCGAGAGGAGGTTCGGAGGTTTCGACGGGGAGGGATACAGAGGGAGGGGGAGATTGCCAGAGTCGGAGAGGGAGGGACAGAGCTGAGGGACGGAGGGAGAGAGCTGAGGGAGGGAGGGAGAGAGCTGAGGGAGGGAGGGAAATTTGTCTTAGGGCAAATGATTGGGAAAATGGGATAGTCCCGAAATAAGTTTTACACATAGCGACGGCAGACACCTGTCGCTATTATTAACAGAATAGCGACGGCTGAGCACATCTGTCGCTAAAATACCAAAACTAGCGACGACTATATCCGTCGCTCACTTTACAAATCCTTCCAAAATTTTGAAACCCTTCAGGAAACTTAGCGACGTCAAGACAGCGTCGCTGAAACATAGTGACGACTCTACCTCCCGTCACTACCTTGTGGTCTGATAGCCCTATAGCGACGGCAAGATTCAGTCGCTGATGTCTCCGAAGACATAGCGACGGCACAGTTACCGTCGCAAACTTTTGGCGCCAATAAGGGGGAAACAAAAAAATGGAGGGAACAAAATCTAGCGACTACACTAGCGACGGCGTATAATTAGCGACGGCACTAGCGACGGTCGTTGTCATACTTTTTAGCGACGGGTTACTGTGGTCGCTAACTTAGTCACTAAGATATATTCCCCGTCCCTATTTCCTAGTCGGTCGCTAATTCAGTCGCTAATTAGCGACGACATTCGGTGGTCGCTATTTTGAGGTGGCTAATTGTGATTTTTTTAGTTGTGTTGTAAAGCGATCAAAGAATACATAAGACATCACTGCAAACAAGGATGTTATGCAAGGGCGGTGACTCACGTTCAATTGGTTAGGTGATTGTGGTGCAACAAGGATAGGCTCAAGGTGGTTCTATTGCCGCTACAAGACGATGACTCTATGGACCTGGTGTGGATATTTGGCTTGATGGTAGTTTGGTCATAGTGAAACTAAGAGATCAAGATGGAGAAAAGCCCCAACTGTAGGAAAAAGAAAGACCCCAATGATCCCTTCTGCATCATCAAAACCTGACGTGGGTTTTTAATCAAGGTGGCAAGTCCAAGATGTATGTCAACTTCAATATAAAGATGTAAAAAAATTAAATAAAAATGACTTGTTTGATACACTTTTAAGATATAAAGGGCTTATTTTAAACATAAAAATATAAGACTGACTTAAAACAAACTAAAGATATAAGAGACTTAAGTAGTAAGAGTGGTCATGGTGAGGTTCATTTTAGTTTTGAGGTAAAAATTGAATTGAACAACATATAAAAAATATTTACAATTTGCTTTGGTTCGGTTGAAAAATTATGAAAACCCAAGCAATTTATTATAGATTGGATTGGTTCAGTTTTATGAGTTTAAATTTTTATTTAATTATCAAACATGTGAATAATATAATAGCCATAAACCTAAACATTAAACAATATATTCCAAATAAAATTAAAAGTAAATCAAAATATGGTTCATTAAGTATAAAATATATCACAAACTAACTCGTAATAATTTTGTTCTCAATTAATAACTTCTATTTCTTATGTTAGGTGTAAAATATAAAAAAATTCCAATATTCTATTCAATTATCAATCAATTATAAATCAAAAAATATATAAAATTAGAACATGACATTCAACACTTGCTAATATTCTCAAGATCTCATAAATTTGTTAATGAAAACAATCTCATAAATTTGTTAATGAAAACACAAGAATTACTTATAAACTAATTTTGAAAACAAGAACAAATACTTATAAATGTGTTATTTTAAAAATACAACATGAGTAAAAAATCATAAAATAATTTTAATTTATAAAATTAAATAAAAGTATATGTTTTAAAGTTTTACGTAAGGGAATTGCAAATCGAATTAATCTGTATAAAAAACTATATTTGTATAACGGTTAAAATTTTTACGGTTAACAGTTCTAGCGTTGGTTTCATTTGATTCGATTTCGTGGTTTGGTGCGGTCTTGAGAGCAACGTATTAAATACTTCAACAAAAGATAGATATGAAAGTTTCCTATCATGTATTAATTGAAATTGATAGAGATCCCAAAATTAAAAGTCTTGAGAGCAACGTCATTCATTTAGAATTAGGTACTTTTTATCCCTCAGCATATTTTTATGTTGGTTATTAAAATAACTACTATAAGTATTTTTTAATATCAGTTATTTTTATAATTAACTGGTATAAAAAATATTTTTTAGATTAGTTATTTTAATAACTGATGTAAAAAGTAATATTTTTTATACTAGTTATCAAAATAACCAATATAATAAATTTGTATAAAAATAATTAATAAATTTTATTATTTAATTTATCGCAAAATATTGGGTTAGCACCAAAAACACTTAAAATATTGGTTATTTTTTAAATTAAGAAAATATTAACTATTATTTAATTTTAAGTGTGTTTTTAGATGAACCTAATGGTGTTCTTGTATTCGAAAACCGAAACTCATCAATTGGAGACATAAAAATCATTGAAATTAGACCTCTTTTAACAAACAATATTTCTCCATATAGTTAATCTTTAATATGCTAAAGTGACTTAGTTATTTAAACCATGCCAGCTTTTTTTATTTTTGTAACGTATCCTAAGGACAGTGATTTTAAAACATGAACAATTTTAATTAAAGTAAAATTAACCTCCTCTTACTTTCTAAGACATGTCTAAACAAATTTCCTATAAAAACTTTATGCACAGAAAGTTGTTTCTCCTATAAAACTAACATTTAAGAATAATAACAAGTTTTTTCTATTGAATATAAAAGCCCCCGGAAAATTAGGATGGGATCAAGATCTCATTGAAGCTATGACTTTCCTATTCAACAAAATATTTTCTCATTACAGGGGATCAAATTTGTGTCAATAGACTTATACTAATATTTGTTTAATTAACTAAGTTAGACTTAAGCCCCTGAAACTTTCATTATAATTTATAATTGTTAGTTCTAATGAAGGAAGGATGTGACATGGTTATAAGTCATTGCTTTAAAAGTAAAAATCCAACAAGCTTTTAGTGGAATTAAACGTCAATATTGCTTCTCAATGGTTTACACAACCACACACATTCATTGCACTCTAAAACTCATATGCTGGAAAGAGAAAGAGAATAAAAAAGAAAGACAGAGAAGGAGAAGAGCAATTTGCTTACATAGATGTGTATTACAAGTTGGTTGAAGGGTCCATTTTATAGAGGCTAGACAGGGTCAAAATGGACAAAATAATCATTAAGACCACATAAGCGTCGATTCCTTTTAAGTCATCATCGATCATTCACAAACTAGAGTCAATCCTCTATAAGCCAGGGTCGACCCTTCACAAGCAATGGTCGACCATTACAATTGATTTTACAAAATGAAAGGATCCAACAACAAAAAAGTGTCTTTTTGATCTTTTAACCCAACCACCCAAGCTTAGCGGCCCACGTGTGTGATATGGGCTAGTTGGAAATCCCACACCCTGACTTTTTATTCAAAATACCAAAGGGGGTTCGTAAGAATATATAAAGTCATGATCAAAGTGAAAACTTTCAACGTGTGACTTGGAAAGACATAGGAGTCGGAAAGCCTTTATCCCAATAATAATTACGAAAAAACAAAATTGTACAAAAGGACTAACAATTAATAAAAAACACAATGAAAAATATTAAATAGGCTTGATTACATAAAAAACCCTATAATTAGATCACCCTCTGTTTTATTGGTAAAACGCCCCAAAATATTTTAAATGCTTGGAAAAAAACTCTTGTAAACTCTATTAATTAAGTGTCAAGATGACTAACCATTAGCCACCTCACCATTCACATGTTTACTAAATATCCCCTCATCAACCCTACCCATATTTTCTTCTCTCTTCCTTATTCCTCTTCTTCACACCTTATCCCCTTATTGCCCCTTCCTTTTTCTCTTTTTCTTCCTCTTCTTCCTTTTCCTTTTCCTCCGCACTTTGCATCTCGTCCTCACAATTTTATATTCTCGATCAAGTTCTACCACTCCTTTATCCCAAACCAAAACCACGCTGTAAAATGAAAATAAGGATAAATTTTCCACATTTTAAAGTTCTGTCACAACCTTGTTACATCAAGACCCAAACCACAGAAGAACCTGGGGTCACGTTTTAAAGAAATAATAACAAGTGGGTCGAAGAAAAGAGTCCTTAAATGTATATGTGGAAAATAATTGTATAGTGGAAGAAAAGAATGTGCATATAGGGCATTATCTCTTCTTATATATGAAGATATGAGAAAAGATCCAAAATAATTAAGAAAAGCCAAGAATTTCAATCCTATTAGTCTCGCTTAAGCGTGAAATTTGTCGCTTGAGCGAGACCCTATCTCTCGCTTGAGTGGGCAAAGACTCGCTTGAGCGAGCAGGATCCAGAAAGCAACACACGGGTTTCCGCTCAAGCGGCCACACCCTCGCTTGAGTGTGATTCTTCCATAATCAACCCTTTATATTTTTTCTTGAGCGAGATAACCCTCGCTTGAGCGAAAATCTCATAGAATCAAAACATTGCATTCTCGCTTAAGCGAGTCACTCCTCACTCGAGTGAGAATCACATAGAACTTGACCCATCCCTTTGCTCAAGGCTTGAGCTAGCAGCAAGCGAAACCATTTCCTCTAGCCCTCATTTGAGTAAGAATGCTCTCACTTGAGTGAGAATAGTCTAGAGACCATAACACTGATGCAACAACACTCTCGCTTGAGTGAGATTATCAAATATCAGAATCTGAACTCCATTCACCCAATACTCAAGGATCCAAAATCACAATGCCATTCATATTAATGCATGCCTAAAATTAAATACTAAACTCACAAAAACCATATCATATAATTAAATTTGGGCATGAAAATTATCATTCATCATTCATTCCATAATCATATACATGTAGGTTCATGCCATCAAATTGGAAATCTAATTCACATATTCATAATATACATCATCATTTACAAAAACACATGGCCGTAGATCAATTCTTCAAAAGAATGGGGTAATGTTTACAAAATAAATTAAGCCATATACATCATGATATGGACAAAACCATCAATCATGTACATCACCGGCCAAGGCGTTCACTTACAACTATTTTACCTTCATTCAAGGCACTTCCTTTCCAAAAGATTCCCTCACCCCATGATAATCTTGCATCACATTACTTAAAAGAGACAACATAGGAGAGTGAATCATCACATTTGAAATGACAAAAATAAAACATTCGTGATCATATGCATACATATATAAACCAATATGTGCTTTGAAACACAAGCACTTAAACACAATTAAAATCATCATTCCATCATAATAGGAATACATAGCCAATATATACTCAATTCACAATCAATTCCCATTGCCACCAACTATGGATTATTATAATTTGTTCTTGAGTTTTATTATGAAGTTTTCATCTTTAACAATTTTCTCTTTTCTCAAGGTTTCACCTTTCCATCAATCATCACCATTCCAATATCTTAATCTTATTCTGGCATATCTCTAGGCTATATGCAAATTCTCTTAGGCTAATTCATATGCATAAAGAATGTACTTAATGAATGCGAATTCGACTATAGGAAATAAATCATCAATGTGGGTTTCAAGCATACATGTACAATCATGCCCCTACTACAGTAGAAAAATATGTACACACATATATAATAATTCTTAATTTTACTGGTACAAAACCACATCGCCCATAATGCAACACTAGTCATTTTCACCATGACAGTGGTAAACAACATCAATATCAAAATGGTATTGCGGGCCAACCATGATCGTGCGATGGCAGCTGTGATCCAACAAGACCACCAGGGACATCTACTCCATAAGGAGCGACCCCCCACCGGGTCAACCACATGCAATCCCTCGTGATTAAGCATGGACAGCTTCATGATTCCACCACTAAATCACTAGGGTAAACAAATGCTCGTGCATAGAGCCGCCCTCCCACTGGGCCAACTGAAGGAACCCCTAACATTCCATACCGGCAGATATGCCATGGATGTAATGTAGATGAAAATCATAAGCAATCTTATACTATGTATTCTACCATCCAACTCGTTAATCATCCATTATCATCATCATTTTCACCAACTTCTCTTAGTGGATTTAAATTTTAATAAGTCTTATTATTCTTCTAATAATTACATGTGGAATTTACATCCTTTTAACAATCCAGTCCCAACAATCAATGACATCAACACTACCAATCATTTTCCATCAAAATTCATGGGTGTGTTATATAATAACATTTCATCGACCTCACTATTAAACATTATCATTAACATTAGCAGTGAAATATACAATCTTGCATTTTATTTTATAGGCACACACGTTGCTATACATCATAATATACATCAATTTCACTACAAGCAACACACCACATATATTTAAATGCATCAAACATACTTGCCATCAAGACAATCATCAAGCCATTCATTGCATCACAACACAATAACCAAGGCAAGGCAAATATAATTCATATCATAATACAACAATCATCAATATTTCTAATTCATACATTTAGAATACATAACTCCTCTCCTACCTTTAGAGAAGTAATCTAAGTGATTAACGGTCCCACCTCGCTTTTAGATTTTGTCCTACAAAATAAGGCAATCAATTGCTCATTCAAGCATTTAACTTTTACTAAACAAATAAATATATTTTCTTCATTTTCATCATGCTCTATGCATTTAATGATCCTAAGGTTCTGATTTCATTAAGTTTTAGGAATTTCTTTCCACTAATCTAAATTTTCCATAATTTAATAAGTTACAAATGCATCAAACACCTCACCCATCATCCATAATGGGTGTCCAAAGTTCCAAAAGTGTATTATTCAATTTCTCTTATGCCAACACCATCAAAATGTAACTCTTACCATCCTTAGCTTTTTTAAAACACCAATAATTAATACCAAACTAATTGATAACTCATTTTCATACACTTAAACCATTCCAATGGTATTCAAATCTCAATTTTTCAAATTTACCAAAAGCCCTAATCCCCAACTTTAGGGTTTCCATTAAACAATAGTTCCAATAATCCCCAATCATCATTTCAAGCACAATATTGCCCCAAAATTTATGTAACATATAGCCATCACCAAAACTCAAGTTTCCAAGCCTTCTAACTTAGGGTTTCATACATCCATATGTATCTTTCATCATAATAACACCCAAATCACTATTTCTAAGCTTCAATGACCTTTAAACAACAAATGAAAGCCACAAGAAATTATGAGCTCATACCAAAGTCCAAGCTAAAGTGGAAAACAAATTTGAAGAGGAAGAGAAGTGAAGTGAGTGAAGAGATGCTTCAATGTGTCTTCAATGACTCACAAATACATGAACACCATTTGATTTTTAGTGGGAATGACTTTAGAGAGTGGGTTTTAGTTTTGTGCAAAGAGAAGGAAAGAAAAGAAAGTAAAATGAAATAGAGAATGAAGAGAGGGAGTAGGCACCGCAAATGAGGGAGGGGAAAAAGAAAAAAGAGGTAAAATTGGGTATTACCCAATGGTTAATGCACACATCCTATAAGCCTTTGTCCATTGGTTAAAAAAGAGTAAAGATAGTAGAGAAGCACACGACAATGAGAGGAAGGGAAAGAGGGAATTTACAATTTCTTTTTATCTCATTTTATTTGTATTTTCACCATTTTTATAAATATACAATGTTCGTATAAAGACCTCCTCAATTCTAAAATTATTTCAAACATACCTCTATAACCGCCCATAAATCCTCATAATTCAAAATGCATCAAATGCCCAAAAATTTCAATGGTTCCACACCTTCCGTTAAGTCATCCAGCTTTAGTAATTCCAATCTACCATTAATTCTCAATTAACATCAAATTAATTATCCTATGCATCCGGGAAGTCAAATAATTAATCATCATCACTTAAATAATTTATTTTCTAAAATTTAGGATGTTACACGCGTTCTTATAACATCTTTGATTTTTAAGTAAAATATTAATACTCTTTCATAGAAAAACTCATATTCTAAAACAAATAATTCATAAATTAGTAACTTACATTTAATTCAGCTGACAAAAAATAGAAATGAATACATAATAACTTATTAAATATTAGTCATCAATAAATTACAAAAAAACTAAAATTAAACTCTCTTTATAATAACACAATATATACATGAAACTAAACATTAGAAAGGGACTCGATCTCGCAAGACTGACTCATAACTCCTTGTTAGGTCCCAAGCAAAAATCCAAAGGTCTTCTTCCAACAACCTAGATATACTGGTAAATCTCAAAATAAAACAATAGTAAGTAAAACTCGATGATAATAGTAAATTATAAAGTTTGAACTACAACTTATCTAGCCATAACTTGGGTGAGAGTTATGGAAAATCCTCCATTATACATTCATAAATATAATGTCCACACAATCTAGGTAAACAATAAAGGTTTTTTAATTTATATTATCTTTTCACTTGTCCACTAGCTGACTAGAGCTCATAGCAATACAAGGAGTGTCTCCCTTGTTCTAATTAACCTCTTGTCTTGTTATATTTTGGTCATAAAAATCCCTTTCTAAAAGAAAGCTTGATCTTTTCTTTAATCTTTATAATTTAGGTTATATATATATATAGGCGATGTATCTTATGAGAAAGGTTCTCTTAGGTGAGAGTGAGATCAACAAATTTGAACCTTAGATCTTATCATGAATGGTTGAGATTAGAATATATCAATCATGTGAGGTTTTTAGAAAGTCATGTGACTTTTTAAATGATCATGTGGTTTTTAAAACCTTTTAATCATGACCATCCATGTATGGTTGTATAGTCTAGATTTACTCATTTTACTCTCACCTAAGAGAGTTTATACATCCCTATATATATATATGATGTATCATATGAGAAAGGCTCTCTTATGTGAAAGTGAGATAAGAAAATCTGGGTTCTACAACCATACAATGGATGGTTAAGATTAATCATGTGAGTTTTTAAAATAGTCATGTGGCCTTTTAAGTGATTATGTGACTTTGAAAAACTTTTATAGGGAAAGTGTCTTATGAGAAAGGTTCTCTTATGTGAGAGTAAGAGGAGAGAATCTAGGCCGTATAACCATACAATGGATGATTGAGATTAAAAGTTTTTCAAAGTCACATGATCGCTTAAAAGGTCACGTGACTTTCTTAAAAACTCACATGATTAATCTCAACCATCTATTATATAGTTGTACAACCCATATTCGCTCTTCTCACTCTCACATAAGAGAGTTTTTCTTATATGATACATCCCGCCCTCTCTCTCTATATATATAATTGGAACTAATTTATAGTATATGGATTTCACTTAACATGCCAAATATATATATACATATATAAACAATTACATATGGAGCATGCATCAATGTACTGAGAAAATAACTAGAATTCTGATGGTTCAGAGTCAGACTTAGAAAAGGGGTTGAATAAGTCAGAAACTCTTTTTACACAAAACGTAAATTTTTTTGAATGAAGGATGCAGTGGACTTATGAAACCAGACTTTAAGAGGTAAAGGGAGAAGAGATAGTACACAACAAATTTATACTAGTTCACTTCTAATGTAGAAGTTATGCCTAGTACCTTTAGACCTTAAGGATTTCCTCTATTGTAAAAACGTCTTTTTATAATCTTAACATAACTTATGCCATAAGTATTCTTGACTCCAGCCACTCCTAGCTTAATCCCAAGTGTTCTTTCAACAAGCAACTCCTGACTCAATACCTTAGTATTAATTTGAAAGCCTCTTCAGGCCAAACAGTGTTTCCCACAAAAACTATGGCTGGAAACACATCGGACTTGACACAAATAGAAATTTGAGAGTGTGTTTGTGTTATAAAGAACTTAGTGTACAAGATGATACAAGATGAAGAACAAACACACTAAGTATGAAAGACAAAGACTACGTTTACAAGAAGCAGATATACAAAAAAAGTCTTTTCTTTAAAGAAGAAAGCTTAAATAGAGAGCTTGAAGAATGATGCTTTCACACATGAGTTTTCCAAACTCGATTACTTCTTCAAAGTTTGGATTCTCTTCATATTTATAGGCCAAGGAAGACTACCGTTGTTAATCCATTGAAGAGAGATAGTTGTTGAAGCTTACTGACATTGAAGCCGAGAACAGGAAGTCTAAAATGAGGTTCTTCAGAATTTGCACTAAAATGATGTTCCTCGAGTGAAACATAATGAAAGTCCCTTTTGTATTCTTTCTTCTATTGTGAACTCATGCAGAAATGGTATGGTTAACCTTCTGATTATTTTCTAATGCAAGTATTGAACTTCATTAGCTTTTTTGATTTGCGTAGAGTAGCTTCCTTGATTTTCTATCTATGCGGTTGTTGGTTCTTGCACTGTGATAAGTGTTTTTAGAACACTATTTTTCACTGTTTAATTTATCTAAATTTTCTGTTGTTACTGTATTATTTCCTCCAATTTTCATGATTTCTGCTTTAATTTCACTATTACTGTTCAAGTGTTGTATTTTGCATGAATCAATGAAAATGGAACAATTAAAGAATACAATTTTGAGAATTGGAAAAATATGATGGATTGATATCTAATTGATCACTATAGAAAATATCAATTCCAAGAAATTAAATTTATCATTCCATTTCTACAAAATGTAAATTTTAAATGTTCCATTTAAATTATCAAAATACAATACTTTGTTTGTCTAATAATTTCATTGGTGAAGAAATTTTTTTTTTGACCATCCATGCACCATTGTTTACCACCTTTCACTATTGGCAAATTCAAGAAATTCCACATGGTTTTTGCTTCATATAAAATGCTACATAAACTTCTTTTTTTTATTCAAAAGAATGCATTGATCTCTTTATTTTTCCTTGGTCATTCACGGCTGCAACATCCTTGTCCCACATGACCACTTTGCTTGATTTGTTTAATCATATTGCCAATTCATTCATCATTTTCACGGCTGAAAACAAGAGAAAAGGCATTGCAATTATTTTATGAAATTTTGACCAATTCAAAGCTTCATTGCATGGATAGAAATTCAGCCAAGGCAAAGTGCTTCATTGTTTAATCATTCTTTGACAATTCAAAGAACAATTACGGCTAGGACAAGAAAGGAAAAGGCAATGCAAAATTTATCAATTGTTTAATGCATTCTTGGACCATTTCAAACATATCACACGACTGCACCAAGAAGAAAGCAAGAAATTCATTATTTTATGTTCCATGGACCAAGTCCAACTTCATTCCCACGGCTGGTTTTCTTCTCCATGACAAGTGCTTTTTGCAATTTGCAATTTAATATCCTATGTTGGCAAGCACACGGCTGAATTCAAGGCTGAAACAAAGGCACATTTTCATTCTATTTTAACCATATGTGCACCGAAAATTATGAAAGGAATGTGCCACTTGAATATGTTATGCAAGTGCCATGCATGGATGCCATGTTTTAAGGAATTTGTTTGGAAAACTTAGGCTATAAAATGGGCTGAATTTTGGACATCAAGAGCATCACATTTTGCATCAGATTTTCCAGCCACTAAACCGTGTGCAGTGCAGAATTTTTAGGCAGAATTTTACTTGTATTTTTATTTACTTTGTTGTAATTTAGAGAGAGTGAAATTGAGTGGTAGAATTTGTATACGGTGGAGGGATCCGGAACAAAGATTTACGGTGGAAAATTTACTGGGCTTTTGGAGAAACCCGTAAGTTTTATTTCTACCATGAATTGTATGTTGTATTTCCTTTCCATTATATGTATGAATTTTTACCGTATCATGTGTAACTAAATCTTTTATCTTGGGATAACGGGGGTACGATAATATTTTACGCTAATGTTATTTTGACTTGGAATTAAATAAATTTTTGTTTTCCATTTAGTTCAATTATGCTCAATGCTTTTAGTAATTCCTAACAAGAACCTAAATGATAAAACTGTATACTTACGGGTATATTAGTAAGTTTAGGTAATAAATAGAATCGAGAGATTTATTTTTACCAGAAAGCTTTGAACTAAACCTAAGATTTTTGAAATGCTTTTTGTGACCTCGGTAAAACCGTGAATGTAATCAAAATTCTTTTGAGGAAATAAAAGGGATTTTCATAAAACGATAATGGGCCTTTCTGAGGATTAAGCAGCGCTTTCCATAGGTTAGGTACATTAATAGGATTCCGAGAGGAACATATTAATTAGCTTTTGGAAAATTCGCCTTGGAAAACTTAATTTGATTCTTATTTATGAAAAGTTAAAATTCATTAACATAAAATAGAGTCTTGATCCCCCGAAATCCCAAGATACTCTCAACTCTGATTTTTAAGTGTCAAGTAAATTTTATTTTTGTATTCTGTGCAACTTAATTTTGTTTTATTTTACAAAAACCTTAAAAATCAATTGTGTGGATAATTAAATTTTAATATGCCGGTACTTTGAACACAGTCCCTGTAGAGAACGATAATCTTTTATATTACACGACATAACCTGTGCGCTTGCGGACCCTGTCAAGTTTTTGGCGCCGTTGCCGGGGACTGTTGTCCCTCAAATATCGGCAATATTGAAATTCGATTAGATCATACTTGTTAATATTTTTATTGTTATTTTTATTTTTATTTTTATTTTCTTTGTAATTTTGTATTTTGTTCTATATTCTGTGTATCTGTTGTTGTTTTATTTTTGTAATTGTTTATTTTATTTATCATTTATTTTCTATTTATGCGACAAAGCCGTAGTGTCGATCTAAACTTTGGATTTGACCCTGAGATAGAACGTACCCTTAGATCTTTGAGAAAACAACAAAAACAACAAAAAGAACAAAAAGAAAAACAAATGGCAGACCAACATAGACCCTTAAGAGATTTTTCCGCTCCAAGTACAAATGGAAGAGGATCCAGCATCCTTAGACCCACAGTGGAGGCTAACAATTTTGAATTGAAGCCTTCACTACTCTCAATGGTTCAACAAAACCAATTCGGAGGATTACCCTCTGAAGATCCAAACCTTCACCTTCAAATCTTTCTTGAATACTGTGACACCCTGAAGATGAACGGAGCCACCAATGATGCCATTCGCTTAAGACTTTTCCCTTTCTCCTTAAGAGATAAAGCGAGAGCGTGGTTATACTCTCTTCCTAAAGGATCCATCACGACTTGGGAACAATTGTCCAGTTCTTTTATCAATAAATGGTACCCAAGGAACAAGACTGATGTGCTGAGAAAACAAATCATCAATTTTTCACAAAAAGATGATGAATCCTTGTATGAAGCCTGGGAAAGATACAGGGAGATGCTAAGAGAATGTCCTCACCATGGGATAGAAAAGTGGTTGACAATCCATATTTTCTATAATGGACTAACTTCGACACAAAAGATCTCTTTAGATGCTGCAGCTGGAGGAGCCTTCATGAGTAAAAATGTTGATGAAGTTGAGAACCTGATTGAGGAAATAGCTCAAAACACTCACCAGTGGAACTCTGAGAGAGGATTACCTTCTAAAACACCAGGTAAGTACTCTGTTGATGCTCTTTCCCTACTTTCTGCCAAAGTTGAAGCATTAACATTAAAACTTAATAAAATAGGGTCAACAGGTGCTACTAATATTGTTTGTGAAGTTTGTGGTGTTTTAGGACATGGAGCTACAAACTGCCATTTAGCAATGACCCCTAATCAAGAACAGAAATGCATCAGGTGGACGTTATTGGAAACTATGGTGGAAACTATCAAGGTAACTACAGACCTCCACAAGGTCCACCTGGCTTCCAAAATAGGCCACCTCAATTCCAAAGTAACTACAAACCTCAACAAGGAACCTATATTCCATAAAAATCAAAGCTAGAATCCTTGATGGAGACATTTGTAGCTACTCAACTTAAACAAAATGATGAATTCTCTGATGCAATAAAAAACTTGGCTTCAAAAGTGGACTCTCTTGCCACTCACAACAAAATACTGGAAAATCAAATTGCCCAACAAGCCTCCTATTCTCAAAGAGCATCGGGAACATTTCCTGGGAAACCAGAGGCTAGACCATCTAACCAAACCATGGATGTCACTCTTAGGAGTGGTACTCAATACGATGGGCCAGTTGATAAGACAACAAAGGAGGAAAAGAAAGTCGATGAATCTTCATCTCATCCAGTAATTGAAGAAGAGAAACCACAAGAAAAGAAGGAGGAGGTTAAGCCATATCAACCTCCCATTCCATTTCCTCAGTACTTAGCCAAAGCAAAGTTGGACAAACAATTTGGTAAGTTCCTTGATGTTTTAAATAAATTGTATATTAATATTCCTTTTACAGATGCTTTGCAGCAAATGCCCACATATGCAAAGTTCCTGAAGGACATTCTATCCAACAAAAGAAGACTGGAGGAAGATGGTACAGTTGCACTTACTGAAGAGTGCAGTGCTCTAATTCAAAAGAAACTTCCACCCAAGCTCCAAGATCCAGGTAGTTTCTCTATTCCTTGCATGATTGGTGACATGAATATAGATAAAGCATTGTGTGATTTAGGAGCGAGTGTGAGTTTAATGCCATTATCTGTTGCTGAAAAGTTAGGATTGGGTGAACTAAAACCTACTAGGATGTCTTTATAATTGGCTGATAGATCTGTAAAATATCCTGTAGGAATTTTAGAGGATGTTCCTATTAAGATAGGAAAATTTTTTATACCTGCTAACTTTGTTGTGCTTGAAATGGACGAAGATTCTTTGATTCCTATTATTTTAGGCAGACCATTTTTAGCAACTACAGGTGCTGTGATCGATGTCAAGAATGGTAAGTTGTCTCTAACTGTTGGAGACCAAAAGGTTGATTTCAACTTGAAAAATGTTTTAGAAAAACCTTATAATGATGTTTGTTGTACTGTGGATTTTTTCGAACAAGTGGTAAAGGAAACAACCCTTCCTAATGACCAACTTGAAACTATTTTCATGATTGAGCTGACAGAAACATCTGATTGCTCTGAGGCCCCACATGACACTGAGGTCATGTGTGACAAAGTGGTAAGCCCCAATGTGGAATTAAAACCTTTACCAGCTTCTTTAAGGTATGAGTTTCTTGGCCCTAATTCCACATATCCTGTGATTATTAATGTTGAATTGAATCCATCTGAAACTGAAAAACTTTTGAAACAAGTTAGGTTGTATAGAAAGGTAATAGGTTATACAATGGATGATATCAAAGGGATTAGCCCTTCTCTTTGTATGCACAGGATTACTGTAGAAGATGAAAGTAGGCCCATAGTAGAACCACTTAGGAGATTAAATCCTAAAATGCAAGAAGTGGTTAAAAAGGAAATTTTGAAATTGCTTGATGCTGGAGTCATATATCCTGTTGATAGTAGTAAATGGGTAAGTCCTGTCCATGTGGTGCCTAAAAAGGGGGGAATAACTGTGATTAAAAATGATAAACATAACTTGATTCCTACTAGGATTATCTCTGGTTGGTGCATGTGCATTGATTATAGGAAGTTAAATAGCGCCATAAAAAAAGATCATTTTCCCCTCCCTTTTATTGATCAGATGCTTGAAAGACTTGTGAAACACTCTTATTTCTGTTATTTGGATGGGTATTCAGGTTTTCATCAAATTCCCATTCATCCATCTGATCAAGAAAAGACTACCTTCACTTGCCCTTATGGGACTTATGCTTACAGACGTATGCCTTTTGGTTTATGTAATGCACCTGCGACTTTTCAAAGGTGTATGCAAGCAATTTTTTCTGATCTTATTGAAAATGTGATGGAAGTCTTTATGGATGATTTTTCAGTGCATGGTTTGGATTTTGATAATTGTTTAACAAATTTGTGCCAAGTCTTGCAGCGTTGTGAAGAAACCAATTTGGTTCTAAATTGGGAAAAATGGCATTTTATGGTAAAAGAAGGCATAGTTCTTAGACACCTGGTGTCTGAGAGAGGTATAGAAGTTGATAAGGCTAAAGTGGAAGTGATTGAAAAATTGCCTCCACCCACAAACGTGAAAGGTATTCGGAGTTTTCTTGGACATGCAGGGTTTTATCGTAGGTTCATTAAAGATTTCTCCAAGATCACAAAGCCTCTTACAACTCTTCTGGGTAAGGATGTGCCTTTTAATTTTGATTCATCTTGTATGGAAGCTTTTTGTAGGATTAAGCAAGCTCTAATCTCTGCCCCCATCGTACAACCACCTGATTAGAAACTCCCATTTGAGCTGATGTGCGATGCGAGTGATTACGCAGTGGGGGCTGTGTTGGGGCAAAGAAAGGATAAAAAGCTCCATGTAATTCATTATGCCAGCCGGACGCTAGATGATGCTCAGGTAAATTATGCCACAACTGAAAAAGAACTGTTAGCTATTGTCTTTGCTTTTGATAAATTTAGGTCTTATTTGGTAGGTTCACATGTTACTATTTACACTGACCACTCTGCCATTAAGTATCTATTGAATAAAAAGGAAGCAAAGCCTAAATTAATTAGGTGGAGTCTAATATTGCAAGAATTTGACTTGGAAATTAAGGACAAGAAGGGTACCGAGAACTTGGTCGCTGACCACCTATCTAGGTTGACATCTAAAAAAGAAGAAACAGATAATATTCCCATCAATGAATCTTTTCCAGATGAACAACTCTTGAATCTTAGTATCCAACGTGTTCCTTGGTATGCTGATTTTGTAAATTTTCTTGCATGTGGTATCTTACCTCCTGATCTTAGCTTTCAGCAAAGGAAAAAGTTTTATGTAGATGTCAAGCATTATTATTGGGATGAACCACTCCTTTTCAAGCAATGTACAGATGGTATGATTCGGAGATGTGTTTCACAAGATGATGTCCATGCTATCTTGGATCATTGCCATTCTCTTTCCTGTGGAGGGCACATGAGCACCTCCAAGACAGCTGCTAAAATATTGCAAGCTGGGTTCTATTGGCCAAATATTTTTAAGGATGTACGTAAGTATATTCTAACTTGTGATGCTTGCCAAAGAACAGGTAACATTGGTAAGAGACAAGAAATGCCATTGAATACCATTTTAGAAGTTGAATTGTTTGATGTATGGGGTGTTGATTTTATGGGACCTTTTCCTTCCTCTTTTGGAAATCAGTTCATATTAGTGGCGGTTGACTATGTGTAAAAATGGGTGGAAGCCATTGCTTCACCCCATTCCGATGCTAAAACTGTTATTAAACTTTTCAAGAAAATAATATTTCCAAGGTTTGGGGTCCCAAAATGTGTTATAAGTGATGGAGGGTCTTATTTTATTGAGAAAACTTTTCAGACCCTTCTAAAGAAATATGGAGTTAAGCATAAGGTTGCTACACCTTATCACCCACAAATTAGTGGACAAGTTGAGGTATCCAATCGGGAAATTAAAAATATTCAAAAAGTGGTGAATACATCACGTAAGGATTGGTCTATTAAGTTAGATGATTCCTTATGGGCGTATCGAACCGCATACAAAACTCCCATTGGAACCACGCCTTTTAAGCTAGTATATGGGAAGCTCTGTCATTTACCTGTTGAGCTAGAATATAAATCTTTTTGGGCTGTTAAAACTCTTAACTTTGATCATAAGGCTGCAAGTGAACAAAGATTGTTGGAATTAAATGAGCTTGAAGAACTCCGTCTAGATGCATACAAAAATGCAGAATTTATAAATTAAAAACCAAACAATGGCATGATCGTCACATCCAACGGAGAACATTTAATCTAGGTGATATGGTTTTACTGTTTAATTCCAAACTAAAGCTTTTTCCAGGTAAACTGAGATCCCGATGGTCGGGACCATTCAAGGTGACAAAAGTCTTAACCTTTGGAGCTATCGAACTATGGAGCGAGAAATCTGGTACATTTAGGGTAAATGGACAGAGAGTAAAGCACTATCTGACAGGTCAACCAATACAACAAGCAAGTGACTTGGACTTGTTTGATGCTCCTGATGAGTAAATCCAAACGGTGAGAAGTCTGGCTGAAGACTTAAAACTTAGCACTGATAGGGAGGTAACCCTATAAAAAGTTATTGTTTTATTTTAAGCTTTAATTCTGAAAAAAAAATAAAATAAAAAATAAACCAACTATGTTAGATGCTGGTTTGGGGTTACTACAGGTAAGTTTTCTTTACCTTTTATCATCCATTTTAACATTGAGGACAATGTCAAATTCTGGTTTGGGGTGGTAGGTAAGAAAACTTAACTGTTTTGTTTTTGTTGTGTGATTGTTATTTTATTTTGCATGAGTGTTTTCCTTGATTTGTTTGTAATCTTGTAATTTACCATGATTGCATGATAAATTCACTTTGAACACAAGGCTAAAGTATCTAAGGACCCCAAAATTTTGAGTAAAATTTTGGAAATTTGATTATTTAAATGCCAAATCAATGTTTAAATAAACTTTATGTAATTAAAATTTTCTTTGAAAAGACTTTCCATGGTTAGACTTGAGCAAAAATGGGTTAATTATCAAACAAATTTTCAAAACCCATATCTTCTTGAATGAGTGAATCTTATAGTCATTAATATTCTAGAACTTGTTTTTCAACCAATTCAAAATGGTTTTTGATTATATGTCTTAGGATGATAAAGGCACAATTAGGTCTTATTCTTAAGCCTCAGAATTTTTGCACAATTTGACCCCTAGTTGCCCCTTTTGAGCCTTAAAGTGAAAATTTTTCTTTAAAACCTTTCATTGACTGATATTCTCTTAATGGTAAAGTTGGAAATTTAGTGGAGCAAAGAAATAAAAAAAGGACTTAAGAAAAATATGGTATTGGATGCAAAGAAAAGCAAGAAAAAGAAAAAGAAAATCAAAAGGATGATATTGAATGAAATTCTAAAAAGTCCATAAAAGTTCAAAAATTTGCTCTGTTAAATTTATGATGATAATTTGAATCATTCATGACTGTTAAAGCCCTTTTGTATTCCATTTTTCTTGAAATTCCTACCTTAACAATACAACCCAAGGCCACGTTACAACCTTTGAAAGACCTTTAGACTTTGACATATTTTCTATCTAAACTGTGGAGTTTCTGGTTTATTAACAAGCCTATGGTAATATTTTTGACTATGATGATTTGAGAGATACACAAATCTTGAAACACTTGAGTGAAAATTGTGAGAAGAGTATCTCAAGTCTTGACATTGAAATTTGATTCACATAAATTAAAATTGGCATTTGAATAAATCTTTTTCTGTTTTGGATTCCTTAATTTATTAAGCTTAGTGTTTTCTGTATTTTATCTTGTGAATATGGTGATTGCTTGAGGACAAGCAATGTTTTGGTTTGGGGTATTTTGATAAGTGTTTTTAGAACACTATTTTTCACTGTTTAATTTATCTAAATTTTCTGTTGTTACTGTATTATTTCCTCCAATTTTCATGATTTCTGCTTTAATTTCACTATCACTGTTCAAGTGTTGTATTTTGCATGAATCAATGAAAATGGAACAATTAAAGAATACAATTTTGAGAATTGGAAAAATATGATGGATTGATATCTAATTGATCACTATAGAAAATATCAATTCCAAGAAATTAAATTTATCATTCCATTTCTACAAAATGTAAATTTTAAATGTTCCATTTAAATTATCAAAATACAATACTTTGTTTGTCTAATAATTTCATTGGTGAAGAAATTTTTTTTTTGACCATCCATGCACCATTGTTTACCACCTTTCACTATTGGAAAATTCAAGAAATTCCACACGATTTTTGCTTCATATAAAATGCTACATAAACTTCATTTTTTTTATTCAAAAGAATGCATTGATCTCTTTATTTTTCCTTGGTCATTCACGGCTGCAACATCCTTGTCCCACATGACCACTTTGCTTGATTTGTTTAATCATATTGCCAATTCATTCATCATTTTCACGGCTGAAAACAAGAGAAAAGGCATTGCAATTATTTTATGAAATTTTGACCAATTCAAAGCTTCATTGCATGGATAGAAATTCAGCCAAGGCAAAGTGCTTCATTGTTTAATCATTCTTTGACAATTCAAAGAACAATTACGGCTAGGACAAGAAAGGAAAAGGCAATGCAAAATTTATCAATTGTTTAATTCATTCTTGGACCATTTCAAACATATCACATGGCTTCACCAAGAAGAAAGCAAGAAATTCATTATTTTATGTTCCATGGACCAAGTCCAACTTCATTCCCATGGCTGGTTTTCTTCTCCATGACAAGTGCTTTTTGCAATTTGCAATTTAATATCCTATGTTGGCAAGCACACGGCTAAATTCAAGGCTGAAACAAAGGCACATTTTCATTCTATTTTAACCATATGTGCACCAAAAATTATGAAAGGAATGTGCCACTTGAATATGTTATGCAAGTGCCATGCATGGATGCCATGTTTTAAGGAATTTGTTTGGAAAACTTAGGCTATAAAATGGGCTGAATTTTGGACATCAAGAGCATCACATTTTGCATCAGATTTTCCAGCCACTAAACCGTGTGCAGTGCAGAATTTTTAGGCAGAATTTTACTTGTATTTTTATTTACTTTGTTGTAATTTAGAGAGAGTGAAATTGAGTGGTAGAATTTGTATACGGTGGAGGGATCCGGAACAAAGATTTACGGTGGAAAATTTACTGGGCTTTTGGAGAAACCCGTAAGTTTTATTTCTACCATGAATTGTATGTTGTATTTCCTTTCCATTATATGTATGAATTTTTACCGTATCATGTGTAACTAAATCTTTTATCTTGGGATAACGGGGGTACGATAATATTTTACGCTAATGTTATTTTGACTTGGAATTAAATAAATTTTTGTTTTCCATTTAGTTCAATTATGCTCAATGCTTTTAGTAATTCCTAACAAGAACCTAAATGATAAAACTGTATACTTACGGGTATATTAGTAAGTTTAGGTAATAAATAGAATCGAGAGATTTATTTTTACCAGAAAGCTTTGAACTAAACCTAAGATTTTTGAAATGCTTTTTGTGACCTCGGTAAAACCGTGAAAGTAATCAAAATTCTTTTGAGGAAATAAAAGGGATTTTCATAAAACGATAATGGGCCTTTCTGAGGATTAAGCAGCGCTTTCCATAGGTTAGGTACATTAATAGGATTCCGAGAGGAACATATTAATTAGCTTTTGGAAAATTCGCCTTGGAAAACTTAATTTGATTCTTATTTATGAAAAGTTAAAATTCATTAACATAAAATAGAGTCTTGATCCCCCGAAATCCCAAGATACTCTCAACTCTGATTTTTAAGTGTCAAGTAAATTTTATTTTTGTATTCTGTGCAACTTAATTTTGTTTTATTTTACAAAAACCTTAAAAATCAATTGTGTGGATAATTAAATTTTAATATGCCGGTACTTTGAACACAGTCCCTGTGGAGAATGATAATCTTTTATATTATGCGACATAACCCGTGCGCTTGCGGGCCCTGTCACACTGATTTGTCTTCTTTCCTCTTTTGAAGGTAAGTGTAATTTTTCTTGATAAGAGTTTAGTTTTAAGCATTTTTAGAATTATCCTTGATTTTTATTTGATGCAAGCTTTGGAGTAACATTCTTGAAACTTCAAAAGTCAGAGCTCTAATTGATGAAGCAAGTATGTGTGCTAAGTCTAGAAAATAAAATGCATATGACTTAGCAATCCAAAAGTCTGGACGAGCATAATTGAATCAGACTCTTCTTAAGCGTTGTTCTAGGATCAGACTTTTCTTATGATGAACTTGTATGTAAACTATTTTTGATCCCAAGTAGACTTTTTCTAAAATAACTTGCATGACTCAAGGTAGACATTTTATTGGTGGACTCCCCCTTTCATTTATAACCTATGCATCATAGATTTGTAACCTGAAGCACTTAATTGATCAGGTTAGATAACATGTAGGCAGACTTAATTAAATGCCTTAATATATGTTATTAACAAATCTTGGGGTCTGGAAATTAATAACCAATGATTTCAAAATACTTTACAAACCAGACTTGGTTCTGAAGATCTCCCCTTATTTGTTGATAGCAAATATCAAGTCTTTTATTAAATAGAGTCTGTGATAAACAAAACATATTAGAGAGAGACCAACACATTTTTAGATTTCATATCAAAGACATAACATCAGACCATTTTGTTAGAATACTATATTATATTGATACTCAAGCAGATTCCATGCAATATTAAAGCTCATATATCCAATGATTTTAAACAGATAACTAGAGCATATATGCAAATTAGACTTTTAATGATCAGAGTAGACTTTTCTTAAAAAGAAAAAGAAAATAATCAAAGCCACTAAGTGATCAAAGAAATAGAGCACATAAAGATTATCAGAGCATAAAGTTTTCATGTAATCATTAGAATTTGTATAGTCACTCAAATCAGAGCATATTCTTATTCTTAGCATTCATGCTTACAAGAAAGATCAAAGCATGGCATAGAGAAATACAATCAAAATGTATTAGAGCTGTGATTATTAGAAATATACAACGTATATCAGAGCATACAAGAAAACTTGTAATGATCAGAGCATATGTATATATCAAAGCACAGGAACTTATAATGATCAGAGCATATTTATCTAAAATATTTTTAGAATAATATAAGTCAAAACAGATTTCAAGTAATTTGTACAGGACCCAAAAAGAGTAAAAATTACAAAATTAAACTCTATTTCCTTGTACTTTTACACCCCTTAACACAGATATGTACTCAACCCCTAAAAGACTTATACTCTACTCCCCCTTTTGATATCAACAAAATATGGGATATCATAGAGCCAACTAGAGACCACAGGCTGAGTGATAACTGTCCAATAATGTATAAATTTCCTTGAGAATTGGGCAAAACTGTGGATACTTTTAGAATGTTTAGTGTTAAATAGAGGAGGAATGTTAAAAGATTAAAAATCTCTCTCTTAACTTTATTTTGTATTGATAAGAAGCTTTATAGTTATAATTTTATGTTGCGGGAAGGATTTTTGGGAAGTTGGATGAAGGATTAGCATTTGGAAGCAAAAACAGGCATTTTTGGAAAATCTTGCTTAGCGTGGGATTTATCGCTTGGGCGAGCAAAGAACCTGGAGATTCATTGAAGAAACTCACTTAAGCAAGACCATTGGCGCTCAAGTGAAAATTGTCCAGAGATCTCAGTTATAGCACTTACTCAAGCGACGAAGTTTGAGTTTGGGTGAAAATTCAACAGAGAAGAAAAGAGAAAAGTCGCTTGAGCGGGATCATGGACGCTTGAGCAAAAATAGGATTATAAAGAATCAGATCTATTCTCGCTTGAGCGATGTCAGTTCGCTTAAGCGAGGATACGAAGGAAAAAAGAAATGCAAGTTGCACTCGCTTGAGTGAGACAACCTTCGCTTAAGCGAGTGTATTAATATATAAGCAATCAGCTTGTAGAAAAGGGAAGAAACAACAAAAAAAGAAAAGAGAAAATAATAAGCTTAGAAACCCTAGATTCTAGAAATCAATTTTTAGCAAGTTTGTAGATTTTTCTTCTCTTTCTCTTGGAAGATGAATGTAATGGCCAACATGAGTGGCTAATCCTTTCATTTGGGATTGGATGTAGTAAGTCTATCCTTCTATACATTGGCTCTACTTTGGTATATATATGGTAACTATTTCATTGGTTTTGGTATTTCATTCCACTTTGCTTGTTAGATCCTATTGGATAAATAGTATCTTAGTCTAGTTTTCTTAAGTTTCGGGAACATGGTTTTGGAAACTGATCTGAATAAGATATTCAGTATGTTCTGATGGTTAGGAATAACTTCTGACACATTGAACATAGAAAATAAGATGCTTAAAGCGGGAAAACTTTTTAAAATGGTTGAGGAATCAAGGTTTTAAAGGTTTTCTTAGGATTTCAGAGTCGGGGAATCGAAACAAATGAATTTTGAATTGTTACGTAAAAACCAATAGAATAGAAACCATATATATAATTGTATCCAATGTAGTGAAAGGTAAGATGAATGAAATCCGATCACATCCTCCTTATAGTTAGACTACCTTTTATCATTAGTACTATTTATGTATGTTTTACATGATCTTTATTGGTTACACTCAATACAAAAATGAATCTGAGTTTTGCTAAATTTACTAACTGAGTATTCAAGTTTCTAGTCTCCCTGTGGAATGACACTCGATTATATTACAACTGACCTAGTTAAACTTGCCACACCAAGAACCTAATTGCGAAAAAAAAAGTTAACAAGTTTTAGCGCCGCCGCCGGGGAGCGGTGAATCTTTGAAACTCAGTTCATATAAATTGGTATTGTGAATATTGTTCATAGTGCATTTTAATTTGAGTTATCCTTTGATCTTGTGCTTGACCCTTGCTATTAGTGTAATATATGCTTTTGAGAGGACAGTTTCCAAAGGAAGAATTGTAGTTTGATTCAGAAATTAAAAGGATGACAAGAAGGAATCAAAGTAAATCTAGAAGGGAGAAGCAAGCGAGTAAGCAAGGTCAATCCTCGATTACCACTTTTGTTTCTAACATTTCAACATCAACAACATCCATTCACTCAGAAGCAAAGATGGTAGAAAGCAATAACAACAACCAACCCCCACCTAGGAGAACACTTGGAGACTATGCTACACAACAAGGGCTAAGGCACTTCTCCAACATTTCCATACCTACTACCACCAGAGCTTTGGAAATGAAGCCAACATTCCATAGTTTGATCAATACTTATCAATTCGCTGGAATGGCAAATGAGTATCTATACACCCATTTGTCAACATTCAATGAATTAGTTAGAACAATGGGATTTGGACAAGATGAGATAGAAACTGCTTATTTACGTTTGTTTCCTTTCTCTTTAGCAGGTAAAGCAAAGGAATGGCTTCAATCTCATCCAAATCAATGCCTAAATAGTTGGAGTACGATAGAGGAGAAGTTTCTGCAAAGGTTTTTCCCTCCTTCATATTTTATCAAAGCCAAGTCAGATATTTCCACATTCAAACAAGGATCAGATAAACCATTTTGTGAAGCCTGGGATAGATTTAAGCCATTGCTTAGAAAATGCCCAAATCATGGCTTTGAGGACATTGCACAACTAAACATTTTTTACGTTGGTTTAAGACCGGACACCAAGATGATTCTTGATACGGCTGCTGGTGGAACGATGATGACTGTGGACGTAGAACAAGCTACAAGGATAATTGATGCATTATCTTCCATTGATCATCAAGCTCCGTGTGATAGACACCAAGTTCATAAGAAAGGGATACTAGATGTGAATATAACTGATGCCATTCTAGCTCAGAATAATATCCTAACTCAACAAATGGAAGCCTTGACACAACAAATGGCAAAGTTGCCCTAACAATTACATGCAATGCATTCTTCCTCAGTATCTACACATCAATTATAACTGAAATGTGACTTCTGTAGAGGAAATCATCTAAATGGCCAATGTTCTCAACAAGCAAGCCAACAAGAATATGACAAAAAGATTCTTAAGAAAGATTTCTATCCTGGTCAATATGTGTTGTTATTTAATTCTAGGTTGAAGCTTTTTTCGAGGAAATGGAAGTCCAAATGGTCAAGACCTTTTGTAATTCATACTATGAAACCCTATGGAGCAGTGGAACTGCAGGACCCAGAATCAAGAAGAACATGGGTAGTCAATGCGTAAAGATTAAAGCCATATTTGGAAGGAGAGGTTGAAAGACTTATCACCCTCACCCAGCTTCAGGACACTTGAAAGCATATCAGGCGTCGAGCTAATGACGTAAAACAAGCGCTTGCTGGGAGGCAACCTGGTATTTTGATTTTTTCTTTATCTGCAATTTAAGTTTAAGTTTAAGTTGTGAACTTTTGAATTGTAGCCTTGTGGTGTTTTAATGTTGTGTGTGTTTTAAGCATTGAGAGTGTTTTATCCCTTATATTGCATGGTGGTCGGAATTTTAAGGAAATAACCATATTGATAGGTTAAAAATAATGCATGTCAAAGTGTGAATTGAGTATTTTTGCCTTTTTTATAGCTAATTTCCAAAATAATGCAGATTGATGATCTTGCTTGAAAGGCAAGGAATAAGATGTGGGTTTGTGGATGTTTTAAGAGACAATGCATCTTTAAAAGGATGATTCTGGATTGATCTTTGAATGGATGATAAATAAGGATGAAAGTTTTTAGTCTGATATCTTTGTGTGGAAATTAGGAGAAGTTGTATAGTGCCTGAAATAAGGAAGTTTTTGACAAATTTGGCATTCTAGCTCAAGCGAACGTTTCATTGCTCAAGCAAAAATAGCAGACAGAGGTGTAAATACTCATAAATGCTCTGTCTCTCAAACTCGATCAAACGAGAGGATTTTTGCTCAAGCGAGACATGACCATTTCTATTCTGTGAGATTTTTGTTTGAGCGGAATATCCAAGCTCAAGCGAGAGAATACCAATTCGTTTCTGTGAATTTTTTTGCTTGGGTGAAGGTATCCACGCTTAAGCAACGAAAGAGTTATTTGATTCTGGAGAATTTTTGCTTAAGCAAAAGTGAGGCCGCTTGAGTGAAAATGGGATTAATTGTATCAGGGGGTATTAGTGTTTTCCTCGGTTAAATGGGTCACACCTCACCCAAGCGAGAACTAGGGGGAATCAGTTATGATAATCTAAACCTGTCTTGCCTAAGCGAATAAGCAATTGCTTAAGCGAAACCAAACAAGGGGGCATTCTGGAAGATTTTCGCTTAAGCGAGTCGGGAGTCGCGTGTGCGAAAGAGGGCAATTTTGATTCTAGAGAATTTTCGCTTAAGTGAAATCATTTAATTTTGCCTTTATTCAATTTTCGCTTAAGCGAGAAACTTCTCGCTTGAGCGAATACGCGTAAAGTCAGTTTTTAAGAGGTTTTAAAAGGCTATTTGGGAGTTACATTTTTCAGTTTCTCTTTTACAAATTTTTCCCCCCTTCTCCCTCATTCCCTATTATGTGCATTGTGGGAAATTTGAAGGTGCCTTCTTTCTAGGGCTTCACTATACTTTTTTCCCTTTTTGATTTAGCAAACAAGTAAGTGTTTTTATTCTTTCACATAATGTATGCAAGCAATAGGGTTCTTGAGTGGTTTTCTGTCCTTCTGAACTTATTGACAATAGAGATGCCAAGAGAACTTGCCATTGTGTTGAATTTTTCATTATAGGACCGATTATTTTCCTTTCTAGTTGTACTCTTTGATTGGAAGTGTTCTCATTGATTGATGATATGGTATGCAATGAATGATTTGTATGAATATACCATAACGCTTACCACCTGTTTGCTGAAAGTCCTGAGTGTTCATAACAACTTCAGACCTTTCATTTCTTAGGGTGTTTACTTCATGTTCTTTGTTCAATATAACCTTTTTGAAATGCCAAGGCTTGTTATGTTCTTTTTGGCCTTTAATATCCTTGTGAAATTGATATTGTCCTTGTGCTCACAACTATAACAAATCATATTTGCATTGTTGGTAAATGATTGAATGCTTTTAATTTCTTCTGCAGGATGGCCCGAACAAAGCAAGCAGCTGCCATGACTCCGGAGACCACAAGGCGAGACAAAGGAAAAAGACCAAGGACTACTGATGATAATCCTACCGTAGGACCAAAGTTTAGAGATAAGGATAGGGCCAAACGGTTTGAAGAAATTCAGCAATAGAATTTCATTCTCGAACGTAGGGTAGATTTGCGTCAAGGGGAGTATGATGATTTTATTGGGGTGTTGAGAGACCGTGATTGGCTACGGTTAGCAAACCAGCTTTGGTGATTATAGGAATTATGTGAAAGTGTATGGATTTTATATCGAAAGGAGACTATTAATGAGTATTTAGATAATCCATTAACATTATAGAAAGTAGCAAATTGTAGCTATCACTTTATGAATGAACATAATCAGTTCTTTCCCACTTCTAAAATAGAGGAAACATTGTGCCTTCCAGATCGTCATTTTCAAAGGGGCCAAGGTAATCATCCTCTCTGCATATTCAGGAAAGAAATGAAGCTGTTGACTCAAGTTTGGACTACATTTTTATTGGCCAACGTGACTCCCAATGGTCATGTGTCTAATTTGACTTATCAAAGATGCCACCTTTTGAATTGTATTTTGAATCCGAATTCACATGTGGACATAGCTCGCATCATTCAGGATAAGATTCACAAGTTTGCCAGGATAGAAGTAAAGACCTTAGCAACCGGGCAGAAAGTGAAGGGGAGTTTGGGCTTTCCGGCCTTCACTACCGGATTGTGTGCTGCTCATGGCATTGCAGTCAACCCCACTCGACCTATACACTCTTCTATTGATCGTCATTTTATTTTGCAATATAGCACACCCCCAGCAATAGGACACATGTAACACCCGATTTTCTAGACTCAAATCCTTATGTAATCTAAATAATTAAACAATAAAAATACGAATAAATTTTTCACGTTCAAAATAATTCCAAAACACCACCACGACTACATCAAGACTCGAACCATAGAAAACCAAAGGGTGAGATTTGATAATCTATAACTGGATCAGTAAATAGTTTACCCATAACGGTATACAGAAATAACAGAGTTTACAGTGGAAGAAGAATGTGTATACCGGGTATACGCCTAGTCCCATATATGAAGATATGGAAAAAGGCTCGGCAAAGCATGTAACGGCGTATCATAAGCCTAATAGACAACATCATCTTTTCACATAATTTCATGAACATACAATGCCTAAGATATATGCATATACATATCTATATGGTCATGCATCATACATCTCTAATATTCATAATCTATAACTGACCATATTCAAATTCATCCCTCAATTTATGTATTTCCAATACTTGTACGTACCTAGAGGATTAATAAATTAACATCCTATACATTCCCAAAATGATTACATAATCAACATCTATAATTAACAACATCATAATATCCATTTTATACATAACTCATTAAATTATAAAGCTGCCAGCCAAGGCATTCCATTACCACTATTTTACCTTCACAAAAGCTTTACTTTAAAAATATCCTTTTCCCATGATATTCCGGCATCAATACTAAAAAGGAGATCACATGGGAGAGTGAGTTATACATTTCAAATGACGATATGAATACAATTGAAATTATGTGCATATGCATATCAATATCATGTATGCTTTGCTAAACACATCAATGATCATCATAAATTAATAGATCAACAATATATTCACATTTTATATTCTTTAATGAAGTCATAGCAAAGCAAGCATATACACATCAATTCCAACGCCACAACTGGCCAACATCATCAATATCGACCATTCAGGTCTTTTCTCAAAGCCACCATAGGCTAACATCATTATCGTTAATCATAAATAATTATGCCCTTCATCACATTGGGCCATAACATACACATCGTCATGTTCAATATCGTTTCGTTGTATTCATGTATTTTATCAATTTTATGTGGTCTTTTAGGTACTCAATTACCCATCTCATCAACATCATACCATAATCTCTATCATCATCAATCATCCTCATATTCTGGCATATCTCCATGCTATATGCAAATGCTCTTATGGCTAATGCATATGCACAATGGAATAGACAACAAATGCGGATCCGACTATGGGAATAACACCAAGTGTGGGTCGAGCATAGGTGTGCTACTATGCCCCTATTGCAGTAGAAAAATATGTACACATATCTCAAAGCATGCATGCATATCAACATCATGTTTTACTAGTACCAAACCGCTATCGCCCATCTATAGCACTAGTCACCCTGTGACTTACAGATTAATAACATGGCCTTAATTACCAAAAGTGCTATAGGCCTCTCCCGAACACACAGCTAGAGAGTCGTGCCCCATCGGGCACCGAGGTAACTTGCTCATCATAGAGCCACCCGCCCACTGGGCTTGCCACATAGGGTGCCTCGTCACCAAACTAAGGGCAGCTTCGTGACTCATACACTAAGCCATAGGGGAAACAACAAGAATGCTCATGCACTGAGCCGTCCTCCCACTGGGCCAACTGAGGGAACCCCCTAATATTCCTTACCGGCAGCGTATGATATTCCATGGATACAATGCAATGCAAATGAAATGCATTTCTCACACTGTGCATCCTAAATGCCACTCATCAATCATCATCATCATAATCACCAACACCACCATACACACCTTAGTGGATTTTATCATTGTTGGTTTTAGCCATTGTTTTCAAGTTTTATATGTGGCATTTTTCTCTTAATACATCATTTATCATACATGCAAGTCAACACTTGCAACCAACCACAATAGCATCACAAACATCATAAATCATCATTAACATCCATTAATCTTTCATCAATACCACCACATAATCATTCAGTGGATTTTCATATCATTTTTCATTACCATTGTTTCATTTATACATATATTGGTGTGGCATTAACAGATTTCACCATTATATTTCAAACCACACATACAAAATCACACTTGTATCACTCACAATGTTACACTACGAAATCATCAATAATAACGATCATCCTTTACTCAAGGAAATGATCCACAACATCATTTGTTATTACACATTACCATTGTCATCTCCGATTCATCGGTTTATAACAAACACCTCATCATTTTATCATTCTCTCATTGGGTTCATAATCACTCAAGGGTATATCCCATAACCCATCATTAAACTCTTATTAACATTCTTCAATTTTTTCCATTCTAGGTGGTGAATATATCATAAGTAATTTCATCCCAAACGTAACAATTAATTTCGATCACCACATGTCATGCCATCAGTAAATACCCCATACACATTCCCCAAGTATCTCATAATACAATGGAAGGGGTCTATCATAAGCCCAAAATAAAGAAAATGAAATAAAATTCCATTTTGGGCAACTCGCTCAAGCTAGATGCACCTTCGCTTGAGCGAGACCAACATAGCTCGCTTGGGCGAACCCTCTCGCGTGAGCGAAATGCCTTCAGTAGCATTTCCATGCTCACTCACTCGAGCGAGACTCCTCTCACTCCTTAGGCTTTCTCGCTTGAGTGAGATTCAACTAGCCTCTTTACTCGCTTAAGCGAGATTCATCCAAAACCATTACCTCTCTCGCTCGCTCAAGCACGGCTACGTCCGCTTGAGTGAGATTCGTCCAGTAGCTTACCCTTCTATGTTGTATGCATCTCGCTTGAGTGAGACTCATGTTCTCCTGAGCGAAATTGGGCCAGAGGCCACTCCCCTGATACAAGGGACTCTCGCTTGAGCGAGATCCCAACTCGCTTGAGCGAGTTAACCATCACACGCTCAACACTCAAATGTTTCACTCATTATTACATGGCACAATCTATCCTTTTTAAAATTGGTCTAATCCGATTATCACACATGGATGAAACCATACTGTTAGACCTAATCCAACAAGTTAACCTTACCATTTTCAATTCTAATTCATTTAACTACTTACGAGGATTTTAACACCAATTTTCATCATAGCCACACATATCATTATGTATAATTATCATAAACGCTATTTCACACCTCAAGTGAGTTATCTATTCATAGATTTTCATTACCAATTATTCATGTCCAACAAAGGGACATCCCAACACTTATCATTATCATAAATATATATTTTCATAACATTCAACATAAGCCAAGCCATGATTCATCATATCATCAATTCAAACATTTAACACATTCATGGAAAGGCATTGCATTAGTTCATACATATACATAATTAACAATTATTCACTCATGCAATTTGAAATGTAAACTCCTCTCCTACCTTGAGAGAAGAACCATAACGCAAATGCTCTGATTGCCTCGATTATTCTGCATCATCGTCCAAAATACAATCCTATCAACAAACATATATACATATGCCATCAATAAACCATCGTAAGGCATCATCTCTTAAAACTCATTATTAAGTCCTAGATTTGTCTAAACCCCAATTCACACACTTATATTAGGCTTCGGGAATTCCTTTCCCAAAACCAAGACTGTCTAGGTCTCAAAAGGGCTAACCAAACCCAATGACCAAAAGATCATATCCCTTATCCACAATGCATCCAATTTCAACTTAAGTCACCATGGACTCTTTTAAGCCATCATCAATCAATAAACCCCAAATGACATATATCATGGTCCTAAACCTCATTGTATCAATTTCCACTCCATTGGTCTATCACTCATAGTCATCATCCATTATGATTATCATCTTAAGGGACACCAATGATTTATTAACATTATTACACGATTAATATTGTCATTCATCAAAACCAACTTCAATATACCACAAAACTCATTCTAGAGTGCAATATCATTAATACCCATCATTCTTAACTAAAACCCCTAAAATCCTTAACAATTAGGTTTTGTCTAGATCACTCAATAACATTCAATATCCACCATTTTCCAAGAATCCTCATAGACTCAACAACCCACATCTATTTACAACACAAAATCATTATCAAGAATCACATTCTCAAACCATCTAACCTAGGGTTTTCCATCATTTTCCTTAACACCCATAAAGCCTAATGTCCATATTTCAAACCTAAGCATCATAAAAATCAACAATGGAACAAAATGGGTTCAAAATCATACCTCTCATCCAAGCTCCAAACAAAAATAAAAACGTGAATGAGAGGAAGAAGATGACCCAACATAAGCTCCCATGTCCCATAAATGCTCCATAAATCCATGCTTAATCTTTGATTTTGGAAAAACTGGAAGTGGGAAGGGTGGTGGACGGTTTTGCCATAGAAAGGGAGGAAGAGAAGAAGAAAATGAAGAATGATGGGAGAAGAAGAGAAATCCACGGTGATAGAGAGAAAGAGAGAGGGTTTATGCAAAAATTGGACATTGTCCATTAGTCCAAAGGGTGCAACATGTTACCTTTTACCAATGGGTAATAATTCCCCATTATCCAACTGGAAAAAGCAGGGTAAGTAAGAGGGAGAAAAAAGAACGGTGGAAATGAGGGGAGAAGTGGGATTTTTGATTTTCTTTTAATTCTATTTGGCTCGTATATCACTCGATTAATATCATACGCCGTGTCCAATTAATTATCTTGTTAACACTAAAAATTATTTTAACCATACCACTATAACCATAGTAATTTTCTAAATATTCTAGGCCCATCAAATATTTAATTTGACCAAGTGAGTCCCACATCATCTGTTAAATCGCCTGATTGTAGTAATTCTCAATTTACCGATAGTTCACCTCTAGTGTCTAATAAAATCTCCCATAATTATTTGACCATAAATAATTAATCACCATTGTTCCATAAATTGTTTTCTTTAAAATTTAGGGTGTTATAACAGGTAGATGCACCAGCAGCACCAGTAGTTCAGGAGCCATCACCACTGACACCATTCATTCTCAGCTTCCGACATCCATAGAGACTCGCATTTCAGACTCTCTTACTCAGATGCATATACATCAGCAGCATCTTAACTTATAACAAACTGCTACCCATAGAGCATCCTTCATATTCACCACGAGCTCTATTCTAGTGTTCCATCAGGATAACATAATCCATGGATGACTCTAGAGGACTTCTCAGCTTATCTTGCTTGGCCTGGGGACTAGCCCTTTTTTGTAGGGGGTGGTGGAGCCTCGGGTCCGCCTGGAGGCCAGGGAGACTACCAGCCCGAGTTTGGTACAGGCACATTTGAGGAGGGTGGAGCCTCAGGAGTAGGATAGAGTTACGAGAAGCGATTGACACTCTCATTGGGTTCATTAGTTTATGATTATGTATTTTATTTCTGCATTTTATAAGTCCCTTAGATAATATGTTTTATTTTTTGTTGGTTATGACTGTTTGATGTATTTTGGATTTGCATAGTACATATTGATATTTATAGGATTTATGGCGGTTTGACATTTTGGATTGTCACTGTTTATACCATCTTTTTGAAATGCCGCAGAGTAATTAGGAGTATGATATAATTACAAGTCTTTAAGCAATAAGAAAAATTTAAGAAGTATAATATTTTGATCAAGTAACTAATATAGTTCAGTTGTGAATAAATTATGACAACTAATTAAGGATAAGCATACAACCAGATAATCTTTTTGGAAAATAAATTACATGGTTGAAAATGAGCTGATGAAGGAGATGATATGAAAATGAGCTGGTGGACTCCCCCTTTCATTTATAACCAATGCATCATAGATTTGTAACCTGAAGCACTTAATTGATCAGGTTACATAACACGTAGGCAGACTTTATTTAATTAAATGCCTTAATATATGTTATTAACAAATCTTGGGGTCTGGTAATTAATAACTAATGATTTTAAAATACTTTACAAACCAGACTTGGTTCTAAAGATCTCCCCTTATTTGTTGATAGCAAATATCAAGTCTTTTATTAAGTAGAGTCTGTGATAAATGAAACATATTAGAGAGACCAACACATTTTCAGATTTCATATCAAAGACATAACATCAGACCATTTTGTTAGAATACTATATTATATTGATACTGAAGCAGATTCCATACAATATTAAAGCTCATATATCCGATGATTTTAAACAGATAACTAGAGCATATATGCAAATTAGACTTTTAATGATCAGAGTAGACTTTTCTTAAAAAGAAAAAGCAAATAATCAAAGCCGCTATGTGATCAGAGAAATAAAGCACATAAAGATTATCAGAGCATAAAGTTTTCATGTAATCATCAGAATTTGTATATTCAATCAAATCAGAGCATATTCTTATTCTTAGCATGCATGCTTACAAGAAAGATCAAAGCATGGCATAGAGAAATACAATCAAAATGCATTAGAGCTATGATTATCAGAAATATACAACGTATATTAGAGCATACAAGAAAACTTGTAAAGATCAGAGCATATGTATATATCAAAGCACAAGAACTTATAATGATCAGAGCATATTTTTCTAAAACATTTTCTGAACAATATAAGTCAAAACAGATTTCAAGTAATTTGTACAAGAGCCAAAAAGAGTAAAAATTATAAAATTAAACTATACTTCCTTTCAACTCTACACCCCCTAACGCAGATATGTACTCAACCCCTAAAAGACTTATACTCTACTCCCCCTTTTGATTTCAATAAAATATAGGACATCATTGAGCCAACTAGAGACCACGGGCTGAGTGATTACTGTCCAATAATGTATAAATTTCCTTGTGAATTGGGCAAAAATATGGCTACTTTTTGAATGTTTGGTGTTAATCAGAGGAAGAATGTTAAGAAATTAAAAATCTCTCTCAACTTTGTTTTGTATTAATAAGAAGCTTTATAGTTATAATTTTATGTTGCAGGAAGGAGTTTTGGGAAGTTGGATGAAGGTTTAGCATTTGGAAGCAAAAACAAGCATTTTTGGAAAATCTCGCTTAAGCGAGATCCACATCTGCTTGAGCAAGACCTTTGCTTAAGCGTGGGATTTAGCCTTTGAGCGAGCAAAGAACCTAGAGAGTCATTGAAGAAACTCGCTTGAGTGAGACCATTGGCGCTCAAGCAAAAATTGTCTAGAGAGCTCAGTTACAGCACTCTCTCAAACGACAAAGTTTGAGCTTGAGTAAAAATTCAATAGAGAAAAAAAGAGACAACTTGCTTTAGTGAGATCATCGACGCTCGAGCGAAAACAGGATTATAAAGAATCAGATCTATTCTCGCTTGAGCGATGTCAGTTCACTTAAGTAGGGATACAAAGGAAAAAGAAAATACAAGTTGCACTCGCTTGAGCGAGACAACCTTCACTTAAGCGAGTGTATTAATATATAAGCAATTAGCTTGTAGAAAAAGAGAGAAACGACGGAAAAAGAAAAGAGAAAATAAGAAGCTTAGAAACCTTAGATTTTAGAAATCAATTTTTAGCAAGTTTGTAGCTTTTTTGTCTCCCCTTTCTCTTGTAAAATGAATGTAATGGCCAACATGAATGACTAATCCTTTCATTTGGGATTGGATGTAGTAAGTTTATCCTTCCATACATTGGCTTTACTTTGGTATATATATAATAACTATTTAATTGGTTTTGGTATTTCATTCCACTTTGCTTGTTAGATCCTATTGGATAAATCTCTTAATCTAGTTTTCTTAAGTTATGGGAACATGGTTTTGGAACTGAATGAGATATTCAGTATGTTCTGATGGTTAGGAATAACTTCTGACATATTGAACGTAGAAAACAAGATCCTTAAAGTGGGAAAACCTTTTAAAATGATTGAGGAATCAAGGTTTTAAAGGTTTCTTAGGATTTTGGAGTCGAGGAATCAAAACGATTGAATTGTGAATTGTTACATAAAAACCAATAGAATAGCAACCATATATATCATTGTATCCAATGTAGTGAAAGATATGATGAATAAAATCCGATTCCATCCTCTTTATAGTTAGACTACCTTTTATCATTAGTACTGTTTATGTATGTTTTACCTGATCTTTATTGGTTACACTCAATACCAAAATGAATCGGAGTTTTGCTAATTTATATGAACTGAGTATACAAGTTTCTAGTCTCCTTGTGGAACGACACTCAATTATATTACAACTGACATGGTTAAACTTGCCATACCAAGAACCTAATTAAGAAAAAAAGTTAATACTGAGCTGTTAAGAATAAGGCTGGAGGTAGACTTAGAAACAACAAGCAAAAGACCACACTATACACATAAAAGATAAGGAGAGGAAATGAAAATGACAAATGAAGAACTGGGAATAAGGGGAAGGACATGGTAAGAAAAGACATTGGTTTTGAACGTGCAGCCTCGTCATTCTTAGAAGAAGCTCAAATGGAAGTTTTCGTGAGTGTTTTCTTGGTAGGAGTATTTGTCGTTCTGTCCAAGCTACCACAAGTAATGGTTCCATAAAGCACTAACATGATCTTTATTCGGTTCTAGAGCAAACAGGATGCTCTATAGAGATAGAGATGTCTTAGACAACTTCTTAGGTCTGGGCACGTACGAAGGTTCCTTACAGTACACAGACCTAGGTGGGACTGGCTTCTTTAATCTTCCCTTTTTAATCTGGACCTGGGCGTACTAAGTATGAGGAGCTATGAAGATCTTCTTTCCTTGCATGGATAAGTAGGGATGAGGTGCATGACGATACAGACCCTGTTTCATATCAAAGTGAATCTTTCTTTGTTCTTCCCTTATGGCATAAATCATGACGTGGTTTGATGCAGAGGTCAGGGAGGTGTTCTGTAACATCCCGATTTTATATTAATTGCTGAGTGAGGTTAAACCCAAGATTAAGAAGTTAATTGGGATTTCTTGACCAATTAGATTAATTGTTTAATAATAATAATGATAATAATAGGAAATGGACTAAGGTGCCCTTGGTGGTATTTGTGAGAGTTTCGGTTCTCTCTTTCCTTCCATCCCACGTGGCCCCCACAGGTGATGGCTGATGGCTTTAATTGGATGGAATGTTGATGGGACTTGCATTAATGAGGAAGTGGTTGCTGATGGAGATTAGAGGCTGTGGCAGAGTAGCATAATGATGGGCTGAGTGGGAGTGTGTGTATGTTGATAAGGCTTTAGCATTGGGTTTTCCTACTCACTCTCTTCATTCCTCGTTGGTTGTATGTTCTGAAGAGTGAAACACTCTTCCTTCTCTCTAGAATTCATTGATGCTTCATCTTCTTCCTCTCCTTCATCTTCTTCTTCCACTCATACATGATGTAGAACCGAGTGGAGTATGCTGGTAATCAACGTGTTGCTGTGAAGAACAGCATGGGGGAGTGCAACAGCGTATGGTTGTGTGCTTTGGAGGCTGGGTTCAGGTTCCTTCCCTGTTCCCTGGTGATTATTCTTCTTCTTCCTCTCTTCCTCATCCTCGTTGATGGGTTGTTTGTGCCTCGGTTGGAAGCTGTAGCAGCTGTGTGTATGTCTGGGAAGCTTGGCATGGGTGCCTCAGTTTATGGATGATGGTCCACTGTTGTGAGGCAGAGTTGCTTTGGGAGGAAGAAGGCTGAGGGCGTGTTACTGGGTGAGGACAGAGCGAGTCTTGGTGGCTTGACGCTCGATTGGAGACAGGGTTGGTTCTCCAAAGCTTTGAGCAGTGTGTTGATGGCTGGGCCAAGTCATTCTGTTAAAGAACGTGGGACCAAGGAGCTGCTGGAACCTCCATTCCAGGTAAGGGGCGCTTTACATTTTAAATGTATGGTTAGGGACGGATCCCGGGTGAAAGCATTTCTATGTGCGTGCCTATGGTTGTGAATGTATGAATGTATAAAACGTATTAGTTTGGTGTTGACCGAGTGCCTATGATAAGGTTTATTACGCTGAGTCCTGTGTTTGGTATGATATTTAACAACATGTGATATATGGTACTAATATTACTGGTACCGAGTGGATATGTAGGACGACTGTTTGATTCCTGTATGGAATAATGTTATTGCTTCACATGACTGTGCATTATTGGATGAAACCCAATTGAATGATACCGAGTGCAAATATATGAAATGTCAGTGCATGAGATTGATTAATTGAAATATAATACCGTGTATTACAGAGCATGAGGATTTCCTGGTTATTAACTGTCATTTCAAATGTAAAAGCTCACCCCTGCACCATTTTTCAGTGTACGCAGGTGGGCCTGGAGATGTGGAGAAAGCCTTAATCGGAGTGATGGGTATTTATGTTGTTGTAGTGTATTGAGAACGCTGTACCAAGTGTATTTGATGTGTTAAGCCTTGGCCGGCTCATTGTAGCAACGTTGTATAGTGAATATAATTTATATATATATATGCTGAACCTGAGTTATTGGAATCTGAGTGTAAGTTCCTATTTGTATATATGTTTACATAGGTGGTATGTGCTGGAGTCGTCTAAAGATTAATGTTGAATGAATAATATAAGAAGTATTCCGTGTGTAGGAATGTGTATATCCATATAAGTATTTATGTTGATTTGATGCTTCTTACCGACTGGAATATAAATGATGTTGAATAAATAATTCTAAGTTAATGAATCCTGAGAGAATATAGGAGGCTTGGACCCATTTCTGAGTGAGGATCACTGGGTGGCCTTTTTACCGAGTGAAAATATGGGTAAATCCCGAGTGGGGAATGATTTGGTTTAAACCCGAGTGGAAATTTGAGTGAACCTCTCCGAGGGAAGAGTTGTTATGATGGATTAGATTGGACATATTCTAAGTGTTTTATATATATGATCCGAGTGAAGTTATACATGTATTCCGAGTGAACATGAGTACCTATTCTGAGTGAATAAGGTAATATGTATTCTGAGTGCGTAAGTGTGGAATGAGTCCGAGTGAGACTTGATGTTATGATTTCTCCGAGTGTTAAGGAGTTTGGATCATTCCGAATGGAATTGATTATGGAGGTTATTTCTGAGTAATGAATGGTTAAGGTAATATCCGAGTGAGATTGGGCATGATTGCCGAGTGTGAGGCCGAATAAGTGTTGGTCGGTCTTGGTATTAGATACCGAGTAAGATACTACTTAGAGGATGAGCTGGTTTATGAATGATGTACCGAGCGATGAACTTGTAGAATACCCCCGAGTGAATTGAGGTTGTGTTATACTGAGTGGCGTTTGATTGGAAGATATTCCGAGTGAGGGTCCATGGAGCCCGAGTGGGATAACCCTTAGTTGCCGAGTAGACTAAGTTATTACCGAGTAAATAGTTGTCTCTAGATACTGAGTGTGGCTTCTCGCTTCAGCGAGTGAGCTCTCACTCCAGCAGATCTCGCTTGAGCGAGTGTGCGTTGTATTGGGAGCTTCGCTTGAGTGTTGTTCTATTCTTCCGCTGTCTCCCTTCTGGTCGGTTTCCCTTCTTTCTGGACCCGATTCTTCATGTGAATGGCTCTCCTAGCTTCTGGTCGGCTTTTCGGCCTTCCTTTGCATTTCTTTTATTCTACCTGGCTGTTGGGTAGATTTTTGAAAAAAAAAATTTTTTCCTTGGTTTCGGCTTAATTAAATTTAGGGTGTTACATTTTGGTTTCAGAGCAGACCAAAGGTCCAATGCCAAGGTATGCCTACTGTGTGTGGGCGGTGTTGTGGAATATGACCGAGTGTCATCATTACTTGTGAATTCCTATTGGATTTTATGGACGCTTAATTATGATTAGTGTGATTATATAGCTATGGGTTCTGTTGAAGGTCAGTAGTGAAAGGTATCACTGTTGTGATGTTGATTTGAGGGTAGAGGAGTTATTGCTACCTTGACCCAGTTGCCTCTAAGCCTGAGTCGGCTGTGAGGAATTGGAAAATAGGTGTTGGAACCTCCATGTGTATAAAACTATATTAATTGGCTAGGACTCTTGTGTATGCCATGCTAATGGTTCATGGTCGAGTCATGCTTGTGGAATGGATTAAAACTTGTATATTGAGTTGGCTGAGTGAATAATGTTCCAGAGATTCCCTAGTGCGATGAATTCAAATTATGGGTGTGGTAGTGCCATTTGAGAAGGATGTTTTGTAACCTGGCGCGTGAATCCTGTATAATATATATATATATATATATGGTATAAGTGATTGAATGTGAACCCTAATTGAATATTTAGATTATGGTAGAGTCTTGGTTCCTGGTTTATGATAATTGAGTGAATGATTGATGGATGTATTTATATACTGACCTATATGTGTTGAAACGATATAATTTGGACGGGTTCCAGGTGGTTCTGCTTTAATGTTCTTGTGTTATGATTGAAATATGTGATCTGTGTGTGATTGATTATGACGCATGTAACACCCGAATATTGTGATAGATATTAATTGTGAATCGTTGTGATGATATCCTGTCTGAAAGATGTGTATATACATATATATATGCTAATGAGAATGTCGAGTGGCTTATGCTGTGAGTCAGCAAATAGGAGCTGTGTGTGATTTATAATGAAATGCATCAGCGTTGAACGCTTCTCCGAGTGGGCAATCAGATGAATGCATGGAATATTAAGGATTCTGAGATTAATCCTAAAAGACCTCCGAGTTGGACTCGAGGCCATGCTTGGAGCATGAGCATTGGATGCTTAATGGAAGTCCTTGGGTTGGACTCAAGGCAAATGCTGAGTGCATTGGAGTTGGACTCCTGGTGAATAAATCGTATGCATCTGATTTGCCGACTGGATGAATGCATGTATATGAAAAGGGTGACCCATGGAAGGTCAGGAACCCTATGGGATAGTTTTCAGCTACAGACCCTTGGCTAGATCCGTGAGGGCCCGTGGTAGCCGAAGGAGCTAGAGTTAAGTCTCGAGACGTCTTTGGGAGACCGGTACCACACGGGAAGGGCTAATGGACGAGGGGCCAGGAAGGGGACCTGTAACTGAAAAATTATTGTTAAGTCGGATCCCCATGCATATATGATAGTGCATTGTTATTTAGAATAACACGGTTGATGTAACCTTGGATGGCTGAATGAATTCCGACTGAATATGTTTGTGCATACTTAAAATTGTTATTGAGTGAATATGAATCTTATAGCCTAGTGGGTTGGCTGGAACGAATTCCGATTGGATTATGATGTGTAGGCATTGTGCTAAATTCATGTGATTATGTAGGGATGGAAATCTATTGCCATTTTACTATTTTTACATTAGTGGTAAATTGTGTTTTATGATTGCTGATGCGTGATGTGCCTAGGCGGTGCATAACAAGGGTGTTGATGTAATGTGTGCTTGAATATGCGGGTGATTTGCCATTAATTTTGTGAGTATTATCTGAGTGAAGGCAGTCGGTGTGAGTGAAATGATTGTGAGGATGCTGTTCCGAGAGACTCTCCATGCCATAGGTATTGTGGCAGAGTGCATTTTGCAGTGACTTCATGCAATTGTTGTGACCCTATAGGAATGAGGTGTCATCCTATAAGTTGGATGCAGCAATTCATGAGTTGGGCAAGTGAGACTGTAACTGCTTATGTGGATGGCTTGAGTCTATCGGGCTGTTCTGAGTGAAAATGAGAGTTGTATTGAGTGAATAATAAGTGGTTGAGTATTAAAATGTGGATAGAAGGTTGTTTAACCTTGATGTGTTTACCTCCGAGTGACTTAGAGGTTATTTGGTGTAAATTGGCTATTAGCCAATAACGTGCTGATTTAATTTTTGAGATGAATAGGTGACAAGGTGAGAGTTGCTTGGGAAAGAATTAGTATATTCGAAGTGTGAACAGTGGAATTAGATCCGAGTGAAAGCTTTCCGAGTGAAAGAATTATTGAGTAAAACCATGATGTCCCAAGTGGAACATTTGTTTTGGGGGAGTCATTACTAAGTTTAGGACCGTGTCCGAATGACACTTTGTGTTGGACAAAATCCGCGTGAAAATATTTCGAAGTCGTGTGACTCATGAGTGTGTGCCTCGGAGTGTGATGTTCCGAGTGGTTAGGCACCGTGTGGGACGGTACCGAGTGGAACGATATTGTGGGTGAAACTCCTAGCCCCTGTGTATATTCCACTGAGTAATCTTTTCTGGAAAGAGAAAGGTATTTCTGGATGGGAAATGGAACTTCGAGTGAGTAAGTTTCCGAGTGAATGGCTCCCTAGGGGAGTAGATATCCGAGAGAAGGATTTAATTGAAAGTGTACTCAGGTTTGATTTCGTTATGGGCTTGAATTCCGAGTGAATTTTAGCAAGTAGAAAGATTTCTGGGTGGGATTGCCTTCAAAACCCCGAATGGTATTTTTGAATGAGAAGTCCGAGTGATATTCTCTGGGTGTAGGCATGGAATTGACCAAGGATTGGTCAAAAATTTGAGGTTTTAAGAACTGAGTGGGGGGTCTGTAGAGTATGAATCTATGTTAACCGTGCTAATTGGAGCATATTAAAGCTCTTTTGAGTGTTCATTTTAATGTTGCTAAGATATATTATAGTTTAAGGGAAAATTTTGTGGTAGGATATTGAATATCTGTGAGTTTAATCCGAGATGAATCGGTCGGTAGTGAGTATTGGTAGGGAATCGGTAATGTTGTTGCCGACTAGATTCTTCCCAACTGGTTGATTAGTACTCAGGATGTGTCTTATGTGACACGATTTTGAGCCTATGCTCTGTGAAGGCATTTAATTAAACCGAGTGATTCCTTTGAGTTGGGGAACCTGATAGTGGAATTATGCTGATAGGAGTTGAGAATGTAGGGCCGAGTGGCCAAAGAACTAGAAAGTGCTTTTGATTGAGGTGAATTGGCAGAGTGAATGGAGCAATTTGTACGTTTCTAAAATGAAATCTTGAATAGATTGGAGTTTAGGAAGAGAAAATTGTAATCAGGTAGGACTTGACCCTTGTGTTTTGCCGACTGGAATCGTGGGGCAGTCGGTAAACCTCTTCAGAAGTGAATTTTTTTTTTTTTACCAAGTGAAATTGTGAACCGGTCGGTAAATGCTTGGGAAGCATAGATGTGTGATTTAGTAACATAACCGTGATTTCCGAGCGGTTTGTTGAAGTGAGTTATGTTTGAATTTCGAGGACGAAATTCTTTAAAGGTGGGGAGAAATGTAACATCCCGATTTTATATTAATTGCTGAGTGAGGTTAAACCCAAGATTAAGGAGTTAATTGGGATTTCTTGACCAATTAGATTAATTGTTTAATAATAATAATGATAATAATAGGAAATGGACTAAGGTGCTCTTGGTGGTGTTTGAGAGAGTTTCGGTTCTCTCTTTCCTTCCATCCCGCATGGCCCCCACGGGTGATGGATGATGGCTTTAATTGGATGGAATGTTGATGGGACTTGCATTAATGAGGAAGTGGCTGCTGATGGAGATTAGAGGCTGTGGCAGAGCAGCGTAATGATGGGCTGAGTGGGAGTGTGTGTATGTTGATAAGGCTTCAGCATTGGGTTTTCCTACTCACTCTCTTCATTCCTCGTTGGTTGCATGTTCTGAAGAGTGAAACACTCTTCCTTCTCTCTAGAATTCATTGATGCTTCATCTTCTTCCTCTCCTTCATCTTCTTCTTCCACTCATGCATGATGTAGAACCGAGTGGAGTATGCTGGTAATCAACGTGTTGCTATGAAGAACAGCATGGGGGAGTGTAACAGCGTATGGCTGTGTGCTTTGGAGGCTGGGTTCAGGTTCCTTCCCTGTTCCCTGGTGATTATTCTTCTTCTTCCTCTCTTCCTCATCCTCGTTGATGGGTTGTTTGTGCCTCGGTTGGAAGCTGTAGCAGCTGTGTGTGTGTCTGGGAGGCTTGGCATGGGTGCCTCGGTTTATGGATGATGGTCCACTGTTGTGAGGCAGAGTTGCTTTAAGAGGAAGAAGGCTGAGGGCGTGTTACTGGGTGAAGACAGAGCGAGTCTTGGTGGCTTGACGCTCGATTGGAGACAGGGTTGGTTCTCCAAAGCTTCGAGTAGTGTGTTGATGGCTGGGCCAAGTCGTTCTGTTAAAGAACGTGGGACCAAGGAGCTGCTGGAACCTCCATTCCAGGTAGGGGTGCTTTACATTTTAAATGTATGGTTAGGGACGGATCCCGGGTGAAAGCATTTCTTTGTGCGTGCCTATGGTTGTGAATGTGTGAATGTATAAAACGTATTAGTTTGGTGTTGACCGAGTGCCTATGATAAGGTTTATTACGCTGAGTCCTGTGTTTGGTATGATATTTAACAGCATGTGATATATGGTACTAATATTACCGAGTGGATATGTAGGACGACTGTTTGATTCTTGTATGGAATAATGTTATTTTTTCACATGACTGTACATTATTGGATGAAACCCAATTGAATGATACCGAGTGCAAATATATGAAATGTCAGTGCATGAGATTGATTAATTGAAATATAATACCGTGTATTACGGAGCATGAGGATTTCCTGGTTGTTAACTGTCATTTCAAATGTAAAAGCTCACCCTTGCACCATTTTTCAGTGTACGCAGGTGGGCCTGGAGATGTGGAGAAAGCCTTAACCCGAGTGATGGGTATTTATGTTGTTGTAGTGTATTGAGAACGCTGTACCAAGTGTATTTGATGTGTTAAGCCTTGGCCGGCTCATTGTAGCAACGTTGTATAGTGAATATAATTTATATATATATATATGCTAAACCTGAGTTATTGGAATCTGAGTGTAAGTTCCTATTTGTATATATGTTTACATGGGTAGTATGTGTTGGAGTCGGCTAAAGATTAATGTTGAATGAATAATATAAGAAGTATTCCGTGTGTAGGAATGTGTATATCCATATAAGTATTTATGTTGATTTGATGCTTCTTACCGACTGGAATATAAATGATGTTGAATAAATAATTCTAAGTTAATGAATCCTGAGAGAATATAGGAGGCTTGGACCCATTTCCGAGTGAGGATCACTAGGTGGCCTTTTTACCGAGTGAAAATATGGGTAAACCCCGAGTGGGGAATGATTTGGTTTAAACCCGAGTGGAAATCCGAGTGAACCTCTCTGAGGGAAGAGTTGTTATGATGGATTAGATTGGACATATTCTAAGTGTTTTATATATATGATCCGAGTGAAGTTATACATGTATTCTGAGTGAACATGAGTACTTATTCCGAGTGAGTAAGGTAATATGTATTCTGAGTGCGTAAGTGTGGAATGAGTCCGAGTGAGACTTGATGTTGTGATTTCTCCGAGTGTTGAGGAGTTTGGATCATTCCGAGTGGAATTGATTATGGAGGTTATTTCTGAGTAATGAATGGTTAAGGTAATATCCGAGTGAGTTTGGGCATGATTGCCGAGTGTGAGGCCGAATAAGTGTTGGTCGGTCTTGGTATTAGATACCGAGTAAGATACTACTCAGAGGATGAGCTGGTTTATGAATGATGTACCGAGCGATGAACTTGTAGAATACCCCCGAGTGAATTGAGGTTGTGTTATACTGAGTGGCGTTTGATTGGAAGATATTCCGAGTGAGGGTCTATGGAGCCCGAGTGGGATAACCCTCAGTTTCCGAGTGGACTAAGTTATTACCGAGTAAATAGTTGTCTCTAGATACTAAGTGGTGGATTTGCCGAGTGTGGCTTCTCGCTTCAGCGAGTGAGCTCTCACTCCAGCGGGTATGTCGGTTGGGAAGGCTTTCGTATTAATTTCGCCCAAGTGGATGGCCTTTCGCCCGAGCGTGTTGTGCTGCTTCACCCAAGCGGAGTCGGATCTCGCTTGAGCGAGTATGGGTTGTATTGGGAGCTTCGCTTGAGTGTTGTTCTATTCTTCCGGTGTCTCCCTTCTGGTCGGTTTCCCTTCTTTCTGGACCCGATTCTTCATGTGAATGGCTCTCCTAGCTTCTGGTCGGCTTTTCGGCCTTTCTTTGCATTTCTTTTATTCTACCTGGCTGTTGGGTAGATTTTTGAAAAAAAAAAAATTTCCCTGGTTTTGGCTTAATTAAATTTAGGGTGTTACATGTTTAGCATAATGTCTTTCGAGGGTAAGGGAGGTGGAAAATGAAGGATGTTAGGAAACACAAGTATTTTATTTTGGTAAAAAAATGGGAAAGTTTAGGATGGCTTAGTTGGATGGGTGTTGATAACCTAAGTCATCTTTATCTAGCACGAGTCTAGTAATGGTCAAAGGTTTTAATCCAGGAGTAATCAAGGAAAGAGGGATGTTGCTGGTTGGTTTAGGATAAGGTCTAGCAGGGAAAACACGTTTGGGTATGGAGGTAGAGGGTTCAGGGGTTTGTGTGTGTTGAGCTAGATTGAGGGATGGAGGTCTAGGGTGTTTAGGTATTAGAGAGGGATGAAGTTTGTGAAGAGAGGGGTTCAAACCTGTTAGGCACACCATCAGACTTTCTTTTCTCCTTCAGTTCTTCTTTCTTTTTTCTCTCTTTCTTTTTCTTTTTCTTCTTATCCTTCTTCTTCTTTATTTCTAATTGATGATCGTATTGATTACAGTACTTAGTGTACCAAGTAACAACCCAAATTTTTAGGGCAACCTGAGTGGATCTTGTAAAGCTTTCTAAGGAAAGCATAAGGCTTCGCCCTACCATGTAGAGTGTCTTTATTGCGAGGCAATAGTGAAAGTAAGCTCAACTGAGATATTAGCGTGAGACGTAGTGACCCTTGAGAGGATGTGAGTTATTAAGAACCGAGTCAAGGAAACACGAGATCTATGAAAGAGAGTAAGGATGTGTGATGATAGTAGAAGAACTGCTAAGATGCGGAAGAGTAAGCGTAGGTAAGTACCTAGTAATGATACATATGGTGCATGATTTTATGATATTTAATCGCGATAATAATATTGGTAATTGTCCAGTGATAATTAATTGGAGATCAATAATAATAATTGATAGTAATATTTGGTAATAATATGTCTCTTAGTTATGATCATGTTTAGTTAATATTAATTAATAGTAGTTACTCAATAGAAATATTTAATTTTATAATAACATTTAATAACTAAATAATGATGTTTAATAGTATTTAATTTAATTATAATATTTAATAAATATTTATATATTTTTGAAAATATATATATATTACTTTTTTAATTTAATAATAATATTTAGTTAATATTTATTTATTTGATAAAATATTTAACAATAAAATATTGTCAGGTTCTCGAATATAATTTCTGGACCCGGTAGGTGATCATGTATTGATAATTAGGCCTAAGACTAGTGTACTATAGGGAAACTAGTCCAGTTAGGGCAAATCTTGTAGTAAATCGAGGTAAATCGATTCAATCCCATAGGCCCAACCCGTACCTCAAATACCTCCAACATTTGACTGTGCAAACACTTTCGAGTGTTAGATTCTAGCACGTTTCTAATGATTCGTTTCATCATTCTAAAGACTTCTCCTGAAGGGACCTAATTCTAATTTGGAGCCCTTCAAGCCCATTTCTTGAGAAATTACCGAGTTAAATTGGAACCCCCGCGTTCGGCTCAAACACCTTTAGTGTTTCGAGCATAACTTTTGCATACGATATCAAAATCAAGAAATTCTTATCTTGGTTTCTTCCTTGTGAAAAACCTAACAATCTCTATTTCTAGCCTCGAAAGCTAATTCACAACCAATCATTCCTAATTTGAGAATCAATCGTACTACGAAACCCCATTTGTTTATCCCGTTAAATATTGCATGATTCACTTGAAATTTCATATCTTCTTTATACGATGTCCAATTTGCGTGATTCTAATTTCATAATTCTTTTAACAAGATTCTCCACAACTTTCATCAAGACACTGAGAGCCAACTCATGACACCCTCGATTAGCTAGGACAAATTCCCTCACCGAAACGTCCTATTTAATTAAGGAGTCACTGGTAAATTAGAAAAGAAAAAGTTTTTGTTTTGTTTGGTGATCATCAACACATAGTTTGAAATGAATATAATAGTAACATAAATCAATTCTTCAGAATCATAGTGTACTTTAAAGATACGGTGTGACGCCCCTTAGTCTTATATAAGTAAACATAATAGATACGGCATAATAATTATGAAGATAAATTTTTCGTGTTTTAAAGTTCATCACCTTGCCTAAGAGACACCACAAATTAAAATAAAGTCATTTTACATCGCGCCCCAGACCTTTGATTAGTCACACTTCCTATATATGAAGATATGAGAAGCGACATGAGATAACTTCATTTTTAGTCTTAGAAATAATAAGACATGTCATAAATATCACTTATTAGTCCCAAATTGAAAATCATAAAAAGTTGGGTTCAAACCCTTCTTAAATTTGAGTTTTTTCACTGTAGTGGGTCCGGTATTTTACGTCCAATGAAAGATAGAAAACTTCAATTTAGATGAGGTGAATTTCTAAAGCTCGCTAACACAATTATCTACAACATTCATGTAAAATTCAAAGGCCAAAAATGTCCTTAAGATACCTGAAAGAGCCACAAACAAAAAGGGAAAAGCATTAGTTGGAAAATTCCGATAGTGGCCATTCCACTGGCCGTGGGAAATTCCCACTGGCCGTGGAATCCATTGTCTGGACCACCAAAATTGCCATTTTTTCCCATGTTTTGAGGCAGAATGATCCATTGGTAGTGGGAAATTCCCATTGGCCGTGAATCTCATTGCTGTAGGAATTATTCTGCAGCTTTTTGGCCCTTAAGTTTTTGCCAACTTTGGGATCCCTTTTCACTATGCATGAAATTTTATACAAAACTTGCCTACCCTAATATCAATTATGTGGCAAAGTTTCAAGCCCAAATTCCATCCCAATCAAAATCTAAGCTATAGGGTAGTTTTATGCATATTTTGGACCTTTTACATAACATACCAAAATGTAATTGGCTAAGTTTTGGTCTAAACTCTCTATGGACCTATATTCACATATATAAATGTGACATGCTCCAACAAGTCTCATCCCATGATTCATTTCCTAGTTCAAAGTATGTTCCAATAGCATTTCAAGCCCTTTTAAGCTAAACCAATCATGTCAAATTACAAACTAAGCCTATTTGGCCACAACTAACCATGCACATAAGTTTCAAACATATATTATGGGTTGTAGGTAGACTCTACATGTAGTCTTATCCATTAAATGAAAATATGACCTATCCACTTCCTTGTTTTGCATTCAATTCATAAAATTAATCATACATAAGTCATATATTCATTCCAATGAATCACCATTCTCATAATATCATTATTCATTCATCAATATAGCATGAAAATTCATTGTATCACAATTGATATCAACTATTGTCAAGCTCACAACCAAAAATTATCCTTCCAAAACACATAGGGTCTAATTTTCACACATGACCTCCAAAATATACATCCAACACCATTCATATTCATACATAAATAAGCATGTTCACATATCATATACTTTACAAAGATCGCCGACCAAGGCATTCCTATACAACTATTTTACCTTCTCCTCAAAATACATATTCCAAAATATAATGCACCTCACTCCATGCATATCCGACATCACAGTGCTAAAAGGACAACATGGAGAGTGAGTTATACATTCCAAGTGACGAATATGAATACATTTGAGATTATTTGTATATGCATATCAACATCATATATACTTTGCCTTAAATCATCAATTATCATCATAATTTCCTTATTCCAACAACATATACATCTATCATGTTCATCAATCAAACTCATAGCAAAGTATATATACATACATATCATTGCCCATTATCCATTGGGCTAACACAATTATCATCACCCATACACAAGGTCTTTTCTTTGTATTCATATTTTACTTGTTGTCTTTAGGTTATGTTTCATCCAATCCAACCATCATCTCAACCCATCCTCTTTTGGCATATCACCATGCTATATGCAAATGCCCTTAGGCTAATGCATATGCATAAGGAAATCATTATCAATCATAGATCCGACTGTGGGAATATAAATCACCAATGTGGGTTCAAGCATGGATACATAACCATACCTCTACTATAGTAGTAAAATGTGTATACATATATACATCAATATCAATTTTATAGGTACCAAATCGTATCGCCCATCTTGCAACACCAGTCATTTTCAACATGACCGCCGTAAACAACATAAACAATATAATGGTGTTGCCGGCCAACCATGTACTATACCATGGCAACTGTGATCCAAAGGACCACCGGGGACACTTGTTCCTCAAAGAGACACCCCCACCGGGTCAACCACATGCAGCTCCCTGTAGCTAAGCATGGGCAGCTTCGTGACTCTACCACTGAGTCACTAGGGTAAACAACAATAATGCTCATGCACAAAGCCACTCTCCCACTGGGCCAACCGGAGGAACCCCTAACATTCCCTTACAGGCAGCTATGCAATATGCCATGGATGCAATACAAATGCAAATGATATGCATTCTCACACTATGCATCCTATCATGCCACTCATCAATCATCACCATTATCAACATCAACACACAATTCTTAGTGGATTTTTATCTCATTAATTATTGCCATTGTTTCATATTTTAGTGTGGCATTCACAATATTTAACCAATGTAATTCAATTCACACATACAAGTTCATACTTGTATCAACCATAATGGCACCAACAATCATCAATGATAACAATCATCAATTGCTCAAGGGTATGCTCAACAAAAACATTCATCTTCGTTCATCATCAATATTTATCAATCAATATTTATGGTGAATACACATATGTTCTTAATAACATAGAGCACAACATTTGTCTTAACATATCATAATGATTATTAATCACCACAAAGCATACCACTAATATTCTAAATGCATATCACACATTTGCAAGTACATAACATTACAATACTCAACATCACAATTCATCAATACAACAAAGGCAAGGCAAACATATGCAATATCACATACAACAATCAATCAATATTCAACTCATGCATTTAGAATATAAACTCCTCTCCTACCTCAAGAGAAGTAATCCGAGTGATTCGACAGTCCCGTCTCGTTGTTCAGAATAGATCCTACACCATACAATATACAATACCGTTACTTTCTATTTAAACCACCAAGATCTACATGTTCTCAATTAAACACTTGGTGTTCATAACATTATCATTACCAAACCATTTTCCTTTTTCTTTATTTCACCACAACCACCATGGGTTTAGTGTTCATGTTTATTATTATGCATTTAAAGCCACACCCATCAATGGATTCACACACCAATGGTCATAAACCACCATTAATGACCATCCAACATCATTAATGTTATCTACCATCTTCAATAAATATTCTCCCAACACCATTAACAACACCCACACTCTCAATATCATATATTTCCCCTCAAAATCAATTCTCAAACCAATATTTAATGTTTTCCCTAATTTTTAGAGTTAGGGTTTCACCAAAAACCTAACAACCATCATAAATAATCATCATCCTCCACCATTAATTTCATGTACCACTATTAATGCACATAAAAGCTTGCATTTAAGCCACCTCACCTTAGGGTTTCCATATTTAATGCTCTCATTCAATACCCACATGCATTTAATCACTCCTCCAACAACCATAACCCAAAACTTAGGGCATAAGCTTATTATAAATGGAGAGGAACTTACCTCAACCAACAAACAACAATGAGTACCAAGGGGGGAAAATGGGTGATGAAATTTGAGAGAGAAGGAGGAGCTTCAAACCAACATCATCTCCTTCAAGCTTGAGAGTGAAAATGAAAATAGAGGAGAGGGAAGTGGGCTCACCACTTATGGTAGGTTTTAGAGAGGAAGAGGAAGAGAATGTGGATGAAGAAAAAAGATAGAAAAAGACTCTTATTTTTGAGGCAGAGAGTGAACATGAAATGAGAGTGAAGAGTGAGGTTTTTGTTTTAAATTTTAACCGCTTCATTAAAACTTCTCTGTTTTGTAACAAACAGGATCTCTGTTCGGGATCAATACTTTATCCAAAAATTATTCCAAATATATATATTCGGGTTCACAATAATATTCTTAACAACCCTGACCAACAACACCTCATTTGGTGATACTTAGTTCGACACCCATATTTTAATCGGGTATTAATTTCAGCTCTTTTAGCTTCAATAAATTATGAATAATCATAAAAAATCCTAATTTAATTATTTCAACATTTTTAGGATATTTATTTACCCATATGTATTTATTTAGTATTTATTCCCCTCATTTAATCATTTATATAAAATTTGGGATGTTACATACGGGGCTCGCAGGCTCTCAACAAAACAACTATATCACAACATAAAGTTATAACTAAAGCATCAAGACCTACAATAGTCTTGATCTCAAAAGGCAAGTCCTAGCACTTTACGTCCATAGCTCAATGCCCATTGCTACAGATATTCTAGGTCATACCCGCGTTCACCTTGTCCTTCACCTAATAATCACAAGAGAAGGAAAACAAGCACATAACACTAGCAGGGCAAGTAAAAAGTTCTCAACTCGTAAGATTCCTATGCAAGGGCAGTAATAATCATCATATAAACATACATATATTAAACAGAGAGAAGGATTTCATACAACACTTACTAGCATAACTACATAGTAATTAGAGATGTACTATAAATCACAGAGACAATTTAAGTCATAGAGTTAGTCACATAACTATGACATGTTATGCATGTGTTAGGTTCATTACAAATTATCTTGATTAAGTACTAATATGCAATGGGGCCCAACTCCTCTTCATCACTCTCATATGTATCAACATAAACTATGCACACAAATTCATCTACATACTCCTACCCAACTAGAGCGACCAGAGCTCACCACGTTTTGGTAATCACAGAGGGTAAGGACGCTTTCGTCCCATTATCAATAACGGATCCAATCACAACTCAATAGAACTGGCACTACACGGTCCTAGAAACACTTGCTCTGAGTCGAAGTATACCAGGTTTTATAAGGACTATCCGGTCTCGGGTACGACTTTGAACCATTGGACGACCGCCCTAGTAATACTCCCAAGACCCTACTCAAGGTTCGAACGTTGTTGTTCTCTAGTGTATCCATCATTGTATGCTCTAGGGGTTAACTCAACCTCCCTCTATCCGTCCTCATTCACCATATGCAATATGCAATCTACTTGTTAAGTTATCCCATAATAGTGTCCAAGTGTTAGACAAAACCTTCCTATCTGATATCCTTGTCCTTAAAGTGGCTTAAGCCAATTGTCATGATCTTTTTAGCAAATAAAATTTATGTTCCAAAGCCTCAGATGCTGCCTAATGATTTTTCTTAGGAGTACTGAGATTAGGCCTAAAATAAGTCTCTATGAGAAAAGATTTCCAAAAAGGTTTAAACGTCTAATCATTTCTAAATTTTCTTAAAGAAATATCATGAAAATGCTTATTTGTTTAATTTTAATAATATTATTTTCAAAATAAATTTTTAACTTCTTGAAATGAGTTTGAATTAAAACCGTAATTTTTCTTCAAAGAAAGTGAATGTGAAATCTCAAATGTTTCTTACGACATCCCAGGCCATTGAATGATGTTGTCCAGTCGTATCGGCTCACGATAAAACTTATAAAAATGTCTAATTATCATATCCAAGAGTTTGTCTAAACTTTATTAAAGAAAATAGCTTCCTTCGAACCAAGAAAGTCATATAAATACGTTTTAACCGTTTTCGACCATTATTCATGTCTATACTTGGGACTTCTTTTAATTCTCTTTTCAAATAACACCTTATACACATTTATATAATCTATTTCAAGAGTCATAAATATGCTCAAAACAACAGCTACACCATATAACTCAATAGCCATATTTATCATGCATTTAAAAGCCAACTTTTACTAATTTATGCATGTAAAACAATTATGATAAAAATAGACATTTAGTCACCTTTTCTTATAAAATTCAAGAATTTAATATACACGCTTATAATTTCATATCATCACAAAAATTTAAGATCTAACCATGCATACCCTCCATAATCACTAAGCTACCAAAAACAAAGGTTTTCATGCAAGAAATTAAAATTTAAGCCATTACCATCAAGGATTAATTTTTAAGAGAAATAACACCCATTGAATATATTATTCAAAATCATATTATAAGCATACTATTCTGCCTAAATTTAAAAGAAACAAAGGCACATCACACTGTTACCAAGTAACAAGGAAAAAATCAAGTTTTAGCTTTTCTAACGTAATGTATGTAGCTATTAATAAACTACCAAATCTATCCATCCTTGAAAACAAACTTAATCCATGGAAAAATCATGTTTTTAGTGCTTAAAACTTACATAAAGTTAAACAAAAATAGGCCACAATATTCAGCCATAAGAAGAGCAAAATTAGTCAAGTGTTTGATAGTAGAATCATCACACATGGACCCTCCAAAGAACCTTATTTTTTGCAGCACTAAAACGATTAGATAGATATCATTTTTTATAACTTAGAACTCAAAAAAATCAACAGAAAACTAGGACATGGTTCAGCCATGGTGGTTCCCAAAATTGAAAGTTATGTTTAACAAGTTCTTTAGCAATGAAGGTTAAAAAAAATCAAGTTTGGGAGTAGCACCAACGTATGAGTCTTTGGGTAACTCATACTAGTCCATGCATATGAAAATTATAGAGCAAACGATAGAGCACTCTCTCTACCTTAATGGTGATTTCGTTCTAGAGAGGAAAATGCAAGGATTAATTGCTTCAAGATGACCATGAGTACAACACCAAAGATCAAGGAGAATATAGCCTTTAGAGTGATGTAGGGATGTGAGATGAAAAGGATTAAGCAAGACGTTAGTTATGTTTTGAAATAACTAGAGGAAACAATGAAGTTTGAAGAGAAGGAAATTCTTTTTTGCAAAGAGAGCCTAGGAAGCAAGCAAGCATGAATTTTCGGCAAGCATTTGGAAGAAAATAAGAGTGCAAAGTAAGGATTTTGTGCAACAAGTCCTTCTGAAACAAGATGGATTGTTATAGCCAACCGTAAATGCATGGGGTATCAAAGTAATAAAAAGATATCATTCCCACAAAGATTATGTCGAAGGACTAGTTATAACGGTAATTCCATTATCTAGTGGAATTTGATTCAAATGAATTACCAAAACGATGATGAACATTAAATTAGAAAACAAAAAATTCAACGTCTTTTATAGAACAAAATCAGAGCGAGTTTAGGAAATTGAATCAAAGGTAAATCTTAGGGTATTAAGGGTTCATATGCTAGTATCAAAATCAAAGGTTACTCCAATTATATGCTTTCGTTCCTAACACAGATTCCCCTAAGTTAATTAATACTTTCTCTCGAAAGCCTATTAATGTGCCTAATTCCCAAAGAACCACGTTCAATTTATTAAATAGACCCTTTACGTTCTATGGAAATCCTATTAATCCTCAAATAATTTCACTTACCATCGTAAATCAAAATCATAGGTTCAATTTAGGTATTTTTGAATTACATGCCAATCTCTCGATTACCCATATAATTTGTGATCATCTACACTTATCTCTAAGTCTTGTAGAAGCATTAAGCATACATAAACTAAATAGAAATTGAAATCACATAAATTGAAAATGCAAAGAACGATTATTTGTAACACATAGGCATACTACATCCTTAGCCCCAAGAAAAGAGTTTAGTGTGCTATAAGGATTATTGTCATCATGTTACACATCACAAAATCAATGTCAAGCATAAAAGATATCAAAAATGTAAAATAGGGATTCAGAAATTACAAATTAGCTCTCACTAGGATTCCTAATTCTTCCTCCTAAATCTGCAGAATTGATTTCCCCTAATGGATTTGAATCTTGATTCCCAAAGCAAGCTTCCCAAAAGGTTCTTCAAAATCTCCCAAACGTTGTCTCTAAAATTGTCTCTACAGAACCCTCTTTCCTATCCCCCCTAAGTGCCCAACAAAAACCCTAAACAGATTAGAGATTTGGGCCTCGTAGGGGACAACCACGGCCAGTGATGGATAACCACGGCAAGTGGTTCGAGTCCTGTTCCTCTTTAAACATAATTTTGCAACTTTTCATAACAAACAGAGCCAACCACGACCAGTGGTGGATAACCACAGCCAATGGTGGCTTCTAACTTCCCGTTCTTTGCTCCACAGTGCTCCATAGTGCCCACCATGGCGAGTGATGGCTTCTGACTTACTTTTCCTCTTTCTTAGTGATGAGGTATTTTTCATATATTGGAATGAAGAGTTCAATGAAAGAGAATCAAGTTTGTATAATATGAACTCAATGGAATGCTTGTGCCAAGTTTAAACACAGAAGTTGTAATACAGTATAGTTGTCGTTCCACTGGGGAGATATTAGAATAAAGATCTTAGTTTTGAATTGATTAGACAGGAGGTTCTTGTTTTGTTTTGTTGTGAATGATGTTGAATGAAAAAGTGAATAACTAATAAAATTTGCAAAAGATACAGTGAATGGTTTTTGAGAGAAATCAATTTTGTAAAACAGGGATTGGCTTCATCACATCTTCACCTTCTGTAAGCTGCATAAGTTTTTATATAAGTAAATCAAAAAGATAATTTCTAAGTCACAATCACAGTCATTTGTATCGATCCCTCGACTATAAAATTCATAAGAATGATTTTAAACCGCTGATCCCTCAGTCACTTTGAAATCATCCCAGCATTATCGATCGATTGTTTTGACGTTTATTGCGTTAGACGCCATCCCTGGCTACCTACTCACAATAAGTATTTCTTTCAGATCTGCTTTCAAAAGTCACTTCCCAGCATACTTGAGAAAACTTAAAACAAGAAAATAGTGATCAAGTACTTTCAGGCATTAAACGTAGAAGGAAATACAGAAACTTATCAAATCTCATTACTAAATAAAAACTTACAACAACATTACTTCAGTGTTGAATGGATTACAGCCAATCCCATAAGGGAGTTTAGTTACTCATGCTTTGCATTTTTACCTTCAAAATATGAATACAGAAAATAATGGAAAAGGTTGGATTGTGAGGGAAATACAGGGGATGAATCTGATGCCTGATGTCCTATTTTCTGCTTGATTTATAGGAGTTATGGTTCAGCTTACCTTGCCACTTGCATAAACCCCATGAAGGAATATTCGGAGACATGCAGAAACACGAGAAAATGGTTGAGTTGGCATCGCACCATTGGTGAATATTAAATTAAAAATCCCATACTGCATGAGTCACGCTTGAGCTTGATGGTCACGCTCAAGCATGGAAGGTCCTGATGCTCACTGTTTGCTTCTCGCTTAAGCTAAGAATAGCCACGCTTAAGCGTGTGCTTGTTGTGCAGAATGTTCAACTCACGCTCAAGCCACGCTCAGCCTCGCTCAAGCGCGTTTGGGTTCACGCTTGAGCGTCCCCTTATCACGCTCAAGTGTGGGGGGTCTGATGCTACTTGCTTTCTTTTAATCCATGCCCAGGGTCACGCTTAAGCGAGCTCGGGCTCGCGCTTAAGCGTGAAATGCTATTGTTGTGTTCTTCAATTTCACTTGAGCGCAAGGGCAACGTAGGCCTTCTGTTTCTTCCCCAACTTGTCACGCCCAAGCTATCAGTTTGCGCTCAAGCGTGTGGTGTCTTTACACTCAAGCGTGCAGTGTGCCACGCTCAAGCGTGCCTGCTTGCTGCTTTGGTGCTTCTTGGTTTTTTTTTGTAAGGCTTTTGACAACTTCCTTCAATGATTTTGATAATTCAAGATTCTTTACACAATACACTATTTATAATCAAAATCATGCTCAATTATTTACTAAATCAGTTAAGTTCCTTTCAAAAAATGAGTTTAATTGAAGCATGAAATCAATGCAAAATAAGCACTTATCACCTAGTACTAACTACGGCCAGTGGTTTGCCAACACTGGCAGTAGTTTCCTCTAACCTTGCCAAAATGCACTCCTAAAGGCCTCAAAGGTGTCTTCTTTCATCCACTTTACCATTTTTCCTCAAAAGAGACCTAGAATATCATTGATCCTGCAAAAATAGGAACAACCAAGTAATATGTATGGAAAAGAATCAAAATCAAGGGAATCGGGCATGAAACAATATGCAAAAACTCTAAAAACTATACCTAAAAACAACCAAAAACAACACACAATGCACACTTATCAAAATACCCCAAACTAAAACATTGCTTGTCCTCAAGCAATCACTGAATCCATACAAGCATATAATGAAAAACTAGCAGACCCAAGCAAACTTAAGGAATCTTGTGTTTATTTATTTTCTTTGTTTTTGTATTTTTAAGAGATTACATAAACTACCAGAATATACCACAACCAACAGTCAAACCATATTCGCTAAGATTAGACCTAGGGTACTCTTTCTCACTTTCCAATTAGTGTATGTGCTTGTGTTTCAATCCACTTAGACCACAACATTCTAAACACTACCATAGGTTTGGCAATTGACCACAGACTCCACAGTTATCAAGAAAACATGCATTGGTCAAAAGGTCTTTTAAAGGGTTGTAATGGGGCCAGGGGATTCATAACATGGGAATGGAAATCAAGAAAAGAGAAATGCAAAGAGCTTAATTCTATCAGAAAAGCAATATCACAAGAAGGCAAGGAAACCTCAATTCAATAGCTCTCTATATTTTCAAACCATAAAGGGTATGTTTCATTTTTCTTTTTCTCTTCTTTTAATTTTGAGATCAAACTCCTTATCTTTCCTTTTCTTTGAATCACACACCCCAAACTATCATGGTTTTTGTTTTTCAATTCACATCAAAAAATTTTAGTTAGCTTACCAATTTTGCCTCTTCTATATTTGAACCAGAAATCCTAATGTTAAAGGTTTTGAAAGAAAATATCGTATTATTTCATGGCTCAAAGGGACAACTAATGGATTAAGCTTTTAACAAATTCTGAAGTTAAAGAAAACAAAACTTAAAGTGCCTTTTTCATTCCAAGCATGCATTCACAAACTATTTTGAATTGGTCAAAAGCCAAGTTCTAGAGTGCCTAAAAATGTGTGAATCACTCAGTCAAAGAATCATGGGTCATTTATAATTTAATGCACTGAACACCCTATTGGCTCAAAAGCTCACAGTGGTAATTGGCCTAATGAAAGAAACACAGTCATAATGGAGAGTGATTATTCTGACAAGAATAGTAATCAAAAGCTTTATATATATATATTATTTTTTTATTTTACAAGATTCACCTAAGCAATGCTTAAGATCTAACCAATCTACATCACATGTCATACAGATAACAATAACTGCAATCAGCAATCAATGCTAGCCTAAGGCATATAAGCAGACATACAATCATGCAAATGAACTAGAAAATAAAAATAAAGTAAAATAAAAAGGAATAAAGTAAGAATGAGCTGAACATTTTTTGTACCCATCACCCCAAACTAAAACTGGACATTGTCCCCAATGTCCATATTAAGGGTGCCAAAAAGGGCCGTAATTGAGGAACCAGGGGTAAAAGGACACAAAAGTTCAACTGATACCTATCATGGAGAAGGGGCGTGCTGGGTATGCCAGTCATACATGGCATCTATTCGGTTAGAAATCTGATCAATGTGGGCCCCTTGATGAGTTTGCTTAGCGGACATCTACTAAAGTAAGGCATACACTTGCTGCATGGAAAAAAGTGGCTCCTCATGAAAATGAGAAAGGCTCATCCTGTTTCAAAAGCCCAACAAGTAGTGGTATCTCAGTAGAGAGTGGAGTATGGTCATCTGTCTCTACAAAAAGAAAAGATGTCTTGCCTTTAAAACTAGTAAAAGTAGGATCTGACATGAGGTAAGGAACAGAAAAACCAGGTATGACTAAACAATAAACATTATGCTCATTTACAATCTTTCCCATGTTTATTAATTCACCTATATCTAACCTCTTTGGTTGGTGAACAAGATTATCCTGCTCTAAATCTCTACCCACATACCTTGTTATAAGATTAATGTAACCTACAGAACAATTTTGCCAATAGTGGCATTACCAACTCGGGAAAATTGGCTACCTAACCATTTAGCAGAGTCAATATGAGTATTATTAAGCATATAGTGCAAGAAAAATACTTCAGTTTATTGGACGGTACCAGGGCTATCATACCTACCAAAAAGGGAGCAGGCCATAAACCGCTGAAGGTATCGGAAAACGGGATGATGAATGGAGGAAGCTTTGGAAAAGGAAGCATCATAGTTACCCCGTGCGCTGGGAATAATGGACCAAAAGTATCCTAGTCTAAAGTCCTTTGGGATACTAGCAGCACCCCCTGGGGGAAAACCATAAATTTAAGCTACCTCATCCATATTCATTTTATAATTAGTATTGTTTAGTTCAAAAGACAGTTCCCAACCATCAGTAGTTGGGTATCTACTCACCTCCACTGAACTTAGGAATTCTAAAGAAGTACGTTCATGCACGGTTTCAAATAATTCAATAAAGGAATCCCACCCCATATTTTGGCATAAGTGTAATGTATCTTTAAAAATTCCCAATTCCATCAAAGTATCTTTGTAGAAAAATCTAGAGGGAATAAGCTCTCTACTCAATAAAAATTCTAACCTTATCTTTTACCATCGGGTCCTCAGTTTACTTAGAAATAACCTCAATCTGGAGTTAAATAACAAGACCATATCACCTAGATTAAATGTCCTCCGAAGGATGTGACAATCATGTAACGTTTTGTTTTTTCCTTATAAATCTTAGCATTCTCATACGCATCCAAATAAAGTTCCTCTAGTTCATTTAGCTCCAATAACCTATGCTCTCTAGTTCATTTAGTTCCTCTACTGGCATCTCATGCCTTTTACCTATGTTACTTGTTCGTTGGTAAGCATCACAAGTCAGGATATACTTACGCACATCCTTAAAAAGGTGTTGCCAGTAGAACCCAGCTTGTAATACTTTCGAGGCTGTCTTGGATGTGCTCATATGGCCTCCATAGGAAAGAGAAGTGGTCTAGGATGGCATGGACTTCATCCTCTAAAACACACCTCCTAATCAAACCATCTACACATTGTTTGAAAAGGAGGAGTTCATCACAATAGTAATGCTTAACATCTGCAAGAAACTTCTTGTTTTGTTGAAAACCAAGATCAGGGGGTAAAATGCCACAAGCAAGAAAATTAACAACATCTGCATACCAAGGCACTTGTTGGACACTAAGACTCAGTAGTTGTTCATCTAGAAAAGACTCATTGATGGGAACAACATCACCCATCTCATTTTTTTTAGATGACAACCTAGATAGGTGGTCAGCAACAAGGTTCTCAATATCCTTTTTATCTTTTATCTCTAAGTCAAATTCTTGCAAAATCAAAATCCACCTAATTAGTCTAGGCTTTTCTTCTTTTTTATGTAAAAGATACTTGATGGCAAAATGATCAGTATATACAGTAACATGCGAGCCTACCAAGTATGATCTAAACTTATCGAAAGCAAAGACAATAGCTAATAATTCCTTTTTAGTGGTGGCATAGTTTACCTGTGCTTTATCAAGTGTACGACTAGCATAATGAATAACATGCAGCTTCTTATCCTTCTATTTGCCAAGCACAACCCCCACTACGTGATCACTAGATCACACATCAACTCGAATGGGAGTTCCCAATCAGGGGGTTGTACCACAGGAGTAGAAATCAAAGCTTGTTTAATCCTACAAAAAGCCTCAAGACAAGATGAGTCAAAAATAAAAGGCATATCCTTACCCAAAAGATTAGTCAAAGGCTTGGTGATCTTGTTGACGTCTTTAACGAACCACCGATAAAACCCGACATGCCCAAGAAAGCTTCGAATACCTTTCACATTGGTTGGCGGGGGCAATTTTTCAATAACCTCCACCTTAGCCTTATCCGCCTCAATTCCTCTATCAGTCACCAAGTATCAAAGAATTATTCCTTCTCTTACCATGAAATATCATTTTTCCCAATTTAAGACCAAGTTGGTCTCCTCACGGCACTACAAAACTTGGCATAAATTAGTTAAACAATTATCAAAATCTAACCCATGCATAGAAAAGTCATTCATGAAAACTTCTATCACATTCTTAATCAAGTCAGAAAAGATGGCCTACATACACCTTTGAAAAGTCGCAGGTGCATTACACAGGCCAAATGGAATTCTCCTATATGCATATGTCCTATAAGGGCAAGTGAAAGTAGTTTTCTCTTGATCAGATGGATGAATGGGGATTTGATAAAAACCTGAGTACCCATCCAAATAATAGAAATAAGAGTGCTTAGCAAGCCTCTCAAGCATCTAATCAATGAAAGGAAGAGGGAAATGATCTTTCTTTGTGGCGCTATTTAGCTTTCTATAATCAATGCACATACGCCACCCAGAAACTATCCTAGTAGAAATTAGTTCCTGTTTATCATTTTTCACAATAGTATCCCTCCCATTTTAGGCACCACATGAACTGGACTTACCCACTTACTACTAGCAATGGGATATATAACACCAACATCAAGCAATTTCAAAATTTCCTTCTTAAATACTTCTTGCATTTTTGGATTTAGTCTCCTAAGTGGTTCTACTGTGGGCCTACTCTCATCCTTCACAGTTATCCTATGCATGTAAAAGCAAAGGCTAATCCCCTTTATATCATCCATTGTATAACCAATTACTTTCCTATACAACCTAAGTTGTTTCAAAAGCTTCTCAGTTTCAAATGGATTCAAGTCAGCATTTACAATGACAGGATATGTAGAGTTGGGTCCAAGAAATTCATACCTTAGTGAAGTTAGTAAAGGCTTCAATTTAACAATTAAGCTTACCACTTTCTCACACATGACTTTAGTATCATGTTTAAGTAGGGCATTCTCTTCCAAGCAATCTGATGTTCCTATAGGCTCAATTAATAAAGCAAATTTAAGTGGATCCTTAGGAAGAGTTTCTTCCTTCACCACCTGGTTAATAAAATCCACAGAACAAACATCATCAAAAAGTTTATCTAAAGCATCTTTCAAACTAAAATCTACCTTTTGGTCTCCAACATTCAGAGACAATTTTCCATTTGTAACATATATTACCGTACCCGCGGTTACCAAAAATGGCCTGCCTAGAATAATAGGGACCATAGAATCCTCATCCATTTCCAAAATAACAAAGTCAACAGGAATGAAAAATTTACCTACTTTAATAGGTACATCCTCTAAAATACCAACAGGATATTTAACAGACCTATCCACTAATTACAATGACATCCTAGTAGGTTTCAATTCACCCAATCCTAATTTCTCAGTAATAGACAATGACATTAAATTGATGCTAGCCTCTAAGTCACATAGTGATCTATCAATAGCCATGTCACCAATCACACAAGGGATAGAAAAACTACCTGGATCCTAAAGCTTGGGTGGTAGCTTCCTTTAGATCAAAGCACTACACTCCTCAGTGAGTGCTACTGTACCATCCTCCTCTAATTTCCTTTAATTTGATAAGATGTCCTTCAGGAACTTTGCATATGTCGATATTTAATGTAAGGCATCTGTAAAAAGAACATTAACATAAAGCTTCTTAAGAACTTCAAGAAACTTACCAAACTGTTTATCAAGCTTAACCTTGGCCAAGCACTGAGGAAATGGAACTGGAGGCTGATATGGTTTCACCTCCTCCTTCTTTTCACTTTGTTTCTCTTCCTCAGTTACTAGATGAGAATGAGACTCTTCCACCTTTTCTTTCTTGGCCTCCTCCTTAGTCATGCCAACCGGACCATCATACTGTGTACCACTCCTAAGAGTGATACAAAGAAAACTATGTTGTAACATCCTAAAAAATTAATTAAAGTTAAACCCGGGACAGGGGAAATTTTTCCCAAAATAATCATGAAGAACCGGGCCAATTAATTAGAAAATACCTGGATCAATAATTAAAAGCCACTCCCATATATGAAGATATGAGAGCTAGGTCCAATGACCATTAATAAAAAGGAAAGGAAGGCAAGAAGAAGGAAAAAGCTGGGAAAACCGATCAGAACAAAGGAAAACATTCACAATGGAAGAATAAAACAACGCCTGAGCGACCCAACAATACGGCGTGCACTCGCTCAAGCGAGATCCGACTCCGCTTGAGCGAGGTCGACCAACTCGCTCGGGCGAGCACACATGCGCTTAAGCGGAACCACAACAAAAGCCCTTCCAATCACATACCCGCTGGAGCGAGATCTCACTTGCTGAAGCGAGAAGCCACACTCGGCCTTCCCATCACTCGGTATACGAGACAACCATTCACTCGGTAATGACTTAGTCCACTCGGTATAAGGGAATTCCAATCACTCGGGAACCACCCCAACAATTGCCTCACTCGCCAACCCATAACTTAGTCTCTCAATTCTATCCACAGAGTCAACATAATGATCCACTCGGGAAATGAGGGTTATCCCACTCGGATTCTATCAAACCACTCGGCATAATTCAACCTCGAGTCACTCGGTAGACATCAACCAAACACCACTCGGTGTATTTAACCATAATTCAATCGGGAATCCACCAACACACATCACTCGGTATTTCATTATTCCTCTCACTCGGAGATTGCTTCAACCATCCTTCACTCAGAAGGGGTCTCCACATCCATACACCACTCGGTATTCATCCATCAAGTAATTCACTCGGACTTATGAAATACGTAACCACTCGGGGTAAACCACTAAGTCAAGTCCCACTCGGATTCATTCCATACTTAAACACTCAGAATACATATTACCTTATTCACTCGGAATAGGTACCCATGTTCACTCGGAATACATGTATAACTTCACTCGGATCATATATATATAAACCACTCAGAATATGTCCAACCTAATCCATCATAACAACTCTTCCCTCGGAGAGGTTCACTCGGATTTCCACTCGGGTTTATACAAAATCATTCCCCACTCGGGGTTTACCCATATTCTCCACTCAGAATCCACAAGGGCTACCAACACACAGAAAGAGACTCACAGATGAGTCACACTCGGATGTGGAGTCACATGCATAAGACTCACTCGAAAAGCAACTAAGCCACTTATATTTCACTCAGGATTCATTAACTTAGAAATATTCATACAACATCATTTCCTAGTCGGTATGAAGCATCAAATCAACATAAATCACTTATGTAAACTTATTCTCTAATTCCCAAATCCGACTACCGACCTATATATGTATAACCATACACTCAGATACTTATTATCTTTATACATTCCATCACCAACACATTCAGTCGGTATGCATATAATACCATTCACTCGAAGTATATATACGTTAACATACACTCGGATTCCAGTACATATATATTTCATACTCATGATACAACATTGTTATGAGCCGGCCAAGGCTTTAATACATCAAATGTACTCAGAACATAATATTATATACACAGCCTTTATCATAAACACCCAACACTCGGGTTTAAGACCATCACATCATCCAAACCGACCTGCATACACTAAAAAGTGGTGTAGGGGTGAGCATTACATATTAAATGACAAATATTGGCTCGGATTAATCACAGAATCCTCAACATGTAATAACATATATATCAATCAGCATAACTGTCGCGACCGGGATCGCGGCGGCGCGGCCGACCCTCGAAACTATTTTAAATAATAAACAGGGAGTCGCCACCAATATTTTTTAGGATAAAATAATGGAAAAACCTTTTGTTAAAGCATTGGTTATAGAAATGAAATTCCATGATTCGGGAGTCTGATTACAGGTGAGGAAGATATTAGCATTTCACGACTGTCCGTTATAAAAACGGTTACCTCAATTTGATAGCGCGTATTATAATTAACCCAATAATTATTTTAACTTCTTCATAAAAAGAAAAATGTATGGAACGACAAAATAAACAAAAAATAAACAAAGATCAACACAAAATATTTACATGAGATTAATAGGACGTCTCATCCAAATTAATCTCGCTCCGCCTTTTTAAAGAGATATTAAAAAAAATGAGATTAACAGGACATCTCGTCCAAATTAACCTCGCTCCTCCTTTTTAAAGAGATATAAAAAAAATATGAGATTAACAGGACGTCTCGTCCAAATTAACCTCGCTCCTCCTTTTTAAAGAGATATTAAAAAAATATGAGATTAACAGGACGTCTTGTCCAAATTAACCTCGCTCCTCCTTTTGATAACAAGACAAAAATGAAAACTCTAAAAAATTAAATAAAGAAAGATGGGCCCGACAGGAACTGTTTCCCGCTCCTACGTATTCTCGAGCTTTCGAGAAATCAGGGTCACGTAGTTCTTAAAAAGTTTTTTTTTATTTAGGAAAAAGATTAAAGAAATGTTGATGGGAATCATTATGGTGAGGAACCCATACAAGGCGAAGTTCTTCGCACGTGTACGAATCCTATAAAAGTGGTGTAGACGGAAGTATTTTCCGTACGACACTGACTAAGAATGATTTATTTTGATTTTTATTTAAACTAGAAAGAAAACATAAGAAACATTTATTTTCTTTATTATATTTTTAGTACAAAGTGAAAAAAGAGAGGTAACAGAAGCTATAAGAGAGAAAAGGAGACAGTAAGTTCAGAAAAGGGAAGAAAAGAAAAAAAAATGAGTGAAAACTGAGTGGGAGAAGAGAAAATCGAGTGCAAAAAATGAAAAAAACGAGTGAAAAATAAGAAAACCGAGTGAAACAGTGAAAAATCCGAGTGAAAACAGGGAAAACTGAGTGAAACAGGGAAAACCGAGTGAAACAGTGAGAATCTGAGTGAAACAGTGCAAATCCGAGTGGAAATAAGGGAAACCGAGTACAAATAGTAAATCCGAGTGAAACAGTGAGGATCTGAATGGAAATAAGAGAAACCGAGTGCAAAATACTAAATCCTAGTGAAACAGTGAGAATCTGAGTGCAAAAATAGTAAATCCGAGTGAAACAATAAGGATCTGAGTGGAAATAAGAGAAATCGAGTGCAAAATACTAAATCCGAGTGAAAAGAGGATTACCGAGTGAAAGTTGAGCAAAAACCGAGTGATGATGGTGCAGGAACGCTGGTCCGAGAGAGAAGATGGGGTTAGAGGGAGTGGGAAGGTGATGGGATTAGGAATGAGGTGCTGTTGAGTAGGAGTGTGGACGGATTGGAATAGGAGAGGAGTGGAGGATGGAAGGATTGTGGGCAGCAATGGTGAGGGATGATAGAAGGAGAAGAAGAGAAGAATTGGTGTGAGAGAGAAGAGAGCACGAAGGATTTTTGGCAGAGTTTCCTCCTCTGAATGCCTCCTCCTTAGCTGCCCTCCCCCTTGCCTATTTATAGGCTGGCCCGAGTGGAATGCCAGCTCAGGCTTCCACTTCCGAGTGGAATGCCAGCTCAGGCTTCCACTCGGTTTGGGTAGTGGGGGGACAACGGCTGGTGGGAATTTTTAATTCCCTTCACCTCCGCCCCTGTCTGCCACCCCCAGGATTCCTGGATCCACTTGGGTGGTGGAATCCAAGTCAGCAAGGTGGAGATCCGAGAGAGGAAGTGAAGAACCGAGTTAAAATATTGAGATCCGAGTGTAAAATGGTGAAATCCGAGTGAGAATCACTCGGATCACCCTCTCAGTAAGCATTCCTCCACATTGGGAGTCAAATCCGAGTGAGGATGGTTTAAAATGGTGTAAATCTGAGTGAAAATGGTGTAATCCGAGTGAGAATGGCTCGGATCAACCTTCCAATCAGTATTCATCCATACTGGGAGTCAAATCCGAGTGAGGAGAGTGGAAATCTGAGAGAAAATGGTGTAATCCGAGTAAGACTGGTAGAGTTCCGAGTGAAAATGACTAGGAACCGACTAAAATGTGTGAAGTGTGACTCGGAACGGGTGAAAAGTGGCTCGGTGATGGTTTGGAGATAGGGGCTCATAATTGATTGGCCAAAAGGGCTCGGGAAAGATTTATTCATGGCTCGGAAATTGGTGGAAATGAACTCGGTAATTGGCTTCAGGAAGGATGAGAAGAATTGGTTTGAAGAGGGCTGACTGACAAAGTTGCCACTCAGTTCCGACTGAAGTTGGCTCGGGTTTGAGTGGGAGTACTCACTCGGTGTTGACTGAAAATGCTTCACTTGGTTCTGACTGAAGAACAACACTCGGAATTCTTTCAGCCGGGAGTATTCACTCGGAATTTCTTCAAAAGTGACACAGAAACTTCAACGCTTGAAGGATTTACTCGGATCCTTCCTTCTTTGCACTCGGAAATTGGAATTTTGGCCATTTGCACTCGGAATGGCTTGACAGAGAGCCTTCCACTTAGATTCACCTTTGATAAGGAAGCATTTTACTCGGAATTGACTCATCCTGAGTCATTTCACTCGGATTCTCTTCAACATGGCATAATCCACTCGGATTTGGTTTTTTTCTGAGTCATCCCACTCGGATTCCCCCAACAGGATCCTATTCTACTCGGAAATGCTTCATTTTGACTCGGATTTGACCATTTTTAGGTCATTCCACTCAGTTTTGATCATTTCTGAGTTATCTTACTCGGATTTCTCTTCAACAGGGGCATTTTATAATCGGATTTGATCCTTTTTGAGTCATTTCACTCGGATTTGATCCGTTCTGAGTATTTTTACTCGGATTTGCCTCCAACAGGTCTATATTCCACTCGAAAAAGCTTCCATCATAGTCATCTTGCTCGGATCTGACCATTCTTGAGTTATTCTATTCAAATTTGACCATTCTGAATTGGGATTAACTACAAAAAGAATCATTCCACTTGGACCGGACCAAAAGAGGTGTTCACAGATGCCCCTCTTTACTTCTTTTTCACAAAAGAAACACTAATCTTCTGTGTTTTTGAAGTGAAAAGGAAGTAAAGATATGAACACCGATGTAGGGGGGCCAAGTGGGACCTCTTGATCGGTATGGCAACTGATGGTATGGGCAATCACGAGTCTGTGTGACCTCTTTTTCTTAAAACGAGCATTCTCCACCTCTGTTTCTCTTCTTCTCTTCTTCTTCTTCTTCTTCTTTTTTTTGTTGTTTTTTTATTTTTTTTTTTGAATGGACAGGGAAAAATTGTCTTTTAGTTAACAGGAGGTAATGAGGTCAGGATTGACCCCCAGTAGACTGGAAAGTAAAGGTTGCCCTTGTGGGCGACTGAAAAGTAAAGGGTACCTCGATAGGTGGCTGGGAAATAAAGGATGTCTTGATAGGCGGCTGGAAAATAAAGGATGCCTTGATAGGCGGCTGGAAGATAAAGGATGCCTTGATAGGTAGCTGGAAGATAAAGGATGCCTTGATAGGCGGCTGGAAGATAAAGGATGCCTTGATAGGCGGCTGGAAGATAACGGATGCCTTGATAGGCGGCTGGAAGATAACGGATGCCTTGATAGGCGGCTGGAAGATAACGGATGCCTTGATAGGCGGCTAGAAAATAAAGGATGCCTTGATAGGCGGCTGGAAAGATAACAGATGCCTTGATAGGCGGCTGGAAGATAACGGATGCCTTGATAGGCGGCTGGAAGATAACGGATGCCTCGATAGGCGGTTGGAAAATAAAGGATGCCTCGATAGGCGACTGGAAGATAAAGAATGCCTTAATAGGCGGCTGGAAAATAAAGGATGCCTTGATAGGCGACTGGAAGATAAAGGATGCCTCGATAGGCGGCTGGAAGATAAAGGATGCCTCGATAGGCGACTGGAAGATAAAGGATGCCTTGATAGGCGGCTGGAAAATAAAGGATGCCTTGATAGGTGACTGGAAGATAAAGGATGCCTCGATAGGCGGCTGGAAAATAAAGGATGCCTTGATAGGCGACTGGAAGATAAAGGATGCCTCGATAGGCGGCTGGAAAATAAAGGATGCCTTGATAGGCGACTGGAAGATAAAAGATGCCTCGATAGGCGACTGGAAAATAAAGGATGCCTTGATAGGCGGCTGGAAGATAAAGGATGCCTTGATAGGCGGCTGGAAAATAAAGGATGCCTTGATAGGCGGCTGGAAGATAAAGGATGCCTTGATAGGCGACTAGAAGGTAAAGGGTACCATTTGATCGGTGACAGGAAAGGTAAAGAGTGAGGTTGACCCTCGGTTGACAGAAAATACAGAGATTGAGGAAGCTAACAGGACGCCTCGTCCGAATTAACTCACTGGTGGCAGGAAATATAAAGGTTGGGGGAGCTAACAGGACGTCTCGTCCAAATTAACTCATCGGACCTAAAGGCTTGGGGTGATGCCCCAGTTTGACATGACTGAAGTTTTTTCGGGGAATTACTCTTTGACTGAATGTGGGTGAACCTGAGGTGATGCCCCAGTTTGAGACGGTTTGAATGAATCTTGGGGAATTACCTCTTGACTGAAATAAAAGAAATCTGGGGGAGATGTCCCAGTTAGGAAGATTGAAGGGATCTCGAGGAACTGCTTCTCGACTGGAAGGAAAAATCAGGGTCCACTGGGGATGTCTGGTGGGCTTACTAAAGGAAAGAAATCTGGAGATGATCCAGTTTAAGCTGTCTTGGATGATTCGGGGAACTGCTCCCTGATTGGGAGAGAAAAGAAATGGGGGAAAATCTAGCTGAAGGAGCTAGGGATACTGTCCCTCGAACGGAGGAAGGATTTGGGGCGATACCCTAATTTTGGAAAGATTATGAGATTTAGGGGTACTACCTCAAGGCTGGGAGAAGGATATGGGGTGATGCCCTATTTAGGGCGGTTGAAGAAGCTCGGGGGTACGTTCCCTTTCGACAGAGAGAGACCTGAGGTGATGTCCCAGCTAAAACTTCCCGGAAGCGTGGGGTACTGCCCTTGGGTTGACGAAAGATAACAACCTGGGGAAGATGCCCCAGTTTGAAATGATCTGAAGAGCTTCGGGGGAATCTAGGGAGATGCCCCAGCTTAATTTGTCTGGGAAGTGTAGTTCTACTGGGGAAGAGAAATTGAGGGATAGCGACTTTAACAGTTAAAGATGAGACCTTGAAGGTACCTGATGGAAGAAGAAACCTTGAAAGGCGCTGGCTTTGGCGATTATGGCTCAATTGAGGAATGGATGGCAGGCCCGTCGGAGGAAAAAAATCTAATGGATGTCCCGGTTTAGGACATTTTAATGAGGGTAACTCCACTGAGGAAAGTGTTTTCCTCTTGGGGAAGGAAGGCGTGGCCTTTGATCTCTGTGGCTCTTGTCGGAAAGATAATTCTGTTGGGTATAAACAGATTTTCCTAAATCTGACTAGGAGCCCATTTGGTGGTTTTTTTTTTGTTTTTTTTTTGTTTTTTGTTTTTTTTTGTTTTTTTTTCAAGAAGAATTCTCAGTATGTGTTCCTTTTGGGGATGAATGGTAGGTTCACCAGAGGAGAGAAATCTGGGGGATGCTCCAATTTGAGTCGCTTGGGAGTTCAGGGTATTGTCTCTTAGGGAAGAGAAACCTGGGGAGATGCCCTGGTTAGAGTATGATTGAAAGGATTTTTTGGAGAACTGCCCCTTGGCTGAAAGAAGGGAGACCTAGGGTGATGCCTATGTTTGGAAAATTTGCCTGAAGGAATTAGGGGTGCTTCTCCTTGACAGAAAGAGAATAGAGACGTGGGGAGATACCCCAGTTTGGAAAATTGGGAGGACTTCGGGGAAAACTGGCCTTTGGCTGAAAAGATTTGGGGGTTAATAGGGCCTTCCGACCAAATTAACCAGGTCCTAGAATATACCGAGTTAATTTCTTGGAGATGTGACCCTTAACATGCCTCATGAATAATACAAAAACCTTGAGAAGACGCCGACTTTGACTTCATGGAAATCTCAAAGCGAAATGGAAACTCAGAAAGGTGTCATGTTTGGCCATAGAAGGGGGTTTTGTCTAATGATTTGGGTGGGTTATGAGAAGAAACTCGAGGATGACCTACTTTAATGAGTAAAGGCAAGAGTGAGCTTTGGAGACTGATGGACATACACCTGGAAAGTGCCAGTTTTGGCGGTGGAAGCTTGACACATCTACTTATTACAACATCCTGCAAGAAAGGTTAGTGGTACAAAACAAATTGGAACTTGAAAAGACTTACCGTAAAAACACAATCCTTAGAGATTCGAAGTGACTCATGACTGAAACAGAGCAGATGAAACAAACCTAGATTTGGAAACGTGTCAGGCCCAGTCTTCATAATGATTGCTTGAGGCGAGATCAAGTAACAGGAACTTCTTGTCCTCATGACTTTAAATTTTCATTACCTTCTCATTTTTATATATTAAGGGAAAACATATGTCTTATCAAATCATGGAAAATCACAATAAATATGTGTCAAAAATAGGTGAGATTGTATTTACAAGTTGGGTAAGTGTGGAAAAAAGGAAACCAAAAAGCAAGTGGAGACGTATGGGAAATATTAATAATTGGGTAGAGTAGGAATGATTTTACAGATCTTCCAGTGAACTGTTGAGAATAAAGCATATCTTAATCCCACATCATGACTCTGAATTCACCACTTGACTCTGATTCTGAAAAGGTAGTCGGACTACGATTACTTGGCCAAAATCTTGATCCCAATTGATTGCCTGAGCTGCCTATTCAGGTTTTCAGCTTACCAGGTCGCTCTAACTTTTGCCTAGGCTGCCCTTCCAGGTTTTCAGCCTAGCGAGCTTCTCTCTCCCTATGACGTCTTTTGGTTTTTGCTTTACTCTCTTTTTTTTTAAGGTTGTGTCCCTTACAACAAAGGTTTAAACTGATTGCCAATGAGCTTATTTGATCTTTCTCAATTTGATCTCATCCTGTGGGGGATAGATGTTATTTCAGATGAAAAAAATTTGCCCCTAACACCATGTATCCAAGGAAACAAAGGCGTGCCCTTTTCAGTACCAATGAGGGGGCTCATTTTGAGTCTTCATTTTCTTGTTCATTCTTCATCTATTTTTTGTTATTATCTTTTTCTTTTTGCATTTTTGTTTTGCATTTTTTTTGCTTTTTTTTTTGTTTTTTTCCTTTTTTTTTGTTGTTTTTTTTTTGAATGACCCCTTTGGTACCTTTGTTATAGTCTAGCTATTTTATCCCCTAACCAATGTGGTAAAGAAAATATGATATTAATGGTATCACAATAGACCAATCCCTTGGTTACACTGGTGTGGGAATAGTTATACTCCATTAAAGTTGGGGTGTTGATTGTGACACAGATGAAACATTGTTTCTGCCGTGTTCTTAGCTTGATAACATTTATGCCCCCATATGGAAAAGTGATAATTTGATCTATGAATCAACTTGCCTTAATTGGTATATACGTAAGGCACCAACCTTGGCTCTTTTTTTATATCATTTTTTTGTTTTTTTTTAGAGTATTTCTTGACCATCCACGTTGATCAATGCTAACATTTCTTTGAAGGGTAGATACGCCATTTATGGAATCTGGCACTATCTTCATTTTTGAGCTTGTAACGTCTTCAGTTGTTTGTGAATCTTCTTCATTCTGTGTGCTGACCTTGCCTTTGGGTAGAACTAGGTGACTCTTATCCAAACATCCTACACAATTCGGCCAAGGAACTTTTGTTTTTACCCTTTTCGTCAGCGTAATCAACTGGGTGGTCAAAGTTATGAAATGGAATCATGATCTCATTGTTCTCAAAAGGATCATTTTTAGTCCTGTATTTTTTTGGTTTTTTCATGGTAAAAATGAGAAAAAGAAGTAGATAAAGGGAAAAGGATTCAAGGTGGCAATAAGGAAAGCAAGAAAAGGCATTTTGAAATTTGACACATATTTATTGAGAGAAACTTAAAATGATAAAAACATGTTTTTTCCCTTATTACATAACAATATCCCAAAGCCTTAGGCATAGCGTTTGGGTTGAAACAGAAGTTTAAAGTCATAAGGAACTAAGTGGTCTCTTGGCCATGAACCTCTCCAGTTGGCGTGTGATTCACAAAATCTTGCATGCATCCTCTTTACACCCCTAGTCCCTCTTTATCACACTGACCCCAGAGGTCTCATGGTTAGACCTGGGGTTTATAATTATATTGGGACTCCCTTCCTGGAAATCTAGCCACTTAGCTTTAATCAGATCCCTTACTTTGAATTTCAAGGTATGACAGTCCTCAGTAGAGTGCCCCGATGCTCCAGCATGGTAATCACATCGGGCATTGGGATTATAGCCTTTGGGGTAAGGAGGAACCACCGGTTTCAGTGGGCAGGGTACTGCAAGGAAATTACGAAAAAGGTGAGGTAAAAGTTCTGTGTAGGTTATAGGAATGGGGTCGAACCGGACCGGTGTTCGACTACTAGTGGGTTTTATTGTGCTTTGGTCTGGATTAAGTGGCTGAGTTTGTACTAGTGGGGGATGATAGGGTTGTGGAAGGGTAGACCTAATAGCAGGCAAATGAGAATGGGAAGGTATTTGAGGGATGTACGGACGAAAGTAGAGTTGGAATGGGAAAAAATTAAAGCCCTGGTTAGGGGTGGTGGTGGCCATGTAAGGTGTAGGGAGATTGGCAGGTTGAAAGGGAGTATGTGTTATTGATCTGGGTTGGGCCCTTTTTTGGTTACGGGCAGTGGAATTAGCATCCCCTTTTCTCTTCCCCTTATCTCCCGATGCAGACATTCTTGTGATAGGAGCCCCAGGCGACTGGGAGGACTATGAAATATGGGGATTCATCATTTGTAAATCATGATTCTCTTGTTGATTATGGAATGGGGGAATTTGGTCTTTTGTCAATCCAGGAAGGTGGAGTGGGGTGGTTGGCAAATGTTGATCATTCTTGACACCCGCAGAGGGTTCCTCTTCTATGATCTTCTTCTCTAAAAGTCTGGCCATCTCCGCTATTTGCTTCCTTAGCTGGTTAACTTCGTTTCTGAGGTTTTCAATTTCTTGCTCTCTTTCAGCCATGAGTCTCCTTTGAAAGTCTAACAAAGGTGTCTTTCGGTATCGAGTGAAAGAAGAAAAAGAAATGTCAGGTGGAAACAGAAGGAAAGAGGATATCGTGGGAAGTAATCACAGACCCTGACAAGCATCCTTTAACCGTTCCTTAGAACGTATCGTTCAAAAGTACTAGGTACGGTAAACATGGAAATTAATACGGGATAGTTGTGAAGACAGAAAAATCCTTCATTTTGAAATGCAATAAGAGCCTCAAGTTTAGCTATTTCTAGCTCGGGGAACCATGATCCGTCTCTTAAAGGTTTGATCCCACATTAATTTCCATATCTTGGTCAAGGGTATTCGTTAAGCTCTGAATAGCCTCCGGTGAGAATAGAAAGAAAGGAGCGAAGGAGCCATTGGGAAATGACGTGCTTTGCAAATCGATACTCCCCTAGTAATTTCTTGAAAACATTTTTGTATTTAGGGGGGATACAACTTGCTAAAACTTATGTCAAATCAAGGGTTATGTGAGCTACGGATTTTTTGATCATCGACAATACAAAAAAAATTGATTTTTCTTTTGATTTCTTTTCTTTTTATATGTATCTTCTATGATTTAAAAGATCTGTAACTCAAGGCCCAAAGACTTGTACACAAAGAGAAAGAACTATTTGCCCATTAAAGGATCACTAGTTAAAAGTATGTCATTTTTTGAAAAACGTAATCCACTAAATGGTCAAGTAGTCCTCTATTTTGGATCAGAAGGAAAAGTGAGAATGAGAAAAGGTAGAAGTAAAGTTTGCCCCTTTGTGCCTTAAGGTGGGTTTTTTCTGGAGGTCTCCTAATGGCTCTAAGGTTTGTCTAACAGTGATATCTCGCATTAGGTGGCTCGTTCTAAAACTTCTAAAGGTCACTAGAGCCAAGATCCTACTCATGATGTTGACCACAAATAGTAGGAAGTATACTAAGTGTGGGCACCATGAATAAGTCGAACTCTAGCTGAGATTCTCATGGTAACCAGACAGGAAGTACATCCCAAATGGCTCCGCTATCAACCTCCCCTAATCTTAAGTTTTATTTGGGCCCGGGTATAGGGTCCCACTCAAAAGTGTGTGCAAATTGTGAGTGTAGTGTGTGAAAGAGGCATTCAATACCCGTACCTTACTCACCCTGTACATAGAACAAACACAGAGCAACAAAATAAAGTCGACTACCCTAGGGTTCAATGATCATACAGATATTTACAGAACATAAATAATTGAATACAAACAAAATAGAAACTAAACATTGACAAGGGAATAAAATAAAGGAAGAAGTTAAATAATTAATATGCAAATTAAAACATGCGCTATCAAATTGACTGGCTTGACTCTCTACATCCCCAGTGGAGTCGCCATCTGTCGCGACCGGGATCGCGGCGGCGCGGCCGACCCTCGAAACTATTTTAAATAATAAACAGGGAGTCGCCACCAATATTTTTTAGGATAAAATAGTGGAAAAACCGTTTGTTAAAGCACTGGTTATAGAAATGAAATTCCATGATTCGGGAGTCTGATTACAGGTGAGGAAGGTATTAGCACCTCACGACTGTCCGTTATAAAAACGGTTACCTCAATTTGATAGCGCGCATTATAATTAACCCAATAATTATTTTAACTTCTTCATAAAAAGAAAAATGTACGGAACGACAAAATAAACAAAAAATAAACAAAGATCAACACAAAATATTTACATGAGATTAACAGGACGTCTTGTCCAAATTAATCTCGCTCCGCCTTTTTAAAGAGATATTAAAAAAAATGAGATTAACAGGACGTCTCGTCCAAATTAACCTCGCTCCTCCTTTTTAAAGAGATATAAAAAAAATATGAGATTAACAGGACGTCTCGTCCAAATTAACCTCGCTCCTCCTTTTTAAAGAGATATTAAAAAAATATGAGATTAACAGGACGTCTTGTCCAAATTAACCTCGCTCCTCCTTTTGATAACAAGACAAAAATGAAAACTCTAAAAAATTAAATAAAGAAAGATGGGCCCGACAGGAACTGTTTCCCGCTCCTACGTATTCTCGAGCTTTCGAGAAATCAGGGTCACGTAGTTCTTAAAAAGTTTTTTTTATTTAGGAAAAAGATTAAAGAAATGTTGATGGGAATCATTATGGTGAGGAACCCATACAAGGCGAAGTTCTTCGCACGTGTACGAATCCTATAAAAGTGGTGTAGACGGAAGTATTTTCCGTACGACACTGACTAAGAATGATTTATTTTGATTTTTATTTAAACTAGAAAGAAAACATAAGAAACATTTATTTTCTTTATTATATTTTTAGTACAAAGCGAAAAAAGAGAGGTAACAGAAGCTATAAGAGAGAAAAGGAGACAGTAAGTTCAGAAAAGGGAAGAAAAGAAAAAAAATGAGTGAAAACTGAGTGGGAGAAGAGAAAACCGAGTGCAAAAAATGAAAAAAACGAGTGAAACATAAGGAAACTGAGTGAAACAGTGAAAAATCCGAGTGAAAACAGGGAAAACCGAGTGAAACAGGGAAAACCGAGTGAAACAGTGAGAATCTGAGTGAAACAGTGCAAATCCGAGTGGAAATAAGGGAAACCGAGTGCAAATAGTAAATCCGAGTGAAACAGTGAGGATCTGAATGGAAATAAGAGAAACCGAGTGCAAAATACTAAATTCTAGTGAAACAGTGAGAATCTAAGTGTAAAAATAGTAAATCCGAGTGAAACAATAAGGATCTGAGTGAAAATAAGAAAAATCGAGTGCAAAATACTAAATCCGAGTGAAAAGAGGATTACCGAGTGAAAGTTGAGCAAAAACCGAGTAATGATGGTGCAGGAACGCTGGTCCGAGAGAGAAGATAGGGTTAGAGGGAGTGGGAAGGTGATGGGATTAGGAATGAGGTGCTGTTGAGTAGGAGTGTGGACGGATTGGAATAGGAGAGGAGTGGAGGATAGAAGGATTGTGGGCAGCAATGGTGAGGGATGATGGAAGGAGAAGAAGAGAAGAATTGGTGTGAGAGAGAAGAGAGCACGAAGGATTTTTGGCAGAGTTTCCTCCTCTCAATGCCTCCCCCTTAGCTGCCCTCCCCCTTGCCTATTTATAGGCTGGCCCGAGTGGAATGCCAGCTCAGGCTTCCACTTCCGAGTGGAATGCCAGCTCAGGCTTCCACTCGGTTTGGGTAGTGGGGGGACAACGGCTGGTGGGAATTTTTAATTCCCTTCACCTCCGCCCCTGTCTGCCACCCCCAGGATTCCTGGATCCACTTGGGTGGTGGAATCCAAGTCAGCAAGGTGGAGATCCGAGAGAGGAAGTGAAGGACCGAGTTAAAATATTGAGATCCGAGTGTAAAATGGTGAAATCCGAGTGAGAATCACTCGGATCACCCTCTCAGTAAGCATTCCTCCACATTAGGAGTCAAATCCGAGTGAGGATGGTTTAAAATGGTGTAAATCCGAGTGAAAATGGTGTAATCCGAGTGAGAATGGCTCGGATCAACCTTCCAATCAGTATTCATCCATACTGGGAGTCAAATCCGAGTGAGGAGAGTGGAAATCCGAGAGAAAATGGTGTAATCCGAGTAAGACTGGTAGAGTTCTGAGTGAAAATGACTCGGAACCGACTGAAATGTGTGAAGTGTGACTCGGAACGGGTGAAAAGTGGCTCGGTGATGGTTTGGAGATAGGGGCTCATAATTGATTGGCCAAAAGGGCTCGGGAAAGATTTATTCATGGCTCGGAAATTGGTGGAAATGAACTCGGTAATTGGCTTCAGGAAGGATGAGAAGAATTGGTTTGAAGAGGGCTGACTGACTAAGTTGCCACTCGGTTCCGACTGAAGTTGGCTCGGGTTTGAGTGGGAGTACTCACTCGGTGTTGACTGAAAATGCTTCACTTGGTTCTGACTGAAGAACAACACTCGGAATTCTTTCAGCCGGGAGTATTCACTCGGAATTTCTTCAAAAGTGACACAGAAACTTCAACGCTTGAAGGATTTACTCGGATCCTTCATTCTTTGCACTCGGAAATTGGAATTTTGGCCATTTGCACTCGGAATGGCTTGACAGAGAGCCTTCCACTCGGATTCACCTTTGATAAGGAAGCATTTTACTCAGAATTGACTCATCCTGAGTCATTTCACTCAGATTCTCTTCAACATGGCATAATCCACACGGATTTGGTTTTTTTCTGAGTCATCCCACTCGGATTCCCCCAACAGGATCCTATTCTACTCGGAAATGCTTCATTTTGACTCGGATTTGACCATTTTTAGGTCATTCCACTCGGTTTTGATCATTTCTGAGTTATCTTACTCGGATTTCTCTTCAACAGGGGCATTTTATACTCGGATTTGATCCTTTTTGAGTCATTTCACTCGGATTTGATCCGTTCTGAGTATTTTCACTCGGATTTGCCTCCAACAGGTCTATATTCCACTCGAAAATGCTTCCATCATAGTCATCTTGCTCGGATCTGACCATTCTTGAGTTATTCTATTCAAATTTGACCATTCTGAATTGGGATTAAGTACAAAAAGAATCATTCCACTTGGACCGGACCAAAAGAGGTGTTCACAATAACAAACACTGCTATTCAATATGAACAATCACAAGCATCTTCCGATCGGGATTCACCCATTTCACTCAGCTATAAAGCTCAATTCACTCAGTAACAAATATACTGATCCACTCAGATTTCACTCAACTCCGAGCCCTGCTCAAGGAGTGTGCCTGAGCCCAGCTCCAGGACTTAATCACATTCTCACATATCTCATCATCTGATTGCCGATCGGTATATATATACATGCTCCAACCATTCCAGTGGCGAATCGGATACATATGGTCATATTCACTCGGAGTCCAACTCCAATGCACTCGACATCTGCCTTGGGTCCAACCCAAGGACTTCATCAAGCGTCCAACGCTTAGTGCCCTAGGCACTGCCCGAGTCCAACCCGGGTCTTATATCACATCAACACATTAAACTTCATTAAACGCATATTCATCTGATTGTCCACTTAGTATTTAGCATTCAGCATTATATGCATACGGCAATTCAACAGCAATCAGATGACTCGGTAACTCATCACATTCACTTGGCAATCCTATGCCATCCACTCGGATTATCCTCTATTCACTCGGATTTATCCTTTCCAGTAAGCATTTCATGCTCTCCTCTATAAAGCCTACTCAGCATTCAACATACAGTCCCCAAACATGCATTCAGCATACGCACATGCATCAACAAAGCTTGCATGCATTCAAATGTACAACACACCCAGGGACAAATAGAGGATCACACATGCACTCAGCATCAACATACATGCATCTCAAGCATCTTAACATAACCATCACCATAAACATCAACACATATATGGGCGGAATTCAACAACATCAAGCAATATATAATCATCATGCATGTCCGGGCTACTACTCACTCGGAAATCATACAAACAACACATATTGAATACCACACATCACAGTACAAGAATTTCACCTGGAAAACCCATCCATAAACTATGCGCTTAAGATGCAATAGCTCCCCTTACCTGGATGAAGCTTCCAGGAGTCACATGGTCCACTCGGCCCAGCCACAGCAGCTTCTGCTCGGCATTCCAACGTAGGAAGAGCCACACAGCTTCCCAGTCATCCCAGCAACATGCTCACGGCCATGGAGAACCAACTCTGTCTCCACACGAGCAACATAGCCACCAAGTCAGTGGAGAAGCTCTCAAGCACAACACAAAGCTGTTCTATACATCCAACAACACCGTCCTCACCACCATGGAGGATAACCAAGCTTCCACGCACCGTACCATGCGTGCCTTCTTCTTCTCAACAACACAACCTCATCAACAGTGAACCATCATGCATAACAAACCGAGGCATGCATACAGCTGTAGGCTCTAACCGAGCCCATCATATAAAGGAGAAGGAGAAGACGAAGGGGAAGCACCAGGGAACCAAAGGCAAAACTCAGCCCCCAAGACACACAGCCACACGCTGTTTCACTCACACAGCCACAGGAAGGATTCTCAACCTTCAAGGCACCCAGTACCACGCTGGACTCCACCACCATACAGCTCCACTCGGCTCAACACAGCGTTGAGTGGAGGAAGATAAAGATAAAGGAGGAGGCAAAGAGGGCAGAAAGCCTCATGGATTCTAGAGAGAAGGAAGAGTATTTCTCTTTATCCTCCGAAAAGCCACCAAAGGGGAAATGAAGGAAAATGAGGAGAAAACGTGGAGCTGAAGCCTTATTACCACACAGCCAGCGTCTGTTCCCATCAAAGGTCTCATTCTCCATCAGCCATCACAACACCATTAATTCTGGTCCCACATCATTTAATGCATTTCCATCATCCATCAAATCACACTCAACGTGAATGAAGAGAGAGGGAGAGAGAAGACCGAAGTTCACTAAGGCCACCCAGGCACCACCATTATTATTTTTATCATTATTAAAATTATTATTATTATCACTCAATAATTTGCCTAATTGGCAATTAATCCTTAATTAACCATTAATTCCATTAATCCACAACCTTAATCTGACATTTACAATTACTTAAAAAAATCTGGGATGTTACACTCTCCCCACCTTTAAGGAATTTCATCCCCGAAATTCAATCAGGAACCTGCCTCAATAACAACTCGACATAACACTACATGCAACAAAAAACAACTTACATACCAATGCCCTCCAAGTATTCGCCGACCAGTTAATTCCAATCGGCATAATTTCACCTCTCAAACGGTTTGCCGATCACACCATAAGGAATTCCGAGACTTCACATTCAACACCTTTCACTCGGAAGTGTCACCAATTGGCTCGGAAATCACCCACTCGGGCATCCACAATTCCACTTCACCCAGCAACTCTTTCTTTCACTGTCCATCATTTTAATACTCAACCACATACTCATCCATTCAGATTCAAATCCTCCCCTTGCTCGGAGCAGTCCAATAGACTCAAGCCATCTCCATAAGCAGCTACAGTCTCGCTTGCTGACCTATGAACTGCTGCATCCAACTTATAGGATGATGCCTCATTCCTATAGGGTCACAACAGTTGCATAGAGTCACAGCAAAACGCACACTGCCACAATACCTATGGCATGGAGAGCCTCTCGGAACAGCATCCTCACATACTATTTCATTCATACCGATCAAATTCACTCGGATAATACTGATTCACTCAAAATTTATTAGTAATTTATACCAATCTATAAACAGCACACCATCATCAATAGCATTATTACACACAATCACAGGTGCATTATTCACTAATAGCCAGCAATTATCCTTCATTATCACTGTGGAATGACATACTAACAGCATACATCTGACCCACACAAGGTATATATGCGCTCCTTACACTTATTCTAATGCAATCATCATGATATTAATCATCAAATGCCAATCACACTCTCCACAAAATGGCATAAAAGCAGTTGGTTTCCAATCCAAACCGAGTAAAAATTCCTTCTTTAATCTTATCCATCTCAAACTATTGGCCAATCAACCTAGTATTCCTTAATATCACCATTCATTACAGGCCACCACTCGGATTTAAGCCTAATAACTCACTACACCCATAGAGATGTACAACTCAGGGTCAGAAATTCAATCAACAACTCACTCAGTTTTCAATCACAAAACTGAGACAGCACCCAAACTAACAGGTACCTTACCTTATCAATTCCTCACAACATCCAACCACACATGATTATGCCCAATCAATTGGGTCACCACACTAGTGGTCTAGTACCTGATCCAATCATCTACTCTGTTTTCACACATCGAACCGAGACAAACATCCCAACCAAGCATGCATCAGGTTTTACATTCAATCACCTAACACATATTAAAATCCTCCAACTTAGGAATCTGTATTCATTCAATCAACATCAAATACCATATAGGGGTTCACGTGCCAAAAGTATAATTCACCCATCACATATTGCACAAACAATCACACAATTTAAAATCCTCGCAACATGGGATTCCCCAACATCACTCACTCAGCCAACACAACATATGAGTTCAAATCCATCCAATCAACATGACTCGGCCATGAATCATTAGCATGGCATACACAAGAGTTCAACTCAATTAACACAGTCTTAATAATTATGAAAGCTTCAATATCATCACCCAATTTTCCTCACAACTGACTCAACATTACCATTACATTCTCTCTCGGCCAACTCAGGCTGAGAAACACCACAAGAAATGATGACCACTCGATCATACAACACATAACCGCTTACACTTAGTAAGCAAACCTTGGCCATGGACCTTTCGGTCTGCTCTGATACTAAAATGTAACATCCTAAAAAATTAATTAAAGTTAAACCCGGGACAGGGGAAATTTTTCCCAAAATAATCATGAAGAACCGGGCCAATTCATTAGAAAATACCTGGATCAATAATTAAAAGCCACTCCCATATATGAAGATATGAGAGCTAGGTCCAATGACCATTAATAAAAAGGAAAGGAAGGCAAGAAGAAGGAAAAAACTGGGAAAACCGATCAGAACAAAGGAAAACATTCACAACGGAAGAATAAAACAGCGCCTGAGTGACCCAACAATACGGCGTGCACTCGCTCAAGCGAGATCCGACTCCGCTTGAGCGAGGCCGACCAACTCGCTCGGGCGAGCACACATGCGCTTAAGCGGAACCACAACAAAAGCCCTTCCAATCACATACCCGCTGGAGCGAGATCTCACTCGCTGAAGCGAGAAGCCACACTCGGCCTTCCCATCACTCGGTATACGAGACAGCCATTCACTCGGTAATGACTTAGTCCACTCGGTATAAGGGAATTTCAATCACTCGGGAACCACCCAAACAATTGCCTCACTCGGCAACCCATAACTTAGTCTCTCAATTCTATCCACAGAGTCAACATAATGATCCACTCGGGAAATGAGGGTTATCCCACTCGGATTCTATCAAACCACTCGGCATAGTTCAACCTCGAGTCACTCGGTAGACATCAACCAAACACCACTCGGTGTATTCAACCATAATTCAATCGGGAATCCACCAACACACATCACTCGGTATTTCATTATTCCTCTCACTCGGAGAATGCTTCAACCATGCTTTACTCAGAAGGGGTCTCCACATCCATACACCACTCGGTATTCATCCATCAAGTAATTCACTCGGACTTATGAAATACGTAACCACTCGGGGTAAACCACTAAGTCAAGTCCCACTCGGATTCATTCCATACTTAAACACTCAGAATACATATTACCTTATTCACTCGGAATAGGTACCCATGTTCACTCGGAATACATGTATAACTTCACTCGGATCATATATATATAAATTACTCAGAATATGTCCAACCTAATCCATCATAACAACTCTTTCCTCGGAGAGGTTCACTCGGATTTCTACTCGGGTTTATACAAAATCATTCCCCACTCAGGGTTTACCCATATTCTCCACTCAGAATCCACAAGGGCTACCAACACACAGAAAGAGACTCACAGATGAGTCACACTCGGATATGGAGTCACATGCATAAGACTCACTCAGAAAGTAACTAAGCCACTTATATTTCACTCAGGATTCATTAACTTAGAAATATTCATACAACATCATTTCCTAGTTGGTATGAAGCATCAAATCAACATAAATTACTTATGTAAATTTATTCTCTAATTCCCAAATCCGACTACCGACCTATATATGTATAACCATACACTCAGATACTTATTATCTTTATACATTCCATCACCAATACATTCAGTCGGTATGCATATAATACCATTCACTCGAAGTATATATACGTTAACATGCACTCGGATTCCAGTACATATATATTTCATATTCATGATACAACATTGTTATGAGCCGGCCAAGGCTTTAATACATCAAATGTACTCAAAACATAATATTATATACACAGCCTTTATCATAAACACCCAACACTCGGGTTTAAGACCATCACATCATCCAAACTGACCTGCATACACTAAAAAATAGTGTAGGGGTGAGCATTACATATTAAATGACAGATATTGGCTCGGATTAATCACAGAATCCTCAACATGTAATAACATATATATCAATCAGCATAACAAACACTGCCATTCACTATGAACAATCACAAGCATCTTCCGATCGGGATTCACCCATTTCACTCGGCTATAAAGCTCAATTCGCTCAGTAACAAGTATACTGATCCACTCGGATTTCACTCAACTCCGAGCCCTGCTCAAGGAGTGTGCCTGAGCCCAGCTCCAGGACTTAATCACATTCTCACATATCTCAGCATCTGATTGCCGATCGGTATATATATACATGCTCCAAGCATTCCAGTGACGAATCGGATGCATATGGTCATATTCACTCGGAGTCCAACTCCAATGCACTCAGCATCTGCCTTGGGTCCAACCCAAGGACTTCATCAAGCGTCCAATGCTTAGTGCCCTAGGCACTGCCCGAGTCCAACCCGGGTCTTATATCACATCAATACATTAAACTTCATTAAACAAATATTCATCTGATTGCCCACTCAATATTTAGCATTCAGCATTATATGCACACGACAATTCAACAACAATCAGATGACTCGGCAACTCATCACATTCACTGGGCAATTCTATGCCATCCACTCAGATTATCCTCTATTCACTCGGATTTATCCTTTCCAGTAAGCATTTTATGCTTTCCTCTATAAAGCCTACTCAGCATTCAACATACAGTCCCCAAACATGCATTCAGCATACGCACATGCATCAACAAAGCTTACATGCATTCAAATGTACAACACACCCAGGGACAAATAGAGGATCACACATGCACTCAGCATCAACATACATGCATCTCAAGCATCTTAACATAACCATCACCATAAACATCAACACATATATGGGCGAAATTCAACAACATCAAGCAATATATAATCATCATGCATGTCCGGGCTACTACTCACTCGGAAATCAATCAAACAACACATATTGAATACCACACATCACAATACAAGAATTTCACCCGAAAAACCCCTCCAAAAAGTATGCACTTAAGATGCAATAGCTCCCCTTACTTGGATGAAGCTTCCAGGAGTCACATGGGCCACTCGGCCCAGCCACAACAGCTTCTGCTCGGTATTCCAATGTAGGAAGAGCCACACAGCTTCCCAGTCGTCCCAGCAACACGCTCACGGCCATGGAGAACCAACTTTGTCTCCACACGAGCAACATGGCCACCAAGTCAGTGGAGAAGCTCTCAAGCACAACATAAAGCTGTTCCATACATCCAACAGCACCGTCCTCACCACCATGGAGAACAACCAAGCTTCCACGCACCGTACCATGCGTGCCTTCTTCTTCTCAACAGCACAGCCTCATCAACAGTGAACCATCATGCATCACAAACTGAGGCATGCACACAGCTGCAGGCTCCAACCGAGCCCATCATATGAAGGAGAAGGAGAAGACGAAGGGGAAGCACCAGGGAACCAAAGGCAAAACCCAGCCCCCAAAACACACAGCCACACACTGTTTCACTCACACAGCCACAGGAAGGATTCTCAACCTTCAAGGCACCCAGTACCACGCTGGACTCCACCACCATGCAGCTCCACTCGGCTCAACACAGCGTTGAGTGGAGGAAGATGAAGATAAATGAGGAGACAAAGAGGCAGAAAGCCTCATGGATTCTAGAGAGAAGGAGGAGCATTTCTCTTTATCCTCCGAAAAGCCACCAAAGGGGAATGAAGGAAAATGAGGAGAAAACGTGGAGCTGAAGCCTTATTACCACACAGCCAGCGTCTGTTCCCATCAAAGGTCTCATTCTCCATCAGCCATCACAACACCATTAATTCTGGTCCCACATCATTTAATGCATTTCCATCATCCATCAAATCACACTCAACGTGAATGAAGAAAGAGGGGGAGAGAAGACCGAAGTTCACTAAGGCCACCCAGGCACCACCATTATTATTTTTATCATTATTAAAATTATTATTATTATCACTCAATAATTTGCCTAATTGGCAATTAATCCTTAATTAACCATTAATTCCATCAATCCACAACCTTAATCTGACATTTACAATTACTTAAAAAAATCTGGGATGTTACGTATGTGAGTTGCATAAAAATGGTAAAGTTTTTATGACTCATAAAGATAAGCATGATTCCACATCTAATCCTTCCACCTCTTGATCATCTACCATAAAATGTTTTAAATGCATTAGTAGAGGTCATATTGCTTCTGACTGTCCTACAAAGAAAACCATGATTTTGAAAAATAATGAAATCTACTCAAGTCAATCAGAGTCTGATTCTGATAATCACAATTCAAGTGATGACTCAAGTAGTGCTTCATATGACAGTGAGCATATTTTAAGGGATGATGGAGAGCTTTACATGATTCGAAGGTTACTTGGAAGCCATGTTAAGCTTGATGATTATACACAAAGAGAGAGCATCTTTTACACAAGATGTTATATAAATGAAAAACTATATTCTCTCATTGTGGATAGTAGGAGTTGTGCCAATTTAGCTAGTCAAAGACTAGTTCACAAAATGGGCTTAGAACTAATAGATCACCCTAGACCTTACAAGTTACAATGGTTAAATGAAAAGGGGGAGGTGTTAGTTAATAAGCAAGTCTTAATTAATTTCACCATAGGCACTTATAAAAATGAGATAAAATATAATGTAGTACCTATGGAAGCAACCCACATACTTTTAGGGAGACCTTGGCAGTATGATAGAAAGGTCATCCATGAAGGGTTCTCTAACACCCTTACATTTAAGCTTGATAACAAGAAAATAGTCTTGCATCCCTTAACACCTCAATAAGTGCTTCAAGATCAACTTCAAAAGAAGTTAAAGAGGGATAGAGAATTAGGTTCTTCTACTAACCTTTTAGAAAAATAAAAGAAAAATAAAAAAGAAGATAAAGAAAAAGGAGTTGTTATTTATAATGACTCTAAGGCCCATTACTTGACCATAAAACATGATTTGAAGCAAGCCATGCTTCTTCAAAAACAAGTTTTAATCATGATTCCTAAGGATACCCCTAGCACTTCCTTATGCTCAACAGGCTCTTCCCCTTCTTCTTTGCCCAAAGGGATACAAAACATTCTAGATGAATTTAAGGACCTCTTTCCTAGTGACATTCATAAGGCTTACCTCTAATTAGGGGAATCAAACATTAAATAGATTTAATTCCTGGTGCTAGTCTACCCAATAGGCCTGCATATAGGTGTAACCCTAAGGAAAGCCTTGAAATTAAAAAATAAGTGAATGATCTATTATCTAAGGGATGTATTAGAGAGAGCTTAAGCCTATGTGCTTTACCTATTTTACTAGTTCCTAAAAAAGATGGTTCATGGAGAATGTACACTGATTGTAAAGCTATCAACAACATTACTATCAAGTATAGGTATCCAAAACCTAGACTTGATGAATTACCATATTTTCTAAGATTGATCTTAAAAGTGGCTATCATCAAATAAGAATTAAAGAGAGAGATGAATGGAAAACTCCTTTTAAAACCAAACTTGGATTATATGAGTGGTTAGTTATGCCCTTTGGCTTGACTAATGCACCAAGCACTTTTATGAGGTTAATGAATCATGTTCTGAAGGAATTCATTAGGTACTTTGTTGTGGTCTATTTTGATGATATTTTAGTTCAATCAAAGACCATGACCTCTCATCTAAGCCACTTAAAACAAGTTATGCTTGCCTTAAGAACAAATAACCTCTATGCAAATCTCAAAAAATATTCTTTTAGCATGGATAGTGTTGTTTTCCTTGGATTTGTAGTGAGTTCCAAAGGAGTGGAGGTCGATCACTCAAAAGTAAAGGCCATCCAAGATTGGCCAACACCAAAGAATGTCAATGAAATTATGAGTTTTCATGGTTTAGCTAGTTTTTATAGAAGGTTTGTAAAAGATTTCTCTACCTTAGCCTCCCCCTTGAATGAATTGGTTAGGAAAACTATTCGTTTTGTATGGGGACCAAGGCAAGAGAAAGTTTTTAAAGACCTTAAGGAAAAACTCACTCATGCTCCTATTTTAGCTCTTCCAAATTTCTCAAAAACTTTTGAGCTTAAGTGTGATGCTTCCAATGTGGGGATAGGAGCTATACTATTACAAGAAGGCCACCTATTACATTTTTCAGTGAAAAACTCAATGGGGCTGCCCTTAATTATCCCGCATATGATAAAGAGTTTTATGCTTTGGTTAGAGCCCTCCAAACTTGGGAACATTATTTGATCCCAAAAGAATTTGTCATTCATAGTGATCATCAATCACTTAAATACATAAAAGGGCAACATAAACTAAATAAGAGACATGCAAAATAGGTTGAGTTTTTAGAGAAATTTCCATATGTTATCAAGTACAAAAATGGAAAATTAAATACTATGGCTGATGCTTTATCAATAAGGCACTCTTTATTTGCCTCTTTTGCATCCAAAATCATTGGGCTTGATAAGATTAGGAATTTGTATCAAGGTGATCTTGATTTTTCTAAAATCTACAATTTATCTTATGAAACCACATCTCAAAAAGGATTCTATATTTTAGATGGTTACCTCTTTAGGGCCAACAAGATTTGTATTCCTAAGAGTTCTTTGAGAGATTTGTTACTTAAAGAAAGCCATAAGGGTGGCTTAATGGGTCATTTTGGAAGGATAAAACATTGTCTATTTTAAATGAACACTTCTATTGACCTAGAATAAAAAAAAGATTAGCAAAGACTATATGCTAGGTCTATAGTTTGTGGAAAATCTAAATCTAAAGTATCACCTAATGGTCTTTATACTCCTTTGCCTACATATACTTCTCCTTGGATAGATATTTCTATGGATTTTGTGTTAGGCTTACCTAGGACCCAAAGGGGTATGGACTCTATCTTTGTTGTGGTAGATAGGTTTAGTAAAATGGCTCACTTTATTCCTTGTCACAAAATGGATGATGCAAGTCATATTGCTAAACTATTTCTCAAGGAAATTGTAAGACTTCATGGTGTTCCTAAAACTATCATTTTTGATAGGGATAATAAATTCCTAAGCCATTTTTGGAAAACACTTTGGTCAAGGCTAGGAATGAAGCTTCTATTTTCTACCACTTGTTATCCATAAATGGATGGTCAAACTGAGATAGTGAACAGGACCCTTTCTTAATTACTTAGGGTCTTAGTTAATAAAAATGTTAAATCATGGGATGAGTGTTTGCCACATTTTGAGTTTGCTTATCATAGAGTGCAACACTCCATAACTAAGCATAGTCCTTTTGAAATTGTTTATGGTTTTAACCCTCTCACTCCTTTAGACTTTTTACCCATTGATGTTTTTGATTCTTTCCTTCACTTAGATAGAGAGGCAAAGGCTAACTTTATCAAAGAATTTCATGAGAAGGTTAAAAACCAAATTCAAGCTAAAAATGAACACTATACTCGTTATGCCAATAGAAAGAGAAAGGAAGTTGCTTTTGAAGTTGAGGATTGGGTTTGGTTACATCTTAGAAAAGAATGATTTCCAAATTTATGAAAATCTAAACTTGACCCAAGGGGTGATGGTCCTTTTCAAACCCTTAAAAAGATAGGAAATAATGCTTATGTCCTTGACTTGCCTGGTGAATATGGTGTGAGTGCTTCTTTTAATATGTGTAACATCCCGATTTAAAATTAATTACCAAATGGAATTAAGCCATTAAAATAATAATTGCAAAAGTGGAAAATTACTTGTTAATTATAATTAACTTAATTAATTTAACTTAAGAAAATAATGGTTGATTAATTATGATTAATTAGGCTAGTTACTGATTGGTTAGAAATAAGTGAATAAATAATAATAATGATAATAATGCCAGGTGAAAGGACGCATGTGCCATTGGTGGTATAAAAGAACTTCAGCTCTCTCTTTCCCCCATTTATTCACACTGAACATCTCTTTTCTACCGTTTCTCTTTTTCTTCTTCACTTTTCTTCTCTTCTCCTCTGTTCTCTGTTCCCATCAGCTCGCGACAGAGGTGGCTGAGGACCGGAGTCCTCCTTCCTTCTCGTCGAGTTAGAGAGGGTGTGAGTGTGCATTTCCCCTCTACATGCAACCTGTCTCCTTCCTTACTATTCCTTCGTCTCCTTCCGCTTTGTCTTCTCCTTCACCCAACTCAATGACGTTGAGATGCCCTGAGACAGGAACCCTCAATTGCTGGCAAGATCAGATTGTTCATGGATGAGGAAACAGCTTTGAGTTCTCCATGTGGAGTGCTGAGCCCAGCGTCTGAGCCCAGTGGTTGTGTGGGTTGGAGGGAGCGGTCGAAGGACGACTGATCGGTATTGTTAGCTCGAGGAGCTTCTGGTTCTTCCAAGCTATGAGCAAAGTGGCTCAGAGTTCCTCCAAAGCCAAGCGTAATGGTGGATGACTGATGCTGGGCCGTTCTATTGAGAATCAATGAATGGACTGAGCGGAGCAACCGACTGGAGCTGCAAGCCCTCGGAGCCCCTGGAATCTTCATTCCAGGTAGGGGGTATCTTATATCTTAAATGCATGGGTTATGGACGGGTTTCGGGTGTTGATGATTGTTGTTTCTATGTTCTGAGTGGTGTGTTGTGCTTGCATGAAGAGTGTATGATACCCAGATGCATGATGATTAGGTGTTGAAGCGATGCATGTTTAGTTCCATCCATGAGTTGTATGTAGATAGTTTTGAGAAGTGTTGAATGTTGAATGAGAGGAATGTGCTAAAGTGCTGTTGATGATTACCGTGTGACTTATGTGCCATGCATGCTATTCTGAGTTTGAAATGCTGACTGCATGTGAGATGTATATGTTGTTGTATTAATCTATTAAGTTCTGATACCGACCGCATGGAATGTATATGTTGTTGTATTAATCTATTGAGTATGATGCCGATTGCATGAGATGTTTGTGTGTTGGATTAATTTATTGAGTTCTGAGAATGTTTAATGCTGATTGCATGTGATGCATGTATTGTTAAGTGAAAGGTTGTGTATATGAACTCTGTGTTGTGTGATGAATCCGCGTGTGGCGCATGGGATGCGTTAATGCTGGGAGCATGTAGTGTGGGACACTACCATCAGTTATTAAAGCGTGAGACGCTGTGAAATCCTTTTGAGTGAGACTCAAGGTAAGCCTTTGAGTGGGACTCAGGCTGCCCGTGAACACCGCCGTTGGCGCTGAGAGCGTTGGTGTCACATGTGTGGGGAAACGGTTTGGTACCTGTAAAATGGCCAAGTCAGCTGGGAGCTGAATAAAAGGCTGGGAGCCTACGTTGCAACGAATGAAAACCGATTACACACGAATGCGGAACTGAGTGAATTAATCTGTGTACATGTACAGTTGATGTGTGTGGAATCTGATTGCATAAGTATATGTTAATGTTATTGAGATGGTGCGTGCATATAGTCGAATGATAATTGATGGATTCTGATCGGTAGATGTCTTATGCGTGTCTTGATTCATTAGCATTATTATGTTACTGGTTGTTGCTATGTTAATGTTATTGAAATGATATGTGCATATGGCCAAGTGATAACTGGTGGATTCGGATCGGTAAATGTCTTATGTGTATCTTGATTGATTGGTATTGTTCTGACCTTAATTGTTGCTATGTATAATTATATATATATTGTTGTATAACTGAGGAACAATCTGAGTGATGATAAGGCCTCAAGTCCGAGTGAGATGCACTCCGACTGTTGAGTGCTTATATTGTATTTATCATGCTTAGTCAGTTGTAGCCTTGGCCGGCTCTCATGTAATATGATAATTTAGTATCTTTGTTTATGAGCAATGCCTATCAGAGTTGTAGACAAGTACACGTATACATATATATAAATACTTTATATGGGTATGGTGTTAATTGCATCGAGTAATAAGTGTTGGTGAATAAATGATGTTAGGATGATGAGTATCTGAATGTATGTTTATATATATATATGTGTGTATGTGGTTATATTGGTACGTACACTGTATTGATTGTGAAACGTTGTTGAAGTATCTGAGGATTGTTGATGGGTGAAATAGTGTTAAGTTAATGATTCCGAGTGAGACTATAGTGTTTGGGCTTCTCTTCCGAGTGGAAAAGACTTAAAAGGATTCTGAGTGAGAAATCTCTTTTGATGAACCTACTCTGTGTGGGACTTAATGGGAGAATTCCCGAATAATACTAGGCTTGACTATTCCGAGTGAAAAATATGTGTACATCCCGAGTGGGAAAGAGTTTGGGTATCTCCGAGTGGGAATCCGAGTGGTCCTCTTCCGAGGAAAGAGTTATTGTAATGGTTGAGATTGGAATATATTCTAAGTATGTGATATAAGTACAATCCGAGTGAATGAGGTTCTATATCCCGAGTGGGTGAGTCTTAGAGCAAGCCCGAGTGGGACTTACTTAATGTTTCCCCAAGTGAGTAAGATATCACATGCCGAGTGAATTTGGAATGAATATTCCGAGTGGAGTAGGATTGTGGACACCCCTTCTGAGTGAAGGAAGGTCGATGTGCTTTTCGAGTGAGAGATGTAAAAAGATATCGAGTGATCGAATGCCGAGTGTGGCTTCTCGCTTCAGCGAATATAGGATTCGCTCCAGCGAGTGTGGTTTTGATGGAAGGCTTTTGAGTGGTTTCGCCCAAGCGATTGAGTGCTCACCCGAGCGAATTGAGCTGTCTCGCCCAAGCGGAGTCGGATCTCGCTTGAGCGAGTGTGCGTGGTACTGTTGGGTTCGCTTAGGCGTTTTATTCTTCCGCTGTGAATGGTTTTCATTTCCCTTGCCTTCCTTTCCCTTCTTTATTGTGCCCGGTCCCTTGTGTTTTGTTTTGCAAAAATTTTTCGGGCTATTTCTTTTAGTTTTATTTGGGTTTTAAAATTTAAGGATGTTACATTTTGGTATCAGAGCAGACCGAAAGGTCCAAGGCCAAGGTTTGCCTACTGTTAGTGGGCGGTCGTGTGCAATGTGACCGGTTGCCATCATTGCTTGTGATATTTTGTTGGATTTGATGCGTGTTTAACCATGAATTGTGATTGTATGCATGAGTTTTGTGGAGGACAGTAGTGAGAGGTACTACTGTTGTAATGCTGATTGGGGATAGAGTTATTACTACCCTGACCCGGTTATTCATGGGATACTTGGGATATTACTAAGCCTGAGCCGACTGTAAGGGAATAGACGGAAAGGTGTTGAAACCATCAAGTATATTGAAACTGATTAATTGACTTGATCTTTGTGTAGACCCTATTAGTGGCTCGTAGTTGAGATATACTGATCGCATGGATTAGAACTCATATGTTGAGTTAGCTGAGTGAATAATATTGAAGGAATCTCCTGGTGGGTTGAATTTAAACTTTGTGATTGACTGTGCCATTTTTAAAGGATGTTTTGTACCCTTGGCATGTGAATCCCATATGGTATATGATGTAATTGATAGTGGCAGATTTCTAAATTGGGAAATTTGAACATGTGATGAATGAATGATATATTGTGTATATGACATATGGTATAAGCGATGGGTCGCAGTTTCCTAAGTTGGAGATCTGGGCGTATGATAAGTGATTAGATGTGAAATCAAGAATATGTTAGGATTACGTCTCGGTGGTCGGTTGAGGAAACCGAGTGACTGATGGATTAGATGTTGGACCACTAGGTGCAATGACCCAGTTAATTGGGCATGATCATAAATGAACGAATGTGAAATCGAATACCTGTTGATTTGGGGTAGTGTCTCGGTCTTGATGTGTGAAAACCAAGTGAATGGTTTAGACTTGGTGACGTTAGAATACCGTAGAAATTGATGTAAATGTATACTTGATGATTTGGGTTAGGCTCGGATTTGTAGTTGGAAACTGAGTGAATAACTGATTTGGTGGTGACCCATAAGGTATAGAAATCCCGATTGAATTTAGTTTTATGTTGACCAGATTTTGTAGAGCTAGACCCTATGGTGGTTTCGACTAGGTGATATTTGAATGTTGAGAGAGTGTTCTATGATGGCTACTCGGTGACCTAGAGACTTTTGAGTCGGAAATTGGTTGAACCTTATGGATAGTTGAGGCTTGAATTATCTTGAGGTGAAAGGTAAATAATAAATGCGGTACCTGATTGATAGTGACTGGTAAGGTTAAAATCCGAGTGCGCCTGGTTATTGATTATGGTGGTATTAGAAATCATACTATAATGATAACTGCATGACCGATTGGTGGATTGTGACTATGCTCGGTGAATCATTTAGGCTTAAATTGATTGGTGGCCTGTGATGAGTGATGAAATGAGGGATTATAAAACTGTTGAGCCATGGTTTGCAATGAATAAGATTTTAAGAGATATTTACTCGGTCAGGGCTGAAAAGCCGATTGTTGATATGCCATTTTATGATGAGGCATGTGTCCTCTATGGGTTGGAAACCCATTGCCATTATACTATTTTACAGTAATAACAAATGATATTCATGATTGTTGTTGCGTGATGTGCCTAGGTGGTGCATAATGATGATGTTGATGTAAATGTATTGCATATATATATATATATGTTTGTGAATTGCCATTAATTTTTGTGAGTTAGTAATAGCTGAGTGAGTTTGGTCGGTGTGGGTGTAAGGCATGCTGCCCGAGACGACTCTACAAACCATAAGTATTGTGGCAGCGTACACGGTGCAGTGACTCTATGTAATTGTTGTAACCCTATAGGAATGAGATGTCATCCTATAAGTTGGATACAACAATTCATGAGTCGGGCAAGTGAGGCTGTAACTGCTTATGGTGATGGTGGGTCTATCAGACTGCTTTGAGTGAAGATGAGAGTTGTAATAAGTGAATAATATGTGGTTATGTAGCAAAGTGTGGATAGAGGGTTTGTTTAACCTTGATGTGTTACCTCCGAGAGAATCAGAGGTTATTGGGTAAGAACTGGCTATTAAAGTAACGATCGGTTATTGAAATAGAAGGGAGAAGTTGCTAAGGTGGGAATTTACCCGGGAAGGATTAGTATATTCCGAGTGTGAGAAAGTAGAGATAATTCCAAGTGAAAACTTTCTAAGAGAAAGAACTACTGAGTGAATTCATGATGTTCCGAGTGAAACATCATTCTGGGGAAGTCATTACCAAGTTGCGGAACTGTGTCCGAATGACACATTTGTATTAGGCGAAATCCGCGTGAAATATATCCGAGTCGTGTGACTTCCGGGCGGAGTCCAAATGTGGCACTCCTAAGTAGGGGAAAATCCGAGCGAAGTGTGTCTAGTTGTGACACTTCTGTATGGAATGATACGAATAAGACTTAGAATGGGTAAGTTTCGAGTGAATGGTTCCCGAGGGGAATAAATACCCGAGGGGTAAATTTATTCATAGTTGTGTTCGGGTTGATGGTTAGAACTGCTGAGTTTGAACTCAGATTAGTAGGCCTGAATTCTGAGTGAAAATTTTATAATTGGAAAGTTTTCCGGGTGAGAATTGCTTTCAAACCCCGAATGACCCTTTTGATTGAGTGGCCCGAGTGATGTTCTCTGGGTATAGGCAGGGAATTGACCAAAAAAAAATGGTTAGAAATGGAGGTTTCAAAAACTGAGTGTGATGCCTGTCAAGGATGAATCCAGGCGGTTTGTGCTAATTAAAGCATCTTGAAGCTCTGTTGGGTGTTGGTTTCGGTGTTGCCATGGTACATTATGGTTTAGAGAAGAAATTTTGGAGTTGGATGTTGAATACCCGAGAGTTTAATCTGAGGTGAATCGGACATTGGTGAGTATTTTGTGGGAATCGGTAATGTTTCTTGCCGATTAAACTTTCCCAACTCTGTAATTGACACAACTTTGTGTTTATACCCCGTGTGGATACATAATTATTCTGAGTGACTCCATTGGGACTGGAGGAACAGTTGGTGGATGTAACATCCCAGTTCTGAAGTTAGTTACCGAATAAAAATTAAATGATAAGAAATTGGAAGTAAAGTAAAGAATTAGTTGTTAATCATAATCAATATAACCTGAGAGTTAATGACAAGTTAATTGGACTTAATTGATGGGATGTGGCTGTCTGTGATTAGCGGAAGGTGTGAGTGGACTGTGACTCACGCTTTCCCATCCCACTCCTTCTCCTCGCATGCGTATATAGGTGCATACTCAGTATCACCGTGGGTGCAAAACTTCTCCCACTACTTCATTCTCTCCTTTTCTTCTTCGTCTCCATCTTCTTCCTTTCGCCTGTTTCTGTTCGTCACGACGACAGTGCAGGAAGAAGGTCAGAGCCCCGACAGGTGAAGGACGATCGTTGAAGCAGAGGAAGAACAACACTCCACCCCCCCGAACCAAGTGTAGAGTACGACGGAGTGGAGAAAGGCTGAACGAATCAGTAGAAGGGCGTCAGATTCAACGTCGAAGAGCAGAAAAAGCTTCTTGAAGTTCCTTTCGTAGGTAGGGGGTGCTTGCATGTCAAATGCATGGTCCACGAACGGTACCGGATGAGTGTACTGCTTGAGTGTATGTGCATGTGTGTGATGATTGGATCCTATGCATGATTGAAGATTCTGGATTCCGTGTGTTTTATAGTGGTTAAACAGTAAATGCTTGTAATCTATATGGTGGTGAAGTAGCATGTTAGTATTGATAATGACGAATGATGTGCATGATTCTACCTTTGTTAACACTGTGAGAATATGAATGTGTGCTCGTTAGTTGATTTGTCAGATGCTATTACTTTGATTGCTGATGGTTGTACATATTGGTGTAAATAATAAAGCGAATAAAGGCTGCATTGAATCTGTTCCTACTTAATGGTTACGAAGGAGGTATCGGTGGTGTGATGACGCTTGCTGGTAAATGCATTTAGCTGCATATGTAAGAGTGGGGTGACCCGTGGAAGGTCAAGAGCCCCGAGGGAATGACTACCAGTTACAGACCTCGGCTAGATTCCGAAGGAGCTCGTGGTAGCCGTAGGAGCTAGAGAAGAGTCTTGAGACGCCAATGGGAGGCCGGTACCACGCGGGAAGAGCTGAAGGACGAGGGGCCAGGAGAGGGAAAACTGTAACTGAAAGTCATCACTCGAGTCGGATCCGCAGGCATGCATGTAGATATGAGGTTGATTAGAGTAGTACGTACAACGTGTGTGGAGTGTTATGAATGATTTCCGAGTGTGGGGGATACCTGTGTGTGTTGTATGTATGTCATAAATATTATTTTGCCGTGCCTAACCTTAATTAATCTGGACACGATTGAATAGATGTGAATGTGCATACTGACACTGATACCGAGTCCTTGATTGTCATTTTACATGTAAAAGCTCACCCCTGCAGTGGCTACATTTTCAGTGAACATCTCTCGGAATGAAGGATGAAGGAGGAGCCGAGTGCAGGACAATGAATCCGAGCACTATTGGAACATATATCTACATGTATATATATGTATATATGTATATATACTGTGTATGACGTTTTGTTAAGCCTTGGCCGGCTCATGTTTTGGTTTTAGTCCTTACGTTAAAACTTGAACAGCTTCGGGTAACAGAAGTCTTGATGAAGTTCTTGTAATTATATGAATGCCTTCGTTTATATATGTATATGTTGTGTGTTCTTCTATTCTGTAAGTGATGTTGAGCGGTGAAGAGGAATGTATGAGTATGTCTTATGAGTGTAGAAGGTTAGTGTGCTTATGGGTGGCTGTGAAGCCGAGTGGTTCCGAGTGAGGAAGAGCTCGTACTCCCGAGTAGGAAGATTCTAAGTGATCCCTGTCTGAGGAAGGAGTCGATGGGGCGAATTGGATTGGAATATACTCTAAGCGTAGGGTAATTATAATCCGAGTGATCAAATGGTAGTATGCTGAGTGAGTCAGTCGCTATTCCCCGAATGAATATAGGCCTGAGGATTTCCGAGTAAAAGTAAGTATGAAATCCCGAGTGAGGAAGAGTTGGTATTTCCCGAGTGAAAACCTCGAGTGATTCCCTTCTGAGAGAGGAGTTCGAATGGTGGTTTAGAGCGGGTTGGATCTTAAGTGTAAGGCATTGGTAACCCGAGTGAAAGATGTAAAGTCCGAGTGAGGATTGGTATCCCGAGTAGTTGGGTTTCGAATAAGTCCGAGTGGGACTTAACTATCTGATTTCCCGAGTGAATGTGTGAATGTGCTCCGAATAATGGATAGGAAATGTGACCCGATTGTGTTAAGGTTGGAGTACATCGAGTGATGTTTGAATAGGATATATTCCGTGTGAGAAGGAGTTCTGGAATCCGAGTGGGATAACCCTCAGTTCCCGAGTAGAGTATAAGTGTGGTCGTATGGATAAAATTGGAATGGCTAAGTTATGGGGTTTCGAACGGACTTAGGAATGAACCTTCGAGTGGACTTAGTCGGTTACCGAGTGTATGGATGCCCCGATGCCGAGTGATGAATTTACCGTGTGAGGCTTTTCGCTTCAGCGAACGAAGGATCCGCTCCAGCGAATGTGTGTTTGGGAAGGCTTTTGTGTTGGCATCGCTTAAGCGGATCGTGCCTCGCCCGAGCGACTAGAGCTGTTTCGCCAGGGCGCTGATGTGTTTCGCTGAACCGAATGGGTCGGTTCCAGCATTACTCCTTCCGCTGATTGCTATATGTGTGAATGCTCTTTTATTTCCCTTGCCTTCTTTTTTTTCTATGCCGATTGACCAGTGGTTGATTTTGTGAAAAATTTTTCCCTGTTTCTGGATTTATTATTTATTTAAAATTAGGGTGTTACAGTGGATGTACACCGATTAACGTTGAGTGTGTACGGCCGAGTGGCCAAGGAACTTGAGGTACCATTGGTTATATTGAACTGGCAGAGTTGAATGGGGCAAGTTGTACATTTTAAGGTTGAATTCCCCAATTATATTGCATTTTATGGAAAGATTGTAATCCGATAGGACCTGACTTTAAGTGTTTTACCGATTGGAATTGTGGGGCGGTTGGTAAATCACTTGAGGAGCAAAACCATGCCGATTGGAGTGGTGAAGCGGTCGGCAAATCACTAGGGAAACAAAGAGATAAAATTGGTAGAGTGCATGACAGCGATATTCCGAGTTGTTTATTTAAAGGAAGTTACCGATTGAATTTCGAGGACGAAATTCTTGTGTGAGGGGGAGAATTGTAACATCCCGATTTAAAATTAATTACCGAATGGAATTAAGCCATTAAAATAATAATTGCAAAAGTGGAAAATTACTTGTTAATTATAATTAACTTAATTAATTTAACTTAAGAAAATAATGGCTGATTAATTATGATTAATTAGGCTAATTGCTGATTGGTTAGAAATAAGTGAATAAATAATAATAATGATAATAATGCTAGGTGAAAGGACGCATGTTCCCTTGGTGGTATAAAAGAACTTCAGCTCTCTCTTTCCCTCATTTATTCATGCTGGACATCTCTTTTCTACCGTTTCTCTTCTTCTTCTTCGCTTTTCTTCTCTTCTCCTCTGTTCTCTGTTCCCATGAGCTCGCGACAGAGGTGGCTGAGGACCAGAGTCCTCCTTCCTTCTCGTCGAGTCAGAGAGGGTGTGAGTGTGCATTTTCCCTCTGCATGCAACCTGTCTCCTTCCTTACTGTTCCTTCGTCTCCTTCCGCGTCGTCTTCTCCTTCACCCAACTCAGTGACGTTGAGATGCCCTGAGACAGGAACCCTCAATTGCTGGCAAGATCAGATTGTTCATGGATGAAGAAACAGCTTTGAGTTCTCCATGCGGAGTGCTGAGCCCAGCGTCTGAGCCCAGTGGTTGTGTGGGTTGGAGGGAGCGGTCGAAGGACGACTGATCGGTATTGTTAGCTCGAGGAGCTTCTGGTTCTTCCAAGCTGTGAGCAAAGTGGCTCAGAGTTCCTCCAAAGCCAAGCGTAATGGTGGATGACTGATGCTGGGCCGTTCTATTGAGAATCAATGAATGGACTGAGCGGAGCAACCGACTGGAGCTGCAAGCCCTCGGAGCCCCTGGAATCTTCATTCCAGGTAGGGGGTATCTTATATCTTAAATGCATGGGTTATGGACGGGTTTCAGGTGTTGATGATTGTTGTTTCTGTGTTCTGAGTGGTGTGTTGTGCTTGCATGAAGAGTGTATGATACCCAGATGCATGATGATTAGGTGTTGAAGCGATGCATGTTTAGTTCCATCCATGAGTTGTATGTAGATAGTTTTGAGAAGTGTTGAATGTTGAATGAGAGGAATGTGCTAAAGTGCTGTTGATGATTACCGTGTGACTTATGTGCCATGCATGCTATTCTGAGTTTGAAATGCCGACTGCATATGAGATGTATGTGTTGTTGTATTAATCTATTGAGTTCTGATACCGACCGCATGGAATGTATATGTTGTTGTATTAATCTATTGAGTATGATGCCGATTACATGAGATGTTTGTGTGTTGGATTAATTTATTGAGTTCTGAGAATGTCTAATGCCGATTGCATGTGATGCATGTATTGTTAAGTGAAAGCTTGTGTATATGAACTCTGTGTCGTGTGATGAATCCGCGTGTGGCGCATGGGATGCGTTAATGTTGGGAGCATGTAGTGTGGGACACTACCATCGGTTATTAAAGTGTGAGACGCTGTGAAATCCTTTTGAGTGAGACTCAAGGTAAGCCTTTGAGTGGGACTCAGGCTGCCCGTGAACACCGCCGTTGGCGCTGAGAGCGTTGGTGTCACATGTGTGGGGAAACGGTTTGGTACCTGTAAAATGGCCAAGTCAGCTGGGAGCTGAATAAAAGGCTGGGAGCCTACGTTGCAACGAATGAAAACCGATTACACACGAATGCGGAACCGAGTGAATTAATCTATGTACATGTTGATGTGTGTGGAATCTGATTACATGAGTATATGTTAATGTTATTGAGATGGTGCGTGCATATAGCTGAATGATAATTGATGGATTCTGATCGGTAGATGTCTTATGCGTGTCTTGATTCATTGACATTATTATGTTACTAGTTGTTGCTATGTTAATGTTATTGAAATGATATGTGCATATGGCCGAGTGATAACTGGTGGATTCGGATCGGTAAATGTCTTATGTGTATCCTGATTGATTGGTATTGTTTTGACCTTAATTGTTGCTATGTATAATTATGTATATATATTGTTGTATAACTGAGGAACAATCCGAGTCAGTATCTATCATTTAATATTTAAGATGCTCACCCCCTACACCATTTTTCAGTATGTGCAGGTCGGACTCGGAAGTGATGATAAGGCCTCAAGTCCGAGTGAGATGCACTCCGACTGTTGAGTGCTTATATTGTATTTATCATGTTTAGTCAGTTGTAGCCTTGGCCGGCTCTCATGTAATATGATAATTCAATATCTTTGTTTATGAGCAATGCCTATCAGAGTTGTAGACAAGTACACGTATACATATATATAAATACTTTATATGGGTATGGTGTTAATTGCATCGAGTAATAAGTGTTGGTGAATAAATGATGTTAGGATGATGAGTATCCGAATGTATGTTTATATATATTAATATGTTTGTGTGGTTATATTGGTACGTACACTGTATTGATTGTGAAGCGTTGAAGTATCTGAGGATTGTTGATGAGTGAAATAGTGTTAAGTTGATGATTCCAAGTGAGACTATAGTGTTTGGGCTTCTCTTCCGAGTGGAGAAGACTTAAAAGGATTCTGAGTAAGAAATCTCTTTTGATGAACCTACTCTGTGTGGGACTTAATGGGAGAATTCCCGAATAATACTAGGCTTGACTATTCCGAGTGAAAAATATGTGTACATCCCGAGTGGGAAAGAGTTTGGGTATCTCTGAGTGGGAATCTGAGTGATCCTCTTCCGAGGAAAGAGCTATTGTAACGGTTGAGATTGGAATATATTCTAAGTATGTGATATAAGTACAATTCGAGTGAATGAGGTTCCATATCCCGAGTGGGTGAGTCTTAGAGCAAGCCCGAGTGGGACTTACTTAATGTTTCCCCAAGTGAGTAAGATATCACATGCCGAGTGAATCTGGAATGAATATTCCGAGTAGAGTAGGATTGTGGAGACCCCTTCTGAGTGAAGGAAGGTCGATGTGCTTTCCGAGTGAGAGATGTGAAAATATACCGAGTGATCGAATGCCGAGTGTGGCTTCTCGCTTCAGCAAATGTGGGATTCGCTCCAGCGAGTGTGGTTTTGATGGAAGGCTTTTGAGTGGTTTCGCCCAAGCGATTGAGTGCTCGCCCGAGCGAATTGAGCTGTCTCGCCCAAGCGGAGTCGGATCTCTCTTGAGCGAGTGTGCGTGGTGCTGTTGGGTTCGCTTAGGCGTTTTATTCTTCCGCTGTGAATGGTTTTCATTTCCCTTGCCTTCCTTTCCCTTCTTTATTGTGCCCGGTCCCTTGTGTTTTGTTTTGGAAAAATTTTTCGGGCTGTTTCTTTTAGTTTTATTTGGGTTTTAAAATTTAAGGATGTTACAATATGTCTAATTTGTCTCCTTTTGATATAGATGAAGAAGATGTGTCTTCAGATTTGAGGACAAATCCTTTTGAGGAAAGGGAGCATAATGAGGACACAACATGGGAGGATCCACACATTATTTTGGACAAGGGCTTAGATGCATACAAGGGTCCCTTAACAAGGGCCGAGTCCAAAAAGGGCAAAGAGACCATCCAAAAAGCCTTAACTTGCTTCCTTACTTTGTTTAATGGGCCTAAGCCCAATTAAGTCAATTTGAAGAACTACATGTGCTCATCTTGTAATATAGTCCATAATTAGATTTTCTAGTGTTTTAGGATTTATTTGGACCTTACTAGGTCATTTGGTCATTTTTGGGCCATGTACAATTCATTTGGGCCATGTATTAGGCCATCTCCTTTCCATTTACCTTAATTGGGCCTAGGATCCATGATAGAAGCCCAATTAGAACCCTTGGCCAAAACTACCATGTGCCTATATAAGGATGTCTTCCCTTGTAAATTGCCATAACATGAATTTTGAGAATTTATATACACCTTGTGTAGTTCTTGAGAGAGTGAGTCTTCTTCTTTTCTCTAGGCTAAAGAAGCTTTAGCAAGCTCTTATCCAAGAGGCATTCTCCCTCTTGGTAGTGAGTGGGAATTATCTTCCCCCTAGGAAGTGGCTTCTCATACACCTTTCCATCTTCCACACTTCAACCTCTTCCATTCTTCACCTTTTCCCTCTATCTCCACCTTTCCTCTTCTTTAAAATCCTCTTAGTTTGGAGTCTTTTCATTTTGTCAATTTCATTCAAGCATGTTGATTTACCAAACCATGGCTCTTGAAGGCTAAGGAAGGAAAATAAGAACCAAGGTCCCCCCTTAAGGAAGGTCTCTATCAAGATCCTCCTACATCAACTTTGGGAGTGATTAAGGAAGATCCAGATGATGTGTCAACTTACCGACCTTCTAAGGCCTCACAACCCTACGATAGGGACTTGGAGGTGATTGAGGGTACCCTTTGATGCTACGGGGATTCACTCCACTCATTGGTAGAGCACCGAGCTTACACTGAAGAGCACCGCCTAGGTCCACACCTATTACTAAAACTTCTAGGGGCTTTGAGGTCGCCTTTTCTAGAATATATACCCATGACACCTGATGAGCACCTTCTAGAGCCGGAGACAAAAGGGAACCCTAAGCCAGAGCCAGAGGATGTTCTAGAGGAAGACCCCGACTAGGACTTGGGAGAAGGGGCTCTTGACATCATGGACAAAGACCCAGTCGTAGTCTCTAAGGTAGCATTGGTTATCATTCCTGTAGATCCTATTGTAATGTACGACCCCAAGGTAGGACTTGAGGCCATCATTCGGTGGGCCACCAATGGACTCTCCCTGATCTCCAGATTCCTGCTACAAGCTAAGTTGGACGAATCCTAGAGTTTCCTCTGTCATGTCTACCAGAGCTTTATCTATAGAGACATAAAGTGTGTTATAGAGATGTTTTAAGAGGCTGGAGACCTCCTCACAACCGTATCTCTTGCCTACCACAGTCATCGTTGAGCACAACAACCAGGATATTCTACCAGTAGGGATCTTTCTAATTCAGCACCATAAGATGAGGACTAGGTAGCCAGTAGGTGTCGTAGTGTGTTAGGTTATAGGAGCCTGTGTGCCCCTGATTTTTAAAGCATGTCTATATAGTTTGTTGACTGAGACCATGTATTATATAACAGTGTTGTATATAATGTTTTTGTTCCACCAGAGTTTTATTATACAAAAAATACTTCCATATTTTTCTAAACCTCGTGACCTCTCAATTAAGTAAGATGATCTAATGGAAGGGATTGTCCTAGTTAACAGCATTACATACCAGTCGTCAGGAGTCCAATCTGTGACCTTGACAAATGGATACATCTTCATGAAAGACTTGATAAACACCTTGATCTTATTATAGGAAGGCTTTTTTTAAAGTCTTTCTAATGACAGGGTTTGATTAACTTTTGGAGGAAAAAAGGAGGTGGAGGTAGTGCAACTTGCTATTTCATCTGGTGACTAATAGGGACTTGATCATCTGGGTCTAGAGACTTAGTGGAAACTTTAGTATCCATGGGGTCAGGTAATGATTCCTTTGCTGGGGAGGGAGAATCTTGTTGGGGCTTTTCCTTGATTAGAGAAACAAACTTCTCACGCTAAACTTTGGCTTTCCTAGAAGTGCTTACCTTCTTGACCATAGGCTTCACCATTTCTGGTTTAAAAAAAAGATTCCTCTTTGAAGTAAGCTTTACCACTTTAGGTTCCTTAGTAGGCTTCCTCTTAGAAGTTGGCTTCTCAGCGGACCTTTCCAAGGTCTGACCCAGAAGGGGAGAGAAGGTGGGTAGCTTACTCAACAAATAGATACTCTGAGTCATATCCTCAACAGTCTAGGTTGGGACATTCTCTAGAGCAAAAATCTTTATCAACACTGTAGGATATAGGATCTTCTTCTACTTCTTCCCAACAAAAGAAATCAAGTAAGTCATGATAATGTTAGCCAGACTTACTTTCTCCTTCATCATCATATCATACAAACAGAAACAATCCAACTTCGACATCGTGTCTTTTGTGTTCTTCCTTGGGCAAAATACCTGTCTCATCAGAAGGTGAAGCATCTTCACCTTAGGTAGCAAACATCCAGAGGTTATCTTAGCAGGATAGGTTTTGCCATACAAAACCTCATTTATCTCTAAGGTAGAGACTTCTGTAACTTTGAAGTCCTCCATGTATATTATTTCTCCTGGTGCACATTCACAGGCGGTTGCAATTACATCCTTAGAAATCTCAATAGCCATTCCCTTAAGGCTCTAATTGATAATGAACCTTGATTTATCCACTGTAACAGTCTTCTAGAACTCCAGAAACAAAAGAGGGAGAAAGGTTCCCTATCAACACAGAACTTCGTCCACCTAATTCTATCAATATCTGCAATAACATCTCTTCCATCCAACTTGTGTTGCATAGGGTGGAAGTATGCAGACTCCATAATGTCAGCAATTCTAAAATCAACAGCCATTTGAAAAGATTGAAGATTAAAAAAATGAAAAGATTTTAGGGTTTTTGGGAGAAACTAATTTAGGGATTTTTCACACAACATAGAGAGAGAGAGAGAGGGAAACTCAAAAGGTTGTAGAGATAGAAATGATGTGAAAGGATGTATATTTAAAAAGCAACAACTGTACTAGGGAGAGGAAAGAAAAAACGGTTCAGATATAGTTTTTATGAAAGCACTAACTCTGCCACGTGGGAACGTTTTAAAGTTAATGACAAAATGTGAAATAGTTTAGATTAAAATAATTCTAGCTGGTTTAATCTCTAGCATTAAGAGAAGACTTTTATGGGTTAACTCATGCAAAATAAACAAACATACATATATGTACCTAAACGTAGACTTATCATGCATACTCACAAAATTTTAAAATAAAAGCACTTAATAGGCTTATCCATAAGGAAAGCTTATTCAAACAATATTTCTCAAATTTAAATTATGCTTGATAAATGCAAACCTAGACTCAACCAAATGCTTTTTGAAGATGTCTTCCCATTAGTGGTCTGTATCCATAAACTTCATGTCAAGAACTACCTTTCGCATATAGTCTCTGATGAAGTGATATTTCATTTCAATGTGCTTGGCTTTGGAATGCTAAATGGAATTCTTGGGCAAGTTGATCACGCTTGTGTTATCATAGAACACTAGGATCTCTTCTTCTTTGATGGAGTAGTCCTCAAGCTGATTCTTCATCCAAAGAAGTTGAGAATAGCAACTTGCTACAGATATGTACTTGGCCTCTACTGTTAAGAGTGCAATTAACTTCTCTTTTTGCTTCCCCAGGAGATCAGACTTTTTCCTAAAAAGTGACATCCATTATTATGCTTTTTCTATCCACTGTATCTTCTACAAAATCTGCATCATAATAACCAAACAAAGAAAATGAGTCTATCCTTTAATAGAACAACCCAAGGTCAGTTGTGCCTACAAGATACCTTAGAATCCTTTTCACAGTAGACTAATGTGATTCTTTGGGGTCTGACTAGTATCTTTCACACATACATACACTAAACATTATATCTGGTTTGCTGGATGTTAAGTACAAAAGTGAACCAATCATTCCTCTATACAGAGTTCGATCCACTGATGTACCAGACTCAGATTTACTAATTATGTAGCTTGGATGCATAGAAGTACTCATTGGCTTAGCATCAACCATTTTAAACTTTTTAAGCAAATCACTAGTGTACTTTTACTGATGGATGATAATACCATCACTAGTCTGTTTAATTTGCAGACCTGGGAAGAATTTGAGTTCTCCCATCATACTCATTTCAAATTCAGTCTACATTATTTCTGAAAACTCTTTACACAGACTCTCATCAGTAGCACCAAAAACGATATTGTGAGGACCTAGAAAATATGGGTAAATTTTTCACATTTTATAAATCATTATTAGACAAAGAAATAAAGTCGTAAAACTTTAATTTAACACACCGGATCTATGAAAAACCTCTCTCATATATGGAGATATGAGAAGGTGAGTTAGAAATAACTAAAGAGACATTTTCAATCAAAAATAATGAAAAGGATAATTCAAATTGATGTTGTATGGTTGGATTTAAAGAGAATGGATTTCATGAGGTTTAATGACTTTTAAATATATCAAAGATATTATTAAGATTGTTGCAAAAGAAGATTTGATGCAAAGGAAAATTAAAATCATTAAAGCAAGAACATTGAGAGCAAACAGGTACCACTCGCTCAAGTGAGTACCATATTCGCTTAAGCGAGTTCGCGTGGTCACGCTTGGGCGAGTCAAGAAACACGCTTGAGCGAAAGGGAAAATCAGCATCAGGGGTCAATCTCGCTTGAGCGAGCTCCACCTCGCTTGAGCGAGATTACTCCAGAAGCATCAGGCACATTATTGTCTGATTTTCGCTCGAGCGAGCCTAGGCCCTCATGGGCAAAAATCATCCAGTATCAATTTTTCCTTGCTCGCTTGAGCGAACCTCCATGCATTAACCATTTCACTTAAGCGAAAATGGTTCAGTAGCTCTCCTACTCGCTCTCGCTCGGGCGAGACCTTACCCGCCTGAGCGAAATAACTCCAATGACTCCAGTAGCTAAGTGTCTGATTCCAAGCAGATCTTGCTTGAACGAGATCATCACTCGCCTGAGCGAATTTGGGCCAGAGGCTATCCCACTGTTACAGAGGGATCTCACTTGAGCGAGATTTCCACTCGCTTGAGCGAGTTCTGTAGAACATATGCAGAAATGTGAATTTCATACAACTTAGCATATCAAATTTTGTTTCCTACCACTCTAACCTATCCTAATGCATTAGATACACTCCATCATGCATTTATAAGTTCATCCAATGGTTTTTACACATCAAGATCAATTCTTATTCATTTAATGCATAGGATTCAAACCATTTTTGCATGAACTTCATAGAATGCTACTAATTGTGAAATACATCATTCATTCATAAAATTTAACAATCAATAAACATCGTAAATCATCATCTTACATCATTTGGGTCATTAATGAAAATTGGCCATACACACTAAGGTCCAATTTTCCTACATGACCCTAAAAAATCATCAACTACAATCTAGATGGCAAAATAAGCATACATGTACATTATATGCTATACAAAAATATGTATTTGCTGGCTAAGGCGTTTGCTCTACACCTATTTAGCTTCTTCCACAAAATGTAATTCAAAAGAGTTCACTCCACCCATTAGTGCCCTGCATTACAAGTCTAAAAAGTGGACAACATGGGAGAGTGCGTCATACATTCCAAAAGATTGAATATGAATACCATATGATTATGTACATATGCATCAAAACATGTATACTTTACATACACATATCATTCACCATCTTATTCATCGTCATAATACTATCACAAACGACATTATAATTTAGACAAGGTATACAAGCATATACATAATCAAGTCTTCAACATTTGGACTATTATACAACTCATCACTTTACTCAAATTATTATTTGGTATTCATATCTTATGTTGTCTTAATACATTATCTCATCCTCAACACAACCATCATCATATCTCATCACCTTTGGTGTACTTCCTTGCTATATGCAAATGCTCTTAAGCTAATGCATATACACAACGGAATATTTCAATAATTGCAGATCAGACTATGGGAAATAAACACCCATTGTGGGATTCAAGTATGATCATCTAACCATACCCCAACTGCAGTAGTAAAATGTGTACACTTATCCTTAAATTGTACGTATTTTCCCTAATCTTTTACTGGTACCAAACCGCATCGCCCATCTTGCAACACCTGGTCATTTTCACCATGACCGCGGTAACACATATTCAATATATGGTGTTGCGGGCCGGCCATGACTCATTTCGTGGCGGCTGTGATCCAATGGACCACCGGGGTCACATGCTCATCAAGAGCCACCCCCTACTAGGGTCGGCCACATGTAGCTCCCCGTAGCAATACATGGGAGGCTTTGTGACTTACACACTGAGTCATAGGGGAAAATAAAATTGCTCGTGCACCGAGCCACCCTCCCACTGGGTCGGCCGAGGGAACTCCCCTAATGTTCCAACATCGGCGGCTATGTAGTATGCCATGGATGCAAATGCCAATCATATGCATTTCTCACTCTATGCATCCTATACATGCCACTCATCAAACATCATCATCATCATCACCACCCACACCACTTCACCATTCTTAGTGGATTCATTATTGTTGGTTTTAGTTTTTGTTCTCAAGTTTTAAATGTGGCATTTTATCAATTCTCTTACTATTTACAATGTCACTCCTCATCAATTTCAATCATCAACTTTTCATTATCAATCATGGCATGTTATTCATTCACACTTAATCTCAACCAAATCTTAATTACATTCATTTCACATTTAAGGTGGATGTACAACCATCATATTTAAGGCTTACATTTGCTAAATAATTCACACCACCATATGGCACACCATATCCATTCTAATTGCACAAAGCATGTTGCCAAACATTATCACCAACATCATATACACAATACAAATTTCCATAACATCAAAAGCAAGGCAAACATGTAAATTGTCACATATGACAACCAAATACTATTCAATTCATGCAATTAGAATATAAAGACTCCTTTCCTACCTCAAGAGAATAATTCTGGTTGATACGACGCACCCGCCTCATCATTGGAATAGGTCCTATATTAATATACATATAAAATCCTAGTCATTCAACCATTCAAGACATAATTCAACTCTAATTAACCATAATCACATCTACAATCTCATAACATGTACAAGACATGTTATAGACATTATTTTCCTTATCTATTAGGCTTCGGGAATTCCTTCCCATTAAGCCTCATTCATTATATCTAAAGGCTACAAAACAATCATAGCCTAACATTCACAAGAATACCTCACCGATCAATACCCATACACTCAATTTCTTGTATTCGCTCTCAAACACATTATTCAACCAATATTTATAACTTTCCCCAATTCTTAAAAGTTAGGGTTTTCACCAAAACCCAACCGCATTCATAATGCATCATTAACTCTTCATCACCTTTCAACATACCTTCATCTACCACATTTATTTCATTTCAACCTCGTATTTATGACAACCCATCTTAGGGTTAATACATTAAATGCTCTCATTAAACACCCTTTTCACCTACATTACTCCTCTAAGCCATAATAACTCATAACCAATGCATTTAAACCCAACAAAATGGAGAGGATAACTCACCTCACACCAAAACCAACTGGGTTTCAAGGGAGAGGAAGGTCCATATGAAATTTGAAGAGAAGAGGGGAAGAGTTCCAAGCTTCAATGATCTCCTTCCAAGCTCTCCCAAGGATGAAAATGAAGGGAGGAAGAAGGTTCACCACCTTGGCTAGGGTTTTTGGAAGAAAAGAAGAGGAAAATGAAGAAGGGAATAGAAAAGGGGAAGAAGAATGTGTTTTTCCCAATTTACTCAGCAAGCTAACATGAAATGCCAAGGAGAAATAGAGTTTTGTGTTTTATTTTAACCCTTTCATTAAAAGATTCATCGCTTTATGACAAACAGGATCTATGTTTGGGCTCAATACTTCAACTAAAATATTCAGACTCCCAATAATATTCTCAACAGCCTTGACCAATATCATCCCAATCGGAGATACTTGGTCCCACACCCATATTTTAATCGGGTTTATTTTCAGCTTATCCGGTCCCAATAAATTACTAACAGTCCCTAAAAATCTTAATTTAATTAATTCCATTATTTTGGGACATTAAATAATCCACATTCCATTATTTAATATTTATTTCCTTAATTAATTCTCTTTTTTAAAATTGGGATGTTACAATCCACCCTACCAAAAAGAAAATTTCGTCCTTGAAATTTAACGTACCGGATTCAAATGCATCGGGGTATCGTTCCTTGATGTCGTCCTCACGTTCCCATATGAACGTCTCCACATTTCCATGCTTCCAAGCGACCTTCACCAAAGGCACCAACTTGTTCCGTAATCTCTTCATGGAATGCTCGACAATGCGAACAGAAACAGGAGGAATGGACAAATCATCTCGTACATCAACATCGTCCATAGGAATTACATGCAGAGGATCATGGACATATTTCCTCAACTGTGACACATGGAACACATTATGTAGATTAGCGAGATGCGGAGGGAGTTCAATCCGATAAGCAACGTCGTCAATCCGCTCCAAAACCACATAAGGTCCAATAAACCTAGGGCTTAACTTTCCACTCTTCAACGCCCTTCCAATCCCTTTATCACGCGAGACTTTTAAGAACATGTGATCACCAACTTGAAATTCAAATGGTTTATGCCTCATGTCATAATAACTCTTCTGTCGGTCCTGAGTAATCTTTATATTCTCTTGTATTCTTTTAATTTGCCCGGTAGTCTCCTGAACAATCTCCGGCCCTAAAGCCAAGTTTTCACTGGTCTCCAGCCAACATAGAGGCGTTCTACATTTTCTTCCATAAAGTGCCTCATAGGGAGCCATACCAATAGAGCTATGATAGCTGTTGTTGTATGTAAACTCAATCAGCAGTAAGAATCTCTCCCAACATCCACCTTGTTCCAATACACAAGCCCTCAACAAATCTTCAAGGCTTTGGATAGTCCTCTTAGATTATCCGTTGGTTTGAGGATGATAAGCGGAACTAAGTTTCAACTTAGAACCTAATTCATGATGCAAACTTCCCCAAAACCGAGAAGTAAACCGAGGATCACGGTCAGATATAATGCTAGATGGCACACCATGCAATCTAACAATCTCCTTTATGTATAACTGGGTTAATTTCTCCAATGAACTCTTTATATTCATGGGCAAGAAGTGAGCACGCTTCGTCAACCGATATACAATCACCCATATAGCATCATTTCCAGTACGAGTTCTGGATAGTCCAGAAACAAAATCCATAACTATACTATTCCATTTCCAAACAGGGATTTCCAAAGGTCTCAAATAACCAGATGGTCTTTGATGTTCGACCTTAGCCTTTTGACAAACAAGGCAAGATGCTACAAAGTACGCCACATCGCGCTTCATACCAGGCCACTAAAAATTCTTCTTCAAGTCTTGGTACATCTTAGTGGAACCAGGATGAATGCTCAATACGCTCTTGTGAGTTTCCTCAATTACATATTTCCTCACATCACCACTTCAGGGAACATAAATTCGGCCCTTCACACGCCAAATTCCATCATGACCTTCCACTAGAAACAAATCCTTCCTTTTCTCTTGGGTTTTCTTCATCTCAATCAGATACTCATCATTTGGTTGTTGTACTTTCACATATTCAAGAAATTCATTCATGACCTTCAACATTTCAGGCGACATTTTCTTAGGGGTATATGTCTCCACACCCACATTCAAATTTCTAAATTGCTCAATTAATTCCATCTTTTTCACCATCATCATAGAAATATGTAATGACTTCTGGCTCAAAGCATCAGCAACCACATTTGCCTTTCTGGGATGATACCTCAACTTGAACTCATAATCCTTTAGAAATTCCATCCATCGCCGTTGGCGCATATTAAGTTCTTTTAGGTCAAACAAGTACTTTATGCTCTTATGGTCACTAAAGACCACAAACTTAGAACCATATAAGTAATGTCGCCACAACTTCAAAGCAAATACCACAACCACCAATTCAAGATCATGTGTTGGATAATTAACCTCATGTGGTCGCAATTGTCTCGACGCATAGGCTATCACACTCTCTTTTTGCATCAACACGCATCCAAGACCAAGCTTAGACGCATCATAATACACCATAAAATCATCCGTCAAATCAGGCAATGCTAACACTGGTGCGGTAGTAAGCCTCAACTTCAACTCTTGAAAATTTTCTTCATATTCACGGGTCCACACGAAAGGTTGATTCTTACGAGTCAACTTCGTCAATGGTAAGGCTAAGTGGGAAAATCTTTTAATAAACCTCCGGTAATAACCGGCAAGACCAAGAAAACTTCTTATCTCCATCATAGACGTCAGTCTTTCCCAAGCCATAACAGCTTCAACTTTCGATCTATCAATGACAACTCCATCACCAGAAATCACATGACCAAGAAAAGAAATCTCACTCATCCAGAATTCATATTTAGAGAGCTTAGCATACAATTCTTTCTCTCGATGAATAGACAAAACAAGACGAAGATGTCTTTCATGCTCTTCATGGCTCTTAGAGTATACCAAAATATCATCAATAAACACCATGACGAATTGGTCAAGATACTCGTGGAAGATGCGATTCATGTAATCCATAAAAATCGCAGGAGCATTTGTCACTCTAAATGGCATCACTACATACTCATAGTGTCCATATCGCGTTCAGAAAGCAGTTTTTGGGATATCTTTGGTCTTCACCCGAATTTGGTGATATCCGGAACGCAAGTCAATCTTGGAGAATACAACGGCACCCTTCAATTGATCCAAAAGATCATCAATGCGAGGAAGAGGATATTTGTTCTTGATAGTTAGCTTGTTGAGTTGGTGATAGTCAACGCACAATCTTATGCTTCCATCTTTCTTTTTCACCAATAACACAGAAGCACCCCAAGGAGACACACTTGGGCAAATAAACTCCCGTTCAAGCAATTCCTCAACTTGCTTCTTCAATTCGGCTAACTCCATAGGAGACACTTTATAAGGAGCTCTGGAAACGGGCTCAACGACAGGAATAAGGTTAATAGAAAATTCCACTTCTTGTGGAGGAGGTAATCCAGGAATTTCATTTGGAAAAACATCGGGAAACTCTGAAACAATAGGGATCTCACAAGATTGGGAAAAACCATTCCCATCAACCATGTAGAACATCATAAGAAGCTGAGAGATACCTTGCACATCAAAGCCTTCAACATTCAAATTCGGGAAGATCACCATCTTGTTATGATAATCTACCAAGACTTTGTTAGTGGATAACCAGTCCATGCCTAGAATAATGTCCAGGTCTTTCATAGGCAAGCATACGAGAGATACAACAAATTTCCTACCCTCAAGGGTCATCTCGACATTCTCACATGGAATCACTGATCTCAAACAAGTACCGGTCGGTATAGTCACCATCATAGAACCTTTCATCATGCAAACAGGCACCTTTAAGCGCATCACACAATCCTCAGAAATAAATGAGTGCGTAACACCAGAATCAAATATAACATGTACCATAGTGCCAAGGATTTCACACTCACCACGAACAAGATCTTCAGCTTGAGCGGCTTCTTCACCAGTAATGGCAAATACTCTACCAGCTACTTGCGGTTGATCACCTCTATTACGATTACCATTTCTTCCACCATGGCCATTGCCTCGACCATTTCCATTTCTCCCACCATTATAGTTTCTACCATGGCCACCATTGCAGCCACCATTATGACCATTACCGTTTCCACGACCACGGCCTCCAAAGCCACCATGGCCTCCACGATTACCATTAGGATTCACACGTACAGGAGTATTAACATTAGCATCTCTTGTGTTTAATGAGCAATTAGGGCGAATATACCCGGGTTGGTTGCATTGGTAGCACATCACATCATCTCGTGGGCAATCACGTGCCAAATGGTTAGCACCACATTTGAAGCAAGTAAGTCCTTGGACATTTCCATGACCTTGGTTACCACCACTGTAACCACCTCTAAAAGTACCACGTCCTCTTGCATTGGAGGATCCACCACGAAGGAACTTGGTCTTCTTAAAGTGACCTTGCTTCTTAAAATTAGAGAATTGGCCCTTCAACTTAGGCTCGTGCTTACCATGACTCGAAGGAGCCATATCATCTTCTTTATAGATTCGACATGTGTTCACAAGCGTCGGAATGCTTCTTATCTCTTGATGTCGAATATCCCGCTTGATCTCGGGCCTCAACCCATTTTCAAACTTCATACATTGGAAGCCTCAGTACCCTCTTGTTGATAGGGTGGATAGAATGCACAAAATTCTTCAAACTTGGAGGCATACTCCTCCACAGTCATGCCACCTTGCTTAAGCTCCATGAACTCAAGCTCTTTCTTACTTTTGTAACTATCTGGGAAATACTTCTTTAAGAACTCGACCTTGAAGTTTTCCCAAACAAAGGGAATATCAGCAGACACCATGCGTCCCCTAGTAAGACACCACCATGCTTCAGCTTCATCGCGGATCATAAAGACCGCATACTCCACCTTTTATGCTTCAAAACACTCGAAGCTAGCATGAATTCTTTCCAAATCGTTGATCCAAGCATAAGCATCCTCAGGCTTACAACCTCCATGAAATTCTAAAGGTTTCCTCTTGAGAAATAGATCAAGACCTTGGGAGCCTTATCCCACATTCAGATGGCCTTGCCTTTCCAAGAGATAGCAAAGCGATTCAAGGCATTTGCCATAGCAGCAGCCTCACGGTTTGGTCTACCAGCCATATTTCAAGCCTATACATTAAAACATGGCTCACACATCAGCAAACTAGACCAAACAATAACCTTTCAACTTATAAATTCAAAGGTCTTAGCACTTATAAGCTTATCATGCACCACATCACATAATCATATCAATTTCATTACATAATCATAAGATATTCATTATTGAAGGTAAATAGTGTAAGGACTCTTGGCCAAACTCAAACAACATAGACATCAATTTCAATCTGATGATAAACAATCATATCTCAATAAATTATATCTTATATGATCTAATCATAAGCAACAATCACTTGAACAACATCAATCATGTCTATATCAAGAGTAACTAATGCTCTAATACCAGTTGTGAGGACCCGAAAAATACAGGTAAATTTTTTACATTTCATAAATCATTATTAGACAAAGAAATAAAGTGGTGAAGCTTTAATTCAATACCCTGGATCTATGAAAAACCTCTCTCATATATGGAGATATAAGAGGGTGAGTTAGAAATAATTAAAGAGATATTTTCAATTAAAAACAGCGGAAAGGATAATTTAAATTGATGTTGTATGATTGGATTTAAAGAGAATGGATTTCATGAGGTTTAATGACTTTTAAATATGTCAAATATATTATTAAGAGTGTTGCAAAAGAAGGTTTGATGCAAAGGAAAATTAAAATCATTAAAGCAAGAACATTGAGAGCAAACATGTACCACTCGCTCAAGCGAATACCAAACTCGCTTAAGTGAGTTTGCATGGTCACGCTTGGGGGAGTCAAGAAACACGCTTGAGCGAAAGGGAAAATCAGCATCAGGGGTCAATCTTGCTTGACCGAGCTCCACCTTGCTTGAGCAAGATTACTCCAGAAGCATCAGACACCTTACTGTCCAATTTTTGCTTGAGCGAGGCTAGGCTTGCCTGGGCGAAAATCATCCAGTATCCATTTTTCCCTTGCTTGCTTGAGCGAACCTCCATGCACTAACCATTTCACTTGAGCAAAAATGGTCCAGTAGCTCTTCCGCTTGCTCTCTCTCGGGCGAGACCTTACCCGCCTGAGCGAAATAACTCCAGTAGCTAAACCTCTGATTCCAAGCAGATCTCGCTTGAGCGAGATCATCACTCGCCTAAGCGAGATCATCACTCGCTTGAGTGAGTTTGGGCCAGAGGCCATCCTACTATTATAGGGGGATCTCGCTTGAGCGAGATTTCCACTCGCTTGAGCAACTTCTGCAGAACATATGCAGAAACGTGAATTTCATACAACTTAGTATATCAAATTTTGTTTCCTACCATTCTAACCTATGCTAATACATTAGATACACTTCATCATGTATTTATAAGTTCATCCAATGGTTTTTACACATCAAGATCAATTCTCATTCATTTAATGCATAGGATTCAAACCAGTTTTACATAAACTTCATGGAATGCTACTAATTGTGAAATACATCATTCATTCATAAAATTTAACAATCAATAAACATCGTAAATCATCATCTTACATCATTTGGGTCACTAATGAAAATTGGCCATACACACCAAAGTCCAATTTTCCTACATGACCCTTAAAAATCATCAACTACAATCTAGATGGAAAAATAAGCATACATATACATTATATGCTATACAAAAATCTAGATTTACCGGCCAAGGCGTTTCCTCTACACCTATTTACCTTCTTCCATAAAATGTACTTCGAAAGAGTTCACTCCACCCATGAGTGCCCTGCATCACAAGTCTAAAAAGTGGACAACATGGGAGAGTGAGTCATACATTCCAAAAGAATGAATATGAATACCATGTGATTATGTACATATGTATCAAAACATGTAAACTTTGCATTCACATATCATTCACCATCTTATTCATCATCATAATACCATCATACATATATCACATACGACATTATAATTTAGACAAGGTATACAAGCATATACATAATCAAGTCCTTCAACATTTGGACTATTATACAACTCATCACTTTACTCAAATTTTATATGGTATTCATATCTTTTATGTTGTCTTAATACATTATCTCATCCTCAACACAACCATCATCATATCTCATCATCTTTGGCATACTTCCTTGTTATATGCAAATGTTCTTAAGCTAATGCTATGTATAACAGATCTGACTATGGGAAATAAACACCCATTGTGGGATTCAAGTATGATCATCTAACCATACCCCTACTACAGTAGTAAAATGTGTACACATATCCTTAAATTGCATGCATTTTCACCAATCTTTTACTATACTAAACCGCATTGCCCATCTTGCAACACCTGGTCATTTTCACTATGACCACGGTAACACATATTCAATGTTTGGTGTTATGGGCCGGCCATGACTCATTTCATGGCAGCTATGATCCAATGGACCACTGGGGTCACATGCTCATCAAGAGCCACCCCTCACAAGGGTCGGCCACATGTAGCTCCCCGTAGCAATACATGGGCGGCTTCGTGACTTACACACTGAGTCATAGAGGAAAATAAAATTGCTCGTGCATCGAGCTACCCTCCCAGTGGGTCGGCCAAGGGAACTCTCCTAATGTTCCAAAATCGGCGGCTATGTAGTATGCCATGGATGCAAATGGCAATCATATGCATTTCTCACTCTATGCATCCTATACATGCCACTTGAGACGCCTCGAAAATTGGGGGTAAATTTTTTGCGATTTAAAAGGAAACAATTTAGGAAAAGAAGGCTTCACGGAATAAATTTTCAACAAGTAATCCCAGACCATTTTAAATAACCTAACTCATATATGAAGATATGAGAAGGTACGTAACTTAAACAAATATTTACTTAGGACAATCGGTTACATGGTCGTTATACATGTGTTTGTGAGACATGCAAGTTAATCTAAGGTCAAAAGTAGATATGAGAAAGACCCAAGGAAATACAAGGTAATTGCCAAGACATAATCAAAATATGTACAATCGGTCATACAAACATTCCATGAAGTAAGAAAGTGCAAAACATAACCCGAATAGGCATAAAAGTATGTAAAATTCAACATTGGAGAAATCCACTGGATGTGGGAAAATCCAATGGCTTTACAAAAATAAGCATATACACATATTATGTGCGTTACAAAAATTGCCGGCCAAGGCTTACTAGCTTTCCTTCCATATTTACCTTCACCATTGCTCAACCTCCAAAAAGAATAGGATATCTAACATACCTACATCAACCTTTAAAATGGCAACTAGGAGGTAAGTAACATATACCAAATGAATCAAAGTCATACATTATGATGATACATATACATGAGTGCACGACATACATATCTCAAGGAACACCATAAGCCTCATATGCACATCAAAACATTCCATCTCAACATAACACATATTCACATCAATATACTCATAACTCACATATTAAATTCATTGGCATTCTAAATAAAAGTCATTATACATTTAAAGTTAGTACCACAAATTCCTTCCTCTTTATTTAACAATCATCCATCTCCACCATGGGCTTCCAACTAGGCATATCTCCGGCTATATACAAATGATCTTATGGCTAATGCATATGCATAAAGAAATCAATAACAATTACAGATCCGACTGTGGGAAACAATATCATATCAAATGTGGGTCAAGCATAGGTATGCTACTATGCCCCTATTGCAGTAGTAAAAGTGTACACATATCTCTTAGTCATGCATGCTCATTCAATATATTTTATAGGTACCAAACCGCTATCACCCATCTATAACACTAGTCACCCCGTGACTTGCAGATTAATAACACAACCTTATTTGCCATAAGTGCTACGTGCCTCTCCCGAACACACATCGAGAGAGCCGTGCCCCGTCGGACACTGAGGTAACATGTTCATCATAGAGCCGCCCGCCCACTGGGCCTGCCACATAGGGTGCCTCGTCACCAATCTAAGGGCAGCTTCATGATTCCCAGAATCACTAGGGAACAACAATAAATTACCCGTGCACTGGCTCACCCTCCTATCGGGCCTGCCTATTGGAACCCTTAACATTTCATATAAGCAGCGAATGATATGCCATGGATGCAATGCAATTCAAATCAAATACATTCTCACACTATGCATTCTAAATGCCACTCCACCATCAACCAACCATCCCCAACACTTTAGTGGAACTCTAGGTTCTCATCATTCTCAACCATCACCAACATTCATTGGATTTCATACATATACTTGTTAGTGGTAATCATAAATCATTAATTCATATATCATGGGATGTTCAATAACAATGTAATCAATATAATCATGGTTACAAACTATGACAACAACTCTCATTAATTATGAGTCAATTCAACATCGTATTCATCATCCTATAAACATAGCCACATAACGTCATTCACTCTAAATGCAATTCAATCAAGTAATCATCAAATCATTCATCCAAGCCAAATTAACATATCAAAATCATATAAACACATCACTAATGGATGAAATCAAGCATTTAGAGAATGTTACCCCCCTCATACCTCAAGAGAAGTAGTAATCAACGCGGTCCGATGGCCCTGCCTTGTCGATGGGGTCATTTCCTACATTATACAACATACCACATAATTATTCTCAATCTTTACTTATTCATTTAATCTACCATAACCACCATGGGTTAGGTGCCCAATCTCATTGTTATGCATTTAAGGCTAAACCCATTCATGGGCTTCCACATTAATGAACTCCACCAACCATTTACCATCATTAATGGTCACTACACATCATAAATAACATCTACAATCAATAATAAATGCTTATCTACCCACATCTCACATTTCCCCCAATTTATAAGGTTAGGGTTTCATCAAAAACCCAATAACCACCATTTATGTTTGTCGCAACCAGGATCGCGGCGGCGCAACCGACCCTTAGAAATAAAATGAGTTAAAACAAAACAGGGAGTCGCCACCAACGTTTTTATCCATAGGAAAAACAATGGGAAAAAAACTAAGTTCAGTAAAGCACTGGGTTTTAAAAAATGTGAGATTCAAGTTCGGGAGTCGATTACGAGTAGGGAAGGTAATAGCACCCTACATCGCCTGTCAAAAATAGTACCAAGATTAAAAATGCACAACATAAATAGCCTTACAAATGATGTTTTATTTCTTCTTTTTTATTGTTGTACTTTGTGTAAAAAAACCAAAAGGAACGAACTGAAAAAACAAGAAGTGTAGGTCAACAGGACGTCTCGTCCAAATTAACCTCGGCTTTGGCATAAAATAGGAAAAGGGAAAGATGCTAACGAGACGTCGTGTCTAAATTAGTCATCCTTTAATCAAAATGCGGGGTTAGAAACGGGAAGGGGATAAACGAGACGTGTAACATCCCTGTTTTTAGAAAAAGTTTTACCCTTGTAAATTTTGAATTATGGAAGTAAGAATAAGTCAATATATACCCTGTTGATGGTCTGTGGTATCTCAGAAATGTTATTTTTGTGCATAATAATGGAAATTTATATGGATCATTAGTGAAATTATGCAAAAACCGAGTGAAAAGGACTCTGTTCCGAGTAACAGAGAGGAATTCCGAGTGAAAAAATGAAATTCCGAGTGAAGGAATGAAATTCCGAGTGAAGGAATGAAATTCCGAGTTTAACGTTACGTTTTCCGAGTAAAACATGACTGAGAGGGCTACCACCGAGTGGAGTCCTGACCTGAGAGGCAATTCTAAGTGAAGTGTGTTCAAGAAAACCACTTCTGGGTGAAATTCCGAGTCAAAACACCCTGGAATGACTCGTTTCCGAGTCAAACCGTGCCAAATGCTTCTTTTCCGAAGGAAACTCCTTCGATTGAAGTATTCCGAGTGAAAGAATGTATATATACTTATGTTTATGTTGATTTGATGCTTCTTACCGACTGGAATGTGCTGTGGAATCAATTGGGAAGGATTCCGAATGGTTTTGTATGTATTTGCTTAAGAAACCGAGTGGAAAATGGTAAAGGGAACCCATTCCGAGAGAAATGTAAGAGGCTGAGCCAATTCCGAGTGAGATATACTCTACTGGACCAAAACCGAGGGAGAGTCGTACGTGTAGGTCTTGTTCCGAGAGGTAATGGCTTAAACCGAGTGAACCAAGTGAATGAAGACTTGGATTTCCAAGTGAAGACTCTAAGAAAGAGAGGACTCGGTCTGGCCAGGTATTACCGAGTGAGAAACCGAGTACCTGAGTCGGTTTCAAAGGAATTCCGAGCGAAGACTTGAAGACTCGCTCAAGCGAGTCGGATTCCGCTTGAGCGAGAAGGACCCCTGATGTAGATTTCTCTACTTCGCTCAAGCAAGCAAGCCACGCTCAAGCGAGCCTTGCATTTGTTGACTCGGAAGTGAGAATTCCAGTCGGCATAGTGATCAACCGAGTGGAATTTTCACTCGGTATTCAGTGTCAGTAGTGCGTATTGACTTCAATTTTGTCTTTTAATGATTATTTAATTCAATCATGCGCATTATAGATAGTGGGCGGCCAGAAATGGGTACTGACTCAGCATATCTCCTTATTTAACCTCCACTGACATCCATTAGCACTCCACTAGCAGCCCACTCAGAAAAGCTGTCCCCCATTTGTGTTTTTTTTCCACTTACTTTCTCCCTATTTAACTAGCGCAAGGACTCTAAAGAACCCACACACACGAAACAAACACACCTTCATCATTCTTGTTCCTACAAGTTACTTTCTCTCTTTTCTCTTCTGTTTCACTCGGAATTCGTGCAGGACAGTGAAAGGGAACTTCTTCTTCTCCTCCAGGAGCTCCATAAAGGTAAGGGGGTATATTCTTGGGTGCTCTATGGGAAAACTGAGTGAAGGAAAGGGTTAAGGAACTTGTTCCTCACCTTTCTAGGACAGATTCAGCGTTGTGCGAATTAAATGCCTTAATTGTTATTATTTGTATTTATATATATATATATTTGTTATTAAATGCATATAATCAGTGATGAATTGTGAAATGATATGTACTGTATTGGACTGAAAATACTAAGAATCATGGGTACCGTGTGATTTCTAGTGAAAAATTATGAATAGAAGATGGATTTAATGATAACAGGTTCTGTTTTATGTTAATCCGACCGGTTTTACATCTATAACAACTCAGTTTTGCTTAATTTCAATCAGATTCAACCTTAACTGAATGTATTTCATTCTGATAGAATAAATTTTCACTCGGTAAACAACCTTATTGCACTCGGATAACTTTTCCTAGTTTACTTTCACACGGTCAGCATCTTCCCAGTTGATTTCACTCGGAAAACATCATATTTCACTCAGAAAACAGTTAGTTTTACCCAGACAACACCTTTCAGTGATTTCACTCGGAAAACAATTTATTTTACTCAGCAAACAGTTATTGTCACTAAAAGAACTCCTTTCAGTTTGATGTAACTCGGTATATAAAGTCAATTTACCCAGAAGACCTTTCCCAACCTGATTCCACTCGGAATCAGGATTATCTTACTCGGATTTATTTTACTCGCATATGTCTTATTCAGACAGAACCCTTTTCAACTAATTTCACTCGGTAAACTCATGTTTCACTCGGAACTTATATTGAATTCACTCAGAAAACTCCTTTGAGATTGATGTCACTCGGAATCGTAGTTTATTACACTCAGAAATTCATTTTTACTCAGTTTCACCAACATTTTCACTCATGAAACTCTTTCTTACTGATTCCACTCGGAAATTATATTTTAATTCACTTAGAAATTTATTTCACTCAGAATTTAAGTTATTTCATTAAGAAAATACTTCTCAGTTTCTGTTTCACTTGGAAAACATATTAATTTCATTTAGTAAACTCTGCTCATTTTTGTTTCACTCAGATTCATAGTTAATTCATGCGGAAAACTCATTTTCACTCGGAATCAAACCTGTTTCAGTCGGAAAATAGCCTTCCAGTTCATTTTCACTCGGACCCAAACTTGTTTCAGTCGGAAAACAGCTTTCCAGTGTAATTTCACTCGGATTTTTAGCCAGATCGTTTGGAAAACCCTTCTCAGCATGATTCCACTTGGAATCATACTTATTGCACTCGGATTTACCCTTGTTTCACTCGGAAAACTATGTTTTTAGTGTTTTTCGCTTGGATTTTCATTTAGAAACTATTCTTAAACATTTTTTTAAATTATTGGGAAGTTATAATTATTATTATCATTCTTATTCTATTATTATTATTATTCTAATTATTATCAATCTTAATATTGTTATTATTATTATTAGTTTTATTGTTATTAACATTGTTAACGTCTTAATTATGAGTATTTACATTAAAAAATATATATTTTACTCTTTATGGAAAATATAATTTTAACCAAGATATAATAGATATATTTCTAAAATAATAAACGGATATATTACAATGTTTAAATAATTGATGGAATTCAAAGAACTTGGGAATGATATGATGAGACTGGAAACACATAAGATACCCAAGGAATCAATTGATAAAATAAATGCATTTCGCATCATGAAAATATTTTTGAAGAAGAAAAACCTCTAGAGCATACACTTGGTACAGTGGAGGACACTCACGTTCGATCTCCATGAAGAATCTTGGGAGTACAACTGGAACGGCAACCCAATGGCATCAGAGTCGCGCCTGATAGCCGGGTGAGACGATGCAATTCTAGTGTACTTTGACTAAATAACGGAGTGTAACTATGATCGTAGGGATCCAAGTTCCAAAAATATTTAAACCAATGATGAGAACCAATGAGTTCATTTGTACCATATGGAACTTGGGCGGACCCTGATCGCTCTAGATGATTGGAATGGAGTTATTCCAAAGAATGAGAAGAAGAAATGATTTCTTGGACCCACATGCATCATGAGACTTAATCAAAGATAAATCATAATAAATTCAATTCATGCATTTTTCATGACGACATGCTTGATTGTTATAAATATGCTAATTGTATGAATTATGTGATATTATTTGTTAACTGGATTATGTCCGCACCGGATTAACCAATCAGGGTCTTGGGTTATACTCACCTTTACTGTTGACAATTTTCAGAGGAATTAGAAAATCAAGAACCCGAGTGTGAAGAACAGCAATATGCTGAACCCAATGAGAACGATCATTAAAGATAGAATATTTATTATTAATAATCAGACACTGGATGACTGTATAATATTTAAGGGTGCCTGCGTGCCCCATTCTGTTAAGAGTACAATTACTTGCAGTTTGTGAATGACTATGTGATCTATATAATATTGCTTCCACTGATCTGCCATCTCTTTATTTTTTTTTTAAAAAAATATTCACTTTTTCTAAAAACTGTTAACACTCTCAGTTAAATAGGATAAACCTACAGAAGGATTTGTCTTATCTAACCGAGGGTGTTACAAAAGGTGGTATCAGAGCATAGTCGATTCATCAAGCTTGGGGAGTGGACCATTAGGTTTCCACGTACTCTGATAGAAATATTGAACAGTCCATAACACTCCTAAGACTAAATATCCTATGTGGAATGCTCCACATAACGCATACCCTGAATCTATTTGTTGATATTCTTTCAGCAAATTCCTAATGGCACGCCAAAATAACAATCATGTGATGGAGAATCTTCTTACCAGAATTGTGGAAGTAATAGAACGACAAGAGTTACCTCATGCTTCTGCCAGACAGGGATTAGCTGATTTTCAAAGGAACAATCCTACACAGTTCAAAGGAGGCTTCAATCCAGAAGGAGCACAACTATGGATTGAACACCTTGAAAAGATTTTTGCCGCTATGCGATGTTCTGATAAGGATTGTGTAACCTTTGCTGTCTTCATGCTGGTTGGAGAAGCAGAACACTGGTGGACTCATGCTTGAGTCAGACTAGCTACTGATGGGCATATCATTACTTGGGGACGATTCAGGACAGAATTTCTCGCTAAATATTTCCCTGAAGACATAAGGAGACAGAAGGAGCAGGAATTCTTCAATCTGAAACAAGGTAATATGACTGTTGGGGAGTACGCTGCTAAATTTGATGAATTGGCAAAATGTTGTCCCTACTATACCCACATGGGAGAAGCGTCAAGATGTGCAAAGTTCGAAGCAGGGCTACGACATGAGATTCGTCAAGCCATATGTTGTCAACAAATTACACAATTCACTACTTTGGTTGACAGATGCCGCATATTTGAGAACACCTCTAATCTTCGACGACCTGGAGCGTCTAGTCATGGGCCAGAACGACGTATGACAGATCGACAGCAAAGAAGGGATTTTCGAGCAGATCGACCATATTTCCGACCTTTCAACTCAGCCAACCGAATTCCTCCTAGAGGTCAGGAGAACCAAAGCGGTAAAAACTGCACAATTTGTGGACGGATTGGACATCGTGATGCTGACTGTTGGTACAGAAATAAAAATAACCAACAACAAGTAATCAAGGACAGGCAGTACGACCAACAGGTCAAGGAAGTGGAGGATCTACTGCAAATACCTCTACCAACAATGTCCTAAGGATGCAAAATATTCACCACGGCAACAATTTCAATCAGAACAATAATCCTAGAAGGCCCGGAAATAACTCTACTGGAAGACCAGGAGGAAATGCTAGAGTTTTTACCATGAATGGTGCGGAAGTATCACAAGAGAACGATCTTGTGCAAGGTACATGCTTTATAAGAAGTACTCTATTAAATGTATTATATGATTCTGGAGCCACTCATTCTTTCATATCTGAGGATTGCATAAAACATTTAAAGCTTCCTACAACCTCTCTGCCTAATAAGATGATTGTCACGACTGCTGCAAATAAGCCCATTTGCCCTTCCTGCATGTGTTTGAAATGTCCTCTCAACATCGAAGGGAAAGCTTATCAAGTAGATCTGATATGTTTGCCTTTGATTGATCTAGATATTGTTCTAGGAATGAATTGGCTTGCTACCAACCATATTCTGATTGATTGTCATAATAGATCCATCACTCTTGGGTCTACTACATCTCATTGTGATCAAAACACTGATCCTTGTCCTATTAGCTCAGAAAAGGTAATTCCAGCAAAGGAAGTCCAACTATACATGATCCTTACTGAATCTGAAAGTAAGGCCACTCCTCAAATTGACCAGATTCTTGTTGTTCAGGAATTTCCAGAAGTTTTTCCTGATGATATACTAGAGCTACCACCAGAGCGGGAAATTGAGTTCAGTATTGACATTATACCGGGTGTAGGACCAATCTCTATTGCTCCTTACCGAATGTCACCCAAGGAACTCAGTGAACTTAAAGAACAAATAGAAGAACTTTTAGAGAAAGGAATGATTAGACCCAGTGTCTCACCTTGGGGAGCACCAGTTCTTCTAGTCAAAAAGAAGGATGGTAGTATGCGATTATGTGTTGACTATCGTCAGTTGAATAAAGCTACGATCAAGAACCGATACCCTCTCCCAAGAATTGATGATTTGATGGACCAATTACGAGGAGCCACTATCTTCTCGAAAATTGATCTGCGATCAGGGTATCACCAAATCAGAGTGAAGAAAGATGATGTACCCAAAACAGCATTCAGAACACGATATGGACACTATGAGTATCTTGTTATGCCCTTTGGAGTTACCAATGCACCTGTTGTCTTTATGGGATACATGAATCGAATCTTCCATGAGTACTTGGACAAATTCGTGGTTGTATTCATTGACGATATTCTCGTCTACTCCAAGAGCCATGAGGAACACGAGGAGCATCTCCGAATTATTCTAAATACTTTGCGTGCAAGGCAATTGTACGCCAAGTTTTCAAAATGTGAATTCTGGTTGACAGAAGTGAAATTTTTAGGACATGTCATCTCTAAGGAAGGAATTGCTGTGGATCCTACAAAGGTAGAAGCTGTACTAAATTGGGAACAACCCAAGAATGTGATGGAAATCCACAGTTTCCTTGGACTGGCTGGATATTATCGTCGATTCATCGAGAATTTCTCTCGAATTGCAACACCTTTAACCAAGCTGACTCGTAAAGATCAACCATTTGAATGGACTGACAAATGCGAAAGCAGTTTTACGGAGTTACGCCAATGACTCACTAGTGCACCTGTCTTGATTTTGCCAGATCCTGCCAAGCCATATGAAGTGTATTGTGATGTGTCAAGACAAGGACTAGGATGTGTCCTAATGCAAGAAAGAAAGGTTGTTGCTTATGCTTCAAGACAGCTAAGAACGCATGAAGTTAATTATCCCACACATGACTTAGAATTAGCTGCAGTTGTGTTTGCCTTGAAAATCTGGAGACACTACTTGTATGGTACATACTTTGAAGTCTTCAGTGATCATAAGAGCTTGAAGTATCTATTCGACCAGAAATAATTGAATATGCGACAACGTAGATGGATGGAATTCATCAAAGATTATGAATTCGAACTCCGATATCATCCTGGAAAGGCAAATGTAGTAGCTGATGCACTCAGTCGAAAGGCTTTACTCTATCATATATGATGACAAAGGAGTTAGAATTGATAGAACAGTTTCGCGATTTGAATCTGGCAGTAACACCAAAAAGGGGAAGTCTTATGGTTGGAATGTTGAGAATTTCCAATGATTTCCTGGAACAAGTCAAAGAAGCTCAAGCCAATGATCAGGAGTTTCAAGATCTAGCAGAAAAGACAAAAGAAGGAGTCTCAGAGTTTAGCAAAGATGAACATGGGGTGATCAGGTATCAACAGAGACTCTGTATTCCAGTCAACACAGATCTTAAAAGATCCATCCTGGATGAAGCACACAAAAGTAAATACAGTATCCACCCAGGATCAACCAAGATGTATCAGGACTTGAAGAAATTATTCTGGTGGCAAGGAATGAAAAGGGATATCGTTGAGTATGTAACAGCTTGCCTGATGTGTCAGAAGGTAAAGGCGGAACAACAACGACCAAGTGGGACCCTTCGTCCTTTGGATATTCCAGAATAGAAATGAGATGAGATTGCTATGGACTTCGTGACTGGATTTCCCAGAACATCAGCTGGATATGATGCTATTTGGGTAATCGTGGATCGATTAACAAAGACCGCTCACTTCATTCCTGTCAATATGAAGTATTCCCTAGAGAAACTCACCCAGATCTATATCAAAGAAATCATACGGTTACATGGGACACCCACTGCAATTGTGTCTGATCGAGATCCTCATTTCACATCACAGTTTTGGAAGAGCCTGCAACAAGCTCTAGGAACACGTCTGAAGTTAAGTTCCGCATACCACCCACAGACAGACGGACAATCGGAAAGGACGATCAAGACTCTTGAAGATCTGTTACGTCTTTGTGTCTTAGAACATGGTGGAAGTTGGCAAGAATATCTCCCACTTATTGAGTTCACTTACAACAACAGCTATCATGCTAGCATCAGAATGGCCCCTTATGAAGCTTTATATGGAAGAAAATGCCGCACACCTTTGTGTTGGTATGAGACGGGTGAGAAGACAATAATTGGACCAGAGATTGTTCAGAAGACTATAGAACAAGTCCAAAGGATTCAAATGGCAATCAAGGCTTCGCAAGATAGACAAAAGAGTTATTACGACAAACGTCGGAAGCCATTAGAATTCGAAGAGGGTGATCATGTATTTCTCAAAGTTACCCCTACCACTAGAGTAGGAAGAGCTTTGAAGGCCAAGAAGTTAAGCCCCAGATACGTAGGACCCTATCAGATTCTGCAAAAGATAGGAACTCATGCGTACCGTATTGCCCTGCCACCCGAGCTGACAAACCTTTACAATGTCTTTCATGTCTCTCAACTCCGTAAATATGCACCAAGCCCTGATCATGTTCTGAGTCCTGATCAGTTTGTTCTGAAAGAGAACCTCACCTTTGAAGCATCACCAGTTAAGATTGTTGACCGACGTCTCAAACAGCTAAGAGGTAAGGAAATCTCTTTGGTCAAAGTAGTTTGGAGTCGGACAGATGATGGGGATGCTACTTGGGAAATTGAGGAGAAAATGAGAGAATTATACCCTCAATTGTTTTAACTTTGAATTTCGGGACGAAATTCCTAAAAGGGGAGGAGAATGTAACATCCCTGTTTTTAGAAAAAGTTTTACCCTTGTAAATTTTGAATTATGGAAGTAAGAATAAGTCAATATATACCCTGTTGATGGTCTGTGGTCTCTCAGAAATGTCATTTTTGTGCATAATAATGGAAATTTATATGGATCATTAGTGAAATTATGCAAAAACCGAGTGAAAAGGACTCTGTTCCAAGTAACAGAGAGGAATTCCGAGTGAAGAAATGAAATTCCGAGTGAAGGAATGAAATTCCGAGTGAAGGAATAAAATTCCGAGTGAAGGAATGAAATTCCGAGTGTAACGTTACATTTTCCAAGTAAAACATGACTGAGAGGGCTACCACCGAGTGGAGTCCTGACCGGAGAGGCAATTCTGAGTGAAGTGTGTTCAAGAAAACCACTTCTGGGTGAAATTCCGAGTCAAAACACCCTAGAATGACTTGTTTCCGAGTCAAACCGTGCCAAATGCTTCTTTTCCGAAGGAAACTCCTTCGATTGAAGTATTCCGAGTGAAAGAATGTATATATACTTATGTTTATGTTGATTTGATGCTTCCTACCGACTGGAATGTGCTGTGGAATCAATTGGGAAGGATTCCGAATGGTTTCGTATGTATTTGCTTAAGAAACCGAGTGGAAAATGGTAAAGGGAACCCATTCCGAGAGAAATGTAAGAGGCTGAGCCAATTCCAAGTGAGATATACTCTACTGGACCAAAACTGAGTGAGAGTCGTACGTGTAGGTCTTGTTCCGAGAGGTAATGGCTTAAACCGAGTGAACCAAGTGAATGAAGACTCGGATTTCCGAGTGAAGACTCTGAGAAAGAGAGGACTCGGTCTGGAGAGGTATTACCGAGTGAGAAACCGAGTACCTGAGTCGGTTTCAAAGGAATTCCGAGCGAAGACTTGAAGACTCGCTCAAGCGAGTCGGATTCCGCTTGAGCGAGAAGGACCCCTGATGCAGATTTCTCTACTTCGCTCAAGCAAGCAAGCCACGCTCAAGCGAGCCTTGCATTTGTTGACTTGGAAGTGAGAATTCCAGTCGGCATAGTGATCAACCGAGTGGAATTTTCACTCGGTATTCAGTGTCAGTAGTGCGTATTGACTTCAATTTTGTCTTTTAATGATTATTTAATTCAATCATGCGCATTATAGACAGTGGGCGGCCAGAAATGGCTACTGACTCAGCATATCTCCTTATTTAATCTCCACTGACATCCATTAGCACTCCACTAGCAGCCCACTCAGAAAAGCTGTCCCCCATTTATGTTTTTTTCCCACTTACTTTCTCCCTATTTAACCAACGCAAGGACTCTAAAGAACCCACACACACGAAACAAACACACCTTCATCATTCTTGTTCCTACAAGTTACTTTCTCTCTCTTTTCTCTTCTGTTTCACTCAGAATTCGTGCAGGACAGTGAAAGGGAACTTCTTCTTCTCCTCCAGGAGCTCCATAAAGGTAAGGGGGTATATTCTTGGGTGCTCTGTGGGAAAACCGAGTGAAGGAAAGGGTTAAGGAACTTGTTCCTCACCTTTCCAGGACAGATTCAGTGTTGTGTGAATTAAATGCCTTAATTGTTATTATTTGTATTTATATATATATTTGTTATTAAATGCATATAATCAGTGATGAATTGTGAAATGATATGTATTGTATTGGACTGAAAATACTAAGAATCATGGGTACCGTGTGATTTCTAGTGAAAAATTATGAATAGAAGATGGATTTAATGATAACAGGTTCTGTTTTATGTTAATCCGACCGGTTTTACATCTATAACAACTCAGTTTTGCTTAATTTCAATCGGATTCAACCTTAACTAAATGTATTTCATTCTGATAGAATAAATTTTCACTCGGTAAACAACCTTATTGCACTCGGATAACTTTTCCTAGTTTACTTTCACACGGTCAGCATGTTCCCAGTTGATTTCACTCAGAAAGCATCATATTTCACTCAGAAAACAGTTAGTTTTACCCAGACAACACCTTTCAGTGATTTCACTCGGAAAACAATTTATTTTACTCAGCAAACAGTTATTGTCACTAAAAGAACTCCTTTCAGTTTGATGTAACTCGGTATATAAAGTCAATTCACCCAGAAGACCTTTCCCAACCTGATTCCACTCGGAATTAGGATTATCTTACTCGGATTTATTTTACTCGCATGTGTCTTATTCAGACAGAACCCTTTTCAACTAATTTCACTCGGTAAACTCATGTTTCACTCGGAACTTATATTGAATTCACTCAGAAAACTCCTTTGAGACTAATGTCACTCGGAATCGTAGTTTATTACACTCAGAAATTCATTTTTACTCGGTTTTACCAACATTTTCACTCATGAAACTCTTTCTTACTGATTCCACTCGGAAATTATATTTTAATTCACTCAGAAATTTATTTCACTCAGAATTTAAGTTATTTCATTAAGAAAATACTTCTCAATTTCTGTTTCACTCGGAAAACATATTAATTTCATTTAGTAAACTGTGCTAATTTTTGTTTCACTCGGATTCATAGTTAATTCATGCGGAAAACTCATTTTCACTCGGAATCAAACCTGTTTCAGTCGGAAAATAGCCTTCCAGTTCATTTTCACTCGGACCCAAACTTGTTTCAGTCGGAAAACAGCTTTCCAGTGCAATTTCACTCGGATTTTTAGCCAGATCATTTGGAAAACCCTTCTCAGCATGATTCCACTCAGAATCATACTTATTGCACTTGGATTTACCCTTGTTTCACTCGGAAAACTATGTTTTTAGTGTTTTTCGCTTGGATTTTCATTTAGAAACTATTTTTAAACATTTTTTTAAATTATTGGGAAGTTATAATTATTATTATCATTCTTATTCTATTATTATTATTATTCTAATTATTATCAATCTTAATATTATTATTATTATTAGTTTTATTGTTATTAACATTGTTAACGTCTTAATTATGAGTATTTACATAAAAAATATATATTTTACTCTTTATGGAAAATATAATTTTAACCAAGATATAATAGATATATTTCTAAAATAATAAACGGATATCTTACAATGTTTAAATAATTGATGGAATTCAAAGAACTTGGGAATGATATGATGAGACTGGAAACACATAAGATACCCAAGGAATCAATTGATAAAATAAATGCATTTCGCATCATGAAAATATTTTTGAAGAAGAAAAACCTCTAGAGCATACACTTGGTACAGTGGAGGACACTCACGTTCGATCTCCATGAAGAATCTTGGGAGTACAACTGGAACGGCAACCCAATGGCATCAGAGTCGCGCCTGATAGCCGGGTGAGACGATGCAATTCTAGTGTACTTTGACTAAATGACGGAGTGTAACTATGATCGTAGGGATCCAAGTTCCAAAAATATTTAAACCAATGATGAGAACCAATGAGTTCATTTGTACCATATGGAACTTGGGCGGACCCTGATCGCTCTAGATGATTGGAATGGAGTTATTCCAAAGAATGAGAAGAAGAAATGATTTCTTGGGCCCACATGCATCATGAGACTTAATCAAAGATAAATCATAATAAATTCAATTCATGCATTTTTCATGACGACATGCTTGATTGTTATAAATATGCTAATTGTATGAATTATGTGATATTATTTGTTAACTGGATTATGTCCGCACCGGATTAACCAATCAGGGTCTTGGGTTATACTCACCCTTACTGTTGACAATTTTCAGAGGAATTAGAAAATCAAGAACCCGAGTGTGAAGAACAACAATATGCTGAACCCAATGAGAACGATCATTAAAGATAGAATATTTATTATTAATAATCAGACACTGGATGACTGTATAATATTTAAGGGTGCCTGCGTGCCCCATTCTGTTAAGAGTACAATTACTTGCAGTTTATGAATGACTATGTGATCTATATAATATTGCTTCCACTGATCTGCCATCTCTTTATTTTTTTTTAAAAAAAATATTCACTTTTTCTAAAAACTGTTAACACTCTCAGTTAAATAGGATAAACCTACAGAAGGATTTGTCTTATCTAACCGAGGGTGTTACAGGACGTCTCATCTCAAGTATCCCGTTCCTTATGAATCGTGGTGATGGTCGATCAAAAATAAGGGAAAATCAACAAGACGTCACGTCTAAATTGATTTTTCATGGAAGGATGCTAACAAGACGTCGCGTATAAATTAGTTATCCTTTAATCAAAATGCGGGGTTAGAAACGGGAAGGGGATAAACGGGATGTCTCATCTCAAGTATCCCATTCCTTATGAATCGTGGTGATGGTCTACCAAAATAGGGGAAAATCAACAAGACGTCACGTCTAAATTGATTTTCATGAAAGTGATAAAAAGGCAGTTATAAAGGAAACATAAAGAAGATAAAATAGAAATAAAATAGGAAAGGTGGGCCCGACAGGATTTAAAGTCCTGCTCCTACGTATTCTTGGGTTACCAAGAAATTAGGGTTACGTAGTTCTTGATGATGTTTTTTTTAGGGAAAGACTAAGAGCTTAATGGTGGATGATGTTTTTGAAGAGAACTCATACAAAGCGAAGTTCTTCACACTGATTTTAAAAAAAATTTATGCTAATCAAAATAAAGCGTGTGAAATACTCATTTTTACCATTTATTACGAACCTAGGTGGGAGAAAAAAAAACAAAGAAAATAAAACAACAGAAATTTATTTAAGTGGGGATACAGATTCGACAAATAGTAACAAATTTGACAGAAAAAATAGGTAATGAAAAGCAAGGAAAATAAGGAATGGAGTGTAACTAGTGCGACAAGAGAGTTGAAAGCCGGTATGGACTTGGACAATAGGAACCGAAGTGGCGCTGGTGTAGCAATGGAGTTATGGGGTACCGGTGTGAGGGCTTGGTGTAGAGGCAGGTATGAAGTTGGTGAGGATGATTTAAGGAATATGGACAGTATCTGGGAAATGGGGAATTTCACTAGATTGAGTCTGATCTGGTGTTGTAGTAACAAATTATGAGGTTCGAGAAAACGAGATTCTGGCTTCGAACACCAGAGGAAACTTGAAGCTTTTTGGGGACCAAAAGATTTTATGGAGATCGGAGCAAGTTACAGGGGTGTGTGGGCAGAATGACGTTTCAAGAGTGAAAAAATTCCAACCCCTTGTGCCTCTTCAGATGGGGTATTTATAGGGGTTCTGGGCGCTGGCCGAGTGCTCGGACAGCTCAAACCTCCACTCACAGTGGAGGCAGCCTAGCCACTAACAGGTAGTGGGGGCTAGCAGCTAGTGGGGAATTTTTTAATTATTTCCACTTCCGCCCCCTGTCTGCCACTTCCAGAATTCATGGATCGACTTGGGTGGTGGGATTCCAAGTCACAGTATGGGAAATCAGACTCCTCGATCGGTGCCACATAGGACTGGTTTTCTTCTTATGGCCCGGATCTCTGTCTGTCAGCATCCCTTCTCGGTGGAAATTGATTCGATTGAAACAGGTGAAAAGTCCGAGTGTAAAGACCGATCCTTCGACACTTGGTGTGAAGGCTTAAATTCATTCAAGTGACATCAGATCCCTTTTTCGTCCAGGATTACTCCACTCAGAGGTGTTTTGTCCGGAAATGTCTGTTTGAAAAACTCAGTCAGCCTTCCTTCCTTTGAAAGTGACCCACTTGGAACTTTCTAATTCGGATATATCTGCCTAAAAAGTGTTCTTTTCAAAGACCGACTCACTCGGGAATATTTCTTTCCGAGAAGTATTCATCAGAGCCTCTTCCCGTGAAGAATCGCCTCACTCAGGGGAGATTCGCTCGGAAATGTTTCTGCTTGAAGAGCACTCATTTAAAGTCAGCCTTTCTTCCCTCGAAAGTGACCCACTCAGAAACGTCTTACTCGAAGGTGCCTCATTCAAAATACTTTACCCGGATATGTCTCTTGCAGAAAAGCTCCTTCGGAATTAGCCATTTTTTGTTGATGCACTTGGGAATTCTTTACTCGAATGTATCAGTCTAAGAGGTATTCCTTCGAAATCAAAGTCTTCCTTCACCCGGAAGCACATCTCTCGGAAGTAAACCATTCAGAAATGATTCACTCGGAGACACCCCACTTAGATATGTCTGCTCGAAAAGTATTCACTCAGAGCCTTTCTTTACTCGGAAATAATTCCCTTAAAATGGTCCATTCAGAAATATCTCACTCGGAGATAGCCTACTCGAAAATGACTCACTCGAAAGTATTTAAAGTTCAGAGCCCTTTTCGTTCGGAAGTAACCCTCAGAAGCAGCCCACTCAGAAATAGACCACTCGAAAACAACCCACTCGGCAATGATCATTTGGAAACATGAAACTTTGAGAGAGTCTACTCAAAAGGTATTATTTCCTAGTAAGAGCATTTTCTTCATTCAGAAGTAACTCCCTCAGAAGCAGCCCACTCGGAAACACCTCACTCGGAGACAACCCACTCAGTAACGTCTCACTCGGAGGCAACCTACTCGGAAATGATCATTCGAAAATATGGAACTTTGAGAGAGTCTACTTGAAAGGTATTCTTTCCTAATCAGAGCCTTTTCTTCGTTCGGAAGTAACTCCCTCGGAAATATACCACTCGGAAATGCCTCACTCGGAGACATACCACTCGGTAGCGTCTCACTCAGAGACAACCCACTCGGAAATGATCATTCGGAAATATGGAACTTAAGAGTCTCTGCCCGAAAGGTATAGTCAGAGTCTTTCCTTCATTCGAAAGTAACTCCCTTGGAAACATACCACTCGGAAATGCCTCACTCAGAGACATCCCACTCGGCAGCGTCTCACTCGGAGACAACCCACTCGGAAATGATCATTCAGAAATATTGAACTTAAGAGTCTCTGCCCGAAAGGTATAGTCAGAGTCTTTCCTTCATTCGGAAGTAAATCCCTCAGAAACATACCACTCGAAAATGCCTCACTCAGAGACATCCCACTCGGCAGCGTCTCACCCGGAGACACCATACTTGGAAATGATTATTCCGAGTCACCCTACTCAGAAATGATCATTCTGAGTCGGAATTCAGTCCTCTCAGAATTCTTTCCACTTGGGGAATATTCCTTTTCGAGAAAAACACTCATCCGAACTCAGACTTGGAAATTCTTCAATGATCTCTGATTTGGGCAACAGATGTCTGGCACTTTTTTTAATTTAATCTTTGGTATTTTGGCCGGACCAAAAGAGGTGTTCACAGATGCCCCTCTTTACTTCTTTTTCACAAGAGAAACACGAAGCTTCCGTGTTTTTTAAGTGAAAAGGAAGCAAAGATATGAACACCGATGTAGGGGCCAGGCGGGACCTCTTAATCGGTATGTCATCTGACGGTGTTGGCAATCAACGAGTCGGTGTGACCTTTTCCTCTTTAATGACGAGCATAAAGGGTACCTTCTTAGGCGACTAGAAAGTAAAAGGTGCCTTCTTAGGCAACGGGAAGATAAAGGGTGCCTTCTTAGGCGACTGGAAAGTAAAGGGTGCCTTGTTAGGCGACTGGAAGATAAAGGGTGCCTTCTTAGGTGACTGGAAGGAAAAGGGTGCCTTGTTAGGCGACTGGAAAGTAAAGGGCGCCATCTTAGGCGACTAGAAAGTAAAGAGTGCCTTCTTAGGCGGCTGGAAAGTAAAGGAGGCCTTGTTAGGCGACTGGAAAGGTAGAGGGTGCCTTCTTAGGCGGCTAGAGAGTAAAAGAGGCCTTGTTAGGCGGCTGAAAAGGTAGAGGGTGCCTTCTTAGGCGGCTGGAAAGTAAAGGAAGGTGCCTTGTTAAACGGCTGGAAGATAAAGGGTGCCTTGTTAGGCGACTGGAAAGTAAAGTGTGCCTTCTTAGGTGACTGGAAAGTAAAGGGTGCCTTCTTAGGCGACTGGAAGATAAAGGGTGCCTTGTTAGGTGACTGGAAAGTAAAGGGTGCCTTCTTAGGCAACTGGAAGGTAAAAGGTGCCTTCTTAGGCGACTAGAAAGTAAAGGGTGCCTTCTTAGGCCACTGGAAAGTAAAGGGTGCCTTCTTAGGCGACTGGAAGGTAAAGGATGCCTTCTTAGGCGACTGGAAAGATTAAAATATTTTATGGGTACTACCCCTTGGCTGGGAGAAGGATCTGGGGTGATGCTCCAGTTACAAAGATCGAAAGGATTTTGGAGAATTGCCCCTTGATCAAAAAAGGAGACACTTGGGGTGATGCCCCAGTTTGACATGATTTGAAAGAATCATGGGGAACTGCCCCTTGACAGAGAGAGGAATCTGGGGAGATGTCCTAGTTAGAACATGATTGAAAGAACCTTGGGGTACTACCCCTTGATTGAGAGAGTAGATCTGGGCTGATGCCCCAGTTTAAGCTGTTCTGGTTGATCCAGGGTACTGCTCCTTGATTGGGGGAGAAAAGAAACGAGGGAAGATGCCTTAGTTTGGAAAATTCGGCTGAAGAAGTTAGGGTTATTTCCCCTCGAACAAAGGAAGGAGTCAGGGTGATGCCCCAGTTTTTGGAAAGCTTGGAAGATTTAGGGGTACTACCCCTTGGCAGAGAGCGACCTGGGGTGATGCCCCAGTTCGCACTCTTTTTTTTTGGGAGCGTAGGGTACTGCCCTTGGGTTGACAAAAGATAATGACCTGGGGATATGCCCCAGTGTGTCATGATCGAGAGAGTCTTGGGGGAAAACGCCCCTTGACTGGGACAGAAGAAATCTAGGGAGATGCCCCAGTTTGAGTTGCTTGGGAATTTGGGGTACTCCCCCTAGATTGAAAGTGGAAGAGAAATCTGGGTGATGCCCTAGTTTGAGTTGTCTGGGAAGTGTAGTTCCACTGGGGATAGTCTTGAAGGTTCGGGGTACTGCCCCTTGATTGGGAAGGGAAAATCTGGGGTCCACCGGGTATGTGTGGATTCACTGAGAGAAGTGTGTTAGGGCCTTTTGGGGAGAGTTCTTCTAAGCCTGATTAGAAAAGTGTTCTTACTAGGGGGAGAAGATGATCCAGGAGTTAAGATCTGTTTGTCACAACCTGCAGAAAAAAGGATAAGTAGTGCAAAGATAAATTCAAAACTGGGTAGGTCCTGTGAAACCGCGACCCTTTGGATAACTCATGGACAGAGGGGAATGAAAGAGGCGATCATAACTTTGAAGCGTGTGCCTGGCCAAGTCTTCGTGATGATTACCCAAGATGAGGTCGAGTAGTGGGAGCGTCTTGCTCCTCACGACTTTAAATGTTCACCATTCGTTTCTTTCATTTTTTTTATTTATAAAAACACAATGTTTTATCAGATCAATGCAATTCATAACACGTATCGAAAAAGATGAATTTTATTCATGTATGTCAAACAAAATACAGAGAATGGACAACGGGGAAAATAGATGGGATGAAATGAAGTCACATAGAACAGGTCAAGGCCAGGCGAAACAAGGAAGGTTCATGGATCATCTAGTGAATTCCTGAGACTAGTGAGAACCTGAATCCCCAAACGCTACTTCATGTCTACCTATCGACTTTGCTTTGGAGAAGGTGAGTTCGACGATGATCCCAATGCCTTAGTTTGGACTTGCACTTCTCGAGTTGGAGGTCTGAGTCATATCACCAGAAATTTGACCACAACTTTTGCCTGAGCCGCCCTTTCGGGTTTTCGACTCACCAGGTCGCTCTAACTTTTGCCTAGGTCGCCTTTTCGGGTTTTCAACCTAGCAAGCATTATTTTTACTTCTTTTTCTTTTCCCCCTTTTTGTTCCTCACATGCCCCTTTTAAGCATAGTTATAACACCCCTGATTTTCTGTACTCGAATCCCAATGTGATTGTCATATTTAATAAAAATGCGAATAAATTTTTCGCGTTTGAAAACATTTCCAAGACACCACCATGATCACATCAAGACCCAAATCACAGAAAACCAAAGAGTGAGATTAAATAACCTAAAGCTGGATCGATAGATAAATTGCCCATAACGGTATACAAAAATAATAGAGTTTACAGCGGAAGAATATGTATACCGGGCACACGCCTAGTCCCATATATGACGATATGAGAAAAGGCTCGGCAAAGCATGCAATGGCATATCATAAGCCTAATAGACAACCATCATCATTTTACATAATTACATAAGCATACAATGCCTAAGATATAACTAATCTTATATACATTCGGGAATATACTCCCGACTATCTCAATCATCAATGAACATCATTCAATTTTAATCCTTCTAATGCACATCAAATCATCTCTTACATTCTACATATATATTCACCATCCACAAGTTCAAAGGATTGTCTTATACATATTCAGAATCTCTAAATCATCTGCATTCTCATAACCAATTCATTCATTACGTAAGAACTCATAAATGATGTCAGCCAAGGCACTTCCTCTACCGCTATTTACCTTCACCCAAGCTTTAATTAAAATCCAAACTCATCCCATGGCAGCCTGCATCACAATGCTAAAAAGAAGACCACATGGGAGAGTGAGTTATACATTCAAAATGACGAATAATATATATATATTGTGATCATGTGTATATGCATACAAACGTCATGTGTGCTTTGCTATCAAATCATCAATTTATCATTAATATATCATCTCATTATTATAATAGGCATACAAGCCTCATGAATCGCAATTCATATCATAAATAAGCACAACATATACACAATCACATACATAATCTCTTTGCCACTTATCAACAAGGGCATTCACAATCATTATCATCATTAATTCATTAAGGTCTCACTCAATACCTCCTCGCAAGGGGTTTCTCAACACTCGTGGTCATCCCATCTCAAATTCCATGGTCTTAAGACTAATGCATATGTCAACAGTTTAATGCATATGCAACGGATCTGATTTTCAAATTCAACAATAATCACAATCACTTAAATTATCATCATCACTCAGGGATACACCCTTCGTGGCACCCCGCAAGGTGATTCACTTCACAATAATTATCACAATACCATCATCACTCGGGGATACACCCCTTGTGGCACCCTGCAAGGTGATATATTCAACAATAATTACGATAACATCGTCTTCACTCCGGGATATACCCTTCGTGGCATCCCGCAAGGTGATTCTTTAATAATAATTCAATAACAATAGGACAACGTCCTATTCACTCCGGGATATACCCTTTGTGGCACCCCGTAAGGTGTTATATTCAACAATAAATCAACAACAATAGGACAACGTCCTCTTCACTCTGGGATATACCCTTCGTGGCACCCCGCAAGGTGTTATATTCAACAATAAATCAACAACAATAGGACAACGTCCTCTTCACTCTGGGATATACCCTTCGTGGCACCCTGCAAGGTGTTATATTCAACAACAATAGGACAACGTCCTCTTCACTCCGGGGTATACCCTTCGTGGCACCCCGCAAGGTGTTATATTCAACAATAATGCATATTAATGCCATGCTATGCCATGTATGCAACAATGCAATAATGCATGTGCCCAACAACCTCAAGGATAGCTCACCCTCTCAATTAGGGTATATTTTGATTTGGCATTTCAATAATCATACATAATCATTTATAAAGCCCTTCAAGGCACATCATTCATATAATTGGCATCTCATCGGCCACAAATATCATTCATAACAATCCACACATGGATGTCGAAGGCATAACAATTAATCATAATATCAATCCACACATATAACAACAAGGTGTTTTCGGAACATATATATATATATATATATATATATATATATATATATATAGCAATCATCATTGCTTCACACACATACAAGTCAAGTACTTGTATCAACCACAAGGGTGTCATAATATTTCTCATTATTCATCAATGCCATTATACATTCATTTAGTGGTTTTCAACCCATCATAATTGTCATCTCTAATTTATTTGGTTATTAACATACACCTTGATATTCAATCCTTCCCATGAAGGGTTCATACACCTTGATACACCTTGATATTCAATCACATAAGGCAAAGGAAGAAGGCTCAATGCCACCAGAACCGAGAAAGAAGGGTTAATATAATCAAAACCGAGAGAAAAGAAGGGAAAAATACTAACAGCGTTCACTCGCTCAAGCGAGGCACACACTCGCTTGAGCGAGACAGCCCATCTCGCTTGGGCGCCTCAGCTCGCTCGGGCGAAATCAAGCTAGTATCAAGTTCCCAGGTTGCTCGCTTGGGCGAGGCACCACACACCCAGCCAATCGCTCGGGTAAAATAGCTCCAGTAGCTAATTCACACTCGCTCGCCTGAGCGAGGTATCCACTCGCTTGAGCGGAAATGATTCAATGCCAACACAACTCATAACTTAACTTGGGCGAAAACTCCTCATGCAGCACATAACTCCCAGAGCCGAGCATATGCTCACTCACTCAGCAATTCTCCCAGCACTCGGGTTCCTGTTGACAGAATCCTTCAAAACCGACCCATCATTCATTCAGCTTTTACTCGGTAAAATTTATCCGGATCTGGGTCATCTCACACTTGGCTTCTCACTTGGCATAACAATCTAAAACGACCCATTTTTCATTCATCCAAACTATCCCAGGGCCGACTCACACTCACATAGTCTATCACCCAGCTAATTACTCCAAAACCGACTCATCACTTGATTGACCGTTCACTCGATAATTCATCTCCACACCGACTTAACTCCTAATCGGTCCTCACTCGGTGGATTATTTCAAAACCGATTCTTCTCTCTTATGGTCCTTCACTCGGTAAATTAATTCCAAACCGACCATCACTCACTCGGTCCCCCACTCGGCAAAATCAGTCTAAACCGAGTCCTCTCTCACTCAGACTTCCACTCGATAAAATCATTCCAAATCCGATTCACCTCTAAATCAGCCTTTCACTCGGTAATTTCATTCTAAAACCGACTCATCACCTGATAGGTCTTTCACTCGGTGAATTATTTCAAAAACCGACTTCCTTTCATTTTCACACGAGTGAAGATATTCCAGAATACTTCTGGACAACACACCATGTGTCCCCACTCGGTCCCATCCCCCACTCGGTATTACACACACGGGGGCTCCACTCGGAATGAGTTACACTGAACTCAGAAATTCCCTCTTGGAACTCCACTGCTCGGAATATCACACAGGGAGACCTCTCACTCGGAACTATATCCACTCCCTTACTCGAAAAGTCCTGCCTTGGCATAGCCCACTCGAAATTTCACTCGGAAATTCACTACATCATAGAATTATTTTCTAAGGTTCCCACTCAAGTGAATTTCGTCCAGAATCCCACTTACTCACCATACACTCGTCACACTCGGTCAAAAGCACAACCATACCAGTCACTCACTTGAGTGAGCACATCCCAGTATCAGACTTCCCACTTTCGCTCAAGCCACCCACACACGCTTGGGTGAAAAAGGTCCAGTGACAATTCCTCTCTAGCTCGCTTGAGCGGAAACCTCACCGCCTGGGCGAAATTGGTCCAGAGACCATTATACCAATACACGGGATCCTCGCCTAAGCTAGATCCCTTCTCGCTTGAGCGAGACTATCAGTACTTAGTCAGAAAATGAAAGTTCTTACAGTTTAACACATGAAATCATATCCAGGACCAATATACTCACTTCTGACACGTTATATATATAAAAGGTTAGGCATATACAACTTATTCTAAGCATTCTTACTCGAAAATCTTAATTATAAGCCAAATTTGGACTTGTCCAACATTTCATACACATCATAACAGTCATACACAACCTGTTCACACATTCATACTTATAAATCTTCATTCCCAACTTATTAATAATGTAAGATTCGAATTCATCATCAACAGATATACAAATATTCATACATTGCCACAAGAATTTCACATATATCACATCATTCCCAATCATCATTAACTTGCCATTCATAGCACCTCAATGAATACATGGCAAGGCAAGCATAAGTGTCCATCATATACATCAATCACTATTGATTTACTTATGCAATTTGAATGTTAACTCCTCTCTTACCTCGAGGGAAGAGCCGAAACGGTTCCAATGCTCTGAAAGCTCCTTCGCATCACCCGGAGTACGATCTACATACCATATACAAGTATATTCACATAATTAATAACCATCATGATTTTAATCACTTTCTAGCTTATTATAAAGCTTAACCCCAAGTCCTAGACTTGCTAAACACCAACATATGCAATTGTGTTAGGCTTCGGGAATTCCTTTCCCAAAGCCAAGATCCTCTAGATCATAAAAGGCCAACTAAACCCAACAACATCACCATCACATTGTTACTCAATATTCAACTTAGCTCTCATATCCTTCAATAACCATAATGGTTTAGAACCTCATCAAGTCACAATCTTTTCACACCAATCCCTCACATTCCACATTCATAACAACACTCATCACTAAACATCACCCATTAACATTCAATTCAACCTTTCAAGCTATACAATATCCATTTCCCCAAATTCTTAGGGCTAGGGTTTTCATCAAAACCCAATAACATTTACCTATGCTCATTAATCACCATCAATAGCCATCTTTCATCATTAATATCATTCTCCAATATCATTAAACCTATATTTTACTCATATTTCACACTTTCCCCAATTTATTAAAGTTAGGGTTTCACTAAAAACCCATCAACATCATAAATGCTCATTTATTTTCCACTAATCCAAATATTAATTCCATACACCTATAACAACCCACTATTAATGCCATAATAACAACACCCCACCTTAGGGTTTCCTCATATTAATGCTCTCCCAACAATCCATATGCCATAAATACTCTCCCAAATACCAAGAACCCAAAATCTAAGGCATAAACACATAAAGAATGGTGAGGAACTTACCTCACCCAAGAGCCAACATTGAGCTTTCCATGGAGGGAGAGAGAACAAGAAAATGGAGGAGAAGAGGGGAGAGGAATTCCAGCCACAAGCTTCTCCTTCAAGCTCCCATGGAAACGAAAATGGTGGAGGAGAAGAAGACTCCACACGGCTTAGGTGTTTGGAGAGAAGAAAAGAGGAAATGGAGAAGGTGAAAGAAGAAGAAGAAGAAGTATAGAAAGGAGAGGGAGAAGTGACGTGAAAAGGAGAAGAGAAAGTGGAAGTTTATATTTTTATTATTTGGCTTCACATTAAAATCTCACCGTTTTATAACCAACAGGCTCTCAATTCGGGCTCAATACTAATTCCAAAAATTATTCCGAATATAGATTTGGACTCCCAATAATATTCTTAACAGCCCTGACCAACGGCATCTCATTCGGAGATACTTGGTCCGACACCCATATTCTAATCGGGTAAAATTTCATCTCACATAAGCTCAATAAATTATAAATATGCCCAATAAATCTGAATTTAATCATTCCAATATTTTTGGGACATAAATCCACTCATATACATTTATTTACTATTTATTCTCATCATTTATTCATTTTTATAAAATTCGGGGTGTTACAATAGTACTTCTTCGCTATGTCTGCATTGATAGGCATTGGCAAGTCCTCACCGTTCATGCTAGTTAGAATCAAGGCTCCTCCAAAAAAAGCTTTCTTTACGACATATGGTCCTTCATAGTTAGGAGTCCATTTGCCCTGGCTATCTTTGTGAACTGGCAAGATCTTTCTGAGAACCAAGTCCCCTTCTCGGAACTGTCGAGGTCACACCTTCCTTTTAAATGCTTGTTTCATACGCCTCTGATACAACTGACCATGACAGAGGGCGGTCAGTCTCTTTCCATCGATCAGATTTAGTTGGTCATGTCGAGCCCGGACCCATTCAGCTTCTTATAATTTTGCCTCCATCATCACCCGAAGGGAAGGGATCTCTACTTCAAAAGGTAAGACTGCTTCCATACCATAAACCAAGGAGAATGGAGTTGCCCCAGTCGAGGTTTGCACCGAGGTTCGATATCCGTGCAGTGTGAAAGGAAGCATTTCACTCCAATCTTTGTAAGTCACCACCATCTTCTGTACTATCTTCTTGATGTTTTTATTGGCCGCCTCGACCGCTCCATTCATTTTTGGACGGTAGGGAGAAGAGTTATGGTGAAAGATTTTAAAGCTCTCACAAAGCTCTTTCAATATTTTGTTGTTCAAATTTGTGCCATTGTCCGTGATGATTTGACTTGGTAGGCCATATCGGCATATCAGCTATCGTTTGACGAATTTAACCATAACATTTTTTGTCACATTGGCATATGAAGCAGCCTCTACCTACTTTTTGAAATAATCGATTGCGACCAAGATGAAACGATGACCGTTTGAGGCTTTTGGCTCGATGGGACCGATGACATCCATGCCCCACATCGAAAAGGGCCACGGTGCTGATAAGACATTCAGGGATGACGGGGGAGCATGAATATGATCAGCGTATATTTGACATTTGTGACATTTCTGAACATAAGCAAAGCAGTCTGTTTCCATGGTCATCCAGTAATAACCGGCCCTCAAGATCTTTCTTGACATGACATGCCCATTAGTGTGGGTTACGAAAGATCCCTCGTGAATATCTCTCATGATTCTGTTTGCTTCAGCAGTGTCAACGCAACGAAGAAGGACAGAGTCATAGTTTCTCTTATAAAGCATATCACCATTTAAGAAGAAACCCATGGCGAGCCATCGTAGGGTTCTCTTGTCATTCTCCATAGCACCGTTGGGGTATTCTTGATTCTGGATATACCTCTTAATATCGTGGTACCACAGTTTTCAATTTGACTCCTCTTTAATCACTTGGCAGTACGCAGGTTCATGACGCTTCTCTACCTGGATAAGAAGCATGTCATAGTTATTACTCACCCTGAACATTAAAGCGAGAGTGGCCAAAGCGTCAGCCATCTGATTGTCATCCCGAAGAACGTGATGAAAAGAAATCTCGTCAAAGTTCTTAATCATTTCTTTAATGTGGGTGTGATAAGGAACTAACTTGCTATCCTTAGTTTCCCACTCCCCTTTTAATTGGTGGATGACTAAAGCAGAGTCCCCGTAGACTTCCAACGACCTCACGTTCGCATCTAGCGCTGCTTGGATCCCCAAGGAACATGCCTCGTACTCAACGATGTCGTTAGTGCAATTAAAACACAGCCTGGCGTAGACAGGGATGAACTCTTTATCTGGTGAAATTAAAACAGCTCCGATTCCATGCCCCAGTGCGTTAGAAGCCTCATCGAACCTTAAGATCCATTTGTCTTTCTTACCATCTTCTTCATTAGACAATGCCAAGATATCTTCATCCGGGAAGTCAAATAGCATTGGTTGGTAGTCGTTGACAGGCTGGTGCACTAAGTAGTCTGATAGGGCATTTCCTGTAACATCCCAATTTTAAGGATTAGTACCGAATGAAAATAAACCATTGAGATTCTGACTGCAAAGAAGGAAAATTAATTATTAATTATAATCAACTCAGTCTAAGAAATAGTGACAATTAATTAAGCTTGGTTGGTAGGAAGTGGCTGCTTCCGATTGGGAGTCACGTGAGTGGGACTGCAATTCACATTTTCCCATCCCACTCTCCCTCATTGACGCATATGTTTATATATGTGCCTTTGGTCACTAAAGCTACGCATCTCCTTCAGACTCCCTCTTCCCCTCTTCTCTTCTTTTTCCTTCTTGTACTCTCTTCCCTCTTACACTTTGTCTTCCTTCCCCTGCTCCCTGTTTTGTTCCTGAGAACGCACGACGACGACGCTGCAGAAGACTTAGAGTCCCTTCGGCTGGTGAGGGACAATCATCAGGGTGAAAGACGAACAGCCCCTGTTTCACGGTGCGACTATGACTAAGGAGGCCGAACGAGTGTGAGCCTAGGCAAGGCAATCAGACCAGCGTCGGGAAACAGAGGAACCCCTCGAACTTCCTTCAGTAGGTAGGGGGCGCTTGCATATCAAATGCATGGTCCACGAACGGTACCGGATGAATGTACTGCTTTAAGTGTATGCATGTGTCTGTCACGGTTGTATATTATGCATGATTGTTGATCTTGGACTCCATGTGTATGATGAGTAGTTAGATAATATTTGCATGTAAGCAAGATAGTGGTAATGTAGTCTGTTAGCCTTTCTGATATAGCCGAGTGAGATGCATGGTTCTACCTTTGTTAATACTGTGAGAATAAGAATGTGTGACTGTTAGTTGATTCGTCCGATGTTATTACCTTGATTGTTCGAGCACTGTACATGTTGGTATGATTGGCAAAGTAAAGATGGAAATCGTGTTGAGTATGCTTCTACCTTGATGTTTACGAAGGAGGTATCAATTGAGTGATGTTGCTTGCTGGTTAAACGCATAAGTTGCATATGTAGGAATAGGGTGACCCGTGGAAGATCATGAGCCCCGAGGGAATGACTTCCAGTTACAGACCTTGGCTAGATCTTGAGAGAGCTCGTGGTAGCCGTAGGAGCTAGAGAGGAGTCTCGAGACGCAAATAGGAAGCCTGTACCACGCGGGAAGAGTTGATAGACGAGAGGCCAGTAAAGGGGGAACTGTAACTGAGAGTCATTACTCAAGTCGGATCCGCAGGCATGCATGTAGTTATGATGTTGGTTAGGATAGTATGCGTGGCATGTATTGGGTGTCATGAATAAATTCCGAGTGTGTGGATGCATGTGCATGTGTGAATAAGGATAAACTTTATGTGATATGTATGTAAGTGTATGTTATTGATACTATTCTAATTTGCATGACCCTAATCTAATTTGAACGCGACCGAGTGAACGTAAGTGTGCGTACTGACACTGATATCGAATCCTTGGCTGTCCTTTTCCATGTAAAAGCTCACCCCTACTGTGGCTACACTTTTCAGTGAACATCTCTCGGAATGAAGGATGAAGGAGGAGCCGAGTGCAGAGCAGAGAACCCGAGCGCTATGGAATATATGTGTATATGTATATACTGTGTATAAGGTCTTGTTAAGCCTTGGCCGGCTCATATTTTGATTTCAGTCCTTATATCAGAATTTGAACACTTCAGGTAGAAGGAACATGTTAATGCGTGTATAATTATTTAAATACTTCCCTATATATATGTACATTCTGTGTTTATTCTATACTGTGGGTGATATACGAGCGATAAGCCTGGATGTATAAGTATACTTTCCGAGCGTAGGAAGTCGGTGTGACTATGGGTAGATGTGGAGCTAAGTTGTTGTTAGGGGAAAGCGAGATGGCAAGTCATTCCGAGTGATGAGAGGTTGAATGGTCCGGGTAATTGAGGTCGCATAGTCTGGAGTAGGAGTTGGTGTGGATCCTGTGAGTGATAATTGCGAGGTTTTTTGAGTAGAGGATAATCAACGATTCCGAGTGAGAACCCGCCGAGTGAGAGTTCACGGACTAGGGAATGATGCCTAAGACTCTAAGTGGATCTGTTGTAATAAATTAGCAAGCAGCTAGAGAACCCGAGTAAGCCTTGACTTAGTAGGAAAATTAGAGTAGGAAAAATTATGGTTACCGAGTGAGAGGTGAGCAGAATGCCCCGAGTGGTATGATGGACGCGAATGTTATCCCGAGTGAGAAGTCTTCATAGATTCCGAGTGAGTGGCTTTGGGAATCATTCTTGAATTGACTATACATGTACGTATATAATCCGATTGAGTGGAGCAGCGGAGTGCGATATGCTATCAGAATGGGCTGGCAAGTATTGAGGTTAGTCCGAGTGGGTTAGGAAGTGAACCCTCCCGAGTGAAGCACGGGCATGATGATTTCCCGAGTGAACCATACACTAGAAACCGAGTGGAATGTCAGGATGCCGAGTGTAGCATGGCTTCAGCAAAGTGTAGTGCGGACTGGAGATCTTGAGTAGAATCATCCGAGCGTAGTTAGCCCTCGCTTGAGCGAGTGTACCTGGTGCCATTGGCTTCGCTTAAGCGTTTCTTCCCCTCGCTGTGCGTGAGTTTCTCCCTTGTCTTCTTCCCCTTCCTTTTCTTGTTGTACTCGATTTTATCAATTTAACAGATTACGCACGGTTTATTAACCTTAAAATTTAAAAATTCTTCCCCTGTTGATTTTATTTATTCAATTAAAAATTTGGGTGTTACATTTCCTCTTATGGCTTTTTGAGTGACATATGTTATGTCGTATTTAGTTAACAGTACTTGCCAACAGGCAATCCTTCTGGTCAAAGCAGGCTTTTCAAAAATATACCTGATGGGGTCCATCTTAGAAACCAGCCAGGTAGTGTGACTCAACATGTACTGCCTTAAACGCTTAGCGGCCCATGCTAACGCGTAACAAGTTCACTCTAAAGCGGAATATCTCATCTCACAATCAGTGAACTTCTTGCTTAAGTAGTAAATAGCATGTTCCTTCTTTCCAGTCTCATCATGTTGCCCCAATACACAACCCATAGATTCATCCAACACTATCAGATACAAGATTAGTGGCCTTCCAGGAGTTGGCGGTACCAATATCGGTGGCTCCCGTAAATACTGCTTTATCTTCTCAAAAGCCATTTGACAATCTTCATTCCATTACGCCGGTTGGTTCTTACGGAGCAACTTAAAGATCGGTTCATAAGTTGCTGTTAGTTGTGAGATAAACCGAGCAATGTAGTTCAACCTTCCCAAGAATCCTCTGACTTCTTTTTCTATACAGGGAGGAGGCATTTCAAGAATCGCTTTGACCTTGTCAGGATCTACTTCTATTCTTTTCTTGCTTTCGATAAAACCCAACAGTTTGCCTGATCTTGTGCCAAAGGTACATTTAGCCGGGTTTAACCTGAGCTTATACTTCCTTAACCTTTCAAAAAGCTTTCTCAGATCAACAGTATGATCTTTATCAGTTCTAGATTTGGAAATGATATCATCCACATAAAATTCTATCTCCTTGTGCATCATATCGTGGAAAAGGGTCACCATTGCCCTTTGGTAGGTTGCCCCTGTGTTTTTTAAACCGAAGGACATCACTTTGTAACAGAAGGTGCCCCATAAGGTGATAAATGTAGTCTTTTCCATGTCTTTTGGTGTCATCTTAATCTGGTTATAACCAGAGAAACCATCCATGAATGAGAAAATGGTATGTTCGGCTGTGTTATCCACCAAGACATCAATCTGCAGTAGAGGAAAATCGTCTTTGGGACTAGCCTTATTTAAGTCCCGATAGTCTACGCACATTCGTACCTTTCCATCTTTCTTTGGGACAGGGACGATATTTGCTACCCATTGAGGATACTTTGCCACTGCTAAAAATCTAGCATCAAACTGCTTTTTAACCTCGTCTTTGATCTTTAGAAGCATCTCTGGCTTCATACGGCGCAACTTTTGCTTCACCGCTCAGGCTTTAGTGGCAACTTGTGTTTGACGATGTTGGTATCGAGGCCAGGCATGTCTTGATAAGACCAAGCGAAGATGTCACGGAGTTCCATTAGCAGCTTAATCAAATCTTGCCTCCGTTCCCTACTCAAGGAGGTACCAATCTTGATTTCTTTCTTATCCTCCCCATTCCCCAAATTATCAACCTCAACTATCTCCATATAAGGTTGAATTTCTCTGTCCTCTTGTTCCAACAACCTTGTTAACTCAGGTGGTGGCTCATAGTCTTCTCCACCTTCTTCGTTGGCATAGTCAACTGGGTGATCGAAATCGTGAAGCGAGATTGTGATTTCATTAGTCTCAAGAGGATCATTTTTGGATCTGCAATTTAGGGTGTTATGGCAAAAAATAAAAAAGAGAGAAAAAGAGGAACAAGCAAGTAAAAAAATAAATCAATGCAAGGATAAAGGGATGAGAAATTTTTTTGAATTTCGATACGCATTTATTGATTGAATGATAAAACAAGTTTTTTCGCCCTTATTACATGAAAAGTCTCAAAGCCTTAGGCATAGCAGAGGGATAAACAAGACATTAAGGCAATAACAAATTACTTTGGTGAATGATTTAAAATCGTAGGGAGTTCGACAGCCTCCCAGTTACTGAGCTCTTGGCTCGGCGGGCAAGCGACCACCAAATCAACATTATCATCAACAACATCCCTAACATACTCCTTATCCTCCCCCACGGCGTTAACTCCGGAACCTCCATGATTGGGCAGGGGATTTGTGGCCACGTTAGGGCTTCATTCCCAAAAATTAATCCAGTCAGCTTTGATCAAATCTCTCACTTTATATTTCAAAGCCATGCAATTTTCTGTGGAGTGCCCTGATGCCCCAGCGTGGTAATCACAATGAGCGTTTGGGTCATACCCCCTTGGATAAGGAGGTTGCAAAGGCCTCATGGGGCATGGAGCTACCAAACCCTTCTGAATAAGAATTGGTAAAAGTTCGGTGTATGTTATTGGGATTCGATCGAACTACTCAGGGGTGCACTCATTATCGGGATTCCTTGTGTTCTGATTATGATTGGGTGGTCGAATCACTTGTTGAGGGTGATGGTGTGGCATGGGTTGCGGCATCGGCGCTCTTACCATGGGCGGACGGAAATGGGGAGTATAAGCTGTCGGGCCATAAGTGGCAGCGGCCACATAAGGATTGAGAACTTGAATCATGGTAGGGACGAATGGTCTTGGCGGAGCCGTCTTTTGATTAGAAGAGATGGAATTAGTTTCTCCATCCCTTCTCCCAGGCGCCGGCTTCCTTGTTGTGCTTGCCCCAGATGGGCTCCGAGTGATCTTTCTTGTTCGTATCCCGCTCTCTACCCTTTCCCCAATGGTCACAATGTTAGAGAAGTTAGATGAAACACTGCCAATCATCTTGCCATAGAAGGGTGATGGGAGCGTGTCGATAAACATCACGACTATCTCTTTTTCTGACAATGAGGGGTCCACTTGCGCCGCTGTTTCTCTCCAGCGTTGGGCATACTCCTTAAACGTTTCACTGTCCCTTTTCAACATATTCTGTAACTGAACCTTGTTGGGCGCCATATCCATATTATATTTGTATTGTCTAAGGAAGGCATCTGCCAGGTCCTTCCAACAACGAATATGGTTCCGCTCAAGGTGAGCATACCATGTAAGAGCGGCCCCCATCAGACTATCTTGGAAGCAGTGGATCAACAATTTGTCATTAGAAGAGTATGATGCCATCTTTCGACAGTACATCGTGAGATGGTTCTTTGGACAAGTCATTCCCCGATACTTGTCAAAGTCTGGCATCTTGAATTTGGGCGGGAGGACAACATCTGTGACTAGACATAGCTTAGAAGCTTCTATTAGTCCAAAACCTCCAGTGCCTTCCATCATTCTCAAACGCTTTTCTAAGATTTCTATCTTTTCTTTTTTGGGGAGCTGCGACCATGCTATGGCTGGCTACCGGGTTCATCATACGGGTTGTGTCTTGGAGATTGGTCACATAGGGGGTTGCGTATCCGTATGGATAGCCGAGTGATTGGTTGAACAGATGCAACGCGTGGGACTGGTTCATTAGGCCTGTATTCGGTGAGGGACCTTGGGGTTGGGCCATAGCTTGTACGGCATAAGTTAGTTGGGTCATCTGGGCTCGTGTGTTTTGGGCTTGGGCATTGTAAGTTGGCTGGGCCATCGGGGCTTGTGTGTTTTGGGTTTGGTAGGTTTGTGGGTCATGGTCCTATTTGTTTTGGGTTTGGTAGGTTTGTGGGTCATGGGCTTGCGTGTTTTGGGTTTGGTGAAGTGGTGGTATATTTGGCTAGGCGGGGTATGAAGCGTGAAGATTCATCGCTTGCTGGTCGTGGGCATCTTGTTGGTTAGCGAGCGGGGGATAGTACCCTGGCGGTAGGCCATAAAGTGGAAAAGGTACTAGGTTGCCATCAGGACCGACAAATGTATGTTGTTGTGCATAGGATTGACCGTAAGGTGGCTGGGTCTCAATGGCAGGGTTAGGTCTTCCGACATGAATGGTGAGAGGGGGTATCATTGTGTTAGGGAGTTGGGTTCTTTCTGGGTCAGAACCAAGGGGGTGGCGCGGTGACAGGCTACTGTTGGGCGTCCTCAACACCTGTAGAGGAGCCTCCTTCTGTCTGTCTCTTTTCCAAAAGTTTAGTTAACTCCACCACTCGCTCTTTTCAGCTGATCGATCTGAGTTCTAAAGTCTCTGTCCACAACTTCCACCTCAGCCATGAGTTTCTTTTGGAGCCGGGATTGGTAAGGATGCCTACCCGTGACGTCAGTGTCTTTTTTTTTAAAAAAAACAAACAAAAAATGTTAGGTGGAAACATAAAGAAGGAGAATGTTGTGGGAAGCAATCACAGGCTTTGGCAAGTATCCTTTGACCATTCCTTAGAACTTATCGTTCAAAAGTACTAGGCATATTAAACATGGAAATTAATACGGGATAGTTGTGAAGACAGGAGAAATCCTTCATTCTGAGGCGGGAGCCTCAAGCTCAAACATTTTCTTCGGGCCACTACAGCCCCCATTTCTTAAGTTTAATCCCATGTTAATTTCCATAGATACTCAAAGGGTATTCGTTAAGTTCTGAATAGCCTCCTATGAAAATGAGGATAAGGAAGAGAAATTAGTTGTTGTCATGTTTTGGAACCGGTACTTCCCCATTGATTTAACATAAAGCAATTTTTCTTGGGGAAACAGCAATTACCAAGGGTCCAAGTCGCAGTAGTCATAAGTTTTCTAATCATCATCGACGCCCCTGTTGGAGTGGAAATAAAATTATTTTTGATTTTTTTTTGACAATTAGGAAAATCTATGACTCAGGACTCAGAGATACATGACCAAAAGAGAATTATCCATACGCCTGAAGAGTACTATGTGTTCCAAAAGTGAGTCATTATTTCAAAGCTAAGTAAAACTTCGAGTGGTAGATAATTCATTTTTGGATTAAAAAGGGAAAGTGAAAATGATGTAAGGTAGAGTAAAGTCTGCCCTTTCGTGGCCTAGGTCGGGATTTTCTGAAAGTCTTTTCTAGGCCCTATAGCTTATCTAAAAGTGACTCCTCATATTGGGTGGCTTATTCTAGACTTCTAAAAGGTCACTAGAGCCAAGATCCTACTCATGACAGGGACGCAACAGTAGGAAGTCTACTAGGTGCGTATATCATGAAAGGTCAAACTCCAGTCGAGGTTCTTACGAACACCGGATGGGAAGTACATCCCATACGATTCCGTTACCAACCCCTCCTAACTTAAGCTTTATTTGGGGCCCGGGTATAGGGCGCCACTCATCAGTGTGTGCAAAAATGTAAGTGTAGTGTGTGAAAGGGCATTCAATACCTTTTACCTTACCTCATTCTACACAAAGAACAAACACAGAACAAATATACAAGGTCGTCTACCCTAGGGTTCAATATTCATAGAAATAAATATAGTCCTCTATCCTAGGGTTCAACAATCATGCAAAACATAGACAATGAAGCAAATAACAAGATACAATTAAAACAAGAACAAACATTCACAACAATTAACAAAAAATAAAACAAGGGGAAGAAATCCAAGCTAACAAAGGCTATATATAAAAAAACATGCGCTTTCAATCAAACTGGCCTGACTCTCTTAAGTGTCCCCAGTGGAGTCGCCATCTGTCGCGACCGGGATCGCGGTGGCGCGGCCGACCCTTTGAAATAAAATAAGTTAAAACAAAACAGGGAGTCGCCACCAACGTTTTTATCCATAGGAAAAACATTGGGAAAAAACTAAGTTCAGTAAAGCACTGGTTTTTAAAAAATGTGAGATTCAAGTTCGGGAGTCGGTTACGAGTAGGGAAGGTATTAGCACCCTACATCGCCTGTCAAAAACAGTACCAAGATTGAAAATGTGCAACATAAATAGCCTTACAAATGATGTTTTATTTCTTCCTTTTTATTGTTGTACTTTGTGTAAAAAAAATGAAAGGAATAAACTGAACAAACAAGAAGTGTAGGTCAACAGGACGTCTCGTCCAAATTAACCTCGGCTTTAGCATAAAACAGGAAAAGAGAAAGATGCTAATGAGACGTTGCATCTAAATTAGTCATCCTTTAATCAAAATGCGGGGTTAGAAACGGGAAGGGGATAAACGGGACATCTCATCTCAAGTATCCCGTTCCTTATGAATCGTGGTGATGGTCTATCGAAAATAAGGGAAAATCAATAAGACGTCACGTCTAAATTGATTTTTCATGGAACGATGCTAACAAGACGTCGCGTATAAATTAGTTATCCTTTAATCAAAATGTGGGGTTAGAAACGGGAAGGGGATAAACGGGAAGTCTCGTCTCAAGTATCCCGTTCCTTATGAATCGTGGTGATGGTCTACCAAAATAGGGGAAAATCAACAAGACGTCACGTCTAAATTGATTTTCATGAAAGTGATAAAAAGGTAGTTATAAAGGAAACATAAAGAAGATAAAATAGAAATAAAATAGGAAAGGTGGGCCCAACAGGATTTAAAGTCCTACTCCTACGTATTCTTGGGTTACCAAGAAATCAGGGTTACGTAGTTCTTGATGATGTTTTTTTAGGGAAAGACTAAGAGATTAATGGTGGATGATGTTTTTGAAGAGAACTCATACAAAGCAAGTTCTTCGCACGTGTACTGGTTCTAAGGAGATTGTGTAGACGGGAGGACTCCCGTACGACACTGATTTAAAAAAAAAAATTATGCTAATCAAAATAAAGCGTGTGAAATACTCATTTTTACCATTTATTACGAACCTAGGTGGGAGAAAAAAAAGAAAAGAAAATAAAACAACAAAAATTTATTTAAGTGGGGATACAGATTCGACAAATAGTAACAAATTTGACAGAAAAAATAGGTAATGAAAAGCAAGGAAAATAAGGAATGGAGTGTAACCGGTGCGACGAGAGAGTTGAAAGCCGGTGTGGACTTGGATAATGGGAACCTAAGTGGCGCTGGTGTAGCAATGGAGTTATGGGGTGCCGGTGTGAGGGCTTGGTGTAGAGGCCGGTATGAAGTTGGTGAGGATGATTTAAGGAATATGGACGGTATCTGGGAAATGGGGAATTTCACTGGATTGAGTCTGATCTGGTGTTGTAGTAACAAATTATGAGGTTCGAGAGAACGAGATTCTGGCTTCGAACACCGGAGGAAACTTGAAGCTTTTTGGGGACCAAAAGATTTTGTGGAGATCAGAGCATGTTATAGGGGAGTGTGGGCAGAATGACGTTTCAAGAGTGAAAAAATTCCAACCCCTTGTGCCTCTTCAGATGGGGTATTTATAGGGGTTCTGGGCGCTGGCTGAGTGCTCGGACAGCTCAAACCTCCACTCATAGTGGAGGCAGCCTAGCCACTAACAGGTAGTGGGGGGCAGCAGCTGGTGGGGAATTTTTTAATTATTTCCACTTCCGCCCCCTGTCTGCCACTTCCAGAATTCATGGATCGACTTGGGTGGTGGGATTCCAAGTCACAGTATGGGCAATCGGACTCCTCGATCGGTGCCACATGGGACCGGTTTTCTTATTATGGCCCGGATCTCTATCTGTCAACATCCCTTCTCGGTGGAAATTGATCCGATCGAAACAGGTGAAAAGTCCAAGTGTAAAGACCGATCCTTCGACACTTGGTGTGAAGGCTTGAATTCATTCAAGTGACACCGGATCCGTTTTTCGTCCAGGATTACTCCACTCGAAGTTGTTTTGTCCGGAAATGTATGTTTGAAAGACTCAGTCAGCCTTCCTTCCTTCAAAAGTGACCCACTCGGAACTTTCTGATTCAGATATATCTGCCTAAAAAGTGTACTTTTCAAAGACCGACTCACTCGGGAATATTTCTTTCCGAGAAGTATTCATCAGAGCCTCTTCCCGTGAAGAACCACCTCACTGGGGGGAGATTCGCTCGGAAATGTTTCTTCTTGAAGAGCACTCATTTAAAGTCAGCCTTTCTTCCCTCGAAAGTGACACACTGGGAAACGTCTTACTCGGAGGCGCCTCATTCAAAATACTTTACCCGGATATATCTCCTGCCGAAAAGCTCCTTCGGAATTAGCCATTTTTTGTTGATGCACTCGGGAATTCTTTACTCGAATGTCTCAGTCCGAGAGGTATTCCTTCGAAATCAAAGTCTTCCTTCACCCGGAAGCACATCTCTCGGAAGTAAACCACTCAGAGATGATTCACTCGGAAACACCCCACTCAGATATGTCTGCTCAAAAAGTATTCACTCAGAGCCTTTCTTTGCTCGAAAATAATTCCCTTGAAATAGTCCATTCGGAAATATCTCACTCAGAGATAACCTACTCGAAAATGACTCACTCAGAAGTATTTGAAGTTCAGAGCCCTTTTCGTTCGGAAGTAACCATCAGAAGCAGCCCACTCAGAAACAGACCACTCGGAAACAACCCACTCGGCAATGATCATTCGGAAACATGGAACTTTGAGAGAGTCTACTCGAAAGGTATTCTTTCCTAGTTAGAGCATTTTCTTCGTTCAGAAGTAACTCCCTCAGAAGAAGCCCACTCGGAAACACCTCACTCAGAGACAACCCACTCGGCAACGTCTCACTCGGAGACAACCTACTCGAAAATGATCATTCAGAAATATGGAACTTTGAGAGAGTCTACTTGAAATGTATTCTTTCCTAATCAGAGCCTTTTCTTCGTTCGGAAGTAACTCCCTCGGAAACATACCACTTGGAAATGCCTCACTCGGAGACATCCCACTCGGCAGCGTCTCAGTCGGAGACAACCCACTCGGAAATGATCATTCGGAAATATGGAACTTAAGAGTCTCTGCCCGAAAGGTATAGTCAGAGTCTTTCCTTCGTTCGGAAGTAACTCCCTCGGAAACATACCACTCAGAAGTGCCTCACTCGGAGACATCCCACTTGGCAGCGTCTCACTCAGAGACAACCCACTCGGAAATGATCATTCAAAAATATGGAACTTAAGAGTCTCTGCACGAAAGGTATAGTCAGAGTCTTTCCTTCGTTCGGAAGTAACTCCCTCAGAAACATACCACTCGGAAATGCCTCACTCAGAGACATCCCACTCGGCAGCGTCTCACCCGGAGACACCATACTCGGAAATGATTATTCTGAGTCACCCTACTCGGAAATGATCATTCCGAGTCGGAATTCAGTCCTCTCAGAATTCTTTCCACTTGGGGAATATTCCTTTCTGAGAAAAACACTCATCCGAAGTTAGACTTGGAAATTCTTCAATGATCTTTGATTTGGGCAACGGATGTCTGGCGCTTTTTTTAATTAAATCTTTGGTATTTGGGCCGGACCAAAAGAGGTGTTCACAATGTTCATCATTTTCCATCATTCTCATACCATTTTCGTATACAACATTGTGCCCTCATAAAACTCACATTAAAACACCCCACCTTAGGGTTTTTGTCATCATAAATGCCTCTCCATCATAACCCATATACATTAACTCTCTCCCAACAACCAATACCCAAAATCTAGGGCATAAAGCTCAATAAAATAAAGAGAAATCCTTACCTCAAACCAAAAGAAGTGGGCTTCTAGAATGGGTGAGAAAGAACATGAAAATGGAGAGAGGGAGAGTGAGAGAGAGCCTCCAAGTTCCAAGCTCCAAACGAAAATGGAAGAGGAAAATGGCACACACCACACTTGTGGGTTTGTAGAAAAAGAAGAAGATGATGATGATGATGAGTGGGAGATGAAGAGATGGAGAAGGAAGTGTTTGCCTTAGAGGGAGAAAAGGTCACGTGAAAATGAGAGGGAGAAGAGAAGAGTTTGTTTTTTATTTTAACATCTCATTAAAAGTTTCCCATTTTAGATCAAATAGGATCTCCATTCGGGCTCAATACTTTATCTAAAAAATATTCCGATTACATATTCAGACTCCCAATAACATTCTTAATAGCCCTGACCAACGGTACCTCAATCAGAGACACTTGGTCCGACACCCATATTTTAATCGGGTCCAATTTTAACTCATAAAGCCTCAACAAATTATGAATAACCCCCAAAATCTTAATTTAATTATTTCCAATCTTTAGGGATATTAATTCACTCACATATAATTATTTAGTATTTATTCCCAATATTTAATCATTTATATAAAATTAGGGATGTTACAATCCACCCCACCTTAAAGAAATTTCATCCCTGAAATTTAACATACCGGATTTGAACACGTCAGGGTATCGTTCTCTGATGTCGTCCTCACGTTCCCATGTGAATGTCTCCATATTTCCATGTTTCTAAGCAACCTTCACCAAAGGCACCAACTTGTTCCGCAGTTTCTTCACGGAATGTTCGACAATTCGAACAGAAACAGGAGGAAGAGATAAATCATCTCGTACATCGACATCGTCCATAGGAATCACATGTAGAGGATCATGGACATATTTCCTTAACTGGGATACATGGAATACATTGTGTAGATTAGCGAGATGTGGAGGGAGTGCAATCCGATAAGCAACGTCTCCAATCCGCTCCAACACCTCATAAGGTCTAATAAACCTAGGGCTTAACTTTCCACTTTTCAACACCCTTCCAATCCCTTTATCACACGAGACCTTCAAAAATACATGATCACCCACTTGAAACTCAAGTGGTTTATGCCTCTTATTATAGTAACTCTTCTGTCTATCTTGAGCAATCTTCATATTCTCCTGTATCTTTCTAATCTACTCGGTGGTCTCCTGAACAATTTCCGGCCCTAAGGCCAAGTTTTCACCGGTCTCCAGCCAACATAGAGCCTTTCCATATTTTCTTCCATAAAGTGCCTCATAGGGGGCCATACCAATAGAGCTATGATAGCTGTTGTTGTATGTAAACTCAATCAACAGTAAGAATCTCTCCCAACATCCACCATGCTCAAGAACACAAGCCCTTAACAAATCTTCAAGGCTCTGTATAGTCCTTTCGGACTGTCCATCGGTTTGAGGATGATAAGCGGAACTAAGTTTCAACTTAGAACCCAACTCATAATGCAGACTTCCCCAAAATCGAGAAGTAAACTGAGGATCACGGTCAGATATGATACTGGATGGCACACTGTGCAATCTAACAATCTCCCTTATATACAACTGGGCCAATTTATCCAAGGAACTCCTCATATTCATGGGTAGGAAGTGAGTACACTTCGTCAACCGATCAACAATATAGCATTATTTCCAGTACGTGTTCTGGGTAATCCAGAAACAAAATCCATAGCAATGTCGTCCCACTTGCACATAGGGATATCAAGAGGTCTCAGATAACCAGATGGTTTCTGATGCTCAATCTTAACCTTTTGACAAATAATGCAAGAGGCTACACAATTAGCCACATCCCACTTCATATCGGGCCACCAGAAATTCTTCTTCAGATCTTGATACATTTTTGTGGCACCAGGATGTATGCTCAACACACTCTTATGAGCTTCTTCAAGTACCAACCTCCTTAAATTACCACCAGATGGAACATAAATTCGGCCCTTCACACACTAAATACCATCACGACCTTTTGTCAAAAATGAATCTTTCCCATTAACTTGAGCTTCCTTCAACTCGTTCAAATACTCATCCTTTGGTTGTTGCAATTTCACGGTTTCAAGGAATACATTTGCTACTGTCAACACCTCAAGAGACATTTTCTTCGGAGTATATATTTCCACACCCACGTTCAAGTTTCTGAATTGCTCAATTAGCTCTATTTCTTTCACCATCATAGCAGAAACATGCAACGATTTCTGACTCAAAGCATCGGTAACCACGTTTGCCTTCCCAGGATGGTATCTCAAATCAAATTTATAATCCTTTAGAAACTCCATCCATCGTCGTTGGTGCATATTAAGTTCCTTCTGATCAAATAGGTATTTAAGACTCTTGTGATCACTAAAGACCACAAACTTAGAATCATATAAGTAATGTCGCCACAACTTCAAAGCAAATACCACCGCCACTAATTCAAGATCATGAGTGGGGTAGTTAACCTCATGCAGTCGCAACTTTCTCGACGCATAGGCTATCACACGCTCCTTTTGCATCAATACGTAACCAAGACCAAGCTTGGAAGCATCGCAATACACCATGAAGTTATCCAATAAGTCCGGTAAAGCCAACACAGGAGCAGAAGTGAGTCTAACTTTCAACTCTTGGAAACTCCTATCACAATCAAGACTCCAAACAAATAGTTGATTCCTACAGGTTAGCTTCGTCAATGGCAAGGCTAAACGGGAAAATCCTTCAATAAATCTCCGGTAATAACCGGCAAGACCCAGAAAACTCCTTATTTCAGTCATGGACGTCGATCTTTGATGGATCAACAACAACACCATCTTTCGAGATAACATGTCCAAGAAATTGGACCTCGGATAACCAAAATTCACACTTAGAGAGCTTCACATACAACTCTTTCTCGTGAAGGACATTCAGTACAAGACAAAGATGCTCTCCATGTTCTTCGTGGCTCTTAGAATAGACAAGGATGTCATCGATAAACACCACAACAAATTTGTCAAGATAGTCATGGAAAATGCGATTCATGTAATCCATGAAAATCACAGGTGCATTTGTCACACCAAAAGGCATCACTACATATTCGTAGTGGCCATAGCGAGTGTGAAAAGCAGTCTTTAGAATGTCATCGGTCTTCACCTGGATTTGGTGATATCCAGAACGCAAATCAATCTTTGAGAACACGACTACATCCTTCAGTTGATCCAAAAGATCATCAATGCAAGGTAGGGGATATTGGTTCTTAATGGTTAACTTGTTAAGTTGTCGATAGTCCACACATAGCCTCATACTTCCATCCTTCTTTCTCACCAATAAAATAGGCACACCCGAAGGAGACACACTTAGACAAATAAACTCTCGCTCTAACAACTCTTAAACTTGTCTCTTCAACTCAGCTAACTCCATAGGAGACATCCATACGGTGCCCGGGAAACAGGTTCTACACCCGGAACAAGATCAATAGAAAACTCCACCTCTCGTGGAGAAGGTAAACTAGGTACCTCATCGGGAAATACATCTGAAAATTCAGATACGACGGGGATATCCAAGGATTGAGTAACATTTTCTCCATCCACTATGCATAGCATAACAAGAAGTTGAGATATAACTTGCACATCAAAGTGCTCGGTAGTCAGAGAAGGAAAGACAATGCTCCGACTTTGACAATCTACCAAGACCTTGTTGGCAGACAACCAATCCATTCCCAAAATGACCTCTAAATCTTTCATGGGTAGGCAAATAAGAGACAGCACAAATCTCCTATCTTTAAGAACTATCTCGATACCATCACATTTAGTGACCACCCGTAAACAAGTACCGGTCAGTGTAGACACCATGATAGAACCTTTCATCATGCTTATTGGCAATTTTAATCGCCTCACACAATCTTCCAAAATGAAAGAGTGCGTTGCACCCAAATCAAATAGCACATCAACATATTTACCTAGTATTTGACACTTACTTTGCACTAGATCACTGGCTTGTGCAGCTTCTTCACCTGTCACGGTGAATACCCTTCCAGCAGTTTGTTGATTAGCTTCATGATTATGACCATTCTGGCCACCATTACCATTACCTCGGCCGTTCCTATTACCACGACCGTTACCACCATTTCTGTTACGACCACCATTGCGACCTCCATTACCGTTTCCATGACCACGGCCTCTAAAAGCACCATAGCCTCCCCTGTTTGCATCATTACGCGCCACCACATCCGTGGTATTCAAGGGACAATCGGGACAAATATGCCCCGGTTGGTTTCATATATAGCACACCACCGTCTCTTCATTACCATAATCACGGGCCAAATGGTTTTTGCCACACCAGAAACAATGAAGTCCTTGGCCATTACCTCGGCCGCTATTAGCGCCATGTCTTCCACCACCATGTCCACCTCTAAAAGAAAAGGAACCACACACAAATTGTCTATTCTTCTTGAAATCACCCCTCTTCTTGAAGCTAGAGGATTGGCCCTTCAGTCTATGATCGTGCCACGAATAACTCTTGGGAGTCACATCATTTTCTTCAAAAATTCTACACTTGTTCACAAGAGTAGGGAAACTCCTAATCTTTTTGTAACAAATTGCCTTCTTAATCTCTTGGCGCAATCCGTTCTCAAACTTAACACATTTCGAAGCTTCGGTACCTTCCTGTTGGAAAGGAGGGTAAAACACACACAACTCTTCGAATTTTGAGGTATATTCCTCCACCGACAGGCTTCCTTGCTTGAGCTCCATAAATTGAAGCTTCTTTTTGTTCTTGTAACTCTCTGGGAAATACTTCCTAAGGAATTCTACCTTGAAGTTCTCCCAATTCAAAGGAGTGTGGGCCGCTATCATACGCCCACGAGTAAGAATCCACCAAGATTCAGCTTCATCTTAGATCATAAATACTACGTATTCAACTTTTTGAGCCTCTGTACACTCCATACTAGCAAATATCCGCTCCAAATCATGGATCCAAACATAAGCGTCATCCGGTTTATAGCCTCCATGAAATTCAGAAGGCTTTCGCTTGAGGAATCGGTCAAGACCATGATTTGGTTGACCCACGGGTTGTTGTTGCCGTTCAAGAATATCGGCAAATCGGTTAAAAGCCTCAGCCATAGCGGCTGCATTGACGTTGCGTCTATTCACCATCAATCAATCTAGACACACAACACAAATACATTTAGATACCTTGTGTTTCTTCCCTCAAGATTCATCAATCATTAACAATTATCATCAACATATGTATCATCATAATGCATTCATAATTCGAAGGTAAATATTAGAAAGGAAATGCCTGGCCGGGCTTACATTCAACCACACTATAAACTAGTGAGCAATTCAAGCTCCAATAAGGCTTAACTATAACTATAACATATCAACATTAAGTGACAATCACTCTTCAACAACATTTAACTCATAAAATTCATTAATGAGCAATCAATGCTTTGATACCAGGTTGAGACGCCCCGAAAATTAGGGGGTAAATTTTTCACAATTTAAAAGGAAACAATTTAGGAAAAGAAGGCTTCGCGGAATAAATTTTCAACAAGTAACCCCAGACCATTTTAAATAACCCAACTCATATATGAAGATATGAGAAGGTACGTAACTTAAACAAATATTTACTTAGGACAATCAGTTACGTGGTCGTTATACACGTGTTTGTGAGACATGCAAGTTAATCTAAGGTCAAAAGTAGATAAGAGAAAAACCCAAGGAAATACAAGGTAATTGTCAAGACATAATCAAAACATGTACAATCGGTCATACAAACATTCCATGAAGTAAGAAAGTGCAAAACATAACCCGAATAGGCATAAAAGTATGTAAAATTCAACATTGGAGAAATCCACTGGCAGTGGAAAAATCCACTGGAAGTGGGAAAATCCACTGGCCATGGAATCCCCTGCCAAATACCTAGAATTTCAAAAATTTCCAAAACAGAGAAACCCACTGGCCGTGGAGTTCTCTGGTTCCATGACTAAAAATGCATATTTCCATAAACAGAGTGATCCACTGGCAGTGGGAACTCCCACTAGCCGTGGATCTCCCTGCTGTCAGCTCCATTCTGCAGCTTTTTGACCCTTATAGTTTTGCCAACTTTGGGACCTCTTTTTACTAGGCTAATTAACTCTAATTTGAATGAAATTTTATACACAACTTACCTACTCTAATATCAACTACGTGGTAAAGTTTCAAGCCTAAATTCCATCCCAATCAAAATCTAAGCTATAGGGTAGTTTTATACATATTTTGGGCCATTTACATGACAAACCACAATACAATTGGCTAGGTTTTTGTCCAAACTTTCCATGGACCTATATTCACATATATAAATGTGACTTGCTCCAACAAGTCTCATCCAATAACTCATTTCCTAGATCAAGATATGTCCTAGTAGAGATTCATGCCCTTTTTGGCTAAACCAAGCATGTCAATTTCCAAACTAAGCCTCTTTGGCCACAACCAACCATGCATACAAGTTTCAAACATATATTATGACTTATAGGTGACCTCTACATAAACATTTGTCCATTAAATGAAAATATGACCCATCCACTTCCTTGTTTTACATTCAATTCAAAATATTAATGGTACACAAATCATATTTTCATTGCCAATGACTTTAGATCTCATAATATCATCATTCATTCATCAATATAGCATAAAAGTCAATGTATCTCAAATATCATTACCCAATGCTAAGGTCATGACCAAAAATTAGCCTTTCAAACACATAAGGCCTAATTTTCACAAATGACCCTCAAAATGAATACCTAACACCATTCAATCTTCATGTACAAAATAAGCATATACACATGTTATGTGCTTTACAAAAATTGCCGGCCAAGGCTTACTAGCTTTCCTTCCATATTTACCTTCACCATTGCTCAACCTCCAAAAAGAATAGGATATCCAACATACCTACATCAACCTTTAAAATGGCAACTAAGAGGTGAGTAACATATGCCAAATGAATCAAAGTCATACATTATGATGATACATATACATGAGTGCACGACATACATATCTCAAGGAACATCATAAGCCTCATTTGCACATCAAAACATTCCATCTCAACATAACACATATTCACATCAATATACTCATAACTCACATATCAAATTCATTGGCATTCTCAATAAAAGTCATTATACATTTAAAGTTAGTACCACAAATTCCTTCCTCTTTATTTAACAATCATCCATCACCACCATGGGCTTCCAACTAGGCATATCTCCGGCTATATGCAAATGCTCTTATGGCTAATGCATATGCACAAAGGAATCAATAACAATTGCGGATCCGGCTGTGGGAAACAATATCATATCAAATGTAGGTCAAGCATAGGTGTGCTAATATGCCCCTACTGTAGTAGTAAAAGTATACACATATCTCTTACTCATGCATGCTCATTCATCATATTTTATAGGTACCAAACCGCTATCGCCCATCTGTAGCACTAGTCACCCCGTGACTTGCGGATTAATAACACGGCCTTATTTGCCAAAAGTGCTACGGGCCTCTCCCGAACACACATCGAGAGAGCCGTGCCCTGTCGGACACCGAGGTAACTTGCTCATCATAGAGCCGCCCGCCCACTGGGCCTGCCACATAGGGTGCCTCGTCACCAATCTAAGGGCAGCTTCGTGATTCCCAGAATCACTAGGGAACAACAACAAATTACCCTGCACTGGGTCGCCCTCCCACCGGGCCTGCCTATTCGAACCCCTAACATTTTATATAAGCAGCGAATGATATGCCATGGATGCAATACAATACAAATCAAATACATTCTCACACTATGCATCCTAAATGCCACTCCACCATCAACCAACCATCCCCAACACTTTAGTGGAACTCTAGCTTCTCATCATTCTCAACCATCACCAACATTTATTGGATTTCATACATATACTTGTTAGTGGCAATCACAAATCATTAATTCATATATCATGGGATGTTCAATAACAATGTAATCAATACAATCATGGTTCCAAACTATGACAACAACTCTCATTAATTATGAGGCAATTCAACATCGTATTCATCATCCCACAAACATAGCCACATAACGTCATTCACTCTAAATGTAATTCAATCAAGTAATTATCAAATCATTCATCCAAGCCAAATTAACATATCACAATCATATAAACACATCACTAATGGATGAAATCAAGCATTTAGAGAATGTTACCCCCCTCCTAACTCAAGAGAAGTAGTAATCAATGCGGTCCGATGGCCCCGCCTTGTCGATGGGGTCATTTCCTACATTATACAACATACCACACAATTATTCTCAATCTTTACTTATTCATTTAATCCACCATAACCACCATGGGTTAGGTGCCCAATCTCATTGTTATGCATTTAAGGCTAAACCCATTCATGGGCTTCAACATTAATGAACTCCACCAACCATTTACCATCATTAATGGTCACTACACATCATAAATAGCATCTACCATCAATAATAAATGCTTATCTACCCACATCTCTTATTTCCCCCAATTTATAAGGTTAGAGTTTCATCAAAAACCCAATAACCACCATTTATGTTCATCATTTTCTATCATTCTCATGCCATTTTCGTATACAATATTGTGCCCTCATAAAACTCACATTAAAATACCCCACCTTAGGGTTTTTATCATCATAAATGCCTTTCCACCATAACCCATATGCATTAACTCTCTCCCAACAACCAATACCCAAAATCTAGGGCATAAAGCTCAAGAAAATAAAGAGAAATCCTTACATCAAACCAAAAGAAGTGGGCTTCTAGAATGGGTGAGAAAGAACACAAAAATGGAGAGAGGTAGGGTGAGAGAGAGCCTCCAAGTTCCAAGCTCCAAACGAAAATGGAAGAGGAAAATGGCACACACTACACTTGTGGGTTTTTAGAAGAAGAAGAAGAAGATGATGATGATGATTGGGAGATGAAGAGATGAAGAAAGAAGTGTTTGCCTTAGAGGGATAAAAGGTCATGTGAAAATGAGAGGGAGAAGAGAATAGTTTGTGTTTTATTTTAACCTCTCATTAAAAGTTTCCCATTTTAGATCAAACAGGATCTCCGTTCGGGCTCAATACTTTATCTAAAAATTATTTCGATTACATATTCAGACTCCCAATAATATTCTTAGCAGCCCTGACCAATAGTACCTCAATTAGAGACACTTGGTCCTACACCCATATTTTAATCGGGTCCAATTTTAACTCATAAAGCCTCAACAAATTATGAATAACCCCCCAAAATCTTAATTTAATTATTTCCAATCTTTAGGGATATTAATTGACTCACATATGATTATTTAGCATTTATTCCCAATATTTAATCATTTATATAAAATTAGGGATGTTACACCACTCATCAAACATCATCATCATCATCATCACCAACACCACTTCACCATTCTTAGTGGATTCATTATTGTTGGTTTTAGTTTTTGTTCTCAAGTTTTAAATGTGGCATTTTAACAATTCTCTTACCATTTACAATGGCACTCCTCATCAATTTCAATCATCAATTTTTCATTATCAATCATGGCATGCTATTCATTCACACTCAATCTCAACCAAATCTTAATTATATTCATTTCACATTTAAGGTGGATGTACAACCATCATATTTAAGGCTTACACTTGCCAAATAATTCACACCACCATATAGCACACCATATCCATTCTAATTGCACAAAGCATGTTGCCAAACATTATCACCAATATCATATACACAATACAAATTTCCATAACATTAAAAGCAAGGCAAACATGCAAATTGTCACATATGACAACCAAATACTATTCAATTCATGCAATTAGAATATAAAGACTCCTCTCCTACCTCAAGAGAAGAATTCTGATTGATACGACGCACCCACCTCGTCGTTCGGAATGGGTCCTACAGTAATATACATATAAAATCCCAATCATTCAACCATTCAAGACATAATTCAACTCTAATTTACCATAATCATATCTACAATCTCATAACATGTACAAGACATGTTATAGACATCATTTTCCTTATCTATTAGGCTTCGGGAATTCCTTCCCATTAAGCCTCATTCATTATATCTAAAGGCTATAAAACAATCATAGCCTAACATTCACAAGAATGCCTCACCAATCAATACCCATACACTCAATTGCTTGTATTTGCTCTCAAACGCATTATTCAACCAATATTTATAACTTTCCCCAATTCTTAAAAGTTAAGGTTTTCACCAAAACCCAACCATATTTATAATGCATCATTAACTCTTCATCACCTTCCAACATACCTTCATCTACCACATTTATTTCATTTCAACCTCACATTTATGACAACCCATCTTAGGGTTCATACATTAAATGCTCTCATTAAACACCATTTTCACCTATATCACTCCTTAAGCCATAATAACTCATAACCAATGCATTTAAACCCAATAAAATGGAGAGGATAACTCACCTCACACCAAAATAAAATGGATTTCAAAGGAGAGGAAGGTCAACATGAAATTTGAAGAGAAGAGGGGAAGAGTTCCAAGCTCCAACAATCTCCTTCCATGCTCTCCCATGGACGAAAATGAGGGGAGGAAGAAGGTTCACCACCTTGGCTAGGGTGCCCTCTTCCTCTAGGAAAAGCTCCAATTATAAAGTATCTGTTAGAGCTTTTCCTAAATAAGTTGGTGTTAACCTTGCCTCTAGTAAAGCCTTTTGAGATAAAAAGCTACTAATTTTGAAGACATGGTTTAGAAAAGATTTGTCTTCAAATCCTAGAGGTTGTTTCATAAAGACTTCCTCCTCAATTAAACCATTTAGAAAAGCGCTTTGAACATCCATCAGATATAATCTTATACCTTTAAAAGAGGCAAAAGCAAGAAGAGTCCTTATTGCATCAAGTCTAGCTACAGGTGTAAAAGTTTCAGTAAAGTCTATACCTTCTTGCTGATTATAACCTTGTACTACAAGTCTAGCTTTGTTTCTAACAACTTTGTCATTTTCATCAAGCTTGTTCCTAAGGACCCACTTGGTTCTAATTATGCCTTTGTTCTTAGGTCTGGGGACAAGGGTCCAAACTTTTTCCTCTCAACCTGGTTTAGCTCTTCTTGCATAGCAATGATCCAGTCTATATCTTCTAACGCCTCTGTCAAGATTTGGGTTCTAATTCTAAGACTAGGGCCTTGGAAGACTAATTGAGAAGTTTTGATCTAGTCTTTATTTCAGTAACTTAATCTCCAATAATGAGGTTTGAAGGGTGATATGCCTTGAACTTACATTCTTTAGGCTTCTCAGGTTCAAATATGGATAGTTGTTATTCAAATTCTTTGTTTGCATCTTTAATAGATTCTTGCTCCGTTGGTTTAGACTTTTGTTGTTGAATACCTGCATCATCAATATCTAAATCTGTTAGTTTCCTGTCAGTCTTTCAAACATCATCAAATCTTACATACGTTGATTCCTCAATGGTCTACATCATCAAATCTTACATACGTTGATTCCTCAATGGTCTAAGTCCTTGTGTTAAAGACTCTGTAAGATGTTGAGGTTGTTGAGTACCCGTGAATATCCCTTTATCACACTTAGAATCAAATTTTCCAAGTTGATCCATTATGTTGAGGATATAACATATGCACCTAAAGGGATAGAAATATGAAATGTTGGGTCTCCTTCTTTTCTATAATTCATAGGGAGTATTGTTTAGTATTAATTTGATAAGGATCCTGTTTTGGATATAATAAGAAGTGCTCACAACCTCTGCCCTGACATGTTGTCATTGTCGGGTCAAATAAAAAGTTAAATTAATATAGTATAAGGTGAACAACCTTAGTCGTCTCTCGAGGACCTTAGTTAAATTAGTTACACTCAATTTAGTTATAACAAAAGGGGGATTTATGTTGAGATTGAAAGGAAAATTAAGTAATTATATAATAATGCAACAAGTAAATTTATGAGTAAGAATAATCAAATATATAAAGAACCAAACCAAGGAATTAATAAATATTTACTTAACTAATCGTTGATCATAAATATGATTAAATATAATTAATTTATCAACCTTGAATCATTTGGAATTCCTAAATGATTATATTCTAGAAAATCTTCTAGAATTGAATTAATGAACTAATAAGAATAATCAATCGATATATTCTTATTAATTACTAAAATAACTTTAAAACCATAATTTGATTGAGTTAAGAAACTAAATAGAAATCTCTTATTTAGTGACTTAATCTTTGTTCTCAAATTGATTATTGATTAACCAACCAACATTAGTTTAGATTATAGATTATTTAATTATATACCAATTGGTTATACACTTAAATAATCTACCATCATAAGTGTTTGAGAAACAAACAGAAGTAATTATCTTCAATCAAAATATTAAGAGCAAGAACTCAAAGTTAACATAAAGAAAAATTAAATTCCTTAAGTTGATTTTAAAAGATTAAGCTTCCATGATAATTTTTAACAATGAAAGCTAATATTAAATTAACTATAACTTTGATTATAAAAGTAAATAACAAATAATAAACTTAACTTACTTGATATTGAGGAAGGGAAATGAAAACCATAACGTGAGGGATGGAATATAGAACAAAGAAATAAAGCAAGAGAAAGAACTAAAACTTAAGAAACTAAAGCAAAGATATAGAAATGTAATGAAAACTAAAGCATGTATTTCTTATGTATCTCTTGTGTATCTTCCTTACAACTTCAAGCATCTATTTATAGGCAAGGTATCATGACACTATACATTCAATTTCTGATCATTAATGTATTTTTTCAATATTGGTGGGCTTGACATTACAATAATTCAAAAGAAGATAATGGTAGGTGTTGAAATTCATTCTTCTCTTTATCTTCTCCACATTGTGAGTCAAATATGACCATCTAGATGGCTGAATTTTGCAAAACCTTCAACATGAAAGTTGTATATCTCTTTCATAGTGAGAAATTGGTGTAAAAATGAAGTTATTTAGACATCTACAGCTCCAAATATATGTATTTTGGTGAACTATCAATGCTGGTGGAACACATGAGGGCTGACTGATTCAAGCTCCATTTCTTCATTTTTTCAGATGCAAAATAACCAAATCTGATTATCATGATGTAGGCATCTGTCTTAGCTTTTCATAGGCTCCAAGATTAGCCCATTTGGATCACAAAAGCCCAAGTTATGGCCAAAACAAGACAAGATACTCAAGATACATAGAAAAATGAAAATTGAAACATATATACAAAATACTTCAATTAAACTAAACAACATAAAATTTAATACTATTATTAAACATGGTAATTATATAATAAACCCCAAGTGTAAAACTATAAGAAGTGTATTAAAATTGATTTATCAAATTCTCCCACACTTAAGCTTTTACACTCCAGGGCAAAACCAAATTAAAAACTAAAATGAGAAACAACAGAAAAAGGTTATTTTTCAAATTGATTTTTGACTTTTTTTGAAGTCTAAAATAATAAGTAATACACATCATCCCTTATATCAAGAAGTCATGATAAGTGTGAATAAGAAGCATTACATACTAGTTACACAAAATGAGTGATCAAATCAAAGATTAGATGAAAATGTGATAGATGTTCTCTTCATGCTCTCTATATCTCAATTGTTTATGTTTGTGTATACTCTTAGAAATCACCCAAATAAATTATCACTACCATAGGCTTGACAAATTTCTAATTTTCATATTTGAACACATATGCATGCAGAGATCAAAAGGACTTTATTAAGGTTGTAATGGGGCCAAGGTAATATAGGGTGGATAAAATGAAATAGTATGGCTAAACTTAGGGTTGAAAAAGAGCAATGGAGTAAGTGATTCAGTGATTGTGGAAGTTTATTTTGAAACTCAATAGTTAGTAAAATAAAACATGATGGGGGATAAAACATGAGAATAAATCCTCCTGATTATTTTCATACATATATTCACCACTTCTTCTTTTTCTTCTTTTTTTTAACATTTCCTTTTTATTTTTTTTACTTTCTTTTTGAACAATGAAACAACAACATATATATCTTGGGTACATTTCCACAATCATCAAGAATCTTTATTCATAGTAATTCCAAAACTCTTAATCAATTCCTAAGCAAAGGTGATCATGTTTTTTTTTTGCTATTGGCTAATTATGTGGCTGAATCAAGAAATGGATATAGGCTCAACGTGAGTAAGAATGGAAAATATGCAAGGTAAGGCATATGGCTAGTGTTTGGTTAAAACAAAAATGGCCTTAATCACATCAAAGCATACATATGGAACATAATACATCAAAAAGAAACAAGTCAAGTTCTAGAATACTAATAAATAAGGGTCAATCAAAAACAAAAGAAAGATGGCATAATCCGGTCCATCCAATTAAGCTCAAAATCTCACCGAGGGTGGTCAGTCTATCACAATTCATATACAATTTGATCTTCACAAACAACTTATTGAATTAATATGCAAGGAAATTATTCATAACATGTCATGAAATACTGGACAAGGGTGATGTAATTACTCATTACTTAGACAAATTAAAAACAAAATTAGTGAAAAGTAGGTAGAATTAAAAATGAAAAATTGGAAATGATGATTTTTTTTCTGAATAAGAAACAAAGAAGGAAAAATAAATCATAACCAAATATTGGTGCCAAGATCTTGTTCCTTATGCTTCTTGCTCTGTACTTTTTTTTTCAAGGGCGCTTAGTAACGAAGATACCTACAACAAATTGATCAGTTCAATTTCATGTGAAATGATTAGTATAACTGAACAATTTGATTATGTCATATAACCCAGTTTCATAGGACTTGTGTTAGAACCCAAAAGAAAAATATCATCAACACAACTATGAGTAGCATCAAGAGCAATAACATACATCTTAATCCATTTGTATGCCTATAGAAAGACTCTGCTATATCATCCATTAAGAGAAAATAAAGAACCTGATGATTGCCTAGTGGTGTGGTGTGGCTCCGATCTGAAAGAAAAGGATGAAGGCAAAGTGTGGCACCTAGAGAATGATGAAGATGATGTTTGTGGTTACAGAATGGTTGATGTCGAATGGAAATGATGGTGGTGAAGGTAAAGGCAAAGGATACCCGATATTAAAGTAAAGATAGTGGCTATGTATGTGTTTTTTTTGTTTTTTTAAATTGATAAAGAAGTTGAAACGATTATGGTTATCCGAGTGAGATATGTTGCAAGGATACGTTTCAAGAGTTTGGACTCTTTACTCAGCCCATCCGAACAAAAGTACTCATGACACAATTAAATTTTATTTTTATTTTTTTAGTTTAAAACAAAAAAATTAAATAAAAGTGATACCGAAACTATATAGTGAAGAATACATCCCAAGACTTTGGTTCTCAAAGATGCATCTTTATGACTTTAGATGCAACTTTCCCAAATTAATCTTTACTCTGTCTATCCCTCACAAAAAATAATAATATATATATAACTCAGACCCTTTCACACTTATTCAAGACATTGTCCTTAGTGTCTTATATGATTTCCACAGTCTTTTTCTTTTCTTTTTTTTTTAATTTTATTTTTTATTTTTTAATATAGATAAAGGTGAGAAAGAAGTTATAACCAAAGGGTGGTGTCTGGTTCTGGATTCTTTCGCTTGTGTGTGAGATCCTTATCTTGCTTCAAGGGGGGTTGAGGTTAGGGTAAAAAGCTCTGTAAAATATCAATCAATTCATCTGCATTTGACAAAGCATGAATGAATGATCAATCATCTTGAGTTATAAGGCCCTGTTCCACAACTTTATCTAAAAACATTAACAAACTATCATAAAAACCATTAATATTTAACAATCCTAATGGCTTTTTATGAAAGTTCATGCTACACCATGATGCAATGCAAAATATTTCCTCAAAAGTACCAAAACCTCCAGGAAGTGCAATAAAGGCTTCAGCACCTATAACCATACGAGCGATTCATTGGTGGATGCTTGTAACTCTTACCTCAATTCCTACAGCAATAGCTGGTGTAATACCAACATGTTGTAGGATGATACTAGAGACGTTGCTTCCTTCAACTAGTGTAGATAGTGCCATAGAGCCTCTCAAACCCTATACTCCTCCTCTATACAAGACCTTTATTTCTTTCGCAGCCAATAGTTTTCCCAACTTAGTAGCTGCTATTAGGTACTCCTTACAATTACCATTGTTGGATCCACCAAACACACAAATAGATTTGGTTTTTTTCATCTCTTTTTTTTGTGTTTTCTATATACAGTTATGTGCCCTTATATAGATGAAAACTGAGATGAAATAATTGATGAAAGATAAAAAGTTTACATAATTATGATCATATAAAAAGAAATGACGGTACTAAAGAAATTCAAAAAGACATGATTGAAGAAAATAAAAACAGGTAATTTTAAAAGTCAGAGTGAATTCAAAAAAGTAAAACATTGAAAACAACAGTAAATATGTACAATAGTTGTGATTGTGGCTCATATCTTCTTTTAGTTTTACGTCCAGTAACGGTTTAAACACCTTCTATGAGTCGAGGATTTCACTACCCATCCAGTTTTCTTATAAACTGGCAAACAGGGTCGTTTAACGCCAAATTTCCAAGGCTATAGTTTTCTTTTTGTTTAATGAATAGATCATATAATTCCAGAAGGACTCCTTGAACAATTCCACATGGATGTGTCTTAAGAGTTTGGATTAAGTTATCCAAGTTGCACTCTTTACTCAGTCTATCCTTTATAAATTTAATTTTGTCCTCCCGATTTATAGATACCATTCTAGGGTTTCTACAACGTGTATCAGAGTTCCATCTTGCACACTTATGGCAAACTCCTATCCTCTTAGCTCTTCATTTTTTAGAATAAGAACTACGTCCCATACCTGGAAAATGTTTTATATAAGATTTATGTAATTCACCAGAAAGACGTACCTTTGCTTCAATAAGCCAACGAACATCCTCTGGAATGCCAAAATATGTGAGTAGTTTTAACCTTTGAACTCGAGCTTTGTAAATTTTTACAACCACATCGCATGGAAGTGTATGGAATCTTTCCTTAAGTTTTTTAAGGGTTTGTTCCATTGTCAGATTACTTTGAAGTTGTAGCTGTTTAGAAAAGAGAGAATAGAAAACAAGGTTATAAAGAATAGTAGAGAAGAAGAAGGTGAAAAGGTGATAGGTTGCCTTCTATCAAGCACTTGTTTAACGTCACGCGCCTGACAATGACTTTTTAACTACTGCAAGAAAATGATAATAATGCCAAAACAATAATAGTAATAATGATTGAGACAAGTGTTAGCACCGAAAAAATGATGATGTAATTAATTGATATCCATTTTTTATTTTTTTATTTTTTATATATTTTATTTTTTATAAATATTGTTATTAGGAAAAATTAGTCAAAATATTTGGCATCACACAAATACACCTCCGTATCTATGTGCTCTTGGAACCCTTGAAAGAAAGGTTTAAGTCGGTGCCCATTTACCTTGAAAACCTTGTTTGTCGCTTTATCTGAAATTTCAATCACACCATAAGGAAAGATATTAGTTATTTCAAATGGGCCTACCCATTTAGAGCGAAGCTTACCAGATATGAGCTTTAGACGTGAATTATACAATAAAACTTTTGTCCAATGAAAAGGTTTTTTCTCAAGACCTGTTTGTCATGAAAGGATTTGGATTTTTCTTTATAGATTTCAGAACTTTCATAAGCTTCCAAATGAATTTTTTCCAGTTCCTGTAGTTTGAGTTTCCTTTCTTTACCGACCTCATTTAAGTCCAATTACATTGTTTTACTGCCCAATAAGCTTTATGCTCAATTTCTAAAGGTAAGTGACATGATTTTCCAAAAATAATCCTATAGGGTGACATTCCAATAGGTGTTTTATAAGCCGTTCTATAAGCCCAAAGAGCATCTTCTAACCTTTTGCTCCAATCTTTCCTATTTAGTTGTACTATTTTTTTGAAGGATCATTTTTAATTCCCGATTGGACACTTCAGCTTGCCCATTTGTTTAGGGGCGATAAGGTGTTGAAACCTTATGCATAACTGCATATTTTTAAAGAAGGGACTCCATTTTACGGTTGTAAAAATATGATCCTTGATCACTAATGATGGCCTTAGGAACACCAAACTTGCAAAATATGTGTAATCTAACAAAATCTGCAACAACTTTAGAATCATCAGTTTGAGTAGCTTTAGCTTCAACCCATTTAGACACATAATCGACCGCAAGTAGTATATAAACAAAACCAAAATATACAGGAAAAGGTCCTATGAAATCTATGCCCAAACATCAAAAATTTTAGAAAATAACATGGGTTGTTGAGGCATTCATTTCTACGAGATATGTTTCCCATTCTTTGACATCGTTCACAAGATTTACAAAATGTATATGCATCACAAAAAAATTGTTGGCCAATACAAACCAGATTCTAATACTTTTCTTGCTGTACGTTGAGGTCCAAAATGTCTACCACATGAATATGTATGACAAAATGTAAGAATAAAATGAAATTCATTTTCAGGTATACACCTTTTAATGACTTGATCACTACAAAGTTTCCATAAGTAAGGATCATCCTAAACATAGTATTTAGAATCACTTTTTAGTTTTATTATTTGTTGTTTAGATGCATGTATGGGAGTAACAAAAGCAACTAAGTAGTTTACCAAATCAACAAACCATGGAGTGGAATCATGTATTCCCATAAGTTATTCATCAGGGCAATCATCTCTAATGGAAATTAGGTCAAGTTCTTTTTCAATTCTGTTTAAGTGATCAGCCACCAAATTTTCTGCTCCAATTGTATCCCTAATTTCAATGTCAAATTCTTGGAGCAGCAACATCCACCTGATTAATCTTGGTTTTGCATCTAGTTTCTTTAAAAGGAACTTTAATGCTGCATGATCTAAAAATACAACCACCTGTGAATCGAGCAAATAAGATCTAAATTTATCAAGTGCAAACACAATAGCAAGTAGTTCTTTTTCTGTGGTAGTGTAGTTAATTTGTGTAGCATCCAAAGTTCATGAGGCATAGTAAATGACATGTTGTACTTTACCTACTCTTTGAGCAAGAACAGCTCCTAATGCATAATTTGATGCATCACACATAAGTTTAAATGGAAGTGACCAATCTGGTGCCTGGATGATAGGAGTGGTAGTTAAAGCTTTCTTTAAGCAATCAAATTACATTTGTCATTAAAGTCAAATGTTATATTTTTTGTAGTAAGTTAGACAACGAAAGGGCTATCTTACTGAAGTTTTTAATAAACCTTCTATAAAAACCTGTATGACCAAGAAAAGAATGAATATCTCGCACATAAGAAGGATATGGAAATTGAGAAATTATATCAATTTTTGTAGGATTTACTTCTATGCCTTTTTTAGATATTACATGGCCTAAAACTATTCCTTCTTCTACCATGAAGTGGTATTTCTCATAATTAAGAACAAGGTTAGTTTCAATGCATCTATGTAATACTTTATCTAGACTATTTAAGCAAGCATCAAATGATGAACCATATACTGTGAAATCATCTATAAATACTTCCATACAATTTTTAAGAAAATCAACAAAGATACTAATCATGCATGTTGAAAGGTACCAGGGGCATTGCATAAGCCAAAAGGCATCCTCCTATAAGCAAAAGTGCCAAAAGGATCTGGGGATTAAGTCTTCTTTGTGGTTGCCTTACTGGTTTAACTTTTTCCTCTAATAAAATTCTATGCATACACATGGAAGGGCTAATACTTGGGATATCTGCCAAAGTCCAACCAATTGCTTTCTTATGCTTCCTAATAATATGCAACAACCTTATTTCTTGATCAACATTTAATTTGTTAGAAATAATCACTGGAAGATTCTTATCTTCCTCTAAATATGCATACTTTAAATGTTCAGAGAGATGTTTTAACTCTAACATAGGAGGTTGCATTATTGAAGGAATCAATTTGGTTGAATTTGTCTCAGCAACTTGTACTTCAACATAATCAGATGTATTTGTAACTACTTTAATCAAATTATTACACTCTGATTCTTTTGAAACAACATTGGTAACTATATTTTCTGTTTTAAGGGAGTGTGGATCATTATTATCATTAAGCAGATATTTCTCAATTTTAGCACATACATTGCATTGATGAGAATCCATGCATGAATCACAAACAAATGAATCACAAAGATCAGACAATACAGGAAAATCAATATCATCAAACAACTTAATAATATTATCATCAACTAAATCAGTTATTAAGTCAATTTGAAAAATAGAATGATCCCCAGTAGGATGCTTCATAGCATCTAAAATGTTGAATATAACCACACTATCTCTAAATTCCATGGAAAGTGTTCCTGCATATACATCTATCTTCGTTTTAACTGTTTTTAAGAATGGTCTACCTAAAATTATTGGAGTTTTATTGGTGGAAGTCTCACTTTCCATATCTAGAACATAAAAATATGCAGGAAAAATTAAATCGTTAACTTTAACAAGGACATCTTCAATAATTCCTACAGGATGTGCAGAGCTTCGATTGGCTAATTGTATAACCACACCTGTAGTTTGCAAAGGTCCAAGGGAAAGTGAAGTAAATACAGTCACATGCATAACATTAATAGATGCACCTAAGTCTAGTATGGCATTTTCAAATTTGTTATTGCCTATTATGCATGGAATGGTAAATGTCCCAGGGTCTTTATATTTTTCTGGTATATATGACAAAGGTTTCTTAATTAATGCAGACACATTTCTACTTATGTTAATCCTTTCATTGCCTTTTAGTCTTCTTTTATTATTGCATAGTTCTTTAAGGAATTTGGCATATCTTGGGATTTGTTTGATGGTTTCTAATAAAGGTATATTTACCTCTACTTTTCTAAATGTTTCCAAGATCTCCTCATCTATTTTCTTATTTTGTACAAATTTTTGTCTTTGTGGAAATGGAAGAGGGATATGTTGTTTATCAGGACCAGCTGTAGAAGGAGGATTTGTAAGAGATATATCATTACTATTATTACTTGAACTATCTAAAACTTCTTCTACATGTTTTCTATGACAATAGTATTTTCAGTTTGTTGTTATTTTTCTGGTCCATGGATAGCTTTACCAGATCTTAAAGTGATTGCACTTACATTTTTAGGATTGACAATTGTCTGAGCGGGTAACTTATCTGAACCTTGAGACTGCAAATGGTTTAAAGATGTAGCTATTTGACCAATCTGATTTTCAAGAGTCTGAATTGTAGCCTCAGTTCTTTTTTGGAAGTTCAAATTGTCTACTGACATTTGCTTTATCAATTCCTCCAAATTTGATTTCACAGTAGAAGGTACAACTATTTGTGTAGTTTGTTGTTGAATATGAGGAGGTTGATAAGGTCTGCTTGGTCCAGTATTTACCTAAAAAGGTGTATGAGGTTGTTGTGAGGAATTACCCCATCTTAAATTAGGGTGATTCCTCCAACTAGGATTATATCTGTTAAAAGAAAGATCATAATTATTATGTTACTGTTATAGTAGTCTATTATTTTATAAGTTGGCAGCACATACTTGAGGATTTTCATCAGGAATGTTAGCTTCCTGCAGTATAGGACAACAATCGGTATAATGATCTAATGAAGTACATATAGAACATACCTTAGCAGGGGTTGCAGGTTGTTGTTTTTGAGACACAATAATATTTTTCATAAGTGTTGCTAGTTCAGCAAATTTACTTTCCCATTCTTTATCTCCATCATTAGTAGTTTCAATTTCATGGACTCCTCTAATTACTACAGAATTATTTCTAGTGGCATGTTGTTGAGCATTAGCAGCCATGTTCTCAATTAATGTTTTTGCTGCATTTGTAGTTTTATTTTACAAAGCACCACCACTAGCTGCATCAACCAAAGTTCTATCCATTGGATTAAGACCTTCATAAAAATATTGTATAAGAAGTTGGTCTGTAATTTAGTGATGGGGACAACTAGCACACAATCATTTAAATCTTTCCCAGTATTTATAAAGATTTTCCTAGTCATGTTGCCGGATGCCACATATTTCTTTTCTAATTGAGGAAGTTCTTAAAGCGGGGAAAAATTTTTCAAGAAACATTTTCTTTAGGTCATCCCAACTAGTAATGGAGCCAGGAGGAAGGTAAAATAACCAATCCTCAGCGATATGTACGAGGGAGAAAGGAAAAGCTTTAAGTTTTACATGTTCTTCTGAAACCCCTTCAGGTTTCATGGTAGAGCAAAGGATACGAAATGCTTTTAAATGTTTATGAGGATCTTCACCTGCACGACCATGAAACTTTGGTAACAAATGAACTAAACCAGTTTTAAGCACAAAATGGAACATCTTCCTCAGGATATAAGATGCATGATGTTTGATTAGTGACATCTGGTGTAGCTAGTTCTTTTAATGTCGTTTCAGCCATGTTATGCAAATACTTAGAAGTTGAAGGTTTAGTTTCACTACTAATGCTATTAGCTAGAATATTATTATTATTATTATTATTATTATTATTATTATTATTATTATTATTATTATTATTATTATTATTATTGTCTAATATTTTCTTAGATGATCTAACTAATTGATGAAATGTTCTATCTATTTCAGGATCAAAAGAATATAGTGGTTTGAGATTAGATCTAGTCATGCACAATACGTATACACATATTGTAACAAAATACTACAACTATGTAATAAAAGGAAAAAGTTATCATTTTAATTATGTAATGCTTAGAACATATATTTAAAAATTTAAAGATTCTTTTATATTTATATTTTTTTTCAATGGTTGAAAATGAGATTACTAGAAAATAAATACGAATATAATAAAGTAGATTTTTTTTAATTTTTTTATAAGCTCACATTCAACCAAACCTGAATATCATCAACACACCTACAAAAAAATGTAAAACATATTAGGTAATCGAATGCAAGTAATTAGGACCAAAGGTCCCCGGCAACGGCGCCAAATTTGAGACGTTGTCGTTGTCGGGTCAAATAAAAAGTTAAATTAATATAGTATAAGGTGAACAACCTTAGTCGTCTCTTGAGGACCTTAGTTAAATTAGTTACACTCAATTTAGTTATAACAAAGGGGGGATTTGTGTTGAGATTGAAAGGAAAATTAAGTAATTATATAATAGTGTAAAAAGTAAATTTATGAGTAAGAATAATCAAATTTAGAAAGAACTAACCCAAGGAATTAATAAATCTTTACTTAACTAATAATTGATCACAAATATGATTAAATATAATTAATTTATCAACCTTGAATCATTTAGAATCCCTAAATGATTATATTCTAGAAATTCTTCTAGAATTAAATTAATGAACTAATAAGAATAATCAATCAATATATTCTTATTAATTACCAAAATAACTTTAAAACCATAATTTGATTGAGTTAAGAAACTAAATAGAAATCTCTTATTTAGTGACTTAATCTTTGTTCTCAAATTGATTATTGATTAACCAACCAACATCAGTTTAGATTATAGATTATTTAATTATATACCAATCGGTTATACACTTAAATAATCTACCATCATAAGTGTTTGAGAAACAAAGAAAATTAATTATCTTCAATCAAAATATTAAGAGCAAGAACTCAAAGTTAACATAAATAAAAATTAAATTCCTTGGGTTGATTTTAAAAGATTAAGCTTCCATGATAATTTTTAACAATGAAAGCTAATATTAAATTAACTATAACTTTGATTATAAAAGTAAATAACAAATAATAAAATTAACTTACTTGATATTGAGGAAGGGAAATGAAAACCATAACTTGAGGGATGGAATATAGAACAAAGAAATAAAGCAAGAGAAAGAACTAAAACTTAAGAAACTAAAGCAAAGATATAGAAATGTAATGAAAACTAAAGCATGTATTTCTTATGTATCTCACGTGTATCTTCCTTACAACTTCAAGCATCTATTTATAAGCAAGGTATCATGACACTATACATTCAATTTCTGATCATTAATGCATTTTTTCAATATTGGTGGGCTTGACATTACAATAATTCAAAAGAAGATAATGGTAGGTGTTGAAATTCATTCTCCTCTTTATCTTCTCCCCCTTATGAGTCAAATATGACCATCTAGATGGCAGAATGCTTCAAAACCTTCAACATGAAAGTTTTAGATCTCTGTCTTATTGAGAATTTGGCGTAAGAATGAGGTCATTTGGACATCTACAGCTCTAGATATGTGTATTTTCGTGAACTATGTCAATGCTAGTAGGACACATGAGGGCTGATTGATTCAAGCTCCATTTCTTCATTTTTTTGAGATGCAAAATAACCAAATCTCATCATCATGATGTAGCCCTCTGTCTTAGCTTTCCATAGGCTCCAAGATTAGCCCATTCGGATCATAAAAGCCTAAGTTATGGCCAAAACAAGACAAGATACTCAAGATACATACAAAAAATGAAAATTGAAACATATATACATAATACTTCAATTTAACTAAACAACATAAAACTTAATTAAAATACTATTATTAAACATAGTAATTATATAATAAACCCCAAGTGTAAAACTATAAGAAGTGTATTAAAATTTATTTATCATGCCCAGATGGAAGATTATTTTTGCAAAGCATTGTTCTGGCCATTTCTTGTAGAGATCTATTTTTCCTTTCCTAACATCATTCTGTTGAGTTGTTCATGGATAAGAACTAAGAGTTATGCCAAATTCATTGTAGAATTTTTTAAAAACTTCATTTTCAAATTCTCTACCATGATCACTTCTTATTGTACCAATACATAACCTTTTCTCATTCTAGATTTTCTTGCAAAAAATCTTGAATACTTTCACAGACTCATCCTTGTGGACTAGGAAGTATACCTATGTCATTCTAGTGTAATCATCAACAATAACGAAGCCATATTTCTTTCCTTCCAGACTTTATATCTGAGATAGACCAAACAAATCTAAATGTAACAGTTCTAATGGTCTGTTTATGGAAACAACATTTTTGTTTTCAAACGAGGTTTTATGTTGTTTCCTTTTTTGGTATTTTCACAAGGTAAGGAACTGTTAAAAGAAATTTTTGGCAGTCTCTTAACTAAGCCTTTTCTGTGAAGTTTTGAAATATGCTTCGAGCTTACATACCTAAGCTTTTTGTGCCAGATCCATCTCTCTTTAGAGTTTGAAAATAAACATGTTACATTTTGATCATTCAGTTCACTCAAATTAACCTTGTACAGGTTGTTGTTTCTATTTGTAGAAAAAAGTGCTTCCATCATGGTTGATGATAGTACACTTCTCTTTATCAAATGAGACCTTACATCCACTGTCATAAAATTGACTTATGCTAAGCAGGTTATGTCTCAGTCCTTTAACAAGAAAAATATTTTCAATAACAAGGGAAGGAATTTTACCAACTTTACCAGTACCAACTATGTTTCTATTCTGGTTTCCCCAAAGATAACTGTCTCTCCTTTAAACCACTTTAGGTCTAGGAACATAGACCTTCTTCCTATCATATAATGCGAGCATCCACTGTCTAGATACCAGTACTAATGCTTTGTCTTTGTCTTTAAGCATATTCATAATAGGAATAATCAATGATTTTGGTACCTAGATATTTTGGGGTCCTACATAGTTAGCAATCTTTACATTTCTTTTCTGACAATCATTAATTACATGACCATGCCTCTTGCAGTAATTACATTTTACATGCTTCTTTTTCTTTGGAACAAATGGAGGAGAGGAAGATTGCTTAAGATCAACTTGCTTAACATAACCCAGACTAAGCCTGTCATGGCCTTTAAGACGTTTTCCTAAAAGCTTGTTTAGATTTTCAGTGCCATCAATAAACCTGCCTAGGTCTGAAGTGAGTGAACTCACTTGTTCCTAAAGTTGATTGATCTCTTCTGTTTGGGAGTCGTAGTAGACTTTAGTAATACTTAGCTTAGTTTTCAAACACTTATTTTCTTTCTTAAGCCTGTGCAATTCCTTAGGGTGCATTCTTTCCTTTTCTTCCATCTCATTCTAAGTATTTTTATCAAAACTCTTTTCTTTTAAGTTTGAATTCTGGTTTTCATACGCAGTAGCCATATCAACTTACTTTCTTTTCAAATTCTTGAAGTTTTTTAGTAATTTTAAAAAATCATTAAGCAAAATATTATTCTTCTCTTTAAGTTTAGAATGACTTACTTCCTTAGAATCCAAGTCGCTTAAACTGGCTTGAGTCTGATTTAACATCTGCCATGAGACAGATTTGGGCAGACTCTATCTCCTCTTCAAACTCACTCGATCTGGATAAGTTTTCATTATCCCATATGATCAACCCTTTTACTTCTTAGGGAATCTCTTCTTTTCTTTTTTGTCCTTTTTGTCCTTGTTCAAGAAAGGACATTCGGTCTTCATGTGACCTGGCTTTCTACAATTGAAACATTCCAAAGCAGATTTGTCAATTTTAAACTTAAATTAAGATTTACCTTTATGGTCTTTCTTCTAGAACTTCTCAGGTCTATTTTTCTTTTTCTTTAGCAGCCTATGAAATCTCCTTGTTACAAGGGCGAGTTCCTCATCTGTATCTGCACTATTTTCATCAGAGTCTGGGTCTAAGCTGGTAGATTCTACAACTTTAAAAGCTTTTGACTTACTTGAGTCAACTAACTTTAAGGCAATGCTCTTTGAAGCGGAGTGATTGGCAACCTTCTTCTGCTTCAGCTTCATCTCATGAACTCTGAGCACTCCAAGGAGTTCATCAAGACTAAGAGTGTTAAGATCTTTGGCCTCCTCAAGGGCTGAGCACTTTACATTGAACTTTTCTAGTAAACTTCCAAGGAGCTTGACATTTATGTCGTCAAATGACATCGTTATCCCTAAGGGCTGAAGTTCATTTAGTAGAGTTTGGAATTTTCCAAACATCTGATCTATAGACTTGTGCTCCTCCATCTTGAAATTGTCAAACTATTTTGTCAATAATATTTTCTTTAATCTTTGGACATTGAAGGTCCCTTCATAGTTTTGTTGCAAAGCTTCCTAAACTTCCTTTACAGTCTTGTAGCTAAATACTTTGTTGTATTTAAATATTCATAAAGCGTAAATGGGAAGATATCTAGCCTTTGTGTTGGCTTCGATCTTTCTTATCTCCTGATTTGTCCAAAGGTATTCTCATTTGGGCTTGCCCTCAGTGTCAACAGGCACAGGGTTATCACTATTTCTAATGACCCCCACAGACTGTATTGGGTAGATTTTATGAACATCTTCATCTTTTCTTTCCAATCCTTCCCTAGGAAAGCCAGAAGTCTGTTTAAAGAGGATCTTTCTTCTATAAGCTAAAAAGTTGCCATGGATCTTTATCCTTTACACTTGTGGGAGTGATCAACCAAAAAGGAAGACTTCTAATATGAATTAATGGTCCAGAGTTAGACTTAAAATGGGGGTTGAATAAGTCTAAAACTTTTTTTGCATGGAGCATAAACTTTTTCGAATGAAGGATGCGTCAGACTTATGAACCAGACTTTAAGAGGTAAAGGGAAAAGAGATAGCACACAACATATTTATACTAGTACATTTCAAATGCAGAAGCTACATCTAGTACCTTTAAACCTAAAGGATTTCTACTATTGTAAAAACGTCTTCTTACAATCTCGGCATAACCCATGCCATAAGTATTCTTGACTCAAGCCACTTCTAGCTTAATCTCAAGTATTCTTTCAACAAGCCACTTTGGCTCAATACCCAAGTATTATTTTGAAAGCCTCCTCAGGCCAAATAGTGTTTCCTACACAAACTAAGGCTAGCAACACACCAGACTTGACATAGACAGAAATTTGAGAGTGTGTTTATGTTACAGAGAACTTAGTGTACAAGATGATACAAGATGAAGAACAGATACACTAAGTATAAAAGACAAAGATTACGTCTGTAAGAAGAAAATATACAAAGAGAGTCTTTGCTTTAGAAAAGAAAGCTTAGGTAGGGAGCTTGAAGAATGATACTTTCACATGTGAGTTTTTCAAACCCAATATTACTTCTTCAAAGTCTGGATTCTCTTCATATTTATAGGCCAAGGAAGAGGACTGTTGTTAATCTGTTGAAGAGAGATAGTTATTGAAGCTTGTTGGCCTTGAAGCTGAGAATGGGACAACAAATCTGAAATAAGGTTCTTCAGAATTTTCACAGAAATGGAGTTCGTTGAGTGAAACATAATGGAAGTCATTTTTATATCCTTTCTTTTATTGTTAACTTATACAGAAATGGCATGGTTGACCTTCTAACTGTTTTCTGATGCAAGTACTGAACTTTATCAGTGTACAGTAGCTTTCTCAGTCTCCTATCGATGCGGTTATTGGTTCTTACATTGATTTATCTTCTTTCCTCTTTTGATGATAAGTGCAATTTCTCTTGATAAGAATTTAGTTCTGAGCATCTTCGAAATTATCCTTGATTTTTGTTTGATCCAGGCTTTGGAGTAACGTTCTTAAAGCTTCAAAAGTCAGGGGTCTGATTAATAAAGCAAGTATGTGTGCTAAGTTTAGAGAACAAAATGCATATGACTTAGCAATCCAAAAGTCTGGACGAGCATAATTGAATCAGACTCTTCTTGAGTGTTGTTCTAGGATCAGACTTTTCTTGGTACAAACTTGTACGTAAATTGTTTTTGATCCCAAGCATACTTTTTCTGAATTAACTTGCATGGCTCAAGGCAAACTTTTTATTGGTGGACTCCCTCTTTCATTTATAACTTATGCATCATAGATTTATAACTTGAAACACTTAATTAAATAGGTTAGATAACATGTAGGCAGACTTTATTTAATTAAATGCCTTGATGTGTGTTGTTAACAAATCTTGAGGTCTGGTAAATAATAACCAATGATTTCAAAATTCTTTACAAACCAGACTTGGTCCTAATAAATTCAATTGAAAATATCAAGAGTACTTTAATTACGATTAATAACTAAATATATACTAACATAAATTCATCTAGGAAATTTTGTTGGGATTTTATTATCACCTTAGAGACTTTTAAATTTTTGATCTTGTGAAATTTTATGAAATTCTTGTGATTGGTTTTGAAGCTTTAGGATCTCCTTTTTATTTTTCTAGGTTAAGCTTATGGAAACAAAAGAAAACCTAATCTTCTTTTTTAAAGAGACTCTTTCATATTCACTAAATCTTTTGAGTAAAATCCAAACTTATTAATTTTATTCTTCATTTAATTATAACTATTATTATTTATTTATAAATAATCTTATCTTAGAAGGTCATTTTAAATCTCTTAACTCTAATTCCAATATTGTTTGTACTTTTTCTCTATGTTATCTCATATCTATTGTAACATCCCGGGTAATTAATTTAATTATTGACGATAAACGTAAAATAATGAATAAATTATTTAAAATTTATTTTGAATTTTTTTTTAATTAATTAAGGCGATGAGGAATTAAATAGATTAATTTGATTGGTATATTATTAAATTTAAGACTAAATTAAATAGGTGATGGTAAATTTTGAGTTACCAAAGGGTTAAAAGTAAAAATTTTAATTAAAGTTATACACTATTACAAAAAAACTTTTAACACTGAGTAAAATTGGCTTTTAACACCGAACTTTTTGGGGGTCTTTGTAACATCCTAAATTTTATAAAAATAATTAAATAGAAGGAGTAAATATTAAATAATTATAAATAGGTTAATGAGTGTACCAAAAATAATGGAATAATTAAATTGGGATTTATTATGGATATTTATGATTTATCGAGGCTTTAAGAGTTAAAATTTATACCTGGTTAAAATATAGGTGTCGGACCAAGTATCTCTGATTGAGATGTCGTTGGTCAGGGCTGTTAAGAATATTATTGGGAATCTGAATATGTCTTCGTAATAATTTTTGGATTTAGTATTGAGCCCGAACAAATATCCTATTTGATTCAAAACACAATACTTTAAGTTATGGGCTAAAATAAAACACTAAAACCCCTATTCTCCCTTTTTACTTCACGTTACTTCTCCTTCTCCTTCTATATTCAATTTCTTTTCATCTCTTCATCTCCCACTCTTCTTCTTCTTCTTCTTCCATTCTCCAAAACCCAAGTTTGGCGTGCCTTTCCTCCTTCTTCCATTTTTGTTTGCTTCAAAGCTTGGAGGAGAAAACAATGGTGATTTGAAGCTCTCCTCCCTCTCCTTAGAATTTTGTGCTCCCTCTCCCTCTCTTGGCTCCCACTTTCTTTTCTTGGTTTGAGGTAAGGTTCTCACCATTTCTAATGAGTTTATGCCCTAGGTTATGGGTCATTAAGATTTTTGAGAAGGCTAAGTGTATAGGATATGGATTAGGAACCTTTTTTAGGCAAAACTCAAAGGAGGGGTATGATAAATATGTGTTTTTATGTTGATGTAGAGTGGTACACGAAAATATGGTGTTTGGTGGTGGAAGATAATGATTGTTTATGATGGTTGTTGGATTTTTAATGAAACCCTAACCTTAGGAATTAGGGAAATGTAAAATGTAAGTAGAATATGTGTTTAAGGATGTTAGAGAGTGATATTGATGAGGAAAAGTAGCCATTGATGATGGTTGATGAATATTAATAACGGTGGTTGGGTATTGATGAAACCCTAGCCTTAAGAATTTGGGGACATGTAATATTGGTTTGAGGATTGATTTTAGGTGGAAATATATGATATTTAAAGTATGGGTATTATTGATGATGTTGAGAGGATACTTGTTGATGATGAGGGATGGCATTAATGGAGGTAAGTGGTTAATGGTGATGGTTGAAAGTCACTAGTATAGGAACCTATAGATGGGTATGGCCTTTAAATGAATAATGATGAGTTGAACACCAAAACTATGATGGTTGTGATAGGGTAAACAAATGAAATAAGATTGTGATTTGATAAGGCCTTAGGCCATAATATATGGTTGATTGATTAGGGTCTTCAAAGAAGCTAAAAGGGTTTATGATGACTTATATATGATTGGGAGTAATAATGGTGAAGGATGTGACATTGTTGTTGTTGGGTTGGTTAGCCCTTTTGAGATTTAGAAAATCTTGGTTTTGGGAAAGGAATTCCCAAAGCCTACCACATGTGTATGGATTAGTGTGTTGGCAAGTCTAGAACTTATTACTAAGCCTTAGGGATGTTTGTGATTGTTTAAGAATAATGATGAAAGCCTTGTGATGGCTTATGATTGAATGAATACATATATGTGTGTTGTGTAGATTGTGTTTCGGATGATGGTGAGGAATAATCAGAGCATTCAGATTACGGTTCTTTCCTCAAGGTAGGAGAAATGTTTACATTCAAATTGCATGAGTTATATAATTGATGATTATTGTATGTCATGATACTCATGCTTGCCTTGCCATGTTTATAGTGAAATGATGTGAATGGAAAATTATTGGCTAATGATGATAATATATATGTATATATGATGATGAATAACCCATGAGGGGTTAAAGTATGCATATACCATGTGAATTTAGAATTCCATACGATTTTGATGAATGAATATTGATAATGAGAGGCTAAGGCCCATTTGATGGCATTAATGTTTATATTGGTAGAGAGATTGCTCAAAATGTGAAATTAAGTATTGGCATTAATGCATAATTAAGGAACTAATAGAGCCAAATAGAGTTTTATGAGGATTAATTGGCATGGGATAGTTCCAATAGCTTCTATGCATAGTTTATGACTTGTAGAAACTAGAACGGGCCAATTCCGCTGAGAATAGGCCCTTGAGTTGCACAAAAGTGCCTCAAAATAGGTAAAACGCATTTATGCACATAAGTCACTCATCTTAAGGAATTTTTGAGTGAGACTGGTGGCCACACGTCATAAATATTGTATTATAACTTGTGTCAAAATTTGGTAGCATTCTGATATTGTTTGCATAGATTTAGGTGTGTGAGAAGTTCATTTCCTTAAGAAAATCTGCATAATTTTTGTAATCTGATAGGGTGTAATCGATTAGGCAAGGCTTCTTTCTTTAAGGAAATCGATCAGCTTAATCGATTACAGTCCCATAACCGATAAGACTCAAAGTTGTAATCGATTATGAGCTAAACAGAACCAAGGTAACTGATTACATTCAGTGTTGTAATCAATTATGAACAAAACAGAATCCTTATAGTCGATTAGATTGGGTCTTGTAATCGACTAGGTGAAATATCTGATGCATTACATAAATTCCAGGAGCTTTGTAATCGATTATCCCTAATTCTGTAATCGGTTAGGGCAATCGATTAGCACATGACCTAATCGATTATATTGTGAAATTGATTTTCACACCTTGAGCATTTATCTTGCATCTTTTAGCTCCTCAAGCTTACTTTACAATCATTGGATCTTCTTATACTCTCTTTGAAGCCATTGTGACTAATAGGTGACAATTGTGACATGTCCCCCTACTTTTAAGACTAAAAATGAGCCTTTCTTATATCTTGAAGTTGAAATTTGTCATAAGCTCATTAGCATCCAAAACCTCTTACATTACATAATAACGAGAGAATTCATTAAGGGTATATGTATGGTGTGCCTTAGTGGTGATTGGGGAATGGCCTAAGGCCTTGGTAAGTTATGTGTATGCCTAAATCATGTTATGAAAACATGAATGTATACCACTATTGATGTGATACATAATTGATAATGAAAATTAAAGGTTATGGTTATATGACACACCTTGTATGATAGTTAAATTAATGAGGGGATAATTGAGTGGCAATGAGTTATGATAACTCAATGAAATTGAAATAGTATCTGTAATCATCAAAAAATAGATAAGGCCACACACATTGAATGATGATTAATGATGTTGGATGAAAAGGGATATTGTTGTTGAACATACCCTTGGTTAATGTTGATTTATATTATTAATGATGGCAATGCCATTATGTTTGATACAAGTGCAATCTTGTACATATAGACTTAATTGTATTGGCTAGCATGTGATGCTATGTATTTGAAATATGTTTATCAACATGCCTTGATTGATTCCCATGTGTGGACTCATACTATGATGCTTGCTATGCTTCTTGAATTCCATGCGTGGATTAATGTGAGAATGATATTGTGGCTATTGAGATGTCAAGTACATGAATGATATGCCTTGAGGGGCTTTGTAAATGATTGTATGTTATTGATTAAAAATGTCAAATTAAAATATATCCCTATGTGAGAGGGTGAGATATCCTTGCGAGGTTGATTGGCATATGTATTATTGCATTTTGCATTCATGGCATGGCATAACATTGAATGCATGGTTGCGATCACAATGATGAAAGATCCTGCAGGATTCTATGAAGGGAGTACTCCTTGCGAGGCGGGAAACCAACTTGATGATGATATGATATCGAGCTGGTGGTTACGATCACTTGGTTGTCGAAATGAAAAAGGGCTTGCGAGTTTCTATGATTCCCGTGGTTGTGATCACGAGGCGGGAGTACCCCTTACGAGGCAAGAAACCAATATGAATTATTGAACGTGGTTGCGATCACGAGAAAGCACCTTGCGAGGCTGCTAGAGGAAGTACCCCTTGCGAGGTGGGAAACCCATGTAAATGAATGATGTGGTGGTTGTGATCACCTGATGAAATCAAATCGGATCCGTGCATGTGCATTATCAAACAGTCGACATATGCATTAGCCATAGGTGCATGGCATTTGAGATGGGATGACCACGAGATGAGAAACCCCTTGCGAGGAGGAATTGAGTAAAGATTTAATGAATTGATGATGATAACTTATGAATGCCCTTATTGATAAGTGGCAATGTGATTGTGTATGTGCTTCTTCTTGCTTGTGTTGTGAACTGCGTTTCATGAGGCTTGTATGCCTATCATACTAATGTGATAATGATCAAATGATGAATTGATGATTTTATAGCAAAGCACACATGATGAATGAATGCATCTACACTTAATCACAATATATGTATATTCGTCATTTTGAATGTACAACTCACTCTCCCATATGCTCTCCTTTTTAGCATTGCGATGCAGGTTGCCATGGGATGAGTTCAGATTTTAAATTAAAGTTTTGGGAAAGTAAATAGTGGTAGTGGAAGTGCCTTGGCCGGCATCATTTGTGAATTTTAATGTAAATAATAAATTGTATATGATGATATTGATGATTTAGTGATTTTGGTCATGTATAAGATAATCGTGCATCCATGAATGGTGATCATATGTAATAGTACATAAGTGATGATTTGATTAGTACTTGATGAATTAAACTTGAACAATATATACATTGATGATGGTGGTGTTTGGATTAATGCCAATAGGTGAATAGATAGGCCAATTATGAGATATGGACAGTGGTGATAATTGGGGCATGACCCCGAATGTATATGCATATTTATATTATATCATAGGCAATGCATGTGTCTGTTGTGAGTGCATGAATGGGTTATGATCTAATAGGTTTACGTAAGGTGTTTGCACGCTTTGTCGAGCCTTTTCTCATATCGTCATATATGGGACTAGGCGTATGCCTGCTATACATATTCTTCTTCCGTTGTAAACTCTACTATTTTTGTATACCATTATGGGTGAATTAGTTATCGATCCAGTTATATGTTGATGAATCTCACTCTTTAGTTCTCTGTGGTTTGGGTCTCGAGGTAATCGTGGGAGTGTTTTTGAAACTATTTCAAAGGAAAAAAATTTACTCACATTTTTATTAATTATTATCTTGATTGCATCGGGATTCGGGTCTGGAAAACCGGGTTGTTACAAAGGTGGTATCAGAGCATATTTTGCTCTGAGTTAGAGTTCTTGATTATTGTCAGAGCGTGGTTTTTCTCTGAATTAGATTTGTTAATTATCATCAAAGTATGGTTACTCTGCATTGAAATTGATATCATGGATGATTGGAGCATGCACTAGTGCATTTTGGAGTTTTAAGGACGGTTATAATGAACTTTTAAGCACGGTTCTGGAACCGTCTTTGTTCCCAGCGTGCTTGTAGCTTAGGGCCTTTTAGCATGGTTATTTTCAACCGTGGTTAACAATAATTGTTCTTCCTTCTAGACCCATGACTCCCATCCACATCCCTCTATTCCAACCAATCCATAACCATTCAAATTAATTAGCGTCACAGTGTCCTTAATCACAGACCAAGAGAACGCAATCAAGAGCCAATCCTTAACCACCCCAGCAACATTCATAGTCAAAGTTGAGGTTTTTCCCACAAACAAGAACACAGCAAGGTTCAACGTAAAAGCACAAGCGAAATTAAAATCGCGAAATCCAAATGGAAGCTAGAATTATCCCTCAATAACGGGTACTCCATGACAATCCAAGGAATCGACAAGAACACCAAACAACATGGAGCAATATAGTAAAGTGAGGTAATAGGGTTCAACGAAATCCCTTTAGAATTAAACAAAATCTAAAAATAAAAGTAACAACCAAAAGCTGCAAGATGACACCCTAAGCATCGAATTTGGCTTCACCGTAAGCATCTAGATGAAGGAAATAGAGAGCACCGATGGGGACAATGGATCTGAGGCAGAGCTCGCTGGACATTGAAGCTGGTTCCACCAATTTGAAGATGCCAACGAGGAGGTAAATGGAAGAAGTGTGGTATCCAGAATTCGATTTGAAGATGCAAACGCTGGATATTCATCGATGTCTCTAAAGGTATTATTGGTATCCAGAATCTGAGGGAGAAGAAGTGTGAACGCAGGACTGCGAGGGAGAAGAAGTGAACGAACGCTAATTAATAAAGGAAAAGGTGGGTTTTAAACACGATTCACCCCAACCGTGTTTATAGAGACCCTATAAACACGGTTCCCTTCAAAACCGTGCTCGAATATATATTTTTTAAAATTAAAAAGATCAGATGTGAAACCTTTCAACGACGGCTCAACTGTAACCGTGTTTATAGACCCACTACAAACACAGTTCCCTATAACCGTGTTCATAGCTTCATTTTTTAAAATTAAAAAAAATCAAATATGAAACCTTTACACCACGGCTCCAACATATTCGTCTTTATATATGTACTTTAAACACGGTTTTATAGCAACCGTGTTTGTATAGGCTTTTCAAAATTTTAATACCCAAGTTCATTTTCCTTATATTTACAAAAACACCACCGTATTTTTTTCAACCACGGTTCTCCAGCAACCGTGTTTATATCCTGTGCTTATCTGTATTTTTTGCACTAGTGATGATTGCTCAATTGAGAGGTATTTTGGTGATTGCTAGGATATGGTTGCTCTGTATAGATTTAAGAGTGACAATTATCTCAAGGATGATATTATGTTAAGCATTGATTTCCCTATATGGATTTGTGAAGGGCTAATTATCTAGGAATTATGAATTGATTAGAATGGCAGTGCTTCTTTAATGGCTATTCTTTGTAAATTATTAGTATAGGGTTGTGATGACAGCTCATTGAGGGCTCTATGAAATTATGACTCATAAGTTATGAATGACGTTATGGGAGTATGCCCAATATCATTAAGGTCGTGTGATACACCTATGGAGCATAGTTGCTCAATGTTGATTATGGTTGAATCATGGAATTGAATACATGTGGATAAATTATACGATGTGAATAATATGTTTGGTTGTGTAAGTCCGGCCAAGTTCCTTACCCTATTTCCTTCTATTGACGAATCTATTGTGATTATGCATTGATGTTTATACATTGGGTATAAAATTGATTTGATGATGGATCCATGTTGGATGTTAATCATGCAAATGAAATATTAAGTTGATGAATATGAGATATGAAATATGAATTGATATGGTGATAAACCGTGAAATATTAAGACCTTGATATGTATGTATATTGAAATCAAATTATTGCTTAGGTCTCATGTATGAGTGGTGCTCATGGCTTATAGCCAAAGCAAATTTATTGAGTGTAAGAGTTACATGTGCTAGAATCGACTAAATAAATGAAGATGATAGAACCCCAGGATGTCAATGTTCATGGAATGAAATTATTAACTATGTTATTGTCGAGAGATGAATTGAGATGCTTGGTTGTGCTAAATTTTAAATGATGGATTTTATATCCTTTGGCACAAGAACCTTATGTAAATTGCATATATGATAAAATGATAAGGTAGTGAAATATGAAATTGCATATGCACTCATTGAGGTTGAACTCAATTTTGTAAGAGAGGACCGAGTGAATGATTGATGTAATTTTAAACCCACTAGGTATGGTGACCCCATTAATTTGGCATGATCTTGCATGATTAAACCTTGTGGATGATTGATTTAATCAGACCCTATGGTGGTCTAGGCTCTATGTTATTTTTATGAGCCATACCTAATGATGTTGTGTGATATGGGGGTGTTCCACAATGGGTACTAGGTGACCCTTGGACTTTCTAAGTCTAGTGATTGACCAAACCTTATGAATAGTTGATCCATAACGAAATTAATTATAAAGTAAGTCGCTAAGGCTAGAGTCGGTGTGTGCGGTGGAAATTCAGATAGTGAATGTAAACCCCTGACAATTAACAGATAATAATGTTGAATTCGGGGTATGACTTGGTATTAGAGATGACGTGTGTAGTCATGTGCTGGTAGATGGAAATTTGATTATGACATTACCTCCCTTTTTGTTTTGAAGGGTGCTATGTTGATGATAGAAACCATGTAGTGACGTGATATGATACAAGTCATGTGTCCAGCTTATGGACTTGGGTTGTGAACTGTGAGGAGAATCCCTAATATAAGAGCTTGTTATATAATTGGGAACTCTATTTTAACTTCGTAGTTGGGTACTTCCTATGAATTTAGTAACCCGTTTAGGCTTGAATCGATTTATAACCAATAATAGGTGAATGAGATAAAGGATTGTTATGATGTTTGATCATGAATTCTAGATGGATGAAGTCCGATAATGGGATGTTTACCCTACGAGGATTGAAAATCTATGGTCGGTACGCCAATTTAGGGTGATGTTAATTAATATTTGATGATTGGTATGACGTGAATTGTGCCGAATTAATTGTATAACGACAATGAGATATCAATAAGTGAGTTGTGGACTTGTGTGAATAGTCACTAACTCTCTTATGAATTGATGTTATTAGAATAAGAGTGACCAACATGAGTAATGGGAATACGAAGTACTGATCCCGATATGGCCTTACATGCAATAGTCATTGTGGCAACATACACTTATGCGCCGACTTCATGTGTTTATGGTAACCACTACGGGATTGGAACGCCTTCCTGTATGTTAGATGCAGCAACACGTAGGCCGAGTAGGTATAGGGTTGTAACTACTTATAGTGAATGTACTGAGCCTTTCTGGTCGTACTGAGTATGAACATGTGAGCTCTGTTGGGTGAGTTGTGATAGGTGATGTATGACTCATTTGGATGTACGAAATTTTATCAACATGTCTTGATGGACTTTGGAAAGTCTGATGTTATTTATAATGTCATTGAACTTCGTTGGTGTGCGGCCTGAGGTATGGCCTTGTGATATATATCGATGCTAAATTTCGAGGACGAAATTTCTTTTAGGTGGGGTAGATTGTAACATCCCGAATTTTATAAAAATAATTAAATAGAAGGAGTAAATATTAAATAATTATAAATGGGTTAATGAGTGTCCCAAAATATTGGAATAATTAAATTGGGATTTATTATGGATATTTATGATTTATTGAGGCTTTAATAGTTAAAATTTATACCTGGTTAAACTATAGGTATCAGACCAAGTATCTCCGATTGAGATGCCGTTGGTCAGGGCTGTTAAGAATATTATTGGGAATCTAAATATGTCGTCAGAATAATTTTTAGATTTAATATTGAGCCCGAACAGAGATCCTATTTGATTCAAATCACAGCACTTTAAGTGATGGGCTAAAATAAAACACTAAAACCTCTATTCTCCCTTTTCACTTCACGTTACTTCTTCTTCTCCTTCTATATTCAATTTTTTTTCATCTCTTCATGTCTCACTCTTCTTCTTCTTCTTCTTCTTCATCTTCTTCTTCTTCTTCTTCTTCTTCTTCTTCTTCTTCTTCTTCTTCTTCTTCTTTTTCTTCTTCTTCTTCTTCTTCTCCTTCTTCTTCTTCTTCTTCTTCTCCTCCTCCTCCTCCTTAGAATTTCGTGCTCCCTCTCCCTCTCTTGGCTCCTACTTTCTTTTCTTGGTTTGAGGTAAGGTTCTCACCATTTCTAATGAGTTTATGCCCTAGGTTATAGGTCATTATGATTTTTGAGAAGGCTAAGTGTATGGGTTATGGATTAGGAACCATTTTTAGGCAAAACCCAAAGGTGGGGTGTGATAAATATGTGTTTTTGTATTGATATAGAGGGGTACATGAAAAGATGGTGTTTGGTGGTGGAAGATGATGATTGTTTATGATGGTTGATGGATTTTTAATGAAACCCTAACCCTAGGAATTAGGGAAAGGTAAAATGTAAGTAGAATATGTGTTTAAGGATGTTAGAGAGTGATATTGATGAGGAAAAGTAGCCATTGATGATGGTTGATGAATATTAATAATGGTGGTTGGATTTTGATGAAACCCTAGCCTTAAGAATTTAGGGACAACATGTAATGTTAGTTTGAGGATTGATTTTAGGTGGAAATATATGATATTTAAAGTATAGGTATTATCGATGATGTTAAGAGGATACTTGTTGATGATGAGGGATGGCATTAATGGAGGTAAGTGGTTAATGGTGATGGTTGAAAGTCACTAGTATAGGAACCTATAGATGGGTATGGCCTTTAAATGAATAATGATGAGTTGAACACCAAAACTTTGATGGTTGTGATGGGGTAAACAAATGAAATAAGATTGTGATTTCATAAGGCCTTAGGCCATAATATATGGTTGACTGATGAGGGTCTTCAAAGAAGCTAAAAGGGTTTATGTTGACTTATATGTGATTGGAAGTAATATTGGTGAAGGATGTGACATTGTTGTTGTTGGGTTGGTTAGCCCTTTTGAGATTTAGAAAATCTTGGTTTTGGGAAAGGAATTCCCAAAGCCTAACACATGTGTATGGATTAGTGTGTTGGAAAGTCTAGAACTTATTACTAAGTCTTAAGGGATGTTTATGATTGTTTAAGAATTATGATGAAAGCCTTGTGATGGCTTATGATTGAATGTATACATATATGTGTGTTGTGTAAATTGTGTTCCGGATGATGGTGCTGAATGATCAGAGCATTCGGATTGCGGTTCTTCCCTCGAGGTAGGAGAGGAGTTTATATTCAAATTGCATGAGTTATATAATTGATGATTATTGTATGTCATGATACTCATGCTTGCCTTGCCATATTTATAGTGAAATGATGTGAATGGCAAATTGTTGGCTAATGATGATAATATATGTGTATATATGATGATGAATAACCCATGAGGGGTTGAAGTATGCATATAAAATGTGAATTTAGAATTCCATACGATTTTGATGAATAAATATTGATAATGAGAGGCTAAGCCCCATTTGATGGCATTAATGTTTATATTGGTAGAGAGATTGCTCAAAATGTGAAATTAGGTATTGACATTAATGCATAATTAAGGAACTAATAGAGCCAAATAGAGTTTTATGAGGATTGATTGGCATGGGATAGTTCTAATAGCTTTTATGCATAGTTTATGACTTGTAGAAACTAGAACGGGCCAATTTCATTGAGAATAGGCCCTTGAGTTGCACAAAAGTGCCTTAAAATGGGTAAAACATATTTATGCACATAAGTCACTCATCTTAAGGAATTTTTGAGTGAGATTAGTGGCCACACGTCATTAATGATGTATTATAACTTTTGTCAAAATTTGGCAGCATTCTGATATCGTTTGCATAGATTTAGGTGTGTGAGAAGTTCGTTTCCTTAAGAAAATCTGCATAATTTTTGCAATCTGATAGGGTGTAATTGATTAGCCCCCGGGCCTAATCGATTACAAGGCTTCTTTCTCTAAGGAAATCGATCAGCTTTAATCGATTACAGTCCCATAATCGATTAGACTCAAAGTTGTAATCGATTATGAGCTAAACAGAACCAAGGTAACCGATTACATTCAATGCTGTAATCGATTATGAACCAAATAGAATCCTTATAGTTGATTAGATTGGTTCTTATAATCGACTAGGTGAAATATCTGATGCATTACATAAATTCCAGGAGCTCTATAATCGATTATCCCCAATTCTGTAATTGGTTAAGGCAATCGATTAGCACATGACCTAATCGATTATATCAGTGTGAAATTGAAATTTTCACACCTTGAGCATTTATCTTGCATCTTTTAGCTCCTCAAGCCTACTTTACAATCATTGGATCTTCTTAGACTCTCTTCGAAACCATTGTGACTAATAGGTGACAATTGTGATATGTCCCCCTACTTTTAAGACTAAAAATGAGCCTTTCTTATATCTTGAAGTTAAAATTTGTCATGATCTCATTAGTATCCAAAACTTCTTATATTACGTAATAACGAGAGAATTCATTAAGGGTATATGTGTGGTGTGCCTTAGTGGTGATTGGGGAATGGCTTAAGGCCTTGGTAAGTTATGGGTATGCCTAAATCATGTTGTGAAAACATGAATGTACACCACTATTGAGGTGATACATAATTGATAATGAAAATTAAAGGTTGTGGTTATATGACACACCTTGCATGATAATAAAATTAATGAGGGGACAATTGAGTGGCAATGAGTTATGATAACTCGATGAAATTAAAATAGTATCTGTAATGATCAAAAAATGGATAAGCCCACACATATTGAATGATGATTAATGATGTTGGATGAAAAGGGATGTGGTTGTTGAACATACCCTTGGTTAATGGTGATTTGTATTATTAATGATGGCAATGCCATTGTGTTTGATACAAGTGTAATCTTGTACATATAGATTTAATTGTATTGGCTAGCATGTGATGCTATGTATTTGAAATGTGTTTATCAACATGCCTTGATTGATTCCCATGTGTGGACTCATACTATGATGCTTACTATGCTTCTTGAATTCCATGCATGGATTAATGTGAGAATGATATTGTGGCTATTGAGATGTCAAGTACATGAATGATATTCCTTGAGGAGCTTTGTAAACAATTGTATGTTATTGATTAAAAATGTCAAATTAAAATATATCCCCATGTGAGAAGGTGAGATATCCTTGCGAGGTTGATTGGCATATGGATTATTGCATTTTGCATTCATGGCATGGCATAACATTGAATACGTGGTTGTGATCACAATGATGAAAGATCCTGTAGGATTCTATGAAGGGAGTACTCCTTGCGAGGCGGGAAACCAACTTGATGATGATATGATATCAAGCCGGTGGTTGCGATCACCTGGTTGTTAAAATGTAAAAGGGCTTACGAGTTCCTATGATGCCCGTGGTTGCGATCACGAGGCGGGAGAACCCCTTGCGATGCAAGAAACCAATATGAATTATTGAACGTGGTTGTGATCACGAGAAAGCACCTTGCGAGGCTGCTAGAGGAAGTACCCCTTGCGAGGCGAGAAACCCATGTGAATGAATGATGTGGTGGTTGCGATCACCTGATGAAATGAAATCGGATTCGTGCATGTGCATTATCAAACAGTCGACATATGCATTAGCCATAGGTGCATGGCATTTGAGATGGGATGACCACGAGATGAGAAACCCCTTGCGAGGAGGAATTGAGTAAAGATTTAATGAATTGATGATGATAACTTATGAATGCCCTTATTGATAAGTGGCAATGTGATTGTGTATGTGCTTCTTCTTGCTTGTGTTGTGAACTGCGTTTCATGAGGCTTGTATGCCTATCATACTAATGTGATAATGATTAAATGATGAATTAATGATTTTATGGCAAAGCACACATGATGAATGAATGCATGTACACTTAATCTCAATATATGTATATTCGCCATTTTGAATGTATAACTCACTCTCCCATGTGGTCTCCTTTTTAGCATTGTGATACAGGTTTCCATGGGATGAGTTCGGATTTTAAATTAAAGTTTCGGGAAGGTAAATAGTGGTAGTGGAAGTGCCTTGGCCGGCATCATTTATGAATTTTAATATAAAGAATAAATTGTATATGATGATATTAATGATTTAGTGATTTTGGTCATGTATAAGATAATTGTGCATGCATGAATGGTGATCATATGTATTAGTACATAAGTGATGATTTGATGGGTAATTAAGGAATTAAACTTGAACAATATATACATTGATGGTGGTGGTGTTTGGATTAATGCCAATAGGTTAATAGGTAGGTCAATTATGAGATATGGGCAGTGGTGATAGTTGGGGCATGACCCCAGACGTATATGCATATTTATATTATATCTTAGGCAATGCATGTGCCTATTGTGAGTGCATGAATGGGTTATGATCTAAAAGGTTTACGTTAGGTGTTTGAATGCTTTGCCGATCCTTTTCTTATATCATCATATATGGGACTAGGCGTATGCTCGGTATACACATTCTTTTTCCGCTGTAAACTCTACTATTTTTGTATACCGTTATGGGCAAATTAGTTATCAATCCAGTTATATGTTGATAAATCTCACTCTTTGGTTCTCTGTGGTTTGGGTCTCGAGGTAATCGTGGGAGTGTTTTTGAAACTATTTCAAACGCGAAACATTTACTCGTATTTTTATTAATTATTATCTTGATTACATCGGGATTCGAGTCCAGAAAACTGAGTTGTTACAGTCTTAAGTGCACAGGTGTTCAAAGTAAAGACTATTAACACCAGGTATTTTTTCTATTTATCTTGTGTTAATTATTACTTTAAACACCAAACTTTTAAATCAAGTCTTGTTTATGATTTGTAACACCAGATTTTTTTAAATTTTCAATGTGAAAAATTGTTTTCCACACTAGTTATTTCTTACACCTCTTATATCCCGTGTTAATTATTCCTTTAACATCAAATGTTTCAGAATATCCGGTGTTAAATATGATTTGTAACACTTGTCTTTTTTGTACCGACATTAAAAATATTTTTAACACCTATGTATTTATTATTACTGGTGTTAATTTTATCAAATTTAACACATGTTTCAGCATTTAAACAGTGTCAAAATTTAACACATGTTCTGACCGGTGTCCGGGGTATGAAGTTTTGTGAACAACCGGTGTTAAAGATTCCTCACTTTCTCTCTATTTTACATCGTCTTAGTAAGAGTCTGATATTATAAACACAGGTTCAGTGGGAACATTATGCCCTTCACGTTAAGGAATGATTGAGTCAATTCCAATTCAGGGTTGACAGGACACCTCGGGAGTATACTTGTAGAAGGGACTCTGATGCTTAAGTCTGTATGAGAATTACAGAGAAATAGAAAGATTATGGAGGTAGTTAAGGATAGTAAATGCTGTCACTTGTGAAATTAATGAATGACTTTTATTTATAGAACTTCCCTAAGTATAAGTTGTGATTTGACCCCTAACAATGAACAATTGCTACAGTCTTTGTGTAGGAGCAACTTGCCTACTTGTGTCTGACTCTGATTTAGGTGTCATCTTTTCTAACCGAGGTTAGGTTGATAGATCCGTACCAGAGTCTGGTCATTAGATCGGTTTCAAGGTACTCCGTACCAGAGTCTGGTCATTACATCTTGGTACTTAGCCCCTTCTAGTGTTTGAAAACTATTTTGACCATAGTGATAATTCTTGACCGATGTTGATGTGTTTAATTAAGCCACTTAATTACTTAATTAAGGTTAATTAAATATAGCTTAAGGTTTCTTTAAATGAACGTTGTTTGGCATTCTTCAGAAAAGTGATGTGGCACGTGGATTGCTGACATTGTAGATTACGGTTGGTGCATTTCCTACACACTCTATCTTGTTAGAACGGTTATACCGTTGGGAGCTGAAGCGATATTGGCCTTATAGGTTGTGTTGTTTCCCATTCCACATCGTCCATGAGTTGCAAGGGTTGAACTTTGACCCATCACTACTTTGATGTCTATAAAAGGAGGGAGGTTGCAGCTACTTCTTCACTTTGCTGTTTTTCTACCCCAAAACTCTACCTCTCCGGTGTCTCTATTATTTGCACTCCGTCTTGGCCCGTACTAGAAGAACTATGAGACTCATTTATACAGGTAGCGATCTTTTTATCTTAACTTCTTAATCTTCTTTTATGTTGTCGGATATAACTATTAACAGTGGCCAAGCAAGGGACAACTCTGTGGAAATCATCTTTAACCCTTCCTCATGGCCACTTGAGGCACCCCGGCCTAGGTCATAATTCCCTCAATCGGATATCTGTAGATGGGTTAGGACAGGGTACTGAGGTGGTTAAGTTAGGAATACTAATCTAGAGTCTTCTTCTTCTTTTCATTTTTCCTCACCCTGGTCACCATTTTCTCCCTCATCTTCAATCCGAGATGCTGATTTTAGCATAGTTCACTACTACGCTGATGATACTGACTTTTACCTGACTATTCCCTTTTTAGAGCATGTTGTCATTTTCGATGCCGCTGGAACTTCTGCTGTTAGGACCGATCCTGAAGACACACACATTATTACGGGCGGGGTTGACTAAATGGCTCGCAAGGCCCAAGACCCTTGCTTCTGGGCTGCTAATGACATCGTCGCAACCATCATCTGGCATTCTAATGCTAATAAGAACCAAGAACTTAAGGCTGGTACATTTTGGCATTCAAGAAAATACGAAGAGTCCTTTGCCCTGTACGCTTATCAATTTGCGGACCGGGTTTGCCATATCCCCCGTGAAATATTTTTATTTTTTCATGAGTTGATGCTGACCAAGGTGGGAGTCCAGCTCCCATTCACAAATTTTAAGATGAGGGTATTGAAGTTATTAGACATTGCCCCTAGTCAACTACACCCCAATAGTTGAGGTTTAATCATCTCCCTTGAAGTTCTTGCCAAGCACCTAGGCTTCACTTAGTAGCCATCTTTTTCTGGTATGCTCAGGTAATGTGTCGTGGTAGTGCCAGTATGGGCTTCGTTAACCTAGAGTGTCAGAGCGACATCGTCAATTTTGAGGCCTTCATGGAATCTGCCAAAACTACGATAGCCTCCTTCCAAAATTCATTCTTTAAAGTCTTCACTAAAGGGACCGAACCCCGCTTATAGAAGGACGAAGAAGGCCAGTTTTTTATCCACACTGGCTGGACTCACAACATTTTCTCCTTAAAAGCTTAGTGTACACTGTTGAGGAACGCCAGCTTAGTAAGGGCTCCAGGGCCGTAGTGGACACCCTTCATGCCATCCCCTGGGGTGCTCCCTTGAAGTTCTGCTCCTTACTTGGCACTACAGAGACGAGGAATGACTACCTCACCTATTTGGGTACGTACCCCTTTTTTTTCTTTTGCTCCCGATTCATGTTATTTCAGTTCCAACCCTTTTTTAACTTGTACTTTTTTAGGACACATGAGTTCTGACGCTTTTAACCAACTCTGCCATCTTTTGGCCGGTATAAACGTTGATGCCTCTAAGGAAAATAGGGTCATTCTCCAGCTCAAAAAAGTTACTTCCCTCAAAATCCCCGCGGCCAACATTCCGGTTGGAGTTGCGTCCTAGAGGAGGAAGAAGAAGAAGAATTCCAAGGGCCACAGAAAGAAATAGAAGGTCACCAAGGATGAGGAGTAGAGAGACTTTGATAAGGGTAAAGTCATTATCGTTGAGGATGAACGAGTGAAGGAGACCATCATGACGACGTCAGTCAAGAGGGTCTTGATGAACTGGTGGAGAGAGTTACTTCTCCATCAACTGGATCTACCCTTCCATATCGGCTCAATGAGGGGTTAAACTCCAATGACATTCGCTTTGCCCTGGACATGGAGATATGGTCCATCTCAAGACTCTTTCCATCATCTATTCCCCTGTCATTGAAGGACCACTGAGGGAAATAGAGCGATTGAAAGAAAAGAACGCCCGCTTATTGTTTGATCAGGGCCAGATTCACTAGAGGATTAAAACCCTGAATGAAACCAACCAGGCCCTTTAAAAATCAGAGGGTGATTTAAAGAACAAAAATGACATGCTTCGTCAAGAGATGGATGGGCTAAAGAACTAAGAGGTCGGACTATTAAAGGATAATGAGGGCCTTTCCACTACAGTCAAGGAGGAACAAGCAAAATATTATAAAGATATGGAGTTGTTTGCCTGCGCCACTCTAGATGCCTTTAGCCACGTGGTCTGATAGGTCATCTTCCATAACAAGGTACTGATCTCAACCTGAATGGAATTAGGTTTTACAACAAATTTTATGGTAGAGAGCTAGTTACCGAGGTCAATGGTGAGGCCCATGTTCCTTCTGAATATCCTTCTAAGTTTACTTCATTGGCGGTGGGTGAAGATGACACTCCCCCAAACTTATTGAAGAAGTGTATAATGAAGACAAAAAGAAGATGACAACGGGGAAGATGAGGAAGAAGACAACCACGGGGAGCATGTTGACCCTTGAATTTTTATGCTTTCTTCTTATTAGCTCTGTAGACGGGATGAGCTCCGTCCATTTTGAATGATTGTCTTGACTTGGCCTTTTGTTCCCCCTCTTATTTTTGCTGGTGTGTAGCCACTAAATTTTTGTGAATGTTTTTTTAATGATATCGCCTTTTCTTTGCACATCGGTTTTTATACAAATATCATAACTTCATACTTATTTCTTTAATCATTTACGTTGTTCATAACTACACTTTGTAACTTAGAAATAATTATCTCTTTTAAATACTTCCAATATTAAAATTGAAGTGATAAGTGGATTTCGTTCTTCGCGTAAACTATAAAACATCGGATCAAATAACCGTAGTCCACTATGGGGCTTTATGCCACCCTTGGGGACAAAATTTCTTGTTCACACTTTGGGGTTTTTCATCCGCTCCAGTGTTTAATAACCGCTCTTGGGGCTTTATCAACCGCTTCGGGGTTTAATTTAATAATCCTTATTGGGGCTTTACTAGTCACTCTGGGGTTTAATTTAATAACCGCTCTTGGGGCTTTACTAGCCACTCTAGGGTTTATGTTTATTCAAAATTCACTAAGTCTTTTTAGACCGTGGTTAGCAAAATAAGAAGGGAAGAATCATATCTTTTTTGGAACTGATTTCATTTCTGGAGGAAGCACCCCGACTACATGCCTTATTAAAAACCTTATAGGCAAAACCCTATGGAAAAAACCTAGGAAAGGAAAAAAGTACATGGCTTGTGATATCGGTTAGCTATAGTACATATGTAAATTTTTGACATTCCACTTGCTCTTAAACATCTCTCCCTAGAAAATTTCTAAAAGGTAAGCTCTTCACGAAGTGACGTCATTTACCCGATATAGGCCTTCCCAGGTTAGTGCTAGCTTTCCTTGACGGGCGAAGCGGTTCCCCACCGAAGCTTTCCTCAAGACCAGATCGCCGACATTAAATCTTTATTTTTGTACCTTCATATTGTAGCACAAAGTGACTCTAGCTTTAATAGTTTGATCTCAAACAAATGCTACTTCCCTTACCTTATGAAGTGAGTCCAGCTCATTCTTTAATCTTGAACTATTGTTTTCTTCATTGAATTGCTAAACCCTTGGGGAAATTTGGTTCATCTCAACTCATTTTGGCTGGTGTTTAGGGTATGAAGTTCTCCGTAAACAACCGGTGTCAAGGATTCCTCACTTTCTCTCTATTTTACACCAATTCAGTAGGAGTCTGGTATTATAAACACAAGTTTAGTGGGAACACTATGCCCTTCGTGTTAAGGAGTGCTTTTAAGTTAATTCTAATCCGGGGTTGATGGGACACACCGAGGGTGTACCTACAAAAGGAACTCTGATGCTTAAGTCAGTGTGAGAATTATGGAGAAATAGAAAGATTACGGAGGTAGTTAAGGGTAGTAACTGCTATCACTTATGAAATTAATGAATGACTTCTATTTATAGAACTTCTCTGAATGCAAGTTGTGATTTGATCCCTGACAGTAAATGATTGCTACAGTCTTTATGCAGGAACAACTTGCCCACTTACTCTGATTCATGTATCAGCTTTTCTAACCAGGGTCAAGTTGACACATCTGTACTAGAGTCTGGTCATTAGATCGATTTCAAGGTACTCCGTCCAATTTTTGATTTGACTTAGCATTTACTTATATTCTATGATAATCAGTGTCGCTTGCCTTTAGGGACCAGTTTGCATACTGGATCAGTATTTATTATAACTGGTGTTAATTTTATCAAATTTAACACATGTTTCAACATTTAAACGGTGTCAAAAGTTCCTGCTTTGAATGCTTTATTTTATTCTTTTTTTAGATTAATAGACAATTTAATAAAAAAATAAACATCCATATGCATCAATAATATTTAAGGTCAATCATTAATATTCATATTAAAGCTAATTTGAACTATATAATATATACATATATCCCAAACATCAATAGATATAAATGCATAAAATACATAGACTTTGTGTCTTTAATCCCTTATATCACCTGAACTTCCCTTAGCTTTTTCTAATTTTGGACTATTCATGGAAGGATTGGGAACCCGAACAACTGTAACTGTATTAGAAATTTCCTTGTTCTCTGAGGCATGACTTCTACAGTCTGTAGCTATGGTCTCTCGCATCTACTATTGTAAAGTATCATCAACTTGAACATTCTCCTCTTGTCAAGGTGGTAATAATTTTTTCCTCTTTATCTTTTGAACCTAACAATATGTAAGTAACTCATCAAGATTGAAATATTCAAACAACATCCTGACAAGTATTAAATCTTTATTGTCATCTATACATAAAAAGAACAAAGAGCAAAGTTTTCCAATTTGAGAATAGTCAGATTGTTGAATGTTGAGGATGCATTGATACTTTATATTATCATTAATATAATCATAGGGACAATTTATTACAAAAGTAAAATGTATTGAAGTTAAAACTTATAATATAAATTAGACAATTAAAATCAAAATTGAATATATAAGTAAAAAACTTATCTAAGCTAATATAAAATCTAGTCTACAAGACACCTGTGTAGAGTGGGGGCATGAAGTAGTTTATACGATAAGGTAAATTTTTCCTCAATCTCACAAATCCGTGGGATCCCTGGGCCTATCAAAAGTTTAAATATGATATTGCTTAACAAAATAATTTTGTTGTCTATACCAAGTGAAAAAAATAATTACCTAATTAAATAAAAATATAATAAATGTATATTAAACATGAAAGATAATTATTAATTTTCTCTATATTATGTGGGGTGATATCTTGCGAGATGGGGAAATGGTCTTTGTTCTTGTCCCTAAGTTAGTATCCTTGATGATTTCTAAGAGTCCTCTTTGCCTGAGTCATCAAATAAATGAAAGGTAAGATTGATTTACTTAGCATTCAAACATGCACTTGAACAAAATATGCAACACATTCCCCTACCTTAGCCCAGTCAAGTGAATATGGATCTCTCACATTTTGATTGGAAATTAGGAAGTCTACCACAAGTCCAAGTTGAATTACCTTGGTGGTATAACTATCTACACAAATAGGTATATAAAATAGGAATCAAAATAAGCTACAGCCAAAAGATTGTAGAGTATAAAAATAGAGAGAAGCTACATATCAAACCTATATTCAGTGACAAGCCACTTTGTCTTGTTCTAAAACTAGAATGAATTCATTTACAATATACTTAAAAGAATAACTTGGGTAGCTAATAACTTGGGTAGCACTAGCTGCTTCCACAGTTTCAAACCACAAATACACAAAACCTGCACCATAGAACAAGAAAATTAATTTGAAAAACATAAAGGAAAAGAGCACAAAAAGTTACTATGTTGTTGAAACATGTCACACATTTATGAAATATAAACTTACTTATCTACAAAGATATGCTTCACCCTGCCATACTCATAATACTTTTCCTCTACATCTTCTTTAATGTCTATATTTTTTATATTGGTTATTAAACTAAGAATTTAACAACTTCTAAAAAAATAAAGATCTCTGATTTAGCATTAACTATGGGGTTTCTGCAATATAAAGAGCACCTACCAGTAATGCAGACAAGTATTTCCGTCTTAAACAAATTAGTCACATGTTGTAATTATAAGGATCATCCAATTATAAAAAGAACTCCAAAAAAATGCTAATTCAAACGAAGAAAAAAATTAATGGATATACTCACAATGAAAGTGTCATTAAAAGATGTAAAAATGAGAGCCATCCTTCTTTGGCTCTCTAACCTTTCTCCTTGACTATAGTAGTTAGAATTAAATCTCATACCCCTAAAACTAACATTAAATTAAGAGAAACCTAAAACAAAAGGTACAGGGTTGTTCATCTATTACCATTGCGTGTTTATTAATTTTAACAGAGTTCAATTAATGGGTTTAAAAAATACTTAGCCACATAACTGACTCCAAACCCTTCGGCGAAACCTCCTTCGTCACTGACCTATCCAGACCCTTCCCCTTCTTCTTTGCCTTCTTTAAAATCTTCTACATGAGGAATAAGTTGTGTGAGTCCTCAACTTTCACAATGGTCTCGTCCTTTGCAAGATGCCACTGGATCTCATCGCCAATGCGGGCATAGATGGAAATGACACTGTCGCCTTGTGGGAGATGGATAATAGTGAAATCACCGAATGTGAGTTCGATGTTGTATTCCTTATCAACGAGAGTGGGACGAGAGGGAGACGAGACTGGCACAAGAGTGAGAGGAGAGGGTTTTAATGTGAAAGGGAAAGGGTTTTGAGTGAGAAAGGTATTTTAATTTTAACTACACTAATTAACACTAGGTTAAAATTTAATAAGTGTTAAATGTTATCTCTATTAATTAATTAATACCGGGTAACAAAATGATAGGTGATAATTGTATTTTTCACACTGGTTATTTTATAATCTGGTGTTATAAATCAACAACTAACACTATTTATTTACAAAACTACTATTGCTTACTTTTTAACTCCGAATTTGTTAATATCTGGTGTTAATTTTAGATGTTAAATGTGTTTTTTGTAGTAGTGATAAAAGAAAATATAAAAGAAATGGGAAAAGGCTGAAAGTTCTAAAATGCGGTTAAGGCATTAAAAATCTTAATTATCACTCTCTTCTTTGCAAGCACTCATGAGGGAAAGAAGCAACCTGCCATTTTCATTTTCTTTCTTCCATTGCCATCAGTTGAAACTCAAAATTGGAGGTCCACTTCGTGTTAAAACTTGAAATCAACCACGTCTTTGAGACCGTGGAAGCAAGGTGAGTGTTCCAGTAGCTTTAATTTTAAGTTTCTTCTCTCCCTCTTATTTTCTCTCTCTAGCCAAAAATGGCTTTACCAAGGGGTTTTTCACAATTTCATTTTACCATGGTTTCAGAGCTTAGAAATGGTGTTTATGGCAATGGGTGTTCCAAATGTGTGCTTTCCCTTTCTCTCTCTCTCTTGATTAAATGGGTTCATGCATTTGGGGACTCTTGTTCTCATTTTTCTTGGTGATGTAAAGCTTGATGGTAGGGCGTGATTGACATCTCGAACAACTAGTGAAAGCTTGGAATCAAGGTAAGGGGGTGTTTAGTGTTATAATTAATTAGAATTGGGTATCAACCCTATTCGAGGTTCGTAAAGGAAATAACGTAATTAGTGGAATGTGTTGTAATTTGATGATATTTAGGAATTTAGTTATGTTGATGCAATGGGTAATAGTATAAGAAATTATGAGATAAAAATGAATGATAGTATGACATTAATTGATGAAATAGAGAAACGTTGATTTTAGAAAATGGGTGAGTTATGTTAATTAGTATATGGTGTATGATAAATTGACTTGCATAAGTTATGTGTGAATTGTTTTGGTGTATTTACAAATTAAACTGTACGGAGATGGAATGGTGGATTCAGGAATTATAGAATGAATGTAGGTGGTGAGCATGATAATTGATGTTTATGATGATTGTGATAGTTGTTGAGGAAATTAAGAAATTAATTATGAATTATGGTGAATAAGTTGTTATTAAATTGCTACATATGAAGATTATAGCATAAATATATTTAATAATGAATTGAAATGAAAAGATTAATGATTTTAAAAAGTAAATGACTTAGAATAACTATTAGGCGATGTGTACGGTGGATTTAGGAAAAATGTATGGTGAAATTGATGGTAGTGATGTTGACATTGGAAATATTGCTATCATAATAAATGACATGTTGCTACAAAATAAAATGGATAGATTAGGAGTTAATTAGGTATAAGGTATATTGGTATAAGAAAGGAATAGATAATTGATATAAACTAGTAAATAATAGTATGATGCAAATCGTGGACTTAGTTTCCAACTGATGAAACAGAAATGAGTGATAAGCTTAAAAGAATTTATGACCGGTGATAATTATTATGTAGGGTGTGAGTTGGATTATGATTATACTATTGATTGTACCTTGGATGTGATGTGAGAATATGACTATGTTTATTGTACTAAATTGCAATGTGTAATATGATTGAGATTTTGTTTTAGTAGGCTAGGTCTGTGTGGCCGCCCCCTTTTATTTAAATGATTGATGTTTGATGATTATTGGCGATGATGGTTCAGAGTCAGACTTAGAAGGGGGGTTGAATAAGTCACAGACTCTTTTGTGGAAATTATGAACCAAATAACACAAGTAATCAAGTGAATAAAAAGATAGAAGAAATCAACATAGAATTTATACTGGTTCACTTCTAACACAAGCTACGTCCAGTCCCTTCTAACTTGAAGGATTTCCACTATTGTAAAATCTACTTTACAATAACAGCACCAGACCTGTGCCATAAGTATTCTTGACTCCAACCACTTCTAGCTTAACCGAAGTATTCTTTCAACAAGCCACTCTTGGCTCAACCCAGTATTCTTTCGAAAGCCTCTTCAGGCAAACAGTCTTTCCTATGCAAACTAGTTCTAGTAACACACCAGACTTTTATAAAGTGTTTGAATGAAAGAAAAGAATGTTTCAGAACTTAGCATATAAGAGATGAACAATTGAAGTTATAAACTAAGTTTTGACACAAGACCGGGGTCTGCTAAAGGTAGAATAGAACAGAGAAGGTCTTTGTCTTACAAGAAATAAATAAACAAGAGATTTTTTTTGAACTTGAATGAGATTGAATAATAACTTAAAGAAATTCTCTCTATATGTTTTTCATGTTCAATCTTCCTTGGTATTTATAGAAGTTGGAGGATATGACCGTTACTGCTTCTTGAAAGGAGATATCGACGTTGGAAACCCTTTGAAGGTATTTTGCCTTAAGCTTCTTATTACCAGACCTTAAGGATGAAATGGACTCAAGAGGGATGGTACGAGACTTCTTTAGTGTTTTCATGAAAAAGGTTTCTCATGCATTTCCATGCATAAACCATTCAAAAACTAATTCATGATTGAGCGTTAAGTGGAATGCCAGAGCTTTCTGAAATATTGATGTAACATCCCAAAATTTATATAAACGATTAATTAAGAGAAATAAGTAGTGAATAATTAAATATGAATTGATTAATATCCCAAAAATATTGAAATGATTAAATTGGGATTTTTTTATTTTTCATAATTTATGGTGACTTAAATAGTTGAAAATAAGACCCGATTAAAATATGAGTGTCGGACCAAGTATCTCCGATTGAGGTGCTAGTGGTCAGAGCTATTAAGAATATTATTGGGAGTCTAAATATATAATTGGAATAATTTTTAGATAAAGTATTGAGCCCGAACAGAGATCCTATTGGTTATAAAACAAAAAATTTTAATGAAAGGATTAAATTAAAACACTTGAACTCTTTTTCCCTTCTCCCATTCACATTGATTCTTCTTCCCCTTCATACACTCTCTTTTCTCTTCATACTCTATCATCCACTCATCTCCTTCTTCTTCTAAAAACCCCAAGTGTGGTGTGCTCTAATGGTGTTATGCCTTAGGTTATGGGTTAATATGATTTTGAGAGGGTAATGCATATGGGTTATTAATGGGAAGCATTTATGATAAGAAACCCTAAGGCGGGGTGCTTTTAATATGAGTTTTATGAGGGCCTTGAGGGATACATGAAAATAGCAAAGAAGATGATGGAAAATGATGGACATTGATGATGGTTGTTGGGTTTTAGTGAGACCCTAACCCTATAATTTGGGGAAAATGAAAAATATGAGTAAAAGAGTATTTATTGGTGTTAAGAGAAAGTGTTTAATGATGTGTGATGGTAACATTGATGGTGGATGGCCATTAATGAGGTTAGATGTTTGGTAGTAGTGGTTGGAAACCAATTAACATGGAAACCCATGAATGGGTTTAGCCTTAAATACATAATAATGAATTTGGGGCACCTAACCCATGGTGGCTATGGTGAATTAAATGAAATAAATGGGGTTTGAGAATTTAAAATGTTATAAACACCAAGTAAATGAATATGAACATTTGAGTCTTGGTGGTTTAAATAGAAAATAATTGTGTGGTATATTGTATAATGTAGGAAACAACCCCATCGACCAGGCAGGATCTTCGGACCGCATTGATTTCTACTTCTCTTGAGGTAAGAGGGGGTAACTATTCTAAATGCATGATTTTATCCATTAGTGATGAGTGTATATAATGTGTTATGTTAATTTGGCTTGGGTGAATGATTTGATGATTATATGATTGTAATGAATTTAGAATAATTGGTGTTGTGTGGCATATGTTTTAGGATGATGATTGTGATGTTGAATTGATTCATATTAATGAGATTTGTTGTGAATGGTTTGGGACCATGATTTTGTTGATTTCAATGATGTTAAACATCCCATGATGTATGAATTGATAAAGAATGATTGCCACTAACTGTTGATGTGTATGAAATCCAATAGAATTAGTGATGGTTGAGAATAATGAGTATATGGAGTTCCACTAAGTGTTGGTAGTGAGTTGTGATTGTGGAGTGGCATTTAGAATGCATAGTGTGAGAGATGGATTAATTGGCATTTGCATCCATGGCATATCATTCGTTGTCTATGTGGAATGAAGCTTATGATGCTTCTTAAGAAATGTATGTTATGCACACATGTATATGTATCATCATAATGTATCATTTTGATTCATTTGGAATATGTTACTCACCTCCTAGTTGCCATTTTAAAAGTTTGATGTAGGTATGTTGAGCATCTGACTCTTTTTAGAGGTTGAGTCATAGTGGAGGTAAATATGGAAGGAAGGTCTATGAGCCTTGGCAGGCATTCTTTTGTATGAACACTTGTAATGTGTATATGCCTATTTTGGTTTATAAATATTGAATGATAATATATATATTTGTTTTGAGGGTCACTAGTGAAAATTGAGCTTTGTATGTTTTGAAGGGCCAATTTTTGGTAGTGACCTTAACAATGGTTGTGTTTGATGGAATACAATGACTCTACTTATTATATTGATGAATGAATGTTGATCATTAAGTTTCATGGCCAATTGATGGCATTGGTGTGTATATTTATTTATGAATTAATCAAATTGTGAGGATTGTACACAAAAATTATGCATAATTGAGGAACCAATAGGGTCAAAATGAGTTTTATGAGCTTGGGATAATGTGTGATGGATCTAATAGCTTAAGTATATTAATTATGACTTGTAGAAATTGGAATGGGTCAATTCTATTAAGAATAGGCCCTTGAGTTGCACAAAAATGACTCAAACCAGGTAAAATGCATTGATGTGCATAACTCTCTCATTTTAGAGAATTTTTGAGTGTGGCCAGTGGCTACACGTCACAAATGATGTATATATATTGGTGTTAAAATTTCGTAGCGTTTAGCACTCGTATGAAAAATGTTAGGGGGTTGGAAGTCCAAAAATCATGCTTTTCTACATAAAAATAGCAGCAGTACCGTCTTGTATCGATTCAAGGCTCTCTAAATCAATTCAAGAGGTGTTGTTTTCACTGTTTGGGGAGTCAGGGGCATTTGAATCGATTCATATAGGTTTGAATTGATTCAAGGACCCCTATTTTCACTGTTTTTGGTTCCAGGAACGTTTGAATCGATTCATACGGGCTTGAATCGATTCAAGGGGTCCTGTTTTCACTATTTTGGACTCCAGAACCATTTGAATCGATTCATGGGGTGCTTGAATTGATTCATGGCCCTGCTTTCACACTTTTTCCTTTATTTTGGGGTACAATTGGTATTGTTTGACTATGATATGATTGTACAATAACCTACACGCATAATTAATACATTTTAACAATTCAATGGACCATCCTTTGACCTTCTACCACTCCTCTTCATTTTCTTAAAGTAATTGTACACTTCCGCTAATCCTTATTGGTGATCATGAGATTGATGACCCAAGACTCACTCTTGATTTAATTATCTATCTTTTCATATCTTCATATATGGGATAGGTTATCTACAATGATCCGGGGTTACTCGTTGAAACTTATTTCGTGATTTTTCTTTTCCCAAAATTATTTTCTTTTAAATCATAAAAAATTTATCCTTACCTTTAGGGTGTCTCAATTGACACAGTCTCCGAACTTGATCAGTATGCGCAGAGGTAAGTACGCTGACAGTTGCTACTCATTTTGATCTTGTTCCTTGTGTTTTTTGATGATAAGCACGCAAATATGATAAGAGCATGAATCTCAATGCATCACTAAAATAGAATTTTGGAACTTTGAAAATGTTTCTTCGAACAGAATGCTTCTAACAGACTTTGGATAACCTACCTGACTTTTAGAATGCTAAAGTTTCCCTTTTGTTTTCATAACCTATTACTTCTATCCTGGAAGATACTTAGACGCACAAATAAATTATAAACAATACAGACTTTACTTCAAACAAAAATACTTGATGGATGATATAAATAAATTTAGGGATATAAAATCTAGAGTCTGGTTCAATAATACTTAAAATTCTTTTTCATCCAGACTTTTTCTCAATAGGCGATTTGATGATTTTCATGATATAATGATTATTGATGTATGATTTTGCACTTGGGGCCTGATTTGTATGGCTTCCCTTTTGTTGTTGATGAAAATAGATATTTGGTGATTATTTGATAATAAGAGGTGTTATGTTTGGGGTCTGGTCTGTGTGGTCGCCCTAATGCATGTTTATGGGTTGGGTCTGTGATGGCCACCCTTTAATAATTAAACTGTGAGGCTTTTATGCCAATTAATGAAGAAAATGGAATTTAAAAATTAAACTTATGTGATTTGTGTGATTGGGGACGACCAATGATATATGTTGCCCGTCGCTTTTGGCTCCCGTGGTCAAGTAAGACCCAGTTAAGCTACCTAGTGGTCAAGTAGGACACAGTGGTTGAGGTGAAGAGCCAAGTTGACCTCGGTAGTCCAAGTGGGTTCACGGGGTGTCAAGTAGGACCCATAGCTAAAGGTTGATCCTTTTAGTATCCAGATACTAGGGCGTCATGATAATTATTTGAGAGTCAGTTGTGTTTTATATGATTTAACCTATATGATGATTGTATTGGTGATTACTATGTTAATTGAAGTATTCAAATTGAAGGTAAATTATATTGGCTTGCATGTTATTGTGGTTAGCCTAGTGGGCTTGTTATGGTAATAGAAAAATAGTGAATTTGATGATTAATGGTTCAAATAAGGTAGTAGAAAGCTTCAAGAGTTAGTTCGGTGTGTGTAATGTTTTAATCTGGCCCGATGGGCTTATGATAATTATGCATATTGTAAGGCATTTAATGATGAAGAATGAATGTGTAGGTAAAGTATATGATTTAGTTTATATATATCGTTCTATATTGATTTCGATTGTGAACACTCACCCTTGCTATGGTTTATCTTCTTTTTAGTAACCAATGACAGGGAAGACACGGATGCCCTGAAGGAAGACACCAAGTGAGGGGCGGTTACTAAGGAAGGAATGAAATTGATGAACATGTGATGATAGTCTTAAATGAAATTGGTTTTATGTATGTATGTGTTGCACAATGGATAACCTGATGTGTGTTGTTCTGTGTTAGGTTAGATTGTGATGATGATGCTTAATGTTTAATGATTATGCATGATAGAATGATAATAGTACTTGATGATTTGAGAATGTGGAATTGGTATGTATGATGTTGTGATTGTGTGGGAATGGCACGAAGCCATTCATGAAACTAGATGAATTAACTATGGGCAGGTAAATTGTGCCCCTTTGTGTGCATTTATATAAAAGTGTAATTATGTCAAAGATCGTGTAGGGATATTATCTAGTGAGGATTGATGACTAAAGGATTAATAAAATAACATTATGCATATTAGGTGAAAATTAGCGAGTTTAGGAACTAAAAAGGTGAAATGGAGACCCGATGGGAATTTGAACCCAGAGGGTGCCAATAGGTTCCCTAAGTCATTTAAGACTTGTGCGTGTAGGCGTTGCTTGGTTTGAAGTCCAATTGATAGGTTCCATGCATTGGTGATAAGTCTTGAAAAGACTTAATTATTTCTTCTTTTATTTAACATAATTCATTAATTATTGTTTAGTTTTGACTTTATTATTTAATAATTTGTTAATAATTCGTGTTTTAGTTATTTATTTCAAAAGTGTTTTATTTACGTAAGAAAACGGTTAAAAACATTAATTAGTTAAGAGTTTATGATTATTTATAATTTCACTAAGCAGCCAGCGTACAAATGCTAGGCAATTATGTGTTTATTGGGGCAGGAACAGGTTGCACTCAAGCTAAGTAGGAAAATCCGAATGAAATTCCTAAAAACCGAGTAAGATTTCACAAATCCGAGTGAAACTCCAAAAGTCCGACTGGGAAATGCTTCAAGACACCGACTGAAAAAGGGAATAGAATAACCGTATGAAGAACCCGAGCGAGACTTTAAAAGCACCGATTGAAAAATACGTCAACTTCAGAATGCTGATTGAATAATCCATAACGCTCAAGCGAGCAAACTCACGCTCAACCGTGACTCCAAAATATCACTCTCGCCCAAGCTTCTCCATCACGCTTAAGCTAAGAAAGCGATACTGCAGTGCATATTCCGAGCTCGCTCAAGCGAGAGTCCTTCACGCTCAAGCGTGAAGGCAAGTTATTTAAACACCGACTATTCCCTCCAAAGAGACACTCGGCACCAGTGCTGTTCCTACCGCCTTCTCTCTTACTTTTGTACCTTTGTAATTTAAGTGCTGAGCTGTTATTAGTTAATGCTGAACTGTAATTTGTTAAGAGCTGAGCTGTAATTAGTAAGTTATTCCGTAATTATGTAATTAGTTAGTTAGTTTAGTTATTAACTTAGCTTTCTAAGTGATTAGTTAAGTTAGTTAGTTAGGTAGATGCCTATATATATGCTTGTATATATTCTATAACATCATTAAAGAACAAAGTACATGGAATATAATTAATTTTCCATTTCCAACATCTCTCTAATTCCTTTCACTCTCTAAACTCTCTCATCCATGTCTTTCCAACTTCCTTCGATAGAACCAATGTCGATGGATTTCTAAATTCCTAAGGTTGGGATTGCAAAGGTTTGCGATGGAATCTTGAAGGTGTATTGAGGAAGTTGACTTCTAGATCCTGAGGAGAACGAGCTGAGGAGTGGATCTGCTTTGCTAGATTGACAAATCTAGATCTGATGAAGAACTTCACCAGTGAGGAATCATGGTTGAAGCTTAGGTAACTTCCAGTTTTCTAACTAATTCAGGCCTAGTAATTAGGTGAATAATTAGAGTTCAACCTCCAATTTCGCATTAGATTCGTATGTTAATCGAGCACTTGAGGGATTAAGGTTTGATGCATAAGAGTTAGCATTTTTCACCTAAGGAATTAGGGAATAACCACTTACGGATTGTCCTCTTGATGTTTGAACTCGATTGAACCTCAATTGTATTTTCTTGATGAAGTTGTAAACTGAAGCAATCCTAACCTATCTTTTATCAATCGTATTTCATCCTTAATACTGTCTCTGAAAAATATAAAAACTTAGAAAATATAAAATCAACAAAAACTGAATGAATCCTTTGATCATTGTGTTGGTTCAGCTTGTATCTGTCCAAGATTGAGGTACTTACCACAATCCCTGTGGGACGATCAAATATAATACAATTTTAACGACTGGTGCGCTTGCCAAAGAATAAATCCTCTGAGAATTACACACCAAGTTAATGACTCAGAGATTTAGCATCAAGTTAATGGCGCCGTTGCCAGGGATTGTTGAGTAATATCAATAATCCTTGGACCGGTACTAGACTGAACCGTTTACTTTTGTTTGCATTTAGTATGTAGTTTGATTCTTGTTTTTAGTATAAGTAGTAGTAGTTGTTTGTTGTTGTGTAGCAGTAGCTTTGAATTGCTTTTGTGTTTAACATTTGGTGTATACAGTCAAGGAACAGAGGAGAGCCTTTCTTCTTTGATCCTGATATCGATTTGTTAGAACGTAAACTGAGAAAAGAGAAAAAGCAAAAAGAACAAAAAGAAATGGAACAGAGGAGAGTTACACTAGGTGACTACTCCCGGCCGACTGAAGAAGGATCGCAATCTAGCATCCTTAGGCCACCGATTGCAGCTAATAATTTTAAATATAAACCGGCTTTGCTGTAATTGGTTAGAAATGAACAGTTCGGAGGAAGTGAGGTTGAGGATCCAAATTTGCATCTAGCAACCTTCCTCCAAATTTGTGATACAGTAAAAATGAACGGAGTCCCTGAAGAGGAAATTCAACTGAGATTGTTTCCATTTTCTCTAAGGGACCGAGCTAAAGCCTGGTTGCAGAGTCAACCGAGAGGCAGTATTTCTACTTGGGAGGACTTGTAAAGAAAATTTTTGATTAAGTACATTCCTTCTTCTAAATATACAAAGTTGCGCACAGAAATCATGTGTTTCCAACAAAGAGAAGGTGAATCTTTGATGGAAGCATGGGATCAGTATAAGGAGAGTTTGAGGAAATGTCCTCATCATCAGATCACCGATGTGCAACAGGTTACTATATTTTATAATGGTGTCAGGCCAGCTACCAGAATCCTGATTGATGCCTCAGCTGGAGGCTCATTAACAACTAAAACTATAGAAGAAGCCATAGAGCTGATTGACGTTATGGCTTCTAATGAATGTCTGATTAGTGAGAGGAGCCAAGTCCCTAAGAGAGGGATATTAGAACTAGAATCACAAGATGCTTATCTAGCTCAGAGTAAGCTGATGACTCAGGCTTTGGAGAAACTAAGCATACAGATTTCAAAACTCCAAAAGCCGAGTCAAGTTTCTATGATAAGTTGTGACTTTTGTGGTGGAGACTATGAAAATGGAATGTGTGATCCAAATGTGCCTTCCGAGCAAGTGAACTATATGGGGCAGCAACAATATCAAAGGAATTATCCTTCTAATTCCTTTAATCCTAATTACAGGAATCACCCCAGTTTTTCCTGGCAGAAAGGCCCACATTTGAATCAGAACATCCCACAAAATCAACCCACAAATAGACCACAACAACCTTCTCACCCTCCTGTTAAAGAAAAGTCAGAACTTAAGAATGTACTTTCTCAGTTCATCCAGGCCACTCAGGCCAGTTTTAAAAATCAGGAAGCGTCCATAAGAAATCTAGAAAATCAAGTCGGACAGCTTTCTAAGCAATTAGCTGAGAGGCAAGCGGGCAATTTTCCTGGAGATACCGAGGTAAATCCAAGGGAACATTGTAAAGCTATAACCACTAGGAGTGGAAAAATTCTTTCTCCACCTATGAGTCAGGAAATAAGCTCAGAAAAATATAAAGAAAAAGAAATAGTGCAAGAAACTGAGCAGGTTAATAATGAAGCTGAAAATGAAAATGAAACAGAAAAAGAAAAAGAAAATAAAGTCCACCAAAAGAAAAAAAAAAAGGTTGATCTGATTCTGGAGGAAGCTTTTAAGTTGACTCCTGAAAAACTGAGGAATGCTCCATTTCCACACAGGTTTAAAAAGCAAATAGAAGAGCAAAAGTTTGCTAGGTTCTTAGATGTATTTAAGAAACTTCACATAAATATCCCTTTTGCGGAGGCATTGCAGGAGATGCCTTCCTATGCAAAATTTTTGAAAGAGCTATTGTCTAAGAAGAGGAAGCTTAAGGGGGATGAAATGATTGCTCTCACTCAAGAGTGCAGTGCAATTATCCAAAAGAAACTTCCTCAAAAGTTAGAAGATCTTGGATCTTTTACAATACCATGTGCAATTGGGGATATTCATGTAGGAAGTGCTCTTTGTGACCTAGGAGCTAGTATAAATCTGATGCCTCTGTCTTTGATGAAAAAATTAGGAATTAATGACCTGCAACCGACTCGCATGTCTTTGCAGTTGGCTGACAGGTCCATTAAATATCCCCAGGGGATGCTGGAAGACCTGTTAGTTAAGGTAGACAAATTTATCTTCCCAGCAGATTTTTATAGTGTTGGATATGGAGGCTGATCGAGAAATTCCTTTGATCTTAGGCAGACCCTTTCTAGCTACAGGCAGAGCATTGATTGATGTAGAAAAGGGTAAACTCATGCTGAGAGTTCAGGAGGAGCAAGTAACTTTTAATGTCTTTAATTCCATGAAACATCCGGCTGAAAAGATGGATTGCTTAATGATTGAAGAAATTAAAAGTTACAAGACTCTAATGCTTTTAAAAACTAAAGAAGAGGTCTTACAAACCTTTTTGGAGGATGACTTTGACTCTGAGACTGAGGAGTTAAATGACTCTCATTCAGAAATGCTGAACCTACTGGAAGTATTGGAAGTAGGTGATTTTGAAAAAGAAAAGAAAAATGATTTGAAAATTACTGAAGTTGAGAAAGGAAAGGAAGTTTTTGAAGAAAAATATGATTTAAAACCTTTGCCTTCTCATTTGAAATATGTTTTCCTGAGAGAGGACGAAACACATCCTGTCATTATTAATGCTCACTTAAAAGAAAAGGATGTTGACAAATTAATAGGGGTTTTAAAGACACATGAATCTGCGATTGGCTGGAACATTTATGATTTGAAGCGAATCAGTCCATCATTTTGTATGCATAAAATTCTGATGGAGGATGACTATTCCCCTGTAGTTCAGCCACAACGCAGATTGAACCCCATAATGAAAGAGGCTGTCAGGAAAGAGGTGGTCAAGCTTCTTGATGCAGGAATTATCTATCCTATCTCGGACAGTGCTTGGATCAGTCCGGTCCAAGTGGTGCCCAAGAAAGGAGGGATGACAACTGTTAAAAATGAAAAAGGTGAAGTCATAGTTACTAGACCGACCATAGGTTGGAGAATGTGTATAGACTATAGAAGGCTGAATGACTTCACTAGGAAAGACCACTTTCCCTTGCCATTCGTTGACCAAATGCTTAAGAGGCTGTTGGGTCATGAATACTACTGCTTCCTTGATGGTTACTCGGGTTGTAACCAAATTGTGGTTGACCCAAAAGATCAAGAGAAGACAGCATTCACCTGTCCATATGGAATCTTTGCCTATAGGTGCATGCCATTCGGTTTGTGCAACACTCCAGCAACCTTTCAAAGGTGTATGCTGGCAATCTTTGGGGACATGGTGGAGAAATTCATTGAAGTATTTATGGACGACTTCTCTGTCTTTCGTAGTAGTTTTGATACATGCCTCAGCAACCTATCTAAGGTGCTGGTGAGATGCCAGGAGGCTAACCTTGTCCTTAACTGGGAAAAGTGTCATTTCATTGTTAAGGGAGGGATAGTCCTTGGCCACAAAATCTCTGCTGAGGGCATTCAAGTGGATAGAGCCAAGATAGAAATCATTGAAAAACTTCCTCCTCCGATCAATGTGAAAGGAGTGAGGAGTTTTCTAGGATGTGCTGGCTTCTACAGAAGATTTATAAAAGATTTTTCAAAAATAGCTAAGCATTTGACTGACTTGCTTGTAAAAGATCATGTCTTTGTGTTTAATGAAAACTGTGTCAAGGCTTTTGAAAATTTGAAACAATGTTTGACTTCAGCTTCGATCCTTGCAGCACTCGATTGGTCTTTACCATTTGAATTAATGTGTGATGCAAGTGACTTTGCAGTCAGAGCTGTGCTGGGTCAGAAAAAAGGAAAATTAACTTATGTGATTTATTATGCTAGTAAAATGTTGAACGAAAATCAAATAAATTACACCACTACTGAAAAAGAAATGCTTGCTGTGGTGTATGCATTTGATAAATTTCGTGCTTACTTGATTGGTGCTAAGGTCATTGTATATACAGATCACTCGGCAATCAAGTACTTACTAGCTAAGAAAGAATCTAAGCCAAGGCTGATCAGGTGGGTTCTTTTACTCCAGGAGTTTGACTTAGAAATAAGAGATAAAAAAGGAGTAGAGAACTCAGTTGCCGATCAACTGTCTCGTCTAGAAGGTGAATCGGATTCTATTTTGATAAAGGAAGAATTTCCAGATGAGAGGTTGATGGCAATTATCACCGGGCCATGGTATGCTGATATGGCCAACTTTAAAAGTGCCTCAGTGGTACCTGACGGTTGCACATCACAAATGAAGAAACAATTCTTTCATGAGAGTAAAACCTTTCTTTGGGATGATCCATTTCTATATAAAATAGGAGTAGATGGCGTGATCAGGAGATGTGTGCCTGAATCCGAGCAGGAAAGGCTCTTATGGCATTGCCATGACTCCTATTATGGAGGACACCATAGTGCCTCCCGAACAGCAACAAAGGTTTTACAGAGTGGCTTTTATTGGCCGACTATCTTTTAGGGTGCTAAGGTGTATGTGCAAAGGTGTGATAAATGTCAAAGGAGCGGAGGTCTCTCTGCTAAAGCCGGCATGCCTTTGAGAAATATTTTAGTTGTGGAATTATTTGATGTCTGGGGTATCAACTTTATGGGACCATTTCCAAAGTCGTTCTCCAATGAATATATACTTGTTGCTGTAGATTATGTCTCCAAGTGGGTGGAGGCAATCCCGACCAGAACCAATGATGCACATATGGTGCTTAGCTTTATAAAGAAGAACATTTTCTCTAGGTTTGGAGTTCCGAGAGTCCTCATTAGTGATGGGGGGTCACATTTTTGTAATAAAATAATGGAAAAAGCCCTGAGGCACTATGAGGTCTTGCATAAGGTATCCACTCTATACCATCCACAAACTTGTGGACAAGTTAAGCTTTCAAATAGAGAAATTAAAAGAATTTTAGAGAAAGTGGTCGGGAAATCTAGGAAAGATTGGTCGGTTAAATTGGATGATGCATTGTGGGCCTATAGGACAACATTTAAAACTCCGATTGGCATGTCCCCGTATCAGTTAGTTTATGGTAAGGCTTGCCATCTCCCTGTGGAGTTGGAACATAAAGCACGGTGGGCCACAAAGCTGTTAAATCTGGATTTTGACCAATCCCAGGAGGAAAGAGTTCTGAAACTCCATGAACTTGAGGAGTTCCGACTCAACGCTTATCAGAGTACCTCCATCTATAAAGAGAAAACTAAGAGGTGGCATGATAAGTGGATAAATAAAAAAGAGTTTCAAAAGGGCGATAAAGTCTTGTTGTTCAATTCCCAATTAAGACTCTTTCCTGGAAAGCTCAGATCTAAGTGGTTGGGACCTTTTATTGTAAATGAGGTCTTTCCTCATGGTGCAATCGAATTGAAAGACCCGACCACCGAGAGAACTTTTAAAGTGAATGGCCAACGACTCAAACTCTACTTTAGAGGAGAGTTTGATAGGCAGAAAACCTCCATACTGCTGCAGGCATCTTCTTAGATGCCAGAAGGTCATGCTAGTGACCTTAAAGAAGCGCTCTAGGTAGGCAGCCCTACGTTCCGAGTGTTATATTCTGTAAATTTGGAGTAAAAAAAAATATAAATAAATAAATAAATAAATATATGAATAATGTTTGAATAAAATTTGTGAAGTTTTAAATAAGGGTTCGGTGATCAGATTTCATCCATTCCTTGGTTTGAATTAGAATCAGTATTTGGTACGCTTGAGCGAATTTATTTACGCTCAAGCGTAACTCTTTTTTAGTTAAACATGAATGAAGTCCGATTCTGATTCTTCCATTCCGCCCAGGCGAAACATTGTCAGCTTAAGCGAGAAGCTTCTGCTATTGATTCACGCTTAAGCGATTGCTTAACGAGCTTGAGCGAGAATGGCATACTCGGATCACTGTTACTCATTCTTAACCCTTTTTCCCGACTGAAAACTCTTCACTCGTCATTCTTCAATAAACTCCCAATTTTGATGTTGAATAAAAAGGGAGACTTTAATAAATGATTTCTGATCGTTGATATAATGAACGGGTCAGATGATGGAGGGTGACTTGTCTTAGTCGGCCCTTTTATCACTCGGTCTCTCATTTAATCCACTCGGTCAGTCATTCACTCTTTCACTTTCTTTCACTCGTTTTTCCGTTCTTACGTCCACTCATTGTTTATTCATTTGTTTTTCATTCTCACCCGGTATAATCCACTAGGTATTCATTCACTCGTTGTTTCGTTCCACCTAATTTCTTTCTCGGTTTTCTCTCACACTTTGTATTTTTCTTTTTCATCCACTCGTTTTTCATTCACTCAGCTTTTCACTCATTCACTCGTCACTCATCCACTCGATATCATTTCCACTCATTCTTTCATCCACTCTTTCACTCTTCCAATCGTCAGTTATTTTACTCGTGTGTTCCTCCACTCGTTCTTTCTTTCACTCGGCCTTACTTTCATTCGTTCTTTCTCCCACTCGCTTTTCTACCTACTCGTATCTCACTGTAGTTGTCCACTCGTCTATTCATTGTTCACTCGTCTCTCATGCACTCTACTTTATTCATTCATTCTTTCACTCGTTCTTGTATCCATTCGTCCTTCATTCACTCAGGATCATTTCCATTCAGTTTTCATTCACTTGTTCTTTTAATTTACCTGATTTCTATTTTTTTTTCGTTCCTTCACCCATCTTTCCGAAATTTTCTCATTCACTCATTTTTCATCACTGGTTTCCTTTTATTTTTCAGTTTCTCGTATGATTCTGTCATTCTCTCATTTATTCAGCCGACCTCTTTCTCGATTTTGGTTCACTCGGGATCTTGTTCATTCATTCATTCACGTGTCGTTCTTCCATTTTTTCTTCCACTCACTCTTTCATTTACTTATCACCTTCATCCGATCGGTATATCTTTCACTCGTCCCATTTACTCAGAATTTATTTTTATTCGTTCTTTTTCATTCGTTCTTTCTTCCACTCATTTTTTTTCATCCACCCTCATGGTCACTCGTCTTTCTTGTATCCACTCGGTTACTTTTTCACTATTCTGTTACTTTTTCTTGTATCCACACAGTCTCTCATTCCCGCACTCTATCTTTAATTCATTTGTCCTTCCACTCATATCAGTTCTTCCATTTACTCAGCCTTCTCTGCACTCGATGTTTTGTTCACTCACCACTCGGTAGTTCTTTCTCAGTCCTACTCAGTCTTTCATTTATTCGGTATGTGAGCCCGAGCAAGAGTGCTTTATCGAATACCATATTTTCTTAAAAAAAATAAAAAATAAAAAAATAACATTTAAATAAAAATAAAAATAAAATAAAATGAAATAACAATAAATAAAAATAATAAAAGAAAATGGAGCATTGGTACGCCAACATTTCAGCGTGCTTACGCGTTTCTCAGGTAGCGGGTTCAACACTATAAATATCCCTTCAGTGTACCAACCCTAAATTTCTACGCTAAAACTTAGGTTCTTGAAGACGAAAAGGCACATTTGTAATTCCTGAGAAAGGTACCATCTTTTCTTTTAACTCTTTCAATTTTTAGTTAAATAATTCGTATTGTACTATTTCATTGTAAAAATTTATTCCATTGTTCATAGCCATTTGACTCACATTTTTTTTCGTTTGTTGTGATTTTTGGTTTTTGTTACTTGTATTCATTTAGGATGTTTATTATCATCATTTTAAAATCATTCACTATGAAAAGGAGATCTCAAAGACTTCTGTAGAAACCTATACAGAGCTCTGCAGAGGGAAATGAGATGAAAAACAAAAGAGGAAAAGAAAAAGAAGTGGTGACGGTTGAAATTCCTGATTCTCCATCTCATGAATCAAGCCCAAGTCCAGCTGCGAGGACAGAATCTCCGGTGAACAGATATTATGATGGGCTTAGGTTTCGAGATGCGAAGGCTGCCCAGGAATATAAAAAGAAATTCAAAACCAGGGGAGTCATAAGGGACAGAGCTCTTGTCCTTGAAGGAGACAAATGTGCTGATGATGTTGTCCAAGCTGCCATGATTCAAAGAGGCTGGCAGTTTTTCAACGAAAATTTGGGCCATGGATACCAGGAACTCACCCGAGAGTTCTATGCTAACCTCAGAACCCACTCAAGAAAAGACGACTTTCCATTTTCTTCCTTCCTGAGAGGAGTCACCATTCCTTTAACTGGTGACATCCTGAACAAACTTCTGAAAGTACCAATTCTGGAGGAGGAAGGATGCCAGTACACGTGGAAAGTTGATATTTTTCATCGAACAGAGAATGCAAATTTGAGGAAAGATATATTAGAAGAATGATGTCAACCAGGCGCTGCTTATCTGACAAGGGTTGATGGTCGACCAAAGAGTGTCAAGAAAAATTCTCTAAACCATCTTCCACTGTTGTGGTGCCATTATATCCTCTCATCTCTACAACCGGTGATGCATGCAACAGAAATCACCATTAAAAGGTTGGTATTGATGTTCTGCCTGATGAAGGGTTGGCATGTGAATCTCGGTGAGCTGATCTTAGAAGAAATGATGAAAAACCTGGACAAGAATCTGCAACTGCCATACTTCTCGGTTATCACCTTGCTAGCTCAAAGGTATCAGGCTAAGGTCAACTATGCTGAGTTGACGAAGGTCAAGCCTGAAAGAGTGATGGATAAGCAGTGGGTGAAAAGCCATGTTGATAATTTTGTGCCCAAAGAGCCCAAGCGTCCCAGGCAATCAGCAGGAGCCGGTTCTTCTTCTTTTGACATTTCTATGGTGTTAACAGGAATTGCAGGTCATGAAGAAGATGCAACTTGGAATCTATGATCGGGTCTTGAACCACGATCTCATGCTCAGGACGATTGCCACCAGATTGAGGGTAAAGCACACAGCAGAAATGGGAGCCCCACCTGACAGAGATGCATGGTTGGCCTCCATTGGATTCACTATTCCCTCTGAGGACGTACCCCTGGCAGCTGACCTCCCACCATCTTTAGAGCAGAACGAAGAGAATGAGGATCAGGATGATTGAGTTGTTGCTTTGTATTTTTATTATGCTGTTTTTATGTAATGACTTGACTTTATTTTAATATTTTTCTGAACAATGAATATTTTCTTGTGGTTGTAATGAAATTTTATGTCTTTATTAATTTGTTGTTATTATTTATTCTCAATTGTATCGATAAATCCATGCATGCCAGTCCAAGTAATTGCTTTCCAGGCACTGCCAGTCAGGTAAAAGGGAAGTATTCTATTACTCCGACTCCTTCATTGATATTCCGACTCTTTAATTGATAAAATATGTTTATTGTGCTTAATTTCAAATCCATCTTAATAATTTAAAGTTTACTGATTCTTAAGCTTTAGTCGGGTTAATGAATTAATTGGCATTGTTTGACTCATGATCCCTGCCCATAACTATTTTTCATCATTAATTAATTGTTTACTCGGCATGCTAGTTAGCAATCTAAATGTATGACCTTACATTAAGTTTGGGGACATGACTGGCTGATTAACTATTATATTTGTAGCTTCTGAGCCTTTATTATTCTTTCCGAGTGAACCTGCATGCTAGTTAGTAAAACAAAATTTGCTTCAGTGCTTGCTAATTGATTGTATGCCAGCCAATCGGAAATGATGAAGGCCTTCTTTGTTAATTTAGCCAGGGCCAAAAATTAGCCTTCCTAATATTTTAAATTATCCTTTGACCCAATAATTATGTTTAAGCCTGAGACCCCTTTATTCTGTTTATTCACCTAACGTTACAAGCCTATATATCTAAGAAAAACCGACTGAATTTACCCCTAGATGTTTCACTGATGAATTGCTCAGTCTTACTTATTGCTAGGGACTAGCAAGTTCTAAGTTTGGGGATGAAGAGTGTGCCTAACAGCAATTAAGGACACACTCCGACCTTGGTTATAGATGAATAACTAGAGAAATGAAGGGAGAAATAGAAAAGCTGAGAAGAAAAAAAAATCAGCAAGAAAAAAAAAAGAAGGTGCAAAGCACACAAAAAAAAAAATTTTGTGATCGGAAAAAGATGGAAGGAAAGAAAGCAAAGAAAAAGTCAAAAGGACTGAAAGGAAAAAAGGTGCAAAGCCCCGTAAGTTGTTAAGTTAGCATTTACTCGGAAAATAATGGAGCTTGCTAAGTAGAGTCAATTAAGTTAAAATTGAGTCAAGGCATCAATGGATACATCTTGTAACCTGTCACTGACTCGGAAAAACAATAATAGAGCCGGTAGCGCAGCCCCATTATAAGCTTAAAAAGCCCTTACTGATCTGATTGTGCTGACATATTTCATAATGTTTAGAACTGTTGCAAGCCTATGTTTATCTAACAAGTACGCAGGTGATGAGTGCATTCTATTTACCCTATACACCGAGAGAAGAGTGAAACACTGACCCAGTGAGGAAGGCATCACCATCTTGTTTCCCAAAGGAGGTGTAAGTTAGTATATTTTCAGAAATTGCGAAAAGAAAGCATGGTCGGTATTCAATAATTATAGCATGAACTAAGTTAAGGAAAGGTTGATTGTGTTGAATAACAGCTTGTTAGTTAATTAATTTAAGTATTTGCTTAAGGACAAGCAAGTCTTAAGTTTGGGGATATGATAAGTCTTGAAAAGACTTAATTATTTCTTCTTTTATTTAACATAATTCATTAATTATTGTTTAGTTTTGACTTTATTATTTAATAATTTGTTAATAATTCGTGTTTTAGTTATTTATTTCAAAAGTGTTTTATTTATGGAAGAAAACGGTTAAAAACATTAATTAGTTAAGAGTTTATGATTATTTATAATTTCACTAAGCAGCCAGCGTACAAATGCTAGGCAATTATGTGTTTATTGGTGCAGGAACAGGTTGCGCTCAACCTAAGTAGGAAAATCTGAATGAAATTCCTAAAAACCGAGTGAGATTTCACAAATTCGAGTGAAACTCCAAAAGTCTGACTGGGAAATGCTTCAAGACACCGACTGAAAAAGGGAATAGAATAACTGTATGAAGAACCCGAGCGAGACTTTAAAAGCACCGATTGAAAAATACGTCAACTTCAGAATGCTGATTGAATAATCCATAACGCTCAAGCGAGCAAACTCACGCTCAAGCGTGACTCCAAAATATCACTCTCGCCCAAGCTTCTCCATCACGCTTAAGCTAAGAAAGCGATACTGCAGTGCATATTTCGAGCTCGCTCAAGCGAGAGTCCTTCACGCTCAAGCGTGAAGGCAAGTTATTTAAACACCGACTATTCCCTCCAAAGAGACACTCGGCACCAGTGCTGTTCCTATTGCCTTCTCTCTTACTTTTGTACCTTTGTAATTTAAGTGCTGAGCTGTTATTAGTTAATGCTGAACTGTAATTTGTTAAGAGCTGAGCTGTAATTAGTAAGTTATTCCATAATTATTAATTAGTTAGTTAGTTTAGTTATTAACTTAGCTTTCTAAGTGATTAGTTAAGTTAGTTAGTTAGGTAGATGCCTATATATATGCTTGTACATATTCTGTAACATCATCAGAGAACAGAGTACATAGAATACAATTCATTTTCCATTTCCAACATCTCTCTAATTCTTTTCGCTCTCTAAACTCTCTCATCCATGTCTTTCCAACTTCCTTCGATAGAACCAATGTCGATGGATTTCTAAATTCCTAAGGTTGGGATTGCAAAGGTTTGCGATGGAATCTTGAAGGTGCATTGAGGAAGTTGACTTCTAGATCCTGAGGAGAACGAGCTGAGGAGTGGATCTGCTTTGCTGGATTGACAAATCCAGATCTGATGAAGAACTTCACCAGTGAGGAATCATGGTTGAAGCTTAGGTAACTTCCAGCTTTCTAACTAATTCAGGCCTAGTAATTAGGTGAATAGTTAGAGTTCAACCTCCAATTTCACATTAGATTCGTATGTTAATCGAGCACTTAAGGGATTAAGGTTTGATGCATAAGAGTTAGCGTTTTCCACCTAAGGAATTAGGGAATAACCACTTGCGGATTGTCCTCTTGATGTTTGAACTCGATTGAACCTCAATTGCATTTTCTTGATGAAGTTGTAAACTGAAGCAATCTTAACCTATCTTTTATCAATCGTATTTCATCCTTAATACTGTCTCTGAAAAATATAAAAACTTAGAAAGTATAAAATCAACAAAAACTGAATGAATCCTTTGATCATTGTGTTGGTTCAGCTTGTATCTGTCCAAGATTGAGGTACTTACCATAATCCCTATGGGACGATCAAATATAATATAATTTTAACGACTGGTGCACTTGCCAAAGAATAAATCCTTTGAGAATTACACACCAAGTTAATGACTCAGAGATTTAGCATCAATTGGTTTGAGTTAAATTTGGTCAAATTGCATTTTTGCACATATCTCACACATATGGGGGAATTTTGGCAAATGGACTGTGCCAACAGTTCCAAAATAAGGAAAAGATAGTGCTTATAGATTTTTATGAGAATCAGAGTTGATTTGGGAAAAGTAGGTGATGGGAAAGTTGGTTAAAATTTTAGGTCTATTGTTCTCGCTCAAGTAAGGCTATGCTTGCTTAAGTGAGCACCTCTTGAAATAGGGTTGCTTTCTGGTATAATCTTGCTCGAGCGAGATTTAGCTTGCTTGAGTGAAAATGAGAAATAGGTTTTTGTCACGGTCTCGCTCAAGCAAGGATGGACTTACTTGAGTGAGGTGTTGGTGAATTGTTTCTGGTAGAATCTCGCTTGAGTGAGGAAGGCTTGCTCAAGCGAGAGGCTCCTGGCTCGCTCAAGCAAAAGGCTCTTGGCTTATTCAAGCAAGAGGGTGTTTTGCATGCTTATATCTAGGAGCTTTTGAGAAGGAGGGAGTTGGTTCCAAGTGGCATAGCCTTCTAGTTCTTGGTATTTATGGCCAGGAAGACTTAATTACAAAAACTTTTCTCAGATTTTCATTATACCTGGAATAAATATTAAGGATTGAAAAGGAGATGTTACATCTATTATTATATTCATCTTCCTATTTAAATAGATCTTTTAAACTAGAAAGATATGCTTAAACTATTAGTATCACTCTGGTTATTATATAATAACTATAATCTCCCTTAATTGTCTTAAGAGTCCTCAATCTTATAAAACTCTTAATTGTATCAAGATATTAAACTTTTTATTTATCATTATAATCTTATAGGTCTTATAATATAAATGTTGGTTCTATCTTAACTTCTAATATATGAGATATTAATTATATAAAGTCCTAGTGTCTTTAATTAATTATTCTATACCCTTTTATCTTACTAAACACTTATTTATTTCATGTCATTTATCTATTATTAATTATCTCTTAATTACTTAAATAATTTACTTATTTAAATTTTAAAAAAATAATTATTGTTCTATCTATTAACTACCTAAAATTTGGGATCTCAAACTTCTCTCTCTCAGTTCCTCCGTGTCGATATCTCTATGTAGAGCCTTATTAAGAACATCGCATCGCCATAAACCACTATCGTAAGCCTTGTTCAATTTCGATCGTAGTGATTTGAGTGATTTGAAAGTCTTTTCTTTTGGAGAAAAAGTAAAGACATATTAAGAGGATCAATAATTTATTTTCCTATAGTCTAAGTTGTTTTTTGTTCCCCCCACAGAATTAGGGGGACCCACAACTCCCCCTGATTCTCTCCACGTTGACAAGGGGTTAATGATCCTGATTGTAGTTTAACAGACCAGGCCCATTTGTAACCTAGGTATAAATATAACTTATAGGAGCATGATGTAAACTAAGTGACACATTATAGAGATTAACAAACCTAATTCCTAGGGGATCTCTCTAGGGTTTTTGTGTCTAATATTCTCTGTGTGTGAACATTTTGGCGCCCACTATAGGGCCCGGTAAAACAGATCCTACACCTCATCTCCCTAACCCTAATCCTAATTCTAGACGCGGCTATAGTGAACACCCAAAACACTCACTAAGACGAAGACGGCGAACGTCGCCCAGAGTCATCTGATCATGGCGATCAGATACAACGACTCATAAACATGGTGGATGTAACATCCCAAAATTTTAAAATAAAGGATTAATTAAGGAAATTAATATTGAATAATTGTATATGGAATAATTAATGTTTCAAAATATGAAAATTAAATAAGTTAAGATTTTTGGGGACTGTTGGTAATTTATAGAGACCGAATAAGCTGAAAACTGACCCGATTGAAATATAGGTGTCGGACCAAATATCTCTAATTGAGATGATATTGGTCAGGGCTATTAAGAATAATATTGGGAGTCTGAATATGTTCTCAGAATAATTTTTGGATAAAGTATTGAGCCCGAACAAAGATACTGTTTGGTTTAAAACGGAGAAGTTTAATGAAGGGACAAAAATAAAGACACTAAACTCTTTTTCCCTTCTCCCTTTCCCGTGGCTCTCTTCTTCCATTTTGGAAAAACACTTCTTCTTCTTCTTTATCATTTCTCTTTGTCTCTTTTCCTCTCTAACCCTAAGCAAAAGGTGGTGTCATCTTCATCCCCTCCATTTTCGTTTCAAGAAGACTTGGAGCTTGAAGTTCCTCCTCCCTTCTTCTTCTTAATTTCGTGTGGACCTCCCTCTCTCTTGGAACCCATTTCATTTTTGGGTGAGGTAAGCCTCTCTTACCAATTTTTGGATGGCTTGATGATATGGTTATGAATTTTTAACGTTTTGGGGAGTAATATATGTGGATGGGTATTTATTAGGAGTCGTAAATGAGAAAACTCTAGAGTGGGTTGTCATAAATGCAAGGGTTAAATGGGATTAATATGGTAGATGCATTTATGGTTAGAAGGTGATGAAGATTAATGAGTATTTATGAATATTGGTTGGGTTTTGGTGAAACCCTAACTATGAGAAATTAGGGAAAGTGATTAATGTTGAATCAAGAGTATGTTTTAAGAAGGAATGCATGATATTGATGAATATGAGGGTTGGTATATGAGGCATTTCATGAATGTTGGACTATTGTTGTTGGTAGCCCTTGAATTTAATGAATATGGCTTGGTGGGAAGGAATTCCCGAAGCCTAACAAATAATGAAAATGATGTCTATAGCATGTCTTGCACATGTTATGAAATCATAGATATAATGATGATTAAATAGAATTGAATTGGTATCTTAAATAGTTGATTGATTGGGATTCTATATATATGTTAATGTAGGATCTATTCCGAACAACGAGGCGGGAACATCATATCGCTCAGAATTCTTCTCTTGAGGTAGGAGAGGAGTCTTTATATTCTAAATGCATGAGTAGAATAGTCTTGATTGTCATATGTGACAATATGCATGTTTACCTTACTTGAAATGTTATGAAGAATTGTAATGTTATGTATGGTATTGGCGATGTGTTTGGTAACATGCTTTGATACATTTAGAATATTCATGGTGTGCTATATGGTGGTGTGGAATGATCAATAATATGATGTTATACTATATCCACCACAAATGTGAAATGAATGTTGTTGATGTTTGATTGAGAATGGGTGTGATGTATAACATACCTTGAATGATAGTGAAAGATTGATATCATTGCGTTAATGATAAAAATTGAATGAAGTGAATGAGAACTATTGAAATGCCACACCGAAGTCTAAACTAATGATAAAAACCAACGATAATAAATCCACTAAAAGCCTTATGGTGATGTGGGTGATGATGATAATGATGAATGATGAGTGGCATGAATAGGATGCATAGAGTGAGAAATACATATGATTGGAATTTGCATCCATGGCATACTGCATAGCCGCCGATATTGGAACGTTAGGGGAGTTCCCTCGGCCGACCCAGTGGGAGGGTGGCTCGGTGCACGAGCAAATTTTATTTTCCCCTGTGACTCCGGTGTAAGTCACGAAGCCACCCATGTATTGCTACGAGGAGCTACATATGGCCGACCTTTGTGGGGGATGGCTCATGATGAGCAGGTGACCCCGGTGGTCTTTGAGATCACAGTCACCATGATTTGAGATCTGGCTGGCCCACAACACCATATGTCGAATATGTTATATACCGCGATCATGGTGAAAATGACCAGGTGTTGCAACACTGGCGATGCGGTTTAGTACCAGTAAAACAATTGGTGAAATGCATGCAATTTAAGAATAAGTGTACAGATTTTATTACTACGGTAGGGGTATGGTTAGATGATCATACTTGAATCCCATATTTGGTGTTTATATTCTCACAGTCAGATCTGCAATTGTTGAGATATTCCATTATGCATATGCATTAGCTTAAGAGCATTTGCATATAGTAAGGAAGTATGCCAAAGGTGATGATGTATGGTGATGGTTGTGTTGTGGATGAAGAAATGTAATAAGGCAACATAAAAGATGTGAATACCAAATAATAATGTGAGTAAGATGATGAAACGTGTATTAGTCCTATTGTTGAAGGACTAGATCATGTGTGTGATTTTGTGCTTGCTTGATTTACATAGATGATTGTGTTTATGATGATAGTTAATGATGAGTTGTGTGTAAATGCAAGTATACATGTTGTGATACATATGCACAAGATCATATGGTATTCATATTCATTCTTTTGGAATGTATGACTCCCTCTCCCATGTTGTCCATTTTTAGATTTGTGATGCAGAGCACTCATGGGTGAAGTGATTCTTTTGAAGTACATTTGTGAAGGAGGTAAATAGATGTATAGAAAGTGCCTTGGTCGGCAATCCGTTACTTTTGTAGTCCATGATAGGAGATTATGCATAAGTAAGGAACTAACATAGTCAATTTGTGACTTATGAGGTTCTAATGTGTTGTAAGGAATACACAAGCTTAAGTATGTCAATTGTGGTTTGTGGGAAATGGAATGGTTCCATTTTGTAGAAAGTAGACCCCTTGGTTGCCTCAAAATGCCTTAAAATGAGATAAGCGCATTTATGCGCATAATTTACTTGTTTTAGCTTATGTTAAAATGCCAGTGGCCACACATCACAAGTAATATGTTTTAGCTTATGTTAAAATTTGGTGGCATTCCGATATCATTTGCATGGGTTTTGGTAGTTGAGAAGTTCATTTTTCTATAAAAATCTACATAATTTCTGCATAATGATAGATCGTAATCGATTAGCCCACAGACTTAATCGATTACCAAATCTTTGTCCTTAAGGTAATCGATTATGCTTAAGGTTGTAATCGATTATGAACTATCCAGGACCGAGGTAATCGATTATATCCATATTGTAATTGACTAGACGAAATACCTGATGCATTACATAAATTTCAAAAGCTCAGTAATCGATTATAATTAACATTGTAATCAATTATGGACCCAAACAGAAACAATGTAATCGATTACTATAAGTGTTGTAATCGATTAGGTTATGCCCCTGATTCAATATACCATTCCAAAAGCTCTATAATCGATTACGCCTTGTTTCGTAATCGATTATGGTATTGTAATCGATTAACTCCTGGGCTGTAATCGATTAGGGCCTTTGATTTGTACATGAATTAATCGACTATATTAATCGGAGATTGAAATGGCACTACTTGAATATATCTTGCGTACTCTAATACCTTCTCATATATTCATATGTCAGATAGGTTATTGATAGATCCGGGGGGAGTGACTTAATATTTTCTATGTCACATTTACTTTACTTATAAATGAATTTTAAATCACGAAAAATTTACCCGTATTCTTCGGGTCATCTCAGTGGAAACCCTTCAACGAATAGTGGCGAACCTGTAATTGAAGACTGCAGAACTTCAAGGGCAAAGGGGCGAACGTGAGGCCTCTAGTAACAATGGTGACCGATCCGCCCAGCGCAAGACTACTGGCCACGCTTCTTACCAAACGCAAGAAACAACAAGATACAACCCTGAGCCCCTATTTGCTGCCCATCCATGGGCCGATCAGATCATGGATTCCTGGACCTCTCTAAACTACAAGCCCCCATCCATGGAAAAATACGATGGCAAAGGGGACCCCGAAGAATACCTCACCAAGTACACCACAACCAAGTTGGTCATCGGGCGTCGAACTCTCTCTTTTGCCGAACCTTTCCCATTACGTTGACCAAGTCGGCCCTTCGCTGGTTCTCTCACCTTCCCTAAAAAAGCATCGCTAATTTTTTTAACCTCAATAAGAAGTTCCTTAATCAATTCTCCACCAGTAGAGCCGTGCAACAGACTTCACATAGCCTGGTGAATCTACGTCAGCTTCCAAATAAAACTCTAAAGTAGTACATGGCTCGCTTTTTTGAGCAAGCCATCCAAATCTGGGACCTTAGTCCTGAAGTGGCACTGCACGCCATATAGACTGTCCTACACCCAAGCAAATTCTCCAACTCCTTAACCAAGAACCCACCCCTGGACATGGATTATTTTTGGACAAGGGCCTCCCGCTATATCGCTGTTGATGAACGAGAAGCCGATCGGATAGGCCCCTCAGATCGGGCTAACCATCGGCCCAACCAGAAAAGGAGAAGTCCCAACCAAAGTCGAAGTAAGCATGCTAATGCTTACAATGCCCCTAGATACACTAACTTCACACCGTTGAAGGACTATCGTAATTGGATTATGCACAAAATTTACAACATTTGACTCCTCGTGCTTCCCCCAAGGGAAGGGCCAAAGGGGTCAGATATGTCCAAGTTTTGTGAGTTCTGACAAACCCACGGCCATGGAACTGAGTAGTGTCACTACCTCTACAACCAAATAGAACATCTAATTCGCCAGGGACACTTAGCAAGGTTCATCACTGGAAAAGATGATAGACCAAAGGAGGGAAACCAGAAGAGAGAAAGGGAATGTCCCAATCACGTTGAACTCCAGACTCAGGACCAGTCACAAACCCTCTCGGTCCCCAAGATTTGAAGGTGGTAGAGAAGACAGAAGGAGAATCATACACATCATTTCAGGCGGATCCCCAGGCACCTGCACGCGCCAGTCACACCGACCGGGGCAGGTAAACTTATTGCAAGAGGACTCAAACTCAGCGATTATTACTTTTGCCAGGTCGGACTTCCCTGAAGGCGGTCCCAATAGAGATGACCTGATGATGGTCACCATGGGAGTTAAAGACTTTATGGTGGAACGAGTACTTGTAGACTAGGGAAGCTTGGCAGACATTCTACATTGGAAAACGTATCAGAAGATGGATTTTTCCACCCGATGGTTGAAAAGGTATGACGGGACTTTGCTTAGTTTTTCTGGTGATTTTGTGCGGGTTTTAGGACTCATCAACCTGAGGACCACTTTTGGTACCGAAAGAGACAGTCGAGCGGTCATGGTCAAGTTTCTGGTTGTCGATTTCCCCAGCTCCTACAATGTGCTGCTGGGGCGACCATCCCTGAATGCCTTGGGCGTTGTAGTCTCTACCATGCACCTAACCATGAAGTTCCCACTCGGGGACAGAAGAGTAGGGGTCGTCAGGGCAGACCCAGAAGTGGCCCAAGAATGTTACTATAAGAACCTCCTCCCTAAGGAGACATTTATAATCGATAAAGATATAGAGATAGGGTTTGACCTTCACGGTGACAGGAAACACGAGAGACCCCAGCCAATGGAGTCCCTCAAGCTCGTCCAAGTCGGCCCCTCCTCGAGCCAGTTTACGTAGATTAGTGCAATACTCAACTAGGACCTCAAAGAAGCTCTAGTTAACCTGTTAAAGGCGAATGCAGATCTATTTTCTTGACATGGCATCGATCCCACTATAATCTACCACTCACTCAACATCAAGCTAGACGCTAAGCCCGTATCCCAAAAACCCCAGAAGATGGGCCTCGATCGAAAGCATACAGTCAAGGAGGAGATGGACAAGCTTGTATTCACCAACTTTATTAGGGAAGTCAAATATCCTACCTGGTTATCAAATGTGGTCATGGTGAAAAATTCAAGCGGCAAGTACCGACTTGAACAAGGTATGTCCCAAGGATCCCTATCCTTTTTCCTAGTACTGATCATTTGGTAGATGGAACTTTAGGATAAAGGATTTTGAGCTTCATGGATGGATACTCAGGGTACAACCAGATCCAAATTGACCATAAAGATGAGGAAAAGACAGCTTTCATCACAGGTGAGGTGAATTATTATTACCGAGTAATGCCTTTGAATCTGAAGAATGTAAGAGCCACATATCAAAGGCTATTCAATAAAATCTTTGCTAAGCAAATTGGAAGAAATATGGAAGTGTATGTGGACGACATGGTGGTCAAAACCACAAAGGCAGAATTACATGAGCAGGATTTGGAAGAGACATTTTCTGAGCTGTGCAAGCATAATACATGGCTGAACCCTAAAAAATGCTCTTTTGGGGTCTAAGCAGGAAAGTTCCTGAGGTATAGGCTTACCTATCGAGGCATTGAGGCACCCCCGGATCAGTGTCGGGCCATACTGGAGATGTGAAGCCCCCAAAATATTAAAGAGGTCCAACGCCTCACCAGTTAGATTGCGGCCCTCTCCCATTTCCTCTCAAAGTTTATTGAAAAGTCCATCCCATTCTACAAAGTGTTAAAGAAGACAGACTTGTTCGAGTGGACTTTGGAGTGTGAAAAAGTATTTCAGGACCTAAAGACCTACCTGCATCCCCACCGATTCTGACACGACCAGACACAGGGTTGGAGTTGGTCCTCTATCTTTCTGCAAGGATCGAGGCAGTAAGCTCAGTCTTATTCCAGGAGGATAGCCTGATCTAGAGGCAAGTTTACTTTACTAGCAAGACATTATAAGGGGCTGAAGCGCGGTACCATACGGTCCAAAAATTTACATACAGCCTTGTCGTAGTCGTACGACGACTCTAGCCTTACTTTCATAGTCATCAAGTGGTAATAAGGACCAACCAACTACTTGGTAAAATCCTTCAGAATCCGGAGCTCCTGGGAAGGATTGTCGCTTGGGCTATTGAATTGTCTGAATACGGCATTCGGTATGAAGCTAGAGGGCCTATTAAGGTCCAGGTACTGGCAGACTTCCTGGTAGAGTTGGGAGAAGATAAAGACAGTTATAACACTACACACGGGTTTGATAAATGATAACCAAGCAATATATTCATGTGATCATTTGAAGCATCCTTACAAGAAAGTGAAGTAAATAGATGGAAAAACAAAGAATTTATCTTGAAAATTGATCCGGTCCCAACACCGGTCCCCAAGAGCATGGTTTTAATGCTTTGTCAGATCAGCATTTTGAACAGGAGAAGTACGTCTCAAATACCTTATAATTACTTTTATACGGAGTACATACCGCCATGGCATGTAACTCCGCCAGGGCACGTTACTCCGTCAAGGCACGTTACTCCGCCAAAGTTTATTACTCCGCCAAGCCATAGGCTCAAAACAGGCGGAATATTGAATTTCCCATACTGCGTAGCGAGCCCATACTTGTAACCCCGACACGAGATTGACTCTGTCTTGAGAGGTTGAAAATGGGAATCACATTGTCACGCATAAAAGGGAACAATGAATAAAATAATAAAGCATTAACGCTTTCCAGGCAAGTGGAAACACCCACTACAGTGATTGTGCTCGTGAACGACACTGGGACCCACTACCTTACTTGCATTATGCCAGAAAACAAGGAACGGGTCCTACCAATAATGGAGCACCAGTAACAGGTATATAAACCTCAGCAAAAAGGTATAAGAGAGCCCCCCTCAATTCTGAACCTTACACTTTTACTTGCATAATTCTCTCAGATTTGCTTTCTAAGTCTTACAGTATTTCAGAATACTGACTTGAGCGTCGGAGAATAATTACAGGTACCACCACCAATTGTGTCAAGGCAAAGGAGGTTACTTCAGGCGGACTGTCACACCGCCCAGAGTGCATTGTATTCCGCCCCAGTATACAAGGATACTCTGTATTTGCATATATACAAATATCTCCTTGTACCAGATTGACATTATATGTACATTTTGAATTGTTCATCAACCATACTTTTACACCCCCAGTAAAGAACAGTTCATTACCCACGGATGATCTTGAGCGACGAAAACTAAAGAAAGAAGCACCTTACTATACACTCCTAGACGGACAGTTATACCGCCGAGGAATTTCTGTTCCTTACTTGATATGTATAAACGAAAATGAGGTGTAAGCTGTATTAGAAGAAGTACATGAAGGGCAATGTGGACACCATCCAGGGGCACGTAGTCTTATGCGAAAAATACTCAGGGCGGGGTACTGGTGGCCCACCCTGAAGCATGACTCCGCCTCGTATGTTCAAAAGTGCGATCAATGTCAACGATTCGCAAATCTCCACCATACTCCGGCGGAAGAAATGTCATCATCAATAACGCCTTGGCCTTTCTATCAATGGGGCATGGATATCTTGGGTCCATTCCCAACTGCGCTCGGAGGTATCAAATACTTGATAGTTGGTGTTGATTACTTCACCAAATGGATTGAAGCAGAGGCAGTGGTGCATATTACATCAGCCAGGACTCGCAGATTCGTATATGAAAATATCATTGCACGTTTCGGAGTCCCTGGACGCATAGTCACTGATAATGGCACCCAATTCACAGATCGTAAGTTCACTGAACTCCTGGAAAATCTCAGCATTACGTAGATTTTCTCTTTTGTGGAACACCCTCAAACCAATGGCCAAGCTGAAGTTGCCAACAGAGAAATCTTGAAAGGCCTTAAGAAACGCCTTGGTGAAGCAAAGGGAGATTGGGCAAATCAATTATGCCACGTTCTATGGGCATATAGAACAACCCCTCACTCCACCATAAATGAATCTCCATATCGGCTGACATATGGAGTCGAAGCTGTTATTCCCATTGAATTGGCAGCCCCATCAGCTCGAGTCCTCCATTTCAACGAAGAAGCCAATCAGCAGAACCTCGCCCATGAACTCGAGGTCTTGGCGGAGTTGAGAGAGGAAGCCTTTGTGAGGGACCAAGCTGTTAAAGTAAAGGCCGCCAAACGGTATAACACACGTGTTTTTGAACGCCGTTTCAAAGAAGGAGATTTGGTCTTGAGAAGGGCCAATATCGGTAACAAATTTGCACACCAAGGCAAATTGGCACCAACATGGGAAGGTCCATACCGAGTCATCGAAATTCTGGGCAAAGGCACATACCGCCTAGAAAACTTAGATGGCACTCCGGTCAGGAATAAATGGAACATTTTAAATTTACGCATATATTACAGCTAGTTGGGAAGTACGGTATGATCTCTCTCCTAACTTCAGGTTCTTCCCAAATGGGATTTCCTTGAAAAGGTTCTGATGAGACATATCCCAATTCAGCTCCTTATGTAGTTCCATCATTAATAAAATGCCTTCCCACATTCAATCTTTATTCTAATTTTTAGTTAATTATCCATGGCAGAACTTGTTCCCATGCAGATAAGACACCGGCTCCAACAATTGAAGCATAAAAGCATAACTCTTTATTCCATAAAGATCATCCAACATGCAACAACGCTTCACAAACGGAGTCAGAAAACTCCTTGTGGGGAAAGGATTGGTGTCACAGCTATATGCTGCACCATACCGACCCTAAGGTCCAAAAAACTCCTTGGGGGGAAAGGATTGGTGTCACAGCTATATGCTGCACCATACCGACCCTAAGGTCCAAAAAACTCCTTGGGGGGAAAGGATTGGTGTCACAGCTATATGTTGCACCATACCGACCCTAAGGTCCAAAAAACTCCTTGGGGGGAAAGGATTGGTGTCACAGCTATATGCTGCACCATACCTACCCTAAGGTCCAAAAAACTCCTTGGCGGGAAAGGATTGGTGTCACAGCAATATGCTGCACCATACCGACCCTAAGGTCCAAAAAACTCCTTGGGGGGAAAGGATTGGTGTCTCAGCTATATGCTGCACCATACCGACCCCAAGGTCTTGCAGGCTTCCTATGGAAAGAATTGGTGTCACAGCTATATGCTGCACCATATCGACCCCGAGGTCCTGCAGGCTTCCTGTGGAAAGAATTGGTGTCACAGCTATATGCTGCACCATACCAACCCTGGATTCAACAATTTTCACATGATCAGGAGATACACTCCAATTCAGATTCAAAGGGATGAACACTCCATCCAAAACTTGACTCCGCCTAACTGCGAATGTGTAACGGAGTACATAATCAACAAACCCAAGCACTATCGACAAGTTCAAGTAAGTATACTACTTGTAAAAACTGTGCTTCATTGAAATTCTTAAGAGGCTACTACGCCTCATTATTGAATTTACTTCAATGAAATTCCTAAGAGGCTACTCCGCCTCATTACGGAATTTACTTCATTGAAATTCTTAAGAGGCTACTACGCCTCATTATTGAATTTACTTCAATGAAATTCCTAAGAGGCTACTCCACCTCATTATTGAATTTACTTCATTGAAATTCTTAGGAGGCTACTTCGCCTCCTCACAGAATTTACTTCAATGAAATTCTTAAGAGGCTACTACGCCTCATTATTGAATTTACTTCAATGAAATTCCTAAGAGGCTACTCCGCCTCATTATTGAATTTACTTCATTGAAATTCTTAAGAGGCTACTCCGCCTCCTCACAGAATTTACTTCAATGAAATTCTTAAGAGGCTACTACGCCTCATTATTGAATTTACTTCAATGAAATTCCTAAGAGGCTACTCCGCCTCATTACGGAATTTACTTCATTGAAATTCTTAAGAGGCTACTACGCCTCATTATTGAATTTACTTCAATGAAATTCCTAAGAGGCTACTCCGCCTCATTATTGAATTTACTTCATTGAAATTCTTAAGAGGCTACTACGCCTTATTATTGAATTTACTTCAATGAAATTCCTAAGAGGCTACTCCGCCTCATTATTGAATTTACTTCATTGAAATTCTTAAGAGGCTATTCCGCCTCATTATCGATTTTACTTCACCAAATTCCTAAGGATTTATTCCGCCTCATTATACTTAGTCGTATTTCATTAAGTCCTCAAATGATTACGCTGCCTTCTTAGTATCGTTTTACAAGGCATAAATCCGACGGACTCAGACATTGTTTGTATGAACAAGTATAAATTTACAGAAAATATACTTTATTGAATATTGTCAAAGATTGATAAGGGTCCAGAGCCTATCCTGGAACAAGGCAATATTATTAAAGTATAAAAAACAAAATTAGAGAAGAACTCCGGAGCTAATCCTCAAGGCTCGGGTGGCACTCCTTCTTGGCGGGCGGAGCTGGGCTGACTCTCACTGGGTTTAGACAAACTTTGTGAGGGGGGCAAGTCCGCCAGAACATATTCTGCATTAGGCGCAGGAACATGACCCCCCCGAGCAGGCACCATCAATTCACCATTGATAAACTCATAGTAAGGATGAATGCCTACAATGTTGAGAGCAACGCCTGGGTTACGATGACGGAGTTGGCGAATAGCCATGCTGAAAGCATCATCAATTGCCGCCTCAGCTGCATCCAAAGTCATTTTCAACTCCTGATCAAGCCTCTTATTGGTGGTATCTGAAATAGCTTTTTCAGCTTGCAGCTCTTCAACCTGTTTTTCAAGGTTGCTATATGAAGTGGCCGCTACATCCAACTCCGTCGCCCAGGCGTCTTCAGCAAGAGTCTTATCAATTTCAAAGGAAACCAACCTCTGCTGAAGTTCGCTCACACCCTCGCCCAGTTTTTGGTTCTGCTAATTCAGATTTAAAACTTCTTGTTTCAGCAGAATATTGTCAGCCTTCACTCGGGTCAACTCGCCCACCTCCTCGCCCAGTTTTTGGTTCTGCTGATTTAGATTTAAAACTTCTTGTTTCAGCAGAACATTGTCAGCCTTCACTCGGGTCAGCTCGCCCACCTCTTCACCCAGTTTTGTATTTTGATCTCTCAAACCCAAGACTTGCTTTTCCAGAAGGGCCTTGTCAGCTCTAACTCGGGCCAGCTCCTCTTCCAGCTTCTTTATATCAGAGTCGGCGGTGTCAAGATGTTTATCTTTGGCCTTGATCACCTCCGACAGCTGTTCGTTATCATGCTCTAAGCTGCGGATTTTTTTGATAGAATCATGATATGATTCTTGAAACATTGCAGCCTCCGCAGCAACCTCAGTGATATGCGGCATAGAAGCAAGGAAACCATCAATTTCCGCAAGGTGCCACCTTGCAGCAGCAGCGGCGTCTGGAATCTCCTCAAAGTCGATGTCTGGGCGGAGAATGAAGTCCGGATCACACCTCTCTGACTGGCGGGATCCCACATTTGTGTAATACAAAAAAGGGTTCAGACGAGACCCCGCCGCAGGAAGAGAGACAGATCGCCTAGATGACTCCCCTGGAACGTCGATGAGGAAAACTGTTATTCCTCGAGTAGTCAAGTCCAGGGCAGGACTCTCAGCTTGGCGGACTGGAGAAGCTTGAATTCCCTCCATCTTCTCCCCCACAACATCTTCTTCAGGAACTCCCTCCACACCGCCCAACTCAGCAGTAATAGCCACAGCTGGTGTCTCTGGAATCTCTTCCACATCAATGGCAGCATCAGATGATGCCCCTGCCACTTCCCCAACCTTCTCCTTGCCCTTGGTCTTCCTCTTTTGCAAGGGGTGGGGGTCCACTTCCTCCACCTCAACAGTTTCTGGTTCTTGGCATTTTTTAGATCGCCTTTCAACCTCAACCGTCGAGGACCCTGCAACACCCTCCAACGTCACTACGTTAGTGGAGGCAGGGAAAGGGAGAGTTTTTGTCAAAGCAGCAGCCAGATTCCTCCTAGGCTGCACATTATTTTCTGCATCAATTTCCTGGCGACTCATGCGAATTTGCTTGATACTCTCCATCCCAGGAAATTCAGCAATCTCTCCTGCAAAATAACATACATAAATACAATTAGAAGCTGCAGAAACAACAGGATTAATATTCAAGCAACATTGGAATTGTTAATGATAAAGCATTACTCAAGTATCCCTCAGCATCCCGCCCAAGCAGCCTTCGGCATAAAATCTGCTTATGGACGGAGTTGTACTCCTTCAATGTCCACAGGACTTCCACGGAAGTAACTGATAGGGCACTCTCCTCAACTTCATAAGCTTGTTTGGTTAGGAGGAAGTGCTCGTGGGTCCACGCTACTGGGAATTTATCAATTCCCTCCTTACTCCGCCAAAGACGGACTTGTTCTTCCTGACAGAGACTTTTATAAAGCTCATTCTGAAGTGAAGTCCGCCTTCCTTGGCGGAGTCAGCAAACGCCTTAAAGTTCATAATCTTCGGCTCCGCCCGAAGAGTTACAAAACCCATACCGCCAGTTCTCGCATTCACCCTCCTCATGATAGGACAGAAAGCAAAGAACAACGCCACAGTAGGCGTAAATTCCAGATGTTTAGCCAACACTTCAAAGCTGCGAACTATCCCCCAACCATTAGGGTGCAGCTGAGAAGGGGCGCAGTCCAGAAATCTGAGTACGCCCATCTGGAACTTATTCAGCGGAAATCGTACCCCCAGCTGGGTAAACAAAATATCGTACATGTATAATGTACGTTCATCTTGAGGACGATGGCATATACGTTCAAACATCTTCAGCGAACGGACGATGAACCTCCTTTCAAACCTTTCATCCTTCCAGATTGGCATAGACAACTCCATCACCCCACCACTTGTTGTTGCATGATGAGAGGAAGCATCTTTAACATCTTCCTCAACCCAATAATAAGGGTCAGTTTCAAGCATCTTTTCCCAGTCCAACCCATGCAACACAACATTCTGACATTCTACCATCGTTATCACTTGTATTTGGGAAATACCTCCTGATACAAACGAATGTACAGCATTACTAAAACACTCCACGCTGCTGTAAAATGTTGAATCCCTCCCAGTATAGAAAGCCTCATCTTCACTCTCAATATCCGAAAACATGGGGCGAACAGAAACCCTAGAGCACGACTCTGACTTTTTTCCTCTCATCCTCGTTTCAACAAACACACATATAAAAAAAACAAAACCAACCCAATAACAGTGAAGACAGAAAACAGAGGAACAAGAGAGTTACCTTAAATTTCTGAAAAAGTGAAGAACTGCAACAACAAACAACTCGAAAGAAAGTAGTGTCCCAAAAGCAGTTTCAGCACAAAAACGCAAGGTAGCAGATGAAGCAAAACATTTCCTCTCCCAAGAGTTTACCTATTTATAGGCATGGCTTGGGGGGAAATAAGCGAAACCTCAAAAACTTCAAAGATGTGTTTACAGCCATTGGATGAATCTCACTGACTATTCCTTTGATTCTGAAACCGATAGATGAATCTAAGGGCAGGTATTTCCTGGGCCGCATTTTCAAAATCCAAGGCCCATGGTAATAACCTTCAAAACGTATTTCAACTGCCATCCCACACATTTATGTCCCATCATTGGAATGGCAATCGTTACGAGGGTATACGTGGCAATGAGATATTGAAGCGGCAAAACGTGGTTTCGAGGTGCTTTAATGACAGGCGTGGCAAGTAACGACAAAAGCAATAAATGCATGAAAACACTTGTCCGTAAATCCTGAACTAGCAAACGCCGCCTAAACCCATGCCTATAAAAGCTAAAAGTGTTATAGCTTATTAAAGTAACTCCGTCAGTCACTATAACAAGCTAGGGGGCATATGATCCGGTCCCAACACCGGTCCCCAAGAGCATGGTTTTAATGCTTTGCCAGATCAGCATTTTGAACAGGAGAAGTACGTCTCAAATACCTTATAATTACTTTTATACAGAGTACATACCGCCATGGCATGTAACTCCGCCAGGGCACGTTACTCCGTCAAGGCACGTTACTCCGCCAAAGTTTATTACTCCGCCAAGCCATAGGCTCAAAACAGGCGGAATATTGAATTTCCCATACTGCGTAGCGAGCCCATACTTGTAACCCCGGCACGAGATTGACTCTGTCTTGAGAGGTTGAAAATGGGAATCACGCTGTCACGCATAAAAGGGAACAATGAATAAAATAATAAAGCATTAACGCTTTCCAGGCAAGTGGAAACACCCACTACAGTGATTGTGCTCGTGAACGACACTGGGACCCACTACCTTACTTGCATTATGCCAGAAAACAAGGAACGGGTCCTACCAATAATGGAGCACCAGTAACAGGTATATAAACCTCAGCAAAAAGGTATAAGAGAGCCACCCTCAATTCTGAACCTTACACTTTTACTTGCATAATTCTCTCAGATTTGCTTTCTAAGTCTTACAGTATTTCAGAATACTGACTTGAGCGTCGGAGAATAATTGTAGGTACCACCACCAATTGTGTCAAGGCAAAGGAGGTTACTTCAGGCGGACTGTCACACCGCCCAGAGTGCATTGTATTCCGCCCCAGTATACAAGGATACTCCGTATTTGCACATATACAAATATCTCCTTGTACCAGATTGACATTATATGTACATTTTGAATTGTTCATCAACCATACTTTTAGACCCCCAGTAAAGAACAGTTCAAAAATTGAACATGAATAAATATTTTGAGAAATGAAAAAATTAGCCTGAAATCCTTTAAGAAGTGCAGGAAAAGCTTCCAAGTCAAAGAAAGGTCAAAAGAGCAATCATCAAAGACATCACGCTTAAGCGTGTCTTACGCTCACTTGACCATGATTGAGCTGAGGACAGACCCTGAAGAGCCTCACGCTTGAGCGTAAGGAAGCAGTTTAAGCATCATGGCATTCAAAAGAAGCTCGCGCTTGGGTGTAGAATAGAGTGCTTGAGTATGGAATGATCAACTAGCCCACGCTTGCCCTTGCGCTTAAGAAAACTGAACGACTGAAGGACAACAGTAACAAACCCTCCACACTTAAGCGTGGCTTTATGGAGCTTGAGGGTGATCGAAGAAGCATGGAGCATCAGACCCCTTTGAAGCTTGAGCATGGATTGAGCGTGACTTGCCAAGAAGAGCACGCTTGAGCGTGGCTAAGCTTGGCTTGAGCATGAGACAAACAGAGAGCATCAAGGCCTTCCACATTTGAGAGTGACCACTAAGCTCAAGCATGACTCATGCAATATGGAGTCTTGAATTAAAAATGGCCTAATGGTGCAATGCCAGCTCAACCACTTTTGTGTGTTTCTACATGTCTCTGAATATTCCTGCATGGGCACTACGCAAGTGGGCTTACCCTTAAGCGTGAGATAGGAAAGCTTAAGGGTAACCCCTCTATAAATCAAGCAGAGAATAGAGGATTGGAATCATCTCCCGTATCTCCTGCATCCTACCTTCTTAACCATTCATTTCACTTAAAATTTCTTTCTGTATTCATTTCCAATTTTCTTAAGTGAAAATGCAAGGCATAAGTAGCTAAATTTTCCTTGATTGGGATTGGTTGTACTCAATTCAAACCTGAAGTAATGTCGGTGTAAATTTTTATGTATGTTAATGAGATTTGATAATCTTTGTGTTTCATTCTGCCATTAATGCCTGAAAGTACTTGATCACTATTTTCTTATTTTAAGTTTTCTTAAGTATACTGGGAAGTAACTTTTGAAAGCAGATCTGAATGAAATGCTTGTTGTGAGTAGCTGACCAGGGATGGTATCTAACGCAGCGAACATCAAAATAATCGAGCGATAATACTGGAATGAATTCAAGGTGACTGAGGGATAAGTGGTTTGAATTCATTCTTATGAATTTTCTAGTCGAGGGATCGATACAAATGACTTTGATTGTGATGTAGAAATTATCATTTCAAGTTACATACATACAAATTTATTTAGCTTATGTAAGGTGAGATGAGATAAAACCAATCCCAGTTTTTCAAATCTGATTTTTACCAAAACTCTTTGTTGTTATTCCTTTCATTCAACACTTGTTGTTACCATTTTATTTAATCTTTTTTTACCACAAAAATCAAAACATGCCTTTTGTCAAAATCAATTCAAGAGCTAAGATCTTCAAACCAATACCTCCTTAGTGGAACAACATCTATACTATACTACAATTACTGTATTTAAACTTGGCACAAATATTCCATTGAACTCATATTATACAAACTTAATTCTCTTATTTGAACATTTCGCTTCTACACCATATTGAGAAACTACATATCAAGTTTTACATACCAAGTTTTGGCACCGCAGCCGGGGAGGTGATTCAAGTTTGAATATTTTAACATTGAATTGACAAGACTCTATGAATAAATTTCATTTGTTTGCATTCTTCATTTCTTGTGTGGTAACCTTGCTAGAGTGAGTGCTTGATTTATGATCTTGAGAGGACAGGGACCAAAAGAACAACTTGTATTTGATCTAGAGATAGATAGGCTCCTCAAAAAAATCAAGAAAGCCAAGCAAAAGTATAACTTCCACACAGGAGAAACTTCCTCTGAGAAAATGGCAGATGTCAATAGCAACAATCAAAATCCACCAAGAAGAACACTGGGAGATTATACTCTACAACAAGGACCCAGACATTACTCAAGCATTGTTATTCCAAATACAATAAGGGCTATAGAAATGAAACCTACTTTTCTTAGTTTAATTAGTTCCTACCAATTCCATGGAATGACAAGTAAAGATCCATATACTTACTTGGCCACATTCTATGAATTAGTTGGAACTATGGGTTTTGAACAGGAAGTAATTAAAGCTGCATATCTAAGGCTATTTTATTTTTCTCTAACAGGTAAAGCAAAAGAATGGCTCCAGTCCTACCCAAATCAAAGCTTGAACAGTTAGGACACAGTGGAAGAAAAATTCTTACATAGATTCTTTCTACCATCTAAATTTATCAAAGCCAAATCAGATATCACAACATTTAAATAGGGCCAAGATGAACCCTTTTGTGAGGCCTGGAAACGTTTCAAATCTCTCCTGAGAAAGTGCCCAAACCATGGTTTGGAAGATATTTCCCAACTTAATATCTTCTACAGTGGACTCAAAGCCGATACCAAAATGATACTGGATGCAGCAGCTAGAGGCACCATGATGACAGTGGATGCAGAACAACCCACAAGAATCATTGAAGCATTATCATCCATAGACTACCAAGCCCAGCGTGATAGAACTCAAGTCCAAAAGAAAGGAGTATTGGAACTAAATACAATAGATGCCATTCTAGCTCAAAACAAAATTTTGACTCAACAAAATTGAAGCTCTAACATAGCAAATGGCAAAACTCCCTCAGCAGTTACATGCAGTACAAACCTCTATAGGAAATCAACAATCACAATCAAAATATGATTTTTATGGAGGTGATCATCAGAATGGACACTGCCATGGAGAATAATCTAACTAATCCATCTTCTATATGAACAATCAAGGTAAGCCGGGTAATTTCAATAACAATGCTTATTCTAACAATTTTCCATAAGGATGGTGAAATAATCAAATTGGTGGATGGAAGCAAGAGGCAAGCACTTCCAACAGACATCAACCTTACCAACAAGGTTCTTCTTTGATGGAAAGAACATCAAAACTGGAGGACACTCTAGAAAAGTTCATGCAAGTTTTAATTACCAATCAGAAAAATACAGATGCCTCGATCAGAAATCTGGAGACCCAAGTGGGGCAATTGGCTCATCAAATTACAAAACATCATAATTTGCAATTTGGGGCTAAAACCCACCCGAACCCAAAGGAGCAATGCAAAGCAATCACCACTAGAAGCAGAAAAGTCACTGGACAAGAAGAGGAGAAGGGTGAAAATATGGAAGAAAAAAGTTGTGAAAAAAGAATCAAGGGAGGAAGTTACAATGGAGGAAAATAAAAAGAATGATGATGTACATATGGAGGAGGACGTAGTTGAAAAAAATAAAAAGGAAGAAATAAAAGAGGGAAAGAAAAAGGTAGACGACCCCGCACCACAGCTAAAAAGTTTGCCTTATCCAAAGAATCCTTCAAAGATAGACAAGGAGAGGCAATTTACAAGGTTCGTGGATATCTTCAAAAGGTTGCAGATAAACATACCTTTTGTGGAAGCCGTGGAGTAAATGCCAATATACGCAAAATTCATGAAGTAGCTATTGACAAAGAAGAAAAGATTCTCTGAAGAAACAGTGGAGCTTGCAGCAGGATGCAGTGCTATTATTCAAAAAGCATTGCCTTAGAAAACAAAAGATCCAGGGAGCTTCACAATCCCAGTAACTATTGGTACATTACCAATAAGAAAGGCACTTTTAGACTTGGGAGCCAGCATCAATTTGATGCCTTTGTCAATGGTAAAAAGAATTGGAGATCTAGAGATGAAACCAATACGAATGACTCTTTAACTCGTAGATCGATCTATGAAGTTTCCATACGGCATAGCAGAGGACGTGCTGGTATGAGTTGATAAGTTCGTGTTTCCTGTAGATTTTATCATCATGGATATTGAGGAAGATACAAAGGTGCCTCTCATTCTGGGTAGACCATTCATGAAAATAGCAAAGGTAATTATTAATATGGATGATGGAAAACTCAAGGTGAGAGTGCAAGATGAGGAGGTGAACTTTAATGTATTTGAAGTAATAAAGCACCCAGCAAAAAAGCAACAGTGTTTCAAAATTGATGTTGAAGATATAGCCATTGGAAAGGAAGCAAATAAATGGCTTAATAAAGACCTATTGCAAAAAGTACTCACATGTAATTTAGAAGAATTAAAAGAGGAGGGCAGAGAAGAAATTGAAGAAATCTTGAAGGGGATGGATTGCAAAAAGCCTATTGAAGAAGAAAGACACTATGAAAAGTTGCCAGAGAAAATAGAGATTATAATTGGGAAAGTAGAATTGAAAGTCTTACCATCACATTTGAAATATGTTTTTCTTGATAAGGAAGGACAGAAGCCTGTTATTATTAACAGTCACTTATCAAAATTTAAGGAAAAACAATTAATTCAAGTGTTGAAAGAAAACTCAACTGCAATTGGATGGAGGCTAGAAGACTTGAAGGGAATCAGCCCAGCATACTGTATGCACCATATTTATATGGAGCAAGAATTCAAACCTGTCGCTCAACCTCAGAGATGCCTGAATCCAACCATGAAGGAAGTTGTAAAAGGAGAGGTAATTAAATTACTAGAAGCTGGTATCATTTATCCAATTTCTGATAGCTCTTGGGTAAGTCCTGTGCAGGTTGTCCCAAAGAAAGGAGGCACGACTATTATAAAAAATGACAAGAATAAATTAATTCCCACAAGAACAGTCACAGGTTGGCGAATGTGCATTGACTACAGGAAACTCAATACAGCAACTAGGAAGGACCATTTTCCTCTACCACTCATGGATCAAATGCTCGAAAGGTTGGAAGGATAGGTATACTATTGCTTTTTGGATGGTTACTCCAGATATAACCAAATAGCGGTCACACTAGAAGATCAGGAAAAGACAGCATTCACATGTCCTTTTGGGATTTTTGCTTATAGAAAAATGCCCTTCGGATTATGTAATGCTCCAACAATATTTCAAAAATGCATGCTGGCTATTTTCTCACATTTTATGGAAAAATGCATAGAAGTCTTCATGGATGACTTCTCTATTTTTGGATCATCATTTGAGCATTGCCTAAAGAATCTATACATGGTACTGAAAAGATGCATGGAAACCAATTTAGTCTTGAATTGTGAAAAGTGTAACATCCCAAAATTTTATAAAAATGGCTAAATATGAGGAAATAAATATTAAAAAATTATAAATGACTTGATGAGTGTCCCAAAAATAATGGAATAATTAAATTGGGATTTATTATGGATATTTATCATTTATTAGGATTTAAGGAGTTAAAATTATACCCGGTTAAAATATGGGTGTCGGACCAAGTATCTCCGATTGAGATGCCGTTGGTTAGGGTTGTTAAGAATATTATTGGGAATCCAAATCTATATTCAGAATAATTTTTGGATTAGGTATTGAGCCCGAAGGGAGATCCTGTTTGTTATAAAACGATAAAATTTTAATGAAGGGGAACCAAGTTAAAAATAAAACTCTTTTTTCCCCTCCACTTTCACATTACTTTTCTCCCTCTCCCTTATACACTTCTTCTTCTTCTTCTTCTTCTTCTTTCACCTTCTTCTTTCCTCTCCACCCTTCTCTTCAAAAATCTAAGACAAGTGGTGTCTTCTTCTTCCACCACCATTTTCGTCTTCTAGGAAGCTTGAAGGAAGCCATTGGAGGTTGGATCCTCTTTCTCTCTTCTCCATTTTGTTTGGCCTCTCCCTCCCTTGGTTCTATTTTTATTTTCAAGGTGAGGTAAGCTTTTCTCACCATCTTTGATGAAGTTAATATCATGCTTATGAGTTTTAAGGCTTGGGGGAGTAATGTAGGTGAATGGGGTATTTAATGAAAGCTTTAAATATGGAACCCTAGAGTGGGTTGTCATAAATGTTAACCTTGGTGGTAATAAATGAAGAAGATGAATGCATAGTTGGAAGATGATGAGGAATAAATGGGTATTAATGAGTGTTGTTGGGTTTTAGTAGAACCCTAACTTCAATAAATTAGGGAAAGTGTAAAATGTGAATAGAATGTATATTTAATGATGTTAGAGAATGATATTAATGATAAGAGATAGCCATTGATGATGATTGATGAATATTGATAATGGTTGTTGGGTTCTCATGGAACCCTAGCCCTAAGAATTTAGGGAAATTGGATATATTATAATTTGGGTGGATGAATTGAATGTCAATAGGTGATATTTAATGGTGGGTTGTTAATTATAATGAAGAATAATGGTGAACATAGTAGATAACCCTTAATGGTAGAATCAATGGGGTATACATATTGGTTAGTGAGTTGATAGGCCATGACTTGTGTCACTAGAGTTGTTAATCAAGGATAGTTTAAAAGAAGCAAAGCTAACTTGTGTTAGGTTTTGAGTGACAATGGTGATATTTGATGGATTGATGTGATTTAGGATTACATTATGTAATGGATGAGATGTTGTTGTTGTTGGGTATAGTTGGCCTTTTAAGATATAGAGGATCTTAGTTTTGGGAAAGGAATTCCCGAAGCCAAACATAATGGCATAATTCGGTGTTTTAACGAGTTTAGAACTTGCTCATAAGCCATACAATATATAGGTCGTTAGTTAGAATTTATGAGGAATGCCTTGAAATGGTTATTGATTGTATGAGTGCATATGTATGTGGTATATAGATTTCGCTCCAGATTAGATGGCAGAGCTTTCGGAGCATACATTGGTTGCGGCTCTTCCCTCAAGGTAGGAGAGAAGTTTACATTCAAATTGCATGAGTAGATTGATAGTGATTATTATATGTGTCTAGTACTCATGCTTGCCTTGCCATGTGGTTATTGAGATAATATGAATGGCAATTTGATGAATAATGAGAATGGTGTGTGAGAGGATGTGATGATTGTAATGGAAGTAAGTATATGTATGTTTGATGATGATAAGTATGATTTCAATGTAATTAATAAGTTTGGAATGAGAATTTATGAGTATGAATGTTTGAACAAGTTGTATATACCTCCTATGATGTGTATGATATGTTGGATATGTCCAAATTGGCTTATAATGAGATTTCATATGATGGGTTGTAAGAAATTTCATTTTCTGCATAAGACCTGATAATCTAGCTTACCAACATTAAGGCCTCTGGCCTAATCTCGCTTAGGCGAGTGAGCGCCTCGCTCAAGCGAGTCGAGTGTGAGGTGAGTGAGGGAGGAAATGATTCTGGGTGATTTTTGCTTAAGCGAATAATGTGGCAAGCTGGACCTCGCTCAAGCGAGCCAGCCTTGATGAGGTACTGGATGTTTTTCGCCCAAGTGAGTAGCCCGTTGTAGGGAGTCTCGCTTAAGCGAGTGTATGTGGAATTGGGCACTGGAGTATTTTCGCTCGAGTGAGTGGCTGGCCTTAGGAAGCCTCGCCCGAGCGAGCGAGTATAGGAAACCATACTAATGGGATCTCGCTCAAGCGAGCTAGGCTCGCTCAAGCAAGATTGATGTCTGATACCTAAAACCTTCTCGCTCAGGAAAAACTTGGGGGCGCCTAAGCGAACCATCTTCATCTCACTCAAGTGAAGGCGAATCTCGCTTGAGCGAGATACCCAAAACTTGGGATTCCGTTTGTTCCCTCAATTTTGATGATGAGCCTCATTCCCTTATATTATGGGATATCTATGGAAATGTTTAAGGGGTATTTAATGATGATATGCCATGGTGGGGAAATAAAATTAATTGATACATTCGGAATTAATTATTTATGATATTTTCACCACTAAGAATGGGATATGAGAGAATGATAAAGAGAATTTGATGAAGAGGTTATAAGATACACTCTAAGGTAATTATGAAACCAATTAGAGAATTGGTAAAATGATATAGCATGTGTTATGAATTAAATGATTGGACATGACATTAGTAGGGACTAATGATAAACAATGATGTTGATCATTTCCTTGCACAAAGGGTGATTGTTATTATTGATTAATTGTTGAATGCTATTATGAGTGATACAAGTATGATCTTATGAGGGTGGTTTGGAGTATGATAATAGAAACATTGTGAATACCACACTAACACATATAGGTATATACATAATATATGAGACAATGGTGATGAATAATGAGATGAAAACCCTCTAAATGAATATGTGGTAATATTGATGAACATTACGTGACGTTGTAAAGCCATTGTGGTTGAATACAAGTATTGACTTGCCATATGATATGAAATATATATATGTGATGTGTTGAGATGTAAAGTCAAGGACGTGATAGTGATGGGCATAAGTGTAATTGCCATATGTGCGATGATTGATAGGTATTTAATTTGCATTGTTTTGTGATGTTTTTACTTAGGATTTCGAGGTAATCTGTGTCATTTTCCTCTTGTTTCCCGTATGATTTCCTTCATTCCGTACATGTCACTTGGGTGTTTGAAGTTTTGCAGGAATAACCTTGATTTAGGTGCATAAATGCAAGAATGCAATGCATTTGATGAAGCATGTGATGAATGCAAGATAGTCCAACCACTTGAAAGCTCAAAAGAAGAAAGGATTCGCTCTTGGAAGTGGCATAAAAGAAGGAAAAACCAAAGAAACACTTCGGGGCCTTGAAATAGTAAAAGAAAAGGCATTTTGTGAAGTTTAGAAAAATCCACTGCCAGTGGGTTTTTCCCACTGGCCGTGGACCTCTCTGGAGTCGGTGATATTGTGCATAAAAAAAACCCACTGCCAGTGGGTTTTTCCCACTACCCATGGGTCTTGCTGTTGGAAACCCACTGCCAGTGGGTTTTTCCCACTGGCCGTGGATCTTGCTGCCCGGAGGAGGAAAAATTTGGTTTTTTTAGACTCCAGAAAAACCCACTGCCAGTGGGTTTTTCCCACTGCCCATGGGTTTTTGCACGTTCTGCACTTGGCTTAATTTTTGGAGCAGTTTTCTGAATAAAAGAGGTGGTTTTTGAGAGGGAAAATACACAGAGACATTGAAGGACATTTTTTTAGAAGAAAAAGAGAGAGCTTTGCCAAGGATTTTCGAAGGGGATTAATGCCAAAGTGTCAAAGGAAATCAAATTCTCTAGATTTGGGAGAAAGATTTTGGGAGATTTAATGAGAACTTCTTCTTGTATTTTCTGAATCCGTCTTCATCTTTTGATTTTCCTTCTATGTTTGGTTTAAATTCCTTGTGTTGTGGTATTGTTATAGTTGTTTCCATGGCACATTAAACATTTCTCTTGGGAATTAAGGTGTAGCATTTATGTGAACCCATATGTAATGTTCTTCGTTCTTGATTATTAAATTGTGTTCTTATTCGATTTCGTGAGTTCTTAATGCTTCCATTAACCTTAGAGATAAGTATGGATGATTGTAAATGGTATAGGTAATCGAAAGATTGGCGTATAGTTTGAATTACACAAAATTGAACCTAGGGATTCGGGTTATGAAAATGAACGAAACTCTTTCAGGGATATCTGAGTTTTAATAAAGCTTAAAAGACCTAATTAGTGAATTGAACACGGTTCTTCAAGAATTAGGTACGTTAGTGAGGTTTCGAGAGAAAGTCACTGATCAATTTAGGAAAACCCGCCTTAAGAAACATGATTTAATGATCTAAAAGTTAAATTGCATTAAATATTGGCACCCAAATTTATGTGAACCTTTACCTCCCAAGAAATTAATCTCCATCGTTTCCAAGTCAATCCTTTTATTGTCGTTGCTTAGTGTTCTCTGTCTATGTCATTTAGTTCTTTGCGTTATAAATTTCTGAACCAACAAATGATTTGTCTAGATAATCAAAATGCTATAAACCGGTAATTGGGAACAATCTCTATGGGACGATAATTTTATTACTACGATACCCCGTGCGCTTGCGGGTGCCTATCAAGTTTTTGGCGTCGTTGCCGGGGATTATCCCCCAATATTGGCTAAACGGTGTTTTGATTAGACTAGATTCTTTTATTTTATTTTTTCTACATAATTTTTGCTGCATTGTTTTATTTTTGTGCATAATTTTTCTGGTTTTTGGTTTTAATTTTTTTTGCAGAATTACGCTTGGGTGTTTGTGTGTTTGTGGATTGTGCAGGTTCCTTTATGCGAAAGTGTTCCAGCTTCGAACATATCTTCAACCCTGAAATCGAACAAACCCTCCGTAAGATCAGAGCACTTCGGAAACAACTTGAACAAAACAAGCAACAAGCTTCGAGTTCAAACACCGAAGAGCAAATGGACAATCCCAACAACCGAGCACTTCGTGATTTTGCAGCACCCAATGCAATGGGTAGGAGGCATAGCATCACAAGGCCAACCATTGAGGCTAACAACTTTGAATTGAAGCCATCCTTGCTCTCAATGGTCCAACAAAACCAATTTGGAGGTTTACCATCCGAAGATCCGAATCTACACCTCCAAATCTTCCTTGAGTATTGTGATACACTCAAGGTGAATGGCGTCTCAAGTGATGCAATCCGGCTCTGGCTTTTCCCATTCTCTTTGAGGGATAAGGCTAGAGCATGGTTGTATTCACTTTCGGAGGGATCGATCACTACTTGGGAGTAGTTATCTAATGCCTTCCTAAACAAATACTATCCATGGAGCAAAACCGACTAACTGAGGAAGCAGATCATCACTTTTACCCAGAAAGATGATGAGACACTATATGATGCATGGGAAAGCTATAAAGAGTTGCTTCGAGAATGCCCACACCATGGAGTAGAAAGATGGTTGACGGTCTATATCTTTTATAATGGTTTGACCCCAAACCAATGGGTTACATTAGATGCTGCAGCTGGCGGCGCTTTTATGAGCAAGAATATGGAAGAGGGGTACAATCTTATAGAAGAGGTGGCACAAAACACCTACCAGGGGTCATCTGAAAGGAGTTTACCATCAAAAACTCCAAGTAAGTATTCTTTAGATGCAATTTCCCTTCTAATTGCTAAGGTAGAAGCTCTGTCTGTTAAATTTGATAAGTTAGGAACAGGTGCTTCTAATGTGGTTTGTGAATTGTGTGGAGTTACAGGTCATAGCACAACAGGTTGTCAGCTTAGTGTATGCTAAGGCCCCGAAGCCAAAATGCCACAAGTGGATGCTATTGGGAGTTATGATGGAAATTTTAGGAACAACTACAGACAACAAGGCCCACCTGGTTTCCAAAATAGACCACCTTCGTTCCAAGGCAACCAGAATAACTACAGACAACCACAAGGACCCTTCATTCCTCAAAAATCAAAATTAGAGTCCTTGATGGAGACGTTTATAGCTACTCAACTAAAGCAGAATGATGAGTTCTCCAATGCCATCAAGAACCTAGCTGAAAAGGTGGACTCTTTTGCCACTCACAACAGGATATTGGAAACTCAGATTGCTCAACAAGCTTCCAATACTACCAGAATTCTAGGGACATTTCTAGGAAAACCAGAAGCAGGTCCATCCAACCATGCCATGGTTGTAATGCTTAGGAGTGGTACACAATGTGAAGGTCCAATACCGCCAAAGGAAAAACAAGTTGAGAATGACCCTAAGAAAGATGAGACCGTATCACCTCCACCTGCTATGGAAGAAGAGAAACAAGAGAAGAAAGGGGAGGTTAAGCCATATCAACCTCCAATTCCATTTCCTCAGCGCTTGGCCAAGGCCAAGTTGGACAAATAGTTTGGTAAGTTTTTAGAAGTTTTGAAAAAACTATACATTAATATTCCTTTCACAGATGCTTTGCAGCAAATGCCTACATACGTAAGGTTTCTGAAGGATGTCTTGTTCAATAAAAGAAGGTTGGAAGAGGAGGGTACTGTAGTACTTACTGGAGAGTGTAGTGCACTGATCCAAAGAAAGTTACCACCCAAGCTTCAAGATCCAGGTAGTTTTTCCATCCCATGCATGATTGGTGATATGCCAATAGATAGAGCTTTATATGATTTAGGAGCTAGTGTTAGCCTGATGCCTCTGTCTATTTCTACGAAACTAGGATTGAATAAATTGAAACCTACTAGGATGACCTTACAATTGGCTGATAGATCTATTAAGTATCCTGTAGGTATTTTAGAGGATATTCCTATTAGGGTAGGAAAAAATTTTATCCCTGCTGACTTTGTTGTGCTAGAAATGGATGAGGATTCTATGATCCCCATTATATTAGGCAGGCCATTTTTAGCAACTGCAGGTGTCGTGATTGATGTTAAAAATGGTAAGTTGTCTCTGACTGTAGGGGACCAAAAGGTTGAATTTAAATTGATACATGCTTTGAAAAAACCTTTTCATGATAATGTTTGCTGTAACATTGAATTAGTTGACCAAGTGGTGAAGGAACAGATTCTTCCTAAGGATCCACTTGATTTTGTTTTTCTGAATGAGGCTACAGGAACATCCAAATGCAGTAAGGGTTATGCACCATTGAACAATGATACTGAAGTCATGTGTGACAAAATGGTGAACCCAAATGTGGAACTTAAGCCTTTAAATTATACACTGAGGTATGAATTTCATGGCTCTAATAGGTTTTTGGTTGTAATTTAGGTAGAGCGTCCAGCTGAAGACGTTAAACTTAGCACTTATAGGGAGGTAACCCCATGGTTCCATGGTAATCTTAAATTTCTTTTTCTTATTTGAACTTGTGTGTTTTGTTTCACAAAAAAAAATTAATTAAGAAAAAAATCTCTTTATTATTTCTTGGTTTCCTTCTGTGATTCGTTTTGGGGTTATTACATATTGATTTATCTTTGATGAACAATGATGTGTAATCCTATCTCAATTGCATGATTGATTATCTTTGTTCATGTTTCTCTTGTATTTTTTTTCTATTTTGAATGCATGCATGTGATTCCTAGGACAAGTGCAAACAAATGCAACCAAGTTTATGTGCAAAAGAGGGAGTTTAATGTTTAAAAATAGTGAAGTCCACTGGCAGTGGGTTTTTCCCACTGGCAGTGGACTCCTCTGACTTAAAGTGCAAAATTTTTTTTTAGACAAAACAGTGAAATCCACTACCAGTGGGTTTTTCCCACTGGCAGGGGGTTTTTTGTAAGTGTCATACATGTAAAAAGAAAAACTTTTTCTGGGCAAAAAATAGAGAAACCCACTGGCCGTGGGTTTCACACAGGTTCAATGTCGTAATTTTTTAGATCCAGGACAGCAAGACCCACTGGCCGTGGGAATTTCCCACTGGCCGTGGGTTTCGAACAGGTCCAATGTGCAACTTTTAGAGCCCAAGGCAGCGAGACCCACTGGCCGTGTGTTTTTCCCACTGGTCGTGGGTTCTCATACTCCTGCAGTTTTTGTTATTTTATGCACACAATGACTGTGGGTTTCCTCCACTCTTGCACTCTCCCTTATTCCATCACACTACCATTGCAAATCACTCTTAGGTTGAGAAATTGCTTGAACTCCACTCAAGTTCCCCCAATTTCTTTTACTCATCACAAACTCTACATCACTCCTTTCTACATCTTTCATCAAAGTAAGTCTTATTTTTTTTTATTCAGATTTGGGGTTCTTTCTCTTAGTTTGGGGTTGTCTTCTACTTGCTATATTGGGTGATTTTTGATGAAATTGATCATGGAAACATATTTATATATGTTCATATGTGTTTATTTTGATGAAAATTTCATGTAGGTACTCTATCAAACTCTTGTTTGGGTTTCTCTTGTTCATCATGTTCATCATTATGCATAGAAACCCACATGCATTTTTTGTTCATGATTGACACCCCATGATACTTAATGGACATCTATTGCATTATTATGCATGTATGAAGTATGATTTGTGAATTTGGGGAACTTAGTGATGCATTACTCATGGATTTCTTGGTTCATGATTTATGCCCACCAAGTGTTTGACAAATTGCCGACAACAACTCTTAGTTCATCTTTGTACATATTTGTAGGTTGTTTTACCTTTCTTGGATCTTTATGTGCTTATCCATCATGGTACTTCCATTTTGTTGATTATATTGACATATTTGGGGGATGAATTTAAATTTGGATTTTAGGTACCAAGAACATGTCTTCCGGAAGAACTAAAAATGTTTACAAAAAGAGAAAGACCAAAGGTAAGTCATCTAACTATTCTAGTATAGATGACATTGAGTGCACACCGGATGACGAAAGATTGTGTTTAGCTTCTTTGGCCTATAGGGAAATTATCCCCTCAAGATTCTTTTGCAAACAATCTCTTCTTGAACTTGGGCTAATCATTCCGGATGGGAAATCACCTTTAGACTTAATAATTCTGATTTTAGGATGGATCTAGCGGATGTGGATGCCATCTATGGTTTTCCCTCCGTTCCTGAAGAAATGCATGCTCATGTGAATGCCTCTCGCATTCCTAGGGACTTTAATGCAAAATATTTTTGGTCCCAAATTTCTCGAGCCAAAGATGACTATGATCCATCATCAACCAAAGCCCCCTTATCCATCATCCAGTTTTTAAATACCTGCAAAGGTTCATGGCCCGTTCCATTTTCGGGAGATTCGATAGCCCAGGTACTATCAGGGCTGTTGAATTATATTTTTTATATGCCATGATTCATCAGATACCCATCCATTCCACTAAATGGCTTTTTAGCCAATTCACTAGAGTTGGTCGGGCCACCTCCGGCAAGCTCATCATGGGTGGTTACATCAACCCACTTGCTAGGTATGTAGGAATAAATTTGGATGATGATAAACTATTACGTCAACCCAAGAAGGTTGATATTGATGAGATGATGCACACGGGTATGATTGTGGTGGAACGCAACATTTATTGCTTGGTTATTCCTGGAATTTCTGTGCCTCACCCCTTGCCTGATCCTAGCTTCACTAGCCTGGAGGGCAAGACTTCTTTCTTATTTTTAGGTACTGATGATAATGTCCCTTTGGACACCGAGATGCCTCTTCCTCATGACCACTCAGCTGGCCCGTCCCGATCCACTTCCGACTCTAGATTTTCTATGGAACAGATGTATTCCTTGATGCAAGGAATGAATACCCGTCTGGAGTCATTATCTATTGAGCAACTCTGGCAAGGAAGTCAGATCGATGACATAGCTCAGCAAATGGATGCTATGTATACTTGGCACTCACTGCAGGGGCATTTCCCCCCTTCTCCATGACTAGTGAGTTCATCCAGATAAGTTTCACTGTACATTGCTCTCCCTCTTCTGAACAGTGAGGACATTGCTCATGTTTAGTTTGGGGTGGTGGGTATGATGAAACTTATTCTAAGCCTTTTGCAGTTTGTCATTTCACTTGATTTTGTTTAATTACCTGTTGCATTTTCCTTTCGATTTCATTTTATCATGTTAGGATGTAGTTAGTATGCATTTTGTTTTTAATGTGTTTTCATTTAGGACAACATAGCTAGTTTTCTAGTGATCATTGTTGCCGTAAATTGTTTCAGTCTTGATTGACGTAATTTTAGGGCCTTGTGGAATCCAAATAAAAAAACAAATAATTTGTTATGATGATTGCTTGATTGTCTAGAGGTACTATGCTTTATGATTCTGTGTTTTCTCTGACTAGGTCTATTTCACCCACCATGTATTTTGAGAGCTTTTGAGCCAAAATGGGGTAGCCTTTGAACATAAACATTTAGAAAACCCCTGTTTTCTTCTATTGAGTGTGTCATATGTTTAAAGCGCTCTAGAACTTGGCTTGCGACCAATTCAAAATGGTTGGTGATTACTCGTTATGGAATGAAAAAGGCACCGTAGGTTTTGTTCTTTAGCCTCCGAATTTTGAAAGTTATAATACACCATTAGTTGCCCTTTGTTGAACCTAAACTGTTGGTTTTTGTTTTTGAAACCCTTTGGTAATTGGTTTGATAAATTCCTGAGAAAATAACATAAATTCAAGGATGGCAACTAGAATGAAAATGGCTAAGAGAAAAGTGAGTTTTAGTTGGGAAACAAAAATAAACAAAATGAATTTGTGTTTCCAACTAAAGAAAAAAAAATTGTAGGGAAAAATAAAGAAAGGATGAAAGCAAGGTAGAGAAAGGAGTTAAGTTTAAAAATGAAAACAAAAAGGACTCCTTAGAAGTTTTTAAAGGAGTAAGAAAATATGTTTTCTGGTCTGCCTTCCGAAACTTAATTATTCTCAGTGATTTCATTGGATAATAGCCCTTTGAATTTCCTTTTCCTTGGTATCCATTCCCGCATCTGTGAACCCATGGCCCTATTACAACCAGATGAAAGACCTTTTGACCATAACTTGTTTTTTGGATAACTGTGGAGATTAAGGTCACTTGCCAAGCCTATGGTAGTGTCTTGAAATACTATGACTTGAGTGATACTTATACACAAGCTTAAACACTTAGAGAGAAATGAAAGGATGTGTGTCTATAGCCTAGTCTTATGAGCATGGTATGAATAATTGTGTGGTTCCTGTTTGGGTAATCTTGCAATCATCTGTTAAATTTTTTTTCTCTAATTGGGTTCCTCAAGTTGTTTTGAGTTTGTTATTCTCTATTGTTCATATTTGTGGTGATGATGATTGCTTGGGGACAAGCAATATTTTAGTTTGGGGTGTTTTGATAGGTATTTAATTTGCATTGTTTTGTGATGTTTTTACTTAGGATTTCTAGGTAATCTGTGTCATTTTCCTCTTGTTTCCCGTATGATTTCCTTCATTCCGTACATGTCACTTGGGCGTTTAAAGTTTTGCAGGAATAATCTTGATTTAGGTGCATAAATGCAAGAATGCAATGCATTTGACGAAGCATGTGATGAATGCAACATAGTCCAACCACTTGAAAGCTTAAAAAGAAGAAAGGATTCGCTCTTGGAAGTGGCATAAAAGAAGGAAAACCCAAAGAAACACTTCGGGGCCTTGAAATAGTAAAAGAAAAGGCATTTTGTGAAGTTTAAAAAAATCCACTGCCAGTGGGTTTTTCCTACTGGCCATGGACCTCTCTGGAGTGGGTGATATTGTGCATAAAAAAAACCCACTACCAGTGGGTTTTTCCTACTGGCCATGGGTCTTGCTGTTGGAAACCCACTGCCAGTGGGTTTTTCCCACTGGCCGTGGATCTTGCTGCCCGGAGGAGGAAAAATTGGTTTTTTTCAGACTCCAGAAAAACCCACTGCCAGTGGGTTTTTGCACGTTCTGCACTTGGCTTAATTTTTGGAGCAGTTTTTTGAATAAAAGAGGTGGTTTTTGAGAGGGAAAATACACAGAGACATTAAGGGACATTTTTTTAGAAGAAAAAGAGAGAGAGCTTTGCCAAGGATTTTCGAAGGAGATCAAATTCTGCAGATTTGGGAGAAAGATTTTGGGAGATTTAGTGAGAACTTCTTCTTGTATTTTCTGAATCCCTCTTCATCTTTTGATTTTCCTTCTATCTTTGGTTTGAATTCCTTGTATTGTGGTATTGTTATAGTTGTTTCCATGGCACATTAAACATTTCTCTTGGGAATTAAGGTGTAGCATTTATGTGAACCCATATGTAATGTTCTTCGTTCTTGATTATTGAATTGTGTTCTTATTCGATTTTGTGAGTTCTTAATGCTTCCATTAAGCTCAGAGATAATTATGGATGATTGTAAATGGTATGGGTAATCGAAAGATTGGCGTATAGTTTGAATTACACAAAATCAAACCTAGGGATTCGAGTTATGAAAATGAACGAAACTCTTTGAGGGATATCTAAGTTTTATAAAGCTTAAAGGACCTAATTAGTGAATTGAACGCGGTTCTTCAATAATTAGGTACGTTAGTGAGGTTTTGAGAGAAAGTCACTGATCAATTTAGGAAAACCCGCCTTAAGAAACATGATTTAATGATCTAGAAATTGAATTCCATTAAATATTGGCACCCACATTTATGTGAACCTTTACCTCCCAAGAAATTAATCTCCATCGTTTCCAAGTCAATCCTTTTATTGTCGTTGCTTAGTGTTCTCTATCTATGTCATTTAGTTCTTTGCGTTATAAATTTCTGAACCAACAAATGATTTGTCTAGATAATCAAAATGCTATAAACTTGTAATTGGGAACAATCTCTGTGGGACGATAATTTTATTACTACGATACACCGTGCGCTTGCGAGTGCCTATCAATGATGAATATGCCTCGAATAATTCTAAGTGCAGATTAATATTATGATGCTTGTTGTGCCTTCTGATTTCCTTGTGTGGATTGTTATGAAATGATGTTTGTGGCCATTGAAATGCCAATTATATAAATGATGTGCCTTGAGGGGCTTTGTAAATGATTGTATATAATTATTAAAAATGTTGAATTAAAAATACCCTATGAGAGAGGGTGAGATATCCTTGCGAGGTTGTTGGGCATATGCATTATTGCATTTTGCATTCATGGCATGGCATAACATTGAAATGTGGTTGCGATCACAGTGATGAAAAATCCTACGGGATTCCATGAAGGGAGTACACCTTACGAGGCGGGAAACCAACGTGATGATGATATGATATTGAGCCGGTGGTTGCGATCACCTGGTTGTGGAAAGTGAAAGGCCCTGCGGGAACCATTGTATGATGATGAGCCAGTGGTTGCGGTCATGAGGCGGGAGTACCCCTTGCGAGGCGGGAAACCATTATGAATTGTTAAACGTGGTTGCGATCACGAGAAAGCACCTTGCGAGGCTGCTAGAGGGAGTACCCCTTACGAGGCGGGAAACCCATGTGAATGAATGATATGGTGGTGATCACCTGAGGAAATAAAATGGATCCATTGCATATGCATTAAACAGTTGACATATGCATTAGCCATAGGTTCATGGCATTTGAGATGAGATAACCACGAGAGATGAAAAACCCTTTGCAAGGAGGAATTGAATAATGATTTAATAAATTAATGATGACGATTGTGAATGCCCTTGTTGATAAGTGGAAATGTGATTGTGTATGTGCTTGTGCTTGCTTATATTGTAAATTGTGTTTCATGAGGCTTGTATACCCATTATATCAATGTGATGATGATTAAATGATGAATTGATGGTTTTATAGCAAAGCACACATGATGAAAGAATGCATGTACACTTAATCACAATATATGTATATTCGTCATTTTTAATGTACAACTCACTCTCCCATGTGGTCTCTTTTTTAGCATTGTGATGCGGGTTGCCCCGTGATGAGTTAAAGTTTAAATTGATGTTTTAGTGAAGGTAAATAGTGGTAATGGAAGTGCCTTGGCCGATATTAATTGTGAATTTTAATGTATTCAATTAAGTCGTACATAAGGATGATGATTTAGAGAGTTAAATAAGCATGTGTAACAAACTTATGTATTTATGAATGAAAACTATATGTTTAGTATGTAAGTGATGATTGGATTGATACCATCTGGTGATGGATATCTCATGTATAGACTTCTTACATTTGATGATATATGATTATGACTCAGGTGCATAGTTGATTATAGCCTAATAGGCTTATATTATGAAATTGTATGATTGCTTGGGCCTTTTCTCATATCATCATATATGGGACTAGGCGTATGCCCGGTATACACATTCTTCTTCCGCTGTAAACTCTATTATTTTTGTATACCGTTATGGGCGAGTTAGTTATCGATCCAGTCATAGGTTGATAAATCTCACTCTTCAGTTTTCTGTGGTTCAGGTCTTGATGTAATGATCGAGGTGTTTAGAAATACTTCAAACGTGAAAAATTTACCGGTATTTTTATTAATTATTATCTTGATTACATCGGGATCTAAGTTCGGAAAACCGGGGGGTGTCGCAACGGTGGTATCAGAGCGTGGTCTGCTCTGTATGATGTTGTTGATTTTGCTAGAGCATGTTTGCTTAGTATGAAAGCTATTGATCATAGTCTGAGCATGGTTGCTCTATATTGAGTTGACATTATGGTCGATTTGAAACATGGTTGCTCAATATTGAAGGGTTTTAGTGATGATTAGAGCTGGATGCTCATTGTTCGAATTTGGTTCCTTAGCATGGATTTAAAGGGGATCGTTGCCTAGTGAATGATATCGTATCAAAATATTGGTTGCCCTATAAGGATTTGTGAATGATTAATTGACTAGGAGTTATACATTGACTATTGGGGCATTGCTTACCTATTTTGGATTCTTTGTGGATTATTGATAATGGGTTATGGTTGATGTTTATAGAAATGTGCCCAATTTGTTGTTAAGGATATGTGATGCATTGGTAGAGCCTAGTTACTTGTTGATAATCATGAATGACTCATGAGATTGAATACGAGTGCATGAATTCCTTGATAGGATTAATCTGTTTCTTTTTGTATGAAACCGGCCAAGTTCCTTACCCTATTTCCTTCTATTGATGAATATATTGTGATTATGCATTGATTCTTATACATTGAGTATAAAATTGATTTGATGATAGATCCATGTTGGATGTTAACCATGGAAATGAAATATTGAGTTGATGAATATGAAATACGAGATATGAATTGATATGATGATGGATTTATGCCATGTGTTGATCATGGATAGGGAGTATTGAGAAATGAATTGACATGGTGGTAGACCATGGATTTTGAGAACATGAAATATGTAATGAAATTAAATTGTTGGTTAGGCCTCTTGTATGATTCATACTTGTGGCTTTTAGCCGAGGTGTGCTTGTTGAATTAAATGAAACTCATATGCTTGAGTTGATTAAATGAATGATAGGGAAAGAATCCCCTAGTGTGGATGTTTATGAATTGAAATGCTTAGTTGTGCTAAGTTTTGAAGGATGGATTTTATATCCTTTGACACAAAAACCTTATATGTTACACGATACAAGTGATTTGTTGTATCTCCCTAGATTGGGAACTTGAGTATGTAATAAGTGATTAGATGTGAAATTGTGTAGTGTTAGATTGGGGTTATGACTTGATTTAATGCAGGTGAATACCGAGGGAATAATTTATTTAATTATGACCCACTAGATGTGGTACCCCGGTTTAACTCGGCATGATCTTGTATGATCAAACATTGTGGAGGATTGATTCAATTGGACTCTATAGTGGTCTAGACTCTATGCTATGTTATGAGCCATACTAAATGATGTGTGTTGTGAAAGTGTTCCACAATGGGTACTAAATGACCCTTAGACTTTCTAAGACTACTGACCGGTCGAATGTTGTGATTAGCCAAGCCCTAGTGGAATTAATTAGGTGATGAATTGTTGAGGCTAGAACTAGTATGTGCAATGGAAATATGAATAATGAATGTGGCCCCTGAATAACTTATGAATAATAATGTTGAGTTCAGAGTATGATGATGTATTGGCAATGATATATGATTTTGCGGTATGACTATAGGCGAAATTGTGTGCCTTTGAGGTTATGATCATTAGATTAATTATGGATTGTGATATGACTTAGAAATGACATGTGATTACGGGTTGGTAGATGGAGATTCGATCGTGTCATTACCTCCCCTTTAATTTGGAAGATGACATATTGATGATGGAAACCACATAATAATGTGATAAGATATGAGATATACCTCCAATTCATGAACTTGATTGTGATCTATAAGGAGAATTCCTAATGTGAAAGCACATTATCATATTGGGAACCCTATTAAGACCTCAAAGTTGCGTACTTATTGCGAGTTTAGTAACTCGTTTAGGCTTGAATCGATCTATAGCCAAACATATGTGAATAAAATAAATGATTGTCATGATGTTTAATCATGGGTTCTAGATGGAGGAAGCTCGACGAATGGGTATTTGCCCTTTGATGTTTAGAAGCCCATTTTTAATATCCCAAATTTTAATGAGGGAAATGGATGATTGATGATTTGGGCGGCATGAATTATTCCAATTTATGTATGATAACCATGTTGATATAAGTATGACAATTATGGACTTGTGTAAATTGTCATCGAGTCTCAAGGGAATCGATATTATTTGAGTAAGTGTGATTGACGTGAGTAATGGGAATACAAAGTACTTGTCTTGATAGGAATTTGCATGCCATAGGCATTGTGGCAACGTGCATTTATGCGCCGACCTCATGTGTTTGTGGTAACCACTACGGGATTAGGACGCCTTCCTGTATGTCAGATGCAACAACACATAGGCCGGGAAGGTGTAAGGTTGTAACTGCTTATGGTGAATGTACTGAGCCTATCTGGTCATACTGAGTATGAACATGTGTGCTCTGTTAGATGAACGATGACCAAAGATATATAACTCATTTGGATATAGAAAATTTTATGATAGAAATGATGGAATGATAAAGAATATGTCCTGATGGACTTTAGAAAGTCCTATGTTAATTATGGTGTCGTTGAACTCTACTGGTGTGCGGCCTGAAGTATAGCCTTATAGTATGGGTATTGAGTTTAAATTTCGAGGACGAAATTTCTTTTTAGGTGGGGTGGATTGTAACATCCCAAAATTTTATAAAAATGACTAAATATGAGGAAATAAATATTAAATAATTATAAATGACTTGATGAGTGTCCCAAAAATAATGGAATAATTAAATTAGGATTTATTAAGGATATTTATAATTTATTGGGATTTAAGGAGTTAAAATTATACCCGGTTAAAATATGGGTGTCAGACCAAGTATCTCCGATTGAGATGTCGTTGGTCAGGGCTGTTAAGAATATTATTGGGAATCCGAATCTATATTCGGAATAATTTTTGGATTAGGTATTGATCCCGAAGGGAGATCCTGTTTGTTATAAAACGATAAAATTTTAATGAAGGGGAACCAAGTTAAAAATAAAACTCTTTCTTCCCCTCCACTTTAACGTTACTTTTCTCCCTCTCCCTTCTACACTTCTTCTTCTTCTTCCACCTTCTTCTTTCCTCTCCATTATTCTCTTCAAAAATCTAAGAAAAGTGGTGTCTTCTTCTTCCACCATCATTTTCTTCTTCTAGGAAGCTTGAAGGAAGCCATTGGAGGTTGGATCCTCTTTCTCTCTTCTCCATTTTGTTTGGCCTCTCCCTCCCTTGGTTCCATTTTTGTTTTCAAGGTGAGGTAAGCTTTTCTCACCATCTTTGATGAAGTTAATATCATGCTTATGAGTTTTAAGGCTTGGGGGAGTAATGTAGGTGAATGGGGTATTTAATAAAAGCTTTAAATATGGAACCCTAGAGTGGGTTATCATAAATGTTAACCTTGGTGGTAATAAATGAAGAGGATGAATGCATAGTTGGAAGGTGATGAGGAATAAATGGGTATTAATGAGTGTTGTTGGGTTTTAGTGGAACCCTAACTTCAATAAATTGGGGAAAGTGTAAAATGTGAATATAATGTATGTTTAATGATGTTAGAGAATGATATTAATGATGAGAGATAGCTATTGATGATGATTGATGAATATTGATAATGGTTGTTGGGTTCTCATGGAACCCTAGCCCTAAGAATTTAGGGAAATTGGATATATTATAATTTGGGTGGATGAATTGAATGTCAATAGGTGATATTTAATGGTAAGTTGTTAATTATAATGAAGAATAATGGTGAACATAGTAGATAACCCTTAATGGTGGAATCAATGGGGTATACATATTGGTTAGTGAGTTGATAGGCCATGACTTGTGTCACTAGAGTTGTTAATGAAGGATAGTTTAAAAGAAGCAAAGCTAACTTGTGTTAGGTTTTGAGTGACAATGGTGATATTTGATGGATTGATGTGATTTAGGATTACATTATATAATGGATGAGATGTTGTTGTTGTTGGGTATAGTTGGCCTTTTAAGATATAGTGGATCTTGGTTTTGGGGAAGGAATTCCCGAAGCCTAACATAATGGCATAATTCGGTGTTTTAACGAGTTTAGAACTTGCTCATAAGCCATATAATATATAGGTCATTAGTCAGAATTTATGAGGAATGCCTTGAAATGGTTATTGGTTGTATGAATGCATATGTATGTGGTATGTAGATTTCGTTCCGGATTACGTGGCAGAGCTTTTGGAGCATACATTGGTTGCGGCTCTTCCCTCGAGGTAGGAGAGGAGTTTACATTCAAATTGCATGAGTAGATTGATAGTGATTATTGTATGTGTCTAGTACTCATGCTTGCCTTGCCATGTAGTTATTGAGATAATATGAATGGCAATTTGATGAATAATGAGAATGGTGTGTGAGAGGATGTGATGATTGTAATGGAAGTATATGTATGTTTGATGATGATAAGTATGATTTCAATGTAATTAATAAGTTTGGAATGAGAATTTATGAGTATGAATGTTTGAACAAGTTGTATATGCCTCCTATGATGTGTATGATATGTTGGATATGTCCAAATTGGCTTATAATGAGATTTCATATGATAGGTTGTAATAATTTTCATTTTCTGCATAAGACCTGATAATCTCGCTCAAGCGAGATGGATTCTCGCTCAAGCGAGAATCCCCTAGACCAACATTAAGGCCTCTGGCCTAATCTCGCTCAGGCGTCCAGGGTCTCTCCTGCTCACCTCACACTCGACTCGCTCAAGCGAGTTGAGTGTGAGGTGAGCAGGAGAGACCCTGGACGATTCTCGCTCAAGCGGGCGTGGCCGCGCTTGAGCGAGCGAGAGAGGAAATGATTCTAGGTGATTTTCGCTTAAGCGAATAATGTGGCAAGCTAGACCTCGCTCAAGTGAGCCAGCCTTGATGAGGTACTGGACGTTTTTTGCCTAAGCGAGTGGCCCGTTGTAGGGAGTCTCGCTCAAGCGAGTGTATGTGGAATTGGGCACTGGAGTATTTTCGCTCGAGTGAGTGGCTGGCCTTGGGAAGCCTCGCCCGAGCGAGCGAGTATAGAAACCATACTAATGGGATCTCGCTCAAGCGAGATAGGCTCGCTCAAGCGAGATTGATGTCTGATGCCTAAAACCTTCTTGCTCAGGAAAAACTTGGGGGCACCCAAGCAAACCATCCTCATCTTGCTTAAGCGAAGGTGAATCTCGCTTGAGCGAGATACCCAAAACTTGGGATTCCGTTTGTTCCCTCAATTTTGATGCTAATCCCCATTCCCATATATTATGGGATATTTATGGAAATGTATAAGGGGTGTTTAATGATGATATGCCACGGTGGGGAAATGAAATTAATTGATACATTCGGAATTAATTATTTATGATATTTTCACCACTAAGAATGGGATATGAGAGAATGATAAAGAGAATTTGATGAAGAGGTTATAAGATACACTCTAAGGTAATTATGAATCCAATTAGAGAATTGGTAAATGATATAGCATGTGTTATGAATTAAATGATTGGACATGGCATTAGTAGGGACTAGTGATAAACGATGATGTTGATCATTTCCTTGCACAAAGGGTGATTGTTATTATTGATTAATTGTTGAATGCTATTATGAGTGATACAAGTATGATCTTATGAGGGTGGTTTGGAGTATGATAATAGAAACATTGTGAATACCACACTAACACGTATAGGTATATACATAATATATGAGACAATGGTGATGAATAATGAGATGAAAACCTACTAAATGAATGTGTGGTAATATTGATGAACATTACGTGACGTTGTAAAGCCATTGTGGTTGAATACAAGTATTGACTTGCCATATGATATGAAATATATATATGTGATGTGTTGAGATGTAAAGTCAAGGACGTGATAGTGATGGGCATAAGTGTAATTTCCATATGTGGGATGATGAATATGCCTCGAATAATTCTAAGTGCGGATCAATATTATGATGCTTGTTGTGCCTTCTGATTTCCATGTGTGGATTGTTATGAAATGATGTTTGTGGCCATTGAAATGCCAATTATATAAATGATGTGCCTTGAGGGGCTTTGTAAATGATTGTATATAATTATTGAAAATGTTGAATTAAAAATACCCTATGAGAGAGGGTGAGATATCCTTGCGAGGTTGTTGGGCATATGCATTATTGCATTTTGCATTCATGGCATGGCATAACATTGAAATGTGGTTGCGATCACAGTGAAGAAAAATCCAACGGGATTCCATAAAGGGAGTACCCCTTACGAGGCGGGAAACCAACGTGATGATGATATGATATTGAGTCGGTGGTTGCGATCACCTGGTTGTGGAAAGTGAAAGGCCCTGCAGGAACCATTGTATGATGATGAGCCAGTGGTTGCGATCACTTGGTATTTGAAATGAAAAAAGGGCTTACGAGTTCCTATAGTGGCCGTGGTTGCGATCACTGTTACACCCTGAATTTTTAAAATAGAGAGTTAAATTAAGAAAATAAATATTGACTAATGAAATGTGGACTAATTAATATCCCAAAATGCTAAATATAATTTAAATGAGATTTTCAGAGACTGTTAGTGAATTATTGTGACCGGATAAGATAAAAACTGACCCGGATAAAATATGGGTGTTAGACCAAGTATCTCCGATTGAGATCCTGTTGGTCAGGGCAGTAGATAATGTTATTGGGAATCCGAATATATATTTGGAATCATTTTTAGAATATGTATTGAACCCGAACGGTGAGCCTGTATGTCTAAAAACAGAGAAATTTTAATGAAGGCATCAATTTTAATTCTTTTTCCCTACTCTTTCCTCACTCCCACGCTGCCTTCTTCTAAAACACAAACATTCATTTTTCTTCTCCTTCTCTTCTTCTTCTTCTTCTTCTTCTTCTTCTTCTTCTTCTTCTTCTTCTTCTTCTTCTTCTTCTTCTTCTTCTTCTTCTTCTTCTTCTTCTTCTTCTTCTTCTTCTTCTTCTTCTTCTTCTTCTTCTTCTTCTTCTTCTTCTTCTTCTTCTTCTTCTTCTTCTTCTTCTTCTTCTTCTTCTTCTTCTTCTTCTTCTTCTTCTTCTTCTTCTTCTTCTTCTTCTTCTTCTTCTTCTTCTTCTTCTTCTTCTTCTTCTTCTTCTTCTTCTTCTTCTTCTTCTTCTTCTTCTCTTCTTCTTCTTCTTTGCCTTCCAAAAAACTAAGCAAGTGGTTTACCTATTCTTCTCCCCCATTTTTGTTTTCTCTAAGCTTGAAGGAGGACATTGTGGCTTGAAGCTCCTCCCTTTCTCCTCTTCATTTTCGTCATCCTCATCTTCCCTTTTGAATTCCATTTTCGTTTTGGAGCAAGGTAAGCTCTTTATCACTTCCTTTATGCTTGGAACCTAGAGGATAGAGTGTTGTGACTTGGAGGTGTGTTAAATGCTTGTGGGTAATGAATGGAGGCATTAAATTCATAAGCCCTAAAGTGGGTGTTTACAAGCTTTAAAGAGGGTATTAATGAGGTAGTTGCAATTATGGTAGGGAGAAGATGGAAGTTAATGAGTATTTATGAAAGTTGGTGGGTTTGGTGGAAACCCTAACTTTGGATTTGGGGGAAATGTGTAATATAGATGGGGTTAACCTTTATTGATGGAGGAAGTGTAATAAATGATGAGGTAGAGGCATTTATGGGTGATTAGAGATGGTGGTTGGAAAACATAAATGAAAGCCCACTTGGTGTGAGTTAAATATAAGTGTGGCAAGGGGATAACCTAACAAATTAGGTTGTAACTCTTGATAATAATGAATGGTGAATTAAAGGAAGGAATTCTCGAAGCCTAAATGAGTAAATAAAGAAAATCCATGAATAGCTTCCACATGATGAGAATCATGTGTACATAGATATATATATATATATATATATATATATGTATATTGAAATGGCCTTTGAATGAATAATTGATGTGGTCCTATAATGATTGGTGTAGGACTTGATAACGCGGGTGAAGCGGGAACATCAAACCTGAAAATTTACTTCTCTTAAGGTAGGAGAGGGGTGTATTTTCTAAATGCATCAGAATTATGATGATAATGTATGTATAAATGTGATATGGCATGTTTTCTTGGATAAGTGTGATACCATGTAATGTAATGGGAATTGTGTGGGGTGTTTTGAAATGATTATTTATATGATGAAGCCTTAATGAGGCTATGAATGGCATATTATGTGATGATGTGCTATTGGTTTCATATTTGACATGATGAGCACCTAAAAGCTTTGGGTGGAATGGTTCTTAAATATAAGGATTGATGTTTATGTATGAATTTGTGGATAATAGTGTGGTTGAGTATGAATGTACCCTAGATGAGAGGGTGAGATAATCCTAATAAGGTTGAGGCATGCATGAGCATTTCATACATGGCATGGCATGCATATCATGATGTTGTTACGATATTGATGATTATATCACCTTGCGGGGTGCCACGAAGGGTATATCCCAGAGTGATGATGTTGTTACGATATTGATGATTATATCACCTTGCGGGGTGCCACGAAGGGTATATCCTGGAGTGATGATGTTGTTACGATATTGATGATTATATCACCTTGTGGGGTACCACGAAGGGTATATCCTGGATTGATGATGTTGTTACGATATTGATGATTATATCACCTTGCGGGGTGCCACGAAGGGTATATCCCAAAGTGATGATGTTGTTATGATATTGATGATTATATCACCTTACGGGGTGCCACGAAGGGTATATCCTGGAGTGATGACGTTGTTATGATATTGATGATTATATCACCTTGCGGGGTGCCATGAAGGGTATATCTCAGAGTGGTGATGTTGTTATGATATTGATTATTATATCACCTTGCGGGGTGCCAAGAAGGGTATATCCCGGGGTGATGATGGTAATTTAAGTGATTGAGATCACTAATGAATTATAAATCGGATCCGTGCATATGCATCTTAAACACTAGCATGTGCATTAGCCATAGAAGCATGTCATAGAATGATATCTTGCTGAGGAGATTGTGTAAGGAGTAAATAGGACTCCCTATTTAATACATACTGTGAACGGGTTAATGGTTGGTGTATTTTTATAAATCTAAATGGATATATGTGTTCATATTGCATTCATGTATATATTATCGTGTTTGTTAGATTTTCATCATTGAGAAAATATACTCACTCTCCATGTGGTATATCTTTTTAGCTCTTGTGTTGTAGGGCTGCACATGGAGCTTTTGTAAGGAGAAGTGGTGTGAAGGAAGCCTATTTTGGGTAAAGAATGTCTTGGCCAGCAACATTTTGATTTTATAGTTGTGTGCAATAATTGTAATGTCTATAGTATTCCGTATATTTTGTATAGCCTTAAATTGTCATAGAAACTTGTACGGATGATGAATGTATGCATTGGTGATTTGGAAGGTCATGTAGGAAAATGAGATCCTAGATCTATGGCTCATTTTCATTTGTGACCTTAGCTTAGGTTGGATGTTTGGAAATGAAGTTTTGATATGTTGAAATTCATGAATGAATGATGGTTTATATGAAAGATTGCAATTATTAGATCATGCTATGTAGTAGGCTTGATTGGGATGGAATCCATGGATTAGAAGGTGAATTATGAGTAAGATAGGTTGGAACATGTTTTAAATACCATATAGGATAAATGAAAATGTGATGAAATTAAGGGGTATGCAATAAAGTGAGTTTTGGTATGATGTGTTCATTGATCCTTTTATTTTTTGCGTTTTGCAGATAATCTCGCTCAAGCGAGAATCCCTCCTGTATGGTATTCGGTTTCTGGACAATTCTCGCTTAGGCGAGAGTGGGCCTCGCTTAAGCGAGACTGTCCTAGCATCAGTGATTGGGTTCTGGAGGAATCTCGCCCAGGCGAGTAGGATCTCGCCCGAGCGTGGGTGAGGCAACTTTGCTACTGGAAGGATCTCGCTTAGGCGAGAAGGGTCTCGCCCGAGCGAGAGTGGGGTGTTTAGTTTCTGGACGATTTTCGCCTAAGCGAATGGCCCTTGAAGGTGGTATGACTGGGCCCGCAAGCGCACGGGTTATGTCGCGTAATATAAAATATTATCGTTCTCCACAGGGACTGTGTTCAAAGTACCAGCATATTGAAATTTAATTATCCACACAATTGATTTTTAAGATTTTTATAAAATAAAGCACAAATTAAAATTGCACAGAATACGAATAAATATAAAAATAAAATTTACTTGACACTTAAAAATCAGAGTTGAGAATATCTTGGGATTTCGGGGGATTAAGACTCTATTTTATGTTAATGAATTTTAACTTTTCATAAATAAGAATCGCATTAAGTTTTCCAAGGCGAATTTTCCAAAAGCTAATTAATATGTTCCTCTCGGAATCCTATTAATGTACCTAACCTATGGAAAGCGCTGCTTAATCCTCAGAAAGGCCCATTATCATTTTATGAAAACCCCTTTTATTTCCTCAAAAGAATTTTGATTACTTTCACGGTTTTACCGAGGTCACAAAAAGCATTTCAAAAATCTTAGGTTTAGTTCAAAGCTTTCCAGTAAAAATAAATCTCTCGATTCTATTTATTACCTAAACTTACTAATATACCCGCAAGTATACAGTTTTATCATTTAGGTTCTTGTTAGGAATCACAAAAAGCATTGAGCATAATTGAACTAAATGGAAAACAGAAATTTATTTAATTTTAAGTCAAAATAACATTAAAATAAAATATTATCATACCCCCTTTATCCCAAGATAATTAATTTAGCTACTCATGAAATAATTCAAATTCATATATATAATGGAAAAATAAAACATACAAGACATGGTAAAAAAATAAAGACTTACGGGTTTCTCCAAAAGCTCAGAATAATTTACCACTGTATTTCCTTGTTGCAATATTCCTCCACCAATTACAAATTTAAATTACTCACTTTTACAATTCACAACTCTTAAAATAAAATAAAGAAAAAGAAAGTAAAAGAAAGAAATGGGAACGGGACAGAGAAAGAAAATAAGAGAAAAAGAAAAGAAAAGGAGAAGAAAAACGAAGAAGAAAAAGAAAGAAAAGAAAGAAAAGAGAAACGGAAAAGGAAACAAAGAAAAGAGAAAGGAAAGAAGAATTGGAACGAAGCTAATGGAATTGATTTCAAGTGATGCTGTGGTGCTCTCCCTTTTATAGGCGAATGGATGAATGAATCCAGCTAAGAAAACGCGTTAAAATTGTCTTCTTCTCAGCTGCCCTACCATCACATCTTGGAGACAGCCTGGATGGTGTCAAGTGGGAGAAAACTTTCGGTGCATGTGACTTCCAACTGTCCCAAATTGCATTATTTTAATATTTCCAATAATTCGGTGCTTGGATTTATTCAGCTGGACAAATTCCGAGTGAAAAAATGCGTCGGTTTTCATCTTTTCTCTAAAATCCGAGTGAAAGCTTGCTGGAGGGTGGTTTGCTGAGTGCTGGATGGTGTTGCATTGTGAAGAATTGGGTCGGTTTTCACCTTCTCTCTAGAATCCGAGTGGAAAAGAGGCCTTTTGTGCAAAAGACCGAGTGAAAGGGTGACTTTGGACACAAATCCGAGTGAAAGTCAATCAGTGTTGTTGGTGGGTCGGTGTTTGGAGGAGAACCGGTCGGTGATGAAGCTGGATGAATGGACGAGTGAAGAGTGACTAAAGAGTAACTCTGATTGAGCCATTCATTCGGAATTGACTGTAGAGGGACTCGGATCCAACTGAAACCATTCACTCGGCTCAGCTTCATGGAGTTCATTCGGAACTGATTAAAGACTCACTCAGGATCAGAATTTATTCAATCGGTTCCCAAACATTTTTACTCGGCTGTCTCTGAATCTGAACCACTCGGTTCAAACTTTGCTCGGATTTCGCTTTGGAATTCACTCGGTCAAATTCATTCGGATACATTCACTCGGATTTTCTTTGAAATAATTCAGTCGGCCTTCATTCCTTGAAATGATACACTCAGAAGTGTCTTCTTGCTTTTTACTTGGAATGGCCTTCAGTCGTCAATCAACCCAGTCGGTTGTCTTTACTCGAATCTGGCTGATTGAATTTCCTCTCATGTCCGAGCCTTGCTTTGCTCGGAAATATAGGTTTCTGACCCATTTCACTCGGTATTCTTCATTGCAGAGATCTCACTCGGACTTAGTGTGAAACTGTGAGAATCTGTCCGAGTGTGATTCACTCCTGCTCGGATTTTCCTTGCTTGCTTAAGGCATTACTCGGAAATGCCTTGTTCCGCTTGAGAATGCCATCTTCTCTGAGTGAAACCACTCGGATTCCTTCTTAGTCAGCATTTATTCATTTCAGTGGCTTCTTCTCCTCGGACAACAATTTTGACCACTCGGGAGTTTTCCAATCGGAGGCAGTTTGGCACAGAAAAACAGTTCAGACTTGTTTCAATCAGCATTTCTTCACTCGAATTATTTGTAATCAGAGAACTCCCACTCGGATTCCCTTTAATCAGCAATCCTTTCACTCGGAGAATAGCTATGGACATATTTATTGGAGGTCAGTCTCCTTTTTTCACTCGGAATGGACGCAGTCGGGGAAGTTTCCACTCGGAATCATCTCCAACCGAGACTTATTCCATTTCAGCATTGGTCCTTCACTCGAGTCAGCCATTTATCACTCGAAATGGCTTTGACAGGGAACATTTCACTCAGATTTTCTCCAACAGTGCAGTATTCCACTCGGCAATGCTCTACTCTGAGTCTTTCCACTCGGATTTGGTCATTTCTGAGTTATCCCACTCGGATTTGGCCATTTTGAGTCAGATTTCAGTGCTCTGAGTCGGATTTTTGCTTTCTGAGTCAGATTTCAGCTTTAAAAAGAGAATTCTTCCCACTTTGGGCTTGTTCTTCTTATTTCTTTATCATTTTATGGTCGTTTTTCTCTTGTTTTTGACCCTTTATTACCTTAATTCCTGCAAAATAACATACCCAAGTAGAAAATAGTGGAAAGAAAGCAAAAATCACAATAAATAAAGGAAATACAGTGCATAATGATTAAAGTCCTAAGCAAATTAGACCTAATTTATTGTATTATAAAGCACTTATCAAAATACCCCAAACTAAAACATTGCTTGTCCTCAAGCAATCACCATATTCATAAGATAAAATACAGAAAACACTAAGCTTAATAAACTAAGGAATCCAAAACAGAGAAACAGATTTATTCAAATGCCAGTTTTATTTTTCTTATGTGAATCAACTTTCAATGTCAAGACTTGAGATACTCTTCTCACAATTTTCACTCAAGTGTTTCAAGGTTTGTGTATCTCTTAAATCATCATAGTCAAAAAATATTACCATAAGCTTGTTAATAAACCAGAAACTCCACAGTTTAGATAGAAAATATGTCAAAGTCTAAAGGTCTTTCAAAGGTTGTAACGTGGCATTGGGTTGTATTGTTAAGGTAGGAATTTCAAGAAAAATGGAATACAAAAGGGCTTTAACAGTCATGAATGATTCAAATTATCATCATAAATTTAACAGAGCAAATTTTTGAACTTTTATGGACTTTTTGGAATTCATTCAATATCATCCTTTTGATTTTCTTTTCTTTTTCTTGCGTTTCTTTGCATCCAATACCATATTTTTCTTAAGTCCTTTTTTATTTCTTTGCTCCACTAAATTTCTAACTTTTTCACCATTAAGAGAATATCAGTCAATGAAAGGTTTCAAAGAAAAATTTTTGCTTTTAGGCTCAAAAGGGGCAACTAGGGGTCAAATTATACAAAATTCTGAGGCTTAAGAATAAGACCTACTTGTGCCTTTATCATCCTAAGACATATAATCAAAAACCATTTTGAATCGGTTGAAAAACAAGTTCTAGAATATTAATGACTATGAGATTCACTCAATCACGAAGGTATGGGTTTTGAAAATTTGTTTGATAAACAACCCATTTTGGCTCAAGTCTAACCACGGAAAGTCTTTTCAAAGAAAATTTTAATCACATAAGGTTCATTTAAGCATTTATTTGGCATTTAAACAATCAAATTTTGAAAATTTTACTCAAAATTTTGGGATCCTTAGATACTTTAGCCTTGTGTTCAAAGTAACTTTATCATACAATCATGGTAAATTACAAGATTACAAACAAAACAAGGAAAACAAACATGCAAAATAAAATAACAATCACACAACGTAAACAAAACAGTTAAGTTTTCTTACCTACCACCCCAAACCAGAATTTGACATTGTCCTCAATGTTAAAATGGATGATAAAAGGATAAGAAAACTTACCTGTAGTAACCCCAAACCAGCATCTGACATAGTTGGTTTTTTTTTATTAAAGCTTAAAAATAAAGACATGGGGTTACCTCCCCACAAGTGCTAAGTTTAACGTCTTCAGCCAGACTCTATCCCTCAATCACAGTCAAGAATCGATTAGGGCCTAGAAACTCATACCTTAGTATGGAAGGTGAAGATTTAAGTTTAACATTTGGGCTCACCATGACCTCAGTGTCATGTCTCAGTGGTATGTTACCTTCACTGCTTTTTGATGTTCCTGCAAACTTATTCAGAAAAATAGATTCAAGTGGGTCATTAAGAAGAGTTTCATCCTTCACCACTTGGTCAACAATTTCAATTCCATAACAAACATCATTAAAAGGTTTTTCTAAAACATTTTTCAAGTTAAAATCAACCTTTTGGTCTCCAATAGTTAGAGACAACTTACCATTTTTGACATCGATCACAGTACCTACAGTTGCTAAAAATGGTCTGCCTAAAATAATAGGAATCAAAGAATCTTCGTCTATTTCAAGCACAACAAAGTCCGCAGGTATAAAAAATTTTCCTACCTTAATAGGAACATCCTCTAAAATTCCTACAGGATATTTGATAGATCTATCAGCCAACTGTAAACATATCCTAGTAGGTTTTGGTTCTCCCAATCCTAACTTTTCAGCAACAGATAATGGCATTAAACTCACACTCGCTCCCAAATCACACAATGCTCTATCTATAGCTATGCCACCAATCATACAAGGAATAGAAAAGCTACCTGGATCATGAAGTTTTAGAGGCATTTTCTTCTGAATTAGAGCGCTGCACCCCTCAGTGAGTACCACTATTCCATCTTCCTCAAGCTTTCTTTTGTTGGACAAAATATCCTTCAAGAACTTCGCATAGATAGGCATTTGCTGCAAAACATCTATGAAGGGAATATTGACATATAATTTCTTTAAAACATCAAGAAACTTACCAAATTGTTTGTCCAACTTTGCTCTAGCCAGCCGCTGAGGAAATGGAATAGGAGGTTGATATGGCTTAACCTCTTCTTTCTTTTCTTGTGGTTTTTCTTCCTTATTCATCGGGTGAGATGGAGACTCATCCAATTTCTTTTTCTCTTCAGTCTTACCAACTAGACCATCATATTGAGTACCACTCCTAAGAGTGATAGCCATTGCATAGTTGGAAAGTCCAGCCTCAGGTTTCCAAGGAAATGTTCCTGGTGCTCTTTGAGAGTAGGAGGCTTGTTGGGCAATTTGAGTCTCCAATATTTTGTTATGGGTGGCAAGGGAGTCCACCTTTGAAGCTAAGTTCTTTATTGCATCAGAGAATTCATCATTCTGCTTCTGTTGAGTAGCTACAAATGTCTCCATTAAGGACTCTAGTTTTGATTTGTAGGGTCCTTGTTGAGGGTTGTAGTTACTTTGGAATTGAGGTGGCCTATTTTGGAAGCCAGGTGGACCTTGTGGAGGTCTGTAGTTACCTTGATAATTTCCACCATAGTTTCCAATAGCATCCACCTGATGCATTTCTTATTCTTGATTAGGGGTCATTGCTAAATGGCAGTTTGTAGCTCCATGTCCTGAAACACCACAAACTTCACAAACAATGTTAGTAGCACCTGTTGACCCTATTTTATCAAGTTTTAATGTTAATGCTTCAACTTTGACAGAAAGTAGGGAAAGAGCATCGACAGAATACTTACCTGGTGTTTTAGAAGGTAGTCTTCTCTCAGAGTTCCACTGGTGAGTGTTTTGAGCTATTTCCTCAATCAGGTTCTCAGCTTCATCAACATTTTTACTCATGAAGGCTCCTCCAGCTGCAGCATCTAAAGAGATCTTTTGTGTGGAAGTTAGTCCATTATAGAAAATATGGATTGTCAACCACCTTTCTATCCTATGGTGAGGACATTCTCTTAGTAACTCCCTGTATCTTTCCCAGGCTTCATACAAGGATTCATCATCTTTTTGTGAAAAATTGATGATTTGTTTTCTCAGCACATCGGTCTTGTTTCTTGGGTACCATTTATTGATAAAAGCACTGGACAATTATTCCTAAGTTGTGATGGATCCTTTAGCAAGAGAGTATAACCACGCTCTTGCTTTATCTCTTAAGGAGAAAGGGAAAAGTCTTAAGCGAATGGCATCATTGGTGGCTCCGTTCATCTTCAGGGTGTCACAGTATTCAAGAAAGATTTGAAGGTGAAGGTTTGGATCTTCAGAGGGTAATCCTCTGAATTGGTTCTGTTGAACCATTGAGAGTAGTGAAGGCTTTAATTCAAAATTGTTAGCCTCCACTGTGGGTCTGAGGATGCTGGATCCTCTCCCATTAGTGCTTAGAGTGGCAAAATCTCTTAAGGGTCTGTGTTGGTCTGCCATTTGTTTTTCTTTTTGTTCTTTTTGTTGTTTTTGTTGTTTTCTCAAAGCTCTAAGGGTACGTTCTATCTCAGGGTCAAATTCTAAGTTTAGATCGACACTACGGCTTCGTCGCATAAAAAGAAAATAAATGACAAAGAAAACAAATTATCACAAAAATAAAACAACAACAGATACACAAAATAAAGAACAAAATACAAAATTACAAACAAAATAAAAATAAAAATAACAATAAAAATATTAACAAGTATGATCTAATCGAATTTCAATATTGCCGATATTTGAGGGACAACAGTCCCCGGCAACGGCGCCAAAAACTTGACAGGGCCCGCAAGCGCACGGGTTATGTCGCGTAATATAAAAGATTATCGTTCTCCACAGGGACTGTGTTCAAAGTACCAGCATATTGAAATTTAATTATCCACATAATTGATTTTTAAGATTTTTATAAAATAAAGCACAAATTAAAATTGCACAGAATACGAATAAATATAAAAATAAAATTTACTTGACACTTAAAAATCAGAGTTGAGAATATCTTGGGATTTCGGGGGATTAAGACTCTATTTTATGTTAATGAATTTTAACTTTTCATAAATAAGAATCGAATTAAGTTTTCCGAGGCGAATTTTCCAAAAGCTAATTAATATGTTCCTCTCGGAATCTTATTAATGTACCTAACCTATGGAAAGCGCTGCTTAATCCTCAGAAAGGCCCATTATCGTTTTATGAAAACCCCTTTTATTTCTTCAAAAGAATTTTGATTACTTTCACGGTTTTACCGAGGTCACAAAAAGCATTTCAAAAATCTTAGGTTTAGTTCAAAGCTTTCCGGTAAAAATAAATCTCTCGATTCTATTTATTACCTAAACTTACTAATATACCCGCAAGTATACAGTTTTATCATTTAGGTTCTTGTTAGGAATCACTAAAAGCATTGAGCATAATTGAACTAAATGGAAAACAGAAATTTATTTAATTCTAATTCAAAATAACATTAAAATAAAATATTATCATACCCCCTTTATCCCAAGATAATTAATTTAGCTACTCATGAAATAATTCAAATTCATATATATAATGGACAAATAAAACATACAAGACATGGTAAAAAAATAAAGACTTACGGGTTTCTCCAAAAGCTCAGAATAATTTACCACTGTATTTCCTTGTTGCAATATTCCTCCACCAATTACAAATTTAAATAACTCACTTTTACAATTCACAACTCTTAAAATAAAATAAAGAAAAAGAAAGTAAAAGAAAGAAATGGGAACGGGACAGAGAAAGAAAATAAAAGAAAAAGAAAAGAAAAGGAGAAGAAAAACGAAGAAGAAAAAGAAAGAAAAGAAAGAAAAGAGAAACGGAAAAGGAAACAAAGTAAAGAGAAAGGAAAGAAGAATTGGAACGAAGCTGATGGAATTGATTTCAAGTGATGCTGTGGTGCTCTCCCTTTTATAGGCGAATGGATGAATGAATCCAGCTAAGAAAACGCTTTAAAATTGTCTTCTTCTCAGCCGCCACACCATCACAGCTTGGAGACAGCCTGGATGGTGTCAAGTGGGAGAAAACTTTCGGTGCATGTGACTTCCAACTGTCCCAAATTGCATTATTTTAATATTTCCAATAATTCGGTGCTTGGATTTATTCAGCTGGACAAATTCCGAGTGGAAAAATGGGTCGGTTTTCATCTTTTCTCCAAAATCCGAGTGAAATCTTGCTGGAGGGTGGTTTGCTGAGTGCCGGACGGTGTTGCATTGTAAAGAATTGGGTCGGTTTTCACCTTCTCTCTAGAATCCGAGTGGAAAAGAGGCCTTTTGTGCAAAAGACCGAGTGAAAGGGTGACTTTGGACATAAATCCGAGTGAAAGTCAGTCAGTGTTGTTGGTGGGTCGGTGTTTGGAGGAGAACCGGTCGGTGATGAAGCTGGATGAATGGACGAGTGAAGAGTGACTGAAGAGTAACTCTGATTGAGCCATTCATTCGAAATTGACTGCAGAGGGACTCGGATCCGACTGAAACCATTCACTCGGCTCAGCTTCATGGAGTTCATTTGGAACTGATTGAAGACTCACTCAGGATCAGAATTTATTCAATCGGTTCCCAAACATTTTCACTCGGCTGTCTCTGAATCTGAACCACTCGGTTCAAACTTTGCTCGGATTTTGCTTTGGAATTCACTCGGTCAAATTCATTCGGATACATTCACTCGGATTTTCTTTGAAATAATTCAGTTGGCCTTCATTCCTTGAAATGATACACTCGGAAGTGTCTTCTTGCTTTTTACTCGGAATGGCCTTCAGTCGTCAATCAACCCAGTCGGTTGTCTTTACTCGAATCTGGCTGATTGAATTTCCTCTCATGTCCGAGCCTTGCTTTGCTCGGAAATATAGGTTTCTGACCCATTTCACTCGGTATTCTTCGTTGTAGAGATCTCACTCGGACTTAGTGTGAAACTGTGAGAATCTGTCTGAGTGTGATTCACTCCTGCTCGGATTTTCCTTGCTTGCTTAAGGCATTACTCGGAAATGCCTTGTTCCGCTTGAGAATGCCATCTTCTCTGAGTGAAACCACTCGGATTCCTCCTTAGTCAGTATTTATTCATTTCAGTGGCTTCTTCTCCTCGGACAACAGTTTTGACCACTCGAGAGTTTTCCAATCAGAGGCAGTTTGGCATAGAAAAACAGTTCAGACTTGTTTCAATCAACATTTCTTCACTCAGATTATTTGTAATCAGACAACTCCCACTCGGATTCCCTTTAATCGGCAATCCTTTCATTCGGAGAATAGCTTTGGACATATTTATTGGAGGTCAGTCTCCTTTTTTCACTCAGAATGGACGCAGTCGGGGAAGTTTCCACTCGGAATCACCTCCAACTGAGACTTATTCCATTTCAGCATTGGTCCTTCACTCGAGTCAGCCATTTATCACTCGGAATGGCTTTGACATGGAATATTTCACTCGAATTTTCTCCAACAGTGCAGTATTCCACTCGGCAATGCTCTACTCTGAGTCTTTCCACTCGGATTTGGTCATTTCTGAGTTATCCCACTCGGATTTGGCCATTTTGAGTCGGATTTCAGTGCTCTGAGTCGGATTTTTACTTTCTGAGTCAGATTTCAGCTTTAAAAAGAGAATTCTTTCCACTTTGGGCTTGTTCTACTTGTTTCTTTATCATTTTATGGTCGTTTTTCTCTTGTTTTTGACCCTTTATTACCTTAATTCCTGCAAAATAACATACCCAAGTAGAAAATAGTGGAAAGAAAGCAAAAATCACAATAAATAAAGGAAATACAGTGCATAATGATTAAAGTCCTAAGCAAATTAGACCTAATTTATTGTATTATAAAGCACTTATCATAGTACTCACCCAAGCGAGCGAGCCTAGGTTCGGCTCTGGACAAATTTCGCTTACGCTCGTTGGCTCCGTCCAAGCGAATCCTGGAGATCTCGCTCAAGCGAGATAGGGCTCGCTAAAGTGAGTTAACCCCTGATTCTCCCTTATTTTCCTCGCTCAACGTGTGGTGTTGCTCGCCCAAGCGTCCAGTTGGGACTCGCTCAAGCGAGTGTGGTTCTCGCTTGAGCGAGGAGTGGCCTGGTCCTCCAAATCATATTGCTTAAATTATTTCCCCTTTTCTTCACATTGAATCATGGTTTTTCATCATCCTATGAATACCTTGGGCATAATTTTGAATCCCTTATTTTCAAGATGGATGACTTCTTCACACTCAATCACATGGCTTAAAATTAATTAAATCTTTCGTTGACTTTAAATTGGGAATTTCTTGTTTGTGAATTTTATTACTTGCCTTCTCATATCTTCATATATGAGTTAGGTCTCTCATAGATCCAGGGCATTGAAGGACAGCTTCACCACCTATGTTTTCATAAGTTAATAATTCTAAAATCGCAAAAAATTTACCCCTACTTTTGGGGGTGTCTCAACCTGGTATTAGAGCCTTGTTCGCTCTGTATTACTATGATTAGTTGTTATTATTATTAGAACATGATATACAATTGATGAATGATTGTCATTGTTGTTTGATTATGTATGAATTGACTATGGATTGAATGTGATTGCTATAAGTCCGGCCAAGCTTTCTTCACACTATTCTCCCTCAATGATGAATCCTATGTTTTGTGAATGCATATGACACCATGATATGATGATATGTTTGTATGAGCTTTAATATGGATTAGTCGATATTAGACTCCGTGATGGAGGGCCATAACTTGATTTTATGATGAAGTACTATAGTATGAGATTATAGAGGGAGTACCCCTTGCGAGGCAGGAAACCCATGTGAATGAATGATATGGTGGTTGCGATCACCTGAGGAAATGAAATGGATCCATTGCATATGCATTAAACAGTTGACATATGCATTAGCCATAGGTTCATGGCATTTGAGATGAAATGACCACGAGAGATGAAAAACCCTTTGCGAGGAGGAATTGAATAAAGATTTAATAAATTAATGATAACGATTGTGAATGCCCTTGTTGATAAGTGGCAATGTGATTGTGTATGTGCTTGTGCTTACTTATATTATAAATTGTGTTTCATGAGGCTTGTATACCCATTATATCAATGTGATGATGATTGCATGATGAATTGATGGTTTTATAGCAAAGCACACATGATGAAAGAATGCATGTACACTTAATCACAATATATGTATATTCTTCATTTTGAATGTACAACTCACTCTCCCATGTGGTCTCCTTTTTAGCATTGTGATGCAGGTTGCCCCGGGATGAGTTAAAGTTTAAATTGATGTTTTGGTGAAGGTAAATAGTGGTAATGGAAGTTCCTTGGCCGGCATCAATTGTGAATTTTAATGTATTGAATTAAGTCATACATAAGGATGATGATTTAGAGAGTTAAATAAGCATGTGTAACAAACTTATGTATTTATGAACGAGAACTATATGTTTAGTATGTAAGTGATGATTAGATTGATACCATCTGGTGATGGATGTCTCATGTATAGACTTCTTACATTTGATGATATATGATTATGACTCAAGTGCATAGTTGATTGTAGCCTAATAGGCTTATATTATGAAATTGTATGATTGCTTGGGCCTTTTCTCATATCGCATATATGGGACTAGGCGTATGCCCGGTATACACATTCTTCTTCCACTGTAAACTCTATTATTTTTGTATACCGTTATGGGTGAGTTAGTTATTGATCCAGTCATAGGTTGATAAATCTCACTCTTCAGTTTTCTGTGGTTCGGGTCTTGATGTAATCATCGAGGTGTTTAGAAATACTTCAAACGCGAAAAATTTACCCGCATTTTTATTAATTATTATCTTGATTACATCGGGATCTGAGTCCGGAAAACCGGGGGTGTCGCAAAAAGTGCCACTTCATGGAAACTGAGGGGATTGTTCTAGGACACCAAATTTCAAAAAGGGGGATCGAGGTTGACAAAGCCAAGGTTGAAATAATTGACAAGCTGCCTCCACCAACCAATGTCAAAAGAGTAAGAAGCTTTCTAAGACATGCAAGATTCTACAGGAGGTTCATCAAAGATTTTTCCAAGATTTGCAAACCTCTGAGTAATTTATTGCAAAAAGATAATTCTTTATAATTTGATGATGCATGCTTAACTGCTTTTGATTTGTTAAAAGAAAAATTGATAACTACTCCTATTATAGTTGCTCCTAATTGGGAAGTTAACTTTGAAATGATGTGTGATACAAGCAACTATGTAATAGGTGCAGTTCTTGGCCAAAGAAAATCTAAAGTTTTTCATCCCATACACTATGCCAGTAAAGCCTTGAATGAAGCTCAAATAAATTATGCTACAACAGAAAAATAATTGCTAACAATAGTGTATGGCCTTGAAAAATTTAGATCATATCTAATTAGGTCCCAATTTATTGTTTTTACAGACCATGCAGCTATTAAGTATTTGCTGAACAAATCCGAATCTAAACCAAGGCTAATTAGATGTATTCTTCTTCTACAAGAATTCAGTTTGATTATTCGAGACAAGAAAAGAAGTGAAAACCATGTAGCTGACCACTTGTCAAGATTGATTAACGATGAAGTTTCAAAAGCGCAATCGAAAGTTCAAGATGACTTCCCATATGAAAAGTTATTGTTAATCCAGAATAGACCATGGTTCGCAGATATGACAAATTTTAAAGCTACAGGAGTGCTCCCTGATGACCTTTCATGGCAACAAAAGAAAAAGTTTTTAAAAGATGCAAAACAATTTATATGGGATGATCCATACCTGTTTAAACTGGGATTAGACCATATTTTGAGAAGATGTGTATCTCAAGAAGAAGCCAATAATATCTTATGGCACTTTCGTAGCTCACCATATAGAGGACACTTTAATGGAGAGAGGACAGCAACTAAGATCCTTCAATCAGGTTTTTATTGGCCTTCATTGTTTAAAGATGCTAATGTTTTTATGCAGCATTATGATGCATGTCAGAAGACAAGTAGCATATCAAAAAGGAACGAGATGCCATTAACCATCATTCTTGAAATAGAAGTCTTTGATTGTTGGGGCATAGACTTTGTTGGACCCCTACCTGCTTCACTTTCAAATGAGTACATTGTCATAGCAGTAGATTGTGTGTCAAAGTGGGTAGAAGCAATGGCTTGTGTTAAAGCTGATGCCAAAACCATGATTAAGTTTCTCAAGAGAAACATTTTCAGTAGGTTTGGTACTCCAAGAGTGCTGATAAGTGACGGAGGTTCTCATTTCTGCAACATTCAACTTCAAAGGTGCCTAGAACACTATAGAGTAAAGCATAAGGTAACCTCCCCATATCACCCTCAAGCCAATGGTCAAGTAGAAGTCTCCAACAGAGAGATCAAGAGGATATTAGAAAAGACAATTGGCCACAATAGGAAGACTCAAAATCTAAAAGAAGTAAGATCTTATAGAGTCGTCGAATTACAAGACCCTAAATCTGAAAGAACCTGGGTGGTGAATGGTCAAAGACTCAAAGCTTATCTAGGAAGAGATATGGAAAAGGTCACCACCATCATGCATTTGAGGGATCCATGAACAAAGTATTCAAGCACTGAGCTAATGAAGTTAAACAAGCGCTTTTGGGAGGCAACCCAATCTTTTATGTTTTTCTTTCATCCTATTTTAAATAAACTTTCTCTCATTATTGAAGTTTTCTTATCATTAAAGTTTTCTTTCATTCCTCAGGATAACTCATCACTATCATCACCCATCATCCAATTTTAAATGCCAAAGTTCCAAGATTCAAAGGAAAAGGAAGGACAAGTTGCACGCTCAAGCGTGATTTGCCACGCTCAAAGTTAGGAACATCCTCACGCTCAAGCATGGTAACACTCGCTTAAGCGAGCAAGGAAAAATGTGGTTCTATCTTAAAATTACTCAGGCGAATGGTTTCAAGCTCAAGCGAGGCAAGAAATAAAGTTTCAGGTTTGTACACACTCAAAGCGTGAATATACACGCTTAAGTGAAGCCAGGTAAGTGACATTGTTTGATCCACGCTCGTTAAGGTCGCTCAAGCAAGGAAGACAAAAAGATTCACTGATTTAATTTTGCTTAAGTGATTATCTCAGCGCTTAAGAGAGGAAAAGATAAAAAAGCATCAAAGGCTTCTCACCCTTGATCACGCTCAAGCGTGATAGGAGATGCTTAAACGAGGAGAAAATATGCATCAGATAGTAGCCACGCTCAAGCATGGCAATTCAGCGCTTAAGCGGAAACTCTCAGTTCTCAATCATGCTTGAGCGTGACACATCCAAGCTTAAGCGGAAACTCTCAGTTCTCAAGCGCACCAAATTGGTCAAGAGAATCCCACTATAGATCACCTCGACCATGCTCAAGCATGGTCGCTTAAGCGAGGAAAAATTAGCATCAGGTGGAAGCCATGCTCAAGCATGATAGCAGAGCACCCAAGCGTGTCCATTCAACACGATCACGCTTAAGCGTGATATGCTCGCTTAAGCGAGAAACTTTTGAACTGCTATTGATGCCAGTTTTTTAAAAATTTTTAAAGGAGCCATCACTGCATAATCTATAACTACTCCCTATTTTAATCCTCATAACCTATTTGCTCCCCCTCATCAATCTCCATTTAAACACTTCTCAGCAGTTTTTGTTTAGCATGTTAAGTGTTTCAATTGCCATATTCACTTTCAAATAGCCATTTCATCTTCTTTGCAAAATCTACTTTCTCTGAAGTAAGGTAATTCTCAACCATTCTATTTTTCTCTGATGTGGCTTACCATAATTTGCTGTGATGTGAGATAAAAGAGCATGTTTAGGTCTTACTATGAAAATCAAGTCTCTCTCTTTTATGTGCTTATGGAATGGTGTACTTTTTCCGGGTTTTCTCATTCAAGTTTGCATGGATTAATTGTTTCTAAGAGAATACATTGTAAAAACCTTTCTCTCTTTTTAAGGGTGCACACCAACTATCCGATAAAAGTACAAAATGTGTCATACATACTTTATGATTGAATTGCTATGCTCATGCCAATTAACAATCACTGTTGCTTTGCTTAGTCACTAATAGGCATGCTTGATTTAGAAATGTTTTGAATAAAAAGTCTCTAGGCTCACTGAAATGCTTACTGAAATTGTTAGAGACTTACCCTTTATCTTCCCAAATTGATATAATGATTACTTGCAGATGGCCAGAACCAAGCAAGTTACACCAAGTTCCCCTGTAACCACTTCCCCACCAAGAAGTTCGAGAAGAAATAAGGGAAAGAGGCCATGGACTGATGACCAAGACAATGCCCCAAAATTCAGGAACAAGGATAAAAGTAGGCGTTATGAGGATATTTCCAACTGGACGTTCATACCAGAAAGAAAGGTAGATTTGGCCTTGGGAGAGTGTGATGCCTTTCTGTAGGTTATAAGAAGGAGAAATTGGTTGAAGATATGCTACCCAAGAGAAAAGTATGATCCAGAGATTGTAAGGGAGTTCTATGCCAATGCATGGCCTAAGGAGGGAGAAGGTGATCGAAGGACATATGTCAGAGGTCATTGGCTCTCATATGGCAGGGATGAGATCAACTTTTACCTAGGCAGCATTATGGAGCTAGGAGAGGGAGAGATATGTGAATATGCTGCTATGATTTCAAGAAACCAATTTATTGCCACCAGTGATCTTAAAGCAACCATATGCATTCTAGGGCATCACTTTCAAATGGGGCAAGGAGAGAACTCACTGTGAGTTCTAAGAAAAGACATGACCACCATCTCTCAAGTATGGACTTCTTTTTTGCTTGCTAACATAGCACCTAATGCATATGTCTCTGATCTCATTTTCAGCAGGTGTTATTTACTGTATTGCATTTTACAAAATGGCATATCCATTGATCTAGCCCAAATAATCTCTGATGAAATTCACAAGTTTGTGAAGGCTGATCAAAAATACTCTCAGGCAGGACAAAAGGTAAAAGGGAGTCTAGGCTTCCCTGCTTTTATTACTGACTTTTGTGCAGCGCATGGGATTGAGGTACAGGACCTCAAACCTATCAGGCCATCCATAGACAAATGCTTCATTGAGCGGTTTTGTAGCACCCAAACACCAACTGCACCCAAAGTACCTCCACCACCTGCCTCAGATACATTTCTAGAACCACCACCATCAGGATTAGAATTTGCCCCTCCCCTTCTCAGCACAGAGTCATTAATGATCCTACAGGTAATCCACCAGCTTAAGATTCAGAACAGCCATCTCCTGGCACAACAGAATGCTAATCATCGAGGTCTTATGCACATACATCATGGCCTGTACCATAGCATTTCCGCAGGACAACCTAATCCCTAGATGGATCCAATTCACTTTAAAGCCCACATTGCTTGGCCTAGGGACAGGCCTCCTTTCTTAGGAGGGGGCGAGACATCACATGCTGGACCAGGACCATCCTCACAGGCAACTCCAATCAGGGAAGAAGAAACAGAAGCTGATACAGAGGATGAGTGATGAGTTTTATTGCTTGAGTGTTATTTCTTTCTAACATTTTATGGTTTTTACTTTGAGTGTTTAATAGTTTGATATTACTGCAGTATCTGCTTTAGTAATTTTGACATTTTTCTATGATTATGAGTTATGGTTGAATGGATGCAACATGCTAAAAAGTTGAAACAATTTTTGAAAAACTAACGAAGAATAAATTTTTTATCAAAGAAAAGATTCTGAGCAACAATTCTTTTAGATAGTAACATTGATTTTGAAAAGGCAAATCAGCTGATTTAAGAACCATGAAAATGAAATAAATGAACTGTTGAAATTGTTTACATGCTTGAACCTTTTTCTGTTAGAATATGGAAGTATGCCTTATAACCCGGTGAGTAGTGAGAAATTTAAACACAGAGTCTCATTAGAATTTGTTAAGTTTGCATTGCCTAATTTTCTGATTAACCTTTTTCGTAAGAAATAAAGTAAGGAATTGATCAAGGCAATTTTCAAAATACAATTAGCCCAGAGCCAAAAAGCTACCCTTAAAAATATGCCCTATTCTTTGGTAGCCCATTTTGAGCCAAAAATTTTATAAAAACACCCTAACCCAAGCATGAGAAATAAATTCTTACCATATCAGCATGTTTATTTTTGAAGAGAGCATAAAATACTTTTTCAAAGGGTGATGAAAGAAATAAAGGTTGAAAAAGACAATGCTAAAAATAGTAAAATTCTCCATCCAGAAATTTAAACAGAAAGGAGAACTAGAAAAAGAGAAATAAAGAATTTTGTCCTTCAAAAAGGAAGAAGCCTCATAACTTTGAAAATTTCATAACTTATGCTCTTCTTTGTGCATGCATTTTGAATCCAAGAAAAACCAAGAATTCTTGTTTAACCCAGCCTCATTACAACCTTAAAAGACCTTTTTGATCCTTGCTGTTCTGTTGATTTTGGTTTGATTGGAAATGACTGGCAATGTTAACTCGGCAGTTCTAATGGTAGATGTGTGAAACAGTCACCTAGTGAAAAATAATGAGAAGCTCCTTATTCTTACAGCAATCGGTTACTTGCTTTGTGAAAAACTAAATGGTACATTACATTTCAAAGAAATTGGTATTAAGGATGTTATTTTCCTTAAAATGGTTAACCTGTGATTACTGTCTCTTAAAAATTTTGTTTGCAACTGAATCTGATCTGTATAAAGTCTTGCTTTTATAATCCTACTTTTTCTACTTGAGGACAAGCAAAAATCTAGTTTGGGAAGAGTTTGACGAATGATAACCAAGCAATATATTCATGTGATCATTTGAAGCATCCTTACAAGAAAGTGAAGTAAATGGATGGAAAAACAAAGAATTTATCTTGAAAAATGAACATGAATAAATATTTTAAGAAATGAAGAAATTAGCTTGAAATCCTTTAAGAAGTGCAGGAAAAGCTTCCAAGTCAAAGAAAGGTCAAAAGAGCAATCATCAAATACATCACGCTTAAGCGTGTCTTACGCTCGCTTGAGCGTGATCAAGCTGAGGACAGACCCTGAAGAGCCTCGCGCTTGAGCGTAAGGAAGCAATTTAAGCGTCATGGCACTAAAAAGAAGCTCACGCTTGGGTGTAGAATAGAGTGCTTAAGCATGGAATGATCAACTAGCCCACACTTGCCCTTACAATTAAGCGAACTGAAGGACAACAGTAACAAACCCTCCACACTTAAGTGTGGCTTTATGGAGCTTGAGCGTGATCGAAGAAGTATGGAGTATCAGACCCTTTTGAAGCTTGAGTGTGATTTGAGCGTGAATTGACAAGAAGAGCACGCTTGAGCGTGGCTAAGATTAGCTTGAGCGTGAGACAAACAGAGAGCATCAGGGCCTTCCACGCTTGAGAGTGACCACTAAGCTCAAGCATGACTCATGCAGTATAGAGTCTTGAATTAAAAATGGCCCAATGGTGTGATACCAGCTCAACCACTTTTGTGTGTTTCTGCATGTCTCTAAATATTCCTACATGGGCACTATACAAGTGGGCTTACGCTTAAGCATGAGAAAGGAAAGCTTAAGCGTAACCCCTCTATAAATCAAGCAGAGAACAGAGGATTGGAATCATCTCCCGTATCTCCTGCATCCTACCTTCTTAACCATTTATTTCACTTAAAATTTCTTTCTGTATTCATTTCTAATTTTCTTGAGTGAAAATGCAAGGCATGAGTAGCTAATTTTTCCTTGATTGGGATTGGTTGTAATTAATTCAAACCTGAAGTAATGTCGCTGTAAGTTTTTATGTATGTTAATGAGATTTGATAATCTTTGTGTTTCATTCTGCCATTAATGCCTGAAAGTACTTGATCACTATTTTCTTGTTTTAAGATTTCTTAAGTATACTGGAACTAACTTTTGAAAGCAGATCTGAATGAAATGCTTGTTGTGAGTAGCTGACCAGGGATGGCATCTAGCACAACGAACGTTGAAACAATTGAGCGATAATGCTGGAATTAATTCAAGGTGACTGAGGGATCAGCGGTTTGAATTCATTCTTATGAATTTTGTAGTCGAGGGATCGATACAAATGACTTTGATTATGACATAGAAATTATCATTTCAAGTTACATAGATACAAATTTATTTAGCTTACATAAGGTGAGATGAAATGAAACCAATCCCAGTTTTCTAAATCTGATTTTTACCAAAACTCTTTACTGTTATTCCTTTCATTCAACACTTGTTGTTACCATTTTATTCAATCTTTTTTTACAACAAAAATAAAAACAAGCCTTTTCTCAAAATCAATTCAAGAGCTAAGATCTTTAAACCAATACCTCCTTAGTGCAATGACATCTATACTATACTACAATTACTGTGTTTAAACTTGGCACAAATATTTCATTGAACTCATATTATACAAACTTGATTCTCTTATTTGAACACTTCACTTCTACACCATATTGAGAAACTACATATCAAGTTTTACATACCAGGGTTATGGACTCTTTTTGTAGACGGATCCTCCAATACGAAGGGCAGCAGAGTAGGGGTTATATTAGAGTCCCCGATCGGCTTGGTGGTCGAGGAGTCACTTAGATTCCAGTTCAAGGTCAGTAACAACGAGGCAGAGTATGAGGCTCTCATCGTTGGACTGCACATAGCCATAGACTTGGGGGCCCAGTGTGGTCAAGCAAAGACTGACTCCTAGTTAGTGACCCAACAGGTGGAGGGGTCATACCAAGCTAAAGACCTGACTCTGATGAAATACTTGGCTTAGGTGAACAAGCTGAGAAGGGATCTTAAACACTTTTGAATAGTCTATGTTCCATGGGCGAGGAATGAGTGTGTCGATCTGCTCTCCAAACTGGCTAGTACAGTCAAAGTAGGAAACCTCAAGACAATCGTCTAAATCATCCTGGAAGAACCCACGATCCAAGAGGCTCAACATACACCGCAGATAAGTGAGATGTCGACTGTAAATACCTAGATGACCCTAATTATTGATTTTCTCAAGCAAGGGACCCTTCTGAAAGACCATCAGCAATCTAAAAAGCTACAGGTACAAGCAGCCAACCACACTCTACTAGACGGTCAGCTCTATAAGAGAGGTTTCACTATGCCACTCCTAAAATGCCTAAATGAAGAGCAAGCTAACTATGTAATACGGGAACTCCACTCGGGGATCTGTGACATTCACGGGGGAGTTTGCCCTCTGGCTACTCGGGTCCTCAGAGCGGGATATTTTTGGCCAACCTTACGGGCCGACTACTCTAAGTTTGTCAAGAAGTATGACTCATGCCAGCATAACACCAACCGAATCCACTACCGTCCTGATGCTCTTCATAGAATCCCAGCTCCCTGGCCCTTCAACACTTGGGGGATGGACATCCTAGGACCATTCCCCCCGGGAAAGGTCAAGTCAAGTTTCTCTTCGTGGCAATAGATTTTTTCACCAAATGGATCGAGGCTTAACCCCTTGCAACAATCACCGCGGCTAAGGTTCAGATTTTCACTTAGAAACACATCATTTGCTGACACGGACTCCCTCACACAATCATCTAGGATAATGGCCAACAATTTGTGGACAAAGGTTTTGTTGAGTTCTATGAGAACCTGGGTATAAAGTAGAAGTTCTCTTCCATAGAACATCCGTAGACCAACGGACAAGTCGAAGCAGCCAATAGGGTGATTCTCCAAGAGCTTAAAAGGCGGCTTGAACAAGCTAAAGAAAGGTGGAAGGAAGAGTTGCCTGGAGCTCTATGGGCATATCATACGACTCCACACTCGTCGACCTATGAGACACTATTTCGACTCACATATGGGGTCGATGCCATGATACCAGTCGAATTGGGGAACCCACTCTCCAACGCCTTGCCTGTGACGAAGACTTGAATAACGATGAATGATGAGAAGATCTAGATCTCAGTTTAGAGAAGCGTGATGTCGTGTATGTAAAGATACAAGCAGCTAAGTAGAAATCCGCCTAGCGTTGGACCTCTCTCCTTCGACCCTGACCCTTTTGTAGAGAAGACCTCATCCTATGCATTATAGACAACAATCGAAAGCTGTGAGAAGAAGGAAAATTCATTGGCACTTGGGATGGTCCGTACCGTGTCAAAGAAGCTATCAGAAAAGGCGCCTATTACTTAGAAGAACTGTCAGGAAGGGAGATACCAAGGACATGGAATTCCACTCACTTGAAGTTTTATTACAATTGATCATTGTAAGCAAGGGCATTTTTTTCCTTACCCGAGAGGTTTTTCCCACTGGGTTTTTCTCTCGAGAGGTTTTAACGAGGCGCCCCAAAGCTCCAATAAAAATTTTAAAGTATTCAATCATGAAAATTAGTGCACTAATAGCCTGAGCAAGGAACGAATCCCCTCGACAATATGTTGTCAAACTTAAAATTCGTTTAAGTACTAAAAGCCCGAGCGAGGAACTGATCCCCTCGGCACTACGTTATAAAACTTCAAATTTGTTTAAGTACTAAATGTTAGAGCGAGGAACCGATCCCTTCGGCACTACATTGTGAAACTCAAAATTCATTTAAGTACTAAAAGCCCGAGTGAGGAACCGATCCCCTCGGCAATACGTTGTGAAACTTAAAATTCATTTAAGTACTAAAAGCCCAGGCGAGGAACCGATCCCTTCGACAATACGTTATGAAACTTAAAATTCGTTTAAGTACTAAAAGCCCGAGCGAGGAATCGATCCCCTAGGCAATACGTTCTGAAACTTAAAATTTTTTTAAGTTTAAAAGCCTGAGCAAGGAATCGATCCTCTCGGCACTACGATTACGAAACTTACAATTCAAAATCCCAAGCAAAGAGTCTATCCTCTTAACAATATTATGGTACACTCTCACACATAAAAACTCATTTAGAAAAATGATCTCTCGAGGAACAAAGCATAGAAGAAGTCACAAGTAAAGTAAAGCATAATAGGTGATTTTGTTTACAAAGAGCAAGCCGTTACAATAATTTTCAAAGAAAAAGCAATCCTAGTAAATATGTTAGCACCTCAAGGATCAATGCTGATGTAGGAGAAGCTTCTACTCTCCTTTGGAGCGGGTGGATCTAGGATCTTTTCCTTCTTCAACCTTTAAGCAATGTGGAAGTCTTCTTCTTCAATTGGAAACCGAAACCAAAATTAGACAAAGACTAAAGAGAAGGATGAAAATTAAAGGAAAGGAAAGGAGGAAATGGTAGAAGAAAGGTGGAAAGGAAAGAGAATGGTTAAGGAGATAGAATGAAGGGGATGGAGGCCACTTCCAAAGAGTATAAGATAACTCCACTCGCCACCAAGGGAGGGAGAGACCCCTTGGATAAGAGCTTGCAAGAGTCTCTTTAATCCTAGAGAGAAGGAGGAGAATCTTTCACTAAGTTTGCACTCAAAAGTGTCTAAATCTCAAAAATGAATTAATGTGTAGCTTTTTACAAAAGGAGAACCCATTATATAGGCCTAGAGCATTTCGGAAAATGGAGGGAAAATGGGCTTGGTTAATGGATCCTAGGCCCAAATCTACAAAAGAGGAAAGGAGATGGCCTATACATGGCCCAAAATGAGAGTACATGGCCCTATCATGACCAATTGGCCTAGTAAGGCCCAAATAAAACCTAAATGCCTAGAGAATCTAATTATGACATATTACAGGATGAGTACAAGTAGATCCTTGAGGTGTCTCCATTGGGCTTGGGCCCACTAAGAAAAGAGAGGAAGGAAGATAGGGCTTTATAGATGGTCTCTTTGCCTTTCTTGGACTTGGCCCTTGTGAGGGGACCCTTATAAGCCTTTAGTCCTTTGTCTAAGATGGTGTGTGGGTCCTCCCTTATGATGTCCTCATTATGCTCCCCCACTTCGAAAGGATTTATCCTCAAATCTAAGGCATCATCCTCTTCATTTATATCAAAAGGAGATAAGTCAGATACATTAAATGAAGCACTCAGACCATATTCGCCAGCTAAATCAAGGACATAGGCATTATTTCCTAATTTCTTAATTATTTGGAAAGGCCCATCACCTCTGGGGTCGAGTTTGGATTTTCTCGAATTTGGAAATCTTTCTTTTCTAAGGTGTAACCAAACCCAATCTTCAACCTCAAAGGTGACTTCCTTTCTCTTCTTATTAGCACAACGAGCATAGTGTCCATTCTTAGCTTGTATTTGGTTTTTAACCTTCTCATGAAAATCTTTGATAAACTTGGCCTTTGCCTCTCCATCCATGTGAAGGACAGAATCAGAAACATCAATGGGCAAAAGGTCCAAGGGAGTGAGAGGGTTAAAACCATAAACAACTTCAAAAGGACTATACTTAGTTGTGGAGTGTCGTACCCTATTATAAGAAAATTCAATGTGGGGCAAACACTCATCCCAAGATTTAACATTTTTATGCACTAAGACCCGAAGTAGTTGGGAAAGGGTCCTATTCACCACCTCAGTTTATCCATCCGTTTGAGGATGACAAGTGGTAGAAAAGAGAAGCTTCGTTCCTAGCCTTGACCAAAGGGTTTTCCAAAAATGGCTTAGGAATTTGGTGTCCCTATCAGAAATGATAGTTTTAGGAACACCATGAAGTCTTACAATTTCCTTGAAAAATAGTTTAGCAATATGACTTGCATCATCCACTTTGTGACAAGGAATGAAGTGAGGCATCTTAGTAAACCTATCTACCACAACAAAGATAGAGTCCATTCCTCTTTGGGTCCTAGGCAAGCCTAACATAAATTACATAGAAATATCAATCCAAGGAGAAATAGGTGTAGGCAATGGAGTATACAGACCACTACGTGAAAGTTTAGATTTAGCTTTCCTACATACTATACACTTAGTGCAAAGTTTTTGTACATCTTTTTTCATTTTAGGCCAATAGAAGTGTTCATATAAAATGCCTAATGTTTTATCTCTTGCAAAATGGCCCATTAAGCCTCCCTCATAGCTTTCTCTAAGTAAAAGATCTCTTAAAGAACTCCTAGGAATGCAAAGTCTATTGGCTTTAAAGAGGTAGCCATCTAGAATATAGAAGCCTTTATGAGATGAAGAAGTGGAAGATGAGTTGAATATGTTTGAAAAATCAAGATCACTTGGATACAAAGTCCTAATCTCATCAAGTCCAATAATTTTGGCTCCAAGAGAGGCAAGTAAAAAGTGCCTTCTTGATAAAGCATCAGCCAAAGTATTGGATTTTCCATTTTTGTACTTAATGACACATGGAAATTGTTCCAAGAACTCAATCCATTTAGCATGTCTTTTGTTCAACTTATGTTGCCCTTTGATAAATTTTAATGATTAATAATCACTATGAATGACAAACTCTTTTAGGGTCAAGTAATGTTCCCAAGTTTGAAGGGCTCTAATTAATGCATAGAACTCTTTATCATATTTGGGATAATTGAGGGTTGCCCCATTAAGCATTTCACTAAAGAAAGCAATGGGGTGACCTTCTTGCAATAAATAGCTCCTATACCCACATTTGAAGCATCACACTCAAGCTCAAAGGTTTTAGAAGAATTTGGATGAGCTAAAATTGGAGCATAAGTGGGTTTCTCCTTAAGATCTAGAAAGGTTTTCTCTTGCCTTGGCCCCCACACAAAAGGAACATTCTTTTTCACTAACTCATTCAAAGGGGAAGCTAAGGTAGAGAAATCTTTCACAAATCTCCTATAGAAACTTACAAGACCATGGAAACTTCTAACTTCACTCACATCTTTAGGTGTTGGCCAATCTTGGATTGTCTTCACTTTTAAGTGATCAACCTCAACACCTTTAGAACTCACTATAAATCTAAGGAATATAATGCTATCCATGCCAAAAGAACATTTTTCAAAATTTGCATAGAGGTTATTTGTTCTTAAGGCAAGCATAACTTTTTTTAGATGGTTTAGATGAGAGGTCATGGTCTTTGAGTACACCAAAATATCATCAAAATAGACCACAACAAAATGCCCAATGAATTCCCTTAAAACGTGATTCATGAACCTTATGAATGTGCTTGGTGCATTAGTCAAGCCAAAGGGCATAACTAACCACTCATATAATCTAAGTTTGGTTTTAAAAGCAGTTTTCTATTTATCTCCTTCTTTGATTCTTATTTGATGATAGCCACTTTTAAGATCAATCTGAGAAAATATAGTAGAACCACTTAACTCATCAAGCATATCATCAAGTCTAGGTATCGGATGCCTATACTTGATGGTTATGTTGTTTATGGTTCTACAATCTGTACACATTCTCCATGAACTATCTTTCTTAGGAACTAGTAAAACAGGTAAAACACATAGGCTTAAGGTCTCTCTAATCCATCCCTTATATAATAGTTCATTCACTTGCTTTTTAATTTCTAGGCTTTCCTTAGGGTTACACATATATGCAGGCCTATTTGGTAAACTAGCACCAGGAATTAGGTCTATTTGATGTTCAATAACCCTAATAGGAGGTAAGCCTTTGGGAATATCTTTTGGGAAGAGGTCTTTAAATTCATTTAAAATGTTTTGAATCCCTTTAGGCAAAGGAGGAGGGGAAGAGCCCATTGAGCAAGAGGAAGTGCTAGGGATATCTTTAGCATACATGATCAAGCATTGTTTTTGTGAAAACATAGCATGTTTCACATCGTATTTGGTGGCCAAGAGATTAGCTCTAGATTCATCATAAATGATAAATCCTTTTCCTTTATCTTTTTTTTATTTTTCTTATGTTTTTCTAAGTGATTAGATGAAGAAGATCCTAATTCTCTATCTCTTTTAAGCTTCATTTGAAGTTGATCTTTAGCTACTTGTTGTGGAGTTAGGGGATGTAAGACTATCTTCTTACTATCTAATTTGAAAGTGAGGGTGTTGGTGAACCCATGGATGACCTTCCTATCATATTGCCAAGGTCTTCCTAAAAGGATGTGAGTTGCTTCCATAGGTACTACATCACAATTTACTTCATCTCTATATGTGCCTATGGTAAAGTTGATTAAGACTTGCTTATTAACTAACATTTCTCCCTTTTCATTTAACCATTGCAACTTATAAGGTCTAGGGTGATCTATTTGTTCTAAGTCCATCTTATGTACTAGTCTTTGGCTTACTACATTTGCACAACTCCCACTATCCACAATGAGAGAACATAGTTTTTCATTTATGTAACATCTTGTATAAAAAATGTTCTCTCTTTGTATAGTATCATCAAGCTTAACATGACTACCAAGTAACCTTTTAATCATGTACAGCTCACTATCATCCCCTAGTATATGATCACTGTCATAGGAATCACTACTTAAGTCATCACTTGAATTATTATTGTCAGAATTAGACTCTGATTGACTTGAGTAGGTTCCATTAGTTTTCAAAATCATAGTTCTTTTTGTAGGATAGTTAAAAGCAATGTGACCTCTACCAAGGCATTTAAAATATTTGATGGTAGAAGATCTAGAGGATTGAGGTTTAGATGTGGGTTCATGCTTATCTCTTTGATTTCTAAAGACTTTGCCATTCTTATGCAACTCACTTGGAATTTTGGAAGAAGAAGTTCCCACTCCCTTCTCCCTAGGTTGTCTCTCAAACCCATCTTTACCTACCCACTTAGATTTAGAGGTTCTGAATTCCTCATTGTAGGATTCCCTCTCTTTAAATTGGCTCTCTACCTTAGTACATTGGTGTAATAACTCTTCTATATCAACATGTGGAAGGAGTTCTACTCTATTCTTGATGTTCCTATTTAGGCCATGCAAAAACCTATACATTAAGGTTTCTTCATCTTCTTCTAAATTTGCCCTAATCATGGGTATCTCTAAGGCTTTGTAGTAATCTTCCATACTTTTTGACCCTTGGGTGAGTCTATTTAGCTTGGCTAATAGCTCTCCTCTATAGTAATTAGGAACATAACATTTTCTTAATAGAGCTTTTAAATATAACCAATCATCTCTTGGTGGAAAGTTATCTTTCTTTCTCTCATTACAAACTTGAGTCCACCATACTAAGGCATAGTTTTAGAATGAGAGAGTGGCTATCCTAACTTTCTTTTCTTCTTTAATTTGATGAGAATTAAACAATTATTCAACTCTCATCTCCCATTCTAGTAAGCTTCAACATCACTTTTACCATTAAATGGGGGATTTCAAATTTTACTTCTTTTAACCCTAGGTCTTCTCTTTTATTATTATAATGGTGTCTTCTAGACCTATGGTCATCCTCACTATCATTATTTTCATGCCTTTGATTTCTATGTCTAGATCTAGGGTTCTCATCTCTATGTTCTAGGTTAGTTAACCTAGTGTTGATGTTATTTAGGCTATCCATTATTTTATGGAGAAGAGATTTGTTTTCCCTATCATTAGAAGATATGGTTTAAGGTTGTCAAAGAAAAACAAGACAAGGTAAACAAAGTTGTAAACAAACTAGTCAAGGATGCTTATGCAAGACAAGAACAAGAATTCAAACAAGAATCCTAAGAATCAAGTACTAGGTTTCTACCTAAGGGAACAAGAACCTAATTTGTCTTGTACTGGGTTAGATCCTAGGTTGTATTACTATGATTAGTTATGCAAGTCCTAGGTTGTCTTTACCTATGTTCTTTATGAGAATCCTAGGTTGTAACTAACCAAGTAACTAACTCTAACAAGAGAACTCAAATTCAGTTATAGTAGTCAGAAGTAACAAATTTAGTTTCAACTAACCAACTAACTCTAACTAACCCTTACTAACCCTAACTAAAGTTAGTTATTTAGTTATTATGGTTATAACTAAGTCTAACCACTCTAACTACTAACTAAATTTGGTTATGTATTAGTTATGCCAACTAGATTTCAGTTGCAATTAGTTAGGTTAACTAGAATTAGTTCCAACTACTAACTAACTAACCAAATTAGTTAAGACTAACAACTAATTAACTACTTCTAGTTGTAACCAATTAATTACTTAACCAACTAACAACTAACTAATTAACAAACAAATGCAAATGCTCTATGCTATTTTGAAATTACCCACAAGGAATTGAAAATGAATAGAGTCCAAAGTCCAAAGTCCAATTAGTGTCCAAAATACAAGACCAAATTCCTACTACAAAGTTCTAAGAATTCAAAATTTCCTAAGTTTCTAATTAATACAAGGCTTTTGTTTCCTTTATAATGGTCTTCAAGGTCTTCACTTGGAATGTAGAAGCTCCACCTCACCTATAAACAACACCAACAAAGAACTCCAAATGAATTTAGTTAAGAAAACACAAGCAAAAATTCAAAGCCTCTCAAGTGTATCTCTCAAGTGTATCCCTTCTCTTAGGAATCAAGAGACTAAGGTAATTTCCACACCAATCTCAAGTGTCTCAATATGATACCCTCCTTGGTATTGAGAAAAGGTATCTTAAATTTGAAAGGAAGACAACTCAAAAGACAAAACTCAAGAATTGAATCAAGAAAAACTAAAAATGGTAAATTTGAAGAAGCTACTCAAATGAAGTGCTTTTGGATTTTTTATTATGACAAGACCAAAACAAGAAAAGCTCAAATGAATAAGGTACACAACTTGGAATTTCAAAATTTTGATGATGAGACAAAACAAGACAAACAACAAAATAAAATGCAAGAACAAAAGCTAAGGTAACAAGCTAAACCTAGAGACTCTAGAGTTGTAACTACTAAGCAAGCAAGTTTAATTGAAAATGTGCAATGTATCAACTATCAATCACTTCTTTTATGGCTTTGGAATTTTGAAAACAAGACTTATGCTTTGGTGTTTCACTTTTCAATTTTTTTTTGCTAAAGAGCTCTATTTTAAAGCCTTTCTTTTGATACCCTTTTCTTAATTTTGAGATGTAGGGTTTTCTTTTTCTTTTTCTTTTTATTTTTCTTTTGGCTTTTGTATTACTTTTACTTTTCTTTTGCCTTTTACAATTTTGTAACACTAACACCAATTATCTAGTCCAAAAACGAATTCACAAGCTAGCTTTATCAAGTTCAATTGTCACTCTTTTGCTTAGGGAAAGATGCAACCTTCTTCCACTATAATGAATGGAAGGTTAATGATTCTTTTGAAAAGTTTTCTTTTATACAATCAAAAAATGCAAACTGGATTAGAAGCTATCCCTAATGTGCTTGAAATTGAAAAATAAACCTAGAAAAGACTAAGAGTAGATTTCTAAGAACCTAAAAATGAGCTAACTTTGGAGAGCCTTAAAGTGAGGCCTCCTACACACAAGGATTGGAACCTTTTTGGAGTTAATAAAAGATGATTAAAGAAACTCAACCACATGGTTTTGTACTTCTACAAGTTAAATCAACACAAAATTTCTAGAACACAAGAAAAGGTTCCAAATGGCACAACAACACATTCACTTGGCTCTAACTCTTAACAAACTACTAACAAGTATACTAAGGCTCAAAACCGAATCAAATAAAGTTCCAAACTTAGAATTCTAAACACAAACTAAGGTATATGATATCACAAAACTAGACTCTACAAATTCAAGATGCAAAACTTGAAGAAAAATGACACAACATACAAAGAACTTCACAATTTTTTATGCTTTTTCTAACATAACATGGCATCTAACAACAACTAACCATGAAATTGAAAATGAAACCAGCCAACTAACATGCTTGATTTCAAAAATGAAAGAGAAAGAAGTAAGAAAAGAACCTCCAAGGCTCAAGTGATACCAAATGATGTAGGAGAAGCTTCTACTCTCCTTTGGAGGGGGTAGATCTAGGATCTTTTCCTTCTTTAACCTTGAAGCAATGTGGAAGTCTTCTTCTTCAATTGGAAACCAAAACCAAAATTGGACAAAGACTAAAGAGGAGAACAAAAATTAAGGGAAAGGAAAGAAGAAAATGGTAGAAGAAAGATGGAAAGGAAGGAGAATGGTTAAGGAGATGGAATGAAGGGGATGGAGGCCACTTACAACGAGTGGAAGATAAATCCACTCACCATTAAGGGAAGGAGAGACCCCTTGGATAAGAGCTTGCAAGAGTCTCTCTAATCCTAGAGAGAAGGAGGAGAATCTCTCACTAAGTTTGAACTCAAAAGTGTCTAAATCTAAAAAATGAATTAATGTGTAGCTTTTTACAAAAGGAGAACCCCTTATATAGGCCTAGAGCATTTCGGCCAAGGGAGGGAAAATGGGCTTGGTTAATGGATCCTAGGCCCAAATCTACAAAAGAGGAAAAGAGATGGCCTATACATGGCCCAAAATGAGAGTACATGGCCTTATAGTGACCAATTGGCCTAGTAAGGCCCAAATAAAACCTAAATGACTAGAGAGTCTAATTATGACTTATATTACAAGATGAGTACAAGTAGATCCTCAAGGTGTCTCCATTTGGCTTGGGCCCACTAAGCAAAGAGAGGAAGGAAGATAGGGCTTTATGGATGGTTTCTTTGCCTTTCTTGGACTTGGCCCTTGTGAGGGGACCCTTATAAGCCTCTAGTCCTTTGTCTAAGATGGTGTGTGGGTCCTCCCTTATGATGTACTCATTAAACACTGGCGCTCGGAGTTTCACCTTGAGATATTCCCTTGCCCTCATCCCCACCTGGGTGTGTCTTGCCCTCAAGATTCACCGACATCGACTCAGGGACCTTAGTCAGATCCACACCAGCTTCGGCCCCAGGGGTATCTTTAGCAACCACTTCCTCCTCGTCCTCAGAATCAGAAAGATCAACGATCTCACCATTCACCATGACTTGGAATAGCCCAATTCCCTCCAAGTTGAGATCCACCAAAGGGTTCAATACCTAAATTTATTGTTGGCAAAGGTCGAAGGCCGCCACGTACTTCTCAGCTAGTTGCTCCTCCAAAAAACATACGTGGGCCACCTCCTCCACCTTACGCTTCTCAAGCTCACTCTCGGCACCCTTCAATTTCTCCTCAACCTCTTTCATGGCCGAACACACTAAGGCGCGTGACTCCTTTACGGCTCCCAGGCGCCTACCTAAATTGGCACATTGATCCTTACCAACTGCCAACTTCAACTCCGCCAGCTTCCGCCCCGATTGAGCCTCCGGTAACTTGGCTTCAACAAGTTTTAAGTCGTCTACCAATCCCCCAACTACCTTCAAACCATCCCCAAGCTGTAGGGAGACAAACTTATTGGAATCCAGCAACGAATTCCTTCCATACTAAAGGGCCGCCTTCTCCTTTCTCAGTGCCACCGGTTTCTTTTCCTACTCGGTTAAGCGTTTCTATAAAAACCAAGTCATTTAACAGCCTGTTTGGTTCATCTTTTTTTCTCTGTTCCCCTCTGTTCCACCCTCCGTTCCCCCAAAAGCTACTCCCCCTTGCTTGTAGCCAACGGAGAAAATCTCTGTTGGCCTCCTTTGGTTCGATCGCACCAAACATCCTCTAAGTCACTCAGAGGTTGAACATCTCTACGACTCGGTACATAGCCACTACGCTCGACCCTTCAAACTTCTTCCCATCCTTTTTAAACATCACTGTTCAGTCCACAAAGCCTGCCACCGGGAAGCAGATATCCCAAAGTAAATATGCAGGGTTGTTAGCGCCGCATAGAGATCCGTTGGTAAAACTCTCCCGACGCCGGTCTTCAAGCTCTGTCTCACTGGGTATGGCACCGGTAATCCTCTCAGCTGACACCCTCTCTACAGAAGCAACCCTCGAAGACCCCTGATTCACTTGGTCCTGGGGATTCAAAGATCCTGTCTCCTACTTCGGGCTATCTGAGACCAGAATTGTGTTGGGGCCACCCCCACTTGTTCTTCTATATGGTGAGGAGACTTGAAATGACCCTCGCCCTGAGTTTCTAACCCAGGCGACCCAGCGATCACGCCCTCCTTGGCAGAGTCGTCCTGGCGGTGCCTCTTCTATGTACGGCCCGCCTCTCTCAATATCTATGTAGTAAGGGGAACTACGCTTATGGGCGTGGTGATGGTCACAACTCCTATAGATTGTTGAGAATCATTGTAGGGACTGCTGAGCTTACCCTCACTGCTTTCTTCCCGCCACACTTCTTCCCAACTATCCTGGGATCACTACCCAGATAACGCTTCTTCAGGTCCTTGATAGACAGGTTGTTCAGGGCCATGTCAGCTGCACGAACAGAAACAATCACTAAAAACACTGAAGTCAGACAACAAACACAAAGCACAATACAATCAAACCCATACTCACTGATCCAGGCATCAAGGGAGCTCGGATGAGGAGATAAAGCTATCATAGCCTAGGAGCTAAAATATGTCTTCAAGTCCTCAAGGAGAAACTTGGCATCCACCCTCTCAGATAGGGATAGATCATCCCAAGACACGTGAAATTGGATACGGGTACGAGTCTAATAAAGTGGAAATCGAGGTCGAGTGTTAGAGTAGTGCAAGAAGTCCTCTCCAGGAGGATCCAACCCAACCTGGATTTTGAAAAACCCCATCTTAAAATTCTTATAGGATTGATCGAAGGCCCTAACTAAGTTTCAGTGTGCGACACCGTTCAGGGAGACCTAGCTTACGGGTAGTCCCGCCTTCAAAATTTTAGCATTAAAAAAATAAAAGAACAAAGGAATGGAGGGTAGGCGACTGAAATACTCGTAGAGCACTTCAAACGCCCTCACGAATGCCTAACCATTCAAGTGCAGCTAGGTCGAGGCAACGTTTAGGGCATTCAACATTCCAACTTGGAAGTCGAAAAAGGGAAAAGATAGATACAACCTAGAAAAGAAGGTTTCGTACACAAAGGTAAAGTCTAGCTTGCTCGAGTCTGCGTGCTCGTGGAAAACCCTGTCAGAAATAGAGCAACAGGCGCACGCCATATTACGAGCAAGTGTAGAATGGTTAAACGTCCCAATCTCCCATAATTGGGCCACAAACTCCTCACTTTGAAGGGAGGAAGAGATGAGCAACACCTTATCCTTCACCCAATCATAAGAACTCCCCTCAGATGATGCCATTACAACTCTTAGGGCAAAAGAAGTTAGATGAAGACACTAACCTGACGGGTAAAGCAAGGCGTGCTAGGAAGGAAAAAAGAAGAAGGAACTTGAGAGCAGTAAGGTTCAGCAACAAAAACTTTAGGAGGATACGAAGAAGCAAGCAGAGGATGAAGGAAGTCTAAAAAGGTGAAATGAAGAAAGAAGGTAAATTTATAGAAGAAAAGGAATCATTTCGCCACCCCATATCCAACGGTAGAAATACGAGAGGGTGCGAGAACAACGAACACGAAGCTCCAAAATCCACACCCTCTAAGTGAAGCCACGTGACTCTTAATCCAATGAATGGGGCGCAAGGGTCCTCAGATCAAGGGGAATGACTCTTTAGGACAGCTTCGAGGTGAAACGATGCGCTCTTAAATGACATAGGGATGCAAGAACGGTGCAATCATGAAAGGCACGTTTTCCCATGCCTCATGGACAAAAATGACGGTTAGAAGCCTTTCGCCACATGGTATAAAATCACGTGAACGCCCTTCTCAACCCTTCCCCTCGGTTTGCTTACGCCTCTCGAAGAATAGTTTCTCTTGGCTCACTCACACCTCTCAGAGAACAGTTTCTCTCAGTTCGCTTACGCCTCTCGGAGAATAGCTTCTCTTGGCTCACTCATGCCTCTCGGAGAACAGTTTCTCTCGGCTCACTTGCGCCTCTTGGAGAACAGTTTCTCTCGACTCACTCACATCTCTCGAAGAACAGTTTCTATCGGCTCACTCACGCCTCTCAGAGAATAGTTTCTCTCGGCTCGCTTACGCCTCTCGGAGAATAGTTTCTCTCGGTTTGCTCACGCCTCTCAGAGAGCAGTTTCTCTTGGTTCGCTCATGCCTCTCGGAGAACAGTTTCTCTTAGCTAGCTTATGCCTCTCGAAGAATAGTTTCTCTCGGCTCGCTCACACCTCTCGAAGAACAGCTTCTCTCAGCTTGCTCGCACCTCTCGGGCAGTAGTGGAAAGCAGTTTCCTCTGGCTCTCGTAGTTAACACCACTCACTTAGAAGCGGCAATAACCTACTGGTCTACACTAAAGAGAGTTTCACTCGAGGAAATAATCCCAATCCACCCTTAGCCACTTCACTCGGCCTCGTAACCAGAGCTCGTGACTAGGGAGCTCCTGTTCCCCCCATAGAATCAAGGGGACCCATAACTCCCCCTGATTCTCTCCATGTTGGCAAGGTGTTAATGATCTTGATCGTAGTTTAACGGGTCAGGCCCATTTGTTACCTAGGTATAAATATAACTTATAGGAACATGATGTAAATTAAGTGACACATTATAGAGATTAATAAACCTAATTCCTAGGGGATCTCTCTAGGATTTTTGTGCCTAATATTCTCTGTGTGTGAACATTTTCCTTTACTCTGTTGTGTATGATTGATTAGATTTTTCTTTCAGTTCAATTTGCATTTGCTAGTAAACACAACTGTTCATATGCTAGATGGTAGCTTATTAGTTAAAATAATTATCTTTTTATTTAATCATGTAAGGTACAGAAAACCAGCAGATGGATCTAATCGTAGAGCTAATTTTATGTGCCAAGAAATTTTTCTAGTTTAGTTTATAAAATAAATTAAATAATGAAGACCATGATAAATTGCATTTATTCTGAGGCTGAACTACAGCAAACATTTTCTATTACTACAGGAATCACTGTTTCCTTCTCGAAACCAAAACTCATTTATGATCAGGCAACAAAAAGGAGATTCTCCAACAGCGAACGTTTTAGTGTGTTTATTTTTCTTTGAGGTTAAACAAAGAAACTACAGATAATAAGCTAGTGTAGATATTTTTATTTGTTGATGATAAACATATTTTTTTAAAATTACATCTGATAGTATTTAAATGGGCTAATGCAGTTGGGATTTTTCTTAAACATTTAAAATATTTTATGGGACTTTTATTAAAAAAATATTTTAGCAGAGATCCTAGTTTCTTATGATTACAAGGTTTTTTTCATATAACTAAACCCAAACACCGATTGCAAATCTCACACATTGAACTTTTATCCAAAATACTAAGATTTACAAGAATATATAAAATCATAATCAAAGATAAAAAAACTTTTAAAGTGTAACTTGAAAAGATAAGGAAATTAGAAAGTGTATCATTATCCCAACAATAATTATTAAAAAAATAAAATTGTACGGAAAGAATAATAGTAAGGAACAAAACACAATGATATATACATAATTATTAGGAATGTTTTGCCATTACAACTTTCTCACATTTATTAGGAAATAAAAAAATAATTTCCAAACATAAAATATTTCCGGAAATGTATTGTAAAAAGAAGGTAAAATAAAAGCTTCGCCACCGTAAGGGTGAGAATAAAATATTTTCAAAACTGAGTATAAAATTACGAAAATTCATTATGGTAATTGACAATAAACATAAATTTTTTCAGAAAAGTTAAAAAAATAACTGAATATATACATTTTTCGAATTTCTTGGAAATCATATATGTATATATATGAGAATAACTGAAATCAAACACTACCTAATTTCAATGGAAACAAAGTCAATACTCTTTACCTCCAGCACTTTTCTGAATATATAAAAATGACTAAAAACTTGATAAACAAGTAAAGAATATTGTATATAATGCCTTAACGTATTATATATATAGCTAAACACGCGATATAGCATGGGCAGTAATTGCAATACATGGACGTGTTATCCGCTAATATTTATAAGATGATTCTGCTAATGAGTCACATGTATTTAAGTGAGAAATGGAACACCCCTGAATATGTCTTAAGTACTTGATTAATTCCTTCTAAAAGAAAGAAAATTCTGATGTGTCATGCAAGAAATACACAAGATCAACTATGCTAGTGCATAGTGCTTGCAAGAAATACAGCAAAATGATCCACAATCGGTACAGATAATATGTCAATTGTAACATCCCGATTAAGATTAATGGTTGATTCAGATTAATTGCTGATTGGCTAAAAGTGGCTGAATAATAACAATGCCATGAAAATGACGCATGTGCCCTCTTGGTGGTATGAAGGGCTTCGGTCCCTCTCACTCATCATTTACGCTGAGTTTGGAAAAGAAAAGTGAGAGCTGAGTGTTTCTTCTCTTCGTGCATGCAGAGGTGCTGTTTGAGAGCAGCCCAAGCTTCTTCTACTTCGTTTTCTTCCTCCACTCGAAGACTGTTGGAATCTCGAGTGGAAGTGTGCAGCATTAAGTGCCTCAGAGTGGTAGAAATATCCCACTGATGGTGAGACGGAGCTGCTCAAGGAGGAGAACAGCGTTGGGTGTCTTGGGGGCTCGAAAATCCTCCACTGTCCTTGCATGCTGAAGCGCTGAGTGCCTTGGAGGCAGAGATACCCGAGAGTGAGGGAACAACTTTTGGTTCTTCCAAAGCAGAGTGCTGTGTTGGACGACTGGAGCAGGGTCACTTAATTGAGAAGAAGCGATCGGAGGGCAACCGATCGGAGCTGTAAGCTCGAGGAGCTTCTGGAATCTTCATCCCAGGTAGGGGGCTGATTTACATCTCAAATGCATGGTTTATGGACGGGTTCTGGCCGAAATTTCTTTACTGTGTTGTGTTATACTTGAAATGTGTTGATTGATGTGTTGTGGTTGAGTGACAGTTTATAAAATGCCCGGATTTGTGATAGCTGTGATCTGTGTAATGTTCTATTGATTTCCGTCCATGAATGCATGTTCACTTGCATGTGATGTATGTGGATATTATTGTGAATGCCGAGTGCATGTGCTGTGAACCAGTGTGAATACCGAATGCATGTGGTGTGAACATGCTGTGCTGGTTCTGTTGTGATTTTATATAAAATGCATGAGATGCTTGTGGCTGTTAATGAGAAAGCCGAGCGCATATGTATGACTCTGCTATACTGATTCCAGAGAGTGATTTTATATTTAAATGCATGAGATGTATGTTACTGACGTTTCGAATGCCGAGTGCCTATGTGTGGATTGTTTGTCGATTCCCATGTGGGATATTATCTGAATAAGCATGGGATGCTTGTTGTGAAATGCATAAGGTTGCATATATAGAAAAAAGGTGGCCCGTGGAAGGTCAGGAACCCTATGTGATGATTTCTAGTTACAAATTCTTGGGCTAGATCTGGTGAGAGCCTGTGATAGCCGATGGAGCTAGAGTTAAGTCTCGAGACGTCACGAGGTGACCGGTATCACGCGGGAAGGGCTAATGGATGTGAGGCCGGGAAGGAATCTGTAACTGAAATTATTGTTTAAGTTGGATCCGCATGCATATGCATTGGTGCATTGTTATCAAGAATAACATGATTGATATAGTCTTGAATGACTTGAATGAATTCCGACTGGATGAATGTATGCATATTGATACTGTTGCCGAGTGCAATGTGATGATTGGTTGTGAGTATATGTTAATGAGAATAATGTGAATTATATAGCCTAGTGAAATGGATAATTCCGATCGGATGATGTTGTGTGAATATTCATATTGAATGGCAGTGTATGTTATTGTTGATTGAGATGTGTAATTGAATAATTGAGAATTTGAGGATTAATCTGAGTCAATAACTGTCATTTAATATGTAAATGCTCACCCCTACTGTGGCTATATTTTCAGTGTATGTAGGTCGAAATGGTGAATGACGAGAGATCCTCCATCCGAGTGATGAGTAATTATACTGCTGTAGTGTACATATTGTACATATTGTATATAGTCTAATGTAGCCTTGGCCGGCTCTCATGTAATCCGTTTGTTCGAATTTATTTATTTATTGGGATTGACTATCGGAGTTGTGAACAAGTATACATATATATATATATATTTTACATTGATATGGTGTTACTTGAACCGACTAAGAAGTGGTGACAAGAGAATAATGCTAAGTCACTAAGTTTTCGAGTGGAATATAGCTAAGAGAGCCTTTTCCGAGTGAGGCTGTAGCGAGTGAGCCTTTTCCGAGTGATGTAGGCTTGAAATGGTTCTGAGAGAAATGTGTACGAAGGGACTTCTTCCGAGGGAAGAATAGTCATGATGCCCGAGTGAAATATATCTGGGAGAACCTCTTTCGAGGGAAGAAAGGTTTAATACTCCTGAGTGAGAACTGACCGATGGAATTCTTCCGAGGGAAGAATGGTCAAAATGGTTCTGAGTGAAACCCATCTTAGTAAATCTATTCCGAGGGGATAAGGTTCAGATATTGTCGAGCAGAACTTAACTTGGTGAAGTATTCTGAGTGAATAAGGTTATATATATTCCGAGTGAATAAGGTTATATATTCCGAGTGAATAAGGTTATATAGTCCGAGTGGATAAGGTTTAAATAAGTCCGAGTAAGACTTAACTTAGTGAAGTCTTCCGAGTGAAGAGAAGTTAGAGTAATTCCCAGTGGAACTTGATTAACGAGATCATTTCCGAGGGATGGAAGGTCAAGGTATTTGCTGAGTGGAACTTAGACGATGGAACTCTTCCGAGTGAGACATACTATATAGACTTCGAGTGAATAAGGTTGTATACTCTGAGTGAATAAGGTTGTATATTCCGAGTGAATAAGGTTGTATACTCTGAGTGAATAAGGTTGTATATTTCGAGTGAATAAGGTGGTATATTCCGAGTGAATAATGCTGTAATATCTCGTTTAAGGCTTAATCTAGTAAATTCTCCCGATTGAAGACAGGTTGAGCATTTTTCGAGTGAAATATGATGGTGAGGAACACTTTCGAGGGGAGGTGGTCAGGGTGTTTTTTGAGCGAAACACAATCGATAGAACCTATTTCGAGTGAAGGGAAGTCAAGGTATTAATGAGTGAGGCTTAGCCTAGAAACTCTCACCCGAGCGATGAAAGGTTAAGATATACCCGAGTGAAATACAGCCGAGGGGAGCTGCTCCCGAGCGAGGAAAGTTAAGAGATTCCGAGAGGAATGGTTGGGAGAACCATTTTGGAATGAGGATCGACTAAGAGTGATAAATTGCCGAGTGAGGCATAGCCGCTGGACTATTTCCGAGTGGAAAGTAGTTCCAATTCCGGGTGATGGGATAAACCGAGCGTGGGACTCGCTCCAGCGAGGAAGGGCTTGCTCAAGCGTTATCTTCCGCTGGTTTTGTTTAACCGAAGCAGGTCTTGCCAAACGTGTGGCGCCTGACTCGGTCTTCTCTTTTCTCTGGTCGGTTTTCTGCTTTCGTTGACTTCAGTTTGTTTTATTTTATCCCGACTGCTTTGTGAACACGAAAAAAATTCCCCCTGTCTCGGATTTACTTCTATTTAAGTCGGGATGTTTCATTTTGGTATCAGAGCGGACTTAAAAGGTCCAAGTCCAAGGTATGCTTACTGTGAGTAAGCGGTTGTGTGTAATATGACCGGTTGTCATAATTGCTTATGATATCCTATCGAAATTGATACATGTTTGAGCATGAATTGTGTGGATGTATGCCTAAGAGTTTTGTTTGAATGGAGACAACAGGTACTGCCATGGGTACGTTACCTTGGGGTAGAAGATTTGTTCCTACCCTGGTTCGGTTATTCATGAAACACCTAGAGGTTATTCTAGGTCTGGGTGGATTAGGAGGAAATAAAGTGAGGGATGTTGAGACCTTCATACATGTTGAAATCGGATTAATTGGTTCGGTCTCTTGTATAAGTCGTGCTAGTGGCTTATAGCCGAGGCATACTTGTTGAACGAATTGAAACTCACATGTTTGAGTTGATTGAATGAATAATATTGAAGGAATCCCCTAGGGTGGTGTCTTCAAATTCAAATGATCGGTTGTGCCATTTGTAACGGATGAGTTTTATGTCCTTTGGCACAAGAACCCCATATGATATATGATATAAGTGATTTGTTACAGTTTCTGATAAGTCTTGAAAAGACTTAATTATTCCACCTTTTATTTATCATAATTTATTAATTATCGTTTAGTTTTGACTATATTATTTAATGATTTGTTAATAATTCATGTTTTAGTTATTTATTTCAAAAGTGATTTATTTTTATAAGAAAACGATTAAAAACATTAATAAATTAAGAGTTTATTACTATTTATAAATTTACTAAGCAGCCAGCATACAAATGCTAGGCAATTAGTTGTTTTTGGTACAGGAACAGGGCGTATTCGAGAGAAGAAGACAAATCCGAGTGAAAAAGTACAAAAAGCCGAGTGAGAAATCAAAAAGCCGAGCGAGAATTTACAAATCTGAGTGAGTCTTCGTATATCCGACTGAAAGGAGTCCAAAAGACCGACTGAGCGAGACTTCAAAGAGGCTGACTGAAAAGACTTCCCAAAAGGTTGACCGAAAAGAATTAATGAAAAGCTGACTGCAAAGACTTCCAAGATACTGACTCCAAAATAAAACAGGGAACCGATTAAAATAAGAAGAAAAACCCGAGCGTCTATTGCATAGAGCTGATTGAATAGTCAAGTTCGCTCAAGCGAGAGTTAAATTCGCTCAAGCGAGGGTCAAACGTTCGTTCAAGCGAGTGAATTCGCCCAAGCTTCTTCATCACGCTTAAGCGAGAAAGCAATGCTGCAGTACATATCTTAAATTCGCTCAAGCGAGAACAAAGTTCGCTCAAGCGAAAAGGCTGATATTTAAAACAGCGATCGTTCCCTCCAGAAGGCACTCGGCACCAATGTTGTTTCTTGCTGCCTTCTCTTCTACTGTTGCACCCTTAGTAACTTAAGTAGTAAGTTGTTAATTAGCTGGTGCTGTGCTGTAAATTAGCTAAGGATAAGCTGGATCCTGTTAAGAGCTGAGCTGTAATTAGTTGATCATTCTGTAAACTATGTAATTAGTTAGTTTAGTCGTTAACTTAAGTTTCCTAAGTTATCAGTTAAGTTAGTTAGTTAGGTAAAAGCTTATATATAGGTTGTACATATTCTGTAATAGAGAGCCAGAACAGAGACAGATACATAGAATATAATTCATTCACAACTTCGTACATCTCACTACGTATTTTCTTTCTCTAAATCCTCTCCTCCATGACGTTCCACAATCCTTCGATGGAACCGAAGTCAATGGAGTTCTAATTCCCTAAGGTTGGGATTGCGAAGGTTAGCAATGGAGTTTTGAAGCTGTGAGCGAGGAAATCGACTTCTAGATCCTGAGGCGAACAAGCTGAGGAGTGGATTCAAATCGCTGGATTGACAAATCCAGAACTGATGAAGAACTTCGCCAGTGAGGAATCATGGTTGAAGCTTAGGTAACTTTCAGCTTTCTAACTAGTTCAGGCCTAATCAATTTAGGTGAATAGTTAGAGTTCAACCTCCAATTTTGCATTAGATTCTTAGGTTAATTGAGCACTTAAGGAATTAAGGTTCGATGCTTAAGGATTAGTGTTTTTCACATAAGGAATTAGGGAATAACCACAAGCGGATTGTCCTTTGGATTATGGAGTTTGATTATACTTTAATTGCATGTTTCTTGATGAATTTGTGAACCAAAGCAATCCTGACCTATTTTCTATTAATCACCTTTCACATTTTATTTTAACTCTGTTTCTGGAAATACAAAAACAACTATAAAACACTAAAACAACCAAAAACCGAGTGAACTTCATGTATTTTCTGTTGGTTCAGCTTGTACTAGTCCAAGATTAAGGTACTTACCACAATCCCTGTGGGACGATCAAATATTCTACAATTTTAACGACTGGTGCACTTGCCAAAGTAAAATCCGAGAGTCATATTTTGTTTTTACTAAGATTTTTAGCACCAAGTTAATGGCTCGGGATTTTAGCATAAGTGAATAAATGTGGAATCGGATACATGTTAGATTGGGGTTGTGTCTCGGTCTGCGGTGTGTGAAAACCGAGTGAATGACTGATTAGATGTTAGGCCACTAGGCGTGGTGTCCCCGTTGACTTGGCATGATCTTGTATGATCGGATGTTGTGGTAATGTTCCACAACGGGCTCTAGGTAACCTTTAGACTTACTAAGCCTAGTGATTGATCGAATCTTGTGAATGGTCTAGGCTCGGTGATAATTGGATGTTGTGGGAGTATCCCACGATGGGTACTAGGTAACCCCTGAGACTTCTAAGTCAGATGATCTGTTAAACCTCATGGAGTATTGAGCCCTAGTAAAGTAATTATATAATAAATCGTTGAGGCTTGAACCGTCATAAGGTGAAATACAAATAATGAATGTGATATCGGATGGATAGTGAATAGTAATGTTGAATTCTGGGTACGCTTTGGTATTGAGTATGGTGATGATGGAAACAATATGATGATGACGATTGGACGTCCAACTGGTGGATTGTGCTTGTGATTGGTGAAAAGGTTCACCGATGCAGAGACCTGTTATGTGATTGAAAATCATAGTATAACCTTGAGTTGTGTACCTAAGTGAGTTTAGTGAATCATCTAGGCTTAAGCTGATTGATGACTGGTGATGAGTAATGAAATAAAGGATTATTATACTGTCGGATGAAGGTTTTGTGATGGGTAAGATCCAATGGCGAGGTATATACCCCATGAGGATTAGAAGTCGATTACTGTTATACCATTTTGTGGTGATGGTAACAGATATTTGACGACTGTTATTACGTGATTTATGCCAGATTATGTGTAATGACGATGTTGTTGTAAGTATGTTGATTATAGATTTGTGTGAATTGCCACTAATTTTCATGTGGGTTAGTATTAGTTGAGTGAGTATGGTTAATGTGAGCAATAAGTTTGTAAGGTATCCTGTTCCGAGATGACTCTACATACCATAGGTATTGTGGTGGCGTACACTTTTGCAGCGACTCTATGTATTTGTGGTAACCCTATAGGAATGATACGTCATCCTATATATCGGATGCAGCAATTCATAGGTCGGGCAGGTGAGGCTGTAACTACTTATGGTGATGATTTAAGTCTATCGGGCTGTTCTGAATGAAGATAGGAGTTGTATTGAATAGGTAGTAGGTGATAGCGTATCGAATGAGAGTAGAAGATTTATTTTAACCATGGTGGGCTTACCTCTGAAAGGATTAGAGGTCATTTTTGGTATAAATTGGCTATTAGCCAATAAGGTGAAGGTAGACTGTCGAGATTGAAGGGTGATCTTTCCGACAAGGGTGCCCTGATGTTATTGGTCGTGAAGAGAGATGGTGGTATGTGGTTATGCATTGATCGCCACCGATTGAATAAGCTAATTATAGAGAGTAAATATCCACTACCGAGGATAATGATCTGATTGACCAATTATGGGATGCTTCGGTCTTTTCTAAGAGTAATTTGCAGTCAGGATACTATTAAATTGGATCCAGGTTCTAATATCCCTGAAACGGCATTCAGGACTTGTTATGGCCACTTGGAAATGTGATAACGCCGTTGGTATGATAAATGTTTAGGCGGTGTTCATGGATTATATGGACAATATCTCCAGCCTTACTGGATCGGTTCGTGAAGGTGTTCATTGGTGGTAGTCAGATTTATTCCGAGTTATGCTAGGGGCGTGAAGAACATCCCCACATAGTACTGTAGTACCGAAAGAGGAGCAATCAATTGCCAAGTTATCGGTGTGTGACTTTGGATCAGATAGGATCAAGTTTCTGGGACACGCTATGGCCCAATGATGGCGTTGCTGTCGGTCCATCTAAGGTGGGAGTAGTGATGGCATAAGTGTGACCCAAGTCTGTCACTGAAATTAGAAGTTTATGAGTCTAGCCGAGTAATGCTAAGGATTCAGTGAAGGATTATGATTTTGAGTTGAGATAATTGATGAGGCGAGAATTCGCTCGGGGAAGATGAGTATATCCCGAGTGTGATAAAGTGGAGATAATCCCGAGTGAAGAGAAGGAATATAATTCCAAGTAAAACTCTTTCTGGGGGAAAGAACAACTGAGTGAGGTAAAGTTATGATGTTCCGAGTGAAACATCACTAGGAGAGTCATTACTAAGTTAAGGAAACTGTGTCCGAATGTGACACTTGTGCGTAAGGTAAAATCCGAGTGAAACGTCTCCGGGAGAAACATTTCCGAATGGGTTACTCTGAAAGACGTATTGTCGAATAAGGGAAGGCTTGAATTTGAAGAAGTACTTCTCAGGCTGAAGATTTTTGAACAAAGACCGAGTGGATTATCTCCGAGTCGGGTGACTTTTTGGGTGAAGTGTCTCGGAGTGTGTGATACTTCCGAGTGGAACGGTACCGAGTGAGACGGTCCCAGGTGGAAAGGTATCAAGTGGGAAATTTCTAAGTCTGTATGATGTGCCATCGATCAACCTTTTTCCAAGAAAAGGTACTTCTGGACGGAAAGTGGAACTTGAATGGGTAAGTTTCTGAGTGAATGGCTCCCGAGTGGAGTAGATATCCGAGAGGAGAATTTATTTGAATTCGTACTCAGGTCGATGTTGGGAACTGCTGAATTTGAACTCTGGTACGTCTTCGAAGTGGACTTGGATTCCGAGTGAATTTTTGTAAGTGGAAAGATTTCCGGGTGAGAATTGCCTTCAAACCCCGAATAATCCTTTCAAATGAGAAGCTCCGAGTGACATTCTCAAGGAGTAGAAATGGAATTAGCCGAAGGCATGGATAGAAATCTGAGATTTCAGGACCGAGTGTGGTGCTGCAAGAGGTGAATCCAGGAAAACCGTGCCAACTGAAGCATATGGGAACTCTTTTTGAGTATTCATCCCGGTATTGCCAGGAGGTATCACGGCTTGAAGAAGAAAATTCTAGTGGTCGGATATTGAGGAGCCGAGGGCTTAATCCGAGATATATCGGGCAGTATTGAATATTGGTGGGAATCAGTAATGTTGTTTACCGACGGGATCTTCCCAGCTGGTTAATTAACATCCATAATGTGTCTCATGTGACACAACTTTGAGCTTAAACTCTGTGTGAGTCCATGGTTGGGCCGAGTGACTGCTTTGAATTGGGGGATCCGATGGTGGAAGTACACCTATCGGCGTTGAGAATATAAAGTCGAATGGCTAAGGAACCATGAAGTGCCATTGGTTATGGTGAAGTGGCAGAAATTGAATGGGGTAACTTATACATGGGAAATTGAACCCCAGATATATTGGATCCTATGAAGGGTTGGAGCGGTCGGTAAACCGCTTGAGAAGCAAAGCTATGCCAACTGGAAATTGTGGACCGGTCGGTGAAATGCTAGAGAAGCAAAGATGTGCAATTGTTTAAAGTGGCATGGCAGCAATATTCCGAGCGGTTTCGTTGAGGCAAGTCTATGTTTGAATTTCGAGGACGAAATTCTTTAATGGAGGGGAGAATTGTAACATCCCGATTAAGATTAATGGTTGATTCAGATTAATTGCTGATTGGCTAAAAGTGGCTGAATAATAACAATGCCAGGAAAATGATGCATGTGCCCTCTTGGTGGTATGAAGGGCTTTCGTCCCTCTCTCACTCATCATTTACGCTGAGTTTGGAAAAGAAAAGTGAGAGCTGAGCATTTCTTCTCTTCGTGCATGTAGAGGTGCTGTTTGAGAGCAGCCCAAGCTTCTTCTACTTCGTCTTCTTCCTCCACTCGAAGACTGTTGGAATCTCGAGTGGAAGTGTGCAACATTAAGTGCCTTAGAGTGGCAGAAATATCCCACTGATGGTGAGACGGAGCTGCTCAAGGAGGAGAACAGCGTTGGGCGTCTTGGGGGCTCGAAAATCCTCCACTATCCTTGCATGCTGAAGCGCTGAGTGCCTTGGAGGCAGAGATACCCGAGAGTGAGGGAACAACTTTTGGTTCTTCCAAAGCAGAGTGTTGTGTTGGACGACTGGAGCAGGGTCACTTAATTGAGAAGAAGTGATCGGAGGGCAACCAATCGGAGCTGTAAGCTCGAGGAGCTTCTGGAATCTTCATCCCAGGTAGGGGGGCTGATTTACATCTCAAATGCATGGTTTATGGACGGGTTCCAGGTGAAATTGCTTTACTGTGTTGTGTTATACTTGAAATGTGTTGATTGATGTGTTTTGGTTGAGTGACAGTTTATGAAAAGCCCGGATTTGTGATAACTGTGATCTGTGTAATGTTATGTTGATTTCCGTCCATGAATGCATGTTCACTTGCATGTGATGTATGTGGATATTATTGTGAATGCCGAGTGCATGTGCTGTGAACCAGTGTGAATACCGAATGCATGTGGTGTGAACATGCTGTGCTGGTTCTGTTGTGATTTTATATAAAATGCATGAGATACTTGTGGCTGTTAATAAGAAAGCCGAGCGCATATGTGTGACTCTGCTATACTGATTCTAGAGAGTGATTTTATATTTAAATGCATGAGATGCATGTTACTAACGTTTCGAATGCCGAGTGCCTATGTGTGGACTGTTTGTCGATTCCCGTGTGGGATATTATCTGAATAAGCATGGGATGCTTGTTGTGAAATGCATAAGGTTGCATATATAGAAAAAGGGTGGCCCGTGGAAGGTTAGGAACCCTATGTGATGATTTCTAGTTACAAATTCTTGGGCTAGATCCTGTGAGAGCCCGTGATAGCCGATGGAGCTAGAGTTTAGTCTCGAGACGTCACGAGGTGATCGGTATCACGCGGGAAGGGCTAATGGATGTGAGGCCGGGAAGGAATCTATAACTGAAATTATTGTTTAAGTCGGATCCGTATGCATATGCATTGGTGCATTGTTATCAAGAATAACATGATTGATATAGTCTTGAATGACTTGAGTGAATTCCGACTGGATGAATGTATGCATATTGATACTGTTGCCGAGTGCAATGTGATGATTGGTTATGAGTATATGTTAATGAGAATAATTTGAATTATATAGCCGAGTGAAATGGATAATTCCGATCGGATGATGTTGTGTGAATATTCATATTGAATGGCAGTGTATGTTATTGTTGATTGAGATGTGTAATTGAATAATTGAGAATTTGAGGATTAATCTGAGTCAATAACTGTCATTTAATATGTAAATGCTCACCCCTACTGTGGCTATATTTTCAGTGTATGTAGGTCGAAATGGTGAATGACGAGAGATCCTCCATCCGAGTGATGAGTAATTATACTGCTGTAGTGTACATATTGTACATATTGTATATAGTCTAATGTAGCCTTGGCCGGCTCTCATGTAATCCGTTTGTTCGAATTTATTTATTTATTGGGATTGACTATCGGAGTTGTGAACAAGTATACATATATATATATATATATATATATTTTACATTGATATGGTGTTACTTGAACCGACTAAGAAGTGGTGACAAAAGAATAATGCTAAGTCACTAAGTTTTCGAGTGGAATATAGCTAAGAGAGCCTTTTCCGAGTGAGGCTGTAGCGAGTGAGCCTTTTCCGAGTGATGTAGGCTTGAAATGGTTCCGAGAGAAATGTGTACGAAGGGACTTCTTCCGAGGGAAGAATAGTCATGATGCCCGAGTGAAATATATCTGGGAGAACCTCTTTTGAGGGAAGAAAGGTTTAATACTCCCGAGTGAGAACTGATCGATGGAATTTTTCCGAGGGAAGAACGGTCAAAATGGTTCTGAGTGAAACCCATCTTAGTAAATCTATTCCGAGGGGATAAGGTTCAGATATTGTCGAGCAGAACTTAACTTGGTGAAGTATTCTGAGTGAATAAGGTTATATATATTCCGAGTGAATAAGGTTATATATTCCTAGTGAATAAGGTTATATATTCTGAGTGGATAAGGTTTAAATAAGTCCGAGTAAGACCTAACTTAGTGAAGTCTTCCGAGTGAAGAGAAGTTAGAGTAATTCCGAGTGGAACTTGATTAAGGAGATCATTTCCGAGGGATGGAAAGGTCAAGGTATTTGCTGAGTGGAACTTAGACTATGGAACTCTTCCGAGTGAGACATACTATATAGACTTTGAGTGAATAAGGTTGTATACTCCGAGTGAATAAGGTTGTATATTCCGAGTGAATAAGGTTGTATACTCCGAGTGAATAAGGTTGTATATTCCGAGTGAATAAGGTGGTATATTCCGAGTGAATAATGCTGAAATTCTCCCGATTGAAGACAAGTTGAGCATTTTCCGAGTGAAATATAATGGTGAGGACCGCTTCCGAGGGGAGGTGGTCAGGGTGTTTTCCGAGCGAAACACAACCGATAGAACCTCTTTCGAGTGAAGGGAAGTCAAGGTATTAATGAGTGAGGCTTAGCCTAGAAACTCTCACCCAAGCGATGAAAGGTTAAGATATACCCGAGTGAAATATAGCCGAGGGGAGCTGCTCCCGAGCGAGGAAAGTTAAGAGATTCCGAGAGGAATGGTTGGGAGAACCATTTTCGAATGAGGATTGACTAAGAGTGATAAATTGCCGAGTGAGGCATAGCCGCTGGACTATTTCCGAGTGGAAAGTAGTTCCAATTCCGGGTGATGGAATAAACCGAGCGTGGGACTCGCTCCAGCAAGGAAGGGCTCGCTCAAGCGTTATCTTCCGCTGGTTTTGTTTAACCGAAGCAGGTCTTGCCAAACGTGTGGCGCCTGACTCGGTCTTCTCTTTTCTCTGGTCAGTTTTCTGCTTCCCTGGACTTCAGTTTATTTTATTTTATCCCGACTGCTTTGTGAACACGAAAAAAATTCCCCCTGTCTCGGATTTACTTCTATTTAAGTTGGGATGTTTCATCAATTCTATTCATAAAATCAAATTGATATGTTAATGAAATGTTTTAAATACTAATTTTGGATACCCTCTCTAAATTGGAGGTTTCAATACCCTTAGTCATATGTCATGCCGCATGTGAAAATTGTGTGTGATTTAAATAATTAGAATTAATGTCTTTATCCACGTATCATGCTACATGTCGAAATCATGTGTGATTTAAGCAACTGGGATGGATGGACATGATTGTGTCTAGTAATCGATCACTCATAAATAGTTAACGCATTAAAACATTTTATATGCTAAAATTTAAATATAACAAGGCTTGATTCCGCAACACATTGGAGAGAAAATAAGAACCTTACCACTAAACTATCTGACATATTTAAAAAATATGATGCAACTATATATAGTTATATTATATCTGTAAAATGTATATCCGTTAATAAAATATATCTATGAAATAAACATTTTTGTCTTTTTTCATTTTGTATAAAAAGTAAAATTAATGAACAAAAAAAAGGGCGGGAATATTTATTTTGCAAATAAATATTATTAATATATATACATTCTACAAATATAATATAACAATATATGGTTATATTACATCTCTTAAATGTAACCTAGTGGTGAGGCTTTTTTTCCATCTCCTACTCAAATCAAACACTTCAAATGTTATCTTAGAATCTAAACAAAAATGATGACTTTGAAAAATATATGGCATAGACAGAGTTGACATGTGGCTAGAGACTAATACATGTGGTATAAATTTAGTTGACACGTGGCTAGAGGCATCCATTCCAGTTGCTTCACACACGTGACTGTAGGCATCTATTCCTAAAAAAACTAATGATATATGCCTTTAATTTGCTAAGGCTCATCTTTCATCTCTTATATATACATTAGGGGATCAAACCTTGTTACACTTAAATTTTGAAATATAAATATTTTAAAATATTAACTATTTATGAGTGACTAGTTTGACTGCTTGCTAAGCGCATTAATTGAGGGCTCTAATGCTCCTAGCCCCTTATTCATGTGTCAATTGAATTTATGCCACATGTATTAGTCTCTAGCCATGTGTCAACTCAATCTATGTCACATATTTTTCCAAGTCATCATTTTTGTTTGGATTCTAAAATAGTATTTGTAGCGTTCGATTTGAACAGGAGGTGGAAGAGTAGGCTCGCCAGTAAGTTACATTTAAGATATGTAATATAACCATATATTGTTATATTATATTCGTAAAATGTATATCCATTAATAAAATTTATTTGCAAAATAAATATTCTTACATTTTTTCGTTCATTAATTTTAATTTTAATTGTTATACTAAATGAAAAAAGACAAAAATATTTATTTTGTTAATAAATTTTATTAACAAATATACATTCTACAAATATAATATAATTATATAGTTGTATTATAATTTTTAAATGTGTTAAGTAGCTTAGTGATAAGATTTTTTGTTTCTTTTCCATGTGTTGCGAGATCAAGTCTTGATACTATCAAACTTTGGTATTTTAAATATTTTAATGCATACTATTTATTTCGACACGTGGCTAAGGACATCAATTCTAGTTACTTAAATAACACACAATTTTTATGCATGGCATGATAGGGGTATTAAAACCCTCAATTTAGAGAGGGTACCTAAGTAAAACCCTTATATATATATATATATAGCTAATCACGCGATATAGCATGGGCAGTAATTGCAATACATGGACGTGTTATCCGCTAATATTTATAAGATGATTATGCTAATGAGTCACATGTATTTAAGTGAGAAATGGAACACCCCTGAATATGTCTTAAGTACTTGATTAATTCCTTCTAAAAGAAAGAAAATTCTGATGTGTCATGCAAGAAATACACAAGATCAACTATGCTAGTGCATAGTGCTTGCAAGAAATACAGCAAAATGATCCACAATATGTCAATTCTATTCATAAAATCAAATTGATATTTTAATGAAATGTTTTAAATACTAATTTTGAATTAAATAAGAAATAAATGTCATCGAAGAATTAAGTTTTAAATAAGATTATCTTCAAATGCACAAAAGATACATGCAGTTAACTTTTTTTCTTTAAGGAGAAATCAAAGATATGGGATGGGCTGCGAAATTTATTATCACAACTCACATTATATTTAATCACTTGTGTTAGATCACATATACTAAAAATAAAATAAAATAAATCAGAAAATCTAACCTTAAGTGTTTTCAGTCCTATTAGATTGCATTAATTTAATATTGTAACTTTTTGGCACATAATTTTATACTGTATTTGAATTTACTCCTATGAACCCGAAAAATTTATGCTTAAATTATAAAAGGCTTAATTATGGAAAAAAAAAGTTCTGGAATTATATAATATAATGATTATCCGTTAAATTTTTTTAAAGTAGTCTTAAAAAAAAATTTAATGTTTGTAAAAGGCTTCTACCCCTATATTCTATTAGTTGAGTATAAAGGTGATCATCTATTAGCCATCTTCTCGGTATTGGTATGTGTAGTTTTTTTTTTAAGAAAGTACTTATTGTAAACAATTTTTATGTTTAACCACAAATAAGAGAACCAGACACAATATCCATTTTTGTTTGTTGTTAAACAAAAGAACCACAAATAATAACCATTTTTTTTAAAACTCTCATGTTAATGATTGATCATCTTAACACTTAAGTAATACAATTTAACAATAAGAACCTTTTACAAACATTAAAAATATTTTAGGAGTGTTTAAAAAAAAAACTTTTAAGAAGGTGATCCTAGTTGTATATAATTCCAAAGTTTTTTTTACATAATCAAACCATTATAAAACTTAATTTTTTTTAAAAATTGATATAAATCGAATTACTAGCATCCGGTCCACTCTCGATTGTCAACGGAGATATACTTGTACTTTTTAAAACAATAAATAAATACTTGCTCTTGGATCTCCATAAAGTACACATTTTTCACTATAACATTGAAAACCCCTTACAAATACTCCACCGTATATATTCGTTAAAGCGACGTCCTCTAAAATAGTTGCTCACCCTCACTTAGTAATCATCGGCATCCAATTGTTTGAAAAATGAGTTTGAGACACCGAGTAATTTAAAGATTACTATTAATGTTATATATTATTTGAAACATCTAAAAATTTTATTTGACTAGTAAATTAAAATTTGTTTGTAATTAATTTCAGTTAAAAAATCTTAAGCGGAACAAACATATCTTCAATGTGGTTGAACCCATTATTTAGGATCCCACCTCGTCAGGACATCAAATATACAAACCATGAGACCGAGAGAAAACCAGAGAGAGCCTTTGAGGATGGAGGGTAACCCCTTCATGCATCAAAGAGACAACAATAAGACAAAGGAGGTGGGGAAAGAAGAAAGGAAAGGAAAGGTATTACATCATTCTGCTTCGTCGAATTCCTAGAAGGACAAAAGGAAAAGGAGTATCGAGCTTATTTCAGAAGCACAATAGAGGATGAGAAGTGTTCATAGCAAGGAAGAAAGATAGTGGGAGAAAGAGCTTTGGATTTGTTTAGTTCATTAACTTACCAAACCTAATGGAAATAGAAGTGAATCTTAACCAAATATCGATCGGGGTAAAGCCATTAATTGCAAACACCCCAAAGTATGGAAGGGGGAGATAGAGTGGTAGGGGGATCGAATAGGAGTTGAATAAAGGAAGAAAGGGCTGAGAATGTTCAGCGAAGAAGGGTTGAGAAGGGGAATAGATCAAAACCACAATGATGTACAATCCCTTGGAGAAACCCTTGCACAGGAAAAAGTAGTTGCAATCAAACCAACAAGGAAAACTATAGAAATTAGAAGGAAAAGAGGAAGATCGAGAAAGACAAGCGTAACAAACAACAATTTGAAAGTTAAAGGGGAAATCAAAACCAATGCTTTCATGTATGCACCAACCAATGTAACATCCTAAAAAAAATCTTAAATTGGGGAATTTGATAATTAAGAATTAATAAATTACATTATGGGCAATATTAGAAGATAATATTTAGAATTATAGTAATTGAATTAACAAATATGTGTTTAGTTAAAAGAAATGAAATAACTACGCTAATTTAATTAAACAATTAATTTTACTAACCTCTAAGTCTTAACTTCCCAAATAACAAATTCCTAGAAATTAAGAGTAGATTAAACCTTATAATTACAAACTTAATTTGATATGGGTATTGAACCAAATAATTGTTATCTAAATTCTAATTTCATTCTAATCCTATCATAATGAAATTCAAATCATTTTTCCCTTCCTTTTTCGCGTACGCTCTTCCTCCTGGCAGAACTAAACTTATTCTTCTTCTTTATCCCATTTTCTTCATTATCCTATTGAACCCATATTGATGCATGCTGGCTATTGTTTAAGGAATCCATGACTTCCGTTTCTGAAGGTAGACACATGCAAGCTACAAATATCTTTTCCTTCTTCCCTTCAAGCTCACGAGTCCTTTGGATAGATATGTAAACTTTTCTTGCTTCTAAGGGTATATTGTAAAAGGATAAGGAGGTTTCGTTGATGTTGGAGACCCCTGAGCTGTCATTGAGTTTTGTTTAGAAGTTTCAAGGTATGAGGTTTTTAATTCCTCCGAACTTTAGCCATTTTGTTGCCTCCCATCTTGTACAATTGCTAAATTCTAAATTTATTAATGTTTGGTAGCAACTGCAGTATGGTTTCAGAGGCCAATGGTTGATATCGGTGTACCAGAAACAAGTTAGAGGGTCATCGGTGAGCGCTACGACGTTCCGCTAAGTCGATACCTTCCCAAACCTTGTTGACTTTTCGAATTAAGTTTCAAAATATGGCAAGAATGACGTTTGGGTCATTAAAAGATAATTAATTCATATTTTTAGAAATCTTGCCTATTCTATATCGCTACCCGGAAGTAATCAGAGTAAGAATCGGTATGTCATTTGATTCAGGTAACTTTCAGTAACTCAAAAACCCATCTAAAATTTTTTATAAATTATGGCATGGGCGTTAAAAGCTTCAGAATGTATTTAAAGTATCGATATATGATGTTAGGACTCTCGTATTTGTCAGATAGTGGATTGGAAGTTTAACTAAGGAGCGAATCAGCTTCAGGTATGTTTAACGTACTAGAGGGATTACTAGTCAAATAATAACTAGGGATTTAACTCTGGGGTTTAGGATTTGACTGAAATTATTGATTATATATGTTAGTGATGTTCTCAAATCAATGTTGAGTAAAGAAAGAATATGCAATGACCTTAAATTCTAATGCAAATATGTATTGTGATGATCAAAAATTGTCTCGTGGTTAATTTTGACTTTGTAAATAATTTATGGTTGATAAGGTATAATGATTGAAGTTAAATAAGAATGTCTGCAATATGTCGGGAATTGACTGTATATGTTGAATGTGCAAGTGATATTATGTTATTATGATATTAACTCTAACTGTTACGATTGATAAAAGTTAAAAAATGTTGAAGATGGTTTGATGAGAATGGCCCTAGAGACATTTTATAGGTGGTGTGGTGTATACTATTGTCATGTTGCAAATTAAAGTGATGTAATACTGATTCGGCCTGGTGGCAATTATGTTGGTTGATGATTGTTGAATTAATATTGAAATTGTTTAGAGAAATAGGCTATGATGTTAGAGTTAATATTACTTCTGCACTATGGTTCATGTCTCATCCATTAATTGTATTTCATGACATCATATGCATTTTGTGAACACCTCTTTTGGTCCAGCCTAAGTGGAAAGAATTCTGAGAGGATTGAATTCCGACTCGGAATGATCATTTCCGAGTAAGCTGACTTGGAATGATCATTTCCGAGTAAGGGGTCTCCGAGTGAGACGTTGTCGAGTGGTATGTCTCCAAGTAAGGCATTTCCGAGTGGGCTTCTTCAAAGGGAGTTATTTCCGAATGAAGAAAAGGCTCTGACTATGAGTAAATACCTCTCGGGAAAAGACTCTTTTAAGTTCCATGTGTCCGAATGATGATTTCTGAGTGAGTTATTCCGAGGGAAGACATTCCGAGCGAAATGAGACTGATTATGAGTGAGTATCCCTCAGGCGGAGATAAATCCGAGTGGAAGATTCTCGGTTAAAGCCACTCCAAATGAAAAATGGCTGACTTTGAATAAATACTTCCCGGTTGGAGATAAATTCGAGTGGAAGATTCCCGATTAAAGCCACTCCAAATGAAAAATGGCTGACCTTGAATGAATACTTCCCGGTTGGAAGTAAATCCGAGTGGAAGATTCCCGATTGAAGCCACTCCAAATGAAAAATGGCTGACCCTGAATGAGCACCTCTCGAGTGGAGATAAATCCGAGTGGAGGGTTCTCGATTGATGCCACTCTGAATGAAAAATGAGTCTGATTTGGGATAAGTGCTTTTTTCTAGGCAAAGTTGTTTCCGAGTGGAGGGTTGCCGAGTGAGTTGATTCCGAACGAAAAGCACTCTGAACTTCGGAGGAGCACTTGTTGAGTAAGGATGTCTACGAATGGACCATTTCAAGGAATTGCGTCCGAGCAAAGAAAGCCCCTGACTATGAATAAACACTTGTTGGGCAAAGATGTTTCCGAGTGAAGAAACACTTCGGTTTCAAAAGGATCACTTTTCACTTTTGAGTTCCCAACTTCCGAATGAGATATTTTCGGGTGGATCGATTCAAGAGATGTGTTTCCAAGTGAAGAAACACTTCGATTTCAAAGGATCACTTTTCACTTCTAAGTGGTTTGCTGCCGAGAGATGTATTTCCGAGCGAAACAAAGCTCTGACCTAGAATGAGTTTCTTTCGCCTAGATTCTCTCAAGTTCCAAATTTCTGAGTGAAAAGCAAGTCTGACTTCCGAGTGAATACAACCGAATGGTGAATTCCCAAATGAAGAGTTCCTGACTGAAGTACCTTTGAGCGAAGGAATGCTGACTTTGGATGAGTGCTTTTTCTAGTTGGAAATACATCCGAGTGGATAATTGCCGATTGAAGCCATTGTGAATGAAAGGCGTTTGATTCGGATGAATACATCCAAGTAAAGAATGCCTAATTGAAGCTATGAAAAGTACCTGACTTCGGATGAATACATCCAAGTGGATAATTGCCGATTGGAGCCATTCTGAATGAAAGGCGTTTGATTTCATATGAATGCATCCGAGTGGATAATGCCGATTGAAGCTATTTTGAATGATAAACGCCTGACTTCGGATGAATACATCCGAGTGGATAATGCCGATTGAAGCTATTTTGAATGATAAGCGTCTGACTTCAGATGAATACATCCGAGTGTAGAATTCCGATTGAAGCTGTTCTGAGTGAAAAGCCATTCAATTCTAAGAGAAGTATTTCCGAACGATGAAAGGCTTTGATTTCATAGGAGTACCTCTCGGACGGAGACAACTTCGAGTAAAGAATTCCCGAGTGTATCAACTAAAATGGCTGATTCCAAAGGAGCTTTTCGGCAGAAGATATATTCGGGTGAAGTATTTGAATGAGGCACCTCTGAGTAAGAAAGTTCCGAGTGGGTCACTTTCAAAGAAAGCTGACAGTCTTTCAAGGTGATATTTTCGGACAAAACATCTCTGAGTGGAGTAAAAGGGGGCCGGTGTCACTTGAATGATCGATTTTTACAACTCAAGCCTTCACACCGAGTATTGAAGGATCGGTCCTTACACTCAAACTTTTCTCTTGTTTCGATCGGACCAATTTCCATCGAGAAGGGATGCTGATTAACCAAGATCCGGGCCATAAGAAGAAAACCGGTCCCAGGTGGCACCGATTGAGGAGTCCGATCGCCATACTGTGACTTGGAATTCCACCACCCAAGTCGATCCATGAATTCTGGAAGTGGCAGATAGGGGGCGGAAGTGGAAATAATTAAAAATTCCCCACCAGCCGTTGCCCACACTACTTGTTAGTGGCTAGGCTGTCTCCACTGTGAGTGGAGGTTTGAGCTGTCCGAGCACTCGGCCAGCGCCCAGAACCCCTATAAATACCCCATCTGAAGAAGCACAAAGGGTTGGGTTTTTTTGGTTGGAAGTTTTTCACTCTTGAAACGTCTTTCTGCCCACACTCCCCAGTGACCTGCTCCGATCTCCACAAAAGGTTTTTATCCCTAAAAGCTTGAAGTTTCCTCCGGTGTTCAAAGCCAGAACCTTGTTCTCTTGAACCTCCTAATCTATTTTGGGCCTTAAGTGGTTACTACACCACCGAATCAGAGCTGATTTCCATTGAACTTTTCCATCTCCTAAACACTTCCCAGTTCGCTCCATTCACTTTCATTAGCCACACCGGTCACACTCTTCTTCACCTCAGTTTCCAGTGTCCGTAGTCCGCACCGTCTCAGTACTCTTGCCACACCGGTCACACTCTTCCTCATTTTGGCCTCTAGTGTTCGAATCCAACACCGGCCCAACACTCTCTCCACACCGGTTCCATTCTATTCCTATTTCTTATCTGTTTTCTTGTTGAATTTGCTATTTGTTGATTCTGACTCCCCATTTCAAATTAATTTTTGCTGTTGATTTTCTTTTCTTTTATTTTATTCGGATTAATAATAAATAAATAACAAAAAATTAGTGTTTCATATTTGAACTAGCAAAAAAAAACATCATCAAGAACTACGTAACCCTGATTTCTTGGTAACTCAAGAATACGTAGGAGCAGGACTTTAAATCCTGTCGGGCCCACCTTTCCCATTTTATTCCTATTTTTATTTTCTTTATGTTTCCTTTGTAACCTCCTTTTTTTATCACTTCCATGAAAATCAATTTAGACGTGACGTCTTGTTGATCTTCCCCTTTTTTTGGTAGGCCATCACCACGATTCATAAGGAACGGGATACTTGGGACGAGACGTCCCACTTATCCCCTTCCCGTTTCTAACCCCGCATTTTGATTAAATCCCATGAAAATCAATTTAGACATGACGTCTTGTTGATTTTCCCCTATCTTTGGTAGGCCATCACAACGATACATAAGGAACGGGATACTTACGACGAGACGTCCCGTTTATCCCCTTCCTATTTCTAATCCTGTATTTTGATTAAAGGATGACTAATTTAGACGTGATGTCTTCTTAGCATCCTTCCCTTTTCCTGTTTCATACCAAAGCTGAGGTTAATTTGGACGCGATGTCCTGTTGACCTACACTTCATGTTTGTTTAGTTTGTTCCTTCCGTTTTTCTTTACACAAAGTACAACAATAAAAGGGGAGAAATATAACATCTTTCGTAAGGCTATTTATGTTGCACATTTTCAATCTTGGTACTGTTTTTGACAGGCGATGTAGGGTGTTAATACCTTCCCTACTCGTAACCGACTCCCGAACTTGAATCTCATTTTTTAAACCAGTGCTTTACTGAACTTAGTTTTTTCCCAATGTTTTTCCTATGGATAAAAACGTTGGTGACGACTCCCTGTTTTTGTTTTTGTTTCATCCTTTTTTCGAAAGGGTCAGCCGCGCCGTCGCGATCCAGGTCACGACAGATGGTGACTCCACTGGGGACACTTAAGAGAGTCAGGCCAATTTGATTGAAAAATGCATGTTTTCGTATATAGCCTTTGTTCGCCTTGATTTCTTCCCTTGTTATTTTTTGTTAATTGTCGTAAATGTATGTTGTTCTTTGTTAGCTATTGTAAATGTTTATTATTATTTCCAATCGTATCTTGTTATTTGTTCTGTCGTCAATGTCTGGATGTTTGTTGAACCCTAGGGTAGGGGACCATGTTACTTTTCTGTAATCATTGAACCCTAGGGTAGACGACTTTGTATATTTGTTCTGTGTTTGTTCTTTGTGCAGAATGGGGTAAGGTAAAAGGTATTGAATGCCCTTCCACACACCACACTCATAATTAGTTGCACACACCTATGAGTGGCGCCCTATACCCGAGCCCCAAATGAAGCTTAAGTTAGGAGGGGTTGGTAACGGAATCATATGGGATGTACTTCCTATCTGGTGTTCGTGAGAACCTCAACCAGAGTTCGACCTCTCATGATATACGCACCTAGTGGATTCCCTACTGTTTGTGTCCCTGTCATGGGTAGGATCTTGGCTCTGGTGACCTTCTAGATGTCTAGTATAAGCCACCCGGTGTGGAGAGTCACTTTTAGACAAGCCATAGGGCCTAGAAAAGACTTTCAACAAAACCCGACCTAGGCCACAAAAGGGCAAACTTTACTTTACCTTACGTCATTTTTGCTTTCCCTTTTATCCAAAAAAATGAATTATCTACCACCCGCAGATTTACTTAGTTTTTGAAATAATGACTCCTTTTGGAACACACAGTATTCTTCGGGTGAATAGATAATCCTTTTTTGGTCGTGTACCTCTGAGTCCCGAGTCATAGATTTTCCTAATTGTCCAAAAAAATAAATATAATTTTGTTTCCACTCCAACAGGGGCGTCGATGACGATTAGAAAACTTATGACTATTGCGACTTGGACCCTTGGTAATCGCTGTTTCCCCAAGAAAAATTGCTTTATGTTAAATCAATGGGGAAGTACCGGTTCCAAAACATGACAACAACTAATTTATTTTCCTTATCCTCATTTTCGTGGGAGGCTATTCAGAACTTAACGAATACCCTTTGAGTATCTATGGAAGTTAACATGGGATTGAACTCAAGAAATGAGGGCTGTGGTCGCCCGAACAAAATGTTTGAGCTTAAGGCTCCCGCCTCAGAATAAAGGATTTCTTTTGTCTTCACAACTATCCCATATTAATTTCCATGTTTACCGTACTTAGTACTTTTGAACGATACGTTCTAAGGAACGGTTAAAGGATGTTCGTCAAGGCCTGTAATTGCTTCCCACGACATTTATAACACCCCTGATTTTCTGTACTCGAATCCCGATGTGATCGACATAATTAATAAAAATTGCGAATAAATTTTTCACATTTTAAAATATTTCTAAGACATCACCATGACCACATCATGACCCAAATCACAGAAAAACCAGAGAGTGAGATTATAAAACCTGAAGCTGGATCGATAAATAAATTGCCCATAACGGTATACGAAAATAATAGAGTTTACAGCGGAAGAAGAATGTGTATACCGGGCACACGCCTAGTCCCATATATGACGATATGAGAAAAGGCTCGGTAAAACACGCAGACATCCATCATCCTTTTACATAATTATATAAGCATGTAATGCCTAAGATATAATTACATATACATAAATATATTCATCTACATTCGGGGATCTTCTCCCGACTATCACAACCATCAATTAACATCATTCAATTTCAATCCTTCTAATACACATCAAATCATCTCTTACATTCTATATATATATATATATATCATTCATCAATTCAGTGGAGTAACTTATACATACTCAAAATCTCTAAATCATCTATACAATCATATACAATTTATTCATTACACAAGAATCCATAAATGATGCCGGCCAAGGCACTTCCATTACCACTATTTACCTTCACCCAAGCTTTAATTGAAATCCGAACTCATCCCATGATAACCTGCATCACAATGCTAAAAAAGAGACCACATGGGAGAGTGAGTTATACATTCAAAATGACGAATAATATATATATTGTGATCATGTGTATATGCATACAACGTCATGTGTGCTCTGCTATTAAAATATTAAATTATCATTCATTCATTACCTTATTATCACAATAGGCATACAAGCCTCATGAATCGCAATTCATATCATAAATAAGCACAAGCACATACATAATCATATACACAATCACCAGCCACTTATCAACAAGGGCATTCATATTCATTATCATCATCAATCGTAAACAGTCACGCCCTTCATCACATTGGGCCGTAAATACAGATCGTCATATTCACATCATTTCGTTTATTCATATATTCTCTTACTTTTATGTGGTCTTCTATTATAATAACTTCTCATCTCATCAACACCAATACCATCATCTCATTCATCATCAATCATCATCATATTCTGGCATATCACCATGCTATATGCAAATGCTCTTATGGCTAATACATATGCATAATGGAATAGACAACAAATGCGGATCCGACTATGGGAATATAACATTAATTCAATTGTGGGACGAGCATAGGTGTGCTACTATGCCCCTACTGCAGTAGAAAAAATTGTGTACACATATATCTCAATTTTAAGCATGCTTACATACTCATAATTTTACTGGTACCAAACTGCTTATCGCCCATCTGTAGCACTAGTCACCCTGTGACTTGCGGATCAACATCGTGGCCTCAACTACCACAAGTGCTACGGGCCCCTCCCGAACACACATCGAGAGAGCCGTGTCCCGTCGGACATCGAGGTAAACTCACTCACCATAGAGCTGCCCGCCCACTGGGCCCGCGACATAGGGTGCCTCGTCACCAAACTATGGACAGCTTCGTGACTCATACACCGAGTCACAGGGGAAAATCACAATACGCTCGTGCACTAAGCCGCCCTCCCACTGGGCCTGCCTAGTGGAACCCCCTAATATTCCACACAAACAGCTATGATATGCCATGGATGCAATGCAAATGCAAATCAAATGCATCCTCACTCTGTGCATCCTAAATGCCACTCATCAAACATCTTCATCATCATTATCACAATCACCAACACCACCATACACCTTAGTAGGTTTCAACCTTGTTGGTTTCATAATTATTATTTTCAAGTTTTAATGTGGCATTTCCATCTCAACATATTTTCGCATATATTTCACATCATACACGCAAGTCAATACTTGTAAACAGCCACTATGGCATTTCAACATCATATATTATTCATCAATATTACCACACTTCATTTAGTGGATTTTCATCTCATCATTCATAACAATCCACACATGGATATCAAAGGGCATAGCAATCATCATAATATTAATCCACACATATGGCAACAAGGTGTTACGAATTACATATACATATATAGCAATCATAATTGCCTCACACACATGCAAGTCAATTACTTGCACCCATCACAAGAATATCATAATAATTCTCAATAATTATCAAATTGTCATTTCAATTAATTCAATACATATACATGGCAAGGCAAGCATGAGTATAGAACACATACAATAATCACCATCAAACTACTCATGCAATTTGAATATATAACTCCTCTCCTACCTCAAGGGAAGAGCCGAAACGATTCCAATGCTCCAAATGCTCCATCACATCACCCGGAATATGATCTACATAATATACATATGCATTCATACAATTAATAAGCCATCTCAAGGCATTCCTCATAATTCTTAAACATTTGCTAGCTTATCATAAAGCCCAACATCAAGTCCTAGACTTGGTAAACACCAAGCTATGTATTTGTATTAGGCTTCGGGAATTTCTTTCCCAAAGCCAAGATCCTCTAGATCTTAAAGGCTAACTACACCCCACATCATCATTATCTCATTCGTTCATTATTACACAATGTGTGTCATATAACCACATCATTTATTTTCTTTTTCATGATTCATAATATATCATAGTGTTGGGGCATACACGTTTCCATAACATAGCATAGGTATACACATACCTTGCCATGGCCTTAAGCCATTCCCCAATCACCACTAAAATAAACCACACATATACCCTTAGTGAATTCGCTTGTTTTACATACTAAAGGGATTTTGGGCAATAATGAGGCCATGATAAATTTCAGCATTAAGACATGAGGTAAGCTTACTTTTAGTCTTAAAAATAGTGGTACATGTCGCAGATATCACCTATTAGTCCCAATTTGACAACCATAAAAAGTTGGGTTCAAAACCCCCTTAAATATGAGTTTTACACAGCAGTAGGTTCGGTATTTTAGGCCTCATGAGAGTTAGAAAACTCCAATTAAGGTGAGACCAATTCTCACACCTCCGTGACATAATTATCTACAACTTTTGTGAAGAACTCGGAGGCCAAAAATGTCATTAAGATCCCCAAACGGCCCAAAAACAGCAAAGAACGCTTATCGGGCAATTCTGTCATAGCTAATCGATTAGGCCAATCATCTAATCGATTACAAATGGCTTAGAAGACTGGTAATCGATTACGAATACCTCTGTAATCGATTGCACATGAAACAGAATGCCTATAATCGATTAGGAACTCCTTTGTAATCGATTACGCATACCAGAATGTAGAAATTATGTAGAAAATGCATAATTTTGGAACTTCTAACCCCCGTAACTTTTGCATATCAACTCCAAATGCTACCAAATTTTAACCACAACAAATACACATCATTTGTGACGCGTGGCCACTAGTCTCACTCAAAAATTCTTAAAAATGAGGGAGTTATGCACATAAATGTATTCTACCCATTTTGAGGCGCTTTTGTGCAACTCAAGGACCTATTCTCATTGGAATTAACCCATTCCAATTCCTACAAGTCATAAACAACGTATATGGGCTATTGGAACTATCACACAATATCAAAATCGCATAACACTCAATTTGACTCTATGAGTTCCTCGATTATACATTATCCTTCAAAACTTATCACCAAATACCATCACAATGGCTATCACATTCAATGCCCAAACATCCACATAAATTCCCATTTCACAAAACATATACTTCATCCCCACAAGGATGGTTCATTAGAATGTACATATTTCAACCTCTCATGGGTTATTCATCATCATATATACACATATATTATCATCAATAACCAATAATTTGTCATACACGTCATTTCACTATAAACATGGCTTAATTATTCATCAACTCAAGTATCCATTATCAATGGTTTTTGACTGTTATTATCACATTAACAACATCTTATACTCATTCTCAACCCAACACCTCAAATCACCATTCTTACATACAAGCATATATCATCTTACACAACCTCATGAACATAGTTCAAAATATCATCAACCTCATTAATCAATCCCAATGATTCTAAAGATTCATTCCCTTCATATAAATCATTCTAAGGCATAAAAAATCATCAAAATCATCTATTTAGTCAAAATCCCAAATCACTACACTTAGGGTTTTTCATCAAAACTCAATAACCATTTTTAATAACCATCAATCTCCATCATTAACAACACCCACACATACATTATTGTGGGTTTTCACTAAAAATCATCTTTCAAGGCATTATTACTCATTTCCCCTAAATCCAAGGGTTAGGGTTTCATTAAAATCAGGCAACCACCACTAACAACCATCATCTTCTATCTCTAATCTTGCAATTTTCGTATACCCCTTCACACCCATCCAAAAACACATATAAATCACACCTCACCTTAGGGTTTTACAAAAAAAATGGCTTCTAATCCATAACCCATTCATAAGGCACTCTCCTAACCAAATAGAAACCAAAACCTAGGGCCAAAAACATCAAAAAAGTAGAGAAATTTACCTCAATCTCCAAGCTATCCCAAGCCCTAGCATGTACACAAAAATAGAGGGAGAAATAGAGAGCTTCCAAGCATTTGAATCATCTCTAAAATAAAGAAGAAGAAGCATGGTTGGTTGGGTATGGAAGGAGACTCACAAAAATGGTGAGCTTTATAGAAGAAGAGAAGAAAAGAGAGGGTTTGTGTAGAGGAGAAGAGAAGTAACGAAAATGAGGGAGAGAGGAGGAGAAGCAATGTGTTTTCCAAAATGAGAAAAAGAGAGCTAAGGGAATAAGAAGGGGAAAAAGGGATTTTTGATTTTAAGTTTAATCCCCTTATTAAAATTTCATCGTTTTATAACTTACAGGTTCTCCGCTCAGGCTCAGTACTAAATCCAAAAATTATTCCAAAGACATATTCGGATTCCCAATAATATTCTTAACAACCCTGACCAATGGCATCTCAATCGAAGATACTTGGTCCGACACCCATATTCTCACCGGGTATAATTTTAACTCTTAAAGTCCCAATAAGTCATAAATAATTCTCATAAACCTCAATTTAATCATTCCAATATATATATATATTTTTTTTGGGACACAATTCCACTCATATACAATTATTTATTATTCATTCCCATCAATTACTCATTTTTATAAAATTCGGGATGTTACAACATTCTCCTTCCTTCTGTTTCCACCTGACACTTTTTGTTTTTCTTTAAAGACACCGAAAGACACCCTTACTAGACTTTCAAAGGAGACTCATGGCTGAAAGAGAGCAAGAAATTGAAAACCTCAGGAGTGAAGTTAACCAACTAAAGGAGCAAGGGGCAGAGATGACCAGACTTTTAGAAAAGAAGATTATAGAGGGGGAACCCTCTACGGGTGTCAAGAATGACCAACATTTACCAACCACCCCACTCCATCCTCCTAGATTGACAAAAACGCAAATTCCTTCTTCCATGATACCTCCCATTGCTATCAACAGGACCGACCCCATCATTGACCCTCAGCCGACCTATGGCATGTCTTATGCACCACAACACGCCTTCATGGGCTCAAACAACAACCTGCCTTATGTAGTACCCTCAGAATACTCTTCCCCGTTTCATAACCAACAAGAGGATCATGATTTACAAATAATGAACCCCCATATTTCACAATCCTCCTAGTCGCCTGGGGCACCTATCACAAGAATGTCTGCATCGGGAAATAAGGGGAAAAGAAAAGGAGATGCTAATTCCACTTCCTATAACCAAAAAAAGGCCCAACCCAGACTAATGACTCATACTTCCTTTCAACCTGCCAATCTCCCTACACCTTACATGGCCGCCACCACCCCTGGCCAGGCTTCCAATCTTTTCCTATTCCAGCTCTACTTTCGTCCATATATCCTTCAAACACCTTCCCATTCTCATTTTCCTGCTATTAAACCCTCTCTTCCACAGCCCTACTGTCCCCCACTAAGGCAGACTCAACCACTTAATCCAGACCGAAGCACAATAAAACCCACTGATAGTCAAACACCGGTCCGGTTTGACCCCATTCCCATAACCTACATAGAACTTTTGCCTCACCTTATCTGTAGTTCCTTTGCGGTACCCTGTCCGTTAAAACCGATGGTTCCTCCTTACCCCAAAGGTTATAATCCTAATACCCGATGTGATTACCATGCTGGAGCCCCAGGGCACTCTACTGAAGATTATTATGCCTTAAAATTCAAAGTGAGGGATCTGATTAAAGCCAAGTGGCTGGATTTCCAGGAAGGGAGTCCTAATATAATCATAAACCCCAGGTCTAATCATAAGAATCCTGGATCAGTATGATAAGGAGAGGCTGGAGGCATGGAGAGGATGAAAGCTTTGTGATTTGCACGCCAAGTGAAGAGGTTCATGACCAAGAGACCACCTAGCTCTTTACGACTTTAAACTTCTATTTTTTATGACTTTTCAACCCAAACACTATGCCTAAGGCATTGGAATATTTTATGTAATAAGGGAAAAAGCATATTTTTATCATTTCGGGTTTTTCTCAATGAATGCGTATCAAATTTCAAAATGTTTCCGTTTGCTTCCCTTATTTGTTTTAACACTCCCTTTATCCATTAGCTCTCTTTTATTTTCCCTCCTTCTTTTTGCCGTCATACACTAAAAAAACATAAGAAAAAAACACAAAAAAACATCCATCCAAAAATGATCCTTCTGAGAACAATGAGATCACAATCCTATTTCATAACTTTGACCGCTTGTTTGATCACGCTGAGGAAGAGGGTAGCAAAGACAAAAAGTTCCTTGGCCGAATTAACCAGGATGTTCAAATAAGGGGCATCTAGCTTTATCTAGAAGCGTTCAACAAGGTCAGCACGCGGAGTGAAGAGGGTCCACGAACAACTGGGAAAATCGATCAAATCACCTTAGAAGACGTTACAGTGTGATGGTAGCTCAACCTGGTGACGTAAAAGTTTGCATGGATAGAGATAGTGCCGAACTCCACAATGAATAATGGCATATCCACCTTTCAAGGAGGTGTTAGTATTGACCAATATGGACGACAAAGACTTGCTAGGGCCCATAAACATAGACATGGTCAAGAAATACTTTCCCAAGGACTAAAAAAAAAAGAAAAAAAAGAGAAAAAAGGGAAAAAGGAAAAAAAGAGTCAAGGTTGGTGCCCTACGCATATACCAATTGGGGTGAGCTGATTCATAGATCAAACCATCACTTTTCCATATGGGGGCATAAATGTTATCAAGCTAAGAACGCGACAAAAAAAAAGGGTATTCATTTCATACCAGTGTAACCAAAGGAATAGTCTATGCGATACTATCAATATCATAGTTCTTTGCCACATTGGCTAAGGATATAAGTAAAATGACTAGATCATAATGAAGGTACCAAGGGGGTCATTCAAAAAAGAGAAAAAAAAAGAACAAAAAACAAAAAAAAGGAAGAAGAAAATAAAGAAGAAGAAAACAATAAAAAAGAGAATGAACAAAAAGACGAAGACTCGGAATGAACCCCCTCATTGGTGCCAAAAAGGGCTCGCCTCTGTTTCCTTGGATACATGGTGTTGGGGCAAACTTTCCTATTTGAAATAACATCTATTCCCCCATAAGATGAGACTAAATCAAGAGACATCAAATAACCTCATTGTCAATCAGCTTAAGCCTTTGTTGTGAAAGGCGTAACCTTGAAAAAAAAAACAAAAACAAAAAAAAACAACGAAACACGTCACAAGGAGAGAAAAGCTCGCTAGGCTGAAAACCTGGAAGGGCAGCCTAGGTAAAAGTTAGAGCGACCTGGTGTTAACCCAGCGATAGCGTCTCAACCGTTCATTTCTACCACTAGGTTTTTAATTGGCAAGCGCACCAATCGTTTGTAGTTTTCAAAATTTAGATATCGTTCCACAGGGATTAAAAGTCCAATAACAACAGTAATTTTCTATTCACTATGGTAAATGTGAAGAAAGTTATAGACAAAAGAATGATTTATATACAATTTATACAGTATTCACAGGATAGCATGATTGAGTAGTTCATGAGCTAAAAAGAAAATAAAAAATCTATCTAAAAAGTTGAGTTGCAATCTAGAATAGGTAAGATACTTGAGATAAACACAGATAAACAAATTATGTTGGAAATTGGATCCTTAATCTAGAATAACAATGAGGAACTCAAGACATGCATATTTAATCATCAAGTTTCATGTCATTGCAGCTTAAAATCATTATAACCGATCCCTCGTGATATAAATTCTAAGAATTCACCGTAAAGTCCGATCCCTCATGAGCTTTCTTAGTAAAACCTTGCATTAAGACCTGGCCTTATGGCAACAATGGTTAACAACCCCTATAGAATTGAGATAACAAGGGTATTCCAACTTTTACTTTCGTCAAAACAAGTTTCAATACGGCATGAATAATCATTCTCCCGTTTGACATTCATACTAATAAAACAAGTTTCAATACACATGAAAATCATTCTCCCGTTTGACGTTCATATTAATAAAAGGTTGAAATACTAACATGGACTTGAATCATAAACATGCAGAGGTCGAATTCACAACATTATACTCAATAGATTAGTTCACCAATTCCAACATAAACAAATTAGTTACACATGGTAAAAGTAGAAACAATACTTACAGAGTTTGACATTACGAAGATGATGGAAACTTCACGATACAACAATCACAATACACCATAACACTCTCAAGTATCTAGAAAACTATTCTAGAACTACAAACTCTAAAAGAAATACTCAAAACTCGAGTATAGAAGAGAGGAAAGAACTCTGAAAATAGAGAATGGGATATTTAGAATGGTATTGGATGGCCCTATTTATAGGGCTGAGCAAGGGTGCTGATGCTACGCGTCAGTGTGACGCTACGCGTCAGTCCCCTGACTCAGCTTCCATTAAACAACTGATAATGGCCACTTCAAATTATTAAATTTGATCATGCTTGGCCACTTAGATGTGTTTCCACTGTATTTTGGCCATTTGTGCTTAGTGGGGTGGCCCTTGGTGCTGAGTGGAGTACCCATTATTGGGTCCAAGTGGAGTGGTTGGCCAAGTTGGAGGTGGAGACCACACAGCACTGACGCTACGCGTGGCTGTGACGTGTAGCGTCAGTATCAAAAATAGTTGTTCATGCTACGCGTGGGGTGAGGCTACGCGTCAGCTCCTCTAGTGTAATTTTCTCTTGATTTCTTAACTTTTTCACTGCAAAACTAGAGAAAATTGATCAAGGGCAGATTATTTCCAACAACATCCATTTATTGAATTTAAAGCCTAATTTTCTAGCAAATTAAACTAATTTTTATAATTTTTATAAAATTTTTATTAAAGCTTTTATTGAAAATTTGAGGACTAACAAATACCCCCAACTTGAGACATTGCTCGTCCTCGAGCAAGAGAGAAAAATAAGAAAAATAAAAATTTGGAATCAAATTTTTGAGTTAGTCCGAGAATTTATAACAAAAAGTAATTTCACAATTTAACTATTTTGTAATAATCAAAAATTGATATCAAATATAACAAAGGTTTAATGATAAAATTATTTACAATATTCTATTAATAACCAAGCAGAATTTCAGGCTTACCTCACAAGTGTTTATCTCTATGTAATAGGTAACCTGTTTCACTCAGTCAATCATAAAATCAAACGAATTTAACTTTGATTGTCATCTAATCAATGGTTATTCATACAGAGTTAATTCAGAAATCACAAGGTCTTTTCACGGGTTGTAATGAGGCTTGGCTTACAAGAATCAATGGTTTTTCTTGGAATTCAAAAACCTGAAATCATAAAAGAGTATTTTATAATTTTTAGGCTTTCTCTTGACCCAAACTCTCATTTCCCTTATTGATGAAAAATAAATACCCCCAAGTTGATTCTTTTCACTATTTTTGATTTTTCTTTTTCATATTCTATGTTTCTTTTATTTTGAAAAGAATCAAGTTGCTTATCTTTTTCACTCCCCATTGTGAGAACATTCAAAATATATTTTTTTAAAATTTTTTATTTATTTCAACTGCTCTTTTAATCAATCAAGTACAGGGAATGGTTAAAACAGATTTAGGTTTAAAGGGTACTAAGGAATTTTATTTTAGGCTCAAATTGGCTTGCAAAGGATAAAATAATTTTTTACCAAGGTAAGCTGTTTGGCCCAAGGTTTCTTTTCACCAATAAATGTGCCTTGATCATTTTCCTGAATTATCTATACAACAACACAAATCAGAGATTAAAGCAAAATCAATTTGAATCAAGTTATGTCGATTAAACCCTCAAGTGTTTAAAGGATATCTTAACTCACCGGGTTACCGAAATTTGCTTGATAGTTAATAAACGTATTGTAGTTAAATTTATCAAAATTCCTAAGTTATAAAAGAATTAATAATTAATTTTACAAAATTGGTTTTATTGTGTAAAAACTTTAAGTGAATAAATTAACTTACTAACAAAAAAAATTTGAGTTATTTATATTTTTTTGAAAATAAATTAAAAATAACAAGTAACCGAATGGGTTTCCTCCCATTGAGCGCTAGGTTTAATGTCTCCAGCCTGACATTCATTTCAAGGGTCAGTTAAAAGATAACTGGTGGTAATTTTGTTAATTTCACCACCCAAATAGAGTTTGAACCTTTGCCCATTTACCATCCAACTTCTTTTGGAAGTTAGATCTTCAATTTCCACTGCTCCATATGGTTTAACTTCTTTAATCAAAAACGGGTCTGACCATTTTGATTTCAATTTTCCAGGAAACAATTTTAATCTTGAATTGAACAATAAAACTTGCTGACCTGGTGTGAAGTGTCTTTTCTTTAACTTTTTATCATGGTAAGCTTTCACCTTACTTTTGTAACATCTGGATGATTCATAGGCATTGTTCCTCATTTCCTCTAATTTGAGTAGCTGTAACTTTCGTTTGTCTGCTGCTACATTTTGATCAAAATTGAGGAATTTTAAAGCCCAATATGCTTTATGTTCCATTTCAACTGGAATGTGACATGATTTTCCATAGACCATCTGGAAAGGAGAAAGACCAATTGGTGTTTTAAATGCAGTTCTGTATGCCCAGAGTGCATCATCAAGTTTTTGTGACTAATCCTTTCTAGAAGATGACACAATTTTCTCCAGAATTCTTTTTACTTCACGATTTGAAATCTCTACTTGTCCGTTGGTTTGTGGATGATATGCTGTGGCTACCTTATGCTTTACTCTATAATGCTGTAATACTTTCTGAAGAATTTTATTACAAAAATGTGAATCACCATCACTGATTAAAGTTCTTGGTGTTCCAAATCTGCAAAAAATATTTTTCTTCAAAAAATTCACAACAGATTTAGTGTCAGCATTAGGGGTAGCGATTGCTTCCACCCATTTTGAAACATAATCAACTGCCAAAAGAATATATTGATTTGAGTAAGAGTTAGGAAAAGGTCCCATGAAGTCAATTCCCCAACAATCAAATACCTCAACCTCTTGTATATTTGTGAGAGGCATTTCTTGCCTTCTTCCAACATTACCTGTTCTTTAGCAGTTATCACAAGATTGAACAAATGAGTGAGCATCTTTAAAAAGAGAGGGCCAGTATAAACCTGATTGAAGAACTTTTGCGGCTGTTCTTTCATCATTAAAGTGTCCTCCATATGGTGATTTATGACAATGCCACAACACATCTTTTACTTCCCAGTCAGGCATACAATGCTGTAACAAATTATCCGCTCCAATTTTGAATAACTGAGGGTCATCCCAAACAAAATATCATGCATCTCTAAAGAATTTTTTTCTTTGTTGCCAAGTTAAATCATTTGGAAGAACTCCTGCTGCTTTGAAATTGGCCATGTCAGCAAACCATGGCCGTTGTGTTATTTTGAAAAGTTTTTCATCAGGAAATTCTTCCAAAATTTCTTTTTCCTTGGCAGTAACCTCATTATTCATTAATCTAGAAAGATGGTCAGCTACCATATTTTCACTACCCTTTTTATCTTTGATTTCAAGATCGTATTCTTGAAGGAGCAAAATCCATCTAATTAACTGAGGTTTTGAATCAGATTTAGTTAAAAGGTACTTGATTGCCGCATGATCAGTAAAAACAATTATTTTTGAGCCAATCAAGTAAGATCAAAATTTTTCTAAAGCATATACTATGGCTAGTAATTCTTTTTCAGTAGTTGCATAATTTATTTGATTTTCATTCAAAACTTTACTAGCATAATGTATGACTTTTAAAAAAATTTCATATCTTTGACCTAAAACTGCTCCAACAGCATAATCACTTGCATCGCACATAAGTTCAAAGGGTAGATTCCAATTAGGAGCAACAATTACATGGGCAGAAACCAATTTTTCTTTCAAGGAATTAAAAGCTTTAAGACATGCTTCATCAAATTTGAATTCAACATCTTTATTCAGAAGGTTTGATAAAGGTTTTGCAATTTTTGAAAAATCTTGAATAAACCTCCTATAAAATCCAGCATGTCCTAAAAAGCTTCTAATACCTTTTACATTTATAGGGGGTGGGAGTTTAGAAATTACCTCTATCTTGGCTTGGTCAACTTCAATGCCTCTAGAAGAAATTTTATGACCAAGTACAATTCCTTCTTTCACCATGAAGTGACATTTCTCCCAATTAAGCACCAAATTTGTCTCAATACACCGCTTCAGTACGGTGTCTAGGTTGGATAGACATGTCTCAAATGAATTCCCAAAAACTGAGAAGTCATCCATGAAAACTTCAATGCTCTTTTCAATTAAATCAGCAAAAATAGCAAACATGCATCTTTGAAAAGTAGCAGGTGCGTTACATAATCCAAATGGCATTTTTCTGTAAGCAAATATGCCAAAAGGACATGTAAAAGCAGTTTTCTCCTAATTAAGATGGTCAACAGCAATTTGATTATATCCAGAATAACCATCAAGAAAGTAGTAATATTCTTGTCTAGATAATCTTTCAAGCATTTGATCCATAAAAGGTAATGGAAAATGATCTTTTCTTGTTGCTTGATTTAATTTTCTATAATCAATGAACATTCTCCAACTGGTGACAGTTCTTGTAGGAATTAGTTCATTTTTTTCATTAACAATTACTAATTTACCACCTTTTTTTGGAACAACTTGAACAGGACTTACCCATACACTATCAGAAATAGGATAAATAATACCTGCTTTTAGCAATTTAAGAACCTCCTTTTTGGTTACCTCCTTCATAGTTGGGTTGAGGCGTCTTTGAGGTTGAGCAATAGGTTTGAAATCATCTTCCAACAAAATTTTATGCATGCAGTATGATGGACTTATACCTTTCAAATCTTCAAGTGTCCATCCAATTGCTTCTTGATTCCTCTTCAATACTTCCACCAGTTTTTCTTCCTTTGTTTCACTTAACAGATTACTAATGATTACTAGTTTTAAATTACCTTCCTTCAAAAAGATGTATTTTAGATTGGAAGGTAACACTTTTAGTTCAGGTTTCTGGATTTCTTCAACAGGTGATTCTTGAATTTCTTCAATCTTTCTTGATTCAAAGGAAATTTCTTTCCCTTGATTGAATTCTTCAAGATACCTTTCAATCTGTTTCTCCTCTTCTTCATTTAAAAATTCAATAGAATTAGTCAATAACTTATTTAATGGCTCAAAAATAGACATACCTTTTGATAAGGAAAGATAGGTTTCATCAAGGATGTCTACTTTGAAACAGTCTTGCTTCGCGCTAGGATGTTTCATTGCTTTGAAGACATCGAAATTCACTTCCTCATCGTGCACCCTTACTGCTAGCTTCCCGTTGTCCACATCAATCAGTACTCGAGCAGTTTTCATGAATGGTCTTCCAAGAATCAGAGGAACATCAGCATCTTCCTCCATGTCTAAGATCACAAAATCCACAGGGAAGTAGAATTTATCAACCTTTACAAGCACATCTTCTACAATCCCATAAGGTCTCTTGATGGATTTATCAGCTAATTACAGAGTCATCCTTGTCTGTTATGGATCAAGGTCACCAATACGCTTCATCATACTTAGGGGCATTAGATTGATGCTAGCCCCTAAATCTAATAAAGCCTTTCCGATATTTACTCCGCCAATAGAGATAGGAATAGTGAATTTGCCAGGATCTTTGGATTTTTCTGGCATCTTGTATTGTAAAATAGCGCTGCAACTTGTTTCAAGTTCTACTATCTCCTTATCATACTTGCTTTTCTTTGTAAGCAGTTCTTTCATAAACTTAGCATATGTAGGCATTTGTTCTAATGCCTCAGAAAAAGGAATGTTTATGTGTAACTGCTTAAAAATTTCAAGGAATCTCTTATATTCCTTTTCTTTCTCTTTTTTTGATGGTGGATGAGGATAAGGTAAATCCTGGACAGGAGGTGTCTGTCCCAAATACTGATATTTTTTTATTTTTTTATTTTTCTTTTATTTCATCTTTTTCTTTATTTTTTTCACTTTGTTTTTCTTTTTCTTTTTCTTTTTCATAGTCTATACCTACAGTTTTACCACTTCTTGTAAAAATAGCCTTTGTTCTTTCACTTTGAATTCCTTGATGTCGGCTACTTCTTTTACTAGCTGACTCAACTGTTGATCTGATGCTTTACATGCAGCCTTAATTGTGTCCATGTATTGCATCAATTGTTGAATACTATCTTCAGCCTTTGTCAATCTAGTATTGTAATCACCTTGATTGTTGAAGGGTCTAGCATTTTGCCTCCAACCATAGTTTTGGTTTTGCCTTCCCTGCAGGTAATTGTTAGAAAAAGAATTTATAAGAGGATTTAGAGAATTACCTGTAGGTAATCTCTGATGAATCAAGGAATTAGCTTGTTGTTGTTCATTCTTATCAAGAACACAGTAACCACATGGTTGTTCGTCCATACAATACTCACATTGTTTTAATTGAGCATGAAGTTATGGTGGTACATGGGTAACTTGAAGTTTTCCAAGTTGTTTACTCATTGCCTCAATTTGTTGTATCAACCATTTTGGTTGAATTAACACTGTATCATTTACTCCTTGTTCAAGTATACCTTGTACATTACCTCTTTCTGGTTTAGCTTGATGGTCACTAATGGACGGCAAAGACTTGTTAGGGCCCATAAACATAGACATGGTCAAGAAATACTTTCCCAAGGACTAAAAAAAAAGAAAAAAAAGAGAAAAAAGGGAAAAAGGAAAAAAAGAGTCAAGGTTGGTGCCCTACGCATATACCAATTGGGGTGAGCTGATTCATAGATCAAACCATCACTTTTCCATATGGGGGCATAAATGTTATCAAGCTAAGAACGCGACAAAAAAAAACGGTATTCTTTTCATACCAGTGTAACCAAAGGAATAGTCTATGCGATACTATCAATATCATAGTTCTTTGCCACATTGGCTAAGGATATAAGTAAAATGACTAGATCATAATGAAGGTACCAAGGGGGTCATTCAAAAAAGAGAAAAAAAAAAGAACAAAAAACAAAAAAAGGAAGAAGAAAATAAAGAAGAAGAAAACAATAAAAAGAGAATGAACAAAAAGATGAAGACTCGGAATGAACCCCCACATTGGTGCCAAAAAGGGCTCGCCTCTGTTTCCTTGGATACATGGTGTTGGGGCAAACTTTCCTATTTGAAATAACATCTATTCCCCCATAAGATGAGACTAAATCAAGAGACATCAAATAACCTTATTGTCAATCAGCTTAAGCCTTTGTTGTGAAAGACGCAACCTTGAAAAAAAAACAAAAACAAAAAAAAACAACGAAACACGTCACAAGGAGAGAAAAGCTCGCTAGGCTGAAAACCTGGAAGGGCAGCCTAGGTAAAAGTTAGAGCGACCTGGTGTTAACCCGGCGATAGCGTCTCAACCGTTCGTTTCTACCACTGGGTTGTTAATTGGCAAGCGCACCAATCGTTTGTAGTTTTCAAAATTTAGATATCGTTCCACAGGGATTAAAAGTCCAATAACAACAGTAATTTTCTATTCACTATGGTAAATGTGAAGAAAGTTATAGACAAAAGAATGATTTATATACAATTTATACAGTATTCACAGGATAGCATGATTGAGTAGTTCATGAGCTAAAAAGAAAATAAAAAATCTATCTAAAAAGTTGAGTTGCAATCTAGAATAGGTAAGATACTTGAGATAAACACAGATAAACAAATTATGTTGGAAATTGGATCCTTAATCTAGAATAACAATGAGGAACTCAAGACATGCATATTTAATCATCAAGTTTCATGTCATTGCAGCTTAAAATCATTATAACCGATCCCTCGTGATATAAATTCTAAGAATTCACCGTAAAGTCCGATCCCTCATGAGCTTTCTTAGTAAAACCTTGCATTAAGACATGGCCTTATGGCAACAATGGTTAACAACCCCTATAGAATTGAGATACCAAGGGTATTCCAACTTTTACTTTCGTCAAAACAAGTTTCAATACGGCATGAATAATCATTCTCCCGTTTGACATTCATACTAATAAAACAAGTTTCAATACACATGAAAATCATTCTCCCGTTTGACGTTCATATTAATAAAAGGTTAAAATACTAACATGGACTTGAATCATAAACATGCAGAGGTCGAATTCACAACATTATACTCAATAGATTAGTTCACCAATTCCAACATAAACAAATTAGTTACACATGGTAAAAGTAGAAACAATACTTACAGAGTTTGACATTATGAAGATGATGGAAACTTCACGATACAACAATCACAATACACCATAACACTCTCAAGTATCTAGAAAACTATTCTAGAACTACAAACTCTAAAAGAAATACTCAAAACTCGAGTATAGAAGAGAGGAAAGAACTCTGAAAATAGAGAATGGGATATTTAGAATGGTATTGGATGGCCCTATTTATAGGGCTGAGCAAGGGTGCTGATGCTACGCGTCAGTGTGACGCTACGCGTCAGTCCCCTGACTCAGCTTCCATTAAACAACTGATAATGGCCACTTCAAATTATTAAATTTGATCATGCTTGGCCACTTAGATGTGTTTCCACTGTATTTTGGCCATTTGTGCTTAGTGGGGTGGCCCTTGGTGCTGAGTGGAGTACCCATTATTGGGTCCAAGTGGAGTGGTTGGCCAAGTTGGAGGTGGAGACCACGCAGCACTGACGCTACGCGTGGCTGTGACGTGTAGCGTCAGTATCAAAAATAGTTGTTCATGCTACGCGTGGGGTGAGGCTACGCGTCAGCTCCTCTAGTGTAATTTTCTCTTGATTTCTTAACTTTTTCACTGCAAAACTAGAGAAAATTGATCAAGGGCAGATTATTTCCAACAACATCCATTTATTGAATTTAAAGCCTAATTTTCTAGCAAATTAAACTAATTTTTATAATTTTTATGAAATTTTTATTAAAGCTTTTATTGAAAATTTGAGGACTAACAAATACCCCCAACTTGAGACATTGCTCGTCCTCGAGCAAGAGAGAAAAATAAGAAAAATAAAAATTTGGAATCAAATTTTTGAGTTAGTCCGAGAATTTACAACAAAAAGTAATTTCATAATTTAACTATTTTGTAATAATCAAAAATTGATATCAAATATAACAAACGTTTAATGATAAAATTATTTACAATATTCTATTAATAACCAAGCAGAATTTCAGGCTTACCTCACAAGTGTTTATCTCTATGTAATAGGTAACCTGTTTCACTCAGTCAATCATAAAATCAAACGAATTTAACTTTGATTGTCATCTAATCAATGGTTATTCATACAGAGTTAATTCAGAAATCACAAGGTCTTTTCACGGGTTGTAATGAGGCTTGGCTTACAAGAATCAATGGTTTTTCTTGGAATTCAAAAACCTGAAATCATAAAAGAGCATTTTATAATTTTTAGGCTTTCTCTTGACCCAAACTCTCATTTCCCTTATTGATGAAAAATAAATACCCCCAAGTTGATTCTTTTCACTATTTTTGATTTTTCTTTTTCATATTCTATGTTTCTTTTATTTTGAAAAGAATCAAGTTGCTTATCTTTTTCACTCCCCATTGTGAGAACATTCAAAATATATTTTTTTTAAATTTTTTATTTATTTCAACTGCTCTTTTAATCAATCAAGTACAGGGAATGGTTAAAATAGATTTAGGTTTAAAGGGTACCAAGGAATTTTATTTTAGGCTCAAATTGGCTTGCAAAGGATAAAATAATTTTTTACCAAGGTAAGCTGTTTGGCCCAAGGTTTCTTTTCACCAATAAATGTGCCTTGATCATTTTCCTGAATTATCTATACAACAACACAAATCAGAGATTAAAGCAAAATCAATTTGAATCAAGTTATGTCGATTAAACCCTCAAGTGTTTAAAGGATCTCTTAACTCACCGGGTTACCGAAATTTGCTTGATAGTTAATAAACTTATTGTAGTTAAATTTATCAAAATTCCTAAGTTATAAAAGAATTAATAATTAATTTTACAAAATTGGTTTTATTGTGTAAAAACTTTAAGTGAATAAATTAACTTACTAACAAAAAAAATTTGAGTTATTTATATTTTTTTTTGAAAATAAATTAAAAATAACAAGTAACCGAATGGGTTTCCTCCCATTGAGCGCTAGGTTTAATGTCTCCAGCCTGACATTCATTTCAAGGGTCAGTTAAAAGATAACTGGTGGTAATTTTGTTAATTTCACCACCCAAATAGAGTTTGAACCTTTGCCCATTTACCATCCAACTTCTTTTGGAAGTTAGATCTTCAATTTCCACTGCTCCATATGGTTTAACTTCTTTAATCAAAAACGGGTCTGACCATTTTGATTTCAATTTTCCAGGAAACAATTTTAATCTTGAATTGAATAATAAAACTTGCTGACCTGGTGTGAAGTGTCTTTTCTTTAACTTTTTATCATGGTAAGCTTTCACCTTACTTTTGTAACATCTGGATGATTCATAGGCATTGTTCCTCATTTCCTCTAATTTGAGTAGCTGTAACTTTCATTTGTCTGCTGCTACATTTTGATCAAAATTGAGGAATTTTAAAGCCCAATATGCTTTATGTTCCATTTCAACTGGAATGTGAGATGATTTTCCATAGACCATCTGGAAAGGAGAAAGACCAATTGGTGTTTTAAATGCAGTTCTGTATGCCCAGAGTGCATCATCAAGTTTTTGTGACTAATCCTTTCTAGAAGATGACACGGTTTTCTCCAGAATTCTTTTTACTTCACGATTTGAAATCTCTACTTGTCCGTTGGTTTGTGGATGATATGCTACGGCTACCTTATGCTTTACTCCATAATGCTGTAATACTTTCTGAAGAATTTTATTACAAAAATGTGAACCACCATCACTGATTAAAGTTCTTGGTGTTCCAAATCTGTAAAAAATATTTTTCTTCAAAAAATTCATAACAGATTTAGTGTCAGCATTAGGGGTAGCGATTGCTTCCACCCATTTTGAAACATAATCAACTGCCAAAAGAATATATTGATTTGAGTAAGAGTTAGGAAAAGGTCCCATGAAGTCAATTCCCCAACAATCAAATACCTCAACCTCTTGTATATTTATGAGAGGCATTTCTTGCCTTCTTCCAACATTACCTGTTCTTTAGCAGTTATCACAAGATTGAACAAATGAGTGAGCATCTTTAAAAAGAGAGGGCCAGTATAAACCTGATTGAAGAACTTTTACGGCTGTTCTTTCATCATTTAAGTGTCCTCCATATGGTGATTTATGACAATGCCACAACACATCTTTTACTTCCCAGTCAGGCATACAATGCTGTAACAAATTATCCGCTCCAATTTTGAATAACTGAGGGTCATCCTAAACAAAATATCATGCATCTCTAAAGAATTTTTTTCTTTGTTGCCAAGTTAAATCATTTGGAAGAACTCCTGCTGCTTTGAAATTGGCCATGTCAGCAAACCATGGCCGTTGTGTTATTTTGAAAAGTTTTTCATCAGGAAATTCTTCCAAAATTTCTTTTTCCTTGGCAGTAACCTCATTATTCATTAATCTAGAAAGATGGTCAGCTACCATATTTTCACTACCCTTTTTATCTTTGATTTCAAGATCATATTCTTGAAGGAGCAAAATCCATCTGATTAACTGAGGTTTTGAATCAGATTTAGTTAAAAGGTACTTGATTGCCGCATGATCAGTAAAAACAATTATTTTTGAGCCAATCAAGTAAGATTAAAATTTTTCTAAAGCATATACTATGGCTAGTAATTCTTTTTCAGTAGTTGCATAATTTATTTGATTTTCATTCAAAACTTTACTAGCATAATGTATGACTTTAAAAAAATTTCATATCTTTGACCTAGAACTGCTCCAACAGCATAATCACTTGCATCGCACATAAGTTCAAAGGGTAGATTCCAATTAGGAGCAACAATTACATGGGCAGAAACCAATTTTTCTTTCAAGGAATTAAAAGCTTTAAGACATGCTTCATCAAATTTGAATTCAACATCTTTATTCAGAAGGTTTGATAAAGGTTTTGCAATTTTTGAAAAATCTTGAATAAACCTCCTATAAAATCCAGCATGTCCTAAAAAGCTTCTAATACCTTTTACATTTACAGGGGGTGGGAGTTTAGAAATTACCTCTATCTTGGCTTGGTCAACTTCAATGCCTCTAGAAGAAATTTTATGACCAAGTACAATTCCTTCTTTCACCATGAAGTGACATTTCTCCCAATTAAGCACCAAATTTGTCTCAATACACCGCTTCAGTACGGTGTCTAGGTTGGATAGACATGTCTCAAATGAATTCCCAAAAACTGAGAAGTCATCCATGAAAACTTCAATGCACTTTTCAATTAAATCTGCAAAAATAGCAAACATGCATCTTTGAAAAGTAGCAGGTGCGTTACATAATCCAAATGGCATTTTTCTGTAAGCAAATATGCCAAAAGGACATGTAAAAGCAGTTTTCTCCTAATCAAGAGGGTCAACAGTAATTTGATTATATCCAGAATAACCATCAAGAAAGTAGTAATATTCTTGTCTAGATAATCTTTCAAGCATTTGATCCATAAAAGGTAATGGAAAATGATCTTTTCTTGTTGCTTGATTTAATTTTCTATAATCAATGAACATTCTCCAACTGGTGACAGTTCTTGTAGGAATTAGTTCATTTTTTTCATTAACAATTACTATCATACCACCTTTTTTTGGAACAACTTGAACAGGACTTACCCATGCACTATCAGAAATAGGATAAATAATACCTGCTTTTAGCAATTTAAGAACCTCCTTTTTGGTTACCTCCTTCATAGTTGGGTTGAGGCGTCTTTGAGGTTGAGCAATAGGTTTGAAATCATCTTCCAACAAAATTTTATGCATGCAGTATGATGGACTTATACCTTTCAAATCTTCAAGTGTCCATCCAATTGCTTCTTGATTCCTCTTCAATACTTCCACCAGTTTTTCTTCCTCTGTTTCACTTAACAGATTACTAATGATTACTAGTTTTAAATTACCTTCCTTCAAAAAGATGTACTTTAGATTGGAAGGTAACACTTTTAGTTCAGGTTTCTGGATTTCTTCAACAGGTGATTCTTGAATTTCTTCAATCTTTCTTGATTCAAAGGAAATTTCTTTCCCTTGATTGAATTCTTCAAGATACCTTTCAATCTGTTTCTCCTCTTCTTCATTTAAAAATTCAACAGAATTAGTCAATAACTTATTTAATGGCTCAGAAATAGACATACCTTTTGATAAGGAAAGATAGGTTTCATCAAGGATGTCTACTTTGAAACAGTCTTGCTTCGAGCTAGGATGTTTCATTGCTTTGAAGACATCGAAATTCACTTCCTCATCGTGCACCCTTACTGCTAGCTTCCCGTTGTCCACATCAATCAGTACTCGAGCAGTTTTCATGAATGGTCTTCCAAGAATCAGAGGAACATCAGCATCTTCCTCCATGTCTAAGATCATAAAATCCACAGGGAAGTAGAATTTATCAACCTTTACAAGCACATCTTCTACAATCCCATAAGGTCTCTTGATGGATTTATCAGCTAATTGCAGAGTCATCCTTGTCTGTTGCAGATCAAGGTCACCAATACGCTTCATCATACTTAGGGGCATTAGATTGATGCTAGCCCCTAAATCTAATAAAGCCTTTCCGATATTTACTCTGCCAATAGAGACAGGAATAGTGAATTTGCCAGGATCTTTGGATTTTTCTGGCATCTTGTATTGTAAAATAGCGCTGCAACTTGCTTCAAGTTCTACTATCTCCTTATCATACTTGCTTTTCTTTGTAAGCAGTTCTTTCATAAACTTAGCATATGTAGGCATTTGTTCTAATGCCTCAGAAAAAGGAATGTTTATGTGTAACTACTTAAAAATTTCAAGGAATCTCTTATATTCCTTTTCTTTCTCTTTTTTTGATGGTGGATGAGGATAAGGTAAATCCTGGACAGGAGGTGTCTGTCCCAAATACTGATTTTTTTATTTTTTTCTTTTTCTTTTATTTCATCTTTTTCTTTATTTTTTTCACTTTCTTTTTCTTTTTCTTTTTCACAGTCTATACCTACAGTTTTACCACTTCTTGTAAAAATAGCCTTACATTGTTCTTTCACTTTGAATTCCTTGATGTCGGCTACTTCTTTTACTAGCTGACTCAACTGTTGATCTGATGCTTTACATGCAGCCTTAATTGTCTCCATGTATTGCATTAATTGTTGAATACTATCTTCAGCCTTTGTCAATCTAGTATTGTAATCACCTTGATTGTTGAAGGGTCTAGCATTTTGCCTCCAACCATAGTTTTGGTTTTGCCTTCCCTGCAGGTAATTGTTAGAAAAAGAATTTACAAGAGGATTTAGAGAATTACCTGTAGGTAATCTCTGATGAATCAAGGAATTAGCTTGTTCTTGTTCATTCTTGTCAAGAACACAGTAACCACATGGTTGTTCGTCCATACAATACTCACATTGTTTTAATTGAGCATGAAGTTATGGTGGTACATGGGTAACTTGAAGTTTTCCAAGTTGTTTACTCATTGCCTCAATTTGTTGTATCAACAATTTTGGTTGAATTAACACTGTATCATTTACTCCTTGTTCAAGTATACCTTGTACATTACCTCTTTCTGGTTTAGCTTGATGGTCACTAATGGACATCGATTCCAATATCTCAATAGCTTCCTCCTCAGTTTTGTTCATTAAAGAACCACCTGCACAAGCATCTAACATCATCTTGAACTGAGGTAATAAACCATGGTAAACGATTCTTACCTTTTTGGCATCATTCAGGTTGTGATTTGGACAATTTCTCAAGAGTGCCTTGAATCATTCCCATGTCTCTCCTAATGATTCATAATTATTTTGGGAAAAAGAGTGTATGGCTGTCATTGCTTCAAAATATTTTGAAGGAGAATAAAATCTTTCCAAAAGTTTTCTTTCAACATCGGACCAGTTTGCAAAACTACCTGGTGGACAAGATTTAAACCATTCTTTTGGTTTACCAATCAATGAAAAAGGAAAAAGTCTCATGTAAACAGACTCTTCTTGATTGGGTTCAAAACCAATTATGCTGCATAACTCATAAAAAACAGTTAAATGTTCATATGGTTCTTCATGATTTAAACCAGCAAATTGATTATTTTGAATAATATTTAAAGTAGCAGGTTTAATTTCTACTGGTAAAACTGGTCCTTGAAACATTCTCGAAACTCAGGTGGACCATTAATAGCAGCAAACTGTCCCAATGTTCTCCTTTCAGCAGCCATATTTCAAAAATTTTAGAAGTAGAAGAAGATTAGTTTATGTTTTAGATTTCAAAGAGTTGATTTTCTTTACAAACTTTTCTATCTCAAGATCAAAGTAAATTTTTCCTGCAGTAGATCGGGTTTGTATACACAAACTAGACAAAGAAAGTTAGTGTAACAATAAGTAAAAGTAAACAAAATAAAATAAATTAAAAATTTAACTAAGGTAAAAAAAATATTTACCATGGTAATTAAAAATTTACTGTTTTACTGAAATAATTCAATCCCCGGCGATGGCACCAGAAAACTTGTTAACCCGGCGATAGCGTCTCAACCGTTCGTTTCTACCACTGGGTTGTTAATTGGCAAGCGCACCAATCGTTTGTAGTTTTCAAAATTTAGATATCGTTCCACTGGGATTGAAAGTCCAATAACAACAGTAATTTTCTATTCACTATAGTAAATATGAAGAAAGTTATAGACAAAAGAATGATTTATATACAATTTATACAGTATTCACAGGATAGCATGATTGAGTAGTTCATGAGCTAAAAAGAAAATAAAAAATCTATCTAAAAAGTTGAGTTGCAATCTAGAATAGGTAAGATACTTGAGATAAACACAGATAAACAAATTATGTTGGAAATTGGATCCCTAATCTAGAATAACAATGAGGAACTCAAGACATGCATATTTAATCATCAAGTTTCATGTCATTGCATCTTAAAATCATTATAACCGATCCCTCGTGATATAAATTCTAAGAATTCACCGTAAAGTCCGATCCCTCGTGAGCTTTCTCAGTAAAAACTTGCATTAAGACCTGGCCTTATGGCAACAATGGTTAACAACCCCTATAGAATTGAGATACCAAGGGTATTCCAACTTTTACTTTCGTCAAAACAAGTTTCAATACGGCATGAATAATCATTCTCCCGTTTGACATTCATACTAATAAAACAAGTTTCAATACACATGAAAATCATTCTCCCGTTTGACGTTCATATTAATAAAAGGTTGAAATACTAACATGGACTTGAATCATAAACATGCAGAGGTCGAATTCACAACATTATACTCAATAGATTAGTTCACCAATTCCAACATAAACAAATTAGTTACACATGGTAAAAGTAGAAACAATACTTACAGAGTTTGACATTACGAAGATGATGGAAACTTCACGATACAATGATCACAATACACCATAACACTCTCAAGTATCTAGAAAACTATTCTAGAACTACAAACTCTAAAAGAAATACTCAAAACTCGAGTATAGAAGAGAGGAAAAAACTCTGAAAATAGAGAATGTGATATTTAGAATGGTGTTGGATGGCCCTATTTATAGGGCTGAGCAAGGGTGCTGACGCTACGCGTTAGTCCCCTGACTCAGCTTCCATTAAACAACTGATAATGGCCACTTCAAATTATTAAATTTGATCATGCTTGGCCACTTGGACGTGTTTCCACTGTATTTTGGCCATTTGTGCTTAGTGGGGTGGCCCTTGGTGCTGAGTGGAGTACCCATTATTGGGTCCAAGTGGAGTGGTTGGCCAAGTTGAAGGTGGAGACCACGCAGCATTGACGCTACGCGTAGCTGTGACGCGTAGCATCAGCATCAAAAATAGTTGTTCATGCTACGCGTGGGGTGAGGCTACGTGTCAGCTCCTCTAGTGTAATTTTCTCTTGATTTCTTAACTTTTTCACTGCAAAACTAGAGAAAATTGATCAAGGGTAGATTATTTCCAACAACATCCATTTATTGAATTTAAAGCCTAATTTTCTAACAAATTAAACTAATTTTTATAATTTTTATTAAATTTTTATTAAAGCTTTTATTGAAAATTTGAGGACTAACACCTGGTAAGCTGAAAACCTGAATAGGTGGCTCAGGCAATAAATTAGGATCAAGATTTTGGTAGGGTAATTTAAAGATTCTTATGCGAATGGTCTGATTCCAAGTTAGGACATAAGGATCGTAGTCTGACTACCTTTTTAGAAGCAGAGTCAAATGGTGAATTCAAAGTCGTGATGTGGGATCGAGATACACTTTGTTCTCAGAAGTTCATTGGAGGATCTGTAAAATTATTCCTATTCTACCCAATTATTAATATTTCCCGTACGACTCCATTTGCTTCTTTGGTCTCCCTTTTCTCACCCCCGCTCAGCTTGTAAATACAATCTCACCTCTTTTGATATGCGTTCGTATTGTGATTTTCCCTGATTTGATAAGACATATGTTTTCCCTTACTATATAAAATTGAGAAGGTAATGAAAATTTAAAGTCGTGAGGACAAGATGTTCCTGTTATTTGATCTCGCCTCAAGCAATCATTACGAAGACTGGGCCTGACACATTTCCAAAGCTAAGGTTGCTTCATCTGCTCTGCTTCGGTCATGAGTCACCTCGAATCTCTAAGGATTGTGTTTTGTGGAAGTCTTTTCAAGTTCCAATTTGTTTTGCACCATTAACCTTTCTTGCAAGATGTCACAACAAGTAGATGTGTCAAGTCTTAACCGCCAAAACTGGCACTTTCCAAGGAATATCCATTAGTCTCCAAGACTCACTCTCATCCTCACTCATTGAAGCCGGTTCTCCCCGAGTTTCTTCTCATAACCCACCCAAATCATTGGACAGAACACCTTTCTATGGCCGAACACGACGTCTTTCTAAGTTTCCATTGTGCTTTGAGTTTTACATTAATACCTCATAGTCGGAGCTGGCATTTTCTCAAGGTTTCTGTCTCGTTCATGAGGCATATTAGGGATCACATTTCCAAAAATCAACTTGGTATATTCCAACAGTCTAGTGTCTCCCATTCCCCGGCAACGACACCAAGTACGGGTTAATTTGGACAAGACGTCCTATTAACCCCCAAATCTTTCAAACCTAGGATTTTACCCCCAAGTCTATCATTCCTCTCCCTAACTGGGGCATCACCCCAAATCTTTTCAGTCAAAGGGCAATCCCCCAAAGTCCTCCCGATATTCCAAACTGGGACATCTCCCCAGATTTCTCTTCCATTCAAGGGGCTATACCCTGAATTTCCAAGCAACTCAAACTGGGGCATCACCCAGATTTCTTTGTCAACCTAAGGGCAATACCCCTAACTCCTTTAGCCGGATTCCCCAAACTGGGACAGTTCCTCCGGTTCCTTTTCTCTCCCAGTCAAGGGGCAATACCCCGAATCGCCCAAAACTCTCCCCAGCAGACTCACCATTCATCCCCGAGGGGAATCCCGACTGAGGGTTCCTCCCTAGGAGAACCTCAAAATGGACTTAGCTCCCCTAACTGGAGTACTTCCTAATCAGATCTGGGAAAGTTAAGTTATCCTCAGTGGAATCACCTTTCCAACGGAACCACAGTGATCAAAGGCTAGCCATGCCTTCCTTCCCCAATAGGAAAACACTTTCCTCAAAGGAGTTACCCTCATTAAATGTCCCAAACTGGGACACCCCCAGATTTTTCTCCTCCGGCAGACCTACCATACATTCCCCAATGAACCCCAGTACACTTTTCTCAATCATTACCAGACCAAGCAAACCCATGACACATTCCCAGTGGACCCCAAATTTTTCTTTCCGATTAAAGGACGGTACCCCAATTCGCCAAGTACTTCCCCCGGTGGAACCATGAAGGTTACCGGACAGATGCTAACCAAATCCTTCCCCAGTGGAACTACACTTCCCAAACAATTCAAACTGGGGCATCACCCTAGGTTCATTTCTTCTCGCTCAAGGGTCAGTCCCCCAAGGTTTCGAGGCAGATTGTTCAAACTGGAGCATCACCCCAGGTTCATTCTCTTTCACCCAAAGAGACAGTACCCCGAATCACCAAATCCTTCCCCAGTAGAATTACACTTCCTAAACAACTCAAACTAGGGCATCTCCCCAGATTTCTTTTATTCCAGTCAAGGAGCAGTCCCCCCAAGATTCCTTCAAACCATCTCAAACTGGGGCATCTCCCCAGATCTCTTTTGTTCTAGTCAAGGAGCAGTCCCCCTAAGATTCCTCCAAACCACATCAAACTGGGGCATCACCCCAGATCTATTCTCTTTCAGTCAAGGGGTAGTTTCCCAAGATTCCTTCAAATCATGTCAAACTGGGGCATCACCCCAGATCTATTCTCTTTTAGTCAAGAGGCAGTTCCCCAAGATTCCTTCAAATCATGTCAAACTGGGGCATCACCTCAGGTTTATTCTCTTTCAGTCAAGGGGCAGTTCCCCCCAAGATTTCTCCAAATCATGTCAAACTGGGGCATCACCCCAGGTCTATTCTCTCAATTAAGGGGAAGTTCCCCAATAACCTTCAGTTATGTCAAACCGGGGCATCCCCCAGGTTCATTCTCTTTCATTCAAGGGGCAGTTCCCCAAGAACCTTCAATCATGTCAAACTGGGGCATTACCCCAGGTCTATTCTCTTAATCAAGGGGCAGTTCCCCAACAACCTTCAGTCATGTCAAACCAGGGCATCCCCCAGGTTCATTCTCTTTCATTCAAGGCGCAGTTCCCCAAGAACCTTTAATCATGTCAAACCGGGGCATCACCCCGAGCCTTTAGGTCCAGGTTAATCAGGATGTGATGTCCTGTTAATCCTCAGATCTCCCAGCCTTTACATTTCCTGTCAACCGAGGGTCAACCCCAATCTTCACATTTCCTATCAACAGTGAGTTAATTCGGATGAGACGTCCTTTTAGCTCCCCCCAATCTTTACCTTTCCTGTCAACTGAGGGTCAACCCTAACTTTTACATTTCCTTCCAACAGTGAGTTAATTCGGACGAAACGTCCTGTTAACTCCCCCAACCTTTACATCTCCTGTCAACCGAGGGTCAACCCCAACCTTTACATTTCCTGTCAACCGAGGGTGAACCCCAACCTTTATATCTCCTATCAACCGAGGGTCAACCCCAACCTTTACATTTCCTGCCAACATTGAGTTAATTCGGGCGAGACGTCCTGTTAACTCCCCCAACCTTTACATCTCCTGTCAACCGAGGGTCAACCCTAACCTTTACATTTCTTTCCAACAGTGAGTTAATTCGGACGTGACGTCCTGTTAACTCCCCGAACCTTTACATCTCCTGTCAACCGAGGGTCAACCCCAACCTTTACATCTCCCGTCAACCGAGGGTCAACCCCAACCTTTACATTTCCTGTCAACAGTGAGTTAATTCGGACGAGACGTCCTGTTAACTCCTCCAACCTTTACATCTCCTGCCAACAGTGAGTTAATTCGGACGAGACGTCCTGTTAACTCCCCCAACCTTTACATCTCCTGTCAACCGAGGGTCAACCCCAACCTTTACATCTCCTGTCAACCGAGGGTCAACCCCATCAACCCCAACCTTTACATCTCCTGTCAACCGAGGGTCAACCCCAACCTTTACATCTCCTGTCAACCGAGGGTCAACCCCAACCTTCACATTTCCTGTCAACAGTGAGTTAATTCAGACGAGACGTCCTTTTAGCTCCCCCAATCTTTACCTTTCAGTCAACCGGGAGGCAACACCCTCACCTTTACCTTCCAATCCAGTCACTGGATAAATGGCACCCTGTACTTTCCAGTCACCTATAAAGTCACCCTGTACTTTCCAGTCGCCTATGAAGGCACCCTTTACTTTCCAGTCACCTAGGAAGACACCCTTTACCTTTCCAGTCGCCTATGAAGGCACCCTCTACCTTTTCAGTCGCCTATGAAGGCACCCTCTACCTTTCCAGTCGCCTATGAAGGCACCCTCTACCTTTCCAGTCGCCTATGAAGGCACCCTTTACCTTTCCAGTCACCTATGAAGGCACCCTCTACCTTTCCAGTCGCCTATGAAGGCACCCTTTACTTTCCAGTCACCTAAGAAGGCACCCTCTACCTTTCCAGTCGCCCAAGAAGGCACCCTTTACCTTCCGGTTACCGAATGAGGCACCCTTTACCTTCTAGTCTACCAGGGGTCAACCCCGATCTTTTCACCTCTTGTTAACTGAAAGACAATCTTTCCCGATCAATTCAGAACTCAAAAAAAAAAGAGGGACAGATGTGAAAAAATACTCTTCATTAAAGGGGAAAAGGTCACACCGACTCATTGATTGCCAACATCGTCAGATGCCATACCAATTAAGAGGTCCCACTTGGCCGCTACATCGGTGTTCATATCTTTACTTCCTTTTCACTTCAAAAACACAGAAGTTTCGTGTTTCTTTTGTGAAAAAGAAGTAAAGAGGGGCATCTGTGAACACCTTTTTTGGTCCGGCCCAAGTGGAAAGAATTTTGAGAGGATTGAATTCTGACTCGGAATGATCAATTCCGAGTAAGGTGACTCGGAATGATCATTTCCGAGTAGGGGGTCTCCGAGTGAGACGTTGCCGAGTGGTATATCTCCAAGTAAGGCATTTCCGAGTGGGCTTCTTCAAAGGGAGTTATTTCTGAATGAAGAAAAGGCTCTGACTATAAGTAAATACCTCTTGGGAAAAGACTCTTTTAAGTTCCATGTGTCGGAATGATGATTTTTGAGTGAGTTATTCTGAGGGAAGACATTCTGAGCGAAATGAGACCGATTATGAGTGAGTATCCCTCAGGCAGAGATAAATCCGAGTGGAAGATTCCTGGTTAAAGCCACTCCAAATGAAAAATGGCTGACTTTGAATGAATACTTCCCGGTTAGAGATAAATCCGAGTGGAAGATTCCCGATTATAGCCACTCCAAATGAAAAATGGCTGACCTTGAATGAATACTTCCGGGTTGGAAGTAAATCCAAGTGGAAGATTCCCGATTGAAGCCACTCCAAATGAAAAATGGCTGACCCTGAATGAGCACCTCTCGGGTGGAGATAAATCCAAGTGGAGGGCTCCCGATTGATGCCACTCTGAATGAAAAACGAGTCTGATTTGGGATAAGTGCTTTTTCTAGGCAAAGTTATTTCCGAGTGGAGGGTTGTCGAGTGAGTTGATTCTGAACGAAAAGCACTCTGAACTTCGGATGAGCACTTGTTGAGTAAGGATGTCTCTGAATGGACCATTTCAAGGAATTGCGTCCAAGCAAAGAAAGCCCGTGACTATGAATAAACACTTGTTGGGCAAAGATGTTTCCGAGCGAAGAAACACTTCGGTTTCAAAAGGATCACTTTTCACTTTTGAGTTCCCAACTTCCGAATAAGATATTTCCGGGTGGATCGATTCAAGAGATGTGTTTCCGAGTGAAGAAACACTTCGATTTCAAAGGATCACTTTTCACTTCCAAGTGGTTTGCTGCTGAGACATGTATTTCCGAGTGAAACAAAGCTCTGACCTGGAATGAGTTTCTTTCACCCAGATTCTCTCAAGTTCCAAATTTCTGAGTGAAAAGCAAGTCTGACTTCCGAGTGAATACAACCGAATGATGAATTCCCGAATGAAGAGTTCCTGACTGAAGTACCTCCGAGCGAAGGAATTCTGACTTTGGATGAGTGCTTTTTCTAGTTGGAAATACATCCGAGTGGATAATTGCCGATTGAAGCCATTGTGAATGAAAGGCATTTGATTCGGATGAATACATCCAAGTAAAGAATGCCCAATTGAAGCTATGAAAAGTGCCTGACTTCGGATGAATACATCCAAGTGGATAATTTCCGATTGGAGCCATTCTGAATGAAAGGCGTTTGATTTCATATGAATGCATCCGAGTGGATAATGCCGATTGAAGCTATTTTGAATGATAAACGCCTGACCTCGGATGAATACATCTGAGTTGATAATGCCGATTAAAGCTATTTTGAATGAAAAGCGCCTGACTTCAAATGAATACATCCGAGTGTAAATTCCGATTGAAGCTGTTCTGAGTAAAAAGCCGTTCAATTCCGAGAGAAGTATTTCCGAACGATGAAAGGCTTTGATTTCATAGGAGTACCTCTCGGACGGAGACAACTTCGAGTAAAGAATTCCCGAGTGTATTGTTAACCCGGCGATAGCGTCTCAACAGTTCGTTTCCACCACCGGGTTGTTAATTGGCAAACGCACCAATCGTTTGTAGTTTTCAAAATTTAGATATCGTTCCACTGGGATTGAAAGTCCAATAACAACAGTAATTTTCTATTTACTATGGTAAATGTGAAGGAAGTTATAAACAAAAGAATGATTTATATACAATTTATACAATATTCACAGGTTAGCATGAGTGAGTGGTTCATAAGATAAAAGAAAATAAAATCTATCTAAAAAGACGAGTTGTAATCTAGAATAGGTAAGATACTTGAGATAAACACAGATAAATAAATTATGTTGGAAATTGGATCCCTAATCTAGAATAACAATGAGGAACTCAAGACATGCATATTTAATCATCAAGTTTCATGTCATTGCAGCTTAAAATCATTATAACCGATCCCTCGTGATATAAATTCTAAGAATTCACCGTAAAGTCCGATCCCTCGTGAGCTTTCTCAGTAAAAACTTGCATTAAGACCTGGCCTTATGGCAACAATGGTTAACAACCCCTATAGAATTGAGATACCAAGGGTATTCCAACTTTTTACTTTCGTCAAAACAAGTTTCAATACGGCATGAACAATCATTCTCCCGTTTGACATTCATACTAATAAAACAAGTTTCAATACACATGAAAATCATTCTCCCGTTTGACGTTCATATTAATAAAAGGTTGAAATACTAACATGGACTTGAATCATAAACATGCAGAGGTCGAATTCACAACATTATACTCAATAGACTAGTTCACCAATTCCAATATAAACAGATTAGTTACACATGGTGAAAGTAAAAACAACACTTACAGAGTTTGACATTACGAAGACGATGGAAACTTCACGATACAACGATCACAATACACCGAAACACACTCAAGTATCTAGAAAACTATTCTAGAACTACAACTCACAAAAGAAGTACTCAAAATCGAGGACAAGAGAGAAAAGAAGAGAATGAAATGCTATGAAAGGGATGCTTAGAATGGTGTTGGATGGCCCTATTTATAGGGCTGAGCAAGGGTGCTGACGCTACCCGTTAGTATGACGCTACGCGTCAGGACCCTGACTCAGCTTCCATTAAACAGCTGATAATGGCCACTACAAATTATAAAAATGGATCATGCTTGGCCACTTGGACGTGTCTCCACTGTGTTTTGGCCATTTGTGTTGAGTGGGATGGCCCTTAGTGCTGAGTGGGATGACTATTATTGGGTCAAAGCTGAGTGCTTGACCAAGCTGGAAGTGGAGCCTACGCAGCATTGACGCTACGCGTGGCTAGGACGTGTAGCGTCAGCATCAAAAATAGCTGTTGATGCTACGCGTGGGATGAGGCTACGCGTCAGCTCCTCCAGTGTAATTTTCTCTTGATTTCTTAACTTTTTTACTGCAAAACTGGAGAAAATTGATCAAGGGCAGATTATTTCCAATAACATCCATTTATTGAATTTAAATCCTAATTTTCTAACAAATTAAACTAATTTTTATAATTTTTATGAAATTTTTGTTCAAGCTTTTATTAAAAATTTGAGAACTACCAAATACCCCCAACTTGAGACATTGCTCGTCCTTGAGCAAGAGAGAAAAATAAGAAAAAATAAAAATTTGGAATCAAATTTTTAAGTTAGTCCGAGAATTTACCATAAAAAATAATTACACAATTTAACTAATTTGTAATAATCAAAAATTGATATCAAATATAACAACGGTTTAATGATAAAATTATTTACAATATTCTATTAACAACCAAGCAGAATTTCAGGCTTACCTCACAAGTGTTTATCTCTATGCAATTGGTAACCTGTTTCACTCAATCAATCATAAAATCAAATGAATTTAACTTTGTTTGTCATCTAATCAATGGTTATTTATACAGAGTTAATTCAGAAATCACAAGGTCTTTTCACGGGTTGTAATGAGGCTTGGTTTACAAGAATCAATGGTTTTTCTTGGAATTCAAAAACCTGAAATCATAAAAGAGCATTTTATAATTCTTAGGCTTTCTCTTGACCCAAACTTCTCATTTTCTTTTATTGATGAAAAATAAATACCCCCAACTTGATTCTTTTCACTATTTTTGACTTTTCTTTTCCATATTTTCTTTTTGAAAAGAATCAAGTTGCTTATTTTCACTCCCCATTTTTGTGAGAACACTCAAAATATTTTTCATTTATTTCAACTGCTCTTTTAATCAATCAAGTATAGGGAATGGTTAAAACAAATTTAGGTTTTAAGGGTACCAAAGAATTTTATTTTAGGCTCAAATTGGCTTGCAAAGGATAAAATAATTTTTACCAAGGTAAGCTGTTTGGCCCAAGGTTTCGTTTCACCAATAAATGTGCCTTGATCATTTTCCCAAATTCTCTTTACAATAACACAAATCAGAGATTAAAGCAAAATCAATTCGAATTGAAAATATGTCGATTAAACCCTCAAGTGTTTAATAAGATCTCTCTGTTCACCGGGTTATCAAAATTTGCTTGATAGTTGATGAACTTATTGTAATTAAATTTATCAAAACTCCTAAGTTAAAAAGAATCGATAATTGATTTTTACAAAATTGGTGTTATTGTGTAAAAACCTCTAAGTGTATAAATTGACTTACTAACAAAAATTTGATTGATTTAAAAGATAAATTTTATTTTTGAATTATTTTTCGAATAAAATATGCAAAAACAAATAATTACGTAAAAACACACCACACAATAATAAAATACCATAATATAAAGTGTAAATGTAAATGTAAATGTAAATATAAACTAAAAACAATTGTACTCAAAGTAAATGCAAGAAATAAGAAGATGGCATCATCAATCCTCCATCTGATCATCATCCTGCTCCTCCTCCTCATCATCACCATCGCCATCAGAGTCATCCTGTGCACCAGAAGATCCACCAGTCTCAGGGTAGGTAGGTAAATCTCCGGGCCAAGCTACATGTGCTGCAAACTCGACCGGGGTAACATAAGGTGCTCCCTCTCCCTGTAACCTGTACTGATAAAATTCATCATGAAGATGAATATAAGCTCTGTGAGTGGCAGCCATCATCTGCATCATATGCTGATGCTCAAGTGATATCCGGGCAAAGCCCTGTGTGACAGCATCAGTAGATGAAGGCTGCACTGGTGGTCTCCTCCTCCTAGGTCTGGGCTGAGCCTCCTGCTCTAGTGGGGAAGCTCGCACTGTTGCACAAAATAGTCTCTGTTCACTAGAATTTTAGGGACTCTCCCTGAAGAACTAGTGAACTCTGGTGAAGGTACAATGACTCCCTGCCTCCTCAGTAAGGCAGATATGATGAGAGGAAATGGAATGGGGCGATTCACTTTATACCCAAGGGCATAAAAGTGAATCTGCTCAGATATAAGCTCAGCAATATCAATAGTATGGACCTGGAGGATAGAATAGAGAAGGCAACAACGCTCAACTGGAAGAGATGAAAGGTGGGTGACAGGAGTGATATTATGAAGCATGAGGTGGGACCATGCCTGGGCTATGGGAGTCAGCTGGGTCTTTAGGAGGTTAGATGGACTCCTTCCAACCCTACTCAGGTTGAAAAAGATTCCATCCTTGCTCAAGAAAAGAGCAACCTCCTCGAGGGAGTATCCTAACTCTCCCTTAACAGCAATCTTATTTCTGTTTTCCTTCCAGAAATAAGTGTCATTCTCGGGAGTAGGCTCCCAAGGGATACCCAATAGGGTGCTGATAGTGTCCCGGTCATATGAAATATGCCGGCCCCTCACCCAACTCGTCCGCTGCTGCCCTATGCTCGGTGCGTCCTGGCGAGTCCTGAAGGCATTTGCATAAAATTCCATCACTAAGATGGGGTCCCCCTCAGTAGGTAGAGAGAATAGAGGTCCCCATCTCTTCTGCTGAACTCCATCCTGAAGCTCAGGGTAATCTCCTGCACTAAAATCAAGGACCCTCTCCCAAATAAGTCTTTGGCCTTTGATTTGATGAAATCGTGCCCATTTCGCATCAGTGCGAAATCTGGTGGGATCCCTCGGTCCTAACACCTCCTGTCCCTGAAGATCAGGATCCTTAGAGGTGGTGTCAGTATCCATGGTCTTCCTCTGTCTTTTAGAGGGACCAGCAGTGGGAATGGATTTCCTTGGTGCCATCTATAAAAAGTAAAATTTTAAAATTAAACAAACATTAAAAAGTAAATCACATATTAACAATCCTATACAATCAATCCATAAAATTTAAAACAAAAATATTTTTGGTTTTTCTAAAATTGAAATTCAAATACACCACAACATATTTTTGTATTTTTATGATTTATAAAGAAAGTAACACACATATTTTCAAATTTTCAAAACAAAATACAATTTATTCAAAATTTATACAAATTTATTTTTATATTTTTATGCAAGAAACAAATACTAAATACGAAAATTTATTAATTTTTAAAAAAGAAAACAACAAACAACAATCACACAGCAAAAATTAACAAAAATTAAAAACAGTGGCTGACGCTACGCGTGGTGTGACGCTATGCGTCAGCCTGTTCCGCCCACGCTACGCGTCTGTGGGACGCTACGCGTGGGCTCACAGTTCATCCTCACGCTACGCGTCAGTGGGACGCTACGCGTGAGCTGCGCAGAACAAAAAAAAAACAGGGGTTGCACAGCAGCAACCCCTTTCCAAACCACATTATATCCATTCAATTCCTAATTCCTAACAGCAATCAATTCTAATGGTCTTCTAATCCTAATCCTAACCACATTTATTTCTAAAAATCGAAAATTTAAAAACAAAACTAAAGAGAAAGGATTAGAACACTTACTTGTGGTTCCTTGAGCAATAAGATTGAGAAGGTTTGGAAGAGAGAAAAGGAGGTTTCTAAAATTTAGGTTTTGAAAACTAAGTGAGATAGAGAGGAGATTTTAGGTTTTAAAACCTAAGATAGGCCTCTCTGGTTCAGTTTTAAAAACTGAATGTGGGCTCTGACGCTACGCGTGGGTGGGACGCTACGCTTCAGACCCAAAATTCAAGGTCCACGCTACGCATCAAAGTGGCGCTACGCGTGGGCTTCTGTTTTTGATTTTTCAAAATTTTGATTTTCAAAAACCTTTTTCTTTTGAATTTTAAACCCCTTTTCTTTCAAACAAATTTTAAAATTTTTGTTTTTTTTTATGTTTAAAAATATTAAAAATAACAAGAAAAGAATGGGTTACCTCCCATTGAGCGCTAGGTTTAATGTCTCCAGCCAGACATTGCCTCTGATTAATCAGGTGGTCTCCCAATATTCGTTGAGGAATCACCTGTCTTTTTCTTCCTTCTTCTTCTTTTCCGATGCTTAATTACCTGTTTTTCATCTTTCAAGGCATCGGTTAATTTAAAACAATTTAATTGATTAGGAAGAGATATACCTGGTTCAGTTGAAGGGTAAATTTTTTCCTCATTACTTATCCTGAGGTGTTCATGAGCACTGAAGCTTACCTCTTCTTCATAAACTTTGACTGCAACCATACCTAGATCAACATCTACTCTGATCCTTGCAGTCTTCATGAAAGGTCTTCCTAGAATCAAGGGGATCTCAGTATCCTCCTTCATATCCAGTACCACAAAGTCAACCTTAAAGTGGTACTTGTCAACCTTTACTAGTACATCTTCCATAATCCCAAAAGGCTTTTTGACAGAGCGATCTGCAAACTGTAATTCTGTTTTTGCTTCTTTTAGCTCATATTCACCAATGCGCTTTATTAAATCTAAGGGCATCAAGTTGATGTTAGCCCCTAAATCTAATAACGCATTCCTGATGTTGATATTTCCAATTGTTACAGGAATGGTGAAACTCCCCGGATCTTTACATTTTTTTGGGGTTATACAATTTGTTTCTTGCTCTGTATCTGCTTGCATATTTTTTTCTTTTTTATTTTTTTCATTTTTTTCTATTTTTTTACTTTTTTTCTCTTCTTCTTCTTTCTTTTTCTCACTCTTTTCTTTACAATCAATTTTTACAACATCAAAAGAAACAGCATTACATTGTTCCCTTGGGTTTTGAGTGTTTGCAGAAAACCCAGAACTCTTTAATTCGGCTATTTCTTTTGCAAGCTGACCTATTTGTATGTCTGATGCTTTCCGGGCAGCTTCATTTGTCTCTACAAACTACAATAACTGTTGAATAGATTCCTCTATTCTTGTCAATCTTGCATTGTCAGTTTGTTGTTGCTTGAATTGATTGTTAGGAGGTCTGTTGGAAGGTCCAGTGTCCTGTCTCCAGCCAATATTCTGATTTTGCCAACCCTGCAGGTAATTATTAGGAAAAGAATTTCCATGATTGAAAGGAAAATTACCTAAGGGTGCTCTTTGATGGTTCATGAAATTGGCTTGTTGTTGCTCATTTCCACAGTAACCATATGGTTGTTCTCCCATGCAGTTCATACATTGTTTAAGTTGAGCAGGGGGTGGTGATGTTACTTGAGCAATTTGGAGTTTTTCCAATTGCTTGCTCATAACTTCAATTTGTTGGGTCAGTGATTTTTGCTGATCCAACACTGCATCATTTACTCCCAATTCGAGCATTCCTGGCTTCCTTTGTACATTACCTCTTTCATGCTTTGCTTGGCGGTCACTAATAGCCATTTATTCCAATATTTCTATGGCTTCCTCCACAGTCTTGTTCATTAAAGAACCACCTGCACAAGCGTCTAACATCATCTTGAACTAAGGCAATAAACCATGGTAAACGATTCTTACCTTTTCGGCATCATTCAAGTTATGGTTTGGACACTTTCTCAAGAGTGCCTTGAATCGTTCCCATGTCTCTCCTAGTGATTCATCATTATTTTGAGAAAAAGAGTGTATGGCTGTCATTGCTTCAAAATATTTTGAAGGAGAATAAAATCTTTCCAAAAATTTTCTTTCAACATCGGACCAGTTGGCAAAACTACCCGGTGGACAAGATTTAAACCATTCTTTTGCTTTACCAATCAATGAAAAAGGAAAAAGTCTCATGTAAACAGACTCTTCTTGATTGGGTTCAAAACCAATTATGCTGCATAACTCATAAAAAACAGTTAAATGTTCATATGGTTCTTCATGATTTAAACCAGCAAATTGGTTGTTTTGAATAATGTTTAAAGTAACAGGTTTAATTTCCACTGGTAAAACTGGTCCTTGAAACATTCCTGAAACTCGGGGTGGACCATTAATAGCAGCAAACTGTCCCAATGTTCTCCTTTCAGCAGCCATATTTGAATTTTCAAAATTTTTAGAAGTAGAAGAAGAATTAGTTTGTGTTTTAGATTTCAAAGACTTGATTTTCTTTACAAACTTTTCTATCTCAGGATCAAAATAAATTTTACCTGCGGTAGATCGAGTTTGCATACACAAACTAGACAAAGAAAGTTAGTGTAACAATAAGAAATAATAAATAATCAAAAATTTAACTAAGGTAAAAATATTTACCACGGTAATTAAAAATTTACTGTTTTACTGAAACAATTCAATCCCCGGCGACGGCGCCAGAAAACTTGTTAACCCGGCGATAGCGTCTCAATAGTTCGTTTCCACCACCGGGTTGTTAATTGGCAAGCGCACCAATCGTTTGTAGTTTTCAAAATTTAGATATCGTTCCACTGGGATTGAAAGTCCAATAACAACAGTAATTTTCTATTTACTATGGTAAATGTGAAGGAAGTTATAAACAAAAGAATGACTTATATACAATTTATACAATATTCACAGGTTAGCATGATTGAGTGGTTCATAAGATAAAAGAAAATAAAATCTATCTAAAAAGACGAGTTGCAATCTAGAATAGGTAAGATACTTGAGATAAACACAGATAAACAAATTATGTTGGAAATTGGATCCCTAATCTAGAATAACAATGAGGAACTCAAGACATGCATATTTAATCATCAAGTTTCATGTCATTGCAGCTTAAAATCATTATAACCGATCCCTCGTGATATAAATTCTAAGAATTCACCATAAAGTCCGATCCCTCGTGAGCTTTCTCAGTAAAAACTTGCATTAAGACCTGGCCTTATGGCAACAATGGTTAACAACCCCTATAGAATTGAGATACTAAGGGTATTCCAACTTTTTACTTTCGTCAAAATAAGTTTCAATACGGCATGAACAATCATTCTCCCGTTTGACATTCATACTAATAAAACAAGTTTCAATACACATGAAAATCATTCTCCCGTTTGACGTTCATATTAATAAAGGGTTGAAATACTAACATGGACTTGAATCATAAACATGCAGAGGTCGAATTCACAACATTATACTTAATAGACTAGTTCACCAATTCCAACATAAATAGATTAGTTACACATGGTGAAAGTAAAAACAACACTTACAGAGTTTGACATTACGAAGACGATGGAAACTTCACGATACAACGATCACAATACACCGAAACACACTCAAGTATCTAGAAAACTATTCTAGAACTACAACTCACAAAAGAAGTACTCAAAATCGAACACAAGAGAGAAAAGAAGAGAATGAAATGCTGTGAAAGGGATGCTTAGAATGGTGTTGGATGGCCCTATTTATAGGGCTGAGCAAGGGTGCTGACGCTATGCGTCAGTGTGACGCTACGCGTCAGGCCCCTGACTCAGCTTCCATTAAACAGCTGATAATGGCCACTATAAATTATAAAAATGGATCATGCTTGGCCACTTGGACGTGTCTCCACTGTGTTTTGGCCATTTGTGTTGAGTGGGATGGCCCTTGGTGCTGAGTGGGATGACCATTATTGGGTCAAAGCTGAGTGCTTGACCAAGCTGGAAGTGGAGCCTACACAGCATTGACTCTACGCGTGGCTAGGACGCGTAGAGTCAGCATCAAAAATAGTTGTTGATGCTACGCGTGGGATGAGGCTACGCGTCAGCTCCTCCAGTGTAATTTTCTCTTGATTTCTTAACTTTTTCACTGCAAAACTGGAGAAAATTGATCAAGGGCAGATTATTTCCAACAACATCCATTTATTGAATTTAAATCCTAATTTTCTAACAAATTAAACTAATTTTTATAATTTTTATGAAATTTTTGTTCAAGCTTTTATTGAAAATTTGAGGACTAACATGTATCAACAAAAATGGCTGATTCCGAAGGAGCTTTTCGGCAGAAGATATATTCGTGTGAAGTATTTGAATGAGGCACCTCCGAGTAAGAAAGTTCCGAGTGGATCACTTTCAAAGAAAGCTGACAGTCTTTCAAGGTGACATTTCCGGACAAAACATCTCTGAGTGGAGCAAAAGGGGGCCGATGTCACTTGAATGATTGGTTTTTATAACTCAAGCCTTCGCACCGAGTGTCGAAGGATCGGTCCTTACACTCGTACTTTTCTCCTGTTTTGATCGGACTAATTTCCATTGAGAAGGGATGCTGACAGACCAAGATCCGGGCCATAAGAAGAAAACCGGTCCCAGGTGGCATCGATTGAGGAGTCCGATCGCCATACTGTGACTTGGAATTCCACCACCCAAGTTGATCCACGAATTCTGGAAGTGGAAAACAGGGGGCGGAAGTGGAAATAATTAAAAATTTCCCACTAGCCGTTGCCCCCCACTACCTGTTAGTGGCTAGGCTGCCTCCATTGTGAGTGGAGGTTTGAGCTGTCTGAGCACTCGGCCAGCGCCCAGAACCCCTATAAATACCCCATCTGAAGAAGCACAAAGGGTTGGGTTTTTTTGGTTGGAAGTTTTTCACTCTTGAAACGTCTTTCTGCCCACACTCCCCAGTGACCTGCTCCGATCTCCATAAAAGTTTTTTGTCCCTAAAAGCTTGAAGTTTCCTCCGGTGTTCAAAGCCAGAACCTTGTTCTCTTGAACCTCCTAATCTATTTTGGGCCTTAAGTGGTTACTGTACCACCAGATCAGAGCTGATTTCCATTGAACTTTCCCATCTCCTAAACACTTCCCAGTTCGCTCCATTCACTTTCATTAGCCGCACCGGTCACACTTTTCTTCACCTCGGTTTCCAGTGTCCGTAGTCCGCACCGTCTCAGCACTCTCGCCACACCAGTCACACTCTTCCTCATTTTGGCCTCTAGTGTTCGAATCCAACACCGGCCCAGCACTCTCTCCATGCCGGTTCCATTCTATTCCTATTTCCTATCTGTTTTCCTGTTGAATTCGCTGTTTGTTGATTTTGATTCCCCATTTCAAATTAATTTTTGTTGTTGATTTTCTTTTCTTTTATTTTATTCGGATTAATAATAAATAAATAACAAAAAATGAGTGTTTCACATTTGAACTAGCCAAAAAAAAACATCATCAAGAACTACGTAACCCTGATTTCTTGGTAACTCAAGAATACGTAGGAGCAGGACTTTAAATCTTGTCGGGCCCACCTTTCCTATTTTATTCCTATTTTTATTTTATTTATGTTTCCTTTGTAACTGCCTTTTTTTATCACTTCCATGAAAATCAATTTAGACGTGACGTCTTGTTGATCTTCCCCTTCTTTCGGTAAGCCATCACCACGATTCATAAGGAACGGGATACTTGGGACGAGATGTCCCGCTTATCCCCTTCCCGTTTCTAACCCCGCATTTTGATTAAATCCCATGAAAATCAATTTAGACGTGACGTCTTGTTGATTTTCCCCTATCTTTGGTAGGCCATCACAACGACACATAAGGAACGGGATACTTGGGATGAGACGTCCCGTTTATCCCCTTCCCGTTTCTAATCCTGTATTTTGATTAAAGGATGACTAATTTAGACGTGATGTCCTCTTAGCATTCTTCCCTTTTCCTGTTTCATACCAAAGCTGAGGTTAATTTGGACGCGACGTTCTGTTGACCTATACTTCATGTTTGTTCAGTTTGTTCCTTTCGTTTTTCTTTACACAAAGTACAACAAGAAAAGGGGAGAAATATAACATCTTTCGTAAGGCTATTTATGTTGCGTATTTTCAATCTTGGTACTGTTTTTGACAGGCGATGTAGGGTGCTAATACCTTCCCTACTCGTAACCGACTCCCGAACTTGAATGTCATTTTTTAAACCAGTGCTTTACTGAACTTAGTTTTTTCCCAATGTTTTTCCTATGGATAAAAACGTTGGTGGCGACTCCCTGTTTTTGTTTTCGTTTCATCCTTTTTTCGAAAGGGTCAGCCGCGCCGTCGCGATCCATTTCGCGACACATTTCCAACACTAAGGTTTGCTGAAGAGGCTGTCACGATTATAGTGCTTTGGTTCACTATGCCTGTAGTGTGACATCCTGGCGCTATTGAGGGTGGGGAGTGATCGTCAGTGCATAGGCACGGACAAGGAGCGGTTCCTGGTAGGCTTCTAGTGGGAGGGACATATGAACGAACTGAATACATACCAGAATGAGAAAGATCCAAAGACTGTATAGGTATGGGACTATACAGTCAAGGATAGCTTAAAGGAATGAATTCGTACTACCTATACCAACAAATGCATTAGCCTTTTCGGTGGCCTATCACTTAAGAACTCCAAAGTTAAGCGTGCTTAACTTGGAGTAATTCTGGGATGGGTGACCTCCTAGGAAGTTCTCGGGAAGTGTGTGATTGAGGACAAAGCACATTGGTAAGGTCTCATGTTGGTCTGTGGGGTGAGTCATTCATTCCTAAAATGCGGCCGAGGCATTACTCTGGTATAAGAGCCTAGCCTCTCCTAGTACGGTATGGTTTGGGGACGAACCAGGTGGAAGCTGGGAGGAGTCGTTCATTCCTGAAAGTCGGCCGGGGCATTACATGTAGCATGTTGCTTTTGAGGCTACCGATTATAGTGTTATGGTTCATTGGTAGTCCTCGGGTGCCACCATTTATAGTGCTATGGTTCACTGGATAGTTACCTAGATACCCCTTGACTATAGTGCTATGGTTCACTGAGTAGGTTATCTTGGCACTTGCATTGTTAAGATGGATTCACATTTCATTGTTTTTGTGCACAAAAGAAAGAAAAGATTTTAAAGACCAAGGCATGCATTTATCGCATTGGTGAGTATTGATAAATAGGCGTAGTTAATGGACATTTACATGGAACTATGGAGACGTATGACTTGATCATGGAAGCCTTAATGCTTGCATTATTGAGGATGATTGATTTTGAGTACATATATCTATTATGTACATATGTTTAGTGAAGTAATATTTTGATATTTATTCAACGATGAGAAAGTTGAAATGAATACCTTGCTATTGAGTTATTATTTATTATTGGATTAATACTCACCCCTTTAAATTGTGGACATTTCAGCAAATGTGCAAGGGATCGAGTTTATTTGAAGATCCGGATTGTTGGTTGATCGAGTTTATTCTGGGATTGTAATATGGCTTATTAGATCTAATAAAAAAGAAAAATTTTAAAAATATTGATAGGCATGCTAGTCAGTTTCATTAAGTGATGGAGGTTGGGATTCAGGAATCTAGATATCATTTTTATTGGTTATGGTGATTTCTTTATATTGTTTGCACTTATTATGTTTTCAATTGTTTGCCAAAATTGAAATCTTGAATTTTTCGGCCTTCTGTTTGGTTGTTTCTCATTTAGACCTTTGTTTTATAAATATATGAAGCTTAAATAGTCTTCTGGTGATCTGGTCATGAAAACTAGTCAATTGTATATCACTGGTATGTTAAATGAAGTGCCTAATCATAAGTTTTGATCATTGGCCTGATAATATGAATATACATAATGGGAAAGAGATTTAAATGTAAACCAAAGATAATCTAGAAGAAATTGAAATGTTAAAATGCTAACATGGGTTGCAACATCCCTTCTAATTATTAGATGTTAATAGATTCTTTATGGTCGATTTGACTTACTATTGCATTTAAATAAGGTTATAAATATAAATTAATTCAAAGCCACTCGGTGACAATTCACGATTTACCTCGGGTTAAATGAAAGTGAGGGTAAAATTTTTGCGTTTAAAATCCCGATAACGAATCATGAAAACCCCAAGCGGTGCTAATTATGATAACACTAAATACTTACACAAGAAGTACGAAATTATACACAAGGTAGAAATAGATAAAAATATATGAATTTACGAGTCCCTACTCTTTATGTTAAGAAAACAAGAGAGGAAAGCAAAACAGAACAATCTCGCTCAAGCGAGGTACCACTTGCTTGAGCGAGTGCGAGTATGCATCAGGAAACAATCTCTCGCTCAAGCAGCCACTTTTTGCTTAAGTGAATAACCAACAAAACCACCCATGATACTCTCACTTAAGCGAGATACTGCTCGCTCAAGCGAGAACACGAAGGAAACAGCGAGGGTGGCTCCTCGCCCAAACGAGATATCACTCGCTCAAGCGAGGAAAGGGCATAAAGCAACCATGCCAATTTTGCTCAAGCGAGGCCCTACTCACTTGGGCGAAAAACATACAAAATCACAGTTTCTCCCCTCGCTCGAGCGAGATACCACTCGCTTGAGCGACTTATGCCCAGTAGCAACTCTAGATAAATTAGCTTAAGCGAGGTGACACTCACTTAAGTGACATCCTCACAGAACCATACAGATACTATCTCGCTTAAGTGAGACCCCTCTCCCTCAAGTGAGAGACCTACAAAATACACAATTTGACTAAGGCGGTATTTCGCTTGAGTGAAAGTACCCTCTGTCACGCCTTGATTTTCTAGACCCGAATCCCGATGTAATCAAGATAATAATTAATAAAAACATGAGTAAATTTTTTAAGTTTAAAATAATTTTAAAACACCACAACGATTACATCAAGACCCGAACCACAAAAAACTAAATAGTGAGATTTAATAAAGTTATAAACTGTATCGCTAATCAAAACGCCCACATATGTATACAAAATAATTTAAGTTTACAGTGGAAGAAGAATATGTATACAGGGCATACACCTAGTCCCATATATGAAGATATAAGAAAAGGCTCAAGCACTCATGCAATTTCATAACATAAGCCTAATACGTCATAACCAAGCAAGCATCCAAATATCATTCATTGCCTATCATGAATTTCAACCTTAGCTTATGTATTATCAATACATCATCCATATACGTTGTCATCCATACAATATCATCAAATCGATGGTTATCAACTATCATCTTATACAATTCATTCATCACAACATAATTAATAGTCATTGCTGGTCAAGGCTTCCCACTACAACTATTTACCTTCCTTAAAAGCTTTAGTTCAAAGAAATGATCTCATCCCATGATAATCCTGCATCACAATGCTAAAAAAGAGACAATATAGAAGAGTGAGTTATACATTCAAAATAACAAATATAAATACATTGTGATTATGTGTACATGCATTCAACCAACATGTGTGCTTTGCTATAAATTATCAATTCATCATTAAACCATCATCAGGATATTATCTTAGGCATACAAGCCTTATTATTCATAATTCATGTCAAGTACAAGCATAAGCACATAGACATTCACATAGCCCTACATCATTATGGGTAATCACAATTATCAACATCAAGTCATTAAATCTTTATTCAATTAACACTCTCTTAAGAGATTCTTATCTTTCTTGGGTCATATCCATCTCAAATGCCATGAACCTATGGCTAATGCATATGTCAACTGTTTAATGCATATGCAATGGATCCATTTCAATCACCCATGTGTACATGGTATCTCAAGTGATCACAACCACTTATAATGAATCTCATATTGGTTTCCCGCCACGCATGGGGTACTCCCTTTTCATAGAATCCCGTAGGATTTTTCATTGTGATCACAACCACATATTAATCAATTCATATTGGTTTCCCACCACGCATGGGGTACTCCCTTTTCATAACCCCGCAAGGTATTCTTCGTGATCGCAACCACGTTTTATTCATTTCATATTGGTTTCCCGCCACGCATGGGGTACTCCCTTCATAGTCCCGCAAGACTAATTTCATTCCCACATACTGGTGATCGCAACCACCTTCATCATATCATATCGGTTTCCCGCCACGCATGGGGTACTCCACTCGTAGAATCCCGCAAGATGTTTCTTTTTTCAATATACTCATGATCGCAACCACGTTCATCATTCTCAACATATTGGTGATCGCAACCACCTTCATTCATTCACATATTGGTTTCCCACCACACATGGGGTACTCCCTCTCATATAGTCCTGCAAGACCATTCACTGTGATCGCAACCACATAATCAATGCTATGTCATGCCATGGATGCAAAATACAATAATGCATATGCCAAGTAATTAGGGGTATATTATATATTTAGTTTTATTATCGTTAGCATACAAGTAATCACAAGGCCCCTTAAGGAACAATGTTCATAGCCATATCAAATCACGCATGGTAATTAAATTCATATCAAGCATCATAGCATTTATCCACGCATAGAAAATAACAAGGTATTTCAGAACATACATTTAACGATTGTAACACCCTAAATTTTAAAATAAAGGATTAATTAAGGAGATTAATCTTAAATAATTATATTTGGGTTATTTAATTTCCAAAATATTAGGAATAAATAAATTAAGATTTTTGGGAACTATTCGTAATTTATTGGAACCGGATAAGCTAAAAATGAGCCCGGTTGAAATATGGGTATCGGACCAAGTATCTCCGATTAAGATGATATTGGTCAGGGCTGTTAAGGATATTATTGGGAATCTGAATATGTATTCGAAATAATTTTTGGATAAGGTATTGAGCCCAAACAATGATCCTTTTTAACATAAAATGATGGATATTTAATGAGGGATAAAAAAAATAAAGCCAAATGGCCCATTTTTCCCTTCTTATTTCTGTCAGTATCTTGGGTTCTCATAACATGTACTTTGCTTCTACTTCTTCTCTACTCTTCTCCTTTATTTCCTCTTCTTCTTCTCTCCTAAAACCCTAAACAAAGTGGTGTGCCATATTTCCTCTTCCATTTTCGTTTGGAGCTTGGAAGAGTTTGGAGCTTGGAGTCTCACCCTCCTTTCCCCCCATTTTCGTATGGTTTTCCCTCTCTTGGAAAACTCTCCTATTCCTTCTCTTGAGGTAAGATCTTGTTATTTCTTAAGAGTATGAACTATGGGTTTTTGGGTTTTGATGTTGGAAATATGATTTAATAAGTGTTGTTGGGTTTTAGAGAAACCCTAACCCTAAGATTTAGGGGAAAAGAAAAGTATGAATGGAGAAACATTTATTGTGTTAAATAATTGTTATTGGTAAGGTGAAATGATGTTATTAATGGTGAATGGCCATTAATGAAGCTTAATGGTTGTTAGGAACCATTAAGGTGGGAACCCGTTAATGGGTTTGGCATTAAATGTGCATAATAATAAATGCAGATGCCTAAATCGTGGTGGTTGTGGTAGAATAAATGAAATAAATAGGACTAAGGGTTAAGATGCTGGAAGACATCGAGTAGCTGAATATGAACGATAAACCGAGGTGGTTGAATAGAAAATTGATTATGTGATGTATTATGATGTAGGAAATAACCCCAGTTATGAGGCGGAACCATCTGACCGCGGTGAATACTACTTCTCTTGAGGTAGGAGGGGGTAACTATTCTAAATACATGATTTCATCCATTGATGATGTGAAAATATGTGTATATGATTGTGCTTAATGATTGCTTATGTAGACAATGCATTGATTTCATGAATTGAATGCATTTAGAATGATTGATGTTATGTGGTATGTGTTTGGAATGATGAATATAATATTGAACTGGCCTGAGCCAGAGTCAACAATCCAGTATGGGACCAGTCACGAGAGTCAATAGACAACTCAAGTTTTAGACCAATACTGTATGTATCCGGTATGATTACCTGGTATCCTAATAAGAGGAGACCGATCTTGATGTCTGATGTTTTACTTGCTGAGTCTGTATTGCATACAGAGCAGATGAAGTGGTATCCGTACTTCGGTACTGGTATTAAGACCGGATCTAATATTACGATGAATATGTTGATGAAATATGTTATGATGGTTTGAGACCATGTTTTGTATTGAAATCAGTGATTTGAAATATCCCAATCATATATATATGAATTGATAATTGTGATTGCCACTAACTGCGATGTGTGTGAGTCCAACGAAAATTGGTAAAGATTGAAAGTACAGAAATCCACTAAGTGGTAGTTATAAATAGACGATTGATTGAGTGGCATTTAGGATGCACAGTGTAAGAATGCATTGATTAGCATTTGCATCCATGGCATATCATTCACTCCTTATATGGAATGTTAGGGGTTCCAATAGACAGGCCCAGTGGGAGGGCGGCCCAGTGCACGGGTATACTGTTATTATTCCCTTGTGATTCAGGGAATCACGAAGCTACCCTTAGTTCAGTGACAAGGCACCCTATGTGGCATGCCCTGTGGCATGGCTCGCTCAAGCGAAATTAACCCCTGATACTATTCTCCCTCTCGCTCAAGCATTTTTGCTGGCTCACCCAAGCGTGGTCATTGGGACTCGCTCAAGCGAGTGGGGCATTCGCTTGAGCGAGATGCCCCTGATTCTCCCAAATGCCTTTGTTTTAATTATTTTTCCTTTCCTTTACATTAAATCATTTTTGCCTCCTTTCAAAAATACCTTTGACATATTTTAACATCATTAAAATCATGATGCTTATTCCCTTGAACCTAATCATACAACATCAATTAAATTAATTCTTCCGCTATTTTTAATTGGAAATTCCTCGTGAAATCATTTTAATTTACCCTATCATATCTCCTCCAGGGTGTTGAATTAAGGCTTCACCCCTTTATTTCTTTATCCAATAATGATTTATAAAACGTGAAAAATTTACCCCTTTTTTAGGGGTCTTACAACCTGGTATTAAAGCATTGGTTGCTCTTGATACAAACATGATTGATATGTTCAAGTAGTTGTTGCTTATAATTGAATCATGTGAGCTATAAACACCTAAGTTGTGGATTATTTGATTGAATTGTGACTATGTGCTATTGAATTGAAGTCAATATCTATGTTGTTTGAGTCCAGCCAAGAGTCCTTACACTATTTACCTTCAATAATGAATATGTTGTGATTATGTATTGAAATTGATATGATCATGTGATGTAGTGCATAATAAGCTTATAAGTGCTAAGACCTTTGAATTTATAAGTTGAAAGGTTATTGTTTGGTCTAGTTTACTCATGTGTGAGCCATGTTTTGATGTATAGGCTTAAAATATGGCTGGTAGACCTAACCGTGAGGCTGCTGCTATGGCAAATGCCTTGAATCGCTTTGCTGACCTCTTGGAAAGACAAGGCGAACTGAATGTGGGACAAGGCTCCTAAGGTCTTGATCTATTTCTCAAGCGGAAACCTTCAGAATTTCATGGAGGTTATAAGCCGGAGGATGGTTATGCTTGGATCAACGATTTGGAAAGAATTTATGCAAGCTTCGAGTGTTCTGAAGCACAAAAGGTGGAGTATGCGGTCTTCATGATCCATGATGAAGCTGAAGCTTGGTGGCGTCTTACTAGGGGACGCATGGTATCTGGTGATATTCCCTTGGTTTGGGAAAATTTAAAGGTGGAGTTTTTGAAGAAGTATTTCCCGGATAGTTATAGAAGTAAGAAAGAGCTCGAGTTCATGGAGCTAAAGCAAGGTAGTATGACTGTGGAGAAGTATGCCTCCAAGTTTGAAGAACTTTATGCATTCTATCCGCCCTATCAACAAGAGGGTACTGAGGCTTCCAAATGTGTGAAGTTTGAAAATGGGTTGAGGCTCGAGATCAAGCGGGCTATTCGGCATCAAGAGATTAGAAGCTTTCTGACGCTTGTGAACAAGTGTTGCATATATGAAGAAGATGATGTAGCTCCTTCGAGTCATGGTAAACATGAGCCTAAGTTGAAGGGCCAATTCTCTAGTTTCAAGAAGCAAGGTCACTTCAAGAAGAATAAGTTCATTTATGGTGGATCCTCCAATACAAGAGGACGTGGTGCTTTTAGAGGTGGTTATGGTGACTTGCTTCAAATATGGTGCCAACCATTTGGCACGTGATTACCCACGAGATGGTGTGGTGTGCTACCAATGTAACCAACCCGAGCATATTCGCCCTAATTGCTCATTGAACACAAGAGATGCTAATGTTAATACTCATGTACGTATGAATCCTAATGGTAACCGTGGAGGCCATGGTGGCTTTGGAGGCTGTGGTCATGGAAACAGAAATGGTTATAATGGTGGCCGAAATGGTGGTCGTGGTGGAAACCACAATGGTGGAAGAAATGGCAATGGTCGAGGCAATGGCCATGGTGGAAGAAATGGTAACCGCAATGGTGGTGATCAACCGTAAGCAACTGGAAGAGTCTTCGCCGTCACTGGTGAAGAAGCCACACAAGCTAAAGAACTTATCTGTGGTGAGTGTGAAATCTTTGGCACTTTGGTGCATGTCATATTTGATTCTGGTGCAACTTATTCATTTATTTCTGAGGACTGTATGAGGCGCTTAAGGGTGCCTGTTTGCATGATGAGAGGTTCCATATTGGTGACTACACCGACCGGTACTTGTTTGAGATCGGTGACTCGATGTGAGAATATTGAAATAACCCTTAAGGGTAGGAAATTTGTTGTATCCCTTGTATGTCTGCCTATGAAAGACCTGGACATTATTCTAGGCATGGACTGGTTATCCGCTAAGAAAGTCTTGGTGGATTATTATAACAAGACGGTGATCTTCCCGACTTTGAACGCTGAAGGCTTTGATGGGCAAGGTATCTCTCAGTTTCTTATGATGTTCTGCATGGTTGATAGGAATGATACTTCCCAATCTCGTGAAATCCTTATTGTTTTAGAGTTTCCTAATATTTTTCTGGATGAAATTCCTGGATTGCCTCCTCCACGAGAAGTGGAATTTTCTATTGACCTCATTCCCAGTGTTGAGCCTGTTTCTAGAGCTCCTTATAGGATGTCTCCTATGGAGTTGACTGAATTGAAGAAGCAAGTCAAGGAATTACTCAAACGAGAGTTTATTCGCCCAAGTGTGTCTCCTTGGGGTTCTCCCGTGTTATTAGTGAAGAAGAAGGATGGGAGCATGAGATTGTGTGTTGACTATCGCCAACTCAACAAGCTAACTATCAAGAACAAATATCCTCTTCCTCGTATTGATGATCTTTTGGATCAATTGAAGGGTGCCGTTGTATTCTCCAAGATTGACTTGTGTTCCGGATATCACCAAATTCGGGTGAAGATCAAAGACATTCCTAAAACTGCTTTCTGAACGCGATATGGACACTATGAGTATGTAGTGATGCCATTTGGGGTAACAAATGCTCCTGCGATTTTCACGGATTACATGAATCGCATTTTCCATGAACATCTTGACCAATTTGTCGTGGTGTTCATTGATGATATTTTGGTATACTCTAAGAGCCATGAAGAGCATGAAAGATATCTCCGTCTTATATTGTCTATTCTTTGAGAGAAAGAATTGTATGCTAAGCTCTCTAAATATGAATTCTAGATGAGTGAGATCCTTTTTCTTGGTCATGTAATTTCCGGTGATGGAGTTGTCGTTGATAGATCGAAAGTTGAAGCTGTTATGGCTTAGGAAAGACCGACGTCTGTGACAGAGATAAGAAGTTTTCTTGGTCTTGCCGATTATTACCAAAGGTTTATTGAAGGATTTTCCCGCTTAGCATTACCATTGGCGAAGTTGACTCGTAAGAATTAACCTTTCATGTGGACACGTGAATGTGAAGAAAGTTTTCAAGAGTTGAAGTTGAGGCTTACTACCGCACCAATGTTAGCATTGCCCGATTTGACGGATGATTTTGTGGTGTATTGTGATGCGTCTAAGCTTGGTCTTAGATGTGTGTTGATGCAAAAGGAGCGTGTGATAGCCTATACGTCGAGACAATTATGACCGCATGAGGTTAATTACCCTACACATGATCTTGAATTGGCGGCGGTGGTGTTTGCTTTGAAGTTGTGGCGACATTACTTATATGGTTCTAAGTTTGTGGTCTTTAGTGACCATAACAGCCTTAAGTACTTGTTTGACTAAAAGGAACTTAATATGCGCCAACGGCGATGGATGGAATTTCTAAAAGACTATGAGTTTGAGTTGAGGTATCATCCCAGAAAGGCAAATATGGTTGCCGATGCTTTGAACCGGAAGTCGTTGCATATCTCTATGATGATGGCGAAAGAGATGGAGCTAATTGAACAATTTAGGAATTTGAATATGGCTGTGGAGACATATACTCCAAAGAAAATGTCGCTTGAAATGTCGAAAGTCACAAATGAGTTTCTTGAATATGTGAAGGTACAACAACCAAATGATGAGTATCTGATTGAGATGAAGAAAACCCAAGAGAAAGGGAAGAATTTGTTTCTAGTGGAAGGTCAAGATGGCATTTGGCGTGTGAAGGGCCGAATTTATGTTTCTTCAAGTGGTGATGTGAGGAAAAGTGTACTTGAGGAAGCTCACAAAAGTGTTTTGAGCATTCATCCTGGTTCCACCAAGATGTATCAAGATTTGAAGAAGAATTTTTGGTGGCCTGGTGTCGCGACCGGGATCGCGGCGGCGCGGTCGACCCTCAAAACGGTTTTAAAAAAAATAAAATAAACAGGGAGTCGCCACCAATATTTTTTTAAGATAAAATAGTGGAAAAACCTTTTGTTAAAGCACTGGTTATAAAAATGAGATTCCATGATTCGGGAGTCTGATTACAGGTGAGGAAGGTATTAGCACCTCACAACTGTCCGTTATAAAAAACGGTTACCTCAATTTGATAGCGCGCATTATAGTTAACCCGATAATTATTTTAACTTCTTCATAAAAAGAAAAAAAAACGTACGGAATGACAAAATAAACAAAATAAATAAAAATCAACGCAAAATATTCACATGAGATTAACAGGACGTCTCGTCCAAATTAATCTCGCTCCTTCTTTTCTTTAAAGAGATATTTAAAAATATGAAATTAACAGGACGTCTCGTCCAAATTAATCTCGCTCCTCCTTTTTTCTTTAAAGAGATATTTAAAAATATGAGATTAACAAGACGTCTCGTCCAAATTAATCTCGCTCCTCCTTTTTTCTTTAAAGAGATATTTAAAAATATGAGATTAACAGGACGTCTCGTCCAAATTAATCTCGCTCCTCTTTTTTTCTTTAAAGAGATATTTAAAAATATGAGATTAACAGGACGTCTCGTCCAAATTAATCTCGCTCCTCCTTTTGATAGCAAGACAAAAAAGAAACTCTAAAAATTAAATAAAGAAAAGTGGGCCCGACAGGAACTGTTTCCCGCTCCTACGTATTCTTGAGCTTTCGAGAAATCAGGGTCACGTAGTTCTTTAAAATGTTTTTTTTTAGGAAAAGATTAGGAAGATATTGATAGGCATCATTTTAGGGAAGAATCCATACAAGGCGAAGTGCTTCGCACGTGCAAGGATCTTATAGAGACTGTGTAGACGGAAGTATTTTCCGTATGACACTGATTAAAAAAATGAATATATATAAAAAAACTGAATGGGAGAGGGAAACGAGTGCAAAAAATAAAAAAAAATGGAAAATCCGAGTGAAAACAGGGAAAACCGAGTGAAACAATGACAATATGAGTGAAACAGTGAAAATCTGAGTGAAACAGTGAAAAATCTGAGTGAAACAGTGAAAAATCTGAGTGAAACAGTGAAAATCCGAGTGAAACAGTGAAAATCTGAGTGAAACAGTGAAAAATCTGAGTGAAACAGTGAAAAATCTGAGTGAAACAGTGAAAAATCTGAGTGAAACAGTGAAAATCCGAGTGAAACAGTGAAAATCTGAGTGAAACAGTGGAAATCCGAGTGAAACAGTGAAAATCTAAATGAAACAGTGAAAATCCGAGTGAAACAGTGAAAATCTGAGTGAAACAGTGGAAATCCGAGTGAAACAGTGAAAATCTGAGTGAAACAGTGAAAAATCTGAGTGAAAATAAGGGAAACCGAGTGCAAAGTAGTAAATCCTAGTGAACTAATGAGAATCTGAGTGCAAAATAGTAAATCCGAGTGAAACAGTAAGGATCTGTGTGAAAATAATAGGAAATCCGAGTGAAACAGTGAGGATTCGAATGGAAATAAGAGAAAACAAATGCAAAATACTAAATCCTAGTGAAAAGAGGATTACCGAGTGAAAGTTGAGCAAAAACCGAGTGCTGATGGTGCAGGAACGCTGGTCCGAGAGGGAAGATGGGGTTAGAGGGAGTGGGAAGGTGATGGACGGATTGGAATAGGAGAGGACTGGAGGATGGAAGGATTATAGGCAGCAATGATGAGGGAAGATGGAAGGAGAAGAAGAGAAGAGTTGGTGTGAGAGAGAAGAGAGCACGAAGGATTTTGGCAGAGTTTCCTTCTCTGAATCTCCCCCTCAGCTGTCCTCCCCCTTGCCTATTTATAGGCTGGCCCGAGTGGAATGCCAGCTCAGGCTTCCACTTCCGAGTGGAATGCCAGCTCAAGCCTCCACTTCCGAGTGGAATGCCAGCTCAGGCCTCCACTCGGTTTGGGTAGTGGGGGACAACGGCTGGTGGGAATTTTTAATTCCTCCACCTCCGCCCCTGTCTGCCAGCCACCTCCGGGATTCCTGGATCCACTTTGGGGGTGGAATCCAGGTCAGCATGTGAATCCGAGTGAGGAGAGTTGAAATCCGAGAGATAATGGTGTAATCCGAGTGAAAATGGTGTAATCCGAGTGAGAATGGCTCGGATCCACCTTCCAATCAGTATTCATTAACACTTGCAGTCAAATACGAGTGAGGATGTGTAAATCCGAGAGAAAAATGGTGTAATCCGAGCAAAAATGATGAAATCCGAGTGAGGATGTGTAAATCCGAGAGAAAAATGGTGTAATCCAAGCACAAATGATGGAATCCGAGTGAGGATGGTGTGAATCCGAGTGAAAATGATAGAATCCGAGTAAAAAAAAATGGGGAATCCGAGTGAGAATGGCTCAGATCCACCTTCCAATCAGTATTCATCCACACTGGCAGTCAAATCCGAGTGAGGATGTGTAAATCCGAGTGAAAATGGAGTAATCCGAGTGATTTTCACTCGGATCACCCTCTCAGTCAGCCTTCCTCCACATTAGAAGTCAAATCCGAGTGGAAAAGGGGTCGGCCTTCACTTCCTCTCCACAATCCGAGTATAAAATGACTCGGAACCGATTGAAATGGCTCGGAAGTGGGTAAAGGAGGACTCGGATGAGTAAGGATTGGTTGGGAACCGATTGAAGTGGGTAAAGGAGGACTCGGATGAGTGAGGATTGGCTCGGAAATTGGAATTTTGGCCATTTTTCGCTCGGAAATAAACTTCTTCACACTCAGAATTAGAAATTTGAATTTCTTCACTCGGAATGGCTCTAACAGGGAAGCTTTCCACTCGGAATTGATTCATTCTGAGTAATTCTACTCGGATTTGAGCATGTATGTGGCATTTCGCTCGGATTCTCCAACAGGAGCCTATTCCATTCGGAAATGCTTCATTGCTACTCGGTTTTCGATCATTTCTGAGTAGTTCTACTCGGTTTTGATCATTTCTGAGTAGTTCTACTCGGTTTTGATCATTTCTGAGTAGTTCTACTCGGATTTTCTCCATTCTGAGTAGTTCCACTCGGTTTTGATCATTTCTGAGTAGTTCTACTCAGATTTCCCTTCAACAGTGGCATATTCCACTCGGATTTGATCTGTTCCGAGTCCTTCCACTCGGAAATGATCATTTCCGAGTCAACCCTTCTTTTTTTTAAAAAAAAAAAAATTCTTTTCATTTGCGGATGGGCTGAAATAGGTGTTCACAGATGCCCCTCTTTACTTCCTTTCCTTGAGAAAAACATGAAGTTTCTTCTTGCTTTTGAAATGGAAAGGGAGTAAAGACGTGAACACCTTTGTCAAAGTATTAGATGAAAGGGAAAAAACCAGGAATTGACACTTGAACCTTTCAGTTAGCAGGAGGTGAGAAGACCGGGGTTGACTCCCGGTAGAAAGGAAAGTAAAGGGTGCCTGAATAGGCGAACAGGAAGTAAAGGATGTGCCTGAATAGGCGGACAGGAGGTAAAGGATGTCTGAACAGACGGAAGGAAAGTGAAGGATGCTTGAATAGGCGGGCAAAATAGTAAGTGGTGCCTGAATGGGTGGCTGGAAGATAAAGGATGCCTTGATAGGCGGCTGGAAAATAAAGGATGCCTTAATAGGCGGATAAGAAAGTAAATGGTGCCTGAATAGGCGGCTGGAAAATAAAGGATGCCTTGATAGGCGGCTGGAAGATAAAGGATGCCTTGATAGGCGGCTGGAAAAATAAAGGATGCCTTGATAGGCGACTGGAAAATAAAGGATGCCTTGATAGGCGGCTGGAAAGTAAAAGGATGCCTTGATAGGCGGCTGGAAAGATAAAGGATGCCTTGATAGGCGGCTGGAAAGATAAAGGATGCCTTGATAGGCGGCTGGAAAGATAAAGGATGCCTTGATAGGCGACTGGAAAATAAAGGATGCCTTGATAGGCGGATAAGAAAGATAAAGGATGCCTTGATAGGCGACTGGAAAATAAAGGATGCCTTGATAGGCGGCTGGAAAGATAAAGGATGCCTTGATAGGCGGCTGGAAAGATAAAGGATGCCTTGATAGGCGACTGGAAAATAAAGGATGCCTTGATAGGCGGATAAGAAAGATAAAGGATGCCTTGATAGGCGACTGGAAAATAAAGGATGCCTTGATAGGCGGATGGAAAGATAAAGGATGCCTTGATAGGCGACTGGAAAGATAAAGGATGCCTTGATAGGCGACTGGAAAGATAAAGGATGCCTTGATAGGCGGCTGGAAGATAAAGGATGCCTTGATAGGCGGCTGGAAAAGTAAAGGATGCCTTGATAGGCGAATGAAAAAAAAAATAAAGGATGCCTTGATAGGCGAATGAAAAAGTAAAGGATGCCTGAATAGGAGGACAGAAAGTAAAAGGTGGGGTCAACTGGGGATGCATGATGGGCTTACTAAAGGAAAGAAATCTGGGGATGATTCAGTTCAAGCTATCTTGGATGATTCGGGGAACTGCTTTTTGATTGGGAGAGAGAAGAAATGGGGGAAAGGTCTGGGACGAATACTCCAATTTTTGGAAAGATTAGAAGATTTAGGGGTACTACCTCAAGGCCGGGAGAAGAATCTGGGGTGATGTTCCGGTTAGGGCGGTTGAAGAGGCTTGGGGGTGCATTTCCTTTTGACGGAGTGAGACCCGAGGTAATGTCCCAGTTCAAACTTCCCAGGAGCATGGGGTACCGCCCTTGGGTTGACAAAAGATAACATCCTGGGGAAGATTCCCCAGTTTGACATGATCTAAAGAGCTTTGGGGGAATCTAGGGAGATGCCTCAGTTTGACAAGTTGGAAAAAGTTTGGAGAAACGCCTCATGACTGGAAAGGAAGAAATCTTGGGGAGATGCCCCAGTTTGACATGATTGAAGGATTCTTGGAGAATGGTTATCACAAAAGGAATTCGGGAAGATGTCCCAGTTGAGCTTATTTGGGAAGCGTAGTATCACTGGGGAAGAATTTGGTGGTTCAGGTACTGCCTCTTGATGGAAAGTTTAGGATTCATTAGGGAGAGAGATCCTGAGGAGTGCCATCTTTGGCGAATGATTCCACTGGGGAGGATATTTCAAGAGGCACGGACTTTAGTAATTGAGGATGAGAGTTTGAAGGTGCCTGCTTAGGCGATGAAAGAGTAAAACATTGAAAGGTGCCAACCTTGGCGTTTTAAGGAGGGAATTTTGAGAAGTGCCAACTCGGGCGATTCAAGGAAGGGATTTGAAGGGCTTGATTGGGGTGTTAGTGCCTGGCATGACTATCTGTGAGATAACCTGCAGAAAAATGGTAAGTAACGCAAGGATAAGTTTCAAAATCGGGTAAGTCCTGTGAAACCGCGACTCTTACGAGAACTCATGGACGAAGTAGAACGAATGAGGCAACCATAGCTTCAGAGCGCGTGTCTGGCCAAGTCCCTGCGATGATCACCTATGATGAGGTTGAGTAGAAGGAGCATCTTGTCCCTTGCGACTTCAAATGTTTACCAATCTTCCATTTTACTTTGTTAAAATACATGTTTTTATCAGATCAACCAAATTCATAACACGTATCGAAGAGGGTGAACTTTATTCATGCACGTTAAACAAGTATAGAGAAAGAAAAATAAAGAAGGTAAATGAAATGAATGAGGTCACATAGGTCCAGAACAAATGAAAACTGGGAAGATTCATGGATCCTCCAGTGAATCTCTGAGACTGATGAGAGCCTTAACCCCCAACACGACTTCATGTTCACCCTTCGACCTTGCTTTTGGAAAGGTAAGTTCGACAGCGATTCACGTACACGAGCTTGGACTCGTACTTCTTTGAGCCAGAGGATCATTCGCATTGCCAGAAATTTGACCCTAACTTTTGCCTGAGCCGCCCTTTTCGAGTTTTCGACTCACCGGGTCACTCTAACTTTTGCCTAAGCCGCCTTTTCAGGGTTTTAGCTTAGCGAGCATTAATTTTCTTTTCTTCCTCTCTCTTTTTTTTTTGTTTTTTTTTTGTTTTTTTTATTTTATTTTTTTTGTTTTTTTTTTGTTTTTTTTTGTTTTTTGTTTTATTTTTTGTTTTGATTTGCTCCAACATCTCTTCCCTAAGCATAGTATTTTTTCACTGCATCTGTGTTTACAGGCATTGACAAATCCTGGCCATCCATATTAGTGAGTATTAAGGCTCCTCCAGAAAAAGCCTTCTTCACAACATATGGTCCTTCATAATTAGGAGTCCATTTGCCTCGATTGTCCTTTTGAATTGGTAAAATTTTCTTGAGTACCAGGTCTCCTTCTTGAAAGTGTCGAGGCCGTACTTTCTTCTCGAATGCTCGTTTCATACGCCTCTGATACAACTGACCATGACAGAGGGCAGTCAATCTTTTTCCATCAATCAAGTTTAATTGGTCATGTCGAGCTTGAACCCACTCAGCCTCTTCTAATTTTGCTTCCATCATTACCCGAAGGGACGGGATTTCTACTTCAAAAGGCAAAACTGCTTCCATTCCATATACGAGGGAGAACGGGGTTGCCCCTGTCGAGGTTCGAACCGAGGTGCGATACCCATGCAGAGCGAAAGGGAGCATCTCGCTGCAATCTCTGTAGGTGACTACCATTTTCTGCACTATCTTCTTGATGTTCTTATTGGCCGCCTCAACCGCCCCGTTCATTTTAGGTCGATAAGGAGAGGAATTGTAATGGTGAATCTTGAAGCTTCCGTAGAGTTCCTTCATCATTTTGTTGTTCAAATTCGTACCATTGTCAGTAATGATCTGACTTGGTAGGCCATATCGGCATATCAGTTCTCGCTTGATGAATTTGACCACAATACTCTTTGTTACACTGGTATATGAAGCTGCTTCTACCCATTTGGTGAAATAGTCGATGGCGACCAAGATGAAACGATGACCATTTGAAGCTTTTGGCTCGATGGGTCCAATGACATCCATGCCCCATATTGAGAAGGGCCATGGTGCCGTCAAGACATTTAGGGATAACGGGGGTGCATGAATATGGTCAGCGTATATCTGACATTTGTGACATTTTCGGACATACGTGAAGCAATCCGCTTCCATGGTCATCCAGTAATAACCAGCCCTCAAAATCTTTCTAGACATGGCATGTCCATTAGCGTGAGTCCCAAAGGATCCTTCATGAACATCCTTCATGATTTCGTTTGCCTCATCAGCATCAACACAGCGAAGAAGGACAGAGTCATAGTTTCTTTTGTAAAGCACATCCCTATTTAAGAAGAAACCCATGGCGAGTCGCCTTAGGGTCTTCTTATCATTTTCTATAGCACCCTCGGGGTATTCTTGACTCTGGATATATCTCTTAACATCATGGTACCAAGGTTTCCCATCAGACTCCTTTTCCATCATTTGACAGTATGCAGGCTCACAGTGCTTCTTTATTTCGATGAGAGGCATATCGTAGTCACTACTTACTTTGAACATTGAGGCGAGGGTAGCTAAAGCATCAGCCATTTGATTGTCATCCCGGAGAACGTGATGAAAAGAGATCTCGTCAAACTCCTTGATCATTTCCTTGATGTGATCATAATAAGGAATCAATTTAATGTCCCTAGTCTCCCACTCGCCTTTCAATTGGTGAATAACCAAAGCTGAGTCCCCATATACTTCTAACAACTTTACTTTTGCATCCAACACTGCTTGGATTCCTAATGAGCACGCCTCATATTCAGCAATATTATTGGTACAGTCAAAACACAATCTGGCGCAGATAGGGATAAATTCCTTATCGGGTGAAATCAAGATAGCCCCAATTCCGTGCCCCAATGCATTAGAAGCTCCGTCAAATCTCAAGGTCCATTTCTCCTTTTGACCACCTTCTTCATTGAATAATGTCATGATATCTTCATCCGGAAAGTTAAATTGCATCGGCTGATAATCATTGATGGGTTGGTGTGCCAAGTAATCAGCCAGGGCACTTCCTCTTATAGCTTTTTGAGTGACATATATTATGTCGTACTCAGTTAATAGCACTTGCCAGCGAGCGATCCTTCCAGTCAGAGCAGGTTTTTCAAAAATGTACTTGACGGGGTCCATTTTAGAAATTAGCCAAGTGGTGTGACTCAACATGTACTGCCTTAGGCGCTTAGCGGCCCATGCTAACGCACAACAAGTCCGCTCTAAAGCGGAGTACCTCATTTCACAATCAGTGAACTTCTTGCTTAAGTAGTAAATAGCATGTTCCTTCTTTCCAGTTTCATCATGTTGTCCCAACACGCAGCCCATGGATTCGTTCAATACAGTCAGATACAATATAAGTGGCCTTCCTGGGGTTGGGAGCACCAAAATTGGTGGTTCTTGTAGGTACTGCTTAATCTTTTCGAAATCTGCTTGACAATTCTCATCCCATCGCCCTGGTTGATTCTTGCGGAGTAACTTGAAGATAGGTTCACAAGTTGCCGTCAATTGTGAAATAAATCTGGCGATATAATTGAGCCTTCCCAAAAATCCTCGGACCTCTCTTTCTGTACGGGGAGGAGGCATCTCAAGAATCGCTTTAACTTTGTCGGGATCAACCTCTATCCCCCTTTCACTTACTATAAATCCTAGCAGCTTGCCCGACCTTGCACCGAAAGTACACTTGGCAGGGTTCAATCTTAGCTTGAACTTTCTCAATCGTTCAAAAAGCTTCCTTAGATCGCTAATGTGCTCTTCATCTGTTCTAGACTTGGCAATGATGTCATCCACGTAGACTTCTATTTCCTTGTGCATCATATCATGGAAAAGAGTCACCATTGCTCTCTGATAAGTTGCCCCAGCATTTTTCAACCCAAAGGACATCACCTTATAACAAAATGTACCCCATAGAGTAATAAACGTGGTCTTCTCCATGTCTTCAGGTGCCATCTTAATTTGATTATACCCCGAGAAACCATCCATGAAGGAGAAAATGGAATGCTGAGCTGTATTATCAACCAAAACATCGATCTGTGGTAGGGGAAAATCATCCTTGGGACTAGCCCTATTCAAATCTCGGTAATCCACACACATCCGTACCTTTCCATCCTTTTTAGGGACAGGGACAATGTTGGCTACCCACTGAGGGTATTTTGCCACAGCTAGGAACCCAGCATCAAATTGCTTCTTAACCTCCTCTTTGATCTTTAAAAGCATTTCTGGCTTCATTCGGCGTAATTTCTGCTTTATTGGTGGGCATTCAGGTTTCAAGGGTAGTCTATGCTCGACAATGCTAGCATCAAGCCCAGGCATATCTTGATAAGACCAGGCAAAGACATCACAAAATTCCATTAACAACTTGATTAAATCTTCTCTTTGTTCTCTGCTTAGGGTAGTGCCGATCTTGACTTCCTTCTTATTTTCTTCATTCCCCAAATTAATGACCTCAACTATGTCTAGGTAGGGTTGAATCCCTTCATCCTCTTGCTCTAACAACCTTATCATTTTAGGCGGTGGTTCACAATCTTCCCCACCTTCCTCATCAGCGTAGTCAACTGGGTGATCGAAGTCGGGAAACGGGATTGCGACCTTACTCTCCTCAAGGGAGTCACTTTCGGATCTGCAATTTAGTGTAATATGGCAAATAAAAAGAAAGAACAAGCGAGCAAAAAGAAGGGTTTAAAACAAGGATAAGGGATACACGAAGGGTTTTTTTTTGAATTACGATATGCGTTTATTGATGAAAATGATAAAAACAAGTTTTTTCCGCCTTTATTACATGGAAGGGTCCCAAAGCTTTAGGCAGAGCAGAGGGACGAATAAGTACTTAAAGCATAAACAAATTACTTTGGCAAAACATTCAAAGTCGTGGGGAGCTCGATGGCCTCCCAGTTATGAAGTTCTTGGCCTGGTGGACAAGCAATTACAAAATCAACACTATCACAAGGGTTTTCTTCAATGACAGCGACTTGGTCTGGAGGCATCAGTCCGGCGCTCCGAAAGCTCTGGTAGAGATCACAGATAGGGACTCTTGCAGTATGAGGATCTCTGCCGGTAAGACGAGCAGCCCTTTTTTCTCTCTTCGCTTCCTCTACCCTTTTTTTGTCGGCAGCCGTGGGCCGGTATCCTAATCCAAAACCATTTCTGTTATCAAGCAGGCGTATTGGTTCTATTTCTCCATTCAAAGCACGTCCTAGCCCTCTTCCAGGTTTATACCCTCCACGCAGCATAATCTTTGCCATCATTAAAGATGCACTTGGCATGCAAGCTTTTGCCACTGTGGCTCCTTCCCCAACATAGGTAGCGTTTACTATCTCTAATGCTTGGAAAGAAGTTTCAAGGGCCTCTTCTGCTGCCTCGATGTAAGGGGTTGACAGAGGTTTGCTGACCAGAAGGTCTTCCTCACCAGAAACAATTATCAGCTTGTTATCAATTATGAATTTTAATTTTTGGTGCAGGGTAGAGGGCACCACTCCAGCAGAATGGATCCACGGCCTGCCTAATAAACAACTATAGGCAGGCGAGATATCCATGACTTGAAAAAGGACCTGGAACGTGCACGGCCCAACCTGTATGGGCAGCTCAATCTCACCCATAACCTCCCTCCGAGTTCCATCAAAAGCTCGTACTATCGTGGCACTTGGCTTCATAAAAGTCCCATCAAATGGTAATTTGGCCAATGTAGACTTTGGCATGACATTGAGGGATGACCCATTGTCAATAAGTACTTTTGCTAAGATGTAATCTCGGCATTTTACGGAGATATGGAGAGCCTTGTTGTGCCCAATCCCCTCTGTTGGTATTTCGTCGTCAGTGAAGGTCAGATAGTTATCTGCAACAATGTGCCCTACTATTCCTTGAAACTTATCAACGGGAATATCATGACTGACATGAGCCTCATTCAGGACCTTCATCAACATTTTCCGATGTGGCTCAGAGTTCATCAGCAATGATAACAAGGAGATTTTTGCAGGAGTATGGGTCAGTTGGTCAAGCACTTGATATTCGCTCTGGCGAATAAACCTTAAGAATTCATGGGCTTCTTCATCAGTCACGGCCCTTTTGATTTTGCCATTGGCCCCTTCTTTGTCCACCTTGGCATTTCCGGTAACCTGATCCCTCTTCGGCTCTGGAGGGGTGTATACTCTTCCACTTCGGGTTATACCTCCTACCCCAACAATATTTGTGACGGACGAAGGAGACGGGTCACCTGTTGCCGGGCTTGCAACAATCACATCTGCGTTGTACTTCCAAGGGACAGCCCGAGAATCTTTGAACGCAAACGGGGTGGGTGCTTGAATAGTGATGGTTGGTTGTACAGAAACAGGAGCTGCTTGGGGGTTCCTGGTGTAAAAAATTGTCAAGGGCTTAGGGATCCGTGCCCCTGTTTGTTCCTCGATCATGTCGACCTCATCTCCACGGCGTTTACAGACCTGCACAATATAGCTGTCCATAAGGCTTTGAAGGACCTTACAGAAACTTTGATGTTCGGCAGTCTGTTCGCAATCATGTTTCACACTCCAGGTTCCTTCAATTAATCCCCTTTCAAGCAAAAGGGAATGAACTACCCTTAATGGCATTCTTATGTCAGCAACATTCTTAACGCACTCCTCATCATTTTCCAAGGCGTTGACCTCTGAATTTCCATGGTTGGGCAGGGGATTTGTGTCAACATTTGGGCTACCTTCCTTAAAGTTAATCCAGTTGGCTTTGATCAAATCCCTTACTTTATACTTCAAAGCCAGGCAATTTTCTGTGGAATGCACTGGTGCCCCAGCATGGTAATCACAATGAACGTTTGGGTCATATCCCCTTGGGTAAGGAGGTTGCAACGGCCTCATAGGGGATGGAGCTACCAGACCTTTCTGAACGAGGATTGGAAAAAGTTCGGTATATGTTATAGGAATTGGATCGAACTGCACAGGGGAGCGTTCATTGTTGGAATTTCTTGTGTTTTGATTATGATTGGGTGGTCGAGTCACTTGTTGCGGGTGATGGTATGGCACGGGTTGCGGTACTGGCGCTCTTACCATGGGTGGACGGAAGTGGGGAGTATAAGCTGTCGGGCTCTGAGTGGTAGCGGCCACATAAGGATTGGGAGCTTGAATCATAGTAGGAAAGAATGGTCTTGGCGAAGACGTCTTTTGATTAGAAGAGATGGAATTAGTTTCTCCATCCCTTTTCCCAGGCGCCGACCTTCTTGTCATGCTTGCCCCAGATGAGCCCTGCATGATCTTTCCTGTTCGTATTCCGCTTTCCACTCTTTCCCCGATAGTCACAATGTCGGAGAAGTTGGATGAAACACTACCAATCATCTTGCCGTAGAAAGGTGATGGGAGCGTATCAATAAACATCGCGACTATTTCTTTTTCCGACAATGGGGGATCCACTTGTGCCGCTGTCTCTCTCCATCGTTGGGCATATTCCTTGAATGTTTCACTGTCCTTTTTCATCATGTTTTGTAAATAAACCCTGTTGGGTGCCATATCCATGTTATACTTGTATTGTCTAAGGAAGGCATCTGCCAGGTCCTTCTAACAACGGATATGGTTTCGATCAAGGTGAGCATACCATGTAAGAGCGGCCCCTGCTAGACTATCTTGGAAGCAGTGGATCAAGAGTTGGTCATTAGAAGAGTAAGATGCCATCTTTCGACAGTACATCGTGAGATGGTTCTTTGGACAAGTTATTCCCCGATACTTATCAAAGTCTGGCATCTTGAATTTGGGTGGGAGGACAACATCTGTGACTAAACATAGCTCCGAAGCATCTATTAGTCCAAAACCTCCAGAGCCTTCCATCATCCTCAAACGCTCTTCTAAGATTTCTATCTTTTCCTTTCGAGGAGCTGCGACCATGCGGGTTGCATCTTGGAGATTGGTCCCATAGGGGGTTCCGTATCCATACGGATAACCGAGTGGCTGGTTGAACAGAGGCAAAGCATGGGACTGGTTTGTTAGGCCTGTATTTGGTGAAGGACCTTGGGGTTGGGCCATAGTCTGTACAACATAATTCGGTTGAGTCACCTGGGCTCGTGTATTTTGGGCTTGTGTGTTATAGGTCGGCTGGGTTATCGGGGCTTGTATATTTTGAGTTTGGTGAGTTTGTGGGTCATGGGCTTGCGTGTTCTGGGTTTGGTAAATTTGTGGGTCGAGCTTGCGTGTTTTGGGTTTGGTGGAGTGATGGTATATTTGGCTGGGTAGGGTATGAAGTGTGAGGATTCATCGCTTGCTGGTCATGGGCGTCTTGGTTAGCGAGCGGGGGATAGTATCCTGGTGGAAGGCCATAAAGTGGAAAAGGTACTGGGTTGCCGTCAAGGCCGACAAATGTATGCTGTGCATAAGACTGGCTGTAAGGTAACTGGGTCTCAATGACAGGGTTAGGTCTTCCAACATGAATGGTGACAGGGGGTGTCATTGTGTTTGGTACTTGGGTTCTTGCTGGGTCAGAACCAAGGGGGAGTGGTACAGGGGCAGGCTGCTGTTGGTTGCTCTCAATACCCGCAGAGGAATCCCCTTCTATGATTCTCTTTTCCAGAAGCTTGGTCAACTCGGCTACTTGTTCTTTCAGCTGATTGAACTCGTTTCTGAAATCTTCATCCCTGATTTCTGCTTCGGCCATGAGTCTCGTTTGGAGTCGGGTCGGATAAGGATGTTTACCCGTAGTGTCTATTGTAAGTGAAAACACGAAATTGTTAAAAAAGAAAGCATTAAATAAAAATGGTAAACGAAAAATAAATAGTACGGTGCACAAAGTTATCGCGGAACTCGGCCAGTACCCTCCAACCATTCCTCAGAACGTCACATTCAAGAGTAATAAGTATGTGATAAATGGAAATTAACATGAGATGGTTGTGGAGACAAAAGAATCCTTCTTTCTGAATTTCTTTCTGAATTTCAAAGTACATTACTGCTGCCAATTTTTTATGCAAGAAAAGTAAATCAGCCATTCCTAGCTCGGGCAATCATGGCCCTCATTTTACAAATCCTTTCTCTACAGTAATCAAGGAAGTTTACAATTTCTTTCGGGGTACTAAGAGGGTTAACCATCCCCTCAGCTTGCTTAAGTAGGAGCGGGAGGTCTTCTAGGACTCCATTAGCCAAATGTGCCAAGTGGGCGAAGCGATTCATCCATGAATGAATAACTTCATCTTGTTGTGTCATTTCAGCTTTCAAAATACGGATAGCCTCACGACATTCTTGCTCAGTATCCATCGCGTGCTGTCGCTCGCCGTTTATCTCTCGCTGGCAAGCTTCTACCACCTCATTAAGCTGATGCTCTAATTGACCAACTTGGAATTGTAGGAGCTCTTTTTGTACCAAGGAAATTTGCTCATTCTCTTTGGCTTTTTCCAACATATCTCTCAAGAGTTGCTTGTCAGCCAACATAGTATCCCTTTGCTTGCTCTTCATCCTCAGTTGAGTATTAGCTGTTCGGAGGCATTGACTTTGCTTCCTCAAGTAATCTCTTTCAACTTTACGCTTTTTTCCAATCTCCTTGATGGTTTGCTTACTTTCTGAGTTCTCCCTTTTTTGAAGGGCACATTCTTGTTGAGATTTTAGCAGGTCTTCCTCCAGCTTCTTATTTTTTACAATTAACTCCTCTATCTTAGCTTTCAAGGCTTCCTCTTCAAGAGTAGGTGAGGGAACAGGTATTCTTGTCGGGAGATGGGAGGGACTTTTGAAAGGCAGCTTGACAATGGAAACTCTATTCAGGATCCATCGGTAGTATTCGTCCTTCACGGCATGGCTTCAAGCTCCTAGTTCTTTTCCTTGCCTGTGGACCATCTTCCACGCATTTGCTATATCCCGAATAGCAGAGGTACAATCTCCTTTTGAGTAGCGAAGGACAAAAGGAATAAGTGATTCTTCATCAGGTGGCCCAAGCAATGGATAAGCTAACTGCCGTTTGGCTATGACAGGGTTGTAGTTAATGCATCCTTGTGTGCCCATAAGAGGAACATTCGGGTAGCTTCCACAATGATGAATAATGGTGTCAACCTTCAACCATTGTGGATACCACCTTACTTTGTCAGCTGTGAGCCCCATCAGGTGATTGGCCCATTCACGCCCGTTTTTTGTTACTAACTGGCATAATTTCAGATCAAAAATAGGACATTCAACTTTGCCGACTTGGTGGAAAACATGTGACGTGAGCCACACATACAGAGCAGGTAGACAACAAATGATTCTTTTTCCACCTTGTGTAGAACAGAAGTCCATGGTGTAATATATATTTGCCAAGATAGCAGTGACAGGATTTTCAGACTTGAATTTATGGGCAAGGAAAATGCCAATGGCATCATAGTCTATGTAATTGTCAATGTTGGGGAACAAGATAACACCATAAATGGTTAAAGCCAAAGTAGCCATGAAGGCTTCCCAATCTCCCTTCTCAGCCAGCAAGTGCATGTGCCTCTCAAAATATTCCCGATCAAACCCCAGGACTTGATTTCTATTTAGCTGCTTACTTCTTAAGACTTCCGGATTAATCCTTAGGATATCAGCGATGGTAAGAACATTCGCATGGCGTCCAAGGTGGCGGTAAGGCATTTGTCCCTCTAGTGGCATACCCAGAATCTGTTCGAACTCCTCAACAGACGGAGCTAATTGAAAGTCTTGGAAAGTGAAACAACGGAGACGTGGGTCATAAAACTGAATCAAAGCAGTAATTGCTTCGACTTATACTTCCACTTCTAGCAACTTTAGGATCCTCCCATATCTCCTTGAAAAAAACATTTTCTGATTCATATCCAATTTCTTGCCTAATGCTTGCAGACTGGTTGTATCGACCTTCCTAGCCTTGACATGCAGTAATTTTTTCAACTCAGGTATATTTGTACCACAACTATCCGATCTCATGTTAATTTCCATACTTTCACTCAGAGGTGCTGGCTAAGCTCTTGATAGCTTCCTGCAAGAACATGAGAAATGAGAAAATCAGTCACTAGTACTGACGTGTTTTGCAAATCGATACTCCCCTAGTAACTTTGAAAATATTTTTGTATTCAGGGAAGTTTCGATTTGACAAAACTTATGACAAATCAAAGGTCATGTGAGCTACGGATTTTCTGATCATTGTCAATAAAAAATTTGATTTTTTTTGATTTTTTTTTATACCCCTTTTTTGATTCAAAACATCCGTAACTCAAATCCCAAAGACTTGTGCACAAAGAGAAAGAACTATTTGCCCATTAAAGAATCACTAGTTAAAAGTATGTCATTTTTTGAAAAAAGTAATTCACTAAACGGGCAAGTAATCCTCTATTTTGGATTAGAAGGAAAAGTGAGAATGAGAAAAGGTAGAAGTAAAGTTTGCCCCTTTGTGCCTTAAGGTGGTTTGTTTTTCTGGAGGTCTCCTAATGGTTCTAAAGTTCATCTATCAGTGATACCTCGCATTAGGTGGCTTGTTCTAAAACTTCTAAAGGTCACTAGAGCCAAGATCCTATTCATGATGTTGATCACAAATAGTAAGAAGTATACTAAGTGTGAGCACCATGAATAAGTCGAACTCTAGCTGAGGTTCTCACAGTAACCAGACAGGAAGTACATCCTCAATGGCTCCGCTATCAACCTCTCCTAATCTTAAGCTTATTTAGGCCCGGGTATAGGGTCCCACTCAAAAGTGTGTGCAAATTGTGAGTGTAGTGTGTGAAAGAGGCATTCAATACCTGTACCTTACTCATCCTGCACATAGAACAAACACAGAGCAACAAAATAAAGTCGACTACCCTAGGGTTCAATGATCATACAGATATTTACAGAACATAAATGATAGAATATAAACAAAACAGGAACTAAACATTGACAAGGAAATAAAATAAAAGAAGAAGTTAAATAATTAATATGCTCATTAAAACATGCGCTATCAAATTGACTGGCTTGACTCTCTAATCCTCCCCAGTGGAGTCGCCATCTGTCGCGACCGGGATCGCGGCGGCACGGCCGACCCTCAAAACGGTTTTTAAAAAAATAAAATAAACAGGGAGTCGCCACCAATATTTTTTTAGGATAAAATAGTGGAAAAACCTTTTGTTAAAGCACTGGTTATAAAAATGAGATTCCATGATTCGGGAGTCTGATTACAGGTGAGGAAGGTATTAGCACCTCACAACTGTCCGTTATAAAAAACGGTTACCTCAATTTGATAGCGCGCATTATAGTTAACCCGATAATTATTTTAACTTCTTCATAAAAAGAAAAAAAAACGTACGGAATGACAAAATAAACAAAATAAATAAAAATCAACGCAAAATATTCACATGAGATTAACAGGACGTCTCGTCCAAATTAATCTCGCTCCTTCTTTTCTTTAAAGAGATATTTAAAAATATGAAATTAACAGGACGTCTCGTCCAAATTAATCTCGCTCCTCCTTTTTTCTTTAAAGAGATATTTAAAAATATGAGATTAACAAGACGTCTCATCCAAATTAATCTCGCTCCTCATTTTTTCTTTAAAGAGATATTTAAAAATATGAGATTAACAGGACGTCTCGTCCAAATTAATCTCGCTCCTCTTTTTTTCTTTAAAGAGATATTTAAAAATATGAGATTAACAGGACGTCTCGTCCAAATTAATCTCGCTCCTCCTTTTGATAGCAAGAGAAAAAGGAAACTCTAAAAATTAAATAAAGAAAAGTAGGCCCGACAGGAACTGTTTCCCGCTCCTACGTATTCTCGAGCTTTCGAGAAATCAGGGTCACGTAGTTCTTTAAAATGTTTTTTTTTAGGAAAAGATTAGGAAGATATTGATAGGCATCATTTTAGTGAAGAATCCATACAAGGCGAAGTGTTTCGCACGTGCAAGGATCTTATAGAGACAGTGTAGACGGAAGTATTTTCCGTACGACACTGATTAAAAAAATGAATATATATAAAAAAAACTGAATGGGAGAGGGAAACGAGTGCAAAAAATTAAAAAAAACGAGCGAAGAATAAGAAAACCGAGTGAAAAATAAGAAAACCGAGTGAAAAATGGAAAATCCGAGTGAAAACAGGGAAAACCGAGTGAAACAGTGACAATATGAGTGAAACAGTAAAAATCTGAGTGAAACAGTGAAAAATCTGAGTGAAACAGTGAAAAATCTGAGTGAAACAGTGAAAATCCGAGTGAAACAGTGAAAATCTGAGTGAAACAGTGAAAAATCTGAGTGAAACAGTGAAAAATCTGAGTGAAACAGTGAAAATCCAAGTGAAACAGTGAAAATCTGAGTGAAACAGTGGAAATCCGAGTGAAACAGTGAAAATCTGAATGAAACAATGAAAATCCGAGTGAAACAGTGAAAATCTGAGTGAAACAGTGGAAATCCGAGTGAAACAGTGAAAATCTGAGTGAAACAGTGAAAAATCTGAGTGAAAATAAGGGAAACCGAGTGCAAAGTAGTAAATCCTAGTGAAATAATGAGAATCTGAGTGCAAAATAGTAAATCCGAGTGAAACAGTAAGGATCTGTGTGAAAATAATAGGAAATCCGAGTGAAACAGTGAGGATTCGAATGGAAATAAGAGAAAACAAATGCAAAATACTAAATCCTAGTGAAAAGAGGATTACCGAGTGAAAGTTGAGCAAAACCCGAGTGCTGATGGTGCAGGAACGCTGGTCCGAGAGGGAAGATGGGGTTAGAGGGAGTGGGAAGGTGATGGACGGATTGGAATAGGAGAGGACTGGAGGATGGAAGGATTGTAGGCAGCAATGATGAGGGAAGATGGAAGGAGAAGAAGAGAAGAGTTGGTGTGAGAGAGAAGAGAGCACGAAGGATTTTGGCAGAGTTTCCTTCTCTGAATCTCCCCCTCAGCTGTCCTCCCCCTTGCCTATTTATAGGCTGGCCCGAGTGGAATGCCAGCTCAGGCTTCCACTTCCGAGTGGAATGCCAGCTCAGGCCTCCACTTCCGAGTGGAATTCCAGCTCAGGCCTCCACTCGGTTTGGGTAGTGGGGGACAACGGCTGGTGGGAATTTTTAATTCCTCCATCTCCGCCCCTGTCTGCCAGCCACCTCCGGGATTCCTGGATCCACTTTGGGGGTGGAATCCAGGTCAGCATGTGAATCCGAGTGAGGAGAGTTGAAATCCGAGAGATAATGGTGTAATCCGAGTGAAAATGGTGTAATCCGAGTGAGAATGGCTCGGATCCACCTTCCAATCAGTATTCATTAACACTTGTAGTCAAATTCGAGTGAGGATGTGTAAATCTGAGAGAAAAATGGTGTAATCCGAGCAAAAATGATGAAATCCGAGTGAGGATGTGTAAATCCGAGAGAAAAATGGTGTAATCTGAGCACAAATGATGGAATCCGAGTGAGGATGGTGTGAATCCGAGTGAAAATGATGGAATCCGAGTAAAAAAAATGGGGAATCCGAGTGAGAATGGCTCGGATCCACCTTCTAATCAGTATTCATCCACACTGGCAGTCAAATCCGAGTGAGGATGTGTAAATCCGAGTGAAAATGGAGTAATCCGAGTGATTCTCACTCGGATCACCCTCTCAGTCAGCCTTCCTCCACATTAGAAGTCAAATCCGAGTGGAAAAGGGGTCGGCCTTCACTTCCTCTCCACAATCCGAGTATAAAATGACTCGGAACCGATTGAAATGGCTCGGAAGTGGGTAAAGGAGGACTCGGATGAGTGAGGATTGGCTCGGAAATTGGAATTTTGGCCATTTTTCGCTCGGAAATAAACTTCTTCATACTCAGAATTAGAAATTTGAATTTCTTCACTCGGAATGGCTCTGACAGGGAAGCTTTCCACTCGGAATTGATTCATTCTGAGTAATTCTACTCGGATTTGAGCATGTATGTGGCATTCCGCTCGGATTCTCCAACAGGAGCCTATTCCATTCGGAAATGCTTCATTGCTACTCGGTTTTCGATCATTTCTGAGTAGTTCTACTCGGTTTTGATCATTTCTAAGTAGTTCTACTCGGTTTTGATCATTTCTGAGTAGTTCTACTCGGTTTTGATCATTTCTGAGTAGTTCTACTCGGTTTTGATCATTTCTGAGTAGTTCTACTCGAATTTTCTCCATTCTGAGTAGTTCCACTCGGTTTTGATCATTTCTGAGTAGTTCTACTCGGATTTCCCTTCAACAGTGGCATATTCCACTTGGATTTGATCTGTTCCGAGTCCTTCCACTCGGAAATGATCATTTCCGAGTCAACCCTTCTTTTTTTTAAAAAAAAAAAATTCTTTTCATTTGCGGATGGGCTGAAATAGGTGTTCACACCTGGTATGAAGTGTGATGTGGCGAACTTTGTAGCATCTTGCCTTGTTTGTCAAAAGGCTAATGTCGAACATCAAAGACCATCTGGTTATTTAAGACCTTTGGAGATCCCTGTATGGAAATGGGATAGTATTGCAATGGATTTTGTTTCTAGACTACCCAGAACTCGTGCTGGAAATAATGCTATATGGGTGATTGTAGATCGGTTGACGAAGTGTGCTCACTTCTTTCCATGAACATGAAGAGTTCTTTGGAGAGATTGGCATAATTATACATAAAGGAGATTGTTAGGCTGCATGGTGTGCCATCTAGTATCATATCTGACAGTGATCCTCGGTTTACTTCTCGATTTAGGGGAAGTTTGCATAATGAGTTGGGTTCTAAGTTGAAACTTAGTTCCGCTTATCATCAACAAACCGATGGACAATCCGAAAGGGCGATACAAAGCCTTGAAGATTTGTTGAGGGCTTGTGTTCTTGAACACGATGGATTTTGGGAGAGATTCTGACCACTGATTGAGTTTACATATAACAACATCTATCATAGCTCTATTGGTATGGCTCCCTATGAGGCACTTTATGGAAGAAATTGTAGAACGCCTCTATGTTGGCTGGAGACTGGTGAGAACTTGGCTTTAGGGCCAGAGATTATTCAGGAGACTACTGAGCAAATTAAAAAGATACAAGAGAATATGAAGATTGGTCAGGACCGACAGAAAAGTTATTATGACAAAAGGCATAAACCACTTGAGTTTTAAGTGGGTGATCATGTATTTTTGAAGGTCTCACGTGATAAAGGGATTGGAAGGGCGTTGAAGAGTGGAAAGTTAAGCCCTAGGTTTATTGGACCTTATGAGGTTTTAGAGCGGATTGGCGATGTTGCTTATCGGATTGCACTTCCTCCATAACTTTCTAACCTACACAATGTATTCCATTTATCCCAGTAGAGGAAATATGTCCATGATCCTCTACATGTGATTCCTATGGACGATGTCGATGTACGAGCTGATCTGTCCATTCCTCCTATTTATGTTCGTATTATTGAGCATTCTGTGAAGAGATTACGGAACAAGTTGGTGCCTTTAGTAAAGGTTTCTTAGAAACATGGAAATATGGAGACGTTCACATGGGAACGTGAGGACGACATCAGAGAACGATACCCTGACGTGTTTGAATCTGGCATGTTAAATTTTGAGGATGAAATTTTCTTTTTGGTGGGGTGGATTGTAACATCCCAAATTTTTAAAATAGAGAATTAATTAAGGAAATAAATATTGAATAATGGAATGTGGATTATTTAATGTCCCTAAATATTAGAATTAATTAAATTAAGATTTTTGGGGGCCGAATAAGCTAAGAACTGACCCGATTAAAATATGGGTGTCAGACCAAGTATCTCTGATTGGGATGATATTGGTCAGGGCTGTTGAGAATATTATCGGGAGTTCGAATATATATATTCAAAATAATTTTTGGATAAAGTATTGAGCCCAAACATAGATCCTATTTATCATAAAACGATGAACTTTAATGAGAAGGATTAAAATTAAAACCAAAAGCCCAATTTTTCCCTTCTCTTCTCGTGAGCATGCTAAGTGAATAGGAAAGACACTTCACTTTTTCTGCTTCTCTATTTCTCTATTCCATTTTCTCCTCTTTCTTTCTTCTAAGACCCTAGCCAAGTGGTGAACCTTCTTCCTCCCTCATTTTCGTCCTTGAAGAAAGCTTGGAGATTGAAGTTTCCTCTTCCTTCTTCTCCTTATTTTCATGTGGTCTCTCCCTCTCTTTGACTCCATTTTCATTTTTGGGTGTGAGGTAAGTTATTCTCATCATTTTGTTGAGTTTATGGCCATGGGTATGTGTTGTTGTGTTGGGAGAGCAATATTTATTGGTGGGGTGTTTAATGGAAGCAATTAATGCATGAGCCCTAGGTGGGTGCCATAAATATGAGGTTTTAATAAGGGATAAATGTGGTAGGTGCATTTTGAAACATCCCGACTAAAATTAAATAAAATCCAAGACAGGGAAATTTTTTCCAAAATTCATAACAGTTCACAAGGCAGTCGGGACAAAATAAAACGAATTGGAGTCGAGGGGAGTGAAAACCGACTAGAGAAAGAGAAGACCGGGTCAGGATGCCACACGCTGGCAAGACCCAGCTTCGAATGAACAATGCCAGCGGTAGACAATACATGAGCGAGCCCTCTCTCGCTGGAGCGATTCCTTACTCTCTGAAGCAAATCCATGCACTCGGGAATTTTCATCACTCGGATTAGGGACCTAAGCTCACTCGGGAACGGCCCCCCCTCGGTCAGGCTTCACCCAGTAAACTTACACTTAGCCAGATCCTTATCTTCATTCAAGAAGGTCACAGACCTGCTTCGTTCGGAAGCGTCTTAATCCCCACTCGGGAAATGATTCCCTTGGTTATTCCACTCGGAATCCACAAACCTTCCCTCACTCGGAATATTTCCCCAGTCATGCATCACTCGGAAGTATTTCAACCTCGATTCACTCAGAAGTGTTTTACTAACTCTTCACTCGGCATATTTTAATCTTCCTCACTCGGAGGACGCTTTACTAGGTCAAAGTCTCACTTAAAGATTCTATAACCTCATCCCCTCAGAATAGGCTTCTAAGATAGGCTTCACTCAGAACCATCTTGACCGTCCTTCCCTCGAAAGAATTCCTAATCAGTCAATTCTCAATCGGCATCATGACTATTCTTCCCTCGGAAGAAGTCATTTCGAACGCATACCTCTCGGAATCAGTTTGAGCCTACATCACTCGGAAAAGGCTCACTCGCCAAAGCCTCACTCGGAACGGTTCTAAGCCTTCTTCATTCGAAACAGGCTCTCACCACTATAATCCACTCGGAACTTATTGACTCAACATTATTCTTTCAACACCGTTCTTAGTCGATCCAAGTAACAACATAGCAATATAAAATATACATATATATATATATATATATATATATATATTCTTGTTCACAAATCTGACTGTCGATTCATATAAATAAGTGAATATGTTCAACAACAGATTACATGAGAGCCGGCCAAGGCTATATCGACTATATACAATCTGTACACTATGTACACTACAACAGCATAGATACCCATCTCAACAACATCCGATCATTTGAATTTGAAAACACCACACTAGGGGATTCCTTAAATCTCATTTATTTAATCAACTCAACATGTGAGTTCCACTTCGTTCAACAAGCATGCCTCGTCTATGAGCCACTAGCATGGCTTACACAAGAGACCGAACCAATTAATCTGACTCAATACATAAGAAGGTCTCAACATCCCTCGCTTTATCTCTTTCTAATCAACCCAGGCTTAGAATAACCTCTAAGCATTTCATGAATGATCGGACCAGGGCAACAACAAATCTCTACCCCCAAAACAATGTACCAATGATAGTACCTGTTGTCTCCATCCTCAAACAAAACACATAGGCATATAGCCACACAAATCATGGTTAAACACATATCAAGCTCAATATAACATCACAAGCAATTATGACAACCGGTCATAATGTACACAACCGCCTAATCTCAGTAAGTATACCTGGGAAGAAGAAGAAGGAGATGAAGAAACAGCCGATGAAGAAAGCTGGTTGCATGCACAAAGGAAGGAAGTGCTCACTCTCAAAGTCTTTTCTCCAACAGCATGAATAATGAGGGAGAGAGAGAGAACTGAAGCCCTTATACCACCAAGAGGGCACATGCGTAATTTCACCTGGCCACTTATTATTATTATTCAGCCACCTCTAACCAGTCAGCAATTAATCTAAATCAACCATTAATCAGCAACTAACCTTACTCGGTAATTAATTCAAAATCAGGATGTTACACATTTAAGGTTAGAAAGAGATGAGAGTTATGATGTATTTATGGGTATTAGTGAGTTTGGTGAAAACCCTAACCCTAAGAATTAGGGGAAAAATGGCAAATGTGATTGGGACAATATATTTGAGAGGAAATGTATAATATTAAGAATATGGATATTGGTAAATGGACTAATTTTAGGCATGTTGGGCTATGGTTATTTTGTAGCCTTTGAATCTAATGAATGAGGCTTGATGGGAAGGAATTCCTGAAGCCTAACAAATTATGGAAAATGATGTCTATAACATGTTCTAAACATGTTACGAAATTATAGATATGATTATGGTTAATTAAAGTTGGATTTGTGTCTTGAATGGTTTATTAATTAGGATTTTACATATATGATCACGTAGGACCCATTCCGAACGACGAGGCGGGCATATTGTATCAATCAAAATTCTTCTCTTGTGGTAGGAGAGGAGTTTTTATATTCTAATTCCATGAATTGGATAGCGTTTGATTGCCATATGTAACACTTGTATGTTTGCCTTGCTTTTGATGTTATGGAAATTTGTATTGTGTATATGATGTTGGTAATAATGGTTGTCAACATGCATTGTGCAATTAGAATAGATATCGAGTTCTATATGGTGGTGTGAATTATTCGGCAAGTGTAAGCCTTGAATATAATGCTTGTGTTATATCCACCATGAATGTGAATGAGTGTAATTGATGTGTGGTTAAGATTGGGTGTGAATGAATAGCATACCATGATTTTATAATGAAAAGTAGATGATTGAAATTGATGATGAGTGCCATTGTAAATGGTGAATGAATTTTTAATATGCCACATACAAAACTTGAAAACAAAGACTAAACTCAACAATGATAAATCCACTAAGAAATGTGAAGTGGTGTTGGTGATGATGATGTGATGATGTTTGATGAGTGGCATGTATAGGATGCATAGAGTGAGAAATGCATATGATTGGTATTTGCATCCATGGCATACTGCATAGCCGTCGTTGTTGGAACATTAGGGAGTTCCCTCGGCCGACCCAGTGGGAGGGTGGCTCGGTGCATGAGCAATTCTATTTTCCCCTGTGACTCGGTGTGTGAGTCACGAAGCCGCCCATGTATTGCTACGGGGAGCTACATATGGCCGACCCTTGTGGGGGGTGGCTATTGATGAGTAGGTGACCCCGGTGGTCCTTCGGATCACAGCCGCCATGAAATGAGTCATGGTCGGCCTGCAACACCATATACTAAATATGTGTTACCATGGTCATGGTGAAAATGACCAGGTGTTACAAGATGGGCGATGCGGTTTGGTACCACTAAAAGATTGGTGAAAATGCATGCAATTTGAGTATAAGTGTACACATTTTACTACTGTGATAGGGGTATGGTTAGATGATCATACTTGAATCCCATATTTGGTGTTCATATTCCTACAGTCAGATCTGCAATTGTTAAAATATTTTATTGTGTATACGTGTAACACCCATATATATACAAACATGCACTCGGATTTCCAATGACCCAGATTCAGTATATATATAGATAAGTGTATTCATTATACAACAAGCTATATGAGCCTGCCAAGGCTTTAGTACATTAAATGTACTCGAAACATAAAGTTATATACACAGCCTTATTGTAAACACCCAACACTCGGGTTTAAGACCATCACATCATCCAAACCGACCTACAAACACTGAAAAATGGTGTAGGGGTGAGCATTACATATTAAATGACAGATATTGGCTCGGATTAATCATGGAATCCGCATTACAATTATACATATATATCATCAATCATTCAACATACACTTCCATTCAACATAAGCAATCACAAACATCTTTCGATCGGGATTTCACCCATTTCACTCGGCTATAATGCTCAACTCACTCTTCTACAAGTATACTGATCCACTCGGATTTCACTCAACTCCGAGCCCTGCTCAAGGAGTCTGCCTGAGCCCAGCTCCAGGACTTAATCATATTCATCATATGTTTCATCATCTGATTTCCGATCGGTAATAGAAGTCCAACGCATTCCAGTGGCGAATCGGATGCATACGGTTTCATTCACTCGGCGTCCCACGCCAATGCACTCGGCATTTCATCAAGCGTCTCATTTCACGCTTAGTGCCCCAGGCACTGCCCCAAGTCCAACTCGAGGTCTTTCATCATATTCAATATTAGGACCCCGTCCTCTTCACTCAGGATTATACCCTTGTGGCACCCCACAAGGTGTTTCATTCCACAATAACTCAAGAACATGTATGCATATAAATTCAACTCATATTCATTCGATTGCCCACTCGGAAATCTGCGTTCAACACTCTATGCACTCGGCGTTTCACAGCAATTCAAATGACTCAGCCTGTATCACATCCACACGGCAATCACTATGCCATTCACTCGGCAATCACTATGCCATTCACTCAGCAATTACTATGCCATTCACTCGGCAATTACTATGCCATCCACGAGCCTCATATACATAGGATCCCTTCGGCTTTAGCATTTCTAAGCCTCACACTATTTTATATATAATTCCACTCGGGAATCAACACTAGTAATCATCCCTTGCCAATATTTCACTCGGATTTATCCTTTACAGTCAGCATTTCATGCTTTCATCTACAAAGCCTACTCGACATTCATCATAACAGTCCCCATACATGCATTCAGCATACGCATATACATCAATATCAAGCATCTCATGCATACAATCATACCATTACTCACGTAGGGACCAGTAACAAATCACACAATGCACTCAGCATTATCATGACATACATCTCAAGCATCTTAACATAGTCATCACCATAAACATCAACACATATATGGACGGAATTCAACAACATCAAGCAATATATATTCATCATGCATGTCCAGGCTACTACTCACTCGGAAATCAATCAAACAAACACATATTGAATACCACACATCACGATACAAGAGTTTCACCCGGAAAACCTGTCCATAAACTATGCACTTAAGATGCAATAGCTCCCCTTACCTGGATGAAGCTTCCAGGAGTCACATGGGCACTCGGCCCAGCCACAGCAGCACTCTGCTCGGCATTCCAACAGTGAGAAGAGCCATCATGGCTTCCACTCGTCCCAGCAACGTCCTTAGCTTGGAGAACTAGCCACCACTTCCACTCAAGTCTTCAAGCCATCAACACCCAAGTTCCACTCTGCTCACAGCCATGGAAGAATCCATGCTGTTTACTCGAGCAGCAACCTCCAAGGCTTAGTACAAAGCTGTTCTCCATTCGAACAGTACTATCCATGCATGCCTTCTTCTTCTCAACAACACAGCCTCAAAAACAGTGGACCATCATCCACAACCGAGGCACTCACACAGCTGAAGGCTCCCAAACTGAGCCTCATACAACCCATCACATGGAGGAAGAAGGAGAGGAAGAAGAAGCATAACCAGGAGGACAAAGGAGGAATCCTGAACCCAGCCTCCACACACCGCACCATGCTGTTGCACTCCTCCATGCTGTTCCTCACAGCAATACGTTGATTCCCAGCATATTCCACTCGGTCCTACACTATGCATGAGTGGAAGAGAAGACGAAGGAGGAGGCAAAGAGGCAGAAAGCCTCATGGATTCTAGAGAGAAGAGAGAGCATTTCTCTCTCTCATAAGAACATACACCAAGCAAAATGGAGAGGATGAGGAGAGAAAACGTGAAGCTGAAGACTTATCTCCATGCAGCCAGCGTCTGCTCCCATTTCAATCAACATCCCATCCTCATTAATGCAATCCCATCTACATTTAATGCTAGTCCTTTTTAATCATTACCCCCCTCCAGCATTTAATACACTCCACGTGGACCAAGGAAGAGGGAGAAGGAGAGAACCAGCCCATTAACCACCAAAGGCATATATTATTATTATTATTAAAATTATTATCACTCAATAATTTGCCCAATTGGCAATTAATCCATTAATTAACCATTAATCCCATCAATCCATAACCTTAATCTGAATTTTATAATTATTTGAAAATCTGGGATGTTACAATATGCATTAGCTTAAGAGCATTTGCATATAGCAAGGAAGTATGCCAAAGGTGATGAGATATGATGATGGTTGTGTTGAGAATGAGAAATTATATTAAGACAACATAAAAGATATGAATACCAAAATAACAATGTGAATAAGATAATGAATTGTGTGATAGTCCAATTATTGAAGGACTAGATCATGTATGTGATTTTACACTTGCTTGATTTACAAAAAAAGATTGTATATTATAATGATAGTTGATGATGAGTTGTATGTGAATGAAAGTATACATGTTGTGATACATATGCACATGATCACATGGTATTCATATTCATTCTTTTGGAATGTATGACTCACTCTCCCATGTTGTCCACTTTTTAGATTTATGATGCAGGTCACTCATGGGAGGAGTGAAACCCTTTTGAAGTACATTTTGTGGAAGGAGGTAAATAGATGTATAGGAAGTGCCTTGGCTGGAAATCTAGATTTTTGTATAGCATATAATGTACATGTATGCTTATTTTGCCATCTAGATTGTAGTTGATGATTTTTGAGGGTCATGTAGGAAAATTGGACCTTGGTGTGTATGGCCAATTTTCATTAATGACCCAAATAATGTAAAATGGTGAACTATGATGTTTAATGATGATAAATTCTATGAATAAATGATGTAATTCACAATTTGTAGCATTTCATGTAGTTTATGTAGAAATGATTTTAATCCTATGCATTGAATGAATGAGATTTGATGTTGATGTGTGAAAACCATTGAATGAACTTTTGAATGCTTGAAGGAATGTATATAATGCATTAGGATAGGCTGAAATAGTATAAGATGAGAATTGGTGTATGGAGTTGTGTGAAATTCACCTTTCTACATATGTCCTGCAGAACTCGCTCAAGCGAGTGGAAATCTTGCTCAAGCGAGATCCTTATGAATCAGGGGTGTGGCCTCTGGGCCAAATTCACTCAGGCGAGTGATGATCTCGCTCCAGCAAGATCGGCTTGGAATCAGAGGTTAGCTACTGGAGTTATTTTGCTCAGGAGGATGAGGCTTCGCCCGAGCGAGATCGAGTGGGAGAGGTACTGGACCATTTTCGCTCGAGCAAAATGGTCAGCGCTTGGTGGTTCGCTCAAGCAAGCAAGGGGAGAATAGATATTGGATGATTTTCGCCCAGGCGAGTCTACCTCGCTCGAGTGAAAATCGGACAGTAAGTTGCCTGATGATACTAGAGTAATTTCACTCAAGCGAGCATGGCTCGATCAAGAGAAATTGACCCCTAATACTATTTTCCCTCTCGCTCAAGCGTTTTCGCTGGCTCGCCCAAGCGTGGTCGTTGGGACTCGCTCAAGTGAGTGGGGCATTCGCTTGAGCGAGATGCCCCTGATTCTCCCAAATGCCTTTGTTTCAATTATATTTCCTTTCCTTTGCATTAAATCATCTTTTGTCTCATTTCAAAAATACCTTTGGCATATTTTAACATCATTAAACATCATGATGCTTATTCCCTTGAACCTAATCATACAACATCAATTAAATTAATTCTTTCACTATTTTTAATTGGAAATTCCTCGTGAAATCATTTTAATTTACCCTATCATATCTCCATATATGAGAGAGGTGTTTCATAGATCCGGGGTGTTGAATTAAAGCTTTACCACTTTATTTCTTTGTCCAATAATGATTTATAAAACATGAAAAATTTACCCCTTTTTTTCGGGGTCTCACAAATTTCAATTCAAAACATGGTCTCAAACCATTATAACATATTTCATCAACATATTCAACATAATATCGGATCCGATCTCAATACCGGTACTAGAATACGGATATTGCTTCATCCGTTCTATATGCAATACAGACTCAGCAAGTAAAACATCAAACATCAAGATCGGTCTCCTCTCATTAGGATACCGGATAATCATACCAGATACATATAGCACCGGCCTAAAACCTCAGCCATTTACTGGCTCTCGTGACTGGTCCCACACCGGATCACTGACTCTGGCTCAGACCAGTTTTAATATCATATTCATCATTTTAAATACATGCCATATAACATCAGTCATTTCTAAATGCACTCAAATCATGAAGTCAATACATCGTCCACGCAAGCAATCATTAAGCACAATTATATACAATCATCAATGGATGAAATCATGCATTTAGAATAGTTACCCCTCCTACCTCAAGAGAAGTAGTAATCACCGCGGTCAGATGGTTCCGCCTTGTCGATGGGGTTATTTCCTATATCACAATATATCACACAATTATTTTCTATTCAACCACCTTGGTTCAGGCGTCTACGCTTATTATTACGCATATTTAATGCCAAATCCATTAACGGGTTCCCACATTAATGGTTCCCAACAACCATTAAGCTTCATTAATGGCCATTCACCAATAATAACATCATTTCACATCACCAATAACAATTATTTAACACAATAAATGTTTCTCCACTCATATTTTGCATTTCCCCCAAATCATAGGGTTAGGGTTTCTCTAAAACCCAGCAACACTTATTAAATCACATTCCCAACATCAAAACCCAAAAACCCATAGTTCATACTCCTGAGAAATAGCAAGAGCTTACCTCAAGAGAAGGAATGAGAGAGTTTTCCAAGAGACGAAAAACCACATGAAAATGAGGAGAAAAGAGGGTGAGACTTCAAGCTCCAAGCTCTTCCAAGAACGAAAATAGGAGAGGAGAGATGGCACACTACTTTTTGCTTAGGGTTTTTAGAGAGAAGTAGAAGAGGAAATGAAGGAGAAGAGTAGAGAAGAAGAAGCAAAGTGCTTATTAAGAGGAATCCAAGAAGCTGACGGGAATAAGAAGGGAAAATGGGTCATTTGGCTTTATTTTTAATTCCTCATTAAATATTCATGTTTTATGATAAACAGGATCTCAGTTTGGGCTCAATACCTTATCCAAAAATTATTCCAAACACATATTCGGATTCCCAATAATATCTTTAACAGCCCTGACCAATATCATCCCAATCGGAGATACTTGGTCTGACACCTATATTTCAACCGGGCTCATTTTTAGCTTATCCGGTTCTAATAAATTATAAACAGTTCCCAAAAATCTTAATTTATTTGTTCCCAATATTTTGGAACATTAAATAACCCAAATATAATTATTTAATATTTATCTCCCTAATTAATCCTTTATTTTGAAATTTAAGGTGTTACAATATACATACATCACTAATTATTCTACTCATGCATTTGGAATGCAAACTTCTCTCCTACCTCGAGGGAAGACCCGTAATGATCCGCATGTTCCAAACATTCCGCCGTATAATCTGGAACACAATCTACACCAATAAACACATATGCATTCATACAATCAATAAGCCATTTCAAGGCATTCCTCATAAATTCTAAATAATGATTTACATATCGTAAGGCTTGTGAACAAGTTCTAAACTTGTCAAAACACCAATTTATACCATTGTGTTAGGCTTCGGGAATTCCTTTCTCAAAACCATGATTCTCTAAATCTAAAAGGGCTAACTATACCCAACAACAACAATATCTTATCCTTCCATCACCTAAGATGCATTCCATATTATATCAATCATTCAAATGTCATTATTGTCACTTAGAGTTCAACATGTGCCATCTTAGCCATATATGATCCATCATTAATCAACATGTTCAATTGGCACCTATCATGGTCTAAGACCTCATCAGGTCACATTCCTATTCCACTAATCCCTCACATTCACCATGGTTTTGGTGTCTACATTCATTATTCCCTATTTAAAATAACACCTATCTATATGTTTCACCATCAATGGTTCTCTATCATTTTCACTATCACTTATCACCATACAAATCAATACCCAACATTATTAATGTGATCTTTCATCATCACTATGCATTCTCCCAAAACATTGAATGGTATCCATACATAAATTTTCATACATTTCCATTTGGATCAATCCTCAATTCAACATTACATGTTTTTCCCCAAATTCTTAGAGTTAGGGTTTTCATCAAAAATCCAATATCCATTATCATTAACAATACCTAACACAATTTCTCATGGGTTTACACTTAAAAATCATTTTTCATATCATCATCACTCATTTCCCTCAATTCCTAAAGTTAGGGTTCCATTCAAAACTCAACAATCACCATTATCACTCATCATTTTCCACCATCTAGAATGCCATTTTCATGTATCCTTGTACACCCTCACAAAACCATACATTTATCATACCCCATCTTAGGGCATTGCATCAAAATGACTCCCAATACATAACCCACACACATATCCTTCTCAAAAATCATAATAACCCATAATCTAAGGCATAAACTTAACAAGATTAGTGAGAAACTTACCTCAACCAAACAAACACAATAGGCTCCCAAGAGGGAGAGGAAGATGACGAAAATGGAGAGGAGGGGGAGAGCTCCAAGTCAATACCATCTTCTTCATGCACCATGGGGCAACGAAAATGGGGGAGGGAAATGCACCAAGCTCCTCAAGGTTTTTGAGGAGAGGAAGAAGATGAAAAGAGAATGGAGATGTGAGAAGAGAAAAGGAAAATGTATTGCTGAGGGGAAGCCAAAACCAACATGAAAGGAGAAGGGAAAGTAGGACTTTTGGTTTTAAAATTTAACCCATCATTAAAATTTTACCATTTTACAACGTACAGGATCTCCGTTCGGGATCAATACTAAATCCAAAAATTATTCCAATTATATATTTGGACTCCCAATAATATTCTTAACAGCTTTGACCAACGGTATCTCAATCGGAGATACTTGGTCTGACACCCATATTTTAACCAGTATAATTTTAACTCCTTAAATCTCAATAAATTATAAATATCTATAATAAATCCCAATTTAATTATTTCCCAATTTTTGAGACATAAATCAACTCATATATAATTATTTTTTATTTATTCTCCTCAATTAATCATTTTTATAATTTTGGGATGTTACACTCTGGCTCAAGCGAGAATCACAGATTTTGCCCCAATTTGAGTTTCCAAGACACCTAACTCCTACGTTGGGGCTCCAATTGATACCAAACTTTACAGGCAACATATTCTTATCATTTCAGAGTTGCTGACAAAGTCTATTTGCCCAAATTCTAACGTATACATGAGATATATGCAAAGACACATTTAAGCTTAAATGTAGCATAACCAAGGCAACCTACCTAATGGACCTTAAGCTAGGTAAAGCCTACATACACAAGTCATGAGTAAGGTAGGGAGCCTATTGGTCCCTTTTGGGGGTCCTAAAACCCACCGAATCACAAAACCCCTAATCCGGTTCCTAAATTCCTCATAACTACACCTATTTCCATTAGCATGCCTAATATCAAGTTTCAATCATCATTCCTTACATTCATCCACATTCACACTCAACATACGAATCATACACACAAGACAATACCTACCCATTTTAAACAATCACACAATGGCTTTGTGCCATACATACATATCATCATTTCATCATTTGTGCAAGCATTAAATATTTATCAACACACCACATATTGTCTTCATAATCCAACTAAAACCATAAGTCTAATTAACATATAGTTCAAGTACACACCGGCTAATATCTCAAGTAATCTACTAAGCTAGTACACTATTCATACTTCCACAACTTTCTTGGCATTAGTTCCTCACTTGGCGCTTTCCTCTATGGCATCCACACCTTCCCTATCACTGTTTACTAAAAGAAAGAAAACCATAACAAGGGTGCATGTTTGGAAACAAAATCATAATTAATATAAAATGGTAAGCACAATGTAAAAGTAACAAATTCAATACTTTACCACTTAACTTCTGAAGTCCACTATAAACTTATCCTCATGCTAGGTTACAACAATCATCATCAACATTATATTCGTATGCATTTTACTAACGCTAGTTCACACATCATTATAATCACGTTAGGAAAAACACCACTGACTCTTATCATGCAATATGACGTATAGTATTCGGATACTAAAAGGATCGACCTTCAACAAGGGGTCCTACTTGACACCCCGTGAACCCGACTTGGTCCACCCAGCCCGACTTGGCTTTCTACCTTAACCACTGGGTCCTACTTAACCTCTAGGTAGCTCAACTGGATCTCAAATGACCACGAGAGCCAAAAACGAGGGGCGAAACATACCGTCGGTTGTCCCACACCATATAATCACATAAATATATCTCAATTCATATATTTCTCTATTAATAATCAATAATCACCTGGGGCGGCCACATAGACCAGGCCCCTGAGCATATATCGCCTCAATATTTCCAACTATCATCAATCATCAATGTACTTAATATCAATATTCATCATAAACTTTTAATTCCGTTCATCAAAATAATTACACACAATCTATACAAATTAGTTTACCAATTAATAATGCATTCTCATTATCATGCACGTACACATTTATCATTTCGGTATATTTTTACATTCCTTCATATATCACAAACATTACATCCTTTTCAAACTAAATTATACATCAACCAATTTTAATTAATTATGACATGAACACTCCCCTTACCTCGATTCCAAGCTTCAACGAGTTGTTCTCAGTGTCGGTTACGACCCATGACTAAATTATTCACCACTCCGCCTTCGATTTTGATACCCACTTCACTGGATGATCCTCCAACGCCCGTTCCGGTACCTACGAACACCGAAACAAAAACTCATTAACATTTCATTGCGTCCATCACCCTAAAAGCTATTTCCAAGCCTCTCATTACCATAAAACGTAAAATCATAGCCTCCCCTTACGCATGCATCTCACGGTTAGAGAGAGAAAGAGAATATATGAAAGTAAGCTTAAACTTAGAGGTATACAGGGACATACCTCAAGGTCACAACTCTAAAAACATGATTAATTTGAAGTTTTGACATGAAATCACTCTCCAATTGGAGCTAAGAGCTCGCAGCAATGGAAGAGGAAGCGGGGAAGAAGAAACTCGCGTGAAATTGTGGAAGAAGAAAAGAAAATTGAAATTTAATGCCTTAAGGGAAAAATGGTTATTTACCCATTTCTTTTCCTTCTTTTAAAACTTAAAAAAAACTTACCTTTTAACCCTTTTATAACTTTCAAACTTATCATTGCTTATCTAAATCTTATTTGAATTTTAATAATCTACCAATAATAAACTCATTTAATTACATAACATTTAATCATTTAAAATTGCATTTTATATTAATTGATAACGATTTCCAAAAATCTAAAATTTAATTTAAAGGTAGTTGTTAATATTTTTCCGTCAATCACGGATTTGGATTAATTACCTTGGATGTTACATGGGCAACTGTTCCTATATACTTAACATCAGGAATTTAGAACGTGCCATGGTTTAAAATCTACTCTATACAATCTTTTGAAGTATGCAACTACAACTGTAACTATAACAGATTTACACATGAATTTATCTGCTTATTTGAAAAAGCATAGAATAATTTAGATTTTTATTTTAAATGTTTGATGTATTAGACGATGTTCTAATTAAAGTTTTCTGGTTCGTAAAACATAACAAAATGTATAACTAGAAGGGCATTATCATCTGGATCTATGAATTTGATACATTTACCTGATATTAGTTCTTTAGTAAATTAATATGATGCATGCATTCTTAAGGGAGATATATTTTGTTTTTGAATTCATTTGTTTCTTGACGGAAATTGAAAAGTGAGGCAGAAAGTAATCATTTACATTTTTTGGTTTGATATTGTATTATTAAAGGTTATATATTTATATGTGTGTATCTATTTATCTTATTCAAGATTTGTTTTAGCTTAATAGTATTTCATTTGACTATTCTTATTGGCCTTTTAAGAGAATTTCTCCCTTGATTTATTAGTTGAAAGTTGGAACTATTGGCATGCTTGTGTAATGAAAGCCAATCATTCACTCATTTAAAAGGGAAGTAAAGGATAATGATCTATCTAGAACTCTCATTGATAAGTAATCTGGATTTTATTCAACTTGGTAATATATAAGCTTTCTAGTTGGAAAAAAGTGTTGAGATTTGTCAATAGATTTAATGTTGACCATAATGGGCTCAAAATTCAGTAGTTTGTCGCCATTTTATTCTAATTTAAAAAGAAAAAAACATGAAAATCTTACACACATAAGATGGTAATTTCTTGGCCTAGGAGGTTTTGAACCTGCTCTTGGGCGTGACCATGGTGCAGGCACTGGACCCCCTGACTTAGCATTTTGGTCTGGTAGGACCTGTACTATTCCATTCTTTTATTTTTTTCTTTCCTTAGCACGAGTATGCAGGTTTACATGTCATTCGAACGTTGTTCTTGCTCGCCCAAAAAATTCCCTGTGTGCACGTGTGTTGATCCTCACTCACTGTGCATTCACACGCTGCTTGGGCATCCAGACGCCTACCTGTCAGGCATACACAAGTTTCCTATAGGCTGTTCCCTGGCCCCTTTGATCATAAGCGTGTGGCCCTTAGCGAGTGAGCACTAATCCCTTGTGGCCTCTGTTACCCGTGCGCGCTTAGGTACACTACCCTAGCCGTCCAAACGACAGTTGTTTTCCCAATACTCATGCGTTTCTTGTCTCACATGTATTTATCCCTTTTATGGTCATGCGTCTTTGATGTCGTATTTCTTAATGATGATATAGCGGCAAGTTTTCCGCGTTGTAGTGTAGTATATTAAAGTGTTGTTCCACTGAGGAGTGGTGTTTCAACAATATGACTTTATAGATTCTAGGAAAGAAATGAAGTTTTGATTCATAAAATATGATGTAACTAAAAATCTAAAGAGAACGTTGATCATTTGATGAAATAAAGCAAGTAATGGCAAGTATGAAAATCAAATAAGAGACAGTGGGATTGGATTCATCTATCTCCCCCTAACGTACAACATATACATCAATATAATCGGCTTTCGAACTATTGATTTTTACGTCACAATCTTCAATCATTTGCATCGATTCCTTGACTAAAATATCAATAAGAATATATCCAAACCGTTGATCCCTCAATCGATTTGCAAATATTCCAGCCTTAAACCCAATTGTTTCGACGTTCATTGCTTTGAATATTATTCCTAATAATCAACAACGATGAGCATTCCAACCAAGTCAGTTTTCAAAATGTATTTTCCAATAGCTAGAGAAAACTATGATCAAGAAGCTAGTGATCAAGTAGGTTCAAGCATTAAGATCAGAATGCAAAACAAAAACCAATAGAACGATTATCGAATATATGAATATATAACACAATACATTGGGTTTAAGTTGATTACATCCAATCCCTACAAAAAGATTAGCTACTCATGTTATCTATACAAACCCAAGATGATTGGAGAAGAAAAGATGAAAAGAAAAGAAAAAATGGTCTTCGAGTGTTTCTCTCAACCCTTAAAGAAAAAGAAATCTAAATCCGCATGCCCCTTCCAAATTTTCAAGGTTTTCTTTTTATATTACCTGTCTCGCTTCAGCTAGAGTCAGCTCGCTTAAGTGAGCCAAGTTTGTTCACTCTGAAGGAGCCCTTTTAATCAAGATTATTCCCTCGCAGACTCGCTTGGGTGAGTGACTTGCTCAAGCTAGTCACGTCCCATGTTTCCTTTGTTCCATTTGCTTGAGCCCAGCATGATTCGCTCAAGCGAATTATGATTGAATTTATTTCTGGACAAATTTTACTCGAGCGGCTTGATCCTCGCTCAAGCAAATACCTCAGCATCAATTTCTGGATGAATTTCGCTCAGACCACTTCCCTTTCGCTCAAGCTAATCTTCTTGGTTTACTCTCTGGAAAATTCTCACTTAAGCGATCTGAGACTCGCTCAAGCGAGATATTCACTAGTGCTTTTTATTCTTTCTGCCTGTGACTTGCTCAAGTGAAACTATCATCTGCTTGAGTGAGTGGGTCGCTCAAGCATATTTCAAGTTCGCTTAAGCGAGTTCTTCTTATTTTTGGCCTTTTTCTTGCTTTCTCAAGGGGATTTATAAGTGTTACTCCTTCCTTCTTCTCTTCTACATTCCAAATCACCTATAATTATATAAGAAACATGATATAAAAGTCTCAAAAACACATAACATCAAAGATTTATCCGCAATCGCGCATTACACCAATTTAACTTATGATTTCTTCCAGATATCATAATTTCCTAACAAAATATTACTCAATTTAGCTCAAAGCAACTATACAATTTGAGCATTATCAAACTCTCCCCAACCTAGAATTTTGCTTGCCCTCAAGCAAAAATATTAAAGTGCCAAGATGATAACAGGGTTGTCTTAAATCAATACAATGCATAAAAAAAGAAAACAACTAAATGTATTTACAAACAACAACACATGGTGCCTTCAAGATCCATTAACATGATTTTCTAAATCTACAAATCACATAACAAGTTGAAAGCAATCAAGATTTGTAAAAATAAGAAATCCACTTTAATTCTCACAGGTGAGTGTTTCTCACTTGCCATCACTGATCATGTCTAAGCCATTATTTCATCACAAAAGAACAATTATATAAACAACATGGATCAATAGGTCATTGTAGGGTTGTAACGGGACTGGGTTTAGACAAAAAGTTCATTGTTTTATTGGGAATTCAAGGAGCATGCTGAGAGGAATAAGATTATGATTTACATTATACATTTTCAACTTCCTTAATATACACATACTCTTTTAAACTCCACATTTCATTCTTTTTCAACTCTTTTTTTTTCTTTCTTGCCTTTACTTATAATCAATCCCCCTTCTTTTTTTATTAGTAGATTTTCATTGAGGGATTCTTTTTCTACTTCTTTCTTTTTCATAATTTTCAGCCTCATACTTGCTCCTTTACTAGATAAACCAAAAATTTTAACCCTTCATGTATAAGCATTATCATCATCTTTTTCTTTTAGCATGCTATATAGGTATGAAATAAATCATACAAATGCTTTAGATAAGGTTTTTGAACAAAAACTTTTCAGCCCAAAAGCGTTTAAGAACAAAATAGGATTTTTATATACTGGTTGGCTTTTTGGCTCTAGTTTTCCCCTATATCTAACAAAATTGCCTCTATCCTATCCAAGCTCATCTACACAATGCCTCTTATCAGAAAATCATGCAATAACAGCCAGACACAACCAACGGGACTCTTGATATTTAGATTTCACTCATTTTCCAGGTTGAAAGGCTTGATTTCTTAATTTAAAAAGATAGAGATTCAAACTAATGATATGATATTTCATAAACTTGAAAATTCACTTCATGTCAATTAAATTCATCCACAATGCTATATTTTTCAAAATTCAATTGTTTCTTACTCATTCAAATACTAATTTTGATTCAACCTTAATCATCTTGTTACTTTCCAAAAGAACTACTATTATCCTATAATAATAAGATCAACATATATATAAAGCAAAAAAAATTTATGCGCCTATATATGCAAAACAAAACTAGTGGATAACATACTTCAAAACAAAATCAAACAAGAAATTTAACCAGCAAAGCAAAAAGTAAAGTAAAGGAACATGCTGAAGTAAACTAAAGTAAGTAGAAACCAAAGTAAACTAAAGGAAACATAAAACAACTAAAACACTCAAGGATCCACATCCTAACGATCCTCGACTAAAATTTCATTGACTACTTTATCCAACTATGCCACAAACTCTCGATCGTCAGGATCAGCTACTCCTGTGTCCAGCTCCCTAGCTACTCCAGTACCAACTAGTTCTGCCTCAGCTACAGGTTCTCCAATGTCAACCACCTATGTATCTTTCTCCTCTGTAAGTGCTGCTAGTGTCTCAGCCGGTGCTGCTCTCTCAGGTACCGTAGCTAATGCTAAAGAGCCACCCTCCTCTGGTAGAATAGGACTATCACCAAGCCAAGCGATGTAAGCCTCAAAATTAGTAGGGCACCGGAGGGTAGTGGTGGGAATACCATAGTAAATGCCTCTGTACAGATGGAGGATGGCTCTATGATTAAAGTTTGTTGCCTCTGGATATGGATTAGATAAGCTAGTAGATTGGGGTCGGTGGGAGGAACTGCTAGGATACTGTTAAACCCTGAAATACTGTTGGGTCTTTTAATTGGCAAGCGCACCAATCTTTTGTAGTTTTCAAATTTAGATATCGTTCCACTGAGATTGAAAGTTACAGTAATTCACAGTAATTTCTATTTACTATGGCAAATTTATCAAAACTTATTAACAAAAGAATGACTTATAAACAATTTATACAATATTCATAGAATTTGATGATTGATTTGTTCATGTGGTAAAAAGGTGATAAAGATAAAATTTATCTAGAAAGTAAAGATGTAATTCAGAATAATTTCAGATACTTGAAGTAAAAACACAGATTGACAAATTATGTTAGAATTAGGATCCTCACACTAAAATATAATGAAATGATTACAAACAAACATATTTAATTATCAAGTCCATGTCATTGTAGCTTAAAATCATTATAACCGATCCCTTGTGATATAAATTCTAAGTAGTCACCGTAAAGTCTGATCCCTCGTGAGCTTTCTCAATAAAAACTTGTATTATGTCCTGGCCTTATGGAAACACTAATCACCAAATCTATTCCTAGTAATTGACACATTAAGGATATTTTAACTTTTACTTTCATTAAAACATATTTTAATATGACATGAATAATCATTCTCCCATTTGACATTCATACTAATAAAACAAGTTTCAATATGCATGAAAATCATTCTCCCGTTTGACGTTCACACTAATAAAAGATTGAAATACTAATATGGTACATGAATCATAAATATGCAGAGGTCATAATTATAACATCATATAATAGATTGATTCACCAAATTCCAACATAAACAATTTAGTTACACATGGTAAAAGTAAAAACAACATTTACAGAGGTTGACATTATGAAGGCGTGGAAACACTTCACGATACAAGAGTTCACAATATTACACAACACTCTCAAGTATCTAAAAATCACTCTAAACATACAAACTCACAAAAAAACACTCAAAACTCGAAAGAAAGGAAGCAAGTTTTGAAACTCAAAACTGAAATTGGATGCCTTCAATGCCTTGGAAGTGGCCTATTTATAAGGTTGAGGAAGGGTCCTAACGCGTAGCGTCATCCTGACGCGTAGCATCAGGTTCCTGACTCAGCCCCCATTAAACGCACATGATTAAGGCCATTATTGATATTAATTAATTAAAATCATCAGCAAACATTGGGCCAATTGTCTCCACTGAGTTTTGGAGTCCACGTAGCTTCTGACGCTACGCGTGGGTATGATGTGTAGCGTCAGCATTAAAACTTCCCATGCTACGCGTGGAGTTGATGCTACGCATCAGCTCTCCAGTTCTTCTATTTCCTCTTGAATTTCTTTAATTTTTCACTACAAAACTAGAGCAATTTGATCAAGGCAGATAATTCTCAATAACTTCCATTTATTACAATAAAAACCTAAATTTCTAATAAATTAAACTAATTTTTATTATTTTTGACACAATTTTATTAAGAAATTTATTGTAAATTTGAGGACTAACAAATACCCTCAACTTGAGACATTGCTCATCCTCGAGCAAGAGAAAAACTTAAAAATAACTTTTGAAATCAAAATTTTTGAATAGTCCACAAATTTACCATAAAAAGTAATTTCACAATTTACCATTCAAAAGAATCAAAAATAGATGTCTTATGCAATAAAGGCTTAAAGATAAAAAAAAAATTACAATGTCTTATTAACAAATCAAGCATAATTTTAGGCTTACCTCACAAGTGTTTATTTCTGTACAAAGGTAAACTTTCAGCTTAATCGATCATAAAATCAAACAAATTCAATTTTGATTTTTATCTAATCAATGGTTATAAATACAAAGTCAACAAGAGTCACAATGTCTTTCCAAGGGTTGTAATGAGGCTTGGTTACAATAAATTATGCTTTTTCTTGAAAGCAAAAACCCGAAATCATGAAAGAGCATTTCACAATTTTTAGGCTTTTTCTTGGTCCAAATCTCATTTCCCTTCTTGGTGAATACCCCTAACTTAATTCTTTTCATTATTCCTTTTTCTTGTTATGGATGTATATTTCTTGAAAAGAACTAAGTTAATTTTCACCCCCTTCAAATATTCTTGTTCAAAAAATGCTTTTTTATTCAATCAAGTAAAGGGAATGGTTAAAAATGATTTACAAATTTAGAGGTGCCAAAGAAATTAATTTTAAGGCTCAAAATTGGCTATCAAAGGATATGATTTTACCATGGTAAGCTTTTTGCCCTTAGCTTTGTGTTTACCAAAAATATGTCTTGATCATGCTCTTGGATCCTTTGTACAACAACACAAATCAAAGAATTGAGCAAAATTAATTTGAATGAAATTATATCAAAACCCTCAAGTGTTTAGTGATCTCTCAGCTCACCGATTTTTTGAAATTATCTTGATAGTTAATAAAACCAATGTAATTAATTTTATCAAAATTCCTAAATTACAAAAGAATCAATAATTGATTTTAAAAATGGTTTTATTGTGTAAAAACCTTAAGTGTATAAATTTCTTTATTTTCAAAATTTTGATAATGTTTATTTTTTTATTTTATTTAGAAAATATGCAAAATCAAATCACACCACACAAAATAAAAACAAACCATAATATAATCCAAATATCAAACATACTAAAGTAAATACCCAAAATATCAAAGTGAAATCAAAGTGCTAATAATGAAAAATACAGAAAAAATAAAGATGGCTCTCAGTTCTCATCCTCCATGTGATCATCCTCATCCTCCTTATTAGCATCACCCTTAGTGTCATCATGAGCTCTAGAGGATCCACCTGCCTCAGGATATATGAGTTGGTCACCCGGCCAAGCTACATAAGCAGCAAAATCGGCTGGTGTCATAAATGGTGCCCCTCTCCCTGTATCCTGTACTGATAAAATGAATCATGTAAATGTACGTAGGCACGGTGAGAAGCAGCCATCATCTGCATCATATGTTGATGTTGTATACTCATCTTAGCAAATCCCTCAGTAATGGCATCAACAGATGGTGGCTGGACTGGTGGTCTCCTCCGTCTCTGGGTTAAGCCTCCTACTCAAGAGGTGGAAGCTCACACTGATGTACAAAATAATCTCTGTTCACTGAAACCTTTGGGACTCTCCCCGAAGAGCTAGTGAACTCCGGTGATGGCACCTGTACTCCCTGCCTCCTCAATAAGGCAGAAATGATGAAAGGGAAAGGAACAGGGCGATTCACCTTATACCCTAGGGCATAAAAGTGAATCTGCTCAGAGATAAGTCCTACAATATCAATGGTATGGCCCTAAAGGAATGAATAAAGAAGACAACAACGATTAACAGGTATAGAAGAGAGATGAGAAACTGGTGTAATATTATGGAGCATCAAATGAGACCATGCCTGAGCTATAGGGGTTAGCTGGGTCTTAAGGAGGTTTGATGGAGATCTTCCAACCTTACTAAGGTTAAAGAAGAGTCCATCCTTGCTCAAGAAATGAGCAACCTAATCCAAGAAGTATCCTAGATCACCATCCTCAATAGCAGTCTTATTTCTGTTTTCCATCCAGAAACAAGTATCACCCTCGGGAGTAGGCTCCCAAGGATTACCCAGTAGGGTACTAATAGTGTCTTTGTCATATGCAATATGCCGACCTCTCACTAAACTCGTCCTCTGCTGACTGATATTCGGTGAGTCCTGGCGTGTCCTATAAGCATTGGCATAAAACTCCATGACCAATATGGGATCCCCCCCAGTAGGTAAAGAAAATACAGGTCCCCACTTCCTCCTCTATATCTTATCCTGAAGCTCAGGATAGTCTCCAGCACTAAGATCAAGGACCTTCTCCCAAGTTAGTTTCTGGCCCTTGATCTGATGAAATCTTGCCCACTTGGCGTCAGTCCTAAACCTGGTGGGATCTCAGGGTCCCAATTGCTCCTCACCCTGAAGATTAGGATCTTCAGATGTGGTATCAGTATCTGTGGTCCTCCTCTGTCTCTTGGGACCAGTGGTGGGAATGGATTTCTTCGGTGCCATCTGTAAAAGAAAATTTATTTAAATAAAAATAAATCACTCAATTTACACACAGTAACATGCATCACTCAATATTTTTGGTTTTTTATCTATTTATATATTTACATCACTCATACAAGTAATTTAAAACATGCATTTTTTTTGGTTTTTAAGAAAAATAGAAAATAAATTCACACAACATACAATACAAAAATTAAAATTTATAAAACATACATATTTATAAAATTTAACAAATTTATTTATTTCTAAGCAAGAAAGTATAACAAACATACAATTTAAGAATATTTTATTAATAACAAAAATAAAAATGGGCCAAAAATATTTTGTTTTATTTTATTTTAAAATTAATACAGATAATAAACAATATATACATTTAACAAAAAATAAAACACAAAAATTAAAAACAAATGCAAAACAGGGGCTGACGCTACGCATGGATGGGACGCTACGCGTTAGCCCTATTCTGCCTACGCTACATGTCAGTTGGATGCTACGCGTGGGCTTACAGATCAGAAGCATGAAAACAGGGGTTGCGCAGCAGCAGCCCCTTTCAATACACATTTAATCACATATTTACCTATTTCTAACAGCAAACAAATCCCAATGGTTTTCTAATCCTAAACCTAACCACATGAAATTCTAAGAATTAAAAATCAAAAACAAATTAAGGAGAAGGGAGGAGATTACTTACTTGGTTTCCTTTCGAAATTGAAGAAAAATGGGAGAATATATACTTTTGAGAGGTTGAGGAATGGAGTTTCTAAGAAAAATGAGGCAGAGAGGGAAATTTAGGTTTTTAAAAACCTAAATTGGGCCTCTCTGGTTCAGTTTTAAAAACTAAACGCAAGCTCTGACGCTACACGTGGTAGGGACGTTACGCGTCAGTGCAAAACTTTTACCTCCACGCTACGCGTGGGGTTCTGTTTTTCATTTTCAAAATTTTAATTTTCAAAAACCCTTTTTCTTTTAATTTTAAAAAACTTTTATTTATGAATCAAAGTTCAAATTAAAATTTAAAAAACACATATTTTTTATCTTTTTATTATTATATTGGTCATAAAAATTAAAGAAGAAATAATGGGTTGCCTCTCATTGAGCGCTAGGTTTAATGTCTCCAGTCGGCCATTACCTCTTATTAATCAGGTGGTTTCTCATATTTCTTTGAGGAATCACCAGTTCTTCTTTTCATCTTTCTCTGATGCTTGATTATCTGTCTATCATCAATAAATAGAGCAATTAGTTTTTGGGGATTAGGATGAGATAGTCTTTTTTCATCTTCTAGGTAAGCCTTGTCCATTGCATCAACTCTGAAACATTCATGTCTTTGATTGGAATATTCAAAAACATTAAAGCTTACCTCCTCATCATGAATTCTGACTGTCAGTTCTCCTTTGTCAACATCAATTAACAATTTTGCAGTCTTCATAAAAGGTCTTCCCAAAATTAGGGGGATGTTAGTATCCTCCTTTATATCAAGTACCACAAAATCGACTCTGAAGTGGTATTTGTCAACCTTGACCAATACATCTTCCACAATCCCAAATGGTTTTTGAATCGAGCGGTCTGCTAGTTGTAGAGTTGTCTTAGCTTTTTGGAGTTGAAGATCACCAATTTGTTTCATTAGACCTAGAGGCATTAGATTAACACTTGACCCTAAGTCCAACAGAGCTTTCCTTATTTTGATTTCTCCAATTGATACGGGAATGGTAAAACTTCCAGGATCTTTGGATTTCTCTGGTGTGTCATACGGTAAGACAGTACTACAACTTGCTTCGCATTCATCTATCTGAAGTATCAGATCAGAATTTTTTCCAAGTTTTTAATTTTTTTTTATTTTTTCTTTTTCACTTTCTTTCTTTTCATTCTTTTCATTTTTTCATTACAATCAATTTCAACATTAGAGAAAATAGCATTACATTGATCTCTTGGGTTCTGGGTTTTTGTAGTAAAACCAGAATTTTTTAACTCAGCTATTTCTTTTGCTAGCTGACCCATTTGTAAATCCGATGCTTTCCGGGCAGTCTCATTTGTTTCCATAAACTGCAATAACTGTTGGATAGATTCCTCAATCCTTGTCAATCTTGCATTGCCAGTCTGTGATTGTTGTTGTTGCTTAAATTGATTGTTAGGAGGTCGGTTGGAAGGTCCAGCATCTTGTCTCCAGCCAAAGTTTTGATTCTCCCATCCCTGTGGAAAATTGTTAGGAAAAGAATTACCAAGATTGATAGGAAAATTACCTAAGGGTATTCTTTGATGGATCAGAAAATTGGCTTGCTCTTGTTCATTTCTATCAGGGGCACAACAACCACATGGTTGTTCACTCATGCAATGTACACATTGTTTCAATTGAGTAGGGGGTGGTGATGACACTTGAGCAATTTGAAGTTTCTCCAATTGTTTGCTCATAGCCTCAATTTGTTGAGTCAGTAATTTTTACTGAGCCAATACTGTATCACTCACTCCCAATTCGAGCATACCTGGCTTTTTTAATACATTGGCTCTTTCATATTTTGCTTGTCGGTCACTAATGGACATTGATTCCAATATCTTTATTGCTTCCTCCACAGTTTTTCATTAATAAACCACCTGCACAAGCATCTAATGTCATCTTGAACTGAGGTAATAAACCATGATATACAATCCTTATCTTTTCAGCATCATCCAAATTGTGGTTTGGATATTTTTTCAAAAATGCTTTGAATCGTTCCCATGTTTCTCCTAAGGACTCATCATTATTTTATGAAAAAGAATGAATTTCTATCATGGCTTCAAAGTATTTTGAAGGGGAATAAAATCTTTCCAAAAAAATTTTCTCAACATCGGACCAATTCGTAAAACTACCGGGTAGACAAGATTTAAACCATTCTTTAGCTTTCCCAACCAAAGAAAAAGGAAACAATCTCATATAAACAGATTCTTCTTGATTGGGTTCAAAACCAATTTGCTGCATAATTCATAAAATCAATTAAATGCTTATACGGTTCTTTATGATTTAAGCCAGCAAATTGATTGTTTTGAATAATGTTTAATGTGGCAGGTTTAATCTTCACCGTAGCAACAGGTCCTTGGTACATTCCTGAAACTCGGGGTGGTCCATTGATAGCAGCAAGTTGTCCCAATGTTCTCCTTTGCTCAGCATCCATATTTGAATTTTCAAAATTTTCAAAAGAAGATGTAGTTGAAGAAGATTTAGTTTGTGTTTTAGATTTCAAAGACTTGATTTTCTTAACAAACTTTTCTATCTCAGGATCAAAGTAAATTTTCCCTGCGGTAGATCGGGTTTGCATACACAAACTATACAAAGAAAGTTAGTGTAACATTGATAAAAAAAATGAATGAATAAGTAAAAAGTAAAATTGAAATTTTAACTAAGGTAAAAAAATTTTACCATGGTAATTAAAAATTTACTATTTTACTGAATCAATTCAATCCCCAGCGACGATGCTAGAAAACTTGTTAAACCCTGAAATACTGTTAGGTCTTTTAATTGGCAAGCACATTGATCGTTTGTATTTTTCAAATTTAGATATCATTCCACTGAGATTGAAAGTTCCAGTAATTCATAATAATTTCTATTTACTATGGCAAATTTATCAAAACTTATTAACAAAAGAATAATTTATAAACAATTTATACAATATTCACAGAATATGATGATTGATTTGTTCATATGGTAAAAAGGTGATAAAGATTAAATCTATCTAGAAAGTTAAGATGTAATTCAGAATAATCTCAGATACTTGAAGTAAAAACACAGATTGACAAATTATGTTAGAATTAGGATCCTCACACTAAAATATAATGAAATGATTACAAAGATACATATTTAATTATCAAGTCCATGTCATTGCAGCTTAAAATCATTATAACCGATCCCTCGTGATATAAATTCTAAGTAGTCACCGTAAAGTCCGATCCCTCGTGAGCTTTCTCAATAAAAACTTGCATTATGTCCTGGCCTTATGACAACAATAATCACCAAATCTATTCCTAGTAATAGATATATTAAGGGTATTTCAACTTTTACTTTCATTTAAACAAATTTTAATACAACATGAATAATCATTCTCCCGTTTGACATTCATACTAATAAAACAAGTTTCAATATGCATGAAAATCATTCTCCCGTTTGACGTTCACACTAATAAAAGATTGAAATACTAACATGGTACTTGAATCATAAATATGCAGAGGTCATAATTACAACATCATATAATAGATTGATTCACCAAAATCCAACATAAACAATTTAGTTACACATGGTAAAAGTAAAAACAACACTTACAGAGGTTGACATTATGAAGGCGTGGAAACACTTCACGATACAAGAGTTCACAATATTACACAACACTCTCAAGTTTCTAAAAATCACTCTAAACTTACAAACTCACAAAAGAACACTCAAAACTCGAAAGAAAGGAAAGAAGTTCTTGAACTCAGAACTGAAATTAGATGCCTTCAATGCCTTGGAAGTGGCCTATTTATAGGGTTGAGGAAGGGTCCTGACATGTAGCGTCATCCTGACGTGTAGCATCAGGTTCCTAACTTAGCCCCCATTAAACACACATGATTAAGGCCATTATTGATATTAATTAATTAAAATCATCAGTAGAGATTGGGCCAATTGTCTCCCACTACGTTTTGGCATCTAGTGTGAGTGGGTTAGCCATTATTAGGCAACTAGGCAGAGTACTTGGCCACCTGGAAGTGGAGTCCACGTAGCTTCTAACGCTACGTGTGGGTGTGACGCGTAGCGTCAGCATTAAAACTTCCCTCGCTACGCGTGGAGTTGATGTTATGCGTCAACTCTCTAGTTCTTCTATTTTCTCTTGAATTTCTTTAATTTTTCACTACAAAACTAGAGAAATTTGATCAAGGTAGATAATTCCCAATAACTTCCATTTATTACAATAAAAATCTAAATTTCTAATAAATTAAACTAATTTTTATTATTTTTGACACAATTTTATTAAGAAATTTATTGTAAATTTGAGGACTAATAGATACATGCTGAAGATGGGGGGAAACCGGTGAAGGAGGTGGTGGTGATGGCTAGTGTAGAGGTGATGGAGATGGTGGTGATGGTGGTGGTCCTGCATCTAGCTGAACAGTTTCCGGTGGAATGCAGTACTGCTGGAGAAAGCGCCGGTTGATAGAGGGTCTGATAGGTCTGGTCATATGGACTTCGATACCATGGGTTGTGCAGAATCCATTAATGAAGAAAGGGAACCCCAAACTTCTCTTCACCTTCTTCCCTGAAGTCGAGGTCTTTACTTCCATCTTGGCAAACTTATGAATTTCGTCTTGAATGACATGGGCTATATCCATAGCTAAGCGAAGAGATAAGATGGTCTTCAGAAGATAACACTTCTGATATGTAAGATCCGAGACATGACCACTAAGGGTCACACTAGCTAACAGGAATACAGTCCAAACACTGGTTAGAAGTTGTTTATCCTTCCAGAGGATGCGGAGAGGATAGTCACCTTGGCCTCTTTGAAAATGGCAACCTAGAAGGCATAGAGCTCTCTCTAAATTAGAAGTGGGATAAAATTGATTATACTCCCTCATAAAATGGTAACCACAAGACTTTGACTGCGTTGCTATCAGTGGGCTACCCAAATGCTAATTAATGGTCTCCTGATCATAGGCTATGCAAACACCTTTCACAAATGTCCTATGATCACCAAAACTGTCCTTTAGCCATGCATTTACGTAAAATTCCCTTACAATGTCGGGATCAAACTGGGGACTAGGGTTAGCCAACCTTAACCACTTCAGGTCACGTAGCACTCCTATAAAGTCATCACATTCCCCTTGCCTTAAATCTACCAGTCACGCGGCAATAACGTTCCATTGTTGAATTTCCTCAAATCTCTTCGCTCTGTCTTTATCTCTGTATTTTTGGTTCCGAGGTGGAGAAGATTCAGAGGTGCAATGTCTCTTGGCACATTGATTACTTGATGGATTGGAGGAACTAGGATTGGTGGAAGCAGGAGGTGGACCGGTCGACTTGGTACGTGCCATCTGCAATACAAGCATAAATTTAGAGCACAAAATTGAACAATTCATGCAACCAAAATTTAAACACCTCATTAAACTAAAAATAAAGCATATCAACCCACTAGAAGACCTAGCTATCAAATCAGAATCTACAAGAACTCAATCACCTCACTATTGCATTTAATCAAACAATAAATATTCAGCAACTCTACATTCACCACCAACTTCAAAAATGAACACCCTTGATAGCAAATTTTTTTTGACCCATGTATTCTAAAGATGAGGTGACGAAGGAGTGGGAGAAGAAAAACAAGGAAACTTAAAGATATCAACATATAAATAAAAATATAAACTGTATTCATATAAATGAAACAACATTCAGAATATCAAAGAAAAGGGCAAAAATTACAATAACAGAGCATGAGACATGGAAGAGATGGAAGGAAAGAGAAAGAAATAAGAGACTTATTTACGTTTGGAGATGCGAGAGATGGAAGAAAAGAAGAAGAGGTTGAAGAGATATGGAAGAGATATGGAGCTGGGTTGCACCGAGAGTTGAAGAGGGACTCTTTAAGGGGAGAAGAAATGTGTTTGAAAGAAATGAAACTACTTCTTTTTGTTTTAAATCCTCTTAATAGTTTGTAAGCGCTTAACCTCGCTTATGTAAAGCAAGTCGCTTAAGCAAGGTTTAGATTTTAAAAAGTGTAAAGACGAGGATTCGCTCAAGCGAGCTCATAGTCGCTTGGGCAAAAAATAGACAAAACCATCAGGTATGAAATTTGGGCAAAATCAAATTCTTCAGATTTTTGCTTAAGCGCTCTCTAGACGCTTGAGTGAGTTAAACTATGAAGCAACTCCTTGTTCCCCAGTGAAGTTTTGCTTAGGCGAGATGGGCACGCTTAAGCGAAAATTAGACAGAAATTTTTTAATAGCAAGTTGCTTAAGCGGTCTAAGTTTACTTGAGTGAAATTCTTCCAGAACCTAAATAGGATAGGACTCGCTCAAGCGATTAAATTTTGCTTAGGCGAGTTTTAAGTCTGATGCCCCCTGATGCTATTTAAACATTTTCTCTTAGGCTAGGTATCCTCGCTTAAGAAAATTTATGACAGTGTTAATACAAAAGAAATTTTGCTTGGGCGAGACAAATACGCTGAACGGATATCCAATTATAAGGCAACTCACTTATGCGATAGTCAGGTCGCTTGAGCGAATTTCTCAAATAAACTTTTAACCAACTTTCTACAATTTTCACTTAGGTGACTAAGACCTCACAGAGTAAGTTTTGAAATTTGCTCAAAATCAACATAAATTTTAAATAGGTAAGGGTCATCCCAAATAAATTGTCTGGCATCTCTCAAAATCTTTTACTTTGTTGTTAGGAGTAATCATTAGAAATAACTCTGGCAGCTTTGAAATTGGCCATATCTGTAAACCATGGCCTTTCCTGGATCAACAATAGCTTTTCATCAAGAAAATCTTCTTGCACCTCAGGCTGTAATATTGTAACTTCTTTAGTAACAAGCCTTGATAGATGATCAGCAATATAGTTCTCGCTTCCCTTTTTATCTTGAATAACCAGATTAAAATCTTGTAGAAGAAGAATCCACCTGATTAATCTAGGCTTAGAATCAGGTTTGTTCAGCAAGTACTTTAAGGCTGCATGATTTGTAAAAACAATCACTCTAGAACCAATTAAATACTATCTAAATTTTTCAAGACCATACACAACTACCAGTAATTCTTTTTCAGTAGTGGCATAATTAATTTTAGCCTCGTTTAAAACTTTACTAGCATAGTGTATGGAATGAAAAATTTTAGATTTCCTTTGTCCCAGAACTACTCCTATGGCATAGTTGCTCGCATCACACATGAGTTCAAAATTAAGTTTCCAATCAGGAGCAACTATGATAGGCGCAAAAATCAACTTTTGCTTTAACAATTCAAATGTAGATAAACAAGAATTATCAAAATAAAAAGAAACATCTTTGTTCAACAAGTTACTTAGGGGTTTTGTGATTTTGGAGACATATTTGATGAATCACCTATAGAAACCGGCATGGCCTAAGAAACTTCTGACTCTTTTAACATTCACAGGTGGTGGCAATTTTGCAATGACCTCCACTTTAGCCTGATCTACTTCAATTCCCTTGCTTGAGATCTTATGGCCAAGTACAATGCCTTTAGTAACCATAAAATGGCATTTTCCCCAGTTAAGCACTAAATTTGTCTCCACACACCTCAGCAAAAATGCATCCAGATTCTCCAAACAAAGATCAAATGATACGCCAAATATAGAAAAATCATCCATGAAGACTTTAATGTATTTTTCAATGAGATCTGCAAAGATGGCAAACATATACCTCTAAAAAGTAGTTAGAGCATTTTAGAGTCCATATGGCATCTTTTTATAAGCAAAAACACTGAAAGGACAAGTAAATATTGTCTTTTCCTGATCTTCTAGAGCCACAACTATCTGATTATAACCTGAATAACCATCCAAAAAACAATAATAAGCCTGATCAGCTAGTCTTTCTAGCATCTGATCCATGAATGGTAATGGGAAATGGTCCTTCCTTGTTGCCTGATTGAGCTTTCTATAATCAATACACATTCTCTACCCAGTCACAGTCCTAGTCGAAATCAGCTCATTCTTTTCATTCTTTATAACAGCCATGCCTCCTTTCTTCGGAACGACTTGCACAAGACTAATCCAAGCACTGTCTGAAATCAGATAGATCATTCCTGCTTCCAACAATTTCATGACTTTCTTTTTGACTACCTCTTTCATGGTTGGATTTAATCTCCTTTAAGGTTGTGTTATAGGTTCATATTCCTGCTCCATGAAAATTCTATGCATACAATAGGAAGGACATATACCTTTCAAGTTTTACAATGTCAATCCAATTACTATTTTATTTTTATTCAACACTTCAATCAACTGCTCTTTCTCTAATTTAGATAAACTGCTGCTAATTAGAATGACTTTTGTCCTTTATTATTAAAGAAAGCATATTTCAAATGTGAAGGAAACTCCTTCAACTCTAGCTTTTAAATTTCAATCTCTTGATTTTCAGGTAGTTTCTCCATAAGTTTTTCATTAAGAGGAATTGATTTACTGACATCAAAATTTTGTAGAATTTCCTCCACTTCCTTGGCATCATAATTATTAAGCTCTTCAACTATACACACAAGAGCTTTTTCAAGAATGCTTGAATTACACAACTTATTGATTTCATTTTGAACCACTTCATTTTCTAAATCTAATCTAAAACAACTCTGTTTATCTGCCAAATATTTCATAGCTTCAAAGACATTAAAGTTCACTTCCTCATCCTGAACTCTCATTTTTAATTTTCCATCATCCACATCAATAATTACCTTGGCAGTTTTCATAAAAGGTCTCCCCAAGATCAAAGGCACCTCAGAGTCCTCTTCCATATCCATAATAACAAAGTCCACGGAAAACACAAACTTATCTACCCTCACCAAGACATCTTCTACAACTCTATAAGGAAACTTCAACGACGTGTCTGCCAACTATAAAATCATTCTTGTTAGTCTTATCTCCAGATCTCCTATCCTTTTCAACATGGATAATGGCATCAAATTGATACTGACACCAAGGTCCAACAAAGCTTTTCCCACTAGTAGAGCACCAATGGTAACAGGAATAGTAAAACTGCCTGGATCCTTAGTCTTCTGAGGCAATGCTTTTTGAATTATAGCACTGCATCTAGCTTCCAGTTCTATTGTCTTCTCTGAAAATCTTTTCTTCTTTGACAACAAATCCTTCATAAACTTGCCATAGGTAGGCATCTGCTCCATAGCCTCCATAAATGGAACATTAATCTGTAATCTCTTGAAAATATCCATAAACCAAGCAAATTGCCTTTCTTTGTCTCGCTTTGAAAGATTCTTCAGGTAAGGCATACTCTTCAGCTGTGGCAATGCATCATCAATTTTTTCTTACCTTTCTCAGACTCTCTTTTTTGATTTTTTTCTTTTTTACTCTTTTCTTTATTTACACTCTCTTTTTCTTTATTATCTTATGTCACTTTTTCTTTTTTAGACTCTTCTTTACCCACTCTTTTCTTTTCATTTTCACTCAGAATTTCTTCCTCAATTTTTTCTTTTTCACTTAGCTCCACTCTCACAATTTTGCCACTTCTCATAGTCACCGCTTTACAATGCTCCTTTGGATTTGGCTGCGTATTTGCTCCATACTGAGGTCCTTTTTTTATCAACAATTTGACATGCTAACTATCCTTCTTGAGTTTCAAGATTTTTGATAGACACCTTAGTATTTTTCTGATTAGTCAGTAAAGCCTGCATAAATTTCTCCAATGTATCCTCCAGCTTTGAAGTCTTTTCATGTAAAGAAGGATAATTCTACTGGTAGTTTCGTTTGTTCGATAGACCAGCTTCTGGTTTCCATCCTCCTTGGTTCTGGTTGCCTCTCCAACCTTGAAATTGTCGATTAGAATAATTGGAATTGAAATTACCTTGCCTAGGTTGATTTCCCATGTAATACACCGCTTCATCTGGAGAACTGCAATGTCTATTAGCATGCTTACCTCTACAGAAATCACATCTCAATGGTATCTGTTGCTGCATAGAAGAAGAAGAATACACAACATGTAATTAATAAGGTAGCTTAGCCATTTGCTGTGTCAATGCTTCTATCTATTGAGTCAAAATTTTGTTCTGGGCTAGAATTGCATCAGTGGTATTCAGATCAAGAATTCCTTTTTTTTAACCTGATGATGATCATGTTGAGCCTGGTAGTCTGTAGAAGACAAGGCTTTAATTATTCTGTTTGCTTAGTTAACATCAATTGTCATCATCGTACCTCCTGCTGCTGCATCTAAAATCATCTTACTATCTGATTTTAATCCATTATAAAAGATATTGAACTGGGCTATGTCTTCAAAACCATGATTGAGACATTTTCTCAATAATGATTTAAATCGGTCCCAAGCTTCACATAAAGGTTCTTCTACTCCCTGTCTAAAGGTAGAAATATCTAATTTTGCCTTGATAAACCAGGATGAAGAGAAGAATCACTGTAAGAATTTTTCTTCCACAGTTGACCAGTTACTCAAACTCTGATTTGGATAAGACTACCACCATTCTTTGGCTTTTCCTATTAAAGAAAAAGAAAATAATCTTAAATAAGCAGCTTCCAAATTAATTGGTTCAAAACCCATGGTACCAACCAATTCATAGAACGTTGATAAATAAGTATATGGATCTTTATATAACATTCCAGTGAATTGATGTGCACTTATGAGACCCAAAAGTTGGCTTCATTTCTAAATCCCTTATTGTCTGTGGAATGGAAATGCTAAAAAAGTATCTTGGACCCTACTGATTAGCATAATCTCCCAGTTTTCTCCTTGGAGGATTCTGATTATTATTTTCTTCTACCATTTTCTTAGTTTTTTCCTTTGTAGATGATTCTGTAATAGGTGTAGAAGAGGATTGTCCTGGCTCTTGCTGCTATTTTTTTGCTTTACCTTTGCTTTTTCTCAAAGATTTTTCAGGTTCAAGATCAAATTCCAACTGATTTTTAGATCCCTGACTTCTCAATAACATAAAGCAAAACTACTATGATAAGCGTCAGTACAGAAAAAGATCAAGTAATAGCAATAATGATAATATTCACAGTATTCATAATGCTTAAAAATATGAAATCAATCTTATCGAAATCACACTGCTCCCTGGCGGCGGTGCCATAACTTGATGTTGTATTTCTTAATGATGAAATAATGGCAAGTTTTCCACGTCGTAGTATAGTATATTAAAGTGTCGTTCCACTGAGGAATGGTATTTCAACAATATGACTTCATAGATTCTAGGCAAGAAATAAAGTTTTGATTCATAAAATATGATGTAACTAAAAATCTAAAGAGAACGTTGATCATTTAATGAAATAAAGCAAGTAATGGCAAGTATGAAAATCAAATAAGAGAAAGTGGGATTGGATTCATTTATCTCCCCCTAACGAAAAACATATACATTAATATAATCAGCTTTCAAACTATTGATTTTTACGTCACAATCTTAAATTATTTGTATCGATTCCTCGACTACGAAATCCATAAGAATATATCCAAATCGTTGATCCCTCAATCAATTTGTAATATTCCAACCTTAAACCTAATTGTTTTGACGTTCATTACTTTGAATATTATTCCTAATAATCAACAACAATGAGCATTCCATCCAAGTCAGTTTTCAAAAGGTATTTTCCAATAGCTAGAGAAAACTAAGATCAAGAAGCTAGTGATCAAGTAGGTTCAAGCATTAAGATCAGAATAGAAAATAAAAACCAATAGAATGATTATCGAATATATGAATATAGAACACAATACATTGGGTTTGAGTTGATTACATCCAATCCCTACGAAAAGATTAGCTACTTATGTTATCTATACAAACCCAAGATGATTGGAGAAGAAAAGATGAAAAGAAAAGAAAAAATGGTCTTCGAGTGTTTCTCTCAGCCCTTGAAGGAAAAGAAATCTAATTCCGCATGCCCCTTCCAAATTTTCAAGGTTTTCTTTTTATATTACCTGTCTCGCTTCAGCTAGAGTTAGCTCGCTTAAGTGAGCCAAGTTTGTTCACTCTGAAAGAGCCCTTTTAATCGAGATTATTCCCTTGCAGACTCGCTTGGGTGAGTGGCTTGCTCAAGCTAGTCACGTCCCATGTTTCCTTTGTTCCATTCGCTTTAGCCCAGCATGATTCGCTCAAGCGAATTATGATTGAATTTGTTTCTAGACAAATTTCACTTAAGCGGCATGATTCTTGCTCAAGCAAATTCCTCAGCATCAGTTTCTGGATGAATTTCGCTCAGGCCACTTCCCCTTCGCTCAAGTAAATCCTCTTGGTTTTCTCTCTGGACAATTCTCACTTAAGTGATTTGAGACTCGCTCAAGCGAGATATTCACTGATACTTTTTATTCTTTCTTCCTGTGACTTGCTCAAGTGAAACTGTCATCTGTTTGAGTGAGTGGGTTGCTCAAGCACATTTCAAGCTCGCTTAAGCAAGTTCTTATTTTTGGCCCTTTTCTTGCTTTCTCAAGGGGATTTCTAAATGCTACTCCTTCCTTCTTCTCTTCTTCATTCTAAATCACCTATAATTACACAAAAAGCATGATATAAAAGTCTCAAAAACATATAACATCAAAGATTTATCTGGAATCGCATATTCAACCAATTTAACTTACGATTCTTTTAGATATTGAAACACCCCTAATTTTCTTAACCTAAATCCTAATGTAATCAAGATAATTAATTAATAAAAATACGAGTAAATTTTTCGCGTTTGAAATATTTCCAAAACAGCTCAACGATTACATCAAGACTCAAACCACAGAAATCTGAAGAGTGAGATTTGATAATTTATAACTAGATCGTAAAATAAATCGCCCATAAGTGTATACAAAAATAGTAGAGTTTACAACGAAAGAAGAATATGTATACAGGGCACACGCCTAGTCCCATATATGAAGATATGAGAAAAGGCTCGGCAAAGCATGCAAGCATACAACACAAGCCTATTGGACCACAATCCATCTCACACAGTAGTAATACACATGCATTGCCTAAAATGTATTTATTTATATGGTCATGCAACATACATCCCCAATATCGATATTCCATAATTGACAACATTCAATTCAACCTCAAATCATGTATCATCAACACTTATACATTGCAAAAATAGGCTACACATCTAACATCATTTTATTCATCAAGTGGGTATGAATTCAAATACCCCAAATATCGATACATTATCCATTTATATTGTCATATATGATACATCCACCAATAACAATGATTACTAATACTATCATGTACATTTATTCATAATACAATAATTCACAATCGCTGCTGGCCAAGGCATTCCATTACTACTATTTACCTTCCCCAAAAGCTCTAAATTAAAATCATCATCTCATCCCATGATATTCCTGCATCAATGCTAAAAATGGACAACATGGGAGAGTGAGTTATACATTTCAAATGACGAATATGAATACAATTGAGATTATGTGCATATGCATATTAACATCATGTATGCTTTGCTAAGATCATCCATAATCATTATAATTCATTCATTCCAACAATATACATATATCATATTCATCAATTAATTCATAGCAAAGCAATTACATATACATATCATTCCTCAATGCCACAATGGGCCAATATCATTGTCAACAACCATAGACAAACAAGCCCTTCATCACATTGGGCCATCACATACAACATCATCACATTCAATATCTTTTCATTGTATTTATATTTTACATGTTGTCTTTTAGGTATTTATTTACCCATCTCATCATCACCATATCTCAATCCCAATCATCATTAATCATCATCACCTTTTGGCATATCTCCATGCTATATACAAATGCTCTTAGGCTAATGCATATGCACAATGGAATTATCAACAACAAATACGGATCCGACTATAGGAATAAACACCAAATTTGTGGGTCAAGCATGATCACATACCATGCCCCTACTGCAGTAGTATAATATGTACACATATCTCATAATGCATGCATAATCACCAATTTTACTGGTACCAAACCGCATTGCCCATCTTGCAACACCGATCATTTTCACCATGACCATGGTAAACAACGTAAACAACATAAAGGTGTTGCAGGCCAACCATGAATTATACCATGGCAGCTATGATCCAAAAGACCACTGGGGACACTTGCTCCTCAAGAGCCACCCCCCCACAAGGGTCAACCACATGCAGCTCCCCGTAGCTTAGCATGGGCAACTTCGTGACTTACACACTGAGTCACAGGGGAACAACAAGAATGCTCATGCATAGAGCCGCCCTCCCACTGGGCCAACCGGGGGAATCCCCTAACATTCCAACACCGGCAGCTATGATATGTCATTGATGCAATGCAATGCAAATCAAATGCATTCTCACACTATGCATCCTATCATGCCACTCATTAATCATCATCATCATCACCAACACCACCATACAATTCTTAGTGGATTTTATCATTATTGATTTTAGCCATTGTTTTCAAGTCTTAAGTGTGGCATTTCATTTCAATATATTTTATATCATACATGCAAGTTAATACTTACAACAATCACAATGGCATCACAAACATCAACAATATTCATCAATCTTTCATCAATATCACTACATAATCTCTTAGTGGATTTTCATCTTATTGATCATTACCATCGTTTCATATATTAGTGTGGCATCACAACAATTCATCAATATAATTTTAACCACGCATACAAGATCACACTTTTATCAAACACAATGGTATTCAAAGAATCACCAATAATAATAACCATTCATCATTATCCATTATCGACATCATCTCCGATTCATCGATTTATAATAAATACATTGTCATGCAATCATCCCTCATTGACTTAATCATCATACAGGGGTGTGTCATGCAACCACATCATTTAAATTTTCATTATCAAATATCATAACACATCATTAGTGGTATATATTCATGTTTTCATAACATACCAAATCAATATCAAATACCACCAAGACACACCATCATCATATACCCCTAATACAATCTCTTATTTTTACATAATAAAGGGGGTTTGGATACTATTAAGCTTATGACAAATTTCAACATTAAGACTTGAGAAAAGCTTATTTTAGTCTTAAAAATAGTGGAACATGTAATAAATATCACCTATTAGCCCCAATTTGATAACCATAAAAAGTTGGGTTTAAAACCCTCTTAAACTTGAGTTATACAATGCAGTAGGTCCGGTAGTTTACGCCTAATGAGAGTTAGAAATTTCTAATTGGGGTAAGACCAATTTTCACACCTCTGTAATATAATTATCTACAACTTTCATGAAGAAGTCGGAGGCCAAATGGGCTAAAAACAGCAAGGGAAAAGCAGCAGTTGAAAATTTCTGACGGTGGCAATTTCCACTGGCCATGGGAAATTCCACTGGCTGTGGAACCCACTGTTTAGACCACCCAAAATAGTCATTGTTTTCCATGTTTTGAGGTAGAATGATCCACTGGCCATCAAAATTCCCACTAGTCATGGATCTCACTGCTGTAGGCATCATTCTGTAGCTTTTTGACCCTTAAGTTTTTACCAACTTTGGGACCCCTTTTCACTAGGCTATTCAACTCCAATTTGCATGAAATTTTATACACAACTTACCTACCCTAATATTAATTATATGGAAATGTTTCAAGCCCAAATTATATCTCAATCAAAATCTAAGCTATAGGGTAGTTTTATGCATATTTTGGGCATTTTACATGACATACCAAATTACAATTGGCTAAGTTTTCGTCTAAATTCTCTATGGACCCATATTCACATATATAAATGTGACTTGCTCTAGCAAGTCTCATCCAATAACTCATTTACTATATCAAGATATTTTCTTGTGGCAATTCATGCCCCTTCTTGGCTAAACCAAGCATGCCAAATTGCAAAGTAAGCCTCTTTGGCCACAACCAACCATCCACACAAGTTTCATACATATATTATGACTTGTAGGTGACCTCTACATGAAGTTTAGCCCATTAAATGAGAATATCACCTATCCACTTCCTTGATTATGCATAAAATGCACTTTGTGAGCTATAATATTACCCAAACCATTCATACTTCATATCATTATGGATCATTCATTACAAACCCATCAATTCCCATCGAGGGTTCACTACACATTTATCATTATCTCATATATATATATAACTCCCAAAAATCAACAAATTACCAAGCACATTACTTATCACATTGTCAATCATCCCATAATTCCAAATTAATTATGGCAAGGCAAGCATGAATATAATCATATACATTAACCATCAACCATTTAACCCATGCAATTGAAATGTAAACTCCTCTCCTACCTCGATAGAAGAATAACAACTTGAATGCTCCGATCTTTTTGCATCATCATCTGGAACACAATCTACACAACACACATACATATTTGTATTCAATCAATAAGCCATCTCAAGGCACCATCACAACTCTAATTAATTGTTAACATCATATAAGACTTTGTATCATGTCCTAAACTTGCTAAAACACCAATTCATACACTTGCATTAGGTTTCGGTAATTCCTTTCCCAAAACCAAGATTTTCTAAATCTCAAAAGGGTTAACTTTACCCAACAACAACAATATTACATCCTTTACCAATATTGCTCCTAATCACATATAAGTCATCCAAATGTCATCATAAATCCTTTTAGCTTCTTTTAAGACCATCATCAATCAACCATTTCAAGTGGCACATATTATGGTCTAAGGCCTCATCAAATCACAATCTTATTTCATTTGTTTACCCCATCACAACCATCATAGTTTTGGTGTTCAAACCCATTATTATTCATTTAAAGGCCATACCCATCTATGGGTTCCCATACTAATGACTTTCAACCATCACTATTAACCATTCATCCTTATTAACGTCATCCCTCATCATCAACAAGTATCCTCCAACATCATTAATAATACCCATACTTTAAATATCATATATTTTCACCTAAAATTAATCCCCAAACCAACATTACATGTTTTCCCCAAATTCTTAAGGCTAAGGTTTCATCAAAAACCTAACCACCATTATTAATATTCATCAACCATCATCAATGGTTATTTTTCCTCACCAATATCATTCTCTAACACCATTAAGCATACATTCTACTCATATTTTACATTTCCCTCAATTCCTAGAGTTAGGGATTCATTAAAAATCCAACAACCATCATAATTAATCATCATCTTCCACTATCAAACACCATATTTTTGTGTACCCCTTTACACCTACTCAAAAACACATTTATCACACCCCACCTTTGGGTTTTACATAAAAATGGCTCTTATTCCTTAACCCACACACATAACACTCTTCCCATCAAATAAAAATCAAAACCTAGGGCTTAAAACATCAAGAAAATAGAGGAATTTAACTTAAGCTCCAAGCAATCCCAAGCCCTAGCATGAACACAAAAATTGGAGGAGAAGAGAAGAGCTTCCAAGCACCAAAATCACCTCTAAAATGAAGAGGAAGGGGCAAGGTTGATTGGGTATAGAAGGAGACTCATAAAAATAGTGAGTTCCATGGAAGAAGAAGAAAAAATGGTGAGCTTTTATGAGGGAGAAGAAAGGTAACGAAAATGAGGGAGATGAGAGGAGAGAGTACATATGAAAATGAAGGAGAGAAAGGAAGAATTAAGTTTTAACTTGGTCCTTCATTAAAACATTTCCCATTTTATAACAAATAGGATCTCCGTTCGGGTTCAATACTTAATCCAAAAATTATTTCGAATATAGATTCGGATTCCTAATAATATTCTTAACAGCCCTGACCAACGACACCTCAATTGGAGATACTTGGCCTGACACCCATATTTTAACCTGGTATAAATTTTAACTCTTAAAGCCTCAATAAATTATAAATAATCCTCATAAATCTTAATTTAATTATTTTAATATTTTTGGGACACTTATTAATCCATTTATAATTATTTAATATTTATTCCTTATATTTAATCATTTTTATAAAATTCGGGATGTTACAGATATCATAATTTCCTGACAAAATATTACTCAATTTAGCTCAAAACAAATATACAATTTGAGCATTATCAAACTCTCCCTAACCTAGAATTTTGCTTGCCCTCAAGCAAAAATATTAAAGTGCCAAGATGATAACAGGGTTGTCTTAAATCAATACAATGCATAAAAAAAGAAAACAACTAAATGTATTTACAAACAACAGCACATGGTGCCTTCAAGATCCATTAACATGATTTTCTAAATCTACAAATCACATAACAAGTTGAAAGCAATCAAGATTTGTAAAAATAAGAAATCAACTCTAATTCTCACAGGTGAGTGTTTCTCACTTGCCATCACTGATCATGTCTAAGCCATCATTGCATTTCATTTCATCATAAAAGAACAATTATTTAAACAACATGGATCAAGAGGTTATTGCAGGATAATGGGGCTGGGTTTAGACAAAAAAGAATCATTATTTTATTGGGAATTCAAGGAGCATGCTAAGAGGAATAAGATTATGACTTACATTATACATTTTCAACTTCCTTACTATACACATGCTATTTTAAACTCCATATTTCATTCTTTTTCTACTTCTTTCTTTTTCATAATTTTCAGCCTCATACTTGTTCCTTTACTAGATAAACCAAAACTTTTAACCCTTCATGTACAAGAATTATTATCATCTTTTTCCTTTAGCATGCTATATAGGTAGGAAATAAATTATAAACATGCTTTAGATAAGGTTTTTGAACAAAAACTTTTCAGCCCAAAAGCGTTTAAGAGAACATAGGATTTTTATGTACTGGTTGGCTTTTTGGCTATGGTTTTCCCTTATATCTAACAAAATTGCCTCTATCTTGTCAAAGCTCATCTACACAATGCCTCTTATTAAAAAAATCATGCAATAACTACCAGACACAACCAACGGACTCTCGATATTTAGGTTTCACTCACTTTCCCGGTTGAAAGGCCTGATTTCTTAAAAAAGATAGAGATTCAAACAACTGATATGATATTTCACAAACCTGAAATTCACTTTATGTCAATTAATTCATCCACAATGCTATATTTTTCAAAATTCAATTGTTTTTTACTCATTCAAATACTGATTTTGATTCAACCATAATCATCTTGTTACTTTCCAAAAGAACTACTATTATCCTATAATAATAAGATCAACATATATATATAAAGCAAAAAAAATTTACACGCCTATATATGCAAAAAAAAAATAACGGATAACATACTTCAAAACATAATGAAAATCCAACAAGAAATATAACTAGCAAAGCAAAAAGTAAAGTAAAGGAACATGCTGAAGTAAACTAAAGTAAGTAGAAACAAAATTAAACTAAAGGAAACATAAAACAACTAAACCACTCAAGGTTCCACGTCCTGACAATCCTCAGCTAGAATGTCATTGACTACTTTGTCCAACTGTGCCACGAACTCTCAATCGTCAGGATCAGCTACTCATGTGTCCTACTCCCTAGCTACTCCAGTATCAGCTGGTTCTGCCTCAGCTGCAGCTGCTCCAATGTCAACAACCTATGCATCTCTCTCCTCTGTAAGTGCTACAGGTGTCTCAAGTACCATAGCTGATGCTAAAGAGCCATCCTCCTCCGATAGAATAGGACTGTCCCCAGGCCAAGCGATGTAAGCCTCGAACTCGATGGGGCACCAGAGGGTAGTGGTGGGAACGCCATAGCAAATGCCTCTGTACAGATAGAGGATGGCTCTATGATTAAAAGCCTGCTGCCTCTGGATATGGATCAGAGGGGTCGGTGGGAGGACCTGTTGGGATAGATGCTAGAGGTGGGGGAACAACCGGTGGAGGAGGTGGTGGTGGTGGCTGGTGCGGAGGTGATGGAGGTGGTGGTAGTGGTGGTGATGCATCTAGCTAAATAGTTGCCGGTGGAGTGCAGTACTGCTGGATAAAGCGTCGGTTGGTGGAGGGTCTGATAGTTCTGGTCAGATGGACTTCGATACCATGCTCTGTGTTTTTTTTAGGGGACATGCTTAATATCTACAATAAAATTTTTTAAGATAAACTGCAATGAGAACCAAGCATAAAAGAAATTTACCCATAAAATTGGTGAACCATGTACATAGAATTTTATGATATTAATTGAAAAGCATAATTAATTTTAAAATTGGATTAGACTCTTACAACCAATACCTTTCAAACTCCACTATTTAGAACTACAATCAAAGATTTCTAGTGTTGCTACCCAATTTTATCTGGGCCTATTTAAATTTTTCAAAAAAAATAAAAAATAAAAATAATAATCCACTTGGGATTTGATTTTTAAGAAAAACAAGTGAACCTGTGGGCTTGTTCGAATTTTGAATTATTGATTCGGGCTATGATCTTTAAGATTTTTAAATCATCATTAGAACCATAAATTTTGAATCTAATCTTAGAGAAATTTTTTAAATTAAAATAGGAGAGAGAAGTTTAAAATTTGAATTTTAAAAGGGGATCAGGTTTTTATGATAAGAGATTAGAGAAAAATGATGAGAGGATTTTAAAGAATGAGATATAGTTTTTCAGAATGAGATAAGCTTTTTTTTAAAAATAAAGATGTATATATTATAGAATAAGATAGAGTTTTTTTATATAATATATATATATATTTTATATAGAAAAATAGAAATCAAGATAGCAAGATATTATATATATATATATATATATAATGCGCAGATGAAAAGGGGGAATGATATATTATTATATGTATATTAGACGCAAGCTCACGACTGGATTTAAAAAGAAGGGAAATGAGGCAATATATATATTCACGAAATTAAAGGATTAGGCATTAGTGAAAAAAAGGTTTTTTACACCGGTTGTATATAACTGGTGTAAAAAATAAAATGGTGGCAGCTTTGTAAATAGTTTAAAACTTTATACCGGTCTATATTATGAACCGGTGAGAAATAGTTAAGTTTATATCGGTCTTAATTTTTGACCGATGAAAAATGAGAAAGCTTGTACCAGTCTTACATTTGGACCAGTGAAAAAACTTTTCGTATTACCCATATGTTTTCCATCATTTTCGAGCCCTACTCAAAACTCCGCCCCTTCTCTACCCCCTTTCAACTCAATACTCGTCTCCCTCTCCCCCACCATCGTCTCCCTCTCCCTCGAAGCCATCGTCTCCTTCTTCTTCTTCAAAGCCTCTGTCTCTCTCTTCTCCCTCGAAGCCATCGTCTCCGTCTCCCTTACAGCCATCGTCTCCCTCTTCTCCTTTGAAGCCCCTGTCTCCCTTTCCCTCGAATCCCTCCTCCTTCATTTGTGTTGTTTTTGGTAATCTTTTTCATTTTTCTTTTGCAATCGCAGGAGGTTGTGAATCCGTTGTTCAACAAGCATTTGAAGCATTTTGGAATTGGCGAGAATTTGAGTAAGAACAATGGATGGTTTGCATAAGACATTGGTTTTGGGTATTCTGAGGCTAAAGAGGTTAGATTTTCAAACCCTAACAATGTCTAATATCTCTCTGTTTCTAAAGCTTATTTGGATTTTGGGTATGTTTCTTGAAGATGTGCCTTAATTATGATTCACTTCTTTTCTTTTTGGTTTTAGTGAACACTTGATACTGGTTTGGATGGTATCATGTTCTTTGTTATTTTTTGACGTTTGTAGCTTGATCCTGCTACTAAGGAAGCTTTTGATGTTTCCTACAGCAATATTTATGCGTTTCATGTCGCTTAAAAGTTGCATGAGAAAAGTGTTGAGAACATGGAAGTATGTTAATTCCGGTTCTTGCTTCTTGGATAGCTAAGTCTTGAAGCATTATCTAGGAATATTTAAATAATACTAAAAAGATCAAATGGATAGATTATCGTGTTCTAGTTGTGATTATATCATATATGCTTTCTTGTTCTTGGTTAGTCATGGCTATATGTTTGTTTGTTCTTTGTTGATACTGTTGCCCTATATCTTATTCATGCGAGTGTTGAGTTTTCTGAAAATCTCAGGGAGTCCAATGCAAGAGAGTTGCAAGAAGTATTAACTTCGTGGGTCTTTATGTTCCAGGGGGAACTAAACTAAGACATTTGAAGGTTACATTAGTGCTGAAAGAAAAGGATAATGACAAAGTCAGATCTAAAAGGGTACAGCCCAAGTAGCCAATCAGGAACAATGGCAAGTGAAATATGGGTAAATTAAGTAAGGATTAGGAATTTAAGGGCAGCTTAATTGATTTTAAATTTTTCAATCAAAATTTAAGTTACCGAGTTATCTACAATAATTTGGGATGGCTTTAGTGCCCATTTTTATTGTGTAAATGATTAAAATCAAGATTTAATTATAATACTAGGAATCTTCTTAACTGCTCAGAGCTTGATAAAACATACTATATAGCTTCCTCATATAAAAAAAAAAATTCAATCTTAAACTTATCTTAATTTGACCAAAAAATGGGCACATGATTAAGGCACTTAAGCCTTGAATCTGAGTTATAGACCGATGGCTAATTAATATGGGTTTGATTGGTTTAAATAGATTTCTTTCCATTACATACAGTTTTAGCTAATCTTTGACTTTGGTAAGCAAAATGAGGACATGGCACATGGCACATGCTGTTTTTTTTATCTTTATTTATTTAACCTGTCTTTTGATGACAAAGTCAGCAACCTAATGTCACAAATTCTGTTAGATGGCTTCAGACTCAGGGCTCAAGTTTAATTTATGAATTTAATTACAATATATGTTGCTACAGAACTAATTTTAATGTTGAAGAAGCATAGCTTCTAGAATGTATTGTATTTACTGTGGAATGCAGTTATTTGTTCATTTGTGGATGTGTTGTCAATATAGATATAGTTATAGTTAGGCAATAAGGATCTTATGCTACACCTGTGAATTTGAATTTTCTTCTGCCAATGTTTCCTAGTTATACTTGTTGCAACTGATGATGTGTGATCCCTTTTCTTTAATTGTTTCATGAATGTTAGACGTGCTCTGTCTTTTTCAGATATTAGAGCATATAGAAGGTGTTGTTGTTTATTTAGATGCTGGAACTACAAAGAGTTTCCAATTTGTTGGGGCATATCCTGTACTTCTAGAACTTGGAGCACGTGCTATTTGCAGTTTGGAAAACATGTGTGCACTTGATGCGGTAAGTGGTGGTTTCATTTTCATATGTGATTGTTGGCCAAGTTGTATTTCTGTGCTTTCAGTAAATTGCCAAGATTTGATCATCATTTGAATGGCCATCTGTTACGTTATTAAAAAATTGAGGACGTTGCTATTTTACTCTTATTTTTGAAAAAGATCATATCACCTGTTATCATATAGAATGAATTTTGAAAAATATCATATTTTCACTTCATGGTCTAAGAATTACAAATATACTCTCATTAAATATTAGGATTCGTCATATTTAAAAATAAATAAAAGTTATAAAGGCCATATATGAAATGTAAACACAAGCTAAGACCTACCTTATATAATAAAAAGGGATAAACAGTTAAAAGACAAAATATACAAAATAAGGAGAAAGCGATATAGATTAAATATTCAATATTTCAAAAGAAATATTAAAAATTTAGAAGTTAATAATTCGATTTTTTATTCACTAAACTATGAAAAGGGTTTGAATAATTATGTTAATAAATAAGATATTTTTCATTTTAATGATATATAATTAGGTATATATTGTAAAGTTCACGTGATGCTTTTACTGTTGACTTTTAATAAATAATTGTGTATTGCTATAAATGTGGTTCTTTTATTCTTAATAGAAACATTATGTTTATATTGTAAATGTGTTAACATCATCCTCTTTTACCAACTAGTTTTGCTAATGCATGTCTTGGTAATGTTAATTGAATTTTAATAAGTTTTATAATAATTATGCCTGATAATGTTATCTATATATTATATATTAATATTATAACACTTCCATCACACATTGAGATATAAAATTACTAGACAAATTAAATAAGTTTTAATGGAACATAAAATGGATTCCACAACATTCCTTAAAATTTGAGAAAATCAAATTTCATCTTTTAAATAAATTGAGAATTTTAGATCATCTGTAATCTTGTTATGTTTCTCTTTGGCTCTGTTTTTCCATCCTTTTATGATCATCACTGGAGTATTCTGTTTATGCAGATAGATATCTGGTCTCTGGAATCACTGCTATTGAGATGGCAAAGGGGGAGCCTCCACTTGCTGATCTTCACCCCATGAGAGTTCTTTTCATGATACACCGAGAGAACCACCCTCCACAAGTTTTGTTTTTTTAATACCAGACAAGTCAATATTTTTAGTTTTGATACACTGTTGTTTCATTTTTGTAGTTCTCTTGGGCATACTTGTAGTTGTTATTTGGAATGTAATTGAATTTGGATTGGCATTGGTATAAAATTGAATTTGGATAGGCATTTGCATGCAATTAAATTTGGATTAGCATTAGCATGTATTGAAAGTGACCAGGATTGAAATCTTAATAAAGGAAACAAAAGGAAAGTAAAAAATAAGAAAAAAGAAAAAAACAGGTTTTTACACCGGTTGTAGTAAACAACCGGTGTTAAAAGTTTACTTTTTTGTACCGAGGGTTTTAAATGTGACCAGTGTAAAATTTAATATTTACACCGGTTTTTAACAATTGGACCAGTGTAAAATATTACATTTTACACCAGTTAAAATACAAAGGACCGGTGTAAAAACTATTTTTCTCACAAGAGGCTAGAGAAATTCAGCCCTATCAAGAGGTAATTGAGACCATCAACTTTGGGAATGAAGTGGATACAAAAAGGTCAAGATTGGCATTTCCCTTAGTCAAGAACAACAAAAAAAGATGATTAAGTTGTTGATGTCCTTTGGTTTGAAAAACACTGGGGCAATTTATCAGGGGGCATTGGTAACCTTGACATGATGAAATAAAAGTCTATGTGAATGACAACACTGCCAGGTCCCGAAATGAACAAGGGCATATCTATCATTTAAGTAAGCTTCGATATTGACCAACATGGATGGGAATGACTTGCCTATGCCCATAAGTACAAATACAATCAAGAGATACTTTGCCAAAAAAAAATAAAAACAGATTAGAAAAACAAAAGAATCAAAGTTGGCGCCCTATGCACATACCAATTAGGGCAAGTTAATGCCCTTGCATTGTCATATCGAGGCATGTCTAGATCATCGAGCAGGCCGTACCCTTTCTATATGGGGGCATGGATATCATCAAGCTAAAAATGTAGTAAAAATAATGTTTCATTCTTGTTGCAATCAACACCCCACTTAAGAGGGTATAACTACTTCCCATGCCAATGTAACCAAGGAAATGGTCTGCCATGCTGAGTCATTGCTAACAATTCCATTAACATCATAGTTCTTCACCATATTGGCTAAGGGCGAACAAAGCGGCAAGAGTAAAACAAAGGTACTAAGGGGATCATTTAAAGGTAAATAGAAGAAGGAAGAAGGAAAAGCAAAAAAAAGAAAAAAAAATAACAAAGCCAAAAAGAAGACTCAGAATGGTCTCCTCTCATTGGTGCCAAAAAGGCTCACCCTATTCCCTTTGGTACATGGCGTTGGGGTAAAGTTGCCTATCTGAAGTGACATATGTTCCCCCAAAGGATGAAACTAAAAGAGGCCAAGCGGGCTTGATTCTAGTATAATTAGCTTAAACTTTTTGTTGTGAAGGACACAACCTTGATTAAAAATATATATCATAAAGAAATTATGCTCACTAGGCTAAAAACCTGAAAGGGCGACCTAGGAAAAAATTAGAGCGACCTGGTGAGTTGAAAACCTGAAAAGGCGGCTTAAACTAAAATTAGGGTCAAAATTTTGGCAAAGTAACTAAAATTCCTCGTGTAAGCAGAACAGGACTAGACTGGGGCACAAGGACTATAGTTGAATTACTTTCTCAAAAGCAAGATCGAAGGATAAACTCGTCGTTATGATATGGGATCAAGATTCTTACTATTATCAGGGATTCACTGGAGGATCTGTAAACCCTCCTTACTTTACCCACTACCAAGCTTTTGACCACATTTGTTTCCTTTTTTCTTGCATTTGATTTCCCTTTCCCTGTACTTGATTGACTCACATGAATAAAATTGCTACCTTTTCAATACGCATTTATATATAAGACTCATTGATGTGATGAAACATGTGCTTTAACAAAATAAAATAAGGCAATAACAATTATTTTAAAAAAAGTCATAGGAGCGAGATGCTTTCATTATATGTTAGCACCTCAGACAAGAATCACAAGGACCGAGTCGTATACAAGCTTTGAAGATAGAGTCACCTTGTTCTTTTCGTTTCATCCATGAGTATAGCCCTAACATTTGTAAGGATTGCAGTTCTAAATGTTTCGCTTGAGTTTTAAACTTGGTTTAAAATTTCCATGTCGTCAGAAGATGTTGTCTTTTAAATTCCTTGTCCATGTCACCGAAGGATAGCGTCTTTTTAAAGTTCCTTGTTCATGTCGCCGAAGGATGGCGTCTTTTAAATTTTCTTGTCCATGTCACCGAAGGATGGCGTCTTTTAAATTTTCTTGTTCATGTCACTGAAGGATGGTGACTTTGTAAATTTCCTTGTTCATGTCGTCAAAGGATGGCATCTTTTTAATTTTCCTTGTTCATTTCACCGAAGGATGATGTCTTTTAGATTTCCTTGCTCATAGCATTGAAGGATGACGTCTTTTAAATTTCCTTATTCATGTTGCCAAAGAATGGCGCCTTTTAAATTTTGTTGTCCATGTCGCGAAAGAATGACGTCTTTTAAATTTTCTTGTCCATGTCGTCGAAGGATGGCGTCTTTTAAATTTTCTTGTCCATGTCGCCGAAGGATGACATCTTTTTAAATTTTCTTATTCATGTTGCCGAAGGATGGCGTCTTTTAAATTTCCTTGCTTATGTTACCAAAGGATGGCGTCTTTTAAATTTCTTTGTTCATGTCACTAAAGGATGACGCCTTTTAAAGTTCCTTGTTCATGTCACCGAAGGATGGCGTCTTTTAAATTTCTTTTCCATGTCATCGAAGGATCGTGTCTTTTAAATTTCCTTGTTCATATTGTCGAAGGATGGCGTTTTTTTAACATTTCCTTGTTCTTGTCGCGGAAGGATGACATCTTTTAAATTTCCTTATTCATGTCTCAGAAGGATGTCGTCTTTTAAATTTCCTTGTCCATGTCACCGAAGGATGATGACTTTTAAATTTCTTGTCCAAGTCGCCGAAGAATGATGTCTTTTTATTAGTTTCCTTGTTCATGTCTCCGAATGATGGCGTCTTTTAAATTTCCTTGTCGATGTCGCTGAAGGATGGCTCCTTTTAAATTTCTTGCCAATGTCGCTAAAGGATAGCGTTTTTTTAAATTTTCCTTGTTCATGTCGCCGAAGGATGACGTCTTTTAAATTGCTTGTCCATGTCCCCAAATGATGACATCTTTTAAATTTCCTTTTTCATATCGTTGAAGGATTGCATTTTTTTAGATTTCCTTGTTCATGTCACCAAAGGATGGCGTCTTTTAAATTTCTTGTTCATGTCTCAGAAAAATGAAGACTTTTAAATTTTCTTGTCCATGTCGCCGAAGGATGGCGACTTTTAAATTTCTTATCCATGTCGTCGAAGGATGGCGTCTTTTAAATTTCCTTATTCATGTCACTGAAGGATAACGTCTTTTAAATTTCTTGTCAATGTCACCGAAGGATTGCGTCTTTTTAAATTTCCTTGTTCATGTCGTCGAAGAATGGCATATTTTAAATTTTCTTGTCGATGTCGCCGAAGGATGGCGTGTCTTAAATTTCCTTGCTCATGTCGCCGAATGATGACATCTTTGTTTTCCTTATTCATATCGCCAAAGGATGGCGTCCTTTAAATTTCTTATACATGTCGTCGAAGGATGGCGTCTTTTTAAATTTCCTTGTTCATGTCGCCAAAGAAGGGTGTCTTTTTAAGTTTCTTGTCCATGTCGCCGAAGGATAGCTTCTTTTTAAATTTCCTTTTTCATGTCATTGAAGAATGGCGTTTTTTTAAATTTCTTGTCCATGTCGCCGAAGGACGGTTTCTTTTTAAATTTTCTTGTTCATCTCGCTGAAGGATGGCGTCTTTTAAATTTCCTTGTCCATGTCGCCGAAGGATGGCATCTTTTAAATTTCCTTGTTCATGTCGTCGAAGGATGGAATCTTTTTAAATTTCCTTGTTTATGTCAATGAAGGATAGCGTCTTTTAATTTCTTGTCCATGTCGCCGGAGGATGACGTCTTGTTAAATTTCCTTGTTCATGTCTGTGGCGGCCTTAATCCAGTAAATAATATTAAAGATATTATTATTTAGAGATTAAAATAAGGATAAATTTTTTTTTACAATTTAAAACAACCGTTGGAGGAAGAACACCACAAATAAAACTTTAACAATTAACCCTAGACTTTTTTAAAGACCTATCTCATATATGACGATATGAGAAGGTGAATAGTTTAAACAAACGTCTACTTAGGGTAATTAATTACATAATCACCATACAAGTGTTTACGAAACATGTAGTTTAATTCGAGAGCAAGAGTGGATACGAGAAGTGATCCAAGTAAGCATAAAGTGATTTCCAAAATTTAATAAAAACATGTATATTCGATTATACAAACATGCCATAAAGCAAAGAAGTGTGAATCCTAACCTAAAATGGCACAAAGGCATGTAAAACCAACTTTTGAGAATTCCACAGGCAGTGGAATCATTCCACTGGCCGTGGATTCATTCCACGTGGAATCCACTACCACTTGATAGGATTGCACAATTTCAAGTCAGAGCATTCCACTGGCCATGGGAATTTTCCACTAGCCGTGGATCACCCCCTGATCCTCTATTTCCCAATTTTCAAAGAACCATGCCTTGGGAACCTTAGATCATGTAATGCCTAGACTTTTTGAGACTTATTTTTATCAAGAATCACTTATATTAGGGTACAAAAATGTGAGGACATCACAAATTCATCAAGACCTTTTTTTGCATCAAATCTATTCATCAAATTAATCATCAAACCATGGCTAAATCATGCATCACATTGAATCGTAATCTAACAAGTTTAATATTTCATCCATCCAGGAGTTATCCCTCATCATAAACATGAACACCATCATAGTGGCTATCAAATTCACAATGTGTAATATCATGATCAAACTACCCAGAATCATTAACAAGGCTTCGAATTCATTGTCATGCATCATCAATACATATACATGCACATAAGGACTCCATGTCCAACATCATTTCATAGTTGCAATTCATCAATTCCTTATTGACATGAATATCATCACTATCACAATGGCATTCAAATACATTTGTCCAAGCATCACATAATGTTAGATACAAAAGAATATAGATGTAATGCTCAAAATGATATCAACATCATCACTCATCTATGTTGCCATTTACATATCCACACAGTTAATAATTATCAATATTGTCATGTACCAATTTCTTAAACCATCACAAGTACAATAACCGTCATTTTTGTGTAACACTAAGCTTTAACCAAGAATCATATTTTAAATGTTCAAGCCTAGGGTTTCACCATGTACAACACCTGAAATACTCAATGATACCATTTCAAGCTTAAACAACATTAAAACTAACAAATGGAACAACACGACAAGAAATCCTTGCCTCAAGGCTCCAAGCTAATCCAAAAACAAAAATGAGAATGGTAGATGAAGAACCCACAAGATATTTGCCCCATTGTCCTCTTTGATACTCATAAATAAAGTGTTTTACAAAGAAAATGAAGGTTTGTGTGTATGGAGGAGGGTGGACGATTTTGGCTTACTAGGGAGAAAGAAAAGATGAAGCAAAAATGAAAAATAGTGGGAGAAGAACATGAAATGCTAGAGGGAAAAAGAAAAGATGACCAAAATTGGTCAATAACCAAAGGATAAAGCCATGCACCATTTTTCTTTTTTCTGTTGAATCATAAAACCTCATATCCATTGGGTAAAAGGATGAAAAGTAACCATGAGAGAGGGGGAGGGAAAGCTACAATAATGTCTAGGGGTGAAATGGGATTTTTGGTTTTCTTTTATTTTATTTTGGCTCGTATTTTCACCGTTTCAAATCATACACTGTATCCAATTAATTATCGCTCCTCACCGAAAAAATTATTTTAAATATACCCTTGGAACCACAATAATATTCTCATCACCGTGTGAACTCAATCTCCCAAAAACAATTTATTGGGTTCCGCAACATCTGGATTATCATCCGGTTTCAATCAACCTTAATTTGCCGCTAAGCCACAATTAATCCATAATTAATTCTCCTAAGTATTTTGGGCCGTAATTAATTAATCATCCTCATAAAATAAATTATTTCTTAAAATTTGGGATGTTCAATGTCATCGAAGGATGATATCTTTTTAAATTTCCTTGTTCATGTCGCTGAAGGATGACGTCTTTTAAATTTCCTTGTCCATGTTACCGAAGGATGCATCTTTTAAATTTCTTGTCGCTAAAAAAGGCACCATTTAAATTTTCTGTCGCCGAACATGGCATCTTTAAATTTCCTGTCACCGAAAAGGGCATCCTTCAAATTTTCTTGTCGCTGGACATGACATCCTTTAAATTTCCATGTTATCAAAGCTGACGCCCTGGACAAAATTGGTCTCCTTAGTCTTTACTTATCCCTTACTGCAATACAGTAAAAGAAAAGTAAAGAAGGGGTAAGCTGTTGCTACCCAATTTTGTCTTAACCCATTTAAAATTTTCAAAAAAAGATAATAATAATCAATTTAAGATTTGATCTTTAAGAAAAAAAAGTGAACCTGTGGGTTTGTTCGAATTTTAAATTGTTGATTCGGGCTTTGATCTTTAAAATTTTAAAATCATCATTAGAACCATAAATTATGAATCTAATTTTAGAGAAATTTTTGAAATTCAAATAGGAGGGAGAAGTTCAAAATTTGAATTTTAAAAGGGGGATTAGGTTTTTATGATAGGAGATTAGAGAAAAATGATGAAAGGATTTTAAAGAACGAGATAGAGTTTTTTAAAATGAGATAGAGCTTTTTAAAAAATATATATCTTATAGAATGAGATAGTTTTTTTATATAATATATATGTATTATACAGAAAAACAGAAATCAGGATATTATATATATATAATACGCGGATGAAAATGGGGAATGATATATTATTATTATGTATATTAGACGCAAGCTCACGACTGGATTTAAAAAAAAAAAGGGAAAGGAGGCAATATATATTCACGAAATTAAAGGATTAGGAAAAGCATGATATGAGAAAAGGCAAAGCATAAGAGAAAAGGCAAATCAATTTATATATATAAGATGGATTCACGTTAAGAAGAGAGGGGAGCACGTAAAAAAAAATTATATATGTAATAGGCCAATCAAAAATGAGAGAGGAGAGGATTGGCGCGCCACTGATAAAAAAAAGCAAGATATATGGATATTATTATGATTAATTTAGGAAGGTAGAATTATGTATTAAATATACTTACACAAGAAGGAAAAAGGGAGGGTTGTCATATATATTGAATTCATGCACAACAGCTAGCAGGATACACATATACATTGACGCAACAAGAGAAAAAAGAGATTGACGCAGCAAGAAAAAAAAGGAATTAGGCGTAGAGAAAAGAAGGAATTTGACGCAGCAAAAGAAAGGGAATTCACGTCATAGGAAGAATAAAAATAACGAGTGATTTTCTCCTTTTCCCTTTAATTTTTTTGTTGTGATTGTTTTGATTCTTATTCCCCAGTGAATTGTAATAAAATAATAGGTATAATTAAACATGTGAAGTCCTTTCCTATCTAAAAAAATTTAATAATCAATAGCATAGAGTACCTTTTTAACCAAGTTAGAGAATTACGATTTAAAACTAAAATTGACAATGGTTTGTAACAAAAATCTTCATATTATGGATAAATTTGGACGGGACGTTCTGTTAATCTATGTTTTAAAAATTTAATTAATTTAGATAAAAAATAAAATTGTTATTAGCATATGACAAATATTAAAATCTTTATGTTAGAGATTAATTTGGATGGGACGTCTTGCTAATCTATGTTTTAATTCTTTAGGCCATAAAAATATTTTCAGTGATGTTGACATGTAACAAGATTAAAATCTTTATGTTAGAGATTAATTTAGACAGGACGTCCTGTTAATCCATGTTTTAATTTTATAAACCATAAAAATATTTTCAGTGATGTTGACATGTAACAAAAATAGAAATTTTTATGTTAAGAATTAATTTAGATAAGACATCCTGTTAATCTGTGTTTTAATTTTTAAATTAATTTAGACGATAAAATATTTTAATAATGTTGATAGGTAGCAAAACAAAAATATTAGAGATTAATTTGGACGAGACGTCTTGTTGATCTAAGTTTTCAAATAAAATAAATTTTTTATTTCAAAATTAATTTAGCTCATTAAGTTTTTTTCTCTCGAAAAAAAATAACAAAATCTATAAACCCATAGTTCCTTTTTTAATAATTTAATATTTGAGATAAATTTGACGAGACGTCCTGTTGATTGATGTTTTCTAAATCTTGACATTTTTAACTTACTTCACGTTTTTTAAAATAATAAACAAAAGAACTACGTAACTCTGATTTTTCCTAGCGCTTGGGGAATACGTAGGAGCAGGAGCAATTAATCTTGTCGGACCCAAATTAAAAAATATATAAATATATCCCATTAACTCAGGAAATAAAATCATAACACATTTTAATGACGACCCGATTAATTTGGATGAGACGTCCTGTTAATCACCAAAAAAATAACTTCAATCATTAAGTCGACAATAAATCCATAAAACATCTCTAAGAGGCTTAAATTTTAAATTATTAAAGATTATTCAAAACTTAAACAATTTAGGGTAATTGTTTAAAACGAACAGTGTGGGGTGCTAATACCTTCTCTACCTGTAATCAGACCCTCGAACTTAAAATCTTAATTTAGGACCAGTACCTTTACGTTAGTGTTTTTATTATGTTTTACCTTAAAAGCATTGATGGCGACTCCACGGTTTCCAGAAGGAATCTGGGAACCTAAATTTCTTTTTACGGTCGACCTCCCGCCGCCATCCTGGTCGCGACATCTAGATAACTATATGAGAAAGAATGCCTATAAATTATGGGAGATTGGTAAGGAATTAGGGGTTTGAGTAAAGGGATTTGAGGAGGTTCTAATTGATAGGATGGTTGAAGTGGAGAAACATGATAAGACGAACTATATAAGGTTTCTACTAATGTTCAATAAAGATCATGACATACAACATCAGAGATTTGGGGGAAAGGCATGAAGAAAACAACAATTGAAAAACTAATTATTGACAAGGGCTGTGAGGTTATTTGTATGCAAGAAACAAAACTGATGGATGAGGGACTGATCTTATGTGAAAAACTCTAAAATGAAGGTGAGGTGGATTGGGAGTGTGTAAAGGCTGTAAATAGAGAATGAGGACTACTAATGGGTTGGTTGGAGTCAAGCTTCACCAAGTTTGATGAGAAAACTAAGGAAGATTTTATTGCTATAAAAGAAGTCAAAACAGATTCAAACGTGCCATATGTGTTGATCAACGTGTATAGACCTTGTGTATGGAAGAAAAAAGAATTGTGGAAAAGACTAATGGATCTAAAAAAACATGATCTGGGTATCTATGGTGTATAATAGATTTTAATGTTATAGGAAAGAAAAGTGAAAGAAGAGGAGTAATGGGAATCTATTCACAAGGAGGCAGAAAAGTTGAGGACTTAAACCAGTTTATAAAAGAGATGGGCTTGATGGTATACCAATGATAGGTAGAAGATTTACATGGTATAGTGCAAATGGAAGAGCAATGAGGAGGCTTGATAGGATTCTGGTGTCAGATGAGTGGATCAATAAATGGTCAAACTACTCATAAGCGATTCTAAATAGAAGTGTATCAGACCACTGCCCATTGATCGCAAAAGATGTAAATATCGATTGGGGCTTAAAGCCCTTTTGTGCAATCAACTTATGGCTCCACAAAAAAGGACTCCCGAAAATAATTAAGAAGGAATGGGAAGAGAAACAAATGGAGCGAAAGGGTACCTATATATTGAAAGAAAAAAATTAAGCATGTAAAGAGTGTTATGAAAATGTGGAACAAGTTATTACTATGGTTATTTTTTCCTTTTATTATGGTTCCAACCACAGTTACAAGAGGCGTTGTAATAACCTATCATTGTAGTTATAATGACCTACTACCGCAGTTATTTCCACTTATTATTATGATTTCTTGAGTCGAAACACATTAGTGTGGCCTCGATTATGCTCAGTGCTATATACAATTTTATTGCCATCTAAATGAACCACTTCGGTTATGCTCTCGAGACCTACCTAAGAGGTTGAGCACCATCATTCCTTAGGTACCCTCACTATCATTCCTCATCATAAACCATCATATGATATGATGTATCCATAATGTGCATTACTTGACCATCCACGCAAATCATCATTCCTCGCCTAAAGCACGCTTCCTTTGTCTTTAGCGCACTCGTTCATGATACACAACCATTTCTGCACTCGGTGGTAGGTTCGTATTCCAACACCATCACTGCCATTGTAGCTTACTTACACATTTAGGAATATAAAATAGGTCATTCAGTGTGTAGCACACTCCTTACAAGTATCTCAAAGTTTTATGTTCAAGGGTTTGTCCTTTATAGCCATTTTCAAATAGGATTTTTGGCCAAAATAGGTTTCTTTTAAAAAATATTTGTGTTTTTGGGGTTAAAAAAAATATATTTAGTGGTCTGGGGTTTGTCACATCCTATTTGAATTTCATGAGTCAAATTCAAACATTGGAAAGGTGAATTCTACTCTTGTTAAGGGGGGAAATAATCAACAAAATCACCTCTATCAGGAGTCGAACATGTCACCCATAAGTCATAACATGATACAATCACCACTAGGCCAACTGATTCTTTGTGATAAACAAGGAATACTATTAAATATGATACTTTATATTCTTACATATATATATATACATAAAATAAAATAAAAACATATATATAATATATATATATAACATATTAAATATATATTAATATATATTATTTTGTTTATTATTTTCTGATTTTTGGCCAAAATATATATTAATATATATTTATATTAATATTAATATATTAACATTAATAGAATATATATTAATAGAATATAAAAAGTATTAATATACATATTTAATCATATATATTAATATATATAATTTATATATTAAAATATTAAATATAAATATATATTTTATATTAAAATATTTTAATATAAATAATTTATATACATTAACGTTAACATATGAATTAACGTTAATATATTATAATATTAAAATATGTTAATATATTATAATTTAATTTATAAATTATATAAAATATATATTTTAATATAAAATATATATTTATATTTAATATTTTTGATCCGATCCCAACACCGGTTCCCAAGAGCATGGTTTTAATGCTTTGCCAGATCAGCATTTTGAACAGGAGAAGTACGTCTCAAATACCTTATAATTACTTTTATACGGAGTACATACCGCCAGGGCACGTAACTCCGCCACGGCAAGTAACTCCGCCGGGGCACGTAACTCTGTCAAAGCACGTTACTCCGCCAAAGCTTATTACTCCGCCAAGGTGGAAAATATTGAATATCTTATACACATGCACAAAGTATTTCCAATGCATACTACTCCGCCAAGCTATAGGCGGAATATTGAATTTCCTATATTGCGTAGCGAGCCCATACTTATAACCCCGGCACGAGATTGACTCTGTCTTGAGAGGTTGAAAATGGGAATCACGCTGTCACGCATAAAAGGGAACAATGAATAAAATAATAAGGCATTAACGCTTTCCAAGCAAGTGGAAATACCCACTACAGCGATGGTGCTCGTGAACGACACAGGGACCCACTACCTTTCTTGTATTATGCCAGAAAACAAGGAACGGGTCCTACCAATAATGGAGCACCAGTAACAGGTATATAAACCTCAGCAAAAAGGTAAAGAGGGGCCCCCCTCAATTCTGAACCTTACACTTTTACTTGCATAATTCTCTCAGATTTGCTTTCTAAGTCTTACAGTATTTCAGAATACTGACTTGAGCATCGGAGAATAATTACAGGTACCACCACCAATTGTGTCAAGGCAAAGGAGGTTACTTCAGGCGGACTGTCACACCGCCCAGAGTGCATTGTATTCCGCCCCAGTATACAAGGATACTCCGTACTTGCTCATTTACAAATATCTCCTTGTACCAGATTGACATTACATGTACATTTTGAATTGTTCATCAACCATACTTTTACACCCCCAGCAAAGAACAGTTCAATTTTAATATATAAATTATATATATTAATATATATGATTAAATATGTATATTAATACTTTCTATATTCTATTAATATATATTCTATTAACGTTAATATATTAATATATATTTTATAATATATAATATATATTTAATATGTTATATATTATATATATATATATGTTTTTATTTTATTTTATGTATATATATGTAAGAATATAAAGTATCATATTTAATAGTATTCCTTATTTATCATAAAGAATCAGTTGGCCTGGTGGTGATGGTATCATGCTATGACTTATGGGTGACAGGTTTGACTCTTGGTAGGGGTGATTTTATTGATTATTTTCCCCCTCTGACAGGAGTAGAATTCGCCTTTCTAAGGTGCGAATTTGAATAGTCAAATATATTTTTTTAACCCCAAAAACACAAATATTTTTTAAAAGAACTCTATTTTGGCCAAAAATCCTTTTCAAATATATAAAGTTAATATCTTTTATCCAAAGGTCAACTAATACTTTTTATGTCTTATGGAACCTTTCTAGGATATTATTAAAAAAATTTAAAAATTAAGAAAATAATTAATCAAATCCTACTTAGGTGAAATTACCAACTTACCCCTATAGGCCCATTTAAGCCTATTTTTGTCTTTTCGTTGGATTCTTTGATTTTAAGCCATCTAAAATAATTACTAAGACCAATAAATTTATTGATTAAGTTTTGGAAAAAGGACACCAAAAATATCTTTTATTGTCAAATTGGTCCCTAGGGGTGGTTTAAGACCAATAAATTTATTAATTAAGTTTTGGAAAAAAGACCAGAACACCAAAAATATATTTTATTATCAAATTGGTCCCTAGGGGTGGTTTGGGCAAAACGGGGTCGTTTCATTGGTTTTTCCTTAACAAAACTTTTTTAAAAGTTTAACTTAGAAAACAATACTAATTTATTACTATTCTAGACAGTAGTTAATAAGCATTATAAATATTTTCAAAAATGTCCTTACATATTTTACCAAAATTACATTTTAGTCTTCTAATATCATGAATTTACAACTAAGGACAATGTCTTCATAACTCTAGCACCATTACAGCCCTTGTCCGTGACCTCCATATAGCCATTCTCACAAATTTGATTCAGATTCACATACTCAAAATAACACAAATCGTGGGTAACACAAATGCAAGTTGAAAATGTGACTTTTTCTATACTTTGGCATGGTAATGACATATATTTTTCACACAACAATTTAAGCATGCATTATGGGCAGTACAAATAGAATTTCCAACAAGAAAAATGTGACAAACATTCACCATATTCAGATGCAAACTTGAATCCACACGAAGTGCAATTTCATGTCAAACATTTAATAATTTTCACTAAGTACCTTGCATGCATTTCAACCAAGATTCTAGAGCAAGCATTTTCATTTCCAAACAACAATGACACTTAATTTTAAACTTATAATTTAGTCATTCAGAACAGTCTCAAAACACACAAGTTCAACAAAAACAACAAGATGCATGCATGTACGGTTCTAGGCTTTGATCATCATAAAAATTAATTTTCTTGTGGATCTGAATCTTTTGAACTTATTTTCATTTTTTCAAACAGTTATGAACTACTAACATTAAATCTTAGATCCATCAAGGAAACCCATTTTTAAAACGCTTAAAACTTAAAACAAATGAAGGTTTCAAAGGTAACATACATCCTAGCCTTGACCCACAAGCAAAAACCCACAAGAATCATGAAGGAATCCCCCTTATTTGGTATGGAGCTTAGCCGTGAATAGGGGAAGAGAGAAAGAAATGGTTACCTTACTCCAGTTTTGGTCTTGAACTCTCAGCGGCAACGATGGTCCGACCTTGTAGCTTCGGAAGGAAAAAGCAAAACTCCAGCCTTAAGGGTGGTGGCTTGGCCATGACTTGGAGAAGAAAAAGAGAGGGAGAGTGAAACTTTGGAAACTTAGGAGAATGTAAAATGTTGAAGTGGAGGAATGAGTGGAACTTATAGGAAAAAATTTAGGAGGTAAGGTAAGTGGAGTAGGGTATGGTCATGAGGTGAGTATGTGTGGGAGGAGGGTGGTGTTTGAATTTTGAATGGTTCAGTACAATGTAAAATTTATTTGGTATTAGAAAATAATATTAGTGAGACCTCGAGGTGACACTTGTCCTAACAAGACGAAGGTTAGGAGAATCACATGGCAACACATGTCCTTTATGAGATGAGGGTTGCATTTTCTTTTAATCTGGGTGGTGACATGTGTCCCAATTTGACAAGGATCCAAGTTTTCATGGCAACATGTAGCTTAACATGATGAGGGTCGAAATGACCTCGCACCAACACATGTTTAACAAGACAAGGGTTAGAATGACTACTCGACATCACATGTCCCCTAAGTGGTGAAAGCATGACACATGGCTTGCCAGAGTGATGTGCACGTGACACTTGTTAGTGAGGGGAAGAGAATTTGCCGAATGCTCGACACAGCCCCGCTAGTGGAAGTAAATTTTGAACATGCGACACGTAGTATACAGGGTGAGAGAAAGACAAAAGTTCTCTCTTGTTTAATTATTTTTTGGGTATTGGGGTCCACTTTGTTCACTTTCTTGATTATTGTTCCTTGTCGATTTGAGGTTCGAGGTTACCAAAAAATCTTAGAATATATTAAAATAATAATATTTTCATACTAGGTAACTTCCAAATAATATTTTGATGAATTAAATTCTTGATAACAAACCTTCACACATTCACGTACCACATCAATATCACTTACGATTATATGCCAATTACGGATATATTTTAAATACTCAGATAAATCACAATAATTAGCAATAAATCACATATACATGGAGACACACATATTATATAAAATACTAGCCACCCCTATGAAAGGTCGGGCTGTTACATCCTTTGCCTCACGAGCAGCCTATTCCCACTTGCCTAGGTGAGCCATGACCGCCTTGGCGAGCCCTTTTGTTTTTCCTTTTTTATGTTTTTCATTTGCTCACTTGTTTCTTGTTCATTTCCTTTTTAATTTGATGACGCATGGGGATGAGGTTAATTTAGATGAGATGTCCTATTAGTCTTATTCCATTTTCCCAAAGAAAATAATATTTTCAAAAGCGAAGAAAGAAAGGTTTATGGCAACAAGGTTAATTTAGACGAGTCCTTTTGTTAACCTCGTTTCCCTTCTCAAAACTTGACATTCTCAAAAATAATTTCGTGTTTTCATCATAAATAAAGTTAATTTAGAGGAGACATCTTGTTAATCTTTTTTTTTTAAAATAGGCCACAATCAAAAGGCTTTCAACTTGAAAAATGGGTTTAAATTAGACGAGGTATCCTATTAACTGTGTTTTAAACCTTACCTTTCTTTTATTGCTTTACACTCATCCATGCCACTCAATTGTTTTCTTTTTAAGAGGTTAAATCAATCTTTTGTCTATTTAAAATGTGTGTGATCAATTTAAGGTAACCGTTTTACAACAGACAATGTGGGGTGCTAATACCTTCCTCACTTATAATTTGACTCCCAGCTCAAATTCATTTTTTAATTGACTAATGTCTTAACTAGAAGGTTTTCCTGATATTTTCCTTTCAAAAATATTGGTAGTGACTTGTCCTTTTCAAATCAGTTCCTTTTACGAGGTCAGCCTGTAACATCCATAATTTTAAAATAGAGGATTAATTAAGGAAAATAAATATTGATAAATCTAATATGAATTATTTAAATGTCCTAATATATTGAAAATAATTAAATTGAATTTTAGGAATTGTTGGTGATTTATGGAGACCGGTTAAGCTGAAAATAAGCCCGGTTGAGATATGGACGTCAGACTAAGTATCTCTGAATGAGATGATATTGGTCAAGGCTGTTAAGGATAATATTGGGAATTCGAATATGTATTCAGAATAATTTTAGATGAAATATTGAGCCCAAACAAAGAGTCTGTTTATGAGAAAACGATGAATCTTTAATGAATGGGGTTAAAAATAAAACCAAAACCCAATCTCTTCTCTAAAACCCACGTTGGCTTCCTTCTCCTTGGGCAAAACCGTGACTTCTTCTCCTTCTTCTACTCCACTTCATATTTTCATCTTCTTCTTCCAAAGCCCTAACAAGTTGGTGACTTCTTCTTCCTTTCCATTTCCGTCTTGCAAAGAGCTTGAAGGAGACTAGTGGAGTTGAAGTCTTCTCCTCTTTCTTCTCCCTATTTTTGTGTGGTGTTCTCCTCCATTCTAGAACCCACTTTGTTTTGGGTTTGAGGTATGTAAGCTCATTTTTAGTAAGGTTTTGGTTATGGGTATATGGCATTATGTGTTTAGAAGCCATGCATGTAAATGGATGTTTATGAGGAGTATTTAATGCATGAGTTTTAAGGTGGGTTTTCATGAGAGTAAGATTTCTTGGGGAAGTAATGAAAATGGATGCATGTATGGTTAGAAGAAGAAGAGTATTTGTGATGGTTGTTGGGTTTTAAGAAACCCTAGCTTCATAAATTTGGGGGAAATGTATAATGGGGGTAGATGAGCATTTATTGTTGGCAATAAATGTAATTTATGATGAATAATGGCCATTGGCGATGGAAATTGGTTGGTGGAGGTCATTGATGGAGAAACCCATGAATGGGTTTAGCACTAATCTCATAATAAGGAATGGTGGCACCTAACCCATGGTGGTTATGGTGGGTAAAATGAAATAAAAGAGGTTGAGAGCTAAAATGATATAAACACCAAGTTATTGAAATATATGAGTATTTGAGTCTTGGTGGGTAAATAGAAAATTGATCGTGTGATGTGTTGTGATGTAGAAAGTGACCCCATTGACGAGGCGGAACCGTCAAACTGCGTTGATCACTACTTCACTTGAGGTAGGAGGGGGTAACTATTCTAAATGCATGATTTCATCCATTGATGATGTGAAAATATATATGTGATTATGTTGATGTGGTTTGAATGGATGATGTGATGATGTTATGATTTTGGATGCATTTAGAATGATGATTGTTGTGTGGCATTATGTTTGGGATAATGATATGATGTTGTGATTAGATCTTGATGATGAAATATGATGATGGTTTAAGACCATGTGTGAATTGAAATCCATGATATGAAATATCCCAAAGATGTATGCTGAATTGATGAATATGTATGCCACTAACTATTAATGAGTATAAGTTCTAAGGAGAATTGGAAATAATTGAGGATGATGAGAATATTGAAATCCACCAAGTGGTGGTGGTGAATAATCAAATGTGGAGTGGCATCTAGGATGCACAGTGTGAGGATGTACTTGATTTGCATTTGCATTGCATCCATGGCATATCATTGCTATCTATGTGGAATGTTAGGGGGTTCCACTAGGCGGGCCTAGTGGGAGGGCGGCTCAGTGCACGAGCGTATTGTTGTTTTTCCCCTGTGACTCAGTGTGTGAGTCACGAAGCTGTCCATAGTTTGGTGACGAGGCACCCTATGTGGCGGGCCCAGTGGGCGCGCGGCTCTATGGTGAGCGAGTTACCTCGGTGTCCGACGGGGCACGACTCTCTCGATGTGTGTTCGGGAGGGGCCCGTAGCACTTGTGGTGATTGAGGCCACGATGTTGATCCGTAAGTCACGGGGTGACTAGTGCTACAAATGGGCGAGAGCGGTTTGGTACTAGTAAAATTTATGATGGTGTAAGCATGCATAAATTGAGATATATGTGTACACAATTTACTACTGCAGTAGGGGCATAGTAGCACACCTATGCTTGTCCCACAAATTGAATTGATGTTGTATTCCCACAGACGGATCCGTATTGTTTGATGAGAAATCCTTGTGCATATGCATTAGCTTTAAGAGCATTTGCATATAGCTGGAGATATGCCTAGTTGAAAGCCCATAGTGGCAAATGGAGGAATGAGAATTGAAAAGGGAGAGTGTTGGATACTAACTCTATGTATGTATTTGGTGAACCAAATGAATGAAACTGTGAATGTATACTTGAGATTATGAAATATGCTTATAAATGATGTATGATGTTGGGTAAGATGTGTTATATGTGCTACTATACATGTATTTCATCATAATGTATGACTTTAATTCATTTGGATTATGTTACTCACCTCCTCGTTGTTATTTTTAAGGTTGATATGTAAATCCTACCGTTTTGGAGGCTGAGTTTAAAGAGGGTAAATATGGAATAGGAATATGTGAGCCTTGGCCGGCATGAAAATGTTTTATGGAAGTATATGATGTTCATATGCTTGATTTTGTAATTTAGTTGTAGTAATATGATTTTGAGGGTCATGTAGGAAAATTGGATCCTTGGTGTATGACCAATTTTCATTTATGACCCAAGGATGTAATTTGATGAATGATGATGCTTTTTGATGATTAATTTTAGGAATGAATGAACATCTATGTGAAAATTTATGTTTTGGTGATCACCTACAATGGTGTTGATTTATTATCATTTCATGAATTAGAATGGACTTTAATGGATAATGATGAATGAGGCAAGTTATAAATGTGTTATATAATGTGTAAACCATGTTGAATGTAAGTGAATTGTAGTACAATGAGTTTTGGCATGGTGTGTTGCATGTAAGGTGTACAATTTCGCATTTTCTGCATAAACTCTGTAGAACTCGCTCAAGCGAGTGAGAATCTCGCTCGAGCGAGATTGTTATGAAACAGGGGAATCGTCACTGGCCTGAATACGCTCAAGCGAATGGCCATTTTGCCCAAGCGAGATTGATGTTGAATCAGAGGTTAGCCTCTAGACAATTTTCGCTCAGGCGGAAGGGCGGTAGCTCAAGCAAAGGGGAAGAGAATTAGATACTGGACGATTTTTGCCTAGGCGAGAGATGCCTTGCCCAAGCGAAAATTGACCAGAGAGTTACCAATGCTTCTGGAACAATCTCGCTCAAGCGAGTCATGATCCGCTCAAGCGAGACTGGTACCTGATGCTTACCTCCTCCTTCGCTCAAGCATCTCGCTGACTCGCTTAATGATTTCTTTTGCATCTCGCTCAAGCGAGACTAGACTCGCTCAAGCGAGATGAGCCCCTGATGCTCAAACCTTTCATTCGCTCAGCCTTTCTCAGCGTCGCCCAAGCGTGCCTATGCTGGCTCACTCAAGCGAATTGATTTTCGCTTGAGCGAGTGTCACCCTGATGCTCATTTGTTTGTTTTCAAATAAACCTTTGTTTTTCATGCATTAAATTCTTATCATGCCTCACTTTAAGGGTGTTATTGGGTACGTCATGAATCATGGAACTCTATGAAATTACTTCTCTCAATTTCAATCATACAACCATCAATTTAAATTAATTCTTCCACTGTTTTTAATTGGACAATTATTATTAAATCATATTTTTAAATACCCTCTCATATCTTCATATATGGGAGTGGTATATCATAGATCCAGGTGTCGTACAGATAGCTTCACCACTTATTTTCTTTCCATTGAATTATGACTTATAAAAACGTGAAAAATTTCCCCGTATTTCCGGGGGCGTCTCACAGCCTCCCGCCATAGCCACTATCGCAACATAGTTCACTTTTCTTGGAGATAGAAATATCCTGGATGGAGTATTTATAGTCAATAAAGTTATGGGTGATGCAAAGTGAAAAAAGGAGTGATTTTCAAAGTTAATTTTGAAAAGACGTACGATGATGTCTCATGGGAATACCTCTTATACATGTTAAGAAGGATAGGATGCAGTGACAAATATGTGGATTTAGGGTTGTTTAAACTTTGCCTTAGTGTTGGTACTAGTCAATAGCTCACGTATGCAACAGTTTTATATGTTAAAAAGGCATAGGCAGGAAGACCCGTTTGCCCCTTTCCTTTTTTAGTTGTTGACAAAGGAATTGATGCTCCAATGAGAGCAGTAATTAGTAGAAACAAGTTCAAAGGATATATATAATCAGAGAGGATGAGATTGAAATATCTTGTATTTGGTACGTGGATGATACAATGTTTTTTAGAGAATTAAGCCAACTGAATATTCATACAATCAAAAGCGTTTGAGATGTTTTGAGACCCTGTCGGGACTAAATGTGAATTTCCAAATAAGCAAAGTGATAAGCATGGAGAGTAGTGAATAGGAAATAAATGGGTTGACGAGAATGCTTAATTGTAAAAAACTACCTCTCCTATTTTCCTATCCAAAAGTTCTTATAGGAGTCAATCAGAGAAAGCTCTGCACTTGAGATCCAATCATCAAGAAGATTTCAAGCGAGTTGTCTCTCTAGAAAAGACGGTTCCTATCCTTCAGTGGTCGATTGTGTCTCCTAAATTTAATAATTTCTTTTATTTCCTTGTACTTTCTTTATTTTATGTCATGCTTAAAGAAGTCATTAAAAACTAACCTTTCTACAAAGAACCTTCTTATGGGGTGAAGGGAAGGGAAATAAGAGTGTGAGAAAACTGCCATGGATTAAATGGGAAATGCTGTGTAGGTGTAAATGCCCCTCTTTTTATTTACTTATTTATTTCTTTTTTTTTGTATTAGTCTCTTTGCTAAAATAATGAAATAGAGGGAGCCTTGTTTTCCCCAAAAGCTTTTCAGTGCATGTTATATGAAACTAGAAAGTAACCTATCTTAAAGGGTCAAATGGCAAAGCATGCTTCTGAATTTTTCAAACCATGGAAAATCAAATTGGCAAATATAATTAATATAGATTAGAGAAAAGCATTACATGAAAATGGAGCATAAAAATGGCAATGACACTTTTTCACAAGCATTTCATGAGCGTCAATATAAGACCACCATCAAAAAATGCAAAGGGTGGAAGAACAACTATTTTAGATACAAGAACTAAACCATTTTTGCAAAACAAAAAAATAGCAAAAGGGTTCTTTCCCCATCTTCATCTTCTTCACCATTTTCATCATCTTCACCCACTTCATCATCACTTCACCACCCAAAATCACCACCGCACCTTTACCACTTTTAAACCCACTTCATTACCCATCTCCATCACCACTACCAACAACAACCCATCACTACTAACAACCCCCTTTCCAAACCCCGATTTTTAACAACCTACCACCACCAACTTCCATCTTTATCACCACCCATAACAACCCACCACCACTAACCCTTATTTTCTTCATCACCACCAACAACAACCCACCACCACTAACGCCTATTTTCTTCATCACCAACAACAACCCATCATCACTAATATCCCTTACCTTATCACCACTAACAATAACCTCTCCTCCATCATCACCATTTTCAAACTTATAACAACCCTAAAATCATCATCTCCTCTACCAAACCAACAACCTCTTTTTAAAACCCCTATCTTCAAAACCCATCAACACTATCTTCTCCACTACCAACAACAACCCAAAAATCACCAAATCCCGTCCCGTTCACTTACCCATAACAACTCCAAAACCCCCAAATTCATCAACCACCACACAAAAAAGAAGAAAAAAAGAAAACAAGACAAAATAAAGCTCTACCATCGGGTCGTCGCACTGCCATCGTCACCGTTGTCGCACCACCGCCGCCATCGTGCCGCCACCCCTCCTTTTTCTTGGTCTCATCTCTTCTTTCCATCTCTCTAACTCTCACTTCTTCTCTCTTTTTTAGTTCAAATGGCACATAGTTTCAAGGTTTCCTTTTTTTTTTATTTTTGGCTATGAGCCGTTGGTTCAGAGGCCCATGTTTTTAAAATAATAATGATAAAAAAATATTGAAAAAGAAAAATGTTTTTTTTTAAAAACAAAATGAAAATAGTTTTAGTTTATAGTGTTTTGTGTTTGTAAGTTAACAATGTGACTATGGTGAGTTTATGTTTTAGATATCAGTAGGGGAGGGGTTTAAACCCAAGTCCCCTATTTTTAAATAAAACTCGAATTGCATATTGGTTATCATCAATTTGTTTTGCTTCTTTGAGAAAAAAATATGGTTGTCTTGGTGGCAAGAGGAAGGTGTAAGTTTCAAAAAGGAATAGGTTTAAGTCCTTACTCTCTACTTTTCCTTTTTTTAGGTTTTTTCCTTTTTTCTTTTTCTTTTACCTTTTTATTATTTATTTATTTCTTATTATTTTCTTATTGATTATTGTTTTAGTTTCCCTTTTTATATCATTAATAGGTTCTTTTTTCTTTTTAAATTTTTTTAATTTAGTTTTACTTCTTTCTTTATTTTTATTTTACTCTTCTAGTGCTTGATGTAAAAACAAAAATCATCTTTCTTTTGTAGGTGTGTTAATTTATATTCGTTGTTGACCATGCTAAAAACTAAAAAATATATTTTCAATTTAATCATCAAATTTTAGATTCCTTTTCTTAGAACAAAAATCATCGTTTTCATTAAATAAATCATTCAATGGTCTCATAACAGTATCATAGAAACACTATGTACACTAACATTACAAGATCGTAAAGGGGTGATACACATACGGAATACTTCGTCTTATATCCTCCTCTAGCACAAAACACCTCTTTTATTAAATTCCTAGAATGCAATGAAGTCCTCTTTCTTTAAAGAAAAAACTAAACATTTTCCTTAAACAAAAAATCAAAGTTCCAACTTTCTTTTATTTCCTTTTTTCCAAAATCTCAAAAATTATTCAAAATCAAAATAAATATTTTTAAATTTCATTTTCAACCAAGAACTATGTAACTCTGATTTTCTGACGTACTTGGGAATATGTAGGAGCGGAAATAGTTCTTGTCAGGCCTATTTTCCTTTTAGTAATTTTCATATGCCTTTGTTTTATTCCGATCAATTTTACATTGTTACTATTTTATTTAGAAACATTATTTTACTACAAGGAGGTTAATTTAGAAAGGACGTCTTGTTAATCTTCTCATATTTTCAATCTCTTTTTCATATGTTAAATAATAATCCTTCTTATAAAAAGGTTAATTTGAACGAGACATCTTGCTAATCTTTTATTTTATTTTATTTTATCTTATTTTATTTTTAACTTTTTAAATTTTTATTTATTATTATTATATTTAATTTAAGATTAATTTGGACGATACGTGCTATTTTATTTCCTTTCCTTTCCTTTTATTTATTCATTTATTATTATTTATTATTATTGTTGTTGTTGTTATTGTTGATTTAAGATTAATTTAAACGAGATGTCCTATTAGCATTATTTGGAAATTTCCTTTTTTCCTTTGTCCGTGTCGTTTGTTTCCTTTCTTGGAGGTTAAATTAATTTATGGGTTACGTAAAATACGCGCGATTAATTTAGGGCAACCATTTTATAACAGACAGTGTAGGGTGCTAATACTTTCTTCACCTGTAATTCGACTCCTGAATTTAGAATCTGTTTTTTTATGATTAGTTTCTTAACAAAGGTGTTCCCAATATTTTACCCTTAAAAAATATTTTTGGCGATCCCATTTTCCGAAAGGATTTTGAAACTTTTTCATTTTCTTTTTACAGTTTGAGTCCCGCCACGATCCCAGTTGCCACAGTAGGGATAAATAAGTATGTGGGCCTGGAGTGGAGAACATTAAAAGATTCAATATGCCCCTAATGATTAAATGGAAATGGAGAATTATGAACGAAAAAATAGCCTGTGGTACAAAACTTTAGAAGAAAAATATGTGCCTTATAAGCACTTAAATAACAAGATTTTTGAAAAAGGCTCAAAGTGGAGGAAAGGCTTAGGGGAAATTGAAAAGAGAATCGAGAAGGAATATGGTTCACCAATACTTTAATTAGAAAGATAAGGAATGAGTGAAATAAAAAAGCATGAGAAGGAAACTCAAAGAGTGATTTGAGAGACTCTATTAAATCTCAAACATGAAAGAGTAGTCCATTATTGAATGTAGAAGCTGGAAAGAAGGGAGGTGGGCGTGGGAACTTGAATAACATAGAGGGATGTTTGAATGAGAAAAAAAACTATTTCATAATCTATTACAGAAAATAAATTTAATCGTTATGGATAAAAAAGGAACAAACTCGTGGCTATGGAGTATGGAAGTAGATAGGGCATACAATGTCAGATTGGCCTACAAGTTGATCAATAGATCCTCAAACTACATAGGGAGTGAAGAAAAGAAGATTTTCTCAACAATTTGAAATAATGTTGTGCCAACAAAAGTTATCACAATTGCATAGAGAATCGCTCACCAGGGGCTACCAATGAAGGACCCATTAAAGAGAAGAAAAGTGATACAACCCACTGCATATGAAAGGTGTCCATTATGTAATTCGTAAAGGAAACACATTCTCACTTATTTTCTCGTGTAGGATAACATGCAATATATGGCGAAAATGTTGTAATTGGGTACAACTCTATGGACTATTCCACCATGAGGTAAAAGAGCACTTTTTTAATAACCAACAATGCTTTACTAGAAAGAAAAGGATCAAAGCATGGAATATGGTATGGTTTTCTGCTTTTTGGATTATATGGGTACAAGGAAACAATGTAGTGTTTAGAAATGAAAAGATATGTGAAAATTGGATATTTGAAGCGATTAAAATCAAAGCTTGGACTTGGATGAAGTCCAAAATGGATGAGTTTCATTTTAGTTTTTTTTTTAGAATAAGATAAGGAGCCCAGAATGTGTTTGTTGAAATTGTAATGTAGAAACAGGGGACCCTATGACTATGTATGCGTTGGGTTGAATGAATACAAAATTTTCTATTTATTGATAAAAAAATGACATTATTAAGGTAATAATCACATCACACAATCAAACATTCTAACAATGATACTTTTGTAATGGGAGATATGCTCGATATACCTCTTTGTAAAATCTTACCAAATCAACAATTTTCACCACTTTTTAACATAATGAGTTTAAAAAGATGAAAATTAAGAGAGAATATGAATTTTGATTAAGATATTGTCAATGCAAGTAAGGAAGAAAAAACATCTAAAAAATATCTTGGATTGACACATTTATTGATTGTGCATGAAAAGTAAAAATGGGGTAACATTTTTTCCAAGCAAAGAGCATAAATTAAAAGAAAGAAAAAAAGGAGCTTGAAATTGAGGTTAACAACAAATAAAAAAACAAATTTTATAATATTTCATAAAAAAGTATGTACAAATCTTTTCTGATTGCAAAAATGCGGTAGAAAATATCAAAACAAAAATGTACATGATCCGACATTGTATACAATCACAATTAACATGCAATCCAAGATTGTACGCCTGTCAACATTAATAGTGAAACTTTTGAAGAATAAGTGATTGAGTTGAAAAGAATTTTTGAAAAATGAAAAGCCCTTGAAAAGTCAGTTTAATATTTTTCATTGAAGATTATTTTCTAAAATTTTCTTTCATAAAATAATTAACTACCTTTTAAAACCTTTTTTCAAAATTAACTTTTTTCACTCAACATGCATTTTCTTTTAGGAAGAAAAAAAACTGCCAATAAGCTGGACCAAATACTATGGTATAATACCTCACGAGAGTTTTTTGGTTGGGAACTAGATGATTTTTTTTAGGGAAGACTACTTACCTCTTTTAATAAATATACTTTCATGATATATACTATATATAGGTTCAAATAAAATCTGCGGAAATTCTTTTATCATCCTTTTCTTCAGATCTACAGTTTTATCTATTTTCTATTTTAATTTTCCATTGTAAACCCAATTATTCAGGGATAAAATTAAATTTTATTTCAAAATGGAATAAAGTTTAGTTTGGACGCAAAACTTTTCTAATTAATGCAAATAAGCTTTGGATGATGACCAAACTATGCCGATGAACTAGTTAGAGCGTGTTCATGGTTAAAGGCACGAAAGTTTTTCTTTTGTTATTCTATGTTTTGTTGATTAGAGAATCCGATAATGTGTATTAAATCGTGCTGATTAATGACATAGATGTTATTGATTGTATGACAGGGTTGTGTATATTTTATACTCAACTACTATAAGTTTATATATAGGGATGACAAAATGGGCCGGTATATATAGGGATGACAAAATGGGCTAGGCCTGCGGGCCGGACCGTTTGGCCCGTTAAAACGGGTCAACCTCTAGAGCCTGTTTTCCCAAATAAGCCCGGTCCGTTGGGTCTGTATTAAAATATAATTATACTGTTAATATATATATATATATATATATATATAAAATAATATATGAATAATTAAAGTTAACCGGTTAAAAAAATACAAAGTACCCTTTCCTTTCTAAATGTATTGCGTGCTAAGTCGACCCTAAATTAAAGACTGGAGAGCGTGAACCTTTCCTTTACTTTCTAAATTGAATTGCTGCTTGCTGGAGCATGATTAGCCAATGACTTTGCACCTTGCTGGAGCGTGCGTGAACACCTAATTAGCGTGAACCTGAAAGCGTTTTTTTGTATGCTGGAGCGTGAAAATGTTGCACGGGCCTTGTAGCTGTTGGGCGTGAGTCAGGACTTCTTGTGCATTTGTGGTTGGATCCACTTGTTTGGAAGCTCCACCTCCACTTCTTCTTGTGCATTGTGTTGGGTTGGGCTCCCAACTATGTGTCCAAAGGCCCAAAGCCCACATAGTGACCTAAAGAGGGAAGAAAGGAGTCAGAAAATTGAGAGAGAGAGGCCTCATTTTGCAAGGAAACCCGCAGCCATAGAGAGAGAGAAAAGAAGAGAGAAAAGAGTGCAGAGTTTCTGGACCAGCCCACTTCCGTCAACGATCTCTGTCAATCCCACCGTTGGATCGGCCAGAACCTTTGAGAGTGTGTTCTCAACATCCTCCTCTACATTCTCACCGTTCAGATTTTCAGTTTGACATCTGTAGGTGGAGAAATTGTGTTCAGACCGAGACCCTGTTCCAGTTCGCAGGAATTCTGACCAGCTTCGGGAAAACTACCATTTCTGATTCGTTAACCGTTGGATCGGGCTAAACGTTTGTTATGATGTTCCTGAGATGTGGTTCTAGGCACTGACCGTTGGGATCGTGGTTTTGAGGTCTAGTATGGGAGATATTGTGCTTGAACAGTAGCATGAGTTTATGAGTTTTCAGCTTCTTGTTCTCTATTTGAAAGCCTAGTTGGTTTGTTGTATTGGCTGGTAGTATGCTTGAACTTGTGCAGCATTTTAAGACTCTTTTGTACCCTTAATTTTGATCATAGTGGAGCTTGATTACTGGCTTGTGCCCGTGAGTTTTTATCTCTCAAATTGAGAGGGTTTTCTCACATAAATAATTGTTGTGTCTCTTGTGGTGATTATTATTGTGTTGCTGCCATATTGTTGTTGCTCCTCACAGATTCTTGCAAGTTTGGGAAAATTATATCCGCTGCGTACTTTGACACTTTAGTTGTGTATTGTTGTTTTTCCCATCACAGTGGTATCAGAGCTCCTTGGTTGGAGCTATATATATTACTTGTTTGAATGATGGAGGCAAATACAAAAATGGTTGCTTTGAATGGTACTAATTATCACTTGTGGAAGGGCAAGATGAAAGACTTGCTATTTATAAAGAAAATGCATCTTCCTGTCTTTGTTGTACAAAAGCCAGATTCCATGTCTGAAGAAGAGTGGGACTTTGAACACCAACAGGTATGTGGTTTTATTCGGCAATTTGTAGAAGACAATGTTTATAATCACATTGCCAATGAGACACATGCAAGAACTTTGTGGGAGAAGATCGAGTCTTTGTATGCCTCTAAATCAGGGAACAATAAATTGTATTTGTTGAACTGTCTGATGAATTTAAGATACAGGGAGAGTTCTTCCATTTCTGATCACTTGAATGAGTTTCAAGGGCTCCTAGATCAACTGTCTGGAATGGGTGTCAAATTTGATGATGAAGTTTTGGGACTATGGCTACTGAATACTTTACTTGAGTCTTGGGAGACATTTTGAGTTTCAATCACGAACTCAGCCCCTAATGGTGTTGTTTCTTTACAAATGGCAAAGAGTGGTGCTCTTAATGAAGAGATGAGAAGGAAGGCACAGGGTTCTTCATCTCAGCCTGAGGTATTTTTCACAGAAAATAGGGGGAGAAGTCAGAAAAAGGAACCGAAGACTGGTAGAGAGAAGAGCAGGAGTAAGTCCAAGTCCAGATACAAGAATATAGAGTGTAATTATTATCACAAAATGGGGCACATACAGAAGAACTATTTTCGGTGGAAAAAGGAGAATAAAGATAAGAAGGGTAAGCAGAAAGAGAATAAGCATAATGATGATCGTGTTGCTACTGCTACTTGTGGTGATCTTATTATTCTCAGTGACCATAAGTCAGTTAATCTTGTATTAGATGAGAGCATGTGGATAGTTGATAGTGGTGCCACACTGCATGTTACACCAAAGAAAGATTTCTTTACATCTTACACTTCTGGTGACTTTGGAGTGTTGAAGATGGGTAATGATGGTGTGTCTAAGGTGATTGGTGTTGGTGATGTCTGTCTACAAACGAACATGGGAATGCAGTTGTTTCTTAAAGGAGTCAAACATGCTCCAGATGTTCGTTTTAATCTGATATCTGTACCGTTGCTTGATGATTGTGGTTATGATAATCACTTTGGTTCTGGTAAATGGAGACTCACTAAAGGTAACTTGGTTATGGCTAGAGGGGAGAAAAATTCTAAACTGTATTGGACTAAAGCTTTGGTTGCTAGAGACAGTGTGAATAATGTGTATATGGAAGCATCCTTGTGGCATCGAAGGCTTGGTCATATCAGTGAAAAATGGCTTAACTACTTAGCTAAAAAGGATGTTCTTTTGGGATTGAAGAGTGCAGAGTTGGAGAAATGTTCTCATTGCATGGCTGGTAAACAAACCAGAGTATCCTTCAAGAAGCATTCTCCCTTTAGAAAGTCAGAGTTGCTTGAATTGGTGCATTCTGATGTCTGTGGCCCGTTGAAGGTAAAGTCATTCAGTGGCGCACTTTACTTTGTTACCTTTATTGATGACTGCTCTAGGAAGCTATGGGTCTATACATTGCAGAGAAAAGACCAAGTGCTTGAAAAGTTCAAAGAATTTCATGCTTTGGTCGAGAGGTAGTCAGGCAAGAAGCTAAAATGCATTCGTACTGACAATGGTGGTGAGTACTGTGGACCCTTTGATGTCTATTGCAAGCAGCAGGGTATCAGACATGAAAAGACTCCTCCTAAAACTCCTCAGTTGAATGGTCTAGCAGAGAGGATGAATAGGACTTTGGTTGAAAGAGTTAGGTGTATGCTTTCTGAAGCAAAGTTGCCTAAACATTTCTGGGGTGAGGCATTGCTTACGGTAGTGCATGTTATTAATCTCAGTCCTACAGTTGTTTTGAATACTGAGGTGCTAGACAAGATTTGGTTTGGCAAGAATGCTAGCTATGGTCATTTGCGTGTCTTTGGTTGCAAGGCGTATGTTCATGTTCCAAAGGATGAAAGATCCAAGTTGGATGTGAAGACAAGACAGTGTATCTTTATTGGTTATGGTCAAGATGAATTTGGCTACAGGTTGTATGATCCTGTTGAGAAAAAGCTTGTTAGAAGCCGTGATATGCAGTTCATGGAGGACCAAACCATTGAAGATATTGACAAAGTGGAGAAGACGACACCTGATAAAGACAGTGATCTGACTAATGGTAATCCGATGCGGTTGCCTGTTCATAATCTGGAGAATACCGATACTGATGCTTAGAATGATGAGCAACATGGTGATGTTGATGATCAGCATGTTGGAGATGGATTTGAGGTACCTGTTGATGATGTTCAGGAGGAACATGATATGGAACCCGATGATAATCTTGATGAAATACCACAAGTTCAACCTAGGAGATCCAGTAGGCCGAGACAACCTTCTACAAGGTATAATTCAAGAGATTATGTGTTGTTGACCAACGAGGGAGAACCTGAGTGTTTTGAAGAGGCCATTGAGAGTGAAGAAAAGAAAAAGTGGCTGGATGCAATGCGGGATGAGATGAAATCCTTGCATGATAATCACACTTATGACTTGGTGAAGTTGCCTAAGGGCAAGAGGGCCTTAGAGAATAAATGGATCTTCAAGGTGAAACAAGAGAGCAATTCTACATCTCTGAGGTACAAAGCTAGATTAGTGGTGAAAGGCTTCAGGCAGAGAAAAGGTGTTGACTTCAATGAGATTTTCTCACCAGTAGTGAAAATGTCATCCATCAGAATTGTGCTGAGTTTAGCTGCTACTCTTGATTTGGAGGTTGAGCAGATAGATGTGAAGACAGCTTTCCTTCATGGTAATTTGGAGGAAGAGATTTATATGAAGCAACCTGATGGTTTTCTTGTTGAAGGCAAGGAAGACTATGTGTGTAGGCTGAGAAAGAGCTTATATGGTTTGAAGCAGGCTCCTAGACAATGGTATAAGAAGTTTGAGTCCTTTATGCATGATCAAGGCTATATGAAGACTACTTCTGACCATTGTGTCTTTGTTAAAAAGTTTTCTGATGATGACTTCATTATTATGTTATTGTATGTTGATGACATACTAATTGTAAGAAAAAATATTTCCAGAATTGACAAGTTAAAGAAGGACTTGGGCGAGTCATTTGCCATGAAAGACATGGGAACTGCTAAGAAGATTCTTGGTATAAGCATCACCCGTGACAGAAAAGAGAAGAAGCTTTGGTTATCTCAGGAGCACTACATTGAAAAGGTGTTGGAGCGTTTCAACATGGAAAATGCTAAAGCAGTGAGTACTCCTCTTGCAGCTCATTTTAAACTGAGTGTTAATCAGAGTCCTTCAGATGAAGTTGAGAAGACATATATGAGCAGAGTTCTTTATGCATCTACGGTGGGTAGTTTGATGTATGCAATGGTATGTACAAGACCTGATATTGCACATGTTGTTGGTACAGTCAGCAGATTTTTATCAAATCCAGGTAGAGAGCATTGGAATGCTGTGAAATGGATTTTAAGGTATCTTCGTGGTACTAGTGGTTTGAAGCTTTGTTTTGGAGGTGATAAGCCTACTTTGGTGGGTTACTCTGACTCAGATATGGCTGGAGACATTGATTCCAGAAAGTCCACTTCAGGTTATTTGATTAAGTTTGCAGGGGGAGCTGTGGCTTGGCAATCAAGGTTGCAAAAGTGTGTAGCGTTGTCTACTACGGAGGCAGAGTTCATTGCACTTACTGAAGCGTGCAAGGAGTTTCTATGGGTGAAGAAATTCTTGTGGGAGCTTGGTTTTGTGCAGGACAAGTACTTATTGCTCTGTGATAATCAAAGTGCTATCCATCTTGGTAAGAATCCAACATTCCATTCTAGATCCAAACATATTGATGTGCGGTATCAATACTTGTTGCTCTGTGATAATCAAAGTGCTATCCATCTTGGTAAGAATCCAACATTCCATTCTAGATCCAAACATATTGATGTGCGGTATCATTGGATACGTGATGTTTTGGATGCTAAGTTGTTGGAGTTGGCTAAAGTTCATACTGATGATAATGGTGCTGATATGATGACTAAGGCACTACCAAGAGGAAAATTTGAGTATTGTTGCGAGATCGCCGGATTGGCGGTCACCTCCACATAGTTATGAGGGGGGAGATGTGTTGGGTTGGGCTCCCAACTATGTGTCCAAAGGCCCAAAGCCCACATAGTGACGTAAAGAGGGAAGAAAGGAGTCAGAAAATTGAGAGAGAGAGGCCTCATTTTGCAAGGAAACCCGCAGCCATAGAGAGAGAGAAAAGAAGAGAGAAAAGAGTGCAGAGTTTCTGGACCAACCCACTTCCGTCAACTATCTCCGTCAATCCCATGTTGGATCGTCCTGAAACTTTTAGAGTGTGTTCTCAACATCCTCCTCTACATTCTCACCGTTTAGATTTTCAGTGTGACATCTGTAGGTGGAGAAATCGTGTTCAGATAGAGACCCTGTTCCAGTTCGCAGGAATTCTGACCAGCTTCGGGAAAACTACCATTGCTGATTCGTTAACCGTTGGATCGGGCTAAACTTTTGATATGATGTTTCAGAGATGTGGTTCTAGGCACTGACCGTTGGGATCGTGGTTTTAAGGTCGAGTCTGAGAGATATTGTGCTTGAACAGTAGCATGAGTTTATGAGTTTTCAGCTTCTTGTTCTCTATTTGAAAGCCTAGTTGGTTTGTTGTATTGGCTGGTAGTATGCTTGAACTTGTGCAGCATTTTGAGACTCTTTTGTACCCTTAATTTTGATCATAGTGGAGCTTGATTACTGGCTTGTGCCCGTGAGTTTTTATCTCTCAAATTGAGAGGGTTTTCTTACGTAAATAATTGTTGTGTCTCTTGTGGTGATTATTATTGTGTTGCTGCCATATTGTTGTTGCTCCTCACAGATTCTTGCAAGTTTGGGAAAATTATATCCGCTGCGTACTTTGGCACTTTAGTTGTGTATTGTTGTTTTTCCCATCACATTGTTGTTCCACTGTGGTTAGTTCCACGTGATTCAGGGAGAAAGGTAAATAAATTTGTTAACAAATGCCTTTTAATTTTATTTAATGATTTAAAGATTTCTCAGCATGTTATTCAATTGTTGCAGGTGTTCATTTCTTTCTTCAATTATTTAGTGGCAAATTGAAAAATTATTTAGTAACATAATAAATAATTTTACTTATTTAGTTGTTCATTACATAATTAAATCCAATGATAGTCCATATATAAATTATTTGTATCAGTATGCTGTATGTATATTATTAATTGTTAGTTAGTTGTAATTTTATTTTATGGTGTGAAAATGTTGGAAAAACTGTGTTTTGTTTTGTATTTAGTTATTATTATTGACAGTAATAAATTAATTAATAATATACTAATAGTAAATTGTTTTAAAATTACTTTGGGCTTGTAGAAAATTTGGGTTGTCTAAGAGTGGATTCCGGTAATGTTTCATTGAGTGTTGATGACAATACTAAGTTAAGGGTTGGAGTTCAAAAGTCAATTAATGATGATGTTGTTCATGATAATGATGATCTTGTTGATGATAATGAAAATAATAGTGTTCCTCTTCCTAATAAGAAGGCTAAGAGTTGCACCTCAGATGTTTGGAAATATTTTAATAAGATAGGAAAAGAGAGTGATGGGATTGAAAGGGCAAAATGTATTAGTTGTTCAGTGAAATTTAAAGTGGGTGGAACGGCATATGGAACTTCTCACTTGCATAGGCATATTGCTAAATGCAAAAAATTCAAGTTTGAGGATGTGGGTCAAATGATAGTTGATGCTCAAGGGAAATTAAAAGCTAGAAAGATAGATCAATTGGTTGCACGTGAGATGCTTGCTGCTGCTATTATTGCACATGATATGCCTTTCAAATTTGTTGAGTTTAGTAAGGTTAGAAGTTGGCTAAAGTATTTGAATCCTGATTTGCAAATGATATCTCGTAATACTGCTAAGGCTGATGTGTTGAAAATATACTTAAGAGAAAAGGAAAAACTTAAGTATGAGTTGGCTAGTTGTGTGGGTAGGATATCTTTGACATTTGATTTGTGGACTGCTTGTACTACTGAGGGTTATATAACTTTGACTGCACATTATGTTGACTTTAATTGGAAGTTAAATAGTAAAATAATTAATTTCTGCCACATGCCTCCTCCTCACACTGGAATTGAGTTGTCTAAGAAAGTACTTCAGTTTTTGACTGGTTGGGGAATTGAAAAGAAGATTTTTAGTTTCACATTAGACAATGCAACTTCTAATGATGTCATGGTTGATAATTTGAAAAATCAGTTGAATTTGCAAAATCAGTTGTTGTGTGGTGGTCAATTTTTTCATTTTCGTTGTTTTGCTCATATTTTAAACTTGATTGTGCAAGAAGGGTTGAAGGTAACCGGTGATGCTTTGCATTTGACTAGGGAGAGCATAAATATGTGAAGGGTTCTGAAGGTAGGAAAAAAAAGTTTAAGGAATGTGTTGAGAAAGTTGGTGGTGTTGACATTTCATGTGAGTTGTGTTTGGATGTGATCACAAGATGGAACTCTACTTATTTGATGCTTGAGTCTGCTCTTAAATATAAACTTGTCTTTTCAAATCTTCACTTCTATGATGATAATTATAAGTTCTGTCCTTCTCTTGATGATTGGAAAAGAGTGGAAAAGATGTGTCTATTTTTGTTGCCTTTTTATAAGACAACTACCTTATTTTCGGGAACATCTTATCCTACTGCTAACTTGTACTTCTTGCAAGTTTTGAAGATTCAATGTGTCTTGCTTGAAAGTTTAAGAGATGATGATGAAGTTGTTAAGAAAATGGGTGAAAGGATGATCATGAAGTTTGAGAAATATTAGGATGAGTATAGCATTGTACTTGCTCTTGGTGCAATTCTTGATCCAAGATTAAAACTTGAGACTTTGAGCTATTATTATATGAAAGTGGATCCTTTGACTTGTGAGAGAAAGTTACATGATGTGAAGATGAATTTGTACAAGTTGTTTGAACAATATCATGAGAAGGGAGGTACTTGTTCACAAACTGGAGCGGTTAATTCAACTATCAAGGGATCCATTTTGGAGACTAAGTCCTCTTCATCCAACACTATGGCTTACTTATTTGATGTAAGTTCATTATTATGTGATGTATCATTGTTTAATTTTACTAATATTATTATTTATATTGTTGAAATTAATGAGTACTTGATCTAATAGGAATTGGCCTCACATAAGACCCAAATGCACACAAAAATTGGGAAGTCTCAACTTGATCTTTACTTGGAAGAACCAACATTGGATTCTAATTTTTATGGAGAGTTGGATGTTCTTATGTGGTGGAAGGATAATGCTAGCCGTTTTGGAGAACTTTCAAATATGGCTCGAGATGTATTAAGCATTCCAATCACAACTGTTGCCTTTGAATCTGCATTTAGCATTGGGGCACATGTGCTTAATAAGTATAGAAATCGATTGTTGTCTAAAAATATGGAAGCTTTGATGTGTGCTCGTAATTGGATGCATGGTTTTGTTGATGAAGGTGTTTTTAAATTTTAATTTTCTAATTTACTTTCTATTTACTAACTAATAAGTTATGTAACTCATATCTAACAATCTTTTTATTTGTTTATGTAGATGATGAAGATGAACTTCCTCCAAAAGTTGAGCTATCGGAGTCCAAGTGTAGCTCGAATGTTATTGAATGTTGATGTAGATGATAAAGATGAACTTCTTACTTTATTTGATGTTATTTATTTACTATGGACTTTTATTATTTTGGTTTTAAAATATTGTGGACTTTATTATTGTGAACTTTATTTGATGTTACTTGCTATGGACTTTTATTATTTAGGTTTTTATTATTGTGGACTTTATTGTTGTGAACCTTAGTTGATGCTATTTACTATGGACTTTTATTATTTAGGTTTTCATTATTGTGGACTTGATTATTGTGAATTTTATTTGATGTTATTTATTTTAGACTTTATATTATTAGTGTTTATGTGATTATTTGATTTGGAATTAATTTTAAATATTTGATTTGGTTGCAATAGAAAGATGAAATCTAATTTTTATTTGAAATAAATTAGATTAATTATAAAAACATTGCTTTAGAAAGGTGAAATCTAATTTTTATTTCTAATTTTACTTAAAAAAATATTTAAAAATACTTTAAATTTAAAATAAAAAAGAAGCATGCATTATTCTATTAAAAGAATGAGTTGGCCCGTTTTGGTCCGCGGGCCATATAAAATATGGGACGGGCCCATGTTTTTAGCCCGTTTTACTATTCTGACCCGGCCCGACTCATATTTGGACGGGCTTATGCAGACCTTGACCTGTTTTGTCACCCCTATATATATATATATATATATATATATATATATATATATATATATATATATATATATATATATAATTGCTGTGCGCACTGAGATGGAGACAACTTACAAAAGCAACGGCACAAAAACAACAAACTTTAAAGTGAATATGACTCCATAAGTACGTACAGCAAACCGATCGCAGCTTGATATCAACACGTGGTATAGAGCCAATTTAGAGCACTTTAATTATTGTCAATTCCTGTTTTTCTTTTGCATAATACCCATATGATTCAACTAATAATTATAGTATATAATAATATCTATTTCATTTCAGATCGTTGTCTTTCGTGTTTATTTTAATTACATTTTCTAGATTTTTAGTTGCGTCTCTCACATTTGAAAACTTGAAAACAGTTTTAATTAGGTCTTCATAATTTTTCTAATTCCGTTAATGCATTATATGAAACTTAAACTCATGACTTACTATAAGAAATCAATTATAAGTACATTGAAATAACTATAGTATATTTAAATATATTTTATATTTCTTCAATATTAAATATTTTTAATAATACTTATTTTTAAATATTTTACTATTTAATAATATATTATTAATAAAAATATATTTAATAAATATATTTACATATACATATTTATTAAATATATTTTTAATAATATAAATATTATTAAAATATTTTAATAAGTATATTTTAAAGTTATATAATATTTATATGATTTAAAATATATTTAATAAACATATATTTTTAATAATATTAAAAATACATCAAATAATAAACATGTTTGATAATAGTATATATTTTTTTAAAATATTTAATTAGTATATTATTAGTAAAGTATATTTGATAAATATATCATAAAAAATATATTTAAATATATTAAGATTATTTTATATAATATGAATTTATATTTTATAATATACGTTGATGTACATTAAGTAAAAAAAATGTGAATTATCATCCTTTATACATAACAATTATTGTCTATATACGTAAAAACTATATATATAAAAGTAGGTGTGGTTTAGTTGTTTAATAGTTGGTTTATTATACGGTAAATCATGAATTTAAATGTCATATAATATTTAAAAAATAAAAATAAACTTTACTATTTGACATATGTTGTAATGGAATAAGTATATAACACGTGAAATAACGGGAACAAAACGAATAACACATCAAATCTCTCTCGGTCGTATTTAACGTGCATAATTACAAATAGGCGAGACGAAATAATTATTGTGTATTATTATTAAGGGGATAAGATAAGACAATGAAAAGGTGGCTTACCTGAAAAATATATTACTTGGCAGGCTGCCATTAAATAAAACAACAAACAAAATATCATATCAACTAACGGGGGTGAGTTTATTGCCGCTTTTGAAATATTGGTCATTTGGTCTTATTATATTAATTGAAATGACGAAACAGAATCAGCTAAGTAGGGCAAAGGCCAACATATTTGACTCTTTTGATAGTTTATTAAATTCAAATTTCTATAAATTTGGTTGAAAATAGGGTCATTACAACTGTCTTCTAGACTATTCCTGTATCATTATCTTTTTTCTTTCTGGTTACATGTATCACTATGCAATCAAACTACTTTAAAATTTAATTAAATAAATCAATTAAAATTTTTCTATAGACTTTATATTAAATTAGTTAAAGTTTCTGTTGAATAAGTTTATACTTAATAGTAATACATAACTAATTTAATTAATTATCAATTATATTTAGAAATTTTACCTAAACTTATTTCGAAAAGAATCTTTTTCTATCGATTTCCTTTTTATCTTTTTATATACTACATATAAATATGCATACTAAAAGAAGTCAACACATTTGACTATTTTGATAATTTATACCATTAAATTAATATATTCATTCACTTGTAGATGTAGGTAGAGACACGTTACAACACCATTAATTAAAAAAATTATAGGTTGAGTCCGGGAAATGACACTGATGAATTCGCTAAGCTTGCCCAAGTAGGATAATTTAAAAAAAATTAATACTCGTATAATTTTTTCGGTTTAATTATGTTTATATCATAAATAATTATGATTTTCGTTTGACAGTCCCTCATATTCTTAATCTTTTTTAGACAATACTTTATAGATGCTTTTCTTAATAAAAAAAATCCTTCTTTTATTCTTCAATTGAATATTCCGATTTGTCTATTTAGTTTCATGAAAATTTTTAATACTCCGATTGAATCAGTTGGTTAAACTAATGTTTTTAGAATCAGATCAGTCATTCATTAATGTAAGACTTTTTTATTGGTTATTTTTGACATTTTACATCTATTATTAGCCAGTGTAGATCCAACAGGTGTTAAAAATATGCAATTTTACATCCGGTGTAAAAATGAAATTTTACACCTATTATTTATAACATACCCGGTGTAGAAATGTGATTTTACACCAGTTATTTATAACATACCTGATATAGAAATATGATTTTACACTGGTTTTTTTAACATATCCAATGTAAAAAAAATGTTTGCTAAAATCCCTTTTCAGTCTTCTTAAAGTCTAGGGTTTAGTAAAAAGTCTCTCAAAAATTTACCCTAAACTTTTGGTCCTTAAAAATTTTAGGGTTTACAAAATCAAAAATGTTAGCCTTGACTGTTAACTGATAATGTGGCTAACATCTGAGCCACCTCATCAGTGACATGCATAAGATGATATTATTAATTAATTAGACGTATGTCCAAATGGTTGCTAACGTGTAAGCTATAGTTTTCCCCAAATTAAGAAACCCCAATTAACGAGGTAGGAGCATATTAATCCCAGTCGTCTTCAACCCCTCAACTTGTGCGTGAAAACATATGGCAAGGTCAAGCATTTCAATTGGGTCTTCCTCTTCCATGGAGATTCAACATGTTTGGTGTAGGTGTGGGAAGAACCCTGTGCTTTTCGTTTCAAAAACAAAGAAGAACAATGGAAGGGCCTTCTGGAGGTGTCCGGTTTTCTTGGTAAGTGGAAGAATGTCATCGTTTTCGTTAAGGGTTTCCATAGCTGAGATTTTTTTATGGCTTGTATTGTGTTGTCTCAGAGCAAAAAGATATGTGGCTTTTTCAAGTGGGCTCTTATTACTCACGTTGATGGGAGTGAAGGTTGTACCTGCAAGTTGAATCTAGAGAAGATGCGTGAGGAATTTTAAATGAAGAATGCAAAAATGAAATCTAAGTCGGTGGCTAAGAAGAACAAAACTTCAATGTTATTGACAGTTACCATTGTTTCATAGGCCATTACGTTGAGCATGGTCATGTTATACTTAGCAACCAAGCATTGAGGAGAAGTGGGTTCTAGGGTTAAAATGTGTCATTTGGTTTTTTGGAAGAGGAACTTTGTATTCAACAGGGTGTAGAAAAAACCCCTATAATATTTAGGATTAAGGTTTAGCCCATGTTTCATGTAGGGTTTTAGGGTTTAGCTCTTATTTCATGTAGGGTTTAGGGTTTAGCCCTTATTGGTTGTAGGGTTTGTTAAGGAGTCTGTATGTGTTATATTGTTGTGATTTGTAATCAACAAATAACCTAATAGAAGGAACAATTTTATGGTTTTGGCAAGTTCAAACTAATTTGGTTTGTTCATTATGTTGTTTATGTTTTGAGTGAAAGCAATGAAAACACAATGAAACTGCAAATGTAAATGAAAACACAAGATCCCAAAGCATACAAATGCCCAACATAACCACAAATTTAAATAAAACCTGAGCATGAGTAAATTAACATGTTATATATTCACAGTTAACAAGGACCTATTGATCAAGTTCCAAACTAATACATAAGGTATGGGATATTCAACAGAATGAAAAGAAAAGTAAAATGCTCAATTGTTGTTGTGGATTTGCTGGGTTCTTGGGAAGACATAGTGTCACAGTCTGAGTTCCCCTGCCCCTTCTTCTTCTTCTTCTTCTTCTTCTTCTTCTTCTTCTTTTTCTTCTTCTTCTTCTTCAGGAATAAATTAAGGAAATAAATATTGAATAATTGAATATGAGTCATTTGATGTCCCAAAATATTGAGAATAATTAAAATAAGATTTTTAGGGACTGTTGGTGATTTATTAAGACCAGATAAGCCGAAAATAAGCCCGATTGAGATATGGTGTCGGACCAAGTATCTCTGATTGAGATGATATTGGTCAGGGCTGTTGAGGATAATATTGGGAGTCCGGGTATGTACTCGGAATAATTTTTAAATTAAGTATTGAGCCCGAACAAAGGCCCTGTTTGCCATAAAACGATGAAATTTTAATGAAATGAATTAAAAATAAAGTAAAAGCCCAACTCCTTCATTTATTTTCACGCTGGTTTCTTTGGTCCCCTAAGCAAACATTTCACTCCTTCTTCTTCATTTCTCTTCATCTCTTCTTCTTCTTCTTTCTTCCAAAAACTCTAGCCAAGTGGTGAACTCTCTCTCTCTCTCTCTCTCTCTCTCTCTCTCTCTCTCTCCCCCCCCTCATTTTCATCCTTGAAGCAAGCTAGGAGGTTGAAGTCTTCTCTTCCTTCTCCTCCCTATTTTCATGTATCACTTCCCCTCTTCTTGAACCCATTCCATTTTTGGGTGTGAGGTAAGTATACTCATTATTTTGTTGAAGTTTTGCCATGTGTGTGTGTTAGTGTGATTTGGGGGAGCAATGTATGTGCATGGGTGTTTGAGGAGAGCATTTAATGCTTAAACCCTAGAGTGGGTTATCATAAATATGAATATTTATGAGGGGTTAATGATGGTAGATGCATTTATATTGGAAAGAGATGGAGAAAGATGATGTATTAATGAATGGTTGGACTTTGGTGGAAACCCTAACTATAAGAAATTGGGGAAAATGAACAATGTTGGTTCAAGAGTGTGTTTTAAGAAGGGATACGTGTCTTTGATGGGTGTGGGTGTTGATAAATGAAATTTTATGGATGTTGGGCTATTGTTGTTGATAGCCTTTGAATCTACTGGATGTGGCTTGATGGGAAGGAATTCCCTAAGCCTAACAAATAATAAAAATGATGCTTATAACATGTTCTATGCATGTTATGAATTATAGATGTAAGAATGATCAATTAGAATTGGATTTGTGTTTTGAATAGTTGATTGATTGAGGTTTTGCATGTATATTAATGTAGGACCCATTCTGAACGACGAGGCGGGTGCGTCTTATCAATCAGAATTCTTCTCTTGAGGTAGGAGAGGAGTCTTATGTTCTAAATGCATGAATTTGAATGGTATATGATTGCCATGTGTATTGATATACATGTTGCCTTACTTGGAGTGCTACATAATGTTGTGTGTGATGTTGATGATATGTTTTAGCAACATGCTTGATGCATTTAGAATGATTTTGGTGTGTTTTATGGTGGCGTAAACTATTGATTATCTTGTGGTGATACACATGTCCACTGTAAATGTATAATGAATATTGATGATGTTTGATAGTGAACGATTGAAGCCTTGTATTAATGATGAAATTGAATGATATGAATGAGAATTATTGAGAATGCCACACAAAGATTTAGACTAATAAGAATAACCAACAATAATAAATTCACTAAAAGTTTTATGGTGATGTTGGTAATGGTGTTGATGATGATGTTGATGAGTGGCATATATAGGATACATAGAGTGAGAAATGCATATGATTGACATTTGTATCCATGGCATACTACATAGCTGCTGGTGTTGGAATTTTAGGGGATTCCCCCGGTTGGCCCAGTGGGAGGGCGGCTCTGTGCACGAGCAATCCGTATTTCCCCTGTGACTTGGTGTGTAAGTCACGAAGCTGCCTGTGTTGTGCTACGGGGGCCGCACGTGGTTGACCCTTGTGGGGGTGGCTCTTGATGAGCAGGTGTCCCTGGTGGTTCTTGGGATCACAGCTGCCATGATATAACTCATGGTTGGCCCGCAACACCATATGTCGAATATGTTGTATACCGCGGTCATGGTGAAAATGACCAGGTGTTGCAAGATGGGCGATGCGGTTTGGTACCAATAAAACAATTGGTGAATGCATGCAAATTTTAAGAACAAGTGTACACATTTTACTACTGCAGTAGGAGTATAGTTAGATGATCATACTTGAAACCCACAATTGATGTTTATATTCCCACAGTCAGATCTGCAATTGTTGAAAAGTTCCATTGTGCATATGCATTAGCTTAAGAGCATTTGCATATAGCATGGAGGTATGCCAAAGAAGATGAGTTATGATGATGGATGTAATAGAGATGATATAATACGTTAAGACAACATGAAGATATGAATACCAAATAATAATTGAGTGAAATGATGTATCGTGTAATAGTCCAATGTTGCAGGACTTGATTATGTACATGCTAGCGTACCTTGCTTGACTTAAAATGATGTTGAGTTATGTGTGTGATAAAGATATAATGAGAAATGAGGTGTTGTGTATATGCCAGTATACATGTTAGATGCATATGTACATAATCACATGGTATTCATATTCATCCCTTTAGAATGTATAACTCACTTTCCCATGTTGTCCATTTTTAGACTTGTGATGCAGGACATTTATGGGAGGAGTAGACATTTTGAAGTGAATTTTGGTTGAGGAGGTAAATAGTGGTATAGGAGGTGCCTTGGCCGGCAAAATCTAGATTTTGTATAGCATATATAATGTATATGGATGCTTATTTGGTTATCTAGATTAGAGATGATGATTTTAAGGGTCATGTAGGAAAATTGGACCTTGGTGTGTATGGCTAATTTTTATTTATGACCCAAATGATGCAAGATGATGAATTATGATGTTGGATGATGTTAATTCTTATGATTGAATGATGAGTATGGTGTCTTGTAGAACTTTATGGAATTTATGAGAAGATATGTTCAAATGATATGCATTGAACAAATGATAATTGAATTTGAAATGTATAGATAGTTGGATGAGATTATACTTGCATGGTTGAAGGGATATAATGCATCAAAATAGATTAACATAGCATGAATTGAAGTTTGGTATGCTAAGTTGTGAAAAATCCATGTTTCTGTATAAGTTCTACAGAACTCGCTCAAGCGAGTAGTAGTCTCGCTCGAGCGAGACCCTAGTGAAACAAGGGTGTGGTCACTGGTTGAAATTCGCTCAAGCGAATGGCCTTCTCGCTCAAGCGAGACTCGACTGGAACCAGTGGTTGGTCACTGGACCATTTTTGCTCAGGCGAAGTGGCCTTGGTCTGGGACTCGTTCAAGTGAGGAGAGGGGGAAATGAACATTGGACGATTTTCGCTGAGGCGAGACTTGCCTCGCCCAAGCAAAAATCAGGCAGAGCGTTTTCTAATGTCACTGGAGCAATCTCGCTCAAGTGAGATGGAACTCGCTTAAGTGAGATTAGCCCCTGAGGCAATTCTCCTCCTTCGCTCAAGTGCCTCGTTGGCTTGCCCAGGTGTGGCCTTCAAATCTCGCTCAAGCGAGATGGGGTTTGCTCAAGCGAAGGGACCCCCTGATGCTCAAAACTTCCTCTCGCTCAGCCCTTCTTGTTTTCGCTCAAGCATGTCTACGCGAGCTCGCTCAAGTGAATGTAGTACTCGCTTGAGTGAGTGGCATCCTGAAGTACATATTTGCTTTGTTTTAAATGAATGCATTTCCCTTTGCATTAATCCTCTTCTTGCATCATCTTAAAATTAGTTTGGACCTATTATGGATCCCTAAATCTTATGAAATCTTCTCCCTATAAATTCAATCATGAAACAATTAAATTAATTAGTTCTTCCGCTCTTTCTAATTAGAAGTTTATTATGAAATCATCTTTTAACTTACCCTATCATATCTTTATATATGGGAGTGGCTTTTATAAATCCAGGTGTTGAACTAGAAAGCTTCACCACTTATTCTTCTTTTCATTGAAAAATGATTTTAAATTCATGAAAAATTTACCTATATTTTCTAAGGCGTCTCACTTCTTCTTCTTCTTCTTCTTCTTCTTCTTCTTCTTCTTCTTCTTCTTCTTCTTCTTCTTCTTCTTCTTCTTCTTCTTCTACCTTTAGTTGATGTTGTTATTGTTGCATTAGGTGCTTCTTCTTCTTCTTCTTCTACCTTTAGTTGATGTTGTTATTGTTGCATTAGGTGCATCAGATTGACCACCACCAATATCAGACTCAGCATGTACAGGTGCATCAGGTAGACCACTAATATGAGACTTAACATGTACAGGTGCATTAGACTGGGTGCTTCTTCTTCTTCTTCTACCTTTAGTTGATGTTGTTATTGTTGCATTAGGTGCATCAGATTGACCACCACCAATATCAGACTCAGCATGTACAGGTGCATCAGGTAGACCACTAATATGAGACTTAACATGTACAGGTGCATTAGACTGATCACTAATATCATACTTAGTATGTGTAGGGTTTGGTGTAGGTGTATTCTAAAAAAATAATAGAACAAAGTTGTTGGGGAGAATGAACATATTATATAGGTATGAATAAAGCTAAAATAACCTCATCTTACCTTTGTAGCAGGGGGGATTAGGACATGTTGTTCTATTATGACTAGTACCATCATAGTTTGCTCAATGGTATTGGCTTGCAAATCTTGGACGTCTTGATGGGTTGTTCTCTTCCTATGGGTCTCTCCTCCTTAGCTTTTTTGGTCTGTTAGGACCCCTTTTGTACAATGGAGGGAGGACCTCAGGTGCATCAACTCTAGGCCACGTAGGTTGTCCATTTATTGGTTGGATAATACCAGCATAACATTTGGCATATGTACTCTTGGAGTACCATTGGGACACAAACAGATCTAGGTTGTCACCCCTGTATTTCATAAAAAAGATGGCATGCTCACAGGGAATGCCATTTAACTCCCGCCAATTACAGCTACAGTGTCTCTCAATTAAATGAACTACAAACTTATAATCAAACTGAGTATGTTTCATTACAAACATCAATTCTCCTACCTACACTGGAGCCCAATCCCCACTAAACTCATCTTCTCTCAATAATCTCCTATATGGTCTTAGCATGATGTCCTCCTCAATTGTCCACACCTTGGATCTCAGTTTGACAAACCTCCCTAACAAGCACTGCCTCACCTTCTCTAGCATTGTAATTATGGGCTTATCCCTATATGGAAATATAACTGAATTGAAAGCCTCACGATTATTGTTCATAATTACATCACAATTAGGGTAATAGGAAAAATCATGCTTACACTAATGTTTTGTTGGAATTGCCATCAGCTACTCATATGCCTTCTCATCCAGTTCCTTAATGGCCTACATTTTAGCCTCCCAACCTTTAACAAATGTTGCTTTAGTTGCACCCAACATGAGATGCTTTAGTATTGATCATTCATATCCCTTCCAACTGTTGTCAAAAGCTGACCACCAAACTTGTTCTTCAAATGGTAACCATCAACACCAATAAAGGGTTTGCATCCATTCAAGAAACCCTGCTTGCATGCATTTAAGCACATGTAAAATGAACCAAAACGTCGTTGCGAACCTCCATTTGGGTTTTCCACTTGTAATTTACATTTGTTGCCACTTGAAACCCTCTTCAACTTGGCACTGTAACTCCACAACAAGCTGTACTACTTACTAGCCTCACCCTCTAAGATATCAAGTACAACTTTCCTCCCATTGTACGCAGACCAATAAGATAATTGCACATTGCACATTATATTGAGATCTAAAAATTTCAATGATCCGAGCCACTAAATTTTAGGATTTACCCTCAAGTGCTTTAGAAGCATCTTTGAAACCCATTTGAATTCTAGTTTTTGTTGTCAAAAACTCTAGGACAGTTTTCTGAAGTCCAAAACTCTTTAACATTATAACATTTATCCTTCCAACCTTACTCCCAAAAGCCTTTCACCTATAGTCTTTGTTTATACACTTCATACGACACCGTTCAAGCTCATTTTTCACAAACTGTCCTTGTTTCTCTTTGTACAGATTGTGCTCCTTAATGGCTTGTCTGAATTAAGCTATAGTTTGGAACTCTATACCAACTTTTAGTTCATACTTCTCCCCCATTTTCTCTTTATCAAATGCCTCAGTTTGACCTAAACACTCCTTATCAGTATCCATAGCAGTATGCATTTCATCAGTCTCATAGCTATCATATATGTCTCCATAACCATCACCCCTAGACCATGTAGGTCTTCATCTCTAAAACATGTCCTGCATTCATCTCCCTCACTAGTGTTACTTCCAAAATTTTCCTCCTGTAAAGATTGAGTATTAACCCCTAGAGTGCCTTTGGGTTTTAACTCAGGTTCAGGCAAATCATCTACCCTTGAAACCTTAACTTGTTCAGTGTTTAGACTACACACAAAGCTTTCACTTGGCCCCTTAGTTGGCCTCTCACTTGTTGGACCAGTTGGGCCCTGAATTGCTCCCTCACTTGGCACACCGGTTGGCACTTCAGTACACACTTCACTAGACCTTAAACTCCTCAACCTCTGTAACTCATTGTTATAAATTCTTTTCCTAGTCACTACTTTTGTGGGTTCACATAAGGGCTGTAAGTAGACATACATTTTGTTCTCCTAGTTCTATTGCCTTGTTGGGTTTCTTAGGTTTGGGCCATACCTTCTTGGACCACTGATTGTTGGACAAGTACCTCTTCTGCCTCAATCAAACAAACAATCACCTCAGCCTCATCCATATAATACACAACATACAAGTCAACCTCACACTTGTTATCAATTACAAATTGACCCATTTCTAATGTATGTGAGTCCCATGTCACATTCTTATACTTGGACTCTCTTGTTTTTTTCCACCATAATTTAAATTCCCCTTTGTACCCAAGGTCTTGGACTAGTGACCGTTCCTAAAACAAGACTATCTATCCAAGTCTATATTGTGAATAACATCTATTTCCTTATCAATATAAATATATGGTGGATCCTCTTTAAATTTGCCCTTATGGTGTATCACAACAGTAAAACTCGTACCTAAATAAATGAAATCAGTAAAGCAGTAACTACACTAAGTGAAATCCTACGTAGATTGTACATAAACACTAAAGTTATGCTTTTTTAATTAGGGAACTGTAACACCCCCCAAAAGACAACCAACATGTGGTCTTTCCACACTCCTAATCCCATCCTAAATATACACATCCCTAACAATTTTAAAATATACTAGGGTTTAACACTACAATAGTTAAAAAACATACTTGGAAACTCAAAACACTTACGCTCCCTTTTTATTTATTGATGTCTAACACGACGTCCCACATGACTTTCTTAGCCATGCAATTTTTTGAACATGCATGATACTGACACTTTTGGAGAAGACGAGGAAATACGAAGGTTGCAAAAAGAGTCAAATAGAAAAGAAGACGAGGAAAATGCCACTCAAGTTCTCAAAGCACACGTTTTGCAAAAAAATTTAATTCCCTTAATTATCACTTAACTCAACTAATGACTTAATTAATTGTTCAAACTAACATTTAACTAATTCTAGCCATGTCATATTACACGTGTCATTGATAAGGTGGGACAAACGTTAGCCACCTCATCAGTTAACAGCCAAGGCTATCGTTTCCTTGATATCGTAAACCCTAAAATTTTTTAAGAGCCAAAAGTCTATGGTAAATTTTTAAGGGGCTTTTTCCTAAACCCTAGACTTTAAGAGGGCTAAAAAGGTATTTTTGCCAAAAATGTTTTTATACTGGTTATTTTCTACACACCCGGTGTAAAAACATTCTTTTGTACCTATCATTTTTATCCTCTCTCCACCCGGTACAAAAATATTAATTTTAACACAGTGATGGTTTAGAGTCAGACTTAGAAGGGGGGTTTGAATAATACACAAACTCTTTTTCACGGAAAGATGAACCAAATAATACAAGTAATCAAGAAAATAATGAAGGAAAGAAAATCCACATAGAGAGTTTATAATGGTTCACTTTCAACACAAGCTACGTTCAGTCCCTTTTAACTTGAAGGATTTCCACTATTGTAAAATCTCCTTTACAATAAAAGCACCAGACTAGTGCCACAAGTATTCTAGACTCTAGCCACTTCTGGCTTAACCCAAGTATTCTTTCAACAAGCCACTTCTGGCTCAACCCAAGTATTCTTTCGAAAGCCTCTTCAGGCCATAGTGTTTCCCACACAAATAAATTTTGGAAATCCACCAGACTTTTACAAGGTTTAAGAAGGAAAGAAGATATCACACAAAACTTAGTGTTTGACAATTATACAAGAGAAATTTAAGCACTAAGTTGTGACACAAGACCAAAGTCTGCTGAAAGTAGAATAAAATAGAGATGGTCTTTGTCTTATAAATAAGAGAATCAAAAATTAAGAATTTCTCTAGCTTGGAAGATTTGACTCTGGATTCTTTGCTTTGAAGTTCAAACTTCCTTGGTATAAATAGAAGTTGGAGGATATGACCGTTACTGCTTCTTGAGAGGAGATATAGTCGTTGGAAATCCTTTGAAGGTATTTTGCATACTCCTTTAGTTGTTTGACGAAAATAGTTTCTCATGCATTTCCATGCACAAACCATTCATAGACTTATTCTTGATTGAGCGACAAGTTGCTTTCTAAGATATTCTGACAAAATCTTTGATTGTGATCAGTATGCATAAAGGTAAGTACACTGACAATTTGCTGCATATTTTGATCTTTTCTTTATATTCTTTGATGATAAACATGCAAATATGATAAGAGCATGAATCCCAATGCATCACCAAAATAGAATTTATGAACGTTGAGAATAGCTCTTTCGAACATAATGCTTCTATCAAACTTTTGTTATTCGGCTAGACTTTTTGAACATTGATACTCCCCCTTTGTTTTCATAGCTTAATATTTGTATCCTAAAATTACTTAGGTACACAAATACATTATAAACAGTGCAAACTTTATTGTTTGAGCAAAAATACTTGATGAACGATATAAACAAATTCAGGAATATAAAGTCTAGGGTCTGGTCCAATGAGACTTAAAAATTCTTTTTCATCTAGACTTTTTCTCAACACACCGGTTGTAAAAAGCAACTAGTGTAAAAAATATTTTTTTTGTTTTATTGTTTTCCATTTTTTCTTTGCTTTTCAAACCTATTTTAATTTAATGACCAATTATAAATTATAATGACTAATGTCAATTTTGATTAAATTATTATAATGATCAATCCTATACTTTAAGAATACCAATTATGCTAATCACTGAAATCAAGAATCTAAAATTTTTATCATCATCTCATAATCACCATATTTTAATCCAGGCACCAATGTCATAAAATAAATATAAAAATTAAACAGAGAGATCACGAGACGCACCAAAATATATTCATGCATAATGTAATGTTAATAATTTAGAAGAAAAAAAATCTACAATTTAACCAGTCCATAAATTGAAACTAGACTTTTTCAATTTCAAATAAATATTTTGCTCAATGTTTCTGAACATCTTTAATCTCGTCATCAGATAATGGTTCTGGATCGAATCTCTGTAAAATTTAAAACACCTATATTACATTGGCAATAAGAACATTTAATAAGCACAAATAAATAATTGAACAGATACACATAATTAATTGTAACATCCTCGGTTAACTAGGACAATCCCTTTCACTATATTATCTTGGCCAATTGAGAGGTTACGTGTTTTAGAAAAATGTAGACTTTTTTGTACAAGAAAACTTGGTGGAACAGATACAACATATATACCACATAGTCATATACAACACATGGTCGCAACAGTAATTGTACATACTATAAGTAAAGGGGCACGCGAGCTCCTGTATAAGAAAAGACAATTATCTATACTAATTGCCCGTGGTCCAAGCATAATCTGGTTGACTCTCGACGCGAGGTTTGTGCTGATCCCGAGTACATGGTCCAATCCAAACTCTAGAAAAATTAGCGTAAGGGTGAGTCTCCACTTCCACAACAATTGTAGATTTGTCATTACTAACATCCTTCCCACACAATCCACATAAACTTGTAAACTATATCCTTTTTATTTATCAGGGTCCCTAATTAATTCATTCTAAGTTGTCCTTCCTAACTCATTCTTATCCATCGTTCCTAAGCACATAACTCTTTGCTCTCCCCCTTACCACTAGTTACTTTACATACAGGTATTAATTTAATCACAATAATCACAATCCACACAAATAAGATAATGCAATGCATGAATTCATTTCATTCATTCTGATCTTTTTCTTAGCCATTATGATGTATGTGGGCCCATCTCTCTTCATCATCATACCATAATCTATCCTGCCTAGGCTGCCCCTAGACACAATGTTTCCACACTAGAGTGACAAAAGCCCACCGAGTCCCCATATCACAACACATGGTATACATGGACTCACAGTCCTAATATCATGGATCCAAAACACATATCATTATACCATAATGGGACTTAGCTCTCCATGGTTCTAGTGATATTGGTCTAAGTCAAAGTGCACTAGGATTGTATAGTTTCACCGAGCGCCGGGGCGCTACCACCGAGCCATTGGGGGTCCCCTCCCGTTACACTCCTAAGATCCAACCTCAGGGATCAAATCCTTATATCCTTCAGCGTACCCATCGCTGCTGGCTCTAGTCCACATCAAGTCATATGTACATGATGCATGTAACATACATTTCTTCTATCAATTCATTAGTCATTGGTAGGGTCTTTTCAAAGACTCTATTTCATTCCTAACATCTGGTTAGTTTGTAAAATCCTTGATTTAGAATTTTTTCCTTATTCATTACTCTTTTCGTATTTACTTTAATCACAACATAGCTTACTCGATAATTAGGAATGAAATGAGTTCTGACCATTCACAAAGCCTCGGGGTATACCGGTACCGCAATTCCCATCGTCACATCGGATCTAGTTCAATCACGTCATATCCTTTTCATAAATTAGTCACCTCAATATCCCTATCGAGACATGTCCTCATTTATTCTTTTCTTACTTTTATTTTAATGCATTATTTTAGTCTTATTTATTTACCATACTATAGTTTATACACAGCATATCAGATCACAATTCTTACGTACTTGATTATGCACATATATCATACAATCCACATTCATACATTTATATTCATTTAATTTATCATACACCCCCATCAAGAACATACAATTGACACATATACATTCACATAGTAATCATTATACAAGTATCAAACAACAATCATCACATATTTTATCATACACATGGCGTTTATTATAGTAATGAGGTTACTTAGTTTATGAGTGCACACATATTCGATTGGTTATCTTGATTACCCTTCTTAACTAATCTTCCTCATTATTAGTCATATCCTTAGTATAGTTTTCCTTATCCTTAGATTATCTCCGGTTACTAAACGGTCTTACTAAGCTTATAACTATATGGATTTCGTTTATTTTAATCACTCAACTTTTAAATACTATTGTATAATTATACTTATTCTCAGGAGTACTAGTTTAATTTATTTAAGGCGCCAATAACTTTTCATTATTATTTACTTACTAACACTGGTTAATTATTCTTCCAATTGCTTATATACTATTTAAGTTGGTAATTATTCTTACTAGATTCTATTGATAATTTTTAATATAATTATCTCTCTTTTTCTTCTAAACTCTTATCCTTAGTAATCTTCCCTTATTAAGTCTTATTATACTCATATTAACTATCATTATGTGTAATATTAATTTCTACTTCTACTCCTTCTAACTCTAGAGCCTTAATTATATCTATACTTTAATTCCTTTGACTTATGGTCATCCTAGTTGGTCTATTACAAATCATTTCTCCAAATAATGTTATTCTTCATATAATTCACCAAAATCTCATATCTTTGTCCTTATTGATTTTCTTAAAAATCTTTATTCTAATTTATTCTTCTATTACTCATTAATGCATTTATTTATATCATGTTAGTTTCTAATTACTCAGTTCCTACTCCAATCATGAAACTCAAGTTACCACTATGTGATCTACCCTTTATTTTCTTCGTCTAACCAAATTAATTTTACTAATTAAATAACTTGTTCTTTTTATTATCAAATGGGTTACTATTTCCTCTATATTTTCATGGGTGTATCCTTAGTGATATACCTTTAATTTTTTATTTACTACTAGCCTATGTTACTATTAAACATTTCCTTACTTCTTTCGTTTACTATTTTTACATTATTCCCTTACTAATTATACTAGTTAATTCTTTCTTAATTGTATTCACTTAGTTAATTATAACTCAAGTTCTCCCTATATAGTCTATTTATTATTTTAAGAATCTAGTTACTGATAGGAGTTTAGTTTGCATTAGTTTTAGGGTCTATTTAGTTTTAATTTTAGTTTATTTTCATCTTATTTTTCCCTAATTACCATGGTATTTCATCTATTTCCACACATGCTACTTGGGTAGTTATCTTTTACAGAAACCTTCATGAGATAAATCTATTAGCAAAAGGATTTGGAAGATTTTGAATGGAATGATGCAAATGGGAAGAGTTTGAGTTTGTAGAAGACCCAAGATCGAAGCTAGCCTAACAATGGAAGAAGAACATACCAAAGAAAGTACCGTGGAACCCAAAAAACCCTCAAAATGCACATTTACCAAGGTTTAGATAAATCAACTGCCGGTGGGAAAAAACACTGGTCGTGGATTATACTGGATGAATAGGAATTTTGAGTCAGAAAAATCCACTGGCCGTGGGATTTCCCACTGGCGGTGGAATCCTATGCCAAAAAAGCCACTGGCCTTAGATTTTCCTACTGCCAGTGGTTTCTGCCCAGTTTTCTTAATGCAATGCGTTTGGGTATCACATAGTGCAATCCAGTACCAGTGGATTTTCCACTGCCAGTGGATTTCACACGTTGCAGCAGTTACTTTTAGATTTTGCCAAGTTTTAAAGGAAAAAAAAGGCATAAGAGGGGAGAACACATAAGAAAATTTTTGGGTGAAAAATTAAGGGTTTCTTCTTAAAGATCTTGAGAAAAAACATAAGAAGGAAGATCAAGGGTTCAAGCTTTGAGAAAGAGATTGGAAGATTAGTGAGAACATTTCTTCTACTTTTAATCCTCTATTTTTGTAACTTTTATTTTCTGAATGATGGGATCAATTCTTGTAACTTGTGGATTTGTAACCTCTTCCATGAGGAACTATTTCTCATTATTAGGATTTAAGGGAAAATATGTGTGTATCAAATTAGGTTACTCTGATTTTCTTTGTTATTGGATTTCTGTTTTCTATTTATTTTTATGAGATCATAATGCTTCTAATGGCTTAGAAATACGGTTAGACGGATTTAAACAATATGGATGATCGAAAGATTGGCATATCGTTAGAATGCATGAAATTGAACCTAGGGATTTGGGTTACAAAAGTAAGCAAAGCTCTTTAAGGAATAATGAGATTTCATAGAGCGTAAAGGACCTAATTAACAAATTGAATGCGGTTCTTCAGTAATTAGGTACGTTAGTGGGGTTTCGAGAGAAATACACTAATTAGCTAAGGGAAATCTGCCTTAGGAACAAAAAATGAATAACAGAGCAAGGAGTAGTTTTAAATTTGGTACATTGCATATGAACCTACCGATTCCCAAGAACCTTCTTCATCTTGATTCTAAAAGAGGGATTTCAATTTGAGTTTTCTGTCAATAGCTTTTAGTTCTTAATTAATTTTACTGTACTTTTTACTTTGAAAGAAATTGTCTGGATAATTAAATCACTATGAACTGGTACTTGGGCACAATCCTTGTGGGAACGATAACTTTTTATCACGCCATACCCCGTGCGCTTGTGGTTGGCTATCTAGTTTTTGGCGCCGTTGTCGGGGATTGTGTTCCCCCAATATTGGCTAAGCGGTGTTTTTGATTAGACTAGACTTTTTTCTTTTATTTTATTTTTCTATTTTTGGTTTTTATTTTTCTGTAGAATTACACTTGGGTTTCATTATGTTTTTGTGGATTGTGCAGGTCTATTTATGCAAAGGAGTCACATTTTTAAACACATTTTTGATCAAGAAATTGAAAGGACCCTCTGTAAGATCATACCACTTCGAAAGCACCTTGAACAAAGCAAGCAACAAGCTTCGAGTTCAAATATTAAAGTGCCAATGGACAATCCTGATAACTGAGCCCTTCGTGATTTTGTAGCACCAAATGCAATGGGTATGAGGCCTAGCATCACAAGGCCAACCATTGAGGCGACAACTTTAAATTGAAGCCCTCCTTGCTCTTAATGGTGTAGCAAAACCAATTTGGAGGTTTGCCATCCGAGGATCCAAATCTCACCTCCAAATCTTCCTAAAGTACTGTGATACACTCAAGGTGAATGACGTCTCAAGTGATGCAATTCAGCTACGATGTTTCCCATTCTCTTTGAGGGATAAGGCTAGAGCTTGGTTGTATTCACTTCCGAAGGGGTCAATCACTATGTGGGAGCACCTGTCTCACAACCTTATAGAAGAGGTGGCATAAAACATACCAGTGGTCATCTGAAAGAAGTTTACCATCAAAAACTCCAAGTAAGTATTCTATAAATGCTATTTCTCTTCTTATTACTAAGGTAGAAGCACTATCTGTTAAATTTGATAAGTTGGGAAATAGTGCTTCTAATATGGTGTGTGAGTTGTGTGGGGTTACAGGTCATAGAACAACAGGTTGTCAGCTTGGTGTATCCCAAGGTCCCGAGGCTGATATGCAACAAGTGGATGCTATAGGTAGCTATGGTAGAAACTTTGGGAATAACTATAGACAACAAGGCCTACCAAGATTCCAATATAGACCTTTGCCATTCCTAGGAAATCAAGGCAACTAGAATAACTTCAGGTCACAGCAAGGACCCTATGCTCTACAGAAATCAAAATTGGAATCATTGATGGAGACATTTATGACCACCCAAATTAAGCAAAATGATGAGTTCTCTGATGCTATCAAGAAGTTAACCTCTAAGATGGACTCTCTTGCCACTCATAACAAAATACTTGAGAATCAGATTGCTCAATAGGCCTTATTCTCTCAAAGAATTCCAGGAACCTTTCTTAGAAAGCCCAAAACAGGACCATCCAATCACACCATGGCTATCACTCTTAGGAGTGGTACACAGTATGATGGTTCAGTTGGTATGACTGAAGAGAAGGCTAAGAAAGAGAAGAAGGGGGAAGAGTCTCGCTTTCATCTTGAAGTTGAAGAAGAGAAACAGAGTGAGAAAAAGGAGGAGGTAAAGCCATATCAGCCTCTAGTTCCATATCCTCAGCGCTTGGCTAAGGCCAAGCTTGATAAACAATTTGGTAAGTTTCTTGAAGTTCTTAAGAAGCTTTATGTTAATATTCCTTTTACAGATGCCTTGCAGTAAATGCCAATATATACGAAGTTCTTGAAGAATATCTTATCCAATAAAAGGAAATTAGAGGAGGATGGGATCGTAGCACTTACTGAGAAGTGAAGTGCTTTGATCTAAAGGAAGCTACCACGTAAGCTTCAGGATCCAGGTAGTTTTTCTATCCCTTGTGTGATTGGTAACATGGCTATTGATAGAGCACTATTTGACTTAGGAGCTAGCGTTAGTTTAATGTCATTGTCAATTACTGAGAAATTAGGATTGGGTGAACTTAAACCTACTAGGATGTCATTGCAATTAGTGGATAGGTCTCTTAAATATCCTGTAGGTATTTTAGAAGATGTATCTATTAAAGTAGGTAAATTTTTCATTCCTACCGACTTTATTGTTTTGGAAATAGATGAGGATTCTATGATCCCCATTATTCTAAGCAGGCCATTTTTAGCAACCTTAGGCGCGATAATAGATGTTAAAAATGGAAAGTTATCTCTAACTGTTGGAGACTGAAAGGTAGATTTTAGTTTGAAAGATTGTTTAAAGAAACCTTTTGATGATGTTTGCTGTGTGGATTTTATTAACCAAGTGGTGAAGGAAGAAACCTTTCCTAGGGATCCACTTGAATCTGTTTTATTAATTGAGCCTGCAGGAACATCAGATTAGTTGGAAGAAAATACCCCACTTAAGCATGATACTGAAGTCATGTGTAAGAAAGTGGTAAGCTCATCTGTTGAATTGAAGCCTTTACTGGCTTCACTGAGGTATAAATTTCTTGGACCCAACTCTACATATCCTGTCATTGTAAATGCTGACTTGAATCCATGTGAAACTGAGAAGCTTTTGAAACAACTTAGGTTATATAGGAAGGTAATTGGTTATACAATGGATGATATAAAGGGGATTAGCCTTTCCTTTTACATGCATAGGATAATTGTGGAGGATGAGAGTAGGCCCACAGTGGAACCACTTAGGAGACTAAATCCAAAAATGCAAGAAGTATTTAAGAAAGAAATTTTGAAATTGCTTGATGTTGGTGTTATATATCCCATTGCTAGTAGTAAGTGGGTAAGTCCAGTTCATGTGGTGCCTAAAAAAGAAGGGATAACTATTGTGAAAAATGAAAAATAGGAATCATTTCTACTAGGATAGTTTCTAGGTGGCAAATGTGCGTTGACTATAGGAAATTGAATAGCGCCACAAAGAAAGATCATTTCCCTATTTTATTCATTGATCAGATGCTTGAGAGGCTTGTTAAGCACTTTTATTTTTGTTATTTAGATGGGTACTCAGGTTTTCATCAAATTCCCATCCATTTATCTGATCAAGAGAAAACTACCTTCACTTGCCCTTATGGGACATATGCATATAGGAGAATGCAATTTGGCCTATGTAATGCACCTGTGACTTTTCAAAGGTGTATGCAGGCTATCTTTTCTGATTTGATTGAGAATGTGATGGAAGTTTTCATGGATGACTTTTCTATGCATGGTTTAGATTTTGATAATTATTTGACTAATTTATGCCAAGTCTTGCAGCATTGTGAGGAGACCAACTTAGTCTTAAACTGGGAGAAATGCCATTTCATGGTAAGAGAAGGCCTAGTTCTTAGACACTTGGTGTCTGAGAGAGGAATTGAGGTGGATAAGGCCAAGGTGGAAGTGATTGAAAAATTGCCCCCACTGACCAATGTGAAGGGCATTCGAAGCTTTCTTGGGCATGCCAGGTTTTACCGATGGTTCATTAAAGACTTCAGCAAGATCATCAAGCCTTTAACTAATCTTTTGGGTAAGGATGTGTCTTTTATTTTTGACTCATCTTGTCTTGAGGGTTTTTGCAGGATTAAACAAGCTTTGATTTCTGCTCCTGTGGTACAACCCCTTGATTGGGAACTCCTATTCGAGTTGATGTGTGATGCTAGTGATCACGCAGTGGGGCCTGTGCTTGGGTAGCGGAAGGATAAGAAGCTGCATGTGATCTATTATGCTAGCCGTACACTTGATGAAGCTCAGGTAAACTATGCTACCACTAAAGAGGAACTATTAGCTATTATTTTTGCTTTTGATAAGTTTAGATTGTACTTGGTAGGCTCGCATGTTACTGTATATATTGACCATTCTGCCATTAAGTATCTTTTACATAAAAAAGAAACAAGGCCTAGGCTAATTAGGTGGATTTTGATTTTGCAAGAATTTGACTTAGAAATAAAAGATAAAAAGGGTACCTAGAACCTTGTTAAAGACCATTTGTCTAGGTTGTCATCCGAAAAAGATAAGATGGGTGATGTTGTTCCCATCAATGAATCTTTTCCAGATGAACAACTACTGAGTCTTAGTGTCTAACAAGTGCCTTGGTATGCAAATTTTGTTAATTTTGTTGCATATGGCATTATACCTCTTGACATTGGTTTTCAGCAAAAAAAGAAGGTTTTTACAGATGTCAGGTACTATTATTAGGATGAGCATCTCCTTTTCAAATAGTGTGCCGATGGTATCATAAGGATTGTGTACCAGAAGAGGAAGTGCGACAAATCTTGGAATATTGCCATTCCTTATCCTGTGGAGGCCACATGAGTACCTCCAAAATAGCTTCAAAGGTTTTGCAAGTGGGTTTCTACTGGCCACATATTTTTAAGGACGTTCGTAAGTATGTCCTCACATGTGACTGATGTCAAAGGTTAGGTAATATTTCTAAAAGACATGAAATGGCGCTTAATAACATTTTTGAAGTTAAACTTTTTGATGTTTGGGGTGTAGACTTCATGGGACCATTCCCAGCATCCTTTGGAAATAAATTCATTTTAGTAGCAGTTGACTATGTATCTAAATGGGTAGAAGCCATTGCTTCACCTTATTTGGATGCTAAGATTGTTACAAAGCTTTTTAAAAAGATCATATTTCCAAGGTTTGGGGTCCCGTGATGCATAATTAGTGATGGAGGGTCACACTTTATTGAAAAATCTTTTCAAACCCTCCTAAAGAAGTATGGAGTAAGGCATAAGGTTCCTACACCTTATCACCCTCAAACTAATGGCCAAGTTGAGGTATCCAATAGGGAGATTAAAAATATTCTTCAGAAAGTGGTTAATACATCCTGTAAGGATTGGTCTATTAAATTAGACGATTCCTTATGGGCGTATCGAACTGCTTATAAAACTCTCATTAGAACCACACCTTTTAAGTTAGTATATGGGAAGCCTTGCCATTTACCTGTAGAGCTTGAATATAAATCCTTTTGGGCAGTTAAAACGCTTAATCTTGATCATAAGGTTGCAGGTGAGCGCAAGCTATTGGAGTTAAATGAGCTTGAGGAGCTCCGTTTGGATGCTTATGAGATTGCCTGCATTTACAAAGAAAAACTAAGCAATGGCATGATCATCACATCCTCCGGAGGTCTTTCAAACCAGGTGATATGGTCTTACTCTTCAACTCTCGATTAAAGCTTTTCCCTGGTAAGCTGAGGTCCCGGTGGTCAGGGCCATTTAAGGAAATAAAGGTTTTTCCCTTTGGAGCCATTGAGGTATGGAGTGAGAAGTCTGGTTCATTTAAGGTAAACGGACAAAGACTTAAGCATTACTTAACAAGAGAACCGATACAACAAGCAAGTGTCTTGGACTTGTTTGAGGTATCGGGCTCTTAAATCCAAATGGTGCAAAACGTCTGGCTGAAGACATTAAAATTAGCGCTTGGGGGAGGTAACCCCATTTGTTATTCTTTAAGTATTTTGCTTATCATTCCAATAAAGTTTGTTTGTTTTATTTAAATAAGTCCAAATTAGTATGCTACATGTTTGTTTTTCATTAATAAATAAGGATGAATAATCCCAATGCATTGCATGATTGTTCTTCTTTTGTTTTGTTACCTATTTCTCTTTCCAATTTGATCATTTTAGAGGCATACATGTGTTGGCATAGGTAAGTTTCATAAATAAGAGTAAGCCTCTGTGCATAATTGAAGGACTGAAGTGTTGGAAATAGTGAGATCCACTGGCAGTGGATTTTTCCACTGGCTGTGGAATCCTCTGACTTAGAGTAAAAAAGAAATTCTTGGGCCTAAACAGAGAACTCCACGGGCAGTGGGAATTCCCACTTCCCACTGCCCATGGGTTTTTCTGACTAATTTTTGAATTTAAAATGCAGGATTTTAGAGGAGCCAGACAGTAAGTTCCACTGGCACAGGAATTTCCCACTGCCAGTGGGTTTCCAACAGGTAAAAGGCAATGTTTTAGAGGACCCAAGTTAGAGAACTCCATAGGCTGTGGGAAATCCTACTCGCCGTGGGTTCTCACAAGGTAGGGAGATGAGTTTTTTTACAAATCAAGGGGTAGAGAACTCCACGAGCCGTGGGAATTCCTACTGGCCGTGGGTTCTCAACAGGGGCTATGCGTTAAAATACAATAAATAAAATGGGCCAAGGGAAAGCACGATCCACGGGCTGTGGATTTTTCCACTGGCCATGGAGTGCAACAGGCCCCCTTTTTTCTTATTTTAAATACATGCACCAATAGTTGTCCCACTTCCTCTTTTATTTCACTTCCATTTCTTTACTCACTCATATCTTGAAAAGAAATCTCTTGAGATCCATTTTCACCACAAGTTTTTTTCACTATTCATCATACTCACATCATCTCTTTCTCCCATTACAAGTAAGAAACACCATCTCTTTGCTTTAATTTAGGGTTTTTCTAAACTTTTGGGGTTCATTCAAATTGGGTGTTTCCTTGCTTATTCTTGCTATTTTATGTTTAGAAACTTCAATGGTTGACTAATGATGCTTGTATGTCACATGAAATGCAATGGGTATGCTTGGAACCAAATGCACCCCAACGTATGCTTTCTTTATGATTCATGAACCCCATTTGTCTTACTTCCCATAGATATTATATTCTTTTGGTACTTTGAACATTGATCTTGTTTTTTGGTTGTACTCATGGTTATTTATGCACAAATGGGAACTATTGGATAGTAACGTTTTTGCTATGACATGTTCAAAATATGAATGCATACCAAGTGTTTGACAAAATGCATACCTAAAGTCATGACATTTTCCACATGCTTGTTTAAAATTTTTAATGGGTATGTCTTAAAATGTTTGAATTTCTCTTTGCCCCCACTCTTAATTCTTCACTCCTATTTATTTTTTTCTTGATTTGTGCTTCATGGTGTTGTATATCTTTTGATAATTATACATTGTTAGACACTTATTGAGGCTATTACAATTGTTTGGACATCATAAGGGATGTTGAAGATTCTAGTTTAGGGTTGGTATTATATGGATTGATTTGATGGATTTGAAGTCACTTTGTAAGGCTTGTTCATGATTTTTTGTTGAAAAATTTTGTTCACAACAAGTGTTTGTAAAGGTGCGTGATTAGACACTTTCCATGTTCATTTGGCGTGACTCTTTAGTTGATTTTATGACCTTATATTAGTGCACCATATTTTCTTGGTTGTGGACTTTTATTTGGCTTGATTGACATTACCCCTTGTGCACCTAATTTCTTCACTAACTTGTGTTTTTAAGCAAGGCATAATGTCTTCCGGAAGAACAAAGACAGTGGGTAAAAAGCAAAAAAAAGGTAAGTCATCTAACTATGCTAATATTGATGACATTGAGTGTACCTCAGATGAGTAGAGAATGCAGCTTGGTTCTTTGTCTGCGAGGGATATTATTCCCTCCCGGTTTTTCTACAAAGAATCCTTGCTTGAGCATGACCTTTACCATGATACTTTAAAACTGTGCAACAATGTGGGGTGGGGTGATTTCATTGAGTTATATGAACCTTGCTAAGAATGTACTACTTTAGAGTTCCTTAGCTCAATTGATATCAAACCATGTGCAAATGACTCAGGTTGTGAGATTACTTTTACACTAAACAACAATGATTATAGAATGGATTTGGCAGATATGGATATCATTTATGGTTTTCCCTATATGACTGGTACTCCTTTAGCCCATGTGAATACTGCTTGTATTCTAAGGGACTTTCAGGGTCAATCTTCTTGGTCCCAAATTTCCAGGGCTAGAGAACAGTACGATCCATTATCCACCAAAGCCTCCTCTTAAATACCTCCAGAGGTTCATGGCCCATTCCATCTTTGGGCGATTCGACAGTCCGGGTACCATTTGGGCTGTTGAATTATACTTTCTTTATGCCATGATCCATCAAATACCGATCCAGTCAACTAAATGGCTTTTTAGTCAATTTACTCGAGTTGGTCGGGCTACCTTTGGCAGGATAGTTATAGTCGGGTATATCAACCCACTTGCCCGCTATGTTGGTATTGACCTGGAACAGGATACCCTGTTATGTCAACCCAAAAGGGTAGACATGGATGAAATGATTAATATGGGTATGATAGTACTTTATAGGGGTATTTATAGTTTGATTATTCCTGGACTTTCTGTGCCTCACCTCTTGCCTGATTCTAGCTTTACTAGCCTGGAGGGCAAGAGTACTTTTCTGTTTACAGGTACAGGTGATGCTGAGGAAGATCATATGGATACTAATATGTCGTATCCCCCGGAGCACTTTGCTGGCCCATCCTAATCCACTTCTGGCTCCGGTTTCTCCATGGAGCGTATGTACTCCCTGATGGAAGGCATGAGCAATCGCATGGACTCCATGTCCCTACAGATGGAATCCATATCTAGAGAGCAGAAGAGGCAAGGAGCCCAGCTCACCCATATCTCCCAGAGTTGATGCTATGTACGACTGGCACTCCCTATGACACCCAAAACCTAAATTACAAATTCCAATTAATTAACCCAAATTTTTGAAATAAATTTTTCGCGTTTAAAGAATCATTTTAAAATTCGTAATTTAAATTCTGAGGTCAAAAATTAATTAATGCGGATTATTATCATGCATACTAGTCGTGAACGAATAAAACATAATAAATTTATATTGCAGAAATGATAGATATGATTGCAGTACGAGGTACATAATATATTACAACACATTAAAAGTCAAATGAAGTCAAAGTCCAAGCAATAAAACATAAAAGCTTCATCAATTTCACCACTCGTCATTCTGTGAAGCATGCACTGTGAAAATAATGTAAGAGTGAGATAGAATATAGAATAAATATAAAATAAGTAAAATTACATAAACACAACCAACAAACCATTATGATATGATGAATATGCCAAACAAGGTCATTTACATTCAATAATCTTTAATTTAGCCAAATGATGTCATGCTGGATCCATTTTGATTTAATGGGAATACTGTAGTAAAAAGTCTCATAGAGACACAAGTAGGACTTAGCATAATGCCACGAATCCCTAGCCTTCGTAGCGCTCAAGTACCAAAGTACACAAGTAGGACTTAGTATATACCATGAATCCCTACCCTTCATGGCGTTCAAGTACCAAAGTACACAAGTAGGACTTATCATAAACCATGAATCCCTACCCTTCATGGCGCTCAACGAAAATAAAGCTTTAGCTCATCATAGAGTAACCCCCCACCAGGGCCGGCAATCATGGAACCCTTAAATTCCATGGTGCGTCCAAATGCTTATGATGCATGAATGCCTTTAATTCTCTTTATCAATTTAACATACCATGATATCAATACTTCCATAATCACTTGAAAGCTACAAGTCCTCAAAGGACACATCACATATATCAATTCTCAAAATCATGGATTTACAGTTCAACAACATATCTCAATAAACCACAAGGCATTCATGTATACATTAATTTAGTCATTCATAATTATTCATCACAAAGATATACATACTATATAACATTTATAAGACACTCAATAAAATCCATAATAATCAATAACCCCTCAATAATTCATAAATAAATCATTAGCCATATGGAAAATATCATTTTCATTCATAATAACCATCATAGGTAAAATTCAAAAATTTACAATAGCAACATACATTAGTAAAAAGGCCATAACGTGAGAAAATCAAATCCTTTTTAAGTAATTCCACTTTTTGTAGTTCCATAACAAAATTATCTACAACATTCATGAAGACCAAAAATTCTAATTCCTTACAGAATTTGCTCCACGTTAGAAACAACACACTGACTTTTGCAAATTTTTACTGCATGCACACAGTTTGGTTTAATAGGCATATCTCCTTGTACAAAAATTATTTTAAGATAAAACCTTTTCCAAATTTTCAAAAACAGAATTATCTATAACTTTCATGAAGACTATATGTCCCAATTCTATAAGTATAAAACGTAGTTTCAAAATTACTTTCTGACTTCGAATAGTACTTGCAGTATGACAGATTTAGTTACAGCTTTGACAAGCTTTGGTAAAAATTATATATCACTTAATAGAAAAATTATTTTTACATGGGACCAAATATCACATGTTCATAACTCAAATATCTAAAACTTTTATGAAGGGGTCAAAAATTAATTCCTTATAAATTATTTTCAAACAGCTAGACAAGCACTGACCCATACATAGCTTTCAAAAGCGCCATACTTTAATAAATAAATCATAACTCAAGTTTTACTTATCCTTTTTGGAATATTTTGGTCTTTAAATTTATAGTACACAAAGATCTACAGCTTTCATGAATATATCATTTTCAATTTTGAAATATATGAATTACCAAACTTTAATTAAAGACACTTATTTTCAGAAACAATTAAACAACATGAGCACATGAGAGTAATTTAAGCATAAACTCCATATTACTTAGAATTTTGATATAAGACCAAATCTAACAGAATCATAACATCTATATCTACAACTTTTATGAAGATAAATATGGCTAATCATACTCACAAAATTTACAACATCAACATATATCCAGAACCAAGTCATGAAACATTCAAAAGAAACATGCTTCAGTATTTTGACCATAACTCATGCTATACATATCCAAATCAGTCAGTTCAAGTCTCAAAATTCACATAACGAAAAGATCTACAACTTTAATGAAGAAGCCAAAGTCAAATTCATACATTTTCAGCTTTGAAATTAAGTAACAAGTTACGAAAATAAATCTGGAATTTCTAGAACAACATACATTTTCAGATCAAGAGTAACTTTGATGGAGAAAATGAAAGGAAATAAGAGATATGTCTTCACTAACTTAGCTTGTTATAAGGATTTAGACTTGGGAACAAGATGTAGTGTTGATTTAATCATGCAAATGACAAGTGGGGGACAAGCTTTTCATAATGGGATTATAGTGGGATGTTAGGTGCATTAATTGTGGTGATAATGGAGGTTTTAGGTGAGAAAATGGGCTGGATTATTGACCATTCCTGCAGCCTACATAATGTAGCTTGTATGATTAAAGTAAATATCAATTCTGACACAGCTTCAGTATTTTTGGCATATCTCTCTCATATCTTAATGGATTTTAATTAATTTGGTCTTGTTGGAAAGATAAGACAAAGAGGAAGAACTATGTAGTTGATGACGTTTTCAAATTCAGACTCTAGCTAGGCATTAAAATATGTACAAGATGATATGATTGAAGTAAAATACTAATTCTGAAATAGTTTCAGTATTTTGGGCATATCTCTCATAAATCTTAATGGATTTTAATAAATTTGGTCTTGTTGGAAAGCTCAAAATAGGAGGAACAACTTTGTAGTTTAGCATATTTTCAAATTTAGACTCTAACTACGAATTAAAATGTGTACAAGATGAGGCATTTTGAGTAAGGTATGTGGTAATTTGATGGGAGTAAATAGAAAAGACAAAGAAATTAATAACTAAGGAAATAGGTAATAAGTTATTTGGTTAACTTTTACCTAAGGTATAAAGTTAAAATTATTTACAATGGTAAAAGGTTAAATTAAAGATGTTATCCTAACCAAAATTTATGTAGAAAGTTAAGATAAAATGGATAATATCATTGATGGTCTAAATCAAAATGATTATACATGAGAATGAAATTTTTAGGATGTTCCTATCCCCTTCTCCATGACAGGTATCAGTTGAACTTTTGTGTACTTTTACCCCTAGTTCCTTAATTACGGGCCTCTTTGGTCCCCTTGATATGGACATTGGGGACAATGTCCAATTTTAGTTTGGGGTGATGGGTACACAAAAGTTCAGCTTGTTCTTACGTTATTCTTTTTTATTTTTGTTTATTTTTATTTTCTAGTTCATTTGCATGATTGTATGTCTGCTCATATGCCTTGGGCTAGCTTTGATTGCTGATTGCAGTTATTGTTATCTGTATGACATGTGATGTAGATTGGTTGGATCTTAAGCATTGCCTGGGTGAATCTTGAAAAAAATAAAATAAATATATATATAAAGAAAATATATAAATAAAAAGTTTTTGATTGTTATTTTTGCCAGAACAATCATTCTGCATGATGACTGTATTTATTTGATTAGGCCAAGTACCAATGTGAGCTTTTGAGCCAATAGGGTGTTCGGTGCATATAATTTACTTACCTAGGTTTCTTACTTTGAGTGATTCATACATTTGATGGCACTCTAGAACTTGGCTTTTGACCAATTCGAAATGGTTTATGAATGCATGTTTGGAATGAAAAAGACAAATTAGGTTTTCTTTTTGCATAATACACTAGTTGCCTCTTTTGAGCCATGAAATGAAATGTTCTTTCAAAGCCTTTGATATAATGTTTCTTATTAATATATATAGGAGGAAAAGAGGTAACGCAAACTAAAAGAGGTTTAAGGAATAAATTGTGATGGTTTGGAGTTTGATATTCAAAAATAAAAAAAAGAGAGGGGGAAAAAGGAAAAAAAGAATAAAAGTTGAGTTCGGAAAATGAAAATGAAAAATACATGAACTACACTCCTTATAGTTTGAATTTGCAAAGAGTTATTGAATTGAGGTTTGCCTCCTTATGATATTACTCTTCATATGTTATTAACCCTTTGTAATTTCTTTTTTTCTTGGTTTTTATTCCCATGCTATAAACCCCCTGGCCACATTATAACCACATGAAAGACCTTTTGACTAATGCATGTTTTTTCTTGATAACTGTGAAGTTTATGGTCATTTGTCAAGCTTATGTCAGTGTTTACAATGTAGTGATTTGAGTGATTGAAACACAAACACTGAGTGAACAGTGAGAAAGAGTACCCTTAGTCAAATCTTAGTTTACATGGTTTGATTGGTAGTTGTGGTATATTCTGGTAGTTTATGTAATCAATAAATAAAAAAATGAAGAATAATAACACACAAAACACATAAATAAACACAAGGTTCCTCAGGTTTGTTTGGGTCTGCTGGTCTTTCATTGTATGTTGTATGGATACAGTGATTGCTTAAGGACAAGCAATGCTTTAGTTTGGGGTATTTTGATAAAAGTTTAGTTTGCATTAGTTTTGGGGTCCATTTAGTTATAATTTTAGTTTATTTTCATCTTATTTTTCCCTAATTGCCATGGTATTTCTTCTATTTCCACACATGCTACTTGGGTAGTTGTCTTTTGTAGAAACCTTTATGAGATAAATCTAGTAGCAAAAGGATTTGGAAGATTTTGAATAGGATAATGCAAATGGGAAGAGTTTGAGTTTGTAGAAGACCCAAGATTGAAGCCAGGCTAATAATGGAAGAAGAATGTACCAAAGAAAGTACTACAAAACCCAAAAACACTCTCAAAGCGCACATTTACCAAGGTTCAGAGAAATCCACTACAAGTGGGAAAAAACATTGGCCGTGGATTACACTGGATGAATAGTTAATTTTGAGTCAGAAAAATCCACTGGCTGTGGAATCCTCTACCAAAAATCCTACTGGCTGTGGATTTTCCCACTGCCAGTGGTTTCTGCCAAGTTTTCTTAATGCAATGCATTTGGGTGTCATATAGTGCGATCCATTGCCAGTGGATTTCACATGTTGCAGCAGTTATATTTAGATTTTGCCAAGTTTTAAAGGAAAAAAAAGAGGCATAAGAGAGGAGAAAGTAGAAGACAGTTTTTGGGTGAAAAATTAAGGGTTTCTTCTTGAAGATCTTGGAAAAAACACAAGAAAGAAGATCAAGGGTTCAAGCTTGGAGAAAGAGATTGGAAGATTAGTGAGAACATTTCTTCTACTTTTAATCCTCTATTTTTATAACTCTTATTTTCTGAATGATGGGATCAATTCTTATAACTTATGGATTTGTAACCTCTTCCATGAGGAACTAATTTCTCATTATTGGTATTTGGGGGAAAATATGTGTGTATCAAATTAGGTTACTCTAATTTTCTTTGTTATTGGATTTGTGTTTTCTATTCATTTTCATGAGATCATAATGCTTCTACTGGCTTAGAAATAAGGTTAGATGGATTTAAACAATATGGATGATCGAGAGATTTGCGTATCGTTAGAACGCATGAAATTGAACCTAGGTATTTGGGTTACGAAAGTAAGCAAATCCCTTTGAGGAATAATGGGATTTTCATAGATCGTAAAGGACCTAATTAACAAATTGAACGCGGTTCTTCGGTGATTAGGTACGTTAGTGGGGTTTCGAGAGAAATACACTAATTATCTAAGGGAAATCCGCCTTAGGAACAAAAATTGAATAACGGAGCAACGAGTAGTTTTAAATTTGGTACGTTGCATATGAACCTACCAATTCCCAAGAGCCTTTTTCATCTTGATTCTAAAAGAGGGATTTCGATTTGAGTTTTCTGTCAATAGCTTTTAGTTCTTAATTAATTTTACTGTACTTTTTACTTTGAAACAAATTGTCTGGATAATTAAATCACTATGAACTGGTACTTAGGTACAATCCTTATGGGAACGATAACTTTTTATCACGCCATACCCCGTGCGCTTGCGGTTGGCTATCAGTTACCATTCTAACTTCTAAATCTTGAACTTAGTCAAAACCATAAGTTTTCATTATAAAAATTATTACCCAATTTACAAGCCACTCTAGTTCTTTTGGTCACTTGTTTCATATTTAAATTCTAAGGCCTTTTTTATAACATTTTCTTTTACTTGTTTACTAGAACACTCAGCTCTTAATATTCATTTCCTATATTAACTTCTGAATTTACTTGTAGTTTGTTTGGTTATTTATTTTATATTCCTAATTGAAATCTTAAAGTTTCTTTAAATCATAAAAATCCTTATAACCAAGATAATACTTCTTAAAATTCTGTAAAATAAAATAAAATGTTGTGATCATCCCAGTCTATAAAATTTTCTTGAAGAACGCGTTTTTCTCAAAATGGCTCCTGGAATACTTAATAAATCTAACTTTTTTAACGAGGCTTATCGACAAAATTATAACAAATTACACAATAATACCTCAAAATTCATAAAATAGTAATACAACCAAATCGAATTATAACCGAGCCCGCCTAAACTTTAACATTCCTAATTTCTTTGTTATAACTTCGATGGCGATAAAACTTCGTCGGACGCATTATTAGTCCTCAAATTTACTTTTTTTTATAATAAAAAGTGTGTTAAAATTAATAAAAATTAGTTTAAATTGAAATAAATTTAGGTTTAAATTGAAATAAAAGGAAACCATTAGATTTGAGTTGTTATGAACCATTTTCTCTAGTTTTGCAGTGAAAAGCTAAAGATTCAATGAGAAAATTCAAATCTGAAGGGCTAACGCGTAGCATCAACCCCATGCCTAGCGTTAGGGTTTTGATTTTGACGCTATGCATCAGTGTGTAGCGTCAGAAGCTACATGGACTCCACTTCCAGGTGGCAATGCACTCAGAAAAGTGGCCAAATAATGGCCAATCCACTCTCAGCTAGTGTCCAACTGGAGTGGGGGACAAATGGAAACATGTCTGCTGATCATGGAATTAAAAATTGCTAATCATGGCGAGAAATTAAGCAAATTAATAGAGGCTGAGTCAGAGGTCTGACGCGTAGCGCCAGCCTCACGCGTAGCATCAGGACCTCCGCTCAGCACTATAAATAGGGCCATTTGCCATGGGTTTTACATCATTCAATCTTCATTCTTCCTTCTTTCTCACTGCGAATTTAGAATATTTTGAGTTTGTACTTAGAATAGTTTCCATATACTTGAGTGTTGTGTTGTATCGTGTTCCTTTCGTATCGTGACGTGTGATCAAGTGTTTGTAATGTCATCAACTGTAAGTTGTGTTTTTACTTTCATTATGTATAGCTAATTTGTTTATGTTGGAATTGGTGAACAACTCTATGAATATAATGTTGTGATTATGACCTCTACATATTTATGATTCAAGTTCATTGTTAGTATTTCAATCTTTTATTAGTATGAACTTCAAACGAGAGAATGATTTTCATGCGTGTTAAAACTACTTTAACAGAAGTAAAAGTTGAAATACCCTTAATATACCAATTACTAGGGATAGAGTTGGTAATTATTGTTGTGTTAAGGCCAGGACTTAAAGCAAGTTTTTACTGAGAAAGCATTTGAGGGATCAGACGTTATGGTAACTATTTAGAATTTATTCAGCGAGGGATCGGGTTTAATGACTTTAAGCTACAATATCATGATCTTGATGATTAAACATGCAAGTCTATAATTACTTTATTATGTTTTAGTGCAAGGACCCTAATTCCAACATAGTTTGTTAATCTGTATTTTAATCTCAAATATTGGATTTGCTCTGAATTACTACCCAAAGTTATTTTAGATAATTTTATAATTCACCACTTTTCAATGTCTAAATCAATCTTTAAATCTGTGAATATTGTATAAATTGTGTATAAATCATTCTTTTGTCGATAAGTTTTGATATACTTACCATAATAAATAAGAATTACTTGAATACTAAAAGAATTCAATCCTTGAGTGAACAATATCTATTTCGAAAGTTGTAATGATAAATTGGTACAGTTGCCAATAAAAGGATCCAAGAATCCGACCAACAAGTTTTCTGGCACCGTCGCCAGGGATTAAGTTGATTTTAGTAAAACATTAAATTTTTAATTATCGTGGTAAAAATTTTCTTACATTTTACCTTAAGATAAATTTTTAATTTTACTTTTTACTTATACATTTATTTATTTTTACTTCTTCTTTAACTATTCTTGTTACACTAACTTTCTTTGTTTAGTTTGTGTATGCAAATTCGATCTTCTGCAGGGAGAATCTTCTTTGACATAGAGATTGAGAAATTTGTTAAGAAACTAAAATCTTTGAAATCTAAAACACAAACTACCTCTTCTTCTTCAACTTCATCTTCTTTTCAAAACTCTGATAATTTTAATATGGCTACTGAACAAAGAAGAACATTGGGATAGTTTGCTGCTATCAATGGACCACTCTGTGTGTCAAGAATGTACCAAGGACCTGTTGCAGTGGTGGAAATTAAACCTGCTACACTAAATATAATTCAAAATAATCAATTTGCTGGCCTAAATCATGAAGAATCATATAAGTATTTAACCATTTTTTATGAATTATGCAGTACAATTAGTTTTGATCCCAATCAAGAAGAATCTGTTTACATGAGATTATTTCCTTTTTCTTTGATTGGGAAAACAAAAGAATAGTTTAAATCATGTCCACCCGATAGTTTTGCAAACTGGTCTGAAGTTGAAAGAAAATTTTTGGAAAGATTTTATTCAGCTTCTAAATACTTTGAAGCAATGACAACCATTCATTCATATTCACAAAATCAAGATGAGTCGCTAGGGGAATCTTGGGAATGATTCAAAGAACTTCTTAGAAAATTCGTCCAAACCATAATTTGGATGATGCTGGAAAGGTAAGAATCGTTTATCATGGTTTATTGCCTCAGTTTGAGATGATGTTAGATGCCTGTGCAGGTGGTTTATTAATGAACAAAACTGTTGAGGAGGCAATTGCCATAATAGAATCCATGTCCACTAGTGACCATCAAGCAAAACATGAAAGAGGTAATGTATCTAAGAGGCCAGGTCTGCTTGAGTTAGGAGTGAATAATGTAGTCTTAGATCAACAAAAATTGTTGACACAACAAATTAAAGCAATGAGAAAAAAATTGGAGAAATTACAAATTGCTCAAAAGACATCACCACCCCCTGCTCAACTGAAACAATGTGTACATTGCATGGGTTAACAAACATGTAGGAACTGTTCACCAGATAGAACTGAATAAGAGCAAGCCAATTTTCTGCTCCATCAAAGGATACTTATAGGCAATTTACCTTTTAATCTTGGTAATCTTTTGTCTAACAATTACCCACAGGGATGGTAGAATCAGAACTTTGGTTGGAGACAAGATGCTGGACCTTCCAACAGACCTCCTAACAATAAATTCAAACAATAACCATAATCTAATTAGACATCTAGACTGACAAGGATAAAGGAATCTATTCAACAATTGCTACAATACATGCAAACAATTGAAGCTACATAAAAAGCATCGGATATACAAATGGGTCAGCTAGCAAATGAAGTAGCCGACATGAAAAGTTCTGGTTTTTCTAAAACACTCAGAACCCAAGAGAATAATGTAAGACTATTTTTACAAGAAGTGGTAAAGTTGTAGGAAATGATTATAATGAAAGTGAAAAGAGTGAAGAAGAAAAAGAAAATAGTGAAAAAGAAAATCAAGAAAAAGAGAATGACAAAGAAAAGAAAGATGATGAAAATGAAAAAGAAGAAGAAAATAAAGAGAAGCAAGAAAAGGAAGAAGAAAAAGAAAAAAAATCAAAAAACCAAAAAATAAAAGAATCAGTACTTGGGTTAGACACCCCCTGTCAAGGATTTACCTTATCCTCATGCACCATCAAGAAAGGATAAGGAAAGAAAATATAAGAGATTCCTTGAGATTTTTAACCAGTTACATATAAACATTCTATTTTCTGAGGCATTGGAGCAAATTCCAACATATGTAAAGTTTATAAAAGAACTACTCACTAAAAAGAGGAGGTATAATGAAGAAATTGTAGAGCTTGAAGCAGGTTGCAGTGCTATCTTACAATACAACATGCCAGAAAAGTTGAAAGGCCTTGAAAGTTTCACCATTCTTGTCTCTACTGGAGGTGTAAATATTAGGAAGGCTTTATTAGATTTAAGGACAAGTATCAATTTAATGCCCTTAAGTATGATGAAGTGCATTGGTGATCTTGATCCGTAAAGGACGAAGATTACTCTACAACTGGCAGATTGCTCAATCAAAAGACCCTACGGAATTATGGAAGATGTACTTGTAAAAATGGATAAGTTCTACTTCCTTTTTGATTTTGTGGTATTAGACATGGAGGAGGATATTGAAGTCCCCCTAATTCTTGGAAGACCATTCATGAAGACAGCTAGAGTGCTGATTCATGTAGACAATGGTAAGCTCGCAGTCAGAGTGCATGATGAAGAGGTAAATTTTGATGTCTTCAAAGCCATGAAACATCCTAACTCAAAACAAGACTGTTTTGAAGTGGATGTCCTTGATGAAATTTGCCTCTCTATCTCCAAAAGTATGTTTATTTCTGACCTTCTCAATAAGTTATTGATTGACACTGTTGATATTTGAATGGGGAAAAGGAGAAAAAGATAGACAGGTGTTTAGAAGAACTTGAACGAGGGAAAGAAACTTCCCCTGAATCAAGAAAAAATGAAGAAAGCCAAGAAGCACCTGTTGAAGAAATCCAGAGGCCTGAACTTAATGTTAGGAAATCTCCTAGTGTATGAGCAGCGAAAATACAAGGATTCCCATAGGATTTGCAAAGCACCGTATTTTAAAGCATAAGACAAACACATAAAAAATATTGTGTTTTAGAATTACCTCTTGAAGAAAATCGAATCGAAGCAGTCATAGCCTCGTCCTTTAGGAGTCCACACGAGTACTCCCACCAGAAATGCTACACCTTCCAAATACTAGTTTGACGACGTGTAGCTTTTGCAACTTTTGCGTATTTTATGTCTCCTTTTGGTTAGCCACCTATGAGCATCTTATGCTCTATTTATAGGCTTAGGTTTGACCTAATTTGCTCTCTAAAGAGTGGGCTCCTTACTCATTCTAAATGAGTTAGGCCCAATAGTTTTATTTTAGTCCAACTAAAACAAAAAGCTATTTTCTGATGGGCTTACTCTATGTGTGTGACCCTATAGGTAAAATACATGGTTATATTAATAATAAACTATTTTGTTATTAATATAAAATAAGAACGGCATCTAGCAATGCATCATTATGTCTAAATATTATTTATTATCAACATAACCTATAAGTGATAATTATTTTATATGTTTGTTCCTTTTGTCACGATATCCTTATTGGGCCCAAGGCATGGTCGCGTCATCCTTGTACGGTCCAATTTATTATACTTGATATCGGAGTAGACTTCATCTGAATAAATATCCAATATTTATTCTTTCTAGCATGACCATGCATTTCCTTAGTCTCACTCTATCAAGTGGGCTATAGATATCACTCCTGTCATATAGGAGAGACAAATCCCATCTACATCACTCACATCCCCCTGTATAATTTTTTCATTGCCTAACCACAAACTTTGTAGTCCTCTTGTTACAGAAGATGTTTGATTGTATTAAAACAACAAATTCCTTATGTAGGAATCGTAGTGACTTTAGGTCAAAGGACTACATATACCATTATCACATTGAGAATCATTTATGACATTCATGTAACGATCCATGCAACGTTCTCATGGTGGGTCTCTCCAGTACATCATTACTCTTAATGTGTACCCGTGTGAAGACTTGATATCATTTATATCCATGATCTGTGAGATCAAATCATCAGTACACTCACACACTAGTCTTAATGTATTTACATGTCCCCACGTAAATACTTGACTAGGGATATTTTAGGAATAACTCTCATATGACCTATTACTCCAAGGATAAATAAAGGTTGTTAAACTATTTAACAAAAAATGACTTATTCAAAATGATGCGTCCTATATAGGCTTTTAGTGTATATTTCCAACAATATCCGACTTGCACTTAGAACCGATAAGGTTAATGCCCAATGACGTCTACAGTGCCCTTATGCTTTTACTACGTAAGCGGTTTTACTAGTGGGTTCCCAACAATTTTATTGGTATGCACATTGCATATTTTCACTTCTTTCAAAGATGGAATTATTTAAGTATATGCTTGGATTAATCCACTTCCTTATATTGTTCTATGGTTCCATTGTCATCACAGTGGAAACTCATAGGGTACAAAACATTTGGAATGATTAAATATAAATTGACTTCTTTTGTAATTTAACATAGCAAAGTACTTAGATTTGTTAGTAGAACCAACAATTGTTTCTTGCTTTGAACCTTTCAAGCATACATCGTAACCATCTTGGCAACATATATATTTTGATTGCAATCTTAAGTCTTTCAAATTAATCAAAAGATTGGCATCAATGTAACCTTTACAAAAAGCTCATCTTCCATTTATCAAGATCAAATCCTTAATCCTTCTTAAGTGTTTAAGGATACTCTTGACTATAGAATGAGAATATTATTAGTTCTAGAAGAAGTATGTCTTCTACATGTAATATTAGAACTATAATTGTGCAGTTACTAACCTTTTTATAGTCATAAGATTTATCTTCATTCTTTAATGAAGATTTTAGCTTCTAAAAGCTTGCTTTAGTCCATAAATAGAATATTTGCAGTTCACATACCTTCCTAGATGTTTCAGGCATAAAAGGCCTTTAGGTTGTGTCACATACACATCCTCAAGATGATTTCCATCTTGATATCTATCTACCATATCTTATAATGATGGTATACTGCTACAACAAGCAGGATCTAAATGGTTTTTAAGCTAATTGAATTTTGTCAATCTTGTTTTTAAAGGTACTTTTATTACCATCCATGTTTAGTTTTCCTTTTGAAAACCCACTTGCATCCTATAGGTTTTACCCTTTAGGTGCGTCAACAAAGGTTCGCACCTCGTTAATATACATGGAGCCCATTTCAAATCCGATGGTCTTATGCCATGTCTTAGAATCTAAACTTGTATTGGCCTCTTCATAAGAAACTTGATCAATTAGAAATATGCCTCCTTCCTGATTTATAAGAAATCCATATCTTTCAGATTTGATTACATATCTTATTTGATCTTACACATGTCGTGCTACCAGAGCTAATGATGTCACAATATTTTGTGATTTTTGCTCCAAGTCCATCCTTGACTTTTGAATGCTTTGTGATACTTGAATTTCTTCAAGTTCTACTATCCTCTCGCTGATTCTTTAAGAGATGTACTCTTATTCAAGAATACAACATTCTAAGCAAGAAGCCTTTTGTTCTCAGATGGATTGTAGAAATGACAACCCTTAGCTTTCTTTGGGTATCTCACAGAAGACATTTATCCAATTTGGATCTGACCTTGTCAGAGTTGGATGCTCTATAGAAGCATCATAGTTCTACATTATTAGTAAAGACATACTAGGTTTCTTCCTAGTCCATATCATATATGGTTTCTTTAAGAAAGTCTAAGATGAAACATGGTTAAGTGTGGAAATTTTGTTAATAAAGGAATGTTAAAGGAGTTAGAGATGTTTGATAATAATCAATAATCAAACTATGTCCAACAAGGTTTGACTTTTCCCTGTAGAGATGCTATTATGGCATTCCACGAGGAATGAGTTAAGAGGTAATCTCTCACTCTATTAGATAGTTATCAACCTTTTAGCTCAAATAATTTGCTATCTTGATCTAATCAAGAGCTTTAATTGTCTTGCCAATTTGGATTTTCATTTCATTATGAATTCTTTGAACTTTTCAAAGACTTTCTAACTTATGTTACATAAATCCATACTCATTGACTTTTCAATTAGTATGTTGAAGTATTGAAAAACATATCTAGTTATTGTTCCAATAGGCCTACATACATCGTCATGTATTAAATAATAGATTACTCATCTTTTCAATGAATGAGGTCTTAATTATCTCTCTAATAGATAAGATTTACACGTCTCAATTGATTCCAAAATCAAAAGAGTCCATATAACCATATTAATGGTATTTAGAAATGTGTTTCTTATTCATTTGCCTTGGGAGACAATACCATGTAAGTAAGGTTCAAAATCACTCATTTTAACCTACTTTGACAGTTGTTATAGATGGGTGTTTTGAGATTTAGGATATGGAATCCATTACTCAATTGTGCATCAACATCCTTTTAAAGAAATAAAGTTATTTTATATTAAAAAATAAAATTTCTTGTCCAACAAGAAATAATATGCACAATGTCTAGTTCACTAAATAACCTAATAGGTAAAGATTTTATCTTTATTGTAGCAACTTTTGCTCAATTTTACACAAATTTCTCCACCCTTAGCAAGTGATCTACTTCCTTGATCTTTCAAAATTTGAGATCTACTACTAGTATCTGATACTAATGTTAGTGAAGTAAAATAACTTGACTTCTTTAACATGACCTATAGTGGAAGTCTTACTTCCCTTTCTTTTTAACTCCTTTAAGTTCTTCAGACAAATTATTTCAATGTCTTATTTGGCTAAAACTAGAGACAATTTCCTTTCTTGATCACCTTTTAGACTTCCAGACCAACTTAGCCTTAATAGAGTCTGTATACGATCATATCGTATATCTCCCATATATTCATATTGCCTTTTACAGCTCAGAGTTTATGCAGACTTCATAGGGTATTCAAGACCCAACCATAGATGATATATAAGCCAAACATGATACACTACCACTTCCTCTTTATTGAAGATAACTCTCAAGTCTTGATACCTATCTAGGCATTTTTCCAGATAAAGTGTCCTTCCAAAGGACAGATTGCAACAAAACAATATTTGGTTTGTCATGGTTATTCTAAAACAAATTACATGCAAATCTATCACTTCTATTCAAAACATATTTAAATTCATTAAATAAATATGTTGTCTCCCACTATTTTGATTCAAAATAAATACCCTCACTGAATCATAAAAAATCCTGTTGGAATATTTTTCTAGTGGGCCAAGATCCATATATGGCATAGTGTTAAGTCAGCTTTGGCTGATCGCCCAACCTTTGGTTATTTAGGTAGGAAACATATTTCTAATTGCATCTCATGCAACTCTTGGATAATTGAGTGGGTAACTCTTTACCCTTATTCATCTTATGAATTTAAGCTCAATCCTTACGCTTCTAAGTTATTTTCAATCTAATTGAAAAACATAGTTAAGTTTAGGCCTAATAAAAACAATTTGGATATTACAATTATCCCATCACGCCTTACTAGTATAAATGATAGCACCCTGCTTTGGTAGGCCCACTATTTATTGACATTAGTCTCAACGAGTGTTACTTATTAGAAGGTGTTCAAACTTAATATTAATGCTTCTAGGTTCTTCAATCTGATTAAAGTTACCTAGATAAGTCTAATAACAAATGGTTGGATAATTCAATTATCCATCATCCTTTACTAATATCAATAAAAGCACCTGCTTTGGCAGAACCTACACTTTATTGAAACTAGCATTGATGACTATTGTTTATTAAAACGCGTTTTAGACTGTTCATACCTTTAGGCTTTTCCAATCCAATTAAAAAATGTCTATTTGAATAAAACTTAATAAGTTATACTTGGATAATCCAATTATCCAATCATGTCCTATTAAACATAAATAAAGGCACTCAACTATGATGTGACCTGTACTTCATCTATATCAAGTTAGATGTTATTACTTATTGGAAGGTATGATTGTTGGGCTTGAGGGATTTCAATTTTCTTATTATTCATTACCGACTTTCATTAAACGCTTTAACATAAAATAAAACCCTAAAACATGCAATCAAAATTATGAGATAGTTATGGCCTTCCTAGAAAATAAAATAAAGTAAAATAAACCTAAAGGAACTATGGTGTCTTGACTTCGTGAAGTCCTACTTCTTGAAACCACCATCCTCCTAGAGTCACCACTCCTTTGTTCCTTTCAAGGTCATATCCACCAAGAGTCACCACTCTAGGTTTCTTCTAGGTCTCCACCTTGTTGGCTTTTCCAAGATTACAATGTAATAAAGAAAACGCGTTTTACATATGAGTGAAGGGTTGAGAGAAGAAATTTAAGAATAGAGAAAGGCACAGCACGCAGGATGTATTTAAAATTAAATAAAAAAATCTAACACCATAGCCATTCACCGCTAGACGTGTTAATTAATCAATTAATAGAGTAATCAATTGTATTTAAATAAAATAAATTTTAAAACACATAATTAAACACGTGGGGTCATACAAGCAAAACTACGCAAAGAAGTTTGGCGGCTCCATTGACCGTTCAACAAATAGGGTCAAGGGGTGTTCCAACCCAAAAATTTAGTACTGTGATCAGGTTAGTTCCCAGGAAAGAGAGGTGGGTCCAGAGTGACCGCTTAAGTACCAAGTCTTTCCTGGCCAGAACGTCCTACTGACCATTAACAGCTCAAAATATTCGGTTATGATTTTAAATAATTTGAAATCTTAAATTTTGAAACGGCCAAGGTTTAACTTTTAAACCTTATCTCTAGAGTCTCAACAATCATCATATTTTTTAAGAATGATCAAGGTTTAAATTTTAGACCTTATCTCTAGAGTTTAAGATATTTTAGTTTGAATCCTATTAAATTTGATAAAGATCTTATCTTTAATTTGTAACTTTTACAAATCCTATCAAATTTATTAAGGATTAAATATTTGATTTTAAAATTATTAAATTTAATAAAGATCTTATTTTCTATTTGTAACAATTACAAATCAGATTAAATTTAATAAATATAAATCAATTTGTAACTCCTACAAATCACATTAATTTTAAAAAGATCACATACGATGCAATCCTATTAAAATTAAGAAGAATAAACTATTTAAATTTGTAACTCTTATAAATCATATTAATTTTAAAAAGATCACAAACGATGCAAATCCTATTAAAATTAATAAGAATAAATTATTTAAATTTGTATTTCTTACAAACTTTAAATTTAACAAACAATTAACATTTGATTTGTAACTTTTACAAATCAAATTTAAAATATAATGTTAAAATCAATTATTTTAATTGTAACATTTTCAAATAAATAAAATACCATTACGGCTAGGTTTCAACTTTTGAATCCTAGTTTTCGTTACGGCTAGGGTATAACTCTTAAACTTTCTAAACACAATCTCACATGAACAATTCATATTAGAAAAGAGAAAACATATAGACGTGCATTGCATACAACCCTTGATTTCAATTTAATTAAATAAACATAAAACATGCCTTATAATTAGAACACATATAAAACAATCACCATTGCAACATACAACATGTTCATATAATAAAGCACATCCCAAAAACATGTTCTTTAAGTAAAATGTTGAGAAAAAAAATCAATATACATAAAAAAAAATTGATATTAGCTTTCAAAAGATGCAACCTTTGCAACATATCTATAAAAAATGCAACCTTTACATAATATCTCATTAAAAATGCAACCTTTGCAACATATCTAATAAAAGATGCAACCTTTGCAAAAGGATTCAACCTTTACAATTCTTTTTGTAAAAGAAATTTTATTTTATTTTTACATGTTCTTTAAACAAACATTTTCCCAAAACACGGTTTTGCAATCAAGCTCTGATACCACTGTTAGGAAATCCCTAGTGCATAAGTAGTGGAAATACAAGGATTCCCATAGGATTTACAAAGCGCCATGTTTCAAAGCATAAGACAAACACATAAAAATATTGTGTTTTAGGATTACCTCTTAAAGAAAATCGAATCAAAGCAGTCATAGCCTCGTCCTTTAGGAGTCCACACGAGTACTCCCACCAAAAATGCTACACCTTCCAAATGCTAGTTTGATGGCGTGTAGGCTTTGCAACTTTTACGTATTTTGTCTCTTTTTGGTTAGCCACCTATGAGCATCTTATGCTCTATTATAGGCTTAGGTTTCACCTAATTTGCTCTCTAAAGAGTGGGCTCCCTACTTATTCTAAATGAGTTACGCCCAATAGTTTTATATTAGTCCAACTAAAATAAAAAGTTATTTTTTGATGGGCTTACTTTATGTGTGTGACCCTATAGGTAAAATACTCAGTTATATTAATAATAAACTATTTTATTATTAATATAAAATAAGAACGACATCTAGCAATGCATCATTATATCCGAATATTATTTATTATCAACATAACCTATAAGTGATAATAATTTTATATGTTTATTGCTTTTGTCACGATATCTTTATTGGGCCCAAGGCATGGTCGCGTCATCCTTGTACGGTCCAATTTATTTTACTTGATACCGGAGTAGACTTTATCCGAATAAATATCCAATATTTATTCTTTCTAGCATGGCCATGCATTTCCTTAGTCTCACTCCATCAAGTGGCTATAGATATCACTCCTGTCACATAGGAGAGATAAATCCCTTCTACATTACTCATATCCCTCTGCATAAAGTTTTCATTGCCTAACCACAACCTTTGTAGTCCTCTTGTTACAGAAGACGTTTGATTGTATTAAAATAACAAACTACTTATGTAGGAATCGTAGTGATTTCAGGTAAAAGGACTACATATACTATTATCACATTGAGAATCATTTATGACATTCATGTAACGATCCATGCAATGTTCTCATGGTGGGTCTGTCCAGTACATCATTACTCTTAATGTGTACCCGTGTGAAGACTTGATATTATTTATATCCATGATTTGTGAGATCCGATCATCAGTACACTCACACACTAGTCTTAATGTATTTACATGTCCCCGCGTAAATACTTGACTAGGGACATTTTAGGAATAACTCTCATATGACCTATTAGTCCAAGGATAAATAAAGGTTGTAAAACTATTTAACAAAAAATGACTTATTCAAAATAATGCGTCCTATATAGGCTTTTAGTGCATATTTCCATCACTTAAAGTGCTATCTTTCAACCTAAAGTACATCTTTTTGAAGGAAGGTAATCTTAAACCAGTTATTATTAGTAATTTGTTAACTAAAATAGAAGAAGAAAAACTAGTAGAAGTATTAAAGAGAAATCAAGAAGCAATTAGATGGACACTTGAAGATCTGAAAAGTATAAGTCCATCATACTACATGCATAAAAGTTTATTGGAAGATGATTTTAAGCCTGTAAGCAGGTATCATCTATCCTATTTCTGATAGTTCATGGGTAAGTCCTATTTAAGTTGTTCCAAAATAGGGAGGAATGACAGTAATTGTGAATGATAAAAATTAATTAATCCCAACAAGAACTGTCACAAGCTGGAGAATGTGTATTGATTATAGTAAACTAAATCAAGTAACAAGAAAAGACCATTTTCCACTCCCCTTTATGGATCAAATACTTGAAAGACTATCTAGACAGACTTATTATTGTTTTCTTGATAGATATTCTGGATATAATCAAATTGTTGTTGACCCTCTTGACCAGGAAAAGACTGTTTTTATATGTCCTTTCGGTATCTTTACTTATAGGAAAATGCCATTCGGATTATGTAATGCACCTGCTACTTTTCAAAGATGTATGTTTGCTATTTTTATAGATTTAATTGAAAAGAGCATTGAGATTTTCATGGATGACTTCTCAATTTTTGGGAATTCATTTGACTTATGTCTATCTAACTTGGACACCATACTGAAGCGGTGTATTGAAACAAATTTGGTACTGAATTGGGAGAAGTGTCACTTCATGGTTACTGAAGGTATTGTACTTGGTCATAAGATTTCTGTAAAAGGTATTGACGTGGACCAAGCAAAAATTAAGGTGATATCTAAACCCCCACCCCTTGTAAATGTGAAAGGTATTAGAAGTTTCTTAGGACTTGCTGGATTTTATAGAAGGTTTATTTAAGACTTTTCAAAAATTGCTAAACCTTTGACAAACCTTCTAAACAAAGATGTTGAATTCAAATTTGATGAAGCATGTCTTAAAGCTTTTAATTCCTTAAAAGAAAAATTGGTGTCTACTCTTGTGATTGTTGCTCCTAACTGGAATTTGCCCTTTGAACTTATGTGTGATGCAAGTGATTATGCTGTTGGAGCTGTTTTAGGTCAAAGGTATGAAAAGGTTTTTAGGGTTATACAGTATGCTAGTAAAGTGTTGAATGAAAATCAAATAAATTATGCAACTACTAAAAAAGAGTTACTAGCCATAATGTATGCCTTGTAAAAATTTAGATCATATTTGATTGGCTTAAAAATAATTACTTTTACTGATCATGCGTCAATCAAATATCTTTTGACCAAAACAGATTCTAAACCTCAATTAATTCAGTGGATTTTTCTCCTATAGGAATATGATCTTGAAATCAAAGATAAGAAAGGTAGTGAAAATGTGGTCACTAACCATCTTTCTAGATTAATGAATGATGAGGTCATTGCCAAGGAAAGTGAAATCTTGGAAGAATTTCCTGATGAGAAACTTTTTGAAATAACAAAACGGCCATGGTTTGCTGATATGGCCGATTTCAAAGCAGCAAGAATTCTTACAAATGATTTAACTTGGCGGCAAAGAATTTTATTTCAGAGATGCAAAATATTTTTTTTAGGATGACCCTCATTTATTCAAAATTAGTATGAATAATTTGTTACGTCGATATGTACCCGATTAGGAAATGAAAGATGTACTATGGCACTGCCATAAATCACCTTATGGAGGACATTTTAATGATGAGAGGACTGTTAGTCCTCAAATTTACAATAAAATCTTTAATAAAAATTTTATAAAAATAATAAAAATTAGTTTAAATTGTTAGAAAATTAGGTTTTAAATTCAATAAATAGAAGTTGTTGGAAATAATCTGCCCTTGATCAATTTTCTCTAGTTTTGCAGTGAAAAAGTGAAGAATTTAAAGAGAAAATTAAAGATCTGGAAAATCTGACGCGTAGCATCAATCCCACGCGTAGCATGGAGACTTTTGATGCTGACGTTACGCGTCACATCCACGCGTAGCGTCAGAGCTGCGTGGACTCCACAGCCAGCTTGGATAAGCACTCAACTAGTGACCCATTACTGGCCACTCCACTCTACACAAGTGTCCAAGCCGAACTAGGGGACAGATCCAAATGGTAATACATGATTGAATAAATAATTCCTTAATGGCCATTTCCAGCTGCGTTTAAAGGAGGTTGACTCAGGGAACAGACGCGTAGCGACAGGACCATTCCTCAGCCCTATAAATAGGTGTAACACCCCTGATTTTCTGTACTCGAATCCCAATGTGATCGTCATAATTAATAAAATTTCAAATAAATTTTTTTTCGTGTTTGAAAATATTTCCAAGACATCACCATGATCACATCAAGACCCAAATCACAGAAAACCAAAGAGTGAGATTAAATAACCCTAAGCTGGATCGATAGATAAATTGCCCATAACGGTATATGAAAATAATAGAGTTTACAGCGGAAGAATGTGTATACCGGGCACACGCCTAGTCCCACATATGACGATATGAGAAAAGGCTCGATAAAGCACGCAATGGCATATCATACGCCTAATAGACAACCATCATCATTTTACATAATTACATATACATATTCATCATCCATCAATTCAAGGGATTATCTTATACATACTCAAAATCTTTAAATCATCTATATCATCATACACAATTTATTCATTACACAAGAATCCATAAATGATGCCGGCCAAGGCACTTCCTCTACCACTAATTACCTTCACCCAAGCTTTAATTAAAATCTAAACTCATCCCATGGCAACCTGCATCACAAGGCTAAAAAGGAGACCACATGGGAGAGTGAGTTATACATTCAAAATGACGAATAATATATATATATTGTGATCATGTGTATATGCATACAAACGTCATGTGTGCTTTGCTATCAATTCATCAAATTATCATTCATATATTATCTCATTATTATAATAGGCATACAAGCCTCATGAATCACAATTCATATCATAAATAAGCACAACATATACACAATCACATACATAATCTCTTTGCCACTTATCAACAAGGGCATTCATAATCTTTATCGTCATTATTCCATTAAGGTTCCACTCAAATACCTCATCGCAGGGGTTTCTCAACACTCGTGTTCATCCCATTTCAAATGCCATGGTCTTAAAGCTAATGCATATGTCAACTGTTTAATGCATATGCAACGGATCCGATTATCAAATTCAATAACAATCACAATTACTTAAATCATCTTCATCACTCAGGGATACACCCTTCGTGGCACCCCGCAAGGTGATCCATTCAACACAATAGGACAACGTCCTCTTCACTCCGGGATATACCCTTCGTGGCACCCCGCAAGGTGATTCATTTCAACATTATTCAATAACAATAGGACAACGTTCTCTTCACTCTGGGATATACCCTTTGTGGCACCCCGCAAGGTGATTCATTTCAACATAAATATCAAAATATCATCATCACTCAGGGATACACCCTTCGTGGCACCCATCAAGGTGATTCATTTCACAATTCTTATAATATCATCATCACTCAGGGTTACACCCTTCGTGGCACCCCGCAAGGTGATTCATTTCACAACAAATATCAAAATGTCATCATCACTCAGGGATACACCCTTCGTGGCACCCCGCAAGGTGATTCATTTCACAACAAATATCAAAATGTCTTCATCACTCAAGGATAAACCCTTCGTGGCACCCCGCAAGGTGATTCATTTCACAACAAATATCAAAATGTCATCATCACTCAGGGATACACCCTTCGTGGCACCCCGCAAGGTGATTCATTTCACAACAAATATCAAAATGTCATCATCACTCAGGGATACACCCTTCGGGGCACCCCGCAAGGTGATATATTCAATATTATTCAATAATAATAGGACAACGTCCTCTTCACTCTGGGATATACCCTTCGTGGCACCCCGCAAGGTGATATATTTAACAATAATGCATATCCATGCCATGAATGCAAATGCAATAATGCATATGCCCATCAACAACCTCGCAAGGATATCTCACCCTCTCAATTAGGGATATATTTTAATTTGGCATTTCAATAATTATACATAATCATTCATAAGGCCCCTCAAGGCACATCATTCATATAATTGGCACCACGCTCATCCAAAATAACAAACACTGCGTATTCAAGGGTATGTTCAACAACAACGTCCCTTTTCATTTAACATCATTAATCATTATGAAATATGTATGGCATCATCCATTTTTAATCACCATTGATACTTTTTCAAAATTCATTGAGTTATAATAACTCATTGCCATTCAATTGTCCCCTCATTTGTTTCATCGTTAATTATGGTATGTCATACAATCACATCATTACTTTTCATCATGATTCATAATATAATCAATAGAGGGGGAAAAGCATACATGTTTTCATAACATAGCATAGGCATACCCATACCTTGCCAAGGTCTCAAGCCATTCCCCAATCAACACTAAAACACACCATACTTGGACCCCTAATGAAATCGCTAGTTGTTACATAATAAAAGGGGTTTTGGGCAATAATGAGCCCATGATAAATTTCAGTACTAAGGCATGAGGAAATCTTACTTTTAGTCTTGAAAATAGTGGGACGTGTCACAAATATCACCTATTAGTCCCAATTTGGCCACCATAAAAAGTTGGGTTCAAAACCCTCTTAAATTTGAATTTTATGACGCAGTAGGTCCGGTGTTTTATGTCTAATGAGAGTTAGAAAACTCCAATTAATATGAGACCAATTCTCACACCTCCGCAACATAATTATCTACAACTTTCATGAAGAACTTGGAGGCCAAATATTTCATTAAGATGCCCAAATGGGCCAAAAACAGCAAAGAAAACAAACCAGTTGGAAAAAACAGCACAACAGTGGCCATAACAGGGCTCTGAATCGATTCAGGCTCGTGTGAATCGATTCAAGCGTCCCAAAATCTCAAAATTTGACAAACAGAGGGCCTTGAATCGATTCAAACGCCCCTGGAGCCCAAAACAATGAAAACAGCACCTCTTGAATCGATTTAAAGGGTCTTGAATCGATTCAAGACAGCCCTGCTGCTGTTTTTATGTAGAAACGCAAGATTTTTTAACTTCTAACCCTCCTAACTTTCTCGTATGAACTCCAAATGCTATGAAATTTTAACCCCAACAAATATACATCATTTGTGACGCGTGGCCACCGGCCTCACTCAAAAATTCTCAAAATTAAGGAACTTATGCGTATAAATGCATTTTACCCATTTTAAGTCATTTTAATGCAACTCAAGGGTCATTTCTCAATGGAATTGACCCGTTCCAATTTGTACAAGTCATAAACTACACATAGAAGCTATTGGGACTATCCTACGATATCAAAATCACGCGACATTTAATTTGACTCTATAAGTTCCTCAATTATGTATTATCTTTTAATCTTATCATTAATGTCACCATAATGGTTATCACATTCAATGCCAAACATCCACTTAATTTCTCAATTCACACAACATATACTTCATCCCCTCAAGGATGGTTTATCAACCACATCATTCCCACCAAAGGATAGCTAACCATTCATCATCATCACATATACATATATATATATATATCATCATCAATAGCCAATAATTGCCAATGACATCATTCCACTATAAACATGGCAAGGCAAGCATGAGTGTCAAGACATACAATAATCATCAATTATATAACTCATGCAATTTGAATGTAAACTCCTCTCCTACCTCGAGGGAAGAGCCAAAATCTGAATGCATGCTCCGAAAGCTCCGCCACATAGTCCGGAACACAATCTACACAACATACATATGCATTCATACAATTAATAAGCCATCTCAAGGCATTCCTTATAATTATAAACATTTGCTAGCTTATCATAAAGCCCAATATCAAGTCCTAGACTTGCTAAAACACCAATCCATACCATTGTGTTAGGCTTCGGGAATTCCTTTCCCAAAGCCAAGATCCTCTAGATCTTAAAAGGTCAACTAAACCCAACAACATCATCATCTCATCCATTCCATAATGCAATCCCATATTACATCAATCCTTCAAATATCATTATTGTCACTTAGAGCTCAACATAGATTATCCTTGCCTCTTCAAAGCCATCACCAAATTAACAATTTCAACTCATCTATCTATGGCCTATCAATTCACCAACCAAAAGGTATATCCCATTGATTCCACCATTAAGGGTTATCTACTATGTTCACCATTATTCATCATTATAATTAACAACACACATACTAAATATCACCCATTTACATTCAATTCAACCCTTCAAGCCATAATATATCCATTTTCCCAAATTCTTAAGGCAAGGGTTTTCATCAAAACCCAACAACTATTACTAATACTCATTTATCACCACCAATGGCCATTTTTCATCATTAATACCATTCTCCAATATCATTAAACTTACATTCTACTCACATTTTACACTTTCCCCAATTTATTAGAGTTAGGGTTTCACTAAAACCCAACAACACTCATTAATACCCATTTATTTCTCATCACCTTCCAACTATGCATTCATCCTCTTCATTTATTACCACCAATGTTAACATTTATGACAACCCACTCTAGGGTTCCACATTTAAAGCTTTCATTAAATACCCCATTTACCTACATTACTCCCCCAAGCTTTAAAACTCATAATAATGATATTAACTTCATCAAAGATGGTGAGAGAAGCTTACCTCACCATAAAACGAAAATAAAACCAAATGAGGGGAGAGACCCAACGAAATTGGAGAAGAGGGGAAGAGGATCAACACCCAATGGCTTCCTTTAAGCTTCCTTGAGAATGAAAATGGAGAGGAAAGAGTACAAAGCCTCTTCTAGGTTTTTAGGAGAAGGAGAAGAAGAAGAAGAGAAGGAGAAGAGATGAAGTGAAAAGAATAGGAAGGAGAAGAAGGAGAGTGGTGTGAAAATGAGGAGAGGAAAAGAGTTTTGTTTTTAAGTTTTTACCTTTCATTTAAAACTTTACCGTTTTATAATATACAGGCTCTCAGTTCGGGCTCAATACATTATCTAAAAATTATTCTAAATATAGATTCGGATTCCCGATAATATTCTTAACAGCCCTGACCAACGGCATCTCAATCGGAGATACTTGGTCCGACACCCATATTCTAATCGGGTATAATTTTAACTCCTTAAATCTCAGTAATTCATAAATATCCATAATAAATTCCAATTGTAATTATTCCAGTATTTTTGGGACACAAATCCACTCATATACAATGGTTTATTATTCATTCACCTCTATTATTCATTTTTATAAAATTTAGGATGTTACAATAGGGCCATTTCCAACACTTCTAGGCATCCCATTATAAGTATCTCACTCTTATCTTCTCTTATACACTCGAGTTTGAGTGTTTCTTTTATGAGTTTGTAGCTCTAGAATAGTTTTCTAGATACTTGAGAGTGTTGTGTAGTATTGTGATCGTTGTATCGTGAAGTTTCCATCATCGCCTTTGTAATGTCAATCACTGTAAGTGTTGTTTTTACTTTCACCATGTGTAATAATCTGTTTATGTTGGAATTGGTGAACTAATCTATTGAGTATGATGTTGTGAATTCAACCTCTACATGTTTATGATTCAAGTCCATGTTAGTATTTCAATCTTTTATTAATATGAACGCCAAATGGGAGAATAATTTTCATGTGTATTGAAACTTATTTTATTAGTGTGAATGTCAAACGGGAGAATGATTATTCATGTCTTATTAAAACTTGATTTAATAAAAGTAAAAGTTGGAATACCCTTAATATACCAATTGCTAGGGATAGAATTGGTAATTATTGTTGCCATAAAGCCAGGACTTAATGCAAGTTTTTACTGAGAAAGCTCACGAGTGATCAGACTTTATGGTAAATACTTAGAATTTATATCATAAGGGATCAGTTATAATGATTTTAAGCTGCAATGATATGAACTTGATGACAAAATATGCATGACTTGAGTTCCTCCATTATTATTCTAGATTAGAGATCCAAATTCTAACATAATTTGTTTATCTGTGTTTTATCTTCAAGTATCTTAGTTATTCTAAAATTGCAACTCAACTTCTTAGATAGATTGTTATTCTCTTTTTACCACATGAACAACTCAACTATGCCATCTTGTAAATATTGTATAAATTGTATATAAATTATTCTTTTGTGTATAAGTTTTGATAAATTTACCATAGTAACTAGAAAATTATTGTAACTATTGGACTTTCAATCCTAGTGGAACGATATCTAAATTTTGAAAACTACAAACGATTGGTGCGCTTACCAATTAATAGACCCAACAGTAAAACAAAGTAACAAGTTTTCTACAACATTATATTTTCTAGGTTTAACAAGTTTTCTGGCGCCGTCGCCGAGGATTGAATTGATTCAGTACACAGTAAATTTTTAATTACCATGGTAAAAATAATTGACCTTAGTAAATTTTTTTTAATTTATTCATTCATTTATTTATTTTAACATTATTTTACTAACATTTCTTTATTTAGTGTGTTTATGCAAACTCGATCTTCTGCAAGAAAGGTGTTCTTTGATCCTGAGATCGAGAAGTTTGTAAAGAAACTTAAAGCATTAAAATCTAAAAAAACAAAAACTTCTTCTTCAACTTCATCTTCTTTTGAAAAATCTGAAAAATTTGAAAATTCTAACATGGCTGCTGAAAGGAGAACATTGGGACAGTTTGCTGCTATTAATGGACCACCTCATGTTTCGGGGATGTATCAAGGACCTATTGCTGCTGTAGAAATCAAACCAGCTACTTTAAACATTATTCAAAATAATCAATTTGCTGGTTTAAATAATGAGGAACCTTATGAACACTTAACTATTTTTTATGAGTTATGCAGCACAATTGGTTTTGAACCCAGTCAAGAAGAATCAATTTACATGAGATTGTTTCCTTTTTCTTTGATTGGGAAAGCTAAAGAATGGTTTAAATCTTGTCCACCCAGATTTGCAAACTGGTCCGATATCGAGAGAAAATTTTTGGAAAGATTTTATTCTCCTTCAAAATATTTTGAAGCAATGACAGCCATACATTCTTTTTCACAAAATAATGATGAATCGTTAGGAGAAACATGGGAACGATTCAAGGCACTCTTGAGGAAGTGCCCGAACCATAACTTAAATGATGCTGAAAAGGTAAGGATCGTTTACCATGGTTTGTTACCTCAGTTTAAAATGATGTTAGATGCTTGTGTAGGAGGTTCTTTAATGAATAAAATAGTGGAAGAAACAATAGAAATATTGGAATCAATGTCCATCAGTGACCGACAAGCAAAACATGAAAGAGGTAATGTACAAAGAAAGTCAGGTATGCTCGAATTGGGGGTTAATGATGCAGTATTAGCTCAGCAAAAATTGCTGACTCAACAAATTGAGGCCATGAGCAAATAATTGGAGAAACTTCAAATTGCTCAAATGTCATCACCACCTCCTGCTCAATTAAAAAAATGTATGCATTGCATGGGAGAGCAACCATGTGGTTACTGTGCCCCTGAACGAAATGAGCAAGAGCAAGCCAATTTTCTGAACCATCAAAGAATACCTTTAGGTAATTTTCCTTTCAATCTTGGTAATTCTTTTCCTAACAATTACCAGTAGGGTTGGCAGAATCAGAATATTGGCTGGAAACAAGACGTTGGACCTTCTAACCGACCTCCAAATAATCAATTCAAACAACAACCACAATCCGATCAAACAGCAAGGCTAACACGGATAGAAGAATCTATCCAATAGTTGCTTCAATGCATGCAAACAAATGAAGCAGCACGTAAAGCGCCGGACATGTAATTTGGACAGTTAGTAAAAGAAGTAGCTGACATGAAAAGCTCTGGTTTTTCCACAAACACTCAGAATCTAAGAGAACAATGTAATGCTATTTTTACAAGAAGTGGTAAAGTTGTAGGAAGTGATAGTGAAAAAGGAAAAGAAGAAAAAGAAAAAGAAAAAAAAAAGAGAAAAAGGAAGAAAAAGAGAAAGAAAAAGAAAAAGAAGAAAAAGAGAAAGAAGATAAAGAGAAAAAAGATGAAGAAAAGAATGATGAAAAAGAAAAATAAAAAAACAAAAAAATCAGTATTTGGGTCAGACACCTCCAGTTAAAGATTTACCTTATCCACATGCACCATTAAAGAAGGATAAGGAAAAGGAATACAAGAGATTCCTTGAAATCTTTAAGCAATTACACATAAACATTCCATTTTCTGAGGCATTAGAACAGATGCCAACATATGCAAAGTTTATGAAAAAATTGCTCACTAAAAAGAGGAGGTATGATGAAGAAATTGTTGAACTGGAAGCAGGTTGCAGCGCCATTTTGCAACATAATATGCCAATAAAGTCAAAAGACCCTGGAAGTTTCACCATTCCTATCTCTATTGGAGGGATGAACATTGGAAAAGCCTTGTTAGACTTAGGGGCTAGCATTAATCTAATGCCTCTAAGTATAATGAAGCGAATTGGTGACCTTGATCCTCAAAGAACAAAGATGACTCTGCAACTGGCTGATAGATTAATTAAAAGACCCTATGGTATTGTGGAAGATGTACTTATGAAAGTTGACAAGTTCTACTTCCCTGTTGACTTTGTGGTATTAGACATGGAAGAAGATGTTGAAGTTCCCCTAATTCTGGGAAGACCATTCATGAAGACTGCTAGAGTGCTCATTGATGTAGATAATGGAAAGCTGGTAGTAAGAGTTCACGATGAAGAAGTAAACTTTGATGTTTTCAAAGCCATGAAACATCCCAATCCAAAACAAGATTATTTTAAGGTGGATGTTCTCGACAAGGTCTGCTTCTCCATATCCACAGGTATGTCAAACTTTGATCCTTTAAATAAGTTATTAACTAACTCTTGGGAATTTTTGAGTGAAGAAGAAGAAAAGATAGACAAATATCTTGAAGATCTTGATCAAGGGAAAAATTTTTTCCCTAAGTCAAGAGAAATTGAAGAAATTCAAGAAGTACCTATTGAAGAAATCAAGAGGCCTGAATTGAAAGTGCTACCTTCCAACTTAAAGTATATCTTTTTGAAAGAAGGTAATTTAAAACCAGTGATTATTAGTAATTTGTTAAGTGAAACAGAAGAAGAAAAACTGGTTGAAGTCTTAAAAAGGAATCAAGAAGCAATTGGATGGACGCTTGAAGATCTAAAAGGTATAAGCCCATGATATTGCATGCATAAGATTTTACTAGAAGATAATTTTAAACCTTTTGCTCAACCCCAAAGACGCCTCAATCCAACCATGAAAGAGGTAACTAAGAAGGAGGTTTTGAAATTGCTGAAAGCAGGTATTATCTATCCCATTTCTGATAGTGCATGGGTAAGTCTGGTACAAGTTGTTCCAAAAAAGGGTGGTATGACAGTAATTGTTAATGATAAAAATGAATTAATTCCAACAAGAACTGTCATTAGTTGGAGAATGTGCATTGATTATAGAAAACTAAATCAAGCAACAAGAAAATATCATTTTCCACTTCCTTTTATGGATCAAATGCTTGAAAGATTGTCTAGACAAGCTTACTATTGTTTTCTTGATGGATATTCTGGATACAACCAAATTGCTATTGACCCTCTTGATCTGGAAAAGACCGTTTTTACATGTCCCTTTGATATATTTGCGTATAGGAAAATGCCATTTGGATTGTGTAATGCACCTGGCACTTTTCAAAGATGCATGTTTGCTATTTTTGCAGATCTAATTGAAAAGAGCATTGAGATTTTCATGGATGATTTTTTAGTTTTTGGGAATTCATTTGAAACATGTCTAACCAATTTGGACACCGTACTGAAGCGGTGTATTGAAACAAATTTGGTGCTCAATTGAGAGAAATATCACTTTATGGTGAAAGAAGGAATTGTACTTGGTCACAAAATTTCCTCTAAAGGTATTGAAGTAGACCAAGCCAAAATAGAGGTAATCTCTAAACTCCCACCCCCTGTGAATGTGAAAGGTATTAGAAGTTTTTTAGGACATGCTGGATTCTATAGAAGATTTATTCAAGATTTTTCAAAAATTGCTAAACCTTTAACAAATCTTCTAAATAAAGATGTTGAATTCAAGTTTGATGAAGCATGTCTTAAAGCTTTTAATACCTTGAAAGAAAAATTGGTTTCTGCCCCTGTAATTATTGCTCCTAATTGGAATTTAACCTTTGAACTTATGTGTGATGCAAGTGATTATGCTGTAGGAGCAGTTTTAGGTCAAAGATATGAATTTTTTTTTACGGTTATACACTATGCTAGTAAAGCTTTAAATGAAAATCAAATAAATTATGCAACTACTGAAAAAGAATTACTAGCTATAGTGTATGCCTTGGAAAAATTTAGATCATACTTGATTGGATCAAAAATAATTATTTTCACTGATCATGCTGCAATCAAGTACCTTTTGACCAAAACTGATTCTAAACCTCGGTTAATCTGATGGATTTTACTCCTTCAAGAATATGATCTTGAAATCAAAGATAAAAAGGGTAGTGAAAATATGGTCACTGACCATCTTTCCAGATTAATGAATGATGAGGTCACTGCCAAAGAAAAAGACATCTTGGAAGAATTTCCTGATGAAAAACTTTTTGAAATAACAAAATGGCCATGGTTTGCTAATATGGCCAATTTTAAAGCAGCAGGAATTCTTCCAAATAATCTAACTTGGGAACAAAGAAATTTTTTTTCAAAGATTCAAAATACTTTGTTTGGGATGACCCTCATCTATTTAAAATTGGTGTGGATAATTTGTTATGTCGTTGTGTACCCGATTGGGAAAAGAAAGTGTGTTGTGGCATTGTCATAAGTCCCCTTATGGAGGACATTTTAATAGAGAAAGAACTGCTGCAAAAATTTTGCAATCAGGTTTGTATTGGCCCTCTATTTTTAAAGATTCTCACTCATTTGTTCAAGCTTGTGATAACTGTCAAAGAACAGGTAATGTTAACAAAAGACAAGAAATGTCTCTTACTAACATTCAAGAGGTTGAGGTATTTGATTGTTGGGGTATTGATTTCATGGGACTTTTTCCTTATTCTCAATTCAATCAATACATTCTTTTGGCAGTTAATTATGTTTCAAAGTGGGTAGAAGCAATTGCTTCACCTAACGCTGACACCAAAACTGTAGTGAATTTCTTGAAGAAAAATATTTTCTGCAGGTTTGGAACACCAAGAACTTTGATCAGTGATGGAGGATCACATTTTTGTAATTAAGTTCTTCAGAAAGTGTTACAACATTATGGAGTGAGACATAAAGTGGCCACAGCATATCATCCACAAACCAATGGACAGGCTGAGATTTCAAATCGAGAAGTGAAAAAGATTTTCGAAAAGACTGTGTCTTCTTCCAGAAAAGATTGGTCACAAAAGCTTGATGATGCACTCTGGGCATACAGAACTACATTTAAAACTCCAATTGGCCTTTCTCCTTTTCAAATGGTCTATGGAAAAGCTTGTGTAGAGATGGAACATAAAGCATATTGGGCTTTAAAATTTCTCAATTTTGATCCAAATGCAGCAGCTGACAAAAGAAAGTTGTAGTTATTTGAATTGGAAGAAATGAGAAACAACACTTATGAGACATCTAGAAGTTACAAAAACAAGGTGAAAGCTTACCATGATAAGAAAATTAAAAATAGACATTTTATACCAGGTCAGCAAGTTTTATTGTTTAATTCAAGATTAAGACTGTTTCCTGGTAAATTGAAATCTAAATGGTCAGGTCCTTTTGTAATCAAGGAATTTAAATCTTATGGAGCAGTTGAGATTGAAGATCCAACTTCCAAAAGAAGTTGGATGGTTAATGGACAGAGATTGAAACCATATCTGGGTGGTGAGATCAACAGACTCACTACCATTTGTTATTTGACTGATTTGTGATGTGCAGGATGTCTAGCTAAAGACTGTAAATCAAGCGCTCAATGGGAGGCAACCCATTATTTCTTTTCTTTATTTTAAGCTTATTTTTACATAAAAAAAGAGAGTTTTGTTTTTCAAATTTTTAGATAGAAATTTAATTTTGAAAATAAAAAGGGTTTTAAAATTTTAAAAGAAAAGGTTTTTTGAAAATTAAATTTTGAAATTTAAAAATTAGAACCCTACGCGTAGCGTCCCAATGACGCGTAGCGAGGAGGTTAAAATTTCAACCTGACGCGTACCGTCCCACCCACCCGTAGCGTCGGGCCCACGTTCAGTTTTTTAAAACTGAACCAGAGAGGCCCAATCTTAGGTTTTAAAACCTAAAATTCCCTCTCTGCCTGACTTTAATTTTTGGAAACCTAATTTTCAAACCTTCTTTTTCTCTCAACCCTTCTATCCTCTTCGATTTCTCAATCACTCAAAAGATTCCAAGTAAGTTCTATAAATCTTTTCCCTTTAGTTTAATTTTAATTTCGATTTTTAGGATGCATGTGGTTAGGATTAGGATTAGAGAACCATTGGGAATTGATTGCTTTTAGAAATAGGGATTTGAATGGATTGAATATGGTTTGGAGGGGTTGCTGCTGTGCAACCCCTGTTATTGTGTTTGAAACTGCGCACCTCACGCGTAGCGTCCCACTGACGCGTAGCGTGAGGCATGAACTGTAAGCCCACGCATAGCGTCCAACTAACGCGTAGCGTGGGAAGCACAGAGCTGACGCGTAGTGTCCCACCCACGCGTAGCGTCAACCTCTGTTCCTGATTTTTTTTAATTTTTGTATTTTATTTTTCTTTATTTGTTTTCTGTTTTTAATAAAATCTATCCAGTATGCTTCTTTTTGTTGTTTATTTTTCTTTTAATAAATTTTTTGGAATTGTATATTTGTTATACTTTCTTGCATAAAAATTAAAAAAATAAATTTGCATAATTTTGTAAATATACATGTTGTATGATTTTGCATGTTTGTGAAATTTATGCATGTTGATTTTTGTTTGTGACAAATTGTAAAATCCAAAAATATGAACGTTAATAAAATTACAAAAATTCAAAAATATGTTGTTATGGATTTTGTGTGAGTTTTGTCTTTTATTTAATAAAATTGTTTTTTTAGAAAATCCAAAAACATGTATGTTTAAATTTTTTGTAAATATTTTCTTATTGTGAATGTTTTGTATAAAATATATAAACCAAAAATAATTGTCAAATGTTTGATATGTTTTTCAATATTGTAATATGTGTTTGATTTTTAATTTTTCTTTTTGCAGATGACACCAAAGAAATCCATCCCTACTACTGGTCCTAAAAGACAAAGAAGGACAACGGCTACTAACACCACCTCTGAGGATCCAGATCTTCAGGGTGAGGAGGTGTTGGGACTGAGAGATCCCACCAGATTTCACACTGATGCGAAATGGGCCCGGTTTCACCAAATAAAGGGCGAAAGACTCATCTGGGAGAGAGTCTTAGATTTGAGTGCTGGGGACTATGCTGAGTTGTAGGATGAGGTCTAGAGGAGGAGTTGGGGACCACTATTTTCCCTACCTACTGAGGGGGATCCCATCTTAGTGATGGAATTCTATGTTAATGCTTACAGGACTCACCAGGACGTACCAGACATTGGACATCAGAGGACGAGCTGGGTTAGGGGCCGGCATATTGCTTATGACCAGGAAACTATTAGTACCCTACTGGGTAACCCTTGGGAGCCTACTCCCGAGAGCGATATTTGTTTTTAGAAGGAAAACAGAAACAAGATCGCGACTGAGGATGGTGATCTAGGATACTTCCTAGATCAGGGTTCTCACTTCTTGAGCAAGGATGGAATCTTCTTCAACCTGAGTAATGGAGGACTCCATCTAACCTCCTCAAGACCCAGCTGACCCCTATAGCTTAGGCATGGTCTCATCTCATGTTGCATAACATTACTCCTGTCACCCACCTTTCTTCTATCCCAATTGATCGATGCTGCCTTCTTTACTCCATTCTCTAGGGCCATATTATTAATATTGTAGAGCTGATTTCTGAGCAGATTCACCTTTATGCCCTTGGGTATAAGGTGAATTGTCTTATCCCATTCCCTCTCATCATATCTTCCTTACTAAGGAGGCAGGGAGTTGTTGTGCCATCACCTGAGTTTACTAGTTCCTCGGGGAGAGTCCCCAAAGTTCTAGTGAACAGAGATTACTTCGTCCAACAGTGCGAGCTTCCACCACTGGAGCAGGAGGCTCAGCCCAGACAGAGGAGGAGGAGACCACCAATTTAGCCACCACCTGCTGATGTTGTCGTAGAGGGATTTACCAGGATGACACTTGAGCATCAGTATATGATGCAGATGATGGCTGCCACACACAAAGCTTACATGCATCTTCATGATTCATACTATCAGTATAGACTTCAGGGTGAGGGAGCACCATATGTTACACCAGCTGAGTTTGCAGCCTATGTGGCTTGGCCTGGTGATCTGCCGACATACCCTGAGGCTGGTGGACCGTCTGGAGCACATGCTGAGTCAGAGGGTAATGCAGATGAGGAGGGAGATGATGAAATGGAGGACTGATTGGTGTTATCTCATTTCTATTACATACATTCTAGTTTACTTTTAGTTTTCTATTTACATTGGTATTTTTACTTTTTGGATATTATATTATAGTTTATTTTTATGTGGCGTGTTTTATCTTTGCGTAAAATTTTTGTCATGGTGTATTTTTGGGTATTTTCTTCATAATAATAATAATAATAATAATAATAATAATAATAACAAATATATATTTTATCTTTTTAATAAATAAATCAAATTTTTGAAAGTAAGATAATTTATACACTTAAAGTTTTTACACAATAAAACTAATTTTGTAAAATCAATTATTGATTCTTTTGTAACTTAGGAATTTTGATAAAATCAGTTACAATAAGTTTATTAACTATCAAGCTAAATTTCAATAACCCGGTGAGCTGAGAGATCTTTTAAACACTTAAGGGTTTATTCGACATAACTTCATTCGAATTGATTTTGCTTTAATCTTTGATTTGTGTTGTTGTACAGAGAATTCAAGAAAATGATCAAGGCACATTTTTGGTGAAAAGAAAACCTTAGGCCAAACAGCTTACCTTGGTAAAATTGTTTTATCCCTTGAAAGCCAATGTTGAGCCTGAAAAATAAATTCTTTGGTACCCTTAACCTATATCAGTTTTAACCATTCCCTATATTTAATTGATTAAAAGAGCAATTGAGCAAAATAAAAATATTTTGAGTGTTCTTACAAAAAATGGGGATTGAAAATAAGCAACTTGATTCTTTTCAAAGAAAAAGGAAATAATAATAAAATATGAAAAAGAAAAATCAAAAATAGTGAAAAGAATCAAGTTGGGGGTATTTATTTTTCATCAATAAAAGAATTGAGACTTGGGCCAAGAGAAAGGCTAAAAAAATTGTACTTTTATGATTTTAAGCTTTTGAATTCCAAAGAAAAACCATCATTTCTTGAAGCCAAGCCTCATTACAACCTTTGAAAAGACCTTGTGATTTTTGAAAATATCTCTGTATGATCAACCATTGATTAGATGAAAATCAAACTTAAATTTGTTTGATTTTATGATTGAAAGAGTGAAACATGTTACCCTTGGCACAGAGATAAACACTTGTGAGGTAAGCCTAAATTTATGCTTGATTTGTTAATAAAATATTGTAAAGGATTTTATCAATAAAACTTTGTTACATAAGATTTCTATAATTGATTATTTCAAAATGGTAAATTGTGAAATTACTTTTTGTGGTAAATTCTCGGACTAACTCAAAAATTTGATTTCAAATTTTTATTATTTATTTTTCTCTCTTGCTCAAGGACGAGCAATGTCTCAAGTTGGGGGTATTTGTTAGTCCTCAAATTTACAATAAAATCTTTAATAAAAATTTCATAAAAATAATAAAAATTAGTTTAAATTGTTAGAAAATTAGGTTTTAAATTCAATAAATAGAAGTTGTTGGAAATAATCTGCCCTTGATCAATTTTCTCTAGTTTTGCAATGAAAAAGTGAAGAATTTAAAGAGAAAATTAAAGATCTGGAAAATCTGACGCGTAGCATCAACCCCACGCGTAGCATGGAGACTTTTGATGTTGACGCTACGCGTCACATCCACGTGTAGCGTCAGAGCTGCGTGGACTCCACAGCCAGCTTGGACAAGCACTCAGCTAGTGACCCATTACTGGCCACTCCACTCTGTATAAGTGTCCAAGCCGAACTGGGGGACAGATCCAAATGGCAAAGCATGATTGAATAAACAATTCCTTAGTGGCCATTTCCAGCTACGTTTAATGGAGGATGACTCAGGGAACTGACGCGTAGCGTCAGGTTGACGCGTAGAGTCAGGACCCTTCGTTAGCCCTATAAATAGGGCCATTTCCAACACTTCTAGGCATCCCATTCTGAGTATCTCACTCTTATCTTCTCTTATACACTCGAGTTTGAGTGTTTCTTTTATGAGTTTGTAGCTCTAGAATAGTTTTCTAGATACTTGAGAGTGTTGTGTAGTATTGTGATCGTTGTATCGTGAAGTTTCCATCATCGCCTTTGTAATATCAATCACTGTAAGTGTTGTTTTTACTTTCACCATGTGTAACTAATCTATTTATGTTGGAATTAGTGAACTAATCTATTGAGTATGATGTTGTGAATTCGACCTCTACATGTTTATGATTCAAGTCCATGTTAGTATTTCAATCTTTTATTAATATAAACGTCAAATGGGAGAATGATTTTTATGTGTATTGAAACTTGTTTTATTAGTGTGAATGTCAAACGGGAGAATGATTATTCATGCCTTATTAAAACTTAATTTAATAAAAGTAAAAGTTGGAATACCCTTAATATACCAATTGCTAGGGATAGAATTGGTAATTATTGTTGCCATAAAGCCAGGACTTAATGCAAGTTTTTACTGAGAAAACTCATGAGGGATCGGACTTTACGGTAAATACTTAGAATTTATATCACGAGGGATCGGTTATAATGATTTTAAGCTACAATGATATGAACTTGATGATTAAATATGCATGACTTGAGTTCCTCCATTATTATTCTAGATTAGGGATCCAAATTCCAACATAATTTATTTATCTGTGTTTTATCTTCAAGTATCTTAGTTATTCTAAAATTGTAACTCAACTTCTTAGATAGATTGTTATTCTCTTTTTACCACATGAACAACTCAACTATGCCATCTTGTAAATATTGTATAAATTATATATAAATTATTCTTTTGTGTATAAGTTTTGATAAATTTACCATAGTAACTAGAAAATTACTGTAACTATTGGACTTTCAATCCCAGTGGAACAATATCTAAATTTTGAAAACTACAAACGATTGGTGCGCTTGCCAATTAATAGACCCAACAGTAAAACAAAGTAACAAGTTTTCTGCAACATTATATTTTTTGGGTTTAACAAGGACCGCTGCAAAAATCCTTCAATTAAGTTTGTATTGGCCCTCAATTTTTAAAGACTCTCACTCATTTGTGCAAGCTTGTGATAACTTCCAAAGAACAGGTAATGTCAACAAGAGGCAAGAAATGCGTCTCAAAAACATTCAAGAATTAGAGGTATTTGACTATTGGGGAATTGATTTCATGGGACCCTTACCTTACTCTCAATTCAATCAATACATTCTTTTGGCAGTAGATTATGTTTCAAAATAGGTGGAATCAATTGCTTTACCTAATATTGACACCAAAACTATAGTGAATTTCTTGAAGAAAAATATTTTTTACAGATTTGAGACACCAAAAACTTTGATTAGTGATGGAGGTTCACAATTCTGTAATAAAGTTCTTTAAAAAGTGTTACAACATTATGGAGTGAGACATAAGATGGCCATGACATATCATCCACAAGCCAATGGACAGCCTGAGATTTCTAATCGTAAAGTGAAAAGAATCTTGGAAAAGACTGTGTCTTCTTCTAGGAAGGATTGGTCACAAAAACTTGATGATGCACTTTAGGCATACAAAACTACATTTAAAACCCCCATTAGCCTTTCCCCTTTTTAGATGGTCTATGGAAAAACTTGTCATCTTCCAATAGAGATGGAACATAAAGCATACTAGGCATTAAAATTCCTCAACTTTGATCAGAATGCAATAATTGACAAAAGAAAACTGTAGTTACTTGAGTTAGTAGAAATGAGGAACAATGCTTATAAATCATCCAGGTGCTACAAAGATAAGGTTAAAGCTTACCATGACAAGAATTTAAAGAAAAGACACTTCACACCAGGTCAGCAAGTTTTACTGTTTAATTCAAGATTGAAATTGTTTCCTGGTAAATTGAAATAAAAATGGTCACACCCATTTGTAATTAAAGAAGTTAAACCGTATGTAGCAGTGGAAATTGAGGACCCAACTTCCAAAAGAAGTTGGATGGTTAATGGGAAAAGGTTAAAACTATATCTGGGTGGTGAAATCAACAGGCTCACCATTATCTGTTATTTAACTTACTCTTGATATGCAGGATGTCAAGCTAGAGACAGTAAAGCAAGCGCTCAATGGGAGGCAACCCATTGTGTTATTTCTTTTTAATTTTTAAAATAAAAAAAATAAAAAAATGATGATTTTATTCAGTTGTAGGTTAAAATTGAATTTGTAAAAATAAAAAAGGGGTTTAATTTGCATGAAAAAGGGTTCTCTGATTGAAAATGGAAAAAAATTAAATTTTGGTTCCCACGCGTAGCGTGGGATCAAAATTTCAGACATGACGCGTAGCATCCCAGCCACGCGTAGCGTCAGGTCCTGCATTCAGTTTTTGAAAACAGAAACCCACTTAGAGAGGCCCAAATCCAACAAATTAAAACCTATGTTTTCCCTCTCTGTGCCTCCATTCTCTCAAACCCTAACTTCCCAAACCCCAAATTCTTCCACATTCCTATCTTCTTCATCAACAGATTCCAAGTAAGTTTCCCATTCCTTTTTCTTCAAATTTTGCATTTTCAATTCTAGAATGTATGCGGTTAGGATTAGGATTAGAAAACCATTGGGAATGACTGTTGTTTTTGTTTTGATTGAATGTATGAAAATATGATAGAGGCATTGCTTCTGTGCAACCCCTATTTTTCTGGTTTCAGGTCTGCACTCCCACACGTAGCATCAACCTAACACGTAGTATGGGAAGAATAGGGCTGACGCTATGCGTCCCCCTGACGCTACGCGTCTGGCCCCTGTTTTTGTTTTTTTTAATTTTTTTGTTTTAGTTTAGTTTTATTTTAAGTTTTTAATTTGTATATTACATGTTAAATTTTCTGTTTGGAATATGTTTTATATTTGGTTTGAATTTTGTTTTAGTTTATATTTTATGTATTTAATATTTAAATGTATGTTAAAAAATTGTTTGTTTTATTGTGTGAAATTTTATTTGTTTTATCTTAAAAAAATCAAAAAAATATATTTTGTTTTATAATGTTTGTTATACTTTCTTGCATAATTATTAAAATGTGATTTTGTTTTTGATATCATGTATGTGAAATATGTTTGTGTGTGAATTAATTTGAAAAACCAAAAATATGATTTTATGTGATGCATGAGTGGTATATTTTTATGAATTTTATTAAATTATTTGTATACATGTTTGAGTGTTATATTGCATGTGTGAATGCAATTTGTATATAATTGTTTTTTATTTTATAATTTTCTTGTAGATGGCTCTAAAGAAATCCATCCCCGTCACTTGTCCTAAAAGAAGAAGGACCACTGATACTGACACCGCATTTAAGGACCCCGATATCCAGATTGAGGAGGAGTAGTTTGGACCTCGTGACCCTACTAGGTTCAAGACTGATGCAAAGTGCGCCAGGTTCCACCAGATTAAGGGCCAGAGACTGATATGGGAGAGAGTGCTAGACTTGGGAGCATGAGATTATCCCGAGCTTCAGGATGAGATTCATAGGAGGAGGTAGGGAACACTGTTTTCCCTATCTAGTGTGGGAGATCTTATCTTAGTGATGGAATTTTATTCGAATGCCTATCAGACTCGCCAGGATTCGCCCAATATTGGGCAGATGAGGAACAGCTGGGTGAGAGGCAGACGCATCACCTATGACCGAGACACTATTAGTACCCTACTAGGTAACCCTTGGAAGCCTACTCTCGAGAGCGACACTTGTTTCTGGAAGGAGAATAGAAACAAGGTTGCCACTGAGGATGGTGATTTAGGATACTTCCTAAATCAGGTTGCTTATTTCTTGAGTAAGGATGGAATCTATTTTAACCTGAGTAAGGTTAGTAGATCTTCAACCAACCTCCTTAAGACCCAGATTACCCCTCTAGCTCAGGTATGGATGTACTTGATGCTCTAAATATCATGCCAGTCTCTCACCTCTCTTCTTTACCAGTTGATCGATGCTGTCTACTTTATTCCATTCTTCAGGGCCACATCATTGACATAGTCGAACTCATATCCAAGCAGATTCACTTATATGCCCTTGGGTATAAAGTGAATCACCTTGTACCCTTTCCACTGATTATATCTGCCTTGCTGAGGAGGCAAGGGGTAGAGGTGCCATCCCTTGAGTTTACTAGTTCTTTGGGGAGAATCCCTAAGGTTCTAGTAAATAGAGATTACTTTGTGTAGTAGTGTGAGCTTCAACCACTTGAGCAGGAGGCTCAGCCCAGACAGAGGAGGAGGAGACCTCAGCGGCCAACACCTACTGATGAGATAACCAAGGGATTTTCTAGGACGAGCCTTGAGCATCAACATATGATGCAGATGATGGCTGCCTCTCACCGTGCTTATGTCCATTTACATGACTCCTTTTATGAGTACAAGATCTAGGGGGAGGGTGCACCATTCATGACACTAGCCGACTTTGCAGCTCATATAGCTTGGCCAGGTGACCAGCCCATATACCATGAGGCAGGAGGACCATCTGGAGTTCAGCCTAATATTGATGGAGATGCTGATAAGGAGGGAGATGATGAGGATCAGATAGAGGGCGATGACTGAGGACCATTGCATTTTTATGTTTACATTTTTATGACTACTTGCACATTACTTCACTTTTATGATTACTTTGATATTTACTTGGGCATATTTTGATATTTAGTTTAGATTTCTTATATGTGTAGTTTGATTATTATTTCTGTGTAGTATGATTTTATTATCTTTTTTTATCAAAAATAAAAAAATTAAAAAAAGTATGATTTTCTAAATAAAATAAACTGGTCAAACTTTTGAAAAATGAAAATTTAACACGCTTGAAGTTTTTAACAATAAGCCGTTTTTAATAATCAATGATCGATTCTTTTGTAACTAAGGCATTTTGATAAAACCCATTACAATATTCTTATTAATAATTAAGCTAATTTCAAAAAGCCCAGTGAGTTGAGAGATCTTGAAACACTTGAGGGTTTCGACATAATTTCTTTCAAATTGATTTTGCTTAATTCTTTGATTTGTGTTGTTATATGAAGGATCCAAGAGCATGATCAAGGCACATTTTTGGTAAACACAAGAACTTAGGGCCAAAAAGCTTACCATGATAAAATGTATTTATCCTTTGATAGCCATTTTTGAGCCTTAAAAAAATATATAATAATTTCTTTGGCACTTCTAGCCCATAATATTCTTTAACCATTCCCTTTATCTGATGAATAAAATAGCATTTAATCAAAATGAAAAATATTTTGAGTGTTCTTACAAAATGGGGAGTGAAATTGAAAACTTAGTTCTTTTTAAAATCATTAGTGATGCATGTATATAAAAAAATGAAAATGAAAAGAAAATATATATGCAAACATTAGAAAAGAAACAATGAAAAAGATTAAGTTGAGGGTATTTTCCAAAAAGGGAAGTGAGATTTTGGGTCAAGAAAAGCACCCTAAGAAATTATGAAATGCTCTTTTATGATTTCAGGTGTTTGATTTCCAAGAAAAACCATAAATTCTTGTAACTCAGCCTTATTACAACCCTTTAAAAGACCTTGTGACTCTTGTTTGATTCTATATAATGTCAATTGATAAGATGAAAATCAAAATTAAATTTGTATGATTTTATAATCGATTAAGCTAATAAATTACCCTTTTATAAAGATAAACACTTGTGAGGTAAACCTTCAAATAAGCTTGATTTATTAATATGACATTGTGAAAATTTTATCTTTAAGCCTCTTTTGCACACGACATCTATATTTGATCATTCCAAATGGTAAGTGATAAATTAATTTTAATACACTTATTATAGTTTTACACTTGGGGTTTATTATATAATTACTATGTTTAATAATAGTATTTTAATTAAGTTTTATGTTGTTTAGTTAAATTGAAGTATTATGTATATATGTTTTAATTTTTATTTTTTGTATGTATCTTGAGTATCTTGCCTTGTTTTGGTCATAACTTGGGCTTTTGTGATCCAAATGGGCTAATCTTGGAGGCCATGGAAAGCTAAGACAGAGGCCTATATCATGATGATCAGATTTGGTTATTTTGCATTTGAAAAAAATGAAGAAATGGAGCTTGAATCAATCAGCCCTCATGTGTCCCACCAACATTGACATAGTTCACCAAAATACACATATCTGGAGCTGTAGATGTTCAAATGACCTCATTCTTACACCCAATTCTTAATAAGACAGATATTTACAACTTTCATGTTGAAGGTTTTACAAAATTCGGCCATCTAGATGGTCATATTAGACTCTCAAGGTGGAGAAGATAAAGAGGAGAATGAATTTCAACACCTACCATTATCTTTTTTTGAATTATTGTAAATTCAAGCCCACCAATGTTGAAAAAATGCATTAATGATTAGAAAATGAATGTATAGTATCATGATATCTTGCCTATAAATAGATGCTTGAAGTTGTAAGGAAGATACACAAGAGATACATAAGAAGTACATGCTTTAGTTTTCATTACATTTCTATATCTTTGCTTTAGTTTCTTAAGTTTTAGTTCTTTCTCTTGCTTTATTTCTTTGTTCTATATTCCATCCCTTAAGTTATGGTTTTCATTTCCCTTCCTCAATATCATGTAAGTTAATTTTATTATTTGTTATTTACTTTTATAATCAAAGTTATAGTTAATTTAATATTAGCTTTCATTGTTAAAAATTATCATGGAAGCTTAATCTTTTAAAATCAACTCAAGGAATTTCATTTTTCTTTATGTTAACTTTGAGTTCTTGCTCTTAATATTTTTATTGAAGATAATTACTTTTCTTTGTTTCACAAACACTAATGATGGTAGATTATTTAAGTGTATAACCGATTGGTATATAATTAAACAATCTATAATCTAACTGATGTTGGTTGGTTAATCAATAATCAATTTGAGAACAAAGATTAAGTCACTAAATAATATATTTCTATTTAGTTTCTTAACTCAATCAAACTATGGTTTTGAAGTTATTTTAGCAATTAATAAGAATATATCAATTGATTATTCTTATTAGTTCATTAATTTGATTCTAGAAGATTTTCTAGAATATAATCATTTAGGGATTCCAAATGATTCAAGATTGAGAAATTAATTATATTTAATCATATTTGTGATCAATGATTGGTTAAGTAAAGATTTATTAATTCCTTAGGTTGGTTGTTTCTAAATTTGATTATTCTCACTCATAAATTTACTTTGTGCACTATTATATAATTACTTAATTTTCCTTTTAATCTCAACACAAACCCCCCCTTTGTTATAACTAAATTGAGTGTAACTAATTGAACTAAGGTCCTCGAGAGACGACTAAGGTTGTTCACCTTATACTATATTAATTTAACTTTTTATTTGACCTGACAACGACAGCGTGTCAGTAAGTTGTGAATTACTTCTTGTGCTAAATTTTTGGACCTTTCAAAAATTTGATTTCAAAAAGATTGTTTTTAAGTTTTTGTTTGTTTTGCTTGAGGGTGAGAAATTTCTGAAGTTGGGCGTATTTGTTAGTCCTTAAATTTACTGTTATTTTTATAATAAAAAATGTGTTAAAATTAATAAAAATTAGTTTAAATTGAAATTAATTTAGGTTTAAATTGAAATAAATGCAAACTATTAGATTTGAATTGTTATGACCCATTTTCTCTAGTTTTACAGTGAAAAGCTAAAGATTCAAGGAGAAAATTCAAATCTGAAGGGCTGACACATAGCATCAACCCCACGCGTAGCGTCAGGGTTTTGATGCTGACACTACACGTCAGGCCCACGTGTAGAGTTAGAAGCTACGTGTACTCCACTTCCAGGTGGCAATGCACTCAGAAAAGTGGCCAAATAATGGCCAATCCAATCTCAGCTAGTGTCCAACTCGAGTGGGGGACAAATGGAAACATGTCTGCTGATCATGGAATTAAAAATTACTAATCATGGCCAGAAATTAAGCAAATTAATGGAGGCTGAGTCAAAGGTCTGACGCATAGTGCCAGCCTCCCGTTTAGCGTCAAGACCTCTGCTCAGCACTATAAATAGGGCCATTTGCCATGGGTTTTACATCATTCAATCTTCATTCTTCCTTCTTTCTCTTTGTGAATTTAGAGTCTTTTTTGAGTTTGTACTTAGAATAGTTTCCATGTACTTTAGAGTGTTGTGTTGTATCGTGTTCCTTTCGTATCGTGACGTGTGATCAAGTGCTCGTAATGTCATCAACTGTAAGTTATGTTTTTACTTTCATCATGTGTAGCTAATTTGTTTATGTTGGAATTGGTGAACAACTTTATGAATATAATGTTGTGATTATGACCTCTGCATATTTATGATTCAAGTTCATTGTTAGTATTTCAATCTTTTATTAGTATGAACTTCAAACGGGAGAATGATTTTCATGCGTGTTAAAACTACTTTAACGGAAGTAAAAGTTGAAATACCCTTAATATACTAATTACTAGGGATAGAGTTGGTAACTATTGTTGTGTTAAGGCCAGGACTTAAAGCAAGTTTTTACTGAGAAAGCATCTGAGGGATCAGACTTTACGGTAACTATTTAGAATTTTTCCCTGAGGGATCGGGTTTAATGACTTTAAGCTGCAATGACATGATCTTGATGATTAAACATGCAAGTCTATAATTACTTTATTATGTTTTAGTGCGGGGATCCTAATTCCAACATAGTTTATTAATCTATGTTTTAATCTCAAGTATTGGATTTGCTCTGAATTACTACCCAAAGTTATTTTAGATAATTTTATAATTCACCATTTTTCAATGTATACATCAATCTTTAAATTTATGAATATTGTACAAATTGTGTATAAATCATTCTTTTGTTGATAAGTTTTGTTACAATTACCATAATAAATAAGAATTATTGTGAATACTAAAAGCATTCAATTCTTGAGGGAACGATATCTATATCGAAAATTACAATGATAAATTGGTGCACTTGTCAATAAAAGGATCCAACAATCTGAGCAACATACAGGAATATCAAGGTACGCTTTATGAGATTTATATAAATGCTTACTAACATAAAATATGATAAAATTTACTATCGGTAATGAAAAATTACACAGTTTAAGATCTAACCGTTGGATTGCGATGAAACTCGAAGGGGTTATCCTCGGGCACTAGAGAAATATTAGAGAGCAATTTAAAATGTAAAAAAACAAAGTGAGACTGCCTTTACCTCATGGGACAGTCACGATTTTGAGAGGGAAAAAGGTTGGGCTTGCCAAAAATTTACCAATCGTTCCAAACCACTCACCGATTGTCACTAATTATTCCCGTACCTAAGAAAACACAACATGCATCCCAAAAATTGGAAGAAACATCATGTTTTTGGGCTTCCAAAATAGGGGAAAATCATCACTAAATCATGAGTATAAACTAATTTTTGGCAAGGGAAAAAGCAAGAGTAAGATTTAAGGACCAAAATTTCAAAACCTTACCTTATTCTCCTTTAATGGTTCACGATCAAGAATGGCCAACGCAAGAGAAATTGGGTGCACAATTGGAAGATTCTAGATGATGAGGAATGAAATATAAGGGGCTGTTTGTGAGAGGGTTGCCATGATTTTAATAGGGGAAGGGAAAAGAGAGATTGAAAATTTTGGATGTGTAGTGATGGTAAGGTGAATTAATTAATTAATGAAAGAGGTTGTTTTGGCACAAAGAAAAATAAAGACAAGATCAAGAGCTAAAAAAGAAATATCCTTACCTTGTGGTGGCTTAGTGGAAGCTAAAAATTGGATTTTTGAAGTGATTGTTAAGTAGGAAGGTGGGAAGGTTAGTGATGGAGGGGTTGAAATTAGATTTTATTTTCTAATTCTACAAGGAGATTAAACGTGAATTTTAGGGACATTCAAGGACAATATGCATGTAGGCAATGGCATGATAACATGTGATGGTTGTAACATCCTGAATTTTATAAAAATGAGTAAATAGGAGGAATAAATATTAAATAATTATAAATGGGTTAATAAATGTCCAAAAATTTTGGAAATAACTAAATTGGGATTTATTATGGATATTTATAATTTATTGAGATTTAAGGAACTAAAATTATACCTGATTAAAATATAGGTGTTGGACCAAGTATCTCCGATTGAGATGTCGTTGGTCATGGCTGTTAAGAACATTATTGGGAATTCGAATATGTCTTCGAAATAATTTTTGCATTTAGTATTGAGCCCGAATGGAGATCCTGTTTATTATAAAACAGAGAAGTTTTAATGATGGGTCAAAATTTAAAATAAAACTCTCATTTCTCTCTTATATTTGACGTTACTTCTCCCTCTTTCTCCCTTTCACTTTGCTTTTTCTTCTTCTCCCTCTATTCTTCTCCATGACCGTCCCCCTCCCTTCCACCTTCTCCTTCCATCTATTTCCAAAATTAAAACCAAAGCTTGGATTCATGAAGCATGAATGGAACATTGAAGCAAAACTTGGTTCTCCTTTTCCTTATTTTCGTGTTTGGTATAGAGCTATGAGAAAGAGGTATGACTCTTGAACACCTATAGTTTTTGTTTATGATGTTATTGACGTATTATGATAGGGGATTGGAGGTTGTTTTGATGAATAAGGGTATGTAGAACCAAAACCTTAGGTTGGATAATTCTTGGGGATTCATTGTTATGGTTGATAATGAATGGGATACATTGATGCTAGTTTATAGATGCATGTAAATGGCTAAAATTGATGATTTTGGGTTATTGATGAAAATCCTAGAAATTAGGATTTTGGGGCTTGGGTAAATTGATGAGAAAATTATGAGTTATTGGTATTGGAATGATTATATATACATGAGAATGAGTTTTTGAATGAGTAATATGGATTGTTGATGTTGAGATATTGTTAGGAGGGACTTGAACAATGAGGATGATGATTAATGAATGTTAAAGAATCCAAATCCTAAGATTTAGGAATGTGTATATGGTGACTAAAAGAATTTAGTTTTGAGAAATGGATATTAGGTACCCAATGTTAAGTGTTGATTTGTATGATGATGAATGATGGTGAAAATGATAGAAAACCATTGATGATAAAACGTACAGATAGGTATTATTATGAATATGAAATGATGAATATGAGCACCAAAACTATAGTGAATGTGAGGGATTGGTGAAATAAGCATGTGTCTTGATAAGGTCTTAGACCATCTTGTATGCCATATGAAATTGTTGATGGATAATGGTTTGAAAGGAGCTAAGAGGCTCATGATGAATTTGAATGGCAAATGGATAGTTTAGGTGATGGTGAAAGAGATGTTGTTGTTGTTGGGTATGGTTAGCCCTTTTAGATTTAGAGAATCATGGTTTTGGGAAAGGAATTCCCGAAACCTAACACAAGCATGTGAATTGGTGTTTTAACAAGTCTAGGACTTGGTGTCAAACATTAAGAAATATTGTCAATTACTTAGAATAGTGATAAATGCCTTCTGATGGCTTGATGATTGTATGTATGCATATGTATGTATATTGGTGTAGATGATGTTCCGGGCAATGAGGCGGAATGATCGGAGCATGCGAAACATCGTTGTTCTTCCTTCAAGGTAGGAGAGGAGTTTACATTCAGATTGCATGAGTTATATAATTGATGATTATTGTATGTCATGATACTCATGCTTGCCTTGCCATGTTTATAGTGAAATGATGTGAATGGAAAATTGTTGGCTAATGATGATAATATATGTGTATATATGATGATGAATAACCCATGAGGGGTTGAAGTATGCATATACCATATAAATTTAGAATTCTATGTGATTTTGATGAATAAATATTGGTAATGAGAGGCTAAGGCCCATCTGATGGCATTAATGTTTATATTGGTAAAGAAATTGCTCAAAATGTGAAATTAGGTATTGATATTAATGCATAATTAAGGAATTAATAGAGCCAAATAGAGTTTTATGAAGATTGAATGGCATGGGATAGTTCTAATAGCTTCTATGCATAGTTTATGACTTGTAGAAACTGGAATGGGCCAATTCCATTGAGAACAGGCCCTTGAGTTGCACAAAAGTGCCTCAAAATGGGTAAAACACATTTATGCGCATAAGTCACCCATCTTAAGGAATTGTTGAGTGAGACCGGTGGCTACGCGCCACAAATGATGTATTATAACTTGTGTCAAAATTTGGTAGTATTTCAATATCGTTTGCATAGATTTAGGTGTGTGAGAAGTTCATTTTCTTAAGAAAATCTGCATAATTTCTGCAATCTGATAGGGTGTAATCGATTAGCCCCCCTGGCCTAATCAATTACAAGGCTTCTGTCTTTAAGGAAATCGATTAGCTTAATCGATTACAGTCCCGTAATCAATTAGACTCAAAGTTGTAATCGATTATGAGCTAAACAGAACCAAGGTAATCGATTACATTCAGTGTTATAATCGATTATGAACTAAACAGAATCCTTGTAGTCGCTTAGATTTGTTCTTGTAATCGACTAGGTAAAATATCTGATGTATTACATAAATTCCAGGAGCTTTGTAATTGATTACCCCCAATTCTGTAATTGATTAGGGCAATCGATTAGCACTTGGCCTAATCGATTATATCAACGTGAAATTGAAATTTTCACACCTTGAGCATTTATCTTGCATCTCTTAGCTCCTCAAGCCTACTTTACAATCATTGGATCTTCTTAGACTCTCTTTGAAACCATTGTGACTAATAGGTGACAATTGTGACATGTCCCACCACTTTTAAGACTAAAAATAATCCTTTCTTATATCTTGAAGTTGAAATTTGTCATGAGCTCATTAGTATCCAAAACTTCTTACATTATGTAATAACAAGAGAATTCATTAGGGGTATATGTGTGGTGTGCCTTAGTGGTGATTGGGGAATGGCTTAAGACCTTGGTAAGTTATGTGTATGCCTAAATCACGTTATGAAAACATAAATGTACACCACCATTGATGTGATACATAATTGATAATGAAAATTAAAGGTTGTGGTTATATGACACACCTTGTATGATAATGAAATTAATGAGGGGACAATTGAGTGGCAATGAGTTATGATAACTCAATGAAATTGAATTAGTATCCGTAATGATCAAAAAAATGGATAAGGCCACACACATTGAATGATGATGGATGAAAAGGGATATTGTTGTTGAACATACCCTTGGTTTAATGGTGATCTATATTATTAATGATGGAAATGCCATTATGTTTGATACAAGTGTAATCTTGTACATATAGATTTAATTGAATTGGCTAGCATGTGATACTATGTATTTGAAATATGTTTATCAACATGCCTTGATTGATTCCCATGTGTGGACTCACACTATGATGCTTGCTATGCTTGCTATGCTTGTTGAATTCCATGCGTGGATTAATGTGAGAATGATATTGTGGCTATTAAGATGTCAAGTATATGAATGATATTCCTTGAGGGGCTTTGTAAATGATTGTATGTTATTAATTAAAAATTTCAAATTAGAATATATCCCTATGTGAGAGGGTGAAATATCCTTGTGAGGTTGATTGGCATATGTATTATTGCATTTTACATTCATGGCATGACATAACATTGAATATGTGGTTGCGATCACAATGATGAAAGATCCTGCGGGTTTCTATGAAGGGATGACCCCTTGCGAGGCAGGAAACCAACGTGATGATGATATGATATTGAGCCAGTGGTTGCGATCATCTGGTCGTTGAAATGAAAGGCCCTATGGGGACCATTGTGGATGAATACCGGTGGTTGTGATCACGAGGAGGGAGTACCTCTTGCGAGGCGAGAAACCATTATGAAATATTGACATGTGGTTATGATCACAATGAGACATCCTACGGGATTGTATGATGATAAGCCAGTGGTTGCAATCACTTGGTACTTGAAATAAAAAGGGATTGTGAGTTCCTATGATGTCCTGTGGTTGCGATCATAAGGAGGGAGTACCCTTTGCAAAGCGGGAAACCAAAATATTAAGCATTGATATACGTGGTTGTGATCATTAGAAAAGCACCTTACGAGGCTGCTAAAGGGAGTATCCCTTGCGAGGCAGGAAACCAGTATGAAATGAATGATATAGTGGTTGCAATCACCTGATGGAATGAAATGGATCCATTGCATATGCATTAAATAGTTGATATATGCATTAGCCATAGGTGTATGGCATTTGAGATGGGATGACCATGAGAGATGATAAACCCCTTACGAGGAGGAACTGATTAAAGACTTAATAAATTAATGATGATGAATTGTGAATGCCCATGTTGATATATGGCAAAATGATTGTGTATGTGTTTGTGCTTGCCTATGTTGTGAATTGCAATTCATGAGGCCTATATGCCTATTATGAGAATGTGATGATGATTGAATAATGATTGAACTATGATTTAATAATTTTATTGCAAAGCACACATGATGAATGAATGCATGTACACATGATCACAATATATTTATGTTCGTCATTTTGATGTATAACTCACTCTTCCATGTAGTCTCCTTTTTAGCATTGTGATGCAGGGTCATTATGGATGAGAAAGAATTTCAAATTGAAGCTTTTGGTGAAGGTAAATAGTGGTATTGGAATTGCCTTGGCCGGTATCAATTGTGAATGTTAATGTATTGAATAAATTATACGTAATAGTATTGATGATTTAGTGAATTTGGATATGTGTGAGACAATCTTAGGTATTCATGAATGACAGATATATGTTTAGTATGTAAGTAATGATTTGATAAGTATATGAGGATTAGAATTTGGATATTGCACATTGGGGATGAAGATGACTATATAGATACACATCCATATATATATATATATATATATATATAATTTTAGGGAATACATATGTCTGTCGTATGTGAAAAATTAGTTATAGCCTAATAGGTTTATGTTAAGTATTTGCACGCTTTGCCGAGCCTTTTCTCATATGTTCATATATGGGACTAGGCGCATGCCCGGTATACACATTCTTTTCTGTTGTAAATTCTGATAATTCGTATATCGTTATGGGCATGTTAGTTATCGATCTAGTTATATTTTATTAAATCTCACTCTTCGGTTTTCTGTGATTCAGGTTTTGGTGTGACATCGGACTTACCCTGGAACGTGAAAAATTTACCTGCACTTTTATTAATTATTTATATCGGTCACATCAAAATTTGAGTCTGGATAATCGGGGTGTGACAAAGGTGGTATCAGAGCATATTTTGCTCTGAATCGATGTTGCTAATTATTTTCAGAGTGTGCTTTGCTCTGTATTGAGAATATTAGTTATTGATAGAGTAAGGTTACTCTTCATTGAGTTGATACAATGGATGATTGGAGTACGATTTCTCAATTATAAGACATTTATGGTGATCTTGGGAGTGTGATGCCCATTATTGGAAAATGGTTATTCTGTATAGACTTAAGAGTGAAAATTATCTAGAGGATGATGATATGTTGAAGTATTGATTGCCCTATATGGATTTATGAATGACTAATTGTCTAAGAATTCTGAATTGAATATAGGGGCATTATTGCTTATTGAGGATTCTTTGTGGATCATTAATGTTGAGTTGTGATTGATGTTTATGGAAGTATACCCATTATTATGGAGGTTGTATGATGTATGTGTGGAGCATAATTGCTTATTGGTAAACTTATAATTATAGTTGACTCATGGAATTGAACACATGAAAATGAATTATTCAATATGATTGGTATGTTTGTTGGTGTAAGTCCGGCCAAGTTCCTTACCCTATTTCCTTCTATTGACGAATATATTGTGATTATGCATTGATGTTTATACATTGAGTATAAAATTGATTTGATGATGGATCCATGTTGAATGTTAATCATGGAAATGAAATATTGAATTGATGAAATATGAGTTGATATAGTGGTAGACCATATCTGTTGAAACCTTGATGTGCATATGCACCTTGAAATTGAATTGTTGGTTAGGTCTCTTGCATGATTCATACTTGTGGATCTTAGCCGAGGTATGCTTGTTGAATAAAATGAAACTCATATGCTTGAGTTGATTGAATGAATAATAGTGAAAGAGTTCCCTAATATGGATAACTATGAATAAGAAATGGATTTCATGTCCTTAGGCATAAGGACCCTATATATACATTATGATGTAATTGATATGCCATGTCTCCCTAGATTGGGAACACGAATAAATGATGAAATGTTGGAATGTGAAATTGTGATTCACTAGATTGGGGTTATGACTCGATTTCATATTTGTGAACCGAGTGAATGATTGATTTGATTATAACCCACTAGGTGTGGTAACCCTGGATGACTTGATGCGATCTTGTATGATCAAACTTTATGGGATAGACCCTATGGCGGTCTAGGCTCTATGATATTTTTATGAGCCATGTCTAATGATGTTTGTGTGTTGTGGGAGTATTCCACAATGGGTACTAGGTAACCCTTAAACTTTCTAAGTCTAGTGATTGATCAAACCTTATGAATAGTTGATCCATAGTAAGAATTATTGTGTGATAAATTATTGAGGCTAGAGCCGGAATGAGGTGAAATGCGAATGATAAAAGTAACCCCTGATGATTGATGAATAATAATGTTGAATTCAGGGTATGAATGGTATTGGCTATGGTGTACATGATTTTATGGTATGACCTTAGGCTAATTTGTATGCCCTTGACATTGTGATCATGAGAATAGGTATGGATTATGATATGACATAGGGATGACATGCGCGATTGTGAGTCGATAAATAGAAATTTAATCATGTCATTACCTCCCACTTTAATTGAAAGGTGCTATATTGATGATAGAAGCCATGTAGTGATGTGACATAATATGGGTTGTACGTCCAAATTATGGACTTTGGTTGTGAATTGTAGGGAGGTTCACTAATGTGGAAGCATATTATATGATTAAGAATCCTATTATAACCTTGAGATTACACAGTTAATATGAGTTTAGTGACCCATTTAGGCTTGAATTGATTTGTAGCCAACAATATGTGAATGAGATAAAGGATTGTTATGATGTTTGATCATGGATTCTAGATGGATGAAGCCCGATGATGGGATATTTACCCTGAGATGATTGGAAATCTATGGTTGATACACCAATTTAGGGTGATGTTAATTAATATTTGATGATTGGTATGACATGATGTATGCCAAATTAATTGTATAATGACGATGAGATACGAATGTGTTGGTCATGGACTTGTGAGGATTATCACTAAGTCTCATATGAATTGATGTTATTAGAATAAGTGTGATTGATGTGAGCGATGGGAATACGAAGTACTTGTCCTGATATGGCCTTACATGCCATAGGCATTGTGGCAACATGCACTTATATGCCGACCTCATGTGTTTGTGGTAACCACTACGGGATTGGGACGCCTTCCTGTATGTCAGATGCAGCAACACGTAGGCCGGGAAGGTGTAGGGTTGTAACTGCTTATGGTGAATGTACTGAGCCTATCTGGTCGTACTGAGTATGAACATGTGAGCTCTGTTGGATGAGTTGTGATCGATGATATATGACACTTTGGATGTAGAAAATTTTATGTTAGGAATGATAGGATAATAATGATCATGTCTTGATGGACTTTGTGAGTCCGAAGCTATTTTTCGGTATCGTTGGACCTTACGGGTGTGCGGCCGGGAGTATGGCCTTACGATATATGTGTCAAGGTTAAATTTCGAGGACGAAATTTCTTTTTAGGTGGGGTGGATTGTAACATCCTGAATTTTATAAAAATGATTAAATAGGAGGAATAAATATTAAATAATTATAAATGGGTTAATAAGTGTCCTAAAATTTTAGAAATAATTAAATTGAGATTTATTATAGATATTTATAATTTATTGAGATTTAAGGAACTAAAATTATACCCGATTAAACTATGGGTGTCGGACCAAGTATCTCCGATTGAGATACCGTTGGTCAGGGCTGTTAAGAACATTATTGGGAATCCGAATATGTCTTTGGAATAATTTTTGGATTTAGTATTGAGCCCGAATAGAGATCCTATTTATTATAAAATAGAGAAGTTTTAATGATGGGTCAAAATTTAAAACTCTCATTTCTCACTTATATTACACGTTACTTCTCCCTCTTTCTCCCTTTCACTTTGCTTTTTCTTCTTCTCCCTCCATTCTTCTTCTTCATGACCGTCCCGCTCCCTTCCACCTTCTCCTTCCATCCATTTCAAAAATTAAAACCAAAGCTTGGATTCATGAAACATGAATGGAACATTGGAGCAAAGCTTGGTTCTCCTTTTCCTCTTTTTTCCTTATTTTTGTGTTTGGCATAGAGCTAGGAGAAAGAGGTATGATTCTTGAACACCCATAGTTTTTGTTTATGGTTTTTATGTTATTGACGTATTATGATAGGGGATTGAAGGTTGTTTTAATGAATAAGGGTATGTAGAACCAAAACCCTAGGTTGGATAATTCTTGGGGATTTATTGTTGTGGTTGATAATGACTGGGATACATTGATGCTAGTCTAAGGATGCATGTAAATGGCTAAAATTGATGATTTTGGGTTATTGATGAAAGCCCTAGAAATTAGGATTTTAGGGCTTGGGGAAATTGATGAGAAAATTGTGAGTTATTGGCATTGGAATGATTTTATATACATAAGAATGAGTTTTTGAATGAGTAATATTGATTGTTGATGTTGAGATATTGTTAGGAGGGACTTGAACAATGAGGATGATGATTAATGAATTTTAAAGAATCCAAATCCTAAGATTTAGGAATGTGTATATGGTGACTAAAAGAATTTAGTTTTGAGAAATGGATATTAGGTACCCAATGTTAAGTGTTGATTTGTATGATGATGAGTGATGGTGAATATGATAGAAAACAATTGATGATAAAACCTACAGATAGGTGTTGTTATGAATATGAAATGATGAATATGAGCACCAAAACCATAGTGAATGTGAGGGATTGGTGAAATAAGCATGTGTCTTGATAAGGTCTTAGACCATCTTGTATGCCATATGAAATTGTTGATGGATAATGGTTTGAAAGGATCTAAGAGGCTCATGATGAATTTGAATGGCAAATGGATAGTTTAGGTGATGGTGAAAGAGATGTTGTTGTTGTTGGGTATGGTTAGCCCTTTTAGATTTAGAGAATCATGGTTTTGGGAAAGGAATTCCCGAAACCTAACACCAGCATGTGAATTGGTGTTTTAACAAGTCTAGGACTTGGTGTCGAACATTAAGAAATATTGTCAATTACTTAGAATAGTGATAAATGCCTTCTGATGGCTTGATGATTGTATGTATGCATATGTATGTATGTTGGTGTAGATGATGTTCCAGGCAATGAGGTGGAATGGTCGAAGCATGCGAAACGTCGTTGTTCTTCCTTCAAGGTAGGAGAGGAGTTTACATTCAAATTGCATAAGTTATATAATTGATGATTATTGTATGTCATGATACTCATGCTTGCCTTGCCATGTTTATAGTGAAATGATGTGAATGGCAAATTGTTGGCTAATGATGATAATATATGTGTATATATGAATATGAATAACCCATGAAGGGTTGAAGTATGCATATAGCATGTGAATTTAGAATTCCATGTGATTTTGATGAATGAATATTGTAACATCCTGGTTTAGATTTAATTACCGATTAAGGTTTATTACAGGATTAAGATTATTGATTGAATAATAATAATAATAATGCCAGGTAAAATTATACATGTGCGCTTGGGTGTGAAAAAGGAGTTTCGGTCCCCTCTCTCCCTCATTAATCATGCTGATGTGATTAGCATTGAATGAAGAGGTGATTGTTGATTGAGAGGGGTGCTGGCACAAAACAGAGCAATGATAATAGCTTCATCTTCACATTTTCTCACCCACTCTCTACCCATTTCACTTTGGGGGATATGCTGAAAACACTCTTGGGTTCTCTCCAGAATTTCTCTGGAGACTCTTCTCCTTCTTTGCTGTTCTTCTTCTTTTTCATCTTCTTCTTCTTCCACTTGAACGCTGAGTAGAACTACAAGTGGGAAGAGGGAACATCGTGGTGGAGAGAACAGCATGGTACTGAGTGTCCTGGAGGCTGGGATTCTCCACTGTTCTGCCTAAACAATGATGGGTGCTTGAAGCATGGACGTCCTTCATTGTTGGTAAGGACTGGGCTGTTCGAGTGTGGGAACAGCATTTGGAATCCTCCACTGGACCGAGTGAGGACAGCGTGTACCTTGGAGACTTGAAACTCCCACTATCCTTGCATGCTGAACGCTGAGTGACAGAGCTGCTCGAGAGGAAACAGCTGTTGGTTCTTCCAAGCTGAGAGCAGAGTGGTATGGTGGATGACTGAATCAAGTCATTCTGTTGAGAACGAGTGACCGAAGGACGATCGGTCGGAACTGGAAGCTCGAGGAGCTGCTGGAATCTTCATTCCAAGTAGGGGGGCTGATTTACATCTCAAATGTATGGTTTATGGACGGGTTCCGGGTGAAAATTACTTCACTATGTTGTGTTGCATTTGTAATGTGTTGATTGTTGTTTGCCGATTGAGTGATAGCCCGGACGTGTGTTGATGATGAATCATGTGGTGCATGTAGATTTTCGTCCATGAGATGTATGCAGAGTGAATGCATGTGCATGTTATCATGATTGCCGAGTGCATTATACTGAGAGACAGTTGATAAATATTCATTTGTTGTTTTATATTAAAATGCATGTTGATGCCGAGTGTATGAGTTGGTTATACTGATCCCCGTGTGTAATTTTGTGTTTAAATGCATGAAATCCTTGTCATTGTACATGCGAATGCCAAGTGCATAAGATGGGGACTGTTGTGATGATTCCCGTTTGGGTTTTTATGTTAAAAAGCATGTGATGCATATGATGAATGTGTGGATTGCTGAGTGTATGCAATACTATGCTGAATTCCTTGTGATTTTATAATGAATATGAGAATATAATAAAAGACCTTAGGTTGGACTCAAGGCAGTGCCGAGTGCACTAGCGGTGGACGCTTGATGAATAAGACCGTATGCATCTGATTCGCCATTGGAAATGCTTGGAGCATATAGCGTTGGACGCTTAATATAGAGTCGGTAATCAGATGAATACGTGTGTAATTTAATAAAAGACCTTGGGTTGGACTCAAGGCAATGCCAAGTGCATTAGCGTTGGACGCTTGATGAGAGACCTTGGGTTGGACTCAAGGCAAGCTTACCGAGTTGGACTCGGGGCTGCCTGTAACACTTGCGTTGTCGCTTGGAGTGACTGTGTTACATGTGAGGGCAAACGGTTTGGTACCAGTAAAACGGCCGGATCAGCTTGGAGCTGAGAAAAAGGCTTGGAGCCTATGTTGCAACAATAAAATTAATAATGAATGATCGGATCCGACTGAAATGATGTGTACACACTTATAATTGTTATTGAGCTCAATGTGAATTGTGTGAATATGTGGATATGTTATTGAGAATAACGACATTGATATAGCTTGGAATTGATATGAGTAAATCCGAGTGAATGCATGCATGTATACTGATGCTATGCCGAGTGCACACTTATATCCGAGTGGATGAATGCATGTATACTGATGCTATGCCGAGTGCACACTTATACTGTCGATGAGCTCATGTGGTTGTATATATATACATATGTGTAAATGCTGATGTGAATAGCATGATTAATATAGCCATGAATAATTGGAGTGAATTCTGACTGGGTGAATATCTGTACATTGGTATTGTATCCGAGTGCAATGTGATGTTATGGTTGTGAGTAAGTGATTAAGAATGATGTGAATTACTCAGTCTTGATTGAATTGCATGAATCCCAAGTGGATGATGTTATTAGAGTATTCATATTGAATGGCAGGGTGTATTATTGCTGATTGAATAATGTCATTGTATGGTTGAGAATTGAGGATTAAATCCGAGTCAATAACTGTCATTTCATATGTAAAAGCTCACCCCTACTGTGGCTATATTTTTCAGTATATGCAGGTCGGACTGGGAATGATGAGATGGCCTCAAGTCCGAGTGATGAGCACTTAGATTGTTGAAGTGCATATATAGTACATATTGTAAATACATATGTTAAAGCCTTGGCCGGCTCTCATGTAACCCGGTTGTCTAAACGTATTTATTTATATGGGTTGACTATCGGAGATGTGAATAAGTATACATTTATATAAATATATATATATATATATATAACGTTGATGTGATGTTACTTATACCGACTGAGATGTGTTGTCGAATGAATAAATGTTAAGACTAGGTGTTCAAATGGGGATATCGTTGGGAGAGCCGTTTTCGAGTGAGACTTTGGTGAGTGTTCCTTTTTCCGAGTGGTAAATTCCGAATGAACCTCTTCCGAGAGAAGAAGGGTTAAGATGGTGTTGATTGAGGTGTATTCAAGGGTCCTATTCCGAGTGAATAAGGTTATACATATTTCGAGTGAACAAGGTTATATACATATTCCGAGTGAATAAGGATATATATCCTGAGTGGATAAGATTTAAATAAGTTCGAGTGAGGCTTAACTTAGTGAATTCCTCCGAGTGATGTGAGGTCAGAGGAATTCTGAATGGAACTTGATTATAGAGGCCCCTTCCGAGGGAAGGGAAGTTAAGTGATCTCCGAGTGAGGAAGATCAAAATATGCCGAGTGAAGAATGGGTAATGTCTCTCCGAGTGAATTGAGGTTGAAATATACCGAGTGATATATGACTGGGAAATATTCCGGGTGGGGGAAAGCTTATGGATTTCGAGTGGAATAACTGAGGGAATCATTTCCCGAGTGGAGATTAAATGCTTCCGAATGAAATGCGAATGTGAACTTCCTGAAATGAGTTTAGTATCTGGCTAAGTATGAATTTACCGAGTGAAGCATGACCCTAGGGGGGATAGTTTCTGAGTGAATGTGGTCCCAATTCCAAGTGACGGAATATCCGAGTGAATGGGTCCGCTTCAGCGAATGAGGATTCGCTCTAGCGAGAATGGGGCTCGCTCAAGCGTTGTCTTCCGTTGGGCTGTTAATTGAAGCTGGGTCCTGTCAGCATGTGGCATCCAGACCCGGTCTTCCCTTTCTCTGGTCGGCTTTCACTTGCCGACTACCTTGTGATTGATTTTCTGCCTTCTCTTACCTTCATTCTATTTTATTTACCCGACTCCTATTCTAAGTTGATTTATGGATGTTTAGAACATTCTAAATTTTGGAAAAAAATTTTCCTGGTCTCGGTTTTGTTCTTTAATTAAGTCGGGTTGTTTCATTTTGGTATCAGAGCGGACTTAAAAGGTCTAAGGCCACGGTATGCTTACTCTGAGTGGGCGGTTGTGTGCAATATGACCGGTTGTCATCATTGCTTGTGGTATTCTATTGGATTTGATGCATGTTTAACTATGAATTATGTGATTACATGTCTATGTGTTTTGTTGAGGACAGTAGTGAGAGGTACTACTATTGAGATGTTGGTTGGGGGTAGAGAGTTGTTACTACCCTGGCCTGATTGTTCATGAAATACTTGAGGTATTTCTAAGCCTGGGTCGGCTGAGAGGGAATAGAAGGATGGATGTGGAGACCCTCATATGCATTAGAACTGTATTGGTTGGCTCGGTCTCTAGTATAGGCCATGCTAGTGGCTCATAGCCGAGGAATGTTTGTTGAGCGGATTAGAACTCACATATTTGAGTTGGTTAAATGAATAATATTGAAAGAACCCCCTAGTGTGGTGTATTCGAATCCAACTAACCGGTTGTGCCATGTGTAAGGAATGAGTTTTGTATCCCTTGGCACGAGAACCCTGAGTGATATATGATGTAAGTGAATTGTTGCTGTGCTCTAGATTGTGAATTGAGTATGTGGTAAGTAAATAAATGTGAAATCAGGTACATGTTAGATTGGGGTTGTGTCTCGGTTGTTGGTTGAGGAAACCGAGTGAATGATGGATTAGATACTGGACTACTAGGTGTGGAGACCCAGTTGATTGGGCATGATCATGCATGATTGGATGTTTTGGGAAATTGATGTAATTGGATACCTGAGGATTTGGGTTAGACTCGGTCTTGTAGCCAAAACCGAGCGAATACTTGATTGAATTATGACCCATAAGGTGTAGTAACCCCGATTGGATTTGGTATGATATATACTGTCAGACTTTGTGGAACTAGGCCCTATGGTGGTCTATCTAGGCTCGGTGATGTTTGAACGTTGTGGGAGTGCCCCACGATGGGTGTTAGGAAACCCCTGGAATTTCCGAGTCTGATAATCCGATTAACCTTATGGTTGTTGAGCCCGAGTAAAGTGATTGTGTGGTAACTCATTGAGGATTGAATCGTCTTAAGGTGAAATTCAAATAATGAAGGTAATACCTGAAAGATAGTGAATGGTAAGATTGAAATCCGAGTATGCTTTGGTATTAAGTATGGTAATGATAGAACCCATGTGATGCTGATTGTACATCCACTGGTGGATTGTGCTTATGATTGATAAAAAGGTTTACTGATGCAGAAACCTGCTGCAAGGTTGCAAGTTATATTGTAATCCGAGTTGTATACCTAAGGGAGTTTAGTGAATCATCTAGGCTTAAATTGATTAATGATCAAAGATGAATGATGAAATGAGAGATTATTAGATTGTTAATCCATGGTTTTGTGGTGGATAAGATCTAAGGAAGAGATATTTACTCGGTGTGGGCTGGAAGCCGACTGTCATTATGCCATTTTATGGTGATAGTAACTGCTATTCGATGATTATCATCATGTGATTTACACTAGATTATGTGTAAGGACGAGATATATACCTTGTGGGGGTCGGAAATTTATTGCTATTATACAATTTTGCAGTAGTGATAACTGATATTTTATAATTGTTGTTGCGTGATGTACCCTATATGGTGCATAATGATGATGTTGATGTAAATGTGTTGTTATAGATTTGTGTGAATTGCCATTAATTTTCATGCGAACTAGTATTATTTGAGAGAGTTTGGTCAGTGTAAGCGATAAGTGTATAGAGTATCATGTTCCGAGACGACTCTACATACCATAGGTATTGTGGCAGCATACACCTTTGCAGCGACTCTATGTAATTGTTGTAACCCTATGGGAATGAGATGTCATCCTATAAGTCGGATGCAGCAATTCATAGGTTGGGCAGGTGAGACTGTAGCTACTTATGGTGATGGTTTGAGCCTATCGGGCTGCTCTGAATGAGGATGAGAATTGTGTTGAGTGGATAGTAATTGGTAGTGTATCAAAATGAGGATAGGAGGTTTGTTTAACCTTGATGTGCTTACGTCTGAGAGAATCAGAGGTTATTCGGTATAAGTTGGCTGTTAAAGTGATGTGAGTGGTGTTGAATGAGTAGTGGGCAATAGCGTATCAAATGAGGTAAAAGATTTATTTTAACCCTTGTGAATTGCCTTTGAAAGGATTAGAAGTCATCTTTGGTGTAAATTGGCTATTCACCAATAAGGTAATGATTGATTATTGAAATAGGAGTGTGATCCAGTCTGTCACTAAAATTGGAAGTTTTATGGGTTTAGCTGAGTAATACTGTGGAATTCAGTGAAGGAATCATGGCCTTGAGCTGAGATGAGCGATAAGGCGAGAATTTGCTCGGGAAAGATTAGTATAATTCCAAATGTGAGAAAGTAGGGATAATTCTGAGTGAGATCTTTCTGGGAGAAAGAACTACTGAGTGAAGTTATGATGTTCCGAGTGAAACATCGTTATGGGAGTCATTACTAAGTTAAGGAACTGTGTCCGAATGACACTTTTGTGACAGGCGAAATCCGGGTGAAATATCCGAGTCGTGTGACTCTCGGGGGAAGAGTCCGAATGTGGCACTTCTGAGTAAGGGAAAAATCCGAGCGAAGTGTCTCTGGTTATGACACTTCTGAGTGGAATTGTATCGCGTGGACGGTTCCAAGTAAAAAGGGTGTTAAGTGATAAATTTTTAAGTCTGTATGATGTGTCCCTGATTAACCTTTTCCAAAGGAAGGAACTTCTAGGCAGAAAGTGGGACGTTGAATAGGTAAGTTTCCTTGTGAATGGCTTCTGAGGGGAGATGATAACTGAGCGGAGAATTTCTTTGAAATCATACTCATACTCAGGTCAGTGTTTGGAACTGCTGAGTTCGAACTCAGGTTCGTCTTTGAAGTGGACTTGGAGTCCGAGTGAATTTTTGTAAGTGGAAAAAATTTCCGGGTGAGAATTACCTCCAAACTCCGAATAATATTTTTGAATAAGAAGCTCCGAGTGACATTCTCAAGGAGCGGACATGAAATTAGTTGAAGATATGGATAGGAATTTGAGATTCTCGGACCAAGTGTGGTGCCTGTACGAAGTAAACCCAGGTAAACTGTGCTAATTGAAGTACATGGGAACTCTTTTGAGTGTTTGTTTCGGTATTGCCGAGATATATGATGGTTTAAAAAAGAAATTTTAGTGGTCAGATGTTGAAGAGCCGAGGGCTTAATCTAAAATAAAATGGATTGTAGTGTGTATTGGGGAGAGTCGGTAGTGTTATTTACCGACTGGATCTTCCCAGCTGGTTAATTAGCATCCATAATGTGTCTTATGTGACATAACTTTGAGCTTTGTGGGTACATAATTGTGCCGAGTGACTCCTTTGAATTTGAGGAGCTGACGGTGGAAGTACACCGATTGGCGTTGAGAATATAAGGCTGAACGGCCATGGGACTAGGAAGTGCCATTGGTTATGGTGAACTGGTAGAGCTGAATGGAGTAATTTGTATGTTGGAAAGTGAGCCCCAAATGTATTGAACCCTATGAAGGGTTGGAACGGTTGGTAAACCGCTTGAGAAGCCAAGCTAAGCCGATTGGAATTATGAAGCGGTCAGTGAAACGCTAGAGAGGCAAGTATATGTTTGAATTTCAAGGATGAAATTCTTTGAAGGAGGGGAGAATTGTAACATCCTGGTTTAGATTTAATTACCGATTAAGGTTAATTACAGGATTAAGATTATTGATTCAATAATAATAATAATAATGCTAGGTAAAATTACACATATGCCCTTGGTGGTGAAAAAGGAGTTTCGGTCCCCTCTCTCCCTCATTAATCACGCTGATGTGATAAGCATTGAATGAAGATGTGATTGTTGATTGAGAAGGGTGCTGGCACAGAACAGAGCAATGATAATAGCTTCACCTTCACATTTTCTCACCCACTCTCTACCCATTTCACTTTGGGGGATATGTTGAAAACACTCTTGGGTTCTCTCCAGAATTTCTCTGGAGACTCTTCTCCTTCTTTGTTGTTCTTCTTCTTCTTCATCTTCTTCTTCTTCCACTCGAACGCTGAGTAGAACCACGAGTGGGAAGAGGGAACAACGTGGTGGAGAGAACAGCGTGGTACTGAGTGTCTTGGAGGCTGGGATTCTCCACTGTTCTGCCTAAACAACGATGGGTGCTTGAAGCATGGACGTCCTTCATTGTTGGTAAGGACTGCGCTGTTCGAGTGTGGGAACAGCATTTGGAATCCTCCACTAGACCGAGTGAGGACAGCGTGTACCTTGGAGACTTGAAACTCCCACTGTCCTTGCATGCTGAACGCTGAGTGATAGAGCTGCTCGAGAGGAAACAGCTGTTGGTTCTTCCAAGCTGAGAGCAGAGTGCTATGGTGGATGACTGAATCAAGTCGTTCTGTTGAGAACAAGTGACCGAAGGATGATCGGTCGGAACTGGAAGCTCGAGGAGCTGCTGGAATCTTCATTCCAGGTAGGGGGCTGATTTACGTTTCAAATGTATGGTTTATGGACGAGTTCCGGGTGAAAATTACTTTACTGTGTTGTGTTGCATTTGTAATGTGTTGATTGTTGTTTGCCGATTGAGTGATAGCCCGGACGTGTGTTGATGATGAATCATATGGTGCATGTAGATTTCCGTCCATGAGATGTATGCAGAGTGAATGCATGTGCATGTTATCATGATTGTCGAGTGCATTATACTGAGAGACAGTTGATAAATATTCATTTGTTGTTTTATATTAAAATGCATGTTGATGCCGAGTGTATGAGTTGGTTATACTGATCCCCGTGTGTAATTTTATGTTTAAATGCATGAAATCCTTGTCATTGTACATGCGAATGCCGAGTGCATAAGATGGGGACTGTTGTGATGATTCCCGTTTAGGTTTTTATGTTAAAAAGCATGTGATGCATATGATGAATGTGTAGATTGCCGAGTGTATGCAATACTGTGCTGAATTCCTTGTGATTTTATAATGAATATGAGAATATAATAAAAGACCTTGGGTTGGACTCAAGGCAGTGCCGAGTGCACTAGCGTTGGACGCTTGATGAATAAGACCGTATGCATCTGATTCGCCACTGGAAATGCTTGGAGCATATAGCGTTGAACGCTTAATATAGAGTCGGCAATCAGATGAATACGTGTGTAATTTAATAAAAGACCTTGGGTTGGACTCAAGGCAATGCCGAGTGCATTAACGTTGGTCGCTTGATGAAAGACCTTGGGTTGGACTCAAGGCAAGCTTACCGCGTTGGACTCGGGGCTGCCTGTAACACTTCCGTTGTCGCTTGGAGTGACTGTGTTACATGTGAGGGCAAACGGTTTGGTACCAGTAAAACGGCCGGATCAGCTTGGAGCTGAGAAAAAGGCTTGGAGCCTATGTTGCAACAATAAAATTAATAATGAATGATCGGATCCGACTGAAATGATGTGTACACACTTATAATTGTTATTGAGCTCAATGTGAATTGTGTGAATATGTGGATATGTTATTGAGAATAACGGCATTGATATAGCTTGGAATTGATATGAGTAAATCCGAGTGAATGCATGCGTGTATATTGATGCTATGCCGAGTGCACACTTATACTGTCGATGAGCTCATGTTGTTGTATATATATACATATGTGTAAATGCTGATGTGAATAGCATGATTAATATAGCCATGAATAATTGGAGTGAATTTTGACTGGGTGAATATCTGTACATTGGTATTGTTGCCGAGTGCAATGTGATGTTATGGCTGTGAGTATGTGATTGAGAATGATGTGAATTACTCAGTCTTGATTGAATTGCATGAATCCTGAGTGGATGATGTTATTAGAGTATTCATATTGAATGGCAGGGTGTATTATTGCTAATTGAATGATGTCATTGTATGGTTGAGAATTGAGGATTAAATCTGAGTCAATAACTGTCATTTAATATGTAAAAGCTCACCCCTACTGTGGCTATATCTTTCAGTATATGTAGGTCGGACTGGGAATGATGAGATGGCCTCAAGTCCGAGTGATGAACACTTAGATTGTTGAAGTGCATGTATAGTACATATTGTAAATACATATGTTAAAGCCTTGGCCGGCTCTCATGTAACCCGGTTGTCTAAACGTATTTATTTATATGGATTGACTATCGGAGATGTGAACAAGTATACATTTATATAAATATATATATATATATATATATATTACATTGATATGATGTTACTTATACCGACTGAGATGTGTTGTCGAATGAATAAATGGTGTTCAAATGGGGATATCATTGGGAGAACCGTTTCCGAGTGAGGCTTTGGTGAGTGGGCCTTTTTCCGAGTGGTAAATTCTGAATGAACCTCTTCCGAGAGAAGAAGGGTTGAGATGGTGTTGATTGAGGTGTATTCAAGGGTCCTATTCTGAGTGAATAAGGTTATACATATTTCGAGTGAACAAGGTTATATACATATTCCGAGTGAATAAGAATATATATCCCGAGTGGATAATATTTAAATAAGTCCGAGTGAGACTTAACTTAGTTAATTCCTCCGAGTGATGTGAGGTCAGAGGAATTCCGAATGGAACTTGATTATAGAGGCCCCTTCCGAGGGAAGGGAGGTTAAGTGATCTCCGAGTGAGGAAGATCAAAATATGCCGAGTGAAGAATGGGTAATGTCTCTCCGAGTGAATTGAGGTTGAAATATACTGAGTGATATATGAATGGGAAATATTCTGGGTGGGGGAAAGCTTATGGATTCCGAGTGGAATAACTGAGGGAATCATTTCTCGAGTGGAGATTAAATGCTTCCGAATAAAATGTGAATGTGAACTTCCTGAAACAAGTTTAGTATCTGGCTAAGTATGAATTTACCAAGTGAAGCATGACCCTAGGGGGGATAGTTTCCGAGTGAATATGGTCCCAATTCTAAGTGACGGAATATCTGAGTGAATGGGTCCGCTTTAGCGAATGAGGATTCGCTCCAGCGAGAATGGGGCTCGCTCAAGCGTTGTCTTCCGTTGGGCTGTTAATTGAAGCTGGGTCTTGTCAGCATGTGGCATCCAGACCTGGTCTTCCCTTTCTCTGGTCGGCTTTCACTTGCCGACTGCCTTGTGATTGGTTTTCTGCCTTCCCTTACCTTCATTCTGTTTTATTTACCCGACTCCTATTCTAAGCTGATTTATGGATGTTTGGAACGTTCTAAATTTTGGAAAAAAAATTTCCTGGTCTCGGTTTTGTTCTTTAATTAAGTCGGGTTGTTTCAAATATTGGTAATGAGAGGCTAAGGCCCATTTGATGGCATTAATGTTTATATTGGTAGAGAAATTGCTCAAAATGTGAAATTAGGTATTGACATTAATACATAATTAAGGAACTAATAGAGCTAAATAGATTTTTATGAAGATTGAATGGCATTGGATAGTTCCAATAGCTTCTATGCATAGTTTATGACTTGTAGAAACTGGAACGGGCCAATTCCATTGAGAATATGCCCTTGAGTTGCACAAAAGTGTTTCAAAATAGGTAAAACACATTTATGCGCATAAGTCACTCATCTTAAGAAATTTTTGAGTGAGATCAATGGCCACACGCCACAAATGATGTATTATAACTTGTGTCAAAATTTGGTAGCATTTCGATATCGTTTGCATAGATTTAGGTTGTGAGAAGTTCATTTCCTTAAGAAAATCTGTATAATTTCTGCAATTTGATAGGATGTAATCGATTAGCCCTCCTGGCCTAATCGATTACAAGGCTTCTGTCTTTAAGGAAATCGATCAGCTTAATCGATTACACTCCCATAATCAATTAGACTCAAAGTTGTAATCGATTATGAGATAAACAGAACTAAGGTAATCGATTACATTCAGTGTTGTAATCGACTATGAACCAAACAGAATCCTTGTAGTCGATAAGATTGGTTCTTATAATTGACTAGGTGAAATATCTAATGCATTACATAAATTTCAGGAGCTCTGTAATTGATTATCCCTAATTTCGTAATCGGTTAGGGCAATCGATTAGCACTTGGCTTAATCGATTATATGAGTGTGAAATTGAAATTTTCACACCTTGAGCATTTATCTTGCATCTTTTATCTCCTCAAGCCTACTTTACAATCATTGGATCTTCTTAGACTCTCTTCGAAACCATTATGACTAATAGGTGACAATTGTGACATGTCCCACTACTTTTAAGACTAAAAATGAGCCTTTCTTATATCTTGAAGTTGAAATTTGTCATGAGCTCATTAGTATCCAAAACCCCTTACATTATGTAATAATGAGAGAATTCATTAGGGTTATATGTGTGGTGTGCCATAGTGGTGATTGGGGAATGGCTTAAGGCCTTGGTAAGTTATGTGTATGCCTAAATCACATTGTGAAAACATGAATGTACACCACCATTGATGTGATACATAATTGATAATGAAAATTAAAGGTTGTGGTTATATGACACACCTTGTATGATAATGAAATTAATAAGGGGACAATTGAGTGGCAATGAGTTATGATAACTCAATGAAATTGAAATAGTATCAGTAATGATCAAAAAATGGATAAGGCCACAAACATTGAATAATGATGGATGAAAAGGGATATTGTTGTTGAACATAACCTTGGTTTAATGGTGATCTATATTATTAATGATGGTAATGCCATTGTGTTTGATACAAGTGTAATCTTGTACATATAGATTTAATTGAATTGGCTAGCATGTGATGCTATGTATTTGAAATATGTTTATCAACATGCCTTGATTGATTCCCATGTGTGGACTCATACTATGATGCTTGCTATGCTTGTTGAATTCCATGCATGGATTAATGTGAGAATGATATTATGGCTATTGAGATGTCAAGTATATGAATGATATGCCTTGAGGGGCTTTGGAAATGATTGTATATTATTAATTAAAAATGTCAAATTAAAATATATCCCTATGTGAGAGGGTGAGATATCCTTGTGAGGTTGATTGGCATATGCATTATTGCATTTTACATTCATGGCATGACATAACATTGAATATGTGGTTGCGATCACAATGATGAAAGATCCTACGGGTTTCTATGAAGGGAGTACCCCTTACGAGGTGGGAAACCAACGTGATGATGATATGATATTAAGCCGGTGGTTGCGATCATCTGGTTGTTGAAATGAAAGGCCCTACAGGGACCATTGTGGATGAATACCGGTGGTTGCGATCACGAGGAGGGAGTACCCCTTGCGAGGCAGGAAACCATTATGAAATGATTGACATGTGGTTGCGATCATAATGAGACATCCTGCGGGATTGTATGATGATAAGCCAGTGGTTGCGATCACTTGGTACTTGAAATAAAAACGGCTTGCGAGTTCCTATGATGTCCTGTGGTTGCGATCACAAGGAGGGAGTACCCCTTGCGAGGCGGGAAACCAAAATATTGAGCATTAATATACGTGGTTGCGATCACGAGAAAATCACCTTTCGAGGCTGCTAAAGGGAGTACCCCTTGCGAGGCAGGAAACCAGTGTGAAATGAATGATATGGTGGTTGCGATCACCGATGGAATGAAATGGATCCATTGCATATGCATTAAACAGTTGACATATGCATTAGCCATAGGTGCATGGCATTTGGGATGGGATGACCATGAGAGATGAAAAACCCCTTGCGAGGAGGAACTGATTAAAGACTTGATGAATTAATGATGATGAATTATGAATGCCCATGTTGATATATGGCAATATGATTGTGTATGTGTTTGTGCTTGCCTATGTTGTGAATTGCGATTCATGAGGCCTATATGCCTATTATGAGAATGTGATGATGATTGAATAATGATTGAGCTATAATTTAATAATTTTATTGCAAAGCACACATGATGAATGAATACATGTACACATGATCACAATATATTTATATTCGTCATTTTGAATGTATAACTCACTCTCCCATGTAGTCTTCTTTTTAGCATTGTGATGCAGGGTCATCATGGGATGAGAAAGAATTTCGAATTGAAGCTTTTGGCGAAGGAAAATAGTGGTAGTGGAAATGCCTTGGCCGGCATCAATTATGAATGTTAATGTATTGAATAAATTATATGTAATAGTGTTGATGATTTAGTGAATTTGGATATGTGTGACACAATCTTATGTATTCATGAATGGCAGATATATGTTTAGTACGTAAGTAATGATTTGATAAGTATATGAGGATTAGAATTTGGATATTGCACATTGGGGATGAAGATGACTATATAGATACACATCCATATATATATATATATATGTATATATAATTTTAGGCAATACATGTGTTTGTCATATGTGAAAAATTAGTTATGACCTAATAGGTTTATGTTAAGTATTTGCACGCTTTGCCGAGCCTTTTCTCATATCTTCATATATGGGACTAGGCGCATGCCCGTATACACATTCTTTTCCACTGTAAATTCTGATAATTCGTATACCGTTATGGGCAAGTTAGTTATCAATCTAGTTGCATTTTACTAAATCTCACTCTTCGGTTTTCTGTGATTCGGGTTTTGGTGTGACATCGGACTTACCCTAAAACGTGAAAAATTTACCCGCACTTTTATTAATTATTTATATCGGTCACATCGGAATTCGAGTCTGAATAATCGGGGTGTGACAATGGTGGCATAGCATCATGGAGAATGGAAATTTAGAGAAAAATAGTGTGCAAAGCTATAGAAAATGGGACACATATAGTGATGACTTGATGGTTTTTGCAATTCATAGAAATTAATAGCTACTTGTTAAACAAGTAACAAAGTGTTTATTGGACAAGCTTTAAGACTTAGCAAGCAAGCTGTTAGAATTTTAAGACAATACGTGAATGGTTATGGTAAGTTATAATGACATGGTATGCCATGATGTCATGCATGTGATGAATGGCTTCATGTAGCATCTAGGAGAAAGTGGGCACACAGTGGTTGAATGGGAAATTGGAGCAGAATGTGGTAATTGGAATTATAGGCACATGTCTTCTTGATTTTTAATTTAACAACTTGTTAAACAAGTTGTTCTCCTTGTTAAGCAAGGAGTGAAACCTGGTGGCACCACTTGGGAGGCTAGGTGCCATGGTGTAGAGAGTGGTGAGGACAGGTGTCACGTGTTGGCAATTCAGGAAAAATAATTTAGGGTATCGGAAATTGGGTACCCGACGAGTAACTAGTTCCCTTTTTAGAGACTGTTTAAATAAATATACAATAACTCTTGAAGGGGGAATTAGGAAACACTCCCAACATAAAAGTTGTAGATCTTTGTTTTCTCTTTAAAAAGAGCTATGGTACGTGAAAATCCATTATCAGACGAGGGAGATATGCCCAAAATACAAAACCTGCCCCAGATTGTGACGAAAATAAATTTGTGAAAAAAATAACTTTGCTGGGAAAAATGGGCAAGGAATTAGCTTTTGTGCCCTTCATGAAGTTTATAGATCTCTTTGGTATGGAACCATATCAAAAAGAAAAGATTCATTTCAATACTGTATGAGGGCGATATGAATTTTTTTCTAAAAGTGTGCAGTGCTATCACGGGAATAGGATTCAACTTTTGGGGCCTGCACAGAAAACGTACGAGAATTTTGTTATAGAGATTTTGACACTTGTTTTGCATGAATCAAAGGTTGTATGAATAAATTATTAATATTTGAAAGAACCATAGCAGAGTAAATGGATTAAATAATGAGTTTTCATAGTACAAATACTTGGTTCACAATTTTAGGGATGACAGAATGCAAAACGGAGTTCGAGGCTAGAAATAGAGATTATAGATATCTTTGAAACAAAGAGAATGGGACTAGAATCATTCAATTCTAAGATCGTATAAGGAAGTTAGGCCCAAAATACTAAAGGTGCTTAGGCCAGGTTCGAAGGTTCGATTTGAATTAATCGTTTCTTTGAGAAACGAGGTCGATAGGGTCCGAATTAGGATTCAGTCCCTTCAGGAAAAGTTCCTAACTCATTGAAATGAGTCACTAAGGACTGACTGTGCTACTGTCGGATATTCCAAAGTATATACACGATCACTCGAGGGAGGTACCCAAGGCACTGGTTGGCCCTATCAGACCAAACCGATTATCCTCGATTTATTACTGGAGGGTCCTAATAAGACTAGTTTCCCTATTGGACTACTAGCCTCAGGTTGAATCGCTGATACCGAATTGTTCACTTGGTCCCATAATTCAATACTTAGGAACCTAAAAATATTTTATTATTAAATATAATTATTAAATAAATAAACAATTTAAATATATAATTTCAAGTTTTAAAAAATAAATATTATTGTAAATATTTACATATTTTCAAAATAATTAATTAAATATATTTTATTAATATTTATTTCAAATATTAATTATTAAGCATTAATTCATTATTATATATTAAATTAAATATTATTAACAGGGAATAATTATCAACTAAATATTTATCAACTCAATTAAATAAGAGAATCATGTTGATATATTATCTTTAATTAAACAACATTGTCAAACGTTATTACGATTATTATTATTTTCTTATCTCTGCTTCTCTCACTCATTATATTCTCTTAACTAGCCTTGCTTTTCAGTATTTTTCTCCTACTAAACGGTTCGGGGAACAGGCCAAAGCCTCAAGCCTCCTACTAAAAGCTCAGCAGAGTATCCTCAAGAGTCCTGAGGGTCTAGTTTCCTATTCTCAAAAATCAGGGTTGTTACGTTAATCATAATATACACACATAATATGCTTCCGTGGTTGAAAGTCTATTATTAAGGCATAGTTAAAAAATTACCTTGTTCCATGAATCGAGAATGTTTGCCAAAATAATATCCAACGTATGTTTCATTACATAAAATCCATATTGCATGCAACTTAGTAGTTGTGTTGCACACTATAAAAATAACACTATATATATATATGTGTGTGTGTGTGTGTGTGTGGGGAGGGGGAAGTATCACAACCAAACAAGTAACAGTTTAGATATATATAACTTACTGTTGGAGTGATCCATTTAAGAGGTTTTAAACTTTTTGTGTGGCAACCTTGCAACAACCAAGATGCTTGTATAGGTCTGTAATAAAATTAATTTTAACATAAAAATAGTTATAACTCTACAAGCTTACAATAACATGCATGTATAAGGTGATAATTTCTAAACACATTCAGAATTAAGAGCAAACACTTATAGTTGTAGAAGCTCTTTGAGTTCTTTGCCCGATTTTCCCTTTATTGAGTACAACAACACATAAACATTTTATTTTGGACAGATTATTATCAATTGCCAATGGGCCCTACATAGTTGATACAAAGCATGTAATGATTCATGAGATTAATTTAAACAATTAGCAAAGGACCAAATTACTTAGGAATCAACAAAATATGGTGCAAGGTGATGTAGGCTTGCCTACTTTGATGAAAGATGGATCTAGCTTTCCTTGCTTTTCTTCTTGGAGATGCCAATGCCTTGAGAGACTTATGAATGAATAATGGGAGATTAGAGATGGTGTGTCCGAAAATATGGAAGAGGGTTGTATGGAGTTAGGAGGTTCTTTATTGGTTATGAGTGGTTAAGGAAGTAGTTAGGTGGTTATAGGTGGTTAAGGTAGTTGAGAGGAGTTAGTTATGGAAGACAAAGGTTAGCGCCACTTTCTCTTGGAGGAGATAAGCCTAAACTGCCACCCTAGGGCATGAAATCCTAAGGGTAAATTCTATTGAGAGGTGTGCTAAGCACAAGGGAGAGATTTAGAGAGGGGATTCTCACTTCTCACACTAAAAATCTTTAAAATGAATTAATTGGTGCAAAATACAAAGGAGTGAGGGATTAAATACCTTCTCTTCCTCAAATTCAGAATTTGCTTGGGTGGGCTTGTAAAAGCTTCACCCAAGGCCCCAAAACTATAAATACATGACCCAAAAGTCACGACGACCGCCCTTAATCTAGTAATTAATGAAAATGGGGGTAAATTTTTCACAATTTCGAAAATGAACAATGGATAAAGAACACCGCGAAATACAACTTCAATATTTAACCCCAGACCATTTCAAAAGCCTATCCCATATATGAAGATATGGGAAGGTATGTGTATTTTTTAAGACAAGAGTTCTCCTTGGGCAGTCAATTACATGGTCATCATCTAAGGGATTACGGAACATGTAAGTTAATTCAATATATGTGAATGGGTATGAGAAGAAACTCAAGGATACCCTCATTGGTTGCTAAAGTATGTAGAAAATGTGTACATCCTATTACATAAACATGTCATGACTCAACAACATCGATTAAGCATCAAAACTTATAGAATTTTGACATATAACAAGCCATAAATCGATTCGAGTAATCCATGAATCGATTCATGCGAGTTAGAAGTCCAGAACAGTGAAAATAGAAGCTCATGAATCGATTCAGGACTTATGTGAATTGACTCGTGTGAATCGATTTATGTGAATTCGAAACCCAAAACAACAAAATAGAAGCTCATGAATCGATTCAGGCATTCCATGAATCGATTCATGCGAAATAGAATTTCAGAACAACCAAAATAGAGGCTCATGAATCGATTCAGGACTCGTGTGAATCGAATCATATGAATCCAGCAGCCCATGAATCGATTCAAGGAGCTTGTGAATCGATTCATGCCATTCTAACGGCTCATGAATCGATTCAAGGGAAGTCATGAATTGATTCATGACAACAAATAACTGCATAATGTAGAAAATATACAAATTTCCAACTTCTAACCACCCTAACTTTTTCATATGAAATCCGATTGCCACAAAATTTTGACACCACCTAATATACACCATTTATGACGTGTAGCCACTGGCTCAATCAAAAATTCTAAAAAATGAGAGACTTATATGTAGAAACGCATTTAGATCATTTTATAGCACTTTTGTGCAATTCAAGGGTCAATTCTCAATAGAATTGGCCCATTTCAGTTTATACAAGTTCTAAATCATGCATAGGCTTCATTGAAACCATTCCATGGAATCTAAATGTCCTAAAACTCTATATGGCCCTATCAGTTCCTTAATTATGCATAAACATCAAAGACATAACTTCACACTTTAAACAATTCATCCATCAACATAAACATCAATACCATCAATTGGCTATAACATTTCATTACCAATATTCATTCATCAATGCCAGATGGAAATCATTATGTTAATCAACATCAACTATCGTCAAGGTCATAACCAAAAATTAGCCATACAATACAAAGGTCTAATTTTCACGAATGACCTACGAAATGAAGGTTCACCATCCTAAAGTGTAATGAGCATATATCAACATCATATGTTATACAAAAATCATTGGTTGTCGGCCAAGGCATTTCCTATACAACTAATTTACCTTCATCATCAAAACATACACTCCCAAAACTAGGTGTATCTCACCCTATGCATACTCTGCATCACAAGGCTAAAAATAGACAACATGGGAGAGTGAGTTATATATTCCAAAGGACGAATATGAATACATTTGTGATTATGTTCATATGCATTCAACATGTACACTTTGCATTAACATATCATTTATCATCATTAATACATTATTCCATCGATATACACATATCTCAACCACACTCTATGATTCATAGCAAAGCGTATAAGCATACACACATTCAGGCCCTTCATCATATTGGGCTTTTACATATAACATCACCATACCCAAAGTCATTTCTTTGTATTCATATATTATGTATTGTTTTTAGGTATTCTTTCACCCAATCTTAACCGTCATCATATGTCATCACCTATTGCATATCTCCTTGTTATATGTAAATGTTCTTAAGCTAATGCATATGCACAACATAGTTAATAACAATTACAGATCCGACTGTGGGAATATAAACACTAATTTATGGGTTCAAGCATGGATTCATAACCATACCCTTACTGCACTAGTAAAATGTGTACACTTATCATAATATTCGCATATATATCACCATATTTTACTAGTACCAAATCGCATCGCCTATCTTGCAACACCAGTCATTTTCATCATGACCGCGGTAAACAGCATAAACAACATAAGGTGTTGCGGGCCAACCATGAATCATACCATGGCGGCTATGATCCAAGGGACCACTGGGAATCCTTTCTCCTTAAAGAGCCACCCCTCACCAGGTCAACCATATGCAACTCTCGTAGCTAAACATGGATAGCTTCGTGAGTTACACACCGAGTTACTAGGGAAACAACAATAATGCTCGTGCATAGAGTCGCCCTCCCACTGGGCCAACCAGAGGAACCCTTAACATTCCGTTACCGACAGCTGTACAATATGCCAGATACAATGCAAATGCAAGTCATATGCATTCTCACACTATGCATCCTATTATGCCATCAATCATCACCATCATGAATATCACCACATAAAATGTTGTCACATATTGCCATTATTTCAAGTTTTAAGTATGGCATTTACAACAATTTTCCATCAACACAATTCTTATCACATGCATACAAGTCAATACTTGCATTAGTCATAATGGCATCACAATCATCAACAATATTCATCAATCTTTCATCAACATTCAAGGTATTCTCAACATCCATACTCAATCTCATTCATCATCAATAACAATTATTCCATATTCATTGTGAATATAAACACATCCTCATCATATCAAGGCATAACATTTGCCAAACAATAACAACACCATAAAGCATACCATCAATATTTTAAATGCACAACACACATTGCCAAGCATAATTAACATCATCGTATTCAACATCTCAATTTGTCATCACAACATAAGCAAGGAAAATATGTATATTGTCACATAGGACAATCAACCAATACTAATTCATGCATTTAGAATATAAAACTCCTCTCCTACCTCAAGAGAAATAGTCTGAGCGATTCGACATTCCCGCCTCATCGTTCAGAATGGGCCCTACATTTCATAAGGTATCACAACATTATTTTCTACTCAAAATCACCAAGACTTACACACTCTAAATTTAATACTTGGAGTTTATAACATTATCATCATTAAATCATTTTCCATTCCATTAATCTCACCACAACCACCATGGGTTTGGTGTTCATATTTATTATCTTACATTTAAAGCCACACCTAACAATGGCTTTATACACCAATGGCCATCAATCATCCTTAATGGCCACCCACAATTATTAATATCATCTCTCACCATCAATAAATATTCTCCCATCATATTACATGATACCCACACTCTCAATGTTATGTATTTCCTCTCAAAATGTATTCTCCAACCAACATTTATTATTTCCCCAATTTCTAGAGTTAGGGCTTCACCATAACCCAACAACCATCATAAATAATCATCATTTTCCATCATCTCCACCATCAATTTCGTGTACCCCATTAAATGCTTATAACAGCTTGTATTTAATGCACCCCACCTTAGGGTTTACATATTAATAGCTTTATTCAATACCCCATATGCATTAAACACTCACCCAACAACCAAATCCGAAAACCTAGGGCATAAGCTTAAAGAAAATGGAAAGGAGCTTACCTCTACCAACAATCAATAATAAGCTTCAAGAGGAGGAAGATGGGTGACAAAAATTGTAAGGGAGGAGGAGAAGGGAGTCTTCAATCACAAGGTTCTCCTATGCTCTAAGTAGAAACAAAAATAGGGAAGAAATATGGCACACCACCACTTTGTTTAGGTTTTTAGAGAAGAAGAAGATGAAGAGAATGGGAGGAGAAAAGAAAAGAGACTGTATTGCCAATAGAAGAAGAAAAGAAACGTGAATGAGAAGGGAGAAAAGGGAGTTTTAGTTTAAAATTTAATCCTTTCATTAAAACTTCTCCGTTTTATAACATACAGGATCTACGTTTGGGCTCAATACTTTATCCAAAAATTATTTTGAATATAGATTCAGATTCACAATAATATTCTTAACAGCCCTGACCAACGGTACCTCAATCGGAGATACTTGGTCCGACACTCATATTTCAATCGGGTATAATTTTAGCTTATTAAGTCTCAATAAATTATGAATAATCTTCATAAATCTCAATTTAATTATTTCAACATTTTTGGGACATTTACTAACCCATGTGTAATTATCTAATATTTATTCCCCTCACTTAATCATTTATATAAAATTTAGGATGTTACAAAAGTGGCCAAAGCTAGTATATATCTATACAAGGCCCAAAATGAAAATTATAGTCATGCAAGGTGTAACATCCCAAATTTTATATAAATGATTAAATATGAGTCATAAATACCAAATAATTACCCGTGGATTAATTAATGTCCCAAAATGTTGAAAGTAATTAAATTGAGATTTTTATGGATTATTCATAATTTATTGAGGCTTTATGAGCTAAAAATATACCTTATTAAAATAAGGGTGTCAGACCAAGTATCTCTGATTGAGGTGCCATTGGACAGGGCTATTAAGAATATTATTGGGAGTCCAAATATGTATTCGGTATAATTTTTAGATGACGTATTGAGCCCGAACAGAGATCCTGTTTGTTGTAAAATAGTAAATTTTAATGTGAGGGGTAAAATTAAAACATAAAACTCACTTAACTCTCTTCACTCTCACGTTGGCTCTCTACTTCTTAGGCAAACACATTTCCCTTCTTCTTCTTCTCCTTCCAACAACCTAAGCAAGTGATGTGTGCACCTTTCTCCTCTATTTCCACTTTCCATTAGTAAGAAGGAAGAGCTTGAAGCTTGGAGCTCTCTTCTCCTTCTTCTCCCTCAATTTTGTGTGGCTCTCCCCTTCTCTTGGAAAGTCTCTCATTTCTTCTCTTGAGGTAAGCTTTTTGTCATTTCTCAAGAGCATGAACCTAGGTTTTAGGGTTTTGATGTTTGGGTGAGCATTTAATATGTATGGGTTGTTGGGAGAATCCATTAATATGGAAACCCTAAGGTGGGGTGGTTTTAAATGCAAGCTTGATGGACCATTAATGGGGTATATGAAAATTGATGCTTGGAATAGTAGAAGATGATATGCATTTATGATGTTGTAGAAGTTTTAATGAAACCCTAACTTGTGAAAATTGGGGAAAATGATTAATGTTGGTTGGAAAGTGATTTAATGAGGGAATGAATGATATTTGAATGATAGGCACGAGTAAATATGTTAAGAGAATATTTATTGATGGTGAGAGTTGATGTTAATAATGGTAGGTGGCTATTAATGGTGATTAATTGCCATTGGTATGTCAACCCTTTTGTGGGTATGGCCTTAAATGCATAAAAATGAACTTGAATGCCTAAACCATGGTGGTTGTGGTGAAATTAATAAAATAAAAAATGGCTTGATAATGATAATGTTGTAAACACCAAGTGTTAGATTAGAATATGTGAATTTTGGTGATCTTGAGTAGAAAATAATGATATGGTGCCTTATGAAATGTAGCACCCACTTCGAACAACGAGGTGGGAATGTTGTATCACTCGAAATTCTTCTTTTGAGGTAGGAAATGAATTTTATATTCTAAATGCATGAATTGAGTAGTGTTTGATTGTCATATGTGATAATATGCATGTTTACCTTGTTTGAGTGGTAATGATGATTTGTGGTTGTTAAACATGATGATGATGATGAATATGCTTGGCAACATGTAATGTGCATTTGGAATATTTATGGTATGCTAAATGGTGATGTTGAATTGTTTGGCTAGTGTAATGCCTTGATGATGATGTGATTGTGTTACGTTTGCCACGAATGTGGAATAGTCACTATTAATGATAAATGAGAATGAAAATGGATGATTAGTATGCCTTTATGATGATGAAAGATTGATGATTGAAGTGATCATTTGATGCCCTTGTGACAATGAGGAATTGTTGAAAATGGCAGACTAAAAGTTTAACAATGGTAACAACCAATAATAATAAAATTCACTAAGAAATGTATGGTGGAGATATTGGTGATGTTGATTGGTGAGTGGCATAATTAGGATGCATAGTTGTGAGAATGCATTATGATTTGCATTTGCATTGCATCTATGGCATACTACATAGCCGCCGGTGTTAGAATGTTAGGGGATTCCCCCGGCAGGCCTAGTGGCAGGGCGACTCGGTGCATGAGTATTCTTATTTTCCCCTATGACTCGGATACAAGTCACGAAGCCGCCCATGTATATCTATGGGGAGCTGCATCTGGCCAACCATATGGCGGGTGGCTCTTCTATGAGAAAGTGTCCCCAGTGGTCGTATGGATCACAGTCGCCATGGTATGAATCATGGCCGGCCCACAATACCTTTATATTGATTATGGTGTTTACCGCGATCATGGTGTAAATGGCCAGGTGTTGCATGATGGGCGATGTGGTTTGATACCAGTAAAACATAATGAATTGCATGCAAGATTCATGATATAAGTGTACACATTTTTCTACTGCAGTAAGGGTATGGTTATATGATTATACTTGACCCATAATTTTATGATTATTCACATAGTCGGATCCGCATTTGATAAATTACTCCATTGTGCATGTGCATTAGCTTAAGAGCATTTGCATATAGCAAGGAGGTATGCCAAAGGTGATGCGAAATGATGATGGTTATGATTGGGTGAGAAAATGCCTAAAGATGACATAAAAGATATGAATACAAATACATGTATGGTGTGTAGTGATTTTATTTGTAATAGCCCAATATGATGGAGGGTTCAATTGTGTATATGCATATATATACTTTGTTATGATCCATAGGGATGATTGAATTATCTATATGTTGGTAAGATGTTGACAATTATGATAATGAATGATATGTTGATGCAAAGTATACATGATGTTGAATGCATATGCACACAATCACATTGTATTCGTATTCATCCTTTGGAATGTATAACTCACTCTCCTGTGTTGTCTATTTTTAGCCTTGTGATGCAGGACGCTCATGGAAGTGAGATTATATCTTTTGAAAATGTTCATTTTGAGGGTGGAGGTAAATTAGTGTATAGGAAGTGCCTTGGCTGGCGAGTATTGATTTGTATAGCATATGATCAATGGAGTATGGTCAATATGTACTTGGATTACTGCATATTCATTTTGGAGGTCATAGGTGAAAATTGGACCTTATATGTATGGATAATTTTTTATTATGACCTAGACAATGTATGATGTTAATTGTGGGGCTAAAATTATGGCCCAAGTGATGAATGGATGATGTTAATTCATGAATTACAATGTTTTATGAAGTATATGTAATGTTGTGTTTTGATGTTTATGCTTAATTGAGGAACCGATAGGGTTAACTTGTGTTTTAAGTGATTTTGATGGTATGTAATGATTCTAATAGCTTAGATTCATGATTCGTGATTTGTAGAAATTGGAATAGGCCAATTCCATTAAGCATAGGTCCTTGAGTTGCACAAAAATGTCTCAAAATGAGAGAAACACATTATCCGCATAAATCTCTCGTTTTCAGGAATTTTTGAGTGCGACTGGTGGCCACACGTCACAAATGATGTGTATAAGTTGGTGTTAAAATTTAGTAGGCATTGGAACTTATATGAAAAAGTTAGGGGGTTAGAAGTCCAAAAATGTGACTTTTTCTACATAAAATGGCCTCTGTGCTGTCATGAATCGATTCACAACAATGCGTGAATCGATTCAAGACACACTGTTTTTGTTGTTCCTAATTTTTGGGCACTTTGAATCGATTCAAGCCCCCATGTGAATCGATTCAAAGCTATCTGGAATTATTGTTAATGATGTCCAGGAACGTTTGAATCGATTCATGTGAGCTTGAATCGATTCAAAGGGGCCTGATTTCACTTTTTTGACTCCAGTAGCGTTTGAATCGATTCATAGGGTGCTTGAATCGATTCATACCTTGATTCTTCAATTTTTCATGTGTTTTGTTAATGGATGTGTTCCATTTAGCCATGCACAATTATATATCCATGTGTGACTTCATCTACCACTTTTTAACCATCAATTCAAGTCTCTTTAAATCCCTTTTTATTCTTTTCCATAACTCTCAAATAGATTATGTTTTCCGTTATCCCTTGTTGACGATCCTATGATTGATTGTCCAAGGAAGACTCTTGATTAAATTTATTTACCTTCTCATATCTTCATATATGGGATAGGTTATTTAAAATGATCCGGGGTTACTTGTTAAAGACTTATCTCGCGGTTTCTTCTATTCTTTAATTACTTTAAAATTACAAAAAATTTACTCTCATTTTTGGGCGTCTCCCAAGGCCCAAACCTAAGGATTTCTAAGCTAAATTTATTACATTCCTAATATTTTATAATTATTTACAAAATATAAAACAATCATGGATTTGTCCTCATTATACTCCTCCTCCTCAAAAGGATTTGTCCTCAAATCTAAGGCATGATTACCTACAATGAAAAGGAGAAACAATGAGTCCATATGATAACAAAAATGAACAAAAAAATAATTTTTTTATTGAATAGAAAGAAGTTAATAGGATCAAAGGCTAACCTTATGATCCTCGTAAAAACTAAGACAAAAATAGAAACAAAAAATGAAATGAGATGAACCTATAAAAAGGTACAAACAAAGCTATAGGGCATACCAAGAACCATATTGATGATCCCCTATGGTATATCTATAAAAGAAATATGATATGATATAGATTGAAAGAGAATATTGAGCATAAGCATGTCATGAATAAGCATTGGATGTAATGCTTTTAAAGGATCAAATTTTGTAATGGAGTCTAAAGTAGGGGCTGTGATGGGTATGGCAAGAAAAGATGCATTTAGCTCCCTATATAAATCCTTATGAAAATGGATGGTATGAACATGTTGAAAATAAGTACATGGACCTAAAAGATACATAAATGCAATGATATTTGATGTGAAAGGGAAAACCTTTGTACAATCTAGAAACAAGCAAAACAAAACAAGAAATGACTTTTAGGAAGTTAACTCCAATAAGTATAAAGACATCCCTATACTATAAGAACCAATAAAAACTTTGCATATTCTACATGAAACCCTAAAACTATTATGTACAATAAATGTTTTATTTGTCCCATAGGTGAGAGAAAAATTCAGAGAAGCTTTGTTATAAGCCCATAATGTATTACTGAAGGCTTCTCCAAAATTCATGTAACCTGATGGGATAGAGAGAACATTAGTAGACCAATAAGTAAGGGGAGAAAGAGACTTAAAGAATGGTTTCCAAGATATGAGTATTTCACCCCTACTTGTAAGACTACTTACACAATGCTAATTCTTGAGATACTTTAGAGGAAAATAAGGAAGAATGCCTCTTAGAGTCATCACATATGATAACTCCTTTACCCTTTTCTATTTTTGATTTTGTAGTTTGTTAGTGGGAGGTGGAAGGTCCAACCTCCCTATCCCTTTTCAACTTTATTTGAAGTTGATCCTTCAAAACTTGTTTTAGAGTTAACAGATATAAGACAAACTTTTTATTGTTATGGATGAAGGTGAGGGTGTTAGTGAACCCCTCATGGGTGACCTTTTTGTCAAACTGCCAAGGTCAACCCAATAACACATGAGTGGCCTCCATAGGAACCACATCACACCAGGCAAAATCTTCATATGTTCCTATTGAGAATACAAGGTTAACTTTCTTGTTCAGTAGCATTTCACCCTTTTCATTAAGCCATTGTAGTTTATAAGCTCGTGAGTGATCTACTAGTTGACAACCAAGTTTATGAACTAGCCTTTGGTTAGCCACATTAGCATGACTACCACTGTCCACAATGAGAGAACAAGGTTTTTTGTTAATATAACATTTTATATAAAAGATGTTCTCTCGTTGCATAGTGTCATCTTCTCTAATATGGCTTCCAAGAAGCCTTTTTATCATGTATAGCTCACCTTCATCCCCTAAGAGATGCTCGCTTTCATTGGAATCACTACCATATCTATCACAGGAATGGGATGAGACAGATTCATCTATGTTAGTATAATGGCCATTCCTTCTAAAAATCATTGTTTTCTTGTTTGGCATTGAGAGGCAATATGACCTCTTCCTAAGCATTTAAGACATTAATTAAAGCTAGTATTAGATTATGAAGGTTTAGATGATTCACCATACTTAAAATGTTTAGAGGGTTTGGCAGAGGAAGCCTCTTTAGAGACTTTACTTTTTATTTGAGAAGAAATACCCACTGGCTTTTCCCCATCCTTTTTCTAAATTTTTCTAGGATAAGAGTCCTCTTTGCCCTTCCACTTGGCCCTAAAGGGTTTGTTGTCCCCATTATAGTAGGAGTCTCTTTCACTCAATTGACTCTCCACCCTAGTGCATTGATGAGAGAGCTCCTCAATATCAACATGAGGTAAAAGCTCATCCCTTTATTTTATTTCCCTATTTAGACCATGTAAGAACCTATGCATTAAGGTTTCCACATCTTCTTCTATGTTTTCCCTAATCATAGCTATCTTTAGGGATTTGTAGTAGTCTTCTACACTTTTAAACCCTGGGTTAGCCTATTGAGTGTAGCCAATAATTTTCCCCTGTAATAAAAAGGCACATACCATTTGCTACATTCATCTATTGGTTGGACATTATCTTTTTTTTGTTCTTTGCAGACCTAAGTCCACCACGCGAGGGCATAGTTTTGAAAAGAAAAGGTGGCTATCCTAGTTTTCTTTTCATCTTTTATGTTGTAAGAGTTGAAAAGTTGCTCAACTCTTATTTCCCATTCAAGATAAGCCTGAACATCATTTTTCTATGAAATAAGGGAACATCTAGTTTAACTTCCCTAAGTTCCTTATCATCATGGTGTCAATGATGTCTCCTTGGTCGTTCCTCTTCCTCACTATCACTTAGATTATGTCTAGAATGTCTCCTATAGTGAGGTCTATGTTCCCTTCGATTATTTCTTTGCCTTGCCTCCCCATTCTCTATGTGGTCTAACCTAACGTTTAGAGCATTTAGTTGCTCAAGAATAGATCTCATGTAGGGAAGAGTGTTATCTCTTTCTCACTCGCTATAAGAAGACATGTTATCTAGCCTAAAACGTAAGATGATTAAGAGATAAGATACTAGTCAGTTGGCAAGGAAATAAAGTAAGAAAAGGAAACTAGAATTTAGAGGAAAAATAAGCAAGTATCTAACTAAGAAATAACCTAGAAAGTTTATAGGCAATTCCAGTCAGAAGTGCAAAAATTAAACTATACTAACATGCAAAGCGTTTTGTACTAAGCTAGAAAGCAATTAAAAAGCAATACTAGTCGTTTGTGCATAAAAAGTAAACTAGTACCTAAGTGCATTACTCCTAGTTAAACTAAGAAAATCCAAATTTAAAGTCTAATGTCAAAAGTCTTTAAGTCCAAATACAAGGACTAAAAAAATTGAATTTAAAGAAAATTTCCCAAAATACAAGGAAAAATGAAATACAAATTAAAAAGAATTCAACTACTTTCTATAATATTTTCTTTATGCTAACCAAATTTAAAGTCTAATGTCCAAAGTCTTCAAGTGTCTTCTAGCTCCTTCCAAGTTCAAAGAGATACACCAAGCTACAAGAAACACTAAACTCAAGGAAAATTGGTTAGCATAAAGAAAATATTATTTTAGAAATTATTTTGTCACTCAAGTGTCTGTATCTTTAACGCGATGGTGTTTGCACTCAAGTCCTCTCACAAAAATTCCCAAGTTGCTTAGAACAAAACTCAATCCTTATCTCTTTGCTCTAAAATGCTACCCCTAAGAATGAAAGTGTATGTCATATCTCAAGAATACCAAAGAATAGAAATACTCTAGGACAAAACTTAAGAGAGAGAAAAAAGACAAGCAATAAAAGGTAAAATTTTGGAAGCTAAACCAAAGTGGAATTTAAGAGATAAAACTTAAATTTGACAAGCAATAAAGGGTAAAATGAATAAAGCTACTAAGAGTGAAATTAATGTTACAAACTAAGAATGAAAGAAAGACAGACAGACTAAAAATTAAATGCATACAAGAAAAGAAAGCACTCAAAAAGTAGACCTAGACACTCTAGATTTGCATGCCAAAATAACCACTTTTTAATACCACTTAAGTATCACCAAATTATACCACAAGTATGTAATTCAAGAGGAAAAATATGAAATGTATTAGGGCTGCATCAAAGATGTACGTTGCTAGAATTTTTAAAAACAAGGGTACACACTTTTTCTTTTGATTTTTTTGACAAGAAAACCCCTAAAATTTTGTATAAGGCAAGGCTTTCAAGATATTTCTTTTTTTTCTTTTTTGTACTTTTTATTTTAATTTTTCCCCTGTATAAACTCTATTTTTTTAGCAACTAAACAAATGCAAACAACCCCCACAAGATTCCCTTTAAAAATTGCACAAAACTAAGAAAAGGGGTGGCAAAAGATAAAGTTGAAGCAAGCAAAAGCTACCAACTATCAAAAGGCAAGGTAGGATGTAATTAATGACATAATATTAAAAAAATAATGAAAAACAACATGTTAAAGAGAACACAAAGCCTAGACAATGCACAAGATACAAGCTCTACACTTAGCATCCATTAACCTAACAACTAAGGTACAAAACATAACCACAAACACATAATGGACATGGCATGTCATACAATAAATAAATGGGTACTAAAATTGGAATTGGCCTCTAAGTTTTGAAAATTACTTAACACATATAAGAAATGATATTAATTGATCACAAGATGCAAGAAAGGGCATGTAACTTATAAAGTAAGCAACCAACAAAGCACAGAAGTGACCCAAACAAATTTTGCAATCCAATTTTAGAAAATTCAAGATTTTAATACCATATATGTGCAGTAGCTAGAAGCAAGAGAAAGAATTGCAAAGTTCAAAGCTAACTAATGTAAAGATCACATATATGGAAAAACTAATTCTTGGAATTTATTTATTTTTTGCAATTTGAAACATGTAATATGGAAGCATGAACACGTACTGTGGAATTTGATTCAACATTGACACAATTCAGAATAAAAGATGAAAGAATCAAGACCAAAAAGAAATAGAGGAGAGACAAAGACTCTTGATACCAACTTGATGTAGGCTTGCTTACTTTGATGAAGAGAGGATTTGGTTTTCCTTGCTTTTCTTCTGGAGATGTCAATTCCTTAGAGAGTTATGAATGAATAATAGGAGATTAGAGATGATGCGACCGAAAATATGGAAAAGGGTTGTAGGGAGTTAGGAGCTTGTTTAGTGATTATGGGTAGTTAAGGAAGTAGTTAGGTGGTTATAAGTGGTTCAGGTGGTTGAGATGGTTATGGAAGAGAGAGGTTGGTGCCACTTCTTCTACGAGGACATAAGCCTACACCACCACCCTAGGGGAGGAAACCCTAAGGATAAGGTTTATTAAGAGGTGTGCTAAGCATAAGGGAGAGACTTAGAGAGGGGATTATCACTTTCTCACACTAAAAATCTTCAAAATGAATTAATTGGTACAAAATACAAAGAAGTGAGGGATTAAATACCTCCTCCCCCTCAAATTCAGAATTGGCTTACCCAAGACCCAAAAGCTAAAAATACATGACCCAAAAGTGACCCAAAGCTAGTATATACCCATACAAGGCCCAAAATAAAATTATGGCCATGCAAGACCCAAACCTAAGGCTTTCTAAACTAAATTTATTACATTCCTAATATTTTCTAATTATTTACAAAATATAAAACAATCATGGATTTGTCCTCATCACAAGGTAGCACAATTTCTGTAACATCCCAGAATTTATTTAAATGATTAATTAAGAGGAATAATTAGTAAATAATTACATATGAGTTATCTAATGCCCCAAAATTTAGAAATGGTTAAATTATGATTATTCATAATTTATGGTGGCTTAAAGTGCTGAAATTAATACCTAATTAAAATGTGGGTGCCCGACCAAGTATCTTCGATTAAGGTACCGTTGGTTAGGGTTATTGAGAATATTATTGTGAATCTGAATATATCTTCAGAATAATCTTTTGATAAGTATTGAGCTCGTACGGTGATCTTGTTTGTTGTAAAATGGAGAAATTATTAAGTGAGGGCCGAAATATAAAACATAACTTTCTTCTCTTCTCTCAAATTTATGTTGCCCTCTTCCTCTAAGGCAAAAAGCATTTCTCTTCTTTCTCATCTCCTTTCACCTACTTCTTCTTTCTCTTCCTAAAATCCATCAAGTAGGTGTGTATGCTTTCTCTTCTCATTTTCGTTTTTCACTTCACCAAGCAAGAAGAAACAGCTTGTGATTTGAAGCTCTCATTTTCTCTCTCATTTTCGTCACTCTTTCCCTTACTCTTAGAGCTTTTTTTTGGTGTGAGGTAAGTTTCCTTCACCATTTTTCATAAGCTCTAGCCCTAGGTTATGGATATTTATGATTTATGAGGGTGTCATATGAATGGGTTATTTAATGAGAGTCATTAATGATGCAAACCCCTAAGGTGAGGTGTAATAAATGCAAGTTTTATAAGGGTATTAATGGGTACACAAAAATGGTGATGAATGCGATGAGGGATAATGAATATTAATGATGGTTGTTGGGATATTGATGAAACCCTAACCCTTGGATTCGGGGGAAATATGAAATATGAGTACATGAGTATTTATTGATGTTGGGAGATGTTATTTATGATGAGTAATGGCCATTGATGATGGTAGATGGTTAACAATGATGGTTCATAGTCATTAATGTGGGAACCCATTAATGGGTGTGGCTTTAAATGCATAATAATTGATATGAACACCAAACCCGTGGTGGTTATGGTGAAATAAATAAAATGGGAAATGGTTAGATAATGATGATGATATAAACACTAAGTGTTAACTTAAAACATTTAAATCTTAGTGGTTTAGATAGAAAATAATTGTATGGCACATTGTGTGATGTAGGAAATGACCTCATTGATGAAGCAGGACTTTCAGACCGTAGTGATTTCTACTTCTCTTGAGGTAAAAGGGGTAACATTTTCTAAATGCATGATTACATCCATTATTGATGTATATGTATGCATGTGTTTCCATGACTTGGTTTGGATGAATGGTTTACTGAGTTATATGATTTGAATTGCATTTGGAATGATTTATGTTATGTGGTCAATGTTGGTGTATGCACTATGAGCTTTTATGCTTCTTCCATTTGTATCATTTTTCTGCTTATCAATAAAATAAGTATTTCAGTTTAAGATTGTTTTAAAACATATGTTATATGGTCATATGAAGGTTATTACTAAAATATCCCTAGTTAGGTATTTACGTGGGGACATGTAAATACATTGAGAATAGAGTGTGAGTGTACTGATGATCTGGTCTCACAAATCATAGATATAGATGATATCAAGTTTTCACACGAGTACACATTAAGAGTAATGATGTACTAGACAGACCCACCATGAGAACACTGCATGGATCATTACATGAATGTCATACACGATTCTCAATGTGATAATGGTATATGTAGTCCTTCGACCTGAAGTCACTACGATTCCTACATGAGGAGTTTGTTGTTTTAATACAATCAAATGTCTTCTGTAACAAGAGGACTATAAAGGTTGTGATTAGGCAATGAACAAATTATGTAGAGGAATATGAGTGATGTAGATGGGCTTTGATATTTGTAGGCCATTTGATAGAGTGAGACTAAGGAAATGCATGGCCAAGCTAGAAAGAATAAATATTAGATATTTATTTGGATCAAGTCTACTCTGGTATCAAGTAAAATAAATTGGGTCGTACAAGGATGACGCGACCATGCCTTGGGCCCAATTAGGATATCACGACAAAAGGAACAAACATATAAAATAATTATCACTTATAGGTTATGTTGATATTAATCAATATTAAGACATAATGATACATTGCTAGATGCCGCTCTTATTTATATTAATAATAAAATAATTTATTATTAATATGATCGAGTATTTTACCTATAGGGTCACACACAAATAGTAAGCCTATCATAAAATATTTTGTTTTATTTTAGTTGGACTAAAATAAAGCTATTGGGCCTAACTTATTGAGAATGAGTAAGGAGCCCACTTTTTAGAGAGAACAAATTAGGTCAAACCTAAGCCTATAAATAGAGCATAAGATGCTCATAGGAAGTTCACCCAAAAGAGACACAAATACGCAAAAGTTGCAAGTGCTACACACCGTCGAACTAGCAGTTGGCCGGGGTAGCAATTCTGGTGGGAGTGCTCATGTGGACTCCTAAAGGGCGAGGCTAAAACTGCTTCCATTTTTTTACAAGAGGTAATCCTAAAATGTAAATTTTATTTTCTTTTTGTTTCGTCTTATGCTTTGAACACGGCGCTTTACAAATCCTATGGGAATCCTTGTTTTTCCCACTGTGAATACCAATAGGGATTCCCTAACAGTGGTATCAGAGCCTGGTTGCAAAACCATGTTTTGGGCATTTGTTTGTGTTTCATGATGATATATTTTCCTTTGCAAGAGCTTTTAGAAAATATGATTTATGAAATTGTCTCTTGTTTGAAGCTTTGTTTTTTTATTTTGCGAAAATGTTTTGTGAAACTAGGATTCGAAAATGAACAAGCATGATTATGTTGCTATTTTGGGTTTCGTTTGTAATGTATATTATTACAATGATTAATCATGTATATGGTATGATCTCTGTTTTGGGTTGATTCATATGTTTTTGAGTTATTCTTTATAAATTGTATGGGGTGCATGTTATAGAGTTTCTCAATTTTAGTATGCATGTTGTTGTCATTTTAATTTTTATGAGGTATAAGTTTATCATTTTTTTATATTTGATACATGTGTTTTTACCCATATTATGGTCATCGTACAAATTATGAATCAATTGAGTTGATCTTCAAACATGAATGGTTCATGTTATGGGGTGTTTAGTGATAAGGTTTAAGTGTTAAACCTTGGTCGTTCCTTAATCTAGGGTTCAAGAGTTGAAACCTAGACGATCATGATGGAAAGGCATTGCATGTTAGCATAGGCGTAAGTTGAATTCTAGGTTTTGAAACCCTAGATGGCGCTGCCTCCATATGCCTTGACGGTTATGTTGTGAAGCGTTCACAATAAGGAATTAGGATTTCAAAGTGGTTGAAACCCTAGCAGGAACCCCGTACATTCTCTACAGGGCACCTTATTACGGACCCCACGTGTTTAGTTGCCCATTTTAAAATTAATTTCTCTTTTAATGCTTTTAAATAGGTTATAATTAATTAATTAACACGTTGTATGGTGAATTTTTATGGTCTTAGTTATTTTATTTAAATACAACCTACGTGTTGTGCCTCTCTCTATTCTGTTGTATTTCTTTTCTCAACCCTTCACTCGTATATAAAGCGAGTTTCTCTTTAATCATATAACCTTGATCAGGCCAACAAAGTAGAGACCTAGAAGAAAACTAGAGTGGTGACTCTAAGTGCTTTTAACTTTGAGAGGAACCAAGGAGTGATGACTCTAAGAGGATAGTGGATTTAAGAAGTAGGACTTCATAAAGCCATGACAACATAGTTCCTCTAGGTTTATTTATTTATTTCTTCTAAGAAGACCATAACCATCTCACAATTTCATTTGCATGCTTTAGGGCTAATTTTATTGTGTTTAAGTGTTTAACAAAGACGGTAATTTAAAATAAATTAAAATCCCTCAAAGTAATATTAAGTTACAATCGCCTTCCAATAAGTACACTCGTCATTACTAATGTTAATAAATAGTGGGTGTGCCAAAGCAGGGTACTATCATTTATATTAGTAAGACGCGATGGGATAATGATAATATCCAAATTGTATTATTGGGCTTTAACTTAACTAAGTTTTCAATTCACTGCAAGAAAAAGAGTGTTTACCGGTGGTTTTTTTTTATATTTCCTGGCACTTAAAATCGCCGCAAATGATTGTTCCAGCGGTTCCATAACCGCTGCTAAATGCTCCGCCACTAGGTAATTACCGGCGGTTACTATGAACCACTGGAACAACCGCCTCCACAAATGTAAACCGTAGGTACAACCGCTGTGTTATAATTACTTGCGGTTATAATCGCCGCAAAAACTCCGATAATTTTTTTATAATGCCAAACAATTTTTTTAATTCTAACATTATAATTTTATCTTTATTAATTTTTAATGTCTCAATTATATTTCATATTTCATTAACTAATTAATTAGATTAATTTTTCTCTTTATATATAATTAAGTTTTCATATACTAAATTATTTTTATTACCAATATATATATAGTATAATGAAGTAAACATATAAAAAATATATTTACAAGAATAAATAGCTCAATAAGATTATATATTAATAACGAAGTAACTAGGTCTTAACCCAACAAGTAATGTAGGAGTAGCAATAATAAATTTGTCTTTTACAAAATGTTATACAACTAAATCAAACTCCTATAGTAAAGTGAACATTGACTTCAAAGCATCCACCCATGAATAAAGCCATTCACTTGCTGAGCTTCACTTGTTCCACTTATTTGATCTGCCTTGTACTTGTAATTAGGACTAAATAAAAAAAAACACATCAATTAATTATAATTCAAATCAATCACCTTGATCAAGACCATACAAGTAATTATATATTATATATTTATTTACCCAATCTGCAATGGGGGATTGCATTCTAATGGCTATTACCGAATGTATATTATATTATTATATTGGATGCCTATTTGTAATGCTGAATATTTGTGATGTATGATGAAATCTCAAAAAAATTGATAACATTAAGCAAGATATATGTTGTTGTGTATTAAGAAAGTACCTTTAACAGTTGTCGTTGTAATTGATCTAAGCTTGTTGATATGCAAATTAAACGATTGCAACCTACCTCTTTTTTACAATTCTAAATATACCAGAGACTCATTGATCTGCAGGTAGAGTTTAAATAAATCAAGTTGTGTGGGATTTGTTTTATCTCATTTTAGTTTAACAAGGAGTTTTCTTATGCATCAAATGTTTTAACTCATATTTGACTCATTTAAAATTCAAAGACTATTTTATATACTACTTTAAAGTTTGGTTCTAAACTTTCCAAAGAGTTTATTTACTTTGTTTTTATTTGAAAAAATAAATGATAAACTAAAAAATTATTGGAAAATCATTTTTTACAATTTGAAACTAAAATGAAAATTTGTTAAGCTAACGGTTTAAACAATTGACAATTATCATTTTAAAAAAGAAATGCATATAATATTAGTTGTCTTAGCTAAGCTCTATATTGTTGAATATGTTACATAGTTTGTAAGAAAAAATATTTTTTTATTACCTTTGAGGACCAGACTTGCTTTAGAGTTGAGTTCAATTGACGTTCAAGCTGCTCAAGTTCTTTGGTATTCAAAGGACTAAGTCTTCTCCGAGAAGGTTTCTATAATGACAAATGCAAATATCAAAATAACTATATTAGTGTAATTAGTAGACTAGCTAAATGACCACTAGCTAGAAGCTTGATTTTATGATTTTTCTCACACTTTAAAACACAATAAGAAGTGAACACTAAAATGAGTTTCACCCCAATCTCCATTTAAATTCACCTTTGGGTCCTTTGAAGAGATTCAAATCTTGTTTTTAGATTTAAATATTCATGGTAGCTGATCTTGTTTTTAGCTTTAAATATTCATGTTATGTAACCAAAGTTGATGACTGTCCAGGCATTTTCATGATTAGTACCTGGATTCAGGCATTTAAATAGATTAACATTTTGAAATTGCCTTGTGGTCCAGAAGTTCTTGTATTGTAGCAGGTAATGACAGCAAGTCTTCAAAGTTATCAATCACACACCTATAAAATCAAAATGTACATAAGGCATCCCTGGCTTTTGAAAACAATAAAATATATTGGTTGAAATGGTAAATATTATATCCATCAAAATTTTGCTTGTGCTGAATGTATCAGTGCATATAACCAAATAATAAATCTATAAATATCTTCAACCTCTAGTTTTTAATCAAACACACTAGTGCATTTAGGGGTTTTAAGCACGGTTATTTTTTACCTTTAAGCACGGTTCTAAAACCGTGCTTGTTCCCAGCGTGGTGGTAAGTAAGGGCCTTTTAGCACGGTTTGGAATCGTGGTTAAAAACGTAACTTTTAAGCACGGTTAAGGCACAACCGTGCTTAAAGAGCATTATTTTTCAATTATAAAATATAATGGGTTTTCACTTTTCAATAGATACCGTGTGAAACAGGTGGAGCGTAATTTTATTTTCAGGCAAAAGTTGAACTATCATAAAAGTGTTAGTGCTGTCAAGAATAAGAAGAAGAAACACAAAGTGGCCACGTTTCATGTGCAAGAAGAAAGACACTGAAACAGAAATTAGAAAATGCCATCCAGGATCTCGTTTCATGAAATATGAAAAAGACGCATGTGATGAGAAAAAATTAAATTAAATTAAAACTTAAAAAATAATATGATAAAAAATTACATAGAGGGAGCAATATTGAGTTAAAAGATAAATCGAATAATAAACATAAAAAATTGCAATCTAGAAATGAACCTCTGTAGGAACCTGATGAATGAGCAAGAATAAACTGTGAACTAAGAACGAACCAACAAAGAGTAAAGATTGGGTGAAAGGGATTTAGATAATTTAGAAATTGCAGAAGAGATTATGGTCCATCGCATAGCTTTGCTTCAAACTATCTCAAAGTGTGAGAATATACAACGAGATTTGGGAAAAGATAGAAAATAAAAAATGAAACTTTGGCAGTATTAAGCAACAAATCTGGAGCTTCCAACCTCAAAATCTTGACATAGCCTTCAGATCTGGAAGTAGGAACAATAATATTAATCCTAAGAATATGTTCATGAACGGTATCCCCCCCACTAAGAGCTACCATGTGCTCCAGTGCTAATAAGCTGAGCAACAGTAACCCCTTCCCAGTAAGGAGCAGCTACTAAAGTAAACCCAGCACCTTCAACCGCATCAATTAGACGAGACGAAGATGGAGAGATAAAGAGAACAGAGAGATGAAGTGAAGAGAGGGAAATGAAATGTTTTCAATTAGACGAGAGAGGGAAATGAAACGCTGCTGTTTTTATTAAAACTTGTACTATACGACCACGGTTCTTTGTATAACCGTGGTAATAGAGCCCTATAATCACGGATCAGGAAATAACCGTCCTTGTAGACTGAACCTTTGATCACAGTTCCAACAAAACCGTCCTTGTAGATATTTTAAAATTAAATGTAAATTTTTTTAGCGTACCTATGACCACGGTTAGTCATAACCGTGATTAAAACCTTCACCAGAATTTCAAAAATAATTTTTTTATAGAGGACCTATGACCACGGTTGCGTTTAAACCATGGTTAAAAAGCTAATTTTAAAAATAAAATTTTAAATACAGGACCCTATTACCACGGTTGAAGGTGAACCGTGATTAAATAGTTTCCTATTACCACGCTTAAAGAGTAACCGTGATTAAAGAGTTCGTTAAATTTTCAAATTTGCCACCGCCCCTTTTTTAAACATGTTTACCTATAAACCGTACTTATATCCTGTCTTTGTTTCCATCTTTTGCACTAGTGACACTAAATATCTAATTTTTCACTTTTCATGATCGGCATGTGCAAAGCATCACAGGATCAAGAAAAGTTAAGCAAGCAACGAGTAGCATGGACATTCCAGTTGACTGGAACCAATAACTAGAATCATTCATTTTGTTTGTAAGTATTGAACTTACCATTTTATGAAGAGATAAAACTCAACGACAATAAAAAAGGATAACCAAGAAACATGCTAAACCGGTAGAAAAGAACAAATGGGGTTACTGAAACATGTCTGTAAGCATGTTGTATACATTCACTGGATGATTTTCTTCTTAATTCTACATCAAAACAACAATTAGCAAAAGGGTACTTATATCTTCAGTAAAGAAGTTGGTAGATCTGTTGGGACATCTGAACTTTCCTGTCACAAGAAAATAAAATTTTGCCATTAATTTTATTATTTTGCGGCAGTCTATATAGATCAGTAACAAGTGAATTCAGTAATATTCTTTCACCATTACTGAAATATTTAAAGCTTAGCAATAATCATAAATTTACATGTCAACTTTCGACTCATTGCCGAAGAGCAAAATCTGATAAATAAATACAAACAGAGGATAAGAGGTTTAAAACATGAATAGGAAGCTGGCCAAAAATTAACATGCTCTAAAACTCCATCTAATGCACCCCTAATGAGACGACCAAATCATCACTGAAAGTATGATATTTAGAGACAGAAATTTCAAGAACTAAATTAAAGATCATTTAACAAAACAATTAAGATAATTGAAATTCTGAAAATCTAGAAATCAAAGCAACCCACACACTTTCAGAGACTATCTAGCATGTTACTCAAATCAAATATCTTGTTAGGATGTTTGCTATAGTGTTGTTAAAGGATTGAAGTTTATCAAATAGATAAATGTTCTTCGTTAAACATAACAACCATATACTCCATAACCATTATCCCCCCAAAACAAACATTACATCAGCCTCCAAAACCATAGAGGGTCTTTCCCTATGTCTTGAGCGCATAAATGACATCTATAAAAGTCTCAATTTTTGTCCTCGCGTGCTCCATGTAGGTCACCGCATCACGAATCATGTTCTCCAAGAAAATCTTCAAGACTCCTCTGGTTTCCTCGTAGATCAACCTACTGGTTTAATTGTGAAGAAAGTAAGATTGACAAACCATTCAAAGAGAATTTTTGGTTTGGGTTCATACCTGAAGCTTGAAGTCTGTTATACCAAGGGCCTAGATTCGATTTGGGATTTAGGTTTTAGAAACCCTTCTCCAATCATAAGCAACCTTCAACCACCCTTGAAGCCACCGTAACCAACTTACTATGCACCCTTTTCTGTGACCACTGCTTAGCCCCAAATCAAACAAACACAACAACCAAGTCATTGTTAAAAGCCATCTTCCCCATCGCCATTGTCATTGAATCGTCGCATTATCATTGAGTCAGGTGCATATTGATTAGGGATTTAGAAGATTAGGTTAAGGTTTGAATGGTTACTTAAAGGGAAACAAAAAATATGGAAATGAATGAGAGGGAAGAAAGTTTACACGATTGAGGAACTTTTAGGTTTTTATTTAAATTGTTTACATTTAATTTTTTAAAATAAATGAGCAATCGCCCTTAGAGGTATGTGCACTACCCCTGGCGGTTACATAAACCGCCGGTAAAACCGCAGGTATATTGTAACCAACGGCGGTTTGCTATATAACTGCCGCTAAATTACTGCGGGTAAATACTTACTTTCTTGTAGTGATTGGATTGAATATAACTTAGAGGCGTAAACATTGGGCTAAATACTCATAAGATGAATAATCGGTAATGGTTACTTAACCCAATGACTAAGAGTTGTATAAAGATACAATTGGAAAAAAGTTTCCCACCTAAATAACCAAGTATTAGGTGATTAGCCAAAGCTGATTTAACACTTGGCAAAATATGGATCTTAGCCCACTAGAAAATCTTCCAACGGGATTTTCTGATTCGTGGAAGGTATTTTGTTTTGAATCAAAATAGTGGGAGATATATTTAACTTAAATGACCATAATTTAAATATGTTTTGAAAATGATACTTACTACATATTTTCTATTTTAGATAACCCTGACGTCAAACACACCTTCGAACCTTTCGTTGCGATCAATCCTAGACAAGGAAAAATTATCTAGGTCCAACTTCCTTGACTGGTATAGAAACTTGAGGATTGTCCTCTAATAAGAGAAAAAGTAGTATGTCTTGGAAAGTCCAGTTTCAGAACCACCCGCTACAAACACCTCTAAAGCTGACAAGGATACTTATAAGAAGCATCGGGATGATGCTTTAGATGTCCAATATCTTATGTTGGCTACCATGTCTCCTGAGCTTTAGAAGCAACATGAGCATATAGAGGCTTTCGATATGATCAAAAACCTAAGGAAGCTATATCAAGGTCAAGCTGACTAGGAAAGATATGAAGTTTTCTCAGCCCTGTTCAGTTGTAGACTTGAAGATAGAGGTTCTGTAGGACCTCATACGCTCAAAATGATTGGGTACTTGGAGAATCTAGCTAGGCTAGGATTCTCCTTCCCTCAAGAGTTAGCTACCGATCTCATTTTGAAATCATTACCTGACAGTTTTAAGCCAGTCATCATGAATTATAACATGAATACATTGGACAAAACATTACCAGAGCTACTCAATATATTGAGGACTGCTGAGCCTAATATTTCTAAAGGAAAGGGCAAGGCCATAATGATGGTCAATTCTGGCAAAGGTAAAGGAAATGGCATGTATAAAGGCAAAGGAAAAGATGTTACAGGAAATGACAAGAAAATTTGGCAAGGCAAGGATAAGCGAAGTACATCAGCCTTAAAACCTATGGGTGGGGTGGTTAAGGAAGGTAAATGTCACCATTATGGACAAAAGGGACACTAGAAGAGAAACTATCTAAAGTACCTAGAAGAGCTTAAGAAGAAGGGAAGTGAGACTTCCACTTTAGGTATTTTTGTTATAGAGATTAACATGTCAACTTTAACATCATGGGTATTAGATACTAGATGTTGATCTCACATTTATCTTAATGTGCAGGATCCAAGAAGGAGTAGGCAATTGATGAAGGATGAGATAGACCTACGTATTGGAAATGAAGCAAGAGTTGCTGCATTAGCTGTAGGCACTTATTTTTTATCCTTGTCCTCAGGGTTAGTCCTTGAATTAGACAATTGTTATTTTGTTCCAGCAATAAGGAGAAACATTATTTTTGTTTCTTGTCTTAATAAGAAAGGGTTTTCCTTTATAATAAAGAATAATAGTTGTTTTGTTTATTTAAATGACATGTTTTATTATTATGTAAATTTGAGTAATGGACTTTATGTTCTAGATCTCGAAACCCTTATCTATAACGTTAATACTAAAATGGTTAAAACAAATGATTTAAACCCAACTTATCTTTGGCATTGTCTCTTAGGACATATAAACGAGAAACGCATTTCTAAACTCTATCAAGATGGACATTTAGAATCTTTTGATTTTGAATCAATGGATACATACAAACCTTATTTATTGGGGAATATGACTAAGACCCTATTTACCAAGAAAGGTGAAAGGGCAAGTGATCTTCTTGGCTTGATACATAGTGATGCATGTGGGCCCATAGGGACAATGGCTAGGGGAGGTTTTAGTTACTTCATCACTTTTACTAATGATTTCAGTATATATGGATTTGTGTTTGTTATGAAACAAATCAGAATCCTTTGAAAAGTTCAAGGCGTTTAAGCATGAAGTAGAGAACCAACTTGGTAAGACAATTAAAGCACTTTGATCTGATCGAGGTAGTGAATGTTTGAGCCTAGAGTTTAATGAATATCTTAAAGAGTATGGGATTATATCTTAACTCACTCCCCCTGGAACACCAGAATGGAATGAGGTTTCTAAGTGGAGGAATAGAACCTTGTTTGACATGGTTTGATCAATGATGAGTCAAACTGACCTCCCTAACTCCTTCGGGGGACATGCTTTGTTGACAGTAACTTTCACACTTAACCGTGTTCCATCAAAGACTGTGATAAAGACACCATATGATATATGGACTGGGAAATGACCTAGTATGTCTTTTCTTAAGATTTGGGGATGTGAAGCTTATGTTAAGCGTCAAAATTCTAATAAACTCGGGCACAAGTCAGATAAATATCTTTTTGTGGGATACCCAAAAGAAACTAAGGGTTATTATTTTTACACTCCTACTTAGGGCAAAGTGTTTGTTGCTCAGAATGTTGTATTCTTAGAAAGGGAAATCATCTCTACAAGAATCAGTAGGAGGAAAGTAGAACTTGAAGAAATTCAAGACTCACAAGGCATTGAAGAGCCAATGGTGGAAACTGAGCAAGGTAGAATACGTCAACACCAGCTCCAATAGCAAAAGACTTGCATAGATCAGGTAGAATACGTCAACAACCTGAAAGATATGAATATCTTGTAACTTAGGAAAGAGACATATTGCTAATGAAACAAAATGAGCCAACATCTTATGAAGAGGCCATTGCAAATCCAGAATCTGAGAAATGGCTAGAAGCCATGGAATCTGAAATGGACTTTATGTACACTAATCAAGTTTAGACCTTGGTTGATGCACCTGAAGAGGTAAAACCTACAGGATGTAAGTGGGTTTTCAAAAAGAAAACTAACATGGATGGTAATATAAGTACCTTTAAAGCAAGGTTGGTGGCTAAAGGTTTCAAGCAAATACATAGTATAGACTATAATGAAACTTTTTCCCTAGTTACTATGCTAAAGTATGTTCAGATTCTGCTTGTTATTGCTACATACCATGATTATGAGATATGGCAAGTGGATGTCAAGACTGCTTTCCTTAATAGAAATCTTCTTGAGGAAGTGTACATGACACAACCTAAAGGCTTTGTTAATCCTGAAGCATCTAGGAATGTGTGTAAACTGCAACGTTCCATATATGGACTTAAGCAAGCTTCCAGAAGCTAGAATCTTCATTTTGATGAATCTGTTAAATAATTTGGCTTTACTAAAAATGAGAATGAACCTTGTGTCTACAAGAAGGTTAGTGACTACACAATTATTTTCTAGTCCTGTATGTTAATGACATACTACTTATTAGAAATGACGTTCCTACCCTTCAGTCTATGAAGACTTGGTTGGGAAGTTGTTTTTCTATGAAAGACTTAGGTGAAGAAACCTACGTGTTGGGAATTAAGATCTATAGAGATAGATCAAGAAAACTTCTTGGCCTAAGTTAGAATACATACATAGACAAAGTGTTAAAAATGTTTAACATGCAAGATTCCAAGAAAGGAACTTTGCCTATTACTCATGGCATAAGCTTATCAAAAGCTTAATCTTCTTCCACTAAAGAAGAGAGAGAACAGATGAATAAGATTCCAGATGCATCTGCTATTGGATCAATCATGTATGCCATGATATATACCCGACCAGATGTCTTGTACGCTTTAAGCATGACAAGCAGATACTAGTCTGATCCCGGTGAAAGTCACTAGACTACTGTCAAGAATATCCTAAAGTACTTAAGAAAAACTAAAGATTTATTCTTGATATATGGAGGGGAAGAAGAACTCATTGTAAAAGGTTACACTGATGCTAGCTTCCAAACTGATATGCATGACTCAAGATCATAATCTGGGTACGTGTTTTGTCTAAATGGTAGTGCTGTAAGCTGGAAGAGTTCAAAGCAAGAGACAGTTGCTGATTCTACTATAGAGTCTGAGTATATTGCTGCCTCAAATGCTTCAAAAGAGGCAGTATGGGTCAAGAAGTTCATAACATAAATTGGGATTGTTCTTAGCATTCTGGACCCTATAAGTCTCTACTGTGACAATAGTGGAGCAATCGCACAAGCTAAGGAACCTAGATCACATCAACGATCCAAGCATATACTTAGGCGTTTTCATCTCATTTGAGAGATCCTTGACCGAGGAAATGTAAAGATATGTAAAGTGCATATTGATGAGAATATTACTGACCCACTCATAAAACCTCTTGCCCAACAAAAACATGAGGGACATACTAGATCATTAGGCATTAGGCAAATGTCTGATTGGCTCTAATGCAAGTTGGAGATTGTTGGTGTATGCACTATGAGCTTTTATGCCTTTTCCATTTGTATCACTTTTCTGCTTATCAATAAAATAAGTATTTCAATTTAAAATTGTTTTAAAACGTATTTATCCTTGGAGTAATAGGTCATATGAAAGTTATTCCTAAAATGTCTCTAGTCAAGTATTTACATGGGGACATGTAAATACATTGAGACTAGTGTATGAGTGTACTGATGACCTGGTCTCACAGATCATAGATATATATGATATCAAGTCTTCACATGGGTACACATTAAGAGTAAAGATGTATGGACAGACACACCATGAGAACGTTGCATGGATCGTTACATGAATGTCATAAACGATTCTCAATATGATAATGGTATATGTAGTCCTTCGACCTGAAGTCACTAAGATTCCTACATGAGGAGTTTTTTGTTTTAATACAATCAAACGTCTTCTATAACAAGAGGACTATAAAGGTTGTGATTAGGCAATGAACAAATTATGTAGAGGATATGAGTGATGTAGATGGGATTTATCTCTCTTATGTGACAGGAGTGATATCTGTAGGCCACTTGATGGAGTGAGACTAAGGAAATGCATGACCATGCTAGAAAGAATAAATATTAGATATTTATACCATGCCTTTAGCCCAATTAGGATATCGTGACAGAAAGAGTAAACATATAAAATAATTATCACTTATAGGTTATGTTGATACTAAATAATGATGCATTGCTAGATGCCGCTCTTATTTTATATTAATAATAAAATAATTTATTATTAGTATTACCGAGTATTTTACCTATAGGGTCACACACATAGAGTAAGCCCATCAGAAAATATTTTGTTTTATTTTAGTTGGACTAAAATAATACTATTGAGCCTAACTTATTTAGAATGAGTAAGGAGCCCACTCTTTAGAGAGAACAAATTAGGTCAAACCTAAGCTTATAAATAGAGCATAAGATGCTCATAGGTGATTCGCCCAAAAGAGACACAAATACGCAAAAGTTGCATGAGTTACACGTCGTCAAACTAGCAGTTTGCAGGTGTAGCGATTCTAGTGGGAGTGTTCATGTGGACTTCTAAAGAGCGAGGCTAAAACTGCTTCAGTTTTTTTTTTACAAGAGGTAATCCTAAAACGTAAATTTCATTTTCTTTTTGTTTTGTCTTATGCTTTGAAGCACGATGCTTTGAAAATCCTATGGGAATCCTTATTTTTCCTGTTGTGAAACCAATAGGGATTGCATAATAGTAAATGATACTGGGGATGATGATCTTGATGGCTATTTGATGTATGGCTATGACCTATTGAGTTTGATGTCATAGTTATGATTGAATGAAATATGAATGTGTAAGAACATCCCATGATATAAAATTGATTAAAATGTATGTGAATATTATTTGCCACTGACTATTGATGTGAAATAAATCCAATGATAATCAGTGATGATTAAGAATGATGAGAATATTGAAACCCACTAAGAAGTGATGGTGAATTGATGATTGTGGAATGATATTTTAGGATTCACAATGTGAGAAATGCATTGATTGGTATTTTAATCCATAGCATATTATACGCTGTCTATGTAGAATATTAGGGGTTCCAATAGGCGGGCCCAGTGGAAGGGTTTCCCTGTACACGGGTAAATTATTTGTTGTTCCCTAGTGATTCGGTGGAATCAAGAAGCTGTCCATAGTTTGGTGATGAGGTACCCTATGTAGCGGGCTTAGTGGGTAGGCGGCTCTATAATGAGAAACTAACCTCGGTGTCCCTATGGGGCACGACTCTCTCAATGTGTGTTCGGGAGGGGCCCGTAGCATTTTTGGCAAGTGAGGTCATGATGTTGATCTGTAAATCACAGGGTGACTTGTGCTACATATGGGCGAAAGCGGTTTGGTACCAGTAAAATATAGTGTTATGCATACAAATAATAAGATAAGTGTACGCATTTACTACTACACTAAGGGCATAGTAGCACACCTATGCTTGACCCACATATTATATGATGTTGTTTCCCACAATCGGATATGTAATTTGATATTGATTCCTTTGAGCATATGCATTAGCCATAAGAGCATTTTGCATATAGCCAGAGATATGCCAAGATTGGTAGCCCGTGGTGAGATGGATGATTAATGAGTAAAGAAAAAAGAAAATATGGTACTAACCTTAAATTGATGGTCGTGCTGGACATGATTACCAATGATTTGGTATATGTATAATGTAAATGTGTTGATTGAAACATGTGCTATATGTGAAATGATTTAATGTGTGGATGGATCATATGGTTCCATTGGACATATGTTGTGCACTTGTATATATGTATAATCATAATGTCTGATATTGATCCATTTGGTATATATTACTCACCTCCTAGTTGTTATTTTTAAAGGTTGATGTAGGTATGTGGGACATCCTACTTTTTTTGGAGGTTGAGCATGATGAAGGTAAATATGGAAGGAAAGCTTGTGTACCTTGGCCGGTAATTTTTTTTGTAAAGCATATGATGTAGATGTATGTATAATTGTGTATGAATATCAAATGATGATGGATATTTATTTTGGGGGTCATGTGTGAAAATTAGACCTTGATGCTTGAAAGGCTAATTTTTGGTTATGAACCTAACAATGAATGTTGTCAAATATAGTACTTGGACATATACCAACTGTTGAATGGATGATATTTGGATTCATGCTTGATGAAATTATGATTATTACAATGATTAGAAATTATATAAAAGATGTATGGTTGAATGATATAATGGATTTGTATATATATTGAGGAAGTGGATGAGTCATATTTTGACCCAAAAGGTTTTTGGACATAGGACTAGGATGTATAAACCCTATTACATATTTTAAACTTGTTGGCATTGGTTTGAAACATAATTGAAGTGGTTTGAATGGTTTTAGGTATGCCATTACCCCTAAAATGTATTTTTATGCATAATCCCATAGTTAGGCCCTGTGGTTATGAATCCTTGAGTGTGACTGAGTTGAGAAAGTCTTAATTGGTGTGTGTTTTAACACCCCATAAAGTTTGGTGATGATTGGATATGATTAGGACGAGTTTTGGTAGGCTATAAACTCACAAAATTTGGTTTTTCTAGTCTTTCTACAAAATTAATTGATTAGGGTGGTCCCTGGAATCGATTAAAGGCTTACTCTTAGCTTTGGGATCAATTCTTGATCAATTTGATTGATTAAGCTCGGCACTTAATCAATTAACAATGTTTTGTTTGTATGTGAATCGATTAAGCCCTCTTGTTAATTAATTAAGTCATTGTTTTTTAGCTAGGGCCTGTTCTATGCCGAATTAGCTCTTGACTTCTTCACAAAAGTTATAGATAATTAAGTTTATGTAGACATTTTCCCATTGGAATCACCTTATGTGGAGGTCTGTAGCTCTAGATATTCTCAAAATACTACAAGGTGCTCATGGTGAAATCTGATGCATAACCGTTTTAGTTTTTCATGATTTGAGGTATCGTCAGGGCATAATTGACCTTTGAACTCTTCATGAAAGTTATAGGTAAATGTGTTAGGGAGGTATGAAAATTAGTTTCACCTTAATTGGAGTTTCCTAGCTCTCATTAGACGTGAAATACCGGACCCACTATAGTGAAAAACTCAAATTTAGGAGGGGTTTGAATCTAACTTTTTATGATTTTCAATTTGGGGCTAATAAGTTATATTTATTACATGCCCCACTATTTCTATGACTAAAATTAAACTTTTCTCATATCGCTTCTCATATCTTCATATATGGGAAATGTGACTAATCAAAGATCTGGGGCATGATGTTAAATGATTTTCTTTTAATTCGTGTTGTCCCTTAGTCAAGGTGATGAACTCTAAAGTGTGAAAAATTTATCATCATAATTATTATGTCATATCTATTATATTTGTTTATATAAGACTAAGGGGCGCTATAATTGGTGGTATCAGAGCATTAGTTGCTCAATGTTGAGGTGTTATTACTGTCGTTAAACATTGTTGGAGCATTAATTACTCATTATTTCATATTGTGATGATTTTTAGAGCATGAGTTGAAAATTATATGGATGAATTTTGGATTGTTTGGTTATTTATGAATGATAGTGATGATTATATGATTATTATTAAGCTCGGATAGGCAATTCTTCTCCATTATTTACCTTCGAGTAGTGATTATATTATAATAATATATGTGTTGACGATGGTTGTCTTTGGTTGATAAATTCTTGAGGAATGAAATATATAATTACTAAGTATTGTTGTGTTATATGCCTAGATTGATTGATGGAGAATGGGTGCAATATAGATGCAGCCACTATGGCTGAAGCTTTTAACAAGTTTGCCGATATCCTCGAACAACAACAACAACCTGTCGGTCAACCGAATCAAGGTCTTGACTGATTCCTCAAGCAGAAACCCTCCAAATTTCATGGGGGTTACAAACCAGAAGATGCTTATATTTGGATTCACGGTTTGGAGTGAATATTTGCTAGCATGGAGTCTTCTGAAACTCAAAAGGTCGAGTATGCGGTATTCATAATCCGCGAAGAAGATGAATCTTGGTGGATTCTAACTCGTGGTCATATGATTCTGGCTCACACTCCTTTGACTTAGGAGAACTTTAAGGTAGAATTCTTGAGGAAGTATTTTTCAGATAGATACAAGAGAAAGAAGGAACTTGAGTTCATGGAGCTCAATCAATGAAGTATGTTTGTGGAGGATTGTGCCTCCAAATTTGATAAATTATATGTGTTCTACCCTCTTTTTCAATAAGAAGGTACTGGAGCTTCGAAATATGTCAAGTTTAAGAATGGTTTATGCCAAGAGATCAAGAAGGCGATTTGTCATCAAGAGATTACGAGCTTCTCTACTCTTGTGAACAAGTGTAGAATCTTTGAAGAAAATGATGTGGTGCCTAAGAGTTATTTTGGGCATGACTGCAAATTGAAGGGCCAATCTTCTAGCTTCAAGAAGAAAGACAATTTTAAGAAGAAAAGAAACTTTGTGTGTGGTGCCTCTTCACATAGAGGAGGAGGTGATGGTGGAAGACATGGTGTTAAGGCTGGCTATGGTAATGGCCAAGGTCTTAGGTGTTTCTGTTGTAGCAGAAATCATTTGGCTCGCGAATATGATCATGAAGAAACTGTGGTATGCTATAGGTGTAACCAACTGGGGCATATTCATCCCGATTGTCCCTTGAATACAATGGATGTAGTGGTGCGCAATGATGCAAAGCGTGGAGGCTATGGTGCTTTTAGAAGCTATGGTCGTGGAAATGGTAATGGCGGCCGCGATGGTGGTCGTAATGATAATGGAAATAGCAATGGTGGCAACGATTGTGGTAATGGTAATGGTCGTGGTAATAGTAATAGTGGTTGGAATGGTCACAACAATGGTGCTAATCAACAACAGACTATTGGAAGAGTCTTCACCATGACCGTTGAAGAAGTTGCACAAGCTGGTGATCTGGTTCAAAGTAAGTACCAAATTCTTGATAATTTCATTGATGTGTTGTTTAAATCTGGTGCGACACACTCCTTCATTTCGGAAGATTGTGTGAGGCAATTGAAATTACCGATAAGTATGATGAAAGGCTCTATAATGGTGTCTACACTAACCAGTGTGTGTTTACAGACAATTGCTCAGTGTGATGAAATTGAGATGATCCTTGAGAATAGGAGATTCATGGTTTCTCTTATCGGTTTACCCATGAAGGACTTAGAAGTTATTCTAGGAATGGATTGGTTGTCAGCCAACAAAGTCTTGATGGATTGCTAGAACCAAAGTGTTATCTTTCCTTCTCTAAGTATCGAGCGCTTTTGTGTGCAAGGTATATCCCAACTTCTTGTTATGCTATGCATGGTAGATGGAGATAATATTGCTCAATCTTGTGATATTCCCATTGTATCTAATATTTTGGATGTATTTCCTGATGAGGTACCTGGTTTACCTCCTCCACGAGAGGTGGAATTTTCTATTGATCTTATTCTGGATGTAGAACCTGTTTCCCAAGCTCCTTATAGGATGTCTTCTATGGAATTGTCCAAATTGAAAAAGCAAGTCAAGGAATTATTGGAGCGAAAGTTTATTCACCCAAGTGTATCTCCTTAGGGTGCACCTATATTATTGGTGAAAAAGAAGGATGGAAGTATGAGGTTATGTGTGGATTATCGACAACTCAATAAGCTGACCATTAAGAGCCGATATTCCTTACCTTGTATTGATGATCTTTTGGATCATTTGAAGGGTGCTATAGTATTTTTCTAAGATTGACTTATGTTCCAGATATCACCAAATCAGGGCGAAGACTGAAGATATTCTAAAAACTACTTTTCGCACTCGCTATGGCCACCATGAATATATAGTGATGCCTTTCGGTGTGACGAATGCTCCTGCAATTTTCATGGATTACATGAATCATATTTTCCATGATTATCTTAATTAATTTATGGTGGTGTTTATCGATGACCTTCTTGTCTATTCCAAGAGCCAGGAGGAACATGAAAGACATCTTCGCCTTGTTTTGAATATTCTTCGTGAGAAAGAGTTGTATATGAAGCTTTTTAAGTGTGAGTTTTGGTTATCTGAGTTCCAATTTCTTGGACATATCATCTCTAAGAATGATGCTACAGTTGATCCATCAAAGGTTAAAGCCATGATGGCTTACAAAAGACCAACGTCTGTGACTGAAATAAGAAGTTTTCTTGGTCTTACTGGTTATTACCGGAGATTTATCAAAGGTTTCTCTTGTCTGGCTTTGCCATTGATGAAGTTGACTTGTAAGAATCAATCATTTGTGTGGACTCTCGAATGCAAGAAGAGTTTTCAAGAGTTGAAGGTCAGACTCACTTCTGCTCTAGTGTTTGCTTTTCCCGATTTACTAGATGAATTCGTGGTGTATTGTAATGCTTCCTAGTATGGTCTTGGTTATGTACTAATGCAGAGTCAACATGTGATAGCCTATCCAGACAATTGTGACCACATGAGGTTAACTATCCCACACATGACCTTGAATTGGCGGTGATTGTTTTTGCTTTAAAATTATGGCGACATTACTTGTATGGCTCTAAGTTTATGGTCTTCATTGATCATAAAAATATTAAGTACTTGTTGGATCAAAAGGAGCTTAATATGCATCAATGAAGATGGATGGAATTTTTGAAAGACTATGAATTTAATTTGAGATACCATCTTGGGAAGTCAAATATGGTGGCTGATGCCTTGAGCTGAAAGTTGTTGCATGTTTCCACTATGCTGGTGAAAGAGATGAAGCTAATTGAACAGTTTAGAGACTTCAATGTAAGTGTGGAGATATATACTCCAAAGAAATTTTCTCTTGAGGAATTAAAGATTGCGAATGTATTCCTTGAGTGGGTGAAGACGCAACAACCAAATGATGAGTATTTGATGGAGATGAAAGAATCTCAAGCTAATAGGAGGAATTTGTTCTTATCGAAAGGTTTTGATGGTATTTGGCATGTGAAAAACCGCATTTATGTCCCATCAGTTAATGATATGAGGAAAACTATGTTGGAAGAAGCTTATAAGAGTGTATTCAGCATACACCCTGGTGGTACCAAGATGTATCAAGATTTGAAGAAGAATTTCTAGTGGCCTGGTATAAAACGGGATATGGCTAATTATGTTACCACTTGTATTATTTGTTAGAAGGCTAAGGTTGAACATCAGAAGCCATCTGGTGTGCTTAGACCTCTTAATGTCCCTATTTGGAAATGGGATTGCATAGTTATGGATTTTGTTTTTGGATTACCCATAACACGTGCTGGAAATGATGTGATATGGGTGATTATTGATAGATTGACAAAGTGTGCTCACTTCTTACCCATGAACATGAAAATTCCATTGGAGAAATTAGCACAATTGTACATTAAAGAGATTGTTAGGCTACACGGTGTGCCTTCGAGTATTGTGTCGGATCGTGACCCGTGGTTCACTTCCTGATTTTGGGGAAGCTTGCATAAAGAACTAGGTTCTAAGCTTAAGCTTAGTTCTGCTTATCACCCGTAAATGGACGGACAATCCGAGACAACGATTCAAAGTCTTGAAGATTTGTTGCGGGCATGTGTGTTAGAGCATGGATGCTATTGGGAGAGATTCTTGCCATTAATTAAATTTATGTACAACAATAATTATCATAGTACTATTTTTATGGCTCTGTACGAAGCCTTGTATGGTCAAAAATGTAGAACTCCTTTGTGTTAGCTCGAAACTAATGAAAATTTGGCTGTAGGGCCGGAATTGATTATGGAGACAAATGAACAAATTAACATGATACAAGAGAATATGAAAATAACCGAAGATCGTTAGAAGAGTTACCATGATAAAAGGCGGAAGCCACTTGAATTTCAAGTTGGCAATCATGTGTTCTTGAAGGTGTCAAGAGACAAGGGCATTAGAAGAGCAAGAAGTTAAGCCCAAAGTTTATTAGACCGTTTGAAATACTTGAAAGGATTGGTGAGTTGGCATATAGGATTGCCCTTACTCCACATTTGTCCAATTTGCATAACGTGTTTCGTGTTTCACAATTATGGAAGTATATGCTATTTGAAATATACACTAAAAGCCTATACAGGACGCATCATTTTGAATAAGTCATTTTTTGTTAAATAGTTTAACAACCTTTATTTATCCTTAGAGTAATAGGTCATATGAGAGTTATTCCTAAAATGTCCCTAGTCAAGTATTTACATGGGGACATGTAAATACACTAAGACTAGTGAGTGAGTGTATTGATGATCTGATCTCACAGATCATGGATATAAATGATATCAAGTCTTCACACGGGTACACATTAAGAGTAATGATGTACTGGATAGACCCACCATGAGAACGTTGCATGGATCATTACATGAATGTCATAAACGATTCTCAATGTGATAATGGTATACGTAGTCCTTTGACCTGAAGTCACTACGATTCCTACGTAAGGAGTTTGTTGTTTTAATACAATTAAACGTCTTCCATAATAAGAGGACTATAAAGGTTGTGGTTAGGAAATGAACAAATTATGTAAAGGGATGTGAGTGATGTAGATGGGATTTATCTCTCCTATGTGACACGAGTGATATCTATAGGCCACTTGATGGAGTGAGACTAAGGAAATGCATGGCCATGGTAGAAAGAATAAATATTGGATATTTATTTAGATAAAGTCTACTCCAGTATCAAGTAAAATAAATTAGACCGTACAAGGATGACGCGACCATGCCTTGGGCCCAATTAGGATATCGTGACAAAAGGAACAAACATATAAAATAATTATCACTTATAGGTTATGTTGATAATAAATAATATTTGGACGTAATGATGCATTGCTAGATGCCGCTCTTATTTTATATTAATAATAAAATAGTTTATTATTAATATAACTGAGTATTTTACCTATAGGGTCACACACATAGAGTAAGCCCATCAGAAAATAGCTTTTTATTTTAGTTGGACTAAAATAAAACTACTGGGCCTAACTAATTTAGAATGAGTAAGGAGCCCACTCTTTAGAGAGCAAATTAGGTCAAACCTAAGCCTATAAATAGAGCAAAAGATGCTCATAGGCAGCTACCCAAAAAGAGACACAAAATACACAAAAGTTACAAAAGTTACACGCTGTCAAACTAGCATTTAGAAGGTGTAGCATTTCTGGTGGGAGTACTCGTGTGGACTACTAAAGGACGAGGCTACGATTGCTTCAATATTCTTTAAGAGGTAATCCTAAAATGCAATATTTTTTTTTGGTGTTTGTCTTATGCTTTGAAACACGGCGCTTTGCAAATCTTATTGGAATCCTTGTATTTCCGCTGCTCATTCACTAGGGATTCCCTAACATGTGCATGATCCTATGCATATGGTTGCCCTTAATGATATTGAGCTCAAGGAGAATTTATCTATTCCTCCGGTGTCCGCTACTATTGTGGAACATTCTGTCAAGAAATTACGGAACAAGTTGATCCCTTTGGTGAAAGTATGTTTCTAGCATGGAGATGTGATTACAACCACTTGGGAGCGTAAGAACGATATGCATGAATAACATTCTGAGATATTTGAATCAGGTTGGTAAATTTCGGGGATGAAATTTCTTTTAAGGTAGGGTGGATTGTAACATCCCAAAATTTATATAAATGATTAATTAAGAGGAATAATTAGTAGATAATTACATATGATTTATCTAATGTCCCAAAATTTAGAAATGATTAAATTCGGAATTATTATGATTATTCATAATTTAAGGTGGCTTAAAGAGCTGAAATTAATACTTGATTAAAATATGGGTGTCGGACCAAGTATCTCCGATTGAGGGACCGTTGGTCAGGGCTGTTCAGAATATTATTGTGAATTCAAATATATCTTCAAAATAATTTTTGGATAGGGTGAGCCTGTACGGTGATTTTGTTTGTTGTAAAATGGAGAAATTATTCAATGAGGGCCAAAATATAAAACTTAACCTTCTCCTCTTCTCTCAAATTCACGTTGCCTTTTCCCTCTAAGGCAAAAACATTTCTCTTTTTTCTCATCTCCTTTCACCTACTTCTTCTTTCTCTTCCTAACATCATTTTTGTTTTTCACTTCACCAAGCAAGAAGAAAAAGTTTGTGATTGGAAGCTCTCATCTTCTCTCTCATTTTCGTCACTCTCTCCCTTACTCTTAGAGCTTATTTTTGTTTGGTGTAAGGTAAGTTTCCCTCACTATTTTTCATGAGCTCTAGCCCTAGGTTATGGGTATGAGAGTCATTAATGATGCAAACCCCTAAGGTAAGGTGTAATAAATGCAGGTTTTATAAGGGTATTAATGGGTACACAAAAATTATGATGAATACGATAGAGGATAATGAATATTAATGATGGTTGTTGGAATTTTGATGAATTCCTAACCCTTGGATTTAGGGGAAATGTGAAATATGAGTAGATGAGTATTTATTGATGTTGGGAGATGTTATTTATGATGAGTAATGGCCATTGATGATGGTAGATGGTTAATAATGATTGTTGATAATCATTAATGTGGGAACTCATTAATGGGTGTGGCTTTAAATGCATAATAATTGATATGAACACCAAACCCATGGTGGTTATGGTGAAATAAATAAAATGGGAAACGGTTAGATAATGATGATGATATAAACACCAAGTGTTAACATAAAACATTAAAATCTTGGTGGTTTAGATAGAAAATAATTGTATGGCACATTGTGTGATGTAGCAAATGTCACCCCCGCTTCTCCAAACCTGAATCCCGATGTAATTAAGACAATTAATTAATAAAAATGGGAATAAATTTTTCATGTTTATAAATATTTCAAAACACCTTAATGATTACATCAAGACCTGAACCACAGAAAACTGAAGGGTGAGATATGAGAATTTATAACTGGATCGTTAAATATCGCCCATAAGTGTATACAAAAATAATAGAGTTTACAGCGAAAGAAGAATATGTATACAAGGCATGTGCTTAGTCCCATATATGAAGATATAAGAAAAGGCTCGGCAAAGCATGCAAAGATACAACAGAAGCCCAATAGGCCACAATCAATCTTATACATAAGTAATAAATATGCATTGCCTAACATATATGTATATATATATATGGTCATACAACATACATCTCTAACATGCATATTCCATAATGGACCACATTCGATTCAGCCTCAGGGTCATATATCATCAACACCACAATGGGCTACATATCCAACATCATTTTATTCATCAAATGGGTATGAATTCAAATACCCCAAATATCGATATATCATCCACTTATATTATCATTTATAATACATCCATCGATATCAATGATTATTAACGCTGAAATGTACATTTTATTCACGATACAATAATTATAACAGCTGCCGGCCAAGGCATTCCATTACTACTATTTTACCTTCACAAAAGCCTTACTTTAAAAATATCCTCATGCCATGATATTCCTGTATCAATAATAAAAATGGACAACATGGGAGAGTGAGTTATACATTTCAAATGATGAATATGAATACAATTGAGATTATGTGCATATGTATATCAACATCATGTATGCTTTGCTAAAATCATCAATAAACATCATCATTTAATTCATTTCAACAATATACATGTATCGTATTCATCCCTCAATTCATAACAAAGCAAGCACATATACACATCACTTCTCAATGCCACAATGGGCCAACATCATTGTCATCAAACATAGACAAACAATCTTTTCATTACATTAGGCCCTCACATACAACATCTTCGTATTCAATATTATTTTGTTGTATTCATATACATGTTGTCTTTTAGGTATTCACTTACCCATCTCATCATCATCATATTTCAATCTCAATCATCATCTTCTTTTGGCATATCTCCATGCAATATACAAATGCTCTTAGGCTAATGCATATGCACAATGGAATAATCAACAACAAATACGGATCCAACTATGGGAATAAATACCAATTTATGGGTCAAGCATGATCACCTACCATGCCCCTACTACAGTAGTATAATGTGTACACATCTCTCATAATTCATGTATAATCACCAATTTTACTGGTACCAAACCGTACCGCCCATTTTGCAACACCGGTCATTTTCACCATGACTGTGGTAAACAACATAATCAACAACATAAGGTGTTACGGGTCAACCATGATTCATAACATGGCAGCTGTGATCCATAGGACCACCGAGGACACCTGTTACTCAAGAGCCACTCCCACAAGGGTCAACCACATGCAGTTCCCCGTAGCTCAGCATGGGCAGCTTCGTGACTTACACACCGAGTCACAGGGGAACAACAAGAATACTCGTGCACTGAGCCGCCCTCCTACTGGGCCAACCGGGGGAATCCCCTAATATTCCTTACTGGCAGCGTATGATATGCCATGGATGCAATGCAATGCAAATCAAATGCATTCTCACACTATGCATCCTATCATGCCACTCATCAGTCATCATCAACACCAACACCACCATGCAATCTTTAGTGGATTTTATCATCGTTGGTTTTGGCCATTGTTTCATGTTTTAAGTGTGGCATTTCATTTCAACATACTTTGTATCATAGATGCAAGTCAATACTTGCAACAATCACAATGGCATCACAAACATCAACAACATTCATCAATCGTTCATCAATATCACCACATGATCTCCTAGTGGATTTTCATCTTATTGATCATTACGATTGTTTCATATATTAGTGTGGCATCACAACAATTCATCAATATAATTTTAAAACACACATATAAGATCACACTTGTATCAAACACAATGATATTCAACAAATCACTAATAATAACAATTATCCTTTATTCAAGGAAATGATCAATAACATCATCTATCATTATCCATTATCGATATAATCCCTGATTCAATGATTTATAATAAATACATTGTCATGCAATCATCCCTCATTAGTTTCATCATCATAGAAGGGTGTGTCATACAACGACATCATTTAACTTTTCATTATCAAACATCATAACATATCATTAGTGGTGTACATTCATGTTTTCATAACATATCATAGGTATATACATATTTTCCAATGTCTCAATCAATATCAAACACCACCAAGACACACCGTCGTCATATACCCCTAATACAATCTCTTGTTTTTACATAAAAAAAGGTTTTGGGTAATAATAAGCTCATGACAAATTTCAATATTAAAACATGAGAAAAGTTCATATTTAGTCTTAAAAATAGTGGTACATGTCACAAATATCACATATTAGTCCCAATTTGATAATCATAAAAAGTTGGGTTCAAAACCCTTTTAAATGTGAGTTTTACAATGCAGCGGGTCTGGTTTTCCCCCCTAATGAGAGTTAGAAAACTCCAATTAAGGTGAGACTAATTTTCGCACCTCCGTAACATAATGATCTACAACTTTCATGAAGAAGTCAGAGGCCAAAAATGTCATTAAGATACCCAAACGGGCCAAAAACAGCAAAGGAAATATAGCAGTTGGAAAAACAACATAACAGTGGCCATAATAGGGCCATGAATCGATTCCCACACTTCTAGAAAGCCATGATACGATTCCCACACCCCAGGAATTGATTCCCCAAGCTAGAAAACACCCCAAACATCAAATTCATTAATTCTAACTCCAATTCTTGCATACATATCAAAATCATGACTTCATTCATCATATAATCCATTCATTCATTGATTTCCATCAAATATAAACATTAAGGTCATCAATACATATGTGATTCCTAAAATACACAATTGCCAAATGTGACACCCTCGATTAACTAGGACAAATTCCCATACTGGAACGTCCTATTTAATTAAGGAGTCACTAAAAATAGGAGTATTTTTTTATTAGCGATCATCAACACACGATTTTAAAATAAATACATTACAGAGATTGATTCTTTTAACATAAGATTATTTAAAAGAGTACGGAACTCACCGGATCCTGACAACTATCATAAAATAGCAACATAACATAAATAAAACGTCTAGTCTATAACGATCTCGACACAAATAGAAAATATACACCAATGAAGCTTCTAAACTGGTGTCTCCTATTGTAGGTATTCCAAGTCCTGCCCACGCTCGCCTTGTCCTTCAACTAATGATCAGAGAAAAGGAAAAATAGTAAACAATAACAAAAGGGGTGAGTACAAAGCTCTCAACCTATAAATTATACATACAGCATACCTTAGCATAGACATATAAAACTTTACATACACAAATATCAACAACAATCAGAGGGTTATTCATATAATGATGGCATGCTATGCATGTGTTATATTCAATTACTATGAGTCATAATTCATTACCAATATTCAATGGGGCCCAACTTCCATTCCTTAATCTCATATATCAATAATCATGTGCATAATCCGCCACCCTTATCTCCCCTGCTCAATTAGCGCGACCGGAGCTCTCCTCGTTCTGGTTTTCACAAAAGGGTAAGGACTCACAGTCCCAATCATCAAAATGGCCAATCACACATCACCACAGAGCGGGCACTCCATGGTCATAGAAAATCCCGCCTCTTGTCAAAGTACACCAGAGTTTGCTACGAGCTATCCGGCGACAGGCGTGAATTCGATGCTACTTGGAATTCCTGCCTCTGGTTATACTCCCTAGACTACCCTCAGGTATTCAGGCGCTGGCAGATTCTTCAGTGTACCCATCACTGTATACTCTAGGGGATTTATTCCAAGATCCCTCCTCAACATGCAAAATGCCATGTGCTTATCTTATTACTAAGGTGCCCGAAGTCTAGACGGAACCTAACTCACATAGCTTATTTGTCCTTAAAGCGTGTAAAGTATTCAATCTCTAAACTTTTCATGTAGGAGATGCTAGGGCTCAAACTCTCAATACTATAAAAATTCATTTCATAAAGAAATATCAAGGTTATTTCTTAAACAAGTTTTATAAGGAAATCCGTTAGTATAAAATATTCAATTTATTTATATGTTTATAGTAAATATCTAAATAAAATGAAGTAACATAATTTTTATTATGTTTCTTATAACTTAAGAAAATCTAAGTTTTTCTTTTAAGAGGAAATTAAGGATAAGTTATAAAATTTTCCTTGATTTTCCAATTGCTAAAGTCATTTCGCCGTATTTACTTATAATTGGCAAATTAATTTAATTTTGTCTTTTCTAAATTTTTTTATAAATCCATAAATGAAATATATTATTATAATAAAGTAATTCCCTAGATGTATTATAATAAGATAAAAGAATCCTTTCTCGTCTAAATAATAGGTACAAAGTAGTAAGTTTCCATTTCCTTGTCAAAACGTTATTTTCATCGTATTTTGCCTAGAAAATCCCAATTTGAGTGATTCCAAAGCCAAAAGTGTTTAACTTTGAAATTAATAATTAAATATAGTATATTTAAAAATGAATTCTGTCCAGAAGACAGTCCTTACACAAAACGTTACTAATTGCCAAAGTTTCTCGTTCCAACATTCGTAAAAAAGCGTTTTTTTGACAAATCACGCGTCAAAAATTATCCCAACCAATTTTTCTTCTTTGGGTATTTTTCTTATGCTTAATATTCATCTTTCATACCACAAAACACTCCTCCAAAATAGTTTTACCAATTTCTACCATTTGCCCACAAAAATACGTTTTATACCGTTTCCAACGTTTCGTTTACGCCTAAACTTGTGTCCCTTTTTATTCTTTTATTATTTAACACATTCGTAGCATTTTTATGATCACAATAATTCCCAAATATATTAAAATATAGCAGCACCAACCATCACAAATAATTACCAAGAATTACTTTCTAAAATCCTTGTAAATTGTTTTCTTAACGTCATAAACATGTCATTTAATTGCTACCACTTAAAATCACTTGTTTTTATTTTAATAAAAATTCCAGAATTAAAGTTTTATACTAAAATTTATTTTCTATCACATAATTTTCAAGATCAAGTCACGTTACCAATTTTTAACCACAAAAATCATTTTTTTAAAGTTTATACGTTAGGATCTAAAATTCATTAAGTTGTTTACTAACCATTAAAAATTTCCAGCAGTAATATTAGTTTTCTAGTTATTATAAAATTCATTTTTAAAGATTTCATATTTTCTAAGATATCAATCACACCACAAGTCACAAATTAAACCAAGCAACATATAATTTAAATAATTTATCATATGCATGGAGTTACAACCAAAACAATCTGCAACAATAAAATCCAAGTTAGTAACTTATCACTATAATTTCAAACTTTAAAGAATTAATTAAAACTATGGTGCAGCCATGATATCTCTTTAAAGATCCATATTTTTCATAAAGATTTTTCAAGATCTAAACCATATAGATTAAGATTTTTAAGGAGATATCAAAGTATAAGTGTTAAGGGACACTTATACTTCATCATGCATGTATGATTTTATAGATCTAGTTAAGCAAGGTACTCCTCCCATACCACTAAAATTTCATACTCAAGAAAGGTGGCAAAGACTCTAAAAATTTGCTTCTAAGCCACCATAGATTGTTTCATCAAGAAAGAAAAGATGGATGCCTTGGAGGATGGTGAAGTTACATGAATATGGTGGATGGAAGTAGAAAAATGCTTGTTGTTTGGAGAAGGTTCAAGCAGAAGATATGGTCATTGGAAGGTAGGAACTTGAATTTTGGAAGCTTTGTAGGGTGGTATGATGATTTAGGATGGATGGTGATGGTTGTGTGATGGTGTTTAGATGGAGGAGATATGAGAAAGAGAAGAAATGAGTTGTTGAATTTTTCTAAGTGTGGAAGAAGAAAGTAGAATCAAAGCAAGAGAAATGAAAAGATGGACTTTTGCATGCAAGTACCTTGCCTCCCTAGGTTTCTCACGGTCATGAAAGTGAGAGGGGCAAGTGTCACAAGTGTTCCATGCAATTGTTAGGTGTCGATTACAGCTGGTAGTGAGGTGGTGAAGTGTTTTGCATGGCTGGGACAAGTGGCCAAGTGATGGAGTGATCTCATTGGTTCATGGTGCATGCAAGCTTAGGTGTCAAGTGCAGGGGCAGCAGCTTGCTTGTGGGTTTAAGGGATTTGTTGGGCTGATTTTGCCAATGGGCTGAACACAAAAGTTATAGAAATTTTGTTTCGCTTTAAATTGATATAAAGTACAAAAAAATCCATTTAGAATTGAGAATGTTATGACCCAAATACAAAAGGGGTGCAGGGCTGTGATGGGATTTTTGTTCATTGCATAGATTGTTTTCCTGGTCCAAATGGGTAGGGATTTGGTCTTCATGTTATTCATCATAGTTATGTATAATTGAGTTATTAAAAATTTGGTGAAGGTCTCATTCAATTTCATGGTCATATGAGAGAGATATGTGGAAAATACTGCACCTAGTGCAAACTGTTGCTGGAAAAACGTGAATTGGTGTAGTGTTTTAATTTCTGGGATTTATGGGATGAAAACTGGTCTCTGTGGTAAACATAAAAGTTGTAGATAAATTTGATACAGAAATTTTGGGATAACAACAACTCAAATCCAATATTGGGAGAAGAAACTACGCCTAAAATACGTATAGATGCGCATTTTGGCTTACCCGGGTAACTTAAAATCAACGTTTTTAGGCTTGGTTGGTTAGAAATGGGTATTGGGTTCTTTATAAAAGTTGTTAGGAATGACATGAAGGACGTTTTAAGATAAAAATAATTGACTCAAGTCTCATGGATAATTTCTGAGCCAAAACCGAGGAGTTACATAATTTTACTAACTTAAAATAAGTATTTAGATATTTATATTAAATCACCTAATGTTTTATTTTATAAATCTTTGTTATTACAATGTTATTAGACACATTATTATTGTTATCCTATTATCTTAATTACTCATAAATTTGAAACCTCATACTCATAAAATCTCTTTAAAACATACATATAAATAAGTCGGTCGTAGCCCATTCATCACTACACATAAAAATTATCACAAAATACAAACAATTGGTCTCGAGGACCTAACACAAAAACGAGGGTTGTTACACTCTCCCCTTCTTTTAGAAATTTCTTCCCAAAATTTCATCTAATGTTAGCAAATAAATAAGGATAAAAAGTTTGCATCTTTTCCTCAAGCTCCCACGTAGCATCTCCTTCGTCAGACTGACTCCAGATGACCTTTACTAAAGATACATCCTTCCCTCTTAGTTACTTCATACGACTATCTGTAATCTTTACTGGTACAGCCTTATAGGTAAGGTTTTCTTTAAGATCAAGCTGATCAGGTTTCAGGATATAATCAGAATGTGGTACATATTTTCGTAGTTAAGAGACATGAAAAACATTATGAAGGTTAGACAATTCAGGAGGTAGGGCAATGTGATAAGCAATCGGCCCAATTCTTTCAAGAATTTGGTATGGTCCTATATACTTGGGGCTTAAATTCTTTGTCTTCAAGGCTCTCCCCACTCCCGTTACAGGAGTATTTCACAGAAAAACATGGTCTTCTACTTTAAACTTAAGAGGTTTTCATCGCTTATCATAGTAGCTCTTCTGACAGTCTTGAGAAGTCTTCATCGCTGCTTGAATTCCTTTAATTTTCTCTGTGGTCTTCTGGATGACCTCTGGTCCAATCACATCCTTCTCTCCTGTCTCGAACCAGCACAAAGGCATGCGATACTTTCTTCCATACAGAGCTTCATATGGTTCTATTCCGATACTAGTGTGATAACTGTTGTCGAAGGTGAATTACACAAGCTGTAGATATTCCTGCCAACTCCCATCGTGCTCAAGCATACACATCCTTAGAAGATCTTCAAGAGTTCTAATGGTACGTTCTGACTGACCATCAGTCTAAGGGTGATATGCTGAACTTAGCTTTAACCGAGTTCCCAATACTTGCTGTAGACTTTCCCAAAAACGTGAAGTGAAACAGGGATCTCGATCAGATACAATGGCAGATGGCACTCTATGCAATCTAACTATCTTTCTGATGTAGATCTGTGTGAGCTTCTCATAGAATACTTCATGTTAACCAGAATGAAGTGCGCGGTCTTCATAAGTCGATCCATGACTACCTAAATGGCATCACATCCGGCTGGTGTCCTTGGAAATCCAGATACAAAATCCATGGCAATCTCATCCCACTTCCATTCAAGAATCTCCAAAGTTGAAGGGTTCCATACGGTCGTTGTTGCTATACTTTTATCTTCTAATAAGTCAAACACTTACTGACATATTCAGTAATGTCCCTCTTCATTCCCTACCACCAGAACACTTTCCTCAAGTCTTGGTACATCTTTGTTGCTCTGGGGTGCACACTATACTTACTTTTATGAGCTTCCTCAAGGATGATCTTCTCAAATTAGCATTTTTAGGTACGCATAGCCTCTCATGATATCTGATTACTCCCTTTCCTGCCGAACACATCGACTACTACATTTACCTTTCTCGGGTGATAGTGAAACTCAAAGTCATAATCTTTAACAAACTCCATCTATCGTCGTTGCCTCATGTTCAGCTCCTTCTAATCGAAGAGATATTTCAGGCTTTTGTGGTCACTGAAAACCTCAAACTTAGTCCCGTATAGATAGTGCCTCCAAATCTTCAAGGCAAAAACAATCGCGGCTAACTCTAAATCGTGTGTTGGATAATTTACTTCATAGGGCCTCAATTAACGAGATGCGTAAGCCATCACTTTTCTTTCTTGCATCAGCACACATCCCAATCCTTGCCCTGATGCATCATAATATACTTCATACGGTTTAGCAGGATTGGGCAAAATCAGAACTGGCGCGGTAGTTAGCTTCTTTCTAAGTTCCAGGAAACTATTCTCACACTTGTCGTTCCACATAAAAGGTTGATCCTTTCGAGTCAACTTGGTCAAAGGAGAAGCTATTCAAGAGAAGTTCTCGATAAACCTACGATAATAGTTGGCGAGACCCAAGAAACTACAGATTTCTATTACGCTCTTCGGCCTTTCCCACTGTAGCACTGCCTCAATCTTGGTGGGATCTACTGCGATACCCTCTGCTAAAATAACATGACCTAGGAACTACACCTCTCTTAGCCAGAACTCACACTTTGATAACTTCACGTACAACTTCCTTGCACGTAACGTATTTAGAACAGTCCTAATGTGCTCTTCATGCTCTTCATCACTTTTGGAGTACACTAGAATATCGTCAATAAATACGACCACGAATTTATCGAGATAGGGTGGAAGATACGGTTCATATAATCCATAAAAGCAATGGGTGCATTCGTGACTCCAAATGGCATGATAAGATACTCGTAGTGACCGTAGCGAGTACGAAATGTCGTCTTAGGAACATCTTGCTTCTTTGCTCGAATCTGATGATAGCCTGACCTCAAGTCAATCTTAGAGAAAACGACTGCTTCTCACAGTTGATCCATCAAATCATCAATGCGTGGAAGAGGATACCGATTCTTGATTGTGATTTTATTCAGCTGATGGTAGTCCACACACTGAATCATACTACCGTCCTTCTTCTTTACTAACAACACTGGAGCACCCCATGGTGAACCTCTGTATTGAATCATTCCTTTCTCTAAAAGTTATTTGATTTTCCTCTTAAGTTCCTCTAATTCTTTGGTGATATTCGGTACGAAGCAATGGATATCGACCTAGTACCGGGTAGAATATCAATACTAAACTAGATCTCTCTTTCAGGAGGTATCCCAGGTATTTATTCTGGGAAGACTTCAGGGAATTCTCGAACAACTGGAAGCTGATCAGGCTCTAACTTCTTCTCACATTTGGTGCTGGCAAGGACCATAAACACTCGCGCTCCCGATTGGAACGGAGTTACCTCCTAAGTAACAATAATAGACTCAGACTTCCCGAGCTGAGAGGGCCCAGGTGTCGCAACTCCATAGGATATAGACTTACTATGCCAGTCAATTAGAACGTGATTGGCAGCAAGCCAATCCATTTCCAAAACAATATCCAAGTCAATCAAGGGCAAATAGATCAAGTCCACCTGATAGGACCTTCTATCCATACTAATGGGGCAATTCATACACACGACAGAAGAACTTATGGGTTCATTAGCAGCAGTGACAATAATCATTTTACCAGATAAGGGGGTCAATGGTAAATTCAAATGCTTCACACAATCTTCAAATATGAATGAATGAGTAGCTCCAGAATCATATAACACATTCAGAAGCAATTCACCTATAAAGCATGTACCTTGCACCAGGTCATTCTTTTGCTTAACCTCTGCTCTATTCATGGTGAAGACCCTAGCATTGCCTCCACCTCTGCCTGCTGCAGTATTCCTCCGTCCTTGTTGGGCATTACCACCATCTTGACGGTTCAGATTTTCCACTCTGTGATTATTAACGGATGCACTAGCAGCCGGTCCTCCATTCCCACGTCCTGTAGGACGTCTTATCTGACCTCTGACTCCCTTTTTCAAGAAATTTAGGTTTTTCTCAGGATAGACGACACTCTTGTGCCCAGTTTTCCCATAGCTAAAATAGGTTAAGGTCTTCCTAGGGCAATTCCCGGTGTAGTGAGGTCCTCAACAGTCATAGCATCTTACAGAGGCTTTATCGCTTAGGGTCCTTACGACTCTGCTAGGTCCATTAAGATTTGGTTGGGGAAAAGGCTTCCCTGATCTAGAGTCTCTCTATGGTCGTTTGTTAGATATGTGTCTTTTTGGCCCATAACTAGAAGTTCCCTTCGATTTTTGTGCTGACGTATGCTCATAGATATGATACCTGTCCACCAGAGTACTGAAATGAGTGATTTATTGACAGCAGATCGCCTGACGGATGTCTTGACATAGTCTGCCTTCAAACTTAGCGCATCAAAAAGCCTCACTTATTTGAGTATAGTAAGGATAACACCTAGCTAACTCGTCAAACATTGCTGCATACTCTCCTACTGACATGAATCATTGCCTCAGATTGAAGAATTCTTACTCTTTCTGCCTCCTGATATCTTCAGGAAAATACTTAGCCAAGAACTCGGTCTTGAACCATTCCCAAGTAATCCTAGCTCCATCAGCAGTCATCCTTACTCCCACATGAGTCCACCAGTGCTCAGCTTCTCCCACCAGCATAAAAGTAGCATAGACCACTCTGTCATTGTCCCCACACCGTATTGCTGTAAAGATTTTCTCCATTTTCTCAATCCATAGCTGAGCTCCCTCAGGGTCAAAACCTCTATTGAATTGCGTAGGATGGTTCTTCTGGAATTCAACAAGTCCTTGGTCGTGCCTCAGTGGAGCTTATGGAGCATTCACCCCCTGATGTTCTAGAGCTGCCACCATCCTATCCAGCAGAGCATTCACCATTACGTTGTTTCGGTATGCCATGACAACTGAAAGATATGTAAAGCTCAACAGGAATTCAACGAGTCTCCTTTTATCGAAAGGCTCCACACACAGACAAGTAATCAAATCCTACTGAGTGAGTATCAACACCTTACGAGCAACTCTTTTAAGTACCAGGGAACCTTAGCAAAAAATTGTGATTAATACCATGTTTTTCGCAAAACTTTTCAAAAGATTGATTTTCAAATTCTCCCCATGATCGGTTCTAATGGATGTAATTTTAGAATTTTGCTCATTTTGGATAACCTTAGCAAGTTTCTTGAATGCATGATATGCTTCATTTTTATGAGCAAGAAACAATGTCCATGTATATCTAGAATAGTCATCTACAATAACTAGACTATAGTAATTACCTCCAAAGCTTTTGATTTTGGATGGTCCAAATAAGTCCATGTGCAAAAGTTGTAAAGGCCTTTGTGTGGAAACAATATTTTTGGATTGAAAAGATGCCTTTACTTGTTTTCCCTTTTGACATCCATCACAAAATCTATTTTCAAACTTAAGCTTTGGTAAACCAATTACTAATTCTTTGGAAACAAGGTTGTTTAAGTGGTCTACATGTATATGAGCTATTCTCCTATGCCATAGCCAAGTTTCATCCTCTTTTGTAATGAAGCATTGTTCATCATTTGTAGACAAACTATCCACATCAATCATGTAAATGTTATCAATCCTTTTTCCAACAAATTTGACCTCTTTGTTTAGCTTATTCTCAATTATACAACAATTGGATTCAAATAAGACTCTATATCCTTTGTCACATAATTGACTTATGCTAAGCAAGTTATGTTTGAGTCCTTCAACATACAATACATCACTAATGGAGGTAGAGGAATTTTAACCGATATTTCCGATACCAAGTATTTTACCCTTGGTATTGTCTCCATAAGTGACACTTCCTTTCCTTTTGGGAGTGAATGATGTGAACTTGCTTATGTCTCCCGTCATATGCTTTGAACACCCACTATCCAAATACCAATGGGTGTTGCTTGCCTTGAAGCATACCTACAAAACAAGATTAGTTTAGAGAGCTAGGTACCCATTTTATGTTGGGTCTTTTTAGGTTAGCTTGTGGTGATGTTCCTTTAGGAACCCACACCTTTCTTAAAACCTTTGGTCCTAGTTTTCTAACACTACACCTATAAGCACTATGTCCTTTGAGACCACAATGATTGCATTTCATGAAAGGTGAAGATGATTTGCTTGGTGGTACAAAGAAATTTTTATAGTGTTTTTCCCTTTTGTGATTGCTATGTTCTTGATCATATCCTAACCCGGTTTTATCAAACATGCATCTTTGTTGGCCAAGCAAAATATTCAAATTGTCTTGTCCATTTGTAAACTTTTCTAATGTCCTATTTAGGTCTACAACCTTGGTTTCTAACATAACGCATCTTTTTGCAAAGTCACATGATTTATCCTTAGAACATGCTTGAACATTTTCTAATTCTTCTTTCAAGCTTTCATTTTCTTTGCATACTTCCATAAGATGCATTTCAAGGGTATTACTAGTTTTCCTAGATGACTTAAGCCTATTAAAGACTTTTATAAATTTATCATATAACTCCTCAAAAGCATCTAGTAGTTCATTCTTATCTGAGTCAAGAAGGTTTACCTCATTATCTTCTTCTTGATGATTGGCCATTAAGCAAAGATTTGCTTCCTCATTGTCCGAATCGTCGGAACTACTTACATCGTTCTCATCCCAAGCGATGTAAGCTCTTCTTCTTCCTCGTTTATCCTTGCCCTTATTTTTAAGATTTGGGCAATCCACCTTGAAGTGCCCTTCCTTGCCACATTCGAAACAACTAGGTGAAGAAGAAATTTCATTTGAAGTTGGCTTTTTACCTTGGGGCTTGAAGTTCTTTTGGAATCTTTTATTCTTCATGAATCTTCCAAATCGTTTTACAAACAGCCCAAATTCCTCTTCTTCATCCATGTCACTGCATGATTCTTCTTCATGTATAGAGGTGGCTTTGAGAGCTAAGCCTTTCTTCTTGGAGGATTTTTCTTCTTCCTCCGCTAGCTTTAAGACTTTTAGTTCTTGCTCTTGCTCTTGTAATTTCCCAAAAAGTGTTGCAAGAGACATCTCATTGATGCTTGGAGATTGTTTTATGGTTGTGACAAGTGGTTGCCATTCCTTGCTAAGACTTTTTAAAACTTTATGCACAAGTTCTTTGTTAGTGTAAACTTTGCCAAGAGTAATGAGATGATTAATAATAAGACTAAATCTCTTCTGCATTTCTACAATGGTTTCTCCTGAGTTAATTCTAAAGCTTTCATATTGACTTGTCAAGGTACTAATCTTGGAGTCCTTCACATCGCTAGTACCTTCGTGAGTTACTTGAAGAGTATCCCACATTTCCTTAGCGGATTGACAAGTCATTATTCTAAAAAATTCATCTGGACCCAATGCCATAGTGATTAGATTTTTTGCCTTATAGCCATATTGTACTTTCTTTTCTTCATCGCTGGTCCATTCATCCATTGGTTTTTCAATATTTTTACTATCAATAGTATGCATTGGTATATAAGGACCATTTTCAATGGCATTCCAAACTCTCAAATCGATAGATTGAATGAAGATTTTCATTCTTTCTTTCCAAAACGCATAGCCTTCCCCATTGAAAGCGGGAGGTCTATTTATAGCACCACCCTCGGGAAAAAGGTTGTGAGAACTTGAGGCCATCTAGTCTCTTGAAGCTGTTAAGCTTAATTTACCAAGAGTCAAGCTCCGATACCACTTGTTGATCAAGTGGCCTCAATACTCAAGAGGGGGGGTGAATTGAGTTTTTATAATTTTGATTGGAATGCCTTTGAACTTGATTTTTATATCCAGTTTACAAGAAAATGCAAGTGAACTCAAGTTGAAGATAGTGTGCAATGCACCACAAGGATGAATATAGCTGAGGCAATTCAACAAACACTTGGTGGGCAGTATTTGAAATATATCAAATTAGGCAAGCTCAAGTATGCAATTCACGATCAATCAACACAAATCAACCAATTTCAGTATATGAAAGTAAAAGAGTAAGGGAGAGGAGCTTGCAAACCGATATAATGAGTTCCACCAACACCGGTGTACGTCTCGCCTCTAAGCAACCCACTTAGAGGATTTCCACTATTGAAGTTTAGAGATACAAGCTATGAGCAATTGCAGCTTCCTAGTGTCCCACACTCAAGAACTCAATCCTCACTAGCAAAGGGTAACCCACCCAATCTCTCAAACTCTCAATACCCAAAGGTTGAACCCCAACCTTTGTGACCACTCAATCCTAGAGTGAAAAATCTTTGTGTTTGATGAAGTGTTTACAAGGAAATGACTCTCTTAATAGAGTGGATGTACAAGTGAAAGATCACACAAACTTTAACTCTCAAGATGAGAGGATGTACAAATTTAAACTCAGAATATGCAAGAAAGATAGCTTACTAAGCATAAGAACAAGTAAAGAATGATAGCTTCTAGTTGTGTGTTTTGTGCTTGAGTTCCTCTTGAATTTATAGAGCCATTTGAGAGCTTGAGGAGTGCCTTTCTTGTTCCTAGCCGTTGCACATAGTGGAGATCTGAAGAAGTAATGGAGAAATATGTTGGTTTCCCACTAATATGTGTTTTCCCACTATCGTAATCGATTATCCCTTAAGCTGTAATCGATTACACTTCGAATTTTCCATCTCTGTTTGCTATGTAATCGATTAGCTTCACTTGCCTAATCGATTATCTTCAAGTCAGAAGCTTGATAATCAATTTCCTTTTGCCTTGTAGTCGATTAGCAGAGATGCCTGATGCATTTAATTTAGCTTCGTAGCTTCGTAATCGATTATATAGTCTTGGTAATCGATTAGCTTAATTCCAGTAGGCTCCTAATCGATTGTCAGAATCCTCTTAATCGATTAGCTGTTATACCTGATGCTTTTAAATCCATTTTTGGTTTTGGTAATCGATTGATCCATTCATGTAATCGATTAGCTTAATTCCAGTAGCTCTGTAATCGATTATTTCAATTGCTGTAATCGATTTGCTTATGCCCTGTTGCAGTTGTTCCAAAGACAGAATCACTCTAATCGATTAGACTGGGCTTCCTAATCGATTAGCTTCGTACTGTTTCATGTCTTCTTTGTTTTTGCAAGACTTTCTTCAAGAGTGTTTTGTCATTATCAAAATCCTCGTACCTGTTACCACATTCAAACACAGTGCTGTGTGGAGTGGCCATTATTGGGTCAAAGTTGAGTGCTTGGCCAAGCTGGCTGTGGAGTCCACGCAGTTGATGCTACGCGTCAGCTCCTCCAGTATCTTTAATTTTCTCTTAAATTCTCTACTTTTTCACTGCAAAACTAGAGAAAATTGATCAATGGCAGATTATTTCCAACAATATCCATTTATTGAATTTAAAACCTAATTTTCTAACAAATTAAATTAATTTTTATGATTTTTATGAAATTTTTATTAAAGCTTTTATTGAAAATTTAAGGACGGGTTACTTGAGGGTAGCACTGCTTTCGGACTTCCTGGCTGAAGAGCAAAAAGATATCTATTTTATAGTAAAGCTGTAGCTTCATCTAACAAGCATCAATTTAACAATTTTCATACATCACCCCAAGCATAATATAATAATTATTAAAGTGTTAATCAAATGTAAAAAACACACAATGATCCCAATGGTCATCCAACCTATGGTTTGGGTTTCACATGCATAATTCATCATTTATAATACATTTAACTTAACTCAAAATTTCATCAACATTCATAATCAATTCCAATACTTCTAAAAATTCATTTCCTTCATATAAATCATTCTAAGCCATCCAAACCATTAAAATCATCAATTTGGCTAAAACCCCTAATTCACCACACTTAGGGTTTTTCTCTAAAATTTTCCAACAACAATCCCAATCAATTTTCTTAAATCATCATGAGCATCCTAACCTTTTCATCACATAGCATCAAGCCATATTCAAGAATTACATTTCCATAATCAAAATTTATATCTCAAGCCATTCAAGCCTAGGGTTCCACTATTTTCCTTAACACCCATAAAGCCTAATGTCCATATTTCAAGCCTAAGCATTATAAAAACCAACAATGGAACAAAATGGGTTCAAAATCTTACCTCTCTTCCAAGCTCCAAGCCAAAAACAAAAATGAGAGTGAGAGGAAGAAGATAACCCCAATATAAGCTTCCATGTCCCATAAATGCTCCATGAATCCATGCTTGGATTTTAATTTAAAATGGAATGGCAAAGGGAATGGTGGTCACGATTTTGCCATTGAAAAGGGAGAAGGAAGATGAAGAAAAATGAAAAAGAGGAAAAGAGAAAGAATGCACTGAAAATTGGAGGAGAGAAAGGAAAAAGTTGGACAAAATTGGACATTGTCCAATGGTCAAAAGGATGCACCATTTACCTTTTTCCAATGGTTAATAATACCCTATTATCCAATGGGTAAAAGAATGAAAAAGAGAGGGAGAAAAGGCTATGGTCACAATTAAAGGAAAAATGGGATTTTTGGTTTTCATTTAATTCTAATTGGTTCATATTTTCCCCGTTTAATAATATACGTTGTGTCCAATTAATTATTTCCTCAACACCAAAAATTATTTTAATTGTACCACCATAACCACAATAATTTTATAAATATTCTAGACCCATAATTATTCAATTTGAACAAGTGGGTCCTACATCATCTGTTAAATCATCTGGTTCCGGTAAATCTTAATTTACCGATAATTCACCTCTAATGTCAAATTAATTTTCCTATAATTATTAGATCATAAATAATTAATTATCATTATTCAATAAATTTATTTTCTTTAAAATTTGGGATGTTACAACAAACGACCCCAGTGATAAATGGGACCTTCGAACCGCAGTTATTTCTACTTCTTTTAAGGTAGAGGGTTAATATTTTCATCCAATATTGATGTATATGTATGAATGTATTTCCATGACTTGGTTTGGATGAATGGTTTGCTGAGTTATGTGATTTGAATTTCATTTGGAATCATTTATGTTATGTGGTAAATGATACTAGGGATGATGTACTTGATGTCTATTTAATGTGTGGTTATGACCTGTTGAGTTTGATGCCATATTTATGATTGAATAAAATATGAATGTATAAGAACATCCCATGATATGAAATTGATTAAAATGTATGTGGATATTATTTGCCACTTGTCGCAACCTGGATCGCGACGGCGCGGCGAGAAAGAGAAGAAAAGTGTGGTATGGAATGAAACAGGGAGTCGCCACCAACGTTTTTATCCATAGGAAAAACATTGGGAAAAAACTAAGTTCAGTAAAGCACTGGTTAAAAAAATTGAAATCCAAGTTCGGGAATCGGTTACGAGTAGGGAAGGTATTAGCACCCTACATCGCCTGTCAAAGACAGTACCAAGATTGAAAGCACAATATAAATAGCCTTAAATAAAACATGGTTTCTTCCCTTTTACTTGTTGTATTTTGAAAATGACAGAATGGAGTAGAGAACTGTACAGACCTAGAATGTCGAAGCGAGGTCAATGGAACGTTTCATCCGAATTAAACTCGACTTCGATATGAGACAGAGAGGGGAAGAGAATGCTAATAAGGCGTCATGCCTAAATTAGACATTCTCGGATAAAAAAAAAGGGACAGGAAAGAGATAAGCGGGACGTCTTGTCCTAAGTATCCCTTCCCTATGAATTGTGGCGAGGTTTGAACAAAAAAAAAACTAGGGGGAAATCAACAAGACGTCACGTCTAAATTGATTTTCACGGAAGCAACCAAAAAAAAGAACATTTATGAAAGAAACATGAAAGTAAGGGAATAAATCAGCAAAAAGGAATAAGAGAGATGGGCCCGACAGGAGTTGAGGTCCTGCTCCTACGTATTCTTGAATTATCAAGAAATCAGGGTTACGTAGTTCTGAATGTTGTTCTTTTAGGAAAAGACTTGGGAAATGATGGTGGATGTCATTGAGACGGGGAACTCATACAAGACGAAGTTCTTCGCACGTATATGAATCCTAAAGAGGTTGTGTAGACGGGAGTACTCCCGTACGACACCGTTTTAGAAAAGATTTGTTTCTTTTTTGACTTTTATTTAGATTTGAAAGAAAACAGAAGGAGAAATGAGTGAAAACCGAGTGGGAGAAGAGAAAACCGAGTGTGAAAGAGAAAAAAAAACCGAGTAAAAAAATGAAATACCGAGTGGAAGTAGCAGAAACCGAGTAAAAAAATGAGATACCGAGTGGAAGTAGCAGAAACCGAGTAAAAAATTGAGATACCGAGTGAAAGCAACAGGATACCGGGTGAAAAGTGAATACCGTGAGACTGAGTACGGTGTTGGAGTTGAGAAGAGCGAGGTACTGAGTAGTGAGGAGTGGTAAAAAGAGTTGTGGAGATCGGTTTAGTGAGGGACAGTTTGTAGGAGCAGGGGTGAGGTCGGATTTGGTAAGGACCGAGTGTTTTGGGAGAAAGGGACGGTGTTGTGGCGTGAAGGACAATATGGTTGCTGGACGGTGTTGTATTTGGGGGTATTGGGATGGTGTAGTGTTTAAGGAGTATTGGAAATGCAGTTGTTGGGACGGTGTGGAGGGATTGGGACGGAGTAGGGCAGAATCGGATGGTGTTCAGGAATATAGATACGGTATAGTAAATTTAGGGGATCGGTGTGAAGGGCTACAGTGAATCGGTGGGGTTGATGAGGATCTGAGGGAAGACAGTGCTGTTAGGAAGATGCTGTTGGAACGATGTGGGTTGGAGGCTGAGACGGTGTGGGGTTCAAGGAATACGAAGATGGTGAATTGGGAGGTGTTGGGACAGAACTGTATGAAGGGAATGAATCCCTTAAGACTCTTGAAGTGAAATTTAGAAGTTTCCTCTCTTTTCAGCCCCTGGACCGTGTCAAGAACTTACTAGCCAACCCCTTGTGCCTCTTCATGAAAGGTATTTATAGAGGGCTCTTGGACATGGGCCGAGTGGACAGCTCAAACTCCACTTGATGGAAGCGACCTGGCCACTAACAGATAGTGGGGGGACAATGGCTGATGGGAAATTTTTAATTCCTCCACTACCGCCCCCTTGTCTGCCACCTTTAGAAAGTGTAATTCCGAGTCAGAGCGCATAAGCATCCGGGCTCATTCCTCCGCTGTCAGGTTTGTGACCTCGGCTATGCAAGACATCGGTTTGATGTTCCAATAACCGGTCCGATGTGGCCTATTTAGAATCCGGACCGGTGTCACATTTACACTGGTCAGACCTTTTCAATGTTCGGGGTACCATGGAATCGTGAAAGTGTAATTCCGAGTCAGCGCGCATAAGCATCCGGGCTCATTCCTCCGCTGTCAGGTTTGTGACCTCGGCTATGCAAGACATCGGTTCGATGTTCCAATATCCGGTCCGATGTGGCCTATTTAGAATCCGGACCGGTGTCACATTTACACTGGTCAGACCTTTTCAATGTTTGGGGTACCATGGGATCGGTGTTCTTCCTCGTGGCCCGAATCCACTGCCTCAGTCATCATCCATCCTTAGTGGGAGTGAATTCCGAGAGGAAAAGTGTCTTTTAAGCAAAAGGTCGAGTGAAAAGTATGCAAAAGTCGAGTGAAAGCTTTGCTCAGTTTTGCTTTGCTGGTCGGCATGAGATTGTTGCGAAGAGCTGGGACGAGCAAAACAAGTCAGATTGGCACATTCACCTGGAACCGAGTGAAGAATGGCTCGGAAGTTGGTGAAAGGTGACTCGGAACTGGTGGAAATGGGCTCGGTGTTGATTGTTTGAAGAAGGACGACTCAGAATTGGTTTAAAGAGTGACAACTCGGTATTAGGCCAATGGTTCAATCGGCCCTTATTTGAAAGATGAGTGAAGATTGGCTCAGAAATCCTTCCACTTGGTTGTTGTCACTCGGAAACCGATTGATGATTGGCACAGATCGGTCGGAACTTTAGCATTTTCACTCGGAAAAGGCTTGCTTCCCACTCAGGACTTCGAAACTGGATATTTTCTCTTAGAATGCATTTGGGAGGGAATCATCCACTCGGATTTACATCTAATCTGAGTCGCTTCACTTAGATTTAGGCTTAACAGGTCATACTCCACTCGAATTGATCCATTTTTGAGTCTTTATTCGGATTTCCCACCCAACAGGTCATACTCCACTCGGACATGCCCAAATCTGAGTAATTTCACTCGGATTTTCTCCATTCTGAGTAATTTCACTCGGATTTGATCCGTTCTGAGTATTTTCACTCGGACTTGCTAGTTTTTGGGCCATTCCACTCGGATATTTGTTCAACAGGGGCATTTTCTACTTGGATTTGATCCTTTTTGAGTCATTTCACTCAGAATTGCCAGTTTTTGGGTCATTCCACTCGGATTTTTGTTCAACAGGTCTATATTCCACTCGAAAATGCTTCCATCATAGTCATCTTGCTCGGATCTGACCATCTTTGAGTTATTCTATTCAAATTTGACCATTCTGAATTGGAATTAAGTATAAAAAGAATCATTCCACTTGGACCGGACCAAAAGAGGTGTTCACAGATGCCCCTCTTTACTTCTTTTTCACAAAAGAAACACGAAGCTTTTGTGTTTTTGAAGTGAAAAGGAAGTAAAGATATGAACACCGACGTAGGGGGGCCAAGTGGGACCTCTTGATTGGTATGGTAACTGATGGTATGGGCAATCACGAGTCTGTGTGACCTTTTTTCTTAAAACGAGCATCCTCCACTTCTGTTTCTCTTCTTCTCTTCTTCTTCTTCTTCTCTTTTTTTTTTTTGAATGGATAGGGAAAAATTGTCTTTTAGTTAACAGGAGGTAATGAGATCAGGATTGACCCCCAGTAGACTGGAAAGTAAAGGTGGCCCTCGTGGGCGATTGAAAAGTAAAGGGTACCTTGATAGGTGGCTGGAAAATAAAGGATGCCTCAGTAGGCGGCTGGAAAGTAAAGGATGCCATGATAGGCGGCTGGAAAATAAAGAATGTCGTGGTAGGCGACTGGAAGATAAAGGATGCCTTGATAGGCGGCTGGAAGATAAAGGATGCCTTGATAGGCGACTGGAAGATAAAGGATGCCTTGATACGCGGCTGGAAGATAAAGGATGCCTTGATAGGCAACTGGAAAATAAAGGATGCCTTGATAGGCGGCTGGAAGATAAAGGATGCCTTGATAGGCGGCTGGAAGATAAAGGATGCCTTGATAGGCGGCTGGAAGATAAAGGATGCCTTGATAGGCGGCTGGAAGATAAAGGATGCCTTGATAGGCGGCTGGAAGGTAAAGGATGCCTTGAAAGGCGACTGGAAGATAAAGGATGCCTTGATAGACGACTGGAAAGGTAAAGGATGCCTTGATAGGCGGCTGAAAAATAAAGGATGCCTGGATAGGCGGCTGGAAAATAAAGGATGCCTTGATAGGCAACTGGAAGATAAAGGATGCCTTGATAGGCGGCTGGAAAATAAAGAATACCTTGATAGGCGACTGGAAGATAAAGGATGCCTTGATAGGCGGCAGGAAAACAAAGATGCCTTGATAGACGACTGAAAGGTAAAGGATGCCTTGATAGGCGGCTGGAAAATAAAGGATGCCTGGATAGGCGGCTGGAAAATAAAGGATGCCTGGATAGGCGACTGGAAAATAAAGGATGCCTTGATAGGCGGCTGGAAGATAAATGATGCCTTGATAGGCGGCTGGAAAATAAATAATGCCCTGATAGGCGGCTGGAAAATAAAGGATGCCTTGATAGGCGGCTGGAAAATAAAGGATGCCTTGATAGGCGGCTGGAAGATAAAGGATGCCTTGATAGGCGGCTGGAAGATAAAGGATGCCTTGATAGGCGGCTGGAAGGTAAAGGATGCCTTGAAAGGCGACTGGAAGATAAAGGATGCCTTGATAGACGACTGGAAAGGTAAAGGATGCCTTGATAGGCTAGCTGGAAAATAAAGGATGCCTGGATAGGCGGCTGGAAAATAAAGGATGCCTTGATAGGCAACTGGAAGATAAAGGATGCCTTGATAGGCGGTTGGAAAATAAAGAATGCCTTGATAGGCGACTGGAAGATAAAGGATGCCTTGATAGGCGGCTGGAAAATAAAGGATGCCTGGATAGGCGACTGGAAATAAAGGATGCCTTGATAGGCGGCTGGAAAGGTAAAGGATGCCTTGATAGGCGGCTGGAAAGGTAAAGGATGCCTTGATAGGCGGCTGGAAAATAAAGGATGCCTGGATAGGCGACTGGAAAGGTAAAGAGATTGGGGGAGCTAACAGGACGTCTCGTCCAAATTAGCTCACTGTTGGCAGGAAATGTAAAGGTTGGGGGAGCTAAAATTCTTCTTGCTTGACTGCTGGAGTGTATCAAGTAGATTCCCCAGAAGGGAGTTTGAAAAGTGTCAGCTTTGGCAGTTGAGGAGAAGACTTCAAGAAGTGCCAACTTTGGTGATTTGGGGAAGGGCTTTGAGGAGTGCCAACTTTGGCGATTAAGGAGGAGACTTTAACGATCCTAGTTTTGGCAACTGCGGTTCCATTACGGAGAAGGTCTTGATTGAGGCGTCAGAGCTTGACATGACTGTCCGTTATAATAACCTGCAGAAAAAAGGTAAGTAGTGCAAAGATATATTCAAAAAAATGGGTAGGTCCTGTGAAACCGCGGCCCTTAGGATAACTCATGGACAGAGGAGAATCAAAGAGGCGATCATAGCTTTGAAGCGCATGCCTGGCTGAGTCTTCATGATGATTGTCTAAGACGAGGTCGAGTAGTAGGAGCGTCTCGTTCCTTACGACTTTAAATGTTTACCATTCTTTCATTTATTTTTATAAAAAAACACAATGTTTTATCAGATCAATGCAATTCATAACACGTATCGAAAAAGGGATAAATTTTATTCATGTAAGTCAAACAGAATACAGAGAACGGACAACAGGGAAAATACAGGGGATGAAGTGAAACCTTGTAGGACAGGTCAAGGCCAAGGCAAATAGGAAAGGTTCAAAGATCCTCCAGTGAATTCCTGAGACTAGCGAGAATCTTAATCCCACGTCAAAACCTCAAGTACCTCGCTCAATTCTGCCTTTGAGAGGGTAGTTTGACCATGTTCCTGATGCCTCAGTTTGTATGTTTTGTATTGGGAGCTTTAGCTACTCTGCCAAAATCTTGACCCTAATTTTACCTGAGCCGCCTTTTCAGGTTTTCGACTCACCGGGTTGCTCTAACTTTTGCCTAGGCCGCCTTTTCAGGTTTTCAGCCTAGCGAGCTTTTCATTTTCTTGTGTTTTTGTCTTCTTTTTATTTTTGGCCGCATCCTTTACAGTAAAGGGTTGAAACTGATCACACTCCAGCTGAGTCTGCCTAACCTTTTCCAAATTTAGTTTGGATCCTTTGGGGAACTGATGTCATCTCAAATAGGAGACTCTACTCCTATGCCATGTACCCAAGGAAATATTGGTGAGTCTTTTGGCATCAATGAGAGAATTACTCTGAGTCATCATTTTGGCCCCTTTTTTTTCTTTTTTTTCTTTTCTTTTTTTTATTTCATTTTTTGGATTTTTTCATTTTTTTTCATTTTTTTGTTTGCCACCCTATTTTTTTGTTTTTTATGCCCTTGATGATGCAATAACTCAATCTGATAGACTATTTCCTTGGTTTCATGAGCATGAGGAATAGCGTACCTTTTGAGGTGTTGATGATGATAAGAATACAAGTTCTTGGTCTAGTGACATTTATTCCAATACAGAAAATGACAGCTTGCTTGATGATCTGGACGTAACCAGCTTTCCCTGCTTGGTAGGTGCATTGAACTTTGAGCTTGGCTCTATTTTTTATTTTTTCATCATTTTTTTTGTATTATTTGTTTTTTTTTGTTTTTTTTCTTTTTTTTGGCAAAGTCTTCCTCAGACATAAGCGATTTCCCCCTATTCAACTGTTGAGGTTTCCTTAAATGACTGGCCTACCACTTGTCCAATTCGGGACTTGCCCATATTGTCATTCCATGCCTTCTGATAGGTTGCCCCCGTGATTCCTTCAATTTTCCTTGACTTAGGGGTATACCCATCTTGATCCTCTTGTTCTAACAATCTTGTAAACTTGGATAGTGGCTCGTAGGTTTCCCTACCTCATTCGTCGGCATAGTCGACTGAGTGATCGAAATCGTGAAGCAGGATTATGATTTCACTAGTCTCAAAAGGATCATTTTTGGATCTGCAATTTAGTGTGTTATGGAAAAGTAAAGAAGAGAAAGGAAAAGCAAGTTAAAGAGAATGAGTCAAAAGCAAGGATAAAGGGATGAAAATTTTTTTGAATTTCGATACACTTTTATTGATTGACTGGTAAAACAAGTTTTTTTCGCCCTTATTACATGAAAAGTCCCAAAGCCTTAGGCATAGCAGAGGGATAAACAAGACATTAAGGCAAATGATAAATTAATCTGGTGAACCATTTAAAATCGTGGGGAATTTGATAGCCTTTCAGCTACTGAGCTCTAGGCCCGACGGGCAAGCGATCACCAAATCAACATTGTTATCAAAACTATTCCCAACATCAACCACCACGACATTAACTTCTGAGCCTCCATGATTAGGCAGGGGATTCTTGACCACGTTAGGGCTTCCTACTTTAAAATCGATCCATTCGGCCTTGATCAAATCTCTCACTTTATATTTCAGAGCCATGCAATTTTTTGTGGAATGCCCCGGTGCCCCAGCATGGTAATCACAACGAGCGTTTGGGTCATATCCCCTTGGATAAGGAGGTTGCAATGGCTTCATGGGGCATGAAACCAACAGACCTTCCTGAACGAGGATTGGAAAAAGTTCGGAATATGTCATGGGAATTGGATCGAACTGCACCGGGGTGCGCTCATTGTTGGGATTCCTTGGGTTCTGATTATGGTTGGGTGGTCGAGCTACTTGCTGCGGGTGATGGTATGGCATGGGTTGCGGTATTGGAGCTCTTACCATGGGTGGGCAGAAGTGAGGAGTATGAGCTGTCGGGCCATAAGTGGCTGCGGCCACATAAGGATTGGGAGCTTGAATCATGGTAGGAGTGAATGGTCTCGGCGGAGCCGTCTTTTGATTAGAAGAGATGGAATTAGTTTCTCCGTCCCTTCTCCCAGGTGCCGGCTTCCTCGTCATGTTTGCCCCAGATGAGCCCTGAGTGATCTTACCCGTTCGTATTCCACTCTCCACTCTTTCCCCAATAGTCACGATGTCAGAGAAGTTGGCTGAAACACTACCAATCATCTTGCCGTAGAAAGGTGATGGGAGTGTGTCGATAAACATTGCGACTATTTCTTTTTCCAACAATGGGGGATCCACTTGCGCCGCTGTCTCTCTCCATCGTTGGGCATACTCCTTAAACGTTTCATTGTCCCTCTTCACCATATTTTGTAAATGAACCCTGTTGGGTGCCATATCCATGTTATACTTGTATTGTCTAAGGAAGGCATCTGCCAGGTCTTTCCAACAACGGATACGGTTCCGATCAAGGTGAGCATACCATGTAAGAGCAGCTCCTGCTAGACTATCTTGGAAGCAGTGGATCAATAGTTGGTCATTAGAAGAGTAAGATGCCATCTTTCGACAGTACATCGTGAGATGATTCTTAGGACAAGTCATTCCCCGATACTTGTCAAAGTCTGGCATCTTGAATTTGGGTGGGAGAACAACATCTGTGACTAAACATAGCTCCGAAGCATCTATTAGTCCAAAACCTCTGGCGCCCTCCATCATTCTTAAACGCTCTTCTAAAATCTCTATCCTTTCCCTTCGAGGAGCCGCGACCGCGCGGGTTGTATCTTGGAGGTTGGTCCCATAGGGGGTTCCGTATCCATACGGATAGCCGAATGGCTGGTTGAATGGAGGCAACACATGGGACTGGTTTACTAGGCCTGTATTTGGTGAGGGACCTTGAGGATGGGCCATAGCATAAGCCGGCTGGGTTATCTGGGCTTGTGTATTTTGGGCTTGGGCGTTGTAGGTTGGCTGGGCCATCGGGGCTTGTATGTTTTGGGTTTGGTCATGGGCTTGCGTGTTTTGGGTTTGGTAGGTTTGTAGGTCATGGGCTTGCGTGTTTTGGGTTTGGTGGAGTGGTGGCATGTTTGGTTGTGTGGGGTATGAAGCATGAGGATTTACCACTTGCTGGTTATGGGCGTCTTGTTGGTTGGCGAGTGGGGGATAGTACCCCGGGGGTAGGCCATAAAGTGGAAAGGGTACTGGGTTGCCGTCTAGACCGACAAATGTATGCTGTGCGTAAGACTGGCCGTAAGGTGGCTGGGTCTCAATGGCAGGGTTAGGTCTCCCGACATGAATGGTGAGAGGGGGTGTCGTTGTGTTAGGGAGTTGGGTTCTTGCTGGGTCAGAACCAAGGGGAGGTGGCGCGGTGGCAGGCTGCTGTTGAGCATCCTCAACACCCGCAGAGGAGCCTCCTTCGGTAAGTTTCTTTTCTAAGAGTTTAGTTAACTCCGCGACTCGCTCTTTCAGCTGATCGAACTCGGTTCTAAAGTTTCCTTCAACAGCTTCTGCCTCAGCCATGAGTTTCTTTTGGAGCCGGGTCTGGTAAGGATGCCTACCCGTGACGTTGGTGTCTCCTTTTTTTTTTTAAAAGAAAGAAGAAGAAAAAAATGTTAGGTGGAAATAGAAAGAAGAAAAATGTTGTGGGAAACCATCACAGACTTTGGCGAGTATCCTTTGACCATTCCTTAGAATTTATCATTCAAAAGTACTAGGTATGGTAATCATAGAAATTAATATGGGATAATTGTGAAGACAGAAGAAATCTTTCATCCTGAGGCGGGAGCCTCTAGCTCAGACATCTTCTTCGGGCAATTACAGCCCTTATTTCTTAAGTTTAATCCCATGTCAATTTCCCTAGATACTCAAAGGGTACATGACCAAAAGAGGATTATCTATTCACCCGAAGAATACTGTGTGTTTCAAAACGAGTCATTATTTCAATAACTCAGTAAATCTGCGGGTGGTAGATAATTCATTTTCTTGGATAATAGGGGAAAGCAAAAATGACGTAAGGTAAAGTAAAGTTTGCCCTTTTGTGGCCTAGGTCAGGTTTTGTTGAAAGTTTTCTCTAGGCCCTATGGTTTGTTTAAAAGTGGCTCTTCACACCAGGTAGCTTATTCTAGACTTCTAGAAGGTCACCAGAGCCAAGATCCTACCCATGACAGGGACGCAACAGTGGGGAACCACTAGGTGCGTATATCATGAGAGGTCGAACTCTGGTTAAGGTTCTCACGAACACCGGATAGGAAGTACATCCCATACGATTCCGTTACCAACCTCTCCTAACTTAAGCTTCATTTGGGGCCCGGGTATAGGGCGCCACTCATAGGTGTGTGCAAGTAATTGTGAGTGTAGTGTGTGGAAGGGCAGTCCATACCTTTTACCTTACCCCATTCTGGACAAAGAACAAACACAGAACAAATATACAAAGTCGTCTACCCTAGGGTTCAATAATTACAGGAAAGTAACATGGTCCTCTACCCTAGGGTTCAACAAGCATGCAAACATAGATAACGAAACAAATAATAATATACGATTAAAACAAGAACAAACTTTCACAACAATTAACAGAAAATAAAACAAGAGAGAAGAAATCCAAGCTAACAAAGGCTATATAAAAAAGAACATGCGCTTTCAATCAAACTGGCCTGACTCTCTTAAGTGTCCCCAGTGGAGTCGCCATCTGTCGCAACCTGGATCGCGACGGCGCGGCGAGAAAGAGAAGAAAAGTGTGGTATGGAATGAAACAGGGAGTCGCCACCAACGTTTTTATCCATAGGAAAAACATTGGGAAAAAACTAAGTTCAGTAAAGCACTGGTTAAAAAAATTGAAATCCAAGTTCGGGAATCGGTTACGAGTAGGGAAGGTATTAGCACCCTACATCGCCTGTCAAAGACAGTACCAAGATTGAAAGCACAATATAAATAGCCTTAAATAAAACAAGGTTTCTTCCCTTTTACTTGTTGTATTTTGAAAATGACAGAATAGAGTAGAGAACTGTACAGACCTAGAATGTCGAAGCGAGGTCAATGGAACGTTTCATCCGAATTAAACTCGACTTCGATATGAGACAGAGAGGGGAAGAGAATGCTAATAAGGCGTCATGCCTAAATTAGACATTCTCGGATAAAAAAAAAGGGATAGGAAAGAGATAAGCGGGACGTCTTGTCCTAAGTATCCCTTCCCTATGAATTGTGGCGAGGTTTGAACAAAAAAAAAACTAGGGGGAAATCAACAAGACGTCACGTCTAAATTAATTTTCACGGAAGCAACCAAAAAAAAGAACATTTATGAAAGAAACATGAAAGTAAGGGAATAAATCAGCAAAAAGGAATAAGAGAGATGGGCCCGACAGGAGTTGAGGTCCTGCTCCTACGTATTCTTGAATTATCAAGAAATCAGGGTTACGTAGTTCTGAATGTTGTTCTTTTAGGAAAAGACTTGGGAAATGATGGTGGATGTCATTAAGATGGGGAACTCATACAAGGCGAAGTTCTTCGCACGTATATGAATCCTAAAGAGGTTGTGTAGACGGGAGTGCTCCCGTACGACACCGTTTTAGAAAAGATTTGTTTCTTTTTTGACTTTTATTTAGATTTGAAAGAAAACAGAAGGAGAAATGAGTGAAAACCGAGTGGGAGAAGAGAAAACCGAGTGTGAAAGAGAAAAAAAAACCGAGTAAAAAAATGAAATACCGAGTGGAAGTAGCAGAAACCGAGTAAAAAAATGAGATACCGAGTGGAAGTAGCAGAAACCGAGTAAAGAATTGAGATACCGAGTGAAAGCAACAGGATACCGGGTGAAAAGTGAATACCGTGAGACTGAGTACGGTGTTGGAGTTGAGAAGAGCGAGGTACTGAGTAGTGAGAAGTGGTAAAAAGAGTTGTGGAGATCGGCTTAATGAGGGACAGTTTGTAGGAGCAGGGGTGAGGTCGGATTTGGTAAGGACCGAGTGTTTTGGGAGAAAGGGACGGTGTTGTGGCGTGAAGGACAATATGGTTGCTGGACGGTGTTGTATTTGGGGGTATTGGGACGGTGTAGTGTTTAAGGAGTATTGGAAATGCAGTTGTTGGGACGGTGTGGAGGGATTGGGACGGAGTAGGGCAGAATCGGATGGTGTTCAGGAATATAGATACGGTATGGTAAATTTAGGGGATCGGTGTGAAGGGCTACAGTGAATCGGTGGGGTTGATGAGGATCTGAGGGAAGACAGTGCTGTTAGGAAGATGCTGTTGGAATGATGTGGGTTGGAGGCTGAGACGGTGTGGGGTTCAAGGAATACGAAGATGGTGAATTGGGAGGTGTTGGGACAGAACTGTATGAAGGGAATGAATCCCTTAAGACTCTTGAAGTGAAATTTAGAAGTTTCCTCTCTTTTCAGCCCCTGGACCGTGTCAAGAACTTACTAGCCAACCCCTTGTACCTCTTCATGAAAGGTATTTATAGAGGGCTCTTGGACATGGGCCGAGTGGACAGCTCAAACTCCACTTGATGGAAGCGACCTGGCCACTAACAGATAGTGGGGGGACAATGGCTGATGGGAAATTTTTAATTCCTCCACTACCGCCCCCTTGTCTGCCACCTTTAGAAAGTGTAATTCCGAGTCAGCGTGCATAAGCATCCGGGCTCATTCCTCCGCTGTCAGGTTTGTGACCTCGGCTATGCAAGACATCGGTTTGATGTTCCAATAACCGGTCCGATGTGGCCTATTTAGAATCCGGACCGGTGTCACATTTACACTGGTCAGACCTTTTCAATGTTTGGGGTACCATGGGATCGGTGTTCTTCCTCGTGGCCCGAATCCACTGCCTCGGTCATCATCCATCCTTAGTGGGAGTGAATTCCGAGAGGAAAAGTGTCTTTTAAGCAAAAGGCCGAGTGAAAAGTATGCAAAAGTCGAGTGAAAGCTTTGCTCGGTTTTGCTTTGCTGGTCTGCGTGAGATTGTTGCGAAGAGCTGGGACGAGCAAAACAACTCAGATTGGCACATTCTCCTGGAACCGAGTGAAGAATGGCTCGGAAGTTGGTGAAAGGTGACTCGGAACTGGTGGAAATGGGCTCGGTGTTGATTATTTGAAGAAGGACGACTCAGAATTGGTTTGAAGAGTGACAACTCGGTATTAGGCCAATGGTTCAATCGGCCCTTATTTGAAAGATGAGTGAAGATTGGCTCAGAAATCCTTCCACTTGGTTGTTGTCACTCGGAAACCGATTGATGATTGGCACAGATCGGTCGGAACTTTAGCATTTTCACTCGGAAAAGGCTTGCTTCCCACTCAGGACTTCGAAACTGGATATTTTCTCTCGGAATGCATTTGGGAGGGAATCATCCACTCGGATTTACATCTAATCCGAGTCGCTTCACTTAGATTTAGGCTTAACAGGTCATACTCCACTCGGATTGATCCATTTTTGAGTCTTTATTCGGATTTCCCACCCAACAGGTCATACTCCACTCGGACATGCCCAAATCTGAGTAATTTCACTCGGATTTTCTCCATTCTGAGTAATTTCACTCGGATTTGATCCGTTCTGAGTATTTTCACTCGGACTTGCTAGTTTTTGGGCCATTCCACTCGGATATTTATTCAACAGGGGCATTTTCTACTCAGATTTGATCCTTTTTGAGTCATTTCACTCGGATTTGCCAGTTTTTGGGTCATTCCACTCGGATTTTTGTTCAACAGGTCTATATTCCACTCGGAAATGCTTCCATCATAGTCATCTTGCTCGGATCTGACCATCTTTGAGTTATTCTATTCAAATTTGACCATTCTGAATTGGAATTAAGTATAAAAAGAATCATTCCACTTGGACCGGACCAAAAGAGGTGTTCACACCACTAACTATTGATGTGAAAGAAATCCAATGATAATCGATGATGATTAAGAATGATGAGAATATTGAAACCGACTAAGAGGTGATGGTGAATTGATGATTATGGAGTGGTATTTTAGGATGCACAATGTGAGAAATGCATTGATTGGTATTTGCATCCATGACATATCATACGCTGTCTATATGGAACGTTAGGGTTTCAAATAGGTGGGCCTAGTGGGAGGCTGCCCTGTGCATGGGCAAATTATTTGTTGTTCCCTAGTGATTCGGTGGAATCATGAAGTTGTCCATAGTTTGGTGACGAGGCACCCTATGTGTGGGCCTGGTGGGTGGGCGACTCTATGATGAGCAAGTGACCCCGGTGTCCCTATGGGGCACGACTCTCTCGATGTATGCTCGGGAAGGGCCCATAGCACTTTTGGCAAGTGAGGAAATAATGTTAATTCGCAAGTCACAGGGTAACTAGTGCTACACATTTACTACTACAGTAGGGGTATAGTAAAATATAGTGGTTTGCATGCAAATAATGAGATAAGTGTACATATTTACTACTATAGTAGGGGCATAATAGCACACCTATGCTTGACCCACATATTATATGATGTTATTTCCCACAGTCAGATCCGTAATTTGATATTGATTCCTTTGTGCATATGCATTAGCCATAAGAGCATTTTGCATATAGCCAGATATATGCCGAGATTGTTAGCCCGTGGTGGCAATGGATAATTGATGAGTAAAGAAAAAAGAAAATGTGGTACTAACCTTAAATTGATGATTGTGCTTGACGTGATTATCAGCGATTTGGTATATGTATAAATGTAAATGTGTTGATTGAAACATGTGCTATATGTGAAATGATTTAATGTGTGGATGGATCATATGGTTCCATTAGGGACATATATTGTGCACATGTATATATGTGTTATCATAATGTGTGATATTAATCCATTTGGTATATATTACTCACCTCCTAGTTGTTATTTTTAAAGGTTCGTGTAGGTATGTTTGACATCCTACTTTTTTTTTAGAGATTGAGCATGGTGAAGGTAAATATGGAAGGAAAGCTTGTGTACCTTGGCTGACAATTTTTTTGTAAAACATATGATATAGATATATGTATAGTTGTGTATGAATATCAAATGGTGATGGATATTTATTTTGGGATTCACATGTGAAAATTAGACCTTGATATTTGAAAGGCTAATTTTTAGTTATGACCCTAACAATGAATGTTGACAAATGTAGTACTTGGTATATACCAATTATTGAATGAATGATATTTGGATTCATGCTTGATGAAATTATGATTATTATGATTATTGAAGATTATATAAAAGATGTATAATTGAATGAAATAATGGATTTATATGTATATTGAGGAAGTGGATGGGTCATATTTTGATCCAAAAGGTTTTAGGACATGAGACTAGGGTGTATAAACCCTATTATATATTTGAGACTTGTTGGCATTGGTTTGAAACATATTTAAGTGGTTTAAATGGTTTTAGGTATGCCATTACTCCTAAAATGCATTTTTATGCATAATCCCATAGTTAGGTCTCATGGTCATGAATCCTTGAGTGTGATTGAGTCTAGCAAGTCTTAATTGGTGTGTTTTAACTCCCTACAAAGTTTGGTGATGATTAGATATGATTAAGATAGATTTTGGTTGGCTAGAAACTAATAAAATCTAGTTTTTCTATATAATTAATTAATTAGTATGGTCCCTGGAATTAATTAAAGGCTTACTGTCAGCTCTGGGATTAGTTCTCGATCAATTTAATCGATTAAGCTCGGCACTTAATCGATTAACAACATTCTGTTTGTATGTTAATCAATTAAGCCCTCCTATTAATCAATTAAGTCATTGTTTTTGAGCTAGGTGCTGTTCTAGGATGAATTAGCTCTTGAATTCTTCACAAAAGTTGTAGATAATTGAGTTGTGAACATGTTTTTACTGAAATCACCCTATTTGGAGGTCTGTAGCTCTAGATATGCCTAAAATACTACAAGGTGCTCATGTTGAAAATTTGATGCATAACTGTTTTAGTTTTTCATGATTTGAGGTATCTTCAGGGCATAATTGGCCTTTGAACTCTGTATAAAAGTTGTAGATAAATATGTTAGGGAGGTGTGAAATTTATTTCACCTCAAATAGAGTTTGCTAACTCTCATTAGACATGAAATACCAGACCCACTGCAGTGAAAACTCAAATTTAGGAGGGGTTTGATCCGAACTTTTTATGATTTTCAATTTGGGACTAATAGGTGATATTTATTACATGTCCCATTATTTCTAAGACTAAAATTAAACTTTTCTCATATCACTTCTTATATCTTCATATATGGGAAGCGTGACTTGCAACACCTTAGATTCGTTTTCGAAAATAGGGGTTTAATTTTCGTAATTGAGAATAATTAAAAGTAAAAGGAATTCAATGTATAAAATACTGAGTAATTACCCCGGATCATCGAATAACCGATCTCATATATGAAGATATGAGGACGGTATCAGAGTGCACCTCGGACGACCGGACTTGAGACCGTCACAAGGGAAAAAGCGAAAGATAAAATAATTTCAAGAGTGATTAAAACATTTACCGAGAGAGGATGAAAGGTACTTCGTCGGTTTATTCTAACAACAAAATATATTTTCATAAATAATAATAAAAATATCATTAATACATTTTCAAGGTCATTAATGAAAATTAGGCATACACATCTGGTCTAATTTTCCTACAGACCTCCTAAAATCATCCGTTGTCAAACTAATTTCAAAATAAGCATACAAAATGAATACATATATGCCGGCCAAGGCTCATTCACATCTCCTTTCATATTTGCCTTCTCCAATACTCGACCTCCAAAAAGAGTAGGGATTCATCGCACCTATATCAACCTTAAAAATGGCAACAGGGAGGTGAGTAACATAACCCAAATAAATTAAAGTCATACATTATGATGAGATTTATGCATGGGTGTATTACATTCAAATTCAGGATAACACCACACACATGACACATCACTCCTTCTCAGTACAATACATGTTCGAATACACATATTCACAAGGTAATATGATATATATATCTATATATATATATATATATATATATATCCTAATATTTTCAATAATTATCACACATTAAATGTTAGCACCTCAGCTTACTTTCTCTCTATTCAACCATCATCCATCACCATCTCAGCTATCAACTAGGCATATCTCGGCTATATGCAAATGCTCTTAAAGCTAATGCATATGCACAATGGAATTACTTTCAAGTGCGGATCCGACTGTAGGCAAACAACATAATCAATTGTGGGACAAGCATAGGTGTGCTACTATGCCCCTATTGCAGTAGTAAAATATGTACACTTATATCCAATTACATGCGTGTTCAACATCATATTTTACTGGTACCAAACCGTCCCCGCCCATCTGTAGCACTAGTCACCCTGTGACTGCGGATTAACATCATGGCCGTACTTGCCAAATGTGCTACGGGCCCCTCCCGAACACACATCAAGAGAGCCGTGCCCCGTCGGACACCGAGGTAACTCGCCCACCATAGAGTCACCCACCCACTAGGCCCACCACATAGGGTGCCTCTTCACCGAACTATGGACAGCTTCGTGATTCCCAGAATCACTAGGGAAAATACAATAATATACCTGTGCACTGGGTCGCCCTCCCACTGGGCTCGCTCAATGGAACCCCTAACATTCCATATAAGCAGCAATTGATATGCCATGGATGAAAATGCCAATCAATGCATTCTCACACTATGCATCCTAAATGCCACTCAATCAATCATTAATTCACGACCACCACTTAGTGGATTTCAACGTTCACAACCTTTACAAATTTTCGTTGGAACTTACACACACCGGCAGTTAGTAGCAATCATAATTATCAGTTCATATATTCATCATTGGGACATTTCCCTTTATTGATTTCGACTCAAATATGGTATCATCATATTCCATATAATATCTGATCCGGCCTCTATACCGGTACTAGAGTACGGATATCCCTTCATCCATTCTGTATACAATACAGACTCAGTAGTTAAAACATCAGACATAAAAATCGGTCTCCCCTCACTAGGACACCGGATAATCATACAACACCGGTCTAAAACCTCAGCCATCTACTAACTCTAGTGGCTGGTCCCACACCGGGTTATTGACTCCAGCTCAGTTCAGTGCAACAACATATTCATCATCCAAATACATGCCACACAACATCAATCATTCTAAATGCACTCAAATCATGAAATCATCACATTGTCTACATAGGCAATTAACAAGCACAATCATATACACATATTTTCACATTAGGAATGGATGAAATCATGCATTTAGAATAGTTACCCACTCCTACCTCAAGAGAAGTAGTAATTATTGTCGTCAGAAGGTTCCGCCACGTAGCCGGGGTTATCTCCTACATCACAATATATCACACAATCAATTTCCCATTCAACCACATTGGCCTAACGTTCATATTTATTTACTTGGTGACATTCGGCGTCTTAACTCTCGATTTTATTTATTTCACTCGTTCAGCCACCACCACCACGGTTTAGGTGTCTGCATTTATTATTTTGCACATTCATTACCGAACCCAACACCGGTTTCCCACATTAATGGTTCCCAACAACCATTAAGCTTCATTAATGGCCATTCACCATTAATAATAGCATCTCACCTCACCAAAAATAGTTATTTAACATAATAAATGCTTCTCTATTTATATCTCACATTTTCCACACAAAAACCCGAAGACCCATAGTTTATACTCTTGAGAAATAACAAGATCTTACCTCAAGAGAAGAAATGAGAGAGTTTTCCAAGAGAGGAAAAATCCACACGAAAATAAGGAGGAAGAAAGAAGAGACTTCAAGCTCCAAGCTTTCCTTCAAGCACGAAAATAGGAGAGGAAAAGCCACCATTTTTGCTTAAGGTTTTTGGAAAGAAAAAGAAGAAATGGAGAAGAGTATAGAAGAAGGAAAGTGAAGTACAAGTTATAAGGAACCAAAATCTAACGGGAATAAGAAGGGAAAAGTGGACCATTTGGCTTTATTTTTAATTCCTCAATAATTATTCATCATTTTATGATGTACAGGGTCATTGTTTGGGCTCAATACCATATCCAAAAATTATTCCGAGTATTCCATCGGATTCCTAATACTATTCTTAATGGCCATGACCAATATCATCCCATTCGGGGATACTTGGTCCGATACCCATATTTCAACCAGGCTCATTTTCAGCTTATCCAGTTCCAATAAATCATAGACAACTCCCAAAATTCTTAATTCATTTATTCCTAATATTTTGGAACATTAAATAACCCAAATATAATTATTTAATATTTAGCTTCTCAATTAATCCTTTATTTTTAAAATTTAGGGTGTTACAATCCACCCCACCTAAAAAGAAATTTTGTCCTTGAAATTTAACATACCGGATTCGAACACATCGGGGTACCATACTCGTACATTGTCCTCACGTTCCCACATGAATTTCTCAGTATTTCCATGCTTCCATGCAACTTTCATGAAGGGTACCAATTTGTTTCGTAGCGTCTTAACAGAGCGTTCAACAATACGAACGGAAATAGGAGGGATGGACAGATCGTCCCGCAAATCAACATCGTCCATCGGAATTACATGTAGAGGGTCATGGACATATTTCCTTAACTGGGATACATGGAACACATTATGTAGATTAGACAGGTGTGGAGCAAGTGCAATCCGATATGCAACATCGCCAATCCACTCTAGATCCTCGTAGGGTCCAATGAACCTCGTGCTTAACTTCTTACTTTTTAAAGCTCTTCCAATGCCCTTATCTATTGATACTCTTAAAAATACTTGATCGCCAACTTGAAACTCGAGTGGCTTCTGCCTCTTATCATAATAACTCTTCTACCGATCTTGGTCAATTTTCATCTTTTCTTGTGACGTCTTGATTTGTCCATTTGTCTCTACAACTAACTCCGGCCCCAAATTCAAACTCTCTTCGGTTTCAAGCCAACACAACGGAGTTCTATATTTCCTACCATATAACGCTTCATATGGAGCCAGACCAATGGAACTGTGGTAACTATTGTTGTATGTAAATTCAATCAGTGGTAGGAATCTTTCCCAACAACCAACGTGCTCCAATACACAAGCCCGTAATAAATCTTCAAGGCTTTGAATTGTCCGCTCAGATTGCCCATCCATTTATGGATGATATGCCAAACTGAGCTTCAGTTTGGAATCCATTGCCTCGTGCAAGCTTCCCCAAAATCGAGAAGTGAACCATGGGTCGCGATCCAACACAATACTCGAAGACACACCGTGCAGCCTAACCATCTCCTTTATGTACAGCCGGGCTAAATTCTCTAATGAACTTTTCATATTCATGGGCAAGAAGTGAGCACACTTCGTCAACGAATCTACGATCACCCATATAGCATTTTTCCCAATACGTGTTCTGGGTAGTCCAAAAACAAAGTCCATGGCAATGTCATCCCATTTCCATACTGGAATATCAAGGGGTCTCAGATAACCAGATGGTTTCTAATGTTCAACCTTCACCATTTGACAAATAATGCAAGAGGCTACATAATTAGCCATATCCCGCTTCATACCGGGCCACCAGAAATTCTACTTCAGATCTTGATACATTTTTGTGGCACCAGGATGTATGCTCAATACACTCTTATGTGCTTCTTCAAGTACCAATCTCCTTAGATCACCACCAGATGAAACATAAATCCGGTCTTTCACATGCCAAATGCCATCACAGCCTTTCGTTAAAAACAGATTCTTCCCATTAGCTTGAGCTTCCTTTATCTCAATCAAGTACTCATCCTTCGGTTGTTGCAACTTCATGGTCTCGAGGAACACATTTGCTACCGTCAACATTTCAAGAGACATCTTTTTCGGAGTATATACTTCTGCACCCACGTTCAAATTCTGAATTTGCTCAATGAGCTCCATCTCTTTCACCGTCATAGTGGAAACATGGAACGATTTTTGACCCAAGGCATCGACAACCACATTTGCCTTTCCAGGATGATACCTCAATTCAAACTCATAATCCTTCAAAAACTCCATCCATCGTCGTTGGTGCATATTGAGCTCCCTCTGATCAAATAAATATTTTGGACTCTTATGATCACTAAAGACCACAAACTTCGAGCCATACAAATAATGTCACCACAACTTCAAGGCAAACACCACCGCTGCTAATTCAAGATCGTGAGTGGGGTAGTTAACCTTATACGGTCACAACTGTCTCGACGCATAGGCTATCACACGTTCTCCTTGCATCAACACGCAACCAAGACCAAGCTTAGAAGCGTCACAATACACCAAGAAATCATCTAGTAAGTCTGGCAAAGCCAACACCGGAGCAGAAGTGAGTCTAACTTTCAACTCTTGGAAACTCCTTTCACAATCAAGGCCTTACACAAATGGTTGATTCTTACAGGTTTGCTTTGTAAAAGGCAAAGCCAGTCGGGAAAATCCCTCAATAAATCTCTGATAATAACTGGCAAAACTAAGAAAACTCCTTAGTTCCATCACAGACGTCGGTCTTTCCCAAGCCAGCACGGCTTTAATCTTAGATGGATCAACTGCCACACTGTCCTTGGAGATAACATGTCCAAGAAATTGGACCTCGGATAACCAAAATTCATACTTGGAAAGCTTCGCATACAACTCTTTTTCTCGAAGGACATTAAGCACAAGGCAAAGATATTCCTCATGTTCTTCATGACTCTTAGAATAGACAAGGATGTCATCGATAAACACCACCATAAACTTATCAAGATATTCGTGAAAAATGTGATTCATGTAATCCATGAAATCACAGGTGCATTCGTCACACCAAAAGGCATTACTACATACTCGTAGTGGCCATACCACATTCGAAAAGCAGTCTTTGGGATATCTGCGGTCTTCACCCGAATTTGGTGATATCTGGAACGTAAATCGATCTTCGAGAACACAACGGCGTCCCTCAATTGATCCAAAAGATCGTCAATGCGAGGTAAGGGATATCGGTTCTTAATAGTCAACTTGTTAAGTTGTTGATAATCCACACATAACCTCATACTCCCATCCTTCTTTTTCACCAATAAAACAGGCGCACCCTACAGAGACACACTTGGGTGAATAAATCCTCGTTTTAATTATTCTTCAACTTGTCTCTTCAACTTAGTTAATTCCATAGGAGACATCTGATATGGCGCTCAGGAAACAGGTTTCGCTCCCGGAATAAGATAAATAGAAAACTCTACCTTGCGTGGAGGAGGTAAACCAGGTACCTTGTCAAGATATACATCTAGAAATTCAGATACAATAGGAATTTTTAAAGGATTAGGACCATTTGTCCCATCGGCAAGGAATAATAATATGCAAAGTTGAGTTATACCTTGCACATTTAATTTTCCCGCATCGGAAGAAGGGATAACGACAGTCTGTTGTCGATAGTCAACCAAGACTTTATTGGCAGAGAGCCAATCCATGCCAAGAATAATCTCCAAACCCTTCATAGGTAGGAAAATGAAAGAATTAACAAACTTCCTTCCTTCTCAGAGCATAACGACGTTATCACATCGGTTAACTGTCCTAAGGCAAGTACCGGTTGGGGTAGTAGCCACAAGGGCATTTTTTGCTAAGCACACCGACAATCTCAACCACCGAACACAGTCCTCGAATAAAAAAGAATGGGTCGCACCCAAATCATAAATAACATGCATAGAATTTCCAAGTATTTCGCACTTACTTTCAACTAGGTTATCGGCTCGAGCTACTCTTCTCCAGTCACAGTGAATACTCTTCCCGCAGTTGGTTAGTTAGCACCATGATTAGGACCATTCCGGCCACTATTGCCATTACCTCGGTCGTTCCCATTACCACAACCATTGCCACCATTACCGTTGCTATTTCCATTTCAACCACCATTGCAGCCTCCATTACCGGCTCCACGACCACGACCTCTAAAAGCACCATAGCTACCATGGTTACCATCATTGCGAATCACCATATCCGTGGCATTCAAAGGACAATCAGGACGAATGTGGACGAATGTGCCCTAGTTGGTTACATCTATAGCACACTACCATCTCTTCATGTTTATATTCTTGAGCCAAATGGTTTCCACCACATAGGAAACAACGAAGACTTTAGCCACCACCTCGGCCACCATTAGTACCATGCCTTCCGCCACCTCATCCACCTTTAAAAGAAGAGGAACCATGTATAAATTTGTCTATTTTTCTTGAAATCACCTGTCTTCTTGAAGCTAGAGGATTGGCCCTTCAATCTTTGGTCATGTCCAGCATCATTCTTGGGCACCACATCGTTCTCTTCAAAGATTCTACATTTGTTCATAAGAGTAGGAAAACTCCTAATCTCTTGATGACAGACCACCTTGTTGATCTCTTGGCGCAATTTGTTCTTAAACTAGATGCATTTTGAAGCTTCAGTGCCTTCCTGTTGGAAAAGAGGGTAAAACACACATAGTTCTTCAAACCTTGAGGCATATTCCTCCACCGACATACTTCCTTGTTTGAGCTCCATAAACTCAAGCTCCTTCTTATTCTTACAACACTCAGGAAAATATTTCCTAAGAAACTCCACCTTAAAATTCTCCCAATCTAAAGGAGTGTGAGCCGCAACCATACACCCACGAGTAAGAATCCACCAGGATTCAGATTTATCTCAGATCATAAACACTACGTATTCGACCTTCTGAGCTCCAGTACATTCCATGCTTACGAATATCCATTCTAAGTCACGGATCCAAACATATGCGTCTTCTAGTTTATAGCTTCCATGAAATTCGGAAGGCTTCTGCTTGAGAAATCGGTCAAGACCATGATTTGGCTGACCAGCGGGTTGTTGTTGCCGTTCTAAGATATCGACAAATCGATTGAAAGCTTCAGCCATAGCGGCTGCGTCAATAGTACGCCTTTTTGCCATTAATCACTCTATGCACACAATACAAACATAATTAGGAACCTTATGTTTCTTTCCTCAATATACATCAATCATTATTAACTATCATCAATATAAATATCATCATAATGTATTCACAATCTGAAGGTAAATAGGGAAAGAAAATGCCTGGCCGAGAATAATATGAACACAATATAAAATAGTGAGCAATCAATGCTCTGATAATGCTTCTCTATAACTATAACATGTCAATATCAAGGGACAATCACTCTTTAACAACATTTAATTCATCAATGAGCAATCAATGCCCTGATACCAGGTTGTAACACCCCGGATTCATTTTCGAAAACAGGGGTTAATTTTTTACAATTTAAAATAATTTAAAGTAGAAGGAATTCAATGTATAAAATACTGAGTAATTACCCCGGATCATCAAATAACCGATCTCATATATGAAGATATGAGGACGGTATCAGAGTGTACCTAGGACGACCGGACTTGAGGCCGTCACAAGGGAAAAATGGAAGATAAAATAATTTTAAGTGTGATTAAAACATTTACCGAGAGAGGATGAAAGGTACTTCGTCGGTTTATTCTAACAACAGAATATATTTTTATAAATAATAATAATAATATCATTAATACATTTTCAAGGTCATTAATGAAAATTAGGCATACACATCTGGTCTAATTTTCCTACATGACCTCCCAAAATCATACGTTGTCAAATTAATTTCAAAATAAGCATACAAAATGAATACATATGTGCCGTCCAAGGCTCATTCACATCTCCTTTCGTATTTACCTTCTCCAATACTCGACCTCCAAAAGGAGTAGGGATTCATCGCACCTACATCAATCTTAAAAATGGTAACAGGGAGGTGAGTAACATAATCCAAATGAATTAAAGTCATACATTATGATGAGATTTATGCATGGGAGTATTACATTCAAATTCAGGATAACACCACACACATGACACATCACTCCTTCTCAGTACAATACATGTCCAAATACACATATTCACAAGGTAATATCATATATATACATATCCTTATATTTTCAATAATTATCACACCTTAAATGTTAGCACCTCGGCTTATTTTCTCTCTATTCAATCATCATCCATCGCCATCTCAGCTATCAACTAGGCATATCTTGGCCATATGCAAATGCTCTTAAAGCTAATGTATATGCACAACGGAATTACTTTCAAGTGTGGATCTGACTGTGGGAAAACAACATAATCAATTGTGGGATAAGCATAGGTGTGCTACTATGCCCCTACTGCAGTAGTAAAATGTGTACACTTATATCCAATTGCATGTGTGTTCAACATCATATTTTACTGCTACCAAACCGCCCTCGCCCATCTGTAGCACTAGTCACCCCGTGACTACGGATTAACATCATGGCCGTACTTACCAAAGTGCTACGGGCCCCTCCCGAACACACATCGAGAGAGTCGTGCCCCGTCGGACACCGAGGTAACTCGCTTACCATAGAGCCACCCATCCATTGGGCCCGCCACACAGGGTGCCTCATCACCGAACTATGGACAGCTTCGTGATTCCCAGAATCACTAGGAAAAATACAATAATATCTCGTGCACTGGGTCACCCTCCCACTGGGCCCGGTCAATGGAACTCCTAACATTCCATATAAGCAGCAATTGATATGCCATAGATGCAAATGCCAATCAATGCATTCTCACATTGTTCATCCTAAATCCACTCAATCAATCATCAATTCACGACCACCATTTAGTGGATTTCAACGTTCACAACCTTTACAAATTTTCATTGGAACTTACACACACTAGCAGTTAGTAACAATCACAATTATCTGTTCATATATTCATCATTGGGACATTTCCCATTATTGATTTCAACTCAAATATGGTATCGAACATCATAACATATTTTCATTATCATATTCCATAAAATATCTGATCCGGCCTCTATACCGGTAACAGAGTACGGATATCCCTTCATCCATTCTGTATACAATACAGACTCAGCAGTTAAAACATCAAACATAAAAATCGGTCTCCCCTCACTAGGATGTAACATCCCAAATTTTATAAAAATGAATAAATATGTGGAATAAATATTGAATAATTATAAATGAATTTATGAGTGTCCCAAAAATTTTGAAATAATTAAATTGGGATTTATTATGGATATTTATAATTTATTAAGCTTATAGGAGTTAAAATTATACCCGGTTAAAATATGGGTGTCAGACCAAGTATCTCCGATTGAGATGCCGTTGGTCAGGGCTTTTAAGAATATTATTGGAAATCCGAATATATCTTCAGAATAATTTTTGGAGTTAGTATTAAGCCTGAATCGAGATCCTGTATGTTGTAAAATGAAAAATTTTAATGAGGGGATTAAAAATTAAAACAAAAACCCTTCTTCTCCCTCTCTCTTTTTCGTTGGCCTCTCTCCCTCTCTTTCATTCACTTTTCTTTTCTTCCTCTCCCTCCATTCTTCTTCTCCAAAACCATTCACTCCCTCTCTCCCTCCATAAATCATTTTTCATCCAAAAGCTTAGGATCTAATGGAATCATGAGGCAAGGAAGGCACTTGGAGCAAAGCTTGGCTCATCTTTTCTTCTCTTCATCTCATTTTCGTTTTGGGGTTTAAGCTTGGATAATGAGATAAGATCTTGAACACCCATGGCTCTTGTTTATGGTTTTGAGTCTATTTATGTATTGTGATGGAAGATTGGGTGTTGTTTTGATGGAAAATGGCTTAAGGAACCAAACCCTAGGTGGGATAACCATTGGGGATTGTTATTGATGTTGATAATGAATGGGATATATTGTTGTTAGCCTAAGGATGTTGGAAATTATGCATAAGAATGGTTGGAATTGATGATTGTGGGTTATTGATGAAAACCCTAGGTTTAGGAATTTAGGGCTTTTGGCCAATTGATAAGTATTAATGATTTATGCTTTAGAATGGGTCTTGGAAAGATTGGAATTCATTATTTGTGGTGATGGTTAGGTTTTAATGGAACCCTAACTTTAATATATTGGGGGAAAATGTAAAATGTGAGTGGAACGTATGTTTAATGATGTTAGAGAATGATGTTAATGATGAGAGATAGCCATTGATGATGAATTGATGAATCTTGATAATGGTTGTTGAGTGTTGATGAAAACCCTTGTCCTAAGAATTTGAAGGAATATATGCATTGTGGTTAGGAAGGTTAAATTGAATGTGGGTAAAAAATACCCAATGTAGGTGTTAATATGAGTATGAAATGATGAATATGAACACCAAAGCCATGGTGAATGTGAGGGGTTAGTGAAATGAGCATGTGTCTTGATGGGGTCTTAGACCATTGGTGTGCCATATGGGATTGTTGATGGATAATGGTTTGATAGGAGCCAAGTGGCTCATGATGAACTTGAATGGGAAATGGATAGTTTGAGTAATAAGGAACATATTACGAATGATGAGAGTGATATTGATGTCATTGGACGTAGTTGGCCCTTTGAGATCTAGAGAACCTTGGTTCTGGGAAAGGAATTCCCGAAGCCTAACACAATGGTATGAATTGGTATTTTAGCAAGTCTAGGACTTGATATTGGGCTTTATGATAAGTTAGCAAATGTTTAGAATTATGAGGAATGCCTTGAGATGGCTTATTAATTGTATGAATGCATATGTATATTGTGTAGATTGTATTCCGGGTAATGCGGCAGAGTATTTAGAGCATTGGAATCGTTGCGATTCTTCCCTCGAGGTAGGAGAGGAGTTTTACATTCTAAATGCATGAGTTATATAATTGATGATTATTGTATGTAAGGATACTCATGCTGCCTTGCCATAGTTATGTTGAATGATGAAATAATTGATGATGTGATGAATGTCATGCTTGAAAATTTGTTGATCTTGGGAGTTACACATGTATGAATGAGATGGTAATGAATGTGTAGTGGTCCCTTGATGGGAATTGATGCATTGTAGGTTTGAGTCATATTAGAGAACATAAAGTGCATCTTTATGAATAATCATGGAAGTGGATAGGTCACATTTCCATTTAATGGATAAATTTTCATGTAGAAGTCACCTACAAGTCATAATATATATGTGAAACTTGTTTGCATGGTTGGTTAGGGCCAAAGTGGCTTAATTTGAAATTTCACATGCTTGGTTTAGCCAAAAAGGACTTGAAATGCTTTTGGTACATACTTTGATCTAGGAAATAAATTAAGGGATGAGACTTGTTGGAGAAAGTCACATTTATAGATGTGAACATAGATCCATAGAGAGTTTAGACCAAAACATAACCAATTGTAATTTGATATGTCATGTAAAATGCCCAAAATATGCATAAAACTACCTTATGACTTAGATTTTGATTGGGATGGAATTTGGGCTTGAAACTTTGCCACATAATTGATATTAGGGTAGGTAAGTTGTGTATAAAATTTCATGCAAATCGGAGTTAAATAGCCTAGTGAAAAGGGGTCCTAAAGTTACAAAAAATATAAGGGCCAAAAAGCTGCAGAATGAGACTTACAGCAATGAGATCCAAGGCCAGTGGAATTTCCCACGGCCAGTGGATTTCCCCACTATCAGAAATTTCCAACTGCTCTATTTTCCTTGCAGTTTTTGGCCTGTTTGGGCATCTTAATGATGTTTTTGGCCTCCGACTTCTTCATGAAAGTTGTATATAATTGTGTTACGGAGGTGTGAGAATTAGCCTTACTTTAATTAGAGTTTACTAACTCTCATTAGGTGAAAAATACCAAACCTACTGCATTGAAAAATTCAAGTTTAAGAGGGTTTTGAACCCAACTTTTTATGGTTATCAAATTGGGACTAATTGGTGTTATTTGTGACATGTCCCACTATTTTTAAGACTAAAAATGAGCTTTCCTAATGTCTTGATATTGAAATTTGTCTTGAGCTCATTAGTATCCAAAACCCTTTTTTATTCTATAAAATCAAGAGATTATATTAGGGGTAAACCACTGAGGTGTGTTTGGTGGTATTTGATGTTGACCCAAGATATTAGCAAAGTGTGCACGCCTAAATCAAGTTAGGAAAACACGAATTTCCACCACCATTGATGTGATATAACAAATGATAATGAGAAGCAAATATTATGGTTATATGACACGCTTTACATGATAATGAAATTAATAAGGGGACAATTGAATGGCAATGGGTTGTGTAAATCATTGAATTTGATATGATGTTGATGATGATTAAAAGTGGATGATGCCACATTGAGTGATGATTAATGATGTTGAATGAAAAGGGATATTATTGTTAAACATACCCTTGGTTTAATGGTGATTATTATTATTAATGTTTATAATGCCATTGTGTTTGATACAAGTGTAATCTTGTATATGTAATTTGAATTGTGTTGGCTAGCATGTGATACTATGAACTTGAAATGTGTTTATTAACAAGACTAGTTGGTTTCCATACGTGGATTAATGCTATGATAATTGATATGCCTTTAATTACCATGCGTGGTTTGATGTGAATGTAAATGTTGAGCCTTGAGGGGCCTTGTGATTAATTGTATACCAATGATGATAAAATTAAATATATAATATACCCTTATGTGAGAGGGTGAGATATCCTTGTGAGGTTGATTGACATATGCATTATTGCATTTTGCATTCATGGCATGGCATAACATTGATATTATGTGGTTGCGATCACAATGATGAAAGATCCTGTGGGATTCTGTGAAGGGAGTACCCCTTGTGAGGCGGGAACCCAACATGATGATGATATGGTATTGAGCTAGTGGTTGCGATCACCTGGTCGTGGAAAGTGAAAGGCCCTGCGGGGACCATTGTATGATGATAAACCAGTGGTTACGATCACTTGGTATTTGAAATGAAAAAGGGCTTGCGAGCTCCTATGGTGCCCGTGGTTGCGATCACGAGGTGGGAGTACCCCTTGTGAGGCGGGAAACAATTATGAATTGTTGAACGTGGTTACGATCACGAGAAAGCACCTTGCGAGGCTGCTAGAGGGAGTACCCCTTGCGAGGTGGGAAACCCATGTGAATGAATAATATGGTGGTTACGATCACCTGAGGAAATGAAATGGATCCATTGCATATGCATTAAACAGTTGACATATGCATTAGCCATAGGTGCATGGCATTTGAGATGGGATGACCATGAGAGATGAGAAACCCCTTACGAGGAGGAAGTGAATAAAGATTTAATAAAATGATGATGATGATTGTGAATGCCCTTAATGATAAGTGGTAATGTGATTGTGTATATGCTTGTGCTTTTTTATGTTGTGAATTACGATCCATGATGTTTGTATGCCTATTATATTAATGAGGTGATGATTGAATGATGATTTAATGGTTTTATAGCAAAGCACACATGATGATTATATGCATATACAAATGATCACTGTGAACACTTATTTCATTCTGGTCGATCCACAAGTAAAAAAAATACAAGTAAAAAAAGAAAAGAAGAAAGAAAAAAAGAATACAAGTAAAAAAAGAAAAGAAGAAAGAAAAAAAAGTACAAGTAAAAAAGAAAAGAAGAAAGAAAAAAAAGTACAAGTAAAAAAAAGAAAAAAATACAAGTAAAAAAGAAAAAAAATGACTCGGAAATGATCATTTCCGAGTGAAGGGACTCGGAATGATCATTTTCGAGTAAGACATGGTCCCTGGCCTGTTTTCGCCCAAGCGGGTGATGGTTCGCTCAAGCGAGACATGTCACGCCTGAGCGAGATTGATACCCGATGCATATTCCTTTCCTTCGAATGATGAAATCCGAGTAGAATTACTCAGAACAATGAAATCCGAGTGGAATTACACAGAAATGACCAAAACTGAGTGGAATTACTCAGAATGGAGCGAATCCGAGTGGAATACTTCACTGTTGGTGGAAATCCGAGTGGAAACTTCCCTATCAAAGCCATTCCGAGTGAAAAGTTGTTGATCTTGAGGAAATATGTCCCTATTAAAAGTAAATCTGAGTGGAAGCTGTCCCACTGCAATCATTCCGAGTCCAATTTCCAAGTTCTGACTAAAAAGCAGGCAGATTCCAAGTGAAAATGCCAAGTTTCCAAATTCTGAGTAAGAATAAGGCCAATTCCGAGTGAAAACAAGGCCAATTCCGAGTCAGATTACCAAATTTGAATTTCTGAGTAAGAAATATACAATTCTGAGTGAAAATAAGGTCGGTTCCGAGTGAAATGTCTGAGATCCAAATTCTGAGTGGAGGGAAGACCGACTCCGAGTGCGTTGAAAAGGCTGAGAAAAGCTTTTCTGATTGAAGAGAACAGGTTGATTCCCGGGCAAGCATATCCGAGTGGTCAGATTCTCAATTTCTCAATTCTGATTGAGGTGTAAAGGATGACACCGAGTGCTGCAGTATAAAGCCAATTCCGAGCATATCGTGATTGAAATATGAAGCCAATTCCGAGTGAAGTTATCCGAGTCATCAGATTTTCCTAAAGTATCGAGGACGACTCCCCTTTATGAATCCGAGAGGGTTGAAGTTCATTTCCAAACCGGCTGACAATATTTCAACTGAATAAGTGTAAAGTTAAAGAAAGAATGGCTTCAAGCAGAAGGATTGCCGAACAAGATTTCTCCGAGTGCTGATTGAACCATTCCAATGAAGGAAGATATGAAGCTATACCGAGTGAAGAATCTTCAATCAACGCCGGGTGAAGAATCTTCAATCAACACCGAGTGATGCCTCTTCAGTCAGAACCGAGTAAAGTATTCTTTTTCGAGCTGTCCTTAGACCATTTCTGAGTCGTCTTTTAAGCCATTTCCAATTCTGAATCATTATTCAACCATTCCGAGTCGTACTCCGACCATTTTAGTCGGTTCTGAGTCATTCGTCACTCGGTTTTTGTATAAATAGCTTCTTTTCACTCGGTCTTGTGAACAGAATTCACGTTTTCCACTCAGATTTTGTAGAGAAGGTAAAATCCGACCCATATTCCCACCGAGTGCCCTTGCTGACTTGGATTTCCACTATCCAAGTGGATCTTTGACTTGTGGGGGGCGGCTGACAAAGTGACAAAGGAAAGGCCCACTAGCTGCCGACCCCTATAGCTGCCTAGGTGCAAGCTGTGTCCACCAACTCCATCCAGGCTGGCCAAGTGGGGCAGCTGACAAGGAAAAATAATAAAAAAGGACCACTTGCCTCTGCTAGTGGGTGTCCAGGACCTCTATAAATAGAGAGGATCCTGGAGCCTTCAGAAGGGGAGGAAAAATTTTTGGAAGGGAAAAAGGAACACCAGCGATCCTTCTCTTTTCCTTTCACTGTCTGAAACCCCTCACAATCCTTCACTCTCCTCTTTCCCTCTCAAACCGAACCACACACACACACACACCTCATAACCCCTCCAAACCAAACATATACCTCACACCCCCCTCCAATTCGTCCTCACTCCTCTCACTCAACCGTCCTCACTCCTCTCTCCAACCGTCCTCAATCCTTCACCTCCTTTCAACCACACCGCCCCCTTTTCCCTCTAAACACTGCCCTCCTCAAACTCCTCTCTCTAATCCGTCCTCACTCCTCTCACTCAACCGTCCTCACTCCTCTCTCCAACCGTCCTCAATCCTTCACCTCCTTTCAACCACACCGCCCCTTTTCCCTCTAAACACCGCCCTCTTCATTTTTTTTACTACCCCCTTATCTTAAAACGCTATCCCACTCCCTTACTCACCCAACCGTTCTCCTCTCAACCAACCAGCACCCTTCATCCTCTCTAACACCGTCCTCCTTTGAAAACTAACCAGCACCCTTAAAATCCTCTCCACACCGACCTCTTCCTTCAACCCCAACACCGTCCTCTTTCTCCTCCTAAACATATCCAAACTTTTCTCAACCCCCCTACTGTTTTCTCACTCGGTCAGCACACTCTTCCACTCGGTGTTCAACCTTCACTCGGCATTCTACCTTTTCACTCGGTATTCCACCTTTTCACCCGGTATTCCATTTTCCCACTTAAATAAATAGTTGTTATTTTCTTTCCTTTTCTTTTTTAACCCTTTCTAGGTTTGTAATAAATATGTAACAAAAAATAAGTACTTCATACATTCTATTCGGACTAGAATAAAGTTGGTAATGATTATTATTATTCTCATTATTATTGCAATTTTTTTTATTAAAAATGGTGGAGCGAGATTAATTTGGACGAGATGTCCTGTTAATCTCATGTAAATATTCCGTGCTTATTTTTGTTTATTCTTTGTATAACTTGTCATCTCGTATATTTTTCTTTCATGAAGAAGTAAAAATAATTATTAGACTAATTATAATATGCGTTATCATATTGAGGTAACCATTTTTATAACGAACAGTTGTGAGGTGCTAATACCTTCCTCACCTGTAATCAGACTCCCGAACATGGAATTTCATTTTTATAACCAGTGCTTTAACAAAGGTTTTCCCGGTATTTTATCCTAAAAAATATTGGTGGCGACTCCCTGTTTATATATAAAAGATCGTTTTGAGGGTCGGCCGTGCCGCCGCAATCTCGGTCGCGACAGATGGCGACTCCACTGGGGAATTAGAGAGTCAAGCCAGTCAATTTGATAGCGCATATTTTAATTAGCATATTAATTATTTAACTTCTTCCTTTATTTTATTTTTGGTCAATGTTTGTATATAGTTTCTATTTTGTTTGTATTTTATCATTTATATGTCTGTGTGATTATTGAACCCTAGGATAGACAACTTTGTATATTTGTTCTGTGTTTGTTCTTTGTGCAGAATGGGGTAAGGTAAAAGGTATTGAATGCCCTTCCACACACTACACTCACATTTACTTGTACACACCTATGAGTGGCGCCCTATACCCGGGCCCCAAATGAAGCTTAAGTTAGGAGGGGTTGGTAACGGAATCGTATGGGATGTACTTCCTATCCGGTGTTCGTGAGAACCTCAACCAGAGTTCGACCTCTCATGATATACGCACTTAGTGGATTCCCCACTGTTTGCGTCCCTGTCATGAGTAGGATCTTGACCCTGGTGACCTTCTAGATGTCTAGTATAAGCTACCCGGTATGGAGAATCACTTTTAGACAAGCCATAGGTCCTAGAAAAGACTTTCAACAAAACCCAACCTAGGCCACAAAAGGGCAGACTTTATTTTACCTTATGTCATTTTCACTCTCCCTTTTAAATCCAAATGAATGAATTATCTATCCATTGAGGGTACTCTATTTCAAAAACAGTGATTCATTTCCAAAACACCAAGTACACTCCAAGTGGATAGATAATTCTCTTTTGATCATGTACCTCCAAGTCCTGAGTTGTAGATTTTCATGCTCGTCAAAACAAGAAAATCAAAAGGAACAATTTTGGATCCCTTTAACTGGGGCATCAATGACGATTAAGAAAATCTATGGCTTCTGCAACTTAGACTCGCATGAGTTTTGGAAATCAATGTTTCCCAAAAAAAAACAAAAAACAAAAAAAAACAAAAACAAAAACAAAAACAAAAACATTTTTTACATCACATCTTTGGGAAAACATGAATTTCAAAACATAACAATAACTGATTCCTTTTCTTTGTTTCAATATTCGCAGGAAACGATTCAGAAATTGGCAGTATCTCTGAGCAAGTATGGAAATTAACATGAAACATGACAATTATGGTACAGATGTGACAGAGTTGAAGAAAATATTACATCTCAAAGCTAAGAAAGTTGATACAGTTAGTCTGTAAGCACTGGGGAAAAGATTAAGTATGACTCAAAAGATGGCCCTTACCAGGAAATATGGGAAGGTCTTAAGACTATTAGAGGTGGAAGTCCAAACCGAAGCAATTACAGCCTTGGCACAATTTTATGACCCACCCCTCCGCTGTTTCACATTTAGAGATTTTCAATTGGCTCCATCAATAGAAGAATTTGAACAGATATTGGGGATACAAGTGGAAGGGCAAATTCCCTATCGCCATCTTGACCATCACGCAACAACCGCTTCAATCGCCCGTGTTTTGAAAATCTCTCCCGAGTCATTGAGGAATGTGCAAATGAACAGAAATCAAGTTCCCGGGTTCACCCGAAAATTTCTCGAGAAGCACATGCAGATCCTGGCCGATAAAGAGGAATGGGAGGCTTTCATGGATACTTTAGCTCTCACTATTTACGGGGTTGTCTTGTTCCCTAATTTAGACAACTATGTGGATTATGACGCTGTTGCTGTTTTCCTGGCTCGTAAGCACCGGCTCGAGAATCCAGTCACAGCCATTTTGGCTAATGTGTATTGCACCATGGATTTCTGCCACACACAAGGGGGAAAGTGGATCATTTGCTGTTTACCCGTTTTATATGTATGGCTCACATCTCATGTCTTCCATCAAATATGTAAAGCTGAGTGTCCGGTTTCTGATTTGAAATTGTGTCAATTGGCCGTGAAGAATGGGCGTGAATGGTCTAATTACCTCGTAAGCCTTATAGCTGAAAAAGTCAGGTGGTATCCTCAATGGTTAATGGTTGAGTCAATCATCTATAGTTGCGGAGGATATCCGAATGTTCCTCTCATGGGCACGCAGGGATGCATCAATTACAACCCTGTTATTGCAAAGCGTCAGTTGGCTTATCCTCTACTCGGGCCACCGAACGAAAAACTGCTCACACCTTTTGTTTTGTACTATGCAAAAGGGAATTACACATCCGTTGTTTGGGATATAGCCAATGCGTGGAAGAAGATCCATAGAATGGGAAAAGAATTAGGGGCACGAACCCATGCTGTAGGGGCCGAATATTTTGAATAGGTCCTAAACAGGGCCTCCATTGTAAAACTGCCCTTCAAAAGCCCTTCATATCAATTCGCGAATAATTTCCCTCCGCCAGTCATCATGGAAGACAAGGTCACCATGGCTCTGAAAGCGCAAATAGAAGAGTTGACAACAAAGAATCAAAAGCTAGAAGAAGACCTTTTGAAATGTCAACAAGAGTGCTCCCTTCATAGGAAGGAGAATTCCGAAGGGAAACATGCTATGGATGAAATGCGAAAGAAGAGGAAGATTGACGAAGACTACAGGGTGAAACAGGACCATTGCCTTCGTGCGACTAATTCCCAGCTTAAAACAAAAGGCCAAAAGAGTGACGCCATATTGGCCGAAAAACAAGTCCTGAAAAACATGCTGACACTATCCAAAGAAAAAGAAAAAGAGACCTCGGTGAAAAAGGAAATGCTGCAGGCTCAGGTCCACAAATTGAAGCAACAGCTTGATGAAACAATGAGGGCTTATGAACAAGAAATGCATGATGAACAAAAAAAAACCTATGATGCTGAGCAACGCTGCCAAAATGCCACACGAGCTCTTGGGACTGAGTTAGCTCAACGGGACGAGATTGTTCATTTATGGATAGACCGTTTCGCCAAGTTGGCATACATAGCTAATGGAATCTTGGAGGATTTTCCCTCAATGTTGAAGCAGGCCGAAGGCATGGTCAATCCTTTATCCACCCCAAAAGAGATATCATCCTTTCTGAATTATTGCCAGGAAAGACTTTGTAAAATGAGGGACATGATCGCTCGGGCCAGGGATGGTTAAAATGTTGTAATCAAATCTTTCGAGCAATATTGTACCTTTACAGAAGAATGGAATGATGAATAAATCTGCTTTCACAATTGTTTCATGTTAATTTCCACTTTACTGCTTTACCTAGTACTTTTGAACGGGACGTTCTGAGGAACGGCCGGAGAATACGGGCTAAATTCAGAATCGCATCCTGCGTAACATCATTTGCTTCTCTTTTCCTTTATCTGTTTACTTTTATTTTCCTAACAAAATATTGTGGTTTCGAGACATAACGGGTAGACATCCTTACGCGACTAGGCTTAATACAAGACTCATGGCTGAAATAGAACAAGAAAATGAGAGCTTGAGAGCCGAAGTCAATCAGTTGAAAGAACAGATGGCTGAGATGGCCAAGCTTCTTGAAAGGAGAGTCACAGAAGGGGATTCTTCAGCAGGTGCTGAAAATACCAGACAACGACCATCCGCTCCCCAACACACTCAGGGTCCTACTGGAGAGCCAAGTTCAAACCCTGTTCCGCCTCCTCTAACTATTCACGTTAGGAAATCAAACCCTGCTGACACCCAGCAAACCATTTATATAGATGAGGAAGGTAATGCCATACCCTTTCCCCCATATAGATTGCCACCTGGCTATTTCCCGCCACTTCAAGAAGAGCCTGATTATCATGAAGTAATCCTTCATACAGCTCAACAAAACGTCCCACCCGTCAGGGATCCCCAAACGATTCCAATCCATACACAAGCCGCACAACCACAAGCTGCTCAAGCAACAGCTAGACCCCACATCTCAATGCCTAATGCAAACCCAACACATGTCGACCAACCAGTTAGGGGTACTAGTCATCATGTCGCTGCAGAACCAAATGCTGCTGCTACCCAGGAGGGAAGATTAGAGTTCCTGGAAAGGCGATTCAGAGAAATGGAAAGAACGAACAGGTTTGGAATGGGCAGTGCTGCACAACTCTGTCTGATTCCTGATGTTGTCATTCCCCCAAATTCAAAATGCCAGAATTTGACAAATATCGGGGGCTAACCTGTCCGAAGAACCATCTTACCATGTACTATCAGAAGATGGCCTCTCACGCTTCCAATGACCCTCTGCTCATTCATTGTTTCCAGGATAGCTTGGCGGGAGCACCTCTGACCTGGTACAATCACCTTGAACGATCTCATATACGCTGTTGGGAAGATCTAGCAGATGCTTTCATGCAACAGTACAAGTATAATCTGGATATGGCGCCAGATAGAGTACAATTGCAAAATATGACTAAAAAGGATAGCGAGACGTTTAAAGAGTACGCCCAACGGTGGCGAGAAGTAGCAGCGCAGGTTGACCCACCCCTATCAGAGAAGGAGGTAATTTCTACATTTATTGATACACTCCAGTCACCCTTCTACAATAAGATGATTGGAAGCATTTCCTCCCATTTCTCTGACATCGTCACTATCGGAGAAAGAATAGAGAATGGCCTGAGGACTGGGAAAATTACTCGTGGCCCACCTGGGGTTGGAACAGCAAGAAAACCTTCACTTGGAGAAGGTAAAAGAAGAGAGGGAGAGACTAACCTGGTCTCTCACAACCAAAGAAGGAACCAGCTCAGACCACCTACTCCCGTCACCTTTCCGTCAACTTACCATAATGGGCCACACCCATATGTGGCTACAATTCCAAATTCAAACCCACCACATTTCCGACCACCAGTTATGCGACCACCTGCACCACCACAAGCACCATATCAGCCGCAAAAAATGAACCCACCGAATCCAAATCTGAGGAGACAAAATAATGACCGCACGCAAGTGCAATTTGATCCAATTCCCATGACCTACACCGAGCTTCTCCCCCATCTTATTGAAAACACATTGGTGGCACCTTGCCCTCTAAAACCGGTTCAACCACCTTATCCCAGAGGGTATGACCCAAATGCGCGGTGTGATTACCATGCCGGTGCACCGGGACATTCCACCGAGAATTTCCTGGCACTGAAGTTTAACGTAAGAGATTTAATCAGAGCTGATTGGATAAGCTTCAAGGAAGAAAGCCCGAATGTGACCACCAATCCCCTGCCTAACCATGGGAGACCAGGTGTTAACACTGTGGAAAGAGATGAGGAATGTATTTCCAAGGTCCAGGACATCCAAACGCCAATGGAAACGATTCATTCCCATATGCTTAAGATGGGTTTGATAGAAGGATCATGGGATAAAGAGTGCAATGACCTCCGGTCCGCAAAGCGAAGGGACTTCTAAGAAACCCTTTAAGGACTTATGGACAATCATGTCATAGAAGTTTGCCGGCAGCATGAAGGCAGAATAAATATGATACAAGATCAAAGCCGAGTTCGAGCCCCAAAGCCTCTAGTCATATTTTACAACAAAAATGCACCAGTGGCTTCGACTCCTGCTAAGGCTATCATCACGGTGAATGCGCCAACCCCGTTCCCTTATAAGGATTCACGAGCTGTGCCGTGGAAGTATGGCACTAAAGTGGTTGTTACTAGTTCTGAGGTAGTTGAACCTACACCATCATCCCCTATCACGAATATTGCTGGAATTGGGGGTGTCACCCGAAGTGTAAGAGTATATGCTCCCCCAGAATCTAAACTTGACAAGGTTACAGAGGATGTTAGACCTGGGAAGGGAGAATCCTTTGGTGAAGCAAAGAAGGCTGTAACTGAAGAGGAAGCCCAAGAATTTCTAAGATTCATTCGCCATAGTGACTACCAGGTGTTGGACCAACTGAACCACACCCCAGCAAAAATTTCTCTGTTGTCCTTGCTAATGAGCTCCGAACCACACCGGAACACTCTGATGAAGGTTTTGAGTGAGGCACATGTAAAACATGATTTGCCGGTAGATAAGTTTGAAGGCATAGTGGGACATATTGTGGCCAATAACTATCTAACTTTTACGGATGATGAGACACCGGTAGAAGGAAGAGGGCACAATAAAGCCCTTCATATCTCCGTAAAATGTCAAGATCATATCATGGCGAAGGTGCTTGTTGACAATGGATCATCCCTGAATGTAATGCCAAAATCTACATTGGCAAAGTTGCCTTTTGATGGGACCCATATGAGATCTAGTTCCATGGTAGTCCGGGCTTTTGACGAAACTCGCCGAGAAGTTATGGGAGAAATTGAACTACCTATACAAGTTGGGCCATGCACCTTTCAAATCCTTTTTCAAGTCATGGATATTACACCCGCATACAGTTTTTTGCTAGGACGGCCGTGGATCCATTCGGCTGGGGTAGTCCCTTCCACTCTGCATCAAAAGTTGAAATTCATCATTGACAACAAGTTGGTGATTGTCTCTGGAGAAGAGGACTTGTTGGTTAGTAAACCTGCCAACACCCTATACATTGAAGCGACTGAAGAAGCCCTCGAAACCTTATTTCAGGCTTTAGAGGTAGCCAATGCAACGAGTATTACAAAGACATCCTTTCCAAACGTGCCTCTGATGGTTGCAAAGACAATGTTGAGAGAAGGATACAAGCTGGGGAAAGGTTTAGGACGAGAATTGGAAGGAAGAACCCAACCTATATGCCTCCTAGAGAACAAGGATAGATATGGGCTGGGATACAAGCCTACAGCAGCTGATAGAAAAAGGGTAGGAGAAGAAAGAAGAGGGAAAAGGATGGCTCGCCTTACCGGTCAAGCGTTCGACACTGCTAGAATCCCTATCTGTGACCTCTTTCAAAGCTTCAGGAGCGCCGGGATTATATATCCAGGTCAGGTGACTATGATTGGAGACGGGCCCAGCTGTGATGTGGAATTGGTGCATGCTTGTTCACCCAGTCAAGAACTGGACAACTGGGAAACCATGGAGTTCCCCATAACTATCAATCCTCAGTCAAAGTAATTGTTGTTTCCAAAACTTGTCGATCCCTTTGCTATGCCTAAGGCTTTGGGATTTATTTTGTAATAAAGGCAAAAACTTGCTTGTTTATTAAATTAAATGAATGCAGTCCAATTTCATACCTCATCTTTGTTCAATCTCTTTCTTTTAAACCTTCCATTTGTTTACCGTTCTTTGTTTTCATTCATTATAATATAACACCAAATGTAGATCTGAAAGAGATTTTTTTGAGAGTAATGAGAACTCGGTTCTATTTCATGACCCTGCTAATCCAAGTGGTTACGCCAATGAGGAGAATGAGGAAGACTTTGAACCTTCACCCGAATTGACGAGATTAATGGAACAGGAAGATAAGGAAATTCAACCTCATCAGGAAAAGATTGAGACCATTAACCTGGGACATGAAAAGGAAAATAAAGAAGTCAAGATAGGCACCCTCTTGAGCGAACAACGTCAGAGTGAATTGATCAAATTGCTCTGGGAATTTCGAGACATTTTTGCATGGTCGTATCAAGATATGTCGGGTCTGGATAATAACATTGTGGAACACAAGTTGCCTTTAAAGCCGGAATGTCCGCCGATCAAGCAAAAGTTGCAACGAATGAAACCAGAAATGCTTCTTAAGATCAAAGAAGAAGTCAAAAAACAATTCGATGCTGGTTTCTTAGCCGTAGCTAAGTATCCGCAATGGGTAGCCAACATAGTCCCCGTTCCAAAGAAAGATGGGAAAGTAAGAATGTGTGTGGACTATCGAGACTTGAATCGGGTGAGTCCTAAGGATGATTTTCCTTTACCTCAGATTGACGTACTGGTTGATAACACAGCTCAGCATTCCATCTTCTCATTCATGGATGGATTTTCGGGATATAACCAGATCAAGATGGCACCAGAAGACATGGAAAAGACCACGTTCATCACTCTGTGGGGCACCTTTTGTTATAAAGTAATGTCCTTTGGATTGAAGAATGCAGGAGCCACCTATCAAAGGGCAATGGTGACTCTCTTCCACGACATGATGCACAAGGAAATAGAAGTCTATGTGGATGACATAATTGCCAAGTCCAGGTCTGAGGAGGAGCACATTACTGACTTGAGAAAACTTTTCGAAAGGTTGAGGAAATTCAAACTTAGATTGAATCCCGCCAAGTGCACTTTTGGCGCAAGATCCGGCAAATTGTTAGGATTCATTGTGAATGAGAGAGGGATAGAAGTTGATCCTGACAAAGTCAAGGCAATTCTGGAAATGCCTTCTCCTCGTACTGAAAAAGAAGTCTGAGGATTCTTGGGAAGATTGAATTACATCGCCCGATTCATTTCCCAAATGACAGCAACCTGTGAGCCGATTTTCAAATTGCTTTGTAAGAACCAGCCTGGACAGTGGAATGATGATTGCCAGATTGCATTTGAAAAGATAAAGCAGTACTTATTGGAGCCACCAGTCTTGGTGCCACCCGTTCATGGGAGACCACTAATCCTATACCTGACCGTGTTGAATGAATCCATGGGGTGCGTATTAGGTCAACATGATGAGACCGGGAGGAAGGAATGCGCCATCTACTACTTGAGCAAGAGATTTACTGAATGCGAGATGAGGTATTCATCTCTTGAAAGAACATGTTGTGCATTGGCCTGGGCTACCCGGCGCTTACGGCAATACATGCTTAATCATACTACTTGGCTGGTGTCTAAGATGGATCCCATCAAGTATATCTTTGAAAAACCTGCTTTGACTGGGAGGATTGCCCGTTGGCAAGTGTTACTGACAGAATACGACATAACATATGTCACCCAAAAGGCAATTAAAGGGAGTGCGCTAGCAGATTACTTGGCACACCAACCCATAGAGGCTTATCAACCAATGCGGCATGATTTCCCAGATGAGGATATTTTGGCCCTTTTCAAAGAAAAAGATGGTCTGGAAACCAGATGGATCATGAGATTTGATGAAGCATCCAATGCACTAGGACATGGAATTGGAGTTATCCTGATCTCACCTGATAAGGAATTCATCCCTATTTGCGCTCAGTTATGTTTTGACTGCACCAATAATATTGCAGAATATGAAGCATGTTCTCTAGGAATGCAAACGGCTCTAAACGTGGGAATAAAGATCCTGGAAGTTTATGGAGATTCTGCTTTGGTTATCCATCAACTAAAGGATGAGTGGGAAACTAGGGACAGTAAACTAGTTCCCTATCATGCTCACATCAAGGAGATGATTAAAAGATTCAATGAAGTTACTTTCCATCATGTTCCACGGGAAGACAACCAGATGGCAGATGCTTTAGCCACCTTAGCCGCTATGTTTGAAGTCAGCAGTGACTATGAAGTGCCTCTCATTGAGGTAAAGAAACGACAAGAACCTGCCCATTGCCAGGCCATAGAAGAAGAGCCAGATGGCAAACCTTGGTATCATGACATCAAGAGATACCTCCAATGCCAGGAATACCCTGAGGGCATCACGGATAATGACAAACGAACTTTGAGAAGGCTAGCCATGGGATATCTGTTGAGTGGTAATGTGCTATACAAGAGGAATTATGATTCCATTCTCCTCCGGTGTGTTGATACCGTCGAGGCAAATCAGATCATGAAAGATATCCACGAAGGATCTTTCGGAACTCATACGAATGGGCATGCTATGTCAAGAAAAATCCTGAGAGCTGGGTATTATTGGATGACTATGGAAGCAGATTGTTTTGCTTACGTACGGAAGTGTCATAAATGCCAGATTTATGCTGATCACATTCATGCACCGCCTTCATCCTTAAATGTCTTGTCAGCACCATGGCCTTTTTCAATGTGGGGTATGGATGTAATTGGGCCTATTGAACCAAAAGCCTCAAATGGTCATCGTTTCATTCTAGTTGCCATCGATTATTTCACCAAGTGGGTAGAGGCAGCTTCGTACACCAATGTGACGAAAAACGTTGTGGTCAAATTCGTCAAGCGTGAGATGATATGCCGTTACGGCCTACCAAACCAAATCATCACGGACAATGGTACAAATTTAAACAACAAAATGATGAAGGAGCTTTGCGAGAGCTTTAAAATCTCCCACCACAACTCCTCTCCATACCGTCCGAAAATGAATGGGGCAGTGGAGGCAGCCAACAAAAATATCAAGAAGATAGTACAGAAGATGGTAGTAACTTACAAAGACTGGCATGAAATGCTCCCTTTCGTGTTGCACGGATACCGAACCTCGGTGCGAACTTCAACTGGGGCAACACTATTTTCTTTGGTCTATGGAATGGAAGCTGTATTGCCATTTGAAGTGGAAATTCCATCCCTTAGGGTGATCATGGAAGCCAAACTGGAAGAAGCTGAATGGGTCCAGACCAAATATGATCAATTAAATCTGATTGACGGGAAGAGGTTAACCGCTCTCTGCCAAGGACAGTTATATCAAAGACGTATGAAGCGGGCATACGAAAAGAAAGTGCGCCCCCGGCAGTTCCAAGAAGGTGATTTGGTCCTTAAGAAGATTTTGCCAATTCAAAAGGACGTCTGAGGGAAATGGACACCTAATTACGAAGGGCCATATGTTATAAAGAAGGCTTTCTCCGGAGGAGCCCTCATACTCACCAACATGGATGGAGACGACCTGCTAATGCCTGTAAACGCCAATGCAGTGAAGAAATACTTTGCATAAAAATAAAAAAAAAAACAACAAAACAAAACAAAACAAAAAAAGAAGGAGAAAGAAGAAAAGCTCGCTAGGATGAAAACCTGAAAAGGCAACCTAGGCAAAAGTTAGAACAGCAAGGTGAGCCGAAAACCTGAAAAGGTGGTTCCACAAACTCGATTCTGCAACATAAACCCTTCAAGCCAAAGACAAAGGAGGTCAAAATGGGTATTAGGGTCATTGTCAAATTACACCCTCAGAAGCAAAATCAGAAGATGAACACGAAGTCATGATAAAGGGTCAGATTTCTCATTGCTCTCAGAAGATCACTAGAGGATATATGAGCCTTCCCCTTTCCACTTGCCTTCCATTCTCTATATCTTATCACATTTCCGTGCTTAATATTATTTTCATCTCTATTGTACATACCTGATGTTTATAAATAAAAGTCTCCTTTCTTCTTACATGTGTTTATAACTAAATTTTATGAACAAACAAGTTTTTGCCTAAAAGAAAATTTGAAATTGGAAACGACAAAGCGTACAGTTATGGGGAACGAAATGCATCCTAGCGCCAGAATTCGCTTGGTATAAGCATAGCTATCTCTGTTAAATACACTCGCCAAAAATTAGAGGATGTCTTTATTTCATCCATGAGTTATCTTAAAAAGTCAGTCGCCAGGGAAGATTTACCTGTAAGTCTTTTTATACTAACTCACTTTTTTGTCAAAGGGATACCAAATCCATCATCCAAAAGCAGGTATTCGCCAAAGTTTTCTCTCAGCAAGACCTATTATTCGTACTTCAGTAGAACATAGACTGAAGATCTCTCCTGAGGAAAACCGCAAAATGGACTCAGCTCCCTCAACCAGGATATTTCTTTGATCAGGCTCAAGAGGACTTATCCTTCCCCTATGAATTCACCAGTACCAAACTAGTACCTATCATGCTCCTCTCATTAAAAAGGCTCAAATTGGGGCATCTCCCTAGATCTCTCTTTCAAACTGGGGCATCTCCCCAGATCTCTCTTCCAAACTGGGGCATCTCCCCAGATCTTTCCTTCAAACTGGGGCATCTCCCCAGATCTCTCTTTTAAACTGGGGCATCTCCCCAGATCTCTCTTTCAAATTGGGGCATCACCCCAAAGCTTCAGATCCTGGTTAATTTGGACAGGACGTCCTGTTAACCCCCAGATCATTTTTCCAAAATTGGGGCATCACCCCAAAGCTTCAAATCCTGGTTAATTTGGACGGGACGTCCTGTTAACCCCCAGATCATTTTTCCAAAGCTTCAGATCCTGGTTAATTTGGACGGGACGTCCTGTTAACCCCCAAATCACTTTTCCCGAAAAATTGGGGCATCACCCCAGGACTCTTCCTTTCAAACAAAGGGCAATACCCCTGATTTATTTAGTCAAAGGCTTCAGTCATGGCAAGCCGGGGCATCACCCCGAGCTTTTAGGTACAGAGAGTTAATTCGGACGAGACGTCCTGTTAGCTCCCCCAATTTTTACTTTCCAATCAGCCGAGAGGCAACACCCTCACCTTTTACTTTTCCGGTCAATCGAGAGGCAACACCCTCACCTTTTTACTTTTCCTGTCAACCGAGAGGCAACACCCTCACCTTTTACTTTTCCTGTCAACCGAGAGGCAACATCCTCACCCTTTTTCCTTCCTGTCGCCGATCAAATGGCAACCCTTTTACCTTCCTGTAGGCAACACCCTCGCCCTTTTTCCTTCCTGTCGCCAATCAAATGGCACCCCTTTACTTTCCTGTCGCCTATCAAATGGCAACCCTTCTACTTTTCTAGTCAATCGAGAGGCAACACCCTCACCTTTTACTTTCCCAGTCAACCGAGAGGCAACACCCTCACCTTTTACTTTTCCTGTCAGTTCCTAGGTTTTCCCATCATCTGATACTTTGACAATGGTGTTCACGTCTTTACTCCCTTTCCATTTCAAAAAGCAAGAAGAAACTTCATGCTCTTCTCATGGAAAAGAAGTAAAGAGGGGCATCTGTGAACACCTATTTCAGTCCGGTCGATCCACAAGTAAAAAAAATACAAGTAAAAAAAGAAAAGAAGAAAGAAAAAAAGAATACAAGTAAAAAAAGAAAAGAAGAAAGAAAAAAAAGTACAAGTAAAAAAAGAAAAGAAGAAAGAAAAATATACAAGTAAAAAAAGAAAAAAATACAAGTAAAAAAGAAAAAAAAACTGACTCGGAAATGATCATTTCTGAGTGAAGGGACTCGGAATGATCATTTCCGAGTAAGACATGGTCCCTGGCCTGTTTTCGCCCAAGCGGGTGATGGTTCGCTCAAGCGAGACATGTCACGCCCGAGCGAGATTGATACCCGATGCATATTCCTTTCCTTCAAATGATGAAATCCGAGTGGAATTACTCAAAACAATGAAATCCGAGTGGAATTACACAGAAATGACCAAAACCGAGTGGAATTACTCAGAATGGAGCGAATCCGAGTGGAATACTGCACTGTTGGTGGAAATTCGAGTGGAAACTTCCCTATCAAAGCCATTCCGAGTGAAAAGTTGTTGATCTTGAGGAAATATGTCCCTATTAGAAGTAAATCCGAGTGGAAGCTGTCCCACTGCAATCATTCCGAGTCTAATTTCCAAGTTCTGACTAAAAAGCAGGCAGATTCCGAGTGAAAATGCCAAGTTTCCAAATTCTGAGTAAGAATAAGGCCAATTCCGAGTGAAAATAAGGCCAATTCCAAGTCAGATTACCAAATTTGAATTTTTGAGCAAGAAATATGCAATTCTGAGTGAAAATAAGGTCGGTTCCGAGTGAAATGTCTGAGATCCAAATTCTGAGTGGAGGGAAGACCGACTCCGACTGCGTTGAAAAGGCTGAGAAAAGCTTTTCTGATTGAAGAGAACAGGTTGATTCCCAGGCAAGCATATCCAAGTGGTCAGATTCTCAATTTCTCAATTCTAATTGAGGTGTAAAGGATGACACCGAATGCTGCAGTATGAAGCCAATTCCGAGCATATCGTGATTGAAATATGAAGCCAATTCCGAGTGAAGTTGTCCGAGTCATCAGATTTTCCTAAAGTATCGAGGACGACTCCCCTTTGTGAATCCGAGAGGGTTGAAGTTCATTTCCAAACCGGGTGACAATATTTCGACTGAATAAGTGTAAAGTTCAAGAAAGAATGGCTTCAAGCAGAAGGATTGCTGAACAAGATTTCTCCGAGTGCTGATTGAACCATTCCAATGAAGGAAGATATGAAGCTATGCCGAGTGAAGAATCTTCAATCAACGTCGGGTGAAGAATCTTCAATCAACACCGAGTGATGCCTCTTCAGTCAGAACCGAGTAAAGTATTCTTTTTTCGAGTTATCCTTAGACCATTTTTCGAGTCGTCTTTTAAGCCATTTCCAATTCCGAATCATTATTCAACCATTTCGAGTCGTACTCCGACCATTTCAGTCGGTTCCGAGTCATTCGTCACTCGGTTTTTGTATAAACAGCTTCGTTTCACTCGGTCTTGTGAACAGAATTCACGTTTTCCACTCGGATTTTGTAGAGAAGGTAAAATCCGACCCATATTCCCACCGACTGCCCTTGCTGACTTGGATTTCCACTATCCAAGTGGATCTTTGACTTGTGGGGGGCGGCTGACAAAGTGACAAAGGAAAGGCCCACTAGCTGCCGACCCCTATAGCTGCCTAGGTGCAAGCTGTGTCCACCAACTCCATCCAGGCTGGCCAAGTGGGGCGGTTGACAAGGAAAAATAATAAAAAAGGACCACTTGCCTCTGCTGGTGGGCGTCCAGGACCTCTATAAATAGAGAGGATCCTGGAGCCTTCAGAATGGGAGGAAAAATTTTTGGAAGGGAAAAAGGAACACCAGCGATCCCTCTCTTTTCCTTTCACTGTCTGAAACCCCTCACAATCCTTCACTCTCCTCTTTCCCTCTCAAACCGAACCACACACATACACACACCTCACAACCCCTCCAAACCAAACACATACCTCACACCCCCCTCCAATCCGTCCTCACTCCTCTCACTCAACCGTCCTCACTCCTCTCTCCAACCGTCCTCAATCCTTCACCTCCTTTCAACCACACCGCCCCCTTTTCCCTCTAAACACCGCCCTCCTCAAACTCCTCTCTCCAATCTGTCCTCACTCCTCTCACTCAACCGTCCTGACTCCTCTCTCCAACCGTCCTCAATCCTTCACCTCCTTTCAACCACACCGCCCCTTTTCCCTCTAAACACCGCCCTCTTCATTTTTTTTACTACCCCCTTATCTTAAAACGCTATCCCACTCCCTTACTCACCCAACCGTTCTCCTCTCAACCAACCAGCACCCTTCATCCTCTCTAACACCGTCCTCCTTTGAAAACTAACCAGCACCCTTAAAATCCTCTCCACACCGACCTCTTCCTTCAACCCCAACACCGTCCTCTTTCTCCTCCTAAACATATCCAAACTTTTCTCAACCCCCCTACTGTTTTCTCACTCGGTCAGCACACTCTTCCACTCGGTGTTCAACCTTCACTCGGCATTCTACCTTTTCACTCGGTATTCCACCTTTTCACCCGGTATTCCATTTTCCCACTTAAATAAATAGTTGTTATTTTCTTTCCTTTTCTTTTTTAACCCTTTCTAGGTTTGTAATAAATATGTAACAAAAAATAAGTACTTCATACATTCTACTCGGACTAGAATAAAGTTGGTAATGATTATTATTATTCTCATTATTATTGCAATTTTTTTTATTAAAAATGGTGGAGCGAGATTAATTTGGACGAGATGTCCTGTTAATCTCATGTAAATATTCCGTGCTTATTTTTATTTATTCTTTGTATAACTTGTCATCTCGTGTATTTTTCTTTCATGAAGAAGTAAAAATAATTATTAGACTAATTATAATATGCGTTATCATATTGAGGTAACCGTTTTTATAACGGACAGTTGTGAGGTGCTAATACCTTCCTCACCTGTAATCAGACTCCCGAACATGGAATTTCATTTTTATAACCAGTGCTTTAGCAAAGGTTTTCCCGGTATTTTATCCTAAAAAATATTGGTGGCGACTCCCTGTTTATATATAAAAGATCGTTTTGAGGGTCGGCCGTGCCGCCGCGATCCCGGTCGCGACAATCACAATATATATTATATTCGTCATTTTGAATGTATAACTCACTCTCCCATGTGGTCTCCTTTTTAGCATTGTGATGCAGGTTGCCCCAGGATGAGTTGAAGTTTAAATTGATGATTTGGTGAAGGTAAATAGTGGTAGTGGAAGTGCCTTGGCCGACATCATTTATGAGTTATTATGTAATAAATAAATTGTTTATGATGATATAAATGATTTAGTGAATTTAGTCATGTATAAAATAATCCTTCATATTTAGGAATGATGAATATATATGAGTAGTATATAAGAGATGATTTAATGAGTACTAGAGGAATTTAAAATTTGAATAATGTGTATTGACGATGGTGATGCTTGTATTAATGCCACTAGGTGAATAAATAGGTACATATGAGATATGGGCAGTGGTTGTAGTTGGGGCATGACCCCGGATGTATATGTATGTGTATATTTATCTTAGGCAATGCATATGTCTGTTGTAAGTGCATGAATGGGTTATGATCTAATAGGTTTATGTTAGGTGATTGCATGCTTTGCCGAGCCTTTTCTTATATCGTCATATATGGGACTAGGCGTATGTCCGGTATACACATTCTTCTTCCGCTGTAAACTCTACTACTTTGTATACCGTTATGGGCAAGTTAGTTATCGATCCAGTCATATGTTGATAAATCTCACCCTTCGGTTTTCTGTGGTTCGGGTCTTGATGTAATCGTCGAGGTGTTTGGAAATATTTCAAACGCGAAAAATTTACCTGCATTTTTATTAATTATTATCTTGATTACATTAGGATCTGAGTCTGGAAAACTGGGGTGTGACATAGGACACCGGATAATCATACAGCACCGGTCTAAAACCTCAGCCATCTACTAACTCTAGTGGTTGGTCTAACACCGGGTTATTGACTCCGGCTCAGTTCAATGCAACAACATATTCATCATCCAAATACATGCCACATAACATCAATCATTCTAAATGCACTCAAATCATGAAATCATCACATCGTTTACACAGGCAATTAACAAGCACAATCATATACACATATTTTCACATTAGGAATGGATGAAATCATGCATTTAGAATAGTTACCCCCTCCTACCTCAAGATAAGTAGTAATTACTGCCGTCAGAAGGTTCCACCATGTAGCCAGGGTTATCTCCTACATCACAATATATCACACAATTAATTTTCCATTCAACCACATCGGCCTAACGTTCATATTTATTTACTTGATGACATTCGGTGTCTTAACTCTCGGTTTCATTTATTTCACTCGTTCAGCCACCACCACCACAGTTTAGGTGTCTGCATTCATTATCTTGCACATTCATTGCTGAACCCAACACCGGTTTCCCACATTAATGGTTCCTAACAACCATTAAGCTTCATTAATGGTCATTCACCATTAATAACAGCATCTCATCTCACCAAAAATAGTTATTTAACATAATAAATGCTTCTCTATTTACATCTCATATTTCCTACATAAAAACTCAAGGACCCATAGTTCATACTCTTGAGAAATAGCAAGATCTAACCTCAAGAGAAGAAATGAGAGAGTTTTCCAAGAGAGGAAAAATCCACACAAAAATGAGGAGGAAGAAAAAAGAGACTTTAAGCTCCTCCAAGCTTTCCTTCAAGCACGAAAATAGGAGAGGAAAAGCCACCACTTTTGCTTAGGATTTTGGGAGAGAAGAAGAAGAAATGAAGAAGAGTGTAGAAGAAGAAAAGTGAAGTACAAGTTATGGGGAACCAAAATCTGACGGGAATAAGAAGGGAAAAGTGAGCCATTTGGCTTTATTTTTAATTCCTCAATAATTATTCATCATTTTATGATGTACAGAGTTATTAATTAGGCTCAATACCATATCCAAAAATTATTCCGAGTATTCCATTGGATTCCCAATACTATTCTTAACGGCCCTGACCAATATCATCCCATTCGGGGATACTTGGTCCAACACCCATATTTCAATCGAGCTCATTTTCAGCTTATTCAGTTCTAATAAATCATAGACAACTCCAAAAATTCTTAATTCATTTATTCCTAATATTTTGGAACATTAAATAACCCAAATATAATTATTTAATATTTATCTTCTCAATTAATCCTTTATTTTTAAAATTTAGGGTGTTACATTACTAATCAAGGATCTAGGGCACGATGTTAAATGATTTTCTTTTAATTCGTGGTGTCTCTTAGGCAAGGTGATGAACTCTAAAGCGCGAAAAATTTATCCTTATAATTATTATGTCATATCTATTATATTTGTTTATATAAGATAGAGGGGTGCCAAAATTTTCCTTCAACTAATTTGCTTTGAATGTAGTTTTTTATCTCCTTATTTTTGCTTCCTTTGTCATGAAGAAAGAAAGGATCAATGAATCCATAAGTATCTATGAGTCCCTTCGTCTTGCACAAGTCATGTAGATACCTAATTTTATTAAAAATGATGATTATTTATCTATAAATCCAAAACAAAACATTTATCACAAATTTCATGTCACACTATAAAATAATCTTACATTATCCAAAGTTGTAACACAGATACGTTCAACATTTCAACACCTAAAGCAACCTCCAAAACATCATGTGTGGTGATATATAATGGGATTGGAACATCCCTTCCCATAACCTCAAATCTCAACTTTAACTTCAAAGGGGACTTAGCAATTTTCACAGCTAATGTCCTTAAACGCCTAAGTAGGTCCTCTTCCTTTTGTTGTAGAATTTCAGGTTTGCCCGCCTAAACAAAATTTCAATGAGAAAGAAAATTATTAATAAATTCATTAAAAAAATATAAAGTATTCATTAAAGATATACTTGTATTTTCATTCATACCTTGTCTCCAAAAAAATGATTAAGGGCTTGTCCAACTGTTGATACCTCCTTAGAGGCTACAGGGACATGAACATCTGCATCCTTAACTTGTTCCATCACCACTCTTACATTATGATCATGTAATTTCTTGTGGTGTATTATAGATCCCAATCTGTAAACCTTTCTAAATGCTACTAAACGATAAGGATGCTCTATGTATAACTCATAGTCTTTTGGGATATCAATAACATCCTTTTCTGGAACATCTTTATCCCCTGAAACATAATTACTACCCTTTATACTCACATATTTGTTTGAAGGCAAATTCCTTATGACTTGGTTATTTGTTAATGGAGAAAGAAGGTATAAGGATTCCAATGTCTATCTAAACTCTAGTCTAGCCTCTCTGTGACTTTCTCTATGATTCATTGTGTGACTCACTTCTTAACTTGTTCTGTGACTTCTTGAGCGACTTCTTGCCTTATCTCTTCTCTAATATGAAACATTTCATCCATTGTTACATTAGAGGATGCACATCCTCTTTTGATTGGAGGCTTTCCAAAGTATTGTCATATTCCTACACGTTGTCTAACACCCTGAACACGACCATAGTGTTTTGGACACCCAATAGCTCTAGCTAAAATATCATTTAGAACAAAAGGTATTGCGGATCCTTTTGAATTGACTAATGTCAAAGTGTCCTACAAAACATATTAATTAAGACATGTCAAACTATTAGATTCTAAGATAGCTATTAACTACAAAGTACATCTTGAGTCAAATTTATATCAATAAACTTACAAACTTTTCAACAATGTCATGAGTTTCTTTAGTTTCATATTCTCTATTCTTCATCACCTGTACCAGCTTCCATTTCTCATAGCGCTTAGGTGGAGATGGGGGAGGACGTACTATGGATGGGTCTACTTGGGATGTTTCCTCATGTTCTTTATTTTTTTGAGCCATTATCTTCTCCTCAAGCAATGAATAACCCCCACGAGATAATCTCTGGGGGTACTTATTCTTTTCAGAAATTTCTTGTGCCCTTTTTCTTTTTTCATGTTGAAGTCAATTAAATCACAGTTATGAATAAGAAAGTATCAACAATATATAAAGAACCCAATTAATGCATATTGCCTTTTAAGAAAACTTATAATAAACTTAGGATCCTAGTAGCTCTTAACAACATCCTGCCATATCTCTTCAACAATAAACGACCACTTATCAGATGTATCTTTGTTTTTTCCAAACACCTATTCATTAGTCAAATATACTTGATGTAATTATTCCTGACTCATACTATTCATTTTTGGATTTTGTAATCCCTTGCCTCCATATGTTTGCTTATGATGAGACTTAGGAAGCCAAATAAATTCTACTTTCGATAAATAATTGGTACAAAACTCAATGGCCTACTCTACAATATATCTCTCAACTATAAATGCTTCAGGATGTTGATGACTCTTCACATACCCCTTCAATATTTTCATCTGACGCTCAATTGGGTACATTCATCGTAAATAAATAGGGCCATTCAATGACAAAGTGAAGGAAATGGATGAGAAGTTTAAGGTTTTTGAAAAGACAAAATTAGTAATGTCAGCAGCTGAGAGGTCAGTGGCTAGTGCTCAATCTGCCATAATGAGGAACCGTTATGTGTTTACTGGGGAAACATGGGTTACTAGTGCTTACTACAGGGTTGCTAAAAAAAGATGAGCAAGTTGGACAGAAAACTAAGGAGAAGGTTTTGGCAGAGGATAATAATAATCAAGGAAAAATGAAGGTAATGTCCACACCATCAAGTCTGAACCAACCAAACCTAAATTTTAACCTCCTAATCCTGCCTTACCTCAAGGTTTGATCTTTTGATTTATAAACTAGATTATATTTTATATGTTTATCTAACTTCTGTAATTCCATACAAAATTAAAATCAAAAATAAAAATAAAGATTTTAAGATAACATCAAGATAATTTGACTTCAAAGTGAAATTTTTCCAAAAAGAGATAATTGCAACACTACATTTACCATCTCATTAATCTTTGTTATGCATTTGTTAGACTTTTTTTGGATCGATAGACATTTAGTATATATAAACTTAATCTACTTACCATAATAAATATGAGTTACATTAGACAGAGAGCAGCTTTTGTATTGCAAAGACATGAAAAACAACATACCATTTTATTATAACTATAGTCGGTGTTTTAGATGCCTAAAAACAATAATAGGTAGGACTTGTCATTGATACTGAGATAGACATCAAAAGTATAAATCTTTGAAACTGTCTAGAGAAAAGAGAAATAGAATGAATTAATTGTTCTTATTTTGAAATTTATCTATACAAATATGAAAAACTTCCTCCATTTTTCTTCTATGAAAGAATCCACGGAATGAACCTTAATTTTGTTTGTTCATTGCTCAAGCTCAGAATATATAATAAGACTGCATTTTGCATACTTAACAAAAAAACATGCTCTATATTGTGTAGGTAAAAGATATAATGTATCAATTGTACAAGGATACCAAAAGCAGTTTAAGAAGTATTGCTCCAAAAGAAATAAAGCTACTGAAACACTTGTTATACATTGTAGATCCGGAGAAGCAATTTTCTGCCTTGGCAATAACTTTCTCCCCTAGTGATGAACACAAAACCAAGGACCCTGATGCTTTATACACATGAGAGAATTTCCTACTGGTTCAATCTAAGGTGTTATATATAGGGATAGGATCATTTGAGGCTAGGCTAGGTGTCAAATTTAGCAAACCTATAGCTTTAATAACATTTTAAAATGTTAAATTTTATTAATTTAACCAAAGTTTCCATGAAGTAGATCAAGTTGACAATTTGTATTTTCAAACGTTAATCACAATACTTTATTTTAACTTATGCTATTTGAAATATCAATAAATTTTTGTATTAAGATATTACATATTTATAAAGTTTAAACAATTTTAAATTTGCATTGGATAATCTCATATGACTCGGGATTAGATTGATAAAAGGACAAAATTTAGGTGCAATTCCTTATGCACAGTTAGTGCTATTCTCCAAAAGTTTTGTTTCAACAACTCATAAAATAAAGGGTCACTAGTGGAAAAAATGGATATAACAACGGGGATATATTCACGGGTAGAAGAGGATCAGTGATAAAAACATACGCGGTGGCATTTTTGAAATTATAAGGTGAACGTTATAATCAGAGAAAACTATATATCCACGGTTAAAATCATAACCGTGGATATAGACGTAAATATATATCCACGGTTGAGGAGTAAACCGTGGATATATAGTACCTGAAATATATATCCACGGTTGTGTGTACAACCGTGAATATATATTCATGGTTATGATCAGGGTTATGATATTAACCGTGGATATATATTGATGTCTATATCCACGGTTGTATTTCCAACCGTGGATATATAGTTCAGGTTTTAGGGCATAATCACTGGGGACTATATGTCCACGGTTGTTTCAATAACTGTCATTATATATTTAATATTTATCCACGGTTGTTGTCTTAACCGTGGATATAGTGTTACCATTTATCCACGGTTGTTTTCTCAACCGTGAATATATTACACATATATTCACGGTTTTAAGGGGAACCGTGGATATACATCCTTTCTGAAACTTCAAAAGCCGCGCCTTTCAGCCTTTTTCCACTTTCTCCTCTTCTTTCACTTTCTACTTCTCCTCTCGCGCTCATCTTTTCGAGTGGTTTCTCATCCTCTCCATCTGTCCCAGTGTGCTCGTTGCTATTTTTGCCTGGTTCTTGCTAGTTGCTTGTCCTGTTACACTCGTTGTCCTGTCAGGTAAGGCATCCCTATTTTTTTCTTTTTCATTTTTTGTTTCTTCGTTTGAACTATTTCTCATCTTCTCCATTTATCCCAGTGTGCTCGTTGCTTATCCCATTGTTCCAGTGTGCTCGTTGGCTTATCCCATTGTGCTCGTTGCTCGTTGCTTATCCCATTGTGCTCGGTGCTTGTTGCCTCAAAAGGTAGGTCATCCCTATTTTTACTATTAAGTTATGTTGATGCGTTATATGGGTTTTGTGCACTGTTGAAAGGGGTTTCTGTCTCTGTTTTGTTGGTTGTATATATAATGTGCCTGTTGTATTATGTTCTGGTTGTATGTATAATTACTTAGTTGTTATGCATACAACCAGAACAGTTTATTAAACTGTGATGCCTATGTTGTTAAACTGTGATGCTGAATAGTTTTTCTATTTTCCTGAAAATAGTTTCCCTTCCTCTGTTTTTATTTTCATCTCCTGAAAATAGTTTCCCTTCCTCTGTTTTATCTGCTGAAAATAGTGTTGCTGTGGTTGATGCCATTTATGGATGTTTCTCTCTTGGTTAATTTCTGTTTTAGCATTTTTAGAATTTTGAAGAACCAGAATGCACTGACTAGCTGCAGACCCAATCCCATAGCCTGTAACATTGGAAGAATTAAACAAATGAAGATTATATTTTAGAAAATGCTTTCACTAAGGAAAGGGGAACAAATTATACCTTTATTAGAAGTGGGTAGTCTTTAGATAAAGTTACATAAGTGAGGCACGGTCCGACCAACATCCTGGCAACTGTAATATGATAGCAAATAGAATCTGCCATGTAGGAAACCCAGCTTTTAGCTCATTTTGATAAAGTGTTCAATTAAAAATATACACATATTTTGCTTTAGTTCGTTTTATTTTAATTATTACTCTTATTTAAATATTTGAATATCAACATTATTTAATAAGTATAAAACTGAAAAAATAAATTAAATTTATAAAAAATATATTTGATACTTCAGGTAGCCCATTATATTACTTACATCAGCAATCAAATTAAGAAGGGTATCTCTGTATCCAAGCTCCTTTAGAAGTTGCCTGAAATGCAATAATGGGCTTGATACTTCTGTTATCCACATTGCAGCCACCATTTTATTTATTTTATCTACTTCAAGATAACATAAATTAAAAACATCATACTATTTTAGGAAAAAAGTTAACTAAATTATTATACATTTTATTTTTGTTATTGTTGGTTACTCTTATATGTTATGTTTATTGCTGTTGTATATGTGTGGTTGTTAACTAGTATGAAAGTTGTTGTGCATATGAGTGAACCGTAGTTCCCCGTTTGAGATTCGACACAAATGGTCATTAAATCAATTAATGTCATCGTTTATGTTGAATCTTGAATTGTCCGTTTGGACAGTTTGTGATGAACAATTATTTTTTATACGTCATTGTTAGTATGTACAAGTTAGGAGTTATTTTAAAATTTGATAAAATTTCGGTAACTTGTATTTTGTGTTGTTCTCTGGGTGCATATTTGGTTGTGGTTGAATTTGATTTGACCACTCTCATTTTGTGTACTTAGAGACCAATGCGAAATGCTGCCGAAATTTCATGTTGTAGGAGACCAGAAAGAAAGCCAAGGAGACTAGGAAGCTAAATGACTGCCCACACACACTGTCACGTGGCGGTTACCGTAGGTTGGAGGAGCGGCTGGCACAGGAGAGGCTGAGTCAGTGTCAGACTGACACTGGTATTGTGGATCCCCCTTCCCCACCTGCGTGCCACGACAAATGGAAGCGGGCTAGGATCAAGAAGAGTGGGGAATACACTTCCTCACAGGCTCAGGAGGTTGCCTCACGTATAGTAAGTATTCCCCTTTATATCAGTGTCTGTTTTTCAGTTTACGTGAAGGAAGTGAATACTAACTTGTTTGGTTTCAGGATTCCTTGGTTGAGCAATCAACCCAAGGGTCTTTCGTAGCCCATGGACGGGAGGATATATTGACTACCGCCATTGGCAGGCCAGAGCACCCAGGAAGAGTGCGTGCTATTGGTCGAGGTGTAGGTGAGTGCTAACTAACTCTATGCATTCATTTTGTTATCTGTTAAACAATTATGGGCTAATCATTCACATTTTACAGGCCTCCGCGCCTATTACGGTGCTCCCGACCCTGCCCCATCCCTTGAGCAAATAGTGGAGCAAAAGGTGGCTGTTGTGAAGGCTGAGTACCAGGAGGAGATATCTAGGCTCCACCAGGAGATGGCCCGATTCAGGGAGGAGATGAAGGCCTCACTCAGCCACCACCAGGAGACTACTACACCAGCCAGCGACCCACAGGTTAGATTCTTTATTTATTTTCCTCAATTTTATTGTTTGTAATCACTTTCATTGTTGAATAACTTCTGCCTGATGTGTAAATATGTAGGTACGGAAGGTTAGCACTAAGGGGTCGTGCGCTGCGGCTGACCCTGACGATGACGGGGTCGAGCCACCAGACACCCGTCAATGTGACCTGTTCATTGACGGGTCGGAGGAGCCAGTTGCCACTGGTATGGTGCACAACTTAGGCCCTGTGGTTCACCATCAGACATTACCTGATGGTATGTCCAGGGTCTCGGTTGTGCTCGTCCTCGAGGAGGATGCTGCTGTGCCAGTGGCAACTCAGGAGGTGAAGACCGTCGGTCAGGCGTTGGGCCACTTTCTGATGTGGCCCAACAGACTTCTGGTGATTGCCCCTGGACAGGTAAAAACCCTAAACACTAACTAGCTTTATTTCCTTGTCAATTATGGTACAAAATGTGATGGTTGTCAATTGTTCAACAGGAACAGCCATTGAAGAAGCCAGACCCGGCCAAGGATCCCGTCCGGATGCTATGGCGCATCGGGTATGAGGAAGCTAACGACACTGTTCAGGTCCCATGGCAGCCACTAGTGTTCGGCCATCCCAGTGATTTTCCAGTTTACGTTACAAGTTCTGACATTTGTGACATTATTACGGGGACGTCGATGCTGAACGGCTCCATCTTGCAGTTGTGGGAGCTGTAAGTATATCCTTGTGTTGTCCAATTTTTTCATTATACAAGTTATTTGTCGCTAACCATGTCTTACCTTGTTTAGGTATCTGGCAAAACTCTCAGTGGACTTGGGTTTCCAAGGAACTTACGGTTTCTTAGAGCCCTCTGTCATACAGAGGCAAGGAAACACCTCGCAGAACACCCAGACATACATCCAGAATTGGATGTTTGAGTCTGAGAAGTCTATATACATGGGCCCCTATCATAAAGGGTAATACTCTATTCCATAATTATTGTTATGATATTTTGCATTTTGAAGTCTCAGTTATCACTCGTAACTGCAGGGCTCACTGGACGCTTCTGGTGATCTGTCCGAAGGACTATCTTGCTTTGTACTTTGATAGTTTGCACAAAATAGCTCCACAAGACCTGAGAGATATAGTAGACCGGTAAGTTCATCCCTAAACAATAACCACAAATTCAATTACATCATTTTTAGAACTATACAATTCTAACTTATCTTGTGTTTTGTTTGACGCAGGGCGGTGGTTGGATACAATGTACTGATTGGAAACAAGCACAAAGGAAGAACAGTTGTATGGGTGTACCCAAAAGTAAGTCAATCGTATTCATTCAAATCTTCAGTACATGTTTTTTAAGTTCCGAATTCACTTATTCCATACTATATGTCCATTGTAGTCTTACAGGCAGAAGGGTACCTTTGAGTGTGGCTATTTCGTCATGCACACTATGCTGACCATTGTCCAACATCATTTAGTAGATGGATGGACAGAGGTAATTCTCATCACCGTGTCAATTTCTCCAATTTCATCAATTTCATGTAATAAATAAAGCTTTTGTTCTAATTGTTTTGTGCATTGTTTGCAGCACTTTAATGACCGGTCATATTTCCCAAAGGAACTTGTGGATGATGTTAGAAGGCAATGGGCCTCACACTTCCATGAACTTAGGCAAAGCTAGATATAGGATATTTATTCTTTTATATATGTATGTAGTAGGATTTAGGGTTTACTTTTATTAGATTACATTCAACTTAATTGTATATACTTTTATTTTTTAGGTTGTTATGAATTGATATAGAAAATAAATTGTTATATATATATATACATACGATTCTTTCGGCATAGTGTTTCTGTGGCATACTGTATACTGTACTGGCTTGTCTGAATGCAGGGTTGGGTAACGATAAAACAGAGTGCATATTAAAAAAAAAAACCTCAGCATTTATTCACGGTTATGGCAACAACCGTGAATAAAGACAAGATTTTTCCACGGTTACTACCATAACCGTGGATATAGATACATTTTTATCCACGGTTGTCCATCACAACCGTGAATATAAGTAGTTTGTAACTGAAACTAAACCATACTTATATTCACGGTTATGATGGACAACCGTGGATATAGATACATTTTATCCACGGTTGTCCATCATAACCGTGAATATAAGTATGGTTTAGTTTCAGTTACAAACTACTTATATTCACGGTTTTGATGGACAACCGTGGATAAAATGTATCTATATCCACGGTTATTCTCGATAACCATGAATATAAATAGTAAGTTATGTTCACAGTTGTTCTTAACCGTGGTTAGATGTGATTTATTACCACGGTTGTTAACCGTGGTTAAAGACCATCATCTACTACCACGGCTTCAACAACCACGGTTCTTTAACCGTGAATAAAGGCCTTTTTTAACCGTGATTATATCCTTTTTTTCCACTAGTGGGTTAATGAGGTGAAACTTTGATCAAAGAATAACACTAAAAGAACCTAAAGAATACACCTGAGTTTTGTCATTGATAAAATTTAGTATTTATAGTTATTAAATGTGTAAATTTTTCCTTGTTTGACACTGATCAATGGATATTGTCCCCAGTATATATGTATATATTTGTGAGTGATTGTTTTGATGTACTCTAATTTTGATGTGGTTTAGCGATACCTCAAAAGAGCTGCAAAAATGGATTAAGATCATTCTTGATGCTTTTCATCTGAACAAGAAAGAAATAGATCTGATAGAAGCCAAGCAAATAAGTGATCCTATAATTCCGAGGTTGTTTATTCTCAAGGATACTATTGTGCAAGAATACATGGATACTGGTACAACTCAAAAGTTTGAGGCAGAAGGTGGATCTAAATCAAAAGTGTTTTAAGGTGTTTAAGTATGCATTCTTGCTCCATTTCTTCCTATTATATGGGTTTTTGGAATCAAAAAGGGGTGAAGTAGCATTGTTATAGGGTCATTGAATGAGACCCCACAACAAAATGAACCACAAAATATAGACAGACCATAACTTCCAACATTAGAAAACATTAGCAATAGAAGCCTTTGTTTTCCCTTCAAAATTATGGTCAACACAACTGAGACGCTCCAAAAATGAGGGTAAATTTTTCACGATTTTTAAAGTAATTAAAGAATAGAAGAAACCGCGAGATAGATCTTTAATAAGTAACCCCGGATCATTTTAAATAACATATCCCATATATGAAGATATGAGAAGGTGAATAAATTAAATCAAGAGTCTTCCTTGGACAATCAATCATAGGATCATCACAAGGGGTAGCGGAATACATAATCCATTTGAGAGTCATGGAAAAGAATAGAAAAAGGTTTAAAGAGACTTGAATTGATGGTTAAAAAGTGGTAAACGAAGTCACACATGGATATATAATTGAACCATGGCTAAATGGAACCCATTTATGAACAAAATACATGAAAAATTAAAGAATCAAGGGTATGAATCGATTCAAGCATCCCAAGAATCGATTCAAGTTCTACTGGAGTCCAAAAAAATGAAAATAGGCCCCTTTGAATCGATTCAAGCTCACATGAATTGATTCAAACATTTCTGGACCTCATGAACAGTGATTCTAGTGAGCGAATCGATTCATGCGGGGGCTTGAATTCATTCAAGCTGTTCTAGAATTTGGAACAATAAAAATAGTGTGTCTTGAATCGATTCATGCACTATTGTGAATCGATTCATGACAGCACAAAGGCCATTTTATGCAAAAAAAAAAGTCTCATTTTTGGACTTATAACCCCCCAAGCTTTTTCATATGAGTTCCAATGCCTACCAAATTTTGACACCAACTTATATATATCATTTGTGACGTGTGGCCACCGACCACACTCAAAATTCCCAAAAAGGAGAAAGTTATACACATAAATGCGTTTCACTCATTTTGAGGCATTTTTGTACAACTCAAGGACCTATTCTCAATGGAATTGGTCCATTCCAATTTCTACAACTCACAAATCATGAATTTAAGCTATTGGAGTCATTATATACCATTAACACCACTTAAAACACAATTTTACCCTATCGGTTCCTCAAATAGGCATAAACATCAACACACAACATCACATATTTTCTATAAAACATTGTAATTCATGAATTAACATCATCCATTCATCACTTGGGCAATAAGTTTAGCCCCATAATTAACATCATACATTGTCTAGGTCATAATCAAAAATTAGCTCTATATATAAGGTCCAATTTTCACCTATGACCTCCAAAATGAATATACACCATTCAAGTACATATTGAGCATACACCATTCATCATATGCTATACAAAATCAATACTCGCCGGCCAAGGCACTTCCTATACACTAATTTACCTCCACCCTCAAAATGCACATTTCCAAAAGATCTAATCTCACTCCCATGAGTATCCTGCATCATAAGGCTAAAAATAGACAACATGGAAGAGTGAGTTCCAAAGGATGAATATGAATACAATGTGATTGTGTGCATATGCATTCAACATCATGTATACTTTGCATCCACATATCATTCATCATCATAATCATCAACATCTCACCAACATACACATAACTCAATCATCCCTATGGATCATAATAAAGTATATATGTATACACACAATCAAACCCCTCATCAGATTGGCTATCACACATAATCACTATACACAATATATGTATTTGTATTCATATCGTTTATGTTGTCTTTAGACATTTTCTCACCTAATCACAACCATTATCATTTCTCATCACCCTTGGCATACCTCCTTGCTATATGCAAATGCTCTTAAGCTAATGCACATGCACAATGGAGTAATTTATCAATTGCGGATCCGACTGTGGGAATAAACACCAATTTGTGGGTCAAGTATCATCATATAACCATACCCCTACTGCAGTAGAAAAATATGTACATATATATCATCAAATTGCATGCATATCTTTAGGTTTTACTGGTAACAAACCGCATCGCCCATCTTGCAACACTTGGCCATTTACACCATGACCGCGGTAAACACCATAACAACAACAAGGTGTTGCGGGCTAACCATGATTCTTACCATGGCAGCTATGATCCATAGGACCACCGAGGTCACCTACTCATCAAGAGCCACCCCCACAAAGGTCAACCATATGCGGCTCCCCGTAGCACAACATTGGCAGCTTCGTGACTTACACACCGAGTCACAGGGGTAAATAAATATGCTCGTGCACTGAGCCGCTCTCCCACTGGGCCAACCAGGGGAATCCCATAATATTCCAACACCGGCAGCTATATATAGTATACCATGGATGCAATGCAAATGCAAATCATAATGCATTCTCATAACTATGCATCCTAATTATGCCACTCACCAATCAATATCATCGTCATTTCCACCATAGGTTTCTTAGTGGATTTTATTATCATTGGTTGTTACCATTGTTTAAGTTTTAGTGTGGCATTTTCAACAATTCCTCATTATCACAATGACACCAAATCCTCAATTTCAATCATCAATCTTTCATCATCATAAAGGCATGTTAATCATCCATTTTCATTCTCATCCAACATCAATAATAATCATTCCACATTCACAATAAATGTAAACACAACCACATCATATCAAGGCATCACACTAACCAAGCAAATTAACATCACCATTTAGCACACCATAATTATTCCAAATGCACAATACATGTTGCCAATCATATTCATCATCACCATCATGTTTAACAATCTTAAATCATTATTTCTACTCAAACAAGGAAAACATGAATATTGCCACATATGACAATCAAACACTACTCAATCCGTGCATTTAGAACATAAAACTCCTCTTCTACCTCAAGAGAAGAATTCCGAGCGATACGACGTTCCCGTCTCATCGTTCGGACTGGGTCCTACATTTCACAAGACACCATATCATTATTTTCTACTCAAGATCACCAAGATTCATATATTCTAATCTAACACTTGGTGTTTACAACATTATCATTATCAAGTCATTTTCCATTTCATTAATTTCACCACAACCACTATGGGTTAGGCATTCAAGTTCATTTTTTTATGTATTTAAGGTCCTACCCATAAAAGGGTTAACATACCAATGGCCATTAATCACCATTAATTTCATAAATGCACATCAATCTTCCCCTATTTCAAGCATTAATTTCATATACTCCATTAAAGGTTCATAAAAAGCTTGCATTCAAGCCACCCCACCTTAGGATTTCCACATTAATGGCTTCTCCCAATAACCCATTTGTGTTTATTACTCAACCAAACCTTAAAAACCCAAAACCTAAGGTTTATGCTCTTGAGAAATGATAAAGAGCTTACCTCAAGAGAAGAAATGATAGAGTTTTCAAGAGAGGGAGAGAGGAACATGAAATTAATGAGGAGAAAGGAGAAAGAGCTTCAAGCTTCAAGCTCTTTCTTCAAGCTTCAATAAAACGAAAATGGTGGGAGGAGATGGGTTCACCATTTTGGCTTAGGTTTAGAGGGAAGAAGATAAAGAGAAGAATGAGAAAATAGAAGAGGAAGTGAATGTCTTGTTTTTGAGGAGAAGGAGGCAACGTGAATTGTAAAAGACAAAAGGAGTTTTGTTTCAATTTAACCTCTTTCATTAAAATTTACTGTTTTACAATAAACAGGATCTCAGTTCAGGCTCAATACGTCATCTAAAAATTATTTCCGAATATATATATCCGAACTCCCAATAATATTCTTAGCAGCCCTGGCCAATGGTACCTCAACCGAAGATACTTGGTCTGACACCCATATTTTAATCGGGTATATTTTTAGCTCATAAAGCCTCAATAAATTATGAATAATCCATAAAAACTCAATTTAATTACTTTCAACATTTTGGGATATTAACTAATCCACGGGTAATTATTTGGTATTTATGCCTTATATTTAATCATTTATATAAAATTTGGATGTTACAACAACAACCCACCTCCCCTATCATAAATATTGGATCCCAACAACAACTCAATCTATATTGAATGCCACTTCATGGTGTTATTCAAGTGACCTCTAATAACTCAAGGGGGTTGAATTGAGTTTACTAATTTTTTACAAGCTAAGTGATATTTTTAAATTTCTTTGTTATAGAAATAATAAAACCTTATAAATGAACAACATAAATGTATGCAATCATAGGGATAAGAAATTGCAAACATAAATTTTATACTGGTTGAGTCAACCACTGCCTACGTCCAGTCTTTTTAAGTGATTCCTTAAGGATTCCACTACTTTTAATCTTGTTACAAAGCATAACAAACTTCCACACCTCGGGATGCCTCACCCTAGTGTAAAGTCTTTTACACCACAAGAGATATTTCACTCTTGTATAATCATAAACTTGGGATGCCTCACCTAAGTTACAACAAACTCAATAAAGTAGTAGAGAACTTTGACAATGAACTTTCTCTTTATAGAGAAAATGACTCAATAAAGACGAAAAGAATTGATGATTTTGTAAATGATTTTCCGCTCTATTTATAGATGGGAAAAATCTTGAAAGGATGCAATTGAATGAACATGAATCATGAAAAGATACAATTTCAAAAGGATGCAATGATTCATGAAAAATCACGGCTTTTCAATTCAAGAAAAAGTGAACAGATGCAATGTTTCGGCCATTCTAACTGGTATGTAATCAATTACAACAATGAAGTAATCAACTACATTTTTTTAAAAACTTAAACTTTTAAAACATTATGGATATAATCGATTACACTCTTTAAGTAATCGATTACTGATTAAAATATAACTCTTGAATCATTGTGATCGATTACATTTACATTATAATCAATTACTTCGTGTCAGAATGCATGAATTTTGAGTTTTATTAATTCTTTTTGGGCCATATTATTTTTATTATGTCTTACATGATATTAGGCTTTGATCTTAATTCTTCATGCGTTGGACTTGAGTCACTTTGTCATTATCAAAATACTATCGTCTTGGATCTTTATTCTCCTCTCTTTTGATGATGACAATGTATGTCCTGAAAAATATATTAACAAGCTAGAACCTATTCAAAGAATCATGCTTTATGTGTTGTGTATTTGTATTTAGTTTAAATATTTATAATGAAGTGTCAATCATTTAATTTTGAAGTGTACTCCCCCTTATTTTTTATTTAAGTCTTCCTTTTTATTTGTTAGTTCTCCCTCTTTATTTTTTATTACATTAATCATTGCACCTTTATTTTTTAGTACATTCAATCATTCCCCCTTTGTCATTATCAAAAAAATAAAGTAATTAGAAACAAAATAAGACAAATATATTAGAAGCAGAAATAGCAAAGATTTGTATTACCAGGAAAGGACAAACAAGGTGGACTTAAAAACAAAGAAGACATAACCAAAAAAATTGTTCAGTAATAAAATGAATAATAACAGAATATAATTATGCGGATTCAGGAGGGGGCAAGCGGGAAAGGATGGTTTGCATGGTGGCGTCCACGTAGTTAAATCGGTCTCACACATAAGTATGCTAAGATTGGAGTTTGGTAGCAAGATCTGTCATTGAGAGGGAGCCAGGAACTGGATTGGGATCATGAGGAGGAGCGGTGTGCTTTGGAACCCATTCCCCGTCTTTAGTTTGCTTGCACCCTAAAGAGGAGAGAGCATTTTTTCCAATTAAGAAGGAGAGTTAAGGTTTGATACACAATTTCTCATTAATAATTACTTTGAAGTGTCAAAGTATGCGGGTGATAAGACCTGCATAAGGGAGAGGGGCATTGGCTTCGAGGGCCTTTTTCATGTGGTATCTAACGAAAGCAGCCTAATTGAGTGGGCGGACAGTAAGGAGAGACCACATAAGCGCCATATCCTTTTCTGTGAGCTGAGCAAGGTTGGTAGTTTGGGGAACTAAGATGCAAACAATAACATAGTGCATGACACGACAACTGAAGGTGAGTGAACCGTCAATGAGGCGACCACCAAGACCGACATGTTAATTGTAGATTAGTTTTCAGGCCTCAAGGTTGTTAAACTTGCCCTCCCAAGCTTCAGATAAACATCCTTCATAAAGTTCACTAGCAGATGGTTATTCAGTCAAGTGATAAAAATGGAGAGCATCAATAACAATAGGAATCTTCTTAATTTCAGAAACTATGCACCTATTAGTAATCTGAAGGTTAGAGTAGAACAAGCACACTAAGTCAAGATAATGATCTTCCTTGATAGAAAGGAAGAGGACAACATTCTAGATATCAAAGAACTGATAGCACTAAATATTGTTGAGGGATTGTTCATCAATAAACTTTGGATCAATCACTTCTCTAGAATTAAACAAAGAATAAAAATGTTCCTATTGGACTAAAGTGGAGAAAAACTCCACGAAGGTGTTCAAGGAAGGATTTCGAGCAATGGAATCAGATGAGATAGTCACGAGTTCACTTCTTTTTGGTAACATAAGGAGGTGTTGGTAAGGGACGAGTTGGAGAATCCATAGGTGGTGCGTCAAAAATTGAGGAAGGGATAAGGTAAGCACGCAAAAAAAATGAACAAGAAAAGTGACGCCTTTAGCATGGGTGTTTTAAATAAGAATTCATGTTGTAATCAATTACAATATATTCGTAATTGGTTACAATTGATAGTTGAGGGATTACGTAGAGAGTGGTTCATGCGTGGGAGATAAAGGGTCAAGGTTCAGTCATAAGGAAGAGGGATTGCATGTTTTGAGGAGTGTTGGAAATTGTTGAGACTTAAAAGAAACTATCAGATGTTAATCTAAATTTTAAATTATGAAATCAAGTTTTGAATGAGGAGAAAGAAGATAACATGGAAACACACAGACCATTGGTCAAAGCAGGCAATTAGCAGAGACTGGTTACGTTCACGCAACTATTGACCAAATTAATGAGTGATTCAAGGGGAGAGGGACTAAAAAAGTCATGCCTTGATATAAAATATAAGTTTTTGAATTACGTGTAGAGATAAGGGAGGGAATGGTTAGTCCCTAAAAAAAACTGACGTAAGTTTTATAAAAATTAAGTTTTTCAAAAAGAACAAAATAAATATTTACTGTCACATAGACACAGGGATTCTTAAAAAGTATGTAGTCATTCGGAGGGTGAGGAGACATATAAACAGCATAGGAAACGACGTGATTAGTCATGTGGACACGTGGCAGAGAAAAAAAACTAACATTTTAAAAATGTTTTAAACTTTAAATAATATTAATTTGGATTAAAGAGAGAGAGGAAAGCAGGGATCAGATCATGGTAAACAGGGAGAGGATGACATCCTGACATGTGATTTTCTAGCTCTGCTAACTGTTGAACATCATATGGTACTCGATTACACATTATATTGTAATCGATTATTTAGAGAAATCTTTAGGTAATCGATTACCTATTCATTGTAATAGATTACTTAGGTAAATATTTCATTATTTTATAACTTATGGGGATTTATGACACCTAGCTCATTTTTTACATGAAAGAATTGGTCCTTCGGTATGAATTTTGTGAAAATATCGACTAATTTTTTTGATGTCTCTATGAATTCTAATATGCAATCCCCTTTTCATACATGATCTCTAATAAAATGATAACAGATTTCTGTGTTTGGTTCTAGAGTGTAGCGCAAGATTTTTGGAAAGATTTATGGCACTTGTATTGTTGCACTTAATAGGAATATGATCTAGAATGATACCATAATCTGGTAGCTGTTGTTTCATCCATAAAATTTGAGCGTAACAACTACCAACAACGACATATTCTGCTCAGTAGTAGATAAAAAGCTACATTATTTTGTTTCTTACTATGCCATGATACTAGTGTAGAACCTATCATGTGATATGTTCCACTAGTGTTTTTTCTATCGATTTTACATCTAGCAAAATCAGAATTAGAATAACCTATCAAGCTGTAGGACTATCCTTTAGGGTACCATAGTCCTAAGTTTATGGTTTCTATTAAGTAACACATGATTCTTTTGACAGCTTTAAGATGAGATTCTTTGGGATTAACTTGAAATCATGCACATAAGCAAACATTGAACATAATATCAGGCCTACTTGTAGATAAATAAAGAAGAGACCCGATCATACCTCGATAAATTTTGGAATCTATGGATTTTCTAGCTTCATCTTTATGTAGATAACATGCTGTGCTCATTGGAGTGGAAATGTCTTTAGCATTTATCATTCCAAATTATGTTAGTAATTCCTTGTAGTACTTGGATTGGTTGATAAAGATTCCTTCATTTGTTTATTTAATTTGTAATTCAAGGAAGAAGTTGAGTTCACCCATTATAAACATTTCAAATTTACTCTCCATAGCTTAGGAAAATTCCTTGCATAGATTTTCATTAGTAGATCCAAAAATAATATCATCAATATATATTTGAACTAAGAGAATGTCATCGTATTTTCTTTTAATGAATAAGGTTGTATTAATTTTTCCTCTATTAAAATTATTTTCTAATAAAAATTTACTAAGCCTATCATACAATGCTCTAGGAGCTTGTTTTAATTCATATAAGGCTTTCTTTAATTTATAAACATGGTCAGGAAATTTATCATTTTCAAATCCTTGTGGTTGACTAACATACACTTCCTCATTCATATAACCATTTAGGAAGGTGCTCTTAACATCCATTTGATAATGTTTAAAATCCATGATTGATGCAAAAGCTAAAAACATCCTAATGGCTTATAGTCTAGCTACAGGAACATATGTCTCTTCATAATCAGTGCCTTCTTCCTGATTAAATCCATTAGCAACTAGGTGAACCTTGTTTCTAACTATAATACCATATTCATCAAGTTTATTCCTAAAACCTTATTTGGTTCCTATTATTTGATGATTGTTAGGTTTTGGGAATAACTCCAACACTTGGTTTCTTTCAAATTGGTTTAACTCCTCTTGCATGAAAATTATCTAGCTTTCATCATTAGTTGTTTCATTTATATTTTTTGCTTCAATTTTGTGAGATGAAATCTGTCGCATCCTACGTCAATCTATAATTATTTTTATCCATTTTATTTAAAATTTACGATAATTTTTTCATGATTAATTAATTAAAATAACTCCTACTTAAGAAAATATTTAATTTCATTAAACAGTATTAAAATATAAAATATAAAATATATAATCAATGATAAACCTAAAAAGTCATTGGAAAAGAGAAGAAATTAAAATTCCAAAAAAGGGGCCTAACGCTGCGCGCCAGCCCCACGCGTAGCGTCAGCCCAAATATGGCCACGGTGCTCTCCCATCATTCCACATTCCGAGCAACATCCACTGAAATATGGCCACAATAGGGGTGAGCTTACATATATAAAATGACAGTAATGACTCAGAAAATCCTCTAGTTTTCCACTACACAACATTATCTCATCAATCAATCTATCACATGCACTGTCATTTGATATATCCACACATAATCATTTAGTCAGAATTTATTCAGATAACATGCAGCCATATTAATCAGTAATACACAGCCATATTGCTCATATTGATATTCCCCATACATACACATATAACCACATTGATCCCATCAACAATATAAGTGTGCACACATTAATTTCAGTCTGATCCGATCAGTTTTTATTAATTTTTATGTTGCAACATAGGCTCCAAGCCTTTCTCTCAGCTCCAAGCTGATCCGGCCGTTTTACTGGTACCAAACCGTTTGCCCTCACATGTAACACAATCGCTCCAAGCGACAATGGAAGTGTTACGGGCAGCCCCGAGTCCAACTCGGTAAGCTTTCCTTGAGTCCAACCCAAGGACTTTCTCCAAGCGTCCAACGCTGGTACACGAGTGATTCACTCGGTATTGCCTTGAGTCCAACCCAAGGTCTTTTATTATTTTTCCATATATATTCATTAGCACAACAGTGGCATTTCAGTCGGTAAACCACATAACACATGCATCTTATGTACTCATTGTGAAATTCCATCAGATTCATTCCAGCATTTACATGCATATAATCATAAGATATCAATCAGGGATTTACCCTCGGTTTCTCAGTACAAGTACTCGGTAATCATACCATTATTCACGACAACACAGTTTCATGCTTTCCAATAAAAATCTACACAGGAATCAACCAACAGTCCCACAATACACACTCGGTATTAGCAATATAAATAACATATACCACATGCTGTCAAGTGTTAAACTACACACGGGACTCAGCATAACAAACTCTTAACGCATGCACTCGGCCAACACAGATCCAGTATATTTTCATGCATTCATATGTTTACTAACACATATTTCATGGACGGAGAAGGATATAACCTTACGTGACTCAGCTAACACATACACACACCCGGTATTTGAGAGTTATCATCATATGATTCACACAACTAACATATTCACAACCATAAACACAAAATGTGGTACTTTCACCCAGGATCCATCCATAACTATGCATTTGAGATGTAAAGCGCCCCCTACCTACTGGAAGACGTAAGAAGCTCCTCTGTTTTCAGTGTTGACTCGTGCTCTGTTTTACGACGCTGATTCCGTTGCTCCTTCGCTTCCTCAATCACTCTCTCGCTCAACAACCTTCAGATCCAGACGAACACCACACACAGCTTGGAGAAACTGGAAGCTGCTTCTCCTCCGAACGATCGCTCCTTCCAACAGTGGGGAACTTCAAGTCCTCCACAAAACCACAGTCATAACTGACGAAGAAGAAGAACGAAGAAGAAGAAGGACGAAGAAGAAGAAGAAGAAGAAAGGTAGAAGAAGAGGAAAAGTCTTCGAGGGAATTTTGAGAGAATGCAGAAGTGGTTGAGAGCTCCAGAGCCTATACTCGAGGAAATGAGGGGAGCAGGTGGGAGAACGTGAAAATGGCAGCCACCATCCAATCATGTTTCACAATCAATCAATCACAATCAATGGTCAAGCTTTAACTTCTAATTAATCTCAATTAACAATTAATCCTAATTTGCAATGAATCTTAATTTTAATATGGTCATTAATTTAATTAGGATGTTACAATTCTCCCCCTCTCAAAGAATTTCGTCCTCGAAATTCAAACACAAGCTTACCTCAATAAAATAGCTCGGGATACTGCTGCCTCATGGTATCCTCACGTTCCCAAGTATAAGAAGTACATCCATTTTGTTGCCACGCTACTTCGACTTGTTGCACATCCTTGCTCTTCAAGCGTTTTACCGACCGATCCACGATTTTAGTCGGTACAGCAACAGTCGTCAAATTCTCTCTGATTTTAACTTCATCATCCGGCATCTCGTGTGTACAATCGGGTAAACACTTCCTTAATTGAGACACGTGAAACACATTATGCAAGTTTGATAGATGAGTCGGTAATGCTAATCGGTATGCCACAGGACCGACCCTTTCCAATATTTCATAGGGTCCAATGTACCGGGGGCTTAATTTCCCACTCTTCAAGGCTCGTCCGACCCCTTTATTCGGCGAAACCTTCAGGAACACTTTATCGCCGACCGAAAATTCAAGCGGCTTGGTCCGCTTATCATGGTAGCTTTTCTGTCGGTCCTGAGATGCCTTTATCTTTTCCCAAATTACTTGAATCTGTTTAGAAGTCTGCTTCACAATTTCCGGTCCCAACAATAGACTTTCACCGGTTTCTGACCAACAGAGTGGGGTTCGACATTTCCGACTGTACAATGCTTCATATGGTGCCATGCCAATGCTTCTGTAGTGGCTGTTATTATATGTAAATTCAATCAGAGGGCGATATTGATTCCAACTACCACTGTGCTCCAACACACACGACCTCAGCAAGTCCTCCAAACTTTGTATTGTCCGCTCAGATTGCCCATCCGACTGGGGATGGTAGGCTGAGCTCAATCGGAGTTTAGTGCCTAATTCCTGGTGCAAGCTTCCCCAAAACCGAGAAGTAAATCTTGGATCCCTGTCCGACACGATTGAAGATGGCATGCCATGCAGTCGGACAATATCTCAGACATAAATCTGGGCTAACTTCTATAAGGAATACTTCATGTTCATGGGTAAGAAATGTGCTGATTTCGTTAATCGGTCCACAATGACCCAAATGGCATCATAACCCGCTCGGGTTCTAGGCAATCCCATTACAAAGTCCATAATAATTGAGTCCCATTTCCACACGGGGATTTCAAGAGGTTGCAATCCACCATACGGTTTCTGGTGCTCAACTTTTGACTTCTGGCAAATGATACACCGAGCTATATAATCGGCCACGTCTCTTTTCAATCCGGGCCACCAGAAGTGCATCCTCAAATCATGGTACATCTTGGTAGTGCCCGGGTGGATACTTAACAGGCTCTTGTGGGCTTCATCGAGCACCATTCTCCTCAATTCGCCAACACCCAGCACATATATCCTATCCTTCACCCGGAAAATTCCATCCGAGCCCTCGGTTAAGGACAGATCGTTGCCCTTAGCCTGAGTCTCTATCATCTCAGCCAAGTAAGAATCCGACTTCTGCTCCTCATACACTAGCTTCAGGAATTCATTGGCAATCTTCAACATTCTGAGCGTTACCTTCCGAGACGAAGAGACATCCATATGCAAATTCATGTCTCGGAATTGTTCAATTAATTCCATTTCTTTCACCATCATTGTTGCCATATGAATCGACTTCCGACTCAAGGCATCGGCCACAACGTTCGCCTTACCCGGATGATACTTCAACTCGAAGTCGTAATCTTTTAAGAATTTCGTCCACCTCCTTTGCCTCATGTTCAGCTTTTCTGGTTGAATAAATATTTGAGGCTTTTGTGGTCACTGTAAACCTCGAATTTGGAGCCATACAAGTAATGTCTCCATATTTTCAACGCAAAGACAACAGCTGTCAACTCCAAGTCGTGAGTCGGATAGTGCTGCTCTTGTGGCCTCAATTGACGAGAGGCATAAGCTATCTGTAACACCCTAATTTAAACAAATCATAGACAAGAAAAACAGAGGAAATTTTTCACAATTAAAACCAGAATACCACGGTATAAGAATGAGAGGAGAAGAAGAACAAGAGAACAAAAGAAATTCAAGAAACTAACAGTGGAAGAAGGGGAAATCGCGTAGGCAGGTCACATAGCAACGCGCACGCGCTCAAGCGAAAGCTTCACTCGGTATTCGTTCATTTCACTTGGCATTTCCGCACTCGGGTTCCAGCGCCTGATTCACTCGGAAGGATCCAACCTCAGTCCACTTGGACTTAAGTCTTGCACCTACTAGTCCCATTCGGACAATGCAACATAGCATAAACATAGGCATATATATACGTATATAGAAGTGCATATCACGGATTTACAACCACATTGTCATATTCCCATTCTAAGGGGATCAACTCTGTATAAAAGAATAACAGCAAAACACGAGCCGACCAAGGCTTAACCCAAAACATTATATACAGCACATGCACAGTCATAAAATTTCCATAGTGCATCAGCACTTCACCCGGCATTTCAGCTCCTCCTCCAATCCTCTTTACGAGAGATGTTCACTAAAAAATTGTCACAGCAGGGGTGAGTATCTTAAATTTTAAATGATAGATACTGACTCAGGTTGTTTCATATTTATACAACTATATATATATATATATGCACACACAATCACACGTGGCAATGATTAAGGTCAGAGTATTACTAATCAACCAGGACACACACACAAGATCCTTACCGATCGGAATCCACCAGTTGTCACTCGCCCCCTTACACACATCAACTCAATAACATTAACATACAACAATCAGTGACATGATGTTAAGGTCCATGAATCAGAATGCATCCTTTGAACATTTATCAGTCAGAACCCACAATTCTCATTCGACTATATATATATATACGCAACTCTTCAACAACATAACATACATTCATAGAACAGGTTTCAATCAGCATCAACAGCATATGCACACGGATATATATATATATACATTTATCATCTCATGCATAATCAATTCCAGCAATATCGGCAGTTAATATACACAGATTATTCACTCGGTTCCGCATTCGTGTGTAATCGATTTTGACGTTGCAACGTAGGCTCTCAGCCTTTTGTACATAGTTCTCAGCTATCATGTCAGCTCCCAGCTGCTTGGCCGTTTTACAGGTACCCAACCGTTTACCCACAGGTGACACCAACGCTCTCAGCGCCAACGGAGGTGTTCACAGGCAGCCCGAGTCCCACTCAAGGGCTACCTTGAGTCCCACTCAAGGATTTTACAGCGTCCCACGCTTTATAACCGATGGTAGTGTCCCACACTACGTGCTCCCAGCACAACGCATCCCATGCGCCACACGCGGATTCATCACACAACATAGAGTTCATGCACACGATCTTTCACTCAGCCATACATACTTCACATGCAGTTGGTAATACCCATTTTCAGAACTCCACATATTAATCTAACACACACATACTTCCATGCAATCATCATCATAGCTCCATTAGGTGGATACAGCAACATAAAGGTCCAATGCAATCGGTGTCAATCAATATCAAGATTCTATAAGTATTCTCATCAACTCAAGCATCACATGCACTCGGTATACAACAGTATCAGGACTTAATCAACGCATGTATCCATATAAGGATCAACAGATTCAAATAAGTATTCTAATCAACATAACATAACATGCAATCGGTATATAATAGTGTCAGGACTTAATCAACGCATGCATCTTCAAGGGCAATGATAACATGCAACATTCACTCTCATTTATCCTACACTCGGGTACTCCACATGCAGGCACATCATACAAACAGAATGCAGAACCACAATTATCAACACCCGAAACCCGTTCATAACCCATGCATTTAACATGTAAGGTACTCCCCCTACCAACTACGAGACTCCGAGAGACTCTTCTGCTTGGGCGCTGGTCCTTTTTCCTCGCTGCTTCACTCAACACTTTCACTCATTTAAGCTTCACTGGAACACTGCTGCCTTCCACGAGTGGTGCAGGACTGCTTCTGCTTCTGCTTCGACACTCGTTCTTTACTCGTATAAGGGAGCTCTGACTCCTCTGCAGCACCGTCAACATGGCCTCTGAAACAGGGAGTGGAAACAGAGAGCAGAGAAGGAAAAGAGAAGAAGGAAAATAAGAGAGAAAGAGAAGGAGGAAGAAGAAGAAGAACTCGTAGGGAAATTCTGAAGAATAAATGGCAAGGAAAGCCATCAACCAATTATAAACGCATGCATGAGGGAAAGGAATGGTGGGGTGGGAAAATGTGAGGAGCAGTCTGCTCACGTCACCCAGTCCCATCATCATCCACTAAAGCTAATCACCTTTTCAATCAGCACACCTTTTGATTAATTAAGTTATGGGTAATTAGTGAACAATTTCCACTTCTGAATTATTATTTTAATGGCTTTCTTTCACCTGGTACATTGTTAAAATCGGGATGTTACACTATCACTCGGTTCTTCTGCATCAGCACATATCCGAGACCGAGTCCCGACGCATCACAGTAAACCACGAAGCTTTCTTGCAAATTTGGCAACGCCAACATTGGAGCTATTGTTAACTTAGTCTTTAGCTCTCAGAAACTTTCCTCACACTCGAAACTCCACACGAAAGGGACATTCTTCCGAGTCAACTTAGTCAGGGGCAAAGCAAGCTTAGAGAACCCCTCTATAAACCTTCTATAATAACTAGCCAGACCCATGAAGCTTCTGATCTCCGAGACCGACCTAGGCCTCTCCTATGCCATTACAGCTTCCACCTTGGAAGGATCTACCGAGACACCTTCCTCGGAAATTACATGCCCAAGAAAATGAATCCTATCTATCCAGAACTCACACTTCGAAAATTTTGCAAACAGTTGTTTCTCCTTCAATATTTGGAGTACCGATCGGAGATGTTCCTCATGCTCCTCAGGGGTCTTAGAATAAACCAGGATATCATCGATAAAAACGACCACGAACCAGTCCAACTATGGATGGAAAATGCTGTTCATGTAATTCATGAATACAGCAGGGGCATTTGTCACGCCGAATGGCATTACTACGTACTCGTATGACCATACCGAGTCCTAAACGTGGTCTTGGGAATATCCGAGTCCTTCACCCGGATCTGATGGTATCCTGACCGTAAATCAATTTTTGAGAAGACCGACGCACCCCTCAACTAATCAATCAGATCATCAATCCTCGGTAATGGGTATCGATTCTTTATGGTGAGCTTGTCCAGCTGTCGGTAGTCAATACATAGCCTCATGCTGCCATCTTTCTTTTTGACGAGTAAAACGGTGACACACTCGGTCAAATGAACTATTTACCGAGTAACTCATCAACCTGCTTCTTCAACTCGGCTAATTCAGTCGGAGACATCCTATAAGGAGTACTGGAAACCGGCTCGGCTCCAGGGATTAAGTCAATAGAGAATTCAACTTCTCTATTTGGAGGGACACCCGACACATCATCCGGAAACACCTCAAGAAAATCATAAACAATCGGAATATCATGCACTCGGATTCTATTCTCACCCTCGGTTAAACAAAGCATCACAAATAACTGGGCTATACCTTGTACTGTGTAATCATTATCGTTCTGCCTCGGAAAAATCACCCTTCAGTTTTGGCAATCCACCAGCACCTTGTTGGCTGAAAGCCAATCCATGCCAAGTACGATATCAAGGTCTTTCAGAGGCACACATACTAAATCAAAGGTAAAACTCCGATCGCCCAACGTAAAGGTTACATCTTTGCACATCATTGATGTCAACACTTTAACGCCGGTCGGATTGGCTACCTCCAAAGTCTGATTCATATACACAGTCGGCAACCTCAAACATCTCACACAATCGTCATCTATAAAGGAGTGGGTAGCTCCAGAATCAAAAACTACATCAAGAGTATAACTACCGAGTAAGCACTTACTTTGCACCAAGTCGTTAGCTTGTGCAGCTTTCTCGGCATTGATCGCATAAACCCGTCCAACAGCTGGTTGCTCAGCATTTCTCTCTTGGTTATTTGGGCAAACATCATATTACCCCGAGCTCCATTGCCTCTGCCGCCATTCCCTCGGCCGCCATTTTCACGACCTCTTCCTCGGTAACCTCCACGCTGTACATTTGCATTGGCTTGCTGCAGCTGAGGGTAGTCGGGGCGTACGTGCCCTTTTTCATTACAATGGAAGCATACAACATCTCTTCCAACATCACACTCTTGGGCAAAGTGGTCTCCACCACATCTAAAGCACTTACCATTCCTAGAACGACCACCAAAACGTCCACCACGATTTCCCCGTCCTCGATATTTAGAGGAGGGTCCGCCTCTTCCAACATTGCCCGGCTTCTTGAAGCGAGGCCGTTGTGGCTTCAAGGACGTGTCGGTCCTACTGCTCTGGCCCGGGTGGACATTCTCGTCTTCCTCAAAAATTCTACATTTGTTCACCAACACTGGGAAATTCTGAATCTCCTGGTGTCTGAAAGCTCTCTTAATCTTGGGCCTCAATCCGCTTTCGAACTTAATGCACTTGGAACCCTCGGTTCGAGGTTGCTGAAATGGAGGATAGAACAGGCACAGTGCTTCAAATTTTGCAGCGTATTCCTCGACAGTCATGGAACCTTGCTTTAGTTCCATGAATTCCAACTCTTTCCGACTCCAGAAAACATGTTTTAAAATTCTCCCAGATTAACTGGGTACCTGCATCAGTCAATCGGGCCTTGGTGATCTTCCTCCAACACTCGGCTTCAGCTCGCAGCATATATACAGCATAGTCCACTTTCTGGGCCTTTGTACATTGAAGGCCACCAAAGATCCTTTCTAATTCCTGAATCCATGCATAAGCCGATTCGAGATTGAATCCTCCTTCAAACTCACTCGGCTTCCTCTTCAGGAAGCGGTCCAACCCTTGGTCATCATCAGTTTGAGGCTGGCCCTGCCTCTCGAATATGACAGCGAAACGCTGGAATGCCGTGGCTATGGCTTCCATGCTCTGACGATTTGCCATAACTTATCCTGAAATTAACACCCCTTTCAAGGATAAGTTTACAGAATTACTCACTACCGATCGGACTTCAACCCAACATTCAACAATTATAACACATTATTATTCAATCCTTAAATATCATATAATTAATCAGACCAGGATAGGAATAATCTTCTACCCCTAAAACAATACCCCATAGGCACATGGCCACTCAAATTATGCTTAAACATGGATCAATTCCATCAAATGCTGCAAATAATTACGACACTCGGTCATAATGCACACAACCACTTACTAAGAGTAAGCATACCTTGGCCTTGGACCTTTTAAGTCCGCTCTGATACCAAAATGAAACATCCTAACAAAATTAAATAAAATCCGAAACGAGGGAAAATTTTTCCCAAAAAATTCTGAACGGCAAACAGAGGAAATCGGGACAAGAATCTGACCAAGAAAGAAAGAAGGAACCAGGTCAGGGTGCCCCCACATTAGCAAGGCCCAATACTAATTAAATATTAGCCAGCATAAGAAAACGCCTAAGCAAACCATGTTCGCTGGAGCGAAACCCTACTCGCCCAAGCGAACAAGGCACTCAGATAATTTGACCACTCAGAATCTGATCTCAAGTCCACTCGGTATCCTCATCACTCGGGATCGGAGCCTAAGTTCACTCGGTAACCTTATCACTCGGAATCTGAACCTAGGTTCACTCGGGAATTATTCCCTCGGCCATTACACTCGGAATCTATAAGTTTTCCTCGCTCAGAATATTTTCCTCAGTCTCGTATCACTCGGAAATGTTACACATATTTTCCACTCGGCATATTTGATCTCTCTTACCTTGAGAACTCTACAAGGTCAAGTCTCGCCGAAGGATTTTAAGGCTTCATTCACTCGGAAATACTCTAGCTCTTTTCCACTCGGGGAATTTCTAATAAGTTCTTACTCGGGAAGTTTGTGAGTCAATTCCCACTCGGAACTACATGACTTCACTCACTCGGGATATCATGGCCTTATCCATATTTCTCACATAACACCCTTCGATAGATCCTCCTAGGGAAATAGTCCTTTAATGAGCATAACTCACTCGGGAGTAGCCCAACCCTTCTTCATTCGGAAGAGGGTCTCTTATCTTACCTCACTCGGATTTACCTTAGCTCCCCCTTACTCGGAATCATGCAAGCATTATTCATTTAGTAGGAAATAAATGTACACAACTTAGACATTCACCCACATCATTACTCACTGAATAAGATGAAACACATAGCATTATATATATATAATGAAATTTGTCTAGTTTTACTCTCAATACCGAGAGAATTCAAATCCCACACATTAAAAATAGAATGTTAAACTAAGAGCCGGCCAAGGCTATACAAAACCATCTATACAATATATATATATATATATATATATATATATATATATATATACATGTACAATTCCACTGTACAATGCACTTCCCAGCAATCGGTGCTCTCCCATCATTCCACATTCCGAGCAACATCCACTGAAATATGGCCACAATAGGGGTGAGCTTACACATATAAAATGACAGTAATGACTCGGAAAGTCCTCTAGTTTTCCACTACACAGCATTATCTCATCAATCAATCTATCACATGCACTGTCATTTGATATATCCACACACAATTATTCAGTCAGAATTTATTCAGATAACATACAGCCATATTAATCAGTAATACACAGCCATATTGCTCATATTGATATTCCCCATACATACACATATAACCACATTGATCTCATCAACAATATAAGTGTGCACACATTAATTTCAGTCGGATCCGATCGTTTTTTATTAATTTTTATGTTGCAACATAGGCTCCAAGCCTTTCTCTCAGCTCCAAGCTGATCCGGCCGTTTTACTGGTACCAAACCGTTTGCCCTCATACGTAACACAATCGCTCCAAGCGACAACGGAAGTGTTACGGGCAGCCCCGAGTCCAACTCGGTAAGCTTGCCTTGAGTCCAACCCAAGGACTTTCTCCAAGCGTCCAACGCTAGTACACGAGTGATTCACTCGGTATTGCCTTGAGTCCAACCCAAGGTCTTTTATTATTTTACCATATATATTCATTAGCACAACAGTGGCATTTCAGTCGGTAAACCACATAACACATGCATCTCATGTATTCATTATGAAATTCCATCAGATTCATTCCAGCATTTACATGCATATAATCATAAGATATCAATCAGGGATTTACCCTCGGTTTCTCAGTACAAGTACTCGGTAATCATACCATTATTCACGACAACACAGTTTCATGCTTTCCAATAAAAATCTACACAGGAATCAACCAACAGTCCCACAATACACACTCGGTATTAGCAATATAAATAACATATACCACATGCTGTCAAGTGTTAAACTACACACGGGACTCAACATAACAAACTCTTAACGCATGCACTCGGCCAACACAGATCCTGTACATTTTCATGCATTCACATGTTTACTAACACATATTTCATGGACGGAGAAGGATATAACCTTACGTGACTCAGCTAACATATACACACACCCGGTATTTGAGAGTTATCATCATATGATTCATACAACCAACATATTCACAACCATAAACACAAAATATGGTACTTTCACCCGGGATCCGTCCATAACTATGCATTTGAGATGTAAAGCGACCCCTACCTACTGGAAGACGCAAGAAGCTCCTCTGTTTTCAGTGTTGACCCATGCTCTGTTTTTCGACGCTGATTTCGTTGCTCATTCGCTTCCTCAATCACTCTCTCGCTCAACAACCTTCAGATCCAGACGGACACCACACACAGCTTGGAGAAACTGGAAGCTGCTCCTCCTCCAAACGATCGCTCCTTCCAACAATGGGGAACTTCAAGTCCTCCACAAAACCACAGTCGTAACTGACGAAGAAGAAGAACGAAGAAGAAGAAGGACGAAGAAGAAGAAAGGTAAAAGAAGAGGAAAAGTCTTCGAGGGAATTTTGAGAGAATGCAGAAGTGGTTGAGAGCTCCAGAGCCTATACTCGAGGAAATGAGGGGAGCGGGTGGGAGAACGTGAAAATGGCAGCCACCATCCAATCATGTGTCACAATCAATCAATCACAATCAATGGTCAAGCTTTAACTTCTAATTAATCTCAATTAATAATTAATCCTAATTTGTAATGAATCTTAATTTTAATCTGATCATTAATTTAATTAGGATGTTACCCTGTCACTGGTTACTAAAATTAAATAAACCATAGCAAGGGTGAGTATTTGGCATATCATAATTAATCTAGGACAAAATAATAAATATAACCAAACATTGCCAATTGTTCTAATTACTAATTAACTTCTATAACTACATAGCATTAATATACATTCAAACCTTCATCCTCCTACATACTATCCATAGCCACACAAGTCATATGCATACACATCATAACCCGTCAGACTATTTATATACATCATAGATAACCAAAGATTCATACATCAATCATCAGTCCATATATTTCACAACCGACTCACATATAACTGACTCCTAGTATCCAGATACCTAAGGATTGACCTTTAGCTGGGAGTCCGACTTGACGTACCGTGAACCGACTTGGTTCACCGAGCCTGACTTGGCTCTCCACCTCAACCAGTGGTCTGACTTAACCACTGGGTCTGACTTGACCACTGGGTAGCTCAATTAGGCAGAAAGGCCACGGGAGCCAGAAAACGAGGGGCTAAATATATCGTTGGTCGTCCCATACCACATAATCACGTATAATAGCACATCAAGCATGGTATAATATTAATAAATCTCACATAAAACTGTTAAAAACAAACATGGGATCACAACATAGGGCGACCGACTTGTCAAGCCCACTACTAAAATACCAATGTATATATATATATGTGTGTGTGTCAATTCACCATCATCTCATTAACCGCATCAAAACATATATATTAATATCACAATTATCACACCACACATTACTAACATCAATCAAATTTCATAATTTATTTGATATTACTCACTTATATAATTTATATATTTATTTTCCTTACTTCCTAGCCCATATCCTCTTAAATCGATATAGTTCTTTATTAGACAATAACTCAGTCACCCTTAAACATACACATAAAAATTATATTAATTATATTTAACCAGCCTACGTCATCCATAGTCATTCCTAAATAGATTCTAAGTCTCCCCAAGCTATCATATATTCAAATCCTAATTAATTATGACCCGAACACCCCCTTACCTCTATTCCAAGCTTCAACTATTTATTCTCGGTGTCGGTTGGGTCCACTAGTCACTTGATTCACCGTTCCTTTTCTGAATCTGACGCCCACTTCGTCAATCGCTTGCTCAAGTTCCGACACCTACAGTCACCGAAACATAGAACCGGTTAGTACATTGCCTTCCTTACACTTCCAAACTCATCATCCAGGCCTCCAAACTTATCAAAACTCAGAATCCAAACCCCAATCCTCATATGCAATTTCAGTTCCAAGGGGGAAAAGAAGGAGGAGGAGAAAATAATCGAAATAGAGGTTCTCATAGGTGTTACCTCACCTCCAAAGGTCCCAAAATGCAAGAATCCACAAGCTTCTTCAAGATCCAAGCAAAATCGGACCAGGGACAAGAAAATGGAAGAAGAGGTGTTCGTGAGCTTCTGTTTGCATGTCCCTGTTATAAAACAGGTCGCGATGCTGATGCTACGCGTCCCACTGACGCTACACGTCATCTCATTAATTTGCACCTGACGCTACGCGTCCCAGCCACGCTACGCGCCAGGGTCTTGATTCTATTTTCCTTGAAATTCCATTTTAAATTTCTGTTTTCTTTCAAGAATACTTCTTTTGAATTATATATATATATATATATTTAAAGATCCTATTTCTCTTAATTCTAACTTAATTTATTATCAAATTTTGCTTTCCCAATTTTAATTTATCAGGGATGTTACATCCACCCCTCCTAAAAAGAGATTTCATCCCCGAAATCAACGTACCTTATCAAAAGAGATTCGGGTACAATCATCTCATGTCGGACTCCAACTCCTAAGTATAGGTTACTCCATTTACATTCTGCCACTTCACTTTCTCCAAGGACACTCCTTGCTTCTCAACCACTTAGTCTGGTATTCCTCAATGCAAATAGGTGCCACCTTGACAGTTAAATCTTCCTTTAATTCAATGGAATCCTCCGGCATAATCATCGAATCACAAGGAATGTACGCCCACAATTGTGACACATGAAACACATTGTGGATGTTAATTAACAATTGAGGTAGATCCAATCGGTAAGCTACATCACCAATCCGCTCCACAATCTGATATGACCCAATATACCTCGGGTTAAGCTTCTGACTCTTCAGTATCCGACCTACACCTTTGGTAGGTGAAACCCTCAGAAATACCTAATCTCCTGCCTGAAACTCAAGTGGCCTATGACGATTGTCATAGTAACTCTTTTAACGATAATGAGCAATCTTCATCTTTTCGTGAATCAAGACGATTTGATCATTCATCTCTTGAATCAGTTCGGGTCCCAAATAAACCGCATCACCATTCTCATTCCAACACAAAGACGTACGACACCGCCTACCATACAAAGCTTCATAAGGAGTCATTCTAATGCTACTATGATAGTTATTGTTATAAGCAAATTCCACCAATGATATCTTTTCCATGAACCACTTTATTCCAACACACAAGCCCATAACATATCCTCCAATATTTGTATAGTCTGCTCAGATTGGCTATCTGTTTGAGGGTGATAAGCTAAACTCAACCTCAATTCCGTACCCAGCTCCTGCTACAAAATTCCCCAGAATCTGGAAGTGAATCGGGGATCACGGTCTGAAATGATATTTGAAGGAACACCGTGTAATCTCACAATCTCAGTTATATACAATTTGTCTAACCTGTCTAATGACCACTTCATATTCATAGCCAGAAAATGGGCACTCTTAGTCAATCTATCCATAATCACCCAAATTACATTACATCCGGAATGAGCTCGAGGTAACCCGGATACAAAATCCAAAATGATACTCTACCATTTCCAAATTGGGATCTCTGGAGGCTGAAGCAAACTAGAAGGTCTCTGGTGTTCAACCTTACACTTCTGACATATTACACAAGATCTTACATATTCAGTTATTGCTTTCTTCATTCCTGACCACCAAAATTCCTTCTTCAAATTGTCATACATCTTAGTAATTCTGGGATGAATACTCAAAGAAATTTTGTGTGCTTCAGGCAACACAACCTGCCTGAAATCGCCTTCCGCAGGCACCATAACTCGATCTCGGAATTGCCAAATACCATCATTGCCTCTGATTAATTCCATATCCTTTCCCTTAGCTTGGGCATCAAGCAATTCCAACAATTCCTCATCATTCTCTTGTACCACAGCTAAAGATTCCAGAAACTCATTGGAAATCTTTAACATCCCAATGACCATCTGATCCGAGGCTCGCACAATAACCCCAATATTCATATCACGGAAGTCCTCCAATAACTCTTGTTCTTTACCCATCAAGAAAGCTGCATGCAACACCTTCCTGCTTAAAGCATCAACAACAACATTCACCTTACTAGGATGATACCTCAAATCAAAATCATAATCCTTCAGGTATTCCACCCATCGCCTCTGCCTCATATTCAATTCCTTCTAGTTAAATAGATACTTCAAACTCTTATGGTCACTGAACACCACAAAGCGAGAACCATACAAGTAATGACGCCAGACTTTTAATGCAAATACCACAACAGCAAGTTCCAGATCATGAGTAGGATAATTCTGCTCATGCGGCCTTAATTGCCTTGAAGTATAAGCAATCACCCTATCATCCTGCATCAGTACACATCCTAAGCCAAACTTAGATACGTCGCAATATACCACAAATTCTTTCGTCACATCAGGTAATGCAAGTACAGGTGCTGTAGTCAAACATTGCTTCAAAGTCTGGAAGCTTAATTCACACTTTTTAGTCCACACAAATAGAGTCTTCTTTCATGTTAATTGAGTCAATAGGAGTGCAATATGTGAAAACCCCTCAATGAAATGGCGATAATAACTAGCCAATCCCAAAAAGCTTCTAATTTCAGTCACAAATTTAGGCCTTTCCTAAGCCATAACTTCCTCAATCTTAGATGGATCAACAGACACACCATCACAAGAGATCACGTGTTTGAAAAATTGCACACTTGCTTCATAAAATCACACTTCGATAACTTGGCATATAACTTATTCTCACGTAACACCTACAAAACGATCTGAAGATGTTGTTCATACTCCTCAATAGACTTCGAATATACCAGAATGTCATCAATAAACACCACGACGAACTGATGCAAGTAGGGTTGGAAAATCCGATTCATGTAATCCATAAAGATAGCTAGAGCATTAGTTACCCCAAATGGCATTACAACATACTTAAAATGTCCATACCGAGTTCGGAACACCGTCTTCGTAATATCCTCTGACTTCACCCTAATTTGATGATATCCAGATCTTAGGTCAATCTTGGAAAATACCACGGCACCTCTCAACTGATCCAACAAATCATCAATTCGTGGTAGGGGATACTTATTCTTAACCGTCAATTTGTTCAACTGTCGGTAATCAATGCACATTCTCATTCTACCATCCTTCCTTTTCACTAACAATATCGGAGCACCCCAAGGTGAAGCACTCGGTCGAATAAATCCTTTTTCTAACAACTCATTCACCTACTTCTTTACTTCAGCTAACTCCATCGAAGACATTCTATATAGTGTACGGGACACAGGTTCTGCCCTAAGAATCAAGTCAATTGCAAAATCAATCTCCCAGCCAGGAGGTAATCCTGGAATATCTTCCGAAAACACATTAGGGAAGTCACACACCACTGGAATATCACCAGGTTTAAGTTTATACGGCCCCTCTAAAGCAAACAAAATAGCATAAGTCACCGAGACATCACTCACCACATCCTTGGTGTCAAGCTCCTAAGAGAAGATTATAGTCTTGCGGTAACAATCCACCATGACATTGTTAGCAGCCAACCAATCAAGACCTAGAATGACATCTAAGATCTTCAATGGCATACGAATTAGATTCACCAAGAATGACTTTCCACTTGCATAGGTAATTCTCCACACATAGTGGTTACCCAGAATGTAGAACCAGTAGGAGTGGAGACACTAAGAGCATTCTCCATTAACACCACCGGTAAGCCAAGCCACTAAACACAACTTTCAGAAATAAAGGAATGTGTTGCACTAGAATCATAGATTATATTTACAAGATAGCCATGAATAAGGCACTTACCTTGCACCAGATTATCATTTCTTGAGACCTCTAAAGCATTAAAAGTATATACACGTCCAACCATCATATTCTGAGCACCACTGGACTGAGCATCAGACCGCCTAGGGTGTTGACCTCCACGGCCACCGCCACCTCAGCCTCCACGCTAAAAATTACCACCACGAACCATAGAAGCATTAGCCCGATTACCATGTCCACCCTGCTGCTACCTCTATGATAATCAGACCTGAGGCGCCCTGGTTGCCAACATTGAAGGGAAACAGTTTGGTTAGCAGGACAATACGTAGAGAGGTGGCCCTCCTGACCATAGTTATAACATGCACGGTTTACAGATTGGCCATCGAAACAGCCGGTTGAACCACGACCAGAAGAAGAAGATGATGAAGCAGAAGACTTGCCACCATGGAAAAACTGACCCATCTTCTTAAAACTGAACCCTCTCGCCTTCAATGGTTTCTTGTCCCTTGATTAAGATGCCTTTTGCAATTGTACTTCCTCAGTAAGTCTAGCCTTATTTACCAAAGTAGGGTAATTACAGATTTTAAGAGGAATAATCATACTTCGAAGTTCAATTCTAAGACCAGCTTCATATTTTGCATATTTACTGCCTTCAGTTCCTTCCAAAGACAATGGATGATAAAAATTACACAACTCATCAAACTTTGTTGTGTATTCCGCTACTGACATCCTGCCTTGTTCAAGCTTCAAGAATTCCATCTCTTTGCAGATTTTATAATCGTCTGGAAAATATTTGACAAGAAACCTCCATAAAAAATTCATCCACACTTGGGGTTCACCTACAGTATTCATTTGGACTTTGGTCGTTGACCACCATACACGGGCTTCATCCTTCAGTTGATAAGTGGCAAACTGCACCTTTTGTTCTTCAGAGCATTCAAAATACTCAAAAGCTTGCCACATATGTGCTCCATCATAGTTATGTCCTCCTTTGTAAGTAGGCGGGTTCCTCTTCAAAAATTTATCAAGACTTAGGCCAGATTTGGCCCTCCTCATCAATTGGGAAAATTTTGCAAAGAAGTCATCACCACCACCTAAGCTAGTAGCTTCCGCCATAATTAGGTTCTACAATATCCAAACACACCACCATCAGCAACCAATAATTAACCAGGGAGTAAAAATAATTACCTTACACATACATAACAAGATGCCACTGGTGTGCCTAGGGAGTGATGCCAAGTTAACCTGTTAATAATGCAAACAACTACAAACATATTATAATAAAATGCAAGAACAGTCCACCACGACTCATGTAATTCACCATCTCTACCCATCTACCCGGCTCTAGAAAGAACCGCTCTGATACACCTGTGGCATCCTACTTCAATTTACAATTATTTTTACCCATTTTATTTAAAATTTTTGATAATGTTTTCATAATTAATTAATTAAAATAACTCCTACTTAAGAAAATATTCAATTTTATTAAACAGTATTAAAATATAAAATATATAATCAATGATAAACCTGAAAAGCCATTGGAAAAGAAAAGCAATTAAAATTCCAAAACAGGGGCCTAACGCTGCGCGCCAGCCCCGCGCGTAGTGTCAGCCCAAAGCTACGCACCTCACACTATGCGTCAGCCCCACACATAGCATGAGCATGACAGTAACAGCACCCGATGCTGCTACATATTTTAAGCTAATCGGCTAACTTCTAACCTACCCAATTGACCCATTTTAGGTCCGATTGCCACAAAACTTCATGGGACAAGTGTTTTCCCCATTCTGCAACTGTTGGTGCCATTCGTTCGTCAAAATTCCAACATATATGCAAGTTATGCGTAAAATGCAGTTGAAACCCTTTTTATGCAAAACTCGTGCACCAAACACCCTAAATGGGTTCCAATTGGCCCAAGGCCAGTACACACAGTTTCCTATATGTCCTAAGAGACCTATTGGTACCTTCCGGAGATCCCAAAACCTAGCGGATTTCAAATTCACCTATTCAGTTTCTTAAATCCATAACTACTCACTAGATGTATAATTTTCTAAATCAACCAAAACATCAATCAATTCATAATCACATTACACACGACATTCACACATCATAACAGAACCTGCCAATAGCATTCTTCATTCACACAAAATTAGCTTCGTGCCACAATTCATAACATCCCAATTCAAATTACCATCATCATCGTCAATCATCCTTATCATAATTCATAAGCAGCACATGGTTATCATCATCACATTCTTAACACACCAAATTAATTCAGCAATCACACAAATGAAATTATAACTAACTTATCAAGTAAAATTAGTAAACTATTAAATACTTCAACATATTACATAGATCCATTTAATTTACAAATCTTCTGCATTCCTTGGCATCATTCTTCCGCTTGGCGCATCTCCAGGGCATTAGCTTCCTCCCTGTCACTGGTTACTAAAATTAAATAAACCATAGCAAGGGTGAGTATTTGGCATATCATAATTAATCTAGGACAAAATAATAAATATAACCAAACATTGCCTATTGTTCTAATTACTAATTAACTTCTATAATTACATAGCATTAATATACATTCAAACCTTTATCCTTCTAAATAATATCCATAACCACATAAGTCATATGCATACACATCATAACCCGTCAAAGTTATTATATACATCATAGATAACCAAAGATTCATACATCAATCATCAGTCCATATATTTCACAACTAAGGATCGACCTTTAGTTGGGAGTCCAACTTGACATCCCATGAACCCGAATTGGTTCACCGAGCCTGACTTGGCTCTCCACCTCAACCACTGGGTCTGACTTGACCACTAGGTAGCTTAACTGGGCACAAAGGCCACGTGATCCAGAAAATGAGGGGCTAAATATACTGTTGGCCGTCCCACACCACATAATCATGTATAATAGCATATCAAGCGTGGTATAATATTAATAAATCTCACATACAACTGTCAGAAACTGACATGGGATCATAACATAGGGCGACCAACTTGTCAAGCCCACTACTACAATGCCAATGTATACATATATGTGTGTCAATTCACCATCATCTCATTAACCTCATCAAAACATATATATTAATATCACAATTATCACACCACGCATTACTAACATCAATTAAATTTCATAATTATTTGATATTACTCACTTATATATTTATATATTTATTTTCCTCACTTCCTAGCTCACATCCACTTAAATTGATATAGTTCTTTATCAGACAATAACTCAGCCACCCTCAAACATACACATAAAAATTATATTAATTATATTTAACCAGCCTACGTCATCCATAGTTATTCCAAAATAGATTCTAAGTCTCCCGAAGGTATCATATATTCAAATCCTAATTAATTATGACCCGAACACCCCTTTACCTCTATTCCAAGCTTCAACTATTTGTTCATGGTGTCGGTTAGGTCAACTGGTCACTTGATTCACCATTCATTTTCTGAATCTGATGCCCACTTCATCAATCGCTCGCTCAATGCTTCTTCCGGTACCTACAGTCACCAAAACATAGAACCCGTTAGTACATTTCCTTCCTCACACTTCCAAACTCATCATCCAAGCCTCCAAACTCATCAAAACTTAGAATTCAAACCTCAATCCTCACATGCAATTTCGGTTCCAAGGGGGAAAAGAAGGAGAAAGAGAAAAGAATCAAAATGGAGGTTCCCATAGGCGTTACCTCACCTCCAAAGGTCCCAAAATATAAGAATCCACAAGCTTCTTCAAGAGCCAAGCAAAATCACACCAGGGAGAAGAAAATGGAAGAAGAGGTGTTTGTAGGCTTCTGTTTGCATGTCCCTGTTATAAAACAGGTCGCAACGCTGACGCTACCTGTCAGCTCATTAATTTGCACCTAACGCTACGCGTCCCAACGACGTTACGTGTTAGGGTCCTCATTCTATTTTCCTTGAAATTCCATTTTAAATTCCTATTTTCTTTCAAGAATACTTCTTTTGGATTATATATATATATTTAAATATCCTATTTCTCTTAATTCTAACGTAATTTATTATCAAATTTTGCTTTCCCAATTTTAATTTATCAGGGATGTTACAAAATCCATGGTGTTGCATACATTTCTTAAAGAATTTTGAGTTATTAGCCCTTTTGTTATATCACCAATAATGTTGTCGATAGGATGATCTTTGCAAACTTTCCATTGTTTAGGCAAATCATCATGAGACTTTGAGCTTTCCTTTTGGTTGTCTTGGTGATCTTCGGTCTTGTCTTCTAGTTGTATATTTTGAAATGAGTATGTAATATCATCAACTAGCTTTTCTAAATTTTTGGGGTTAGATTCATCAAAAGAAACATGTACTGATTCCTCGCTAATTAAGGTTCTTTTGTTTTATATTCTAAAAGCTTTGCTAGTTAGAGAATAACAAAGGAAAATTCCTTCATCAGCTTTAGCATCAAATTTTCCCAGATTATCTTTACCATTATTTAGAACAAAGCATTTGCAACCAAAAACATGTAAATAAGATATATTAGGGTTTCTTCCATTATATAATTCATACGATGTTTTCTTGAGAATTGGCCTAATAAGTACTCGATTCATTATGTAACATGCAGTACTAACTATATCTGTAAAAAAGTATTTAGGGAGATTTATTTCATTAAGCATAGTTCTTGCTAGTTCTTCTAGGGGTCTATTTTTTCTTTCAACAACACCATTTTGTTGAGGGGTTCTAGGTGATAAAAAATTATACTTTATACTGTATTTATTGCAAAATTTTCAAAAGATATTCTCGAATTCTCCTCCATGATCACTTTTAATGCAATTAATTTTTAGATCCTTTTCATTTTGAGTTAACTTTGCTAATCTTTTAAAAGAAGAAAAGGCTTCATTTTGTTTTCTAAGAAACAATGTCCATGTATATCTAGAGTAATCATCTACAGTTACAAGTGCATAATAATTGCCACCAAAACTTCTAGTTCTAGATGATCCGAATAAATCCATATACAATAATTGTAGTAGCCTAGATGTAGAGACAACATTCTTAGATTTAAAAGATATTTTACTTGTTTTTCCTTTTGGTATACATCACACATTTTATCTTTAATAAATTTTAATTTTGGAAGTCCTCTTACAAGATCTTTTAAAATTAGTTTATTTAAATGATCCATATGAATATGTGTTATTCTTCTATGCCATAACCAAGGGTCAATTTCATGACTAATCAGACATTGTGCATCATTTGATGATATATCATCTAAATTAATCATTTATATATTATTAATTCTTTTTCCAATAAATTTGATATTATTATCTTTCTTCCCTTGAATTAAGCATGTATCTAAATTAAATATGACATTATTTCCTTTGCAACATAACTGGAGTATACTTAACAAATTATGTTTTAAGCCTTCAACATAAAGTACATTATCAATAGATGTGGAGGGGGTCTTACTAACTTTGTCAACCCTAAGTATTTTTCCTTTTATTGTCTCCATAGGTGAGATATCCTTCTTCTTTCATATTGAGAGAAGTAAATTTTGATATATCCCCTGTTATGTGTCAGGAGCAACCGTTGTCAAGATACCAACTTGATTGTCTTCCCACCAAGAAAACCTAAAAAATAATTTAAATTTTTATTATAGGTACCCATATGTTCTTGGTTCCTTGAATGTTAGTTGTTGGTAGGTTACCTTTTTAATCTATATTTTGGTTCCATTTTGAATTCCATTTTTCCTTATATTGTATATGGATACAGTGTGCCCCTTTTTACCATAATGATAACATTTAACAAATGGATTGGTAGAGGTCTTTTGAGAAATAAAGAAGTTTTTATACATATTTTGTTGTTTGGAAAGATCAACACCGAGTCTGGTTTTGTTAAAGTAACATCCTTGTTTTCCTAGTAGTATATTTAGATTATCTCTACCCATTGTGAATTTTGATAAGAGATTTTTCAAATCCTTAATTTCTTGATTTGATATTTTATAAGAGATGCATGATGAATTATTTTGAATTCTAGTGCTATACTCTGTTTATAGTTTTTCTTTTTCTATTTTAAGTTGGTTTAATTCCTTGCTAAGTTTTTAAACATTTTCTTTTAGAAAGGAATTATTATTTTTAATTCTAATAAGTTTCTTAACAAGTATTTGATATTCATTATGTAATTCTTCAAAACCGTCTTGTAATTCTTTAAAACTATGATTAATAAGGTCTAGATCATTTACCTCATTAGTTTAGCCATAAGGCAAAGATTTGCTTCTTCATGCTCTGATTCCTCAGATGAATTCATATCGTTATCCTCCCATGCTATGTAGGCCCTTCTTTTATTTTTGGGACATTTCTTCTTATGCTTCTCTATCTTTTTGTTAAGAGTTGGACACTCTATCTTTATGTGTCCGATCTTTCCATATTCAAAGCATTTCAGGCCTTGGGTAGATTCTTCATTTTTCTTGAAGGACTTTTTGAAGTTGGGTTTCCTTTGGCCTTCCTTCTTCTTTAGAAATCTATTGAATCTTTTAACAAGAAACCAAATTTATCACTTCTATCCATACCTTTTGTTTCATCAATGCTATCCTCATCACTATCATTAAAGGTTGGTGATGAGACTTTGAGTGTTATTCCTTTCTTCTTTTTATCACTTTCTTCATGTTGATTTAATCTTGTAAGTTCCAATTCATGCTCTTGTAATTTTCCAAATAGAGTGGCAAGATGGTTACTTTGGGTTGCCATTCCCTGTTTAGGCATCTCAAAACTTTGTCAATCAAATCTTCATTTGAAAAAGTTTTTTCTAAACATGCAAAATGGTTAATAATATGCATAAATCTCTTTTTCATATTGGATGTTTTCATTATTATCCATTTGAAAAAGTTCATATTCATGTGTTAGTGTATTTATTCTAGATCTCTTCACCGCACTTGTTTCTTCATGGGTGACTTCTAGGGTGTCCCATATTTCTTTTGCAGTTTTGCATATTCAGATTCTAAAGTATTCATCCATACCTAAAGTAGAAGTGATTATGTTTTTAGCTTTAATGTCATATTAGACTTTATTTTTCTCTTCTTTGCTATATTCATTCCTAGGCTTTGCTACGCTTTGACTATCAACTATCTTAGTTGGAATAAATAGGCCATTTTTTATGGCATCCCATATATCTAGATCAATGGCTTCAATAAAAATTTGCATACGAGTTTTTAATTATTGGTATCCTACTCCTTTGAATACAGGTGGTCTACAGATAGAATTTCCCTAAAGAAAGATAGGGTTAGGAGAGGACATAAGAACTTGAATTTTTTAAACTTTATACAAGAAGCTAGCTTTGGTACAAACTAAGTGATATTTTTAAATTTCTTTGTTACACAAATAATAAAACCTTAAAAATGAACAATATGAATGTATGTAAAGAAAGAGATAAGAAATTACAAACACAAATTTTATACTGGTTCGGCCAGCCACTAACTACGTCTAGTCTTCTCAAGTGATTCTTTAAGAATTCCACTAATTTTAATCTTATTACACAACATGAAGAACTTCCACATTGGGATGCCTCACCCTAGTATAAAGTCTTTTACACCACAAGAGATATTTCACTCTTGTATAATCATAAACTTGGGATGCCTCACCCAAGTTACAACAAACTCAACAAAGTAATAAAGAACTTTGACAATAAACTCTCTCTTTATACAACAAATGAACATTTTGAAGTACTAATTGACTTGATAGAGATAATATGGCGTTTATTGCTTTTTAATAAAACCTTAAAAATGAACAACATAAATGTATGCAATCATAGGGATAAGAAATTGCAAACACAAATTTTATACTGGTTGAGCCAACCACTGCCTACGTCCAGTCTTTTTAAGTGATTCCTTAAGGATTCCACTACTTTTAATCTTGTTACAAAGCACAAAGAACTTCTACACCTCGGGATGCCTCACCCTAGTGTAAAGTCTTTTACACCACAAGAGATATTTCACTCTTGTACAATCATAAACTTGGGATGCCTCACCTAAATTACAACAAACTCAATAAAGTAGTAGAGAACTTTGATAATGAACTTTCTCTTTATAGAGCAAATGAACAAATTGAAGTGCTAATTGACTTGATAGAGATAATATGGCCTTTATTTCTTTTTAATAAAGATAGAAAGAATTGATGATTTTGTAAATGATTTTCCGCTCTATTTATCGATGGGAAAAATCTTGAAAGGATGCAATTGAATGAACATGAATCATGAAAAGATATAATTTCAAAAGGATGCTATGATTCATGAAAAATAATGGCTTTTCATTATAGAAAAAGTGAAGAGATGCAATGTTTTTACCATTCTAACCAGTATGTAATCAATTACAATAATGAAGTAATCGATTACATTGTTTTTAAAACTTAAACTTTTTAAAATGTTATGGACGTAATCGATTACACTCTCTAAGTAATCTATTATTGATTTAAAATATAACGCTTGAATCATTGTGATCGATTACATTAACATTGTAATTGATTACCTTGTGTCAAAATGCATGATTTTTTAGTTTTATTAATTCTTTTTGGGCCGTATTATTTTTATTAAGTCTTACATGATATTCCTAGGCTTTGATCTTGATTCTTCATGCCTTGGACTTGAGTTACTTTGTCATTATCAAAATACTATTATCTTGGATCTTCACATGGGTCCTATGAAAAAGACCTATCATGTTGGCCTTATGTGCGAGTATGACTTATCTACCATTGACTAAAAGCAAGAAATAAGGCAAAGAGTTAATTATTCTGATCATATTCTGAAAATAAAATATGAAAAAAAGTGGTTGAAGAAATTGTTAGAATGGAGGAACCTGAAGGGCTTGGGAGAACCTATTGTGTTTGCGGAAGTGAATAATGCGTTAAAGCTCTATGAGTCAGAGTTTGTTTCCATTGAAAAACCAATCGTAAACTAAGAGACGATGGTTGAATGGTTTTCGAGGAGGTTAATATTGGAGTATAGGGTGAAAGCCGCATTTGAGGGTTAAAGAGGAAGAAGCTTTTCGAGAAGTAGAAAAGGGAAGTTACAAAAAAGGGAAAATAGATTAACGGGGGTTTTCTATTGCATTTTGAATTCTAATTTGCACCTTGTAATGGTCCTAAATTTGTACTAGTGAAATATATCCTATTTCTCACTGGGTATACAAATAAACCAGTGTAAATATTATATTTTATACCTGTTATTTTAATTAACTGGTGTAAAGAAACTAAACATTTACAAAAATACCACAACATCGGTTCTTTCTACAATCGGTGTAAAATCCCCAATGTAAAATCCTTATTTTGCATTAGTGATTGAACCAATGAAAGTACTGGTTCAAGGGTTGTTGGTCAAACTAGTAGCCGAACCATGTCAAACCGGTAGTAATATATTATTATTATTTTATATTAAATAATAATCGATTAGACCAAAATAACACAATATTCATAAAATAAATCCAAGAAGTGTATTAGAATTTAAACATAACATAGTAAGAAAGATTCAAAATAGTATACACCCTATCAAAACATGCTTTGAAGGTCAAAAATACACTGGGTCAAATCAAGTAAAATAAAAAAAGATGCCAATCTTGTTTGAAGCGTGTAGGTGGTTCTATTAGTGTAGTTTTAAAACAACCAAACTAAAAATATTTTTAAAATATAAAACATGTTCTATCACAAACCAGGAAACCAATTTTGCCAGGTTTTGACTGGTTTAACAAGAAACCAGTTTGGTTGCAGTTCTAGACTGGTGAAGGCCCTAATTTTCCGTTCAGTCTGATTCTAACAACCATGAGTTGAACTAAAAAATTGGTTAAGTAATCATTAGTCGAAATCCAATCAAACCATAGAATTAGTCAGTGTTTAAATTGGTTAAACTAGTGAAAAACTAATCAAACTGAACAAATATTATTTTTATTTTATTTTATTATAACTATTATTTTAAAAATATTCTTTAATAATCGAAATTTAACTATTATTTTCATAAAAATATTGTTTTTATTTTTAGGTTTGTAAAGCTATGATATTATGTTGCTTTTATGAATATGATTTCATATATAATATATTTTTATTAAATAAATATATTTTATTGATGTAAGTTATCTCATAATTTGACTGGGTTGAACCACTGAATGTGAGCTAATGACTTGACTGGTTCAATTATCACTAGTTTAATTTTTTATCGATAAAAGTAAAATTCATTAATATAAAACAAGTACCAATAGTACCACAATGTCCAATAAAGTATCAAAACAAAATAGAAAAGAGCATTGAGGACTTCAAAAAATTATAAAAATAATTTTAAAGATTGGAGTGGTTCATTTATTTACTTAAATAACGAAGGCACAAAGCCTTTAATTTTAACTTTCATCCAATTCTAAACCTTTATTTTTACTATTTCAAGTACCTAATGAGTTGAGGAAGAGACTTCTTTAAACAACCTTGCATTTCTTTCAAACCAAATTCCCCAAGATACTACTTGTCATACAACCCCTATAAAAAATTTACATTTTTTGTTCCTAATAACAAGCCATGTTGCAAAAACACGCCCTTGACCTATTGCTAGCAAGGCTCTAACTGATCCAACTCAATCATTACATTTATTCCATACTTCATGTGTAAAGTCATATACAAACAGTAGATGATTTGTGGTCTCTACTATAGCCCTACATTGTACACATGTGTGTACTTGAGTGTCTCCTATTTTGACTAAATTATGTCTTATTTACACTTTGTCCTTCAAAGTCTTCCACGCAAAGGTTGCAATTTTTGGTAGAACCATTTTAGACCCTACCTTTTTGTATATGGCAAAATCTGCATTATTAAATTCTCTTTGCATCTCTTTGTATACTGAACAAACCAAGTACTCATTAGGTGTTTCATGTTTCCATTTTAGTGAGTCCTTCAATAAATTTATTTTCTTGTTTTGTATGACCTCTATAAACTCATTAACCAATGGAAATTCTCTTTCAAAAAAATCCCTTCTCTATTCCACCTTCTAAACCTTACTCCACATCCCTTTATGACCTCATTTCAGAAAATATTTCATCCTTTTGTACAGCTATTGCACACAACCTAGGAGACAAGTTTTTCAAAGCATTTCCATGTATCCGTTTGATTCCCAGAAGGAGATAGAGTATCTTGTGACTACCAACCTACTTGGCCCCTTCAAACCGATTCCCTTCTAAATTTTTCTTATCCCCATATGCTCTCTAAAGGTCTCTTCACCATGTAGAGCTATTACCCTCTCCCTCAATCCTACTCAAGTTAACCTCACTATATCTTTTCCTTACCCACTAATATGAAATGGAACCTATGATATTAGGAAAAATTAAGTGAGAAACAAAATCAACAAGAAAGCATAACAATTCATTTATGATTAAGTTTTAAAAAAAGTATACCTCATTGATGATCTAGTTTTAAAAAAAAATAACTTGAAATCAAGATAACATAAACCTGACTTATCTAACTAGTTAAGCTATAATGGGTTAACTCGAGGTAAGTTGGGTTAGTGTTGGAACTTTGATAAGTGTGTCAAATATCTATTGTAGTTTCTATTTAGGAGTAAAAGTATCATATCCATACGGACTTGTATGATAATCAGAAAAATAATAGTTTATACTTATAAAATCACTATAAAACTATATACGATATATTGACAAATATGCACAATTGTTATTGTTGATGAAAGGCGCATTAGGTATATGAAATGAAATACTAACATTTATTAAAATGCATAAATCATATAAGAGTATTCAATACATTATTAGAACAGGAATGGATTACACTCAAACCCAACAAAAAGAGGTTTTACCACATATTTTCATAAGGGCTACCCTAAAATCAAAGGAAAATACAAAAAGTCAACAAACAATAAGAGGAAAGGAAAAGAAATTGAAATAGATCCTTGTCTTTAAGCTTCCCCATTAGGTATATGAAAAGAAATACTAACATTTATTAAAATTCATAAATCATATAAGAGTATTCAATACATTATTAGGAAGGGAATGTATTACACTTAAACCCAACAAAAAGAGGGTTTACCATACATTTTCATAAGGGTTACCCTAAAATCAAAAGAAAATATGAAAAATCAATGGAAAATAAGAGGAAAGGAAAGGAAATTGAAAGATATCCTTGTCTTTAAGCTTCCCCATAGGGCTTGAGAGCCTTCATATATGCTCTTAACCCCCCAAAGACCAAAGATGTTTAAAGAAAATGTTTCAAAGCTATTTATGTGCCCCTTTTAAAATCAAGAGAAGTTGTTAGGCATGGACAATTCACTCAGACGAAATGGACCTTAGTTTTGAGAAAATGGCATTCAGATTTTGATATTGTCAAGATATTTTTCCCAGGTGAGCTAATTTAGCCCGAGTGAAAATATGCTAGAAAGTGAATCTTGATTTTGAATAAATTTCCAATGTATGTACTGCAAAATGATACTCTAAAAGTTCCCAGAGGCTCTTAATCATATTCAAATACATCAAATATTGATTGTATATTGGCAAAATTAATGATGCTTCAATCATAGAAAAATAAGGACTTAATTTCATATTAATTAACTAAATACCAAATTAACAACATAATTCATGTATAAAATAACTTAGTTGATAACTAATAGTTAGTTCACCTAATATTAAAAAAATAAAAATAGAGTAAATATATCAATTAATTAGTCCCTTACATAGTTATACATAAAAGGCGATATTAGTCCCCGACTTAGAAAACATTATGGTCATAGATCCTTAAATTTATTAATGGACATTAAGTTTGCTAACCTATGTGATAGGTGTCATAACCATTAATGGCAAGTAGGCTTTATAGCTTAACAATTAAATGTGGTCATTTTTTGTTAGGGTAAAATCTCTTATGTATAATTTTAGACTAATGGCAAGTGCATCGATATATTCAATCTCATTCCCACAAGGATTAAGTGTTAAAGTAACACAATTCCTAGATCATAACTATCTTAACGGAAATTATCTCATAATTATTTATGAGTTTTAGGAATTTTATATGACAAAAGTAAATTGAATGAAAGAAATCACAAACAGTAGATTAAGAATCAGAATCACTCCTTAGCTAGCTTGGACAAACTAGAAATCTTGATTGGATGCACTTTGATTTTACGATTGAATGTTGAATTCACACTGGTAGATAAAGCCTAATCCCATAGGTTAGAATCCCTAAATTGACAATCATGAACTCTAATCCCTTAGGCAAACATGATTAATCAATCATCAATTACATGGATTAAAGAAACATCATGACTAAGGAAGCCTAATACCTTAGGTTATCCCTGAATCAGGTTGAATTCCTTATCAAAATTAAAAGCCATTCTTCTCTGTGAATCCAATTCCTTGATCAATTCTTAAGTGATCAATCCACAATAACATTAGGAGAAGAGAAATCCACTCAATAACTTAATCTCTATGCATCTTAATCAAAGATCATAATTCCCAAACATCACTAAAGAGATCCTTTTATCTCAACCAAAAAATTCAGAGAGAAAGTTATGTAGAATTTTATTCCAGAATGAAATCTAATGATAAAAGTTTTATCTGTTACAACATAACAACCATTTATACATAAATACATAAATAATGGAGTGGCCAAATAAAATCCTAGTGCTCTCATACGCAAACAATTATAAATTAAAATTCAGTTAGCATTGAACTAGTGTGGCAACACCTATCTGAAGCTTGTCCACAAGTAACCAATGTCATGTTAAAAACCTCAATTGTGTGCCAACTTTCCTTATCAGTGTAGCCATGTTGGTTTTCAGAGAGTTTGAGAAGTCATAATTAGATCTTAGTATGCCAACACTGTTGCTCAGCATGGCCACGCGTGACTAACTTTAAGTGTAGAGTTCTTGCTGACATGCCCATATTGGGTTTTTATGTGCCTACACACAACTTAAAGATCAGAGTTATTGACTGAGTATAGCCACGCTCAGTTCTAGCATTCCCACACTAGGTTCTAGAGTGTCAAGTAATGCTCCAATGTGCCCACATTAAAATTTGATGTGCCTATGCCAGACCTACATCTCACTTATTCCACTTTCTTGCTCTTCAAGTATCTCTCCTTACAAAATATATATTATATTAGTCCAATACTTAATTATTATCTATAATATCATGCATCATGTAATAATTATAGTAATCTTAATTTATCAATAATTATTGACCTATTCAATTTAAGGGATAAAACTTCTAGTGCTGATACTAGGTCAATGTCTCTCTAATTTGTTACATTGGTCCAGTGGGGACCTGATATCATCTCTCTTAATCCAGTAAGGATCTAAAATCCTTGAAGTGATTCTGTCCAGCCAACACACTGGTATCTCATGTTGAAGGGCAAAATACAATGTCACTTACAAAGACACTCCGACATTCAAGTTAATATTAGATAAATCAGTATTGAGCATAAGTGTGATTAATGAACGTACCTTAATAAGGAATAAATGTGTGGTATTTATATATTTAGGGTGGCAATGACATTCTACATGATGTGTCAATACGAATTCCATGAAAGACGGATAAAATAGACTTTCTTGACATCATCTGTAAGTCTGAGGCTGGTATATGCCCTCAATATGTCCCTATCTTCCTCCCACTTTGGTCCTTAGGGACTCTGTTCAAGAGTTCAGTTATGGAGAATAAATTCATGGGACTATCCAGTGTCGTGGTGTACTCATAAGAGGTGTCCCATACCGGAGAATACTATTTTGAATCGATATTGTTTAGGTCGATATCAGACCCAGATCAATTATTATTTAAACATCCTAAATAATTAATAAAAAGGTTTATTTAACTTAAATATGCTTATAAACTTATTCTTTAAAGAAACTTACCAATCCCTAATTTTTACCCCACTCTAGACACTTTTACTCATATTTCAAGTGCCAAACAAAGTTTGAAGTTGTGAGTTTGAGAGCCATGGATGATGGATACAATCATAACACATCCTTAGTGGCTGGCTCAGGTGACTCATTCAGAAGTTCTCAAATACGTCATCCATGTATGTACGAGCACCATGAACCTACTACCCTTCATATATAAAGAACCTCAACCCCAACAAACTATTTTAGACATGTCCATGTTCTAGGATAAGTAAGTGGGCTTTAGGGTTTTAGATTGTTTAGTGTTTGGGGTTGAATATGTTCAAATTATAAGGTTTTGAAGCGTTGATTGTTTATGTTTATGAACAAAGTGATGTTCTATGTAACTTCTTTACATGGCATTAGCCTTTGTAAAATCCTTTAATCGATAAGGCTAATGCAATCCTAGGGACAAGTGATGCAGATGATGAGTGAAGGATGCTTGAAGGAATTGTTCATAAGATGAAAATAGAGATGGGTAACATAAAGAAGATCATGGATCTAGAGGTTAAGAATACATAACTTTTAGTGCAATCAGAGGGGAACAATATGATAGAGTTATTGATAGAGACTAGGGAAAAGGTTGAGAAACTTAAGTAGAATTTACAAGCAAATGTTATGGATGGCATAAAGAAGGTGGAAAAGCTTATGATAAATCAAATGTTGTTTGTGTGTTGGGAGAACTAATGATGTTGTTGGTTGCTTATTAGTTCAAAGAGTTTTAAGATGTTGCAACCCTGTTTTGGAAGTGTTTAGATGTTTTTGTATTTAAAGACTTGTGTTAATTGTGTAATGTTTATTTATGTTTAATGTTACATTTATGTTTTGGTAGTTGGGTGTTTAGAAAAAACAAAACTTAAGCCACAGTAGCAAAAGCAACATCAGAAACATGATTAACATAAAGGTAACAGTTAAAAATTAAGTACAAATTAGTCCATGGAACTTATAACTAACTCAAACATCCAAAATGAAAAATTAGTTTGCATCCATACAATTATAGATAACATATGTGTCTATCCTAAAACAAAAGAAAGGAACCATTAATTTAAGTGTTGTTTACATAACATAAAATTCAATTAATCCTTCCCATTCATGTTCAATCTTAGGGTTGGTTTAAATTTCATGACTCCATCTTTATGGATAACCAATTTCTTTCTCAGGTAGTAAGGTTTAGTTGGGATGGGTCAAATGGCTCTTGAAAAGGTTGAGGTTAGGATAAGGTAGCTTCTATCTGCACAGCTTATGATTCTTTAGCAACCTTTTTATCTTTACCTTGTTGATCTTCTTGGGCCTTGAATTTCTCCAAATGACACTTGTTTGCAACTGGACATGTTTATTAATTATGGTTTAACTCACCACAAACTAAACTCTTAAACTCCTTTAATCTTGTTTTCAACTAGTTTGTATCCTTGAACAATTGTTGAAAGATTGACTTTGTCTTCCCTTTATTTGTTGGATTGGATGTGCACTCCTTAAGACATTTGTTGCGCACTCTTTTTCTATTGGGTTCTTCTGTCTACTCTCAGTTTCTTTAATCTAATAGCCTTACACTCGATGGTTAGTAGTAGATACCTAATTTTGTCCTATTATTCTTCCATGGGAACACCTTCTATATGATGCTCATAGGTAACTTTGTACTTCACCATTGTAAGCCATACATGGCAATGATCTTTAGCCTTTGCCTCTTATATGTAATTAGAGTGCATGCATGCATGCAAGGCATCTGTGTTGGTAACAACAACACCAAACAAACTTAATAAAATACTCTATTTTAAATTAATAGATTTTTAAAATGGGTTTTCACTCATATGTCAATTTTCCGTATCTGTATGTGCACTATTGTCTAGCAATATCCATATTAACCTTAATGAGTCGACTATGAACTTCACACCCTTTTCTATTATCATTACCTAAAAGAGAATAAATACAAATTGAGGGTATTCAGGTTTAAGTATATTAAATTAACTAATTTCCCATGGGTTTTAGTGATAGTACCTAACCGTATTGCAATCCACTTATTGCTCTCTCTTTTCCCTTTTGAGCTTACTTTGTTTTATTAGTGGCAGTTATCCTAGGTGTCTAGATAACTTTTTTTTTATCTTTGCTAATATGGACCATTATATATGTCCTAACATAATCTAGAAAAGTCATGACAGGTATATGATACGTTAAAAGATATCTCATAAGAGCTGGCAAGTGCACCAATCATTTAGCTGGATCTAGAATTGTTATCATATCTATAGTGATTGAGAGTCATGTATCAACATATCCTAGAATCATCCAACATTTGAACTAAGACACAATAGTGAAATTTCATCCATGCAAACACAGATGCAACAAAAAACATATTTAATTTTCTATGGAATTCAATTGTAACAAATGGGATATAAAACATAGGTGTAAAAATCACATGATAAAGATGTTTAGGATATGAAATCTTTTTTTGATTAACTTTAAATGATTGTAATTTCAGATTAAATTATGCACGAAATAGAATATGAAAGTTGAGTCCTTAATTACAGACTTAGGTCAATCTCTCGGTAAGAAACCCCTAAGTGGTGAGTCAATGCACCAAATATCTTATCTATGTAGCATCATCACACTAACTTGAATATCTAGAACTTAAAAGACCTCATTGACGTCTGTCCCCAATCTCTCAATGCATATGACTAATCAATGTACAATCTTCTTGATTATAATTCAACCATCTCACTCGCATCACTCCCTTGCTTGAATTGGTATACGTGGATAAAATCCAAAGATTCACACAACATAAGTGAACCAAGAACCTTGATCAAGATTCACATTCAAAACATAAATCGATCTTGAAATGCAATTACCCAAGGCTAAATTCAAAATTTATCCTAATATAATTTGAAAATTTAAGGAAACATGATGCAAATGAGAAAAAAATGAAAAAAGTCTAAATCCCAAAGGTGAATTAGAAAATTCATCTGAGTTAGGATTAAAGATAAGGATAAAGAGTTTCAATGAAGAGAGAATGATAGACTTGCTCTGAAAATCTAGATGGGAATTCCTAAAAATGGTTACAAAAATGATGTCTCCTAAAATAAACTAACAATGGGCTGATGGAATACTTTTGTCATTTAAGCAAACCTTCTATCATGTGTGCGACATCTCACACTCTCCTGGGTTAGCAGCACTGATGCTCATATGAATTTCCGTTAGCCTTCAATCTTATGTATGACATCTTGCACCCTCTTTAGTAGTGATCATGAATTTAGATCCTTTGTTAAGCGACTGGTTGCACGTCGCTTACTAAGGCTTCAAACTTTTTTCATTTTCTTTTTTTCCTGAAATTCCCAATTAATTTAGTTTACAATTAAATTAGGATAAATAAGATATTATGATTGTTAACTAGAATAAAAAGAGGTCAAAATAATTATAATGGAAATCAAGAAATTATATAATAAATAAGGAAAAAGGATTTAAAAGGTGGCTAAATTTACATAAATTTATAGCTAAAAAATAAGTCTTTTAGGGACTTATCAATTTACTCCCAGCATGAACCAACTTTGCATTCAAAACCTCATAGGTGTTGTTAGTGATGTTATACATCTTTAGAAACTCGTTAAAGTAGTCTTTGGTTTAAGATTCCTTGGGAAACATGCTTAAATACTCTCATGCCTTTTGTTTTAGTATTTTTATACTATTCATGTTAGTCTTAAATTGCTAAATAGTTATTGATCTTGCATACTGCCATAGCAGATTCCTTGGCTCATCCCCTTTTGAAGAAATTTAGACCTAGGTGCCTAACATATAATCTGTGTTGCATTCCAGGCATTAGCTCTTACATTGTAGGAATAAAACCTTGTACAATAAACAAAAAATGTTATATTATAAAAAGTGTGATTATGGTCCTAAAAATATTTAAAATTTAGACTAGTAGGTCCCTACTTACATGATACCATCTACATATCAAACATAAATATTAGTCTTTCTATTTATTGTCTTTAATATGCTGATGCAACAACTCCAAGAACCATTTCTAGTTGTCCTTGTTCTCAATGTAAACTATTTCATACACCAATGGCCATATGTGATTATTTTCATCTTGGGCTATGAATGTGAAAATCTAGCCTTTATCCATTTAAGCAATGCATCATCCAAACCAATTAATGAACTATAACCTACTAAGAACTTTATCTTGTAGCCCTTCAAGCATATATAAAGCCTAGGAAATATTGAGTTCCCAGATGGATCAAGTATAGTCTCCATTTTAATAGTTAAACCAGAGTTGGTCTCCACAAACATTCCACAATAATCCTACAATAACCTAAATTTGAACCTTTTACAACTTCTCATACATGTTTAATAGTTGAGTGTCTCCTCATAAATCTAACAAGTTTGCCAACAACTTATGACTGATTTGTATCCTTGTTCTTACAGACCCTTACATAGCTATGCTCATGAAATAAAGGCTTTTCTTTGATAACTACCTCTCCTAAAATATTTAGACTACAAAAGATATCCCATGCACATGTCTCAACTTCACATTTGGCCTTGGCCTTGTTATTATCATTCTTCAACCATGTTATCTCTTTTTTTCTATCTCTCTCTCTCTCTCTTTTCATGAATGATAGAATCTTTTAATGTCTCTTTAAACCTATTAGGTGCACTAAACTTTATGCCTAACTATAAGTTGACAAGGCCATATGTGGCCCTCTCATCAAACTATGGAAATGTCTCGCCCGAGTCAACATAATTATCCTTTGAGACAAGTGGAGTCTTTAACCCCTCGTAATGCCAATTGCCTTCATCGCCCTTTCTGTATGGATTAATATCATACATATGCCTATGTATACAAGCCTTAAGATAATTATATTCATTAGCATTATCCTCCTTAATCACGACATTCTATTTACCCTTTCTTTTTTCTTACCTTTTCCTTTCCTTTTTTTTTCTTTCGACCCCTTCATATCTTCAACTCTATCTTTATTTGTTTTCTTTTTCTATTTCCACACCCAGCCTTATTTTCCTTTTCTTGTCTTGCTCATTTTCTTTAGAGTTGCCTTTGTCTTTGCCATTTTCTTTGTGGTGACCTTTACATTCTTTTAATTTTTCATCAACTTCTTAGGACTTTTCCTCAATCCAACCTCTGACATGAATCTAAAAAAGCAATTTAATTGTTAAAACAAATTAGTTTTTCTATTTTTTAAATAATTTTATATTTATTTTAAATATTTTTAGATGTCTTTTAGTTTTATTTGAGTGTGTTTTTAATACTTTTATGAGTTTTTAGGTCATTATAATAATTAATGGGAGATTATTTCAAATTTTAATATTAAGTAAGTTAAATAGTCACTAGACACTAATGGACTTTTTTTTCTTTAAAATTTCAATAGTCTATTAAAGCTTGTAAATAGGATCTCATGTAAAGCAAATCAATCAACTTCAGTTTTGAGTAAACTTTCTATTATTTCTTTTGTAAAAGCTTATCTTAGTTCTTGAGTAAAAAACTAAGTTTGATCTTTATCAATACATCTTGTCTTTTGGTGATCTAAAGTGACCTTATCAAAGAAACTTGTGGTGATCAAACCAATCTCATCAAGTTTTCTTGTGTCGATCAACTTATGACTTGTCACTCACTTTCCTATCTATGTTTTCAGTGTGACATTAATATCTTTCTTTAAACCTTTTACTTTTAAAAAAATCCTCCTCTCAAATACAATTTCAAGGTGATATTTCCCTTCCTTTTACGTCATTTGGTATCAAAGCTTCAACTTCTTGGTTTTAGCTACGAAAAATGTTATGGCACCACCTTTCTTAGAGGGAGTAATGTCAAGGCTTACATAGAATGGAAAATGGATAGAATGGTAGAAAAGACAAAAAGAGAAAGAGAAAAGAAATGCAAAAAATATTTTAAGAGGATAAAAAGTGAGATAAAGGGAATTTTTAAGTAGGTGTTTAAAAATGACAAGAGAGAAGATAAAAAAGTTTGAAAAAATAAAAATGAAGAAAAATTTGAAGAATTACAACAATTGATTACGGTTATTAGAGAAGAGGAAGTTGAAGAACAAGAGAATAAGATAAATGAAAAGGTGTATAGAAATCAAAATGAGGGAGAACTAAAAATCATGAGTGAGGAAGAAAAGAAAGAAAATATGATATCAAAAGTGTTGTTTCTTCTTCTGATATAACCATTACGCATCCTAACAATTTTAGTTGAAGTGTACGTTTTTCAAGCAAGAACCTCATCAAGAATTTCAAACGTTTCCAAGGAAAACATCATTTTCCTTGAGAATTAAGTCTTCAAAAGAGGCCAAGAGTGATTATGATTTCTTTCTTACAGATAAATTATTTCATAATTTGGTTAATTGTGCCATTGGAGTTCAAATGAAGAATAGTTTCAGACAAATGTACGTTGTAACCAAAGAAAAGTGATGATTTAAGGACAAATCATTTTAAAGAAGGAAGCAATGATATGAATCCAAAAGGGAAATTTATTAGGTTTTAAAAATAGTTTTCTTTATTTTATAATTTTTCATTTTTATTACTTATATTTATATTATTGACATGTCTTTTTGAGTTTCCTAGGTGAGTTTTTAATGTTTTTATGGGTTCCTAAGTCATTAGAATAGTTAATAGAAGTTTATTGCAAGTTTTAATATAAGGGAAGTTAAATAATTAGTGGAGTATAATGAAATAATTAGTGAGAATTTATTTCCTTTAGGATTCTAATAGTTTATTAAAGCCAACAAATAATACCCTTTGTAATACAAAAGAAATCAAGTTGAGTTTAAATTAAATTTTGAGTTTTTCTCTTTTTGAGAGTTTCTCTTAGATTGTTGAATGAATCACTCTTTAATCTTATTAAGATTTTTTTATTCTTGTGGCGATCTTAGGTTTATCAATCTTTGAATGTAGCGCCTTTCTTTCATGACTTATCATTCTTTTCATCTTCTTGAGTGGTGTCGATGTTCTTCTTTAAACTCTTCACTTAAAAATATATCATCCTCTCAAAGTGAATTTCAAGGTGATGAAAAAGTGGATGAAAATCATAATGAGGGAGAGATGACAATTTTAAGTGAAGATGAAAATGAAAGAAAAGATGATATCAAAAGTCGTGTCTCTTCCTCTAATTTAACAATTATATATCCTAACAATTTTTGTTCTAAGTGAAATATCTTTTAAGTAGGAACTTTACCAAAACTCCTAAAAGTTTCCAATAAAATCATCACTTGTCTTGAGATTGAAGATTGTAAGGGAGTCTATTGATGACTATGATATCTTCTCTAGATATAAAATATTTCATAATTTAGTTCATTATGCCAAGGGAATTTAAGTGAAGAATGATTTTTAAACGTTAACTTTTGACTCGAGATGACATATGTTTCAACAAAAAAATAAAAATAAATGATTTGAGGGTGAGTCATTTTAAAGAGGGGGCAATGATATGAATCCAAAAAAACAATTTTGTTATTAAAAATAATTTTTATATTTTTAAAAATAACTTTTATGTTTATTTTAAATATTTTTTTAGATGTCTTTTAGTTTTCTTTGGATGAGTTTGTAGTGTTTTATAAATTTTTAGACCATTATAATAATTAATGAAAATTTATTTCAAGTTTTAATGTTAGGAAAGTTAAATAGTAACTATACATTAGTGAGAATTTATTTCCTTTAGAATTTCAATAGTTTATTAAAGCTTATAAATGAGATTTCATGTAAAGCACATCAATCAACTTGCATTTTAGGTAAAATAAGAGTTTTCTGTTTGAGAGTTTCTCTTAGGTTTTTAAATGAACTACTCTTTGATCTCATCAAGAATTTTTATTCTTGTGGTGATATTATGTTTATCAACATTTGATTGTGGTATGTTCCTTTTATGACTTATCACTCACCCTCTCATTTATTTCTTGAGTGTGATGCCAATGTCCTTCTATAAACCATTTACTAAAAAATATATCCTCTACTTAAATTGAATGTCAAGGCGACTCCCTTCCATTCGCGTCAACATTGTTCACTAACTTTCTGGGACTCCTTTTAAGCACAACCTTCTTTTTCTTCTACTATAACACTACATCTTATGTCTATTTGTCAAATTCTTTTATGACTTATTCTCAAGACTATTTTTATTCATTTCCCTAACTTTATCCATAACCTTTTCATTTTCACTTTCCTTAATTGGTTGTAGTTTTTCTTAACATTGGCTCATATCTTAATGCCTGCTTCTTCAATAGAAAGATTGTAACATCCTCAGTTAACTAGGACGATCCTTTCCATTAGATCATCCTACTTAACTGAGAGGTCACAAGTTTTAGAAAAATATGGAAACTTTTTATACAAGAGAATTTGGTGGAACAGAAACATCATATACAACATTGTTATACAATGCATGGTCATTGTAAACAAGCTGTATATATTCTAAACGTTAAGGGCACACAGGCTTCCATAAAACATAAGGGACATAGTCTAATTGGGAACTCTATCTTATTTCTACCATTCATCTTTTTGTAGTTTCTTCCCTCCTTATCTGGGGTGGGTAGTTTCTTCTGGCATGCCTTGTCTATATAGGTCTCTTCTCAAACCTGAAAAAATACTTGTGAGGTTTGGGCCTCACTCCCATACCAGTCGCTAGTTACTATTCTCTGATGACTCTTTCCCTAACCTAACCTCAACTCACTTAGTGTTATCTCACTTTTCATTTATGGTTAACTTGTTTCCAGGGAATTTGTGAAGCCTTTTATAAGAGTTCATATTTGTCAACAGGCCAACAAGGGGTATCAATCACAACATCACATCAGAATAGCACACATATACATAGAAATCAAGTAAAGGTTACATAGGTATAATGCTATGCATGTATGATGTCATTCCATTACTATTTTATCTTTTAGTGTTATTGATGTTATGCATATGAGCCCAAAATCACATTATCTTAGTCCACCAGAACCGTCCTGCTCAGTCTCATACTGGGCATAACGTTTCTATACTAAAGCAATCAAAGATCACCAAGTCCTCCATAACATAAGGATATCAAGGACATGCATGTCTTACTCATCATGGATCCATCTCATCCCATAACTTGTGATCACATGTTATAATAGACTTGGCTCTGTATGATCATAGTTACACTCAATCCAAGTAGAAGTACACTAGGCTTGCATCGATACGCCCGCCTCCAAGCGTCACTTTGGGGCCATTGGGGTTCCGACATAGTTGTATTCCCTAGGTCCTTCTCATGGACCAAACGCAAATGTCCTTTAGTTTACCCCTCGTTTTATGCTCTAGTTTTCATCACGGCCTTCTTCCAAAATCATATACATATAATGCATGATCAATATACAATCCTTTATCTTTCATAATACTTGTCATCGTGTGGGGTCCTTCCAATAACCAACCTTTGCCCTTAATGTCAGGGATCGTCTCATTTCTCATTTGCTCCTGACTGAATATCTTAGTTATTTTCTTAAACTCTGTTACTTACATTCTTACCCTCTCTATTTTCTGGTCGTATGGGATTAGGACTCGTCAAAGATTACCCTAAGTTCCTTATGATATTATTTTTGTATTATTGAGTGAGAACTAATTAGTTTTGTTGGGGTATTCTTATTTATGGGATTGTCTTATCCTCAAGTTAGTTATAAGTGTACTTGGCTATTGACTAGTTACTAATTGATTACTTAGTTTACTTCGTATAATCTTACTTACTTAGTAGGGAATTAGCTGGTGTACAGGAGTAGGTTTCTTGGTATGTCTTAGGCTTGTGGCTTTTATGCATCACTTAGTATGTATTCTTTATTAACTAATTATTTTGATTAGTCGTTTCTCTTTAGCATAATTAACTAAATTGAGTAACACTCTTATTATAGCTCTTAGGTATTCGTGTGAGTTATCTTGGATTATTAGCTGGTGATTAAGAACAAAAGGGGTCACACATCATCATTCACTTTTCAACCCACCATCATATCGATTTCCCACATCTCGATGCATCACTATTCCAACACATCATCTCACGTCACATCTTATCACATCATCATAGGTTACCATCACATCGTGTCAGGACCCCACGAAGACGTATCATTGATTTGTATTTTGCAACATGATTTATCATCACATACACATATAGTTCCATTACAACACAATTTCATACAACCATACCATACACACAGGAAGCATATAGTCACATAATTTCATCCAAAAAGTTCGAGCATCCACACTTATACACATTCAAAATCACATCAATTATTCATCAGGCGCATAATCATTAACTTTTTGTCTCATAGTCTAATTTATTTTGGTATTGTTAATTGGTTCATATATTTCTCGTTGTTTATGTGTAGCGTGCTCCTGCTTAGTATAAATCCCTTTTTATTTACCTTAGTTTATCATCAATATTATTAATAATTACAAAATATACCTCTTATTGTTAAGTCCACATTGTAACCTTATTCGCTAGGTGAAGAAATTATGCTCATCATATTATTATTATTATTATTATTATTATTATTTATCTTTAGAGCTAATAAAAGCATGCTTGTTATTACCATTAACTTATTGTTATTAACTATAACTTGGTGTCATCATGGTAAAATCAATTAAGGTTACCTGTATTCATTTGTAAAAATAATAAAAATCTCGAGTTATTTATTCTTATATTTTCTTTATTCCACTTTATTATCAAATCATGATTATTTTATGTAACTAAATAACTTTAACCTTTTATTTCTTAAGTTAATATAACCTTAACTTATAGTAATGCTCGTTATTGGTAAAATCATATATTTTATTCCTTGGTGGGTTATTACCCTACTTGTAATTAATTTACTAATACATATATATACTTAACTAGTAAAATCATAACTTTTATTTTAACCCATTTATATATAGACACAATAAACCCTTAATTGTCTATTTTATACTAAGGCCATAAATTCCTTATTTTAATATTATTAAGTATATCGAAAGTTACCTTCTTATTATTGTTGTTGCTATTATTATTTATTCATAAAACTAAATAAACCTACTTACGAATACATCCAATCTTTTGTATTTTATGAATCTAGATACATAAGTATATATATATATATCCAATTAAAATATAATTCTATTTTTAATAACTATAACAAGAATGTGTTATTTTTGTCATCATCGTTATTATTATTATTAATCTATAAAAACTAGTAAATCCTTTATTTGTCAATTAATTTAATATTCCCTATTTTATCAATATATCTATATCCATAAAACTTAAAAATAAAATTTCTCCTTATTATTATTAACTAGGTCGAAGTCTATGTTATTATTATTATTATCACCTTTATTATTATTTTTACTATTTTTTATTCCGGCCCTTTATAACTTTTTCAATTAATACCACCATTAAAATTATTTTTAAAATTATTAGGCGTCGCGCGGGTAAATATTTTTTGTGTCAGCGTGACATAATAAAATAAAATATAATTGAGCGTAATCTTGGCGGGAAGCTCGTAAAGCATGGTCTTTTCGGTAGGACCTTCAAAAATGGTGGCAGAACTCTCAAAATAATGGCACAATGTACATGCAAGGATACCAGGCTTACTGACGGTGGCAGAACTTCACAGAAATGCTGACGGGGATTGTCGAAGATGGTAAAAACTCCCGAAACCACGGGCAGAAAATTCCAAAATTCACAAAACTTCATAGGAGGGTTAAACAAAGCCATATACATCATTTAAAATTGACCGAAATGTGTTTAAGTGGGAGAATCCCCCTTTACCTAATGATGCCATGGCTGCCCAAAAGAGAGAGGGCGATCCGGCGCTCTAAAAATTTTTTATCATCGTTTTCTTTATCCCAATTACTCCCAATATTGTCTGGAACTCACCAAAGCTTATATGCAAAGCTTGATGGAGGGGGATGGGCCACCACAATAGGTAACGGTGGCTTCCACAAAGAGAAATAGCACGAGGTTAGGCCTAAAATGAAAATTCGACAAAGAACCAAGAAAGGAAATTGAAGAAATGCTTGCCGATCAAGAAGTGGTGGCTGTAGATGGAAGAGATAAGTGATGTATTGGCTCGTAAAGATGGCGGCAGCGTTTGGAGGTGGTTCACGGTGGCTGGCCAGGTGGTGGTAGGTGGCGGTTTGATGGTGGAAATGATGGAGGAGGAGAGGAAGAAAAGAATGGGGGTCGCGGTTTGAAGAGGAAAAGATGTGGAGGCTCATGGTGGTTTAATGGTGGCACAGTGCAGGCTTGAGGAAGAAGAGGTAATGGTTGTTTATGGTAGTGGTGGGTTATAGAATGAAGAGAGGAAGAAAGGGAGAGAGAGGTATTGAGAGAGTTAAGAGATTGAGAGGGAGAAAATGAAGTGGAAGAATGAAGTTTGGAGGTAGCGGTGGAAATATATATATATATATATATATATAGAGAGAGAGAGAGAGAGAGACCGTGGGAGTGACACCTAGGGATAGAAAGTGGTGTGGCGCAGTGATGTTGGAAAATGGTGGCCGGAAAAGATAACTTAGGGCGTAAGAATTTGAGTGTGTTTTAGGTTTTCAATAACTGGAAATCAAAATAGATTGAAATAAATTTCTAATTTATTTTGGGGTGAGAATTTGAAGAGACGCTCAACATGAATGTTGAATGGTTTTCTTTTCTCTTTGACTCGATATAAAGAATATGAAATTTTGACATCGGTAGCTCAAGGAAAGGTGCTCCTAGAGCTCGTGAATTTTCAAGAACTGAAAAGATACTATTGCTAGGAAAAATCCTTTGAGAGTTGGCTTTTGGGCTCTTCATGAAAGTTAATAGACAGAAATGTGTGCGATTTACTCTGGTATGGTGGTGTTGTTTTGGAAATAGCTATGAAAAGTTATATTTTTCTACACCTCGATGATGAGAACTAGCTCTTGAAGTCTTCATGAAAGTGTTAGAGAATTTTGTTACGAGAACTATGAAATTGAAATCGCATGAATCGGACGTCATCAGAAGCAGTTATGAATTTTGTAGTGAATTATGCATAAATTAACGTGTTAACATACAAGTTTTTCAAAGTACAAAACCTTGAATCTCAAATTAGGAATAATCCGTGGGGAATCATCCTTTGAGGTCAGAAACGAAGGTTGTAAGGTTTTTTGTTGAGGGAAAACCAAGACAAGAATCTGTTGATTTTGACTTTGTGGGCAAAAGTTATGCTTGAAACACTAACTAATGTTTGGGCCGAGTTCGGAGGTATGTTCTCAAAAATTGGGTTCTAAGTTGGGGTTGGGTGTCTCTAGAAGGAGTGTACAAGGTTTTGATACAGATTATTTTAGACTAGAATTATCGAGGTTAGGTACATATACATGTTAAAATCTCATCGAGTAGGAAACTTGTCGGCCAAGTAACTTGGCAACTAATACTTGGGGAGCAAGCAACGTGCTAGCCAAGCAAGGGACCTGGCGTGGACACGTGGCAAGCGGTGACGCTCTATAGGCAATAAGGTGTCGAGACAAGGTGCGTGTAAGGTGGCTTAATTTCATGGCAGTCTTGCTACGAAAATTGGTCCTTGTTCCATGAGAATAGGAAAAACTCTCGACATGAAAGTTGTAGATCTCTTTTTTCCCCATTTAAAACAAGCTAGAGCACGTCGAAATCTAACATCACGAGTAGAAGTTATGACTAAAATATGAAAACTGTGTGAAATTAAATCAAGGAGTTATGGCCAAAATACGAAAAGTATGCGACATCCAAGATTAGTAGCAATCTTAGAATTAAATCTAAGGGTTTGTATGTTTAGAATTGAACTTTGGGCTCTTCATGGAAAATTTTGTATGTGTTGCTATAGACACTTTGGAACTAGAAGGACTCGGATCAGACACTCATGGCGCTTGCACGCCTAATGAGGGAGTTACATGAGGGTTGGGTCGGGCCTACGGGACCGAACTCATTTTCCTTGATTTACTACAAGGTTTGCTCTGATTAGACTAGTTTCCCTATGGGTCTACTAGTCTTGGGCCAGATCGTTGACACATGATCACTCACCGGGTCCCGAGGTTATATTCGAGAACCCGATAATATTTTATCATTAAATATTTTTATCAAATTAATTAAATATTATTAAATATTTTCAAAAATCATAAATTAATATTTATATTTGTCAATTAAATATTATTAATATTATTAAACATTCTTTTTAATTATTAACAAAAATTATTATTATTATTAAATATTATCAAATATCTCTACTAATTAAGTATTATTACTGAATATCTAGCTAAGCATCTTTGTTAGGTATTCTTGTCAAATAACTGTTATGTAATCCTTTTTATCTTTATCATGTACTCTTACCCATTCTTATCATTCCCTTCATATTTCCTTTTGTTCTATTCACTCAGTTTCTCATCACTTATATCCTCTCAGGGTCACTATTTCTCATACTAAGCCGACCTAACACATCGATCGAACTCATTCCTTATCGTTGTCTTGCTAAGAAGGCAATCTCACAGGGAAGGCTGAAGCCCCATGCTTTCCTTAGAAAGCTCAACAAGACACACTATAGGGTTCATGAGGGTCTGGGACATTACTTTAAAAATTTAGGATGTTACAGAGATCATCCTCAAACAAATGTCTTCTTCCAATGACACCGTGCAAATTTGTCCTTATTTTAATCCTTACATGGTGTGCCATTAACCAACTTAGGTGATGTTTGAGTTACAATCACACTCAATGTTTCAATGACCCTATTAGCAATATCTTCAATCTCACTTTCACTAACCACTTTATCCTCATCTGTTGTTGCACCATACATAACCTTTGAAGTTTTTAGGATATGATTCCCTTCATCTACATCATGCTAATCAAGCTCATCTACTAGATGTTGGTAATAAACACCTATAATCCTATTGTTCATCTAAGTAGAGTTCACCATGTTAAAGACATCCCTAGCAATTTTTAGTACTCCCAACCCCTCATCCAAGTTAGATTGTAGGTCATGCCAAAAAATGTTAACAACCTAGTAGTACCCTCCCTAAGTAGCAAACTTGGGGAATGCAAATGCATCCACATAGTCTTGTCAACCTCCTCTTATTCCTCAATGTTACCTCACTTATATATGGTTTCACCCCTCAAATAAATCTACCTCTCTAGTTGATTCTAATGGTTATTTCTTAATGAATAAAACAAATAGACATCTCAAATAATTACATTTAATGGTAGGATAAAAATAAAAATGATTTCTTTTACTACACTTTTTAAACTTATATGGCTTTTTGTGTAGTATCAGCAAAGTGCATACGCATGGTTTTACAAAAACATGAAATACACATGGTTATATTTTTCAATACATATTGGGGGATCACACATACAGATACTTACAATATTAAACCACAAAAAGACAACAACTATTCTTTTACCCATAAACCATTAATTATCCACACCAATTAACCTTTAACAAATAATGCTACATCAACAGGGACCACATACTTTCAAACATTTAAAATGTGTCAAATCATGTGATATATAAACATAAGTGTATCTTTAAAGTAGGAGATACGTAGTCATTCAACCATGCCCAAACATTAAAATAAACTAAGCTTTTTTAATTACTTTAGGCTTAAATGGTATACCTGGGTTGGATCACTCATGTTATGTCAACTTTCACCACTACAATCAAACATGGAACGGTCTTATCCTTTACCTACCATTGTGTCCTTCTTAAGCGAACCAAGTCCCTTAGGTTGAAGTGAAAGGAAAAGTGAATGAGGCAAAGGAAAATTAGAGTTTTTTGCCCCCAAATTTCAATTAGGATTTTAATTTAACTTTTATCCCAAAAGTAACTTTATTCCATTTAATATTCAAACGACACCATTTATAAACAATTACGCATACACATGTCATGACATATGACACTTAACGTGATAGATAGACCAAACTAAATTACTTTTAAATGGACATTACACAATATGTATTATTAGCATAACGGTTCTATGTGTCAAGGACTAATGGAGTACAAAGTTGGGTTAGTTTATGTTGGGTTACAAAGTTGAGAAACACACTAGTACAAAAAAGAGCTACGAACACATGAGTATGAACTCGGTTTAACGTGTTTGAAAAAATACGGTGGCAATTTTGAAATTATGAGAACAATATTGGAACTCGGTTCCACGTAGAATCGAGTTCTTAGGTGTCATTCTTTTTTAAAATTTTTTAAAGACACCTAGAAACACAATCCGCCGGCAACTGAATTCTTAGGTTATTATTTTAAAAAAATTAAAACAAACCTAGGAACTCGGTTCCCAAGAAACTAAGTTTTTAGGTCTTGGATTTTTTATTTTAAATATTTTTTAAAAAGAACTAAGAACTCAGTTACAGTTCACTGAGTTGTTAGGTCTTGCGTTTTTTATTTTAATCTTTTTTAAAAGAATTAAGAACTCAATCCTTGTAAACCGAGTTCTTATGTCTTCCATTTTTTATTTTAATTTTTTTAACAAAACTAAGAACTCAGTTGTTAGGTCTTTATTTTTAAAAAAAAATTTTTAAAACTGAACTAAGAACAAGGGTCACAGCTGAACTGAGTTCATAGGCATCTAAAAACTCAGATTTAGTCTTAAAACTCAAAACCCTTCGCAAGTGCAACATTGCTTCCAACATTTTTTTCCTGTTCTCCCTCAAACTCTTGCTTCTTTCTACATTTCTTTGCTTAGTCTTTCTTTTTTCATTATGCGGGTTTCCTCTTCTCTCTACATTACTTGTTGTGACACCCCGATTTTCTAGACTCGAATCCTGATGTAATCAAGATAATTAAATAATAAAAATATGAGTAAATTTTTCACGTTCGAAATAATTTCAAAATACCACCACGACTACATCAAGACTCGAACCACAAAAAACCAAAAGGTGAGATTTGATTATCTATAACTGGATCGTTAAATAGTTTGCCTATAATGGTATATAAAACAACAGAGTTTACAGCGGAAAAAGAATGTGTATACTGGGCATACGCCTAGTCTCATATATGAGGATATGAGAAAAGGCTCGGCAAAGCATGCAAAGGCATATCATAAGCCTAATAGGCAACCATTGTTTTTTCACATAAATTCATGCACATGTTTTGCCTAAGATATATATATATATATATATATATGTATATACATCTATACAGTTATGCATCATACATCTCTAATATCCATATTCCATAATTGATCGCATCCAATTCAACCTTCAGATCATGCACGTCCTTTACTTATTCATGCCTAAGAGGATTACTTATCATTATTTTATACTCATTAGATGGGTAGAAATTCACTATCTCAAATATTAATACATCACCTATATACACATATAATTCACAATTCATCCATCAATATCAGTAAGTAACAATATCACAATATCCATTTTATACACAACTCATTAAATTACAAACGCTGCCGGCCAAGGCATTCCATTACCATTATTTACCTTTCTAAAAACTTTACTTTATAAACATCCTTATCCCATGACATTCCTGTAGTAATACTAAAAGGTAGACCACATGGGAGAGTGAGTTATACATTTCAAATGATGATATAAATACAATTGAAATTATGTGCATATGCATATCAACATCATGTATGCTTTGCTAAACACAATAATGATTATGACAAATTGTTAAGCTCAACAACATATACATATTTCATACCCTTTAATCAAGTCATAGCAAAGCAGGCATATACACATCTACCACAACACCACAATGGGCCAACGTCATCAATGTCGACCATTCAGGTCTTTTCTCAAAGCCACCATGGACGATCATCATTATCATCAATCATAATAATTATGCCCTACATTACATTGGGCCATAACATACACACCGTCATGTTCAATATCGTTTTGTTGTACTCATATCATTTATTCATTTTATATGGTCTTTTAGGTACTCAATCACCCATCTCATCACCACCAAACCACAATCTCAATCATCATCATCATTAGGCATATCTACATGCTATATACAAATGCTCTTATGGCTAATGCATATGCACAATGGAATAGACAATAAATATGGATCCGACTGTGGGAATAAACACCAAATGTGGGACGAGCATAGGCGTGCTACTATGCCCCTATTGCAGTAGAAGAATGTGTACACATATCTCAAAGCATGCATGCATATCAATAACATCTTTTACTGGTACCAAACTGTTATCGCCCATCTGTAGCACTAGTCACCCCGTGACTTGCGAATCAACAACATAGACTCAACTGCCAAAAACTCTATGGGCCCCTCCCGAACACACATCGAGAGAGCCGTGGCCTGTCAGACACCGAGGTACTTGCTCATCCCAGAGCCGCCTACCCACTGGGCCTACCACACAGGGTGCCTCGTCACTAAACTAAGGGCAGCTTTGTGATTCACACACCGAGTCATAGGGGAAACAACAAGAATGCTTATGCACTGAGCTGCCCTCCCACTGGGACCGCCTAGTGGAACCCCCTAACAATCCACATAGACATCAAATGATATGCCATGGATGCAATGCAATGTAGATCAAATGCATTTCTCACACTGTGCATGCTAAATGCCACTCATCAAATATCATCATCATAATCACCAACACCACCATACACACCTTATGGGATTTTATCATTGTTGGTTTTAGCCATTGTTTTTCAAGTTTTGTATGTGGCTTTTTCATCTTAATATATCATATAGTATACTTGCAAGTCAACACTTGCAATCAACCACAATGATATCATAAACATCACAAATCATCATTAACACTCATTAATCTTTCATTAATATCACCACATAATCATCTAGTGGATTTTCATATCATTATTCATTACCATTGTTTCATCTATATATATATTGGTGTGGCGTTCACAACAATTCGTTAATAATAACAATCAACCTCAATGGCAAACATCCTTTGTATAATAAAATGATCAACAACATCATCCATTCATTACTCATTACCCCTCATTCATATCCCACTCTTTGTGGTAAATGTATCATAATTAATTCATCCTAAATGTGTCAATTAATTCCAATCACCATTATGTAATGTCATCATTAAATACCCCATACACATTTCCTCAATTATCTCACAACACAAAGGAAAGGGTCTATCATAATCCCAAAACAAAGAAAATGAAATAAAACTCCATTCTGTGCAACTCGCTCAAGCAAGATTCACCTTTCCTTGAGCGAGATCAACATAGCTCGCTTGGGCGAGCCCTCTCGCGTGAGTGAAATGCCCCCAGTAACGTTTCCACGCTCACTCGTTTGAGCAAGGCTCCTCATACCTAGTCACTCGCTTGAGCGAGACAACATGAAGCATCAGACCTCTCGCGTGCTCAAGCGACTCATGCTCGCTCAGGCGGAAATCGGCCAGTATCACATTCTAGGCTCGCTCACTTGAGCGAGATTCAACTTCTCTAATCACATACACACTTCTCCCAAACCTCAAGAATCAATACCAATGTTTCAAACATTTATTCCCATATAAAATCATCCTAAGGCATTAAAATCATTTAACTCATCAATTTGGCCAAAACCCCCAATTTCCAATGCTTAGGGTTTTCACTCAAATCATCCAACAACTTCAACCCATTTCTAAAATCCATATGAATATCATAAACCACAACCATTTCTAACACCAAACCATAATCAAGAATCATAATTTCAAGCTATTCAACCTAGGGTTTCATCATTCTCATCAACACCCAAAGTGCTTAATATCACCATTTTAAGCCTAACAACATCAAAACCATAAATAGAACATTAAAGAGGCAAGAGACCTTACCTCATATCCATGCCAATGCTCAAAATGAAAATGAGAGTGGAAGGAAAGAGATGACACCACCAGGGTCCCAAAGTCCCATAGATGCTTCATGAATCCAAGCTTAGCTTTAAATTTTTGGCAAGAATTGGAATGGAATGGGTGGCATACGGTTTTGGAAATGAAGAGGGTGGAAGAGAAGAAGAAAAATAAGATAGATGGGAGAAGAAGAAGTGTACACGGTTTGGAGGAAGAGAGAGTGGAAAAGATGAAGGTTTTGGTCCATATCCATTGGGTAAAAGGATGTCCTATAGTGCCTTTTTCCAATGGACAATATTTCTCTTTGTCCATTGGACAAAAGAGAGTAGGAAAGCGGAGAAAATTCATATGATTAAGAGAAGGGGAAAAAGAGAAATGCTTAATCAACCCTTATCAGAGACCAATAAGGGGATGGATAAATGACATAGTATTTGTTATAAACCGATGAATCAGAGATGACAACGGTAATGTGTAATCACGATCGATGATGTTGATCACTCCTTTGAACAAAGGGTGATTATTATTATTGATTGAACTGTAAAATGCCATTGCGTGTAATGTAATTGTAGACTTATATGTGTGGTTTGAATTGCAATAATGAATTGTTGTATTACCACACTAGTCATGAAACAATGGCAATGATGAATGATAATGTTGATTGAAAAAGGATGTTATTGTTGAACATACTCTTAGACAAGCAGTGATGCTTATTGTTGATGAGTGTGATGCCATTATGATTGATACAAGTATTTGACTTGTATGTGTGAAATGCAATGATGATTGCTAAATGTATGTTCTGAAACACCTTGTTGTTTTACATGTATGGATAAATGCTATGATGCTAAATATGATTTTAATTACCATGCGTGGTTTGATGTGGCTATGAATGTTGTGCCTTGAAGGGCCTTGTGATTACTTGTATGCCAATGATAATAAAACTAAATATACAAATACCCCTAATTAAGAGGGTGAAAAATCCTTGTGAGGTTAAGATTTGGCATATGCATATTTGCATTTTTGCATTCATGGCATGGCATAGCATTGAATATGTGGTTGCGATCATAATGATGAAAGATCCTACGGGATTCTATGAAGGGAGTACCCCTTGCAAGGCGGGAAACCAACATGATGATGATATGATATTGAGCCGGTGGTTGCGATCACTTGGTTGTTGAAATGAACAGCCCTGCGGGGACCATTGTGGATGAATACCCGTGAGTACCCCTTGCGAGGCGGGAAACCATTATGAAATGATTGAAATGTGGTTGCAATCACAATAAGATATCCTGTGGGATTGTATGACGATAAGCCAGTTGTTGCGATCACTTGGTACTTGAAATGAAAAGAGCTTGCGAGTTCCTATGATGTCCGTGGTTGCGATCACGAGGAGGGAGTACCCCTTACAAGGCGGGAAACCAATATGATGATGATTATAAGTGGTTGCGATCACTTGAGATACCATGTGCGCATGGGTGATTGAAATGGATCCATTGCATATGCATTAAACAGTTGACATATGCATTAGCCATAGGTGCATGGCATGTGAGATGGGATGATCAAGAGAGATAAAAAACCCCTTGCGAGGAGGAATTAAGTAAAAATTTAATAAATTGATAATGATTATTTGTGAATGCCCCTTGATGATAAGTTGCAATGTGATTGTGTATGTGTTTGTGCTTGATGACGATGTGACTTTTGATTTATGAGGCATTTGTGCCAACTTATGAGTATGTAATTATGAATAGTGATGAATTAGTGATTTATATGCAAAGCACACATGATGGTTGTATGCATGTACATATAATCACTATGTATTTATATTCATCATTTTGAATGTAATACTCACTCTCCCATGTGGTCTCCTTTTTATTATTGTGATGCAGATTGCCACGGGATGAGTTTGTGTTTTGAACTGAAGCTCATGAAGAAGGTAAATAGTGGTAATGGAATGCCTTGGCTGGTAGTATTTGTTATGATGTAATAATTGATTTATGTATAATAATGTTGATAAATAGAGATTTATAAACATATAGATATCATTGTATATTGATGATGGTGATAATTGAAGGAATACCAATTGATGATGTACGATTACGTTCTAGGTGCGTAGTCGATTGTGGCCTAATAGGCTTATATTATGAAATTGTATGATTTCTTGGGCCTTTTCTCATATCTTCATATCTGGGACTAGGCATATGCCCGGTATATACATTCTTCTTCCGCTGTAAACTCTATTATTTTGTATACCGTTATTGGGAAATTTAGTTATCGATCCAGTTATATTTTATTGAATCTCATTCTTCGATTTTTTGTGGTTCAGGTCTTGATGTAATCGTCGAAGTGTTTTAGAAATATTTCAAATGCAAAAAATTTACTCACATTTTTATCAATTATTATCTTGATTACATCGGGATTTGGGTCCAAAAAATTGGGGTGTGGCATTATTGCTCAAATATATCATATCAATTCAAATAATACCGTTTCACACGAGATTTTATGACAAGTTTCACAAGTCCCTAACCAACATATCCACATCATATTATCATTTAATCATGATCTGGCGTAAATCATGCCATACAATTCATCAATGGTCAGCCACCATAACCATATATTGACATATCAACTATAGATCTCTAATCCTTATAGGGTAATCACCCCACCATTGGACTCCATCCATCCCGAAGTCATAGTCAAATAACTTAGAAATCATTTCTCTAATCCAAACATTGTCTGCTATAATTCGATTCAAGCCTAATTGATTCATCAAACTCATATCAAGTATACACCCTCTAATTTAAGAAAGGGTTCATAATTATATAATAAGCTTTCACACTAGTGGATTTCTTCACATATCACAACCAAAGTCCATAAATTGGATGTATGATCCATGTAATATCACATCGCTATATGGTCTCTATCACCAATATAACTCATTTCAAAGTAAAAAGGGAGGTAATGACATGATTAAATTCCATTTACCAACCCATGATCATACATATTATCTCTTCATCATATCACAATTCCTGGTCAATCCATTGATCATAAGGTCCAGGGCACACAAGTCAGCCCAACTTCATACCATAAAATTTTTCATCATAGCCAATGCTAAGTTATACCCCGAATTCAACATCACTATTCACCAAATACTTAGGGGTTTACATTCATTATTCAAATTTCCATCGCACATCGGCTCTAGCCTCAACAACTCATTCCATAATCAATTTCACTAGAGCTCAATCACTTATGATATTTAATTCATTATTAGGCTTAGAAAGTTCAAAGGTTACCTAGCACCCATCGTGGAATACTCCCACAACACATGAAATCATTAAACATGACTCATAAAAATAACATAGAGCCTAGACCACCATAGGGTCTAATTCCACAAGATTCGATCTTTCAAGATCATATTGAGTTATCCGGGGTTACCACGCTTAGTGGGTCACAACCAAATTAACCGTTCACTCAGTTCATAAACATAAAACTGAGGCATAACCCTAATCATGTGCACACAAAGCTCACATGTCACCAATTTATCACTCATTCATGTTCCCGATCTAGGGAATACAACAATTTACTTGCGTAATACCATACAAGGTTTTTGGTGCCAAAGGATATAAAATCCATCTTTCAAAATTTAGCACAACCAATCATTTCAATTCATCTCTTAACAATAACATAAACATTTCGTTTCATGAGAGCCCATATTAGGGAGTTCTTTCACTGTTGTTCATTCAATCAATTTTAGTGCATGAATCATTCACATCTAATATCCCCTATCCGTGATCAACATACGGCATAGGTCCTTCATCAAATCAATTCATATTCAATATATTATATCCATGACCACACATGGTACAAATTCATCGTCAATTCAAGTCATACTCAATATATCAATATTCAAATGCATAATATCAATGTATTCGTCATTCGAAGGAAATAGTGTAAGGAACTTGGCCGGACTTACACAAACAACCATATCGATCACATTAAGGAATTTATTCATATATATATTCAATCCTCATGAATTAACCATAATCAACAATGAGCAACTATGCTGCATTTATGCATCACAGAACCTCAATGACAATGATCATACTTCCACAAACAACAATTATAACTCATGAATATAAATTCACAAGAATCCTTAATAAGCTATATTCTCAATCCAATACTAATGGTTCATAAGAAATCATCATTGAGAAAACAATGCCCTGATAGTCAATCCACAACTCTTAGACTACTAGTCATTCATAATCCATATAGGGCAATTATCACTTTAACATATCAACATCCTCTAGATAATTTTCACTCTTAAGTCTATGCAGAACAACCGTTTTCCAAAAATGAGCATCCCGCTCCAAAGATCACCATAAATATCTCACTATTGAGTAATCATGCTCCAATCATCCATAATACCAATTCATTACAGAGCAACCATGCTCTGATGTTAATTCATAAATCTAATTCAGAGCAAAATACGCTCTGATACTAGGTTATGACAACCCGATTTTATGGACTCGAATCCCGATGTAATCAAGATAATTAAATAATAAAAATACGAGTAAATTTTTTGTATTCGAAATAATTTCAAAACACCACTACAACTACATCAAGACTCAAACCACAGAAAACCAAAAGGTAAGATTTGATTATCTATAACTAGATTAAATAGTTTGCCCATAACGGTATACAAAACAACAGAGTTTACAACGGAAGAAGAATGTGTATACTAGGCATACACCTAGTCCCATATATGAGGATATGAGAAAAGGCTCGGCAAAGCATGCAAAGGCATATCATAAGCCTAATAGGCAACCATTGTCTTTTCACATAAGTTCATGCACATGTTTTGCCTAAGATATATATATATATATATATATATATATATTTATATGTATATACATCTATACGGTTATGCATCATACATCTCTAATATCCATATTCCATAATTGATCGCATCCAATTCAACCTTTAGATCATGCACATCCTTTACTTATTCATACCTAAGAGGATTACTTAATAATCATTTTATACTCATTAGATGGGTAGACATTCGCTATCTCAAATATTAATACATCACCCATATATACATATAATTCACAATTCATCCATCAATATCAGTAAGTAACAATATCACAATATCCATTTTATACATAACTCATTAAATTACAAATGCTGCCGGCCAAGGCATTCTGTTACCACTATTTACCTTTCCAAAAACTTTACTTTATAAACATCCTCATCCCATGACATTCCTGCAGTAATACTAAAAAGTAGACCACATAGGAGAGTGATTTATACATTTCAAATGACGATATGAATACAATTGAAATTATTTGCATATGAATATCAACATCATGTATGCTTTGCTAAACACAATAATGATTATCACAAATTGTTAAGTTCAACAACATATACATATTTCATACCCTTTAATCAAGTCATAGCAAAGCAGGCATATACACATCTACCACAATGCCACAATTGGCCAACGTCATCAATGTCAATCATTCAGGTCTTTTCTTAAAGCCACCATGGGCTATCATCATTATCATCAATCATAATAATTATGCCTTACATTACATTGGGCCATAACATACACACCATCATGTTCAACATCGTTTTGTTTTATTCATATCATTTATTCATTTTATGTGGTCTTTTAGGTACTCAATAACCCATCTCATCACCACCATACCACAATCTCAATCATCATCATCATCTGGCATATCTCCAGGCTATATGCAAATGCTTTTATGGCTAATGCATATGCACAATGGAATAGACAACAAATACGGATCCGACTATGGGAATAAACACCAAATATGGGACAAGCATAGGCATGCTACTATGCCCCTACTGTAGTAGAAGAATGTGTATACATATCTCAAAGCATGCATGCATATCAACATCTTTTACTGGTACCAAACCGCTATCGCCCATCTGTAACACTAGTCACCCCGTGACTTGTGGATCAACAACATGGCCTCAACTGCCAAAAGTGCTACGGGCCCCTCCCGAACACACATCGAGAAAGTCGTGCCCCGTTGGACACCGAGGTACTTGTTCATCATAGAGCCGCCCGCCCACTGGGCCTGCCACATAGGGTGCCTCGTCACCAAACTAAGGCCAGCTTCGTGACTCATACACCGAGTCACAGGGGAAACAACAAGAATGCTCGTGCACTGAGCCGCCCTGCCATTGGGCCCGCCTAGTGGAACCTGTTAACCAAGTAGCCTTAATTACTCAAGTGGGGGTGAATTGAGTATCAAAAATTTTCATTGGAATGCTTTTGAAATTAATTCTTTTGTAATCAATTTGATAAATAAGAATAACAAACAAAAGAACAAGTAATAATGTCAAATTAATTACGAAGCTATTTTAGCACTTAGAAAGTAATAATTAATTTTAACACAATTAATTCAAGAATATTACTTAGATTATTTTACCAAATTAATCTAAATAATTGATTAAAAAATTTATATCAAGTTAATGGTGTACTTAAATATCTAATAAAATTAAATCTCAGTAATAAAGGAGTTTAAGGAAGAGAGATTTGCAAACCGATATAATGAGTTCCACCACACCGGTGTACGTCTCGCCTTTAAGCAACCCACTTGAAGGATTCCACTATTGAGAATTTGAGATACAAGCTTTGAGCAATTACAGCTTCTTAGTGTCCCACACTCAAGAACTTAATCTTCACAAGCAAAAGGGAAACCCACCCAATCTCACAATCTCTCAATTACAAGGTTGAAACCCAACCCGAAAACTCTCAAAATTTGTATGTGATTTTACAAGTGTGACTCTCTCAATAGAGTGGATATACAAATTTTAATCACTTGAAAAATATTTTTCTCTTCTTTTAGAAAAGGATATACAAATTTAGCACTCAAGAAAATATTTTTCTCACAATATAACTCTCAAAAATTATAATTGTAAAGTAAAGAAACAGAGAGTAAATAACTTAAGCAAAGAGAGAAAGAAAGGAAGCAAGGCAGTTTTTCGTTGCTTGGTATTGTGCCTTCTGCCTTCAGTTTCTTCTCTATTTATAGGCAAAGGAGCATGGTTTCTCTCAACCTTCGATCCTCAATTTAGGTAATCAATTTGAAATTTGTCTACCTCCATGTTTCTTGCGTGCTTGTTTTCTGGCTTAGAGAAAGAGATTGTCTGCCTCAATTAATGTAATGTCGTCTCAATTTGAGTCTCGAGAGAATTAGCGCAGTTTAATTTTTTAAAAATGTTTTCCATGATTCAACGAGTGATTTTAGTGATGAATTGATTCATCCAGTTCATTTTTACATTAGAAACAGCGAGTGAATCAATTCCTGGAGGTGATGAATCCATTCCCAGCAGCATGAATCGATTCCTTAAGTCAGTGAATCGATTCCTTGGTGTATTTCAAAGCAATGAATCAATTCCTTCAGCTGTGAATCGATTCCTTGATGCAGTGAATCGATTCCTTTGCTTATGAATCAATTCCTAACATTTTTAATAGGCATGAATTGATTCCTTTATGTGCTGAATCGATTCTTGGGTGCAAAAATCAAGATGAATCGATTCCTAGTACTCTTGAATTGATTCTTGGGTGCAAAAAACATGGTGAATCGATTCTTGGTACTCCTGAATCGATTCCTGGGTGGAAAATTCATGATGAATTAATTCTTTGTGCTCCTAAATTGATTCCTGGCTTCTTCTCAACGTGGGAATCGATTCCCAATGAGGTGAATCGATTTCTAGGTCTGATTCTAGGCTATTTTCTTTATTATGATCCTTGTATACGTTTTGATACATATTAGTTCATTTTGATGATCTCTTGCATGCTTTTTGATCTGGAACATCCATTCTTGATTTCTTGACTCATGTAAGCTTTATCTTTATGCTTTTGCTTGTACAACAGCCTTTGTATTTATCAATTAAATTTCTTGATCCTTCAATTGTTTGTCATTCATCAAAACCTGTTTCAACATACAAACACAGAACCCTCTAACAATCCATATAGACAGCGAATGATATGCCATGGATGCAATGCAGATCAAATGCATTTCTCACACTATGCATCCTAAATGCCACTTATCAAACATCATCATCATAATCACCAACACCACCATACACACCTTAGTGGATTTTATCATTGTTGCTTTTAGCCATTGTTTTTCAAGTTTTATATGTGGCTTTTTCATCTCAATATATCATATATTATACTTGCAAGTCAACACTTTCAATCAACCACAATGATATCACAAACATCACAAATCATCATTAACACTCATTAATCTTTCATCAATATCACCACATAATCATTTAGTGGATTTTCATATCATTATTCATTACTATTTTTCATCTATATATATAATGGTGTGGCATTCACAACAATTCATCAATAATAACAATCAACCTCAATGGCAAACATCCTTTGTATAATACAATGATCAACATCATCATCCATTCATTACTCATTACCCCTTATTCATATCCCATTCTTGGTGGTAAATGTATCATAATTAATTCATCCCAAATGTGTCAATTAATTCTAATCACCACCATGTCATGTCATCATTAAATACCCCATACACATTTCCTCAATTATCTTACAACACAAAAGAAGGGGTCTATCGTAATCCCAAAACAAAGAAAATGAAATAAAATTCCCATCTGGGCAACTCGCTCAAGCGAGATTCACCTTTGCTTGAGCGAGATCAACATAGCTCGCTTGGGTGAGCCCTCTCACGTGAGCGAAATGCCCCCAGTAACGTTTCCACGCTCACTCGTTTAAGCGAGGCTTCACACACCTGGTCACTCACTTGAGCGAAACAACATGAAGCATCAGACCTCTCGCGGGCTCAAGCGACTCATGCTCGGTCGGGCAAAAATCGTCTAGTATCACATTTTAGGCTCGCTCGCTTGAGCGAGATTAAACTTCTCTAATTACATACACACTTATCCCAAACCTCAAGAATCAATACCAACGTTTCAAACATTCATTCCCATATAAAATCATCTTAAGGCATTAAAATCATTTTACTCATCAATTTGGCCAAAACCCCCAATTTCCAATGCTTAATGTTTTCACTCAAATCATCCAACAACTTTAACCCATTTCTAAAATCCATATGAATATCATAAACCATAACCATTTCTAACACCAAACCATAATCAAGAATCATAATTTCAAGCCATTCAACCTAGGGTTTCATCAATCTCATCAACATCCAAAGTGCTTAATATCACTATTTCAAGCCTAACAACATCAAAACCATAAATAGAACATTAAAGAGGCAAGAAACATTACTTCACATCTATGCCAATGCCCAAAACAAAAATAAGAGTGGAAGGAAGGAGATGACACCACCAGGGTCCCAAAGTCTCATAGATGCTTCATGAATCCAAGCTTAGCTTTAAATTTTTGGCAAGAATTGGAATGGAATGGGTGGCATATGGTTTTGGAAATGGAGAGGGTGGAAGAGAAGAAGAAAAATAAGATAGATGGGAGAAGAAGAAGTGTACACAGTTTGGAGGAAGAGATAGGGAAAAAGATGAAGGTTTTGGTCCATATCCATTGGGTAAAAGGATGTCCTCTAGTGCATTTTTCCAATGGACAATATTTCTCTTTGTCCATTGGATAAAAGAGAGTAAGAAAGTGGAGAAAAGTAACACGGTTAAGAGAAAGGGAAAAGGAGAAATTTTCATTTTCTTTTAATTCCATTTTGGCTTGTATTTTCTCCGTTTAATAACATATGTCGAGTCCAATTAATTATCTCCTTAGCACTAAAAATTATTTTAACTATACCACTATAACCACAATAATTTTCTAAGCATTCTAGACCCATCAAATATTTAATTTTACCAAATGTGTCCCACATCATCTGTTAAATCATCCAACTCCGGTAAACCTTAATTTACCGATAGTTCACCTTTAATGTCAAATTAATTCTCCCATAATTATTGGACCATACATAATTAATTAACATTATTCCATAAATTGTTTCTTTAAAATTTAGGGTGTTAAACTTGTCATCTTCCTCAGTGTTTTGAAAGGTTAGTTCTCATGACTCATGACTAACTAGTTTCTCTACTTGTCACTATTTGCGTGAACCTTTTGTTGCCTTACGTTGTTCAAGTTTTTGTCATTGTATTACCTTGTTGAAAGTTGCGTGAACCTTGTTATTGTTAAAGTTTTTGCCATTGTTCCTTATTGTTACCTTCCATTGTTCTATGTTCTTGCGTGTGAACTAATTTTGTTTTTGCCATTGTTCCCTGTTGTTGTTACCTGCCATTGTTCCCTCTTATTGTGCATGAACTATTCTTGTATATTTTCTTGTTCCTATTAGTTTCTTTGGTTGCCATTGTTGCTTGTTCCTGTTAGTTTCTTTATGCGTGAACTGGTTTCTTTGGTAGCCATTTTTACTTTTCATAATATATTTGCTAGGTTGTAATCTTCTAATGGAATTATTCCAATAATATAGATAAAAGAAACTTAGCATATAGATAACTTGGCATATATATTTGCTAGGGTTGTAATCGTGTAATGGAATTTTATAACTTTTTCTAGAAGCATATATGGAAACTTAGCATCATTCCGTATTAAAAATTTGAGGATGAGTTAGTCATTGTCTTAGGAGTTATGTGCCCTATATAGATTAAAGAAAACATTTTAGTCATTGTTTCAGGAGATAGGTACCCTATATTAGATAATAATTAAATTAGTATTTTAATATTAATTTTTAATTTATTTAGTTAGTTAAGATAATTTTAATTAATTAATGATATGACTAAGGGCTTAGGGTCTTTTTTTCAAGCTACCTCTTATTGTAAATATAAGTAAATTTTAGTGAAATTTGTTATCCTAAATATAGGTAAAATTATATTTTTTTAATGTCATTAAATGTTTGCATATAAAATATATCATCTTTGAGGGGAAATTAGTTATGGGTTGGCTTATTGTTTTAAACAACTTAATAGATTTTGTACATTTATGAGTAGACTATACAAATAGATAAATTTGCTCTTTTTTCTTTATAAATTGTAGTTCTTTTTCTTTAAAAGACTATAAAACCTAAACCCTAGTGTATAACGTGACTAGCCTAATTTGCTCTTTTTACTCTATTAAGTGTAATGTATGACGTGACTAGCCTAGTATAATTATTATTTTTCCATAAATATGCTCTACTAAGTTGAATCAAATAATGTTTGATGTAGTATGTTACATCTATTTCATAAGTTAAAATTCATAACTTTTAAATGATTTTCTTAATTCTAATTGACCAAGTGTTCTCTGTGTTGAACAGTGTCATATCTTAAGTGTTGTATTTGGGAAAAAGTCATGGATAAAATTTAGATTAATGCATCACGGTTAACTGATGAGTTTGAGAGTGGAGTTGAAATGTTCATAGAGTTTGTATTTTGAAATGCTGAAGACAGGAATAGAAGATACTTTTTCCCTTGTGTTAAATATGGGAATACGTGTCTTCTAGGCCTAAAAATGATTAGGGAACATCTATTATGTGGTTGTTTTCTCAAGAACTAGACACGTTGGATATGGCATTATGAACATGTTGTCACGTCGAGTGTGACGAATGTAAGTCAAAATGAAGGTTTTGCATGTGATGTTGATTACAATATGTATGACCTACTTAAAGAAATGATTCGTGATGTGGGTAAAGAAAATTTCCAGAGAGCATATGTTTATGAAACTCTCCATGAGGATTCAAAGAAACCGTTGTATCTAAATTGCACTAATTTCATATGATTGTGAGAAATTTTACAATTGTTTAACTTGAAGTTGAGAAATTGGTGGGTGGATAAAAGTTTCACTGAATTGCTGCAATTGTTGAAAGACATGCTTCCAGTTGGTAATACCTTGCTAAGTTGTAACTACGAGGCTAAAAAGATTTAGTATATGTGTATTTAAATAAATGTATATGATTCATTCATGTGTTGAGTACTTACTCAGTTCTCTTTCATTTCAGTGCTCATTGGCTTTTTATGGTTATCTGCGTAGCAGATAACTTGGTAGTTTGCATTTGCTTAGTACATGGCTCAGTTCTTGTACAATTTAAACTTTGTGTTAAAACATAAGTTGACGTAGATACTTTTATTATGAACAACAAATAGACTTGTTTTATTGATAATTCTAATTGGTGTTTTTTTTCCAATGGGGCTATAAATGGATATAAATGATTAAGAGGAGTCAAGAAAAAAAATTGTAATGGTTGTACCCAAAAGTAAGTACACTTTCTATATAGATTTTATTTTTATATTCTAAAGCAAATACTAACAAACTTTGTATGTGTATTGTGTAGTATCGTAGACAAACATGAGGTTATGAGTGTGGGTACTATGTAATGAAGACGATGCTGACCATCATTTAAGCAAACATAACTGATTCATGGGAAACTGTAAGTTTTGTAACTAATTCATTAGTTTCAAACAAATTTAGTAATGATGTAATTGTGTATTTGTATATGCAATAACTAATATATATATATAGGTTTTCTAGGATCGGTCCCCATACATTGCCAGAGACTTCAAGGAAATTAGGGAGCAATGGGCCTCATATTTTTTGAGGGTTAGGGGACAATAGTATAGGTATATAAGTATTAGTTTTAGTAGTTTGTATATGTATATATGTTAGGAAAACTTATTTTAGTTTTAGTAGTTTGTATATGTATATAAGTAATTATACATACAATTCTATATGATATATTTGTTTCCTTGTATTAAGTAATTTTTGTTGTTTACAGGTTTGGGTTAATAGAAAACTAAAATAAATATTAAAAAATCCTACCTACGAACTCGGTTCTGTCTTTAACCGAGTTCGTAGGATATCTATGAACTTGGTTGTTGCTTAAACCGAGTTCGTAGATTGACCAAGAAACAAAATATGAACTCGGTTTAAGTAATAATCGACTTCATAGATTGACCCAGAAACAAAATACGAACATAATTTAAACAGCAACCGAGTTCATAGTTTGACCCAGAAATAAAATATAAACACAGTTCATCTTAAACTGAGGTCATAGATTAGCCCTATGAACTCGGTTTAGCGAAATGAGTTCATACCTTCATTACCTACGAACACGACAGGAACGAACTCATTTTTGCAACCAAGTTCGTATTCCCATTTTAACCGAGTTCATATACCTTTTCTATGATAGTGACACTATCTTATTCTTAACAACTCTAAGAGAAAAATATTTTTGAGTTAAAGATTCATTTAGAAAAATGAAGGAATGAATTACTAGATTAAAAACTAAGCATATATAAAGACAAGAAAAGATCCAAATTTGTTCATTTGATAACACTATGATGTTAAAATAAAATATAAGAAAGCACTTTAATTAAATATAAAATGTTTTCAGTTGTCTCACACGGGAGGAAAATCCAATTGGAGAACATTCTTTTAAAGCATGAAAACTAGTTTGCCTCCCTTATTGATAATGAATAAACAAGTCATAAAATTTTAACTATGATATGCTCTTAAATGTCTATTGCCCCATGTCCTTTGGATTTCCTTTCCACACTTAGCACTTTTAGCTAATATACTTTTTTTTACCTTTTCTTTTATTTTGTAGGTCCTTATTATAGTTGGTAGCTAGTTTTCCATCTTTTAGTTTCTTCCTTTAATTTCTTGCAAGACTTATGACTAAGAATTTTTTCCATTCTTTCTTTCCAGTAAGCAAAATACACACCATTAAAGAATGATGGTTTATCAAATTCAAAAGCATGCATTTTTAAACTAAAACCTTCACCGATTGTCAAATAAGGATCTTTAACTCTAAAAGATTAAGCTTTTACCAGAGTATGAAGCTTTGATACCAGTTGTTAGTTGTGGCAACCACTACCCAAGAAGAGGTGAATTCAATAATGTTAGTTTTGAAAAACTTTAACAAAATATGGTTTTTTTATCAAATCAAAAACTTTATGTAGCAGAAATATTTGTAGAAAACATAAAACCTTTGTAAAAGGTTTAAAGCCTTTGGTAAGAGATAGACAAATTGATGTAACACAAGTTAAAACATAAAGATTTGATTCAAATAAAATTAACCAAGTATATTTGTGAAAGGGATAAAACCTTTAGAACTAATTTAAAACCTTTTGAATAATGGATGTGAAGATTAATATAAAATGATTTAAGAGTTTATTTCTAAACAAATAATATTAAATGAATATTATATAGAAAACATAAAGTAACTAGTGTAAGGATGAGAGAAACAAACGATGTGCTTTATCTTGGTTCAATCACCACCACTATGAAAGTTACATATGTTCACACTAGAAACGAGTGAATAATGTGAATAAAAATTTTTGCAAATTCTTTTTACAAAATAGATATTTAGATGCTTATCTAAGTTTATCTCAAAGACTTAGTTAAAACATAAAAATAAGAAATTGAGTATTTAGACACTTGTTTGAGGTTTTGTAGAACTTGAAGATAAAGAAAAGCATAAGAGAAACTTTAAGGACAATAAAGAGAACAACACACATGCAATTATACTAGTTCACCTTTCAATCAAGGTTACACATCTAATCCCTGTTCGAGCCCAACGAGATTTTGTATTAACTAATCAAGATGCTAAATGCAACTCACACTTACAATTATCCCTAATATTCTTTTGTAACTTAACCTTTCCAGGATAACAACCTAAGTATTCTTTCTTAAATTAGCTTCTCTAGGCTAATTACCCTGTATTCTTTCTTAACTAAGCCTCTATAGGCTTAACTAACTTTATGTATAAGATAAAGATTTCTTAAGTCTTTACAAGCCCTTAGGGTTGTTTGAGCTTACAAAATAAATTGATTATTCAAGATATAAAATAGTGAAGAGCTCTAAGTAATTTACAACAGAGAATCAGAGAATTTTTGCATAGCTCATAAAATACAAAGAGGAGAAGAGAGGTAAGAAGTTAAGGCACTTTGGATTCTTCAAATGAGCTTCTTTATATAGGCTTTTTGGAGAGAGATGTTAAGATACAAATAACATTTATCCAAGACCAACATAACATCTGGATTGAGCCTTTTGAGATGTTTGTAAAGCATTTTTGTCCTTTATTAGTTTGTGATATTTTAGTGGTCTAACTTTCATTTTTGATACATAAGTAGAACGCTCCTATTGTTTAGGTAGTCCTCTTGATGCTTTGATTGGATGAATAGTTATGCTTTAAATCAAAATAGTTATAATCAGCATTATAGCATGAACTTTAGCTTGTGATTTGTATTTACTATCTTTTATGTACGGTGTCTGAGTTGAATCACTAAGGTGGTTGAGTTCAGTAAATCTTTAAATAGATGCTTAAAACTTCTTGTTTCTTGACTTGTGGCTTGTATTACTATATATTAACCTTAGACAGCCTTGAAACATTAATCCAACAAATAATGTAATGTTTTTAACATAATCAAAATTTTTAAAAAGGTCCTAAAAGCATTGTATGTTCTTTCAGAACTTAACACATTATGATCCACCTCGAGCTCCCCAATAATTGCTTAGGATTTTTCACTATATTAATATCTGTTACAAGGTTTGGTTGCAACCAAAGCTTAACACTTCCTCACAACTTAACAAAGCAATGGTTTAATAATGATCTCTGAGGTCTTTCTAGAGAATATTTACCTAACTTTTTACAACTCAATTCAAAAATACTCTTGATCCAAGAGCAATAAACAAAAAAGAACTCTCTTAAGTGGCCAACAATGGTGAACCTATGTAGCGATAATGAATGTATGATGCGATTGGGATGGTGCTAGGTGATGAGTTCTGACATTGATGGCAAGCAATGTAGTGGTGAATGGTGATGACCAATAAAGGGTGATTAAGTAATAGAGTGATAGACATAAAGTAGAGAAAGGTTTAAGGAGATAAATTTTGAAGTGGGGATTAAGGTTCAAAATTTCAATTTTACAAGTTCATGATGAGGCTCCATAAATTAGTAAGGGTTTACTTTCATGTTCAATCTTGAAAATGAATTTGAACTTCTAAAATACATACAATATATTTTCTTTCTAGTTTTTCTAATTGAAAAAAATAGATTCATAAAAATCTTATCAAACAAAAAATAAAAACAAGCCTAAAGTATCTAATTTATGAAATCCATTTTTTAATTTGGTTTGGGATCAAATATAGTGTGGACCCATACTCTAGAAATTTTACATACCTCTACTATAAAATACTTAAAAGTCGATGTGGATATAGATAAAATACCATAAGATATTGTGACATTATTAGTAGCATAAGACTTACATTGATTAGATAGAATATGTCAAGGGTTTGAAAGATTTAGTTTTTTTCGTAACTTAGGTTGAATATGTATTGATAAAATAAAAAAATGAGCCTTTTTGTTATGAAGAGGAAACTGAAAGTTCATAATCTAAACAAATGGATTGAAGCCATTGGATCTTACATGGATTACATGTAAACTAACTAGGTATGGACCTTAATTAATGCACTTAAAAGGGGTTACCCCAAAGGGTATGATTGAGTTTTCAAAAGGAAAGTTAACATGGATGGTAATATAGGTACCTTAAAGCATGGTTGGTGACTAAAGAAATTTTTTCTTAGTCATTATGCATAAATCCATTTAGATCTTACTTGTTATTATAGTGTACCATTATCATAAGATAAGATAGATGGATGTCAAGATAAAAAAAACCCTCTCGAGGATGTGTACTTGACACCAAAAATCATTTTATGCTTGAAGCATTTTGGAAGGTATGTAGATTGCACTATTTCATTTATGGAAGCAGGCTTCAAGAAGCTTGAACCTTTATTAAGAATGAAGATGAACCTTATATCTGCAAGAAGGTTAGTAGCTTCACATTCATAATTTTGGTATATATGGATGATATACTTCTTTTTAAACTTAACATTCCCATCTTGTTGTTAAGAACATCTTAAGTACTGAAAGGACTAAGATTCGATCTTGATGAATGAACAAGAAAATAAGCTCATTATAAAGGTTACATTGATGTTAATTTCCTAATTGAAGAAGTAGTTTGAGACTATAATTGGATATATGTTTTCTCTAAGTGGTGACATTATAAGCTTGAAAAGTTCAAGGTAAGAGATAATCATTGGTTCAACTACAAAATCGAAGTATAACGTAGTTTTAAATGTTGCAAATAAGTGGTTTGGGTTTAGAAGTTTGTTATTGAACTTTAGGATCACTTCAATCATTACAAACCTAATCTAAGCATATACTTAGACGATTTCATCACAAAGAGATGTGAAGACATGTAAGGTGTATACCAATGAATATGATGAGGACATAGGCCATGGGGCCTCCTTTGGGCCTCACATATATTTTTGTAAATATTTTAGACTTTTATAACTTTGTTTAGAAATAATTAGTTTTAGGATTTCATGTTTTAGTTTGGGCCTTGCATGGCCATAATTTTCATTTTGGGCCTTGTATAGGTATATACTAGCTTTAGGATACTTTTGGGTCACCTAAGCCAATTCTAAATTTGGAGGAGGTATTTAATCTCCCACTCCTTTGTATTTTGCACTTAATGAATCATTTGAAAAGAGTTTAGTGAGATAAAATAAGATTCTCTCATTTTCAACACATTTCCTTCACATTTTCCATTCCTTCTAGTTTCGGCCAACCAAGTTCTCCCATCATCTAAGCTTCACAATTCAAGTTAATCAAGGATTCAAGATGGGCTTGAAGAAAAGAGACTAGATCTAACTTGTCCTTCTATGTAGGCTTGCCTACATCAAGTGGTATCAAGAGTCCTTTGCTTTCTTTTCTTTTTTTCATTGGCTTCTTCTTCTCATCATAATAATTCTGAATTTTTTATTCCATTCTTGTTATTCATTGGTTTTTGTTGATAGTTTCCATGTTCTAGTATTGAAATTGCAATAAAATCATCTTATAGTGTCCTTGCTAGAATTTGAGCTATACACAAGATGACTTTGAATTTTGCAAATCTTTTTCATGTTTATTGATACTACACATATATGAAATAATTTCCTTGTGTTTTCTAAAATTTGGGTACAAAACTTGTTGGAGTCCATTTTTGTGTATTTTAGTTGTTTGTGTTACAAGTTATACCATCTTTCTTACATATTGTTGTCAATTCTTGTCATCTCTTGATTTTCCTGTATAAATTTTGAATTTTAAAAGTATTTTCCAGTATTTTACCCATTTAATTCATTGTATGTCATGTCTTGCCTACCACTTGTTTGATGCTTTGCTTTGTCCTTAGAGCTTAGGTGGTTTGGGTATTAATTTGAAGCTTGTGTCTTGTGTGACTTTTAGGACTTTTTGTCTTCAATTTACCTAAGTATAGATGCTAGATTATTAGAAATTTATTTCAAAATTGAATAAGTGTCTAGAAAACTCCATTAATTGTCCATATCCACCTCAGTTTTAGGTGGAATTTGTAGCTTAAAGTTTGTAGGATTGTTAGATCTCTTTAGGACTTTTTTCTAGCTTTTTGTTTTGATTTTCCAACACTAATAGGTAATCATTGGCATGTTGTTCTTTCATTTTAAATTCATTTTATGTTTTTAATTGTTTCTTTCATTGCCTCTTGATAATTGGAAGGCCTTGCTTGCTTAAACATCACTCTTTTACCACCTTTTCTTCTAGTTTTGATGTAATTTTGAGGTGAAACTTTATGGGGTTGTTTTTAATTGTCTCGGGGAAGAAAAAATATTAAACAAAGAAAAATTTAAAATAAAAAGTACAAAAAGTGAAAAATAAATAGCTTGAGGGGCCCTTATATAATACAAAATTTTGAGTCTTTCTTGGTAAAAATTAAAAGAAAAAAGTATGTGTAGTCCCCATTTTGAAAAATCTAACAACGTGTACATTTTATGTACTTTTACTTCTTGAATTGTATACTTGTGGTACAATTTGATGATGCTTATGTGGTGTAAAAATATGGATGTTTTAGTATGCAATCTAGAGTTTCTAGGAATATTTTGAGTGCTTTTCTTTTCTTGGATGCATTTAGTTTTAGTTCGTCATTTTTAATTCTTAGTTCATCTTAATAATTTCCATTCCTAGTCTTTTTTATTCATTTTACCTTTTATTACTTGACAAATTCCAAGTTTTGACTCATTAAATTCCAATTTGGTTAAGCTTCCAAAATTTTAGATTTTATTGCTTGTCTTTTTCTTTCTTACGTTTTGTCTTTGAGTATTTCTATTATTTGGCATTCTTTAGATAAGTCAAGTAATTCCATTGAGGTTTGTTCTAAGAAATTTGGGAATTCTTTTGAGAGGACTTGAGTGCAAACCCTTATGTGACAAAATAATTTCCAAAATAATATTTTTTTGAGCTAACAAATTTTCCCTTGAGTTAAGTGTGTTTTCTCTTAGCTTGGTGGATCACATTAAAGCTTGAAGGACTTTCAAGACACTTAAAGAATTGTATTGGAAAACACATTTTGTAATTGATAGTAGTTGAATTCTTTTTCCATTGTATTTCATTTTTCCTTGTATTTTGGAGAATTTTTCTTTAAGTAAATTTTGTTAGTCCTTGTATTTGGACTTAAGGAGTTTTGGACTTTGGACTTTTTAATTTGGATTTTCTTAGTTGATTAGGAGTAGTGCGCTTAGGTATTAGTTTACTTTTTGTGCATAACGATTAGTTTGCTTTTACTTGCTTTCTAGCTTAGTGTAATACACTTTTGCATGCTAGGTTAGTTTAAATTTTGCACTTCGACTAGAACTGTCTTTTTCATTTTTTAGGCTAAGTTTTAGTTAAATACTTATTTTCCTCTATTTGCTATTTTCCTTGCTTGCCTTATTTCTTTGTCAACTGACTAGTATCTTATCTCTTAATTCATCTTAAGCTTTAGGTATAGATAACATGTCTTCCTATAGTAAACGTGAGAGAGATAACACCCCTCTCCACATGAGAGCCATTCTTGATCAACCAAATGCTATGAATGTTAAGCTAGATCACATAAAGAATGGGGAGGCAAGGCAAAGGAATAGAAAAAAGGAACATAGACCTTACCATAATAGAAACTCAAGACATAATAGACACCATGAAGAGGTGAGACTTAGGGAAGTCAAACTAGATATTCCCCTATTTCATGGAAAAATTTATGTTGAGGCTTATCTTGAATGGTAAATGAGAGTTGAACAACTCTTCAACTCTCACAACATTAAAATAAGGAAAAAGTTAGGATAAGCACCCTCTTCTTTCAAAATTATGCCCTAGTTTGGTGGACCCAGATCTACAAAAAAAGAAACAGGGACAATTTCTCGCCTATAAATGATTTGGAAAACCTAAAGGCCTTACTATGAAAAAGGTATGTGCCTTCATATTATAAGGGAAAATTATTGGCTAAACTTAATAGGCTAACCCAGGGCTCAAAAAGTGTAGAAGACTACTATAAATCCCTAGAGATAGCTATAATTAGCGCAAACATAGAAAAAGATAAGAAATGTAACAGCTAAGATTTTTAAGACAGGAACCCAGACTGTTAAGCTTCCTATGAAAAGCTTGAGGCTTCGGCCTGTTCCTTGAGCCGCTCTAGTATAAGAAAATAGTGAGAGGAAAGGACAATTTAGACATAAGTATGTGATGTCAGAACCTCAAGCGAGTATGAATGGTGATAAGGAAGGAAGAATTGGGATGAAAAAGAATGAGTATTTACTGATTAGTAATCAGTATATATCATACTATTTAATCAACAATAATCCTTTCATTCATATTAATTAGTATTTACTGATAATTGTTTTAGTGTTAATTAGTTGATAATTTTTATAATACCCCTTTGTTAATAATATTTAATAGTTAATATTTAATTTTAATATTTGGTCAATATTTATTTATTTTGAATATATATATAATAATAATAGTTATTAATAATATTTAATTATTTAATTTTAGTATTTAATTGAATATAATTATTTTATTAAATCTGAATTTATATATAGCAATAATTAATAATATTTAATATATAATACTTAATTTAATAATTAATATTTAATTTTAATATTTAATTATTATTTACCTATTTATTTATTTAATTTGAAATTATATATTTATATAATAATAATATTTTATTTGATTAATAATTATTTATTTAATTGATAATAAAATATTGCTGAGTCCTTAGGTTTAATTATGGGATCTGACAGACAATTAGATTTTGACAATTCGACTCTCTTGTACTAAATCAAGGATAACAGGTTCAGTCCAGCAAACCCGACCAGTACCCCATGTACCCCTAACGTTTGACTGTGCATAGACTTCGGGATATCCGATTACAACACGGTTAATTCCTAATAAATTATTTCATTGATATAAACACTTCTCCTGAAGGGACCAATCCTAATTCGGCCCTATCGACCTCTTTTTTCAAGAAAACAATTAGTTAAATCGGAACTATTAGGTTCGGCCTGAGCACCTTCAGTGCTTTGGACCTAAAATTCTCATACGAAGCTAGAATCATGTGATTCTTGTCTTGGTTTCTTTGGTTCAAAAAGTCTAACAATCATTATTTCTAGTCTCAAACTCCGATTTGTACTCTTTCATCCCTAATTCAAGGAAACAAGTATTCATACTACGAAACCCCGTTAATTAATTCCTTTAATCTACGCATCGTTCATTTGATAAATCATATCTCCTCATACGATGTCTGATTCACATGATTCTAGTTCCATAATTTCTATAACAAAATTCTCTATGATTTCTGTGGAGACCTCAAAGGCTAGATCTTGCCCATTTAGTATAATTTTAATAATATTTCCAGGTTTGATCTTGACCCGCAACAGCATGGTGTAGTTTTATAAAAACATACATATCTCCCTCATATGACGCCGAATCCACTTTATTCTTTTTTCTATTGTTTTGTATCAAAAAACCCTACAACTTTGATAAAGGGAACGAAAGATGATTCCCAAGGGATTTTTCCTAATAAATTCAACCTTAAATAGCTCGGGAGCTCTAAGAGCACTTTTCCTTGGTTCGGGCATAACTCGGGTTGCCGTTATTGGATTTTCATGTATGATATATCAAATCGAAGAGGAAATAAAGCTCTACAATCTTTGTGTTGGAAGTTTTTCCAAATTATCATCCTATGAATTATTGTATATTTATTTAAATAGGTTCTGATTAAGGAAACTAGTCGCTTATCCGGTATCCGATTCCTGGTATCCTAAATTGCTTTTCTGGTCACTATTTCTCTTTGCCGCCATACATCAACCATCCAAACATCACCACCTAGATATTACATCTGTCGATTTCCACACGTTTCCTTCTTGTCTAACAAGTTTTAAAAACTTGTTCTATAAGTACTATAACTTATTCAACAAGTTGTCCTTGTTTTTTTATATTGGCAAAGTCATTATTTCATCATCAGGTGCTCATTTTTCCCTTGTTATACACACTGCCTCCAGATTGCAAATTCTAATCCTCATTCCAATCTTTTACTTATTAAAACCTCCACCCAAATTTATTAATTCAACTTATCCTACATGTCCCATTCGTTCTCTCTCACGACAAGCCATGCTGTTTTCTCCTTTCCTCTAAGAATTCCAATAACAATCCTTCTTCTCTCTAGCCACTTCACACTACCACAAATCTGCAACCACTACCTCTTCACAGCACCACCATCAAAGGCCACCACCATCATTAAAATTCCACCAAGGTAACCACCTTGTTTTCTTTAATTTCTCTTCATTTCTGTTCTTTTTTCAATTTCCCAAAATTATTGATGACTTTTCCCCTTGGTTTGCCTAAAATGTAACCTGCTCTCTCCTTCTTGGCATTGCATATTGCATTTTCTAAGGTCTGGGGAACAATTGGGAGCGATTGATGCGAGATATTCAACGATCGGTGAATTTTTGGAACCGATTCCTTAGTTTTCTTCAATTTCAATTTTTCATGGCTGTTTCCCTTGCTTCCTTTTGCTGGCCGTGACATGTAACCCTTTGTTGGGACTTTGCATGTTAGATAATTAAGGATTCGAAAGCAATCAGGAGTAATTGGCAAAGTTTAACTAGTGAATGGTGAAGTTTTGAAGCCCGGACCCTTTGTTTTCTTTGAAAAATGTGAGCTAACTATGAGGTAAGGGTAGTCTCTCTTTGTTTTACTTCATTTTTAACTACCCTGTTTTATTTGTGGTTTCTGGGGATAACCCTTTTGAGTTTTGTTGCAATCTGATAGTCCGATCAAAAGTTACACTATTTTTTGTCATCGTCTATGATTTTATATTTATTTTTAGGTGTATGTTTGTATTTTTATAATTTATTGTAAAATGTGCTTTGTGAATCATGAACCTGCTTAAGTTTTATCAAAGTTTAGAGCCCCGTTGTGAAGATTCAGGAGTTATAGGAATTTACTGTCGGCTAAGTGGTATTTTAATTTGGGTTTGTATTAGAAATAATGATCTTTCTTATAAGAAATTGTAAGTAACAAATATATGTATATAGGGTACATTTAGTGATTAATAATAGACTAACTAAGAAATTGGGCTTACGTTAGAAATAAGAATTTTATAATTTATAAGTAATAATACATATATATATATATATAAGGTTAGAAGTGTGTGAATATAAATTTGGGTATAATTAGAAAATAGAGAACTAGTAAACTATTAGGCCTAGATATACATAATAAAGGGTTATAATTATGTTAAGAAAAGTAATGATGATGAATTGTAATTTATGAGGTCAATGACCATAAGTTATAGATTAAGTTAATTAAAAACAAAATTTCACTCTTTGAACTCTAAATAGGGATTTTGGACTAGTTTTAAGAAACAGGTATAAAAGTACAAGTTCATTATTTAAGAAAATAAATCTAGTTAATTTTGCTAAAGAAAAGGAGTTTACAGTAAATAAATTTTAGTTTTAGAAAAAGAAAGTGGATAAGTATTTAAGAAACAAATATTTCTAGTTCTTATGAATAATTGGTAATAAAGTTATACTTTCCAAAGGAAATAAAATACATATATATATATATATATTCTTGGTAAGAATGATTTAATAACTGGTATTTTCTAGCATTTAGGAATAACTACTAAAGCATAAGGTGAATGGGATAAGAATGTTGAGATAAGTGGTACAAATACTTTATAACAAGTCTTGATAAATACAACTAAGTACTTGTACCAACTAGATAAAACTTATGTGTATACTTGATATAATGTATAGATGATCACATGAGCTTGATTGATTATGTGTGATTGACTAAATGATGCAATTTACTTATGGTGATCATTTGATAACTAAATTATATGCCTTTACATGCTTATGAGTTTGGTGAAACATGTGATGGAAATGGATGAATTATGTTGTGATGCATTGGTAAATTATAAAGTAATGAAATAATGAAAGGAGAACAAGTCATGGTACATGTCCTGATATGATATGGAAATTAAGGGATGTGATTGGAATTGATGAGATATTGATGCACTGAAGTGCTGGATAATACCCCAAGGAATGTTAGATGTTGATGCTTGACTATTTTCATTCTTAATTACCGGATGATAAATATTTCAAATAAGTGATAATACTAGTGCAAAAAATAGATTTGACGATAGGATTTAATCACAGTTATGGGAGAAGCGTAGTAATAAAAAACACGGTTGGCATTTTTGAAATTATAGGAAACATATTTAACCACGGTTGAGAAGTAACCATGGTCATAGGTGCCATTTAAAAATTTAAAGTAATATACAATCACGGTTGGTTAAGAACCGTGGTTATATCTCCCCTATAACCACGGTTATGTTTGAACCGTCGTCATTTTAGTCCCCTATTACCACGGTTGGAGTGATAACTGTGGTTAATTTGTCCCCTATTATCACGGTTGTTGTAGAACCGTGGTTATACCCCTTCCTGTTTATATTTTATTTCCCTCCTCCCCATCCGTAACCCATTTCAGTTTTCCCTCTTCTACTTTGCTGTTCCTACTTCCTCTTCGGCTTCCACTTCTTCCCTCCATATTGCATCATCGTCTTCCACCTCTCCTTCCATATTCTCTTCATCTTCCACCTCTCCTTCCATACGTAAAGGCGTACCTCCTTCCTAATGCCATATCCTCCTTCCTAACGTAAAGATACACCTACTTCCTCTTCGTCTTTCAACCTCCTCCCTCCATATTCTCATTGATGCAAGTTGGTCTTCCCTCATCTTCCCTCTATCTTTCCATTGATGTCACTTGTGAAAGAGGTTTTTTTTTTCTAAAACCCCACCTTTTCCTTTTTTAATGCTTATGGTTGAGTTAATGCAATTACCATTAGTGTTAAGATAATTAAAATGTCATTAGTTATATGTTAGTAAAATTAGTTGTTAACTATAGATTAAATGGTTAGGTGTGTTGATTATTGAAATTATTTTGAATACTTTGTTAATGTTAGGCTTAGTTTTAGGAAAATAAGGATATTAGTTATATATTAGGAAATTAGAATTTTGTTAGGTATAAATTAAATACTTAGTTTGATTGACTTAGTTATAGATTAAATACTTAGATTAAATACATAAACATTAGAAATATTTATTGCACTATTAAAAAATTAAATACAAAAAGGTTGATATCTTAAACTAAATAAAACTTACACATTACACAATCCCTACAAAGGATGAATTAAATTATAATTTAGGGGTAGTATGTGTTTAAATTGTTGATTGGGTAATTTAAAATTATAATTACATAATGAATTAAGCCCATAATTATTTTTGTTCTATAATTGTAAATAATTATATTATTATAATAATAATAACTAGTTTTGTTTATCATACAACACTCGAAAACACCTTATGTTAAATCTAAATACTACCTGTTATAGGAATTTCTTGAATTCCTAGCTTTTGTTGAAGGATCTTCTCTTCTTGAACCTTCTTAAATCCAAAATGCTTGAAGAAAATGAAGAGGGTAGTCACGGTTTTGGAAGCTTAGGGAAAAAGGTAGGAGAGTCTTGTAGTGGAAGCTAGCTTGTGGTCGAACTTAGAAGGAGAAAAAACCTAGATCTAAGGAGAATTGGTTTAGAAATAGAGGAAATGGAGAGGAGAAGAGTGAAAGGTGTTGCCGCCACTCTCTAGGATGTAGAGAGATAAGGTATGAATGTCACCACCTTTGGGAGAAGGTCCAAAGGATAAGACACTAGAAAGGAGCCTAAAGCTTCTACTTTTCTAGAGAGAAGGGAGAGTTTCTCACTCCAAAATCTCTAATCATTCAAGTTATGAGGGAAATACAAAGGAGATGAGCTTATATAGCTCCATGAAACTTTCGGCAAAAGCTACCTAACCATGGGCCTTGGATTAGCTCCTAAGGCCCAATTCTAAAACCTACTCTACTTGGCCCAATACAAGCCCAAATGCAAAAAGGAACAAGGTACAAGGCCCAAAAGTGGCCTAAACTTAATGGCTATGCAAAGCCCAAACTAATTCCTAAAATATAGTCCTAATATACCTAGAATACAAAGGAATGGAAAATATGTACAAGATATATGAGGCCCAATAAAGAGGCCCAAACATTCAAACCAAGCCCATTACCCTTCTATAGTGCAAGAGGAAAGGGTAAGGGTCTTCAATAGCTCCTCCTTGGGCTTGGGCCCACTCAAAGAATGTATGGAAAAAGCTAAATGTTTTTGAAGACCTTCCTTGGCTCTCTTGGCCCTTGACCTAGTCATAGGGCCCTTGAAAGCATCCAAGGCAACCTCCAAAGACTGTGTAAGGTCTATGGCTTTTTCCTGGGTGATGGCCATGTCATGCTCCCCCTCTTAAAAAGGATTTGCCCTCAAATCCGAGGCAACCTCATCTAGCTCATCTATAAAACAAGGGGTAAGATCAAAGATATTAAATGTAGCATTGACCTCATACTCACCAGGGAGGTCAAGTACAGTAGCATTATTATTAATTCTCCTAATCACCTGAAAATGACCATCACCTCTAGGGTTAAGTTTGGACTTCCTAAGGTTAGGAAAGCATTCATTCCTTAGGTGAAGCCAAACCCAATCCCCAATATCTAAGATAACCTTTTTTTTCTTTTTATTCACACATCTAGCATAGTGATCATTTTTCTTTTGTATATGGTGTTTAACCTCCTCATGAAGTTTTTGGATAAAAAATGCTTTTGCCTTACCATCCATATGAAGGATGTCCTCTGAAACCTCGAGAGGCAAAAGATCTAAAAGAGTGAGGGGATTAAAACCATACACAATCTCAAAAGGACTATGCTTGATGGTGGAGTGAACTACCCTATTATAAGTAAACTCTACATGTGGTAGACACTCATCCTAAGACTTAACATTCTTTTTAACAAGGACTCACAGAAGAGTAGAAAGAGTCCTGTTAACAACCTCAGTTTGGCCATCTGTTTATGGATGGCAAGTGTTAGAAAAGAGAAGTTTAGTTCCTAGCCTGGCCCAAAGGGTCCTCCAAAAATGGCTAAGGAACTTGGTATCCCTATCACTAACTATAGTTCTAGGGATCCCATGTAAGCGAACTATCTCTTTAAAGAATAGTTTAGCAATATGGCTTGTATCATCAACCTTATGGCAAGGGATGAAGTGAGCCATCTTACTAAATCTATCAACTACCACAAAGATAGAATCCATTCCCCTTTGGGTCCTAGGTAACCCAAGGACAAAGTCCATACTAATATCTACCCAAGGGGAAGTTGGGATAGGCAAGGGAGTGTAAAGGCCATATGGAGACACCCTAGATTTGGCCTTTTTACATGCAAAGCACCTAGAGCAAAGTCTTTACACGTCACACTTTATATGGGGCCAATAGAAATGTTCACTAAGGATGGCTAAAGTCTTATCCCTCCCAAAGTGCCCCATGAGCCCTCCCTCATGGATCTCATGAAGTAAAAGGTCTCTAATGGATCCCCTAGGAATGCATAACTTATTGGCTTTAAAGAGAAAGCCATCAAATTTATGGAATCCACTAGATGCAAGTAAGGAACCATAAGTGTGGTAGGCATTAGCAAAGTCAAGGTCATTTAGATACAAGTCTTTTATTTCATCAAGACCATGAAGAGTGGCACCCAAGGAAGAAAGGAGGGTGTGCCTTCAAGATAAGGCATCAGCTACAATGTTAGCTTTACCACTACGGTGCTTGATAACATAAGGGAATTGTTCCAAATATTCAACCCATTTGGCATGCCTTTTATTTAACTTATGTTGGCCTTTGATATACTTGAGTGACTCATGGTCACTATGAATGACAAACTCTTTGGGAATTAAGTAGTGTTCCCAAGTTTGCAAGGCCCTAATCAAAGCAAAGAACTCTTTGTCATATGTGGGATAATTAAGGTATGCCCCATTAAGCTTTTCACTAACGAAAGCAATAGGGTGCCCCTCTTGAAGTAAAACCGCACCTATTTCAATGTTAGAAGCATCACATTCTAGCTCAAATATTTGTGAAAAATTTGGTAGAGCGAGAATGGGAGCATGTGAGAGTCTATGCTTGAGGTCTTGAAAGGCCTTTTCTTGCTTTGGCCCCCAAAGAAAAGGAACATTCTTTTTAAGCAAATCATTTAGGGGAGATGCCAAAGTAGAAAAGTCTCTTACAAACCTTCTATAGAAGCTAGCTAAGCCATGAAAGCTTCTAATATCATGTATGTTTTTAGGGGTTGGCCAAGCACTAATTGCTTTGACTTTGTCTTGGTCAACTTGAACCCTTTTGGAGCTAACTACAAATCCTAAAAAGACAATGTGATCCAAACCAAAAGAGCATTTTTCAAGGTTAGCAAAACGTTTGTTTGCTCTTAAGGCAAGTAAAACATGTTTAAGGTGGGTAAGGTGAGAGTCCATAGACTTGGAATACCCAAGGATGTCATCAAAGTAGACAACAACAAAGTGGCCAATGAAGTCGCTCAAAACATGATTCATGAGGTGCATGAAGGTACTAGGTGCATTGGTCAAACCAAAAGGCATAACCAACCACTCATATAAACCAAGCTTGATCTTAAAAGCAGTTTTCCACTCATCGCCTTCCTTGATTCATATTTGGTGATAGCCATTTTTAAGGTCAATTTTGGAGAATATGGTAGAGCCACAAAGTTCATCCAACATATCATCAAGTCTAGGTATAGGGTGCCTATACTTGATGGTGATGTTGTTGATTGCTCTACAATCAGTGCATAACCTCCAAGAACCATCTTTTTTAGAACTAAAAGAATTGGCACAGTACATGGACTAAGACTCTCCCTAATCCAACCTTTGGAAAGTAGATCTCTAATTTGTTTCTCTATTTCTAGACTCTCCTTAGGGTTACACCTATATGCATGTCTATTAGGCAAGCTAGCCCGGGGATAAGATCTATTTGGTGTTCTATACCCCTAAGAGATGGGAGCCCTTGAGGAAGATCTTTAGGAAAGATATCCTCAAATTCTAGAAGAAGATTTTGTAATCCCTTGGGCCTAGGAGAAGGAGATCCCACTAAGGATAGGGAAGTGCAAGGGTTAGAGCTACTACAAGGGCTAGGAGTGCTAGATGAAGAAGGTGTAGGGTAAAGCATGTAGAGAGGTTTGTGAAGAAGTAAGGCTTGCTTCACATCATGCTTAGAGGTAAAGAAAGAGGAGTGCCTCTTGGGATCTTCATAGGTGAGGATCCCTTTACCCTTATCTTGTTGAGTGACTTATATTTTTTGTTTGTTTGTTTTTGAGGTTTAGGAGGGAAGGTGGTAGGCCCAACCTCCCTATCCCTCTTCAACTTCATTTGAAGTTAGTCTTCCAAAACTTGTTTGGGAGACAAGGGATATAAGACAAACTTTTTATTGTTATGTACAAAGATGAGGGTGTTAGTAAACCCCTCATGGGTGACTTTCTTATCATATTGCCAAGGGTGACCTAAGAGCACATGAGTGGCTTCCATAGGAACCACATCACACCATATTTGATCATGGTAGGTGCCTATAGTAAGAGAGAGAAGAACTTGCTTGTTCACTAACATTTTACCTTTTTCATTAAGCCAATGAAGTTTATAAGGTTTTGGGTGATCTATTAGAGGACAACCAAGTTTGTGAACTAGCCTTTGACTAGCCATATTAGCACAACTACCACTATTCACAATGAGAAAACAAAGTTTTTCTTGAATGTAACATCTTGTATAAAAGATGTTCTCTCATTGTGTAGTGTCATCATCCCTTATATGACTACCTAGGAGTCTTCTAATCATAAAAATCTTACCGTCATCTCCTAGAACATGTTCACTCTCATAGGAATCACTATTGGAGCTATCACTTGAGTGTGAAGAGGATGCTTCATCGTAGCTTGAATAGTGATCAATGCCTTTTAAAATCATAAGTTTTTTGGTTGGGTATTGAGAGGCAATGTGACCCATTTCTAAGCATTTAAAACACTTGATTGAACTTGTTCTCGAAGAGTTAGGTTGGGATAAAGAGTTATTATTCCTAGAAGGGTTGTTCCTAGATGGTCTTGTAGGGGTATGATCCCTATGAACCTCACTTTTGAGTTTAGGAGTTGAAGTGCCCACTTCATGCTCCTTACCCTTCTTACCCAAACTACCCTCTTTAGGGATAGAGTCTTCTTTACCCTTCCATCTAGTCCTAAAAGGTTTGGATTCTCTATTGTAGTAGGAAGCTCCATCCATGAGTTGAGCTTCTACTCTTGTGCAATGATGGAGAAGCTCCTCAATGTCCACATGAGGTAGAAGTTCTACTCTTTTCCTAATATTATGATTAAGGCCATGTAAAAACCTATGCATGAGGATTTCTTCATCCTCCTCAACATTGGCCCTAATCATAGCCATCTCTAAAGCCTTATAGTAATCCTCCACATTCTTGTGTGTTTAAATGTTGAAACAGGTTTTGATAATGACAAACGTGAAGACTAAGGCAAAGACTCCTAAAGGAAGAAAGGATATTACTATGAAACCAAGAATACAAGCCATAATGCAATATTAATTATCATCATCAAAAAGGGGGAGAATGAAGTTGTATGTGTAAGTATGCAAAGTAGTTTTGATGAATGACAAAGTATTCATGATGATGATGGAATGGAAAAGGTTCAGAAACAAGAAGGTTCAAGCACAAAGACAATGGCTAAGAACAAAGAGATGAAGATGCCTCACAAAGATTTAAAGAAACATGAGCTATGGAAGACAAGGTTGATGACATGAACTAAATCATGAAGAACAAGTCATAAGTTGAAGAATAATCAAGGAAACAAAGCATGGGGATTAAAGGAATAAGTCATGAGTCAATACATATCAAGAACATATCAAAGACCTTGAAGAATTGTATCAGGTACATGTCCTAATCGATTACCACACTGGAATAATCGATTACCATAACTCTGTTCATGGTACAATTGATTACAATAAGAAGGACAATCGATTACAAGGGTTCTGGAACATATCTAATCGATTACAAGTAAGAATCTAATCGATTACTGAGTTTCTGTTTTGTCCATAATCGATTGCGCAAGTACCTAATCGATTACCATGCTGCGAGACACAATTAAGAGCATCAGGTATCATTGATAATCGATTACAAGGAAAGAAATAATCGATTAAAAGGATTCTGTTTCTAAGATAATCGATTACAATGTAAATGCTAATCGATTACCTGCTGCATAATACTGAAGATTTCAAAAGCTAATCGATTACAGCTCGAAGGCTAATCGATTACCATAGTGTCAGAACGTGGGAAAATACTTTTAAGTGGAACTCCAGCTCATTTCTTCACTCCCACTTTATGCCCATGCTAAGGTATCCGTTGGAAACATTTGTGCAATGGCTAAGAGCTCCCAAATGGCTATAAATGAAGCATGGATTCAAGCAAGAGAAGAGGACACACAAAAGGGGAGACCAAGGCACAACACAAGGCAATCAATATTCTTCTTCTAGAGGTCTTCTTATTAGATTTCTCTTGTATATTCTGCAACTCTTGTTTCTAAACCTGCATATTGCTTAAGAGTTGTTAGATTGTGAGTTTCAATTTGCATATCCTCTCTTGTTGAGAGTTAGAATTTGTGAGAGCTTTCATTTGTGTATCTATTGAGAGAGTTAATTGCTTGTAAACCAAACACTAAAACACCAAGGTTTTTCACTCTAGGTTGAGTGGTCACAAAGGTTGGGGTTCAACCTTTGGGTATTGAGAGATTGTGAGATTGGGTGGGTTGCCCTTTGCTTGTGAGGATTGAGTTCTTGAGTGTGGGACACTAGGAAGCTGCAATTGCTCAAAGCTTGTATCTCAAATCTTCAATAGTGGAATCCTTCAAGTGGGTTGCTTGAAGGCGAGACGTACACCGGGTTGGTGGAACTCGTTAAATTGGTTTGCATTTCTCTCTACCTTGAACTCTTTATACAACTACGCATATAAACTGTTTGTTGAAATGCTTGAGCTGAATGTGTGAATCAAAGTTGTTGTTCAAGTAGAAAACTAACTCCGCATGCCAAGTGTTTGATAATTTGCTTGAATCAATATTTGGTAAAGTTCTTAAAAACTGAAATTTATTTTAACTTGCCAAGTATCTAGATCATTGTTTCCTATCAACTCTTGTGTGATACTTACTTAATTGCCTTCACTTATTTCATGCACACAAGCTGTTTGATATATTGAATGAGCTGAACCCTTATAGGAAACATCACACTATTTGTGAAATAAATCTATACACTCCAACTGATTGATAAATTGTTTAAACCAATAACTTGCCTTGTTTATCACACTTAAAGCTAAATATTGTCATTACACATCAAGTGTGTCATAGTGTGATATGTACATACAAGTTGTTGTTTCTTCATCATTGCATCATTTGTATATTACTAACCATTTCTAAGGGGATTCCGCGTGAAAATTTGAAACACTCAATTCACCCCCCCTCTTGAGCGTTGAGGCCTTGGCTAACATCTTGGACCTTTGGGTGAGTCTATTCAGCTTGGCCAATAGTTCACCCCTATAGTAGAAGGGAACATAACTCTTCCTAAGTAAGGCTTTCAAATCCTCCCATTCATCAATGGGTGGGAGATGGTCTCTTTTTCTTTCTTTTAGGATTTGGGTCCACCATACTAATGCATAATTTTGAAAGCTAAGGGTGGCAATCCTAATTTTTTTCTCATTCTTAGTTTCATAGGAGGTGAAAAGTTGCTCAACTCTCATCTCCCAATCAATATAGGCTTCTACATCACTTTTTCCATAGAAGGGTGAGACCTCTAGCTTGACCTCTCTCAAGCCACCCTCCTCATGGTTTCTAGTATGTCTTCTATGGTGCCTATGTTCAACCTCACTAGTGTCATCATATTGTCGATCCGCATGGTGTCTATTTCTATGTCTATGATGCCTAGTGGTTCTATCTCTACCCTCCCCATGTTCTATGTTATCTAGCCTAGTAGCCATGTTATTAAGTTGCTCTAAAATTTTACGCATGTGTGGGGGGGTTTGCTCTCCAACTCTCTCACTAGATGAAGACATGTTATAATGCAAGGATGCTAGTGATGAGATACTAGTCGTGTCACTCAATTTATTTGAATCGGCCATAAAGAAGAAAATAGAAGAAAACGTTGAAACAAGACTAGTCGGTGTGCAAGAATTTAAACTAAACCTAGCATGCAAGAGTGCACTTATGCTAACGAGAAAGCAATTAAAGCAAACTAGTCGGATAGTGCAAAAATGTAAACTAGGCCTAGGATATCAAATCGTACTTACACTAGTCGAAAGCAAAAATATAAACTAAGTCCTAAGTGTAATTACTCCTAATCAACTAAGTAAAAGAAAGTTTGTAAGTCCAATGTCCAAAGTCTCTAAAGTCCAAATACAAGGAATACACAAAGAATCAAATTTAAAGTCCCAAAATACAAGGGAAAAGAAAATACAATGCAAAAGAAACAAGTCCTAATTTATTACAAACTTTGCTTTCCAATACACAAGTCTTCCAAGACTCTTCAAGTCCACCAAGATAATCCCACAAGCTACAAAATAGAAACTTGGAAACTCAAAGTAATGGTTAGCACAAAGTATAAGAAAAGGAAAAGAATTTGTGTTTACACTTTAAGCTCACAAGGTGTTTCACTCAAGGTCCACTTCTCTCTATTATTATAGATTGCTTTAGGTCAAATCTAGTGATCAAATCTAAATCCCTTCAATATGCTACCCAAATATGTAATGACTCACAAGACTTAATCTCAAGAATGCCAAGAAAGAGAAATACTCAAATGACAAAACTAGAGACAATAAGATAAGCAAGAAAAGCAAATTAGGAAGCTAAACCAAAGGAGAAGATAAAGTGACAAACTAGAATATGACAAGCAACAAAAGTGTAAAGAAAGAAAGGCACACAAGAGTATGGAATTGTTATAACAAACTTAGAATGAAAGCAACACAAACTAAAATTAAATGCACAAAAGAAAGTAAGCACACAAAAAGCTACCTAGAACACTAGAATGCTCAAAACTTTTCACAAGCTTTAGAAGTATGTTGCTAATGCTTTTGCCTCAAACAAATGTACAATTAGGCACTAAAAGAAGTCAATTAGGAACTGCACAAATGAAAATATAGGTGCTGGGCAGTTTTTTTTTTGTCTAATTCAAGTATTTTTCAACACTTTTTTCACACTTTTTGTATGGAAAAAGGCCTAAACAAATATTGAACAAATGGCCAATGCACTTATAACTTTTTTTTCACTTTTTTTCTCTATTTTTATATGCTTTTTCTCTATTTTTTAACAGTCACCTAATGCAGCAACAACACTTGTACTAATAGTGCACAAAAAGAGGCAAAAATGGCAACTAAAGCTAGTGTAAAGCAAACATCATCTTCCAAATCAAATAGGCAATGGAAGGCATTATTTTATGCAACAAAAGACATCAAAATAAAGACACAAACAGCATGCAAGGAGTAGTGGACAGCTACTGGAAAAATCAAAACAAACTAGAAAATTCAACCTAAAAGGAGATCTAACAACCTACAACAATTTGGCACAAATTGTCACCTTAAAGTGAGGTGGACAACAAGACTCTATGGAGCTTGTTAGGTACTTCAATAAATGTGATTAAAGTAACTAAGAATCCAGCAAATGACTCAAGCAAAGATCAACACATAAAATTCCTAGAATCAACAAGAACAAGCTCCAAACTCTAGGCACAATCTAAGGCAACTATGAAACACTTAAACAAGCAACTAAGACCTAATCGAAGCAAGTATATGACATAGATCTAAACAGGTCCAGAACTGAAATTGAAGTTGCAAATGATCAAATGACACAAAAATTGACACAAGATGCAAAGAAAAGTCAAAGAAACACAAGGAAACACATGTTACTTGAGGTAGAAGGCATCTAAGGTCAACTTTTTGACTTTTAAATTTTTTTTCTCCAAACTTTATGAAACATTGAGGTTATGTTTTGGATCCATGCAATAACATATTTTTGTGAAGCAAGTTTGGAAAATTCAAAGCCAAAAGGTCTAGATCTTAGACCTCAACTAAACATAACTTTTGCATTTTTTTAGAGTTTTTAGGCATATGATATATGAAAATTTATGTAGAGAAAGCAAGGAATTCTGATCTAGAACCAGAATTGAAAAAAGAAAACAGCACCAAAATAGATCTAAGAAAATGAATTCAAGAAAAGTTGAGACTCATGATACCACATGTTGTAGGAATTTCTTGAATTCCTAGCTTTTGTTGAAAGATCTTCTCTTCTTGAACCTTCTTAGATCCAAAATGCTTGAAGAAAATAAAGAGGATAGTCATGGTTTTGGAAGCTTAGGGAAGAAGGTAGGAGAGTCTTGTAGTGGAAGCTAGCTTGTGGTGGAAGTTAGAAGGAGAAAGAACCTAGATCTAAGGAGAATTGGTTCAGAAATGGAGGAAATGGAGAGGAGAAGAGTGAGAGGTGTTGCCGCCACTCTCTAGGATGTAGAGAGATAAGGTATAAATTTCACCACCTTTGGGAGAAGGTCCAAAGGATAATACACTAGAAAGGAGCCTAAAGCTTCTACTTTTCTAGAGAAAAGGGAGAGTTTCTCACTCTAAAATCTCTAATCATTCAAGTTATGAGGGAAATACAAAGGAGATGAGCTTATATAGCTCCATGAAACTTTCGGCAAAAGCTACCTAACCATGGGCCTTGGATTAGCTCCTAAGGCCCAATTCTGAAACCTACTCTACTTGGCCCAATACAAGCCCAAATGCAAAAAGGAATAAGGTACAAGGCCCAAAAAGTGGCCCAAACTTAATGGCTATGCAAAGCCCAAACTAATTTCTAAAATATAGTCCTAATATACCTAGAATACAAAGGAATGGAAAATATGTACAAGATATATATGGCCCAATGAAGAGGCCCAAAGAAGGCCCAAACATTCAAACCAAGCCCATTACCCTTCTATAGTGCAAGAGAAAAGGGTAAGGGTCTTCAATAGCTCCTCCTTGTGCTTGGGCCCACTTAAAGAATGTATGGAAGAAGCTTAATGCTTTTGAAGACCTTCCTTGGCTCTCGTGGCCCTTAACCTAGTCATAGGGCCCTTGAAAGTATCCAAGGCAACCTCCAAAGACTGTGTAGGGTCCATGGCTTCTTCCTGGGTGATGGCCATGTCACTACCTGACAAAATAAAAAAATTACTAATAGTTAAGTAATAAAATTCTTTTTTTATTGTCTTTAATGTCAATTTGAATTTGGTGGCACTAATGTTAATATTTTAGTCCCTTTTAAATGAGTTTGTGATTTTTTAAATTGTAAATGAGTGAACCATAGTTTCCAGTTTGAGATTCGACACAAATGGTAATTAAATTAATTCATTTCATCGTTTGTGTTGAATCTTGAATTGTCTGTTTGCACAGTTTGGGGTGAACAATTTTATATGCATCATTGTTATGTACAAGTTAGGAATAATTTTAAAATTTGATTAAGTTTTGGTTAGTTAAATTTTGTATTGTTCTCTAGGTGCATATTTGATTGTGGATGAATTTGATGTCACCACTTTCATTTTGCGTACTTAGAGACCAATGCGAAATGCTGCCGAAATTTTGTCAAATTTTAAAATAACTCTTAAGTTGTATGTAGTTATGAAGTATAGAAAATTGTTCATCCTGAATGGGTAGGACCACCACCTTTGTGAAGAAAGTAAGATTCAAAGCACCATTAAATTTACTGGTATGAGATAACATAACAGTGGGTATGGATCGAAGTTGGATAGTTGCATCACGTATAAGTCCACAGTATGAGGGTGGAGTTGAACATTCATAGAATTCGTGATACCAAAGGTTGAGGAGGTGAATGAAAAGTATTTTTGCCCTTGTGTTAAATGCTTGAACATGCACCGACTAGAATTGGAAGAGGTGCGAGAACATCTGTTGTATGATGATTTTCTTCAGACTTATACACGATGGATATGGCAATGGTGAACATGTTGAGGTGCCAAGTACCAGTTTTCAAACAAAAGACCAAAGCTTTGCGCATGAAATTGATGACGACATGGATGACCGACTTGAGGATATGATACGTGACATGGGGGCAGAAAGTTTTAAGAAAGCTCACGTATATGCGAGTCTGCGTGAGGATTCTGAGAAGCCGTTGTATCCGAATTGCGCCAATTTCATGAGGTTGTCTATTTTATGATTGTTTAATTTGAAGGCGATAAATGAGTGGACAGATAAAAGCTTCACTGACTTGCTTAAGTTGTTGAAAGAAATGCTCCCAGTTTGCCAAATCGTAACTATGAGGCTAAGAAGGTGTTGTGTCTTATGGGATTAGAGTATACCAAAATACATGCAAGCCCAAATGATTGTGTATTGTACCATGGTCAGTATGAAATATTGCATCGATGTCCTAGGTGTGGGTTATCATGATATAAGAAGAAACAGGTTGATTCTAATGAAGTCTGCACTAAAAGGTCTCTTGCGAAGGTGTTGTGGTATCTCCCTATAGTGTCAAGACTAAAGCGTCTGTTTGCCAATGTAGATGATGCGAAGCTTATGAGATGGCATGCTAATGAAAGGGTTGTTGATGGACAACTTAGGCATCCGGCAGATGGATTGCAGTGGAAGAAAGTGGATACGATGTTTCCGGATTTTTCTCATGACCCAAGAAATGTTAGGCTTGTAGTGGCCATTGACAGAATGAACCCGTTTGGGAACCTGAGCACAAACCATAGTTCGTGGTCTGTTTTGTTGTTTGTTTACAACTTGCCGCCATGGCTATTCATAAAGTGGAAATATGTTATGTTATCAATGATGATTTTTGGTCCACGACAACTGGGGAACGACATCGATGTATACTTAACTCTGTTAGTTGAAGACCTAAAAATGTTATGGGAAGAGGGCGTTGATGTGTTTGACGGGTTTGCCAGACATTCATTCAAATTGAGAGCCATGTTGTTCTGCACGATTAATGATTTTCCTGCTTATGGTAGCCTCTCGGGCTAAAGCATCAAAGGTCATAAAGCATGTCCTGTTTGTGAAGAGGGAACTAGTTTTGATCGACTGCATCATGGAAGGAAAAATGTTTATCTTCGACGTCATAGGTTTCTTCCAGCTAACCATCCACTTCGTAGCTTAAAAAAGTCATTCAATGGTACGCAAGAGTTTGAAGGGCCTCCCCCACCACTGTCTGGTCGTCAAGTATTAGAAAAGGTCAAAGACGTCAATGTGGTTCTTGGTAAGTTTGAGAAATAGTCCACTACAAAAAACAGCTGGAAGAAAATGTCAATATTTTTTGATCTGCCATATTGGGCAGAGCTTGATGTGAGACACTGCATTGATGTGATGCATATGGAGAAAAAATATGTGTGATAGTTTGGTTGGAACCCTGTTAAACATACTTGGAAAAATGAAGGATGGCCTAAATTCGCGTTTGAACTTGGAGTTATTGGGTATACGTGAGGAGTTACACCCACAAGTAAAGGGCAAACAAACATATTTGCCTCCAGCATGTCATACCTTGTCCAGAAAAGAGAACCAAAGTTTGTGTGAATCATTGCGTAGTGTCAAAGTTCCATCTGGGTACGGTTCCAACATCAACACTTGTGTTTCTTTGAAGGATCTGAAGTTAGTTGGCTTGAAGTCGCATGATTGTCATATGCTGATGTAACAATTTCTACCCATTGCCATTCGTGACATTCTCCCTCAAAATGTCAGACATATGATAACAAGGGTGTGTTTGTTTTTCAATGCCATATGTGCCAAAGTAATTGCCCACGAGGAGTTAGAAGTGTTGGAACAGGAAGGGTTTCTTATACTATGTCAGTTGGAAATGTATTTCCCACCTTCATTCTTTGATATAATGGTACATTTAATCATCTATTTGGTGAGGGAGGTCTATTTGTGCGGGTCAGTGTTCTTGAGGTGGATGTATCCCGTTGAGCGATACATGAAAATATTGAAAGGCTATATGAAGAACCAACGTCGCCCCGAAGCATCGATCATAGAAAGGTACATTGTAGAGGAAGCAATTGAATTCTGCACTAGTTATATGTCACAAGCTGAGAGCATTGGGATTCCGAAGACTCGTCATGAAGGGCGATTGGATGGAAAAGGTACCCTTGGGAAAAGAATTAAAAGCATGTCACGTGATGAAGTCCTCCCAGCACACCTTTATATTTTGAACAACACAGATGCTGTCCTCTCGTATTTAACTGCACATAAAGACATAGTCAAAAGAAACAACCCTAGAATGGCTGAAAAGTGGGTGTTGAACGAACACAACAAAACGTTCATGTAGTGGTTCAAAATGACCCTTCTCCAAGATACATCTGCTTCTGAGACATTGCATCGACTAGCACTAGGACCCAACTTTGACATCATCACTTATTATGGCTATGACATAAATAATTATTCATTCTATATAAGGGCCCAAGATGACAAGAGTATGGTGCAGAATAGTGGAGTTATGGTTATGGCTGAATCAATGGATTTTTCCACTTCAAAGGACAGAAACCCTATCATGGCTGAGTTATGTTATTTTGGTGTCATTGAAGATATATGGGAAATTGATTATGGCCATTTCACAGTTCTTATGTTTAAATGTAAATGGGTTGATAGTAAGAGTGGTGTCAAAATAGATGATTTTGGATTTACGTTAATGGATTTAAACAAGGTCGGTCATAAGGAGGAGCCTTTCATCATGGCAGCTCAAGTAAAACAAGTTTTTTACATTGTTGACCCTTCAGATAAACAATGGTCAGTTGTTGTCTAAGGTAGACATAACATTGGGGATCCAAGTCTTGATGTCCTAGACATACCTTAACACGTACACCAACCGGTGTTGTGGAAGATCTGATAGATGATATAGTTATGACTCGTAATGACCACCAGGAGGGTCTGTGGGAAACATAGGGTATGGTTGTGGTTATATATCATTCATTATGTTTATTGTTGATTAATAATAAGTAAACGTGGTATATCTATTAACTGGACGTGTTTGCTAAATGTGTTTATTATACTCACTAATTATATTTTTGGTTGTTTGAACAGATACTTATGGTTGACCAGGATCCACATACGAGATCTGACTCCCAGGGCACAGATTCCTCAGCTAGGAGGAGTCGAGGTGTTACCTGGATGACCAGTGTTGCTCTTCGGTGCCATCAGGGTCAGAGGAGCCATGTTGACATTGATATTTACACAGGGCAGACTTCAGGACCTAACGCCGCCAAGTTTCAGAGTTACTTGGGTGTCTTGGCACGGTCGAAGGTGTCCATCATTATCCCTGATTGGGGTAGTGTTGAGGAGGTGGTTAAGTATGCAATTTAAGCTGATGTTCTTGTAAGTACTTGAACTACACATTTGTTATTTTACTTGTATTTCCATATGTTCTGCATAATACAATGAACCATGTTTAATTTGTTGATTATATGATGCATGGGATATTCCTACAGTCGATACACTGCGTAGGAAGATCATGTTTGAGATGGCTGACATGTGGAGGTCATTCAAGACAAAACTGACTTCCACATATGTATGCATGTTATAAAATAAGTGTTTAAAATTGTCCTGTCTTATGCCTTCAATTCCTTACTTCAAGTATTTTGAATTTTAGGTATGTCGTCAGGAAGAAGCAGGGCAAGTTTCTTGGAGAGACTTACACATTTATCGACAAGCAAACTTGGGACACGTTTGTTACATCTAGGCAGACAGAAGAGTTTATTGTAAGTACCTTCTACTTATGATGTTATTGAAATTGACATTGAATGCTTTTATACAAGCATATAAGGTTAAAGTTATTAACTGAGTTGTTGTGTTACAGGCCCGACGTCTGAAAGCACAGGAGATTCATGGGAAGAATGATTGCCCTCACAGGTTGTCATATGGGGGTTACTGATTACTGGAGGATAAAATGGTCCAGGAGAAGGCCAGTCAGTGCCAGAGTAGCCACCTTGACACCAGTGTTATGGATACCCCCTCCCCACCCGCACGCCATGAAAAATGGAAGCGGGCCAGGACGAGGAAGAGTGGTGACTACACTTTATCACATGTTGAGGAGGTTGCCCAACGAATTGTAAGTACAATGCTTCTTAAAATTATTTATGACACTATTTATTGTCCATCTATTACTGAACTAACTCCACTAATCATTGGGTTTTGATTACAGGATTGCTTGGTGGAGCAGTCGACCCAAGAGTCTTTCGTGGCTCACGGTAGGGATGATATGCTGACCACCGCCATCAGCCAACCAGAGCACCCTGGACGAGTCCGTACAGCTGGTCACAGACATGGTACCTTTATACACCCAGTTGGTTAAGTTGTTTATCAGAACATTTTTGTTTATAATCATTCTTTCTCTCCAGGTCTCTGAAGCTATTTCGGGTGCCCAGCCGCCTTCTCTCAGTCCATCTCTGATTTAGGGAAGAGCTTTAAGGAGAAGGTAGTTGGAGTAAAGGGAGAGGCCAGGGAGGAGATGCAGAGGCTGCTACAAGAGGAGATGAGACGGTTTTAGAGTGAGATGATGGCCTTATTCAGTCAACAACATCAGCCTACACCACCAGTGGTCTCCCACAGGTTGGATTACCCATGATTTAATTACATTACCTGTAATTTATGGTATAATTATTTCTTAACTAACTTTAAAATATTGTGTAAATAAGCAGGTTAGGTAAGTCAGTACAAAGGGGTCATGTGCTGCAGCAGACGGTGATGATGACGACGTACATCTTGGAGACTACCGTCAGTGTGACCTCTTTGTTGATGGAGTGGAGGAGCCAGTTGCTGTTGGTTTAGTGTATAACCAAGGCCATTTGGTTCACCATCAGCCAATGCCTGATGATGTGTCAAGGGTCTTGGTTGTACAAGTCCTCGGGGCGGACGCAGCTGTGCCTATTCCAACTTCTGAGGTACGACTGGTTAGCCAGGCTGTAGGATACTTCCTTATGTGGCCGACCAGACTTTTGTCAGATTCTGGTCCCCAGGTATGCTCCTTACACTAGCCCCACGTATATATTAATTTATATTTTGAATAATCAACAATTTCTTCTAAATTTTTAACTATGTTTATCAGGATGGTGGCCCATCAAAGATGCCACAGCCCCCTGATCCCCATCGAACAGTTATGGGTTGTATTAGCTTAGCTACACGAGGATACTATCCCGGTGCCATGGGAGAAATCTATTTTCAGCCGCCTAAGTCCGTTGCCAGTGTACGTTGCGCGGCCTGACTTATGTGAGATCCTGATGGGGAAGACGATGTTAAACATATCTGTGATTCAGTGTTGGGAGCTGTAAGTATAATGTTTTTCATTCAATAATTGTGTAAATTAAAATGTTATTTGTCACTAACTAAGAATGTGTAAATTTTCTTAGGTTTCTACATAGACATTGTGTAGAGAGGGGTGTCCATGACACTTATGGTTTCCTAGAGCCCTCTCAAATACAAATTCACGGGAACACCAAGGAGGATATTCAGGCATACATCCAAAATTGGATGCATGCCTCGAACAAGACTGTGTACCTTGCGCCATATCATAGAGAGTAAGAGTCTAGTAAATATTTACTTACTATTGTTAATTTAATCATGGATTGCATACTAATTAATGTTCCTTGCAGCCTTCACTGGCAATTGTTTGTCATTTGCCCGAAGGATGGCATTGCTACATGCTTCTGTTCCTTGCATGGGAGTCCTGGTGTTGACTACCAGAAAATAATCGATGCGTAAGATGCTTAAAAAAATTATACAATTTTACATATTTGATTGAGTTATTCTATTAACTGAAAAGGTGTTTTATTCTCTCACAGGGCTGTAACTGGATATTGTCGGCTACAAGGCAGGGTGATTAGGAAAAAACTATGGTGGGTCTTCCCAAAAGTAAGTACTTTTATTAACAAGCATTACTTTTAAAGTTACCTTAATTAGTAACAAAAAATAACCAATTGTGAATTAAATGTATGCTACCTTGTAGTCTTATAGGCAGGATGGCACCTTTGAGTGCGGGTATTTCGTCATGAAGATGTTGCTCACCATTGTCCAATCTGGTATAGTAGACGGATGAACAACTGTAAGTTTTCACTGCCTACAATTCTAATTTGGTTTTCACATAATACTTAACAATTTTTTGATCACTACTTAATAATGTCTCTTCTTTGCAGCACTTTCAAGACTCCTCAAAATTCCCAGAAAAATATGTTAATGAACTCAGAAACCATTGGGCCACCAGCTTTCTTCAAGTAAAGGATGGACTCAAGTAGTGTCTTTGTTGTTTATTATTCTTACTTTATAGGATTTATTTCTATTCATGTAGCTTTAGGATTATCATATTGTGTATTTTTGTACCATATTCGTGTACCTTTGTGTTATGGAGGACTTGGTGAGCTTCGACTGCTCTAATGTAGAAATGTTGTGTTCAGGGGCAGCCTGGGCTAGACAGGTTCTGATATAATATGACGATGAGATTTGGGCTCACATGCATCATGATGACTAGAAAAGGATTAAGTTAATGGAATGAAATTCTTGCATAACATTACATTCTTTGAAATATATCCGTTCCACCATATGTTTATATGTACAAAAAAAACTTCCATATTTTTCTAAAAACTCATAACCTTTTAGTTAAATAGGATGATCTAGTGGAAGGAATTATCCTAGTTAACTGAGGCTGTTATAAGGAAACCCTAATGCATAAGTTCTTACATGGTCTAAATAGGGATATAAAATGAAGGGTTAAGCTATTACCTCATGTTGATATTAAAAAGCTCCTCCATCAATGCACTAGAATAGAGAGTCAATTGAGTGAGGGAGACTCCTATTACAAAAGGGACAACAAACCCTTTAGGCCCAAGTGGAAGGGCAAGGAGGACTCTTATCTTAAAAATAGTTAGAAAAAGATGAGAAAACTAGTGAAAAGGTAGTGGGTGCTCCTTCTTACAAAATTAAAAGTGAAGTACATAAAAAGGACTCTTCTACCAAACCCTTTAAACATGATAAGCATAGTGAATCATCTAAACCTTCATCATGTAAGACTAGCTCTATAAAATGTTTTAAATGCTTAGGAAGAGTTCATATTGCCTCTCAGTGCCCAACAAAGAAAATAATGATTTTAAGAGGGCATGATCACTATTCTAGCTAAAAGAATCCTTCCTCATCACAATCTAGTAATAGTTATATAGTGATTCCTATGAAAACGAGCATGTCTTAGGGGATGAATAAAAATTATACATGATAAGAAGGCTTCTTGGAAGCCATATTAGAGAGGATGACACTAATCAATGAGAGAACATATTTTACACAAGATATTATATTAATTAAAAACTTTGTTCTCTCACTATGGATTGTGGCGGTTGTGCTAATATGGCTAGCCAAAGGCTAGTACATAAACTTGGTAACCCAAGACCTTATAAATTGTAATGGCTTAATGAAAAGGGTGAAATGCTAGTCAACAAGTAAGTACACTTTGCATTCTTTATAGGAACATACGAAGATAAAGTCTAGATTGATGTAGTTCTTATGGAAGCTATACATGTTCTATTGGGTCAATCATGGCAGTTTTACAAAAAGGTCACCCATCAGGGGTTCACTAACACTCTCACCTTCATCCACATCAATAAGAAATTTGTTTTACATCCCTTAACTCCAAAATAAGTCTTGGAGGATCAACTTCAAAAAAAGTTAAAAAGGGATAGGGAGGTTGGACCTTCCACCTCCCACCCACAAACTACAAAATCAAAACTAGATAAGTGTAAAGGATTTGGCACATGTGATGACTCCAAGAGGAATTCTTCTTTGTTTGCCTTCAAAAAAGCATAAGAACTAGAATTTCTTGAAAGTAGTCTTAAAGGTTAGGGTGAAATGCTCAAATATTGTAAACCATTCTTTAAGTCCATTTCCCTTTTACTTGTTTGTCTACTACTATTCTTTCTCTCCCATCATGTTACATGGATTTTGGAGAACCCTTTAGTAATACATTATAGGGTTTTAAGGAAGTTTCTCCAACTTTTTCTTTCAAGTATGAGATAGATAGGACATTGATTGTTTATAATACTCTTAGGGTTTCATGTAGAATATGTATAGTTGTTATTAGTTCTTATGGTGTAGGGATATGCTTATACTCATTTGAGTTAACCTTTCTACACATCATTTCTTATTTTGTTTTGCTTGTTCTTAGGATGTATATATGTTTACCTTTCTCTTTATCTAGTATCATTTCCCTTAGAACTCTTTTAGAACTGTATAATAATTTTCATCGTGTTCATAACATCATTTTACATGCGGGTTTGCATAGGGACTAGTTGCATCTTTTCATGCCATGACTATAATAAGCCTTAGTTTATACTCTATCACGTATATGATCCTCTAAAGGTATTACATTCCATGGTTTTTCATGATGTACACTTGTTTTATGCAACACCCTATGACTTTACATCCATTTCATCTATCATTTCATTTACACATACCACATATTGGCCCCTCCATATGGTTCTTGGGATCCCACATAGTTTTGTCTGTGCATTTCTATAAAATCATCTCATTTCTTTTTTTTTTGATGATTTTTCTATTTTAATTCTTCCTAGGGTCATAAGGTTAGTATTTGATCTTGGTTAATTTTTCTATACACACAATAAATCATTTCTTTTCCTATTACTCAATTTCCTTTCTAAATAATATGGACTCATTGTTTCTCTTGTGCTTGTAGGTACTTATGTGGTGGATTTAAGAACAAGTCCTTTTAAAGAGGGGGAGCATAATGAGGACATAGCCATTGGGCCTCACATATTTATTTTTTAAACACTTTAGACTTTCATAACTTTGTTTATGAATAATTAGTTTTAAGATTTCATGTTTTAGTTTGGGCCTTGCATGGCTATAATTTTCTTTTTGGGCCACTTTTGGGCAATGTATTTTTAGATCTTAGGCCTTGGGTAAAGCTTTTACAAGCCTACCCAAGCCAATTCTGAATTTGGAGGAGGTATTTAATCCCTCATGCCTTTGTATTTTCCACTTAATGAATCATTTGAAAAGAATTTAATGAGATAAAGTGAGATTCTTTCTCTTTGGTCTTCTACCAAGTGCTTAGCATTTTCCCAAATACCTTATCCTTTGGGCACCTCCCCTAGGTGGTGGTATCTTGCTCATCTCCTCCTTAGAAGTGGCACACAACAACCCTTTAACTCCCTAACCACTTCCTAACCACCTCACAACAACCTCTCAATAACCTATAGCCACCTTCAAACCTCCTTAACCTCTTATGTTTCCTTTTTCATCATATTTCCTTCAACTCTTCCATTTCCTCTAGTTTCAACCAACCAAGTTCTCCTATCATCTAAGCTTCATAATTCAAGTTGATCAAGGATTCAGGATGGGCTTGAAGAAAGGAGACTAGATCTAACCCCTCCTTCCATGTAGGCTTTCCTACATCAGAATATATTGGTGACCTACTAATGAAATCTCTTATGCAGTAGAAATGTGAGCAACACCATGGTCATAAGAAAGATGTCTAGTTGGCTCTAGTACAAGATTAAGATTATTGATGTATGCAATAGATGCTTGAAATTTAAAACCAGCTTGACAAGATAATTAAAGCTTTTCAATTAGATCAAGGTAGTGAATATTTAAGCAATAAATTTGATGACTATCTATAGAAGTTTAAGATTATCTCTCAATTCACTCCACCTAAACTGCAATAATAGAATAATGTCTCTAAGAGAAGAAGTTAGAGTTTGTTAGACATGATACAATTCATGATAACTTGATCATACATCCTTAACTTCATTTGAGATCATGTTTTGATGACAATGGCTGTCAAACTTAATAGTGTTCTAGTTAAGGTTGTCATAAAGATATTATCTAAGATATAGATTAAATAAAGACCTATTATAACTTTAATGATAATTTGGAATTGGGAAACTTATATGTAGGATCCACTATTTGACATGGTCAAACCAAAATTAAGTAAATGTCTCTTGGTGGGATACCTATAGGTAATTAATGGTTATCATTTCTACAATTTATCTGAGGAGGAAATGATTATTTCTTTTGTGTTCTTGAATAAAGGATTATCTCTAAAACAATTAGTAGGAAGATACTAGGACTTGAATAATATCAAGAACTATACCGTATTTAAAATTCAATTAAGGACATAGAGTAAGGATCACAAAGTGTAATGACACCATAAACATTAGTAACACAAGGCTTGTATTGATCAAATACAATATGTCAAGAGCTTGAGAGATTTACTTTTTACCATAACTACAAAGGAAATTATGTTGCTAAACTATTATTAAAAATGAGCCTACTTGTTAAGAAGAGGTAATTGTAAGTTCATAATTTAAAAAATTTCCTAAAGCCATTGATCTTAAATGGATTCCATTTACATTAACCAGGTAAGAACCTTGATTACTTTACTGAGAAGGCTTAAACCTAAAGGGTATTAATGGATTTTCAAAAGGAAAAATTAACATGGAAGGTAATATAATTACCTTAAATCTTGGTTGGTGACTAAAGGAAATTTTCCATAGTCATTATGAATAAATCCATTTAGATCTTGTTATTACATTTACGCCTTAAATCTTACGGAAAAAAAATAAAAAAATTAGAAAGATTTTATCTAAAATTAACATAAACGTGTCCTCTCTTATTTACAAAGTAAGATCAACACAATTTTCAAAATAAAATTTGACTTTTCATTTTTTATTCTTCGTAAGGTTACACTGGTTAGACATGAAGGAGGTTTCAAATTTAGAGGAAGGGCCATATTCATCACATTCTCTTTAAAGAAAAGGGAGATAATGATGATCGATTGACCTCTCTATTTCCTACCTTCTTAATGTTTGACCTCCTTATTTTCAAACCTTTTTTTAAAGTAAAAATTAAGAACTAAAAGTTTTGCATAAGAAATTAAGAATTTAGATTGATTACACCACAAGTGACATAGAACATTTTAAGTCTTACACCAAGAAACAATAATTACTAAATCATCTATTTTTCAACTATACATTTTATTCTAAAACCATTTGTCATCAAATTTTCCATAATATGTTGTCCAAGTGATCTCAATTGTCATAGAAATCGATATTCATTTCTCCATTAATGTAAACTCCATGTTGCTCTTAATCTTTCACTATAGTGTTAGGGCGACATCATCAACTTTAAGGTGTACATTGAATCAGCGAAGACCATCGACATCTCCTCCAAACAATCATTTTTTAAAGTGTATGTGAAGTCAGACCTTCCTATATTCTAAAAGAATATAGACAGTTCACCGAAGTTCTACACCGGATAGACCTACCAATATTTCCAGCTGAAGAGTATAGCATATGTAGTGGATGACAATAAGCTACCAAAGATCATGGTTAGTGATCAATGTTCTTCATGAAATCTCACGGTCGAGGTCGTTGAAATATTGGGCACTCCTTGGTCCTTATTATAAAAGGATGAAGTACCTGATATAACTAGCAACTTATTTTGTTTTTGTAGACTTATAACTTGAAATTTTGGTTTTCAACCGATATCTAATGTAACATCCTGATTTTTAATTAATTACCGAGTGAGGTTAAATTCAGGATTAAGGATTATGATTGGTTTAGTTAATGGTTAATTGGGGTTTAATGGTTAATTAGATTAATTATTGAATAATGATAATAATAATAATGTTGGAATTGACCATGGTGCCCTTGGTGGTGTTATGAGAACTTCGGTTCTCTCTCCCTCTCTCTCTCTTTTTGTCCACGTTGGAAGGGTGTGATGATGGCTGATGGGACATGCATTAATGAGGACGTGATGGAGCTGAGTGGGACGCTGATGGGGGTAGTGTGATGATAAGAGTTGGTGCACGTTTCCCTTCTCTCATTCTCTTCACTTCTCTCGTGTTGCATGCTCTGTTAGGGAGAGGAAACGTTCCTCCTTCTCCCTGTTGCTCCATGAAGCTCATGCTTCTTCCTCCCCTGCTGCCTCACCTTCATTTTTTCCTTCATCTTCTTCCCCCACTCACGAACTGTGTTGGACCGAGTGGAATGGTGTGGCTGTGTGAGGGACAGCGTGGTGGAGGAATCAGTGTATGGCTGTGTGTAGAGGCTGGGTTCAGGTTTCTTCCCTGTTCCCTGGTGATCCTTCTTCTCCTCCTTCTTTCTCCATGTGGTGAGCTGTTTGTGGCTTGGTTGGGAGCCAGCAGCGTATGGTGTGCCTCGGTTGTGGAAAGATGATCCACTGTGTGAGGCTATGCTGTTTGTGTGAAGAAGGCAGAGATGGATGGTGCATGCATGGAAAGCTTGGAATCCTCCATGGTGGGGAGGATGGTGCTGTTCGAGTGAGGAACAGCTTTGAGACGTGCTTGGTAGTTGTTGTTCGAAGTGTGGAACAGCATGGTGCTGTGTGGCTTGAAGGTTGAGATCCTCCTCTATTTTTTTGCCTGAATGTGAGGATGCTTGGCTGCATGGTGGTTCTCCACTGTTGGTGAGGATGATGTCATACCTTTGAAGCTGTGATGTTTGGGTGAAGAGGAGTATTGGAATCCTCTACTGGTCGTGGGAGAAGATGATGTTGTGTTTGGGAGCTTGGTGGTCCTCTGAGCGGTGACCGTGTTGCTGGGATGACTGGGAGCCATGTTGGCTCTTCCCATGATTGGAATGTCGAGCAGAGTGCTGCTGTGGCTGGGCCGAGTGACCTATGTGACTTCTTGAACGTCATTCCAGGTAGGGGGCTTTGCATCTCAAATGCATAGTTTATGGACGGGTTTCCAGGTAACATTATTGCACTTGTTGTGTTTGTTGGATGCTGTATGTTGTTGAGTTGAACCCGGATTGATGTTTATTATTTAAGTTGTGCATGATTATCCGTCCAAGAGATGTATGATGATATTTGTGATGATGTGAGTTAATGCATGAGATGCATGTTATTTGTATTATGAATGCTGAGTGCATTGTTTGGTTTGCTATTGGTCCCTATGTGTGTAATGGTATGAATAAATACATGCAATGCATGATATTAAATATGTGTATGTTGAGTGCATAGGATGGGGACTGGCATGATAGTTCCGAGTGGAATTTTATATAAAATGACATGTGAGGCTTAGAAATACTAAGGCCGAGTGGATCCCATGAGATAGCATGAGATGTGTGTTGTAAACAATAAATCTGAGTGGATGGCATAGGATTACCCAGTGCATGAGTTGTTGAGTCATCTGATTCGCTGTGGAAATACCAAGTGCATATAATGTTGAACGCTAATTACCGAGTGGGCAATCGGATGAATACGTGTGTATGTTGAGGATTCATAGATTAATCCTAATATAATTGAAGACCTCAGAGTTGGACTCGAGGCCATGCTGAGAGCATGACCATTGTATGCTTGATGAAAGTCCTTGGGTTGGACTCAAGGCAAATGCCGAGTGCATTGGCGTTGGACGCCGAGTGAATGTGACTGTATGCATCCGATTCGCCACTGGAATGCGTTGGATGTCTATTACTGATCGGCAATCAGATGACGTTAAATGGAATATGATTAAGTCCTGGAGCTGGGCTCAGGCAGACTCCGTGAGCGTGGCTCGGAGTGTGGATATTATTTGATATAGAGCTGGGATAAATATGAGGTGAAATCCGATTAGATAAGTAGATGTTTGTTAAGGATGTTAGGCTTTATAGCCGAGTGAAATAGGTAAGAACCCGATTGGAGATGTTTGTGTTTGTTCATATTTAAATGGCAGTGTGTATATTTGATTGATTGATGATATATATTCGTATATTGTGGATTCAGAGATTAATCCGAGTCAGTAACTGTCATTTAATATGTAAAGCTCACCCCTACACCATTTTTCAGTATGTGCAGGTCGGATTGGATGATGTGATGGCCTTAAACCCGAGTGTTGGGTGTTTATGATGAGGCTGTGTACATAATGTAATGTACCGAGTGTGTTTTGATGTATTAAAGCCTTGGCCGGCTCATATAACATGTTGTATAATGAATACAAAATATATATGTACGGAATGCGAGTGCATGAATATATTTAAAAATATAGTTTACATTGACAACTTGTAATAAATCATAAGTGTTGGTGGATGGGAAATATAAAGATAATAAGCATTCCGAGTGTATGGTTATATATATATAGGTCGGTAGTCGGATTTGTGAATCAGAGTATATATATAAGCGATTTATGTTGATTTGATGCTTCTTACCGACTGGAATATAAATGATGTTGGATAGAATAATGTTAAGGTAAAGAATTCCGAGTGAAACATTATTGTGGGAGCCGAGCCGAGTGAGGCTAAATATGTGGCGTTTTCTGAGTGAATAAGCTTGAATGATTCTGAGTGAAAAATATAATTAAACCCCGAGTGGGGAAGGGAGTTTGAATATGCCCGAGTGGAAACCCGAGTGAATCTTTTCCAAGGGAAGATTTGTTGTAATGGGTTAGATTGGAATATACTCTAAGTATGTGATTCATGTATAATACGAGTGAAAGAGATTCCATATCCTGAGTGGTTAGGATCTGAGCAAGTCCGAGTGGGACTTAACTTAATGGTTTCTCCGATTGAATAAGATATCAATTGCCGAGTGAGAGACTGATTGAGATGACTCGGTTTTGGAGCGAGATTACCGAGTGGAACTCTGTGTGAGTGGAGACTCGGATTTAGAGTGAATATTCCGAGTGGAGTATGATTGTAGAGACCCCTTCTGAGTGAAGGAAGGTCTATGTGTTCTCCAAGTGAGAGATGTGAGTTTATGCCGAGTGATGAATGTGAAGTACATTCCCGATTGAATTGTGGTTAAATACACCGAGTGGTGTTTGGTTGGGAAATAACCCGAGTGAGGGGTTTTATGGAATCCGAGTGGGACACCCCTCATTTCCCGAGTGGATTATTGTGTGGCCTTGTGGATAAAAATGTATGGAACTAAGTTATAGGGTGTATGTGCGTGGAGTTGTTTCCGAGCGATTGAAACCCCTAACTCCGAGTGAATGGAACCTTTAGATCCCGAGTGAAGGAATGCCGAGTGTGGCCTCTCGCTTCAGCGAATGATGGATTCATTCCAGCGAGTATGTGTGAAGGGAAGGCTTTCAGGTAGTTTCGCCTAAGCGCTTGAGTGCTCGCCCGAGCGAGTTGGTCTGCCTCGCCCACGCGGAGTCGGATCCCGCTTGAGCGAGTGAACGTTTTATGGCTTGTTCACGCTGTGTTTTCCGCTGGCCTTCTTGTGTATGTTTTTCCTTTGTTCTGATCAGTTTTCCAAGCTTTTGGTCAGCTTTTTGCCTTCCTTTGCATTTTTTAATTCTACCCGGTTGTTGGGTTAATTTTTGGGAAAAATTTTCCTGTTTTGGGTTTATTTATTTATTAAAATTAGGGTGTTTCATTTTGGTATCAGAGCAGACCAAAAGGTCCACGGCCAAGGTATGCTTACCGAGTGTAAGCGGTTGTGTGCAATATGACTAAGTATCATCATTGCTTGTGAATTACTATAGAATTTGACGTATGCTTAGGCATGATTGTGTGATTGTATATGCTATTTGTTGGTTGAGGATAATAGTGAAAGGTACTACTGTTGTGATGTTGATTTGAGGGTAGAAGAGTTATTGCTACCCTGACCCGGTTGCCTATGCAATGCTTAGTGTAATTCTAAGCTTGAGTCAGCTGTGAGGGAATAGGATAATGAATGTTGTGACCCTTGTATAGGTTGGTTATTGGGTCTTTTGTGTAAGCCGAGCTAGTGGCTCATGGCCAAGGAATGTATGTTGGATAGAATAGAACCCATATATTGAGTCGATTAAGTAATAATATTTCAGAGATTCCCCAGTGCGATGAATTTAACTTCTATGTGTGGTAGTGCCATTTGAGATGGATGTTTTGTACCCTGGCACGTGAACCCTGTATGACATATATATATGATATAAGTGATTGAATATGAACCCTGGTGCAGATTAGATTATGGTAGAGTCTCAGTTTTTGGTTTGTGAAAACCGAGTGAATGGTTGATAGATGTTAGGCCACTAGGCATGTGACCCTGTTGATTCGGCATGATCAAGTAGGACTGGAAAACTGGGTGAGAATAGATATGGTCGGGTACCTGTTTGATTTAGGTACTGTCTCGGTTTTGTGGTTGAAAACCGAGTGAGTGTTGATTGAATTGTTACCCGGAGTTGTATATCTCGGTGTGTGTAGTGAATTGTTAGGCTTAAATCTGAATTGTGGCCAATGAATTGTGATAAATAAGATTAAATAAGAGATGAATACTCGGTTTGGACTGGGAACCGACTGCTTTTATGCCATTTTATGATGTGTGTGACTGGCATTTGAGGATTATTATCATGAGATTTACACTAGAATATGTGTATGGATGGTATATATGTCTTATGTGGGTCGGATGTATGCTGTTAGTATACCATTTTATAGTGATGATGACTGATAATTGCCGACTGTTGGCATGTGATACACCATTGTTGGTGGCTAATGGTGATGCTGATTCGGATGTATTGCTTATAAAATGGTAAGAATTGCCATTAATTTTCATGTAGATTGACATTACCTGAGTGAATGCAGTCGGTGTGAGTGAAAAAGGTTGCGAGGATGCTGTTCCGGTGTGACTCTACATGCCATAGGTATTGTGGCAGTGTGCATTTTGCAGTGACTCTATGCAATTGTTGTGACCCTATAGGAATGAGGCATCATCCTATAAGTTGGATGTAGCAGTTCATAGGTCAGGCAAGTGAGACTGTAGCTGCTTATGGGGATGGCTTGAGTCTATCGGACTGCTCCAAGCAAAGATGAGAGTGTGTTGAGTATGCAGTAAATATTAGTGTATTAAAATATGGATGAGTGAATGAGAGGAATATAATTCTGAGTGAAATAATTACTGAGTGAAATTATGATGTTCCGAATGAAATATCCTTAAGAGGGTGGAGCTTTTCTGAGGCAAAGTGAAGCCTGGATATTGGTGTACTACTCGATTTGGAATGTTTCCAAGCAGTGGATACCTGAATGGGTGATTTCCGAGTCGGATGTGACATTTCCGAGTGGAAGGTGTTGTGTGTGATATCTTGGAATTTCTTGTGGTGTGATCGGCAAACCGCTTGAGAGGTGAGATTGTGCCGATTGGAACTGACTAGTCGGTGAATGCTTGGAAAGCATTGGTATGTAAGCTATTTTGTGTGGCATGCAGGGATATGCCGAGCTGTTTATTGAGGTATGTTATGGTTTGAATTTCGAGGACGAAATTCTTTAAAGGTGGGGAGAAATGTAACATCCCGATTTTTAATTAATTACCGAGTGAGGTTAAATTCAGGATTAAGGATTATGATTGGTTTAGTTAATGGTTAATTGGGGTTTAATGGTTAATTAGATTAATTATTGAATAGTGATAATAATAATAATGTTGGAATTGACCATGGTGCCCTTAGTGGTGTTATGAGAACTTCGGTTCTTTCTCTCTCTCTCTCTCTCTCTTTTTTTGTCCACGTTAGAAGGGTGTGATGATGGCTGATGGGACATGCATTAATAAGGACGTGATGGAGCTGAGTGGGACGCTGATAGGGGCAGTGTGATGATAAGAGTTGGTACACATTTCCCTTCTCTCATTCTCTTCACTTCTCTCATGTTGCATGCTCTGTTGGGGAGAGGAAACGTTCCTCCTTCTCCCTGGTGCTCCATGAAGCTCTTGCTTCTTCCTCCCCTGCTGCCTCACCTTCATTTTTTCCTTCATCTTCTTCCCTCACTCACAAACTGTGTTGGACCGAGTGGAATGGTGTGGCTGTGTGAGGGAGAACGTGGTGGAGGAATCAGCGTATGGCTGTGTGTGGAGGCTGGGTTCAGGTTTCTTCCCTGTTCCCTGGTGATCCTTCTTCTCCTCCTTCTTCCTCCATGTGGTGAGCTATTTGTGGCTCGGTTGGGAGCCAGCAGCGTATGGTGTGCCTCGGTTGTGGAAAGATGATCCACTGTGTGAGGCTGTGCTGTTTGTGTGAAGAAGGCAGAGATGGATGGTGCATGCATGGAAAGCTTGGAATCCGCCATGGTGGGGAGGATGGTGCTGTTCGAGTGAGGAACAGCTTTGAGACGTGCTTGGTGGTTGCTGTTCGAAGTGTGGAACAGCATGGTGCTGTGTGGCTTGGAGGTTGAGATCCTCCTCTATTTTTTTGCCTGAACGTGAGGATGCTTGGCTGCATGGTGGTTCTCCACTGTTGGTGAGGACGATGTCATACCTTTGAAGCTGTGATGTTTGGGTGAAGAGGAGTGTTGGAATCCTCTACTGGTCGTGGGAGAAGATGATGTTGTGTTTGGGAGCTTGGTGGTCCTCCGAGCGGTGACCGTGTTGCTGGGATGACTGGGAGCCATGTTGGCTCTTCCCACGATTGGAATGCCGAGCAGAGTGCTGCTGTGGCTGGGCCGAGTGACCCATGTGACTTCTGGAACGTCATTCCAGGTAGGGGGCTTTGCATCTCAAATGCATAGTTTATGGACGGGTTTCCGGGTGACATTATTGCACTGTGTTGTGTTTGTTGGATGCTGTATGTTGTTGAGTTGAACCCGGATTGATGTTTATTATTTAAGTTGTGCATGATTATATGTCCAAGAGATGTATGATGATATTTGTGATGATGTGAGTTAATGCATGAGATGTATGTTATTTGTATTATGAATGCCGAGTGCATTGTGTGGTTTGCTATTGGTCCCTATGTGTGTAATGGTATGAATAAATACATGCAATGCATGATATTAAATATGTGTATATTGAGTGCATAGGATGGGGACTGGCATGATAATTCCGAGTGGAATTTTATATAAAATGACATGAGAGGCTTAGAAATACTAAGGCCGAGTGGATCCCATGAGATAGCATGAGATGTGTGTTGTAAACAATAAATCCGAGTGGATGGCATAGGATTGCCGAGTGCATGAGTTGCTGAGTCATCTGATTCGCTGTGGAAATGCTGAGTGCATATAATGTTGAACGCTAATTACCGAGTGGGCAATCGGATGAATACGTGGGTATGTTGAGGATTCATAGATTAATCCTGATATAATTGAAGACCTCAGAGTTGGACTCGAGGCCATGCTGAGAGCATGACCATTGTATGCTTGATGAAAGTCCTTGGGTTGGACTCAAGGCAAATGCCGAGCGCATTGGTGTTGGACGCCGAGTGAATGTGACTGTATGCATTCGATTCGCCACTAGAATACGTTGGACGTCTATTACCGATCGGCAATCAGATGACGTTAAATGGAATATGATTAAGTCTTGGAACTGGGCTCAGGCAGACTCCGTGAGCGTGGCTCAGAGTGTGGATATTATTTGATATAGAGCTGGGATAAATATGAGGTGAAATCCGATTGGATAAGTAGATGTTTGTTAAGGATGTTAGGCTTTATAGCCGAGTGAAATGGGTAAGAACCCGATTGGAGATGTTTATGTTTGTTCATATTTAAATGGCAGTGTGTATATTTGATTGATTGATGATATATATTCGTATATTGTGGATTCAGAGATTAATCCGAGTCAGTAACTGTCATTTAATATGTAAAGCTCACCCCTACACCATTTTTCAGTATGTGCAGGTCGGATTGGATGATGTGATGGCCTTAAGCCCGAGTGTTGGGTGTTTATGATGAGGCTGTGTACATAATGTAATGTACCGAGTGTGTTTTGATGTATTAAAGCCTTGGTCGGCTCATATAACATGTTGTATAATGAATACAAAATATATATGTACGGAATCCGAGTGCATGAATATATTTATAAATACGGTTTACATTGACAACTTGTAATAAATCATAAGTGTTGGTGGATGGGAAATATAAAGATAATAAGCATTCCGAGTGTATGGTTATATATATATGGGTCGGTAGTCGGATTTGTGATTCAGAGTATATATATATATATAAGTGATTTATGTTGATTTGATGCTTCTTACTGACTGGAATATAAATGATATTGGATAGAATAATGTTAAGGTAAAGAATTCCGAGTGAAACATTATTGTGGGAGCTGAGCTGAGTGAGGCTAAATATGTGGCCTTTTCCAAGTGAATAAGCTTGAATGATTCCGAGTGAAAAATATAATTAAACCCCGAGTGGGGAAGGGAGTTTGAATATGCCCGAGTGGAAACCCGAGTGAATCTCTTCCAAGGGAAGATTTGTTGTAATGGGTTAGATTGGAATATACTCTAAGTATGTGATTCATGTATAATATGAGTGAAAGAGATTCCATATCCTGAGTGGTTAGGATCTGAGCAAGTCCGAGTGGGACTTAACTTAATGGTTTATCCGATTGAATAAGATATCAATTGCCGAGTGAGAGACTGATTGAGATGACTCGGTTTTGGAGCGAGATTACCGAGTGGAACTCTGTGTGAGTGGAGACTCAGATTTAGAGTGAATATTCCGAGTGGAGTATGATTGTAGAGACCCCTTTTGAGTGAAGGAAGGTCTATGTGTTCTCCAAGTGAGAGATGTGAGTTTATGCCGAGTGATGAATGTGAAGTACATTCCCGATTGAATTGTGGTTAAATACACCGAGTGGTGTTTGGTTGGGAAATAACCCGAGTGAGGGGTTTTATGGAATCCGAGTGGGACACCCCTCATTTCCCGAGTGGATTATTGTGTGGCCTTGTGGATAAAAATGTATGGAACTAAGTTATGGGGTGTATGTGCGTGGAGTTGTTTCCGAGCGATTGAAACCCCTGACTCCGAGTGAATGGAACCTTTGGATCCCGAGTGAAGGAATGCCGAGTGTGGCCTCTCGCTTCAGCGAATGATGGATTCATTCCAGCGAGTATGTGTGAAGGGAAGGCTTTCAGGTAGTTTCGCCTAAGCGCTTGAGTGCTCACCCGAGCGAGTTGGTCTGTCTCGCCCACGCGGAGTCGGATCCCGCTTGAGCGAGTGAACGTTTTATGGCTTGTTCACGCTGTGTTTTCCGCTGGCCTTCTTGTGTATGTTTTTCCTTTGTTTTGATCGGTTTTCTGAGCTTCTGGTCAGCTTTTTGCCTTCCTTTGTATTTGTTTAATTCTATCCGGTTGCTGGGTTGATTTTTAGGAAAAATTTTCCTGTTTTGGGTTTATTTATTTATTAAAATTAGGGTGTTTCATCTAACATTTATCGTTTCCAAGGAGCATGGATGGAAGCATACTAGATCAAATTTGGGGTATCATGGGGGCGGTTAACACTAACCTTAAGGAGGAAAATCAAGTCTTGCCTTAGTTAAAAAGAGCGAAGAAGGTATTGCTCCTTTTAAAGAAGAGTGCCCTTATCCCGAAAAAGAAAAAGCGACCCCGGGAAGATGTAAAGGGATCTTGGAGAAAGGGGAAGCAGAAATAACCCATGCCTTAAGACAAGGGCAAGGGATAGGCTACCCCAACCATGGAACTAGAAAACATAGGTTGGGTTGAACCAAAAACTTAGTGATTTCCTTCGATCTGGAGAACGGTGTGGATTATCTTCACCTGATTGAACTTGTTGGAATGTAACAAAAGAAGTTTACCCTGCCTTTTCACTTCAAGGATAGGCTTGGTTCAAAGGAATTGACTATGTTCTAAATAAAGCGGTCTGGTCTGCTCTAAAGAGCTTGTCCATCCTACATTCTTTTATATCGAAAAGACTTATGGTGGATATTGATCACCTCTATTAGAAGAATGCTTGCATGGTGGAAGATCAGGGCAAGATCCACTGCTGCCTTAATAACTTAAATAAGAAAAATGCCAACTTGGAAGGGTCGATGTCATCATTGAAAACTAGGGAAAAGGAGGCAAAAGAGAAGGTGAAGTGGCTCAAGACCAATAGCTTAACAAGAAAAATATAGACCTCAAAGCTTGTGAATTATTACTTATAACTTAATGTTGGTGACTTTCTCCTTTTTGTAATTCTGGGAAGTAGTCTTGTACATTCCTAAAGATTGAAATGAAATACGATTTTTTGTTCAACATTATGTATCATTTTATAATGTTGTGCATATGTTTAATTAAGAGAATAGTTTATATCGGTTTGCAACTTAAGCACGAAATTAAAAATGTGTTAGTGTCTAGTAACCCGAGGTGACCTCTCATTAGGGTCTGATATGGATCCATATTGGATACCAATCCTTGCCACTCGTTGAGGTCAAATGGGCAATCGTCTTTAGGACCAAGATGCCACTCTTCGAGGTCCGGTTAACCACATACATATTGGGTGAGTAACCTCACCTCTTGTTGGGGCTTTTAACTTGTACATTTTTGTTGTGATCAAGTAGCTAATTATATTAGTGATTGAAGTGCCACTCGTTGAGGTCTAGTTAATTACACGTGTATCAATTGAGTAACCTCGCCACTCATTAAGGCTACCTTGCCACTTACTGGGGTCTGGTCAATCACTCTCATATCGAGTAAGTGACCTTACCACTTGTTAAGGAACCTTACCACTATTGTGGTTCAGTCAATCACTCTCATATCGAGTGATTACCTCTCTATTTATTGGGGCTAGTTTGATTTGATATCGGTAAAAGAATTAAGAAATATTGCATGAAAATCTTTTATTGATTTTATATACATCAAACTGGTCCAGCTATGTGCCCTGTTAAAGCCTCCCTAGGCAAAACCCAATGGGAAAAGCCTAAGGTAGGATAAAGAGTACACAACTTGTGATGTCAGTTAACTATAGTAAACTCGAAGATTTTGTATATTTCATTTTTGGTTGATGGCGTCTCCTTGCAGAGTCTCCAACCAATAAGCTTCTCCTGGGGTGACCTGGGAGACCCGATATGGTTCTTCCCAATTAAGGCCTAATTTCCCCTAATGGGCAAACTTGTTCCCAATGGTAGCTCGTAATTGCACCAAATCCTTAATATTGAAGCGCTAGAGTTGGACCTTTTTATTATATTGAAAAGTCGTTTGAGCCTTAATGGTTTGATCTCGGATAAATGTTGTTTCATATAACTCATGGAATCCATCAAGTTCGTTACATAATTAGGCCTTATTGTTGTGTTGAGAGAATTGCCCTTGACCAATATCTAGCTAACTTATATGGGAATAACAACCTAACTCCATATGTTAAATGGAACGGTAATTCCCATGTAGAAAAGTGTGGAGTAGTTTGGTATGCCTAAAATACCTGGCATAATTGGTTGGTCCATTCACCTTTTGCCTCACCTAGTCTTTTCTTAAGTCCTTTGAGGATTTCTCAGTTTGTAACTTCAGTCTGACCGTTGGTTTAAGGATGCTTGATAGAAGAAAAGACTCGTTGGATATTAAGGCCATAGAGGAGTTCCATAAATTCCTTATCAATGAATTGAGTGTCGTTGTCAACTATAATACGCCTAGGGGCACCAAATCTAGTAATGATATTTTCATATATGAATTGTCATGTCCTTACAGGGGTAATTTGGACAACGTCCTCAGCTTCAATCCACTTGATGAAATAATCCACACCCATGATAAAATACTTGACCCCTCCTAGAGCAGTCAAGAACGAACCAAGGATGTCCAACCCCATTGGCTGAACAGCCAGGGGACAATCGAGGTGAATAATTCTTCTTCTAAGACGTAGTGCAAATTTGTAAAGTTTTGGCATGGGTCACATTTCTTGACATATTTGACAATATCTTTTTTCATCAAGGGCCACCAATATCCCGCTCTTAGAATTTTTCTCATCAGACTACAACTTTTGGCGTAGTGCCCATATGTTCCTTCATGGACCTCGACCATGACATCCTTAACCTCAGATTCGTTCAAGCATTTTAAGTAAGAGACTGAGTATCTTTTACGAAAAATTATATCATCCATCATTATGTAGATTGGAGGACCTTTAATTTGTTCTTTTCCATAGGATCAATAGGAAGTTATCTGTTGTCCATATATTATTTTATGAGGGCTAGCCAAGAGTTTTCACTAAATGGCTTTGCTTGATGTACGTTAACCAAGATCGAGGTGGATATACTGGGTGCAACGAGTGATATTTGTATTATGATTGCAATCCTGCCTTTTTGTGTTGGTGACCCGAGATAGAATATCAGCACGAGTGCTACCTTCTCGAGGGACGTGTTTAAATTCAACCTTTTCAAAATGTTGCTTAAGCTCTTTCACATAGCTTGGTATTGTTATAAGAGAAACTCCTCGACCTAATATTCCCCAGAGACTTATAGAATCACTAGTTGGGAATCACTACATAAAGTGGCTATTCTTGCTCCCATGTCCATACTAGTTCATAAACCAAATAAGTAAGCATTTTCTTGCTTATTTGAAGTTTTGAAATTAAATCTCAAAGAAATTTTGAGATGAACCCCATCTTCGCTCTTTAGTAAGATGTCGGCTCCACACCCTTTGATATTGGAGGAACCATCAACGTAGATCATCTAATGGGTCTGTTATGGCTCTGGACTTTCACCGGCTAGTTCAACAATGAAATCAACCAATACTTGGGCTTTGATTGCCATTCTAGGTTTATAGGTTATGTCGAATTCTAATAATTCAATAGCCTATTTTATTATTCATCCTGCTAGGTCTAATTTGTGCAATATTGTCCTTAAAGGAAGATCAATATGTACTACAATGAGGTTTGCATAGAAGTATTGGCACAGGCACTAAGATGCCCAAATGATTTCCTAATAGCTTTTTCTATCTTTTGTTAAAGGAGTTCAGCTTCTTGCAAGGTCTTACCGGTGAAGTATATGGCTTTTATCCCTCGAGCGTTTCTTTGGGAAGGACAACTTCCAAGGCTTCATTTAAAACAAACAAGTAAAGGAAAAGTTTCTCACAGGGATCTAGCTTCACCAATATCAACGATTGGGAGCACACGTCCTTCAAACTTTGGAAGGTCTTTTCTTGTTCTTCTCCCCACTTATGTTTCTTTCTCTTATTCAAGATTTTGTATATAGGTAAGGACCAATGTGCCATCTCGGGGCATGAACTGGAGAAGAGCCATTATCTTACCATTCAATGGTTGTACTTCTCTCAGCTTTTGGGCTCTAAAGTTCTTATATGACCTTGCACTTATCTGGGTTTGCCTTGATGTCTCTCTGGGTTAGTATGAAATACAAGAATCTTCCAACCAATATCACAAAGGTATACTTAAACGAGTTCAACCTCATATTATACATTTGAAGCCTTTCAAATATCACCCTAAGGTCATTGACGTGGTCCCCCTGCCAGAGCTTTGGCTATGACGATAAACTTCAATAAGCCTGGTGCGCATCCTTTTGAACACTTTATTCATCATCCATTGTTAAGTTGCCCCAGCATTCTTCAATTCAAAAGGCATGATAGTATAGTAGAAAACTTTGTCATTGACAAAATCGATATTTTTTAGGGGTGTTAAATGGATGGTTAGGATAATATCTGAGTTAAAATTTATTGGATGCATAAAATCCATCCATTAATCTATTTATGATTCATTTAAACACTATTGAAACATTCATCCAATCTATAACCTTAATTAACTAAATCCACACAATCCATCAATTAACATCTTTTTTATGGATGGATATTGTGACACCCCTGATTAACTAGGACAAATTCCCACATCGGAATGTCCTACTTAATTAAGGAGTCACTAGTTATTTATAAGAACAGAAGTTTTTTTTTGTTTGGTGATCATCAACACATAGTTCAAAATAATATATTAATAACATAGATCAATTCTTCATAACAATAATGTACAGAAAAGATATATGGCTCGCAGGCTCCTAATAAAACGACTACATAACAACATAATATAAAACTATATATTGAGACATACAACGGTCTCGACGTTAAAAGGGAAGTCCAAGTACTTCATGTGCATGAATCGATGTCCACTACTACAGGTAATCCAGGTCCTACCACGCTCGCCTTGACCTTTGGCTGATGATCATAAATGAGAAAAACACAAGCACAATACAAGAGGGGTGAGTATAAGCTCTCAACCCATATGACTCACATGCAAGGGTAACCATAATTATTATACAACATACATATATCAGATATAGGTAGACTATTCATACAACGCTTACCAACATAACCACACAGTAATTTAGGACGTTCACAGAGTCAATACAATCACTAGACTTAGTCACACAACTATGCATATCAATAGGGTCCAAGTCCCACTCATCAATCTCACACATATCAATATCCACTGTGCATATTAATCCCGCCTTATCCCCCTACCCAACTAGAGCAAACAAAGCTCGCCTCGTTTTGGTGTTTCCAAATGGGTAAGGACACACAACCCTATCATCAACAATGGCTAATCAAATCTCAGTAGAACAGGCACTCCACGGTCTTGGTAATCACAAATGGAGTCAAAGTATGCCAGGTTTGCCATGGGCTATCAGGTCTCGGGTGCGACTCTGAGCCAGGCCTCCTATAGGGTCAGAACGTCGTTGTTCCCCAGTGTACCCATCAATGTATGCTCTAGGGCATCACTCTATCATCCCTCCATATACTTTATATGATATATGCAACCTACTCATCTTATCATAAAAGTGCACGAGTGTTAGACAAAACCTTACTTCTCGATCTCCTTGTCCTTAAAGCATTTAAAACCACTAGTTTATAAATCTTTTAGTGAGAAGAAATTATGAGCCAAGGCCTAGCTGCTACCTAATAATTTCTCTTAGGAGCACTAAGGTTTGGCCTCAAAATGAGCCTCTCTATATAAAGGGAATTTCCACGATCTTAATTATCTAATTATTTTTAAGTCCTTTTAAAGGAAATATTGTAAAATATTCATTGAATAAAGTTATGAAATAAATATCTAACTTCTTTTTTTTTCACTTTTAAAAATAAATTTTTACATTGAAAATATTAAACTTTTCTAACGAAATGGAACACAAAATTCCTTGTACTCCTTATGACATCTCAGGCCATTGAACGGTATCGTCCCGTCGTATTGATTTACGACAAAACTTAATATAATGGCCTTACATTTTAGGATTACTAAAACCTCTAACTAAAATGTTTCTTATAACCATTAAAATCCCTTCTAAACTTTATTAAGGAAAGTAATTTTCTTCAAGCCAATAAAAGTCATAAAATCGCTATTTCTCATCATTTTGTAGAAAACTTTGTTTTGTCATATTTTATTTAGAAAACTCCAAATTGAGTGATTCCAAACCCAAAAGTGCTTAACTTTTTAAATACTAACTATATCAAATAAAATTTAGTGTCAATTCTGCCCAGAAAATGGTTTTACACAAAAATGCACTGAAAGTCATATTTTTGTCGTTTTATCGCTGGTAAAAATTACGTTTAAGTACAAGCATTGCGTAGGAATTCATTCCAATCAATTTCATCCATTTGGGCACTTCCATAACTAATAAAATTCACATTATCCACCATAAAATTTATGATCAAGACAACTTGCTCAAATTTTCTTTTTCAATCACGTAAACGTGTTTTAAGCCGTTTCTAACTACCGTTCGCTCCTACACATGGGACCCTTTTTAGTTCTCATTAAAAATATCATTTTATGCACATTTTCCTAAAAAATTTCAGAATTACAAAGTTCAAAATACAACAAATATATCATGTCATTTTAAGGACCATAATTTATGTATTTTTATAAGCCATTTCTATTAATCAAGCATGCAAAGTGATTATCATACAAATAAACATTAAATCACCTTAATTCACAAAAAATTTCATAATTAATAATTATATCTAAAACTTAATATTATCACCAAAAATCAAGATCCAAACATGCACACCATCCATGACCATTAATTCTCTAAAAATCAATACTTTCTCGCAAGACATTAAGGTTATAAATAATAATATCTTTCCTAAATAAATCAAAAATTTATGTTTCTAAAATATTATCTAGCAAAATTCTAAGGAAAAATGGAGGCACGTTTTATGGCTACTAAGTTAAAGAGTAAAAATCCAATTTCTTTAATTTTTCACAACATGCATGTTTTCTTTTATAAAATATAAATTCTGTCCAGATTTTTAAATTTAATTATTATTCATCAAAACTTATGTTTTAAATGTTCAAATCTTGCATGAAAAAGAAGGAGCAAGTTGTGTTAATTCTTGGCCAAGATTTTGTTAAGTATTTGCTAGTAAAATGGACATGCATGTGCTCTCCATGGAATAAAATTTTCTACAGCAACTAAACATTAGAAGGATAACATATTTACAACTTAAACTTAACAAAATCAAGAAAGGAATTTTAGACATAGTGCAGCCATGGTAACTCCCAAAATAAAGCCATTTTTCAGCAAGTTCTTTCAATGATCAAGGGTTCAAAAGGTCATATTTTAGGAGTGGTACCAAGGTGTGAACCTTAGGGAGATTCACACTACACATGCATGTGAAATCAAGGGTCAAAATGAAAGTATACTCCCCTACTTTAAATGATGTTCACGGTCAAGAGAGGAAGGGAATGCAAGATTTTGGCTCCTTGACCTCCATGGTGCAGGTCCAAGAAATAATAGAAAAATAAAGGCTCTGAAATGAGCTAGAAATGTAATTTTTGAATATAAAAAGGTAAGTTGAATTTTTTGTTTTTGGAGGCTTGGAGATGGTGAAGTGTTTAGGAGATGGTTAATGCTTTTTGCATGAGAAACATAGGAAACAATTTTGGTGTTTTAGGCCATCATGAATTGGTTATTTCAAGCCATTGGATGTCCGCCCCAGTATACTCCCGAGACCTCCCGTAGGGTCGGAACGTCGTTGTTCCATAGTGTACCAATCAATGTATGCTCTAGGGCATCACTCTATCATCCTTCCATATACTTCATATGCAATATGCAATCTACTCATCTTATCATAAGAGTGCTCGAGTGTTAGACGAAACCTTACTTCTCGATCGTTTTGTCCTTAAAGCATTTAAAACCATTAGTTTATAAATCTTTTAGTGAGAAGAAATTACGAGCAAGGCCTAGGTGCTACCTAATCATTTCTTTTAGGAGCACTAAGGTTTGGCCTCAAAATGAACCTTTATATATAAAGGAAATTTCCAAGATCTTAAGCGTCTAATTATTCTAAGTCCTTTTAAAGGAAATATTGTAAAATATTTGTTTAATAAAGTTATGAAATAAATCTATAACTTTTGTTTTCAATTCAAAAAATAAATTTTTACATTGAAAATATTAAACTTTCCTAAGGAAATTGAACACAAAATTCCTTGTATTCCTTACGACATCTCGGGCCATTTAACGGTATCGTCCCGTCATATTAATTTATGACAAAACTTAATATATTGGCCTTACATTTTAAGATTACTAAAACCTCTAATTAAAATGTTTGTTATGACCATTAAAATCCCTTCTAAACTTTATTAAGTAATTCTCTTCAAGCCAATAAAAGTCATAAAATTGCTATTTCTTGTCCTTTTGTCGAAAACTTTGTTTTTGTCGTATTTTATCTGGAAAACTCCAAATTGAGTGATTCCAAAAGCCAAAAGTGCTTAACTTTTTAAATTCTAACTAAATCAAGTAAAATCAACTAAAATTTAGTGTCAATTCTACCTAGAAAATGGTTTTACATGAAAATGCACCAAAAGTCATATTTTTGTCGTTTTATCATTTGTAAAAGTTGTGTTTAAGGACAAGCATCGCATAAGAATTCATTCCAATCAATTTCATCCATTTGGGCACTTACATAACTCATAAAATTCACATTATTCACCAAAAAATTTATGCTCAAGACAACTTGCCCAAATTTTCTTTTTTAGTCACGTAAATGTGTTTTTAGCCATTTCCAACTACCGTTCGCGCCTACACTTGGGACCCTTTTTAATTCTCATTAAAAATATCATTTTATACACATTCTCCTCACAAATTTCAGAATTACAAAATGAAAAATACAACAGCTATATCACGTCACTCTAAGGGCCACCATTTACGTATTTTTATAAGCCATTTCTATTAATCAAGTATGCAAAGTGATTATCATACAAATAAACATTAAATCACCTTAATTCACAAAAATTTCAGAATTAATAATTATATATAAAACTTCATATTATCACCAAAAATCAAGATCCAAATATGCACACCATCCATGACCATTAATTCTCTAAAAATTGATACTTTTTCGCAAGACATTAAGGTTATAACTAGTTCATCCAAAACAAAAATTTCTAACAATAATAATGTCTTTCCTAAACACATCAAAGAATTATATTTTTAAAATATTATCTTACCAAATTCTGAGGAAAATTGGAGGCATATTTTAAGGAAAAATGGAGGCACTGCATGTCTATTTTATATACAAATACTTTAACTTTTTCACAACATGCATGTTATATTTTATCAAACTTTTAAATGTTCAAATCTTGCATGTAAATTGAGGTTCAAGTCACGTTAATTCTTGGCGAAGATTTTGTTAAGCATTTGGTAGTAAAATGGACATGCATGTGCTCTCCATGGAATAAAATTTTCTATAGCAACTAAACATTGGAAGGATAACATATTTACAACTTCAACTTAACAAAATCAAGAAAGGAATTTTAGACATAGTGCAGCCATGGTAGCTCCAAAATAAAGCTACTTTTTGAAAAGTTCTTTTAATGATCAAGGGTTCAAAAGGTCATATTTTGGGAGTGGTACCAAGGTGTGAACCTTAGGTGGATTCAAACTACACATGCATGTGAAATCAATGGTTAAAATGAAAGTATATTCCTTTTACCGTAGGTGATGTTCACGGCTAAGAGAGGAAGGGAATGCAAGATTTTGGTTCCTTGACCTCCATGTTGTAGCTCAAAGAAATAATACAAAAATGGAGGCTTTCAAATGAGCTAAAAATATGACTTTTAAAGGGAAAAAGGTAAGTTGAATTTTTTATTTTTAAAGGCTTGGAGATGGTGAATTGTTTAAGAGATGGTTAATTATTTTTACATGAGAAACATAGGAAACAATTTTTGTGTTTTAGGCCATCATGAATTGGTCATTCACGCGAGGTTAGAGAGGAGAAAAGGAAGGGCATAATTGGTTCTTGGTGACTTAGAAAATTGCAAGTGTTTTGGAAGGATGAAGAATGTTGCATGCCATCCTTGGAAGCCAATGAATGTCATAGCTACATGGAGGAAAAAGTGGAGGAATCAAAGTCTAAGGCATGCTTTCCAAGTGTCCTCTTCAGCTGTTAGAGTGTAGGAGAAAAAGTTAGCAAGGAGGAAACAAGTGTCCATGTATAGAGGAAGGTAATTGGACCTTGTTGCATGCAAGAGCTGATGTGGCACAACTAGGGGTAGTGACTTGTCTCGTGCTTTTGAAGGGGTTACATGGAAAATTTAGAAAAATATAAAACGTAAGAGTTATAAGTCTATGTCTCTTCTTTAAAATAAGGTAAGGTACGTAAAAATATAATATCGGACGAGGAAGATATGGCCCAAATACAAAAACTATTCTAGGCCCAAATACCCGTCCTTGAACCACCCTGTTGCCATGCCTAAACATAAGGGCGTTTGACACTATCTTCTATACAAAGCCTCGTATGATGCCATTCTAATGCTAGCGTGATAACTGTTGTTATAGGTGAATTCCAGAAGTGACAGATACTCATGCAAACTTCCACCATGCTCTAGCATACACATCCACAGAAGATCTTCAAGGATTCTAATAGTACGCTCAAATTGACCATTGGTCTGAGGATGATATATCGAACTCAGCTTCAACCGGAATCTTAAAGCTCATTATAGGCTCTCTTAGAAACACGATGTGAAACAGGGATCTTGATTGGACATGAATGCCGATGGCACACCATGCAATCTGACTATCTCTTTGATATAGATCTGTGTGAGCTTCTTTAGAGAGTACATCATGTTAATCAAAATAAAGTGTACGGTCTTCATAAGCCGATCCACAACTACCCAAATCGCATCACATCCTGTCGGGGTCTTGGGAAAATCAGGCACAAAATCCATAGCAATCTCGTCCTACATCTACTCTAGAATCTCTAAAGGCTAAAGAATTTCGTATAGTCGTTGCTACTCTACCTTTACTTTTTGACAAGTCAGACACTTAGCCACATATTTCGCAATGTCCCTTTTTATTCTTCACCACCAGAATACCTTCTTCAAATCTTCATACATCTTTGTTAATCCTAGATGCACAATATATTTACTCTGGTGGGCTTCCTTTAGGATGGACTTCCTTAATTCAGCATCCTCAGGCACACACAACTTCCTATGATACCTGATTACTTCTTGTTCATCTCGTGCAAACCCTTTTCCTTTGTCTTCTCAAACTGCTTCTACAAGGCTTTATCCATCTATTGGGCTTCGTTTACTTGATTCGAAAACTCATTGGAACACTTTCAACATTCTTACCATCAGACTTCTTGTCTTGGGTGATACAGCAAGATTCAAATTGTGAAACTGCTCTACTGATTCCAACTCCTTGGTCATCATGTAGGAAAAGTGCAGCGCTTTCCTACTAAGAGCATCAGCTGCCATGTTCGCTTTTCAACGATGATAATAAAGCTCAAAGTCGTAGTCTTTGATAAAATCCATCCATCGTTGTTGCCTCATGTTAAGTTCCTTTTGGTCAAAGAGATATTTTAGGCTCTTGTGGTCACTGAAGACCTCGAATTTAGTCCCGTACAGATAGTGCTTGTAGATCTTCAAGGCAAAGACAGCCGCAGCTAGCTCCAGGTCACACGTCAAGTAATTTACTTCATGAGTCCTGAGCTGACGTGACGCATAGGCCACAACTTTTCCTTCTTGTATCAAAACACATCCCAACCCTTATCCAGATGCATCATAATACACCTCATATGACTTAGCAGGATCGGGCAAACTCAAAACTAGTGTACTGGTCAACCTCCTTCTAAGCTCCAAAAAACTACTTTCATATTTGTCGCTCTATAGAAAAGGTTGATCTTTACAAGTAAGCTTGGTCAACTGTGAAGCTATCCGAGAAAACTTCTCAATGAACCTGCGGTAGATCTAGTGAGACGCAAGAAATTACGAGTCTCTATTACACTCTTCAGTCTTTCCCACTGTAGCAAGGCTTTGATCTTGGCGGGATCCACTGCTATACCTTCCTTTGAGATGACATGACCCAAAAATTGCACTTCTCGTAGCCAAAACTTGCACTTGGGCAACTTTGTGTATAACTTCCTTGCATGTAGCATATTTAAAATAATCCTGAGATGCTCTTCATGTTTTTTATTACTCTTGGAGTACACCAGAATATCGTCAATGAACACAACCACAAACTCTTCAAGATATGGATGGAAGATGCGGTTCATATAGTCCATGAAAACAGTGGGTGCGTTTGTGACTCCAAAAGGCATAACAAGATACTCACAATGGTCGTAGCAAGTTTGAAATTCCATCTTAAGGATGGCTTTTTTCTTTACTCATATCTGATGATACCCTGACCTCAAATCGATCTTAGAGAAGACAATTGCTCCTCGTAGCTGATCCATCAAATCATTGATGCGCCGAAGAGGATACCAATTATTGATTGTAACCTTATTCAGTTGACGGTAGTTCACACACAAACGTATGTTGCCAGCTTCTTCTTCACTAACAAAACTGATGCTGGCCATAGTGAAACATTGGATCAAATCATTCCCTTCTCTATAAGCTCTTCTATCTTCTTTTTAAGCTCCTCTAATTCCTTTGGCGACATTTGGTATGGAGCAATAGATATTGGTCCAGTACCAGGTATGATATCGATACTAAACTCAATTTCTCTCTTTAGCAGTATCAAAAGTATATCTTCTGGGAAGACTTCGGGAAATTCTTAAATAACTAGAAGTCGTTCAAGCTTTGACTCCTTCCTACACTTGGTGTTAGTTAGGACCATATACACTCTTGTTCTTGAATGGAATAAGGTTACCTCCTAATTAGAATTAATAGACTCAGACTACGTAGGCTGGGAATGCTCAGGTAACAGAACTCCATGGCATATAGACTTACTATGACAGTCAATCAGAACATGATTGGCAGCCAGCCAATCCATTCCTAGAATAACATCTAAATCGGTCAAAGGCAAACAAATCAGATCTACCTAATAAGACCTTCTATTAATGGTGATAGGGTATTTCATACATATAGAAGAAGAACATATAGGTTCATTAACAGCAATAACAACAATGAGTGAGTGGCTCTAGAATCATATAGCACATTTAAAAGTACTTCACCTATAAAGCATGTACCTTACACCAGATCATTTTCTTATGTAACCTCTACTCATTCATCACGAAGACCCTAGCATTGCCTTTATCTCTGCTTGCCGTAGTATTCCCCGGCCTTTGTTGAACAATACCACCCTCTTGATGATTCTTATTTGCCACTCTAAGGTTATTAACTGATGCACTAGCAGCTGGTCCTCCAGCTTCACAGCCTACAGGGCATCTTACCTGGCCTTTAATCTCTCGTTTTAGACTATTTAAATCCTTTCTAGGGTAAGTGTACCTCTTGTGTTTAGTCTTTCCATAGCTAAAGCAAGTCAAAACCGTCTTGGGATAGTCCTTAGCAAAATGTAGTCCTACACAGTCAAAGCATCTTGCAGGGGGTCTATCACTTTGAGCTCTTGCAAATCCACTAGGTCTACTGAGATTTGGTCAGGGATAGGGCTTCCCTGGCCTAAAGTCTCTCTGTGGTTGCTTGTCAAATGTGCATCTTTTAAACCCATAACTAGAAGTTCCTTTCGATTTTTACATAGACGTCTACTTGTAGATATGATATCGATCCACCAAAGTAATGAACTGAGTGATATGTTGACAGTAGATCGCCTGATGAATGTCCTAGCTCAATCCTCCCTCAAACTTAGCACATTAAGAAACTTCACTCATCTACTTATAATAGGAGCAATACCTTGCTAGATCATTGAACTTCACTGTGTACTCTCCTACTGTCATGAATCCTTGTCTCAGATTGAAGAACTTTTACTCTTTCTGCCTTTTGATATCTTTAGAAAAATACTCGGCCAAAAACTTAATCTTGAACCTCTCCCAATTGACCTCAGCCCCATCAAGAGCTATCCTCACTCTCGCATGAGTCCACCAATGCTCGGTCTCTCCGACTAACATGAAAACATCATAGATTACTTTGTTGTTGTCTCCATATCGGATGGATGTGAAGATCTTCTCCATTTACTCAATCCATAATTAAGCTCCCTCGGGGTCAAAACCTATCTTAAATCGTGCAGGGTTGTTCTTCTAGAACTCAACAAGTCCTTGATCGTGCCTCGATGAAGCTTGGGGAGCATTCGCCCCTGATGTTCCAGAGCTTCTACCATTCTATCTAATAGAGCATTCAACATTGCATCCTTCCGACATGCCATGATGACTGAAAGAAAGGGTAATTTTAACAAAAAGTTCATGAGTCTTCCCACTTTGGGAGGCTCCACATATAAGAAGCTATCAATTCCTACTAAGCGAGTACTAATGACTCGCAAATAACTCTTTTGAGTACGAGGGAACCTTAGTGGTCCACACCCCAAGCTTGAAGAATCGACCATGCTCTGATACCACTAAACTATGATACCTTCAATTAACTAGGATAAATTCCCACACCGGAATATCCTACTTAATTAAGGAGCCACTAGTTATTTAGAAAAATAGAAGTTCTTTTTTGTTAGGTAGTCATCGATGCATAGTTTGAAATAACATATTAATAACATAGATCAATTCTTCATAATAGTAGTGTACTTAAAAGACACGGGGCTTGCAGGCTCCCAATAAAACAACTACATAATAACATAATATAAAACTAAATATGAGGACCTACAACAATCTCGATGTCAGAATGGAAGTCCAAGTACTTCACGTCCATGAACCGATGTCCACTACTATAGGTAATCCAGGTCCTGCCCACGCTCTCCTTAACTTTTGGTTGATGATCACAAATTAGGAAAACACAAGTGCAACATAAGAGGGGTGAGTATAAGCTCTTAAACCATATAACTCATATGCAAGGCTAGCCGTAATTATTATAAAACGTACATATATCAGATAGAGGTAGAAAATTCATACAACACTTACCAACACAACTACACAGTAATTTAGGACATACACAGAGTTAATACAATTAGCATAGTTAGTCAAACAACTATGGTAAGCTATGCATGTGTTAGGTTCATTATAATTTATCTTGATTAAATACCAATATGCAATAGGGCCCAACTCCCGCTCATCAATCTCGCACATATCAATATCCCTTGTGAAAATCAATCTCGCCTTATCCCCCTGCCCAATTAGAGTGACTAGAGCTCGCCTCGTTATGGTTTTCATAAATAGGTGAAGACACACAACCCTATCATCAACAATGGCCAATCATATCTCACTAGAATGAGGACTCCACGATCCCAGTAACACTCGCTTGGAATCAAAGTATACCAGGTTTTCCATAGGTTGTCCGGTCTCAGGCGTGACTCTGAGCCATTGGATATCCGTCCCAATATACTCCCGAGACCTCCTGTAGGGTCAGAACGTTGTTGTTCCCCAGTGTACCCATCGCTAAATGTTCTAGGGCATTACTCTATCATCCCTCCATATACTTCACATGCAATATGAAATCTACTCATGTTATCATAAGAGTGTCTGAGTGTTAGACGGAACCTTACTTCTCGATCTCCTTGTCCTTAAAGTGTTTAAAATCACTCGTTTATAAATCTTTTAGTGAGAAAAAATTAGAAGCAAACGCCTAGGTGCTACCTAATAATTTCTCTTAGGAGCACTAAGGTTTGGCCTCAAAATGAGCCTCTATATATAAAGGAAATTTCCAAGATCTTAATCGTCTAATTATTTGAGTCCTTTTAAAGGAAATATTATAAAATATTCAGTTAATAATGTTATGAAATAAATCACTAAGTTCTTTTGTTTTCACTTCTAAAAATGAATTTTTTACATTGAAAATATTAAACTTTCTTAGGGAAAGTGAACACAAAATTCATTGTATTCCTTACGACATCTCAGGCCATTTAACGGTATCGTCCCATCGTATTAATTTATAGCGAAACTTAATATATTGGCCTTACATTTTAGGATTACTAAAACCTCTAATTAAAATGTTTGTTATAACCATTAAAATCCCTTCTTAACTTTATTCAGGAAAATAATTTTCTTCAAGCCAATAAAAGTCATAAAATCGCTATTAATTATCGTTTTGTCAAAAACTTTGTTTTTGTCGTATTTTATCTAGAAAACTCCAAATTGAGTGATTCCAAAGTCAAAAGTGCTTAACTTTTTCAATACCAACTAAATCAAATAAAATTTAGAGTCAATTCTACCTAGAAAATTGTTTTACATGAAAATGCACCAAAAGTCATATTTTTGTCATTCTATCGTTTGTAAAAATTGCCTTTAAGAACAAGCACCGCGTAGGAATTCCTTCCAATCAATTTCATCCATTTTGGCATTTCCATAACTCATAAAATTCACATTATTGACCAAACAAATCATGCTCAAAACAACTTGCCCAAATTTTCCTTTTTCAATCATGTAAACGTGTTTTTAGTCGTTTCTAACTACCATTCGCGCCTACAAATTTTAGAATTACAAAGCGCAAAATGCAACAACTATATCACGTCACTTTAAGGGCCATAATTTACACATTTGGATAAGCCATTTCTATCAATCAAGCATGCAAAGTGATTATCATACAAATAAACATTAAATCACCTTAATTCACAAAAGTTCAAGAATTAATAATTATATCTAAAACTTCATATTTTCACCAAAAATCAAGATCCAAACATGCACACCATCCATGACAATTGATTCTCCAAAAATCAATACTTTCTTGCAAGACATTAAAATTATAACTAGTTCACCCAAAACAAAAATTTCTAACAGCAATAATATCTTTCCCAAATACATCAAAAAATCATATTTTTAAAATATTATCTTACAAAATTCTAAGGAAAAATGGAGGGACATGCAAGTCCATTTTACATGCAAATACTTTTAACTTTTTTCACAACATGCATGTTATATTTTATAAAGTATTAATTTTGTCCAAATTTTTAAAAATAATTATTATTCATCAAAACTTATGTTTTAAATGTTCAAATCTTGCATGTAAATGTATAAGAAAGTCACATTAATTCTTGGCCAAGATTTTGTTAAGTATTTGCTAGTAAAATAGACATGCATGTTCTATCCATGTAATAAAATTTTCTGCAGTAACTAAACGTTAGAAGGATAACATATTTACAACTTAAACTTAACAAAATCAAGAAAGGAATTTTAGACATAGTACAACAATGGAAACTCCCAAAATAAAGCTACTTTTCAATAAGTTCTTTCAATGATCAAGGGTTAAAAAGGTCATATTTTGGGAGTGGTACCAAGGTGTGAACCTTAGGGGGATGTTTACGGCCAAGATGCATGTGAAATCAATGGTCAAAATGAAAGTATATTCCCCCTACCTTAGGTGATGTTCACGGCTAAGAGAGGAAGGGAATACAAGATTTTGGCTCCTTGAAAAATGCAAAGTTTTGGCTCATTGACCTCCATGGTGTAGCTGTAAGAAATAATAGGAAAATGAAGGCTTTCAAATAAGCTAAAAATATGATTTTTGAAGGGAAGAAGGTAAGTTGAATTTTCTATTTTTGGAGGCTTTGAGATGGTAAAGTGTTTAGGGGATGGTTAATGCTTTTTGCATGAGAAAAATAGGAAACAATTTTGGTGTTTTAGGTCATCATGAATTGGTCATTCACATGAGGTTAGAGAGGAGAGGAGGAAAGACTGAATTGTTTCTTGGTGACTTAGAAAATTGGAAGTGTTTCGGTAGGATGAAGAATGTTACATGCCATCCTTGGAAGCCAATAATGTCACAACTGCATGGAGAAAAGAATGGAGGAATCAAAGTCTAAGGCATGCTTTCTAAGTGTCTTCTTCATCTGTTAGAGTGTAGGAGAAAAAGTTAGCAAGGAGGAAACAAGTGTCCATGAGTGGAGGAAAGTAATTGGACCTTGTTGCATGCAAGAGCTGATGTGACACAACCAGGGGCAGTGACTTGTCTTATGCTTTGGAAAGGGTTTCGTGGAAAATTTGGAAAAACAAAAAACACAAGAGTTTTAGATCTATGTCTCCTCTTTAAAAAAGGTATGGTACATAAAAATCTGATATCAGACGAGGAAGATATGCCCCAAATACAAAAACTATTCCAGGCTATGACGGAAATTAAATTTGTAATCAAAAATAATTTTTTGGTACAAATGCATGGGGAATTGGCTTTTGTTCCCTTCATTAAAGTTGCAGATAAATGAGTCTAGAAAATTTTGGCCACTGAATTGTTCAATTTCATGGTCATACAAGTGAGAAAAATGGAAATTACTGAACATAGTGCAAGATGTAATAGTGAACACGTAGAGTGGTGTGGTATTTTAAATTTTGGGACCAAACACGCAAGAATGGGCTTTTGTGGTAAGCATCAAAGTTGTAGAAAATTTTGATACGGAAATTTTGAGATAAAATCAACTTGATTCCATTTATAGAAGATAGAGTTATGCTAAAAATACGAACAGGTGCGTAGAATGGCTTTAGCGAATAACTCAATTTTATCGAAATAAATTTTCAGAGGGTCAAGCGACGGCAAATACTCTTCACGGAAATCATAGGGTACGATATTATGAATGCACTAGTATAATACTGGCTCAACTCAGATACTTCGGTATTCACTTGGCCAGAACCGGTAAAATACGTACAAGTTAATAATTAAAATTATATAGTTTAAATATTTTTATTCAAATACTAAGTTTTCCTTAACTAGTTAATAAGTTTTCTTACGCAATTAAATCATAAACAATTATTTTAATCTTTTAGATCCTTTTAAAACATTAATCACAAACATATAAATCAAGTTAGCCTCAGCCCAAATATTATTGCACATAAATTTACCGTAGAAAATAATATACTTTGGTCCAAGGACCAATCACACAAAAATGAGGAATGTTACAGATATGCAACCATCCATTTAAAAAATAGTGTTATTTTTTTCTTCATTTCTTTTTTATTTTCTCACTTTATATTTTCTATTCTTATACTTTAATTTTTTTCTCTTTAAACTTTTCCTTTGAATTTCCTTCCATATTTTTCATTTAATTTTTTTTACCCTCTAAATTTTTTCTTTTAATTATTTTTTTTATTTTCTCCCTTCATATTCTTACATTTTAAATTCTCTTTTTTTACTCTCTAATTTTTTCTTTTAATTTTTTTATTTTCTCACTTTATATTCTTTAACTTTAACTTTTTTCTCTCTAAATTTTTTCTTTTAACTTCTCTCCATATTTTTTCATTTAATTTGTTTTTTCTTACCCTCCAAATTTTTTCTTTTAATTAATTTTTTATTTGCTCACTTTATATTCTTAATCCTTATGCTTCTTTTCTTTAACTTCTACTTTGAATGTTTTCCTTAAACAGAAATTTTTAGGTTAAATTAATTATTTAACACATTCTCATATTACAAATTAGTCATTACAATTAAAAGAATTATATTTTAATTTTTATGTACAATTAAATTTATAGATTAATAATCTTTTTCTTTTAACATCATTTGTTATTCTGAAGAATATAATACAATTGCTTTCTAAGTAATTTTAACAAAATTTTCTTTAAAAAACAATATTCAACAATGAAGTTTTTGACTAATAACTAGTTATAGTTTTGGTTCCTAATTTTTCTTTTGTGGATTTTAATCCTTACAAATATTAAAAATTTTCTTTATATCAACTTGTATTAATAAATCATCCAATGATTGGATATGTAATCTTAATATAGTTGTAAATATCTAAATATTCAAAGCATTCATATTTCATGGTTAGGGAGACTGTTTTTCTTAAAAGAAATAAGATTTATGCTAATTTTATGAGTAAATTACAAAAAGCTACATTTATACTAAAAGAGGGTCAAAACTTTTAGGGGTTTATGGGTGGAATAAATAGGCAAAAGCGAAGTGATTTTCAAAATAAATGCTGTAAAATGAAATGGATTTTTTAATTTAAAAAATCCAATGGATTTTAATAAAAAATAAAAGTAAAATCTAATGAATTAAAACTATGATGGATCTATCCATATCCATCCAATAAATAAATGAGATCTAATCCATTAAATCCATCATGTCTTTATTTTATAAATGGATGGATTGGATGAATTCTGTGTGGATGGATTGGATACTTAATGGATAAATTAATGAAATTGACACCCCTAGTATTTTCCTCGTCCTTTCCCCACATCATTATTTGGTTATAATCAGAATGGGCATGAATGAAAGGAATTTGTATCCTAACGGATCATCCAACATTTGATCTATGTTAGGTAAATATAAGGGTCATTTGGTAAACACCGGTTGAGGTTGGTGTAGTTTATGCACGTCCACCCTTTACCAGGCTTTCCTAACCATGAATACATTTGAGACCCATGTTAAGTATCGTATCTCATGGATGAACCCATCTTTTAGGAAAGCCTCAATTTGTTTGCATGTTACTGGTTGTTTCTCTGGCCCTAATCGTCTTTTCTTTTAGGCTATCAATCTGTTTTTGGGGTACACCGCCAACTTATTACAATAGAAGTTGGGATCAGTTCCTTGCATATCGGTTATAGTCTGAGCAAAAAGATGTTTGTATTGTTGAAAAATTTTTACAAGTTATTTCTCCATGTCTTTTGCTAACCGGTCATTAATATTTGTCACATTTTTGACGCTGTCTCCTATGACCATGGTTTTGGACCCTCCATCTAGTATGGACGTGGTTGCTTTTTATTGAATTGTGGTCATTTTTATTTGAAATTTGTTTATTCATTATTAGAGTTTTGTTATACATAATTAGAGCATGGTTAATTGCTAAAGTCTTGTTGTTCATTGTTCGAATGGTGTGAATGACTACATGTAAATGAATTCTATTGGTGTGAATGATGTGCTTGTTTGTGCTAAGTCCGACCAAGTCCCTTATACTATTTACCTCTGATGATGAATATTTGGTGATTATGCATTGATATTTAATATAGTTAATCATGAATTGATGTGATGGTAGACCATGAGATGTTGGAACCTTAGTTAATGGTTTAGAGATGATTGTATGGTCTAGTTTACTTATGTGAGCTAATACTTAAGCTATAAGCATAAGAAATGGTTGGTAGGCATAATCGGGATGTTACTGCTATGGCTACAACTTTGAATTGTTTTATTGATCTATTGGAAAGGCAAGGCCAACAATAAATAGGGCATGGTACCCAAGGTCTTAACTGCTTTCTAAAGCGGAAACCCTTTGAGTTCTATGGAGGGTATAAGCCTAAGGAAGTGGGATGAGATTGCTATGGACTTCGTAAGTGGATTTCCCAAAACATCAGCTGGATGTGATGCTATTTGGGTAATCGTGGATCGATTAACAAAGACCGCTCACTTCATTCCTGTTAATATGAAGTATTCTCTAGAGAAACTCACCCAGATCTATATCAAGGAGATTGTACGATTACATGGAACTCCCACTGCGATTGTGTCCGATCGAGATCCTCGTTTCACATCACAGTTTTGGAAGAGTCTGTAACAAGCTCTAGGAACTCGTCTGAAGTTAAGTTCCGCATATCATCCACAGACAGACGGACAATCAGAAAGAATAATCAAGACTCTTGAAGATCTGTTACGTCTTTGTGTCTTGGAACATGGTGGAAGTTGGCAAGAATACCTCCCACTCATTGAGTTCACTTACAACAACAGCTATCATGCAAGCATCGGAATGGCCCCTTATGAAGCTTTGTATGGAAGAAAGTGCCGTACACCTTTATGTTGGTATGAAACTGGTGAAAAGACAATAATTGGACCAGAGATCGTTCAGAAGACAACAGAACAAGTTCAGAGGATTCAAATGGCAATGAAGGCTTCGCAAGATAGACAAAAGAGTTACTATGACAAGCGACGGAAGCCATTAGAATTTGAAGAAGGTGACCATGTATTTCTCAAAGTTACCCCTACCACTGGAGTAGGAAGAGCTTTGAAGGCCAAGAAGTTAAGCCCCAGATACGTAGGACCCTATCAGATTCTGCAAAAGATAGGAACTCATGCGTACCGCATTGCTCTGCCACCCGAGCTGACAAACCTTCACAATGTATTTCATGTCTCTCAACTCCGTAAATATGTACCAAGCCCTGATCATGTTCTAAGTCCCGATCAATTTGTTCTGAAAGAAAACCTTACCTTTGAAGCATCGCCAGTTAAGATTGCTGACCGACGTCTCAAACAGCTAAGAGGCAAAGAAATCCCTTTGGTCAAGGTAGTTTGGAGTCAGACAGATGATGGGGATGCTACTTGGGAAATTGAGGAGAAAATGAGAGAATTGTACCCTCAATTATTTTAACTTTAAATTTCGGGACGAAATTTCTAAAAGGAGGGGAGAATGTAACATCCCTGTTTTTAGAAACAATTTTATCCTTGTAAATTTTAATTATGGAGGGTTTGTAAGCAAGAATAAGTCAATATATACCTTGTTGATGGTCTGTAGTACCTCAAAAATGTCATTTTTGCACATAATAATAGAGTTTATATGGAATATTGGTGAAATTATGCAAAAACCGAGTGAAAAGGGCTCTTTTTCGAGTGACAGAGAAGAATTCCGAGTGAAAGATTAGAAATTCCGAGTGAAGGAGAGAATTCCGAGTCAGTATCATGTTTTCCGAGTAAAACATGACTGAGAAGGCTACCACCGAGTGGAGTCCTAACTTGAGAAGCAATTCTGAGTGAAGAGTGGTCAAAAGAATCAATTCTGGGTGAAAATCCGAGTCAAAACACCCTAGAAAGGCTCGGTTCCGAGTTGAATGCTTCCTTTTCTGAAGAAGACTACTCCAATTGACGTATTCCAAGTGAAAGAATGTATAAACACTCGTGTTTATGTTGATTTGATGCTTCCTACCGATTGAAGTGCGTTGTAGAATCAATTGGGAAGGATTCTGAACGGTTTTCTATGAATTTACTTAGGAAACCGAGTAGAAATGGTGGAGGGAGCTAATTCCGAGTGAGATACACTCCACTGGAACAAAACCGAGTCAGAGAAGTATGTGTGTCTTGGTCCGAGAGGAAATGGCCTAAACCGAGTGATTTGAGTGAAGGAAGACTCGGATTTCCGAGTGAAGATTCACTGAGAAAGAGAGGACTCGGTCTGAAGAGGTATTACCGAGTGAAAACCGAGTACCTGAGTCGGTTTCGAAGAAAACCCGAGTGAAGAATTGCAATTAAGACTCGGAAGTGGGAATTCCAGTGGGAATTCACTGACAGAAGTGTTAACCGAGTGTAATTTCACTTGGTATTTAAATATTCCAGTCGGAATTCACTGACAGAAGTGCGTTTTGACTTCAATTTTGTCTTTTAATGATATTTAAATCCAATCGTGCGCATTATGGATGGTGGACGACCAGAAATGGACACTGACTCAGCATATATACTTGTTTAATCCCTAGTGACCTTTCCATTATCACTGAGTCAGCATACCACTCGGAAATGGGCACTGACTCAGCATACCACTCAGAAATGGGCACTGACTCAGCATACCACTCGGAAATGGGCAATGACTCAGCTTACCACTCAGAAAAGCTGTCTCCCACTTGTCTTCCCACTCACTCTCTCCCTATTTAAACGAGTTCAAGGCCCTCAGAACTCACACCATACACACGACCCAACACTCTTCATCACTCTCTTTTCCAGCAAGTTCTTTCCCTCTCCTTTCCCCTCTGTTTCACTCGGATTTGAAGCAGGACAGTGAAGGGAGCCTCTTTCTTCTCCTCCAGGAACTTCATAGAGGTAAGGGGGTATATTCTTGGGTGCCTTGTGGGAAAACCAAGTGGGGACAGATTCAGTGTGTATGAATTAAATGCTTTATATTGATATCTGTATATGCATGTATATATATATATATCTGTTACCGAGTGATGAATTGTGATATGGCATGTACTTATTGGACTGAAAATGCTAAGAATCATGGGTACCGTGTGATTTCCAGTGAAAAACTATGAGTTTAATGATAACAGGTTCTGTTTTAGGCAAATCCGATCGGTTTTGGTATCATTTCAATCGGTTTTAGGTCTTTTCAATTGGTTTTGGTATCATTTCACTCGGAAAACACTCTTTTTCTCTCGGACAGCATCTCCCAAGTCTTATTTACTCGGAAATCTATTTCTTAAATTATTTCACTCGGAATTTGACTTAAATTCACTCAGAAAAATATTGTTATCTTTTACTCAGAACCCTTTTCAATAAATTCACTCGGAAAACACTCTATTGCTCTCGGTCAGTAGCTTCCCAGTCCTATTTCACTCAGCAAACACTTTATTTTACTCAGCAAGCAGTTATTCAACTCGGATTTATTTTATTTCATTCAGACAGAACTCTTTTCAACTAATTTCACTCGGTAAACTCATGTTTCACTCGGAACCTACTTTATTTTTACTCAGAAACTCTTTTCCTACTGATTCCACTCGGAATCATACTTGAGTTCACTCAGGAACTCATTTTCACTCAGAATTTAAGTTCACTCAGTAGCTTAACTCAAGAAAACCTTTTCCAGTTGATTTCACTCGGAAAACACCTTATTTCACTCAGAAATCATTTTATTCTCACTCAGAAAACCCGTTCAGTGATTTTACTCGGAAAATAATTCATTTTACTCAGCAAACAGTTATTTTCACTCGGAGAATTCCTTTTAATTTAATTTCACTCAGAATAAGTAGTCAATTTCACTCAGAAAACTTATATCAACCTGATTCCACTCGGAATCAGGAATTATTTAACTCGGATTTACTTTACTCGAAGGTATTCCAGTCAGTAGAATGATTTTCGCTCGGATTTACAAGCAATGCTACTCAGGAAACCATTTTCCCTACTGACCTCACACGGATTTACATTTTAATTCACTCAGAAATTTGTTTCACTCAGAATTCAAAGATATTTAGTTAAGAAAATTATTTTACAGCTTCTGTTTCACTCGGTTTACTTATTAATTTCAGTTAGAAAACTCTGCTCAGTTTATTTCACTCGGATTCATAGTTATCTCATGCGGAAAACTTGTTTTTCACTCGGATTCAAGCTGTTCCAGTCGAAAAACAGCATTCCACTTCATTTCACTCGGATCCAAACTTATTTCAGTCGGAAAACAGCTTTTCCAGTGTCATTTCACTCGGATTTTTAGCCAGAACGCTTGGAGAATCCTTCTCTGTATGATTCCACTCGGAATCATACTCATTTCACTCGGATTTTCCTCTATTCCACTCGGAAAACTCTATTTTTAGTGTTTTTCACTTGAATTTTTAATTGGAAACTAATCTTTACTACTTTTTAAGTTATTAGTAAGTTATAATTATCATTCCTATTCTATTTATTGTCAAAATTAGTATTGTTATCATTATTATTAGTTTATTTATTATTATACATTGTTAACATATAAATTATGCTAAATTAATAAAGGATATATATATTATTTTACTCTTTATGAAAGAATATATATATATGATAGATATATTTCTAAATTAATTAATAAACGAATATCTTACAAGGATTAAATGATATAATGAGACTGGAAACACATAAGATACCGAGGGATCTAATGATAAGAATAATGCATTTCGCATCATGAAAATGTGTTTTGAAGAAGAAAAACTAGAGCATACACCTGGTACGCTGGAGGACATTCACGTTCGATCTCAGTAGAAGAATCTTGGGAGTACAACTGGAACGGCAACCCAATGGCATCAGAGTCGCGCCTGATAGCCGGGTGAGACGATGCAATTCTAGTGTACTTCGACTAAATGACGGGATGTATCTATGATCGTGAAGAGACAAGTCCCAAGATGAAATGATATATATAACAATGAGAACCTGTGAGTTTATTCGTACCATATGATAAAAGAAAGGGGACTTGGTGAGCTCCGATCGCTCTAGAATGGAAACGTTGTGCCCAAGAAATAACTTGAGCAGGATGGAATCCAAAGAATGAAAGGATGATGATGGATTGATTTATTGGGCCCACATGCATCATGAGACTTAACCAAAGATAAATCATAATCCGAACTCATGCATTCATTACAGCATATCTGATTGTTATAATTGTGAACATGCTAAATATATGATTATATGATGATAACATGCTTGATTGTTATAAATATGCTAAATGTATGATCTATGTGACATTGTATGTTAACTGGATTATGTCCGCATCAGATGAACCAATTAGGGTCTTGGGTTATACTCACCCTTACTATTGAACATTTTTCAGAGGAATTAGAAACTCAAGAACCCGAGTGTGAAGATCAGCAATACGCTGAACCCGTTGAGAATAATCATTAAGGATAGAATATTTATAATCAGACACCGGATGACTGTATAATATTTAAGGGTGCCTGCGTGCCCCATTCTGTTAAGAGTACAATTATTTACAGTTTGTGAATGACTATGTGATATATACAATATTACTTCCGCTGATTTGCCACGTATTTATTTTTAAAAAAAATATTCACTTTTTCTAAAAACTGTTAACACTCTCAGTTAAATGGGATGAACCTACAGAAGGATTTGTCTTATCTAACCGAGGGTGTTACACACGGCCTATGGACTCTCTCTGTAGATAAATCCTCCAACACGAAAGGTAGCAGAGCAGGGATCATATTGGAGTCTCCGACTGGGTTGGTGATCAAAGAGTCCTTAAGATTCCAGTTCAATGCCAACAATAACCAGGTAAAATATGAGGCTCTCGTGGCTAGTTTAAGAACGGCCATAGATTTAGGGGCTCGTTGCATTCAGGCAAAAACCAACTACCAGTTAGTGGCCCGCCAAGTAGAAGGGTCGTACCAGGCTAAAGACCCAACCTTGATGAAGTATTTGGCACGAGTGAATGAGTTGGCACAGGACCTCAAGCATTTCCACACAGTTCACGTTCCCTGAGCCATGAACGAACGTGCCAACTTGCTCTCCAAGTTGGCCAGCACAGTCAAGACCGGGAGCCTCAAGACAATCATCCAAATCATCTTGGAGGAGCGTACCATTCAAGAAGCCCAGCAAGTACACCAGGTATGTGAAATCTCGAATAAAAATACTTGAATCACTATGATTGTTAATTTTCTCAAGCAGGGAACCCTTCTAGAAGACCACCAGCAGGCCAAGAAGTTATAGGTACAAGCAGCTAACTATACCCTGCTAGATGGATAACTCTATAAAAAGGGCTTTACTATGGCTCTCCTGAAATGCCTGGATGAAGAGCAAGTCGACTATGTAGTACATGAATTTCACTCGGGAATCTGGGGCCTTCACAGAGGAGCTCACCCTCTGGTCGCTTGAATCCTCTGAGTGGGATATTTTTTGCCAACCCTCTAAGCTAATTGCTCCGAATTCATCAAAAAATATGACCCATGCCAAAGCAACGCCAACCAGATCCACGCTCACCTCGAGCCCTTACATGGAATCTTGGCCTCTGGCCATTCAACACCTTTGGGATGGACATCCTGGGCCCATTCCCACCTAGAAAAGGCCAAGTTAAGTTCCTTCTGGTGGCTATCGACTTTTTCACCAAATGGATCGAGGCAGAGCACCTTGCGACCACCACTACAGCCAAAGTCCAGACTTTTACATGGAAACATATCATCTGCAGGCACGGATTACCCCACACAATCGTTTCAGATAATGGCCGCCAGTTCATAGATAAGGCTTTCATTGAGTTTTGTGAAAACTTGGGTATCAGACACAAATTCTCTTTTATAGAACATCCCCAAACCAATGGCCAGGTTGAAGCGGCGAACAAAGTAATCTTCCAAGAACTCCAAAAATGACTCGAAGAGGTTGATAAGTGCTTATTGTGCATTGATTTCATGCTTCAATTAAACTCATTTTTTGCAAAGAACTTAACTAAATTAGTAAATAATTGAGCATGATTTTGATTATAAATAATATATTATGTAAAAAAGCTTGATTTCTCAAAATCTGGAAGAAAGTTGTCAAAAGTTTTAAAGAAACCAAGAAGCACCAGAGCATCAAGCCAAGGGCGCTTGAGCGTGGCACACCGCACGCTTGAGCGTAAAAATGCTGCGCGCTTGAGCGTAACCTGGGATGCTGGGGCGTGACAAGTTGAAGAAGAAGCAGGAGTCCTCACGCTTGAGTGTGGCCTCAAATGCTTGAGCGTGGGAAAAACAGAAGGCTTACACTACCCTTGCGCTCAAGCGAAACTGAAAAACTCAACAACAACAGCCTTTCACGCTTGAGCGCGAGCCCAAGCTCGCTTGAGCGTGACCCTGGGTATGACTAGCACGCTTGAGCGTGGACTGAGCGTGGCTTGGGCGTGGCTTGAATATGGTTTGACAAGGAGAACACGCTTAAGCGTGGCTAAGCTTGGCTTAAGCGAGAGGCAAACAGTGGGCACCAGGACCTTTCACGCTTGAACGTGACCACTGAGCTTAAGCGTGACTCATGCAGCATGGGACTTTCAATTTAATATTAACCAATGGTGGGATGCCAACTCAACGACTTTCTTGTGTTGCTGCATGTCTCGAATATTCTTTCATGGGCATCATGCAAGTGGAAAAGGAGAACATGCACATAACTTCTATAAATCAAACAGAGAACAGATCAGAAAATCATCATCTCCCGCATCCCACCATCTTCCACCCAAAATACCCATTCATTCCCATATTTTGGCTGTATTCATTTCCTTTTTGTTAAGTGAAAATGCAAGGCATGAGTAACTAACTTTACTTTATGGGATTGGTTGTAATCCATTCAATCCTGAAGTAATGCTGCTGTAAGTTTTTATGTGTGTAATGAGATTTAATAAGTTTCTGTATTTCCTTCTGCGTTTAATGCCTGAAAGTACTTGATCACTATTTTCTTGTTTTAAGTTTTCTCAAGTATGCTGGGAAGTGACTTTTGAAAGTAGATCTGAATGAAATTTTTATTGTGAGTAGGTAGCCAGGGATGACATCTAACGCAATAAATGTTAAAATAATCGATCGATAATGCTGGGATGATTTCAAAGTGACTGAGGGATCAGCGGTTTGAAATCATTCTTATGAATTTTGTAGTCGAGGGATCAATGTAAATGACTTTGATTGTGACGTAGAAATTATCTTTTCAAGTTACTTACATAAAAACTTATGCAACTTACAGAAGGTGAGATGTGATGAAACCAATCCCTGTTTTACAAAACTGATTTTTCTCAACACCATTCACTGTTGTCTTTTGCAAATTTTACTTTCTGTTATTTATAATTTTTTATCAGCATCATTCACAACACACTAAAACAAAATCTTCTGTCAACTCAATTCAAAACTAAGATTTTCATGCTAACACCTCCTCAGTGGAACGACATCTATACTATATTACAACCTCTATGTTTAAACTTGGCACAACTATTCCATTGAGTTCATATTATACAAACTTAATTCTCTTTCCTTGAACTCTTGATTCCTTTATATGAAAATAACATACCAAGTTTTGGCGCCGTTGCCGGGAAAGTGATTTAAGTTTGAATATTTTATCATTGAATTGACAAGACAGTGTACATAAAATTGTTTTCAATTTCTTTTGTGTGGAAACTTGGCTATTTTAAGTACTTGATTTATGATCTTGAGAGGATAGGGTACAAAAGAACCACTTGCATTTGATCCAGAGATAGACAGGTTCCTCAGGAAAATCAAGAAAGCCAAACAGAACTTCCACACAGGACAAACTTCCTCTGACACAATGGATGACAACAGCAACAATCAAAACCCACCAAGGAGAACACTTGGAGATTACACTCTACAACAAGAACCCAGACACTACTCAAGCATTGCTATACCAAATACAATAAGGGCTATAGAAATGAAACCTGCCTTCCTTAGTTTAATTAGTTCCCACCAATTCCATGGAATGTCCAGTGAAGATCCATACACTCACTTGGCCACATTCTATGAATTAGTAGGAACAATGGGCTTTGAACAGGAAGTAATTGAAGCAGTATATCTAACATTGTTTCCTTTTTCTCTCGCAGGTAAAGCTAAAGAATGGCTCCAGTCACACCCAAATCAAAGCCTAAACAATTGGGACACAGTGGAAGAGAAGTTCCTACACAGATTTTTCCCACCATCTAGATTTATCAAGGCTAAGTCAGATATTACAATATTTAAACAAAGCCATGATGAACCTTTTTGTAAGGCTTGGGAACATTTTAAATCTCTTTTGAGAAAATGTCCAAACCATGGATTGGAAGATATTGCTCAACTCAATATCTTCTATAGTGGACTCAAAGCTGATACCAAGATGATATTAGATGCAGCAGCTGGAGGCACTATGATGACAGTGGATGCAGAGCAAGCTACAAGAATCATTGAAGCATTATCATCCATGGATTACCAAGCTCAGCATGATAGAACACAAGTTTAAAAGAAGGGAATGTTGGAACTCAATACAACAGATGCCATTTTGGCTCAAAACAAAATTTTGACACAACAAATTGAAGCTCTGACATAGCAAATGGCAAAACTCCCTCAACAACTACATGTTGTACAATCCTCTGTAGGTAACCAACAAGCACAAATAAGATGTGATTTTTATGGAGGCGAACATCAGAATGGACACTGTCAAGGAGAGCAAGGAGACCAATCCATCCTTTATATGAATAGCCAAGGTAGGTAGAGTAACTTCAATAATAATGCTTATTCTAACAACGTTTCATAGGGGTGGAGAAGTAATCAAAATAGTGGATGGAAGCAAGAGGCAAGCACTTCCAATAGACAACATCCTTATCAACAAGGTCCTTCCTTGACAAAAAGGACATCAAAACTAAAGGACACTCTAGAAAAATTCATGCAGGTCTCAATCACCAATCAAAAAAACACTGATGCTTCAATAAGAAACCTGGAGACTCAAGTGGGGTAATTGGCTCGTCAAATTGCAGAACATCATAACTCTTAATTTGGAGCTAATACCCACCCAAATTCGAAGGAACAATGCAAAGCAATCACAACACGAAGTGGAAAGGTCATTGGACAACAAGAAGAAAGGGGTAAAAAGGAGGAAGATAAGGTGGAAGAAAAAAATTATGAAAAAGAAACAAAGGATGAAGTTGAAAAAGAAAATAAGAAAGAAATAAAAGAAGGAAAGAAGAAGGTAGATGACTCAGCACCATAGCTGAAAAGTTTGCCATATCGAAAGAACCCTTCAAAAAAAGACAAGGAGAGGCAATTTGCAAGATTTATGGACATCTTTAAAAGGTTGCAAATAAACATACCTTTTATGGAAGCCATGAAGCAAATGCCAATTTACGCAAAGTTCATGAAGGAACTGTTAACAAAAAAGAAAAGATTTTCTCAAGAAACAGTGGAACTCGCCGCAGGATGCAGTGCCACCATTCAAAAAGCACTGCCACAAAAAATAAAAGACCCCGAGAGTTTCACAATCCCAGTGACTATTGGTACTTTACCAGTAGGAAAAGCACTCTTAGACTTGGGAGCAAGCATTAACCTAATGCCCCTCTCAATGGTGAAAAGAATTGGAGATCTTGAAGTGAAACCAACACGGATGACTCTCCCACTTGCTGATCGATCCATGAAGTTTCCATATGGCATAGCTGAGGATATGCTGGTACGAGTTGACAAGTTCGTATTCCCTGTAGATTTTGTCATAATGGATATTGAAGAAGATGCAGAAATGCCTCTCATTCTGGGAAGGCCCTTCATGAAAACAGCCAAAGTGATTATTGATGTGGACGATGGAAAGCTAAAAGTAAGAGTGCATGATGAGGAAGTAAACTTCAATGTGTTTGATGCAATGAAGTACCCAAAGGAAAAGCAACAGTGCTTCAAAATTGACATTGAAGAAAAGGCCATCAGAGAACAATTCAGTGAATGGCTCAACAAAGATCCACTAGGTGAGCTAAACGCTGAAGCGATGGGAATAATGGACGAAGACGGGGAAAACTCGAAGGAGGACAAGCATACCATTCAAAAAGAAATTCATTATGAGAAGTTGTCAGAGAAGGAAAAAGAAGTTGTCCTACCAAAAGTGGAGTTAAAAGCCTTACCTCCACATTTGAAATAAGTTTTTCTTGATGATGATAACCAAAAACCTGTTATTATTAATAGGCAATTGACAGGTATAGAGGAAAGGCAATTGATTCAAGTCTTGAAAGAACACTCAACAGCGATTGGATGGAGACTGGAAGATTTGAAAGGAATAAGCCCAACCTACTGTACGCATCACATTTACATGGAACAAGAATTTAAACCAATTGCTCAGCCACAGAGACGCTTGAATCCAACCATGAAGGAAGTAGTGAAAGGGGAGGTAATTAAATTACTAGAAGCTGGTATAATTTATCCAATTTCTGATAGCTCTTGGGTAAGTCCTGTGCAGGTTGTTCCAAAGAAAGAAGGAATCACCGTCATACAAAATGACAAAAATTAATTGATCCCTACAAGGACAGTCACAGGATGGAGAATGTGCATCGACTACAGAAAACTGAACACTGCAACCAGGAAAGATCATTTTCCTCTGCCTTTCATGGATCAAATGCTGGAAAGACTAGCAGGACAAGCATACTACTGCTTTCTGGATGGTTACTCAAGCTACAACCAGATAGCAGTTGCACCAGAAGATCAAGAAAAAACAGCATTCACATGTCCTTTTGGGGTGTTTGCATACAGAAAAATGCCCTTTGGGTTATGTAATGCTCCTGCAACATTTCAAAGATGTATGCTAGCCATCTTTTCTGATTTGGTGGAAAAATGCATTGAAGTCTTCATGGACGATTTCTCTGATTTTGGTCCATCATTCGATCAATGTTTGAAAAATTTGAGCATAGTACTGAAAAGATGTTTGGAAACCAATTTAGTTTTAAATTAGGAAAAATGCCACTTCATGGTCACCGAAGGCATTGTGCTAGGACATCAAATCTCCAAATGAGGCATTGAAGTGGACAAAGCAAAAGTGGAAGTAATTGAGAAACTACCACTACCAGGGAACGTGAAAGGAGTAAGAAGCTTCTTGGGCCATGCAGGATTCTATAGAAGATTCATCAAGGACTTCTCAAAAATTACAAAGCCTTTGAGTAATCTCTTAAACAAAGACACTCCTTTTGTTTTTGATGATTCCTGTTTACATGCATTTGAAACTTTAAAACATAGACTAACCTGTGCACCTGTAATAGTTGCTCCTGATTGGGAATTAGACTTTGAAATGATGTGTGATGCCAGTGGTTATGTTATTGGGGCCGTATTAGGACAAAGGAAGGCAAAAGTTTTTCATGTTATACACTATGCTAGCAAAGTTTTGAACCCTACACAAACAAATTATGCAACAATAGAAAAAGAACTTTTAGCAGTAGTGTATGGCCTGGAAAAATTTAGACCTTATCTGATTGGTTCCAAAATCACTATTTTTACTGACCATGCTGCTATTAAATATCTGTTGAATAAACCAGATTCTAAGCCCAGGCTAATTAGATGGATCTTGCTAATGCAAGAATTCAACCTAGTAGTCAAAGACAAAAAAGGCAGCAAAAATTTTATTGCAGATCACTTATCCCGCCTTGTTAATCAGGAAGTCACACTGCTCCAACCAGAGGTAAAGGAAGAATTTCCTGATGAAAAGCTATTGATGATGAAAGAAAGGCCATGGTTTGCAGACATGGCAAACTTTAAGGCTGTTGGAGTGTTGCCTGATGATCTTTCATGGCAAGAGAAGAAAAAGTTTTTGAAGGATGCAAAACAATTCATATGGGATGATCCATACCTGTTTAAACTTGGATCAGACCATATTTTGAGAAGATGCGTGCCCCAAGAAGAAGTTAACAGCATCTTATGGCACTGCCACAGCTCACCATATGGAGGACACTTTAATGGGGAAAGGACAACAACTAAAATCCTCCAATCAGGTTTTTATTGACCTTTATTGTTTAAAGATGCTAATGTTTTTGTGCAGCATTGTGATGCATATCAGAAGACAGGTAACATATCAAGAAGACACGAGATGCCATTAACCACTATCCTGGAAATAGAAGTCTTTGATTACTGGGGCATAGATTTTGTTGGGCCACTACCAATGTCATTTTCAAATGAATACATTATTGTGGCAGTGGACTATGTCTCAAAGTGGGTAGAAGCCATGGCATGTATTAAAGCTGATGCCAAGACCATCATCAAATTTCTTAAGAAACACATTTTCAATAGGTTTGGCACTCCAAGAGTGCTGATAAGTGACAAAGGCTCTCATTTCTGCAACACTTAACTCCAACGATGCCTAGAACATTATGGAGTCAAGCACAAAGTAACCTCCCCTTACCATCCTCCAACCAATGGCCAAGTAGAAGTATCCAACAGAGAAATTAAGAGGATACTGGAGAAGACAATTAGTCGAAGAAGAAAGGATTAGTCATTGAAGCTGGATGACGCTTTATGGGCCTATAGAACAGCTTACAAGGCACCAACTGGATTTTCACCTTATCAGTTGGTATATGGAAAAAATTGCCATCTTCTAGTGGAACTTGAACATAAAGCATTTTGGGCAATGAAAGCCCTCAACTATGACCCAAGGGCATCAGCTGAAGAAAGGAAAGTTCAGATGCACAAGTTAGAGGAATGGGGAAATCATGCCTATGACTCATCAAGGATTTATAAGGAGAAAGTGAATGCTTTCCATGATAGGCATATTGTGAAAAAAAGTTTTCACCAGGGACAATCTGTACTCCTTTTTAATTCAAGGATGAAACTGTTCCCAGGCAAACTAAAATCTAAATGGTCAGGACCATTCATTGTGAAAGAGGTGAAATCTTATGGGGCTATTGAATTACAGGACCCTAAGTCTAAAAGAACCTGGATTGTAAATGGACAAAGACTCAAACCTTACTTAGGAGGAGAAGTAGAAAAGGTCAACACCATTATCCAATTGAAGGATCCATGATCAATCATGCGTCAAGCTAATGACGTTAAATAAGCGCTTATTGGGAGGCAACCCAATCCTTTATGTTTTCCTTTTCATCCTGTTGATTTTACATTGCGCACACTTCATTTTTATGTTTTCCTTTTCAAGTCTCATAATTGAAGTTCTTTTATCGTAGGTCACTCATCAACCAATTCCAAGTGTCAAACACTGATAGAAAGCATGCACACTTAAGCTTGATTATGAACGCTCAAGCGTGACCTGTTCAAGGGATCAAGCGTGATAGCTTACGCTTAAGCGAGAAAACTGTGGCAGTATCAGAGTTATACACGCTCAAGCGTGATAACATTCGCTTAAAGCGACCAAGGAAGAATGGGTTCTATCTTGAATTCACTCAAGCGAATAAATTTAGAGCTTAAAGCGAGGAAGGGAAATTCAAGCATCAGGTATGCTCACACTCAATCTCGCATATGTCACACTTAAGCGAGCCAAGGTAAGCCACCTATTTCTTAGATCACGCTTAAGCATAAGGATCAAACTTCAAGCGTGGCAACGTTACAAAAGAAGTTCCAAAAATTTCAAACCCAACTTCACTTAAGCGTGGCCTTTCTCGCTTAAGCGAAGATCTTTTAAAGCCAACAATAATTGCCACGCTTAAAGAAAGGGAATTCACGCTTAAAGCGTGGAAATAAATAGCATCAGGTACCAATCTTGCATATATCACGCTCAAGCGTGTCTGGAGCGCTCAAGCGAAGCCATTTTTCTCATCTCATGCTTAAGCAAGAAAAATCCAAGTCTAAGCCCCCCTATCGGGTCAACATAATTTCAAAAAGAGAAAGGGGAGAAGCAATCACGATCGCGCTTAAGCGCGCGTATCTCACGCTCAAGCGAGAAAAAGACAACCTCATGACCTGCGCTCAAGCGAAGCCCAAAATTGGCCTCAGTAAACAATCACGCTTAAGCGTGATGTCTCCACACTTGAGCGAGCAGTTTTAAAAAAAAACTACCACCTGATGCTGTTTTTAAATTTTGAAAAGGGGCCATTATTTCAGATTCTGTAACCGCACGTCATGTTAACTCCCATAACCCCATTCCCTTTGCCAATACACCTTCCACTTTAGCACGTCTTTGTTCGTTTCTATTTTAGCACAATAATTGTGTTTTCCATATTTTATTTTGAAAATCATTTCATCTACTGTGCAGAATCCACTTCCTCTGGAGCAAGGTAACTCTCAAACTTTTTCTCTTCTCTGATGCTTCTTACAATGTTCTACTGTGATAAGAAGTGAAGAGCATGTTTCAATTTACTTTGATAATTAAGTTTCTCTATTTTACATGCATATGTAATCGTATGGTATGCTTTGGCTGGGTTTTCTCATTTAAGTTGGATTCATTAACTTTTCTGTACTCTAAGGGCGCATGCCAACTATCCGATAAAAGTACAGAATATGTCATATATGTTAAAGGATTGAATTGATCATGCCAATATCACTGTTGCACTGTTTAGTCACTAATAGGCATGCTTCATCTAGAAATATCTTGCCAATTGAATAAAAAGTTTCTAGGTTCACGAAAGTTATCATTAAAATTGCAAGAAACTAAACATTTCTCTTACCATTTTGATATAATGATTGCTGAATGGATTGCAGATGGCCAGAACAAAGCAAGTTGCACCAAGTCTCCTTGTCACCACTTCACCAACAAGAAGTTCCAGAAGAAATAAGGGAAAGAGGCCACACACTGATAACCAAGACAATGCCCCAAAATTCAGGAACAAGGATAAGAGTAATCGTTATGAGGACATCTCCAACTGGACCTTCATACTAGAACGAAATGTGGATTTGGCCTTGGGAGATTGTGATAACTTTCTACAAGTTATACGGAGGAGAAATTGGTTGAAGATATGCTACCCAAGAGAAAAGTATGACCCAGAAATTGTCAGAGAGTTCTATGCTAATGCTTGGACAAGGGATGGAACAGGAGATAGAAAGACTTATGTGAGGGGAACTTGGCTCTCCTATGACAGGGATGAAATCAATTTTTACTTAGGCAGCATTATGAACCTAGGAGAGGGAGAGATATGTGAATATGCTGCTATGCTTGCAAGAAACCAACTCATTGCCACGAGTGATCTTGAAGCAGCCATATGTATTCCAGGGCATGACTTTCAGATGGGGCAAGGAGAAAACCCACTACGAGTTCTAAGAAAAGACATGACCTCTATCTCTCAAGTATGGACTTCCTTTTTGTTTGCTAACATAGCACCAAATGCCCATGTTTCTGATCTAATTTTCAGCAGGTGTTATTTATTATACTGCATTTTACAAGATGACATTTCCATTGATCTGGCCTAAATACTCTCTGATGAAATTCACAAATTTGTGATTGCTGACCAAAAATATTCTCAGGTAGGCCAGAAGGTAAAAGGGAGTCTGGGTTTCCCTGCTTTTATTACTGATTTTTGTGCAGCACATGACATTGAGGTACAAGACCTCAAACCTATCAGGCCCTCCATAGATAAACACTTCATTGAGCGATATTGCAGCACCCAAGAAGCCCAACCAGAGCCACAGCCAGCACCACTACAGGCAGGACCAGAACCTACCCCTCCTCCTCTCAGCATTGCTTGGCCTGGGGACAAGCCTCCTTTTGTGGGAGGGGGTAAGACTTCACAAGATAGGCCAGGACCTTCTTCACAAGGACCTCCAGAAAGGGACCAGGAAGCAGAGGATGATTCCTCTGAGGATGAGTGAAGAATTTAATACTTTAGTTTCTCATGCTTTAGTTTTTAACTGTTTCATTCTGCTACTTTAATTTTTCTTTCTAATTGACATTGTATAGTTTTACTTTGAATTTTTAGTTTGATACTACTGCAGCATGCTTTGGAATTTTTTGTGATTTTGTGTTATGATTGTACATTTTTGAAAACAACAGCTTTGAAAAACCTAACCAAGATTTAACTTTTTAAATAAGAAAACTTTCTAAGCAATAAAATATTTTTAGACAGTAACACTGATTTTCACAAAGTCAAAATAGTTGAATTAAGAACCAGGGAATTGGAATGAATGTACTTTTGATTGTTTACATGCTTGAACCCTTTTCTGTTAGAAAAAGGAAGTAAGCCTTATAACCTGGTGAGAAGTGAGAAATTTAAACACTGAGAGTCTCACTAGAATTCATCAAATTGCATTGACTAATTTTCTAATTAACCTTTTTCTTAAGAAATACGCAAGGAAATGATCAAGGCAATTTTGAAAACACAGTTAGCCTAGAGCCAAAAAGCTACCCTGATAAAAATATCCTATTCTTTGGTAGCCCATTTTGAGCCAAAAATTTTATTCTATAAAAATACCCTGAGCTAAGCATGAGAAGCAAAAATCTTACCTTATCTGCATGCTTATTTTGAAAAGAGCATAAAATACTTTTTCAAAGGGTGATGAAAGAAATGGAGGCAGAAAAAGAAAATGCATAAAGAAAAATAGTAAGCTCTCCAAAAATTTATGAAAGAGCTGGAGGAAATCAAAGGAAAATAAAGAATTCTGAAGTTTAAATTCAAAGAAGAAGCCTTCTAAATTGTTAACAATTAACTAAAAGTACTTATGCTCTTCTTTGTACATGCGATTTGAAATCCAAGAAAAACCAAGAATTCTTGTTAACCCAGCCTCATTACAACCTTAAAAGACCTTTTTGATCCTTCCTGTTCTTTTGAATTTTGGTTTGATTGGAAATGACTGGCAATGTTAACTAACCAGTTCTAATGATGGATGAGTGAAATAGGCACCTGGTAAGAATTAATGAGAAGCTCCTTATTCTTACAGCAAGTGGTTACTTGCCTTGTGAAAAATTAAATGGTGCATTGCATTTCAAAGGAATGGGTATTAAGGATGTTATTTGCCTAAAAGAAGTCAAACTGTGATTACTGTCTTTAAAATTTTGTTTGCAACTGAATCTGATCTTCATGATTGCTTAAATCCAAATTCTTTTGCTTGAGGACAAGCAAAACTCTAAGTTGGGGAGAGTTTGATAAGTGCTTATTGTGCATTGATTTCATGCTTCAATTAAACTCATTTTTTGCAAAGAACTTAATTAAATTAGTAAATAATTGAGCATGATTTTGATTATAAATAATATATTGTGTAAAAAAGCTTGATTTGTCAAAATCTGGAAGAAAGTTGTCAAAAGTTTTGAAAAAACCAAGAAGCACCAGAGCATCAAGCCAAGGGCGCTTGAGCGTGGCACACCGCACGCTTGAGCGTAAAAACACTACGCGCTTGAGCGTAACCTGGGACGCTTGGGCGTGACAAGTTGAAGAAGAAGCAGGAGTCCTCACGCTTGAGCATGGCCTCAGACGCTTGAGCGTGGGAAAAACAGAAGGCCTACGCTGCCTTTGCGCTCAAGCGAAACTGAAAAACTCAACAACAACAGCCTTTCACGCTTGAGCGCGAGCCCGAGCTCGCTTGAACGTGACCCTGGGTATGACTAGCACGCTTGAGCGTGGACTGAGTGTGGCTTGGGCGTGGCTTGAATATGGTTTGACAAGGAGAACACGCTTAAGCGTGGCTAAGCTTGGGTTAAGCGAGAGGCAAACAGTGGGCACCAGGACCTTTCACGCTTGAACGTGACCATTGAGCTTAAACGTGACTCATGCAGCATGGGACTTTCAATTTAATATTAACCAATGGTGGGATGCCATCTCAACCACTTCCTTGTGTTGCTGCATGTCTCGAATATTCTTTCATGGGCATCATGCAAGTGGAAAAGGAGAGCATGCACATAACTTCTATAAATCAAACAGAGAACAGATCAGAAAATCATCATCTCCTGCATCCCACCATCTTCCACCCAAAATCACCCATTCATTCCCCTGTTTTGGTTATATTCATTTCCTTTTTGTTAAGTGAAAATGCAAGGCATGAGTAACTAATTTTCCTTTATGGGATTGGTTGTAATCCATTCAATCCTGAAGTAACGCTGCTGTAAGTTTTTGTGTGTAATGAGATTTGATAAGTTTCTGTATTTCCTTCTACGTTTAATGCCTGAAAGTACTTGATCACTATTTTCTTGTTTTAAGTTTTCTCAAGTATGCTGGGAAGTGGCTTTTGAAAGCAAATATGAATGAAATACTTATTATGAGTAGGTAGCCAGGGATGGCATCTAACGTAATAAACGTCAAAACAATCGATCGATAATGCTGGGATGATTTCAAAGTGGATGAGGGATCAGCGGTTTGAAATCATTCTTATGAATTTTGTAGTCGAGGGATCAATGCAAATGACTTTGATTGTGACGTAGAAATTATCTTTTCAAGTCACTTACATAAAAACTTATGCAACTTACAGAAGGTGAGATGTGATGAAACCAATCCCTATTTTACAAAACTGATTTTTCTCAACACGATTCACTGTTGTCTTTTGCAAATTTTACTTTCTGTTATTTATACTTTTTTATCAGCATCATTCACAACAAACTAAAACAAAATCTTCTGTCAAATCAATTCAAAACTAAGATTTTCATGCTAACACCTCCTCAGTGGAATGACATCTATACTATATTACAACCTCTGTGTTTAAACTTGGCATAACTATTCCATTGAGTTTATATTATACAATCTTGATTCTCTTTCCTTGAACTCTTCATTCCTTTATATGAAAATAACATACCAGAGGTCAATAGAAGATGGGAAGAGGAACTACCTGGAGCCCTATGGGCATATCACTCCACCCCCTACTTGTCGATCTTGGAGACCTAATTCCGACTTTACTTACAGGGCCGATGCCATGATACCGGTAGAGCTGGGAGAACCCACTATCCGACGCCTCACCTATGATGAAGACCTAAACGACCAAGGAAGACAAGAAGACCTAGATCTCAGCCTAGAACAGTGTGATGTGGCATATGTAAGGATACAAGCAGCCTAACAGAAGTCTACTTAGCGCTGGAACTCCTTTCTCCGACCCTAACCTTTCCGAAAAGGAGACCTTGTGTTGCGTACTGTAGACAATAACTGAAAGCCACAAGACGAGTAAAAATTCGCTGCCACCTGGGAAGGCCCTTACCGAGTCACAGAAGCCATGGGAAAGGGAGCTTATCGCCTAGAAGAGTTATCGGGAAAAGCAATACCGAGAACATGAAACGCTATTCACCTAAAATTTTACTACAATTAGCCATTGTACTATAGGGCACTCTTTTTCCTACCTAAGAGGTTTTTCCCACAAGTTTTTTCTCTCGGGAGGTTTTAACGAGGCCCCCGATACATCAATAAAAGTTTTATTCAATCAAGCAGCGTAGCATACTTAAAGTAGAGCGCGGAATTGATCTCTCGGCAACTACGTTTATGAAACTTAAAAATTATTTAAGTACTAAAGTCCAAGCGTGGAATCGATCCCTCAGCAAATACGTTGATATCTTTAAAGTCCAAGTGCGGAATCGATCCCTCGGCAACTATGTTTATGAAACTTAAAAATCGTTTAAGTACCAAAGTCAAAGCACAGAATCGATCCCTCGGCAAATACGTTGATATCTTTAAAGTCTGAGTGTGGAATCAATCCCTCAATAACTATGTTTATAAAACTTAAAAATTGTTTAAGTACCAAAGTCTGAGTGCGGAATCGATCCCTCAGCAACTATGTTTATGAAACTTAAAAATCTTTTAGGTACCAAAGTCCGAGCGCGAAATTGATTTCTTCGCAACTATGTTTATGAAACTTAAAAATTGTTTAAGTACCAAAGTGCAAGCGCAGAATTAATCCCTCGGCAACTACGTTTATGAAACTTAAAAATCGTTTAAGTACCAAAGTACAAGCACGGAATCGATCCCTTGGCAAATATATTGATATCTTTAAAGTCTGAGGGCGGAATCAATCCTTTGGTAACTACGTTTATGAAACTTTAAAATCGTTTAAGTACTAAAGTTTGAGCGCAAATCGATCCCTCGGCAAATACGTTCATATCTTTAAAAGTCTAAGCACGGAATCGATCCCTCAGCAAACTACGTTTATAAAACTTAAAAGTCGTTCAAGTACCAAAGTCCGAGCGTGGAATCGACCCCTCCGTAAATATATTCATGAAACTTAATAATCAAAGCCCGAAAGCGGAATTCATCGTCTCGGCAAAAAACAATCACCCGAACGACATGCACACATAAGAATAATTTAAGAAAATGGTAAATTTCATTAAGATTAAAGGACAAGTTCTACAAAACATGAAAAAAAATTACAACAAACCCCTAGGGGTTAGCGCTAGCAAATTATTCCCAGCCCTCAGGAGCCCCTTGTTCATCACCTTCATCATCAGAATTAGGAAGGGCAATAATCTGGCCATTAACCACAACCTTGGAGGGATCAAGTCCTTCAAAGTTCAACTCAAGGGATGGATTCAAAACCTCAATCTGCCTCTGGCAAAGAGTGAAGGCGTCATGGTATTTCACAGTTATATCCTTTTTAGCCTATTCCAGTCGGAGGCTTGATTCTTTCTTCAGAGATTCTATATCCTCCTAAGCCTTTTTGAGGTCCTTCTCCAACTCCTACTTCTTTAGGGATAGCATGTTATAAGTCCCTTCCACTTCCTCCACACGCCTGTCCCAGGAAGGGCACCTATCCTCTATAGCGGATAATTTCAACTCGGCCAATGCCCGGCCAGACTGGGTGATCTCCAAGTCACTCTTCGACCGAGCCAGGTCTTCTTTCACTTCATGATCAACCTCGCCGCGTCAGACAATTCACTGTCCCTCTCTTCTTTCTCCTTGCTCAAGTGCTTGTTCCCCCTTTTCAACTGCTCGTTCGCCTACTTTAAAGTTTTATTCTCACGAGTCAAGTTGCCCAATTACTTCTCCAATGACTGAGTCATCGATATTACCCAGAGGCCAAACATCTTAACGGCCTGACATATAGCAATCAAAGTAGAACAAGCATACTTTTCCTCATCCTCCTTAAACAACACCGCGCGGTCCACAAAGCACGGAGTTGGGAAGTGTGCATCCCATAGCGAGCGTGTTGAATTCCCTTCGGTGGTCATTGACCCATAAAAGCTCCTGAAAGGCAATCAGAGGCATCTGCCTCACTGGGCACTGATCCCATAATCTGCTCGGCAGTAATGGCAGTGGAGGAACCTTCGGGACCTCAGAAACCTACACTACAGGAACCACCCTGCTTCCTCCAGGGCCCTCCACGCGGCCAGAATCAGGGAGCGATTGAGAGTTATCGGGAACCTCCTGGCGTGACCTCTTCTACACGTGGCCTACTTCTTACTCCAGCAGTGATTGAGCTGGCATGATGGTTAGCGGAACAACGGCAGTAGGGACCATAGCCCGACTCAAGCCTGGGGCAGAGGCAAAGGTGGAGCTCATATTCTTTACGCCTACTTTCTTGCCAGCGTCCTTGGAACTGGCATCTTCATAACGCTTCCTTAAAGCCCTCATCGACAAGGAGTGGGGGCCATATCGTTTGTGAAAACACAAAAGACAAAAGAGGGGTCAACACTAGGCATAACAAACATTAACCACAAAGCAGAACTACCGTATTACTTACAAATCTAGGAAGCCAAGGCATCTGAATTGGGAGAAAGGGCGATCAATGCCTGAGAGCTGAAATAAACTCCCACATCCTCAGACAAGAATTTCACATCTGAGTGATCGGACACAGTTAAATCGTCCCACAACACCTAAAATTGCTCTAGATTCTAGGTCCAGTATAGGGGAAATAAGGGAATGGAATCGGTACCGTGTAGGAAGTCCTCCTGAGGCAAATCCATGCCCACACAAAGTTTGAAAAATCTAGTCTTGAAGTTCTTGTACAACTGGTCAAAGGCCCGAATTAAATTCCGATGGGCCACTCCGCTCAAGGAAATCCATCCTAAGGCAAACCCTGCCTTAGGCACCTTAGCTTGGAAAAAATAGAAGAAAAGAGGAACAGAGGCGTCCCGACCAAAATACTCACAAACGAGTTCGAAAGCCTTAACAAAGGCCCACCCGTTGGGATATAGTTGGGGTAGGCGCGATGTTGAGGGCGTTTAGGACACCGATCTCAAAAGCAGAAAAAGGACAAGATGGATGGAGGTGAGAAAATGTCTCATAGACACAAGCAAAATCTTCTTCACTCAGGTTAGTGTGCTGGTGGCAAACTTGGTCAGTGGGAGAACAAGTCACGTTTTCCACATTCGGGGCTAACTCAGAGTGGCTAAAACTCTCCCTCTCCCATAATTTTCCTATAGACTCCTCATTTTGGAAGACGGGGGGATGGCTAAAACCTCATCTTTTAAAAAACTATAGGATACTTTAGTGATAGAGGCCATGATACTATTGGAATGAAGGAAATAGCAAGGAAGAAGGGGGTACTAACCTATTTAGTATAGAAAACTAAAGGAGGCAATAGAAATACTGAAGAAAGAAAACAAGTGGGAACTGGAAACAGAAGCAAAGAAGAAAGGAATAAGAAGCAAAGGTAGGGAGGGAAACAGTGGTAAGTGAAAAACCAAAAGAAACTCCACGAGAGGGATATTTATACCTTGAGAGAAGACAAGAGACAACTATTCATCATCAAGGCAATCCAACGGTTGCAGATCCATCCAGTGCGATGATAATTAAATAGGAAAATGAAAAGTCATGGAGATCCAACAGTTGGGGTTTCATCTAGTGTGATTACAATTGAAGGGCCATAAATGAGAGTCATATGAAGAGACAAGAAGATCCAACAAAGACGAACCCGCTGGTTATGACCATCCAGTGAACTTTTTAGGCAGCCACTCTATTAAGATCAAACAGCACCCCTAACACTTCGAGGTACGTCATTAATGTTTTGGAGAATATAAAAACATCACAATTATTAGGCTTATGCATGCTCATTAAAACGTAAACAACGGTTGATCACCTGGTGCCAAGTGGGATGATCAGGCCACAACTGGTGACAATTGACGTCACCCCCACGTGTCAAGGCAGAGTCTTTAGGAAGAGTCTTCAATCAGAGTCTTCACTCAGAACCTTCACTCAAAATCCTCACTCGGACGCTTCACTTAGAGTCTTCACTCAGAAGCTTCACTTAGAGTCTTCACTTGGAAACTTTACTCAGAGTCTTCACTCGAAAGCTTCACTCAGAATCTTCATTCAAAAACCTCACTCGGAGTCTTCACTTAGAAGCTTCACTCAGAGTCTTCACTTAGAAGCTTAACTCAGAATCTTTACTCAGAAGCGTCACTCAAAATCCTTATTAAGGAATCTTCACTTAGAGTTTCCACTCGGAACCTTTACTCAGCCACTTCACTCAGCTTCACTACCAAGACTCGTGGTTGGGGGCTCCTGTTCCCTCCATGGGGTCGGGGGCAGGCCCTAGAACACCCCTGATTTTCTGTACTCGAATCCCAATGTGATCGTCATAATTAATAAAATTGTGAATAAATTTTTTGCGTTTGAAAATATTTCCAATACTCTACCATGATCATATCAAGACCCGAATCACAGAAAACCAAAGAGTGAGATTAGAAACCTGTAACTGGATCGATAAATAGTTTGCCCATTCGGTATACAAAAATAACAGAGTTTACAGCAGAAGAAGAATGTGTATATCGGGCGCACGCCTAGTCCCATATATGACGATATGAGAAAAGGCTCGGCAAGCATGCAATGGCATATAGTAAGCCTTATATACAACCATCATCGTTTTACATAATCAAATAAGCATGCAATGCCCATGATGTATGTATATACCTATCTATATGACCGTGCAATATACATCTCCAACATTCATATTTATAATAGACCATAACCAGCCCAACTTTAAATTCATAAGTCCCCACTATTAGGATATCCTCCAAGCGTATACATATTCACAATTCGTTCATCAATATCAATAATTACAACATCATGATATTCATTTTATACATAACTCATTAAATTACAAGGCTACCGGCCAAGGCATTCCTCTACAACTATTTACCTTCTCAAAAGCTTTACATCATAAACGTCCTCATCCCATGGTATTCCTGTATCAATACTAAAAAGTGGACCACATGGGAGAGTGAGTTATACATTTCAAATGACGATATGAATACAATTGAAATTATATGCATATGCATATCAACATCATGTATGCTTTGCTAAACACATCAACAATCATCATAGATTATTAATTCAACAAGATATATTCATTTCATGCTTATTCATCAAGTCATAGCAAAGCAAGCATATACACATTTATAACACCTCCACTATGGGCCATCATCATCAACATAGACCATTCTGGTCTTTCATCAAAGCCACCATGGGCTAACATCATCATTGTCAATCATAACAAATACGCCCTTCATTACATTGGGCCATATCATACATATCGTCATATTCAACATCATTTCAATATTCATATCATTTATTACTTTTATATGGTCTTTCGATATATTAATTACTCATCTCATCGACACCATCTCATCAATCAACATCATAATCTGGCATATCTCCATGCTATATGCAAATGCTCTTATGGCTAATGCATATGCACAATGGAATAATCAACAACAAATGCAGATCCGACTGTGGGAAAATAACACCAATTGTAGGTACAAGCATGATCACATACCATGCCCCTACTGCAGTAGTAAAATGTGTACACATATATCATAATGCATGCATATTCACCATATTTTTACTGGTACCAAACCGCATCACCCATTATGCAACACCTGGTCATTTTCACCATGACCGCGGTATACAACATATTCAACATATGGTGTTGCGGGCCAACCATGATTCTCAACATGGCAGCTGTGATCCAAAGGACCACCGGGGACACCTGCTCCTCAAGAGCCATGCCCCACAAGGGTCAACCACATGCAGCTCCCCGTAGCTCAGCATGGACAGCTTTGTGACTTACACACCAAGTCACAGGGGAACAACATAAATGCTCGTGCACTGAGCCGCCCTCCCACTGGGCCAACCGGGGGAATCCCCTAATATTCCAACACCGGCAGCTATGATATGCCATGGATACAATGCAATGTAAATGCATTCTCACTCTGTGCATCCTAAATGCCACTCATCAAACATCATCATCATCATCATAATCACCAACACCACCATACACCTTAGTGGATTTTATCATTGTTGGTTTCATAATTATTATTTTCAAGTTTTAATGTGGCATTTCCATCGTAACATATTTCACATATATTTCACATCATACACGCAAGTCAATACTTGCAAACAGCCACTAGGGCATTTCAACATCACATATTATTCATCGATATTATCACACTTCATTTAGTGGATTTTCATCTCATTATTCATTACCATTGTTCAAGTATACACATATGTATATATAATCGTGTGGCATTCACAACATTTTCAATTTCATATTTCATACCACACATACAAGGCCATGCTAGTATCACACACAATGGTATGCAGCAATTCATCATTATAAATATGCACCTCTTTGTGCAAGAAAGTGCTCAACCTCATCATCTATCATATTTTAATGTCATTTATTTATCCCTTCGTGATTTCAATCCGCTCTAGGATATATTTCATAATCCCATCATCATAATCTCATTATTACCCTTTCACTATTATATTCAGGTGGCAAATACATCATAATTCATTATTTTAAATCAGGGAGTTAATACACAATTAATTAATTCTCATGTGCCCAATCAACCTTAAACACCACCATGTTTTATCCTTAACATTTTACCTCTCATACATCCCTTATTCGTCTCAGGTTCACCACATAATGCCAAGAAAGAGGATTTAAAAATAAACCTGCCACCATCAACATTGCGTAAAGTACATTCTGGTGGAAACTTGCTCAAGCGAGATACACATCCGCTTGAGCGAGACAGGTTGGGTTCGCCTGGGCGACCCTCCTTCGCGTAAGCTAACAGCATCCAGTAGCGTTTTCACGCTCACTCGCTCGAGCGAATCACCTTCAGACTCGGTCACTCGCTCAAGCGAAATTACACCAGTAATCATTTCCACACTCGGTTTTCACTCGGTAAATTGATTCAAAACTGACTCATCTCACTTGGTTGTTCACTCGGTAAAGTCAATCAAACCAACTCCCAACCCTCGGGTTTTCACTCGATAGATTCTTCTTGAAACCGGCTCAAAGCACTCAGGTTTTCCACTCAGCAAAATCATTCTGACCGACCCAACATTCACTCGGCCAACACATTCCAGGGCCGACTCACACTCACATAGTCTATCACTCGGCTAATTACTCCAAAACCGACTCATCACCCGATCGGTCCCCACTCGGTAATTCATCCCAACACCGACTCAACTCCTGATCAGTCCTCACTCGGTGAATTATTTTAAAACCCACTCTTCTCTCTTGTAGTCTTTCACTCGGCAAATTAATTCAAGACTGACCATTACTCACCCAAACTTCCACTCGATTAATTCATTCTAAATCCAAGTCTTCGCTCACACAGGTTCCACTCGGCATTCCTTCACTCGGAATCAGGAGTTCCATTCACTCGGGAATGATAGCTATTCCACTCGGAATCCATAAACTCTCCTTACTCAGAATAACTCTGACTTCTCCTCACTCGGAGGAATTCACTAAGCTGATTCACTCGGGTTTATTTAAATCTTAACCACTCAGGATATAGAACCTCATTCACTCGGATTATGTATCTCTCCTATACTTAGAATATATCCCAATCTCAACCATCACAACATTCCTTACCTCTGAGGTGGTTCACTCGGATTTATCTAATATTTAGCCTCTCTAAATATTTAGCTAAGACACCCCAATCAAAACCATCATAATCACTCTTCTTTCGGAAGAGGTTCACTCGGGACTTCCACTCAGAAATACCCAAACCTTTCCCCACTCGGGGTTTTCTCTCGCTAAGATCCCACTCGGATTAGATTTATCAAAATGGGCCTCTCAAAACACATTTCTCTCTGAGTCCTCTTAAGTCTTCACCACTCGGAAAAGGCCCAATGGCTATAGCCCCACTCAGAATTACATATTAGAAGGCACTCCACTCGGCACAGGTTACACTGGACTCGGAAATCCCCCATTCGGGACTCCACTGCCCAGATCATCACATTCACGAGCCTGCTACTCGGATTATATACATTTCCTCACTCGGAAAACCATGGCTCGGACATGAGTCACTCGGGGATTCACTCAGAAGTTTTACCCCACTTAGTTTATTTCCAAAACTCCTACTTAGACAAAGTTTGTTCAGAGACTTACCCAATCACCATTCACTTGGCTCGCCTGGGTGAATGTCATCCTTCAAGACTCGTCGCTCAAGCGAATTTCATCCAATAGCTAATTCCCTACTCCCTCGCTCGGGCGAGGCCCCATTCGCCTGAGCGAATTTCCTCCAGTATCTAAACACTGATACTGGGACAGTTCCGCTTGAGCGGAGAACTAGCTCGCTTGGGCGAGACAGGTCCAGGAACCAATTCTCTGAAGCAGTGGGACTCTCGCTTGGGCGAGATCCCATCTCGCCTGAGCGAGACTATCAGGTCATATGTAGAAATCATCAAATCTTACAACCTAATCCGTGAATTCTCACTCGAAAAATCCTCATTCCACCGCATCAACCACTCTTACTTATTTAATTTTACAAGGGAAAAGGTTTTAACTATAACCCATATTATTTCCTCATTCATCCATATGTTTTCACCATCATTTAGTTCATTCATTTATGATTTGTCACCACCATTCAGTTCACGTTCAGCCAAGGGACCATCAAATACTTAACATCAACCTTGTATAAATACATACATTCTCATGACAATAAACATAAGCCAAGCCATCATTCATCACTTCATTAAATCAATCATATAAGGCATTTATGGCAAGGTATTGCATGAGTTCAACATTCACATAACTAACAATCATTCACTCATGCAAATTTGAAATGCAAACCCCTCTCCTACCTCGAGAGAAGAACCGCCACGCGATTACATCGATCATTCCGCATCATCACCCGAAATGCAACCCTCAAGCTTAGGCTCCACCAAAACAAAAATGAAGTGGGGAAGAAGAAGAAGATGATCCCACAAGCTCCCAAGCTCCATAAACGCCATTCAAGCCTCACAAATCCAAGCTTTTGTATTATGTTTGATGAAAATAGGTATAGAAGAGGGTGGGTTTTGGATTTGGAGGTGAAGAGAGTGGAAGAGAAGAGGAAAATGAAGAAGAAGAGAAAGAGGAGTGTGCTGCCGAAATTGAAGGGAAAAAGGGAGAGAAAGTGTATAAACATTGGACATTGTCCAATGGGTAAAACCATGTCTCATTTGCTTTTGTCCATTGTGCCATAAAATCCCATATCTAATGGGTAAAAGAGTGAAAGGTGAGAGGGAGAAAGACCACGGCTGAAATGAAGAGAAGAAGGAAATTTTCATTTTCTTTTTAATCTCATTTGTTTCGTATTTTCCCCGGTTATTAACATATGTCAATTCCAATTAATTATTTCTTTGACACAAAAAATTATTCCAACTACACTATCGTAACCATAATAATTTTCTAAACATCCTAGACCCATCAAACATCTAATTAAATCAAGTGGGTCCCACATCACCAGTTGATTCATCCAGTTCCGGTAAATCTTGATTTACCGATAATTCACCTCTAATGTTTAACAGCATCTCCCATAATTATTTGACCATAAACCATCCATTATCATCATTCAACAAATTTAGTTTATTTTAAAAATCTGGGATGTTACAATCCACCCCACCAACAAGAAACTTCGTCCTCGAAGTTTAACATCAGCATATATCATAAAGCCACACTTCGGCCACACATCAATAGAGTCTAATGACACCAAGAAATAATATTGAACTTCCCAAAGTCCACAGGATGTGATCATCATCACTCCTTCAATCAAATATGATACTTCATATACATATCAAAACCAGTCATCACTCATCAATTTTCAAGTTTGTTCATCATTACCTTCATAGTCATATCTAGTACTACCGGATAGGTTCAATACATTTACCATAAGCAGTTACAACACTGCACTTGCGCGGTCTATATGTTGCTGCATCCGACATATAGGAAGGTGTCCCAATCCCGTAGTGGTTACCACAAACACATGAGATCGACGCATAAGCGCACGTTGCCACAATGCCTATGGCATGTAGAGACATATCAGGATAAGTACCTTCACGTCATGTCGCTCATGATTCATGTCAATTCAAATAATACTCCTTCATACACGAGACTTCCTAAGAAGTCACACAAGCCCATGAGTAATACACTCACATCATATCATCATTTAACCATAATCCGGCGTAAATCATGCCATACAATTCACCAATTATCATCCATCATAACCCTATATGGATACATCAACCATAGATTTCTAGTCATCATAGGGTAATCACCCCACCATTGGACTTCACCCTTCTCGAAGTCATAGTAAAATAACTTAGAATTCGTTTATCTAGTCCGAACATTATCGGTCATAATTCGATTTAAGCCTAAACAAATCACCAAATTCACATTAAAATCTCCCACACTGGTGGGTCTTCCTCATTTATCATAGCCAATGCTAAGTTATACCCCAAATTCATCATCATTATTCACCAAGTATATAGGGGTTTATGTTTTCATTTCAAATCCAATCACACATCAGCTCTAGCCTCAACAACTCATTTCATAATTTATTTCACTACGGCTCATTCGTTCACAAGATTCGATCCTTCATGAGGCTCGAATGTTCAAGGGTCACGGAGTACCCATTGTGGAATACTTCCACCACAAATAATTCACCAAACATAGCTCATAGAAACATCATAGAACCTAGACCACCATAGGGTCAAATTCAATAAGGTTCGATCGTTCAAGATCATTTTGAGTCATTCGGGGTTACCACACTTAGTGGGTCACAACTAAATCAATCATCCACCCGATTCATAAACATGAAACCGAGTCCAACCCCAACCATGTGCTAATAAAATTTTATATTCCACAAACATATCATGGCTATGAGCCACTTCATAATTCATAAAAGAGACCCAAACAAATAATTCAATCTCAATACACATTCATATCAAGGTCTCAACATCTCATACTTGATTACCATATCAATTCACATTTAACATCCCCTATCCGAGATCAACATTCGGCATAGGTCCATCCTCAAATCAATTCATATTCAATATATCATATCCGTGATCATACATGGTTCAATTTCATCATCATTTAAAGTCATACTCAAATATCAATATTCAAATGCATAATATCAATGTATTCGTCATTCGAAGGAAATAGTGTAAGGAACTTGACCAGACTTACACAAACAACCATATCAATTACATTCAGGGATTCATCCATAAATATATTCAATCTCATGATTCATCAAGTTTTCCAATGAGCAACTATGCTCCATGAATGCTTCATAATTGCATCCTACAACCTCAATGATATTGGACATACATCCATAAACATCAATCATATCTTCTAACTCATAATCTCATAAAGTGTCCTCAATGAGCATCCATCTCAAGTCAACCTTAACGATTCACAATAATCCTCACTAAGCAATAATGGCCTTATAATCAATTCAAATCTCTTAGACAATTAGTCATCCTCAAATCCATATAGGGCAATCAAGACCTCAATATGTCATCACCCTCTACATAGTTATCAATCTTAAATCTATGCAGAACAATTATATTCCAAAAATCACCAAAGTATTCCAATATTGAGCAATCGTGCTCCAACCATCCATAACATCAACTTTCATATCAATCAACCATGTAGTGACAATGATCAAGATCTCTAATTCAGAGCAAAATATGCTCTGACACCAGATTAGAACACCCCTGATTTTCTGTACTCGAATCCTGATGTGATCGTCATAATTAATAAAAGTACGAATAAATTTTTTGCGTTTGAAAATATTTCCAATACTCTACCATGATCACATCAAGACCCGAATCACAGAAAACCAAAGAGTGAGATTTAGAAACCTGTAACTGGATCGATAAATAGTTTGCCCATTCGGTATACAAAAATAACAGAGTTTACAGCGGAAGAAGAATGTGTGTACCGGGCGCACGCCTAGTCCCATATATGACGATATGAGAAAAGGCTCGGCAAGCATGCAATGGCATATAGTAATCCTAATATACAACCATCATCGTTTTACATAATCAAATAAGCATGCAATGCCCATGATGTATGTATATACCTATCTATATGACCGTGCAACATATATCTCCAACATTCATATTTATAATAGACCATAACCAGCCCAACTTTAAATTCATAAGTCCCCACTATTAGGATATCCTCCAAGCGTATACATATTCACAATTCGTTCATCAATATCAATAATTACAACATCATGATATTCATTTTATACATAACTCATTAAATTACAAGGCTACCGGCCAAGGCATTCCTCTACAACTATTTACCTTCTCAAAAGCTTTACATCATAAACGTCCTCATCCCATGGTATCCCTGCATCAATACTAAAAAGTGGACCACATGGGAGAGTGAGTTATACATTTCAAATGACCATATGAATACAATTGAAATTATGTGCATATGCATATCAACATCATGTATGCTTTGCTAAACACATCAACAATCATCATAGATTATTAATTCAACAAGATATATTCATTTCATACTTATTCATCAAGTCATAGCAAAGCAAGCATATACACATTTATAACACCGCCACTATGGGCCATCATCATCAACATAGACCATTCTAGTCTTTCATCAAAGCCACCATGGGCTAACATCATCATTGTCAATCATAACAAATACGCCCTTCATTACATTGGGCCATATCATACATATCGTCATATTCAACATCATTTCAATATTCATATCATTTATTACTTTTATGTGGTCTTTCGATATATTAATTACTCATCTCATCGACACCATCTCATCAATCAACATCATAATCTGGCATATCTCCATGCTATATGCAAATGCTCTTATGGCTAATGCATATGCATAATGGAATAATCAACAACAAATGCGGATCCGACTGTGGGAAAATAACACCAATTGTGGGTACAAGCATGATCACATACCATGCCCCTACTGCAGTAGTAAAATGTGTACACATATATCATAATGCATGCATATTCACCATATTTTTACTGGTACCAAACCGCATCGCCCATCATGCAACACCTGGTCATTTTCACCATGACCGCGGTATACAACATATTCAACATATGGTGTTGCGGGCCAACCATGATTCTCAACATGGCAGCTGTGATCCAAAGGACCACCGGGGACACCTGCTCCTCAAGAGCCACCCCCCACAAGGTCAACCACATACAGCTCCCCGTAGCTCAGCATGGGCAGCTTCGTGACTTACACACCGAGTCACAGGGGAACAACATAAATGCTTGTGCACTGAGCCGCCCTCCCACTGGGCCAACCGGGGGAATCCCCTATTATTCCAACACCGGCAGCTATGATATGTCATGGATGCAATGCAATGCAAATGCATTCTCACTCTGTGCATCCTAAATGCCACTCATCAAACATCATCATCATCATCATAATCACCAACACCACCATACACCTTAGTGGATTTTATCATTGTTGGTTTCATAATTATTATTTTCAAGTTTTAATGTGGCATTTCCATCGTAACATATTTCACATATATTTCACATCATACACGCAAGTCAATACTTGCAAACAGCCACTAGGGCATTTCAACATCACATATTATTCATCGATATTATCACACTTCATTTAGTGGATTTTCATCTCATTATTCATTACCATTGTTCAAGTATACACATATGTATATATAATCGTGTGGCATTCACACCATTTTCAATTTCATATTTCATACCACACATACAAGGCCATGCTAGTATCACACACAATGGTATACAGCAATTCATCATTATAAATATGCACCTCTTTGTGCAAGAAAGTGCTCAACCTCATCATCTATCATATTTTAATGTCATTTATTTATCCTTTCGTGATTTCAAATCCGCTCTAGGATATATTTCATAATCCCATCATCATAATCTCATTATTACCCTTTCACTATTATATTCAGGTGGCAAATACATCATAATTCATTATTTTAAATCAGGGGGTTAATACATAATTAATTAATTCTCATGTTCCCAATCAACCTTAAACACCACCATGTTTTATCATTAACATTTTACCTCTCATACATCCCTTATTCGTCTCAGGTTCACCATATAATGCCAAGAAAGAGGATTTAAAAATAAACCTGCCACCATCAACATTGCGTAAAGTACATTCTGGTGGAAACTCGCTCAAGCGAGATACATATCCGCGTGAGCGAGACAGGTCGGGTTTGCCTGGGCGACCCTCCTTCGCGTAAGCTAACAGTATCCAGTAGCATTTTCACGCTCACTCGCTCGAGCGAATCACCTTCAAACTCGGTCACTCGCTCAAGCGAAATTACACCAGTAATCATTTCCACACTCGGTTTTCACTGAGTAAATTGATTCAAAACCGACTCATCTCACTCGGTTGTTCACTCGGTAAAGTCAATCAAACCGACTCCCAACCCTCGGGTTTTCACTCGGCAGATTCTTCTTGAAACCGACTCAAAGCACTCAGGTTTTCCACTCAGCAAAATCATTCTGACCGACCCAACATTCACTCGGCCAACACATTCCAGGGCTGACTCACACTCACATAGTCTATCACTCGGCTAATTACTCCAAAACCGACTCATCACCCGATCGGTCCCCACTCGGTAATTCATCCCAACACCGACTCAACTCCTGATCAGTCCTCACTCGGTGAATTATTTCAAAACCCACTCTTCTCTCTTGTAGTCTTTCACTCGGCAAATTAATTCAAGATTGACCATCACTCACCCAAACTTCCACTCGGATAATTCATTCTAAATCCAAGTCTTCGCTCACACAGGTTCCACTCGGCATTCCTTCACTCAGAATCAGGAGTTCCATTCACTCAGGAATGATAGCTATTCCACTCAGAATCCATAAACTCTCCTCACTCGGAATAACTCTGACTTCTCCTCACTCAGAGGAATTCACTAAGCTGATTCACTCGGGTTTATTTAAATCTTAACCACTCGGGATATAGAACCTCATTCGCTCGGATTATATATCTTTCCTATACTTAGAATATATCCCAATCTCAACCATCACAACATTCCTTACCTCTGAGGTGGTTTACTCGGATTTATCTAATATTTAGCCTCTCTAAATATTTAGCTAAGACACCCCAATTAAAACCATCATAATCACTCTTCCTTCAGAAGAGGTTCACTCGGGACTTCCACTCAGAAATACCCAAACCTTTCCCCACTCGGGGTTTTCTCTCGCTAAGATCCCACTCGGATTAGATTTATCAAAATGGGCCTCTCAAAACACATTTCTCTCTGAGTCCTCTTAAGTCTTCACCACTTGGAAAAGGCCCAATGGCTATAGCCCCACTAAGAATTACATATTAGAAGGCACTCCACTCGGCACAGGTTACACTGGACTCGGAAATCCCCCATTCGGGACTCCACTGCCCAGATCATCACATTCACGAGCCTGCTACTCGGATTATATACATTTCCTCACTCGGAAAACCATGGCTCGGACATGAGTCACTCGGGGATTCACTTAGAAGTTTTACCCCACTTAGTTTATTTCCAAAACTCTTACTTAGACAAAGTTTGTTCAGAGACTTACCCAATCACCATTCACTTGGCTCGCCTGGGCGAATGCCATCCTTCAAGACTCGTCGCTCAAGCGAATTTCATCCAATAGCTAATTCCCTACTCCCTCACTCGGGCGAGGCCCTATTCGCCTGAGCGAATTTCCTCTAGTATCTAAACACTAATACTGGGACAGTTCCGCTTGAGCGGAAAACTAGCTCGCTTGGGCGAGACAGGTCCAGGAAGCAATTCTCTGAAGCAGTGGGACTCTCGCTTGGGCGAGATCCCATCTTGCCTGAGTGAGACTATCAGGTCATATACAGAAATCATCAAATCTTACAACCTAATCCGTGAATTCTCACTCGGAAAATCCTCATTCCACCGCATTAACCACTCTTACTTATTTAATTTTACAAGGGAAAAGGTTTTAACTATAACCCACATTATTTCCTCATTCATCCATATGTTTTCACCATCATTTAGTTCATTCATTTATGATTTGTCACCACCATTCAGTTCACATCCAGCCAAGGGACCATCAAATACTTAACATCAACCTTGTATAAATACATACATTCTCATGACAATAAACATAAGCCAAGCCATCATTCATCACTTCATCAAATCAATCATATAAGGCATTTATGGCAAGGTATTGCATGAGTTCAACATTCACATAATTAACAATCATTCACTTATGAAAATTTGAAATGCAAACCCCTCTCCTACCTCAAGAGAAGAACCGCCACGCGATTACATCGATCATTCCACATCATCGCCCGGAATGAAACCCTCAAGCTTAGGCTCCACCAAAACGAAAATGAAGTGGGGAAGAAGAAGAAGATGATCCCACAAGCTCCCAAGCTCCATAAACGCCATTCAAGCCTCACAAATCCAAGCTTTTGTATTATGTTTGATGAAAATGGGTATAGAAGAGGGTGGGTTTCAGATTTGGAGGTGAAGAGAGTGGAAGAGAAGAGGAAAATGAAGAAGAAGAGAAAGAGGAGTGTGCTGCCGAAATTGAAGGGAAAAAGGGAGAGAAAGTGTGTAAACATTGGACATTGTCCAATGGGTAAAACCATGTCTCATTTGCTTTTGTCCATTGTGCCATAAAATCCCATATCTAATGGGTAAAAGAGTGAAAGGTGAGAGGGAGAGAGACCATGGCTGAAATGAAGAGAAGAAGGAAATTTTCATTTTCTTTTTAATCTCATTTGCTTCGTATTTTCCCCGGTTATTAACATATGTCAATTCCAATTAATTATTTCTTTGACACAAAAAATTATTCCAACTACACAATCGTAACCATAATAATTTTCTAAACATCCTAGACCCATCAAACATCTAATTAAATCAAGTGGGTCCCACATCACCAGTTGATTCATCCAGTTCTGGTAAATCTTGATTTACCGATAATTCACCTCTAATGTTTAACAGCATCTCCCATAATTATTTGACCATAAACCATCCATTATCATCATTCAACAAATTTATTTTATTTTAAAAATTCGGGATGTTACAGGCCCCACGACCCCTGCAATACCCCCACGTTGGTAGAAGGATGATCACCCCCGTATTAGCTTAATGGGCCAGGCCTATGTTTGTAGCCTAGGTATATATATGACTCATAACCGCGTGATGTAACTTAAGTAACACATAATAATAAGATAATAAACCTAATCCCTAGGGGATTTCTCTAGGGTTTTGTGCCTATTTTCTATGTGTGAACATAATGTAAAACCAAATAAATGCTAACAGAGAACTCAAACCCTCTTGATCGAAAAATCAATCCCTTTCTTGAAAATCAAATTGAACAATAGCTCTTAGGAATTAGTAGGTTCATATGCCATCTACAACATTTAATGCAAATCTTTTCCCAATTATGAAGTTTTGTTCCTAAGGTGGGTTTTTCTAAATTATTAGTAGTTTCCTCTCGGATTCTTACTAACGTAGTCAATTGTTAAAAAACCACGTTCAATTTGTAAATTGAATCCATAAGCATTGTGAAAACCCAATTAACCCTTAACCTAAAATCTTTTGATTACCAATATTATTTAAATTCATCTACGCTTATCTTTAAGTCATTAGAAGCATTAGTGTCTCATGAAATTGAATAGAAAATAGAACATTCATAACTGAGAAATTCAGAGTATTAGAATTTGATATAAAGCATACTACTCCCTAATCCTAAGAATGAAATTTAGTTCCTCATGGAAGAGGTTTCAATCCCACAAAACATATATTCAAAGCCCAACATTCAAGAATTAAAATTATAAAATAAGGGTTTAGAAAAATAGAAGAGAAGTTCTCACTAGATCCTCTAAATCTTGTGCCCAAAGTCTGAAAATTGTTTTTCCTTGATGTTTTCCTTTAAATCCTTCTTCAAAATTCCCTTGAAAGTGCTCTCTTTTTGTGTCCCAAAGTGTCTCTCTATGTGTGTGTTATAACATTTGAAAATTTTGAAATAAAGGATTAAATTAAGGAAATTAATATTGAATAATTACATGTAAATTATTTGGTGTCCCAAAATATTGGAAATGATTAAATTAAGATTTTTGGGGACTGTTAGTGATTTATTAAGATTGGATAAGTTGAAAATAGGCCCGGTTCAGATATGGGTATCGAACCAAGTATCTCTGATTGAGATGATATTGGTCAGGGCCGTTGAGGATAATATTGGAAGTCTGAATATGTACTTGGAATAATTTTCAGATAAAGTATTGAGCCCAAACAAAGGTCCTATTTGTCTTAAAATAATGAATCTTTAATGTGAAGGTTAAATTAAAACACAAAAGCCCAATTCCCCTCTTCAATTCACGTTGGCTTTTGGACTCCCTTGGCAAACACATTCTATTTCTTTTTTCTCTCTACTTCTTCTTCACTCCTTCTATTCTTCTCTATAGCATATCTTGTACATGTTATGAAATGGTAGATATAATGATGGTTAATTAGAGTTGAAATTGTGTCTTGAATGGTTGATTAATTAGGATTTTACATGTATAATTATGTAGGATCCATTCCGAACGATGAGGTGGGCGTGTCTTATTAGTCAGAATTCTTCTCTTAAGGTAGGAGAGGAGTCCTTATGTTCTAAATGCACGAATTTGAATGGTATTTGATTGCCATATGTGTTGACATGCATGTTGCCTTGCTTGAATTACTATAAGAAATTGTAATGTTGTGTATGATATTGGTGATGTATTTTGGTAACATGCTTTGGTGCATTTAGAATAATCATGGTGTGCTATATCGTAGTGTGAATAGTTTGATAATATGATGTTATATTCATGTCTATCGTAAATGTGAAATGTGTGTTGATGATGTTTGATTGAGAATGGGTGTGAATGAATAGCATGCCTAGTATGATAGTGAAAGATTGATATCATTGTGTTGATGGTGGAATTGAATGATTTGAATAAGAACTATTGAAAATGCCACACAAGTTAAACTAATGATAAAACCTAACAATAATAAATCCACTAAAAACCTTGTGGTGGTGTTGGTAATGATGATGATGATGGTGTTTGATTAGTGGCATGTCTAGGATGCATAGAGTAAAAAATGCATATGATCTGCATTTGCATCCATGGCATACTGCATAGCTGCCGGTGTTGGAATTTTAGGGGACTCCCCCAGTTGGCCCAATGGGAGGGCAGCTCTGTGCACAAGCGATTTGTATTTCCCCTGTGACTTAGTGTGTAAGTCATGAAGCTGCCCATGATGTGCTAAGGGGGGCCACATGTGGTTGACTCTTTGTGGGGGTGGCTCTTGATGAGCAGGTGTCCCCAGTGGTCCTTGGGATCATAGCTGCCATGATATAACTCATGGTTGGCCCGCAACACCATATGTCGAATATGTTGTATATCGCAGTCATGGTAAAAATGACCAGGTGTTGCAATATGGGCGATGCGGTTTGGTACCAGTAAAGGAATTGGTGAAATATATGTAATTTAAGAATAAGTGTACACATTTTACTACTGCAGTAGGAGTATGGTTAGATGATCATACTTGAATCCCATATTTAGTGTTTATATTCCCACAGTCAGATCTGTAATTGTTGAAATATTCCATTGTGCATATGCATTAGCTTAAGAGCATTTGCATATAGCAAGGAAGTATGCCAAAGTTGATGATATATGGTGATGGTTGTGTTGAGAATGGAGAGATGTAATTAAGACAACATAAATCATGTGAGTACCAAATAATAATATGAGACAGATGATGAAATATATAATGGCCTAATTGTTGGAGGTCTAGATCTTGTGTGTGGTTTTATACTTGCTTGATTTACAAAGATGATTGTAATTGTGATGATAGTTAATGATGAGTTATGTATAAATGTAAGTATACATGTTGTAGTACATAAATGCACATGATCTTATGGTATTCATATTCATTCTTTTGGAATGTATGACTCACTCTCTCATGTTGTCCATTTTTAGATTTGTGATGCAGGTCACTCATGGGAGGAGTGAAATCCTTTTGAAGTACATGTATAGCATATAGTGTATATGTATGCTCATTTTGTTATCTAGATTGTAGGAGGTGATTTTGAGGGTCATGTAGGAAAATTGGACCTTGGTGTGTATGGCCAATTTTCATTAATGACCCAAATGATGTAATATGATGAATTATGATGTGTGTTGATGTTAAATTTCATGAATGAATGATGCATTCCATGATTTGTATAATTCAGGAAGTTTATATAGGAGTAATTCAAATTCTACGCATTGAGTGAGTGAGAATTGTTTTAAAGTGTATAAACCATTGAATGAGCCTTTAAATGCTTAAAGAAGCGCAACTAATGCATTAGGATAGGTTAAAATGGTAGGGAATGAGATTTGATATGTTAAGTTGTGCAATTTCACGTTTCTGTACAAGTTCTGCATAACTCGCTCAAGTGAGTGGAAATTCGCTCGAGCGACATACTTGTGAAATAGGTGTATGGCCACTGGCCAAAATTCGCTTAAGCGAATGGAGTCCTCACCTCGCCCAAGCGAGATTTAACTAGAAGCAGAGGTTGGACACTGGACCATTTTCACTCAGGTGAAATGGTCACAGCTTAGGAATCGCTCAAGCCAGATGAAGGGAAAATAGATACTGGATGATTTTCACCCAGCGAGCCTTGCCTCGCGCAAGCCAAAATCGGGCAGTGAGTGCCTAATGCCACTAGAGCAATCTCGCTCAAGCGAGGTGGAACTCGCTGAAGTGAAATTGGCCCCTGAGGCTAATCTTCATTCTTGCTCAAGCGTGTCGCTAGCTCGCCCAAGTGTGGTCCTCGAATCTTGCTCAAGCGAGATGGGTCTAGCTCAATCGAGAGGACCCCCTGATGCTCAATCTTTTTCCTCGCTCAGCATTTTCTGGTTTTGCTCAAGTGTCTCCACGTGAGCTTGCTCAAGCGAGTGTGACTCTCGCTTGAGCAAGTAGCTCTCTGATGCTCCCATTTGCTTTGTTTCTAATAAATTTCATTTCTCTTACATTAAATCTTTTACTTGCATTATCTTAAAGGTATTTTAGACTTATTATGAATCATGGAACCTCATGAAATCCTTTCTCTTAAATTCAATCATGTAACATCAATTTCATTAATCCTTCCGCTGCTTTTAACTTGGAATCTCTCATGAAATCATTTTAATTTGCCCTCTTATATCTTCATATATGGGAGTGGCTTTTCATAGATCCAGGGGTTGAATTGAAAGCTTTACCACTCTAATTATTTGATTAATTAATGATTTATAAAACGTGAAAAATTTACCCTATTTTCTGGGGTCATCTCAACCTGGTATCAGAGCATTGGTTGCTCTTGATACGATCATGATTGATGTTGTTCATGTAGTTGTTGCTTATGATTGAGTCATGTGAGCTATAATTGTTTTATTTATGGATTATTTAATTGAATTATGGCAGTGTGCTATTGAGATTGATGTTTAGAATTGTTGAGACCAGCCAAGAGTCCTTACACTATTTACCTCTAATGATGAACATGATTTTATCATGTATTGAAAATGATATGATTATATGATGTAGTACATGATACGCTTATAGACACTAAGATCTTTGAATTCATAAGTTGAAAGATTATTGTTAGTCTAGTTTACTCATGTGTGAGCCATTTTTTGATGTATAAGCTTAAGATATAGCTAGTAGACCTAACCGTGAGGCTACTACTATGGCAAATGCCTTGAATCGATTCGTTGATCTCTTTTAAAGACAAGGCCAACTGAATATGGGACAAGGCTCCCAAGGTCTTGATCTATTTCTCTAAAGGAAACCTTCAGAATTTCATGGAGGTTATAAGCCTGAGGATGCTTACACATGGATTAATGATTTGGAGAGAATCTATGCTAGCTTCGAGTGTTCTAAAGCAGAAAAGGTAGAGTATGCGGTCTTCATGAGCCGCGATGAAGCTGAAGCTTGGTGGTGTCTTACTAGGGGACGTATGGTATCCGCTGATATCCCCTTGGTTTAGGAAAACTTCAAGGTGGAGTTCTTAAAGAAGTATTTCCCAAATAGTTATAAAAGCAAGAAAGAGCTCGAGTTCATGGAGCTAAAGCAAGGTGGTATGATGGTGGAAGAGTATGCCTCCAAGTTTGAAGAACTTTATGCATTTTATCCACCCTATCAACAAGAGGGTACTGAAGCATCCAAGTGTGTAAAGTTTGAAAATGGTTTGAGGCCCGAGATTAAGTGGGCTATCCAACATCAAGAAATTAGAAGTTTTCCGACGCTTGTGAATAAGTGTCGAATTTATGAAGAGGACGATATGGCTCCTTCGAGTCATGGTAAACATGAGCCTAAGTTAAAGGGCCAATTTCCTGGTTTCAAGAAGTAAGGTCACTTCAAGAAGAACAAGTTCTTTCATGGTGGGTCCTCAAATGCTAGAGGACGTGGTGCTCCTAGAGGTGGTTACGGTGGTGGTAACTAAGGCCGTGGGAATGTCTAAGGCTTAACTTGCTTCAAGTGTTGTGCTAATCACTTGGCAAAGGATTGTCCATAAGATAACGTGGTGTGCTACCAATGTAATCAACCAGGGCATATTCACCATTATTGCCCATTGAATGCAAGGAATGCTAATGTTAATACTCCTGTGCGTATGAATCCTAATGTTTACCTTGGAGGCCATGGTGGCTTTAGAGGCCGTGGTCGCGGAAACGGAAATGGTTATAATGATGGCCGAAATGGTGGCCGTGGTGGAAACCACAATAGTGGAAGAAATGGCAATGGTCGAGGCAACGGCCATGGTGGAAGACATGGTAACCGAAATGGTGTTGATCAACCACAAGCCGCTGGAAGAGTTTTCATTGTCACCAGTGAAGAAGCCGCGCAAGCAGAAGATCTTGTTCGTGGTGAGTGTGAAATCTTTAGCACTATAGTACATGTTATATTTGATTCTGGTGCTACTCATTCATTTATATCTGAGGATTGTGTGAGGTGCTTGAGGGTGCCTTTTTGCATGATGAAAGGTTCTATATTGGTGACTACACCGACCGATACTTGTTTAAGATCAGTGACTCGATGTGAGGATGTCGAGATGACTCTTGAGGGTCGAAAATTCGTTGTATCCCTAGTATGTCTGCCTATGAAAGACCTGGACATTATGCTAGGCATGGACTGGTTATCTGCTAACAAAGTCTTGGTGGATTGTCATAACAAGATGGTGATCTTCCCAACTTCGAATGCTGAAGGTTTTGATGTGCAAGGTATCTCTCAGCTTCTTATGATGTTCTGCATGGTTGATGGGAATGGCGCTTCCCAACCTTGTGAAATTCCTATTGTTTCAGAGTTTCCCGATGTGTTTCCAGATGAGATTCCTGGATTACCTCCTCCACGAGAAGTGGAATTTTCTATTGACCTCATTCCTGGCGCTGAGCCTGTTTCTAGAGCTCCTTATAGGATGTCTCCTATGGAGTTGACCGAATTAAAGAAGCAAGTCGAGGAATTGCTTGAACGGGAGTTTATTAGCCTAAGCGTGTCTCTTTGGGGTGCTCCTATGTTGTTGGTGAAAAAGAAGGACGGAAGCATGAGATTGTGTGTTGACTATCGCCATCTCAATAAGCTGACTATCAAAAACAAATATCCTCTTCTTGTATTGATGATTTATTGGATCAATTAAAGGTGCCGTTGTGTTTTCTAAGATTGACTTACATTCCGAACATCACCAAATTTAGGTGAAGACCGAAGACATTCCTAAAACTGCCTTCCAAACTCGATATGGACACTATGAATATCTACTGATGCCATTTGGAGTGATAAATGCACCTATGATTTTCATGGATTACATGAATCGTATTTTCCATGAGTATCTTGACCAATTCATTGTGGTGTTTATTGATGATATTTTGGTATATTCTACGAGTCATGAAGATTATGAAAGACATCTTCGTCTTGTATTGGCTATTCTTTGATAGAAGGAATTATATGCTAAGCTCTCTAAATATGAATTCTGGATGAGTGAGATCTCTTTTCTTGGTTATATGATTTCCGGTGATGGAGTTGTTGTTGATAGATCAAAAGTTGAAGCCGTTATGGCTTGGGAAAGACCAACGTCTGTGACGGAGATAAGAAGTTTTCTTGGTCTTTCCGGTTATTATCGGAGGTATACTGAAGGATTTTCCCGCTTAGCCTTACCATTGATGAAGTTGACTCGTAAGAATCAGCCTTTCGTGTGGAACCATGAATGTGAAGAAAGTTTTCAAGAGTTGAAGTTCAGACTTACTACCGCACTGGTGTTAGCACTACCCGATTTGATGGATGATTTTGTGGTGTATTGTGATGCGTCTAAGCTTGGTCTTGGATGCGTGTTGATGTAAAAAGAGCATGTGATAGCCTATGCGTCGAGACAATTGTGACCGCATAAGATTAATTATCCTACTCACGATCTTGAATTGGTGGCGGTGGTGTTTGCTTTGAAGTTGTGGCGACATTACTTATATGGTTCTAAGTTTGTGGTCTTTAGTAACCATAAGAGCCTTAAGTACTTGTTTGACCAAAAGGAACTTAATATGTGCCAACGGCGATGGATGGAATTTCTAAAGGACTATGAGTTCGAATTGAGGTATCATCCCAGAAAGGTAAATGTGGTTGCCGATGCTTTAAGCCGAAAGTCGTTGCATATCTCTATGATGATGTCGAAAGAGATGGAGTTGATTGAACAGTTTAGAAATTTGAATGTGGGCGTGGAAACTTATACTCCCAAGAAAATATCGCTTGAGATGTTGAAAGTCACAAATGAGTTTCTTAAATGTATGAAAGTACAACAACCAAATGTTGAATATCTGATTGAGATGAAGAAAACCCAAGAAAAAGGGAAAAATTTGTTTCTAGTGGAAGGTCTGGATGGCATTTGGCGTGTGAAGGGCCGAATTTATGTTCCCTCAAGTGGTGATGTGAGGAAATGTTTACTTGAGGAAGCTCATAAAAGTGTATTGAGCATTCATCCTGGTTCTACCAAAATGTACCAAGATTTGAAGAAGAATTTTTGGTGGCCTGGCATGAAGCGTGATGTTGTGAACTTTGTAGCATTTTTCCTTGTTTGTCAAAAGGCTAAGGTCGAGCATCAAAGACCATCTGGTTATTTGAGACCACTGGATATCCCCGTTTGGAAGTGGGATGCTATTGCTATGGACTTTATGTCTGGTCTACCTAGGATTAGGTCCAATTGTGACAGAATTTGGGTGATTACAGATCGTTTGACAAAGAGTGCTCATTTTTTATCAATTAGCATGAAGAGTTCCTTAGAGGAACTGGTGCAGTTGTACATTAGGGAGATAGTGAGGTTGCATGGAGTTTCATCTAGTATTGTTTCTGATAAAGACCCACGCTTTACCTCTTAATTTTGGGGAAGCCTACATGAGGCCATGGGCTCTAAATTGAAGTTGAGCTCAGCTTATCACCCTCAGACGGACGGACAATCCAAGAGGACTATTTAGAGTCTTGAGGACTTGTTACGTGTATGTGCTTTGGAACATGGTGGTTCATGGGTGAAATACTTGCCTTTAATTGAGTTTACCTACAACAACAGCTTCCATTCTAGTATTGGTATGGCACCATATGAGGCGTTGTATGGAAGGAAGTGTAGGACCCCTTTGTGTTGGCTTGAAGTTGGTGAGAACTTGGCCTTAGGGTCGGAAATTGTTCAGGAGACTACTGAGCAGATTAAGAAGATATAAGAGAATATAAAGATAGCTAAGGACCGACAGAAAAGTTATTATGACCAGAGACATAAACCACTTGAATTCCAAGTTAGTGACCATGTATTCCTGAGAGTCTCGCATGATAAAAGGATTGGAAGGGCGCTGAAGAGTGGAAAGTTGAGCCCTAAATTTATTGGACCTTATGAAGTATTGGAGCGGATTGGCGACGTTGCTTATCGGATTGCACTCCCTCCTCATCTCGCTAACCTACATAATGTATTCCATGTATCCCAGTTAAGGAAGTATATGCATGATCCTCTACACGTAATCCCTATGGACAATGTTGATGTACGTGATGACCTGTCCATTCTTCCTGCTTCTGTTCGCATTGCCGAGCATTCCATGAAGAGACTACGAAACAAGTTGATGCCTTTAGTTAAGGTCGGTTGGAAACACAGAAATATAGAGACATTTACATGGGAACATGAGGACGACATCAGAGAACGATACCCCGACGTATTCGAATCCGGTATGTTACATTTCAAGGACGAAATTTTCTTTTTGGTGGGGTAGATTGTAACATCCCAAAATTTTGAAATAAAGGATTAAATTAAGGAAATTAATATTGAATAATTACATGTAAATTATTTGGTGTCCCAAAATATTGGAAATGATTAAATTAAGATTTTTGGGGACTGTTAGTGACTTATTGAGACCGGATAAGCTGAAAATAGGCCCGTTGAGATACGGTTGTTGAACCAAGTATCTCTGGTTGAGATGATATTGGTCAGGGCCGTTGAGGATAATATTGGGAGTCCGAAAATGTACTCGGAATAATTTCCAGATAAAGTATTGAGCCCAAACAGAGGTCCTATTTGTCTTAAAATGATGCATCTTTAATGTGAAGGTTAAATTAAAACACAAAAGCCCAATTCCCTTTTTCAATTCACGTTGGCTTTTGGACTCTCTTGGCAAACACATTCTATTTTTTCTTTCTCTCTACTTCTCCTTTTCTCCTTCTCTTCTTCTCCTTCTTCTCATTCCAAAACCCTATGTCAAAGGTGACACATTCCCCTTCTAATTCATCTTCATTGGAGCCTAGAAGGAGGCCATTGGAGCTAAAATCCTCTTCCTCTCCTTCTCCATTTTTGTGTTGTATCTTCCCCCCGTTTTGAACCTATTTTGTTTTTGGGTGTGAGGTAACTTATACTCACCATTTTGTTGAGTTTTTGGCTAAGGGTATTAGTTATTATGATTTGGGGGAGCAATACATGTGAATGGGTATTTATTAGGGACATTTAATGCATGAGCCCTAAGGTGGGTGACCATAAATATGAGGTTTTAATGAGGGATAAATGTGGTAGATGTATTTATGGTTGGAAAGAGGAAAGATTGATGGTCATTTATGATGGTGGTTGGGTTTAGTGAAACCCCTAACCTTTAAGAATTGGGGAAAATGGAGAATGTTGGCTAGATAATGTATTTAAGAGGGAATGCGTAATATTGAAGGTATGAGTATTGGTATGAGAGGCATGTCATGGATGTTGGACTATTGTTGTTGGTAGCCCTTGAATTTAATAAATGTGGCTTGATGGGAAGGAATTCTCGAAGCCTAACAAATAATGAAAATGAGGTCTATAGCATGTCTTGTACATGTTATGAAATGGTAGATATAATGATGGTTAATTAGAGTTAAAATTATGTCTTGAATGGTTGATTAATTAGGATTTTACATGTATGATTATGTAGGATCCCTTCTAAACGACGAGGCGGGCGCGTCTTATCAATCAAAATTCTTCTCTTAGGGTAGAAGAGGAGTCCTTATGTTCTAAATGCATGAATTTAAATGGTATTTGATTGCCATATGTATTGACATGCATGTTGCCTTGCTTGAATTACTATGAGAAATTGTAATGTTGTGTATGATGTTGGTGATGTGTTTTTGCAACATGCTTTGGTGCATTTAGAATAATCATGGTGTGCTATATCATAGTGTGAATGGTTTGATAACATGATGTTATATTCAAGTCCACCATAAATGTGAAATGTGTGTTGATGATGTTTGATTGAGAATGGGTGTGAATGAATAGCATGCCTGGTATGATATTGAAAGATTGATATCATTATGTTGATGGTGGAATTGAATGATGTGAATGAGAACTATTGAAAATGCCACACAAGTTAAACTAATGATAAAACCCAATAATAATAAATCCACTAAAAACCTTGTGGTGATGTTGGTAATGTATAGGATGCATAGAGTAAAAAATACATATGATCTGCATTTACATCCATGGCATACTGCATAGCTGCCGGTGTTGGAATTTTAGGGGATTCCCCCAGTTGGCCCAATTGGAGGGCAGCTCTGTGCACGAGCGATTTGTATTTCCCCTGTGACTCAGTGTGTAAGTCACGAAGCTGCCCATGATGTGCTACGGGGAGCCACATGTGGTTGACCCTTTGTGGGGGATGGCTCTTGATGAGCAGGTGTCCCTAGTGGTCCTTGGGATCACAGTTGCCATGATATAACTCATGGTTGGCCCGTAACACCATATGTCGAATATGTTGTATACCGCGGTCATGGTGAAAATGACCAGGTGTTGTAACATGGTCGATGCGGTTTGGTACCAGTAAAAGAATTGGTGAAATACATGTAATTTAAGAATAAGTGTACACATTTTACTACTGCAGTAGGAGTATGGTTAGATGATCATACTTGAATCCCACATTTGGTGTTTATATTCCCATAGTCAGATCTGTAATTGTTGAAATATTCCATTGTGCATATGCATTAGCTTAAGAGCATTTGCATATAGAAAGGAAGTATGCCAAAGGTGATGATATATGGTGATGGTTGTGTTGAGAATGGAGAGATGTAATTAAGACAACATAAATCATGTGAGTACCAAATAATAATATGAGACAGATGATAAAATATATAATGGCCTAATTGTTGGAGGTCTAGATCATGTGTGTGGTTTTATACTTGCTTGATTTACAAAGATGATTGTAATTGTGATGATAGTTAATGATGAGTTATGTATGAATGTAAGTATACATGTTGTAGTACATATGCACATGATCTTATGGTATTCATATTCATTCTTTTGGAATGTATGACTCACTCTCCCATGTTGTCCATTTTTAGATTTGTGATGCAGGTCACTCATGGGAGGAGTGAAATCCTTTTGAAGTACATTTTGTGGAAGAAGGTAATTAGGGGTATAGGAAGTGCCTTGGCCGGTAAATCTAGATTTTGTATAGCATATAGTGTATATGTATGCTCATTTTGTTATCTAGATTGTAGGAGGTGATTTTAAGGGTCCTGTTTGGACCTTAGTGTGCATGGCCAATTTTTATTAATGACCCAAATGATGTAATATGATGAATGATGATGTGTGTTGATGTTAAATTTCATGAATGAATGATGCATTCCATAATTTGTATAATTCAGGAAGTTTATGTAGGAGTAATTCAAATTCTATGCATTGAGTGAGTGAGAATTGTTTTGAAGTGTATAAACCATTGAATGAGCCTTTAAATGCTTGAAGAAGTGCAACTAATGCATTAGGATAGGTTAAAATGGTAGGGAATGAGATTTGATATGTTAAGTTATGCAAATTTCACGTTTCTGTACAAGTTCTGCATAACTCCCTGAAGCGAGTGGAAATCTCGCTCGAGCGAGATACTTGTGAAAAAGGTGTACGACCACTGGCCGAAATTCGCTTAAGCGAATGAAGTCCTCGCCCAAGCGAGATTTGCCTGGAAGCAGAGGCTAGACACTAGACCATTTTCACTTAAGCGAAATGGTCATGGCTTGGGAATCGCTCAAGCGAGATGAAGGGAATATGTATACTGGACGATTTTCGCCCAGGCAAGTGTTGCCTTGCACAAGCGAAAATCGGGCAGTGAGTGTTTGATGCCACTGGAGCAATCTTGCTCAAGCAAGGTGGAACTCGCTCAAGCGAGATTGGCCCCTAAGGCTAATCTTCATTCTAGCTCAAGCATTTCGCTAGCTCGCCCAAGTGTGGTCCTCGAATCTCGCTCAAGCGAGATGGGTCTTGCTCAAGCAAGAGGACCTTCTGATGCTCAATCTTTTTCCTCGCTCAGCATTTTCTGGTTTTGCTCAAGCGTCTCCATGTGAGCTCACTCAAGTGAGTGTGACTCTCGCTTAAGCGAGTAGCTCTCTGATGCTCCCATTTGCTTTGTTTCAAATAAATCTCATTTCTCTTACATTAAATCTTTTACTTGCAACATCTTAAATGTATTTTAGACTTATTATGAATCATGGAACCTCATGAAATCCTTTCTCTTAAATTCAATCATGTAACATCAATTTCATTAATCCTTCCACTGCTTTAAACTTGGAATCTCTCATGAAATCGTTTTAATTTTCCCTCTTATATCTTCATGTATGAGAGTGGCTTTTCACAGATCCAGGGGTTGAATTGAAAGCTTCACCACTCTAATTATTTGATTAATTAATGATTTATAAAATGCAAAACATTTACCAATATTTTCCGGGGTCGTCTCATGTTTGTTTTTCCCAACTGAGCGCCTCTTTTTATCTTTGCGAAACTTGCCCTAAAAACCAGGAAATTGCCCATTCGTGCAAGATCCATAACCAATGAATCAAGGTCTGATGATCCCAATTGCAAAAACCTTATAAAAACAACAAGTTCCACGTCCAGTGGATTTTGGGACAGCAAGGTCCATGGCTAGTGGGAATTTCCCACTACCAGTGGAATTTTTTACCTTATTTTTCTCCAAAGTCAGTATCCACTGCTAGTGGGAATTTCCCACAGCCAGTGGATTTTTCAACATCTTGCCAAATTGCATCTTTTTGGTGTGCTAAGGTCCGGGAGAGTTCCACTTGATTATATCCTTCTTCAAAGGTTGAAATGGCTTCAGTTTTATGCATTCTTGGCCTGAACATCTTTCCATTTAATGCAATGCTCATCAAGTACCTCTGATCCTTTTGCATATTAACCTATATCATCACAAATGCTACAAAATAGAAATACCCGAGTAGCATGTGCGGAATAGATTCAAATACCAAGGGAATCAGGGGGAAAATAAAATAAAATAGACTAAAAATTTAACATAATAGACCCTAAAATAATGCAAAATAAACACTTATCAAAATATCCTAAACTAAAATATTGCTTATCCCCAAGCAATCACTGAAAGCATAAGAGTAGTCAATAAAGAACAAAGAATTCAAGCTATTTTAAAGGAACCCAACTAAAAATATTATTATAATATAATTATAGGATTATCAAAACAAAAACCAAACAATTAATCAAACCATGGTTTACTAAGACTGGACCATGTACTCTTTTCTTAATTAGCTCTTAGTGTTTAGGCTTGTGTATCAGTACCACTCAAGTCACAATATTCCTAACACTACCATAAGCTTGGCAATCAACCCTAATCTCCACAGTTATCAAGAAAACATGTTATGGTCTAAAGGACTTTTAATTGGTTGTAATGTGGTAAGGGGTTCACAGAGTAGGAATGGATATCTAGAAAAAAGAAAGTGCAAAGGGTTTAAAATTTTCTATGGAAAGCCAGTTTTAGAAAGTAAACAGGAAACACATATTCCTTGTACATTCAGAAACTTTAGGAGTACCATTCATTTTCATTTTTTATCTTGACTTCTCATTTATTCTTACTATCATTCTTTACTTTCTTTTCCTTTTTTCTTTGATCAGAACCACAAACTCAAATTTCTATTATTTTTGTTTCCAATTTTTTTAGCCTTTTCATTTAGTTGCCATCCTTGACTCTTCTAAAAAATTTTGAAAATTATTTAACAAATGGGCTTTTAAGAAAAATTAACATTTAAGGCTTAAGAGGGGGCAACTAATGGTTTATGGAATGTTCAAATTTTATGGCTAAAGAACAAAACCTAGAATGCCTTTTTCATCCCATAACATGAAATCACAAACCATTTTGAATCGCTCAAAAGTCAAGTTCTAGAGTGCCTAAAATGTGAGTCATTCAAAGAAGAAAACACAGGTTTTTAATGCATGCCCTTTTGGCTCAAAAGCTCACAATGCAAATGGCAATTTGTCCAAGTCAAAGAAAGCATGGAATCATAATGTATAGTTCATCTTGGCAAGCTAGAAATCATAAAAACTCAAAAAAATAGTTCTTTTATTTATTTATTTATTTTGGATTCCCAAAGATGCCCAAAATTCAATTATTCAGAATTAACAAAACTTGTAAAAACAACAATAACAAGAAGATAAATAATGTTATCCTTTGTAAAATACAAACAAACACAAAATGCAAAACAAACCACAAAAATAAAAACAAATGCAAGAAAAAAAGTTCAAGTTAAGTTTCAATTTACCTACACCACCCTAAACTAATGGACATTATCCTCAATGTGCAATAAAGAGTGATAAATGTAAAAGGAAACTTAACTAAATAAGATCACCTTTCATGGAGTGGAAGAAGGGAAATGACCTTGTTGAGAATATCAATCATACATGGCATCAACTTTGTGAGTGATATCATTAATCCTTGCCCCTTCTCAAACTTTCTCAGAGGACATAGAGTCTAGTCGACTACTGATCCCTTCCATTTTGGTGCTCATTCCTTGTATCAAGAAATACATGTGCTCCATAGAAAAGTTGGAATCATCAGTTGGTTGGGATAGGCACGTAGAAGGCTCTATAGGTAGTGGCATCTCAGTGTCCAAGGGGGCCTCACCAGTAACATCTGCATCTGAAAACAAAAAAAAAACCCTGCCTTCCAAACTTGTAAAGGTAGGATCATGCAGGGGGTGAGGGACAAGTATTCTAGGAATAATCAAACAATACACATCATGCTTATTTACAATCATACCCATATGAAGGAGTTCATCTATATCAACCCTTTTGGGCTGACAAAGAAGGGTATCATTGTCTAAATTTATTCCTACATATCTGGCTATTGGGTTTATGTACCTAATAATGATAGTGTTTATAAGTGTTTTCAAAAATCCCCAATTCAAGTAATAGCTCTCTACAGAAAAACCTTGAGGGAATCATTTCTCTTTGGGTCAAAGATGCTATCCTCACGCGTTGTTCTTCAGACATACATTCAATATCATCAATGTTAGCATAGGTAGAAGACTTACCTTTTGTCTTCCTTTTCTTGGGAATGGATTTTGTTCTTGCTAAAGACATCTTTATGGTGTTCTAAGAAGGAAAAATGAAATGACAATGTTAGGCACATAGTCCAATTATTGCAAATTTATACTAAGTAACAAGAGGTACAAATGCCTTAACAATGTCACAAGCAAATTGTATTTAGCTAAGAAATATGAAGAACTAGATACAAGGAATATGAGACTAAGTCATGTACATGCAACAATCATGTTAAAAAGGAACCAAAATTGTATTAGGAATTTTTACAAACACTTGGTGTGCAAGCATGTTTTGAACTACGACATTAAAAATCTTATCATCCAATGGTTCCCATGGGTCACAAATGACCATAAACACATTAATGAATCCAAAACAAAGTGTAAATCACAAAGAGAACAAAAATCATAAAGCATAATCCAAAGGGGTTCATAGAATAGGATAAACATACATTCTTGTTCATGAGGTTTTTAAGCATACCCATATGAATTTAGAGGATATGCAAACATCATCATGCAAAAAGCATACCCTGTTTCATGATCCACTAGTAGTGGGAAATTCCCGCTGCTAGTGGATCTTGCTGTTTTGGGCCATTAAAAATTTGCACGCAAGGTCTGATAAGTTCCATGGCCTGCAGGAAAAACCCATAGCCCGTGGAACTCACTGCCTGTCCCTCTTAAAAAAATTTAACGCACAAGACACTCCCCAAGTCAGAGAGGTCCACGGCCAGTAAGAAAAACCCACGGTCAGTGGATCTCACTATGTTGGCAAAACAACTTCATGCGTAAAAGCCCATTTTCCAAGTCAGAGGGGTCCACTACCAGTGGTTTTCACTGTTTTGTCAACAATTATTTGCACTTTTGAGGATCATTGAGGGAATTTGAATCCACTGTAAGTGGAAAATTCATGTAACATCCCAAATTTTAAATTAGAGGATTAAATAAGAAAAGAAACATTGAAAAATTGAATGTAAGTTATTTAATGCCCCAAAATATTGAAAGTAATTAAATTAAGAATTTTAGGGAGTGTTAATGATTTATTGATATCGGTTAAGCTGAAAATAAGCCCGATTGGGATATGGGTGTCAGACTAAGTATCTCTGATTGAGATGATATTGGTTAGGGCTATTAAGAATAATATTGGGAGTCTGAGTATATATTCGGAATAATTTTTAGATGAAGTATTGAGCCCAAATAAAGAGCCTGTTAGTGGTAAAACGATGAAATTTTAATGAATGGGAATAAAAGTAAATTAAAAACCCATTCTTTCTCTTATTCTTTCGTTGGCATGATAAAGGGAATAAGAAAAACGCTTCACTTCTTCTTCTCTTCACCTTTTCTTCATTTCTTCTTCTTCTTCCTTCTAAAACACTAACCTTGAGTGGTGACTTCTCCCCTCTCTACATTTTCGTTGAAGAGGACTTGGAAACTTAAAGTTCTTCCCCTCTTCTTTACCTCATTTTCATGTGGCCTTCCTCTCCCTTGTAAACCCATTTTGTTTTGGGTGTGAGGTAAGATATACTCACTCTTTTGTTGAGTTTTGGCCATGGGTATGTGTATTTATTCTTTGGGGAGTAATGTATATGGATGGGTGGTTGTAGAGAAGCATTTAATGCTTATGCCCTGAGGTGGTTGGCAATAAATATGAGGTTTTAATGAGGGCTTAATAATGGTGATGCATTTATGATGGGAAGAAGATGAGAGATAGATATATTTATAAATATGGTTGGGTTTTGGTGGAAACCCTAATTTTGAGATTTGAGGAAAATGGTTAATGTTGATTTAAGAACATGTTTTATGAAGAAATACATGACATTAATGAACATGGATATGGATGAATGGAGTTACATAAAGGTTAGGGCTATTGTTGTTGGTAGCCCTTGAATTTAATGCATGTGGCTTAATGGGAAGGAATTACCGAAGCCTAACAAATAATGAAAATGATGTCTATAACATGATCTATGCATGTTATGAGTTGTAGATGTAATAATAGTCAATTAAAATTGAACTTACGTTTGGAATAGTTGATGGATTTGGGATTTTACATGTATGTTAATGTAAGATCCATACCGAGCGACGAGGCGGGTGCGTCTTATCAATCAGAATTCTTCTCTTAAGGTAGAAGAGGAGTCTTATGTTCTAAATACATGAATTTGAATGTTATTTGATTGCCATATGTATTGGTGTGCATGTTAGCCTTGCTTGAAATGATATGAGGAATTGTAATGTGGTGTATGGTGTAGATAATGTGTTTGGCAACATACTTTGGTGCATTTAGAATATTCATGGTGTGCTATATGGTGGTGTAGAATAATCAATGATATGAAGTTATGCTTGTATCCACCATGAATGTAATGTGATTGTTGATGATGTTGATTGAGAACTATTGTAATGGCACACAAATGTTTAAATTAATAAGAATAACCAACCAATAATAAATCCATTAAAAGCCTTATGGAAATATTGATAATGGTGTTGATGATGATGTATGATGAGTGGCATGTATAGGATGCATAGAGTGAGAAATACATATGATTTGCATTTGCATCCATGGCATATTGCATAGTTGCTGGTGTTGGAATTTTAGGAGATTCCCCCGGTCGGCCCAGTGGGAGGGCGGCTCTGTGCACGAGCAATTTGTATTCCCCTGTGACTCAGTGTATAAATCACAAAGCTGCCCATGTTGTGCTACGGGGAGCCACACGTGGTTGAACCTTGTAGGGGGTGGCTCTTGATAAGTAGGTCGCCCTGGTGGTCCTTGGGATCACAGCTACCATGATATGTCTCATGGTTGGCCCGCAACACCATATGTTGAATATGTTGAATGCCGCGGTCATGGTGAAAATGACCAGGTGTTGCAAGACAGGCGATGCGGTTTGGTACCAGTAAAATTATTGGTGAGATGCATGCAAATTTAAGAATAAGTGTACACATTTTACTACTGCAGTAAGGGTATGGTTAGATGATCATACTTGAAACCCACAATCGGTGTTTATATTCCTATAGTCAGATCTGCAATTGTTGAAAAGTTCTATTGTGCATATGCATTAGCTTAAGAACATTTGCATATAGCAAGGAAGTATGCCAAAAGTGTTGAGTTATGATGATGGATGTGATGAAGATGAGATAATATATTAAGACAACATAAGAGATATGAATACCAAACAATAGTTGTGTAATAGTCCAATTGTTGAGGGACTTGCTTATGTATGTGCTTATATACTTTGCTTAAACTACGATATATATGTGATGGTAATATGATGATAAATATGATGGTGAATGATATGTGCATGCAAAGTATACATTTTTTGATGCATATGTACATAATCACATGGTGTTCATATTCATTCCTTTGGGATGTGTGACTCACTCTCCCATGTTGTCCATTTTTAGATTTGTGAGGTAGGGCAATTATGGGAAAAGTGGACCTTTTGAAGTACATTTTGGTTGAGGAGGTAAATAGGTGTATAGGAAGTGCCTTGGCCTGCGAAATCTAGATTTTGTATAGCATGTGATATATAGGAATGCTTATTTTGTTATCTAGATTAGTGATGATGATTTTGGGGGTCATGGAGGAAAATTGAACCTTAGTATGTATGGCCAATTTTCATTTATGACCCAAATGATGTAAGATAATGAATCATCTTGTCTGACGATGTTATCTCTTATGAATGAATGATGTGTATTGTGATTTGAGGTATTTTATGGAGTGTATGAGGAAATGATTTCAATTTATATGCATTGAATGAATGGTTTGAATGTTATGTGATGGATGATAGGAAGTTAGATCTAATATGTGTGAAAAGGGTGGATATGATTATAAATGCATAATAGAATATGAGGAATGCATTAGGATGGGCTAAAGTGGTAGTAAATGTTGTTTGGTTTGTTGAGTTACATGAAATTCCCATGTTTGGTCATTTTCTGCATAACTCGCTCAAGCGAGTCGTGATCTTGCCCAAGCGAGTCGTGATCTCGCCCAAGCGAGATCATGTCACTGGCCAAAATTTTCTCAGGCGAATGGCTTTCTTGCTTAAGCGAGAATGAACTGGAAGTAGTGGTTGGTCTCTGGACCATTTTCACTCAAGCAAAATGGCCCTGGCTTGATGACCGCTCAAGCGAGAGGAAGGGCATTTAGACACTGGACGATTTTCACTAGGCGTGCCTAGTCTCGCCCATGCGAAAATTGGGCAAAGAGCTTCAAATGGTACTGGAGCAATCTCGCTCAAGTAAGGTGGAACTCGCCTAAGCGAGATTGGCCCCTAATGCAGACTTCCCTCTCTCGCTCAAGCGTTTAGCTGGCTCGCTCAGGGTGCATTCTCGATTCTCGCTCAAGCGATGTTGAACTCCCTCAAGCGAGAGAAGCCCTTGATGCTCAAATTTTCCTTCGCTCAGTCTTTCTCGTTTCCACCCAAGCGTGCCTACGCTGGCTCGCTCAAGCGAATATGGGACTCGCTTGAGCGAGTGGCATCCTGATGCATATATTTTGTCCTGTTTTAAATGATTTCATTTCCTTTGCAATAAAACCTCTTCTTACATTATTTAAACGTTATTTTGGAAATATTAAAGGATCTTGAACTCTATGAAATCCCCCTTCAAAATCAGTCATACAATAATTAAATTCATTAATTCTTTCGCTGTTTTTAATTGAAAATTTTATTATAAAAATTATCCTTTAATTTACCCTCTCATATCTTCATATATGGGAGTGGCTGTTCTAGATCCAAGTGTCGAACTTGAAAGCTTCACCACTTAATGTCTTTTCATTGAATAATGATTTTAAAATCACTAAAAATTTCCCCGTATTTTCGGGGCGTCTCAATTCACACGGCCAGTGGATGTCACTGTTTTAAACCATTTAAGTCCATACAATATGAAATAGATCCTGTGATTATTTATTTCTTTATTTATTTACTAAACAAAAATTCTTTTATTTTGTTTTGTTTTTCTGTTATTTTCCCCAATTTATTTACTCTTCAAAAAGAACACAACATGTATAAAGATATAAAAATATACATGGGGTTACCTCCCCACTAGTGCTAAGTTTGAATTCTTCAGCCAGACTTTTCACCCAATCATGTCAAAAATCATGAGAATCAAGCAAGTCTAGGACACTTGCTTGCAGAATTGGCTCACCTACCAAATAGTATTTCAGTCTCTTTCCATTTGCCTTAAAAACACCTAATTTTTCACTCCACAACTCAACAGTGCCGAAAGGAAAAACTTTGGTTACCTGAAAAGGTCCTGGCCATCGGGACCTTAGTTTACCTGGGAAGAGCTTAAGGCGGGAGTTAAAAAGAAGAACCATATAACCTAGAGTAAAGGATATCCTCAGGATATGCTGATCATGCCATCTTTTTGTATATTCCTTGTAAATCTTGGCATTCTCATATGCATCATGTTTGAGTTCCTCAAGCTCATTCAACTCTAACATCTATTTTTCACCTGTAATTTTAAGATTAAAATTAAGTATTTTAACAGCCCAAAATGACTTATATTCTAAATTCAACAGGTAAATGACAAGGCTTCCTAAAAACTAATTTAAATGGTATAGTTCTGATAGGGGTTTTCTATGCAGTTTGATACGCCCATAAGGAATCATCTGATTTAGTAAACCGATCCTTACATGATGTATTAACTACTTTGGAAAGGATATATTTAATTTCCTTATTCAAAACCTCAACCTGTCCACTAGTTTAAGGATGGTATGGTGTAGCAACCTTATGCCTAACTCTATATTTATTTAGGAGGGTTTTAAAAGATTTTTCAATGAAATGAGAACCTTCATCACTAATAACACCTCTTGGGACCCCAAACCTTGGAAATATTACCTTTTTGAAAAGTTTAATAACAGTCTTAGTATCCAAATGAGGTGAAGTAATGGCTTCCATCTATTTGGGTACATAATCAACCATGACTAAAATAAATTTATTTCCAAAGGATGATGGGAATGGTCCCATGAAATCAACACTCCAAACATCAAAGAACTCAACTTCAAGGATATTATTCAAAGGCATTTCATGTTGTTTAGTGATATTACCTGAACATTGACATGAATCAAAAGTTAGAACATACTCATGAATATCCTTGAATAGGTGAGGCCAATAAAACCCGGCTTAAAGCACCTTTAAAGTAGTTTTGGAAGTGCTCGTGACCTCCACAAGATAGAGAATGACAGTGGTTAAGGATCGGACGCACTTCATCTTTAGATACGCATCTCCTTATCAGTCCATCTGTACACCTTTTAAAAAGAAGTGGTTCATCCCAATAATAATGCTTCACATCTACCAAAAATTTCTTCCTTTACTAAAAAGTAAGATCAGGAGGTAAAATGCCATAAATAAGGTAATTAACATAATCAGTAAACTAAGGGACTTGTTGGATACTGAGACTAAGGAGATGCTCATCTGGAAAAGACTCATTGATAGGAACAACGTTGTCCATCTCCACTTTTCAGAAGACAATCTAGATAAATGATCAGCCACTAAATTCTTAATACCTTTCTTATCCTTGATTTCTATGTCAAATTCATAAAAAATTAAAATCCACCTAATCAATCTAGGCTTAGCATCTTTCTTTTGCAATAGATATTTAATGGCAAAATGGTCAGTGTAAACTGTAACATCCTGCTTTTAAATAATAGCTCTATTTTGTAATTTATGAAGCATGGAAGGCTTGTAAGTGTTTATTAATGAATAAAAACACTTTATGAATGGTTTATAATACTCCAAAAATTCCATTTTTGGGTATAATTATAGAAATTACATAGATCTATTTTGATAAGATCCAAATTCTGAGTGAAAGAATGAAGATAGAGGAGTAAATTGAGTGAGATTGGAAGAAACATTTCTGATCCATTCTGATCTCCAAGGCTAGGACGACCTCAAGGTTCCAAAGGGGAAGAACGGATGACAATAAATGCCACATCACACCGGACAACCGGTGTGGATAGGATTGTCTTTTATGTTGCACACCGGATCAACACTTTACCAAATGAGCTGTAGGACGGATAACTTTGAACCGATATTCAAGACCGGAATTGAGTCCGTCCAAGAAAAGAAGATAACAATAAAAGGGTACGGTTTTCCTAAGCGGAAAGCTTACTAATTGTCCACAAGACTGAGTGACGTCTTGCTGGTTGCTGGACGGTGTAGTTTCCCGAACTGGTTGGCTATTGGAGGTTGTTAGTTGCTTACTGAATAGTTGGATGGTGTTTGAACTGTTCTTTATTGGCGGAGTAAAGCTTAGGCAGAGTCACGTACCTCGGCAGAGTAGTGAGTATAGGCGGAGTCTCATGCCATGACGGAGTAATAGGCATTGACGAGGTCAGATGCATTGACGGAGTGATGAGAACGTCTTTTGAGCATGGACATTTCTTAGGAATTATTTACACACTAAGGTGTACCTACACCGCCCCATACACTCAAGACCGCCCTCACACCCTCCACACTGCTCTCACACAGCTGACTTCAGTTCAGGTGAGACCGGATGAATTTAGTTCGGATTATCATTGATGAACACCTGTCGGTTGCTAGGAAGGTTAGCTTTCCTTAGAACGGATGTACACACCGGATGATTTTGAGCCGGTGTACAAGACCGGATGCTCAACCGGACTTGGAAATGGAATTCTAGTCAGTTTTGAAGTGCAGAAGTAACTTTTTGACCCTTCTCTTGTCTTTTAGGCATTATTTTAATATATTTAATCCCACTAATTGCTCTAGTACGTAGGACGGCCAGAAATGAGCACTCAGATAGCCACTTTCTATTATTAATCCTTCATTCTCTCCACTAACAGCACTAACAAACCCACTCACAAAGGGCTTGTTCCCCACTGCCTTGCTTTTTAAAACAAAACCATATCTCTTCAAAAACTCTTAAGAGAAAACAACATTACAGTATACCATTTTTCTTCTTCCTCAAGACCTTCGAATAGAACCAGGACAGCCAGGAGACCTCCTTTCCAGTCAGCTAAAAGTCTTCAAACCATGTAAGAGGGGACAGGGTTGTGAATATTTGTGAAATGGGTAGAGTTGTATGTTGTTCTAGGATTACATTCTTAATTTCGCATCTTGTAGTTCAATTTTGGAACTGAAAACGTATGAATTTGTCTTTGACTTCTTCATGAAATTTGTAGATCTTTTTGTTATCTAAATTATGAGACCTGATTCTATTAATTTGAGTAAGTATAGTAAAAGTTATAACCAGATTACTACTGCATGTCCGAGTGAAAGATTTGTTCCATGTTTTGTGTATATTTTGCTATGCTGGGAATTATACGTGCATAATCAGCCCTTTATGTCTTCATGAAAGTTGTAGATAATTAAGTTTTGGATCTTTAGAAAGTGGTTACACATTAAAATAATTTTTGTAGCTCAAGTTATGCTCATAATACTGAAGTATGTACAAGCTGTAAATCTGTAAACTTGAAATCCGTAACTTATTGTTAAAATTAGGCATTTTGTAGTAAAAATTAGTGATCAGTGTCTTCATGAAAGTTGTAAATCTTTTTGTTATGTGAATGTTGAGACCTGAACCGATTGATTTGAGCATGTGTAGCAAAAGTTATAGCCAAAATACTACTGTATGTCCGAGTGAAAGATTTGCTCCATGTTTAGTGTATATTTTGATATGCTGGGAATTATACATGCATAATCAGCCTTGGATGTCTTCATGAAAGTTGTAGATAATTAAGTTGTCGATTTTTAGAAAGTGGTTTCACATCAAAATAATTTTTGTAGTTCAAGTTATGCTCAAATTACTGAAGTATGTGCAAGCTGAAATTCTGAAATTCTGGAATTTTGGAAATCCGAATCTTGTTTTCAATACTGGGAATTTTGTGGTATGAATTAGTTGTTTGAGTCTTCATGAAAGTTGTAGATAATTATGTTAAGAGTATTTTAGAACTGGTTTCATGCAAAAATCATTTTTGTAACTCCAGAAACACTGAAATTACTAATATATGTACGTTTTGAAAAACTCACCTTGAGGCAGTGTGGTATTTCGTGAATAAGTAATATTTCTGTTCAGAATTTGAAATTGTGTTCTTCATGAAAGTTGTAGATAATTGTATTACTGAGCTATAGAAAGTGGAATCACCTAAAAAGGAGTTGATTTGCCCATGTTATGACTGTTTTGCTAATGTATGTTGCTGTTGGGGATGCTGAAAGTCACTTAAAAATGGCTATTTTGAAAGGAAATGATATTTTCTATATGTATAAAAATTATTTATTAAATTATTGAGTGATTGTGAATTATTATAAATGTTGTTGAGTATCACACAGTTTGTATATTGTGATGGTGAATAATTATGAATGACATAATTAATATATATGTACATGAATGCCTTGTGGTTATTGACACATGTGGTTGAAACAGTAAATCCATGATTTTGTGAATTATTATGTGTATTGTGTTCCTTGAGGACTTGTAGTATCCAAGAGGTTTTGGAAATGTGGATATCATGGTATGTTAAAAGAATTAAAGGCATTCATGCATCATAAGCATTCGGACGCACCATGGAATTTAGGGGTTCCATGATTGCCTACCCTGGTGGGGGGTTACTCTATGATGAGTTAAGCCCTATTATGTTGTGTGCCATGGAGTGTAGGGATTCATGGTTTATGCAGAAGTCCTACTTATGATATTGTGTACTTCGGTACTTAAGCGCCATGAAGTATAGGGATTCATGGTATATGCTAAAGCCCTATTGGTGTCTCTATGAGACTTTTACTGCAGTATTCCCACCAAGACCAAATGGATCCAGCATGACATCATTTGACTAATTAAAGATCTATTAATGGACTTGTTTGGCATATTCATCATATCATTATGAATTGTTGATTGTGTTTGTGCAATTTTATCTATTTTATATTTATTCTATATTCTGTCTCACTCTTACATTAATTTTTACAGTGAATGACACGCAGAATGCAGAATGATGCCATGATGGATGTCTATTTGTTTTATTACCTGAACTTTGAATTTATGGGTTGTAATAAATATAATATGTCATGTACTATTATCTTCACAATCGTTTCCGCTACTCAAATATTTTCTTGAATTTAATTATTCACGACTAGTATGTATGATAATTTTTCCGCTGTTATTAATTCTTATATAAACTCTGAATTAAATTTATAATTTTTAAAATGATCTTTCGAAAAAGAGAAAAATTTACTCGAAAATTTTAACCAACGTTTCGGGTCGTTACATGTTGGTATCAGAGCGTTTTCAAAAATTCAGGACCAATTATTATGACATGTATTGATTCTTGATGAATTGTTTAATTATATGTTTGATAATATGTTACGTATGTGCTATATGACTTGTACCTGATTGATAAAATGCTAAATGATTTGTTTTGATTACCGCTTGATGATATGATAAATGTGTGATATGATTGATTGCTTAACTGATAAACTGTAGAATAATGATAGTTATATAGAATTTATATATGATATATTATCCCTTAGAATTGGTATAAACCAAACTACGAATATAGGATGGCAAGAAACAACAACAACAACAACCACGATATGGCAGCAACTTTCAACCGTTTAGCTGAAGCCATAGAACGACAAAATCAACCAAGGAGCACTGGAGGACTCCATGGGTTAGACCACTTCCTGAAGAGAAAGCCTTCACAATTCAAAGGAGGTTATAATCCAGAAGGAGCATATCTTTGGGCCAAGGAAATAGAACGCATCTTTCGAGCATTACCCTGCACAGAATATGAAAAGGTGGAGTATGCCACCTATATGTTGGTGGAAGAGGCAGAGAACTGGTGGATTCATGCTAGAATCCGTATGATCGAGACTGACAGACCCTTGATCTGGACCAACTTCAAAGACTGTTTCCTGGAGAAATATTTTCCAGCAAGTGTGAAAAGTCGCAAGGAGCTGGAATTTATGGAGTTGAAACAAGGCTCGATGTCCGTTGGAGAATATGCTGCAAAGTTTGAAGAACTATCTCTCTTTTACCCTCCTTTTCAACAGGCTGGTGCCGAAGAATCGAAATGTGTTAAATTTGAGAACGGACTGAATCTGGAAATCAAAGAAGCGATAGGGTACCAAGAAATTCGGAGTTTTCCCATTTTGATCAACAAATGCAGAATTTTTGAAGAGAATCATCAAGCCAGACTTGCACATGAAAAAGCCAATAGACAACTGAAACCTCAGTCAGTTGATTTTAAAAGAAGAGGATCATTCTATCCAAATCGCTCCAGAGGCGGATCATCATCATCGTCATCTTTTGATAGACGCAATAACATGAGGTGTCTTAAGTGTGGAGGTAATCATCATGTACGTGATTGTAATAGACATCTTGAAGAGGTCACTTGCTTCCGATGTAACCAAAAAGGACACATCAGTCCAAATTGTCCGCAGAATAATCAAAACAACAACAGGAACAATATGAGTGAACCAAGAGGTTCTAATTATCAGAGAGGCCGAGGAGAAGACACACGTACTGCCCAACCTCCAAGACAGAACAGGGAGTCCACAGATCAGAGGTTGCAACAAACAGCTGGGAGAGTCTATACCATCAGCGGTTCAGAGGCAGACCAAGCTGATGACCTCGTACAAAGTAAGTGTGACATTAATGGTATAATCCTATCTGTGTTATTTGATTTTGGTGCTACACATTCTTTCATTTCTGATGAGTGTGTTAGACGCCTTCGATTACCTGTGAAGTCTATGACATATGATCTGATTGTTTCCACTCCCACCGGTACACAACTTAGAACTGCTAAGGTGTGTAACGAATGTTCTATACTCATAGAAGGTAGACGCTTTCTTGTCGATCTTGTTTGTTTACCTTTGAAGGATCTGAACGTGATTCTGGGGATGGACTGGTTATCGACAAATCGAGTCTTGGTGGACTGTCACAACAAGACTGTGATATTTCCATCAGAAAATCTAAATTCTGACAACCTCAAGACCTATGTATTACAAGGTGAAAGTCAATTGTTTGCTTTATTCACTCTTTACAAAGAAGATGGTGAACCTAAAGCAATCGAGATGCCGGTTATTTCTGAATTTCCTGAAGTATTTCCTGAAGATGTCTCAAGTTTACCTCCAGAACGTGAGGTAGAATTCTCCATTGATTTAATTCCAGGAGCAGGACCAGTGTCTAAAGCTCCATACCGTATGGCACCAATTGAACTGGCGGAACTGAAGAAACAAATTGAAGAGTTGCTGGAGAAGCATTTCATCAGACCGAGTGTGTCACCATGGGGAGCGCCAGTATTGCTCATCAAGAAGAAAGATGGAAGCATGAGGTTATGCGTAGATTATCGTCAACTGAATAAATTGACAGTGAAGAATAGATATCCTTTGCCCAGAATTGATGATCTGATAGATCAATTGAGAGGTGCTGCAGTGTTTTCCAAGATTGATCTACGATCGAGGTATCATCAGATTCGTGTCAAGTCTGAGGATATTCCAAAGACAGCCTTTAGAACACGATATGGTCATTACGAGTACCTTGTGATGCCCTTCGGAGTGACCAATGCCCCAGCCGTATTCATGGATTACATGAATCGAGTATTTCATCCCTACTTAGATCAATTTGTCATCATTTTCATTGATGATATTCTGATCTATTCAAAAATTGCAGAGGAACATGAAAAGCATCTTCGAGTGGTATTGCAGATTTTGAAGGAGAAGCAGTTGTATGCAAAGTTATCAAAATGTGAATTCTGGTTGAAAGAGGTAAAATTCCTAGGCCATGTAATCTCAAACGAAGGAGTATCTGTGGATCCTTCTAAAATAGAAGCTGTGGTAAACTGGGAGAGACCTACTTCAGTCACTGAGATACGAAGTTTCCTGGGATTGGCTGGTTATTATCGGAGATTCATTGAAGGGTTTTCTCAAATTGCCCTACCAATGACTCGGCTAACCCGGAAGAATCAACCTTTTTCTTAGACGCCAGAATGTGAGAAAAGTTTCCAAGAACTGAAGTTGAAGCTTACATCTGCTCCAGTCTTAACCTTACCTAACCCACAAGAAGATTTCGTGGTTTATTGTGATGCTTCCAAAATGGGCTTAGGATGTGTTTTGATGCAGCAACGAAAGGTGGTTGCCTATGCTTCTAGACAGTTGAGACCACATGAGATGAACTATCCGACGCATGATCTAGAATTGGCAGCAGTGGTATTTGCTCTGAAAATCTGGAGACACCATTTGTATGGAGTCAGGTTTGAAGTGTTCAGTGACCACAAGAGCTTGAAGTATTTGTTCGATCAAAAAGAATTAAACATGAGGCAGCGAAGGTGGATGGAATTTCTTAAAGATTATGAATTTGATTTGAAATACCATCCAGGAAAAGCAAATGTGGTGGCAGATGCACTAAGCCGAAAGTCCATTCATATGGCATCTTTGATGATAAAAGAAATAGAGATGATAGAACAGTTCAGAGACATGAACTTGGGTGTAGAGATAAAATCTTCAAGGAGTATGACTTTGGGGACTTTGAAAATAACCAATGATTTCCTGAAACTGTTAGGTGAAAGACAGAAAGAAGATTTGCCATTACAGGAGTTGAGAGAATTACAGGCGAATGGAAAAGATATGGGACTACAAGAAAGATCAGATGGAATTTGGAGGATCAGGAATAGAATTTGTGTACCAGATGATGTTGATCTGAGAAGGACGATTCTAGAAGAAGCGCATAAAAGTATGTTGAGCATTCATCCTGGATCAACTAAGATGTATCAAGATCTGAGGAAAAGCTTTTGGTGGCCAAGGATGAAGAAAGAGATAGTTGAATATGTGGCTTCATGTCTGGTATGTCAAAAAGCCAAGGTAGAACACCAGAAGCCATCTGGTGAACTGCAACCATTAGAGATTCCTGTCTGGAAATGGGATGACATCTCAATGGACTTTGTGTCGGGGTTACCAAGAACACGTTCAGGGAATGATGCAATCTGGGTTATTGTAGACAGATTGACAAAGTCTGCTCACTTCCTCCCAATGAATATGAAGAACTCTTTACAAAAATTGGCACAGTTATATGTGAAGGAGATCGTAAGACTACATGGTGTACTATCTAGTATTGTGTCAGATAGAGATCCAAGATTCACTTCCCGATTCTGGGGAAGCTTGCATCAGGAATTGGGTTCAAAGCTTCGATTAAGCTCAGCTTATCATCCCCAAACAGATGGACAGTCAGAGCGTACCATACAAAGTTTGGAAGACTTACTGCGATCTTGTGTGATTGAACATGGTGGTAGTTGGGAGCAGTTTCTTCCATTGATTGAATTCACGTATAATAATAGCTACCACAGCAGTATTGGTATGGCTCCATTCGAAGCATTGTATGGTAGGAAGTGTCGAACGCCACTTTGTTGGTTAGAAACTGGTGAAAGTTTGGCGTTAGGACCTGAAATTATGCAGCAGACTACTGAACAGATAGAAATGATCAGAGAAAAGATGAAGGCATCTCAAGACAGACAAAAGCAGTATTATGATAAAAGGAGGAAACCACTTGAATTCCAAGTCGGTGAGCATGTATTTTTGAAGGTTTCACCTCACAAAGGGATTGGCCGAGCCTTGAAGAGTAAGAAATTGAGTCCGAGGTTCATTGGACCATATGAGATCCTAAAGAGGGTTGGTACAGTGGCATATCAGATTGCACTTCCCCCTCACCTGGCAAATCTGCACAATGTATTTCATGTATCACAGCTAAGGAAGTACGTACAAGATCCCAACCACGTGATTGCTACTGATGATATTGAAGTTAGAGAGAATCTGACCATCTCCACAGAACCTACACAGATCCTAGAAAGATCGAGTAAACGTTTGAGGAACAAGAATGTACCACTGGTAAAAGTTGCATGGAAACAAGGAACTGATGTAACTCTGACTTGGGAGCGTGAAGATGATATGAGGACACAATATCCAGGATTGTTTCACTGAGGAGCGCGTTAAATTTCGAGGACGAAATTTTTTATTAGGGTGGGAGAAATGTAACATCCTGCTTTTAAATAATAGCTCTATTTTGTAACTTATGAAGCATGGAAGGCTTGTAAGTGTTTATTAATGAATAAAAACACTTTATGAATGGTTTATAATACTCCAAAAATTCCATTTTTGGGTATAATTATAGAAATTACATAGATCTATTTTGATAAGATCCAAATTCCGAGTGAAAGAATGAAGATAGAGGAGTAAATTGAGTGAGATTGGAAGAAACATTTCTGATCCGTTCTGATCTCCAAGGCTAGGACGACCTCAAGGTTCCAAAGGGGAAGAACGGATGACAATAAATGCCACATCACACCGGACAACCGGTGTGGATAGGATTGTCTTTTATGTTGCACACCGGATCAATACTTTACCAAATGAGCTGTAGGACGGATAACTTTGAACCGATATTCAAGACCGGAATTGAGTCCGTCCAAGAAAAGAAGATAACAATAAAAGGGTACAGTTTTCCTAAGCGGAAAGCTTACTAATTGTCCACAAGACTGAGTGACGTCTTGCTGGTTGCTGGACGGTGTAGTTTCCCGAACTGGTTGGCTATTGGAGGTTGTTAGTTGCTTACTGAATAGTTGGATGGTGTTTGAACTGTTCTTTATTGGCGGAGTAAAGCTTAGGCGGAGTCACGTACCTTGACGGAGTAATTAGATTAGGCGGGGTCACGTACCTTGGCGGAGTAATTAGCTTAGGCGGAGTCACGTACCTCGGCAGAGTAGTGAGTATAGGCGGAGTCTCATGCCATGACGGAGTAATAGGCATTGACGAGGTCAGATGCATTGACGGAGTGATGAGAACGTCTTTTGAGCATGGACATTTCTTAGGAATTATTTACACACTAAGGTGTACCTACACCGCCCCATACACTCAAGACCGCCCTCACACCCTCCACACTGCTCTCACACAGCTGACTTCAGTTCAGGTGAGACCGGATGAATTTAGTTCGGATTATCATTGATGAACACCTGTCGGTTGCTAGGAAGGTTAGCTTTCCTTAGAACGGATGTACACACCGGATGATTTTGAGCCGGTGTACAAGACCGGATGCTCAACCGGACTTGGAAATGGAATTCTAGTCGGTTTTGAAGTGCAGAAGTAACTTTTTGACCCTTCTCTTGTCTTTTAGGCATTATTTTAATATATTTAATCCCACTAATTGCTCTAGTACGTAGGACGGCCAGAAATGAGCACTCAGATAGCCACCTTCTATTATTAATCCTTCATTCTCTCCACTAACAGCACTAACAAACCCACTCACAAAGGGCTTGTTCCCCACTGCCTTGCTTTTTAAAACAAAACCATATCTCTTCAAAAACTCTTAAGAGAAAACAGCATTACAGTATACCATTTTTCTTCTTCCTCAAGACCTTCGAATAGAACCAGGACAGCCAGGAGACCTCCTTTCCAGTCAGCTAAAAGTCTTCAAACCATGTAAGAGGGGACAGGGTTGTGAATATTTGTGAAATGGGTAGAGTTGTATGCTGTTCTAGGATTACATTCTTAATTTCACATCTTGTAGTTCAATTTTGGAACTGAAAACGTATGAATTTGTCTTTGACTTCTTCATGAAATTTGTAGATCTTTTTGTTATCTAAATTATGAGACCTGATTCTATTAATTTGAGTAAGTATAGTAAAAGTTATAACCAGATTACTTCTGCATGTCCGAGTGAAAGATTTGTTCCATGTTTTGTGTATATTTTGCTATGCTGGGAATTATACGTGCATAATCAGCCCTTTATGTCTTCATGAAAGTTGTATATAATTAAGTTTTGGATCTTTATAAAGTGGTTACACATTAAAATAATTTTTGTAGCTCAAGTTATGCTCATAATACTGAAGTATGTACAAGCTGTAAATCTGTAAACTTGAAATCCGTAACTTATTGTTAAAATTGGGCATTTTGTATTAAAAATTAGTGATCAGTGTCTTCATGAAAGTTGTAAATCTTTTTGTTATGTGAATTTGGAGACCTGAACCAATTGATTTGAGTATGTGTAGCAAAAGTTATAGCCAAAATACTACTGTATGTCCGAGTGAAAGATTTGCTCCATGTTTAGTGTATATTTTGATATGCTGGGAATTATACATGCATAATCAGCCTTGGATGTCTTCATAAAAGTTGTAGATAATTAAGTTGTCGATTTTTAGAAAGTGGTTTCACATCAAAATAATTTTTGTAGTTCAAGTTATGCTCAAATTACTGAAGTATGTGCAAGCTGAAATTCTGAAATTCTGGAATTTTGGAAATCCGAATCTTGTTTTCAATACTGGGAATTTTGTGGTATGAATTAGTTGTTTGAGTCTTCATGAAAGTTGTAGATAATTATGTTAAGAGTATTTTAGAACTGGTTTCATGCAAAAATCATTTTTGTAACTCCAGAAACACTGAAATTACTAATATATGTACGTTTTGAAAAACTCACCTTGAGGCAGTGTGGTATTTCGTGAATAAGTAATATTTCTGTTCGGAATTTGAAATTGTGTTCTTCATGAAAGTTGTAGATAATTGTATTACTGAGCTATAGAAAGTGGAATCACCTAAAAAGGAGTTGATTTGCCCATGTTATGACTGTTTTGCTAATGTATGTTGCTGTTGGGGATGCTGAAAGTCACTTAAAAATGGCTATTTTGAAAGGAAATGATATTTTCTATATGTATAAAAATTATTTATTAAATTATTGAGTGATTGTGAATTATTATAAATGTTGTTGAGTATCACACAGTTTGTATATTATGATGGTGAATAATTATGAATGACATAATTAATATATATGTACATGAATGCCTTGTGGTTATTGACACATGTGGTTGAAACAGTAAATCCATGATTTTGTGAATTATTATGTGTATTGTGTTCCTTGAGGACTTGTAGTATCCAAGAGGTTTTGGAAATGTGGATATCATGGTATGTTAAAAGAATCAAAGGCATTCATGCATCATAAGCATTCGGACGCACCATGGAATTTAGGGGTTCCATGATTGCCTACCCTGGTGGGGGGTTACTCTATGATGAGTTAAGCCCTATTATGTTGTGTGCCATGGAGTGTAGGGATTCATGGTTTATGCAGAAGTCCTACTTATGATATTGTGTACTTCGGTACTTAAGCGCCATGAAGTATAGGGATTCATGGTATATGCTAAAGCCCTATTGGTGTCTCTATGAGACTTTTACTGCAGTATTCCCACCAAGACCAAATGGATCCAGCATGACATCATTTGACTAATTAAAGATCTATTAATGGACTTGTTTGGCATATTCATCATATCATTATGAATTGTTGATTGTGTTTGTGCAATTTTATCTATTTTATATTTATTCTATATTCTGTCTCACTCTTACATTAATTTTTACAGTGAATGACACGCAGAATGCAGAATGATGCCATGATGGATGTCTATTTGTTTTATTACCTGAACTTTGAATTTATGGGTTGTAATAAATATAATATGTCATGTACTATTATCTTCACAATCGTTTCCGCTACTCAAATATTTTCTTGAATTTAATTATTCACGACTAGTATGTATGATAATTTTTCCGCTGTTATTAATTCTTATATAAACTCTGAATTAAATTTATAATTTTTAAAATGATCTTTCAAAAAAGCGAAAAATTTACTCGAAAATTTTAACCAACGTTTCGGGTCGTTACATAAACAATTACCTGAGAACCTACCAAATATCATCTAAATTTGTTAAAAGCAAAAACAATAGCCAAGAGCTCCTTCTCTGTTGTGGCATAATTTACATAAGCATCAACTTATGTTTTACTAGCATAGTAGATAACATGAAGCATGTTATCCCTTCGCTACCCAAGCATAACCCCCACATCATGATGACTTACATCACACATTAACTCAATAGGGAGTTCCCAATTAGGGGGTTACACAATGGGTGTAGAGATTAATGCTTCCTTGATCCTTCAAAATTCTTCTAAAAAGAGAGAGTCAAAAACAAATGGCACATCCTTACCTAAGAGGTTTGTGAGGGGTTTGGTGATTTTAGAAAAATCTTTAATAAATCTTCGATAAAAACCGACATGCCTAAGGAAACTTCTCACACCCTTCACATTTTCAAGAGGTGGTAACCTCTCAATAACTTCTATTTTTTCCTTTTCCACCTCAATACCTCTTTCAGACACTAAGTGTCCAAGCATTATACCTTCTTTAACCATGAAATGGCATTTTTCCCAGTTCAAGACCAAGTTGGTCTCTTCACAACACTACAAAACTTTACACAAATATATATGTTTCACCACTAACAATGAGATATGATGATTGGTGATGAGATTGAATGATGTGTTGTTATGTGTCACACTCATGAGTAATGATGTAATTTTTGAGATATTGATTGAATGCCATTGTGAGTAATGCAAAATTATGAGTTGTAATGATGATTAAAAATCTAAGTTGTTAAAAGAAATTATGAATGCCACACTTAACTTCTAAGACAATGGCAAGACTAATTATAATTGAAACCCACTAAGAAAAGGATAGTGATATTAACAAGAATGATGATGGATGATTAATGAGTGGCATGGTACGATGCATAGTGTATGATTGTATATGATTTACATATGCATTATATCGATGGCATATATGTATAGCATCCTAGTATGGAATGTTAGGGGTTCCTTGGGTTGGCCTAGTGAGAGGGCGGCTCAGTGCACAAGCATCTTTGTTACCCTAGTGATTCCATGGTTGAATCATAAAGCTACCCATGCTTAATCATGGGGGATTGTGTGACACCCCTCATTTTTATGTAGGCAGCCTATGGGCTTATAAACAAAGAGTGCAATCTTCTATAGATAATGATTCATGCTAAGGCCGTTCTGTTGCATGAATAGCATGTTTGTATGTGAAAATGCTAAATTAGGTTGACAAGACATAATAAAATAATAATAATAATAATAATAATAATAATAATAATAATAATAATAAATGAATGAGTTCGCAAGCATGAGTAAGGAACCCTATGGATAGTCATCTATTGACTATCCTACCCCATGGTTAGTATATCTATAGTGGAACTAGTAAGAATGTGCAACAAATACAACAAATCGAGAAAAATAGAGCAGAACTTGTAAGCCTGAGTGTTGAAGAAAAGTCTAGTCGAAACCAAAACCTTTTTTAATAAACTAGATTCAATGAGATTTGTTGATAACTAACATTATGTATTCTAACTTAAATAAAGCCACGTGTTATTGTTTGATGTGGGTGTTTAAGTGTTTCAATAAACATAAGGCTTAAGCTACAAAAGAAAGGGGGAGCCTATGCATCAAAAGTCTAAAAGGCTTAACCGCAACATGGACTCTACATTCTAAGACAAAAGAAGAATCAAAAGTTTGGTAATTCGCTTCAAAAGGAATTCTCTCACATCAGAATAACTCACCAGACCCAAACCTGAAAACATCATTTAAGCTTTAGAATATATAAAAGCATGAGACTCTGTCTCCTCATCTTGAATCATTTTAGGAGTGGTCTGATACATGAAGCATCAATGGTCATAAGTCATCTACATCAAAGCTTAAAGAAAAGATTCTCGAAAGAAAGATTGACTAAACAGGGTGGATTCTGATCTAACTTAAACAACATCTAAGTTCACCTCTATTATACGCATTTAGAGATTCCCTGAATCAAAGCTTTCCCTCTTTGTGAAACTTATGCTACCTCTACTCCACCTACAACTACACATATCTCAAAGCTCTCAAATTTATATTGCTTGCACAAAACGTCTCTCTCTGGTAACAGAAACTCTTGCCCTCTATGCAACTCCAACAAGAAAGGCTTTTGTCCCTTGTACAACAACTCTCTCAACATTCATATAATTGATAGCCTCTCCCTGAGCTCAACAAGATGTTTCTATATAACCAAACTCAATCTCTTCATCAGACACTCTTGGGGGAAAAAGATGAAAACAAAAAGGAGAGCGAAAACAAAATAAAGAGAGCAGAAAAATAAACTCAAGAGAGTATAAAAAGAAGATTAAAAAAGAGAGAGCTTTTGAAAAGAAGAAGAAGATGAGCTAGAACTCACTAATCAAAGTATGGTGGAAGTAGAAGAAAAAATCATGAATGAACACCAGACGTTTATGTATAAAAGCTCACAAGAAATGAAGAAATGGCAGTGTACTCAACAACAAGTAATCAAACCTTCCTACTTAAATGCCATAGTAACTTAGGATATGTCTTTGTGTGCTTAATAGAATACTATCTCAAGTCATGCTTTCTGTGTAATATCCCAAAATTTTAAAGTAAAGGATTAATTAAGGAAATAAATCTTGAATAATTGAATGTGAATTATTTAGTGTCCCAAAATATTGGAAATAATTAAATTAAGACTTTTGGGGACTGTGAGTAACTTATTAGGACCGAATAAGCTGAAAACTGACCCGATTAAAATATGGGTGTCAGACCAAGTATCTCTGATTGGGATGATATTGGTCAGGGCTACTGAGAATATTGTTGGGAGTTCGAATATGTATTTGAAATAATTTTCAGATAAAGTATTGAGCCCAAACAGAGATCCTGTTTGTCATAAAACGATGAATCTTTTAATGAAGGATTAAAATTAAAACCAAAAACTCATATTTTCCCTTCTCTTCACGTTAGCTTACTGAGCAAATTGAGAAAATACACTCTTCTTCTTCTTCATTTCCTTCTTCCTTTCTTCCAAAACCCTAAGCAAGGGTGGTGATCTTCTTCCTCCCCCCATTTTCCTTCAAGAAGATTGGAAGGAGGCCATTGGAGCTTGAAGTTTTCTTCCTCTTCCCTCTTATTTTTGCAGCCCCTCTCTCCCTCATTGATACCCATTTTCATTTTGGGTGTGGTAAGCCATTTTCACCACTTTTATTTGGTTTAATGCTATGGGTATGTGTTATTATGGTTTGGGGAGGGCAATGTATATGAATGGTGTTTAATGAGAGCATTTAATGTATAAACCCTGATGTGGGTTGTCATAAATTCATGGTTTAAAAGAAATAAATGAGGTGGATGCATTCATGGTTGGAAGGTGATGAACATTAATGATTATTTATGAATGTTATTGGGTTTTAGGTAAAACCCTAACTTGGAAACTTTGGGAAAATGATAAATGTGTGATGAATAATATATTTAAGAGAAAATACATAATATTGAGAATATAGATGTTGGTAAATGGACTAGTTTTAGGTGTGTTAAGGCTATGGTTGTTTGTAGCCTTTAGATATAATGAATGTGGCTTGATGGGAAGGAATTCCCGAAGCTTAACAAATGATGGAAATGATGTCTATAACATGTTCTAGACATGTTATGAAATGGTAGATATGATTTTGGTTAATTAGAGTTGGATTTGTGTCTTGAATGGTTGACTAATTAGGATTATACATGTATGATTATTGAGGACCCATTCCAAACGATGAGGCGGGTGCGTCTTATCAATCAGAATTCTTCTCTTGAGGTAGGAGATGAGTCTTTATGTTCTAAATGCATGAATTTGAATGGTATTTGATTGTCATATATGTTGACATGCATGTTTGCCTTGCTTGAAATGTTATAAAGATTTGTAATGTTGTGCATGATGTTGATGATGTGTTTTTGGCAACATGCTTTGATGCATTTAGAATAATCATGGTGTGTTATATGCTGGTGTGAATTGTTTGCTAATATGAGGTTATACTCATGTCCACCACAAGTGTATAATGAGTGTTGATGATGTTTGAATGAGAATGGGTGTAAACAAATAACATGCCTTGGTTGATAGTGAATGATTGAGGTCATTGTGTTGATGATGGAATTGAATGATGTGAATAAGAACTACTGAAACTGCCACACAAAAGTGGTGTGAATGACCAGTGTTACAAAATAGGCGATGCGGTTTGGTACCAGTAAAAGAATTGGTGAAATGCATACAATTTAAGGATAAGTGTACACATTTTACTACTGCAGTAGGGGTATGGTTAGATGATCATACTTGAATCCCACATTTGGTGTTTACATTCCCACAGTCAGATCTGCAATTGTTGAAATATTCCGTTGTGCATATACATTAGCTTAAGAGCATTTTCATATAGCAAGGAAGTATACCAAAGGAGATGAGTTATGATGATGGTTGTATTAAGGATGAGATAATGTATTAAGACAACATAAAAGATATGAATACCAAATAATAATTTGAGTAAAGTGATGAGTTATGTAATAGTCCAGATGTTGAAGGACTTGATTATGTATATGCTTGTATACCTTGCCTAAATTATAATGTCGTTTGTGATATGAGTAGGATAGTATTATGATGATGGATAAGATGGTGAATGATATGGGTATGCAAAGTATACATGTTTTGATGCATATGGACATAATCACATGGTATTCATATTCATTCTTTTTGGAATGTATTACTCACTCTCCCATGTTATCCATTTTTAGACTTGTAATGCAGGGCACTTATGGGAGGACTGAATCTTTTGAAGTGTATTTTATGGAAAAGGTAAATAGGTGTATAAGAAGTACCTTGGCTGGCAAATCTAGATTTTTGTATAGCATATAATGTACATGTATGCTTATCTTGCTATCTTCATTGTAGTTGATGATTTTTTAGGGTCTGTAGGAAAATTGGACCTTAGTGTGTATGGCCAATTTTCATTAATGAACCAAATGATGTAATATGATGAATTATGATGTTTGTTGATGTTAAATTTCATGAATGAATGATGCATTTCACAATTTGTATAATTCAAGAAGTTTATGTAGAAGTAATTCAAATTCTATCCGTTGAGTGAGTTGGAAATTGTTTTGAAATGTATAAACTATTGAATGAGGCTTTAAATGCATGAAGAAGTGTATCTAATGCATTAGGATAGGTTGAAGTGTTATAAAATAAGGATTGGTATATGAAGTTGTGTGAAATTCCCTATTTCTGCTTATTTCTGTAGAACTCGCTTAAGCGAATGGAAATCTCGCTCAAGCGAGATCCCCTTGTGGCAGTGGGGTGGCCTCTGGCCTATATTCGCTTAGGTGAGCAATGATCTCACTCTAGCGAGATCTACTTGGAATTGGAGATTTAGCTACTGGACATTTTTCGCTTGAATGAGCTTGTCTTTGCTCAAGCGAGTGTTGCACGGAGTGGTTCCTGGGTGAAATTTGCTTAGGCGAATTGGTACTTCACCCAAGTAAGATGGCAAAGTGGATCAGGTGGTGTTACTGGGCCATTTTCGCTCAAGCGAAATGGCCAGTGCTTATGGCTCGCTTAAGCGAGCAAAGGAAAAATGGGTTCTGGAGCGTTTTCGGTCACGCTCGCTTGCCTCGCTTAAGCAGATCTTGAGGATCTCGCTCAAGCGAGATGGGCTCGCTCAAGCGAGGTGGCCCCTGACACTCCTTCCTTCCTTTTGCTCAACATCCTCCTTGGCTCGCTCAAGCGTACCACGTGGACTCGCTCAAGCGAGTGTGGCTCTCGCTTGAGCAAGTGGAGTCCTGTCTCCTCCAAATGTTTTGGCTTGAATTATTTTTACTCTTAACTGCATTAAATCTTCTTTTGCATCAATCTTAAAAATAATTTGGACACATCATGGACACTTAAACTTCATGAAATCCAAACTCTCTAAATTCAATCATACAACATCCATCTAAATAATTATTTCTGTTGTTTTTAATTGAAAATATCTCATTAATTATTTTTAACTCACCCTCTCATATCTCCATATATGAGAGTGGCTTTTCATAGATCCAGGGTGTCGAATTTAAAACTTCACCATGTTTTATTATATCAATCAACTCTTTTTAAAACTTGAAAAATTTACTCGTATTTTTTTGGGTCCTCTTATTCCGGCTCAGTACATTTTCCAACCACCTTTCACTTTCCAAATGTACTGAGCCCTATAGGAAAATAAGCCATTCCTTTCTTTACAAACCCATTTTCATGGTTTATCACTTAACGCTGCTAAGTCAAAGGGCTTATTTTATTTGCAATAATTGTTCCATTCCTTTGGTACTACAGGTGTGGTGTGTTTCCAGACTCTATTAGTGTAGGAAACACTGTTGGCCTTAAGAGTCTTTTGAAAGAATACTCAGGGTTTAAGCCAGGAGTGGCTTGTGAAAGAATACTTAGGTCTACCCCAGGAGTAGGTGTTGTAAAATAATACTTATAGGAATCCAGAGGGGTCTGGTGTGTTGAAGCACGGACTGTGCTTAAGCTAGGAGTGGCTAGAGTTAACAATACTTAAAGCACCATGAGTTGCGCTCAAGCCAGGAATGGTTTGAATCAAGAATCTCAGAAGCACGGGTTGTGCTTAAGCCAGGAATGGCTGGAGTCAATAATACTCAACATTTGATGTAAATGATTTTTACATGGTGGAAATCCTTCAGATTTGAAGGTGCTGAATATAGCTTTTGTGTTGGGAGTGAACCAATATAAATTACTTGTGTGTTGTCTCTTTCTCCCCACTCTTAACTATCAAAAGTCTGGTGCATTTTTGTTAATATCTTTAATAGTAAAAGTCTGGTAAATAATGCTCATTCAATCAAAGAATCATGTTCTCCATCTCGCGAAAGTCTAGTCCGCTGTGCTTAATGTATTTACGCTCAAATATCACTTTTTGGTTAGAAAAAGTGAACAGACTTATTCAACCCCCATTCTAAGTCTATTCTCTGAACCATCATTTGGTGTCAGAGCGTGCCTCTAGGGTTGAACACTCTAACGAGTGTAGAGGAAGAAGATCCATAAAGATTTTACTCCGATGAAGGCTCAAAAAGAAGGATCAAGAAGAAGAAGTTGCTCACTACTTGAAGAATTCAAAAGTCTATAGAAGACCAAGAGCTCAAGGACAAGATAAGATTGACATTATAGAGTCAAGCTCTAAAGACCTGATCCAAGCACGAAGATAGAAGGAGTCTTCAATCAGATGCTTCAACAAGCTTCTCCACATTGGATGATCATAAGAACCTAAAGTATGGTGCATGGAAGATCAAGACTCAGAAGATCTCCTAACAAACTGACAAAGGAAAGTAAAAACAAAATAGAAAACTTTCTCAAATCCTTCTTAAAAACTCTACAATGTTGTTTTCACTGAAAATAACATTATGGAATCAGTATATTTCCCCAATTGAATACAAAAATAATGGTAGGGATGTCATGGCTGAGTTGGAAGGTATTGGTTGGTTACCCTTCTATTCCATAATTTATGCGTATTCACCATCTATGGTGATAAGCTTCTGGTCTACTACTGTCACCAACAAAGAAGACTTCACTGTCTCTGGAAATCTTTAAGGTCGAAGAATTACAATCACTACTAAGAGTATTGCTTATGCATGTGAATGTCCCAATGAAGGTCGGTTGTTCTTCGATGAATACATCGACTTCATCTTCTCCGAAGAAAAAGCAAATAGGTGTCTATACAGGATAGAATCTCCACCAACCCTTCTGGTCAAAGACTTGCTTCCAAAGACAAAATTTCTCTATACCCTGATGAGATAGATTTTCTCACCAAGAAAAAGTGCAAGGGATATAGTGACTAAATTAGACAAGTTTTGTATGGTTTTGATGATGAAAAGAGATAAGGCAAGTCTGCCTGATGTAATCATGAACTATTTGATCACCTTCATCTTCAAGAAATAAAAAAAGATTCCTTATCCTAGTGTTTTATGTAGGATCTTTGAATTTTATGGCTTTGAAGTTCAAAATGCAAGAGACTTGAAAATATATGGGAATCTGGTCACCAAGGCCCCTATTTTCTCTGACATAATTACCGCTGATAAAGCCCCTCAATAGAACATTGCTAAAGGCCCCCTGAATAATGATTTAGAGTCATATCATGACTTGCCTGAAAAATCCTCCTCTGATAGGTCGTCCACAAACTCAGAATCAAAAGAGTTTGAACCACCCAAGAAAAAGGCTAAGGTATTTTTTGGTGCTTCTCCAAAAATTGCAAAGTCCGGCCCTCTCTTCAAGTCAAAGTTTGGCCGATCAATGCCTACTTTGAAACCATCAAATCTCTCTGTTCCAATCAGAACTTTTAGAAGAATCATAAGGGGCGTGATAAAGCATATCTCTACAAGAAAAATCAACAAAGAAGGATCATCCATAATAAATCCTTTGATCTTCGACTCTTCAGACTCAACAACCACTGAATTAGAGACTACGCCATCTTCTTCACCTCGTGTCACCACATCTCAAATGATTCTGAATCAATCTCTTCCTAACTAGGAAATTCCATTTGATGTTCCTTCCTAATATCAAGCATTGCAGACTCAATCATCTGTCTTCACCTCTGTGCCTATTCTCACCTAGAATCTATATTTTAGTCGACAGAAGTCACTCTGCCATCCGCATCATCCTCTCTCACATTTGTGCCTCCTTTGCCTACACAAGACATACTTCATGATGATAATTTATGTTTTAATTCTGATGCTGCTATGTACTATAAGCTTAGAAAGGAACAAAAAACCATCTTGATGAACATACAACAAGGAAAGACTCTGACTAAAATTACAAGTGGAAGAGAAAAATATGCATTCATTCTTCCATCAACAAGGATTCTTATTACTCCATATAGACTTCACTCTATTCCTAAGCCTCACTCTTTTAGAAAAGGAAAAGAACCTGTCTCAGACTTGGTTTAACCATACGTACTAGCATGGAATGACCCCAGACCATGTAAACTTTCTGATGAAGAAGTAACCAGACTTCTTCAATCTGATCACAACACTGAAGAAGATGCTCGTCGCATGTGGAATCACTTCTTGTGGATGATTGGTGAAGCAGGTTCTACTTGCAATAGTTCGAATCAGCCATGATGTATCTGACCAAACTCGTTGGCTCAAAATTTTCATCTCTTGAACCCATATTTGTTGATACCAAAAGGGGGAGAAAATTAGGAGTCATTAGAAGTCAATTGTCTGAAAAGTTCTTAGAAATGTTTTCCTTATATGACTTAATGCATATATTTTAATTTAACAATCATTATACTGTCATTGTTATCTTTCTTACCAGCTTAAGGAGGGCCAATATCTTTATTGTAGAACTTCATTTAAGTTAAAAGAGTTAATGTTTACTATCAACAAACATGGGGAAATTATTGAAGAAAGTCTAGTCAAAACCAAAACCTTTTTTCATAAACCAGATTCCATGAGATTTGTTGATAACTAACATTATGTATTCTAACTTAAATAAAGCAAGGTGTTATTGTTTGATGTGGGTGTTTAAGTGTTTTAGTAAACATAAGGCTTAAGCTATAAAAGAAAGGGAGAACCTATGCATCAAAAGTCTGAAAGGCTTAACCGCAACATTGACTCTACATTCTAAGACAAAAAGAGAATCAAAATTATTGTAATTCACTTCAAAAGGAATTCTCTCGCATCGGAATAACTCACCAGACCCAGACCTGAAAACATCATTCAAGATTCAGAATATATGAAAGCATCAGACCCTGTCTCCTCATCCTGAATCATTTTTTAAGTGGTCTGATACATGAAGCATCAACAGTCATAAGTCATCTCCATCAAAAGAAAACATTCTTGAAAGGAAGATTGACTAAACAGGGTGGATTCTGATCTAGCTTAAAAAGCATCTAAGTTTCATCTCTATCATTAAACTTATGCTAGCTCTACTCCACCTACGTTTGCACACATCTTAAAGCTCTTAAATTTATATTGCTTACATAGGACGTCTTTCTCTGACAACAAAATCTCTTGCCCTTTGTGCAACTCCAACAAGAGAGGCTTTTGTCCCTTATACATCAACTCTCTCAATGGTCGTATAATTGATAGCCTCTCCCTTAGCTTAACAAGATGATTCTATATAAATAGAATCAATCTCTTCATCAGACACTTTTAGGGGAAAAGATGAAAATAAAAAGGAGAGCAAAACCAAAATAAAGAGCTGAAGCAGAAAAATAAACTCAAGAGAGTATAAAAAGAAGATTGAAAAAGAGAGAGCATGTGAAAAGAAAAAGCTGGGCTAGAACACACTAATCAAAGTGTGATAGAAGTAGAAGAAAATATCATGAACGAACACTAGAAGTTCATGTACAAAAGCTCACAAGAAATTAAGAAATAGCAGTGAACTTAACAACGAGTAACCAGACCAAGAAGATCTACCATAAAGACAAAGAAAACTCGCTATATGCAATCATCTTCCTACTTAAATGCCATAGTATCTTGGGATATGTCTTTGTGTGCTTAATAGCATACTATCTTATGTCATGCTTTCTAGATTAGTATATTTTCCAACCACCTTTCACTTTCCAAATGTACTGAGCCCTATGGGAAAATAAACCCTTCTTTTCTTTACAAACCTATTTTTGTGGTTTATCAATTAGCGCTGCTAAGTCAAAGGGCTTATTTTATTTGCAATAATTCTTCTAATCCTCTAGTAGTACAGGTCTAGTGTGTTTCCAATCTCTATTAGTGTAGGAAACATTGTTGGCCTAGAGAGGCTTTTGAAAGAATACTCAGGGTTTGAGCTAGGAGTGGCTTGTGAAAGAAAACTTGGGTCTTCCCCAGGAGTGGGTGTTGTATAATAATACTTATAGGAATCTAGAGGGGTCTGGTGTGTTGAAGCACGGGCTATGCTTAAGCCAGGAGTGGCTGGAGTCAAGAATACTCAGAGCATGAGTTGTGCTCAAGCCAGGAGTGGCTGGAATAAAGAATACTCAAAAGCACGGGTTGTATTTAAGCCAGGAGTGGCTGTAATCAATAATACTCAACATTTGATGTAAATGATTTTTACATAGTGGAAATCCTTCAGATTTGAAGGTACTGGATTTAGCTTCTGTGTTGGGAGTGAACCAGTATAAAGTGCTTGTGTGTTGTCTCTTTCTCCCTACTCTTAACTATTAAAAGTTGAGTGCATTTTTTGATAATATCTTTGATAGTAAAATTCTGGTAAATTACGCTCATTCAATCAAAGAATCACGCTCTCTATCTCGCAAAAATCTAGTCTGTTGTGCTTAACGCATTTACGCTAAAATCACTTTTTGGTTAGAAAAAGTGAACAGACTTATTCAACCCCCCTTCTAAGTCTGTTCTCCTAACCATCACCTGAGTTATACCCCAAATGTCTCCCTAGTTTGGTCATACAAATGCCATTAGTGTCCAATCTTAGTGGTTCTAGTGTATAATGATCTGTAATGAAAAGTAAAACACTTCTCCTAAAGACATCTGATTCCAATACCCAATGAGCACAATTCTTAAAAACACACCCCATTGACTCATAATCCCACAATTGGACCAGACCATAATTAGTGTTTTGAGCATAACTTTTACCCATGACACCAGAATCCTAAAGTTCTTCTCTTGGTTTACTCCTAATAAAATTCCCTATAACCCTCATGAAGGCCGCAAAGGCCAATTCTAAACAGATCAATTCTTGTCTGAGATTCAAGGTTAAAACTTATTTGTTATCCCATTAATTTTTGTATGGTTTATAGAGAAATTTATAACTCCTTCCCACGGATGCCTGATTCACATGATTCTAGTCCCATAATTCTCATAATAAAATCCTCTACAATTCTCATGAAGACACTAAGACCTAGTTCCCATCACAAACACACAAAAAATTCAGTCTTTTCGCTTTTCAACTATCAACGCCCAAACAGGACCTATTTCTGCTATTTCACGCGTAATGTTCTCTACCGATGTCAGAACTACTTTGTTCTTATTTCTGTGGACTTCTTTTAAAATTACCTACAACTCTTATGAAGATCTTGAAAGCTAATTCTGAATAGATTCTTCTCACCAACTGTCTCTTTTTAGCCGTTGAAAATTCAAGAGCCTCGGGAGCACTTTTCCTTGGTTTGGCCATAACTTTTGCTACCGATATCAAAATCGTCTATTCTTTAGCTTGTTTCAAAGAGTAAAAAAACCCCACGACTTTCATATTCATCACTTTTCTAAATTCTAAGCCTAACAGCTCCTAAATATTTGTCAAGTTTCCTTAAAAACCTTGTCTAGTATTTTCATTGGGTACTGATTAAATGATTGACCGACCAGGCGACCTTCCCTCTATTGATACATGTCAAGCCTTCATTTTCTTCACTGACCTCTTATTTCTCATTTTTTTCTCTCTCTTTCTCTAAAATTATCTCTCTCTAAAATGCTCTCCTCTCTCTCCTATCTCTTTCTCGGTTGGCCACCACCTTTACCTACCGCCCATCACGCCAACCACCTCTAACCACCACTTTCTTCTTTTCCTTCTCCTATGCATGTCACCACTAAACAACCACCTCTTTTCTCCTTCTTAGATCACCACTGCAGCTAACTCCCACAAGCCACCATCCTCCACTGAGCCACCACCACCAAAATCCATCCGCTGCCACCACATCAACACATTGTCATTTGTAGCCACAACCCACCTTTCACCCATTTCCTTTTCTTTTTTCACCTCACCACCACCTCTTGGCCTCACCATTATCTCTCGGTCACCCATCACTCGCGGTCTCACCATCACACGCCCACATCACCACCGTGGCTTGCCATTTTACAACCATACCTCCACCTCCTTGGTTACTTTGCATGTGACCACCATCGACCATGGATTACCTTGCGTGTTTAATCAGAGTGAACAGATCGGCGATCGGAGCAACAGAACTAGAGATCAAAGCTACGAAACTAAAGATCAAAGGTTGGCACTTTCTAGCCAAAGAGCAGACATGCCATTTTAGGTAAAGGGGAGTTCTCTCTATTATCTCTAGGGTATTTGCATGCTCGGGGTAAGTAAAGGTCTCCCTTGGGCCCTTACTCTTTTTGTGTGTTTTGAAATTTCTTGTAAATTTTTGTCAATTATTATTAGTATGTTGCCTTTATGTATAATTTGTTATTGTCAAAAGCATGTAATAATTATTTGAAGTGCGGTTACGTTCAACATTAGATTTCATAACTGGAAGTGATTTTTATCTTTATCAAAAATTTTAATGAAAAAGACAAGGAAATAAAAATATATTATTGTTTTAGTTTAAATAAACATTATATATTTCTTTCCCGCACCAATTATTCATAAGCCTTATTTTCTATAAATCGATCAAAATAGGACTTAGAGTCGATACATACAACTAAGTCACATTTTATTCAAATCAGTAAAAGAACTCGATTATGTTGTATTACACAGTAAGTCTAGTTAGATTTACTCAGTACACAAGAATAATAGCCGAGTACTACTTTATTCTTAAATACTCCATAAGTCTTTCAGGCTTACTTGAGTATACCAACAAGGGTAGCAGCCAAGCATTGTTTTACTCTTTGAAAGACACTTTAAATATACATTGCACAGAAAAAATGGCTGAGTGCTACTTCATTCCAAAATGCTCCATAAGTCTTTAGATTTATTCGAGTATACTAATAAGGGTAGCGGCCAAGTATTATTTTATTAACTAAAAAGATACTCCATACTCTCATTATACTAACTTAATGGCCAGATACTATTTTATCCTGAAATGCCCCATAAGCCCTTTTAGACTTACTCGGGTATACCGATAAGGGTAATGGCCAATCATTAGTCTATTCTCTGAGAAATACTCTAAAATTTTCTTTAAGTAATAATCAATAAATAATGATAGGGTACAACCAGTTGTCAGAAGTGTAAGATAATATGTATATATGTATATAAATACATATAGTCTTACTTGCAATCCTTAGCTAAATTGGAGGTTTAAAGTATAATATTAAAACCCTTTTAACTTGAAGTTTTATGAAGCCCGATAAGTAACTAGGACTTAACAAATTATGGACAAATACACCGTAGGCAGGAACACGTAGACACCCAAGTGATAAAGGATAAAGAATAAGAATGCATGTTGCATCATAAAAATTGTTTTGGTTGTAGGGTCGTGATAAAAACTAGAGCATACAGTGAGGGTTACGCTGGAGTACGTTCATGTTTGGTCCATGAGAAGGATTTAGGGAGTACCACTTAGTCGGAACCCTAATGGCCTTAGAGTCTCACTTAAAGTCAGGCGTATCGATGCAAGCCTAGTGTACTTTGACTGGGATGGAGTGTAACTATGATCGTGCAGAGCCAAGTCCCATCGTAATGTGATCACAAGTTATGGGATGAGATGGATCCATGATGAGTAGGACATGTGTGTCCTTGATACTCTTATGGTTCAGGGACTTGGTGTTCTCCGATTGCTCTAGCTGTTGTGTTTCCCACAGTAGACGCACTATGGAGGAAATGATGAGGAAATGGCTTTATTGACATGGGCCCACATGCATCATGAAACTTAATCTAAGATAAATCAAAAGACACCTAACCCATGCATATCATGATGTCATCATGACTAGAATGTTATTTTACATTAGCCTATTATAAATAATATTTATTTGATGACTTTATAAATATTTATGAGGTATGTCGTTGCGTGGAAACCCTCAGGGTTGATAGTATATACTTACCCCTTTAGTTTATTTATGTTTGTTCACTATAAATCGACAATAGAAGGACAAGGAAATCGGGAACGAGAGCTTGAGGACCAATAGTAGATCAATCAGTTAGGGACTGTTTATGACACCCTCGGTTACCTAGGATGAATCCCTTCCACTAGATCACCCTGTTTAACTAAGAGTGCATAAGCTTAAGAAAAATATGAATGTTTTTTTAGTACATAAACAACTTAAAACATACTGGATCATTAACTCATTACAATATACGATTCAACATTACTTTACAACTCAAATGAAATTAGGGGCACGCGGGCTCCCATAAATAAAATAAAGTAAAATAAAATATAACTTGACTATCTAATACATAAAGACCATCTAATAATCCTAGTGACACTTCTAGCCTCTATTTCCTAGTCAGGGTCCACCTATATGATAGATCCTAGTATTGTTGTTCCCTCTAGACGATCTGTCACTTACAACACTCTCAGTTTTCCAAACAGCTTGGGCAAGGATGCGTGCTCTGGTAGAAAAGATCGTAAAGAGGGCAAAAATAAGGTAACTTTTCTTTCCTTTGAGCTGCACTCTCGGTCACTTTTGTATCCATGTCAGGAAAGGGTAGCCTTGTAGCCTATGCATCCAGCTCAACTGGAATATCTTCAAGGATCAAAGGAAATCTGCCTTAAACATGACGTCTCTTCGATAGTTCGCTAATCATGCTACGAAAAAAATGTAAAGGTAAGACACTAGCCTTACTTGTCCACCTCTGACAGCAAGTCTATCATCATTGATGTCCCCTTTACTAAGTTATCACACATCACATACATATATCAGTCAAGCCGTAAAGCCTGGTTCGTGACCCCAGAGCGGAGCGAAGTTACACTGTGTTGTGCTTGTTCATCTGGAAAATGGCAAGAGTTGTATCGGACAAGCTACAGCCCATATCCAATGGTACAAATTAACATCATCATCAAATTACTCATATTATATCCAATAATTTCCATACACATATATTCATTAAGAAACAATACCCTAATTCTATTTTATCTCATCACATCTCATATAGTTTTTCCCTACTCATCTTATGACCAGGAATGGTATAGACATATAGTATTAAAATCATTATGTGAATCATGGATAAGATACTAAATAACTTGTATTCCTTAGTTTCACCATCATACACTACATACATCATACCATTCATATATCATTCTCTCATTCAATAACAACACCCAGATAGCTCAAATCCTAGCAACCTATGGTCCCTAATTCACAACATACACGATTCTGACATCTCACGAATTATGCCAAAAACAATCACAATAAATTATCAACCAATATAAAACTCACAGTTATAGCCATCAATGTGACACCCTTGATTAACTAGGACTGATTCCCACACTGGAATGTCCTACTTAATTATGGAGTCACTAATTATTTAGAAAAATAGAAGTTTTTTTTATTGGTGATCATCAATGCATAGTTCGAAATAAACATTATATAAAGTAGATCAATTATTCATGGCAGTAGTGTACTCAAAAGATATGGGGCTCACAGGCTCCCAATAAAACAACTACAGAATAATAACATAATATAAAACTAAAAGTTGGGACCTACAACGGTCTCAACACGAGCGACGAGTATAAGCAGTCTACATCTACAACTCAACGTCCTCTAATGCAGGTAGTCTAGGTCCTGCTCGCGTTCGTCCTGCCCTTCAACTGATGATCACGATGAAAGAAAATAGATGCACAACGCAAGATAGGTGAGTATAAGCTCTCAACCCACATAACTCACATGCAAGGGTAGCCACAGATATTACATGTATTTAAACATATACAAAAATTTAGACAACATTTATTAATACACTCACACAATTTGGAATGTATACAACAATAATACAAATCAACAGAATTTATTACACAACTATGGAATGTTATGCATGTGTTAGTTCATTATTATTTATCTTGATTAGATTCCAGTATGCAATAGGGCCCAACTTCCACTCATCAATCTCACGTATCAATAACCATGTGCACAACCATCCATCCTTAGTCCCCTGCCCAACTAAAGCAACCGAAGCTCTCCTCGTTCTGGTTTTCACAAATGGGTAAGGACCCGTAGTCTTATCAACACAATGGCCAATCACATCTCTGTAGAACAGGAACTCCACGGTCCTGCCAGCATTTACTCTGAGTTGAAGTATACTCGATTTGCCATAGGCTATCCGGTCTCGGGTGCGAATCTAAACCATTAGATGCCCGCTCTAGTATACTCCTAAGACCTCCTACAAGGTTGAAATGCTAACTGTTCCCCAGTGTACCCATCATTGTATGCTCTAGGGGATCACTCTACATCCCTTCTCATACTCCTTATGCAATATACAACCTACTTATTTCATCGTGAGGGTGCCCGAGTTCTAGACGAAACCTCGCTTATTCAATGTACTTGTCCTTAAGGCGTTAAAAACCAATTATCATGAAATTTTCTAACAAGTACCCTTGCATGCCAGATGCGACGCCATCAAAAATAGGGGTAAATTTTTTTCGTGATTTTAGAATTATTAACTTATGAAAACATAAGTGGTGAAACTGTCCTTCAATGCCCTGGATCTATGAGAGACCTAACTCATATATGAAGATATGAGAAGGCAAGTAATAGAATTCACAAACAAGAAATTCCCAATTTAAAGTCAGCGGAAGATTTAATTAATTTAAAGCCATGTGATTGAGTATGAAGAAGTCATCCATCTTGAAAATAAGGGATTCAAAATTATGCCCAAGGTATTCACAGGATGATGAAAAACCATGATTCAATGTGAAGAAAAGGGGAAATAATTTAAGCAATGTGATTTGGAGGACCAGGCCGCTCCTCGCTCAAGCGAGAACCACACTCGCTTGAGCGAGTCCCAACTGGAAGCTTGGGTGAGCAACACCATACGCTGACCGAGGAAAATAAGGGAGAATCAGGGGTTAACTCACTTGAGCGAGCCCCATCTCATTTGAGCAAGATCTCCAGGATTCGCTTGGGTGGAGCCAGCGAGCGTAAGCGAAATTCGTCCAGAACCAAACCTATGCTCGCTCGCTTGGGCGAGTACCACCTTCAAGGTCCATTCGCTCAGGCGAAAATCGTCCAGAAACTAAACACCCCACTCTCGCTTGGGCGAGACCCTTCTCACCTAAGCGAGATCCTTCCAGTAACAAAGTTCCCTCGCCCACGCTCGGGCGAGATCCTTCTCACCTGGGCGAGATTCCTCCAGAACCCAATCACTGATGCTAGGACAGTCTCGCTTGAGCGAGACCCATTCTCGCCTAAGCGAGAATTATCCAGAATCCAAATACCATACAAGAGGGATTCTCGCTTGAGCAGGAATCCATCTCACTTGAGCGAGATTATCAACAAAAACGTAGAAAACAGAAGGATCAATTAACACATCATACCAAAACTCATTTTACTGCATACCACTTAATTTCATCACATCTCATTTATCCTATATGGTATTTAAAACACGTTCCAACCTATCTTACTCATAATTCACTTTCTAATCCATGAGTTCCATCCCAATCAAGCCTACTACATAGCATGATCTAATAATTGCAATCTTTCATATAAACCATCATTCATTCATAAATTTCAACATATCCAAACTTCATTTCCAAACATCCAAACCAAGCTAAGGTCACTAATGACAATAAGCCATAGATCTAGGATCTCATTTTCCTACATGACCTTCCAAATCATCAATGCATACATTCATCATCCATACAAGTTTCTATGACAATTTAAGGCTATACAAAATATGTAGAATACTATACATATTACAAATATTCCTCACAACCATAAAATCAAAATGTTGTCGGCCAAGGCATTCTTTACCCAAAATAGGCTTCCTTCACACTACTTCTCCATGCAAGAGCTCCATGTGCAGCCCTACAACACAAGATCTAAAAAGATATACCACATGGGGAGTGAGTATACTTTCTCAATGATGAAAATCTAACAAACGCGATAATATATACATGAATGCAATATGAACATATATATCCATTTAGATTCATAAAAATACACCAACCATTAACCCGTTCGCAGTTAGTATTAAATAGGGATTCCCATTTACTCCTCACACAATCTCCTCAACAGGATATCATTCAATGCCATGCTCCTATGGCTAATGCACATGCTAGTGTTTAAGATGCATATGCACGGATCCGATTAATAATTCATTAGTGATCTCAATCACTTAAATTACCATTATCACTCTGGGATACACCCTTCGTGGCACCCCGCAAGGTGATATAATCATCAATATCATAACATCATCATCACTCTGAAATATACCCTTCGTGGCACCCCGCAAGGTGATATATTCATCATTTCATAACATCATCATCACTCCGAGATTTACCCTTCGTGGCACCCCGCAAGGTGATATATTCATCATTTCATAACATCATCATCACTCCAAGATTTACCCTTCGTGGCACCCTGCAAGGTGATATATTCATCATTTCATAACATTCTCATCATTCCGGGATTTACCTTTCGTGGCACCCCGCAAGGTGATATATTCATCATTTCATAACATCATCATTACTTTGGGATTTACCCTTCGTGGCACCCCGTAAGGTGATATATTCATCATTTCATAACATCATCATGATATGCATGCCATGCCATGTATGCAATGCTCATGCATGCCCCAACCTCATTAGGATTATCTCACCCTCTCATCTAGGGTACATTCATACTTGATAACACTATTAACTTCTCATAGTCAACGTATCTATACATTCCAATCATAAGATTTCAACATTCAACAACCACACATGGATTCCATAACACTTCATCACATATTATACCACTCATAGCCTCATTAAGGCTTCAATCCACAATTAATCAATTTAAGCACCAAGTCCAATTTTCACATCACAAACATATGATATCACACTTGTTCAAGTAAACATGCCACATCACATCATCCTATACATTATCAATATACACATTCTCATACATTTAGAAAATACACCCCCTCTCCTACCTTAGAGAAGTAAATTTCTGGGTTTGATGTTCCCGCTTTACCCGCATTATCAAGTCCTACACCAATCATTATAGGACCACATTAATTATTCATTCAAATGCCATTTCAATATACATATACATATCTATGTACACATGATTCTCATCATGTGGAAGCTATTCATGAATTTTATTCATTTACCTATTTAGGCTTTGGTAATTCCTTCCCTTAAATCGAAACCCATTATTATCAAGGGCTACAACCTAATTAATTAGGTCACCTTTTATATTAAATTTCCCACCAACACCTTGGTGAGCTTTCTATTCATTGTGACTTCTAATCAACATTATAAATCATCATCAAATGCTTCCATCTCATCGTTTATAACACTTCCCTCATCAATAAAGGTTAACCCCATCTACATCTTACCTTTCCCCCAGTTTATAGGGTTAGGGTTTTCACCAAAACCCAATCACATTCATAAATACACTTCTATACTCATCATCTTTCAATCTTATATTCATATACCTCATTTATTACTCATAAATGCCCATATTTATTTCACCCACACCTTAGGGTTCATGCATTTAATGCTTTCTTGCTCTACCCACAAACATTTAATACTCTCCCAAGCCTTAGAAATCCATGTTCTATGGTTTAGCTACCATTAAGATGAGGAAGAACTTACCTAAATCAAGAAACAAAGTAGACACCAAGGGAGAGAGTGGTGTATACGAAAATGGAGGAGAAAGAAGGGAGACTTCAACCACCCAATGTCCTTCCTTGCTCCAATGGTGGGTGAAAACAAAAGAGGAAGATTGGTATCACTCTTGATTAGGGATTTAAAAGGAAAGGTGTGAATGTAGAAGTGGTAGAAAGGAGAAGAAGTGAGTGTGTTGGTGTGAGGAAGAGAGAGTTACAGAAATAAGAGTGAAAAAGTAAGTTTTATTTTAAGTTTTTAAGCTTTCATTTAAACTCTTGCATTTTTCATTAAACAGGCTCTCCGTTCGGGCTCAATACATATTCTAAAAATTATTCAAAATATATATTCAGATTCCCAATAACATTATCTACAGCCCTGACCAACGGTATCTCAATCGGAGATACTTGGTCCGACACTCATATTTTATCTGGGTCAGTTTTTAGCTTATCCGGTCATAATAACTCACTAGCAGTCTCTAAAAATCTTAATTAAATTATTTCTAGCATTTTGGGATATTAATCAATCCACATCTAATTATTCAATATTTATTTTCTTAATTTAACTTTCTATTTTAAAAATTCGGGGTGTTACAATCCACCGCCCCTAAAAGAAATTTTGTCCTTGAAATTTGACATACCGGATTCGAATGCGTTAGGATACCGTTCACAAATATCATCCTCGCGTTCCCAGGTGAGTGTCTCAACGTTTCCATGATTCCACGCTACTTTCACCAATGGTACCATCTTCTTCCGCAGTCTCTTCACGGAATACTCAATAATACGAACTGAAACGGGAGGGACGAACAAGTCATCCCGTACCTCAACATCATCAAGAGAGATCACATGCAAAGGATCATGAATATACTTCCTTAACCGCGACACGTGGAACACATTATGTAGGTTTGCAAGTTGTGGAGGGCGCGCAATCTGATAAGCGACATTTCCAATCCGCTCCAAGATCTCAAAGGGTCCGATGAATTTAGGGCTTAATTTTCTGCTCTTCAAAGCTCTACCAATACCCTTATCACGCGACACTCATAAGAACACATGATCGCCAACTTGAAATTCAAGTGGCTTCCTTCTTTTGTCATAATAGCTCTTCTGCCGGTCTTAAGCTATTTTCATCTTCTCTCAGATCATCTTGATCTGTTCGGTAGTTTCCTCAATAATCTCAGGCCCTAAGGCCAAGTTCTCACCAACTTCAAGCCAACATAAAGGGGTTTGACACCTCCTTCCATATAATACCTCGTATGGTGCCATACCGATACTAGAATGAAAACTGTTGTTATAGGTAAATTCAATCAGAGGTAAATATTTTTCCCACGAACTGCCGTGCTCCAAAACACAAGCACGCAACAAGTCCTCAAGACTCTAAATAGTTCTCTCAGACTGTCCATCAGTCTAAGGATGGTACGCCGAACTTATCTTCAATTTTGAACCCATTGCCTCATGTAAGCTTCCCCAGAATCGGGAAGTAAATCGGGGGTCGCGATCAGAAACAATACTTGATGCCACACCGTGTAACCTCACAATCTCCTGAATGTATAGCTGTGCCAAATCCTGCATGGAACTCTTCATACTGATTGGTAGGAAGTGTGCACTCTTTGTCAAACGATCCACAATGACCCAGATTCCATCACATCTGGACCTCGTCCTTAGTAATCTGGACACAAAGTCCATGGCAATTGCATCCCACTTCCAAACTCGGATATCAAGTGGCCTCAAAGTATCCGAAGGTCTCTGATGTTCTACCTTCTCCTTCTGACAAGTAAGGCACGAAGCCACAAAATTGGCAACATCACGCTTCATTCCGGACCACCAAAAATTCTTCTTTACATCTTGGTACATCTTGGTTGCACTAGGGTGAATGCTAAAAATGCTTTTATGCCCTTCCTCAAGCACCGTGTGTCTCAAATCTCTGAATAAAGGCATATATACACGACCTTTTACTCGCCATAAACCATCAACACCTTCCACAAAAAATAAATTCTTCCCATTATCTTGAGATCTTCTCATCTCTTATAAATAATCATCATCCCCTTGTTTCTCCTTTACAAGTTCTAAGAACTCATTGCATATCTTCAAGGTAGCAAAACATAGCTTCTTGGGAGATTGAACCTCGGTCCCAACATTCAAATTCCGAAATTCCTCAATCAATTCAAATTCTTTGACCATCATGGCAGACACATGCAAGGAATTCCGACTAAGGGCATTGGCAACAACATTGGCTTTTCCCGGATGGTACATCAATTTAAAATCATAGTCTTTCAGGAATTCCATCCATCTCCTCTGACGCATATTTAATTCTTTTTGATCAAAGAGGTATTTCAACCGCCGCCAACTCCAAATCGTGAGTTAGGTAATTAACTTCATGAGGTCTCAACTGGCGTGAAGCATACACTAGTGCAAAAATTGGATATAACAACGGGATATATTCACGGGTTGAAGAGGATCAGTGATAAAAACATACACGGTGGCATTTTTGAAATTATAAGGTGAACGTTACAATCAGAGAAAACTATATATCCACGGTTAACATCATAACCGTGATCGTACCCATCAATATATATTCACGGTTGAGAAGTCAACCGTGGATATATAGTACCTGAAATATATATCCACGGTTGTGTGCACAACTGTGACTATATATTCATGGGTATGATCACGGTTATGATATTAACCGTGGATATATATTGATGTCTATAATCACGGTTGTATTTCCAACCGTGGATATATAGTTCAGGTCTTAGGTTTAATCACTGGGTACTGTATGTCCACGGTTGTTTCTATAACTGTGATTATAGATTTAATATTTATCCATGGTTGTGGTCGTAATCGTGGTGATATAGTTAACATTTATCCACAGTTTTTTGTTTAACCGTGAATATATGTGTAATATATTCACGGTTTCAAGGGAACCGTGAATATACATCCTTTCTAAAACTTCAAAAGCCGCGCCTCTCAGGCTTTTTTCACTTTTTCTTCTTCTTTCGCGCTGGTTGTCGTCTTATTCCTCGTTCTCCTCTTTGGCTCGAGTTTGTTCTTTGCTGGTCGTGGGCTTCTATGTTCACTTGCTTCTTCCTTCTTCCTTTCGTGCTGTTGTCATCTTCACACCATTTTCTTGTAAGTGCCTCATTACCTTTCTTCTTCGTTTACTGCTGGTCTACTTCGTTATTATGGTCTATCATTGTTTGTGGAATATATTGTGTGTTTTCATTTGCGTATAGTCGAACCTGAATGAATGTGTTGTCTCTGTGTGTGTGTGTGTATTATTTCATTGTTCAAGGTGAACAAAGCTTGTTTCTGTCTCTGTGTTATTATTAAGTTTGGTTAAGGTTGTCTCTGTCTCTGTCTCTGTCATTATTTGACATTGCTTGTGTGTTATTAAGTTTGGTTAATTATGCCTCTGTGTTGTTAACCATTTGTAATAAGCGGCTGAAAATTTGTTTCTAAAAGAAATAATGTTGTTGTTAATAATGTTTAACTATTTGTTTCTAAAAGAAATAATGTTGTTGTTAATAAATTTGTTTCTAAAAGAAATTTTACTATCCAATGACAAATCCCTTATAAGATGGAATGTTTATTTCACACATTCTAAGCTTGGACTGAACAATATAATCAGTAATTATACATGCTAGAGAGCTTGTGAAGGAATTTTTTATTTTATTATGATTTATGCATTAGTTGACCTTAAGTAGTAAGTGTTCACTCCTTTGGTGGGAATAATAAAAAACAATATTGGAAGGAGAATGGTGTGTAAGTGTATAAGGATGAAAGATGAATTAATTAAAGGGCGTGAATCTTCTGGGAAGATGTAGCTCCAATGGTGACATACCACGATGGAATCTTTGTTCTGAATTTCTATTCATGATAGGATATTATGCCTAAGAGAGATAAGTACAGAATATTGAGTAGGTTGAACGTTAAATACACTCACTTGCATTAGGATCAAATGAAATTAGGATCAAATGCACTAAATCATTTTATTTAAAGCCCAAATGCACTTAAGTGAACAAGTGAGTTTCATCGAGTGTTTCTTTAAAAGTCTTATAAACCAACATCATAATCTATAATCAATAATACATACTCCAACACCATACTTGTACTTCAAAATAACACAAATTAGAAACATCATACTAATTTAGGTAAAAAGTTAACTAAATTATTATCCATTTTATTTCTGTTGTTATTGGTTGCTCTTATATAATGTTATTTCTATTGTTGTTGTATGTGTGTGGTTGTTAATCTTGCAAACTCGTAGGCTCATAGTATGAAAGTTGTTGTGCATGAGTGAACTGTAGTTCCCCGTTTGAGACTCGACACAAATGGTCATTAAATTAATTAATGTCAACGTTTGTGTTGAATCTTGAATTGTCCGTTTGGACAGTTTGGGATGAACAATTATTTTTTATACGTTATTATTAGTATGTACAAGTTAGGAGTTATTTTAAAATTTGATAAACTTTGGTAACTTGCATTTTGTGTTGTTCTCTGGGTGCATATTTGGTTGTGGTTGAATTTGATTTGACCACTCTCATTTTATGTACTTAGAGACCAATGCGAAATGCTGCCGAAATTTCATCAAATTTTAAAATAACTCCTAACCTGTATATATGAATGACGTATAAAAACAATTGTCATCCTGAATGGGTATAGGACCACCACCTTTGAAGAAAAAGTAAGGTTGATCATAGCACCTTGTAAACAATTGGCATGGATCGAAGTTGGATAACTGCATCACGCCTAAGTCTAGAGTACGAAGGGGAGTTGAATCATTTATAGAATTCGTAGCGAGGAATGCAGTGGAGGTGAATGAAAAGTATTTTTGCCCTTGTGTTAAATGCTTGAACCTGCGTCGGGTAGACTTGGAAGAGGTGCGAGAACATCTACTGTGTGACAATTTTCTGCGTAGTTATACGCGTTGGATATGGCATGGTGAAGATGTGGTGGTGCCAAGTAACAGCTCTCAAACTGAAAATTGAAGCTCGATGCATGACACCGATGTCGACATGGATGACCGACTCGAGGATATGATCCGTGATGTGGGGGTAGAAGGTTTTAAGAAAGCTCATGTATATACGACTCTGTGCGAGGACTTTGAGCAGTCGTTGTATCCAAATTGCGTCAATTTCACGAGGTTATCAGTAGTTTTGCGATTGTTTAATTTGAAGGCCATAAACGGGTGGACGGATAAAAGTTTCATTGACTTACTGAAGTTGTTGAAAGAAATGCTCCCAGCTGGAAACACCTTGCCGAACCGTAACTATGAGGCCAAAAAGGTGTTGTGTCCTATGGGTTTAGAGTATGAGAAAATACATGCATGCCCAAATGATTGTGTATTATTCCGGGGTGAGTTAGAAATGTTGCATCGATGTCCTAGGTGTGGGGTGTCACGGTATAAGAAGAAAGAGGCGGATTCTGATGAGGTATGCACTAAAGGGTCTCCTGCAAAGGTGTTGTGGTATCTGCCTATAGTTCTAAGACTAAAGCGTCTGTTTACCAATGCAGATGATGCAAAACTTATGAGATAGCATGCTGATGAAAGGGTTATTGATGGACTACTTAGGCATCCGGCCGATGGATCGCAATGGAAGAAAATGGATACGATTTTTCTGGAATTTGCCCATGAACCAAGAAATGTTAGGCTTGCACTAGCCACAAATGGCATGAACCCGTTTGGGAACCTGAGCACAAACCATAGTTCGTGGCCTGTTTTGTTGTTTGTTTACAACTTGCCACCATAGTTGTGCATGAAGCGGAAATATGTCATGTTATCGATGATGATTTCTGGTCCACGACAACCGGGTAACGACATTGATGTATACTTAACTCCATTGGTTGAAGACCTTAAAAGGTTGTGGGAAGATGAGGTTGATGTGTTTGACGGGTTTACCGGGCAGTCATTCAAATTGCGTGCCATGCTCTTTTGTACGATCAATGACTTTCCAGCGTATGGTAACTTATCCAGGTACAGCGTGAAGGGTCATAAAGCTTGTCCAGTATGTGAGGAGGGGACTAGTTCTGTGCGGTTGCACCATGGTAGGAAAAGTGTTTATCTTCGACATCGAAGGTTTCTTAAAGCGAATCATCTGTTTTAGAGGTTGAAGAAGTCGTTTAACGGTGCCCAAGACTTTGAAATGGCTCCTCCACCACTATTTGGTCGCCAGACATATAAAAAGGTGAAAGACGTCAACGTGTAGTTTGGTAAGTGTGAAAAATAGCACCCGACACAAAACAACTGGAAGAAAAAGTCAGTGTTTTTTGACCTGCCATATTGGAGGGAGCTTGATGTAAGACACTGCATTGATGTAATGCATGTGGAGAAAAACGTGTGCGACAGTTTGGTTGGTACACTCTTAAACATACCCGGGAAGACTAACGATGGCCTAAACTCGTGTATGGACTTGGAGTTGATGGGTATACGTCAGGATTTGCATCCACAATCAAAGGGTAAAAGAACATATTTGCCCCCAGCATGTCATACGTTGTCCAGAAAAGAAAAGAAAAGTCTGTGTGAATTGTTACGAAGTATGAAAGTTCCGTCTGGTTATGGCTCCAACATCAACTCTTGTGTTTCCATGAAACATTTGAAGTTAGTTAGGTTGAAGTCTCACGATTGTCACATGTTGATGGAACAGTTTCTGCCTATCGCCATTCGTGACATTCTTCCTAAAAATGTGAGAAATGTCATAACAAGGTTGTGTATGTTTTTCAATGCCATATATTACAAGGTAATCATACCCGGCGAATTAGATGTGCTGGAACAGGAAGCATCACTTATATTATGTCAACTTGAAATGTATTTCCCGTCCTTTTTTTTGACATAATAGTCCACCTAATCATCCATTTGGTGAGAGAGGTCCGTTTGTGTGGTCCAGTGTTCCTACGGTGGATGTATCCCGTTGAGCGATATATGAAGATATTGAAAGGGTATATGAAGAACCAACATCGTCCCGAAGCTTCAATTGTGGAAAGATATATTACAGAGGAAGCAATTGAGTTTTGCACTGAATACATGTCACATGCTGCAAGCATTGGTATTCCAACGACTCGTTATGAAGGGAGATTGGATGGGAAAGGAATAATTGGGAAAAAAATAAGAGCATGCCACGTGATGATGTCCTTCAGGCACACTTGTATATTTTAAACAACACGGACGACATGCAACTGTATCTAGCCACTCACAAGGAGCTAGTCAAGAAAACCAACCCTAAAATGACTGAAAAGTGGTTGTTGAATGAACACAACAAGACATTCATGCAGTGGTTCCAAATGACCGTTCTGAAAGATGCATCTGCTTCCTCGACATTACATCAACTGGCACAGGGCCCGAACTTTGATGTCCTTACATTTTGTGGGTATGACATAAACAACTATTCATTTTATACAAGGACACAGGATGAAAAGAGTACAAATCAAAATAGTGGAGTAATGGTTGTGGCTCAGTCTATGCATTTCTCAACTTCAAAGGACAACAACCCTGTATTGGCCGAGTGATGCTACTTTGGTGTGATTGAAGATATATGGGAAGTCGATTACGGTCCCTTCACCGTTCTTGTGTTTAAATGCAAATGGGTTCACAATAAGAACGGTGTCAAAACTGATGATTTAGGAGTTACATTGGTGGACCTCAACAAGATAGGGCATAAGGATGAACCATTCATAATGGCAACGTAGGTGAAGCAAGTTTTTTATGTTGCTGACCCAGCTGACAAACGGTGGTCAATTGTTATCCATGGTAGACACATTGGAGACCTCAATCTTGATATTGTGGAAATTCCATCGACCATAACACGTATTCCAACATCTATCGTGGAACATGACACAGATGACGTAGTTGCCAGTCGTCATGACCACCATGAAGGCTTGTGGGAAAATATTCCATCTTCATAGGGTATTAATCATGTTAATGGATCATTGAATTACATGCATGTTATATTAATTATTCATTGTATTAAATGTTATATTAAATATTTGACAGTTGTGTTTCCTTGTTTGGACAGATACTCATGGCTGATCAAGATGGACGATCTAGGTCTGACTCACAGGCTACTGATTCCTCTACTCGGAAGAGTAGAGGTGTTACCCGGATGGCAGACGTTGCACTTAGGCGACACTGGGGAGAGAGGTTACCTATTGACATGGATGTCAACACTGGTAGATTTAGAGGACCAAATGCCATGAAGTTTAGTATTTATTTGGGAGTCCTGGCTCGATCGAAGGTGTCCATAATTATCCCCGACTTGGACAATGTCGAGGAGGTGGTGAAGAACCAGCTACGGAGTGATGTTCTGGTAACTTTGATATTGTTTAAGTTTTATTTTAGTGTATTATTTCATGTAATTCATAATAAGGACTCCTTTATGGACTAACTCCTTTCATGTAGGATTCTTTTGACATACCATCTTCTGACATAGCGAGGAGGAAGGTCCTTGGTATTATGGCTGAGTGATGGAGGTCATTCAAATCCATACTCACCACGAGGTATATTTGGACTTTAAATTCTTAATCAACGCTTTACCAAATTGTACCAATCCTTAGTTTAAATGTACCTAAATTGTAGGTATGTATTCAGGGACGACTAAGGAAAGTTCCCTGGAGAGAAATATCCATTCATTGATCAGGCGACATGGGATGCTTTCATTGCAAATAGGCATTCTGTCCAGTTTCAGGTACATTGGTTTTTAAATGATTAAATTATGTATAATTTAAACAGCCAACTCTGAATATTTTTCTTTCTTGTTGTAGGAGGTCAGAAAGAAAGCCCAGGAGACTAGGAAACTGAATGACTGCTTCTACACACTGTCACGTGGGGGTTACCATAGGTTGGAGGAGCGGATGGTACAGGAGAGACTGAGTCAGTGTCAGACTAGTCAGTCTGACACTGGTATTGTGGATCCCCCTTCCCCACCTACACACCATGATAAATGGAAGCGGGCCAGGATCAAGAAGAGTGGGGAATACACTTCTTCACAAGCTCAGGAGGTCACCTCACGGATAGTAAGTATTCCCCTTGTATCATTGTCTTTTTTTTAGTATTACGTAAAGGAAGTCAATACTAACTTGTTTGGTTTCAGGATTCCTTGGTTGAGCAATCAACCCAAGGGTCTTTCGTAGCCCATGGTAGATAGGATATTTTGACTACCGCCATCGACAGGCCAGAGCACCCAGGAAGAGCGCGTGCTGTTGGTCGAGGTGTAGGTAAGTTGGAAATAACTGTATCCTTTCATTTTGTTATCTGTTAAACAATTATCGGCTAATCATTCACATTTCACAGGCCTCCACAGCTATTAAGGTGCTCCCGACCCTGCCCCCTCCCTTGAGAAAATGGTGGAGCAGAAGGTGGCTGTTGGGAAGGCTGAGTATCAGGAGGATATATCTAGGCTCCACCAGGAGATGGCCCGATTCAGGGAGGAGATGAAGGCCTCACTCAGCCACCACCAGGAGACTACTGCACCAGCTAGCGACCCACAGGTTAGATTCTTTATTTAATTTCCTCAGTTTTATTGTTTGTAATCACTTTATTTCATTGTTGAATAACTTCTGCTTGATGTGTAAATATGTAGGTACGGAGGGTTAGCACTAAGGGGTCGTGCACTGTGGCTGACCCTGACGGTCATGGGGTCGAGCCACCAGACACCCGTCAATGTGACCTGTTTGTTGACGGATCAGAGGAGCCAGTTGCCACTGGCATGGTCTACAACTTAGGCCCTGTGGTTCCCCATCAGTCATTCCCTGATGGTATGTCCAGGGTCTCTGTTGTGCTCGTCCTCGAGGAGGATGCTGCTGTGCCAATGGCAACTCCAGAGGTGAAGACCGTCGGTCAGGCGGTGGGCCACTTTCTGATGTGGCCCAACAGACTTCTGTAGGTTGCCCCTGGACAGGTAAAAACCTTACACTAACTAATTTTGTTATATTGTCAATTATGGTACAAATTGTGATGGTTGTCAATTGTTCAATAGGAACAGGCATTGAAGAGGCCAGACCCAGGCGACAATCCCATCCGGATGCTATGGCGCATTGGGTATGAGCAAGGAGATGAGACTGTTTAGATCCCATGGGAGCCACTGGTGTTCGGCCGTCCAAGTGTAGTACCACTTTACATTACACATTGTGACATGTGTGAGATTATTTCAGGGACGTTAATGCTGAACATCTCCATCATTCAGCTGTGGGAGCTGTAAGTATATCTATTTTTGTCCAATTTTTTCATTATACAAGTTATTTGTCGCTTGTAACACCTCGAATTTTATAAAATGAATAAATGACGAGAATAAATAGTAAATAAATGTATATGAATGGATTTGTGTCCAAAAAATATGGGAATCATAAAATTGGGATTTATGATGAATATTTATAATTTATTGAGCTTATGAGGGTTAAAATTTTACCCGGTTAGAATATGAGTGTCGGACCAAGCATCTCCGATTGAGATGCCGTTGGTCAGGGCTATTAAGAATATTATTGAGGATCCAAATATACCTTCGGAATAATTTTTGGAGTTAGTATTAAGCCCGAACTATGAGCCTCTTTGTCCTAAATCGGTAAAATTATTAATGAGGGGTTTAATTTTAATGATAAAACTCTTTTCTCTCCTCTCATTTTCTCACGTCACTTCTTCTCCTTCCTTCTATTCTCTTCTTTTTATTCTTCTTCTTCTTCCCTCTCTACCTTTCTCTCAAAAACCTAAGCTTTGTAAGGTCTTCTTCTTCCTTCACCATTTTCACTTGGGGGAAGCTTGAAGGAAGCAATTGGAGGTTGGAACTCTCCTCCCCTTCTCTTCAAAAATTTGTGTGACTCTCTCCCTCTCATGGAAGTTCATGGCTAACTCTTGGTGGAGGTAAGTTCTTCATCATTTTCATGAGCTTTGTGTCTTAGGTTTTGGATTTTGGTATTTTTGTGAGGTATTAATTGCATGAGGGTGTTTGGGAGAGCACTAATTATGAAAAAAAAAACCCTAAGGTGGGGTGTTATTATTATGGTATTAAATGGTGGGTTGTTGTGAGTGCATGAAATCAATAATTGGATGGGTGGAAAATTAATAAGCATTTATGATAGTGATGGGTATTTATGATGAATAATTAGTGTTAGTAATAGTTGTTGGGTTTTGATGAAAACCCTTGCCTTAAGAATTTGGGAAAAATGTATAGATTGTGACTTATTGGGTTAAATTGAATGTGAATAGGTGAATGATTGAGATTATTGTTGGTTGAGTTTGATAAAATCCCTTGGTATAAATAATTTGGTGATTTTGACCCACTTGGTGATTTTGATGATTTTGGTACCTTGGAATGATGCTATACATAGGAATGAATATTTGAAGGGTAGGAGTTGAATACTAATGTTGGTAAAATGGGGAGCTAAGTCATGAGTTGCAAATGATGATATATGCATGTATCTAGGTATGTTGATTTGAGAAATTAATAAGTGTTGATGTTTATGATGTTGACAATGATTGCGAACCATTAATATTAGACTAAGAGAATGGATGTTTAAATTGATGAAGCCTTAGGTCTTGTTATAGGCCATGGTGTTGTTGATGTTGGGTTGTTTAACCCTTGAAATCTAGAAATCATAGCTTTGGGGAAAGGAATTCCCGAAGCCTAACACAGTTGTATAAATTGGTGATTAGCAAGTCTAAGACTTGATGATGAGCTTTATGATAAGTAAATAAATGGTTAAAATTATAATGGTTGTTGATTATGTGTATGTACATGTATGTGGTCTATAGAGTTCGTTCCGGAATTATGTAGCGGAGCGTTCGGAGCGTGCATCTGGGTTTCGGCTCTTCCCTCGAGGTAGGAGAGGAGTTTACATTCAAACTGCATGAGTTATATAATTGATGATTATTGTATGTTATGATACTCATGCTTGCCTTGCCATGTTTATAGTGAAATGATGTGAGTGGCAAATTATTGGCTGTTGAGAATGATTTGTGTGTGTATATATTGATGATGAATATTTAGTGTCCCTTTGATGGGAGTAATATGTTGTTGAGGGATAACCCATGAGGGGTTGAATTAAATATATGCTAATAAACCATCCTTGAGGGGATGAAGTGTATGCCTTGTGAATTGAGGATTTCATATGGATGTTTGGCATTGAAGGTGATGGCCATTGTGATGGCGTTAATGATAAGATTGAAAGATAACGCATAATTGAGGAACTCATATAGTCAAATAGAGTTTTATGTGATTTTGATGGCATGGGATAGTCCCAATAGCTTCTATGCATAGTTTATGACTTGTAAAAATTGGAATGGGCCGATTCCATTGAGAATTGACCCTTGAGTTGCCCAAAAACATTTTAAATTGGGTAAAACGCATTTATATGCATAAGTCCCTCAATTTGGAGAATTTTGAGTGCGGTCGGTGGCCACACGTCTCAAATAATATATTTTAGCTTGTGTCAAATTTTGATGGTCATTGGATTTGAATTGAATGATATAGGGTGATTAGAAGTTGAAATTTTGGTGTTGTTCTGCATAAAAACAGTAGCAGGGCTGTCTTGAATCGATTCGAGACCCTTTGAATCGATTCAAGAGGTGCTGTTTTCACTATTTTGGGTTCCAGGGGCGTTTGAATCGATTCATACGAGTTTGAATCGATTCAAGGCCCTCTGTTTGTCAAATTTTGAGATTTTGGGACGCTTGAATCGATTCATACGAACCTGAATTGATTCAGAGCCCTGTTATGGCCACTGTTATGTTGTTTTTCCAACTAGTCTGTTTTCTTTGCTATTTTTGGCCTATTTGGGCACCTTAATGACATTTTTAGCCTCCGACTTATTCATGAAAGTTGTAGATAATTGTGTTACGGAGGTGTGAGACTTGGTATCACTTTAATTGGAGTTTTCTAGCCCTCATTAGGCGAAAAATACCGAACCTATTGCGTTGAAAAATTCAAATTTAAGAGGGTTTTGAACCCAACTTTTTATGGTGGCCAAATTTGGACTAATAGGTGATATTTGTGACATGTCCCACTATTTTTTAAGTCTAAAAGTAAGATTTCCTCATGCCTTAGTGCTGAAACTTATCATGGGCTCATTGTTGCCCCAAACCTCTTTTATTATATAACAACAAGCGATTTCATTAGGGGTCCATGTGTGGTGTGTCTTAGCGGTGATTGAGGAATGGCTTAAGGCCTTGGAGAGGTACGTATATGCCTATACTATGTTATGAATACATGTGTGCCTCACCACTATTGATATATTATGAATTTAATTACCATGCGTGGTTTGTAGTGGTTATGAATGTTGTACCTTGAAGGGCCTTATGATTTCTTATGTGCCAATGATAATAAGATTAAATATATGATTTATCCCTAATTGAGAGGGTGAGATATCCTTGCGAGGTTGTTGGGCACATGCATTATTGCATTGTTGCATTCATGGCATAGCATGGCATTGATATGCATTATTATTGAATGAATCACCTTGCGGGGTGCCACAAGGGTATATCCCTGAGTGAAGAGGACGTTGTCCTATTGTTCTTGAATAATGTTGAAATATATCACCTTGCGGGGTGCCACGATGGGTAAACCCCGGAGTAAAGATGATGTTGATCATAATGTTGAGTATATCACCTTACGGGGTGCCACCAGGGGTGTATTCCTGAGTGATGATGATATTGTGATAATTATTATGAACAAACCACCTTGCGGGGTGCCACGAAGGGTGTATCCCTAAGTGATGATGGTACTATGTTATTTATTGTGAAATGAAACACCTTGCGGGGTGCCACGAAGGGTGTAACCCTGAGTGATGATGATATGATATTGTGCCGGTGGTTGCGATCACCTGGATTGTGAAATGTGAAAGGCCCTGCGGGGACCATTATATGATGATGAACCAGTGGTTGCGATCACTTGGTATTTGATATGATAAGGGGCTTGCGAGCACCTATGATGCCCATGGTTGCGATCATGAGGCGGGAGTACCCCTTGCGAGGCGGGAAACCTATATGAAATGTTGAACGTGGTTGTGATCATGAGAAAGCTCCTTGCAAGGCTGCTTTAGGAAGTACCCCTTGTGAGGCGGGAAACCAATGATTATGAATGATTGATTATGGTGGTTGCGATCACCTATTATGATTATGAAGAATTAATTATGGTGGTTGCGATCACCCATTATGGTTATGAATGTTTGATTATGGTGGTTGCGATCACCCATTGATATGGAATTAAATTTATTATATATTTGAGATGGGATGACCACGAGTGTTGAGAAACCCCTTACGAGGAGGTATTGTGTGAAACCTTAATGGTGTAATGATGATAATGATTATGAGTGCCCTGTTGATAAGTGGCAAATTGATTGTGTATATGATTATGTATGAGGCTTGTATGCCTATTATATTAATGATATGATGAATGAATGATAATTTAAATGGTTTTATAGCAAAGCACACATGATGTTTGTATGCATATACACTTGATCATAATATATATGTTATTTGTCATTTTGAATGTATAACTCACTCTCCCATGTGGTCTCCTTTTTAGCATTGTGATGCAGGTTACCATGGGACAAATTCGGATTTAAAGATCAAACTTGGGTGAAGGTAAATAGTGGTAGAGGAAGTGCCTTGGCCGGCATCATTTATGAATTCATGTGTAATGAATAAATTGTGTATGATGATATAGATGATTTAGAGATTTTAAGTATGTATAAGATAATTCTTTGAATTGGTGGATGATGAATACATATATGTGTAGAATATAAGAGATAGTCGGGAGAAGATTCCCGAATGTATAGGAATGTATTTATGTATACATATAATTATATCTTAGGCTTTGTATGCTCATGTAATTATGTAAAATGATGGTGGTTGTCTATTAGGCTTATAATATGCCATTGCATGCTTGCCTAGCCTTTTCTCATATCTTCATATATGGGACTAGGCGTGTGCCCGGTATGCATATTCTTCCGCTGTAAACTCTATTATTTTTGTATACCGTTATGGGCCATTTAGCTATAGATCCAGGTTTAGTTTATTAAAAATTGTACGCTTCGGTTTTCTGTGATTCAGGTTTCGGTGTGATCATGGTGGTGCCTTGGAAATGTTTTCAAACACGAAAAATTTATTCGCATTTTTATTAATTATGACGGTCATATCGGAATCCGAGTACAGAAAATACAGGGTGTTACATCGCTAACCATGTCTCAACTTGTTTAGGTTTCTGACAAAACTTTGTGTCAACTTGGGTTTCCAAGGAACTTATGGTTTCTTAGAGCTCTCTCTCATACAGAAGCAAGCAAACACCACACAGGACACCCAGGCATACATCCAGAATTGGATGTTTGAGTCTGGGAAGACTGTATACATGGGCCCCTATCATAAAGGGTAATATTCTATTCCATAATTATTGTCATTAATCTTTTCATTTTAAAGTCTCACTTATCACTGGTAACTGCAGCGCTCACTGGACGCTTGTGGTGATTTGTCCCCGGGCTTATCTTGCTCTGTACTTTGATACTACGCATCGGGCAGTTCCACAAGACCTGAAAACTGTAGTAGACGGGTAAGTTAATCCCTAAACAATAAGTACAAATTCGATTACATCATTTTTGGACCTATACGATTCTAACTTATCTTGTGTTTTATTTGATGTAGGGCGGTGGTTGGATACAATCGACTGATTGGAGTTAAGTCCAGCGAAAGAAAAGTTGTGTGGGTGCACCCAAAGGTAAGTCTATCGTATTCATTCAAATCTTCAATATATATTTTTTAAGTTGTGAATTCACTTATTCTATATTTTATGTCCATTGTAGTCTTACAGGCAGGAGGGTACCTTCGAGTGTGGCTATTTCGTCATGCACACTATGCTGACCATTGTCCAACAACATTTAGTAGAGGGATGGACAGATGTAAGTTTCATCATTTGGACTACTTTTCTAACAATTTCATCAATTTCATGTAATAAATATAGCTTTTATTCTAATTGTTTTGTGCCTTGTTTGCAGTACTTCCAGGACCGGTCATACTTCTCTAAGACACTTGTAGATAATGTTAGAAGGAAATGGGCCTCATACTTCATTGAAATCAGGAAAAAACTTAGCTAGATATAGGATCTTTATTCTCTTAAATATGTATCTAGTGTAGGATTTAGGGTTTACATTTTATTAGGTTACATTCATTTGAATTGTATATAGTTTCATTTTTTAGGTTGTTATGAATTCATATCAAATTAATTGTTATATATATACCATTCTTTTTATATATTGTTTGTTGCTAGATATGCTGGGATACTGTATATTGTGCTGGTTGTCTGAATGCAGGTATGGGAAACAATAAAACAGAAACCATATTAAAAAAAAACCTCAGTGTTTATTCACGGTTATAGTAACAACCGTGATTATAGACACTATTTATCCACGGTTACTACTATAATCATGATTATAGACACTATTTATCTACAGTTACTACTATAACCGTCATTATACATACTCTGTAAGTGAATTTTTTATATTACATATATTCACGGTTATACTAAACAACCGTGAATATAGAGGTTCTTTATCCACGGTTCCTACTATAACCGTGAATATACATGGTCTGTAAGTGAATTTTCTTTTTCTACTTATATTCACGGTTATGCTAAACAACGGTGAATATAGCTATTCTTTTTCCATGGGTTTTACTATAACCGTGAATATACATTGTCTGTTATATTCACGGTTATGCTCGACAACCGTGGTTAGATCTGATTTATTACCATGGTTGTTAATCGTGGTTAAAACCCTCATCTACTACCACGGCTGCAACAACCACGGTTCTTTAACCGTGAATAAAGGCCATTTTTAACCGTGATTATATCCATTTTTTCTACTAGTGATAAGCTATGACACGTTCCCTCTGCATTAAGACACATCCAATTCCATGCTTAGAGGCATCGCAATACACCACAAAGTCTTCTTGTAAATCAGTAAATGCCAAGATAGGCACAGAAGTCAGTCTCATCTTTAACTCTTCGAAGCATCTCTCACATTCAACCGTCCATACAAAAGGTTGGTTCTTCCTCGTCAAGTTCGTCAAAGGTTTAGCAAGAAGAGAAAAACCTTCGATGAACCTCCGATAATAACCAGCAAGTCCAAGGAAACTCCAGATTTACGTAAACGACGTAGGTCTAGGCCATGCCATAACGGCTTCAACCTTGGAAGGATCCACCGAAACACCATCTTTGGATATCACATGTCCAAGAAACTGGACGCTCGTCAACCAGAATTCACATTGAGAGAGTTTAGCGTACAACTGGTTCTCTCTAAGAATGTTCAACACCACTTTCAAATGTTCCTCGTGTTCCTCACGACTCTTAGAATACACTAAGATGTCATCAATGAACACCACAACAAAACGATCCATGTATTCATGAAAGATGCGGTTCATGTAGCTCATGAACACCGCTGGAGCATTAGTCACTCCGAATGGCATTACAACATACTCATAATGGCCATATCGTGTCCTAAACGCAGCCTTCGGAATGTCTTCAGTTCTCACCTGAATTTGATGGTAACCAGAACGCAAATCAATCTTTGAAAACACCGTCTCACCTCTTAATTGATCCAACAGGTCATCAATACAAGGTAAAGGGTATTTATTCTTTATCGTCAGCTTGTTCAATTGGCGGTAGTCAACACACAACCGCATGGTCCCATCTTTCTTCTTGACCAATAAAACAGGAGCTCCCCAGGGTGACACACTGGGTCGAACAAACTCCTTTTCAAGCAGTTCCTCAACTCGCTTCTTGAGTTCAGCCAACTCCATAGGAGACATCCTATAAGGAGCAATAGACATTGGTTCTGCACCAGGTACCAAATTGACAACAAACTCAACCTCCAGTGGAGGTGGTAAAGCGGGTATCTCCTCGGGAAACACATCCAAGAATTCAGACACCACAGGGATACTGAGGGGATCGGGACCACTCATCCCATCGGCAAGAGATAGTAATATGAAAAGTTGAGCTATACCTTGCAAATCGAATTGTCCCATATCTGAGGAAGGGAAAATGACGGTCCGTTATTGACAGTCGACCAAAACCTTATTGGCGGAAAGCCAATCCATACCATGTATGATCTCCAATCCCTTTAGAGGTAAACAAATAAAAGACACAACAAATCTTCTCCCATCTAGGAGCATATCAACATTATCACACCGGTTAACCGATCTGAGATAAGTACCGGTTGGGGTGGTAACCACTAGGGCATTTTTCATCAAACATACTAGCAATCTCAATCGCTGCACACAATCCTCGGATATAAAAGAGTGGGTTGCACCCGAATTATAAATAACATGCACTGAATGTCCAAGAATTTCACACTTACTTTAAACCAAGTTATCTGCTTGTGCTGCTTCCTCACCAGTCACAGCAAACACCCTTCCGGCATTTGGTTGCACATTTCAACCATTTCTGTTTCCATCACGAGCACCATTGCCATTTCCTCGACTGTTGCCATGCCTTCCACCATTATAACCACCTCGGCCACCATTTCGGCCACCATTGTTTCCATTACCACAGCCCCGACCACCATTGTGGCCTCCGCGGTTCATATGAGTGGGTACATTAGCACGGTTGGGAGTATTAGCTTGCATATGAGCCCACCTCGTAAGTAAAGGACATGCGGGGCGAATATGTCCTACTTGATCACAATGAAAACATACCACGTCATCCCGTTGTGCACATTCACGAATATGATGAGGTCCTCCACACCTATAGCATCTCGGCCCATTGGCATTTACATCACCTCGGCCAAAAGTGTTACCATGTCCACCACCTCTAGCTTAGACATTAGAATGAGCACCCCTCTGAAAGCGTCCTCTTCTGAAATTCCCTTACCTCTTGAAACTAGAAGGTTGACCCTTTAACTTAGAGTCAAATTTGGAATGATGCGGGGGAGGATGTTCTTCATAAATACGGCACTTATTCACAAGCACCGTAAAGCTTCGGATCTCTTGATGACATATGGCCCTTTGAATATCAGGGCATAGACCGTTCTCCAATTTCACACATTTTGAGGCTTCTGTTCCCTCTTGTTGATGAGGAGGTTAGAATTCACAAAGTTCCTCAAATTTGGAAGCATATTCTTCCACCGTCATTATGCCTTGCTTGAGTTCTATGAACTCAAGTTCCTTCTTACTCTTGTAGCTTTCAGGCACATACTTTCTCATGAGTTCAAGTTTAAAGTTTTCCCAAATCAAGGGAATAGCAGCAGTATTCATTCTACTCTTGGTGAGTCTCCACCAAGTTTTCGCTTCATCTCTCATCATAAAAATAGCATACTCCACTTTCTGGAGTTCATTGTATTCGAAACTATCAAAGATTCGCTCAACATCTCTGATCCAAACATAGGCTTGCTCAGGCCTAAATCCACCATGAAACTCAGATGGTTTCCACTTCAAGAACATATCAAGGCCCTGAGTACCTTGAACAGCAGGAGCAGGTTGTCTTTCCGCTTCTTGTCTATCACAGTTTTACGACTCAAGGAGATCCACAAAACGATTCAAGGCTCTAGCTATAGCATCATCGTTATCTTGACGACGATGGGCCATCTCAATATCTAAAATCATAACATGAGATTTATCTAACATTAGTAAACTTATCCATAAAATTCTCCTATAGTCTCTTACTATAGTACTTCATCACAAAATCAAGTTATGGTCCTCCATCATGGAGTCCAATATCAACCAATGCATATCAAAGCTCATAAAAGCATATTATCATATCATGGTATCATATGCATTCACAAAACATCAGATTCATCATTGAGGGAGAATAGTGTGAAGAAAGCTTGGCCGGACTTATAGCAATTACACTCAATCCATAGTCAATTCATATATAGTCAGGCAATAATGACAATCATTCATCAATCACATATCATATTCCAGTAATAATATCAACTCATCACAGTAATACAGAGTAAATAATGCTCTGATACCTGGTTGCGACGCCCCCAAAAATAGGGGTAAATTTTTTTCATGATTTTAGAATTATTAACTTATGAAAACATAGGTGGTGAAACTTTCCTTCAATGCCTTGGATCTATGAGAGACCTAACTCATATATGAAGATATGAGAAGGCAAGTAATAGAATTCACAAACAAGAAATTCCCAATTTAAAGTCAGCGGAAGATTTAATTAATTTAAAGCCATGTGATTGAGTGTGAAGAAGTCATCCATCTTGAAAATAAGGGATTCAAAATTATGCCTAAGGTATTCACAGGATGATGAAAAACCATGATTCAATGTGAAGAAAAGGGGAAATAATTTAAGCAATGTGATTTGGAGGACCAGGCCGCTCCTCGCTCAAGCGCAAACCACACTCGCTTGAGCGAGTCTCAACTGGAAGCTTGGGTGAGCAACACCACACGCTGAGCGAGGAAAATAAGGGAGAATCAGGGGTTAACTCGCTTGAGCGAGCCCCATCTCGGTTGAGCGAGATCTCCAGGATTCGCTTGGGCGGAGCCAGCGAGCGTAAGCGAAATTCGTCCAGAACCAAACCTACGCTCGCTCGCTTGGGCGAGTACCACCTTCAAGGGCCATTCGCTTAGGTGAAAATCGTCCAAAAACTAAACACCCCACTCTCGCTCGGGTGAGACCCTTCTCGCCTAAGCGAGATCCTTCCAGTAACAAAGTTCCCTCGCCCATGCTCGGGCGAGATCCTTCTAGCCTGGGCGAGATTCCTCCAGAACCCAATCACTGATGCTAGGTCAGTCTCGCTTGAGCGAGACCCATTCTCACCTAAGCGAGAATTGTCTAGAATCCAAATACCATACAGGAGGGATTCTCGCTTGAGCTGGAATCCATCTGGCTTAAGCGAGATTATCAACAAAAACACAGAAAACAAAAGGATCAATTAACACATCATACCAAAACTCGTTTTACTGCATACCACTTAATTTCATCACATTTCATTTATCCTATATGGTATTTAAAACACGTTCCAACCTATCTTACTCATAATTCACCTTCTAATCCATGAGTTTCATCCCAATCAAGCCTACTACATAGCATGATCTAATAATTGCAATCTTTCATATAAACCATCATTCATTCATAAATTTCAACATATCCAAACTTCATTTCCAAACATCCAAACCAAGCTAAGGTCACTAATGAAAATGAGCCATAGATCTAGGATCTCATTTTCCTACATGACCTTCCAAATCATCAATGCATACATTCATTATCCATACAAGTTTCTATGACAATTTAAGGCTATACAAAATATGCAGAATACTATACACATTACAAATATTCCTCATAACCATAAAATCAAAATGTTGCCAGCTAAGGCATTCTTTACCCAAAATAGGCTTCCTTCACACTACTTCTCCGTGCAAGAGCTCCATGTGCAGCCCTACAACACAAGAGCTAAAAAGATATACCACATGGAGAGTGAGTATACTTTCTCAATGATGAAAATCTAACAAACGTGATAATATATACATGAATGCAATATGAACATATATATCCATTTAGATTCATAAAAATACATCGACCCTTAACCCGTTCACAGTTAGTATTAAATAGGGAGTCCCATTTACTCCTCACACAATCTCCTCAATAGGATATCATTCTATGCCATGCTCCTATGGCTAATGCACATGCTAGTGTTTAAGATGCATATGCATGGATCCGATTTATAATTCACTAGTGATCTCAATCACTTAAATTATCATCATCACTCTAGGATACACCCTTCGTGGCACCCCGCAAGGTGATATAATCATCAATATCATAACATCATCATCACTCCGGGATATACCCTTCGTGGTACCCCGCAAGGTGATATATTCATCATTTCATAACATCATTATCACTTCAGGATTTACCCTTCGTGGCACCCCGCAAGGTGATATATTCATCATTTCATAACATCATCATCACTCCGGGGTTTACCCTTCGTGGCACCCCGCAAGGTGATATATTCATCATTTTATAACATCATCATCACTGTGGGATTTACCCTTCGTGGCATTCCGTAAGGTGATATATTCATCATTTCATAACATCATCATCACTCCGGGATTTACCCTTCGTGGGACCCCACAAGGTGATATATTCATCATTTCATAACATCATCATCACTCCGAGATTTACCCTTCGTGGCACCCCGCAAGGTGATATATTCATCATTTCATAACATCATCATGATATGCATGCCATGCCATGTATGCAATGCTTATGCATGCCCCAACCTCATTAGGATTATCTCACCCCCTCATCTAGGGTACATTCATACTCGATAACACTATTAACTTCTCATAGTCAACGTATCTATACATTCCAATCATAAGATTTCAACATTCAACAACCACACATGGATTCCATAACACTTCATCACATATTATACCACTCATAGCCTTATTAAGGCTTCAATCCACAATTAATCAATTTAAGCACCAAGTCTAATTTTCACATCACAAACATATGATATCACACTTGTTCTAGTAAACATGCCACATCAAATCATCATATACATTATCAATATACACGTTCTCATACATTTAGAAAATACACCCCCTCTCCTACCTTAAGAGAAGTAAATTTCCGGGTTTGATATTCCAGCTTCACCCGCGTTATCAAGTCCTACACCAATCATTATAGGACCACATTAATTATTCATTCAAATGCCATTTCAATATACATATACATATCTATGTACACATGATTCTCGTCATGTGGAAGCTATTCATGAATTTTATTCATTTACCTATTTAGGCTTCGGGAATTCCTTCCCTTAAATCGAAACCCATTATTATCAAGGGCTACAACCTAATTAATTAGGTCACCTTTTATATTAAATTTCCCAACAACACCTTGGTGAGCTTCCCATTCATTGTGACTTCTAATCAACATTATAAATCATCATCAAATGCTTCCATCTCATTATTTATAACACTTACCTCATCAATAAAGGTTAACCCCATCTACATCCTACCTTTCCCCCAATTTATAGGGTTAGGGTTTTCACCAAAACCCAATCACATTCATAAATGCACTTCTATACTCATCATCTTTCAATCTTATATTCATATACCTCATTTATTACTCATAAATGCCCATATTTATTTCACACACACCTTAGGGTTCATGCATTTAATGCTTTCTTTCTCTACCCACAAACATTTAATACTCTCCCAAGCCTCAGAAATCCATGTTCTATGGTTTAGCTACCATTAAGATGAGGAAGAACTTACCTAAATCAAGAAACAAAGTAGACACCAAGGGAGAGAGTGGTGTATACGAAAATGGAGAAGGAAGAAGGGAGACTTCAACCACCCAATGTCCTTCCTTGCTCCAATGGTGGGTGAAAACAAAAGACAAAGATTGGTATCACTCTTGATTAGGGATTTTAGAGGAAATGTGTGAATATAGAAGTGGTAGAAAGGAGAAAAAGTGAGTGTGTTGGCGTGAGGAAGAGAGAGTTACGGAAATAAGAGTGAAAAAGTGAGTTTTATTTTAAGTTTTTAAGCTTTCATTTAAACTCTTGCATTTTCATTCAACAGGCTCTCCGTTCGGGCTCAATACATATTCTAAAAATTATTCCGAATATATATTCAGATTCCTAATAACATTATCTACAGCCCTGACCAACGACATCTCAATCAGAGATACTTGGTCCGACACTCATATTTTATCCGGGTCAGTTTTCAGCTTATCCGGTCACAATAACTCACTAGCAGTCTCTGAAAATCTTAATTAAATTATTTCTAGCATTTTGGGATATTAATCAATCCACATCTAATTATTCAATATTTATTTTCTTAATTTAACTTTCTATTTTGAAAATTTAGGGTGTTACACCAGAGCCTAGGTGCCCCCTAAAAATCTTTCTTTAGGAGCACTGAGGCTAGGCCTAAACCACAATTTTTGTACGAAAAGTTTTTCAAGACTTTTAGTCGTCTAATTTTCTAAATTCTTTCTAAGTTTTATAAAAATACTAGTTTTAAAATTCCTTGCTCTTTTTTATTTTCACTTCTAAAAATAAGTCAATACATTGAAAATATTAATTTTCTTTAGAGAAAAGTAGACATAAAATACTTCATTTTCCTTGTGGTATTTCAGGTCATTTAACGATATTGTCTCGTCGTATTAATTTACGATGAAACTTTATATATTGGACTAAAATTTTAGATTTACTAAAAATTTTCAAAAATATTTTATTACAACTATTAAAATTCATTCTAAACTCATTAGAGAAAGGAAATTTTCCTATAAGTCAATAAAAGTCATAAAATCGCTTATTTCTCATCGTTTTATCAAAAAAACTTTATTTTTGTCGTATTTTATCTAGAAAACTCCAAATTGAGTGATTCCAAAGCCAAAAGTGTTTAACCTTTTAAATACTAATTAATTATAATGAAATTAAATAATATTTATGCCAAAAAATAGTCTTACACGAAAATGCACTAAGGTACCAAAATTCGTTGTTTTAGCTTTCGTAAAAACGCGTTTAAGGACAAGTAACGTGTAAAAATATTTTGGACCAATTTTCCTCACTTGGGTAATTTTATTATGTTCAAAATTCACATTCTATACCATAAAATACTCCTTCAAAGCAGTTTGGCCAAATTCCTCCATTTGCCCAAAAAAACACATTTTATTATGTTTCTAACTCGTCGTTCGCGTCTAAACTCGGGTCCCTTCTTAATCTTTCATTTAATAACACACTTGCACTAATTTTGTGATTAAATATAATACCAAAATAGTCCTACATACAGGAGCCTCTTCATTTCATAATTTGCCAAAAATTAAACTTTAAACGTTCTATAAGTCGTTTTCTTGAATTTCAAGCATATCACAAAATTATCACAAGTATAAGAAATCAACTTCTTAATTTAATAAAAATTCTAGTATTAAATATATATCCAAAACCTATTTTTATTTATAAAAATCCAAGGATCAAGTCATGCAAACAACCTTTAAGCACTAGATCATTATAAAGTGAATTTTACGTTAGGATCCATGAACGTTAAGTCTTTTAACTTAAGAAATATTTTTCAAGCAGCAACACATAATTAATGTAAGCTTCAGTTTTATTTTTATAGTATGTTGAATCTCCTATAAATAAAATACTACCATAAGCCCCCACTTAAACTCAAGAGAATACAATATTTTGGCATTTATAATGACATGCATGCACTTAAAATAAATTCTACAACAACACAATTTAACAAGTTAGTAACCTTGTAATTTAATATTCATAAAATCAAAGAATTTAACTAGATCATGGTGCAACCATGATGTAACACTCTCGGTTAACTAGGACAATCCCTTCCACTAGATCATCCTGGTCTATTGAGAGGCTAGGAGTTTTAGAAAAATGTGGAAGTTTTTTTTATACAAAAGAACATATGGTGGAACAAAAGCATAATGTATACATAACTGTATCATATGTATATAAAGTGGTCTCATTAGATCTGTACAACTAAAATAAGAAAGAATACATAGGCACTCTATACACAACGTCACTACAAAACAATAAAATAACATAAACTAACCCTAACCGCTAGTCTCGATCTACTATGAAGTCCTCGTCCAACTAAGGGGACTCTGGCTGAGCTGAAGTGGATGTGATCTGAGTCGGGACAAACTGGTGAGATAGTTCCATAGGATTTGAGCTAGATGACGGCCGATTGGTGGATAGTCAGATCTACTCGTGCTGGCAGCTGGTATAAACCTCATAGGCCTTGAGCAAGAGACTCTGAGCCTCTGCCGACACATGCTCATAAATCTCTGTCTCTCTATATCTGAAAACTCCAAATTGAGTGATTCCAAAGCCAAAAGTGTTTAACCTTTTAAATACTAATTAATTATAATGAAATTAAATAATAGTTCTGCCCAAAAACTAGTTTTACATGAAAATGCACTAAGGTACCAAAATCCTCTAGGTTCTCCTGACTTACCGGGTCTTTCTGATGAATTACACCTTTGGTATGGTACACGTGCTTGGTCCAAGGTCTGGAATGGATAGCTGTAAAGGTGAGTCACCATCTCCACAAAAAACCGGGAGTGTCTAACACTCGCCCCACACGTTTTGATTAATATTAATCAATTCACTGAACTCTCTTTGGGATTCCTATATATATATTCTAAGTTATCCCGCCGCTCTTACTCCTGATAGACCCTTCCAATTTCTTATCAATTCACTACACAATCACATACAAATTATCATGATTGAAATGCAATGCATGAATTTCATCTCTTGACTAATATGGTACACTAGTATGATGCATGTAACTTCGTCATTAACAACGCATTATCAATCAAATCCCGCCTTATTCTCCCATCCGCTAGAGCGACCAGAGCTTTCCTCATTCTGGTTTTCACAAAGGGTAAGGACATACAGTCCTATAATCATAATGGCCAATCACAATCTCTACGAAATGGGCACTCCACGGTCATAGAAAATCTCATCTCTTATCGAAGTATATCAGGGTTTTTCATGGGATGTTCAGCGACATGTGCAAATCTGATGCCACCTGGAATTCCTGCTTCCGATATACTCCCTAGACTACCCTCAGGTATCGAGGCGCTGGCAGATTCTTCAGTGTACCCCTCACTGTCATGCTCTAGGGAGTTTCTCAATGCCACCCTTATTCACTGGATATCATGCATGATTCGACTATTATATTCATCATAGAGTGGTTTCTTGGTAGGGTATTCTCATTTCATTTCTAACATCGGGTTCTTTTCTTAATACCGAATATTATTAAATTTTCCTTTTCTTTTGATAAAAGTTTGCAATTTATTTCCCCAACTCCTAGAAATAAGATGGAATTCCATAACTCAATATCATGGGTATTTCATGTTACATCGTCTATCAATATCCATATATTCATATTTGTATACTTTCGTATTTAGTCACATTAGAACCCCTACCGATACCACCACTCCACATTCATATATCTCATTTAGGACCTTTTATAGTTCGATTATCCATGCATCGCATGTAACATTCATCAATGAAATACATTTAGGAGATATTTTACTCAAATCATACATCTACCAACACATCATGTTAATCATTGATAATACGACTACAACTTACTTGTTACTTTACTTTAGTCGGCGTTCATAAAGGTCATGCGTACAATATATGTATTATTATTAGCACTCGCTCATTATTTATACGTTATGTTGTCTTAATTATTTTGGTAGTACGTGGATCAAGCATCACACGGTATGGTGAACTTTCGGGTATATTAGAATTGTTTATAACCCTCGTAATTTTATTAAGTAAAATTGATTTATCTGATTTTTATTATCTTAGCGTACTGCTCATAAACCATAGTTGATTGTTAAGTGACCTCGTTAGTTATTTCTCCACTTTTCATTCTAAATTAAATTTAATAATTCACCCCTTTGTTTACTAAATAAGCCATGTACCCCTTTTTATCTTATTTTAATTTCTTGTATCCTAATAATAACATCTTTCTTAAATGTGATCTTACTAGATTAGATAATTCCCCTTAATAATTGATTTAGCTGACTTATTTTCTTAACTAAAACTGATCTCCTTTTCTTCTATGATTATCCTTCTACTGCTTAAGGACTTGGAAACTTCTTCAATTCGAGATACCCTAATATTATTTAGTCATCCAAAATTTGCTAATTTGATTTAATCAATTCTATTTATTTTTATTGTGAGCTTAAATTTAGTATACCCCAAAATTCCATTTCATAGTTACTAATTAATTTATTCTATGCATTAAATTCCATTTCTTAGTTACTAATTAATTTATTCAAGGCATTAAATTTACTTCTAAATGGTCACCAAGGTAGTCACTAAAAGTGGTTGCTAAATAAATTTGGTCACTAATATTTTCTTCTTTTAACTTTTAATGTCTATTATGCCAAAAATTCACTTATTTACATTTCCTTTACCTATCTCCAAAATTTTCACTTGGGTCTAAGTTGTGGAACTCTTTAATAAGGTTCTTGAAAATTTTTTAAAAATTTCCAATACCTTTAGCTATATTATTACTCCCATTTTTTTTCTTCTAATTAGAATCCAAATATTTAAATACATTATACATTTATTTACTTAATTTGAAAACCTATCTTTTGGAAAAGACAAGAGTGAAACTTTTTAACATTATTTTAATTAATTTTCTAAAAATTAAACTTCTTTATTTTAAATTTTAAGTCATATTATCTTGAGAAATCTTCTCAAAATCTAGTTTCTTTATTTTAACTTTTCCAAATAACTTAAAAATTCATGACCTATCTGATCAAGAGTCCTTTTATCGTACGCAATATTTCTTAAAATAATTCGGCGATGATTAGCGATAAATTAACTATCTAATAGCGGGACTTACTGGAAAACATTTTTCAAATTACATAATAACTTCAGAACTTAAAATTTTATTGAATACAACCATATCGAATGGAACCAAGCCTATCTAAACGTTAAATTTCCTAATTCCTTTTCATGTATCCGATCGCGATAAAGTACTTTCGAGTATATAAACGTCGTATGTAACATCCCAAAAATTTATAAATATGATTAATTTAGGAGGATAAATAATAAATAATTATATATGAGTTAACACATGTTCCAAAAATTTACAAATAATTAAATTGGGATTTATTATGGATGTTCATAATTTATAGAGACTAAATGAGATGAAATTATACCCGGTTGAAATATGGGTGTCAGACCAAGTATCTCCGATTAAGATGCAATTGGTCAGGGCTGTTAAGAATATTATTGGGAGTCCGAATATATAATTGGAATAATTTTTGGATTTAATATTGAGCCCGAATGGAGATCCTGTACATTGTAAAACAGTAAAATTTTAATGATGGGTTAAATTTTAAAACCAAAAGCCCTACTCTCCTTTCTCCTTTCATGTAGGTTTTAGCTCCCCCTTAGCAATACACTTTCCTCTTCTCTTCTCCTATCTCCACTCTCTTTTCATCTTCTTCCTCTCCTCAAAAACTTAGAGGAGCTTGGTGCATTTCCCTCCCCCATTTTTGTTTTCCCCATGGTGCATGAAGGAGATGGTATTGACTTGGAGTTTTCCCCCTCCTCTCCATTTTCGTCATCTTCCTCCCCCTCTTGGGAACCTATTGTGTTTGTTGGGTTGAGGTAAGTTTCTCACTAATCTTGTTAAGTTTATACCCTAGATTATGGGTTATTATGATTTTTAAGAAGGCTATGTGTGTTGGTTATGTATTAGGAGTCATTTTTATGCAATGCCCTAAGGTGGGGTATGATAAATGTATGGTTTTGTGAGGGTGTGCAAGGATACACGAAAATGGCATTCTAGATGGTGGAAAATGATGAATGATAATGGTGATTGTTGAGTTTTGAATGGAACCCTAACTTTAGGAATTGAGGGAAATGAGTGATGACAATATAAAAAATGATTTTTAAGCGTAAACCCATGAGAAATTGTGTTGGGTATTGTTAATGATAATGGATATTGGATTTTTGATAAAAACCCTAGCTCTAAGAATTTAGGGAAAAACATGTAATGTTGAATTGAGGATTGATCTAAATGGAAATATATGAAAATTGATGTATGGGTACCATTCAATGTTTTGGAAGAATGCATAGTGATGATGAAAGATCACATTAATAATGTTGGGTGTTGATTTGTATGATGATAAGTGATAGTGAAAATGATAGAGAACCATTGATGGTGAAACCTATAGATATATAAATAGGGAATAATCAATGTAGACACCAAAACCATGGTGAATATGAGGGATTAGTGGAATAAGAATATGACTTGATAAGGTCTTAGACCATGTTGGTGTAGATGATATTTCAGGCAATGTGGCGGAGCATTCAGAGCGTGCAAATCATTGCGGTTCTTTTCTCGAGGTAAGAGAGGAGTTTACATTCCAAATGCATGGGTAGAATAATTAGTGATTTATGTATATTGTAGTACTCATGCTTGCCTTGCCATATGTATATTGAAATGATGAGATGAATGGAATTTGATGAATGAAATAAATGACAAATTAATGGCTATTGAGAATGATACATTTTGATGATGATGAATGTTTAGTGGTCCCTTTTGATGGACATGATTTAATTGTTGATGGAAATCCATGGATGGATGGATTGTACAAAATTATGATGTTGAGTTAATGATATTGTGCGTAATTGAGATAAGTTATGTGTTGAAATGAATGGCTAGATGTTAAAGCTTGGAATTGTTGGATTTCATGTGTTTTTCATGCATAATTGAGGAACTCATAGAGCCAAATAGAGTTTTATGTGATTTTGATGACATGTGGTAGTTCCAATAGCCCATATATGTAGTTTATGACTTGTAGGAATTAGAATGAGCCAATTCCAATGAGAATGGGCCCTTAAGTTGCACAAAAGTGCCTCAAAACTGGTAAAATACATTTATGCGCATAAGTCCCTCATTTTTGAGAATTTTTTAGTGCGGCCAGTAGCCACACGTCACAAGTAATATATATAAGTTGGTGTTAAAAATTGGTAGCCTTTGGAATCTGTATAAGAAAGTTATGGTACTTCAAAGTTGAAAAAATCAGTTTTTTAGGCATTTTTATGCATAATTGTTGTCTTGAATCGATTCAAAATAGTGTTGAATCGATTCAAAGGCCCCTGGATATGCATGAATCGATTCATACGACCCCTTGAATCGATTCAAAGCCCCCTGGAATTGCTTGAATCGATTCAAAGCCCTCTATTTTATTGTTTTGAATTCCAGAATCACATGAATCGATTCATGGGCCCTCCTGAATTGATTCAAGGTGCATTTTTGACCAATTTTCACTATGTTTTGATGTTGTTTGATATGATTGAGCCATGGCATGATTATACATTTGATTGCACATATTTTTAACACGTTTTTGATACATTTTTGCAATCAATATGCGATGATGTTGTCATGTCTCTTATATACCCTGATGTTGTGATTTGTTGCGAACTTATTAAGGTTCAAAACCACTTTTTATTATGAGAAAACATGAGATTGAACTAGGGGCTTATGATTATGGTATGCCTTGGTGGTGTTTAATATTAATCTAAAATGTTAGCAAATATATACATGTCTGAACTATTATTGAACACATGAATGTTCCACCACCAATGATATGTTATGGCGATTGATAATGAAAAGTATAGGATGTGGAATGTAAAGCACACCGCTTTGAATGATTAAGTGATTATTAGAGGGACAATGGCATGGCAATATGAATGTTATGAATTAATGTATAAGAGACAATGTCTAGAGTATGCTTGTGGTGATATTAATGATTGGAAAATGTAAGCCTTGAATGTTATGAATAATTATGGATCACCACAATATGAAATGATAATCAACAATGATGAATGTGTTAATTATGGAAGATGAGCATACCTAAATTTTTGATAAAGAATTGATGCATGTCCTTGATGTTTGTGAGTGAACCAAGTTAAGCTTGCAATAATGAATCAAAATTATGACAAGTGAGAGAATATTGATGATGAACAAGGATATTGTTGTTGTAGGCATAGTATGATTGCCACACGTGTTGAGTGATGAACATGTCTTATTGATTTCCATACGTAGATTAAGGTTATGATGTTTGCTATGCCTCTTGATTTCCATGCTGGATCGATGTGAAAATGATATTTTAGCCATTGAGATGCCAAGTATGTGATTGATATACCTTGAGGGGCTTTATGAATCATTTTATGTTATTATTGAAAATGCCAAATTAAAATATATCATTATGTGAGAGGGTGAGATATCCTTGCGAGGTTAAGATTGGCATATGCATCATAGCATTTTGCATTAATGGCATGGCATAGCATTGATTATATGGTTGCGATCACAGTGAATGGTCTTGCGAGACTATTTAAGAGGGAGTACCCCATGCGTGGCGGGAAATTGATATGATATGATGAAAGTGGTTGCGATCACCAGTATGTGGAAATGAGATTGGTCTTGCAGACTATGAAGGGAGTACCCCATGCGTGGCAGGAAACCAATGTGAAATGAATGAAACATGGTTACGGTCGGTTATGAAAAGGAAGTACCCCATGCATGGTGGGAAACTAATATAAATTGATTGATATGTGGTTGCAATCACAATGAAAGATCCTGTAGGATTCTATGAGAAAGGAGTACCCCTTGCGTGGCGGGAAACCAATATGAGATTGAATTATAAGTGGTTGCGATCACTTGAGATACCATGTGCGCATGGGTGATTGAAATGGATCCATTGCATATGCATTAAACAGTTGACATATGCATTAGCCATAGGTACATGGCATTTGAGATGTAGATAACCAAAAAGAGATGAGAATCTCTTGAGAGAGTGTTAACTGATTAAAGATTTAAATGACTTAATGATGATAATTGTGAATGCCCATAATGATGTAGAACTATGTGAATGTGTATGTGCTTGTACTTGTGCTTGACATGAATTGTGAATAATAAGGCTTGTATGCCTGAAATAATATCTTGATAATGGTTTAATAATGAATTGATGATTTATAGCAAAGTACACATATTGGCTGAATGCATGTACACATAAACACAATGTATTTATATTCGTCACTTTGAATGTAGAACTCACTTTTCCATGTTGTCTCCTTTTTAGCATTGTGATGCAGGTTTGCCATGGGATGAGTTTAGGATTTTGAATTAAAGCTCTTGAAGAAGGTAAATAGTGGTAATAGAATGCCTTGGCCGGCAACATTTGTTAAATGTGATGTAATGATTGATTTATGTATAATAATGTTGATAAATAGAGATTTATAAACATGATCATGGGGATATTTGAATTAATACCATTTGGTGAGGGATGTCTTAAGTAGAGGCTACTTATAATTAATGATGTATGATTGTGATTTAGGTGCGCAGTTGATTGTGGCCTAATAGGCTTATGTTATGAAATTGCATGATTGTTTGAGCCTTTTTCCATATCTTCATGTATGGAACTAGGCGGGTTCCCCGTATACATATTCTTCTTCCGTTGTAAACTCAAATTATTTTGAATACATATGTGGGCGTTTTGATTTGTGATCCAGTTTATAAATTATTAAATCTCACTCTTCGATTTTCTGGGGTTCGGGTCTTAATGTAATCATTATGGTGTTGTGAAAATATTTTAAATGCGAACAAAATTTACTCGTATTTTTATTAATTATTATCTTGATTACATCGGAATTCGGCTCAGAAAATCAGGGTGTGACATCGTATCATGCTAAATAAATTTTCAGAATACCAATAAATTCAAAAACGTAATTTTTTGTCGTTGGTTACAAAAAATTCTTCGGTTTGAGATCCGACCGTTGGATCGCGATGAAATTTGGAACAGAAGTTCCTAAATACACAGGCATCATTATAGCACATCCAGAATTAAAATCAAATTAGAAGGAGACCCCTTTTACCTCATGATATAGCTGCTGCCCGAAGAAGAAAATTGACAGTTTTGCCAAACATTTCGCCGATCGCTCCTAACGTACTCCAATCGTTGTCTAGACCTCTGGACCCTTAGAAAAATGGACATGCATGGTTAGAAGGAGAAAGGAAAGTCATGGTTTTTGGCTTCAAATGGCAAGGGTTCCATCATTTAAATTTTTAAAACAAGGACAACATTGCCCACAAGAAATCAAGAGCAATGATCAAAAGGAAAAGGTGACAAATTTACCTATGATAGCTCTAGGAGTGTTGAAGGTTTTCAAGCCTCAAAGCAAGGAGGTGAAATTGTGTTCTTAAAGACCCTTGCATGCTAGAGAAATAAAGTTGGATGGTGGATTTTGTGGTGGCTGGCCATGGCTAAAAGGAAGAAAGGAAAGGGAGTAGAAATTTTGAATGGTTGAAAATGATGAGGGGTGGTGTGGCCGTGAGTTTGAAGAGGAAGAGAAAGAGATAAATGTTAAGTTGTGAGGGCTAAAAGCTAAGGAAGCATGGGCTGTGAGGTGCAGAGTTAGATTGTTGAAATGAAGAGAAAGAAGTGAAAATGGTTGGCTAACTTTTTTTGTCTCTTGTAAGGTAGTAAGGTGTAGAAGATTTAAGAAGTTATTTGCGTGAGATTCAATTGGTTGGCTCAAGGTGAGAGTGGATAATTTTCTTGTCAATTTTGTAGAAACAAACTGAAGAGGAGTGTAAAGTGGTTGCTGCCATAAATCACAAAGAAGGGGGAGAGCTAGACGGTGACATCTGTCTAGTGAGATGTCCAGGGGTGGTGAGGTGGTCAAAAAATCAGTGGCTGGGAAATTAACTTATCGGACAAGAAACCAAAGTGTGCAGGATTTTTATGAACCGGGAAATAGAGACGTTAAAAATAAATATGGGATAACACGTGGAGCCAGAATTAAAGGAAACTCCTAACATAAAGCTTATATATCTTCCTTTTCTCTTTAAATGGATATATCATATGCGATGATCAAATATCGGTAGCCCGAGATATGTCCGATTTATGACGGGATGCCCTAGAAGCTTCTGAATCAATTAGGTGCTTAGAAATAAATTCACCGAAAATTCTCCTTTGAGAATTGGTTTCATGCCCTGCATAATAATTGTAGAGTGCCTTAATACGGATCCATAGCAAAAAGAACAGAGTGATTTAAGGACAGGACGAGGAAGATATGCGAGCTTTCCTACAAACAGCCAGCATAAAAACAAAATAGTCAACGAGTCATAAAGATTCATAAAACTGTACCAATCTAGAAATAATTAGACTTCAGTTGATGCATGGAAAACATAGATAATTTTGCTACGGAGATTTTGGTATCAAGTTTGCATGAATCGGAGGTCGTATGAAAAAGTTATGAATTTTTTTTGAATCAGGTGCAGAGAAAAATGTCCTAAAAATGAAATTTTAAGACGAACATGCTTAATCCTCAATTTTGGGGTTGACTGAGCGAGAATCAGAGTTCAAGGCTAGAAATAGAGGTTGGAGAACGTTTCAAAATGAAGAGATTGAGACCAAAATCGTCTCATTCCAAGGTCATATGTGAAATTTGGGTCCAAAACACTGAAGGTATACGGGTCGAGTCTTAAAACAACTTTTGAGAAGATTATTTTATGGAAAAAACGAGAATGATAGAGTCCAAACCAGGTTTTGGCCACTTCATGAAAGGTTCCTAAAACTTTGAAATGAGTCATTAGAGATTGACCGTGTCACCATCAGACATCCCGAAGTACATGAACGGTCAAACGTAGGAGGTGTTAAAGATTTTGATTTGGCCGGTTAGGCCGAGTCAGGTACCCCTGATTCTTTACAAAACGATACTAAAAGGACTAGTTTCCTTACTAGATCACTAGTTTGGGTCGAACGACCAGAGTCTGACCTCAAGCTGGGTCCCACAGTTCAAATCTAAAGAACCGGGAGACATTTATTATTAAAATATTAATTAATTTCTTAACTAACTTTATTATAAATACACTTTTATATTTTTAAACTCATTACTAATAATGTTAAATACCAAAAAGATATTATCTATCGACTTCATTTTATCTTAATTAACTAAAATCTTTAATAATAATATCCATTTACCCATTAATATCAAAATAATGCATTTTTCAGTAATCACTTTATTAAAGGGGCTTAATTAAGTCTTATGAAATCTTGGACTTCATAAATTGCCAAGTCTTAAAATCTAATCAGATACTTAAATAATTCTAAACATTCTAATCCATTATAACCAAAATTGACTATCATCGTTTATAAATTACCAAAGTTAAGCATCACTTAGAAATTCTCTAGCAGTAATAATAATAATATATTCATGAATGTAGACACCTCAGTAATAGATAAATTGTTGAATTGAACACATTAATTCCTTCCTATAATTTGTTATTAATCAAGTCTTTCTCTAGGGTCACTATTGTACAAACTTCTCTCGCTCACTTGTTTCACTTGACTATATAATCCTCTACTCATATTCTCTTAAATCTCACTTTCTCACACTATAATGATGATTTAGGGATCAGGCCTAAGCCTCGCTCTCCTAAAATACCTAACAAGGTACTCTCGGAGGTCCCAAGAGCTTGAGCGTCTATTTCAGAAAACCAGGGCTGTTACACATGATACCCCCTAAAGATCACAATTTTTCTAAAGGAATTTTCAAGATTTATACCATAAAATAAGGATCTTTAAGGGAGGTACCGAGGTATAAATACCTCACCATGCATGTGAAAAATAAGGATTTTAGACAAGCCAATACTCCCCTTTACCTCAAGAATTTTGGCCTTAAAGAGAAACACCAAGGGTTTCTAGACTTTTCTTCAAGGTCACTATAAATTGCTACATCAAAAGAAAAGCATGGATGATTGTTTGATGGAGGGAGAGCGATGTGATGATGGTGGAGGGAAGAAGATGTTGTTGTTTTTGGAAAATTCAAGAAGGAGATGAAGTGTTCAGGAGATGGTATCTTGTGTGTGGAAGTTAGAAAGGGTGGTGGAGTGGTTTGGGATTGGTAATGGTGGATGGATGGTGGTATTTAGCATGAATGAAGGAGAAAAAGAAGAAGAATACTTGCTGAAATTTTTCTTTAACTTAGAAAAATGAGAGAAAATGGAATAACAAGTGGTGCCTGGGCAAAGGTAGAATATTTTTTTGCATGGACCCTTGTTGGACAAGGAGTCTATGGCTGAAGAGAGAAGATAAGAAAGATGTCAAGCTCTCAATGTGCATGGATAGGTGTCATGTTTAGGTGATGGAGTGTGGAGGAAGGAGTTTGCATGATCTTGGCATGTGGCAAGGTGGTGGTGCAACATGAGTGGTTAATTTCCATGCAAAGCTGATGTGTCAAGTGCAGGTGCAACAACTTGTGTGTGGATTTAAGGGCCTTTGTGGGCCAAATTTGAAAATGGTCTAAACATAAAAATTTTATATTTTTTGTTATCTTTAATTTGGTATATGGCACAAAACTTTTCATCAAGAAATGAGGAGTTATGGCCTAAATACGAAATAAGTGTAACACTGTAATGGGATTATTGTTCCTTGCAAAGATTAATTTTCTGGGAAACATTGGTGTGGAATTGGACTTCATGTCCTTCATCAACGTTGTAGGTAATTTAGTTTATAAAAATTTGGTGAAAGAATCATTTGATTTCATGTTCATACGAATGAGAAACGTGAAAAATACTGAACATAATGCAAGCTGTCACTAGGAAAACGTGAATCAGTGTTGTATTTTCAATTCTGGGATTTATGGGGTAAAAATTGGCTTTCATGGTCAACACCAAAGTTGTAGATAAATTTGATATAAAGATTTTGGGATAAGAAAAACTTCAATCTAATAACAGGAAAGGAAATTATGCCCAAATTACGTACAGATGCGCATTTCGGTTTACCCGGGTAACTTAGAACTAAAGTTTTTGGGTATGGGTGGTAGGAAACGGGCATCGGGCTCTTCGTAAAATCGTTAGGGATGATGTGAGGAACGTCTTGGGATAAAAATAATTGACTCAAGTCCCTCAGATAATTTCTTGGCCAAAACTGGGTAAGTTACACAGTTTAAATGACTTAAACAAAAATACTTTAAATATTTCTTTTAGATTTCTAACGTTCTAATTGATAAATCTCCGTTATTATGAGTATATTAATCACTTTTATTATTATTATTCTAACCATCACCAATACTGATGTGGGATTTTCTTCAAGCTCCTTAAGAGAAAGGTGGATCTTGGCTCCTTTCCTTGTTCTTCCTTCAAGTCATGGCTAAATTCTTGTCTTCTCAAGGTTGAAACTGAAATAAAACAAAGGAAAACTCAAAGGATTTGGATGGAATTTGGATGGAAGAGAAGAGAAAAAGTGAAATGGTTTGGACATGATGAAAGGAATGGAAGGAGGAATGGAAGGTGAAGGTGGGAGGCCACTTCCAAGGGAAGATAACTCCCTAAATTCTGCCACCAAGAGGGAAGGGGTCCTTTTGGATAAGAGCTTGCTCTAAAAACTCAATCCTAGAGAGAAGGAGGAGCTTGTGACTATAGAAAATTTACACTCAAGGTGAAAAATCTCAAATGATCATTATTGTGTGAATTTACAAGGGAGAGCTCCCTTATATAGCCCTTCTATATTTTGGCCAAGGGAGAAGACATGGACTTGGATAATGGATCCAAGGCCCAATAGTACAAAAAAGGAGAGAACATGGCCTATACATGGCCCAAAGTGAAAGTACATCGCCCTAAAGTGGCCCAACTGACCTAGCAAGGTCCAAATAAAACCTAAATGTCTAGAGAATCTAATTATGACTTATGTTACAAGATGAAAGCAAGTAGATCCTCATGGTGTCTCCCTTGGACTTAGGCCCACTAAGCAAAGAGAGGAAGAATAACAAGGCTTTATGGATGCTCTCTTTAGCTTTCTTGGACTTGGCCCTTGTGAGGGAACCCTTGTAAGCCTTTAGTCCTTTGTCTAAGATGGAGTGAGGGTCCTCCCTTAGTGTGTCCTCATTATGCTCCCCCTCTTCCAAAGGATTTGTCCTCAAATCTAAGGCATCATCCTCTTCATCTAAGTCAAAAGGAGATAAGTCAAACACATTGAATGAAGCACTCACACTATAATCTCCTGGTAAATCAAGGACATAGGCATTATTATTCATTTTATTGATTATTTGGAAAGGGCCATCACCTCTAGGTCTAGTTTGGATTTTCTCAAGTTTGGAAATCTTTCTTTTCTAAGATGTAGCCAAACCCAATCTCCAACCTCAAAGGTGACTTCCTTTCTTTTCTTATTAGCACAACGAGAATAGTGTTCATTTTTAGTTTGTATTTGGTTTTTAACCTTCTCATGAAAATCTTTAATAAACTTAGCCTTTGCCTCTCCATCCATGTGAAGGACATAGTCAGAAACATCAATGGGCAAAAAGTCCAAAGGTGTGAGAGGGTTAAAACCATACACAACTTCAAAGGGACTATGCTTAGTTATTGAGTGTTGTACCCTATTATAAGTAAATTCAATATGAGGTAAACACTCATCCCAAGATTTAACATTCTTATGCACTAAGACCCTAAGAAGTTGAAAAAGGGTCTTGTTTACTACCTCAGTTTGGCCATCCGTTTGAGGATGACAGGTGGTAGAAAAGAGAAGTTTTGTTCCTAGTCTTGACCAAAGAGTTTTCCAAAAATGGCTAAGGAATTTGGTGTCCCTATTAGAAATGATAGTTTTAGGAACACCATGAAGTCTTACAATCTCTCTAAAGAAGAGTTTAGCAATATGACTAGCATCATCTACCTTATGACAAGGGATGAAGTGAGCCATCTTACTAAACCTATCCACCACTACAAAGATAGAATCCATTCCCCTTTGGGTCTTAGGCAAGCCCAATACAAAATCTATAGCTATATCAATCTAAGGTGCACTAGGTGTAGGCAAAGGATTATACAAACCACTAGGTGAAAGTTTAGATTTAGCTTTTCTACATACAATACACCTAGCACAATGTTTTTGAACATCTTTCTTCATTTTTGGCCAATAGAAGTATTCATGTAGAATAGACAAAGTTTTATCTCTTCTAAAGTGGCATATTAAGCCTCTCTCATGGCTTTTTCTTAATAAAAGATCTCTTAAAAAGCTCCTAGGAATGCAAAGTCGATTGGCTTTAAAGAGATAGTCATCTAGAATGTAGAACCTTTATGAGATGATAAAGTGGAAGATGACTTTGGCTCTAAGAGAGGCTAGTAAAGAATGCCTTATTGATAAAGCATCAGCCACAGTAATAGATTTTCCATTTTTGTACATGATGACATATGGAAATTGTTCCAAGAACTCAACCCACTTAGCATGTCTTTTGTTTAACTTATGTTGCCCCTTAATGAATCTTAGTGATTGGTGATCACCATGTATAACAAACTCTTTTGGGATCAAGTAGTGTTCCTAAGTTTGAAGGGCTCTAATTAATGCATAGAATTCTTTGTCATATGTGGGATAGTTGAGAGTTGCCCTATTAAGCTTTTCACTAAAAAAAGAAATTGGGTGACCTTCTTGCAATAGGACCGCTCATATTCCTACATTTGAAGCATCACACTCAAGCTCAAAGGTTTTTGAAAAATTTGGAAGTGCCAAAATTGGAGCATGAGTGAGCTTTTCCTTGAGATCTAGAAAGTCTTTCTCTTGCCTTGGCCTTCACACAAAAAGAACATTCTTTTTTACCAACTCATTTAGAGGGGAGGCTAAAGTAGAGAAATCTTTCATAAATCTCCTATAGAAACTTGCTAAACCATGAAAACTTCTTACTTCATACACATTTTTAGGTGTTGGCCAATCATGGATTGCCTTTACTTTGGAGTGATCTACCTCAACACCCTTAGAACTAACTATGAATCCAAGGAATACAATGCTATCCATGCCAAAAGAACATTTTTCAAAATTTGCATAGAGATTGTTTGTTCTTAAGGCAAGCATAACTTGTTTGAGATGGTTTAGATGAGAGGTCATGGTCTTTGGGTAAATTAAAATATCATTAAAGTAGACCATAACAAAATGCCCTATAAATTCCCTTAAAACATGATTCATGAGTCTCATGAAAGTACTTGGCACATTAGTCAAGCCAAAAGGCATAACTAACCACTCATATAGTCCAAGTTTGGTTTTAAAAGCGGCTTTCCATTCATCTCCTTCTTTGATTCTTATTTGGTGGTATCCACTTTTAAGATCAGTCTTGGAAAATATAGTAGAACCACTAAGCTTATCAAGCATATCATCAAGTCCTGGTATTGGATGCCTATACTTGATGGTAATGTTGTTGATGGCTCTACAATCTGTACACATTCTCCATGAACCATTTTTTTTAGGAACTAGTAAAATAGGTAAAGCACAAGGGCTTAAATCTCTCTAATCCAACCCTTAGATAGTAGTTCATTCACTTGGTTCTCTATTTCTAGGCTTTCCCTAGGGTTGCACCTATATACAGGTCTATTTGGAAGACTAGCACCAGGAATTAAGTCTATTCGGTGCTCAATGCCCCTAATAGGAGGTAAGTCTTTTGGGATATCCTTAGGGAAGAGATCTTTGAATTCACTTAAGATGTTTTGAATCCCTTTGGGCAAAGGAGGAGGGGAAGAAACCATTGTGCACAAAGAAATGCAAAGGATGTCTTTTGCATACATGATCAAGCAAAGTTTTTGTGAAAACATAGCATGTTTCACATCATGTTTATTGGCCAAGTAGTTGGCTCTAGAGTCATCTCCTTTTCCTTTATCCTCTTTTTTGTTTTTCTTATGTTTTTCTAGATGATTAGATAAAGAAGATCCTAACTCTCTCTTTTAAGTTTCATTTGTAGTTGATCTTTAGCTACTTGCTATGAAGTTAGGGGGTGTAAAACTATCTTCTTACCATCTAACTTGAAGGTGAGGGTGTTAGTGAACCCCTCATGGATGACCTTCCCATCGAATTGCCTAGGTCTTCTTAAAAGGATGTGAGTTGCCTCCATAGGTACTACATCACAATTGACTTTATCATTATATATGCCTATGGTGAAGTTGATTAAGACTTGCTTATTAACTAACATTTCCCCTTTTTCATTAAGCCATTGCAACTTATAAGGTCTAGGGTGATCTATTAGTTCTAAGCCCATCTTATTTACTAATCTTTGGCTCACTATATTCGCACAACTCCCACTATCCATAATGAGAGAACATAATTTGTCATTTATGTAACATCTTGTATAAAAGATGTTCTCTCTTTGTATAGTGTCATCTAGCTTAACATGACTATGAAGCAATCTTCTAATCATGTACAGCTCACTATCATCCCTTAAAATATGCTCACTGTCATAAGAATCACTACTTTAGTCATCCCTTGAAGAGTGAGAATCATAATTAGACTCTGATTGACTTGAGTAGGTTCCATTAGTTTTCAAAATCATTGTTCTTTTTGTTAGACAATCTGAAGCAATGTGACCTCTACCAAGACATTTAAAACATTTTATGGTAGAAGATCTAGAGGATTGTGGTTTAGATATGGATTCATGCTTATCTTTTTGGTGCCTAAAGACTGTACCATTCTTATGAAACTCACTTGATAATTTGTAAGAAGAAGTGCCCACTTCCTTCTCCCTAGGGTTTCTCTCAAACCTACCCTTATTCTCTTGACCTACCCACGTAGACTTGTAGGCTTTATTCTCCCCACTATAGGATTCTCTCTCTTTAAATTGGTTCTCTACCTTAGTGCATTGGTGTAGTAACTCTTCTATATCTACATGAGGAAGGAGTTCTACCCTATTTTTGATGTTCCTATTGAGGCATGTAAGAACCGATGCATTAGGGTTTCTTCATCTTCTTCTAGATTGGCCCTAATCATGGCTATCTCTAAGGCTTTGTAGTAGTCTTCTACACTTTTTGAGCCTTGGGTGAGTCTATTTAGCTTTGCTAATAGCTCCCCTTGATAATAGTTAGGAACATATCTTTTTCTTAGGAGAGCTTTTAAGTCTACCCAATCATCTATGGGTGGGAAATCATCTCTTTTCCTCTCCTTACATATTTGAGTCTACCACACTAAGACATAATTTTTGAATGAAAGAGTTGTAATCCTAACTTTCTTTTCTTCTTTTATTTGATGAGAATTAAACAATTGCTCAACTCTTATATCCCACTCTAGATAAGCTTCAACATCACTCTTGCCATTAAATAGGGGTATTTCAAGTTTTACCTATCTTAAGCCTATGTCTTCTCTTTTATGTTCATGGTGTCTTCTATGTCTAGGTTCATCCTCATTATCACTATTGTTATGTCTTTGATTTCTATGCCTAGTTCTAGGGTTTTCATTATGCTCTAGGTTAGTTAACCTATTGTTGATGTTATTCAAACTTTCCATTATATTATGAAGCATAGATTTGTTTTTCCTATCACTAGAAGACATCTTTTGAGGTTGTTAAAGAAATTTGAGACAATGGAAACAAAGTTGTAAACAATCTAGTCAAGGATGCTTGATGAAATTCAAGTATTAGAAAACACCCAACAATCCTAAAATACAAGTACTAGGTTTCTTTCCTAAGGGGAAACAAGAACCTAAGTTGTCTTGTACTAGGTTATATCCTAGGATGTAGTACTATGATTAGTTATGCAAGATCTAGGTTGTCTTTACCTATGTTTCTTATGATGATCCTAGGTTGTAACTAATCAAGTAACTAACCCTAAACAAGGCTAACTAATTTGGCCAACTAAAGTAGTTAACTAACCAAATCAGTTCAACTAACTAACTAACACCTAAAAGACCCTAACAAGAATTAGTTATTTAGTTATGGAAGTTGTAACTAAATCTAACAACCCTAACCACTAACTAATTTCGGTTATGTGAGTAGTTATGCCAACTAAGAATTAGTTATGATTAGTTATGCCAACTAAGAATTAGTTCCAACTACTAACTAATTAACCAACTTAGTTAAGACAAGCAACTAACTAACTAACTCTAGTTTTAACCAACTAACTAATTAACAAACACTCAAATGCATATGCTACTACAAGCTAGCCGAAATTACTTAGAGTAAAAATTAAGTGTCCAAAATCCAAAGTCCAATGGATGTCCAAAATACAAGACAAAAACCTACTACACAAAACCTAAGAATTCACAACTTTTCCTAAGTGTCTAATGTTATAAAGCTTTTGCTTCCTTTACAAGCTCTTCACTCTTCTTCACTTGAATTTGTAGAAGCTTTACCTCACCTACAAAATAATGTCAACACAAAAACTCCAATGAAATTTAGGTTACCAAAAAGATAAGACAAAATTTTAAACCTCTCAAGTGTCCTCTCTCAATCCTTACCCTTACTCTTTAGTCTCAAGTCTACCAAAGCAATTGAGCTCTTACCTCAAGTATCCTCAAGATGCTACCTTCAATGGTATAGAGAAGGGAATTATCATAGGAATTATGAAAGGAAGATAACTCAAAGACAAAACTTAAGAAGGAATAAAAGACAAACTAAAAATGTTTAAGAAGGAAAAACTACTCAAATGAAAATGTTTTTGGATTTTTGATTATAACAAGACTAAAACAAGAAAATATCAAAAGAATAAAGGCTAGACTAAAGGAATTCAAAATTGAAAGTATGTAGACAAACAAGACAAGCAACAAAAATAATATGCAAGAAACAAAGGAACAAAACTTAAGCCTAGAACTCTAGAGTTGCACAATTAAGCAAGCAAGTGTAATTGAAACAAATGTAAAGTATCAACTAGGAAATGGCTTTAGGGTTTCAAAATTGAACTTGGTTTGGTGCTCAAACGTCACAAATTTTGCTAAAGAGGTCTATTTTCCACACTTTTCTTTTTACACCCTTTTGAATTTTGATTTGTAGGGATTTTGCTTTTCTTTTTCTTTAGTACTTTTTCCCTTTTTCTTTTTATATTTTCCCTCTTGCTTTTGTAATGTACTACACCAAGCTCTAGTTCCAAAACCGAAATCAATTACTAGTCTTAGAAGTTCAATGTTCACTCTTTTGCTTAAGGGGAAAATGCAACCTTCTTCAACCAAGATGAATGGAAGGCTTATGATTCTTATTTTGACAAAATTTTCTTTTATGCAAAGTAATATGAAAACTAAATTAAAGATTATCCTAATAGTGCATTCAAACAAAAATTAAACCTAGATGAAAAGCTAAGAATAGATTTCTAACACTCCTAATGATAAGCTAACTTTGGAGAACCTAAAATCAAGGTCTCCAAACACAAGCATTTAGAACTTTTAGAAGAGTTCCTAAAGATGATTAGGCCACTCTTAGACATGGTTTGCACTTGTTAAAGTTGGTTCAAAGAAATTTACTAGAACAAAGAAAATGTTCCAACAAGGCACAACACACCTACTTTGGCTCTAACTACTTAACAAACTTGTAACTACCAAACTAACAACTTGAAAACCAAATTAACTAAGTGCCAAACTCTGAATTTTAGAAGTCCTAAATAAGAACAACATCATACCAAACCAAAAATGAAAGGAACAATATGCCAAAATTGAAAAAAAAGAAGAACTAACACAAAATTTCACATCAACACCAACTTTTTATGGATTTTCTACTATATCATGGCATCAACAACTCAATTATATGAAACAAAATTGCACAACCAGCCAGATATTGAAACTCAAAACCGAATGATAAAGGAAGAAAAAGTAAGAAAAGAACCTCCTAGGCTCAAACGATACCAAATGATATAGGAGTTTCTTCAAGCTCCTTAAGAGAAAGGTGGATCTTGGCTCATTTCCTTGTTCTTCCTTCAAGTCATGGCTAAATTCTTGTCTTCTCAAGGTTGAAACTGAAATAAAACAAAGGAAAACTCAAAGGATTTGGATGGAATTTGGATGGAAGAGAAGAGAAAAAGTGAAATGGTTTGGACATGATGAAAGGAATGGAAGGAGGAATGGAAGGTGAAGGTGGGAGGCCACTTCCAAGGGAAGATAACTCCCTAAATTCTGCCACCAAGAGGGAGGGGATCCTCTTGGATAAGAGCTTGCTCTAGAGACTCAATCCTAGAGAGAAGGAAGAGCTTCTTACTCTAGAAAATTTGCACTCAAGGTGAAAAATCTCAAATGATCATTATTGTATGAATTTACAAAGGAGAGCTCCCTTATATAGCCCTTCTATATTTCGGCCAATGGAGAAGACATTGGCTTGGATAATGGATCCAAGGCCCAATAGTATAAAAAAGGAGAGAACATGGCTTATACATGGCCCAAAGTGAAAATACATGACCCTAAAGTGGTCCAATTGACCTAGCAAGGTCCAAATAAAACCTAAATATCTAGAGAATCTAACTATGACTTATGTTACAAGATGAAAGCAAGTAGATCCTCATGGTGTCTCTCTTAGGGTTGGGCCCACTAAGCAAAGAGAGGAAGGATGACAAGGCTTTATGGATGCTCTCTTTAGCTTTCTTAGACTTGGCCCTTATGAGGGGACCCTTGTAAGCCTCTAGTCCTTTGTCTAAGATGGAGTGAGGGTCCTCCCTTAGTGTGTCCTCATTAATTACTCATACAATTTAGTAAAAATACCCTTCCTTAGTTCATGAAATCTTTCTAAAACACCAATCAGTAATCACACAAGCAAGTCAATCATAGCCCAGTCATCAGTACACATAAAATTATCATGCAATCAAGAAAATTGGCCTCGAGGGCCTAACACACAGAAAATGAGGGCTGTTACAATCAATCCATACAATCATTACCAATTTAATGAACAATTATAATCACTATTCATTAATTAAATCACATCATTATCCATCAATGTAGTTAGTCAACCAGTATGGTATGTATATGTTTGATTCGTTATATCATTGTTCTTTTTCAATTAAGTCTCATTAAAAATAGGGCTCATGAACTCATCACCATCATCATCATATCACCTCTCTAGTACATCTACTGGGAGAATGATCTTCACGGAATACCAGTACGGCCAGAGTCCTTTCGAGTTCTCTGCTAGGGGTATACGGACCGCAACCCATCCCAATCAGTATGGATCCAAACCTCACGTCCCAAACGTGCCACAAAACGATCATTTGTGTCGAAGTACTCTTGGTTGGCCACACACTATCTGGCATCAGTGTAAACCGAGCCAGGTAGGGTCTTTACGTTAATGGGTCATTATCCTTAAAGACACATCCTCACATTGTTTTTCTTTATCCATTCCTTTCTCTTTAAAATGAAACCTCAAATTAATGGATTTTTCCAACCTTGGAAACAACTCTTTAAAATGATTAAATCCTTAAAAGTTCTAAAAAGACAATAGGTGATCTTAAAAACAAAACTATAAATGAAAGAAACTTATAGGACACTTGTCCAATGGAAAATTTCAGTTTGGGGTTCCTAAAACCAAAACCATTAAAAACTAATCCCATTCATTCTCATTGGACACCATATCTCATAATCACATTCATTCACATCTTTCTCATGGACCTTACCAAAACTTTACTCATTTTTTGTTCCATAATTCTTCTCATCAATTTATTCATCACATCAATATTACACAATTTTTCATCAACACTCAATCATAAGATCAACATCACTCATGCATCATTCATTAAACAATTTCATTCATCAATTTAAACTCATGTAGTTTACAGCATTTCTTAATCATCACTCAGCACTTTACATGCTCAGTCACATCATTATATTTATTAGAAACGCACAACAACATCAGGAAATTCCACTATCACTACCAACGTTTCCTCATCAGTCAATTTTTATCATCATAACACACCTCAATTATTCATGCCATAATAACACTAAACTCACACATTCAAATACACTTTAAATTCATCAATTTTTACTCATCAATTCAGTCTTATACAGTTCAACATTGATTCTCAATCATCAATAACATGGCAACATCATCTTACACAATTTAACAGCATATCAATCCTAACAACATAACATAACCGTGCTATTATAAATCAAGCTTTTTAGTAACATATTCATTAGACAAGAACACCATACCAATGGGACATTCTATCAATTTATGCATTAGTGACCATCCCCTCATACCAACACTCTTTACACTAAGATCTTTTAGTTCAATATTTTAAATCTTTTAAAAGACTTAGTTATCACCAAATTTTCATTCATACTTTTTAATTCTAATGATCCCCTCTAGAACCATTTATTGTTTCTTTATTTAAACTTAAGCTCTTTCCTTTCCCTTGGTAACAAAATCCTTTTATTAAGGGCCAAATTTCTTCTTAGACTTACAAAATTTTCTTCATCCTTAACCCATCAAATACTTAAAAACTTTGTACTTAAAGGTTCTTAATTTATTTAAAACCTCCTAAAATTTCAACACCTAATTACCTTTATGAATTTTTTTGAAAAGGATTCATTTATTTCACTTAGTTCTTAAATAAACTTATAAAATTCTATCAAGACCAAATTGTCATAAGAAAAATCATTTATCTAAAACTAACTCTAAAATTTTAACACTTAAATATTTGGTTTTAACTTTTAAAAATTGATTTTCAATATTCCTTAAAATTCGATTTTTTAACACCATAGAAAAATTTTAGGTCTTAATTCTCAAAAATCTGCTTTTAACACCTCCTATTAACTTCAGCCTTTTATACCAATTGTCTTTTATTCAACACCTCCAAAAATTAGTTTTCTAACATCGGTTTCTCTTCTTGTTTTCTCAAGATTTTCAATTCCACTACCAACACCCATAAAATTTCAAAGTTTAAAACATCATGTATTAATTAATCATGCACATGAACTCCAACCAAATCACTAAAACTTAGGATCATCAAGCAAGCATTTTCAAACAACAAAATTATCATTAAGGCACTTTACCCTTATGGCCACAAACATACCTCGCCACCATGAAAAATCACCAAATTTTGTAAAATCATCAAGTATAACATACCTACACCTACCTACGAATATTCTAAATGAAACATCATTACATATTTACCTCTTTTAACACTTAACAAAATTTAAGATCATCACACAATTACTAAACACACCTTTCGACCACCACACCAATTTATGCAAAATCTTCAATTTCAAGGAAGTCAACATAAATGTACATGCATGCAAGGAAATCCATGGCAAACAATAAGAATTACATACATCATTCATCATCATTGTGCCTATATTACTCAAGATTAAGAGATAAGACTTTGTAAAACCAACAAGCAAAGCTTCAATCATGTAAATCTCATCACAAAAACAACATGAACAACATGGATTAAGATTTATTAAGCCTTGTGTCCCCTTTTACCTTAGGCACAGGTCATGGTTTTGGAGGAGACAAGGGTGGTGCTATTGGCTTTGCATTCCAAGCTTTCTAAATGTTTGATCTAAGCTTCAAATAGCATGGATAGCTACTGCCATTGTATGGGAAAGGAAAAGATCCCACCTTTTACCATGAGGTGCCTGCGGGTTCCAACAAAAATGAAGGGAGGGAACACTTCAGCAATGCTTGATGGTGGCTATGAAAGTGAGAAAACACACATGCAAGAAGGATGAAAGGTTTTGGAGGCCAAAACAAAGACATGCATGGAGGGGGTGGGCTCTCGAGTTATACATGGAAAAAGATGAGGGTTAGGGTTTTAAGTGATCTTTCAAGAGAAAAAGGAAGCTAGGATGAAGAGGGTAAGGGTGATAAGGTCAGTCATGAAAAAAGGGGGAGAATAGTGATTGGAGAACGAAGAAGGAACTCGGTGGTGGCGCTATTTTGATGGAAGGTAAGCACCGTGAGAAAAAGAAAATAAGAGAGAATGCTTTTGTTTTTCCTTCGTGAGCAAGGGAGAGAAGTGAAGGGTGAAATCTGGAAAAAAAAGAAGGAAATATAAATATATAGAGGAATAAAGAGAGTGTACCATGAGGGAAAATGAAAATGGGTACACAATTAATCTAGCAAGTTAAATTCATACAACCAATGGTATCATTTTATTTGTATATGAATTAAATTTTAAAAGATTAGACACTAAAGATATTTAAAGATTTGAAAGGAAATTTCAAGGAATTAGGTTCACCTTTTATGTCAAAAGGTGACAAGACTAATTAAATAATCAAAAGCAAAGTTGTCAAAAATTAGGGGCAATTTGGGATAGGAATTTGGGAAAATGTCTAGCATCAAATTTGGAGATCACATTTTTTCCTTTAAACAAGCTAAAGAACGTGAAAATTCGATATTTGACAAAGGAGATATGGCCAAAATATGAGAGGTTGCCAGGATTGGTTCTGAATCAGGTTCAGCAACCTTCTTTTTAAAACCGGGATCAAATGGTAGGGAATTTGAAAAAATGGTCAACTACAAAGTTTTAGATCTTCTCCCCTTTTTCAAAATGAGCTAAAACGCAAAACTTCTAGATACCAAGAAAGGAAGATATACCCTAAACATTGAAGTTTGTCTAGAGCTAGAACGCAACAACAGGTTATCACTTTAAAATGAAACTGGGTAGAATTGACAAATAATCAAATTTTGAGGTCTTCATCAAAGTTATAGATATTTTAATAAAGAAAATTACCAAAAAAGAATAAATTAATTTTGATCATGAATGAAGAAACTGTGACCAAAACACTAATAAATGTGTAGATAAATCAAAGAATTAATGAAGTACAAGCTTATTTTGCAAAGTCGGCTAGATATATAAGGAATCAAGTTTTGGGCTCAACATAAATACTATAGAGGGTTTCGATATGAAAATTTTGAAACTAGAACCAGGGCGTTTCAACGTCAGGAGAAGAAGTTACATTGAAAACAATCCAATAGATACAAAGCTCAATGTCAAATCAAGGGCCAAAGGTAAAATTAAATAGTCAGGGTTTAATCTAACTTCTAAAAAATTCAGGAATGCATATCGAATATACATCAAATCAATCATTAAAGATTCAAGATACCTATCTCACCTCACGGCCTCTGGTATTTTCTATTGTTCAATCTGGTTCCCAGTTTCACTCCCAGTGTGATTCTCCGATGAGGACATCCTATAGGATATTTACCAAGGTCCTCACTATTATTGTTATTATTATTAAAAATTACATCATCATGCCATGTCTCAGATTGACACCTCATCCGATCACCATTTATCTCACATCACTATTTTAAATTTTATTTTTCTTAATTAATCATTCAACCATCTCTCTCTATAATTTACTCTATTTAATCCACTTAATCATAAAAAGTTCATCAAATTATCATACATCAACATAAAATTGGGCCTCACTACTCTTACAATTGTCATACATAAACTGGCTAAAGCCCATAAAATCATTACTTATTAATCATCACATTACTAGCCACAGCCACAAACACAAATAATCATTCCTACTTAACACTATCATACAATAAACTATCCCTCTGGAATTTCTAGAAAACGTCGGTGATTCGGTCTGGATACCGGCCCCAAGATTGTCCGGTCTGGATACCCGACCTAAGGATGAGGCCATCTCAGTCGTCCTAGAGGTCAGCCGGTATCACAAGGTAATGATCCGGTCGGTATACACACGATGCGAGTCTCTCTTAAACCGGTCATCCGAAGTAACGTCCGAGACACCGAGTGACATATCCGCTCTCATTCATCTATCACCCCTGATCCGATTGCCTCAGTATCATAACAAGAAAGATACTCGGCACAGCGAAATATGTCCTTTTCATTCACCGAAAGGAGTAGGTACAGTCACAGGCGTAATTTACAGAAAAGGTGACTATCCACTATCCCTATGTCAGAATCGTACACTGTAAATTGATCTACCTCCCTGATACACTCTGAATACTGGGCCATTCTGATTGACACTTTACACATGGCATCAGAACCTATGGGCCCACTTGCACCCAACGATTCATCTTCCACGCTCAACTATAAATAACATGTTCCAATACACATGTAAGGTTACGTTGTCCTTACTCTCATTCTCACTATTATACTGCTTGAGTATTAACGGAGTTCATTTACACTCTTCTAACTTGAGCGTCGGAGAATCTTCACAGGTGACACCACCTGTCGCCCACACCAACGCGTGAGGTCGGTGTGAAGGATCTTCAGGACAACAAGACCGGTTTCTCCCATCGAGAGGCCGAATCACAGAGACCGGATACACTTAGAACCGATCTTCAACCTCATTCAATCCTTAACTCTTGTGGCTGTCCTGACATCGGATCCTAGACCCCGGTCGGGGACAGACCATTGGCACGCCCAGTGGGACTCGATAGAGTTATTCCCACTTTCTGCAAAAGTTAGTTGTCAACCATGGAAGGTGATGGACGCGATTGCGTGGATGGTCATATGGAAGACGTGACCCATCAACAAGCTGATAGGAGATTCGTTTTTGAATCACCAGCAACCCACTCAAGTAGAATGGTACCAGTGCCAACCCCTGACCCTCGGGATGAAGTTATTAGGCAGCTCAGGGAAGAGTTGAGGAAGTTGCGAAGGGAGAAAAGAAGAACTGGGGACAGAGTGATGTCTCAAGTGGAGGATACTCGCCATGTATCTATGAGAGAGAAGTCCACAACTCTCCAGTATTCTAAGATCCCTACTTACGAGGATAGGGAGCACACTCAAGATTCTGGGGACAGAATCAGTGCAAGGAGGAAAGAGCAGGTAGTGATGACTTCTGGGGCATACCGACTCAATGTCCCTTTCTCAAGGAGGCTCATGAGTATACTCATCCCCAAACACCTGTAAACAACCCAACCACTTTTAATTGGAAAGTATAATGGGGAGACTGATCCCACTAAACATGTTGATGCTTATACGTATGAGGCCATGTACCTGGGGGCCGATGAAGATGTGAAGTGCAGGATGTTTCCACGAACCCTGTCGGAGGAGGCTCTTAGTTAGTTCAAAAGTTTACCCTCGGGGTCAATAGACTCTTGGGAAGAAATGAAGACTTCATTTGAGAGCCATTTCATTATCTCTAGAGATGTTCCAAGGACTTCTCATACCTTGGCTCAGATAAGGCAGGGAGAAAATGAAACTCTTAAGGAGTTTTTGACGAGATTTTACAAGGAGGCTGCTTTGGTACCTCACCTCACGGAGGCTATTTAGCTTCATATTATTGTTGAAGCCTTACAGCCTGGATCGGCCTTTGCTTTGTCTTTGGCAAAGAGTCCTCCAACGACATTGGAGGAGTTTCGAAGAAAAGCTTCGAAGTACGTGGGCATAGAAATACACTTGGAAGCAACAGTGGTGAAAGGGAAATCCCCAACGCCACATCAACAACAGAGTTATAAAGACAGGCCCCGATCGGAACGCATGGAGAGACCTTTCTATGGTAGCTTCTTCGATAATCCTGTACTTTCGAGTCAGGAAGAATGGGTAAATGCATTTAGCAATTATGCTCCGTTAAATTCTAAGCGGTCACAGATTTTGAGAGAGATTGGATGGCCAACGCTTAGTACATACGGGGTGAGGACACCTCCCCAGCTTCGCAAACATGGTGACCCTCAGAAGTACTGCGAATTCCATGAGCAAAAGGGCCACTCAACAGATGAATGTCAGGCCCTGAAGAATACTATCGAGACCCTAATCCGAGAGGGTAAGCTCAAAAAGTATCTTTTCAAAGAAGGGACTTTTGATGGACCAGACCGGATGGAGAAAAAGGGAAGGTATCATGAGTACGGCGATGACGATAGTTCCACTCCGATCGAAAGATTTACTACTTCTAAAAAACAAAAGGGAATTATGGTTGGCGAGTCTACACAGCAAAATGTTATGCCCCAACAACAACATCAGGGTCATCGAGAGGTCATTGATTAGGGATCAGGCCATCAAAGCTAAGAACACCTTCTGCTGATATAGCTAGTCTGTAAGATGGTGTGCACTCTTTTTCCTTACTTGGGTTTTTCTGATCGGGTTTTACTAAGAAGGTTTAACGAGGCATAACCCCGACTTGGCTCTCTTTCTCTTTTTTGTATTGTAATTCATAATTAATTAAAAATTCTTTATGATTCACCCATTGTCTTTATGATTTTATTCGATGCACAACACTGTTGTGACAAGATACTTTCAGGACGGATAATCCTAACAACGTATCCTTCGTTAGTGACGAACCTTTTCGAAGGTACAACTGGGTGAACCATATTTTGAAGGCTCGGATTATAGGATTAAACCGAACTCCGAGTACGGTTAGTAGGATTAAACCAAACACCGGTGAAGACCTGGGTTGTAGGATTAAATCGAACCTTAGGAAATGGGTTGTAGGATTGCACCGAACCCCATTCGAAGACCGGTGAATGGGTAAAATCCAACACCGAGTATGAAGACCGGTGAATAGGTAAAATCCAACACCGATTGAAGATACGGCTAGTAGGATTAAACCGAACGCCATTGAAGACCTGGGTTGTAGGATTAAACCGAACCTCAGGAAATAGGTTATAGGATTGTACCGAACCCCATTCGAAGGCTCGGATTGTAGGATTAAATCGAACTCCGAGTACGGTTAGTAGGATTAAACCGAACACCGGTGAAGACCTGGGTTGTAGGATTGAACCGAACCTCAGGAAATGGGTTGTAGGATCAAATCGAACCCTATTTGAAGGCTCGGATGGTAGGATTAAACCGAACTCCGAGTACGGTGAATGGGTAAAATCCAACACCGATTGAGAAGGCCGGTGAATGGGTAAAATCCAACACTGAGTATGAAGAGCGGTGAATGGGTAAAATCCAACACCGATTGAAGAAGGCTAGTAGGATTAAACCGAACACCGGTAAAGACCTGGGTTGTAGGATTAAACCGAACCTCAGGAAATGGGTTGAAGGATTGTACCGAACCCCATTCGAAGACCGGTGAATGGGTAAAATCCAACAACGAGTATGAAGACCGGTGAATGGGTAAAACCCAACACTGAGTATGAAGACCGGTGAATGGGTGAAATCCAACACCGATTGAAGAATGGTGAATGGGTAAAATCCAACACCGATTGAAGAAGTATGGTTAGTAGGATCTAACCGAACACCATTGAAGACATGGGTTGTAGGATCAAACCGAACCCCATTCGAAGGCTCAAGTACGACTAGTAGGTTTGGCCGAACGTTGAAGAAGAATCAATCGTCATTCTCATTATTGAGTTCGCTCGGAAATATTTTCCCTTGGAATTCCTTACTCGGAAACACTTCAAATTCAAAGTAAGGCTCATGAATTCTTTAGTCGGCAATATCTCACTGAAGTCTGACTCGTGAATTATTTAAATCGAAAATATCTTACTTTGAGGTTACAATCAGGAATTATTTACTCGGGAATGTCTCTACCCGAAATGTACTCATTCGAAGTCAAAGCCTTTCTTTGTCCAGAAGTGTTTCACCCAGAAAATGGCTTTACTCGGTGCCATACCACACGAGAATCAGAGATGTCTCACTCGGTTCTATCCCACTCAAAAATGTTTCACTTGGTTCTATCCCGCTCAGAAATGCTTCACTCGGTACTATCCTACTTAGGCATGTCCCACTCAGTGCCATCCCACGCGGAGGTGTCACACTCAGAGATACCCCACTCGGGAAAGTTGCACTCAGAAACTTCCAACCCGAATAAAGACTCAGATTATAGGACTAAACCGAGCTCCAAGTATGGTTAGTAGGATTAAACCGAACACCGTCGAAGGATCACTCGGAAACCTTTCACCCAGGAAGAATCGCTCGGAAATCATCCATCCAGGAAGGATCATTTGGAAATCTTTCACTCGGTATGTTTCAAGACAAAGCACGAGTCCTCGATATAAAAAATGAAAGACTCGGTTAACACGCACATACTTTTACCGGACAGCACGAGGAGGTTAGGTAATGGAACTTCCTAGTGACACAGCCAGAACCAACCTCACTCGGAGTCGCTCATTCAGAGTCAATTGCTAATTCAGAGTCACTCACTCAGAACCGATCACTCAATAACACTCGGGGACAATATTCAATGATTAACAAGTATTCTTACAGGTTATGCCGGCATCCAAACCTCTCGTGAACATCATAGCTTATATGAGCTGTAACATCCTGGTTTTGATCTAACTACCGATTAAGGTTAATTAGAGAATTAAGATTTATTGATTGAATAATAATAATAATAATATATGGCCAGGCAGAATTACGCTGGTGCCCTTGGTGGTGCAGATGGGTGCTTCGGTCCTCTCTCTCTCATTGGCACGCTGATGGGATTAGCATTAAATGGGATATGACTTCTGATTGAGAGGGAGAGTGGACGCTGGGCCGAGTAATGATGAAAGCTTCAGCTTCAAGTTTTTCTACCCACTCTCTGCTCATTACACTTTGGTACAAGATGAACCACTCTTCCGTTCCCTCCAGAACTTCCTGAAGCTTCTGCTTCTTCTTCTTCCTTGCTGTCCCTCTTCTCCTTCCAGCCGAACACTGTGCAGAACCTCGAATGGGAAGTGGGAACAGCGTGGTTGAAAGAGAGATCTGTGTGGTGTTAAGTGTCTTGGAGGCTAGGATCCTCCACTCTTCTGCCTAAACATTGATGAGTGCTTAGGATCATGGAAGTCCTTCATTATGGTAAGGACTGAGCTGTTCGAGTGGGGGAACAGCCTTGAAATCCTCCACTAGACCGAGTATGGACAGCGTGTACCTTGGAGGCTCGAAACCCCCTCTGTCCTTACATGCTGAACGCTGAGTGACAGAGCTACTCGGGAGGAAACAGCTGTTGGTTCTTCCAAGCAAAGAGCGGAGTGCTATGGTGGATGACTGAATCAGGTTGTTCTGTTGAGAACGAGTGACCAAGGAGCAATTGGTCGGTGCTGTAAGCTCGAGGAGCTGCTGGAATCTTCATTCCAGGTAGGGGGCTGATTTACATCTCAAATGTATGGTTTATGGACGGGTTCCAGGTGAAATTACTTCACTGTGTTGTGTTGTATTTGTAAATGTGTTGATTGTTGTATGCTAATTGAGTGATAGCCCGGATGTGTGTTGTTTATGAACTGTGGTGCATGATGATGTTCATCCATGAGATGTATGTTGATAAACATGAAGGTGCCGAGTGAATGCATGTGTATTATTATGATTACCGAGGGCATTATACTGAGAGTTGATAAATATCTATGTGTTTAAAATGCATGTTAATGTTGAGTGCATGAGTTTGTTATACTGATCCCCGTGTGTGTGATTGTGTGTTTAAATGCATGTGATGCTTGCCATTGAACATGCGAATGCTGAGTGCCTAAGATAAGGATTGTTGTGTTAATTCCGTGTGGGATTTTATATGAATTAGCATGAGGTGCTTGTTGCAAATGTTAATACCGAGTGGATCTTATGAAATAGCATGTGATGCTTGTTGTAAATGATAATTCCGAGTGGATGGTGTTGTGATTGCCGAGTGCATGAGATATGGGTCGGTTATATTAATTCTCGTTTAGGATTCTATGTTGAAGTGCATGCAATGCTGTGTGAATTCCATATACTTATATGATAAATATGAAATATAATAAAAGACCTTGGGTTGGACTCAAGGCAGTGCCGAGTGCACTATAAAAGACCTTGGGTTGCACTCAAGGCAATGCCGAGTGCATTGGCATTGGACGCCTGATGAATAAACTGTATGCATCTGATTTGCCACTGGAAATGCTGAGTGCATATAGCGTTGAACGCTTAATACTGAATCAGCAATCAGATGAATACGTGTGAAATATAATGAAAAACCTTGGGTTGGACTCGAGGCAATGCAGAGTGCATTAGCATTGGACGCTTAAAGACCTTGGGTTGGACTCAAGGTAAGCCTACCGAGTTGGACTCGGGGCTACCCGTAACACTTCCGTTGTCGCTTGGAGTGACTGTGTTACATGTAAGGGCAAACGGTTTGGTACCAGTAAAACGGCCAGATCAGCTTGGAGCTGAATAAAAGGCTTGGAGCCTATGTTGCAACAATAAAATTTAATAATAATGGATCAGATCCGACTAAAATGATGTGTATACACTTGTAATTGTTATTGAGCTCAATGTGAATTGTATGAATATGTGGATGAATGCATGTATACTGATGCTATGCCGAGTGCACACTTATATCCGAGTGGATGAATGCATGTATACTGATGCTATTGCTGAGTGCACATTTATATTGTTGATGAGCTCAATGTAATGGTATATATATGTGTAAATGCTGTTGTGAATAGCATGATTAATATAGCCATGAATGATTGGTGTGAATTCCGACTGGGTAAATATATGTAAATTGGTACTGTTGCCGAGTGCAAGGTGATTATGAATGATATGAATTACTCAGTCTTGATTGAATTGCATGAATTGCATGAATCCCAAGTGGATGATGTTGTTAGGGTATCCATATTGAATGGCAGGGTGTATTATTGCTAAATGGAATGTCATTGTATAGTTGAGATTTGAGGATTAAATCCGAGTCAATAACTGTCATTTAATATGTAAAAGCTCACCCCTACCGTGGCTATATTTTTCAGTATATGCAGGTCAGACTGGGAATGATGAAATAGCCTCAAGTCCGAGTGGGGAGTACTTAGATTGTTGAAGTGCATGCATAATACATATTGTGTATTCATATGTTAAGCCTTTGCCGGCTCTTTGTAATCTGAACGGATTTTATTATATGGGTTGTCTATTGGGATTGTGAACAAGTCTACATTTATATAAATATATATATATTACTTTGATATGATGTTACTTATACCGACTGAGATGTGATGTCGAATGGATAATGCTAAGTTAATAAATTCCGAGTGGAATATTGTTAGGAGAGCCATTTCCGAGTGAGGCTTTAGTGTGTGTGTGGGCCTTTTCCGAGTGATGAAGGCTTAAGACAGTTTCGAGTAAGATGTACTCGAGTGGGCTACTTCTGAGGGAAGACTAGTCCATATGTTACCGAGTGAAAAGTATGAGTAAACCCTGAGTGGGGAAGGGTTTGAATATTCCCGAGTAGAAATCCCGAATGAACCTCTTCTGAGGGAAGAGTGATGGTGATGGTTCTGATTGAGGCGTATTTTTAGGAGTCCTCTTCCGAGTGAATGAGGATATATATATATATATATATTCTGAGTGAATTATATTCCGGGTGGCTGAGTATTAAATAAGTCTGAGCGAGACTTAACTTGGTGAATTCCTCCGAGTGATGTGAGGACAGAGGAATCCCAAATGAAACTTGATTGTGGAGACTCCTTTCGAAGGAATGGAGGTTATGGTGATCTCCGAGTGAGAAAGATCAAAATATACCGAGTGCAGAATGGATAATGAACTCTGAGTGAATTGAGGTTGAAATATACCGAGTGATATTGGACTGGAGAAACAATCCGGGTGAGGGAAAGCTTATGGACTCCGAATGGAGTAACCGTGGGAATCATTTCTCGAGTGGAGATTAAGACGCTTCTTAATGAAGCATGTATGTAGGCTTACTGAGATAAATTATCTGGCTAAGTATGAATTTACTGAGTGAAGCATGACCCTAGGGGGGACAGTTCCCGAGTGAACGTGGTCCCGAATCCGAGTGATGAAATTACCGAGTGAATGGGTTCGCTACAGTGAATGAAGAATCGCTCCAGCAAGAATAGGGCTCGCTTAAGCTACATCTTCCGCTGGTCTGTTTGACCAAAGCTGAGTCTTGCCTTCGTGTGGTATCCTGACTCAGTCTTCCCTTTACTCTGATCGGCTTTTGTTTCCGTTGCCCTCAGTTTGTTCATTTTACCCCGACTCCTATTCTAAGCTGTTTGTGGACGTTTAGAACATTCTAAATTTTGAAAAAAAATTTCCCTAGTCTCAGTTTAGGTTTATTTAAGTCGGGTTGTTTCATTTTGGTATCAGAGCGGACTTAAAAGGTCCAAGGCCAAGGTATGCTTACTTACAGTAGGCGGTTGTGTGTTATATGACCGATTGTCATAATTGCTGGTGGTATCCTATTGGATTTGATATATGTTTAACTATGAATTGTGTGGCTATATGCCTGTGTTTTGCTGGGGACAGTAGTGAAAGGTACTACTGTTGAAATTCTGATTTGGGGGTAGAGATTTGTTTCTACCCTGGTTTGGTTATTCATGAAATTCTTAGAGGTTATTCTAACCCGGGTGGATTAGAAAGAGATAAAGCGAGGGGTATTGAGACCTTCTTACGTGTTGGAATCGGATTAGTTGGTTTGATCTCTGGTATAAGCCAAGCTAGTGGCTCATAGCTGAGGAATGTTTGTTGAACGGTGTAGAACCCACATATTTAAGTTAAGTGAATGATAATGAAGGAATTCCTGATGTGGTGTTTCCGATTCAACTGATCGGTTGTGCCATGTGTAAGGGATGAGTTTTGTATCCCTTGGCACGTGAACCCCATATGATATATAATGTAAGTGGGTTGTTGCAGTTTCCTAGGTTGGAAATCTGGGTATGTGATAGATGGTTAGATGTGAAATTGAATACATGATAGATTGGGGTATTGTCTCGGTCTTTGGTGTGTGAAAACCGAGTGAATGATTGATTAGGTGTTAGACCACTAGGTGGTGACCCAGCTGATTGAGTATGATCATGTATAATTGGATGTTGTAGGAAATTGGTGTGATTGGATACCTGAGGATTTGGGTTAGACTCGGTCTTGTAGTTGAAAACCGAGCGAATAGTTGATTGAATTATGACCCATAAAGGTGTAGTAACCCCGATTGGATTTAGTATGACCTTATACCATCAGACCTTGTGGAATTAGACCCGATGGTGGTCTAGGCTCGGTGATAATTGGATGTTGTGGGAGTGTCCCACGGTGGGTACTAGGTGACCCCTAGAATTTCTGAGTCTGATAATCCGATTAACCTTATGGTTGAGCCCGAGTAAAGTGATTGTGTGGTAACTCATTGAGGATAGAATCGTCTTAAGGTGAAATTCAAATAATGAAGGTAATACCTGAAAGATAGTGAATGGTAAGATTGAAATTCGAGTATGCTTTGGTATTAAGTATGGTCATGATAGAACCCATGTGATGCTGATTGTACGTCCACTGGTGGATTGTGCTTATGATGGGTAAAAAGGTTTACTGATGCAGAAACCTACTACAAGATTGCAAGTTATATTGTAATCCGAGTTGTATACCTAAGGGAGTTTAGTGAATCAGCTAGGCTTAAATTGATTAATGGTCGAAGATGAATGATGAAATGAGGGATTATTAGATTGTTAATCGATGGTTTTGTGATGGATAAGATCTAAGGAAGAGATATTTACTCGGTGAGGGCTGGAAGTCGACTATGATTATACCATTTTATGGTGATGGTGACTGATACTCGATGATTATCATCGTGTGAGTTATACTGGATTACGTGTAATTATGAGGTAGATACCTGTGTGGGTCAGAAATCTATTGCTAATATACCATTATACAGTAGTGGTAACTGATATTTCCTGATTGTTGTTGCGTGATGTACCTTATATAGGGCATAACGATGATGTTGATGTAAATGTGTGCTTATATATATGTGTGTGAATTGCCACTAATTTTCATGTGGGTTAGTATTAGTTGAGTGGGTATGGTCGGTGTGAGCAATGAGTATGCAAGGTACCCTGTTCCGAGACTACTCTTCATACCATAGGTATGGTGGCAGCATACACGTTACAGCGACTCTATATAATTGTTGTAACCCTATAGGAATGAGACGTCATCCTATAAGTCGGATGCAGCAATTCATAGGTCGGACAGGTGAGACTGTAGCTACTTATGGTGATGGTTTGAGTCTATCGGGCTGTTCTGAGTAAAGATAAGAGTTGTGCTGAGTGGATAGTAATTAGTAGTGTATCAGCATAAGGATAGAAGGTTTATTTAACCTTGATGTGCTTACCTCCGAGAGAATCAGAGGTTATTTTGGTAAGAGTTGGCTGTCTGAGTGATGTTGATTGATTATTGAAATAGGAGTGTGATCCAGCCTGTCACTGAAATTAGAAGTTTTATGGGTTTAGCCGAGTAATACTGTGGAATTCAGTGAAGGAATCATGGCCTTGAGCTGAGATGAGCGATAAGGCAAGAATTTGCTCGGGAAAGATTAGTATAATTCCAAATGTGAGAAGGTAGAGATGATTCTGAGTGAGATCTTTCTGGGAGAAAGAACTACTGAGTGAAGTTATGATGTTCCGAGTGAAACATCGTTATAGGAGTCATTACTAAGTTAAGGAACAGTGTTCGAATGACACTTTTGTATCAGGCGAAATCCGGGTGAAATATCCGAGTCGTGTGACTTTCGGGTGAAGTGTCCGAATGTGGCACTCCTGAGTAGGGAAAAAAATTCGAGTGAAGTGTCTCGGAGTGTGACATTTCCGCGTGGAATGGTACCAAGTGGACTTGAATTCTGAGTGTGGTGCCTGTACGAGGTAAATTCGGGCAAACTGAGCTAATTGAAGTACCTTGGAGCTCTTTTGAATGTTCAACTCGGTATTGCCAAGGTATATCACGGTTTAAAGGAGGAATTTTAATGGTCGGATGTTGAAGAGCCGAGGGTTTAATCCGAAATATATCGGACAATTGGGTGTATTGGGGGGAATCGGTAATGTTGTTTACTGACTAGATTCTTCCCAGCTGGTTGATTAACCTCCATAATGTGTCTCATGTGACACAATTTAGAGTTTATACTCTGTGTGGATACTTAATTGTGCCAAGTAACTCATATGAATTCGAGGAGCTGACGGTGGATGTACACCGATTGGCGTTGAGAGTGTAGGGCCGAGTGGCCAAAGAACTAGAGGTGCCATTGGTTATGGTGAATTGGTAGAGTTAAATGGGGTAACTTGTACGTTTTAAAAATTGAATCCCCAAATATATTGAATTCTATGAAGAGGTTATAATCAGGTAAGATCTGACTTTAGCGATTATGCCAACTGGAATTGTGGAGCGGTCGGTAAACCGCTTGAGAGGTGAAGCTATACCAAGTGGAATTATGAACCGGTCGGTGAATGCTTGGGAAGCAGAGACATGTAATTAGTTGAGGCAGCAATATTCTGAGCTGTTTTATTAAGGCAAGTAAATGTTTGAATTTTGAGGATGAAATTCTTTTAGGAGGGGAGAATTGTAACATCCTGGTTTTGATCTAACTACCGATTAAGGTTAATTAGAGAATTAAGATTTATTGATTGAATAATAATAATAATAATATGTGGCCAGGCAGAATTACGCTGGTGCCCTTGGTGGTGCAGATGGGTGCTTCAGTCCTTTCTCTCTCATTGGCACGCTGACGGGATTAGCATTAAATGGGATGTGACTTCTGATTGAGAGGGAGAGTGGACACTGGGCAGAGTAATGATGAAAGCTTCAGCTTCATATTTTTCTACCCACTCTCTACTCATTACACTTTGGTACAAGATGAACCACTCCTCCGTTCCCTCCAGAACTTCCTGAAGCTTCTACTTCTTCCTCTTCCTTGCTGTCCCTCTTCTCCTTCCAGTCGAACACTATGCAGAACCTCGAATGGGAAGTGGGAACAGCATGGTTGAGAGAGAGATCTACGTGGTGTTGAGTGTCTTGGAGACTAGGATCCTCCACTCTTCTGCCTAAATGTTAATGAGTGCTTGGGATCATGGAAGTCCTTCATTGTGGTAAGGACTGAGCTGTTCGAGTGGGGGAACATCCTTGGAATCCTCCACTAGACCGAGTGTGGACAGCGTGTACCTTGGAGGCTCGAAACCCCCTCTGTCCTTGCATACTGAACGCTGAGTGATAGAGCTGCTCGGGAGGAAACAGCTGTTGGTTCTTCCAAGCAAAGAGCGGAGTGCTATGGTGGATGACTGAATCAGGTTGTTCTGTTGAGAATGATTGACCAAGAAGCAATTGGTCGATGTTGTAAGCTCGAGGAGCTGCTGGAATCTTCATTCCAGGTAGGGGGCTGATTGACATCTCAAATGTATGGTTTATGGACGGGTTCCAGGTGAAATTACTTCACTGTGTTGTGTTCTATTTGTAAATATATTGATTGTTGTATGCCGATTGAGTGATAGCCCGGATGTGTGTTGTTTATGAACTGTGGTGCATGATGATGTCCGTCCATGAGATGTATGTTAATAAACATGAAGGTGCCGAGTGAATGCATGTGTGTTATTATGATTGTCGAGGGCATTATACTGAGAGTTGATAAATATCTATATGTTTATATTAAAATGCATGTTGATGCTGAGTGCATGAGTTTGTTATACTGATCCCCGTGTGTGTGATTTTGTGTTTAAATGCATGTGATGCTTGTCATTGAACATGCGAATGCTGAGTGCCTAAGATGGGGACTGTGTTGTTAATTCCGTGTGGGATTTTATATGAATTAGCATGAGGTGCATGTTGTAAATGTTAATGCTGAGTGGATCTCATGAAATAGCATGTGATGCTTGTTGTAAATGATAATTCCGAGTGGATGGCGTTGTGATTGCCGAGTGCATGAGATATGGGTCGGTTATATTAATTCCCGTTTGGGATTCTATGTTGAAGTGCATGCAATGCTGTGTGAATTCTATATGCTTATATGATAAATATGAAATATAATGAAAGACCTTGGGTTGGACTCAAGGCAGTGCCAAGTGCACTATAAAAGACCTTGGGTTGGACTCGAGGTAGTGCCGAGTGCACTATAAAAGACCTTAGGTTGGACTCAAGGCAATGCCGAGTGCATTGGCGTTGGACGCCTGATGAATAAACCGTATGCATCTAATTCGCCATTGGAAATGCCGAGTGCATATAGCGTTGGACGCTTAATACTGAATCGGCAATCAGATGAATACGTATGAAATATATTGAAAGACCTTGGGTTGGACTCGAGGCAATGCCGAGTGCATTAGTGTTGGACGCTTAAAGACCTTTGGTTGGACTCAAGGCAAGCCTACCGAGTTGGACTCAGGGCTGCCCGTAACACTTCCATTGTCACTTGGAGTGACTGTGTTACATGTGAGGGAAAATAGTTTGGTACCAGTAAAATGGCCGGATCAGCTTGGAGCTGAATAAAAGGCTTGGAGCCTATGTTGCAACAATAAAATTTAATAATAATGGATCGGATCCGACTGAAATGATGTGTACACACTTGTAATTATTATTAAGCTCAATGTGAATTGTATGAATATGTGGATGAATGCATGTATACTGATGCTATACCGAGTGCACACTTATATCCGAGTGGATGAATGCATGCATACTGATGCTATTGCTGAGTGCACATTTATATTGTTGATGAGCTCAATGTAATGGTATATATATGTGTAAATGCTGTTGTGAATAGCATGATTAATATAGCCATGAATGATTGGTGTGAATTCTGACTGGGTGAATATATGTAAATTGGTACTGTTGTCGAGTGCAAGGTGATTATGAATGATATGAATTACTCAGTCTTGATTGAATTGCATGAATTGCATGAATCCCGAGTGGATGATGTTGTTAGGGTATCCATATTGAATGGCAGGGTGTATTATTGCTAAATGGAATGTCATTGTATAGTTGAGATTTGAGGATTAAATCCGAGTCAATAACTGTCATTTAATATGTAAAAGCTCACCCCTACCGTGGCTATATTTTTCAGTATATGCAGGTCGGACTGGGAATGATGAAATAGCCTCAAGTTTGAGTGGGGAGCACTTAGATTGTTGAAGTGCATGCATAATACATATTGTGTATTCATATGTTAAGCCTTGGCCGGCTCTTTGTAATCCGAATGAATTTAATTATATGGGTTGTCTATTGGGATTGTGAACAAGTCTACATTTATATAAATATATATATATATATATATATATATATATATATTACGTTGATATGATGTTACTTATACCGACTGAGATGTGATATCGAATGGATAAGGCTAAGTTAATAAATTCCGAGTGGAATATTGTTAGGAGAGCCATTTCCGAGTGAGGCTTTAGTATGTGTGTGGGCCTTTTCTGAGTGATGAAGGCTTAAGACAGTTCCGAGTAAGATGTACTCGAGTGGCTACTTCCGAGGGAAGACTAGTCCATATGTTACCGAGTGAAAAGTATGAGTAAACCCCAAGTGTGGAAGGGTTTGAATATTCCCGAGTGGAAATCCCGAATGAACCTCTTTCGAGGGAAGAGTGATGGTGATGGTTCTGATTGAGGCGTATTTTTAGGAGTCCTCTTCCGAGTGAACGAGGATATATATATATATATGTATATATATTCCGAGTGAATTATATTCCAGGTGGCTGAGTATTAAATAAGTCCGAGTGAGACTTAACTTGGTGAATTCCTCCAAGTGATGTGAGGACAGAGGAATCCCGAATGAAACTTGATTGTGGAGACTCCTTCCGAAGAAATGGAGGTTATGGTGATCTCTGAGTGAGGAAGATAAAAATATTCTGAGTGCAGAATGGATAATGAACTCCGAGTGAATTAAGGTTGAAATATACCGAGTGATATTGGACTGGGGAAACAATCCGGGTGAGGGAAAGCTTATGGACTCCGAGTGGAGTAACCGTGGGAATCATTTCCCGATTGGAGATTAATACGCTTCCGAATGAAGCATGTATGTGGGCTTACTGAGATAAATTATCTGGCTAAGTATGAACTTACTGAGTGAAGCATGACCCTAGGGGGGACAGCTCCCGAGTGAACGTGGTCCCGAATCCGAGTGATGAAATTACCAATTGAATGGGTTCTCTACAGCGAATAAAGAATCGCTCCAGCGAGAATAGGGCTCGCTTAAGCTACATCTTCCGCTGGTCTGTTTAACCGAAGCTGAGTCTTGCCTTCGTGTGGTATCCTGACTCAGTCTTCCCTTTACTCTGATCGACTTTTGTTTCCCTTGCCCTCAGTTTGTTCATTTTACCCTGACTCCTATTCTAAGCTGTTTGTGGACGTTTAGAACGTTCTAAATTTTGAAAAAAAATTTTCTTAGTCTCGGTTTGGGTTTATTTAAGTCGGGTTATTTCATGAGCAACTTATAGTCCCTTACACAAGCTAGGGGACATATGATCCGGTCTGGATACTGGCCCCAAGATTGTCCGGTCTGGATACCCGACCTAAGGATGAGGCCATCTCAGCCGTCTTAGAGGTCAGCCGGTATCACAAGGTAATGATCCGGTCGGTATACACACGATACGAGTCTCTCTTAAACCGGTCGTCCAAAGTAACGTCCGAGACACCAGGTGATATATCCGTTCTCGTTTATCTGTCACCCCTGATCTGATTGCCTCAGTATCATAACGAGAAAGATACTCGGCATAGCGGAATATGTCCCTTTCATTCACTGAAAGGAGTAGGTATAGTCGCAGGCGTAATCTACGGAAAAGGTGACTATCCACCATCCCTGTGTCAGAATCGTACACTACAAATTGATCTACCCCCCTGATACACTCTGAATACTGGGCCATTCTGATTGACACTTTACACACGGCATCAGAACCTATGGGCCCACTTGTACCTAACGATTCATCTTTCACTCTCAACTATAAATAACATGTTCCAATACACATGCAAGGTTACGTTGTCCTTACTCTCATTATCACTATTATACTGCTTGAGTATTAACGGAGTTCATTTACACTCTTCTAACTTGAGCGTCAGAGAATCTTCGTAGGTGACACCATCTGTCGCCCACACCAATGCGTGAGGTCGGTGTGAAGGATCTCCAGGACAACAAGACCGATTTCTCCCACCGAGAGGCCGGATCATAGAGACCGGATACACTCAAAACTGGTCTTCAACCTCATTCAATCCTTAACTCTTGTGGCTGTCCCGACATCGAATCCTAGACCCCGGTCGGGGATAGACTAGTCGGGATGTTACATCGTTGAGCAAGACATAAAGAAATATTTGCTTGCTTCAGAAAAGTTAGCCATAATGTAGGTTTAATATCTGTAATTAAATAATTGATGAGAATTGGATGACTATTTATTGGGTGCCTGCGTGCCCTATTCTGTCAAGTACTATACCCAAGCGGAGACATGACCATGTAATGTATAAAGTATTTTTTTCTGCTACTGATACACCACTGTTTCCTTGTGCAAAAAAAAATTACTCCTACTTTTTGAGTAGGATGATCTAGAGAAAGGGATTGTCTTAGTTAACTTAGGGTATTACAAATTGCATGTGGTTTGTTGGTGTATGCACTATAAGCTTTTATGCTTTTTCATTTGTATCATTTTTCTGCTTATCAATAAAATAAGTATTTCAGTTTAAAATTATTTTAAAATATATTTATCCTTGGAGTAATAGGTCATATGAAGGTTATTCCTAAAATGTCCCTAGTCAAGTATTTACATGGGGACATGTAAATACATTGAGACTGGTGTGTGAGTGTACTGATGACCTGATCTCTCAGATCATAGATATAGATGATATCAAGTCTTCACACGGGTACACAATAAGAGTAATGATGTACTGGACAGACCCACCATGAGAACGTTGCATGGATCGTTACATGAATGTCATAAATGATTCTCAATGTGATAATGGTATATGTAGTCCTTCGACCTAAAGTCACTACAATTCCTACATAAGGAGTTTATTGTTTTAATACAATTAAACATCTTCTGTAACAAGAGGACTATAAAGGTTGTGATTAGGCAATGAACAAATTATGCAGAGGGATGTGAGTGATGTAGATAGGATTTCTCTCTCCTATGTGACAGGAGTGATATCTATAGGCCACTTGATGGAGTAAGACTAAGAAAACGCATGGCCATGCTAGAAAGAACAATTATTAGATATTTATTCGGATCAAGTCTACTCTGGTATCCAGTAAAACAAATTGGGCCGTACAAGGATGACGCGACCATGCCTTGGGCCCAATTAGGATATCATGATATTAAATAATATTCAGACATAATGATGTATTGCTAGATACTGCTCTTATTTATATTAATAATAAAATGGTTTATTATTAATATGACCGAGTATTTTACCTATAGGGTCACACACATAGAGTAAGCCCATCAGAAAATAACTTTTATTTTAGTTGGACTAAAATAAAGCTATTGGGCCTAACTCATTTAGAATGAGTAAGGAGCCCACTCTTTAGAGAGAATAAATTAGGTCAAACCTAAGCTTATAAATAAAGCATAAGATGCTCATAGGCGGTTCACCCAAAAAGAGACACAGAATACGCAAAAGTTGCAAAAGCTACACGCCGTCAAACTAGCATTTGGAAGGTGTGGCGTTTCTGGTGGGAGTACTTGTGTGGACTCCTAAAGGACGAGGCTAAGACTGCTTTGATAATCTTCAAGAGGTAATCCTAAAACGCAATATTTTTTTTGTGTTTGTATTATGCTTTGAAACACTACACTTTGCAAATCCTCTGGGAATCCTTGTATTTTCGCTGCTTATGCATTAGGGTTTCCCTAACAGTGGTATCAGAGCTTGATTGCAAAACCATGTTTTGGGCAAATGTTTGTTTAAAGAATATGTAAAAAAATTTCTTTTACGAAAAGATTTGCTAAGGTTGCATCATTTATTAGATATGTTGCAAAGGTTCTATTTTTAATCAGATATTATGTAAAGGTTGTATTTTTTATGAGATATGTTGCAAAGGTTGCACCTTTTGAAAGCTAGTATCAATTTATTTTTGTTTTATGTATATGGATTGCTTTTCTCAACATTTTAATTAAAGAACATGTTTTTGGGATGTACTTTATTATATGAACATGTTGTATGTTGCAATGGTGATTGTTTTATATGTGTTCTAATTATAAGGCATGTTTTATGTTCGTTTAATTAAATTGAAATCAAGGGTTATATGCAATGCACGTCTATATGCTTTCTTTTTTCTAATATGAATTGTTTATGTGAGATTGTGTTTAGAAAGTTTAAGAGTTAAACCCTAGCCGTAATGAAAACTAAGATTTAAAAAGTTGAAACCTAGCCGTAATGGTATTTTATTTATTTGTAAATGTTACAAATAAAATATTTGATTTTAATATTATATTTTAAATTTGATTTTTAAAAGTTGCAAATCAATTTTTAATTATTTGTTAAATTTAAAGTTTGTAAGAGTTACAAATTTAAATAATTTATTCTTATTAATTTTAATAGGATTTGCATCATTTTTGATCTTTTTAAAATTAATGTGATTTGTAAGAGTTTCAAATTTAAATAATTTATTCTTATTAATTTTAATAGGATTTGCATCGTATGTGATCTTTTTAAAATTAATATGATTTGTAGAAGTTACAAATTGATTCATATTTATTAAATTTAATATGATTTGTAATTGTTACAAATAGAAGATAAGATCTTTATTAAATTTAATAATTTTAAAATCAAATATTTAATCCTTAATAAATTTGATAGGATTTGCAAAAGTTACAAATTAAAGATAAGATCTTTATCAAATTTAATAGATTCAAAATAAAATATCATGAACTCTAGAGATAAGGTCTAAAATTTAAACCTTGATGATTCCTAAAAAATAAGATGATTGTTGAGACTCTAGAGATAAGGTTTAAAAGTTAAACCTTGACTATTCCTATTTTAGGATAATTGTAAGGGTCAAAAGATAAGGTTTAAAAGTTAAACCTTGGCCATTTCAAAATTTAAGATTTCAAATTGTTTGAAATGATAACCGAATATTTTGAGCTGTTAATGGCCAGTGGGACGTTCTGTCTAGGAAAGAGTTGGTACTTAAGCGGTCACTCCAGACCCACCTCTCTTTCCTGGGAACTAACCAGATTACAGTACTAAATTTTTGGGTTGGAACACCCCTTTGACCCTATCTGTTGAACAGTCAACAGAGCGCTAAACTTCTTTGCGTAGTTTTCATTTTATGACCCCACATGTTTAATTATGTGTTTTAAAATTTATTTTATTTTAAATACAATTGATTACTCTATTAATTGATTAATTAACACGTCCAGCGGTGAATGGTTATGGTCTTAGATTTTTTATTTAATTTTAAATACAGCCTGCGTGTTGTGCCTTTCTCTATTCTTAAATTTCTTCTCTCAACCCTTCACTAGTATGTAAAACAAGTTTTTTTTTATTACATTGTAATCTTGGAAAAGACAACAAGGTGGAGACCTAGAAGAAACCTAGAGTGGTGATTCTTGATGGATATGACCTTGAAAGGAACAAATGAGTGGTGACTTCAGGAGGATGGTGGTTTCAAGAAGTAGGAGTTCACAAAGTCAAGACACCGTAGTTCCTTTAGGTTTATTTTATTTTATTTTATTTTCTAGGAAGACCATAACCATCTCACAATTTTGATTGCATATTTTGGGGTTTTATTTTACATTAAAGTGTTTAATAAAAGTCGGTAATGAACAATAAGAAAATTGAAATCCCTCAAGCCCGATAATCATACCTTCCAATAAGTAATAATGTCTAACTTGATATAAATAAAGTGTAGGTCACGTCATAGTTGGGTGCCTTTATTTATGTTTAGAAGGACATGATTGGATAATTGGATTATCCAAGCATAACTTATTAAGTTTTATTCAAATAGACATTTTTCAATTGGATTGGAAAAGTCAAAAGGTATGAACAATCTAAAACACGTTCTAATAAACAACAGTCATCAATGCTAGTTTCAATAAAGTGTAGGTTTTACTAAAGCAAGGTGCTTTTATTGATATTAGTAAATGATGATGGATAATTGGATTATCCAACCATTTGTTATTGGACTTGTAACATCCTGATTTTTACTAATTGAGATTAAGCCATTAATTAAGGGTTAATTGTAGAATTGAGATTAATGATTAATTAGACTAATTGCTGATTGGTTAGAAATGACTGAATAAATAATGATAATAATAATAATGCCAGGCGAAAGGACGCATGTATCCCTGAGGGTATAAAATAACTTCAGCTCTCTCTTTCCCTCATTTTTATTCATGTTGGACACCTTTCTTCGTGCATGCATCTGGTCCCTTCTTTGCTACCGTTTCTCTTCTTCTTCACCCTCATTCGCGTCATCCACTTGGGAAGAATAGAGAGAGAGTCGAGAGGTTTTGGGAGAAGCAGAGACACGGTTCTGTTTTCACTCCCTGTCCTCTTCTTCCTCTCCGTCACCTTCTTCCTCTTCTTCTTCTTCTTCCACTTGAAGCTGTCAGTGTCCCAGTTGGAAGGCTGTGCTGGGAAGTTCCTTGGAGCTGTGGGGGAGACGAATCCGTTGGAGGGAGGAGCAACTCTAGTCCAGAATCGACGCTGAGTTCGAAGGCTGTTGGAGGAGGAGTAACAGAGGGGACGATCGGTCAGCATTGTAACTCAAAGAGTCTCTGAACCCCGACAGCAGGTAGGGGGCGCTTTGCATGTCAAATGCATGGTTTATGGATGGGTTCTGTGTGTTTGTTTAAATGTGATGTGTTATGTGTGAAATGTGTTGATAGCTGTGCTGTGATTAAGTAATAGTGCATGCAACTCCCGAATTTGTGGTATCTGTGAATTGTTTAGTGTTGTGTGACTCCGTCCATGAGTGCATGTTAATATTTCTGCGAATGCTGACTGAATGCTTGTAAATAAGAGTGTTACCATTATTGCCGAGTGCATGGGTTAAAAAGGGGGTGATTCACTGAGTTCTGTTTACAGTTTCATGTTTAAATGTATATGAATGAGAATGCCATGATGATTTCTGAATGCATGAGATGTGAGTTGATATGTTGATTTCCATTTGGAATGTTGTGTTGAAATGCATGCTGACTTCATTAAAAATGTCGAGTGGATGTGTTGTAGTATTATTACCCTGATTTGCTTGTTGTGAGTTACTATGACAAACGCATGTGATGCTGTGATGAAACTGTGAAATTCTGAGTGAATTTATATGCCGTGTTGAAACGGTTGTGACCTATTAATGGCTGCGTGAGACGCACTTGGTAAGCTTGGATGCTTGTTGTGAAATTGCATGGGAATTGCATATATGAGAAAAGGGTGACCCGTGGTAGGTCAAGGACCCTATGAGATGACTTTCAGATTCCTGGCTAGTTCCATGAGGACCCGTGGTAGCCGACGGAGCTAGAGCTGAGTCTCGAGACGTCACGAGGTGACCGGTACCACACGGAAAGGGCTAGTGGATGAGGGGCCGGGAAGGAATCTGCAACTGAAATCACTGTTTAAGTCGGATCCGCATGCATGTGTGTAAGAGCATTGTTATTGAGACTAACATGATTTGCATGGATTTGAATGATTTGAGTAAATTCTGACTGAATGAATATGTATGTATTGATGCTATAGCCGAGTGCAATGTGATGTTATGATTGGGACTGTATATTATTGTGCAAATTCCAACTGGGTAACGTTGTGTGACTTTTATATTATTTGGCAGTGTATGTATATTATTGTGGATTGAGCCATGTAAATTGTATAATTGAGGATTAAAGTATAATCCGAGTCAATAACTGTCATTTTATATGTAAAAGCTCACCCCTACACCATTTTTTAGTATGTGCAGGTCGGACTCAGAAGTAGTGATAAGGCCTCAAGTCCGAGTGATTTCCATTTTTTATTATGTTTAGTCAGTGTAGCCTTGGCCGGCTGTCATGTAATATGATAATTTAATATCTTTGTTTATGAGCAATGCCTATCAGAGTTGTAGACAAGTACACGTATACATATATATAAATACTTTACATGGGTATGGTGTTAATTGCATCGAATAACAAGTGTTGGTGAATGAATAATGTTAGGATGATGAATATCCGAATGTATGTTTATATATATATATGTGTGTGTGGTTATATTGGTAACGTACGTTGTATTGATTGTGAAGTGTTGTTGAATTATTTGAGGATGGTTGATGGGTGAAATAGTTTTAAGTTGATGATTCCGAGTGAGACTATAGTGTTGGGGCTTCTCTTCCGAGTGGAGAAGACTTAAAAGGATTCTGAGAGAAATCTCTTTTGATGAACCAATTCTGTGTGGGACTTAATGGGAGAATTCTCGAGTAATACTAGGCTTGATTATTCCGAGTGAAAAATATGTGTAGATCCCGGGGGGGAAAGAGTTTGGGTATTTCCGAGTGGAAATCCGAGTGAACCTCTTCCGAGGAAAGAGTTGTTGTAATGGTTGAGATTGGAATATAATCTAAGTATGTGATATAAGTATAATCCGAGTGAACGAGGTTCCATATCCCGAGTGGGTGAGTCTTAGAGCAAGTCCGAGTGGGACTTACTTAACGTTTCCCCGAGAGTAAGATATCATATGCCGAGTGAATCTGGAATGAATATTCCGGGTGGAGTAGGATAGTGGAGACCCCTTCTGAGAGAAGGAAGGTCTGTGTGTTCTCTGAGTGAGAGATGTGAAAATATACCGAGTGACGGGTGTACGGTACATTCCCGATTGTGTTGAAGTTAAATACCCCGAGTGATGTTTGATTAAGAAATATTCCGAGTGAGAAAGAGTTCTGGATCCCGAGTGGCAGAATTGAGGGAGTCATTTCCCGAGTGGTTTATACTTGTGACCTATGCGAATGAAATAAGGAGCTGTGTAAATCCCCGAGTGAAGTATAAGCGTGATGATTTACCGGGTGAACCTATGTCCCAAATCCGAGTGAGAAATTACCTTGTACCTGTGTTCGCCCCAGCGAATTAGACTTAGCTCCTGCGAGTGTGAGTGGATGGAAGGCCTTGTGCTGGCTTCGCTTAAGCGAAGGGCTGTCCGCCCGAGCGAGTTGGTTTGCCTCGCTCAAGCGTGTTGAATCTCGCTTGAGCGAGTGAGCGTTGTTTGAGGGATTCGCTTATGTGCTGTTGTGTTTTCCACTGGACTGAATGGATTGGTTTAAGCCTTGTCCCTTCCGCTGATTGCTATATGTATGAATGGCTTTTATTGTCCCTTGCCTTCCTCTTCTTTCTTCTGTGCCGATTGCCTTGAGGTTTATTTTGGGAAAATTTTCCTCATTTTGGGTTTATTTTTAATTAATTAAGGATGTTTCAGGACTTATCTAGGTGACTTTAATCAGATTGAAGAATTTAGAAGCGTTAATATTAAGTTTAAATGTCTTATAATAAGTAACACTCGTCGAGACTAATGTCAATAAATAGTAGGTCTGCCAAAGCAGGGTACTATTATTTATTCTAATAAGGCGCAATGGAATAATTGTAATATCCAAATTGTTTTTATTAGGTCTAAACTTAACTAAGTTTTTCGATTAGATTAAAAATAACTTAAAGGCGTAAGGATTGAGCTTAAATTCATAAGATGAATAAGGGTAAAGAGTTACCCACTCAATCATCCAAGAGTTGCATGAGATGCAATTGGAAATATGTTTTCTACCTAAATAACTAAGGGTTGGGCGATCAGCCAAAGCTGACTCAACACTAGGCCAAATATGGATCTTGGCCCACTAGAAAAATCTTCCAACGGGATTTTTTATGATTCAGTAAGGGTATTTGTTTTGAATCAAAATAGTGGGACATTGTGCATATTTGTTTTGATTTACCTATTGGGCTAGTTAGTGAACTAGACATTGTGCATATTGTTTCTTGTTGGACAAGAAATGTTTTTTATTTTAAAATAACTTTATTTCTTTAAAAGGATGTTGATGCACAATTGAGTAATGGATTCCACATCCTAAATCTCAAAACACCCATCTATAACAACTATCAAAGTAGGTTAAAATAAGTAATTTTGAACCTTACTTACATGGTATTGTCTCCTAAGGTAAATGAATAAGAAACACATTTCTAAATACCATTAATGTGGTTATATGGACTCTTTTGATTTTGGAATCAATGGAGACATGTAAATCTTATATATTGGAGAGATAATTGAGACATCATTCATTGAAAAGATGAATAATCTATTATCTAATACATGACAATGTATGTGGGCCTATTAGAACAATAACTAGATATGTTTTTCAATACTTCAATATACTAATTAAAAAGTCAATGAGTATGGATTTATGTAACATAAGTTAGAAAGTTTTTGAAAAGTTCAAAGAATTCATAATGAAGTGAAAAACCAAATTGGCAAGACAATTAAAGCTCTTGATTAGATCAAGATAGCAAATAATTTGAGCTACAAGTTTGATAACTATCTAATAGAGTGAGAGATTACCTCTTAACTCATTCCTTATGGAATACCATAATAGCATCTTTACAGGGAAAAGTCAAACCTTTTGTCGCGACCGGGATCATGACGAGTGTATTTATATGTTGATGTAGGTTTTGATAATGACACAACAAATGAAGAATCAAGATCAAACATAAACTATCATATACAAATCAATTATGTTTGATGATGGAAAATTGATGAATTCAAATGAAATGATTCAAGGCATTTTTTTTAGAGGGCTAAAACAAGTGAAATATATTCATACGTTCCAAATTGCCCAGAATCTTCAAATTTTCATGAATAAATCGATTCATATTTCACATGAATAGATTTATTTAGTTCAAATTTGAATTTCAAATTTTGAATGCTGACAAAGTTGCAAGGAACATGGAAACATGTATTGATTGAATCAAGGAGCATTGGAGACACAAACAGAAAGAATCAAGGTCAGGAAAGTTGTGCATGGAAACAAGGAACACAAAACATGGAATGTTTTGTGGATTTATGTTTTTGAGGAATTAAAAATTAGACAAATTGCATGTGCCCTTGCCTATAAATAGAAGAGAAGTTGAAGGCAAAAACCGTCCCAAGCATTTAAAGCATTTCCATTTGCTTACTTCCTCCTCCTTGCTTCTTTCTCTTCTACTTGCTCTCTCTTTATTCTTAATTTGTATATTCTCTTAGTGAGTTATTTGAGAGTTAGAGAGAAAAATTTTGAGTACTTAAATTTGTATATCCTCTCTTTGAGAGTCATTATTTTGTGGGATCTTCAAGTTGTATATCTACTCTAGTAAGAGAGAAAATTCTTGTCAACCAAATATCATAAACACCAAGGTATTCACTCTAGGTTGAGTGGTCACAAAGGTTGGGGTTCAACCTTTGGGTATTGAGAGATTGTGAGATTGGGTGGGTTACCCTTTACTTGTGAGGATTGGGTTCTTGAGTGTGGGACACTAGGAGACGATTGCTCAAAGCTTGTAATCTCAAATTTTCAATAGTGCCCTTCAAGTGGGTTGCTTGAAGGCGAGACGTACACCGGGGTGGTGGAACTTGTTATATTGATTTGCAAATTCTCTCTTCCCTTAAACTCTTTATTATTGTGAATTTAATTTGCATGCTCGATAAAATTGCATAAATTAAATCCTTGAATTAATTGACTTAAATATTGTTGGATTTAATTATTATATAAGGGAGTAGAATAATATTGTTGACAACTTGGAGAATTAATTATGGCTAAGCTAAATTTATATTGAAATTTAATTATTGCATGCCAAGTATCTCAAGAATTGCCTAAACTAATAACTTGCCTTGTTTATCAAAATCAATTCTTGGATATTGTATCTTCAACCTAAAATATCTTAGTATGATATGTGCTTCATAATTATCATATCTTTTATCTTGCATCATTTGTGTACTACTAACCATTTTGAAAGGGATTCGGCGCGAAAATTTGAAATACTCAATTCACCCCCCCTCTTGAGTATCGAGGCCTTGGCTAACAATTGGTATCAGAGCTTGACTCTTGGAAGATCAAGCTTAAAAACTTCAAGGGATCAAGATGGCCTCTACCTCTTATGATGCATTTCCGTAAAATGGCACAATAAATAGACCACCAATCTTCAATGGTAAAGACTATGCTATTTGAAAAGAAAGGATGAAAATCTTTGTCCAATCCTATGACCTCAAGGTATGGAATGCTATTCAATTTGGTCCTTTTATTCCTAAATACATAGTTGATAATATAGAATGTATGAAGACCATAAACTTATGGACTAAGGAAGAAGAAAGAAAGGTACAATTTAATCTTAGAGCTAAAATTCTTATCATATTAGCATTAGAACCTAATGATGTTTCTAGAGTTATTACTTGTAACAATGCTAAAGAAATATGGGAAACTCTTGAAACAATTTATGAAAATACTAATGATGATCAAGATGCAAGAATTAGTACTCTTTCTAGTCAAGATGAAGAATTCAAAATAAGTCTAGAAGAAAAGACCAACGAATCGGAAGAAGAAATTGCATGCCTAATGACAAAGCACTCCCAAGATGATGAGGTATGCTCCTTAAATGCTTTTAGTGATGATAATGATGATGAAATTGATAAAGATGAATTATTAGAAGCTTTTGAAGAATTGCATGAAAAATTTGTTTTGTTATCAAAGAAATATGCATGCTCAAAACAAACCATTTTGAAACTTGAAAATGAATTGCATGATGTTCACATAGAAAAGGAAAATCTTAGAGTTCAAAATGATGAATTAGTAACCTCAAATGTCACTCTTAGAACTTGTAATGGAAATAAGGATTATATGCTAATTAATAAATGCATGCTTCTTGAAAATGAGAATAAAGAATTAAAAGAAGCACTTAGTAAGCTTACAAGTAGTCAAAAAAATCTAAGTGTACCTCTTGAAGATCAAAAGCATACACTTGATAGAAGAAAAATAGGTCATTACAAGAACCCTTTTGCACTCTACAAGGAAAAACCCAAATCCACTCTAAGATGTACAAACCATGAAAGAAAAGAGAACTCTATGTCAAATTATTTTAAAAAGAAAGAATATAAAAGGAACCATTACAATTATACCATGACTTATTCATTGGATGCAATATGTTTTTATTGTGGAATATATGGTCATATATCTTCTAATTGCTTTATAAAGAAATCTTGTCAAAAGTGCATGAGAAAGGTATGGATTCCAAAAATAACTTTGAAATCCTAAACTAACAAGGAAGGACCCAACTCTCAAAGGGTACTATAAAACCTTAAATTTTGTAGGCATACTTTAAATCGACAATTTCTTATTGACGAATGACCAAAGAATCAAGATTCATAATCTTTACTCCAAAGAACAAAGAATGATAAGGATATAGAATTCGTAAAACTCCAAGGTACGTTCGATTCTTACTCTAGTTGATCAAATATTATGTATGCTTAATTATGTTGAACTATCTATGGACTTGGTTGATAGTTTATTAAGAATTTTTAGAAATGTCTAAATAATTTTAAAAAGCCAAATTCCATACTTGTTCATAATGAATTTTTGTGATCTAACTTTGAGTTGATATGTGATACTTGATTTTAAGCATGAATGGCATAAAACTTTGAGATAGATGAATGAATAAATTTAGAACCCCTTAAATTCATGAAAATCTTAGGATCAATGAGGTATGTACATAAATGATTACTTGAATAACATGTGTTGATTCTATGAAAAACTTAAGATGTATCTATCCATGTGTGTTAGGAAGGATTGAAACATCAAAATGCTAAAATGTTAAATCTTGATTCTTAGATTCAAAGTCTTAAATGATGTATGAATTCTTGGATAATGTATGTATTATGTATGAATCCTTGATAATGTATGAATTCTTAATGATGCATGAATGATTAAATATGAATTCTTAATGATGTATCATTTATTGAACAAGAGATATTTATTTTAACTAGTGGTATCCATGCTTTGATAATTTATGCATAATTTGTTTTAACAAATGGTATGTCATATAACTTTCCTAACAAGCAAGTATCTTTTCGTAACAAGTGGCATTGAATTTCATATCAAGAAAAATTTATTACAATTTGATTATGACAATTTTTTTAAAAAAAAAGTTGCTTTAAGTTAGGACTATGTTATGATTCTATGACTTATCCCTATGTTTCTACAAAGATGTCCATCTTAGGAAAAATGCTTCTATGCAATTATATGTTGGTTTTGATAATGCCCTAAGAAGAAAGTATGTATGCTCTATGTGTGAGTGTCTAGACCTTAATTTCATGACTAGTAATATCACAAAATATGTTAAATGACAACACATGGTATATTAAGAATGCATTATAATACATGACATGATCTTCCTTGATACACCATACTTGAGCAAATTGGCATCTATCTTGATTGATATTAACACTACATGTTTGATGATGCATGATCTTGAATGTGAAAAGAAATTTGAATATATGCATTGTTGAGATTGAAAAGAATTTTTGAACAACATTATGAAAAATGATGTATGCTTGAATGTCAACAATCTTGTGATAATATGCTTAAATGTTTATAATTGATATCAAGAGCTTAACTTGGCAAATCCATCTAGTGATATCATGCCTAGATACTAGTAACAAGTGGTATAGACAATGAATAAGAAATAAATGGTGTTGATTAAGAAAAGAATATTTGACATAAAAGGGTCATAAGAAAAAGAATATAGATATTTTGGCATGTGTTACAATACAAATGCATGAGTAAGCCAACAAGTTGTATTAATCATTCCACCATTGCTTTGATACCTACATTTAAGTGTACATTGTTGAAAAATCTTCTATGATTACTACTTTGATACCTAGAAATGCATCAAGTAATATTACTTAAATGATTAACTAGGGAATTTTATATACAATTGGTATCTAACTTTTGAGTGGTATCTATTCATATTGTGATTTCTATTGATTGAATAAGTGGTATTTATTAAAAGAAGGTGATCATGTGCTTAAGAAATAAACAAATGGTATTAAACTTGTTTAAATAGGTTAACATGAACACTTGGTATCAATTAGCTTAACAATTGGTATCCAATTACATGTGTTAATAACATTTGGTGTTAGACTTGATTAAATTGGCCTACAAGTAGCATCAAACTTTATCAAATTGATTTCACATGTTATTAAGTGGTATAGTTTTCACAAGTCGTATCAATTATAATAGTAAGGGGGAGCACACACATGAATAATGTTTATCCTTGATTTCACCTCTCTATGATTATGTTTATAGCACTTATGTTTTTGTTTCTACTATCTTATATGCTTACTTGGAAAAATTCTTGTGCTTTTGATAATGCCAAAAAGGAGAAAATTATGTGCTTACTTGAAATAATATGTGTGCTTACTTGGAAAGAATCATGTGACGCTTACCATTAACATTAATTACATAATTAAAAATGAGTTAGCAATCAATTATATGCTTACTTGATGAATGAATTATGTGAATTGATCATTGACCATAGATGCAACAAAATGGTATATATATCCTTGATCATGTTATAAGCTTTGATGAAATACTTACTCTAAATCTCTCTTATTCAAATACATGAGTTTATATGTTGATGGCATAGAATATAACTAAGATGATGATCTTTTTGATGATGTCAAAGGGGGAGAGATTAGTGAAAGGATTAGTAAAAATAATATAATATCATTTATGCCAAAAAGGAGAGATTGCATATGAGTATTGTTTTGATGATTGATGATATCAAAAGGGAAGTTTTTTGATGATGCCAAAGGGGGAGAAGATATATATGCATTTTAAGTGGCATAAAGTATTTTATAAAGGGGGAGAAAATATCATGATGTTATATTGGTATCTATTAAATGATTAAGTGGAAGATAACATCTAGAATCAACATCACTATCTATCCTTGTTGAAATTGCATGCAAGTATCACATATGCAAATATCTTATATAAAAATATCTTGTAAAAGGTGAGATCAAACTGTAATATATAGGGGGAGTCTTTACTATATTTCTTTACAACAAGTGATATCCAATTATATGAGTAAATGTCAAAGTGGTATTCAATATGCATAACATATGGTATCAAATTATATGTGAAAGGGGGAGTCATTTCTGCAATGTATTTGAACTATTATGATACTAACATCCCAAGAGACAAACATTTGTTGTCATCAACAAAAAGGGGGAGAATGTATTTATATGTTGATGTAGGTTTTGATAATGACACAACAAATGAAGAATCAAGATCAAACATAAACTATCATATACAAATCAATTATGTTTGATGATGGAAAATTGATGAATTCAAATGAAATGATTCAAGGCATTTTTTTAGAGGGCTAAAACAAGTGAAATATATTCATACGTTCCAAACTGCCTAGAATCTTCAAATTTTCATGAATAAATCGATTCATATTTCACATGAATAGATTTATTTAGTTCAAATTTGAATTTCGAATTTTGAATGCTGACAAAGTTGCAAGGAACATGGAAACATGTATTGATTGAATCAAGGAGCATTGGAGACACAAACAGCAAGAATCAAGGTCAGGAGAGTTGTGCATGGAAACAAGGAACACAAAACATGGAATGTTTTGTGGATTTATGTTTCTGAGGAATTAAAAATTGGACAAATTGCATGTGCCCTTGCCTATAAATAGAAGAGAAGTTGAAGGCAAAAAACATCGCAAGCATTTGAAGCATTTCCATTTGCTTACTTCCTCCTCCTTGCTTCTTTCTCTTCTACTTGCTCTCTCTTTATTCTTAATTTGCATATTCTCTTAGTGAGTTATTTGAGAATTAGAGAGAAAAATTTTGAGTACTTAAATTTGTATATCCTCTCTTTGAGAGTCATTATTTTGTGGGATCTTCAAGTTGTATATCTACTCTAGTGAGAGAGAAAATTCTTGTAAACCAAATATCTTAAACACCAAGGTATTCACTCAGGTTGAGTGGTCACAAAGGTTGGGGTTAAACCTTTGGGTATTGAGAGATTGTGAGATTGAGTGGGTTACCCTTTGCTTGTGAGGATTGGGTTCTTGAGTATGGGACACTAGGAGACGATTGCTCAAAGCTTGTAATCTCAAATTCTCAATAGTAGAATTCCTTCAAGTGGCTTGCTTGAAGGCGAGACGTACACCGGGGTGGTGGAACTCGTTATATCGGTTTGCAAATTCTCTCTTCCCTTAAACTCTTTATTATTGTGAATTTAATTTGCATGCTCGGTAAAATTGCATAAATTAAATCCTTGAATTAATTGACTTAAATATTGTTGGATTTAATTATTATATAAGGGAGTAGAATAATATTGTTGACAACTTGGAGAATTAATTATGGCTAAGCTAAATTTATATTGAAATTTAATTATTGCATGCCAAGTATCTCAAGAATTGCCTAAACTAATAACTTTCCTTGTTTATCAAAATCAATTCTTGGATATTGTATCTTCATCCCAAAATATCTTAGTATGATATGTGCTTCATAATTATTATATCTTTTATCTTGCATCATTTGTGTACTACTAACCGTTTTGAAAGGGATTTCGTGCGAAAATTTGAAATACTCAATTCACCCCCCCTCTTGAGTATCGAGGCCTTGGCTAACAACGGGACGGTCGACCCTTAAAAATAAAATGAGTTTCGAAATCCTTTTGAAAAGAAAAACAGGGAGTCGCCACCAATATTTTTAAGGGTAAAATACCAGAAAAACCTCTTTTAAAAGCATTGGTCATAAAAATGAAATTCCATGTTCGGGAGTCTAATTACAGGTGAGGAAGGTATTAACACCTCACAACTGTCCGTTATAAAACGGTTACCTCAAGATGGTAGCGCGCATTATAAATAGCCGAAAATTATTTTAATTTCTTCAGAAATGAAATGTACGAAATGACAAAGCATACAAAAATAAACAAAAATAGACACGAAATTTTAAACATGAGATTAACAGGACGTCTCGTCCAAATTAACCTCGCTCCTCCTCTTTTAAAAAGAGATATTATTAAAAAAATAAGATTAACAGAACATCTCCTCCAAATTAATCTCCCTCCTTCTTTTAAAGAAATACTACAAAAATATGAGATTAACAAGACGTCTCATCTAAATTAACCCCACTCCTCCTTTTTTAAAGAAATACTACAAAAATATAAGATTAACAAGACGTCTCGTCTAAATTAACCTCGCTCCTCCCTTTTTTAAAAAAGATACTATAAAAAAACATGAGATTAACAGGACGTCTCGTCCAAATTAACCTCGCTCCTCCTTTTAGTAACAAGACAAAAATGGAAACTCTAAAAATTAAACAAAGAAAGATGGGCCTGACAGGAACTACTTCCCGCTCCTACGTATTCTTGAGCTTTCGAGAAATCAGGGTCACGTAGTTCTTTGATTGATTGTGAGAAAAATATATAAATTGTTTTTGATTGATTTTGATTTTTTAATAATGAAAGAAAATTCATGAGGAAGGAGAAATATAAGGCGTAGAAGATTACATGTGCATAAACCTTCTAGATTTTATAAATTTAGGCAACAACGATTTTGCACGACATTGCTTATAAGATTTGATTTAGTATAAACAGATTATTTAATTTTATAAAAGGAATGTTTAGATTTTAATGTATTTTATTTTTTAGAATTTTATCATAAAATAGGAAACTACTTGCTTTAACTCTAGGGAATATATTTTAAGATCTTTATTTTTGGATTTTTGCTTAAAGAATCTATTATGTTTTTTTTTAAAATGATTTCTTATCTTTAATACTCCTTATTTTCTCTTTAACACAATTAAGACCAATTTAGTTTATTATTAAAAAAATGCAACGTTTTTTATTTTTGTACATTATTTCCAAAAGATATGTCTTGATTTATATTTTAATCTAGAAAAAAAAATTTATATTATTTTTTTTATTATTCTTTTTTAATAATATTTTAATACTTAAGTATAAAGCGTTTACATTTTTTAGAAAAATAAGGGCATTTAATTATTTATTATTTGTTTCTAATTAATAATAAAAGAATTATCCATTTATTCCACAAAAAGGAATTAATATTTTTAGTTTTTTAATTTTTAGAAAAGGGCTCATTTTAATACAAGAAGTATTTATTACTTTTAAAATTATTATTATTTTTAATATTTTCAATATTTTAACTAAAAACTATTTATTTTTTTTAAGAAAGGAAAGGAAATATAAAGAAATGGGCCTCACTATTTGAGGCCCATTGAAAAACCTAAAAACAAAAGAAGGAAAAAGGAAGTAGTAGAAACAGAGGAGGATGAGGCAGTTAGAGATAAGGGGTAGAGAGAAAAAGAATCTGAAAGTAAGAGAGAGAGAGAGAGAGAGAGAGAGAAAACTATGAGAGCAGAGAGGGAGAGAGGAGACCGGAAGATGAAGAAGAAGGAGAATGACGGGCGTGGAGGCCGAGCGGCGGTCTGGTCGACGAACGGCGTCGAGGAGGGCCTTGACCCGCGGAGGGGGGCTCTGACTGGAGGTTCTGGCCAGGGTCTGGTGCGGTGGGTCGACAAGTTCGGGGGGCTCTGCTCCGGGATGGCGCAATGACGTCAGAGGCAGTGACCAGTGACAACTTCCTCCCCTTCCACTGATGTTGTTTTTACTATTTGGGAACGCCTTTTGCTATTTTTTTTATTTGTTTGTATAGGTTGCTGTTTGGGATGGTGATGATGAAGTTGGATGATGGATGTTATTGGAGAAGATTATTAGTGGAGGTGTAGCTATTGGGTTAAGAGAAAATGAGAGGAATTGATTTTATTTTTGTGTTGTTGGTGAAGGCAAACGATGAAGATGAGGTTGAGTTTTTTAGTTTTTTCTTTTTGGTTCTTAGAGAAGATGAGGATGGTTGGAATGAGATGTTGTTTCTGCATTTTTTTGACTTGATGAAGGTGAAGAGTGTTCTTTGATGATGGTGATGATAAGAGTGGAGGATTGTTCTGTGTGGAAGGAGAGAAAGAAGATCAAGCTGGTGGAGCAGTTGGGAGACAACTTCCAGATTCCGAACGGAATTTTCGGAATGGGGAGGAGAAAATTATCATTTATTATTTTTAATAATTAAAAAAAGGTGTTTACACCTTGTTGGACATAGTTTGATTATTGATTATTATCAAACATCTCTAACTCCTTCAACGTTCCTTTATTAACAAAAGTTCCACACTTAACCATGTTCTATCTTAGACTTTTTTAAAGAAACTATATATGATATGGACAAGGAAGAAACCTAGTATGTCTTTACTAATAATTTGGAACTATGATGCTTCTATAGAGCATCCAACACTGATAAGGTAAGATTCAAATTGGACAAATGTCTTCTGTGAGATACCCAAAGAAAGCTAAGGGTTATCAGTTCTACAATCCAACTGAGAATAAAAGGCTTGTTGCTTAGAATGTTGTATTCTTGAATAAGAGTACATCCCTTAAAGAATCAGTGGGAGGATAATAGAACTTGAAGAAATTCCAGTATCACAAAGCATTCAAAAGTCAAGGATGGACTTGGAGCAGAAATCATAAAGTGTTGTGACATCCTTAGCTCCGGTAGCATAAGACTTGCGTAAGATCAAATAGGATATGTCACCAAACCTAAAAGATATGGATATCTTATAAATTAGAAAGGAGGCGTATTGCTAAATGACCAAGCTTCTTATGAAGAGGCCAATGCAAGTTTAGATTCTAAGACATGGCATAAGACCATGGAATTTGAAATGGGTTCCATGTATATTAACAAGGTATAAACCTTGGTTGACACACCTAAAGGGTAAAACCTATAAGATCCAAGTGGTTTTTCAAAAGGAAAACTAAACATGAATGGTAATAAGAGTACCTTTAAAAGCAAGATTGACAAAATTTAATTAGCTTAAAAACCATTTAGATCCTGCTTGTTGTAGCAGTATACCATCATTATGAGATATGATAGACAGATGTCAAGATGGAAATCATCTTGAGGATGTGTATATGACACAACCTAAAGGCCTTTTATGCCTGAAACATCTAGAAAGGTATGTGAACTGCAAATGTTCCATTTATGGACTAAAGCAAGCTTTTAGAAGGTAGAATCTTTATTAAAGAATAAAGATAAATCTTGTGACTATAAAAGGGTTAGTAACTGCACAATTATAGTTCTAATATGACATGTAGAAGACATGTTTCTTCTAGAACTAATATTCTCATTCTATAATCAAGAATATCCTTAAACACTTGAGAAGGACTAAGGATTTGATCTTTATAAATGAAAGACGAGCTCGTTGTAAAGGTTACACTGATGCCAATCTTCTGATTAATTTGAAAGACTTAAGATTGTAATCAAAATATATGGCTTGTCAAGATGGTTGCGATGTATCCTTGAAAGGTTCAAAGCATGAAACAGTCGTTGGTTCTACTAACAAATCTAAGTATTTTGCTATGATAAATTACAAAAGAAGTCAATTTACATTTAATCATTCCAAATGTTTTGTACCCTATGAGTTTCCACTGTGATGACAATAGAACCATATAACAATATAAGGAAGTGGATTAATCCAAGCATATACTTAAATAGTTCAATCTTTGGAAGATGTGAAAATATACAATGTGTATACCAACAAAATTGTTAGGAACCCATTAGTAAAACCGCTTATGTAGCAAAAGCATGAGGGCACTGTAGATGTCATTGGGCATTAACCTTGTCGGCTCTAAGTGCAAGTGGGAGATTGTTGGAAATATGCACTAAGAGCCTATATAGGACACATCATTTTGTATAAGGCATTTTTTGTTAAATAGTTTAACAGCCTTTATTTATCCTTGGAGTAATAGGTCATATAAGAGTTATTCCTAAAATGTCTCTAGTCAAGTATTTACGTGGGCACATGTAAATACATTAAGACTAGTGTGTGAGTGTACTGATGATCTGATCTCACAGATCATAGATATAGATGATATCAAGTCTTCAGACATGTACACATTAAGAGTAATGATGTACTGGACAGACCCACCATGAGAACGTTGCATGGATCGTTACATGAATATCTTAAACGATTCTCAATGTGATAATTCTATATGTAGTCTTTCGACCTGAAGTCACTACGATTCCTACACAAGGAGTTTGTTGTTTTAATACAATCAAACGTCTTCTATAACGAGAGGACTATAAAGGTTGTGATTAGGCAATGAACAAATTATGCAGAGGGATGTGAGTGATGTAGATGGGATTTGTCTTATCTATAGGCCACTTGATGAAGTGAGACTAAAAAAATGCATGGCCATGTTAGAAAGAATAAATATTAGATATTTATTCAGATAAAGTCTACTCCGGTATCAAGTAAAATAAATTGGGTCGTACAAGGATGACGTGACCATGCCTTGGGCCCAATTAGGATATCGTGACAAAAGAAACAAACATATAAAATAATTATCACTTATAGGTTATGTTGATATTAAATAATATTTGGACATAATGATGTATTGCTAGATGCAGCTCTTATTTTATATTAATAATAAAATAGTTTATTATTAATATGACCGAGTATTTTACCTATAGGGTCACATACATAGAGTAAGTTCATCAGAAAATAACTTTTATTTTAGTTGGACTAAAATAAAGCTATTAGGCCTAACTCATTTAGAATGAGTAAGGATCCCACTCTTTAGAGAGAACAAATTAGGTCAAACCTAATCCTATAAATAAAGCATAAGATACTCATAGGCGGTTCACCCAAAAAGAGACACAAAATACGCAAAAGTTACAAAAGCTATATGCCGTCAAACTAGCATTTGGAAGGTGTAGCATTTCTGGTGGGAGTACTCGTGTGGACTCCTAAAGGACGAGGCTACGATTGCTTCGATAATCTTCAAGAGGTAATCCTAAAACGCAATATTTTTTTGTGTTTGTCTTATGCTTTGAAACACGACACTTTGCAAATCCTATGAGAATCCTTGTATTTCCGCTGCTCATGCACTAGGAATTCCCTAACAGAATCAACGTGTCATATTATGTTTCCTTAATGATGAGTCCTCCTCAAGAAATGATGAAAGTCTAATAATTAAACTTGAGAACTTTGGTTTGATAATTGAGCTTGGCTAGAATTTTGTTAAAGAAGGTTTAGAACTTTAAATAGTTCTTAAAATTTCAAAGAATACTTATGAGCTAATGATGGGAACTTAGAGAGATTTGTAAGGATGGAATGATATGAAGAAAATTATGAAGTGGATGGGTATTTATAGTAGTAATACTCAACCCTCTACGAAAAAATAATATAAATGGTTTTTCATTGTGAAGAGCATTATAGTCTTAAAAAAAGAAAAAAATATTAACTTAACTTTGATAAATAAATTGCTAAGTGAAAAATATTAGCCTAACTTTTAAGAATTTAAAATATGAATTTGGATATCTAACTCTAAAGCATTTAGAAGCTTCATAGGATGAAAAATAAAATTACCCAAGGTTAAAAACATGATTATGACAAGTTATCATCAAATGTTGACGTTAAAACGTTCGTTAAATCTCCATTTAATAAGAAAAATATTCTACATAAAATTTTTATCAATAATTTTCAAAATAAGTTTTATAATGATAATAATTATACTAACATAAGCTTTCATAATTTTTTTGTGTTAAAAACAAGCCTTAACAATTACTTTTTGAAGTATCATGAAATTTCATCAAAAAATTAATAACAATCTCTTAATGCTATGAAATTTTAATCTTAAACTATTTCACTTATACCATGTTAAAATGTTATAAAATTTTAACTCCATTTACTATTTTTACTAAAGTAGATTTAAAATGATCATTTCTAACAAGAAATCAAACAAATTTTCACGTGTGTTTAACATTTACCCAAAAAACTTCAAAAAATCCTATAAATCAAGGTAAACTAAAATCCCAAAGTATCTTAGAGTAATTTCATCAAAATTTCAGTGTAAAATTTTGGATAAAAATTACCCTTAAATACATAAAAATAGAAACATAATTTTGTTTTATTTATAAAATTCTGGATTTCACAGGTTCTCCTTTTTCCTTCATGGTTTTTTATTGTTGTTGAAGATGTCAACTCTTCTTTTAACTTTATTTACTTTATTTCATAGTTTTCTTGTTCCTATATCTTTTTGATATTTCCCTTATAGTTTGTATTTATGCTTCATTATCTTATCCTGTGAGGGGATTCACATCCCTCTCCTTCCCTATTTGTTAAATTTATGGTTTTGATCATGTTTGAGTTGTGGGCAAATTTAACCTTCCCTATCTAGCAGTATAAATGATTTAAAGGGTTTAACAAAGATATTCTAAAAATTTATTTTCTTAGAGCGCTGTTATTTGTTAAAAATACTGGACTTTAGAGATGAGACATAGGGTTGACAATTTCAAAATTACATAATAAATTTGATTTAACAATAATGTACATGACATACACTAAAGTTTGAATTTAAGTTTGGATAATAATCGTTAACATATTAAGCTATTTGATTTAGCTGAACCTAAAAGTATCTTTTATTTTAAGTTAAAAGAATATTCTCTTTGAAATGTATACACAGTAGAGGCGTCAAAATGAGTTCTAACCCGTGAGCCAACCTGGCTTGAGGTGGATTTTAGGTGAGCTAGGTTGAAAAAATAGCTCATTTTCGAAGCAAAGTTTTTTCTGTTCGGTCCACTCAACCTGGCTCACGGTGGGCTAAACCCGTGGTGAGCTGGGTTGACCCATGAGTTGGTATTATTTTGAAGTTTAACTATAGAATTATTTAGTTTTGTTTTATATGGGTTATGTGTAACACCCTCGGTTAGATAAGACAAATCCTTCTGTAGGTTCATCTCATTTAACTGAGAGTGTTAACAGTTTTTAGAAAAAGTGAATATTTTTTTTTATATAAATAACTACGTGGCAGATCAGTGGAAGTAATATTGTATATATCACATAGTCATTCACAAACTGTAAATAATTGTACTCTTAACAGAATGGGGCACGCAGGCACCCTTAAATATTATACAGTCATCCGGTGTCTGATTATAAATATTCTATCCTTAATGATTATTCTCAATGGGTTCAGCGTATTGCTGATCTTCATACTCGGGTTCTTGAGTTTCTAATTCCTCTGAAAAATGGTCAACAGTAAGGGTGAGTATAACCCAAGACCCTGATTGGTTCATCCGGTGCGGACATAATCCAGTTAACATACAATGTCACATAGATCATACATTTAGCATATTTATAACAATCAAGCATGTTGTCATCACATAATCGTATATTTAGCATGTTCACAATTATAACAATCAAGCATATTACCATGAAATAAATCGTTCCTATAACATATTCACAATTATAACAATCAAATATGCTGTAATGAATGCATGAGTTTGGATTTATTATGATTTATCTTTGGTTAAGTCTCATGATGCATGTGGGCCCAAGAAATTATTTCTTCTTCTCTGGAATATCACCATTCCAATTCTCTAGAGCGATCAGGGTCCGCCCAAGCTCTGGTACAAATGAACTCATTGGTTCTCATCATGGATTTATATATATATTTGAGACTTGGATCCCTACGATCATGGTCACACTCCGTCATTTAGTCAAAGTACACCAGAATTACTCGTCTCACCCGGCTATCAGGGCGCGACTCTGATGCCATTGGGTTGCCGTTCCAGTTGTACTCCCAAGATTCTTCTACTGAGATCGAACGTGAGTGTCCTTCACTGTACCAAGTGTATGCTCTAGAGGTTTTTCTTCTTCAAAATATTTTCATGATGCGAAATGCATTTATCTTATCAATTGATCCTTTGGGTATCTTATGTATTTCCAGTCTCATCATATCATTTCCAAGTTCTTTGGATTCTATCAATTATTTAAACATTGTAAGTATATCTATTATATAATATTTTCCATAAGGAGTAAAATAATTTATTCTTTATATAATTACGCATAATTAAAATGTTAACAAGGTTTATAACTAGAAAAACTACTGATAATAATAATAAGATAGGATAATAATAGAATAAGGATAATAATAATAATTATAACTTCTCATTAATTTAAAAAGTATTAAGAAGTAGTTTCTAAATGAAAATCCAAGCGAAAACCATTAAAAATAGAGTTTTCCGAGTGAAAAGGAGCAAATTCGAGTGAAATATGTATGATTCCGAGTGGAATCATACTGGGAAGGGTTCTCCAAGCGATCTGACTAAAAATCCGAGTGAAATTGTACTGGAAGGGCTATTTTCCGACTGAAACTGATCTGATTCCGAGTGGAAATAATTCTTCCGATTAAAACAAGTTATATCCGAGTGAAAATGTTGATATCCAAGCTTTCTGAGTAAAATAGGTATAATACCGAGTGAAATAATTAAGATTTCGAGTGTAATAAGCACGATTTCAAATAAAATCAAGCTGAGAGGGTCTTCTAAGTAAAACAGTTTAAAATCCGAGTGAAATCAATCTGAAAGAGTTTCCTTAGTGAAGTTAAAATGCCTTCCGAATGAAACATAATGAAGAAACAGTTTTCTGGGTGAAATTAATATAATTCTGAGTGAAATAAAATAGGATTCCGAGTGGAATTAGTCTAAAAGGAATTTTCTGAGTAAAAATGTTTGTGAATCCGAGTGAAAACGTGTCTCCAAGTGAAATAAAATCTGATTCCGGGTGGAATCAGCATGAAAATGGTTCCTGAGTAAAAATAAGATAAGTTCCGAGTGAAACATGAGTTTACCGAGTGAAATTAATTAAAAAGGGTTCTGTCTGAATAAGACACATGTGAATAAAGCAAATCCGAGTAAGATAATCCTGATTCCGAGTGGAATCAGGTTGGGAAAGGTCTTCTGGTGAGTTGACTTTATATACTGAGTTACATCAAGTTGAAAGGAGTTCTTTTAGTGAAAATAACTATTTGCTGAGTGAAATAAATTGTTTTGCCGAGTGAAATAAGGTTGGGAAGCTACTGTCTGAGTAAAATATGTTGTTTTCCGAGTGAAATAAGACTTGGGAGATGCTAACCGAGTAAAATAGAGTGTTTTTCGAGTGCAATATAATGTTTTCCGAGTGAAATTAGGTTGTTTACCGAGTGAAAAAGGTTCTATCAGACTGAAATTCATTCAATTAAGGTCGAATCCGATTGAAACTAAGCAAAACCGAGTTGTTATAGGTGTAAAACCGGTCGGAATATCATAAAACAGAACCTGTTATCATTAAATCCATCTTCTATTCATAATTTTCACTGGAAGTTACTCGGTACCCATAATTCTTAGTATTTTCAGTCCAATAAGTGCAATCATTTCATATTTCATCACATTTCATAACAGATATATATATATATATATATATATGCATATACAGATATCAATTTAAAGCATTTAATTCACATAACACTGAATCTGTCCTCCACTCGGTTTTCCCACAGAGCACCCAAGAATATACCCCCTTACCTCAATGAAGTTCCTGGAGGAGAAGAAAGAGGCTCCCTTCACTGTCCTGCTTCGAATCCGAGTGAAATGGAAGAGAAAAGAGAGAAAGAGACTTGTTGGGAAGGAAAATGATGAAGGATGTTGTGTCGTGTGTGTGGTGTGAGTTCTGAGGACGTTGAGCTTGTTTAAATAGGGAGGAAGTGAGTGGGAAGACAAGTGGGAGACAGCTTTTCTGAGTGGTATGCTGAGTCAGTGTCCATTTCTGAGTGGTATGCTGAGTCAGTGATAATGGAAGGGTCACTAGGGATTAAACAAATATATATGCTGAGTCAGTGTCCATTTCTGGTCGTCCACCATCCATAATGCGCACGATTGGATTTAAATATCATTAAAAGACAAAATTGAAGTCGAAACGCACTTCTGTCAGTGAATACCGAGTGAAATTACACTCGGTTAACACTTCTGTCAGTGAATTCCGACTGGAATTCCCACTTCCGAGTCAACAATTACAATGCTCGCTTGAGCGTGGCTTGCTCGCTTGAGCGAATCAGCCAATCCTCACTCGGCATTCCCATGAAACCGACTCATCTTTCCCATCATTCACTCGGTAATTCACCCCCACACCAACTCCTAATTTGCTTGGCCTTTCACTCGGTATTATATCCCAAATCCGGGTCATTTCTAATGATTCTTACTCGGTTAAATCATTCCAAGCCTAGTCCTTTATTTACTCGGTAATGTCCTTCAAAACCGACTGCCTCGTATACACTGTTCCACTCGGTAAAAGTCATCCACTTACTCGGAATGCTACTTTCCATACCACTCGGTGTTTTTAACTTCAAGACAATCGGAAATGTACTTCACATTCATCATTCGGCATAGACTTACAATTCTCACTCGGAAGTGTTTCTTCTAGAATCCGACTCTCTCTCCTAATTAGTCAATCACTCGGAATTTATTCAAACTCAAATCACTTAATAACAATTCATATCTTAGAAAGGAATCAATCGGGTTTACCACTCAGAAATACTCAAACTTTACTCACTCGGTTTACTCATATTTCTCTCTCGGTTTTAACCAAATTCTTCAACTACAATTCCAATCAGAACATATTTAGGCCTTCACTTCTCGGAAAAGACTTACACATACAAGTCTCACTCGGAATTGGTCCAATAGAGTATATCTCACTCGGAAGAGGAGTCATACTCATAGACTTACTCGGAAATGGCCCTACCTACTATAATTCACTCGGAATGGGTTCTCAAATACCATTTTCCACTCGGTATCTACTCAATTAGCATTATTCATTCATCACCACCCATATTCAAGCCAAGTAATGCTTTAACCATACAATATATATATATATATAACCACTCGGAATCCATAACTATTTCTTCCATCAACACTCCCCAAATAATTTTTAATAACTCATTTCAGTCGGTAGAAACATCAACTTAATATAAAACACCTATGCATTCATTCACTCGGAACTCCTCATCATTCACTCGGGTTTATTTCATGCTTAACCACTCAGGTAAAACTTATTAAGTTAGGTTCCTCTCCGATTCATTTCATACTTAGACCCCCTAATTACACATTATCTAATCTACTCGGAAATATCATCACATTAAGTTCAACTCAGGCTTGTTCCAACCCCATCCACTCGGATTTATATATGGATCTTTCACTCGGTTTATTATATACTTAGAAATTTTCCAATCTAAGCCATTATAACCAATCTTCCCTCGGATTTTATACTCGGGAATATCCAAATTCATTCTTATACACACATTTCACTCAGTATTATTTTCCACTCTAGCATATCTTACTCGGGAATATTCAAACCCATTCACTCGGAAAGGCTACATATTAAGTCCTACTCAAAATGGCTTTCAACCTACTCGGATTGCTATCTTCTATCTTATTAGGGAGGTCTGACTTGGACAACTTCACTCGGATTGCATCAGTTATATCCCTGACTGAGTCTATTCACTCGGTATCGTAGAAATTATCACTCAAGAAAGAAGTAATTGGCAAGGTTTGACTCGGAAATGATTCTCTCAAGGGTATTTTCACTCGGAATATTACTCAGAAGTGGTTCCCTTGAACCTACTTCACTCCAGCTGTCTCTAAGACCAAGATTTCACTCGGTAGTATCCTTTTTAGTAATGTTTTATTCGGTCAACCTAACTTTACACTCGGAATTTCATTCCTCACTCGGAATCTCTAATCCTTCACTCGAAATTTCATCCTTCACTCGGAATCTCTAATCCTTCACTCGGAATTTCACTTTGTCACTCGGATCAGAGCCTATTTCACTCGGAATTTGCATAATTTCACTACTGGTCCGTATAAATTCCATTATTATGTACAAAAATGACATTTCTGAGATACCACAAACTATCAACAGGGTGTATATTCACTTATTACCACTTACAAACCTTCTAAACTTCAATTTTTACTAAATAAGACTGCTACTAAAAACAGGGATGTTACATTCTCCTCCCCTTTTAGGAATTTCGTCCCGAAATTCATGGTTGGAATAATTGAGAGTACAATCCTCTAATCTTTTCCTCAACTTTCCAAGTAACGTCTCTATCAGTCAACTGACTCTAAACTACTTTGACCAAAGAGATTTCCTTTCCCCTTTTACTATTTTCGACATCGATTAACAATCTTAATCGGTGATGCTTCAAAGGTAAGGTTTTTCTTTCCAGAACAAATTGATCGGGACTTCGAACATGACCAGGGCCTAGTACATATGTGTGGACATCATGAAGGTTTGGAAGGGCTATACGGCACACATTGGTTCCTATCTTTTACAGAATTTGATAGGTTCTATGTATCTGAGACTTAACTTCTTGGTCTTTATAGCTCTGTCTATTCCAGTGGTAGGGGTAACTTTTGAGAAATACTTGCTATTAATATACCATTATAAGGCATTATTCCCTCATAACTCGTTGTTAAATCCTAGACTTGTCTAAATCTAATTTACACGTTTGTATTAGACTTCGAAAATTCTTCTCCCAAAACCAAGATTCTTTAAATCTTAAAATGCTAACTACACCTAACAATACTATGATTCCTTAGCCTTAAGACTTCCAAATCATCACATGAATCATTTAATCATTACTAAAATTTAGTCAAACTCATTATAAGTCTCTTGGTTTTATCTAAGATCATCACCAATTCATCTTATTTCAAAATGACATGCCTATTTATCATTTCAAATATCTTAATCCACTATCAATTGTTTCCTTAATCTACTATCATAACATCAATAGTCTAAATTAATTACTCCAATTACATACTTACTTATATACACTCCTTTACCAATCCTCAATAATCAACACCTAATGCCTCAGATATTCATTTCCTTATATGTAATCATTCTAGGGTATTTTAAAGCCATCAAGATCATCAACTTAGTTAAAATCCTCAAATCACTACACTTAGGGTTTTTCATCAAAATTCAATGATCATTTCTAATAATCACCAATTTCCATTAACAATACCTACATACACCTTATCGGGGTTTTCGCTAAAAATCATCTCTCATGACATTATTATTCACTTCCCTTAAATCCTAAGTTAGGGTTCCACTAGAATCAAACAATCGTCATTAACAACCATCATCTTCTGTCTCAAATCTTGAAAATTTTTTTTTTTATACCACTTCACATCCATCCTAAAACACACATAAGTGTATTCTACCTTTGGGTTTTGCATGAAAATCGTTTCTATTCCTAAAACCCATTCACAAGGCATTTCCTTAATCACATAGAAATTCAAAAACCTAGAAACAAAGATTAGAGAATTTTACCTTACGCTCCGAGCTATCCCAAGCCCTAGTATGCACACAAAATGAAGAGAGAATAAGGAAATAGGTCATATCTTGTTTCCCGTTTTACAACGAACAGGATCTCAGTTTGGGCTTAATACTAACTTCAAAAATTTCACTAATTTCCTTAATAGTCCTTAACCAATGATATCTCAATCGGAGCTACTTGGTCCTATACTCAGATTTCTAATCGGTTCTTATTTTAACTCTTATGGTCTAATAATACTTGACGGATTTCCTGTCGTAGCTCTCCTTCGAATTGTGTAAGATCATTCTGTTGAAAGTTAGTTAATCCTTGGCTCTGCCTAGTAGAGTATGGGATAATTCTCGTTGTCTTATCGTCTCCATGATTTGAGTAAGAAGTTTCTCCAGGTCATGATCATTGTTTAAGTGAATCGCTTAGGAATTTGTTGATAGAATATCAACAAAGAGGTTCTGTGTATATGTTATGTGGAGAATTCCACATAGGAAATCTAGTCTTAGGTGTTTTATGGACTGTTTAATATTTCTATCAGAGTACGTGGAAACCTAATGGTCCACTCCACGAGCTTAATGAATCGACTATGCTCTGATACCACCTTGTAACACCCTCGGTTAGATAAGACAAATCCTTCTGTAGGTTCATCTCATTTAACTGAGAGTGTTAACAGTTTTTAGAAAAAGTGAATATTTTTTTTTTATAAATAAATACGTGGCAGATCAGCGGAAGTAATATTGTATATATCACATAGTCATTCACAAACTGTAAATAATTGTACTCTTAACAGAATGGGGCACGCAGGCACCCTTAAATATTATACAGTCATCCGGTGTCTGATTATAAATATTCTATCCTTAATGATTATTCTCAATGGGTTCAGCGTATTGCTGATCTTCATACTCGGGTTCTTGAGTTTCTAATTCCTCTGAAAAATGGTCAACAGTAAGGGTGAGTATAACCCAAGACCCTGATTGGTTCATCCGGTGCGGACATAATCCAGTTAACATACAATGTCACATAGATCATACATTTAGCATATTTATAACAATCAAGCATGTTGTCATCACATAATCGTATATTTAGCATGTTCACAATTATAACAATCAAGCATATTACCATGAAATAAATCGTTCCTATAACATATTCACAATTATAACAATCAAATATGCTGTAATGAATGCATGAGTTTGGATTTATTATGATTTATCTTTGGTTAAGTCTCATGATGCATGTGGGCCCAAGAAATTATTTCTTCTTCTCTGGAATATCACCATTCCAATTCTCTAGAGCGATCAGGGTCCGCCCAAGCTCTGGTACAAATGAACTCATTGGTTCTCATCATGGATTTATATATATATTTGAGACTTGGATCCCTACGATCATGGTCACACTCCGTCATTTAGTCAAAGTACACCAGAATTACTCGTCTCACCCGGCTATCAGGGCGCGACTCTGATGCCATTGGGTTGCCGTTCCAGTTGTACTCCCAAGATTCTTCTACTGAGATCGAACGTGAGTGTCCTTCACTGTACCAAGTGTATGCTCTAGAGGTTTTTCTTCTTCAAAATATTTTCATGATGCGAAATGCATTTATCTTATCAATTGATCCTTTGGGTATCTTATGTATTTCCAGTCTCATCATATCATTTCCAAGTTCTTTGGATTCTATCAATTATTTAAACATTGTAAGTATATCTATTATATAATATTTTCCATAAGGAGTAAAATAATTTATTCTTTATATAATTACGCATAATTAAAATATTAACAAGGTTTATAACAAGAAAAACTACTGATAATAATAATAAGATAGGATAATAATAGAATAAGGATAATAATAATAATTATAACTTCTCATTAATTTAAAAAGTATTAAGAAGTAGTTTCTAAATGAAAATCCAAGCGAAAACCATTAAAAATAGAGTTTTCCGAGTGAAAAGGAGCAAATTCGAGTGAAATATGTATGATTCCGAGTGGAATCATACTGGGAAGGGTTCTCCAAGCAATCTGACTAAAAATCCGAGTGAAATTGTACTGGAAGGGCTGTTTTCCGACTGAAACTGATCTGATTCCGAGTGGAAATAATTCTTCCGATTAAAACAAGTTATATCCGAGTGAAAATGTTGATATCCAAGCTTTCTGAGTAAAATAGGTGTAATACCGAGTGAAATAATTAAGATTTCGAGTGTAATAAGCACGATTTCAAATAAAATCAAGCTGAGAGGGTCTTCTAAGTAAAATAGTTTAAAATCCGAGTGAAATCAATCTGAAAGAGTTTCCTTAGTGAAGTTAAAATGCCTTCCGAATGAAACATAATGAAGAAACAGTTTTCTGGGTGAAATTAATATAATTCTGAGTGAAATAAAATAGGATTCCGAGTGGAATTAGTCTAAAAGGAATTTTCTGAGTAAAAATGTTTGTGAATCCGAGTGAAAACGTGTCTCCAAGTGAAATAAAATCTGATTCCGGGTGGAATCAGCATGAAAATGGTTCCTGAGTAAAAATAAGATAAGTTCCGAGTGAAACATGAGTTTACCGAGTGAAATTAATTAAAAAGGGTTCTGTCTGAATAAGACACATGTGAATAAAGCAAATCCGAGTAAGATAATCCTGATTCCGAGTGGAATCAGGTTGGGAAAGGTCTTCTGGTGAGTTGACTTTATATACTGAGTTACATCAAGTTGAAAGGAGTTCTTTTAGTGAAAATAACTATTTGCTGAGTGAAATAAATTGTTTTGCCGAGTGAAATAAGGTTGGGAAGCTACTGTTCGAGTAAAATATGTTGTTTTCCGAGTGAAATAAGACTTGGGAGATGCTAACCGAGTAAAATAGAGTGTTTTCCGAGTGCAATATAATGTTTTCCGAGTGAAATTAGGTTGTTTACCGAGTGAAAAAGGTTCTATCAGACTGAAATTCATTCAATTAAGGTCGAATCCGATTGAAACTAAGCAAAACCGAGTTGTTATAGGTGTAAAACCGGTCGGAATATCATAAAACAGAACCTGTTATCATTAAATCCATCTTCTATTCATAATTTTCACTGGAAGTTACTCGGTACCCATAATTCTTAGTATTTTCAGTCCAATAAGTGCAATCATTTCATATTTCATCACATTTCATAACAGATATATATATATATATATGCATATACAGATATCAATTTAAAGCATTTAATTCACATAACACTGAATCTGTCCTCCACTCGGTTTTCCCACAGAGCACCCAAGAATATACCCCCTTACCTCAATGAAGTTCCTGGAGGAGAAGAAAGAGGCTCCCTTCACTGTCCTGCTTCGAATCCGAGTGAAATGGAAGAGAAAAGAGAGAAAGAGACTTGTTGGGAAGGAAAATGATGAAGGATGTTGTGTCGTGTGTGTGGTGTGAGTTCTGAGGACGTTGAGCTTGTTTAAATAGGGAGGAAGTGAGTGGGAAGACAAGTGGGAGACAGCTTTTCTGAGTGGTATGCTGAGTCAGTGTCCATTTCTGAGTGGTATGCTGAGTCAGTGATAATGGAAGGGTCACTAGGGATTAAACAAATATATATGCTAAGTCAGTGTCCATTTCTGGTCGTCCACCATCCATAATGCGCACGATTGGATTTAAATATCATTAAAAGACAAAATTGAAGTCAAAACGCACTTCTGTCAGTGAATACCGAGTGAAATTACACTCGGTTAACACTTCTGTCAGTGAATTCCGACTGGAATTCCCACTTCCGAGTCAACAATTACAATGCTCGCTTGAGCGTGGCTTGCTCGCTTGAGCGAATCAACCAATCCTCACTCGGCATTCCCATGAAACCGACTCATCTTTCCCATCATTCACTCGGTAATTCACCCCCACACCGACTCCTAATTTGCTTGGCCTTTCACTCGGTATTATATCCCAAATCCGGGTCATTTCTAATGATTCTTACTCGGTTAAATCATTCCAAGCCTAGTCCTTTATTTACTCGGTAATGTCCTTCAAAACCGACTGCCTCGTATACACTGTTCCACTCGGTAAAAGTCATCCACTTACTCGGAATGCTACTTTCCATACCACTCGGTGTTTTTAACTTCAAGACAATCGGAAATGTACTTCACATTCATCATTCGGCATAGACTTACAATTCTCACTCGGAAGTGTTTCTTCTAGAATCCGACTCTCTCTCCTAATTAGTCAATCACTCAGAATTTATTCAAACTCAAATCACTTAATAACAATTCATATCTTAGAAAGGAATCAATCGGGTTTACCACTCAGAAATACTCAAACTTTACTCACTCGGTTTACTCATATTTCTCTCTCGGTTTTAACCAAATTCTTCAACTACAATTCCAATCAGAACATATTTAGGCCCTCACTTCTCGGAAAAGACTTACACATATAAGTCTCACTCGGAATTGGTCCAATAGAGTATATCTCACTCGGAAGAGGAGTCATACTCATAGACTTACTCGGAAATGGCCCTACCTACTATAATTCACTCGGAATGGGTTCTCAAATACCATTTTCCACTCGGTATCTACTCAATTAGCATTATTCATTCATCACCACCCATATTCAAGCCAAGTAATGCTTTAACCATACAATATATATATATATAACCACTCGGAATCCATAACTATTTCTTCCATCAACACTCCCCAAATAATTTTTAATAACTCATTTCAGTCGGTAGAAACATCAACTTAATATAAAACACCTATGCATTCATTCACTCGGAACTCCTCATCATTCACTCGGGTTTATTTCATGCTTAACCACTCAGGTAAAACTTATTAAGTTAGGTTCCTCTCTGATTCATTTCATACTTAGACCCCCTAATTACACATTATCTAATCTACTCGGAAATATCATCACATTAAGTTCAACTCAGGCTTGTTCCAACCCCATCCACTCGGATTTATATATGGATCTTTCACTCGGTTTATTATATACTTAGAAATTTTCCAATCTAAGCCATTATAACCAATCTTCCCTCGGATTTTATACTCGGGAATATCCAAATTCATTCTTATACACACATTTCACTCAGTATTATTTTCCACTCTAGCATATCTTACTCGGGAATATTCAAACCCATTCACTCGGAAAGGCTACATATTAAGTCCTACTCAAAATGGCTTTCAACCTACTCGGATTGCTATCTTCTATCTTATTAGGGAGGTCTGACTTGGACAACTTCACTCGGATTGCATCAGTTATATCCCTGACTGAGTCTATTCACTCGGTATCGTAGAAATTGTCACTCAAGAAAGAAGTAATTGGCAAGGTTTGACTCGGAAATGATTCTCTCAAGGGTATTTTCACTCGGAATATTACTCAGAAGTGGTTCCCTTGAACCTACTTCACTCCAGCTGTCTCTAAGACCAAGATTTCACTCGGTAGTATCCTTTTTAGTAATGTTTTATTCGGTCAACCTAACTTTACACTCGGAATTTCATTCCTCACTCGGAATCTCTAATCCTTCACTCGGAATTTCATCCTTCACTCGGAATCTCTAATCCTTCACTCGGAATTTCACTTTGTCACTCGGATCAGAGCCTATTTCACTCGGAATTTGCATAATTTCACTACTGGTCCGTATAAATTCCATTATTATGTACAAAAATGACATTTCTGAGATATCACAAACTATCAACAGGGTGTATATTCACTTATTACCACTTACAAACCTTCTAAACTTCAATTTTTACTAAATAAGACTGCTACTAAAAACAGGGATGTTACATTATGAATTAATGAATTATGGCATTTTCTTATTTTTGATTAGTATTGGAATGTGAGGCAAATAAAAAAATTGGTATTGGATTGTGAGAATTTTTTTTGGCATTTGTTTCTACCCAATTTTGTCAAGACCTATTTAAATTCTTTCTTTTTTTAAAAAAAATACATATAAAAAATCAAAAATAAAATAAATTTCAATCTAACTTATGATTTAGTTTTTAAAGAAAAAAATGAACCTGTGGATTTGTTTGAATATATATATATATATATATATATATATATATATATTAGAGGTTGAGACCTCTGGAGAAAAGAAAGAGAGAGCACGCAGAAGAACAAAACTAATATATATATATATATATATATATATATATATATATATATATTAGGCATTCACGTAGAAAAAGAGAAGGAAACCATAAAGGTTCACGTACATAGAGAAGCAAAAAAGAAGGAGTTCAAGCACGAGGTAAGTCTTTAAAAGTTTTCTATTTTTCCATCTATTCTTTGTTGCGATTGTTTTAATCCTTGTTTCTTAGCAAATTGTAACAATTTAGTATGCATGATTAAACAAATGAAATCCTTTCCCTAGGAAGATTTAATACTTAGTAACATAGAATTTCTTTTGATATTTGTTACTAACAGAGTTAGAGTATTACATTTGTAAGATAGAAAATAAAATTAATATTGGTATGTAACTAAAATTAAAATCTTTACGTTAGGGTTAATTTGTACCAGACGTCCTGTTAACCTATGTTTTAATTATTAGATCATAAAGTATTTTAGTAATACCAATAGGTAACAAAAATAAAAATCTTTATGATAGAGATTAATTTGGATGAGACGTTCTGTTAATCTATGTTTTAATCAATTTAGATTATAAGATATTCTGATAACTAAATTTAGAATCTTTATAGATTAATTTGGACGAGACGTTCTAAGTTTTAAGTTAATTTTTTTAACCATTAACAAAATTAAAATATTTATATTATGGAACAATTTGGACGAGACATCCTGTTGATCTAGGTCTTCAAATAAAATAATTTTTTTTAATTATTTCAAAATTAATTTAGACCATTAAGTTTCTTCTCTGTAAAAAATAAAATAAATAAATCTAAGGTTCTTTTATTCTTTTAAAATAATACAATATTTGAGGTCAATTTGAACAAGACGTCCTGTTGATTGATGTTTTTAAATCTCAATGTTTTTTACTTACTTCACATTTTTTAAACAATAATCAAAAAACTATGTAACCCTGATTTCCCCTCACGCTTGGGGGATACGTAGGAGCGAGAACAATTACTCTTGTCGGGCCCAGATTTAAAAAATAAACATATCTAATTTAAAAAATAATAAAATCATAACATTTTAAAGACGACCCGATTAATTTAATTTAGACGAGACGTCTTGTTAATCATCAAAATTATAATTTTATTTATTATGTCGACAATAAATCCACAGACATTGCTAAGAGGTTTAGATTATAAATTATTAGGATTATTCAAAAACTTAAACAATTTAGGATAATCGTTTAACACAGACAGTGAGAGGTGCTAATACCTTCCCCATATGTAATCAGACTCACGAACTTAAAATTTCAATTTAGGAGCAATACCTTTACATTAAGGTTTTTCTAATGTTTTACCTTAAAAATATTGGTGGCGACTCTATAGTTTCTGGAAGGAATCCGAGAACCTGATTTTCTTTTTACGGTCAGCCTCCCACCGCCATCCCGGTCGTGATAGGTTTTTCATATTTTTATTTGATTTTTATTTTTAAAAATGTGGACCAACCCGTAAGCTAGCCGGTGGGTTGGGTTGGGTTAAGAAAATTGACTCACTCAAAAAAACGAACCAGGTTAGGTTGGGTTATAAAAATTTTCAACCGTAGTGGTTGGCCCGTTTTGACAACTCTAATATGCAAAGATTATCCATATTGATTTTATCTCTCTTCCAACTAATTTCTTTTTACACATAACAAGATTAGAACAATTCACAACTTACTTACCACTCGACTATTTATTATAATTATTAGATTAAGCTATTCCAACCATATCCTTCTCGAAACTTAATAGTTTAGGTGAGATCCTTTAGAAGAATCAGGCTTTGTCGATCTTGTTTCCTGTGAGAGGAACAATTTATTTAATCTGGTATTTGAAAAATAAAATTAAAAATTACTTTATCTTTGTGATCAATTTAATTGAAATATCTTTATTGAAATATTATTATGTTATGAATCAATGTTGGATTGTGGTATTATTAAAAAGTTATTATTAGAATTAAAATATTCTTAACTAAGAATAGTTAAAAAACACGTTAAAAATATATTAGAACTAAACTCGATCTTTGTTCAAAGAAGATCCTTTTATTTATAAACAACTTTCCCCAATGAAAAAAAACACTCTTGGTCTCCTCTGTTGATCTTGTATTTTACGCTTTTTAACATTTATTGTAATTAAGATAAATCGGTGTAAGAAAACAGTAATAAAGCATTATTATATTTTTAATTAATTTTGGTATAAAAAATATTCTTTATACTGATTTAAAAATAAATGACGTAAAAGGTAGTTCAACAAAGAAGAGGTCAAGGAAACTGGTAAAGAAATCGAATCCGGAATATATCCTCCCTTAAAAATGTCGTTAATCACGTGATTTTCCAGCAATGATTGGGATTAATCCACTTTTTATTAATTGACTAATCCTAAGTATTGTAATCTAGTAAAGTAGAAATAGTCATCAACTTTATATTTCAAGTCGAATCAAACGCACACTCAGTGGTGCCTAATCATGCCCACCCTCTACAAACTTATGCATATCTCACTTTTACGGACACCATCTTCGTCGTCTTGCTCCGGTCTTGAGTGGGGTTGAAATTGAATCTTGATCACCACAAAAGCAAATTGGTGCATGTATTTTACGTGATGGAAATTCAATTTCTTGTTGGGAAATATTTTGATAAATGTTATTCGTGTAAACACTTCAATTTCTTTCCATAAAATATTTACTAAATTTAAAATTGTAAAACACATTTTTTATTTTAAATTGTTAAATTTCACCAGGATTAAACTTGTATACATTAGGATTTGATTTTAAAATTCACCAATATAAAAACTCTATCGGTGTTGTTATGTAAGTATCTCTAAAATGTATTTGTGGAGCCTTAAGACATAATAAACCTGACACTCAACTTACCCAAATTTTTATCTTATGATGTATTGAAAAGAAAACCAATTACAATGACAAAACTTGTTAAGTACTCAGGAATTTATAAACGAGCATTGCTAAGAATGGCCTAATCAAAACTTTATTAAGATAAACTTCATGTACCAAATCATTCTGCTACGTTATAGGCATTATATATAAACGCCTAGTGAGGATGAACTCTGGCACAATTTTTTAATTGATAACTTGATCCATTTGTATTAAAAAAATGATTTATTAGATATCTTGCTTTTATGATGACTAATTTTAGTTCCTAATCAAATTTTGTTCTGGAGTTTTTAATTAAATTAATTTGCATATTGCTAAGAAAGGAAAGCAGCCATACCTATCAATCACGGAACCGCTCGTATCTTTCCAGCAACTTGGCCATTGATTAAGTAGAAACCAATAAGATGAATGAGCTAGAGAATAAAAAATGTAGCTTCTCAATCCTTGAAAAGGACGGTTTATAATATAATGGCTTCTGATGAGCATTAGTTCATGCATGACATTGCACAATTTCCTTAAAGCATATGTGAAATATATACAAAATATATAAATAAATGTACTAAGAAGGATTAGTTTAATTCATAAAAAAATATTTTATGAAAATAAAATGAGAAATAAAGTTGTCCTCTTAAGGAAATATATATATATATATATATATATATATATATATATATATATATATATATATCACTAAAAGAAAACGTTTTAGTTGCTTGAGGAGGTTGCAGTGAAGCTCATCCCACAATGTAATTCAAATACATAATTTTAAAAATGAGTGCTGTTTCCGAAAGCGATGGACGTTCAGGTCCGACACCGAGGCTACCGCTGCAGCCTCCAGACATTCGAGAATCTTTCAAAGAGAAGGTACTGGGGAGGTTATCAGGGGAACCTGTAACATCCTGGTTTAAATTTAATTACCGATTAATGGTTGATTAGATTGATTGCTGATTGGAATAATAATAATAATAATAATAATAATAATAATAATAATAATAATAATAATAATAATAATAATAATAATAATATTAATGCCAGGTGGAGATTACACATGTGCCCTTGGTGGTGAAAAAGGAGTTTCGGTCCCCTCTCTCCCTCATTAATCACGCTGATGTGATTAGCATTGAATGAAGATGTGATTATTGATTGAGAGGGGTGCTGGCACAGAACAGAGTAATGATAATAGCTTCACTTTCACGTTTTCTCACCCACTCTCTATCCATTTTACTTTGGGGATATGCTGAAAACACTCTTGGGTTCTCTCCAGAATTTCCCTAGAGACTCTTCTTCTTCTTTGCTGTTCTTCTTCTTCTTCATCTTCTTCTTCTTCCACTCGAACGTTGAGTAGAACCTCGAGTGGGAAGTGGGAACAGCGTGGTGGAGAGAACGGCGTGGTACTGAGTGTTTGGGAGGCTGGGATCCTCCACTGTTCTTCCTGAACGTTGATGGGTGCTTGGAAACATGAAGTCCTTCATTGTTGGTAAGGACTGGGTTGTTCGAGTGTGGGAACAGCTTGGGAATCCTCCACTGGACCGAGTGAGGACAGCGTTGTGACTTGGAGGCTTGGCATGGAGTGTCTTGGTGGTAGAGCTGCTCGAGGAGGAAACAACGTTTGGTTCCTCCAAAGCTGAGAGAAGAGTGCTATGGAGGATGACTGAAGCAGGTCGTTCTGTTGAGAACGAGTGACTGAAAGATGATCGGTCGGATCTAGAAGCTCAAGGAGCTGCTGGAATCTTCATTCCAGGTAAGGGGGCTGATTTACATCTCAAATGTATGGTTTATGGACGGGTTCCGGGTGAAAATTACCTCACTGTGTTGTGTGGCATTTGTAATGTGTTGATTGTTATTTGCCGATTGAGTGATAGCCCGGACGTGTGTTGATGATGAATCATGTGGTGCATGTAGATTTCCGTCCATGAGATGTATGCAGAGTGAATGCATGTGCATGTTATTATGATTGTCGAGTGCATTATGCTGAGAGACAGTTGATAAATATTCACTTGTTGTTTTATATTAAAATGCATGTCGATGCTGAGTGTATGAGTTGGTTATATTGATCCCCGTGTGTGATTTGTGTTTAAATGCATGAAATCCTTGTCATTGTACATGCGAATGTCGAGTGCATAAGATGCGGACTGTTGTGATGATTCCCGTTTGGGATTTTATATTAAAAAGCATGTGATGCATATGATGAATGTGTGGATTGCCGAGTGTATGCAATACTGTGCTGAATTCCTTATGATTTTATAATGAATATGAGAATATAATAAAAGACCTTGGGTTGGACTCAAGGCAGTGCCAAGTGCACTAGTGTTGGACGCTTGATGAATAAGACCGTATGCATCTGATTCGCCACTGGAAATGCTTGGAGCATATAGCATTGGACGCTTAATATAGAGTCGGCAATCAGATGAATACGTGTGTAATTTAATAAAAGAGCTTGGGTTGGACTCAAGGCAATGCCGAGTGCATTAGCGTTGGACGCTTGATGAAAGACCTTGGGTTGGACTCAAGGCAAGCTTACCAAGTTGGACTCGAGGCTGCCCGTAACACTTCCGTTGTCGCTTGGAGTGACTGTGTTACATGTGAGGGCAAACGGTTTGCTACCAGTAAAATGGCCGGATCAGCTTAGAGCTGAGAAAAGGCTTGGAGCCTATGTTGCAACAATAAAATTAATAATGAATGATCGGATCCGACTGAAATGATGTGTACACACTTATAATTGTTATTAAGCTCAATGTGAATTGTGTGAATATGTGGATATGTTATTGAGAATAATGGCATTGATATAGCTTGGAATTGATATGATTAAATCCGAGTGGATGAATACATGTATATTGATGCTATGCCGAGTGCACACTTATATCCGAGTGGATGAATGCATGTATACTGATGCTATGCCGAGTGCACACTTATACTGTTGATGAGCTTATATGGTTGTATATATATATATATATGTGTGTGTGTGTGTGTGTGTGTGTAAATGCTGATGTGAATAGCATGATTAATATAGCCATGAATAATTGGAGTGAATTCCGACTAGGTGAATATCTGTACATTGGTATTGTTGCCGAGTGCAATGTGATGTTATGGCTGTGAGTATGTGAATGAGAATGATGTGAATTACTCAGTCTTGATCGAATTGCATGAATTTCGAGTGGATGATGTTATTAGAGTATTCATATTGAATGGCAGGGTGTATTATTGCTGATTGAATAATGTCATTGTATGGTTGAGAATTGAGGATTAAATCTGAGTCAATAACTGTCATTTAATATGTAAAAGCTCACCCCTACTGTGGCTATATTTTCAGTATATGCAGGTCAGACTGGGAATGATGAGATGGCCTCAAGTCCGAGTGATGAGCACTTAGATTGTTAAAGTGCATGTATGGTATACATTCTAAATACATATGTTAAAGCCTTGGCCGGCTCTTATGTAATCCATTGTCTAAACGTATTTATTTATATGGGTTGACTATCGGGATGTGAATAAGTATACATTTATACAAATATATATATTACGTTCATATGATGTTACTTACACCGACTGAGATGTGTTGTCGAATGAATAAATGTTAAGACTAGGTATTCAAATGGGGATATCGTTGGGAGAGCCATTTCCGAGTGAGGCTTTAGTGTGTGTGGTCCTCTTTTGAGTGATCAAGGATATATATCCCGAGTGGCTAAGTAATAAATAAGTCCGAGTAAGACTTAACTTGGTGAACTCCTCCGAGAGATAAGGTTTAAGCGATCTCCGAGTGAGAAAGATCAAAATATGTCGAGTGAAGAATGGGTAATGTACCTCTGAGTGAATTGAGGCTGAAATATATCGAGTGATATATGACTGGGAGAATATTCCGGGTGAGGGAAAGCTTATAGATTTTGAGTGGAATAACTGAGGGAATCATTTCCCGAGTGGAGATTAAATGCTTCCGAATGAAATGCGAATGTGAACTTCCTGAAATGAGTTTAGTATCTGGCTAAGTATGAATTTACCGAGTGAAGCATGACCCTAGGGGGGACAGTTCCCGAGTGAACTTAAGCCCAATTCCGAGTGACGGAATATCCGAGTGAATGGGTCCGCTTCAGCGAATGAGGATTCGCTCCAGCGAGAAAAGGGCTTGCTCAAGCGTTGTTTTTCCGCTGGGTTGTTAATCGAAGCTGGGTCTTGCCAGCGTGGCATCCTGACCCGGTCTTCCCTTCCTCTGGTCGGCTTTTGCTCGCTGACTTCCTTGTGATCGGTTTTCTGTCTTCCCTTACCTTCATTCTGTTTTATTTACCCGACTCCTATTCTAAGCTGATTTGTGGACGTTTGGAACGTTCTAAATTTTGGAAAAAATTTTCCTGGTCTCAGTTTTGTTCTTTAATTAAGTCGGGTTGTTTCATTTTGGTATCAGAGCGGACTTAAAAGGTCCAAGGCCAAGGTATGCCTACTCACAGTAGGCGGTTGCGTGCAATATGATCGGTTGTCATCATTGCTTGTGGTATTCTATTGGATTTGATATATGTTTAATCATGATTTGTGTGATTATATGCCTATGTGTTTTGTTGAGGACAGTAGTGAAAGGTACTACTGTTGAGATGTTGGTTTGGGGGTAGAGAGTTGTTACTACCTTGGTTCGGTTATTCATGAAATGCTTAGAGGTTATTCTAAGTCTGGGTTGATTAGAAGGGAATAAAGTGAGGAATGTTGAGACCTTCTTGTATATTGAGACCGAATTAGTTGGTTCGATCTCTTGTATAAGCCAAGTTAGTGGCTCATAGCCGAGGCATGATTGTTGAACGTGATGGGACTCACATGTGCGAGTTGATTAAATGAATAGTATTGAAGGAACCCCCTGGTGTGGTGTTTCCGATTCAACTGATCGGTTGTGCCATGTATAAGGAACGAGTTTTGTATTCCTTGGCATGAGAACCCTGAGTGATATATGATGTAAGTGAATTATTGCTGTTCCCTAAGTTGGGAATCCGAGTATGAGATAAGTGATTAGATGTGAAGTCAGATACATGTTAGATTGGAGTAGTGTCTCGGTCCTTGGTGTGTAAAAACCGAGTGAATGATTGGTTGATGCTAGGCCACTAGGTGTGGTGACCCCGTTGGTTGGGCATGATCCTGTATGATCGGATGTTATTGAGATGGATATCTGAGAAATTAGAAAACCGAGCGAATAGTTGATTGAATTATGACCCATAAGGTGTAGTAAACCCGATTGGATTTAGTATGATCTTGTACTGTCAGACTTTTTGGAACTAGGCCCTATGGTGGTCTATCTAGGCTCGGTGATGTTTGGATATTGTGGGAGTGCCCCACGATGGGTGTTAGGAAACCCCTGGAATTTCCGAGTCTGATAATCCGATTAACCTTATGGTTGTTGAGCCCGAGTAAAGTGATTGTGTGGTAACTCATTAAGGATTAAATCATCTTAAGGTGAAATTCAAATAATGAAGGTAATACCTGAAAGATAGTGAATGGTAAGATTGAAATCCGAGTATGTTTTGGTATTAAGTATGGTAATGATAGAACCCATGTGATGCTGATTGTACGTCCACTGGTGGATTGTGCTTATGATGGGTAAAAAGGTTTACTAATGCAGAAACCTGCTGCAAGATTGCAAGTTATATTGTAATCCGAGTTGTATACCTAAGGGAGTTTAGTGAATCATCTAGGCTTAAATTGATTAATGGTTGAAGATAAATGATGAAATGAGGGATTATTAGATTGTTAATCCATGGTTTTGTGATGGATAAGATCTAAGGAAGAGATATTTACTCGGTGAGGGCTGGAAGCCGACTGTCATTATACCATTTTATGGTGATAGTAACTGCTATTCGATGATTATCATCATGGGATTTGCACTAGATTGTGTGTAATGACGAGGTATATACCCTGTGAGGGTAGGAAATCTATTGCTAATATACCATTCTACCATAGTGGTAACTGATATTTCATGATTGTTGTTGCGTGATGTACCCTATATGGTGCATAATGATGATGTTGATGTAAATGTGTTGCTTATAGATTTGTGTGAATTGCCGTTAATTTTCATGTGAACTAGTATTATTTGAGAGAGTCTGGTCAGTGTAAGCGATAAGTGTGCAGAGTATCCTGTTCCAAGACGACTCTACATACCATAGGTATTGTGGCGGTGTACACTTTTACAGCGACTCTATGTAATTGTTGTGACCCTATAGGAATGAGACGTCATCCTATAAGTTGGATGCAGCAATTCATAATACGGGCAGGTGAGACTGTAGCTACTTATGGTGATGGTTTGAGTCTATCGGGCTGCTCTGAGCGAAGATGAGAATTGTGTTGAGTGGATAGTAAGTGGTAGTGTATCAGAATGAGGATAGAAGGTTTGTTTAACCTTGATGTGCTTACCTCCGAGAGAATCAGAGGTTATTCGGTATAAGTTGACTGTTAAAGTGATGTGAGTGGTGTTGAATGAGTAGTGGGGAATAGCGTATCAAATGAGGGTAGAAGATTTATTTTAACCCTTGTGAATTTGCCTCCGAAAGGATTAGAGGTCATCTTTGGTGTAAGTTGGCTATTGGCCAATAAGGTAATGATTGATTATTGAAATAGGAGTGTGATCCAGTCTGTCACTAAAATTGGAGGTTTTATGGGTTTAGCCGAGTAATACTGTGGATTCAGTGAAGGAATCATGGCCTTGAGCTGAGAAGAGCGATAATGCAAGAATTCGCTCGGAAAAGATTAGTATAATTTCGAATGTGAGAAAGTAGAGATGATTCCGAGTGAAATCTTTCTGGGAGAAAGAACTACTGAGTGAAGTTATGGTGTTCCGAGTGAAACATCATTATGGGAGTCATTACTAAGTTAAGGAATTATGTCCGAATGACGCTTTTGTGACAGGCAAAATCCGGGTGAAATATCCGAGTTGTGTGACTTTCGGGTGAAGTTTCCGAACATGGCACTTCTGAGTAGGGAAAAATCTGAGCGAAGTGTCTCTAGTGGTGACACTTTTGAGTGGAATGGTACCGAGTGGACGGTTCCAAGTAAAAAAGGCGTTAAGTGATAAATTTCTAAGTCTGTATGATATGCCCCTAATTAACCTTTTCCAAAGGAAGGAACTTCTAGGCAGAAAGTGGGACGTTGAATAGGTAAGTTTCCGAGTGAATAGCCCCAAGGGGAGTAGATACCCGAGAGGAGAATTTATTTGAGTTCGCACTCAGGTTGATGTGTTGAACTGCTGAACTCGAACGCAGGTACGATTACGATGTGGACTTGAATTCTGAGTGAAATTATTTGAGAGGAATTCTGGGAATAAATTACCTCCAAACTCCGAATAATATTTTTGAATGAGAAGCTCCGAGTGACATTCACAAGGAGTAAACATAGAATTAGCTGAAGGAATAGATAGGAATCTGAGATGTCAGAACCGAGTGTGGTGCCTGTACAAGGTAAATCCAGACAAACTGTGCTAATTGATGCACATGGAGAGCTCTTTTGAGTGTCTGTCTCAGTATTGTCAAAATACATCATAGTTTGGAGGAGAAATTTAGTAGTCGGATATTGAATATCTGAGGGTTTAATCCGAGATAAATCGGACAGTAGTGAGTATTGGGGGGGAATCGGTAATGTTACTTACCGACTCTATCTTCCCAGCTTATTGATTAACCTCCATAATGTCTCATGTGACATAATGTCGAACCTATAATCTGAGAGAGTCCATGGTTGTACCGAGTGACTTCCTTTGAATTTGAGGAGCTGACGGTGGATATATACCGATCAGCGTTGAGAATATAAGGCCGGACGACCATGGGACTAGGAAGTGCCATTGGTTATGGTGAACTGGTAGAGCTGAATGGGGTAAATTGTACGTTGGAATGTGAGCCCTAAATGTATTGAACCCTATGAAGGGTTGGAGCGGTCTATAAACCGCTTGAGAAGCCAAGCTAAGCCGATTGGAATTATGAAGCGATCGGTGAATGCTAGAAAAATCAAAGATGATCAATTGTTCTAGAGGGGCATGACAGTGATATTTCGAGCTGTTATTGAGGCAAATATATGTTTGAATTTCGAGGACGAAATTCTTTGAAGGAGGGGAGTAGTGTAACATCCTGGTTTAAATTTAATTACCGATTAATGGTTGATTAGATTGATTGCTGATTGGAATAATAATAATAATAATAATAATAATAATAATAATAATAATAATAATAATAATAATAATGCCAGGTGGAGATTACACATGTGCCCTTGGTGGTGAAAAAGGAGTTTCGGTCCCCTCTCTCCCTCATTAATCACGCTGATGTGATTAGCATTGAATGAAGATGTGATTGTTGATTGAGAGGGGTGTTGGCACAGAACAGAGTAATGATAATAGCTTCACTTTCACGTTTTCTCACCCACTCTCTACCCATTTCACTTTGGGCATATGCTGAAAACACTCTTGGGTTCTCTCTAGAATTTCCCTGGAGACTCTTCTTCTTCTTCTTGCTGTTCTTCTTCTTCTTCTTCATCTTCTTCTTCTTCCACTCGAACGTTGAGCAGAACCTCGAGTGGGAAGTGGGAACAACGTGGTGGAGAGAACGGCGTGGTACTGAGTGTTTGGGAGGCTGGGATCCTCCACTGTTCTGCCTGAACGTTGATGGGTGCTTGGAAACATGAAGTCCTTCATTGTTGGTAAGGAATGGGCTGTTCGAGTGTGGGAACAGCTTGGGAATCCTCCATTGGACCGAGTGAGGACAGCGTTGTGACTTGGAGGCTTGGCATGGAGTGTCTTGGTGGTAGAGCTGCTCGAGGAGGAAACAACGTTTGGTTCCTCCAAAGCTTAGAGCAGAGTGCTATAGAGGATGACTGAAGCAGGTCGTTCTGTTGAGAACAAGTGACCGAAGGATGATCGGTCGGATCTGGAAGCTCGAGGAGCTGCTGGAATCTTCATTCCAGGTAGGGGGGCTGATTTACATCTCAAATGTATGGTTTATGGACGGGTTCCGGGTGAAAATTACCTCACTGTGTTGTGTGGCATTTGTATTGTGTTGATTGTTGTTTGCCGATTGAGTGATAGCCTGGACGTGTGTTGATGATGAATCATGTGGTGCATATAGATTTCCGTCCATGAGATGTATGCAGAGTGAATGCATGTGCAAGTTATTATGATTGCCGAGTGCATTATGCTGAGAGACAGTTGATAAATATTCACTTGTTGTTTTATATTAAAATGCATGTCGATGCCGAGTGTATGAGTTGGTTATACTGATCCCTGTGTGTGATTTGTGTTTAATTGCATGAAATCCTTGTCATTGTACATGCGAATGTCGAGTGCATAAGATGGGGACTGTTGTAATGATTCCTGTTTGGGATTTTATGTTAAAAAGCATGTGATGCATATGATGAATGTGTGGATTGCCGAGTGTATGCAATACTGTGCTGAATTCCTTATGATTTTATAATGAATATGAGAATATAATAAAAGACCTTGGGTTGGACTCAAGGCAGTGCCGAGTGCACTAGCGTTGGACGCTTGATGAATAAGACCGTATGCATCTGATTCGCCACTGGAAGTGCTTGGAGCATATAGCGTTGGACGCTTAATATAGAGTCGGCAATCAGATGAATACGTGTGTAATTTAATAAAAGACCTTGGGTTGGACTCAAGGCAAGCTTACCGAGTTGGACTCGGGGCTGCCCGTAACAATTCCGTTATCGCTTGGAGTGACTGTGTTACATGTGAGGGCAAACGGTTTGGTACCAGTAAAACGGTCGGATCAGCTTGGAGCTGAGAAAAGGCTTGGAGCCTATGTTGCAACAATAAAATTAATAATGAATGATCGGATCCGACTGAAATGATGTGTACACACTTATAATTGTTATTGAGCTCAATGTGAATTGTGTGAATATGTGGATATGTTATTGAGAATAACGGAATTGATATAGCTTGGAATTGATATGAGTAAATCGAGTGGATGAATGCATGTATATTGATGCTATGCCGAGTGCACACTTATATCCGAGTGGATGAATGCATGCATACTAATGCTATGTCGAGTGCACACTTATACTATTGATGATCTTATGTGGTTGTATATATATATATGTGTAAATGCTGATGTGAATAGCATGATTAATATAGCCATGAATAATTGGAGTGAAATCCGACTGGGTGAATATCTGTACATTGGTATTGTTGCCGAGTGCAATGTGATGTTATGGCTGTGAGTATGTGAATGAGAATGCTGTGAATTACTCAGTCTTGATCGAATTGCATGAATTCCGAGTAGATGATGTTATTAGAGTATTCATATTGAATGGTAGGGTGTATTATTGCTAATTGAATATTGTCATTGTATGGTTGAGAATTGAGGATTAAATCTGAGTCAATAACTGTCATTTAATATGTAAAAGCTCACCCTTACTGTGGCTATATTTTCAGTATATGCAGGTCGGACTGGGAATTATGAGATGGCCTCAAGTCCGAGTGATGAGCACTTAGATTGTTAAAGTGCATGTATGGTATACATTCTAAATACATATGTTAAAGCCTTGGCCGGCTCTCATGTAATCCATTGTCTAAACGTATTTATTTATATGGGTTGACTATCGGGATGTGAACAAGTATACATTTATATAAATATATATATATTACGTTCATATGATGTTATTTATACCGACTGAGATGTGTTGTCAAATGAATAAATGTTAAGACTAGGTATTCAAATGGGGATATTGTTGGGAGAGCCATTTCCGAGTGAGGCTTTAGTGTGTGTGGTCCTCTCCCGAGTGATCAAGGATATATATCCCGAGTGGCTAAGTAATAAATAAGTCCGAGTAAGACTTAACTTAGTGAACTCCCCCAAGAGATGAGAGGTTTAAGCGATCTCCGAGTGAGAAAGATCAAAATATGCCGAGTGAAGAATGGGTAATGTACCTCCGAGTGAATTGAGGCTGAAATATACCGAGTGATATATGACTGGGAGAATATTCTGGGTGAGGGAAAGCTTATGGATTCCGAGTGGAATAACTGAGGGAATCATTTCCCGAGTGAAGATTAAATGCTTCCGAATGAAATACGAATGTGAACTTCCTGAAATGAGTTTAGTATCTGGCTAAGTATGAATTTACCGAGTGAAGCATGACCCTAGGGGGGACAGTTCCCGAATGAACTTAAGCCCAATTTCGAGTGACGGAATATCCAAGTGAATGGGTCCGCTTCAGTGAATGAGGATTCGCTCCAGCGAGAAAAGGGCTCGCTCAAGCGTTGTTTTTCCGCTGGGCTGTTAATCGAAGCCGGGTCTTGCCAGCGTGGCATCCTGACCCGGTCTTCCCTTCCTCTGGTCGGCTTTTGCTCACCGACTTCCTTGTGATTGGTTTTCTATCTTCCCTTACCTTCATTTTGTTTTATTTACCCGACTCCTATTCTAAGCTGATTTGTGGATGTTTGGAACGTTCTAAATTTTGGAAAAAATTTTCCTGGTCTCGGTTTTGTTCTTTAATTAAGTCGGGTTATTTTAGAACCACAGAAGATTGCAAATCTCATTACGAATGGAGTCATGACACTGGATAAGGGCAATAGGCTGCTACCTAGGTTCACTATTTAGGAGGATGAATTCTAAAGACTCTGTCAACCGTAGAAGGAGTGCTTAGTGGTGAAACTACTGGGGAAGACGCTAGGTTTAACTTCATGAAGGAGAAACTAAGACAGGTTTGGAAGTTGACTGGGGATTTTGACTTGTAGATGTTGGTCATGGTTTCTTTTTGGTCAAATTGGACTTAGTGTCAAAAAAGAAGCAGGTAATAACAGAGGGGCCTTGGCTTATCTTTGATCATTATCTTTCGGTAATGAATTGGCATCCTGATTTTTTGGCGTCACAAGAAAAAATTGATAAAACCTATGTATGACTTTGCTTTCTAGGGTTGGGACTTGAGTACTATAATGAGAGTGTACTCCTAACACTGGCCTCTGCGGCAGGCACTCCATATAAAGTGGATATACGCACGCTGGGGATGGAGAGAGGCCGTTTAGCTCGGGTGTGCCTGGCGATCGAACTTGACAAACCGATTGTTGGAAAATTCTTCTTACGAAACACGTGGTACAATATCATTATAAAACATTGGATCTCCTGTGTGCATCATGCAGGAGGTATGGTCATCTGTCACGACAGTGCCTGGAGGTCAGACCGAAAATTCAAGAACCGGTTTGCTGACAGGGGCGAAGGTGATGCCATATAATCAGGGAATTAAGAGTAATTCGGAGGACTCAGTTATGTGCGAAGAAATAATTACGCCGGAAATCACGCATGGGGATTGGATAATTGTGAAGAGAAATAGGAAATCTAGGAACTTGGCCATTATCAAGGAGGATAGAGGAAGATTGGATATAGGGAGATTGGATTTGGGTAAATCCTTTAATTAAGGCAGATTTGAGCCAATCTCCTTAGAGAATAAGGGGCCTACTAGCTTAAAGACACAAACTTCGCACTCCAAACGACCTTGTAACTTGGTGCTTCTAGGGCCCATATGTTCCCTATAGAAGAATTGGCCCCTGATACTCGCGATATTTCTTTCACGATAGGGGTCATGCAGTCGCATGCACATGAACGTGCTCGTGAGAAGAAGACCTTGAAAACCATGCAAAACCTAGTGCCATCTCTTTCGATGGTCTCGGAGCCTGCGGATGCTCTACAATTCCGGTTTAGGGCTCACCCTTCCCAAGTTCAGTCGGTGTATAGGTAGAGAGATCAACCTGGTGATTGAAGTTGCATATGTAAGTATGCAAAGTAATTTTGATGAATGACAAAGTATTCATGATGATGATGAAATGGCAAAGGTTCAGAAACAAGAAGGTTTAAGAACAAAGACAATGGCTAAGAACAAAGAGATGAAGATGCCTTACAAAGAGTTAAAGAAACAGGAGCTATGGAAAACAAGGTTGATGTCATGAACTTAAATCATGAAGAACAAGCTCATAAGTTGAAGAAAAATCAAGGAAACAAGGTATGAGGATCAAAGGAACAAGCCATGGGTCAATACATATCAAATCAAGAGATCCAAGAAATGATGAAGGACACGCTCCCAAATGATCAAAGAATCAAGAAAGCAATGCATGAAGATAAAGGAAAGGATCCATGAAGCAAATGAATCAAGAAAGCATATGGAAAAACATCAAAACAGCATTGCCTGAATCGATTCACACACGAATGAATCGATTCAGAGCCCTGGAAGTCACAAAAACTTGGAAACAGAATGTCCTGAATCGATTCACCAAGGCCTGAATCGATTCACATGAAGCTGACAGCCCAGGAATTCAAAACAGAACATCCTGAATCGATTCACCAAAGTCTGAATCGATTCACACGCTCCTGGAAGCCCAAAATGCCCAAATCAGAATGTCTGGAATCGATTAAAAAACGTATGAATCGATTCACAAAGTGGGAAACATCATTAAAAAGACATTTTTAGTGGGAAACAGAGACCCATAATCTATGGCATGCGTGGGGAACAACCTGGAGCTCATTTGCAACGGCTAGAAGCTCTAAAATGGCTATAAATGGAGCATGAATTCAAGCAAGAGAAAGGTGAGAGACCAAGGTACAACACAAGGAAATCAACATTCTTCTTCTGGAGGTCTTTTGATTTAATTTCTCTTGTATATTCTGCAACTCTTGTTTCTAAACTTGCATATTGCTTAAGAGTTGTTAGATTGTGAGTTTCAATTTGCATATCCTCTCTTGTGAGAGTTTAGATTTTGAGAGAGCTTTCATTTGCTTATCTACTCTATTAAGAGAGTTTATTGATTGTAAACCAAACACCAAAACACCAAAGTTGTTTCACTCTAGGATTGAGTGGTCACAAAGGTTGGGGTTCAACCTTTGGGTATTGAGAGATTGTGAGATTGGGTGGGTTTCCCTTTGCTTGTGAGAATTAAGTTCTTGAGTGTGGGACACTAGGAAGCTGCAATTGCTCAAAGCTTGTATCTCAAATCTTCAATAGTGGAATCCTTCAAGTGGGTTGCTTGAAGGCGAGACGTACACCGGGTTGGTGGAACTCGTTAAATTTGGTTTGCATTTCTCTCTACCTTGAACTCCTTATACAACTGCGCATATAAACTGTTTATTGAAATGCATGAGCTAAATATGTGAATCAAAGTTATTGTTCAAGTAGAATACTTAACTCTGCATGCCAAGTGTTTGATAATTTGCTTAAATCAATATTTGGTGAAGTTCTTCAAAACTGGAAATTGCTATAACTTACTAAATATCTAATACATTGTTTCCTATTAAGTCTTGTGTGATACTTACTTGATTGCTATTACTTCTCACATTCACACAAGGTGTTTGATAACTTGAATGAGCTGAATCTTTATAGGAAACATCACATTATTGATAAATAAATCTGTGCACTCCAACTGTTTGATAAATTGTTTAAAATAACCTATCTTGTTTATCACTCTTATAGCTAAATACTGTCATTGCACATCAAGTGTGTCATAGTGTGATATGTGCATAAAAGTGGTTGTCTCTTCATCATTGTATCATTTGTATATTACTAACCGTTTTGAAAGGGATTCCGCGCGAAAATTTGAAATACTCAATTCACCCCCCTCTTGAGTATCGAGGCCTTGGCTAACAAGTGGTATCAGAGCTTGACTCTTGCCCAAGGCTTAACAGCTGCAGGAGATCAAGATGGCCTCCACTTCATATGATGCATTTCCACAAAATGGCACACTAAATAGACCACCAATCTTCAATGGCAAGGACTATGCTATTTGGAAAGAAAGGATGAAAATCTTTATCCAAGCCTATGATCTCAAGGTATGGAATGCTATTCAATTTGGTCCTTTCATTCCTAAGCATATTGTTAATAATGTAAAGTGCATGAAGCCCATAAACTTATAGACTAAGGAAGAAGAAAGAAAGGTACAATTTAATCATAGAGCTAAAATTCTTATCACAATAGCATTAGAACCTAATGATGTTTCTAGAGTTATTACTTGTGACAATGCTAAAGAAATGTGGGAAACTCTTAAAACAATTTATGAAAATGCTAATGATAATAAAGATGCAAGGATTAGCACTCTTTCTAGCAAACATGAAGAATTCAAAATAGATTCGGAAGAAGAGACCATGGAATCGAAAGTGGAATTTACCAATCTTTGCCTTATAACAAAACACTCTGAAGATGGTGAGGTAAGTTCTCTAAACGAATCTAGTGATGATGAAAGTGAATTTGATAAAGATGAATTGCTAGAAGCTTTTGAAGAGTTACATGAAAAATTTGTTTTATTATCAAAGAAATATGCATGCTCTAAACAAACCATTTTGACTCTTGAAAAAGAATTGCATGATGTTCACATAGAAAAAGAATATCTTAGAGGTCAAAATGATGAATTAGTAGCTTCAAATGTATCTCTTAGAACTTGTAATGATAATAATGATTGTGTGCTTATTGATAAATGTATGCTTCTTGAAAAAGAGAATAAAGAATTAAAAGAAGCACTTAGTAAGCTCACACATAGTCAAACACTTCTAAGTGCACCTATTGAAAATCAAAGGCATACACTTGATAGAAGAAAAATAGGTCATTACAAGAACCATTGTGCATCTTACAAAGAAAAATCCAAATCCTCTCTAAGATGCACAAACCATGAAAGAAAAGAGAACTCTATGTCCAATTGTTTTAAAAGAAAGCACATAGAACATGATAGGAACCATTACAATTCTACTATGACTTATTCTTTGGATGCAACATGTTTTTATTGTGGAACATATGGCCATATATCTTCTAATTGTTTTATAAATAAATCCCGTCAAAAATGCATGAGAAAGGTATGGATTCTAAAAACTACATTGAAATCCTAAACTAACAAGGAAGGACCCAAATCTCAAAGGGTACCTCAAAATTTTGAAATCTTGTAGGTAAACTTCAAAGCAACAACTTCTCATTGATGGATGACCAAATCTCATGGCCTAAGGAGATATCAAGTATCTCAATCTCCATTCCAAAAGGCAAAGGAGAAGAATAAAGCAAGCCAAGATTATGATGACTCATCATACATCTAGAAGGAAATTGAAGTTTTGTAAATACCCTTTAAACAAAGAGATGAGAAAGAAACTTCAATGAAACTCACACAAATTGGATTGCACCAAGACAAAATTCAATGGACAAACACTAAAGGTGATACAACAAAAAGGTATGAATACTCATCATACAATTTATACGAATGCTCATGAATCTTGATATGTGAATATCTAACCTTGACTTGATATGTAAGTTTAAGCATGAAAGGTGTTATGTTTTGAGATAAATGAATGAATAATCTTAGAACCCCTTAAACTCGTGAAAACCTAAGGATCAATAGTGCTCATACATGATGATTAATGATTAGTAATGATTGATGATGAGTTTGATGAATGATTGCTTGAATAACATGGTACATGAAAATCTTGAGATTAAAGATGATTATGCACAAACATACATGAATCTTTGATAATGTTTAAACCCTTGATGATACATAAACTCTTGATAATATATCATGAATTCTTGGTTAATATTTTGATTCTTAATGATGCATGAATTTTTGATTGAATATGAATTTTTGATGATGTATCATTTATATGTTGTTTAACTAGTGGTATCTAAATAACAAACATCTTCCTTCAACAATGATATGAATTGAATTAGTAAGAGGAAGAGATCATGAGGACATAATCTTGATTATGTACTTGTCACTATGCCTTGATAATGAATACACATATTGCGTGTACAAGTGGTATCTATGCTTTGACAATCTATGCAATTATATTCCTAGAGATAAAGCATGTATGTTACAATAAGTGATTGCCTAGACTTTAACTTCATGATTGTAACATCATAAGCATGAACATGATGATATGTTAAGAAACAATGCATGATATGATAAGTGATAATGCATGCCATGATCAAATACCATGCTTGGGCAAGTGATATCCATCTTGATTCACTCTATAATTCTCATCTATGTCGTATGTTGGATGATGCATTCAAAAGTATTACATCATTGAGATTGAAAAGAATTTTTGAACTACTTTATGAAGAATGATGTATGCTTGAATAATAACAATCTTGTGGTAAATGCCTAACTTTTATTAGTTGATATCAAGAGCTTAAATTGGCTAGTCAATCAAGTGGTATCATACATGACATCAAGATAATAAGTGGTATGACATACATGGCAATGAATATATGACTTGCAGCCACATTATGATCATGAAATGTTTTTGTGACTTGTCTCTATATGTTACTAATTATCTATGCAAAATGCTTTCTCCTACATATTTGATAAATGCCATATGTGCCCTAGGTAAATGATTGACTAGACTTATATATAACAAAAGAATATATATATATTGGCATATGTTTGCATGAGTAAGCCAACAAGTTGTATTAATCATTCCATCTTTGCTTTGATACCTAGACATAAGTGAAATTGCATTAATAAAGTGGTATCAACATCTATATTTATCCTTGTTAAATTGCATGATTAAAGGGGAGTTTCATAACATTTCTCTCTAACATGTGATATCTATTGATGATATGTTATCTCCTTATCAAGTGGCATGAAAAATTGAGCAAATCATTTTTAGAAAACTCTCTTTCCAAAACAATACTGCATCAAAGACCCAAAATTGGTACAAACTCTTGTGGACTCAATACTATTAACAAAATGCTTTGCAAAGAGTTTGTTAAGGTTATATAGGATGACTCAAAATGGAAGATCAAACTACCAAACTGGGCGAGTAAAGAATTGTTCAAGGAATATAACATGGATGAAGCAAAATGCCACACAAGGATGTGAAAAAGGGCATAAAACTTGCAAAATACCAAGGTATGATTTGTTTACTCTACCACTATACTCTGTGAATTATACAAATCATATTAACAAGTGGTATGAATAACAAATCTCACGAGCTGAATATATCACTTTATCCCTGCTCTGATACCTAGATATATGTATACATTGTTGAAAAATCTTCTATGTTACTACTCTGATACCTAGAAATGCATCAAGCAATATTAATGAAATGATTAACAAGTGGATTGTTATATGCAATGGTATCTAACCTTTGAGTGGTATCTATTCATATTATGGTATCTATTATTTCAACAGTGGTATCTATTAAATATGCTTTAAAAAGTAAACAAATGGTATCAGACTTGATTAAATTGACCTACAAGTGATATCAAACTTGATTAAATTGGTATAATCAATTTCACATGCTAATAAGTGGTATACTCTCTACAAGTGGTATCAATTACAGTAGTAAGGGGGAGTATACACATGAATGATTATCCTTGATTTCACTTCTCTGTAATTACATTTATGGCACTCATGCTTTTACTCAACTAATATGCTTACTGGGAAGAATATCATTGCGAGTTTTGATAATGCCAAAATAGGAGAAAAAGTATGTGCTTATTTGAAGTAATTATGAGCTTATATGCCTATCCTAATTGAGAAAATTACTTGCTTACTTATAATTGACTTGTTTACCACTGTGCAAGTAATGATATGTGTGCTTAATCATGTGACGCCTCTCATACTTGAAAAAAAAAATACTCACTACATGATTAAAATAAGTTAGCAATCAATCATATGCTTACTTGATGAATAAATTATGTGATTGCTTATTGACTCTAGATGCAATAAAATGGTATATAACATTGATCATGCTTTAAGCTTTGATTTGAAATCCATATGAAATACTTGCCCTAAATCTCTCTTATTCAAATAAATGAGCTTATATGTTGATGGCATAGATTATGACTAAGTTAATGATCTTTTTGATGATGCCAAAGGGGGAGAGATTAGTGGAAGTATTAGTAAAGAGAATAGGATGTCATTTATGCTGAAAAAGGGGGAGAGATATCATGCTTAGGGCATGTTTCCATCATTTGATATGTTTAAAACAATTGGCATAAGTTACAAGATTAAGGGGGAGGATAACTCTTAACTAGTATTCATTACATCATATAGGGGGAGAATACATATAAACATTGATTGTCATTATTCTATAAAACTAACACCCCACGAGATGAACATTGGTTGTCATCATCAAAAAGGGGGAGAATGTGTTTAAATGTTGAAACAGGTTTTGATAATGACAAACGTGAAGACTAAGGCAAAGACTCCTAAAGAAAGAAAGGATATTACCATAAAGCCAATATGATGAATTTACAACACATGAATACAAGCAACATGTAAAATCAATTGTCATCATCAAAAATGGGGAGAATGAAGTTGCATATGTAAGTATGCAAAGTAATTTTGATGAATGACAAAGTATTCATGATGATGATGAAATGGCAAAGGTTCAGAAACAAGAAGGTTTAAGCACAAAGACAATGGCTAAGAACAAAGAGATGAAGATGCCTTACAAAGAGTTAAAGAAACAGGAGCTATGGAAAACAAGGTTGATGTCATGAACTTAAATCATGAAGAACAAGCTCATAAGTTGAAGAAAAATCAAGGAAACAAGGTATGAGGATCAAAGGAACAAGCCATGGGTCAATACATATCAAATCAAGAGATCCAAGAAATGATGAAGGACACGCTCCCAAATGATCAAAGAATCAAGAAAGCAATGCATGAAGATAAAGGAAAGGATCCATGAAGCAAATGAATCAAGAAAGCATATGGAAAAACATCAAAACAGCATTGCCTGAATCGATTCACACACGAATGAATCGATTCAGAGCCCTGGAAGTCACAAAAACTTGGAAACAGAATGTCCTGAATCGATTCACCAAGGCCTGAATCGATTCACACGAAGCTGACAGCCCAGGAATTCAAAACAGAACATCCTGAATCGATTCACCAAAGTCTGAATCGATTCACACGCTCCTGGAAGCCTAAAATGCCCAAATCAGAATGTCTGGAATCGATTCAAAAACGTATGAATCGATTCACAAAGTGGGAAACATCATTAAAAAGACATTTTTAGTGGGAAACAGAGACCCATAATCTATGGCATGCGTGGGGAACAACCTGGAGCTCATTTGCAACGGCTAGAAGCTCTAAAATGGCTATAAATGGAGCATGAATTCAAGCAAGAGAAAGGTGAGAGACCAAGGTACAACACAAGGCAATCAACATTCTTCTTCTAGAGGTCTTTTGATTTAATTTCTCTTGTATATTCTGCAACTCTTGTTTCTAAACTTGCATATTGCTTAAGAGTTGTTAGATTGTGAGTTTCAATTTGCATATCCTCTCTTGTGAGAGTTTAGATTTTGAGAGAGCTTTCATTTGCTTATCTACTCTATTAAGAGAGTTTATTGATTGTAAACCAAACACCAAAACACCAAAGTTGTTTCACTCTAGGATTGAGTGGTCACAAAGGTTGGGGTTCAACCTTTGGGTATTGAGAGATTGTGAGATTGGGTGGGTTGCCCTTCGCTTGTGAGAATTGAGTTCTTGAGTGTGGGATACTAGGAAGCTGCAATTGCTCAAAGCTTGTATCTCAAATCTTCAATAGTGGAATCCTTCAAGTGGGTTGCTTGAAGGCGAGACGTACACCGGGTTGGTGGACCTCGTTAAATTTGGTTTGCATTTCTCTCTACCTTGAACTCCTTATACAACTGCGCATATAAACTGTTTGTTGAAATGCATGAGCTAAATATGTGAATCAAAGTTATTGTTCAAGTAGAATACTTAACTCTGCATGCCAAGTGTTTGATAATTTGCTTAAATCAATATTTGGTGAAGTTCTTCAAAACTGGAAATTGCTATAACTTACTAAATATCTAATACATTGTTTCCTATTAAGTCTTGTGTGATACTTACTTGATTGCTATTACTTCTCACATTCACACAAGGTGTTTGATAACTTGAATGAGCTGAATCTTTATAGGAAACATCACATTATTGATAAATAAATCTGTGCACTCCAACTGTTTGATAAATTGTTTAAAATAACCTATCTTGTTTATCACTCTTATAGCTAAATACTGTCATTGCACATCAAGTGTGTCATAGTGTGATATGTGCATAAAAGTGGTTGTCTCTTCATCATTGTATCATTTGTATATTACTAACCATTTTGAAAGGGATTCCGCGCGAAAATTTGAAATACTCAATTCACCCCCCCTCTTGAGTATCGAGGCCTTGGCTAACAGTGATCAGGAGGGCTTGGTTACCTTGAGACAGAAGCCGCTCGAGAGGAGTTCTTGTTGATGGTTGGTGTCTTCCCCCTCAGTGCATCATGAATAGTACACCTTTAAATATTGTTGCATGGAATGTTCATGGTGCGCTGAATAAGCGTGGTCAACATCATGGTAAGGAGCTAATCCATCATTATCACCCAGAGCTATATATGGTCATCGAGACTCATTGCCAATTCACGCAAGCAGAACCCTTTTGGAGGCAACTAGGACTTAAAAAGAAGGGCATTATGGAGGCCGCTAGTCATAGTGGGGGGATTTGGGTGCTTTCTGTGACATCCTAATTTTTAGAGAAAAATTTTCTCGAATTAATTAGAAAATATCCTGGATCCATAATAAAAACACTCCCTTATATGAAGATAAGAGAGCTGGCCCCATGGCCAAGAAGAAAAAGACAGGGAAGGCAAGGGAATTGAAACCATTCACACGGAAGCACCGACAGCGCCTGAGCGAACCACAATACAGTGTGTACTCGCTCAAGCGAGATCCGACTCCGCTTGAGCGAGGCCGACCAACTCGCTCGGGCGAACGCCCCTTCGCTTAAGCGAAACCGACCCCAAGCCTTCCAATAACACACACTCGCTGGAGCGAAGCCTTCATTCGCTAAAGCGAGAAGCCACACTCGGCATTCCCATCACTCGGGGTTCAGAGTACCACTCGCTCGGTAAATGATCCATCTTATCATACTTAGCCATCATTTTCTATCTTCGAGGTCACACACATAACTTACTCGGTAATTGAGGGTTATTTCACTCGGGTCCATAAATCTTCCCTCACTCAGATATTTGCCAACCAAACACCACTCGGTGTATTTAACCACAATTCAATCAGGAATGCACTTCACATTCATTACTCGGCAGAAACTCACATCTCTCACTCGAAGAACACTATGGCCTTTCCTTCACTCAAAAGGGGTCTCTACAATCATACTCCAATCAGGATATTCAGTTTGAATCAGAGTCTCCACCCACACAGAATTCCACTCGGTAATCTCACTCCAAAACCGAGTCATCTCAATCAGTCTCTCACTCAGCAATTGATATCTTATTCAATCGGAGAAACCATTAAGTCCCACTCGGACTTGCTCAGATCCTAACCACTCAGGATGTGGAATCTCTTTCACTCGGATTTTACATGAATCACATACTTAGAGTATATTCTAATCTCAATCCATTACAACAACTCTTCTCTCGGAAGAGGATCACTCGGATTTCCACTCGGATTACTCGAATCATTCCCCACTCGGTATTTACCCATGTTTTCCACTCAGAATCCACAAGAGCTACCAACACACAGAAAGAGTCTCACAGATGAGTCACACTCGGATATGGAGTAACATACATAAGACTCACTCAGAGAAGCATCTAAGCCACTTATATTTCACTCAGGATTCATTAACTTAGGAATATTCATACAACATCATTTCTGAGTCAGTATGAAGCATCAAATCAACATAAATCACTTATATAAATTTATTCTCTAATTCAAAGTCCGACTACCAATTCAACAATACACTTCCACCGAGTCACAACCTTGTTATCAATATAACATATATATGTATATACATACGCATACACTCGGATACTTATTATCTTGATACTTTCCATCATCAACACAATCAGTCGGTAATACATATAATACCATTCACTCGAAGTATATATATATTAACATGCTCTCGGAATCCAGTACATATATTTCATATTCATTATACAACATTGTTATAAGCCGGCCAAGGCTTTTAAACAACTAAAGACACTCGGTACATTACATTATGTACACAGCCTCATCAATAAATACCCAACACTCGGGTTAAGGCCATCACATCATCCAAACCGACCTGCATACACTGAAAAATGATGTAGGGGTGAGCATTACATATTAAATGACAGATATTGGCTCGGATTAATCATGGAATCAGCATTACAATAATACAGAAATATCATCAATCATTCAACATACACTGCCATTCAACATAAGCATTCACAAACATCTTCCGATCGGGATTTCACCCATTTCACTCAGCTATAATGCTCAACTCACTCTTCTACCAGTATACTGATCCACTCGGATTTCACTCAACTCCGAGCCCTGCTCGAGGAGTATGCCTGAGCCCAGCTCCAGGACTTAATCATATTTTCACATATCTCATCATCTGATTGCCGATCGGTAATAGAAGTCCAACGCATTCCAGTGGCGAATCAGATGCATACGATTTCATTCACTCGGCGTCCCACGCCAATGCACTCGGCATTTCATCAAGCGTCTCATTTCACGCTTAGTGCCCTAGGCACTGCCCCGAGTCCAACTCGAGGTCTTTCATCATATTTAACATTAGGACCCCGTCCTCTTCACTCGGGATTATACCCTTGTGGCACCCCGTAAGGTGTTTCATTTCACAATAACTCAAGAACACGTATGCATATATATTCAATTCATATTCATTCGATTGCCTACTCGGAAATCTGCGTTCAACACTCTATGCACTCGGCATTTTCACAGCGAATCAGATGACTCAGCCCACATCACATCCACTCAGCAATCACTATGCCATTCACTCGGCAATCACTATGCCATGAGCCTCACATTCATGGGATCCATTTGGCCTTAGCATTTCTAAGCCTCACACTATTTTATATATATAATTCCACTCGGAATCTAACCCCAATAAACATCCCATGCTTTTACATATGATATTTCACTCAGATTGTCCTCTATTACTCGGATGTATCCTTTTCCATAAGCTCTCATGCTTTTATATAATAAGCCTACTCGACATTTATCATCACAGTCCCCATTCATTCATTCATCAAGATCATATACATCAACAAGCATCATATACATTTAAATGTACCATTACACACAGGGACTAATAGAGGACCACACCATGCACTCAGCATTCATAAATTCATACATCATGCATCTCATACATATATCAAAACATCATCAAGTATATCTCCATGCATTTCATGGACGGAAACAATAGCATCAAACCAAGCATATCCATCATGCATATCTGGGATACTAACCACTCGAAAATCAACAAGCAACATATCAAATATAACACATCACAGTATAAACATTTCACCCGGAAACCCATCCATAACCTATGCATTTGAGATGCAAAGCCCCCTTACCTGGAATGACGTTCCAGAAGTCACATGGGCCACTCGGCCCGGCCACAGCAGCACTCTGCTCGGCATTCCAGTAGTGGGAAAAGCCACACAGCTTCCCAGTCAATCTGCAACACGCTTCTCAACAACCAAGTATCAAACATTACCCTTTCGCTCAAGCCACACATGCACTCGCTTGAGCGAAAAGGGTCCAGTGACCATTTCTTCACTGGCTCGCTCAAGCGTGACCATTCTCGCTTGAGCGGGATGCACCCAGTAGCTCATCAACACTCCAGGCTCCACTCTGCTCTGCCACCCAGTTAGTGGAGAGACCTCCAGGCACAGCACCATCCTCACCATCATGGAGGACAACCAAGCTTCCATGCACATGCATGTCTTCATCCATCTCTGCCTTCTTCACACAAACAGCTCAGTCTCAAAAACAGTGGCCATCGACCATAACGAGGCACACACACAGCTGTAGGCTCCCAAACTGAGCCTCATACAACCCATCACATGGAGGAAGAAGGAGAGGAAAAAGAAGCACAACCAGGAGAACAGAGGAGGAATCTTGAACCCAGCCTCCACACAGCACCATGCCGTTCCTCATACAGCCACACCCTTCCACTCGGATATACACAATGAGTAAGTGGAAGAAGAGAATAAACAGCAAAAGAGAAGAAAGATCTCCAGAGAGTTTTCTAGAGAGAATGGAGAGCGTTTCTCTCTTCAAAACACTCCTCCAAAAGTAGATGAATGATATGTAAAAGGGAACGTGAAAGTGAAGCTAAATCACCTTACAACCCCATCATCACGCTGCTCTACCACAGCCTCCACATAGCCAGCGTCTGTTCCCATCAAAGGTCTCATTCTCCATCAGCCATCACAACACCATTAATTCTTGTCCCACATCATTTAATGCATTTCCATCATCCATCAAATCACACTCAACGTGAATGAAAAGAGAGAGGGGAGAGAGAGGACCGAAGTTCACTAAGGCCACCAAGGCACCACTATTATTATTTTTATCATTATTAAAATTATTATTGTTATCACTCAATAATTTGCCTAATTGGCAATTAATCCTTAATTAACCATTAATTCCATCAATCCATAACCTTAATATGACATTTATAATTAATTAAAAATCTGGGATGTTACACTCTCCCCACCTTTAAGGAATTTCGTCCTCGAAATTCAAACATAACATACCTTAATAAACAGCTCGGCATATCATTGCAGGCCACACAAAATAACTTACATACCACTGCTTTCCAAGCATTCACCGACCAGTTAATTCCAATCGGCACAATCTCACCTCTCAAGCGGTTTGTCGATCACACCACAAGAAATTCTGAGACAGCCCACTCTTAATACCTTCCACTGGGAAGTATCACCAATTCACCCACTCGGGTATCCACAATTCCACTTCACCCAGCAACTCTTTCCTTCACTTGTTTATCATTTTAATACTCAACCAAATACTCATCCATTCAGATTCAAATCCTCACTTTGCTCGGAGCAGTCCAATAGACTCAAGCCATCTCCATAAGCAGCTACAGTCTCACTTGCTGACCTATGAACTGCTGCATCTAACTTATAGGATGATGTCTCATTCCTATAGGGTCACAACAGTTGCATCAGGTTAATGCAAAATGTACACTACCACAATACCTATGGCATGGAGAGCCTCTCGGACAGCATCCTCACATCCTATTTCACTCATACCAACCCAAAATCATTCAGATAATGCCAATCTGTATGAAAATTGATGGCAATTCTTACCATTTTATAAGTAATACATCCGAATCAATACCACCATTAGGCACCAACAGTGATGCATCTCATGCCAACAGTCAGCAAATATTAATCATTCTCATAGTAAAATACATATTACCAATGGATTTCCGACTCGTTCAAGGCATATATGCAGCCCTTACACCTATTCTAATGCAATCATCATGATAATAATCATCAAATGCCAATCACACTCTCCATAAAATGGTATAAAAGCAGTCGGTTTCCAGTCCAAACCGAGTAAAAATTCCTTCTTTAATCTTATCCATCACAAACTATTGGCCAATCAACCTAATATTTTTTTTTAATATCACCATTCATTACAGACCACGACTCGGATTTAAGCCTAATAACTCACTACATCCACAAAGATGTACAACTCAGGGTCAGAAATTCAATCAACAACTCACTCAGTTTTCAATCACAAAACCGAGACAGTACCCAAACTAACAGGTACCTCACCGTATCAATTCCTCACAACATCCAACCACACATGATTATGCCCAATCAATTGGGTTACCACACTTAGTGGCCCAGTACCTAATCCAATCATCTACTCAGTTTTCACACATCAAACTGAGACAAAAATCCCAACCAAACATGCATCAGCTTTTATATTCAATCACCCATCTCATATTAAAGTCCTCCAACTTAGGAATCTGCACTCATTCAATCTACATCAAGTGCCATATAGGGGGTTCACATGCCAAGAATATAATTCACCCATCACAAATTGCACAAGTGATTACCCAATTTAAATTCCTCACACCATGGGATTCCTCAACATTACTCACTCAGCCAACTCAGCATATGAGTTCAAATCCATCCAATCAATATGACCTGGCCATGAACCATTAGCATGGCATACATAAGAGTCCCAATCAGTTAACACAGTTTTAATAATTATGAAAGCTTCAATATCATCACCCAATTTTCCTTACAACCGACTCAACATTAGAAATACTCCAAGTATCTCATAAACAATCGGGCTAAGGTAATATCAAACCTTCCACCCCGAACCAATCATCACAACAGTAGTATTCTTCACTACCGTCCCCCCAACAAATAAGCATATACAATCACCTAATCATGTTTATACATACATCAAATTCAATAGTAATCCACAAGCGATAATGACACTCGGTCATATTGCATACAACCGCCCACACATAGTAGGCAAACCTTGGCCATGGACCTTTTGGTCTGCTCTGATACCAAAATGTGACATCCTAATTTTTAGAGAAAAATTTTCTCAAATTAATTAGAAAATATCCTGGATCCATAATAAAAACACTCCCTTATATGAAGATAAGAGAGCTGGCCCCATGGCCAAGAAGAAAAAGACAGGGAAGGCAAGGGAATTGAAACCATTCACACAGAAGCACCGACAGCGCCTGAGCGAACCACAATACAGCGTGCACTCGCTCAAGCGAGATCCGACTCCGCTTGAGCGAGGCCGACCAACTCGCTCGGGCGAACGCCCCTTCGCTTAAGCGAAACCGACCCCAAGCCTTCCAACAACACACACTCGCTGGAGCGAAGCCTTCATTCGCTGAAGCGAGAAGCCATACTCGGCATTCCCATCACTCGGGGTTCAGAGTACCACTCGCTCGGTAAATGATCCATCTTATCATACTTAGCCATCATTTTCTATCTTCGAGGTCACACACATAACTTACTCGGTAATTGAGGGTTATTTCACTCGGGTCCATAAATCTTCCCTCACTCAGATATTTGCCAACCAAACACCACTCGGCGTATTTAACCACAATTCAATCAGGAATGCACTTCACATTCATTACTCGGCAGAAACTCATATCTCTCACTCGAAGAACACTATGGCCTTTCCTTCACTCAGAAGGGGTCTCTACAATCATACTCCACTCGGGATATTCAGTCTGAATCAGAGTCTCCACCCACACAGAATTCCACTCGGTAATCTCACTCCAAAACTGAGTCATCTCAATCAGTCTCTCACTCAGCAATTGATATCTTATTCAATCGTAGAAACCATTAAGTCCCACTCAGACTTGCTCAGATCCTAACCACTCAGGATATGGAATCTCTTTCACTCAGATTTTACATGAATCACATACTTAGAGTATATTCTAATCTCAATCCATTACAACAACTCTTCTCTCAGAAGAGGATTACTCGGATTTCCACTCGGATTACTCGAATCATTCCCCACTCGGTATTTACCCATGTTTTCCACTCAGAATCCACAAGAGCTACCAACACACAGAAAGAGTCTCACAGATGAGTCGTACTCGAATATGGAGTAACATACATAAGACTCACTCGGAGAAGTGACACGCTGTCGTTGTCGGGTCAAATAAAAAGTTAAATTAATATAGTATAAGGTGAACAACCTTAGTCGTCTCTCAAGGACCTTAGTTCAATTAGTTACACTCAATTTAGTTATAATAAAGGGGGGGTTTGTGTTGAGCTTGAAAGGAAAATTAAGTGATTATATGATAGTTCAAAAAGTAAATTTATGAGTAGGAATAATCAAATTTAGAAACAACCAACCCAAGGAATTAATAAATCTTTAGTTAACTAATCATTGTTCACAAATATGATTAAATATAATTAATTTCTCAATCTTGAATCATTTGGAATCCCTAAATGATTATATTCTAGAAAATCTTCTAGAATTGAATTAATGAACTAATAAGAATAATCAATCGATATATTCTTATTAATTACTAAAATAACTTTAAGACCATAATTTGATTGAGTTAAGAAACTAAATAGAAATCTCTTATTTAGTAACTTAATCTTTGTTCTCAAATTGATTATTGATTAACCAACCAACATCAGTTTAGATTATAGATTGTTTAATTATATACCAATCGGTTATATACTTAAATAATCTACCATTATAAGTGCTTGAGAAACAAAGAAAAGTAATTATCTTTAATCAAAATATTAAGAGCAAGAACTCAAAGTTAACATAAAGAAAAATTAAATTCCTTGAGTTGATTTTAAAAGATTAAGCTTCCATGATAATTTTTAACAATGAAAGCTAATATTAAATTTACTAAAACTTTGATTATAAAAGTAAATAACAAATAATAAAATTAACTTACTTGATATTGAGGAAGGGAAATGAAAACCATAACTTGAAGGATGGAATATAGAACAAGGAGATAAAGCAAAAGAAAGAACTAAAACTTAAGAAGCTAAAACAAAGATATAGAATTATAATGGAAACTAAAGCATGTATTTCTTATGTATTTCTTGTGTATCTTCCTTACAACTTCAAGCATCTATTTATAGGCAAGATATGATGATACTATACATTCATTTTCTGATTATTAATGCATTTTTTCAACATTGGTGGGCTTGAAATTACAATAATTCAAAAGAAGATAATGGTAGGTGTTGAAATGCATTCTCCTCTTTATCTTCTCCACCTTGCGAGTCCAATATGACCTTCTAGATGGCCGAATTTTGAAAAACCTTCAACATGAAAGTTGTAGATCTCCGTCTTATTGAGAATTTGGCGCAAGAATGAGGTCATTTGGACACCTAGAGCTCCAGATATGTGTATTTTGGTGAACTATGTCAATGCTGGTGGGACATATGAGGGCTGATTGATTCAAGCTCCATTTCTTTATTTTTCCAGATGCAAAATAACCAAATTTGATCATCATGATGTAGCCCTCTGTCTTAGCTTTCCATGGGCTCCAAGATTAGCCCATTTGGATCACAAAAGCCCAAGTTATGGCCAAAATAAGGCAAGATACTCAAGATACATACAAAAAACGAAAATTGAAACATATATACATAATACTTCAATTTAACTAAACAACATAAAACTTAATTAAAATACTATTATTAAACATAGTAATTATATAATAAACCCCAAGTGTAAAACTATAATAAGTGTATTAAAATTGATTTATCAAATTCCCCCACACTTAAGCTTTTGCACTCCAGGGCAAAACCAAACCAAAAACTAAAATGAGAAACAACAGAAAAAAGTTTTTTTTTTTTTTTCAAATTGATTTTTTTTTTTTGAAGTCTAAAATAATAAGTAATGCACATCATCCCTTATATCAAGAGGTCATGATAAGTGTGAATAAGAAGCATTACATACTTGTTTCACAAATTGAGTGATCAAATCAAAGAGTGGATGAAAATGTGATAGATGTTCTCTTTATGCTCTCTATATCTCAATTGCTTGGGTTTGTGTATACTCTCAGAAATCACCCAAATAAATTAGCACTACCATAGGCTTGACAAATTTCTAATTTCCATATTTGAACACATATGCATGCAGAGATCAAAAGGACTTTATTAAGGTTGTAATGGGGCCAAGGTGATATAGGGTGGATAAAATGAAATAGTATGGCTAAACTTAGGGTTGAAAAAGAGCAATGGAGTAAGTGATTTAGTGATTGTGGAAGTACATTTTGAAACTCAATACTTAGCAAAATGAAACATGATGGAGGATAAAACATGAGAATAAATCCTCCTGATTATTTTCATACATATATTCACCACTTCTTCTTTTTCTTCTTTTTCTTTTTTTCTTTATTATTTTTTTTTTACTTTCTTTTTGAACAATGAAACAACAACATATATATCTTGGGTACATTTCCACAATCATCAAAAATCTTTATTCATAGTAATTCCAAAACTCCTAATCAATTCCTAAGCAAAGGTGATCATGTTTTTTTTTTTTGGGGCTATTGGCAAATTATGTGGCTGAATCAAGAAATGGATATAGGCTCAACGTGGGTAACAATGGAAAGTATGTAAGGTAAGGCATATGGCTAGTGGCTAGTTAAAAAAAAATGGCCTTAATCACATCAAAGCATGCACATGGAACATAATACATCAAAAAGAAACAAGTCAAGTTCTAGAGTACTAATAAATAAGGGTTAATCAAGAAAAAGGAAAGATGGCATTATATGATCCATCCAATTAAGCTCAAAATCTCACCGAGGGTGGTCAATCTATCACAATTCATATACAATTTGATCTTCACAAACAACTTATTAAATTAATATGCAAGGAAATTATTCATAACATGTCATGAAATATTGGACAAGGGTGATGCAATTACTAATTACTTAGACAAATTTAAAAAACAAATTTAGTGAAAAGCATGTAGAATTTAAAATAAAAAACTGGAAATGATGATTTTTTTTTATGAACAAGAAACAAAAAAGGAAAAATAAATCATAACCAAATATTGGTGTCAAGATCCGGTTCCTTATGCTTCTTGCTCTGTACTTTTTTTTTTTAAGGGCGCTTAGTAACAAAGATACCTACAACAAATTGGTCAGTTCAATTGCATGTGAAATGATTAGTAAAACTGAACAATTTGATTGTGTCATACAACCAAGTTTCATAGGCCTTGTGTTAGAACCCATAAGAGAAATATCATCAACACAACCATGAGTAGCATCAAGAGCAATAACATACATCTTAATTCATTCGTATGCCTATAGAAAGACTCTGCTATATCATCCATTAAGAGAAAATAAAGAACCTGATGATTGACTAGTGGTGAGGTATGGCTCCGATCTGAAAGAAAAGGATGAAGGCAAAGTGTGGCGGCTGAAGAATGATGAAGATGATGTTTATGGTTGCAGAATGGTTGATGTCGAATAGAAATGACTCGGGTGAAGGTAAAGGCAAAGGTGCGGCACTAAAGTAAATATAGTGGCTATGTGTGTGTGTGTGTTTTTATTTTTTTTATTTTTATTTTTATTTTTTTTTATTTTTTTATGAAAAATGGTTTTGATAAGGAAGGTGAAACGATTGTGGTAATCCGAGTGAGATTTGTTATGAGGATGCGTCTCAAGAGTTTGGACTCTTTACTCAGCCCATCCCAACAAAAGTACTCATGAAAGAAAAGAAAAAAAAAATTATTTATTTTTTTTTAAAAAAAAAAATTAAACAAAAGTGATACTGACACTATATAGTGAAGGATACGTCTCAAGACTTTGGTTCTCAAAGATGCATCTTTATGACTTTAGATACAACTTTCCCAAATTAATCTTTACTCTGTCTATCCCTCACAAAAATAATAAAATATATATATATAACTTAGACCATATATATAACTCAGACCCCCCCACACTTATTCAAGACATTGTCCTCAGTGTCTTATATGATTTCCACAGTCTATTTTTTTTTTCTTTTTCTTTTTTTTTATGATTTTTTTTTTAAAATATAGATAAAGGTGAGAAAGAAGTTATAACCGAAGGGTGGTGTCTAGTTCTGGATTCTTTCGCTTGTGTGTGTGATCCTTATCTTGCTTCAAGAGGGGTTGAGGTTGGGGTAAAAAGCTCTGCAAAATATCAATCAATTCATCTGCATCTGATGAAGCATGAATGAATGATCGATCATCTTGAGTTATAAGGCCCTGTTCCACAGCTTTATCTAAAAACATTAACAAACTGTCATAAAAACCATTAATATTTAATAATCCTAATGGCTTTTTATGAAAGTTCATGCTACACCATGATAAAATGCAAAATATTTCCTCAAAAGTACCAAAACCTCCAGGAAGTGCGATAAAGGCTTCAGCACCTATAACCATACGAGCCATTCGTTGATAGAGGCTTGTAACTTTTACCTCAGTTCCTACAACAATATCTGGTGTAATACCAACATGATGTAGGATGATACTAGAAACGTTGCTTCCTTCAACTAGTGCAGATAGTGCCATGGAGCCTCTCAAACCCTGTACTCCTCCTCTATACAAGACCTTTATTTCTTTCGCAGCCAATAGTTTTCCCAACTTAGTAGCTGCTATTAGGTACTCCTTACAATTACCATTGTTGGATCCACCAAGCACACAAATGGATTTGATTTTTTTCATCTCTTTTTTTTTTGTGTTTTCCATATAGAGTTATGCGCCCTTATATAGATAAAAACTGAGATGAAATAATTGATGAAAGATAAAAAGTTTACATAATTATTATTATATAAAAATAAATGACGGTAATGAAGAAATTTGAAAAGACATGATTGAAGAAAATAAAAATAGGTAATTTTAAAAGTCAAAGTGAATTCAGAAAAGTAAAACATTGAAAACAACAGTAAATATGTACAGTAGTTGTGATTATGGCTCACATCTTCCTCTGGTTTTACGTCCAGTAACGGCTTAAACGCCTTCTATGAGTCGAGATTTTTGCTACCCATCCAGTTTTCTTATAAACTGGCAAACAGGGTCGTTTAACGCCAGATTCCCAAGGCTATAGTTTTCTTTTTGTTGAATGAATAGATCATATAATTTCAGAAGGACTCCTTGAACCGTTCCACATGGATGCGTCTCAAGAGTTTGGATTAAGTTATCCAAGTTCTCTTTACTCAGTCCATCCTTTATAAATTTAATTTTGTCCTCCCGATTTATAGATACCATTCCAGGGTTCCTACAACGTGTATCACAATTCCATCTTGCACACTTATGGCAAACTCCCATCCTTTTAGCTCTTCGTTTTTTAGAATAAGAACTACGTCCCATACCTGGCAAATGTTTTATATAGGACTTATGTAATTCACCAGAGAGACGTACCTTTGCTTCAATAAGCCAACGAACATCCTCTGGAATGCCAAAATATGTGAGTAGTTTTAACCTTTGAACTCGAGCTTTGTAAATTTTTACAATCACATCGCGTGGAAGTGTAGGGAATCTTTCCTTAAGTTTTGCAAGGGTTTGTTCCATTGTCAGATTACTTTGAAGTTGGGGCTGTTTAGAAAAGAGAGAATAGAAAATGAGGTTATAGAGAATAGTAGAGATGAAGAAGGTGAAAAGGTGATAGGTTGCCTTCTATCAAGCGCTTGTTTAACGTCACGAGCCTGACGATGACCTTTTAACTACTGCAAGAAAATGTTAATAATGCCAAAACAGTAATAGTAATAATGATTAAGACAAGTGTTACCACCGAAAAGAATGACGATGTAATTAATTGATATCTATTTATTTATTTATTTATTTATTTATTATTTTTTATTTTTTTATTTTTTTATTTTTTTATTTTTTTATTTTTTTATTTTTATAAATATTGTTATTAGGAAAAATTAGTCAAAATATTTGGCATCACACAAATACACCTCCGTATCTATGTGCTCTTGGAACCCTTGAAAGAAAGGTTTAAGTCGGTGCCCATTTACCTTGAAAACCTTGTTTGTCGCTTTATCTGAAATTTCAATCACACCATAAGGAAAGATATTAGTTATTTCAAATGGGCCAGCCCATTTAGAGCGAAGCTTACCAGATATGAGCTTTAGACGTGAATTGTACAACAAAACTTTTTGTCCAATGAAAAAGTTTTTTCTCAAGATCTGTTTGTCATGAAAGGATTTGGCTTTTTCTTTATAGGTTTTAGAACTTTCATAAGCTTCCAAACGAATTTCTTCCAGTTCCTGTAGTTGGAGTTTCCTTTCTTTACCGGCCTCATTTAAGTCCAGGTTACATTGTTTTACTGCCCAATAAGCTTTGTGCTCAATTTCTACAGGTAAGTGACATGATTTTCCAAAAACAATCCTATAGGGGGACATTCCAATAGGTGTTTTATAAGCTGTTCTATAAGCCCAAAGAGCATCTTCTAACCTTTTGCTCCAATCTTTCCTATTTGGTTGTACTGTTTTTTGAAGGATTATTTTTAATTCTCGATTAGACACTTCAACCTGCCCATTTGTTTGGGGGTGATAAGGTGTTAAAACCTTATGCATAACTCCATATTTTTTAAGAAGGGACTCCATTTTACGGTTGCAAAAATGTGATCCTTGATCACTAATGATGGCTTTAGGAACACCAAACCTGCAAAATATGTGTGATTTAACAAAATCTGCAACAACTTTAGAATCATCAGTTCGAGTAGCTTTAGCTTCAACCCATTTAGACACATAATCGACCGCAAGTAATATATAAACAAAACCAAAAGATACAGGAAAAGGTCCCATGAAATCTATGCCCCAAACATCAAAAATTTCACAAAATAACATGGGTTGTTGAGGCATCTCATTTCTACGAGATATGTTTCCCATTCTTTGACATCGTTCGCAAGATTTACAAAACGTATATGCATCACGAAAAATTGTTGGCCAATACAAACCAGATTCTAATACTTTCCTTGCTGTACGTTGAGGTCCAAAATGTCCTCCACATGCATATGTATGACAAAATGTAAGAATGGAATGAATTTCATTTTCAGGTACACACCTTCTAATGATTTGATCACTACAAAGTTTCCATAAGTAAGGATCATCCCAAACATAGTATTTAGAATCACTTTTTAGTTTTATTATTTGTTGTTTAGATGCATGTATGGGAGTAACAGAAGCAACTAAGTAGTTTACCAAATCAGCAAACCATGGAGTGGAATCATGTATTCCCATAAGTTGTTCATCAGGAAAATCATCTTTAATGGAAATTGGGTCAAGTTCTTTTTCAATTCTGCTTAAGTGATCAGCCACCAAATTTTCTACTCCAATTTTATCCCTAATTTCAATGTCAAATTCTTGGAGCAACAACATCCACCTGATCAATCTTGGTTTTGCATCTGGTTTCTTTAAAAGGAACTTTAATGCTGCATGATCTGAAAATACAACTACTTTTGAACCGAGCAAATAAGATCTAAATTTGTCAAGTGCAAACACAATAGCAAGTAGTTCTTTTTCTGTGGTAGTATAGTTTATTTGTGCAGTATCCAAAGTTCGTGAGGCATAGTAAATAACATGTTGTACTTTACCTACTCTTTGAGCAAGAACAGCTCCTAATGCATAATTTGATGCATCACACATAAGTTCAAATGGAAGTGACCAATCTGGTGCCTGAATGATAGGAGTGGTAGTTAAAGCTTTCTTTAAGCAATCAAAAGCCTCTTTACATTTGTCATTAAAGTCAAATGTTATATTTTTTTGTAGTAAGTTAGACAACGGAAGGGCTATCTTACTGAAGTTTTTTATAAACCTTCTATAAAAACCTGCATGACCAAGAAAAGAACGAATATCTCGCACACAAGAGGGATAAGGTAATTGAGAAATTACAGTAATTTTTGCAGGATCTACTTCTATGCCTTTTTTAGATATCACATGGCCTAAAACTATTCCTTCTTCTACCATGAAGTGACATTTCTCATAATTAAGAACAAGGTTAGTTTCAATGCATCTATGTAATACTTTATCTAGACTATTTAAGCAAGCATCAAATGATGAACCATATACTGTGAAATCATCCATAAATACTTCCATGCAATTTTCAAGAAAATCAGCAAAGATACTAATCATGCATCGTTGAAAGGTACCAGGGGCATTGCATAAGCCAAAAGGCATCCTCCTATAAGCAAAAGTGCCAAAAGGACATGTAAATGTTGTTTTTTCTTGATCTTCTGGTGCAATATAAATTTGGAAGTAACCTGAAAATCCATCTAGAAAGCAGTAATGTGACTTACCTGCCAGTCGTTCCAACATTTGATCAATGAAAGGTAAAGGAAAGTGATCCTTTCGAGTTGCTTTGTTAAGTTTCCTGTAATCAATGCATACTCGCCAACTATTTTGGATTCTGGTAGGAATTAGTTCATCATTTTCATTTTTAACCACTGTGATTCCAGACTTCTTGGGAACCACTTGTACAGGGCTGACCCAAGTGCTATCTGATATAGGGTAAATAATGCCAGCTTGTAATAATTTTGTTACCTCTTTTTTAACTACATCAAGGATCTGAGGATTAAGTCTTCTTTGTGGTTGCCTTACTGGTTTAACTTCTTCCTCTAATAGAATTCTATGCATACACATGGAAGGGCTAATACCTGGGATATAGGCCAAAGTCCAACCAATTGCTTTCTTATGCTTCTTAATAATCTGCAACAACCTTGTTTCTTGATCAACATTTAATTTGTTAGAAATAATCACTGGAAGATTCTTATCTTCCTCCAAATATGCATACTTTAAATGTTCAGGAAGAGGTTTTAACTCTAACATAGGAGGCTGCATTATTGAAGGAATCAACTTGGTTGAATTTGTCTCAGCAACTTGTACTTCAACATAATCAGATGTATTTGTAACTACTTTAATTAAATTATCGCACTCTGATTCTTTTGAAACAACATCTAGAACTATATTTTCTGTTTTAAGGAAGTTTGGATCATTATTATCATTAAGTAAATATTTCTCAATTTCAGCACACACATTGCATTGATGAGAATCCATGCATGAATCACAAACAAATGTATCATAAAAATCAGACAGTACAGGAAAATTAACATCATCAGACAACTTAATAATATTATCCTCAACTAAATCAGTTATTAAGTCAATTTGAAAAACAGAATGATCCTCAGTAGGATGCTTCATAGCATCTAAAATGTTGAATCTAACCACACTATCTCCAAATTCCATAGAAAGTGTTCCTGCATGCACATCTATCTTTGTTCTAGCTGTTTTTAAGAATGGTCTACCTAAAATTATTGGAGCTTTATTGGTGGAATTCTCAGTTTCCATATCTAGAACATAAAAATCTGCAGGAAAAATTAAATCATTAACTTTAACAAGGACATCTTCAATAATTCCTGCAGGATGTGCAGAGCTTCGATTTGCTAATTGTATAACCACACCTGTAGTTTGCAAAGGTCCAAGGGAAAGTGAAGTAAATACAGTCATAGGCATAACATTAATAGATGCACCTAAGTCTAGCATGGCATTTTCAAATTTGTTATTGCCTATTATGCATGGAATGGTAAATGTCCCAGGGTCTTTACATTTTTCTGGTATATATGACAAAGGTTTTTCAATTAATGCAGACACATTTCTACTTATATTAATCCTTTCATTGCCTTTTAGTCTTCTTTTATTAGTGCATAGTTCTTTAAGGAATTTGGCATATCTTGGGATTTGCTTGATGGCTTCTAATAGAGGTATATTTACCTCTACTTTTCTAAATGTTTCCAAGATCTCCTCATCCATTTTCTTATTTTGTATAGATTTTTGTCTTTGTGGAAATGGAAGAGGGATATGTTGCTTATCAGGACCAGCTGCAGAAGTAGGATTTGTAAGAGATATATCATTACTATTATTACTTGAACTATCTAAAACTTCTTCTGCATGTTTTTCTGTGACAATAGTATTTTCAGTTTGTTGTTGTTTTTCTGGTCCATGGATAGCTTTATCAGATCTTAAAGTAATTGCACTTACATTTTTAGGATTGACAATTGTCTGAGCGGGCAACTTATCTGAACCTTGAGACTGCAAATGGTTTAAAGATGTAGCCAATTGACCAATCTGATTTTCAAGAGTCTGAATTGTAGCCTCAGTTCTTTTTTGGAAGTTCAGATTATCTACTGACATTTGCTTTATCAATTCCTCCAAATTTGATTTCTCAGTGGAAGGTGCAGCTATTTGTGTAGCTTGTTGTTGTACATGAGGAGGTTGATATGGTCTGCTTGGTCCAGTATTTGCCTGAAAAGGTGCATGAGGTTGTTGTGAGGAATTACCCCATCTTAAATTAGGGTGATTCCTCCAACCAGGATTATATCTGTTAGAAGAAAGATCATAATTATTTTGTTGTTGTGGCGGTCTGTTATTGTATAAGTTGGCAGCACATACTTGAGGATTTTCATCTGGAATTTTAGCTTCCTGCAGTGAAGGACAACAATCGGTATAATGATCTGATGAAGTACAGATAGAACATACCTTAGCAGGGGTTACAGGTTGTTGTTTTTGAGACACAATAATATTTTTCATAAGTGTTGCTAGTTCAGCAAATTTACTTTCCCATTTTTTATCTCCATCATTAGTAGTTTCAATTTCATGGACTCCTCTAATTACTACAGAATTATTTCTAGTGGCATGTTGTTGAGCATTAGCAGCCATGTTCTCAATTAAAGTTTTTGCTGCATTTGTAGTTTTATTTTGCAAAGCACCACCACTAGCTGCATCAACCAAAGTTCTATCCATTGGATTAAGACCTTCATAGAAATATTGTATGAGAAGTTGATCCGTAATTTGGTGATGGGGACAACTAGCACACAATCTTTTAAATCTTTCCCAGTATTCATAAAGATTTTCCCGGTCATGTTGCCGGATGCCACATATTTCTTTTCTAATTGAGGAAGTTCTTGAAGCGGGGAAAAATTTTTCAAGAAACATTTTTTTTAAGTCATCCCAACTTGTAATAGAGCCAGGAGGAAGGTAAAATAACCAATCCTCAGCGATATCTGCTAGGGAGAAAGGAAAAGCTTTAAGTTTTACATGTTCTTCTGAAACCCCTTCAGGTTTCATGGTAGAGCAAAGGATATGAAATGCTTTTAAGTGTTTATGAGGATCTTCACCTGCACGACCATGAAACTTTGGTAACAAATGAACTAAACCAGTTTTAAGCACAAAAGGAACATCTTCCTCAGGATATAAGATGCATGATGTTTGATTAGTGACATCTGGTGTAGCTAGTTCTTTTAATGTCTTTTCAGCCATGTTATGCAAATATTCAGAAGTTGAAGGTTTAGTTTCACTATTTATGCTATTAGCTAGAATATTATTATTATTATTATTATTATTATTATTATTATTATTATTATTATTATTGTCTAATAGTTTTTTAGATGATCTAACTAATTGATGAAATGTTCTATCTATTTCAGGATCAAAAGAATATAGTGTCTCGGGATTAGATCTAGTCATGCACAATACATCTACATATATTGTAACAAAATACTGTAACTATGTAATAAAAGGAAAAAGTTATCATTTTAATTATGAAATGCTTAGAACATATATTTAAAAATTCAAAGATTTTTTTTTATATTTATATTTTTTTTCAATGGTTGAAAATGAGATTACTAGAAAATGAATACGAATATAATAAAGTGGATTTTTTTTTATTATTATTTTTTATATGCTCACATTCAACCAAACCTTAATATCTTCGATATACCTACAAAAAAAATGTAAAATAGATTAGATAATTGAATGTAAATAATTAGGACCAAAGGTCCCCGGCAACGGCGCCAAATTTGACACGCTGTCGTTGTCGGGTCAAATAAAAAGTTAAATTAATATAGTATAAGGTGAACAACCTTAGTCGTCTCTCAAGGACCTTAGTTCAATTAGTTACACTCAATTTAGTTATAATAAAGGGGGGGTTTGTGTTGAGCTTGAAAGGAAAATTAAGTGATTATATGATAGTGCAAAAAGTAAATTTATGAGTAGGAATAATCAAATTTAGAAACAACCAACCCAAGGAATTAATAAATCTTTAGTTAACTAATCATTGTTCACAAATATGATTAAATATAATTAATTTCTCAATCTTGAATCATTTGGAATCCCTAAATGATTATATTCTAGAAAATCTTCTAGAATTGAATTAATGAACTAATAAGAATAATCAATCGATATATTCTTATTAATTACTAAAATAACTTTAAGACCATAATTTGATTGAGTTAAGAAACTAAATAGAAATCTCTTATTTAGTAACTTAATCTTTGTTCTCAAATTGATTATTGATTAACCAACCAACATCAGTTTAGATTATAGATTGTTTAATTATATACCAATCGGTTATATACTTAAATAATCTACCATTATAAGTGCTTGAGAAACAAAGAAAAGTAATTATCTTTAATCAAAATATTAAGAGCAAGAACTCAAAGTTAACATAAAGAAAAATTAAATTCCTTGAGTTGATTTTAAAAGATTAAGCTTCCATGATAATTTTTAACAATGAAAGCTAATATTAAATTTACTAAAACTTTGATTATAAAAGTAAATAACAAATAATAAAATTAACTTACTTGATATTGAGGAAGGGAAATGAAAACCATAACTTGAAGGATGGAATATAGAACAAGGAGATAAAGCAAAAGAAAGAACTAAAACTTAAGAAGCTAAAACAAAGATATAGAATTATAATGGAAACTAAAGCATGTATTTCTTATGTATTTCTTGTGTATCTTCCTTACAACTTCAAGCATCTATTTATAGGCAAGATATGATGATACTATACATTCATTTTCTGATTATTAATGCATTTTTTCAACATTGGTGGGCTTGAAATTACAATAATTCAAAAGAAGATAATGGTAGGTGTTGAAATGCATTCTCCTCTTTATCTTCTCCACCTTGCGAGTCCAATAGGACCTTCTAGATGGCCGAATTTTGAAAAACCTTCAACATGAAAGTTGTAGATCTCCGTCTTATTGAGAATTTGGCGCAAGAATGAGGTCATTTGGACACCTAGAGCTCCAGATATGTGTATTTTGGTGAACTATGTCAATGCTGGTGGGACATATGAGGGCTGATTGATTCAAGCTCCATTTCTTTATTTTTTCCAGATGCAAAATAACCAAATTTGATCATCATGATGTAGCCCTCTGTCTTAGCTTTCCATGGGCTCCAAGATTAGCCCATTTGGATCACAAAAGCCCAAGTTATGGCCAAAATAAGGCAAGATACTCAAGATACATACAAAAAACGAAAATTGAAACATATATACATAATACTTCAATTTAACTAAACAACATAAAACTTAATTAAAATACTATTATTAAACATAGTAATTATATGATAAACCCCAAGTGTAAAACTATAATAAGTGTATTAAAATTGATTTATCAAGAAGCATCTAAGCCACTTATATTTCACTCAGGATTCATTAACTTAGGAATATTCATACAACATCATTTCTGAGTCAGTATGAAGCATCAAATCAACATAAATCACTTATATAAATTTATTCTCTAATTCCAAGTCCGACTACCAATTCAACAATACACTTCCATCGAGTCACAACCTTGTTATCAATATAACATATATATGTATATACATACGCATACACTCGGATACTTATTATCTTGATACTTTCCATCATGAACACAATCAGTCGATAATACATATAATACCATTCACTCGAAGTATATATATATTAACATGCTCTCGGAATCCAGTACATATATTTCATATTCGTTATACAATATTGTTATGAGCCGGCCAAGGCTTTTAAACAACTAAAGACACTCGGTACATTACATTATGTACACAGCCTCATCAATAAATACCCAACACTCGGGTTAAGGCCATCACATCATCCAAACTGACCTGCATACACTAAAAAATGGTGTAGGGGTAAGCATTACATATTAAATGACAGATATTGGCTCGGATTAATCATGGAATCCGCATTACAATAATACAGAAATATCATCAATCATTCAACATACACTGCCATTTAACATAAGCATTCACAAACATCTTCCGATCGGGATTTCACCCATTTCACTCGGCTATAATGCTCAACTCACACTTCTACCAATATACTGATCCACTCGGATTTCACTCAACTCCGAGCCCTGCTCAAGGAGTATGCCTGAGCCCAGCTCCAGGACTTAATCATATTTTCATATATCTTATCATCTGATTGTCGATCGGTAATAGAAGTCCAACGCATTCCAGTGCCGAATCGGATGCATACGATTTCATTCACTCGGCGTCCCACGACAATGCACTCGGCATTTCATCAAGCGTCTCATTTCACGCTTAGTGCCCCAGGCACTGCCCCGAGTCCAACTGGAGGTCTTTCATCATATTTAACATTAGGACCCCGTCCTCTTCACTCGGGATTATACCCTTGTGGCACCCCGCAAGGTGTTTCATTTCACAATAACTCAAGAACACATATGCATATATATTCAATTCATATTCATTCGATTGCCCACTCGGAAATCTGCATTCAACACTCTATGCACTCGGTATTTTCACAACGAATCAGATGACTCGGCCCACATCACATCCACTCGGTAATCACTATGCCATGAGCCTCATATTCATGGGATCCATTCGGCCTTAGCATTTCTAAGCCTCACACCATTTTATATATATAATTCCACTCGGAATCTAACACCAATAAACATCCCATGCTTTTACATATGATATTTCACTCGGATTGTCCTCTATTACTCGGATGTATCCTTTTCCATAAGCTCTCATGCTTTTATATAATAAGCCTACTCGGCATTTATCATCACAGTCCCCATTCATTCATTCATCATGATCATATACATCAACAAGCATCATATACATTTAAATGTACCATTACGCACAAGGACTAATAGAGGACCACACCATGCACTCGACATTCATAAATTCATACATCATGCATCTCATACATATATCAAAACATCATCAAGTATATCTCCATGCATTTCATGGACGGAAACAATAGCATCAAACCAAGCTTATCCATCATGCATATCCGGGCTACTAACCACTCAAAAATCAACAAGCAACACATCAAATATAACACATCATAGTATAAACATTTCACCCGAAAACCCGTCCATAACCTATGCATTTGAGATGCAAAGCCCCCTTACCTGGAATGACGTTCCAGAAGTCACATGGGCCACTCGGCCCGGCCACAGCAGCACTTTGCTCGGCATTCCAGCAGTGGGAAAAGCCACACAGCTTCCCAGTCAATCTGCAACACGCTTCTCAACAACCAAGTATCAAACATCACCCTTTCGCTCAAGCCACACATGCACTCGCTTGAGCGAAAAGGGTCCAGTGACCATTTCTTCACTGGCTCGCTCAAGCGTGACCATTCTCGCTTGAGCGGGATGCACCCAGTAGCTCATCAACACTCCAGGCTCCACTCTGCTCTGCCACCCAGTTAGTGGAGAGACCTCCAGGCACAACACCATCCTCACCATCATGGAGGACAACCAAGCTTCCATGCACTTGCATGTCTTTATCCATCTCTGTCTTCTTCACACAAACAGCTCAGTCTAAAAAATAGTGGCTATCGACCATAACGAGGCACACACACAGCTGTAGGCTCCCAAACTGAGCCTCATACAACCCATCACATGGAGGAAGAAGGAGAGGAAGAAGAAGCATAACCAGGAGAACAGAGGAGGAATCTTGAACCCAGCCTCCACACGGCACCATGCTGTTCCTCATATAGCCACACCCTTCCACTTGGATATACACAATGAGTAAGTGGAAGAAGAAAATGAACAGCGAAAGAGAAGAAAGATCTCCAGAGAGTTTTCTAGAGAGAATGGAGAGCGTTTCTCTCTTCAAAACACTCCTCAAAAAGTAGATGAATGATATGTAAAAGGGAACGTGAAAGTGAAGCTAAATCACCTTACAGCCCCATCATCACGTTGCTCTACCACAGCCTCCACACAGCCAACGTCTTTTCCCATCAAAGGTCTCATTCTCCATCAGCCATCACAACACCATTAATTCTGGTCCCACATCATTTAATGCATTTCCATCATCCATCAAATCACACTCAACGTGAATGAAAAGAGAGAGGGGAGAGAGAGGATCGAAGTTCACTAAGGCCACCAAGGCACCACTATTATTATTTTTATCATTATTAAAATTATTATTATTATCACTCAATAATTTGCCTAATTGGTAATTAATCCTTAATTAACCATTAATTCCATCAATCCATAACCTTAATCTGACATTTATAATTAATTAAAAATCTGGGATGTTACACTTTCAAAGTCGATGGGTCCTAGTCAAGTAGATGTCGTTTCCCTTCACCCTCAAGCCATCACTATAAGTATCATCCAAGGGACTCAACGGTGGGTGTGCTCTGCAATCTATGCTAAACCTTGCCTCCATGGTGCAACTTCGGATTACAATCTGTCATCCCTGGGTTCTGCTAGGGTCTTTTAATAAGATCTCATGTGCATCTGAAGTTAAGGAGGCATCTTTAACCAGGTAGCTGCGGAGGGCTTTCTAAATATGATTGAGCAATGTGACGTGTTCAATCTTGGTTGTGTAGGCCAGCAATTCACCTGGGTTCGAAAGTCGAGCGAGAGACAACGACTCTTAAAACATCTTGATCGTGTGTTGTGTAGTGTTTCTTGGCGCACCATGTTTCCTGAAGGGTTTAGGGAGAACCTGCCTTGTGTTTTCTCGGATCACTCCTCAATCTTGATATGGTGTAAAGGGTCCCCGGGGGTGCATGGTAAAAGGCCTTTTTAGTTTCAAGCATCTTAGGTTACTCATCTTCAGTATGAGAGTCTGGTTCGGAACACATGGGGGATAGGGATGGTGTAGTTCTATTTAAGGTTCTTTAATACGCAAATGATTACTAGAAGATAGAGGAACAAGATCCATGGACTTCTCATGCCTGATGGTATTTAGTGTACAGATCAAGGACAGTTGACCCAAGAAGCTACTAGCTTTTATAAAAACTTATTTCCTGTTGATGTGTAGGTAACTAGGAACGAATTATATGATGTGCCGCTTGAAACACCCCGAAAATGGGGGTACATTTTTCATGATTTTGACATCATTAATTAATGAAGACGTCAAGTGGTGAAGCTTAATTTGACCCCCTGGATCTAAGAAAGACCTATCTCATATATGGAGATATGAGAAGGTAAGTTAACAAATAATCGATGAGAGATTCTCAATTAAAAATAACAGAAATAATTAGTTAAATTAATGCTATATGATTGGATTTAAAGTAGTTAATCATCATGAGGTTTAATGACTTCATAATGTGTTCAAAGCATTCATAAGATATTTCAAGTAGAAGATTTGGTTCAAAGGAAAAGGGGAATAATCAAAACAATACAAATTGGGGAATCAGAGCACCACTCGCTCAAGCAAAAGTCACACTCGCTTGAGCGAGACCGAGTGGGGCGCTTGGGCGAGCCATGGAACACGCTAAGTGAGAGGAAGAAAAGGAGCATCAGGGGCCGTCTCGCTTGAGCGAGCCCCCAATCTGCTTGAACGAGATCCTCAGGATTCGCTTGGGCGAGGTAGGCGAGCGTAGGCGAGAATCATCCAGAACCCAACATACGCTTGCTCGCTCGAGCGAGTGCCACCTCAAAGGCCCAGTAGATAAATGCCTCATTCTCGCTCGGGCGAGACCTTACTCGCCTGAGTGAATTTCCTCCAGTGGCTAACAACTGATGCGTGGGCAATCTCGCTTGAGTTTCCACCATAATCATTCATTCATTCTCATTGGTTTCCCACCTCGTAAGGGGTACTCCCTCTAGCATCCTTGCAAGGTGCTTTCTTGTGATCGCAACCACGTTCAACAATTCATAATGGTTTCCCACCTCGTAAAGGGTACTCCCGCCTCGTGATCACAACCACAGGCATTCAATCTCAATAGTCCCGCAGGGCCTTTCATTTCAAATACCAAGTGATCGCAACCACCGGTTCAATAATCACAGGAACTCACAAGCCCTTTATATCACAAATCTCAAGTCATCGCAACCACTTTTCAAGTACCATGTTATGCATGCCATGCTATGTATGCAACAATGCTCATGCATGCCTTAACCTCATAGGGATTATTTCACCCTCTCATCTAGGGTACCACTCATACTCAATCATAATATTCATCCCACATAATCAAATATATATATATATATATATCATCTCATAATCAACCATCGCAAGATTTAATCTACATTTCTTATCATACATATAAAGCACTACATCCATTCAAGGAGCAACATGTAACATGGCATCAATACATACATTATCAACATACAAAATTTCGTGCATTTAGAAAATACACTCCTCTCCTACCTCAAGAGAAGTAAACTTCCAGGTTTGATGTTCCCGCCTCATAAGTGTTATTAAGTCCTACACCAATCAATTATAGGACCACATCAATCATTCATTCAAACACCATTTCAATATACATATACATATATATATGTACACATTATTCTCATCATGTAGAAACTATTTATAGGTTTTATTCATTCGCCTAATTAGGCTTCGGGAATTCCTTCCCTTAAATCATCATTCATTATTATCAAGGTAGCAACCAAATTAGTTAGGTTACCATATATACCAATCTCACATTCAACTCATTTTAAGTGGGCTTTCATTTATGGTTTCTAACCACCATTACCAATCACCATTTATGGCTATACCTCATCATTAATAACATTCTCATCATCAATTAATGCCTTTCACATTCACCTTACACATTTCCCCTAATTTCATAAGTTAGGGTTTTGGGAAAACCCAACCATATCATAAATGCACTTCAACATTCATCATCTTTCAACCCTATTTTTGTGTACCCCATTTATTGCTCATAAATGTCCATATTTCTTTCACCCCACCTTAGGTTTTCCTTATTTAAAGCTCCCATTCAATACCCACATACATTAATTACTCTCCCAAGTCATAACTAACCATTTCTAGGTTCAAAACACAAGGAAATAGCAAGAAACTTACCTTGCTCCAAAAATGAAAATGGGAGTCAAGAGGGAGAGATAGTGACAAAAATGGAGAGAAGGAAGGGAGGAGCTTCAAACCAAAATGGTCTCCTCCAAGCTCAATTGAGATTCCAAAAATGGAGAGGGAAATATACAAAACCTTCTCTAGGTTTTTGAAGAAGAAGAAGATGACGAGGTGTGGAAAATAGAAGGGAAAAGAATAAGTGTGTTTTGCTCTTGGAGAAGAATAGTAACGTGAATTTGATAGAGGAGAAGGGAGTTTTGTTTTAAGTTTTTAACCCTTCACAAAACTCTTCCGTTTTTCAATAAACAGGATTCCTATTTGGGCCCAATACTTTATCTAAAAATTATTCCGAATACATATTTGGATTCCCCATAATATTATCTACAACCCTGACCAACGGAATCTCAATCAGAGATACTTGGTCTGACACCCATATTTTATCCGGGTTAGTTTTCTGCTTATCCGGTCCCAATAAATTACTAACAGTTCCTGAAAATATTAATTTAATTACTTCTAATATTTTAGGACATTAACTAGTTCGCATTCAATTATTCCATATTTATTTCCTTAATTAATTCCATATTTTAAAAATTGGGATGTTACACCGCTCCCTACCCTTTCTGATAAGGATGTTTAACTTCTCCTTGCTCCTGTTTCTTCGGAGGAGGTTTGAAAAGCAGTAATGGGAATGCAATCGTTGAAAGCTCCTGGCCCTAATGGTTTCCAAGATTTTTCCTATAAGAAATATTGGCATGTCATCGGTCTTAATATTACTCATATGGTTCAGCACGCCTTCCAATCGAGCCAGGTGTTGGTCCTCAAATTTACTGTTATTTTTATAATTAAAAGTGTGTTAAAATTAATAAAAATTAGTTTAGATTGAAATAAATTTAGGTTTAAATTGAAATAAATGGAAACTATTAGATTTGAACTGTCATGACCCATTTTCTCTAGTTTTGTAGTGAAAAGCTAAAGATTCAAGGAGAAAATTCAAATATGAAAGGCTAACGCGTAGCATCAACCCCACGCATAGCGTCAGGGTTTTGATGATGATGCTATGCATCAGGCCCATGCATAGCTTTAGAAGCTATGTGGACTCCACTTCTAGGTGGCAATGCACTCAGAAAAGTTGCCAAATAATGGCCAATCCACTCTCAACTAATGTCCAACTCGAGTGAGGGACAAATGGCAACATGTCTTTTGATCATGGAATTAAAAATTGCTAATCATGGCTAGAAATTAAGCAAATTAATGGAGGCTAAGTCAGAGGTCTGACAAATAGCACCAGCTTCATGCGTAGCATCAGGACCTCTACTCAGCACTATAAATAGGGCCATTTACAATAGGTTTTACATCATTCAATCTTCATTCTTCCTTCTTTCTCTTTGTGAATTAAGAGTCTTTTCAAAGTTTATACTTAGAATATTTTCCATATACTTGAGAGTATTGTGTTGTATCGTGTTCCTTTCGTATCGTGACGTGTGATCAAGTGTTCGTAATGTCATCAACTGTAAGTTGTGTTTTTACTTTCATCATGTGTAGCTAATTTGTTTATGTTGGAATTAGTGAACCACTTTATCAATATAATGTTGTGATTATGACCTCTGCATATTTATGATTCAAGTTCATTGTTAGTATTTCAATCTTTTATTAGTATGAACTTCAAATGGGAGAATGATTTTCATGCGTGTTTAAACCACTTTAACGGAAGTAAAAGTTGAAATACCTTTAATATACCAATTACTAGGGATAGAGTTGGTAATTATTGTTGTGTTAAGGTCAGGACTTAAAGCAAGTTTTTACTGAAAAAGCATGTGAGAGATCAGACTTTACAGTAACTATTTAGAATTTATTCACCGAGGGATCGGGTTTAATGACTTTAAGCTACAATGACATGATCTTGATGATTAAACATGCAAGTCTATAATTACTTTATTATGTTTTAGTGCAGGGATCCTAATTCCAACATAGTTTGTTAATCTGTGTTTTAATCTCAAGTATGGATATGCTCTAAATTACTACTCAAAGTTATTTTAGATAATTTTATAATTCACCACTTTTCAATGTATAAATCGATCTTTAAATTTGTGAATATTGTACATATTGTGTATAAATCATTCTTTTGTTGATAAGTTTTGATACAATTACCATAATAAATAAGAATTACTGTGAATACTAAAAGCATTCAATCCTTGAGGAAATGATATCTATTTTGAAAACTACAATGATAAATTGGTGCGCTTGCCAATTAAAGGATCCAACAATCCGACCAACAAGTTTTCTGGCGCCGTCGTCGGGGATTGAATTGATTTTAGTAAAACAATAAATTTTTAATTATCGTGGTAAAAATTTTCTTACTTTTTACCTTAAGATAAATTTTCAATTTTACTTTTTACTTATACATTTATTTATTTTTACTTCTTCTTTAACTATTCTTGTTACACTAACTTTCTTTGTTTAGTTTGTGTATGCAAACTCGATCTTCTGCAGGGAGAATCTTCTTTGACCCAAAGATTGAGAAATTTGTTAAAAAACTCAAATCTTTGAAATCTAAACACAAACTACCTTTTCTTCTTCTTCTTCTTCTTCTTCTTCTTCAACTTCATCTTCTTTTCAAAACTTTGATAATTTTAATATGGCTGCTGAACAAAGAAGAACATTGGGACAGTTTGCTGCTATCAATGGACCACCTCGTGTGTCAGGAATGTACCAAGGACCTGTCGTAGCGGTGGAAATTAAACCTGCTACACTAAATATAATTCAAAATAATCAATTTGCTGGCCTAAATCGTGAAGAACCATATGAGCATTTAATTGTTTTTTATGAATTATGCAGTACAATTGGTTTTGAACCCAATCAAGAAGAATCTGTTTACATGAGATTATTTCCTTTTTCTTTGATTGGGAAAGCAAAAGAATGGTTTAAATCATGTCCACCCGGTAGTTTTGCAAACTAGTCCGATGTTGAAAGAAAATTTTTGGAAAGATTTTATTCACCTTCTAAATACTTTCAAGCAATGACAGCCATTCATTCATTTTCAAAAAATCAAGATGAGTCACTAGGGGAATCTTGGGAACGATTCAAAAAGCTTCTTAGAAAATATCCAAGCCATAATTTGGATGATGTTGGAAAGGTAAGAATCATTTATCATGGTTTATTGCCTCAGTTCAAGATGATGTTAGATGCCTGTGTAGGTGGTTCATTAATGAACAAAACTATTGAGGAGGCAATTACCATAATGGAATCCATGTCCACTAGTGATCGTCAAGCAAAACATGAAAGAGGTAATGTATCTAAGAGGCCAGGTCTGCTTGAGTTAGGAGTGAATGATGCAGTCTTAGCTCAATAAAAATTGTTGACACAATAAATTGAAGCAATGAGTAAAAAATTAGAGAAATTACAAATTGCTCAAGTGACATCACCACCCCCTACTCAACTGAAACAATATGTACATTGCATGGGTGAACAACCATGTGGGAACTGTTCACAGATGGAACTGAACAAGAGCAAGCCAATTTTCTGCTCTATCAAAGGATACCTGTAGGTAATTTACCTTTTAATCTTGGTAATCTTTTGCCTAACAATTACCCATAGGGATGGCAGAATCAGAACTTTGGCTAGAGACAAGATGTTGGACCTTCCTTCAAACAACAACCACAATCTGATCAGACATCTAGACTGATAAGGATAGAGGAATCTATTGAATAATTACTACAATGCATGCAAATGAATGAAGCTGCACAGAAAGCATCAGATATGTAAATGGGTCAGCTAGCAAAGGAAGTAGCTGACATGAAAAGTTCTGGTTTTTTACAAACACTCAAAACCCAAGAGAACAATGTAAGGCTATTTTTACAAGAAGTAGTAAAGTTGTAGGAAATGATTGTAATGAAAGTGAAAAGAATGAAGAATCAAAAGAAAAGAGTGAAAAAGAAAATCAAGAAAAAGAGAATGACAAAGAAAAGAAAGATGATGAAAATGAAAAAGAAGAAGAAAATAAAGAGAAACAAGAAAAAGAAAAAGAAAAAGAAAAAGAAAAAAATCAAAAAATGAAAAAATAAAAGAATCAGTACTTGGGCCAGACACCCCCTGTCAAGGATCTACCTTATCCTCATGCATCATCAAGAAAGGATAAGGAAAGAGAATATAAAAGATTCCTTAAGATTTTTAAGTAGTTACACATAAACATTCCATTTTTTTAGGTATTAGAACAAATGCCAACATATGCAAAGTTTATGAAAGAACTACTCACTAAAAAGAGGAGGTATAATGAAGAAATTGTGGAGCATGAAGTAGGTTGTAGTGCTATCTTACAATACAACATGTCAAAATTCTTAAAAGACCCCAAAAGTTTCACCATTCCTGTCTCTATTGGAGGTGTAAATATTGGGAAGGCTATTAGATTTAGAGGCAAGTATCAATTTAATGCCCTTAAGTATGATGAAGCGCATTGGTGATCTTGATCCGTAAAGGACGAAAATGACTTTACAACTGGTAGACTGCTCAATCAAAAGACCCTATGAAATTGTGGAAGATGTACTTTTAAAAGTGGATAAGTTCTACTTCCCTATTGATTATGTGCTATTAGACATGGAGAAGGATACTGAAGTCCCTCTAATTCTTGGAAGACCATTCATGAAAACTGCTAGAGTTCTGATTGATGTAGACAATGGTAAGCTCACAGTTAGAGTGCATGATGAAGAGGTAAATTTTGATGTCTTCAAAGCCATGAAACATCCCAACTCAAAACAAGATTGTTTTAAAGTGGATGTCCTTGATGAAGTTTGCCTCTCCATATCCAAAGGTATGTCTATTTTTGACCCTCTCAATAAGTTATTGATTGATACTGTTGAATGTCTGAATGAGGAAGAGGAGAAACAAATATTATTGATTGACACTGTTGAATGTTTGAATGAGGAAGAGGAGAAACAAATAGACAGGTGTTTAGAAGAACTCCAAGAAGCACCTACTGAAGAAATCCGGAGGCCTGAACTTAAAGTACTACCTTCCAACCTAAAGTACATCTTTTTGAAGGAAGGTAATCTTAAACCAGTTATTATTAGTAATTTGTTAATTAAAACAGAAGAAGAAAAATTGGTAGAAGTATTAAAAAGAAATCAAGACGCAATTTGATAGACACTTGAAGATCTGAAAGGTATAAGTCCATCATACTACATGTATAAAATTTTACTGGAAGATGATTTTAAGCTTGTAGCTCAACCTTAAAGGCGCCTTAATCCAACCATGAAAGAGGTAACCAAAAAGGAAATTTTGAAATTGCTAAAAGCAAATATCATCTATCCTATTTCTGATAGTGCATGGGTAAGTCCTGTTCAAGTTGTTCTAAAAAATGGAGGAATGACAGTAATTTTGAATGATAAAAATGTATTAATCCCAACAAGAACTGTCATAAGCTGGAAAATGTGTATTGATTATAGAAAACTAAATCAAGAAACAAGAAAAAACCATTTTCCACTCCCCTTTATGGATCAAATGCTTGAAAGACTATCTGGACAAGCTTATTATTGTTTTCTTGATGGATATTCTGGATATAATCAGATTGCTGTTGACCCTCTTGACCAGGAAAAGACTATTTTTAAATGTCCTTTTGGTATCTTTACTTATAGGAAAATGCCATTCGGATTGTGTAATGCACCTGCTATAACACCCCGGTTTTCCCGACCCGAATCCCATTGTAATCAAGATAATAATTAATAAAATGCGAATAAATTTTTCTTTTTATGCTTGAAGTGTTTCTAAACACCTCGACGATTGCATCAAGACCCGAATCACAGAAAACCGAAGCGTGCGATTTAATAGAATATAACTGGATCAATATCTAACTTGCCCAAAATGGTATACAAAATAATAGAGTTTACAGCGGAAGAACAATGTGTATACCAGGCATATGCCTAGTCCCATATGTGAAGATATGAGAAAAGGCCCAAGCAATCGTACAATTTCATAATACAAGCCTATTAGACTACAATCGACTATGCACCTGAATCATAATTATATATCATCAAATGTAAGAAGTCTATACATGAGACATCCATCACCAGATGGCATCAATCTAATCATCACTTACATACTAAACATAAAGTTTTTGTTCATAAATACATAAGTTTGTTACACATACTTATTTGACTCTCTAAATCATCATCCTTATGTACAATTTAATTCAATACATTAAAATTCACAATTGATGCCGGCCAAGGCACTTCCATTACCACTATTTACCTTCGCCAAAACTTCAATTCAAAGTCTCATCTCAGCCCATGATAACCCTGTATCACAATGCTAAAAAGGAGACCACATGGGAGAGTGAGTTATAAATTCAAAATAACGAATATAAATATATTGTGATTATGTGTACATGCATACAATCATCATGTGTACTTTGCTATAAAATCATTAATTCATCATTCAATCATCATCACATTGGTATAATAGGTATACAACCCTTATGAAACGCGTTTCACAACATAAGCAAGCACAAGCATATACACAATCACATTTCCACTTATCATCAAGGGCATTCACAATCATCATCATCATTTTATTAAATCTTTATTCACTTCCTCCTCGCAAGGGGTTTCTCATCTCTCGTGGTCATCCCATCTCAAATGCCATGCTCTTATGGCTAATGCATATGTCAACTGTTTAATGCATATGCAATGGATCCATTTTATTTCATCAGGTGATCGTAACCACCATATCATTCATTCATATGGGTTTCTCGCCTCGCAAGGGGTGCTCCCTCTAGCAGCCTCACAAGGTGCTTTCTCGTGATCGTAACCCTGTTTAACAATTCATAATGGTTTCCCGCCTCACAAGAGGTACTCCCGCCTCGTGATCGCAACCACGGGCACCATAGGAACTCGCAAGCCCCTTTTCATTTCAAATACCAAGTGATCACAACCATTGGCTCATCATCATACAATGGTCCCCGCAGGGCTTTTCACTTTCCACAACCAGGTAATCGCAACCACCGGCTCAATACCATATCATCATCACGTTGGTTTCCCGCCTCGCAAGGGGTACTTCCTTCATAGAATCCCGTAGGATCTTTCATCATTGTGATCGCAACCACATAATATCAATGTTATGCCATGCCATGAATGCAAAATGCAATAATGCATATGTCAATCAACCTCGCAAGGATATCTCACCCTCTCACATAAGGGTATATTATATATTTAATTTTATCATCATTGGTATACAATTAATCATAAGGCCCCTCAAGGCTCAACATTTACATTCACATTAAACCACGCATGGTAATTAAAGGCATATCAATTATCATAGCATTAATCCACGTATGGAAACCAACAAGGCTTATTAATAAACACATTTCAAGTTCATAGCAACACATGCTAGCCAACGCAATTCAAATTTCATATACAAGATTACACTTGTATCAAACACAATGGCATTGTAAACATTGATAATAATAATCACCATTAAACCAAGGGTATGTTCAACAACAATATCCCTTTTCATTCAAAATCATTAATCATCACTCAATGTGGAATCATCCACTTTTAATCATCATCAACATCATATCAAATTCATTGATTTACACAACCCATTGCCATTCAATTGTCCCCTCATTAATTTCATTATCATGTAAGGCGTGTCATATAACCATAATATTTGCTTCTCATTATCATATGTTATATCACATCAATGGTGGTGGAAATTCATGTTTTTATAACTTGATTTAGGTGTGCACACTTTGCTAATATCTTGGGTCAACATCAAATACCACCAAACACACCTTAGTGGTTTACCCCTAATATAATCTCTTGATTTTATATAATGAAAAGGGGTTTTGGATACTAATGAGCTCATGACAAATTTCAACATCAAGACATGAGGAAAGCTCATTTTTAGTCTTAAAAATAGTGGGACATGTCACAAATATCACCCATTAGTCCTAATTTGATAACCATAAAAAGTTGGGTTCAAAACCCTCTTAAACTTGGGTTTTACAATGCAGTGGGTCTAGTATTTTATGACTAATAAGAGTTAGAAAACTCCAATTGAGGCAATACTAATTTTCACACCTCCATTACATTATTATCTACAACTTTCATGAAGAAGTTGGAGGCCAAAAATATCATTAAGATGCCCAAACAGGCCAAAAACAGCAAGGAAAACAGAGCAGTTGGAAATTTGTGACAGTGAGGAAATCCACTGGCCGTGGATCCCACTGCCCAGACCACCCAAAATGGTCATTTTTACCACGTTTTAAGGCAGGACAATCCACTGGCCGTGGATCTCACTGCTGTAAGTCTCATTCTGCAGCTTTTTGGCCCTTATATTTTTGTCAACTTTGGGACCCCTTTTCACTAGGCTATTTAACTCCGATTTGCATGAAATTTTATACAAACCTTACCTACCCTAATATCAATTATGTGGCAAAGTTTCAAGTCCAAATTCCATCCCAATCAAAATCTAAGTCATAAGGTAGTCTTATGCATATTTTGGGCATTTTACATGACATACCAAATTACAATTGGTTATGTTTTGGTCTAAACTCTCTATGGATCTATGTTCACATCTATAAATGTGACTTGATCCAACAAGTCTCATCCCTTAACTTATTTCCTAGATCAAAGTATGTGCCAAAAGCATTTCAAGTCCTTTTTGGCTAAACCAAGCATGTGAAATTGCAAATTAAGCCTCTTTGGCCCAAACCAACCATGCAAACAAGTTTCACATATATATTGTGACTTGTAGGTGACTTCTACATGAACATTTATCCATTAAATGGAAATTGGACCTATCCACTTCCATGATTATACATAAAGATGCACTTTATGTGCTCTAATATGATTCAAACCATTTATACCTCATTTCATTATGGATCATTCATTACAATGCATCAATTCCCATCAAGGGACCACTACACATTCATCATCATCTTATTCATACATGTGTAACTCCCAAGATCAATAAATTTTCAAGCATGACATTCATCACATCATCAATTATTTCATCATTCAACATAACTATGGCAAGGCAGCATGAGTATCATTACATACAATAATCATCAATTATATAACTCATGCATTTAGAATGTAAAACTCCTCTCCTACCTTGAGGGAAGAGCCGCATTCCTAATGCTTCGATCGCTTCGTCGCCTTTACCCGAAACAATATCTACACCAACATACATACATATGCACACATACAATCGTCAAGCCAGTACAAGGCATTTATCACTATTTTGAGTAATTAACAATAATTCTTAATATTCAATACCAAATCCTAGACTTGTTAAAACACTTACTCATATACTTTTGTTAGGATTTGGGAATTCCTTTCCCAAAACCATGATTCTCTAAATCTCAAAGGGCCAACTATGTCCAACGACATCAATACCACTCTCATCATTCGTAATGTGTTCCTTATTACTCAAACTATCCATTTCCCATTCAAGTTCATCATGAGCCACTTGGCTCCTATCAAACCATTATCCATCAACAATCCCATATGCACACCAATGGTCTAAGACCCCATCAAGACACATGCTCATTTCACTAACCCCTCACATTCACCATGGCTTTGGTGTTCATATTCATCATTTCATACTCATATTAACACCTACATTGGGTATTTTCTACCCACACTAAATTCAACCTTCCTAACCACAATACATATATTCCCTCAAATTCTTAGGAAAAGAGTTTTCATCAAAACTCAACAACCACTATCAAGATTCGTCAATTCATCATCAATGGCTATCTCTCATCATTAACATCATTCTCTAACATCATTAAACATATATTCTACTCACATTTTACATTTCCCCCAATATATTAAAATTAGTGTTCCATTAAAACTCAACCATCACCACAAATAATCAATCCCAATCTTTCCAAGACCCATTCTAAAGCATAAATCATTAATACCTATCAATTGGCCAAAAGCCCCAAATTCCTAAACCTAGGGTTTTCACCAATAATCAACAATCATCAATTTCACCCATTTATATGCATCATCTTAAGCACTCATGAGCTAATAACATATCACTCAAACCCTTAACAACCATAACAATAATCCCCAATGGTTTCATAAGCTAGGGTTTGGTTCAATATACCATTATCCACCAAAACAACACCCTAATACTTACTACAATACCTCTATAATTCAAAAACCACTAATAAAAGCCATGGGTGATTAAAATCATACCTCTTTCTCCAAGCTCAAGCTCCAAAATGAAAATGAGAGGGAGAGAAGAGGAGATGAGCCAAGCTTTGCCTCCATGTCCAATACAAGCTTCATAAACCCAAGGAATCCTCTTGATTTTGGGTGGAAATGGCCATGGGTGGTGGTGGTCACATTTTGGGCACAAGAGAGGGAGAATAAGAAGAGAAAAGCAAAGTGAGTGGGAGAGAGAAAGGTTCCCACGAAAATAGAGAGGAAAAAGAGAAAAGAATAGGTTTTTCTTTTAAGTTTTTAATCCCTTCATTAAAACTTCACCGTTTTATAATAAACAGGATCTCCGTTCGGGCTCAATACTTAATCTAAAAATTATTCTGATTATATATTTGGACTCCCAATAATATTCTTAATAGCCCTGACCAACGGCATCTCAATCGGAGATACTTGGTCCGACACCCATATCTTCACCGGGTATAATTTAACTCTTAAAGCCCCAATAAATTATAAATAATCCTCATGAATCTCAATTTAATTATTTCAATATTTTTGGGACACTTTTTAACCCATTTATATTTATTCCTCTTATTTAATCATCTTTATAAATTTTGGGATGTTACACCTGCTACTTTTCAAAGATATATGTTTGCTATTTTTACAGATTTAATTGAAAAAAGCATTGAGATTTTCATGGATGACTTCTCACTTTTTGGGAATTCATTTGACTCATGTCTATCCAACCTGGACACCATACTGAAGCGGTGTATTGAAATAAATTTGGTGCTGAATTAGGAGAAGTGTCACTTCATGGTGACTAAAGGTATTGTACTTGGTCATAAGATTTCTGCAAAAGGTATTGAAGTGGACCAAGCAAAAATTGAGGTGATATCTAAACTCCTACCCCCTGTAAATGTGAAAGGTATTAGAAGTTTCTTAGAACATGCTGGATTTTATAGAAGGTTTATTCAAGACTTTTCAAAAATTGCTAAACCTTTGACAAACCTTCTAAACAAAGATGTTGAATTCAAATTTGATGAAGCATGTCTTAAAACTTTTAATTCCTTAAAAGAAAAATTGGTTTATACTCTAGTGATTGTTGCTCCTAACTGGAATTTGCCCTTTGAACTTATGTACGATGCAAGTGATTATGCTGTTGGAGCTATTTTAGGTCAAAGGTATGAAAAGGTTTTTAGGGTTATACACTATGCTAGTAAAGTGTTGAATGAAAATCAAATAAATTATGCAACTACTGAAAAAGAGTTACTAGCTATAGTGTATGCCTTGGAAAAATTTAGATCATATTTGATTGGCTCAAAAATAATTGCTTTTACTGATCATGCAGCAATCAAATATCTTTTGACCAAAACAGATTCTAAACCTCGGTTAATCCAGTGGATTTTGCTCCTACAGGAATATGATCTTGAAATCAAAGATAAGAAGGGTAGTGAAAATGTGGCCTCTGACCATCTTTCTAGATTAATAAAAGATGAGGTCACTGCCAAGGAAAGTGAAATATTGGAAGAATTTCCTGATGAGAAACTTTTTGAAATAACAAAATGGCCATGGTTTCCTAATATGGCCAATTTCAAAGTAGCAGGAATTCTTCCAAATGATTTAACTTGGCAGCAAATAAATTTTTTTTCAGATATGCAAAATATTTTGTTTGGGATAACCCTCATTTATTCAAAATTGGTGTGGATAATTTGTTACATCGTTGTGTACCCGATTGGGAAATGAAAGATGTACTATGGCACTGCCATAAATCTTCTTATAGAGGATATTTTAATGATTAGAGGACCGCTGCAAAAATCCTTCAATCAGGTTTGTACTGGTCGTTTATTTTTAAAGACTCTCACTCATTTATGCAAGCTTGTGATAACTGTCAAAGAATAGGTAATGTCAACAAGAGGCAAGAAATGCCTCTCACAAACATTCAAGAAGTAGAGGTATTTGACTATTGGGGAATTGATTTCATGGGACCCTTCCCTCACTCTCAATTCAATCAGTACATTCTTTTAGCAGTAGATTATGTTTCAAAATGGGTGGAAGCAATTGCTTCACCTAATGCTAACACCAAAACTGTAGTGAATTTCTTGAAGAAAAATATTTTTTGCAGATTCGGGACACCAAGAACTTTGATTAGTGATGGAGGTTCACAATTCTATAACAAAGTTCTTCAGAAAGTGTTATAGCATTATGAAGTGAGACATAAGGTGGCCACGACATATCATCCACAAACCAATGGATAGACTGAGATTTCTAATCGTGAAGTGAAAAGAATCTTGGAAAAGACTGTGTCTTCTTCCAGGAAGTATTGGTCACAAAAACTTGATGATGCACTCTGGGCATATAGAACTGCATTTAAAACCCCCATTGGCCTTTCCCTTTTTTAGATGGTCTATGGAAAAGCCTGTCATCTTCCAGTAGAGATGGAACATAAAGCATATTGGGCATTAAAATTCCTCAACTTTGATCAGAATGCAGCAACTGACAAAAGAAAGTTGTGTTACTTGAGTTAGAAGAAATGAGGAATAATGCTTATGAATCATCCAGGTGCTACAAAGATAAGGTTACAGCTTACCATGACAAGAATTTAAAGAAAAGATACTTCACACCAGCTCAGCAAGTTTTACTATTTAATTCAAGATTGAAATTGTTTCCTGGTAAATTGAAATCAAAGTGGTCAGGCCTATTTGAAATTAAAGAAGTTAAACCATACGGAGTAGTGGAAATTGAGGACCCAACTTCCAAAAAAAGTTGGATGGTTGGCAAAGGTTAAAACTATATCTAGATGGTGAAAAGAACAGACTCACCATCTGTTATTTAACTGACTCATGATATGCAGGATGTCAAGCTAGAGACAGTAAACCAAGCGCTCAATGGGAGGCAACCCATTATTTTGTGTTATTTCTTTTTAATTTTTAAAATAATAAAAAATGAGGATTCTATTAAGTTATAGGTTAAAATTGAATTTGTAAAAATAAAAAGGGATTTAATTTACCTGAAAAAGGGTTCTCTGATTGAAAATGGAAGAAAATTAAATTCTAGTTCCCACGCGTAGCGTCCCATTCACGCGTAGCGTCAAGTCTTGCGTTTAGTTTTAAAAAATAGAAACCCACTAACAGAGAGGCCCAAATCTAACAAATTAAAACCTACATTTTCCCTCTCCGTTCCTCCATTCTCTCAAATCCTAATTTTCTAAACCCCAAATTCTTCCACATTCCTCTCTTTTTCATCAACAGATTCCAAGTAAGTTTCCCATTCCTTTTTCTTTAAATTTTGTATTTTCAATTCTAGAATATATGCAGTTATGATTCAGAATAGAAAACCATTGGGAATGACTACTGTTTCTATTTTGATTGAATGCGTGAAAATATGATAGAGGGGTTGCTATTGCGCAACCCCCACTTTTCTGGTTTCAGGTCTGCACTCCCACGCGTAGCGTCAACCTGACGCGTAGCGTGAGAAGAACAGGGCTGACGCTACGCGTTAGGCCCTTTTTAATTTTTTTTAATTTTTTTGTTTTAGTTTATTTTTATTTTAAGTTTTCAATTTGTATATTACATGTTAATTTTCTGTTTGGAATATGTTTTATATTTGGTTTGAATTTTGTTTTAGTTTATATTTTGTGTATTTAATATTTAAATGTATGTTAAAAAATTGTTTGTTTTATTGTGTGAAATTTTATTTGTTCTATCTTAAAAAAAATCAAAAAAAATATATTTTGTTTTATAATGTTTGTTATACTTTCTTGCGTAATTATTAAAATATGATTTTGTTTTTGATATCATGTATGTGAAATATGTTTGTGTGTGAATTAATTTGAAAAACCCAAAATATGATTGTGTGATGCATGAGTGGTATATTTTTGTGAATTTTATTAAATTATTTGTATACATGTTTGAGTGTTATATTGCATGTGCGAATATAATTTGTATATAATTGTTTTTAATTTGATAATTTTCTTACAGATGGCTCCAAAGAAATCTATCCCTGTCACTGGTCCTAAAAGAAGAAGGACCACTAATACTGACACCACGTCTAAGGACCCCGATACCCAGATTGAGGAGGAGCAGCTTGGACCTCGTGACCCTACTAGGTTCAAGATTGATGCAAAGTGGGCCAGGTTCCACCAAATTAAGGCTAGAGACTGATATGGGAGAGACTGCTAGACTTAGGAGTAGGAGATTATCCCGAGCTTTAGGATGAGATTCATAGGAGGAGGTGGGGAACACTATTTTCCCTATCTACTGTGGGAGATACCATCTTAGTGATGGAATTTTATTTGAACGCCTATTAGACTCGCCAGGATTTGTCCAACATTGGGCAGATGAGGAATAGTTGGGTGAGAGGTAGACACATCACGTATGACCGAGACACTATTAGTACCCTACTAGGTAACCCTTGGGAGCCTACTCCCGAGAGCGACACTTGTTTCTACAAAGAGAACAGAAACAAGGTTGCCATTGAGGATAGTGACTTAGGATACTTCCTAGATTAGGTTGCTTATTTCTTAAGTAAGGATGGAATTTATTTAACCTGAGTAAGGTTAATAGATCTCTATCCAACCTTCTTAAGACCAGATGACCCCTCTAGCTCAAGCATGGATGTACTTGATGCTTTATAATATCCCACCAGTCTCTCATACTTCTTTACTAGTGGATCAACGTTGTCTGCTTTATTCCATTCTTCAGGGCCACACCATTGACATAGCCGAACTCATATCCGAGTAGATTCACTTTTATGCCCTTGGGTATAAAGTGAATCGCCCTGTACCCTTTCCACTGATTATATCTGCCTTACTAAGGAGGCAGGGGTAGAGGTGTTATCCCCTAAGTTTACTAGTTCTTCAGGGTGAGTCCCCAAGGTTCTAGTAAACAGAGATTAGTTTGTGCAGCAGTGTGAGCTTCCACCCCTTGAGCAGGAGGCTCAGCCCAGACAGAGGAGGAGGAGACTTCAGCGGCCAACACCTACTGATGAGATGACCTAGGGATTTGCCAGGATGAGCCTTGAGTATCAGCATATGACACAGATGATGGCTGCCTCCCACCGTGCTTATGACCATTTACATGACTCCTTTTATTAGTACAGGATCCAAGGGGAGGGTGCACCATTCATGACACCAGCCGACTTTGCAACTCATGTAGCTTAGCGAGGTGACCAGCCCACATACCTTAGGCAGGAGGACCATCTGGAGCTCAGCCTGATGCTGATGAGGAAGGAGATGATGAGGATTAGATAGAGGATAATGATTGAGGACCATTGCATTTTTATTTTTACATTTTTATGACTACTTACACATTACTTCACTTTTATGATTAGTTTGATATTTACTTCGGTGTATTTTGATATTTAGTTTTGGATTTCTTATATGCGTGGTTTGATTTTTATTTCTGTGTTGTGTGATTTTATTATCTATTTTTCTTAAAAATAAAAAAATCAAAAACAAGTATGATTTTCTAAATAAAATAAAATGATCAAATTTTTGAAAAATGAAAATTTAACACGCTTGAAGTTTTTAACAATAAGCCGTTTTTAATAATCAATGATCGATTCTTTTACAACTAAGGCATTTTGATAAAACCCATTACAATATTCTTATTAATAATCAAGCTAATTTTGAAAAGCCCGATGAGCTAAGAGATCTTGAAACACTTGAGGGTTTCAATATAATTTCTTTCAAATTGATTTTGCTTAATTCTTTGATTTGTGTTGTTATACAAAGATCCAAGAGCATGATCAAGGCATATTTTTTGTAAACACAAGAACTTAGGGCCAAAACGCTTACCATGATAAAATGTATTTATCGTTTGTTAGCCTTTTTTTAGCCTTAAAAAATATAATAATTTCTTTGGTACTCCTAGCCCATAATAATCTTTAACCATTCCCTTTATCTGATGAATAAAAGAGCATTTAATCAAAATGAAAAATATTTTGAGTGTTCTTACAAAATGGGGAGTGAAATTGAAAACTTAGTTCTTTTCAAAATCATTAGTGATGCATGTATATAAGAAAAATGAAAATAAAAAGAAAATATATATGCAAAAGTTAGAAAAGAAACAATGAAAAGGATTAAGTTGGGGGTATTTACCAAAAAGAAAAGTGAGATTTTGGGTCAAGAAAAGCACCCTAAAAAATTATGAAATGCTCTTTTATGATTTCAGGTGTTTGATTTCCAAGAAAAACCATAAATTCTTGTAACTCAGCCTTATTACAACCCTTTAAAAGACCTTGTGACTCTTATTTGATTTTGTATGAATGATAATTGATAAGATGAAAATCAAAATTAAATTTGTATGATTTTATGACAGATTAAGCTAACAGATTACCTTTTTACAGAGATAAACACTTGTGAGGTAAGCCTTCAAATAAGCTTGATTTATTGATATGACATTATGAAAATTTTATCTATAAGCCTCTTTTGCACAAGACATCTATTTTTGATCATTCCAAATGGTAAGTTGTGAATTACTTCTTGTGCTAACTTTTTGTACCTTTCAAAAATTTGATTTCAAAAATATTGTTTTTAAGTTTTTGTTTGTTTTGCTTGAGGGCGAGCAATTCCTAAGTTAGGGGTATTTGTTAGTCCTCAAATTTACTGTTATTTTTATAATAAAAAGTGTGTTAAAATTAATAAAAAGTAGTTTAAATTGAAATAAATTTAGGTTTAAATTGAAATAAATGGAAACTATTAGACTTGAACTGTTATGACCCATTTTCTCTAGTTTTGTAGTGAAAAGCTAAAGATTCAAGGAGAAAATTCAAATCTGAAGGGCTGAAGCGTAGCATCAACCCCACACGTAGCTTCAGGTCGACGCGTAGCGTCAGAAGCTATGTGGACTCCACTTCCAGGTGGCAATGCACTAAGAAAAGTGGCCAAATAATGGCCAATCCACTATCATCTAGTGTCTAACTCGAGTGGGGGACAAATGGCAACATGTCTGCTGATCATGGAATTAAAAATTGTTAATCATGGCCAGAAATTAAGCAAAATAATGGAGGCCGAGTCAGAGGTCTGACGTATAGCGCCAGCCTCACGCGTAGCGTCAGGACCTCTACTCAGCACTCTAAATAGGGCCATTTGCCATAGATTTTACATAATTCAATCTTCATTCTTCATTCTTTCTCTCTACGAATTCAGAGTCGTTTCTAATTTTGTAGTTAGAATAGTTTCCATATACTTGAGAGTGTTATGTTGTATTGTGTTTCTTTCGTATCGTGACGTGCGATCAAGTGTTCGTAATGCCATCAATTGTAAGTTATGTTTTTACTTTCATCATGTGTAGCTAATTTGTTTATGTTGGAATTGGTGAACCACTCTATGAATATAATGTTGTGATTATGACCTCTGCATATTTATGATTCAAGTTCATTGTTAGTATTTCAATCTTTTATTAGTATGAACTTCAAACAGGAGAATGATTTTCATGCGTGTTTAAACTACTTTAACGGAAGTAAAAGTTGAAATACCCTTAATATACCAATTACTAGGGATAGAGTTGGTAATTATTATTGTGTTAAGGCCAGGACTTAAAGCAAGTTTTTACTGAGAAAGCACTTGAGAGATCAGACTTTACGATAACTATTTAGAATTTATTCACCGGGGGATCGGGTTTAATGACTTGAAGCTACAATGACATGATCTTGATTACACATGCAAGTTTATAATTACTTTATTATGTTTTAGTGTGGGGATCCTAATTCCAACATAGTTTATTAATCTGTGTTTTAATCTCAAGTATTGGATTTGCTTTGAATTACTACTCAAAGTTATTTTAGATAATTTTATAATTCACCACTTTTCAATGTACAAATCATTCTTTAAATCTGTGAATATTGTACAAATTATGTATAAATCATTCTTTTGTTGATAAGTTTTGATACAATTACCATAATATATAAGAATTACTATGAATACTAAAAGTATTCAATCCTTGAGGGAAAGATATCTATGTCTAAAACTACAATGATAAATTGGTGCGCTTGCTAATAAAAGGATCTAATAATCTGACCGACACCAGGCTGATCCTACGTTGCTTGATACTTTAATCGTGCTAATACCTAAAGTGGAGCACCCTCGATACATAAAGGACTTTTGCACTATCAATTTGTGCAATGTAACTTATAAGATCATATCTAAGGTGCTTGTCAATTGTATTCGGCGTCTTTTGACTAAAGACAATATCCTTTTAGCATAGGAAAAGATGCACACTCTCCATAAGAGTCATAGAAGATTGGGTCTAGCTACAATCAAAGTAGACCTGGAAAAGGCATATGATCAAGTGAACTAGGAGTATCTTCAATCTACGCTCTTAGACTTTGGGTTCCCTTTGGTGATTACGCACTTAATTATATGGGGTGTGAAAGCGTCTAGCATGTCTATTGTTTGGAACGGGGCTCAACTTCCTAGCTTTACTCCGTCTAGAGGCCTTCGCCAAAGGGACCCCTTATCTGTTTGTCTTATGCATGGAAAGACTCTCCCTCTACATCCAACATCAAGTTCAGACTGGTTCTTGGGCTCCTATGCGTGTCTCCGCTAATGGCTCGGCTATATCCTATTTATTTTTCACAGATGACGTGCTGATTTTCTACAAAGCATCGCTGAACCAGATGCAAAATGTTGTGACCTTGGATATGTTTTGTAGGGCATCGAGGCTAAAGGTTAATCTTGAGAAAACTCGTATAAAATTCTCATCAAGTGTGCCAAATGGTGTAGCCATGTGTCTCTCTACTCTCTCGGTGTATCGGCGTGCCTGTGATTTAGGTAAGTATCTTAGGGTCTCACTACAACAGGGTCGATCGCACAAAGCTCTCTTCAATCCATTATTGGAAAAAATCCAGGGTCAGCTAGCCTCGTGGAAGAGCAAACTTTTGAACAAAGCCGGGAAAATGCGCCTTGTGAAATTGGTGCTCCAATCTATACCAGTATATATAATGCAAACTCAGTGGCTGCCCAAGTGTATGTGCAATGCGATTGATAAGTTAGCCAAAACCTTTTATTGGTCAACAAACAGTGATCAGAGATTATTACATGTGGTTGCTTGGGAGGAGCTACAACATGCAAAGAGTAATGGTGGGCTGGGTTTTTGAAGGGCTCGGGATATGAATACTACTCTCCTGGGTAAATCAGTCATATCACTTGTCAGCATAGAGGACAAGCCATGGGTAAATTTAATGAGAGCGAAGTATAAGGTTCATGGCTCGTTCCTAGCCTATACTGTGCACAGGTATGGCTCTTACACTTGGAGGAGTGTGATGAAAAGTAAGAGACTTCTTGTAGAAGGGTTTTAGGCTTAGCTAGGGGATGGGTATTCTAATATTTGGTATGATGATTGGACAAGGACAGGGGCCTTATTCAATCGGGTTCCTTATGTGCATATATCTGATACAATAAAGCAAGTTTGTAGTTTATGGTGTGATGGAGGTTGGGATCTTTCCTCCCTTACCCAAGGAAGTCTCAATGCTAATTACTACTCATGTCATTCCTTCCTCTTTGAACAAAAGGGACTCGCTTGCATGGGCTGGTGCAATATCAAGAGTGTTCTCTATGTCCAGTTCATATGCATAGTTGTGTCAGGAGGTGACCGATTCTCATCATAATACGTGGAAAAAGATTTGGAGGCTTCATGGCCCAGAGAAGCTTCGGTTCTTTATTTGGCAGGTTGCTAAATGGATTCTCCCCACTAATCTCAAAAAGATACAGTGTGGGATAGCTTCAATGACACTATTCACTAGGTTTTAGGAACCCTCAGAATCCATCGCCTATATCCTCTTTCACTATCCTTCTTTAACTCGGTTATGGAGGAGTCTTGGTTTACTAGAGATCTAAAGACGGTTTAGGGGTGACATGCTGGCTTGGATTCAGGATGTGATGAAGCTTCGTAACTCTAATCTGGTGTTTTCGTGGGCATGGTGGGCTTGGAAGTAGAGGAACCATGAGTTGTTTGATGATTATTCTTAGACTTTGGGGTATATAACAAGGATTGTAAGGTTAACAGCGATGAAGGCAGTAGCTCATGTGCCGAGCACTTTACACAGGATGTCAATCTTAAGATGGAAACCCCCTCTGATAGATGTATTGAAGCTCAATTTGGATGGTAGCTGGTTACCTCTATCTGGGGCTATGAGGGGCGGGGTCTTATTCGAGATAATTTAGGAAGATGGATTATGGGATTTTCCTGTTCCCTTGGCTTAGGGAATGCTTTCCTTGTAGAACTTGAAGCATTAAGGGTTAGGCTTCAAATTTCATGGGACCAACATATTAAGTCACTCATCTGTGAAGTGGATTCCATGGATGTTATCACGTCCCTACAACTAGAGAGTATGCTGGATCGTCATTGGTTTAAATAGGAGGTAGAAGAGGTCAGGGATATACTTGCTTTGTCTTGGGATGTTTCAATTATTCATACCCCAAGAGATTGTAATCAGCTGGCAGATAGGCTTGCTTGCTTGAGTGGATTCTCGGAGGAGGATCTGGTTATCTGGTCTAGCCCCCCAGCTTTGATAGTTTCTTGTTTAGCTTTAGATTTGCTATTTTAGTCTTTGTTTATATTCGTTTATTTCCAAAAAAAGAAGCTAATCCCACACGTAAAAGTTATGTGAGATTAATTAGTTTTTATGTGAAATTGTACCCTTGACTTGTGATTTTAAGCTTTAAAAATAAATTCTTGCATGCTGAATCTTGAGTGGTGATGCTGGCCAAGTGATACCTACAAAATAAATGATTTGCATAATGTTGAAATTTGCTAAAAACCTTGTTCTTGGAATCCTTAGAGGCTATGGCTATATACCATGTTTTTCCTTGATATTGATTGTCATTTTCACCTTTGAAATTAAATTCTTGGGTGATAGATAAGTTGGTTGTGGTGTGGCCGAATATATATACATAGTGTAGGTCCTTTACATGTTGTTAGATCTTGCTCTAAATTTATTTGCATGTGTTTCTTTGGTCTTTATTTATGATTTAAGCTTTAAAAATGGAAGTTTTTCATGATGTATATTTGATGGTGATGTTGGTCGAATGTCACTTGTAGCTTAGGTACCTTGCATGTTGTTAGTTTATGCCTTGAACTAGGTTCCATGTGGTTCTTGTGATATCTAAGTTATGGATCTTGCCTTACATGAAAAACTTGATTTTTGGTGAATTAATGAGGTTAAAATCATGGCTGTGTGTGTGATATTAGTGAAGCTTTAATTTTTCCTAAATTACTTACAATTAATGCTTGAAATTATGACTTAGGAAATCTTAACTCCTTACATGAATTAAATCTTAATTTTTCAGCTTGTGAGTAAATGTGTATCATGGCTGTTTTGAACTTGTTGATGGTTGTTTGGTAATGAGAAATTTTAAGTTGAGTTGTTGTTTGGAAATAATTAAATGAAATCCCAAGTGTCGACGTGAATCTTTAACCAAAAGCGTACAAAACGAGGACTTACGAAGGTATGAAAAAGGATGAACACGCTGACTTTGAATTGTGATGTATTACCCTATATTCTGGCATGTGATTTTAATGTGTAAGTGTTACCCAAGAGAAAAAAATAGATGGTGACAATGTTGCACGATGCTTGTCCTTAATTGCGTGGTGTGGATTTTAAAATGAGGAAAGTAGCGCAATTTTGATAATTTTGTGGAAATTGTTTTCTGGATAGTTTAGAGAAATTTTATTTTATAAATAAAGTACTTGAAAAGTTAATAACTTTTGACTTTAGAATTACTTGAGTTAGAGTTTTCTAGTGGAAGAATGAATAAAACAAAGTTTTCCAACAAAAAACCGAAAAAAGAGAACTTTTTTACATCTATTTTATAAATTTGGATAAGAAATATTAATTAATTTAGTTATGGAGCATTTTCCTATTTTATCAAGTTAATACTCAAAATATATTTTAACTCCAAGGCCCGAAGAATAAAGTTCCATGGCAATCTAATGTGACGTGACGGTGCTTGCCTAACGGCCCGATAATTTTACTTGATAAATTTAAATTTTTCCTAATTTAATAAAGTTATTTTGGTATTTCAAATTTCAAATACCGAAGGAAATAGAGTCTAGAATGTAATTGTATCATGATATGACATTTCCATTAAATCGGTAAAATAAGCATATCCCTGAATTTTCTAATACCCATTAAGTCAGGGGTAAGACGCCCCGGAAAATACGGGAAAATTTTTTACGTTTTACAAAGAAATAATTCTACGAAGAAGTATGATGGAGAGCTTAGGTCAATACCCTAGATCTATATAAACCTATCTCATATATGAAGATATGAGAAGGTATAAGAGTACGCAAGATATATCCAAGTAGTACCATTTCGATCTCTAATTGATATAGTCGATTAATCCATGTACACATCAAAGGCCCTGATCGATTACAGGTGATCTGTCCTGAACCGGGGTCAATAGATCCGGTGTGGGGCCAGTCATAAAAGTCTTAAGGTTGAATAGGATTGAAGACCGGTTATGCTGGTATCCGGTCTGTATATCCGGAGTTCCAATATGAAGAGAGCGGTCTAGGAGTCCTGGAGGTCCTTCACACCGTCTTCACGCGTTGATGTAGGCGAAAGGTGGTGTCACCTGCGAAGATTCTCCGACGCTCAAGTCAGTAATAGTATTCCAAGTGAGGAATGTTTTTAGATAATAGTTGTGAATTGAAAAGAAGTAGTCCCCCTCTCCATAAATGAAGAGAGTTCTTATACCTGATTGGCTCGATTTACGAGGACTTGCTAGTGGGAACCACTAACATCCATTATTAAATAAATTATTATTTAATGTACACTTGCCAGTATGATTGAGTCAAGTGGCTATTTTATATTGAGCGTAGAGATAGTAGGACTAGCCTTAGGGAACAAGTTGATTATTTCTAGAAGCAGATTATGGCTCATAGTGGTGAAAATTTAATCTTTATCCTTGTCCCTGTAGCGATACCCTTTGTCTTCTATATGGTGATATACGTGTTATCCGATGTGCATGGAATTATCCTGGACAACCGGTATAGGGAGAACGCCTGATACGGATTTAGAGTCCGGATGTATACCAATGACACCGGTAACACGTTGGATAACTGATAAAGACGTTGAAATATATCTTGTAGAACAGATACCGGTATCGAGACCGGATCAACAGGGCATGAGATAATCGATTACAATACCATAATCGATTACAGATCAAGGTGTAATCGATTATAGAGCTTCTGGAACGGTATATTGAATCAGGGATTTCACCTAATCGATTTCAACACTTAGAATAATCGATTACATTGTTTCTGTTGGGTCCATAATCGATTATAATGTTAATTCTAATCGATTACCAAGTTGCTGGAATCTGTACTAATCGATTATAGAGTTGGGTATAATCGATTACAGGGCTCCTTGAATTTATGTAATGCATCAGGTATTTCACCTATTCGATTACAAGGATCAATCTAATCGACTACAAGGCTTTGGGTTGGTTCATAATCGATTACAGCACTTAATGTAATCGATTATCCTAAGGACAGGGGACTTGTAATCGATTAGGTCAGGGAAGCTAATCAATTACACCCTATCATTATGCAGAAATTATGTAGATTTTGGGAGAAAGATGAACTTCTCACACACCAAAACCTATGCAAATGATATTAGAATGCTACCAAATTTTGACACAAGTTATAATACACCATTTGTGACGTGTGGCCACTGGCCTCACTCAAAAATTCTCAAAAATGAGAAACTTATGCAAATAAATGCGTTTAGTCCATTCCTGAGCCTTTTTGAGTAACTTAGGGGTCTATTCTTAATGGAACTGACCTGTTCCAATTTCTATAAGTCACAAATCATGTATTTAAGCTATTGGAACCACCACACACTATCCAAAATTCATAAAACTCATTTTGACCCTATTGGTTCCTCAATTATGCATGAACTCCATATGCAATCTTCATAAATTAATCAATCAATCAAACATCATGCACACTATTGCCATCAATTGGCCAAGAAACTTCATAATTAATATTCATTCCTCAATATGGTAAGCTAAATAAATATATCCTTATCAACATCAACCAATATTAAGGTCACTACCCAAAAATTTGCCTTTCAAAACATATAAGATCCAATTTTCACAAGTGACCTTCAAAAGAATACATACTAATATTCACGAAATAAAATAAGCATATACATATATCCATTGTTTTACAAAAGGAATGCCAGCCAAGGCTTACAAACTTGCATTCCATATTTACCTCCTCCATGACTCAATCCTCCAAAAGAGTAGAGTATTCAAGATACCTACATCAAGCTTTAAAAATGGCAACAAAGGAGGTAAGTAACATATACCAAATGATCCAAAATCATACATTATGATGATACCAATACATATATGCATAACATGTATTTCTCAAGAAGCAATATAAACTTTCACACATCATCTCATTCCATTCAACATCATACATGTCTGAATCAATACATTTCATAATTCACACAACACCATCATGGCATTCTCAATAAAGGTCATCACACATTCAATGTTAGTATCACAACTTCCTTTCTCTTTATTTAACAATCATCCATCGCCACCATGGGCTACCAACTAGGCATATCTTCGGCTATATGCAAATGCTCTTATAGCTAATGCATATGCACAAGGAATCAATAACAATTGCGGATCCGACTATGGGAAAACAACATCATATCAAATGTTGGTCAAGCATAGATGTGCTACTATGCCCCTACTACAGTAGTAAAATGTGTACACATATACCTCAATTCATGCATGCTCAACAACATATTTTTACTGGTACCAAATCGCTCTCGCCCATCTGTAGCACTAGTCACCCCGTGACTTGCAAATCTACATCATGGCCTCACTTGCCACAAGTGCTACGGGCCCCTCCCGAACATACATCGAGAGAGCCGTGTCCCGTCGGACACCGAGGTAACTTACTCATCACAGAGCCACCCATCCACTGGGCCCACCACATAAGGTGCCTCATCACCAAACTATGGACAGCTTCGTGATTCCTAGAATCACTAGGGAAATACAATAACATACCTGTGTACCGGGTCGCCCTCCCACTAGGCCCGCCTAGTGGAACCCCTAACATTCTACATAGACAGCAAATGATATGCCATGGATGCAATGCAATGCAAATCAGATGCATTCTCACACTATGCATCCTAAATCCCACTCTACCATCCACAATTCATCCTTAACACTTTAGTAGAACTCTAGGTTCTTATCATCCTCAACCATCACCAACATTCATTGGATTTCATATACATAATAGTTAGTGGCAATCATAAATCATTAATTCATATATCATAGGATGTTCATCAACAATGTAATCAATACAATCATGGTTCTAAACCATCACAACAACTCTTATTATTTAAGAGTCAATTCAACATCATATTCATCATCCCACAAACATAAACCACATATGCCACATAACATCATTCACTCTAAATGCAATTCAATCAAGTAATCATCAAATCATTCATCCAGCCAAATTAGCTATCACAATCATATATACACATCACTAATGGATGAAATCAAGCACTTAGAGATGTTACCCCCTCCTACCTCAAGAGAAGTAGAAATCAACACGGTCCGATGGTCCCGCCTCATCGATGGGGTCATTCCCTACATTATACAACATACCACACAATTATTCTCTATTCAAACCACCAAGATTCAAGTGCTCTTAATTAACTACTTGGTGTTTTATGCCTTTTTAATTCTCCATCTTTACTTATTCATCTAATCCACCATAACCCCCATGGGTTAGGTGCCCAATCTCATTATTATGCATTCAAGGTAAACCCATTCATGGGCTTCTACATTAATGAACTCCACCAACCATTTACCATCATTAATATTCATTACACATCATAAATAGCATCTACCATCAATAATAAATGCTCATCTACCCACATCTTACATTTCCCCCAATTTATAAAGTTAGGGTTTCATAAAAAACCCAATAACCGCCATTTGTGTTCATCATTTTCCATCATTCTCATGTCATTTTCGTGTGCCACCCAAGGCCCTCATAAAACTCACATTAAATACACCCCACCTTAGGGTTTCTCATCATAAATGTCTTTCCTAACATAACCCATATGCATTAACTTTCTCCCAACAACCAATACCCAAAACCTAGGGCTTAAAGCTCATGAAAATGAAGAGAAATCCTTACCTCAAGCCAAAAGAAGTGAGCTTCAAGAACGGGAGATGAGAAATATGAAAATAAGAGGGAGATGAGAGCTCCAATCACCAGCTTCACCTTCTTGCTTGATGAGGAGGACGAAAATGGAAGATGGGAGCAAATGGCACACACCACACTTATGGGTTTTTAGAAGAAGAAGAAGATGATGATGAGTGGGAGATGAAGAGATGGAGAAGGAAGGTGTTTGCCTTAGAGGGAGTAAGGTTACGTGAAAATAAGAGGGAGAGGAGAAGATTTTATGTTTTATTTTAACCTCTCATTAAAAGTTTCCTATTTTAGATCAAACAGGATCTCTGTTCAGGCCCAATACTTTATCTAAAAATTATTCCAAATATATATCCAGACTCCCAAAAATATTCTTAACAGCCCTGACCAATGGTACCTCAATCAGAGATACTTGGTCTGATACCTATATTTTAATCAGGCTTATTTTCAGCTTATTCGGTCCCAATAATTTTACTAACAGCCACCAAAAATCTTAATTTAATCATTTCTAATATTTTGGGACACTAAATAATTCACATACAATTATTCAGTATTAATTTCCTTGATTAATCCTTTATTTTAAAATTTTGGGATGTTACATGGGGCATATCTATGTTAAGTAATAACTATAATATAAATGGTCAATAAGTTTAGAAAAATTTCTTAAGAATCTAATTCCTAGTAAAGCCTTAGTCTCACTACTCCTAACATTAAGTATTAGCCAATAACTAAGACCTGGTGCATAAATTTAAAATTTGAGACCTTTAAAATCCTACTATTCACTTCCTCAACGCATTAAGGACAAGGACTTTAGGTATAAAGATTTTCGCCTGACACTTGGTTAACAAAGTGACAAGAAATACAGGAAGAGGAATTCCACATGCATCATGATGAATTGGGATTATATTGGGAAACTCAATAGTAGAGCATACAATAAGGGGTCCGCTGGGAGGACGTGTCTGTCCCAATCTACAAGATAGGATATCAGGGGTATAACCGGGGGCGAATGCTTAAGGGGTCTGGAAGTGAGTCCGGTGTCGGGCAGTTTGCTGGCCAAACAGGTATACCCAGAATAGGGCACATGTTACCATGATCATGTAGAGCCAAGCTCTTATTAAGTGAGATCATATTTCTTAAAATGTTGGACTAGTGTGTCTTTTCCCCCATAGTTGTTACAGGACTTGGTGAGCTCCGGTCGCTCTAGTATAGAAGCGTTGTGCCCAGTGGGACTGAAGTAGGACGACTCTAATGAGTACACTGTTGTAAGTCCTTTCATTCGCATTCATGAAATACTTAACATAGAAATAATTAAAATACACCTAGCTCATGCATAAGATCCTAAATGACTAACTGCATTGTGACTATGATTATGGATTGTGTGTTGTTGAATATGTTTATGTTTGATTAGTATAATGTTATGGGGTGATACTGTTGTGATGGTGGATGATTGTTATATCGTGACGATATTGGTTGGTCTCTATTAGTATACTGTGCTTGGTATAGGATTGTATAACGTGCTACTACTATGATGCTTGATTATGGTGATAGATGAAAATAATTGATCTCTGTTAGATATTCTGTGAGTAGTATAAAGTAGGCAAAATGTTAACTTGATTGATTAGGAAACCTTGAGTACATGGTAATAATTGAACATTAGAATAGGTGTAATAAGACTAAGAAAAACTGCTGATGACCTAATGTGTTCTCTTTTTAGGTGTCTTCCTACCCCTGTACATTTAGAGTATGTAAGTTTTTGTTGGTTGAGACCATGTGATAGATAAAGATATTTTTTAAAGTTCTTGTTCCACCATTATTTCCTGTACAAAAAACAAAACTTCCATATTTTTCTAAAACTCATAACCTTTTAGTTAAGTAGGATGATCTAGTGGAAGAAGTTTATCCTAGTTAACAAAGGGTGTTACATAAGGGGGTCTATGATACTGGCCTAGATAGGAGGGCAACTTGATGGTAAGTCACAAACCCTGTGGTGTTTTTCTTTGTGATCCATAGCTGCTTTAAAGTTAGACTCTAAGGCCGACCCATAACACTTGAGTTATTACCGCGGTCACTTAGGGTGATAATGTTGCAAATGGGCGAGCGGTTTAGTACCAATAGAAAAGGATTGGTATGTATATAAGTTGAGAAATTAAGCACTATAGTATAATCCCATTAATAGAGTCGGATCCGCATGCATACGTATTAACATAACGATATTGAGTTAGACATGTTGCGAGGAAGCCAATGATGATTATTGATGTGATAAATTCATCTGTATGGATGTATATGTTAAATGTGTAACACCCCTCATTTTTGTATGCTTGGTCCTTGGGGCCAAATATATTATTTTCTGTGTTGATTATATGTGCGATAATACTTGGGCTGCGACCGACTTATTTGTATGATAGTGATTAATATTTTTGGAAGGATTTAAAGGGCTAAGATAATTATTTTAGATTTAATTGGGAGAAAAAGAATGATAATTAGTTAAGAAAACTTAGTAATTAATGAGTATTATATAAATTATATAATTTTAATTAAGTAACTTATATGTATTTTTACCGATTCTGGCCAAGAGAATACCAGAGTATCTAAGTTGAGTCATTCTTATCTTAGTGTGTTCATAATTTCATACTCCATGATTTTCATGAAGGGCTCGAGGCTAATTTTTTGTCGCTTGACCCTTCGAGAATTTATTTCGATAAAAATCGAGTCCATCGTAAAGGCCATTCTACGCACCTGTTTGTATTTTAAGCATATCTCTCTCTCTCTTGACTGGAATTGAGCTGTTCTTGTCCTAAATTTTTTGTATCAAAATTTTCAACTTTGATGTTGACCATGAAAGTCCATTTGTAACATCCCGATTTTTAATTTAATTACCGATTAAGACTAGGCCATTAATTAAGGGTTAACTGTAGAATTGGGATTAATGAATAATTAAACTAATTACTGATTGGTTAGAAAATGATTGAATAAATAATGATAATAATAATAATAATGCCAGGCGAAAGGACGCATGTGTCCCTAAGGGTATAAGACAACTTCAGCTCTCTCTTTCCTTCATGAATTTACATTGGACAGCCCTTCTTGTGCGTGCGTCTGGTCTCTCCTTTCCCTGTTTTCTCTTCTTCACTCTCATTCGCGTTGAGCAGTGAGAGAGTCGAGAGCTTCCTGGGAGGAACATCAACGCGGCCCTGTTCCACTCCCTGTCCTCTTTTTCCTCTCGGTCGCCTTCTTCCCCCTCCTTCTTCTTCCACTTGGAGCTGTTAGTGTCCCAGTTGGAAGGCTGTGCTGGGAAGTGCCTTGGAGTCGTGGGGGAGACGAACCCGTTGGAGGAAAGAACAACTCTGGTCCGGGATCAACGCTGAGTTCGAAGGCTGGTGGAGGAGGAGTAACAGAAGGGCGATCGGTCAGCATTGCAACTCGAGGAGTTTTGGAACCCCGACAGCAGGTAGGGGGCGCTTTGCATGTCAAGTGTATGGTTTATGACCGGGTCCCAAGTGCTTGGTTTAATGTGATATGTTGTGTGAAAGGTGTAGATCGATGTGTTGTGATTGAGTGATTGTGCATACAACTCCCGGATTGGTGGTATCTGTGAATGGTTGAGGGTTGTGTAACTCCGTCCTTGAGTGCTTGTTAATATTTCTGTGATGCATGTTGTTGAAACATGAGACTGCTGAGTGAATACATGTGTGCGTTACCATTATTCCCGAATGCATGAGATATGAATTGATACGTGATTTCCATTTTGAATGTTGTGTTGAAATACATGCTGACTCCATTAAAAATGTCGAGTGGATGTGCTGTAATATGGTTACCTTGGTTTGCTTATTGTGAGTTACTATAATATATGCATGTGATGCTGTAATGGAAATGTGGGATTCTGAATGAATCTGAATGCTGTGTGGGGGATCGGTTGTGACCCATTGATGGCTGTGTGAGACGCGCCTGGTAAGCTTGAATGCTTGCTGTGGAATTGCATGAGATTGTATATATGAGATGACTCCCAGATTCCTGACCAGTTCCATGAAGACCCGTGGTAGCCGATGGAGCTAGAGCTGGGTCTCGAGACGTCACGGGGTGACCAGAACCACACAGAAAGGGCTAGTGGACGGGGGGTCGGAAAGGTATCTGGAGTCGCATGAGATGATTTTCAGTCAGATTCCTGGCTAGTTCCATGAGGACCCGTAGTAGCCGATGAAGCTAGAGCTGGGTCTCAAGACGTCACGGGGTGACCGGTGCCACATGGAAAGGGCTAGTAGACGAGGGGCCGGCAAGGAATCTGCACTGAAATCGTTGTTTAAGTCGGATCCGCATGCATGAGTGTATGATCATTGTTATCGAGATTATTACGATTTGCATGGATTGAATGATTTGAGTGAACTCCGACTGGATGATGTCGTATGAGTGAAGTCTGACTGAATGAATATGCATGTATTGATGCTGTTGCTGAGTGCAGTGTGATGCTATGATTGAGAATGTATGTTATTGTACGAATTCTGATTGGATGATGTGGTCTGACTCTTATATTAATTGACAATATATATATATATATATATATATATATATATATATATCGTTATGGATTGAACCCGGTAAATTATATAATTGAGGATCGAGGTAAAATCCGAGTCAATAGCTGTCATTTTATATGTAAAAGCTCACCCCTACACCATTTTCAGTGTGTGCAGGTTGGACTCTGAAGTGATAATAAGGCCTCAAGTCCGAGTAAGATGCACCCGGTTGTTGAGTGCTTATATTGCATTGTCATGTTTAGTCAGTTGTAGCCTTGGCCGGCTCATAATAACAGTGTTGTATAACGAACATGAATATATATATATATATATATATAAGCAATCCGAGCTATTGTGACCCGAGTGCATGTTTATATACGTATATGGTTTACGTTGATAGCTTGTGCTTGCATCGGATATCAGGTGCTGATGAATGAATGATGTTAAGGTAATGGGTATTCCGAGTGCGTGATTATGTATGTACATATATGTTGAATACGGGTGATTGTGTCTAGGTAGACTGAGAGGTGTTGATGGATAGAATATTGCTCAGTTAATGATTTTCCGAGTAGACGTAATTGGGGGAGTCAACTCTGAGTAGGGCTGCAAATGGCTATGCCTTCTTGTTCGAGTGATGATACTTCAATGGATTCTGAGTAAAATATCTTGGATGAACCTATACTGTGTAAGATCTAATGGGAGAATTACCCGAGTGATATTGAGAACGGTCATTACCGAGTGAAAAATATAAGTAAAACCCGAGTGAGGAAGAGTGGTATTCCCGAGTGAAAACCTCAAGTGATCCTCTCCCGAGAGAAGAGTTAGTGTAGTGGTTTAGAGTGGAAGGAATTCTAAGTGTATGATATCTAAAACCCGAGTGAACCTAGCTGAGACATTGCGAGCGATAAATGATTGTGGGACCCCTTCTAAGCGAAGGAGGGTCTACGTGTTCTCCGAGTGAGAAGTGTAAATATGCCGAGTGATGAGTGTGTAAGGGAATTCCGACTGTACCCAAGTTTGATGTATACCGAGTGAGATGACCCACATTTCCCGAGTAGATTATTGCGTGGCCTTGTGTATAAAAAGATAAGGGGCTAAGTTATGGGATGTAAGTGTACTATGGTTATCTCCGAGCGATTGAGACCCCCTGACTCCGAGTGAATGGATGTTTGATACCGAGCGATAGGGATTACCGAGTGTGTTGCTTGCCTCAGCGACTAAGGTGTTCGCCCCAGCGAGTGTATTGCTAGGAGACTCTCGTTTTGACTTCGCTTGAGCGCTGTCGCTCTTCCGCTCGGGTGTTTCTAATCGGTTTTCTTTCACTGCTTTCTTTCCCTTCTCCTGGTCTCTCGGTTTAGCTTTTCCCTTCTTTGGTCGGCTTTTGCCTCTCTGCCCTTACGCTGTTTGCTAATTACTCCAACCATTATTTTGGGTCAGATTATGAATGTTTGCCCGGCTTTTATTTTATTTCCTTGCCTTCTTTTCCTTCTCTTCTTGGACTCGGTACCATTGGTTTATTTTTGGGAAAATCTTCCCTGTTTTGGGTCTTATCTATTTATTAAATTAGGGTGTTACATTTTGGTATCAGAGCAGACCGAAAGGTCCAAGGCCAAGGTATGCTTACCGAGTGTATGCGGTTATGTGCATTGTGACCGAGTGGTCATCATTATTGTGATATTTGTTGAACCTGATTGATATTGTAATATTGATTTGTGGATAGGAGGTCGTTTCGCTCCTGGTCCGACTGATTGTATAACGTATAGAAATGGTATAATATGCTAAAGTTACTGAATGTTGGGCTGAGATCCGATCGGTAGTAAGTAACTTCGTAAACTTCTCCTTGAAAGGGGTGTGAATTTCAGGATAAGTCATGGCGAATCGTCAAAGCATGGAGGCCATAGCCACGGTATTCTAACGTTTTGCTGACGTGTTCGAGAGGCAGGTCCAGCCTCGAGCTGAAGATGGCCAAGTGTTGGACCGCTTCCTGAAGAGGAAGCCGAGTGAATTTCGAGAAGGACGTAACCCCGAGGCAGCTTACAAATGGACTCAAGAGTTAGAGAGGATTTTTGGGGGGTGTTCACTGCACCGAGGCCCAGAAGGTGGAGTGTGCGGTGTACATGCTGAGGGACGAAGCAGAGAGCTGGTGGAAGATAGCCAGAAACCGACTGACTGACGATGGTACCCAACTGACCTGGGAAAATTTCAAGACATGCTTCTTAGAGAAGTACTTCCCCGACACAATAAGGAGTCGGAAGGAACTGGAATTCATGGAACTGAAATAGGGTTCCATGTCTGTGGAAGAATACGCAGCCAGATTCGAAGAATTGTGCCTGTTCTACCTGCCCTTCCAACAACCTGGGATAGAGAATTCCAAGTGCCTCAAATTTGAAAATGGATTGAGATCGGACATTAAAAGAGCCTGCAGATATCAAGAAATTAGAAGTTTCCCAGTACTGGTGAATAAATGCAGGATTTTTGAAGAGGACGACAAGGCCCACTCGGGCCAGAGCAACAAGGCCGACACCTCCTTGAAGCCTCAGCAATCTCGCTTCAAGAGGCAGGATGACTCTGGTAGGAGTAGACTCCCTTCTAGGCTCGGAGGTCGGGGTAATCAAGATGGTCGTGCTGGTAGTCGCCCAAAGTACGACAAGTGTTTTATATGTGGTGGTGATCACTTTGCCTAAGATTGTGAAGAAGGAGATGATGTCGTGTGCTTCCATTGCAATGGGAGAGGGCATATTCGCCCTAACTGCCCACTGCTACGACGATCGAATGCTGATGCACACCGTGGGAGTTTCCGAGAGAGAGACCGCGGAAGTAATGGTTGAGGGAACAGTGGCAGAGGCAATGGAACTAAGGATAACAGGAGGTTTGCCCTAAATAACCGTGGAAGGAGCGCAGATCGACCAGCTACAGGCAGAGTTTAAGACATCAGTACTGAGAAAGTTATACAAGCGAACGACTAGGTGCACGGTAAGGGTGAACAATTCTGGAAGCCAGTTGTTATTATACTGTCATGGGAAATGGCAACTGCTATTCGAAGATTATCGTCGTATGATATTTACTCGGTAATGGTTTGGGGGCCGATTGTTAATATGTCATTTTATAACTAGGTGTATACTTGTGGGGTCGGAAATCTACCCCCATTACACCGTTTTACAGTAGTAGTAATCTATGTTGCGTGATTGTTGCTGTGTGATATGCTATGGGTGATGCATAATGATGATGCTGACGTAGATGTATTGCTTATATATATATGTGTGTATGATTTGTCATTAATTTCTGTGAATTAGTGTTGACTAATTGAATTTGGTCAGTAAGAGTAAAATGAGTATAATGACTCTTGTTCCGATACGACTCCTTAACCCATAGGTATTGTGGCAGCATACACGTTGCAATGGCTCTATGTAATTGTTATAACCCTATAGGAATGAGACGTCATCCTATAAGTTGGATGCAGCAATTCATGAATCGGGAAAGTGAGGTTGTAGCTGCTTATGGTGAGGGTGAGTCTATCGGACTATTCCGAGTGAAAATGAGAACTATATTGAGTGGAAGTAATTGTTAGTTTATCAAAATAAAGATTGAAGGTTGTTTAACCTTGATATATTTACCTCCGAGAAGATCAGAAGTTATTAGGGATGAACTGGCTATTAAAGTAACAACTGGTCGTTGAAATAAATGGGTGATGCAGTCTGTCACAGGAACTAGAAGTCTTGTGGATCTAACCGAGTGATACTGTAAGTTTAATAAGGAAACCTGGACCTTGAGCCAAGGTGTTCTGTAAGGTGAGAATTTGCTCGGGAAAGATTAGTATATTCCGAGTGTGTGAAAGTGGAGATGGTTCCGAGTGAAATCCTTCTGGGAGAAAGAATTGCTGAGCGAAAATTATGATGTTCTGAGTGAAACATCGTTTTGGTCATCAATAAGGAGCTGTGTCCGAATGACGCTTCTGTGTCGGGAAAAATCAAAGTGAAATATCCGAGTCGTGTGAATTTCGGGTGAAGTGTCTCGGAGTGTACCACTTCTGAGTGGATGGTACCGTGTGGAGCGGTTCTGAATGGAAAGGTATCGTGTGTAGAACTCCTAATACCCGTGTGATGTTCCACCAAGTGATCTTTATCCAGGAGAAAAGTACTTCTGGTCGGAAAAGGGAACTTCGAGTGTGCAAGTTTTCGAGTGAATTACCCAAGGGGGGAGTAGATACCGAGCGATAAACTTATTCATAGCTGTGTTTGGGTGATATTGAGCTGTTGAGTTTGAACTCAGATTTATATTTGGAGTAGGCCTGAATTCCGAGTGGAAATTTGGTAAGTAGAAAGTTTCCACGTGAAGGGTCCCTAAGGGGAGTAGATATCCGAGAAAAGGATTTATGCATAATAGTACTCAGGTCAGCGATTGGGACTGCTGGGCTTGAACTCGAGTTTGGTTCCGAGGTAGGCTTGAATTACGAGTAAATTTTGCAAGTGGAAAGATTTCCGGATGAGGACTGCCTTTAAAAACTCCGATTGATATTTTTGGAGTGAGAGGTCTGAGTGATATTCTCGGGTTATAGGCATGAAGATAGTCGAAGGAATGATAAGGAATCTGAGTTGTTAGAACCGAGTGTGGTGCCTGTACGAGGTAAATCCAGGCAAATTATGCTAATTGAAGCACATGGGAACTCATTTGAGTGTTCATTTTGGTCAAGAAAGAAATTTTGGCGGTCAAATTTTGAAAATCCGAGAGCTTAATCCGAGATGAATCAATCGGTAGTGGGTATTATAGGGAATCGGTAATGTTGTTTACCGACTAGATTCTTCCCAATTGGTTGAATAACATCTAGAATGTGTCCCATGTGACCCAATGTCGAACCTATGCTCTGTGTAAGCTCATGGTCATGCCGAGTGACTCATTGAGTCGGGGGACCCGATGGTGTAAATACGCCGATCAGTGTTGAGGGTGTAAGGCCGAGCGGCCAAAGAACTGGAAAGTGCCAATGGCTAGGGTGAACTGGCAAAGTTGAATGGGGGTAACTATGTGGAAATGGAATCCCGAATGTAATGAAGACTATAAAGAGCTGTTTTATTTATGCTGATTAGGAATTACGAAGCAGTCGGAAACGTTGAGAAACGAAGAGTTGCAGTCGGAGCATGACTGTGGTATTCCGATCTGTTTGTTGAGGTAAGTCTGAGTGAAAGAAAGGAATATTATTCTGAGTCAATGGTGACCTTTCCGAGTGGAAATGTGTTAAGAATGATGTCTCGGTTTTTTGGGTGGAGCGGTCGGTAAATTACTTTGGAAGCCAATTATACCGACTGGAATTTAAGCAATGGATGAATACTTGAGGTGCATAGATGTGTAATTGCTTATTGGGGTATGACAGTGATTTTCCGAGTGGTTCATTGAGGCTAAGCATGTGTTTGAATTTCGAGGACGAAATTCTTTTGAGAGGGGGAGAACTGTAACATCCCGATTTTTAATTTAATTACCGATTGAGACTAGGCCATTAATTAAGGGTTAACTGCAGAATTGCAATTAATGAATAATTAAACTAATTACTGATTGGTTAGAAAATGATTGAATAAATAATGATAATAATAATAATAATGCCTGGCGAAAGGACGCATGTGTCCCTAAGGGTATAAGACAACTTCAGCTCTCTCTTTCCTTCATGAATTTACGCTGGACAGCCCTTCTTGTGCATGCGTCTGGTCTCTCCTTTCCCTGTTTTCTCTTCTTTACTCTCATTCGCGTTGAGCAGTGAGAGAGTCAAGAGCTTCCTGGGAGGAACATCAACGCGGCCCTGTTCCACTCCCTGTCCTCTTCTTCCTCTCCGTCGCCTTCTTCCCCCTCCTTCTTCTTCTACTTGGAGCTGTTAGTGTCCCAGTTGGAAGGCTATGCTGGGAAGTGCCTTGGAGCCGTGTGGGAGACGAACCCGTTGGAGGAAAGAACAACTCTGGTCTGGGATCAACGCTGAGTTCGAAGGCTAGTGGAGGAGGAGTAACAGAAGGGCGATCGGTCAGCATTGCAACTCAAGGAGTTTTGGAACCCCGACAGCAGGTAGGGGGCGCTTTGCATGTCAAGTGTATGGTTTATGACCGGGTCCCGGGTGCTTGCTTTAATGTGATATGTTGTGTGAAAGGTGTAGATTGATGTGTTGTGATTGAGTGATTGTGCATGCAACTCCCGGATTGGTGGTATCTGTGAATGGTTGAGGGTTGTGTAACTCCGTCCTTGAGTGCTTGTTAATATTTCTGTGATGCATGTTGTTGAATCATGAGACTGCTGAGTGAATACATGTATGCGTTACCATTATTCCCGAATGCATGAGATATGAATTGATACGTGATTTCCATTTTGAATGTTGTGTTGAAATGCATGCTGACTCCATTAAAAATGTCGAGTGGATGTGCTGTAATGTGGTTACCTTGGTTTGCTTGTTGTGAGTTACTATAATAGATGCATGTGATGCTGTAATGGAAATGTGGGATTCCGAATGAATCTGAATGCTGTGTGGGGGATCGGTTGTGACCCATTGATGGCTGTGTGAGACGCGCCTGGTAAGCTTGAATGCTTACTGTGGAATTGCATGAGATTGCATATATGAGATGACTCCCAGATTCCTGACCAGTTCCATGAGGACCCGTGGTAGCCGATGGAGCTAGAGCTGGGTCTCGAGACGTCACGGGGTGACCGGAACCACACGGAAAGGGCTAGTGGACGGGGGGTCGGAAAGGCATCTGGAGTCGTATGAGATGATTTTCAGTCAGATTCCTGGCTAGTTCCATGAGGACCCGTGGTAGCCGATGGAGCTAGAGCTGGGTCTCGAGACGTCACGGGGTGACCGGTGCCACATGGAAAGGGCTAGTGGACGAGGGGCCGGGAGGGAATCTGCACTGAGATCGCTTTTTAAGTCGGATCCGCATGCATGAGTGTATGAGCATTGTTATCAACATTATTACGATTTGCATGGATTGAATGATTTGAGTGAACTCCGACTGGATGATGTCGTATAAGTGAAGTCCGACTGAATGAATATGCATGTATTGATGCTGTTGCTGAGTGCAGTGTGATGCTATGATTGAGAATGTATGTTATTGTGCGAATTCTGATTGGATGATGTGGTCTGACTCTTATATTAATTGACAATATATATATATATATATATATATATATCGTTATGGATTGAACCCGGTAAATTATATAATTGAGGATCGAGGTAAAATCCGAGTCAATAGCTATCATTTTATATGTAAAAGCTCACCCCTACACCATTTTCAGTGTGTGCAGGTTGGACTCTGAAGTGATGATAAGGCCTCAAGTCCGATTGAGGTGCACCCGGTTGTTGAGTGCTTATATTGCATTGTCATGTTTAGTCAGTTGTAGCCTTGGCCGGCTCATAATAACAGTGTTGTATAACGAACATGAATATATATATATATAAGTAATCCGAGCTATTGTGACCCGAGTGCATGTTTATATACGTATATGGTTTACGTTGATAGCTTGTGCTTGCATCGGATATCAGGTGCTGATGAATGAATGATGTTAAGGTAATGGGTATTCCGAGTGCGTGATTATGTATGTACATATATGTTGAATACGGGTGATTGTGTCTGGGTAGACTGAGAGGTGTTGATGGATAGAATATTGCTCAGTTAATGATTTTCCGAGTAGACGTAATTGGGGGAGTCAACTCCGAGTGGGGCTGCAAATGGCTATGCCTTCTTGTTCGAGTGATGATACTTCAATGGATTCTGAGTAAAATATCTTGGATGAACCTATACTGTGTAAGATCTAATGGGAGAATTCCCCGAGTGATATTGAGAACAGTCATTACTGAGTGAAAAACATAAGTAAAACCCGAGTGAGGAAGAGTGGAATTCCCAAGTGAAAACCTTGAGTGATCCTCTCCCGAGAGAAGAGTTAGTGTAGTGGTTTAGAGTAGAATGAATTCTAAGTGTATGATATCTAAAACCCGAGTGAACCTGGCTGAGACATTCCGAGCGATAAATGATTGTGGGACCCCTTCTAAGCGAAGGAGGGTCTACGTCTTCTCCGAGTGAGAAGTGTAAATATGCCGAGTGATGAGTGTGTAAGGGAATTCCGACTGTACCCAAGTTTGATGTATACCGAGTGGGATGACCCACGTTTCCCGAGTAGATTATTGCGTGGCCTTGTGTATAAAAACATAAGGGGCTAAGTTATGGGACGTAAGTGTACTATGGTTATCTCCGAGCGATTGAGACCCCCTGGCTCCGAGTGAATGGATGTTTGATACCGAGCGATGGGGATTACCGAGTGTGTTGCTTGCCTCAGCGACTAAGGTGTTCGCCCCAGCGAGTGTGTTGCTAGGAGACTCTCGTTTTGACTTCGCTTGAGCGCTGTCGCTCTTCCGCTCGGGTGTTTCTGATCGGTTTTCTTTCACTGCTTTTTTTCCCTTCTCCTGGTCTCTTGATTTAGCTTTTCCCTTCTTTGGTCGGCTTTTGCCTCTCTACCCTTACGCTGTTTGCTAATTACTCTAACCATTATTTTGGGTCAGATTATGAATGTTTGGCCGGCTTTTATTTTATTTCCTTGCCTTCTTTTCCTTCTCTTCTTGGACCCGGTACCATTGGTTTATTTTTGGGAAAATCTTCCCTGTTTTGGGTCTTATGTATTTATTAAATTAGGGTGCTACACCATTCTTGCCTGATTGGTATCAAAATTTAAAATACCACACTGCTCCATGTGTTCACTGTTATAGCTTGCACTATGTTTAGTAATTTCCACTTTTCTCACTTGTATGATCATGAAATTGAATGATTCTTTCGTCAAACTTTTCTAGACTAATTTCTATACAACTTTGATGAAGGGCACGAAAGCAAATTTCCTACCTATTTATCCTACAAGATTATTTTTGTTCACAAATTTAATTCCCGTTACAGCCTCAAACAATTTTTGTATTTTGAGCATATCTCCCTTGTACAATGTTGGGTTTTCATGTATTATACCTCGTTTTAAAGAGGAAACATAGATCTATAACTTTTATGTTCTGTGTTTTCCCAAATTCTCCCCGTAATGTGGCTCCTTTAATCCGGTAAATACTATTAAAGTTATTAATAATTAGATGATAAAAAGTAAAGTAAATTTTTTACGATTTAAATAATGTCGGAAAAAAACACCATGATTAAAAACTCAATAATTAACCCTAGACCATTTAAAGACCTATTCCATATATGACAATATGAAAAGGTAGATGTTTTATACAAATATTAACTTAGAGTAAACAATTGCACAATCACTATGCAAGTGTTTAGCGGAAACATATATCGATTCGGAAGAAAGAATGGGTATGAGGAATAATCCAAGAAAACATGCATGAGAAGTAAGGAAACAACCCATGGCTCAACACATATCAAGCAAGCATCAAAACTTATGGAAAATTGGCAAATAGCAAGTCATGAATCGATTCGAGCAAGCCATGAATTGATTCATATGAGAGAGAAATCCAGAACAGCAAAGTAGAAGTCTATGAATCGATTCAAGACCCATGTCAATCGATTCATACGAATTGAGAAGCAAATCCAACCAGACAGTAAGCTGTGAATTGATTTAAGGAGTTATATGAATCAATTTAGGGACCCAGAAATCACCTCCATTGGAACCAATAGGTCATGAATCGATTCAAGATAATTCATGAATCGATTCATGCAAATCCAGTAGCTCATGAATCGATTCAAGTTAAATCATGAATCGATTCCATGAAAACCAAGGAGCCATGAATCGATTCATGCATGAAGAATTCTTCCTTTCTGGAACCAGTAGCTTGTGCATCGATTCAAGAGGACCCATTAATCGATTCATAAAATGGAATCATCAAATATACTTCTAATTCATGCATAAACACTATGATCATGACCTCATACTTTAAATAACTCATCCATTCACGAATTTCCATCAATCATAAACATCAAGGCCATCAAAATGGCTATCAAACATCCATTATCAATATGCATATAGTTGTTTACAAAAGAATTGGCCTATTGTATACACACATATATATAACAATATAGGACCCAATATAACTAAACTTAGGTCATCAACTACACATCTACATCAACACCATTATCATAAATACATACATGGTCTAAAACTCAAATAATTGTCGGCCAAAGCATTCCATTACCACCAATTTACCTTCCCCATCATAGCATAAGTTTCCAAAATAAGACGCACCTCACCCTATGCACATCCTACATCACAATGCTAAAAAAGACAATATGGGAGAGTGGGTTATACATTCTAAGTGACGAATATGAATACATTTGTGATTATGTGCATATGTATATAACAACATGTAGGCTTTGCATCAAGAACACAAATTAATCATCATAACTCCATTATTCTATCACATATACATATATCATAATCATTAACCAGATCTTATAACAAAGGACATACATATACACATATCATTGCCTTTCATCATTTTCGGCTAACCCAATATCATCACCAATACACAAGGTCTTTTCATCACATAGATATTTCACTTCTTGTCTTTAGGTTTTCTTTCACCCATTTAAATAATCACCTCAAACTCATCATATTTTTGGCACATTACCATGTAATATGCAAATGCTTTTAAGCTAATGCATATGCACAAGGAAATCATTATCAAACATGGATCCGACTGTGGGAATATAAAACACCAATTGTGGGTATCAAGCATAGATAAATAACCATGCCTCTACTACAGTAGTAAAATATGTATACTTATCTCATCGTTTGCATGTATATCATCATATTTTACTAGTACCAAACCGCATCGCCTATCTTGCAACACCAATCATTTTCACCATGACCGTGGTAAACAATAGAAATAACATATGGTGTTATGGACCAACCATGAATCATACCATGGCAGCTGTGATCCATAGGACCACCAGGGGCACATGCTCCTGAAAGAGCCACCCCCCACCGGGTCAACCACATGCAACTCCCCGTAGCTAAGCATGGGCAGCTTCATGACTCTACCATTGAGTCACTAGGGTAAACAACAATAATACTCATGCACAGAGCCGCCCTACGAATGGGCCAACTGGAGGAACCTATAACATCCCATACTAGCAGCTATGTAATATGCCATGGATGTAATGCAAATGCGAATCATATGTATTCTCATACTATGCATCCTATCATGCCACTCATCAATCATCACCATCACCACATCACCACTCAATTCTTAGTGGATTTTAATTCCATTAATTATTGTCATTTTTCAAATTTTAGTGTGGCATTCACAACATTTTCCATCAACACAAATTCAACTCATACATACAAATTTAGACTTGCATCAACAAAATGGCATCAACAACCATCAACAACAATATCCATCATTCAAGTGTAGGTGCAGTAATTTGTTCGTGGATTTAAGGGCCTTTGTAGGACGAATTTGAAAAAGGCCCAAACACAAAAGTTTTAGATATTTTTATTATCTTTAATTTGGCATATGGCACAAAACTTTTCATTTAGAAATGGGGGCGTTATGGCCCAAATACAAAAGTAGTGTAAGGCTGTGACAGGATTATTATTCCTTGCAAAGATTAATTCTCTGGGCAAAATTAGTGGGTATTTGGACTTTTTGTTCTTCATCAAAGTTGTAAGGAATTGAGTTTAGAAAAATTTGGTGAAATAATCTTTCAATTTCATGGTCATATGAATGAGAAACGTGAACAATACTGAACATAGTGCAAGCTGCCACTAGAAAAACGTAAATCAGTACGGTGTTTTCAATTCTGTGATTTCTGGTTTAAGAATTGGCTTTCATGGTCAACATCAAAATTGTAGATAAATTTGATACAAAGATTTTGGGAAAAGAACAAATCAAATCCAATAACAAGAGAGGAAATTATGCTTAAAATATGTACAGATGCGCATTTCGGCTTACCCGGGTAACTTAAAATTAAGTTTTGGGGCTTGGGTGACTGGAAACAGGCATTAGGCCCTTCATGAAAGTTGTTAGACACTATCTGAGGGACGTCTTGAGTAAAATAATTAACTCGAGTCATCTGGGAAATTTCTTGGCCAAGACCGGGGGAGTTACACAGTTTAAATGACTTAAGCAATAATACTTAAACATTTTTATTATATTACCAATACTCTAATTAATAAATCTCTGTTATTATGAGTATTATTAAACACACTATTTATTATTATTTTAGTTATTACCATTACTCATTCAATTTATTAAAGATACCCTTCCTCAGCTCATGAAACCTTTCTAAAACACCAATCAGTCCTCACACAAACAAGTCGACTGTAGCCCAGTCATCAGCACTCATGAAATTAACAAGCAATCAAGATAATTGGCCTTAAAGAACTAACACACAAAGTGAGGGTTTTTACACACTTTGATTTCAATTTACCAGGAAATAATTTTAATCTTGAATTAAACAATAAGACTTGCTGACCTGGTACGAAATTTTTTTCTTTAATTTCTTATCATGGTAAGTTTTCACCTTGTTGTTGTAGCACCTGGATGATTCATAAGTATTATTTCGCATTTCCTCTAACTCAAATAATTGTAACTTCCTTTTGTCAGCTGCTGTATTTTGATCAAAGTTGAGGAATTTCAATACCCAGTATGCTTTATGTTCCATTTCTACTAGGAGATGACAAGTTTTTCCATATACTATCTGAAAAGGGGAAAGGCCAATAGGAGTTTTAAATGAAGTTCTGTATGTCCAGAGTGCATTAGTTAATTTTTGTGACCAATCTTTTCTTGAAGAAGACACAGTCTTTTCCAAGATCCTTTTTAATTCCCTATTTGAAATTTTAGCTTGACCATTGGTTTATGGATGATATGTTGTGGCCACCTTGTGTCTTACACCGTAATGCTGTAACACCTTTTGGAGAACTTTGTTACAGAAATGTGAACCTCTATCACTAATCAAAGTTCTTGGTGTTCCAAACTTGCAAAAAATATTTTTCTTTAAGAAATTCACCATAGTTTTAGAATCGACATTAGGTGAAGCTACTGCTTCCACCCATTTAGAAACATAATGAACTGCCAAAATGATAAATTGGTTGGATTGAGAGTTGGGAAAGGGTCCCATGAAGTCAATTCCCTAACAATAAAATACCTCTACCTCTTTTATGTTTGTGAGAGACATCTCTTACCTCCTGGTTAAGTTCCCTTTTCTTTGGAAATTGTCACCAGATTGCATAAATGAGTGGGCATCTTTAAAAATGGAAGGCCAGTACAAACCTAGTTGGAGGACCCTTGTAGTAGTCCTCTCTCCATTAAAATGACCTCCATAAGAGGATTTATGGCAGTGCCATAACACATCATTCATTTCCACACCAATCATAACAAATTATCCACACCAATTTTAAACAGATGAGGGTCATCCCAGACAAAATATTTAACATATGTGAAAAAAAAATTTCTCTGTTGCCAAGTTAAATCATTAGGAAGAATTCCTGCTGCTTTAAAATTGGACATATTAGCAAACCAAGGTTGTTTTGTTATTTTAAATAATTTTTCGTCTGGAAATTCTTTCACAATTTCATTTTCTTTGACGGTGACCTCATTGTTTCTTAATCTGGATAAATGGTCAGCGACCACATTTTCATAACCTTTTTATCTTTAATTTCAAGATCATATTCCTGTAGGAGTAAAATCCATTGGATTAACCGAGGCTTAGAATCAGTTTTAGTCAAAAGATATTTGATGGTTGCATGATCAGTGAAAAACTATTATTTTTGAGCCTATCAAATATGATCTAAATTTTTCCAAGGCATACAATATGGCTAGTAATTCTTTCTCATTAGTTGCATAATTCACTTGATTTTAATTTAAAACATGCCTTTGACTTAAAAGAGTTCCTACAGCATAATCACTTGCATCACACATAAGCTCAAAGGGTAAATTCTAGTTAGGGGTAACAATAACAGGAGCAGACATCAATTTTTTTATTAAAGAATTAAAAGCTTTAAGACATGCTTCATCAAATTTGAATTCAACATCTTTATTCGAGAGGTTTGTCAAAGGTTTAGCAATTTTTTAAAAATCCTTTATGAACCTTTGATAAAAACCAGCATGTACTAAGAAACTTCTAATTCCTTTCACATTCACAAGGGGTAGGAGTTTAGATATCACCTCAATTTTTGGTCAGTCAACTTCAATGCCTTTTGTAAAGATTTTATGACCAAGTACAATCCCTTTTATCACCATGACGTGACACTTCTCCCAGTTCAAAACCAGATTTGTATCAATACACCATCTCAGTACGATGTCCAAGTTGGATAGACATGAATCAAAGGAGTCCCCAAAGACAAAGAAGTCATCCATGAAAATTTCTATGCTCTGTGATAAGTATGCATTATGTGTTATTTTTGGTTATTTTTAGGTCTAGTTTTTAGGGTTTTTGCATATTGTTTCTGCCCGATTCCCTTGATTTTAATTCCTTTCCATTATTACTACTTGGTTGTTCCTATTTTTGCAAGATTAATGATGTTCTAGGTCTATTTTGAGGAAAAATGGCAAAGTGGATGAAAGAAGAGACCTTTGAGACCCTTTGGAGTGAATATTGGCAAGGTTGGAGAAAACACTGCTAGTGGTAGCCAACCAGTGTTCGTGGTTAGCGCTGGAAAAAAGGAAATTGGTGGCAGAACTCACTACCGGCCGTGGTTATCCACCACTGGCCATGTTTGGCTCTCTTTAAGGGAAAAGCATCACCAGCATAACCACCACTGGCCGTGATTACAACCACTGCCAGTGGTTGGCACTGTGGAGCAAAGTAGAGCAAGTCAGAACCCACCACTGGCCATGGTTATCCATAATTGGTTGTGGTTGTCCCTATTTGTTATAGAAAATATGAATCTATGGTTTAAAAATGAACAGAACCTGAACCACTAGCTGTGGTTATCCACCACTAGCCATGGTTGTCCTCTACGAGGCCCAAATCTTTCAATTGTTTAGGGATTTAAATAGGCACTCTAGGGGATTTGAAAGAGGGGGGCTGGATAGACAAATTTGGACACACCTTTTGGGAGATTTTGAAGAACTCTTTGGGGAAGATTTCATTGGGAATCAAGAGTCAAATTCATCAAGGGAAATCAAATCTGCAGATTTGGGAGGAGGAATTAGAAATCCTAGTGAGAACTAATTTGTAATTTCTGAATCCCTAGTTTACACTTTTAATATCTTTTATGTTTGGCATTGATTTTGTGATGTGTGACATGATGACAATAATCCTTATGGCACACTAAACTCTTTTCTTAGGGCTAAGGATGTAGTATGCCTATGTGTTACAATTAATTGTTCTTCGTATTCCAATTCATATGATTTCAATCTCTATTCAATTTATGTATGCCTAATGCTTCTGAAAGACTTAGAGATAAGCGTAGATGATCACAAATTATATGGGTAATCAAGAGATTGGCATGTAATTCGAAATTACCTAAATTGAACCTACGATTTTGATTTACAACGGTAAGTGAAATTGTTTGAGGGATTAATCGGATTTCCATAGAACGTAAAGGGCCTAACAAATTGAACGTGGTTCTTTGGGAATTAGGCACGTTAATAGGCTTTCGAGAGAAAGGTATTAATTTACTTAAGGGAATCTACCTTAGGAACGAAATCGTATAATTGGATAGGTGAGTAACCTTTAATTTTGATACTGGCATATGAACCCTTATTACCCCAAGATTTACCTTTGATTTAATTTCCCAAACTTGCTCTGATTTTCTTTTACAAAAAACGTTGAATTTTCTATTCTTTGATTTACTGTTCACAATCATTTTGGTAATTCATTTTAATCAATTCCACTAGATAATTGAATCACCGTTGTAACTAGTACTTGGGAAATCCTTGTGGGAACGATATCTTTTTATTACTTCGATACCCCGTGCGTTGGCGGTTGGCTATCACTCTTTTAATTAAATGTACAAAAATAGCAAACATACATCTTTGAAAAGTAGCAGGTGCATTATACACAATCTAAATGGCATTTTCTTGTAAGCAAAGATACCAAAAGGACATGTAAAAGTAGTCTTTTCCTGGTCAAGAGGATCTACAGCAATTTGGTTATATCTAGAATAACCATCAAGAAAGCAGTAGTAAGCCTGCCAAGACAATCTTTCAAGCATTTGGTCCATAAAAGGGAGGGGAAAATGATCTTTTCTAGTTACTTGGTTCAATTTTCTGTAGTATATACACATTCTCCAGCTCGTGACAGTTCTTGTTGAAATTAATTCATTTGTATCATTTACAATTAGTATCATACCTCCTTTCTTTGGTACCACTTGGACCGGGCTTACCATGCACTATCTAAAATAAGATAAATGATACCTACTTTTAGCAATTTTAGAACCTCCTTCTTTATTACCTCTTTCATTGTGGGATTGAGGCGCCATTAAGGTAGAGCTACAGGCTTATAATCATCTTCTAATAAAATCTTGTACATGCAATAAGATGGACTTATACCTTTATTAATACTCTAGCAGTCTTCATGAATGGTCTTCTAAGAATTAGGGGGACTTTAGTATCCTCCTCCATATCTAATACCACAAAATCAATAGGAAAGTAGAACTTGTCAACCTTCACAAGTACATATTCCACTATTCCATAGGGTCTTTTGACTGAGAGGTCTACCATTTATAGAGTCATCTTCATCCTTTGCGGACCAAGATCACCATTGCACTTCATCATACTCAGAGGCATTAAATTAATGCTAGCCCTTAAGTCTAATAAAGCCTTCCCAATATTTATACCTCTAATGAAGACAAGAATGGTGAAACTTTCAGGGTCTTTTTACTTTTCTGGCATGTTGTATTGTAAGATGGCTCTACAACCTGCTTCAAGCTCTATAATTTCTTCATTATACCTCCTCTTCTTTGTGAGCAGTTCCTTCATAAACTTTGCATATGTTGGCATTTGTTTTAATGCCTCAGAGAATGGAATGTTTATTTGTAATTGCTTAAAAATCTCAAGGAATCTTTTGTATTTTCTCTCCTTATCCTTTCTTGATAGTGCATGAGGATAAGGCAGATCCTTGACAGGAGGAGTTTGACCCAAATACTGATTTTTTTCTTTTTCTTTTTTGATTTTTTATTTTTTTCTTCTTTTTCTTATTTTTCATTTATTTCTTTTTCTTTTTTTCTTTTTTATCACTTTCTTTTTCTTTCTTCTCTTCTTCACTCTTTTCTTCTTCATTTTCTTCTTTTTCACTCTCTTCACTCTCTTTACAACTTTCTTTACAATCAGTCCCTACAATTTTACCACTTCTAGTAAAAATAGCTTTACATTATTCCCTTGGGTTTTGGGTATTGGCAGAAAAATCAGAACTTTTCATTTCAGCTACTTCCTATGCTAGCTGTCCCAATTACAAATTCGACACTTTTCGTATGGCTTCATTCGCTTACATATATTGTAGCAATTGTTGGATAGAATCTTCTATCCTTGTCAGTTTAGCATTCTGATCGGGATGTGGTTGTTGTTGAAACTAATTGCTGGAAGGTCTATTGGAAGGTCTAACATCTTGTTTCCATCTAAAATTCTAATTTTTCCAACCTTGTTGAAAATTGTTAGGGAAAAAATTATCAGCAGTGAAAGGAAAATTACCTAAAGGTAATCTTTGGTTGTTCAGAAAATTGGCTTGCTCATGTTCAATTCCATCAGGTGCACGGTAACCACAAGGTTATTCACCCATGCAATGTACACATTGTTTCAACTGAGCAGGGGGTGGTGATGACACTTGAGCAATCTGAAGTTTCTACAATTGCTTACTCATTACTTCAATTTGTCGTGTCAACAATTTTTGTTGAGCTATGAGTGCATCATTTACTCCTAATTCGATCATACCTGGTTTTCTGGAAACATTACCTCTTTCATGCTTTGCTTGTCTGTCACTAGTAGACATGGACTCCATTATAGCTATTGCCTCCTCTGCGTTTTGTTCATTAATGAACCACCTGCACAAGCATCAAATATCATCTTAAACTGAGGCTGAGACACCCCGAAAATGGGGATAAATTTTTCGTATTTTATAAATCATTATTTGACACATAAATATAGTGGTGAAGATTTAATTCAACACCCTAGATCTATGAAAAACCTATCTCATATATGAAGATATGAGAAGGCAAGTTCAAAATGTTTCGTGATAATCTTACAATTAAAAACAATAGAAATATAGTTTAAATTGATGTTATATAATTGGATTCGAAGAGAGTGAATTTCATGGAGTTTATTGGTTCATAATATGTTAACCATATTAGTAAGATGATGCAAGGAGAAACCTTAATGCCAAAGAAAGACAAATTAATTGAAACAAAAGCATTTGGAGGAACCAGGGGCATCTCGCTCGAGCAGATGCCCCACTCGCTTGAGCGAGTTCCAGCAGCCACGCCTGGGCGAGCTAGCGAACATGCTTAAGCAAAGGAAGCAGAACACATCAGGCACCCATCTTGCTTGAGTGAGCCCTTCTCGCTTGAGCGAGATCACTCCAGTAGCTAAATGGTTCCTCTTCGCTTGGGCGAGGCATCCCCACCTAAGAGAAATAACTCCAGTATCCATTCCTATTCCCTCTCGCTTAAGCGAGCCTCCAAGCACTGACTATTTGCCCAAGCGAAAATAATCCAGTAGCTTTCCACCTCACTCTCACTCGGGCGAGGCCTTGCCTGCCTAAGCGAAATATGACCAGTAGCCACACCTCTGATTCTCAGGGATCTCGCTTGAGCGAGATTTACACTCGCTTGAGCGAGTTCTGCAGAACACGCGAAAAACATAGGATTTCACACAACTTAACATACCAAATCTTATTTCATGCTATTTTAGCCTATACTAATATATTAGATAGATTCAACCATGCATTTAAAAGTCCATCGAATTGTTAATGCTCATCAAGATCAATTCTAATTCATCCAATGCATGATGTTTAAATACTTTTCACACAAACTTCATAAATTACTGCAAATTGTAAAATACTTCATTCAGACATAGAATTCAATATCGACTAACATCATAATTCATCCTCATACACCATCTAGGTCATTAAGGAAAATTGACCATACACATCAAGGTCTAATTTTCATACATGACCATCCAAAATCATCATTGAATCATCCAGATTACAAAATATACATATATCTATACTATATGCTATACCAAAATCAAGCTTTGCCGGCCAAGGTGCTTCCTATACACCTATTTGCCTCCGTTATCAAAATATACTTCAAAATATTCACTCCACCCATGAGTTCCCTGCATCACAAGTCTAAAAAGTAGACAACATGGGAGAGTGAGTCATACATTCCAAAAAAATGAATATGAATACCAAGTGATTATGTGCATATGCATCAAGATCATGTATACTTTGCATACACATATCATTCATTATCTCATTCATCATCATAATACTATCATACATATATTACAAATGACATTATAGATTGAGAAAAGTATACAAGCGTACACATAATCTAGTCTTTCAACGATTTAGACTACTACACACCTCATTGCTTTACTCATTTTATCATTTGGTATTGGCATCTTTTATGTTGTCTTAATACATTCTCTCATCCACAACACAACCATCATCACATCTCATCACCTTTGGCATACTTCCTAGCTATATGTAAATGCTCTTAAGCTAATGCATATGCATAACGGTTTATTTCAACAATTGCAGATCTGACTGTGGGAAATAAACACCAATTGTGGGATTCAAGTATGATCATCTAACTATACCCCTACTGCAGTAGTAAAATATGTACACTTATCATCAAATTGCATGCATTTCACTAATCTTTTACTGGTACCAAATTGTATCGCCCATTTGCAACATCGGTCATTTTCACCATGACTGCGGTAACACATAATTAACATATAGTGTTGGGGGCTAACCATGACTCATATCATGGCAGATGTGATCCTAAGGACCATCGGGGTTACCTGCTCATCGAGAGCCACCCCCTACAAGGATCAACCACATGCGGCTCCCCCATAGCACAACATGGGCAGCTTCGTGACTACCACACCGAGTCACAGGGGAAACAACAAATTGCTCGTGCACTGAGCCGCCCTCCCACTGGGCCAACCGGGGGAATCCCCAAAAATTCCAACACCGACAACTATGCAGTATGCCATGGATGAAAATGCCAATTATATGCATTTCTCACTCTATGCATCCTATACATGCCAGTCATCAACATCTTAGTCACCAACATCACCACAAGGTTTTTAGTTGGTTTATTAACATTGATTGTTGTCATTAATAAGTTTTGGTGTGGCATTTTAATAAATTTCTCTTTCAATCATCAATAACATTCATTCCACATTCATGGTGGATGTAATCACAATTATCCTATTCAAGGTTTTTACTTGCCACACAATTTATCACCACCATATAACATACCTCATATATTCTAAATGCATAATGCAAGTTGCCAAACATCATTATCAACTTCATACACAACATCACAATTCATCATAACATTACAGGAAAGGCAAACATGCATATTGTCATATTTGACCATGAAATACTATTCGATTCATGCATTTAGAACATAAAGACTCCTCTCCTACCTCAAGAGAAAAATTTTGATTGATACGACGTACCCGCCTCGTCGTTCAGAATGGATCCTACATTAGTATAAATGTAAAATCCCAATCAATCAATCATTCAAAACATGATTTAGGACTCTTATTACTACTCACTACATATACTAATTTCATGACATGAATAAACCATGCCATAGACACTATTTCCTCAATTTGTTAGGTTTTGGGAATTCCTTCCCATCAAACCATAGCCTAACATTCATAAGATTGCCCCATCAATACCTATATCCTCAATATCATGTATTTGCTCTCAAACACATTATTCATCACACATTTATCATTTTCTCAAAATTTCCAAGTTAGGGTTTTACCTAAAACCCAACAATATTCATGAATGCATTATAACTCCTTATCTCCTTCCAACCATAAATTCATATACCTCATTTATTACCATCAAAGCTTACATTTATAATAACCTACCTTAGGTTTCTCATATTTAAAGCTTCCATTAAATACCTCACTCACATACATTAAATGCTCTCTTAACACTAAGAACACATAACTAAATGTTCATACTCTTGAAAAGTGGCAAGAATCTTACCTCAAGAGACGAAAAGAGAGAATATTCAAGGGAGAGGGAGACCCACACGAAAATTTGAAGAAGAGGGAGTGAGAGAGTTTCAAGCTTCCACCTCCAATCTTCAAGCTCCACAAATGAAAATGAGAGGAAAGAAAGGGGCACCACCTTATCTAGGGTTTTTAGAAGAAAAGAAGAGAGGAAATGGAGAAGGAGAATATCTTTTGCCTATAGCTCCAGGAAGTGAACGAAAATATGAGAGAGGGAAGTAAGTTTTGGCTTCATTTTAATCCTTCTCATTAATATTTCATCATTTTTCCACAAACAGGATGTCTCTTTGGGCTCAATACTTTATGTAAAAATTATTCCGAATACATACTTAGACTCCCAATAATATTCTCAATAGCCCTGACCAATATCATCCCAGTCAGAGATACTTGGCCCGACACCTATATTTTAATCGGGTTTAATTTCAGCTTATTGAGCTCCAATAAATCATGAATAGTCCCCAAGAATCTTAATTTAATTGTTCCTAATATTTTGGGACATTAAATAACCCACATACAACTATCTAATATTTATTTCCTTAATTAATCCTTTATTTTAAAATTTAGGGTGTTACAATCCACCCCACCAAAAAGAAAATTTCGTCCTCGAAATTTAACATACCAGATTCGAACGCATCAGGGTATCGTTCTCTTATATCGTTTTCACGTTCCCAGGTGAACGTCTTCACATTTCCATGTTTCCAAGCAACCTTCACCAAAGGCACCAACCTGTTCCATAGCTTCTTCACGAAATGCTTAACAATACAAACAGAAATAGGAGGAATAGATAGGTCATCCCACACATCAACATCATCAATAGGGATCACTTGTAGAGGATCATGAACATATAGAATACATTGTGTAGATTCGTGAGATGCGGAGGGAGTGCAATCCGATAAGCAACGTCGCCAATCCGCTCCAAAATCTTGCAGGGTCCAATGAACCTAGGGCTTAACTTCCCACTTTTCAATGCCCTTCCAATCTTTTTATCATGTGAGACCCTTAGGAACACATGATCACCAACTTGAAATTCAAGTTGTTTATGCCCCTTATCATAATAACTCTTCTGTCAGTCTTGAGTAATCTTTATATTCTCTTGTATCTTCTTAATTTTCTCGGTAATCTCCTAAATAATCTCCGACCCTAAAACCAAATTCTCACCTGTCTCCAACCAACATAGAGGCGTTCTACATTTTCTGCCATAGAGTTCCTCATCAGGAGCCATACCAATACTACTGTGGTAACTGTTATTATAAGTGAACTCGATCAATGGAAGAAATCTCTCCCAACATCCACCGTACTCTAGAACACAAGCCCTCAACAAATCCTCAAGGCTTTGGATAGTCCTCTCAGATTATCCATTAGTTTGAGGATGATAAGCGGAACTAAGCTTCAACTTAGAACCTAATTCATGATGCAAACTTCCCCAAAATCAAGAAGTAAACCGAGGGTCATGATCGGATATGATACTAGATGGCACACCATGCAATCTAACAATTTCCTTTATGTATAACTAGGCTAATCTCTCTAAAGAACTCTTCATATTCACGGGCAAAAAGTGAGCACACTTTGTCAACCAATCCATAATCACCCATATAGCATCATTTCTAGCATGAGTTCTAGGTAGTCCAAAAACAAAGTCCATAGCAATGTTATCCCACTTCCAAACAGGGATCTCCAAAGGTCTCAAATAACCAGATGGTCTTTGATGCTCGACCTTAGCCTTCTGACAAACAAGGCAAGATGCTACAAAGCTTGCCACATCATACTTCATTCCGGGCCACCAAAAGTTCTTCTTCAAGTCTTGATACATCTTGGTGGAACCAGGATGAATGCCCAATACACTCTTGTGAGCTTCCTCAAGTATACATTTCCTCAAATCACCACTCGAGGGAACATAAATTCGACCCTTCACACGCCAAATGCCATCATGACCTTCCACTAGAAACAAGTCCTTCCCTTTTTCTTGAGTTCTTCTCATCTCAACCAAGTACTCATCCATCGGTCGTTGTAATTTCACGGTTTCAAGAAACACGTTAGCAACCGTCAACATCTCGAGGGACATCTTCTTTGGAGTATACGTTTCCACGCCCACATTCAAGTTTCTAAATTGCTCAATTAGTTCCATCTCCTTCACCATCATTACAGAAACAAGCAATGACTTCCGGTTTAAAGCATCGGCAACCACATTTGCCTTTCTGGGATGATACGTCAATTCAAACTCATAATCTTTTAGGAACTCCATCCATCACCGTTGGCGCATATTAAGTTATTTTTGATCAAACAAGTACTTAAGGCTCTTGTGATCACTAAAGACCACAAACTTAGAACCATACAAGTAATGTCACCACAACTTCAAAGCAAACACCATCGCCGCCAATTCAAGATCATGTATAGGATAATTAACCTCATGTGGTCGCAACTGTCTCGATGTATAGGCTATCACACGTTCACACTGCATCAACGCAAAACCCAGACCATGCATAGAAGCATCACAATATACCACAAAGTCATCCAACAAATCAGGCAATGCTAATTCTGGTACAGTAGTAAGCCTCAATTTCAACTCTTGAAAACTTTCTTCACATTCACGGGTCCATACAAAAGGTTGATTCTTACGAGTCAACTTCGTCAATGGTAAGGCTAAGCGGGAAAATCCTTCAATAAACCTCCGATAGTACCCAGCAAGACCAAGAAAACTTCTTATTTCCGTCACGGACGTCGGTCTTTCCCAAGCCATAACAGCTTCCACTTTTGATCTATCAACGGCTACTCCATGACCAGAAATCACATGACCAAGAAAAGAGATCTCATTCATCCAGAATTCACATTTAGAGAGCTTAGAATACAATTCCTTCTCCTGAAAAATAGACAACACAAGGAAAAGATGTCTTTCATGGCTCTTAGAGTACACCAAAATATCATCAATAAACACCGCAACGAATTAGTCAAGATGCTCATAGAAGATGCAATGCATGTAATCCATGAAAATCGTAGGAGCATTTGTCACACCGAATGGCATCACTATATACTCATAGTTTCCATATCGCGTTCGGAAAGCAGTTTTAGGAATATCCACGGTCTTCACCAAAATTTGGTGATATCCAGAACGCAAGTCAATCTTAGAAAACACAATGGCGCCCTTCAATTGATCCAAAAGATCATCAATGTAAGGACGATGATACTTGTTCTTAATAGTTAACTTATTGAGTTGGCGATAGTTAACGTATAATCTCATACTTCCGTCCTTCTTTTTCACCAACAATATAGGAGCACCCCAAGGAGACACACTTGGGCGGATAAACCCCCGTTCAAGTAATTCCTAGACATGCTTCTTCAATTCGGCCAACTCCATATGAGACATCCTATAAGGAGCTCTAGAAATAGGTTCAGCACTGGGAATGAGATCAATAGAGAATTCCACTTCACATGGAGGAGGCAATCTAGGAATTTTATCCGGAAAAACATCGAGAAATTCAGAAACAACAGGGATTTCGCAAGATTGAGAAGTACCACTCCCATCAACCATGCAGAACATCACGAGAAGCTGAGAGATACCTTGTAGGTCAAAGCTTTCAACATTAGAAGTCAGGAAAATCACCGTTTGGTTATGACAATCCACCAGGACTTTATTGGCAGATAACCAATCCATGCCTACAATGATGTCCAGGTCTTTCATGGGTAAACACACGAGAGATACAATAAATTTTTGACCCTCAAGATTCATTTCGACATTCTCACATCGAGTCACCGATCTCAAACAAGCACTGGTCAGTGTAGACACCAATATAGAGCCTTTCATCATGCAAACATGCACCTTCAAGCGCCTCACACAATCCTCAGAAATAAATAAATGCGTAGCACTAGAATCAAATATAACATATACCAAAGTACCAAGGATTTTACACTCACCACGAACAAGATCTTCAGCTTGTGCGGCTTCTTCACCGGTAACGGCAAAGACTCTTCCAGCTGCTTGTGGTTGATCACCACCATTATGGTTACCATTTCTTCCACCATGGGCATTGCCTCGACCATTGCCATTTCTTCCACCATTATGGTTTCCACCACGGCCACCATTATGACCATTACTGTTTCCACGACCACGACCTCTAAAGCCACCATAGCCTCCACAGTTACCATTATGGTTCACACGAGCAAGAGTATTAATATTTGCATTTCTTGCGTTCAATGGACAATTAGGGCGGATATGCCCTGATTGATTGCATTGGTGGCACACCATATCATCTTAGGGACAATCTCTTGCTAAGTGATTAACTCTACGCTTGAAACAAGTAAGGCCTTGAACATTTCCACGACCTTGGTTACCACCACCATAACCACCTCTAAAAGTACCACATTCTCTTATATTGGAGGATCCACCACGGAAGAACTTTTTCTTCTTAAAGTTTGCCCCTTCAACCTGGGCTCATGTTTGCCAAGACTCAAAGGAGTCACATCATCCTCTTCATAAATGCGACATTTGTTCACCGATATAGGGAAGCTTCTAATTTCTTGATGTTGTATAGCCCGCTTAATTTCGGCCTCAAACTATTCTCAAACATCACACACTTTGAAGCCTCGGTACCCTCTAGTTGATAAGGTGGATAAAATGCATAAAGCTCTTCAAACTTAGAGGCATACTCCTCCACGATCATATCAACTTGCTTAAGCTCCATAAACTCAAGCTCTTTCTTGCTTTTGTAGCTCTCCGGAAAGTACTACTTCAAGAATTCAACCTTGAAGTTTTCCCAAACCAAAGGAACATTAGTAGATATCATGCGTCCCCTAGTAAGACGCCACCATGCTTTAGCTTCATCACGGACCATAAAGACCATATACTCCATCTTTTGTGCTTTAGAACACTCAAAGCTTGCAAAAATCATTTGCAAATCATTAATCCATGCATAGGCATCCTCGGGTTTATAACCTCCATGAAATTCAGAAAGTTTCCTCTTGAGAAATAGATCAAGACCTTGGGCTCCTTGTCCCACATTCAGTTGGTCTTGTCTTTCCAAGAGATCAGCAAAGCGATTCAAGGCGTTTGCCATAGCAGCAGCCTCATGATTAGGTCTACCAGCCATATTTCAAGCCTATTCATTAAAACATGGCTCACACATGAGTAAACTAGACCAAATATTAACTTTTAACCTATAAATCCAAAGGCTTCAACATTCATTAATCTATTATACATCACATCACATAATCATGTCAATCTCAAAACATAATCATAACATATTCATCATTGAAGGTAAATTGTGTAAGGAATCTTGGCCGGACTCAAACAATATAGACATCAATCTTAATTCAATGACAAGCAACCACAATTCAATCAAAGAAATCCATAACTCAATCAATTATAGCCCATATGGTCTAATCATAAGAAACAATCACGTGAACAACATCAATTGAGTCTGTATCAAGAGTAATCAATGCTCTGATACCAGGTTGAGATGCCCCGAAAATGGGGATAAATTTTTCACATTTTATAAATCACTATTTGACACAAATATAGTGGTGAAGCTTTAATTCCGCACCCTGGATCTATGAAAAACCTATCTTATATATGAAGATATGAGAAGGCAAGTTCAAAATGTTTCATGATAATCTTACAATTAAAAACAACAGAAATATAGTTTAAATTGATGTTATATTATTGGATTCAAAGAGAGTGAATTTCATGGAGTTTATTGGTTCATAATATGTTAACCATATTAGTAAGATAATGCAAGGAGAAACCTTAATGCCAAAGAAACTTAAATTAATTGAAATAAAAGCATTTGGAGGAATCAGGGGCATCTCGCTCGAGCGGATGCGCCACTCGCTTGAGCAAGTTCCAGTAGCCACGCCTGGGCGAGCCAGCAAACACGCTTGAGTGAAGGAAACAGAACGCATCAGGCACCCATCTCGCTTGAGCGAGCCCTTCTCGCTTGAGCGAGATCACTTCAATAGCTAAATGGTTCCTCTTCGCTTGGGCGAGGCATCCCCGCCTAAGCGAAATAGCTCCAGTATCCATTCCCATTCCCTCTCGCTTGAGCGAGCCTCCAAGCACTGACCATTCACCTAAGTGAAAATGGTCCAGTAGCTTTCCACCTCGCTCTCGCTCAGACGAAGCCTTGCCTGCCTGAGCGAAATGCGACCAGTAACCATACCTTTGATTCTCAGGGATCTCGCTTGAGCAAGATTTACACTCGCTTAAGCGAGTTCTGTAGAACAAGCGAAAAACATAGGGATTTCACACAACTTGACATACCAAATTTTATTTCATGCTATTTTAGCCTATACCAATATATTAGATACATTCAACCATGCATTTAAAAGTCCATCCAATTGTTTATGCTCATCAAGATCAATTTTCATTCATCCAATGCATGATGTTTAAATCCTTTTCACATAAACTTCATAAATTGCTGTAAATTGTAAAATACTTCATTCAGACATGGAATTCAGTATCGACTAACATTATAATTCATCCTCACACACCATCTAGGTCATTAAGGAAAATTGGCCATACACATCAAGGTCCAGCTTTCGTACGTGACCATCCAAAATCATCATTCAATCATCCAGATTACAAAACATACATATATCCATACTATATGCTATACAAAAATCTAGCTTTTCTGGCCAAGGCACTTCCTATACACCTATTTACCTCCCTCATCAAAATATACTTCAAAATATTCACTCCACCCATGAGTGCCCTGCATCACAAGTCTAAAAAGTAGATGAGATGCCCTGAAAATACGAGGAAATTTTTCACGTTTTATAATTCATAAATTGACCAAATAATTCGAGTGGTGAAGCTTTCTAATTCAACACCTGGATCTATGAAAAGCCATTCCCATATATGAAGATATGAGAGGGTAAATTAAAAATAAGATTTCATAATAAATTTTCCAATTAGAAACAGCGGAAGAATTAATTAATTTGATTGTTGCATGATTGAATCTAAAGGGAGAAGATTTCATACGGTTCAGGGATCCATACTATTTCCAAACTAATTTTAAGATGATGCAAGAAGAGGTTTAATGCAAAGGGAAATGTAATCATTTAAAACAAAACAAATATGTATATCAGGATGCCACTTGCTCAAGCGAGTACCAAATTCGCTTGAGCGAGCTCGCGTAGGTACACTTGAGTGAAAACAAGAAAGGCTGAGCGAGGGAGAGTTGTGAGCATCAGAGGGGCCCCTTTGCTTGAGCGAACCCTATCTCGCTTGAGCGAGATTTGAAGGCCACACTTGGGCGAGCCAGCGAGATGCTTGAGCGAGAGAGGAGATTTGCCTTAGGAGCCAACCTCGCTTGAGTGAATTCCACCTCGCTTGAGTGAGATTACTCCAATAGCATCAGGGACTCACTACCCGATTTTCGCTTAGGTGAGGCAAGGCTTGCCTGGGCGAAAATCGTCCAGTGTTCATTTCCTCTTCTCCTTGCTTGAGTGACTCCCAAGCCAAGACTATTTCGCTTGAGCGAAAATGGTCCAGTGACCAACCTCCACTCCCAGGCAAATCTCGCTTGGGCAAGAAAGCCATTTGCTCGGGTGAATTTTGGCCAGTGGCCAAAACACTGATACACAAGGATCTCGCTTAAGCGAGATTTTCACTCGCTTGAGCGAGTTCTGCAGAGTTTGTGCAGAAACGAGGAGATTTCACAACATGGCACATCAATTCCCATTTACTCCTAATTTAACCTATCCTAATACATTATTTACACTTCATTATGCATTTACAAGCCCTCCGAATTATTCATACATGTCAAGAACAAACTTCATTATTTCTATGCATGGAGTCGAAACTAATTTCTACAAAATTACATAAAATGTTATAGGTTGTGAAAAAAACCTCATTCATTCATTAAATTAAACATCATCAAGTACCATGATTCATCATCTTACATCATTTGGGTCATTAATGAAAATTGGCCATACACACCAAGGTCCAATTTCCTACATGACCCTCAAAATCATTATCTATAATCTAGATAACAAAACAAGCATACATACATCCTATACGCTATACAAAAATCTAGATTTTATCGGCCAAGGCACTTCCTATACACCTATTTACCTCCTCAACCAAAATGTACTTCAAAATATCCATTCTTCCCCTAAATGCCCTGAATCACAAGTCTAAAAATGGACAACAAGGGAGAGTGAGTCATACATTCCAAAAGGATGAATATGAATACCATGTGACATATGCATCAAACATGTATACTTTGCATACACACATCATCTCATTCCTCATTATATCATTATTACGCGCATATCACAACGACATTTTAAGTCAAGCAAGGTATACAAGCATATACATAATCAAGTCCTACAACATTGGACTATTACATAATACATCATTTTACTCAAGTTATTATTTGGTATTCATGTCTTCATGTTGTCTTAACGTATTATATCATCTCTAATATATCCATCATCATAACTTATCTCCTTTGGCATACCTCCATGCTATATGCAAATGCTCTTAAACTAATGCATATGCACAACGGGATATTTCAACAAGTGCAGATCTGACTATGGGAATGTAAACACCAATTGTGGGACTCAAGTATGATCATCTAACCATACCTATACTGTAGTAGTAAAATGTGCGCACTTATTCTTAAATTTGCATGCATTCACCAATTATTTTACTGGTACCAAACCGCATCGCCCATCATGCAACACCTGGTCATTTTCACCATGACCGCGGTATACAACATATTTGACATATGGTGTTGCGGGCCAGCTAGATATCAAACCATGGCGGCTGTGATCCCAAGGACCACCGGGGTCACCTGGTCATCAAGAGCCACCCCCACAAGGGTCGGCCACATATAGCTCCCCGTAGCAATACATGGGCGGCTTTGTGACTTACACACCAAGTCACAGGGGAAATAAAATTGCTTGTGCACCGAGCCACCCTCCCACTGGGTTGGCCGAGGGAATTCCCCTATATTCCAACAACGGCAGCTATGCAGTATGCCATGGATGCAAATACAAATCATATACATTTCTCACTCTATGCATCCTATACATGCCACTCATCATACATCATCATCATCATCATCACCAACATCACCACAAGGCTTTTAGTGGATTCATTATTGTTAGTTATTCTTGTTAGTTTAAATCTTTGTATGGCATTCTCGATAGTTCTCATTCATATCATTCAATTTCATCATCAATATAAAGACCTCAACCATTCTCTATTAAACATCATCAACATTCATTATACACTTACGGTGGACATGTGAATCACCACATAATATCAAACAATTCACGCCACCATATAACACACCAAGATTATTCTAAATGCATCAAGCATGTTGTCAAACATATCATTAATACCATACTCAACATTTCAATTCTTCATAACATTTCAACCAAGGAAAACATGCACACCAATACATATGGCAATCGGATACCATTCAAATCCATGCATTTAGAACATAAGACTCCTCTCTTACCTCAAGAGAAAAATTTCGATTGATAAGACGCACCCTCCTCGTCATTTGGAATAGATCCTACATTAACATGCATATAGAATCCCAATCAATCAACTATTTAAGACATCATTTCAATTCTATTTAATCATAATCATATCTATAATTTCTTAACATGTACTAGACATATTATAGACATCATTTTTATTATTTATTAGGCTTCGGGAATTCCTTCCCATTAAGCCACATCCATTAGATTCAAAGGCTATCAACAATAATAACCCAACCTTCATATAACTCCATTTATCTACATTCATATTCATCATTGTCATGTATATTATTTAACCAATCATTCTCTACTTTCCTCAATTCTTAAAATTAGGGTTTTCACCAAAATCCAACAACTCTCATTAATGCCCCATCATTCTTCATCTCGTACCAACATAAATACATCTACTACACTTATCCCTCATTAAAACCTCACATTTACGGCCACCCACCTTAGGGTTCAAGTTTTAAATGCTTCTAATAAATACCCATTCACATGCACGACTCCCCAAATCTTAAAAACTCATAACCACATCATCTTTCCATTCAAAAATTGGTAAAAGAGGCTTACCTCACCCAAAAACGAAATTGGTTTTCAAGGGACAGGGAGGCCACACGAAAATGAGAAGAAGAAGAGAGGAAGAACTTCAAGTTTCCAAGTCCCCTTCAAACGAAAATGGAGGGGGGTGGAGGTGTGTCACCTTTTTGGCTTAGGGTTTTGAAAGAAGAAGAGAGGAAGAAGTGAAGGAGAAATAGAGAGAAAGAAGAAGAGGAATGTTGCCACGGAAACAAGAAGCCAACGTGAAAGGAGAGAAGAAAATTGGGCTTTTGTTTTTAACTTTAACTCCTTCATTAAAATTTCATCATTTTATGGCAAATAGGACCTTTATTTGGGCACAATACTTTATCTAAAAATTATTCTAAATATATTTTCAGACTCCCAATAATATTCTTAACAGCCTTAACTAATATCATCTCAATCAGAGATACTTGGTCTGACACCCATATTTTAACCGGGCTTATTTTTAACTTATCTGGTCTCCACAAATCACTAACAGTTCCCAAAAATCTTAATTTAATTATTTTCAATATTTTGGGACATCAAATGACTCACATTCAATTATTCAATATTTATTTCCTTAATTTATTCTTTTATTTTTAAAATCTGGGATGTTACAGTAGACAACATGGGAGAGTGAGTCATACATTTCTAAAAGAATGAATATGAATACCATGTGATTATGTGCATATGCATCAAGATCATGTATACTTTGCATACACATATCATTCATTATCTCATTCATCATCATAATACTATCATATGTATATTAAAAACGACATTATAGATTAAGCAAAGTATACAAGCGTACACATAATCTAGTCTTTCAACGATTTAGACTACTACACACCTTATTGTTTTACTCATTTTATCATTTGGTATTCACATCTTTTATGTTGTCTTAATACATGCTTGCATCCATAACACAACCATCATCACATCTTATCACCTTTGGCATACTTCCTGGCCATATGCAAATGCTCTTAAGCTAATGCATATGCACAACGGCTTATTTCAACAATTGCAGATCTGACTGTGGGAAATAAACACCAATTGTGGGATTCAAGTATGATCATCTAACCATACCCCTCTTGTAGTAGTAAAATGTGTACACTTATCATCAAATTGCATGCATTTCACCAATCTTTTACTGGTACCAAATGTAACACCCTAAATTTTAAAATAAAGGATTAATTAAGGAAATAAATATTGAATAATTGAATGTGAATTATTTAATGTCCCAATATATTGGAAATAATTAAATTAAGATTTTTGGGGAATGTTAATAATTTATTGGGACCGAATAAGCTAAAATCTCACCCGATTAAAATATGGGTGTCTCACCAAGTATCTCTGATTGGGATGATATTGGTCAGGGTTGTTGAGAATATTATTGGGAGTCTGAATATGTATTTGGAATAATTTTCAGATAAAGTATTGAGCCCAAACATAGACCCCATTTGTCAAAAAATGATGAATCTTTTAATGAGAGGATTAAAATTAAAACCAAAAGCCCATATTTTTCCCTTCTCTTTTCGTGAGCTTGCTGAGTGAATTGGCAAATACTGTACTTCTTCTTCTTCTCTACTTTTCTTCTCCATTTTCTCTTCTCCTCTCAAACCCTAGCCAAGGTGGTGATTCTTCCTCCTCTATTTTCATTTGATAAGCTTGGCAGAAGATAGTTGGAGCTTGGAACTCTTCCCCTCTCCTCTTCAAATTTTGTGTGGGTCTCCCTCTCCCTTGGAACCCACTTCGTTTTTGGTGTGAGGTAAGTCATCCTCACCATTTTGTTTGGGTTTATGGCCATGGGTATAAGTCATTATGTTTTGGGAGAGCAATGTATGTGAGGGGTCATAATGGAAGTCATGAATATACAAACCCAAAGGTGGGTGTCATAAATGTAAGTTTTAATGATAATAAATATGGTAGATGAAGGTATATTTGGAAGGAAATGAGAGTTATGATGCATTAAATGGATGTGGTTGGGTTTTGGTGGAAACCCTAACTTTTAAGATTTAGAGAAAATGGCAAATGCGAAGTGGACAATGCATTTTGAGAGGAAATATATAATTTTAAGGATATGAATGTTGGTAAATGGACTAATTTTAGGAATGTTGGGCTATGGTTGTTTGTGGGCTTAGATATAATGAATGTGGCTTGATGGGAAGGAATTCCTGAAGCCTAAAAAATGATGGAATAATGTCTATAACATGTGTTGTACATGTTATGAAATTGTAGATATAATAATGGTTAATTAGAGTTGAAGTTGTGTCTTGAATGGTTGATTGATTTTGATTCTATGTGTATATTAATGTAGGATCCATTCCGAACGACGAGGCGGGTACGTCGTATCAATCAGAATTCTTCTCTTGAGGTAGGAGAAGAGTCTTTATATTTTAATTACATGAATTGAATAGTATTTGATTGTCATATGTGACAACTTACACGTTTGCCTTGCTTTTGGTGTTATGGAAATTTGTATTGTATATATGATGTTGGTGATAATGTTTGGTAACATGCTTTATGAAATTAGAATAGATATGGTGTGCTATATGGTGGTGTGGATTGTTTGATAATATGATGCTATACTTATGTCCAGCATAGATGTGAAATGAGTGTTGTTGATGTTTGATTGAGAATAGGTGTGAATGAATAACATACCATGATTTGATAAATAAAAAGTTGATGATTGAAATTGATGATGAGTACCATTGTAAATGGTGAACGAATTGTTAACATGCCACATACAAAACTTCAAAATAAAGACTAAACTCAACAATGATAAATCCACTAAGAAATGTGAAGAGGTGTTGGTGATGATGATGATGATGTGATAATGTTTGATGAGTGGCATGTATAGGATGCATAAAGTGAGAAATACATGTGATTGGCATTTGTATCCATGGCATACTGCATAGCTGCCAGTGTTGGAATTTTAGGGGATTCCCCCGGTTGGCCCAGTGGGAGGGCGGCTCTGTGCACAAGTAATTTGTTGTTTCCCCTGTGACTCAGTGTGTAAGTCATAAAGCTGCCCATGTTGTGCTACGGGGAGCCACATGTGGTTGACCCTTTGGGGTGTGGCTCTTGATGAGAAGGTGTCCCCGGTGGTCCTTGGGACCATAGCTTCCATGATATGAGTCATGGTTGGACCGCAACACTATACATTGATTATGTTGTTTACCGCGGTCATGGTGAAAATGATCGGTGTTGCAAATGGGCGATGCGGTTTGGTACCAGTAAAAGAATTGGTGAAATACATGCAATTTAATGATAAGTGTACCCATTTTACTATTGCAGTAGGAGTATGGTTAGATGATCATACTTGAATCCCACATTTGGTGCTTATATCCCACAGTCAGATTTGCAATTGTTGAAATATTCCATTGTGCATATACATTAGCTTCAGAGCATTTGCATATAGCAAGGAAGTATGCCAAAGGTGATAAGATATGATGATGGATGTGTTGTGGGTGAGAGAATATATTAAGACAACATAAAAGATATGAATACCAAATAACAATGTGAGTAAGATGATAAAATGTGTAATAGTCCAATTGTTGAAGGACTAGATCATGTGTGTGATTTTATACTTGCTTGATTTACAAAGATGACTGTATTTTATGATGATAGTTGATGATGAGTTGTATGTGAATATGAGTATACATGTTGTGATATGTATGCATATGATCTCATGGTATTCATATTCATTCTTTTGGAATGTATGACTCACTCTCCCATGTTGTCCACTTTTTAGACTTATGATGTAGGGCACTCATGGGTGGAGTGAATCTTTTGAAGTACATTTTGTGGAAGAAGGTAAATAGGTGTATAGGAAGCTCCTTGGCCAGCAAATCTAGATTTTTGTATAGCATATAGTGTATATGTATGCTTAATTTACCATCTAGATTATAGCTTGATGATTTTGAGGGTCGTGTAGGAAAATTGGACCTTGGAGTGTATGGCCAATTTTCATTAAAACCCAAATGATGTAAGATGATGAATCATGATGTTTGTTGGTGTTAAATCTCATGAATGGATGATGTGTTTCATAACTTGTAGTATTTTATGAAGTTCATACAAAGAGGATTCACATATCATGCATTAAATGAATGAGAATTGACCTTGATGTGTATAGACTATTGGATGAACTCTCAAATGTATGGTGGAGAGTAAATAATGCATTAGTGTAGGATAAAATGGCATGAAAGGAAGTTTGGCATGTTAAGTTGTATGAAATCTACATGTTTCTCGTTTTCCTTGCATAACTCGCTCGAGCAAGTGGCAATCTCACTCAAGCGAGGTCTTCATGAATCAGGGTTGTAGCCTCTAGCCCAGATTCGTGCAAGAAAATGACATTTTTGCCTAAGTGAAATCTCCTAGAATCAGAGGTTTGGTTACTGAATTTATTTCGCTCAGGCGGGTAAGACCTTGCCCGAGCGAGCGTTGGATGAATAGCTACTAGACCATTTTCGCTTGAGGAAATGGTCAGTGTTTAGAGGTTTGCCAAAGCGAGCAAGGGAAAAATTTGATTCTGGACTATTTTCGCCCAGACGAGCCTAGCCTCACCTGCACGAAAATTGGACAGTAAGGTACTGTCCCTTTTTCGCTTAAACGGGCGTGTCTCACCTAAGCGAATTCAGTACCTGATGCTTCTGGAGTAATCTTGCCCAAGTAAGGTGGAGCTCGCTTAAGCGAGATTGGCCCCTGATGCTGATCTTCCCTCTCACTCAAGCATCCTTGCAGGCCTCGCCCAGGCGTGACCACACGAACTCGCTTAAGCGAGTGTGGTACTCGCTTGAGCGGGTGGCACCTGACTCCCTTAAAACATTGTTAGGACAAATTCTTCAATTTTCTTTGCAACATTAACCTTTCTTGCATCATCTTAAAAATGCTTCAGACATATTATGAACTCTTAAACTCCATGAAATCCATTCTCTCTAAATCGAGTCATACAACATCAATTTAATTGATTCTTCCACTGTTTTTAATTGAAAATTTCTCATGAATCATTTTTAATTCACCCTCTCATATCTCCATATATGAGAGAGGTTTTTCAAAGATCTAGGTATTGAGTTAAAGCTACACCACTTTATTTTTGTCTAATAATACTTTATAAAACGTGAAAAAACTTGCCCCCAATTTTCGGGGTGTCACATCAAACCGCATCGCCCATTTACAACACCGGTCATTTTCACCATGACCATGGTAACACATAATCAACATATGGTGTTGCGGGCCAACCATGACTCATATCATGGCAGCTGTGATCCTAAGGACCACCGGGATCACCTGCTCATTGTTAGACCCAGATGATATAATGTTGCAGAAAACTTGTTACTTTGTTTTACTATTAGGTCTATTCATTGGCAAGCGCACCAATCGTTTGTAGTTTTCATAATTTAGATATCGTTCCACTGGGATTGAAAGTCCAATAGTTACAATAATTTTCTAGTTACTATGGTAAATTTATCAAAACTTATACACAAAAGAATAATGTATATACAATTTATACAATATTTACAAAATGGCATAATTGAGTTGTTCATGTGGTAAAAAGAGAATAACAATCTATCTAAGAACTGAAGTTGCAATTTTAGAATAACTAAGATACTTGAGGATAAAACACAGATAAACAAATTATGTTGGAATTTGGATCCCTAATCTAGAATAATAATGGAGGAACTCAAGTCATGCATATTTAATCATCAAGTTCATATCATTGCAGCTTAATATCATTATAACTGATCCCTCGTGATATAAATTCTAAGTATTTACCGTAAAGTCCGATCCCTCGTGAGCTTTCTCAGTAAAAACTTGCATTAAGTCCTGGCTTTATGGCAACAATAATTACCAATTCTATCCCTAGTAATTGGTATATTAAGGGTATTCCAACTTTTACTTTTATTAAATCAAGTTTTAATAAGGCATGAATAATCATTCTCCTGTTTGACATTCACACTAATAAAACAAGTTTCAATACACATGAAAATCATTCTCCCGTTTGACATTCATATTAATAAAAGATTGAAATACTAACATGGACTTGAATCATAAACATGTAGAGGTCGAATTCACAACATCATACTCAATAGATTAGTTCACCAATTCCAATATAAACAGATTAGTTACTGATAAGTGTTTTACAACACAATAAATTAGATTTTGTTTGCTTAGGATTTTAATCATTATGCACTGTATTTCCTTAATTTTTGTGATTTTCGCTTTCTTTCCACTATATTCTACTTGGGTATCTTATTTTGCAGAAATTAATAAAATTAAGGAACAAGTACAAAGATAATCCAAGGGTCAATAACAAGAGAAAAACGACCATCAAATGATAAAGAAACAAGAAGATCAAAGCCCAAGTGGAAAGAATTCTAAGAGGACTGAATTCCGACTCGGAATGATCATTTCTGAGTAGGAATAATCATTTCCGAGTAGGGAGTCTCTGAATGAAGCGTTGCTGAGTGGATTATCTCCTGGTTGGAGGTAAATCTGAGTGGAAGATTCTCGATCAAAGCCATTCCGAGTGAAAAATGGCTGACCTTGAAGGAATACTTCCCGGTTCGAGATAAATCTGAGTGGAAGATTCCCGACTGCAGCCACTCTGAGTGAAAAAGGGACTGACTTTGAATAAATACCGCCCAAAGATATTCGTCCGAGTGAAAGATTACTGATTAAAGCAAGTCTGATTTGGGGACAAGTGCTTTTTCTGGGTAAAATTGTTTCCGAGTGAAGGATTCCCGAGTGAGTTGATTTTGAATGAAAAAACTTTGAACTTTGGAAGAACACTTGTCAGGCAAGGATGTCTCCGGGTGGTGTGTTTCGGAAAAGATGGCATTTTGAGCAAAGAAAAGGCCTTTCCGAGTAGTGTGTTTCGGAGAAAATATCTTTTCAAGCAAGGAAAAGGTCCGACCGAGAATGAATCTCTTTCGGGCAAACTCTCTCAAGTTCCAAATTTCTGAGTGAAAAGCAAGGCCGATTTCCGAGTGAATATGTCCAAATGGGTTGATTGACGATTGAGGCCATTCTGAGTGAAAAGCAAGTCGGACTTCCGAGTGAATGTGTCTGAGTGGATCATTTCAAGGAGCGAAGAAAGGGTCGTTCTCGACTGAATTACTCCCAAGCAATATATCCGAGCAAGGTTTCTCCGAGTGGTTCAATTCCAGTGATGTGCTTCCGGGTGAAGAAAGGCCTTGATTCCGAAGGAATACCCCTCGGGCTGAGGTATTTGAATGAAGAGTTCCCGATTGAATCAATTTTAAGTCAAAAAATGGTTCTGACTTGTCGGCCAGAGGCATAGCCAAGTGAAATATTTTGGAGGTGCCAATTGAATCAATTTTAAATGAAGACTTCCCGATCCTGAGTGGGTCACATGTGAAAGAAGAGGGTTTGAACGAGTGCTTCAAGCAGAAGAACCTCCGAGCAAATGATCTCCGAGTGAGTCACTGTTTGAAACAATTCCGAATGAACAAAGGTCCTAATGAATGCTCCTCGGAAAGCAATTTCCGAGTCAATAATCTGTGAATTCAGGCCTTAACACCGAGTGTCAGAGGTCGGATCAGATCTGTGAATTCAAGCTTTCACTCGGTCTTTTATATATGAGAGCACCTGTTCCGCTTTGATTAATTCCCGCTGAGAGCACCTGTTCCGCTCGGATTAATTCCCACTGAGAGCACCTGTTCCGCTCGGATTAATTCCCACTAAGAGCCTGTTTCGCTCGGATTAACTCTCACTGAGGATGGATACTGGCTGAGGCACTAATCCGAGTCATAAAGAGAACGTCGGTTCCATATTTCCACCGTTTGCCCATGCTGACTTGGATTCCCACTATCCAAGTGGATCCTTGAATTATAAGGGGGCGGCTGATAACAAGTCAAAAGAGAAAATAATAAAGAATTCCCACTAGCCACCGTTCCCTATGGTTGTCGAGGTCCAGGCTGTTTCTCCATCACACACCAACGCACCATCCAAGTGGATTTGTTGATCTTGTGGGGCGGCTGACAACAAGACAAAAGAGAAAATAATAAAGAAGTCCCACTAGCCGCCGTTCCCCATGATTATTTACGTCCAGATTTCTATAAATACAGGGGGGAGCCGATATCCAGTTCTCATTCATTCACTTTGTTCCTTTCTTTTCTTTTCCTTCGTTTTCTTCTCTGTTCCATTTCTTTCTCTTTTTATTTTCTTTTTCTTTATTTTATTTTGTGTAAGAGTTGTGAGGATTGTGAAATTGAGTGTTCCAATTTGTAATTGGTGGAGGAATATTGCAACAAGGAAATACAGTGGTAAAATTATTTTGAGCTTTTGGAGAAACCCTTAAGTCTTTATTTTTACCATGTCTTGTATATTTTATTTTTCCATCATGTGTATGAATTTGAATTATTTCATGAGTAACTAAATTAATTATCTTGGGATGAAGGGGGTGTGATAATATTTTATGATAATATTATTTTGACTTTGAATTAAATAAATTTCTGTTTTCCATTTAGTTCAAAAAATGCTCAATGCTCTTAGTGATTCCTAACAAGAACCTAAGTGATAAAACTGTATTCTTGCGGGTATATTAGTAAGTTTAAGTAATTAATAGAATCGAGAGATTTATTGTTACTGGAAAGTTTTTGAACTAAGCCTAAGGTTTTGAAATAATTTTTGTGACCTCGGTAAAACCGTGAAAATAATCAAAATCTTTTGGGGAATAAATAAGGGATTTTCACAAAATGATAATGGGCCTTTTCTAAGGATTAAGCAGCGCTTTCCATAGGTTAGGTACATTAATAGGATTCCGAGAGGAACATATTAATTAGCTTAAGGAAAATCTGCCTTGGAAAACTTAATTTGATTCTTATTTATGAAAAGTTAAAATTCATTAACATAAAATAGAGTCGATCCCCCGAAATCCCAAGATACTCTCAACTTTGATTTTTAAGTGTCAAGTAAATTTTGTTTCTAAATTTATTTTTAATTTGTGTTTTATTTTACAAAAACATTAAAAATCAATTGTGTGGATAATTAAATTTCAATATGCTGGTACATTGAAAACAGTCCCTGTGGAGAACGATAATCTTTTATATTACGCGACATAACCTGTGCGCTTGCGGGCCCTATCAGTTACACATGGTGAAAGTAAAAACAACACTTACAGTGATTAACATTACAAAGGCGATGATGGAAACTTCACGATACAATGATCACAATACTACACAACACTCTTAAGTATATAGAAAACTATTCTAGAGCTACAAACTCACAAAAGAAACACTCAAACTCGAGTGTATAAGAGAAGATAAGAGTGAGATACTCAGAATGGGATGCTTAGAAGTGTTGGAAATGGCCCTATTTATAGGGCTGAGGAAGGGTCCTGACGCTATTTATTGAATTTAAAACCTAATTTTCTAACAATTTAGACTATTTTTATTATTTTTATGAAATTTTTATTAAAGATTTTATTATAAATTTGAGGACTAACAAATACCCCCAACTTGAGACATTGCTCGTCCTCAAGCAAGAGAGAAAAATAAAAAATAAAAATTTGAAATCAAATTTTTGAGTTAGTCCGAGAATTTACCACAAAAAGTAATTTCACAATTTACCATTTTGAAATAATCAATTATAGAAATCTTATGTAACAAAGGTTTATTGATAAAATCCTTTACAATATTTTATTAACAAATCAAGCATAAATTTAGGCTTACCTCACAAGTGTTTATCTCTGTGCCAAGGGTAACCTCTTTCACTCTTTCAATCCTAAAATCAAACAAATTTAATTTTGATTTTCATCTAATCAATGGTTGATCATACAGAGATATTTTCAAAAATCACAAGGTCTTTTCAAAAGTTGTAATGAGGCTTGGCTACAAGAAATGATGGTTTTTCTTTGGAAGTCAAAAGCTTGAAATCATAGAAGAGCAATTTTTTTAGCCTTTCTCTTGGCCCAAGTCTCAATTCTTTTATTGATGAAAAATAAATACCCCCAACTTGATTCTTTTCACTATTTTTGATTTTTCTTTTTCATATTTTATTATTATTTTCTTTTTCTTTAAAAAGAATCAAGTTGCTTATTTTCACTCCCCCTTTTTTTGTAAGAACACTTAAAGTATTTTTATTTTGCTCAATTGCTCTTTTAATCAATCAAATATAGGGAATGGTTAAAACTGATATAGGTTAAGGGTACCAAAGAATTTATTTTTCATGCTCAAAATTGGCTTTCAAGGGATAAAATAATTTTACCAAGGTAAGCTGTTCGGCCCAAGGTTTTCTTTTCACCAAAAATGTGCCTTGATCATTTTCTTGAATTCTCTGTACAACAACACAAATCAAAGATTAAAGCAAAATCAATTTGAATGAAGTTATGTCGAATAAACCCTCAAGTGTTTAAAAGATCTCTCAGCTCACCGGGTTATCGAAATTTAGCTTGATAGTTAATAAACTTATTGTAACTGATTTAATCAAAATTCCTAAGTTATAAAAGAATCAATAATTGATTTTACAAAATTAGTTTTATTGTGTAAAAACTTTAAGTGTATAAATTATCTTACTTTCAAAAATTTGATTTATTTATTAAAAAGATAAAATATATTTATTATTATTAATATTTTTTTATTTTTATTTTTTATTTTTTATAATTATTATATTTTTTATGAAGCAAATATGCAAAAACACACATGACAAAAATTTTACGCAAAGATAAAACACACCACATAAAAATAAACTATAATATAATATCCAAAAAGTAAAAATACCAATGTAAATAGAAAACTAAAAGTAAACTAGAATGTATGTAACAGAAATGAGATAACACCAATCAGTCCTCCATCTCATCATCTCCCTCCTCATCTGCATCACCCTCTGACTCAACATGTGCTCCAGACGGTCCACCAGTCTCAGGGTATGTCGGTAGGTCACCAGGCCAAGCCACATAGGCTGCAAACTCAGCTGGTGTAACATATCGTGCTCCCTCACCCTGAAGTCTGTACTGATAGTATGAATCATGAAGATACATGTAAGCTCTGTGTGTGGCAGCCATCATCTGCATCATATGCTGATGCTCAAGTGTCATCCTGGCAAATCCCTCTACGATAACATCAGTAGGTGGTGGCTGAACTGGTGGTCTCCTCCTCCTCTGTCTGGGCTGAGCCTCCTGCTCCAGTGGTGGAAGCTTGCACTGCTGGACAAAGTAATCTTTGTTCACTAGAACTTTGGGGACTCTCCCTGAAGAACTAGTGAACTCAGGTGATGGCACAACAACTCCCTGCCTCCTCAGTAAGGCAGATATGATGAGAGGGAATGGGATAGGACGGTTCACCTTATACCCAAGGGCATAGTGGTGAATCTGCTCAGAAATCAACTCTGCAATATCAATAATATGGCCTTGGAGAATAGAGTAAAGAAGGCAGCATCGATCAACTGGGATAGAAGAAAGATGGGTGACAAGAGTAATGTTATGCAGCATGCGATGAGACCACGCCTAAGCTATAGGGGTCAGCTGGGTCTTGAGGAGGTTAGATGGAGTCCTCCTAACCTTACTCAGGTTGAAGAAGATTCCATCCTTGCTCAAGAAGTGAGCAACCTGATCTAGGAAGTATCCTAGATAACCATCCTCAGTTGCAATCTTGTTTCTATTTTCCTTCCAAAAACAAATATCGCTCTCGGTAGTAGGCTCCCAAGGGTTACCCAGTAGGGTACTAATAGTGTCCCGGTCATAAGCAATATGTCGGCCCCTAACCCAGCTCGTCCTCTGATGTCCAATGTCTGGCGCATCCTGGCAAGTCCTGTAGACATTAGCATAGAATTCCATCACTAAGATGGGATTCCCCTTAGTAGGTAGGGAAAACAGGGGTCCCCATCTCCTCATCTGGACCTCATCCTGCAGCTCAGGATAGTCCCCAGCACTCAAATCTAAGACTCTCTCCCAGATGAGTCTTTGGCCCTTTATTTGGTGAAACCGGGCCCATTTCGCATCAGTGCAAAATCTGGTGGGATCTCTCGGTCCCAACACCTCCTCACCCTGAAGATCTGGATCCTCAGAGGTAGTGTTAGTATCCGTGGTCCTTCTTTGTCTTTTAGGACCAGTAGTAGGGATGGATTTCTTTGGTGCCATTTGCAAAAAGAAAAATTAAAAATCAAACACATATTACAATATTTGAAAAACATATCAAACATTTAACAATTATTTTTGGGTTATATATTTTATACAAAACATTCACAATAATAAAATATTAAAAAATTTTAAACATACATGTTTTTGGATTTTCTAAAAAAATTTTTATTAAATATTTACACAAAACGCAAAACTCACAAAATCCATAACAAGTTAAAAACAACATATTTTTGAATTTTTGTAATTTATTAGAAAAATTAACATGCATATTTTTGGATTTTTACAATTTTCACAAACAAAAATCAACATGCTTAAATTTCACAAAACATCATCAAACATACATATTTACAAAATTATGCAAATTTATTTTTATTTTTATGCAAGAAAGTATAATAAATATGCAAAATAAAAAATTTTATTAATTCAAAAGAAAAAAAAACAAATAACAAACAGAGGCATGCTAACAAATTTATTAAAAATAGAAAACAAATATCAGAAGATAACACACAAAATTTAACAAAATTTAGGAACAGAGGCTGACGCTACACGTGGGTGGGATGGTACGCGTCAGCTCTGTTCTTCCCACGCTACGCGTCAGTGGGACGCTACGCGTGGGCTTACAGTTCATCCTCATGCTACGCATCAGTGGGACGCTACGCATGAGGTGCACAGTTTCAAATACAGAAACAGGGGTTGCCCAACAGCAACCCCTCCAAACCACATTCAATCCATTAATTTCCTTACTCTAACAGTAATCAATTCCCAATGGTTCTCTAATCCTAGTCCTAACCACATGCATTCTAAAAATTGAAATTGAAATTAAACTAAAGGGAAAGGATTTAGAGAACTTACTTGGAATCCTTTGAACAAATAGGAATGAAGAGGATTGAAGGTTTTTGAGAGAAAAATGGGTTTAGGAAATTAGGGTTTTTGAAAATTAAAGTGAGGCAGAGAGGGAATTTTAGGTTTTAAAACCTAAGATTGGGCCTCTCTGGTTCAGTTTTAAAAACTGAACGTGGGCCCTGACGCTACGCGTGGGTGGGACGCTACGCGTCAGGTTAAAATTTTAACCTCCTCACTACGCGTCAGTGGGACGCTACGAGTGGGCTTCTGATTTTTAAATTTCAAAATTTTATTTTCAAAAACCTTTTCTTTTAAAATTTTAAAACCCTTTTTATTTTCAAAATTAATTTCTATCTAAAAATTTTAAAAAAAACTATTTTTTTATGTAAAAATAAGCTTAAAATAAAGAAAAGAAATAATGTTGCCTCTCATTGAGCGCTGGATTTACAGTCTCTAGCTAGACATCCTGCACATCACAAATCAGTCAAATAACAAATGGTAGTGAGTCTGTTGATCTCACCACCCAGATATGGTTTCAATCTCTGTCTATTAACCATCCAACTTCTTTTGGAAGTTGGATCTTCAATCTCAACTGCTTCATAAGATTTAACTTCCTTGATTACAAAAGACCTGACCATTTAGATTTCAATTTACCAGGAAACAGTCTTAATCTTGAATTAAACAATAAAACTTGCTGACCTGGTATAAAATGTCTATTTTTAATTTTCTTATCATGGTAAGCTTTCACCTTGTTGTTGTAACTTCTAGATGTCTCATAAGCATTGTTTCTCATTTCTTCCAATTCAAATAACTGCAACTTTCTTTTGTCAGCTGCTACATTTGGATCAAAATTGAGAAATTTTAAAGCCCAATATGCTTTATGTTCCATCTTTACTAGAAGATGACAAGCTTTTCCATAGACCATTTGAAAAGGAGAAAGGGCAATTGGAGTTTTAAATGCAGTTCTGTATGCCCAGAGTGCATCATCAAGCTTTTGTGACCAATCTTTTCTGGAAGAAGACACGGTCTTTTCCAAAATCCTTTTCACTTCTCGATTTGAAATCTCAGCCTGTCCATTGGTTTGTGGATGATATGTTGTGGCCACTTTATGTCTCACTCCATAATGTTGTAACACTTTCTGAAGAACTTTGTTACAAAAATGTGATCCTCCATCACTAATTAAAGTTCTTGGTGTTCCAAACCTGCAGAAAATATTTTTCTTTAAGAAATTCACTACAGTTTTGGTGTCAGCATTAGGTGAAGCAATTGCTTCTACCCACTTTGAAACATAACCAACTGCCAAAAGAATGTATTGATTGAATTGAGAATAAGGAAAAGGTCCCATGAAATCAATACCCCAACAATCAAATACGTCAACCTCTTGAATGTTAGTAAGAGGCATGTCTTGTCTTTTATTAACATTACCTGTTCTTTGACAGTTATCGCAAGCTTGAACAAATGAGTGAGAATCTTTAAAAATGGAGGGCCAATACAAACCTGATTGTAAAATTTTTGCAGCAGTTCTTTCTCCATTAAAATGTCCTCCATAAGGGGACTTATGACAATGCCATAACACATCTTTCTTTTCCCAATCGGGTACACAACGACGTAACAAATTATCCACACCAATTTTAAATAGATGAGGGTCATCCCAAACAAAGTATTTTGAATCTTTGAAAAAAAATTTTCTTTGTTGCCAAGTTAGATCATTTGGAAGAATTCCTGCTGCTTTAAAATTGGCCATATCAGCAAACCATGGCCGTTTTGTTATTTCAAAAAGTTTTTCATCAGGAAATTCTTCCAAGATGTCTTTTTCTTTGGCAGTGACCTCATCATTCATTAATCTAGAAAGATGATCAGCCACCATATTTTCACTACCCTTTTTATCTTTGATTTCAAGATCATATTCTTGAAGGAGTAAAATCCATTGGATTAACGGAGGTTTAGAATCAGTTTTGGTCAAAAGGTACTTGACTACAGCATGATCAGTGAAAATAATTATTTTTGATCCAATCAAGTATGATCTAAATTTTTCCAAGGCATACACTATAGCTAGTAATTCTTTTTCGGTAGTTGCATAATTTATTTGATTTTCATTTAAAACTTTACTAGCATAGTGTATAACCTTAAAAACTTTTTCATATCTTTGACCTAAACTGCTCCTACAGCATAATCACTTGCATCACACATAAGTTCAAAGGGTAAATTCCAATTAGGAGCAACAATTACAGGGGCAGAAACCAATTTTTCTTTCAAGGAATTAAAAGCTTTAAGACATGCTTCATCAAACTTGAATTCAACATCTTTATTTAGAAGATTTGTTAAAGGTTTAGCAATTTTTGAAAAATCTTGAATAAATCTTCTATAGATTCCAGCATGTCCTAAAAAACTTCTAATACCTTTAACATTCACAGGGGGTGGAAGTTTAGAGATTACCTCTATTTTGGCTTGGTCTACTTCAATACCTTTAGAGGAAATTTTGTGACCAAGTACAATTCCTTCTTTCACCATAAAGTGACATTTCTCCCAGTTGAGCACCAAATTTGTTTCAATACACCGCTTCAGTACGGCGTCCAAATTGGTTAGACATGTTTCAAATGAATTTCCAAAGACTGAAAAATCATCCATGAAAATCTCAATGCTCTTTTCAATTAGATCTACAAAAATAGCAAACATGCATCTTTGAAAAGTGGCAGGTGCATTACACAATCCAAATGGCATTTTTCTATATGCAAATATACCAAAGGGACATGTAAAAGCAGTCTTTTCCTGATCAAGAGGGTCAACAGCAATTTGGTTGTATCCAGATTATCCATCAAGAAAACAATAGTAAGCTTGTCCAGACAATCTTTCAAGCATTTGATCCATAAAAGGAAGTGGAAAATGATCTTTTCTTGTTGCTTGATTTAGTTTTCTATAATCAATGCACATTCTCCAACTAGTGACAGTTCTTGTTGGAATTAATTCATTATTATCATTAACAATTACTGTCATGCCACCCTTTTTTGGAACAACTTGTACCAGACTTACCCATGCACTATCAGAAATGGGATAGATAATACCTGTTTTCAGCAATTTCAAAACCTCCTTCTTAGTTACCTCTTTCATGGTTGGATTGAGGCGTCTTTGGGGTTGAGCAATAGGTTTAAAATTATCTTCTAGTAAAATCTTATGCATGCAATATGATGGGCTTATACTTTTCAGATCTTTAAGCGTCCATCCAATTGCTTCTTGATTCCTTTTTAAGACTTCAACCAGTTTTTTTTCTTCTATTTCACTTAACAAAGTACTAATAATCACTGGTTTTAAATTACCTTCTTTTAAAAAGATATACTTTAAGTTGGAAAGTAGCACTTTCAATTCAGGCCTCTTGATTTCTTCAACAGGTACTTCTTGAATTTCTTCAATTTCTCTTGACTTAGGGAAAATTTCTTTCCCTTGATCTTCAAGATATTTGTCTACCTGTTTTTCTTCTTCTTCACTCAAAAATTCCACAGAGTTAGTTAATAACTTATTTAAAGGATCAGAGTTTGACATACCTGTGGATATGGAGAAGCAGACCTTGTCGAGAACATCCACCTTAAAACAATCTTGTTTTGGATTGGGATGTTTCATGGCCTTGAAAACATCAAAGTTTACTTCTTCATCGTGAACTCTTACTGCCAGCTTTAAATTATCTACATCAATGAGCACTCTAGCAGTCTTCATGAATGGTCTTCCCAAAATTAGGGGAACTTCAACATCTTCTTCCATGTCTAATACCACAAAGTCAACAGGGAAGTAGACCTTATCAACTTTCACAAGTACATCTTTTACAACACCATAGGGTCTTTTAATTGATCTATCAGCCAGTTGTAGAGTCATCTTTGTTCTTTGAGGATCAAGGTCACCAATTCGCTTCATCATACTTAGAGGCATTAGATTAATGCTAGCCCCTAAGTCTAACAAGGCTTTTCCAATGTTCATCCCTCCAATGGAGACAGGAATGGTGAAACTTCCAGGGTTTTTCGACTTTATTGGCATATTATGTTTCAAAATAGCACTGCAACCTGCTTCTAGTTCAACAATTTCTTCATCATACCTTCTCTTTTTGGTGAGCAATTCTTTCATAAACTTTGCATATGTTGGCATCTGTTCCAATGCCTCAGAAAATGGAATGTTTATGTGTAATTGCTTAAAGATTTCAAGGAATCTCTTGTATTCCTTTTCCTTATCCTTCTTTTATGGTGCATGTGGATAAGGTAAATCTTTAACTGGAGGTGTCTGACCCAAATACTGATTTTTTTGTTTTTTAATTTTTTGATTTTTTTGTTTTTCTTTTTCATCATTCTTTTCTTCATCTTTTTTCTCTTCTTCTTCTTCTTTTTCTTTTTTTCTTTTTCTTTTTCTTTTTCTTCTTTTTTTTCTTTTTCTTTCTCTTTTTCTTTTTCTTTTTCTTTTTTTCTTTTCCTTTTTCACTATCACTTCCTACAACTTTACCACTTCTTATAAAAATAGCATTACATTGTTCTCTTAGATTCTGAGTGTTTGTAGAAAAACCAGAGCTTTTCATGTCAGCTACTTCTTTTGCTAACTGTCCTAATTGCACGTCCGACGCTTTACGTGCGGCTTCATTTGTTTGCATGTATTGAAGTAACTGTTGGATAGATTCTTCTATCCGTGTTAGCCTGCTGTTTGATCAGATTGTGGTTGTTGTTTGAATTGATTATTTGGAGGTCGGTTAGAAGGTCCAACGTCTTGTTTCTAGCCAATATTCTGATTTTGCCAACCCTGCTGGTAATTGTTAGGAAAAGAATTACCAAGATTGAAAGGAAAATTACCTAAAGGTATTCTTTAATGGTTCAGAAAATTGGCTTGCTCTTGCTCATTTCTTTCAGGGGCACAGTAACCACATGGTTGCTCTCCCATGCAATGCATACATTGTTTTAATTGAGCAGGAGGTGGTGATGACATTTGAGCAATTTGAAGTTTCTCCAATTGTTTGCTCATAGCCTCAATTTGTTGAGTCAGCAATTTTTGCTGAGCTAATACTGCATCATTAACCCCCAATTTAAGCATACCTGGCTTTCTGTGTACATTACCTCTTTCATGTTTTGCTTACCGGTCACTGATGGACATTGTTTCCAATATTTCTATTGCTTCTTTCACAGTTTTGTTCATTAAAGAACCTCCTGCACAAGCATCTAACATCATTTTAAACTGAGGTAACAAACCATGGTTGTAACATCCTGATTTAAAAATTAACTACCGAATGAGATTAGTGAATGAGTTAAGATTAATTGTAGATTAGAGAGCTAATGGTTAATTAATTAATGTTAGTGGCCAGCGGTAAAGACGCATGTGCCCCTGGAGTATATAAGAGTTTCGGCTCTTCTCTCCTCCACTCACTTCCTTATTCGTGTCATTCCACTTGCCAAAGGTCAAGAGAACTGAAAGCTTCTCTTCAAAGGAAAACAGAGACACTGTCTGATCCTCTTCTCCTGCCCACTTCCCTCTTTGTTCTCTTCGTCTTCCTCTTCATCTTCTTTTCCATTGTGTAGACCCGAGTGGAACGGTGTGGCTGTGAGGGAACAGCATAGTGGCAGAAAAAACAGCATGGTGCTGTGTCCTGGAGGTTGGATCCTCCTCTGTTCTTCTTCTCCTTCTCTTCTTCTTCCATCTGATGGGGCTGCATGAGTCCCGGTGTGGATGTTAGCAGCGTGGGGCGTCTCCGTTTATGGGAAATGACCCACTAAGTTGAGAGCTAAGGGCCTTTCTTCGAAGGAAGCAGAGACGCTGTTCTGTTCTCTTCTCCTATACTCCTTCCTTTCCTCGTTGAGCCAGAGAGGGTGAGAGTGTGCATTCCCCTCTGCATGCAACCAGTCTTCTTCCCTACTATTTCTCGTCTCCTTCCTCGTCGTCTTCTCCTTCACCCAACTCAGCGACGTTGGGATATCTTGGGGCTGGAACCCTTCATTATTGGCAAGATTAGATTATTCGTGGGTGTGGAAACGGCTTCGGGTTCTCCATGCTAAGTGCTGAGTCCAGCGTCTGAACCCAGAGGTCGTGTGAGTTGGAGGGAGTGGTCGAAGGATGATTGGTCGGCATTGTTAGCTCGAGGAGCTCCTGGAATCTTCATTCTAGGTAGGGGGTATCTTATATCTTAAATTCATGGGTTATGGACGGGTTCCGGGTGTTGATGATCGCTGTTTCTGTGTTTTGATTGGTGTGTTATGCTTGCATGAAGAAGTGTGTGATACCCAGATGTATGATGAGTAAGAGTTGAGTGATGCATGTCTAGTTCCGTCCATGAATTACATGTTAATAGCTTTGAGAAGTGTTGAATGGTTGCATGAAAGGAATGTGCTAAAGTACTGTTAATGATTACCGAATGACTTGTGTGTCATGCATGCTACTATGATTTTAAATGCTGACTGCATGTGAGAAAAGGTTGATTTATTAAGTTCTGATACTGTCTAATACCGATTGCATGAGATGCTCATGTTGTTGGATTAATTTATTGAGTTCTGATACTGTCTAATACTGAATGCATGAGATGCTTGTGTTGTTGGATTAATTTATTGAGTTCTGATACTGTCTAACGCCGATTGCATGGGATGCATGTGTTATTGTATTAATCTATTGAGTTATGATACCGATTGCATAAGATGCATGTGTGTTGGATTAATTTATTGAGTTCTGAGAATGTCTAATACCGATTGCATATGATGCATGTATTATTGAGTGAAAGGTTGTGTATATGCACTCTGTGTTGTGTGATGAATCCGTGTGTGCCGCATGAGATACGTTAATGCTGGGAGCATGTAGTGTGGGACACTACCATCGGTTATTAAAGCGTGAGACGCTGTGAAATCCTTTTAAGTGAGACTCAAGGTAGCCTTTGAGTGAGACTCAGGCTACCTGTGAACACCGCCGTTGGCGCTGAGAACGTTGGTGTCACCTATAAGGGCAAACGGTTTAGTACCAGTAAAACAGCCAAGCAGCTGGGAGCTGAATAAAAGGCTGGGAGCTGAATAGAAGGCTGGGAGCCTACATTGCAACGATAAAAACCGATTACACACAAATGCGGAACCGGGTGATTAAATTTTGTGTACATGTACAGTTGATGTTGATTGAGACCTGATTGCATGCATATGTGTTAAGGTTATTGAGAATGATATCTGCGTATAGCCGAGTGATAACTGAGTAGATTTTGATCAGAAATGTTTTATGTGTATTTCGATTAAGTGGCACTGCATATATTATTGGTTATTGTTATGTATATGTATAATGTTGCATGATTAAAGAATAATCCGAGTCAGTATCTATCATTTAATATTTAAGATGCTCACCCCCTACACCATTTTTTAGTATATGCAGGTAGGACTCGGAATGGTGTGAAGGCCTCAAGTCCGAGTAATGTGCACTCTGACTGTTGAGTGTTTATATTGTATTTATTACGTTTCGTCAGTTGTAGCCTTGGCCGGCTCATAATAACAGTGTTGTATAACGAATATAAATATATATATATATGTAAGGAATCTGAGTTATTAGGATCCGAGTGCATGTTAAGCATATATATGGTTTACGATTGATAATCTGTGCTTGAATCGGATAATAAGTGCTGTTGAATGTATAAGGTTAAGATAATATGTACCCTGGTGTAAGTTCACATATATATATGTGTGTGGTTATATTGGTAGCATAAACTGTGTTGATTGAGTAGTGTTGTTGGATTAATTGAGAAGTGTTTCTGGATGAAATAGTGTGAAGTTGATGGTTCCGAGTAAGACTATAGTGTTTGGGCCTCCTTTTCTGAGTGGAGAAACTTAAAGAGATTCTGAGTGAAATCCCTTTAGATGAACCTACACTGTGTGGGATTCGATGGGAGAATTTCCCGAGTAATGTTAGGCGTAAATAATACCGAGTGAAAGATATGGGTAAACCCCGAGTGGGGAAAGATCTAGGTATGCCCGAGTGGAGATGCTGAGTGAACCTCTTCCGAGGGAAGAGTTGTTATGATGGTTTAATTGAGATAAATTCTAAGTGTATGATCTATACATAATCCGAGTGAACAAGGATCCATATCCCGAGTAGTTACGATTTGAATAAGTCCGAGTGGGACTTAACTTTCTGATTTTCCCCCGAGTGAATATGATGATGTATACCGAGTGAATCTGGCTGGAATATTCTGAGTGACGTATGATTGTGGAGACCCCTTCTGAGTGAAGGAAGGTCTATGTGTTTCCCGAGTGAGAGAAATGATGATACTCCGAGTGGTGTTTGATTGGAAGCTACCCTGAGTGAGGAAGGTTTATAGATTTCGAGTGGAATAATTATCATTTTCCGAGTGGACTGTATACTGTATATGTGACCCTTGTGGATAAAAATAAATGACTAAGTATAATATGCTGGTGGTCAATCCCGAGTGGAGGGAGCCCCAGATCCCGAGTGATGGGAATTACCGAGTGTGTTACTCGCCTCAGTGAACAAGGTATTCGCTCCAGCGAGTGCGGGTGCTAAAAGGCTTTCGAGTTGGATTCGCTTAAGTGAATGGGTGTTCGCCCAGGCGTGTTGGGCAGTCTCGCTCAGGCGTATTGGATCTCGCTCGAGCGAGTGTGCGCTGTGTTGTGGGCTCGCTTAGGCGCTTTATGACTTCCGCTGGCCGCCTTGTGATATCTCGCTTAAGCGACGTTGGGTCTCGCTTGAGCGTGGGTGTACTGTTTGGGACGGCTTAAGCTGTTGTGCTTCCGTTAATTTCCGAATTAGTGCTTCCTCTTTCCCTTGCCTTCCATTCCATATTTTACCCGGTCGTTTTATAGTCTAATTGTAAGGATGTATTTTGGAAAAAATTTCCCTGCCTCTGGTTTATTTTTCGAAACATTTTCCTTGTCCCAGATTTATTTTTTATTTAATCTAGGATGTTTCATTTTGGTATCAGAGCTTTTGCTCTATTCTGCCTTATGTTGGTTTTAGAATCCTAGGTGTTACATTTTGGTATCAGAGCATTCTTAAGAAAATGTAGGTTGTCTTATTTTGGTATTAGAGCAGACCAAAAGGTCCATGGCCAAGGTTTGCCTACTGTTAGTGGGCGTTTGTGTGCGATATGACCTGTTGTCATCATTGCTTGTGGTATTCTGTTGGATTTGATGCATGTTTAACCATGAATTGTTGTTAGGAAATCCCTAAACATGAGCAGCGGAAAAAAAAGGGATTCCAAAGGATTTGCAAGGTTCCGTGTTTCAAAGCACAAAACAAACACAAAAATCATTTTTGGATTACCTCTTGAAGAACACCGAAGCAGTCGTAGCCTCGTCCTTTAGGAGTCCACACGAGCACTCCCACCAGAATCGCAACACTTGCCAACTGCTAGTTTGACGACGTGTAGCTCTTGCAACTTTTGCGAATTTGTGTCTCACTTGAGTGAACGGCCTATGAGCATCTTATGCTCTATTTATAGGCTTAGGTTTGACCTAATTTATTCTCTCTAAAATTGGGCTCCTTACTCATTCCAAATGAGTTAGGCCCAATAGCTTTATTTTAGTCCAACTAAAATAAGACAACATTTTCTGATGGGCTTACTCTATGTGTATGACCCTACAGGTAAAATACTCGGTCATATTAATAATAAATTATTTTATTATTAATATAAAATAAGAGCGGCATCTAGCAATGCATCATTATGTCCGAATATTATCAACATAACCTATAAGTGATAATTATTTAATATGTTTGTTCCTTTTGTCACGATATCCTAATTGGGCCCAAGGCATGGTCGCGTCATCCTTGTACGGACCAATTTATTTTACTTGATACCGGAGTAGATTGAATCTAAATAAATATCTAATATTTATTCTTTCTAGCATGGCCATGCGTTTTCTTAGTCTTACTCCATCAAGTGGCCTATAGATATCACTCCTGTCACATAGGAGAGACAAATCCCATCTACATCACTTACATCCCTCTGCATAATTTGTTCATTGCCTAATCACAACCTTTATAGTCCTCTTGTTACAGAAGACGTTTAATTGTATTAAAACAATAAACTCCTCATGTAGGAATCGTAGTGACTTCAGGTCGAAGGACTACATATACCATTATCACATTGAGAATCGTTTATGACAATCATGTAACGATCCATGCAACGTTCTCATGGTGGGTCTGTCCAGTACATCATTACTCTTAATGTGTACCCGTGTGAAGACTTGATATCATCTATATCTATAATCTGTGAGATCAGGTCATCAGTACACTCACACACTAGTCTCAGTGTATTTACATGTCCCCATGTAAATACTTGACTAGGGATATTTTAGGAATAATTTTTATATGACCTATTACTCCAAGGATAAAGACGTTTTAAAACAATTTTAAACTGAAATATTTATTTTATTGATAAGCATAAAAAATGATACAAATGAAAAAGCATAAAAAGCTCATAGTGCATACACCAACAATCTCTCACTTGCACTAGAGCCAATCAGACATTTGCCTAATGCCTAATGATCTAGTGTGCCCCTCATGTTTTTGTTGTGTAAGAGGTTTTGGGAGTGGGTCAGCAATATTCTCATCAGTATGCACCTTACATATCTTTACATCTCCTCGGTCAAGGATCTCTCGAATGAGATGAAATCGCCTAAGTATATGCTTGGATCGTTGATGTGATCTAGGTTCCTTAGCTTGTGCGATTGCTCCACTATTGTCACAGTAGAGACTTATAGGGTCCACAATGCTAGGAATAATCCCAAGTTCTATTATGAACTTCTTGATCCATACTGCCTCTTTTGCAGCATTTGAGGCAGCAATATACTCAGACTCTGTAGTAGAATCAGCAACTGTCTCTTGCTTTGAACTCTTCCAGCTTACAGCGCCACCATTTAGACAAAACACGTACCCAGATTGCGATCTTGAGTCATCCTTATTAGTTTGGAAGCTAGCATCAGTGTAACCTTTTACAATGAGCTCTTCTTCCCCTCCATATATCAAGAATGAATCCTTAGTTTTTCTTAAGTACTTCAGGATATTCTTGACAGCAGTCCAGTGACTTTCACCGGGATCAGACTGGTATCTGCTCGTCATGCTTAAAGCGTACGAGACATCTGATCAGGTACATATCATGGCATACATGATTGATCCAATAGCAGATGCATATGGAATCTTATTCATCCATTCTCTTTCTTCTTTAGTGGAAGGAGATTGAGCTTTTGATAAGCTTATGCCATGAGCCATAGGCAAAGTTCCTTTCTTGGAATCTTGCATGTTAAACCTTTTTAACACTTTGTCTATGTATGTATTCTGACTTAGGCCAAGAAGTTTTCTTGATCTATCTCTATAGATCTTAATTCCTAACACGTAGGTTGCTTCACTTAAGTCTTTCATAGAAAAACAGCTTCCCAACTAACTCTTCACTGACTGAAGAGTAGGAACGTCATTTCCAATAAGTAGTATGTCATCAACATACAGGACCAGAAAAACAATTGTGCAGTCACTAACCTTCTTGTAGACATAAGGTTCATCCTCATTTTTAGTAAAGCCAAATTGTTTAACAGCTTCATAAAAACGAAGATTCCAGCTTTTGGAAGCTTGCTTAAGTCCATATATAGAACGTTGTAGCTTGCACACCTTCCTGGATGCTTCAGGCTTAACAAAGCCTTCGGGTTGTGTCATGTACACTTCCTCAAGAAGATTTCCATTAAGGAAAGCAGTCTTGACATCCATTTGCCATATCTCATAATCATGGTATGCAGCAATAGCAAGCAGAATCCGAACAGACTTTAGCATAGCAACTGGGGAAAAAGTTTCATCATAGTCTATACCATGTATTTGCTTGAAACCTTTAGCCACCAACCTTGCTTTAAAGGTACTTATATTACCATCCATGTTAGTTTTCTTTTTGAAAACCCACTTGCATCCTATAGGTTTTACCCCTTCAGGTGCATCAACCAAGTTCCAAACTTAATTAGTGTACATAGAGTCCATTTCAGATTCCATGGCTTCTAGCCATTTCTCAGATTCTGAACTTGCAATGGCCTCTTCATAAGATGTTGGCTCATTTTGATCCATTAGGAATACATCTCCTTCCTGAGTTACAAGAAATCCATATCTTTCAGGTTGTTGACGTATTCTACCTGATCTACGCAAGTCTTGTGCTACTGGAGCTGGAGTTATCACAACATTTTGTGGGTCCTGCTCCACTTCCACCATTGGCTCTTCAATGCCTTGTGAGTCTTGAATTTCTTCAAGTTCTACTTTCCTCCCACTGATTCTTGTAGAGATGAATTCCCTTTCTAAGAATACAGCATTCCGAGCAACAAACACTATGCCCTCGGTAGGATTGTAAAAATAATGACCCTTAGTTTCTTTTGGGTATCCCACAAAAAAACATTTATCTGACTTGGGCCCGAGATTATCTGAACTTTGACGCTTAACATAAGCTTCACAGCCCCAAATCTTAAGAAAAGACATACTAGGTCGTTTCCTAGTCCATATCTCATATGGTGTCTTTATAACAGCCTTTGATGGAACACGGTTAAGTGTAAAAGTTACTGTCAACAAAGCATGTCCCCAGAATGAGTTAGGGAGATCAGTTTGACTCATCATTGATCGAACCATGTCCAACAAGGTTCTATTTCTCCGCTCAGAAACCCCATTCCATTCTGGTGTTCCAGGGGGAGTAAGTTAAGATATAATCCCACACTCTTTAAGATATTCATCAAACTCTAGGCTCAAATATTCACCACCTCGATCGGATCAAAGTGCTTTAATTGTCTTGCCAAGTTGGTTCTCTACTTCATGTTTAAACTCCTTGAACTTTTCAAAGGATTCTGATTTATGTTTTATGAGAAACACAAATCCATATCTACTGAAATCATTAGTAAAAGTGATGAAGTAACTAAAACCTCCCCTAGCCATTGTCCCTATGGGCCCACATACATCACTATGTATCAAGCCAAGAATTAAGTAATTATTTAGGAGGAAAAAACTTAGTAATTTAAGGGGTGTTATGTATGAATCATATGTGGGGTAAAGATTAAGTGTTTCTAAAGATTTATAATGATTTAATTTAGCATTTAAAACCATTATCAAAGGAGTTATATGTTTTAATAGATGAAGAACAAAGTTAGTTAAATTATTAGTGATGAAGGACTTGTTGCCTTCTAGGAGAAAAGTGTTATGAATGATTATAATGATGAGAAAAATTTATTAAAAACTTTATAAAGCTTAAAGGATAATTGTTGAACACTTGGCCAATTGTAGACAAGGTTCTAAATCTTCAAAGTATTGGAAAATGTTGAAAGAGTCAACAAAACTTCTAAAATCTCAAAGATAAAAAATTTTATAAGCTAGTATGATATTATGTATATAATGAGCAAAATTGTTAACATCAAAATAAATTTAGTATGATGTTGATGTGGTTCTACATTTTTTTAATGTAGAATTTGACCATTCTAGTGAGGCAGGGCCATCTAACTCCACAGAATATTTCTCTTTGTGCGTAATTGCATATTTGCCTTGAATGGATATTCTACCTCTTACGTGTGAAATTAAATGAGATTGATTCTTGTGGTTGATTGAATGTTGGTTTGATAAATATGATGATAATGTATGATAGTGTATGTTTGTTGATAGCCTCTTGAATTCCATGTATGGATTGTTATGAATATGACCCCTTGGCTATATTATATTGCAAATGAGTGAATTGATGGTTTAGAGGACTTGGTTATAAATTATATGCCTTTGAGAGTGTTGTGATTTGTTACATGCTATTAACTGAATATTAAGTGTAAGATGTACCCTTAAGTGAGAGGGTGAGAAATTCTTATGAAACTGAGGCTAGCATGTGCATTCTTGGATCTCATGGCATGTATGGCATATCATCTTATATGTGGTTGTGATCACTTGACATGTTAAAATGATAGAGGTCTTGCGGGATCTTATGAAAAGGACCCTTGCGTGGGGTATAAATATTTAAACGATTATATATGGTTGCAATCACTTGACATGTTGAAATAATTAAGGTCTTATGGGATCTTATGAAAAAGACCCTTGTGCGGGGAACAAATACTTAAGGGACTATGTGTGGTTGCGACTAATTGACAAATTATGTACACATGTCTTATGAATAATTTCTTGAAATTTGAATCCAGTGCATATGCATTATTTTGATGGCATAGCATATGAATTAGCCATAGGGACATGACATATGACCTTGAGGTACCTAAGAATGATTGAAATCCATCGATGATAAGAATTATGAAATGAAACTGAAATTTATGGACACTAACCAATTGTGTTGTTGTTAGTGTTTCCTTGGACTTTACATGCATATATATGTATTAGTATGGAATGTGATTGAAATGTGATAACAATTTGAATTAATGAACGAATTCCATAATATGGATATTAAAATTGTTTATGTTTGTGCTTGATGACAAGCGTTATGGATTATGTCTTTAATTTTTGAATTAAATCCTTGAAGGAAGAATATGTTTATCATAATTATATTATCATATTTTATCTAATTGTTCATCATTGAGAAAGTATGCTCACTCTCCATGTTGTCTACTTTTTAGCTTTTGCGATGTAGGGCATGGTTATGGAGTTGGTATTTTTTTGAAGAAATGAGGTATAGTGTGAAGAAAGAGATGCCTTAGCCGACATGTTTTAAACTTTTATTGGCTTTGACATTATTTTGAAATCCCTTGTACATGACAATTATTTTGTATAAACTTACTATTATGTATTGTCTTATGTTTATGATGATGGTTGAGACATTTGAGGCATTGTTGATATACTAGGATCATTGGGATATACTTGTGATCTTTTTGTATGATAAAGTAGTAATTGATAGTGCATGACATTAAATTGAAATCTTGTCAATAATCTTTGTGATTGGAATTATTAATGTCATATGCTGTATTTTTCTTGAAAATTAATGAATGTTGTGAGGAATGGGTCGTAGAGGAATTATTAATCTTGGCTAGTGATATATGGAGATACCTTGATATTAAGAATTAAATGGTAGAGGTCATTGATATGATTAGGTAATATTCAACACTTATTCACCAAGATTGGGAAACTTTTGATTTCTTGGTGTCTGAAAGCTTTCTTAATTTTAGGCCTTGAACGACTTTCAAATTTAATGCACTTTGACCCCTCAGTCCCTACCAACTTGAAAGGGGGATAAAATAAGCATAGCTCTTCGAACTTAGAAGCATACTCCTTAACAAACATGGAACCTTGCTTAAGCTCTGTGAATTCGAACAAACATGGAACCTTAAAGTTCTCCTATATTAATTAGATTCGCATATAAAGCATTCAGGATCTAGTAATCCTCCACCAAGTTTCCGCTTCACCGCGTATCATAAACACAATATATTCAACCTTTTCAGCTTTAGTACATTGCAAACTATTGAAAATACGCTCTAGATCCTAAATCCATGTATAAGCTAGCACGGGGTTAAACCTGGCATGGAATTTAGATGGCTTTCACTTTAGAAAGTGATCTAAGCCTTGACCATAAGGCCCTTAAGGTGGAGCCTAGCTTTCTAAGGGTTCAACAAAGCGTTGAAACGTTGCGGCCATAGTGTAACATCCCAATTTAAAACAAAGTACCAGGTGAAACAAAGCCATTAAAATAATAATATCAGAAGTGGAAAATTATTTATTAATTACTATTAACTTAATTAATCAAATGAGGGCTGATTAAGTGTGTTTAACTATTGATTGTTGCTGATGGTGACTAGGTGACATGAGCAGACTGCTGCTTCACGTTTTCCCACCCCATCTTTCCATTTCTTCGTGCATGCATATATGATTGGTCGATGGGTCTCTTTGCCATTCATTCCTTCAGATTTCCCTCTGCGACTTCTCTCTTCTTCTTTCTTCTTCTCTTCTCCTTCGTTCTTCTTCTTCTTCTTCTTCTTCTTCTTCTTCTTCTTCTTCTTCTTCTTCTTCTTCTTCTCTGCTCTCTGTTCCATTTTCCTGCTTTTGGAAGCCACGTTGACGGTACTGCAGAGGAGTCGGAGCTCCCTCATGCTAGTGAGAGGCGATCATCGAGTGGAAGAAGAAACAGCCCCTGTTCCTGAGTCAATCGTGGAAGACAACAGTGTTCAAGAGGAGGTTGAACGAGTGGAAGTAACGAGCGAAGCAGCAAGGCAGAGGACCAACATCCAAGCGGAAGAGTCTCTCGGAGTTTCGTAGTTGGTAGGGGGAGTACCTTATATTTTAAATGCATGGGTTATAGACGGGTTCCAGGTGCTGATGATTGTTGTTTTTGTATTCTGTTTATGTGTTGTGCTTGCATGAGTGTGTAATACCTGGGTGCATGATGAGTGAGAGCTGAGTGTTACGTGTTTAGTCCCGTCCTTGAAATGCATGCTGATAGCTTTGAGAATGTCAAATGATTGCATGGAAAGGGTGTGCTGAATTATTGATGATGATTACCGTATAGTTTTGTGACATGTAAGTTGTTATGAATATAAAATACTAACTATATGTGGTTGAATGTTGACGTAGTGAATCCGGTAATATATCACACTGATACATGTGTTGTCTGAGTCCTGATATTGCTAAGTACCGATTGCATGATATGCTTGCGTTGTTGGATTACTTCATTGAATCCTGATACTGCTTGACACCGACTGCATGGGACACGTGTGTTGTTGTATTCATCTATTTGAGCTATGACACTGATTGCATGAGAAGTATGTATGTAGGACTAATATATTGAGTTCTGAGAGTGCTTATTACCAATTGCATGTGATGCTTGTATGGTTAAGTAAAAGGTTGTGTATATGAATTCTGTGTTGTGTGATGAATCCGCGTGTGGCGCATGGGATGCGTTGTGCTAGGAGCATGTAGTGTGGGACACTACCATCGGTTAATTAAAGAGCATGGGACGCTGTGAAATCCTTTGAGTGGGACTCAAGGTAGCCTTTGAGTGGGACTCAGGCTGCCCGTGAACACCTCCGTTGACGCTGAGAGCGTTGGTGTCACCTTGTGGGCAAACGGTTAGGTACCTGTAAAATGGCCAAGCAGCTGGGAGCTGAATGGATAGCTGAGAGCTATGTATAAAAAGGCTGGGAGCCTACGTTGCAACGTTAAAAACTGATTACACATGAATACGGAACCGAGTGAATTATTCTGGGTGTATTTATTGTTAACATCGATAGAAATCTGTTCTGTGAGTAATTGTTAATGTCATTGTAGTGTTATGTGCATATATCTGAGTGAGACTGATGGACTCTGATCGTGAAATGTTGAATGAGTACGTTCTGGTTAAATTGGTATTGTGTTTATTTGATAGTAGCTATGTACTTTATATTGCTGCATGATTAAGGATAATCTGAGTCAGTATCTATCATTTAATATCTAAGATACTCACCCCTACTGTGGCAATTTTTTAGTGAATATCTCTCGAAATGAGGAGTGGAGGAGGAGCTGAATACCGAGTGAAGTGCTGGTGCACTATGGAAATTATGTATTTATGTATATTCTGTGTATATGTCTTGTTAAGCCTTGGCCGGCTCGTATTTCAGTCGTAGTCTCTTTATACTAGAGCTTGAACCCTCTTGGGTAGAAGACAAGACCGTGTGCCTGTACTTATTTATATCCCTCTCTTTATCCTTCATACTGTGTCTTGTTTTATATTGCGTGAATGATCTGAGTAATATATGTATGTGTACTTACTGAGTGTATGAGGTTGGTATAACCATGGGTAGAATTGGGATTAAGAGTTGATGGGGGAAGTGAGACAGTGATTTATTCTGAGTGCCGAAGAGTTTAAGTATTACCGAGTGAATGAGAGCACAGAACACCGAGTGAGGACTGATCTAGACACTTTCCGAGTGATAACTATTAGGATTTTCCTGAGTGTATAATAGTTAACAATTTCCGAGTGAGAATCTGCCGAGTGAAGGTTTTCCGACCGAAAAGCGTCACCTGAGGCTCTAAGGGGACCCTATTGTAGACAATCGTTTGTAGTAAGGGAATCTGAGTGAGTCTTGACTTAGTAGGATGACTAGAGTAGGAAGAATTATGGTTACCGAGTGAAAATAAAAGTGAAATATCTCGAGTGACGAAAAGGACGTGAAAGCTATTCCAAGTGAGAAGTCTTCATGGATTCCGAGTGAGTGGTGATGGGAAACATTTCCGAGTTGTTCGTATACGCGTCTGATTGAATGAAGTCGTAGAATGCGTTATGTTTTCTGAATGGGGCTGGTATATTTAAGGGCCAACCCGAGTGAATAGAGAGTGGACCTTTCCGAGTGAACCAAGTGCTGAAAGCCGGGTGCGGGAATGCCGAGTGGAGTGAGTGAGTGCCGAGTGTAGCTTTCGCTGAGCGAGTGAGGTCGCTGTGTGATCCGCCTAAGCGTTTCCTTCTTTTGCTGTCAGCTCCTTGAGTCGGTTTTATTCCTGTTGCCTTCTTTTCCCTCATTTCCTTGTGCCCGATTATTCTGGTTTTTATTGTGAAAAATTTTCTTTGTTTTATTTATCTATTTATTTATTTATTTACTTATCAAAATTAGGGTGTTACACATAGCTTCCATGCTTTGGTATCCAGCCATACCTGATCCAGAAAGCACAACTCACTTTAATACCATTCTAAAGGTTAAGGATAATCAACAACCATATATTACATTACGTGATTAACAATCTTAAATTCTACCTATAACATAACAACATCAGCAGTACCATACCATATTGCTCAAATATTCACCAATTCAATCCAACAACAAATAAGAGCAAAGGCATGGTGCAATATTGCTCTCACAACCAATCAACAAACCTTGTATATATAACTTTGGCCTTGGAATTTTAAAGACTACTATAATACCATTAAAAGTGTAACACCCAATTCCCTTGACTTAATCACGATGCAAACATATTTACATAATAAAAATGCGAATAATTTTTTTTTGCATTTCAATCATAAAGCCACCATTGCAAGGATAGTAAGAACCCAAAATATTAATTGGAATCAAGAAAAACATATGCAAACAAAAGTATAAGCCCATGTAAAATGTACCTAAAGGGTCAAGAGATAGAAAAAATCAAAGCCTTAGGCTTAAAAGACCCAAACCCTATCAATACATAGTCAAAAGACATGAAATTATGGTGTCCTAACAAATAGTAATCGATTACACAATTAGTTTAATCGATTACCTGCAAGAGCTTGTGCAAGTTTTTAAAAGACCCTCTCTGGTAATTGATTATGTAATTGATTACCTAAGGCTTCCTGCACAATCCTGTAATTCCAGAATCCCTGGTAATCGATTACACCAACCATGTAATCAATTACCAGCATGACAGATAGCAAAATTCTGTAGTAAAATGGCCTTCAATCTTACTTCTACACATCCTAACTTCTCTAATTAAGCTCTAAACATTACCAAACTTCATCACAAGTCTATTGACACTAATTATGACTTGTAGCAACAAGTTTTACCTCAACATTCCTACATATGAAAGAGATATGCACAAAAGTTCAAGTCCAGACAACTTGAGGCAATTGGATCTTTAACACTCAACCAATCCTATCCAATTTGGTCCAAACCTATTCCAACATATTTCAAATCATATATATATATATATATATATATATATATATATTGTTCCACCTATCCGGAGGTCCCAAAACCTCACAGATCAAAATGAAACCTATCAAGTTCCATTAATATGCATAATTCTATAATTATTCATCATGGAAAACCTCAATATTTCAATGCAATGGTTCACATCTTGATTCATTAACATAAACACATTATACAATCATTCATATTATGCAACAAGAACTACCCATGATGTAATCTACACTAATATCAAATCATCATCATGTCATTTCGTAATTTCTTGGATGTAAATTAACATAATTTCATTATTCATGGATCCACCCATGATTATCTCAAAATCGTAGCATCATCATTTATATACATGAGATTAAAATGTATATACATGCATAGATATCAAAACATGCAAAAACCTCCAATGAGGCTTCCTAAAACCTATCTAGTAACATATTTACAACATATACATAAAGAGCCGACCAAGGTATATATAACGTAAACTATATACATCACTTGCTGCCAATTCTTCCTATGAGACAATTGTATAGCAAATCACTTAGGCACTTCACTAGTTCTTAGCTCATGCCAAGTTCACTAAAAATCAACGATGTAAAGGGTGAATATATATATGTTAAAGGACAAATGCAAAACTAGATTTCACCACATACTATAATTACATTATAGTTGTGAACACTTATTTTGGTCCAGTCAATTTTCACCAAGAATAGGAAATTTTCGTCAGCAAGAATAGGGAGTCCACAAGTGAAAAGAATTTTAAAAAAATAATAAAATAAAAATAAAAATAAAAGGAAAAGAAATAAAAAAAGAAAATAAAAAAAGAGAGAAATAAAAATTAAAAGAAAAGAAATAAAAAAAGAAAAGAAAAAAAAGAGAGAAAAAAAGAAAAAAGAAAAGAAAAGAAAAGAAAAGAATTTAAAAAAAATAAAAAAAAAATTCTGACTCGGAAATGATCATTTCCGAGTAAGATGACTCGGAAATGATCATTTCTGAGTAAGATGACTCGGAATGATCATTTCTGAGTAAGGAGTCTCGGAGTGAGCATTGGCCGAGTGGTATGTTGATATATGGTGATGTGAGTAAGAATTACGCTCAAGCGATTGGGAATTTCGCCTAAGCGAGATTGCGTTGAATCAAGAATTTGGCCTCTGGCCTGTTCTCGCTCAAGCGAGTGGGAATCCCGCTCAAGCGAAAAGGCGTTTCGAGTAACATGTCTCCGAGTGAGACGTTGCTGAGTGAATTGTCACCGGTTGGGGTGTTTCTGAGTGGAGGATTCCCGATTGGAACCGCTAAGAATGAAAGTGGGACTGTTATTGAATGACTATTTTCTGATTGAATATGTCCAAGTTTCCAAGTTCTGAGTGAGAAGAAGGCTGTTTCCAAGTGAAAATGTCCAAGTTTCCAAGTTCTGAGTGAGAAGAAGGCTGTTTCCGAGTGAAAATGTCCAAGTTTCCAAGTTCTGAGTGAGAAGAAGGCTGTTTCCGAGTGCAAATGTCCAAGTTTCCAATTTCTGAGTGAAAAGATGCCGGTTCCGAGTAAAAATATCCAAGTTCCAAATTCTGAGTGAGGAATAAGACCGACTCCGAGTGAATGAATCCAAATGATTGGATGATGAGTGAAACCATTCTGATTGGAAGATAAGACCGACTCCCAAGGTCAGTTCTGAGTAAATCCTTCAAGTAGTGAAGTTCTGAGTGTCACTTTTGAAGAAATTCCGAGTGAATGTTTCAAGCAGAGACAAGATCCGAGCAAAACACCTCCGATTGAAGTAATTCCGAATGAATGCTTCAAACAGAAACAAGATCTGAGCCAAATACTTCCGATTGAAACAATGCCGAGTCACTCTCTCTTCAGTCAGTACCGAGTAAAGCCTCTTCAGTCAGTACCGAGTAAAGCCTCTTCAGTCAGCACTGAGTGAATCCTCTTCAGTCAGTACCGAGTAAAGTATCTTCAGTCAGTACCGAGTCACTCTTAGTTAGCACCGAGTCACTCACTCGTCAGTCAGTACTGATTGAGTCATTTTTAGTCAGTACCGAGTGAGTCCTTTCACTCAATTTCGAGCCACTTTCCACCCATTTCCGAGCTACTTTTCACCCATTCCCAAGCCACTTTCCACCCATTTCTGAGCTACATTTCACCCATTCCCGAGCCACTTTCCACCCATTTTCGGGCACTTCTAAACCATTTCCGAGCCGTCCTTCAACCATTTCCGAGCCATACTTAAACCATTTCGGAGCCATCCTTCAACCATTTTCGAGTCCTCCTCAGTCAGTTCCGAGTCATTTTTCACTCGGTTCCGATTGAATGTGTCAACCAGAATTGTTTGCTCGTCCAACCCTTCATAACCACAATACTGACCCTCCTCACAGCAACTACACCGACCAACAAAGCAACACCGAGCAAAGCTTTCACTCGGTTTTTGTAGGAATAGCAACTTTTCCACTCGGTCTTGTGCACAAAAGGCACCTTTTCCACTCGGATTCTGGAGAGAAAGTGAAATCCGAGTCAGATTCCACCAATTGCGCATGCTGACATTGGATTCCCACTATACAAGTGGATCCTTGAATTATGGGAGGCGGCTCACTACCAGACGAAGGAACAAAATGATAAAGAATTCCCACCAGCCTCCTTTGTCAAGATCCAGGCTGTTTCCAACTAACTGTCCAAGTTGATTTGCTAATTTCAAGGGGCGGCTGGTAACAAGACAAAGAGGAAATAATAAAAATCCTCACCAATTGCTAGCCAGGCTGTCTCAAGGCTGTTCAGGCAATCAACATGCTCTTGAAATGTTCTATAAACACTTCAAACGAAGGAGGAGAAAGGCATCCAAGAAGGCCTTCATTTTAAAAAGAACTCTGAAGCAATTTTTTTGATGGTCCCCTCACTCCTCTCAAACACCGTCACTTCCCAAAACCCCACGCTGTTACGCTCCTTCACTAACACTGTCCCTCACTCTCCTTTCAAACCAACAAATCTCCCTCACCCTCCACACAGCCCCCTAAAACTCACCTCTCGCACCGTCTCCCTCTCTCTAAACAGCCCCCCTAAAGTGTACCTCTTAATATCGTTCCCTTCTTTCCTTACCCAACATCTTACTACTCATATTTCATAAAGACCCACACCAACAGCCCCTTCAAATCCTTACAACTGACCTCCCTTCTCACCCTTCGTCCTCTCCCCTCAACTCTCCACAACTGACCTCTCTTCTCACCCACCGTCCTTCCCTCTCTCCCAACACTGTCTCTCACCCTTCAATTCCTTATCAACGTTGTCCTCTCTCCCTAAAACCCGACCTCCCTCAACTCACCCCACAGCGTCCATCCTCTCCTCACCTCACACCGTCCCCTTTCTCCCAAAACACTCCACTCCAAACCGTCCTCACTCTCACCCAACCGTCCTCACTCCTCACCCAACACCGTCCCATTCTCTCTCACTCAACGCTATCCCTCTCCTCTCACCCAACACTGTCCCATTTCCTCTCACTCAACACCATCCCCCTCAAATCCTCCAACACTGTCCCTCTTGAAACACACTGTCCAGTCTCGTTATCCAACACCGTCCAGCTCCCTTTCTCTCTCGTTACACCGACCGGCTCACTCACTACACCGGTCCCATTCTGCTCTTCATTTTTAATATTTGTGTTTGTTTATTTTCTGTTAAATTAATTGATGTTTGGTGACTATGTTTCCTTTTCAATTATTAATTAATTTCTATTAATTGATAAATATTAATAGAAATGAGTGTTTCACACCTTCTATTTGGACTAGCATAAAAGTTATAATTATTATTATTATTATTATTATTGTAATTTTTATTATATTTTTTAAAAAAATGGTGGAGCGAGTTTAATTTGGACGAGACGTCCTATTAATCTCTTGTAAATATTCCGTGTTTATTTTTGTTTATTTTTGTATATTTTATCATCTCGTATACTTTCTTTTCATGAAGAAGTTAAAATAATTATTGGGTTAATTATAATACGCGCTATCATATTGAGGTAACCGTTTTTATAACGGACAGTTGTGAGGTGCTAATACCTTCCTCACCTGTAATCAGACTCCCAAATCTGAAATTTCATTTTTTTGACCAATGCTTTTAATGAAAGGTTTTCCCAGTATTTTATCCTAAAAAATATTGGTGGCGACTCCCTGTTTTTTTCTGTTTTTTTTCTTTTCAAACCAAAAAAACAAATCATTTTTTGAGGGTCGGCCGTGCCGCCGTGATCCCGATCGCGACAGATGGCGACTCTACTGGGGATATAGAGAGTCAAGCCAGTCAATTTGATAGCGCGCATGTTTTAATTAGCATATTAATTATTTAACTTTTTCCTTTATTTTATTTGTCATCAATGTTTGTATATGGTTTCTGTTTTTTTTAGTTAATATCTGTGTGATCATTGAACCCTAGGTTAGACGACTTTATTTTGTTGCTCTGTGTTTGTTCTATGTGCAGGATGAGTAAGGTACAGGTATTGAATGCCTCTTTCACACACTACACTCACAATTTGCACACACTTTTGAGTGGGACCCTATACCCGGGCCCAAATAAAACTTAAGATTAGGGGAGGTTGGTAGCGGAGCCATTTGGGATGTACTTCCTGTCTGGTTACCGTGAGAATCTCAGCTAGAGTTCGACTTATTCATGGTACCCACACCTAGTAGAATTCCTACTGTTGTGGTCAACATCATGAGTAAGATCTTGGCTCTGGTGACCTTTAGAAATTTTAGAATAAGCCACCTGATACGAGATGTCACTGATAGAAAATCCTTAGAACTGTTAGGAGACCTCCAGAAAAACCTGACTTAAGGCACAAAGGGGCAAACTTTACTTATACCTTTTCTCATTCTCATTTTCTCTTCTGATCCAAATTAAAAGACCACTTGCCTGTTTAGTGGATTACTTTTTCAAAAAAAATGACCTACTTTTAACCAGTGATCCTTTAATGGGCAAGTGGTCCTTTCATTTTATATTTGCTTAAGTCTTGGGGCCTTAAGTTACGGATTTTCTGAATCATCAAAAAAAAAATCAATCAAAAAAATTCTACAAAAAAAATATATACAAAAAAATAAAAAAATCATTGTTTTATTAACAATGATCAGAAAATCCATAGCTCACATGATCCTTGATTTATTACATGTTTTGTCAAATCGTAACTTCCCTAAATACAAAATTGTTTCCAAGAAAGATACTAGGGGAGTATCAATTTACAAAGCATGTCAGTTCTTAATGACTGATTTTTCTTTTCTTTATGTTCTTACAGGAAGCTATCAAGAGCTTAGCCAGTACTTCTGAGTGAAATATGGAAATTAACATGAGATCAGGTAGTTGTGGTAAAAATGTACCCGAGTTGAAAAAATTATTGCATGTTAAGGCTAGGAAAGTCGATACAACCAGTTTACAAGCATTAGGGAAGAAATTGGACATGAATCAGAAAATGGTTTTCTCAAGGAAATATGGGAGGGTCCTAAAGTTGCTAGAAGTGGAGGTACAAGTCGAGGCAATTACTGCTTTGATTCAGTTCTATGACCCACCTCTCCGTTGTTTCACCTTCTGAGACTTTTAATTGGCTCCGTCTGTTGAAGAGTTTGAATAAATTTTGGGGATGCCATTAGAAGGACAAATGCCTTACCGTCACCTTGGACGTCAAGGGAATATTGTTACCATCGCTAATGTCCTAAGGATTCACCCAGAAGTGTTGAGGAATGCGCAACTGAATAGAAATCAGATCCTGGGGTTTGATCGAGAATATTTTGAGAAGCACATGCACCTACTGGCTGAGGAAGGAAATTGGGAAGCCTTCATGGATACCTTGGCTCTCACCATTTATGGTGTTATCTTGTTCCCTAATATTGATAATTACGTGGACTATGATACTATTGGCGTTTTCCTTGCCCGTAAGTTCAAGTCTGAAAATCCTGTCACTGCTATCTTTGCAAATATGTACTGCACCATGGACTTCTGCTATACATAAGGAGGAAAGAGAATCATTTGCTGTTTACCTGCTCTATATGTATGGCTTACGTCGCATGTCTTCCACCAAGTCAGCAAAGTTGAATGTCCTGTCTCAGATCTGAAGTTATGTCAGTTAGTAGTAAAGAATGGGCGTGAATGGGCCAATCACCTGGTAGGGCTCACGGCTGATAAAGTAAGATGGTATCCGCAATGGCTGAAGATTGACACCATAATTCACCATTGTGGAAACTACTCGAATGTCCCTCTCATGGGTACTCAGGGATGCATTAATTACAACCCTGTTATAGCCAAATGTCAGCTAGCCTACCCCTTACTTGGGTCACCCGATGAAGAATCTCTTACTTCTTTCCTCGCTTACTACTCAGAAGGAGATTGTACCTCTGTTATTCGGGATATAGCAAATGCATGGAAGAAAGTCCACAGATAAGGGAAAGAACTAGGAACTTGAAGCCACGCTATGAAGGAAGAGTACTACCAATGGGTCCTAAACAGAGTTTCCATTGTCAAGCTGTCATTCAGGAATCCCTCCTATCTCCCAACAAGCACACATGTTACCCCTCCTACCCTTGAAAAGGAGGCAATGAGAGCCAAGATAAAAGAGCTAACCGCCAAAAAGAAGGAGCTAGAAAAAGACTTGCTGATATCTCAACAAGAATGTGCCCTTCAGAAAAGGGAGAATTTAGAAAGCAAGTAAACCATCAAGGAGATTGGAAAAAAGAGAAAAATCGAAAGGGATTACCTGAGGAAACAAAGTCAATGCCTCCGAACGGCTAATACTCAACTGAAAGCGAAGAACAAGAAAAGGGATACCCTGTTAACTGACAAGCAACTCTTAAGGGACATATTGGCAAAAGCCAAAGAGCGCGAGCAAAATGCCTTGGTGCAAAAAGAGCTTCTGCAATTACAAGTTAGCCGATTAGAGCATCAGCTTGATGAGGTGGTAGAAGCTTGCCAGCATGAGATAAATGGCGAGCGATGGCACGCGATGGATGCTGAACAAGAATGTGGTGAAGCTATCCGTGTTCTGAAAGATGAACTAGCACAGCAAAATGAGGATATTCATTCATGGATGAATCGCTTCGCCCACTTGGCATATTTGGCTAATGGAGTTCTGGAAGACTTCCCGCTCCTACTCAAGCAAGCTGAGGGAATGGTTAATCCTCTTAACACCCCAAGAGAAATTGTGACTTTCCTTGATTACTGTAGAGAAAGGATTTGTAAAATGAGAGCCATGATTACCCGAGCTAGGAATGGCTGATTTACTTTTTTTGTATAAAAATAGGCTGGCAGCAGTAATGTATTATTAGAATTCAAAAAGAGGGATTCTCTTCACAACTATCTCATGTTAATTTCTACCTATCACTTTTGAACAAAGTTCTGAAAAAGGTTGGAGGATACTGGCCGAGTTCCGCGATCGCTTCACGTACCATTTGTTTTTCTTTTACTGCTTTACTTAATGCTTTCTTTTTAATAGTTTCTTGTTGACTTCCCAGACATAACGGGTAGACATCCTTACGCGACTAGGCTTAATACAAGACTCATGGATGAAATGGAACAAGAAAATGAGAACTTGAGAGCTGAAGTCAATCAGCTGAAAGAGCTGATGGCTGAAATGGCCAAACTTCTTGAAAGGAGAGTCACAGAAGGGGATTCTTCAGCAGGTGTTGAAAATGCTAGACAATGACCATCCACTCCACAACACACTCAGGGTCCTGCTGAAGGGCCAAGCTCAAACCCAGCTCCGCCTCCCCTAACTATTCACGTTAGGAAATCAAACCCTACTGACACCCAGCAACCTATCTATATAGATGAGAAAGGTAATGCCATACCCTTTCCCCCATATGGATTGCCACCTGGCTATTTCCCACAACTTTAAGAAGAGCCTGATTATCAGGAAACAATCCTTCATATGGCTTAACCAAATGTCTCACCTATCTGGGATCCTCAAACGATTCCGATCCATACACAAGCAACGCAACCATAAGCTGCTCAAGCAATAGCCAGACCCCATACCTTAATGCCAAATGCAAATCCGACATATGTCGACCGGCCAATTAGGGGTACTAGTCATCATGTTACTGCAGGTCCAAGTGCTGCTGCTGCTACCCAGGAGGGAAGGTTAGAGTTCTTGGAAAGGCGGTTAAGAGAAATGGAAAGAACAAACTGGTTTGGAATGGGCAGTGCTGCACAACTCTATCTGATTCCCGATGTTGTTATTCCTCCCAAGTTTAAAATGCCTGATTTTGATAAGTATCGGGCGCTAACCTGTTTGAAGAACCATCTTACCATGTACTGCCGGAAGATGGCTTCTCACGCTTCCAATGACCCTCTGCTCATTCATTATTTCCAAGATAGTCTGGCTGGAGCCCCTCTAACTTGGTACAATCATCTTGAATGATCTCATATACGCTGTTGGGAAGATCTGGCAGATGCTTTCATGCAACAGTACAAGTATAATCTGGATATGGCGCCAGATAGATTATAGTTGCAAAACATGACTAAAAAAGATAGCGAGACATTTAAAGAGTACGCCCAACGATGGCGAGAGGTAGCAGCTCAGGTTGACCCGCCTCTATCAGAGAAGGAGGTAATTTCCACATTTATTGATACACTCCAGTCACCTTTCTACGATAAGATGATTGGAAGCATTTCCTCCCATTTCTCCGACATCGTCACTATCGGAGAAAGAATAGAGAATGGCCTGAGGACTGGGAAGATTACTCGAGGCTCACCCGGGGTTGGTGTAGTAAGAAAACCTTCACTTGGAGAAGGTAAGAGAAGAGAGGGAGAGACTAACCTAGTCTCTCACAATCAAAGAAGGAACCAGCCCAGACCACCTACCCACGTCACCTTTCCTTCAACTTATCATAATGCACCACACCCATATGTGGCTGCAATTCCAAATTTGAACCCACCACATTTCCGACCACCTGTTATGCAACCACCTGCACCACCGCAAGCACCATACCAACCACCATAAATGAACCTACCGAATCCAAACCTGAGGAGACAGAATAATGACCGCACTCAAGTGCAATTTGATCCAATTCCCATGACCTACACAGAGCTTCTCCCCCATCTTATTGAAAACACATTGGTGGCACATTGCCCTCTAAAACCGCTTCAACCACCTTATCCCAGAGGGTATGACCCAAATGCACGGTGCGATTACCACGCCGGTGCACCAGGGCATTCCACTGAGAATTGCCTGGCACTGAAGTTTATGGTAAGAGATTTAATCAGAGCTGATTGGATAAGCTTCAAAGAGGGAAGCCCAAATGTGACCACCAATCCTCTGCCTAACCACGGGAGACCAGGTGTTAACACTGTGGAAAGAGATAAGGAATGTCTTTCCAAGGTTGAGGACATCCAAATGTCGTTGGAAACGATTCACTCCCATATGCTTAAGATGAGATTGATAGAAGGATCATGGGATGAAGAGTGCAATGACCTCCAGTCTGCAAAACGAAGGGACTTCTAAAAAACCCTCCAGGGACTTATGGACAGTCGTGTCATAGAAGTTTGTCGGCATCGTGAAGGTAGAATAAATATGATACAAGAGCGAAGCCAAGTTTGAGCCCCAAAGCCTCTAGTCATATTTTACAACAAAAATGCACCTGTGGCTTCGACTCCTGCTAAAACGCTCATTACGGTAAACACGCCAACCCCGTTTCCTTACAAGGATTCAAGAGCTGTGCCGTGGAAGTATGGCACTGATGTGGTTGTTACTAGTTCTGAGGCAGTTGAGCCTACGCCATTATCCCCTGTCATGAATATTGCTGGAATTGGGGGTGTCACCCGGAGTGGAAGAGTATATGCTCCCCCAGAACCAAAACTTGACAAAGCTACAGGGGATGTTGGACCTGGGAAGGGAGAATCCTCTGGTGAAGCAAAGAAGGCTGTAACTGAAGAGGAAGCCCAAGAATTTCTAAGATTCATTCGTCATAGTGATTACCAGATGTTGGACAAACTGAACCACACCTCGGCCAAGATTTCTCTGTTGTCCTTGCTAATGAGTTTTGAACCACATCGGAACACGCTGATGAAGGTTTTGAGTGAGGCACATGTGAAGCATGATTTGCCCGTAGATAAGTTCGAGTGCATAGTGGGACACATAGTGGCCAATAATTATCTTACCTTTACGGATGACGAGACACTAGTGGAAGGAAGAGGGCACAACAAAGCCCTTTATATCTCCGTAAAATGCCAAGATCATATCATGGCGAAGGTGCTTGTTGACAATGGGTTGTCCCTAAATGTAATGCCAAAATCTACGTTGGCAAAGTTGCCTTTTGATAGGACCCATATAAGACCCAGTTCTATGGTAGTCCGGCCTTTTGACGGAACTCGCTGGGAGGTTATGGGAGAAATTGAACTGCCTATACAAGTTGGGCTATGCACCTTTCAAATCCTTTTTCAAGTCATGGATATTACGCCCGCATACAGTTGTTTGTTGGGACGCCGTGGATCCATTCGGCTGGGGTAGTCCCTTCCACTCTACACCAGAAGTTGAAATTCATCATTGACAACAAGTTGGTGATTGTCTCTAGAGAAGAGGACTTATTGGTCAGCAAACCTGCCAATACCCCGTACATTAAAGCAACCGAGGAAGCCCTCAAAACCTCATTTCAGGCTTTAGAGGTGGCCAATGCAACAAGCATTACGAAGACATCCTTCCCAAACATGCCTCTAATGGTTGCAAAAACAATATTGAGAGAAGGATACAAGCTGGGGCGAGGGCTAGGGCGAGAATTAGAAGGAAGAACCCAACCTATATGCCTCCCAGAAAACAAGGATAGATATGGCCTGGGGTACAAGCCTACAGCAGCTGACAGAAAAAAGGTAGGAGAAGAAAGGAGGGAGAGAAGGATTGCTCGCCTTACCGGTCAAGAATTCAACACTGCTAGAATCCCTATCTGTGACCTCTATCAAAGCTTCAGGAGCGCCGGGATTATATATCCGGGTTAGGTAGCCATGATTGGAGATAGGCCCAGCTATGATATGGAATTTGTGCATGCTTGCTTACCCGGTCAAGAACTGGACAACTCGGAAACCATGGAGTTCCCCACAACTATCAATCCTCAGTCAAAGTAATTGTTGTTTTCAAAACTTGTCAATCCCTTTGCTATGCCTAAGGCTTTGGGATCCATTTTGTAATAAGGGCAAAAAAAACTTGTTTGTTTGTTAAATTAAATAAACGCAGTCTAATTTTATACCTCATCTCTGTTCAATTTCTTTTAAACCTTTCACTTGCTTGCCTTTCTTTGTTTTCATTCATTATAATATAACCCCAAATGAAGATCTAAAAGCGATTCTTCTGAGAGTAATGAGAACTTAGTTCTATTTCATGAATCTGACAATCCAAATGATTACGCCTATGAGGAGAGTGAGGAAGACTTTGAACCTTCACCCGAATTGACAAGATTAATGGAACAGAAAGATAAGGAAATTCAACCTCATCAAGAAAAGATTGAAACCATTAACCTGGGAGATGAAGGGGAAAATAAAGAAGTCAAGATAGGCACCCTCTTGAGTAAACAACGGAAGAGTGAATTGATTAAACTGCTACGGGAATTTCGAGATATTTTTGCATGGTCATATCAAGATATGCCAGGTTTGGATAATAACATTGTGGAACACAAGTTGCCTTTAAAGCCAGAATGTCCGCCAATCAAGCAAAAGTTGTGACGAATGAAACCAGAAATGCTTCTTAAGATCAAAGAAGAAGTCAAGAAACAATTCGATGCTGGTTTCTTAGCCGTAGCTAAGTATCCGCAATGGGTAGCCAACATAGTTCCCATTCCAAAGAAAGATGGGAAAGTAAGGATGTGTGTAGACTACCGAGACTTGAATCGGGCGAGTCCTAAGGATGATTTTCCTTTACCTCAGATTGACGTACTGGGCAGTGGGCAGTGGAATGAAGATTGCCAGATTGCATTTGAAAAAATAAAGCAGTACTTATTGGAGCCACCAGTCTTGGTGCCACCTGTTCATGGGAGACCACTAATCCTGTACCTGACCATGCTGAATGAATCCATGGGGTGCGTATTAGGTCAACATGATGAGACTGGGAGGAAGGAATGCGCCATCTATTACTTGAGCAAGAGATTTACTGAATGCGAGATGAGGTATTCATCTCTTGAAAGAACATGTTGTGCATTGGCCTGGGCCGCCCGGCGCTTACGGCAATACATGCTCAATCATACTACTTGGCTGATGTCTAAGATGGATACCATCAAGTATATCTTTGGAAAACCTGCTTTGACTGGGAGGATTGCCTGTTGGCAAGTATTACTGACAGAATACGACATAACATATGTCACCCAAAAGGCAATCAAAGGAAGTGCGCTAGCAGATTACTTGGCACACCAACCCATTAAGGCTTACCAACCAATGCGGCATGATTTCCCGGATGAGGATATTTTGGCCCTTTTCAAAGAAGAAGACGGTCTGGAAATCAGATGGGTCATGAGATTCGATGGGGCTTCAAACGTGCTAGGGCATGGAATTGGGGTTATCCTGATCTCGCCTGATAAGCAATTCATCCCTATTTGCACTCGGCTGTGTTTTGATTGCACCAACAATGTTACGGAATATGAAGCATGTTCTCTAGGAATGCAAGTGGCTCTGAACATGGGAATAAAAATCCTGGAAGTTTATAGAGATTCTGCTTTGGTTATCCATCAACTAAAGGATGAGTGGGAAACTAGAGACAGTAAACTAGTTCTCTATCATGCTCACATCAAGGAGATGATCAAAAGATTCGATGAAGTTACTTTCCATCATGTTCCACGAGAGGACAACCAAATGGCAGATGCTTTAGCCACCCTAGCCGCTATGTTCAAAGTCAGCAATGATTACGAAGTACCTCTCATTGAGGTAAAGAAGCAGCAAGAACCTGCCCATTGCCAGGTCATAGAAGAAGAACCGGATGGCAAGCCTTGGTATCATGACATCAAAAGATACCTCCAGTGCCAAGAATACCCTGAGGGCATCACAGATAATGACAAACGAACTTTGAGAAGGCTAGCTATGGGATACCTATTGAGTGGTAACGTGCTATACAAGAGGAATTATGATTCTGTTCTCCTCCGGTGTCTTGATACCATCGAGGCAAATCAAATCATGAAAGATATCCACGAAGGATCTTTCGGAACCCATACGAATGGGCACGCTATGTCAAGGAAAATCCTGAGAGCCGGGTATTATTGGATGACTATGGAAGCAGATTGTTTTGCTTACGTACGGAAGTGTCATAAATGTTAGATTTATGCTGATCATATTCATGCACCGCCTTCATCCTTAAATGTCTTATCAGCACGATGGCCCTTTTCAATGTGGGGTATGGATGTAATTGGGCCCATTGAGCCAAAAGCCTCAAACGGTCATCGTTTTATTCTGGTTACCATCGATTATTTCACCAAGTGGGTGGAGGCAGCTTCATACACCAATGTGATGAAAAATGTTATGGTCAAATTCGTCAAGCGTGAACTGATATGCCGGTATGGCCTACCAAACCAAATCATTACGGACAATGGTACAAATTTAAACAACAAAATGATGTAGGAGCTTTGCGAGAACTTTAAAATCTCCCACCACAATTCCTCTCTGTACCGTCCGAAAATGAACGGAGCAGTCGAGGCAGCTAATAAAAATATCAAGAAGATAGTGTAAAAAATGGTGGTAACCTACAAAGACTGGCTTGAAATGCTCCTTTTCGTGCTGCACGGATACCGAACCTCGGTGCGAAGTTCAACTGGGGCAACCCTATTTTCTTTGGTCTACGGAATGAAAGTTGTACTACCATTTGAAGTAGAGATTCCATCCCTTGGGGTGATCATGGAAGCCAAACTGGAAGAAGCTGAATACGTCCAGGCCAAATATGACCAACTAAATCTGATTGACGGAAAGAGGTTAACCGCCCTTTGCCAAGGTCAATTGTATCAAAGACGCATGAAGCGGGAATACGAAAAGAAAGTGCACCCCCGACAGTTCCAAGAAGGGGATTTGGTCCTCAAGAAGATTTTGCCAATTCAAAAAGACGTCCGAGGGAAATAGACACCTAATTATGAAGGACCATATATTATAAAGAAGGCTTTTTCCGGAGGAGCTCTCATACTCACCAACATGGATGGAGACGACCTGCCATTGCCTATCAATGCCGGTGCAGTGAAGAAATACTTTGCATAATATAAAAATAAAAAGAAAAAGCTCGCTAGGTTGAAAACCTGAAAAGGCGGCCTAGGCAAAAGTTAGAGCAGTAAGATGAGCCGAAAACCTGAAAAGGCGGTTTAGACTGAATCACAAACTCGACTCTGCAATATAAACCCTTCAAGCCAAGGACAAAGGAGGTCAAAACGGGTATTAGGGTCATTGTCAAATTACGCCCTCAGAAGCAAAATCAGAGGACGAACACAAAGTCATTGCTCGCAGAAGATCACTAGAGGATATATGAGCCTTTCCCTTTCTACTTGCCTTCAATTCTTTATATCTTATCACATCCCTGTGTTTAATATTATTTTCATCACCACTGTACATACCATGAGGTTTATAAATAAAAGTCTCCCTTCTTCCTACATGTGTTCGTAGCTAAATTTTATGAATAAACAAGTTTTTGCCTAAAAGAAATTTTTGAAATTGAAAATGATAGAGTGTAAAGTTGTGGGAAACGAAATGCATCCTAGCGCCAGACTTCGCTTGGTATAAGCATAACCATCTCTGCTAAATACACTCGCCAAAGTCAGAGGATGTTTCTATTTCATCCATGAGTTATCTTAAAAAGCCAGTCGCCAGGGAAGATTTACCTGTAAGTCTTTTTATACTAACTCATTTTTTTGTCAAAGGGACACCAAATCCATCATCCAAAAGCAGGTATTCGCCAAAGCTTTCTCTCAGCAAGACCCACTGTTCGTACCTAAATAGAACGTAGACTGAGGGTCCCTCCCGAAGAACCATAAAAATAGGCTCAGCTCCCTCAACCAGGATATTTCTTTGATCAAGCTTAGAAGAACTTATCCTTTCCCAGTGATTTCATCATTACCAAGCAGCTCAAACTGGGGCATCTCCCTAGATTTTTCTTCAAGCTAAGGGGCAGTACCCCCGAATTTTCAAAAAAAAAATGTACAAAATGGGGCGTCTCCCCAGATTCCTCTTCCAGTAAAAGGGTAACCCCCAAAAATTCCTTCAACCTTTCCAAAACTGGGGCATCTCCCCAGATTTCTTTTGTTCGTTCAAGGGGGTAATTCCCCCAACGACTTTCAGTCATATCAAACTGGGGCATCTCCTCAGATTTCTTTTGTTCATCCAAGGGGTAGTTCCCCAACAACTTTCAGTTGTGCCAAAACTGGGGCATCTCCCCAGATTTCATTCTTTTTCATTAAAGGGGCAGTCCCCCAACAACCTTCAGTTATGTCAAACTGGGGCATCTCCCCAGATTTCTTTCATTCAAGGGGCAGTCCCCCAACAACCTTTAGTTATGTCAAACTGGGGCATCTCCCCAGATTTCTTTTGTTCATCCAAGGGGCAATTCCCCTAACAACTTTCAGTCATACCAAAACTAGGGCATCTCCCCAGATTTTATTCTCTTTCATTAAAGGGGCAGTCCCCCAACAACCTTCAGTCATGTCAAACTCGGGCATCTCCCCAGATTTCTTTCATTCAAGGGGCAGTCCCCCAACAACCTTCAGTTATGTCAAACTGGAGCATCTCCCCAGATTTCTTTTGTTCATTCAAGGGGCAATTCCCCAAACGACTTCCAGTCATATCAAACTGGGGCATCTCCCCAGATTTCATTCTCTTTCATTAAAACGGCAGTTCCCCAACAAACCTCCAGTCATGTCAACCGAGAGGCAACACCCTCACCCTTTACTTTTTTAGTCCACCGAGAGGCAACACCCTCACCTTTTACTTTTTCTGTAAACCGAGAGGCAACACCCTCACCCTTTACTTTTTCAGTAAACCGAGAGGCAACACCCTCACCCTTTACTTTTTCAGCCAATCGAGAGGCAACACCCTCACCCTTTACTTTTTCAGTAAACCGAGACGCAACACCCTCACCTTTTACTTTTTCTGTAAACCGAGAGGCAACACCTTCACCTTTACTTTTTCAATCCACCGAGAGGCAACACCCTCACCCTTTACTTTTTTAGTCAACCGAGAGGCAACACCCTCACCTTTTACTTTTTAAGTTCAACCGAGAGGCAACACCTTCACCCTTTTACTTTTTCAGCCAATCGAGAGGCAACACCCTCACCTTTTACTTCTCCTGTCAACCGAGAGGCAACACCTTCACCTTTTGCTTTTCCAGTCAGTTCCTAGGTTTTCCCCCTCATCTGATACTTTGACAATGGTGTTCACGTCTTTACTCCCTTTCCATTTCAAAAGCAAGAAGAAACTTCATGCTTTTCCTCATGGAAAAGAAGTAAAGAGGGGCATCTGTGAACACCTATTTTGGTCCAGTCAATTTTCACCAAGAATAGGGAATTTTCATCACCAAGAATAGGGAATCCATAAGTGAAAAGAATTTTAAAAAAATAATAAAATAAAAATAAAAATAAAAATAAAAGAAATAAAAAAAGAAAATAAAAAAGAGAGAAATAAAAATTAAAAGAAAAGAAATAAAAAAAGAAAAGAAAAAAAAAGAGAAAAAAAGAAAAAAGAAAAGAAAAGAAAAGAAAAGAATTTTAAAAAAATAAAAATAAAAAAATTCTGACTCGGAAATGATCATTTCCGAGTAAGATGACTCGGAAATGATCATTTCTGAGTAAGATGACTCGGAATGATCATTTCCGAGTAAGGAGTCTCCGAGTGAGACATGGCCGAGTGGTATGTTGATATATGGTGATGTGAGTAGGAATTACGCTCAAGCGATTCGGAATTTCGCCTAAGCGAGATTGCGTTGAATCAAGAATTTGGCCTCTGGCCTGTTCTCGCTCAAGCGAGTGGGAATCCCGCTCAAGCGAAAAGGCGTTTCGAGTAACATGTCTCCGAGTGAGACGTTGCTGAGTGAATTGTCACCGGTTGGGGTGTTTCCGAGTGGAGGATTCCCGATTGGAACCGCTAAGAATGAAAGTGGGACTGTTATTGAATGACTATTTTCCGATTGAATATGTCCAAGTTTCCAAGTTCTGAGTGAGAAGAAGGCTGTTTCCAAGTGAAAATGTCCAAGTTTCCAAGTTCTGAGTGAGAAGAAGGCTGTTTCCGAGTGAAAATGTCCAAGTTTCCAAGTTCTGAGTGAGAAGAAGGCTGTTTCCGAGTGCAAATGTCCAAGTTTCCAATTTCTGAGTGAAAAGAGGCCGGTTCCGAGTAAAAATATCCAAGTTCCAAATTCTGAGTGAGGAATAAGACCGACTCCGAGTGAATGAATCCGAATGATTGGATGATGAGTAAAACCATTCTGATTGGAAGATAAGACCGACTCCCAAGTTCAGTTCTGAGTAAATCCTTCAAGCAGTGAAGTTCTGAGTGTCACTTTTGAAGAAATTCCGAGTGAATGTTTCAAGCAGAGACAAGATCCGAACAAAACACCTCCGATTGAAGTAATTCCGAGTGAATGCTTCAAACAGAAACAAGATCTGAGCCAAATACTTTCGATTGAAACAATCCCGAGGCACTCTCTCTTCAGTCAGTACCGAGTAAAGCCTCTTCAGTCAGTACCGAGTAAAGCCTCTTCAGTCAGCACCGAGTGAATCCTCTTCAGTCAGTACCGAGTCACTCTCTCTTCAGTCAGCACCGAGTAAAGTATCTTCAGTCAGTACCGAGTCACTCTTAGTCAGCACTGAGTCACTCACTCGTCAGTCAGTACTGATTGAGTCATTTTTAGTCAGCACCGAGTGAGTCCTTTCACTCAATTCCGAGCCACTTTCCACCCATTTCTGAGCTACTTTTCACCCATTCCTGAGCCACTCTCCACCCATTTCCGAGCTACTTTTCACCCATTCCCGAGCCACTTTCCACCCATTTCCAAGCTACTTTTCACCCATTCCCGAGCCACTTTCCACCCATTTCTGGGCCACTTTTAAACGATTTCCAAGCCGTCCTTCAACCATTTCCGAGCCATACTTAAACCATTTCTGAGCCATCCTTCAACCATTTCCCAGTCCTCCTCAGTCAGTTCCGAGTCACTTTTCACTCGGTTCCGATTGAATGTGTCAACCAGAATTGTTTGCTCGTCCAAACCTTCATAACCACAATACTGACCCTCCTCACAACAACTATACCGACCAACAAAGCAACACCGAGCAAAGCTTTCACTCGGTTTTTGTAGGAATAGCAACTTTTCCACTCGGTCTTGTGCACAAAAGGCACCTTTTCCACTCGGATTCTGGAGAGAAAGTGAAATCCGAGTCAGATTCCACCAATTGCGCATGTTGACATTGGATTCCCACTATACAAGTGGATCCTTGAATTATGGGAGGCGGCTCACTACCAGATGAAGGAAGAAAATGATAAAGAATTCGCACCAGCCTCCTTTGTCAAGATCCAGGCTGTTTTCAACTAACTGTCCAAGTTGATTTGCTAATTTCAAGGGGTGGCTGGTAACAAGACAAAGAGGAAATAATAAAAATCCTCACCAATTGGTAGCCAGGCTGTCTCGAGGCTGTTCAGGCAATCAACATGCTCTTGAAATGTTCTATAAACACTTCAAACGAAGGAGGAGAAAGGCATCCAAGAAGGCCTTCATTTTAAAAAGAACTCTGAAGCAATTTTTTTGATGGTCCCCTCACTCCTCTCAAACACCGTCACTTCCCAAAACCCCACGCTGTTACGCTCCTTCACTAACACCGTCCCTCACTCTCCTTTCAAACCAACAAATCTCCCTCACCCTCCATACAGCCCCCTAAAACTCACCTCTCAGCACCGTCTCCCTCTCTCTAAACAGCCCCCCTAAAACGCACCTCTCAATACTGTTCCCTTCTTTCCTTACCCAACATCTTACTACTCATATTTCATAAAGACCCACACCAACAGCCCCTCCAAATCCTCACAACCGACCTCCCTTCTCACCCTCCGTCCTCTCCCCTCAACTCTCCACAACCGACCTCCCTTCTCACCCACCGTCTTCCCCTCTCTCCCAACACTGTCCCTCACCCTTCAATTCCTTATCAATGTTGTCCTCTCACCCTAAAACCCGACCTCCCTCAACTCGCCCCACACCGTCCATCCTCTCCTCACCTCACACTGTCCCCTTTCTCCCAAAACACTCCACTCCAAACCGTCCTCACTCTCACCCAACCATCCTCACTCCTCACCCAACACCGTCCCATTCCCTCTAACTCAACGCTATCCCTCTCCTCTCACCCAACACTGTCCCATTGCCTCTCACTCAACACCGTCCCCTTCAAATCCTCTAACACCGTCCCTCTTGAAACACACTGTCCAGTCTCCTTATCCCACACCGTCCAGCTCCCTTTCTCTCTCGTTACACCGACCGGCTCACTCACTACACCGGTCCCATTCTGCTCTTCATTTTTAATATTTGTATTTGTTTATTTTCTGTTAAATTAATTGTTGTTCGGTGACTATGTTTCCTTTTCAATTATTAATTAATTTCTGTTAATTAATAAATATTAATAGAAATGAGTGTTTCACACCTTCTATTTGGACTAGCATAAAAGTTATAAATATTATTATTATTGTTATTATTATTATTGCAATTTTTATTATATTTTTTAAAAAATGGTGGAGCGAGTTTAATTTGGACGAGACGTCCTGTTAATCTCATTTTTTTTATAATATCTTTTCTTAAAAATGGTGGAGCGAGTTTAATTTAGACGAGACGTCCTGTTAATCTCATTTTTATATATATATATATATTTTTTTTAAAAAAAAAGGTGGAGCAAGTTTAATTTGAACGAGACATCCTGTTAATCTCATGTAAATATTCCGTGTTTATTTTTGTTTATTTTTGTATATTTTATCATCTCGTATACTTTCTTTTCATGAAGAAGTTAAAATAATTATTGGGTTAATTATAATACGCGCTATCATATGGAGGTAACCGTTTTTATAACGGACAGTTGTAAGGTGCTAATACCTTCCTCACCTGTAATCAGACTCCCGAATCTGAAATTTCATTTTTTTGACCAATGCTTTTAATGAAAGGTTTTCCCGGTATTTTATCCTAAAAAATATTGGTGGCGACTCCCTGTTTTTTTCTTTTCTTTTTTTTTTCTTTTAGAACCAAAAAAACAAATCATTTTTTGAGGGTCGGCCGTGCCGCCGCGATCCCGTTCGCAACAATAGTCCAGTTCACTATTATTATACATAACCATATTTTTACCAATTTCATCATAATACAACAATAATTATAACATGCCATTTAAAAAATATATATAACACTACATCATCATCATCAATATATATATATCAACCATGAACACAACATCATCAAGGCTACCCAGTAGTTTCTTAAATTTCAACCACTATATACGAATGTATATGTATATTGATCAGACTCTAACGATGGGATTTATACTTCAGTATATAATTTTCTCAACATATATCATAGATCTTTTTATCAGTACCAAACCGCTTGCCTATAATGCAACATCAGTTGCTCCAAGTGAGAGTGGAAACTCAACATAGGTATTACAGACCAACCTTAAGTCCAACTCAAAGCGGCCGTGGAATCCGAAGAAATCACCATAGGGTCTATGCCTTACCATCGGACCATCCTCCCATCTAGGCTGGCATCATGGGCCTTTCGTAATCCTGTGGGCGTCTTTCAATGTACATGCTATGCAAATATCCATCAATTATCAACAGCCCACTTGATTACCACCACCAAAGGCCACCTCTTGGTTACCATCACCAAGGGTTCTCATTCAAATCATCGATTAGGCATAACATGCATTTTAAACCATTTAATTTTCAATCATTATCAATCTCAATTCACATTAATCATCATTTTCATCATACTTAACATCTCAAAGGCAACCTCATACCAATTTCAACAATCAACATCAAGCAACATATTTATTAATTGTAACCTCATGCAATTATCAATTATCAACATCAAACATAGCATATATTTATTACAGCCTCATGCAAATATCATCATAATTATCAATGCATCATCATTATACTTTGAACGAAACCATTGCATATTAAACATCAATGTAAACAACATTTTTTCTTAATTCTTGATAACTAAGGGGATAACTATTCATCAACAACACATAAATATGAAACATATTAATCACTTTCATCATAATTATATAATAGGCTACCCCATAATCCGTGCATAACTAATGCATTTAATATATATAATACTCCCCCTACCTGGAATCGGTGATGCCTAAGCTCACCCATGTGTTCCCTATGATTTGGAAGCAATCCTACATTAAAACATAATTTGAAACCCTCCGATTCATTAAACGTCCACTTGTTTCAAGTAATTTAACTAATTTAAAACCATTCAGAAACCCAAAAACTCTTAAGCAACGACAATTTCATAGAACGACAAGTGTTTGGAGTTTTAACTTACCAAATGGTTTCCAAAATTCAAGTTTTATGAAGCTCTGACGTCACCCACTCTTAAAGGTGAGTTCCAACACACTCTATAACCATAAAATTGAAGGTATTCAGGATTGGAATAAAGAAATTCCATTAATTCCATAAATAGGTATAAAACCCTTACCTTTCCAAAGGAAGAAAATGGAAACCCACTTTGTCCTAGCTTGTTCCCTTGCCCACGTGAGAAAGAGGAGATGAAGAGGACCTTGATTCTTGGTTTTTGAAGTGAAGGAATTAAGAGAAGAGATAGTGGGGTTGAATATAGAGCCATGAAGGGAGGAAGAAGAAGAGTAAAGAGCTTTTCTTTTTTCTTGCCTTGCCAAGCACGTGAAATGAAAGGAGAAAAAGAGAGTGAACATTTAACATGTCATTAAGGACAAAAAGGTCATTTTTATCGGCTATTAATTTCTGAAATTAATCTAGTAACTTTTAGTTACCCAAAAATTACCTAGATTGATTCTAAAAATTACCACACTCATTCTAATTAATTATTAACACTCCCAATTAATTATTAGATCAATTAAAATTAACCAATAATTAAAAATTGGGATGTCACAAGACACGCCTAAGCCTCATGCTCATGAAGGCCCATAGAATGGATAAAGATGGACGGACTCCTACTTGTCTCAAATGGATTGAGGAAAAAGCGTAGGTTGTGCTGCTCACTAAGTGGGCTAGGTTTGGGTATGAAAAGTTCTGAGAATGCAACAAGCGCAACCAGAGTATGCCAGAACTGGAGCCCTGCACACCACTAATAGAGAGGCACCTGTAGATTTCTCCTGACAAATGTTCAGTAACAAATAATATATATTCAAAGTTGTTTATTTGTTTTATAGTTTAAATTTAAGAATTAAATATGGCTTTCTTATTTTTTGTAGGAGAATATATAATTTTAGTATCTATATTTTTCCATTTGTTTCAGTGTCTAGATTTTTTAGATAGATGTTTTGTCTTTCAAATCTATTATTGTTAGTGCACTATAAGAAACAAGGTTTTTCTGCATGGGAGAAAAGCCTACGCAACAACTAAAAAAACTAAAGCAATAATCATATTTATGTAGGAGTCATGGCTTAGGATAAAACCCCTCATGCAATGCTTGTATGAGATCTGTCTCCGATGCAATATGTTTCCTGAGACATCAAATGTCCCATGCTAATCCAAGTTGTTATTATTATTATTATTACTATTATTACTATTATTATTATTATTAACAACAACAACATATTAAGTGAAGTACATATATCTAAATATATATATATACTTATAATTGTGTTTAACGAAAAAGAAAAAACTACAAATGTGAAAAAGAAAATAATTAAGGTCTAGTGGTAGAGATGATGATGCCGTGTGGGGTCGTTTAGGCAACATCCACTACAACATTTTATCCTTTAGACTACACCAATCTAACCCACAGTTGGAAAAATATGGTCTAAACGACTCAAAGACCACACTTTATACATTATGACTATTGATACCTCTACATGCCCAACTTTAAAAGACCTAACATAAAACCACAACCTATTTTGTAATAAACTACGGTTTATTGACTATGAAAATTTTAGGCAACACTTTCATATTCGTTGCCTTGTGATATAAAAGCCACAATTTTACTATGGCCTATTCTATGAAAAACCACATTTGGTAAATTGTGGGTAGTACCATAGAGAAAAACATGTCCTAAGAGACTAATTTTTAACACGCCAGACTTACAAAAATTGGCTCCCAATACACGTATGGTCCAAAATCAGTAACGTGGCCCTTGCTCTGTCATAAACCTCTTCCTAATTTCTAATTCTAGAATCAGACTTGAAAAAATTAGCTCTTACTCTCTCGTAAACCCTTTTCCCCAAATCATTTTTTTGTCTAAAAATCCATCACCACGCCACTTGCCGATCTTCTTCGTTCCGTCACGTATTAAAGTGTCTCCCTAATTTCTTTAGCACGAGTCTTCATTCTCCAATCATCGTGCCATTCATCTTCTGCTCTTACAAGAAAAGCCTTGTTTAATTTTCTCTATTCTTTGACGTGCGGAATCATTTCTTTATTCTAGCTCTGAGTGTCTTTGGCTTCTTTGTTTTCTCACGTGAAAGGTGTCATCTCATTTTCCTCTCTCCTGCACAAGGTCCCACAAGGACGTTCCATAAGACATTACCACAAGACACATGCAAGGTCTCACAGTGTTGTTCCCTCGTGTCACGTGTAGCTAGGTACTATTTGAGGAAGATGTTATTAAGCTATTATATTTCCATATGATTGGGTAATGCACCTGGCATAACAAAGCATATTTTTAAAAAACTACACATTACATGCTAATTCTTGAGTTAATTGGCATTATGGTCATGCATTTGGCATAGCAAAGCTTATTTTTTAAAATATACTTTTCTGCCTACTCATAGCTCACATGTGGCTATTGTCTAGTTGTTCATCCAAGATAAGGAGTAAGCATATTTCAACAAGAGAACAAAGTATGCAAATTAGCTGCAGGAATTATTGATTTTTCTCCTAGGCCTATTTTTCTCCTATCATTATTTTTCCTTTGTGCCTTTCTTGTGTGGTTTATTTTTAACGGGTAGGTGATGAGAATCTCTTATTTGTGTACCAAGAATTAATAAGTTTATGTTTTGGCTCTGGCCATCACTTTTGTCCCCCTCCTTGTTCTTATCTTTGTTTTCCCCTCTCCATCTCCCACCATTTTGTTTAATAAATAGTAGAGACCTTATTTTGCCGTAGCTGTAGCCTTGTTCTATCTCTATACATCAACTAGTGTTGTCGCACCTGTAATATAATTGTTTCTTTTCCAATGTATAGGACTGTGTAGAAAGTTCTACATAGGCCCTATTTACACCAACGTTGCGGATTTCAGTCTTCTCTCTTAGTCTTTATGTTTTCTATTTTACTTATATTATTACCATTTAATATGCAACTGGTGATTATTATTGAAATCTTATTCTCAATTGACCTACAAGAGGTGGTAACTCATGTTTCCAAGCTTTCACCCCTAACCATATTGTTAGTGAATATGTAGTTGTATACCTTATGAATTTCCACTATTATTGAATCTGGCTAGGTGCAAATAATAAATATCTTAGGACTGATTACATGTGCCTTATTTATATGGGTAATGTTAAGCTAATGTTTGTAATGTGACTTTTATGGAAATTAATGTTTTCTCAACTAGTTGTTTAAGTGCGGAATGAAAATAGGCCTAGGAAATTCTTTTAAAGTCACTAATTCTTGAAGCTACCTTTAATTTATAGACCAAGTTAAATTTTATTTTTTATGTGTTTCAAGTGCAAGGGAGCGTAGCCACGTTCAAGGGAACCAAGCTCGCGCCCAATAATGTAAAGGAAGAATAGGTAACTAGCATGGGTACGATGAGCTTCCGGAACCTGCAATTAAATCATAAAATCATGCCAGCGTAGGCACGCTTAGGGTGATTGTTAGTACGCTCAGTTTACCTATAACTCAAGAAACACCTTTTCTCAATGTTATTCATTTATTCTTAATTAGGCATGTAATTTCTAAAATAATAAATAATTAATTAATTTGCAGAGTTGATAATTATCTTCTAAATAACATTTAAGTTTGATAATTAAACCTAATCTTTCACCTAAAATAGAGTTAAATATTACTGAATAAATAAGTCTTTTCAAGATTTATCACATCTTCAAACTTAAAACTTTGCTTGTCCTCAAGCAAAGGCTTAATTTTTATTTAATGAATGCACTGAATCTAATTTCCTCACCAACCCATACCTAGACATAGTTTTAAAAGCAACACATAAATGTAAAGCCTTTCAATTGATTCTTCATAATTTGAATGCAACAAATTAGAATGTAAGACATGATATTGGTGCTTTAATTCTTACAAGTTAAATGTGTTTCCCTCTGCACTCAGTGTTTAAGGGTAATAATTATGCACACTACTTGCAGACAACATGTAAACTTAGGGTTACAACTTCCCTAAGCATCATACATATAAGCAAATGCACATGGATCAATAAGGACTTTCTTGGGCTTGTAATAAGGTTAAGTTACAGGCTCTATTTTTGTTTTTCTGGTCACTACAAGGGTAGTGGATGTACTCATTGATGTTTATCTTGCCTTGACCTTATTCTTTCTTCTTCAGTTTCTAAATATCCGAAAAAAATTCAAACAAAAGGTAGAAGGCACGTTTTAATTCTTGGTGCTTATTCTTCTTTTAAATTTTCTTAGCTTTTTCTTTTCAATTTGCAAAGCTTTGCTCTCTTTTTTTCTTTAGTCCTTTAGAATCCTTTCCTTTTTCTTTCTCGTGATTTTCTCATGCACCTCTTTTATTGAAACCTTCTTCCTTTCTTCCAAAACTCTTTCTTCCCTTTTTCTTCTCAAATTTCAAAGTGTGCCTTTTTTTGTTGTTGGGCACACTCTTCATCCCCAAACTTAAATGTTGCTAGTCCCTAGCAACTTATCAGGATAAAACCAAGCATTAATGACACATCAAAGGTTAAATGTATGGTTTTTCTCAGGAAAGCAAGGCTTGTAATATCAGGTATAATCACAAAACAATAGGCTCAGGCTCAATATTCAAAGTCAATGGATAAACATACATAAGGTAGGCTTATTTGGCTCTAGCTAATAAATAGAAATAGGGTCTTTGTCATTTCCATGTGTCAATCACAAACATGCATAAGCAAGGAAAGAGGCAAGTTCTACCACATTATTGCCTAACAAGCACTCTCACAATAACAATAAGGCTCAAATCTCATGATAATTTAGGTAAGCAGCTAACATCACATCCCTAAATTTAAGATATTGAAATGTAATCAAATTATCATCCTAGGCTATCAGTTATGCACTAACAATCAAAACATGGTCAGCATGACATGATAGTTCCTAAAGAATTCAGCACATATATCTTATAACCTATTTAAGCAATTTCCTAGGATAAGCATTTCAATTTTTTGGGATGTACAAGCGATATATCAATATATATATATATATATATATATATATTTCTATCAAACAATTCATGCATCTACATATTTTTTTCGAAGAAGAAGGGATATGGAGACATTGTTTGTTTTACCTGTGACGATGGTAAGTGTGATGAAGCGTGCAAAGTGAGCAAGAGCACGATTATAAATGTAGTAGAAATAAAAGAAAGACAACGAACAAGAATTACAACATATAATGAATACACATGAAAAACCAAAATGAAACTAAATGCAATGAAAATCGATAATTATTCCAAAGTATAAAAAATGTAAATTATTACAAAACTAAAAATTAAAATTCCTACAACTACTCATTATTTTGATCATCATCTTGAGCATCTTCCTGGGTCTGGTCTTTATAATCTGTATCCACCATGGGGCCATCTTTAGGATTTAGAAACTTAGTGTCCAGTGTAACACCCTCGGTTAGATAAGACAAATCCTTCTGTAGGTTCATCCTATTTAACTGAGAGTGTTAACAGTTTTAAGAAAAAGTGAATATTTTTTTTTAAATAAATACGTGGCAGATCAGTGGAAGCAATAATGTATATATCACATAGTCATTCACAAACTGTAAGTAATTGTACTCTTAACAGAATGGGGCACGCAGGTACCCTTAAATATTATACAGTCATCCGGTGTGTGATTATTAATAATAAATATTCTATCTTTAATGATTGTTCTCAATGGGTTCAGCGTATTGCTGATCTTCACACTCGGGTTCTTGAGTTTCTAATTCCTCTGAAAAATGGTCAACAGTAAGGGTGAGTATAACCCAAGACCCTGATTGGTTAATCCGGTGCGGACATAATCCAGTTAACATACAATATCACATAAATCATACATTTAGCATATTCACATTTATAACAATCAAGCATATTGTCATGAAATAAATCGTACATTTAACATATTCACAATTATAACAATCAAATATGCTGTAATGAAATGCATGAGTTTGGATTTATTATGATTTATCTTTGGTTAAGTCTCATGATGCATGTGGGCCCAATAAATCGTTTCATCTTCTTCTCATTCTTTGGAATATCACCATTCCAATCATCTAGAGCGGTCAGGGTCCGCCCAAGTTCCATATGGTACAAATGAACTCATTGGTTCTCATCATTGATTTAAATATTTTTGGAACTTGGATCCCTACGATCATAGCCACACCCCGTCATTTAGTCGAAGTACACTAGAATTGCCTCGTCTCACCCGGCTATCAGGCGCGACTCTGATGCCATTGGGTTGCCGTTCCAGTTGTACTCCCAAGATTCTTCTACTGAGATCGAACGTGAGTGATCTCCACTGTACCAAGTGTATGCTCTAGAGGTTTTTCTTCTTCAAAAATATTTTCATGATGCGAAAAGCATTTATTTTATCAATTGATTCCTTGAGTATCTTATGTATTTCCAGTCTCATCATATCATTCCCAAGTTCTTTGGATTTCATCAATTAATTAAACATTGTAAATATATCTATTATATCTTGGTTAATATTGTATTTTCCATAAAGAGTAAAATAATATATTCTTTATGTAATTACGCATAATTAAGATGTTAACAAGGTTTATAACAATAAAACTAATAATAATAATAATAACAATGTTAAGATTAATAATAATTAGGATAATAATAATAATAGAATAAGGATAATAATAATAATTATAACTTCTCATTAATTTAAAAAGTATTAAAAAGTAGTTTCTAAATGAAAATCCAAGCGAAAACCATTAAAAATAGAGTTTTCCGAGTGAAACAGGGGCAAATCCGAGTGAAATATGTATAATTCCGAGTGGAACCGTACTGGGCAGGGTTCTCCAAACGATCTGGCTAAAAATTCGAGTGAAATGACACTGGAAAGCTATTTTCCGACTGAAATAAGTTTGGGTCCGAGTGAAAATGAATTGGAATGCGGTTTTCCGACTGAAACAGCTTGAATCCGAGTGAAATAAAGCTGAGCAGAGTTTTCTAAATGAATTTAATATATTTTCCGAGTGAAACAGAAACTGAAAATGATTTTCTTAATTAAATAACTTAAATTCTAAGTGAAATAAATTTCTGAGTGAATTAAAACATGAATCCGTGTGAAGTCAGTAGGAAAATGGTTCCCTGAGTAGCATTGTTTGCAAATCCGAGTGAAAATGAGCCTCTAAACAAAGTAAAATATAATTCCGAGTGGTATTCAATCAAAAAGGAGTTTTCTGTATGAAGTCTATATGTGTTCCGAGTGGAATCAGCATGAAAAAGCTTCCTGAGTAAAAATAAGATAAGTTCCGAGTGAAACATGAGTTTACCGAGTAAAATTGCCCTTGGAAGGATACTGTCCGAATGGAAACATGCTGGAAAAGCTTTAAGGTTACTTCTTCCAAGTGAAACTACTGAAAAGGTTCTGAGTGAAGGATAATTATGTTTTCTGAGTGAAATTATGTCAAGTTCCGAGTGAAATAATTTAAGAAAGAGATTTCTGAGTGGATTAACTATAACTCCGAGTAAAAATGATTGAAAAGGAGTCTTTCAAGTGATAGAGAGGTTCTGTCATGAAATATACTGCTTTACCGAGTGAAATCATGTAAAAACTGATTATATTTACTTAAAACTGATTGGATTTGTACAAAATTGATTGAATTTAAATAAGACCGATTGAATTATATATAAAACCGACTGAATTTGCATTAGAACCGAGCTGTTTGTCCTTCATTTCAATATAGTTCATGTTCTTCTCACAATTCATACAAGGTATATTATTTACCAACAATTATATATATAAAACAGTAACAATTAAGCATATAATTCACCCATCACTGAATTTGCCCTGGAAAGGTGAGGAACAAGTTCCTTAACCCTTTCCTTCACTCGGTTTTCCCACAGAGCACCCAAGAATATACCCCCCTTACCTTAATGAAGTTCCTGGAGAAGAAAAAGAGTCCCCTTCACTGTCTTGCACCAGTTCCGAGTGAAACAGAAGGGAAAGGAGAGAGAAAGAAGCTTGCTGGGAAGGGAAATGATGAAGGTGTTTGTGTCGTGTGTGTGGGTTCTTTAGGGTCCTGGCACTGGTTTAAATAGGGAGAGGGTGAGTGGAATGGGGGACAGCTTTTCTGAGTGGCTATTAGTGGAGTGATAATGGAGGGTCAGTGGGAATTAATTAAGAGATATGCTGAGTCAGTGCCCATTTCTGGCTCCCCACTATCTTTAATGAGCACGATTGAATTTAAATAATCATTAAAAGACAAAATTGAAGTCAATACGCACTACTGACAGTGAATACCGAGTGAAAATTCTACTCGGTTAACCACTATACCGACTGGAATTCCTACTTCCGAGTCAACAATTGCAAGGCTCGCTTGAGCGTGGCTTGCTCGCTTGAGCGAAGCTTCAATTCTTCACTCGGAATTCCTTTGAAACCGACTCAGGCACTCGGTTTCGCACTCGGTAATACCTTTCCAGACTGAGTCCTCTCTTCCTCAGAATCTTCACTCGAAAATCCGAGTCTTCTTCACTTGATTCACTCGGTTTAGGCCAATTTCTTTAATTATATGTCCAATTAAGGTTTATTTCAACCATTAGCTCTCGGAACAAGGCATACACGTACGAGTCTCACTCGGTTTTGGTCCAGTAGAGTATATCTCAATCGGAATTGGCTCCCTCCACCATTTTCCACTCGGTTTCCTGAGCAAAACCATTCGGAAGCCTTCCCAATTGTTTCCCCAACACACTTCCAGTCGAAAGGAAGCATCAAATCAACATAAACATGAGTATTTAAGCTTTCTTTCACTCGGAATACTTCAATCAGAGTAGTCTCCTTCAGAAAAGGAAGCATTTGACTCAGAACCGAGCCTTTCTAGGGTGTTTTGAGTCGGATTTTTCTCCTTCACTCGGAATTTCTGATCATTCACTCGGAATTCTTCTCTGTTACTCGGAACAGAGCCCTTTTCACTCGGTTTTTGCATAATTTCACTAATGGTCCATATAAATTCTATTATTATGTGCAAAAATGACATTTTTGAGGTACTACAGACCATCAACAGGGTATATATTGACTTATTCTTGCTTACAAACTCTCCATAATTAAAATTTACAAGGGTAAAATCGCTTCTAAAAAGAGGGATGTTACATTCTCCTCCCCTTTTAAGAATTTCGTCCCGAAATTCAAAGTTGGAATAATTGAGGGTACAATTCTCTCATTTTCTCCTCAATTTCCTAAGTAGCATCCCCATCATCTGTCTGACTCCAACTATCTTGACCAAAGGAATTTCCTTGCCTCTTAGCTGTTTGAGACATCGGTCAGCAATCTTAACTGGCGATGCTTCAAAGGTGAGGTTTTCTTTTAGAACAAATTGATCGGGACTTAGAACATGATCAGGGCTTGGTACATATTTGTGGAGTTGAGAGACATGAAATACATTGTGAAGGTTTGTCAGCTCGGGTGGCAGAGCAATACGGTACGCATGAGTTCCTATCTTTTGCAGAATTTGATAGGGTCCTACGTATCTGGGGCTTAACTTCTTGGCCTTCAAAGCTCTTCCTACTCCAGTGGTAGGGGTAACTTTGAGAAATACATGATCGCCTTCTTCAAATTCTAATGGCTTCCGACGTTTGTCATAGTAACTCTTTTGTCTATCTTGCGAAGCCTTCATTGCCATTTGAATCCTCTGAACTTGTTCTGTTGTCTTCTGAACAATCTCTAGTCCAATTATTGTTTTCTCACAAGTTTCATACCAACATAAAGGTGTACGGCATTTTCTTCCATACAAAGCTTCATAAGGGGCCATTCCGATGCTTGCATGATAGCTGTTGTTGTAAGTGAACTCAATAAGTGGAAGGTATTCTTGCCAACTTCCTCCATGTTCTAGGACACAAAGACGCAACAAATCTTCAAGAGTCTTGATTGTTCTTTCTGATTGTCCGTCTGTCTGCGGGTGGTATGCGGAACTTAACTTCAGACGAGTTCCTAGAGCTTGTTGCAGGCTCTTCCAAAACTGTGATGTGAAACGAGGGTCTCGATCGGACACAATCGCAGTGGGAGTTCCATGTAATCGTACAATTTCCTTGATATAGATCTGGGTGAGTTTTTCTAGGGAATACTTCATATTGACAGGAATGAAGTGAGCGGTTTTTGTTAATCGATCCACGATTACCCAAATAGCATCACATCCAGCTGATGTTCTGGGAAATCCACTCACGAAGTCCATAGCAATCTCATCCCATTTCCATTCTGGAATATCCAAAGGACGAAGGGTCCCACTTAGTCGTTGTTGTTCCGCCTTTACCTTCTGACACATCAGGCAAGCTGTTACATACTCAGCGATATCCCTTTTCATTCCTTGCCACCAGAATAATTTCTTCAAGTCCTGATACATCTTGGTTGATCCTGGGTGGATGCTGTATTTACTTTTGTGTGCTTCATCCAGGATGGATTTTTTAAGATCTGTGTTGACTGGAATACAGAGTCTCTGTTGATACCTGATTTCCCCATGTTCATCCTTGCTAAACTCTGAGACTCCTTCTTTCGTCTTTTCCGCTAGATCTTGTAATTCCTGGTCATTGGCTTGAGCTTCTTTGATTTGTTCTAAGAAATCATTGGAAATCCTTAGCATTCCAACCATAAGGCTTCCCCTTTTTGGTGTTACTGCTAGATTCAAATCGTGAAACTGTTCTATCAATTCCAACTCCTTTGTCATCATATATGATAGACGTAGGGCCTTTCTACTGAGTGCATCAGCCACAACATTAGCTTTTCCAAGATGATATCGGAGTTCAAAATCATAATCTTTGATAAATTCCATCCACCTACGTTGTCGCATATTCAACTCCTTCTGGTCGAATAGGTACTTCAAGCTCTTATGATCACTGGAGATTTCAAAGTATGTACCATACAAGTAGTGTCTCCAGATTTTCAAGGCAAACACAACTGCAGCTAATTCCAAGTCATGTGTGGGATAATTAACTTCATGCGTTCTTAGCTGTCTTGAAGCATAAGCAACAACCTTTCTTTCTTGCATTAGGACACATCCTAGTCCTTGTCTTGACGCATCACAATACACTTCATATGGCTTGGCAGGATCTGGCAAAATCAAGACAGGTGCACTAGTGAGTCGTTGGCGTAACTCCGTAAAACTGCTTTCACATTTGTCTGTCCATTCAAACGGTTGATCTTTACGGGTCAGCCTAGTTAAAGGTGCTGCAATTCGAGAGAAATTCTCGATGAATCGACGGTAATATCCAGCCAGTCCAAGGAAACTGCGGATTTCCGTCACATTCTTGGGTTGTTCCCAATTTAGTACAACTTCTACCTTTGTAGGATCCATAGCAATTCCTTCCTTAGAGATGACATGTCCTAAGAATTTCACTTCTGTCAACCAGAATTCACATTTTGAAAACTTGGCGTATAATTGCCTTGCACGCAAAGTGTTTAGAACAATTCGGAGATGCTCCTCGTGTTCCTCACGACTCTTGGAGTAGACGAGAATATCGTCAATGAATACAACCACGAATTTGTCCAAGTATTCATGGAAGATTCGATTCATGTATCCCATAAAGACTGCAGGTGCATTTGTAACTCCAAAGGGCATAACAAGATACTCATAGTGCCCATATCGTGTTCTGAATGCCGTTTTTGGTACATCGTCTTTCTTTACCCTGATTTGATGATAGCCTGATCGCAGATCGATCTTCGAGAAGATAGTGGCTCCTCGTAATTGGTCCATCAAATCATCAATTCTTGGGAGAGGGTATCGGTTCTTGATCGTAGCTTTATTCAACTACCGATAGTCAACGCACAGCCGTATACTGCCATCCTTCTTTTTGACTAGAAGAACTGGTGCTCCCCAAGGTGAGACACTGGGTCTAATCATTCCTTTCTCTAGAAGTTCTTCTAATTGTTCTTTGAGCTCACTGAGTTCCTTGGGTGACATCCGGTAAGGAGCAATAGAGATTGGTCCCACGCCCGGTATAATATCAATGCTGAATTTGACTTCTCGCTCTGGAGGTAGCTCTTGTATGTCCTCAGGGAATACTTCTGGAAATTCTTGAACAACAGGAAGCTGTTCAAGTTGAGAAGTAGCCTTACTTTCAGTTTTAGTAAGGATCATATATAGTTGGACTTCTTTTGAGATTACCTTTTCTGAGCTAACAAGGCAAGAATCAGTGACTTGATCACATTCAGATGTAATAGACCCGTGAGAGATGGATCTATTATGACAGTTAATCGGAATATGGTTGGCAGCAAGCCAATTCATCCTAGAACAATGTCTAGATCAATCAAAGGTAAACATATCAGATCTACTTGATAAGCTTTCCCTTCGATGTTGAGAGGACATTCTAGACATATGCAAGTAGAGCAAATGGGTTTATTGGCGGCAGTTGTGACAATCATTTGATAGGGCAGAGAGGTTGTAGGAAGCTTTAAATGTTTTACACAATTCTCAGATATGAAAGAATGAGTGGCTCTAGAATCATATAACACATTTAATAGAGTACTTCCTATAAAGCATGTACCTTGCACAAGATCGTTCTCTTGTGATACCTCTGCACCATTCATGGTAAAAACTCTGGCATTTCCCCCTGGCCTTCCGGTTGAGTTGTTTTCGGGCCTTCCAGGATTATTGTTCTGTCTGAAGTTGTTGTTGCGGGGAACATTCTGCATTCTCGGGGCATTAATTGCAGGGGTATTTGTAGCAGGTCCCCTATTCCCTTGGCCTGTTGGTCGCACTACCTCTCTTTGAGTCATCTGTTGCTGGTTGTTAGTATTTTTGAACCAACAGTCATCATCACAATGTCCAGTCCGTCCACAAATTGTGCAGGTCCTACAATTTACGGCCCTAAGTGGTCCCCCATAGATATTGCATTTCAAGATCATATTGTTCCCTTGATCCCTTGAAGGAATTCGGTTGGCTGAGTAAGGTGGTCGGGAATATGGTCGATCTCCTCGAAAATCCCTTCTTTGTTGTTGGTCTGGCATCCGTCGCTTGGGGCCATGACCGGACATTCCAGGTCGTCGAAGATTAGAGGTATTTTCAAAGATGCGGCATCTGTCAACCAAAGTAGTGAATTGTGTAATTTGTTGACAACATATGACTTGGCGAATTTCTTGCCGTAATCCTGCTTCAAACTTCGCGCACCTTGACGCTTCTCCCATGTGGGTGTAGTAGGGACAACATTTTGCCAGCTCATCAAACTTAGCAGCGTACTCCCCAACAGTCATATTGCCTTATTTCAGATTAAAGAATTCCTGCTCCTTCTGCCTCCTTATGTCTTCGGGGAAGTATTTGGCGAGGAACTCTGTCCTGAATCGTCCCCAAGTGAGGGTGCGTCCATCAGCTGTTAATCTGATTCTGGCATGAGTCCACCAGTGCTCTGCTTCCACGACCAGCATAAAGACGGCAAAAGTTACTCTGTCCTCGTCAGAGCATCGCATAGCAGCAAAAATCTTTTCAAGGTGCTCAATCTATAGTTGTGCTCCCTCTGGATCAAAGCCTCCTTTGAATTGAGTAGGATTATTCCTTTGGAAGTCAGCTAATCCTTGGTTTTTCCTAGTAGAAGATTGAGGTAACTCTTGGCGTTCTATTACCTCCACAATTCTGGTAAGAAGATCCTCCATCACATGATCGTTATTTCGGCGTGCCATTAGGAATTTTGCTAAAAGAATTTCAACAAAAAGATTTAGGATATATGTTATGTGGAGTATTCCACATAGGAGATTTTAGTCTTAGGAGGGTTATGAACTGTTCAATATTTCTATCAGAGTACGTGGAAACCTAATGGTCCACTCCACAAGCTTAATGAATCGACTATGCTCTGATACCACCTTTGTAACACCCTCGGTTAGATAAGACAAATCCTTCTGTAGGTTCATCCTATTTAACTGAGAGTGTTAACAGTTTTAAGAAAAAGTGAATATTTTTTTTTAAAATAAATACGTGGCAGATCAGTGGAAGCAATAATGTATATATCACATAGTCATTCACAAACTGTAAGTAATTGTACTCTTAACAGAATGGGGCACGCAGGTACCCTTAAATATTATACAGTCATCCGGTGTGTGATTATTAATAATAAATATTCTATCTTTAATGATTGTTCTCAATGGGTTCAGCGTATTGCTGATCTTCACACTCGGGTTCTTGAGTTTCTAATTCCTCTGAAAAATGGTCAACAGTAAGGGTGAGTATAACCCAAGACCCTGATTGGTTAATCCGGTGCGGACATAATCCAGTTAACATACAATATCACATAAATCATACATTTAGCATATTCACATTTATAACAATCAAGCATATTGTCATGAAATAAATCGTACATTTAACATATTCACAATTATAACAATCAAATATGCTGTAATGAAATGCATGAGTTTGGATTTATTATGATTTATCTTTGGTTAAGTCTCATGATGCATGTGGGCCCAATAAATCGTTTCATCTTCTTCTCATTCTTTGGAATATCACCATTCCAATCATCTAGAGCGGTCAGGGTCCGCCCAAGTTCCATATGGTACAAATGAACTCATTGGTTCTCATCATTGATTTAAATATTTTTGGAACTTGGATCCCTACGATCATAGCCACACCCCGTCATTTAGTCGAAGTACACTAGAATTGCCTCGTCTCACCCGGCTATCAGGCGCGACTCTGATGCCATTGGGTTGCCGTTCCAGTTGTACTCCCAAGATTCTTCTACTGAGATTGAACGTGAGTGATCTCCACTGTACCAAGTGTATGCTCTAGAGGTTTTTCTTCTTCAAAAATATTTTCATGATGCGAAATGCATTTATTTTATCAATTGATTCCTTGAGTATCTTATGTATTTCCAGTCTCATCATATCATTCCCAAGTTCTTTGGATTTCATCAATTAATTAAACATTGTAAATATATCTATTATATCTTGGTTAATATTGTATTTTCCATAAAGAGTAAAATAATATATTCTTTATGTAATTACGCATAATTAAGATGTTAACAAGGTTTATAACAATAAAACTAATAATAATAATAATAACAATATTAAGATTAATAATAATTAGGATAATAATAATAATAGAATAAGGATAATAATAATAATTATAACTTCTCATTAATTTAAAAAGTATTAAAAAGTAGTTTCTAAATGAAAATCCAAGCGAAAACCATTAAAAATAGAGTTTTCCGAGTGAAACAGGGGCAAATCCGAGTGAAATTTGTATAATTCCGAGTGGAACCATACTGGGCAGGGTTCTCCAAATGATCTGGCTAAAAATTCGAGTGAAATGACACTGGAAAGCTGTTTTCTGACTGAAATAAGTTTGGGTCCGAGTGAAAATGAATTGGAATGCGGTTTTCCGACTGAAACAGCTTGAATCCGAGTGAAATAAAGCTGAGCAGAGTTTTCTAAATGAATTTAATATATTTTCCGAGTGAAACAGAAACTGAAAATGATTTTCTTAATTAAATAACTTAAATTCTGAGTGAAATAAATTTCTGAGTGAATTAAAACATGAATCCGTGTGAAGTCAGTAGGAAAATGGTTCCCTGAGTAGCATTGTTTGCAAATCTGAGTGAAAATGAGCCTCTAAACAAAGTAAAATATAATTCCGAGTGGTATTCAGTCAAAAAGGAGTTTTCTGTGTGAAGTCTATATGTGTTCCGAGTGGAATCAGCATGAAAAAGCTTCCTGAGTAAAAATAAGATAAGTTCCGAGTGAAACATGAGTTTACCGAGTAAAATTGCCCTTGGAAGGATACTGTCCGAATGGAAACATGCTGGAAAAGCTTTAAGGTTACTTCTTCCGAGTGAAACTACTGAAAAGGTTCTGAGTGAAGGATAATTATGTTTTCTAAGTGAAATTATGTCAAGTTCCGAGTGAAATAATTTAAGAAAGAGATTTCCGAGTGGATTAACTATAACTCCGAGTAAAAATGATTGAAAAGGAGTCTTTCAAGTGATAGAGAGGTTCTGTCATGAAATATACTGCTTTACCGAGTGAAATCATGTAAAAACCGATTGTATTTACTTAAAACTGATTGGATTTGTACAAAACTGATTGAATTTAAATAAGACTGATTGAATTATATATAATACCAACTGAATTTGCATTAGAACCGAGCTGTTTGTCCTTCATTTCAATATAGTTCATGTTCTTCTCACAATTCATACAAGGTATATTATTTACCAACAATTATATATATAAAACAGTAACAATTAAGCATATAATTCACCCATCACTGAATCTGCCCTGGAAAGGTGAGGAACAAGTTCCTTAACCCTTTTCTTCACTCGGTTTTCCCACAGAGCACCCAAGAATATACCCCCCTTACCTTAATGAAGTTCCTGGAGAAGAAGAAGAGTCCCCTTCACTGTCTTGCACCAGTTCCGAGTGAAACAGAAGGGAAAGGAGAGAGAAAGAAGCTTGCTGGGAAGGGAAATGATGAAGGTGTTTGTGTCGTGTGTGTGGGTTCTTTAGAGTCCTGGCACTGGTTTAAATAGGGAGAGGGTGAGTGGAATGGGGGACAGCTTTTCTGAGTGGCTATTAGTGGAGTGATAATGGAGGGTCAGTGGGAATTAATTAAGAGATATGCTGAGTCAGTGCCCATTTCTGGCTCCCCACTATCTTTAATGCGCACGATTGAATTTAAATAATCATTAAAAGACAAAATTGAAGTCAATACGCACTACTGACAGTGAATACCGAGTGAAAATTCCACTCGGTTAACCACTATACCGACTGGAATTCCTACTTCCGAGTCAACAATTGCAAGGCTCGCTTGAGCGTGGCTTGCTCGCTTGAGCGAAGCTTCAATTCTTCACTCGGAATTCCTTTGAAACCGACTCAGGCACTCGGTTTCGCACTCGGTAATACCTTTCCAGACTGAGTCCTCTCTTCCTTAGAATCTTCACTCGGAAATCCGAGTCTTCTTCACTTGATTCACTCGGTTTAGGCCAATTTCTTTAATTATATGTCCAATTAAGGTTTATTTCAACCATTAGCTCTCGGAACAAGGCATACACGTACGAGTCTCACTCGGTTTTGGTCCAGTAGAGTATATCTCACTCGGAATTGGCTCCCTCCACCATTTTCCACTCGATTTCCTGAGCAAAACCATTCGGAAGCCTTCCCAATTGTTTCCCCAACACACTTCCAGTCGGAAGGAAGCATCAAATCAACATAAACATGAGTATTTAAGCTTTCTTTCACTCGGAATACTTCAATCAGAGTAGTCTCCTTCAGAAAAGGAAGCATTTGACTCAGAACCGAGCCTTTCTAGGGTGTTTTGAGTCAGATTTTTCTCCTTCACTCGGAATTTCTGATCATTCACTCGGAATTCTTCTCTGTTACTCGGAACAGAGCCCTTTTCACTCGGTTTTTGCATAATTTCACTAATGGTCCATATAAATTCTATTATTATGTGCAAAAATGACATTTTTGAGGTACTACAGACCATCAACAGGGTATATATTGACTTATTCTTGCTTACAAACTCTCCATAATTAAAATTTACAAGGGTAAAATTGCTTCTAAAAAGAGGGATGTTACATCCAGCGGTGTGTTTTTAGGAGGAATGGTAAATCCTATTGATGCCAACCGTAGGTCTTTGTCAGTAGGGACTCTCATTTCCTCAGTGGGATCCAAGTTCATGGAAGTAGTAATTTTTCTTATCATCCTATCATGGCTCAGAACCAAGTCATAAGTTCCCAATTGCATTTTCTTGATGGCCTGTAGTTCACTCATCATAAGGGAAAAATCTGGTGTAGAGGCTTATGTTGGTTGTGAGGAGGATAGTTGGGTGGCCTTTTGTTTAGAATACCTTGGCTTTGGTAAAGTGAAATGGTCAATTCTTTCTCTCACCCAAGCTAGATCCATAGTCTTTTCAGGCTTTACCTTGGTGAGCTATTTTTCCTAAAATCTTACAGTATTTTTCTTTGCAATGAAGAAAATAACAAAGCAATAGAGTAGTTAGCCATTTTTGTCATTTGCCCTGACCATCTCAAAAAGAATTAAATCACCCAAATCAACAAACAAATCTTTCATCAAATAATAAATTAACACCAACCTTTTTATCACAACCTCAATGGAATGAGTAACTGGTTGCAATGAGGATAAGAGGTAAAGGCACCACAGATAGGGTAAATCATTCAACTTACTTTTCTTCATAAATTTGGGTGCACCACCCACAGTAGTTTCAAATTCAGTCCCCCTTCCATAATAAACCTTGAGAACATCTTGCCTAAAATCAGCATTGTCCTCACGGTTCAACCCATTCAAAATTTTGGTATACTAAAACTCATTATATACTCTAGGTACCTTCAACACCATGTTGAGGATTTCTCCTGACAAAGGGATGGTAACACCACTCAAGTAAGAGGAATAAGCCATATCGTCTTTATCATCATTGGCCCTCAGATTGGCATAGAACTCTCTGGTGAGTTCATGATAGCCATGGCCCAAAATTTGGTTAAAGTATTGGCATCCTCGTGCAAGCATAGCAGTACAAACAGTGGTGTCAAGACAACCTTCCTCCTCTAACATCATTGTTCTATCTCTGATCACACCCCTGTCCTTAAACTTCCGCTCATAGTCTTGAGCAGCGATTAAGTCCCTGAATCTATTCCAATCAAAATCCTCTTTCCTTTTTGAACATTTTTCTCCTCTTCCTTCCATACTCTTTCTTTTTGAGTAGGGGAGAAGTAGGAGTGCTAGAGGTATCAGCCCCTTTCCCCTTCTCGTTATGGAAAACTCTACCTCCTTCCATTTCCAATACTTTTTCTTTTTCTTAATAGAGTGGGCTGGTCTAGATGCCATTACATAGAAGAAAGAAAGCTATATACAGAAACTAAAATGGAATGAAGCAATGGGTGCAAAAATGAAAAGGCAAGATTAAATAGTAGAGTTAATGGTCATGATTTTTGAAATTTAAACATGCAATGAATGAGATTAATAGTTAAGAAACCTTACCAATATCAGAATATGAAAAGTTGAAATTATTGGGTTCCAAAACGGCTCAATCTTAGCATAGTAACATCAAGTTAGGGTTTGGAATGCTGGGTTGATATATATATATAGACATGAGGGTAATCGTGTGCCCAACCTAGCGTAACCACGCTGGGTTACTGAAACTGATACATACTGCCACGCGTAAGCACACTTGCAGTGATCGTAAGCATGCTCACTCACTGCTGATATCTCAAACTAAACCTATATTACGCATAAGTATACAACTTTGAGCGTAGGCATGCTCATGCTTTGATAAATTACCTACTTCATGTTTTTCCATGTTTTCTCATTTCAAAATTCATTACCAACTTTTGTCCATCAATTCAAACACAATTAAAACTTAATTCATAAATCCAAACACACCAAATCAATCATCACAACTCAATCTAACAATTTCTTACATTTGACATCAATGTATTAACATTTGCACAATCAATTGATCAAATCTTATTTTTGGCCATTTTGGCAATAAAATAGACATGAACTCTTCCTAATTACCACAAACAAGCATAATCTTTCATAACTTTGTCAATTTTCTCAAATATACATCAATTTAAACCTAAACTTGATTTTTCTTCATTCTCTTGCATATTTGATCATGATGCATTACACTAGTGCAAAAATTGGATATAACAACAGGATATATTCACGGGTTGAAGAGGATCAGTGATAAAAATATGCACGGTGGCATTTTTGAAATTATAAGGTGAACGTTATAATCAGAGAAAACTATATATCCACGGTTAACATCATAACCATGATCGTACCTATCAATATATATATTCACGGTTGAGAAGTCAACCGTGGATATATAGTACCTAAAATATATCCACGGTTGTGTACACAACTGTGACTATATATTCATGGGTATGATCACGGTTATGATGTCAACCGTGGATATATATTGATGTCTATAATCACGGTTGTATTTCCAACTGTGGATATATAGTTCAGGTCTTAGGTTTAATCACTGGGTACTGTATGTCCACGGTTGTTTCTATAACTGTAATTATAGATTTAATATTTATCTACGATTGGGGTCATAACCGTGGTGATATAGTTAACATTTATCCATAGTTATTTGTTGAACCGTGAATATATGTGTAATATATTCACGGTTTCAAGGGGAACCGTGAATATACATCCTTTCTAAAACTTCAAAAGCTGCGCCTCTCAGGCTTTTTTCACTTTCTCTTCTTCTTTCGCGCTGGTTATCATCTTTTTCCTCCTTCTCCTCTTTGGCTCGAGTTTGTTCTTTGCTGGTCGTGGGCTTCTACGTTCACTTGCTTCTTCCTTCTTCCTTTCGTGCTATTGTCATCTTGACACCATTTTCTTGTAAGTGCCTCATTACCTTTCTTCTTCGTTCACTGCTGGTCTACTTTGTTGTTATGGTCTATCATTGTTTGTGGAATATATTGTGTATGTTTTCACTTATGTATAGTCGAACCTGAATGAATGTGTTGTCTTTGTGTGTGTGGGTATTATTTCATTATTCAAGGTGAACGAAGCTTGTCTCTGTCTCTGTGTTATTATTAAGTTTGGTTAAGCTTGTCTCTGTCTCTGTCTCTGTCATTATTTGACATTGCCTGTGTGTTATTAAGTTTGGTTAATTCTGCCTCTGTGTTGTTAACCATTTGTAATAAGCGGCTGAAAATTTGTTTCTAAAAGAAATAATGTTGTTCTTAATAATGTTGTTGTTAATAACTATTTGTTTCTAAAAGAAATAATGTTGTTGTTAATAAATTTGTTTCTAAAAGAAATTTTACTATCCAATGACAAATCCCTTATAAGATGGAATATTTATTTCACACATTCTAAGCTTGGACTGAACAATATAATTAGTAGTTATACATGCTAGAGAGCTTGTGAAGGATATTTTTATTTTATTGTGATTTATGCATTAGTTGACCTTAAGTAGTAAGTGTTCACTCCTTTGGTAGGAATAATAAAAAACAATATTGGAAGGAGAATGGTGTGTAAGTGTATAAGGATGAAAGATGAATTAATTAAAGGGCATGAATCTTCTAGGAAGATGTAGCTCCAATGGTGACATACCACGATGGAATCTTTGTTCTGAATTTCTATTCATGATAGGATATTATGCCTAAGAGAGATAAGTACAAAATATTGAGTAGGTTGAACTTTAAATACACTCACTTGCATTAGGATCAAATGAAATTAGGATCAAATGCACTAAATCATTTTATTTAAAGCCCAAATGCACTTAAGTGAACAAGTGAGTTTCATCGAGTGTTTCTTTAAAAGTCTTACAAACCAACATCATAATCCATAATCAATAATACATACTCCAACACCATACTTGTACTTCAAAATAACACAAATTAGAAACATCATACTAATTTAGGTAAAAAGTTAACTAAATTATTATCCATTTTATTTCTGTTGTTGTTGGTTGCTCTTATATAATGTTATTTCTATTGTTGTTGTATGTGTGTGGTTGTTAATCTTGCAAACTCGTAGGCTCATAGTATGAAAGTTGCTATGCATGAGTGAACCGTAGTTCCCCGTTTGAGATTCGACACAAATGGTCATTAAATTAATTAATGTCATCGTTTGTGTTGAATCTTGAATTGTCCATTTGGACAGTTTGGGATGAACAATTATTTTTTATACGTCATTGTTAGTATGTACAAGTTAGGAGTTATTTTAAAATTTGATAAACTTTCGGTAACTTGCATTTTGTGTTGTTCTCTGGGTGCATATTTGGTTGTGGTTGAATTTGATTTGACCACTCTCATTTTGTGTACTTAGAGACCAATGCGAAATGCTGCCGAAATTTCATTAAATTTTAAAATAACTCCTAACCTGTATATATGAATGATGTATAAAAACAATTGTCATCCTGAATGGGTATAGGACCACCACCTTTGAAAAAAAAAGTGAGGTTGATTATAGCACCTTGTAAACAGTTGGCATGGATCGGAGTTGGATAACTGCATCACGCCTAAGTCTAAAGTACGAGGGGGAGTGGAATCATTTATAGAATTCGTAGCCAGGAATGCAGTGGAGGTGAATGGAAAGTATTTTTGCCCTTGTGTTAAATGCTTGAACCTACGTCGGGTAGACTTGGAAGAGGTGCGAGAACATCTACTGTGTGACGGTTTTCTGCGTAGTTATACACGTTGGATATGGCATGGTGAAGATGTGGTGGTGCCAAGCAACAGCTCTCAAACTGAAAATCGAAGCTCGATGCATGACACCGATGTCAACATGGATGACCGACTCGAGGATATGATCCGTGATGTGGGGGTAGAAGGTTTTAAGAAAGCTCATGTATATACGACTCTGTGCGAGGACTCTGAGCAGCCGTTGTATCCAAATTATGTCAATTTCATGAGGTTATCATCAGTTTTGCGATTGTTTAATTTGAAGGCCATAAACGGGTGGACGGATAAAAGTTTCACTGACTTACTGAAGTTGTTGAAAGAAATGCTCCCAGCTGGAAACACCTTGCCGAACCGTAACTATGAGGCCAAAAAGGTGTTGTGTCCTATGGGTTTAGAGTATGAGAAAATACATGCATGCCCAAATGATTGTGTATTATCCCGGGGTGAGTTAGAAATGCTACATCGATGTCCTAGGTGCGGGGTGTCACGATATAAGAAGAAAGAGGCAGATTTTGATGAGGTTTGCACTAAAGGGTCTCCTGCAAAGGTGTTGTGGTATCTGCCTATAGTTCCAAGACTAAAGCGTCTGTTTGCCAATGCAGATGATGCAAAACTTATGAGATGGCATGCTGATGAAAGGGTTGTTAATGGACTACTTAGGCATCCGGCCAATAGATCGCAATGGAAGAAAATGGATACGATTTTTCTGGAATTTTCCCATGAACCAAGAAATGTTAGGCTTGCACTAGCCACAGACGGCATGAACCTGTTTAGGAACCTGAGCACAAGCCATAGTTCGTGGCCTGTTTTGTTGTTTGTTTACAACTTGCCGCCATGGTTGTGCATGAAGCAGAAATATGTCATGTTAATGATGATGATTTCTGGTCCACGACAACCGGGCAACGACATTGATGTATATTTAACTCCATTGGTTGAAGACCTCAAAAGGTTGTGGAAAGACGGGGTTGATGTGTTTGACGGGTTTACCGAGCAGTCATTCAAATTGCGTGCCATGCTCTTTTGTACGATCAATGACTTTTCAGCGTATGGTAACTTATCCGGGTACAGCGTGAAGGGTCATAAAGCTTGTCCAGTATGTGAGGAGGGGACTAGTTCTGTGCGGTTGCACCATGGTAGGAAAAGTGTTTTTCTTCGACATCGAAGGTTTCTTAAAGTGAATCATCCGTTTCGGAGGTTGAAGAAGTCGTTTAACGGTGCCCAAGACTTTGAAATGGCTCCTCCACCACTATCTGGTCGCCAGACATATGAAAAGGTGAAAGACGTCAACGTGTAGTTTGGTAAGTGTGAAAAACAGCACCCGACACAAAACAACTAGAAGAAAAAGTCAGTGTTTTTTGACCTGCCATATTGGAGGGAGCTTGATGTAAGACACTGCATTGATGTAATGCATGTAGAGAAAAACGTGTGTGACAGTTTGGTTGGTACACTCTTAAACATACCCGGGAAGACTAAGGATGGCCTAAACTCGTATATGGACTTGGAGTTGATGGGTATACGTCAGGATTTGCATCCACAATCAAAGGGCAAAAGAACATATTTGCCCCCAGCATGTCATACGTTGTCCAAAAAAGAAAAGCAAAGTCTGTGTGAATCGTTACGAAGTGTGAAAGTTCCGTCTGGTTATGGCTCCAACATCAACTCTTGTGTTTCAATGAAAGATTTGAAGTTAGTTGGGTTGAAGTCTCACGATTGTCACATGTTGATGCAACAGTTTCTGCCTATCGCCATTCGTGACATTCTTCCTAAAAATGTGAGAAATGTCATAACAAGGTTGTGTATGTTTTTCAATGCCATATGTTGCAAGGTAATCGTGCCCGGCGAATTGGATGTGCTGGAACAGGAAGCATCACTTATATTATGTCAACTTGAAATGTATTTCTCGCCCTCTTTTTTTGACATAATGGTCCACCTAATCATTCATTTGGTGAGAGAGGTCCGTTTGTGTGGTCAAGTGTTCTTACGGTGGATGTATCCCGTTGAGCGATATATGAAGATATTGAAAGGGTATATGAGGAACCAACGTCGTCCCGAAGCTTCAATTGTGGAAAGATATATTGCGGAGGAAGCAATTAAGTTTTGCACTGAATAGATGTCACATGCTGCAAGCATTGGTATTCCAACGACTCGTCATGAAGGGAGATTGGATGGGAAAGGAACGATTGGAAAAAAAATCAAGAGCATGCCACGTGATGATGTCCTTCAGGCACACTTGTATATTTTAAACAACACGGACGACGTGTAACCGTATCTAGCCACTCACAAGGAGCTAGTCAAGAAAACCAACCCTAAAATGACTGAAAAGTGGTTGTTGAATGAACACATTAAGACATTCATGCAGTGGTTCCAAATGACCATTCTGAAAGATGCATCTGCTTCCTCGACATTACATCGACTGGCACAGGGCCCAAACTTTGATGTCCTCACCTTTTGTGGGTATGACATATATAACTATTCATTTTATACATGGACACATGATGAAAAAAGTACAAATCAAAACAGTGGAGTGATGGTTGTGGCTCAGTCTATGCATTTCTCAACTTCAAAGGACAACAACCCTGTATTGGCCGAGTGATGCTACTTTAGTGTGATTGAAGATATATGGGAAGTCGATTACGGTCCCTTCACTGTTCCTGTGTTTAAATGCAAATGGGTTTACAATAAGAACGGTGTCAAAACTGATGATTTAGGAGTTACATTGGTGGACCTCAACAAGATAGGCATAAGGATGAACCATTCATAATGGCAACGTAGGTGAAGTAAGTTTTTTATGTTGCTGACCCAGCTGACAAACGGTGGTCAATTGTTATCCAAGGTAGACACATTAGAGACCCCAATCTTGATATTGTGGAAATTCTATCGACCATAACATGTATTCCAACATCTATCGTGGAACATGACACAGATGATGTAGTTGCCAGTCGTCATGACCACCATGAAGGCTTGTGGGAAAATATTTCATCTTCATAGGGTATTAATCATGTTAATGAATCATTGAATTACATGCATGTTATATTAATTATTTGTTGTATTAAATGTTATATTAAATATTTGACAGTTGTGTTTCCTTGTTTGGACAGATACTCATGGCTGATCAGGATAGACGATCTAGGTCTGACTCACAGGCTACTGATTCCTCTACTCCGAAGAGTAGAGGTGTTACCCGGATGGTAGACGTTGCACTTAGGCAACACTGGGGAGAGAGGTTACCTGTTGACATGGATGTCAACACTGGTAGATTTGGAGGACCAAATACCACGAAGTTTAGCAGTTATTTGGGAGTCCTGGCTCGATCGAAAGTGTCCATCATTATCCCCGACTAGGATAATGCCGAGGAGGTGGTGAAGAACCAGCTATGGAGTGATGTTCTGGTAACTTTGATATTATTTAAGTTTTATTTTAGTGTATTATTTCATGTAATTCATAATAAGGACTCCTTTATGGACTAACTCCTTTCATGTAGGATTCTTTTGACATACCATCTTCTGACATAGCGAGGAGGAAGGTCCTCGGTATTATGGCTGAGCGGTGGAGGTCGTTCAAATCCATACTCACCACGAGGTATATTTGGACTTTAAATTCTTAATAAACGCTTTACCAAATTGTACTAATCCTTAGTTTAAATGTACCTGAATTGTAGGTATGTATTCGGGGACGACCAAGGAAAGTTCCCTGGAGAAAAATATCCATTCATTGATCAGGCGACTTGGGATGCTTTCGTTGCAAATAGGCATTCTGTCCAGTTTCAGGTACATTGGTTTTTAAATGATTAAATTATGTATAATTTAAACGGCTAACTCTGAATATTTTTCTTTCTTGTTGTAGGAGGTCAGAAAGAAAGCCCGGAAGACTAGGAAGCTGAATGACTGCCCTCACATACTGTCAAATGGGGGTTACCGTAGGTTGGAGGAGTGGCTGGTATAGGAGAGGCTGAGTCAGTGTCAGACTAGTCAGCCTGACACTGGTATTGTGGATCCCCCTTCCCCACCTACACGCCACGATACATGGAAGCGGGCCAGGATCAAGAAGAGTGGGGAATACACTTCCTCACAAGCTCAAGAGGTCGCCTCATGGGTAGTAAGTATTCCCCTTGTATCAGTGTCTTTGTTTTGGTATTACTTGAAGGAAGTCAATACTAACTTGTTTGGTTTCAGGATTCCTTAGTTGAGCAATCAACCCAAGGGTCTTTCGTAGCCCATGGTAGGCAGGATATTTTGACTACCGCCATCGGCAGGCCAGAGCACCCAGGAAGAGTGCGTGCTATTGGTCGAGGTGTAGGTAAGTTGGAAATAACTGTATCCTTTCATTTTGTTATCTGTTAAACAATTATCGGCTAATTATTCACATTTCACAGGCCTCCGCAGCTATTACGGTGCTCCCGACCCTGCCCTCTCCCTTGAGAAAATAGTGGAGTAGAAGGTGGCTGTTGTGAAGGCTGAGTATCAGGAGGAGATATCTAGGCTCCACCAGGAGATGGCCTGATTCAGGGAGAAGATGAAGGCCTCACTCAGCCACCACCAGGAGACTATTGCACCAGCTAGCGACCCACAGGTTAGATTCTTTATTTAATTTCCTCGGTTTTATTGTTTGTAAATACTTTGTTTCATTGTTGAATAACTTCTGCTTGATGTGTAAATATGTAGGTACAAAGGGTTAGCACTAAGGGGTTGTGCGTTGCGGCCGACCCTGACGATGATGGGGTCGAGCCACCAGACACCCGTAAATGTGACCTGTTCATTGACGGGTCGGAGGAGCCAGTTGCCACTGGCATGGTCTATAACTTAGGCCCTATGGTTCACCATCAGTCATTACCTGATGGTATGTCCAGGGTCTCTGTTGTGCTCATCCTCGAGGAGGAGGATGTTGTGCCTGTGGCAACTCCAGAGGTGAAGACCGTCGGTCAGGCGGTGGGCCACTTTCTGATGTGGCCCAACAGACTTCTGCAGGTTGCCCCTAGACAGGTAAAAACCTTACACTAACTAATTTTGTTATATTGTCAATTATGATACAAACTGTGATGGTTGTCAATTGTTCAACAGGAACAGGCATTGAAGAGGCCAGACCCGGCCGATAATCCCATCTGGATGCTATGGCACATCGGGTATGAGCAAGGATATGAGACTGTTCAAATCCCATGGGAGCCACTGGTGTTCGGCCGTCCAAGTGCAGTACCACTTTACATTACACATTCTGACATGTGTGAGATTATTTCCGGGACGTCGATGTTGAACATCTCCATCATTCAGCTATGGGAGCTATAAGTATATCTCTTTTTGTCCAATTTTTTCATTATACAAGTTAGTTGTCGCTAACCATGTCTCAACTTGTTTAGGTTTCTGACAAAACTTTGTGTGGACTTGGGTTTCCAAGGAACTTATGGTTTCTTAGAGCCCTCTCTCATACAGAAGCAAGCAAACACTACGCAGGACACCTAGGCATACATCCAGAATTGGATGTTTGAGTCTGGGAAGACTGTATACATGGGCCCCTATCATAAAGGGTAATATTCTATTCCATAATTATTGTCATTAATTTTTGCATTTTGAAGTCTCACTTATCACTGGTAACTGCAGCGCTCACTGGACACTTGTGGTGATCTGTCCCCGGGCTTTTCTTGCTCTGTACTTTGATACTACGCAACGGGCAGTTCCACAAGACCTGAAAACTATAGTAGACGGGTAAGTTAACCCCTAAACAATAAGTACAAATTCAATTACATCATTTTTAGACCTATACGATTCTAACTTATCTTGTGTTTTATTTGATGTAGGGCGGTGGTTGGATACAATCGACTGGTTGGAGTTAAGTCCAACGGAAGAAAAGTTATGTGGGTGCACCCAAAGGTAAGTCTATCGTATTCATTCAAATCTTCAATATATATTTTTTAAGTTGCGAATTCACTTATTCTATATTTTATGTCCATTGTAGTCTTACAGGCAGGAGGGTTCCTCCGAGTGTGGCTATTTCGTCATGCATACTATGATGACCATTGTCCAACAACATTTAGTAGAGGGATGGACAGATGTGAGTCTCATTATTTGGACTACTTTTCTAACAATTTCATCAATTTCATGTAATAAATATAGCTTTTGTTCTAATTGTTTTGTGCATTGTTTGCAGTACTTCCAGGACCGGTCATACTTCTCTAAGACACTTGTAGATAATGTTAGAAGGCAATGGGCCTCATACTTCGTTGAAATCAGCAAAAGAACTTAGCTAGATATAGGATCTTTATTCTCTTAAATATGTATCTAGTGTAGGATTTAGGGTTTACATTTTATTAGGTTACATTCATCTAAATTGTATATAGTTTCATTTTTTAGGTTGTTATGAATTCATATCAAATTAATTGTTATATATATACCATTCTTTTTATATATTGTTTGTTGCTGGATATGCTGGGATACTGTATATTATGCTGGTTGTCTGAATGCAGGTTTGGGAAATAATAAAACAGAAACCATATTAAAAAAAAACTCAATGTTTATTCACGGTTATGGTAACAACCATGATTATAGACAGTATTTATCCACGGTTACTACTATAACCGTGATTATAGACACTATTTATCCACGGTTACTACTATAACCGTCATTATACATACTCTGTAAGTGAATTTTTTATATTACTTATATTCACGGTTATGCTAAACAACCGTGAATATAGAGGATCTTTATCCACGGTTCCTACTATAACCGTGAATATACATGGTCTGTAAGTGAATTTTTTTTCCTACTTATATTCACGGTTATGCTAAACAACGGTGAATATAGCTGTTCTTTATCCACGGGTTTTACTATAACCGTGAATATACATTGTCTGTTATATTCACGGTTATGCTCGACAACCGTGGTTAGATCTGATTTATTACCATGGTTGTTAACCGTGGTTAAAGACCCTCATCTACTACCACGGCTGCAACAACCACGGTTCTTTAACCGTGAATAAAGGCCATTTTTAACCGTGATTATATTTATTTTTTCCACTAGTGTTATCATCGGATGATGAAATTCTTGGCAAGCACACCAATCGTTAAAATATAGTATATTTGATCATCCCACAAGGATTGAAGTAATTACCACAACTAAGGACTAATACTAGCTGAAACAAACCATAATTGAAAAAAATTCATAATATTTTTGTCTTTGTTGAATTTGATGTTTTTGGATTTTATAGAAATATGCATAGAGCTAAGGTGTAAAACAAAGAATAAGAGCAGATTAGGATAACTTCAGCATTTAATTTTATTCTAACTCATGCAATTGAGGTTCAATTCCACTGAAAAACATGTTATAGATTCCATAGATGGTTAACCCCTAATCCCTTAGGTGATTAACACTAGTTCCTTGCATTTAAACCCTAATCCCTTAGGTATCTGCCTGTAAAGGAACTAATTGTGAAATTAGAGGTTGAACACTAATTATTCAGCTAGAATGTAGGCCTGAATTAACTAGGTAGCAAGGAATATACCTAAGCCTTAAGTCATGATTCCTCTCTGGAGAAGAGCTTAAAACTGACCTGAATTTTCCAATTCAGCAATGAAGTTCCACTTCCTTCCTTGTTCTCACATAAATTCAACTGAAATTTACCTCAATGTAGAGTTTAGAACTCCATTGAAGCCTCAACAATCCCAACCTTAAGGGTTTAGCAACCCATGGAAGGTGGAGAAATGATTTCAGAAATAAAAGACATAGAGAGAAGGGAGAGAATAAAAAAGATGAAAGTTGTAGAGAGAGTGTGAAAATCTAAGAAATGAATCTGAATAATTTCCTCTATGTGTTAATTACAAAGTACCAAACCTATATATTGTGTTTGGTTCCAACTAACTAACTAACATTAACATAATTACAAACTTGGCCCAAAGGGGTTTACAAGAAAATAATAAAACTTAACTTAACTGAATACAATAGAAATTCAAGTGTTTCCAATTCTCCCTCGCAAGAAAGCGTAACCACGGTGGAAACCAGCATAGGTACGTTGGTTTTCTGTTTGGGTTCCACTTAAATAATTGATCTGAGCATAGGCACGCTTAAAAGGTAGCGTAAGTGCGCTTGATTACTAGGTTGACATTTCCTTTGCAGTACTTGTCTACACATAAGGACGGTCACAATCAACGTAGGCACGTTGACCTTATGTCTTGACACCTGATATTTACCACTTTCAGCATAACTTATGGGCGTGGGTACTTTGGGTTCTGATCCTTCTTGCTAAAGCATGCGTAGGTACGCAGTGGGTCAGCGCAGGCACACTGGCTTCTTGACTTGTCTTGGACTCACCTGTTTCTTAGCATTGGCATGCGAGTAACTAGCGTGGGTATGCTGAGCTTTTGGAACCTATAATTAAATCATAAAATTATGCCAGCGTAGGCACGCTCAGGGTGACCGTTAGTACGCTCAGTTTACCTATAACTCAAGAAACACCTTTTCTCAATGTTATTCATTTATTCTTGATTCGGCATGTAATTGCTAAAATAATAAATAATTAATTAATTTGCACAATTGACAATTATCTTCTAAATTACATTTAAGTTTGATAATTAAACCTAATCTTTCACCTAAAATAGAGTTAAATATTACTAAAAAAATTAGTCTTTTCAAGACTTATAACATCACAAATATCAACAAATATGCACAAATTCAACAATCATGTCAATCATCATTCCAAATACCATATTCCTAAGTCTTTATCCTTCCTTCTCAATAATTCTCAGAAACAGCATTGCAACAAAACAAACCTAAACATAAACAAATCTACATGTCACAAAAAAATAGATAAAAAGCAATATAAAACTGGGTTGCCTCCCAGAAAGCGCTTGTTTAACGTCATTAGCTCGACGTCTTTTTACATTTCAAGGATCATGCAAGTGGATGAGCATAACAGATCCTACTTCACCACCAATGTAGAGCTTCAATCTTTTCCCAATAACAATCCAAGATCTCTTTGATTCTGGATCCTATAATTCTACAGCTCCATAACCTTTGACTTCTTTGACCAAAAAAGGTCTAGAGCATTTGGATTTTAGCTTTCCAGGGAACAATTTTAGCCTTGAATGTAATAGGAGCACAGATTGGCCAGGATGAAAACTCTTTTGAAGAATCTTTTTCTTATTTTACATTTTCATCCTTTCTTTGTAGATACGAGATGATTCATATGAATTAAGTCTCCATTCATCTAATTCCTATATCTGTAACTTTCTTTTTTCACCAGCTGCTTGAGAATCAAAATTTAGCAGCTTTATTACCCAATAGGCTTTATGTTCTAGTTCCACCGGTAAGTGGCAGCTTTTACCAAAAACCAATTGGTATGGAGAAAGACTTGTATGTGCCTCGAAAGTTGTCTGATAGGCCCATAAAGCTTCATCAAGCTTCTGTGCCCAATCTTTCTTACTAATTGAGACAGTCTTTTCCAAAATTCACTTGATCTCTTAGTTAGAAACTTCTACTTGCCTATTTTCCTATGGATGATAAGGAGATGTCACTTTGTGTTTGACTCCATAATGTTCTAAACATTTCTGTAACTGAGCATTGCAAAAGTGAGAACCTCCATCACTTATCAAAACTCTAGATGTGCTAAACCTATAAAAGATGTTCCTTTTCAAGAACTTAATCACTATTTTAGCATCAGCCTTAGGGCTGGCAATGGCCTCAACCCATTTTGACACATAATCCACAGCAACCAAAATATATTCATTAGCAAATGAAGAGGGCAATGGTCCGACAAAATCAATCCCCCAGCAATCGAATACCTCAACCTCTAGGATAGTATTTAGAGGCATTTTATTTCTTCTTAAAATTCCACCTGTTCTCTGACATCTATCACATGATTGCATATGAGCATGCGTATCTTTAAACAGAGAAGGATATTATCTGATCCAATTTTAAACAAATATGGATAATCCCAAATATATTATTGGGCCTCCTTCAAAAACTTGTTTTGTTTCCAGGTAAGATTATCAAGCATTATTCCTGTAGCCTTGAAATTTGCAATATCGACAAACCACGATCTTTCTTGAACTAGCAACAATTTTTCATCAGGAAAAGCATCATCTACTTCAGGTTGAGCATTCGTAACTACTTTATTGGAAATCCTGGAGAGATGGTCTGCTATGTAATTCTCGCTTCCTTTCTTGTCTTTGATAATCAAGTCAAACTCCTGTAATAATAAAATTCATTGAAGCAATCTGGGCTTCGAGTCAGGTTTATTCAACAAATACTTTAAAAAGTTGCATGGTTAGTATACATAATTACAGTAGATCCAATCAAATAAGGTCTAAATTTTTCCAAACCATACACCACTACTAAAAGTTATTTTTCAGTTGTAGCATAATTTATTTATGCTTCTTTAAGAACTTTGCTAGAATAATGTATCGCATGAAAAATTTTAGACTTTCTTTGGCCAAGGACTGCTCCTATAGCATAGTCACACGTATCACATGTAAGTTCAAAATCAAATTTCTAATATGGGGCAACCGTTATAGGAGCAAAAATTAATTTTTGCTTTAGTATCTCCAAAGCAGATAAACAAGCATCATCAATATTAAATGGAGTATCCTTATTCAAAAGGTTACTCAATGGTTTTGTAAGCTTTGAGAAATCCTTGATGCATCGCCTATAGAATCCTGTATGTCCTGAAAAGCTTCTAATTCCCTTTACATTGACGGGAGGTGGAAGTTTTTCAATAACTTCTACTTTTGCTGGGTCGACTTCAATGCCTCTGTAAGAAATTTTGTGACCTAGCACCATACTTTCCGTGACCATAAAATGACACTTCTCCCAATTGAGAACTAGATTCGTCTCCACACACTATTTTAATACGGTGTCCAAATTATGCAAGCAGTGATCAAATGAAGATCCAAACACAGAAAAGTCATCCATGAATACTTTAATGCATTTTTCAACCAAATCAGAAAAAATTGCAAACATGCATCTTTGGAATGTGGCTAGAGCGTTACAAAGTCCAAATAGCATTTTTCTGTAAGCAAAAACACCGAAAGAACATGTAAAGACTATCTTTTCTTGATCTTCTAGAGGAATTGCTATCTAATTATATCCTGAATAGCCATCCATAAAATAATAATAAGCTTGTCCTACCAACCTCTCTAGCATTTGATCCATGAATGGTAAAGGAAAGTGGTCTTTTCTGGTGGCTTGGTTGAGTTTCCTGTAATCAATACACATCCTCCACCCTGTGACTATTCTTGTTGGAATCAACTCATTCTTTTCATTCTTTATCATAGTCGTGCCACTTTTCTTTGGAACCACTTGAACCAGGCTAACCCAAGCACTATCAAAGATAGGATAAATCATGCCTACTTCTAGTAACTTCATTACTTCCTTCTTAAACACCTCTTTCATAGTTAGATTTAATCTCTTCTAGGGTTGGACAACTGGCTTGTATTCCTGCTTCATGAAGATTCTATGCATGCAGTAGGAAGGACTAATTCCTTTTAAATCTTGCAAGGTCCACCCATTTGCTCCCACATTTCTTTTCAACACTTCAACCAATCACTCCTCTTCTGATTTAGATAAACCATTACTAATCACCACACTGGTTTTTGATTATCATCCTCCAAGAAAACATATTTCAAATGAAAAGGTAAAGCCTTTAATTCAAGCTTCTGGACTTCACTATCATTTTTCTTTGGTAACTCTTCTTTGGATTTTTGGCTTGGTAAGATGAATTTACTAGCATCAAAATCTTTCAAGATTTCTTCAACAACTTCAGCTTCATCATCACTAAGTTTATTAACAACACATACAAGAGCTTTCTCAAGACCGCTATAATTATTCATCTTGGACATTTCCTTTTGAACAACTTCATCTTCAGCATCGATTTTGAAACAATGTTGCTTATCTGATGGATGCTTCATTGTTTCAAAGAAATTAAAATTCACTTCCTTATCCTATACTCTTACCTTTATTTTCCATCATCCATATCAATAAAAAGCTTTGCAGATTTCATGAAAGGTCTCCCCAAAATCAAAGGTACTTCCGTGTCCTCTTCCATATCCATTACTATAAAATACAATGGAAACACAAATTTGTCGACTCTCACCAAAACATCTTTAGCCACCCCATAAGGAAATTTCATTGATCTGTCAGCTAACTACAATGTCATTCTTATTGGTCTAACCTCCAGATATCCAATCCTCTTCAACATGGACAAGGGCACCAAATTAATGCTAACCCCTAGATCCAATAAAGTTTTTCCCACTAGTAGGGTACCAATGGTAACTAGGATAGTGAAACTGCCTAGATCCTTGGTCTTCAGTGGTAATGCCTTCTGAATGATGGCACTAAATCCTGCTTCCAGCTCCACAGTTTCCTTTGTAAATCTTTTCATCTTGATCAACATCTCCTTCATAAACTTTACATAGGTCGATATTTTCTCTATAGCTTTTACAAAAGGAATAGTAATCTACAACCTTTTAAAGATATCCATAAATCTAGCAAACTGCCTCTCCTTGTCTTGCTTTGAAGGATTCTTTAGATATGGGAGATTTTCAACTGAGGAATGTGACTCTCACTCTTTTCTCTCTATTTTTCATTCTCTTTTTGTTTTCCTTTTTCTAACTTTTTATTCACAACCTCTCTATTTACATTCTCTCTTTTATTTTGATCCTCCTTACTCATACATTCTTTCTCTTTTTGTTTCTTTTCTCTCAATACTTCTTCTTCAACTTTCTTATTCTCACCAACTTCCTTACCTAACACCTTGCCAGTCCTTGTGGTTATTGCTTTTCATTTCTCTTTGGGATTAGGATGAGTATTGGCTGAGAAATAACGTCCTTGTTGATTTGACAGTTGTTGTGCCAATTGTCCCACCTGAGTTTCTAGATTTCTGATTGATGCTTCAGTATTCTTCTAGTTGGTGAAGGAAGCTTGCATGAACTTTTCTAGAGTATCCTCCAATTTAGAAGTCTTTTCATACAAAAAAAGGTAATGTTATTGATTTGGCAGTTGTCTGTTAAAAGGTCCTGCCTCCTTCCTCTATCCAAGATTTGAGTTCTGATTATTTCTCCAACCCTGTAAAAAATTGTTAGGATAATTACCAGAATTGAAATTACCTTGTCACCTTGGGTTGTTCATATAATGAACAGACTCTTAATGTTGATCTCCTTCATATGAGCATTGGTCATTTGAATGATTACCTCCATAAAAATCACATTTTAATTATTGATAATGATTGATGGTGGGTGCCATAGAAGAATGAATTGTGTAACACCCTAATTTAACAAAATGAATTAAACCCAAGGACGGGAAAATTTTCCAAAATTAAGTAAACCAAATAGACTATAAGGCAACCGGATAACAAAAGGGGCGGAGTGCAAGGAAGGACAAGGGAAATGAGAGATCATCCACACGCATATGGCAAATAACAGAAGGCTAAGACTGGAACCGGTTCATTTGGTTTAACGTAACACACCAGCGCCAGGGCGGATTACATAATATCGTTGGCTCACTCAGGCGGGGTCTGATACCGCCTGGGCGGGGTATGGTAATGCAGCGGCGGATGGAGGAGAATTCATAAAGAAAGCTTTTCCACGAGTAACACTAGTCAAACAGTAGAAAGAAATAGGTAAGGGGAAGGAGAAGGGAGATGTACATGTGCAGTAGTGGATTGTGAAGGAAAGAGGGGCCCGATCTCATTCCGCCCAACTTGACTAGATATGACAACGCCTGGGCGGACTCAACCACAACGCCCAAGCTGGGGTCAACACCGTTGTCGGGGACGCATTAGCGTCACAACGGAGAGGAAGGGTAATTGGGCGGTATCCCACTCTGACAACTACTCGCTTCAGCGCGAGTCCTCACGCTTGGGCGAACTACTCTAGTACCTCGGGCGAGGTATGACTCCGCCCAAGCGTATCCGACATAAGTCTTCCTAGAGGCGATTTATAATTCACTCTGTCTTGGCCATGGTGTGCTAAATCATGCTGTCCCTGCGTATCCATTAAAGCACAAGTATGAAATAAGGTAGCACATAGCATGTCACACACGAAACCATACATATATATATATAAGAGCGTATGTTAACATTTACAAACACAAAATCGGATTCCTCTTTGACCATAAGGTTCTATTTGTCCAAAACACTAACATCCGGCATGAACCGGTCAGAGCTTAATCTAACTTCGCATTAATTAAGTCTTCCTAATGCATCAACACTTCACTCAGCGTTCCAGCTCTGCTTCTGATCCTCATCTCGAGAGACATTCACTGAAAAAATGGCCAGTGCAGGGGTGAGCATCTTAGATTTTAAATGATAGATACAGACTCAGGTTATCTCCCAATCATACAACAATACATATACGTACAAACACGATTATAACAGAGCAACATCCATTAGCCAAGACATATATACATAACTCTTACCGTTCGATATTCACCAATCCTCACTCGGTTGTACTCATAACATTTTCAATGACACAGATACGCTTGCATACATATATACATATATTCATGAAACAGTTTTCATTCAGCATCCAAGGCACATACACACGGAATGGATCACTCGGCATATACATTCATTATCCTCATACACCATATCAAATGCATAATCAAATTTCAGTCAATAACACATACACGGAGCATTCACTCAGTCCTACGCATTCATCCATTCACTTACCACTCGGCATACCTAGCCAATTCCAAACAACATTAACAGCAGTAACAATATTAACAGTAGTAACAATATTAACAGTAGTAACAATATTAACAGTAATAAGCACATAAGGTTTCACTCGGTTCCGCATCATGTGTATCGGTCAGACGTTGCAACGTAGGCATCTCAGCCTTTTTATACATAGCTCTCAGCTATCAAATCAGCTCCCAGCTGCTTGGCCGTTTTACGGGTACCCAACCGTTTGCCCACAGGTGACACCAACGCTCTCAGCGCCAACGGGGGTGTTCACAGGCAGCCCGAGTCCCACTCAGGGCGACCCTGAGTCCCACTCAAGGATTTTGCAGCGTCTCACGCTGGATGACCGAAGGTAGTGTCCCACATTATGTGCTCCCAGCACAACGCATCTCATGCGCCACACGTGGATTCGACACACAACATTCGTTTCACGCATGCATTCTCTTATTCAAGCACACATATCATGCAATCGGTAATACACATCATCAGGATTCAGCATGTCAGTTTAACACATATAGCCTTCATGCAATCCATTATCATTTCATTGTAACGTATGAGTCCCATGCAATCGGTATCAATCCATATCAAGCATCCATAAACATTTTCGTTCAATCAAGTGTGACATGCAATCGGTTTACAGCACCATTTAACCTTAAACAACGCATGCATCCTTATGAAAATCACAAGTTCACTCAAGCATTTCAAGTCATCACAACATAACATGCAATTGGTGTAGGACAGTGTCAGAACCCGGTTAAAGCAGGCATTTCCTGTACGCAAACAAGTTCATTAAAGCATTCATATCAACACATGCATTTATAAGGAAGATGCTAACATGCAACACTCATCTTTCACTCGTCATGCAACTGGGCTGTACACACTCGCATGCAACACAACGCACAATCAGAGCACGGATATAGCAAGCATCAGCACTCGGAACCTGTTCATAACCCATGCATTTAAGATAGAAGATACTCCCCCTACCAATTACGAAACTCCGAGGGATTTTTCTGCTTGAATGGTGGTTCTCTTCCTTGCTGCTTCACTTGGCGCCTTCTCTGAAGTGCTACAGTCTCCTGCGAGTGATGTAGGGGTATTTCTGCCTCCTCCTTGGCGATCGTCCCTTCCCGTGTGGGGAGTTCCACTCCACTGCAGCACCGTCACCTTGGCTCTCAGAGCAGGAAATGGACTGGAGGGCAGAGAAAGAGAGAGAGAAAGCAAGAGAAAAGAAGAATGAAGAAGGAAGTTCGCAGGGGGTTCTCCGTGTGAAGAGCATGGCCATCACCCGTATAAATACTCGCGCGGAGAATAGGATGGTGGGATGGGGAAATGTGAAAAGATAATCCTGCCCATGCCATCTTGTCTCCATGTTAATCACCCTATTCCTTCTAGTTAATTAAGTTAAGGGAAGTGTTAATTTGTTGACTTTTCATTTAATTCGGTTGCTTATAATTAAAATGGGGATGTTACAGTTCTCCCCCACTTGAAAAGAATTTCGTCCCCGAAATTCAGTAGGTAATTCATGCGAAACTTCAGTCGGTAACTCACCTAAATGAACAACTCGGGGTACTGCTGTCTTATGGCATCTTCGCGTTCCCACGTGCAGGAGGTGGTCTTGCCTTGCTGCCACTCCACCTTAGCCAGCCTTACGTTTTTGTTTCTCAAGCGTTTTACCGATCGGTCCACGATTCCAATCGGTGTAGTCACAGTGGTCAGGTCTTCTTTGATCTCTACTTCATCGTCAGGCATCGTGTGGCTGGGGTCATGTAAATACTTCCTTAGTTGAGACACATGAAATACGTTGTGCAATCGGGACAAGTGGGTCGGTAATGCGATGCGGTATGCCACGGGGCCGACTCGTTCTAACACCTCATAAGGCCCAATGTATCGAGGGCTTAACTTTCCACCTTTTAAGGCTCGTCCGACTCTTTTACTCGGAGAAGTTCTCAAAAACACTCTGTCTCCGACTGAAAATTCCAATGGTTTGGTGCGCTTGTCATGGTAGCTCTTTTGCCTGTCTTGACATGCTTTCATCCTTCCCTGTATCACTCGGATCTGCTCTGTGGTTTGCTTCACGATGTCTGGTCCCAATAGTAGACTTTCACCCGTTTCCGACCAGCAGAGTGGGGTTCGGCATCTGCGTCCATATAGTGCCTCGTAGGGTGCCATGCCAATGCTGTGATGATGGCTGTTGTTGTACGTAAACTCGATCAAGGGAAGGTACTGCTCCCAGTCCCCACCATGCTCTAACACACACGCCCTTAATAAGTCTTCTAAACTTTGAATTGTCCGCTCGGATTGTCCATCCGATTGGGGGTGGTAGGCAGAACTAAGCCAAAGTTTGGTGCCCATTTCTTGATGCAGGCTGGTCCAAAACCGGGACGTGAACCTAGGGTCCCTATCTGATACGATAGAAGTAGGTATGCCATGCAGTCGGATAATTTCTCGAATGTAAATCCGAGCCAACTTATGCAACGGGTACTTCATATTCACAGGTAGAAAGTGCGCACTCTTCGTCAGTCGGTCAATACTGACCCAAATCGCATCATGGCCCACTCATTTTTTGGGTAATCCCATGATAAAATCCATCGCAATCGAGTCCCATTTCCACACGGGAATCTCTAGGGGCTGCATTGCACCGTACGGTTTTTGGTGCTCCACTTTTGATTTTTGGCACGTAATACACCGGGCCACATATTCCGCCACATCCCTCTTTAGTCCGGGCCACCAGAACTGTTTCTTCAGGTCATGGTACATTTTCGTGGTTCCCGGGTGGATACTGAGTAGGCTTTTGTGGGCTTCATCAAGCACCACTCTCCTTAATTCTCCTCCGTTTGGTATGTATATTTTGTCCCTCACCCGGAAGATCCCATCTGATCCCTCGGTCAAGGATAAATCCTTTCCTTTGGCCTGAGTTTCCTTCATTTCAGTTAGGTAGGAGTCCAACTGTTGCTGCTCGTACACGGACTTCAAGAATTCATTGGCGATCCTCAATGTACCGATTGTTATTTTCTGAGAGGAGGGGGTGTCAACATACAAGTTCATGTCTCGGAACCACTCCAACAACTTTACTTCTTTTGCCATCATTGCTGCCATGTGGAGGGATTTCCAACTCAATGCGTCGGCCACGACATTTGCCTTACCCGGGTGGTATTTTAACACGAAATCGTAATCTTTTAAAAACTCAATCCATCTTCTCTGTCTCATGTTCAGCTCTTTCTGGTCGAATAGGTATTTGAGGCTCTTGTGATCGCTGTACACTTCAAATTTGGACCCTACAAGTAATGCCTCCATATTTTTAATGCAAAAACTACTGCTGCCAGCTCCAAGTCATGGGTCGAGTAATGCTGCTCGTGAGGTCTCAATTGCCGAGAGGCATATGCTATCACTCGGTCTCTTTGCATAAGTACACACCCTAATTCGAGTCCTGACGCGTCACAATAGACCACGAAGCTCTCTTGTAACTCGGGTAATGCCAGCACTGGAGCAGTCGTCAACTTGTTCTTTAGCTCTCAGAAGCTGTTCTCACACTCGGGACTCCACACGAAGGGAACGTTTTTCCGAGTCAATTTAGTTAGTGGTAATGCCAGTTTAGAAAAACCTTTGATGAACCTTCTATAATAACCTGCCAGGCCCATAAAACTCCTTATCTCCGAGACCGACCTGGGCTTCTCCCATGCCATTACAGCTGTGACCTTCGAAGGGTCCACCGAGACACCTCACTCGGAAATCACATGTCCGAGGAAGTGGATCTCATCCATCCAGAATTCTCACTTCGAAAGCTTCGCAAACAATTGTTTCTCCTTCAACACTTGAAGTACCGCTCGGAGATGTCCTTCATGCTCCTCGGAAGTCTTAGAATAAACTAGGATGTCATCGATGAAAACAACTACAAACCGGTCTAAATAGGAGTGGAATATGTTGTTCATGTAATTCATGAAAACAGCAGGGGCGTTTGTCACACCGAACGGCATCACTACATACTCGTAGTGACCATACCGAGTCCTAAAGGCAGTTTTAGGAATGTCCGAGTCCTTTACTCGGATTTGGTGATACCCCGATCGTAGGTCGATTTTTGAGAAGACTGAGGCTCCACGCAGCTGGTCAATTAAATCATCAATTCTGGGTAGTGGATACCGATTCTTGATTGTGAGTTTGTTTAGCTGTCGGTAATCTATACAAAGTTTCATGCTGCCGTCCTTCTTCTTAACAAGCAGTACGGGTGCGCCCCATGGTGATACGCTCGGTCTAATGAACTGCTTTCCGAGTAACTCATCCACTTGTTTCTTCAACTCGGTTAACTCAGTTGAGGATATTCTATAGGGTGCACTGGAGACTGGCTCGGCCCCAGGGATTAAGTCTATAGAGAATTCGATTTCTCTATTGGGAGGGACACTCGGTACGTCTTCAGGGAACACTTCTGGGAATTCACAGACAATCGGGATTTCGTTCACTCGGATTCTACTCTCACCCTCGGTTAGACAAAGCATCATAAACAGTTGGGTTATACCTGGTGCCGTGTCGTTCTCAGTGGGCTGTCTCGGAAAAACTATCTCTCGGTTTCTACAATCTACTAACACCTTATTGGCTGAAAGCCAATCTATTCCGAGCACGATGTCAAGACCCTTTAAGGGCATGCAAATCAGATCAAAGGTGAAACTCCGATCATACAACTCAAACGCTACATCTTTGCACATTGACGATGTGAACACATTAGTGCCAATCGGGCTGGCCACTTCCAAAGTCCGATTCATAGACACAGTCGGTAACTTCAAACGCTTCACACACTCATCAGCAATAAAAGAATGGGTGGCTCCCGAATCGAAAACAACATTAAGCGTATTCATTCCGAGTGAGCACTTACATTGTACTAGGTCGCTTGCTGGTGCAACATCCTCTGCGTTGATGGTGTAGATCCTTCCTGCCACTGTTGCGCCGGTATTCCTCCCTCAGTTATCTGGGGTACGCATCCTGTTTCCTCTGGCTCCGTTGCCTCTGCCACCAGGACGTTGGTTATCATTCACTCGGTTCCTTTCTTGAAATCCCCCCTGACACACATTAACATTTGCTTGGTGTAGTTGGGGGCAGTCGGGGCGAATGTGTCCTCTCTTGTTGCAGTGAAAGCACACTACATCACCATCATCCTTGCAGTCTCTGGCAAAGTGGTTTCCTCCACACTTGAAACACCTTCCGTCTCCTACCACTGGTCGTCTTTCAGGTTGATTCCGACCCCCAAATTTGGAAAAAGGCTTGTTCCTGCCAACATTGCTTGGCTTTTTGAAACGAGGTCGTTGGGGCCTCAGGGAATAGTGGTTTCTGCTGCTCTGGTTCGAATGGGCCTTGTCATCCTCCTCAAATATTCTACATTTGTTCACTAATGCAGGGAAACTCCGTATCTCGTGGTATCTGCAGGCCCTCTTAATATCCGATCTCAATCCGTTCTCAAACTTAAGGCACTTGGAGCTCTCCATCCCAGGCTGCTGGAAGGGTGGATAGAATAGGCATAATTCCTTGAATCTGGCCGTGTATTCTTCCACAGTCATGGAGCCCTGTTTTAACTCCATAAACTCCAGCTCTTTCCGACTCCTCACTGTGTCGGGAAAGTACTTCTCTAAGAAGCATGCCTTGAAATCGTTCCACGTCAGTTGATTATCATCTTCAGGGAATCGGCTTCTGGCTATTTTTCACCAGTTCTCCGCTTTGTCTCGCAGCATGTACACTGCACACTCTACCTTCTGGGCTTCGATACAGCGAAGACCCCCAAAAATCCTCTCTAATTCCTGAGTCCACTTAAACGCCGCCTCAGGGTTCCGTCCTCCTAGGAATTCACTCGGCTTCCTCTTTAAGAAGCGGTCCAGCACTTGGCCCTCCTCAGCTCGAGGCTGGCCCTGCCTTTCAAACACGTCTGCAAAGCATTGGAATGCCGTGGCTATAGCCTCCATGCTTTGGCGATGTGCCATCCCTTATCCTGAAATCAACATTCAAGGATAAGTATTCCTAGTTACTTAATTCCAATCGGATTTTAGTCTAATATTTAGTAGCTTAGCCCATTATGTGTTCTCGTATGTCACACAATTAGTCGGGTCAGGAGGAACAACTCCCCTACCCATGATTCAGTAACAGAGTATCAATCAAGTTAAATTCACACCACAACAATCATGACCATACACACAACCACTTACACTCGGTAGGCTTACCTTGGCCTTGGACCTTTCGGTCCGCTCTGATACCAAAATGTAACACCCTAATTTAACAAAATGAATTAAACCCAAGGACGGGAAAATTTTCCAAAATTAAGTAAACCAAATAGACTATAAGGCAACCGGATAACAAAAGGGGCGGAGTGCAAGGAAGGACAAGGGAAATGAGAGATCATCCACACGCATATGGCAAATAACAGAAGGCTAAGACTGGAACCGGTTCATTTGGTTTAACGTAACACACCAGCGCCAGGGCGGATTACATAATATCGTTGGCTCACTCAGGCGGGGTCTGATACCGCCTGGGCGGGGTATGGTAATGCAGCGGCGGATGGAGGAGAATTCATAAAGAAAGCTTTTCCACGAGTAACACTAGTCAAACAGTAGAAAGAAATAGGTAAGGGGAAGGAGAAGGGAGATGTACATGTGCAGTAGTGGATTGTGAAGGAAAGAGGGGCCCGATCTCATTCCGCCCAACTTGACTAGATATGACAACGCCTGGGCGGACTCAACCACAACGCCCAAGCCGGGGTCAACACTGTTGTCGGGGACGCATTAGCGTCACAACGGAGAGGAAGGGTAATTGGGCGGTATCCCACTCTGACAACTACTCGCTTCAGCGCGAGTCCTCACGCTTGGGCGAACTACTCTAGTACCTCGGGCGAGGTATGACTCCGCCCAAGCGTATCCGACATAAGTCTTCCTAGAGGCGATTTATAATTCACTCTGTCTTGGCCATGGTGTGCTAAATCATGCTGTCCCTGCATATCCATTAAAGCACAAGTATGAAATAAGGTAGCACATAGCATGTCACACACGAAACCATACATATATATATATATAAGAGCGTATGTTAACATTTACAAACACAAAATCGGATTCCTCTTTGACCATAAGGTTCTATTTGTCCAAAACACTAACATCCGGCATGAACCGGTCAGAGCTTAATCTAACTTCGCATTAATTAAGTCTTCCTAAGGCATCAACACTTCACTCAGCGTTCCAGCTCTGCTTCTGATCCTCATCTCGAGAGACATTCACTAAAAAAATGGCCACTGCAGGGGTGAGCATCTTAGATTTTAAATGATAGATACCGACTCAGGTTATCTCCCAATCATACAACAATACATATACGTACAAACACGATTATAACAGAGCAACATCCATTAGCCAAGACATATATACATAACTCTTACCGTTCGATATTCACCAATCCTCACTCGGCTGTACTCATAACATTTTCAATGACACAGATACGCTTGCATACATATATACATATATTCATGAAACAGTTTTCATTCAGCATCCAAGGCACATACACACGGAATGGATCACTCGGCATATACATTCATTATCCTCATACACCATATCAAATGCATAATCAAATTTCAGTCAATAACACATACACGGAGCATTCACTCAGTCCTACGCATTCATCCATTCACTTACCACTCGGTATACCTAGCCAATTCCAAACAACATTAATAGCAGTAACAATATTAACAGTAGTAACAATATTAACAGTAGTAACAATATTAACAGTAATAAGCACATAAGGTTTCACTCGATTCCGCATCGTGTGTATCGGTCAGACGTTGCAACGTAGGCATCTCAGCCTTTTTATACATAGCTCTCAGCTATCAAATCAGCTCCCAGCTGCTTGGCCGTTTTACGGGTACCCAACCGTTTGCCCACAGGTGACACCAACGCTCTCAGCGCCAACGGGGGTGTTCACAGGCAGCCCGAGTCCCACTCAGGGCTACCCTGAGTCCCACTCAAGGATTTTGCAGCGTCTCACGCTGGATGACCGAAGGTAGTGTCCCACACTACGTGCTCCCAGCACAACGCATCTCATGCGCCACACGCGGATTCGACACACAACATTCGTTTCACGCATGCATTATCTTATTCAAGCACACATATCATGCAATCGGTAATACACATCATCAGGATTCAGCATGTCAGTTTAACACATATAGCCTTCATGCAATCCATTATCATTCCATTGTAACGTATGAGTCCCATGCAATCGGTATCAATCCATATCAAGCATCCATAAACATTTTCGTTCAATCAAGTGTGACATGCAATCGGTTTACAGCACCATTTAACCTTAAACAACGCATGCATCCTTATGAAAATCACAAGTTCACTCAAGCATTTCAAGTCATCACAACATAACATGCAATTGGTGTAGGACAGTGTCAGAACCCGGTTAAAGCAGGCATTTCCTGTATGCAAACAAGTTCATTAAAGCATTCATATCAACACATGCATTTATAAGGAAGATGCTAACATGCAACACTCATCTTTCACTCGTCATGCAACTGGGCTGTACACACTCGCATGCAACACAACGCACACTCAGAGCACGGATATAGCAAGCATCAGCACTCGGAACCTGTTCATAACCCATGCATTTAAGATAGAAGATACTCCCCCTACCAATTACGAAACTCCGAGGGATTTTTCTGCTTGAATGGTGGTTCTCTTCCTTGCTGCTTCACTTGGCGCCTTCTCTAAAGTGCTACAGTCTCCTGCGAGTGATGTAGGGGTATTTCTGCCTCCTCCTTGGCGATCGTCCCTTCCCGTGTGGGGAGTTCCACTCTACTGCAGCACCGTCACCTTGGCTCTCAGAGCAGGAAATGGACTGGAGGGCAGAGAAAGAGAGAGAGAAAGCAAGAGAAAAAAAGAACGAAGAAGGAAGTTCGCAAGGGGTTCTCCACGTGAAGAGCATGGCCATCACCCTTATAAATACTCGCGCGGAGAACAGGATGGTGGGATGGGGAAATGTGAAAAGATAATCCTGCCCATGCCATCTTGTCTTCATGTTAATCACCCTATTCCTTCTAGTTAATTAAGTTAAGGGAAGTGTTAATTTGTTGACTTTTCATTTAATTCGGTTGCTTATAATTAAAATGGGGATGTTACAAATTGCGTGTAATTATTGTGGCAGCTTTGCCATTTGTTGGGCCAATGCTTCTATCTGCTGGATTAGAATCTTATTTTGAGCTAGTATAGCATTAGCAGTATTCAAATCCAACATAGCTTTTCTAGTCACCTGCTGCATATCATGTTAAGCTTGATGGTCAGTAGAAGATAGGGCATCAATGATTCTTGTTGCTTGTTCCACATCTATAGTCATCATTGTAAATCCGGCAGCATCATCTAAAGTCATTTTAGTATCAGGTCTCAAACCGGTGTAAAAGATATTAAGTTGTGCAATGTCTTCAAATCCATGGTTCAATCATTTCCTCAACAGTGATTTAATTCTTAGGCCTCACAAAATGGTTCATCAGGGCCTTGCTTAAAGGTGGAGATATCAGACTTCGCTTTGATAAAATGGGAAGGCGGAAAAAATCTCTGCAAAAATTTCTCTTCCACTATACTCTAATTATTCAAGCTCTGATTCGGATGGGATTGCAACCACTCTTTAGCTTTACCTGCTAGAGAAAAGGGAAATAGTCTCAAATAAACCACCTCGATGTCATCTTGTCCAAATCCCATTGTTCCAACTAATTCATAGAATGTTGCAAGATGAGTATAAGGGTCCTTAATTGCCATTCTAGTAAATTGGTGTGTACTAATAAGACTGAGAAATACTGGCTTCATTTCCAAAGTCCTTCTAGTGGTTGGTATTGTAATACTAGAAAAATGTCTTGGGCTTTACTGTGTAGCATAGTCCCTAAGTGTTCTTCTGGGTGGAAGGGGATTGTTGTTGTTGTTGTCATTTGCAATATCTTCTATTTCAGGTTTTGTTGAATTCTCAAGAATATGTATAGAAGAAGATTCACTTGTGTGCAGTTGCTGTTTTTGCTTATTTTTGCCTTTGCCTTTTCTCAGTGGTCTTTCTAGCTTAGGATCAAACTCAAACTAGTCTTTGGATCCCTGGCTTCTCAAGTGCATAAAGCAAAGACTTATCATAGTAAACGTTAGCACACAAAAAGAACAAGTAACAGCAATAGTAACAGATAACTATTCATAAAAATATATTATTCATAATGCCTTGGTAACTTAGAATCAAAATTAAAATAGCACCAATCACCGACAACGACGCCAAAACTTTGATGGTAATTTTTAAATGGTGTAAACTATCCAGTGGCAAGCTCTACTGTCTAGTTGTAGTATATGTAAAAATAGAGTGTTGTTCCAATGGGATATAGTATTTTAAATAATGATTCGTTGTTACCTTAGCAGAAGTAAAGTGTTGTTTTCATAAACATGCTGAAATTTAAAAGGACTGAATGTAAACAAACATAAGTTAAAACAAGCAGTAAAAGATATGAACCATCAAGTAATAAAAGCTGGGATTAGATTTCATCTATCTTGCCCTTCAATACATTGTATATATATTTATATAAAACAGTTTTCAAATTATTGCTTTTTACGTCACAATGTTAAGTCATTCGCATCAATTCCTCGACTACGAAATTCATACGAATATTCTTAAATATATTGATTCCTCAATCGCAGTAAGAATATTCCAGCATTAAAAGTGATTGTTTCGACATTCGTTATGTCGATTATTATTCCTAATACCCTTCGTAACGAGCATTCCATTTAGATCTATTTTCACAAGCTATTTTCCAATAGGCAAACGAAAATCATAATCAAGAATCTAATTCCCAATAGAATTAAGCATTAAATATAAAATAGAAAACCAAAAGCAATAGAACAAAAGTACCATATATATATATATATATATGACAAGCGTACGTCGAGGTTTGATTCGACTACATCCAATCCTAATGAAAAGTTTAGCTACACATGGTAGCCATTACGATCAAGCTTACAAAAAATAGAGGAAAGTAATGAAAAGAATAAGAGAAAAACATCTTGATGTTGTAACTGATTTATGATTTCTGATGGTGATCCCCTCCTAAGAACGTCTTCTTCAGTATTTATATTTTCATCAATTCGCTCAAGTGAATTAGTAATTCGTTCAAGCGAATTGCTTTTTTCACCTTGCTTGAGTGAGTTGTTCACTTAGGCGAGGTTACATATGCTCTATTTCTTCTATTCTCTATTTGCTTTAGCTAATTAGTGTCCACTCAAGTGAATTCCTTTTAATTAGCCTCTGGAAGAATTTCACTTGAGTGTAATTGACTCGCTCAAGTGAATTAGCTCCCTTCCTTCTTTTTTTCCTTATCCTTGTCATCTACAAATACAAAAAACTTAGGATGAAAATTACGTATTTAGATCAAAGCTCAAAACAATATCTAGATTCCCTATTGAACTGGTGTGAACCGGGGTCAACAATCTGGTGTGGGACCAGCCATAAAAGTCAACTATTTGGAGTGATTTGTACACTGGTACAGTAGGTATCTAGTTTATTTCCTTTATCTCAGTGGGTGAATAAAGGTCTTAAAGTCCTGGAGATCCTTCACACCCGGCTTTTGCGCTGATGAGGGGCGAAAAGTGGTGTCATCTGTGAGGATTCTCCGATGCTCAAGTCAATAACCAGCAATGGAAATCAAGGTTTCTCAATCGTAAGTTATGAATGAATCTAACGTACCAGAGTTATGAAATTATTGGTATTTATATACGTTCATGGAGAATGAAGAGTCTTTAGGGTTAGAGGACCAATAGTACACTGTGTAGTGTACGATTCTAACATACGACATGGGTGGCTCTGCGTCTCTTGTGAACGTTCCCTCATACCTGTACCTTGTACTTTCTATCGGGTGATATGGAAGTTTTCCGCTATGCGAGGCGTTGACCTGGACAATCCGGTATAGAAGAACATTTGATACGGATTAACAGTCTGGAGGTTTTTACCTGTGACACTGGTAAGCTGGCAAGAACAGATGAAATAATGCCCTTGCCCAAATGTTGGTATCGAGACTGGATCATTTGTCCCCTAGCTTATGTGAGGGACTGAGTAAGTTACTTATATGAGCTACGTTGCCTTGCCGAGTTACGGTTTTAGATACTGGCCCCAATGGCTTCTTTCCGGGGTTCCCTTTTGTAGGTATCGACACCGGTTTTAGATACTGCCTTGCTTTCGTGTAAATAACTTAGAAAATCTTTTAAACTTTACAAACATTGGCTTTTGAAATTTGTAACTCCTAAGCATTGAGACGTCACTAATGATGAGCAGTTATTGCCATTTACACATGAGTAATGTTGGTTACAACCACGAGGATAGTAAACTGTCATGGGTCACGGGTCATGGGCCTAAAATTCAAATATTCTGGCCTATTAGATTTAAACTTTTCACGAAACGACACCCCTTTCACGCCCCTGGCTCAAAACGACACTGTCATTTATCCCTGAAGCACTGTGTTTTCTTACAAATGATGTGTCCCCGGTCTGGTGGTTATTCCCCCTCCATATCTATAAAAGGGGGATTCAGGCACTTTATGGAAATCACTTTGCTTTTCACCTAAGGAAACTCTGCTCAAATCTCTCCCTGAAGAAGAAGCTGTTTCTGCATTCTTAGTGAAGTTCTTCACCATCTCCTTCGGTTACATTCTTCTACATTAGTGTAATCACTATGTGCTCTAGGCAAGATGGCGTTGGTCCTATTCATAGAGGGGGAAGAGTCCTTGCAAGGACCTCAGGTTATCATGGAGGAAGGATTTCTATAAATCCTTTGAGAGCTGAGCCACGTCGTCCAACGAGAGGGAATACGTCTTACTCGAGGTGAAGGGTGGTACTACCCCCTTCAGACTTCTGCTCAAGGGCTAGCCATTCTTCTAGGAGCGAGGTGAGTACCGGCTGTTATCTCTCTGACAATGTGGCTTTTTACAGTGGGCCCAGATTTTCAACCATGCCATTCATAAAATGGCTGGCAAAGGAACCTATGGACAAACCACCATTCTTAAGACCACCGTAGGGTGCAGAAATGTAGTGGCACACTGGTTGGATTGGGTAAAGCTCCAGGCGATGCACCCCTATTGTTGGGTAGAAGATGAAGTATGTGAAATGGCATCCCGACATGCCAGGGAAGATAGAGCAAGGCTCTCTCCAAGGTTCACAGTGTTCGCGGAAGAACGGCTGAGAGAACGGTATTGGATACTTGCACCCCATCCTGCTTACAGAATATGCCATGCTATGCAAGAAGATCGCTCCATGTATATGCACAATTTTGTCTTCTTAAGCTTGGAAGTGTGTTTTCCCTTGACGGAGTTCCAGATGGGAGTTTTAAGATTCCTGGAATATGCCCCTTCCCAGGTGCATCCCAAATGATGAGGTCTTATCCGTGCACTGGAGGTGCTAGGAGAGTATTTCAATTTCACACCCACGGTAGCAATGTTTTTCTATTACTGCCAGGTGGTACGCTGGGCAAATAAGAAGGGTGGAATAAGCTTCGTCACTCTCCGGTGTAACTAAAATCTAGTAAATTTTGAGGCCTACACGGAGTCTGCCAAGATAGATGGTGGATCCTTCAAATCTTAATACACAAGGATCCGGGTTCAGTCGAACAAGCCGGTCTTCTGGAAGGTGGAGGAGGGCCTCATCAAATTCCCGGTGAGCTAGACCTATGAGCACTTCCTGCTCACCTCTCAAGCTTACTTCACGGAGGAACATGAACTATCTCCTCACTTTATAACGGTGTTAGCCTCCCTTGAGTCATACACTACATCCTGCAAAGTGTTTTCTTGCAAACGTCTTATGGGGAGCGATTCCATCTGGAATGAATATCTTAGTAATTCATAATTCCTTGCCTTTAATCATCTGATTGTTGATATTTACTATACTCGAAACTAACTGTATTTTTGTTTGTTTACGCAAAGCAAATAGAAGAACTATCCTCCGCCATGAACAATTTAAAATCTATAATCATCGATACGCACCTGTCCGCTGGAGAGAACAATATCCAATCAAAGAGGAATGCCGTCAGGGAATAAGCTGAAACCTTCCTCCTGACCTCATCTGTAATCGGTGAGATTCCTCTAACAGAAGGAAATGACAAGGCTGGGAAACCAAGTGAGTAAGCTGGGTAACCCCAGGCAGAGCTAGGAAGGAAGAAGAAGAAGAAGAAGAAGATCCGCCACGACGCTGGAGCGGAGGAATCTTATCATCCTCCACCGGAAAAAAGGTAAAGGACGTTGGAGGATACTGGTATGACCAGCGCTTCAAAGGGAGAAAAGGTGGAGACCACGACTACGACCTCTCCAAAACCCACTTTTGGGGCAGGGCCAAAGCCCTCTACTAGCCACTCTTTCCCATTGGTGTCTAGCTCTTCTCCCACTACCTCATTTTTAACGCTATTCCTCACATATGAGGGGCCCATGCCTACCACACTTCCAAAACCGAACTACAAGCTGAGGCCAACATTGGAAATTGAGGAAATCAAAGAAGCCTGTGAGGTTGTAAAGTGGCAGTTAGCTGAGATGTCCAGCCTTATCAACACTCTTAGTAAGATGGAGGACAACGTCACTACGGCTGACAAGCTGGGGGCCAAGGTGGAACAGCTGACAATTACCTCTACGAAAGACAGGACCACTATAAAGATCACTAAAGACTGTCTAAAAAAATCTAAGGAGTACTTTGAGGGACTAGAGTTAGACGTCGGTGGGCTAAAGTATACTGTAAGGACGCTGGAGGGGACGGTGTCCAAGCTACAGGAGGAGGCCAAAGAAGTTTCCCAGCTAAAGGAGGACATTAAAGCAAATAAGGAAAAATCCACTAAGCTAAGCGAGGACTTACAGGCCTTAGAGGCTAAGCTCTCTAAACAAGCTGAGGAGTGGGCCCTGAGGAAGAAAAAACTGCTTTGTCAGATTAAAGATCTGAAGCTAGAAAGTTCCGACACTGATCAGCATGAGGATGAAAATGCCCAGTTGAGGGAGAATCTAGCCGCTGCTACTGCTTAGGCCAAAGACGCTATAGATATCTGTACTTTAGTGGTGGATGAATCCTTTGAGCTGGAGGTGCGTCAAATTTTTTATAGAAATCTTGACGTGAGATTTAACCTTAATGGAATACATCCTTTTTATGAATTTCATGAAGGAAAGTTGGTGGCTGTGAAGGATGACCAGCATGTCAAACCAGACTATGTCCTATATGCACTGCCACCTCTCCCCGAGGGTCACAGCATGGAGCCTCTACCTGCCACTCCTGGTCTTAAGGGTGTTAAAGAAGAGACCCAAAGAGAGGATACTGGAGGGAATGAGATCACGGAGGACAAAGCCGGAGAGAAGGGCAAGGCCCCAGAGGACGCCCAATCACATAAAGAAATTCCCAACGACGCTCCTCCCTCTTCATTGAATTTAATAAATGAGGCTGTGTTCTGGGATCAGCTCCGATATTAAAAACTTTTACATGTTATACAAGCTGTGTTCCAGGATCAGCTTCGGTGTTTACAATTTCTCTTAGCATACATACAACCTTCCTTTCTGCTATGGCGACCCTCTTGATATTTTTCTGCATATCTCACTGTATAATTAACGAGATGTTTACCTTAGAGCTTTCTCATAAGGGTTTTAATTTTCTTACTTCGCCTTAAACTTACGTGTTTGTTTATACAACGTCATTCTTTAAAAGTCATTCTTGTTATTCTGCACAAAAAATAATTGGCACCGCTCATTGGGGTTTGGCATGGCCTTGAATAAGGACTAATCCTTGCCTCTCATCAAGGTGAAATTACTTGAAGTGTCGTTCATAGAGTTATGTCATCAATTACAGTATATGCAATTGAGACTATCCATCCAGAGGATTATTTGTCTTGGCAAATTACAAAATAGGTAATTGGGGTGCCACTCGTTGGGGTCCAGTATGGCCTTAATTAAGGACCAATCCTCGCCACTCGTCGGGGCTATTTTCCACGTCGTTCATCAGGCCATGTTGTCAGTTAAAAATTAGGTAACTTAGATGAGAAATTAACTTGCACCCTACATTGGGGTCCGGTACGGCCTTAAATAAGGTCCAATCCTCGTCTTTCTTTGGGGTGAAGTTTCATCTGGCTATTGTTCATAGAGTTGTATCGTCAATTACAGAATGCGTAATTGAGATTATTCATCTGGAGGGTCATGTCCACACCGTTCACAAAGCTTAAAGACATAAAGTAAAAAATAGTAACAAGATAATTGAAATTGACAATGAACTTTCTCATTACAAAATGAATAATGTACAATTGAAGCGTAGTTGGGGTCATGCCTCATTAAAACCTTCTTGAGAACAATCTAATATGAAAGTGCTCAAGGTAGGAAAAAGAGTACATGCCTGCTTACCAACTAGCTATAATAAACTCTTAAATTCTATACATTCCATTTGTTACGAATCGCTGTGCCGTCGAGGTTTTCCAAACAGGATGATCCTTTTCCAGCAATCTCAGATACGCGATAAGGGCCTTCCCAAGTAGGTGTCAACTTACCCTGGTGCGTAAATTTATTCCCCACGCATGCTTTTCTCAACACCAAATCTCCAAAATTAAAAGCTCTATGTTGGACGCGCTTATTGTATCTTAGGGCGGCCTTTGCTTTGATAGCCCGGTCTCTAACATATGCATCCTCCTTGAGCTCTTGGACAACATCGAGTTTTAAAGCTAGATTAGAGTTATTATTTTCCTCTGAGAAGTACTCTACCCTTGTCGAGGTTAGATGAAGCTCTACCGATATCACGGCCTCGACACCATAGGTGAGACGGTATAGGGACTCATTTGTTGAAGAGTACAAACTGGTGCGGTAGGCCCAGAGGATGTGGCATAACTGGTTGGTCCAATCACCCTTTGCTTTTCCCAATCACTTCTTGAGGCCTTTCAACGCTTCTCTACTAGCTACCTCAGCTTGATCATTGATCTACGAATGTTCAACAGATGAGAAAATTTAGACTATCCCCAATCCTACCAATAACTCTGTGAACTTCTTGTCAGTAAACTGGGTGTCGTTGTTAGTGACGATCCGTGCTGGTACCCCAAATCGTGCTATGATATTTTCATACACAAAACGCCTGGTCCAGCCTGAAGTGATGTGAACCACAGGTTTTGGCTTAATCCACTTGGTGAAGTAATCAAACCTCACAATGAGGTACTTAATGCCCCCAGGAGCAGTAGAGAATGGGCCCAAGATGTCCAAACCCCATTGGGAAAAGGGCCAAGGCACCGTGGAAGTGGATAGCTCCTCAACTGGTGTATGATGAAGGTTAGCAAACCTTTGACAAGGATCACACTTCTTTATAAATTCTTTACAATCATTTTTAATTTCGGGCCACCAATAACCAGCCCTCAAAATCTTCCTCATCAAGCTTCACCCTCCATAGTGGTGTCCGCACTAGCCTTCATGCACTTCTTCCATGACATCCTGCACCTTGTTTTCATTGAGACACCGGAGATAGGGCATAGAGAAACCTCTTTTGAATAACATGCCATCCACCATTATGAAATAAGGCAGCTTCCTCTTTATTATCTTCTTCTCTGCCTCATCAGTGGGTAGTTGTCCATTTACCAAGTATTGAACAAAAGGGGCTACCCACGAATCATCATTGAATGCTCTACTAGTTATGGCCATGTGCAATGGGGTTAGTAGGATGCTCAGAGTAGTTAAAGTGTTCCAGACCACGGTGGTGGTGCTCCCAAGCTGCTTCATGCTAGCTAATCTCTAGAGGATATCTGCCTTGGTGTTATCCTCTCTTGGCACATCCTTAAACTTCAACACCATAAATCACTTCTTCAGCTCATTCACATAGTTCACCGGCTGTGAATCACTACAAAGGGTCACCTCGAAAGCTCTGATATCTAATGCTGCTTTGAGTCTGATGAGACAAGCTTCGTACTCAGCATGGTTGTTGGAAGTTTTAAAGCTAAAGCGCAATGAAATTTCTAAAGGCACCCCTTCATCGCTTTCAACTACACGTCGGTGCCACTTCCTTTACAATTGGAGGAACCATCTACGTACAATATCTAATGAGAATGGCGAGTAGCTGGGCCCACTCTAGTCATTTATACCATAAATTCTATCAACACTTGAGCCTTTATAGCACCACGAGGTTCATACGACACATTGAATTCTGAGAGCTCAACAGACCACTTAATCATCCTTCCAGCCAAGTCTAGCTTGCTCAAAATAGAACGGAGGGTAAAATCCATCCTTACAACAATAGGATGGGCATGGAAATATGGCCTCAAACACCTGGAGGCCCAAACGACTGCCAGGGTAACTTTTTCAACTTTTTGATACTAACCCTCTGCACCTTGCAATGTCTTTCCTGTAAAGTACACTAGCCTTTGTCCCTTCAGGGTCTCTTTCACCAGGGCCACCCCTAGGGCCTTCTCCGAAACTGCCAAATATAAAACTAACAACTCTCCGCAGCCAGGCTTCACCAAGATAGGTGGTCTGGATAACACCTCTTTCAACTCCTAAAAAGCTCACTCCTGCTCCTCTGCCCACTCAAACTTCTTGGATTTCTTCAAAATCTTGTATAGGGGGAGAGATCTATGCGCCATCTTGGGCACGAATCGTGCCAAAGCCGCCACCTTCCTGTTCAACGATTGAACTTTCCTTAGGTTCTTGGGGCTCTGCAAGTCTAAGATTGCTTGGCATATGCCCGGATTTGCTTCTATTCCATATTGGGTTAACATGAAACCCAGAAATTTGCAAGCAAGCACAACAAAAGTGCACCTCAAGGGGTTTAAGCTCATATTGTACTACCTCAAATGCGTAAAGACCTGGTGTAGATCCTCAACATGATTGCCCCTAGTCGGGGTCTTGGCAAAAATGTTGTCAATGTATACCTCCACCAGTTTGGTGTGCATACCTTTAAAAACTTTATTGATCATCTGCTGGTATGTTGCTCCAGCATTCTTTAGACCAAAGGGCATGATGGTGTAATAAAAAACACCATGGTCATTGATGAAAGCTGTCTTCTTTTGATCCTTTTCCCACATTAGAATCTGATTGTACCCCGAATATGCATCCATAAATGACAAGTATTGGTAACCAGATGAGTCATCAACCATCCTGTCGATGTTTGGGAGAGGGTATGGATCCTTTGGGAAACAACGGTTTGAGTTAACATAGTCTGTAACCATTCTTCATTTACCATTAGCCTTTTACATCATCACCACGTTGGAGAGTGAAAAGGAGTGCTAGATTTCCCTGATGAAACCGACCTTCAAGAGCTCCTCTGTTTGCTCACACAGGCTTTCTGCTTCTCCAGACCCAACCTCCGGTTATTTTGGCAACCAGTCTCATCTTGGAATAGACGGATAACTTGTAGCAACAAAAATTAGGGTACATCCCAGACATGTCAGCAACAATCCATGCAAAAAGGTCTTTAAACTCATCAAGGAGTGCAAGTACGCTTTTCTCCATAGTAGCCCCCAACTTGTCATTTATATTTGTTACCTTCTCTAGACTATCCCCAACTACGATTTCCCTGGAACCTTCCTTTGGCGTTGGCTTTGAAGGATTAAGAGGATTAATCTTAAGCTCTGCCCTACGGTCAAGATCAATAAGGCTGACAGATCCAGACGCAGTTCCTCCATCATTCAGCTTCCTCTTCTTGTTGAACACCTGTAATTTTACCAAGTTGAGGCTTAGGTTATAGCAGTATCTGGCCATCTCCTGATCACCCTGGATAGATCAAACATCATTGTCCTTATCAATGAACTTGATAAGGAGATGAGGCGTCGACATAATTGCTTCCATGGGGTTCAACGTGGACCGACCTATGATTCCATTATATGGTGATTCCACATTGATCACCAGTACTCTGGACTTTACCATCCGCGCTTCAGGCTCTCCCTCAAATGACACATACGTGTCCAGATAGCCTTTGGTAGGCTATTTGATCCATTAAAGGCCATCAGTTCCTGCGTATAAGCTAAAGATCAGAGTCATTAAAACTCATTCTTTTAAAGCAGTTATAAAAGATAACATTACAGGAACTCCCCTGATCAACAAGGATCCTCTTAACATCTTTGTTAGTGATAACAGCTACGATGACCACAACATCATCTCCTCCTGGTATGGTTGGGCCAAAGTCATCATCAAAAAAAAAATAATCAATGCCAACACACCGTCTTTGAATGGGTGGTTATCCCTGGGCTTCCCTTGAATAGATAGAATCATACGATGATGATTCTACCTAGCCGTTATCGATGCATATCCTACAACAAACCCTCCTGCGATCATATCAATCACCTCATAGCGGCCTCGCTGTTGTTGTTGGGGCACCTTCTCCTCTTGGGTTACTTCGGTGATAACTATTCCCTTCTGCTTCTCAGTGGCAGTAAAACACTCATCAGTGGAATGGCCAACCTACTCATGGAAATCATAATACTTACGTGGATTTCTGGGCCTCTTCAATAGAGCTAGCCTCCTGATCCTGTAAACACTAAAAGTAGGCCAACCCACTTCTCTCAGGATTTGCGTCAGTTTGGCGTTCAGTAGGGCGTAATTACTAAAGGCGGCTACGCACCTCTCCTGCTGGTGGGGTTGAGGGTTCCTAAAGTAGTCCTTCTAGAAGTTCTTTTCTGGCCTCCCCATTTCCCTTTTTTATGCGGCTGGGATACTAGAGCAACAGGCTTTGTTCTCGCCACTGTGGCCTCTAGATGTATCTCAATGCCAACATATTTAGAGGTCTTCCTCTGAAATTCCTTAAATGACAGCGTACGACTCTTTTCCAAAGATACAGCAAAAGCAGATTTAGGTTGAAGAGCCTCAATGATGATATGCAACTGTATGGCGTTTGTGAGATTGGGGACCATGGCTACCTCATTGTAGAACCTCTTCAGGAAATCCTTAAGAGTTTCGTTCTCTCCTTGCCTAATCTAGGCAAGGGTGTGTGACGTCCTGGGAACATCCCTGGAAATGACAAAGTGATCACTAAACACCATTCCCATTTCCTTCTAGGAATCTATTGAGCCTGGCGGAAGCCTCTTAAACCTGCTCGAAGCTTCCCCAATCAGTGTGCGAGGGAACATGCGACATATGACATCCTATACAGCTCCCAAGAATATTGCCTTATAGGCATAGGCATCTAAATGCTTACTCGGGTCCGTCTCACTCGCTCGTATACTTCCCTATGGATAGGGGTTGGGTTATCTGCAAGTACCTGGGAATAAACACGCTCATCAATCTTCTTGAAAAGGGACATTAAGCCTGTATGTCCCTGAAGCAGCTACTATTGGCTCCTTCCTCCTACCAATGAACCTATCGCCTGAGTCCTGGGTTTGCTCCCTCTCCTTGTATGTAGGGATTTTGGAATACTGGAAAGTAGTAGACTTGTCTCTTCCTGACGCCTCATGGGTCTCCTCAGCATGAGACACCACTTTCTCCTCAACCCGCCTTTGCTCTCGCCTCAGCTCTGCCAATTCCTCCTTAAGTTGTATGATGACTTCATCGTGGGGATCAGGCATTCCTGCAGGTATCATTCTTCATGAGCTCCTTACGGGAGACTCAAAGACTAGATGCCTGTTAACTTGGGCAATGACATCCTCCACGTTCCCCTCTAGGAAATCCCTAGCATTTCCTTTCATGGTAAACTATGAAACTTCTACGAAGAGTGGGAATAACTCTAACAGGTCCCACCGGGCGTGCCAATGAACTGGTTTGAACCAGAGTCAATAATCCGGTGTGGGACTAGCCATAAAAGTCAACTGTTTGGAGTGATTTGTACACCGGTACATTGGGTATCTGATATTATATTTTTTATTTTAGTGGGAAAATAAAGGTCTTAAAGTCCTGGAGATCCTTCATGCCAGGTTTTTGCATTGATAAGGGGCGAAAGGTGGTGTCACCTACGAAGATTCTCTGACGCTCAAGTCAGTAACCAGTAATGAAAATCAAGGTTTCTCAAGCGTAAGTTATGAATGAATCTAACGTACCAGAGTCATGAAATTATTGGTATTTATATACGTGCATGAAGAATGAAGAGTCTCTAGGGTTAGGGGACCAATAGTACACCGTGCAGTGTACGATTCAGACACACAACGCAGGTGGCTCCACGTCTCTTGCGAATGTTCCCCTGTACCTGTACCTTGTACTTTTTTCGGGTGACATAGAACTTTTTTGGCATGCGAGGCGCTAACCTGGAAAATCCGGTATAGAAGAACATCTGATACGGATTAACAATCTGGAGGTTTTTACCTACGACACCAGTGAGCTGGCAAGAACAGATTAAATGACGCCCTTCAACTGCGATGTGTCCCACAAGACGGGAGCGACGAACTCACCCCTTTGCTTGTATTGTTTATGTGCATGATATATGTGCTTAGATCGCGAACCTTTGTTCGAACAAGGGAAATGCCCTAGTTTTCCTTAAAGCAGGGGCCATCTCATGAAGTTGACATTAGAGTGGCGCGATGGAAGGGAGGTGTATATATCTAGGACAAAAATCTCACTCGTAGGATGTTCCAGCAAATCAAAAAAGAAGAGGATGATGCTGAATAAAGAAGATTAATGATAGTATGCTTAGAAGCTTAGTAGGGTTAGTAGGTGCCCTAGGTTAACCTTTTGTAATTTTTCCATTTTATGTGTCTTGTAAGGGAGACCAAGTAGGCTTCTAGAGATGTAATCATAGAACTCGGTATACAAAGCTTTATTCCATCTTAATGCCTGTTATTTACCACTTAACGCATTTTTCTTTCTAAGTTACATACCCTTTACATAATCCTTTCAAGAAAAATAATCACCTATTTTCAAAAATAAGTGACGCTACTTGATTATCTAAGGTAGAGTCTTGTTGAAATCTTGTAAGCTTACCTTGAATAATTAAGGGTGTAACATAATACATAGCTCCTATTTCCTTCATTTATCCCTTCCTAACTTTCACTTCACTTTCTCTATACTTTCTTCGCCTTCTCTTTAAAATTAAGTTTTTCTCTTCACTTTCTCTCCTAAATGTTCGATGATATCTTTTTTCTAATATTTTAATTATATGTAGCTAGTTTCTTCTTCTTAGCGTCTGTGGGAGAAACAAACACTAATGGAGTTTTTCTTTTTCTTCCATGGTTTTCAATATTTTAATCATGTGTAGCTAGCTAGTTTCTTTGTTAGAGATTTGATGGAATTTGAGTTTGATATGTAATTCCTTTTTAAGATTGAATCGATTCCTTAGTTCTTTGTTAATTGATAATTGTATATTTGACTTAATCTTTTGAACTGGTCATTCTTTAATTTTGAGTTTATACTCTCATTAGAATCTTAGATATCGAACTGTAGATCTCAATTAATCAACTTATATTGCATATACAGTTAGAACTTTATTATATGGTATGTGCAACCTTTTTATAAAATTCATGTTCTTATATGATGTTATAAAATGTTCTTTAAGGAATTAAAGTTAGTAAATTGGGAGTTTTTGTGTTAATATAACTAGGAAATTCTTTCTTTGTTAAATGTGAATTACCCGTTGGACTTAAGGGAAATGATATGGCCTAATCTTCAATCTTGTAGGCCAAAAGGGATGGATCTAGCTATCTTTCTTCAAAAGACCAAGGAATAAAAATTCAGAAGCATGAGGGAGGTAGGAGATGGAGTTGGAAGGATGATGGTGGAAATGGAATGGATTGGATGGATGTAAAGGATTGGACGCCATGTTGGGGAAGGATAAGTCCTACTTGCCACTCTAGGGGATGAGAGCCTAGAGATAAGAGCTTGCTAGAAGGGAAAACTCACTCTAGCCTAAAGGAGAGATAATACACTCACTAATTCACAAAAGTGTGTATATTCTTCAAAATGTAAGGTGTAAGAGTACATGGAGAGCATGGCCTTATATAGCCCACTAGAGAGTTAGGCTTAGGAATGGAGTATTGGGCTTCTAACATTTCCCTAGGCCTGTAACACCCTAATCTTTGCAAATGATAATTCCAAAACAATGAGGGAATTTTTTTTTTTTTTTACAAAAACAGCCACAACTTATTCAACATAGAAGGGAAGAGGTAGGCAAGGGAAAATAGAGAGCATTCACACACATATGGCAAATGACAGAAAAGCTAAGACTGGAACCGGTTCATTTGGTTTAATGTAACACACTAGCGCCTGGGCAGATTACACAACATCGTTGGCTCGCTCAGGCGAGATCTGATACCGCCTAGGCGGGGTATGGCCATGCAACAGCGGATGGAGAGGGAATTCACAAAAGAAACCCCATACCGGTCTTCACTCGTTTCTACGGGACTAACCCTTCCTCAAAGAAATACTAGGTGTTCAGCATAGGGAAACAGGTAAGGGAAGGGAGATGCACATGTGTATTAGTTTGGAGGAAAGGGGGACCTGAACTCATTCCGCCCAATTCAACTGGGTATGACAACGTCTGGGCGGACTCAACCACAACGCCCAAGTAGGGGTCAACACCGTTATCTGGGATGCATTAACGTAACAACGGAGGGAAGGGTATTTGGGCGGTGTTCCACACTGACACCTACTCGCTTCAGCGCAAGTCCTCACACTTGGGCGAACCGTTCTAGTCGTTCGGAACTCCATAACTTAGCCCTCCAAATTTATCCATACAGCGACACTCATACTCTACTCGGGAAGTGAGGGTTATCCCACTCGGGTTCCAGAACTCCTTCTCACTCGGACTTCCCATCTTTCACTCGGTTATCGATACCTTAAACTTAAAATCCAATCCACTCTAAACCACCATTCGAACTCCTCTCTCATAAGGGAATCACTCGAGGTTTTCACTCGGAAATATCAACTCTTCCTCACTCGGGATTTCATACTTACATTTACTCGGAAATCCTCAGGCCTATAATCATTCGAAAGCTAGCGACTGACTCACCCGGCATACCACCATTTAATCACACAGATTATAATTACCCTACGCTCATAAGACATCCTCATACAGTCCTCTTCACCGCTCAACCTCACTTACAGCATAGAAGAACACACAACATATACTTGTATAAACGAAAACATTCATATAATTACAAAAACTTCATCATGACTTTTGTTACCCAAAGCTGTCAAGTTTTAACGTAAGAACTACAACCAAAACACGAGCCGACCAAGGCTTAACAAAACGTTATACACAGTATTTATACATATACACATATACACATGTAGATATATGTTCCAATAGCGCTCTGATTCATTGTCCTGCACTCGCTTCTCCTTCATCCTTCTTTCCGAGAGATGTTCACTGAAAGTGTAGCCACTGCAGGGGTGAGCTTTTACATGTAAAATGACAATCAAGAACTCGGCATCAGTGTCAGCATGCACATTCACATTCATTCAATTGTTTTCAAATTAATTAAAGTTAGACACTGCAAAATGACATTTAAGACACACAGACAACACATACAGGTATTCCCCACCCTCGAAAACCATTCATAACACTCCACACACGTTATACGTACTACTCTAATCAACCTCATATCTACATGCATGCCTGCGGATCCGACTCGAGTGATGACTTTCAGTTACAGTTTTCCCCTCCCCTGGCCCCTCGTCCTTCAGCTCTTCCCGCGTGGTACCAGCCTCCCATTGGCGTCTTGAGACTCTTCTCTAGCTCCTACGGCTACCACGAGCTCCTTCGGAATCTAGCCGGGGTCTGTAATTGGAAGTCATTCCCTCGGGGCTCTTGACCTTCCACGGGTCGCCCCACTCTTACACATGCAGCTAAATGCATCTACCAACAAGCGTCATTACACCACCGATACCTCCTTCGTAACCATTAAGTAGGAACAGATTCGATGCAACCTTTATTCGCTTTTATTATTTACACCAATATGTTCAACCATCAGCAATCAAGTAATAGCATCTGACAAATCAACTAACAAGCACACATTCATATTCTCACAGCGTTAACAAGGATAGAACCATGCATATCATTCGTTATTATCAATACTAACATACTACTTTACCACCATCTAGATCACAAGCATTTATTGTTCAACCACTATAAAACACACGGAATCCAGAATCTCCAATCATGCATAGGATCCAATCATCACAAACACATGCACATACACTCAAGCAGAACATTCATCCGGTACCGTTCGTGGACCATGCATTTAACATGCAAGCACCCCCTACTTACGAAAGGGACTTCAAGAAGCTTTTCTGCTCTTTGACGTTGAATCTGACGCCCCTCTACTGATTCGTTCAGCCTTTCTCCACTCCGTCGTACTCTGCACTTGGCTCGGGGTTGGGGTGTTGTTCTTCCTCTGCTTTACGATCGTCCTTCACCTGCCGGGGCTCTGACCTTCTTCCCGCACTGTCGTCGTGACGGATAGAAACAGGGGAAAGGAAAGAAGATGGAGACAAAGAAGAAAAGAGAGAATGGAGTAGTGGGAGAAGTTGTTTGCACCCACGGTGATACTGAATACGCACCTATATACGCATGCGAGGGGGAAAGGAGTGGGATGGGAAAGAGTGAGTCGCAGACCACTCACACCTTCCGCCAATCACAGACAGCCACATCCCATCAATTAAGTCCAATTAACTTGTCATTAACTCTCAGGCTATATTGGTTATGATTAACAACTAATTCTTTACTTTCAATTTTTCTTATTATTTAATTTTTATTCGGTATCTAACTTCAAAACTAGGATGTTACAAGGCCCAATCACACAAAAGTAGAGAAAGATGGCCCAAATACAAGCCCAAATGGTAATTATAAGCCCAAAAGTAGCCTAATGACCATATAAGGTCCAAAACCTAACAAAATAACATCTAAAATTATTTATAAAGAGAAAACAAAGCTTTTTGGTCATGTCCTCATCATCCTCCCCTTATTCAAGAGGATTTGACCTTAAATCTTGTAGATTCAAAGGTAAGTCAACAGTAAACTTTCAAAGGAAAACAAAATGAGACCAAAATGAATAATAGGAACAATAGCAACTAGCAAATCAACCATACTAGATGTATTAGACCAAAAAGAAGTAAAATATAAATATCAACAAAAAATGCAATGAGGTGAATCCATAGAAATGCACATATAAAACTATGAGGTATCCCTAAAATCTTAGGGAGAAACCAAAATAAAGCATGTGTAAGTGAGATGACATATGAAGGAAATGTAAAGGCATAGATTATAGCACAAGACAAGTGTATATCATGCAAAATCATGTAATTGGATGACCTAAGAGGATCATATTGTGTAATTAAATCAAAACTAGGGCTTATGACACTAATGGCATGATAAGATGCTACTAATTCCTTACAAAAACCTTTACGTAAATGAATGTTATGAAGATGATGAAAATGAGTAAATGGTTCTATGAAAGTTTGAAGGAAAATGCTACTTGGTGAAGAAAAAGGTAAACATATACAAGTCTTAGAAACAAGTAAAACAAAACAAGAAATGACTCTTGGGAAGATTAAATCAAATGAGTTAAAATACATCCCTACACTATATGAACCTATAACAACTTTAAACATTTTACATGAAACTCTAATACTATTATGAACAATTAATGTTTTATCTATCCCATAGTTAAGAGAGAAATTTAGAGAAACTTCTTAAAAACCCAAAATGTATTGAAAATTTTTCCAAAATCCATGTAACTTGATAGGAAAGACAGAACATTAGCAGGAAAACAAGTAAGGGAAGAATGGGTTTTCAAAAATGGTTCAAAAGATTTGGTCACATCATTCCTACTTGTATGACTATTTACAAACAATTGAAAATCATGAGAAATTTTCAAAGCAAATAAAGAAGAATGTTTCTTAGATTCAACATTATCTTCTTTTTAAGATTTTCTATTTTTCTCTTTTTGATAAGAAGAACTAGAACATACTTCTTTATCCCTTTTTAACTTCATTTGAAGCTTATCTGCCAACACTTGCTAAGGAATCAAGGGATATAAAACAATTTTCTTATCATTGTGTTTAAAAGTGAGGGTGTTAAAGAACCCCTCGTGGGTGACCTTCCTATCAAACTGCCAAGGTCTACCTAAAAGTGTGTGGGTTGCTTCTATAGGAACTACATCATATTTAACCTCATTTTTATAAGATCCTATGGTGAAGGTTATCAAAACTTGCTTATTAACTAACATCTCACCTCTCTCATTTAACCATTAAAGCTTATATGATCTAGGGTGATTTATTAGGTCTAAGCCCATTTTATGTACTAACCTTTGACTAGCAACGTTAACATAACTTTTATTGTCCACAATGAGAGAACATAATTTTTCATTTATGTAACATCTTGTATAAAAGATGTTCTCTCTTTATGTACAATCATCAACTCTTACATGGCTTCCAAGTAATCTTCGAATCATGTAAAGTTCACCATCATCTCCCAAAATATGCTCACTGACATATGAGCTACTACTTGAGTCATCACTTGAAGACTAAACATCAAATTCAGCCTCTGATCGACTTGAGTAGTACCTATCATTTTTTAAAATCATGGTTCTTTTAGTAGGACAGTCTGAAGCAACATGACCTCTACCTAGGTATATAAAACATTTTATGGCAGAAGATTTGGAAAAAGAATGTTTGGATGAGAAATCATGTTTATCTTTGTTAGTCCTATATATTTTATCCTCTTTATGCAACTCACTTTTAATAAATAGAGAGGAAGTGACCATTCCCCTCTCCCTAGGGTTTCTTTCAAATTTGTTTTTCTTAAGGTTAGAATTCTCATTTCCTTTCCACTTAGGCCTAAAGGGTTGGTAGTCCCCTTTTCACCCATCCTTAGTAAGAAGAGTTGGTCATTCATTGTTCATAGTTATCTTCAAATTAGTTCTAGCATGTATATCATCATCATAGGATCTTATAAGATTAGCATATATCTTTACTCTTTTGAATTGTCATTTCCAAGAGTCATTTCATATATTCTCATGTTGCATAGTAGAAATTTTATAGGATTAACATTTTGTCCATCAATTAACATGCCAATTTCATTACATTTTTCACATATTATATATGATCATGTTTGTAACAGCCCTAGTTTTTAGAATAAAGGCCTAGACTCTCAGAATCTCTGAGAGTGCTTTGATAAGCTTTCTTGAGGAAGTTGAGGCTTTGGTCTAATCCCCTGAGTGCTATGATTGGAAGAAACAGTGAGGAAAACAGTTTCCAAGGTATTAATAAATAGCTAAGTATGAGAATAAGGGAAGGTGTGGTAGGAGACTAGAGATAATAAGAAGAATCAGCAGTTCTCGAGGAATAGAAACATGTAATGAGTGATAGAAGGAAAATAAGTGTAACACCTTAATTTTCAATTAGTGGATAAACCGAGACCAGGAAAATTTTTCTGAAATCAGAGGGGATTCAAAGGCAAAATGATTAGCTGAGAATTAAGGAGGGTAGAATTAGGAAAAGAAGGAAAGGAAAGGAATGCAAACCATCCACAAGGCAAACAGCGGAAGATGCAGGACGTGAACGAACCCAACAGCGCCTACTCGCTTAGGCGAGATTCAATATCGCTCAAGCGCGACAGCCCCACACGCTTAGGCGAAGTTCGCATAGCTTAAGCGTGACCCATCAGAGACCTTCCCTTCGCTCACACTCGCTGGAGCGAGCACTTAGCCGCTGAGGCGAGTAACTCTACTCGAAATTCCCATCAGTCGGGTTTCAGAATCTAAGTTCACTCGGAAAAGTCTTTACTCACGATTCATTCGGTCTAACCTTTACACTCACAAGCTCCTTTCGGAAGTTTACCACACACTTCATAACTTCATTCCTTCAAGCCGCAGATATTGACCACTTGGGAGATGATTCCCATAGTCATTTCACTCGGGTCCCACACATACGTTTCACTCAGAATATTCTTCACGGTCTTTTTATCACTCGGTATTTCACTCGTTTTTCACTCGGCACACCTAATCCTTCTTACTCAAGTCCTCTTACTAAGTCAAGTCTCACCTAAGAATCTTCTAGTTTCCCATAAGTTTACTACAATGGGTTTCACTCAGAATCTTATAGGTCACTCTTCAGTCGGAAAACACTCACTCGGAAGGTTCTCACTCGGAACATGTTGTTATTCTCCACTCGAGGAAATCCTAATAGTTTATTACTTTGAAGGTTTTTCAGGTCAATCCCCACTCAGAATTATACGACCTCATTCACTCGGAACTTCTAGACCTTTCTTCACTCAGGGTAAAGTCACTATCTCGCTTCCTACAACAATAACTTAGTTCCATTTTTTCCTAAGGTCATACTAACCTCCCACGCTCGGAAGTACTTATATAGGTATATCACTCGGATTTCTCACACAGCATAGAATAGATATACAGTATGATATAAATATATCTAGGAATGTATATAAATAATTACAAGCACATTGTCATACTCTCAACCCGAGAGAGTTTAAATTCTAATTTAAGAGACTAAGATCAAAATACGAGCCGGCCAAGGCTTAACCAAAACCTTATACACAGTATCTACATATATACAGATATTTCCATAGGGCACAAGCATTCCACTCGGCATGCAGCTCCACCTTCACTCGTTGCTCCGAGAGACATTCACTGAAAATATTGCCACAGTAGGGGGTGAGTATCTTAGATATTAAATGATAGATACTGACTCAGATTATTCCTCAGTTACGCAACAGTATAATATATACATACACAGCAATAATCAATAACATAATAATGCCAATTATTCAGATATACACAAAGCATTTACCGATCGGAATCCATTAACTATCACTCGGCTATATGCACTCATCATTTCATTAACATTATCACATGCGTAATCAAATTCCAATCAACATCAGCAGTACATATACACAGATTGTTTCACTCGGTTCCGCATTTGTGTGTAATCAGTTTTCATTCATTGCAACATAGGCTCCCAGCCTTCCATTCAGCTCCCAACTGCTTGGCCGTTTTACAGGTACCCAATCGTTTCCCCACACAGGTGACACCAACGCTCTCAGCGCCAACGACGGTGTTCACGGGCAGCCTGAGTCTCACTCAAAGGCTACCTTGAGTCCCACTCAAGGATTTATCAGCGTCTCACGCTTTATAACCGATGGTAGTGTCCCACACTACATGCTCCCAGCATTAACGCATCCCATGCGCCACACGCGGATTCAACACAGCACAGATTTCATACACAACTTTCATTCGGCAATACATGCATCACATGCAATAGGCACAATATATCATCAGACTCACTAAGTCAACATCTTCTCATATGCAATCAGCATTTCAAACTCAAAATAACATGCATGGCACTTAAGTCACACGGTAATCATCGGTATCACTTTAGCACAATCCTCTCATTCAACATTCAACACTTCTCAAAACTATCTACATGCAACTCATGGACGGAACTAAACATGCAATATTGGATTCATTAACATCATGCATCCGGGTATCACACACTCTTCATGCAAGCATAACACACCAAACAGAATACAGAACCAGTAATCATCAACACCCGGAACCCGTCCATAACCCATGCATTTAAGATTTAAGATACCCCCTACCAACAAGGTACTCCGAGAGGTTCCTCAGTTTTGATGTTGATCTTCTACTCTGTTCACCTCGTCCTCGCTCCCACTCGCTTGGTCTCCCTCGAGCACAGTCGCACCGGGGGAACAAGAAGCTGTTCGTCATCCCTTCGATGATCGTTCCTCTCCAGCCGAAGGAAGCTCTGACCTTCTGCGGCATCTTCATCGTGGGTTCCCAGAAACAGAGAATGGAGAACAGGGAAGAAGAAGGAGAAGAAAAACGAAGAAGACAAAGAGAGAACGAGGAGAAGAGAAGTAGCAGAGAGGAAGTCTGAAGAGAAAATGAATAATCAACAGTGGCACAGGACATATGTATATGCGTGCGAAGAGAAGGAGAGTGAGGTGGGAGTTCGTGAATCACAGCTCCACTCACGGCACACACCAATCACAAGCAGCCAGCCATTAACAATTAATCATAATTAATCTGCCATTATTTCCTTAAGTTAGATTGATTAAGTTGATTATAATTAACAAGTAATTTTCCACTTTGCAATTATTATTTTAATGGCTTAATTTCATTCAGTAATTAATTTTCAAAATTGGGATGTTACAATAAAAGATGAGTGATTGCGAGTATTATAAAATATTATAGATATTAAAAATTAATTGTTAATGATTAGTTACCTTATTAAACTGTGATTAATTTCTTCAACTACCCTTAACTGATTTATGTTTAGGCTAATAGGTTAATTAAGAGAAATTAGTAGAGATTTAATTAAAATAGATAATTTATAATTAATAACTAATAATTTGAAAAATATATATTATAATATTAAAAATTATTTTATTAAGTTTTTAATTAATTGATAATAAGTAATAATATTTAAATAATAAAATACTAAGGGTTTTCCCTGTGTTATATTGTGGGGCCTAATTACTGATCTTCTCTGGTAACTCGACCTGAGACTAGTAATCCATAAAGAAAACTAGTCCCAGTAGAGTTTCCTTGAAGTGGATTGAGGGTAACTGACTCTGTCTAACCGGACTAATCAGAACCTTCGACATCACCTATGTTTGATTCTGCATATACCTCAGAGTATCCGATGGTGACATGGTCAGTCCCTAACGGCTCGTTTCGATATTTTACGAATGTTTCCTAAAGAGTCCAAGACTTGATTCAGACTCTGTCATCCCCGTTTCTATGCTATCTTATTTCTTCAATTTCTCCTTAAAATTCGGCTTGCGCATCTTTAGTATTCTGGACCTAACTCTCCCAAATAAAGCTTGAATGGAATGACTCTGGTCTTGTTCACTTTGTTGCAAAGAGTTATTCAACCTCTATTTCTAGTCTCGATCCCCAATTCCTACTCTGTCATGCTCAAATTCGACGATTTTGTAAATTCACTTTAAAATCATGTTATTCACGTTTTTACTTTGCGCATGGTTTACTAAAAAATTCATAACTCCCTCGTCTGACCTTTGATTCGTGTAAACCTAGTGCCAAAATTTTTGTAACAAAATTATCAATGTTTTTTATACAGACATTAAGAGCTAGATCTTCCCAGATTGGTACAGTTTTGAAGATCTTTAAGGACATATGTTCATCACGTCACCATGCTGACTGGTTCCAGAAAAATAGGCATATCACCCTCTTCTGCTATTAGAATCGCTTTGTTCTTTATTTTATGAGGATCTATATCAAATAAATCTGAAAGTCTTGTGAAGGGAATGAAGACCAATTCTCAAAGGAAAATTACCACAAATTTATTTTTATAGCCCTACTTGGTTCAGGAATGATTAGAGCATCCTGTCTTGTTTCGAGCATATCTTGGGCTACCGATATTGGATTGTTGCAAATGATATATCAAATCAAAGGGAAAAAGAATATCTACAAGTTTTGTGTTAGGAATTTCTCGATATTCTTCCTCTACAAATTATCCCATATTTATTTTTAACATCCCTAATTTTTGGTTCCTAAAAATCCTACACACCTAAAACCATCAGGTACCAAATTAATTTTTCGACCACCAGTTTCTAGCCAACCACCACCACCAGCCACCTCCTGGGACAAGTGTCTCCCCAGGAGCACTCTGCCAATGCACGCCACCACCTTACCCCACTAGCTGCCTCCACCAAATTGTATTAAATGGTAACAACTTCATGATGATATATTCCTTTGCCTAGAATAAATTCAGCATTCCTTCATTCACGTTATTTCTCATGTAGGCCAAACCAATCCATAATTCCTTTCATCTAATTCTCCAAAACTATAGTAACCATTCTCCTCCTAAATCACCACCGTAAACCACCACAATAACCACCCTTAGCCACCAAAAATCACAAACACACCACCACAATCCACTTCCAACCATTTAAATTTCCACCTCCCTTCTTCTTGCTTCTTCAAAACGGTGACTAACCTCTTTCCATACAACCTTCATTTTCAAAATTCCTTGCTTACATTGGCTAGTGAAAAATCAATTCCACCCTTTTGCTTAGGAGCTTCAAAAACGTGAACCATCTAGGACCCATTCAAGGTGAGTTTGGCAAATTTTTCTCTTGGAGCTTGTTCTTGGAATCCTATGGTTCAAAATCAGTTTTTATTTGAAAAATAAATTGTTGTTACCTTGCTATTTTGAAGGCCAAATCGTCATTGTCCTCCTCCTTTTATAACCATGTTGATTATTTTAGGATCGGGAGTTATCGGTGAACGATCAGGGACGTTTGACGAAGTTTCGGCGAGCCCTCTTCTTTTCTTCCTCAAATCCATGAGCTACCATGAGGTAAGGGGAGTGTCTTTTTGGTTGATTGTGTCTTAGAATTGTCTCGTAACATTATTCTAGTACCTAGGGGTTATATTTTTAAGTTTTGTCGCAATCCAACAGTCGGATTTCAAAATATGGAATTTTTAATAATCAAGGATAATTTGGTTAAGTTAAAAATAAAATTTAGTATTTTATAAAATCTCATAATATGTGCCTCGACGATCGGGTAACCAAAAGAAATTTTATTGAAATTGGAGCCAAGATAGAAGAGTTACAGATTTTAGTGTTAGGCGGACTCGGTTAGTATTCGATATGGTTGTAGAGGTAAATTTTATATTTTTAGGTATCTTGATGTAATTTGTATAGAACTTAAGTTCACCACTTAGTGGTCGGAGTCGTTTTCAAGGAGTACACGAGTTTCGAGAAAATATTTCGAACATGACATTTTCGACAATCATTTTATTTTATCAGATTTCCAAAGATATTTTCTTGAGGTTATTCTAAAAATGGTAAAGTAATTAGGCTTAAGTAAAAGGTGGTAAGATAATAAATTAAATGATATAATAGAAATTAAAGAAATTATTAAGTGATTATATGCTTAATGGTTTAGTAAACATTAAAATATAATACTTAGATAAAGCGGTAATAACGAACGAGTAGAATAAGTAACTTAGAACGGTACAATATCTACGTGTTAGATATCACTAGAATTAAATCCTGTAATTTCACGAAGTTCATGTTAGAAATAAGGCTAAATTACTAAGATAAAATTAGAATAAATATAAATATAAGAACTAAACAAGTTAATACTCGGTGGGTTACTAATGAGAAAATAAACTAAGACAAGGAAATAAGTTAGTTAAAATGGACTTAGAAATAATTACTACTTGGGTTAAAGAAGAAGGTAATAAATAATAAGGTTAGTAATACTAGTTATAATTTATAAACCACTTTAATAAGGTTCACTAGACTAAGGGTTGAAATAACTAAATGAGTTATAGCATAACCAAGGTATATAATCGTTTATTAGACCAGTTAGATTAGACTAGAATAAACAGATGACAAAAATTAGCATACTTAGAGAATAACCAATAATTAACTGTGAGACGTGGATGAGGTAAACGTGCCTGGAGGACAAATAACACTTTAGTTAGTGATCTTACTTGGATAAGATATTAATTAACAATAACTGAGAAAGATAGTATATGTGCAGTTATCTCGAAAGAATGCTTAATCGAACATAAGAATTAGACCTGTAGACAAAGAGGCCATAATTCTTAGAAGGTAATACACTTCATAAAACACCACTTAATCTGTAAGGAGTGAACCTATAGAGGTAAGAGGTAACGAACAGTAAGGTGAGATTTATATGATGAATTGGTAGAATGAGTTATAAATGGATGGATGACATGATATTGTTTTAATGTTGATAAATTATATGAATTAATTAGTGATGATATTGTGATAGTCTAATCATACCATGAAATATACATTGTACAATATGATATGTGATGATGCATCAGAAGATAAAAATTATTATGTACCTGTCACCATAATGAGTCCCGTAATGAAAAGCGAAGTATACAATGTGGAAAATGATAAGTATGAGAAAGTGATGAATTGTACCCAATGTGTAAAGAGATGTTACGTTAGGTCATTTTCATTCTCAATTACCCAATCACTAAAGAAGTGAGTCGATTATATGTATATGGATGAGATAATATATGAAACCATACCCAACCTTCAAAAGCCTGACTACCATAATCCTTGACTTATTCATCTAACCCATAAAACTTACCCTTAGACTTGGATAATACCTATGCAACTAAGGGTATTGAGAATGGAAATGAATCATTACCGGGACCTTACCGGTGACAAGAATCAAGAGAAAGAATAAGATCTTGTGTGTCACATACATCATATATGAGAATGATTGATTAAGAAACTAGAGCACACACCGGGGTACGCTGAAGAACATTCACGTTCAATCTCTGCGGAGAATGTTGGGAGTACAACCGAGATAGAAACCGAATGGCATCAAAGTCGCGCTTGAGCCGGGTGAGATCATGCAAGCCTGGTGTACTTTGACTAAATGATGGAATGTAACTATAGTCGTGGAGAGCCAAGTCCTAGTATGATTGATATGATGAGATGGCCAATATTGAGTAGACCTATGATTGATATGATAAGTATGATTGATGAGATGAGAATGGGTCCACATGCATATATATGGACTAATAAGAAAGATGGATAATTTGAAATACATTAAAAGAATTCATGCATTGCATAACATTGATACATTGTAACTGTGATTACATAACTGTTGTGATAGAATCTATCTTGAATGTGGTAGAGATTAGTTATTAAACTGGGGTATGGTATTGGAAATGTTAGGAAAGTCAAAAAGGTGTGATATAACTTAAAATAACTAATTTTCCCCCTAAGTGCGAGAACCATGATTGTAATTTATTGATGCTTATGAGGGGACGTCAAGCATGAGATCCTCTGATTTGTTTGGAAGAGAGAGCTCGCCCTTACATCTATTGCAGACCACTGATTTACCTTCGTTCATATATTAGGTGTGAGCGCATGAAGATTATAATGGAAGGAGACCATAAACTCATTCCTATTGACATAGCGATGATGGATTCTACTGACCTCCCATTGATACCTACCCGATTACCAGTTATCATGGAGGTTCCAGAAGGCCATCCTAAAGATCAACCTCTAGGAGGTACTGGATCTACATCAACTGATGTGGCTATGGCTAACCCATAGATCTTCTTTCCCTGCCAGTCCAGCTTCCACCTGTAGAGTTCTTTGACGTAGTGGCAGCGTTAGCACCTCTTTCTACCCCGATAGCATTGGCAGCCGAGCCAGTAGGGATGTATGTACCAAATATAAAGATGGAGGATTTGGTTCCCCCTGTTGTTCCTGTCACCACTCATATGGATGTTTTCCTTGCTAGGACACAGTAGGACCAGTCTCGTAGATTCCTCAAACATGTGTTCAGGACTTACATGTATGGGGGTACCGAGCAGTTTCATGAAATGTCCCATGCTACAAGAGACTTGATGTGGGAGTCCTTTGATGCATACAACAATAGATATAGACAGCTTTCTTCACCCACGCTAGATTAGTCATCATCGAGCTCATGATCGTTATCAAATGCTGGACTTCTCTCTCTGTCACCATCCACTTTTAGGCCAGACTATCAAAATTCTCCTCTTAGTGATGACTAGAGACTGAAGAGTTATTTTCTGCCTTGTTTTATTTGTATGTATAGCCAGGGAGCCTGTATCCCCCTATAGTTCTAGTAGGATGGGACTAATGATGCTAGTATTTTGTATTGATGTATATACCTAACGATGTTACCCACCACTTGATGATGCTAATTCCTTTTAGTTTTACACTTTATTGGACTTAATGTTGATACTTTGGCTTTAGTTATTTGTTTTATAGTATTCCAGTTTTATGTTATAGTGTCGTTACGGTTTATGGTTTAAGTTTATAAAACAAATTTTTACACTTCCATATTTTTGTCAAAATAGTAACCTCTCCATTAAATAGAACAATCTAATGGAAGAGATTGTCCTAGTTAACCGAGGGTGTTACAATGTTGATATGATTTATTTTCATTAAGGATTATATAAAGAATTTTTGCCAACATTGCATGACATGCATACTTTAATACTAACTTTAGATGTCATTACTAACTATGATCCCTTTAGGATAATCCATCTTTTTGAGGATCAGTCAATATTTTGCTATATCTTACATGATCATATAACTACATCTACTCATATTTTCATTTTAGTGAATTTAGATAGTATCATGATTAAGTGTCATAAAGGTATCCATAGTTTCGCATGTGTGTTCTTATGGGAAATTTTGATTGTGTTCTTTGCCGATATTTCTTATATCATCCTTTCAAAAATAAAAAGGTTCGTGTTTGATCCTGGTGGTCAATACCGTACCTTGTTTCTTGTACCTTTTAGTTTTCTTTATTTTTTATTTTTGAACTCATTACTCTTTTTTCTTTTACAGGATTTGAGGACAAATCTTTTTTTAAGAGGGGAGGCATAATGAGGGCATAGTCTGTAAATAATTTTAATTATACTCAAAATAGTTTAGGTTTATTTTTGAATCACTTTTGGGCCGTTGTATATGCTTCGGGCCTTGTATTTAGCCATTTTATGTAGATTAGTTGCTTTTGGGCCTAAGGAAGAGTGGGAAGCCCAAGTTGCCTAGCTTGGCCACCACTCCACCTTGCCTATATAAAGCATACTTCTCCTTTATATTTGGAACCATTAATTTTGAATTTGAGATGAATACACTTTGAGTGTTTTATGAGTAGTGAGATATTCTCCTCTTTTTTAGGCTAGACAAAGTTCTAACCTTCTTCAAGCTCTTATCACTAGGTGACCATCCCTAGAGTGGCAAGCTAGAGACTTATCTAAGTTCCTTAGTGGCGTCTCCTTCATCATTTTCCATCTATTCCATAAACCTTCTGTCACACCCCAATTTTCTAGACCCGAATCCCGATGTAATTAAGATAATAATTAATAAAAATGCAAGTAAATTTTTTGCATTTAAAATAATTTCAAAAACACCATAAAGATTATATCGACCCGAACCACATAAAATCGAAGAGTAATATTTAATAATTTATTAACTGGATTGCTAATCAAAATGCCCACATATGTATACAAAATAATTTTAGTTTACAACGGAAGAAGATTATGTATACAGGGCACCCACCTAGTTCCATATATGAAGATATGGAAAAAGGCTTAAGCAATCATACAATTTCATAATATAAGCCTATTAGGCCACAATCGACTACGCACCTAAATCGTAATCATACATCATCAATTATAAGTAGCCTCTACTTGAGACATATTTATCATCATTCATAATTTAATTCATTACAACATATTTAACGATCGTTGGCGGCCAAGGCTTTGCGTTATAACTATTTACCTTCCTTAAAAACTTTAGCTCAAAGGCACACTCTCGTCCCATGACAACCCTGCATTACAATGCTAAAAAGGAGACAACATGGGAGAATGAGATATACATTTCAAATGACGAATATGAATACAATTGAGATTATATGCATATGTATATCAACATCATGTATACTTTGTTGAAATCATCATAATTCATTCATCCCAACAATATACATAAGTCATATTTATCAGTCAACTTATAGCAAAACAATACATATACACATCATTTCTTAATGCCACAATGGGCCAACATCATTGTCATCAACCGTCGATAAACAAGCCTTTCATTATATTAGGCCATCATATACTACATCATCTTATTCAATGTCATCTTATTCAATGTCATTTTGTTGTATTTATATTTTACATGTTGTCTTTAGGTATTTATTTACCCATCTCATCATCATTATATCTCAATCTCAATCATCATCAATCACCATCACCTTTTAGCATATCTCTATGCTATATGCAAATGCTCTTAGGCTAATGCATATGCACAATGGAATAACAACAACAAATGCAGATCTAACTGTAGGAAATATCATTATATCAAATGTAGGTCAAGCATAGGTGTGCTACTATGACCCTACTACTATAGTTTAATGTATACATATATCTCATAATGCATGCATAATCACCAATTTTACTGGTACCAAACCGCATCGCCCATATATAGCATTAGTCACCCCGTGACTTACAGATCAACAACATGGCCTCACTTGCCAAAAGTGCTACGGGCCCCACCCGAACACACATCGAGAGAGTCGTGCCCCGTCGAACACCGAGGTAACTTGCTCATCATAGAGTCGCCCGCCCACTGGGTCCGCCACATAGGGTGCCTCGTCACCAAACTATGGATAGCTTCGTGATTCCCAGAATCACTAGGGAATAACAACAATTCACCTGTGCACTGGGTCACCCTCCCACTGGGTTCGCCTATTAGAAGCCCTAACATTCCACATAAACAGCGTATGATATGCCATGGATGCAAATGCCAATCAATGCATTCTTACACTATGCATCCTATCATGCTACTCACCAATCATCATCATCAACACCAACAACACCATACAATCTTTTAGTGGATTTTAACATCATTGGTTTTAGCCATTGTCTTCAAGTTTTAGGTGTGACATTTTATTTCAAAACATTTTATATCATACATGCAAGTCAATACTTGCAACAATCATAATGGCACCAATATCATCAATAACATTCATCAACATCACTACATAATTTTCCTAGTGGATTTTTATCTCATTGATCGTTACCATTGTTTCATATATTAGTGTGGCATTACAACAATTCATCAATATAATTTAAACCACACATACACAAGATCACACTTGTATTCATCATAATGGCATTCAACAAATCATAAATAATAACAATCATCCGTCATTGCTCATTATCGACATTATCTTTGATTCATCGATTTATAACAAACACATTGTCATGCAATCATCCCCTCATTAACTTTATCATGATACAAGGGTGTGTCTTATAACCACATCATTTAACTTTTCATTATCAAACATCATAACATATCATTAGTGGTGTACATTTATGTTTTCATAACATATCATAGATACATATATATTTTCCAATGTCTCAATCAATATCAAACACCACCAAGACACACCATCATCATATACCCCTAATACAATCTCTTGTCTTTACATAAAAGGGTTTTGGGTAATAATAAGCTCATGACAAATTTTAACATTAATATATAGGAGGGAAGTTCCTTTTTAGTCTTAAAAATAGTGGGACATGTCATAAATATCACCTATTAGTCCCAATTTGATAACCATAAAAAGTTGGGTTCAAAACCCTCTTAAATTTAAATTTTAAAATGTAGTGGGTCCAATGTTTTACACCTAATAAGAGTTATAAAAATCCATTTAAGGAAAGACAAATTTTCACACCTCCGTAACATGATTATCTACAATTTCATGCAGAAGTTAGAGGCCAAAAATGTCATTAAGATTCCCAAACAGGTCAAAAACTGCAAAGGGATTACAGCTGTTGGAAAAATAGCATAACAGGGCCATGAATCGATTCAGCCTTGCATGAATTGATTCATGCGTCCCAAAATCTCAAAATTTGACAAACAGAGGGTGGTGAATCGATTCACACCCCCTTGAATCGATTCATACGTGCCTGGGCCCAAAACAGTGGAAACAGAGTGCCTTGAATCGATTCAAATCTCGTATGAATCGATTCAAGCATTGTGAAATTGAGGAGCAGTAAATCTAGTGAGTCTTGAATCAATTTAAGCCTTTGTATGAATGGATTCAAGCCCATTCAAAAGCCTCTGAATTGATTCAAATACTGTTTTGAATCGATTCATGACAACACAGACCCCTTTTTATGCCAAAAAAGTGAAATTTTTAAACTTCTAACCCCTCTAACTTTTTCATATGAATTCCAATGCCCACCAAATTTTAACACCAACTTATATATATTATTTATGACATTTAGCCACTAGCCACACCCAAAAGTTCTCAAAAATGAGTGACTTATATGCATAAATGCGTTTTATCTATGTCGAGGCACTTTTGTGCAACTCCAGGGCCTATTCTCATTGGAATTGGCCCATTGCAATTCCTACAAGTCATAAACTACATATATGGGCTATTGGAACTATAACATGCCATCAAAATCACATAAAACTCAATTTGACTCTATGAGTTCCTCAATTATGCAGTACCTTTCAATCTTATCATCAATACCATCTTAATGGCTATCACATTCAATGCCAAGCATCCACATAAATTCTTAATTCATAAAACATATACTTCATCCCCTCAAGGATGGTTCATTAACATATACATATTTCAACCCCTCATGGGTTATTCATCAAGAACACATTACTCCCATCAAAGGGACACTAAATATTCATCATTCACATATGTACAAATATATCATTCTTAATAGCCAATAATTTGCCACTCACATCATTTCACTATAAACATGGCAAGGCAAGCATGGGTACCATGACATATATAAATCACTAATTATTCTACTCATGCATTTGGAATGTAAAACTCCTCTCCTACCTAGAGAGAAGAAGCGTAATGATTCACGTACTCCAAAAGTTTCGCCATATTGTCCGAAATATAATCTCCTACGACCACACATAAATATACATGTATTCAATTTATGAGCCATCACAAGGCACCATCATAAATCTAAATAATTGCTAGCTCACCATAAAGCTTAATATCAAATCCTAGACTTGCTAAGACACCAATTCATACTATTGTGTTAGGTTTCGGGAATTCCTTTCCCAAAACCATGATTCTCTAAATCTAAAAGGGCTAACCATACCAAACAACAACAACATTTCTTTCATCATTCATAATGTATTCATCATTACTTAAACTATCCATTTGCCACTTAAATTCATCATGAGCCTCTTAGCTCTTTTCAAATCATTGTCAATCAACAATTTCATATATCATTTATCATGGCCCAATAACTCATCAACCCACTATGTTTATTTCATTAATCCCACTATCAATGACCATCACAAGCACAACATCATTACCTTAGTTTAAAATTCATCATCACCAATCAATAATCAATCTCATCCTTCTGAAAAACTCATTCCAAGAGCATAAATCATTTTCAACTATCAATTAAGCCAAAAGCCCCAATTTCCATGCTTAGGGTTTTCCTCTAAAATCACCCAACAACCATCATTTCCAACCATTTCATTTAATCATAATAACCTCATTAACCTCTCAATCTCATATATAAAATCACCCCAATATCAATAACTCACAATTTTCTCATGAATTTCTTAAAGCCCCAATATCCTAATTTCTAGGGTTTTCATCAACTATCCATAATCATCAATTTTAACCATTTATATGCATCCATAGGCTAACAATATTTGATTCTGATGATTATCAACATCAATAACAATCCCCAATAGTTATCCCATCTAGGGTTTGGTTTTTGATACCATTATTCATCAAAATAACCTCTAATCTCCTATCACAATACTTAAATAAACTCAAAATCATCAACAAAATCAATTGGTGATCAAAATCTTACCTCTTTCTCCTAGCTCAATGCCAAACATTAATATAATGGACAAGAGGAGAGGAAAAGAGCTTAAATCAACATCATCTCCTCAAGGTCCATGGTGCAACGAAAATGGAGAGGGAAGGAGGGCACACCATATTTAGGTTTTTAGAGGAGAAGAAGGAGAAGAAAATAGAATGAGGGAAGAAGAGAAAAGAGAACAATATCATAGCCTAAGGGAGAGAGAGCCAACGTGAAAATGAAAAGGGAAAAGAGTTTGGCAATTAAAATTTTACCCTTTTCATTAAAAGCTTTCCATTTTATAATAAACAAGATCTTCATTTGGGCTCAATACTTTATCTAAAAATTATTCTGAATATATATTCGGATTCCCGATAATATTCTTAACAACCCTGACCAAAGGCATCTCAATCGGAGATACTTGGTCCGATACCCATATTTTAACCAGGTAAAATTTTAGCTCCTTAAATCTCAATAAATTATAAATATCCATAATAATTCCCAATTTAATTATTTCCAACTTTTTGGGACATAAATCAACTCATGTATAACTATTTATTATTTATTCTCCTCAATTAATTATTTTTATAAATTTCAGGATGTTACACCTTCCAACCATCTTCCATGCTTCCAACTTTAATTCTTGATCTTAGGGTAACCTTTCTCCAAGATTTGAAGAAAGATAGCTAGATCCATCCCTCTTTGCCTACAAGATTGAAGTTTAGGCTATATCAGGAAATTAAGTCCTTATTAGGGATATTAATAAACTAGGTTACACATTGGGGGCCTATGACCTAACCTATTTAAGACCTAGTTTGACCTATCCTATTTAATACAAAGATCAAGTCAAGGCTTTTCCAAACGCCTATTTAATTAAATAGAGTAGGTTTAGGCTTTTAAAAAAACCTTTCTAATTTGTCAGTCCGGTATTTTAAGCTATTGTATTTTATTTTATAAAGAAATAAATGTAATATATTATATCTTATAAATACATATTATATCTGTCTTGGAATCTGAGGTCGATATCCACTGTCCTGACTGGAATCCTAGTTAGTCTCCTAACTGGAGTTACCTCACGTGCTCTTAATCTTACACCTTCTTAGTGGAGTACGGTATTATAAACCTCAGTTTAGTGGGAATCCAAGGCTCTTCGAGTAAAGGTGGTAATTAATGTCTTAATCCGCACTGGCGCTTCAAAACCACACCGGAGGGGTACCTGCAGAATATTCTCTAATGCTTAAGTCAGTACGATAACCAAAGTAATTTAAGGTTACGGAGGTAACTTACGGGAATTAGATCAGATTCCTTTCAATAATAAATGAGTTGTATTTATAGGGTTTACCTTAGTTTTGGAAGTGATTTGACTATCTTCCTAACTTACTGTAGATACAGTCTCTACAGGGTCAGGTTGCCAATACCTCTTCTAACTGATTGTCAGATTGTCAGTCATCGACCGGGGTTGAGGGGAAAGAACCGTAGTCAACATATGACTTAGGACTCCGGTTGTAATTTTACCAGTTCTTATTGGTGATATGGCATGATGCATTCGGACTTCGTCCAGTACTGTTACCACCCCGGATCACATAGTTTGTAAAATTAAATTTTGTTAGAATCATATTTAGTTTAAAAACTAATAATTAAATGTATATTATACTTATGTTGTTAGACTTTTAGAAACAAATTAATTTGTTTAAGATACTTTTATTGACCTATTTAGTATATATTTATTTATATTTTCATTAACATAAACTTAAATTGGGCCACAACATTTCATATTCGACTCCATCTTATGGGCCGCGACAGTTAAACTTCAGCCTATGCTCTTTTTCTGCCTATAAAAGCAGGTGCCCTCACTACTTCATTCTACTTCTTTATCGAAACTCTACTTAACCGTCCTTCAGCTTTTGCTCTCACCTCGTCCTGGCTCGTACTAGAAGAACCGCTCGCATTATCCCCACAGGCAGCCTTCAAAATTCTTCTTATTTACCATGTCTTCCTTTTCTTCTAACCACGGCCAGGAACAAGATTCCGCTTATGAAATTGTTTCAAACCTTTCAATTTCTTGGCCAACCAAGGTTCCTCGTCATAGACCTCGGCTCACTCAAACGGACATCCGTCGGTGGATGACTCCAATTAACTTGGGCTCAACCTCCCGAGCGGAGTCTTCCACTTCTGGGGTTCAAAATCCCCCTCCACCCTTTCCTTCTGTGTCTCCGGACCAGAGTGAGAATTCTAGCGTAGTGCATTACTACGCTAATGATACTGACTTTTACTCCCTGTACTTTTTTTATAACACGTAATGACAATGGATGCCTCTGGCTCATCAACCTTACGAAATGACCCCGACGATACCTTCATGATAGCGGATAAAGTAAACTGGCTAGCTCGGAAAGCCGAAGACCCTTATTTCTACGTTTCCCAGGATATTCTTCCAATTTACAGCCGCCTTGCTCAACCCACGGATAGAGTAGAACTGGAGCTGGAGTATCACTAGCGCGCCAAAAAGTACGCCAATTCTTTTACCCTCTTTGCCCCTACCATCACAGAGCGGATCTATCACATTCCAAAGGACCGCTTCCTCTACTTTCATGACTACACTATCAACAAGGTGGGAGTTCGGTTCCCCTTGAATAAATTTGAAATGGGGGTACTGTAGTTTCTGGACATCGTCCCCAACCAGCTTCACCCGAACGGTTGGGCCCCCATCCTCTCTCTGGAAGTTTTGGGTAAGCATTTAGGCTTTACCCCCACTGTCACCATCTTCTTCCGATATGCCCGAGTGATGCGTCGAGGTGGAACGGATGGGATTTGTTAATTTACGGTGTCAAAGTGACATCATCAATTTTGAAGCCTTCGCTGAATCCTACAAGATCGCCTAAGGCTCCTTCAAGAACTCCTACCTGAAACTCTTCATTAAAGGTAAAGGGCAGCCGTTCTGGAAGGACAAAAAAGGCCGATTCAGGATTCACACCAGTTAGACTCATAAGCATTTTCTGCTGGAGAGTATGGCCTATGCTGTTGAACAGTCCTTCCTTTCAGAGTCTGCAAAGGTGGTGGTTGACACCCTTCACAACATCTCCCGGGGTGCCCCTATTAAGTGTCGTTCTTTTCTTGGCTCAGCTGAGACACAGGACGATTACCTTAATCGCCTGGGTAGATACCCATTCCCTTACTATTTATTTATATATATATTATTATATATATATATATTTATTACTATGGTTGTTTTAACTGTTGCTTGCATGTTTAAATAACTTAAATGATATTACTTAAATATTTTTATTAAATTACTAATACTCTAATTAATTAATCTCTGTTATTATAAGTATTATCAAACACACTTACTATTATTCTAACCATCACTATTACTCACATAATTAAAGCAAGGGTATTCGCCTTATATTCATAAAATCTAAAATATAACTCAGCCATTATACACAAGCAAGTCAGCGTAGCCTAGTCATCAATAAACATAAACTTGTCACGAAATCAAGATATTCGGTCTTAAGGACCTAGCACACAAAACAAGGGTTATTACAAATTGGCCTTCGTGTCCTTCATTAAAGTTGTAGGGAATTGAGTTTAGAAAATTTTTCCAAAAGAATCGTTCAATTTCATGGCCATACAATGAGAAACACAGAAAACACCGAACATAATGTAGGTTGTCTCTAAGAAAACGTGAATCAGTGTTGTATTTTAAATTCTAGGATTTATTGAGCAAGAATGGGCTTTTGAGATCAACATCAAAGTTGTAGATAATTTTGATACAGAAATTTTGGGACAAGAATATCTTAATTCTAATAACGGGAGAAGAAATTATGCCTAAAATACGTACAGGTGCGCAGTTTGGCCTATACGATTAACTCAAAAATAAAGCCTTCGGGGTTAGGCGGCCGAAAACGGGCACCGAGCCCTTCATGAAAACTATGAGAATGGTACAAGGGATATACCGAGGTTAAATGACTCGGCTCAAACCCTCTAGGTACCCTCTTAGCCAGAACCAAGGAAATTGCACAATTTCAATAACTTAAAATAATATAATCTAAATATTCCCATTAAATCACTAAATCCTCTTAATTAATTAAATGTTTTTATTATTAGTATTATTATTAACATTATTATTACTATTATTATCATTCACATAATTAAAGTAAAGATAATCGCCTCTAGTTCATTAAATCTTTTTTTTAGAATACTAATCAGCTATCACACGCAAGCAGGTCGGCTGTAGCTCAGTCATCAATCACATAGAATTTAACATATAAACAAGGTATCCGGTCTCAGGGACCCATTACACAAAATGAAGGTTGTTACCCTACTGCATTCCGAACTGCCTTATCACTTGGTCTAGCTAGTGTCATTCAACTATGTTGGTGCACAAAAGGGGAACCACGGCTCTCCAGGTCTTTGACCCTTCAACATATTGTAGGGCAACATTTATAGGATATCTTCATCGTAAGGGGCCCACACTATCTAAATTCAAACATAAATGTCATAAAAATTCCATACTCAATAGTCAAACTAAATTCGGTCCAATAATTCTTACCTCATCGTATTTCATTTGGTCAAAAGCACGACAATAGAAATCAATATCTTGTCTCACAATCTTGAAGGTTTCAAAACCCAACCACCTATAAAGATAAATCATCATCACATCCATGTAATAACATTTGCATAACATGTTATGGTTTACTACGTAATTTACCTTGTAGCATACAGTGTACCATGGGGCCTATCACGACGACGAACATTCGAAGCAATAGATGGGAACCTATCCTATGCCTAAACCTAAAGTAAAAGGTGAAGACCACAAATTGACACTCGATCATAATCAGTAGACTTACACCTCTCACGATACAAATAGCTAAGTGTTGCGGAACCCTAATTGTACTCCCTACACCTATCAAGATCGTCAAGCAACGGTAAGTACTTCAAGGACACCCTACTACTTGAATGATCAGGGAACACAACACCGCTGAGAAAACGTAGTATATATGCTCGGGTAAACCTCACCAGCTGAACATCATCCCCAACATGATCTTCAATATTGGCGAAGTTGTCAGATAACCACTTCATCTTCAAACACCTAACATGTATAACATCTTCAGGGGGTAGATACCTAACAAATTTTGCACTGCAGCACTCCAATCTCAAGCAATTGTATTAGTTATCTCAGGTCGGCCATTTACTCAAAGCCCTACCTAGTTTGCCATATCCTGGAGTGTGATGGTACATTCACTAGGTGGCATATGGAAAGTATATGTTTCTAGTCTCCATCTTTCCACTAAAGCAGATAACAATGCAGGCTCAACCTGAAAAAAATATAGTTGTGCAATCCCCAAAAAACCAGCTCTATTTAAGAATGGAACTATTTTCTCTGGGACCCTTCCACCTCAAAAAGTTAATGCATGCCTACATTTTAGTATACGGTCTAGTTTCCCATTCTAAACTAATTCTAACACATGAACATTTTGAAATCACAAAAGTGATGGATTTTCAGGACCATGGCTGACTTCATTAAAGAAGATTTTGTGTCCATTCTATAATACAGACAAAATAAATCATCTCATAATGTCATCATACAAATAATTTGTCTAAAAAATATCAACTTTATTAAAATAAACTACATGTATAATTCTTGTCTAAAAAATACCAACTTTATTAAATAATATGCTATTCTAACCAAATTTTCCCATAAAATACTTACATTATACCACATAGACTACTTACAAAACAAAAGTGGACTACTCCAAGAAACCAACAAGCAAACTGTAACATCCCAAATTTTATAAAAATGATTAAATATGAGGAATAAATATTAAATAATTATAAATGGGTGAATAAGTGTCCTAAAAATATTGAAATAAGTAAATTGATATTTATGAGGATTATTTATAATTTATTGAGGCTTTAAGAGTTAAAATTTATACCCGGTTAAAATAAGGGTGTCAGACCAAGTATCTCTGATTGAGGTGCCGTTGGTCAGGGCTGTTAAGGATATTATTGGGAATCCGAATCTATATTCGGAATAATTTTTAGATAAAGTATTGAGCCCAAACGGAGATCTTGTGTATTATAAAATAAAGAAATTGTTAATGAGGGTTAAACCTTAAAATAAAAAAAATCCCTCCCCCTTCTCTCAATTCCATGTTACTTCTTCTTTTTCTTATTCTCTTTCTCTTCATTTCCTCTTCCACTCATCTCCTTCTCCCTCTTCTAAAAACCCTAAGCATAGTGGTGTACCTTCTCCCTCTCCATTTTCATTTTACTTCAAGCTTGGAAGAGATGACAATGATGATTAGAAGCTCTCCCTCTCCCCTTGTATTTTCATCTCCCTCTCTCCCTCTCTTGGAGCTCTCTCCATTTTTGGCTTGAGGTAAGTTTCCTCACCATTTTCTTGAATTCTAGCCCTAGGTTATGGGTTGTTATAAATCTTGGGAGTGTATTGTGTATGGGTAGACGTTGGGAATCCATTAATGATGTGAAACCCTAAGGTGGGGTGTTTTTAGTGTGAGTTTTATGAGGGCCTTGGGGGGTACACGAAAATGGCATGAAAATGTGATGTGTAATGATGAGCATTTATGGTGGTTGTTGTGCTTTGATAAAACCCTAACCCTATGATTTGGGGGAAATGTAAAATATAAGTGGAAAATGTGTTTAATGATGTTAGAGAATATTGTTGATGAGGAGAAATAGCCATTGATGATGGTTGATGATTATTCATAATGATTGTTAGGTTTTGATAGAAACCTAGTCCTAAGGAATTGGGGAAAACATGTAATATTGATTTAAGGGTTGATTTTGAATGGAAATGTGTGATATTTAGAGTATGGGTATTGATTTGTATAATGATAAGTGATAGTGAAATGATAGAGAACCATTAATAGTGAAACCTATAAAATAGGTATGATTAAGAATGAGGAATGTGAAACACTAAACCAAAAAGGTTGTGATGGATTAATGACTTGGAAGTGTGGTTTGATTAAGTCTTAGACCATTATATGTACCATTCGGAATGTGTTGAGAGATGAAGATTGATAGGGGCTAAGATGGCTCATAATGAACTCTAAGTGTCAACGATGGCATTTGAATGATTGAGGTAATATGGAATGCATCTTAGATGGGGGAAGAATGTGATATTGTTGTTGTTGGGTTTGGTTGACCCCTTTGAGGCTTAGAAAACCTTAGTTTTGGAAAAGGAATTTCCGAAGCCTAACATAAGAGTATAAATGGATGTTTTGACAAGTTTAGGACTTGTTACTAAGCTTGATGATATGGGAGCAATTATTTAAAATCATAATGAAAGCTTGTGATAGCTCATGATTGAATGAATACATATATGTTTGATGTGTAGATTGTGTTCCAGATGATGATGCAGAATGATTGAAGCATTTGAATTGCGGTTCTTCTCTCAAGGTAGGAGAGGAGTTTACATTTCAATTGCATGAGTTGAATAGGTGATGGTTAATGTATATGATCATACTCATGCTTGCCTTGCCATAATTATTTTTGGAATTATGGGATGATTGACAATGTGATGAATGGTGTGCTTGGCAATTTGTTAATTTTGGGATTTATATATATATATATATAAGATAATGATGAATGTGTAGTAGTCCCTTGATGGGAATTGATGCATTTGTAATGAATGATCCATAATGAAATGAAGTATGAATGGTTTGGGTCATATTATAGCTCACAAAGTGTATTTTATGCATAATCAAGGAAGTGGATAAGTGATATTTTCATATAATGGGCTAAACTTCATGTAGAGGCCATCCACAATCCATAATATATGTATGAAACTTGTGTGCATGGTTGGTTGTGGCCAAATAAGCCTAGTTTGCAATTTGACATGCTTAGTTTAGTTAAAAAGGGGCATGAATTGTCACTAGAGCATATCTTAATCTAGAAAATGAGTTATTGGATGAGACTTGTTAGAGCAATTCATATTTTTATATGTGAATATAGGTCAATAGAAATTTTAAACCAAAACTTAGCTAATTGCATTTTGATATGTCATGTAAAATGCCCAAAATATGCATAAAACTACCCTATAGCTTAGAATTTTATTGCGAATGAATTTGGGCTTGAAAATTTTCCACATTATTGATATAAGGGTAGGTATGTTATGTATAAAATTTCATGTAAATTGGAGTTGAATAGCCTAGTGAAAAGGGGTCCCAAAGTTGACAAAAACATAAGGGCCAAAAAAGCTGCAGAATGGGACTTACAGCAGTGAGATCTACGGCCAGTGGGAATTTCCCACTGCCAGTGGATTGTTCTGCCTCAAAATGTGAAAAAATGGCCATTTTGGGTGGAGTATACATTGGGTTCCATGGCCAGTGGGAAATTCCCACGGCCAGTGGAATTTGCCACTGCCAGAAATTTCCAACTGTTGTTTTTCCCTTGCTATTTTTAGCCCATTTGGGCATGTAAATGACATTTTTGGCCTCCGACTTCTTCATTAAAGTTGTAGATAATTATGTTATAGAGGTTTGAAAATTTTTCTTGCCTTAATTGGAGTTTTATAACTCTCATTAGGCATAAAACACCGGACCTACTGCATTATAAAATTCAAATTTAAGAGGGTTTTGAACCCAACTTTTTATGGTTATCAACTTGGGACCAATAGGTGATATTTGTGGCATGCGCAACTATTTTTAAGGCTAAGAATGAGTTTATCTCATGTCTTAATGTTGTAAATTGTCATGAGCTTAATAGTACCCAAAACCCCTCTATTATGTAAAAATGAGAGATTATGTTAGGGGTATATGATGATGGTGTGTCTTGGTGGTATTCGATATTGATTGAGACATTGGGAAACATGTATGTACCTATGATATGTTATGAAAACATGAATGTACACCACTAATGATATGTTATGAGGTTTGGTAATGACAAGTTAAATGATGCAGTTATGTGACACACCCTCGTATGATGATGATACTAATGAGAGGATGATTGCATGACATTCTGTTTATTTTAAATCGATGAATCAGAAATGATATAGATAATGTATAATGATGGATGATGTTGTTGATCATTTCCTTAAGTAAAGGATGATTTTTATTATGAATGATTATTGAATGCCATTGTGTTTGATACAAGTGTGATCTTGTATGTGTGGTTTGAATTATATTGGTGAATTGTTATGAATGTCACACTAATATATGAAACAATGGTAATGGTTAACGAGATAAAAATCCACAAAGAAATAGGTGGTGATGTTGATGAAAGATTGATGAATGTTATTGATGTTTGTGATGTCATTGTGATTTGTTGCAAGTATTGACTTGCATGTATGATATGGAATATGTGAAATAAAATGCCACACTTAAAACTTGAAACAATGGCTATAACCAACAATGATAAAATCCACCTAAGATTATATGGTGGTGTTAGTGATGATGATAATGTTTGATGAGTGGCATGGTAGGATGCATAGTGTCATGGCATATCATACATTGTCTATGTGGAATGTTAGGGGTTCCAATAGGCGGGCCTAGTGGGAGGGCGACCCAGTGCACAGGTAAATTATTGTTGTTTTCTAATGATTTTAGGAATCACGAAGCTGCCCTTAGATTGGTGGCGAGGCATCCTATGTGGCAGGCCCAGTAGATGGGTAATTCTATGATGAGCAAGTTACCTTGGTGTCCGACAGGGCACAGCTCTCTCGATGTGTGTTTGGGAGAGGCCTGTAGCACTTTTGGCAAGTGAGGCCATGTTATTGATCCGTAAGTCATGGGGTGACTAGTGCTACAGATGGGCGATAGCGGTTTGGTACCAGTAAAATATAATGTTGGGCATGCATGAATTGAGATATAAGTGTAAACTTTTACTACAGCAGTAGGGCATAGTAGCACACCTATGCTTTACCCATAATTTGGTGTTTATTCCTACAGTCGGATCCACATTTGTTGTTGTTGTCCCATTGTGCATATGCATTAGCCTAAAAGCATTTGCATATATCATAGAGATATGCCGAAAGGTGATGATGATTGAGATTGATGAGAGGGGTAAATGAAGACCAAAAAGACAACATGTAAAATATGAATACAACAAAAAATATCAAATGTGATGATGTTGTATGTGATGGCCCAATGTGATGAAGGGCTTGTTTGTCTATGGTTGTTAACAATGATATTGGCCCATTGTGGCATTGAGAAATGATGTGTATGTGTAGTTGCCTTATTATGAATTAATTGATGAATATGATATATGTATATTATTAGAATGAATGAATTATGATGATTATGGATGATTTTAGCAAAACATACATGATGTTAATATGCATATGCACATAATCTCAATTGTATTCATATTCATCATTTGAAATGTATAACTCACTCTCCCATGTTGTCCACTTTTAGCATTGATGCAGGAATATCATGGGATGAGATGGTGATTTTAAATTAGAGCTTTTGGGGAAGGTAAATAGTAGTATTATGAATAAATGTACATGATATTATTAGTAATCATTGTTATCGGTGGATGTATTATATATGACAATATAAGTGAATGATGTATCGTTATTTGGGGTATTTGAATTCATACCCACTTGATGAATAAAATGATGTTAGATGTGTAGCCCATTTTAGGAATGTATAAGTGTTGATGATACATGATATTGAGATAGAATTGAATATGGTCAATTATGGAATATGGATATTGGAGATGTATGTTGCATGACCATATAAATATATACATTTTAGGTAATGCATATGTATTACTTATGTGTGAGATGGATTGTGGTCCAATAGGCTTGTGTTGTATATTTGCATGCTTTGCCGAGCCTTTTCTCATATCTTCATATATGGGACTAGGCGTGCGCCCTGTATACATATTCTTCTTCCGTTGTAAATGCTACTATTTTTGTATACACTTATGGGCGATTTATTTTACGATCTAGTTATAAATTATCAAATCTCACTCTTCGGTTTTCTGTGGTTCGAGTCTTGATGTAATCGTTGAGGTGTTTTGGAAATATTTCAAACGTGAAAAATTTACTCGTATTTTTATTAATTAATTATATTGATTACATCGGGATTTGGGTCCAGAAAATCACGGTGTGACAAGCTGGTATCGGAGCATATTTTGCTCTGAAATAGAATTATTGATTAATATCAGAGCACGGTTGCTCTGCAAAGAATTAGCATTATGGATGTCTGGAGCACAATTGCTCAATTGGGAAACATTTTGGTGATCATTGTAATATTGTTCTATATAGATTTAAGAGTGATTATTATTTAGAGGATGACGATATGTTAAAGTGTTGATTACCCTATATGGAATTATGAATGACTAATTGTCTAAGAATTGTGAATTGGCTATCAGGGCCATGATTCCTTAATGGTGATTCCTTGTGAACCATTAGTATTAAGTTGTGATTGATGCTTATTGGGGATTCTTTGTGAATGATTATTCATAAGTTATGACTGTTGTTTATGGATGTATGCCCATTATCATTGAGGTTGTATGATGCACTTGTGGGGCATAGTTGCTCATTGGAAAACTTAATGAATCATGAGATTGAATACATGTGGATGAATTCCTCAATGCAATTGATATCGTTGTTTGTGTAAGTTCGGCCAAGTTCCTTACGTTATTTCCTTCTAATGATAAATACATTGATATTATGCATTTGGGGAAGGTAAATAGTAGTAATGGAATGCCTTGGCCGGCAGTGATTATGAATTATTGTATTATGAATAAATGTACATGATATTATTAGTAATCATTGTTATCGGTGGATGTATTATATATGACAATATAAGTGAATGATGTATCGTTATTTGGGGTATTTGAATTCATACCCACTTGATGAATAAAATGATGTTAGATGTGTAGCCCATTTTAGGAATGTATAAGTGTTGATGATACATGATATTGAGATAGAATTGAATATGGTCAATTATGGAATATGGATATTGGAGATGTATGTTGCATGACCATATAAATATATACATTTTAGGCAATGCATGTGTATTACTTATGTGTGAGATAGATTGTGGTCCAATAGGCTTGTGTTGTATGTTTGCATGCCGAGCCTTTTCTCATATCTTTATATATGGGACTAGGCGTGCGCCCTGTATACATATTCTTCTTCCGCTGTAAATGCTACTATTTTTGTATACACTTATGGGCGATTTATTTTACGATCTAGTTATAAATTATCAAATCTCACTCTTCGGTTTTTTGTGGTTCGAGTCTTGATGTAATCATTGAGGTGTTTTGGAAATATTTCAAATGTGAAAAATTTACCGTATTTTTATTAATTAATTATCTTGATTACATCGGGATTTGGGTTTAAAAAATCACGATGTGACATAAACACTTGTAGAAGAAAAAATAGCTCCTTGAGGATGCGTTTCTGGAAGGGGGACAAGTGAACGTAAATTGGAGGAGGGACTACGCTTTAAACTTTGCTGGAGGGGAAGGGGACAACCACTAAAATGTAACATGGAAAGGCATTTTTGGCAAAGTAAAATGTCCCTTGGCAGTGCATGGCTCCAAATACGTTACCTCATCATGCGTTTTTAACCCCATGACTCCCAATACGTTAGTCCACCACACGCAGCTTGGTCAAACAAGTCTTCCCATCATACATTTTTACTGCATGTGTGACACTTGGCACACATGCATGTAAAAGTCTATGTCATCATCTGGAAATGCTAAACACGTCCCCTCAAAGTGCAGAAATGAAAAACAATGTGACAGCTTATACCCCAGACATCCAAATAATTTTTTCCTACCCCAAATCCATAAATATTTTTGAAAGTTACACCATTTTGGTCAAAAAGCCTGATTGATGAGTGTTAAATTGCATGCTGTATATCATCAGGTAACAAATGTTTTTCACCAATCTAATGCCCTGTATTTATTGGCTAATTATAAACTGAGTGAACCTGAATTGAAGAAACTTTTTGGTACCACAATATTCTTAATCTTGTAACCTTCTTAAGATAGTGGTATATATAATTTAATCCTTATGCAACTCTTTTTCTTGTAGGCTGTAGAGTTAATAATACTTACTGATCTATCTTCTATATAAATCAGAAAAATAAAATGGCATTTTAATACGAGTCTATCTTCCTCTCATTCAGTGGGTTTAAGATGTGTACCGAGAAATACTATTTGAAAAAAATTGAATTCAAAATTAACCATTATGATGTATTTTTTAATATGCTTCCAATGAAGATGATCACTTGCAACTTGTTTATATGATGATTTCTGAATTCATAAATACATTTTAATTACTAGTTTAACAATTAGTTCTCATCATTATTGCTTTGTTTCAATTTCCCAAGCCTGTTGGTATGATTCTTTTATATCATGTTCCCCAAGACTGTGTACGTCAAGTTTACCTTGAAGAGTAAAGAAGGAAGATGACTGTGTATAATCTTTTTTAACACCATAGTATCAATAATAATATGATAAAGAAGAAGAAACAACCAATATGTTGTAGAGAGCTGCAAGCAATGCATATTCATGGTGGTGGAGCAGAACCTCCAAGGTCTCTCACTTACTTCCTTTACAAAGTCAAACAAAGGGTGGATGGCCCTAATTTCACTTTCCAATTCATGATAATCTACTCTAATTGTCTGATTTGATCTTAATATATACCACATTATCTCTTAGTAAGTGCCACATGGTTTGAGAACTTGAGCATGGAATTAATTTGTGTAGCATATTCATATGAGAAATGTAAATAGATACACGCTTTGGATGATCAATTAGTTCCTTTTTTAGTTTTGGATGACAAAAAGAATTTTGAGCTTTATTCTACTTAACATGGACAATGATATGCACTATTTGATGTAGTAATGCAACATGCATAGGACAATTAGTTCTACTTATTTTTTTATATAGATAGGACAATGAGTCAATTCAATAAGCAATAATCATAGTTAAAGAAAAAGCATCGACAAATAAAATAAAGGGGTTGTAGGAAAATGACAAAGAATGGAGCTGAGTACCAAGAAGCAAATGGAAACCCCAACAACTCAGTTGTGTCATGTGTGCAGTTTGAGAGCTTGTGAAGGATCTGATCAAATGTAGAAATATGAAAGCAATTGTAAGTTATATAGATCCTTATATATACCTCAACTAATCAAATATGCACATATGAAAGGAATTCTAAGTTCTAATGTTACTTTTGGCAGACTTTTGAGCAGCCTTTTGGTGTATTTGAAGAAAATGGCCAGTTTAGTCATGCCTCTCCATTGGTTAGGGTAGAGAAGATGTTTGAGCTCATGCAATGTAAACTTCCTGGAGCTCCTTAATGTAGCATTTGATTATGTGAAATGAAATGAGCAGTTACACATATATTGTATAATGATTTATTTGTAACTTGCTTTTAAACACTATTTGTACCCACTATATGTTCATTGTTTGAAATATGTTGTAATTTTATTGGTGATATTGTACTGAATTTTTTGGATAGTTAAGTGGGAGGTTCTATTGGCCCATTTTTTATTAAATTGTCTTTTAATCTAAAAAAATAAAAGAAAGTGGTTATAATAAATACATAGGTGTTAAATTTGATAAAATTAACAACTGTTATAATAAGTACACATCTTTAAAAATATTTTTAACGTCGGGTGCTAAAAGAGACCGGTGTTACAAATTATAATTAGATATCCTAAAACATTTGATGTTAAAAAGAATAACTAACCCCAGATATAAAGGGTATAAGAACTAATCGATGTGGAAAACAATATTTCACACCAAATATTTAAAAAAATCTAGTGTTGTAATAAATAAACAAGGCTAAAACCCATTTTTAGCCCTCTTAATATTTAGGGATTAGGAAAAGGCCCCTTAAAAAAAACCCTTAGGTTTTGGTCCTTATTAAATTTTAGGGTTTACGAATTTAAGGATGATGCCCTGAACTGATGAGGTGGCATGAGTTTGGGCCACCTCATCAGTGACAGATGTCAATAATATTATTAATTTAATGGATGTCATGCTTACATGTGAATAATTACCCTAAACCCTAAATTAAGAAACCCCCAAATTAAAAAACCCTAGTTAAGAAATGTGTTCAACATTTGGACTAGAAAACAAAAATTATTTGCCCTAGACTGCGTCTTCAACCTCTGGACCAGTGACCTCAAAAACACATGACAACATCAAATGTCTCAACTGGGTGTTCCTCATCCATAGAGATTGAACATGTTCGATGTAGATGTGGGGAGCATCCTGTTCTTCTTGTTTCAAAAACAAAGAAGAACAATGGAAGGGCTTTTTGGAGGTGTCCATTTTTCTTGGTAAGTGGCCATCATTTTCATTAAGGTTCGCTGTAGCTGGGTTTTTTTTATGGGTTATACTCTCTTGCCTCAGAGGAATGAAGACTGTGGGTTTTTCAAGTAGGCTCGTACTGCTCTTACCAATCAGCTTGAAGGGAGTGCAAGTGAGGGTTGTACTTGCAAGTGGGATCTTGAAAATCTATGTGAGGAATTCCAGCTGAAGAATGCGAAATTGAAGTCTAAGCTGGTGGATGAGAAAAGCAAATCTTCAATGCTAATGACAGTAACAATTGTTTCCTGGGCCATAACATTGATGATGAACATGTTGTATGTAGCAACAAAGCATTGAGGGTTGTGCTTTGGTACTTTATGTTTAAAAGGGGTTAGGAAGAAGACCTTTCAATGAGTAGGGTTTAGGAAAAAGCCCTTACAACTGCAAAGAGGGTGTAGGGAAATTGTCCATATAGCATTTAAGGTTTAGGGACTTGTTGAATGTAAGGTTTCTTATGCTGTTTAGGTTTGTAATGAACAATTATTGTAACGGAATTATGTAGTTATTGTGGTTTCAATGAAGTTATTGTGGTTTCAATTAAGTTATTATAACGGAATTATTGTGGATTCTCAAGCTTAAAGGACCAAAAGTGGTGTTCACACCCATTAAATTAAAGGACCTGTTAGTCATTGTTTGTTAAAATATACATATAATTGAGAATGACCTATTAGCCAGGTTCCAATGCAATACATTAAGTGAAAACAACAGAGAATGAGGTAAATTCAATTGTTGACACTTTGTTGGGTTCCTGGGAAGTCATAACATTCATTTGTAGTCTCTGGCATGGTCTCAGATCGTGTTCCCCTCCCTCTTCCTTTTCCTCTTGCTCTTGTTCCCCTTGGCCTTCCTCTGGGTCTTCCCCTCACATCAGGTGATGCATCAGACTGCCCATTAGGTTGGCCATCAGTTGTAATAGGTTGCCCATCAGGTTGGCCACCAGGTTCACCTCCATGATGTATATTAGATTGGCCATCAGATGCATCAGGTTGACCCCCATCATGTGTAGTATCATCAGCTTCACCATCTGCAGGTGCAACCTGAAAAAAAAAATATGGAATATGTAATACTATTGGATAAAGGGACATGTTACATACTATAGGTGCAGGTTCCATTTTGGCTTACATTTGGACATGTAGTTTTATTATGCCCAGTACCATCACATTTGGCACAATGATACTGGCTTACAAATCTTGGCCTTTTGGGTGGATTGTCTTCTTCATAGGGGTCCCTCCTCCTAAGTTTTTTTGGTCTGCCAGGTCCCCTCTTATATAAGGGGGGGAGACATGTGGTGCATCAACATGGGGCCACATAGACTGACCATTTATTGGTTGTATAATCCCTGCATAGCACTTGGCATATGTGCTTTTGGAGTACCAAGGTAACACAAATTTCTCAGGTGTGTAACCCCTATATTTCATAGCAGATACAACATGTCTATAGGGAATTCCATTCAGTTCCCACCAATTACAACTGCAGTGCTTTTTAGCTAAATCAACAACAAACATGTGGTTTGAGTTGGTGTGTTTCACCTCAAAAAGCAAGTCTCCATCCCAGACTGAAACCCATTCCCCACTGAACTCAACTTCTCTGTGTAGTCTCTTAGTTGGTCTTGGCATAATATCTCCTCCAATGCTCCACAACTTTGATCTCAGTTTAGCAAACCTACCCAACAAATATTGTCTGATCCACTCCAGTATTGTAATAATTGGCTTGTCCCTACAAGGTAGTATAACTGAGTTAAAGGCCTCACATGTGTTGTTCATGATTACATCACATTTAGGGTAATGTGAAAAAGCATGCCTGTACCAGGTCTTGGTAGGAATTGCAATTAGCCAATCATATGCCCTCTGATCAAGCTCCTTGATCTGTTACATTTTGGTCTCCCATCCCTGAACGTAAGTTGCTTTACTTGCACTGAGCATCAGATTTTTGAGTAAGGCACCCCCACCATACCTTTTCTTCAGGTTTGTGTACAAGTGTCTGACACAATACCTGTGTTCCACACCACCCAGCAACTCCTCAAAGACTTGTAACAAACCCTACAAGTACAATTCAGTCAAGTAAATATCAAATCAAACAACAAACCCTACATACCAAAAGTCAAATGAGTCTTAACATAATACCTTTTGTTGGTTAGAAATAAAAACATATCTATTGGTATTCATATCACCAATATCCTCCAGCAGTAGGCTCAAAAACCATCTCCAGCTTTGTTTATTTTCAACCTCAACCACAGCAACTGCAAGTGGAAAATATTGGTCATTCGTATCCCTTCCAACTGCAGTTAAAAGCTGACCTCCATACTTGTTTTTTAGATGGCACCCATCCACTCCAATAAAGGGCCTGCAACCACTCAAAAAACCTTACTTGTAGGCATCCAAACACATATAAAATGCACCAAAACGAGGCTGTAAATCTCTACCTGGATTCTCCAACTGTAGCTTGCATCTATTACCATTTGATACACGTTTTAACTCTGCACTGTAGCTCCACAACATGCTATACTGCTTGCTACCCTCACCATCTAATATATCACGTGCAAGTCTTCTCCTATTGTAGGCAGACCAATCAGTCAACTGAACAACATGTTGAGATCTGAAAATCTCTATGATTTCAGGTATTGTAAGCTTAGGGTTCACCTTTAAGTGCTTCAACAGAAGCTTGGCAACCCATTTAGAATTCTAGTTTTTGTTCTCAAACACTCTGGGACAGGTGTGTTGAGGTCCAAAAGCCTTCAACATAATCACATTTGTTCTCCCTACTTTGCTACCAAAAGCCATCCAGCCACAGTCACTATTTGTACATTTTACACGACACCTCTCACGTTCATTTTTTACAAACTTCCCCTATCTACCCTTGTACAAGTTATACTCCTTGATTGCCTGCCTAAATTGCACCATAGTCTGGAACTCCATTCCGACCTTTAACTCATACTTCTCCCCCATCTTTTCTTCATCAAAAGCCTCCCTCTAAACTCTAGCTTCCTCATCTGTCTCATCTGTCTCAACATCAGTGTGAACCTCATCAGTATCATACCCTGATTCGATGTCTCCGTAGTCCTCACTACCAAGACCCTGTAGGTCTTCATCCCTAAAGAAAGTCCTGCACTTACCCTGCTCACTCTTGTTGGGTCCAACATTTTCCCTTGAAAACTTAGAATTCACTCCTGAATTAGATTCACTCCTTGGCTCAGGTTCAGTACTTGAATCAGGAACAGGTAACTCATCTATGTCTGGAACTTCAGCCTGCTCAGTGTTGACACAACAAACAAAACTTTCAGCTGATAAATTCCCTCCACTAGCCACCTCTGTTGGCCCACAACTTGGGAACTCAGTTGACTCCATAGTTGGCTCCACAGTTGGGCCACATGTTGGCCCACACCTTGGCACCTCAGTGGACCTCAAACTCCTTAGACGACTCTTGTAAATTTTTTTCCTAGTGATTACTTTATTGCCTCTTACATAAGGGCCAGACTTTGCTCTTCTATTTCTGTTATCATATTGGGCTTGTTGGTTTTGGGTTTCGATTTCTTAGGTTTCTTGTTCCTTTGACATACCTTCATGACCCACATCTCCTTGGACCACATCCTCATGGCCCACATCCTCATGGCCCGTAGTCTCTGCCTCACCCAAACAAACAACCTTCTCAGTCTCTGTTACACAGTGTTCCACATACAAGTCAACCTCACAATTCTCATTAACTGCATAATTACCCATTTCCAGTGCATGTGTGTCCCATGTCACATTCTTGTACTCAGACTCACTTGATTTCTTCCACCACAGCTTAAATTCCCCTCTATATCCAAGGTCTTCTACTAGTGACCTAGCCTCAAAGTATGACCATCTATCCAAGTCTACGTTATGAATGGCATGTATTTCTTTATCAACATACGACACTGGTGGACCCTCATCGAACTTCCCCTTATGGTGTATCACAACACTAAAACTCATACCTACATACAATACACACACACACATACACACACACACACACTAAATTATGCTTTTTAATCACAAAAGTACAACCACAAACGACAACAACAAACATGTAGTCCCTCCCCCCACAACCCCATCCCAACGCAAATTAAAATAATAGGGCTCCATACAGTGTTTAAAAACATACCTGCACAATAAATTATGCCCTCTTTCGCTCACACCTTTCCATAGCCACACAAAAGTAGCGCTTGCCCGATAGCAACACTCGAGTGAAAAGCAGACACTAAACGAGGAGGGTGGACGTTGAACGAGAACAAAAGATACGAGGGAGGGAGGGAACAGGTGACTTTCAGAGAGCTTCACCCATTCAAAACGCAGCGTTGTGGAAAAAACATTTAATTGCCTTGATTAATGACCTTATTTAATTACCTAAATAAAAAATTTCAATAATTAATCTCAATTATTTGTGTTTATATGTTGTTATAGGTTTTGATAATGACAAACAAGCAAAGCAAAATTCAATTATGAAAATACCAAGGCATTTAGTTCAGTGGTTAAATCAAGTGACAAATAGTATTGTTAAATGCCAAAGGAACAAAGGTTGAAAATCTTGATGATACTGGCACGCTTGAGCGAAGGACCAAGCGTGAATCATGAGAATCAGGTGCTTGTCACGCCCAAGCGTGAAGTAAGCACGCTTGAGCGTAAGGAGCGCTCGCTTAAGCGCGAGCAAAGACACGCTTGAGCGTGGTCAAGGAACTTGGCGCTTAAGCGCTGGATAAGTCACGCTTGAGCGAGAAGCAATGGAACTTAAGCGCGAGTGTGAGCGTGATGCATCAGGGGTCTAAAAACTAAATTACGCTTGAGCGTGAGTTAGGCTCGCTTGAGCGTGGAACAGAGGATGACAACACGCTTGAGCGTGATGACATGGTTAAGCGTGGATTTGAGCGTGAGCAAGCGTGAAGGAAAAATCAAAGGAAATATGCCTGGTCGCTTAAGCGTAATTACATTCGCCTGAGCGAGGTTGCTACAGAATTAATTAAAAGCATATGTTTATGATACAGTTAGTTCCAAATAAGCAAATTCAAATATCATGCTACTCTCAAATGATCAAGCTATGTCACCATGAGTCAGATAAGTTTATTTAATTCAAATGAATTATATGAATTTGTATTTTGAATCTCTGTTGAATAAATGACAGCTCTGCATCGCACTTGGACAAACTGAAACACTAAATGAATTGATTCATTTAGTTCAAATGGTTCTAGAACGTTCATTTAAATGAGTTACAACCTGGAATAGTAAAACGGAGTCTCGGATCGCACTTCATAAGTAATGCTCCATTAAGCAGACAAAGGCAAGCTCCATTACGTGTTTTATGGATCGAAGGGAATTCTTTAATCACAAAGAAACTATGCCTTGACACTATAAATAAGAGAAGAGCTGAAGGCATCAGATGTCCCAAGCATTAAAGCAGTTCCTTTGCTTTCTTCTTCTCTCTCGCTGCATTACTCTCTTCTACTCTCTTAATTGCTCTCTGTTTCTAATTCTTGGCTTATTAATTTGAGAGTAAATATTTGTGAGCAAAGTTATTTTCTAGACTTGCTAATTAATTATTTTCAAGAGAGAAAATATTTTCTTGAAGTGCTAATATTTGCATATCCTCTCTTTGAGAGTTATTATCTTGTGTAAACTTTAAATTGTATATCCACTCTAGTGAGAGAGTTTCCTTGTACACTTAAATACCAAACTTCATAGAAATTTTGGGTTGGGTTTCAACCTTGTAATTGTGAGATTGAGAGATTGGGTGGGGTGCCCTTGTACTTGTGAGGATTGGATTCTTGAGTGTGGGACACTAGGAAGTTGCAATTGCTCAAAGTGTATCTCTAATCTACAATAGTGGAAATCCTCTAAATGGGTTGCTTAGAGGCGAGACGTACACCGGCGTGGTGGAACTCGTATACATCGGTTTGCAAATCTCTCTTCCCTAAACTCATTTAATTTATGCACTTAACTTGTTTGCTTAATTCATTGCTTCATTAATTGGACTAAGTGCATGATACATTAAGTTGCAAACTATTTTTGAATAACATTGTTGTACTTGGACTTAAGCAACACTCTTGAATCATTCTTTCTAAAGTCCCATAAATTGTTTTGTAACTTAATTGATTCACTATCTAAACTCTTTAAGTAGTTGTTAGTTTGTCTTGTGTATTATTTGTTGTTACTTGCAATCTAGTTTATTATCTTAAATAAACATAGTAACAAAAGAATCAATTTCAAGAGCATTCCAAAGAAAATTTTTAATACTCAATTCACCCCCCCTCTTGAGTAATTGAGGCCACTTGGTTAACATTATTCACACGTAAGCACGGCATCCATTAAATTAATAATATTATTGACATTTGTCACTGATGAGGTGGCCCAAACTCATGCCACCTCATCAGTTCAGGGCATCATCCTTAAATTCGTAAAACCTAAAATTTAATAAGGACCAAAACCTAAGGGTTTTTTTTAAGGGGCCTTTTCCTAATCCCTAAACATTAAGAGGGCTAAAAATGAGTTTTAGCCAATAAACAACACCAGATGGTTTAAAAGTGTGGTGTTAAAAGTTGTAATTGACACAGATAAATGGATAAAAAATCCGATGTTAATAGTCTTAACTTTTAATACTTGTGCATTTAACATCCTATAAAATTCGGTGTTAAAAGTTGATTTTAACCAATATTAAAAGTGTTTTTTTATTGTAATGGATATACTTTTCGGTTTGCTTTCACTCTCAAAGGTTCACTTTATCATTGTAGGGGTATGCTTTGACAACTGTTTAGATATGTTCCTTCATATATGCCCAATAAGTCATTTTTTTTACAGATTATCAAGCATAACTTCATAATTCTCAACATTTTTTCCAATATTTGTTAGTGTATCCTATTGACTAAGTTGATTAGAACAATATAACCACTGTTCTTTCCGTATGCACATCTTAACATTTTCATTGGACGAATCAATATCAGCTAAAGACTTAAGAATACATATGGGATCATTTGGCAACAATGTGACATTCTAGCTAAGGCAATTATTAGGTCATGTGTTATATATAAGTTTTCGACCACCTGGATCATGGAACTTTTGAAGAGTCAAGTTCTCCACCAAGTCCTTGTTGATAACTTCGGGTTCATACATGAAAATCATAGTTGCTACATATGATCATATGTCTTGGTCGAATCTCTAATGGAACTATGATTGAAACACTAATGGGCCTGTACTAGGCCATTTTTAATGGCTCATGGCCTAGGTATACCCAATTGTCAGGGTCATATGTTTCCTCCTTACTAGCCTTCGGTAAAAATACCTCAAACATGAAGTGGTCCAATTTCAACACTCTGAACACTAATACAATTATTTTGGTCTTAATTGCAATTATTTCTAATTTGCATATTAAAGGGTGAAAAATCTTTGATTTTTTTTTTTTCCAAGTATCCCCCATCCGACCAAGTAACTAACCCCTTCCTGAAATTGACAAAATGGTTGTCAGATGACTCAGCATATATGTCTTCATTCTCATAAGGTGAAAAATCTTTTATTTAGATATCGGGGAGAATTAGTTTATTTAGACACAATTTTTTACTAATTGGATATTTTAAGATTTTTTTAGCCTTTCGTCCCAAAATATTTTTTTTTTTTACTTCCATCAATGACAGTTGGATTCAGAACTGGGTTGGGTGACCTTGAAACAATTCTGAAGAGAGGTCAAAATATATCCCTATCAATGTCCGCGACAACTTGTCAATTTCATTTCAACGTTAGTAAAGGCCTTGTCTGGTCCCCTAGCATTATTCAATTAAATTAACAAATCACCCCATTCCCCTTTCATTAAAATATTATTTTATTCATTTGAAAAAATGATAAAAGGAACAAAGATAAACACAAGAGAGGAGAAGAATGAAAGTTCGAATCCAAGTCTCAACATTTTAAATTTATGTAACGCGTCAATTGGATCGGTCTCAAGGGACCTCTAATTAAAATATTCAAGTCATCTTTTCTCTTTTTCTTTATTTATATTAGTTGGCCCCCCGAATTTTTCACTTGTTGCTTTCGTTGTCTTTAGAAAGTGCAACGGAAGTAACGTCGTAAAAAATTAGTGAACGGTAGTTTAATTTCCCGGTTGTGTGATTTGACTAATTTAAAAAAATTTTACGGTCAAACGGAATTTTGACTATTTTAAACAACATGCTTTTAAATTTGGGTTTTACTTGGGTACCCTTTCTGAGCCCGTTTGGATTTGTAGTTTGGTTAGTCAAACCTCGGTTTGACCAACCCCAAAAATAAATCCTACGGTCAAACGGAGTTTTGACTATCTCGAACGGCGTGAAGGATCAATATCAACCCTTAAATTTCTTCATTCCCTCAACTCCGTTTTCCCAACTGGAAACCAAACGGACACTAAATTGAAGGTTTCAATACCCCTAGCCACATGTCATGCCATGTATGAAAATTGTGTGTAATTTAAGTAGAATTGATGCCCTTAACCATGTGTCATGTCACGTGTCGAAATAAATGGTACGCATTAAAATATTTAAAATGCCAAAATTTGATAGTGTCAAGACTTGATCACACAACACATGGAAAAGAAACAAATAGTCTTACCACTAAGTTACTTAACACATTTAGAAATTATGATGTAATTATATAGTTATATTATATTTGTCAAATGTATATCTGTTAATAAAATTTATTAACAAAATAAACATTTTTGTATTTTTTTATTTAGTATAACAATTAAAATTAAAATTAATGAATGAAAAAATGTAGGAATATTTATTTTAAAATAAATTTTATTAACGGATATATATTTTACGAATATAATATAACAATATATGGTTATATTACATATCTTAAATGTAAGATAGTGGTGAGGCTACTCTTCCATCTCATACTCAAATTGAACGCTTCAAATACTATCTTAGAATCCAAACAAAAATGATGACTTGGAAAAATATGTGACATAGATTGAGTTGACACATGGCTAGAGACTAATACATGTGGCATAAATTCAATTAACACATGACTAGGGGGCTAAGAGTATTAGAGCCCTCAATTAATGCGCTTAGCAACCAGTCAAACTAATCACTCATAGATAGTCAACATTTTAAAATATTTATATTTCAAAATTTAAGTGTAACAGGTTTGATCCCCTAACGTATATATAAGAGATGGAAGATGAGCCTTAGCAAATTAAAGGATATATCATTAGTTTTTTTAGGAATAGATGCCTACAGTCACATGTGTAAAGCAACTGGAATGGGTGCCTTTAGCCACGTGTCAACTAAATTTATATCACATGTATTAGTCTCTAGCCACATGTCAACTCTGTCTATGCCACATGTTTTTCAAAATCATCATTTTTGTTTAGATTCTAAGATAACATCTGAAGTGTTTGATTTGAGTAGGAGATGAGAGAAAATCCTCACCACTAGGTTACATTTAAGAGATGTAATATAACCATATATTGTTATATTATATTTGTAAAATGTATATATATTAATAATATTTATTTGCAAAATAAATATTCCCGCCCTTTTTTGTTCATTAATTTTACTTTTTATACAAAATCAAAAAAGACAAAAAAGTTTATTTCATAGATAGATTTTATTAACAGATATACATTCTATAGATATAATATAACTATATATAGTTGCATCATATTTTTTAAATGTGTCAGATAGTTTAGTGGTAAGGTTCTTATTTTCTCTCCAATGTATTACGGGATCAAGCCTTGTTATATTCAAATTTTAGCATATAAAATATTTTAATGCGTTGACTATTTATGAGTGATCGATTACTATACACAATCATGTCCATCCATCCTAGTTGCTTAAATCACACATGATTTTGACATGTGGCATGACGCGTGGATAAGGGTATTAATTCTAATTATTTAAATCACACATAATTTTTACATGTGGCATGACACATGGATAGGGGTATTGAAACCCTCAATTTAGAGAGGGTATCCAAGAATTTCTCTTTAAATTTTTTAATTTCTATAACTCTATTTTCCTAACTTTAAACCAAACAAACAAGTAGATAAATAATTAGGGTTGAACCTTTAGAAAGAGTAGCCTCAACACCAATAATTCAGTGGTATCGACCATATATATGCAGAATGTATGCATTTTATACAGAAGAATCTTATCTAAAATAATTGAAAGTGAAACGTCTGAGGCAAAAGCCATTTCATTTTAGTTGGCTTTTTCGATCACTAATTTTCACATGCACACTACGTTTTCTAAGGGAAAAAGTGACTATCTAGTTGACACATTTGCTGCATGCAATAAACAATTAGCGATGTGTGCACTTTGTATGATTGATTGCTATGCTCTCTCTCTTTCAATTAAGGGCCATCTATTGAAATGATGTCAATTAGTGAAAAGGTGACGTAATTCATGGTGAATCAATATTTGTTAAAATACTGTAAGTGTCTGCGCGCGAGTGTAGTTTGACTGTGCACTGCACTACATCGATACAACTTTCACTAACGGTTGAAATTGTTAGGGAATTCTATCGGAATACAAATATTTTTATAAAATCTTACAAATGCGTATTTTAAAGAAATAATAGATAATCAAAGGTAATTAACTAATTATCTTTTGATGTGTAGAATCAACACTTCAAAGTAATAGTAGTTTTATATTTAAGGAGTCTACACGAGTACTTCTATCAGATTCCGTATTTTAAAATAGTTTGTTGGAGTGTGATTTCCATAACATTTACAAAATTTTTATTTGTATCACAAGAGTATAGCTATTTAGCATCTCATGCTCTATTTATAATATTTAGGTCTGGCCTAATTCGCATTCTTAGTGAATGGATTCTTTACCTGTTTTAAATGAGTTAGACACAATAGTTTTAATTTCAGTCAAACTAAAATAAAAACTATTCTCTTATGGACTTAGTCTTGCATGTGACGCTATATGAAATATATTTGGTTTATATTAAATATAAAATATAATGAGCGATATCTAGCAATACATCATTATCTAAATATAAATATCAAATAACCAATAAGTGATAAACTTTATATGTTTGGTCCTTTTGTCAAGATATCTAATCAAGCCTAAGACATGGTCATCATCATGCTTGTATAGCCTAATTCATTTTATTTAATACTAGAGTATACTTTCCTTAAATAAATATCTAATATTTAATTTCCTAGCATGACTATGCATTTTCTTAAGCCTCACTCCATCAAGGGGCATATAGATATTACTCTTGTCACATAAGAATGACAAATCTCATCTACATCACTAACATCACTATGCATGATTTGTTCATGACCTAATTATAACCTTTATGATCACTTTGTTACAGATAACATTTGATTATATTAATACAATAAACTCCTCATGCAAGAATAATGATTTCAGGTCAACGAATTACATATATCATTATCACATTGAGAACCATTTATGATATTCATGTAACGATCTATGCAATATTCTCAATGTGGGTCCTTCTAGTACACTATTACTCTTAATGTGTACCTTGTGAAGACTTGATATCATTCGTATCTATGATCTATGAGATCATATCATTAGTATACACACACTAGTCTTAACGTATTTATATGTCACCATATAAATACTTGACTAAAGAAAATTTAGGAATAGCTCTTATATTTGCCTATTATTACGAGGACTAATAAAGGTTGTCAAACTATTTAAATGAAATGTCTTATTCAAAGTAATGCATCATATATAGGCTCTTGGTGTATATTTCCGACAATCTCTCACTTGCACTTAGAGCTAGTGAGATTTACACCTAACGAGTATGGTTCCCTCATGCTTTTGCTATGTAAGAGGTTTTACGAGTAGGTTCTAAACAATTTTTTTTGTTGGTATGCACATTGCATTTTACATCTTCCAAAGATGGAAGTGTTTAAGTATATGTTTGGGTTGATCGACCTACTTATGTTGTTCTATGGTTCCATTGTCATCACAGTGGAAACTCATAAGGTATAGAACATTTGGAATGATTCTAATCCTCAAAATGTAAATTGACTCCTTTTGTAATTTAGCATAGCAAGATATTTAAATTTAATCGTAGAACCAATGACTATTTCTTACATTGAACCTTTCAAGCATACATCGCAATCATCTTGACAACATATATATATATATATATATATATATATCGATTGCAATCTTAAGCCATTCAAATTAATTAAAAGGTTGGCATCAGTATAACCTTTACAACAAACTTATCTTCCATTCATCAAGATTGCATCCTTAGTCCATCCTAAGTGCTTAAGGATACTATTGCTTACATGATAAGAATATTATTTCTAGTAAGATGCATGTCTTCCACATACAATACTAGAACTATAACTGTACAGTTACTAACCTTCTTGTAGTAACAAGATTCATTTTCATTCTATAATGAAGATTCTAGTTTCTAGAAGCTTGCTTTAGTTCATAAATGGAACACTTGCAGTTCACAGAGCTTCCTATATACTTCAGGCATCAAAGGCTTTTAGGTTATCTTATTTACACATCCTTAAGATAGTTTTTATCTTGACATTTATCTACCATATCTCATAATAGTGGTATATTGCGACTACAAGAGAGATCTAGATGGTTTTTAAGCCAATTGAATTATATCCATCTTGCTTTTAAAGGTACTTTCATTACCATCCATGTTTAGTTTTCCTTTTGAAAACTCACTTGTATCGTCCATACCTTGTTAGTCTACATGGAGTGTAACATCCTCGGTTAATTAGGACAATTCCTTCCACTAGATTGTTCTATTCAACTAAGAGGTTACTACTTTTTAAGAAAATATGGAAGTAAAAAAAATTTCTTTAAGAAAAAAGAAATCATAAGGACGTAAATAAATAAAATAAAATAAAATAACATCAAACAATAACAACATCGTACCCGTGGTGGGATGTAACATAAATACATGTAACAAAATATAGTACATAGTCTCCTCAGATCCATACTACTAGAACCAAAAAGGGCACGCAGGCTCCCAACTATATACAAAAAAATAAAAATCAACTAAAACATAAAACCCCTAGTCTTCGTCGCTTAAAGGTAAGTCAAGATGGTCCGCTCCAAATGTGGGCCATAACGGTGAGAAACGTGTAGAGACTTGTGGAGGGGCTGCACTGGTAAAAGGCTAACATGGAGTGGGAGAAGAGATCTATCTATAACAGTTGTTTATGCGTCGAAGGCCTCCCTCATCAAATCCCGAACAGTAGGAGACATCTCGGTCAACTGCTTGGTCCCACCATATATGTATATCCTGAATACATAGCGGAGGAACCTTGAGACTGATGCCACTGATGTCGTGCTAGAAATATATCCATCTGGGTCGATATTGGAGCAACGGGAGGAACGAGGTCCTCCATCACCAACTCTGGCACAAACATACTCATTGGTTCTATAGCCAAATCAATAGGAGCAGGAGGCAGGGGTGGAGGAGCTGAAGCCGCTACCATATCAAAGAACTCTGACGAGGGCAACTGTACAGGCAAAGGCGAAAGGTCGGTCGGATCAGCCATCACTACATCAGCTGGTGCAAGTCCATGGTCTCCCAGAGGTTCCTCCTCTAGGTCTTCATCCTCATCAGTCTCAGTGTCACCTCCAGGTGACAAAGGGAAGTATACCGATGATGGTGACCTGGGTGGATACTGAGGCGGTACAGGAAAAGGTTGAAACGACAGGGCTCTGAGTCTATAGCGGCCTGACGACTAATAATCTCCTCTAAGTCAACAACGCTGAGAGGAAGAGATAGGTCTCCATACCGTCAGACGGTACTCTCAATAACCTCTACATCCTTCTCGAATAGACACTTGGGTTCCTGAGGAGGAACCTCCATTGGCAGTTGATCCTCAGGATGATCCTCTGGTACTTCAGGGATGACTGGTAATCGGACAAGCCTAAAGCCTCCCTCAACTAGAATCCATACACGCTCACGCCTGGTGTGAGAACAAAGATGAATTAGAGGTCTGCAACAAAAGTAAGGGTGAGCTCTCTCTTCCAAACAATTGGAGGGGTGTCATTCCTGACGTCCTCCTATAATCATCAAATCAATCATAACGATAGTACTTACACTCATGGGGAACCTAGTTCCTCTAAGTGGTATCATACTCTTTTGTCCTATTTAATGTTCCCATACTCTATATCACATCCTCTCTCTTAGTCTTATTATTGTTTCAAAGTAATTTCTATAACAATCATTAATCATAATAAAAGATTATCAAATGTCATGTAATGCAATGCATGGGTTCTTTTACTCATCATATACACATTTGTACCTTCTTCTCATTATTCCATATGAATGCATGTGGGCCTTATTTTCATCTCATTAATCGTTCTCATCATCATCATCTCAAAACTTGTCATGTACAGGCTATCCCTATACACCATGTTTTTGGACTTAGAGCGATCAGAGCCCACCAAGTCTTTTTCATCACATCATTAGGTACTAAGGACTTACAAGTCCTTCATAATATTGGATCCATCATATCATATCAATCATACTAGGACTTGGCTCTTCACGATCATAGTTACACTCCGTCTTTAGTCGAAGTACATTAGGTTTGCATTGGACTGCCCGACATTGGGTGCGACTCCAAGACATTGGATACACGACCCAATTGTACTCCCAAGATCCTTCTTGGGAATCGAACGCAAATGTTCTCTAGTGTACTCCTGTGTGCTCTAGTTTCTCAATCATAATTATTCTTATGCAATGATGCATATTTCACACATATCTTTTATTCTTACTTTTTTCTATTGTCACTGATAAAGTCCCGTCAATGGTTTACTTTCATTTTCAACACCTTCCATTTCATTTTCTTGTCTACGGTCAAGGGAGGTAAGTTTAACCGGTCACTTGGGTATTTTAAGGTTTAAGGTGGATAAGTTCTTTAAGGTTTAGATGATTATTTCATAGGAGTATCTCGAGTTATGTCACTTTCATGGTCATCAGGTGATTGAGAATGAAAATAGCCAAGCGTTTAGTCTTTCATTCCATTGGGTACATTTCACCATTTCATCATACTCATCACTTTTATTCATGATGTCTCACTTCTCATTGTACGGGATCTTTTATCGTGACGGATTTATGTTAACTCTTTACTTCTTCATATATCACCAGTATATCATACCAATACAGATCAATATATTCATAGTCTAGTCAGACAGGTATGTTATAAGTAATAATTAACTCACTCAAGTTAATCAGTATTATAAAAACATTAAACAACTCATTCATCCCTCACACAACTTGCCTTGCTCAACCAATATACTGATAATACTTAGTCGACTACTAAGACTCATCCTTCTTCAATCCACTCTTTATAATTCAGGATGTGTTTCATAAGGTTTATTGTCTCTTATATTTATAGCCTCTCTACTTTCAAGATATCGTCCTAAGTTTATTTTAAATAATTATTTATACCCATAGTATATTGAAAATCTTAGGCACACTTTTATAACTTATTAAAAGAATGTAAGTTAATTGTAGGTATAAGCTACACTAGTACTTACTTATTGTACTTAGCCAATACTTGGGCTCTATTGTCATGTAGTAACTCCTTTTTTATCCTACTAATATTACTTAAGGATGGTTTTGATATTGTAACATCCCAAAATTTTAAAATAAAGAATTAATTAAGAGAATTAATATTAAATAATAGGATATGGATTATTTAATGTCCCAAAATATTGAAATAGTTAAATTAAGACTTTTGAGGACTGTTAGCAATTTATTGTGGCCTGATAAGCTGAAATTAAGCCCAATTTAAAATATGGGTGTCGGACCAAGTATCTCTGATTGAGATGATAGTGGTCAGGGCTATCGAGGATAATATTGGGAGTCCGAATATATATTCGGAATTATTTTTGGATAAAGTATTAAGCCCAAACAGAGATCCTGGTTGTCATAAAACGATGAAAGTTTAATGAGAGGATAAAATTTTAAAGGCAAAAGCCTATTTCTCTCTTCTTATTTTTGTCAGCTCCTTAGTCCATTGTGGCAAATACTTTACTTCTTCTCCTACTCTATCCTTCTCCTTCATTCCTTTTTCTTCTTCTCTTCAAAAACCCTAGGCAAGTGTGGTGGCTCTTCTTCCTTCTTCATTTTCGTTCTTGAAGGAGCTTGGAAGAGACCATTAGAGCTTGGACTCTCCTTCTCTCTACTCCTCCATTTTCGTGTGGCTCTTCCCTCTCTTAGGAAACTCTCTCATTTCTTCTCTTGAGGTAAGATTCTTGTCATTTCTCAAGAGTATGAACCTTTAGTTATGAGTTTTTGGTGTTAAGAAAGCATTTAAAGTATGTGGGTTGTTAGGAGAAGCTTTTAATGTAGAAACCCTAGAGTGGGTAGTCATAAATGCTAAGTTTAATAATATTAAATGAGGAAGATGCATTTATGGTTGGAAGGAGATGAGACTTATGATGTGTTTATAGATATTGGTGGGTTTGGTGAAAACCCTAACCCTAAGATTTATGGAAAAATGGCAAATGTGATTAGGACAATATATTTGAGAGGAAATGTATAATATTGAGAATATGAATGTTGGTAAATGAACTAGTTTTAGGAGTGTTGGGCTATGGTTGTTTGTAACCTTAGATATAATGAATAGGGCTTGATGGGAAGGAATACCCGAAGCCTAATAAGTGAAGGAAAATAATGTCTATAACATGTCTTATACATGTTATGAAATTGTAGATATGATTATGATTAAATAGAGTTGAATTTGTGTCTTGAATAGTTGATTGATTGGGATTTTACATGTATGTTAATGTAGGATCCATTCCGAATGACGAGGCGGGTACGTCGTATCAATCAGAATTCTTCTCTTGAGGTAGGAGAAGAGTCTTTATGTTCTAAATGCATGAGTTAGATAGTATTTGATTGTCATATGTGACAATATGCATGTGCCTTGCTTGTAATGTTATGTATGATGTTGGTGATGTGTCTTGGTAACATGCATTGATGCATTTAGAACAATTATGGTGTGCTATATGGTGGTGTGAATTGTTTGCCAATGAGGTGTCTTGAATATGATGTTATACTTATGTCCACCATGAATGTGAAATGAATATAGTTGATGTTTGATTGTGAATGGGTGTGAATAAATAACATACCTTGATTGATGGTGATAGATTGATGTTGTTGTGTTTGATGATGGAATTGAATTATGTTTATGAGACTTATTGAGTATGCCACACAAAAATTTAAACTAATGATAATAACCAACAATAATAAATCCACTAAAAACCTTGTGGTGATGTTGGTGATGATGATTGATGAGTGGCATTAATAGGATACATAGAGTGAGAAATGCATATGATTGGCATTTGCATCCATGGCATACTGTATAGCCGTCGATGTTGGAACATTAGGGGAGTTCCCTTGGCCGACCCAATGGGAGGGTGACTTAGTGCACGAGCAAATTTTATTTTTCCCCTGTGACTCAGTGTGTAAGTCACGAAGCCGCCCATGTATTGCTACGGGGAGCTACATGTGGCCGACCCTTGTGGGGGGTGGCTCTTGATGAGCAGGTGACCCTGGTGGTCCTTCGGATCACAGCCGCCATGAAATGAGTCATGGTCAGCCCGCAATACCATATGATTGATTATGTTGTTACCGCGGTCATGGTGGAAATGACCAGGTATTGTAAAATGGGCGATGCGGTTTGGTACCAGTAAAAGATTGGTGAAATATAAGCAATTTGATGATAAGTGTACATATTTTACTACTGCAGTAGGGGTATTGTTAGATGATCATACTTGAATCCCACAATTGGTGTTTATAATCCCACAGTCAGATCTGAATTGATGAATTAATCCGTTGTCATATGCATTAGCTTAAGAGCATTTGCATATAGCAAGGAAGTATGCCAAAGGTGATGAGATGTGATGATGGTTGTGTTATGGGAGAGAAAATGAATTAAGATGACATAAAAGATATGAATACCAAATAATAATTTAAGTAAAATGATGAAATATGGAATAGTCCAATTTGTCAAAGGACTAGATCATGTGTATGGTTTTATATTTGCTTGATTTACAAATATGTTTGTAATATGTGATGATAGTTGATGATGAAATATGCGTGAATACAAAGTATACATGTTGTGATACATATGCACATGATCACATGGTATTCATATTCATTCTTTTGGAATATATGACTCACTCTCCCATATTGTCCACTTTTTAGACTTGTGATGCACAGCATTCATGGGTGGAGTGAATCTTTTGAAGTGCATTTTGATAGAGGTAAATAGGGGAATAGGAAGCGCCTTGGCCGGCAACCTAGATTTTTGTATAGCATATAGTGTATATATATGCTTATTTTACCATCTAGATTGTAGTTTGATGATTTTGAGGGTCATGTAGGAAAATTGGACCTTGGTGTGTATGGCAAATTTTCATTAATGACCTAGATGATGTAAGATAATGAATTACAATGCTTGTTGATGATGAAATTCATGAATGAATGATGTATTTCACAACCTGTAGTATTTCATTGAGTTATGTAAAAATGATTTAGATTCTATACATTGAATGAATGGGAATTGATTTTGAAGTGTATAAATAATTAGATGAACTTTTAAATGCATGGTTGAATGTATCTAGTGCACTAGCATAGGTCAAAAAGGCATGAAATGAGATTTGGTATGCTAAGTTGTGTGAATTGTTGCATGATTTTACCATTTCTGCATAACTCGCTCAAGCAAGTGATAGTCTCGCTCAAGCGAGATCCTTATGAAACAGGGGTGTGGCCACTGGCCAAAATTCGCTCAGGTAGGAAGGACCTCGCCCAAGCGAGATTGAGTAGGGGAGCTACTGGACCATTTTCGCTCAAGCGAAATGGCCAGTGTGTGACTATTCGCTCAAGCGAGCAAGGAGAAAATAGATTCTAGGAGGTTTTCGCTCAGGCGGGCCTAGACTCGCTCGAGCGAAACATGGACAGTGAGGTTCTGTCCCATTTTTGCCAGGCGATTATGCCTCACCTAAGCGAAATCTGTACCTGGAGCTTCTGGAGTAATTTTGCTCAAGCGAAGCTAAGCTCGCTCAAGCGAGATTAACCCTTGATGCTCTTCCCTTCTTCGCTCAAGCGTATTTCGTATCTCACCCAAGCGTGACCACGTGAACTCGCTTAAGCGAGTGTGGTACTCACTTGAGCGAGTGGCACCTGATTCCCTTAAAATGTTATTGTGACAATTACTTTGATTTTCCTTTGCATTAATATTCCTTCTTACACCATCTTAATAATACTTTGGACATATTATGAACCATTGAATCTTATGAAATTCATTCTCTTTAAATCTAATCACATAACATCATTTCAATTGAATTTTCTGTTGTTTTTTTAATTGAAAATTTGATTTCCCATGAATCCTTTTTAATTCACCCTCTCATATCTTCATATATGAGAGAGGTTTTTCCTAGATCCAGGGTGTTGATTAAAACTTCACCACATTAGTACTATATCAAATAATGAGTTATAGAACACAAAAAATTTACCCCCTATTTTTGGGGCGTCTCAACCTAGTATCAGAGCAATCATTGCTCTTGATACAAATATAATTGATGTTGTACAAGTAATTGTTCCTTATGATTAGATCATATGAGCTATAATTGATTGAGTTAGGGATTTCTTTGATTGAATTATGGCTGTTTGTCAGTGAATTAAGATTGATGTTTATGTTGTTTGAGTCTAGCTAAGATTCCTTACACTATTTACCTTCAATAATGAATATGTTGTGATTATGTTTTGAGATTAACATGATTATGTGATGTGATGCCTAAGAGTTTGATGAATATTGAAACCTTGGATTTATAGGTTGAAAATTAAATGTTTGGTCTAGTACACTCACGTATGAGCCATGTTTTAATGTATAGGCTTGAAATATGGCTGGCAGACCTAATCGTGAGGCTGCTGCTATGACAAACGCCTTGAATCGCTTTGCTGACCTCTTGGAAAGACAAGACCAACTGAATGTGGGGCAAGGTGCCCAAGGTCTTGATCTGTTTCTCAAGAGGAAACCTTCTGAATTTCATGGAGGTTATAAACCTGAGGATTCCTACACATGGATCAACGATTTGGAAAGATTTATGTTGGAAATATGCACTAAGAGCCTATATAGGATGCATCAATTTGTATAAGGCATTTTTTGTTAAATAATTTAACAGCCTTTATTTATGCTTGGAGTAATAGGTCATATGAGAGTTATTCCTAAAATGTCCCTAGTTAAGTATTTACGTGGGGACATGTAAATACATTAAGGCTAGTGTGTGAGTGTACTGATGATTTGATCTCACAGATCATAGATATAGATGATATCAAGTCTTCACACGGGTACACATTAAGAGTAATGATGTACTTGACAGACCCACCATGAGAACGTTGCATGGATCGTTACATGAATGTCATAAACGATTCTCAATATGATAATGGTATATGTAGTCCTTTGACCTGAAGTCACTACGATTCCTACATAAGGAGTTTGTTGTTTTAATACAATCAAACGTCTTCTGTAACAAGAGGACTATAAAGGTTGTGGTTAGGCAATGAATAAATTATGTAGAGGGATGTGAGTGATGTAGATGGGATTTGTCTCTTCTATGTGACAGGAGTGATATCTATAGGCCACTTGATGAAGTGAGACTAAGGAAATGCATGGCCATGCTAGAAAGAATAAATATTGGATATTTATTCAGATAAAGTCTACTCCGGTATCAAGTAAAATAAATTGGACCGTACAAGGATGATGCGACCATGCCTTAGGCCCAATTAGGATATCGTGACAAAAGGAACAAACATATAAAATAATTATCACTTATAGGTTATGTTGATATTAAATAATATTCGGACATAATGATGCATTGCTAGATGTCGCTCTTATTTTATATTAATAATAAAATAGTTTATTATTAATATAACCGAGTATTTTACCTATAGGGTCACACACATAGAGTAAGCCCATCGGAAAATAGCTTTTTATTTTAGTTGGACTAAAATCAAACTATTGGGCCTAACTCATTTAGAATGAGTAAGGAGCCCACTCTTTAGAGAGCAAATTAGGTCAAACCTAAGCCTATAAATAGAGCATAAGATGCTCATAGGTGGCTACCCAATAAAAGAGACACAAAATACGTAAAAGTTGTAAAAGCTACACGCCTTAAACTAGCATTTGGAAGGTGTAGCATTTCTGGTGGGAGTACTTGTGTGGACTCCTAAAGGACGAGGCTACGATTGCTTCGATATTCTTCAAGGGGTAATCCTAAAACAAAATACTTTTTTGTGTTTGTCTTATGCTTTGAGACACGGCGCTTTACAAATCCTATAGGAATCCTTGTATTTCTGCTGCTTATAACTAGGGATTCCCTAACAGTGGTATCAAAGCCTAGTTGCAAAATCGTGTTTTGGGCAAATGTTTGTTTAAAGAACATGTAAAAATAAAATAAAATTCCTTTTACGAAAAGAATTGTAAAGGTTGAATCCTTTTGCAAAGGTTGCATTTTTTATTAGATATGTTGCAAAGGTTGTATTTTAAATATTATGTAAAGGTTGCATTTTTTATGAGATATGTTGCAAAGGTTGCACCTTTTGAAAGCGAATATCAATTTATTTTTGTTTTATGTATATTGATTGCTTTTTTCAACATTTTAATTAAAGAACATGTTTTTGGGATTTGTTTTATTATATGAACACGTTGTATGTTGCAATGGTGATTGTTTTATATGTGTTCTAATTATAAGGCATGTTTTATGTTTGTTTAATTAAATTGAAATCAAGGGTTGTATGCAATGCACGTTTATATGCTTTCTTTTTTTCTAATATGAATTGTTCATGTGAGATTATGTTTAGAAATTTTAAGAGTTAAACCCTAGCTATAATGAAAACTAGGATTCAAAAGTTGAAACCTAGCCGTAATGGTATTTTATTTATTTGTAAATGTTACAAATAAAATATTTGATTTTAATATTATATTTTAAATTTGATCTGTAAAAGTTGCAAAGCAAATGTTAACTGTTTGTTAAATTTAAAGATTGTAAGAGTTACAAATTTAAATAATTTATTCTTATTAATTTTGAAGAACTAAGGTTTTGATATCAACAACATATATACAAGACATGATTAACAACATGGACGCAAGACTTGAAGATTCAGTATACCATGTCAAGCACAAAAAGAGTCATGAAATCAATGAAATATTGTCATCATCAAAAAGGGGGAGAATGAAGACCATGAAGTATTTTGATAATGACAAGGCCAATGACAAAAGATCAAGAACAAAGAAGAAAGTTCAAGCAAGACAAAACCAAAGATCATAGCACTTTAAAGTAAGACCTTTTCAGAAAATATGGCCATTAAAATAAGTTAAAAACACATTTTAATAATGTGTAATCGATTACCTTATTGGCGTAATCGATTACCAGATTACTAAGTTTTGTAATCAATTACATGATCATCAGAGCTTTAAAAAATAACATTTTAAACTGAAGTAATCGATTACCTATTTGTTGTAATCGATTACATGGTCAAACAGAGGTTTTAAAATAAAACGTTTAAAAGCAGTAATCGATTACCTATTTGGTGTAATCGATTACAGTAACAGTCTAATGAAAAAAAATCATGTTGAAACATTATAATTTTTCACAAAATATTATTTTATCCAAGAGGTACCTTTCCAATTATTTTAGTCAATAATTTCACACCTCTTGAAGGCATTTCCTCTCCTATAAATAGGAGGGTATTTCATTTGCAAAACACACCAACACCAACACCAAATACTTCCAATCTTTTCTTAAGAGCATTAATGGCCATATTCTCTTAATAGAGTTATTACTCTTTCTTGTTCCTCAATTTGTTCATCATACTCTTTAAGAGAGTTTTCTTGTAGAGTTCTTTATCTCTAAATTGAGACTAATACTCAAAGTGGTGTATCTTTGAGGGTGTTCTTCTTGGATGTGGTGTAGCATCCAAGGGTGATGTTCTTGGATGTGGTGAAGCATCCAAGGGTGATGTGCTTGGGTGTGGTGTAGCATCCAATGCATTTGTGATCGGGGTGTGAGTCCCCATTGTGGTGTAATCAAGGGATTTGATTATAGTGAATTTCCTCAAGGGTGTCTTGAGAAGATTGGACGTAGGCAGTGGTTGGCCGAACCAGTATAAATCTCTGTTTGCACTTTTCTAACCCTTAAACTCTTTATGTTTTAAGCATTATTATTCAAATCACATATCATTTCATATTGAGTTTTTAGAGGAGAAATATATTAGTGAAAAAAAAGTTTCTAACTACTCAATTCACCCCCCCTCTAGAGTTATAGGAGGCCACCTAGACTAACAAATTTTAATAGGATCTGCATAGTTTGTGATCTTTTTAAAATTAATGTGATTTGTAAGAGTTACAACTTTAAATAATTTATTCTTATTAATTTTAATAGGATTTGCATCTTATATGATCTTTCTAAAATTAATGTGATTTGTGAGAGTTACAAATTGATTCATATTTATTAAATTTAATCTGATTTGTAATTGTTACAAATATAAGATAAGATCTTTATTAAATTTAATAATTTTAAAATCAAATATTTAATCCTTAATAAATTTGATAGGATTTTTAAAAGTTACAAATTAAAGATAAGATCTTTATCAAATTTAATAGGATTCAAAACAAAATATCTTGAACTCTAGAGATAAGGTCTAAAATTTAAACCTTGATCGTTCCTAAAAAATAGGATGATTGTTGAGACTCTAGAGATAAGGTTTAAAAGTTAAACCTTGACTATTCCTATTTTAGGATAATTATAAAGGTCAAAAGATAAGGTTTAAAAGTTAAACCTTGGCCATTTCAAAATTTAAGATTTCAAATTGTTTGAAATCATAACCGAATATTTTGAGCTGTTAATGGTCAGTGGGACGTTCTGGCTAGGAAAGACTTGGTACTTAAGCGGTCACTCCGAACCCACCTCTCTTTCCTGGGAACTAACTTGATTACAGTACTAAATTTTTAGGTTGGAACATCCCTTGACCCTGTCTGTTAAACGGTTAACGAAGCAGCCAAACTTCTTTGCGTAGTTTTGTTTTGATGACCCCATGTGTTTAATTATGTGTTTTAAAATTTATTTTATTTTAAATACAATTGATTACTCTATTAATTGATTAATTAACACGTCCAATGGTGAATGGTTATGGTCTAAGATTTTTTTATTTAATTTTAAATACAGCCTGCTTGCTGTGCCTTTCTCTATTCTTAAATTTCTTCTCTCAACCTTTCACTCGTATGTAAAATGAGTTTTCTTTATTACATTGTAATCTGGAAGAAGCCAACAAGGTGGAGACCTAGAAGAAACCTAGCATGGTGACTCTTGATGGGTATGACCTTGAAAGGAATAAAGGAGTGGTGACTCCAAGAAGATGGTGGTTTCAAGAAGTAGGACGTCATGAAGTCAAGGCACCATAGTTCCTTTAGGTTTATTTTATTTTATTTTATTTTCTAGGAAGACCATAACCATCTCACATTTTTGATTACATGTTTTGGGGTTTTATTTTGCGTTAAAGCGTTTAATGAAAGTCAGTAATGAACAATAAGAAAATTGAAATCCCTCAAGCTTGATAATCATACCTTCTAATAAGTAATAACGTCTAACTTGATATAGATAAAGTGCAGGTCACGCCATAGTTGGGTGCCTTTATTTATGTTTAGTAGGACATGATTGGATAATTGGATTATCCAAGTATAACTTATTAAGTTTTATTCAAATAGACATTTTTCAATTGGATTAGAAAAGCCTAAAGGTATAAATAGTCTAAAACGCGTTTCAATAAGTAACACTCATCAATGCTTGTTTCAATAAAGTATAGGTTCTGCCAAAGCAGGTGCTATTATTGATATTAGTAAAGGATGATGGATAATTAGATTATCCAACCATTTGTTATTGGACTTATCTAGGTAACTTTAATCAGATTGAAGAACCTAGAAGCATTGATATTAAGTTTAAATGCCTTCTAATAAGTAACACTCGTCAAGACTAATGTCAATAAATAGTGGGCCTGCCAAAGTAGGGTGCTATCATTTATACTAGTAAGGCGCGATGGGATAATTGTAATATCTAAATTGTTTTTATTGGGCCTAAACTTAACTAAATTTTTCAATTGGATTAAAAATAACTTAGAGGCGTAAGGATTGAGCTTAAACTCATCAGATGAATAAGGGTAAAGAGTTACCCACTCAATCATCCAAGAGTTGCATGAGATGCAATTGGAAATATGTTTCCTACCTAAATAACCAAGGGTTGGGCGATCAGCCAAAGCTGACTCAACACTAGGCCAAATATGGATCTTGGCCCACTAGAAAAATCTTCCAACGGGATTTTTTCTGATTCAGTGAGGGTATTTGTTTTAAATAAAAATAATGGGAGACAACATATTTATTTAATGACCAAAATTTGAATATGTTTTAAACAGAAGTGATAGATTTGCATGTAATTTATTTTAGAATAACCATGACAAACCAAATATTGTTTTGTTGTAATCTGTCCTTTGGAAGGACACTTTGTCTGGAAAAATACCTAGATAGGTATCGAGACTTGAGAATTATCTTCAATAAAGAGGAAGCGGCAGTGTCTCATGTTTGGCTTATATATCGTTGGGTCTTGAATACCCTATGGAGTCTGCATAAACTCTGAGTTGTAAAAGGCAATATGAATATATGGGAGATATACAATATGATCGTATATAGACTCTATTAAGGCCGAGTTGGTCTAGAAGTCTAAAAGGTGATCAAGAAAGGAAATCATTTCCAGTTTTAGCCAAATAAGACATTAAAATAATTTGTCTAAAGAACTTAAAGGAGTTCAAAAGAAAGGGAAGTAAGACTTCCACTACAGGTTATGTTATAGAAGTCAAGTTATTTTACTTCACTAACATTAGTATCAGATACTAGTAGTAGATCTCGAATTTTCAAAGATCAAGGAAGTAGATCACTTGTTAAAGGTGGAGAAATCTGTGTAAAATTAAGCAAAAGTTGCTATAATAAAAGATAAGATCTTTACTATTGGGCTAGTTAGTAAACTAGACATTGTGCATATTGTTTCTTGTTGGACAAGAAATGTTTTTATATAAAATAACTTTATTTCTCCAAAAGGATGTTGATGCACAATTGAGTAATGGATTCCACATCCTAAATCTCAAAACACCCATCTATAACATAACTGTCAAAGTAGGTTAAAATAAGTGATTTTGAACCTTACTTACATGGTATTGTCTCTAAGGCAAATGAATAAGAAACACATTTCTAAATACCATTAATGTGGTTATATGGACTGTAACATCCCTGTTTTTAGTAACAGTCTTATTTGGTAAATTTTGAAGTATGGAAGGTCTGTAAGTGAGAGTTGGTAAATAAAACACTCTGTAGATGGTCTGCAATACTCTAAAAATTTCATTTTTTTGGGTATAATCATGGAATTTATATAGACCATTAAGGATATTATTCATTTTCCAAGTGAAACATGTCTTAGATAAGACTGTCTGAGTGAAGAAGGGATCTGTTTCGAGTGACAGAGAGAAATTCTGAGTGAAGGATTAAAAATTCCGACTGAAGGTTGAAATTCCGAGTGTAAGGTTATGTTTTCCGAGTGAAACATGACCGAGAGGGATACTACCGAGTGGAATCCTGGCTTCAGAGACATTTGGAGTGAAGTGTGTTCAAGAGAACCACTTCTGGGTGAAAATTCCGAGTCAAATGTCTTCGAATGACTCATTTCCGAGTCACATGTCTCCGAGTGAAACGTTCTGAGAGAAGTAATTTCAGAACGAAGAAAAACTTAGTGTACTGCTCAGACCGAGATAGTTCTGAGTAGTGAATTCTGTGTGGATGGAACCAAATGTCATTCCCAAGGGAAGTACTTAAACAGAGGCAGACTAACTTCGAAATGAATATAACTCCGAGTGATCAATATTTTCGAGTGAAGGGACTCAGTCAGGGATATATCCGAGTGGAATTTTTGAGTTAAGTATGATGAGGATCAGGTGAGATCCTGGACGAATTCCGTCCGAGTGGGGAGTTTTGAAATAAATCTAAGATGAGGTGAATTTCCGAGTGCAATCCGAGTGAGTTTGTCCAAGTCAGGACCTCCCTAGTGAGGAAGGGGATAGCATTCCGGGTAGAAAGGTCTCCAAGTATGGTATTTTGGGCAGTGGAGTTCCGAGTAGGGGCATATCTGAGCCCAGTGTAACCTGTCCTGAGCGGCATGCCCCCGAATATGAAATTCCGAGTGGAATATAGTGATGGGAGCCCATTCCGAGTAGTATATGTATAAGGCTTAGAGCTATTTTTGAGTGAGGCTTATGTTTATGACTCCTTTTCTGAGTGGCGAAGGCCTTAAAGGATTCCGAGTGAAACGTATTTTGAGAAAGGTTAGTCTATGGGTTGCTAAGAGATGAATAGCCGAGTGAACCCCGAGTGGGGAAGGACTTAAATGCCCCTGAGTGGTAAAATCCGAGTGAACCTCTTCTGAGGGAAGAAGGGTTGTGATGGTTTTGATTGAGGTATACTCTAGGAGTCATATTCTGAGTGAACGATGTTATATGTATATTCTGATTGATTAAGGGTAACATGTATTCCGAGTGGCTAAGTATGAAATAAGTCCGAGTAAGACTTCACTTAGTGAATCCCTCTGAGTAATGTGGAGTTTGAATAAATCTGAGTGGACAAGATTTCATTAGGTCTGAGTGAGACAGTTTAGTGAATTCCTCCGAGCGATGAGAGGTCAGAGTAATGCCGAATGGAACTTGATGGTGGAGTCCGAGGGTGTAACTCCGAGTGGGGGATTGGCACCTATGGGGATTTATGATGTGTTGTCCAGAAGTATTCTGGAATAACTTCCCTCGTGAGAAAATAAAAAGGGAGTCGGTTTTTAAAGTAAATTACCGAGTGAGAAAAGACTAGGTTTGGAATGATTTAACCGAGTGAGAACCATCAGAAATGACTCAGACTTAAGTGAAGATGCGAGTGAAAGACTGATTGAGAAATGACTCGGATTTGGAATATATTGCCGAGTGAAAGGCCAAGTAAGAGATGAGTCAGCTCTGATTGATTTTGCCGAGTAGAAAACCAAGCAAGATGAGTCGGTGTGAGGGTGAATTACCGAGTGAATGATGGGTCGGTCAGGATTATCTTGCTGAGTGGAAAACCTGTGTGCCTTGAGCCGGTTTCAGGGAGATTCTACCGAGTGAGATACTTTATGAGTGAATCCAAGTGAGGTAACTCTGACTGAGTCACCTCCAAGGAAGAGAAATCTGACCGAGTGTTTCAAGAAGAATCAGTTCCGAGTGAGTAACCAATAGGTGGAAAGTCGGTTTCTGAAAGGCATAACCGAGTGGAACTCCAAGTGAGTGAAGACTCGGATTCGGAATAAATTTACCAAGCAGGAAGTCTGAGTGAGAGAAAGAACTCAGTCTGGATAGGTTCTGTTTAGTTAGAAGAGGAGTACTTGAGTCGGTTTTAGAGGAATTCCGAGCGAGAATTGGATGACTCACTCAAGCGAGTCGGACTTCGTTTGAGCGAGATGGACCCCCTGATGCATAATTCCTCCTTTCAATCAGCCCTTTCTCTACTTCGCCCAAGCGAGTATACTGCACTCAAGCGCGCTTGGCCCTGATACTCTTTCCTCCACTCACGACCAAGCAAGGATAGCATGACTCGCTCAAGCGAGTCGGAATCCGCTTGAGCGAGAAGGACTTCTGATTCCCTTTTCTTCTCACGCCCAACCTTCTCCACTCACGTGAAACACCCTTCCCTCCAATCAGAGCACCTTTTACATATTTTATATATATATTCCCTTCAAATCACACTAACTCTTGTACGTAAGTGGCAGAAATGGTCAAAAACAGCTCACCTTTTGTCCAAAAGTCTCCATTATCTCCATTATTCTCACCTAATCCTCTAATCAACGGAAATCTTGTCTCCCACTTACTTTTCTCATTATTAAACCAATACTATCACCCATTAACTTTCAGAACCCACGGAACTTAGCAGAACACACCCTCTTTCCTATTTTTCTATACGTTCAAGGCCTTTCTCTTCCATTTTCATTTCTCTTCGCTGTGAGCTGAAACAAGGAAATACAGAACGTCTTCTTCTCATTAAAGAACTTCCATTAAGGTAAGGGGGTATATTCTCGGGTATTCTAGGGGAAAACTGAGTGTTAGGAAAGGGTTAAGGTACCTTTGGTCCTCACCTTTCCAGGGCAGGTTCGGGAATTGCTGTTATATCAATATGCTTTAAATTTTTACATGTATGTTTTATATATTTTGATTGCTATGTATATGTTCGACTGGCTGTGTTGATTATTATTAATCTTGATGATTAAATGGATATGACTGGTGTTGAATTGTGAAAATATTAAGAATCATGGGTGTCTATGTGAATTCCAGTGAAGAATTATAAACAGAAGTCGGAATCAATGATAACAAGCTCGGTTTTTAACAATCCGACCGGTTACCTAAAAATACAAATAAATTATTTAAATTTCAAACAGATTTTGAATTAAATATCTGTTTTACGTAAACCGACTGGATCATTTAAAACAAAATACATGATTTCACTCAGTAAACCATCCACCCAAATATATTTCACTCAGAAAACTCTTTTCAGTCTGATTTCACTCGGAATCATGGTTATTTCACTCAGAAAACTCATTTTCACTCGGAATCAAACATTTTTTACTCGAAAAATCTGGTTTTCAACATTTTCACTCGGAATCAACTTATTTTACTCGGAAAATCTGATTTTCGACATCTTTCACTTGGATTTTCATTCAGAATTCTTCTTTAGTCCTTTATAAATTATTTTTATAAAAATCATAAAAATTGGGATGTTACAATTATCATTATTATTCTTATTTCTATTATTATTACCATTATTTTTGTTATTCTTATTATTATTATTATTATTATTAACTATTATTATTGTTATTGATATTATTATTGTTTTAATTATGAGTAATGGAATAAGAAACATATTACTTACTTTTTAAACGAACCATTATTTTAGTCAAGATATAGCCGATACATTTTCTAGAATAATAATAAAAATGACTTACAACGTCTGAAAAATTGATGGGACCCAAGGACTTGAGAATAAATATTATGAGACTGGAAACACATAAGATACCCAAGGATCAAATGATAAGAATAATGCATTTCGCATCATGAAAATATTTTTGAGGGAGTAAAACTAGAGCATACACCTGGTACGCTGGAGGACATTCACGTTCGATCTCTGAGGAGAATCTTGGGAGTACAACCAAAACGGAAACCCAATGGCATTAGAGTCACGCCTGAAGCCGGGTGAGACGATGTAATTCTGGTGTACTTTGACTAAACGATGGAATGTATCTATGATCGTGGAGATCCAAGTCCCAAGAATACATATATATAAATGATGAGAACCAGTGAGTTCATTCGTACCTTATGATGAAATAATGAATGGGAGCTTGGTGGACTCTGATCGCTCTAGAATGGAAAATGATGTGCCCAAGAGGCAAATTGAGCAGAATGACTGCAAAAGAATAAGAAAAGGGTGATGGTGGATTGATTTATTGGGCCCACATGCATCATGAGAATTAACCAAAGATAAATCACAATAAACCGAACTCATGCATTCCATGATAACATTTTTGATTGTTATAATTGTTATTATGTTAATTGTATGATTTATGTGATATTATATGTTGACTGGATATGTCCGCACCGGATAACTTCCAGGGTCTTGGGTTATACTTACCCTTACTGTTGATATTTTCAGAGGAATTAGGGAATCAAGAACCAGAATACAAAGAACAGCAATACGCTGAACCAACTGAGAGTGCTCATTAAATATAGAATTCATGTAGTTGAATATCTATTAATCAATAATTAGACAAGAATGACTGTATTAATATTTAAGGGTGCCTGCATGCCCCATTCTGTTAAGAGTACAATTACTTATAGTTTGTGAATGACTATGTGATTTATTTACTATTTGCTTCCACTGATCTGCCATTATTTTATTGTATTTAAATATATATATATATATATATTTCACTTTTTCTGAAAACTGTTGACACTCTTAGTTAAATAGGATGATCCCACAGAAGGGTTTATCTTATCTAACCGAGGGTGTTACATGGACTCTTTTGATTTTAGAATTAATTGAGACATGTAAATATTATTTATTGGAGAGATAATTGAGACCTCATTCATTGAAAAGATGAGTAATCTATTATTTAATGCATGACGATGTATATAGGTCTATTGGAACAATAACTAGATATGTTTTTCAATACTTCAACATACTAATTGAAAAGTCAATGAGTATGGATTTATGAAACATAAGTTAGACAGTCTTTGAAAAGTTCAAAGAATTCATAATGAAGTGAAAAACCAAATTGGCAAGACAATTAAAGCTCTTGATTAGATCAAGATAGTAGATAATTTGAGCTACAAGTTTGATAACTATCTAATAGAGTGAGAGATTACCTCTTAACTCATTCCTCATGGAGTGCCATAATAGCATCTCTATGGGGAAAAGTCAAACCTTGTTAGACATAGTTTGATTATTGATTATTATCAAACATCTCTAACTCCTTCAATATTCCTTTATTGACAAAATTTCCACACTTAACCATGTTCCATCTTAGACTTTCTTAAAGAAACCATATGTGATATGGACTAAGAAGAAACCTAGTATGTCTTTATTAATAATTTGGAATTATGATGCTTCTATAGAGCATCCAACTCTAACAAGGTCAGATCAAAATTGGATAAATGTCTTTTGTGAGATACCCAAAGAAAGCTAAGGGTTATCATTTTTACAATCCATATGAGAACAAAAGGCTTGTTGCTTAGAATGTTGTATTCTTGAATAAGAGTACATCTCTTAAAGAATTAGTAGGAGGATAGTAGAACTTGAAGAAGTTCAAGTATCACAAAGCATTCAAAAGTCAAGGATGGACTTAGAGCAGAAGTCACAAAGTGTTGTGACATCATTAGCTCCGTTAGCACAAGACTTGCATAAGATCAAATAGGATATGTCACCAAATCTAAAAGATGTGGATATCTTATAAATCAGGAAGGAGGTATATTGCTAAATGACCAAGCTTCTTATGAAGAGGCCAATGCAAGTTTAGATTCTAAGAAATAGCATAAGACTGTGGGATTTGAAATGGGCACCATGTATATTAATAAGGTATGAACCTTGGTTGACGCACCTAAAGGGTAAAACCTATAGGATGAAAGTGGGTTTTTAAAAGGAAAACTAAACATGGATCGTAATAAGAGCACCTTTAAAAGCAAGATTGATAAAATTCAATTAGCTTAAAAACTATTTAAATCCTACTTGTTGTAGTAGTATACCATCATTATGAGATATGGTAGATAGATGTCAAGATGGAAATCATCTTGAGGATGTGTATATAACACAACCTAAAGGCCTTTTATGCCTGAAACATCTAGGAAGGTATGTGAACTGCAAATGTTCCATTTATGGACTAAAGCAAGCTTTTAGAAGCTAGAATCTTCATTGAGGAATAAAGATAAATCTTGTGACTATAAAAAGGTTAGTAACTACACAATTATAGTTCTAGTATTACATGTAGAAGACATGCTTCTTCTAGAACTAATAATATTCTTATTCTATAGTCAAGAATATCCTTAAGCACTTAAGAAGGATTAAGGATTTTATCTTGATAATTGGAAGATGAGCTCGTTGTAAAGGTTACATCGATGCCAATCTTCTTATTAATTTGAAAGACTTAAGATTGCACTTAAAATATGTGTTGTCAAGATGGTTGCAATGTATGCTTGAAAGGTTCAAAGCAAGAAATAGTCATTGGTTCTACTAACAAATCTAAGTATTTTTCTATGTTAAATTACAAGAGAAGTCAATTTACATTTAATCATTCCAAATGTTTTGTACCCTATGAGTTTCCATTGTGATGACAATGGAACCATAGAAATATATAAAGAAGTGGATTAATCCAAGCATATATTTAAATAGTTCCATCTTTAGAAGATGTGAAAATATGCAATGTGCATAACAACAAAATTGTTGGGAACCCACTAGTAAAACCTTTTGTGTAGAAAAAGCATGAGGGCACTGTAGACATCATTGGGCATTCACCTTATCGGCTTTAAGTGCAAGTAGGAGATTGTTGGAAATATGCACTAAGAGCCTATATAAGATGCATCAATTTGTATAAGGTATTTTTTGTTAAATAATTTAACAGCCTTTATTTATCCTTGGAGTAATAGGTCATATGAGAGTTATTCTTAAAATGTCTCTAGTTAAGTATTTATGTGGGGACATGTAAATACATTAAGGATAATGTGTGAGTTTACTAATGATTTGATCTCACAAATCATAGATATAGATGATATCAAGTCTTCACATGGGTACACATTAAGAGTAATGATGTACTGGACAGACCCACCATGAGAATGTTGCATGGATCGTTACATGAATGTCATAAATGATTCTTAATGTGATAATGGTATATGTAGTCCTTTAACCTAAAGTCACTACAATTCCTACATAAGGAGTTTGTTATTTTAATACAATCAAACGTCTTCTATAACAAGAGCACTATAAAGGTTGTGGTTAGGCAATGAATAAATTATGTAGAGGGATGTGAGTGATATAGATGGGATTTGTCTCTCCTATGTGACAGGAGTGATATCTATAGGCCACTTGATGGAGTAAGACTAAGGAAATACATGGCCATGCTAGAAAGAATAAATATTGGATATTTATTCAGATAAAGTCTACTCCGGTATCAAGTAAAACAAATTGGACCGTATAAGGATGACGCGACCATGCCTTGGGCCCAATTAGGATATTGTGACAAAAGGAACAAACATAAAATAATTATCACTTATAGGTTATGTTGATATTAAATAATATTCAGACATAATGATGCATTGCTAGATGCCGCTTTTATTTTATATTAATAATAAAATAGTTTATTATTAATATAACTGAGTATTTTACCTATAGGGTCACACACATAGAGTAAGCCCATCAGAAAATAGCTTTTTATTTTAGTTAAACTAAAATAAAACTATTAGGCCTAACTCATTTAGAATGAGTAAGGAGCCCACTCTTTAGAGAGCAAATTAGGTCAAACCTAAGCCTATAAATAGAGTATAAGATGTTCATAGGTAGCTACCCAAAAAAAGAGACACAAAATATGCAAAAGTTACAAAAGCTACACGCCGTCAAACTAGCATTTGGAAGGTGTAGCATTTCTGGTGGGAGTACTCGTGTAGACTCCTAAAGGACGAGGCTACAATTGCTTCGATATTCTTCAAGAGGTAATCTTAAAACGTAATATTTTTTTTTATGTTTGTCTTATGCTTTGAAACATGGCGCTTTACAAATCCTATAGGAATCCTTGTATTTTCGCAACTTATACACTAGGGATTCCCTAACAATTTATGCCAGCTTCGAGTGTTCTAAAGCACAATAGGTGGAGTCTGCGGTCTTTATGGTCCGTGATGAGGCTGAAGCATGGTGGCGTCTTACTAGAGGGCGCATGATATCTATTGATATTCCCTTGGTTTAGGAAAACTTCAAGGTTGAATTCCTGAAGAAATATTTTCTGGATAGCTACAGAAGTAAGAAAGAGCTTGAGTTCATGGAGCTTAAGTAGGGTGATATAACTGTGGAGGAGTATGCCTCCAAGTTTGACGAGCTTTGTGTGTTCTATCCTCCTTATCAACAAGAGGGTACCGAGGCTTCGAAGTGTGTGAAGTTTGAAAATGACTTGAGGCCCGAGATCAAGCGGGCTATTCGACATCAAGAGATAAGAAGCTTTCCGACGCTTGTGAACAAGTGCCGTATTTATGAAGAAGATGATATGACTCCTTCGAGTCATGGCAAGCAGGAGTCTAAGTTGAAGGGGCAATTCTCTTATTTTAAGAAACATGGTCAATTCAAAAAGAAGAAGTTCTTTCATGGTGGATCTTCCAACGCAAGAAGACGTGGTGCTTTTAGAGGTGGTCATGGAGTTGGTAACCAAGGTCGTGGCAATGCCCAAGGCGTTACTTGCTTTAAATGTGGTGCTAACCACTTGGCCCGTGATTGCCCAAGATATAATGTGGTGTGCTATCAGTGCAACCAACCCAGACATATTTATCTTGATTGCCCATTAAATGCAATGAATGCCAATATTGATACTCTTGCTTGTGTGAACTATAATGGTAACCGTGGAGGCCATGGAGGCTTTAGAGGCCGTGATCGTGGAAATGGTAATGGTCATAATGGTGGCTGTAATAGTGGCCACGGTGGAAACCATAATGGTGGAAGGAATGGGAATGGTCGAGGCAATGGCCATGGTGGAAGAAATGGTAATCGTAATGGTGGTAATCAACCACAAGCAGCTGGAAGAGTATTTACCGTTACTGGTGAAGAAGCTGCACAAGCTAAAGATCTTGTTTGTGGTAAGTGTGAAATCCTTGGCACTTCGGTAGATGTTATATTTGATTCTGGTGCTACGCACTCATTTATTTCTGAGGATTGTGTGAGTTGTTTGAAAGTGCCTGTTTGCATGATGAGAGGTTCTATAATGGTGACTACACCGACCGGTACTTGTTTGAGATCGGTGACTCGATGTGGGGATGTCGAGATGACTCTTGAGAGTCAAAAATTTGTTGTATCTCTCGTGTGCCTACCCATGAAAGACCTGGATATTATTCTAGGCATTGATTGGTTGTCTGCCAATAAAGTCTTGGTAGATTGCCATAATAAGACGGTGATCTTCCCGACTTCTAATGCTGAAGGCTTTGACCTACAAGGTATCTCTCAGCTTTTTGTAATGTTCTGTATTGTTGATGGGAGTGATACTTCCCAATCTGGTGAAATCCCTATTGTTTCTGAATTTCTTGATATTTTTCCGGATGAGATTCCTGGTTTGCCTCCTCCACGTGAAGTGGAATTCTCTATTGATCTCATTCCTGGTGCTGAACCTATTTCTAGGGCTCCCTATAGGATGTCTCCTATAGAGTTGGCAGAGTTAAAGAAGCAAGTCGAGGAATTACTCGAACAGGAGTTTATCCACCCAAGTGTGTCTCCTTGGGGTGCTCCTGTGTTATTGGTGAAAAATAGGATGAAAGCATGAGATTGTGCGTTAATTATCGCCAACTCAATAAACTAACTATCAAGAACAAATATCCTCTTCCTTGCATTGATGATCTTTTGGATCAATTGAAGGGTGCCGTTGTATTCTCCAAGATTGACTTACGTTTTGGATATCACCAAATTCAGGCAAAGACCAAGGATATTCCTAAAACCGCCTTTCGAACACGATATGGACACTATGAGTATGTAGTGATGCTGTTTAGAGTAACAAATGCTCCTGTGATTTTCATGGATTATATGAATCGCATCTTCCATGAATATCTCGATCAATTTGTCGTTGTCTTTATTGATGATATTTTGGTATACTCTATGAGCCATAAAGAGCATGAGAGACATCTTCGCCTTGTGTTATCCATTCTTCAAGAGGAAGAATTATATGCTAAGCTCTCTAAATGTGAATTTTGGATGAATGAGATTTCTTTTCTTGGTCATGTGATTTCTGGTGATGGAGTTGCTGTTGATAGATCAAAAGTGGAAGCTGTTATGGCTTGGGAAAGACCGACGTCCGTGATAGAAATAAGAAGTTTTCTTGGTCTTGCGGGGTATTATCGGAGGTTTATCAAAGGATTTTCCTGCTTAGCCTTACCATTGACGAAGTTGACTCGTAAGAATCAATCATTTGTGTGGACTAGTGAATATGGAGAAAGTTTTTAAGAGTTGAAGTTGAGGCTTACTACCGTACCTGTGTTAGCATTGCCTAATTTGTTGGATGACTTTATGGTATACTGTGATACTTCTATGCATGGTCTGGGTTGTGTAATGATGTAGTGTGAATTATCATACACATGATCTTGAATTAGCTTATGCGTTGAGACAACTGCGACCGCATTAGGTTAATTATCATACACATGATCTTGAATTAGCGGCGGCGGTATTTGCTTTGAAGTTGTGGCGACATTACTTATATGGTTCTAAGTTTGTGGTCTTTAGTGATCACAAGAGCCTTAAGTACTTATTTGACCAAAAGGAACTTAATATGCGCCAATGGCAATGGATGGAGTTTCTGAAAGACTCTGAGTTCGAGTTAAGGTATCATCCCAGAAAGGCAAATGTGGTTGCCGATGCTTTAAGCCGGAAGTCATTGCATGTTTCCGTAATGAAGGTGAAAAAGATAGAATTAATTGAGCAATTTAGAAACCTGAATATGGGTGTGGAAATATATACTCGAAAGAAAATGTCACTTGAGATGTTGACTGTCGCTAATGTGTTTCTCAAAACAGTGAAATTGCAACAATCAAAGGATGAGAACTTGGTTGAGATGAGGAAAACTCAAGAAAAAGGGACAAACTTGTTTCTAGTGGAAGGTCAGGATGGCATTTGGCGTATGAAGGGCCGAATTTACGTTCCCTCGAGTGGTGATTTGAGGAAATATGTACTTGAGGAAGCTCATAAGAGTATATTAAGCATTCATCCTGGTTCCACCAAGATGTATCAAGACTTGAAGAAGAATTTTTGATGGCCTGGTATGAAACGTGATATGGCGAACTTTGTTGCATCTTGCCTTGTTTGTCAGAAGGCTAAGGTCGAGCATCAAAGACCATCTGGTTATTTGAGACCTTTGGAGATGCCTATTTGGAAGTGGGATAATATTACTATGGACTTTGTTTCTGGATTACCTAGAACTCGTGCTGGAAATGATGCTATATGGCTGATTATGGATCGATTGATGAAGTGTGCTCACTTCTTGCCCATGAATATAAAGAGTTCTCTGGAGAAATTAGCCCAATTATACATAAAGAAGATTATTAGGCTGCATGGTGTGCCGTCCAGTATCATATCCAATCATGACCCTCAATTTACTTCTTAATTTTGGGGAAGTTTACATCATGAGTTGGGTTCTAAGTTGAAGCTTAGTTTCGCTTATCATCCTTAAACCGACGGACAATTCGAAAAGACGATACAAAGCCTTGAAGATTTTTGAGGGCTTGTGTTCTTGAACACGGTGGATGTTGGGAGAGATTCTTGCCACTGATTGAGTTTACATACAATAACAGCTACCATAGCTCTATTGGTATGGCTCCTTGTGAGGCACTTTATGGTAGAAAATGTAGAACACCTCTATGTTGGTTGGAGACTGGTGAGAATTTGGCTTTATGGCTGAAGATCATTCAGGAGACTACCGAGAAAATTAAGAAAATACAAGAGAATATGAAGATTGCTCAAGACCGATAGAAGAGTTATTATGATAAGAGGCATAAACCACTTGAATTTCAAGTTGGTGATCACGTATTCTTAAGAGTCTCGCGTGATAAAGGAATTGGAAGGGCGTTGAAAAGTGGAAAGTTAAGCCCTAGGTTCATTGGACCTTATGAGATTTTGGAGCGGATAGGTGACGTTGCTTACTGGATTGTATTCCCTCTGCATCTCGTGAATCTACACAATGTATTCCATGTGTCAAGTTTGGGAAATATGCTCATGATCCTCTGCACATAATCCCCATTGATGATGTGGATGTGCGGGACAATTTATCTATTCCTCATCTTTCTGTTCGCATTGTAGAGCATTCGGTGAAGAAACTGTAAAACAAGTTGGTACCTTTGGTGAAGGTCGATTGGAAGCATGGAAACGTGGAGACGTTCAGGTGGGAACGTGAAGACGATATCAGAGAACGATACCCCAATGCGTTTGAATCTGGTATGTTAAATTTCAAGGACGAAATTTTCTTTTCGTGGGGTGGATTGTAACATCCCAAAATTTTAAAATAAAGAATTAATTAAGAGAATTAATATTAAATAATGGGATATGGATTATTTAATGTCCCAAAATATTGGAAATAATTAAATTAAGACTTTTGAGGACTGTTAGCAATTTATTGTGGCCTGATAAGCTGAAATTAAGCCCAATTTAAAATATGGGTGTCGGACCAAGTATCTCTGATTGAGATGATAGTGGTCAGGGCTATCAAGGATAATATTAGGAGTCCGAATATATGTTTGGAATAATTTTTGGATAAAGTATTGAGTCCGAATATATGCATTTATGTTTAGAAGGAGATGAGAGTTATGATGTGTTTATGGATATTGGTGGGTTTGGTGAAAACCCTAACCCTAAGATTTGTGGAAAAATGGTAAATGTGATTGGGACAATATATTAGAGAGGAAATGTATAATATTGAGAATATGAATGTTGGTAAATGAACTAGTTTTAGGAGTGTTGGGCTATGGTTGTTTGTAACCTTAGATATAATGAATAAGGCTTGATGGGAAGGAATTCCCGAAGCCTAATAAGTGAAGGAAAATAATGTCTATAACATGTCTTATACATGTTATGAAATTGTAGATATGATTATGATTAAATAGAGTTGAATTTATGTCTTGAATAGTTAATTGATTGGGATTTTACATGTATGTTAATGTAGGGTCCATTCTGAACGACGAGGCAGGTACGTCATATCAATCAGAATTCTTCTGTTGAGGTAGGAGAGGAGTCTTTATGTTCTAAATGCATGAGTTGAATAGTATTTGATTGTCATATGTGACAATATGCATGTACCTTGCTTGTAATGTTATGTATGATGTTGGTGATGTGTCTTGGTAACATGCATTGATGCATTTAGAACAATTGTGGTATGCTATATGGTGGTGTGAATTGTTTGACAATGAGGTGTCTTGAATATAATGTTATACTTATGTCCACCATGAATGTGAAATGAATATAGTTGATGTTTGATTGCGAATGGGTATGAATAAATAGCATACCTTGATTGATGGTGATAGATTGATGTTGTTGTGTTTGATAATGGAATTGAATTATGTTTTTGAGACTTATTGAGTATGCCACATGAAAATTTAAACTAATGATAATAACCAACAATAATAAATCCACTATAAACCTTATGGTGATGTTGGTGATGATGATTGATGAGTGGCATGTATAGGATGCATAGAGTAAGAAATGCATATGATTGGCATTAGCATCCATGGCATACTACATAGCCGCCGATGTTGGAACATTAGAGGAGTTCCCTCGGCCGACCCAGTGGGAGGGTGGCTCAGTGCACGAGCAAATTTTATTTTTCCCCTGTGACTCGGTGTGTAAGTCACAAAGCCGCCTATGTATTGTTTGTTGGTGTATGCATTATGAGCTTTTATGCTTTTTCATTTGTATCATTTTTCTACTTATCAATAGAATAAATATTTCAGTTTAAAATTGTTTTAAACATATTTATCCTTGGAGTAATAGGTCATATAAAAATTATTCCTAAAATGTCCCTAGTTAAGTATTTACATGGGGACATGTAAATACACTGAGACTAGTGTGTGAGTGTACTGATGACCTGATCTCACAGATCATAGATATAGATGATATCGAGTCTTCACACGGGTACACATTAAGAGTAATGATGTACTGGACAGACCCACCATGAGAACGTTGCATGGATCGTTACATGATTGTCATAAACGATTCTCAATGTGATAATGGTATATGTAGTCCTTCGACCTGAAGTCACTACGATTCCTACATGAGGAGTTTATTGTTTTAATACAATTAAACATCTTCTGTAACAAGAGGACTATAAAGGTTGTGATTAGGCAATGAACAAATTATGCAGAGGGATGTGAGTGATGTAGATGGGATTTGTCTCTCCTATGTGACAGGAGTGATATCCATAGGCCACTTGATGGAGTAAGACTAAGAAAATGCATGGCCATGCTAGAAAGAATAAATATTAGATATTTATTCGGATCCAGTCTACTCCGGTATCAAGTAAAATAAATTGGGCCGTACAAGGATGACGCGACCATGCCTTGGGCCCAATTAGGATATCGTGACAAAAGGAATAAACGTATTAAATAATTATCACTTATAGGTTATGTTGATAATAATATTCGGACATAATGATGCATTGCTAGATGCCGCTCTTATTTTATATTAATAATAAAATAGTTTATTATTAATATAACCGGGTATTTTACCTATAGGGTCACACACATAGAGTAAGCCCATCAGAAAATGTTGTCTTATTTTAGTTGGACTAAAATAAAGCTATTGGGCCTAACTCATTTGGAATGAGTAAGGAGCCCACTTTTAGAGAGAACAAATTAGGTCAAACCTAAGCCTATAAATAGAGCATAAGATGCTCATAGGCCGTTCACTCAAGTGAGACACAAATTCGCAAAAGTTGCAAGAGCTACACGCCGTCAAACTAGCAGTTGGCAGGTGTTGCGATTCTGGTGGGAGTGCTCGTGTGGACTCCTAAAGGACGAGGCTACGACTGCTTCGGAGTTCTTCAAGAGGTAACCTAAAATAAATTCGAAATTGTTTTGTGCTTTGAAACACGGAACCTTGCAAATCCTATAGAATCCCTTTTATTTTTCCGCTGCTCATGCTTAGGGATTCCTAACATTGTTACGGGGAGCTACATGTGGACGACCCTTGTGGGGGGTGGCTCTTGATGAGTAGGTGACCCTGGTGGTCCTTCGGATCACAGCCGCCATGAAATGAGTAATGGCCAGCCCGCAACACCATATGATTGATTATGTTGTTACCGCGGTCATGGTGGAAATGACCAGGTGTTGCAAAATGGGTGATGCGGTTTGGTACCAGTAAAAGATTGGTGAAATACATGTAATTTGATGATAAATGTACACATTTTACTACTACAGTAGGGGTATGGTTAGATGATCATACTTGAATCCCATAACTGGTGTTTATAATCCCACAGCCAGATCTGTAATTGATGAATTAATCCATTGTGCATATGCATTAGCTTAAGAGCATTTGCATATAGCAAGGAAGTATGCCAAAGGTGATGATATGTAATGATGGGGTTGTTGTAGGGAGAAAATGAATTAAGACGACATAAAAGATGTGAATACCAAATAATAATTTAAGTAAAATGATGAAATATGGAATAGTCCAATTTGTCGAAGGACTAGATCATGTGTATGGTTTTATATTTGCTTGATTTACAAATATGTTTGTAATATGTGATGATAGTTGATGATGAAATATGCGTGAATGCAAGTATACATGTTGTGATACATATGCACATGATCACATGGTATTCATATTCATTCTTTTGGAATATATGACTCACTCTCCCATGTTGTCCACTTTTTAGACTTGTTACTCGATGATTTAAGGCGTGTAGAATTTTTAGGAACTAGAAATCAAAGGTGTTAAAAATAATTATAGATTAATTCATGGGGTAGGAATCTCGAAAAATACCCAACATAAAACTTGTAGATCTTATTTTTCCTTTCAATTTGATATATGATTTGCGACGATCCAAGATTTGTAGCCCGAGATATGCTCGAAACAAGACAGGGTGTGCCAATTGCTCCTGAATCATTTATGGCTGTAGAAATAAATTCATGGTTATTTTTCCTTTAGGAACTGTGATAGCCAACCGCAAGCGAACGGGGTATCGCGTAATAAAAAGTTATCATTCCCACAAGGATTGTGCCCAAGTACCAGCACACAGTGATTTAATTATCTAGACAATTTGTTTCAAAGTAAAAGGTGTAGTAAAATTAACCAAGAACTAAAGACTATTGGTAGAAAACTCAAATCGAAATCCCTCTTTTAAAATCAAGATGAAAAAGGCTCTTGGGAATAAGTAGGTTCATATGTAATGTACCAAATCTAAAATTACCCCTTTTCTTTGTTATTTAATTTCTATTCCTAAGGCGGATTTCCCTTAGCTAATTAGTGAATTCCTCTTGAAATCTCACTAACGTACCTAATTATCAAAGAACCGCCTTCAATTTGTTAATTAGGTCCTTTAGGCTCTATGAAAATCCTATTATTCCTCAAAAAGCTTTGCTTACTTTCGTAACCCAAATCCCTAGGTTCAATTTCATGCGTTCTAACGATATGCCAATCTCTCAATCATCCATATTGTTTAAATTCATCTAACCTTATTTCTAAGCCATTAGAAGCATTAAGATCTCATGAAATTGAATAGAAAACAGAAATTTAATAACAAATGAAAATCAGAGTAACCTAATTTGATACACATATATTTTCCCCCAAATCCCAAGAATAGGAAATTAGTTCCTCATGGAAGAGGTTACAAATCCACAAGTTACAAGAGTTTGTCCCATCATTTAGAAAATAAGGATTACAAAAACAAAGGATTAAAGTTAGAAGAAGAGTTCTCACTAATCTTCCAATCTCTTGCCCTAAGCTTGAACCCGTGATCTCCCTTTTTGTTTCCTTTCTCAAGATCTTCAAGAAGAACCCTCAATTTTTTGCCCCAAAAACTATCTTGTCTCTGTTCTCTGTCTATGCCCTTTCTTTTGCCCATTCTCTCCATTTAAAATTTGGCGAAAACTGAAAGTAACTACTTCAGCGTGTGAAATCTACTAACAGTGGATCGCACTGTGTGACACCCAAATAAAATTAATTAAGAAAACTGGGTAAAAACCACTGGCAGTGGAAAAATCCACAGCCACTGAGTTTTTTGGCGGTGTAATCCACGACCAGTGTTTTTTCCTACTGGTAGTGGTTTTCTCTGACCCAATTTTTCTTCTTCTCCCAGTGTGTTCCACGGCCAGTGGGAATTCCCACTGGCAGTGGTTTTCTCTATGTCTTGGAAAACATGCAATTTTAGGGTGTTTTTGGGTTCTGGAGCATTTTCTTTGGTACGTTCTTCTTCCATTGTTGGCCTAACTTCAATCTTGGATCTTCGACAAGCTCAAACTCTTCTCAGTTGCATCATCCCATTCAAAATCTTCCAAATTCTTTTGCTAGTAGACTTATTCAATAAAGGTTTCTGCAAAAACAACTACCCAAGTAACATGTGTGGAAGTAGAAGAATAACCATGGCAACTAGGGAAAAATAAGGTGAAAATAAACTAAAATTAAAACTAAATGGACCCTAAAACTAATTCAAACTAAACTCCTATCAAAATACCCCAAACTAAGACATTGCTTGTCCTCAAGAAATCATTGTATCCATACAACATAAGATTAAAAATTAGCAGACCCAAATAAACTTGAGGAACCTTGTGTTTATTTATGTATTTATAAGTTATTATTCTTCATAATTTTTTTTGTTGATTGCATAAACTAGCAGAATACACCACAACTACCAATCAAACTATGTAAACTGAGATTTGACTAAAGGTACTATTTCTCACTGTTCACTCAGTGTTTGTGTTTCAATCACTCAAATCACTACATTATAAGCACTACCATAAGCTTGGCAAATGACCACAAACTCCATAGTTATCAAGAAAACATGCATTAGTCAAAAGGTCTTTCATGTGGTTGTAACGTGGCCAGGGGGTTTAAAGCTTGGGAATGGAAACCAAGAAAAGGTAATTACAAAGGGTTAATAACATATAAGGAGTAATGGCATAAGAAGGCAAACCCCAAGTCAATAGCTCTTTGCAAATTCAAACTATAAGGAGTATGGTTCATGTATTTTTCATTTTCATTTTCCAAACTCAATTTTTTTTTCTTTTTCCTTTTTCTATTTTACTTTTGAATATCAAACCCCAAATCGTCATAATTTTTCTCTCAAACCTCCTTTAGTTTACCTTACCTCTTTTCCTCCTATATATATTAATGAGAAACATTATATCAAATGCTTTGAAAGAACATTTCATTTCATGGCTCAAAAGAGGCAACTAGTGGATAATACATTTAACAAATTCGGAGGTTAAAGAAATAAAACCTAATTTTCCTTTTTCATCCCAAGCATGCATTCACAAACTATTTTGAATTGGTCAAAAGCCAAGTTCTAGAGTGCTATCAAATGTGTGAACCACTCAAAGTAAGAAACATAGGTAAGTAAAATTATATGCACTGAGTACCCTATTAGCTTAAAAGCTTACAATGGTCACTTAGTTTAATCAGAGAAAACATAGCATCATGAAGAGTGATTATTCTGGCAACAATTGTAACATCCCAAAATTTATAAAAATTATTAATTAAGGAGAATAAATAATAAATAATTATATGAGTTAATTTATGTCCCAAAATTTTAGAAATAATTAAATTGGGATTTATTATGGATATTTATAATTTATTAAGATTTAAGGAGTTAATTATACCCGGTTAAAATATGGGTGTCGGACCAAGTGTCTCCGATTGAGATGCCGTTGGTCAGGGCTACTAAGAATATTATAGGGAATCCGAATATGTCTTCGGAAAATTTTTTAGAAAAGTATTGAGCCCGAACTAAGATCCTATTTATTATAAAACAGAAAGCTTTTAATGAAAGGGTAAAATTTTAATTGCCAAACTCTTTTTTTCCCTTCTCATTTCATGATGGCATCTCTCCCTTTCTCCCATCTACTTTACTTTTCTTCTTCTTCTCCCTTCTTCTTCACCCAAAACCGTCCATCTTCTCCTCCCCTCCATAAATCATTTTTCCACCCAAAAGCTTGGGTTTTCATGGGTCCATGAAGCATGGATGGCACATTGGAGCAAGGACTTGGTTGTCTTCTCTTCTTGCACACCCATTTTCGTTTTTGGAGGAGCATGGATTTGAGGTAAAGATTTCTTGCCTCCTTCTTGTTCCATTTATGGTTTTAATAAGGTTGAGTTTGAAATGGTGGTGTTAGAGATTATGGGTATTGATAAAAATGGAAACCCTAGGTTAGAAAACCATTGGGGATTGTTATTGATGTTGAAGATGATTGGAATATAAAGTTGTTAGCCTATAGATGTTTGAAATGAGGCATAAATATAGTTGGATTTGATAATAGTGAACTTTTGTGAAAACCCTAGAAGATTTGAATTTGGGGCTTTTGGCAAATCTAGAGGAATTATGAATAATTGATGTTGGAAAGGTTTGTATGTGGGAATGAGTTTCTTAGAGAGTGACATTACCTATTGAGGATGAAGATTTATGAGATCAAGAGCCCTAAGTTGTTAAGTATGTTGAAGTTGTGATATCGTTTTGAGGAGTTTGAACAATGAGAAGGTTAGAACGATGAATATTGAATTTTAGAGAATCTTGGCCCTAAAGATTTAGGACTATATATATTGTGACTTAGAAGGTTGAATTGAAAGTGAATGGATAATATTTAATGTGAAAGTTATTGTTTATGATGATGGATAATGATAGTGATGGTAAATCATTGAGGAGGAAACTCAAGAGTGAGTGTTGTTATGAAATGTGTAGAAATAATGAGTGTGATCACTAGACCATAATGGTGGTGATGGGTTAATGACATATGAAATTATTGATTTATGATGGTTTGAAAGGAGCTAAGAGGCTCATGATGAATTTGAATGGCAAATAGATGATTTATATGATGATTAAATGTATTATGAATAAGGGATATGATCTTGTTGTTGTTGGGTGTGGTTAGCCCCTTTGAGATTTAGAGAATCATGGTTTTGGGAAAGGAATTCCTAAAACCTAACACAATGGTGTGAAGTGGTACTTTAGCAAGTCTAGGACTTGATATTAAGCTTTATGATAAGCTAGCAATTGTTTAGATTTATGATGGTGCCTTGTGATGGCTCATGAATTGAATACATGTGTATTTATATGTGTTGATAGGAGATTATGTTCTAGAAAATGTTGCAAAATGATTGAAGCATTTGGATTATGGTTCTTCCCTCGAGGTAGGAAAGGAGTTCTACATTTCAAATGCATGAGTTAAATAATTGATGATTATTATATGTGATAGTATTCATGCTTGCCTTGCCATATTTATATGAAAATGATATGATAAGTGGTATTTGATGAATGAAGTGAATGGCAAATTATTGGCTTTTGAAAATGATATATATACATGAGATGATGATGAAGGTTTAATTTTCCCTTTGTTGGGCATGATTTATGGTTAGTGGAAATCCATGGATGGATGAATTGTTTAATTCATGAAGTTATGTTCATGTGGTTTATACATAAATAAGGAACTCATTGAGTCAAATTAAGTGTTATGTGATTTTGATGGCATGTGATAGTTCCAATAGCCTATATATGTAGTTTAGGACTTGTAGAAATTGGAGTGGGCCAATTCCAATGAGAATAGGCCCTTGAGTTGCATAAAAGTGCCTCAAAATGGATAAAACGCATTTATGCGCATAAGTCCCTTATTTTTGGGAATTTTTGAGTGCGTCTGGTGGCCACATGTCACAAATAATATATATAAGTTGGTGTTAAAATTTGGTGGGCATTAGAATTCATATGAAAAAGTTAGGGGATTAGAAGTTCAAAAATTTGGCATTTTCTGCATAAAAGGGGTCTGTGCTATCATGAATCGATTCAAAACAGTGTTTGAATCGATTCAGAGGCTTCTTGATGGGCTTGAATTGATTCATACAAAGCCTTGAATCAATTCAAGACCCACTAAATTTACTGTTCCTCAATTTTCCAATGCTTGAATCGATTCATATGGGGTTTGAATCGATTCAAGGCTTGCTGTTTCCACTGTTTTTGGCCCCAGGCACGTAGGAATCGATTCATGGGGGTTGTGTTGTGAATCGATTCCCCACTTCTGTTTGTCAATTTTTGGACTTCAAGCACGCATGAATCGATTCATGGCATGTGTGAATCGATTCATGGCCCTGTTATGGCCACTGTCATGCTATTTTTCCAATTATTATGATTTCTTTGCTATTTTTGGCCTATTTGGGATCTTAATTACATTTTTGGCCTCCTACTTCTTCATGAAAGTTGTAGATAATTGTGTTACAAAGGTGTGACAATTAGCCTCACATTAATTGGAGTTTTCTAACTCTCATTAGGCATAAAACACCAAACCTACTACGTCATAAAATTCAAATTTAAGAGGGTTTTGAGCCTAACTTTTTATGGTCATTAACTTGGGACTAATAGGTGATATTTGTGACATGTCCCAATATTTTTAAGAATAAAAATGAGCTTTCCTCATGTCCCAATATTGAAATTTATCATGTGCTCATTATTACCCAAAATCCCTTTTTATTATGTAAAGATAAGTGATTTCATTAGGGGTACACGTATGGTGTGTCTTAGTGGTGATTGGGGAATGGATTAAGGCCTTAGAAAGGTATGTGTATACCTATGCTATGTTATAAATACATGTATGCTTCACCACTATTGAGATATTATGAATCATGATGAAAATTAAATGATATGGCTATATGACACGCCTTGTATGACAATGAAAATAATGAGGGGACAATTGAATGGCAATGGATTGCGTAAATCAATGAATTTGATATGATGTTGATAATGATTAAAAGTGGATGATACCACTATATTGAATGATAAATGATAATGTTGAATAAAAAGGGATGTTGTTGTTGAACATGCCCTTGAATGCTATTATTGATGGGCGTGGTGCCATTATGATTAATGCAAGTATTGACTTGTATGTATGAGATGTAATGCTGATTGCTAAATGTATGTTTTGAAATGCCTTGTTGTTTTCCATACGTGGATAAATGCTATGATGCTTGATATGATTTTAATTACCATGCATGGTTTGATGTGGCTATAAATGTTGTGACTTGAGGGGCCTTGTGATTACTTCTATGCCAATGATAATAAAACTAAATATATAATATACCTTAAATGAAAGGGTGAGATATCCTTGCGAGTTTAAGATTGGCATATGCATTATTGCATTATTGCATTCATGGCATGGCATAGCATTAATTATATGGTTGCCATCACAGTGAATAACCTTGTTGGGTTCCACGAAGGGAGTACCCTATGTGATGATGATATGATATATGTGAAATGAATAACCTTGCGAGGTTCCATGAAGGGAGTACCCCTTGCGAGGCGGGAAACTGACGTATGTGTGAATGAATAACCTTGCGGGGTTCCATGAAGGGAGTACCCCTTGCGAGGCGGGAAACCGACGTGATGATATGTGTGAATGAATAACCTTGCGGGGTTCCACGAAAGGAGTACCCTACGTGATGATGTTATGATATTTGATGAATAAATAACCTTATGGGGTTCCATGAAGGGAGTACCCGACGTGATAATGATATAATATTTGTGAAATGAATAACCTTGTGGGGTTCCATGAAAGGAGTACCCCTTGCGAGGCGGAAAACGGACGTGATGACAATTAATATGTGGATGGATCCATTGTATATGCATTAGCCATATATACATGGCATTTAAGATTGAGATGACCCCAAGAGATGAAAAACCCCTTGCGAGGAGGAATTGAGTGAAGATTAATAAATTGATGATGATGATTTATGAATGCCCTTGATGATAAGTGGCAATGTGTTTATGTATGTGCTTGTGCTTGCTTATGTTGTGAATTGCCATTCATGAGGCTTGTATGCCAATTATGACAATGTGATGATGATTGAATGATGAATTAATAATTTTATTACAAAGCACACATGATGAATGAATGCATGTACACTTAATCACAATGTATTATATTTGTCATTTTGAATGTATAACTCACTCTCCCATGTGGCCTCCTTTTAGCATTGTGATGCAGGGTTATCATGGGCCGAGATAAGACTTTGAATTGAGGTTTCGGCAAAGGTAAATAGTGGTAGTTGAAGTTCCTTGGCCGGCAATAATTGTGAATTTTAATGTATTGAATTAAATTGTACATAACGATGATGATTTAGAGAGTTAAATAAGTATGTGTAACACACTTATGTATTTATGAACGATGACTATACATTTAGTATATAAGTGATGATTTGATTGATACCATCTGGTGATGGATGTCTCATGTAGAGACTACTGAAGGTTAATGATATATAATTATGATTTAGGTGCATAGTCGATTGCGGCCTAATAGGCTTATATTATGAAATTGTATGATTGCTTGGGCCTTTTCTCATATCTTCATATATGGGACTAGGCATATGCCCAGTATATACATTCTTCTTCCGCTGTAGACTCTATTATTTTGTATACCATTATGGGCAATTTAGTTATCGATCCAGTTGTATTTTTATAAATCTCACTCTTCAGTTTTCTATGGTTCGGGTCTTGGTGTGATATTAGACTTATTTTGAAAATATGAAAAATTTAACTGTATTTTATTAAATATTTATGTAAATCACATTGGGATTCGGGTCCAGAAAACTGGGGTGTGACAACAATAGCAATCAAAAACCTTTTTTTATGTTATTTAATTGATTTTGTTTTTTTTCTAAAACGTTCACCCAAGAAATGCTTAAGATCTAACTAATCTACATCACATGTCATACAGATAATAATAACTGCCATCAGCAATCAATGCTATCCCAAGGCATATGAGTAGACATACAATCATGCAAATGAACTAGAACATAAACATACAATCATGCAAATGAACTAGGAAATAAAGATGAACAAAAATAAAAAAGGATAAAATAAGAACAAGCTGAACTTTTGTGTACCCATCACCCCAAACTAAAACTGGACATTGTCCCCAATGTCCATATCAAGGGGACCAAAGAGGCCTATAATTGAGGAACCAGGGGTAAAAGGACACAAAAATTCAAATAATACCTGTCATGGAGAAGGAGGTGGGAAGTGGCCCTGCTTGGAGTGCCAATCGTACATGGCATCAACTTGATGGGAGATATGGGTGAGCTGGGCTCCTTGCCTCTCCTACTCTCTGGACATGGACTCCATCTGTAAAGACATAGAGTCCATGCGACTGCTCATGCCCTCCATCATAGAGTATATACGCTTTATGGAGAAACTAGAGCCAGAAGTGGATTGGGATAGGCTAGCAAAGTGCTCTGGGGGAGGTGGCATATCAGTATCCACATGGTCTTCCTCAGCATCACCTGGACCTGTAAACAGAAAAGTACTCTTGCCCTCAAGGCTAGTAAAGCTGGGATCAGGCAAGGGGAGAAAATCTAGGAATAATTAAGCTATAAATACCCATTTGCAGTACTATCATACCCATATTAATCATTTCATCCATGTCTACCCTTTTGGGTTGACATAACAGGGTATCCTAATCTAAGTCAATGCCAACATAGCGGGCAAGTGGGTTGATATACCCGGCTATAACTATCCTACCAGAGATGGCTCGACCCACTCGAGTAAATTAGCTAAAAAGCCATTTAGTTGAGTGGATCGGTATTTGATGGATCATGGCATAAAGAAAGTATAACTCAGTAGCCCGAATGCTACCTGGACTGTCGAATCGCCCAAAGATGGAACAGGCCATGAACCTCTGGAGGCATTTAAAAATAGGATGATGTATAGAAGAGGCTTTGGTGGATGATGGATCGTAGTTTTCTCCAGCCTTGGAAATTTGGGACCAAAAAGATTGACCCTGAAAGTCTCTTGGAATACGGACAGTATTCCCACGAGCTAAAGGAGTGCCAGTCATTGATGGAAAACCATAAATGATATCTACATCCGCCAAATTCATTCTATAATCATTGTTGTTTAGCCTAAAAATAATCTCCCAACCCGAGTAATTTGCACAAGGTTTGATATTTATTGAGATTAAGAACACTAAAGTAGTGCGTTCATAGCAAGGTTCAAAGAGCTCAATGAAATCACCCCACCCCACATTGTTGCATAGTTTAAAGTATCATGCAAGGAGTTTTTGCAGAAAAACCGGGAGAGAATAATATCCTTCACAGTTAAAGAAGCAAGTCGCATTCTCTGCTCATCCGAGGTACACTCAATATCATCAATGTCAGCATAATTAGATGACTTACCTTTTTTTTTTGCGCTTCTTGCCCACTATCTTTGTTCTTCTGAAAGACATGTTGCGTGCTTAAAAACACAAATTTAAGAAAAAGTCAAGCAGTCAGGGGGAAATGTCAATCAAGCCAATAGAATTTCACAACCCAGAAAATATGTTGCACTAACTTAAGGTCATGAAATCAACAAATCAGTCACATCAAATGAACATGGAGAATGTCTAATCAAGAACAGTTACAAACACTTGGTGTGAACAAAAAATTTTGTTCAACAAAAGATACTATAAACGAGCATTACAAAGTGACTCCAAATCCACTAAATCAATCCATATATTACCAACCCCAAACTAAAATCTTCAACATTCTGTATAATGTCCAAACAATTGAAATAGCCTCAATAAGTGTCCAACAATACATAATTATCAAGAGATATACAACACTATGAAGCATAAACCAAGAAAAAGATAAATTGAAGTGAAGAATTAAGAGTGGAGGCAAAGAGCAATTCAAACATTTGAAGACATACCCATAAAAAAAATTTTAAAACAAGAATGTGGGAAAATGTCATGACTTGAGGTATGCATTTGGTCAAACACTTGGTATGCACTCATATTTTGAACATGGCATAGCACAAACCTTACTATTCAATAGTTCCATTTGCTCATAAACATCCAAGAATGCAACCAAGAACCCAAATCAATGTTGAGATGACCAAAAGAAATAAGGTCTAAGGAAAAAGAACAAATGGGGTTCATGAATCATAAAGAAAGCATATGTCGGGGTTCATTTGGTTTCAAGCATACCCATTGCATTTCATGTGACATACAAGCATCATTAGTCAACCATTAATGTTTCTAACACATAACATTGCAAGAAGAAACAAGTAAACACCCAATTTGAATGAACCCAAAAGTTTAGAAAAACCCCAAATTAAAACAAAGAGATGGTGTTTCTTACTTGTAATGGGAGAGAGAAATAATGTGAGTATGATGAAGGGTGAAAGAAACTTGTGATAAGAATGGATTTCAAGAAGCCCTTTTTGTTTTTTTTTCAAGGTATAAGTGAGTGGAGTGATGGTGATGGGGCATTCAAAGTGAAATGTAAGAAGAAGTGGGAAAAACCAAGTATGTACATGCGTTAAAAATGATAAAAAGGGAGCCTGATGAGAACCCACGGCCAGTGGAAAAATCCACGGCCCGTGGAGCGTGCTGGCCTGGCCCCAATTTTTTTTACTTTTTTTAACACAGGGGGCCTAATGAGAACCCACGGGCAGTGGAGTTCTCTACCCCTTGAAGTTCAAAAATTTACCATCCTTACCTATTAAGAACCCCCGGCCAGTGGGAATTCCCATGGCCTGTGGAGTTCTCTAATTTGGATCCCCTAAAACAATGCCTTGTACTTGTTGGAAACCCACTGGCAGTGGGAAAAAATACTGCCAGTGGATCTTACTGCCTTCCTCCTCCACAAACCTGCAATTTTTAAATCCAAACATAAGTCAGAAGAACCCATGACCAGTGGAAAAACACACTGCCCGTGGATCTTGCTGTTTCGCACCAAGAATTGCTCTTTTATTTTAAGTCAGAGGATTCCACTGCCAGTGGAAAAAACACTGGCAGTGGATCTCACTGTTTTCATCATTGCAATCCTTCAACTATGCACAAAGACTTGCCTTTATTTATGCAATTTACCAATGAAAACACATGTATGCATCCAACATGACCAATTAAAAAGAGAAATATGCAACAAAACAAAACAGGAACAATTATGCAATGTATTAGGATTATTCATCTTTATTTATGAATGGAAAATAAACATGCAACAAACCAAATTGGACTTATTTAAATGAAACAAACAAACTTTATTTGAATGATAAGAAAAGTACTTAAGGAATAAGAAATAGGGTTACCTCCCCATAAGTGCTAATTTTAACGTCTTCAGCCGAACGTTTGGCACCAATTGGGTTTAGGAGTCCGAGACACTTGCTTGTTGTATCGATTCTCCTGTAAGGTAGTGCTTAAGTCTTTGTCCGTTTACCTTAAATTGACTAGACTTCTCACTACATACCTCAACAGTTCCAAATGGGAAAACCTTCATTACCTTAAATGGTCTCGACCACCAGGACCTTAGCTTACCAGGGAAAAGCTTCAACCTTGAGTTGAAGAGTAGAACAATGTCACCTGGTTGGAATGACCTCCTAAGGATGTGTCGATCATGCCAATGCTTGGTTTTCTCTTTGTATATACGGGCATTCTCATAGGCATCCAACGGGAGCTCTTCTAGCTCATTTAATTCTAGTAACCTACATTCACCTGCAGTCTTATGATCAAGGTTAAGAGTTTTAAATGCCCAAAAGGATTTATACTCAAGCTCTATAGGTAAATGGCAAGGCTTCCCATACACTAGTTTAAAAGGTGTGGTTCCAATAGAAGTTTTATAAGCGGTTCGATACGCCCATAGGGAATCGTCTAATTTAACAAACCAATCCTTACGGGATGTATTAACTACTTTTTAAAGAATATTTTTGATCTCCCTATTGGATACCTCAACTTGATTACTAGTTTGAGGGTGATAAGGTGTAGAAACCTTATGCCTCACGCTATATTTCTTGAGGAGGGTTTGAAAAGATTTTTCAATAAAATATGACCCTCCATCACTAATTATGCATCATGGGACTCTAAACCTTGGAAATATGATCTTTTTAAAAAGCTTTGTAACAGTCTTAGCATCCGAATGAGGTGAAGCAATGGCTTCTACCCATTTAGACACATAGTCGACTGCTACCAAAATGAATTTATTTCCAAAGGATGCTGGGAATGGTCCCATGAAATCTACACCCCAAACATCAAAAAGTTCAACTTCAAAAATATTATTAAGCGGCATTTCATGTCTTTTAGAAATGTTACCTGACCTTTGACATGAGTCACATGTGAGGACATACTTACGAACGTCCTTAAAAATATTGGGCCAGTAGAAACCTGCTTGCAAAACCTTTGAAGCTGTTTTGGAGATGCTCATGTGGCCTCCACAAGATAAAGAATGACAATGGTCTAAGATTTGTCGCACTTCCTGTTCTGGTACACATCTCCTTATGATACCATCAGCACATCGTTTGAAAAGGAGGGGCTCATCCCAATAATAGTACCTGACATCTGTAAAAAAACTTCTTTCTCTGTTGAAAACCAAGGTCAGGAGGTACAATGCCACATGCAAGAAAATTAACAAAATTTATATACCAAGGCACTTGTTGGACACTAAGACTCAATAATTGCTCAGCTGGAAAAGATTCATTGATGGGAGCAACATCACTCATCTCATCTTTTTCAGATGGTAGCCTAGATAAATGGTCAGCAACAAGATTCTCAGTACCCTTTTTATCCTTTATTTTTAAATCAAATTCTTGCAAGATCAAAATCCACCTAATTAGCCAAGGTTTTGCTTCTTTTTTATGTAAAAGGTACTTGATGGCAGAATGGTTAGTATACACAATAACATGCGAGCCTACCAAGTACGATCTAAACTTATCAAAAGCAAAAACAATGGCTAATAATTCCTTTTTAGTGGTAGCATAGTTTATCTGAGCTTCATCAAGTATGCGGCTAGCATAATGTATCACATGCAGCATCTTATCTTTTCGTTGCCCAAGCATAGCCCCCACTACGTGATCACTAGCATCATATATCAACTCGAATGAGAGTTCCCAATCAGGGGGTTGTACCACAGGAGTAGAAATCAATGCTTGTTTAATCCTACAAAAAGCCTCTAGACAAGATGAATCAAAAATAAAAGGAACATCCTTACCCAACAGATTAGTCAGAGGCTTAGTGATCTTGCTGAAGTCTTTAATGAACTGTCGGTAAAACCTGGCATGCCCAAGAAAACTTCTAATGCCCTTCACATTGGTTGGTGGGGGCAATTTTTCAATCACTTCCACCTTGGCTTTATCCACCTCAATTCCTCTCTTAGACACTAAGTGTCTAAAAACTATGCCTTCCCTTACCATGAAGTGGCATTTCTCCCAGTTTAAGACCAAGTTGGTCTCCTCACATCGCTGCAAGACTTGGAACAAATTGGTTAAGCAATTATCAAAATCCAAACCATGTACAGAAAAGTCATCCATGAAAACTTCCATCATATTTTCTATCAAATCAGAAAAGATGGCTTGCATACACCTTTGAAAAGTCGTAGGTGCATTGCATAGGCCAAAAGGCATACGCCTATAAGCATAGGTCCTATAAGGGAAAGTGAAGGTAGTTTTCTCTTGATCAGATGGATGGATGGGGATTTGATAAAAACCTGAGTACCCATCCAAATAACAAAAATAGAGTGTTTAGCAAGCCTCTCAAGCATCTGATCAATGAAAGAAAGAGGGAAATGATCTTTCTTTGTGGCGCTATTCAATTTCCTATAGTCAATACACATGCGCCACCTAGAAACGATCCTAGTAGAAATAAGTTCCTGTTTTTCATTTTTCACAACTGTGATGCCTACCTTTTTAGGCACCATATAAACTGGACTTACCCACTTACTACTAGCAATGGGATAGATGACACCAGCATCAAGCAACTTCAAAATTTCCTTTTTAACCACTTCTTGCATTTTTGGATTTAGTCTCCTAAGTGGTTCTACTATGGGCCTACTCTCATCCTCTACAGTTATCCTATGCATGCAAAAAGAAGGGCTAATCCCTTTTATATCATTCATTGTATAACCAATAACCTTCCTATACAACCTAAGTTGTTTTAAAAGCTTTTCAGTTTCACATGGATTCAAGTCAACATTTACAATGACAGGATATGTAGAGTTAGGTCCTATAAATTCATACCTCAATGAAGTCGATAAAGGCTTCAATTCAACAAGGAAGCTTCCCACTTTCTCACACATGACTTCAGTATCATGGTTAAGTGGGGCATTTTCTTCCAAACTGTCTGATGTTCCTGCAGGCTAAATTAATAAAACAGATTCAAGTGGATCCTTAAGAAGGGTTTCTTCCTTCACCACTTGGTTAATAAAATCCACATAACAAACATCATCAAAAGGTTTCTTTAAAGCATCTTTCAAGCTAAAATCTACCTTTTGGTCCCTAATAGTTAAAGATAATTTTCCATTTTTAACATCTATTACCGCGCCCACGGTTGCCAAAGATGGTCTGCCTAGAATAATAGGGATCATAGAATCCTCATCCATTTCCAAAACAACAAAGTCAGCAGGAATAGAAAATTTACCTACTTTAATAGGCATATCTTCTAAAATACCTATAGGATATTTAACAAATCTATCCGCTAATTGCAATAACATCCTAGTAGGTTTAAGTTCACCCAATCCCAATTTCTCAGTAATTGACAATGGCATTAAGCTAACGCTAGCTCCTAAGTCACATAGTGCTTTATCAATAGCCATGTCACCAATCACACAAGGGATAGAAAAACTACCTAGATCCTGAAGCTTGGGTGGTAACTTCTTTTGGATCAGTGCACTGCACTCCTCAGTAAGTGCTACGGTTCCATCCTTCTCTAATTTCCTTTTATTGGATAAGATGTCTTTTAGGAACTTTGCATATGCTGATATTTGCTGTAAGGCATCTGTAAAAGGAATATTAACATAAAGCTTCTTAGGAACCTCAAGAAACTTACCAAATTGTTTATCAAGCTTGGCCTTAGCCAAGCGTTGAGGATATGGAACTGGAGGCTGATATGGCTTCACCTCCTCCTTCTTCTCACTCTGTTTCTCTTTTTCAACTTCAGGATGAGAATGAAACTCTTCCCCTTTCTTCTCTTTCTTGGCCTCCCCTTCAGTCATCCCGACTGGACCATCATACTATGTACCACTCCTAAGAGTGATAGCCATGGTGTGATTGGATGGTCCTGTTTCAGGCTTTCCAGGAAAAGTTCCTGGCATTCTTGTTGAAGATGAGGCTTATTGAGTAATTTGATTCTCTAACATCTTGTTATGAGTGGCAAGAGAGTTTACCTTGGAGGTTAACTTCTCGATAGCTTCGGAGAACTCATCATTTTGCTTAATTTGGGTGGTCACAAATATCTCCATCAAGGACTCCAATTTTGATTTCTATGGAGCATAGGGTCCTTACTGTGACCTAAAGTTATTCTGGTTGCCTTGATTTCCTTGGAATGGGGGAGGTCTATATTGGAATCCTGGTGGGCCTTGTTGTCTGTAATTATTCCCAAAATTTCCACAATAGCTCCCAATAGCATCCACTTATTGTATTCAGCCTCGGGGCCTTGGGATACACCAAGCTGATAACCTGTTGTGCTATGACCTGTAACCCCACATAATTCATACACCACATTAGAAGCACATGTTCCTAACTTATCAAATTTAACAAATAATGCTTCTACCTTAGAAGTAAGAAGGGAAATAGCATCTAAAGAATACATACCTGGAGTTTTTGATGGTAAACTCCTTTTAGATGACCATTAGTAGGTGTTTTGTGCCACTTCTTCTATAAGATTGTACCCCTCCTCCATATTATTACTCATAAAAGCACCGCCAGCTATGGCATCTAATGTAACCCTTTGGTTTGGGGTCAAACCATTATAAAGGATATGTACCGTCAATCATCTTTCCAGTCCATGGTGTGGGCATTCTCGAAGTAACTTTTTATATCTTTCCCATACATCATACAATGTCTCATCATCTTTCTGGGTGAAAGTGATGATCTGTTTCCTCAATTAGTCAGTTTTGCTCTGTGGATAATATTTATTGAGGAAGGCATAAGATAGCTACTCCTAAGTAGTGATCGACCCCTCCGGAAGTGAATACAACCATGCTCTAGCCTTATCCCTCAAAGAGAATGGGAAAAGCCATAGCCGAATTGCATCACTTAGGACGCCATTCACCTTGAGTGTATCATAGTACTCAAGGAAAATTTGGAGGTATAGATTTGGATCCTCGGATGGTAAACCCCCAAATTGGTTTTGTTGGACCATTGAGAGCAAGGAGGGCTTCAATTCAAAATTGTTCACCTCAATGGTTGGCCTTGTGATGTTAGGCCTCTTACCCATTTCATTGGATGCTGCAAAATCACGAAGGGCTCAGTTATCAAGATTTCCAATTGGCTCTTTGGTATTCAAACTTGAAGCTTGTTGCTTGCTTTGTTCAAGGTGCTTTCAAAGTGCTCCGATCTTACAGAGGGTCCTTTCAATTTCTAGATCAAAAATGTGCTCAAAACTGTGACTCCTTCGCATAAATGGACCTACACAATCCACAAAAACATAACAAAAACATAACTTTCGTAACCCAAATCCCTAGGTTCAATTTCACGCGTTCTAACGATATACCAATCTCTTAATCATCCATATTATTTAAATTCATCTAACCTTATTTCTAAGCCATTAGAAGCATTAAGATCTCATGAAATTGAATAGAAAATAGAAATCCAATAACAAAAGAAAACCAGAGTAACCTAATTTGATACACACATATTTTCCCCCAAATCCTAAAAATAGGAAATTAGTTCCTCATGGAAGAGGTTACAAATCCACAAGTTACAAGAGTTTGTCCCATCATTCAAAAAATAAGGATTACAAAAACAAAGGATTAAAGGTAGAAGAAGAGTTCTCACTAATCTTCCAATCTCTTGCCCCAAGCTTGAACCCTTGATCTCCCTTCTTGTTTTCTTTCTCAAGATCTTTAAGAAGAACCCTAAATTTTTTACCCCAAAAACTGTCTTGTCTTTGTTCTCTGTCTATGCCCTTTCTTTTGCCCACTCTCTCCATTTAAAATTTGGCAAAAACTAAAAGTAACTATTGCAGCGTGTGAAATCCACTGGCAGTAGGAAAATCCACTAGCAGTGGATCACACTGTGTTACACCCAAACGAAATTAATTAAGAAAACTGGGCAGAAACCACTGGAAGTGGGAAAATCCACGGCCAATGGGTTTTTTGGCAGTGTAATCCACGACCAGTGTTTTTCCCACTGGCAGTGGTTTTCTCTATGTCTTGGCAAACATGCAATTTAGGGTGTTTTGGGTTCTGGAGCATTTTCTTTAGTACGTTCTTCTTCCATTGTTGGCCTAACTTCAATCTTGGATCTTCGACAAGCTCAAACTCTTCTCAGTTGCATCATCCCATTCAAAATCTTCCAAATTCTTTTGCTAGTAGATTTATTCAATGAAGGTTTCTACAAAAACAACTACCCAAGTAACATGTGTGGAAGTAGAAGAATAACCATGGTAACTAAGGAAAAATAAGGTGAAAATAAAGTAAAATTAAAACTAAATGGACCCTAAAACTAATGCAAACTAACTCCTATCAAACTGGTCTTCATGCCCTTCATAAAATTTATATATTTCTTTGATACGGATCCATATCAAAAAGAACAAAGCATTTCTTATACCAGTAGAGGGAGATATGCTAATTTTACTAGAAACAGCCAGCATGGTGATGAGACAAATAGGGAATAGGGAAGATCTCTAAAACTGTACCAATATAGAAGGATTCAGCTCTCAATGTCTTCATGGAAAACATAGAGAATTTTGTTACAGAGATTTTGACATCGGGTTTGCATGAATCGAAGATTGTATTAGGAAGTTATGGATTTTTTAATGAACCATGCGCAAGATAAAAATGTAAATAATATGATTTTAAGACGATTTTACTAAATCTTTGAATTTGGGCATGACAGAGCAGGAATCGGGGTTTGAGACAAAAAGTAGAGGTTAAAGATCTCTATGAATCAAGGTGAACAAGACTAGAATCATTCCATTCAAGCTTTTTTTGAGAAAGTTAGGTCCAAGATAGCCAAGACATTCATGTCGAGTTTTGAGGCTAAACTGAAGAAGTTAGATTGTATGAGAACAGGGTTGACAGAGTCCGAATCAAACCTCAGCCTCTTAAGGAAAAGTTCCTAAAATTTCAAAATGAGTCGCCAAAGATTGACCATGCTACCATCGGGTACTCCGAGGTGTATGCACGACCAAATATAGGTGATATTGAAGATCCTTAATGGTTCAGAGTCAGACTTAGAAAGGGGGTTGAATAAGTCTTAAACTCTTTTTTATGGAAAGTTGAACCTAATAAAATGAGTAATCAAGCAAATAACAAAAGAGAGAAATTAACACAAAGAATTTATACTGATTCACTTCCAATACAAAAGCTACGTCCAGTCCCTTCTAACTTGAAGGATTTCCACTATTGTAAAATCTCCTTTTACAATAACAGTACCAGACCAGTGGCATAAGTATTCTAGACTCCAGACACTCCTGGCTTAACCTAACTATTCTTTCAACAAGCCACTCCTAGCTCAACCCAAGTATTCTTTCGAAAGCCTCTTCAGGCCATAGCGTTTCCCAACAAATACGTTCTGGCAATCCACTAGATTTTTACAAAGTGTAAGAAGGATAAAAGATAACACACAAGATTTAGTGTTTTTATAGATACACAAGAGAGATTTTTAACACAAGACTAGAATCTATTAGAAAAACAGAATAGAACACAGAAGGTCTTTGTCTTATAAACAAGAGTTTTGACAATAAGAATTCTTACACACTTGAAGGGTTTGTAACTCTCATTGTTTGAAGTTTAAACTTATTTGGTATTAGTAAGGGCTGGAGGATATAACTGTTATTGCTTCTTAAAAGGAGATATAGTCGTTGGAAATCCTTTGAAGGTATTTTGCCTAAAGCTTTTTGTTACCAGACCTTGAAGATGAATTAGGCTAAGAAAGGTCTGCTTTATTTCTTCATCATTTTCACGAAAATAGTTTCTCATGTATTTCCATGCACAAACCATTCGTAAACTAATTCTTGATTGAAGGATTAGTTGCTTTCTGAGATGCTCTGATGAAATCTCTGATTGTGATCAGTATGTGTAGAGGTAGATACGCTGACAGTCGCTGCTTACTTTGATCTTGTTCTTTATGTTCTTTGATGATAAGCACACAAATATGATAAGAGCATTACTCCCAATGCATCACCAAAATAGAATTTATGAATGTTGAAATAGTTCTTTGATTAGAATGCTTCTATCAGACTTTTGTTATTCGACCAGACTTTTAGAACACTGATACTCCCCCTTTGTTTTCATAGCTTAATATCTGTATCCTAAAATTGCTGAGATACACAAAAATATGTTATAAACAATACAAACTTTATCCTTTTAGCGAAAATACTTGATAATCAATATAAACAAATTCAGGAATATAAAGTCTGGGGTCTAGTCCACAGGGACTTAAGAACTTCTTCATCCAGACTTTTTCTCAACAATCCTAATTGGTCCGATTAGACTGAGTCAGTTACCCTCGATCCACTACAAGAGAACCCTACTATGACTAGTTTCCTTATGGGAATACTAGTCTCAGGTCGAGTTACCGAAAAAGATCGACAGCTGGGTCCCCCAGTATAACACCGAGGAATCCCTTAATATTTTATTATTTATATATTAATTTAAATAATCAATTAATTAAAAGTTTAATAATACTTATTATAATAATATATATATTTCAGATTTAATAATTATTAAGTATGATTAAATTAATTAAATTTTCTCTAGTTACTTTTAATTAATTAAATAATTAATCTAAACATAAAAATACTATAAAGGTCACTTAATCAACTAATATAAATTTAAGGTAAATGAATCATCCTCAATTATTTATGATGGTTCGTAGAACAGACTTAGGGAGGGTTGAATAAGTTTGTTCACTTTTTTAAACCAAAAAGTGATATTTAAAAGTAACAACGTTTTGCATAGCGGACCCAACTTTTGCTTATATGGAGAGCGTGATCCTTTGATTGAGTGAGCGTTACTTACTAGACTTTTACTATCAAAAATATTATTGAGCATGCACCAGACTTTTGACAGTTAAGACTTTTACTATCAAAAATATTATTGAGCTTTTGTTGTCAGAGAGAGACGTTTTGTACACGTAATATAAATTTGAGAACTTTGAGATGTGTGCAGTCGTAGGTGCAGTAGAGGTAGCATAAGTTTCACGAAGAAGGAAAGCTTTGATTTAGGGAACCTCTGAATGTGTTAGATAAAAGTGAAACTTAGATGCTTTTTAGACTATATTGGAATCCACCCTGTTTAGTTGATCTTTCTTTCGAGAATCTTTTCTTTAAGCTTCGATGGAGATGACTTGTGAGCGTTGATGCTTGATGTATCAGACCGCTTCTAAAATGATTCAAAGAGAGGAGACAGCGTCTGATCTTCCTCTAAAAGATTTATTAGAGTACTCTGAAAGGTCCTGAGAGTCTAGGTCCTTACTCTAAAAGCCAGGGCTATTACATGAAGCCCACTTCAAATCCTATGATCTCATGCCATGTCTTAGAATCTAAACTTACATTGACCTCTTCATAAAAAGCTTGCTCATTTAGCAATATGTCTTTTTCCTGATTCATAAGATACCCATATTTTTTAGATTTAGTGACACATCCTATTTGATCTTACACAAGTCTTGTACTACCAGAGCTAATGATGTCACAACACTCTGTGGTTTCTGCTTTAGGTCCACCCTTGGCTTTTGAATGCTTTTTGATTTAAATTTCTTTAAGTTCTAATATCCTCCCATTGATTCTTTTAGTGATGCATTATTGTTCAACAACATAACATTTTAAGCAACAAACCTTTTGTTCTCAAATAGATTGTAGAAATGATAACCCTTAGCTTTCATAGAGTATTAGAACATATTTATCCAATTTGGATCTGACCTTGTCAAAGTTGGATGCTTTATAGAAGCATCATAATTCTAAATCATTATCAAAGACATACTAGGTTTTTTCCTAGTCCATATCATATATGGTTTCTTTAAGAAGCTTAGATAGAACAAGGTTAATTATGGAAAAAATTGTCAATAAAATTTGATGTTGAAAGAGTTAGGGATGTTTGATAGAAATCAATAATCAAACTATATCAAACAAAGTTTGATCTCTCCTCGGAGAAATGTTATTATGGCATTCCATGAGAAATGACTTAAGAGGTAATTTCTCACTCTCTTAGATAGTTATCAAACTTGGCTTAAATTACTTTCTATCTTGATCTACTTGAAAGCTTTAATTGTCTAGCCAATTTGGTTTTTCATTTCATTATGAATTCTTTGAACTTTTCAAAGGCTTATCAACTTATGTTACACAAATCCACACTCACTAAACTTTTCAGTTAATGTAATAAAGTATTGAGAAACACATCTAGTCATTGTTCCTAGGGACCCATATACATCATTATGTATTAAACAATAGATTACTTACCTTTCACTTTTCAGTGAATGAAGTCTCAATTATCTTCCTAATAAATAAGATTTACATTCTTAATTAATTCTAAATAACCATATTAATGGTATCTAGAAATGTGTTTCTCATTTATTTACCGTAGGAAACAATATCATGTAATTTATAAAACTTGACTAAAGTTATTTTATAAAAGAAAACATTTCTTGTCCGACAAGATTCAATATACAAAACGTCTAGTTCAATAACTAGCCCAATAGGTGAAAATCCTATCTGTAATGTAGCAACTTTTACTCCATTTTACACATAGATTTCTTTACCCTTAGGCAATGATCTACTTCTTTGATCTTTCAAATAAATGTTAGATCTGTATTTAGTATCTGATACTAATGCCAGCGAAGTAGACAAAACTTGACTTCCATAACATGACATGAAGCAGAAGTCTTACTTCTTTTCCTTTTGAGCTCCTTCAAGTTCAGACAAATTATTTCAGTGTCTTATTTGGCCAAAACCAAAAATAATTTTCTTTCTTGATCATATTTTAAACTTCTATTTATCTAAACCAACTTGGCCTTGGTAGAGTCTATATATGATCATACCATATGTCTCCATTATTTATATTTCCTTTTATAGCTCAAAGGTTTTGTAGACTCCATAAGGTATCCATTACCCAACAATAGATGATATTAAAATAAGGCAAACATGACACACAATCACTTCCTCTTGCTTAAAGACAATACTCAAATCTCGATACCTATCTAGGGATTTCCAATAAAAATATGTTTTCATTGTCATTTCTTTTAATTGTATATTTTGTGAAAAGAATTGTCATTTTTTATTTAACTATATATATTCATTATATTTTTTATTGGACACAATTTTGTTTAATGTAACATGTGACACACCGATTTTCTGGACCCGAATCTCGATGTAATCAGGATAATAATTAATAAAAATGCGGGTAAATTTTTCGCGTTTAAAATAATTTCAAAACCACCACAGAGATTACATTAAGACCTGAACCATAGAAAACCGAAGAGTGAGATTTAATAGTTTATAAACTAGATCGTTAATCACAACGCCCACATATGTATACAAAATAGTTTGAGTTTACAGCGGAAGAAGAATATATATACAGGGCACCCGCCTAGTTCCATATATGAAGATATGGAAAAAGGCTCAAGTAATCGTGCAATTTCATAATATAAGCCTATTAGACCACAATCAACTACGCACCTAATTCGTAATTGATAAGTCTTGAAAAGACTTAATTATTCCACTGTTTATTTAACATAAATTACTAAGTATTGTCTAGTTTTGATATTATTATTTAATAATTTGTTAATAATTCATGTTTTAGTTAATTATTTCAAAAGTATGCTATTTATGTAAGAAACCGATTGAAAATATTAATTAGATAAGGAATTTTGAAGTATTTATAAATTCACTAAGCAGCCAGCGTATAATTGCTAGGCAAGTAGCTGTTTATTGGTGCAGGAACAGGGCGTACTTGAGAAAAGAAGACAAATCTGAGTGAAAATTACAAAAGCTGGGCGAGATTTGGAAAATCCGAGTGAAACTTCTCAATTCCGACTGAAAAGAGCCCAAATACTGACCAAGCGAGACTTCAAGTAAGCTAACTTAAGAAGACTTCAAAGACACCGACTCCGAAAGAGAACAAGGACTCGGAATATTGCATGAAGAACCCGAACGCCAACTGCAGAATACCGATTAAATAATCAACTCGCTCAAGCGAGAGTTAAATTCGCTCAAGCGAAGGTCAAAAATTAGCTCAAGCGAAGCAATCACGCTTGAGCGAGAAAGCCATTCTGTATTACATATTTCCAATTCGCCCAAGTTTCGCCATAACGCTTAAGCGACAAAGCAACACTGCAGTACAATTCCCGAATGCGCCCAAGCGAGAGTTAATCCGCTCAAGCGAAAACCCAGCAGCTGAAGCGAAAAAAGCAGTAACTTAAACCCTGTTTCTTCTCTCCAACAACACACACCTGGTGCAATACTGTTTCCGCTTCCATTGCCTTCTTCTCCACTACTGCAACCTTAGTAACTTAAGTAGTGAACTGTCAATTAGCTGGTGCTGTGCTGTAAATTAGCTAAGGCTGAGCTGGATCCTGTTAAGAGCTGAGCTGTAATTAGTTGGTTACTCTGTAAACTGTGTAATTAGTTTTAGTCGTTAACTTAAGTTCTCTAAGTTATCAGTTAAGTTAGTTAGTTTCGTTAGATGCCTATATATATATTCATGTACATACTCTGTAAAAAGGGTGTGGAGACAGAGAATACATTGAACACATTCTTTTTCATTCTAAACTTCGAATACTCTCTCACTACATTTTTATCTCTCTAATTCCTCTCCTCCATGACGTTCCACAATCCTTCGATGGAACTGAAGTCTATGGAGTTCTAAATCCCTAAGGTTGGGATTGTGAAGGTGAGAAATGGAGTCTTGAAGCTGTGAGCAAGTAGATCGACTTCTAGATCTTGAGGCGAACAAGCTGAGGAGTGGAGCAGAATCGCTGGATTGACAAATCCAGAACTGATGAAGAACTTCGCCAGTGAGGAATCATGGTTGAAGCTTAGGTAACTTCCAGCTTTCTAACTAGTTCAGGCCTAATCAATTTAGGTGAATAGTTAGAGTTCAACCTCCAATTTCGTATTAGATTCTTAGGTTAATCGAGCACTTAAGGAATTAAGGTTCATTGCTTAAGGATTAGTGTTTTTCACCTAAGGAATTAGGGAATAACCATAAGCGGATTGTCCTCTAGATTGTGAAGTTCGATTATACTTAATTGCATGTTTCTTGAGGAGATTGTGAGCCGAAGCAATCCTGACCTATTTTCTATTAATCACTTTCCTCATTTCACTTTAACTCTGTTTCTGAAAATACAAAAACAACTATAAAACACTAAAACCATAAAAACCGAATGAACTTCATGTATTTTCTGTTGGTTCAGCTTGTACTAGTCCTAGATTAAGGTACTTACCACAATCCCTGTGGGACGATAAAATACACTACAATTTTAACGAATGGTGCGCTTGCCAAAGTGTAAATCCGAGAGTCACATTTTATTTTACTAAGATTTTTGCACCAAATTAATGGCTCAGGATTTCAGCATCAGTAATCATATGTCATCAATTATAATTAGCCTCTACTTGAGACATCCCTCACCAAATAGGGTCAATTCAAATATCATCATCAATATATAATATCATAATCATTCATTCGCATATTAAGCAATACATATTCATAGCATCCATCATCAACATCATCATCCATAATTTAATACATTACAACATATTTAACAATCGCTGCCAGCTATGGCTTTCCGTTACAATTATTTACCTTCCTCAAAAACCTTAGCTCAAAGGCATACTCTTATCCCAGGACAACCCTGCATCACAATGCTAAAAAGGAGACAATATGGGAGAGTGAGTTATACATTCAAAATGACGAATATAAATACATTGTGATTATGTGTACGTGCATACAACCAACATGTGTGCTTTGCTATAAATCATTAATTCATCATTAAACTATCCTCAAGATATTATCTTAGGCATACAAGCCTCATTATTCATAATTCATGCCAAGCATAAGCACAAGCACATATACATTCACATAGCCCTACATTACGGGCATTCATAATTATCATCAATTAAGTCATTAAATCTTTAATCAATTAACACTCTCTCAAGAGGTTCTTAGCTTTGTTTGGTCATCTCCATCTCAAATGCCATGTACCTATGGCTAATGCATATGTTAACTATTTAATGCATATGCAATGGATCCATTTCAATCACCCATGCACACATGGTATCTCACATGATCGCAACCACTTATAATCATCATCATATTGGTTTCCCACCACACATGGGGTACTCCCTTATAGCAGCCTCGCAAGGTGTTTTTTCTCATGATCGCAACCACGTATATCAATTCATGTCATCATCACGTCGGTTTCCCGCCTCGTAAGGGGTATTCCCTTCATGGAACCCCACAAGTTTTTTCATTTCCACATACTGGTGATTGCAACCACCTTCTTTATATCATATCGATTTTCCGCCACACATGGGATACTCCCTTCATAGAATCCCGCAGGATCTTTCTTATTTCAATACTCGTAATCGCAACCACGTTTATCATTCTCAACATATTGGGGAACGCAACCACCTTCATTCATCCACATATTGGTTTCCCGCCACGCATGGGGTACTCCCTTCTTATAGTCCCGCAAGAAAATTCACTGTGATCGTAACCACATAATCAATGCTATGCCATGCCATGAATGCAAAATGCAATAGTGCATATGCCAATCTTAACCTCACAAGGATTCCTCACCCTCTTACTTAGAGGTATATTATATATTTAATTTTGTTATCATTGACATACAATTAACCATAAGGCCCCTCAAGGCTCTGTAACACCCTAATTTAATAAATAATTAAGAACCAATACGGGGAAAATTCTTCCAAAATGTAAGTAAACCAAATAGACCATAAGGCAACCGGATCGCAAATGGGATAGTAGGCAAGGAAGGGCAAGCACCCAGTCGGACTCAGCGGAACACAGTAGTTCATCCAGTTTACTCAGTACTCCCTTCGCTCAATAATCAAGAGGAACCGGGCATAAGAAATAGGGGAGGAAGGCAGGGGAAATGAGAGGTCATCCACACGCATGGCATTCGGTGGAAGGGACAAGGTAAATAAAAGAACGATTAACACGTATAACAGTTGGAGGAGGAAGCAAGGCTTGGGCCGACCCATACTGCCCAGCGAAACACAACAGCGCCTGGGCGAAGACTAAGATAACTGACTCGCTCAGACGAGGGTCCTACGCCGCCTGAGCGAAGCATAATAGTGCAACCACGGAAGGAGGAAGTAATTACACCGCCGTCCCGTTCAGCAAGGCACAACAACGCCTGGACGGACTACATCACAACGTTCACTCACTCAGGCGATGTCCAACACCGCCCAGCGAGATATAATAATGCGACAACGGAAGAGGGAGGTACATAGGCGGAGTCTCATGTTGATATCTACTCGCTTCAGCATGGTTCCACGTGCTTGGGCGAACCATCCTAGTCACTTGGGCGAGGTATGACACCGCCTAAGCGAGGTCAACATGTTACAATCGGTTTATTCAACATGGAAGGAAGGAAGCAGGCAAGAAAAACAAGAGCATTCTTACGTATAGGGTATTTTACAGAAAAACTAAGACTGGGGTTGGTTTGATGGATTTAAGGCAGCACACCAGCGCCTGGGCGGATTGCACAACATCATGGGCTCGCTCAGGCGAGGCCTGATACCGCCTAGGCGGGGTATGATAATGCAACAGCGGATGGGGGAAATTCTAAAAGAGGAACTCTTCCACGAGTAACACTGGTCACTCATTAGGAGGAAATAGATAAGGGGAAGATGTTAATACATTCACACGCGTAGCACTCGGTAAAGGGGCGGAGTTTGAATCATCCTACCTGGCTAGGCGGGGTATGATTGTCCTGGGCGGACTCCAAGGCGAAGGTGACCCGCTCAACCGTTGTCTCACACCGCCTAAACGATGTGTGACAATGCAACATCAGACGTGAAACTCTTCAAGTAAACCTTACATTAGCGTCTATTCGTTCCTACGGACTGACCCTTTCTCAGAGAACGCCGGTCGTTCAGCTTCGGAGGACAGGCAAGGGAAGTAGAAGGGAGATGTACATATGCAGGAGTAGTTTGTGGAGGAAGGAGGAGCCTGAACTTATTCCGCCCAACTCAACTAATTATGACAACGCCTGGGCGGACTCAACCACAACGCCCAAATCAGGGGGTCAAAACCGGTGTTGGGGTCACGTTAGCTCCACAACGGAGAGGAAGGATAGTGGGACGGTATCACACTCTGACTTTTACTTGCTTCAGCGCGAGTCCTTCTGCTTGGGCGGACTGCTCTAGCACTTGGACGGGGTATGACTCCGCCCGCGGGAACCCAACATAAGTCTTCCTAGTCCGCACTCGCTGGAGCGAGGGACTCCACTCGGTTTTTCACTAGTCTTTCGTTCTTCCCTCATTCGAAGCATATTTGAACTCTATATTTCCTCTCCTTAACCCCAAACTTATTCCTACTGCCTATCCGTAGCCACACCGGCCTCTTACGCTCGCAAGACATACTCAGGCGTCCGTACTTATCATTCAATACCTTCCGCAGCACAATATAATGCACAACACACATATATATATATATATATAGTTAGGAAACATCTAAACAATTACAACCGCAACATGCCCCTTCTGTCCGGAGTGTTCAAGTTTCGTAAATAAAACCCAAAATTAACACAAGCCGACCAAGGCTTCTTCTAAAACATTTAAATACGACTAGCACACGGTACATATATATATACACACGATCCATAATGCTCAGCTACTCTGCTCCACACCCGGCTCTTCCTTCATTCTTCATTCCGAGAGATGTTCACTGAAATATGACCACTGCAGGGGTGAGCTTTTACATGTAAAATGATACTCACAGACTCGGTATCAGCGTCAGTACACGCTCCTGCCATCATTCAACCTTTCTCAAGTAACCAAGTTCATGCAGTTCAAACAACATTCGTGACACACATAATACACAGAGTTTATTCCACATCCATATATATATTCATGCCCACAGAGTTCCTACGCACATCTACATTCATGCATTCAAAATCATACACATATACATACATAGATTTATACATCACCACAATCGGCCTTATTTCTATATGCATGCCTGCGGATCCGACTTGGGTAAAGACTCTCAGTTACGGTCCCCTTTTCTTCTGGCCCCTCGTCCCTCAGCTCTTACCAGGTGGCACCGGCCTCCCACGGCGTCTCGAGACTCTCTTCTCTAGCTCCTACGGCTACCACGAGCACTATCGGGATCTAGCCAGGGTTGGTAACTGGAAGTCGTTCCCTTGGGGTTCTTGACCTTCTATGGGTCGCCCCACTCTCACTCATGCAACTAACACATTCATTAATACACATCATCACGCCATGAACACCTTCTCCGTAGTCATTAAGCAAAAGCGGATTTCCCCACACTACTCGTAATCATTCAGTCAATCACACCAACGCATGTTACAATCGGTCATCAGACTAACAACATTGAACAAACCAATTAAAGGCATGCACATACATATTTTCCATAGTGACAAGAAAATAGATCCATGCATATCACTCATCATTATCATCCACTAACAGGCTACACCATCCCCATGAAATCACTATCAGAATCTTAAATCATGCATCAATTTTAATGATTATGAATACATGCACACACACACACCCACACTCAGCAGTACGTTCATTCGGTACCGTTCGTAGACCATGCATTCGACATGCAAGCGCCCCCTACCTTTAGAAGAACCTGAGAAACCTTTCCGTTCTTGTCGTTGGGTCCGATGTCCTTCTCCTGGTTCGTTCGGTCTTCCTTGGCCTCGTCGTATCCTGCGCCTGATTCTGGGATGGAGTGTGGTTCGTTCTCCAGTACTGAAATCAAGATCTCCAGGAGCGAAGAGTGAGATAGGGGAAGAAGGAGGATGGAGACGAAGAGAGAAAAGTAGAGGATGAAGTGACGGAGGAAGGAATCTGAAGGAATAGTGAGTGTGTCCTTAATCACAGGCTTACGTTTTTATTTATATATGTATATGCGCACGAGTAAGAGAAGAGTAGGATGGGAGAGTGTGAGCCCAGCAGCCACGCGCACTCCACCCCCATCCCCTGACCACCACCATTTTTCATATTTTAAAGGCTTAAATCTACTTGGTTATATATATAATTAACGGTTATTTTCTTTTTGAAATTAAGTCTTAATGGTTTAGTCTTCATTCGGCATTTAGTTTCAAAACTGGGATGTTACAGTTCTCCCCCACTGAAAAAGAATTTCGTCCCCGAAATTCAATCGGTAACTTACCACAAATACCTAACTCAGAAGATTGCTGTTTACTTACCACGCGGCTGTGTTTCCACAAGCAGTCACCGACTGAACCACAATTTCACTCGGAGAAGATTTATCACCCAAGCGGTTTACTGACCGCACCAAAATTTTCAGTCGGTAAAACAAAAAGGTCAGGCCCTACCTAATTACAACTTCATTAGAGGATTTAATATATTTGGGAGTTTAAGTTAAAACGTACAATTTATTCCATTTCAACTCAGCCAATTCATTACTAGCAGGCACTTCCTAATTACTTGGCCGCTCGGCCCCGTGCTCTCAACACCGACTGGTGTATTTACACCCTCGGTTTCCTAGACTCAAATGAGTCATTCGATATAACTATAACTCACACAGGGTACAAACCCAAAATTGTATCACATGTATACGTGATGGGGGGTTAATCATCTAGTTGGGAGTAATCTAATAGGTAAACAACATCACCGACCCCCAAAAACACCCACTCCTGACCAATTCCTCTCGGTTTAAACACTCGGGTTTTCAAAATCTGACCACAAGATTTCTTCCTTACACCCGAATGAACGCTCAAAAGGGCTCCCATGTGCTCCAGTCAGTACCATTTGCTAGGGTTTAATTCGCACAGGCACTACGCTCGGCGTGGAAATCCTAGGTTCCTCCCCATGCTTCTGGCTAAACTCACTCACTCGGAGTCTCATTTTCGTCTAGAAGGACTTTTCTCCGGGAAAATCACTCGGTTGGACATCACAAGGGCATTAAGAATTCTACACTCGGCATCTTTCTTCGTAGAGCCATCCCGTATGGTTTCATTTTACACGGAAGTGACACACTCTGAGACACACCACTCGAATCTCCCCTTACTCAGAATGTTTCGCTCGGATACTATCCTCTTAACTTAGTAATGGCACTCTCTATGAGGTTATACTCGGAACACTCTAGTCCTCACTCAGCAATGCTTCCTCATAAGATTTCACTCGGAATTATCCCCACTTTTACACACTCGGGATACACTAATCCCTTCCCAAGTAAACCCTCACTGTGTAATTTAGTTTGGTTTGAGGTCCTGTTTTCCTCTTTAGGCTTACAATACCACTCGGTTATTCCTATAAAAACTTACAACTTCAGTGACAGATTGACCGCCTTTCTCATCCCAGTAATTAACCAACTTTTTAGTAGCTAATCCATACCCGACGTCCTCTAATCCACTCGGAGGCAGACATACTAAGGTCAAACAACTCCCTATCTTCATTCTGATACATAACCATATAATACTCACTTAATATAACTCTCATAATCACTCAGGACCGCCTGAAAGACTCACCACCACCATAAGCAGTTACAACTTCACCTGCCTGACTCATGAATTGCTGCATCCAACTTATAGGATAACATCTCATTCCTATAGGGTTACAACAGTTACATGGTCACTGCAATGTGTACGCTGCCACATTGCGCATGGCAGGAAGAGTCACCTCAGAGCAGCGTTCCTCACACGAACCAGACTTCACCCAATTAATACAAATTCACACGGTGGTTAATGGCAGTTCACACATATAAGTAATACACCCACGTTAACATCACGCATCACATAGGGTACATCACGTATCAATAATCATGAAAATTATTCAGCACTTCTGTAAAACAGTTGATGGCAATACAACAATCGGCTCCTAGCCAATACCGAGTAATCATTTCCTCTAATCCTATTCAACACAAAATCATGGCTCGGATTAAATTCTCAATCCCCAGCAATGTGATGACATCACTCATTCGGTTTCATGCAATTCATTCAGGTTTAAGCAATTCACAATCACATATGTTATAACACACCATAAGCTTCAGCAACAGCACTAATGTACATACAGACACTCAGTCAGATGTCACACCAATTATTCATGGTTATATCATTATTTACTACAGCATACATCATAATCATAACGCACATTGCACTTGACATATACATACGCCCATCCAATCAGATTTACCCAAATCAATTCCAACTACGTTAAGGGTTTCATTCACAATATCATATTCACACATTCACATAGTTCACACTGAGCTCATTTATTCTCATAAGTGTACGCACAGTCATTCAATCAGAAATTGTACTTATAACATGCATTCATCCAGTCGGCGAATCAGATGTATACGATGTGTTCACCAGGAGTCCAACTCTAATGCACTCGGCGTTTGCCTTGGGTCCAACCCAAGGACTTCCATTAAGCATCCAATGCTCATGCTCCAAGCATGGCCTCGAGTCCAACTCGGAGGTCTTTTAGGATTAATCTCAGAATCCTCAATATCCCACGCATTCATCTGATTGCCCATTCGGAAGAGCATTCGACGCTGATACACTCCATCACACACAGCTCTTATAAGCTGACTCACAGCATAAGTCACTCGGCATTCTTATTCACACATATATATACATATCCTTTAGACGGGTATCATCTCAACGATTCATAATTAATATCTATCATACTATCCGGGGGTTGCATGCATCACTAAGCAGTCATACACAGATCACATATTTCAATCATCAACAACTATCATATTTCGAATATAGAGCAATACATAAAAGCACTTCACCCAGAATCTATCCAAGATAAATATATATCCATCAATCATTCACTTAGTTATCATAGACCAGGAATCAAGACTCTATCATGATCTAATTATTCAATCAGGGTTTACACCTAATCACCTATATCATATATCACGCAAGGTTCATGTGCTAGGTTACAAAATATCCGTCACAATTAGCATTCGGCAGCAATGGTGACTCTCCTATTTTACAAGTATTCAGTCGGTATTCATAGAATTATTAGCATGCATTCATGGACGGAATCGTACAATCACTAAACAGTTTACAACGCCACAATCCAGGAGTCGCATGCATCATTACACAATCATAGTGCAGCTACCAACACATCTCACACACAACACATCACATGATAATCATTCAAGCCTCAATGAGCTACTACGTAACTGTTCTACTCGGCTCAACAACTCACAAGGTTAATAAACTATCAGATTTAGAATCCCTAAGGGGTCATTATTCCTATTGGTCTAGCATTTAGTCATCACTCACTTGGTTTCCTCAATCGCCACTGAGACGCAACCCCAATTTTAACATACTTCCGACCTCACCTTCACTCACTTATTACACACCCAGATTTTCAACCTAGGAACTATAACCCATCCCTTATACTGCAAATCACATACTTCATGTATCATTCATTTATCACACGTTCAAATTTTCTCAACAAGGCACAAGCGTACGACCACACCATTCATAGTCAGCATATACCAATTTCAACAGAGAATCATAACATATATCATCACCCGAGTCATAATTGGACAGGTATCAACATACAATAGAATATCATAAGCAATCTAGGATAAACCGGCATAATATATTCAACCGCCCACAAACAGTAGGCAAACCTTGGCCATGGACCTTTTGGTCTGCTCTGATACCAAAATGTAACACCCTAATTTAATAAATAATTAAGAACCAATACGGGGAAAATTCTTCCAAAATGTAAGTAAACCAAATAGACCATAAGGCAACCGGATCGCAAATGGGATAGTAGGCAAGGAAGGGCAAGCACCCAGTCGGACTCAGCGGAGCACAGTAGTTCATCCAGTTTACTCAGTACTCCCTTCGCTCAATAATCAAGAGGAACCGGGCACAAGAAATAGGGGAGGAAGGCAGGGGAAATGAGAGGTCATCCACACGCATGGCATTCGGTGGAAGGGACAAGGTAAATAAAAGAACGATTAACACGTATAACAGTTGGAGGAGGAAGCAAGGCTTGGGCCGACCCATACTGCCCAGCAAAACACAACAGCGCCTGGGCGAAGACTAAGATAACTGACTCGCTCAGACGAGGGTCCTACGCCGCCTGAGCGAAGCATAATAGTGCAACCACGGAAGGAGGAAGTAATTACACCGCCGTCCAGTTCAGCAAGGCACAACAACGCCTGGACGGACTACATCACAACGTTCACTCACTCAAGCGATGTCCAACACCGCCCAGCGAGATATAATAATGCGACAACGGAAGAGGGAGGTACATAGGCGGAGTCTCACATTGATATCTACTCACTTCAGCATGGTTCCACGTGCTTGGGCGAACCATCCTAGTCACTTGGGCGAGGTATGACACCGCCTAAGCGAGGTCAACATGTTACAATCGGTTTATTCAACATGGAAGGAAGGAAGCAGGCAAGAAAAACAAGAGCATTCTTACGTATAGGGTATTTTACAGAAAAACTAAGACTGGGGTTGGTTTGATGGATTTAAGGCAGCACACCAGCGCCTGGGCGGATTGCACAACATCATGGGCTCGCTCAGGCGAGGCCTGATACTGCCTACTGGTCACTCATTAGGAGGAAATAGATAAGGGGAAGATGTTAATACATTCACACGCGTAGCACTCGGTAAAGGGGCGGAGTTTGAATCATCCTACCTGGCTAGGCGGGGTATGATTGTCCTGGGCGGACTCCAGGGCGAAGGTGACCCGCTCAACCGTTGTCTCACATCGCCTAAACGATGTGTGACAATGCAACATCAGACGTGAAACTCTTCAAGTAAACCTTACATTAGCGTCTATTCGTTCCTACGGACTGACCCTTTCTCAGAGAACGCTGGTCGTTCAGCTTCGGAGGACAGGCAAGGGAAGAAGAAGGGAGATGTACATATGCAGGAGTAGTTTGTGGAGGAAGGAGGAGCCTGAACTTATTCCGCCCAACTCAACTAATTATGACAACGCCTGGGCGGACTCAACCACAACGCCCAAATCAGGGGGGTCAACACCGGTGTTGGGGTCACGTTAGCTCCACAACGGAGAGGAAGGATAGTGGGACGGTATCACACTCTGACTTTTACTTGCTTCAGCGCGAGTCCTTCTGCTTGGGCGGACTGCTCTAGCACTTGGACGGGGTATGACTCCTCCCGCGGGAACCCAACATAAGTCTTCCTAGTCCGCACTCGCTGGAGCGAGGGACTCCACTCGGTTTTTCACTAGTCTTTCGTTCTTCCCTCATTCGAAGCATATTTGAACTCTATATTTCCTCTCCTTAACCCCAAACTTATTCCTACTGCCTATCCGTAGCCACACCGGCCTCTTACGCTCGCAAGACATACTCAGGCGTCCGTACTTATCATTCAATACCTTCCGCAGCACAATATAATGCACAACACACATATATATATATATATATATAGTTAGGAAACATCTAAACAATTACAACCGCAACATGCCCCTTCTGTCCGGAGTGTTCAAGTTTCGTAAATAAAACCCAAAATTAACACAAGCCGGCCAAGGCTTCTTCTAAAACATTTAAATACGACTAGCACACGGTACATATATATATACACACGATCCATAATGCTCAGCTACTCTGCTCCACACCCGGCTCTTCCTTCATTCTTCATTCCGAGAGATGTTCACTGAAATATGACCACTGCAGGGGTGAGCTTTTACATGTAAAATGATACTCACAGACTCGGTATCAGCGTCAGTACACGCTCCTGCCATCATTCAACCTTTCTCAAGTAACCAAGTTCATGCAGTTCAAACAACATTCGTGACACACATAATACACAGAGTTTATTCCACATCCATATATATATTCATGCCCACGGAGTTCCTACGCACATCTACATTCATGCATTCAAAATCATACACATATACATACATAGATTTATACATCACCACAATCGGCCTTATTTCTATATGCATGCCTGCGGATCCGACTTGGGTAAAGACTCTCAGTTACGGTCCCCTTTTCTTCTGGCCCCTCGTCCTTCAGCTCTTACCAGGTGGCACCGGCCTCCCACGGCGTCTCGATACTCTCTTCTCTAGCTCCTACGGCTACCACAAGCACTATCGGGATCTAGCCAGGGTTGGTAACTGGAAGTCGTTCCCTTGGGGCTCTTGACCTTCTATGGGTTGCCCCACTCTCACTCATGCAACTAACACATTCATTAATACACATCATCACGCCACGAACACCTTCTCCGTAGTCATTAAGCAAAAGCGGATTTCCCCACACTACTCGTAATCATTCAGTCAATCACACCAACGCATGTTACAATCGGTCATCAGACTAACAACATTGAACAAACCAATTAAAGGCATGCACATACATATTTTCCATAGTGACAAGAAAATAGATCCATGCATATCACTCATCATTATCATCCACTAACAGGCTACACCATCCCCATTAAATCACTATCAGAATCTTAAATCATGCATCAATTTTAATGATTATGAATACATGCATACACCCACACCCACACTCAGCAGTACGTTCATCCGGTACCGTTTGTAGACCATGCATTCGACATGCAAGCGCCCCCTACCTTTAGAAGAACCTGAGAAACCTTTCCGTTCTTGTCGTTGGGTCCGATGTCCTTCTCCTGGTTCGTTCGGTCTTCCTTGGCCTCGTCGTATCCTGCGCCTGATTCTGGGATGGAGTGTGGTTCGTTCTCCAGTACTGAAATCAAGATCTCCAGGAGCGAAGAGTGAGATAGGGGAAGAAGGAGGATGGAGACGAAGAGAGAAAAGTAGAGGATGAAGTGACGGAGGAAGGAATCTGAAGGAATAGTGAGTGTGTCCTTAATCACAGGCTTACGTTTTTATTTATATATGTATATGCGCACGAGTAAGAGAAGAGTGGGATGGGAGAGTGTGAGCCCAGCAGCCACGCGCACTCCACCCCCATCCCCTGACCACCACCATTTTTCATATTTTAAAGGCTTAAATCTACTTGGTTATATATATAATTAACGGTTATTTTCTTTTTGAAATTAAGTCTTAATGGTTTAGTCTTCATTCGGCATTTAGTTTCAAAACTGGGATGTTACAGGCTCAACATTTATATTTTTATCAAACCAGGCATGGTAATCAAAAGCATATCAAGCATCGTAGCATTAATGCACGCATGTAAATAAACAAGGTATTTCATAACATACATTTAACAATCATCATTTCATCTTACATATACAAGTCAAATACTTGCATCAATCATAATAGCATCACACTCATCAACAATAACCATCACTACTTGTTCAAGGGTATGTTCAGCAAAAACATCCCTTTTCATTCAACATTATCATTCATCATTCAATATATTTGGTATATCCACTTTTAATCATCCTTGACACTATTTCAAATCCATTGATTTATACACTCATCACCATTCAATTGTCCCCTCATTAGTTTCATTATCACATAAGGTGTGTTATATAACCATATCATTTACTTTTCATCATGATTCATAATATATCTATAATGGTGAAGCATGTATGTATTATAACATGGCATAGGCATACACATACCTTGCCAAGGCCTTAAGCCATTCCCCAATCACCACTAAGACACACCACACATGTACCCCTAATAAAATCACTTGTTTTTACATAATAAAAAGGGGTTTTGGGCAATAATGAGTCCATGATAAATTTCAACATTGGGACATGAAAAGCGTTCATTCTTAGTCTCAAAAATAGAGGGACATGTAACAAATATCACCTATTAGTCCCAATTTGGCAATCATAAAAAGTTGGGTTCATAACCCTCTTAAACTTGAGTTTTACAATGTAATAGGTTTGGTATTTTATGCCTCATGAGAGTTAGAAAACTCCAATTGAGGTAAAACTAATTTTCACACCTTTGTAACATAATTATCTACAACTTTCATGAAGAAGTCTAAGGCCAAAAATGTCATTAAGATGCCAAAACGGGCCAAAAACAACAAAGGAGTTAGAGTAGTTAGAAAAACAGCATGACAGTGGCCGTAAAGGGCCATGAATCGATTCAGCCCTTGCATGAATCGATTAATGCTTCCTAAAAACCCCAAAATTGACAAACAGAGGGGTGTGAGTCAATTCACATCCCTCATGGATCAATTCATGCGTGCCAATGCCCAAAAAAATGAAACAGAGAAGTATGAATCGATTCAACCCCTGGTGTGAATCGATTCACACGTGAAATCATGCAATGAACAGTGCAAACAGAGTCATTTGAATCGATTCATCCCCTTGTGTGAATCGATTCACACGCTACTAGAATTAGGTACAATAAAGACAGTGAGTATTGAATTGATTAACACATTATTGTGAATCGATTCACATCAGTAATTATGCAAAAAACATTTAATTTTTCAACTTCTAACTCCTCTAACTTTTCATATGAATTCCAATACTCACCAAATTTTAACACCAACTTATATATATTATTTGTGACATGTGGCCACTAGCGGCACTCAAAAATTCCCAAAAATGAGGGACTTATGCGCATAAATGCATTTTACCCATTTTAAGGCACTTTTGTGCAACTCAAGGGCCTATTCTCAATGGAATTGACCTATTTCAATTCCTACAAGTCATAAACTACATATATGTGTTATTGGAACTATCACATGCCATCAAAATCACATAAAACTCTATTTGGCTCTATGAGTTCCTCAATTATGCATTATCTTTCAATCTTATCATTAATACCATCATAATGGCTATCACATTCAATGCTAGGCATCCACATAAATTCTCAATTCACAAAACATATACTTCATCCCCTCAAGAATGGTCCATTAACATGTACATATTTCAACCCCTCATGGGTTATTCATCAACACATATACACATATATTATCATCAATAGCTAACAATTTGCCATTCATAACATTTCACTATAAACATGGAAAGGCAAGCATAAGTATCATGATATACATACATCACTAATTATTCTACTCATGCATTTGGAATGTAAAACTCCTCTCCTACCTCGAGGGAAGAACTTCAATCCAATACTCCAATCATTTCACCACATTGCCCGAATTAAAACCTACACATCCCACATATACATACATACACTAAAATAATGAGCCATCGCAAGGCATCATCATAATTTCAAGCAATGTAAATATATCTTAAGGCTTAATGTCAAGTCCTAGACTTTTTAAACACCAATTCGTATACTTATGTTAGGTTTCAAGAATTCCTTTCCCAAAACCAAGATTCTATAGATCTTAAAGGGCTAACCATACCCAACAACAACAACATCTCTTTCACCATCACTTAAACTATCTATTTGCTACTCAAATTCATCATGAGCCTCTTAGCTCCTTTCAAACCATTATCAATCAATAATTTCAATGGCACACAAAATGGTCTAAGACCTCATCAATTCACAATCTTATTTATTTGCTTACCACATCACAACCATCATGGTTTAGTGCTCACATTCCCCTTTTTATACTCATATCAATACCTATTTATAGGTTTCACCATCAAAGGCCCTCTACCATTTTCACTATCATTTATCATCATAAAAATCATCACCTAACCTTAAATACCTCATATTCACTTCTCAAAAACCATTTCTTCTAGCCACAATACACACATTCCTAAATCTTAGGGTCAAGGTTCATTAAAATTCAATAATCATCATCCTCATTGTTTAAGTCTCTCCTAACAATACCTCAACATCAACAATCAATATTACCCATTCAAAAACTCATTCTCATATATATATATATATAATCATTCCAATATCAATAACTCACAATTTTCTCATCAATTTCCCAAAGCCCCAAAATCTTAATTTCTAGGGTTTTCATCAAGAACTCATTATCATCAATTCCAACTATATTTATGCCTCATTTCAAACATCCTTAGGCTAACAACATTATATTCCAATCATCATCAACATCAATAACAACCCCCAATGGTTTTCTAACCTAGGGTTTCATTTTTTATCAATACCTACAATCTCGAACACAACCATTTCAAACTCAACCTTATTAAAACCATAAATGGAACATCAATAAGGCAAGAAATCTTTACCTCAAATCCATGCCCCTCCAAAAAATTAAAATGGGTGTGCAAGAAGAGGAGACAACCAAGTCCTTGCTCCAATGTGCCATTCATGCTTCATGGACCCATGAAAACCCAAGCTTTTAGTTGGAAAAATGATTTATGGAGGGGAGGAGGAGATGGACAGTTTTGGTGAAGAAGAAAGGAGAAGAAGAAGGCAAAATGGATAGGAGAGAGGGAGAGAAGCCATCGTGAGAAATGAGAAGGGAAAAGAGTTTTGGCAATTAAAATTTTACCCTTCATTAAAGTTTCTCCGTTTTATAAACAACATGATCTCAAGTCGGGCTCAATACTTTATCCAAAAATTATTCCTAAGGCATATGCGGATTCTCAATAATATTGTTAACAACCTTGACTAATGGTACCTCAATCGGAGATACTTGGTCCGACACCCATATTTTAACTGGGTACAATTTTAACTCTTAAAGCCTCAATAAATTATAAATAATCCTCATAAATCTCAATTTTATTATTTTAACATTTTTGGGACATTTATTAACTTATTTATAATTATTTACCATTTATCCCTATTAATTAATTATTTTTATAAATTTTGGGATGTTACAATCCACCCCACCTAAAAGAAATTTCGTCCTCGAAATTTAACTTCGACACATATATCGTATGGCCATACTTCAAGCCACACACCAATAAGGTATAACGTTGTCATAAAATAGTATTGAACTTCTCAAAATCCATCAAGACATCGTCATCATCATTTCTTTTTCCCAAACATAAAATTTCCTACATCCAAAGCGGTTTATATATCGTTGATCACAACCAATCAAACATAGCTCTTATATTCATATGTTGTACGACCAGATAGGCTCAGTACATTCACCATAAGCAGTTACAACCCTACACCTGCCCGACCTACGTGTTGCTGCATCCAACATACAAGAAGGCATCCCAATACTGTAGTGGTTACCATAAACACATGAGGTCGGCGCATAAGTACATGTTGCCATAATGCCTATGGCATGTAAATTCCTATCAGGACAAGTACTTCGTATTCTCATTGCCCGCGTCGATCACACTTACTCTAATAATATCAATTAATATGAGACTTAGTGACAATTCTCATAAGTCCACAACCAATATATTCATATCTCATAGTCATTATGCAATTAATTCGGCATAAATCGTGTTATATCAATCATCAAATGTCAGTTACCATCACCACAAATGGGTACATCAACAATAGACTCCTAATCATCATAGGGTAAACATTCCATCGTCGGGCTTCATCCATCTCAAAGTCATGATCAAATCGCCTAATAATCCTGTGTCCCATTCACACATTGTTAGCTATAAATTGATTCAAGCCTAAACAAGTTACCCAACTTATGTTTAAGTGTGTAACCTCAAGGTTATAATAGGACTCTCAATCATATAATAAGATTCCATATTAGTGAACCTCCTCACAATTCACAACCAAAGTCCATAAATTGGACATACATCTCATATCATATCACATTACTATGTGGTGTCTATCATCAATATATCATCTTTCAAATTAAAAGGGAGGCGAGGACATAGTCAAATTTCCATCTATTAACCCATAATCACACATGTCATCTCTACATCATATAGTAGTCCATAGCTATTCTCGTGATCATAAGGTCAAGGGCATACAATTTTATCCCAAAACCATACCATAAAATCACATTTCACATTCAATACCAAATCATACCCCAAATTCAACATCATTATTCACCAACTATTTAGGGGTTTACATTATTTGTTTGTATTCCATCACATACTGGCTCTAATCTTAACAACTTATTTCACAGATCATTTCACTATAGCTCAATAATTCATAAGGTTCTACTGATCATTAGACATAGAAAGTCTAAGGGTTACTTTAATACTCATTGTGGAATACACCCACAACATCCAAACATCATTAGACATGGCTCATCAAATAGCATAGAGCCTAGACCACCATAGGGTCCAATTAAATTAATCATTCACTCGGTGCTCACATATACAAAATCAAGTCTATCCCTAATCGGGTGCATATGCAATTTCATATTTCATCATCCTATCACTTATTTATGTTCCCAATCTAGGGAGATATAGCAAATCATTTGCATCATATTAAAAGGGTTTTCATGCCCAAGGATGTAAAATCCATCATTCAAAAATGGCACAATTAATCACTTCAATTCATAGATATCCACATTAGGGAATTCTTTTATCATCATTCATCTAATCAATGCTAACACATGAAACACTCATGTTTAATAAGCATACCATGGCTAGGAGCCACAAATATGACTCATACAAGAGACCCAACCAAATAATTCAGTTTCAATATATATTTCAAGGTCTCAATATCCATGGTCTACCACCATATCAATTCATATTCAACACCTTCTATCCATGATCAATACACGGCATAGGCTCATTATCATATCAATTCATATCCAATATATCCTATCCATGATCACACATGGTATAAATTCATCATCTATTCAATTCATACTCATTAGATATCGATATCAATGCATAATAACAAAGTATTCGTCATTAGAAGGAAATAGCATAAGGAACTTGGCTGGACTTATACAAACAAACATATCAATCACATTGAATTTATTCATATGTGTCCAGTCCCACAATTCAACTAAAACCATCAATGAGCAATTATGTTCCACAATTGTATCATACAACCTCAATGATAATGGGCATACTTCCATAAACAATAATTATACTTATGAATCATAATTTACAAGAGATCACCATTCAGAAAATAATGCTCTAATAGTCAATTCATAATTCTTAGACAACTAGTCCTCTATAAATCCATATAAGGCAACCAATACTTTAACATATCATCATTCTCTGTATAATTATCATTCTTAAGTCCATACAAAACAACCATATTTCAACAATGAGCATCATGCTTCAAGGATCACCAAAATATTTAACTACTGAGCAATCGTTGTCGCGACCGGGATCGCGGCGGATGCGGCCGACCCTCAAAACGATTTTAAAAAAATAAACAGGGAGTCGCCACCAATATTTTTTAGGATAAAATACCGGGAAAACCTTTGTTAAAGCACTGGTTATAAAAATGAAATTCCATGTTCGGGAGTCTGATTACAGGTGAGGAAGGTATTAGCACCTCATAACTGTCCGTTATAAAAACGGTTACCTCAATTTGATAGCGCGCATTATAATTAACCCATTAATTATTTTAACTTTTTCATGAAAAGAGAATATACGAAGTGACAAAATATACAAAAATAAACAAAAAGAAATTAAACATAAAATATTTACATGAGATTAACAGGACGTCTCGTCCAAATCAATCTCGCTCCACCATATTTTAAGAAATATAATAAAGATTATAATAATAATAATAACGACAATAATAATAATTACAATTTTTATGCTAGTCCGAATAGAAAGTGTGAAACATTCATTTCTATTAATATTTATTAATTAACAGAAATTAATTAATAACATAGTCATCAAACAGTAATTAATTTAACAGAAAATGAAATAAATATGAGTATTAAAAATGAGAGTGAGACCGATGTGGTGAGAAAGGAGCTGGATTGTGTGCAAAAGAGAAGGACAACTGAAGGAGTTTGTTGGTGAGGTCGGATGGGTGTTTGAGGGGAAGGACGGAGGTGTGTGTGTGGTTTGGTTTTGAAGGAGAAAAGGAAGGGAAAAGTGAGCATGGAGTGAGGGGGAAATGGGATAGTGAAAGGGGGCTGTGAGGTGTAGAGAGGGAGGAAACAATGGTGAAGGGTAAGGGTGAAGGACGGAGTGAGGCAAGGAAGAGAGGGACGGTGTAGAGGGGCTGTGAGGAAGACGGAGTGAGGAGAGAGGACGTGAGGAAGGTTTGGGGCGGTGTGGAGCAGGGCAGTGTGGGGAGTGAGGAGAGAGGACGGTGTTGGGAGAGGGCTGTGAGGTGGTGTTGAGGGGCTATGAGGAAGGCGGAATGAGGTGAGAGGACGTGAGGAAGGTTTGGGGCGGTGTGGAGCAGGGCAGTGTGGGGAGTGAGGAGAGAGGACGGTGTTGGGAGAGGGCTGTGAGGCGGTGTTGAGGGGCTGTGAGGAAGGCGGAGTGAGGTGAGGAAGGGGGACGGTGTAGAGGGGCTATGAGGCGGTGTTGAGCAGGATAGTGTGGGGAGTGAGAGAGGACGGTGTTGGGAGAGGGCTGTGAGGACGGTATTAAGAGGGACGGTATTTTAGATGAAGGGGGCTGTATGGGAAAGGAGAAGGATGGTTGAAAAGTAAGGAAAAAAAAATTATTTCGAATTCTCTCCAATGAATGCTTCCCGGGATCCATTCTTCTTCCTTCGTTTGTAGTATTTATAGAACATTTGAGGAGCATGATGATTGCCTGAACAGACCCGTGACAGCCTGGCTGCCAATTGGTGAGGATTTTTTAATATTTCCACATTGTCTTGTTACCAGCCGCCCCTTGAAATTGTCAAACAACTTGGATGGTGTGTTAGGAACAGCCTGGATCTTTGACAATTAAGGAGAATGGAGGCTGGTGGCAATTCTTTATCATTTTCCTCCTTGTCTGGTTGCCAACCACCTCCTGTAATTCAAGGATCCACTTGGATAGTGGAAATCCAAGTCAGCATGGTGAAAATCCGAGAGAAAATGATGGAAATCCGAGTGAGAATGATAGAATTTCGAGTGAAAATGACTCGCATCAGCCTCTCAGTCAGTATTCATCCATATTGGGAGTTAATTCCGAGTGGAATGAAGCATTTCCCATAGAAAGCCGAGTAAAAATACTCCTTCCCGGGTGAGAATTCTTCTAGGAGGAGTCCTTCTATGGAAGGCCGAGTAGAGGTTTTGCTCGGTGTGAGGCTGCTGTGAAACATTCAATCGGAACCGAGTAACAAGTGACTTGGAACCGACTGAAATGGTTGAATAATGACTCAGAATTTGGTGGAGATGACTCGGAATTGAGTGAGAATTGACTCAGAAACGAGTAAAGGATGACTCAAAATCTGGGTAAGAATGGTGAATCAGATTTGGGTGAAAATGAGCTCGGGTTTGATGAAAATGAGCTCAGTGAGGTTTAAATGTGGCTCGGTGATGGTTTAAAGAGTGACTTGGGAATGGGTGGAATGGAGGGTGATAGTAAAAGAATGGCTTGGAGCCGACTAAAAATGGAAGGGAATGACTCGGTGCAGACTGGAAATACTTCACTCGGTTCTGAGTGGAGAGGCATCACTCGGTGTTGATTGAAGATTCTTCACTCGGCGTTGATTGAAGATTCTTCACTCGGTATAGCTTCATATCTTCCTTCACGATATGCTCGGAATTGGCTTCATACTGCAGCACTCGGTGTCATCCTTTACACCTCAATCAGAATTGAGAAATTGAGAATCTGACCACTCGGATATGCTTACCCGGGAATCAACCTGTTCTCTTCAATTAGAAAAGTTTTTCTCAGCCTTTTCAACGCACTCGGAGTCAGTCTTCCCTCCACTCAGAATTTGGATCTCAGACATTTTCACTCAAAATTGCATATTTCTTACTCAGAAATTCAAATTTTGTAATCTGACTCGGAATTGGCCCTGTTTTCACTCGGAATTGGCCTTATTCCTCACTCAGGATTTAGAACTTGGACAACCACTCAGAAACCTCCTTATTATCACTCGAAACTTGGAAATTTTGACATATCCACTCGGAAACCGCCTTCTTATTACTTAGAATTTGGAAACTTGGCATTTTCACTCAGAATCTGCCTGCTTTTCAATCAGAACTTGGAAATTGGACTCGGAATGATTGCAGTGGGACAACTTCCACTCGGGTTTACTTCTAATAGGGACATATTTCCTCAAGATCAATAACTTTTTCATTCGGAATGGCTTTGATAGGGAAGTTTCCACTCGGATTTTCTCCAACAGTGAAGTATTCCACTCGGATTCGCTCCATTCTGAGTAATTCCACTCGGTTTTAGTCATTTCTGTGTAATTCCACTCGGATTTCATTGTTCTGAGTAATTCTACTCAGAATTCATCATTCGAAGGAAAGGAATATGCATCGGGTATCAATCTCGCTCGGGTGTGACATGTCTCGCTTGAGCGAACCATCACCCGCTTGGGCGAAAACAGGACAGGGACCATGTCTTACTCGGAAATGATCATTCCGAGTCCCTTCACTCGAAAATGATCATTTCCGAGTCAGTTTTTTTTTTGTACTTTTTTCTTTCTTCTTTTCTTTTTTTACTTGTATTTTTTTTTACTTGTGGATCGACCGGACTGAAATAGGTGTTCACAGATGCCCCTCTTTACTTCTTTTCCATGAGAAGAGCATGAAGTTTCTTCTTGCTTTTTGAAATGGAAAGGGAGTAAAGACGTGAACACCATTGTCAAAGTATCAGATGAGGGTAAAACCTAGGAACTGACAGGAAAAGTAAAAGGTGAGGGTGTTGCCTCTCGGTCGACAAGAAAAGTAAAAGGTGAGGGTGTTGCCTCTCGGTCGACAGGAAAAATAAAAAGGTGAGGGTGTTGCCTCTCGGTTGACAGGAAAAATAAAAAGGTGAGGGTGTTGCCTGTCGGTTGACAGGAAAAATAAAAAGGCGAGGGTGTTGCCTCTCGGTTGACAGGAAAAATAAAAAGGCGAGGGTGTTGCCTCTTAGTTGACAGGAAAGCTAAAAGGTGAGGGTGTTGCCTCTCGGTTGACAGGAAAGGTAAAAGGTGGGGTTGTTGCCTCTCGGTTGACAGGAAAGGTAAAAGGTGAGGGTGTTGCCTCTCGGTTGACAGGAAAGGTAAAAGGTGAGGGTGTTGCCTCTCAGTTGACAGGAAAAATAAAAGGTGAGGGTGTTGCCTCTCGGTTGACAGGAAAGGTAAAAGGTGAGGGTGTTGCCTCTCGGTTGACAGGAAAAATAAAAAGGTGAGGGTGTTGCCTCTCGATTGACTGGAAAAGTCCTGGGGTGATGCCCCAATTTTGAAAAAATGATTTGGGGGGTTAACAGGACGTCCCGTCCAAATTAACCAGGATCTGAAGTTTTAGGGTAATGCCCCAGTTTTGGGAGAATCTTGAGGAACTGCCCCTTGACTGAAACCTGGGGAGATGCCCCAGTTTGAATTGTTTGGGAAGTGTAGCTCCACTGGGGAAGGATTTAGTTAGCATTCGTCTGGTAACCTTCATGGTTCCACTGGGGAAGTATTGGGTGATTTGGGATATTGTCCTTCGATCAGAAGAGTGATCCGGGGGATGTTGGGGAACTGCCCTTTTAAAGAAAGAGAATGAAATCTGGGGAAATGCCCCAGTTTGATATGACTGGAAGTCATTTGGGGAATTGCCCCTTGAATGAACTCTGGGGAGATGCCCCAGTTTGACATAACTGAAGGTTGTTGGGGACTGCCTCTTGAAAGAAATCTGGGGAAATGCCCCAGTTTGAGCCTTTTGGAAATTCGGGGTACTGTCCTTTGACTGGAAGAGTGATCTAGGGAGATGCCCTAGTTTGAGCATTTCTAGTGAGAGGAGTATAATGGGTGCTAGTTTGGTAATGGTGAGCTCACTGGGGAAAGATAAGTCCTCTGATCAAAGAAATATCCTGGTTGAGGGAACTGATCCCATTTTCGTGGGACTCCTCGGGCGAGATCTTCAGTCTATAGGTCTTGCTGAGAGAAAACTTCGGCGAATACCCGCTTTTGGATGATGGGTTTGGCGTCCCTTTGGCAAAAAAGTGAGTTAGTATAAAAAGACTTACAGGTAAATCTTCTCTGGCGACTGACTTTTTGAGATAACTCATGGATGAAATAGAAACATCTCCAACTTTTGGCGAGCGTATTTAGCAGAGATAGCTATGCTTATACCAAGCGAATTCTGGCGCTAGGATGCATTTCGTTCCCCATAACTGTACGCTCTGTCGTTTCCAATTTCAAAATTTCTTTTATGCAAAAACTTGTTTATTCATAAAATTTAGTTATGAACACATGTTGGAAGAAGGGAGACTTTTATTTATAATAGAGATGAAAATAATATTAAGCATAAAGATGTGATAAGATATAGAGAATGGAAGGCAAGTGGAAAAGGGGAGGTTCATATATCCTCTAGTGATCTTCCGCAAGCAATGAGAAACTTGATCCTTTATCACGACTTTGTGTTTGTCCTCTGATTTTGCTTCTGAGGATGTAATTTGACAACGACCCTAATACCCATTTTGACCTCCTTTGTCTTTGGCTTGAAGGGTTTATGTTGTGGAGTCGAGTTTGTGGAACCGCCTTTTCAGGTTTTCGATTCATCTTGCTGCTCTAACTTTTGCCTAGGTCGTCTTTTTAGGTTTTCAACCTAGCGAGCCCCTTTTTTTTTATGCAAAGTATTTCTTCACTGCATCGGCATTTATAGGCATTGGCAGGTCATCTCCATCCATGTTGGTGAGTATGAGGGCTCCTCCAGAGAAAGCCTTCTTTATAACATAGGGTCCTTCGTAATTAGGTGTCCATTTCCCTCGAACGTCCTTTTGAATTGGCAAAATCTTCTTGAGGACCAAATCACCTTCTTGGAACTGTCGGGGGCGCACTTTCTTTTCGTATGCCTGCTTCATGCGTCTTTGATACAATTGTCCCTCGCAAAGGGCGGTTAACCTCTTCCCGTCAATCAGATTCAATTGGTCATATTTGGTTTGGACCCATTCAGCTTCCTCCAGTTTGGCTTCCATGATCACCCTAAGGGATGGAATTTCCACTTCAAATGGCAGTACAGCTTCCATTCCATAGACCAAAGAAAATGGCGTTGCCCCGGTTGAAGTTCGCACTGAGGTTCGATATCCGTGCAGCGCGAAAGAGAGCATTTCATGCTAGTCTTTGTAGGTTACTACCATCTTTTGCACTATCTTCTTGATATTTTTGTTGGCTGCCTCAACTGCTCCATTCATTTTCGGACGGTATGGAGAGGAGTTATGGTGGGAGATTTTAAAATTCTCGTAAAGCTCCTTCATCATTTTGTTGTTTAGATTTGTACCATTGTCCGTGATGATTTGGTTTGGTAAGCCGTACCGGCATATCAGCTCACGCTTGACGAATTTGACCACAACATTTTTCGTCACATTGGTGTACGAAGCTGCCTCTACCCACTTGGTGAAATAATCGATGGCCACTAGAATGAAACGATGACCGTTTTAGGCTTTTGGCTCAATAGGCCCAATTACATCCATACCCCACATTGAAAAAGGCCATGGTGCTGACAAGACATTTAAGGATGAAGGCGGTGCATGAATATGATCAGCATAAATCTGGCATTTATGACACTTCCGTACGTAAGCAAAACAATCTGCTTCCATAGTCATCTAATAATACCCAGCTCTTAGGATTTTTCTTGACATAGCATGCCCATTCGCATGAGTTCCAAAAGATCCTTCGTGGATATCTTTCATGATTTGGTTTGCTTCAACAGTATCAACACACCGGAGGAGAATGGAATCATAATTCCTCTTGTATAGCATGTTACCACTCAATAGGTATCCCATGGCTAGTCTTCTCAAAGTTCGTTTGTCATTATCTGTGATACCTTCAGGGTATTCTTGGCATTGGAGGTATCTTTTGATGTCATGATACCAAGGCTTGCCATCCGGTTCTTCTTCTATGGCCTGGCAGTGGGCAGGTTCTTGCTGCTTCTTTATCTCAATGAGAGGCACTTCGTAATCATTGCTGACTTTGAACATAGCAGCTAAGGTGGCTAAAGCATCTGCCATTTGGTTGTCTTCCCGTGGAACATGATGGAAGGTAACTTCATCAAATCTTTTGATCATCTCCTTGATGTGAGCATGATAGGGAACTAGTTTGCTGTCTCTAGTTTCCCACTCATCTTTTAGTTGATGGATAACCAAAGCAGAATCTCCATAAACTTCCAGAACCTTTATTCCCACGTTTAGAGCTGCTTGTATTCCTAGAGAACATGCTTCATATTCCGCAATATTATTGGTGCAGTCAAAACATAGCCGAGCACAAATAGGGATGAATTCCTTATCAGGTGAGATTAGGATAGCCCCAATTCCATGTCCTAGTGCATTGGACGCTCCATCGAATCTCATGATCCATCTGGTTTCCAGACCATCTTCTTCTTTGGAAAGAGATAAGATATCCTCATCTGGGAAATCATGCCGCATTGGTTGGTAAGCTTCAATGGGTTGGTGTGCCAAGTAATCTGCTAGCGCACTCCCTTTAATTGCCTTTTGGGTGACATATGTTATGTCATATTCCGTCAGTAACACTTGCCAACGGGTAATCCTTCCAGTCAAAGCAGGTTTTTCAAAGATATACTTGATGGGATCCATCTTAGACACCAACCAAGTAGTATGATTAAGCATGTATTGCCGTAAGCGACGGGCAGCCCAGGCCAATGCACAACATGTTCTTTCAAGAGATGAATACCTCATTTCACATTCGGTAAATCTCTTGCTCAAGTAGTAGATGGCACATTCCTTCCTCCCAGTCTCATCATGTTGACCTAATACACATCCCATGGATTCATTCAGCACGGTCAGGTATAGAATTAGTGGTCTCCCATGAACAGGTGGCACTAAGATTGGTGGCTCCAGTAAATACTGCTTTATCTTTTCAAATGCAATCTGGCAATCTTCATTCCACTGCCCAGGCTGGTTCTTGCGAAGCAATTTGAAAATCGGCTCACAGGTCGCTGTCATTTGGGAAATGAATCGGGCGATGTAATTTAATCTTCCTAAGAATCCTCGGACTTCTTTTTCAGTATGAGGAGGAGGCATTTCCAGAATTGCCTTGACTTTGTCAGGATCAACTTCTATCCCTCTCTCATTCACAATGAATCCTAACAATTTGCCGGATCTTGCGCCAAAAGTGCATTTGGCGGGATTCAATCTAAGCTTGAATTTCCTCAACCTTTCGAAAAGTTTTCTCAGGTCAGTAATATGCTTCTCCTTAGACCTGGACTTGGCAATTATGTCATCCACATAGACTTCTATTTCCTTGTGCATCATGTTGTGGAAGAGGGTCACCATTGCCCTTTGATAAGTGGCTCCTGCATTCTTGAATCCGAAGGACATTACTTTGTAACAAAAGGTGCCCCACAGAGTGATGAACGTGGTCTTTTCCATATCTTCTGGTGCCATCTTGATCTGGTTATATCCCGAAAATCCATCCATAAATGAGAAGATGGAATGCTGAGCTGTGTTATCAACCAATACGTCAATCTGAGGTAAAGGAAAATCATCCTTAGGACTCGCCCGATTCAAGTCTCGGTAGTCCACACACATTCTTACCTTCACATCTTCCTTTGGAATGGGAACTATGTTGGCTACCCATTGCGGATACTTAGCTACGGCTAAGAAACCAGCATCGAATTGTTTTTTGACTTCTTCTTTGTCTTAAGAAGCATTTCTGATTTCATTCGTCGCAACTTTTGCTTGATCGGCGGACATTCCGGCTTTAAAGGCAATTTATGTTCCACAATGTTATTATCCAGACCCGGCATATCTTGTTACGACCATGCAAAAATGTCTCAAAATTCCCGAAGCAGTTTAATCAATTCACTCTGCCGTTGTTTACTCAAGAGGGTGCCTATCTTGACTTCTTTATTCTCCCCTTCATCCCCCAGGTTAATGGTCTCAATCTTTTCCTGATGAGGTTGAATTTCCTTATCTTCCTGTTCCATTAACTTTATCAATTCGGGTGAAGGTTCAAAGTCTTCCTCACTATCCTCATAGGCGTAATCATTTGGATTATCAGAGTCATGAAATAGAACCGAGTTCTCATTACTCTCAGAAGAATCGCTTTCAGATCTGCATTTGGTGTTATATTATAATGAATGAAAATAAAGAACGGCAAACAAATGGAAGGTTTAAAAGAAAAAGATTGAATAAAGATGAGGTATGAAATTGGACTGCATTCATTTAATTTAATAAACAAGCAAGTTTTTGCCTTTATTACAAAATAAATCCCAAAGCCTTAGGCATAGCAAAGGGATCGACAAGTTTTGAAAACAACAATTACTTTGACTGAGGATTGATAGTTATGGGGAACTCCATGGTTTCCCAGTTGTCCAGTTCTTGACTAGGTGAACAAGCATGCACCAATTCCACATCACAGTTGGGCCCGTCTCCAATCATAGTCACCTGACCTGGATATATAATCCCGACGCTCCTGAAGCTTTGAAAGAGGTCACAAATAGGGATTCTAGTAGTGTCGAACACTTGACCGGTAAGGCGAGCCATCCTTCTCTCCCTTCTTTCTTCTCCTACCCTTTTTCTATCAGCTGCTGTAGGCTTGTATCCCAGACCGTATCTGTCCTTGTTTTCTAGAAGGCATATAGGTTGGGTTCTTCCTTCCAATTTTCGACCTAACCCTTTTCCCAGCTTATATCCTTCTCTTAACATTGTCTTTGCAACCATCATTGGCACGTTAGGGAAGGATATCTTTGTAATGCTTGTTGCATTGGCCACCTCTAAAGCTTGAAACGAGGTTTCGAGGGCTTCCTCAGTCGCTTCAATGTATGGGGTGTTGGCGGGTTTGCTGACCAACAAGTCCTCTTCTCCAGAGACAATCACTAACTTGTTGTTGATGATGAATTTCAATTTCTGGTGCAGAGTGGAGGGAACTACCCCAGCCGAATGGATCCATGGCCGTCCCAGCAAACAACTGTAAGTGGGCGTAATATCCATGACTTGAAAAAGGATTTGAAAGGTACATGGCCCAACTTGTATAGGCAATTCAATTTCTCCCATAACCTCCCGGCTAGTTTCGTCAAAAGCCCGGACTACCATGGAACTGGGTCTCATATGGGTCCCGTCAAAAGGCAACTTTGCCAACGTAGATTTTGGCATTATATTCAAGGATGACCCATTGTCAACCAGCACCTTCGCCATGATATGATCTTGGCATTTTACGGAGATATGAAGGGCTTTATTGTGCCCTCTTCCTTCTACCGGCGTCTCATCATCCGTAAAAGTTAGGTAGTTGTTGGCCACAATATGTCCTACTATGCCTTCAAATTTATCTACTGGCAAATCATGTTTCACATGTGCCTCACTCAAAACCTTCATTAGAGTGTTCCGGTATGGTTCGGAGCTCATTAGCAAGGACAACAGAGAAATTTTTGCCGGGGTGTGGTTCAGTTGGTCCAACACCTGGTAGTCACTATAGCGAATGAATCTTAGAAATTCTTGGGCCTCCTCTTCAGTTACAGCCTTCTTTGCCTTACTTGAGGATTCTCCTTCCCCAGGTCTAACATCCCCTGTAGCTTTGTCAAGTTTTGGTTCTGGGGGAGCATATACTCTTCCACTTCGGGTGACACCCCCAATTCCAGCAATATTCGTGATAGGGGATGATGGTGTAGGTTCAACTACCTCAGAACTAGTAACAACCACTTCAGTGCCATACTTCCACGGCACAGCTCGTGAATCTTTATAAGGGAATGGGGTTGGCGCATTCACCGTGATAATAGCCTTAGCAGGAGTCGAAGCCACTGGTGCATTTTTGTTGTAAAATATGACTAGAGGCTTTGGGGCTCGAACTCGACTTTGATCTTGTATCATATTTATTCTGCCTTCATGCTGCCGGCAAACTTCTATGACATGACTGTCCATAAGTCCCTGAAGGGTTTTTTGGAAGTCCCTTTGCTTGGCGGACTGGAGATCATTGCACTCTTTATCCCATGATCCTTCTATCAAACCCATCTTAAGCATATGGGAATGAATCGTTTCCATTGGCGTTTGGATGTCCTGAACCTTGGAAATACATTCCTCATCTCTTTCCACAGCGTTAACACCTGATCTTCCATGGTTAGGCAGGGGATTGGTGGTCACATTCGGGCTTCCTTCCTTGAAGCTTATCCAATCAGCTCTGATTAAATCTCTTACCTTAAACTTCAGTGCCAGGCAATTCTCGGTGGAATGTCCCGGTGCACCGGCATGGTAATCACACCGCGCATTTGGGTCATACCCTCTGGGATAAGGTGGTTGAAGCGGTTTTAGAGGGTAAGGTGCCACCAATGTGTTTTCAATAAGATGGGGGAGAAGCTCGGTGTAGGTCATGGGAATTGGATCAAATTGCACTTGAGTGCGGTCATTATTTTGTCTCTTCAGGTTTGGATTCGGTGGGTTCATTTGTTGTTGTTGATATGGTGCTTGTGGTGGTGTAGGTGGTCGCATAACTGGTGGTCGGAAATGTGGTGGGTTCGGATTTGGAATTGCAGCCACATATGGGTGTGGCGCATTGTGGTAAGTTGACGGAAAGGTGACGGGAGTAGGTGGTCTGAGCTGGTTCCTTCTTTGGTTGTGAGAGACCAGGTTAGTCTCTCCCTCTCTTCTTTTACCTTCTCCAAGCGAAGGTTTTTTTGCTGTTCCAACCCCAGGTGGGCCACGAGTAATTTTCCCAGTCCTCAGTCCATTCTCTATTCTTTCTCCGATAGTGACGATGTCAGAGAAATGGGAGGAAATGCTTCCAATCATCTTATCGTAGAAGGGTGACTGGAGTGTATCAATAAATGTAGAAATTACCTCCTTCTCTGATAGAGGTGGGTCAACCTGCGCTGCTACTTCTCGCCACCATTGGGCATACTCTTTAAACGTCCCGCTATCCTTTTTAGTCATATTTTGCAATTGTACTCTATCTGGCGCCATATCCAGATTATACTTGTACTGTTGCATGAAAGCATCTGCTAGATCTTCCCAACAACGTATATGAGATCGTTCAAGGTGATTGTACCAGGTCAGAGGTGCTCCCGCCAAGCTATCCTGGAAACAATGAATGAGCAGAGGGTTATTGGAAGCATGAGAGGCCATCTTCCGACAGTACATGGTAAGATGGTTCTTCGAACAGGTTAGCCCCCGATATTTGTCAAATTCTGGCATTTTGAATTTGGGGGGAATGACAACATCAGGAATCAGACAGAGTTGTGCAGCACTGCCCATTCCAAACCTGTTCGTTCTTTCCATTTCTCTGAATCGCCTTTCCAGGACCTCTAATCTTCCCTCCTGGTAGCAGCAGTAGCATTTGGTTCTGCAGCGACATGATGACTAGTATCCCTAACTGGTTAGTCGACATGTGCCGGGTTTGCATTAGGCATTGAGATGTGGGGTCTAGCTGTTGCTTGAGCAGCTTGTGGTTGCGCGGCTTGTGTATGGATTGGAATCGTTTGGGGATCCCGGACGGGTGGGACGTTTTGTTGAGTCGTGTGAAGGATTGCTTCCTGATAATCAGGCTCTTCTTGAAGTGGCGGGAAATAGCCAGGTGGCAATCCATATGGGGGAAAGGGTATGGCATTACCTTCCTCATCTATATAGATGGTTTGCTGGGTGTTAGCAGGGTTTGATTTCCTAACGTGAATAGTTAGAGGAGGCGGAACAGGGTTTGAACTTGGCTCTCCAGTAGGACCCTGAGTGTGTTGGGGAGCGGATGGTCGTTGTCTGGTATTTTCAGCACCTACTGAAGAATCCCCTTCTGTGACTCTCCTTTCAAGAAGCTTGGCCATCTCAGCCATCTGTTCTTTCAACTGATTGACTTCGGCTCTCAAGCTCTCATTTTCTTGTTCTATTTCAGCCATGAGTTTTGTATTAAGCCTAGTCGCGTAAGGATGTCTACCCGTTATGTCTGGAAACCATAATATTTTGTTAGGAAAATAAAAGTAAACAGATAAAGGAAAAGAAAAACAAATGATGTTACGTAGGATGCGATTCTGAATTTAGCCCGTATTCTCCGACCGTTCCTCAGAACGTCCCGTTCAAAAGTACTAGGTAAAGCAGTAAAGTGGAAATTAACATGAAACAATTATGAAAGCAGATTTATTCATCATTCCATTCTTCTGTAAAGGTACAATATTGCTCGAAAGATTTGATTACAACATTTTAACCATCCCTGGCCTGAGCGATCATGTCCCTCATTTTACAAAGTCTTTCCTGGCAATAATTCAGAAATGATGATATCTCTTTTGGGGTGGATAAAGGATTGACCATGCCTTCGGCCTGTTTCAACATTGAGGGAAAATCCTCCAAGATTCCATTAGCTATGTATGCCATCTTGGCGAAATGGTCCATCCATAAATGAACAATCTCATCCCGTTGAGCTAACTCAGTCCCAAGAGCTCGTGTGGCATTTTGGCAGCGTTGCTCAGCATCACAGGCTTTTTTTTGTTCATCATGTATTTCTTGTTCATAAGCCCTCATTGTTTCATCAAGCTGTTGCTCCAATTTGTGGACCTGAGTCTGCAACATTTCCTTTTTTACCAAGGTCTCTTTTTCTTTTTCTTTGGATAGTGTCAGCATGTTTTTCAGGACTTGTTTTTCAGCCAATATGGCGTCACTCTGTTTGCCTTTTGTTTTAAGCTGGGAATTAGCTGCACGAAGGCAATGGTCCTGTTTCACCCTGTAGTCTTCGTCAATCTTCCTCTTCTTTCGTATTTCATCCATAGCATGTTTCCCTTCGGAATTCTCCTTCCTCTGAAGGGAGCACTCTTGTTGACATTTCAAAAGGTCTTTTTCTAGCTTTTGATTCTTTGTTGTCAACTCTTCTATTTGCGCTTTCAGAGCTATGGTGACCTTGTCTTCCATGATGACTGGCGGAGGGAAATTATTCGCGAATTGATATGAAGGGCTTTTGAAGGGCAGTTTTACAATGGAGGCCCTGTTTAGGACCCATTCAAAATATTCGGCTCCTACAACATGGGTTTGTGCCCCTAATTCTTTTCCCATTCTATGGATCTTCTTCCACGCATTGGCTATATCCCGAACAACGGATGTGTAATTCCCTTTTGCATAGTACAAAACGAAAGGAGTGAGTAGTTTTTCGTTCGGTGGCCCGAGTAGAGGATAAGCCAACTGACGCTTTGCAATAACAGGGTTGTAATTGATGCATCCCTGCGTGCCCATGAGAGGAACATTCGGGTAACCTTCGCAACTATAGATGATTGACTCAACCATTAACCATTGAGGATACCACCTGACTTTTTCAGCTGTAAGGCTTACGAGGTGATTAGCCCATTCACGCCCACTCTTCACGGCCAATTGACATAATTTCAAATCAGAAACCGGACACTCGGCTTTACATATTTGATGGAAGACATGAGATGTGAGCCATACATATAAAACAGGTAAACAACAAATGATCCTCTTTCCCCCTTGTGTGTGGCAGAAATCCATGGTGCAATACACATTAGCCAAAATGGCTGTGACTGGATTCTCGAGCCGGTGCTTACGAGCCAGGAAAACAGCAATAGCATTATAACCCATATAGTTGTCTAAATTAGGGAACAAGACAACCCCGTAAATAGTGAGGGCTAAAGTATCCATGAAAGCCTCCCATTCCTCTTTATCAGCCAGGATCTGCATGTGCTTTTCGAGAAATTCTCGGGTGAACCCGGGAACTTGATTTCTGTTCATTTGCACATTCCTCAATGCCTCGGGAGAGATTTTCAAAACACGGGCGATTGAAGCGGTTGTTGCATGATGGTCAAGATGGCGATAGGGAATTTGCCCTTCCACTTGTATCCCCAATATCTGTTCAAATTCTTCTATTGACGGAGCTAATTGAAAATCTCTAAATGTGAAACAGCAGAGGGGTGGGTCATAAAATTGTGCCAAGGCTGTAATTGCTTCGGTTTGGACTTCCACCTCTAATAGTCTTAAGACCTTCCCATATTTCCTGGTAAGGGCCATCTTTTGAGTCATACTTAATCTTTTCCCCAGTGCTTGAAGACTAACTGTATCAACTTTCTTAGCTTTGAGATGTAATATTTTCTTTAACTCTGTCACATATGTACCATAATTGTCATGTTTCATGTCAATTTCCATACTTGCCCAGAGATACTGCCAATTTCTGAATCGTTTCCTGCGAATATCAAAACAAAGAAAAGGAATCAGTTATTGTTATGCTTTGAAATTCATGTTTTCCCAAAGATGGGATGTGAAAAATGTTTTTGTTTTTTTTTTGTTTTTTGGGAAACATTGATTTCCAAAACTCATGCGAGTCTAAGTTGCAGAAGCCATAGATTTTCTTAATCGTCATTGATGCCCCAGTTAAAGGGATCCAAAATTGTTCCTTTTGATTTTCTTGTTTTGACGAGCATGAAAATCTACAACTCAGGACTTGGAGGTACATGATCAAAAGAGAATTATCTATCCACTTGGAGTGTACTGGGTGTTTTGGAAATGAATAACTATTTTTGAAATAGAATACCCTGAATGGATAGATAATTTATTCATTTGGATTTAAAAGGGAGAGTGAAAATGACATAAGGTAAAATAAAGTATGCCCTTTTGTGGCCTAGGTTGGGTTTTGTTGAAAGTCTTTTCTAGGACCTATGGCTTGTCTAAAAGTGATTCTCCATACCGGGTAGCTTATACTAGACATCTAGAAGGTCACCAGAGCCAAGATCCTACTCATGACAGGGACGCAAACAGTGGGGAATCCACTAAGTTTATATATCATGAGAGGTCGAACTCTGGTTGAGGTTCTCACGAACACCGGATAGGAAGTACATCCCATACGATTCCGTTACCAACCCCTCCTAACTTAAGCTTCATTTGGGGCCCGGGTATAGGGCGTCACTCATAGGTGTGTGCAAGTAAATGTGAGTGTAGTGTGTGGAAGGGCATTCAATACCTTTTACCTTACCCCATTCTGCACAAAGAACAAACACAGAACAAATATACAAAGTTGTCTATCCTAGGGTTCAATAATCACACAGACATATAAATGATAAAATTCAAACAAAACAGAAACTATATACAAACATTGACAAAAAAATAAAATAAAGGAAGAAGTTAAATAATTAATATGCTAATTAAAATATGCGCTATCAAATTGACTGGCTTGACTCTCTAAATCCCCAGTGGAGTCGCCATCTGTCGCGACCGGGATCGCGGCAGATGCGGCCGACCCTCAAAACGATTTTAAAAAAATAAACAGGGAGTCGCCACCAATATTTTTTAGGATAAAATACCGGGAAAACCTTTGTTAAAGCACTGGTTATAAAAATGAAATTCCATGTTCGGGAGTCTGATTACAGGTGAGGAAGGTATTAGCACCTCATAACTGTCCGTTATAAAAACGGTTACCTCAATTTGATAGCGCGCATTATAATTAACCCATTAATTATTTTAACTTTTTCATGAAAAGAGAATATACGAAGTGACAAAATATACAAAAATAAACAAAAAGAAATTAAACATAGAATATTTACATGAGATTAACAGGACGTCTCGTCCAAATTAATCTCGCTCCACCATTTTTTAAGAAATATAATAAAGATTACAATAATAATAATAACGACAATAATAATAATTACAATTTTTATGCTAGTCCGAATAGAAAGTGTGAAACATTCATTTTTATTAATATTTATTAATTAACAGAAATTAATTAATAACATAGTCATCAAACAGTAATTAATTTAACAGAAAATGAAATAAATATGAGTATTAAAAATGAGAGTGAGACCGATGTGGTGAGAAAGGAGCTGGATGGTGTGCAAAAGAGAAGGACGGCTGAAGGAGTTTGTTGGTGAGGTCGGATGGGTGTTTGAGGGGAAGGACGGAGGTGTGTGTGTGGTTTGGTTTTGAAGGAGAAAAGGAAGGGAAAAGTGATCGTGGAGTAAGGGGGAAATAGGATAGTGAAAGGGGGCTATGAGGTGTAGAGAGGGAGGAAACAGTGGTGAAGGGTAAGGGTGGAGGACGGAGTGAGCCAAGGGAGAGAGGGACGGTGTAGAAGGGCTGTGAGGAAGACGGAGTGAGGAGAGAGGACGTGAGGAAGGTTTGGGGCGGTGTGGAGCAGGGCAGTATGGGGAGTAAGGAGAGAGGACGGTGTTGGGAGAGGGCTGTGAGGCGGTGTTGAGGGGCTATAAGGAAGGCGGAATGAGGTGAGAGGACGTGAGGAAGGTTTGGGGCGGTGTGGAGCAGGGCAGTGTGGGGAGTGAGGAGAGAGGACGGTGTTGGGAGAGGGCTGTGAGGCGGTGTTGAGGGGCTGTGAGGAAGGCGGAGTGAGGTGAGGAAGGGGGACGGTGTAGAGGGGCTGTGAGGCGGTGTTGAGCAGGATAGTGTGGGGAGTGAGAGAGGACGGTGTTGGGAGAGGGCTGTGAGGACGGTATTAAGAGGGACGGTATTTTAGATGAAGGGGGCTGTATGGGAAAGGAGAAGGATGGTTGAAAAGTGAGGAAAAAAAATTATTTCAAATTCTTTCCAATGAATGCTTCCCGGGATCCATTCTTCTTCCTTCGTTTGCAGTATTTATAGAACATTTGAGGAGCATGATGATTGCCTGAACAGACCCGTGACTGCCTGGCTGGCAATTGGTGAGGATTTTTTAATATTTCCACATTGTCTTGTTACCAGCCACCCCTTGAAATTGTCAAACAACTTGGATGGTGTGTTGGGAACAGCCTGGATCTTTGACAATTAAGGAGAATGGAGGCTGGTGGCAATTCTTTATCATTTTCCTCCTTGTCTGGTTGCCAACCACCTCCCGTAATTCAAGGATCCACTTGGATAGTGGAAATCCAAGTCAGCATGGTGAAAATCCGAGAGAAAATGATGGAAATCCAAGTGAGAATGATAGAATTCCGAGTGAAAATGACTCGGATCAGCCTCTCAGTCAGTATTCATCCACATTGGGAGTTAATTCCGAGTGGAATGAAGCATTTCCCATAGAAAGCCGAGTGAAAATACTCCTTCCCTAGTGAGAATTCTTCTGGGAGAAGTCCTTCTATGGAAGGCCGAGTAGAGGTTTTGCTCGGTGTGAGGCTGCTGTAAAACATTCAATCAGAACTGAGTAACAAGTGACTTGGAACCGACTAAAATGGTTGAATAATGACTCAGAATTGGGTGGAGATGACTCGGAATTGAGTGACAATTGACTCAGAAACGAGTAAAGGATGACTTGAAATCTGGGTGAGAATGGTGAATCTGATTTGGGTGAAAATGAGCTCGGGTTTGATGAAAATGAGCTCAGTGAGGTTTAAATGTGGCTCGGTGATGGTTTAAAGAGTGACTCGGGAATGGGTGGAATGGAGGGTGATAGTAAAAGAATGGCTTGGAGCCGACTAAAAATGGAAGGGAATGACTCGGTGCAGACTGGAAATACTTCACTCGGTTCTGAGTGGAGAGGCGTCACTCGGTGTTGATTGAAGATTCTTCACTCGGCATTGATTGAAGATTCTTCACTCGGTATAGCTTCATATCTTCCTTCACGATATGCTCGGAATTGGCTTCATACTGCAGCACTCGGTGTCATCCTTTACACCTCAATCAGAATTGAGAAATTGAGAATCTGACCACTCGGATATGCTTACCCGGGAATCAACCTGTTCTCTTCAATCAGAAAAGTTTTTCTCAGCCTTTTCAACGCACTCAGAGTCAGTCTTCCCTCCACTCAGAATTTGGATCTCAGACATTTTCACTCAAAATTGCATATTTCTTACTCAGAAATTCAAATTTGGTAATCTGACTCGGAATTGGCCCTGTTTTCACTCGGAATTGGCCTTATTCCTCACTCAGGATTTAGAACTTGGACAACCACTCGGAAACCGCCTTATTATCACTCGAAACTTGGAAATTTTGACATATCCACTCGGAAACCGCCTTCTTATTACTCAGAATTTGGAAACTTGGCATTTTCACTCAGAATCTGCCTGCTTTTCAATCAGAACTTGGAAATTGGACTCGGAATGATTGCAGTGGGACAACTTCCACTCGGGTTTACTTCTAATGGGGACATATTTCCTCAAGATCAACAACTTTTTCATTCGGAATGGCTTTGATAGGGAAGTTTCCACTCGGATTTTCTCCAACAGTGAAGTATTCCACTCGGATTCGCTCCATTCTGAGTAATTCTACTCGGTTTTAGTCATTTCTGTGTAATTCCACTCGGATTTCATTGTTCTGAGTAATTCTACTCGGAATTCATCATTCGAAGGAAAGGAATATGCATCGGGTATCAATCTCGCTCGGGTGTGACATGTCTCGCTTGAGCGAACCATCACCCGCTTAGGCGAAAACAGGCCAGGGACCATGTCTTACTCGGAAATGATCATTCCGAGTCCCTTCACTCGGAAATGATCATTTCCGAGTCTTTTTTTTTGTACTTTTTTCTTTCTTCTTTTCTTTTTTTACTTGTATTTTTTTTTACTTATGGATCGACCGGACTGAAATAGGTGTTCACAATCGTGCTCCAATCATCCATAATATCAATTTATGGCAGAGCAACCATGCTCTGGTATTAATCAATAACTCTAATTCAGAGCAAAGTGTGCTTTGATACCAGCTTCTCACACCCCGATTTTCTAGACCCGAATCTCAATGTAATCAAGATAATAATTAATAAAAATACGCGTAAATTTTTCACGTTTAAAATAATTTTAAAAACACCACAGAGATTACAATAAGACCTAAACCACAAAAAACTGAAGAATGAGATTTAATAGTTTATAAACTAGACCGTTAATCATAATGCCCACATATGTATACAAAATAGTTTGAGTTTACAACGGAAGAAGAATATGTATACAGGGCACCCGCCTAGTTCCATATATGAAGATATGGAAAAAGGCTCAAGCAATCGTGCAATTTCATAATATAAGCCTATTAGGCCACAATCAACTACGCACCTAATTTGTAATCATATGTCATTAATTATAATTAGCCTCTACTTGAGACATCCCTCACCAAGTGGGGTCAATTCAAATATCATCATCAATATATAATATCATAATCATTCATTCGTATATTAAGCAATACATATTCACAAAGCATCCATCATCGACATCATCATCCATAATTTAATTCATTACAACATATTTAACAATGGCTGCCGGCCAAGGCTTTCCGTTACAACTATTTACCTTCCTCAAAAACCTTAGCTCAAAATCATACTGTTATCCTAGGATAACCCTGCATCACAATGCTAAAAAGGACACAACATGGGAGAGTGAGTTATACATTCAAAATGACGAATATAAATACATTGTGATTATGTGTACATGCATACAACTAACATGTGTGCTTTGTTATAAATCATCAATTCATCATTAAACTATCATCAAGATATTATCTTAGGCATACAAGCCTCATTGTTCATAATTCATACCAAGCATAAGCACAAGCAGATACACATTCACATAGCCCTACATCATTACGGGCATTCATAATTATCATCAATTAAGTCATTAAATCTTTAATCAATTAACACTCTCTCAAGAGGTTCTCATCTTTGTTTGGTCATCTCCATCTCAAATGCCATGTAGCTATGGCTAATGCATATGTCAACTATTTAATGCATATGCAATGGATCCATTTCAATCATCCATGCGCACATGGTATCTCAAGTGATCGCAACCACTTATAATCATCATCATATTGGTTTCCCACCACGCATGGGGTACTCCCTTATAGCAGCCTTGCAAAGTGCTTTTTCTCGTGATCGCAACCACGTATATCAATTCATGTCATCATCATCGGTTTCCCGCCTCGCAAGGGGTACTCCCTTCATGGAACCCTGTAAGGTTTTTCATTTCCATATACTGGTGATCGCAACCACCTTCTTCATATCATATCGGTTTCCCGCCACACATGGGGTACTCCCCTCATAGAATCCTACAGGATCTTTCTCATTTCAATATACTCGTGATCGCAACCATGTTTATCATTCTCAACATATTGGTGATCACAACCACCTTTATTTATCCACATATTGGTTTCCCGCCACGCATGGGGTACTCCCTTCATATAGTCCCGCAAGAACATTCACTGTGATCGCAACCACATAATCAACGTTAAGCTATACCATGAATGCAAAATGCAATAATGCATATGCCAATCTTAACCTCACAAGGATTCCTCACCCTCTCACTTATAATTATATTATATATTTAATTTTGTTATCATTGACATACAATTAACCACAAGGCCCCTCAAGGCTCAACATTTATATTTATATCAAACCAAGCATGGTAATCAAAAGCATATCAAGCATCATAGCATTAATCCACGCATGGAAATAAACAAGGTATTTCATAACATACATTTAGCAATCATCATTGCATCTTACACATATAAGTCAAATACTTGCATCAATCATAATGGCATCACACTCATCAATAATAACCATCACTGCTTGTTCAAGGGTATATTCAACAATAACATCCCTTTTCATTCATCATTCAACATATGTGTTATCATCCACTTTTAATCATCCTCAACACTATTTTAAATCCATTAATTTATACAATCATTTCCATTCAATTGTCCCCTCATTAGTTTTATTATCACACAAGGTGTGTCATACAACCATATCATTTGCTTTTCATCGTGATTCATAATATATCTATAATGGTGAAGCATGCATGTATTTATAACATGGCATAGGCATACACATATCTTGCCAAGGCCTTAAGCCATTCCCCAATCACCACTAAACCACACCACACATGTACCCCTAATAAAATCACTTATTTTTACATAATAAAAAGGGGTTTTGGGCAATAATGAGTCCATGATAAATTTCAACATTGGGTCATGAGAAGGGTTCATTCTTAGTCTCAAAAATAGAGGGATATGTCACAAATATCACCTATTAGTCTCAATTTGGCAATCATAAAAAGTTGGGTTCATAACCCTCTTAAACTTGAGTTTTATAATGCAGTGGGTTTGGTATTTTACGCCTCATGAGAGTTAGAAAACTCCAATTGAGGTAAGACCAATTTTTACACCTCTGTAACATAATTATCTACAACTTTCATGCAGAAGTCAGAGGCCAAAAATGTCATTAAGATGCAAAAAGGGCCAAAAAAGCAAATAAATTACAGCAGTTGGAAAAACAGCATGATAGTGGCCATAATAGGGCCATGAATCGATTCAGCCCTTGCACGAATTGACTCATGCATCCTAAAAGCCCTAAAATTGACAAACAGAGGGGTGTAAATCGATTTACATCCCTCATAAATCGATTTATACATGCTAATGCCCAAAAAAAATGAAACAGAGAAGTATGAATCGATTCAACCCCTGGTGTGAATCGATTCACGCGTGAAATCATGTTATGAACAGTGCAAACAGAGTCATTTGAATCCATTTAGCCACTCGTGTAAATTGTTTCACACGCTACTGGAATTAGATACAGTAAAGACAGTGAGGATTGAATCGATTAACACACTGTTGTGAATCGATTCACATCAGTAATTATGCAGAAAACATTTAATTTTTCAACTTCTAACCCCTCTAACTTTTTCATATGAATTCCAATGCTCACCAAATTTTAACACCAACTTATATATATTATTTGTGACATGTGGCCACTAGCATGATTTGACTCTAAGTTGAAGGGTCAATCTTTCGATTTCAAGAAGTAAGGGAATTTCAGATGGGGTCGTTTTCAGAGGGGTGCTCATTCTAATGTTTAAGCTAGAGACGATGGTCATGGTAACACCTTGGGCCGGGGCAATGCAAATGCCAATGGGCCGAAATGCTAGGTGTGGTGGTTCTCACTATGTTCGCGAATGTGTGCACTGTGAGGATGTAGTGTGTTTTAATTGTGATCAAGTGGGACATATCCATCCTACATGTCCTTTACTCATAAGATAGGCTCTTATGCAAGCTAATACTCTAAACCGTGCTATTGCTCCCGCTCATGTGAACCACGGAGGCCACAATAGTGGTCAGGGGCCGTGGTAATGGAAACAATGGCCGTCGAAATGGTGGCTGTGGTGGCTATAGTGGTGGAAGGCATGGTAATGGTCATGGTAACGGCAATGGCGCTCGTGAAGGGAATGGAAATGGTGGGAATCCCAACCAACTACTGGAAGGGTATTTGCTGTGACCGGTGAGGAAGCTGCTCAAGCCGATAACCTAGTTGAAAGTAAGTGTAAGATACTCGTAAATTCCATGCATGTTATTTATGATTCGGGTGCAACTCATTCTTTTATATCCAAGGATTGTGTACAGCAATTGAGATTGCCGGTGTGTTCAATGAAAAATGCTCTTATGGTTACCACCCCAACCGGTACTTGTCTTAGATATGATAACGTTAACATGCTCCTAGAAGGAGAAAGTTTGTTATGTCTTTCATTTGCCTACCTATAAAGTGATTGGAGATCATTCTTGGTATGGATTGGCTTTCTGCCAATAAAGTCTTGGTTGATTGTCAATAATGGACTATCATTTTCCCTTCTTCAGATGTGGGGAAATTCGATGTGTAAGGTATAGCTTAACTTTGCATACTATTATCTCTTGCCAATGAGACAAATGGTCCCGATCCCCTTAATATCCTTGTGGTGTCAGAATTTTTGGATGTGTTTCCCGAGGAGGTACCCAGTTTGCCACCTCCACAGGAGGTTGAATTTGCTATAGACCTTGTGCCTAGCGCGGAACCGATATCTATCGCTCCTTATAGGATGTATCCTATGGAGTTAGTTGAACTTAAGAAGCAAGTTGAAGAGTTACTTGAAAAAGAATTTGTTTGACCCAGTGTATCACCCTGGGGGGCTCCTGTCTGTCTTATTGGTTAAAAAGAAGGATGGAACCATACGGTTCTATGTTGATTACCGCCAATTGAATAAGATGACAATAAATAACAGATATCCCTTGCCTTATATCGATGATCTGTTGGATCAATTAAGAGGTGTTGTGGTGTTTTCAAAGATTGATTTGCGTTCTGGTTACCATCAAATTTGGGTGAAAACCGAAGACATTCCAAAAACTACTTTTAGGACGCGATATGGCCATTACGAGTACGTTGTGATGCCATTCGGAGTGACTAATGCTCTGGTGGTGTTCATGAGTTACATGAACCACATCTTTCATGATTACCTGGATCGTTTTGTTGTGGTATTCATTGATGACATCTTGGTGTATTCTAAGAGTCGTGGGGAACATGAGGAACATTTGAAACTTGTGTTGAACATTCTTAGAGAGAATCATTTGTACGCTAAGCTCTCTAAATGTGAATTCTGGTTAATGAGCGTCTAGTTTCTTGGACATGTGATATCCGAAGAAGGTGTTTTAGTGGATCCTTCTAAGGTTAAGGCCGTCATGGCATGGCCTAGACCTACATCGGTTACTGAAATCTGAAGTTTCCTTGGACTTACTGGTTATTATCGGAGGTTCATCAAAGGTTTTTATTGCCTTGCTAAACCTTTGCAAGCTTGACAAGAAAGAACCAACCTTCTGTGTTAACGGTCGAGTATGAAAGATGTTTTGAAGAGTTAAAAATGAGATTGACGTCTCCTCCTATCTTGGCATTGCCTGATTTACAAGAAGATTTTGTGGTGTACTGTGATGCTTCCAAGCATGATCTTGGATGTGTTTTGATGCAGAAGGAATGTGTTATAGTTTATGCTTCACGTCAGGTTAGACCCCATGAAGTTAACTATCTGACTCATGACTTGGAGTTGGCGGAGGTTGTGTTCACCTTGAAGATTTGGCGTCATTATCTCTATGGTTCGAGGTTCATGGTCTTTAGTGATCACAAAAGCTTGAAATATCTCTTTGATCAGAAGGAACTGAATATGCGCCAAAGGAGATGGATGGAATTCCTGAAGGACTGTGATTTTGAATTGAAGTATCATTCAGGAAAGGCTAATGTAGTTGCAGATGCTCTTAGTCATAAGTCCTTGCATATGTCAGCCATGATGGTCAAGGAATTTGAATTGATTGAGGAATTTCAGAACTTGAATGTAGGGACTGAAATTTAATCTCCCAAGAAGTTGTGTTTTGCTACACTAAAGATATGCAATGAGTTTTTAGATCTTATGAAGAAGAAGCAAGAAGATGATGATTACTTACATGAGATGAGGAGATCTCAAAGGGATGGGAAAAATCCATTCCTTGTTGAGGGTGTTGATGGTTTATGGCGTGTAAAAGGTCGTGTGTACGTGCCTTCATTTGGAGATTTGAGACATATGGTGCTTGAGGAGGCACACAAAAGCATTTTAAGTATTCACCCTAGTGCGACCAAGATGTACCAAGACATAAAGAAGAATTTTTGGTTGCCCGAAATGAAACGTGACATTGCCAGCTTTGTAGCTTCATGTCTTATTTTTCAGAAGGCGAAGGTAGAGTATCAGAGACCTTCAGGTACATTGAGACCACTTGATATCCCCGTTTAGAAGTGGGATGCTATTGTTATGGACTTTGTGTCCGATTTACCTAGGACAAGGTCCAATTGTGATGAAATCTGGGTGATTGTGGATCACTTAACAAAGAGCGCGTATTTTCTACCAATCAGTATGAAGAGATCTTTGCAGGATTTAGCACAGTTATACATTAAAGAGATTGTGAGGTTACATGGTGTGCCATCAAGTATTGTTTCTGATAGGAATCCCCGATTTACTTCCTGATTCTGGGGAAGCTTACATGAGGCGATGTGTTCAAAATTGAAGCTAAGCTTGGTGTATCATCCTTAGACTGATGGACAATCTGAGAGGACTATTTAGAGTCTTGAGGACTTATTGTGTGCTTGTGTTTTGGAGCACGGTGGTTCATGGGAGAAATATTTGCCTCTGGTCAAATTTACCTACAAGAACAACTTTCACTCTAGTATTGGTATGGCACCTTATGAGGCGTTATATGGAAGAAAGTGTCGAAGTCCTTTATGCTGGCTTGAAGTTGGAGAGAGTTTGGCCTTAGGGCCTGAGATTGTTGAAGAGACCACTGAACAAATTAGGATGATCCGAGAGAATATAAAAATCATTCAAGACTGACAGAGGAGCTATTATGACAAGAGGAGGAAGCCACTTGAATTTCAAGTTGGCGATCATGTGTTCTTACGAGTTTCACGTGATAAGGGTATTGGAAGAGCTTTGAAGAGTAGAAAATTAAGCCCTAAGTTCATCGGACCTTATGAGATCTTGGAGCGAGTTGACGATGTTGCTTATCAGATTGTGCTACATCCACATCTTGCAAACCTGCATAATGTGTTCCATGTGTCGCAGTTGAGGAAGTATATTCATGATCCCTTGCACATGATCCCTATTGATGATATTAATGTGCGGGATGACTTGTCCGTTCCTTCTATTTCTGTTCGTATTGTCGAGTATTCCATGAAGAGGTTGCGGAATAAAATGGTACCTTTGGTGAAGGTAGCATGGAAGCATGGAAATGTGGAGACACTCACCTAGGAACGTGAAGATGACATTCGGGAATGGTACCCTCACGTATTCGAATCCGGTATGTTAAATTTCAGGGATGAAATTTCCTTTAGGTGGGGTGGATTATAACATCCCAATTTTTATATAAATTCCCAAATAAGAGAAATAAATGACAATTATTTACATATGGAAAGATTAATGCCCCAAAAATATAGAAATAAATTAATTTGAGTTTATTATGGTTTTGCACAAATTTCTAAGCTTCATGAGTTAAAATTTATACCCGGTTAAAATATGGGTGTCGGACCAAGTGTCTCTGATTAAGATGCCGTTGGTCAGGGCTGTAGATAATATTATAGGGAATCCGAATATGTATTTAGAATAATTTTTAGATAAAGTATTGGGCCCAAACAAGGATCTTGTTTGTGGTAAGACGGTAAAATTTAAATGAATAAGGTTAAAAAAAATTAAAGCACAACTTCTATCCTTCACTCTCTCTTTTCATGTTTGTTTTCACTTCTAAGAAGAGAAAACACTTCTTCTTGATAAGTCTTGAAAAGACTTAATAATTTCACTTTTAATTTAACTTAATCTATTAAATGTTGTTTTGTTTAGCACTATTATTTAATAAATTGTCATTAATTCTAGTTTCATTTATTTATTTCAAAAGTGTTTAAATTGTGTAAGAAAATGATTAAAACGAGAAAGTAGTTAAGAAAATTTGTTTATTTGTAAATTCACTAACCCAGTGTACATACGTTGGACAACCAGCGTAAATACACTAGGCATTTATTTGTTGCATGTGCAGGTGTAGTAAAATATTCTTCACGCTCAAGCTTGAAAACTTCACGCTCTAATGTGAGATCCATGCAATTCATGTAAAAGGAAAGAAAGGAAAACACGACCATGCTCAAGCGAACTTCTTTCACGCTCAAGCGTGGAATCAAAGTGCCATCACGCTCAAGCGTGAATTCCCTGTGTGCATGAAATAATACGATCGCGCTCAAGCGCGAGTCCTTCACGCTCAAGCATGAAGGTGGTTATTCAGTTTGATATTTTTTCCCTCCAAGCTACATCGTTGTTGTTTTCTGTTTTCTGTTGTACTATAGTAATTTAAGTGATGTATGTAATTAATTATTTCCCTGTAATTATGTATTTAGTTTAGTTAGTTAATTCTTAATTAAGTATTCCTTTATAATTAAGTTAGTTAGTTAGTTAGATGTCTATATATACTTGTACATACTCTGTAAAAAAAAAGGAGGAAGAGAAAAACACAGAAGCAATAACACAATTCATTTTCTCATTTCTAATCTCTCTAATTCATTTCTCTCTCTAAATTCTCTCGACCATGTCTCTCCATATTCCTTAGTCTGAATCCATTTCCATGGGTTTCTAAACCCCTAGGGTTGGGATTGCGAAGGCTTGCAATGAATTCTTAAAGGTGTATTGAGGAAGTCAACTTTTGAATCATGAGGAGAACAAGCTGAGGAATAGAGTTCCATTGTTGGATTAACAAATCTAGATCTGATGAAGAATTTCACCAATGAGGAATTATGGTTGAGGCTTAGGTAACTTCTGGCTTCCTAACTAATTTAGGCCTAGTAATTAGGTGAATAGTTAGGGTTCAACCCCCAATTTTGCATTAGATTTCTCTGTAATTGAGCACCTAAGGGATTAGGTTTTAATGCATAGGAATTAGTGTTAGTCACCTATGGAATTAGGGATTAACCAACTGTGAATTGTCCTCTTGCATCTGAATTAGGATCAGGTACATCTGGCGCTTGAGCGAGCTTTGATGCGTTTAAGCGTGATCTTAAGCTAAGTGTCTGGCGCTTGAGTGTATGCTCTTACGCATGAGCATGACTTTGTGTAAGTCTGGCGCTTGAGCACCCACTTAAGCGTGAACCAGTGTGAATTTGGATAACCTTGTGCGCTTAAGCTTGATCTTCCACGCTTGAGCGTGGGGCCTTAAAAAAAATTACGCGCTTGAGCGCAACCCACTTCAGCGTGCCTGCTAGAACGTTGCAGCTTGAGCGTAATTATTCACGCCTTGAGCGTGACCCTGTAGGTTGAGGTATGCTTGAGCGAACCTTACAGCACATTACCCCTTTGCTCCTGTGCCTTTAAGTGCAACGCTTCACGCTCTGAGCATGATCCATTAAATAAAGCACACACTTGAGCTTGTCATTGCATACTTTAAGCGTGACATTTTTTGTGTGTCCCTGTACCTTACGCGCTTGAGCAAAACAATATTAAGCTTAAGCGTGAGCGTGCCTCACCAAACCTATCATATGCTATACATATGCGCTTGAGCGTGCATGTACTCACGCCTGAGCGTGATTTTCCTTGTGTGCCACTGATACTGAAAAGAGTTTCACGCTTGAGCACCCTATCCCACTCTTGAGCATGCTCGGGATTAAGAAAGTTGAAAGTGTGCTATTCCAAGCTTGACGCCTGAGCGAGGCCCTCAACGCTTAAGCACCCCCATGATATTTCCTCTTCGCTTAAGAGAAGAATGATACGCTTGCAGCATGATTCATACCTGTTACTACTTGTTATGATTTAACATGGGCGTTTATACGCCAATATTTCAGCGTAACTACGCTTACCACATGTATTAGGTTCAACAGTATAAAACCCTTTCAGCGTATAAACCCTAACTCTATATGTTGAAAAACTTGAATTTTGAAGAGAAAAAGGCACAATCTCTGGATTCCTTTGAAAGGTAACATCTTTACATTTTTTAATTTCAGTTGATAACTAGGATTTTAGTAGTTCTTTGTTTCAATTTCAAATTTCTTACATCCATCATATCTTTTTATCTCATATTTTCATTTTGCTGTGATTGAGTTGTTTGTGTATTTGTACTCATTTAGGCTTTATAAATACCATCCTGGACATTCACAATGTCTAGAAGATCACAAAGACTTTTTGGAAAATCAGAAAGAGTTATTGAAAAGGAAAGTATGAAGAAAACTCCAAAAGAGAAAGGAAAAGGGGTGGCTACTATCAATATCCGTTATTCTCTACCATCCAAAAAGAATGAGAGTCTTAAGAAAGAAAAGATGCCTCAGATAGTTGAGGATTTTGATAGGTATAGGTTTAGAGATTCCAAGGCTGCCCAAGCATATGAGAAAAATTTAAAAATAGAGGAGTAATAAGGGAAAGGGCTCTAGTCCTGGAGGAAGATAATTGTTCTGATTTTGATGTAAAAGCAGCTATGTTTGAAAGGGGATGGTAGTTCTTTAATAAGAATTTAGGGAATGGTTATCAAGAACTTAATAGGGAATTTTATGCCAATCTAAGGGCAAATTCTATTGAGAATAGGTTTCCTTTTTCTTCCTTCTTGAGAGGAGTCACCATTCCTCTATCTGGTCACATATTGAATAAGCTGTTGAAAGTACCTATATTGGATGAGGAAGGATGTCATTACACTTGGAAAGTAGATATATTTCATAGGGCTGAAAATGAAAATCTTAGGAAAGAAATTTTAGAGGAATGTTGTGAACAAGAAGCTACATATATAACAAAAGTAAATGGTGCACCAAAAAGTGTCAGGAAGAGTTATTTGAATTATCTCCCCCTCTTATGGTGCCACTATGTTCTTTCATCCCTGTAACTTGTGGCTCATTCTACTGAGATTGCCATTAAGAGGTTGGTATTGATTTATTGTTTAATGAGAGGCCTGTATGTTAACCTGGGTGAGTTAATCCTGAAGGAGATGATGAAAGCCATTAAAAAGAATCTCCAACTACCATATTGCTCTGTTATCACTTTGTTGGCCAAAAAGAATCAGGCTAGGTTGAACTATGAAGAATTGACAAAGGTGAAGCCTGAGAGGATTATGGACAAATACTGGGTGATAGACCATATTGACCATTTTATGCCTCAAGAGTCAAAGCGTCCCAGACAACCTAAACCAACATCTTTTGCACCACCACCTTCAACAGGTCCAGGTACTTCTTGTGATATCTCCATGGTAATGTAGGAACTTCAGGTTATGAAGAAGATGCAGCTAGGAACCTATGATCTGGTCATGAACCATGATCTCATGCTGAGGAAGATTTCCACTACACTGAATGTGGACCACACTGAAGAAATGGGAGTTCCACCTGACAGAGATTTATGGTTGGCTTCTATTGGATTTACTATTCCCCCTGATGACACACCTTTAACAACTGAATTTGCACCCCATCCTGAGCAAGACAATGATGAGCCTATGGATGAAGAAAGTGAAAAAGAGGATGATTGATATTTTACTTTGTGTATATTTCCGTTAAGTTAATTCTTGGTTGTAATAACTTGCTTTTAATGTTTTCTTTTCCTAAAAAATGTATTTCCTTTTCTGCTATAGTGAAATTTTATTTCCATGTTAAGTTGTTTGTTGTTGTTTCTTTTCTGATTTGTATTGTCTAATTCTTGTAACCATCACTCAACCAATCATTGCCATATAGGTAAAAAGGGAAGTAATTTATCCTCTTTTTTCATTAATTTGTGAAATGTGTTAACTATGTTTAATTTAGAATCCATCTTAATTATTTAAATCTTGCTAATTCTCAGGCATCAATTAAATAAATTAAATTGATTCACATTGCTTGATTCATGATCCCTGTCCATAACTATTTCAATCCTTTATTAATTGTATATTTACTATGCTAGTTAGCAATATAACATCCCAATTTTAATAAAAAGGAACCGGGCAAAATAAAGCCATTAAACTGGGCAAATAATTCAGGAGAAGAAATCTGTTCACTAAATTACATTAACTTAATTAATTAAAAGGTGTGAGGAGATTAACGTTGGAAGGTGCTGACGGGACAGGATGGCATGGGCAAGACTACTGCCTCACGTTTCCCCACCCCACCTACCTGTTCTTCGTGCATGTGTTTATATTGGGTGATGGCCCCTTGCCCTTTCACTCTCGAAAACCCCCTCTACGGACTCCCTTTTTCTCCCTTCTTCTCTTCTCTCTTGCTCTTCTCTTCTCCTTCTCTGCTCTCTATTCCATACCCTGCTTCGGAGAGCCAAGGCGAAGGTACTGCAGTGGAGTCAGAGCTCCCTCATGCGAGTAGAGGACGGGTGTCAAAACAGAAGCAAAAATAGCCCTGCACCACTCGTGGAAAACAACAGTGTTCCAGAGGAAGCGCCGAGTAAAGCAACAAGGGAGAGAACCAACACCCCAAATAGAAGAATCTCTCAGAGTCTCACAGTTGGTAGGGGGAGTACCCTACATGTTAAATGCATGGGTTACGAACGGGTTTGGAAGACATTGATAATTATGGAACTGTATTCTGTTGCATGATATACTTGCATGTAGAATATCTGAGTGCATGATAAATGAGAGTGAGTGTTGCATGTTATCATCGTCCTTGAGGATGCATACCTTACCATAGAGCCCGATTGCATGTCATGCTGTGTTGATGGGAATGCTTATTGAATCTATTCGTGTTTATAGGGATGCATGCGTTGATTAAGTTCTGACATTGTCATATACCGATTGCATGTTGTGCTATGTTGATTTGAAATGCTTGTGTGAACCTGTTGATCTTCATATAGATACATGCGTTGATTTAAGTTCTGATACTGCTGTAAACCGAGTGTATGTTATACTTGAGTTAATGAAAATGCTCATAGAAGCTTAATACAGATTGACATCGATTGTGTTGGACTCATATGTTGTTAATGGAACTATGATGATGATTGCATGAAGGTTGTATGTGTTAGATTAACATGCAGAGCCCTGAAAATGTGTATTACCGACTGCATGTAAAATACGTGTGATTGAATAGAGGTTGTGTGCATGAATTCAATGTTGTGTGATGAATGCATGTGTGGCGCATGGGATGCGGTTGTGCTGAGAGCACGTAGTGTGGGACACTACCATCGGTTATTCAGCGTGGGACACTACAAAATCCTTGAGTGGGACTCAAGGTAGCCCTTGAGTGGGACTCGGGCTGCCTGTGAACACCTCCGTTGGCGCTGAGAGCGTTGGTGTCACCTGTGGGCAAACGGTTGGGCACCCGTAAAATGGCCAAGCAGCTAGGAGCTGAACGGTAGCCGAGAGCTATGTATAAAAGGCTGAGAGCCTACGTTGCAACGTTAGAACCGATCACACAGTATGCGGAACCGAGTGAATAATCTGTGCTTATATGGCTACTGATGTTATGTGGAATTAATTATGCATATGATGATGTTAGTGAAGTGGTGTTTACTTGTGAATGAGTGCGTTATTCCGTGTGCATGTACTATAATTTCTGACTGAAACCTGCTCCATGAATGTATAATATGTTGTTGAGAAGTTGTGAATACGTTTATACCCGAGTGAGAATTGTGTATTCCGATTGATAAATGTTATGAAGAAATATCCTGACTTAAGGACCCTTAGCATTGTGTGACCGACTGTGGAGTGTTAATATTATTGAGTTGACGTAGGATTGTGAGTATGTATGGGTATATGTTGTTGTATGAACGTGAAGTAACCTGAATCGGTATCTATCATTTAAAATTTAAGATGCTCACCCCTGCAGTTACAATTTTTCAGTGAACATCTCTCGAGATGAGGATCGGAGGAAGAGTTGAAATGCTGGGCGAAGTGCTGATACACTATGGAAGCTTTATGACTCTGTTTATGCTGTGTATAATGTTTGGAGTAAGCCTTAGCCGGCTCGTGTTTTGTTTATAGCCCCTCTTAGACATAATTGAATCCCTCAGAATGGGGACGGGACATCGTGGTTGTAAATTTGATATATATATATATATGCCTATGTTTCTGCCATATTGAATGTCTATTTATTTCTAGGTGATGTCTGGGTAATTTATATACAGATATGCATATTAATACTTTCCGAGTGGGAGGACTCATGTAATTCCGAGTGAGGATTGGTGTGGAAGGCTGTCCCGAGCAGCGAGTTGTTAGGATTCAAAGATGAGAGCCTAGATAAGTTTTCCGAGTGTTAATTGCTAGGATTTTCCCCCGAGCGTCAAATAATCAACGATATCCGAGTGAGAAGTTGCCGAGTGAAGATTTCCCAACTGGAGAGTGACACCTTAGAATTTAAGGGGGCCCTACTGCAGGGAATTGATAGTGATAGAAGAATCCGAGCGAACCTTGACTTAGTGGGAAAAATAGAACGGAGAATAATATGGATACCGAGTGGATGGGACAGTTCGGTCCCGAGTGAGAGGATGTATAATCCCATGTGAGGATGGTTTTGCCGAGTGGAAATTATAAGTGAAACCTTGAGCGATCCTCTCCTGAGAAAGAAGTTAGTGTAAGAGGGTTAGAATGGAATGGATTCCGAGCATAAGTTATTTATAATCTGAGTGAGTGAGCTATCATTTTCTGAGTGAATGAGTGAAGGATGACTCTGGGTCCGAGCGTCTACTTAGCCGAGTGTGGCTCCTCGTTCCAGCGAGCAAGGTACTCGCTCCAGCGAGTGCAGTTTTTGGGAGGCTTGTGATGGCCTCGCTTAGGCGGAGTCATACCTCGCCCGAGCGACTAGGACGGTTCGCCCAAGCGTGTGGGATCGCGTTGAAGCAAGTAGATGTTATTGAGGAACTCCGCCTAAATACCTCTCTCTTCCGTGGTTGCATTATCCTGTCTCGCTCGGCGGTGTTGGACCCCGCTTGAGCGAATGGACGTTGTGGTGGACTTCGCCCAGGCGTTGTCATGCTTCGCTGAACTGGGCGGAGTTGGTTCATGTTCCATTCCTTCCGCAGGTAGCCATACATGTGTGTGTTCCTTAACTTCCACTCGCCTTCCTCTTCTCTTCTATGCCATCTGATCAGTGGTGGCTTTTTGTGAAAAATTTCTTCTGTGTTTGGGTCAATTACTTATTAAAAATATGGGTGTTACATTATGGTATCAGAGCAGACCAAAAGGTCCAAGGCCAAGGTATGCTTACCGAGTGTAAGCGGTTGTGTGTTTTCTGACTAAATGGTCGTAATTGTTGTGATGTTAGTTGAACCTGATTGATATTGGCTTGTGGATAGGAGGTTGTTTCCCCTCCTGATCCGACTGATTGCATAACATATAAGGATAGCATGATATGCTAGGTCATTGAACACTAGGCTGAAACCCGAATAGTATGAGTGGCTCGGTATACTTATCCTTGAATGTTGATTTCAGGATAAGGGATGGCGCATTACCAAAGCATGGAGGCTATAGCCACAACATTCCAACGCTTTGCAGACATGTTTGAGAGGCAGGGCCAGCCTCGAGCTGAGGAGGGCCAAGTGCTGGACCGCTTCCTGAAGAGGAAACCGAGTGAATTTCTAGGAGGACGGAACCCTGAGGCAGCCTTTAAATGGACTCAGGAGCTGGAGAGAATTTTTGGGGGTCTTCATTGTACCGAGGCCCAATAGGTGGAATGTGCAGTGTATATGCTGCGAGATGAAGCAGAGAACTGGTGGAAGATAGCCAGAAGCCGATTCCCTGATGATGATGCTCAGCTGACATGGAACGATTTTAAGACATGCTTCTTAGAGAAGTACTTCCCCGACACAGTGAGGAGTCGGAAGGAGTTGGAGTTTATGGAGTTGAAACAAGGCTCTATGACTGTGGAAGAATACGCGACAAGATTCGAGGAATTGTGCCTATTCTACCCACCCTTCCAACAACCTGGGACGGAGAGCTCGAAGTGCCTTAAGTTTGAGAATGGATTAAGATCAGATATTAAGAGGGCCTACAGATACCATGAGATACGGAGTTTCCCTGCATTGGTGAATAAATGTAGGATATTTGAGGAGGATGACAAGGCCCATTCGGGCCAGAGCAGCAGAACCCACCATTCCTTGAGGCCCCAACAATCCCGCTTCAAGAAGCCGAGCAATGTTGGCAAGAACAAGTCTTTTTCCAGATTTGGGGGTCGGAACCAACCTGAAAGACGACCAGTGGTAGGAGACAAAAGATGTTTCAAGTGTGGAGGAAGTCACTATGCCAGAGACTGCAAGGATGATGGTGAAGCGGTGTGCTTTCACTGTAATAAGAGAGGACACATTCGCCCCGATTGCCCCTAACTCCGCCAAGCAAACACTAGTGTACGTCAAGGAGGATTCCAAGAGAGAAACCGAATGAATGATAACCAACGACCTGGTGGCAGAGGCAACAGAGCCAGAGGAAACAAGATGCTTGCTCCAAATAACCGAGAGAGGAATATCGACCAACCAGCAGCGGGGAGAGTTTACACCATTAACGCAGAGGACGTTACACAAGCAAATGATCTAGTACAATGTAAGTGCTCACTCGGTAGTCATACACTTAATGTTGTTTTCGATTCGGGAGCTACCCATTCTTTTATAGCTGATGAGTGTGTAGAGCGTTTAAAGTTACCAACTGTGTTTATGGATCGGACTTTGGAAGTGGCCAATCCGACTGGCCCTAAGGTGTTGACATCGTCAATATGCAAGGATGTAACGTTTGAGTTGTGTGGTCGGAGTTTCACTTTTGATTTGGTATGCATACCTTTAAAGGGCCTTGATGTTGTACTCGGAATCGATTGGCTTTCAGCCAACAAAGTGTTAGTGGATTGTAGAAACCGAAGCATAATCTTCCCAAGGCAGCACAATGAGGACGACACAACACCAGGTATAACCCAACTGCTTATGATGCTTTGTCTAATCGAGGGTGAGAGTAAAGTCCGAGTGAATGAAATTCTGATTGTCTGTGAATTCCCTGAAGTGTTCCCTGAAGATGTACCGAGTGTCCCTCCCATTAGAGAAGTCGAGTTCTCTATAGACTTGATCCCTGGAGCCGAGCCGGTCTCCAGTGCACCCTATAGAATGTCCCCAACTGAACTGGTTGAGCTGAAGAAGCAAGTGGACGAATTACTCGGAAAACAATTCATTAGACCGAGTGTATCACCATGGGGCGCACCTGTGCTGCTTGTTAAGAAGAAGGATGGCAGTATAAGACTTTGTATAGATTACCGACAACTGAACAAACTCTCAATTAGGAATCGGTACCCGTTACCCAGAATTGATAATTTAATTGACCAACTGCGTGGAGCCTCAATCTTCTCGAAAATCGACCTACGATCGGGATATCACCAAATCTGAGTGAAGGACTCGGATATCCCAAAAACTGCCTTTCGGACTCGGTATGGCCACTACGAGTATGTAGTGATGCCGTTCAGTGTGACAAACGCCCCTGCTGTCTTCATGAATTACATGAACAGCATATTCCACTCTTATTTAGACCGATTCGTAGTTGTCTTCATTGATGACATCCTAGTCTATTCTAAGACTTTCGAGGAGCATGAAGGACATCTCCGAGCAGTACTTCAAGTGTTGAAGAAGAAGCAGTTGTTTGCAAAGCTTTCAAAGTGCGAATTCTGGATGGATAAGGTCCACTTCCTCGGACATGTGATTTCCGAGCAGGGTGTCTCGGTGGATCCTTCGAAGGTGACAGCTGTAATGGCATGGGAGAGACCCAAGTCGGTCTCGGAGATAAGGAGTTTTATGGGCCTGGCAGGTTATTATAGAAGGTTCATTAAAGGTTTTTCTAAGCTGGCGTTACCACTAACTAAATTGACTCGGAAAAACATTCCCTTCGTGTGGAGTCCCGAGTGCAAGAGCAGCTTCCGAGAGCTGAAGAACAAGTTGACGACTGCTCCAGTGCTGGCATTACCCGATTTACAAGAGAGCTTTGTAGTTTATTGTGATGTATCAGGACTCGGATTAGGATGCGTGCTCATGCAGAGAGACCGAGTGATAGCGTATGCCTCTCCGCAATTGAGACCTCACGAGCAGCATTATCCGACCCACGATTTGGAGTTGGCAGCTGTGGTGTTCGCACTAAAAATTTGGAGGCATTATTTGTACGGGTCCATTTGAAGTATACAGTGATCACAAGAGCCTCAAATACCTATTCGACCAAAAAGAGCTGAACATGAGGCAGAGAAGATGGATAGAATTCTTAAAGGACTACGATTTCGAGCTGAAATACCATTAGGGTAAGGCAAATATCGTTGCCGACGCGTTGAGTCGGAAATCCCTCCATATGGCAGCAATGATGGCAAGAGAAGTGGAGTTGTTGGAGCAGTTCCGAGACATGAACTTACATGTTGACACCCCCTCCTTTCGGAAAATAGCAATCGGTACATTAAGAATCGCCAATGAATTCCTGAAGTCCGTGTACGAGCAGCAGCAGTCAGACTCCTACTTGGCTGAGATGAAAGAGACGCAGGCCAAGGGAAAGGATTTGTCCTTAACCGAGGGATCAGATGGGATCTTCCGAGTGAAAAACAGAATATACGTGCCGAGTGAGAAAGAATTAAGGAGAATGGTACTTGATGAAGCTCATAAGAGCCTCCTCAGTATTCACCCGGGTACCACGAAGATGTACCATGACCTGAGGAAACAGTTCTGGTGGCCCGGACTAAAGAGGAATATGGCAGAATACGTGGCTCGGTGTATTACTTGTCAGAAATCAAAAGTGGAGCACCAGAAGCCGTACGGTGCAATGCAGCCCCTGGAGATTCCCGTGTGGAAATGGGACTCGATTGCTATAGATTTTGTTATAGGATTGCCCAAAAACCGAGCGGGCCATGATGCGATTTGGGTCATTGTTGACCGACTGACGAAGAGTGCACACTTCCTGCCTGTGAACATGAAGTACCCGATGCCTAAGTTAGCTCGGATTTACATTCATGAGATTGTCCGACTACATGGTATACCCACTTCTATCGTATCGGATAGGGACCCTAGGTTCACGTCCTGGTTTTGGACCAACCTGCACCAGGAAATAAGCACTAAACTTTGGCTTATGTTCTGCCTACCACCCCCAATCGGATGGACAATCCGAGCGGACGATTCAGAGTTTAGAAGACTTATTAAGAGCGTGTGTGTTAGAGCACGGTGGAGATTCGGAGCAGTACCTCACCTTGATTGAGTTTACGTACAATAACAGCCATCATAACAGCATTGGCATGGCACCCTACGAAGCATTATATGGACGAAGATGCCGAACCCCACTTTGCTGGTCGGAAACGGGTGAGAGTCTGCTATTGGGACTAGACATTGTGAAGCAAACCACAGAGCAGATCTGAGTAATACAGGGAAAGATGAAGGCATCTCAAGACAGGCAGAAGAGTTACCATGACAAACGCACCAAACCATTGGAGTTTTCAGTCGGAGACAGAGTGTTTTTGAGGACTTCTCCGAGTAAAGGAGTCGGACGAGCTTTGAAAGGTGGAAAGTTAAGCCCTCGATACATTGGACCTTATGAGGTGTTGGAACGAGTCGGCACCATGGCATACCGAATAGCATTACCGACCCACTTATCCCGATTGCACAACGTATTTCATGTGTCTCAACTAAGGAAGTATTTACATGACCCCAGCCACACAATGCCTGATGATGAAGTGGAAATCAAGGAAGACTTGACCACTGTGACTACACCGATTAGAATCGTGGACCGATCGGTAAAGCGCTTGAGGAGCAAAAACGTAGGGCTGGTTAAAGTGGAGTGGCAGCAAGGCAAGACTACCTCTTGTACCTGGGAACGCGAAGACGCCATGAGACAGCAGTACCCCGAGTTGTTACTTAGGTGAGTAGCCGACTGAATTTCGCATGAGTTACCGACTGAATTTCGAGGACGAAATTCTTTTGAGTGGGGGAGAACTGTAACATCCCAATTTTAATAAAAAGGAGCCGGGCAAAATAAAGCCATTAAACCGGGCAAATAATTCAGGAGAAGAAATCTGTTCACTAAATTACATTAACTTAATTAATTAAAAGGTGTGAGGAAATTAACGTTGGAAGGTGCTGACGGGACAGGATGGCATGGGCAAGACTACTGCCTCACGTTTCCCCACCCCACCTACCTGTTCTTCGTGCATGTGTTTATATTGGGTGATGGCCCCTTGCCCTTCCACTCTCGAAAACCCCCTCTGCGGACTCCCTTTTTCTCCCTTCTTCTCTTCTCTCTTGCTCTTCTCTTCTTCTCCTCCTCTGCTCTCTATTCCATACCCTGCTTCGGAGAGCCAAGGTGAAGGTACTGCAGTGGAGTCAGAGCTCCCTCATGCGAGTAGAGGACGGGTGTCAAAACAGAAGCAAAAACAGCCCTGCACCACTCGTGGAAAACAACAGTGTTCTAGAGGAAGCGCCGAGTAAAGCAACAAGGGAGAGAACCAACACCCCAAATAGAAGAATCTCTCGGAGTCTCGCAGTTGGTAGGGGGAGTACCTTACATGTTAAATGCATGGGTTACGAACGGGTTTGGAAGACATTGATAATTATGGAACTGTATTCTGTTGCATGATATACTTGCATGTAGAATATCCGAGTGCATGATAAATGAGAGTAAGTGTTGCATGTTATCATCGTCCTTGAGGATGCATACCTTACCATAGAGCCCGATTGCATGTCATGCTGTGTTGATGGGAATGCTTATTGAATCTATTCGTGTTTATAGGGATGCATGCGTTGATTAAGTTTTGACATTGTCATATACTGATTGCATGTTGTGCTATGTTGATTTGAAATGCTTGTGTGAACCTGTTGATCTTCATATAGATGCATGCGTTGATTTAAGTTCTGATACTGCTGTAAACCGAGTGTATGTTATACTTGAGTTGATAAAAATGCTCATAGAAGCTTAATACAGATTGACATCGATTGCGTTGGACTCATATGTTGTTAATGGACCTATGATGATGATTGCATGAAGGTTGTATATGTTAGATTAACATGCAGAGCCCTGAAAATATGTATTACCGACTGCATGTGAAATACGTGTGATTGAATAGAGGTTGTGTGCATGAATTCAATGTTGTGTGATGAATCCGCGTGTGGCGCATGGGATGCGGTTATGCTGAGAGCACGTAGTGTGGGACACTACCATCGGTTATTCAGCGTGGGACGCTGCAAAATCCTTAAGTGGGACTCAAGGTAGCCCTTGAGTGGGACTCGGGCTGCCTGTGAACACCTCCGTTGGCGCTGAGAGCGTTGGTGTCACCTGTGGGCAAACGGTTGGGTACCCGTAAAACGGCCAAGCAGCTGGGAGCTGAACGGTAGCCGAGAGCTATGTACAAAAGGCTGAGAGCCTACGTTGCAACGTTAGAACCAATCACACACGTATGCGGAACCGAGTGAATAATCTGTGCTTATATGGCTACAGATGTTATGTGGAATTAATTATGCATATGATGATGTTAGTGAAGTGGTGTTTACTTGTGAATGAGTGCGTTATTCTGTGTGCATGTACTATAATTGCTGACTGAAACCTGCTCCATGAATGTATAATATGTTGTTGAGAAGTTGTGAATACGTTTATACCCGAGTGAGAATTGTGTATTCCGATTGATAAATGTTATGAAGAAATATCCTGACTCAAGGACCCTTAGCATTGTGTCACCGACTGTGGAGTGTTAATATTATTGAGTTGACGTAGAATTGTGTGTATGTATGGGTATATGTTGTTGTATGAACGTGAAGTAACCTGAATCGGTATCTATCATTTAAAATTTAAGATGCTCACCCCTGCAGTTACAATTTTTCAGTGAACATCTCTCGAGATGAGGATCGGAGGAAGAGTTGAAATGCTGGGCGAAGTGCTGATGCACTATGGAAGCTTTATGACTCTGTTTATGCTGTGTATAATGTTTGGAGTAAGCCTTAGCCGGCTCGTGTTTTGTTTATAGCCCCTCTTAGACATAATTGAATCCCTCGGAATGGGGACGGGACATCGTGGTTGTAAATTTGATATATATATATGCCTATGTTTCTGCCATATTGCATGTCTATTTATTTCTAGGTGATGTCTAGGTAATTTATATGCAGATATGCGTATTAATACTTTCCGAGTGGGAGGACTCATGTAATTCCGAGTGAGGATTGGTGTGGAAGGCTGTCCCGAGCAGCGAGTTGTTAGGATTCGAAGATGAGAGCCTAGATAAGTTTTCCGAGTGTTAATTGCTAGGATTTTCCCCCGAGCGTCAAATAATCAACGATATGCGAGTGAGAAGTTGCCGAGTGAAGATTTCCCAACTGGAGAGTGACACCTTAGAATTTAAGGGGGCCCTACTACAGAGAATTGATAGTGATAGAAGAATCCGAGTGAACCTTGACTTAGTGGGAAAAATAGAACGGAGAATAATATGGATACCGAGTGGATGGGACAGTTCGATCCCGAGTGAGAGTATGTATAAATCCCGTGTGAGGATGGTTTTGCCGGGTGGAAATTATAAGTGAAAACCCTGAGCGATCCTCTCCTGAGAAAGAAGTTAGTGTAAGAGGGTTAGAATGGAATGGATTCCGAGCGTAAGTTAATTATAATCTGAGTGAGTTAGCTATCATTTTCCGAGTGAATGAGTGAAGGATGACTCTAGGTCCGAGCGTCTACTTAGCCGAGTGTGGCTCCTCGTTCCAGCGAGCAAGGTACTCGCTCCAGCGAGTGCGGTTTTTGGGAGGCTTGTGATGGCCTCGCTTAGGCGGAGTCATACCTCGCCCGAGCGACTAGGACGGTTCGCCCAAGCGTGTGGGATCGCGCTGAAGCGAGTAGATGTTATTGAGGAACTCCGCCTAAATACCTCTCTCTTCCGTGGTTGCATTATCCTGTCTCGCTCGGCGGTGTTGGACCCCGCTTGAGCGAATGGACGTTGTGGTGGACTTCGCCCAGGCGTTGTCATGCTTCGCTGAACTGGGCGGAGTTGGTTCATGTTCCATTCCTTCCGCAGGTAGCCATACATGTGTGTGTTCCTTAACTTCCACTCGCCTTCCTCTTCTCTTCTATGCCATCTGATCAGTGGTGGCTTTTTGTGAAAAATTTCTTCTGTGTTTGGGTTAATTACTTATTAAAAATATGGGTGTTACAAGCAATCTAAGTTATAATCTTGCATTAAGTTTGGGGACATGATTGGCTGATTACCTGTAATATTATTAGATTTTGAGCCTTTATTAATTCTTTTCCGAGTGTGCCTGCATTCTTAGTTAGTGAGACAGAATTCGCTTCAGTGCTTGCTAAATGCTGATATGTTTGCCAATTAGAAATGATAAAGGCCTTCTTTGTTAATTTAGCCAGGGCCAAATTTAGCCATCCTAATCATTATTAATTATCCTTTGATCCAATAATTATGTTTGAGCCTGAGACCCTTTTATTCTACTTATGTACCTAACTTTACAAGCCTTTGTATTTGAGAAAAACCAAGTGAATTATCCCTGGATGTTCCACTGATGAACTGTTGATTCTTATCTTATTGCTAGGGACTAGCAAGTTCTAAGTTTGGGGATGAAGAGTGTGCCTAACAGCAAAGCAAAGGACACACTCTGACCTTAATTATAGATGAGGGTTTTGAAAAAAAAAAGAGAAGAGAAAAAAAATAATAAGGAAGAACAACAAAACCAAAAGAAAAGTGAAAAATCAGCAAAGAAGAAGGTGCAAAGCACCACAAGAAAAAAAATGGTATTGAAAAAAAAATTAAAAAAGATTTAACAAAAAAAAAGAAAGAGTCTAAAGGAGTGAAAGAGAAGAAGGTGCAAAACACCACAAGTAGTTGAGTTATCCTTCATCTGAGAAAAATAAAAGCAAAAGAGCTGGTTAGTAGAGGCATTTAAGTTAAGATTGAGGTAAGGCATTAGTGGGCACATCTTTTAACCCAACATTAACTAGAAAAACAAAAATAGAGCCTATAGCCTAACCCCATTACAAGCTTAAAAAGCCCTTACTGATCTAATTGTGCTAGCATATTTCATGATATTTAGAATTGTTGCAAGCCTATGTTGATCTAACAATTATGCAGGTGATGAGTGCATGCATTTAACCCATACACTGAGAGAAGAGTGAAACACCAATCCAATGAGGAAAGTATCACCAGCTTGTTTCCCAAAGGAGGTGTGAGTAATTATATTTTCAGAATTTGCAAAAAGAAAGCATGAATGGTATTCAATAATTATGGTATGAATTAAGTTAAGGAAAGGCTGATTGACTTGAGTAAATGCAATTGATTTAATTAATCTGAGTCTTTGCTTGAGGATAAGCAAGCTTTAAGTTTGGGGATATGATAAGTCTTGAAAAGACTTAATAATTTCACTTTTAGTTTAACTTAATCCATTAAATATTGTTTAGTTTAGCATTATTATTTAATAAATTGTCATTAATTCTGGTTTTATTTATTTATTTCAAAAGTGTTTAAATTGTGCAAGAAAATGATTAAAAAGAGAAAGTAGTTAAGGAAATTTGTTTATTTGTAAATTCACTAACCCAGCGTACATACGCTGGACAGCCAGCTTACATACGCTAGGCATTTATTTGTTGCATGTGCAGGTACAGTAAAATATTCTTCATGCTCAAGCTTGAAAACTTCACGCTCTAGTGTGAGATCCATGCAATTCACGTAAAAGGAAAGAAAGGAAAACACGACCACGCTCAAGTGAACTTCTTTCACGCTCAAGCATGGAATCAAAGTGCCATCACGCTCAAGCGTGAATCGTAACATCCCGTATATTTTTAATAGGATTATGTGTAGGGAAATATTAAAAATTGTTTTAGGAATTTATTTGACATTTTTAGAAATTTTTGGAAATTTATAAATAATTAAAGGCTGTGAAAGTAAATAAAAATTTGATTGGTGGATTAATTATAAAAAAGAATAAATGGAACGTGATTTGAAGGAGAGAAGAGTTGGCTTAAATGATAGGGAAGGTAACCGGCTGGGGAGGTTACCGGTTGCCCTGGGTATGGAATAAAAGGTGATTTCCTTTTCTTTTCCTTATTTTCTCGTGAGGCACCATTTCTTTCTACTTCCTCTGCTTCTCTCCTTTCTTCTTCGTATTCTCCATCCTTCATCGCTGGTTGCATGCTCTAGGAGAGGACCCTGCTTGCATCGAAACTGAGTGCTAAGCTCATTTCCGTGACCGTGGTTTCAAGGTAAGTCCTTTGAACCATTTGAAATTGTTACCTTACCCCTCTCATTTCTTTTCTGGACCGAATGGTCATGCATGTGGGGGTACTATTCTGATCTCCGCTTCTCTTGGCTGTGAGCCTCAAAGTGGCCCTTTAATCGGGTGAGTGGTGGTGTAACGTTGATGTGTTTCACGTTCCAAACCCGTAGGTGGTGGAACGAACGCTGGTGGAACGCGTTAGGAGGCTGGTGCTAGAACGGTGGTGGAACTGTAGACCCAACGGTTGTTAAAGCTTGGAACCGAGGTAAGGGGGTGTTCGGGTTATGATTAATTAGAATAGGACTTACTTCGTATCCGAATTATTAAACTGTGTGAACCGAGTAAGAAAATGTTATTGAATGATGTTGTGTGCGTATGATTATGCATGTGTGACTGTGGACACCGATCGCTTGAGGATCGGGTGTGTGTGTTGTAACATCCCCGTTTTAAAATTAAGTGCTGAATAAAGAATGAACCATTAAGACTTGATTTCAACTAGAAATAACTGTTAATTGCATTAACTAAGTGGGCTTAAGCTATTAAAGAAAGAAAATGGTGGCGGACAGGGGATGAGGTGGAGTGCGCGTGACTGACGGGCACGCACTCTCCCATCCCACTCTTCTTTTGCTGTGCGCATGCACATGTACACTTATATATATATGTCGTGAGCCTTTAGTGATGAACACTTTTGCCAATTCTTCAGACTCTCTTCTCTTTCACTTCATCCTCTGTTTTCTCTCTTCGTCTTCATCTTTCTTCTTCTCTTCTCTCACTCTTCGCTCCTGGAGATCTTGATTCCAGTACTGAAGAACGGACCACACCCCATTCCAGAATCAGGCGCAGAATACGACAAAGCCAAAGAAGACCGGACGAACCAGGAGAAGGACATCGGACCCAACGACAAGAGCGGAAAAGGTTTCTGAGGAGTCTTCTTAAGGTAGGGGGCGCTTGCATGTCGAATGCATGGTCTAAGAACGGTACCGGATGAACGTACTGCCAAGTGTGTGTGTGTGTGCATGTTTTTATGATTTCATTAGAACTGATGCATGATTTGAGATTTTGATAGTGATTTTCGTGACGATGGCGTAGTTTGCTCGTGGATGATAATGATGGATCTATTTTGTTGTCTCTGTGAAAAATGTGTATGTGCATGTTCTTAATTGAATTGCTCAATGTTGTTAGTCTGATGATCGACTGTATCATGCGCTGGTGCGATTGACTGAATGATGATGAATAATGGGAGATATCCGTTCTTACTTGACGACTACGGTAATGTGTTCATGGCGCGATGATGTGTAATGATAAACGTGTTAGTTGCATGAGTAAGAGTGGGGTGACCCATGGAAGGTCAAGAACCCCAAGGGAAATGACTTCCAGTTACCAACCCTGGCTAGATCCCAATAGGGCTCGTGGTATCCGTTGGAGCTAGAGAAGTGAGTCTCGAGACGCCGTGGGGGGCCGGTGCCACCTGGTAAGAGCTGAGGGACGAGGGGCCAAAAGAAAAAGGGGGCTGTAACTGAGAGTCTTTTCCCGAGTCGGATCCGCAGACATGCATGTAGGAGTAAGGTTAATTGTGATGATGTATAAATCTATATATGTGCATGTGTATGATTTTGAATGCATGAATATGTATTTAGATGTGGAATAAACTCTGTGAATTATGTGTATCATGAATGTTGTTTGAATTGTATGAATTTGGTTACTTGAGAAAAATTGAAGGAAAGCAGGAGCGTGTACTGACGCTGATACCGAGTCTGTGAGTATCATTTTACATGTAAAAACTCACCCCTGCAGTGGCCATTTTCAGTGAATGTCTCTCGTGAGGAGGATCAAAGGCAGAGCTGGAATGCTGGGCGGAGTGCTGATGCATTTCGAAGGTTTAATTAAGGCGTTGTTAGATGAAGCCCGGACTAGCTCATACCGGATGTTAACGTCTTTGTGAATGAATAGAACTTTATGAACAAGAAGAAGTCTGATTTTGTATTGTAATTATTGACGTGCACTTTTATGTATATATATGGATGTATGGTTTTGGTGTGTGTAATGCCATGTGTTGCTTTGTTTCCTAATTATGCTTTAATAGATACGCAGGAACAGCCTGATCGAGCAGGTTATAGCTAAGTCCGAAAGAACCAAGAATTGCCTTAGGAAAACTTATGTCGGATACGTTGGGCGGAGTCGTACCCCGCCCGAAGGCGTATGGCTAAGTCCGCCCAGGCGTCGTCATAATTAGTTGAGTTGGGCGGAATAGGTTCAAACTCTTCCTTTCTCCACAACCTACTAATGTATATGTACCCTGTAACTTCTCATTTTTTCCGAGTGAAAGGCGAGTGTGAGGATTTACTTAGTAAACCATTGTCCATACCCGACGGAGGAAACTACCTTGTAGTTGTGTTAAAGAGGCGTTATGTAAATTTCGTTTAGGCGGCGTTATACCTCGCCCAAGTAACTAGGACAGCCCGCCCAAGATAAATATACCCCGCCTAGCCTAGCAGGATGATTCTAACTTAGCCTTTTCATCAAATGCTACACGTGTGAATGTATTAGCATATTTTCCCTTATCTATTCCTCCTGTTGAGTAACCAGTATCACTCGAAGGGAAGCCTCATTGATTCTATCCGCTGCTGCATTCTTTACCCCGCCTGGACGGTGTCAGACTCCGTCTAAGCGAACAAACGGTGTTGTGCAATCCGCCCTAGTGTAGGTGTGTTACGATAAACCCATTGAGCCGGCCCCAGTTTTAGCTTCCCTGTAGGTTGCTTTATGCGCGTGAATGTTTTTAGTTTTCCCCATTGCCTGCTTCCTTCTACATCAAATGTTACGTGACTGTTTTTTGTGAAAAATTTTCTCATATTTTGGGATTTATTAGTTGTAGATAATTAGGGTGTTACATTTTGGTATCAGAGCGGACCGAAAAGTCCAAGGCCAAAGTATGCTTACCAAGTGTAAGCGGTGGTGTTTGTGTCTTTGATTGAATGGTTGAAATTGTTGTGATATTGGTTGAACCTGATTGATATTGGCTTGCGGATAGGAGGGTGTTGCCCCTCCTGGTCCTATTGATTGTTTATTATAATATATATATGGCATAATGTGCTAAGTTATTAATTGTTAGACTAATAACTAGATCGGTAGTAAGTGGCTCCGTGTACTTATCCTTAAATGTCAATTTCAGGATAAGGAATGGCGCATCGTCAAAGTATGGAGGCTATAGCCACAGCATTCCAACGCTTTGCTGATGTGTTTGAAAGGCAAGGCCAAACTCATCCTGAGGATGGCCATGTGCTGGACCGCTTCCTGAAGAGGAAGCCGAGTGAATTCTTAGGAGGACGGAACCCTGAGGCGGCGTTCAAGTGGACTCAGGAATTAGAGAGAATTTTTAGGGGTCTTCGCTGTACCGAAGCCCAGAAGGTGGAATGTGCAGTGTATATGCTACGAGATGAAGCGGAGAATTGGTGGAAGATAGCTAGGAGCCAATTCCCCGAAGATGACAATCAACTGACATGGGACGATTTCAAGGCCTGCTTCCTAGACAAATACTTTCCCGACACAGTGCGGAGTCGGAAGGAGCTGGAGTTTATGGAGTTAAAACAGGGCTCCATGACTGTGGAAGAATACGCGACCAGATTTGAAGAATTGTGCCTATTTTATCCGCCCTTCCAGCAGCCAGGAACGGAGCACTCCAAGTGTCTTAAGTTTGAGAACGGACTGAGATCGGATATCAAGAGGGCCTGCAGATACCATGAAATCCGGAGTTTCCCTGCCTTAGTGAACAAGTGTAGAATATTCGAAGAGGATGACAGGGCCCATTCAGGCCAGTGCAGCAGAGCCAACCAACACTTGAGGCCTCAGCAACCACGTTTCAAGAGGCCAGGAACGTGAGGAGGAATGAACCCTTCACCAGATATCAGGACCATAATGACCGAGGGAGGCAGATGAGAGGACGACCAAGGTATGGCGGATGCTTTAAATGTGGCGGTGATCATTTTGCTAGGGAATGCAATGATACAAATGTTAAATGCTACCACTGCGGAGAGAAGGGACATGTTCGCCCGGACTGCCCCCAACTCCGCCAGGCAAACACCAATGTGCGTCAAGGAGGATATCAAGATCGGACCAGAGTGAATGATAACCCACGACCTGGTGGCAGAGGCAACGGAACCAGAGGAAATATGATGCATGCCCCGAACAGTCGAGAGAGGAACACCGGCCCAACAGCGACAGGAAGGATCTACACCATCAATGCAGAGGATGTTGCACCAGCAAGCGATCTAGTACAATGTAAGTGCTCACTTGGAATGAACACGCTTAATGTTGTTTTCGATTCGGGGGCAACCCATTCTTTTATAGCTGATGAGTGCGTGAAACGGTTGAAGCTACCAACTGTGTCTATGAACCGGACTCTAGAAGTGGCCAGCCCCACTGGCCCTACTGTGTTCACATCGTCCATATGTAAAAATGTAGCATTTGAGTTGTATGATCGGAGTTTCACCTTCGATCTGATTTGCATGCCCTTAAAGGGTCTTGATATTGTGCTTGGAATAGATTGGCTTTCAGCCAATAAGGTATTAGTAGATTGTAGAAACCGAGAGATAGTTTTCCCAAAACAACCCACTGAAGATGGCACGGCACAAGGTATAACCCAACTATTTATAATGCTTTGCCTAACCAAAGATGAGAATGAGCCCCTAGTGAACGAAATTCCGGTTGTCTGCGAATTCCCAGAAGTGTTCCCAGAGGACGTCCCGAGTGTACCTCCCCATAGAGAAGTTGAATTCTCTATAGACTTGATCCCTGGAGCCGAACCGGTCTCCAGTGCACCCTACAGAATGTCCTCAACTGAATTGGTCGAGTTGAAGAAACAAGTGGATGAGTTACTTGAGAAGCAGTTCATTAGACCAAGCGTGTCACCATGGGGCGCACCTGTGCTACTTGTTAAGAAGAAGGATGGCAGCTTGAGACTTTGTATAGATTATCGACAGCTCAACAAACTCACAATCAAGAATCGATACCCACTGCCTAGAATTGATGATTTAATTGACCAGCTGCGTGGAGCCTCAGTCTTCTCAAAAATCGACTTACGATCGGGATATCACCAAATCCGAGTGAAGGACTCGGACATTCCTAAAACTGCCTTTAGGACTAGGTATGGTCACTATGAGTATGTAGTGATGCCGTTCGGTGTGACGAACGCCCCTGCTGTTTTCATGAATTACATGAACAGCATATTCCATTCCTTCTTAGATCGGTTTGTTGTTGTTTTCATCGATGATATTCTAGTTTATTCTAAGACATCTGAGGAGCATGAAGGACATCTCAGGGCGGTACTCCAAGTGTTGAAGGAGAAGCAATTGTTTGCAAAGCTTTCAAAGTGCGAATTTTGGATGGATGAGATTCACTTCCTCGGGCATGTGATCTCCAAGCGAGGCGTCTCGGTGGATCCTACGAAGGTAGCTGCTGTAATGGCATGGGAAAGGCCCAAGTCGATCTCGGAAATAAGGAGTTTTATGGGCTTGGCAGGTTATTATAGAAGGTTCATCGAAGGTTTTTCTAAGTTGGCATTACCTCTGACTAAATTGACTCGGAAGAACGTTCCTTTTGTGTGGAGTCCGGAGTGTGAGAGCAGCTTCCAAGAGCTGAAGAATAAGTTGACAACTGCTCCGGTGTTAGCATTACCGGAGTTACGAGAAAGCTTCGTGGTCTATTGTGACGCGTCCGGACTCAGATTAGGATGTGTACTCATGCAGAAAGATCGGGTGATAGCATATGCCTCTCGACAATTGAGACCCCACGAACAACATTATCCGACCCATGACTTGGAGTTGGCAGCAGTAGTTTTTGCATTGAAAATCTGGAGGCATTACTTGTACGGATCCAAATTTGAAGTGTACAGCGATCATAAGAGCCTCAAATACCTATTCGACCAAAAGGAGCTGAACATGAGGCAGAGAAGGTGGATTGAGTTTTTGAAGGACTATGATTTCGAGTTGAAATACCACCCAGGTAAGGCAAATGTCGTAGCAGACGCATTGAGCCGAAAATCCCTCCACATAGCAGCCATGATGGCAAAAGAAGTTGAGTTGTTGGAGCGGTTCCGAGACATGAACTTGCATGTTGGCACCCCTTCCTCTCAGAAGATGACAATCGGTACGTTGAGGATTGCCAACGAATTCTTAAAATCCGTGTACGAACAGCAACAGGCGGACTCTTACCTAGCTGAAATGAAGGAAATTCAGGCTAAAGGAAAGGATTTATCCTTGGCAGAAGGGTCAGACGGGATCTTCCAGGTGAGGAACAGAATATACATACCAAGTGAAGGAAGATTGAGGAGAATGGTGCTTGATGAAGCCCACAAAAGCCTACTCAGCATTCACCCCGGAACCACGAAGATGTACCACGACTTGAGGAGACAGTTTTGGTGGCCCGGACTAAAGAAGGATGTGGCGGAGTACGTGGCCCGGTGTATCACTTGCCAGAAATCGAAGATAGAGCACCAAAAACCATACGGTGCAATGCAGCCTCTGGAAATCCCCGTGTGGAAATGGGACTCAATTGCGATGGATTTTATCATGGGATTACCCAGGAACCGAGCGGGCCATGATGCCATTTGGGTTATTGTTGATAGATTGACGAAGAGTGCACACTTCCTATCTGTAAATATGAAGTACCCATTGCATAGGTTGGCGCGAATCTACATTCAAGAAGTTATTCGACTGCATGGCATACCTACTTCCATCGTCTCAGATAGGGATCCCAGATTTACGTCCAGGTTTTGGACCAGCCTGCATCAAGAACTGGGAACGAAGCTTTGGCTTAGTTCTGCCTACCACCCCCAATCGGATGGACAATCCGAGCGAACGATTCAGAGTCTAGAAGACTTATTGAGAGCGTGTGTGTTAGAGTACGGTGGGGACTGGGAGCAGTATCTTCCCTTGATCGAGTTTACGTACAACAACAGCCATCATCACAGCATTGGCATGGCACCTTACGAGGCATTATACGGGCGTAGATGCCGAACCCCGCTCTGTTGGTCGGAAACGGGTGAAAGTCTATTACTGGGACCAGACATCGTAAAGCAAACCACAGAACAGATCCGAGTGATAAGGGAGAAGATGAAAGCATCACAAGACAGGCAGAAGAGCTACCATGACAAACGCATCAAGCCAGTAGAATTTCAAGTCGGAGATCGAGTGTTTCTGAGAACCTCTCCGAGTAAAGGAGTTGGACGAGCCTTAAAAAGTGGGAAGTTAAGCCCTCGCTACATCGGACCTTATGAGGTAGTAGAACGGATTGGCCCCGTGGCATACCGCCTCGCGTTACCAATTCACTTGTCCCGATTACACAACGTTTTTCATGTGTCTCAACTAAGGAAGTATTTGCATGACCCCAGCCACACGATGCCTGACGACGAGGTAGAGATCAAGGAAGACCTAACCGCTGTGACTACACCGGTTGGAATCGTGGATCAATCGGTAAAACGCTTAAGGAACAAGAACGTAAGGCTAGTTAAGGTGGAGTGGCAGCAAGGCAAAATCACCTCCTATACGTGGGAGCGCGAAGACGCCATGCGACAGCAGTACCCCGAATTGTTTACCTACGTAAGTACCGACTGAATTTCGGGGACGAAATTCTTTTTCAGTGGGGGAGAACTGTAACATCCCCGTTTTAAAATTAAGTGCTGAATAAAGAATGAACCATTAAGACTTGATTTCAACTAGAAATAACTGTTAATTGCATTAACTAAGTGGGCTTAAGCTATTAAAGAAAGAAAATGGTGGCGGACAGGGGATGAGGTGGAGTGCGCGTGACTGACGGGCACGCACTCTCCCATCCCACTCTTCTTTTGCTGTGCGCATGCACATGTACACTTATATATATATGTCGTGAGCCTTTAGTGATGAACACTTTTGCCAATTCTTCAGACTCTCTTCTCTTTCACTTCATCCTCTGTTTTCTCTCTTCGTCTTCATCTTTCTTCTTCTCTTCTCTCACTCTTCGCTCCTGGAGATCTTGATTCCAGTACTGAAGAACGGACCACACCCCATTCCAGAATCAGGCGCAGAATACGACAAAGCCAAAGAAGACCGGACGAACCAGGAGAAGGACATCGGACCCAACGACAAGAGCGGAAAAGGTTTCTGAGGAGTCTTCTTAAGGTAGGGGGCGCTTGCATGTCGAATGCATGGTCTAAGAACGGTACCGGATGAACGTACTGCCAAGTGTGTGTGTGTGTGCATGTTTTTATGATTTCATTAGAACTGATGCATGATTTGAGATTTTGATAGTGATTTTCGTGACGATGGCGTAGTTTGCTCGTGGATGATAATGATGGATCTATTTTGTTGTCTCTGTGAAAAATGTGTATGTGCATGTTCTTAATTGAATTGCTCAATGTTGTTAGTCTGATGATCGACTGTATCATGCGCTGGTGCGATTGACTGAATGATGATGAATAATGGGAGATATCCGTTCTTACTTGACGACTACGGTAATGTGTTCATGGCGCGATGATGTGTAATGATAAACGTGTTAGTTGCATGAGTAAGAGTGGGGTGACCCATGGAAGGTCAAGAACCCCAAGGGAAATGACTTCCAGTTACCAACCCTGGCTAGATCCCAATAGGGCTCGTGGTAGCCGTTGGAGCTAGAGAAGTGAGTCTCGAGACGCCGTGGGGGGCCGGTGCCACCTGGTAAGAGCTGAGGGACGAGGGGCCAAAAGAAAAAGGGGGCTGTAACTGAGAGTCTTTTCCCGAGTCGGATCCGCAGACATGCATGTAGGAGTAAGGTTAATTGTGATGATGTATAAATCTATATATGTGCATGTGTATGATTTTGAATGCATGAATATGTATTTAGATGTGGAATAAACTCTGTGAATTATGTGTATCATGAATGTTGTTTGAATTGTATGAATTTGGTTACTTGAGAAAAATTGAAGGAAAGCAGGAGCGTGTACTGACGCTGATACCGAGTCTGTGAGTATCATTTTACATGTAAAAACTCACCCCTGCAGTGGCCATTTTCAGTGAATGTCTCTCGTGAGGAGGATCAAAGGCAGAGCTGGAATGCTGGGCGGAGTGCTGATGCATTTCGAAGGTTTAATTAAGGCGTTGTTAGATGAAGCCCGGACTAGCTCATACCGGATGTTAACGTCTTTGTGAATGAATAGAACTTTATGAACAAGAAGAAGTCTGATTTTGTATTGTAATTATTGACGTGCACTTTTATGTATATATATGGATGTATGGTTTTGGTGTGTGTAATGCCATGTGTTGCTTTGTTTCCTAATTATGCTTTAATAGATACGCAGGAACAGCCTGATCGAGCAGGTTATAGCTAAGTCCGAAAGAACCAAGAATTGCCTTAGGAAAACTTATGTCGGATACGTTGGGCGGAGTCGTACCCCGCCCGAAGGCGTATGGCTAAGTCCGCCCAGGCGTCGTCATAATTAGTTGAGTTGGGCGGAATAGGTTCAAACTCTTCCTTTCTCCACAACCTACTAATGTATATGTACCCTGTAACTTCTCATTTTTTCCGAGTGAAAGGCGAGTGTGAGGATTTACTTAGTAAACCATTGTCCATACCCGACGGAGGAAACTACCTTGTAGTTGTGTTAAAGAGGCGTTATGTAAATTTCGTTTAGGCGGCGTTATACCTCGCCCAAGTAACTAGGACAGCCCGCCCAAGATAAATATACCCCGCCTAGCCTAGCAGGATGATTCTAACTTAGCCTTTTCATCAAATGCTACACGTGTGAATGTATTAGCATATTTTCCCTTATCTATTCCTCCTGTTGAGTAACCAGTATCACTCGAAGGGAAGCCTCATTGATTCTATCCGCTGCTGCATTCTTTACCCCGCCTGGACGGTGTCAGACTCCGTCTAAGCGAACAAACGGTGTTGTGCAATCCGCCCTAGTGTAGGTGTGTTACGATAAACCCATTGAGCCGGCCCCAGTTTTAGCTTCCCTGTAGGTTGCTTTATGCGCGTGAATGTTTTTAGTTTTCCCCATTGCCTGCTTCCTTCTACATCAAATGTTACGTGACTGTTTTTTGTGAAAAATTTTCTCATATTTTGGGATTTATTAGTTGTAGATAATTAGGGTGTTACATGTGTGGCTTATGATAATGATGATTTTGAATGGTTGATGTTGTGACAATCTGTGTAGTGGCAGTGTGAAGCCGGGCTTGATAAGCAGGTCGCCCGAGTGATGAGTATGTGTTGATAATGGCCACTCGTGATATGATGAGAAATGTGAATGGTATATGTACGATAAGTAATTGCTATGTATGGCATGAGATTGACAATGTTTGTTATATTGAGTTACATACTGTGTATGAGATACTCCGTATACTGTTGAGGGCGGGGAGTGGTCGCCGGTGCATTGCACGAGCAAGTAGCGGCTCCTGATAGGCTTCCAGTAAATGGATTGTATGATTATGATACGTGATTATATGGTGTGGGACGGCCGACGGTATATATAGCCCTTCATTTCCGGCTCCCGTGGTTTTTGTGCCCAGTTGAGCTACCCAGTGGTCAAGTAGGACCCAGTGGTTGAGGTGGAGAGTCAAGCAGGACTCAGTGAACCAAGCAGGGTTCACGGGGTGTCAAGTAGGACCCCCAGCTGAAGGCCAATCCTTTAGTATCCGGATACTAGGCATTGATTTCATGTGAGAGTCAGTTGTGACAATTGTTGAATTGTTAGTTGTGTGATTAATGATATATTTTCCGAGTGGAAAATTGTTATATTTGCTGAGTGGAAATTACTTGCTGAATGTTACTTGTTAAGATTGTCAAAGGAGAACTGTTATACTGCTGAGTATGAATTACTATAAAGCCGAGTGTTAATGGATAATTGCCGAAGGTGAGTAAAGTGCCGAGTGTGAGTGTAATGTCGAGTGTGAGTTAAATGGCCGAGTGTAATGTATAATCTGAAGATAAAGAATCGGATAGAGTTTATACTTATATTTTATTCTGTTCTAGATTAATTATAATGCTAAACACTCACCCTTGCTGTTGTTTTCAACTTAGTAACCAGTGACAGGGAGGAGGTCGGAGCCCTGGAGTCGCGCCAAGCGGGAGATCGATGCCAAGGCCCGAGTGAATTTGAATAAATTGTGTAATACACACACACACATATATATATATATATATATATATAATGAGTTTTCCGAGTGTGGAACTAAGTGCGAGTTGATGTGTTAATTGAATGAATGTGAATTTATGTTGTTAGATGATTGGTATTAATTTTCATGTGTTTGTTGTAGCAAAGCCGATTACCAGGCGAATCTTGCCCGAGAGGATTTATTCCTGTCCGAGCGAGGGCCAGTCAGTTTGATGTCCGTTTTATCTCTGTGGGAATTCCTCGTTCCTTTTCCGAGTGAAGAATAACTGAGAGACCCCCTTCTGGGTGGAAGGTTAGAATGTCCCGAGTGAGATTGGCCGGGAGAATGTTCCGAGTGATGAAGAGTAGAATACTTCCAAGTGAAAATAGAGTGGAATACTTCCGAGTAAAAATAGAGTGGAATACTCCTGAGCGAAAATAGAGTAGAATATTTTCGAGCGAAAATGAAGTATAATATTTCCGAGTGAAGAAAGAGCATAACTATTCTGAGTGAAGAAAGTGTATAACGATTTCGAGTGAAGAAAAGTAGAATGTTTCCGAGTGAAAATTTGAGTGCTTCCGAGCAAAGGTGAAAAGGTTTCCGAATGAATTGTGGCAGAGAGAGCTTCTCCCGAGTGAAGTAAGGATAGGGTATTTTCTGAGTGGGGATACCCGGAGAAACTCTTACCGAGTGAAGGAGGTTATGTTATCCCCGAGAGCGGTGACCGAGCGGACCTTTCTGAGTGAAGCGTAGGAATGAGTCAAGCGTGGTATGCCCGAGTGAATGAAAGTTAAGTGTTTCCCGAGTGAAACCCTTTTTCCAAGTGAAACCCCGACTTGAGTCTCCCGTGTGCGTCTTGCTCGCTCAGGTTTAACGTGTGGCATTCGCTCAAGCGAGTCGGCGCTCGCTTAAGCGAATGACCCCCTGTCTTCTTCTTCTTCTTCTTCTTCTTCTTCTTCTTCTTCTTCTTCTTCTTCTTCTTCTTCTTCTTCTTCTTCTTCTTCTTCTTCTTCTTCTTCTTCTTCTTCTTCTTCTTCTTCTTCTTCTTCTTCTTCTTCTTCTTCTTCTTCTTCTTCTTCTTCTTCTTCTCCTGCTGCTTTCAACTCCATTTTATTAAAGGATGTGTTTCCGATCTGATATCATTTTGTGTATGCTCTTATCATTATTTTGAATATATTTAAGTGAATACTATTTTATATCAAGACCGAGTTGAATCATTTCCGATCGGTTGTTACTTTTAACATACTTTGATTAAAGGATTTATTTTCGATCAGTTTTGTTTATACTAAGTATGATTTTATTATTTAGAATATAACTAAAAGAAGTAAGTATTATTTTATATCAAGACTGAGTGGATTGTTTATTAAGGGAAGTAAATATTATTTTATATTAAGATCTAAATTTTTATTAAATATGAAAAATTTACTGTGGAAATAATTAACGGGTGTAAATAAAAAGGTAAATCGACCTAGGATGTTACAGTTGATATCAGAGCGGTTCTTTCTAGAGCCGAGTAGACGGGCGAACCGAGTGATTGTGTGAGTCCTATACTGGACTGTATTTTGCATTTTATTGCATTGTATTTCTGGTTGTTTGTGCAGCTTGGCATCATTCCCTTGGCACTCCAGTGGCGTTGTGTTTTATGTGAGGTAATTATCCGACTCCCTAGTAGAGTATTGGTTACTAATGGTGAAGTGTTTATTCATTATAGAATTATTTTATTACCGGAAAACTAGTTTTGATGGAGGAGATGGCTTTTCTCGGAATTCTCCAAATTGATGAGTAGGACCGAATCAGGTCCCACTCTTGATGAATTTCTGAAAAGGAATTCCCCCTGTTTATAAAGGAGAGGCTAGAGCATGATGGTCTTGGACTAAGGTACCGATGAAGACGACGAGTGAGTCGGTAGCGTGGGCGAATTTCCGAGAGTGGTTTCTTGTCAAGTACTTCTCAGATAGTTAGAAAATTCGAAAGAAAAATGGAAATTGAGGTTGGGACAGGGCCGAGTGTCAATGGCCGAGCACACTACTGAGTTTGATGAGCCGTGACTTCTATCACTCTTTCCCACTGAGAGGAACCGAGAGTAGTAAGTGTGCCAAGTATGAAGCAAGATTGTGAGTTGGACTTCACAGTGTGATTATGTCGATTGAGATTCGGGATTATCCGACTCTGGTGAATGAGGATAGGCTGATCGAGGAAGTGCAATTACAGAGGATCTTTCAGTCAGAAGATAAGAGGTCGTTGAAGGCAAGAGGATCCAGTTTCAAGAAAATGGGTCGGTTCTTTTGTGGTGGTAAGTTTTCTGTTACGTCTTTTTCCCCTTCTGGTCAGAGTGTCAGTCGGACAACTCGTATGTTTCCAATGTGGACAACTGGGATACCTTATGTCGAGTACCCACAAAGGCAGCAACCGAGTGGGCATAGCAACCGAGCCAATACTTCTGGAACTCGGGGTGCTAGTTTCCCGAGAGGAGGTTAAATCCTATGATGAAATAGGAATAGTAAGTGTGTTGATAACTATGAGTTTGTTGGAGTAATGGAGTTGATATTACATAGAATGAAATAAATGGATGAATACTCTGACATGATTATTCTTAGGAAGCATGAATCCCCTATACATTTCTACCGGGCAGAGTGACGATTGATATTAGTTGTTCATTCGGATGTTGAGCGTACTTGATGGATAGTACGAGAATTTAAGTAAAGGAATGAAATTATTACAGTAAACTGTTCTGTATCGAGCTTAAGGGGAAAGTGATGGTATGCTTGTAACGACGAGCACCAAAGATGTGGGAACATCAGTGGTACAGGTAAATAGAAGGGATTATAAAATAAATCGAAAAGGGAATGGACGAGTAATAGATGATGCAAGATAGCAACATTGTGAACCTTCTAGGAGGTGTGAGTCCCCTGTACAGATTTTATAAGGTGGTTTAAATAAACGTTACCCATATGTTATGTCCAAGTTATTAGACGATTGATTAACGGATATTGGGAGAAATTCTGAGTAGGTGATGGAGGACGGTGTAATAATGTCGAACAAGTTGAAGGTAAGAGTCGAAGGGAGGTTAGTAATAATTTTCAGTGAGATAATTGATGAGGCGAGAATTCACTCGGAATAATTAGGAGAATGAATTGTGTGAATGATGGTCGAGTGAGGTATATATATTGGACTATGGTGTATGTGATAAGGAGTAGTGAACGAAGGACATGTGACGAAGTGATTAAAAAGTAGTTGAATAAGAATGAAGAGAAGTTTTACCGAGTCGTTTGGACTTTGCACTGATATTAGTGTTACATGGGAATCATAATGGCTGGCCACCATGGGTTCCCTTTAACATTAATTCATTGTGAAGTTGCCAATAGGCATGGGTAAATGGATTATGATGTAAACAGCTTGCATGCCGATCGGTGATATGGATAGTTGGACTGTATACTCGACTTTCACTCGGATTAACTACGAAGTATTGAACTCTTGAGACTGATCACCTCAGGCAGTTGCACTAGTGGTTGAGGTCGTGTGAAGTCGAGGAGACAGATATGTTTTAGCCAAATCTTGAATAATCAGATTTAGAGAAGAGAAGTATAAGATTTGTATCTCTGAAGTCTGTGAATGATTAGAAATGAGGAACAAATAGAACTGAGATTTGGTAACCGACAAATGATGAGTATAGAAAAGTAAATATTGTAATGTGGCAGTCGGTATGAATTACTGTTAGATTTTGGGGAGAAGAGATGACCTAAAAAGGAAATTTGATGAATTGAGTTCCTGCTAAGGTACACTGAGTGGAGAATTTTCGAATGAATCATGTCTGAGAGAAGTACTTTCGGGTGAAGAAGAGCTGATTTCGAATGAGTACTCGGGCTAGGATATTTCTGAATAGTGAATTCCCGAGTGGGATATCTCCGAGTGGAGTACAACACTTTCCGAGTGGAATGGTACCGATTAAGATATATCGAGTGAGTCTTTCTCCAGGAAAAGCATTTCCGAGAGGAATAATTTTTAGTAAAGAAAAGCTTGGACTCGGGAAGAGATATATCCGAGTGATATTCTCGAGGTAATGGGATTAACCAAAGGTAACGATGGAATTTGGGGATTCCGAGACCGAGTGGTGGTGCATGCGAAAAGGGTTCTTGGAGCATTTATTTCGGTATTACCGAGTAAGAAAGGATTCTAGTGGTCGGGAATGAAGAAAGCAATAACTGAGTATGTAAAGTCTTGTAAGGTTGAACACCAGAGACCCCTGGAGTACTCCAACCATTGGAGATTCTGAGTTGGAAGTGGGAGAGTAATACCATGGATTTCGTGTCCGGGTTACTTCATAACCAATCCGGGTGTAATGCAATCTGGGTGATTGTGGATCGATTTACTAAGTTCACTTCTTGGCTATGAAGAGGTTGTCTTGATCCGAGAGAAAATGAAGATGGCCCAAGACCGACTGAAAAGTTACTATAACAGTTGGCATAGACTGCTTGAGTTCAGACGGGTGACTGGGTATTCTTGAAGGTTTCACCGACCAAGGGTGTAGATCGGATATTGAAGAGTCACAAGCTTAAACGGTAATGTTGCTTACCGACTGGATCGGTGATGTTGCTTACCGACCAGATCTTCTCAGTTCATTAATCAATATTCACAGTGATTCACGTGTCACAACTCCGGGTGTATATTCTGTGTGATTCGATGATTGTGCCGAGCGATTCTATTGAATTGAAGGAAAACCTGACGGTGGGAGTTACACCGATCGGTATTGAGGAGTATCAAACCAAACGGCTAAGGAACAAAGAGGTGCCATTAGTAAAAGTAAAGTGGTAAAATCTGGATTGGATAACCTACACTTGGGAATTAGAATCGGATATGATGCGGATGTACCCCAACCTCTTTCAGTCGGAACATTGATTTCGGGGACGAAATCCCCTTTTAGGGGGGTGGATGTAACATCCCGTATATTTTTAATAGGATTATGTGTAGGGAAAATATTAAAAATTGTTTTAGGAATTTATTTGACATTTTTAGAAATTTTTGGGAATTTATAAATAATTAAAGGCTGTGAAAGTAAATAAAAATTTGATTGGTGGATTAATTATAAAAAGGAATAAATGGAACGTGATTTGAAGGAGAGAAGAGTTGGCTTAAATGATGGGGAAGGTAACCGGCTGGGGAGGTTACCGGTTGCCCTGGGTATGGAATAAAAGGTTATTTCCTTTTCTTTTCCTCATTTTCTCGTGAGGCACCGTTTCTTTCTACTTCCTCTGCTTCTCTCTTTTCTTCTTCGTCTTCTCCATCCTTCATCGCTGGTTGCATGCTCTAGGAGAGGACCCTGCTTGCATCCAAACTGAGTGCTAAGCTCATTTCCGTGACCGTGGTTTCAAGGTAAGTCCTTTGAACCATTTGAAATTGTCACCTTACCCCTCTCGTTTCTTTTCTGGACCGAATGGTCATGCATGTGGGGGTACTGTTCCGATCTCCGCTTCTCTTGGCTGTGAGCCTCAAAGTGGCCCTTTAATCGGGTGAATGGTGGTGAAACGTTGATATGTTTCACGTTCCAAACCCGTAGGTGGTGGAACGAACGCTGGTGGAACGCGTTAGGAGGCTGGTGCTGGAACGGTGGTGGAACTGTGGACCCAACGGTTGTTAAAGCTTGGAACTGAGGTAACGGGGGTGTTCAGGTTATGATTAATTAGAATAGGACTTACTTCGTATCCGAATCGTTAAACTGTGTGAACCGAGTAAGAAAATGTTATTGAATGATGTTGTGTGCGTATGATTATGCATGTGTGACTGTGGACACCGATCGCTTGAGGATCGGGTGTGTGTGGCTTATGATAATGATGATTTTGAATGGTTGATGTTGTGACAATCTGTGTAGTGGCAGTGTGAAGCCAGGCTTGACAAGTAGGTCGCCCGAGTGATGAGTATGTGTTGATAATGGCCACTCGTGATATGATGAGAAATGTGAATGGTATATGTACGATAAGTAATTGCTATGTGTGGCATGAGATTGACAATGTTTGTTATATTGAGTTACATACTATGTATGAGATACTCCATATACTGTTGAGGGCGGGGAGTGGTCGCCAGTGCGTTGCACGAGTAAGGAGCAGCTCCTGACAGGCTTCCAGTAAAAGAATTGTATGATTATAATACGTGATTATGTGGTGTGGGACGGCCGACGGTATATATAGCCCCTCATTTCTGGCTCCTGTGGTTTTTGTGCCCAGTTGAGCTACCCAGTGGTCAAGTAGGACCCAGTGGTCGAGGTGGAGAGTCAAGCAGGACTCGGTGAACCAAGCAGGGTTCACAGGGTGTCAAGTAGGACCCCCAGCTGAAGGCCGATCCTTTAGTATCCGGATACTAGGCGTTAATTTCATGTGAGAGTCAGTTGTGACAATTGTTGAATTGTTAGTTGTGTGATTAATGATATATTTTCCGAGTGGAAAATTGTTATATTTGCTGAGTGGAAATTACTTGCTGAATGTTACTTGTTAAGATTGTCGAAGGAGAACTGTTATACTGCTGAGTATCAATTACTATAAAGCCGAGTGTTAATGGATATATTGCCGAAGGTGAGTAAAGTGCCGAGTGTGAGTGTAATGCCGAGTGTGAGTTAAATGGCCGAGTGTAATGTACAATCTGAAGATAAAGAATCGGATAGAGTTTATACTCATATTTTATTTCGTTCTAGATTATTTATAATGCTAAACACTCACCCTTGCTGTTGTTTTCAATTTAGTAACCAGTGACAGGGAGGAGGTCGGAGCCCTGGAGTCGCGCCAAGCGGGAGATCGATGCCAAGGCCCGAGTGAATTTGAATAAATTGTGTAATACACACACACACACATATATATATATATATATATAATGAGTTTTCCGAGTGTGGAACTAAGTGCGAGTTGATGTGTTAATTGAATGAATGTGAATTTATGTTGTTAGATGATTAGTATTAATTTTCATGTGTTTGTTGTAGCAAAGCCGATTACCAGGCGAATCTTGCCCGAGAGGATTTATTCCTGTCCGAGCGAGGGCCAGTCAGTTTGATGTCCGTTTTATCTCTGTGGGAATTCCTCGTTCCTTTTCTGAGTGAAGAATAACTGAGAGACCCCCTTCTGGGTGGAAGGTTAGAATGTCCAGAGTGAGATTGGCCGGGAGAATGTTCCGAGTGATGAAGAGTAGAATACTTCCGAGTGGAAATAGAGTGGAATACTCCCGAGTGAAAATAGAGTAGAATACTCCTGAGTGAAAATAGAGTAGAATATTTCCAAGCGAAAATGGAGTATAATATTTCCGAGTGAAGAAAGAGCATAACTATTCTGAGTGAAGAAAGTGTATAACGATTCCGAGTGAAGAAAAGTAGAATGTTTCCGAGGGAAAATTTGAGTGCTTCCGAGCGAAGGTGAAAAGGTTTCTGAATGAATTGTGGCCGAGAGAGCTTCTCCCGAGTGAAGTAAGGATAGGGTATTTTCCAAGTGGGGATACCCGGAGAAACTCTTACAGAGTGAAGGAGGTTATGTTATCCCCGAGAGCAGTGACCGAGCGGACCTTTCTGAGTGAAGCGTAGGAATGAGTCAAGCGTGGTATGCCCGAGTGAATGAAAGTTAAGTGTTTCCCGAGTGAAACCCTTTTGCCAAGTGAAACCCCGACTTGAGTCTCCCGTGTGCGTCTTGCTCACTCAGGTTTAACGTGTGGCATTCACTCAAGCGAGTTGGCGCTCGCTTAAGCGAATGACCCCTTGTCTTCTTCTTCTTCTTCTTCTTCTTCTTCTTCTTCTTCTTCTTCTTCTTCTTCTTCTTCTCCTGCTGCTTTCAACTCCACTTTATTAAAGGATGTGTTTCCGATCGGATATTATTTTCTGTATGCTCTTATCATTATTTTGAATATATTTAAGCGAATACTATTTTATATCAAGACCGAGTTGAATCATTTTTGATCGGTTGTTACTTTTAACATACTTTCATTAAAGGATTTATTTTCGATCGGTTTTCTTTATACTGGGTATGATTTTATTATTTAGAATGTAACTAAAAGAAGTAAATATTATTTTATATCAAGGCCGAGTGGATTGTTTATTAAGGGAAGTAAATATTATTTTATATTAAGATCTAAATTTTTATTAAACACGAAAAATTTACTGTGGAAATAATTAACGGGTGTAAATAAAAAGGTAAATCGACCTAGGATGTTACATGAATTCCCAGCGTGCATGAAATAATACGATCGCGCTCAAGTGTGAGTCCTTCACGCTCAAGCGTGAAGGTGGTTATTCAGTTTGATATTTTTTCCCTCCAAGCTGCATCGTTGTTGTTTTCTGTTTTCTATTGTACTGTAGTAATTTAAGTAATGTATATAATTAATTATTTCCCTGTAATTATGTATTTAGTTTAGTTAGTTAATTCTTAATTAAGTATTCCTTTGTAATTAATTAAGTTAGTTAGTTAGATGTCTATATATACTTGTACATACTCTATAAAAAAGGAGGGAGAGAAAAACACAGAAGCAATAACACGATTCATTTTCTCATTTCTAATCTCTCTCTAATTCTTTTCTCTCTCTAAATTCTCTCGACCATGTCTCTCCACGTTCCTTCATCTGAATCCATTTCCATGGGTTTCTAAACCCCTAGGGTTGGGATTGCGAAGGCTTGTAATGAATTCTTAAAGGTGTATTGAGGAAGTCAACTTCTGAATCATGAGGAGAACAAGCTGAGTAGTGGAGTTCCATTGCTGGATTGACAAATCCAAATCTGATGAAGAATCTTACCAGTGAGGAATCATGGTTAAGGCTTAGGTAACTTCTGGCTTCCTAACTAATTCAGGCCTAGTAATTAGGTGAATAGTTAGGGTTCAACCCCAAATTTCGCATTATATTTCTCTGTAATTAAGCACCTAAGGGATTAGGGTTTAATGCTTAGGAATTAGTGTTAGTCACCTAAGGAATTAGGGATTAACCAACTGTGAATTGTCCTCTTGCATCTGAAGCTTGATTCAACCTCAAATGCATGTTTCTTGATGAAGTTATGAGCAGAAGTAATCCTAACCTATCTTTTATTAATCATATTTAATCTCTTTTATTGTTTCTGAAAATATGAAAACATAGAAAGTATAAAACAATAAAAACAGAATGAATTCTATCTGCTTGTGTTGGTTCAGCTTGTGCTAGTCCAAGATTGAGGTAATTACCACAATCCCTATGGGAACGATCAAATATATTACAAATTTAACGATTGGTGCGCTTGCCAAAGAATATAAATCCTCCCAGAGTTATGCATCAAGTTAATAGCTCAGGATTTTCACACCACTTCTTCCTTCTCTCTTTTTCCCACTCATCTCCTTCACTTTCTTCCAATCCAAAACCTAAGAAATAGTAGTGCCCCTTCCTCTCTTCATTTCGTTCACCATTGGAGCAAGGAGAAGACAATGGATGCTTGAAGCTTCTCCTCTCTTCTCTTCCATTTTCATGCTCATTCTTCCTCCTTTGATAGCCACTCTCATTTCTTAGTTGAGTTAAGTTCCTCATCATTTTTATTGTGCTTGGACCCTAGGTTATGGGTTATTGAGGCTTGGGGGAGTATTCAATATATGGGGGTATTGAATGGGAGCTTTAAATAAGAAAAACTTAAGTGGGGTGAAATAAATATGGACTCTTATGAGCATTTATTGGGGAACACGAAAATGGTATTGGAGGATGAAGAAGATTGATGTTTATTTATGATGTTGGTTGGGTTTTTAATAAAACCCTAACCTATGAAATTGGGGGAAATGTGTAATGTAGAAGGGGTGTGCATTTATTGATGAAGATGTGTTATTAATGATAGGGTATGGTCATTTAATGATGATTTATGATGTTGGTTGGAAGCCATAAATAAAAACTCACCTAAGGTGTTGGTGGGAAATTAATGTGTGTGAGTAACCTAGTTATTGGGGTTATTGTTTCTAATTATAATGAGCTTTCATTTAAGGGAAGAAATTCCCAAAGCCTAATTAGGCAAATAAATAAAACTTGTAAAGAAATGCTATATGATGAGAATCATGTGTGTATATGTATATGCATTAAGAATGATGCTTGAATGAATGATTGATGTGGTCCTACAATTGATTGATGCAGGACTTGATAACACTTATGAGGCGGGAACATCAACCCTGAAAGTCTATTTCTCTTGAGGTAGGAAAGGGGTGTATTTTCTAAATGTATGATGCCTTATATGTTGATAATATATGTATTGATGCTATGTTGCATGTTTTTCCTTGATTGGATGTAGTAATGTATGTGATAGGAAATAGAGATTGAATCTTGTAAAGGTTGATTGTAAAATGGTACCTTGAAAAGGTTATGAGTTGTATAATGTGTGATGACATGTTATTGTTCCCATGTGTGGCTTGATGAATATTTGAAATCCTTGGCTAGGATAATTCTTGAATATTATGAATGGTAATATATATTTGATTATGTGGGATTAATATTACGATGGTGTATGAGTTGTACCCTAGATGAGAGGGTGAGATAATACTTACGAGGTTAAGGCATGCATGAGCATTGTTGCATACATAGCATGACATGCATATCATGACATTTGTAAGTGGTTGCGATCACTTGATATTTGGAATGTAAAGGGCTTACAAGTTCCTGTGGTATTGAGCTGGTGGTTGCAATCACCTGGTGTTTGAAATGAAAAGCCCTGCGGGACAATTGAGAATGAATGCCCATGGTTGCGATCACGAGGTGGGAGTACCCCTTGCGAGGCAGGAAACCATTATGAATTGTTGAACATGGTTACGATCATGAGAAAGCACCTTGCGAGGCTGCTAGAGGGAGTACCCCTTGCGAGGCGGGAAACCAATAAGAGTGAATGATTATGGTGGTTGCGATTACCTGATGAAATGAAATCGGATTCGTGCATATACATTCTTAAACATCAACATGTGCATTATCCATAGACGCATGGCATTGAGTGATACCCTATTGAGGAGGTTATGTGAGGTGTATGTGGAACCCTCTTTGGACACTAAATATATTTGTGTTATTGGTTTGGTTTGACTTTTATGAAACTTTATGAAAGGACAATGAGTATGATGGAACCATGAATGAATGATATGATTAAATTGATCTTGGTGTCATTTGAACTCCTTTTGGGAGAAGGTGTTAACTTGCATTCATATGTATATTATCACAAATTGTTGGATTTTTCATCATTGAGAAAGTATACTCACTCTCCATGTGGTCTATCTTTTTAGCTCTTGTGTTGTAAGGCTTGACTATGGAGCTCATGTGTGGAGGAATTGTGTGAAGGAAGTCATTTTGGGTAAAGAAGCCTTGGCCGGCAATTGTTTTGATTTCATGGCTTATATATATACTTTTGTGATGTATATATACATGATGGATATTTTGTATAGCCATGAATTAATGTGGATAACTTGTATGGGTGATAAATAGATGAATAATGATATTGGGAGGTCATGTAGGAAAATAAGGCTCTTGTATTTATGGCTCATTTTTATTAGTGAGCTTGACAATGGTTGGATAATGAAAATGATATGTTATGTTGTTAAAATTGATGAATGAATTGATATCTATCTAGATTTTGTGTTTTATAAAGCATACAAAATGATAAGCTTGATTTTGATATGATTAATGAATTAGAATGGGAATTGTCAAATATGATACTTGGAACAAGTTCTAAATACTTAATATAATGTATGTGATACATTAAACTTGTTCAATTTTGCTTTGAATGGATTTTCATATGTTGAGTTGTGAAAATTTACATGTTCTGCGTATGTACTAGTAATCTCACTCAAGCGAGAATCCCCTATGTTGGTTGTATGGCCACTGGCCTAATCTCGCTCAAGCGAGAGTGGGTCTCGCTCAGGCGAGACACCCCTGCACTGGGTATATGCATACTGGACAATTCTCGTTCGAGCGGGCTCACCTTCGCTCGAGCGAGAGCTGTGTTGAATCGTCTCTGGATGTAGTTTGCTTAGGCGAACCAGCATCTCGCCTAAGCGAGATTGCCTATGCATCAGGTATTAGCTACTGGAGGAAATTCACCCAGGCGAGTAAGGTCTCGCCCGAGCGAGAGCGAGGTGGATGGCTACTGGACTAATTTTGCTTGAGCAAATGGCCAGTGTTTTTGGAGGCTCGCTCAAGCGAGTGGGAATGGGATTGGCTACTAGAGCAATTTCACTCAAGCGAGCAGGGCTCACTCAAGCGAGATGGGCACCTGATGCTTTTTCTCTTCTTCGCTCAAGCGTGTTTTCCTGGCTCGCTCAAGCGTACCACGCGGACTCACTCGAGCGAGAGTGACACTCGCTTAAGCGAGTGGTGCCCTGATCCTCCAAAATGCATTATTCTCATTACTATGGCTCTTCTTTGCATCAAACCTTCTTCTTACAACATCTTAATAACACCTTTGGCATATTATAAAATCATTAAACCTTGTAATGCCTAATTTCTTGAACCTAATCATATAACATCAAAGTAAAAAATTCTTTCTGCTGTTTTTAATTAAGGATTCCTCATTAATCATTTATAACTTACCTTCTTATATCTCCATATATGAGATAGGTCTTTCATAGATCTAGGGTGTTGAATTAAAGTTTCACCACTTTATGTCTTCAATAATCAATGATGTTAAAATCGTGAAAAATTTACCCCCCAGTTTTTGGGGTGTTACAAATACCATCACAATGGCTATCACATTCAATGTCAGGCATCCACATAAATTCTCAATAAACAAAACATATACTTCATCCCCTCAAGGATGGTCTATTAACATGTACATATTTCAACCCCTCATGGGTTATTCATCAACACATATACATATATATTATCATCAATAGCCAACAATTTTCCATTCACAACATTTCACTATAAACATGGCAAGGAAAGCATGAGTATCATGATATACATACATCACTAATTATTCTACTCATGCATTTGGAATGTAAAACTCCTCTCCTACCTCAAGGGAAGAACCACAACCCAATGCTCCAATCGTGTTGCCATATTGCCAAAATTAAAACCTACACATCCTACATATACATACATACACTAAATTAATGAGCCATCGCAAGGCATCATCATAATTTCAAGCAATGTAAATATATCTTAAGGCTTAATGTCAAGTCCTAGACTTTTTAAACACCAATTCATATACTTATGTTAGGTTTCAAGAATTCCTTTCCCAAAACCAAGATTCTATAGATCTTAAAGGGCTAACCATACCCAACAACAACAACATCTCTTTCACCATCACTTAAACTATCTATTTGCTACTCAAATTCATCACGAGCCTCTTAGCTCCTTTCAAACCATTATCAATCAATAATTTCAATGGCACATAAAATGGTCTAAGACCTCATCAATTCACAATCTTATTTATTTGCTTACCACATCACAACCATCATGGTTTAGTGCTCACATTCCCCTTTTTATACTCATATCAATACCTATTTATAGGTTTCACCATCAAAGGCCCTCTACCATTTTCACTATCATTTATCATCATAAAAATCATCACCTAACCTTAAATACCTCATATTCACTTCTCAAAAACCATTTCTTCTAGCCACAATACACACATTCCTAAATCTTAGGGTCAAGGTTCATTAAAATTCAATAATCATCATCCTCATTGTTCAAGTCTCTCCTAACAATACCTCAACATCAACAATCAATATTACCCATTCAAAAACTCATTCTCATATATATATAATCATTCCAATATCAATAACTCACAATTTTCTCATCAATTTCCCAAAGCCCCAAAATCCTAATTTCTAGGGTTTTCATCAAGAACTCATTATCATCAATTCCAACTATATTTATGCCTCATTTCAAACATCCTTAGGCTAACAACATTATATTCCAATCATCATCAACATCAATAACAACCCCCAATGGTTTTCTAACCTAAGGTTTCCATTTTTATCAATACCTACAATCTTTAACACCACCATTTCAAACTCAACCTTATTAAAACCATAAATAGAACATCAAGGAGGCAAGAAATCTTTACCTCAAATCTATGCCCCTCCAAAAAATGAAAATGGGTGTTGAAGAAGAGGAGACAACCAAGTCCTTGCTCCAATATGCCATTCATGCTTCATGGACCCATGAAAACCCAAGCTTTTGGGTGGAAAATGATTTATGGAGGGGAGGAGGAGATGGACAGTTTTGGTGAAGAAGAAAGGAGAAGAAGAAGGCAAAGTGGATGGGAGAGAGGGAGAGAAGCCATCGTGAGAAATGAGAAGGGAAAAGAGTTTTAGCAATTAAAATTTTACCCTTCATTAAAGTTTCTCCGTTTTATAACCAACAGGATCTCCATTCGGGCTAAGTACTTTATCCAAAAATTATTTCGAAGACATATTTAGATTCCCAATAATATTCTTAACAGCCTTGATCAACGACATCTCAATCAGAGATACTTGGTCTGACAACCATATTTTAACCGGATACAATTTTAACTCTTAAAGCCTCAATAAATTATAAATAATCCTCATAAATCTCAATTTTATTATTTTAATATTTTTGGGACATTTATTAACTTATTTATAATTATTTACCATTTATCCCTCTCAATTAATTATTTTTATAAATTTTAGGATGTTACATAACATCCCAAATTTTAGAAAATATATTATTTAAGTGATAAAGATTAATTATCGATGAATTAGAAATTACTGGAACCAGATGACTTAACGGAAGGTATGGGACCCATTAAATCTTTTTGGATATTTGATGGGTTCAGAATGATAAGGATTTATTGAACAGTGGTATGACCAAATAATTTTTTGTGTTAAGAATATATTTATAGGGACACTATGTATATTAGTAAACTGTGAAAATACGAGCAAAATGAATTTAATAAAATTGTAAATTTCCTCATTTTTCTTTCAATATGTTGTAACCCCTCTCTAATTTTCCCTACTTTCTATTGACAATTAGATAATAGGAATTTGAAGGACTTTTGGGCAATGGCTTGGTGCATCACTTTGACAATTGGGTAATGCCATATTTTCATCTCTTTCTCTATTTCTCTCTCTTAATATTGATGGCTTTCTCTTCTCCCCTTCACTCTCACTTTCTTTGCTCTCTTTTCTCTTTTCCCTCTTAGACAAACTGTCGTTTCTCTTCCATAGCCATTCCACTCAAAAACTCTTACAAAAGCTTGATTAGTGAGGCATTGAAGACACACAGGAGTTCAACTTTACTCATTCTTCCTCTCTTCCTCTTCAAACATTATTTTCCTCTTGAGCTTGGAGTTTGAGGTAAGAGCTTATGATTTCTTGTGGCTTTCATTTGTTGTTTTGAGGTTGTTGAAGATTAGAAATGATGGTTTGGGTGTTATTCTGATGAAACATGCTTGTGGTAGTGTTGAACCCTAGGTTAAAAGGCTTAGAAATTGGATTCTTAGTGCATGTGTGGTATTAAACAAATTTGGGGTTTGTTTGTGCCTAAATAATATATGGAAAATGATTAAAAGTTATGGTTTATGTATATTGGTTAAAACCCTAGGTTGTGTAACTATAGGGTTTTCAGAAAGACGAAGGAAAATGTATGTATTGTCATGAGAGTAATTATTTGGTATGGAAATAGAGATTAGGATGAAAGATGATGATTATTAGTGTTGGGAACTAGAGAAACCAAAAGAATGAAATAGTACTCTACATTGATATGTATGGTGAGAGGTGTATTATTGTTATGGTTAGTTTGGACAATGAGAATGTGGCCTATTGAAACATTGGGAACCTATTATGGGTGATGGGTACGCTATTGATGCGTTTGTAATCCATTAAATTTTAGAAAAATCTTAGTCAATGGGAAAGAATTCTGAAACCTAATAATATAAGGAAATAAAGTCTATGAACTACTTAGAACATGATAAGAATCATGGATATATTTAGTTGTGTACTTAGAATTGATAATGAGAAATTGATTAGCTTATGTGTATGTTAATTGTAGGACAAAATCTGAATAACGAGGTGGGATTATCTAATCGCTCGAATTACTTCTCATATGGTAGAAGATGAGTTGTTTAGAAATGTTGATGATTATTGTATTATGTTATGAATCATATTTTCCTTGCTTTAAATGTAATGTGTAACATCCCAAATTTTATAAAAATGAGTGATTAATGAGAATGGCAAATGGTTGAATATGAGGATGATATATGAGAATATGTATTGAATATTATGAAAGTATGTACATGTTTAATTTTAATGTCGTGATTGAGAAATATGTCTAGAAATTGAATGATTATCAGGGCTGTCCTGAGTAGAAATGGGACGGAGGTATGGATGTATATATATATGTAAAATGAGAGTGAAAGATATGATTTAAATGTGTGATTAATAAGTTGGGGTAAGAATTTCTGAGTAAGAATATTTAGAACCAGTTGGATGTACCGCATATGACATATGTGATGTGTTGGATATAAATAAATTGGTTTTGAAAGTGATTTCATATGCTGAGCGGTGAGAGCTTTCATTTTCTGCGTAAGTGCTGATATTCTCGCTCAGGCGAGAAGGGATCTCGCTCAGGCGAGGATCCCCTGTATTGGTGGAATGGTCTCTGGACCAAATTTGCCCAGACGGGTGAGTTGTCCGCTTAAGCGAGCGGTATATTACGCAGTTAGAGGAGTTACTGGACGAATCTCGCTCAAGCGGGCATGGCCGCACTTGTGCGAGCTAGCGAGGAAATGGTCACTGGACATTTTCCGTCCAAGCGTGTGTGAGTGGCTTGAGCGAAATTGTGAGGTCTGATGCTGGATGGTGCTCACGCAAGTATGACTGGTATGGTTATGTTTTGACCGAGTGTATAGAGAGCAAGTGGGACTCTGGACAAAATTCCACTTGAGTGAGGACTTAGAAAATAATACATGATTTGTGGTGAATTTTCGAGTGAAATTCTGAGTCACATATGTCCTAGTCTTTCCCTTCCGAGTGAATAAGGTATAATCCGAGCGGTTAAGATGTGAGTAAGTCTGAGTGGGACTTAATTTGGTAAATATCTTCGAGTAAGTAGAGGTCAGAGTAATTTCCGACTAGAACCAGATTGTGGGGGACCCCTTCTAAGGGAAGGGAAGTTTATGAAGTCTTTGAGTGGAGTCCTGAATAGCGAACTTCCGAGTTCAGCATAACCTATTCCGAGTGACTGACCTATTGGGTGAAAGGTCAGTCTCTAGAATATTTACCGAGTGGAATCTCATGTGAGTGAGGGCTCGGATTTGGAATGAGTTTACCGAGTGGTAGTTGTGTAAGAGAGGACTCGGTCTAGGCTGTTTTACCGAGTGAAGGACCATATGAGAGAAGAGTCGGTTTTGAAATAATTCACCGAGTGAGAACTGATTATAAGTTGAGTCGGTGTTGAGATGAATGGCTGAGTGGTAGCCGATCAGGTGTTGAGTCAGTTTTGGGAATGAAATGCTGTGAGTGATATTATATACACTCCGAGTGAATGTTAAGTATAAATTCCGAGTGAATAAGATTTCATGTATTTTGAGTGGCTAAGTGTTAAGTAATTCCGAGTGGCACTTGATTATGGAGTTTATTCCTGAGGAATGAATGGTTAAGGTATTCTCCGAGTGAGAAGAGGTATGAATACCGAGTGGAAGACCCAATAAGTGGTAGGTCAGTTTTAGAGTGATTGCCGAGTGAAAGGATGATTAAGAGATGACTCAGATTTAGATTGAAATTCCTGAGTGAGAGACTATGTGAGTATGAGTCGGCCCTGAATGACTTGGTTGAATGGAAAGTGGATCGGTCTAGATTATTATGTCAAGAGGGAAGCCGAGTGTGAGATGACTCGGATCCGGATGAATTTTACCGAGTAAAAACCGAATGAATGTTGGGTCGGTTTTGGGGGAAATTCTGTCAATAGAAACCCGAGTGCTGGGAAGGATGACTTCTTGTCAGATTCGCCTAAGCGAATGGATACCTCGCTCAAGCGAACGAGTGTGGAAATAGATACTGGACAATTCTCGCCCGAGCGAGTGGCTAGTTGAAGGGGAACCTCGCTCGAGCGAATGCATTTGGGAATGCTTACTGGAATGTTTCCGCCTGAGCAAACTGAGACGCTCAAGCAAGATGGGGCTGTCTCGCTCAAGCGAATGTGGGTTTTGCTTGAGCGAGTGACACCCTGATAGTATTTTCCCCTCTTTTCTCTCGGTTTGGGTATGTTGGCCCTTTTTTTCTCAGTTCTGATGGCTTGGACTCTTTTCCCCTTACTTTGTTAGATACCCGAGGGGATGTAAAAGGATATTAATGTAAATATAACATGGCATGATGGATTATGGGGCTGCCATCTTAATTACGATGTAACGGTGAGATTTTTTTTTTTAGGGGAAGCAAATATTAAAACATAAAACTCTCACTTTCTTTCTACTTTAACGTCACTTCTTCCTCTCCTCTCTTCACTCTTCTTCTTCGTCTTCTTCCCTTCTTCATCTCCTCTTTTCTTCTCTCCAAAAACCAAAGCCGTGTGGAGCTTTCTTACCCTCTCCCATTTTTGTTTTCATGGAGGCTCAAAGGAGAAGCTCATGGTTGGATCTTCTTCCACTCTTCTCCTCTATTTTCGTGCGGATCTCTCTTTTCCTTGGGAGCTCATGGCCAACTCTTGGTGAGGTAAGTTCCTCACCATTCTTTATGAGTTTATGCCCTAGATTTTGGGTTCTTGGTTTTGGGGGAGTATTATGGCATATGGGTTGTTGGGAGAGCATTAATATGGAAACCTTAAGGTGGGGTGGCTTAAATATGAGCCTTTATGAGTATCTAGTAAGGCACTTAAGATTAATGTTGGAAGGTGATGAGAAATAAAGAGGTATTAATGAGTGTTGTTGGGTTTTAGCGAAACCCTAACTCTAATAAATTGGGGAAAATGTGAAATATAAATAGAATGTGGGTTTAATAACATTGAAGAATGATATTAATGCTGAGAGATGGCCATTGGTGGTGATTCATGAACATGGGCAAATGTTGTTTGGGTTTTGATGAAAACCCTAAGTGTGGTGACTTGGGAGTTTTTGGTTAAATAAGTGATTTTGATGATTTTTGATGTCTTAGAATAAATTGTAAGAAGGGAGTGAACCTTTAGAATCATTGGGATTAGTTAATGAGGTTAGTGATATTTTAGACTATGTTCATGAGGTTGTGTAAGATAATAAATGCTATAAGGATTTGTTAATTGATGATAGTCTTGATTGGGGCCAAGAGGCTTGTAATGAATTTGAATGAAATTTTATAATGAGGATATTTGAAGGGTTGAGGTGAATTGAAAATACATTATGGAATGGATGAGATAATGATGTTATTGGGTTTAGTTGGCCTTTTATGATCTAGAGGATCGTGGCTTTGGGAAAGGAATTCCTGAAGCCTAATACAATTGCATAAGTTCGTGTTCATCAAGTCTAGGACTTGATGTTGAGCTTTATGATAAGCTAGCAAATGTTTAAGAATTATGAGGAATGCCTTGAGATGGCTTATTAATTATGTGTATGCATATGCATGTGGTATGTAGATTGTATTCCGGGTGATGCAATGGAGCATTTGGAGCATTGGAATCGTTTCGGCTCTTCCCTCAAGGTAGGAGAGGAGTTAACATTCAAATTGCATGAGTAAATTTAATAGTGATTGTTGTATGTGATGGATACTCATGCTTGCCTTGCCATGTATATGTATTGAATTAATTGAAATGGCAATTTGATAATTATTGAGAATTATTATGATACTCTTGTGATGGGTGCAAGTAATTGACTTGCATGTGTGTGAGGCAATTATCATTGTTATATATGTATATGTAATTCGTAATACCTTGTTGCCACATGTGTGGATTAATATTATGATAATTGCTATGCCCTTTGATATCCATGTGTGGATTGTTATGAATGATGTTGTGGCCATTGAATGCCAATTATATGAATGATGTGTCTTGAAAGACTAGTACATAATTTTATGGTTATTGAAAATGCCACATTAAAAACTTGAAAACAATGACTAAGAAGCCAACAATGTTGAAATCCACTAAGGTGTATGGTGGTGTTGGTGATTATGATGATGATGTTTGATGAGTGGCATTTAGGATGCACAGAGTGAGACTGCATTTGCATTGCATTGCATCCATGGCATATCATAGCTGTCTATGTGAATATTAGGGGGTTCCACTAGGCAGGCCCAGTGGGAGGGCGGCTCAGTGCATGAGCGTATTGTGATTTTCCCCTGTGACTCAGTGTATGAGTCACGAAGCTGTCCATAGTTTGGTGACGAGGCACCCTATGTGGCAGGCCCAGTGGGCGGGCGGCTCTATAGTGAGCGAGTTTACCTCGGTGTCCGACGGGACACGGCTCTCTCGATGTGTGTTTGGGAGGGGCCCGTAGCACTTGTGGTGTTTGAGGCCACGATGTTGATCCACAAGTCACAGGGTGACTAGTGCTACAAATGGGCGATAGCAGTTTGGTACCAGTAAAATTATGATGGTGTAAGCATGCATAAATTGAGATATATGTGTACACAATTTTTCTACTGCAGTAGGGGCATAGTAGCACACCTATGCTTGTCCCACAACTGAATTAATGTTATATTCCCACAGTCAGATCCGTATTTATTGTTGTCTATTCCATTGTGCATATGCACTAGCCATAAGAGCATTTGCATATAGCATGGTGGTATACCAGAATATGATGATGATTGATGATGAATGAGATGGTGGTATGGTGTTGATGAGATGAGAAAATAATATACCGGAAGACCACATAAAAGTAAGAAAAGACATGAATTAATGAAATGATGATGATAATTTGTGAATGCCCTTGTTGATAAGTGGCAGAGTGATGGTGTATGTGATTGTGTATATGTTGTGCTTGTTTATGATATGAATTGCGGTTCATGAGGCTCGATGCCTATTATAATAATGAAATGACGAATGAATGATAATGTAATGATTTTATAGCAAAGCACACATGATGTTTGTATGCATATACATATGATCACAATATATATATTATTCGTCATTTTGAATGTATAACTCACTCTCCCATGTGGTCTCCTTTTTAGCCTTGTGATGCAGGTTGACATGGGGTGAGTTTGAATTTCTAGTCAAAGCTTTGGTGAAGGTAAATAGTGGTAATGGAAGTGCCTTGGCCGGCATCCTTTATGGTTCTTGTGTAATGAATGAATTCTAAAAATGTAGGCAATTTTAATGAATTTGAACATGTATAGAATGACCCTTCAGAATTGTGAATCGTGGATATAAATGTAGTATGCAAGAGATGATTTGATGTGTATCAGAAGGATTAAAAATTGAAGGATGAGCATTGATGATTAATTCTTGAATGTAGTATGTGGTATGTGGAAGATAATTCTTGAATTTGTGATGGTGAATAAATATGTAGAATGTAAGAGATGATTTACAGTGTATTGGGAGGATTGAAATTAAATGATGTATATTGATGATAGCGAAGGCTGGGAGAAGACTCCCGTGTGTACATGTATATATATAGTTATACCTTATGCTTTGCATGCTTATGGAATTAATTATAGAATGATGATGGTTGTCTAATAGGCTTATAATATGCCATTACGTGCTAGCCTAGCCTTTTCTCATATCGTCATATATGGGACTAGGCGTGTGCCCGGTATACTCATTCTTCCGCTGTATACTTTATTATTTTGTATACCTTTATGGGCAAACCATTTATCGATCCAGTTATAGATTACTAAATCTCACTCTTTGGTTTTCTGTGATTTGGGTCTTGATGTGGTCATGATGGTGTATTGGAAATGTTTTCAAACGCGAAAAATTTATTCGCAATTTTATTAACTATGATGATCACATTGGGATTCGAGTGCAGAAAATCAGGGGTGTTTTAAAGGTGGTATCAGAGCATATTTTGCTCTGAATTAGGGATATTGGTTATTATTGGAGCATAGTTGCTCTGCATTGAATTGATATTGCAAGATGTTTGGAGCACGATAGCTCAATATTGAGGCCTTTTGGTGATTAATGGAATATGGTTGTTTTGTATAGAGTAAGAATGGTAATTATCTAGAGAATAATGATATGTTGAGGTGTTGATTGCCCTATACGGATTTATGAATGACTAATTGTCTAATAATTATGAATTGATCTTAAGGGCATATTTGCATATTGAGGATTAATGTGCATCATTAATGTTGAGTTGGTATTGATGCTTATTATGGACTCTTTATGAGATTGTGGATTCAGAAGATATGATTGATGTCTATGAGAGTGTGCCTTTTATCATTGAGGTTGTATAATGCACATGTGGAGCATAGTTGCTCATGATATAATCATGAATGAATTATGGGATTGAATATGAGTGAATGAATTTCCTCTATATATGATTGATGTGTTTATTGTGTAAGTCTGGCCAAGTTCCTTACCCTATTACCTTCAAATGGTGAATATATTTTTATTATGCGTTGATGTTGATATGTATAATGCAAATTGCATTGATAATGGATCTATATTGAATATTAATCATGGAAAGGAAATATTGAGTTATGAATATGAAATATGAGATATGACTTGGATTGATGATGATTTTATGCCATGTGTTGATCATGGATATGATATATTAGTTATGCATTGAGTTAATGATGGACCTATGTCGTATGTTGATTATGGATAGGAGGTATTGAGAAAGAAATTGATATGGTAGTAGACCATACCTATTGAGACCTTGATGTGCATATGCACTTTGAATATGAATTGTTGGTTAGGTCTTTTATATGCATTATGCCTATGGCGTTTAGCCAAGGAATGCTTGTTAAATGAAATGTAACTCACATGGTTGATTTGGTTGAATGAATGATATTGAAGAAATTCCCTAGTGTGGGTATTTTTGAATTTAAATGATTGGCTGTGCCATTTGTGAGGAATGAATTTTTATATTCTTTGGCACAAGAACCCTACGTGTTATATGATATAAGTGATTTATTGTATCCCTAGATTGGGAATTTGAATATGTGATAAGTGATTAAATATGAATTCGAATATGTTAAATTGGGTTATGTCTCTGTTTTGGTGTGTGAAAACCGAGTGAATAATTGAATTGATTATAACCCACTAGGTGTGATGACCTAGATTGACTTGGTATGATCTTGCATGATCAATTATTGTAGAGGATTAATTTAATAGACCCTATGGCGGTCTAGGCTCTATGTTGTTTGTGAGCCATATCTAATGATGTTGTATGTGGAAACTCCACAATAGGTGCTAGGTAATCCCTGATGATTGATGAATAATAATGTTGAATTTGGGGTATAATTGAGATTGATTATGGGATATGATTTTATGAAGTGATCTTGGGCTAAATTATGTGCCCTTGAGATTATGACCATTGGATTAATTATGGATGATGATGTGATTTAGAGATGACATATATGATTGTGAGTTGGTGAATAGAAACTTGACCATGACATTACCCCTATTTTATTTGAAGGGTGTTATATTGATGATGGAAAAAAAAACATAACGATGATGTACTACATGAAATGTAGGTCCTATTCATGGACTTGGGTTGTAATCTATGAGGAGAATTCCTAATGTGAAGGCCCATTATTCGATTAAGTAGCCTGCCTGATAAGAGTGTGGTGAATCTTTTGAGGCTTGAATTGATTCATAGCCAACGAATATGTAAATGAGACAAGAATTTTAGGCTATTTAACCATGGTATTAGATGGATGAAACCCAAGAATGGGGTATTTATTTTGTGATGATTGAAAATATATGATTGGTACATCGATTGATGGTGAAGTTAATTAAAATTTGATGATCGATATGGCATGATGGATGCCAAATTAGCTATATAATGGTGGTGAGGTATGAATATGTTAGTTGTGGGCTGGTGAGGATTGTCACCGAGCCTTATATGAACTAGTATTGCTTGAATATGTGTGACCAATATGAGCCATGGGAATACGAAGTATTGGTTCCGATATGGTCTTACATGCCTTGGCATTGTGGCAGCATGCACTTATGCGCCGACTTTATGTGTTTGTGGTAACCACTACGGGATTGGGACGCCTTCCTGTATGTCGGATGCAACAACACATAGGTCGGGCAAGTGTAGGGATTGTAGCTGCGTATGGTGAATGTATTGAACCTATCTGGATGTACCGAGTATGAACCTGTGAGCTCTATTGGGTGAGATATAATTGACGATATATGACACACTTGATGTAGGAATTTTGTGTTAAGAATGAGGATGTGATGATGAGCAAGTCTTGATGGACTTTGGGGAGTCCAGTGTTATTCTATGGTGTCGTTGAACCTTGTTGATGTGTGGCCTGAGGTATGGCCCTACGATATGTATATCGATGTTCAATTTTGAGGACGAAATTCTTTGTAGGTGGGGTGGATTGTAACATCCCGAATTTTATAAAAATAAGTGATTAATGAGAATGGCAAATGGTTGAATATGAGGATGATATATGAGAATATGTATTGAATATTATGAAAGTATTACATGTTTAATTTTAATGTCGTGATTGAGAAATATGTCTGGAAATTGAATGATTATCAGGGCTGTCATGAGTAGAAATGGGACGGAGGTATGGATGTATATATATATATATATGTAATATGAGAGTGAAAGATATGATTTAAGTGTGTGATTAATAAGTTGGGGTGAGAATTTCTGAGTAAGAATGTTTAGAACCAGTTGGATGTACCCCATATGACGTATGTGATGTGTTGGATATGAATAAATTGGTTTTGGATGTGATTTCATATGCTGAGTGGTGAGAGCTTTCATTTTCTGCGTAAGTGCTGATATTCTCGCTCAGGCGAGGATCCCCTGTATTGGTGGAATGGTCTTTGGACCAAATTCACCCAGGCGGGTGAGTTGTCCGCTTAAGCTAGCGGTATATTACGCAGTTAGAGGAGTTACTGGACGAATCTCGCTCAAGCGGGCATGGCCGCGCTTGAGCGAGCTAGCGAGGAAATGGTCACTGGACATTTTTCGCCCAAGTGTGTGTGAGTGGCTTGAGCGAAATTGTGAGGTCTGATGCTGGATGGTGCTCACGCAAGTGTGACTGGTATGGTTATGTTTTGACCGAGTGTATGGAGAGCAAGTGGGACTCTGGACGAAATTCCACTTGAGTGAGGACTTAGAAAATAATACATGATTTATGGTGAATTTCCGAGCGAAATTCCGAGTGACATATGTCCTAGTCTTTCCCTTCTGAGTGAATAAGGTATAATCCGAGCAGTTAAGATGTGAGTAAGTCTGAGTGGGACTTAATTTGGTAAATATCTTCGAGTAAGTAGAGGTCAGAGTAATTTCTGACTGGAACCAGATTGTGGGGGACCCCTTCTAAGGGAAGGGAGGTTTATGAAGTCTTCGAGTGGAGTCCCGAATAGGGAACTTCCGAGTTCAGCATAACCTATTCCGAGTGACTGACCTATTGGGTGAAAGGTCGGTCTCTGGAATATTTACCGAGTGGAATCTCATGTGAGTGAGGGCTCGGATTTGGAATGAGTTTACCGAGTGGTAGTTGTGTAAGAGAGGACTCAGTCTGGGCTGTTTTACCGAGTGAAGGACCATATGAGAGAAGAGTCGGTTTTGAAATAATTCACCGAGTGAGAACTGATTATAAGTTGAGTCGGTGTTGAGATGAATGGCTGAGTGGTAGCCGATTAGGTGTTGAGTCAGTTTTGGGAATGAAATGCTGTGAGTGATGTTATATACACTCCGAGTGAATGTTAAGTATAAATTCCGAGTGAATAAGATTTCATGTATTTTGAGTGGCTAAGTGTTAAGTAATTCTGAGTGGCACTTGATTATGGAGTTTATTCCTGAGGAATGAATGGTTAAGGTATTCTCCGAGTGAGAAGAGGTATGAATACCAAGTGGAAGACCCAATAAGTGGTGGGTCAGTTTTAGAGTGATTGCCGAGTGAAAGGCTGATTAAGAGATGACTCGGATTTGGATTGAAATTGCTGAGTGAGAGACTATGTGAGTATGAGTCGGCCCTGAATTACTTGGTTGAATGGAAAGTGGATCGGTCTAGATTATTATGTCAAGAGGGAAGCCGAGTGTGAGATGACTCTGATCCAGATGAATTTTGCCGAGTGAAAACCGAATGAATGTTGGGTCGGTTTTGGGGGAAATTCTGTCAACAGAAACCCGAGTGCTGGGAAGGATGACTTCTTGTCGGATTCGCCTAAGCGAATGGATACCTCGCTCAAGCGAACGAGTGTAGAAATAGATACTGGACAATTCTCGCCCGAGCGAGTGGCTAGTTGAAGGGGAACCTTGCTCGAGCGAATGCATTTGGGAATGCTTACTGGAACGTTTCCGCCTGAGCAAACTGAGACGCTCAAGTGAGATGGGGCTGTCTCGTTCAAGCGAATGTGGGTTTTGCTTGAGCGAGTGACACCCTGATAGTATTTTCCCCTCTTTTCTCTCGGATTGGGTATGTTGGCCCTTCTTTTCTCGGTTCCGATGGCTTGGACTCTTTTCCCCTTACTTTGTTAGATACCCGAGGGGATGTAAAAGGATATTAATGTAAATATAACATGGCATGATGGATTATGGGGCTGCCATCTTAATTACGATGTAACGGTGAGATTTTTTTTTTAGGGGAAGCAAATATTAAAACATAAAACTTTCACTTTCTTTCCACTTTCACGTCACTTCTTCCTCTCCTCTCTTCACTCTTCTTCTTCGTCTTCTTCCCTTCTCCATCTCCTCTTTTCTTCTCTCTAAAAACCAAAGCCGTGTGGAGCTTTCTTACCCTCTCCCATTTTTGTTTTCATGGAGGCTCAAAGGAGAAGCTCATGGTTGGATCTTCTTCCACTCTTCTTCTCTATTTTCATGCGGATCTCTCTTTTCCTTGGGAGCTCATGGCCAACTCTTGGTGAGGTAAGTTCCTCACCATTCTTTATGAGTTTATGCCCTAGATTTTGGGTTCTTGGTTTTGGGGGAGTATTATGGCATATGGGTTGTTGGGAGAGCATTAATGTGGAAACCCTAAGGTGGGGTGGCTTAAATGTGAGCCTTTATGAGTATCTAATAAGGCACTTAAGATTAATGTTGGAAGGTGATGAGAAATAAATGGGTATTAATGAGTGTTGTTGGGTTTTAGTGAAACCCTAACTCTAATAAATTGGGGAAAATATGAAATATAAATAGAATGTGGGTTTAATAACATTGAAGAATGATATTAATGCTGAGAGATGGCCATTGGTGGTGATTCATGAACATGGGCAAATGTTGTTTGGGTTTTGATGAAAACCCTAAGTGTGGTGACTTGGGAGTTTTTGGTTAAATAAGTGATTTCGATGATTTTTGATGTCTTAGAATAAATTGTAAGAAGGGAGTGAACCTTTAGAATCATTGGGATTAGTTAATGAGGTTAGTGATATTTTAGACTATGTTCATGAGGTTGTGTAAGATAATAAATGCTATAAGGATTTGTTAATTGATGATAGTCTTGATTGGGGCCAAAAGGCTTGTAATGAATTTGAAAGAAATTTTATAATGAGGATATTTGAAGGGTTGAGGTGAATTGAAAATACATTATGGAATGGATGAGATAATGATGTTATTGGGTTTAGTTGGCCTTTTAAGATCCAGAGGATCGTGGCTTTGGGAAAGGAATTCCCGAAGCCTAATACAATTGCATAAGTTGGTGTTCATCAAGTCTAGGACTTGATGTTGGGCTTTATGATAAGCTAGCAAATATTTAAGAATTATGAGGAATGCCTTGAGATGGCTTATTAATTATGTGTATGCATATGCATGTGGTATGTAGATTGTATTCCGGGTGATGCAATGGAGCATTTGGAGCATTGGAATCGTTTCGGCTCTTCCCTCAAGGTAGGAGAGGAGTTAACATTCAAATTGCATGAGTAAATTTAACAGTGATTGTTGTATGTGATGGATACTCATGCTTGCCTTGCCATGTATATGTATTGAATTAATTGAAATGGCAATTTGATAATTATTGAGAATTATTATGATACTCTTGTGATGGGTGCAAGTAATTGACTTGCATGTGTGTGAGGCAATTATGATTGTTATATATGTATATGTAATTCGTAATACCTTGTTGCCACATTGTGGATTAATATTATGATAATTGCTATGCCCTTTGATATCCATGTGTGGATTGTTATGAATGATGTTGTGGCTATTGAATGCCAATTATATGAATGATGTGTCTTGAAAGACTAGTACATAATTTTATGGTTATTGAAAATGCCACATTAAAAACTTGAAAACAATGACTAAGAAGCCAACAATGTTGAAATCCACTAAGGTGTATGGTGGTGTTGGTGATTATGATGATGATGTTTGATGAGTGGCATTTAGGATGCACAGAGTGAGACTGCATTTGCATTGCATTGCATCCATGGCATATCATAGCTGTCTATGTGGAATATTAGGGGGTTCTACTAGGCAGGCCCAGTGGGAGGGCGGCTCAGTGCACGAGCGTATTATGATTTTCCCCTGTGACTCAGTGTATGAGTCACGAAGCTGTCCATAGTTTGGTGACGAGGCACCCTATGTGGCGGGCCCAGTGGGCGGGCGGCTCTATGGTGAGCGAGTTTACCTCGGTGTCCGACCGGACACGGCTCTCTCGATGTATGTTTGGGAGGGGCCCGTAGCACTTGTGGTGTTTGAGGCCACGATGTTGATCCGCAAGTCACAGGGTGACTAGTGCTACAAATGGGCGATAGCGGTTTGGTACCAGTAAAATTATGATGGTGTAAGCATGCATAAATTGAGATATATGTGTACACAATTTTTTTACTGCAGTAGGGGCATAGTAGTACACCTATGCTTGTCCCACAACTGAATTAATATTATATTCCCACAGTCGGATCCGCATTTATTGTTGTCTATTCCATTGTGCATATGCACTAGCCATAAGAGCATTTGCATATAGCATGGTGGTATTCCAGAATATGATGATGATTGATGATGAATGAGATGGTGGTATGGTGTTGATGAGATGAGAAAATAATATACCGGAAGACCACATAAAAGTAAGAAAAGACATGAATTAATGAAATGATGATGATAATTTGTGAATGCCCTTGTTGATAAGTGGCAGAGTGATGGTGTATGTGATTGTGTATATGTTGTGCTTGTTTATGATATGAATTGCGGTTCATGAGGCTTGTATGCCTGTTATAATAATGAAATGACGAATGAATGATAATGTAATGATTTTATAGCAAAGCACACATGATGTTTGTATGCATATACACATGATCACAATATATATATTATTCGTCATTTTGAATGTATAACTCACTCTCCCATGTGGTCTCCTTTTTAGCCTTGTGATGCAGGTTGACATGGGGTGAGTTCGGATTTCTAGTCAAAGCTTTGGTGAAGGTAAATAGTGGTAATGGAAGTGCCTTGGCCGGCATCCTTTATGGTTCTTGTGTAATGAATGAATTCTGAAAATGTAGGCGATTTTAATGAATTTGAACATGTATAGAATGACCCTTCGGAATTGTGAATCATGGATATAAATGTAGTATGTAAGAGATGATTTGATGTGTATCAGAAGGATTAAAAATTGAAGGATGAGCATTGATGATTAATTCTTGAATGTAGTATGTGGTATGTGTAAGATAATTCTTGAATTTGTGGATGGTGAATAAATATGTAGAATGTAAGAGATGATTTACAGTGTATTGGGAGGATTAAAATTAAATGATGTATATTGATGATAGCGAAGGCTGGGAGAAGACTCCCGTGTGTACATGTATATATATATATATAGTTATACCTTAGGCTTTGCATGCTTATGGAATTAATTGTAGAATGATGATGGTTGTCTAATAGGCTTATAATATGCCATTGCGTGCTAGCCTAGCCTTTTCTCATATCGTCATATATGGGACTAGGCGTGTGCCCGGTATACTCATTCTTCCGCTGTATACTCTATTATTTTGTATACCTTTATGGGCAAACCATTTATCGATCCAGTTATAGATTACTAAATCTCACTCTTTGGTTTTCTGTGATTTGGGTCTTGATGTGGTCATGATGGTGTATTGGAAATGTTTTCAAACGCGAAAAATTTATTCTTAATTTTATTAATTATGACAATCACATTGGGATTCGAGTGTAGAAAATCAGGGGTGTTTTATAATGAGATGTGATGCAATGAATGACTAGTTGATTGTTTAATGGAAAATATGTTTTGATGCATTTGGAATATATATGGTGTGTTACTCGTAGTGGAATTGACATATATTTTGATGAATGGCAATATATATGCCTATGTATTGGTGTGTAAGATTGTGTATTTCACTACTAATGTTGATGATGATGTTGGTGATGAGAATGATGATATATTATGGTATAACACCTATGTTTGTTGATGGAAAATGATTGGAAATGATGATGCTGTTAATGTTACGATTGAATTGCTAAAGAAGACGTATATGCCACATACAAATATTGATCGAATAATATTGATCAAAACTTGAATTTACTAAGAGAAGGTGGTGATGATGATGATAATGGATGATTGATGAGTAGCATGGTAGGATATATAGTGTGAGATTGTATATGATTTGTATCTGTATCACATCCATGGCATATCTGCATAGCTACCGGTATGGAATGTTAGGGGTTCCTCTGGTTGGCCTAGTGGGAGGATGGCTCTATGCATGAGTATTTGTTTACCCTAGTGATTTAGTGGTAGAATCACGAAGTTGCCCATGCTTAATAATGAGGGATTGCATATGGTTGACCCGGTGTAAGGTGGCTCTTTGAGGAGCATGTGTCTCCAATGGTCTTGTTGGATCACAGTTGCCATGACAAGGTTCATGGTTTGGTTGCAACACCATTTGATGTCAATGTTATTTACCACTGTCATGGTGAAAATGATCGGTGTTCCATGATGGGCAATATGGTTTGCTACCAGTAAAATTAAGAAAGTGTGTACATAATTATCCTACTACAGTAGGAGCATAGTTGTATATCTATGCTTGAAACCCATATTGATGATTTATGTTCCTACATTCAGATCCATGTTTGTTGAGTATATTCTTATGCATATGTATTAGCCTAAGAGAATTTACATATACCCTAAATATATGCCAGAATGAGATTAAGATATGGAAATGGTGATGATTGATGAAAAGGTGAAACATTGAGAAGAGACAAATTATTAGTGATGAAAATTCTGTGATAAAACTCTCAAACAAATTGCAATAACCCATATTGGGTGGTAGTGGGAATTGATTGTGAATTGTGTATATGTTGGCTATGTGTGCCTATGGTGATAGAATGATCATTTGGATTATGTTTTTAGTGCTTGTATTGCAAAGCACATGATGATTTATATGCATATACAGATGATCGTAAATGCTTCGTTTCATCATTTCGAATATGATAACTCATTATTCCATGTTGTTTCCTTTAAAACAATGTGATGCATGACTCTCATGGGTGAGATGATCTTTTGAAAATGAAGTATTTTAGAGAAGGTAAAGTAGCTGTAAGCGAACGCCTTAGCTGGTAATTGATTAAAATATGGGCGATATATATCATTGGTGGTTATGTTTATATCATGGTATACATGACTCGATTCATTTTGTAAAATTACTCTATTCTTTTGAAGAACTAATTTATGGCCATGTGTTTTGTAAATAATGGGGCACATTGTGAATATGTGAGTTGGGTTTGACAATATGATGGTGTAAACCTTGATGGACATGATTATGGAATGACTTGTGAATCATGATTCTCATGCCTAACTATGTTTAATTATATGATTTAGTTGATCTTAGATTGGCATTTGATTTGAGCATGCGTTAATTTGAATGGCATTGTGATTTAGAACCATGAGTATTATGTGAATAGAGTTCAGATACTGATATCTGATAATCTCACTCAAGCAAGAGAAATCTCACTCAAGCAAGAATGTTGATGCATTAGTCTTGTTGTCTCTAGACCATTCTTGCTCAAGCGAGAGCATTTCCTATGGCGCCCTTAATCCTGTAATTAATAATAATGACAATAGCAAAACGAGGGTAAATTTTTCATGACTAAATGACCATCGAAATAAGGACACGACATTATTATGGAAGTTGCGTGATGCACAAATGAGGCATAGATGCTCATTGTTAATCTTGACTGATTCATGAGATTGAATACATATGGATGAATTCATGAATATGATTGATATGTTTGATTGTGTAAGTCCGGCCAAGTTCTTTACACTATTTCCTTCTAATGACGAATACATTGATATTATCTATTTGATATTGATATATTGAGTATGACATAACATGATAATGAATTGATGCCATGTATTGATCATGGATATGAAGTATTGAATATAAATTGACATGATGATAAATTTATACCATATGTTGATCATGGATATGATGTGTTGAATATGAATTGATATGGTAGTAGGCCATGAATGTTGAGACCTTTTAGTATATATTGAAATGGAATATTTGCTTAGGTGTCTTGTATAAGTTGTGCTTATGGCTTATAGCCAAAGTATGTTTATTGAATGTGAATGGTTCATGTGCTAGAGTTGATTGAATGGATGATGATGAAAGAACTCCCTAGTATGGGTATTCATGGGACGAAAGGATTGATTATGTTATTGTTGAAGGATGAATAGAAATGATTAATCATGCTAAATTTGGGAAAGATGAATTTTATATCCTTTGGCACAAAAACCTTGTATTATATGATGCAAGTGATTTACTATGTCTCCTTAGATTGAGAACACGAATATATGATAAAATGATTGGATGTGAAATTGTGTTAGCACATGATCGAGGTTGGACTCGGTTTCATATTTGTAAACCGAGTGAATAATTGATTTAATTTTGACCCACTAGATATGGTAACCCCGGATGATTTGATGTGATCTTGAAAGATCGAACCTTGGGGAATTAGACCCTATGGTGGTTTAGGCTCTATGTTACTTTGATAAGCCATGCTTAATGATGTTGTGTGTTGTGGGAGTATTCCACAATGGGTATTAAGTAACCCTTAGACTTTCTAAGTCTAGTGATTGATCGAACCTTATGAATTGTTGAGCCATTGTAAAATTAATTACAAGATAAATTTGATGAAGCTAGAGCTGTTATGAGATGAAATGCGAATAATGAATGTAAACCCCTAAGTAGTTGGCGAATAGTGATGTTGAATTCAGGGTATACTTTGGTATTGACTATGATATATGATTTTGTGGTGTGACTTTGGGCTAAATTGTGTTCCCTAGACCTTGTGATCATGAGAATAGCTATAGACTATGATATGATGTAGAGATGAAATGCGTGATAATAGATTGATAAATGGAAATTTGATCCTGTCATTACCCTTCCTTTTATTTTTGAAGTGGATATATTTAGGATAAAAATCGCATAGTGATGTGATATGATGTGGATTATATGTCCAGTTTATGGATTTTGGTTATGATCAGGGAGAAGGTCCACTAATGTGGGAACTTATTATATGATTGTGAACCCTACTTTAACCTTGAGGTTACATACTTGATGTGAGTTGGTGACTCATTTAGGTTTGAAATGAGGTATAGCCGATAATATGTGAATGAGACAAATGGTTATTAGGTTATTTGATTATGGCTTCTGGATGGATGAAGCCCGAGGATAGGATATTTACCCTGTGATGATTAGGAGTCAATTGGGAATATACCAATATATGGTTATGGTAATTGATATTGATGATTTATACGGCGTGATTGATACCGGATTATATGTAGTGATGACGTAACATGAACATGTTAAATTATGGACTTATGCGAATTGTCATTAAGACTCGTAAGGATTAGTAATATTTGAGCAAGTATGATTAATATGAGTGATAAGAATTGAAGGTACTTGTCCTAATATGACTTTACATGCCATAGGCATAGTGGCAACGGGCACTTATGCGCCGACCTCATGTATTTGTGGTAACCACTATAGGATTGGGACGCCTTCCTATATGTCAGATGTAGCAACACTTAGGCCGGACAGGTGTAAGGTTATAACTGCTTATGGTGAATGTTTGAGTCTATTTGGTGGTACTGATATGAATGTGAGTTGAGTCGAATGAATTGAGAATTGATGAGTTATGACTCACTTTGGATATATGAGATTTTATGCTTAGGACAAAAAAATGATGATGATTATGTCTTGATAGACTTTGGGAAGTCCAATACTATTTTATAATGACACTATACCTTGTTGGTGTGCGGCCTAAAGTATGGCCTTACGATATATATGTCGAGGTTAAATTTCGAGGATGAAACTTCTTTTTAGGTGGGGTGGATTATGACATCCCGAATTTTATAAAAATAATTAAATATGAGGAATAAATATTAAATAATTATAAATGGGTTAATAAGTGTCCCAAAAATATTGAAATAATTAAATTGAGATTTATAAGGATTATTTATAATTTGTTAAGGCTTTAAGAGTTAAAATTATACCTGGTTAAAATATGGGTGTCGGACCAAGTATCTCTGATTGAGATGTCGTTGGTCAGGGATGTTAAGAATATTATAGGGAGTTCGAATATATATTCAGAATAATTTTTGGATAAGGTATTGAGCCCGAACAGAGATCCTGTTTATGGTTTTTGAACACCCATGGCTTTTGTTTATGGTTTTTGAGTTATTGAGGTATTATGATGGGAGATTGGATGTTATTTGGGTGAATAATGGCTTTTGGAACCAAAACCCTAGGTTAGAAAACCACTGGGGATTGTTATTGATGTTGATGATGATTGGAATATAATGTTCTTAGCCTATAGATGTTTGAAATGATGCATATAAATGGTTGGAGTTAATGATGGTGAATCTTGATGAAAACCCTAGAAATTAGGATTTTGGGGCTTTGGGAAATTGATGAGAAAATTGTGAGATATTGATATTGGGATGATTATATATATATATATATATGAGAATGAGTCTTTGAATGGGTAAAATTGATTGTTGATGTTGAGATATTATTAGGGGAGCTTGAACAATGAGAATGTTAGAATGATTGTTATTGAATTTTAATGAACCTTGACCCTAAGATTTAGGAATGTGTGTATTATGGCTAGAAGAAATGGTCTTTTGAGAAGTGAATATGAGGTACTCAAGGTTAGGTGATGATTTGTATGATCATAAATGATAGTGAAAATGGTAGAGAACCTTTGATGGTGAAACCTATAAATAGGTATTGATGTGAGTATGAAAATGGGGGATGTGAGCACTAAACCATGATGGTTGTTATGGGGTAAGCAAATAAAGAAGATTGTGAATTGATGAGGTCTTAGACCATTTTGTGTGCCATTGAAAATTATTGATTGATAATGGTTTGAAAGGAGCTAAGAGGCTCATGATGAATTTGAATGGCAAATGGATAGTTTAAGTGATGGTGAAAGAGATGTGGTTGTTGTTAGGTATGATTAGCCCTTTGAGACTTAGAAAATCTTGGTTTTAGAAAAGGAATTCCCGAATCCTAACACAAGTATGTGAATAGGTGTTTCAACAAGTCTAAGACTTGATATTGGACTTTAAGAGATGTTGCCAATTGTTTAGATTTATGATGGTGCCTTGTGATGGCTCATAAATTGAATACACGTATATTTATGTGTGTTGATAGGAGATTATATTTCGGACAATATGGAAAAACTTTCGAAGCATGCGAATCATTGCGGTTCTTCTCTCGAGGTAGGAGAGGAGTTTACATTTTAATTGCATGAGTAGAATGATTGATGATTGATGGCTATATGACTTATACTCATGCTTGCCTTGCCATGATTATCTTGAATGGTGATTGATAATGTGATGGATGATAGGCTTAGACATTTGTTGAATGTTTGGGAATTGCATATATATGAGATGATTATGAATATTTAGTGGTCTTTTGATGAATATAATTTATTTGTTGATAGAAACCCATGAATTGGTGAATTACTTAAAGATATGAGCTTGTGTTTTATGATTTTCATGCATAATTAAGGAACTAATAGGGCCATATTGAATTTTAGTATGTTTGGATGCCGTGGAATGGTTCCAATAGTGCCTATGCATGATTTAAAACTTGTAGAAACTGGAATGGGCCAATTCCATTGAGAATTGACCCTTGAGTTGTAGAAAAATGCCTTAAAATGGGCTAAACACATTTATGCACATAAGTTCCTCATTTTTGGGAATTGTTTAGTGCGGCCAGTGGCCACACATCACAAATGATATATATAAGTTGGTGTTAAAATTTGGTAGAGTTTAGAGTTGATATGAAAGAGTTAGGTTGCTTAGAAGTTGAAAAATTAAGCAAAATCTACATAATTGCTGTCTTGAATCGATTCAAGGGCCACTGGAAGTGTTTGAATCAATTCACACAAGTTTTGAATCGGTTCAAAGCTCTCTGGAAGTGCTTGAATCGATTTATATGGGCTTGAATCGATTCAAAGCCTTGTTATGGCCACTATTAAGCTATTTTTGGCCCGTTTGAGCATCTTAATAACATTTTTGGCTTCCGACTTCTTCATGAGAGTTGTAGATAATTATGTTACGGAGGTGTGAAAATTGGTCTTGCCTTATTTGGAGTTATCTAGCTCTCATTAGGCGTAAAATACCAGACCCACTGCATTGTAAAACTCAAGTTTAAGAGGGTTTTGAGCCCAACTTTTTATGGTTATCAAATTGAGACTAATAAGTGATATTTGTGACATGTCCCACTATTTTTAAGACTAAAAAGGAACTTCCCTCCTATATCTTAATGTTGAAATTATCATGAGCTTATTACTACCTAAAACCCCATTTTATGTAAAAACAAGAGATTGTATTAGGGGCATATGATGATGTGTGTCTTGGTGGTGTTTGATATTGATTGAGACATTGGAAAATGTGTATGTACCTATGATATGTTATGAAAACATAAATGTACACCACTAATGATATGTTATGATGTTTGACAATGAAAAGTTAAATGATGTAGTTGTAAGACATACCCTTGTATCATGATGAAACTAATGAGGGGATGATTGCATGACATTGTATTTATTATAAATCGATGAATCAGAGATGATATCAATAATGGATAATGATGGATGATATCATTGATCTTTTCCTTGAATAAAAGGATAAGTGTTATTATTAATGATTGTTGAATGCCATTGTGATGAATACAAGTGTGATCTTGTGTATGTGTGGTTTGAATTATATTGATGAATTGTTGTAATACCACACTAATATATAAAACAATGGTAATGATTAATGAGATGAAAATCCACTAAGAAATTATATGGTGATGTGATGAATGTTATTGATGATATTGGTGCCATTGTGATTGTTGCAAGTATTGACTTGCATGTACGATATAAAATGTGTTAAAATGAAATGCCATACCTAAAGCTTGAGAACAATGGCTAAAACCAACGATGTTAAAATCCACTAAAAGATTGTACAATGGTGTTGGTGTTGATGATGATGATTGATGAGTGGCATGATAGGATGCATAGTGTGAGAATGCATTGATTGGCATTTGTATCCATGGCATATCATAGCCGCCGGTGTTGGAATGTTAGGGGATTCCCCTGGCCAGCCTAGTGGGAGGTGACTCGGTGCATGAGTATACTTATTTTACCTTATAACTCGGAGTGCAAGTCATGAAGCCGCCCATGCATAGCTACGGGGAGCTGCATGTGGCCGACCCTGTGGGGGTGGCTCTTTGATGAGCAAGTGTCCCCGGCGGTCCTATGGATCACAACCGCCATGGTATGAATCATGGCCAAGTGTTGCAAGATGGGCGATGCGGTTTGGTACCTGTAAAACATAATGATATGCCTGCGATTGGTGTTATATGTGTACACATTTTACTACTGTAGTAGGCGTATGGTTATATGATCATACTTGACCCACAAATTGGTGTTTATTCCCACAGTCAGATCTGTAATTGTTGATGTCTATTCCATTATGTATATGCATTAGCCAAAGAGCATTTGCATATAGCATGGAGATATGCCAAAAGGTGATGATGATTGATGATGATTGAGATTGAGATATGATGATGATGAGATGGGTAAATGAACACCTAAAAGACAACAGGTGAAATATGAATACAATGAAAAGATATTGAATGTGATGGTGTTGTATGTGATGGCCCAATGTGATGAAGGGCTTGTTTGTCTATGGCTATTGACAATGATATTGGCCCATTGTGGCATTGAGAAATGATGTGTATATGTAGTTGCTTTGCTATGAATTAATTGATAAACATGATATATGTATATTGTTCGAATGAACAGTTTATGATGGTTATGGATGATTTTAGCAAAGCATACATGATGTTAATATGCATATGCACATAATCTCAATTGTGTTCATATTCGTCATTTGAAATGTATAACTCACTCTCCCATGTTGTCTATTTTTAGCATTAATGTAGGAATATCATGGGATGAGGATATTTTAAAGTAGAGCTTTTGCGAAGGTAAATAGTGGTAACGGAATACCTTGGCCGGCAGCGATTTCAAATTATCTCATTGTGAATAAAATGTGTATGGTGATGTTGATAACTATTAATATTAGTGGATGTATTACAAATGATGATATAGATGGACGATGTATCGATATTTGGGGTATTTGAATTCATACCCACTTGATGAATAAAATGATGTTAGATGTGTAGCCCACTTTGGGAATGCATAGGTGTTGATGATACATGATTTGAGGTTGAATTGAATGTTGTCGATTATGGAATATCAATATTGGAGATGTATGTTGCATGACCATATATATATATATATATATACATATTCTAGGCAACTCATGTTTATAATTTATGTGCAAGATTGGTTGCGGCCTAATATGGCTTGTATTGTATGGTTGCATGTTTTGCCGAGCCTTTTCTCATATCTTCATATATGGGACTAAGCGTGAGTCCTGTATACATATTCTTCTTCCACTGTAAACTCTGTTATTTTTATACACAATCATGGGCGATTTATTTTATGATCCAGTTATAAAACATTAAATCTCACTCTTCGGTTTTCTATGGTTCAAGTCTTGGTGTAATCGTTAAGGTGTTTTAAAATAATTTCAAACATGAAAAATTTATTTGTATTTTTATTAATTAATTCTCTTGATTACATCAGGATTTAGGTCCACAAAACCAGGGGGTGACAACATGAATATCATCACTATCACAATGGCATCCAATTACATTTATCCAAGCATCATATAATGTTAGATACAAAAGAATGGCCAATACACATTACCAATATAATAGAGATGTGATCCTCAAAATAATATTAACATCACCATTCATTCACATTGCCATTTACATATCCATAAAGTCACTAATGATCAATATTGTAGACCAAAGAAATCCTTTACAAGTAATTACCTTCTCCAAAAACTTTGATTCAAAACATAATCTCATCCCATGATAATCCTGCATCACAATGCTAAAAGAGACAACATGAGAGAGTGAGTTATACATTCAAAATGACAAATCCGAATACATTGTGATCATGTGTACATGCATATAAACAACATGTGTGTTTTGCAACATAATCATCAATTTATCACCAAGCCTTCATCATGATATCATCATAGGCATACACGTCTCATTATTTACCACTCATAGCAAGCACATACACATTCACATTGCCCTTTATCATCATGGGCTATCATAAGTATCAGCATCAACTTTTTACATCTTTCATCAATTCACACTCTTAATAGGTTACCATTTTTCTTGGCCATCTCCAAATCAAATTCCATGTTTCTATGGCTAATGCATATGTCATAACATGAAATGCATATGCAACGGATCTGATTCGAAATAATTCACATGTGTACTCAAATTAACAAGCATTCGCAACTGTAACACCCTAAATTTTTACAAATAGTAATCCCAAAACAACGAGGAAATTTTATTTTTATTTTTATTTTTATTTTTTTTTTCAAAAACAGCCACGAATCATTTGACACAGAAGGGAAGAAGAAGGCGAGGGAAGTAGAAGAGCATTCACACGCATATGACAAGCAACAGGGGAATTAGGACTGAGACCAGTCTATTCGGTTCGGTGTGACGCTCCAGCGTCTGGGCGGATTCCAGGACGGAAGGTGACTCACTCATCCGTTGTCCAACACCGCCTGAACGATGCCACAACGGATGGAAACTCCTCAAGCAAACCTCACATCAGCGTCCACTCGCTCTCACAGGACAAACCTTTCCTCGAGGAAACTACTGGGTGCTCAGCATAAGGGAACAGGTGAGGGAAGGAGAAGGGAGATGCACATGTGTAGTAGTTTGTGGAGGAAAGGGGGCCTGAACTCATTCCGCCCAATTCAACTAGGTATGACAACGTCTGGGCGGACTCAACCACAACGCCCAAGTAGGGGTCAACACCGTTGTCTGGGACGCATTAACGTAACAACGGAGGGGAAGGGTATTTGGGCGGTGTTCCACACTGACACCTACTCGCTCCAGCGCGAGTCCTCACGCTTGGGCGAACCATTCTAGTCACTCGGAACTCCATAACTTAGCCTTCCAATTTTAACCATACGGCGACACTTATACTCTACTCGGGAACTGAGGGTTATCCCACTCGGATTCCAGAACTCCTTCTCACTCGGACTTACATCTTTCACTCGGGTTACCGATGCCTTACACTTAAGATCCAATCCACTCTAAACCACCGTTCGAGCTTCTCTCTCCGAGGGGAATCACTCGAGATTTTCACTCGGGAATACCAATTCTTCCTCACTCAGGATTTCATACTTACTTTTACTCGGAAATCCTCAGGCCTATAATCATTCGGGGAATAGCGACTGACTCACTCGGCGTACTACCATTTAATCACTCGGATTATAATTACCCTACGCTCATAAGACATCCTCATACAGTCCTCTTCACCGCTCAACATCACTTACAGTATAGAAGAACACACAACATATACATATATAAACGAAAGCATTCATATAATTACAAGAACTTCATCATGACTTCTGTTATCCCAAGCTGTCAAGTTTTAGCGTAAGGACTAAAACCAAAACATGAGCCGGCCAAGGCTTAACAAAACGTTATACACAGTATTTATACATATATACATATACACATGTAGATATATGTTCCAATAGCGCTCGGATTCATTGTCCTGCACTCGGCTCCTCCTTCATTCTTCCTTCCGAGAGATGTTCACTGAAAGTGTAGCCACTGCAGGGGTGAGCTTTTACATGTAAAATGACAATCAAGGACTCGGTATCAGTGTCAGTATGCACATTCACATCCATTCAATCGTTTTCAAATTAATTAAGGTTAGGCACGACAAAATGACATTTGAGACACACATACAACATGTCGCAACCTGGGTCGCGACGACGCGGCGAACAAGAGAGAATAGGTGAAACAGGGAGTCGCCACCAACATTTTTATCCATAGGAAAAACATTGGGAAAAAACTGAATTCAGTAAAGCACTGGTTTTAAAAATTGAATTGAAATCCAAGTTCGGGAGTCGGTTACGAGTAGGGAAGGTATTAGCATCCTACATCGCCTGTCAATGACAGTACCAAGACTGAAAGCACGACATAAATAGCCTTAAATAAAACATGGTTTCTTCCCTTTTATTTTGAAAATGATAGAACGGAGTAAAGGACTGTACAGACATAGAAGGCCAAAGCGAGGTTAATGGGACGTTCTTGTCCGAATTAAGCTCGACTTCGATATAAGACAGAGGGGGTGAGAGAATGCCAACAAGACGTCGCGTCTAAATTGGACATCCTCGGATAAAAGGATAGGGATAGGAAAGGGATAAGCGGGACGTCTTGTCCTAAGTACCCCTTCCCTATGAAATTATGGCGAGGCTTGGGCAAAAACTATGGGGAAACCAACAAGACGTCACGTCTAGATTGATTTTCACGGAAGTGACCGAAAAAGGAAGTTTGTGAAGGAAATATAAAAAGTAAAACAATAAATCAGCAAAAAAAGGAAATAAGAAAGACGGGCCCGACAGGGGTTAAAGTCCTGCTCCTACGTATTCTAGAATTATCAAGAAATCAGGGTTACGTAGTTCTGAATGTAGCTATTTTTAGGAAGGAATCTGAAAGATATTGGTGGATATCATTAAAGAGGAGGATCCATGCAAAGCGAAGTTCTTCGCACGTGCACGAGTCTTAAGAGGGTTGTGTAGACAGGAGTGCTCCCGTACGACACTAATTTTTTTTTTTACAAAATCGCCCTTTTTATTATGTCAACTTATTATGGAAAAGAATAAAGACATTAACAGCGCAAACTAATGGAACGCAGGCAACTACAACCAACACACAGCAAACTCACAGGAAAGTAAAAAAAAGGGAACTGGAAGCAAAGAAATAAGGAAAGGAGTGGAACCGGTGTGCCGAGCTGAGAACCGATGTGGGAGGTTGAGCACGGTGACGGTGTCAGACTGATTTCGAACTCGTACGCTGGCAGGGACAATGGACCGGAGTTGGACCTGAGCTGGAAATCCGAAGGTCACGACCGGTGTTGTAGGGAGTTGGTCCGGGGTGAACGCTGTTGAGCAGTAACGAAGATTGGCAATGTATGGGAGTTGGAACGGAGTCAGTTTTGTGATGACGAGGTACGTTCGGGATACGGACGGTGTGAGAGCAGTGGCTTTGTATTAGTGAAAAAGAGAAACTTCAAACCCTCTTTCGAACAAAGGGGTCCCTTGTGGTGACTAAGGCAAGTCACTGGTTTCAGGTGGGGAAGTCAATTAAGGACCTTGAGGAATCAGAGAGAATTTCCAGAGTTTTCTCGCGTAGAGGGAGAATCTGAAGACCAACCCCTTGAGCTTCCTTGGTTGGGGCATTTATAGGGCCTTCGAGTCATGGGCTGAGGGTTTTGGGACAACCAGAAACCCCACTCACCCATCTGTATAGTGGTGTACAGCTCTGGCCATTATCATTGGTGGGGAGCAGGGTTTTCAGTGGGATTTTTTAATTGCCCACTTCCGCCTCCCTGTCTGCCATTTTCTAGGGAGTGCGATTCCAGGTCACCGCGCATAATCTTCCGACCTCGTCTCTCCGTTGTCAATTTTGTGACACCGGTTAGCAAAGCCATTGGTTGGACGGAGTCTCCACTGATCCGATGTGGGGCCTTAAGAACCATTACCTGTGTCCTCACACCGACTGAATCTTTCAATGTAATCACAGGGGCCGGTGTTCTCCTTCCTGGTCCGGATTTACTACCGGCCGGTGTGTATATTGTGACCTCGGTCCGCCCACGAGATCGTCTTACTTGGACCGGACTCGCTCGTCTTTTGGTTGTCAGATCCGAGACATCGGCCATTAAGGGACTCCTGAGATGAGGACGTTGGGCTGAGTTGAGGCGAGGACGAAGGTTTGGGCGGAGTTGATGTTAGCTAACACCGTCTGTGGAACGTTGTGTGAAGAGGGCGGAGTGCCACACCGTTTATGGGACGGTGTGTGAAGAGGCGGAGTTCCACACCGTTCATGGGAAGTATATGAGGGCGGAGTGCAAATGAGGGCAGTTGGCGGAGTGTTGAGGACTCATGGGCGGAGTTGAGGTGCGGTGTTAACTTAAGCCTTATCCGGTGTTATAGAACTTCAAGGCTGAGTCCGGTGTCATCGTAATTTGGGCCGGACCGAAAGAGGTGTTCACACAACACACACAGGTCTTCCCCACACTCGGAAATCATTCATAACACTCCACACACGTTATACGTACTACTCTAATCAACCTCATATCTACATGCATGCCTGCGGATCTGACTCGAGTGATGACTTTCAGTTACAGTTTTCCCCTCTCCTGGCCCCTCATCCTTCAGCTCTTCCCGCGTGGTACCGGCCTCCCATTGGCGTCTCGAGACTCTTCTCTAGCTCCTACGGCTACCACGAGCTCCTTCGGAATCTAGCCGAGGTCTGTAACTGGAAGTCATTCCCTCGGGGCTCTTGACCTTCCACGGGTCGCCCCACTCTTACACATGCAGCTAAATGCATTTACCAACAAGCGTCATCACACCACCGATACCTCCTTCGTAACCATTAAGTAGGAACAGATTCAATGCAACCGTTATTCGCTTTATTATTTACACCAATATGTTCAACCATCAGCAATCAAGTAATAGCATCTGACAAATCAACTAACGAGCACACATTCATATTCTCACAGTGTTAACAAAGATAGAACCATGCATATCATTCGTTATTATCAATACTAACATACTACTTCACCACCATCTAGATTACAAGCATTTACTGTTTAACCACTATAAAACACACGGAATCCAGAATCTTCAATCATGCATAGGATCCAATCATCACAAACACATGCACATACACTCAAGCAGTACATTCATCCGGTACCGTTCATGGACCATGCATTTAACATGCAAGCGCCCCCTACCTACGAAAGGGACTTCAAGAAGCTTTTCTGCTCTTCGACGTTGAATCTGACGCCCTTCTACTGATTCGTTCAGCCTTTCTCCACTCCGTCGTACTCTGCACTTGGTTCGGAGTTGGGGTGTTGTTCTTCCTCTGCTTCAACGATCGTCCTTCACCTGCCGGGGCTCTGACCTTCTTCCCGCACTGTCGTCGTGACGAACAGAAACAGGGGAAAGGAAAGAAGATGGAGACGAAGAAGAAAAAGAGAGAATGGAGTAGTGGGAGAAGTTTTTTGCACCCACGGTGATACTGAATACGCACCTATATACGCATGCGAGGGGAAGGAGTGGGATGGGAAAGCGTGAGTCGCAGTCCACTCACACCTTCCGCCAATCACAGACAGCCACATCCCATCAATTGAGTCCAATTAACTTGTCATTAACTCTCAAGCTATATTGATTATGATTAACAACTAATTCTTTACTTTACTTTCAATTTTCTTATTATTTAATTTTTATTCGGTATCTAACTTCAAAACTGGGATGTTACAGCAACCACGTATAATTGCTTAAGTATTTGTCCCCCCACAAGGGTCCTTCTCACAAGATCCCACAAGACCTCAATTATTTCCACATGCTAAGTGATCACAACCACGTATAATCATTTAAATATTTATGCCCCACGTAAAGGCCTTTTCTTACAAGATCCTGCAAGACCTTAATCCTTTCAACATGTCAAGTGATCGTAACCACGTATAATCATTTAAATATGTGTCCCCCATGCAAAGGTCCTTTTTCACAAGATTCTGATGGACCTCTGTCATTTCAACATGTCAAGTGATCAAACTCATGTATAATATGATATGCCATGCATTCCATGAGATGCAAGAATGCACATGCTAGCCTCAGCTTCACATGAGTTTCTCACCCTCTCACTTAGGGGTACATTTTATACTTAACGTTTCAATTATTGGCATGCAATAAATCACAATACTCTCTAAGGCATACAATTTATCACAAAATCCTCTAAAGCATCAATTCACTTATTCATAATATAATAGCCATGGAGTCACAATCATATCAATCCACCCATGGGAATCAAGAGGGCATATCAACAAGTATACTTCAAATGTATAACATCAATATATTTGCCAATCTAAAATTAAACCCTCAATAAGATTCAATCTCATACCACTTCACAATAGAAGTAGCACATCCATTCAAGACAAATATATAAGTATGCACCAATATATACATTGTCAACCCACAATTCTTAGTGGATTTCAATTTCGATTGTCTTGTCATTGTTTCAAGTTTTAGTGTGGCATTCACAATCTCTTTAATCATCTTAATTTTTCAACATTATTTTTAATTCACTAATTGATAACAAACACAATGACATTCAATCATTGTCTAAATATTTTTATCATCACTCATGGGTATGTCACACAACCACATCATTCAATTTTCATCATCAATTATCATATCTCATTAATAATTATGAAACATACATGGTTTTCACAATATGACATAGGCACACACTTTTGACAAAATCTCAAGTAACTATCAATCACCACCAAGGATACACCACATACACATATTCTAAATGCAATCACATAACTTCCAAGCACATCATCATCACAATATCAATCATCACATCATTCCAACATAGCTATAGCAAGGGAAATATGAGCAACATCATATACACTAATCATCAATTATTCAAATCATGCATTTAGAATATAAACTTTTCTCCTACCTCAAGAGAAGTAGTCTGAATGGTTCGACGGTCCTGCCTCGTCGTCCGGAATAGGATCTACATATAAATACACACATAGACTCAATCAAATGGCCATTCAAGGCATCACCATAAATTCTAAATATTCAATATTACATTATAGATTTGACAACATTCCTTAGACATGTTATAAACATCGTTTTCTATCTTTGTTAGGTTTCAAGAATTTGTTCCCATTAATCCATATTTTCTATAATTAAATGACTACAACAAGAAACTCCTAAGTCACCAACACACACACCAATTACTACTTGTACTAATTCCACTAACTTAGTGCTTGCCACATTTCCTTGATTTCTTAAATTCCCAACATCCATAATTAGTGTCAACTATTCCAAAATTCATTTCCTTATCCAAAATCACACTTAAGACAAATGAATCCCAATTCATCAAGTTTTGCGAAAAGACTTAATTTCCACATGTTAGGGTTTTTATCAACAATTGTCAAACATCAATTCCAACTATTTCTTTGCATTATTTAGGCATCTTTAAGACAACAACACTATATTCACATTACCATCAACAACAACAAAATTCCCAACGGTCATCTACCCTAGGGTTTGGGTTCCACATGCATTCTTTCTTCAAAACAACACTTAAACTTCCACTATAATACTTCAACTACCTCAAAACCACCAAGACAAGCCATGGGATACTAAAAAAGCACTTACCTCTTCACCAAGAATAATGAAGAACATGAAAATGAGAGGAAGAGAAGATGAGACAATCAAATATTAGCTTCAATGTGCCTTTAATGCCTCGTGAATCCATGAAAACCAATTAATTTTGATTGGAAATGCCAAAGGAGAGGGTGGACAGTTTTGCTTCCAAAAGGAGGAAGAAGAAGATGAAAAAAATGAAGTGAAATAGGAGAGGAGAAGAGGCACATGGTAATAAGGGAAAGAAAGGAGAAAGAAATTTGCAAAATTAGGTGTTACCCAATAGACAATGCAATGCCACCTTTTGCTTTTACCATTGGTCAACAATTCCCTTTATCCAATGAACAAAAGTGAGTAAAGGAGAGTGGGAAAATTCACACGATGATGAGAAGAGAAGACATGAGATTTTACACTTTCTCTTATTTCCATTCCACTCGTATTTTTGTGATTTGTTAACATATGTCGTGTCTGTATAAATATCCTCTCAAAACCAAAAATTATTTTAATCATATCACCATAACTACAATAAATTTCCCATCATCCTAGACCCATCAAATGGCTAAAATTATTTAATGGGTCCCACACTATCCGTTCAATTGTCCGATTTCAGTAAATTATAATTTATGAATAAATCACAATTAGTGTCTAATTGATTTTTCCACATACATTGGACCATAAATAATTAATTATAATCATTGAATAAATTTATTTCTCTAAAATTTGGGATGTTATAATTTAACATACCTAATTCAAACATATGCGGATATGCTTCCATATATCATCTTCACGTTTCCACGTGAGAGTCTTAACATTACCATGTTTCTAAGCTACCTTCACCAATGGTACCAACTTATTCTGTAATCTCTTAACAGAATGTCCAACACACTTTTGTGAGCTTTCTCAAGCAAAAATTTTCTTAAATCACCATTGGATGGAATATAAATTCGGCCCTTAATACACCAAATACCATCAGAACCTTCCAACAACATCAAGTCCTTTCCACCAGCTTAAGTTTCTTTCAACTCAATCAAATACTCACCAGTTAATTATTTTTCTTTCACTGCTTCAAAGAACTTATTACAAATTTTCAAAGTAGCCAACGAAATCTTATTTAAGGTATGTATCTCTACACCAACATGCAAATTATGAAACTGCTCAATCAGTTCCATTTCCTTCACCATCATAGTTGAAACATGTAAAGATCTCAAAGCATCGGTTACAACATTCACTTTTCCAGGATGGTACTTCAATTTGAAGTCATAATCTTTCAATAATTCAATCCACCATCTTTGACTCATATTAAATTCCTTCTGATCAAACAAATATTTAAGGCTCTTATGGTCACTATAGACCACAAACTTAGAACTATACAAATAATATCGCCATAATCTCAAAGCAAAAACCACCGGAGCCAATTAAAGATCATGAGTTGGATAATTAGCTTCATGCGGTCGTAACTATCTTGAAGCATAAGCTATCACACGTTCATTTCGCATCAACACACATCCAAGTCCAAGCTTGGAAGCATTATAATAAACAATGAAATCCTCTTATAAATTAGGCAAAGCCAATACAGGTGTAGAGGTAAGTCGTAGCTTCAACTCTTGAAAACTTTTCTCACATTCAGGTGTCCAAACAAAAGGTTGGTTCTTACGATTCCATTTGGTCATAGGTAAAGTGATACGAGAAAATCCCTTAATGAATCTCTGGTAATATCCAGCTGGACCAAGAAAACTTCAAACTTCAAAAATAGATTTCGGTCATTCCCAAGCCATAACAACTTCTACCTTTGATGGATCGACAACAACGCCATCACAAGAGATCACATGACCAAGAAATGAAATCTTATTCAACCAAAATTCACATTTAGAGAGCTTAGCATACAATTGTTTCTCTCAAAGGATAATCAACATAAGGCAAAGATGCCTTTCATGCTCTTCATGGCTCTTAGAGTACACCAAAATATCATCAATGAACACCACTACGAGTTGATCAAGATACTTATGGAAAATGCAATTCATGTAGTCCATGAAAATTATAGGAGCATTTATCACATTGAATGGCATCACCACATACTCATAGTGGCCATATCATATTTGGAAAGCTGTTTTAGGAATGTCATTGGTCTTTACCCTAATTTGGTGATATCCAGAACGCAAATCAATTTTGGAAAATACAACAACACCCTTCAACTGATCCAACTGATCATCAATGTGAGAAAGAGGATATTTGTTCATAATAGTCAATTTATTAAGTTTGCGATAGTCAACACACAATCTCATGTAGCAATAGTCAATTTATTGAGCAACCACGATTTGATACCACCCAATGTGACGCCCTTAATACGGTAATTAATAATAATGATAATATCAAAATGAAGGTAAATTTTTCATGACTAAACAACCGCTGGAATAAGGACACCATAAGTAAAAGAGAATTATTTGGATGAAAAACCCTTATAATCGCACATGGAAAGAGTTTAAAGTCAGTGGAAGAGAAATGTGTGTGTAAGGGTATCCATCTCATCCCATATATTGTCACACCTCGATCTCCATAACCTGAATCCGATGTATTAAAATAATTGATTTAATAAAAATACGAGTAAATTTTTCATGTTTAAAGAGAGGTCTATCACTCCATAAATTACACCAAATCTGAATCATAGAAAACAAAGAGTGAGAGCTTAAAGATTTTTAACAATCTGGATCGATAAAGTAAAGCCCTATTGTGTATACGAAATAGTTTGAGTTTACAGCAGAAGGAATATGCATACAGGGCAATACGCCTAGTCCCATATATGGAGATATGAGAAAAGGCCCAAAAACAAAAAAGGAAATCAGGAAAATGAAAAAAATCACATAAGTTGTCACTAGACCAACCAGCATAGGTACGCTGGTTCCTGGCGTACCCACGCCCAGTAACCAGCTACCAACAGAAACCAAGCGCTTTAACGCTCACCCCAGCGTGCCAGCACGCAAGACCTCTAGCGTGCTTATGCCCAGCCACTGTCCAAGCACCATCCAATCACCCAATCATGCAGCGTGGGCACGCTCCTGAGTCCAGTTAATCAGTGTGCCAACGCCCAAGTCAGGCGTGCTAATGCCCAGGTCAGGCGTGTTACTCCCAGGGCTGCATCGTGAACTAGTATGCCAGCGTGCCTACGCTTAGTCACTGGCCATCAGACCCTTCTGTAGCTTTTTGCACCCAATGTTTTCGCCAACTTTGGATCCCCTTTTCACTAGGCTATTCAACTCTAATTTATGTGAGATTTTATACACAATACACTACCCAAATATTGATTATATGGTAAAGTTTCATGCCCAAATCCTACCCCGATCAAAATCTAAGCTATAGGGTTGTTTTACGTGTATTTTGAGCATTTTACCGGGTATATCAAATCATAAATGACTAAGTCTCAGTTCAAATTTCTAGGGACCTACATTCATATGTGTATAGGTGACTTGTTCCAATAAGTCTCATCCAATAACTCCATTCCTAAATTAAGATATACTCTTGTGGCAATTTATGCACTTTCTAGCTAAGCCAAGCATACTAAATTGCTAACTAGGCCTAATTGGCCACAACCACTCATACACACAAGTCATATGTATACAATATAAGCTATGAGCCACCCTTATTTAAGGTCTTAGCCATTCCATAGGAATACGACCTAACTATTTCTCAGTGTTCATACACATTAGCATTTCAAACAACATAATTACTCACTCGTGCCTCATAAACGGTTGTAATTCATAATCAACATGATCCATCCATAACGTAGGCATAAATCAAGTATTACAATTGTCAACATACATTGTTAAGGTCATAACCAAAATAAGCCATACAATACCAAGGTCTAATTTTCACGAATGACCTATAAAATGAATATTCACCATCCGAATACATAATGAGCATATATCAACATCATATGCTATACAAAATCATTGGTCGTGGGTCAAGGCATTTCCTATACAACTAATTTACCTTTATCATCAAAACATACACTTCCAAAACTAGGTGTATCTCACCCCATGCATACCCTGTATCACAAGGCTAAAAATAGACAACATGGGAGAGTAAGTTATACATTTCAAGTGACGAATATGAATATATTTGTGATTGTGTGCATATACATTCAACGACATGTATACTTTGCCTCAATATATCAATTATCATCATAATTACATCATTCCATTGGCATACTCATACACAATCATACTCTATGAGTCATAGCAAAGTATATAAGCATACAAACATTTATGCCCCTCATTATAGTGGGCTAACACATACAACATCTCCATACACAAAGGTAGTTCTTTGTATTCATATTTTATACATTGTCTTTAGGTGTTCTTTCACCCAATCTCAACCATCGTCATATCTCATCACCATTGGCATATCTCCATGCCACATGCAAATGCTCTTAAGCTAACGGACATGCACAACGGAGTTGACAACAACCGCGGATCTAACTGTGGGAATATAAACACCAATTTATGGGTTCAAGCATGGATTCATAACCATACCCCTACCGCAGTAATAAAATGTGTACACTTATCATAATATTTACATGCATATCACCATATTTTACTGGTACCAAATCGCATCGCCCATCTTACAACACCGGTCATTTTCACCACGACCGTGGTAAACAACATAAACAACAAATGGTGTTGCAGGCCAACCATGAATCATATCATGGCAGCTGTGATCCATAAGACCATCGGGGACACCTGCTCTTTAGAGAGCCACCCCCATAGGGTCAACCACATGCAGCTCCCCGTGGCTAAGCATGGGCAGCTTCGTGACTTACACCCCGAGTCACTAGGGATACAACAATAATGCTCATGCACAGAGCCGCCCTCCTACTGGGCCAACCAGAGGAACCCCTAACATTCCCTTACCGAAAGCTATGCAATATGTCATGGATGCAATACAAATGTAAATCATATGCATTCTTATACTATGCATCCTATCATGCCACTCATCAATCATCACCATCACCAATATCACCATCACCAATATCACCATACAATTCTTAGTGGATTTTATTATCATTGGTTATCGCTATTGTTTCAAGTTTTAACGTGGCATCTATAATATTTTTCATCATCACAATCTTATACATACAAGTCAATATTTGTATCAATTACATTGGTAATGCAATCATCAACCATATTCATCAATCTTTCATCATCATTCAAGGTATGCTTAACATTCATACTCATTCTAATTCATCATCAATAATAATCATTCCATGTTAGTGGTGAATATAAATACATCATCAACATATCAAGGCATGATATTTGCCAACCAATGACATCACCATATAGCATACCATCAATATTCCAAATGTATACTACACGTTGCTAAGCATACAAATAATATCACATTATTCAACATCTCACTTTTCATCAACACACATAAGCAAGGCAAACATCTATATTATAACATATGACAATCAACCAATACTCAATTCATGCATTTAGAATATAAAACCCCTCTCCTACCTTAAGAGAAGTAGTCTGAGCGATTTGACGTTCCCGCCTCGTTGTTCGAAATGGAATCTACACCACATGGTATAGCAAAATATTATTTTCTATCCAAAATCACCAAGACTTACACATTCTAAATCTAATACTTGGTGTTTATAACTTTATCATTATCAAACCATTTGCCATTTCTTTAATTTCACCACAACCACCATGGGTTTGGTGTTCATACTTATTATTATGCATTTAAAGCCACACCTATCAAAGGGTTCACACACCAATGGCCATAAACTACCACTAATGACCATCCAACACCATTAATGTTATCTACCATCATCAATAAATATTCTCCCAACACCATTAATAACACCTACATTCTCCATATTATGCATTTCCTTTCAAAATACATTCTTCAACCAACATTTATTGTTTTCCCCAATTTCTTTAGAGTTAGGGTTTTACCAAAAACCCAACAACCATCATAAATAATCATCATTTTCCATCATCAAACACCATATTTTCATGTACCACTTTAAATGCACATAAAGGCTTGCATTTAATACACCCCACCTAGGGTTTGCATATTAATGGCTTTCATTCAATAACCCACATGCATTAAACACTCACCCAACAACCAAAACCCAAAACTTAGGGCACAAGCTCATTAAAATAGAGTAGAGTTTACCTTAACCAATAAACCAGAATGAGCTTAAAGAGGAGGAAAATGGGTGATGAAAATTATGGGAGAGGAAGAGGAAAGGGATTCAAGCTACAAGCTTCTTGTAACATCCTAAATTTTGAAGAAAATAAAATTATTGGATAATGATAATTGATTATTTATGGTCCAATACGTGTGGGAAAATTAATTAGACACTATGTTTGAATATGTATTTCAGGCTGCATAATTTTGATAATGACAAAGAGATCAAAAAGCAATTGAAGAATCATGGCAAAGAGAACAAGTGTTTATAAAAGAACACTTAAAAGAGAAAAAACAGAGAAAACAGCATCAGACCTGCAAAAACACGAAGCCTAATCGATTACACGACTTGTTATAATCGATTACTGAAGTTCTGTCAAACACCTAATCGATTAGCTCATCAAAACTAATCGATTATGAAGCCTCTGTTTGTCACCTAATCGATTGCACCAAGGAGGCCAATCGATTACCAAGCTGAGAAAAAGATTAAAAGCATCAGGTGCATATGCTAATTGATTACAAGGATGAAACAATCAATTACCAATGTTCTGTAAGGCCACTAATCGATTACCGTTGAAGAACTAATCGATTACAGAGGTTCTGTTTGTACAATAATCGATTGCACATGAGTCATAATCGTTTACCATGCTGCGTAACACAATTAAATGCATCAGGTTCCACTCACAATCGATTACAGAGTGAAGAACAATCAATTAGCAAGGTTTTGCCTCTTAGCTAATCGATTACATGGTAAAGTCTAATTGATTACCTACTCAATTACACTAAAAAATTCAAAGTATAATCGATTATAGCTTGAGGCCTAATCGATTACACTAGTGCCAGAATTTAGGGAAAAGCATTTTTAAATGGGAAACCAGCTCACTTCTCCAAGGCCTATGTTGTGCAACGGCTCTGAAGACTTTAGGGCACCTCTCCAAGGCCTATAAATGCAAGACTCCTTCAAGCTACTAAGAGCATCAAAAGCCATCAAAGGGAAATCAAATCTTGAGTCTTGTGAGTTCTATTTCTTTGTTTAGTTTCATTTTCTGAAACTTAGAGCTTATATTTATAAATCCTCTCTTGTGAGAGTTAGAAATTATATGAGCCTTCATTTGTTCATCTACTCTATTGAGAGAGTTTATTGATTATAAAACCAAACATCAAAACACCAAGTTTATTCACTCTAGGTTGAGTGGTCACAAAGGTTGGGGTTCAACCTTTGGGTATTGAGAGTTTGAGAGATTGGGTGGGTTGCCCTTGTGTTAGTGAGGATTGAGTTCTTGAGTGTGGGATACTAGGAAGCTGCAATTGCTTATAGCTTATATCTCTAAACTTCAATAGTAAAAATCCTTCAAGTGGGTTGCTTGAAGGCGAGACGTACACCGGGTTGGTTGAACTCATTAAATTGGTTTACAAGCTTTTCTTCCCTACTCTCTTGCATTTACTTATTGTACTTAATTGGTATATTGATTTGATTGTGATATTATTGCTTGAACTTGAGTAACTAGGCTAAGTTAAAGTATTGTACACCAAGTGTTTGATAAATTGCCTTAGCAACATTTGCATACTTTCTCATATTGATTCTTGCTCTACACTTTCTATTTCTTATATACAAACATACTTAGTGAAAAAGAAATCAATTTCAAAGGCATTCCAACTAAAAGTTTTAAAACTCAATTCACCCCCCCCCCTTTTGAGTATTGAGGCCACTTGAACAACAAGTGGTATCAGAGCTTGACTCTTGGTAGATCAAGCTTAACAGCTTCAAGAGAACAATGGCCTCTAATTCTCTAAATATTTTTCCTGAGGGTGGTGCCACAAATAGACCTCCTACTTTCAATAGGGAAGGCTATGCTTTTTGGAAAGAAAGGATGAAAATTTTTGTACAATCTATTGATCTTAAAGTTTGGAATGCAATTAAAAATGGTCCTTTCATACCCATGCATATTGTAGATAGTAAACAAGTAGAAAAATTGATAGATGATTGGACTAGCGAAGAAGAAAAGAAAGTCCAATATAACTATAAAGCCAAAAATCTAATCACTTTAGCTTTAGGACCTGATGAACTCTTTAGAGTAGTTACATGTAAATCCGCCAAGGATATGTGCGATACCTTACAAATAACCCATGAAGGTACAAGTGATTTCAAAGACTCTAAGATTAGTACCTTAACTAGTCAGTATGAAAGCTTTAGATTAAATTTAGGAGAAACAATTGTTGATATACAAAAGAGGTTCACCCTTATTATAAATCATCTCATTACTCTTGGCAAGACTTACACTAACAAAGAACTTATTCATAAAGTGTTAAAAAGTCTCACCAGGGAATGGCAACCTCTAGTCATTGCCATCAAACAATCTTCTAGCATCAATAAAATGTCTCTTGCTATACTATTCGGTAAGTTACAAGAACAGGAACAAGAGTTGAAAGAATTAAGGATGGCGGAAGAGGAAGAAAAATCTTCCAAGAAGAAAGGTCTAGCTCTCAAGGCCACTTCTATCAATGAAGAAGAATCTGGTAGTGAGCTTAATGAAGAAGAAGATTTTGGACTGTTTATGAAGTGTTTCTGAAAGTTTATGAGAAACAAACGCTTCCAAAAGAGCTTCAAACCTCAAGGTAAGAAACCAATTTCAAATGAAAATTCTTCCTCACCAAATTGCTTTGAGTGTGGTAAGGAAGGATACTTCAAGGTGGATTGTCTAAATCTCAAGAAGAAGAACAAAGAGAAAAGAGGAAGAAAAAGAGCTTACATTGCTTGGGATGAAAATGAGATAAGTAGCTCGGACGAATCTGAAAATGAAGAAGCCAATCTATGCCTCATGGCTAATCATCAAGATAAAGATGATGAGGTAAGTCTCCTTGACTTAGATAGAAATGAATTGCTAGATACATTTGAGGAATTGTATGACAAGTTTGTTAAAATCTCAAACAAATACAAGTTATCTAGGAAAACTATTGATTCTCTTGAAATGCATCTTGTAGAACTTGGTAAAGAAAATTAATGTTTGAAAGAGGAATTAGCAAATATTCAAGCATGCTCCAAGAATAAACCTTGTAATTTTGTAAAGAAATGTGACATCCTAGAAACTAAGGTTTTAGACTTAAATAAAACCTTAGAAAAGTTTACAAATGGTAGAGATAATTTGAATGTATTACTTGGAAATCAAAGATGCATGTTTGACAAAATCGGATTAGGATACAATTCTACCAAAAAGGAAAAGCATTACAAAAACTTCTTTGTACCACCTAGAAAATCTTCATCAACATTCACTAAATGCAATCATTGTGGTGCTAAAGGACATAATACTTTAAATTTCCATATTAGAAAGCTTAGACCAAAAGTGGTAAGAAAGGTGTGGGTTCCAAAAGGGACATTACCACAAGCTAACCAAAAAGGACCCAGCATAAAATGGGTACCAAGTTCTCTAAACTAATTTTGTTTTGTAGGTATGCTTCAAGGCAAACAACACCTATTGGTACTTGGATAGTGGGTGTTCAAAGCACATGACGGGAGATATGAGCAAATTCACAACATTCACTCCCAAAAGAAAATGAAGCGTCAGTTATAGGGATAATACCAAAGGAAAAATACTTGGTATTGGAAACATTAGTAAAGATTCCTCTACTTCAATTAGTGATGTATTATATGTTGAAGGACTCAAACATAACTTGCTTAGCATAAGTCAATTATGTGATAAAGGATATAGAGTATTATTTGAATCTAATTGTTGCATAATTGAAAATAAGCTAAATAAGGAAGTTAAGTTTGTTGGTAAAAGAATTGATAATATTTACATGATTGATGTTGATAGTTTATCTTCAAATGATGTGCAATGCTTCATGACTAGAGAGGATGAATCATGGTTATGGCATAGAAGAATAGCACATATACATATAGACCATCTAAACAAACTTGTTTCTAAAGAATTAGTAATTGGTTTGCCAAAGCTCAAATTTGAAAATAAATTTTATGATGCATGTCAAAAGGGAAAACAAGTAAAGGCATCTTTTCAAGCTACAAACATTGTTTCTACTCAAAGGCCTTTAAAACTTTTGCACATGGATCTATTTAGACCTTCCAAAATCAAAAGCTTTGGTGGTAATTACTATAGTCTAGTAATTATAGATGACTATTCAAGATATACATGGACCTTGTTTCTTGCTCACAAAAATGAAGCTTACCATGCATTTAAGAAACTAGCCAAGGTTATCCAAAATGAACAAAATTCAAAGATTGCATCCATTACAACCGATCATGGGGGAGAATTTGAAAACCGATCTTTTGAAAAGTTTTATGAAAAACATAGTATTGAACACAATTTTTTAGCTCCTAGAACTCCACAACAGAATAGAGTGGTTGAAAGGAAAAATAGATCTTTGGTGGAGCTTGCAAGAACCATGTTAAATGAAAATAACATTGCGAAATATTTTTGGGCTGATGCGGTAAATACCGCTTGTCACGTGATGAATAGATGTTTGATAAGGCCTATTTTAAAGAAAACTCCCTATGAACTTTACAAAGGTAGAAAACCAAACATTTCCTATTTTCATATATTTAGATGCAAATGCTTTGTACTTAACAATGGAAAGGATAATCTAGGAAAGTTTGATGCTAAAGCTGATGAGGCAATCTTTCTTGGATATTCATCATCAAGTAAATCTTATCGAGTATTTAACAAACAAACAAACACTGTTGAGGAATCAATTCATATGAAATTTGATGAAAGTAGCCATAACTCCCTGAGAAAGGAAGATTTTGATGATTTTATAGGCACTTTCCAAGAATTAAACTTGGATGACAAAGAAGAAGACAACAAAGAAGGAGACACAACACAAGGTGTGGAAACTAAACAAAAAGAATGGATCACCTCAAAAGACCATCCATTGGACAACATTATAGGTGATATCACAAAAGGTGTAAGTACCCGACGCTCTTTCAATACTTGTAATCATCTAGCATTTGTATCTCAAATTGAACCTAAAACCATTGATGAAGCTATTATTGCTACACATTGGATGTTGGCCATGCAAGAGGAGCTAAATCAATTTGAAAGAAATGAAGTTTGGGAATTAGTGTCAAAACCCAATGATCACCAAATAATAGGTACTAAATGGGTGTTTAGAAATAAACTTGATGAAAATGGTACAATCACTAAAAACAAGGCTAGGCTAGTAGCTAAGGGATACAATCAAGAAGAAGGCATAGATTATGAAGAAACGTATGCACCCGTAGCTAGGCTAGAAGCTATTAGATTATTGTTAGCCTTTGCATGTTGTAAAGATTTTAAATTATACCAAATGGATGTCAAGAGTGCTTTCTTAAATGGATATATTCAAGAAAAAGTATATGTTGATCAACCTCCTGGTTTTGAAAACTATCAATTTCCAAATCATGTTTTCAAACTAAGAAAAACATTATATGGTTTAAAACAAGCTCCAAGAGCTTGGTATGAAAGACTGAGCAAATTTCTTTTGAAAAACAATTTTGAAAGAGGAAAAGTTGATACAATATTATTCATTAAGCATAAGAAGAATGACATACTATTGGTGCAAGTTTATGTAGATGATATCATTTTTGGTGCTACTAATGAATCACTTTGTAAGGAGTTTGCTAAGTTAATGCAGGATGAATTTGAAATATCCATGATGGGAGAACTTACATTCTTCCTTAGGCTACAAATTAAGCAAACCAAAGAAAGTACATTCATTAGTCAATCCAAATATTGCAAGGAGTTGCTTAAGAAATTCAACATGGATAAGGCAAATGAAATTGCCACACCTATGGGAACCTCATGTTATTTGGATAAGGATGAGAAAGGTAAGGATGTAGAAATCACCAAATATAGAGGTATGATTGGATCCTTACTTTACTTAACCGCTAGTAGACTGAATATCATGTTTGTTGTTTGTATGTGTGCAAGATACCAAGTGGACTGGCCTGAATCGGGGTCAAGAGATCTGGTATGCGGCCAGCCACAAAAGTCAAAGAATTATATATTTGTACATCGGTACAGTGGGTATCTGGTATTATAATCCGATCTCTCAGTGGGAGAAGACCGATTTTGCTGTCCTGGAGATCCTACACACCAGTCCTTCATGCTGAAGAGGGGGCGAAAGAGGGCGCCACCTGCAAAGACTCTCAGACGATCAAGTTAGTGGCAATAAGAAGTATAAGTATAAGCATGTAATATTATAAAATATGCCAGGAAGTGTAATTGTATATACCACTAAAGTATTTATAAGCGTATGTGAGAATATGGGCCTGATTAGGCCAGGGAACAAACCTGCCTTTCCTCGGGATAGAGGAAATTAAGAATAGAGAATGGCCATCATGCTTTATCAGAGAAAGGGTGAATATATTTGTTTAATCAATCGTGGGGGACAAGTATGGGCTGAGTGATAGCGAGCATGTCCCTCGAGGGTTGGACTCGTCATGGGATACTAGAATGGTTGTACTGTTTACTAAGGCCACTTATAATTGATTACTGGTGATCCGATGTAAAGGGTGTGCTGTATCCGATATGGGAGGTGTTGACATAGACTTACCAGTCTTAGGAGAATGCCCAGACGGTCTAATAGATCCGATGTCTTACCTGCTGCATAACAGAACGGATGACACATGGCCCCTTTCTTTTGGGGGCGGTATCAAGACCCGATCATTTGTCCCCTAGCTTGCGTGAGGGACTAGTAAGGTTGCTCACATAAGCTATACTGTCTCCAAGCGGTCTGGATACCGGTATGTAAATGTAAGAAATATTTGTTAACATATGTACTGGTTCCGTACTGCTTTATCGTATGAGGGGCCGTTCTGTAGAGGTAGGCTCCGTTGTCCTGGGATTCCTACGACGGATTTGGACAAAGATTTGTTGTGTAGGAATCCCGAAAGTTTTTTAGAACTTGTAACTCTTAGTATTCGAGTAATTGCTGTTACGCACAAAACGCTCCTCATGATTGGTCAATAAATGTTTTCGTGGGCGAGCCATTATTGTATTGAAGAGATGTGTTTCTGTAACCGCCACCTAAGGCTTTTGGGCCTAAAGTTTGAATTTACAAGCCCATTTTGAAGGGGCCTTTTGATGAATCGACACTACTTTCGCGCCTTGACGCTTGAAATGACTACGTCGTTTTAGACATGAAATGGCGTTTGGTCGTAAATGACACAACCTTTGGACTGGTAACCGAAATTATTCACTACCTATAAAACGGATACTTAGTGGATTCGACGATTACTTACTCTTGCTTTCCTGACGAAACTATGCAAAAATTTCAAGGAGACGTTTACTGCTCGCTTCGTGAAGTTCATCCCACCATCCTTTTCCTTATCATCTTAGGTAACCATCCTCTTCGCTCACTCATATTTTCCTTTTAGCTTTCTGAATATCTGGGAGGAAATATACTGGTTCGAGCTATGTTGGCCCTAGGGTTAGAGGGGGAAGAGCTTCGTCTCGAACTCCTACGCATCATGGTGGGAGGATCTCTGTGATCTCCTCTAACACCAGGCCACTTCGTTCAGAGAGGGAGGCGTCGCTTTGCTCAAAGCTGAGGGTGATAATACCCTCTTCTGAATCCTCTTCTGAGTCAGGGGATAGCCGTCATGATGAGAGTGAGGTGAGCGTTGATTTATACCTCTATGATGATGTGGCTTTTTACCGTAGCGCAAAGGTTTTCAACTTGGCTATACGTAAAATGGCTGGTGAAGGAACATCCAATGAAAGGGTGACGGATCAATACCTTCTGAAGACTGCTTCAGGTCTGTGCAACGTGGTTGCACACTGGATTGATTGGGTGAAACTCCAAAATAGACACCCCTCTTACTGGGTGGCAGATGAATTCTAGGATACGCTATCTCACCACGCCAAGGATGACGGAGCGAGGTTAGAACCCTGATTCAAAGTCTATGCGAAAGAAGAGCATAAGGAGCGATTTATGGTATTGGCACCTCATCCCTCAGAACGGATCTTCCATGTCGTTCCTAATGAGAGATCTGTATATATGTATGATTTCCTTTTCCTTAACATGGGTGTGCGCTTCCCCCTGACGGAGTTCCAGATGGGGGTACTGAGGTTTTTCGATTATGCTCCCTCTCAACTTCATCCCAACGGATGGGGGTTAGTCTGTTCTTTGGAAGTACTCGGGGAATATTTTAATTTTACTCCAACGGTCGCCATGCTGTTCTAGTATACTCAAGTGGTCCGTCGCGCCAATAAACAGAGCGGAGGCGTAAGTTTGATCACCCTCCGGACTCTATCTAAGTTTGTAAATTTTGAGTCCTACACCGACTCAGCCAAGGTTGATGGACGATCTTTCAAATCTAATTTCACCAGAGTACGGATTCAACCTGAGAGGCCAATCTTCTGGCTGAACAAAGAAGGCATCAATAAATTCCCCATGAGCTAGTCTCATGAGCATTTCTTGTTAACTTCCCAAGCCTACCTCACGGAGGAAGATGAACTGTCTCCTGCGACTGCAACCATTCTGTTTGCACTCGAGGCATACACGGCCAAACATAAAGCCTTTTCTTGCAAGCATTTATTAGGCTCGCCGAATACTCACGACGAATACTTACGTAAATTTCTTTTGATCATTTTTCCTGTTACTGGTTTTCTTTATGTATCTTTCCATTTTGCAGTATTTAACCATCTTTTTGTCTGTCTGTGCAGTTGAAATAGAGGAATCATCCTCACCCATGGAGAAGCTGAAGTCGCTGGTTACTGACGGGAAATCCATGGCTGCTGAAAATAATATTCAGCCAAAGAGGAATTCTAAGAAGGTCACTGCTGAGACCATCATCCTCACCTCTTCCGCAGGTGACGATGTCCCCTTGGTTGAGGGCAGATCTACTGTCCCCCTTGATATCGTCGAAGGGAAAAAGGTCGAGGAGAAGAGGAAGAAAATGAAGAACGGCCCTTCAAAACAAATGGAGTTCGGCCCCCTCCTTCCAAAAAGATCAACACCTCGGAGGTGCAGACTGATTCTGGGGCTTCTAAGAGCAAAAATGCTATGGGGTCGACCTCGGATATTCCAAGCAAAGCTCCTACTGTTGTCACTCAACCTTTGACCACTTTTTCATGCCCAAGGTCTTGTGCCCTCCTCGTAACAATTCTTGCCTAGCTCCGTTCTTGGTTTATGAGGGCCTTGTGCCCGAATCGATCCCAGTCCAAGGTATAAGCTGAAGCCCACTCTTGAGCCAGAGGAGATTAAGAAAGCCTGTGAGGCTGGTCGGTGGCAACTAGAAGAATTATCCAGTCTTCTGAACTCCCTCTGCAGGCTGGCAGATAATGGCCCTGAGGTTGACAGATTGACCGGTAAAGTCAATAACCTTACTATTTTGTCTACCAAGGATAAGGCGAACATCAAGCTTCTTGAGGATCGGATGAAAATGTCCAAGGATTACGGGGAGCAGATGTATGCGGAGACTCTTGTCTAGAAATTAATCATGAAGGATCTGGAGGGCAAGCTGGTGGAGCAAAAGAAGGTTAACTCCGACCTCAGTGCAAGCCTCTACACAGAGAAAGAGAATACCACCAAGCTGGAAAAGGAACTGAAGGCGAAAGCCTACAGCTACTCGAAGCAAGCTGAAGAATGGGCTCAGAGGGAGAAGGAGCTACTCATGGAAATTGAACGTCTGAAGTTGGCGAGTCCGAATGACGATGACACTACTTTAAGGGCGGAGCTGGCTGCTGCTAACGCCAGAGCGGATGAGGCTTTGGACATCTATGTCCAGGTTGCCGAGGATTCCTTTGGGCTGGCAGTGCGACAAATTTTTCATCGCAATCCCAAAGTGGAACTTAACTTGAGCGGTATTAATCCATTCTATGAGTTTCACGGAGGGAAACTTGTAGCAGTTATCAATGATCGCCATGAGGATCTACCCAATACTTTATATGAGCTACCTCCTCTTCCTGGGAGTCAATCGATGGCACCCTCTCTCCTAGTCCCTATAACTCAGCAGCCCGAAGGTGAAGGTACAAGCGCCGCTATTGTTAAGAATGAGGCTGCCGATGGAAAAGGGGGTGAGGCCGGAGGCGAGAAGAAGGGAAGTGGCAAAAGAGCGGGCCAGAAGAATAATCAACCTTAGGACTTTGCATGTTTCTTTCTTTATAATGAGCCTTGCTGTGTACCAGGATCAGCTTCAGTTTTATTAAATTCTAAACAACTTATGTAATTTCTTCATGAATGGATTTAAATGCTCTAAGTTTCTTCAATAGGCTCATTAAATTTTTGTTTTATATGACGTTCTAAGTTTCCCTGTAAAAGTAGCTCAGAAAGGATTGTCGTGGATTGAATTAATCAACTCAGATTTTCATAACTGAAATGTAGAACGGATACTCGTATCCATAAATGTTGTCCCCAAGGGCAAGTGTGTTTTACAGATAAGCATTTGTCGTGGAATGTTGTCTTGAATTTGGTAAAATTGATGGAACTCATAATGCTCTTGTTTAATACTAACATATATCATATATGCCAAAGCTTGTGAGAAAAATACGTTAACCTCAAGAGTGATCATTTAAGTTCTTCATTAAGAGTAGAATGGCGAGTGGTGCCTGAGTCAGGAAGTACTTCGGCCTGATGGAAAATGATCATAAAGATGCAGATTGGCCCTTCAACCTGCAAGAGAATTTCCCAACCATATGGGTAATGATTGGGTCTTCACCGGTGTTCGGTCGTACCTACTAGCCGTACTTGGAGTTTGGTTTTAATACCACCCTCCAAGCCTTCAACACGGGGTTCGGAACAGGGAAAGCCCTGAGCCTACTACGCCCGTTACCTGGGGTTCAGCGTGGCCTTTAGGAAGGACCAGCTTACTGCGCCCAGGTCTTCAAAACGGGGTTCAGAACAGGGAAAATCCTGAACCTACTACGCCCGTTACCTGGGGTTCAGCGTGGCCTTTGGAAAAGGACCAGCTTACTGTGCCCAGGCCTTGAAAACGGGGTTCAGAACAGGGAAAATCCTAAACCTACTGCGCCCGTTACCTGGGGTTCAGCGTGGCCTTTGGAAAAGGACCAGCTTACTGCGCCCAGGCCTTTAAAACGGGGTTCACCCTCTGCTTCCTTCGAGGAGTTGCATTGCTAACTACAGAATAAGTAGTTAGGATCATCCGTCCTGAGGATCTTTCCGCACAACTACGTTGTACTAAGAAATAATAATACCAATAAGAATGGTAAACGTAACATAAGTCATAAAAGAGTTCTTCATTAGATTGTGTACGAATTACAAGAGAAGCGTAGTCGGGGATGTGCCTCGTTAAGACCTTCTAGGAAAAACCCAATGGAAAAAAGCCCAAGAAAAAAGAGTACACACCGTCTTACCAACTAACTGTAATAAATGCACAGGTTCTGGGTATTCCACTTGTTGCGGATTGGTGAGCCATCAAGGTTCTCCAGGCGGTATGAGCCTTTTCCAGTGACCTCGGATACTCGATAGGGACCTTCCCACGTCGGAGCGAGTTTACCTTGGTGTGCAAATTTATTTCCCACGCTTGCTTTCTTTAACACCAATTCTCTAACGTTGAAATTCCTGGGTTGGACTCGTTTATTGTAGCGGAGGATGGCTTTGGCTTTAACAGCTTGGTCCTTGATGAAAGCTTCTTCTATGAGCTCTTGGATCACATCCATTTCTGATGCCAAGTTAGCATCGTTGTCTTTCTCAGGAAAGTACTTAAGCCTTACAGAGGCAATTTGTAACTCCACTGGTATCATCGCCTCCACCCCGTAGGTCAGGCGATATGGAGATTCGTTTGTAGAGGAATAAGGTGGTGTCTGGTATGCCTAAAGGACATGGCATAACTGATCTGTCCATCCATCCTTGGCTTCCCCGAGGCGTTTCTTCAACCCCTTCAGCACTTCTCTGTTGGCCACTTCAGCTTGGCCATTAGTTTGTGGATGTTCGATAGATGAGAATATTTGGGCTATGCCTAATCCCTTAAGCAAGTCTGTGAACTTCCTATCTGTGAACTGAGTTCCGTTATCCGTAATAACCCGTGTTGGGACCCCAAATCGTGTTATGATGTTTTCGTACATGAAACAACGAGTCCAGGCTGAGGTAATGTGGACCATTGGCTCTGCCTCGATCCATTTAGTGAAATAATCAACTCCCACAATGAGGTATTTAATTCCCCCAGGATTAGTTGGAAAAGGTCCCAGGATATCCAAACCCCATTGGTAGAATGGCCATGGCACAGCCGATGTAAAGAGATCTTCAGCCGGTGTGTGGTGAAGGTTAGAAAATCTTTGGCAAGCGTCACACCTTTTAACGAAGTCAATTGTATCCTGCTTCATCATGGGGCACCAATATCCAGCCCTGAGGATTTTTCTCATCAAACTTCTCCCTCCTGCGTGGTGTCCGCACTGCCCCTCATGTACTTCTTCCATTACTCCTTGTATTTCATTTTCCCTTAAACAAACCAGATAAGGCACCGAGAATCCCCTCCTGTAGAGGGTACCATCCACCATGGTGAAATATGGCAACTCCCTTTTAATCCTTCTTTTCTCCTTTTCATCGGTTGGCAGTTGTCCGTCGGCCAGATACCAGATGTAAGGGGCCATCCATGTGTTTCCATAGTCGATTTTTATGGCATTCAGAGAGGGGAATAAAGGAATGCTATGTTAGCATACTCTGGACCATCGAAGTAGTGTTTCCTGGCTATTTCGTGCTTGCTAGCCTGGATAAGATATCCGCTCTTGAATTCTCCTCTCGTGGGACATGTTTAAACTCCAAAATTGAAATTTTTTCTCTTAACTCTTTTACACAATTCAAATACAATTGGAGCTGAGGCTCGCAGACTTGGTATTCCCCTTGTATTTATGATATTACCAACTGAGAGTCGCTGCAGAGGGTGACTTCAGATGCTCCGATGTCGATCGCAGCTCGTAGTCCGGCGAGGCAAGCTTCATACTCGGCTTGGTTGTTTGAAGTCTTGAAATTGAAACAGAGGGAGATCTCCATATGGACTCCATCATCACTTTCTACCACCACCCCTGCTCCACAACCTTTATTGTTGGATAATCTGTCCACATAAACAGTCCAATGCTGTCGCAGCGCTGTTGGGTCTGTCCCGAACATTTCTGCTATAAAATTAGCCAAAACCTGGGCTTTTATTACACCTCGTGGTTCGTAAGAAACATCAAATTCTGAAAGCTCTATGGACCACTTAATCATTCTCCCTGTGAGGTCTGGCTTGCTCAACATGGAACAGAGTGGCAAGTCCGTTCTTACAGTAATTGGGTGAGCATAGAAGTAAGGGCACAGACGATGAGAGGCATAAACGATAGCGAGGGCGGCCTTTTTAATCTTCTAGTACCGAATCTTAGCGTCCTGCAACGTCTTCCTTATGAAGTACACTGGCCTTTGTCCATCCGGGGTTTCCTTGACTAGAGCGACTGCTAATGCCTCATCAGAAACTGCTAAGTACAAAATGAGTGTTTCGTCGGGGTCAGGTTTCACCAATATCAGAGGCTTGGATAATACCTCCTTAAGCTCTTGAAAGGCTTGCTCTTGCTCCTGTCCCCACTCGAATTTCTTAGTCTTCTTTAATACCTTGTACAAAGGGAGTGATCTGTGAGCCATCTTGGGCATGAATCGTGCCAGGGTTGCCACTTTACCATTTAGGGATTAGACTTCCCTGAGATTCTTCGGGCCCTTCATGTCGATAATGGCTTGGCATTTCCCTGGATTAGCCTCGATACCGCGTTGAGTTAACATAAAACCAAGGAATTTTCTAGCTGGAATGGCCAAGGTGCATTTCAACAGATTTAGTCTCATGTTGTATTGCCTCAGCTGCAGGAACACTTGACCCAGGTCCTCTACATGATCCCCTTCAGCCGAGGTCTTAGCAATGATATCATCAATGTACACTTCTACTAACTGAGTGTGCAAGCCCTCGAACACCTTATTAATCATACGCTGGTAGGTGGCTCCCGCATTCTTCAAGCCAAAAGGCATAACAGTGTAGCAAAAAACACCACGATCATTGATAAAAGCTATTTTCTCCTGATCTTCCTCCCACATTGGAATCTGGTTATACCCCGAATACGCGTCCATGAAGCTCAAGTACTGATAGCCAGACGAGTCATCCACCATCCGATCTATGTTTGGGAGAGGGTACAGATCTTTTGGGTAGCAGCGATTCAAGTCTACATAATCAGTGCACATCCTTCACTTGCCATTGGCCTTCTGGACCATCACGACATTGGATAGCCAGGAGGAATAACGGATCTCTTTGATAAACCCAGCTTTCAGTAATTCTTTTGTCTACTCACAGGCTGCTTTTTGCTTTTCTGGTCCCAGTCTACGCTTCTTCTGAGCAATCAGCCTCGTCTCCAGATAAACAGCTAGCTTGTGACAACAGAAGTCTGGATCCATCCCCAGCATATCGGCTGCTGTCCATGTAAAAAGGTCTTTGAACTCTTGCAAGAGCGTAAACAAGCATTGCTCCATGGCTGGCTCTAACTTGTCATTTATATGCGTGACCTTTTCTGAAGAATCTCCCAATACGATGTCTCTAGAGCTTTCATCCGGCGTGGGTTTCGACAGATTAAACGGATCAATCTTCAGTTCTGCTCTGGGATCCAAATCGATTAGGCTTATAGACCTCGCCGCCGAACCTCGGTCGTTCAATTTCCTCTTCTTGTTGAAGGCCTCAAGCTTCACCATATTCAGGCTTAAGTTATAACAATATATGGCCATCTCCTGATCTTCTTTGATGAAAGACACATTGTTGTCCTTGTCTATAAACTTGATGAGTAGATGAGGGGTTGAAACAATAGCCTCTATAGCGTTCAATGTTAGGCGGCCTATAATTCCATTGTATGGTGACTCCACATCAATCACCAAAATTCTGGACTTCACTGTCCTGGCTCCTAGCTCGCTCTCAAAGGATATTAGAGTATCTAAGTACCCCTTTGTTGGCTATTTGGCTCTATTGAAGGCTGTCAGATCTTGCATGTAAGGCTGCAGATCAGAGTCACTAAAGCCCATACGCTTGAAACAGTCGTAGAAAATAACGTCGCAGGAGCTCCCCTGGTCAATGAGTATCATCTTCACATCTTTATTGGCGATGACTGCCACTATTACTATTGCATCATCTCTTCCAGGAATAGTGGGTCTGAAGTCAGCATCAGAGAAAGATATTACTGGAGCTACCATTCCATTTCTGAAAGGGCGGTTGTTTCTAGATTTGCCTTATAGTGAAAGAACTATACGGTGATGATTTTTCCTAGCAGTAATGGAAGCTTCTCCTCCTGCGAATCCTCCAGCTATCATGTCAATGACCTTGCGCCGGCCCTGACGTTGTTGGTGGTTCATAACATTCTGCTGCGTGGATTCACCAACTACGATACCCTTCTATTTTTCAGCCGCAGTAAGTCTTCTAATCGGAGTACGGTTATCATCACCGTCGTCATCATGGTCTCTCCCCTATTTGTCCATCCGGTCTGGCTCATCGAGGGATTTCTCTTTGAATAGGTACTGCTTGACCTTACCTTATCGAATCAAAGTTTCGACAGTATTTCTCAGGGCTTGGCATTCATCTGTAGAGTGGCCATTTTGTTCATGAAAGGCGCAATACTTCCGCTGATCTCCCTGTCTACGAATCTGAGGTGGCTTTCTGACCCCATATACATTGAGCGTTTGCCAACCAACCTTGCTCAAAATTTATGAACGCTTAGTATTTAATGGTGCATAGTTATCAAATGCGCTTACCCGCTTCTCTTGCCGCCGGGGTGCAGAGTTACTGAAGGAGTTGCCATGGAATGGCCTTTCCATGTGTTCTAACCTTAGCATATCCCTATCTTTTTGTGGTTGCTGTTGTGGAGTTGGGGGCTTTCCTCTCACCACAGTTGCCTCTAAATGCATCTCAATCCCTATATATTTGGAGGCTTTCCTCCTGAACTCTTCGAAGTTCGCTGGGGGGCTCTTTGCTAATGATAAAGCGAAAGCAGAGTTCGGTTGTAAAGCTTCTATTACGATGTGCAATTGTAAATTCTCTGCCAAATTTGGAACAGGGCTGCTTCTCTGTAAAATCTCTTTAAAGAGTCTTTAAGAGTCTCACGTTCCCCCTGCCTAATTTGAGCCAACGTATGAGAAGTTCTGGGGATATCTCTGGAGATGACAAAGTCATCCGTGAACGTTGTTGCCATCTCTTCCCACGAATCGATGGAGCCTGGTGATAACCCTTTGAACCATGCGAGAGCGTTATCTACTAGGGTACGAGGAAACATCCTACACATGATGTCCTCATCTGTTCCCAGATACATAGTTTCGTACACGTATGCATCCAAGTGCTTGATGAGGTTTGTCTCGCCATTGTATCTTCCGATGGAGAGAGGTTGAGTAGTTTGTAGGTGCTTTGGGATGACCACGTCCATCAACCTTTGGGAAAATAGGACGTTCAGTTCATAAGCCTCATGCATCGTAGTTGGCTCCAATCTCCTGCCGTTGGCTCTCTCTCTAGAGTCAAGTGTTTGCTCCTTTTCTTCATAAGTGGGGATCTGAGAGTATTGGAGGCTAGCAGATTTTTTCCCTTCATTCGTACAGTGAGTTTCCTCCGCTTGAGACATTACTTTCTCCTCTGAGGATTTCTTTCCTCGCTTCAACTCCAACAGTTCCTCCATCAACTGGCATATCATTTCATCTCGGGGATCGGTTGTTGCTGGTGCCTGCACCATTCTCCTTGAACTTCCTCCGGGTGAATCGAAAGCCAGGTGTCTGTTCACTGGTTGTTCTTGGGCAATGACATCCTCCACATACCCATCTTGCGTGTTTCTCCCATTACCCTCCATGGTAAAGCACCAAGCTATGAAAACGAAGTGTGGGAATAACTTTAACGGGTCCGACCGGGCGTACCAATGGACTGGCCTGAACCGGGGTCAAGAGATCTGGTGTGGGGCCAGTTACAAAAGTCAAAGAATTATATATTTGTACATCGGTACAGTGGGTATCTGGTATTATAATCTGATCTCTCAGTGGGAGAAGACCGGTTTTGGTGTCCTGGAGATCATACACACCAGTCCTTCGCACTGAAGAGGGGGTGAAGGAGGGTGCCACCTGTAAAGACTCTCCAACGATCAAGTTGGTGGCAGTAAGAAGTATAAGTATAAGCATGTAATATTGCAAAATATGCCAAGAAGAGTAATTGTATATACCACTGAAGTATTTATAAGCGTGTGTGAGAATATGGGCCTAATTAGGCCAGGGAACAAACCTGCCTTTCCTCAAGATAGAGGAAATTAAGAATAGAGAATGTCCATCATGCTTTGTCAGAGAAAGGGTGAATATATTTGTTTAATCAATCGTGGGGGACAAGTATGGGCTGAGTGATAGCGAGCATGCCCCTCGAGGGTTGGACTCATCATGGGATACTGGAATCGCTGTGCTGTTTACCAAGGCCACTTATAATTGATTACTGGTGATCCGATGTAAAGGGCGTGCTGTATCCGATATGGGAGGCGTTGACATGGACTTGCCGGTCTTGGGAGAATGCCCAGACGGTCTAATGGATCCATGATGCATAATTCCTGATGGATTATATTCTTTGGCAAGCGCACCAATCGTTAAATTTGTAATATATTTGATCGTTCCCACAGGGATTATGGTAATTACCTCAATCTTAGACTGATACAAGCTGAACCAATGCAATGCAGATAGAGTTCATTCTATTTTTGTTGTTTTTATGCTTTCTATGTTTTTGTATTTTCAGAGGCAGTATAGAAGATGAAATGTGATTAATGGAAGATAGGTTAGGATTGCTTCAGCTTACAATTTCATCAAGAAACATGCAATTAAGGTTCAATCAATCTTCAGACTCAAGAGGACAATCCACAGATGGTTACTCCCTAATTCCTTAGGTGAACAACACTGATTCCTAAGCATTAAACCCTAATCCCTTAGGTGCTCAATTAATAGAGAAATCTAATGCAAAATTAGGGGTTGAACCCTAACTATTCACCTAATTACTAGGCCTGAATTAGTTAGGAAGTGAGAAGTTACCTAAGTCTCAACCATGATTCCTCACTGGTGAGATTCTTCATCAGATCTGGATTTGTCAATCCAACAAAGTAGATCCACTCCTCAGCTTGTTCTCCTCTTGATTTAGAAGTTGACTTCCTCAATACACTTTCAAGAATTCATTGCAAACCTTCGCAATCCCAACCCTAGGGACTTAGAAACCCATAGACATGGATTCTATCGAAGGAATGTGGAGAGACATGAGAGAATTTAGAGAGAGAAGAACTAGAGAGAGATTAGAAATGAGCAAATAAATCGTATTCTGTGTCTACCGTCTCTGTGTGTCTTTTCACAGAGAGTATGTACAAGTATATATATGCAAATAACTAACTAACTAACTTAATTAATTACAAAGAAACCTTAATTAATAATTAAACTAACTAAACTAATTACATAAATACAAATAAATAAATAATTACAACTTGATACTTAAATTACTAAAGTACAGTAGCAATACATCAGAAACGGTGCAGAGCTTCTTTTAGAGGGAAAAATAACTAACTGCGCAACAGAATCACGCTTGAGCGTGATGTACTCGCGCTTGAGCGAGCTCGAAATATGCATTGCACTATGGGAGAGATGCTTGAGCGTGATGAAGAAGCTTGAGCGTGATGAGCTGTTTTGGAGTCACGCTTGAGCGTGACTTTGCTCGCTTGAGCGAGATCGTGCTCTCCTATGTTTCTTTTCACGTACTTTGCATGGATCTCTCGCTTGAGCTTGCATCCTTCAAGCTTGAGCGTGACTTGTTCCTGCACATGCAAACAAATGAATTCCTAGCATTTGTACGCTGGCTTAGTGAATTTATAAATAAACAAATTTCTTTATCTAATTATTATTTTTAATCATTTTCTTGCATGAATTAAACACTTTTGAAATAAATAAATAAAATAAGAATTATTAACAATTTATTAAATAATAGTGCTAAACTAAACAATATTTAATGAATTGAGTTAAATAAAAGATGAAATAATTAAGTCTTTTCAAGACTTATCAATCCGATGTCTCACCTGCTACGCAACAGAACGGATGACACATGGCCCCTTTCTTTTGGGGGCGGTATCAAGACCGGATCACCAAGCATGTTCAAAAGAATCACATCTTACTGCTATAAAAAGAATAATGAAATATTTGGTTGGAACTCAAGATGTTGGTTTATGGTACCCCAAAGGGGTTGAATGCACTTTTGTTGGATATTCTGACTCTGATTTTGTAGGATGTAAACTTGATAGGAAAAGCACTAGTGGTACTTGTCACTTGCTTGGTAGTTCTCTTGTATCTTGGCATAGCAAGAAATAAGTGAGTGTTGCATTATCAACAGCTGAGGCAGAATATGTTGCAGCTGGTAGTTGTTATGCTCAAATCCTTTGGATGAGACAACAACTCCTAGATTTTGGTGTTATGTTAGACCATGTGCCTCTAAAATGTGATAACACAAATGCCATTAACATTTCAAAGAATCCTGTGATGCATTCTAGAACCAAACATATTGAGATTAGACACCATTTCATTAGGGATCATGTGTTAAAGGGTGATTGTGTGCTTAAACATGTTGAAACCTCTAAGCAATTAGCTGATATCTTCACCAAACCACTTGCAAAGGACCAATTCATACATATAAAAAGAGAGTTAGGAATATTAGATATTTCAAATTGTGTTTGAATATTGATTGATGATTCTTTGACTTGTAATATATTTGATGAGTAAAAATTGGCTAAATAATGAGATGAGTATGCTTTATTCCATGAAAATTGAGTCCTTGATGCCTTGTGACTGAAGAACATGTGTTTTTAAGTAATTCTGGGCTGTCATAATCGATTAGGTAGCTTCATCCAATCGATTAGAATCATTCTGTCCTTCACATAATCAATTAGATAACCTCAGCTAATCGATTAGAAACTCTCTATGTTCCAGATAATCGATTAACACTCATGCCAAATCAATCGATTAGTGATGCTTCATCTTCCAGATAATCAATTACATACTCCTCCTAATCGATTTCCAAGGTTCTGTTTTTAATGCAATCGATTACCAACCTGGCCCAATCGATTAGAACACCTGACGATTCAAATTCTGAAAGGGTGTAATCGATTATGAGTAACCCCGTAATCGATTACGAGTGTATCAGAAATGTGACTTCTGCAGAATCCAAGTGAAAATTGTTGGCCTAATCCACACTCACCTCTTTAAACCCTATTTCTCATCTCTAAACCCTATTTTTACCCTATAAATAACCCCTCCTTCACCTCTTCTACCTCATACCTCCAATACCTCTCCTCCCTCCAATCTCTCAAATTTTCCAAAGACCTCTCACTCTCTTCATCTTTTCTTCTCATTCACAAAATGTCTTCCTCTAAGAATGTGAAAAGAGCTAGGTCCTCACTTGCCCAAACCAATAACCCCCTTGATTTTTCAAGGTTCTTTACCAATCCTAGAGACCTCCAAAACTTTATCCAAAAGTTCTCTGGAAAGGATATCATCTCCCCTCACTACATCAATGCTGAAATCTTTGACCATCCCAGCTTCACCTTCACTCACTCCCTCTATCACTACAATCTTTTTCCCTTCCTCACTCTCAAAGAGGAAGCATACTACCCGGAACTCATGCGAGTCTTTTTCTGCAATTTAAGGCTTGTTGATGGATTACTTGAGGCTAGAGTCAAGAATATGACTCTAAGGATCACTAATGCCCAACTAGCTGAGATCACATAACTTCCCCTCTCTGATGCTGAGTTTGCTGGTGGAAATCCAGAGGATGAATGGGACTTCAATGCCATCACTGCTCGCCAATCCCTTTGGAAAGCTGACCGTCCCCGGAGTAATCACAAATTGGTAGGCCATCTAACTATCAATAACCGCCTCCTTCACTTCTTCTTGGTTAAACTCTTGGTCCTCCGTGGTGGTAATTATGTCTTGGTTGAAGAAGATGATGTGCTCTTGATGTGGGCTATGCAAAATGAGAAAGAAATTAATTGGATTCAGATGTTGAAGTTGCATATGCTCAAGGCCAAGGATCAAATCATAAAAATATTCAAAGCTTTCGGTGTTGACCTTGCTGGAGAACTTCCTGAGAAAATACCTCCAAAGGCATGCATTGGCACCCATCATCTCACCAAGATGGGTATCATCTATGTCAATGGAGCTTGGCTCTCCAAGATGGAAGGCATTCATGCCAACATTCCCTTTGAAGCTCCAGTCAATAATCCTGCCCCTCCTCCTCCTGTAACTCAAGAAACACAAGGCGAACCATCTCCTCTCGTTGACCCTTTCACTTTTCTCTATGCTTATCTCGATCAGCGTTTTGAAAGAATTGACAACACTCTTCAACAATTTCAAATGACCAAGCAACAACATTTTGAGCTCATGGAGCAACGTTATGAGGAGCTCTCTAACAAAATTTCTGAAATGCGTTTCTTTAATCTGGATAATTAGATCCTTCTTGTTTTGTTATGTTTGTTTCCTTTTGTCATGCAATTTCCATTCTGCAATTTGCTTCTGTAATTTCCTTTATCAATGAATGAACTTTTCCTTTTCTTATATCTCTATATGTGTTTTTGATGATTACAAAGGGGGAGAAGAATTAGAATTAGTGTTCATCTTTTATAACCAAAATATCAAATGGCAATCAATAAGTAGAGTAATAATCATCAAGTGGATTAATAACAAATGATTAACATATATTGATTCTCAATTTGGCTTTAATTCTATATGGTTATTAACTCGCTTTAATTTCAAAGCAACAAGAAAACATATGCACAAACTCCTTAAGAAAGGGGGAGAAAACTTTATTTGGACTAACACCCTCATGAGATGAACATTGTTTGCCATCATCAAAAAGGGGGAGAATTTGTTAGAATATGTATTTCAGGTTGCATAATTTTGATAATGACAAAGATATCAAAAAGCAATTGAAGAATCATGGCAAAGAGAACAAGTGTTTATAAAAGAACACTTAAAAGAGAAAAATAGAGAAAACAGCATCAGACCTGCAAAAACATGAAGCCTAATCGATTACAGGACTTGTTATAATCGATTACTGAAGTTCTGTCAAACTTCTAATCGATTAGCTCATCAAAAGCAATCGATTATGAAGCCTCTGTTTGTCACCTAATCGATTGCACCAAGGAGGCCAATCGATTACCAAGCTGAGAAAAAGAATTAAAAGCATCAGGTGCATATGCTAATCGATTACAAGGATGAAATAATCGATTACCAATTTTCTGTAAGGCCACTAATCGATTTTCATTGAAGAACTAATCGACTACAGAGTTTCTGTTTATACAATAATCGATTGCACATGAGTCATAATCGATTACCATGCTGCATAACACAATTAAATGCATTAGGTACCACTCACAATCAATTACAGAGTGAAGAACAATCGATTAGCAAGGTCTTGTCTCTTGGCTAATCAATTACATGGTAAAGTCTAATTGATTACCTGCTTAATTACACTAAAAAATTCAAAGTATAATCGATTACAGCTCGAGGCCTAATCGATTATACTAGTGCCAGAATTTGGGGAAAAGCATTTTTAATTGGGAAACCATCTCACTTCTCCATTCCAACTCGAATGCCCATGCTGTGCAACGGCTCTGAAGACTTAAGGGCACCTCTCCAAGGCCTATAAATGCAAGACTCCTTCAAGCTACTAAGAGCTTCAAAATCCATCAAAGAGAAATCAAATCTTGAGTCTTGTGAGTTCTATTTCTTTGTTTAGTTTCATTTTCTGAAACTTAGAGCTTATATTTATAAATCCTCTCTTGTGAGAGTTAGAAATTGTGTGAGCCTTCATTTGTTCATCTACTCTATTGAGAGAGTTTATTGATTGTAAAACCAAACATCAAAACACTAAGTTTATTCACTCTAGGTTGAGTGGTCACAAAAGTTGGGGTTCAACCTTTGGGTATTGAGAGTTTGAGAGATTGGGTTCGTTTCCCTTGTGCTAGTGAGGATTGAGTTCTTGAGTATAGGATACTAAGAAGCTGCAATTGCTCATAGCTTGTATCTCTAAACTTCAATAGTGGAAATCCTTCAAGTAGGCTGCTTGAAGGCGAGACGTACACCGGGTTGGTGGAACTCGTTAAATTGGTTTGTAAGCTTTTCTTCCCTACTCTCTTGCATTTACTTATTGTACTTAATTGGTATATTGATTTAATTATGACATTATTGCTTGAACTTGAGTAACTAGGCTAAGTTAAAGTGTTACATAACAAGTGTTTGATAAATTGCCTTAGCAACATTTGCACACTTTCTCATATTGATTCTTGCCTACACTTGTTATTTCTTACATACAAACATACTTAGTGAAAAAGAAATCAATTTCAAAGGCATTCCAACTAAAAGTTTTAAAACTTAATTCACCCCCCTCTTGAGTATTGAGGCCACTTGAACAACAGACACTAGAGGTGAATTATCGGTAAATTAAAATTTACCAAAATTAGATGATTTAATGAATGATGTGGGACCCACTTAGTCAACTTGAATAATTTATGGGTCTAGAATACTTAAAAAATTATTATGGTTATAGTGATATAGTTGAAATAATTTTTGGTGTTGAGGAGATAATTATTTGGACAAGACGTATGTTATTAAACGAGGAATATACGAGCCAAATGGAATTAAAAGAAAACCAAAAATCTCATTTCTCCTCTCATTTCCACTGTCCACTTTTCTTCTCTCTCCATACCCACTTTTGCCCATTGGATAATGGGAATTATTACCCATTGGAAAAAGTAAAAGTAATGCACCCTTTTGTCTAATGGTTAATGACCAATTTTGGTCATCTTTTCCTCCTTCTCTCCTCATCACCGTTGGCTTCCTTTCTTCTCTATTCCGTCTCCATTTCTTTCTTCTTCCTTATCCCTCCACCATGTCGAAACCGCCTACCTCCTTCTCCTTCTATTTCTTGCCAAAAATTAAATCTAAGCATGGATTTGTGGAGCTTGTATTGGGCATAGGAGCTTTGCTTGGTTCATCTCCTTCTTCCTCCTTCCTATTTTCATTTTGTAATTAGCATGGATGTGAGGTGAGGATTTCTTGCCTCCTTGTTGTTTTATTTATGGTTTGTGATGTTTAAACTTGAAGTATTGATATTGGGTTTTATGGGTGATGAGGAAAATGATGAACCCTAGGCTTGAATGGCTTAAGATATGGTTTTTGATCATGGTTTTGTACTAAATGTGGATGTGGGTTAATGTGTTTATGATGAATCATGGAAAATGATAGATGTTGATTGTTGTTGGAAAATTTTAGAGAAAACCCTAAGTATTGGAATTTGGGGGTTTTGGCCAAATTGGTGATATTATTGGTTTGGATGCCTTTAAAATGATTTATATGAGGAAAATGAAATTTTAAAAGGATTGGGATTGATTAATGATGTTGATGAAAATTTAAACTAAGTTCATATTGTTGTGTATGATGATTTATGCATATAAAACCCAAACCATAGATTAGAAGACCATTGGGAACATTGATTGTTGTTACCATTGATTGGCACATTAATGATGATATTAAGCTTGTGATGATGTATGAAAATTGTTGAAATTGATGCTTGCCAATTTGTATGTGCACCCTTAAGAATTGATAATTTTAGGGATTTTGGTATAGATGGTGAAATTGATGATTTGATTGTGATGAAAATGACTTTTGGGTTTAGAAAAGATGATTAGAATGCTTGGTGTTGATTATTGTGGTTATTTGATTTTGATGAGGTCCTATCCTACGGGTGTAAGAGATATATGCATACAAGTATGTATATGATGATTAGAGGAGTTGATTTTAAGGATGAATATAAATGATGTTCATTGTTAGGTATTAATTATGATGATGACAATAATGGTAGATAATCATAAGTGATGGATAAATAAAATAAAAGAAGGATTTGTTGAGGACTTAGGCCTTGATATATGCCACTTGAAATTGTTGATTGAGTATGGTTTAAAAGAAACCATGAAGCTTATGTTGGATTTGGATGATTTATGTGAGATTGTGAGCAATATTGGTAAGGGATGTGATATTGTTGTTGTTGGGTATGGTTAACCCTTAAGATCTAGAGGATATTGGTTTTGGGAAAGGAATTCCCGAAACCTTAACACAATGGTATAGATTGGTGTCTTGACAAGTTTAGGACTTGTTCATAAGCCTTACGATATGTAAATCATTATTTAGAATTATGATGAAAGCCTTGTGATGGCTCATGATTGAATGAATGCATATATATGTGTGTTGTGTAGATTGTGTTCTAGATGATGGTACGGGATGATCGAAACATTCTACTTGTAGTTCTTCTCTCGAGGTAAGAGAAGAGTTTACATTTCAATTGCATGAGTTGAATGATTGATGGTTAATGTACATGATTATTGACAGGGCCCGCAAGCGCACGGGTTATGTCGCGTAATATAAAGATTATCGTTCTCCACAGGGACTATGTTCAAAGTACCAGCATATTGAAATTTAATTATCCACACAATTGATTTTTAAGATTTTTATAAAATAAAGCACAAATTAAAGTTGCACAGAATACGAATTAATATAAAAATAAAATTTACTTGACACTTAAAAATCAGAGTTGAGAATATCTTGGGATTTCAGGGGATTAAGACTCTATTTTATGTCAATGAATTTTAACTTTTCATAAATAAGAATCGAATTAAGTTTTCCAAGGCGAATTTTCCAAAAGCTAATTAATATGTTCCTCTCGGAATCCTATTAATGTACCTAACCTATGGAAAGCGCTGCTTAATCCTCAAAAAGGCCCATTATCGTTTTATGAAAACCCCTTTTATTTCCTCAAAAGAATTTTGATTACTTTCACGGTTTTACCGAGGTCACAAAAAGCATCTCAAAAATCTCAGGTTTAGTTCAAAGCTTTCCGGTAAAAATAAATCTCTCGATTCTATTTATTACCTAAACTTACTAATATACCCGTAAGTATACAGTTTTATCATTTAGGTTCTTGTTAGGAATCACTAAAAGCATTAAGCATAATTGAACTAAATGAATAACAGAAATTTATTTAATTCCAAGTCAAAATAACATTAAAATAAAATATTATCATACCCCTTTTATCCCAAGATAATTAATTTAGCTACTCATGAAATAATTCAAATTTATATAAATAATGGAAAAATAAAACATACATGACATGGTAAAAATAAAGACTTACGGGTTTCTCCAAAAGCTCCGAATAATTTACCACTATAATTCCTTGTTGCAATATTCTCCATCAATTACAAATTTAAATTCTCACTTTTACAGCCCTCACACTTTTAAAATAAAATAAAGAAAAAGAAAGTAAAGAAAAAATGGGAACGGGACAGAGAAAGAAAATAAGAGAAATAAACAGAAAGAAAAGAAAGAAAAGAGAAACGAAAAACAAAGAGAAAGGAAGGAGGAATTGGAACGGAGCTGATGGTAATTGATGGGAAGAGATTGTTTTTTTGCTCCTAGTTGCTCTCCCTTTTATAGGCGAATGGATGAATGAATCCAGCTAAGGAAACGCGTTAAAATTTGCAAGTGGGAGAAATTTTCGGTGCATGTGAATTCCAATTGTGCCAACTTGTTTCCAATTTGCATATTTTAATATTTCCAATAATTCAGTGCTTGGATTTATTCAGTTGGTCAAATTCTGAGTAGAAAGGTGCTGGAATTCCACAAGACCGAATGAAAGCTTGCTGTTCGGTATTGGTTGTTGGACATTGTTGGTTTATATGTGGCAGGTATGGTGGTATGAGGGACAGTGGAGTTGCTGGACGATGTGGTGGATGGAGTCGGTGTTGGTAGGAGAGGAGTCTGGGCGGTGTTGTGGATTAGGAGCCTGGGCGGTGTGGATGATGGAGAGAAAAGGGACAGCGGATAAAAGAGGGAATGAGACGGTGTTAAGAAGTGAGGATGGTTGGGTGTTTTGGGAGAAAGGGACGGTGTTGTGGAGTTTGAGGGACAATAGAGTTGCTGGACGGTGTTCAATTGATCCGGTGTTGGGCCTGTGAAGAGAGTCTGGGCGGTATGGAGAGTACTGCTGGACGGTGTTGTGGATGGAAAGGAGAGCTTGGGCGGTGTTGGTTGGGGAGAAGAGTATGGGCGGTGTTGGTTTGAGGGGAAGAGTCTGGGCGGTGTTTGTAGAAGAACCGATCGGTGATGAAGCTGGATGAAAGGACGAGTGAAGAGTGACTGAAGAGTAACTTCCGATTGAGCCATTCAGTCGGAATTGAATGCAGGAGGACTCGGAACCGACTGAAACCATTCACTCGGCTCAGGTTCATGGAGTTCATTCGGAACTGATTGCAGAGTGAATCGGAACCGAGTGAAAAGTGATTCACTCAGGATCAGAATTTATTCAATCAGTTCTCAATCATTTTCACTCGGCTGTAATCTGAACCACTCGGTTAAAACTCTGCTCGGATTTTTGCCCTGGAATTCACTCGGAAGTGCCTTCTTATTTTTCACTCAGAACTTGTACTTGAAGGACTCTGGAAGCTAGCTGGTAGAAGTTTATATCCGAGCCTTGTCTTGCTCGGAAGTGCAGCTTTCTGCCTTATCTCACTCGGATGTCTTCCTTGGAGACTTTTCACTCGGATTTAATGCGAAACTTAAAAGTCAGTCCGAGTGTGATTCACTCCTGGTCGGATTTCACTTTGCCCGATTAAGACACCACTCGGAAATGCCTTGTTCTCCAAATGAGACCACTCGGATTCTCCTTAGTCAGCATTTATTCATTCAATGGCATTCCTTCTGCTCAGAATCAATTCACTCGGAATCAGCTTTTTGCCCAGAAAAGCACTTGTTCTTTGGTCAGACCTGCTTCAATCAGCATTCTTCACTCGGATTTACTTCAATCAGCAATCCTTTCACTCGAAAATACCTTTGGGTAGCATTTATTAAAGCTCAGTTCCTTTTTTCACTCAGAATTGTTGCATTCGGACAGCTTCCAATCGGATTTTCCTAAAACCTAGACTTATTCCTTTTTAGCATTGATCCTTCACTCGAGTCAGCCATTTATCACTCGGAATGGCTTTGACAGGGAACATTCCACTCGGATTTGGCTCCAACAGTGAAGTATTCCACTCGGTAATGCTCCATTCTGAATCGTTCCACTCGGAAAGGCTCCATTCTGAGCCATTCCAATCGGATTTACCTTCAACAGTGCAGTATTCCACTCAGATTTGCTCCATTCTAAGTAATTCTACTCGGATTTGGTCCTTTCTCAGTCATCCCACTCGGATTTGGTCATTTTGAGTCGGAATTCAGCATTTCTGAGTCGGATTTTAACATTCTGAGTCAAATTTCGGCATTCTGAGTCGGAATTCAGCATAAAAAGAGAGTTCTTTCTACTTTGGGCTTGTTCTTCTTGTTTCTTTATCATTTTATGGTCGTTTTTCTCTTGTTTTTGACCCTTTATTACCTTAATTCCTGCAAAATAACATACCCAAGTAGACTAGAGTGGAAAGAAAGCAAAAATCGCAATAAATAAAGGAAATATAGTGGATAATGACTAAAATCCTAAGCAATTTAGACCTAATTTATTGTATTATAAAGCACTTATCAATTATACTCATGCTTTTCTTGCCATGATTATTTTGAATGATGAGATGATGGATTATATGATGAATGATATGCTTGGCAATTTGTTGATTTTGGGAGTCATGTATATATGAGATAATGATGACAGTTTTGTGGTGCCTTTGATGGGAGTGAATGCATCTATCAATGAATGATCCATGTTAGAATAGAACAATTATGTGTCTTGTTGAGTTAAAGTTCCATAAAGATGTATGATTTAGCATTGTTGGATGTTAGAATTGATGAATTTGATGTCTGGGGTGTTTTCCAACATAGGAATCGATTCCTGGGGTATGGGAATCAATTCATGGTTTTCTAGAATTATGGGAATTGATTCCTATGATGAAGGAATCGATTCATGGCCCCTTGGATTCGTAGGAATCAATTCCCAGGTGGTGGGAATCGATTCATTGCCCTATTTTTACTATTTTTGGCCTGTTTAGGTATCTTAATGACATTTTTGGCCTCCAACTTCTTCATAAAAGTTGTAGATAATTATGTTACGGAGGTGTGAAATTAGTCTTACCTTAAATGGAGTTTTCTAACTCTCATTAGGCGTAAAACACTGGACCCGCTACATTGTAAAACTCAAATTTAAGAGGGTTTTAAACCCAACTTTTTATGATTGTCAAATTGGGACTAATAAGTGATATTTGTGACATGTCCCACTATTTTTAAAACTAAAAATAAACTTTTCTCATATGTCTTAATGTTAAAATTTGTCATGAGCTTAGTATTGCCCAAAACCGCTTGTGTTATGTAAAAACAAGAGATTTATTGGGGGTATTGATGATGGTGTGTCTTGGTAGTGTTTGATATTGATTGAGACATTGCAAAAATATGTATGTGCCTATGATATGTTATGGAAACATGAATGTACACCACTAATAATATGATATGATAAATGATGATGAAAAGTTAAATGATAGGGTTGTAAGACACACCCTTATATGATGATGAAACTAATGAAGGGCTAATTGAATGACAATGTGTTTGTGATAAATCGATGAATCAGAGATGATTATTATTATTAATGATTATTGAATACCATTGTGTTTAATACAAGTGTGACCTTGTATGTGTGGTTTGAATTGTATTGATGAGATATTGTGAATGCCACAGTAGAATGTAAAACAATGGTAATGATCAATGAGATGAAAAATCCATTAAGAAATTATGTAGTGATGTTGATGAAAGATTGATGAATGTTATTTATGTTTGTGATGCCATTGTGAATGTTGTAAGTATTGACTTGCATGTATGATATGAAATATGTTGAAATGAAATGCCACACTTAAAACTTGAAAACAATGGCTAAAACCAACAATGATAAAATCCACTAAGAATTGTATAGTGGTGTTGGTGATGATGATAATGATTGATGAGTGGCATGATAGGATGCATAGTGTGAGAATGCATTGATTGGTATTTACATCCATGGAATATCATACGCTACCCATAAGGAATATTAGGGGATTCCCTCGGTTGGCCTAGTGAGAGGGCGGCTCTGTGCACGAGTATTCTTGTTATTCCCTTATGACTCGGTGTGTAAGTCACGAAGCTTCCCATGCTAAGCTATGGGGAGCCGCATGTGGTTGACCCTTGTGGGGTGGCTCTTGAGGAACAGGTGTCCCCCGTGGTCCTTTGGATCACAGCTGCCATGATATGAGTCATGGTTGGCCACAACATCTTATATTGTTGATTATGTTGTTTACTGCGGTCATGGTGAAAATGACCAGTGTTGAAAAATGGGCGATGCGATTTGGTACTAGTAAAATTGGTGATTATGCATGCATTATGAGATATGTGTACACATTATACTACTGCAGTAGGGGCATGGCTATGTGATCATTCTTGAACCCGTAATTTGGTGTTTATTCCCACAATCGGATCTGCATTCGTCATTGATAATTCCATTGTGTATATGCATTAGCCTAAGAGCATTTGCATATAGCATAGAGATATGCCAAAGGTGTTATGATATGATGATGATATATGATGATGGTTGAGATTGAGATGTGATGATGATGACATGGGTAAATGAATACCTAAAAGACAACATGTAAAATATGAATACAACGAAAAGATATTGAATATGATGATGTTGTATGTGATGGCCCAATGTGATGAAGGGCTTGTTTGTCTATGGTTGATGACAATGATGTTGGCCCATTGTGGCATTGAGAAAAGATGTGTATATGTGTTTGCTTTGCTATGAAATGATTGAGGAATATGTTACATGTATATGTTGGTGAAATGAGCAATTATGATGATTATTGTTGATTTTAGCAAAGCATACATGATGATAATATGCATATGCACATAATCTCAATTGTATTAATATTCGTCATTTGAATTGTATAACTTACTCTCCCATGTTGTCCATTTTTAGCATTGATGTAGGAATATCATGGGATGAGATGGTGATTTTAAAGTAGAGCTCTTGGGAAGGTAAATAATGGTAATGGATTGCCTTGGCTGACGGCGGTTGTAAATTATTTTCATTGTGAATAAAATGTATATAGTGATGTTGATAACTATTGATGTTGGTGGATGTGTTATAAATGATGATATAAGTGGATGATGTATCAATATTTGGGGTATTTGAATTCATACCCATTTGATGAATAAAATGATGTTAGTTATGTAGCTCATTGTGGGTATACATATAAGTGTTAATGATATATGATTTAGAGGTTGAATTGTATGAGGTCAATTATGGAATATGGATATTGGAAATGTATATTGCATGACCATATAAATATATATATATATATATATATATATATATATTAGGCAATGCATGTTGATGACTTATGTGTAAGATTGGTTTGGCCTAAATGGCTTATGTTGTGTATTTGCACGCTTTGTTGAGCCTTTTCTCATATCTTCATATATGGGACTAGGCGTGTGCCCTGTATACATATTTTTCTTCCGCTGTAAACTCTATTATTTTGTAAACAATTACGGGTGATTTATCTTGCGATCCAGTTATAAATTCTCATATCTCACTCTTCGGTTTTGTGGTTCAGGTCTTAATGTAATCGTTGTAGTGTTTTGGAATATTTTTAAATGCGAAAAATTTACTCGCATTTTTATTAATTATTTATCTTGATTACATCGGGATTCAAGTCTGGAAAATCACAGTGTGACACTTCTCTTCCTTGTTGATGGAAAACGAAAATGGAGATGAGATAGAGCATAACACTTGCTAGATTTTAGAGAGGGAGAAGGTGAAGAGAAAGAGTGAAGGAGAAAAGAAAAGAGACTGAATGCCCTTTGGAAGCAAGAAGCCAACGTGAAAATGAAGAGAAGAGAGTGGGTTTGTGTTTTAATTTTTAACCCCTCATTAAAACTTTACCATTTCATAACAAACAGGATCTTCGTTCGAGCTCAATACTTCATCTAAAAATTATTCCGAATATATATATATTTGGATCCACAATAATATTCTTAATAGCCCTAACCAACGGTACCTCAACCGGAGATACTTGGTCTGACACCCATATTTTAATCGGGTATAATTCTAGCTCTTAAAGCCATAATAAATTATGAACAATCATAATAAATCCTAATTTAATTATTTTAACATTTTTGGGACATTAACTCACCCATATGTAATTATTTAATATTTATTCCCCTCATTTAATCATTTATATAAAATTTGTGATGTTACATATATGAAGATATGAGAAAAGATCCAAAGAAAATATAAGGTATTTATTAAAGGTAATTGGAAATGTATGCATCTGATTAAGGAAAACATGTTAAAGAGGTGTATAACAAGCAATCAAGGATAAAGGATTGAAGTATAAGCATAGGGGAACCAAGGAGTACAAGACCATGGCTTTAATTCTAATTAAGTTAATTCTAATTTGTACGCCTCTATAACATAATTATCTACAATTTTCATCTAGAAGTCGGATGCCAAAAATGTCATTAAGGTACCTAAAAGAGCCAAAAACGAAAGGAAAAATAGCAGTTTTAAAAAAATCTGACAGTGGCTATTCCACTAGCTGTGGGAAATTCCCACAGGCCTTGAAATGTACTGTCCAAGAGCCCAAAAATTCATATTTTCAAAATAGAACATTCCACTGGTAGTGAGAAATTCCCACTGGTTGTGAAATGCACTTTGTTCCATGTTCATTGGCCACATTTTTCAACCATTCCAAGACAACTTGATCCACTGGCCATGGATCACACCCTGTTCCTTTAAAATTCATTTTTCAAAGGGATATGCATTGGTACTTGAAACCTTAAACTTTCTTAAACATTTTTTACACCAAACAAGCGTTCATTTTCATGGCATTTGACCTAGCATCAAACCTAAACATCTAGGATTTGTATAACATCATTTCTTGCACAAAATTAAATCATCAAGCATGCATTAATCATGAATCATCATCAATACATATACATGCATAAAAGGACTCCATGTCTAACATCATTTCATACTTGCAATTCATCAATTCCTCATTGACATGAATATCATCACCATTACAATGGCATCCAATTACATTTGTCCAAGCATCATATAATGTTAGATACAAAAGAATGGCCAATACACATTACTAAAATAATAGAGATATGATCCTCAAAATAATATTAACATCATCATTCATTCACATTGCCATTTACATATCTACAAAGTCACTAATTATCAATATTGTTGGTCAAGGCATTCCTTTACAACTAATTACCTTTTCCAAAAGCTTTGATTCAAAACATAATCTCATCCCATGACAATCCTATATCACAATGCTAAAAAGAGACAACATGAAAAAGTGAGTTATACATTCAAAATGATAAATCCGAATAGATTGTGATCATGTGTACATGCATATAAATAACATGTGTACTTTGTAATATAATCATCAATTTATCACCAAGCTTTCATTAAGATAAGGCATACAAGTCTCATTATTTACCACTCATAGCAAGCACATACACATTCACATTTCCCTTCATCATCATGGGCTATCACAAGTATCAACATCAAGTTTTTACATCTTTTATCAATTCACACTCTCAATAGGTTACCATTTTTCTTGGCCATCTCCAACTCAAATGCCATGTTTCTATTGCTAATGCATATGTCATAACATGAAATGCATATGCAATGGATCCAATTTGAAATAATTACTCATAACACATGTTTACTCAACTTAATAAGTATTCACAACCACGTATAGTCGCTTAAGTATCCATCCCCACGCAAGGGTCCTTCTCACAAGATCCCATAAGACCTCAATTATTTTCACATGTCAAGTGATCGCAACCACGTATAATCATTTGAATATTTGTCCCCCACACAAGATTCCTTTTCACAAGATCCCACAAGATCTTAATCATTTCAACATGTCAAGTGATCACAATCACATATAATCATTTAAATATTTATGCTCCGCGCAAAGGTCCTTTTTCATAAGATCCTGCAAGACCTCAATCCTTTCAACATGTCAAATGATCGCAACCACGTATAATAATTTAAATATGTGTCCCCCACGCAAAGGTCATTTTTCACAAGATCCCGCAAGACCTTTGTCATTTCAACATGTCAAGTGATCGCAACCACGTATAATATGATATGCCATGAGATGCAAGAATGCACATGCTAGCCTCAACTTCACAAGAATTTCTCACCCTCTCACTTAGGGGTACATTTTACACTTAATGTTTCAGTTATTGGCATGCAACTAATCATAATACTCTGTAAGGCATACAATTTATCACAAAACCCTCTAAGGTAACAATTCAATTATTCATAATATAATAGCCAAGGAGTCACATTCATATCAATGCACCCATGGAAATCAGGAGGGCATATCAACAAGTATACTTCAAATGTATAACATCAATATATTTGCCAATCCAAAATTAAACCTTCAACAAGATTCAATCTCAAACCACTTCACAATAGAAGTACCACATTCATTCAAGACAAATATATAAGTATGCACCAACATATACATTGTCAACCTATAATTCTTAGTGGATTTTAATTTCAATTATCTTACCATTGTTTTAAGTTTTAGTGTGGCATTCACAATCTTTATAATCATCTTAATTTTTCAACATCATTTCTGTAATATCCCTGACAATTTAGGAAAAATTACGTGTAGTAGAAAATATTATTAATTGTTTTTGAATATTATTTGAAATTTTTATGAATTATTGGACAATTATGAATAATTAAATATTATGAATGTAAATAAAATTATTTAATTAGTTGGTTAATAATGAAGTGAAGACCGGTTGAGAGAAGAGAAGTGTTTGAGGAGGAAATGGGGTGGCAACCGGTTGAAAAGGTTACCGGTCACCCTGGACTTTAAAAAGGTTTCTTTTTCTTTCTCTCTCCCAATTATCACTCACACGTGAGCTACTATTTCTCCTTCTTCTTCGCTTATTTCTATTCCTGTTCATCTTCTTCCTCCTTCATCGCTGGTTGCATGCTCTAGGAGAGGATCTCATTTGTATCAAAACTGAGTGCTAAGCTCAGTTTCATAATTGTGGCCTCAAGGTGAGTCCACTGATCCGTTGCATTTTGTTTCCCTATTCCCTTTCATTTCTTTGGTGACTGAGTGGCCATGCATGGCTGTGAAGGGGTCTGTTCTCCACTCCTCTGGTGCGTGTGAGCTCGAAAATGGTCCTTAGAACTGAGGAGGATGTTAAGCTAACGGGTTTTGTACTCTAACTTGTAGGAAGTAGATCAAACAACGAAAGGCTGATTGACAGAGCTGAGACTGTGAACCCAGTGCTCAGAGGGCGTAACCGACACCAGGAGCAGATTATAGAAGCTTGGAACCGAGGTAAGGGGGTGTTCGGGTTATGATTAATTAGAATAGGACTTACTTCGTATCCGAATCGTTAAACTATATGAACAGAGTAAGAAAATGTTATTGAATGATGTTGTGTGCGTATGATTATGCATGTGTGACTGTGGACACCGATCGCTTGAGGATCGGGTGTGTGTGTGGCTTATGATAATGATGATTTTGAATGGTTGATGTCGTGACAATCGGTGTAGTGGCAGTGTGAAGCCGGGCTTGACAAGCAGGTCGCCCGAGTGATGAGTATGTGTTGATAATGGCCACTCGTGATATGATGAGAAATGTGAATGGTATATGTATGATAAGTAATTGCTATGTCTGGCATGAGATTGATAATGTTTGTTATATTGAGTTACATATTGTGTATGAGATACTTTGTATACTGTTGAGGGCGGGGAGTGGTTGCCCGTGCGTTGTACGAGCAACGAGCGGCTCCTGACAGGCTTCCAGTAAATGGATTATATGATTATGATACGTGATTATGTGGTGTGGGACGGCCGACGGTATATATAGCCCCTCATTTCCGGCTCCCGTGGTCTTTGTGCCCAGTTGAGCTACCCAGTGGTCAAGTAGGACCCAGTGGTCAAGGTGGAGAGTCAAGCAAGACTCGGTGAACCAAGCAGGGTTCACGGGGTGTCAAGTAGGACCCCCAGCTGAAGGCCGATCCTTTAGTATTCGGATACTAGGCGTCAAATTTTATCTGAGAGTCAGTTGTGATAATTGATGAATTATTAGTTGTGATGTGTAGATTTGCCGAGTGAAATTTATTATATTTGCCGAGTGAAATTTGTTATATTTGCCGAGTGACATTTGTTATATTTGCCGAGTGAAATTGTTATATTTGCTGAGTAAAGTTTGTTATATTGGCCGAGTGTGGATTATTATGTTTGTCGAGTATGATGTATTATAATTACCGAGTGTGATTTGCAAAGTGATGAAAATGCAATCAGACGAAACTTATATATATATAACTTGTTAAATTCCATTCTATATTAATTATGATGCCAAACACTCACCCTTGTTGTTGTTTTCAATTTAGTAACCAGTGACAGGGAGGAGGCCGGAGCCATAGAGTCACGCCAAGGGGGAGATCGATGTCAAGGCCCGAGTGATTTTGAGTAATTGTATAATATATATGTGTATAAGGAGTTTTTCGAGTGTGTAATATCACCTGTGTGCTGACTTAAATTGAATTTGACGTGAACTGATATTGTGTTATGCTTAGTTTATATTTTCACGTGTTTGTTGTGACAGTCTTTTACCAAGCGAGTCTTGCCCGAGTTGATTCATTCCTGGTTAAGCAAGGGCCATTCGGTTTGATGTCTGTTTCACCACTATGTGAAATCCCTGCCCTTGTCCGAGTGAAGAATAACCGAGAGATCCCCTTCTGGGTGGAAGGTTAGAATGTCCCGAGTGAGATTGGTTGGGAGAGTGTTCCGAGTGAAGAAAGTGTATAATGATTCCGAGTGAAGAAGGTGTATCATGATTCCGAGTGAAGAAAAGTAGAATGTTTCCGAGTGAAAATTTGAGTGCTTCCGAGGGAAGGTGAGAGTGTTTCTGAGTAAAATGTGGCCGAGGGAGCTTCTTCCGAGAGAAGTAAGGTTAGGGTATTTTTCGAGTGAGGATATCCGGAGAAACTCTTACCGAGTGTAGGAGGTTAGATTATCTCCGAGGGAGTTATGACCGAGCGAAGCTTTCTGAGTGAAGGGTAGTAATGAGTCAAGTGTGGTATGTCTGAGTGAATGGAAGTTGAGTGTTTTCCGAGTGAAACCCTTTTGCCGAGTAAACCCTTTTACCGAGTGAAACCCCGATGTGAATCCACGTGTACGTCTCGTTCGCTCAGGCTTTAGGTGTGGCATTCGCTCAAGCGAGTCGGTACTCGCTTAAGCGAATCTCGGATTTCACCTAGGTACCTTGGGGTCTCACTCAGGCGAATGACCCCTGTCCTCTTCTTCTTCTTCTTCTTCTTCTCCCGTTGTTTTTAACTCCACTTTATCAAAGGATGTATTCCGATTGGATATTATTTTACGTACACTCTTATTATTATTTTGATTATATTTAAGTGAATACTATTTATTATCAAGACCGAGTGGAACCATTTCCGATCGGTTATTATTTTAACATACTTTTATTTAAGGATTTATTTTAGATCGGTTTTGTTTATACTGAGTATGATTTTATTATTTAGAATGTAACTAAAAGAGGTAAATATTATTTTACATCAAGGCCGAGTGGATTATTTATTAAGGGAAGTAAATATTATTTCATATTAAGATCCAAATTTTTATTTAACGTGAAAAATTTATTGTGGAAATAATTTGTCGTATGTAAATAAAAAGGTAAATCAACCTAGGATGTTACAGTTGGTATCAGAGCGGTTCTTTCTAGAGCCGGGTGTATGGGTCAATCTAGTTATTGTGTGAGTCCTATAAGGGCTGTTTGCATTCAATTGTATTGTGTTTTGTTTGTGCAGCTTGGCATCGTTCCCTTGGTACTCCGGTGGCGTTGTAGTTTGTGTATGAGGTAAATACCCGACTCCCTGGTTAGCATTGGTTATTAATGGTGATGTGTTTGCTTATTGTAGAATTACATTATGGCCGAAGGAACTAGTTCCGGTGGAGGAGACGATTTCTTCACCAAGTTTACCCAGCTGATGAGTAGGACTGAATTTGGTCCCACTCTGGATAAATTCCTGAAAAGGAATCCCCCGGCCTACAAAGGAGGGCACGATTATGACGGGGCATACATTTAGATCAGAGACATTGAACAGGTCTTTGAGTACTTTAAATGCTCGGATGAGCAGAAGGTTCTGTTTGCCACTTATCAATTAAAGGACGAGGCTAGAGTATGGTGGTCTCGGGTGAAGGTGCAGATGAACGCGGCGAATGAGCCGCTAGTTTGGGCAAATTTCCGGAGGAGATTCCTTGTTAAGTACTTCCTGGATAACTATAAAATCTAGAAGCAAATGGAGTTCCTGAAGTTGGAACAAGGCCAACTGTCTGTGGGCGAGTACACCAGCAAGTTCGATGAGCTGTGTGATTTTTACCATCCTTTCTCGTTGGAAGGAACTGAGGGCAGCAAGTGTGCCAAGTACGAGGTAGGACTACGGATTGAACTCCATAGTGTAATTGTACCGATGGAGATTCGGGATTACCCGACTCTTGTGAGCAAAGCTAGGCTGACAGAAGAGGTGCAGATACAGAGGGCATCTCAACCGAGAGACAAAAAGCCACTGAAAGCAAAGGGGTTCAGCTTCAAGAGGATGGGCCAATTCTTTCGGGGCAGCAAGTCTTCCACCACCTCTTCATCCTCTTCCAGTCGGGGTTCTACTGGCCGATCAGGTAGCCAGTCTGGTGGCCGTGCGTGCTACAATTATGGCCAGGAGGGTCACATTGCCAAATACTGTCAGGCTAATCAGATCGTATGCTTCCAATGTGGACAGCCGGGACACCTCAGGCCCGATTGCCCACAGAGGCAGCAGCAGAGCAGGCAGGGTAACCGAGGAAACACTTCTGGGACTCGGGGTACCAATTTTTTGAGAGGAGGCAGGCATGGTGCTGGTTGGGGAGGCCAACAATCGGGAAGATCTGATGCCCAGTCCAGTGGTGCCCAGAATGCCATGACCGGGCGGGTGTTCGCCTTTGATGCCTCAGAAGCCATGAGGAATGACAACTTGGTATAGGGTAAGTGCCTCATTTGTGGCTATCTTGTTGATGTAATTATGATTCGGGCGCGACCCATTCATTTATTTCCGAGAGTTGTGTGCGACGGCTTGGTTTGCCGATCGGTTTAATGGAGAACGCTCTTATTGTTTCCACTCCAACCGGTTCCACTTTCCGTGCAACCACCGTGTATAGAGAATTGCCGATGCAAATCGAAGACCGTACTTTCCGAGTGAATTTTATCTGTATGCCGTTGAGGAACCTAGATGTTATCCTAGGTCTCGATTGGCTAGCTGCTAATCATGTGATGGTCGACTGCTATCGGAAGAGTATTATTTTCTCCCAGGAATTCAATGTGAAGAATGTGGTGAGTGATGTCTCCGCCACTTATGTCATTTTATTTGCCTCGGAGGGTCGGTATAACCTTATGCCGAGTGATATTCCTGTTGTGTGTAAATTTCCTGATGTCTTTCCGGAAGAAATTCCAGAGTTGCCTCCCAATCAGGAGATTGATTTCTCTATTGACTTAATTCCCGGGGCCAAGCCTGTGTCCCATGCGCCATATCGAATGTCTTTGGTGGAATTGACTGAAGTAAAGAAACAGGTAAATGAGCTGCTTGAAAAAGGCTTTATCTGACCGAGTGCATCACCCTGGGGCGCTCCGGTGTTATTGGTAAAGAAGAAGGACTGTAGCATGCGAATGTGCATCGATTACTAACAATTAAATAAATTAACGATTAAAAATAAATATCCATTGCCTCGGATCGACGACTTACTGGACCAGTTGAGAGGTGCTGTTGTGTTTTCTAAAATCGACTTAAGATCGGGATATCACCAGATCCGAGTGAAGTCGGAAGATATTCTGAAGACAGCGTTTCAGACTCGGTATGGGCACTTCGAGTACATTGTAATGCCCTTTGGAGTGACGAATGCCCCTGCCATCTTCATGGACTACATGAATCAGATTTTTCAACCATACTTGGACCAGTTTATGGTGGTATTCATTGATGACATTCTGGTGTATTCGAAGTCGGTTGAGGAGCATGCTCAACACCTCCAGATTGTTTTACAGATACTCCGAGAGAAGAAGTTTTATGCTAAGCTATCCAAGTGTGATTTCTGGGAAAGTAGTGTACAATTTTTGGGACATGGGATTTCCCGAGAGGGTGTCTCGGTTGATCTAACTAAGATTGAGGCTGTTATGGCTTGAGAAAGGCTGAGGTCGGTAACTGAAATCAGGAGTTTCCTCAGATTAGCTGGATACTATCGGCGCTTTATTGAAGGATTTTCTCGGATAGCACTTCCTCTGACTCAGTTAACAAGAAAAGAGAGCCCATTTATGTGGTCGGAAAAATGTGAGTTGAGTTTTCAGACTCTTAAACGGTGTTTGACGACTGCCCCTGTGCTTGCATTGCCTGATGTGACACAGGAATTTATAGTGTATTGTGATGCATCCAAGTTCGATTTGGGATGTGTGCTGATGCAATCCGACCGGGTGATTGCCTATGCTTCCAGGCAATTGAGGCCCCATGAATTGAACTATCTGACTCATGATCTAGAGCTGGCAGCAGTGGTATATGCATTGAAGATTTGGTGTCATTACCTATATAGGTCTCGCTTTGTGGTATTTAGTGACCACAAAAGCTTGAAGTATTTATTCGATCAAAAGGAGCTAAATATGAGGCAGAGGAGATGGGTAGAGTACTTGAAGGACTATGACTTTGACTTGAAGTACCACCCGGGCAAAGCGAATGTTGTTGCCGATGCGCTGAGCAGGAAGGTATTACACACGGCTTACTTGATGGGCAGAGAGCAGGAATTGCTGGAGAGCTTTAAGGATATGAACATTAGAGTCGTTATGGATGCTCCAAACCGAATAGTAGTCGGAATGTTGAAGATCTCCAACGAATTTCTGGAATCTATTGCTGTTGCTCAGAAAGACGATGAGGAGTTACTGAAACTGATTGACACTCAGGCACGAGGCAAGGATATGGAGTTAACTCGGGGTAACGATGGAATATGGAGATTTTGAGACCGAGTGGTGGTGCCTACACACAGTGATTTTAGGCAAGTCGTGCTAGCTGAGGCACACAGGAGCTCTCTGAGTATTCATCCCGGTGTGACAAAGATGTATCACGACTTGAAGAAGGAATTCTGGTGGCCGGGCATGAAGAAGGCAATAACTGAGTACGTAAAATCCTGTGTGATATGCCAGAAGTGTAAAGTTGAACATCAGAGACCCCCAGGTTTGCCTCAAACTCCAGAAATTCCGATTTGGAAATGGGAGAGCATTACCATGGACTTCGTATCCGGGCTACCTCGTACCTGATCCCGGTGCAATGCAATCTGGGTAAATAAAAAGGTAAATCAACCTAGGATGTTACGGTTTCTAATTCACTAATTGGTAACAAACACAATGGTATTCAATCATTGTCTCAATATTTTCATCATCACTCATGGGTGTGTCACACAACCACATCATTCAATTCTCATCATCAATTATCATATCTCATTAATAATGGTGAAACATACATGGTTTTCACAATATGACATAAGCACACACTTTTACCCAAATCTCAAGTCACTACCAATCACCACCAAAGACACACCACATACATATATTCTAAATGCAATCACATATTTGCCAAGCACATTATCATCACAATATCAATCATCACAATATCAATCATCACATTATTCCAATATAACTATAACAAGGCAAACATGAGCAACATCATATACATTAATCATCAATTATTCAAATCATGCATTTGGAATATAAACTTCTCTCCTACCTCAAGAGAAGTAGTCTGAATGGTTTGACAGTCCCGCCTCGTCGTCTAGCATAGGATCTATATATAAATACACATATAGAGTGTAGCAACCCTCATTTTTGTGTGTTTGGCCCCTGAGGTTAAGTGTACTATTTTGTGTGTTTGATTTATATGCTTGTGATATATTATAAAAGAGAATTTCATAGTTAAAATAATTGATTATAATTTAATTAAGTAGTAAGGTTCATTAAGTTGTTAGAAAAAAAACAATAATTAAATTCTAAGTATATAAACCATACTATTTTAATTAAGTGAATTTTGTTGTACCTTACTAGTTCAGGCCAAGAGAATACCTAGGTGTCTAAGTTGAGCCAACTTTTACCCTGGTATATTCCTAATATCATATCCAATGATTTTATGAAGAGATCGAGTCCTATTTTCCATCACTCAACCCCCTAAAAATTTATTTCAATGAAAATCAAGTTAACTATAAGAGCCAATCTACGCACGTGTTCGTATTTTGGGTATAATTTCTTCCCCCATTATTAGAATTGAGTCATTCTTATCCTAAAATTTTTGTATCAAAATTATCTACAACTTTTATGTTTACCATAAAAGCCTATTCTTACTCATTTGCTCCTATAATTTAAAATACTACACTGACTTACGTGCTCACTGTCATAACTTGCACTATGCTCAGTATTTTCCACTTTTCTCACTTGTTTAACCATGAAATCGAACGATTCTTTTGCTACAATTTTCTAGACTCATTTCTCTATAACTTTGATGAAGGCACGAAATCAAATTCCCTACCCATCTGTCCCAAAAAATTATTTTTGGTCACTAATTTAAATCTCGTTATAGCCTGGGACAATTTTCATATTTGGGTCATATCTCCCTTGTCTGATATTGGATTTTTGCTTACTATACCCCGTTTTAAAGAGGAGACATAGATATACAACTTTCATGTTTTGCATTTTCCCAAAATCCCACCGTAACACCCTCTAAAAATCAAGACAAGTTACTGCCTCTATGAGTGACACATCAGCCAAACCAAGGAAATGGTCCAATCACCTTTTTACAGCCATCGGACACATGTTCTGTCCTTGACAACTCCTTTTCCCACACTTTAAGACTTGAGTAGGACACTTGGAATACAAGCCTTGAAGCCTTGAAGCCTTGACACTTTCCTTCTCCCTCTTCCAACCGAAATTCCCTTAGCCTCCAAGGGAACAACATGTAAAAGCTCTTGTTTTCCCAAAACACTTCCATTCTTCTAAGTATTGAAGAAGCAAAACTAGCCATTCACTTCTTCCTCTTCCTTCCACGTTATTCACTATTAGCATCCCATCTATGTTAAGTTCAAACACTCATCATCTTTCTTAGTCTTCATGCAAAAGAAGTAGCCACTTTCTAAATACTTCACCATTTTCAAACATCTCCCTAAAATAGCAATAAGCACACCTTCTTTTTTCTTCATCTCACACTCTAAATCATCACCAAAATGACTTCCACTCTCTTGATTCTTGGTGCTGCATGGTGATGATCTTGAAGCAAATTTTTTGAGCACTTGTCTCTTCCTTTCTTGGGTCGTAACTACCTCTAAGGTAAGGGGGAGTAAGCTTTCATTTTTAACCTTGATCTTGCATGCATGGGTATTGTGGATCTCCCTAGGATTCACACCTTGGTTTCACTTCCAAAATTGTGGACAAATAAATTTTTAGTTGCCAAATTAAATTACTAAAAATAGCCCTTGTTTTGGAAGTGACCTTGGCCGCACTAAGTTAAATTTTCCTTCTTGATGTTGTTAAATTTTTTATTGTAAAATGTTATCTCCTAACCCCTATTGATGTTGTAGAATTTTTGTGACTTATGGAGGCCACATGCATGTCCATTATGTTAGCAATTTTTTGATAAATTCTTGCTTTCATTGTGGCCAAATTTTTACATGACTTGCTCCCTTGATTTTGCACAAAAATTGAATAGTAAAAACATAAGTTTGATGGATAATAATTAATTAACAAATCTAGACAGAATTGAATTTTTGGAAAAATACTACATGCATGTTACAAAAAGGTTAAAGAAATTAGATTTTACCTCTAATTTAGTAGCCACAAAATATGCTTACATTTTTCCCTATAATATTGCAAAATAATATTCTTAAAATATGAATTTAGAGATATTTTTTAATGGATGATATTGTTGTTTGGAGTTTGGCCTCTAAAATAAATGGTTTAAAATTTTATATCATATTATGTGTAATTGTGATTTTAGTGGCCTAATAATTATTAGTAACATGCATGATCGAATTTCTTAGAATTTTGTTGATGAAAATGAATTTTTGATATAATTATAAATTCTGGAATTTTTATGAAATTAGGAGAATTAACATTTAATTGTATATTAGTTACCTTGTATGCTTAATTAATGGAAATAACTTATAAAATATGTAAGATGTGATTTAAAAAAATAAAGTGATGCAGCTACTGTATTTTTGCTTATTGTTATATTGAAATTAATGATAAAAATATGTATAAATGTGATATTAGATAAAGGATTAAAAGGAGTCCCGAGCATAGGTGCAAACGGTAGTTAGAAATGGTTAAAAACGTGTTAACGTGAGCAAACAGGGAAAAATGACCAAATTGTTTTGGGCATGTATTTTGTGATGAATGAGATGAATTTTGATTATTACAAAATTACCCAAATGAGGAAAAAAAATTGATTCAAAGGTTGCTCTACACATTACTTGTCCTTAACGCGTATTTTACGAAAGCTAAAATGACAATTTTTAGTACCTTAGTGCATTTTCATGTAGAACTTGTTGCTAGGAATAATTGACATTTAATTTCATTATATTTAATTAGTAATTTAAAAAATAAGCACTTTTGGCTTTGGAATTACTCAATTTGGAGTTTTCTAGACAAATATGACAAAAACAAAGTTATTGATAAACGATAAGAAATAACAATTTTATGATTCTCATTTGCTCGAATAAAATTTCATTTTTATGTATAAGCCAAAAAGGGATTTTAGTAATTATAATAAGGTACTTTTATTTGAGGGTCTAGTAATTTTAAGATTTAAGGCCAATCTAGTCAGTTTCGTCATAAATCAATATGACAGTGCGATATTGATAAAAGGCCCGAAATATCATAAGAAATGCTAATGTACCTTGTATGTAATTTCTAAAAATTAAATACTTAAATGAAAAATCACATTTTTAGAAGTAAAAACAAAAAGAAGTTAGGAATTTTATTTTGTAAAATAAATATTTTTCAATATTTCTTTAAAAAGGGTTTAAAAATAAATTAGGCATTAATATCTTAGAAGTTTTCTTATATTGAAGTTCACTTCAAAGCCAAACCTCAATGCTCCTAAGAAAGATTATTAGGTAGCACCTAGGCTTTGGCTCATAATATTCTTTTCACTAAAAGAATTTATAATGAGTAGTTTACACGCTTTAAGGACAAGTACGTCAAGTATTAAAGTTCTGTCTAGTACTTGGGCATTCTTATGATAAGACGAATAAATTGCATACCGCATATGGAGTATGAGGAAGAATGATAGAGTGATCCCCTAGAGCATACAGTGATGGGTACACTACAGAAATATCAGCGTCTTGATCCCCTGAGGGCGGTCTTGGGAGTATACTGGGGACGGACCTCCAATGGCTCATATTCACGCCCGAGACTGGATAGCCCATGGAAACTCTGGTATACTTCGACTCCAGACAATGGTTTCTATGATTGTGTAGTGTCCATTCTGCCTAGATGTGATTTGGATCCATTATTGATAGGACCGTGTGTCCTTACCCTTTTATGAAAATGGAACAAGACAAGCTAGTTGGGCAGGAGTATAAGGCGGGATTATTGATGTGTGTGGGATTAATGAGTAGGAGTTGGGCCCTATTTCATACTGGTACTTAATCAAGATAAATCATAATAAATCTAATATATGCATGGCATACCATTGTTGCATGACTAACCCTTGGGTGTGTATTATTCCTGTATGTGCTCTAAATAACTATGTGGTTACATTGATAAATGTTGTATAAATTCTTTGTATCTGTTTAGTTACATGTATCTTTATATAATAATTATAGCTACCTTGCATGTGAGTTACATAGGTTGAGATCTTATACTCACCCCTCTTGTGTTGTATGTTGTCTTCTTCCATTGTGATCATCAACAGAAGGACAAGGTGAGCATAAGCAGGACCTGGACTACCTGTAGTAATGGATGCCGGTTCGTGGACGTACAACACTTGGACTACCCTTTCAACATTGAGACCATCATAGGCCTCGATATTTAGTTTTACATTATGTTGATATTATTATAATTATTTTATTCGGAGCTTGTGAGCCCCGTATCTTTTAAGTACACTACTACTATGAAGAATTGATCTATGTTATAATTTTTATTTTGAACTATGTGTTGATGATCACCGAACAAAAAAAACTCCTATTTTTCTAAATACCTTGTGACTACTTAATTAAGTAGGACGTTTCAGTGTAAGAATTAGTCCTAATTAATCAAAGGTGTCATATAAACTTAATCAAATGGCTATTCAAGGCATCACCACAAATTCTAAATATTCAATATTACTTTATAGACTCAATAACATGCCTTAGACATGTTATAAACACTATTTTCTATCTTTGTTAGGTTTCATGAATTCCTTCCCATTAATTCATATTTTCTATAATTAAATGACTACAACAACAAACCCCTAAGTCACGAACATACACACCGATTACCACTTCTACTAATTCCACCAACTTAGTGTTCTCCATATTTCCTTGATTTTTCAAATTCCCGGCATCAATAATTAGTGTCAACCATTCCAAAATTCATTTCCTTATCCAAAATCACTTTTAAGACAAATGAACTCCCAATCATCAAGTTTTTCCAAAAGCCCTAATTTCCATGTAACAGCCATCGTTTTGTGTGATAGTTCCTTGAGACCGAATGTGTTGATTTCGTGTTAAGTTTTATGTGTATTAATGACTGGGCTAGGACCGATTTGTTTGTGTGATGACTGATTAGTGTTTTAGAAAGATTTCATGAACTAAGGAAGAGTATTTTTACTAAATTATGTGAGTAATAATGGTTAGAATAATGACAATAGTGTGTTCAACAATACTCATAATAACAAAGGTTAATTAATTAGAGTATTAGTAATTTAATAGAAGTATTTAAGTAATATTGTTTAAGTTATTTAAACATGCAATTTCCCCTGATCTTGGCCAAGAAATCATCTGAGGTACTCGAGTCAATTATTTTTATCCCAAGACATCTCTCACATTGTGTCTAATGATTTTCATGAAGGGCTCAATGCCCATTTCCGGTCACCCAAGCCCAAAAACTCTAATTTTAAGTTAACCGTATAAGCCAAACTGCGCATATGTACGTATTTTGAGCATAACTCCCTCTCTCATTATTGGATTTGAGTTGTTCTTGTCCCAAAATCATCATATCAAATTTATCTACAACTTTGATTTTTACCATGAAAGCCAATTCTTACCCCATAATCCCAAAATTTAAAATATCACATTGATTCACGTTTTTCTAGTGGTAGCTTGCACTATGTTAAGTATTTTTCACGTTTCTCATTTGTATGACCATGAAATTGAATGATTATTTCACCAAAGTTTTCTGAAATCAATTCCCTACAACTTTGATGAAAGGAACAAAGTCAAATTCCCCACCGATTTTGCCCATAAAATTAATCTTTGCAAGAAACAACAATCCCATTATAAACTTACACTATTTTCATAAATTGGCCTTAACTCACCCATTTCTTAATGAAATTTTTTTACCATATACCAAATTAAAGATAATAAAAAGATCTAAAACTTTTATGTTTGGGATATTTCCAAATTCGGCCCACAAAAATCCTTAAAACCACAAACAAGTCACTGCCCTTGTTGCTTGACACATAAACTTTGCATGGGAATAAGCCAATCATGTTGCACCACCACCTTGCCACTTGCCATGACCATGCAAGCTCCTTCTCCATCACTCAATCAGCTGTATGAGACACCTATCTTGTGCATGAAACTCAAGTGACACTTATCTCCCTCTCACTTATTATCGTGGAAGCTCCTTGGTGAGTAAGGAGATATGCAAAAAAAAATCTTTCATTCTATCCAGGCACCTTTGGTTTCCTTCCATTCTCCCATTTCTCTAATTTAAGAAAATGATCTTCCAGCCACATTCTCCTTCTCTTCTTCTCTTTCATTTGTGTTAAAACATCATCATCCACTCATCATCATACAACCCAAACCATTTCACCACCCTTCCTAACCTCCAAATACAAAATACCACCTTCCAAACATCACACCTTCTTTTTGGATTTTCTTCAAATAGCAAACTTCTCTGCTCTATCTCACTATCATATTCACATTAACCACCACCTCTCGAGTATCCATTTTTCTTCTCCTTGGTGAAGCAAACAATGGTGATCTAGAAGCAAGCCTTGAAGCCTTTGTCATTTTTTCTTGGAGGACGAATTTCTTATGGTAAGGGGGGAGTATTTAGCTTGTTTAAATCCATAATTTTATGCATGCATGGTGAGGTATAAATGTCCCTTAGCATTTATACGTTGGTATTGTAACACCCTTAGTTAACTAGGACAATCCCTTCCACTAGATTATCCTGGTCAACTGAGAGGTTACGAGTTTTAGAAAAATGTGGAAGTTTTCTTTTGTACAAGAAAACTTAGTGGAACAGATATACCTTATATACAACATAGTCATATACAACAGTAACTATACATACTGAAAGTAAAGGGGCACGCAGGCTCCCATAATTGTAAATAAAATTTAACTTATTCTATTCGTCCATGGTCCAATAAGAGTTTGGCTAATCCTTGATGCGAAGTCCGTATCCATCCTCACGATGTCTAGAAAATTTTAGCGTAAGGGTGAGTCTCCACCTCCACAACAGTCAGGAAGGTATCTCATCAACACTTGTCCCACACACAATACAAACAATCCAGGATTGAACCTCTCTCACTCTCTTTGGGGTCCCTAAGATACACTCTAAGTTATCTCACCACTCTTGGTCCAGCTGACCATTCCCATTCTCCCATTCATTTCTCAGGATTACTAAGTTTTATAAAGTTATACTTAAGTAACAACCAATCACAATCTCAATACAATGATGCAATGCATGCGTTCATTTCGTTATTTCTAATCTTTTATTAGTCATCATGATGTATGTGGGCCCATTTCCTCCTCATCATTCCCAACACAATACATATCATAGTCCTGCCTTATCCTTCCTGTCCACTAGAGCGACCAAAGCTTTCCTCATTCTGTTTTAACAAATGGGTAAGGACCCACAGTCCTATCATCATAATGGCTAATCACACATCACATCAGAACAGGCACTCAACGGCCATAGAAACCCCCGCCTCTTGTCAAAGTATATCAGAGTTTGCCACAGTCGTCCAGCGTCTAGCGCGAATCTGAGCCATTAGAGGGCCGACTCTGATATACTCCCAAGATCGCCTTCGGGGAATTGAGGCGCAGCAGTTCTTCAATGTATCCCTCACTATTATGCTTTAGGGAGTTTTTCATCCATCACCCTTATTCTCCATGTATGATGCATACAACACACAATTTCTTTTACTAATCATTGGTAGGGTACTTTCAATGACTCAATTTCATTTCTAACGTTAGGCCTATCTCAATTAATTCTTTCTTTGCTTTCTCGAAATTCCTCAATCCCTAATGGTCTTACCCGACACTTAGAAATGAAACAAGATCTCACATTTCCAAAAAAACCAGGGGTATATTGGCGCTACAATGCCCATCACTACATCAGATCTGGTCTAATCTCATCACATCATTTTCATAATTTATTTATCTCAGGTTCCCTACCGAGACATTTCTTCATTTATTCTTTTCTTATTTATTTCAACGTATTTATTCAATGCATCATACAAGTGTCGTTCATCACACAATTCATTTTGTTAACTCATGATATTATTTAAGTACAACATCACAGTCCATATACATGTCATTATACCATACTCATCATATATTTCATTACACATACTCATCACATATAATTAACACATATTTATTCATGCACACAGTTACATAGCAGTCGCCAAACACAACATTCATCATTACGATATACTTATGAGGTACTTTACTCAATTCACACAACTATAACCATATTACACCAATATTCATTTAGTAGCATTACACATTAAAGAGAACAAAATACTTTTCTAATTCCACACAACATAATTCACAGAAAATCAAACGTAATTGTCGGCATTAAACTTGGTATACTCGCTCGTACATTAATTTGCCACTAATTTAGACATTAGATCGTACGTGTTTAATCAAAATACCTTATGAAATAGTTTGGATTCTCTTACTCCCTTTAAGTTATTTATTCCTTTAGTCTTATTATTGCACTAATTATTTTATTACATGATTTTAACTCCTTATGTCTAATCATGAAGTCTAAATTACTACTAAGTGGCTTTTATTGCTTATTATCAACTTAGATACTTAGATCTTATATTTTAACCAACAATGTTTTATGGAATAGCTTAGCTTTTCTTATGTCCTTGAACTATTGTTCCTCTAATTATTTATTGGTACATTCCTTTCCATTACCCAATTCTAATCCTTGGTAATTGGGGAATTCAAATTACTCTTAAATTAAGGAATTTAAGTTACCCTTTAGTGGTCTCACTATCCATTATTTTCTTTTGTCAATAAACTTTACTCATTAAACAATTTGTTTCCTTTGTTACTAAGTGGGTTACTAATTCCTTATGCACATAAGTTTACCTTTAGTGATATCCTTTCTAGGTTTCAATTGCTGACCTTTAGTACCATTTTTCTATTCCATTATACTAACTAATTTAATTTTGTTTAGTCACTTCCATTTAATCAACTAAGATTGATTTTCTCTATGATGACAATTTATTACTTAAGGATTTAGTCACTATCTTAACTTCTATGCTTTAAACTTAATTAAGATATTTTCTCCTTAAAAGTTATCATCTAATTTATAAGTTAATCCTTTTTATTACTAGTCTAAGGTTTAAATTCAAAAATCACTTCCATGTCTTTTACTATCATTAGTTACTAATGCTCTAAAATTCTAATGCTTACTTCTTACTTAAACTTCTAAACTTATTATTTAGTCATTTATACCATGCACTTCAAAAATCCCTAAGGTCCCTTTTTATACTTTTACCTTAACTGGTCACTAAAATTTCTAAATCCTAATATCCATTTCTTTGTTACGCTTCAAAATTCTTTTTATCTCTTTTTTTTCTTTTTCCTAGCTTATAAAACTTATTTGGGTCTAATCATGTTACTTATTAATAAAAAAATTTCAAGTAAAATTCTTCACTTTTCAAACTCAACTTATTTATCTAATTAACTTTTATAAAGTTTTGTAATAATTTAAAATAATGTCACTTTTAGTAAAATAAACGTCGTAACCGTCCGGTCGGTAATTCTTTCTTAAAAGCGCGATGTCGTCAAAATACTCTCAGCGATACGTGGCAATAAATTAATTCCTAATAGCGGGGCTTATCGAAAATAAATTACAATTTACATATCATTACCATAAAATTTAAAGAATAATAATACAACCAAATCGAATAAAACTTAGCCTGCCTAAATACTTAAATTCCTAAATTTTTCGCTACGAATCCGATCGCGATAAATCCTTCTAAACACATGAATGTCGAGTTACATCAATTAAATTTTTAAAATACCCATTAACTTAAAAATGTTAAATTTTTAACCATTGGCTACGAAAAATTGCGCGGTTTGAAATCTAACTGTTAGATCACGACGGAATTCAAAATAGAGATTCTAGAGTATATGAGCAATATTATGGAACGGTTAAAAACAATTTTAGATGAGGTAAGACCCCATTTACCTCACGAAAAACTCACTACTCAGAGGAAGGGAAATGGCAAACTCACTGAAAATTCGTCGAACGCTTCGAAACGTTTACTGATCGCTTCCAGGTCGTTAAAAACTAACATGCATGAAATTTTTAAGTTATTAAGGGTCATGGGCAGAAAATGAAGAGTCACAAAACAGTCATACATTTGGTAAAAATTTAAGAAATTAATTACCGAAGGTTTACCGTTTATCTAAAATCTTTCGTCGTTCATCGTCGTTTATCGCCTATGGTTCCCAATCTTAAGGAAAACAACACATGCAGTCAAGAGAGGACAAGGTTTCATGATATTGGTTACCAAACAGCAAGGGAAATATCATGAAATTCTTTAAAATGAGGGCTGATCACAAATCAAGAAAACTAACAATAAAATTTAAGAGGAAAAACACCAAAATTTCACCTTGAATGGCTTAGATGGCTAACAGTTTTGGGACTCCTTGCACAATAGGATGAGATCAACTTTTTGAGACTATTGCATGCAAGAAAAACTAGAAGAGGAGAGTTGTTTTGGTGGTGGATGGACCCTGACAAAAAGGAAGGAGGAGAAGGGAGTAGAAATTTTTGAATGGTTGGAAATGATGAGTGGTGGTGTGGCCGTGATTTTGGTGGGTTAGGGTGGTTGTTATGGTGGCTTATGGTGGCTGTAATAGGGAGGAGTAGTGTCAAGAAATTAAATAAGTAGAGAGGGAGAGCAAGATGGCTGAATGAATTAGTTGCAAGAGAAGGAGTTAGGCCAAGGTGATTAGATGGGTTAACTTGCATAAAGTGTGATTGGTGGAAATGGGAGGTGGGAGGCTGAATGGAATGGAGGGATCAGGTCGTGACATCTCTTAGCGAAGGTGGAAAAAGGTGGTGATGCATGGAGGGAGGAGTTTTCTTGGAGCTACATGTGTCCCATGGATGGAAGATGGTGATTGGCTCTTGTTGCATAGAAGACTGATGTCTCCAGCTTCTGGGTGTCATCTTGTCTAGGCTTTTAAAGGCTGATGCAGGCTGAATTAGGAAACGATCCTAACATAGGAATCATAGGCCTTTCTCTTATATTTAAATTGATATATGGCACAAAAATATTCATTGAGAAATGAATGAGATATGGCCCATTTACTAAATCAGTGTAAGGCTATTACGGGATTAATGTTTCTTGGAAAGATTACTTTTTTGGGCAAAATTGGTGAAGAATTTGACTTTGTGCCCTTCATAAAAGTTATAAGGAATTAAGTTAAGTAAATTTTTGCAAAATAGTCGTTCGATTTCATGGTCATACAGGGGAGAAATATGAAAAATACTGAACATAGTGCAAGCTGCCACGGGAAAAATATGAATCAGTATGGTATTTTAAATTCTAAGATTTATGGAGAAAGAATTGGCTTTCGAGACCTTCATGAAGTTTTAGATCTTCTTTTTCTATTTAATTTGATATATCATTTACAACGATCCATGATTGGTAGCCCGAGATATGCCCGAGATATACCCGATTTATGATAGGGTTCTCCAGAAGCTTCCCGGATCAGCTACGGCTTTGGAAATAAATTCACTATTAATTCTCCTTTGAGAATTTGGTTTCTTGACCTTAATGAACATTGTAGATCTCTTTGATATGGATCTATAGCAAATATAACAAAGTGATTCAAGCATTGGACGAAGGAGATATGTGAATTTTAATGAAGACTTCCAGCATGATGATGAAACAGCTAAAGGGTTGCAAAGATCTATTAAACATACCGATCTAGAAGGATTTAACCTTTGATTCCTTCACAAAAAACATAGATAATTTTGTTACAGAGATTTTGACACCAATTTTACGCAAATTAAAGTTATATGAGTGAGTTATGAATTTTTTCTGAACCATGCGCAGGGAAAAACGTCCAAATGGTGGAATTTTGAGGTGAACATACTAAATCTTCAATTTTAGGGTTGATAGAGTAGGGATCGGAGTTCGGGGCTAGAAACGAAGGTTGAAGATCTTCTTAAAACAAAGAAATTGGGACCAAAATCATTCAATTCCAAGATTGTATGCAAAATTTGAGTCCAAAACACCAAAGGTATTCAGGTCGAGTTTGAAAACGAAGAAAAACGAGGGTGATAGAGTCCGAATCAAGCTTCGGTCCCTTCAAGAAAAACTTCTAAGACATCAAAACGAATCACCAAAGATTGACCGTGTCGCCATCGGATGTCACAAAGCATATGAACGATCAAACGTAGGAGACGTTAAAGGTTCTGATTGGGTCGGTTAGGCCAAGTCAGACACCTTTGATTCATCATGGAGGGGGTCCTAACAGAATTAGTTTACCTATTGGATCACTAGTCTCAGGTTGAATGGTCAGAGTCCAACCTCAAGCTAGGTCCCATAGTTCAATACTGAGGAACTTGACAACATGTTATTATTAATTATAAATATAATGTAATTATCAAATAAATAATTTTAAATATATATTTTCAAAAATATGATTATAAATATTTATATATTTTCAAAATAATATATTTTTTAAAATATTAATTATCAAGCATAAATTATTATTATATGTTAAACTAAATATTATTAACAGAGAATAATTACTAACTAAACAATTATCAACTGAATAATTATCAATTAATTAATACTCAATTAAAATAATCATCATTAAATAAATAATTATTATTGAATAATATTATAAAATTTTAAATTGGATAAATAAATAAATATTCAACACTTAAAATTAGATAATTACACCTTTTAATATGTTTCCAAAATAAATAATTATTAATTGAAATTAAATATGAATTACCAAGATTAAGTATTATCTATAAAACATTATTAATAGGAAATAATTATCAACTAATATAATTATAAATTAATTAGCACTTAATTAAACAAAAATAATCGTCATCAACATATTATTAAACAGTACTGTCGGACGTTGCTATTATTATTTTCTTATCGTTGCTTCTCTCATTCACTATACTCTTTCACGGTATTCTTATACTTCATTTTAAATATCTTAACAAGTTCTGCTTTTCACTATTTTTCATATACCGAACTATTCAGGGAATAGGCCAAAGCCTCAAACTTCTTACAAAAAGCTTAACAGAGTATCCTCAGGAATCCTGAGGGTCTAGTTTCCTATTCCAAAAAATCAGGGCTGTTACAGGTATCCCCCTAAAGATCTTTATCTCATGGCTTGAAATCTTGAAAAACTCTTTGAAAAATTATGATCTTTAGGTGGTACCATGGTTGTACCATGATTTCATTAAATTTCTTGATTTTATGGAGATTAAAACTTTAAAGTACTAACGTGATTAATTGTGTTGCTACAGAAAATGTTTTGAAGTACATGCATGTTATAATAATTGTCAAATATTGTGTGTTTCTGTTTATATGATGACTTTTGGTATTGGCATTTTTTTAAAAGGTCTAACATGTTTTAAAATGAGTTTTGATGACTAAAATAATTAACTAATGCTGCTGGAAAATAATTATAGTTAGTTAAAAGATTTAACGTTAAGAGATCCTAACGTATAAACTCACCTAACTTGTGTTATTTTGTTCTTAATTTTTACGGAAAAAGTTTGTGACTTATTTAACCCATCTTCTAAGTCTGACTCTGAACCATCAAAATGTTTTGAAAAATGATCAATACTAAAGATTTTGGAATTCTAATAGATCTACAATCTTTTTTTTTCAATTTTGTATTGGCATGGGTCTTTTCTTGGAAATACTGGTATTGGAACAAACCAAATCTAAATACCCTACCTAGATTGCAAAGAGATAGTTTTATCAAATGGTGGCCATAATTTGATGCCTCTAGAGCAAGTTCCAAAGAGTTTAAATTATGGTTTAAACATAATCCCCAAAAGATAAAGATTAGAGATCTAGATAATTATAAATTCCTTAATAAAAAAGCAAAGATCACAACAACATTGGCAGGATGTCAATCCAAAGAAAGCTTTGCAAAAAATTTGCAAGATATCTTGACAATGCTCAAACAAGAAGCAGAAGTTGGACCTTCCTCAAAGAATGAGGATTTTAGCTCTGGAACTTCATCAACTGTATTTGATGAATTTTACTAAAATGAAGATGACTGCTTTGACATTAATTTGGAAGAAGATTATTGAAGAAAATAGTTCTCAATTATCTAAATAGAACAAACACTAATGTACTTTATTTCTGTATTAATTAGTGTAATGTTCAAAATTTGTAATCGGTACTATATCTACAGTATCAATCACAAAACCAAAACTATAGAAACAATATTTCATTTGCCTATTTAAGGAATACTTCACTATGTAGGAAGGCACCTTTTCATTTACCAAAAATAGAGAGATAGAGAGTGTAGAGAGAGAAGCTCTGAGATATTCTTTGTAAGCTTCCTTCTTTCTTATTTTAATAAATCTATCTTTCTTTATCTTCCTTCTTCTTCTCCCTTGCTAGTTCAGTATGGCTCTGTCACTGTTCTAAGCATTCTTTTACTTTTATGTTTATTTATATAATTTTTGTTTCTTTATCTTTTGTTTAATATATTGATCGACTCTGCCGCCTTGTTAGTTTATGTTAAAATTTAGTGATAAATCTAAAACATTAAGTAGTCCACCTGTGTTCATACTCCCATTTTTTTCATTTCTTTAGATCCTTATTCCACGTCTTTGGTGATATAAGAATTTGTTCAAATTCCTATGGAAGGAGGTGGATCTTCTTCTCTAGACTTCTTTAGATCTCAAGGTTTAGACTCTAAATTGATGAAGCAATCTTGGAAATGGAGGCATGATGTGCAAGCCGTGACCTTACTTGCATGGAAATGAAGGCTTAAGTGAAGAGAAAACCTAGTTCTAGTTTAGGAGTTTAAGGAAAAATGGAAGAAAAGTGGAGACGCAAGTGTGAAGACTATGGATCCGCCACTCTCTAAGGTTCGAGAGATAAGGTACTAGGAGGTTCACCACCTTTGAGAGGAAGCCAGACGATAAGAACTAAGAAATGAGCTAAGGCTTTTACTTTCTAGAGAAAAGAAGGAGTATCTCACTCTAAAACTCACTAAGACTTGAATTATAAAGCATTACAAAAGAAATAAGGTATTTATACCTCCTAGGAAACTACTTTCAAAATTGGCTTGGGTGGACTTGAAAAAGCTTCACCCAAGGCCCAAAAACTAATAATACATGGCCCAAAAGGAGCCCAAAGCAAGCTAACACCTATACAAGGCCCAAAGGTCGCCCAAAATGGAAAATATAACCATGTAAGGCCCAAAAATAAGTCCTAATTATAAATCCTAAAATATTCCTAAAACTATTAATATGAAGAATATAATATGTATAAAAAGTAACCATGCCCAAAATAAAGGCCCAAATAGTGAAAGGAGGCCCATTACCCTAAGATAGAGCAAGTGCAAAGGGTAAGGGTTCTCAAGAGCTCCTCCTTGGGTTTGGGCCCAATAGTGGAATTCATGAAGGAAGTCACGTGAGTCTGGAGTATCTTTCTAGCTTTCTTGGCCCTTGACCTAGTCAAAGAACCCCTAAAGCTCTCCAAGGCAAGCTCCAGGGTCTATGAGGGATCTATGACTTCCTCCTAGGTGATGGCTTTGTAATAAGGACACACTAAGGGAGGACCCTCACACTACCCTAGAGAAAGGACTTGAAGCTTATAAGGGTCCCCTCACAAGGGCTAAGACCAAAAAGGCCAAAGAGAGCATTCATCAAGCCTTATCCTCATTCCTCTCTTTTAGTGGGCCCAAGCCCAATGAAGACTCCTTAAGGATCTATTCATATTTCACTTGTAATATACTTCTTAGTTAGATTCTCTAGGCTTATAGGTTTTATTTGGGCATTGCAAGGTCAAATGGGCCACTTTAGGGCCATGTACTCTCATTTTGGGCCATGTATAGGCCATACTCTTCCCCTTTAGCACCATTGGGCCTAGGAAGCATGGAGAAGCCCATTTAGAGTCTCCTTGGCTGAAATCCCTAGAGGCCTATATAAGGATCTCTCTTTTGTAAGACCATTACACATTAATGCATTTGAGAAATTTCCACTTTAAAAGTGAGTTTTTAGTGAGAGAAGTTCTCCCTTCTCTCTAGGTTAAAGAAAGCTCTAGCAAGCTCTCATCCAAGGAGATTCCTTCTTCCTTGGTAGCGAGATTATAGGGAGTTATCTCCTCTAGGAGTGGCCTCCCATCCACCTAATTCTTCCATCCCCTCCATTCTCCTCCTTTCCTCTTCATCTTTGTGTTTTCTCTTCTTTTCCTCCCACCAAATCCATCCGATTCTTAGTATCTTTTGCCTTTACTTTGTTTTGGTTTTTCATCTTCAAATGGAAACCAACCTTGGCTTTAAAGGATAGAAGAAGGAGAAGGGCCAAGATCTATCTCTTTCAAAGGAAGATTGAAGATCATCCTACTTCATTTGGTATTATTGAGCCTTTGAGGTTCTTTTCTACTTCTTCTTCCTTTCTAGATTCGGTTTTCATTTCTTTGGTTGGATGGAATTTTAGTTTCATACCATGTATGTGCTTTGTGATGCCATGATAAAATAGAAAAGTCCATAAAAAATGTTAGTTCTTTTGAGTTTTTGTGTTAGTTTCTCCCTTTCTTCAATTTTTTTTGCATCTTGCTTGTCATTTCGGTTTGGTATAAGTCATTTGTGTTTTGTCTTTTAAAAATTCAGAATTGGCACATGTCATTTTCTGTTGTTAGTTGTTACTTTGATTGTTAAAAGTTAGTTACTTGTTAGTTGTTAGTTAAAGCCAAATTAGGAGTTAGTTGTGCCATATGGAACCTTTGTCTAGTGTTCTAGAATTTTGTGTTAATTCACCATTGCTAGAAGTGCATAACCATGTGGAAGAGATTAGTTCAAGCACCTTGATTAATCTCTCAAAGGTTCCATTCTTGTGTTGTTAGGAGGTCTCATCTTAAGACTCTCCAAATGTCATCTCATAATTAGGATTGTTAGTTTCCAATCTTAGTTGTACTTCTAGGTTTATTTTGATTTCAATACACTAGTAGGTATACATCCTAATTCGGTTTATATATTGCTTACATAAAAAGAAAATGTCAAAAAGAGTCATTACTTTCTATTCCTCTTAAGTGGAAAAAGGTTGCATTATCTCCTAAGCAAGAAAGTAACAAATTAAACTTGTGTAGCTTAGCCTTGTTTCGGTTTTGGAATCAAAGTGTGGTGTTGTTTCATTGAAAATACTAGAGGCAACAAAAAGAAAAACAAAGAGTACCAAAAAGAGAAAAAGAAAGTCTAAACCCTACATTACAAAGATTTGAAAAAGGGTGTTGAAAAAGAGAAAAAGTAGCCTCATTAGAAAGTTGTAAAGTTGAAACACCAAAAACCAAGATATCATTTTTGAAATTCCATAACCTCAAAGTGAATTTTTGGCTAGCTGACCTTTCTACATTTGTTCATTTGAGTCTTGCTTGCTCATTTTAATTGCAACTCTAGAGTCTCTAGGCTTATGTGGTACCTTAAACTTTGCTTTTGCATATTAATTTCATTGTTTGTCTAGTTTTGTCAAGTCTTCAATTTTGAAATTCTCATTCAAAGTATAGTCTTTATTCCTTTAAACATTTATTGCTTTAGTGTCTTGTTAATCAAAAACCCAAAAATATTTCCCATTTGAGTAGCTTTTCTTCTTAAGCCTTTTTAGTTTGTCATTATTCCTTCTTAAGTTTTGTCTTTGAAGTTGTATTTCTTTTAACCCTCTTGATAATTCCCTTATCTATACCATTGAGGGTAGCATATTGGAACACTTGAGGTGTGAGTGTAAATTGCTTGAGTGATCTTGACACCAAAGAGAAAAGGGTAAGAGTTGTGAGGAGACACTTGAGAGACACACTTATGAGGTTTAAACCTTGTTGAATTCATTAACAAATTTTGGTTTTGGAGTTGTTTCTTGTCTTGTTTTGCTAGGTGAGGTGGAGCTTATACATCAAGGGGAGAGCTTGAAGAAAATTGTAAAGGAAGCAAAAGCCTTGTAACTAGTAGAACTTAGGCAAAGTTTTAATTCTTAGGCCTTGTGTATTAGGTTTTGTCTTGTATTTTGGACACACCTTGGACATTGGACCTTGGACATTGGACTTTGGACACTATTATTTCATTTTTGCTTTAGCTAATTTCTCCTAGTGTAGTTACATTTGCATTTGTTTGTTAACTACTTTTAGAGAGTTAGTTGTTGGTTATAACTAATAGTTGTTAGTTAGTTGCTTGTCTTAACAAATTAGGTTAATTAGTTAGTAGTTGGAACCAATTCTAGTTGCATTAACTAATTATAACCAAATTAGTTTAGTGTCTTAACCAATCCATAACCGAATTAGTTCATTAGTTAGGGTTGTTAGACTTAGTTACAACTTCCATAACTAAATAACTACTTCTAGTTAGGGTTTGTTAGGAGTTGGTTAGTTAGTTAAACTAATTTGGTTAGGTTAACTAATTAATAACCGAAATTAGTAGGGTTAGAAACAATCTAGGACAACCATAATCAACTTAGGTTAAATTCAACCTAGGACTTACATAAGCAACCTAGGACTAACCTAGTAAAAGACAACCTAGGACATTATTTTTCCCTTAGGATAGAAACCTAGTATTGATATTTTAGGATTGTTGTGTGTTTTCTTTTATTTGTTTTGCATTCATCTTCCTCAACTAGTTTGTCTATACATTCTTTGTTTTTGTCTCACATTTCCTTGACAACCTTAAAAGATGTCTTTTAGTGATAGGGAGAATAAAACAATGCTTCATAACATAATGGATAGCTTGAATAACATCAATGCTAGACTAACAAATCTTGAGCATAATGAAAACCCTAGAACTAGACATAGAAATCAAAGAAATCATAGACACAACAATAGTGATAGTGAGGAGGAGCCTAGACAAAGAAGACACCATGAGCATAAAAGAGAAGACATAGGCTTAAGAGAAGTAAAACTTGAAATTCCCCTATTTAATGGTAAAAGTGATGTTAAAGCATATTTAGAATGGGGGATGAGAGTTAAACAGTTGTTTAATTCTCATCAAATAAAAGAGGAAAAGAAAGTTAGAATAGCCATTCTCTTATTTCAAAACTATGCCTTAGTATGGTGGACCTAAGTGTGTAAGGAGAGAAAGAAAGATAACTTTCCACCAATAAATGATTGGTTAGACTTAAAAGCTCTATTAAGACTACGTTATGTTCCTAATTACTATAGAGGGGAGCTATTAGCAAAGCTAAATAGACTCACCCAAGGGTCAAAAAGTGTAGAAGACTACTACAAAGCTCTAGAGATAGCTATAATTAGGGCAAACCTAGAAGAAGATGAAGAAATCCTAATGCGTAGGTTCTTACATGGCTTAAATAGGAACATCAAGAATAGAGTAGAACTTCTTCCACATGTTGACATAGAAGAATTACTTCACCAATGCACTAAGGTAGAGAGCCAATTCAAAGAGAGGGAAGCCTATAATAGGGAACATAAAGCCTATAAATCTAAGTGGATAGGTTAAGAGAATAAGGGTAGGTTTGATAGAAACCCTAGGGAGAGGGAAGTGGGCATGTCATCTTCCAAACCTCAAAGTGAGTTGCATAAGAATGGCAAAGTTTTTAGGAATCAAAGAGAAAAGCATGAATCCACATCTAAACCACAATCCTCTAGATCATCTACTATAAAATGTTTTAAATGCCTTGGTAGAGGTCATATTGCTTCCGATTGTCCAACTTAAAGAACTATGGTTTTGAAAACTAATGGAACCTACTCAAGTCAATTAGAGTCTAATTCTAATTCTCACTCTTCAAGTGATGACTTAAGTAGTGATTCCTATGACAGTGAGCATATTTTAAGGGATGATGGTGAGCTTTACATGATTAGAAGGTTGTTTGGTAGTCATGTTAAGCTAGATGATACTATACAAAGAGAGAACATCTTTTATACAAGATGTTACATAAATGATAAACTATGTTCTCTCGCTATGGATAGTGGGAGTTGTACAAATGTTGTAAGCCAAAGATTAGTTAACAAGATGAGCTTAGAACTAATAGATCATCCTAGACCTTATAAGTTACAATGGTTAAATGAAAAGGGAGAGATGTTAGTTAATAAGCAAGTCTTAATAAATTTTACCATAGGCACATATAATGATAAAGTAAATTATGATGTAGTACCTATAGAGGCAACTCATATCCTACTAGGAAGACCTTGGCAATTTGATAGGAAGGTCATCCATGAGGGGTTCACTAACACCCTCATATTCAAATTAGATGGTAAGAAGATAGTTTTACACCCCATAACTCCACAATAAGTAGCTAAAGATCAATCACAAATGAAGCTTAAAAGAGATAGAGAGTTAGGATCTTCTTCATCTAATCATGTAAAAAAACATAAGAAAAATAAAAAAGAGGATAAAGGAAAAGGAGTTATCATCTATGATGACTCTAGAGCCAACTATTTGGCCAACTTTAACATGATATAAAACATGCTATGTTTTCACATAAATAATGCTCGATCATGTATGCAAAAGATATCCCTAGCACTTCTTTGTGTTCTATGGGCACTTCTCCTCCTCCTTTGCCCAAAGGGATTCAGAACATCTTACAAGAATTTAAAGACCTATTTCCAAAAGACATCCTAAAAGGCTTACCTCCTATTAGGGGCATTGAGCATTAAATAGACCTAATTCCTAGGGCTAGTTTACCAAATAGGCCTGCCTATAGATGCAACCCTAAGGAGAGCTTAGAAATAGAAAATTAAGTGAATGAACTATTATCTAAGGGTTGGATTAGAGAGAGTTTAAGCCCTTGTGCATTACTAGTTTTACTAGTTCCTAAGAAAGATGGTTCATGGAGGATGTGTACGGATTATAGAGCCATCAATAACATTACCATCAAGTATAGGCATCCCATACCTAGACTTGATGATATGCTAGATGAGCTTAGTGGATCTACAATCTTTTCCAAGATTGATCTTAAAAGTGGCTACCACCAAATTAGAATCAAAGAAGGCGATGAATGGAAAGCCACTTTTAAAACTAAACTTGGCCTTTATGAGTGGTTAGTTATGCCTTTTGGTCCAACTAATGCACCAAGTACCTTCATGAGACTCATGAACCATGTTTTAAGGGAATTTATAGGGCACTTTGTTGTGGTATACTTTGATGACATCCTTGTGTACTCAAAGACCATGACCTCTCATCTAAACCATCTAAGACAAGTTATGCATGCCTTAAGAACAAATAATCTTTATGCAAACTTTGAAAAGTGTTCTTTTGGCATGGATAGCATTGTATTCCTTAGGTTTGTAATAAGTTTAAAGGGTGTTGAGGTAGATCACTCTAAGGTTAAGGCAATCCAAGATTGGCCTACACCTAAAAATATGAGTGACATAAGAAGTTTTCATGGTCTAGCAAGTTTCTATAGGAGATTTATGAAAGATTTTTCCACCTTAGCCTCCCCTTTAAATGAGTTGGTGAAAAAGAATGCTCCTTTTGTGTGGGGGCCAAGGCAAGAAAAATCCTTTCTAGATCTTAAAGATAGACTCACTCATGCTCCAATTTTGGCACTTCCAAATTTTTCTAAAACCTTTAAGCTTGAGTGCGATGCATTAAATGTGGGTATAGGAGCTATTTTATTGCAAGAAGGTCACCCTATTGCTTTGTTTAGTGAAAAACTTAATAGGGCAACCATCAACTACCCTACATATGATAAAAAATTCTATGCCTTAATTAGAGCCCTACAAACTTGGGAACACTACTTGATTCCCAAAAAGTTTGTTATACATAGTGATAACCAATCCCTCAAATTCATTAAAGGGCAACATAAGTTAAACAAAAGGCATGCTAAGTGGGTTGAGTACTTGGAACAATTTCCCTATGTCATCAAGTATAAGAATGGAAAATCCAATATTGTGGCTGATGCTTTATCTAGGAGGCATTCTTTACTTACCTCCCTAGGAGCCAAAGTTATTAGGCTTGATGAGATTAGGTCTTTGTATCCAAGTGACCTTGATTTTTCCAACATCTTTAACTCCTCTTCCACTTCTTCATCTCATAAAGGCTTCTACATTTTAGATGGCTATCTTTTTAAAGCCAATAGACTTTGTATTCCTAGAAGCTCTTTAAGAGACCTATTACTTACGAAAAGCCATGAAGGAGGTTTAATGGGCCATTTTGGAAGAGATAAAACCTTGTCTATATTACATGAACAATTCTATTGGCCAAAAATGAAAAAAGATGTTCAAAAACATTGTGCTAGGTTTATTGTATGTAGGAAAGCTAAATCAAAACTATCGCCTAGTGGTTTATATACTTCATTACCAACACCTAGTGCACCTTGGATTGATATATCTATGGATTTTATGTTAGGTTTTCCTAAGACCCAAAGATGAATGGATTCTATCTTTGTCATAGTGGATAGGTTTAGTAAGATGGCCCACTTCATCCTTTGTCATTAGGTAGATAATGCTAGTCATATTGCTAAACTCTTTTTTAAAGAGATTGTAAAAGTTCATGGTGTTCCTAAAACCATAATTTCTGATAGGGACACCAAATTCCTAAGCCATTTTTAGAAAACTCTTTGGTCAAGGGTAGGAACGAAGCTTCTCTTTTCCATAACTTGTCATCCTCAAACGGATGGACAAATAGAGGTAGTCAACAAGACCCTTTCTCAACTTCTTCAGGTCTTAGTACATAAAAATATGAAATCTTGGGATGAGTGTTTACCCCACATTGAATTTGCATATAATAGGGTACAACACTCCACAACCAAGCATAGTCCATTTGAGGTTGTGTATGGTTTTAACCCTTTTACTCCATTGGACCTTTTGCCTATTGAGGTTTCTGACTCTGTCCTTCATATGGACGGAGAGGCAAAGGCCAAATTTATCAAAGATTTTCATGAGAAGGTTAAGAACCAAATACAAACTAAAAATTAACATTATGCTCGTTGTGCAAATAAGAAAAGAAAGGAAGTCACCTTTGAGGTTGGAGATTGGGTTTGGTTACATTTTAGAAAGGAAAGATTTCCAAACTTAAGAAAATCCAAACTTGACCTTAGAGGTGATGGGCCTTTCCAAATAATAAAGAAAATGAATAATAATGCTTATGTCCTTGATTTTCCAGGAGAATATGGTGTGAATGCTTCTTTTAATATTTCTGACTTGTCTCCCTTTGACTTAGATGAAGAGGATGATGCCTTAGATTTGAGGATAAATCCTTTCGAAGAGGAGGAACATAATGAGGACACACTAAGGGAGGACCCTCACACTACCCTAGAGAAAGGACTTGAAGTTTATAAGGGTCCCCTCACAAGGGCTAAGACCAAAAAGGCCAAAGAGAGCATTCATCAAGCCTTATCCTCATTCCTCTCTTTTAGTGAGCCTAACCCAATGAAGACTCCTTGAGGATCTATTCATATTTCACTTATAATATACTTCTTAGTTAGATTTTCTAGGCTTATAGGTTTTATTTGGGCCTTGCAAGGTCAAATGGGCCACTTTAGGGCCATGTACTCTCATTTTGGGCCATGTATAGGCCATACTCTTCCCCTTTGGCACCATTGGGCCTAGGAAGCATGGAGAAGCCCATTTAGAGTCTCCTTGGCTGAAATCCCTAGAGGCCGATATAAGGAGCTCTCTTTTGTAAAACCATTACACATTAATGCATTTAAGAAATTTCCACTTCAAAAGTGAGTTTTTAGTGAGAGAAGTTCTCTCTTCTCTCTAGGTTAGAGAAAGCTCTAGCAAGCTCTCATCCAAGGGGATTCCTCCCTCCTTGGTGTCGAGATTCTAGGGAGTTATCTCCTTTAGGAGTGGCCTCCTATCCACCTAATTCTTCCATCCTCTTCATTCTCCTCTTTTCCTCTTCATCTTTGTGTTTTCTCTTTATTTCCTCCTACTAAATCCGTCCAACTCTTAGTGTCTTTTGCCTTTACTTTGTTTTGGTTTTTCATGTTCAAGTGGCAACCAACCTTGGCTTTGAAGGATAGAAGAAGGAAAGGGCCAAGATCCATCTCTTTCAAAGGAAGATTGAAGATCATCCTACATCACTATGTCATCTGGAATATGTATATATAATATATATTAACATTATTTATTATATATTATATTTTTAGGATTATATTATATACTATTATATATATTATATATTATTTATGTTGTATGCTTTATGTTAGTCAAATATATCTAAAAACATTAACAAAAATTGAAGGATTTTATATTCTATGAATGAGTATGGCGTTGGGAATAAAACAACAATTAATGTAGTGCCCTTTAATTTTTGGATTACCTTCTTAATTATTATTGTCACTGAAGGGTTCAACTATGTTTGTTTTCCATTATAGTTAAGATATCAAATTTTGAATTTCATTAAACATTTAAGTTTAATGATATTTGATATCTTGCCTCTTATTTTTTATATAAGGTTATAAGGTTATCATTTTTATTGACCTTACTTACCATCTTTTCCCTTACTCATTATTTCTTCTTCAACCTTTTTCTGATCGAGTACCATGGTTATCCTTAATGCACATTATGACTTTGTCAAAGATGTGGATGCTAACTTTGATGACAAGATATAGCGGTTGAAGGTTAGGGTCCTTCGACTATGGAAAGTCCCTAACAAAAGATTTCCATCCCAGGATGCATCATTCGAGATGATCATCATTGATGAGTTGGTCCATTTATTTTTTTAGCACATCATATTAACTATATCTTCTATTTCATATATCTTATTATTCACTATATGTTATTTTTTTTGCTCAATTTTTGTTAAAGGCTGAGAGGATACAAGTGTCTATAAAAAGTATACATACATATTTGTTTGAGAGGGTAGTTTTTCAGGGGAATGTTTATATCTTATCACACTTTATTATGGCTTTGAATGACCAACTATACAAACCCACCACTCATGAGTTCAGAGTCTTATTCAAGAGGGAGACTCAAGTTCGCTTGATAGAGGACTTAGACATTCCCAAAAATCTATTCAAGATTGTTCCTTTTCTTGAAGTACTTAGCGAGCCACTTGAAAAAAATAAATTAGTGGGTAGGTACAAACCTTTAATTTACTATGGTATGCTTTCTTTTGTCGCCAACACTTGGTTCATCATAATTTTTTTATTAATTTGATGAACACCTAGACAATAGTGGGTATCAATATGTTGATATGTCAATAGTGTCATTTACCTTAATATGTTGTATATCTGAACACCAACAGAATATTTGTCCTCTAGTATGATACGTTGATTTCTTCATGTCAAACTTGACACATGCTGACTCCCTTACTCATGTGTTGCAAACATTATTGGAATGGTTACTGGAAAAGGAGAATTGGTTGAATTCAAGAAAGGGGGAATGTCATCTAACTATATTATCATTGAACTTGATAACCTTGAGTAATCTTTTTCCTCTATAATTTATATGTATTTTGTTTTGTATTATGCTTAAACAAATCTCAGTATTTATTTTTCCATTATATGTAGGGGATTGAAGTTACGATGCACTCTCTAGAAAGATTTACCAAAAAAATCATTCTGAGAAGAGTAATGAGAACTATGTAGTTCTTTTACAATTTGCAATGATGAAGAAATGGAAAGGTACGTGTTTCAACTATTGTATCTACATAATAATTCTCTTTAATTTTGTCCCTTTGTATTTTTTTTAACTCACATCTATATATATTTGTATAATGGTATAGATGTCATAAGCGTGTTGAATACCAACTACACATTTAGATTATACATTAATGATCTTGTTCTTGAGATCCAAGACTTTCGTGCAAGGTATGTGTTTCAAAAACATGTGTCGACTTATTCCTTCTATGATAATATGTTTATGTTTACTAATAACAGAATGACATGAATGAGAAATCAATTATTGTTTAATCATATAACACCATCCAATAATTTGGTTTAGAATATGTTTACTAGAAACAGAATGACATCAACCTTCATCTGTAACTACATAAAATGTCACATGTCTTGCTTTTGGTTTTATGTAGAATTTAGTCCACCCAATATGTTTCTTCTCAATAATTGACTCCATTAATCAATAAGACCCAAATATCTACGCAGGATGATTTTTTTAATATTACAGCCTATAAATCCATTGAAAAATTGAAAGAATTTAACCAGGTTTGTATTTTATATTGTTTTCTCTTATGTTAATATTAGGCATCACTTATTTAATAATAGCTATAGGTATATTAATATTATATATCATATATAATATATATTATATTACATATATTATATATTATATATTGATAATACTTATTTATTATGTATTATATATTACATATTATATATAGATTAGGTATTATATATTATGTTATATTATATATATGTGTGCGTTTTTTATAGTAGTTATAGGTATATTAAGATTATATAATTTATATACTATAATATATATATATATATATACACATTATATACCTTAATCTCGCTTGGATTGATTAGATTCAAAAATATTGTTCCATTTTTTCTTACTAGGGGTAAATTTACAAATTATAGAATAGGGTGTTTGCCACTATTGGGATAGTCAAGTAGATTGAATCCGAGTATAGGTGGTGTTGTAGAGATTATACTAAATGTGTATATGGAGTTAAGGTTGATGGATGCAAAAATTGTAGAACACATTACTCATATTTTATTATGAGGTATGTGATGATTGATTATTTTTAGTTTATGAATATTTTTTCCAATACTGTTGTCTTATAGGTAATAATTAAATTTAACTTTTTATTATTTTATGAAAAAGGTATTGTATTTATCTAAGGTTGGTGGATGAATCAGATTCTACATTATTTATTTTATTTCATAGAGAGGCTGCCAATATCTTGGACTTGTCTGCAAAGGATTTTCACACTACTTATTCCTCAAGGGTATAATTTCTATATTCCCACAAATTTTGATTTAGCAAAATATTTATCTTCACTTTTTGTCTTTCACATGTAAAGGGAGGGGAAAAGAACATATATCCTATCGAACTGGATGCTATCAAGGATAAAAAAAATTCATTTTCAAAATTCAAGTCAAGATGCAAGAGTTCATGGGATTGGTTCTATACGTGATTAACATCATTAAATTATGCAATCAGATGGATTGATTTGTAAGTTTGAAAAGAAATATAAGGTTTATGAGATATATTCAAAATACATTTTTAAATTTTTCTTTATTTTATATATACCTAAAATGTAAAATTCAAACTATTATAATACTTTGTTCTTTGATACTTTCAGTCTCCTTTCCTATTAAAAATTCCAAAATTATAACTGTCCTGGGAGAGTCAATAGATAGTATAAAGGTGTGATCTAATTTAGTGACTTATCCTTTTGCTAATCAACTTATTGGCGACTTTAAAACTTATTATGATTAACATTAATATTTTATATCATTTTTTATTGTCATATTTTACTGAATAGGACAATCAAACAGACTCATCTAATGCAATTGTTCCATTAGCAAGTTAATCAACTGCTAACATGGCAATTGCCATTGACACTCCAATGCCATTAAGGTACTCTTTCTGACCAAATTAAATAACAATTTCAAGAGTCCACTTTGAATGACAATCAATTTCTGTCTCAATTTTATGGACAAGACACTCTTATTGCCACTAAGGTAACCTTTGTGACCAAACTCAAACTAAGATTTAACACTATCAGCATACTAGTTCTTATTTGAATCGTCAGTATTATAGCCATTGAGACTCAGTGTTAAAACGTTCATACTTGTTTCTATGTAATTCACTATTAACATATCATGATTAATTAACTATAACATTTATCTGTGTGCAATTTACTATTAACATATGATCAATTAACTATAACATATCTAAATGTAGTTGATATAATGAGAAATGCCATACATGACCAAGTTTATTCTAACTGTTAGTGTCATTACTTCATGAGTTTGTGCATAAAGCCTATTGTCTTCTATAGTATTTTTCTTTGTTTCAAAATATTCACTATATCAACTAAGTAATCTTTGATGGTGTAGTAGTTGTTAACAATAATTTCATCCATTGAGGATCTCAAGTACCCTGCGAAGAAAAATACTTATTACATTGTAGATGCAACATACATTTTTTTAAACCTTTAGGTGTATTCACATTATGACCAACAAAATTACACATACATTAGTATCATGTTTTATGTCCATGTTAAAGGCATAACTAATGTTTTTATGTTCATATAACTACTAGAGTATATATAATTCATGGTTTGCTTTACCATATTAACCTACTTGTAGTATATCATGGATTTATTAGCTTTTAAAGATATTCATCTAATACCATTTGTATCCAAAGGTTGTTTGGAATAGTTGTTGGAGAAAGTTGGTTGATAATGTCATTTATAAACAAAGAAGATTGATGCAATATGATGGTTAGTTTTGTAATTATATAGTTTACATGAATATGATAACATTGTTTCCTTTTATGTTTAAAAATCTTATTTCACTCTTCATGTTTACAGAAATTCACTTGGGTGATGAGGAAATCAAACATCTTTGTCTAGTAGATATAGAACACCTCATGCAAAGCAATGGTAGAAGCCTAAAGGAGTTTAAAGGGATGCCATATTCTTCGACAAGCTTGGTTGATAATTTACAAGAAAGAGTAATTGTTGAAGAACTTAATTTTAATTGTGCTGAATTATTGACATCCCTTGAAAAATATGAGTCATCTCTAAATCTAGAACAGAAGTATATTTTTTATGTTATAATTATTATTGTCAATGAAAATAAAGGAGGTTTTTTCTTTTTATGTAGATATAGAGGTACCGGAAAGACATCTATTTGCAACACCCTATCTATAACGATTAGATCAAAAGGTCAAATTTGCTTAAATGTTGCTTCAAGTGGAATTGCATCACTTTTATTACCCAATGTCAGGACTACATATTCTAGATTCAAAATTCCATTGATTATTAATTAAGATTCAACCTGTAATATTAAGCAGGGATCTATTCATGCAAAGCTAATACAGCAAGCAAGACTCATCATTTAGGATGAAACTCCAATGGTCAATAGATTCTGCTTTGAAGCTTTGGACAAAAGTCTAAAAGACCTGCTCTGTTGTTCCTCTTCATTTAATCTCAGACTACCTTTTGGAGGTAAGGTTGTTGTTCTTGGAGGTAACTTTAGACAAATATTATATGTTATACCTAAAGGGTCCAGACAAGACATTTGTCTTGCAATTATTAATTCATCTTATCTTTGGTTTTCTTGTTAAGTTTTAAGATTAACAAGAAACATATGTCTTCCTCAAACAAACCAATACCAAGTTAATACCAAACAATTCAGTGATTGACTTCTTAATATAGGTGATGGCCTTATTGGAGATTCAACCGAAGGGGAATCCGAAGTGGAAATTCCAGAGGATATTCTTATCCAATAGTTTGATTTAGGTCTTGATGAATTGATTAGCTTTGTATATCTAGATATGTTATAACACCTAAACATAGATGGATATTTCAAAGATAGGTTAATTTTAGCTCCTACATTGGATGCTGTTTTAAAGTCAATAATTACGTCATGGGGAAATAGAAAGACAGGAAAGGTCATACCTCAGTTCATATTCAATTTGTAGAGAAAAAATTGCTTAAATGTTGAATTGGAGACCTTCACTCCAGACGTTCTTAATGTAATAAATTGTTCTGGTCTTCCTTTACATGAATTAATATTGTTCCCCCATGAGATCAGGAGGTGGTCCCTACCACCTCCAGATGTGCCTCCACGTCATTAGGAAGTTAACTAGCGTAGGATATAGCCTAATAGGCCGAGCCCATCTTGTAACCTAAGTATAAAGGTATATGTTGTATGTATGTGAGGACTAAGTGACATATTATAGAGAATTAATAGACCTAATCCCTAGGGGAATTCTCTAGGGTTTCGTGCTGATACTCTTTGTGTGAACATTTGGGCGCCCACTATAGGGCATGGTAAAACGTATCCTACACCATCTTTTCTCAAACCCTAATCCTTATTCTGGTCATGGTAAACACTCAAAACACGTGACGTAAAGAAGGCAGCAGATGCCAGGGATCATCTAGTCATGACGATCAACTATAACATCTTACTAACCTAGTGGAAACTTTGCAAAAGACAGTCGCCAACCTACAATAGGAGAATGCAGAGCTCAGAGGTCAGAAGGAAGGCGAACGCGAAGCCTCAAGTCATAATACTAGGTAACCTACTCGTAAGAAGGCCATTGGTCAGACCTTGTACCAAACGAAGACGGCCAAACATGAACCTGAACTACCTTTCGCTGCATGCCCCTAGACCGACTCGATCATGGAGGCCCTCACTCCCCTCAACTACAAACCCCTATCGATCGAGAAATATGATGGTAGAGGAGACCCCGAGGACCATCTCACCATATATACCAACACCATGCTGGTGACAGGGGCGTCTGATTCCCTCTTTTGTCAGACTTTTCCCACAACCTTGACCAAGTCAGCGCTCTGTTGGTTCTTTCATCTTCCTTCGAAGAGCAATGCTAGTTTTTCTGACTTGAGCAAGAAATTCCTCAACCAGTTTTCCACCATCAGGGCTATACAACAAATATCACATAGCCTGGTGAATCTACACCAACTCTCAAGAGAAACCCTAAAACAATACATGGCCCGTTTCTTTGAACAGACCATCCAAATCTGAGACCTTAGCCCGGAGGTAGTGCTGCACACCATACAAACTGGTTTACGTCTTGGGAAATTCACCGACTCCCTAACCAAGAAATCACCACTTGACATGGATGACTTTCGAGCAAGAGTCGCCCGATACATTGCTGTCGATGAGTGCGAAGCCGATCAGACCAACCCCGCCGATCGAGTCAACTATCGCCCCGAACCAAAAAGGAGAAGCCCTAGAAGAAACCAAGATAGACACGTTGAGGCTTACACCGTACCTATTTACACAAGCTTTACACCATTGAAGGACCGTCGCGATTGGATTCTACACGAAGTTTATAACATGAAACTCCTTGCACTCTGCCCCCGAGAGAAGGTCCCAAGGGGTCTAACACATCTAAGTTCTGTGAATTCCACAGGGCCTACGGCCATGGAACTAAAAATTTCTAATCCCTCCACAATCAGATAGAGCATCTAATTCAACAAGGACACCTGGCAAGATTTGCCGCACAGAAAGATGAAATACCCCGAGAGGGATTCCCGAAGAGAGACAGGGAACGTCCTGATCAAGTGGAGATCCAGACTCAAAACCGATCACGAGCCCCCCGTTCCCGATCCCTGAGGCCTGCAGAGGACAAAGGCAACGCGCGACGAGATATACATACCATCTCAGGGGGTTTCCCAAGAGTCTGCGTATGTCGGTCACATCAAACATGACAGGTAAATTTGTTGTAGGAACACTCGGACTCGGTAATCATCACATCGACAGGTCAGATTTCCCCAGAGGAGGACCAAATCGAGATGAGCCGATGGTGATCACCATGGGGGTTGAAGACTTCATGGTAGAACAAGTGCTTATAGACCAAGGGAGTTCAGCAGACATCTTGCACTAGAAAATGTATCAAAAAATAGGCCTCCCTGCCCATTGGTTGAAAAGGTATGATGGAGCTTTTCTTAGTTTTTCTGGTGATTCTGTAGGTCCTAGGGTGCATCGACTTGAGGACCAATTTTGGAGTCGGAAGGGACAGTCGCATAATTATGGTCAGGTTCTTAGTGGTTGATTTCCCCAGCTCCTACAATGCACTATTGGGGCGGCCTTCGCTCAATGCCTTGGGTGTTGTCGTCTTCACCATGCACCTAACCATGAAGTTTTTGCTTGGAGATGGTAAATATGAGTCGTCAGGGCAGATCCAGAAGTGGCACAAGAGTGTTACTACGAAAGCCTTCGCCCCAAATCGACGTTCATAATCGAAGAAGATGTAGAGACCAGCTTTGATCCTCGTGACGACCGAAAATACAAGAGACCTCAACCCGTAGAATCACTCAAACTCATCCAAGTGGGATCTTCTCCCAGCCAATTTATGTGGATCAACATTATCCTCAATGCAAGCTTGGAAGAAGCCCTGATCAACCTTCTGAAGGCAAACGCGGACTTATTTGCTTGGAGCCCTGTCAACATGCCTAGAATCAACCCTACTGTAATCTATCGCTCCCTCAACATCGAGCCAGATGCTAGACCCATATCCCAAAAGCCTCAAAAGATGGGTCCTGACCGAAAGCATGTAGTCAAGGAAGAGACAGACAAGTTGGTTTTCGCCAATTTCATCAAAGAAGTCAAGTACCCAACCTGGCTGTCAAACAACGTCATGGTCAAAACATCGAGCGGAAAAATGGCGAATGTGGTTGAATTTCACCGATCTAAATAAGGTATGTCCCAAAGATCCCTATCCTTTGCCTAGCATTGACCATTTGGTGGATGGAACGTCAAGATATAGGATTTTGAGTTTCATGGACGGCTACTTGATAAGTGTTTTATAACTCAATAAATTAGATTTAGTTTGCTTAGGATTTTAATCATTATGCATTGTATTTCCTTATTTTTTATGATTTTTTCTTTCTTTCCACTATATTCTGCTTGGGTATTTTATTTTGTAGAAATTAATAAAATTAAGGAACACGTACAAAGATAATCCAAGGGTCAATAACAAGAGAAAAATGACCATCAAAAGATAAAGGAACAAGAAGAAAAAGCCCCAAAGGTTACATGGTGAAAAAAGGCAACAAAAGCATAAAAATTAGCAAGAACAGGGGTGTAAATCTATTCACTACTGCTGGTAATCAATTCACACATTAAAATTGGCCAGGAATTGCAAACAATTATCCATGAATTGATTCCCCACTCAAATGAATCAATTCTTGCATGATATTTGCTCCATGAATCGATTCCCCACTCAAATGAATTGATTCCTCACTCAAATGAATTAATTCCTGCGTGATATTTGCTACATGAATCGATTCCTACGCATAATCAGAGGCAAAATTAACTATATGAATCGATTCATGTAGTGGAAACAACAATATGGAAATTATGGAAGTGGAAACAACATTACGAAATTCTCTCGCCGAAAGGTTACACTTATTCCTCAAATCAAGCACATTATTTCCTTTCTTTCGCCTATAAAAGAAAGAAGAATTGAAGCTTCAATCCATCGAAGGCAAGGAAAATTGAATCATTTGCTCTGTTTCTTTCTTCCTTTCTTTCTCTTTTCGTTCTTTTATTTCTTGTATAAGAGTTGTGAGGATTGTGAAATTGAACGTTCCAATTTGTATATGGTGGAAGAATATTGCAACAAGGAAATAGAGTAGTGAAAATATTTTTGGGCTTTTGGAGAAACCCTAAGTCTTTATTTTTACCATGTATTGTATGTTTTATTTTCCTTCCATCATGTGTATGAATTTGAATTACATCATGAGTAACTAAATTAATTATCTTGGGATAATGGGGGTATGACAATATTTTATGTTAATATTGTTTTGACTTTGAATTAAATAAATTTCTGTTTTCCAATTAGTTCAAATTATGCTCAATGCTCTTAGTAATTCCTAACAAGAACCTAAGTGATAAAACTGTATACTTGCGGGTATATTAGTAAGTTTGGGTAGTTAATAAAATCAAAAGATTTATTGTTACTAGAAAGCTTTTGAACTAAGCCTAAGATTTTGAAATACTTTTTGTGACCACGGTAAAACCGTGAAAGTAACCAAAAATCTTTTGGGGAATAAATAAAGGGATTTTCACAAAACGATAATGGGCCTTTCTTAGGGATTGAACGTGGTTCTCCATACGTTAGGTACATTAATAGGATTCCAAGAGGAACATATTAATAAGCTTAAGGAAAATCTACCTTGGAAAACTTAATTTGATTCTTATTTATGAAAAGTCAATTCATTAACATAAAATAGAGTCTTGATCCCTCGGAATCCCAAGATACTCTCAACTTTGATTTTTAAGTATCAAGTAAATTTTGTTTTTGTATTTATTTTTATTGTGTTTTATTTTACAAAAACATTGAAAATCAATTATGTGGATAATTAAATTTCAATATGCTGGTACTTTGAAAATAGTCCCTGTGGATACGATAATCTTTTATATTACTCGACATAACCCGTGCGCTTGCAAAGCCCTGTCAAGTTTTTGGCACCGTTGTCGGGGACTGTTGTCCCTCAAATATTGGCAATATTGAAATTCGATTAGATCATACTTGTTAATATTCTTTTTATTTTGTTTTATTTGTTTTGTTTGTTTCTTTTTCTGTATATTTATTTTAATATTTTTCTATATTTGTATTACTTATTTTATTCTATTTGTTATTTTGTATTTTGTTCTTTATTTTGTGTATTTGTTGTTGTTTTATTTTTGTGATTGTTTATTTTATTTGTCATTTATTTTCTTTTTATACGACGAAGCCGTAGTGTTGATCTCAACTTAGGATTTGACCCTGAGATAGAACGTACCCTTAGAGCTTTGAGAAAACAACAAAAACATCAAAAACAAGAAAAAACAAAACAAATGGCAGACCAAAATAGAGCCTTAAGAGATTTTGCTGCTCCTAGTACAAATGGAAGAGGGTCTAGCACCCTTAGACCAACAGTGGAGGCTAACAATTTTGAATTGAAGCCTTCACTACTCTCTATAGTTCAGCAGAACCAATTCGGAGGATTACCCTCTGAAGATCCAAATCTTCATCTTCAAATCTTTCTTGAATACTGTGACACCCTAAAAATGAATGGAGCCACCAATAATGCCATTCGCTTGAGACTCTTCCCTTTCTCCTTAAGAGATAAAGCAAGGGCGTGGTTATACTCTCTTCCTGAAGGATCCATCACGACTTGGGAACAACTATCCAGTGCTTTCATCAATAAGTGGTATCCAAGAAATAAAACTGATTTGTTAAGAAAACAAATAATTAATTTTGCACAAAAAGATGATGAATCCTTGTATGAAGCCTGGGAGAGATACAAGAAGATGTTGAGAGAATGTCCTCACCATGGGATAGAGAGGTGGTTGACAGTCCATATTTTCTATAATGGACTAACTTTCACACAAAAGATCTCTTTAGATGCTGCAGTTGAAGAAGCCTTCATGAGCAAGAATATGGAGGAAGCAACCAACCTGATCGAAGAAATTGCCCAAAATACCTACCAGTGGTCTTCTGAAAGGAGTTTACCTTCAAAGACTCCCGGTAAGTATTCTGTTGATGCTATTTCTTTGCTTACTGCTAAGGTTGAAGCATTATCTATAAAATTCGATAAGTTAGGAGCAGGTGCTACTAACATTGTCTGTGAGTTGTGTGGTGCTTCAGGTCACAATATCTCAGAGTGTAAGCTTAGAGTAACTCAAAATGTTGAGCGAGAAATGCATCAGGTGAATACTATTGGAAACTATGATGGAAATTATTAGGGTAACTACAGACCTCCACAAGATCCACCTAGCTTCCAAAATAGGTTACCTTCATTCCAAGGTAATCAAAGTAACTACAAACTTCAACAAGGACCCTACATTCCACAAAAATCAAAGCTAGAGTCCTTGATGGAGACATTTGTAGCTACTCAACTAAAGCAGAATAATGAATTCTCTGAGGCAATAAAGAACTTAGCTTCAAAGGTGGATTCTCTTGTTGATAAGTGTTTTAAAACACTATTTTTCACTATTTAATTTTTTAAAATAAAATGTTTACTGTATCATTTTTTCCTATTTTCACGATTTCTGTTTTCTTTTCAATGTTTCTATTCAAGTGTTGTGTTTTATATGAATTAATCTAAAATGGAACATTTAAAAAGTATTTTTTTTTAGAATTGGAATAATTATGGGTTAGTGCTAAAATTTAGTACTTCAAAATTTTCAAAAAAAACTTAAATCATAATTCCAATTCTATAAAAAATAATTTTTGAATATTCCATTTAAATTAATTTGTTTGTTTCTTTAAATGCAAAGCTTCATGGTGCAGCCCCAAAGTTCACGTTAAGTGCTTCTCAAAAGGGTCCATTTGTGCAGAATTTTTAAAGGCAATAAATAATCTCCTTTCACCCATGAAGCTCACGCGAAAAGCAAGAAGCCAAGGTCCCATGTGCACATTTTTTATTTTAACCTAAGCCCTCCTTTTTCTAATAGTTCCCACAGTCACAACTAAGCCTCCATCCACCTTCATTGAGTAAAATAATACCTTCTCCTTGCACCCATAAAGTCACACGGTCAAAGCTAGAAGTAAAGGGAACCATGTGCTTTGATTTTTGTTACAAAGTTTCCATAATCCTTAGCCTTTCACGTTAACTATACCAAGAATCCCATTCATTGAATATTTTATCATTTCTTCTTCTTCCTCCTTTCTTTTCTCATGGCCCACAAGCTAGCCCTCCACATGTTTAATTTATTAAATACTTGTCCAATTCCTCAAGTACTCACACGGCTACACAAGTTAAAATCCCACTAATGAATATTTTATTCAACCTTTGTCCTGTAACATCCGGATTTCTAACTTAATTACCGATTGAAGTTAAGCTATTAATTAAAGGTTAATTACAGAATTAGGATTAATGGTTAATTAGAGTAATTACTGATTTGGGTAGAAATAATTGAATAAATAATAATAATAGTGCCAGGCGAAAGGACGCATGTGTCCCTAGGAGTATAAGACAACTTCAGCTCTCTCTTTCTCTCATTATTCACGCTGGCAGCTTTCCATGTGCGTGTATATGATCTCTCCTTCCCTGTTTCTCTTCTTCTTCACTCTTATTCACGTCGCCACTCGAACAGTGAGAGAGTCGAGAGCTCCTGGAGGAACATCAACACAGCTCTGACTCCACTCCCTGTTCTCTCCTTCCTCCCTATTGCCTTCTTCCTCTCCTTCTTCTTCTACCTGGAGCTGTGGTATTCCAGTTGGAAGGCTGTGCTGGAAGTGCTTTGGAGCTGTGGAGGAGACGGACCCGTTGGAGGAAAGGAGCAACTCTGGCCCAGGATCAACACTGAACTCGAAGGCTGTTGGAGGAGTAACGGAGGGACGATCGGTCAGCACTGCAACTTGAAGAGTCTCTGAACCCCGACAGCAGGTAGGGGGCACTTTGCATGTCAAGCGTATGGTTTATGACCGGGTCCCTGGTGCTTGATTTAATGTAATATGTGTGTAAAATGTGTAGATCGATGTGTGGTGATTGACTGATTGTGCATGCAACTTCCGAATTGGGACATCTGTGAAAGGTTGAGGGTTGTGTGACCTCGTCTTTGAGTGCCTGTTAATACTTCTGTGAAGCATGTTGTTGAAATCTGAGTTTGCTGAGTGAATGTGTGCGTGTGTGCTACCATTATCCCTGAATGCATGGGATGTGAATTGATGCGTGATTTCCATTTTGAATGCCGTGTGGAAAGGTATGCTGACTCTGTAAAAATGTTGAGTGGATGTACTGTAACATGGTTCCCTATGCTTGCTGTTATGAGTTATTATGATAGAGGCATGTGATTATTGTAATGGAATGTGGGATTCCGAATGAATCTGATTGCTGTGTGGGGGATCGGTTGTGACCCATTGATGGCTGTGTGAGACGTGTCTGGTAAGCTTGGATGTTGTTGTGGATTTGCATGAGATTGCATATGTGGGATGATTCCCAGATTCCTGACCAGTTCTATGAGGACGGGGGGTCGGAAAGGCATCTAGAGTCATGTAAAACGAGTTCCAGTCAGATTCCTGGTTAGACCCATGAGGACCCGTGGTAGCCGATGGAGCTAGAGCTGGGTCTCGAGACGTCATGGGGTGACCGGTGCCACATGAAAAGGGCTAGTGGACGAGGGACCGGGAAGGAATCTGCACTGAACTCACTGTTTAAGTCGGATCCGCATGCATGAGTCTATGAGCATTGTTAGTGAGATTATTGTGAATTGCATGGATTAAATGAATTGAGTGAACTCCGACTAGACGATGTAGTATAAGCGAATTCCGACTGAACGAATATACGGGTATTGATACCGATGCTGAGTGCAGTGTGATGCTATGATTGAGAATATATGTTATTGTACAACTTCTGATTGAATGATGTGGTCTGACCCTTAAATTAATTGGCAATATATATATATATATATATATATATATATCGTTATGGATTGAACCCGGTAAATTATATAATTGAGAATAGAGGTAAAGTCCGAGTCAATAGCCGTCACCTTATATGCAAAAGCTCACCCCTACACCATTTTTCAGTGTGTGCAGGTTAGACTCTGAAGTGATGATAAGGTCTCAGGTCCGAGTGGGGTGCACTCCGACCGTAGAGTGCTTATTTTTGTAATTTGTCATGTTTCGTCAGTTGTAGCCTTGGTCGGCTCATAATATCAGTGTGGTGTAATGAATACGAATATATATATATATAAGAAATTTAAGCTATTGTGACCCGAGTGCATGTTTTTATACGTATATAGTTCACATTGATAGCAGGTGCTGAGGAATGAATGATGTTAAGGTATTGGGTATTCCGAGTGTATAAATATGTACGTACCTATACGTTGTGTACGGGTGGTTTGTGTCTGGGTAGACTGAGGGGTGTGGATGGTTAGAATATTGCTCAGTTAATGATTTTCGAGTAGAAGTAATTGGGGAGTCAACTCCGAGTGGGGCTGCAAATGGCTATGCCTTCATGTTCGAATGATGATACTTCAATGGACTCTGAGTAAAATACTTGGATGAACCTATACTAAGTGAGATCTAATGAGAGAATCTCCGAGTGATAATGAGAGCGGTCATTACCGAGTGAAAATATAAGTAAAACCCGAGTGAGGAGGAGTTCGTATTTCCGAGTGAAAACCCTGAGCAATTCTCTCCTGAGAGAGGAGTTAGTGTAGTGGTTTAGAATGGAATGGGTTCTAAGTGTGAAACATTGATAATCCGAGTGAAAAATGTATATTCCGGGTGAGAAGGAAATCTGGAATCCGAGTGGGACAGCTCCCAGTATCCGAGTAGAGTATAGGTGTGGCCGTATAGATGAATCTGAGAGGCTAAGTTATGAAATACCGAATGGACTTAGGAAAGACCTCCGAGTGGACTTAGTCGTTTACCGAGTGCATGGATGTTCGAATGCCGAGTGATGAAATTGCCGTGTGAGGCTTCTCGCTTCAGCGAATGAAGGATCCGCTCCAGTGAAGGTGTACTGCTGGAAGGCTTTTGTCGCGGCATCGTCCAAGCAAATGGTACTTCGCCCGAACGAGTGGGCTGCCTCGCCCAAGCGACGTGGAGTTTCGTGTGAGCGAGTGCGTGTGCAATGCTGAAGGGCTCGCTCAGGGGGTTATCTCTTCCGCTGTACTCTGTTTTATCAATTCAGGCAGGTTATGCACGGTTTGTTAACCTTAAAATTTAGAAATTTTTTTCTTGTTGATTTTATTTATTCAATCAAAAATTAGGATGTTACATGTCCAACATCACACGGCACTACACCAAAGCCAACCAAGACATTCCATTTCTAAATATTATATTGCAATTGCTTTCCATTCTCTTTCCCACTCACGACAATGCATAGCCCTACATCACTATTATTTTATTCAACAAAAAAAAGATCCTTTGCCCAATGCAATTCACACGGTCAACACAAAAGAAAAAGGGACAGCTTTAATATGAAAAGCTGTTGTATTTGGACAGCAATGGATTTATGCATAATCTGACAGCAAATAGCAAGGAAAACAGCAAGAATTAGACAGCCTTTTCACGTGAAAAATGGGACAGCTTTGCAAGTGAGTTTGGAACCAATATGACAGCATGTATGGGTTCCCATTTTAGCTGCTGTATGGCCAACAAAAAAAAAGGGAAGAAAGGAAAAGAGAACAACATTATAAATAGCATACAACAAAAGGTTCAAGGGGTGTCAGAAAATACATAGGGACGGACAGCAGCAGAGGAAAGGAGTCAGTTTTGTGCAGAGAGAAAATTTATTTTCTTTGTTCTTTTCTTGTTATTATTTGGTAAAAAAGAATTGAGAGAGAGTAGTGAAATTGAGTGTTTAAATTTGTGTACTGTGGAGGATATTACAAATACAACAAGCAGTGACAGTGGTGAATTTATTGGGCTTTTTGGAGAAACCCGTAAGTCTTTATTTTTACCATGTGTTGTATGTTTTACTTTTCATCCATCATGTGTATGAATTTAAATTATATCATGAGTAACTAAATTTTTATCTTGGGATGAAGGGGGTGTGACAATATTTTATGTTAATGTTATTTTGACTTTGAATTAAATAAATTTCTGTTTTTCATTTAGTTCAAATTATGCTCAATGCTCTTAGTGATTCATAACAAGAACCTAAGTGATAAAACTATATACTTACGGGTATATTAGAAAGTTTAAGTAATTAATATAATCGAGAGATTTATTGTTACTAGAAAGCTTTTGAACTAAACCCAAGGTTTTGAAATACTTTTTGTGACCTCGATAAAACCGAGAAAGTAATCAAAAACTTTTTGAGGAATAAAAAGGGGTTTTCATAAAACAGTAAAGGGCCTATCTTAGGGATTGAACGTGGTTCTCTGTATGTTAGGTATATTAATAGGATTCCGAGAGGAATATATTAATTAACTTAAAGAAAATCTGCCTCGGAAAACTTAATTTGATTCTTATTTATGAAAAGTTAAAATTATTAGCATAAAATAAAGTCTTGATCCCCCGAAATCCCAAGATACTCTTAATTCTGATTTTTAAGTGTCTATAAAATTTTGTTTCTGTATTTATTTTTATTCTGTGTAAACTTTCTTTTGAGTTTTATAAAAACATAAAAAATCAAACTGTGTGGATAATTAAATTTCAATATGTTGGTACTTTGAAAACAGTCCCTGTGGATACCATAATCTTTTATACCACGCGACATAACTCGTGCGCTTGCGGGCCCTGTCAAGTTTTTGGTGTCGTTGTCGGGGACTGTTGTCCCTCAAATATCGGCAATATTGAAATTCGATTAGATCATACTTCTCAATATATTTATTTTATTTTATTTTATTTGTTTGGCTTATTTCTTTTTGTATATTTATTTGTTTTTAGTAATTATTTTACTTTGTTGTTATTTTGTATTTTGTTTGTTTATTATTACTATTTCTATTTTTCTGATTAAATGTTCTGTTATTTTTTCATTTTGTTTAGTTCTTAAATTTTGATGTTTTGTTTTATTAATGTTGTATATTTAGTGTAACATTTTTTTTGTTCTTTGTATTTGTGTTTATTGTTGTTGTTTTTATTTTCTGATTATTTGTTTTATTTGTCATTTATTCTATTTTTATGCGACGAAGCCGTAGTGTCGATCTAAACTTAGGATTTGACCCTGAGATAGAACGTACCCTTAGAGCTTTGAGAAAACAACAAAAACATCAAAAACAAGAAAAAGAAAAATAAATGGCAGACCAAAACAGAGCCTTACGAGATTTTGCTGCTCCAAGTACAAATGGAAGAGGGTCTAGCATCCTTAGACCCACAGTGGAGGTTAACAATTTTGAATTGAAGCCTTCACTACTCTCTATGGTTCAGCAGAACCAATTCGGAGGATTACCCTCCGAAGATCCAAATCTTCATCTTCAAATCTTTCTTGAATACTGTGACACCCTGAAGATGAACGGCGTCACCAATGATGCCATTCGCTTGAGACTCTTCCCTTTCTCCTTAAGAGATAAAGCTAGAGCGTGGTTATACTCTCTCCTTGAAGGATCTATCACAACTTGGGAACAACTATCTAGTGCTTTCATCAATAAGTGGTACCCAAGAAATAAAACTAATTTGTTAAGAAAACAAATAATTAATTTGCACAAAAAGATGATGAATCCTTATATGAAGCCTAGGAAAGATACAAGGAGTTGCTGAGAGAATGTCCTCACCATGGGATAGAAAGGTGGTTGACAATCCATATTTTCTATAATGGACTAACTTCCACGCAAAAGATCTCTTTAGATACTGCAGCTGGAGGAGCCTTCATGAGTACAAATGTTGATGAAGCTCAGAACCTGATTGAGGAAATAGCTCAAAACACTCATCAGTGGAACTCTGAGAGAGGATTACCTGCTAAAACACCAGGTAAGTACTCTGTTGATGCTCTTTCCCTACTTTCTGCCAAAGTTGAAGCATTAACATTAAAACTCGATAAAATAGGGTCAATAGGTGCTACTAATATTGTTTGTGAAGTTTGTGGTGTTTCAGGACATGAAGCTACAAACTGCCATTTAGCAATGACCCTTAATCAAGAATAAGAAATGCATCAGGTGGATGTTATTAGAAACTATGGCGGAAATTTTCAAAATAACTATAGACCTCCACAAGGTCCACCTGGCTTCCAAAATAGGCCACCTCCATTCCAAGGTAATCAAAGTAACTACAAACCTCAACAAGGATCCTATATTCCATAAAAATCAAAGCTAGAATCCTTGATAGAGACATTTGTAGCTACTCAACTTAAACAAAATGATGAATTCTCTAAGGCAATAAAGAACTTAGCTTCAAAAGTGGATTCTCTTGTCACCCATAATAAAATATTAGAAAATCAGATTGCCTAACAAGCTTTTTATTCTACAAGAGCACCAGGAATATTTCCTGGAAAACCTGAAGTTGGACCATCCAACCAAACCATGGCTGTCACTCTTAGGAGTGGTACTCAATATGATGGGCCAGTTGGCAAGACTGGAAAGGATGAAAAGAAAGTGGATGAATCTTTATCTCACCCAGTGATTGAAGAAGAGAAACCACAAGAAAAGAAGGAGGAGGTTAAGCCATATCAACCTCCTATTCCATTTCCTCAGTGCTTAACGAAAGCAAAATTGGACAAACAATTTGGTAAGTTTCTTGATGTTTTAAAGAAATTGTATATTAATATTCCCTTCACAGATGGCTTTGTAGCAAATGCCTACATATGCGAAGTTCCTGAAGGACATTTTGTCCAATAAAAGAAGACTGGAGGAAGATGGTACAGTGGCACTTACTGAAGAGTGCAGTGCTCTAATTCAAAGGAAGCTTCCACCCAAGCTCCAAGATCCAGGTAGTTTCTCTACTCCTTGTATGATTGGTGATATGAATATAGATAAAGCATTGTGTGATTTAGGAGCGAGTGTGAGTTTAATGCCATTATCTATTACTAAAAAGTTAGGATTGGGTAAGCTAAAACCTACTAGGATGTCTTTACAGTTGGCTGATTGATCTGTCAAATATCCTGTAGGTATTTTAGAAGATGTTCCTATTAAGGTAGGGAAATTTTTTATACCTGCTGACTTTATTGTGCTAGAAATGGACGAAGATTCTTTGATTCCTATTATTTTAGGTCGACCATTCTTAGCAACAGCATGTGCTGTGATCGACGTTAAGAATGGTAAGTTGTCTTTGACTGTTGGAGACCAAAAGGTTGATTTTAACTTGAAAAATGCTTTAGAAAAACCTTTTAATGATGTTTGCTGTAGTGTGGATTTTGTTGAACAAGTGGTAAAGGAAGTAACCCTTCCTAATGACCCGCTTGAAACTATTTTCATGATTGAGCCCGTAGGAACATCTTATTGCTTTGAGGCCCCACTAAAACATGATACTGAGGTCATGTGTGACAAAGTGGTAAGCCCCAATGTGGAATTAAAGACTTTACCAGCTTCATTAAGGTATGAGTTTCTTGGTCCTAATTCCACATATCCTATAATTGTTAATGCTGAATTGAATCCGTGTGAAACTAAAAAACTTTTAAAACAACTTAGGTTGTATAGAAAGGTAATAGGTTATACAATGGATGATATCAAAGGGATTAGCCCTTCTCTTTGTATGCACAGGATTATTGTAGAAGATGAAAGTAGGCCCACAGCAGAACCACTTAGGAGATTAAATCCAAAAATACAAGTGGTTAAAAAGGAAATTTTGAAATTGCTTGATGTTGGAGTCATATATCCTGTGGATAGTAGTAAATGGGTAAGTCCTATTCATGTGGTGCCTAAAAAGGGAGGAATAACTGTGATTGAAAATGATAAACATAAATTGATTCCTACTAGGATTGTCTCTGGTTGGCGCATGTGCATTGATTATAGGAAGTTAAATAGCGCCACGAAAAAAAGATCATTTTCCTCTCCCTTTTATTGATCAGATGCTTGAAAGACTCATGAAACACTCTTATTTCTGTTATTTGGATGGGTATTCAGGTTTTCATCAAATTCCCATTCATCCATCTGATCAAGAAAAGACTACCTTCACTTGCCCTTATAGAACTTATGCTTATAGGCGTATGCCTTTTGGTCTGTGTAATGCACCTGCGACTTTTCAAAGGTGTATGCAAGCAATTTTTTCTGACCTTATTGAAAATGTGATGGAAGTCTTTATGGATGATTTTTCAGTGCATGGTTTAGATTTTGATAACTGTTTAACAAATTTGTGCCAAGTCTTGCAGCGTTGTGAAGAGACCAATCTAGTTTTAAACTGGGGAAAATGCCATTTTATGGTAAGAGAAGGCATAGTTCTTGGGCACTTAGTGTCTGAGAGAGGTATAGAATATTGATAAGGCTAAAGTGGAAGTGATTGAAAAATTGCCCCCACCTACAAATGTGAAAGGTATTCAGAGTTTTCTTGGACATGCAGGGTTTTACCGTCGGTTCATTAAAGATTTCTCCAAAATCACAAAGCCTCTTACAACTCTTCTAGGTAAGGATGTGCCTTTCAATTTTGATTCATCTTGTATGGAAGCTTTTTGCAGGATTAAGCAAGCTCTAATCTCTGCCCCGATCGTGCAACCCCCTGATTGGGAACTCTCATTCGAGTTGATGTGCGATGCGAGTGATTACGCAGTGGGGGCTGTGCTTGGGCAACGGAAAGACAAAAAGCTTTATGTAATTCATTATGCCAGTCGGACGCTGGATGATGCTCAGGTAAATTATGCCACAACTGAGAAAGAATTGTTAGCCATTGTCTTTGCTTTTGATAAATTTAGATCTTACTTGGTGGGTTCACATGTTATTGTTTACACCGACCACTCTGCCATTAAGTATCTATTGAATAAAAAGGAAGCAAAGCCTAGGTTAATTAGGTGGATTCTAATATTGTAAGAATTTGACTTAGAAATTAAAGATAAGAAGGGTACCGAGAACTTGGTCACTGACCACCTGTCTAGGTTGACATCAGAAAAAGAAGAAACAGATAATATTCCTATTAATGAATCTTTTCCGGATGAACAACTCTTGAGTCTTAGTATCCAACGTGTTCCTTGGTATGCTGATTTTGTAAATTTTCTTGCATGTGGTATCTTACCTCCTAATCTTAGCTTTCAGTAAAGGAAAAAGTTTTTTGCAGATGTTAAACACTACAATTGGGATGAACCCCTCCTATTCAAGCAATGTGTTGATGGTTTGATTTGAAGGTGTGTTCCACAAGATGAGGTCCATGATATCCTGAACCATTGCCATTCTCTTTCCTGTGGAGGGCACATGAGCACCTCTAAGACAGCCACTAAAATATTACAAGTTGGGTTCTATTGGCCACATATTTTTAAGGATGTACATAAGTATGTTCTAACTTGTGATGCTTGCCAAAGAACAGGTAACATTGGTAAGAGACATGAAATGCCATTGAATAATATTTTAGAGGTTGAATTGTTTGATGTATGAGGTGTTGATTTTATGGGACCCTTTCCTCCTTCCTTTGGAAATCAATTCATACTAGTGGCAGTTGACAATGTGTCAAAATGGGTGGAAGCCATTGCTTTACCCCATTCTGATGCTAAGACTGTTATTAAACTTTTCAAGAAAATAATATTTCCGAGGTTTGGGGTCCCAAAATGTGTTATAAGTGATAAAGGGTCTTATTTTTGAGAAAACTTTTCAGACCCTTCTTAAAAAATATGGAGTCAGGCATAAGGTTGCTACACCTTACCACCCATAAACTAGTGGACAAGTTGAGGTATCCAATCAGGAAATTAAAAATATTCTTCAAAAAGTGGTGAATACATCACATAAGGATTGGTCTATTAAGTTAGATGATTCCTTATGGATGTATCGAACTGCATATAAAACTCCCATTGGAACCACACCTTTTAAGCTAGTATATGGGAAGCCCTGCCATTTACCTGTTGAGCTAGAATATAAATCTTTTTGGGCTGTTAAAACTCTTAACTTTGATCATAAGGCTACAGGTGACCACAGATTGTTAGAATTTAAAGAGCTTGAAGAGCTCCGTTTAGATGCATACGAAAATGTCAGAATTTATAAAGAAAAAACCAAACAATGGCATGATCGTCACATCCTACGGAGAACATTCAATCCAAGTGATATGGTTTTATTGTTTAATTCCAGATTGAAGCTTTTTCCAGGTAAACTGAGATCCCGATGGTCAGGACCATTCAAGGTAACAAAGATCTTTCCCTTTGGAGTTGTTGAGTTATGGAGTAAGAAATCTGGTACATTTAAGGTAAATGGACAGAGAGTAAAGCACTACTTGACAGGTCAACCAATATAACAAGCAAGTGACTTGGACTTGTTTGATGCTCTTGATGAATAAATCCAAATGTGAGAAGTCTGGCTGAAGACTTAAAACTTAGCACTGATAGGGAGGTAACCCTATATATTTGTTGTTTCATTTTGAATTTGAAAAAAAAAACTACGTCAAATCTCGGTTTGGGGTAACTACAGGTAAGTTTTCTTATCCTTTTATCATCCATTTTAACATTGAGGACAATGTCAAATTCTTGTTTGGGGTGGTAGATAAGAAAACTTAACTGTTTTGTTTGTATTGTGTGATTGTTATATTTTTCATGCATGTGTGTTTTCCTTGTTTTGTTTGTCATCTTGTAATTTACCATGATTGCATGATAATCAACTTTGAACATAAAGCTGAAGTATCTAAGGAACCCAAAATTTTGAGTAAAATTTTTTCAAAAATTTGAATGTTTAAATGCCAAATAAATGCTTAAACGAACCTTATGTGATTAAAATTTTCTTTGAAAAGACTTTCCATGGTGAGACTTGAGCCAAAAAAGGTAATTTATCAAAAATTTTAAACCCTCATATTTTCCTGAATGAGTGAATCTCATAGTCATTAATATTCTAGAACTTGTTTTTCAACCGATTCAAAATGGTTTTTGATTGCATGTCTTAGGATGATAAAGGCACAATTAGGTCTTATTCTTAAGCCTCAAAATCTTTGCCCAATTTGACCCCTAGTTGCCCCTTTTGAGCCTGAAAGTGAAAATTTTTCTTTGAAACCTTTCATTGACTAATATTCTCTTAATGGTGAAAAAGTTAGAAATTTAGTGGAGCAAAGAAATAAAAGGACTTAAGAAAAATATCTTATGGGATGAAAAGAAAAGCAAGAAAAAGAAGAAAAAATCAAAAGGATGATATTGAATGAATTATAAAAAGTCCATAAAAGTTCAAAAATTTGCTCTGTTAGTTTCTGAAATTATGATGGAAGTTTGAATCATTCATGACTGTTTAAGCCCTTTTGTATTCCATTTTTTCTTGAAATTCCTACCTTGACAATACAACCCATGGCCACATTACAACCTTTGAAAGACCTTTAGACTTTGACATGCTTTCTATCTAAACTGTGGAGTTTCTGGTTTATTAACAAGCTTATGATAATATTTTTTGACTATGATGATTTGAGTGATACACAAACCATGAAACACTAGAGTAAAATTGTGAGAAGAGTATCTCAAGTCTTGACATTGAAAATTGACTCACATAAGAAAATTAATTTTGACATTTGAATAAATTTGTTTCTCTGTCTTGGGTTCTTTAGTTTACTGAGCTTAGTGTTTTCTGTATCTTATCTTGTTAATATGGTGATTGCTTGAGGACAAGCAATGTTTTGGTTTGGGGTATTTTGATAAGTGTTTTAAAACATTATTTTTCACTATTTAATTTGTTTAAAATAAAATGTTTACTGTATCATTTTTTCCTATTTTCATGATTTCTGTTTTCTTTTCAATGTTTCTGTTCAAGTGTTGTGTTTTGTATGAATTAATCAAAAATGGAACATTTAAAAAGTATTTTTTTTAGAATTGGAATAATTATGGATTATTGCTAAAATTTAGTACTTCAAAATTTTCAAAAAAGAAAAAACTTAAATCATAATTCCAATTCTATAAAAATAATTTTTGAATATTCCATTTAAATTAATTTGTTTGTTTCTTTAAATGCAAAGCTTCATGGTGCAGCCCCAAAATTCACGTTAAGTGCTTCTCAAAAGGGTCTATTTGTGCAGAATTTTTAAAGGCAACAAATAATCTCCTTTCACCCATGAAGCTCATGTGAAAAGCAAGAAGCCAAGGTCCCATGTGTACATTTTTTATTTTAACCCAAGCCCTCATTTTTCTAATAGTTCCCATGGTCACAACTAAGCCTCCATCCACCTTTATTGAATAAAATAATACCTTCTCCTTGCACCCATAAAGTCACACGGTCAAAGCTAGAAGTAAAGGGAACCATGTGCTTTGATTTTTGTTACAAAGTTTCCATAATCCTTAGCCTTTCACGTTAACTATACCAAGAATCCCATTCATTGAATATTTTATCATTTCTTCTTCTTCCTTTCTTTTCTCATGGCCCACAAGCTAGCCCTCCACATGTTTAATTTATTAAATCCTTGTCCAATTCCTCAAGTACTCACACGGCTACACCAAGCTAAAATCCCACTCATGAATATTTTATTCAACCTTTGTCCAACATCACACGGCACTACACCAAAGCCAACCAAGACATTCCATTTCCAAATATTATATTGCAATTGCTTTCCATTCTCTTTCCCACTCACGACAATGCATAGCCCTACATCACTATTATTTTATTCAACAAAAAACATGATCCTTTGCCCAATGCAATTCACACGGTCAACACAAAAGAAAAAGGGACAGCTTTAATATGAAAAGATGTTGTATTTGGACAGCAATGGATTTATGCATAATCTGACAGCAAATAGCAAGGAAAACAGCAAGAATTGGACAGCCTTTTCACGTGAAAAATGGGACAGCTTTGCAAGTGAGTTTGGAACCAATATAACAGCATGTATGGGTTCCCATTTTAGCTGCTGTATGGCCAACAAAAAAAAAGGAAGAAAGGCAAAGAGAACAACATTATAAATAGCATACAACAGAAGGTTCAAGGGGTGTCAGAAAATACATAGGGACGGACAGCAGCAGAGGAAAGGAGTCAGTTTTGTGCAGAGAGAAAAATTTATTTTCTTTGTTCTTTTCTTGTTATTATTTGGTAAAAAAGAATTGAGAGAGAGTAGTGAAATTGAGTGTTTAAATTTGTGTACTGTGGAAGATATTGCAAATACAACAAGGAGTGACAGTGGTGAATTTATTGGGCTTTTTGGAGAAACCCGTAAGTCTTTATTTTTACCATGTGTTGTATATTTTACTTTTCTTCCATCATGTGTATGAATTTAAATTATATCATGAGTAACTAAATTTTTATCTTGGGATGAAGGGGGTGTGACAATATTTTATGTTAATGTTATTTTGACTTTGAATTAAATAAATTTCTGTTTTCCATTTAGTTCAAATTATGCTCAATGCTCTTAGTGATTCCTAACAAGAACCTAAGTGATAAAACTATATACTTGCGGGTATATTAGAAAGTTTAAGTAATTAATAGAATCGAGAGATTTATTGTTACTAGAAAGCTTTTGAACTAAACCCAAGGTTTTGAAATACTTTTTGTGATCTCGGTAAAACCGAGAAAGTAATCAAAAACTTTTTGTGGAATAAAAAGGGATTTTCATAAAACAGTAAAGGGCCTATCTTAGGGATTGAACGTGGTTCTCCGTATGTTAGGTATATTAATAGGATTCCGAGAGGAATATATTAATTAGCTTAAGGAAAATCTGCCTTGAAAAATTAATTTGATTCTTATTTATGAAAAGTTAAAATTATTAGCATAAAATAAAGTCTTGATCCCCCAGAATCCCAAGATACTCTTAATTCTGATTTTTAAGTGTCTATAAAATTTTGTTTCTGTATTTATTTTTATTCTGTGTAAACTTTCTTTTGAGTTTTATAAAAACATAAAAAATCAAACTGTGTGGATAATTAAATTTCAATATGTTGGTACTTTGAAAATAGTCCCAGGGGATACGATAATCTTTTATATCACGTGACATAACCCGTGCGTTTGGGGGCCCTGTCACTTGTCACCCACAACAAAATATTGGGGAATTAGATTGCTCAGCAAGCCTCTTATTCTATAAGAGCACCAGGAACATTTCCTGAAAAACCAGAGGCTAGACCATATAACCATACCATAGCTGTCACTCTTAGAAGTGGTACTCAGTATGATGGTCCAGTTGGTAAGGCTGCTAAAGAGGAGAAGAAATTGAATGAGTCTCCATCTCATCTGGTGGTTGAGGAAGAAAAACAACAAGAAAAGAAGGAGGAGGTTAAGCCATACCAACCTCCCATTCCATTTCCTCAACGTTTAGCTAAAGCAAAGTTGGACAAACAATTTGGTAAGTTTCTTGATGTTTTAAAGAAATTGTATATCAATATTCCCTTCACGGATGCTTTGCAGCAAATGCCCACATATACGAAGTTCCTGAAGGACATTTTATCCAACAAAAGAAAGCTGGAAGAAGATGGTACAGTTGTACTTACTGAAGAGTGCAGTGCTCTAATTCAAAGGAAGCTTCCACCCAAGCTCCAAGATCCAGGTAGTTTCTTTATCCCTTGTATGATTGGTGACATGAATATAGATAAAGCATTGTGTGATTTAGGAGCGAGTGTTAACTTAATGCCATTATCTGTTACTGAAAAGTTAGGGTTGGGTGAGCTAAAACCTACTAGGATGTCTTTATAGTTGGCTGATAGATCTGTCAAATATCCTGTAGGAATTTTAGAGGATGTTCCTATTAAGGTAGGAAAAGTTTTTATACCTGCTGACTTTGTTGTGCTAGAAATGGATGAAGATTCTTTGATTCCTATTATTTTAGGTCAACCATTTTTAGCAACTACGGGTGCTATGATTGATGTAAAGAATGGTAAGTTGTCTCTGACTGTTGGAGACCAAAAGGTTGATTTTAACTTAAAAAATGCTTTGGAAAAACCTTTTAGAGATGATGTTTGCTGTAGTGTGTATTTTGTGGAACAAGTGGTGAAGGAAGCAATCCTTCCTAATGACCTACTTGAAACTGTTTTTATGATTAAGGCTGTAGGAACATCTAATTGCTCTAAAAGAGAGGTCCCACTAAAACATGATACTGAGGTCATGTGTGACAAAGTGGTAAGCCCTCATATGGAATTAAAGCCTTTACCAGCTTCATTAAGGTATGAGTTTCTTGGTCCTAATTCCACATATCCTGTGATTGTTAATGCTGAATTGAATCCATGTGAAACTAAAAAACTTTTAAAATAACTTAGGATGTATAGAAAGGTAATAGGTTATACAATGGATGATATCAAAGGGATTAGCCCTTCTCTTTATATGAACAAGATCACTGTAGAAGATGAAAGTACTCCCACAATAGAACCACTTAGATTAAATCCAAAAATGCAAGAAGTGGTTAAAAAGGAAATTTTGAAATTGCTTGATGCTGGAGTCATATATCCTATTGATAGTAGTAAATGGGTAAGTCCTGTTCATATGGTGCCTAAAAAGGGGGAATAACTGTGATTGAAAACGATAAACGTAAATTGATTCCTACTAGGATTGTTTCTGATTGGCGTATGTGCATTGATTATAGGAAGTTAAATAGTGCCATGAAAAAAGATCATTTTCCTCTCCTTTTTATTAATCAGATGCTTAAAAGACTTATGAAACACTTTTATTTCTATTATTTGGATGGGTATTCAGGTTTTCATCAAATTCCCATTCATCCATCTGATCAAGAAAAGACTACCTTCACTTGCCCTTATGGGACTTATGCTTATAGGCGTATGCCTTTTGGTATGTGTAATGCACCTACGACTTTTCAAAGGTGTATGCAAGCAATTTTTTCTGATCTTATTGAAAATATGATGAAAGTCTTTATGGATGATTTTTCAGTGCATGGTTTGGATTTTGATAACTGTTTAACAAATTTGTGCCAAGTCTTGCAGCATTGTGAAGAGACCAATCTGGTCTTGAATTGGGAAAAATGTCATTTTATGGTAAGAGAAGGCATAGTTCTTGGACACTTGGTGTCTGAGAGAGGTATAGAAGTTGATAAGGCTAAGGTGGAAGTGATTGAAAAATTGCCCCCACCTACAAATGTGAAAGGTATCTGGAGTTTTCTTGGACATGTAGGGTTTTACCGTCAGTTTATTAAAGATTTCTCCAAGATTACAAAGCCTTTTACAACTCTTCTGGGTAAGGATGTGCCTTTCAATTTTGATTCATCTTGTATGGAAGCTTTTTGCAGGATTAAGCAAGCTCTAATCTCTGCCCCCATCGTGCAACCCCCTGATTGGGAACTGCCGTTTAAGTTGATATGCGATGCGAGTGATTACGCAGTGGGGGCTGTGCTTGGGCAACGGAAGGACAAGAAGGTCCATGTAATTCATTATGCTAGTCGAATGCTGGATAATGCCCAGGTAAACTATGCCACAACTGAAAAAGAATTGTTAGCCATTGTCTTTGCTTTTGATAAATTTAGATCTTACTTGGTAGGTTCACATGTTACTGTTTACACTGACCACTCTACCATTAAGTATCTATTGAATAAAAAGGAAGCAAAGCCTAGGCTAATTAGGTGGATTTTAATATTGTAAGAATTTGACTTGGAAATTAAGGATAAGAAGGGTACCGAGAACCTGGTTGCTGACCACCTGTCTAGGTTGACATCCGAAAAAGTAGAAATAGATAATATTCCCATCAATTAATCTTTTTCGGATGAATAACTCATGAGTGTTAGTATCCAACGTGTTCCTTGGTATACTGATTTTGTAAATTTTCTTGCATGTGGTATTTTACCCCCTGACCTTAGCTTTTAGCAGAAGAAAAAATTTTATACAGATGTCAAGCATTATTGTTGGGATGAACCTCTCCTATTCAAGCAATGTGTAGATGGTTTTGATTCGGAGGTGTGTTCCACAAGATGAGGTCCATGCTATCCTGGACCATTGCCATTCTCTTAACTGTGGAGGGCATATGAGCACCTCCAAGACAGCTGCTAAAGTATTGTAAGTTAGGTTCTATTGGCCATACCTTTTTAAGGATGTATGTAAATATGTTCTGACTTGTGATGCTTGCCAAAGAATAGGTAACATTGGTAAGAGACATGAAATACCATTGAATAACATTTTAGAGGTTGAATTGTTTGATGTGTGGGGTGTTGATTTTATGGGATCCTTTCCCTCTTCCTTTGGAAATCAATTCATATTAGTGGCAGTTGATTATGTGTCAAAAAAGGTGGAAGCCATTACTTCACCCCATTCTGATGCTAAGACTGTTATTAAAATATTCAAGAAAATAATATTTCCAAGGTTTGGGGTCCCAAATATGTTATAAGTGACGGAGGGTCTCATTTTATTGAGAGAACTTTTCAGACCCTCCTAAAAAAATAGTTAGGCATAAGGTTGCTACACCTTACCACCCACAAACTAATGGACAAGTTGAGGTATCCAATCAGAAAATTAAAAATATTCTTCAAAAAATGGTGAATACATCACGTAAGGATTGGTCTATTAAGTTAGATGATTCCTTATGGGCGTATCAAACCGCATACAAAACTCCCATTGGAACCACACCTTTTAAGCTAGTATATGGGAAGCCTTGCCATTTACCTGTTGAGCTTGAATATAAATCTTTTTGCGCTGTTAAAACTCTTAACCTTGATCATAAGGCTGCAGGTGAGCATAGATTGTTGGAATTAATCAAGCTTGAGGAGCTCTGTTTAGATGCATACGAAAATGCCAAAATTTATAAAGAAAAAACCAAACAATGGCATGATCATCACATCCTACGGAGAACATTCAATCCAGGTGATATAGTTTTATTGTTTAATTCTAGATTAAAGCTTTTTCAGGTAAACTAAGATCCCGATGGTCGGGACCATTTAAAGTAACAAAGGTCTTTCCCTTTGGAGCTGTCGAGTTATGGAGCGAGAAGTCTAGTACATTTAAGGTAAATGGACAGAGAGTAAAGCACTAAGTGATACGTCAACCCATGCAACAAGCAAGTGACTTGGACTTGTTTGACACACCTGATGAGTGAATCCAAATGGTGAAAAGTCTGGCTAAAGACTTAAAACTTAGCACTGATAGGGAGGTAACCCTATATTTGTTGTTCCATTTTATGTTAAAAAAAACTATGTCAAATCCTGGTTTGGGGTAGCTACAGGTAAGTTTTCTTATCCTTTTATCATCCATTTTAACATTTAGGACAATGTCAAATTCTGGTTTGGGGTGGTAGATAAGAAAACTTAACTGTTTTGTTTGTGTTGTGTGATTGTTATTTTATTTTGCATATGTGTATGATTTTCCTTGTTTTGTTTGTAATCTTGTAATTTACCATGATTACATGATAATTAACTTTGAACACAAAGCTAAAATATCTAAGGACCCCAAAATTTTGAGTAACATTTTTCAAAAATTTGATTGTTTAAATGCCAAATAAATACTTAAACGAACGTTATGTAATTAAAATTTTCTTTGAAAAAACTTTCCATGGTGAGACTTGATCCTAACTGGGTAATTTATCAAAAATTTCAAACCCTAATTTTTCTTGATTGAGTGAATCTCATAGTCATTAATATTCTAGAACTTGTTTTTCAACCGATTCAAAATGGTTTTTGATTGCATGTCTTAGGAAGATAAAGGCACAATTAGGCCTTATTCTTAAGCCTCAGAATTTTTGCACAAATATGAACCTTAGTTGCCCCTTTTGAGCCTAAAAGTGAAAATATTTCTTTGAAACCTTTCATTGACTAATGTTCTCTTAATGGTGAAAAAGTTGGAAATTTAATGGAGCAAAGAAATAAAAGGACTTAAGAAAAATATGTATGGGATGTAAACAAAAGCAGGAAAAGAAAATAAAATTAAAAGGATGATATTGAATGAATTACAAAAAGTCCATAAAAGTTTAAAAATTTGCTCTGTTAGTTTCTGAATTTATGATGATAATTTGAATGATTCATGATTGTTTAAGCCCTTTTGTATTCTATTTTTCTTGAAATTCCTACCTTGACAAAACAACCCATGGCCTCGTTACAACCATTGAAAGACCTTTAGACTTTGACATGCTTTCTATCTTAACGATGGAGTTTCTGGTTAATTAACAAGCTTATGGTAATTTTTTGACTATGATGATTTGAGTGATACATAAACCATGAAACACTTAAAGTGAAATTATGAGAAGAATGCCTCATGTCTTACATTGAAAATTGAATCACACAAGAAAGTTAATTTTTGGCATTTGAATAAATCTATTTCATTGTTGTGGGTCCCTAAATTTATAAAGCTAAGTGATTTCTGTATCTTATCGTGTGAATATGGTGATTGCTTAAGGACAAGCAATGTTTTGGTTTGGGGTATTTTGATAAGTGTTTTATAACTCAATAAATTAGATTTAGTTTGCTAAGGATTTTAATTATTATGCATTGTATTTCCTCATTTTTTGTGATTTTTGCTTTCTTTCCACTATATTCTGCTTGGGTATTTTATTTTGCAGAAATTAATAAAATTAAGGAACACGTACACAGATAATCCAAGGGTCAATAACAAGAGAAAAATGACCATCAAATGACAAAGGAGCGAGAAAAACAAGCCCCGAAGGTTACATGGTGAAAAAAAGGCAACAAAAGCATAAAAATTAGCAAGAACAGGGGTGTGAATCGATTCACCACTGCTGGGAATCGATTCACACGTTAAAATTGGCCAGGAATTGCAAAAAATTATCCATGAATCGATTCCCCACTCAAATGAATCAATTCCTGCATGATATTTGCTTCATGAATCGATTCCCCACTCAAATGAATTGATTTCTGCGTGATATTTGCTACATGAATCGATTCCTGCGCATAATCAGAGGCAAAATTAACTATATGAATCGATTCATATTGTGGAAACAGCAATACGGAAATTATGGAAGTGGAAACAGTATTACGGAATTCTCTCGCTGAAAGGTTCTACTTATTCCTCAAATCAAGCACGTTGTTTCCTTTCTCTCGCCTATAAAAGGAAGAAGAATTGAAGCTTCAATCCATCGAAGGCAAGGAAAATTGAATCCTTTGCTCTATTTCTTTCTTCCTTTCTTTCTCTTTTCTTTCTTTTCTTTCTTGTATAAGAGTTGTGAGGATTGTGAAATTGAGTGTTCCAATTTGTATATGGTAGAAGAATATTGCAACAAGGAAATAGAGTGGTGAAAGTATTTTTGGGCTTTTGGAGAAACCCGTAAGTCTTTATTTTTACCATGTATTGTATGTTTTATTTTCCTTCCATCATGTGTATGAATTTGAATTACATCATGAGTAACTAAATTAATTATCTTGGGATAATGTGGGTATGACAATATTTTATGTTAATATTGTTTTGACTTTAAATTAAATAAATTTCTGTTTTCCATTTAGTTCAAATTATGTTCAATGCTCTTAGTAATTCCTAACAAGAACCTAACTGATAAAACTGTATACTTGCGGGTATATTAGTAAGTTTAGGTAGTTAATAAAATCAAAAGATTTATTGTTACTAAAAAGCTTTTGAACTAAGCCTAAGATTTTGAAATACTTTTTGTGACCACGGTAAAACCGTGAAAGTAACCAAAAATCTTTTGGGGAATAAATAAGGGATTTTCACAAAACGATAATGGGCCTTTCTTAGGGATTGAACGTGGTTCTCCATATGTTAGGTACATTAATAGGATTCCGAGAGGAACATATTAATTAGCTTAAGGAAAATCTGCCTTGGAAAACTTAATTTGATTCTTATTTATGAAAAGTCAATTCATTAACATAAAATAGAGTCTTGATCCCCCGGAATCCTAAGATACTCTCAACTCTGATTTTTAAGTGTCAAGTAAATTTTGTTTCTGTATTTATTTTTATTCTGTGTTTTATTTTACAAAAACATTGAAAATAAATTGTGTGGATAATTAAATTTCAATATGCTGGTACTTTGAAAACAATCCTTGTGGATACAATAATCTTTTATATTACTCGACATAACCTGTGCACTTGCGGAGCCTTGTTACTACTCGGGGTATAATCAGATCCGGATGGACCTCAAAGACGAGGAGAAGATAACATTCATCATGGGCTGGCTAAATTATTACTACCGCGTGATGCCCTTTGCCCTGAAAAACACAGGGGCCACTTATCAGAGGTTGGTGGACAAAATCTTTGCCAAGCAGATCGGGAGAAACATGGAGGTATATGTTGACGATATGGTGGTAAAAACTAGACAGACAACCTTACATGTAAAAGACTTGGAGGAGACATTCGCTGAGTTGCACAAACACAACATATGATTGAACCCCGAGAAGTGCTATTTCAGGGTCCAAGGGGGAAAGTTCCCGGGGTATATGCTTATCTACAGAGGTATTAAAGCAAACCCAGACCAGTGTCGAGCAATACTAGAGATGCGGAGTCCTCAGAGTGTTAAGGAAGTATAACGCTTCACCGGCGCGGATCGCAGCTGTATCCCAATTTCTCTCAAAATTTGCTGAGAAATCATTGTCATTTTATAAAGTATTGAAGAAGACAAAATCATTTGAATGGACCCACGAGTGCGAAGAGGCATTCTAGGATTTAAAGGCTTACCTTGCATCCCCCATTAATCCTGACATGGCCAGAAGCAGGGTCAGAATTAATTCTATACCTTTCCGTGGGAACTGAGGCGGTTAGCTCAGTTCTGGTCCAAGAAGACGGCCCAATCCAGAGACCAGTTTACTTTACCAGTAAAATACTACAAGGAGCTGAAGCCTGATACCAAAGGGTTGAAAAGTTTTCATATAGCCTTGTTGTAGTCACAAGACGACTCTGCCCCTATTTCCACAGCCACCAGGTGATAGTGCGGACCGACCAACCACTCGGGGAAATTCTCCAGAAACCAGAACTTGCAGGGTGAATAGTTTCCTGGGCCGTGGAATTATCTGAGTACGGTATTCGATATGAGCCTCGAGAGCCCATTAAAGCCCAAGTACTTACAGACTTTTTGGTAGAGCTGGGGGAAGACAATGATGAGTATGACGCGGAACACGGATTATGGACGCTTTTGGTAGATGGATCCTCTAACACAAAAGGCAGCGGAGTAGGTGTCGTGTTAGAATCTCTGACCGGCCTGGTGGTCAAGGAGTCATTAAGGTTCCAATTTAAAGCTAGCAATAACCAGGCAGAGTATGAAGCCCTTATTACTGGGTTACAAATCGCCATCGACTTAGGCGCCCGATGCATATAAGCTAAGACTGATTCTCAGCTGGTAGCCCGACAGATCGAAGGGTCGTACCAAGCTAAACATCCGACCTTGCCTCACCCCCTTGAGCAAACTCCTCAGAGCGCTGCCTCTTAGAAGAACGCTCGGCTTCCCTCTCCAGCTGTGAGGTGGTGGGAACCATAGAGATGGGGATGACTGTAGTAATAACTTAGGGGGAACCAACAGAAGTAGTGAAGGGAATAGTCAAACTCTCCCTCTTATGGGCCACCCCTTTCCTTCCTTCTGCTCGGGGCCTTTCCCGGGGTACCACTTTTTCAAATCTTTCAAAGATAGCTTCTCAGGGGCCATATCAGCTACACAAACAATACATACTCAGTCAAAAAACACAAACCACAAAATCAAAAACACACACATCAAGCAACAAGAACTACTCTCACTTATCCAAGTGTCAAAAGAACTCAGATGAGGAGACAGGGCAATCAGTGCCTAAGAGCTAAAGAAGATCCCCAAGTCGTCAGACAAAAATTTAGCGTCCGCCCTCTCAGATAGAGACAAATCATCCAAGGATACTCGGAATTGGACCGGGGTACGGGTCCAGTAAAGTGGAAAGCGGGGTCGAGCATCGGGATAATGCAAAAAATCCTCCCCAGGGGGATCCAACCCAACTCGGATCTTGAAGAATCCCATCTTAAAATTCTTATAAGATTGATCAAAAGCCCTAATCAGATTGCGACGAGCTACACCATTAAGGGAAACCCACCCCACTGGTGTCCCTGCCTTGGGTATTTTGGCATTGAAAAAGTAAAAAAATAAGGGCACAAAAAGGGTGTGACCAAAGTGCTCGTACAATATTTCAGACGCTTATACAAATGCCTAACCCTTCGGGTATAGCTGAGTAGGGGCGATATTCAATACGCATAAAACCCCTATTTAAAACTTAGAGAAAGGAAAGGAAAGGTGGAGTCGGGAAAAAGGGTCTCATACACGAAGGTGAAATCTAGTTCACTTGGACCCCTACACTCATGGCAAACCCTATCATACGCAGAACAACAGACGTATTCTATATTGCGAGCCAGGGTAGAGTGATTAAATGTCCCTACTTCTCATAATTGAGCCACTGACTCTTTGCTCTGGAGGGAAGAAGAGATGTGCAGCACCTTGTCCCTCACCCAGTCATAAGTCCCTTCCATAGGCACACCCACAATAATTCTCAAAGTAAATAAAGGGGTTGAAGAATGAAGAAAGCCTAAAGCGGGGAAAAGTACTGACCTGATGAGAAGAAATGCTAACAAGAAGAGAAGACAAGGGATGAAACAGGTGCAACAACAAAAGTCATAGAGAAGTATGAAGTTACTAAGCAAGAGGGGTTGAAGAACGAAGAAAGCCTAAAAATTTTGAAATGGAGAAGGAAAACAAATTTATAGTAGAGAGACACCTTTTGGCCAATCCCCCAGATCCAACGGTGAGAATACAAGGGGCGTGAAGAAGCAACGAACACGATGTATCCAAGAACTGGCACCTCTGAAGGAAGCCATGTAATCCTCAATCTAATGGTTGGGGATATGGGAACCCTAAATCGACGGATATGACGCTTCAAGGCAGCCCTTGGGTGAAACAACGCACTCTTAAATGACCTAGAGACATGGGAAGGGCGCAATCATGACAGACATGTCTCCCCATCTTCTCATAATTAGAAATGACGGTTAACGATTCCTCGCCATGTGGCAGAGGGACCAGAGAGTTATCCTTAACACAGAACTTCAGTCACGCAAATCGGATTCTCCAATCGGAAATACTCATTTGGAGTCAGGACTTTTAGCACTCAAAAACAAGTAATCCTACACTTGGTAGTCAAGAAATTCGACTCGAAGATGAAGGCTCTTAACTCACACTTAGCCACCTCGCTCAGCCCTACACCTAAGGCTCGTGGCTAGGGGGCTCCTGTTCCCTCCATGAGATTGGGGGTGGTCCCCACCACCTCCAGACGTGCCTCCATGTTATTGGGAAGTTAACTAGCGTAGGATATGGCCTAATGGGCCGAGCCCATCTTGTAACCTAAGTATAAAGGTATCTACTGTACGTATGTGAGGACTAAGTGACATATTATAGAGAATTAATAAACCTAATCCCTAGGGAAATTCTCTAGGGTTTCGTGCTTATACTCTTTGTGTGAACAAATACTAAAGATAGGTGTTCCTATCATGTTAAGAAATATAGACCAGTCTAATAGACTATGTAATGGTACAAGGATGCAAGTGATTGACTTGGGAATGATGTCCTTCAATGTCAGGTGTTAATAAGGAGTAAAATCGAGACATCGTACATTCCAAGAATGAGCATGATACTTTCTTCATGGAGTCTCCCCATTAACTTTCAAAGGAGACATTTTCCCTGGACATCGTTCACATTTCAAGAATGAGCATGATACTTTCTTCATAAAGTCTCCCTATTAATTTTCAAAGGAGACATTTTTTCATCATGGTATCATTTGTAATGACAATAAATAAGTCTTAAGGATAAACTCTTTTAAATGATGGGTTGTATCTACCACAACTAGTCTTTACACATTGCCAATTATATGTTGCATCGTCATAAGTTAGATAAGACAAGGTCTAAGGATCCTACTTGAAAACCATAATGATATTTCTCCTAACCACACCATTAACGTCGTGTATAGGGAAATATTCTCTAAGTTGTCATAGGTATATATTTTTTGCATTATAATTTTCAACTCAACTTATCAATTTTTTTTGTACAACTATGTATATAATGTTATAATAATTCTATTCCATTTCAATGTTCTATCAAGATGTTCATCCATGCACCAAATGTAACATCCCAATTTTAACAATGTACCGGGTGAAATAAGCCATTAAAATAATAATTCAGAAGTGGAAATTGTTCACTAATTACCCTTAACTTAATTAATCAAAAGGTGTGTTGATTGAAAAGGTGATTAGCTTTAATGGATGCTGATGGGACCGGGTGACGTGAGCAGACTGCTCCTCACGTTTTCCCACCCCACCATTCCTTTCCCTCATGCATGCGTTTATAATTGGTTGATGGCTTTCCTTGCCATTCATTCTTCTTCAGAATTTCCCTGTGAGTTCTTCTTCTTCTTCCTCTTTCTCTTTCTCTCTTGTTTTCCTTCTTCTCTTCTCCTTCTCTACTCTCTGTTTCCACTCCCTGTTTCGGAGGCCACGTTGACGGTGCTGCAGAGGAGTCAGAGCTCCCTTATACGAGTAAAGGACGAGCGTCGAAGCAGAAGCAGAAGCAGCCCTGCACCACTCGTGGAAGGCAGCAGTGTTCCAGTGAAGGTTAAACGAGTGAAAGTGTTGAGTGAAGCAGCGAGGAAAAAGGACCAGCACCCAAGTAGAAGAGTCTCTCGGAGTCTCGTAGTTGGTAGGGGGAGTACCTTACATGTTAAATGCATGGGTTATGAACGGGTTTCGGGTGTTGATAATTGTGGTTCTGCATTCTGTTTGTATGATGTGCCTGCATGTGGAGTACCCGAGTATAGGATAAGTGAGAGTGAGTGTTGCATGATATCATTGCCCTTGAAGATGCATGCGTTGATTAAGTCCTGACACTATTGTATACCGATTACATGTTATGTTGTGTTGATTGGAATACTTATTTGAATCTGTTGATCTTTATATGGATGCATGCGTTGATTAAGTCCTGATACTGTTGTATACCGAGTGCATGTGATGCTTGAGTTGATGAGAATACTTATAGAATCTTGATATTGATTGACACCGATTGCATTGGACCTTTATGTTGCTGTATCCACCTAATGGAGCTATGATGATGATTGCATGGAAGTATGTGTGTGTTAGATTAATATGTGGAGTTCTGAAAATGGGTATTACCGACTACATATGAAGTATGTATGGCTGAGTGAAAGATCGTGTGCATGAACTCTATGTTGTGTGATGAATCCGCGTGTGGCGCATGGGATGCGTTGTGCTGGGAGCACGTAGTGTGGGACACTACCATCGGTTATAAGCGTGGGACGCTGTAAAATCCTTGAGTGGGACTCAAGGTAGCCCTTGAGTGGGACTCGGGCTGCCTGTGAACACCTCCGTTGGCGCTGAGAGCGTTGGTGTCACCTGTGGGCAAACGGTTGGGTACCTGTAAAACGGCCAAGCAGCTGGGAGCTGAAATGATAGCTGAGAGCTATGTACAAAAGGCTGAGAGCCTACGTTGCAACGTCAGAACCGATTACACACGAATGCGGAACCGAGTGAATAATCTGTGTATATTAACTGTTGATATTGCTGGAATTGATTATGCATGAGATGATGAATGCATATATATATATATATATCCGTATGCATATGCTGTTGATGTTGATTGAAACCTGTTCTATGAATGTATGTTATGTTGTTGAAGAGTTGCGTATATATATATAGCCGAGTGAGAATTGTGGGTTCTGACTGATAAATGTTCAAAAGATGCATTCTGATTCATGGACCTTAACATCATGTTACTGATTGTTGTATGTTAATGTTATTGAGTTGATGTGTGTAAGGGGGCGAGTGACAACTGGTGGATTCCGATCGGTAAGGATCTTGTGTGTGTGTCCTGGTTGATTAGTAATACTCTAACCTTAATCATCGCCACATGTGATTGTGTGTGCATATATATCTATAGTTGTATAAATGTGAGACAACCTGAGTCAGTATCTATCATTTAAAATTTAAGATACTCACCCCTGCTGTGACAATTTTTCAGTGAACATCTCTCGTAATGAGGATTGGAGGAGGAGCTGAAATGCCTGGTGAAGTGCTGATGCACTATGGAAATTTTATGACTGTGCATGTGCTGTATATAATGTTTTGGGTTAAGCCTTGGCCGGCTCGTGTTTTGCTGTTAGTCTTTTATACAGAGTTGATCCCCTTAGAATGGGAATATGGTAATGTGGTTGTAAATCCGTGATATGCACTCCTATATACGTATATATATATATATGCCTATGTTTATGCTATGTTGCATGTCTATCTTACACTGTGTAATGCCTGGGTAATCTTTATATATATGTGCGTTCATATTCCCGAATGTGTAGGAAATGATATAACTTAACATGAGGAAGCCAATCTATGGCCTAGAGGGTGAGTTTGTGACTCTGTCACCGAGTGGGGGAGGTTCAGACGCTCCGAGTGAGTGAAATCAGATAGCTCCGAGTAGGAATTGACATAGAAGACTGCCCCTAACGATGAGTTGTTAGGATCGAAGTTGAGAGCCGAAATATACGTTCCGAGTGGTTATTACTAGAATTTCTCCCGAGCGTAGGATAATCAACGAACCCCGAGTGAGAATCCGCCGAGTGAGGGTTTTTCCGACTGGAGAGTGACACCTTAGACTCTAGGGGACCCCACTGTAGTAAGCTGTTAGAGACAAAAGAATCCAAGTGAGTCTTAGCCTAGTAGAATGTTAAGAGTCGGAAGATTATGGTTACCGAGTGAAAACTAAGTGAAATACTCCGAGTGGCAAAAGGACGTGAAGGTTATTCTGAGTAAGGAGTCCTCCTAGATTCCGAGTGAGTGATAGTGGGGACCACTTCCGTATTATTCGCGTATATGTTCTGATTGATGAAACTGTAGAATAAGTTGCATTGTCCGAATGAGACTAGTAGGTGCAAGAGCTGAGTCCGAGTGGACTGAGGTTGGATCCTTCCGAGTGAATCAGGCGCTGGAACCCGAGTGCGGAAATGCCGAGTGAAATGAACGAATACCGAGTGAAGCTTTCGCTTGAGCGTGTGCGCGTTGCTATGTGACCTGCCTACGCGATTTCCCCCTTCTTCCGCTGTTAGTTTCTTGAATTTCTTTTGTTCTCTTATTCTTCTCCTCTCATTTCTTATACCGTGGTATTCTGGTTTTAATTGTGAAAAATTTTCTCTGTTTTTCTTGTCTATGATTTGTTTAAATTAGGGTGTTACACCAAATATCATCCTAGGTATGTTGATAAGACCCTTTTTTATATGAAAATTAGGAATAAAATTTATTCAGTTTATGAATGGTTAATGTCAATGTTTTTTTTATCATATATGGTTTCATAAATGTCATAATGTAAATTCCCGTTGTTATATTTTTAAATATGATACAAAAGTTCTCCCATAATATTTGATACAAAATAACATGGTGCTTTAACTTTCATTAGATTGTAACAAATTTGACAATTGAAGCATCACAAATACAAAATTTACAGTAGGTACATCGTAAAGAAAAATACATTGGGATTGGCCACCAAACATCCTTTTATATGATGCTTCAATTCATCACAATACTTAAGCACTTCCATTAGCTATTTCAAAAACTTCAAAATTCCTTGGAACATCTATTTTTTCTCTTTCTATTAATGAACTCATCATACAAAAGATTTATATGGTTATTCCCCCTTTTTACATAATTTGTAACTTCTTGGCTATCCTTTTTTTTCTCCTGATATTTTATAGTCGACTATCATTTAATTGTTATGGATACGTATTTACATATTTTACCAATGATAAATCATCTGAATTGAATGATTAACTTTAATATTTCTACACCTACTATTTTTATCTTTTAAAAAAAAAACCAAAAGGTGCATCCACTGCTTCCAAAACTAGTTATTATTAAAATGAAAATATACTCTTCATTTTAATTATTTCCCGCGTAAACAAAATTTGGGATCGCCACGCAAAGTAGCTTCTTCCATTGGCTTTCGTCGTCCAAAACCCTAAAACCACAGTCTTCGAAAATGCCCTCCGACGCCGTCGGCAACGGTGCTCTGGTCCCTTTCTCCGGAGACCCGCCGGCGCTTTACCCTCTCCACCACGGCCTCGCCCCTCCGATTTCTCGCCTCGCCATATCCTGGTCCCGCGGCAACTCCCTCCGCCTCTCCCTCTTCGCCGGAGCTGGCGCCAAGGTCGTCGAAGTTAAGCTCGACGGCGAAGACCCCGAGATCTCCGATGCTCACCGGCGCCGAATTGCCTACGGTTCCGTCGCGCCCTTCGCACTGCTTCAGAGTCGAAGGAGCTCTCTCTCCGCTCTCTCTAGGTCTCCTTCTCCGTATCATTCCGATTGGTAATTGACCTTCAGCTTTAGTCCTTTTTGCTTGAAACCTAATTTCGATGAAACAGTTATTTTTCCTTTTTCCTTTTTAATTTTGTTTAGTTTTATTGTAAAGTTGAAAACAAGTCATTGTTTCTTTGAAATAAGTTGAGAGCACTTAAATTTTATTTTATTTGTTTGAAGACATCGAGGGAAAATCAATTTGTTTATTCTAAGGACTAAAAATACTTTTATAGTCTTATGTTTGTGCGATTCACTCGCTGTGTTGTTTTGATTACTGTTAAGATTTGGAAATTGAAGGTCTGCTTGTTTTTTCTTTTTATGATTGAATTTTGTTAAGTCTATATGGTGGCGTTCCAATGCTTCTGTGTGAGTATATCCTGTAAAATGAACGGGATGTTATTAGCTCCGATTTTGGCTGAGTTTGAATCTCCAGCTAATACTTCTTACAAAATCTAACATTTGCCTACTAAAAAACAATTAGCTCCGGTTTTGGTTTTATTTGTCTCTGGAATTGATTTATCTAGTTGCTAGGGGTACTCCTGGGAATGATTGAACTTTTAAATTGGGTGCATTTGGAAGTAGCTCTGTTGGTTATATATGTATTTTTGAATTGAGTGTTTTTGTGGGTTGACAGTGATGTACAGTTTCATGTAAATGTGCTTGTTGACAATGGGTTCAGGTGGGAGCATGTGCTTCAGTATAGCAAGGAGATAGCTTCACTTCTTGGGGGGCCAAAGTTGTCCCCTACTCCTATAATCAAAGACCCGAACACAATTGTTAAGGTATTTCTGAATTGTTTTGCTGTGTAGTTGAGCTGAGACCTTCTTTAATGCTTCGTGGCAGTGGCGCTAATAATACCAAGAAGTTAGTCATGTGTTTTATCAAACTTATTGTAGACTGGTGAGGAGCCGACAAGTTTAAAAGCTGCATGGGAGTTAATGGAAATATTTTATGTTGACAAGGAATCTCAAGCATGGCTACCTGAAAGACTTGTTGATTGGTTAGCTGTAATAATCTCTTTTAATTTTCTTCATAGATTTTGCAAATGATTCCATTTTTTTTAACACTGACCACATTTATTTTAAGTTCATGGTTGCGTATTATGACAGGATTATGACTGCCTCTTTACTAGTACACTCGAAACAATTCATAGCAAGCTTGTGGATTTTCAGAAAGAGCTTGTCAACATACAGGTCTGGTCTGGCCATAACTTCATGTGATGAATAGTAACAATAATAAATGCCTTTTATTTGTCTATGAAGAATTCTAGATAATGGGAATATTTGAGCCTTAATTGAGGATTCTTGACATGAGTAAATTGCTATCTTGTTTTCCTTTGGCACCTTTTTTCTTATGGTGTCAGGTTATATGGAGTAAGTCTGGGCTTAGACAAGAATAGGTGGGATGCTAAAACAGCCTGGGTTATGCCACCTTAATTGAAGTTTTTGCTTTACTTGATGGTTTTTGTTGAAAACAAGGAAACCGAGAGGCATTGGATGAATTCCGTGTGTTTGAATACACATCGGAGTAGCCTTTTTATAATAGCAATGTAATAAATACAGGATCAAAAATACAATCATACAATCAATCCTAATTACATATTTCTATATTTACAATATTCTAACACTCCCCCTCAAGCTGGAGCATATAAATCATATGCACCAAGCTCGTCACATATGTATTTAATGCGAGGACCTCTAAGATACTTTGTGAGAACATCTGCCAATTGGTCATTGGAATTTACCAATTTTGTAACAATGTCCCCTGATACAATCTTCTCTCTTATGAAGTTGCCGTCGACTTCAATGTGTTTGGTCCTTTCATGAAACACCAGATTAGAAGAAATGTGCAACGTAGCTTAATTGTCACAAATGAGAGTCATAGATGTAGTTTCCCCAAATTTTAGTTCTTCAAGCAAATGTTTGAGCCATATGAGCTCACATGTGGCCAAAGCCATGGCTCGATACTCCGCTTCTACACTTTACCGGGCTACAACACTTTGCTTTTTACTCTTCCAAGAAACCCAGTTATCCCCAAGGAAGACATAATACCCCGTTGTTGACCTCCTATCAATAGGAGATCCTGCCCAGTCAGCATCTGAGTATCCAGTTATTTGAGTATGACCCTTGTCTTCATACAGAGTCCTTTACCTGGTGCGCCTTTGATATATTTTAAGATGCGGATGACTGCATCCCAATGACCTTCACAGGGGGAGTTGAGAAATTGACTTACTACATTGACTGCAAAGGAAATGTCAGGACGTGTGACAGTAAGGTAATTCAACTTTCCAACTAGTCTTCTATATCTTTCTGGATCTGAGAGAGGCTCCCCCTGTTCTGGCATAAGCTTAGTATTAGGATCCATGGGAGTATCTACCGGTTTGGTCCCCATCAAGCCGGTCTCTTCTAGAATATCCAACGTATACTTTCTTTGAGAAATCACAACACCTAAACTAGATTGTGCCACCTCTATTCCTAAGAAGTAGCGAAGTCTTCCAAGATCTTTTGTCTGGAAGTAATGATGTAAGTGTTGTTTTAAGAGAACAATGCCAATGTGATCACTCTCTGTGATGACAATGTCATCAACATACACAACCAAGTAAATACACCTGGAGGTAGAATGGCGATAGAAAACAGAATGATCCGCCTCACTCCGAGTCATGCCGAATTCTTTTACAACAGTACTGAATTTGCCAAACCATGCTCTTGGGGATTGTTTAAGACCATACAGGCAAGGTAGTCAAAATCGCGACTTAGTCGCTAGAATCGCGACTTTGCGATTTTTCCCACCCCTGGCGATTCAAGTCGCTCGTAGAATCGGAATCGGTGTTGAATCGCATTAGAATCGCGATTCTGGGCCTGTAAATCGTTAAAATCGCGACTTGGAAGGAGTTTCCGATTTTAATTTTTGCCCTAACCCGTTTTTCGACTCGCGTGAGAAGCCAACCTGCGCAGCTTCTGAGGAAAAACGCCATTGCCTTCACCTTCTTAGGCCACGCAGATCCCTTCCCTGGCCGCGTATCATCTTCTCTGTTGAGCAGCCACCGTGTCGCCGTCTTCCCTGGCCGCACGACATCTTCTTCTCCGTCGAACACTGAGGCACTGGTCTTCTTCTCCGTCGAACTCTGAGGGAGGCGACACGTTTTCCAGCTGCTGTAGCTCGTGTTTCCAGCGTAGAAGATAGGAGGAAGAAGATGGACCTTTCAGTTTTTGAAAAGAAAAGAAGAGAGAAGAAGAGAGAGAAACTGAAGGGTGACTTTTCAGTTTTTTAAAAGAAAAGAAATAGAGAATGAAAGAAGAGAGAGAAGCTGGCTTTTCAGTTCTTTAATAAGTGGAATAATAATTATTTTCTTGGAATGGGTAAAAGAAAGTTAATAGGCATTCAAAATTTTACAGTCATAAAGGGACATGTGATTCATATTTCTAAGGTTTTTCCATAAAAATAAATTCTATTTAATATTTATTTAAGTTTAAACTAAATCTTTAGTGTTTTATATACTAAAATTTTTATGCATATATAAGAATATAAGAATTTATATGTATATATATGAATTTTTAAAATCTTACGATACGATTTACGATTTTACGATTTATGATTTTTGAAACCCTCTACGACTCAACCTAGAATCCCGATTTTAACTACCTTGCATACAGGGACTTCCGAAGCCGACAAACCAATCCTGAACACTCCCCCTGAGCAACAAAACTAGGTGGTTGCTTCATATATACTTCTTCTGTAAGATTACCATGGAGGAAGGCATTCTTGATGTCCAACTGAAAAAGAGGCCAATGACTAATGGCAGCAATGGACAGGAATAGGCGTACAGAAGCCATCTTAGCCACTGGGGAGAAGGTATCACTATAATCAAGGCCAAAAATCTGAGTATAGCCTTTGACCACCAAACGAGCTTTCAGACGATCGACAGAACCATCTGGACCAATTTTGATTGTGTAGACCCACCTACATCCAACCACTGTCTTACTAGAGGGAAGAGGAACAAGATCCTAAGTTCTACTGCTTTGTAGTGCACTCATTTCGTCAACCATGGCTTGTCGCCATCCAGGATGGGACAAAGCTTCTCCTGCATTTTTAGGAATGGCAACAGAAGACAAAGAAGACACACCAATATAATGGGAAGGTGACAAATGATGATAAGACAAGGCAACATAATGAGGAGAAAGATTACGAGTGGAACGAATACATTTACGGATAGCAATAGGAAAACTACTATCTGTGGGCGGAGCCGGTGGAGATGGAGGAGTTGGATCCAAAGGTGAGTTAGATGGGACTTCATCAGTTGGAACCTCCAGAGCAGGATGGGGCCGGGCGTTGATATACCTGAAGAGGACGAGGTGGATTGGTTGGGATATCGGCGACCACCAGAGACTGATATATAACCTGCATGAGAGAAACAGAAACAGGACCTGAAGAAATAGGACTAGACACACGGTTCTCAACATCAGCATAAAATATGGAGTAGACTCAAAAAAGGTAACATCAGCCGAAACAAAGTAACAATGAAGACTAGGTGAGTAACATTTGTAACCTTTTTGAGATCTAGTATAACCAAGAAACACACACTTAGTAGCCCGGGTAGAGAGTTTATCATTGCCCGTGCCAAGGATGTGGACAAAACAAGTAGAACCGAAAACACGAGGAGGTAAAGAATATAAAGACTGATGAGGAAACAGGATGGAGTGAGGTACCTGATTATCAAGGACGGAGGATGGCATGCGATTAATTAAATAACAAGCTGTAAGAACAACATCCCCCCAAAACCGATGAGGAACATTACCATGTAAAAGAAGTGTATGGGTGGTTTTGACAAGATGTCGATTTTTCCTTTCGGCAATACCATTCTGTTGAGGAGTATGAGCACAAGATGTTTGATGTAAAATCCCATGGGATGCCATAAAAGTTTGAAATGCATTAGAAAAATATTCACGGGCATTATCACTACGCAGGATACGGATAGGAACACCAAACTGAGTTTTGATTTCATTGCAAAAATTTTGAAAGATTGAAAATAACTCAGAACGATTTTTCATTAAAAATAACCAGGTACACCTAGAGTAATCATCAATAAAAGTAACAAAATATTGATAGTCCAAATTAGACACTGTATGACACGGACCCCAAATATCAGAATGAACTAAGCTAAAGGGAGACGCAGCTCGACCTAAGACTCTATTATTAAAAGAAGTATGACTATGTTTACCTAATTGACACGACTCACAAGATAATATAGACAACTTGGAAAGGGTGGGCACCATTATATGCAATTTATGAAGACTTGGGTGACCCAACCGCGCATGAAGGAGACTGGAATCAACCGATGACCCAACGTGTGTAGAAGGTTGAAGTTGATAAAGCCCATGTGACTCACATCCGGTGCCAATCATCTGTCCCGAACTCCGGTCCTGGATAAAAACAGAGTTTTTAGTAAATGAGACAATGCAATCAAAAGAGCTAGTCAAACAACTAATGGATAATAAATTAAAAGGAGACCCATGTACATAAAGAACATTGTCAACAGATAAAGAAGGTATGGGATGAACAGTGCCAAGTCCATGAGATGGAGTTTGGGACCCGTTGGCCATAGTAATAGAAGGTAAACAATTAGAGCTAGAAAATGTAGAGAATAAGGACTTGTTACCAGTGATATGATCAGTGGCCCCAGAGTCAAGGACCCAAGGACCAAGAGATTGAGAAACACCAACAAAAGAATTACCCGTTGCACTACAGAAGCTGTGGAACCTGAAATTTTAGACTCCTCTAACCACCAAAGATAGTCATCGTAAGTAGGTGTGCGCACAGCGGGCGGTCCAGACGAAGGGGTGGTGATGTATGGCTCAGGCACTCCAGTAGGGGCTTGCACAACATTTGCCATTCGTGGGGGGCGACCATGTAATAGGAAACAACGGTCAATAATATGCCCAAGCTTATGACAGTGCTTACATTTGGGGCGAGGTCTGCCAAAGCGACGATTGTTAGTGTGATCCTTAACAATCAAAGCAGAAGTGTCAACCTCAACAGGAACAGGCACCGACGGAGCAAGTATAGGTGCGGGAGACTTGGCCTTGGCACAAATGAGAGTCGACCAAGTAGAATCCATGGTAGGGACCACAGGAGAGCCAAGAATTTGCTCACGAATAACCTTATATTTAGGAAGGAGACCATGTAATGCTAACACCATAAAGAGCTTGCGACGGTTCTCAAGATTTGTAGATGGATTGGCAGCCAAGGGAAGAACTTCATTCAAGTCATGAAGAACACCACTAACCTTGCCCAGATAATCAGAGATAGGACCATTAATCTGCTGAGGAGTAAGCAGCTGCATAGGAGTCTCACAAACCCCATATAATCGTTGAGTATCATTTGTATAAAGGAGTTTGGCTTGCGCCCAAAGAGATTCACAAGTGTCATAAGGGTGAAAAATTTGTTTCTGAGTAGGAGACAAGGTGGATTTCAAAATGCTACAAAGTTGAGCATCGAGAGTACCCTATTTAAGACGATCAACAACAAGAATAGAGTCTTCTTTGGTTGTAAGATGGTCAAGATAACCATGTCCCTTAAACCAAAGTTTCACATCCGAAGCCCATGTCCCATAGTTAGTGCTGTCAAAATTTTCAGCATTCAGAGTGTTAAGGACAGTGATAGGACTAGTAACAGCAGCAGCAACCATTAGGAGAGAGAAAATGAACAATAACAGAGGAGAGAGAAAGGGCAAATCAAACCCTAACAGTGTCAAACAATGTCCAAACCAAAAAAGCAAGTGCAAAATCAGAACCTACAAGCCAAGGCGAGCACGGCGATGTAAGGCGGAGGCTGGTCGGAGCTTCCACGTGCCGTCATGCGCCGGCGGCGGTGCGGCCAGGAGAGAGAAAAGCGCGATCGGAGATGGCGTGTGTGGGGGCGCGTGCGGCGGCCGATGGGGACCGGGTTTCGGGGTTCGGCTGATCTAGGGGTGGCGGTTCCGATCTGGGGTCGGTGGCCGGAAAAGTCGCCATACGAAGGTGGGGACAGTGGCAGGGTACTGTGCACATGGGAGAAAAACAGCGGAAGAAACCCGGTGCGGTCGGAAAAAGGCACATGACCGAAGAGAAACCTAGAGATGAGACACAGGTTTCAAAAAAAAAATTTTCGCCGGTGAGGAGTGGGCCCACTGGGTAAAGCACGGATTAGGGTTGTCTCTTGTTAGGCTCTGGATACCATGTTGAAAACAAGGAAACCGAGAGGCATTGGATGAATTCCGTGTATTTGAATACACATCGGAGTAGCCTTTTTATAATAGCAATGTAATAAATACAGGATCAAAAATACAATCATATACAATCAATTCTAATTACATATTTCTATATTTACAATATTCTAACAGTTTTTAATGTTTCTCATGTCAACTCATGGGAGCACTGTTGGTAGGAGTTTCCTCTTATAACAGTTTGCAATTCCTACTACATCTTCCATCCACAATTTACAGCATCAGAAGAGTCTACCTTTTCTTGGAATTTCTACCTTTTCATATCTTAGCTAGTTCTATCCTTTTTGTCTTGTATGCTAGACAAAGAAGGTTTTAGTTGCTTGATCCTTCTCTGGTGCTTTTGTGTCTAAAATCATACTTATCTAATTCATTCATTGAATAGAATTCCATTTCACCAATTCACCCTGATAAACCTATTTGGAAGTCAAAAATTATCTGAGGTTTAGTCTTTTATTTGGACTTGGACAGCATAATATATAGAATGAATACCAACAACATGTTGCATATTTGTTGCCAAATGGCTATTTACATTGATGTGTTATGAGTAGTGTGAGCTCTGAATCAGTTCTCCATTTGTTCTTTGATAGATATCCATTGTTAGTTAGTAAGATACATCGATAGTTTTGCTTGTTCATTGAAGAAATAAGGCATGTTGCCTACAAATAATAGACTTGGGGCAGGGGCTGTGGCTTAAGAGAGAGATATTTAGTCACTTTTGAGAGCTAATTGGGTCCTTTGCTAGGGAGGTGCAGACTTTTGAAGTTCTGCAAGTTAGGCACTGTAATCAGGGAGAATTCCTTTATTCTTTCATATAAGATACTAAGTTTTAATCATTCTTAAATTGTTTTGTAGCTATTTCTAAAATGGAATTCTTTTTTATGGCATTTTTGTAGTGTTAAGTTAGCCCCAAGTCCTTGGAGTAGTTTCTGTTGACTAGCTATCCGGATTTTTTAAGGAAAGAAACCAATTTTTTATGGCAACATGCAATCTATCTATGCCACACTTTGTTTATTATTTTAGAGCATGATTCTTACATAGATTTCTTTGGATGTCCAGCTCCTTTTGGACCGTTTATTTGGCATTTGGCTTCTAAGAGACAGCTTTGCTTTATTTATGTTTTTTGTTCATTATATTTTTTTAATATTTTTTTGTAATTATCTTCATCTTAATGTATTCTTTTATTTTATCCCAAGGTGTCTCCCCCTCCCCCAAAAAAAAACCACTCAAAAAACTGAGGACTACCGGAAATGGTTATTGTTATTGATGACACTAGGATTCTCTTGTATGCAGTCAGAAGTTGTTGGTTGAGATACAACCTACAAGGTCATTATTATGTTCAAAAAGAATTCAGTCAGTTGTAGAATCATATTGGCTCTATAATCTCTGAATTTTCAGCAGACTTTTAGTGAAGTAATTTCAAACATGAAGTTTGGCTTGTTTCTTAGTTTTAGGGTTAGAATATGACTGAGTAAACAGTCAATTTAGTCCTCCAAAGATTGTGGCCGCTATAAAAAGGGAGCTTTTTTTTTTAAAGTTAGTTTTAGGGCCTTTTAGCTTCTACTTCTCCTTTATTCCAAAACCTGGGATCCAACAGCCCAAAGAAATAAAGAATTACCAAACAACTTTAAATTTAAAAGCTCCTACTTTTAATTTTATTTTTAGCTTTAGAGTAACTTTTTAGCTCACAAAGGTCAGGCCAAAGACCACGTTAAATTGTTATTATATGTTTGATTTCTTAAAGATTTTCCATTTTTTGGTTGAAGTTTATAAGTGTCAAGAAGCTATCTCTAATATTTTGCTTTGGCAACTAGTTATCATTTTTTTATGAATTATGTGATTGTTTGCTGTATCATTCAATTTGCATTCAGCTTACTCCACCTATTTTACTACCTCTATCCCTAAATATAAAACCCTTTTATCTAATTCATGCGTATTAAGAAAGTTAGTTAATTTAGTTAAAATCATTAAATTTGTTTAAAATTTATTGTAGTTTTCCAAAATTCCCCTTATTAGGGTGATTAAGATTCATCATTCAACTCTCTCCACCTGCTACCTAATTATCATAGGAGAGATAAATAATATAATTGATGTATCTCATTTATTGTTATATTGATTCCCAAAAAAAGTTATACATTAACAGGGGTATTTTGGTTAAAGAATAATTAACGACATAGAAATTTGAAAGAGGGTTTTATATTGAGGGGTATTTTTTTTTGAAAAGGGTCTTATATTTAGGGGTGAAGGTAATATTATTTATTACATCATCCCCCAACATATCATGTTTTCCTACTAATGTCTATACTCATTGTGTTAATCAATTTATCCATGGTTGAGGAAGTAAAATTATGAAATTTGTGTGAGCAGGTGATTGAAGAAGATCCCAAATATTGGGAATTGTTGTCATCTGCATTGTCAGTTGGTTGGCTTGATATTGTGGTAAATAAAGGCTAATTTTTTTAAGATATTATTCTGCAGCATCCAATGTTTCTTTGTAAATAAAAACCTCATATCAAGTTGGCTTTCACTTGCAGGTGAAAATGCTTCGGTTGCATGGATCTTACCAACTAGATCAGCTCAGTAATCGGGAGGTTGGCATGAAAATTGTGACAATGTTATATGAGATGAATTTGCACAATTTGGTTTTGCTAATTTTATAGTCTGAATTTCACTTTCCAAGTAAAAATCTGGTTTCTAATGTTGGCCACATACCTGCAATATTCCACTAGATTCAAATCCAGTTAATATTTTGATCCTTTAGCACTTCTACAAGTATTTTACCAATTTAGAACCCCCCCCCGCCCCCCCTCAATGATTTCCCTTTTCAATCATTATTACATATATTCTGGTGTGAGTGGTGACAATTGACATGAGCAGTCATGCATTAATAGGTATAAATGTAATAACTGTCATGCTTACAGTTATTCACTTACTGGTGGAAGCTAGGAACATTAATGTGTTATTAGAATGGTGATAGAAAATAACTTATCCTACAATAGCTATTCTATATTAGTTATGTACTATTAGAATTTGAAACTGCTTGATGACAGTACAAATAACTGTCATGCTTGCTTATTCACTTATTGGTAGACGTTAGGAATATTAGTTTGTTTTAGAATATGTGAGAGAAAATAACTTATCCTACAACAGCTATTCTATATTAGTTATGTATTAGAGTTAGGAAGTGCGTGATGACAGTTATTTATAGAAAATAACTGAGAGTAGTTCTGTGTTATAAGTATAAATGATAGTAGGGAGTGTAATGGGGAATAATTATTGACTTATTGTCATCTGTAGTTTGGACTTAGAATACTCTTTGTAGGAGACTTGTGTCTATGGGATAGCAAGCATATTGATATAATTTGATCCATATAGACTTTTGAAAATTTGATTTATCATAGAGCACATTGGCATAATTTAATCTCTTAGCTGTCCTCATTTATTAGGAAAAGGTTTTTGAGGTGGTTGTGTTATAAAATACTTGATTTGGGGAACTTAGAGATTTTACGAATTCCATGGCTCTTCTATTTTGTATCTTTCAAGTCAAGGAAATTCAAAGTTCTACGCTGAAGTGAGATTTCTGAAATCCTCTTTTATCCTCTCAGTTATTGCTGTGGATCTAACACTTGTTAATTGAGGTTTCACTTCCCTCTAGGTTCCTTGCTTCTGGTCTTTTGTGACATCCTTGCTGGTGGAGATGTTACAGTGGAGGAATTGCATAGCTGCATATCCATCTTAGACTCAGACCTGGATGACCATTTTGATTTTTTCTTTTACTTGGGACGAAGCAGGGCTTTAGGCCTTGAAGAGAGATCAATCATTTGTAACAAGCAAGGTAGTTAAAATCGGGATTTCATGTGAAATCGTAAAGGGGTGGAAAAATTGTAAATCGTAAAATCGTAAATCGAATCGTAAGATTTTACTTACTAAGTATATACATGTTTATATGCATATATATTCATATATATGCATATAAAACCATAATTCAAAGTCATAAATCTAAAGAGAAAACATCATAAACTGTCATAAAAATCCATAACTCATCATTCATTAGATACACAAAAGGCTAGCACTAGTGCCATTAATTCTCTTTCATATACTGACTTTAATTGTGCTCTCTCGGACAACCCTTGGCTCCAAAAGGCTATTGGTTTGTCCTCTTGCATCAATACTGCTCCTTAGCCTTTACTTGAGGCATTAGTTTCTGCTACAAATTCCTTAGAAAAATCAGGTACAACCAATGAGGGCAATTTTGCCATGGCCTTCTTAAGGCCTCGAAAAGCTGTCTTGGCCTCTTCACTCCAATGGAAATTATCATTTTTAAAAAGGTTATTTAAGGATTTTGCCAATTTCCCATAGTCTTTGACAAATCTTCTATAATACCTTGTTAACCCGAGGAATCCCCTAAGGCTTTTAATATCCTTAGGCTTAGGCAAAGTACACATGGCTTCCATTTTCTTTGGGTCAGTTGCTACCCCTCCTCCCGATACAATATGCCCCAAGTACTCCTGTTTATTTTGCCAAAATTGCATTTCTGCTTATTAACTTTTAAAAAGTTAGTTTGTAACACCTTTGGAACTTGGCTTAGATGTGAGATATGTTGTGGTAAATTCCTACTGTACTCCAGTATATCATCAAAGAATACAACAGTGAATTTTTCGGAGGAAAGGTTTAAGCACCTCATTTATGAGAGAGCTTGAAAGGTTGACAGGGTATTTGTGAGACCAAAAGGCATTACTAAGAATTCATAGTGCCCTTCATGAGTCCTAAAGGCTGTTTTCTCAATGTTCTCCTTCACTTGAATTTGATGATATTCGGATTTGAGATCCAACTTAGTAAAAATAATGGCTCCCAATTCATCCAATAACTCTTTAATAATAGGGATAGGAAATTTATTGGGTATATTGATCTTGTTCAAGGCCCTATAATCCACACAAAAAACGGCCATCCTCCATCTTAACTAAAATTATGGGACTGGAATAAGAATACTTGGTCCTATTAATCCTGCTTCCAACATCTCCAAGACTAACTTCTCTATCTCAGATTTCTAATAATGAGGATATTTATATGGCCTGAGATTGGGAATTTCAGCCCCTTCCTTAAGATGTATTGTATAATCGTGTCTTCTATTTGGGGGAAGATTGGTAGGGTCTTGAAAGAGTTTCCCAAATTTATCTAACAGCCTCGAAACTTTTGCAGGAGTATCAAACCCACTTGTTTGAATGTCTGTTTCTTCTCTATATTAAATTAGCAGACCTTCTCCTTTGTTCTTCAAAACTTGCATGAAAGCACCAAAGTTTAGCTCTTCCTTGGTTAGAGTAGGATCTCCAATAATTTTGTGCATAGTGTCCCCTCTTGTCAAGGTGAGTACTAGCCTCCCAAAATCAGCCTTTATCTCCCCCAGGCTAGCTAACCACTCCAACCCCATTACCCCATCCACTCCCTTCTTCATTTGATTGTTCCAAATCCATGTCCAAATCCAACTCCATGTCTTCACCTCCTTCCCCTTCATCAACATTGTCCATGATCCACTCATCATTGGATGGATTATCTTGAATATTCAATTCAAAACCTTTCCTTGCATTTTTCCTTTTGGCCAATTTTGAATTAGCCATCACAAAGACAACATCATTCATTGTCTTTTGCTTCAAACAGTTTCTCCTTTTGGTGTGGACCTAAACATATACACATGTAGATAAAGTTAATATAGGATGGTAGGAATTCCTTAAAAGGTTTATATAAGTAGATTAAGATTACCATCTCAAATGCACTCCAGTTACGCTCACAACCAGAGGAACTACATGTCAGACTTAAAACACGAATGACCCATTTTTTGAGCTCTGGATGTTCATATCCATAAGCCTCCCACCAATCTGTTGGAGTCTTTTTGGAGACTGTTGCTTTAGCTAAAGGCATCCCAAATGTCTTTTCTTTTCTTTTTTTAAATCATCCATCTGAACATCAATTATAGTTTGTTCTTCAAGACTAGGTACCATTCTTTGCAAACAATCATAAAATCCAACCTTCACTTCTAAAGACTCAAATAATAGCCAGCAGCATGCAAAGGTCTATGAAGCTGCTTATCCCATCTTTCATCAATGATAGCCCATAATGGTAGATAACTAAATAATAGAAATTAAATAGATTGAATTAGTTTATGATTAATATTAAATTAGCCAAATCAAATAAAATATCAACCAGTGTTATTAAATGGCGTTTGTGGCGGCGTTATAGTGGAAAATTGTGGCGGTTTCTGAGACCCCCGCAATTCGCTACATAAAAAAACGCCACAAATAGCGGCGTCCGCCATATGTTGAATAACGGCGCTATTCCACCGCTATGCACATGGCGGTACGGCGGGCCATAGCGGGGATAGCGGTTATGGCCTTTTATTTTTTTTTTTCCTCCTAAATGGGCTGGGACTGTGGCCCATTTCACAATCCCACCCTAACCCTTTCTCAGAACCCGTCTCCCTCCCTTTCCCTCCTTCTCTTTGTTTTCGTTCCAGCCCACCGTGCCCGACCAGCAGCGACCATCTCCGACCAGCATCCACTGCCTCCGGCCAGCCACGAGTGCGCGACCACCGTGCGACCACCAGACGACCACCACGCGACCCGCGCGCTGTCTTCTCCGCGTGCCCTGTTCTGGTCGTCCGCCACCTGCGTTTTTTGCTCTGTTTTGTTATTCCTCTCTCAGCCTCATCTCTCTGCTCTGTTTTCTCAGGTCTCAGCCTCTGATCTCAGCTCAGGTCACACCTCACCTCACCTCACCTCTGCCTGCCTCGCCTCACTGCACCTCACCTCAGCTCACCTCTCTGCTCTGTTATTTCTCTCTCAGCTCACCTCTGCCTGCCTCACAAGAGTCACCACCACCTCTGTACCTCACCTCTCTCTTCCTTAAATGGCAAATAACACCCCCCAAACCAATGTTGCAGCCGCTGCTCCAAGGAACACTAGGACAGATATTGGGTGGAAATATTGCACAACTGTGAATGAAGGAGACACCAATGTGGTTCAGGTAAATTTTGTGGAAAGGTGATGAAAGGAGGGATTACAAGAGGAAAGGAGCATCTCATGAGAAAGGCGGGTAATGTTGCACCTTGCCTAACTTGTCCAGTGGAGGTTAGGGAAGAACTCTTGGCTGCTGTAAATGAAAAAAAGAAGAAGACTAGAGAAGCTATCAAAAAAGTGGTGCAAGAGATTGTTGATAGTGATGGTGGGGAGGAGGATGAAGTTGCTGCTGCAGACATTATTAAAGGATTAGAATCTCAATCCCAAAGCCAATCTGCCAGCAGTGTTGCATTGAATAAGAAGGCCAATTTGAAGGGTCCCATTGATCTCTATTGTCGGCAACCGGAATCCGCTATTGCTAGAAATCGGAAGGAGAGTTTGAAACAAACAAGTATAAGAGATGCTTGTGATAAGGAGGCAACATCAAAGGTACATCAATACATCGCCCGTTTTTGGTACCAAGCTGGGTTATCTTTCAATATGGTCAAGTTGCAAAGCTTTAAGGACATGATTGCAGCCATTGGAGTGTATGGACAGCATCTACGACCTCCTAGTTTTCATGAGATTAGAGTGCCACTCCTCACGAAGGAAGTGGAGTACACAAATGAATTAATGAAGGATCATAAAGAGCATTGGGCAACTTTTGGTTGCTCTTTAATGTCTGATGCTTGGACAGATAGGAAACAAAGATGCTTGATTAACTTTTTGGTGAACTCTTCCGTTGGGACAATGTTCATCAAGTCTATTGGTGCTTCTAACTTTGTGAAGACCGGGGAGAAGCTGTTTGAATTACTTGATGCTGTTGTAGAGGAGATTGGAGAGGAAAAAATAGTGCAAGTCATAACAGACAATGGAAGCAATTATGTTCTTGCTGGGAAGAAGTTGGAGGAAAAAAGACCAAAGATTTTCTGGAATCCATGTGCAGCACACTGCATAGACTTGATCTTGGAGGATATTGGCAAGATCCCAATCGTTAAGAAGACACTTCAACGGGCAATCTCATTGGTGGGTTTCATTTATAGCCATTCAAGCACTTTGAGTTTGTTGAGGCAGTTTACAAACAAAAGAGAGCTAGTGAGACATGCAGTGACTCGATTTGCCACATCCTATCTTTCCTTGGAGAGGATCTATCAAGAGAAGGCAAATCTTAGGAAAATGTTTGTTTCGGATGAGTGGACTACAAACAAGTTGTCATTGGAGGCCAAAGGTAGGGAGGCTTGCAAAACTGTACTAATGCCTAGTTTTTGGAGGAACGTTGTGTATATCTTGAAAGTGATGGCTCCACTTGTGAAGGTTCTTCGCCTTGTGGATGGAGAAAGAAAGCCAGCTATAGGATATATTTATGAAGCAATGGACAAGGCAAAGGAAGCTATTATGAAGTCCTTCAAAAATAAAGAGATAAAGTACAAAGAAGTTTTTCAGATCATTGATGAAAGGTGGAATTGCCAGCTTCATCGCCCATTACATGCAGCTGGTCACTTTTTGAATCCAGAGTTGTTTTATGCTAACCCTAACATGGAGTTTGACAGTGAGGTTATTAGAGGGCTATATGAATGCATTCATAAGTTGGTGGTAGACCTAGAGGTGGAGCAAAAGATAATGTTGGAGCTACATGCTTATAAAACTGCAAGGGGATTGTTTGGTAGTCAGCTTGCAGTAAGTATGAGGAACACAACAGCCCCAGGTAAAATCTAAGCAACAATTACTTTGCATATAAAAGTGATATTGTTAAGTTAGCAAGAAGTAACAACCGGGAATTTTTGCTTTGCAGCTCAATGGTGGCGACTCTTTGGTTCTGATGCTCCTCATTTGCAACATCTAGCCATAAAGATCTTGAGCTTAACTTGCAGTGCATCCGGTTGTGAAAGAAACTGGAGTGTCTTTGAGCAAGTAATTATTATCATCTTTGGATTATTTTCTGAGTAAATTTACTACATTATTTTCTTATCATCTTTTACTTCTAAATTATGCAGATTCATTCTAAAAAAACGAATAGGCTTGAGCATAAGAGATTGCATGATTTAGTTTATGTGAAGTACAACCAAGCACTTAAACGGAGATACAACCTTAAGGATGAAACTGATCCAATTTGCCTTAATGAGATTGATGATTGTAATGAATGGCTAGTTGGAGAAATGGATGATGGAGGTCATGATAATGAGAGGGTTTTTAAGGGAGATGATTCTTTGTTGTGGAGAGATGTTAACCAAATTTCAGGGATTGGAGAGCCTAGAGTCTACACAAGGCAAAGGAAAAGGAGAAAAGATCAAACATCTGCTTTAACAGTGTCTAAAAGGGGTAGGGGTAGAGGAAGTGGTTCTTCAACAAGAAAAGGAAAAGAGAAAGTGGTTGAAGTTGAAGAAGAAAGAGAAGCTGAACTTGATGATGACATGGAGGAAGAAGAATTAGAAGATATTGTTTTCCACAGCTCGGAAGGAGAAGAAGCTGAAGGCTTTTCCTTAATTCCTAACAATGAGAATGATTATGTTGAAGAAGAGGAAAGAGAGGAAGATGAAGATGAAGATGAAGATGATTAGATTTCTAGGCTTTTTCTATATGTTGCATTGCTGTTTTCCTTGTCTTTTATCGTAGGATCTATGTTTTATGCTTTATTATTTGCTTGACCAAAGACTTATGATGTTTTCTTGGCTTTAAAATGATATTATTGTAGTTTGTTTTGCTTCTATATGACATTATGCAGCTATATATATATATATATTTTGCATTATTTTATTGTGTCCGCTATGTAACCGCCATAGGCCGTTATAGCGGCCGCTATGACCTTTATAAAGTTTTTTTGGCTTACCGCGATAAGCCGCGACCGCTATGTGATTACCTTGATATCAACAGGTGAGGATTTAGTTATTCACTTACATCTTCACACCTTTGAAAGCCTCCCTAATCGTTTCCTTAGCTTGGTCGATTGCCTCATAAGTATAACCCATTGCTGGCTTCTCTTTAGAATCCACCATTCGAAGAACCTTAATCAAGGGAAATGCAGCCTTCAAACAACTTAGAACATTCTTCCAAAACTCCTTGTCCATAACCACTTCCTCCACAAAGCTCCCATCCCTTGTGCTGCAAAACTTGCTTGATTTCCACTCCTTCGATGTAAGCATCCTTATCAAGGCATCCTTATTATCAACAAGGCATCCCAAAGTTAAATATGACGTTGCAAATCGAGTAATGCCTGGTCTAATCAAGTCCTTCCCTTTTTTATGGAGCTGCAATAAAGAAATTAACGAAGTCCTTGAATAGATATATGTTGTGATTTTTCTTCCCTTTGGAATTGTCTCCATATGAATATGGACCTTCTTCTCAAAATCTTCCAACATGAGATCAATGCAATGTGCAGCACAAGGTGTCCAATATATCCTCTACCTCTTCGCCATCAACATCTCCCCAGCCAGCTTATAATTCGTAGCATTGTCAGTAACAACTTGAACTACATTCTCCAACTTCTTCCACAACTTCATTAATCATCTCAAAATTTTTTTAGCAGTTTTCGAAATAGCTGATGCATCAATAGACTTTAGAAAGACTGTTCCTTTAGGGATGTTCACCAAGAAATTAATTATTGTCCTCTGCCTATCCGTCTACCCATCGGTCATTATGGAACACCTAAATTCCTTCCAGGAAGCCCTATGTTCTTCAATAATTTCCATTGTATTAATGACTTCTTGCTCTCACTCTAATCTCATGATATGATGATCGATCAAATCCCTTGCCATGCTGTGTGTTAGAATATTGTAAATATATTAGAATTGATTAGATTGATTGTATATGATTTGTATTATGATCTTGTATTTATTACTGCTTTATTATAAATATACTACTCCATTGTGTATTCAAACACACGGAAATTCATTCAATTGTCTCGGTTTCTTTCTCTTGAACACTGTGAAATTAATTCACACATCTTAGCAAATTCATCACTTCTCGCCACATTGAAAGGAATGGCATTGTTGTAAAAGAATCTAACTATTGCTTGGCAGGCATCCTCTCTCAAAGACTTCTTAAACATTTTATTGATTATGGCTTGAGTATTGGCTGGTTTTTTCTTGAAAATGCTCCTAATGTCAGAATTTTCCCCATAAACTTCATTGGCTTTTCTCTTTGAACCATCCCCAACAGGACCAATGCTTTCCCCTTCTTCCAAATCAGCCCCTGAATTTCTCAACTTTTTGATGTGCAAACCAACAACAATCTGCAGCATCTCAAGTCTGACTTCAGCAATAACAACTTTGCAAGGCTGAACATTTTGCCTTGTTTGATCCGGATGATGCTTCAACCTATAAACACCCCCTGTGAATACCTTTTCACAGAATTTGCATTGCACTTTTATGGTTCCTTCAATTGGTACTGCATACTTCCAAGCCACATCAACCTTAGCATCATGAGAGTTGGAACGCAAAGGGGGGATATTTGTAGAGGCAGCAACACCACCAGAACTGCCTCCATCTTGACTTGTTGATGCTGTTCCAAAGTTTCCTGCTATGGTAGCCATTACTGCGAGTGGGAGGGACGAAGAAGCACAGAAGCAGAACGGGACACAGTGCTGGATGAGTAGGAGTAGGGAAGAAGCAGAGCGAGAAGATAAAGTGACGCAGAGAGAAACGGGATGAACACAAGCAGAGCTGGAGAACGAAGAAGAGAGGAAGGAGAAGCCGTGAGCCTGCTATGGAACCCTAATTTTAGAAACTAGGTAATTGTTTTTTTTTTCAGGTCACCCAACTCAAAAGGGGCTTTTTAATGTTTTTCACCCGATAAGAAAAATCGTGGAATCTCACGATTTCACCGATTTTGTGATTTCACTCCCCATTTCACTATGATTTTACCCAAAAGCGATTTTTCCACGATTTGAATCGTAATAGGGAGCAAAAATCGTAAAATCCTATGAATTTACGATTTTACTCCCGATTTTGTCAACCATGTTCTGACCCAGCTCCTGCCTTCTATTCCCCTCAACATTGGGTTGCCGACTCTAGAGCAATACATCATGTTACTGCTAATCCACAACATCTTTTCCATCAGACTCCATATGCTGGACAGGATCGTCTTCATCTTGGCAATGATCAATGTTTGCACATTCTTACCACTGTATCTTCTGTGCGTTCCCCACTGCATCATAATGTTACTTTCACATTGAACAATATGCTACATGTGTTTTACCATCACAAGAAATCTTATGAGTGTTAGCAAATTTGTTAAGGTTAAGGATAACAGTGTTTATTCTGAATTTCATCCCTACTATTATTGTGCAAAATCTCAGGTCACTTACCAAACCATCCTTGAAGGTACTGTGGATCAATGTCTCTATGTCTTCTCATTACTGCTGCATTCCACCAAAGAGCTTCCATCCACTAAATCAGCTTCTGCCTATTAAATTTCCTCTTACAATTCAGTACACACTGTCTCACATGTACTCACACACTCAGTTTACACTTTGGCACAACAAATTAGGCCATCCTCATTTTACAGTTTAGAACCATGTAATGAAACTTTGCAATTTACCCACATTGAATAAAGGGACCAATGATTTTTGTATTGCTTGCTACAAAGGAAAAGCTCATTGTTTACATGCTTCTGCTTCCACTTCTGTCTATTTTGAACTGTTGCAACTTTTATATTGTGATTTGTGGGGCTCAACTCCTATGTTATCTTTAAATGGTTACTCATACTACTTGTCTATTGTGGATGCACACACCAAATTCACTTGGATTTACTTTCTTCATGCAAAATCTAAATTACTTAAATTTTTAAGGAATTTCAAACTTAGTTGAAAAGCAATTTAGTAAACCCATCAAAGCTATGCAAACCGATTGGGGTGGGTAATTTAGACCTTTCTCCAAATTTCTTGCTAGCCTTGGTGTTATTCATCGAGTCATATATCCTCACACTCACCACTAAAATGGTTAGTGGAAAGGAAGCATAGGAATATTGTTGGCAAGGATCTTGCTTTTTTAGTTTACTCAAGTTTACCGTTCAGCAAACCATAAAGGCTACAAATGCCCTACTTCCGATGGACGAATATACATCTCCAAAGATGTCTTATTTTATGAGACTCGTTTCCTTGCTCTTCTTACCTCATCCTTCTCTTCACCTAACTTCTCCAATCCTTCTCCTCTTCACCTAACTTCTCCAATCCTTCTCCTCTTCATCTTGGAATCCTACCATCTACATACTCTAACCTTGCACCTACTCCATCCTCTTCTTCATCTTCAACCTCATCACCCTCTTAACCTTCTATTTCACCTCACCTCTTACCACATATACCTCAATCCTCTCCTGCTGACCCTCATTCTGATTCACCTGTCTTGGGCACCCTTCCACTTACTGCTTCTCCCACTATTCAACTCGCCCCCTCTGCCTCTTCTCTGTCCAGTAGCTCACAGCCTCTATCTATGCCCACTCATCCAATGCAAACTAGATCCAAATCTGGAATTGTCAAACCTCGTCTTTTGCCTACCTTACTTTTTACTACTGACCCTCCAACCAATTTGAAACAAGCTTTCTCTTCTCCTCACTGGTTTGTTGAATGTAGGAAACATTTTCAGCTTTTTTACATAATCAGACCTGGTCTCTTGTTCCCCTTCCTCAAGGTAAACAAGCCATAGGTTGTAAATGGTTTTTCTAGATGGCACAATTAAAGAAATAAGATAATATCTCTAACAACTTTGCTAACAAACTATAACTAACAATATACTCTATCAATTTTAACTACCATTTGCCAAGAATGCACATCTAGAGCATGGATAAATACGGGTGATCTAATAACATGGGATTTACAACACACCCCCTTACAGGTGGCCCAATAATGGATCTATGATAGGTTCTAACTTCTAATACCATCTTAGATTTGGATATTGTACCTAAGTCAATCTTAAAAGTTAGCTCATAGGATGAAGATTACCCTCACCTTATATACTATTAATTGGCCATATCTCTAGTCAATGTGGAACTTTCAACAAATTTCATGGTATTTCCCCTAAAGTTTGATATACTATATCCAATTTTGATAGAAGGAATTGGTCTTTGGGTCCTCTTAAGGTGTTGTGCAAATTTTTACTTCTAAATCATTCATTGAGCTACTTTCTGGTTTATAAACCCTTGGAAATGACAATGCTTTCTTTATGATTAAGTCTTAGATTTGGACCATGGTGTGTAGTGTAGTAGAATCAATTCCAATGATTTGTTGTAAGTTTGGAAGAGGTCACGTAAGACTAGATAGTTACTAAATCAATTAGATTTAGTTAGGCTCAACTGTTAAGGACGACATGTTCACAATCTATAAATAAGAGCTTGTAGTCTTACAAATTAAGAAACAATAGAAGATCATCTTATTTCTGGTTTATAAACTTGTTTGGTCCCGTTGTAAGAATCTACCTCTAGTTAAAATAATATTTAAATAATATAACCTATATGTGTCTAGCAAAAAAAAGCCATAAAACACTTCAAACATAAAATCACAAAATACCATAAGTAGTTAATACAAGTTAAAATACCAAAATGCAATGGTCCAAAATTTCAAACAAGAGCATAAGCTACAAAAGACCGGTATAGGTATGAGCAGAGAACTTCAGAGGTGTGACTGGACTAAGGGAAGAGCGACAAAACAAAAGGAGAAACGGAGCATGGATCGAAATTTGAAATAAAAGCTCCAACATAGTTGCAGAAGGGGAAAACACAAAAATTAGGGTTTGGACACAAAACAACCATTTTTGGGAATTTTTCTGTTGAAGCAAGCTGTTATCCTTTCTTCTCCAGATCTAGGTTGCTGTCTCTGTTCTATTCTTTTTTATTCTCCCCGACAGTAGACAACGTTCATAACAGTATGAAATGGCTTCAGCTCAAGGACATTAATGACAACAAATAACCTGACTTTTGTGAGTAATTATGCCATTGGTTGCCTAGTTGTACATGTTTTGGCTTAAAGACCTATGACTTTTTATGGATAATCATACTATGGTATGAATATAAACTATGACTTTATAAATATTTAGTTAGCATTATTTGTGTAGATTATATCTATATAATGAATTTTACAATAGCAGTCATCTTGCTACCTGCTATCTCACTATAAAAGTTTTGGGATTGGCAACAATGCGCCACTATCCAGGATTATAATTAATAACTATGAGCCAGACCTAATTAAGCTGAGCCTTGCCTATACGGGTATATTCATCTGTATTTGCTTGTTATATTAACTCAAGAGCATGCAATGTTCTTAATTCCTGTGATTTTCAGCTAAATGTTACTTGCTCTTTGTCAGCAACATTTTGCTCTCTGACCTGCATTGTCTGTGAAATCTAAAGATATTCATACTATGTTGATATATTTACAGTTGTATTTTGTCTCATTTTCCATTCTCTTTCAACTGTACAGTTAGAAAATGGACTGGTGGAGGCTGTTGCCATTTTTATTTCCAAAATGCCCCGCTTGTGTCCTGAATCTGCTGCTGCAAAAGTAGGTGAATGCTTTGAATCCAAGCCTGACTTTATCAAGGTACATGTCTACAGTATTGTGATGTAATGTTACATTTGCTTTTCAGAACATTTATGTTTCTAGCATAGTATATTTCCATTTTATAGGCCTGGGAAAAATGGAGGTCACAAGTTACAAAACTGGATTGCAGTCCATTCTGGATTCAGTGTGATAATCAACGTACTCGTGAGGGATTGAGAAACTTATTACAAATTATGCTTGGTAACACCGAGAGTCTCTCCCTGGCTACATGTAATTGGATTGAGTTATATATTTCTCATTTTCTATTTATCAGGCCATTTACAATCGTAAGTTCTATCTACATATGCTATCATTTACTTTTAAATATTTATTTTTCTTACCTTGTTGGCTTAAATTTTTTTTCCTTGTATTTCTGTTAATTGAGTGGTCCTTAAAGTTATTACATCCTTCCCCTCCCCCTTCTGTGAGCAGGGAATAGAAAGCATGCATAATTTGGCACAGAAATGCATCCAATTGAAACCACCTTCTAGTACCCATAGGTTGGCAGGACTTATGATTGGAATTCTTGGGGAAAGTACTGAGGTGATTATTGGACTTTTACTATCCATTTCTTTTTTTCAAAGATTTGGGCCCTTGCCTGTTTTTTCTTTATTCCGTTATTTGATTCAGTTCTTCCATTCACATTTTAAACTTGAATTTTTTAAATGTCTCAGGTTGTTTTAGCAGAATGTTCCAGAGAATTTGGTCCTTGGTAAGCTGATTCTCTTTGGTTAAACTATTTTAACTTTATTCTTTAGGAGCGTGCTTGCTTTCAAAAAGTAGGAAAAAACTTATAAAAATTGGTTGAGATTCTGGCTGAAAAACATTTTCTTGGTGTAAAATAATCTTAATTGATTATGTGCTGAATTTCCCTCTCTTAGTTTGATTTGATGATAATGTGACTATGTATATGTCATGTATGAGTAAAATAGGTTGGCTGCACACGCTATAGAGTTGTTCACTGCAGGGAGTGAGCAAGCAGAGATTCTTCTGCATGATGACCGTTATAACTTAGGGGGAATCAGCATAGTGGAATTGCATCGGCTTGTATATGCTCAAGTTTTATCATCACATGCATTGACCTGGCAAGTGAGTGAAGTTACTTCAACAAAAAAATCCTGTTAATCTGATGTCAAAGTGGTGAATGCGTTTGATGAATTATGTCTTGATGAACATCAGATTTTGCTGTTGCATGTACATGCCTTGGATTATGACATATACGGATATACCTGATAGACTGAGTAAAGATGAAACTGACATCTAGTAAACAGGATTTAGCATTACCAAGAGACCAAAACACCGTAGGCCAAATGAATTTATTTTATGAAGACTACAGATTGATCAGCATGACAATGATATTTGTGCAAGTAATCTAATCTGGTATTCCTATGGTCTAATGTTCATATATCTGCAGATAGCTCCAATATATTTAACATCATGCATGAAGCAAGGGATGGGTTTGTTAGAAAATTTATTGTATAGGCAATCCGTTCAACCCAATGATGTGTTGCTTAAGGTAACTGTTTTAGCTTCTTTCTGTTTGTTATTATCTGATTCACAAGTCACATCCTTGTTATTAGCATATTTTTAATATTCTTATGAGTGACAAATGAATAATTCTTGTTCATGCAGAACATCGAGATATGCCGTTTGTATGAGCTTGATCATATTAGTTCAAATATCATAAAGGTAACCGTTCTTTCGATATATATACTATGTGCAAAAAGCTTGTGGATTAGAAAATCTTAATTGTTCTTTCACAATATAATGTAGTAAAACTGAAATGCATGAGAAATATACAGATTGCTGGAGTACATCACTGGAAGCATGGTCGTAAGGGTGCTGGAGTATTCTGGCTTCAACAAGCCCAAGATGCAAGTCGTCTTGATAGGATTGCCCAACAGTTATTTGATTCTGTTGGAAAGTCAATATCTCATGAGAGTTTCAAGGTACTTCTGAGAATACTCCAACAAACAATCGGCCGAAAGATTTTTCACAGATATTTAGTTTATTTTTAGTATGACATTTTGTTTTCTTAATATTCATTTAGATTTTTCTTTATATTCCCTTTCTTACAGCAATGGGAAGGCATGATTGAACTATTGGGTTCTGAATCTAAGCCTGCTGGGGGTCTTGACTTTTTATACAAGTATGAATGTCCTGTTCAGTGTATTTTCAGTTTGTTTTCTTGTCTTAATCTAATTGTATATTGTTTTCTTGGTTTTTACTTTTCATAAATATTAAATATCAGATATAGGGATTTCAAGAAATCTCTTCAGCAAGTATCTGGTAGAAAATCAGCTGATGCTGCTAGGCAAGCTGTAGGCTCCCTCATACTGGTATTAACACTTTTTGATTAATTTGGATACAGTAAAATCATGTGTTCATTGAACCAGCATTTGTGTTAATTTGTCGGGATTTTGTTGCGCTTTACATTGTAGTATATGATCTGTATGGAAAAATGCTGTTATAGTGGTAATAGCTAGACTGGTAAAATGTAGAGGCCCTTTCCTTTGGTGTATTATTGAATTGAAATTTATTATTTGCATCATAATTACCAGTCCCCCTATAGCAGCATGAAACTAAAAAAGCTATAGCGTGGTGGCCACACTATGCCGAATATTATAGTAAGTAGTTTATACAACACACCTTAATACTTAAAAGACAAAGTTAAAGCTACAAAACGTGAAGTGTGAAGTTGGATAAAGTAAAATGATTAAATTAATAGAAAAAAAGCGTCATAACAAAAAATATTGTTGAATGTGAGGAACAATGAATCGTGAAGAACACAAGACACAAAACAAAGAAATAGAAAGAAAAGAAAAACAGGAGAGAACAGAGACCTGCAATGTACGGGTATTTACCTATTTATCATGAATAGAGAGCTGCATGAACATTGAACAAACTCAACCAAGATCCGTGTGATGTGTGGGTCATCTGGTTAGCAGTGGATGCAGGTAATCAGGGTGCTGGAACTTGTCCTGTTCCAACAAGCAGTTGGTTGGATGTTAATTCTGAAGGGAGGCCTATTTTTTAACTTCAAATGATTTAAGGCTTTCAACCTGTTCTCAGATATCCCTGTGCTTGAGAGGCATACAAAATGCAGCATTAACATTCAGTTGTTCCAGTGTTGCTCCTTGTACATTAATTTCTGATCTTGTATCTCATTGATGAGATTCAGAGAGCGAATTTTGTTGTTAAAAATTCTATTCTCCTGAATTCTGATTCAGCTCCAATGTTGACAAAATCGAGATTACATAATGAATCGGAAGGGGGAAAAAATGCAATTGTAAAATCGTAAATAGAATCGTAAGATGTTATAAATTATGCATATATATGTTCATATGTATATAAAACTATAATTCAAAGACCATAAATCTATTGAAAAGGCTTCTTAAACTTGCATAAATAAAACATTCATAACTCATAATGCATAAATAAGTCATAAAGTAGGTCATAACTCAAGTAGTTTTTTCTTTGGAACACGACTCAAGTATTAACTTTTAATAATTACAAACACAACAATTTAAACATATCCAAAGTCAGTGTACGTGAAGCTTGAAAAATGCTACGCCAGGTTTGTTTGAACCCTAATGTAACAATCGGGTCTTTTTTGGCAAAACAGGTTGCGTGGGTCAAAACAGATCATGTTTGAAACAGGACTATTTCAGAACCTGAAATCGTAGGAATTTAAGGATTTTACCGATTTCGATCAGGACTTCACCCTGATCTCACTTATTTGGGATTCCAGATACGATCTAAATCATTGGATTGCCCAAAAATTGCAAACTTGTAGGATTTTAATCAGGATTTTATTAACATTGTTTGGTTCTATTAGTTAGCATATTAATTTGCAATATGAAACATTTCTTTTCATTCTGGCAGCTTATGAAAAATTCATCGACTCCTCAGCGCTTTTGGCTGCCCCTTCTATATGATTCGGTGAGCTTATTTTCAAATATTCAGTACAATCTTATGTGTAAATGGGGACCTCTTGAAATATCTTTCGTCATTGTTTCTTTAGTATGCACTGAATGGACTCGGTGAAAAGCATTTGCTATTTTGAGATAAAGAGTTGCCTATGTTGTTGCTCATTCAATGAGTTAATTTAATATTATGATCTCTCTTGATTTTAAAGCTTAGTAAATAGTATAGCACCTAACAGTTGGAAATTTATTACTCTTTCCATACCAATTTATCTATTAATTTAAGATTATGCACACATCTTAAGAAAATTATTAAGTGGATCTATTACTACAACAAAATGATTATGTTTGTCTAAGATACCCTCATTAATGAGTGGTATGACTTTCAACATAAAAAAATGGCATGACTTTTTCAAATTCTCCTCAGTCTTCTCCCCAGATAAATTTGGTGAGATACTAATGCATGAGGGTATTATTAGAAAAATTTAGTTAGTGTTACCTTAATTTCCTAAAGTGACAAATATTTTGGAATAGAGCAAGACTATGAAAATTAAAAGTGACTGATAAATTGATATGAAGGGAGTACTAATTTGCAATTCTATGTTCTCTTAATCATTATCATCACCCCATCATGGTTGATTCTCATATTTTTGCATTTTATTTGTAACCAGTACATTTTACATGTCCAATATATTCAGCTGCTTATTTTACTCATGACTGTATGGCTGTCTTGTTTGTTTCCTATGACGCCAGTTGAAGCTGCTTAATTGGCAGGATTGTCCTCTTCTTAGTGTGTCTGAGACCAATCTTCTGTTGAACAAGCTTCAAGAATTATCTTTGGCGAAGCTGCGTCCACACCACACCGAGCCCAGCTTACCCCCTGATGCACTAAGCTCTATAAGGTTGGCTCTAGCTACAAATCTTGGTCGTGCTATTCTTGATGAATAGGCTGATCAAACATATCTATATTAGTGGTGGATGGATAGCAATACCATTCAACCACTGGTTTTTAGGCTTGAAATTGCTATTATAAGGGTTGTCACCTGTTGTAAATTTACATGGACATTAGACCAGTTGTATCAACTTGCTAAGTTTGAGTTTTAGTTGTATGTATATTTTCCATATGACAAATTATGAAGATTTTTTCAGTTGGAATTTTATCCCACTGAATTGTTATTTATACTTTTTACAAGAATTAAGTTCTTATTAGGTCAGTGAGAGTTTCAATTAACTTATGACAAAATCTGGCATCAGGGAGCACATTGTCTTGCTGCGTACATTTATTTGTGTTTAACTGCATCTTTGATCGAAGGATAAAATAAACATTTTTAAGATTAACAAGTTCGCTTTAAGTTTTAGGTATATGTAAATAGATGTGTAAGAGGTGCAATAAGGTTGTCCCTACTGATATTACCTGTTGTTTCACAGAAGTTAAATATTAATATAGGCACGACGATTTACACCGCTTATAAAACCGTTTTAGCGCTAATAAAAATTCTTGAGATTAAATTCATTCTAGCATATGGCTATTTTCATTCTGCACTCCTTCATACAGATTTGCTCACTCAAATCATCCTATTTAAAATACCAGATTTTCAAGGGAGTACTTTTAAAATTTTTAAATATGGTATTATCCCTATAAAATAAATAAAATGAAGGTTTTTGATTTTGGTCTTTTTCCATCTATTTTTATTGAATATTTTAATTTTAGTCCTTATTTTAAACATGAATTTATTAATTGTTGATATATGTAATTAAATTACACTCTAGATTGTTCATAGGATTATGACATGTTTATCTTCGAGTTAACAAGTGGCTCCAAGGAGTTAAAATATAAATTTTAATAGTTAATGTTACTTTTGAAACTATCAAAATAAAACTTTTGAAATTTTTGATGGCCAAAAACTTTAGCAGGATAACAGCCCCTTTGGCCTTAGGTAGGGAACAAAACTAGGAAAAACACCTCTTATAATTATCATGCATTGGTGGGGTCAATTGTCATATTTGACCTTGAAATAAATATTTTGGCCCGATCTTATTTGGGTAGGAGTTCATTTCTCTTTTTTACTTATCATCACAAATCTAATATATATATATATATAAATAAAGTCTATCGAGAATGTTGATGTTAAGCCCAAAATCCGATTCCTTGTGTATTTGACCCAGATTTTAAAATAAGCTTATGCCTAATTAATTATTAATCTGCGCACCTGTTAGTGTTTTGGTCATAGTTTCTTCGTCCGTGGTCAAAATTGATTTGTTCTTTTTCTATAATTTTCTTGATTCCATTATCTACAACTTTGATGGAGACCTCAAAATTTAATTCCTTGTAGATTTTGCCTAGCTTTAATTACAATTTGCTGCCTTGTAATTCGTTTTAGCTCTGAACAACCTTCAGTGTTCAGGGCATGTCTTCCTTATCCATTATCAAAAAAAATTGCGCCCTAGCTTGTTTTGAAGGGGAAGAAAAGATCTAAAACTTTGTACCATTTTTTGCAGATTCCAAGCCATTTAATCTCAGTTTCTACAAAAAGGTTGTTGTACCTGTTTCGAAACTAATTCGGACACCTTTTCGTATTTTAGCCATACCTTCTTTGTCCGATGTCAAATTTTCGTGTGCTTTAGCTCATTTTAAAAGGAAAAATATGATCTCCAACTTTGATGTTGGGCATTTCCCTAGATTCCTATCCTAAAATTAATTATAAATTGCGTGACATTTCCCCTTTTATTCCAAACAACTTTGCATTAATTGTTTAAATAGTCTTGTCACTTTTTTGATGTGATGTCACTTAAAATTCTCCTTCTAAATGTTTTAATATCCTTTCATGTCTTGTCTTTGCAAATTTACTTTCCCATGAAAATGAATTAATCCCATTGGTTACATGTTCCATGTTTTATTTTGCTTTTAAGTTATTACCTCTTGTAAAATTTTTATTTTTGTATGCCAATCCCTTTTCTCTTGAACACACGGTACTCCCTCTTTCTTTTACTCTCTCTCTCTCTCTCTCTCTCTCTCTCTATATATATATATATATATATATATATATATATTTATTTATTTACTTCCGTTCAATTTTCAAAATTGACATTTGCTCTCTTCCTCTAAGTTTTTTTTCTTCTAAGTCTTCACCTTACTCCCTCTTCCCTTCCGCGCACACCACCATCACCAAACAACCCTCCATTAGCCACCACCTCTTTCTTTCTCCCTCCCTTTGCAGCGATCAACACCACTACTCCTTCCTCTTGATTGTGGCCTTCATTTTCTCCATCCAAGACCATCTCAAACCCTAACCCTTTCCCTAGGTGCCTTAAACTTGAGACCCCTTCCTTCTTTGCATGTACCTTCTTTAGCTCCCATAACCACCAAAACACTTCATGCATGTCATTTCCATAAGGATCCAACACCATTACACAAGCTGAAAGTTGTCTCCCTCATGTGCCCTTTGAACCCGCGAGCAACATTCATGAAAAATGAGAGGCCTTTCTTTTTTCCTTACCATGGAAGCAACTATCCATGCTATTTGGAGCTTAGATCAAACGTTCAAGGAGCTTCGGAATGAGAATAATGACATTTCCTTCTATTCTCTCCATGGCCATGAGCAAGGGATTAAGGTAAAGGGGTTTTTTTTGGCTCATTAATTTGATCTATGAATATGCATGTGACTTTGGTGATGGATTTTATAAGTTTATGATGTTGCATGTTGAATTTGTGAAATTAAAACTCTTGTGTAGGTATGTGATAGCCAACCGCAAGCGCACGAGGTATCGAAGTAATAAAAAGATATCGTTCCCACAAGGATTGTTCCCAAGTACTAGTTATAACGGTGGTTCAATTATCTAGTGGAATTGATTAAAATGAATTACCCAAACGATTGTGAACAGTAAATTAGAGAATAGAAAATTTAATGCCTTTTGTAAAAGAAAATCGGAGCAAGTTTGGGAAATTGAATCAAAGGTAAATCTTGGGGTATTAAGGGTTCATATGCTAGTATCAAAATTAAAGGTTACTCGCCTATCCAATTATACAATTTCATTCCTAAGGCAGATTCCCCTAAGTTAATTAATACCTTTCTCTCAAAATCCTTTTAACGTGCCTAATTCCTAAAGAACCACGTTCAATTTTTTAATTAGCCCTTTACGTTCCATGGAAATCCGATTAATCCCTCAAACAATTTCACTTACCATCGTAAATCAAAATCATAGGTTCAATTTAGGTATTTTCGAATTACATGCCAATCTCTCGATTACCCATATAATTTGTGATCATCTACGCTTATCTCTAAGTCTTGTAGAAGCATTAGGCATACATAAATTGAATAGAGATTGAAATCATATGAATGGGAATACAAAGAACAATTAATTGTAACACATAGGCATACTGCATCTTTAGCCCCAAGAAAAGAGTTTAATGTGTCATAAGGATTGTTGTCATCATGTCACACATCACAAAGCCAATACCAAACATAAAAAATATCAAAAGTGTAAACTAGGGATTCAGAAATTACAAATTAGTTCTCACTAGGATTGCTAATTCTTCCTCCCAAACCTGCAGCTTCGATTGCCGTTGATGAATTTGACTCTTGATTCCCAATGAAATCTCCCCAAAGAGTTCTTCAAAATCTCCCAAAAGGTGTGTCAAAATCTATTTTTCTAGAGATGTCCCTAAATCCCCTAGAGTGCCTATTTAAATTCCTAAACAATTAAAAGATTTGGGCCTCGTAGGGGACAACCACAGCCAGTGGTTCGGGTTCTATTCCTTTTTAAACCATAAATTCATATTTTTTATAACAAATAGGGCCAACCATGACCAGTGGTGGGTTCTGACTTGCTTTGCTTGGCTCCACAGTGCCAACCACGGGCAGTGGTGGCAACCACGATAGTGGTAGTGATGCTGATGATGTTTTGCCTTTAAATAGAGCTAACCACGGCCAGTGGTGGGTAACCACAACCAGTGGTTGGTTCTACCACCAATTTCCTCTTTTCCTGTGCTAACCACGACCAGTGGTTGGCCACCACTGGCTGTGGTTTCCTCCAACCTTGCCAAGACACACTCCCAAGGGTCTCAAAGGTCTCTTCTTTCATCCATTTTGCCATTTCCCCTCAAAATAGACCTAGAACATCATTAATCCTACAAAAATAGGAACAACCAAGCAGTATGTGTGGAAAGGAATCAAAATCAAGGGAATCGGGCAGAAACAATATGCAAAAACCCTAAAAACTAGACCTAAAAATAACCAAAAACAACACACAATGCACACTTATCAAAATACCCCAAACTAAAACATTGATTTTTCTCAAGCAATCACTGAATCCATACAAGCATATAATGAAAAGCCAGCAGACCCAAACAAACCTAAGGAATCTTGTGTTTATTTATTTTTTTAGTTTTTGTGTTTTTAAGTGATTGCATAATCTACCAGAATATACCATAACCAACAGTCAAAACCATATTCACTAAGATTAAACTTAGGGTACTCTTTCTCACTTTCCACTCAGTGTGTGTGCTTGTGTTTCAATCCACCCATACCATAACATTTTAAACACTACCTTAGGCTTGGCAATTGACCACAAACTCCACAATTATCAAGAAAACATGCATTGGTCAAAAGGTCTTTTAAAGGGTTGTAATGGGGCTAGGGGATTCATAACATGGGAATGGAAATCAAGAAAAAGGGAAATGTAAAGGGCTTAATTTTGTAAGAAGAGAAATATCACAAGAAGACAAGCAAACCTCTATTCAATAACTCTTTATACCTTCAAACCATAAAGGGTATGATTTATTCTTTCTTTTTCTCTTTTTTTTTTATTTTGAAATCAAACTCCTTATCTTTCCTTTTCTTTGAATCACACACCCCAAACTATCATGGTTTTTGTTTCTCAATTCAATTTTCAATTCAACCCCTTTTAGTTAGCTTACCCTTTTTTACCTCTTCTATATGTGAATCAGAAACCATTATGTTAAAGGTTTTGAAAGAAAATAATCATATTATTTTATGGCTCAAAAGGGATAACTAATGGATTACACTTTCAACAAATTCTGAGGTTGAAGAAACAAAACCTAAATCTTCCTTTTTCATCCTAAGCATGCATTCATAAACCATCTTAAATGGGTCAAAAACCAAGTTCTAGAGTGCCTAAAAATGTGTGAATCACTTAGTCAAAGAATCATGGGTAATTTACAATTTAATGCATTGAACATCCTATTAGCTCAAAAGCTCATAGTGGTAATTGGCATAATCAAAGAAACAGTCATCATGTAGAGTGATTATTCTGGCAAGAATAGCAATTGAAAACTTTTTATTTATATATTTTTTAGGCTAAATACACCTTTTGGTTCCTTATGTCTTAAGTTATTTCCTGTTTGGTCCCTTATGTTTTTTCAATTCAAGTTGGTCCCTGAACTTTTTAAAAAGGTTTTAGTTTGGTCCTTCTATCAAGTTTTCAGTAACGACGTTTATGGCATTTGCTTACATGGACAAAGTGTCTGACATGTATCCCATGTGTCAATTTTTTGTTTACTATGCTGGCAATGGCAAAACGAGCGTTTTGAGGAAAAGGGAAGAGAGGTGGCTCATATTGGTCCTATTGTCTTCTTCCTTTGGCATTTGTTACATGTTTGAAGGGTGACCTAAGGTACAAGAAAAGCTATGTTCGGAGGAGATAGTCAAACAGTTCATGCTTGCGTCCTGTTGTTCGACATTGTAGGTAAGTCCTCTAATCCTTGTCTCTTTCATTTTGAGTTTGGGTTTAGGGGGAAAACTTATTTTGTCAGGGCATAGTATGGGGTTTACGGTTTACAAATTTAGAACCGTATTTGGCATTTACAAATTTAGTATGGTTTGAGTTTGGGTTGCAGGATGAATCTTCGTTTCAAGTTGGAGATTTTTCATGGGGGGTCTTTTGTTGAAGAAAATGGAAAGAAGTTGGGATATAGTGGTACTGACTCTGAATGGGACATCGATGAGGACAGATCGAGTTATTTTGAAGTTATAGGAATAGTAAAGGACATGGGGTACGTGAATGTTGAAGAGTTATAGTACAAGATTAGAGGCAAAGAGTTTCATGATGGTCTAAAGCAATTGGTTGACGATAAAGGTTGTTTAGAGATGGCAAGGATTGTACACTCTCAGGGGAAGGTTTAGATGTTTGTTGTGCATGCCTTTGATGCGCCAGAGGTTGTTTTGGACCTCACTGGCCCAGAGAAAACAAATGATCTAGATGTTGATGCTAATGTGCCACATGGTGAAGGTCTCGAGGATAAAGGTGATGAGCCACATGGTGAAGATGATGAAGACAAGGGTGATGAGCCACATGATTAATGTGATGAAGGCAAGGGTGATGAAGGCAGGTCTGATAAAGGCAAGGGTGATGAAACATATGTTGAGACAGTTGTAGATGATATTATAGTAGAAGATAATGATGATACTGTAATGGAAATTCATTTTCATGATTCAGATGATGAAGGGGTGGATCAAGAGGATGTGATCACTGTTGAGGCACATGTTGAAGCCACTGATGAGGTGATGGAACACGTGAATGTGATGCGAAAATGTGGAAGTGATGGATCAAGAGGATGCAGTAGGTGATGGTGGAGGAAGTACTGCCACTGATGAGCCAACTACACAGGTTGGTGCAAAAGAGAAATGGCAGAGCAAAAAAATTTCCTATAACTGTTAACCCAAGGATCTATATGAAGGGTACTAATTCTGGAAGGGGTGAGGGGTCAAGTTGTAACAAAAACACAGGGAAAGACAAAGAGGTGGTATCTGACATTGATGAAGATTTTGAGGAGCTATAAAGTGATAGCTCAGAAAAGAGTGAAGGTGAAAGGTGCCCAAGTTTCAAGATGCTAACAAACATGGAGGGTTATCATTGGGTCAAGGGCACTGTATTCTTAACTAAGGAGTAGTTCAAAGAGGCCATTATTGCATATGCTATTGCAAATGGTAAAGATTTAAGGTTTGAAAAAAATGATAAAAAGAGAGTGAGGGTGAGGTGTATTGAAGGTTGTGAGTTTTATGCCTAGTGTGGCAAGCTGGCAAATGAGGAAACATTACAGTTAAGGACCATTATTGACAGTCACACGTGTGGCAGGCAGTATAGGATAAAGTTTTTGAGTTCAAGATGGCTTCTAAGAAGTTGGTCAGTTGGGTAAAGGAGAACCCAAAGATTAAACTTTTAGATATATGTAACAGGACCCAAGAGAATTGGCATGCTAAAGTAAGCAAGTCAATGACTTACAGGGATAGAAAGGCTGCATTGGGGATTGTAGATGGTGATTTCACTGAGCAGTACAAAGAGTTATGGGACTACTACACTACTTTACTTAACTCTAACCCTGGTTCCACTGTCAAATTGAATGTACAACACATTGCAACAGGAAGCACAGTGACTGAGAATACAATTGCAACCTCTTTTTGTAGGATATATGTATGTCTGAAAGGGAGCAAGGACAGCTTCAAGAATTGTAGGAAGATCATTGGGTTAGATGGATGCTTTCTTAAAGGGCCTTATGGTGGGCAACTTTTGAGTGTAGTTGGTAGAGACTCAAATGATCAAATGTTGCCAATTGCAGTTAGGGTGGTGGAGTGTGAAAACACAGACTCTTTGAGGTGGTTTTTGGAGCTACTTGTTGGTGATTTAGGTGGCTCTCAGGTCTGTAGTGGCATAACGTTTATATCTGACCAATAGAAGGTATGTCATATGGTGATTGTAACACCCTCGGTTAACTAGGACAATCCCTTCCACTAGATTATCTTGGTCAACTGAGAGGTTACGAGTTTAGAAAAATGTGGAACTTTTTTTTTATGCAAGAAGACTTGGTGGAACAGATACATCATATATGCGACATAATCATATATAATACATGGTCGTAACAGTAACTATACATACTAAAAGTAAAGGGGCACACAGGCTCCCATAAATGAAAATAAATTTCAACCTATTCTATTCGTCCTCATCCCATGAAGAGTCTAGTTGGTCCTTGATGTGAAGTCTGTATGATCCTCTGTGGTGTATGGTCAAATCCGAGAGTCTGGAAAAATAGCTATAAAGGTGAGCCTCTACCTCCACAATAGTCGGGGAGTGTCATTTCTAACACTCACCCCATGCAATTCAATCAATCACAATCAACCTTTCCCAAACTCTCTGTGGGAATTCCTAACATGTATTCTAAGTCATCTCACCACTCTTGGTCTCCTTGACCATTCCCAATTCCCCATTCACCTCTTAGGGATACTAAAATTCATACAATCATACTCAAATCACGAATAATCACAATTTCAATACAACGATACAATGCATGAGTTCATTTCGTTATTTCCATTCTTTTGTTAGTCATCAGATGCATGTGGCCCATCTCCTCCTCAACAATCTCATATACCAATAATCATGTGCTAGCCACCCTTATCTCCCTTATCCAACTAGAGCGACCGGAGCTTTCCTCGTTCTAGTTTTCACAATGGGTAAGGACTCACAGTCCCAACATCAAAATGGCCAATCATACATTACCACAGAACGGGCACTCCACGGTCATAGAAAATCCCACCTCTTGTCAAAGTACACCAGAGTTTGCTATGGGCTGTCCAGTGACGGGTGCAAATCCGATGCCACTTGGAATTCCCACCTCCGGTTATACTCCCTAGACTACCCTCAGGTATCGAGGCACTGACAGATTCTTTAGTGTACCCATCACTGTATGCTCTAAGGGATTATTCCAACATCCCTCCTTAACTTCCATATATGATGCATACAATACACAATTTTCTTTTCACTAGTCGTCGGTAGGGTTCTTTTGATGGCTCCATTTCATTTCTAATGTCGGACTTCTTTTTTTTCCATGAAATTTCAATTTATTCTTTTCCTTGTTTTCTCAAAATTCCTTAATTCATAACGGTCTAATCCGACACTTAGAAATGAAATGAGATCTTATATTTTCAAGAAATCATGGGTACATTGGAGTTACAACGCCCATTATCACATCGGATCCGATCTAATCTCATCACATTATTTTCACAATTTATCCATCTCAAGATCCCTACCGAGACATTTCGTCATTCATTCTTTTCTTATTTATCTCAACACATTCATTTAATGCATCATACAAGTACAACATCATAATCCATACACATGTCATCATACCACACTCATGTCACATATCACACATACTCTTTACGTATAATTAACACATATTCATACACACAATTGTATAGAAATCGCCAAACATAACGTTTATCATACAAGTATTATACAACAGTCATTATACATATTATGAGAGGATTATACATATAGACATACTCATGGTTATCTCCTTATAAGTGTTTAATCTTGGTTTCTTACTCGTATCTTATCAGACTGTTTATCTTGATTTATTTGATTATGTATGATTACTCCCTTTTTACCCTTATATTTTCTAATGTCCATTTATGAATCAAGCGGCTTCTATTACCGACTTTCTTTAATGAATCCAAATTAAATTATATTAGTCGGGTACTTATTTCTTTGGTCACAAAACGGGTTGTTAATTCCTTATATATAATTGGTTGAATTAATGATATTCTTTCTAAACCCCTAGTCACTAACTTTTATACTTTTCCTTTACTCCTACTATTTCTAATGATATCCCTAGATTTATTTCCTTAATTTAGTCCATTATTAAAGATATACTATCACTTGTTTTTATTCTTTATATACCTTCGATTATTGGTTCGTTAAGCATTCTTCACTAAATTAGGTAGAATTATCTCTTTACTCAATTTAATTTCCTAATGTCTAATTATGAACTCTTAGTCATCGTCAAACAGTCTTACTGTTGATTTCCTTTTACTAGTCCCATTAAGCTTTTATTAGTTGAACAACTTACTTCCTTAGTCACAAGAGGGTTACTAATTCTTTATGTATCATTATGAATTTAGTGACATTCTTCCCAACTACTAATTTTTAGCACCTTGTTTTTTCTACCATTTCTAATTATAATGACTAATTTATGTCTTTAGTTATATTCTTTTAGTTACTAGAGTTATGACCTTAAGTTATTACCTAGAGATCTAGAATCCACACCAATATTATGAACTTAGTCAAATATTATTTAGCCTACTAAAATCACTAGTTAATCTATAAGTCATTTTACTTCTTTTTATGATTAGTTCAAACTTTAAATTTTAAAAATCCTTTCTATATCTTTTATCCATTTTAGCAACTAATGTTCTAAAGCTTAACCATTTATTTCATATGCCTCATGTCTTAAGATCTTTCTTACTTAGTTGATTATATGTCTCTTGTATCATATAAATATTTCCTAAGCTCCTAATATTTTTAACTCTTAACATCTATTTCTTAACCTTTGGTTCCTAATGATTTTGTTTATTATATTTAGGCACCTTTCTCTTTTCTTAATTATCTATTAAATTCCGAATTGGACCTTAAAATTCCTTTTCTTTTTCTACTAGGCTAACTTAATTCATTAAATATTTAAATCAAGGTCTTATTTCCTAATTAAATTCTTGAAGTCCTTTTTACATTTCTATTTCAACTGGTCACTAAAATTGGTCTCAAAATTTTCTGAGCTCCAATGTCCACTTTATTGTACTTTTAAAATTCAATTTGTTTTTATTTCTTTAACATAAAATTTATTTGGGTCTAATTATGTCACTTATTAATAAAACTTTTTCAAATAAAATTTTCCATATTTAAAACTCAACTTATTTATATAATTAACTTCCACAAAGCTTTGTAATAATTTAAAACGATGTCGCTTTTAGTAAAATAAATGTCGTAACCCTCCAGTCGGTAAGTCTCTCTTAAATACGCAATGTCATCAAAATGCTCTCAGCGATACGTGATGATAAATTAATTCCTAACAACGGGACTTACCAAAAATAAATTACAAATTACATATCATTACCGTAAAATTTAAATAATAAGAATACAACCAAATCGAATAAAACCGAGCCCGCCTTAACACTGAAATTCCTAAATTTTTTTGTTACAACTCCAATTGCGATAAAATTCCTCTGAGTACGTGAACATCAAATTATGCCAATTAAATTTATAAAATACCCATTAATTTAAAAAAATGTAGTTTTTTAACCGTTAGTTACAAAAATCCTCACGGTTTAAAATCTAACCGTCGAATCACGATGAAATTTAAAATGGTGGTTCCCGGATACTCAGGCAATATTATAGGACGATGAAAAACAAAATCAAAACGAGGTAAGACCCCCTTACCATACGGAACGCTCGCTGCCCGAAGGAATAAATACAGTACGCTTGTCGAAAAATCGCTAAACGCTCCGATTCGCCCTCCGGTCGCTTCCGGTTTACTAGAAACTAACATGCATGGATTTTTAAGTTATCAAGGTTAGCCAAGAAAATCACTAACAGCCATGAAATTATTTAAAACCAAAAGATTATTTACCAAAAATTCATCGTTTACTCCGTATTTTCTACTATTCATCGCCGACTGCCATCGATCGTTCTTGATCGTTCTATGATACCTAAAAACTCAACATGCATCGCCAAAAAGAAAAGGATACATTAAGGCCAGCCAAGGATTAAAGGAAAACTAATCATGCCATTGTCAATTTAAACTAGAGAAATCAAATGGAAGGCAAAATGGAAATCAATCGAGAAAATATCACCGATTGCTCACCGAATCGCAAAAAGGGTGACCATGGCTTTGAAGAGGGGGTGGCGGCAACCTTGGATGGTGATTTGGGGTGGTGAATAGGAGGTTTATGATGGCTGTGGTGGAAGGAGAAAGTTGCTAGTTGTTAAGGGGGATAAGGAAAACAATGGTGATTTTGAAGAGAAAAGGTGTCGTGGTGGTGGTGGTGGAAGGTGACTCCGTGGAGGGGGAGGGAGTTATGGTGGTTTTGGGTGGTTAAATGGTGGTTGGATAAAGAGTGTTAATTGCTGGAAGATAGAGAAGAATTAAGAGAAATGAATGATGGTTTCTACCGAGAGAGAGAAGGAAGCTTAGTAGAAAGATTATGGTATTATGTTATGGATACTTCAAGGTATGATGACATGGTAGCATGATATGGTCATGTTAAGGCATGATGGCATGTCATGATTTAATGTGGGAGTGGACAATGTGTAGAAAAAAGCAGCGTGTAAGTGAAGGGAAATTGGGTGAGTATAGTCTTCAATTTTGAACAACTTGTTTAGCAAGTTGTTAATTTTTGGAGAACAAATGGCAAGCTTGCTAAAGAAGGAGTAGGCTGAACATTGAAACCTAGAGGGGCATGTGGTGTCTTGTAGAGGATGGAGAGGACATGTAGCAAGGGGTCTGAACTTGCTAAGGAAGGAGTTAAGGTGAAGGAGACAAGTGTGCCATGCATGTGCAATGTGATTGGTCCACTCCCATACAAAGGTTGAGGTGTCCACTCCAGGGGCGTCAACTTGTGAGGGATTTTTGGGGCTTTACTGGGCCGAATTCGAAAATGGCCTAAACATAAAAGTTGTAGAACTTTTTGTTATCTTTAATTTGATATGTACAAAAACATCCATTAAGAAATGAGAAAGTTATGGCCCAAATACGAAACTAGTGCAAGGCTATGATGGGATTTTTGTTCCTTGCATAGTTTATTTTTTTGGGCCAAATTGGAAGGGATTTGGGCTTTGTGTTCTTCATCAAAGTTGTGGATAATTGAGTTAATAAAAATTTGATGAAGGAATCATTCAAATTCATGATCATATGAGAGAGATATATAGAAAATACTGCACCTAGTGCAAGCTGTTGCTGGAAAAACATGAATTAATGTAGTATTTTAATTTCTGGGATTTATGGGATGAGAATTGGCCTTCGAGCCCTTCATGAAGTTTATATATATTTATTTACTTTTTAATTTGATATATCTTTTGTGATGATCCAAGTTCTGTAGCCCGAGATATACCTGATTTACGACAAGGTACTCTAGAAGCTTCCCGGATCAGCTAAGGTCTTAGAAATAAATTCACCATTAATTTTCCTTCAGGAATTTGATTTCATACTCTTCATGAAAATTATAGAGGTCTATAATACGGATCTATAACAAAAAGAATGGAGTGAGTCAAGTACCGGACAAAGGAGATATGCAAATTTTATCGAAGGCTGTCAGCATGGTAGCGAAACAGTCAAAGGGGTGTAAAGATATATTAAATTGTACTAATCTAAAGGGATTTAGCTTTCAATGTCTTCATAAAAAATGTAAATAATTTTGTTATGGAGACTTTGACACCAAGTTTATGCGAATCGAAGGTCGTATGAGAAATGTATGAGTTTTTTTCTGAACTATGCGTAGAGAAAAACATCCAAACATTGGAATTTTAAGACGAATATACTTAATTTTTGATTTTGGGGTTGACAGAGTAAGAATCAGCGTTCAGGGATAGAAATGGAGGTTGAAGATCTTTTCAAAACAAAGAGATTGAGACCAAAATCGTTCAATTCTAAGGTTGTATGCAAAAGTTGTGTCCAAAACATTGAAGATGTATGAGTCGAGTCTTAAAACAACCTTTGAGGAAATCATTTTATGGAAAAAGGAGGATGATAAAGTCCAAACCGGGCTTCGGCCTCTTCAAGAAAAGTTCCTAAAACATCGAAACGAGTCACCAGATACTGACCATGCCACCATCGAATATCCCGAGGTGTATGAACGGTCAAACGTAGTAGATATTAAGGGTTTTGATTGGGCCGGTCATGCTAAGTCAGACACCCTTAATCCTTTCGGAAATGATCATAACAGGACTAGTTTCCTTACTAGATCACTAGTCTTGGGTCAAACGATCAGAGTCTGACCTTAGGCTGGGTCTCACAGTTCAAATCTGAGGAATCGAGTAATATTTTATTATTAAATATAATTATCAAATAAACAATTTAATATGTATAATTTCAAAATAAATTATTACAATTATTTATCCATTAAATATTGTCAATAGAAAATAATTATCGGATTTAATTATAAATCAATCAGTACACAATGATGGATATTAACATATTTTTAATTAAACAATATAGTCGAATGTTATTATGGTTCTTACCGTTTTCTCATCTCTGCTTCTCTTATTCGTTACATTCTCTCGGTATTCTTATCTTTCAGATTAAACTCTGCTTCTCTCTATTTTCTTATTCTAAACTGTTCAGGGAACAGACTGAAGCCTCGAGGTTCTTACCAAAAGCCCAACAGAGTATCCTCAGAGTCCCGAGGGTCTGATTTCCTATTCTAGAAAATCATGGTTGTTATAGTGATGACCTCAAGTATTGTAGTGATTTGTGCGTTCTTGCTTTATTTACTGTGTGCATGTGTGGATGTGTGTAATTTAAATTGTGGTGCATGGTGATTACCTGATATAAGTAATTTAAATTATTTGATCATGTGTAAATTAATCAAATGTTTCTGTCTATTTTGTCCATTTCTGTTTTGCATTGAATTGTAATGTATTCTTGTAGTTGGTATACTGATGATGAATCATGTGGTGCATGTAGCTGGTTTATATTATGGTGCATTCTTGTAGTTTTATATTGTGGTGTATGTTGTTGGTTTATATTGTTAGTGCATACCCCGTGATCACAATTGTTAGTGTATACTCTATGATCACAGACTACACTGGGTCGGTGGTGCATAGTCTGTGTGCAATATACCCTGAGTCTGTGTTAACTGCATGATGATCAGTGACTACATGGTGATTGTGTTGTGTATACCCTATGTACAATATACCCTATGAGAATATACCCTGTGAGAGTACACCCTGTATGCAATATATCATGTGTGCAATACACCTTGTGTGTAATATACCCTGTTTACAACATACCCTGTGTGGAACATACCCTAATATGTGCAATACACCTGACCTGAAACATGCAATGTACCATAACCATCACTGCTGCATCTTAGCCTGCATAAAGAACTAAAAACCTACAACATACCATAACCATGCCTGACCTGATTTTGGTCTCAAATTGGTCCCCAATTTGTGCCATGGTGATTAATTTGGTTTCACTGTGGTCCCCCATGTTGCAATACTTAATTAATATGCTTGCAATCTGGTCCCCCATGTTTCAATACTTCAATAGTTACACTTCAATCTGGTCCCCATGTTTCAATACTTCATTAATTTGTTTTCAAATTGGTCCCACATGTTTTAGTACTTTACTTATTTGGTTTTAATACTTCAAATTAGTCTGTCATGTTTCAAATTTGGATCTTGTAGGGTTTGCTACATGCCTTAGAAGAACTCATACCTGGTGTTGACCAGAGGTTTTGTGTTAGGCATCTATACAATAACTTTAGAAAATTGCATCTTGGAAAATAACTCAAAGACTTATTGTGGAAGGCAGCAAAGTCAACTTACACTAAGGCATGGGAGAAACAATGCTAGAGATAAAGGAAATCAACAAAAATGCCTACAGGGACTTGATCAAAGTACCTCCCAGACACTGGAGCAAGTCACGGTTTTCATTTACACCAAAGAGTGATGTATTAGTGAACAGCACGTTTGAAACATTTAACTCAGTTATAATTGAAGCTAGGGGGAAGCCTATCATCACTATGCTGGAGATGATTAAGACTTATATGATGGAACGATGGGCCAAGAACCAGACAAAATCGCTTAACTTCATTGATGATGTCCTTCCATGGATAAAACAAAGGGTTGAGAAAACTAAATCCAACATAAACATGTTCCAAGTCAGTGAGAAAAAGCCCTTCATATGTAATAGTCTTGTTTACAATTTCTAGGATGTTAACCACATTAATTTCATTCTTCATGATCTGTGTAGGTGGTCAGGGGATAGTGTATATGAGGTTAACCACATTCACCATACTGAGAAGTTCATTGTGGATTTAAAGGCCCAGGAATACGTAGGAGGTGGATGCTAATAGGGATACCATGTAACCATGCAGTTGCATGCATGGTACAGGTTAATGAAACTCTAGAGACTTACATCCCAGCAATGTATAGAAAACAGGCCTATGCAAACTGTTACAGTCCCGTGATCTTACCCACCATTGGGAAGAACATGTGGGAGAAGGTTGAGGCACACACTATACAACCTCCACCATTCAAGAGGCAAGCTGGGAGGCCTAAAAGATTAAAGAACAAGGACCAAGCTGAAAAAGATGACATCCGGATGTTCAGGAAGGGTTTGAAGACCAAGTGCAGCGTTTGTGGAACTGCAGGCCACAACAAGGCTACATACCCTTCTAAACCACCACCATAGGAGCCTCAAACCCAACAATCTGCAACCACCCAAGCTACAACCCCGACTGAGAATGCTGCCATAACCACAACTAAAAGAAAACATGCCACTTTTGCTTATACAAACCCAGTCCAACAAAGGCAAAAATCAAGACCAAGGCGGAAAGACATTTGAAGCATCATCCCTTTCTATGTTGGAACAATATTGCTGATTTGCTCACCATGTTTTCTTTTTTGTTGTATCATTTACTGATGGAACAATATTGTAAATTTTGTTTTGTTCTCTTTTGATGATGTTTAAACATGGTAAATACGTTATCATTTTCAATGGTAATTTATGTTTTGTTATCTTTCGATGATGTTTAAACATGGTAAACAAGTTATTATTATTTCAATTTTCATTGGTGGTCTATACATTGTTTTTATCTCAAATTAATAACTCAAATTGAAGTGCTCAAATTAACAATTTAAAGGTTAAATCTTAAATAAACAACTCAAATTCATAACTAAAGTCAACATTTGAAATTAACAATTCAAGTTTATAAATCAAAATAACATCTTACAATAAACATTGAAAGTAAAAACTAAATTTAACAACTATACTCCACAGCCTAAATTAAACCAAACTACACTATCTTACTGTAACCAACATAGAAATATCACAAACACATTACATAAGACCAACAACACAAAAAAAAATACATCCTCTTGTTCCATTTTGTTGATTCCTTGAGAGATTTCTACAATGCGATTATTTTTTTCCTTTGTCTGATAATCAATAGATCTTTCTCAGCTTCAACAACGTCTGTGACCCATTGGAAAAATTACAACTCCTATCACCAGCTATACCCTATAAAAACACCATTGACACAATATTACACACTGAACATCAAATAAACCTTTTTCTAAATAAAAAACCAAGGTAATAATCAACAAATAAACTTACCTGATACTTTCTACACCCCTAGAATTGTCTTCCATAGTTGATCGTTGTTCTTGAGGTTCTAAGCACTACTTTATGGTGCCCGACGCATTCATAATATGGAGCACCCATTAAGTTGCTTCCATTACTAAACATAAAACCAACTGAGTTGGCCATGAGGGAGGATTGTAATTTGGAGCTCACATTCTTGAAGTTTATGAATAATTTCAACACTAACATACTAACCCTAGAGCTTCAATGGAGCTTTAATGGAGGATGGATGAAATCTTCCCTAACTCTAGGCAATAACGTCTCCAAGGCACGTCAAACCCATCATAAACGTTATTACTGAAAACTTGATGGAAGGACCAAACTGAAACCTTTTTAAAAAGTTCAGGGACCAACTTGAATTAAAAAAACATAGGGGACTAATCAAGAAAAAACTTTAGACATAAGGGACCAAAAGGTGTATTTAGCCTATTATATATATATTTTACCTTAAGATCCAACCAATCTACATCACATGTCATACAGATAACAATAACTGTAATGAGCAATCAATGCTAGCCCAAGGCATATAAGCAGACATACAATCATGCAAATGAATCAAAAATAAGCATACAATCATGTAAATGAACTAGAAAACAAGAATAAGGTAAGAACAAGCTGAACTTTTGTGTACCCATCACCCCAAACTAGAATTGGACATTGTCCCCAATGTCCATATCAAGAGGACCACAGAGGTTCGTAATTAAGGAACCAGGGGAAATAGGACATAAAAGTTCAACTGATACCTTTCATGGAGAAGGGGGTGGAAGTGACCCTGCTAGGTGTGCCAGTCATACATGGCATCTACCCGGTCAGAAATTTGATCAATGCGGGCCCCTTGATGGGTTTGCTCAACAGACATCTGCTGAAGTAAAGTATACATCTGTTGCATGGAAAAAGGTGGCTCCTCATGAGAATGAAAGGGCTCACCTTGCTCTGGAGGCCCAGTAGGTAGTGACATCTCGGTAGAAAGTGGAGTATGATCATCCTTATCTGTAAAAAGAAAAAATGTCTTACCTTCTAAACTAGTAAAAGTAGGATCAGGCAAGGGGTGAGGAACAGAAAATCCAGCTATTACTAAACAGTATACATCATGTTCCTTAACAATCATCCCATATTAATCAATTCAGCCATGTCAACCCTTTTGGGCTGATGAAGGAGATTATCTTGGTCCAAGTCTATGCCCACATATCTAGCAATGGGGTTTATGTATCCAACAATAACAATTTTACCGTGGCTGGCATTGCCAACCCAAGAGAACTGGCTACATAACCAACTGGTAGAATCAATATGAGTGTTATACAACATAGAGTGGATAAAGAATACCTAGGGCTGACACATAGTACCTAGACTATCATATCACCCAAAAATAGATTGGGCCATGAAACGCTGCAGGTAAAAAAAAACTGGGTGATGGATGGTGGAAGCTTTGGAAGTAGAAGCATCATAATGGCCCTTATGGGAGATATGTGCCCAAAAATACCTGACATTAAATTCCTTTAAGATGCTATCAACACCCCCTGGAGGAAAATTATAAATAGTAGCCACTTTATCCAAAGGCAACCTATAGTTGGTATTATTAAGCCTGAAAGTGAGCTCCCACCCGGGTCTAGATTGGCACCTATTGACTTCTACGGAACTTAGAAATTCTAGAGAAGTACGCTCATATACGGGTTCAAATAATTCAATAAAGGAATCCCACCCCACATTTTGACACAAGCGTATGGTATCTTCAAAAATTCCTAGTTCCATTAAAGTATTTTTGTAGAAAATCTAGAAGGAATAATCTCTCTATTCAACAGAGAATTAAATCTTATTTTTCCCCTCTAATGGGCATTCAATATCATTAAGGTCGGAGTAGTTTGAAGACTTACCTTTGGTCTTCCTTGTCTTGGAGGGAATCTTTGGTGCCATAGAGTTGATTATAAAGCTTAAAGGTGACCTATTAAAATCATACAAGGAGGGTTAAAAAGCATTTTAATCCAAAACTCTAAATTTTTGCAAAATGACAAGAGATAACACCTATATAATGTCATACATTCATGGTATCTATAGGAAAAATGTACATATATGAATAATTAAATACCATGAAAAATGAACTAGACCACATGCGTATTCAAACCATACAACAATTCAAGAAATTTGTCTCTTGGGCATTTCATCAAACAGTTGGTGTGCACTAAATAAATGAGTGCCAAATGCAACATTCAAGAGCAATGCTACCATTCATCAAGTTCAATAGCCAAAATAAACAACCAAATTCAGAATTTTACCACCAACCAAACATTCAATCACCACCAAAGATCAAAATTTGCACAAGAACACAAATGGGGTACATAAAAAAGTATGAACACTAGATGAAGTTTATGAAGATTTTAATGTTACCAATTTGATTTTACAGCATTCAAATTCATCACAAATGGTTAAGGAATCATCAAATCAAACCATTATAGCAATTTCAAACTAAACCCCCAAAATTCAAGAATACCCCATAAACCTAAAGAAAACTCAAAGTGAAGATTACTTACTTGATTTAGGGAGATGGAATGATATATCAAGCAAGTAACTAATGCAAATGGCAAGATGGTTCAAAGAAGTTGAGAGTTTCTTAGAGGTAGAGAGGGTTTTTTAAGGAGATGGGTGAAAGAAATCAAGTTTACACACATGAAATGGGGCGTCTAGGCATTTGGAGGTTTAAAAACAAGGCTCTCCAGGGGCTGGACCGAACCACGGCCAGTGGTGGGTAACCACGGCCCGTGGATGGTTCTCCCAGGCCCATTTAACTGCTCAAAAAAATGTGCAAGACCCCTGTTAGCAACCACGGCCAGTGCTGGGTAACCACGGCCAGTGGTTGCTACTGTTTTGGCATAACAATTTCATAAACTTTTGGGGTAACTCCTGGGCCTAACCAAGGCCAGTGGTAGGTAACCACTGGCAGTGGTTGGCACTATTTTGATGCCCATATTTTATACTTAGTGCGCAGAAAAATTAGGGTCAAACCACTATTTTTAATCCAAAAAATATGTCAAATAAACCAATTTAAGACATATCCATTTGATTCCAACCAAATCACACAAAGTGGTGATTAATTCAAATATCTTACTCCACAAAAGGCAACATCAATTTTCTTGTTTATTTAATTTTTACACAAAGCATGCAAGCAAATAAATTCATGCAAAATAATTGAATTAAAACAAAAAATGGGGTTACCTTCCCAACAGTGCTAAGTTTAACTTCTTGAGCCAGACGCTTTTTGTAACATCCCGATTTAATAATTAATTACTGAATGAAAACAAATCATTAAAATGATAGTTGCAAAGTGGGGAAAATTATTTATTAATTATAATTGACTTAATTAATTTAACTTAAGGAAATAAAGGCTGATTAATTGTGATTAATTGTTAATAGCTGATTAGTTGTGACTGTGTGCGTGTGACGCGTGTGGGAGCTGCTGCTGTGCACACTTTCCCACCCCACTCTCCCCTTCTTCGTGCATGCACATATGGGCTACTGGGCTACTTCATTATTCATTTTCCCCTTCAGACTTCTCTCCCTTCTGTTCTCTCTTCTTTTCTTCTTCTTCGCTCTTCATTCTTCTTCTCTTCTCCTTCTCTCTTCTCTACTCTCTGTTTCCGTGAGCTCACGACAGTGGTGGCTGAGGATCGGAGTCCTCCTTCTTGACTCGACGAACCAGAGAGGGTGAGGGTGTGCATTCCCCCTGCATGCAACCCGTCTCCTTCCACGCTATTCCTTCCCTGTTCTTTGATTTCCCTTCGTCGACTCCCCTCATTCTTCCTCTCCTTGCTCGAAGATGCCAACTCTCAGTGGAGATCTGGTTCACCAGCGTTGTAATGGAGCTGCTCAAGAGACCGAGCCGAGAGCTGGGTGTCTCGGAGGCTCGAATGGCCTCCCCCGTCCTTGCATGCAGATGCACTGAGAGTGACTCGGTGATATCATGTTGACCGACTGGAAGCTTCAGTCCAGGTAGGAGGTATCTTCTATCTTAAATGCATGGGTTATGAACGGGTTCCGGGTGTCAATGGCTTGTTGATTCTGTGTCTGATCCTGTGTTTTGCTTGCATGATGAGTATATGGTACCCGAATGCGTGACGAGTTGGTGTTGAGTGATGCATGTTTGATTCCGTCTGGGAAATGCATTTTAATAGCCTTAAGAATATTACATGATCGTATGAAAAGAATATGTTGCAATGCGGTTGATGATTACCGTGTGGTTTATGTGATGTGCAAGTTACTATAAGCTTGAAATGCTGACTGCATGTGTGAGAATATGGATTTAGTGAATCTGATAGTGTCCAATACTGACTGTATATGATGCATGTGTTGTTGAGTGCTGATAATGTCTAATACCGATTGCATGAGATACATGTGCTATTTGAGTTCTGATGATGTATAATGCCGACTGCATGTAATGCATGTAATGCTTAGTGAATGGCTGTGTATATGAACTCTGTGGTTGTGATGAATCCGCGTGTGGCGCATGGGATGCGTTTATGCTGAGAGCATGTAGTATGGGACACTACCATCGGTTATTAAAGCGTGGGACGCTGTGAAATCCTTGAGTGGGACTCAAGGTAGCCCTTGAGTGGGACTCAGGCTGCCTGTGAACACCTCCGTTGGCGCTGAGAGCGTTGGTGTCACCTATGGGCAAACGGTTGGGTACCTGTAAAACGGCCAAGCAGCTGGGAGCCGAGTTGATAGCTGAGAGCTAAGTATAAAAAGGCTGGGAGCCTACGTTGCAATGTCAAAAATCGATCACACATGTATGCGGAACCGAGTGGATTATCCTGTGTGCATATGCTGTTGTTGTTGATTGGAATCTGGCCTATGAATAAATGTTAATGTTATGAAACTAATATGTGTATATAACCGAGTGGATTATCCTGTGTGCATATGCTGTTGTTGTTGATTGGAATCTGGCCTATGAATAAATGTTAATGTTATTAAACTGATATGTGTATATAACCGAGTGGATTATCCTGTGTGCATATGCTGTTGTTGTTGATTGGAATCTGGCCTATGAATAAATGTTAATGTTATTAAACTGATATGTGTATATAACCGAGTGATAACTGATGGATTTTGATCGGAGATGTGAATACGTGCGTCCTGATTCATTGGCATCATTATGTTACTGATTGTCGTTATGTTAGATTTATTGCAAATGATATGTGCATATGGCTGAGTGACAACTGGTGGATTCTGATCGGTAAGCGTCCTAAGTGTGTCCTATTTGATTGGTATTGTCTGACCTTAACTGCTGCCATGTGAAATTATATATATATGTATATTGTTGCGTAACCAAGGAGCAATCCGAGTCAGTATCTATTATTTAATATCTAAGACACTCACCCCCTATACCATTTTTCAGTACGTGCAGGTTGGACTCGGAAGTGTTGACAGGGCCTTAAGTCCGAGCGTGGTGCACTCTGACTGTTGAGTGCTCATGTTGTATTTATTATGTTAGTCAGCGTAGCCTTGGCCGGCTCTCATGTAAATGATGATTAAACATAGTTATTATAAGGGTTGGTTATGAGAATTATGGATATGGTGTCATTTGTATGGAATTGTAAGTATTGGCAAATATATAATGTTAAGATAATGGGCATTCCGAGTGTATGATTATGTATATACCTGTGTTGTATGCTAGTGACTTGTGGTTGGGCCTTTTTTCGAGTGAGGGATACTTAAAAGGATTCTGAGAGAAACCCCCTTTGATGAATTCTGAGTAGATGTTATATATAATCTGAGTGATTGAGGAATGGTGTTCCGAGTGGTTAGGATTAGAATAGGTCTGAGTGAGGATGGACTTAATGAATTTCCCGAGCGAATCAGTTGTAGTATGCTGAGTGAGTTAGCTATCATTTTCTGAGTGAATGAGTTGAAGGATAACTTTGGATCCCGAGCGTCTGGTTAGCCGAGTGTGGCTTCTCGCTCCAGCGAACAAGGTACTCGCTCCAGCGAGTGTGGACTTGGGAAGGCTTTTGCGTTGGCATCGCTTAAGCGAATCGTGCCTCGCCCGAGCGACTGGAGCTGTTTCGCTCAAGCGTGTGGGATCGCACTTAAGCGAGTGGATGCTGGTGTTGGGCTTCGCTTGAGCATCTCCTTTTTACATTGTCATATCTCGCTCAGGCGACGTTGGACCTCGCTTGAGCGAAGGTATACTATTTGGTCAGGTTTGAATTGTTGTGCTTCCGTTGATTGCCGAATGGGTGCCTTGTTCTTCTTTGCCTTTCATTCTATATTTTACCCGGTTGTTTTATGGCCTATTTTGGTTTATTTAAGTTTGGAAAAAAAAAAATTTCTTTGTCCCGGGTTTGTTTTTTTAAAATTTAGGATGTTTCATTTTGGTATCAGAGCAGACCAAAAGGTCCATGGCCAAGGTTTGCCTACTGTTAGTGGGCGGTTGAGTGCATTATGCCAGATTGTCATAATTGCTTATGATATTCCATTAAACGTTGATACATGTTCAATCATGACTCGTGTGATGATATATGCTTATGATCTTCTATTGGATTTAGTGTATGTTTGACTATGAATGGTGTGGTTGTATGCCTGTGCCTTGTTGGGGAATTTGAATGTATGATGAATGAATGGTATATGATGTATACGATTTGCAGTATAAGGGATGGGTTATAGTTTCCTAAGTTGGAAATCTGGGTGTGTGATAAGTGAGTAAAGGTGAGGTCGGGTATATGTTAAATTGGGATTGCGCCTTAGTGGCTGGTTGAGGGAACCGAGTGAATGGTATTAGACCTTATAGTAATATTTGAATGTTGTGGGGTACCCATCATGGGATACTGGATAAATAGTGACCCCTTAGGGATTCTAAGTCTAATAATTTATTAACCTTGTGAGTTATTGAGCCGAGTAGAACAATTGTGTAGTAACTCATTGAGGCTTGAATGATTATCGTGTGATGTGTTATGTGTGAAATATGTTGGTAGCTGTGCTGTGATTAAGTAATAGTGTCTGCAACTCCCAGATTTATGGTATTTGTAAACTGTTTAGTGTTGTGTGACTCCGTCCATGAGTGCGTGTTAATATTTCTGCGAATGCCGACTGAATGATTGCAAATAAGAGTGTTACCATTATTGCTGAGTGCGTGAGGTTGGTATAACCATGGGTAGAATTGGGATTAAGAGTTGATGGGGGCAGGGAGACCGTGATTTACCCTGAGTGTAGCAGAGTTTAAGTATTTCTGAGTGAATGAGGGCACGGAACACCGAGTAAGGATTGATCTAGATACTTCCCGAGTGATAACTGTTAGGATTTTCCCGAGTGTAGAATAATTAACAATTTTCGAGTGAGAATCTGCCGAGTGAAGGTTTTTCGACCGAAAAGGGACACCTAAGGCTCTAAGTGGACCCCATTGTAGTCAATTGTTGTAGTAAGGGAATCTGAGTGAGTCTTGACTTAGTAGGATGACTAGAGTAGGAAGAATTATGGTTACCGAGTGAAAGTAAAAGTGAAATATCCCGAGTGACGAAAGGGATGTGAAAGCTATTCCGAGTGAGTGGTGATGGGAAACATTTCCGAGTTGTTCGTATACGCATCCCGATTGAATGAAGTCGTAGAATGCATTATGTTTTCTGAATGGGGCTGGTATGTTTAAGGGCCAACCCGAGTGAATAGAGAGTGGACGTTTCCGAGTGAATCAGGCGTTGAAATCCAGGTGCGGGAATGCCAAGTGGAGTGAGTGAGTGCCGAGTGTAGCTTTCGCTGAGCGAGTAGGGTCGCTGTGTGATCTGCCTGAGCGTTTTCCTTCTTTCGCTGTCAGCTCCTTGAGTCGGTTTTATTCCTCTTGCCTTCCTTCCCTCGTTTCCTTGCGCCCGATTATTTTGGTTTTTATTGTGAAAAATTTTCTTTGTTTTATTTATTTATTTATTTACTTATATACTTATCAAAATTAGGGTGTTACAATTTGAGTTAAAAGGGGATGATTCTCTGAGTTCTGTTTGCAGTTTCATGTTCAAATGTATATGAAGGAGAATGCCATGATGATTTCCGAATGCATGATGTGTGAGTCGATCTGTTGATTTCCATGTGGAATGTTGTGTTGAAATGCATGCTGACTTCATTAAAAAAAAATATACCGAGAGGATGTGCTGTAGTATTGTTACCCTGTTTTGCTTGTTGCGAGTTACTATGACAAACGCCTGTGATGCTATGATAAAACTGTGAAATTTCGAGTGAATCTATATGTCGTGTTGGAATGGTTGTGACCTATTAATGGCTGCGTGAGACGCACCTGGTAAGCTTGGATGCTTGTATGAAATTGCATGAGAATTGCTTACATGAGATAAAATCACTGTTTAAGTCGGATCCGTATGCATGTGTGTAAGAGCATTGTTATTGAGACTAACATGATTCGCATGGATTGAATGATTTGAGCAAATTCTGACTAGATAATGTTGTATGAGTGAGTCCGACTGAATGAATATGTATGCATTGATGCTGTGGCCGAGTGTAATGTGATGTTATGATTGAGAATGTATGTTATTGTGCAATTTCTGATTGAATGTCCGTGTACACGCTTATGATGGGCATTGAACTCAATGTGAATTATATGAATATGTGGATATGATATTGTGAATGAAATCCTTAACATAGTTGGGAATTGGTTTGGGTAAACCCGATTGGATGAGTACATATGTATTGATGCTATTGTTGAGTGCAATATGTGGTTATGGTTATGGTGCATGCCGTAGTGAATAATAATATAGTCGTGAATAATTGGTATGAAATCCGACTGAGTGTTTGTATGTACATTAGTTCTGTTGCCGAGTCCATGATGCGTTATGACAGCATATGTGATTGTGAATTACTTAATCCTGATTGAATTGCATGTACCCGAGTGAGTGATGTTATCATATAGCTGAGAATTGAGAATTTAATCCAAGCCATGGTTTTGTGATGAATAAGATTTAGAGGAAATATTTACTCGGTCTTGGCTAGAAGCTGATTGTTGTGTTGCCACCATACTATTTTACAGAAGTGATAAATAATTTTCATGATTGTTGTTGCGTGATGTACCCTATGTGATGCATGATGTTGATGTAGGTGTATTACTTATGTGTGTGAATTGCCATTAATTACCAGGTGAATTAGTATTAGTTGAGTGAGTCTGGTCGGTGTAAGGCATGCTGTCCTGAGATGACTTTTCATGCCATAGGCATTGTGGCAGCGTACACGTTGTAGTGACTGTGTAATTGTTGCAACCCTATAGGAATGAGACGTCATCCTATAAGTCGGATACAACAATTCATGAGTCGGGCAGGTGAAGTTGTAGCTGCTTATGGTGATGGTGAGTCTTTCAGACGGTTCTGAGTGATGATGAGAGTTATATTAAATGAATATTATGTGGTTATGTATCAAAATGAAGATAGAGGGTTTGTTTAACCTTGATACGTTGCCTCCGAGAGGATTAAAGGTTGTTGGGTATAAAGTGGCTACCAAAATGATGATTAGTTGTTGAAAAATGAAGGATGATCAAGTCTGTCACCGGAATTGGAAGCTTTATAAGGTTAACCGAGTGATACTGTAAGTTAAATGGGGAAACCAGGATTTTGAGCCAAACTAAATTATAAGGTGAGGAATTGCTCGGGAAAGGTTAGTATATTCCGAGTGTGTAAGAGTGGAGACAAATTCCAAGTGAAGTCCTTATGAGAAAGAACTGCTAAGTGAAAATCATGATGTTCCGAGTAGAACCTCATAGAGAGGATCATTACTAAGTTAAGGGAATAGTGTCCGAGCGTAACATTCTGAGTAAGGTAAGATTCGAGTGATCTTACTCGGAGTCTATCACTTCCGAGTAGAATGGTACCGTGTGGAACAATTCTGAGTAGAAAGATATCGAGTGTAGAATTCCTAATACCCATGCGATGTCCAACCGAGTGATCTTCCAGGAGAAAAGTCCTTCTGGTCGGGAAAACGAGATTTCGAGTGAGTAAGTTTCCAAGTGAATGGTCTCCGAGGGGAATAGATATCCGAGTGAAGGATTTAAATGAAGTCGTACTCAGGTCAGTGATTGGGACTGCTGAGCTTGAACTCAGGTTTGATTTCGTTATAGACTGGAATTCCGAGTGGATCTTTGCAAGTGGAGAGGTTCCAGGTGAGGATTGCCTTCAAAACCCGAGGGTTTGATCCGAGAGAAATTGGTCGGGAGTGAGTATTTTTGGGAGTCGGTGATGTTGTTTGCCGATTAGATTATTCCCAACTGGTTGATTAACCTCCGTAATGTGTCTCATGTGATACAATTTTGAGTCTGTACTCTGTATGAGTTATGGTTGTGCCGAGTGACTCATTTGAGTCGGGAACCCGATGGTGTAAATACACCAATCGGTGTCGTGAGTATAGGACCAAGCGGCCAAGAAATTAGGAAGTGCCACTGCTTATGATGAGGTTGTAGTCAGGTAGGACCTGACTTTTGCGTTTTGCCGACTGGAATTGTGGGGCGGTCGATAAACCGCTTGAGCGGTGAATCTTTGCCGAGTGAAATTATGATCCGGTCGGTGAATGCTTGTGGAAGCACAGTCGTGTGAGTGATTGAGACAATAATTTTCTGAGTTATTTATTCAAGGTAAGTTACCGATTGAATTTCGAGGACAAAATTCTTTTGAGAGGGGGAGAACTGTAACATCCTGATTTAATAATTAATTACTGAATGAAAATAAATCATTAAAATGATAGTTGCAAAGTGGGGAAAATTATTTATTAATTATAATTAACTTAATTAATTTAACTTAAGGAAATAAAGGCTGATTAATTGTGATTAATTGTCAATAGCTGATTGGTTGTGACTGTGTGCGTGTGACGCGTGTGGGAGCTGCTGCTATGCACACTTTCCCACCCCACTCTCCCCTTCTTTGTGCATGCATATATGGGCTACTGGGCCACTTCATTATTCATTTTCCCCTTCAGACTTCTCTCTCTTCTGTTCTCTCTTATTTTCTTCTTCTTCGCTCTTCATTCTTCTTCTCTTATCCTTCTCTCTTCTCTGCTCTCTATTTCCATGAGCTCGCGACAGTGGTGGCTGAGGATCGGAGTCCTCCTTCTTGACTCGACGAACCAGATAGGGTGAGGGTGTGCATTCCCCCTACATGCAACCCGTCTCCTTCCACGCTGTTCCTTCCCTGTTCTTTCATTTCCCTTCGTCGACTCCCCTCCTTCTTCCTCTCCTTGCTCGAAGCTGCCAAGTCTCAGTGGAGATCTGCACTACGAGGAGCTTCAAGGTGGTTGGAGCGTTCACCAGTGTTGTAATGGAGCTGCTCAAGAGACCGAGCCAAGAGCTGGGTGTCTCGGAGGCTCGAATGGCCTCCCCCGTCCTTGCATGTAGATGCACTGAGAGTGACTCGGTGATCTTCTAGAACAGAGTATTGTGTTGACCGACTGGAAGCTTCAGTCCAGGTAGGGGGTATCTTCTATCTTAAATGCATGGGTTATGAACGGGTTCCGGGTGTCAATGGCTTGTTGATTCTGTGTCTGATCCTGTGTTTTGCTTGCATGATGAGTATATGGTACCCGAATGCGTGACGAGTTGGTGTTGAGTGATGCATGTTTGATTCCGTCTGGGAAATGCATGTTAATAGCCTTGAGAATATTGCATGATCGTATGAAAAGAATGTGTTGCAGTGCGGTTGATGATTACCATGAGGTTTATGTGATGTGCAAGTTACTATGAGCTTGAAATGCTGACTGCATGTGTGAGAATGTGGATTTAGTGAATCTGATAGTGTCCAATACCGACTGCATATGATGCATGTGTTGTTGAGTGCTGATAATGCCTAATGCCGATTGCATGAGTTGCATGTGGTATTTGAGTTCTGATGATGTATAATGCCGACTGCATGTGATGCATGTAATGTTGAGTGAATGGCTGTGTATATGAACTCTGTGGTTGTGATGAATCCGCGTGTAGCACATGGGATGCGTTTATGCTGAGAGTATGTAGTGTGGGACACTACCATCGGTTATTAAAGCGTGGGACGCTGTGAAATCCTTGAGTGGGACTCAAGGTAGCCCTTGAGTGGGACTCGGGCTGCCTGTGAACACCTCCGTTGGCGCTGAGAGCGTTGGTGTCACCTATGGGCAAACGGTTGGGTACCCGTAAAATGGCCAAGCAGCTGGGAGCTGAGTTGATAGCTAAGAGCTAAGTATAAAAAGGCTGGGAGCCTACGTTGTAACGTCAAAAACCGATCACACACGTATGCGGAACCGAGTGGATTATCCTGTATGCATATGCTGTTGTTGTTGATTGGAATCTGGCCTATGAATAAATGTTAATGTTATTAAACTGATATATGTATATAACCGAGTGGATTATCCTGTGTGCATATGCTGTTGTTGTTGATTAGAATCTGGCCTATGAATAAATGTTAATGTTATTAAACTGATATGTGTATATAACCGAGTGGATTATCCTGTGTGCATATGCTGTTGTTGTTGATTGGAATCTGGCCTATGAATAAATGTTAATGTTATTAAACTGATATATGTATATAACCGAGTGATAACTGATGGATTTTGATCGGAGATGTTATATATATGTATATTGTTGCGTAACCAAGGAGCAATCCGAGTTAGTATCTATCATTTAATATTTAAGATACTCACCCCCTACACCATTTTTCAGTACGTGCAGGTCGGACTCGGAAGTGTTGACAGGGCCTCAAGTCCGAGCATGGTGCACTCCGACTGTTGAGTGCTCATGTTGTATTTATTATGTTAGTCAGCGTAGCCTTGGCCGGCTCTCATGTAAATGATGATTAAACATAGTTATTATAAGGGTTGGTTATGAGAATTATGGATATGGTGTCATTTGTATGGAATTGTAAGTATTGGCAAATATATAATGTTAAGATAATGGGCATTCCGAGTGTATGATTATGTATATACCTGTGTTGTATGCTAGTGACTTGTGGTTAGGCCTTTTTCCGAGTGAGGGATACTTAAAAGGATTCTGAGAGAAACCCCCTTTGATGAATTCTGAGTAGATGTTATATATAATCTGAGTGATTGAGGAATGGTGTTCCGAGTGGTTAGGATTAGAATAGGTCTGAGTGAGGATGGACTTAATGAATTCCTCGAGCGAATCAGTTGTAGTATGCTGAGTGAGTTAGCTATCATTTTTCGAGTGAATGAGTTGAAGGATAACTCTGGATCCCGAGCGTCTGGTTAGCCGAGTGTGGCTTCTCGCTCCAGTGAACAGGGTACTCGCTCCAGCGAGTGTGGACTTGGGAAGGCTTTTGCGTTGGCATCGCTTAAGCGAATCGTGCCTCACCCGAGCGACTGGAGCTGTTTTGCTCAAGCGTGTGGGATCGCGCTTAAGCGAGTGGATGCTGGTGTTGGGCTTCGCTTGAGCATCTCCTTTTTCTGCTGTTGCATTGTCATATCTCGCTCAGGCGGCGTTGGACCTCTCTTGAGCGAAGGTATACTATTTGGTCGGGTTTGAATTATTGTGCTTCCGTTGATTGCCGAATGGGTGCCTTGTTCTTCTTTACCTTTTATTCTATATTTTACCTGGTTGTTTTATGGCCTATTTTGGTTTATTAAAGTTTGGAAAAAAAAATAATTTTCTTTGTCCCGGGTTTGTTTTATTTTAAATTTAGGATGTTTCACTTTTCACTATTTGGATTTACGAATCTGATACATCAAGCAAATTCAAAGCACTTGCTTGATGAATGGGCTCGCCTGTCAAGTAGTGCTTATGTCTTTTCCCATTTACTTTAAATGGTCTGAACTTTTCGCTCCATAACTCGACAGTCCCAAAGGGAAATACCTTCAAGACTCTAAATGGTCCTAACTATCGGGACCTCAGTTTACCTGAAAATAACCTCAATCTGGAGTTAAATAACAAGACTATATCACCTGGACTGAATGACCTCTGAAGGATGTGCCGATCATGCCAACATTTTATTTTTTCATTATAAATTCTACATTCTCGTACGTATCTAAACAGAGTTCCTCTCGTTCATTTAGCTCCAATAACCTACGCTCACCTGCAACCTTATGATCAAGATTAAACATTTTAATTGCCAAAAACAATTTATACTCATGTTTAACAGGCAAATGACAAGGCTTTCCATATACTAGTTTGAAAGGTGTGGTTCCAATAGGGGTTTTATATGTGGTGCGATACGCCCATAAGGAATCGTCTAATTTAATAGACCAATCCTTATGTGACGTATTGACCACCTTTGGGAGAATATTTTTTATCTCCCTATTGGAAACCTCAACCTGACTACTAGTTTGAGTGTCATAACATGTAGCAACCTTATGCCTCACTCCATATTTTTTTAGGAGGGCCTGAAAGGTTTTTTCAATAAAATGAGACCCTCCATCACTTATGACACATTTTGGAACCCCAAAGCTTGGAAATATTATTCTTTTAAGAAGTTTAATAACAGTTTTAGCATCAGAATGGGGTGAAGCAATGACTTCCACCCATTTAGATACGCAGTCAACCGTTACTAACATAAATTGATTTCTGAATGAAGAAGGAAAATGTCCCATGAAATCAACACCCCACACATTAAATAACTCAACCTCTAAAATGCTGTGAAGTGGCATTTCATGCCGCTTACCAATGTTACCTTCTCTTTGGCAAGCATCACAAATCAGGACATACTTACGCACATCCCTAAAAAGGTGTGGCCAGTAGAACCCAGCTTGCAACACTTTCGAGGCGGTCTTGGATGTACTCATATGGCCTCCACAGGAAAGAGAGTGGCAATGGTCTAAGATGGCATGAACTTCATCCTGAGGAACACACCTCCTAATCAAACCATCTGCACATTGCTTGAAAAGGAGGGGATCATCCCAATAATAATGCTTGATATCTACAAAAAACTTTTTTTGCTGAAAACCAAGGTTAGGATGTAAAATGCCACATGCAAGAAAATTAACAAAATCTGCATACCAAGGCACTTGTTGGACACTAAGACTCAGTAGTTGTTCATCCAGAAAAGACTCATTGATGGGAACAACATCACCCATCTCATCTTTTTTGGATGACAACCTAGATAAATGGTCAGCAACAAGGTTCTCAGTACCCTTTTTATCTTTTATCTCTAAGTCAAATTCTTGCAAAATCAAAATCCATCTAATTAGCCTAGCCTTTGCTTCTTTTTTATATAAAAGATACTTGATGGCAGAATGGTCAGTATATACAGTAACCTGTGAGTCTACCAAGTATGATATAAACTTATCAAAAGCAAAGAGAATAGCCAATAATTCCTTTTTAGTGGTAGAATAGTTTACCTGAGCTTCATGAAGTGTATGACTAGCATAATGGATCACATGCAGCTTCTTATCCTTCTACTGCTCGAGCACAGACCCCACTACGTGATCACTAGCATCACACATCAACTCAAATGAGAGTTACCAATCAGGGGGTTGTACCACAAGAGTAGAAATCAAAGCTTGTTTAATCGTGCAAAAAGCCTCAAGATAAGATGAGTCAAAAACAAAAAGGGATATCCATACCTAAAAGGTGAGTGAGGGGCTAGGTGATTTTTGAAAAATCTTTAATGAACCGTTGGTAGAAACCGGCATGTCCAAGAAAGCTTCTTATACTTTTCACGTTTTTAGGTGGAGGCAATTTTTCAATAACCTCTACCTTAGCCTTATCCACCTCAATACCTCTTTCCGACACCAAGTGTCTGAGTACTATACCTTCCCTTACCATAAAATGGCACTTTTCCCAGTTTAGGACCAAATTAGTCTCTTCACAACGCTATAAAACTTGGCAAAGATTTGTTAAACAGTTATCAAAATCAAAGCCATATACTAAGAAATCATCCATAAAAACCTCCATCACATTCTCAATCAAATAAGAAAATATGGTTTGCATACACCTTTGAAAAGTCGCAGGTGCATTACAAAGGCCAAAAGGCATACGCCTATATGCATACATTCCATAAGGGCAAGTGAAGGTAGTTTTCTCTTGATCAGATGGATGGATGAGGATTTGATGAAAACCTGAGTACCCATCCAAATAACAGAAATAAGAGTGCTTAGCAAGCCTCTCAAGCAACTAATCAATGAAAGGAAGAGGGAAATGATCTTTCTTTGTGGCGCTATTTTGCTTTCTATAATCAATGCACATACGCCACCCAGAAACTATCCTAGTAGAAATTAGTTCCTGTTTATCATTTTTCATAGTAGTTATCCCTCCCTTTTTAGGTACCACATGAACTGGACTTACCCACTTGCTACTAGCAATAGGATATATGACACCAACATCAAGCAATTTCAAAATTTCCTTCTTAACCACTTCTTGCATTTTTAGATTTAGTCTCCTAAGTGGTTCTATTGTGGGCCTACTCTCATCCTCTACAGTTATCCTATACATGCAAAAGGAAGGGCTAATCCCTTTTATATCATCCATTGTATAACCAATTACCTTTCTATATAACCTAAGTTATTTCAAAAGCTTCTTAGTTTCACATGGATTCAAGTCAGCATTTACAATGACAGGATATATAGAGTAGGGTCCAAGAAATTTATACCTCAGTGAAGCCGGTAAAGGCTTCAATTCAACAGTTGAGCTTACCACTTTCTCACACATGACTTCAATATCATGTTTAAGCGGGGTGTTTTCTTTGAAACAATCTGATGTTCCTGCAGGCTCAATTAATAAAGCAGATTCAAGTGGATCCTTAGGAAGAGTTTCTTTCTTCACCACTTGGTTAATAAAATCCATACAACAAACATCATCAAAAGGTTTCTTTAAAGCATCTTTCAAACCAAAATCTACCTTTTGATCTCCAATAGTCAAAGACAATTTTCCATTTTTAACATCTATTACCGCACCTGTGGTTGCCAAAAATGGCCTGCTTAGAATAATAGGGATCATAGAATCCTCATCCATTTCCAAAATAACAAAGTTGGTAGGAATGAAAAATTTACCTACTTTAATAGGTACATCTTCTAAAATACCTATAGGATATTTAACAGACCTATTCGCTAATTACAATGATATCCTAGTAGGTTTCAGTTCACCCAATCCTAATTTCTCAGCAATAGACAATGACATTAAACTGACGCTAGCTCCTAAGTCACATAATGCTCTATCAATGGCCATGTCAATAATTACACAAGGGATAGAAGAACTACCTGGATCCTAAAGCTTGGGTGGTATCTTCCTTTGGATCAAAGCACTGCATTCCTCAGTGAGTGCTACTATACCATCTTTCTCTAATTTCCTTTTATTGGATAAGATGTCCTTTAGGAACTTTGCATATATCGACATTTACTACAAGGCATCTGTAAAAAGAACATTAACATAAACTTCTTAAGAACTTCAAGAAACTTACCAAATTGTTTATCAAGCTTGGCCTTGGCCAAATGCTGAGGATATGGAATTGGAGGCTGATATGGTTTCACCTCCTCCTTATTTTCACTTTGTTTCTCTTCTTCAATTTCGGGATGAGAGTGAGAATTTTTCCCCTTCTTCTCTTTCTTGGCCTCCTCTTTAGTCATGCCAACCAAACCATCATACTGTGTACCACTCCTAAGAGTGATAGCCATGGTGTGATTGGATGGTCCCGTTTCGGGCTTTCTAGGAAAGATTCCTGGCATTCTCTAAGAGGATGAGGCTTGCTAAGCAATTTGGTTCTCCAACATTTTATTATGGGTGGCAAAAGTGTCCACCTTGGAGGTTGGCTTCTTAATAGCATCGGAGAACTCATCATTTTGTTTTAACTGGGTGGTCACAAAGGTCTTCATCAAGGACTCCAGCTTAGATTTTTACACAATGTAGAGTCCTTGTGGTTGTCGGAAATTACTCGGATTGCCTTGATAGGGAGGTGGTCGGTTTTGGAAACCAGGTGGTCCTTGTGGATGCCGAAAATTATTGCCATAATTTCCACTATAGTTCCCAATAGCATCCATTTGTTGCATCTCTAGTGGTTCTGGAGTAGTAGTCACTCTAAGCTGACATCCTGAAATGGTGTGACCTGAAACACCACATAGCTTACAAACAAGATTAGAAGTACCTATTCCTAATTTATCAAATTTATCAATTTTAACCGATATACTTACCTAGAGTTTTATTCAGTAAACTCCTTTCTGAAGACCACTAGTATATGTTTTAGGCAACCTCTTCAATGAGATTGTAACCTTCCTCCATGTTTTTACTCATGAAGGCAACACCAGCTACAACATCTAAGGTTACTTTCTAATTCAGTGTGAGCATATTGTAAAATATATGCCGGTCAACCAGCGTTCAATTCCGTGATGTTGGTATTCCTGGAGTATTTCCTTGTACCTTTTCCAGGCGTCATACAAGGTCTCATCATCTTCTTGAGCGAAAGTGATGATCTGCTACCTCAACTGATCTGTCTTGCTCCTTGGATAGTACTTATTGATGAAAGCGTGTGAAAGTTGCTCTCATGTAGCAATAGATCCCTCCGGAAGTGAGTACAACCAAGCTTAGGCTTTATCCCTCAATGAGAACGGGAAAAGCCTTAGCCTGATCGCATTATTAGACACTCCATTCACCTTGAGTGTGTCACAATATTCAAGAAAAATCTATAAATGGAGGTTTGGATCTTCCAACGGCAATCCACCAAATTGGTTTTGCTGAACCATTAAGAGTAAAGATGGTTTTAGCTTAAAATTATTTGCCTCAATGGTAGGTCGTGTGATACTAGGCCGCCTGCCCATTGAGTTTGGTGCTACAAAATTGCGTAGTGCTCTGTTGTTGAGATCTTTCATTTATGCTTGACTCGTTGGACTTGAAGGTTGGTGCCTGTTTTTTTTAATGCGTGTCCTAATAGTTATGATCTTTTGAAGAGTTCTTTCAATCTCAGGATCAAATATATGCTCAAAGCTGTCACTTTTTCACATAAAAGAACCTGCATAAATTTATAAACAACAAAGAAAAACAAGTGTAATTCTGTAGTAAAATTGAAATAAAACAGAAAAATGCAGAAAATGCAGACTAGTCTAATCAAACATCGCTTAGCCAATATTAGGGAAAACACAATCCCCGCCAATGGCGCCAAAAACTTGATAGCCAGCCGCAAACGCATAGGGTATTAAAGTAATAAAAATATATCGTTCCCACAAGTATTGTGCCCAAGTCCTAGTTATAACGGTGGTTTAATTATCTAGTGGAATTGATTAAAATGAATTACCCAAATGATTGTGAACAGTAAATCAGAGAGCAGAAAATTTAACGTCTTTTACAAATGAAAATCGAAGCAAGTTTGGGAAATTGAATCAAAGGTAAATCTTGGGGTATTAAGGGTTTATATGCCAGTATTAAAATTAAAGGTTACTTGCCTATCCAATTATACAATTACGTTCCTGAGGCAGATTCCCCTAAGTTAATTAATACCTTTCTTTTGAAAGCCTATTAACGTGCCTAATTCCCAAAAATTTGTTAATTAGGCCTTTTACGTTCCATGGAAATCCGATTAATCCCTCAAACAATTTCACTTACCGTCGTAAATGAAAATCATAGGTTCAATTTAGATATTTTTGAAGTACATGCCAATCTCTCGATTACCCATATAATTTGTGATCATCTGCACTTATCTCTAAGTCTTACAGAAGCATTAGGTATACATAAATTGAATAGAGATTGAAATCAAATGAATTGGAATACAAAGAAAAATTACTTGTAACACATAGGCATACTACATCCTTAGCCCCAAGAAAAGAGTTTAATGTGCCATAAGGATTGTTGTGATCATGTCACACATCACTTAATCAATGCCAAACATAAAAGATATCGAAAGTGTAAACTAGGGATTCAGAAATTACAAATTAGTTCTCACTAGGATTGGTAATTCTTTATCCTAAATCTGCAGATTCGATTGCCCGTGATGAATTTGACTCTTGATTTCTAATGAAATCTTCCCAAAGAGTTCTTCAAAATATCCAAAAGGTATGTCAAAATCTGTCTATCTAGAGATGTCCCCAAATCCCCTAGAGTGCCCATTTAAATTCTTAAACAATTGAAAGATTTAGGCCTCGTAGGGGACAACCATAGCTAGTGGTTCGGGTTCTGTTCCTTTATAAAAAACAAGGCCAACCACGGCAGTGGTGTGTTCTGACTTACTTTGCTTCGCTCCACAGTGCCAACCACTGGCAGTGGTGGCAACCACGGCCAGTGGTGTTGATGCTGATGCTGGTTTACCCTTAAACAGAGCCAACCACAGCCAGTGATAGGTAACATGGCTAGTGGTTAGTTTTGCCACCAATTTCCTCTTTTCTAGTGCTAACCACGGCCAGTGGTTGGCCACCACTGGCTATGGTTTCCTCCAACCTTGCCAAGATGCACTCCTAAGGGTCTTAAAGGTCTCTTCTTTCATACATTTTTCCATTTCCCCTCAAAATAGACCTAGAACATCATTAATCCTGCAAAAATAGGAACAACCAAGCAGTATGTCTGGAAAGGAATCAAAATTAAAGGAATCAGGTAGAAACAATATGCAAAAACCCTAAAAACTAGACCTAAAAATAACCAAAAATAACACACAATGCACACTTATCAGTATGTTCGGTGATGGTGGTTATGTTAAGAATATTGACATAGTAAGGATGTGTAAGTAACACACTTGGGTATTTTGAAAATCTTTGAGATTTTTGCATATGTTTGGGTGCTATGGCTGAATGGCCTTAGATGGATATATGAGTACTCTGTGGCTTGGGATTGGATGAAATTTATTTAAATAAGGGTCTTGATGAACCAAAGTTTTATGTAAATCTTAATGGTTACTTTATTGATGGTAATTATGTGTGAGTGACTTGAATGATGCCTTGGTGAATTTAGAGGAATATTTTGTGCAAAAATGTTGTTTATGGCCCAAAGGGTGAAAGGTTTTGGATGATGACTTCAAGGTTGAAAAAATGATTAACAAAGTGGTCTGCATAATGTTTTGGGGGTTTACAAGGAATTTGGGTGTATGTTGTCTTATTGCTTAACGTGGACTCTTAGGTGTTTGATTGGTTATCTGTTATTGAAACAGAACGTTAAATGGTTTATATGATATCAAGAATAAATGTAAGGTTTGTTATGTGAAATAAAGTCAAGACCGTGACTTGTTGGTGATGAATGTGATGGTGTTTAAGGATTTGGAAATGTGAAGTGTTAAAGGCTAAAATAGGGGTGTTGAAAACAAAAATTAAAGAGATATTGAAGACTTGATTTTAAATGTCAAAAACCAAAATTTTAGAGTATTCCATTTAAATGCAGGGATTAAAACTTTTAAAAATAAACTTTTGTGAGGAATTGTTTAAAAGGAAGTTTTATAAATTTAATCCCTTAAGGGTCTTATGAAAATATTTACTTATTGGAAATTCTAGGAAGGCTCTAAATGAATCAGAGACTTTTAAACACAGTGTTGTCAAATAACTATTAATTTAAGACTGAAGAAACTTTATGTAAGTTAAAAGAAAAGAAAACATTGGTTTTGTTAAAGGAAGTTTCTTTTTGATACTAAGATAATGCAAGAACTTGAATTTTTGATCAAGGAAACGAGAAATAGATTAAAGTTAGATTCTTAGAATTTAATTAATTTAATGAAAATTTTATGGTAACCGAGTAATCAAAACAAGTCATTATGGGATTTGAAGTTTCTAATGAATGGATTAGAATAAGGGAAAGTGTAACATCCCAATTTTGAAGTTAATTACCGAATGAAATAAACCATTAAGACCTTGATTTCAAAGTGGGAAGATAATTGTTAATTATAATCAATTTAATTTAAGGAATAATGACAAATTAATTTAGTTGGTAAAAGATGGCTGCTTGTGATTAGTGAGTCACGTGAGTGGACTGCGATTCACGTTTTCCCATCCTACTTCCTTCTCTTCGCATGCATATACATATACCCTGTATCACCGTGATATTCATCCTTCCTTACTGCTTCATCCTCTCTTTTCTTCTTCTTCGTCTTCATCCTCTTTTCTTCCCCTATTTTTATTCTTCGTTTCTGGGGATCACGACGACGGTACTGGAGAAAGGTCATAGCCCCTCCGACTGGTGAAGGACGATCACTAAAGCAGAGGAAGAACAACTCCCCATCCCCGAGCCGATTGCAGGGTACGACGGTGCGAAGGGGGACTGGACGAGTCAGAAAGGGCGTCAGACCAAACGTCAGAGAGCAGAAGAGCTTCTTGAGTTCCTTCGGTAGGTAGGGGGCGCTTGCATGTCAAATGCATGGTCCACGAATGGTACCGGATGAATGTACTGCTTTAAGTGTGTGTATGTGTCTGTGACGACTGTGTATTATGCATAATTGTTGATCTTGGACTCCATGTGTATGATAGTAGTATCTTGTTAATAGTTATACAATAATTGCATGCAATCAAGATGGTGGTAATGTAGTCTGTTGTCCTTTCTGATATAGACGAGTATGATGCACGGTTCTATTACTATTAATACCGTGAGACATGAATGTGTGGCTGTTAGTTGATTCGTCCGATGTTATTACTCTGAACTGTTGATTGTTGTGCATGCTGGTGTGATTGACAAAGTAAATATAGGGACTATATTGAATCGGTTTTCTACCTTGGTGGTTACGAAGGAGGTATCAGTTGAGTAACGATGCTTGCTGGTAAAACGCATAAGTTGCATGTGTAGGAATGGGGTGACCCGTGGAAGGTCAAGAGCCCCGAAGGAATGGCTTCCAGCTACAGACCTTGGCTAGATCCTGTGAGAGCTCGTGGTAGCCGTGGGAGCTAGAGATGAGTCTCGAGACGTCAATGGGAGGCCGGTACCACGCGGGAAGAGCTGATGGACGAGCGGCCAGTAAGGGGGAAACTGTAACTGAAAGTCATTACTTAAGTCGGATCCGTAGACATGCATGTAGATATGATGTTGATTAGGAAAGTACGCGTGGCATGTGTTGGGTGTTATGAATGAATTCCGAGTGTGCGGATGCATGTGTATGTGTGAATAAGGTGAACTTTATGTAGTATGTATGTGAGTGCATGTTATTGATATTATTCTAATTTGCATGGCCTTAGTTTAATCCGAATGCGACCGAGTGAACGTAAGTGTGCGTACTGACACTGATACCGAGTCATTGACTGTCATTTTATATGTAAAAGCTCACCCCTACTGTGGCTACATTTTTCAGTGAATATCTCTCGGAATGAAGGATGAAGGAGGAGCTGAGTGCAGAGCAGAGCATCCGAGCGCTGTTGAATATATGTGTATATGTATATACTGTATATAAGATCTTGTTAAGCCTTGGCCGGCTCGTATTTTGGTTTTAGTCCCTTACTTTAGAACTTGAACCCTCTTGGGTAGAGAGAACATGATGATGCATTTGTAATTATTTAAATACATCCTTATATATATATTGTGTGTTTATCCTATGCTATGAGTGATGTCCGAGTGATAAATATGGGTGTACAGGTATACTTTCCGAGCGTATGAGGTCGGTGTGACTATGGGTAGAAGCGGAGCTAAGTTGTTGTTGGGGAAAGCGAGATAGGGAGATATTCCGAGTGATGAGGAGTCGGATAGCACCGAGTGAGTGAGGTCATATAGCCTGGAGCGGGAATTGGTTTGAATTCTTTAAGTGATATCTGTGAGATTTTCCCGAGTAGAGATTAATCAACGATTTCCGATTGAGAATCCGCCGAGTGAGAGTTCACCGACTAGGGAACGACGCCTAAGACTCTAAGTGGGCCCATAGTAATAAATTAGCAAGTAGCTAGAGAACCCGAGCACGCCTTGACTTAGTGGGAAAGTCAGAGTAGGAAATATTATGGTCACCAGTGAAAAGTGAGTGAAATGTCCCGAGTGGCGTGATGGGCATGAAAGTTATTCCGAGTGAGAAGTCTTCATGGATTCCGAGTGAGCGGCTTGGGGATCATTTTCGGGTTGCCAATATATATATATATATATATATACATAATCCGATCGAGTGAAGCCACGGAGTATGATAGGCTGTCTGGATGAAACTAGTATGTATTAGGGTCAATCCGAGTGAATTAAGAAGTGGACCTTCCCGAGCGAACCATACGCATGAAATCTGAGTGGGGAAAATACCGAGTGGAGTGACAGGATGCCGAGTGTAGTTTTGCTTAAGCGCTTCCCCTTTCACGGTGCATTTTCCCATTTCCCTTGTCTTTTTCCACCCTTTTTCCTTGTTGCGCCCGGTTTTGTTATTCGAGCAGATTATGAACGGTTTATTAACTTTAGAATTTGGAAAAATTCCTCTGTTGGTTTAATTTATTTAATTAAAAATGAAGGTGTTACAGAAAGGAAATTATGGGTAAAGATTTATTTAAAACTAAATTCCTCTAAAAAGGATTAAAATCTCAAACTAAAAGATTTTGGTGTAAAGAGTGTTCGTGAAAATAAGGGTAGTTCAAGCGTGAGTTAAGCAAAAAGATTTAATAAGATTATAGAGAAATAAGTGTGTCAGTGATTCATCCTTTGGATAATGGTTACGATTAGTGTGATGCTCTTGAATAACTATATGAAGTTGTGTATATGTTAGCTTGAAATTTCTCTGTGTTGTGATTTTGATGAATTGACTTGATGCATAAGCATGTAAGATATCAATTTTATGAACAAGATGTACTGTACTATTAAAAATTTGTTAAATGAATGTAGTGGCACTATGTTGATTAATAGAATGTGTTTGTGGGATGTTACCATGATTTGTGTAACCAGATAAGATTGATTATATGAATATGTTTGTGTGAATACTAAATTTATGATATTGAATGATGAAAAAATCAACGAAAATAAATTATAAAATGAAAAGATAGGTAAAGTTTCCGGTAGGGTCCATGAAAGAGATAGGAATGTTATGATGATGTAGGCACGATAACTTTACCCTTGATGTTGTAATAATTTGAAATTTTTTATGAAAGGTTGGCGAACTATGTGTTGGAAATAAAAACGAGTTATGAATAAGCGATGGTCATTGTCCTTAATAATAAAAGGATATGTTTGAGAAAGAAGGAAAAATGGTATGTTGATGGTTTTAAATTATTTTCCATTTTTGATAAGTTTTAATATTTTCTCTATTTAGTAAGAGTGGAATTTTAAGGATTTAAGTGGTTTTAGTTTTGAAAATTCAAGCTGGATTTTCTAAAAGACATGTGTCTTGTAAGCTCCTCCTATGAAGTGTTCAATTATTGTTTTAAAATCTTTTTGATGTTCCCTTTTAATTTAAAGTAGAGAGTTGATTTTGAGTTTAGGAAAATTAACCAATTTGAGAAATGTTTTTCAAAGATTAAGATGTTTTGGAGAATGATGATAAGTGTGCCTTAAGGACAATGACCTGGTGATGTAAGGACCCTACTCGGTAACTTTATAATGGTAATGATGCTGATAATAAATGGTAAGAGTGCTAAGTATTCATGCATCATTGCATTTGTGGTGAGTTGGTGTTATGTCGTGGCCAATTGCATTAGAGTGTAAGGGGTACACTGGAGAACGTGCACATTTCACGTTTAGAAGAAACCTCAGGAGACCTCCAGGTTTCAAGCGTCCAGATGGCTTGGGTTTGCACCCTAATGCTGGATAATCCGTGGCCAACCAGGAGTACTTCAGTGTGAATGAACATTTATAAGGCTATGTGGCATGAGTTCTAGTTGTGTTACCATGTCAAGGACGTGAAGTTTAGATCCATGATGATTGGGACTAGTTATATACCCCTAGCAAAGAACTCGAAAGGACTCTAGCCGCACTGGTATACCACGAAGATCATTCCTCTCATGTGGACGTATTGGAGAGATGATATTGTTGATGATGATGATGATAATGATGATAATGATGAGGTTGATAAGGTTGAGTTAGTGGGTCTCATTGGCATCATGAGGTTTAAATGAAAGAAAAGAGACATAATGAACCTAACTCATGCGTAGCGTCCTTGGTTGACTAATTGCATTGATGATGAGAACTTGGTTGGTAGTTAATAGTGGTAATCGTGACTTATGTACCAGGGGTATGATGATTCATATGGTTAATAAAATTATGAAAGATGGTGTTTATGACTGGATCTGTGAAATCATATATCTTAATGTTTGCTTATATGTGAAATGGTGATTTGTGAATAAGTGTGGTGCGTGCTATGTATAATGAGACAATTAATGTATAGGAGCTAGTTAATCTTAAATCGATGATCGTTATGCTATATGCCTGTGTCATCTGTGTATTAGGATGGGTAGAGTAGGCTATACAAAGCATGATGAGACTCAAATTAACTAGGGTGTGCCTTTATGGTAGATATATATATATATGTGTGTGTGTGTGTGTGTGTTATATTTAGGAAAATGTTTAATAATGATGAATATATGAGATGGTGATTATAATGATAGGGAGTAGGACTACAATAAAAAATAATGAGTTACATTGTAATTATAGTTACAAATTATGTTTTTATTACAATTAGTAGTGAAAAGACAACAATATTAATGGGCAACTATATGAAATGTCTATCTATGAGGGAAATTACCTCGTCTTTAGTTGATTTGTGTGAAGGCATAATAAGCATAAGGTTTTGGAAGGTATCAATAATGACATAATTTCCCTTGTATGAATGAGACTGGACCTCACCCCTTTATATATGCACTCTAGGTGGTAAAAGATAGGCTATAGAAGAGATGTCATACGCAAGAAAGTTTACCTTCAACTCCTAAAGATTTTCCAGTCAAGCCGGATGTGTAGGCTATGAGATCTCCCTCTCTTAGGATAGATGTTGAAGAGCTCAAAGACTTAATCCAAGGGAAAGAAGAGTCACATCACCTCTGTGGTTTGATCCCCACTTCGCAAGTTATGGATGATGAGCGTGGGGGATATTCCAGAGCATCCAACACTAAAAAGGGACCATATAGCAACGAAAAAACCCATAGCTAACAAGTAGCAATCCATCGTTAAATGGGATCAACGATGGAGTCAGTTACAAAAAACCTCCATTGCTAAAAGCCTGATCGCTAACCAATCAGCGATGGCAAATGACAACTGTGGCAAAGGTTGTGACGACAAGCTCTCGTCACTGAAAGGTGACATATTGGTGGTCCCCTTTGTGATCATCGTTGCTTCAGTACTAAATTAGTGACTGTAATGACGTCATCACTGGATAATTAAAGTATCTCCATTGTTGTCTCCGTCGTTAACTGAAGGCTATTTTAGCGACTGTATAGACGTCGTAGCTAATAGGATGACGAGAGGTCGTCACTACTACGGTCGCTGATATGAACCCAAGGTAGCGACAGGAAGTTGCCATAGCTAATACGTTGACGAGAATTGGTCGTTAACGTCGTCGCTACAAGGAACCAAGCTCAGTGACGACCTCAGTTCCGTAGCGATATGGTTGATGGGATCCCGTCGCTATTATGGTCGATAAGTTATGACCACTTTAGCACGGCCTTGTCTACTGTCGATAATGTTCACCACGATAACAACGACAGATTTCTGTCGCTAATAGTTAAAATAATTTTTTTAAAATATTATTTTCATATAATATTATAGGTTTAGGTTTTATTATAGAGTATATTTTATAAAGTTGGATTAAATATTTTTATATATAAAATTATATATGATTTTTTATAATGCTTTTATTATTTAACCGACGCATATATAGGCTGGTAATAAACAAAATAAGATAAATAGATATAAAAATAATGATTAAAAAATAGAATCAAATAAAAAATGTAAATAACCCAAAATTGATTTACAACTCTAACAACAACAAAATAAATACAAAAATGTGTAACGATAAAAAAGAATAAATACAAAAATTAGTCCATCAACCGGGGGATCCTGGGCTGGTGGGTTTGGCTAGGAAGTAGAGCCTGGGCTGACTCGAGACCCAAAAGACTCCATCAACTGGCAGATCAGGGGTCCATCTACCTGTGTCTGTGCTCCTCTGCTAGCTTGATGTTCAGGTTCTGAATAACCTGAAGAACATCTACAGGCACCTTCCTCGTCTTGGCGATATGGGTCTAGATCCCACCAAGGCCAAACACCCTTTTTCTTGTTGATGCCTCTGACAACCTCTAAATAAATGGCATTATCATCGATAGAAGAAAAGGTGGGAGGTGCCTCCCCATCAGGTGTTTGAGCGGCTAGCTCAGCCTCCTTCCGAGCTTGCATGGCCAAGTATGCCTCCTATATATGTAAAAGATAAATCAAATAAATTATATGTAAATCTATAAAAAAATCTCAAAACATATGTAAGTTTAAATAAAGTACCACCATCTCAGTGGTCTTCTGGTTAACCCAGTCACCAGTCTTGTTCTTCTTGGTGATTTGCATCACCTTGAATAGCAAAGGCTTATAATGTAACATCCCAGTTTTGAAGTTAGATACCGAATAAAAATTAAATAATAAGAAAAATTGAAAGTAAAGAATTAGTTGTTAATCATAACCAATATAGCCTGAGAGTTAATGACAAGTTAATTGGACTTAATTGATAGGATGTAGCTGTCTGTGATTGGCGGAAGGTGTGAGTGGTCTGCGACTCACTCTTTCCCATCCCACTCCTTTCCCCCTCGCATGCGTATATAGGTGCGTATTCAGTATCACTGTGGGTGCAAACAACTTCTCCCACTACTCCATTCTCTCTTTTCTTCTTCGTCTCCATCTTCTTTCCTTTCCCCTGTTTCTATCCGTCACGACGACAGTGCGGGAAGAAGGTCAGAGCCCCGGCAGGTGAAGGACGATCGTAAAGCAGAGGAAGAACAACACCCCAACCCCGAGCCAAGTGCAGAGTGCGACGGAGTGGAGAAAGGCTGAACGAATCAGTAGAGGGGCGTCAGATTCAACGTCAAAGAGCAGAAAAGCTTCTTGAAGTCCCTTTCGTAAGTAGGGGGTGCTTGCATGTTAAATGCATGGTCCACGAACGGTACCGGATGAATGTTCTGCTTGAGTGTATGTGCATGTGTTTGTGATGATTGGATCCTATGCATGATTAGAGATTCTGGATTCCGTGTGTTTTATAGTGGTTGAACAATAAATGCTTGTGATCTAGATGGTGGTAAAGTAGTATGTTAGTATTGATAATAACGAATGATATGCATGGTTCTATCCTTGTTAACGCTGTGAGAATATGAATGTGTGCTTGTTAGTTGATTTGTCAGATGCTATTACTTGATTGCTGATGGTTGAACATATTGGTGTAAATAATAAAAGCGAATAAAGGTTGCATCGAATCTGTTCCTACTTAATGGTTACGAAGGAGGTATCGGTGATGTAATGACGCTTGTTGGTAGATGCATTTAGCTGCATGTGTAAGAGTGGGGCGACCCGTGGAAGGTCAAGAGCCCCGAGGGAATGACTTCCAGTTACAGACCCCGGCTAGATTCCGAAGGAGCTCGTGGTAGCCGTAGGAGCTAGAGAAGAGTCTCGAGACGCCAATGGGAGGCCGGTACCACGCGGGAAGAGCTGAAGGACGAGGGGCCAGGGGAGGGGAAAACTGTAACTGAAAGTCATCACTCGAGTCGGATCCGCAGGCATGCATGTAGATATGAGGTTGATTAGAGTAGTACGTATAACGTGTGTGGAGTGTTATGAATGGTTTCCGAGGGTGGGGAATACCTGTATGTGTTGTCTGTGTGTCTTAAATGTCATTTTCCAGTGTCTAACTTTAATTAATTTGAAAACGATTGAATGGATGTGAATGTGCATGCTGACACTGATGCCGAGTCCTTGATTGTCATTTTACATGTAAAAGCTCACCCCTGCAGTGGCTACACTTTCAGTGAACATCTCTCGAAAAGAAGGATGAAGGAGGAGCGAGTGCAGGACAATGAATCAGAGCGCTATTGGAACATATATCTACATGTGTATATGTGTATATGTGTATATGTATAAATACTGTGTATAACGTTTTGTTAAGCCTTGGCCGGCTCGTGTTTTGGTTGTAGTTCTTACGTTAAAACTTGACAGCTTTGGGTAACAAAAGTCATGATGAAGTTTTTGTAATTATATGAATGTTTTCATTTATACAAGTATATGTTGTGTGTTCTTCTATGCTGTAAGTGAGGTTGAGTGGTGAAGAGGACTGTATGAGGATGTCTTATGAGCGTAGGGTAATTATAATCTGTGTGATTAAATGGTGGTATGCCGGGTGAGTCAGTCGCTAGCTTCCGAATGATTATAGGCCTGAGGATTTCCGAGTAAATGTAAGTATGAAATCCCGAGTGAGGAAGAGTTGATATTTCCGAGTGAAAACCTCGAGTGATTCCCTTTTGAGAGAGGAGTTCGGATGGTGGTTTAGAGTGGATTGGATCTTAAGTTTAAAGTATCGATAACCGAGTGAAAGATGTGAAGTCCGAGTGAGAAGGAGTTCTGGAATCCGAGTGGGATAACCCTCACTTCCCGAGTAGAGTATGAGTGTCGCCGTATGGATAAATTTGGAGGGCTAAGTTATGGAGTTCCGAACGACTAGAACGGTTCGCCCAAGTGTGAGGACTTGCGCTGAAGCGAGTAGGTGTCAGTGTGGAACACCGTCCAAATACCCTTCCCCTCCGTTGTTACGTTAATGCATCCCAGATAACGGTGTTGACCCCTACTTGGGCGTTGTGGTTGAGTCCGCCCAGACGTTGTCATACCCAGTTGAATTGGGCGGAATGAGTTCAGGTCCCCCTTTCCTCCAAACTAATACACATGTGCATCTCCCTTCCCTTACCTGTTTCCCTATGCTGAACACCTAGTATTTCTTTGAGGAAGGGTTAGTCCCGTAGAAACGAGTGAAGACCGGTATGGGGTTTCTTTTGTGAATTCCCTCTCCATCCGCTGTTGCATGGCCATACCCCGCCTAGGCGGTATCAGATCTCGCCTGAGCGAGCCAACGATGTTGTGTAATCCGCCCAGGCGCTAGTGTGTTACATTAAACCAAATGAACCGGTTCCAGTCTTAGCTTTTCTGTCATTTGCCATATGTGTGTGAATGCTCTCTATTTTCCCTTGCCTACCTCTTCCCTTCTATGTTGAATAAGTTGTGGCTGTTTTTGTAAAGAAAAATAAAAAAAAATTCCCTCATTGTTTTGGAATTATCATTTGCAAAGATTAGGGTGTTACATTTTGGTATCAGAGCAGACCGAAAGGTCCAAGGCCAAGGTATGCTTACCGAGTGTAAGCGGTTGTGTGTTTTCTGACTAAATGGTCATAATTGTTGTGATGTTAGTTGAACCTGATTGATATTGGCTTGAGGATAGGAGGTTGTTTCCTCCTGGTCCGATTGTGTGTGTAACCTGGAAGAATGATATAACGTGCTAAGCTATTGAATGTTAGACTGAGAACCCGATCGGTAGTAAGTGGCTCGGTATACTTATCCTCGAATGTCGATTTCAGGATAAAGAATGACGCATCGCCAAAGCATGGAGGCTATAGCCACAGCATTCCAACGCTTTGCAGACGTGTTTGAAAGGAAGGGCCAGACTCGAGCTGAGGATGGCCACGTGCTGGACCGCTTCCTGAAGAGGAAGCCGAGTGAGTTTCAGGGAGGACGTAATCCGGAGGCAGCTTTTAAATGGACTCAGGAACTGGAGAGGATTTTTGGGGGTCTTCGTTGTACCGAGGCCCAAAAGGTAGAATGTGCAGTATATATGCTGCGAGATGAAGCGGAGAACTGGTGGAAGATAGCCAGAAGCCGATTCCCTGATGATGAAGCTCAGCTGACATGGAACGATTTTAAGACATGCTTCTTAGAGAAATACTTCCCCGACACAGTGAGGAGTCGGAAGGAGCTGGAGTTTATGGAGTTGAAGCAAGGCTCCATGACTGTGGAAGAATACGCGACGAGATTCGAGGAGTTGTGCCTATTCTACCCACCCTTCCAACAACCTGGGACGGAGAGCTCGAAGTGCCTTAAGTTTGAGAATGGATTAAGATCAGATATTAAGAGGGCCTGCAGATACCATGAGATACGGAGTTTCCCTGCATTCGTGAATAAATGTAGGATATTTGAAGAAGATGACAAGGCCCACTCGGGCCAGAGCAGCAGAGCCAACCAGTATCTGAGGCCTCAGCAGTCACGTTTCAAGAGGCCAGGGAACGTAGGAAGAAATGAACCCTTCACTAGATATCAGGGTCGTGGTGACCGAGGGAGACAGATGAGTGGACGACCCAGGTACGGTAAGTGCTTTAAATGTGGTGGCGACCACTTTGCTCAGAGTTGCAATGATACCGATGTTAAGTGTTTTCACTGCAGGAATAGGGGACATATTCGCCCTGACTGCCCCCAACTCCGTCAAACAAATGCTAGTGTGCGTCAAGGAGGGTTCCAGGTGAAGAGCAATAGGAATGATGGACAAAACTCACGGGGCGGAAACAACAGAGCTAGAGGGAATATGATGGTTGCCCCAAATATCAGGAGGAGAGACACTGACCAACCAGCCACTGGAAGAGTCTACGCCATCAACGCAGAAGAAGTCGCACAAGCAAATGACTTGGTACAATGTAAGTGCTCACTCGGTAGATACACACTTAGTGTAGTTTTTGATTCTGGAGCTACCCACTCCTTCATAGCTGATGAGTGTGTGAAGCGTTTGAAGTTACCGACTGTGTCTATGAATCGGACTTTAGAAGTGGCCAGCCCGACTGGCACTAATGTGTCCACATCGTCAATGTGCAAAAACGTAACGTTTGCATTATATGATCGGAGTTTCACCTTCGATCTGGTTTGCATGCCCCTAAAGGGTCTTGACATCGTGCTCGGAATAGATTGGCTTTCAGCCAATAAAGTGTTAGTAGATTGCAGAAATCGAAGGATAATTTTCCCAAGACAGCACCATGAGGACTGCGCAGCACAAGGTATAACTCAACTATTCATGATGCTTTGTCTAACCGAGGGCGAGAGTAACATCCGAGTGAACGAAATTCCGATTGTCTGCGAATTCCCAGAGATGTTCCCTGAGGACGTACCGAGTGTCCCTCCCAATAGAGAAATCGAGTTCTCTATAGACTTAATCCCTGGAGCCGAGCCAGTATCCAGTGCACCCTATAGAATGTCCTCAACTGAATTAGCCGAGCTGAAGAAGCAAGTGGATGAGTTACTTGGAAAACAGTTCATTAGACCTGTGTTTGAATATGTATACAGGTTCAAGGATGTTCAAAGATTTTGATAATAACAAAACACTCTTGAAGAAACCTATGCAAAAACAAAGATATGGAATCAGGTGCTAAGTAACAGCGAAGATAATCGATTATGTCACTTATGCTAATCGATTAGGAGCTTTCTGTTTGGAAGAAACTGCATCAGGATTGAAGCTAATCGATTATGGGAATGAAGATAATCGATTATGTACTTGAAGCTAATCGATTACAACCATCAAAAATGGGATTAAATGTATCAGGTATAATGCCTAATCGATTAAGGAAGCCATTCAATCGATTAGGAAGCCACTGGAATTAAGGTAATCGATTACAAGATATGCTAATCGATTAGGAAGCTGCGAAATCAAATTAAATGCATCAGGTATTGGTTCTAATCGATTACAGGAATTGAAATAATCGATTAGTGACTCTCTGACTTGAAGCTAATTGATTACAACGCGAGGGTGTAATCGATTACGCTAGTGGAAAAACACATTTAAGTGGGAAACCAGCTCATGTCTCCACCATACTTCAAATTTCCACTGAGTGCAACGGCTATGAAGAACGAAGGGCACACCTCAACAGCTATTTTGGCTCTATAAATTGAAGAGGAACACAAGCACAAACACATAACAAGAAGCTACAAATCCTTTACTCTATTTTGTGCCTTGTAAGCCCTATTTCTTGTATCTTGAAATACATTTGTATATCCTCTCATCTTGAGAGTTAGAATTGGTTAGAGCTTTCATTTGTGTATCTACTCTATTAAGAGAGTGTATTGATTGTAAACACAACACCAAACACAAGGGATTCACTCTAGGTTGAGTGGTTGTTCACTCTAGGTTGAGTGGTCACAAAGGTTGGGGTTCAACCTTTGGGTATTGAGAGATTGTGAGATTGGGTGGGTTGCCCTTTGCTTGTGAGGATTGAGTTCTTGAGTGAGGGACACTTGGAAGCTGCAATTGCTCAAAGCTTGTATCTCAAATCTTCAATAGTGAAATCCTCTAAGTGGGTTGCTTAGAGGCGAGACGTACACCGGATTGGGTGGAACTCGTTATATCGGTTTGCAAGCTTCTCTTCCTTACTCTTTTACTTTCATATACTGCATATTAATTGATTGGTGTTGATTGTTTGAGAAGAGCACACTTAAACTTGCTTAATTTGTTATACTTCAAATACTGCACACCAAGTGTTTGCTAAATTGCCCCAACAATATTTTCTTTTGTAGTGCATTGCATATCATCCCTTACTTGCTTTCATTTGCATACTCTCATAAACTTGGTTATAGAAATCAATTTCAAAGGTATTCCAAGCAAAAGTTTTATAACTCAATTCACCCCCCCTCTTGAGTATTGAGGCCACTTGAACAACAAGTGGTATCAGAGCTTGACTCTTGGTAGATCAAGCTTAACGGCTTCAAGAGACTAAATGGCCTTAAGTTCTCAAAATGTTTTTCCCGAGGGTGGTACGATAAACAGACCTCCCGCTTTCAGTGGGGAAGGGTATGCCTTTTGGAAAGAGAGAATGAAAATCTTCATTCAATCAATTGACTTGAAAATTTGGAATGCCATTGAAAATGGTCCTTATATACCAATACATACAGTAGATAGCAAAAATATCGAAAAACCTATAGATGAATGGACAAGCGAGGAAGAAAAGAAAGTCCAATATGGCTACAAGGCCAAAAATCTAATTACTGTGGCTTTAGGTCAAGATGAATTTTTTAGAATAATGACTTGCCAAACTGCTAAAGAGATGTGGGATACTCTACAAGTAACTCACGAAGGTACTAATGATGTAAAGGACTCTAAGATTAGTACACTAACTAGTCAATATGAGTGCTTTAGATTAAACTCTCATGAATCAATTGTTGATATGCAAAAAAGGTTCACTCTCATCATTAATCAACTCATTACACTTGGAAAGACTTACACTAACAAAGAGCTCATTCATAAAGTGTTGAAAAGTCTTAACAGAGAATGGCAACCGCTAGTTACCGCCATCAAACAATCTCCTAGCATAAACGAAATGTCTCTTGCCACACTATTTGGTAAGTTGCAGGAACAGGAACAAGAGCTGAAAGAATTAAAGATGGCAGAAGAGGAAGAAAAATCTTCCAAGAAAAAGGGTCTCGCTCTCAAGGCTACTTCCATGAATGAAGAAGAATCTGGAAGTGAACTTGATGAAGAAGAAGAGTTTGGACTATTTGTGAAACGCTTCGGGAAATTCATGAAAGGCAAACGCTTCCAAAGAAGCTTCAAAAACCCAAGTAAGAAACCTATCACTAAAGAAAATGCTTCCTTACCCAATTGTTTTGAATGTGGCAAGGAAGGGCACTTCAAGGCCGATTGTCCAAATCTTAAAAAGAAGGGCAAGGACAAACAAAGAAGAAGAAGAGCCTACATTGCTTAGGATGAGAACGATGTGAGTAGCTCCAATGATTCGGAAAATGAGGAAGCAAATCTTTGCTTAATGGCAAATCATCAAGAAGAGGATAATGAGGTAAATCTTCTTGACTTAGACAAAAATGAACTATTAGATGCTTTTGAGGAATTATATGATAAATTTGTAAAAGTCTCTAATAGACTTAAATCATCTAGGAAAACTAGTAATACCCTTGAAATGCATCTCATGGAAGTATGTAAAGAAAATGATAGCTTAAAAGAAGCACTAGAAAATGTTCAAACATGCTCTAAGAATAAACCATGTGATTTTGCAAAAAGATGCATTATGTTAGAAACCAAGGTTGAAGACCTAAATAGGACACTAGAAAAATTCACTAATGGAAGAGATAATTTGAATATCCTACTTGGGCAACAAAAATGCATGTTTAGTAAAACCGGTTTAGGATATGACCAAGAACATAGTAATCATAAAATGGAGAAACATTATAAAAATTTCTTTGCACCACCAAGCAAATCCTCCTCACCTTTTATGAAATGCAATCATTGTGGTTCTAAAGGACATAGTGCTTATAAGTGTAGTGTTAGGAAACTAGGACCAAAGGTTTTAAGAAAGGTGTGGGTTCCCAAAGGAACATCCCCACAAGCTAACCTAAAAGGACCCAACATAAAATGGGTACCTAGTTCTCTAAACTGATTTTGTTTTGTAGGTTTGCTTCAAGGCAAGCAACACCCATTGGTACTTGGATAGCGGGTGTTCAAAGCATATGACGGGAGACATAAGTAAATTTACATCATTCACTCACAAACGAAAAGGAAGTGTCACCTATGGAGACAACACTAAAGGAAGAATCCTAGGCATTGGAAATATTGGTAAGAATTCTTCCACATCCATAAATGACGTATTGTATGTTGAAGGCCTCAAGCATAATCTACTTAGCATAAGTCAATTATGTGACAAAGGATATAGAGTCTTATTTGAATCCAATTGTTGCATAATTGAGAATAAGCTAAATAAAGAGGTCAAATTTGTTGGAAAAAGAATTGATAACATTTACATGATAGATGTGGATAGTTTGTCTACAAATGATGAACAATGCTTTATTTCAAAAGAGGATGAAACTTGGCTATGGCATAGAAGAATAGCTCATATACATGTAGACCACTTGAACAAACTTGTTTCTAAAGATTTAGTAATTGGTTTACCAAAGCTTAAGTTTGAAAATAGATTTTGTGATGCATGTCAAAAGGGAAAACAAGTAAAGGCATCTTTTCAATCCAAAAACATTGTTTCTACTCAAAGGCCTTTACAACTTTTGCACATGGATTTATTTGGACCATCCAAAATCAAAAGCTTTGGAGGAAATTACTATGGTCTAGTTATAGTAGATGACTATTCTAGATATACATGGACATTGTTTCTTGCTCATAAAAATGAAGCATATCATGCATTCAAGAAACTTGCAAAGATTATCCAAAATGAGTGAAACTCAAAAATTGCATCCATTAGAACCGATCATGGGGGAGAGTTTGAAAATCAATCTTTCGAAAAGTTTTGCGAAAAACATGGTATCAATCACAATTTTTCAGCTCCTAGAACTCCACAACAAAATGGAGTGGTTGAAAGGAAAAATAGATCTTTAGTGGAGCTTGCTAGAACCATGCTAAATGAAAACAATATTGCAAAACACTTTTGGGCCGACGTGGTAAACACCGCATGTTATGTTATGAATAGATGTTTAATAAGGCCTATTTTAAAGAAAACTCCCTATGAGCTTTACAAGGGTAGAAAACCCAACATTGCATACTTTCATATTTTTGGATGTAAATGTTTTGTGCTGAACAATGGAAAGGATAATCTAGGAAAGTTTGATGCAAAATCTGATGAGGCAATATTCCTAGGATATTCACAATCAAGTAAATCTTATAGAATTTTCAACAAACAAACAAATACTATTGAAGAATCTATTCATGTTAAGTTTGATGAAAATAGCCATAACCCTCCGAGAAAGGAAGATGTTGATGATCTTGTAGGTACTTTCCAAGAAATGAACTTGGAAGACAAAGAAGAAGTCAAAAATGATGGAGGTGCAACACAAATTGAGAGACAACAAGATTGGGTAACCTTGAAGGATCATCCCTTGGACAAAATCATTGGAGAAATAACCAAAGGGGTAAGTACTCGAAACGCCATTAGAAATGCATGCAATCACTTAGCTTTTGTATCCCAAATTGAACCCAAAAATATTGATGAAGCCATTATTGATGAGCATTGGATGTTGGCCATGCAAGAAGAGTTAAACCAATTTGAAAGAAACAAAATTTGGGAACTTGTGCCAAGACCCAATGACCATCTAATAATAGGCACCAAATGGGTTTTTAGAAATAAGTTAGATGAAAATGGCATAATAACAAGAAACAAAGCTAGACTAGTTGCAAAGGGATACAATCAAGAAGAGGGAATAGATTATGAAGAAACGTATGCTCCCGTAGCTAGGCTAGAAGCCATTAGGTTATTGCTAGCTTTTGCATGTTGTATGGATTTCAAACTTTATCAAATGGATGTCAAAAGTGCGTTTTTAAACGGCTTCATTCAAGAAGAAGTTTATGTAGATCAACCTCCCGGTTTTGAAAATCATAAATTTCCAAACCATGTCTTCAAATTGAGAAAAGCTTTATATGGTTTGAAACAAGCTCCAAGAGCTTGGTATGAAAGACTAAGCAAATTCCTCTTAGAACACAATTTTGAAAGAGGAAAGGTTGATACTACACTGTTTATAAAACGCAAAAATAATGACATTCTCTTGGTACAAATTTATGTGGATGACATAATATTTGGAGCTACTAATGAAAATCTTTGTCAAGAGTTTGCCAAGATTATGCAGAATGAGTTTGAAATGTCCTTGATGGGAGAACTCACCTTCTTCCTTGGACTACAAATAAAACAAGCCATTAATGGAACGTTCATTAGCCAAACTAAGTACTGTAAGGAACTACTTAAAAGGTTTGGAATGGACAAGGCAAACGAGATAGCTACACCCATGAGCACATCCTGCTATCTAGACAAAGACGAAAAGGGTAAGGACATTGAAATAACCAAATATCGAGGTATGATTAGATCCTTACTATATTTAACCGCTAGTAGGCCCGATATTATGTTTGCGGTATGCATGTGTGCTAGATATCAAGCATGTCCTAAAGAATCACATTTAACTGCCGTAAAAAGAATTTTGAAATATCTTGTGGGTACTCAAAATGTCGGTTTGTGGTATCCCAAAGGCGTTGAATGTAATCTTTTAGGATATTCCGACTCTGACTTTGCTGGATGTAAACTTGATAGAAAAAGCACTAGTGGCACATGTCATTTACTTGGTAGCTCCCTTGTTTCTTGGCATAGCAAGAAGCAAGCAAGTGTTGCATTATCGATGGCTGAGGCAGAATATGTAGCCGCCGGTAGTTGTTGTGCTCAAATTCTTTGGATGAGACAACAACTTCTTGATTTTGGCATTGTTTTAAACAAAGTACCCATCAAATATGATAATACTAGTGCCATCAACATCTCAAGGAATCCAGTAATGCACTCTAGAACCAAGCACATTGAGATTAGGCATCATTTTATTAGAGATCATGTGTTAAAAGGGGATTGTGTACTTGAACATGTTGAAACTTCTAGGCAACTAGCTGATATCTTCACAAAACCCTTGGCTAGAGAACAATTCATTCACATTAGAAGAGAATTAGGTATTCTTGATATGTCAAATTGTGTTTGAATGATGGAATATTTTGATAAGAACTATGTTGTATGGCATGATGAATGGTATATGTTACATTTCATGTTTGGAACTTTGCTGTACGAAAAACTTGAAGTTTCTGAATCAATAATCGATTACATTCCTCCTCACAATCGATTACTATGCTTCTGTTTCCTTCATAATCGATTAGTCCCATCCCCTAATCGATTACAATGATTCTGTTTCTAAGATAATCGATTACCATTGATCCACAATCGATTACAAAGCTTCTGTTTCAGGTTCAGAACGTTTCCTCTTCTCCATAATCGATTACCACCTTGCTCCAATCGATTAGGACGGTTCTGTTTCTTATATAATCGATTAGTCAAAGGCCCTAATCGATTATGTTCTGCACAAAACGTTTGGAATTCCCCAGAAATAGTGAGCTAATCGATTACCACCTGCCTAGTAATCGATTAGCCTCGGTTCTGAAGAGTCAAAATTGCAACTTCCAAGGCATACTCGAACCACTCCCTCTCTTAACTCACTTCACTCCTTTCCAAACCCACTTTCCTCCTTCCTAAACCTAATTGTCACCTATAAATACCCCTCCCTTCCCCTTCTCATCTCACACTACCTCCTTCCTCTCAAACCTCTCCAAAACTCTCAAGCACTCTTCTCTCTTCATCATCCTCTTTGTCCTCTCCACCATGTCTACATCTAGAAATGTCAAGAGAGCAAGGTATTTTGTGAAAAACTTTTCTGAAAAGGAAATAATGACTCCTCACTTCACAATTGCCGACACCTTCAATAACCCCAGCTTAACCTTCACCCAAAGCCTTCACCACTACAACCTCTTTCCCTTCCTCTCCCTCAAAGAAGAAGAGTACTATCCTGAACTCATGAGGGTATTCTATTACAACCTCTGACTTGTCAATGGGATGGTTGAATCCAAAGTGAAGAACGCAACCATCAAACTCACCAATGCTCAATTTACGGAAATCTCCCAGCTACCTCTCAACAATGCTGATTTTGATGGAGGAGAACCGGAAGACGAATGGGGCTTCAATGCTCTAACTGCTCGTCAATCCTTGTGGAAAGCTGACCGCCCTAGGAGCAACCACAAACTGGTAGGACATTTGACCATGAACAACCGTCTGCTTCACTTCTTCTTGGTCAAAATGATAGTTCCTCGCGGTGGGAATTATGCTTTGGTTGAAGAGGATGATGTCCTCTTGATGTGGGCCATGCTGAAGTCTAAGGAGATCAACTGGGTTCAGTTGGTCAAATTCCATATGCGCCATGCGAAGGACCAGCAAAAACTCCCCTATGGCATCCTCCTCACTAAAATTTTTAAATATTGTGGAGTTGATTTGGCCGGAGAACTCTCTGAAAAAGTGCCTCCTAGAGCTTGCATTGGCACCCATCACCTCACCAAAATGGGTCTCGTTTTCACGAATGGAGCATGGTACTCACGAATGGAGGGCATTGATGCCAACATTCCCTTCGAAGCTCCTGCCGAAGAAGAACTCGCTCCTCCTCCTCCTCAACCACAAGCTGCACCATCAGCCTCTTCATCTGCACCCCAAGCTGACCCATTTGCATCTCTTTACGCCCATCTTGACCGCCGCTTTGATCGCCTTGAAAACTCCCTTCAAGAGTTTTCAATGACCGAGCAGCAACACTTTGAGATGATGCAACAGCGCTATGAAGAGCTGTCTCACCAAATTGCTGAAATTCGCTTTTTCAATCCGGATAATTAGATCCTTAGTCATACTTTTGTTTAGGGTGCTTATGTTATCGTTTCTATTTAATTCTGAATATTATCTTTTGGTTTGCTTCCTGTAATTCCCATCCATTTTACAATTCAATAAAATTATTTCGTTTTAGTTCATATCTCTTTCATTGTGCGAATTATTTTTGATGATTATAAAGGGGGAGAAGAATATCTGTTCATATCTTGTTTAATTCTTGTTTAAAATATGGAGAAGAATATCTGTTCATCTTGTTTAAAATCTGAAAAAAATAGGATTAATAAATTCCTTTTGATAGGGGGAGATTTAGCAAGAGATAACAGATAAGAGATAAAAAGAGATAAGATATTTGCTGCTGAATGTGATAATGATTCTGACTTTTTGAACTTGGTAAATAGATAATATTTTTGAAAAACTGATAATGCAGCAGAGATGTTTTTGCAAAGAGATAAAATTAGAGATAAGTTTAAATTGTTTAAACTAACAATCCTCAAGAGATGAACATAGTTGTCATCATCAAAAAGGGGGAGAATGTGTTTGAATATGTATACAGGTTCAAGGATGTTCAAAGATTTTGATAATGACAAAACACTCTTGAAGAAACCTATGCAAAAACAAAGATATGGAATCAGGTGCTAAGTAACAGCGAAGATAATCGATTATGTCACTTATGCTAATCGATTAGGAGCTTTCTGTTTGGAAGAAACTGCATCAGGATTGAAGCTAATCGATTATGGGAATGAAGATAATCGATTATATACTTGAAGCTAATCGATTACAACCATCAAAAATGGGATTAAATGTATCAGGTATAATGCCTAATCGATTAAGGAAGCCATTCAATCGATTAGGAAGCCACTGGAATTAAGGTAATCGATTACAAGATATGCTAATCGATTAGGAAGCTGCGAAATCAAATTAAATGCATCAGGTATTGGTTCTAATCGATTACAGGAATTGAAATAATCGATTAGTGACTCTCTGACTTGAAGCTAATTGATTACAACGCGAGGGTGTAATCGATTACGCTAGTGGAAAAACACATTTAAGTGGGAAACCAGCTCATGTCTCCATCATACTTCAAATTTCCACTGAGTGCAACGGCTATGAAGAACGAAGGGCACACCTCAACAGCTATTTTGGCTCTATAAATTGAAGAGGAACACAAGCACAAACACATAACAAGAAGCTACAAATCCTTTACTCTATTTTGTGCCTTGTAAGCCCTATTTCTTGTATCTTGAAATACATTTGTATATCCTCTCATCTTGAGAGTTAGAATTGGTTAGAGCTTTCATTTGTGTATCTACTCTATTAAGAGAGTGTATTGATTGTAAACCCAACACCAAACACAAGGGATTCACTCTAGGTTGAGTGGTTGTTCACTCTAGGTTGAGTGGTCACAAAGGTTGGGGTTCAACCTTTGGGTATTGAGAGATTGTGAGATTGGGTGGGTTGCCCTTTGCTTGTGAGGATTGAGTTCTTGAGTGAGGGACACTTGGAAGCTGCAATTGCTCAAAGCTTGTATCTCAAATCTTCAATAGTGAAATCCTCTAAGTGGGTTACTTAGAGGCGAGACGTACACCGGATTGGGTGGAACTCGTTATATCGGTTTGCAAGCTTCTCTTCCTTACTCTTTTACTTTCATATACTGCATATTAATTGATTGGTGTTGATTGTTTGAGAAGAGCACACTTAAACTTGCTTAATTTGTTATACTTCAAATACTGCACACCAAGTGTTTGCTAAATTGCCCCAACAATATTTTCTTTTGTAGTGCATTGCATATCATCCCTTACTTGCTTTCATTTGCATACTCTCATAAACCTGGTTATAGAAATCAATTTCAAAGGTATTCCAAGCAAAAGTTTTATAACTCAATTCACCCCTCCTCTTGAGTATTGAGGCCACTTGAACAACAAGACCGAGTGTATCACCTTGGGGCGCACCGGTACTACTTGTTAAGAAGAAGGATGGCAGCATGAGACTTTGCATAAATTACCGACAGTTAAACAAACTCACAATTAAGAATCGGTATCCACTACCCAGAATTGATGATTTAATTGACCAACTGCGTGGAGCCTCAGTCTTCTCAAAAATCGACCTACGATCGGGATATCACCAAATCCAAGTGAAGGACTCGGATATTCCAAAAACTGCCTTTAGGACTCGGTATGGCCACTACGAGTATGTAGTGATGCCGTTCGGTGTGACAAACGCCCCTGCTGTCTTCATGAATTACATGAACAGCATATTCCACCCCTATTTAGACCGATTCGTAGTTGTTTTCATTGATGACATCCTAATCTATTCTAAGACTTCCGAGGAGCATGAAGAACACCTCCGAGCGGTACTCCAAGTGTTAAGGGAGAAGCAGTTGTTTGCGAAGCTTTCAAAGTGCGAATTCTGGATGAATAAGATCCACTTCCTCGGACATGTAATTTCCGAGCAAGGAGTCTCGGTGGACCCTTCGAAGGTGACAGCTATAATGGCATGGGAGAGACCCAAGTCGGTCTCGGAAATAAGGAGTTTTATGGGCCTGGCAGGTTACTATAGAAGGTTCATTGAAGGTTTTTCTAAGCTGGCGTTACCACTAACTAAGTTGACTCAGAAAAGCATTCCCTTCGTGTGGAGTTCCGAGTGCGAGAGCAGCTTCCGAGAGCTGAAGAACAAGTTGACGACTGCGCCAGTGCTGGCATTACCCGACTTACAAGAAAGCTTTGTAGTTTATTGTGATGCATCAGGACTCGGATTAGGATGCGTGCTCATGCAGAGAGATCGGGTGATAGCGTATGCCTCTCGGCAATTGAGACCTCACGAGCAGCATTATCCAACCCACGATTTGGAGCTGGCAGCTGTGGTGTTCGCACTAAAAATATGGAGGCACTACTTGTACGGGTCCCTGTTTGAAGTATACAGTGACCACAAGAGCCTCAAATACCTATTCGACCAGAAAGAGATGAACATGAGGCAGAGAAGATGGATTGAGTTTTTAAAAGATTATGATTTCGAGCTAAAATACCATCCCGGAAAGGCAAATGTCGTGGCCGACGCGTTGAGTCGGAAATCCCTCCACATGACAGCAATGATGGTAAAAGAAGTAGAGTTGTTGGAACGGTTCCGAGACATGAACTTGTATGTTGACACCCCCTCCTCTCGGAAAATGACAATCGGTACATTGAGGATCGCCAATGAATTCTTGAAGTCCGTGTACGAGCAGCAACAGTTAGACTCCTACTTAACCAAAATGAAGGAAACTCAGGCCAAAGGAAATGATTTATCCTTGACCGTGGGATCAGATGGGATCTTCCGGGTGAGAGACAGAATATACATACCGAGCGGAGGAGAATTAAGGAGAGTGGTGCTTGATGAAGCCCACAAAAGCCTATTCAGTATTCACCCGGGAACCACGAAAATGTACCATGACCTGAAGAAACAGTTTTGGTGGCCCGGACTAAAGAGGGATGTGGCAGAATACGTAGCTCGGTGTATTACGTGCCAAAAATCAAAAGTGGAGCACCAGAAACCGTACGGTGCAATGCAGCCCCTGGAGATTCCCATGTGGAAATGGGACTCGATTGCTATGGATTTTGTCATGGGATTGCCCACAAACTGAGCGGGCCATGATGCGATTTGGGTCATTATTGACCGAATGACGAAGAGTGCACACTTCCTGCCTGTGAACATGAAGTACCCGATGCATAAATTGGCACGGATTTACGTTCATGAGATTATCCGACTGCATGGCATACCAACTTCCATCGTATCGGATAGAGATCCGAGGTTCACATCCCGGTTTTAGACCAGCCTGCATCAAGAAATGGGCACCAAACTTTGGCTTAGTTCTGCCTACCACCCCCAATCGGATGGACAATCCGAGCGGACGATTCAAAGTTTAGAAGACTTATTAAGGGCGTGTGTGTTAGAGCACGGAGGAGATTGGGAGCAGTACCTCCCCTTGATTGAGTTTACGTACAATAACAGCCATCATAACAGCATTGGCATGGCACCCTATGAAGCACTATATGGACGAAGATGCCGAACCCCACTTTGCTGGTCGGAAACGGGTGAGAGTCTGCTATTGGGACCAGACATTGTGAAGCAAACCACAGAGCGGATCCGAGTGATACAGGGAAAAATGAAGGCATCTCAAGACAGGCAGAAGAGTTACCATGACAAACGCACCAAACCATTGGAATTTTCAGTTGGAGACAGAGTGTTTTTGAGGACTTCTCCGAATAAAGGAGTTGGACTAGCCTTGAAAGGCGGAAAGTTAAGCCCTCGATACATTGGACCTTATGAGGTGTTGGAACGAGTCGGCACCATGGCATATCGAATAGCATTACCGATCCACTTATCCCGATTGCACAACGTATTTCATGTGTCGTAACTAAGGAAGTATCTACATGACCCCAGTCACACAATGCCTGACGATGAAGTGGAAGTCAAGGAAGACCTGACCACCGTGACTACACCGATCAGAATCATGGACCGATCGGTGAAGCGTTTGAGAAACAAAAACATACAGCTGGTAGAAGTGGAGTGGCAACAAGGCAAGACTACCTCTCGTACCTAGGAACGCGAAGATACCATGAGGCAGCAGTACCCCGAGTTGTTTGCTAAGGTGAGTTATCGATTGAATTTCGAGGACGAAATTCTTTTGAGTGGGGGAGAACTGTAACATCCCAGTTTTGAAGTTAGATACCGAATAAAAATTAAATAATAAGAAAAATTGAAAGTAAAGAATTAGTTGTTAATCATAACCAATATAGCCTGAGAGTTAATGACAAGTTAATTGGACTTAATTGATGGGATGTGGCTGTCTGTGATTGGCGGAAGGTGTGAGTGGTCTGCGACTCACTCTTTCCCATCCCACTCCTTTCCCCCTCGCATGCGTATGTAGGTGCGTATTCAGTATCACCGTGGATGCAAACAACTTCTCCCACTACTCCATTCTCTCTTTTCTTCTTCGTCTCCATCTTCTTTCCTTTCCCCTGTTTCTATCCGTCACGACGACAGTGCGGGAAGAAGGTTAGAGCCCCGGCAGGTGAAGGACGATCGTAAAGCAGAGGAAGAACAACACCCCAACCCTGAGCCAAGTGCAGAGTGCGACGGAGTGGAGAAAGGCTGAACGAATCAGTAGAGGGGCGTCAGATTCAACGTCAAAGAGCAGAAAAGCTTCTTGAAGTCCCTTTCGTAAGTAGGGGGTGCTTGCATGTTAAATGCATGGTCCACGAACGGTACCGGATGAATGTTCTGCTTGAGTGTATGTGCATGTGTTTGTGATGATTGGATCCTATGCATGATTGGAGATTCTGGATTCCGTGTGTTTTATAGTGGTTGAACAATAAATGCTTGTGATCTAGATGGTGGTAAAGTAGTATGTTAGTATTGATAATAACGAATGATATGCATGGTTCTATCCTTGTTAACGCTGTGAGAATATGAATGTGTGCTTGTTAGTTTATTTGTCAGATGCTATTACTTGATTGCTGATGGTTGAACATATTGGTGTAAATAATAAAAGCGAATAAAGGTTGCATCGAATCTGTTCCTACTTAATGGTTACGAAGGAGGTATCGGTGGTGTAATGACGCTTGTTGGTAGATGCATTTAGCTGCATGTGTAAGAGTGGGGCAACCCGTGGAAGGTCAAGAGCCCCGAGGGAATGACTTCCAGTTACAGACCCCGGCTAGATTGCGAAGGAGCTCATGGTAGCCGTAGGAGCTAGAGAAGAGTCTCGAGACGCCAATGGGAGGCCGGTACCACGCGGGAAGAGCTGAAGGACGAGGGGCCAGGGGAGGGGAAAACTGTAACTGAAAGTCATCACTCGAGTCGGATCCGCAGGCATGCATGTAGATATGAGGTTGATTAGAGTAGTACGTATAACGTGTGTGGAGTGTTATGAATGGTTTCTGAGGGTGGGGAATACCTGTATGTGTTGTCTGTGTGTCTTAAATGTCATTTTGCAGTGTCTAACTTTAATTAATTTAAAAACGATTGAATGGATGTGAATGTGCATGCTGACACTGATGCCGAGTCCTTGATTGTCATTTTACATGTAAAAGCTCACCCCTGCAGTGGCTACACTTTCAGTGAACATCTCTCGAAAAGAAGGATGAAGGAGGAGCGAGTGCAGGACAATGAATCAGAGCGCTATTGGAACATATATCTACATGTGTATATGTGTATATGTGTATATGTATAAATACTGTGTATAACGTTTTGTTAAGCCTTGGCCGGCTCGTGTTTTGGTTGTAGTTCTTACGTTAAAACTTGACAGCTTTGGGTAACAAAAGTCATGATGAAGTTTTTGTAATTATATGAATGTTTTCGTTTATACAAGTATATGTTGTGTGTTCTTCTATGCTGTAAGTGAGGTTGAGTGGTGAAGAGGACTGTATGAGGATGTCTTATGAGCGTAGGGTAATTATAATCTGTGTGATTAAATGGTGGTATGCTGGGTGAGTCAGTCACTAGCTTCCGAATGATTATAGGCCTGAGGATTTCCGAGTAAATGTAAGTATGAAATCCCGAGTGAGGAAGAGTTGATATTTCCGAGTGAAAACCTCGAGTGATTCCCTTCTAAGAGAGGAGTTCGAATGGTGGTTTAGAGTGGATTGGATTTTAAGTTTAAGGTATCGATAACCGAGTAAAAGATGGGAAGTCCGAGTGAGAAGGAGTTCTGGAACCCGAGTGGGATAACCCTCACTTCCCGAGTAGAGTATGAGTGTCGCTGTATGGATAAATTTGGAGGGCTAAGTTATGGAGTTCCGAACGACTAGAACGGTTCGCCCAAGTGTGAGGACTTGCGCTGAAGCGAGTAGGTGTCAGTGTGGAACACCGCCCAAATACCCTTCCCTCCGTTGTTATGTTAATGCATCCCAGATAACGGTGTTGACCCCTACTTGGGCGTTGTGGTTGAGTCCGCCCAGACGTTGTCATACCCAGTTGAATTGGGTGGAATGAGTTCAGGTCCCCTTTTCCTCCAAACTAATACACATGTGCATCTCCCTTCCCTTACCTGTTTCCCTATGCTGAACACCTAGTATTTCTTTGAGGAAGGGTTAGTCCCGTAGAAACGAGTGAAGACCGGTATGGGGTTTCTTTTGTGAATTCCCTCTCCATCCGCTGTTGCATGGCCATACCCCGCCTAGGCGGTATCAGATCTCACCTGAGCGAGCCAACGATGTTGTGTAATCCGCCCAGGCGCTAGTGTGTTACATTAAACCAAATGAACCGGTTCCAGTCTTAGCTTTTTTGTCATTTGCCATATGTGTGTGAATGCTCTCTATTTTCCCTTGCCTACCTCTTCCCTTCTATGTTGAATAAGTTGTGGCTGTTTTTGTAAAAAAATAAAATAAAATTCCCTCATTGTTTTGGAATTATCATTTGCAAAGATTAGGGTGTTACATATAACGCTCCTTCTACTCCTATGATTCACAACATATTAAAATTAGTGAAAAAGCTTTGAAGTCTTTATATTAATAAACATATTTAACAAAGTGTACTTACAAATCTCTTTTTATGCTCAACAACTAAGATGGAACCCCCAATGTAGATGGAGGCTCTGGCATCAACCTGTTTTTTTTGCCTTGTTCCTAGCAGTGGCCTACTAGAACTTGGCATCTCCCTATTTCTGAAGCATCTCTTCCCAGTGGGGCTCTTGGATCCAGCGGGGGCAGTCATTCTTCGCCCTCACTTTCCAGAGGGTACTCTTGATGATTTTGGAGGTCTTTATGGTAAAGATCCTCCTAATGTTATCAGTCATACCCTCCTCCCACTGATAGTCACGTTATAAATTAAAATGCAAATCCAAATTAAATAACAAGTGTATACAATAATGCAAAAGATAGATGAGATTAAAAAGATTGTATTAAACTTACCAAGAAAGTGTCAAACCATCTCTATTGGACAATCTTACCAATATTTGTCCAAGAGATGTAAGGACCATCCCATTGGCCTTTAAGGACCTTAATAATCGCTTTTGAAGTGTGAGTACTATCAACATAATTATAGTTCAAACAATGAAACAATTAATCAAGTAAGCCATCCACAAAACTAACATAAACACAATCAATCAAACAAGGGAGTCCATCGAAATTTTGGCAGAGTCTCCCTTGTAAACTGCAGATTTCCAAATTTTTACAAGCACCTTGTTACACACAAAAATTTCCAGTACAATTCAATGTAAAGAAATATCAATAGACATGCAATAGCTATGTTATCAGAACATACACTAGTACCTAGTGAGCTTTGTTCTCCACTAATAAATAACAATCAAATAAATGTCAATAATACAGATAGTTATGTTATCAACACACACACCAGTACCTAGTGAGCTTTGCTCTCCACTAACAAAGAACAATCAAATCAATCTCAACACTACAAATCGGTATGTTATCAGCACACATATCAGTACCTAGTAAGCTTTACTCTTCATTAACAAACAACAATCAAATCAATCTCAATATTACAGATAGTTATGTTATCAGCACATACACCAGTACAAAAATGTCTAAACTCTAGGAAATATAGTAATACTTACTCGTTCGTGTTCGACAGTGGGACCAAAGTGGGAAGGGGGTCGGGTGCCGATTGTCACGACCAGGATCGCGGCGACGATGAAAAAGGTCTGAAACGGTATAGGGAGTCGTCAACAACATTTTTATCCATAGGAAAAATGTTGGAAAAAAACTTTGTTAAAGCACTGGTAAAAAGTGAGATTCAAGTTCGGGAGTCGGTTACGAGTAGAGAAGGTATTAGCACCCCACATCGCCTGTTGAAAGCAGTACCAAAGCTGAAAATGCGCATCATGAATAGCCTTAAATTGTGTTTAGAGTGAAAAATCTCAGAGTAAGATCAATAGGATGTCTTGTCCAAATTAATCCTGGCTTGGATGGGGGAAAATGTGAAAAAGGGGAAAGAAAGCTAACAAGACATCTTGTCTAAATTGGTCATCCTTTCGTCAAGATACCAAATTGGGGAAAAGAAGGATTAACAGGATGTCGCGTCTAAATTAATCTCGGCTTTTAGTGGAGGAATTTATGACAGAGAGAGAATGCTAACAGGACGTCTCGTCTAAATTAGTCATTTTCCATCAAGGTACAAAGTTGAACAGTGAAAAGAGTTAACAGGACGTCACGTCCAAATTAACTCAATTTTTGTGAAGAATAATAACGGCATGGAAAGAGAAAGAAAACCAACAAGACATCACGTCTAAATTGATTTCCATGAAGATGAAATTAATTTTAAAAGAAGAATGGAAATGAAAAAGGAATGGGCCCGACAGGAGCTGAATCCTGCTCCTACATATTCTCGAGCTTTCGAGAAATCAGGGTTACATAGTTCTCGATAAGGAATGTTCTTAGAATGAATTTATGAGATTGGTGATGGATGAGGTCTACGAAAAAGGTGCATACAAGGCAAAGTTCTCCGTACGTGTATGGGTCTTAGGAATAGTGTAGGCAGAAGTACTTCTGCACGACACTGACTTAAATCACTACTGTACCGATTTAAAGAGATATCAAAAATTCATATTTTTGTTATTTTGCATTATGAATAAGGACTAGGGAAAATTTAACAAGAAAGAAGAATAGTAAAAAGGCAGAATAGTAAAGAAACAAAATGAATAGAACAACAAAAAGAAGTGGTGAAAGGATTATAACCGGTGTGGGCGTGGATACTGGAAGAGCCGATGTCCATAACAGGGCCGGTGTGGGCTGGAACAGTAGCAACCGGAGTGACAGTGGCAAGACGATCGATTGATTACTGGATCCGATGTGGGAGTTCGACGTGGATCCGGTGTAAGGCTGTGAACACGAAGTCTTTTGGGGAAAGGGAATTGATATTTCACTGTGTTACAATGCAGGGAAATTTCTAGGGGATCTGGATGGAGTTTGGGTAACAGGGAAAGGTTTCTTCTTAGGAAATTCAAGGAATGAAGTTCGGACCCGTTCTCTTCAGGAATCGGATTCAGAAGTCTGGGCCAACACTCTTTTTTGATGGATTCAAAGATTCAGGGATCGGACCAATTCTTTAGGGGGTTCTTGGATTTCCAAAAGTCGGACCCTTGGACCTCTTCAAGTGAGGCTTTTATAGAGGTTCCCTTGAACCCCTTCCATGCTGCTGAGTGCTTTGACAGCTCATGGTTCTACACGACCCATATGCGTAGTGGGGAGACAGCCAGGCCACTAACAGCTGTAGGGAACAGTGGCGAGTGGAGAGTTTTTTATTTTCATTCTCTATTTCCTGTCTGCTATTTCCTGGTTTTCAGGATTGAATCTGGTAGTGTGATTCCAAGTCACAACATGGGCAACCGGTGTCACAAGAGTCTGATATTGGGTTCCATGAGAACTTCACAAAATAGGGGACATCGGTCACTGCTTTGACCGAATTTTCTTAGGAAATCGGCGTCCCTTCTCGTGACACTAGACTAATGTAGATGATGATGTCCATCCTTTGTTACTTCCTGTCTTGACACCAGATTTGGAGTGGGACGGTGTTCCATTCCTGTTACCTATTAATTGCTAACGGTGTTTTTGGCATTGAATTTGGTTGGACCGAAATAGGTGTTCTTAGATGCCCCTCTTTACTTCTTTTTCACGAGAAAAATATAAAGTCCCTTCATGTTTTTGATGTGAAAAGGATGTAAAGGCGTGAACACCGATGTCGGGGTCAAGTGAATAACGCTGCCCACGGGAAACCAAACGATGTGATGGATAACGATGTGTATATAAGCTTTAAACCGAAGTGACCTTCTGAATGGACGATGTTCTTTCGAAGTGCTGCTGACCCTTTACATGTGTCACCATCTGATTCGTCATGTCATTTTCGCCTTTTCGCGCCTTCTGGCCGGACTACGAACCGTCGCTGCTAATAGGCCTCTTTTCATGGGCTTGGGCCAGAATATGGAACGTTCTAGATTTACCAGGGCTGAAGTCCCTTCACTCTCTATAAAAGTAGGCATGGGGGTCAGTCATTTTCACTTGTTTCCTTGTACCGAAGTTCTGCTGCTTTGACGTTTAACTCCTCCGGTGTCTTTCTGAAGTCCTGGCTTGTACTCGAAGAACAACTCGCATCATCTCAGCAGGTACCTCTATACCTTACTTTTTATTCTTCAATTTTAGATAGGGTATGGGGGACAACAGCTCAAGCAATGAGTTTGTCGAGGTTCTGTCCGGACCTTCAATCCAATCCCGGCGTCAGTCGGGAGGAGTCATGAGCCGGGGTCAGCGTCGCCATGGTGAAGCTACCTCTGGGGTTTCACACCGGCCAAGAACTTTAGGACCCAATCGTTTCTCCACAGTGCCTTTGTGGGAAATGAGGGAGCTAGACACATCGTCTGGCACCCACACATCATCCTCTTTTAACTTGGGCTCTGCTAGTGAACATGGTAGTAGTGCCGATCTTTACTTATTTGATAATGTGGCCTTTTACAGCTGTATGCCTTTCCTTTGCCACTCCGTTATAATGGCTTCCGATGGAAACTTCGATACTGATATCCCTATTGTTGCAACCAACGCCATCAAGACCAACGTCATCACACATCGGATAGATTGGCTTGCTAAAAAGGCCAAAGACCCTTACTTTTGGGTTCATGATGAGCCAAGGAACATCGTCTCTCGCTACGCCAAAGACGCCACCGACGTCACTATTGAAGATGTCATTGTTCACTCTGGAGAGGAGTTTGAAGATGATTTGACAGTTCTTTGCCCCTTAACATCAGAACGCATTTGCCATCAGCCGGGGTCCAAATATCTCTTCATGCATGAGATATTATTCTCAAAGGTCGGCATCCGCTTCCCTTTGACAGAGTTTTAAATGAGCGTACTCCAGTTCTTGGACTGCTCTCCCAGCCAATTTCATCCCAACGGCTGGGGTTTGGTGACGGCTTTGGAGGTATTGGGGGAATACTTCCACTTCGTCCCCACCGTGGCACTCTTCTTCACTTACTGCAGGGTGATGCGTCGGGGTAACCAAGGTGGTGGCCTCGGTTTCATGAATCTCTGGTGTGACGCCAGGGTGGTGAATTTTGAAAGCTTCACCGAATCGGCCAAGACAGACGGAGTGAGCTTCAGACACTCTTATGTCAAGGTCCAAGTTAATACAGGCAGGCCGGTGTTCTGGGAGAATTCTGATTTTTCCAGGAAGTTCTACACCGGCTGGACTCATGAGCACTTCCTCCTGACCAGTAATGCCTACTCCGTCAGTGAGAGTATTCTGTCGATGGAGTCCAAGAAGGTGCTGGACGCTGTGAAGGCTTACTCCATCTTCTCCAAGATCTCCTGCAAAATCCTCTTAGGGGAGAAGTCTCATCGGGATGGCTACCTAAGTAGTTTTTTTTTGTTTTTTGTTTTTTTTTGACATCGCCCTTTTACCGGTGTTAACAACATTTTCTCTTTTTTCAGGTGAAATGGCTCGGATTAATATCCTGAAGAAACTACAGGAGCAAGTTGAGGCCAGGAACGCTGCTGCAGCCGATGCGGAGAACAGGGTCACTCCGAAGTGGACAGCGGCTAAAGTTGTCAGCATCCCAGCTGACAAAGTTGGTGATTTGGCCCTGGCTCTGGAGGATGAGGCCCAAAATAAAGGGAAGAAACATCACCACTCCGGCCAAAGTTCCAAAGGCAAGAAGCATAAGGCCCAAAGGACAGAGGCCGGGGTGGAGGTTCATGGCGAGGAGGAGGAGGCTGCTGTTGATGTAAATAATGCTCTTGACCAGACTCAGCCAGCCGATGCCAACGCCCCCCACTACAACACCAGTATTTTGGAGTTTTTGGACTGCATCGGGGAGACTCCGGCAAGGTTCCAAATCGCCTTCAAGCTCAAGGAGGATCTTCCTGCGACCGAGGCCAGGAGTGCTGCTAAGGGAGAAATCTTTAATTTGATTAGGATGCCAGGGTCCTTCATTCTTTGGGGCAGTCTTACTACTCTGGTCTCGAGGCTAAACAATGCCTAGACCAGATGAAAGAGGCTAAAGCCCTTAGAGTGGAGGCTCAGACTGCATTGGCCAAGAAAGAGGGAGATCTGACCGAACTCATGGCGGTGTACACTTCGGCTGCTAAGAGGGCAAAGGAAGCCGAGGTCAAACAAAAGGCCGTGGAGGATGCCCTTAAAGTTCTTCAATCAAAACTAGATGAGGCCCTTGCTGGACGGGCCGATGTGGTGAAGAAAAATAAAGAACTTTTAGCCAAAGTTTCTCTGAAGGAGGTTCGACTTTGGGAGCAGCAGGAGAGGGAAGAGGAAATGGCCAAATTTTCAGAGCTGGCTAATATCGCCTTTAGTGCCGCCATTCGTCAAGTGGTACACCGGAACTCCGTTGTACAACTCAACTTGAACGGTATAGGTGTTTACTATGAATTCCATGGTGGACACCTATATGCTATGGATCAGGGTCAGGCAGTGGAGCCTGAGGACATTCCTTACGTACCTCTACCTCTCCCCGAGGGCCAAATTATAGAGCTAAGGACGGTGTCGGAGGATTCTGAGAGGACAGCCACCGCCACCGGACAGGACTCCCCTACCACCAGGGTTTAGATTAGTTCTTTTTTGTTTGCCTTGTTCCGGGATAGGCTCCGGATTTGACAATTTTGCAAGCCCGTAGTGCCACTTTTAGTGAATGAAATAACTTTTCCATATCTGCCTCTACTCTTCTTAACTGTAATATGGTGTTATTGAACTCTTATCCAATGTCAAGCTAATGATACAACTTGAAAAAACATCGTCCATTAAACACTTAACCGATGTCTATCTAATGATACCACTTGAAACAACATCGTTCATTGAACACAGCCGATGTCTATCTAATGATGAAACTTGAGATAACATCGTCCATTCTATCCTCTTCATACACCTTGGCTCTTTTGTCAACCAAAAACCAAGTTTACTGAATTTTATCCGAGGTTCAAGTGACAAAAATCCTTCTTCACTCTTATACATCGCCTATTAGAACAAGTCCATCGGCAGTTAACCGATGTGAATTGAATCATCATCAACCTTCATTCTTTCACATCGGTCATCGAGGCCTCTTGGCCTGTACCGGTGTTGGCATCCCATGAATTTCTTGGTTATGACGGTGTCAAGGAGACGACCTCAATATAGCTCTCCCCATTGAATTTATTCCGGCGGAAAACACCAGGTGGAACTTGAACCTCCTTCAGAACCGGTGTCCACATCGGATCCATACCTTTTTTATGACCCATAGGTATATGGACCCAAAGCTCTAAACCTGGAAAAAAAAGAATCGGGGTGATGCCTCAGTTTCAACAGGAAACAACTAATTGGGTATTGCTCTTTGGACGACAGGAAAAGAAAAGGTTGGGGGTGTTGCCCCTCGGTTGACAAGAAAATAAAAGGGCAGGGGTGTTGCCCCTCGGTTGACTAGAAATAAAAGAATTGGGGGTGTTGCCCCTCGGTTGACTGGAAATAAAAGAATTGGGGGTGTTGACCCTCGGTTGATAGGGAAATAAAAGGTTGGGGGTGCTGCCCCTTGGTTGACTGGAAATGAAAGAATTGGGGGTGTTGCCCCTCAGCTGACTAGAAATGAAAGAATTAGGGGTGTTCCCCTCGGTTGATAGGAAAATAAAAAGTTAGGTTGGGGGTGTTGTTCCTCGATTGACAAGAAAGTACAAGGTTGGAGGTGTTGCCCCTCGGTTGACAGGAAAGTAAAAGGTTGGGTTGGGGGTATTGCCCCTTGGTTGATAGGAAAGTAAAAGGTTGGGGGTGTTGCCCCTCGGTTGACAAGAAAGTAGAAGAATTGAGGGTGTTGCCCCTTTGTTGATAGGAAAGTAAAAGGTTGGGGGTGTTGCCCCTCAGTTGACAAGAAAGTGAAAGGTTGGGGTATTGCCCCTTGGTTGAAAGGAAAGTAAAAGGTTGGGAGTGTTGCCCCTCGGTTGATAGGAAAGTAAAAGAGTTGGGGGTGTTGCCCCTCAGTTGACAGGAAAGTAAAAGGTTGGGTTGTTGCCCTTCGGTTGAAAGCAAAGTAAAAGGCTGGGGGTGTTACCCCTCGGTTGACAAGAAAGTAAAAGAATTGGGGGTGTTGCCCCTCGGTTGACAAGAAATTAAAAGAATTGGGGGTGTTGTCCCTCGGTTGACAGGAAAATAAAAGGTTGGGGTGTTGCCCCTTGGTTGACAGGAAAGTAAAAGGTTGGGGGTGTTGCCCCTCGGTTGACTAGAAATGAAAGAATTGGGGGTGTTGCCCCAGTTTTGAAAAGGAGTGTATGCAGTTTGGGGTGCTGCCCCGGGTTCGAGAGATTTGGGGTGACACCCCAGGTTTGAGAGACTTGGGGTGACGCCCCAGGCTTGAGAGACTTGGGGTGACGCCCCAGGCTTGAGAGACTTGGGGTGACGCCCCAGGCTTGAGAGACTTGGGGTAACGCCCCAGGCTTGAGAGACTTCGGGTGATGCCCCAGGCTTGAGAGACTTAGGGTGACGCCCCAGGTTTGAGAGACCTGGGGTGACGCCCCAGGTTTAAGAGACCTGGGGTGATGCCTCGGGTTTTGAAAAAAAGGAATGTAGAAAGTCTGGGGGGCTGCCCCAGATTCGAGAAGAAGGATAGACTTGAGATAATGCCCCAAGTTTAAAACAGAATGTAGAGGGTTTGGGGTGATGCCCCAAGTTAGAGAAGGAAAGGGAGGCTTGGGGTAATGCCCCAAGTGTTAAAAAGGAATGTAGGGAGTTTGGGGTGATGCCCCAGTGTTTAAAAAAGAGGAGAGAGGCTCAGGGTAATGTCCTGAGTGTGAAAAAGGAATGTAGAGAGTTTGGGTTGCTGCCCCAATGTTTGAAAAAAGGAGAGAGACTCGGGGTAACGCCCCAAGTTGAGACTATTCACTGGTGGGGAGGATTCAGTAGAGGAATGCAAAATGCCAATAGAGGATTTTGTAATTGGCACCACCTTTGTGGAAATTGTCATCTTATTGGGGATGGGAAGCTGATTGGAGTTTGTTTCTGGAGAGTTGTTCCACTTAGGAAGAAAGGTTTGGTTGGCCCCTATTTAGTGGTAACCGTGGTTTCGCTAGGGAGAGGATTTGGTGATTCTACTTGGGGAGAGAGGCCTGCTTGAGGCTGATTTCTGGACTGTATGCTACTGGGATAGGGATATACTTGATTGCTAAGTTGCATTTCCACTGGGGAGGAAGAGTTTTGATTGATTTCATTATATGGCAGGGTGGTTATACTTGAGGGAAGGGGATTTTGGTGGAGTTCTCTCTTCTGAGTCAAAACTTAGCTGAAGAGAAGGTGTTCAATTGAAGGCTTTTTCCAAGGTTTGTAGTTCTATTGGGGAGACAGACTTATCCTAAGCCTCATTAGGAAAGTGATTCCACTGGGGAAAATCTAGCTCAGATTGTAGGATCACTCGGGAAGAGATCTTGATTTGTGTTCTTTTGCGATGGATTATAATCCCGTTGGGGGAACCGCTTGGCGAATTTTTGCTTCTGGACTGGGAATCTTAGCCAACCTTCAGAAAAAAGATAAGTAATGCAAAGATAAACAGATTGACAATTTCGGGTAAATTTCCTTGGAAGCAGGCCCAAAGATAACTCATGGACGAGATAGAAGCAATTTCTGACTTTGATAAGCGTGTCTAGCTGAGCTGGTCATGCTTGCTTAAAGCAAGGCCCGATGCTGGGAGCTTTTTGTTCCTCATGACTCCAAACTTTACCATTTCCATTTCGAACATTTTAGGAAAACTTGCTTTGTTATAATATTCAGCCATGAACACGTATAGAAGGAAAAGTGGAATTTTATTTATGGATATCAAGTATGTACAATTGTAAGAAAGCAATGTAAAACAGATGGAATGAATGGAATAAAGTGCAAGAGATTAAAGTTAAATGGAACAAGGGAGGCTCATGGAACCTCCAACGATTCCCTAAGAGCGACGAGAATCTTGATCCCTTATCACGATCTTATATTCATCTTCTGACCCGGCCTCTAAGAATGTAATTTGACGATGACCCATATTCCCCAGTTTGGTTTCACAATTTCTGCCCAGGGAATTCAACTGCACTGCCAAGACTTTAGACTTTTGCCTGAGCCGTTGCTCTAACTTTTGCCTAAGCCGTCCTTTCAGGTTTTCAGCCTAGCGAGTGTTTTTTTAAGCATAATATTTTTTCATTGCATCCGTGTTTACTGGCATTGGTAAGTCATCTTCGTCCATGCTGGTCAGTATCAAAGCACCCCAAAAAAAGCTTTCTTCACGACATACGGCCCTTCGTAATTAGGCATCCACTTTCCTTGGTTATCCTTATGCATTGGCAGAATCTTTTTGAGGACCAGGTCTCCTTCTTGGAATTGTCGAGGTCGTACCTTCTTTTCAAATGCTCGCTTCATGCATCGTTGATACAACCGACCATGGTAGAGGGCGGTCAATGTAACACCCTTATTTTTAATAAATAATAAATCCAAAAACAGGAAAAAAATTTTCACAAATCAACCACTGGTCAATCGGCATAGGAAAAAGAAGGGAGAACGAAAGGGAAATAAAAGAGCATTCACACTTATAGCAGTCAGCGGAAGGAACAAGGCTGGGACTGACCCATTCGGTTCAGCGAAACACATCAGCGCCTGGGCGAAATCCATGACAACTCTGACTCGGTCAAGCGAGGTTCAACGCCGCCTGAGCGAGAGGTGACAATGCAACAGTGGAAAAGGAGATCCTCAAGCGAAGCTCAACACCAGTCCCTACTCGCTTCAGCGTAATCCCACATGCTTGGGCGAAACAGCTCCATTCGCTCGGGCGAGGCACGATCCACTTAAGCGATGCCAACACAAAGGCCTCTCCAAACACACACTCACTGGAGCTAAGTCTAATTCGCTGAGGCGAACACAGGTACAAGGTAATTTCTCAATCGGGTATGGACAAAGGTTCACTCGGCAAATCCTCACGTTCGTACTTCACTCGGGAAATCAGGTAGTTCAGTCCCACTCGGACTTATTCGAAACCCAACCACTCGGGATACCAATCCTCACTCGGACATTACATCTTTCACTCGGATTACCAATACCTTACACTTAGGATCCAATCCACTCTAAACCACTATTCGAACTCCTCTCTCGGAAGGGAATCACTCGAGGTTTTCACTCGGGAAATACAAACTCTTCCTCACTCGGGATTTATTTACGATTTTCGCTCGGAGTCACATAACATGTTCACTCAGAAAAGCCACCCAGAAATCTTCACTCAGAACCACTAACTTAACATAATTTCACTCCTCAACGGCCCTCGAGTCATTTAGTAACACTTCCCAGTCGGAAAACGCATCGAATCAGTATGAAGCATATACATATGAATACATGATCACAGAAACATAAATCTGCTAACAAATCCAGTCTACCGACCCATAGACATGTAACCACACACTCGGAATACCCATTATTTTGATATTATGCATTTACCAATACTTACGAATACCATACAAGTGACACCAAGACTATTCAATATTTATAAGTGAATATGTTTAATCGTCATTTTACATAAGAGCCGGCCAAGGCTACACGGACAAAACATAATAGTGCAATACAAGTGCTCAACAGTCGGAGTGCACCACACTCGGACTTGAAACCCTATCATCATTTCCGAGTACGACCTGCACACTGAAAAATGGTATAGGGGTGAGCATCTTAGATATTAAAAGATAGATACCGACTCAGGCTGTCCCACAATCATACAGCAAAATACATATCCACACAATTAGACATAGCAACGAGTGAGGTCAAGCATTATCAATCAACCAAGACACACATGGAACACTTACCGATCGGAATTCGTCAGTCGCCACTCGGCCAGGTGCACATACACAGCCAATAACATTAGTATAACAGCAATCAACAACATGATATTACCAACGAATCAGAACGCACGTATTTAACACTTTCCGGTCAGAATCTAGCAGTTCTCACTCGGCTATGCACGCATGACATTTCAATGTCATTAACACATATTCATGGAGCAAACTTCAATTAGCATCAGTTGCGTATATACACAGAATACTCTCTCGGTTATATCCATTCATCATCTCCTTAACATCATCACACGCATAGTCAAATTTCAGTCAGCATCAGCAATACATATATACAGAGTATTTCACACGGATATACATATTTATCCTTTCATTAACACTATCACATGCATAAACAATTCCAAACAATATCAATCAGTCAATACAGGCACAGAGTATTTCACTCGGTTATAAACATACATCATCTCACTAACACCTTCGCATGCACAACCAATTCCAAACATTGTCAACAGTTAATAAGCACATATTATTTCACTCGGTTTCGTATTCGTGTGTATCGGTTTAGACGTTGCAACGTAGGCTCTCAGCCTTTTTATACATAGCTCTCAGCTATCAAATCAGCTCCCAGCTGCTTGGCCGTTTTACAGGTACCCAACCATTTGCCCATAGGTGACACCAGCGCTCTCAGCGCCAACGGAGGTGTTCACAGGCAGCCCGAGTCCCACTCAAGGGCTACCTTGAGTCCCACTCAAGGATTTTGCAGCGTCCCACGCTGAATAACCGATGGTAGTGTCCCACACTACGTGCTCTGAGCATAAACGCATCCCATGCGCCACACACGGATTCATCACACACACAGAGTTCATATACACAGCCATACATGCATCTCATGCAATCGACATCATACATCATCAGCATTCAAACGGCACATGCATCTCATGCAATCAATGCTGGACATTAACAGTACTCAACAACACATGCATCTCATGCAGTCAGTGTTACACATTCTCAGAACTCAATAGCATATGCATCTCATGTAATCAGTGCTAGGCATTAACAATATTCCACAACACATGTATCTCATACAGTCGGCATTATACATCATCAGCATTCAACAATACACGCATCTCACGTGACTGGTATAACACATCAACAAGACTCAAACAACATACATGCAATCGGCATTAAGCAATGTCAGGACTCAGACAACACATGCAATCGGTATGGTACATTATCAGATTCACTGAGTCATATTCTATCACATGCAGTCAGCATTCTAAGCTCATAGCAACTTGCAGGTCATGTAAAACACACGGTAATCGTCAACATCACTACAACACATTCCTTTCATACAATCGTTCAACACTCACAGGCCATCATCATGCAACACTCATCTTTCACTCGTCATGCAACTGGGCAGTACACACTCGCATGCAACACAACACATAATCAGGACATGGAAATAGCAAGCGTCAACACTCGGAACCTGTTCATAACCCATACATTTAAGATAGAAGATACCCCCCTACCTGGACTGAAGCTTTCAGTCGGTCAACACGACGTTCAGTTCCAGAGGAACACTGAATCACTCTTAGCATATCTGCATGCAAGAGCAGGGGAGGCCCAAGACGTCCAGCTCTCGGCTCGCTCCCTGGAATGGCTCCATCACAATGCTGTGAACACTCCGACCCCCTTGAAGCTCCTCGCAGTGCAGATCTCCACTGGGACTTGGCAGCTTCAAGCAAGGAGAGGAAGAAAGAGGGAAGCCGACGAAGGAATGAAGGAACAAGGAAGGAGACGTGTTGCATGCAGAGGGAATGCACACCCTCATCCTCACGGGTTCGTCGAGTAAGGGAGGAGGACCCCAATCCTCAGCCACCATTGCTGTGAGCTCACGGAAACAGAGCGCAGAGGAGGAAGAAGAAGATCAAAGAGGAAAAGAAGAAGAAGAAGAAGAAGAAAGAACGGGGGGAAGAGGAGTCTGCAGGGAAGAATGGATGATAGTGTACCCATATATGCACGTACGAAGAGAAGGAAGAGTGGGGTGGGAAAGCGTGCACAGCAGCAGCCCCCCACACGCGTCACACACACCATCACATCTAATCAGTCATTGACAACCAATCACCATTAATCAACCTTTCATTTCTTAACTTAATTAATTAAACCAATTATAATTAATAAATAATTCTCCCTACACTTAACAATTTATTATTTTAATGATTCATTCCATTCGATAATAATTATTAAATTGGGATGTTACAAGTCTCCCCCTCTCAAAAGAATTTCGTCCTCGAAATTCAATCGGTAACTTACCTTACATACATAACTCAGAAGATTGCTGACTCAATCACGCACACGACTGTGCTTCCCCAAGCATTCACCGATCGGATCACAATATCACTCGGCAGAGATTCACCACTCAAGCGGTTTACTGATCGCACCATAATTCCAGTCAGTAAGACACAAAGGTCAGGTCCCACCTGATTACCACCTCATCGCAGAATCTAATATATTGGGAAATTCAATCTCTAAAACATACAATTTACCTCATTTTAACATAGCCCATTCATCAAAGCAGTGGCACTTCCAATCTCTTGGCCGCTCGGCCGTATACTCTCAACACCGTTCGGCATATTCACACCATCGGTTTTCTTGACTCGGACGAGTTACTCGGCACAATAATGAAATCGCATAAAGCATAGGCTCGACATTGTGTCGTGGGGACACATCCTTAGAGGTTATTCAACCAGTTGGGGAAAAATTTAGTCGATGAACAACACCACCGACTCCCAAAATACTCACTTCTGACCGATTTCTCTCGGACCAAATCCTCAGTTTTCAAAACCTGACCATAAAATCTCTCTCTTACACCAAAGGGAACACTCAAGGAATTTCCATGCGTTTCAATTAACGCAATTTACTCGGATTAACTTCACATATACACTACACTAAATTCTGAAATCTTAGATTTCTCTCCCATGCTTCCGGCTAATTCCATGCTTTCGTCCTGAGAGTTCACTCGGTCCTCTTACACCGGCATCACTCGGGGTTGAGGGTAATTCTCACCCGGAAATTCTTCCACTTACCAGAAATTCACTCGCAACCCGAGTCTACCTTGAAACCAAACCTGAGTTCAAGCTCAATAGTCCCAATTACTGACCTGAGTACGCCTTCAATTAAATTCTTCACTCGGATATCTACTTCCTCTCGGAGCCCTCTTCACTCGGAAACTTGCACACTCTATGTTCTATTTTCCGACCAGAAGGACTTTTCTCCTGGAAGATCACTTGGTTGGGCATCCCACGGTTAATAAGAATTCTACACTCGCTATCTTACTAGTCAGAATCATTCCACACGGTAGTTAATGGCAGTTCACACACATAAGTAATACACGCACATCAACATCACGCATCACATAGGGTACATCACGTATCAATAATCATGAAAATTATTCATCACTTCTGTAAAACAGAATCAAGGAAATATTTCCTCTAAACCTTATTCCTCACAAAACCATGGCTTGGATTAAATTCTTAACTCTCAGTTATATAATAACATCACTCACTCGGGTTCATACAATTCACTCAGGATTAAGCAATTCACAATCACATATGCTATTATAACACACCACGAACTTCAGCAACAGCACTAATGTACATACAGACACTCAGTCGGATTTCATACCAATTATTCATGGCTATAATATTGTCTACTACATCATGCACCATAACCGCAACGTCACATTGCACTTGGTAATAGCATCGACATATACATACGCCCATCCAATCAGATTTACCCAAATCAATTCCAACTACATTAAGGGTTTCATTCACAATATCATATTCACACATTCACATAGTTCACACTGAGCTCATTTATCCTCATAAGTGTACACACAGTCATTCAATCAGAAATTGTACTATAACATACATTCTCAATTATAACATTGCATCACGCTTGGCAACAGCATCAATACATGTACATTCATTCAGTCAGACCTCATTCATACAACATCATCAAGTCGGAAACTACTCAAATCATTTAAATCCATGCAAATCATGTCAGCCTCAATAATAATACTCTTATACACATGTATTCATGCAGTCGGCGAATCAGATGCATACGATTATTCACCAGGAGTCCCACTCCAATGCACTCGGCATTTGCCTTGAGTCCAACCCAAGGACTTTCATTAAGCATCCAATGCTCATGCTCCAAGCATGGCCTCGAGTCCCACTCGGAGGTCTTTTAGGATTAATCTCAGAATCCTCAATACCCCATGCATTCATCTGATTGCCCACTCTGAAAAATGTTCAATGTTGCTGCATTTCATTATAGATCACACACAGCTCTTATTTGCTGACTCACAGCATAAGCCACTCGACATTCTCATTAGCATATATATATATACACATCTTTCAGACGGGGTATCATCACAATGATTCACAATTAATATCTATCACAATGTCCGGGTGTTGCATGCATCTATAATCAATCACACACAGATCACGTATTTCAATCATCAAACAACGGTCATGTTTCAATTATAGAGCAATACATAAAAGTAGTTCACCCTTAATCACCTATACTATATATATACATTACGCAGGGTTCATGTGCTAGGTTACAAAACATCCGTCACAAATATCACTCGGCAGTAATGGTAACACTCCTATTTACAAGTATTCAGTCAGTATTCGCAGAGTTATTAACTTGCATTCGTGGACGGAGTCATACAATCACTAAACAGTTTACAATACCACAATTCAGGAGTCGCATGCACCATTACGCAATCATAGTGTAGCTACCAACACATCTCACACATAACACATCACATGATAATCATTCAATCCTCAATGAGCTACTACGCAATTGTTCTACTCGGCTCAACAACTCGTAAGGTTAATAAACTATCAGATTTAGAATCCCTAAGGGGTCATTATTTATCCAGTATCCCACGATGGGTACCTCACAATATTCAAATATTGTTATAAGGTCTAGTACCATTCACTCGGTTTTCCACACACCAAACCAAGACAGTATCCAGGTCAAACAGATGTTCTATTTCACATTCATTCGTTCCTGGTCATGCCTAATCAACTGGGTCACTATTCCTATTGGTCCAGCATCTAGCCATCACTCACTGGGTTTCCTCAATCGCCACCGAGACGCAAACCCCAATTTTAACATATATCCGACCTCATCTTCACTTACTTATTACACACCCAGATTTTCAACCTAAGAACTACAACCCATCCCTTATACTGCAAATCACATACATCATGTACCATTCATTCATCACACATTCAAATTCCTCAACAAGGCACAGGCATACAACCACACCGTTCATAGTCAACATATACCAAATCCGATAGAAGTTCATAAGCACATATCATCACCCGAGTCATAATTGAACAGGTATCAACATACAATAGAATATCATAAGCAACTAGGACAAGCTGGCATAATGTACTCAACCGCCCACAAACAGTAGGCAAACCTTGGCCAAGGACCTTTTGGTCTGCTCTGATACCAAAATGTAACACCCTTATTTTTAATAAATAATAAATCCAAAAACAGGAAAAAAATTTTTCACAAATCAACCACTGGTCAATCGGCATAGAAAAAAGAAGGGAGAAGGCAAGGGAAATAAAAGAGCATTCACACTTATAGCAGTCAGCGAAAGGAACAAGGCTGGGACTGACCCATTCGGTTCAGCAAAACACATCAGCGCCTGGGCGAAATCCATGACAACTCTGACTCGGTCAAGCGAGGTTCAACGCCGCCTGAGCTAGAGGTGACAATGCAACAGTGGAAAAGGAGATCCTCAAGCGAAGCTCAACACCAGTCCCTACTCGCTTCAGCGTAATCCCACATGCTTGGGCGAAACAGCTCCATTCGCTCGGGCGAGGCACGATCCGCTTAAGCGATGCCAACACAAAGGCCTCTCCAAACACACACTCGCTGGAGCTAAGTCTAATTCGCTAGGGCGAACACAGGTACAAGGTAATTTCTCAATCGGGTATGGACAAAGGTTCACTCGGCAAATCCTCACGTTCGCACTTCACTCGGGAAATCAGGTAGTTAAGTCCCACTCAGACTTATTCGAAACCCAACCACTCGGGATACCAATCCTCACTCGGACATTACATCTTTCACTCGGATTACCAATACCTTACACTTAGGATCCAATCCACTCTAAACCACTATTCGAACTCCTCTCTCGGAAGGGAATCACTCGAGGTTTTCACTCGGGAAATACAAACTCTTCCTCACTCGGGATTTATTTACGATTTTCGCTCGGAGTCACATAACATGTTCACTCGGAAAAGCCACCCAGAAATCTTTACTCAGAACCACTAACTTAACATAATTTCACTCCTCAACGGCCCTCGAGTCATTTAGTAACACTTCCCAGTCGGAAAACGCATCGAATCAGTATGAAGCATATACATATGAATACATGATCACAGAAACATAAATCTGCTAACAAATCCAGTCTACCGACCCATAGACATGTAACCACACACTCGGAATACCCATTATTTTGATATTATGCATTTACCAATACTTACGAATACCATACAAGTGACACCAAGACTATTCAATATTTATAAGTGAATATGTTTAATCGTCATTTTACATAAGAGCCGGCCAAGGCTACACGGACAAAACATAATAGTGCAATACAAGTGCTCAACAGTCGGAGTGCACCACACTCGGACTTGAAACCCTATCATCATTTCCGAGTACGACCTGCACACTGAAAAATGGTATAGGGGTGAGCATCTTAGATATTAAAAGATAGATACCGACTCAGGCTGTCCCACAATCATACAGCAAAATACATATCCACACAATTAGACATAGCAACGAGTGAGGTCAAGCATTATCAATCAACCAAGACACACATGGAACACTTACCGATCGGAATTCGTCAGTCGCCACTCGGCCAGGTGCACATACACAGCCAATAACATTAGTATAACAGCAATCAACAACATGATATTACCAACGAATCAGAACGCACGTATTTAACACTTTCCGGTCAGAATCTAGCAGTTCTCACTCGGCTATGCACGCATGACATTTCAATGTCATTAACACATATTCATGGAGCAAACTTCAATTAGCATCAGTTGCGTATATACACAGAATACTCTCTCGGTTATATCCATTCATCATCTCCTTAACATCATCACACGCATAGTCAAATTTCAGTCAGCATCAGCAATACATATATACAGAGTATTTCACACGGATATACATATTTATCCTTTCATTAACACTATCACATGCATAAACAATTCCAAACAATATCAATCAGTCAATACAGGCACAGAGTATTTCACTCGGTTATAAACATACATCATCTCACTAACACCTTCGCATGCACAACCAATTCCAAACATTGTCAACAGTTAATAAGCACATATTATTTCACTCGGTTTCGTATTCGTGTGTATCGGTTTAGACGTTGCAACGTAGGCTCTCAGCCTTTTTATACATAGCTCTCAGCTATCAAATCAGCTCCCAGCTGCTTGGCCGTTTTACAGGTACCCAACCATTTGCCCATAGGTGACACCAGCGCTCTCAGCGCCAACGGAGGTGTTCACAGGCAGCCCGAGTCCCACTCAAGGGCTACCTTGAGTCCCACTCAAGGATTTTGCAGCGTCCCACGCTGAATAACCGATGGTAGTGTCCCACACTACGTGCTCTGAGCATAAACGCATCCCATGCGCCACACACGGATTCATCACACACACAGAGTTCATATACACAGCCATACATGCATCTCATGCAATCGACATCATACATCATCAGCATTCAAACGGCACATGCATCTCATGCAATCAATGCTGGACATTAACAGTACTCAACAACACATGCATCTCATGCAGTCAGTGTTACACATTCTCAGAACTCAATAGCATATGCATCTCATGTAATCAGTGCTAGGCATTAACAATATTCCACAACACATGTATCTCATACAGTCGGCATTATACATCATCAGCATTCAACAATACACGCATCTCACGTGACTGGTATAACACATCAACAAGACTCAAACAACATACATGCAATCGGCATTAAGCAATGTCAGGACTCAGACAACACATGCAATCGGTATGGTACATTATCAGATTCACTGAGTCATATTCTATCACATGCAGTCAGCATTCTAAGCTCATAGCAACTTGCAGGTCATGTAAAACACACGGTAATCGTCAACATCACTACAACACATTCCTTTCATACAATCGTTCAACACTCACAGGCCATCATCATGCAACACTCATCTTTCACTCGTCATGCAACTGGGCAGTACACACTCGCATGCAACACAACACATAATCAGGACATGGAAATAGCAAGCGTCAACACTCGGAACCTGTTCATAACCCATACATTTAAGATAGAAGATACCCCCCTACCTGGACTGAAGCTTTCAGTCGGTCAACACGACGTTCAGTTCCAGAGGAACACTGAATCACTCTTAGCATATCTGCATGCAAGAGCAGGGGAGGCCCAAGACGTCCAGCTCTCGGCTCGCTCCCTGGAATGGCTCCATCACAATGCTGTGAACACTCCGACCCCCTTGAAGCTCCTCGCAGTGCAGATCTCCACTGGGACTTGGCAGCTTCAAGCAAGGAGAGGAAGAAAGAGGGAAGCCGACGAAGGAATGAAGGAACAAGGAAGGAGACGTGTTGCATGCAGAGGGAATGCACACCCTCATCCTCACGGGTTCGTCGAGTAAGGGAGGAGGACCCCAATCCTCAGCCACCATTGCTGTGAGCTCACGGAAACAGAGCGCAGAGGAGGAAGAAGAAGATCAAAGAGGAAAAGAAGAAGAAGAAGAAGAAGAAAGAACGGGGGGAAGAGGAGTCTGCAGGGAAGAATGGATGATAGTGTACCCATATATGCACGTACGAAGAGAAGGAAGAGTGGGGTGGGAAAGCGTGCACAGCAGCAGCCCCCCACACGCGTCACACACACCATCACATCTAATCAGTCATTGACAACCAATCACCATTAATCAACCTTTCATTTCTTAACTTAATTAATTAAACCAATTATAATTAATAAATAATTCTCCCCACACTTAACAATTTATTATTTTAATGATTCATTTCATTTGGTAATAATTATTAAATCAGGATGTTACTGTCAATCTCTTTTTGTCAATTAAGTTTAATTGGTCATATCTAGCTTGGACCCATTCGGCTTCTTCCAGTTTGGTCTCTATTATTACCCGGAGGGACGGGATCTCCTCTTCAAAAGTTAATACTACTTCCATTCCGTAGACCAGTGAGAAAGGGGTTGCCCCAATCGAAGTTCAAATCAAGGTCCGACATCCGTGCAAAGCAAAAGGGAGCATTTCGCTCCAATCTTTGTAAGTTATGACCATCTTTTGCATTATCTTCTTGATATTCTTATTGGTTGCTTCAACTGCTCCGTTCATCTTTGGCCAATATGAAGAGGAATTATGATGGGCTATCTTGAAGTCCTCACAGAGATCTTTCATCATCTTATTGTTTAGATTAGTGCCATTGTCAGTAATGATCTGGCTTGGCAAGCCGTACCGACATATCAGCTCCTTCTTGATGAATTTGACGACGACGTTGGTGTATAAGGCTGCTTCTACCCATTTAGTGAAGCAATCGATGGCAACAAAGACAAAGCGGTGGCCGTTCAAAGCTTTTGGCTCAATGGGCCCAATGACGTCCATACCCCATATTGAAAAAGGCCATGGAGCTGACAAGACATTCAAAGATGACAGAGGTGCATGGATGTGATCAGTATATATTTGTTATTTATGACACTTCTTCTCATAAGCAAAACAATCTTCTTCCATAGTCATGTAGTAGTATCCAACCCTTAAGATCTTCCTCGACATGGCGTTCCCGCTTGTGTGAGTTCCAAAGGACCCCTCGTGGATGTCTTTCATGATTTGATTTGCTTCAGTGGTGTTAACACAACGGAGGAAGACAGAGTCATGGTTACTTTTGTACAGTATGTTTCCATTCAAAAAAATAACCCATAGCAAGCTTTCTCAGAGTTCATTTGTCATTGTCTATGACATCTTTGGGATATTCCTGGCACTGGAGGTACCTCTTAATATCATGATACCAAGGCTTGCCATCTGGCTCTCCTTCTATGACTTGGTAATGTGCCGGTTCCTGTCGCTTCTTTACCTCAATGAGAGGCATCTCGTATTCACTACTCACTTCAAACATTGAAGCTAGAGTGGCCAAGGCATCCGCCATCTGGTTATCGTCCTGAGGAATGTAATGGAAGGTGATCTTATCAAACTCTTTGACCATTTCTTTGATATGAGCGTGATAGGGAATTAGTTTGTTGTCCCTAGTTTCCCATTCACTTCTCAATTGATGAATAACCAAAGCAGAATCTCCGTAGACCTCCAAGGATCTTACACCTGTATCCAAAGCTGCTTGTATCCCTAAAAAGCATGCTTCATACTCAGCGACGTTATTGGTACAATCAAAACATAGCCGAGTACAACTAGGGATGAACTCCTTGTCTGGTGAAATCAGGACGACTCCAACCCCATGCCCCAGTGCATTAGAAGCTCTGTCAAGTCTCATGACCCATTTATCATCATGACCACTTTCTTCTTTGAAAAGGGCTAAGATATCTTCATCTAGGAAGTCATGTTGCATTGGTTGGTAGCTATTGACGAGCTGGTGTGCCAAGTAGTCTGCTAAAGCGCTACCCTTTATGGCTTTTTGGGTGACATATGTTATGTCATACTAGGTTAGTAGCACTTGCCATCGAGTAATCCTTCCGGTTAAAGTAGGTTTTTCAAAGATGTACTTTATGGGGTCCATCTTGGAAACCAACCATGTCGTGTGAGAAAACATGTATTGCCTTAACCATCGGGCGGCCCAGGCTAGTGCACAGCAGGTTCGTTCAAGGGAGGAATATCTCATTTCACATTCGGTGAACTTCTTGCTCAGATAGTAGATAGCGTGTTCCTTCTTTCCAATGTCATCATGCTGACCCAACACGTATCCCATGGACTCGTTTAACACAGTCAAATACAAGATTAGTGGTCTCCCAGGAATTGGCGGCACTAGGATTGGTGGTTCCAGCAGATACTATTTTATCTTTTCGAACGCTATTTGGAAATCCTCATTCCATTGCCCTGGTTAGTTCTTGCGGAGCATCTTAAAAATCGGCTCATAGGTTGTAGTCATTTATGAAATAAATCGGGCGATATAGTTTAGCCTTCCCAGGAATCCTCGAACTTCTTTCTCTGTGTGGGGAGGAGGCATTTCAAGAATGGCTTTAACTTTGTCAGGATCAACCTCTATCCCTTTTTCACTTACTATAAACCTGAGCAGCTTTACAGACCTCATGCCGAAGGTACACTTGGTTGGGTTTAACCTGAGCTTGAATTTCCTTAATCGTTCGAAGAGCTTTCTCAGATCGACAATGTGCCCTTCCTCTGTTTTGGATTTAGCAATGATATCATCCACATATACTTCGATCTCCTTATGCATCATGTCGTGGAAGAGGGTTACCATTGCTCTTTGATAGGTTGCTCCAGCATTTTTCAATCCAAAAGACATCACCTTGTAGCATAAGGTGCCCCAAAGAGTGATAAATATGGTTTTTTCCATATCTTCAGGTGCCATTTTGATTTGATTGTATCCCGAAAATCCATCCATGAATAAGAAGATAGAATGCTGAGCCGTGTTATCGACTAAGACATCGATTTATGGGAGAGGAAAATCATCTGTAGGGCTAGCCCGATTCAAATCTCGATAATCCACGCACATCCTTACTTTCCCGTCTTTCTTTGGAATGGGGACTATGTTCAGCACCCATTGAGGATACTTTGCTACGGCTAGGAAACCGGCATCAAACTGTTTCTTGACTTCATCCTTAATTTTAAGGAGCATTTCTGGTTTCATTCGACACAACTTTTGTTTAATTGGTGGACATTCTGGCTTTAAAGGAAATCTGTGCTCCACGATATTGTTATCCAAACCTGGTATATCTTGATATGACCATGCGAAGATATCACGGAATTCCCTGAGCAAACTAATCAACTTTTCTCTTTGCTCCTTGTTAAGAGAAGTGCCGATTTTGATTTCTTTCACCTCTCCTTCATCTCCCAGGTTAATGGTTTCGACCTTTTCCTGATGGGGCCAAATTTCCCTATCTTCCTGCTTCAATAACCTTGCCAACTCGGGCGAAGGCTCAAAATCTTCCTTACTTTCTTCATCAGCGTAGTCGTTTAGATGATCAGAGTCGTGAAACAAAACCAGAGTCTCGCTACTCTTAGGGAAATCACTTTTGGATCTGTATTTTATTGTATTATAGCGAATGAAAAAGAAAACAAGCAAGCAAAAGGATCAAGTGGAAGGGATATAAAGCGAAAATGAGATATTGGATTGCAATACATGTTCATTAATAGAATAAATAACAAACAAGTTTTGCCTTTATTACAAAGAAAAGGGTCCCAAAGCCTTAGGCATAGCAAAAGGGCCAACAAGCCACAAAGACATTGTTAAATTACTTTGATAAAACATCTAGAGTCGGGGGGAATTCCATGGTCTCCCAAGTACTCAGCTCTTGGTTCGACGGGCAAGCATACACTAGCCCAGAATCATCATCAAGATCTTCTTCGATTGCAGCCACTAGATTTGAAAGCATCATCCCTGTACTCCGAAAGCTTTGGTAAAGGTCACAGATGGAGATTCCCACGGTGTTAGGTTCTCGACTGGTGAAACGTGCAATCCTTCTTTCTCTCCTTTCTTCCTCCACTCTTTTTCTATCAGCGGCCGTGGGTCGGTATCCCAGGCCATATCTGTCTTTATTTTTTAGAAGGCACACGGGTTCCATTCTCCCTTCCAAGTCTTGCCCTAACCCCTTTCCTAGCTCATACCCCTCGCGTAGCATTGTCCTTGCTATCGCTAGAGACACATTTGGGAAGGATGTCCTTGCAACGCCTTTCCCTATGTGCGTCATGTTAGCTATCTCCAAAGCCTGGAATGAGGTTTCAAAAGCTTCTTCCACTGCTTCGACATATGGGGTAGTGACAGGCTTGCTAATTAGAAGGTCCCCTTCCCCAGAAACAATCACCAACTTGTTATTGATGATGAACTTTAATTTCTGATGCAACATGGAAGGGACAACCCCAGTAGAATGAATCCACGGCTGGCCTAGTAAACAAGTATAGGCGGGCGTGATATCCATGATATGGAAGAGAACTTGGAAGGTACAGGGTCCAACCTGTATCGGCAATTTGATTTCCCCCATAACCTCCCGGCGAGTCCCATCAAAGGCTCGCACTATCATGGAGCTTGGCCTCATGTACGTCCCATCAAAAGGCAACTTTGCTAACATTGATTTTGGCATGACATTAAGGGATGACTCATTATCGATGAGTACTTTTGCAAGAATATGGTATCGACATTTAACGGAAATATGAAGGGCTTTGTTGTGCCCTACCCCTTCCATAGGTACCTCGTCGTCCGTGAATGTCAAATAGTTATTAGCGATGATATGTCCCACTATGTCTTCGAATTTATCGATGGGTAGGTCATGCTTGACGTGTTCCTCACTTAATACTTTCATCAACGTGTTCCGGTGTGGCTCGGAACTCATCAATAGGGATAACAAAGAAATCTTAGCCGGGGTATGATTCAACTGATCCAACACCTAATACTCGCTATGGCGAATGATCTTTAAAAACTCATTGGCTTCTTCATCAGTCACCGCCCTTTTTGTTTCGCTATTCGTTCCTTCCTTCCCTGTTTTGACTCCTTCAATCTTATCAAGTTTTGGTTCTGGAGGAGCATGCCTCCAACCCCGGCAATATTCGTGACAGATAACGGTGAAGGATCATTTACCGCGGAGCTAGTAACGACTACATCTGTATCGTACTTCTATGGCACAGCTCAGGAATCTTTGAAAGGAAACGAGGTTGGTGCTTGCATTGTAATGACGGTCTTGGTGGGAGCTGGAGCTGCTGGCGTATTTTTGTTATAGAATATGACCAGGGGCTTTGGAGCTTGTATCCTGGGCTGTTCTTGTATCATGTTGACTTTACCCTCCTGGCGCCTGTAAACCTCCACTGTATGACTATCCATAAACCCTTGAAGGATTTTACGAAAGCTTTGTTGCTTAGCAGATTGCTCATCATTGTGCCCCTCCTCCGATGAGCCTTCAATCAACCCCCTTTCAAGCAAGTGAGAGTGAATTATTTTCAAAGGCATCTTTATATTGGCAACTTCTGTAAAGCACTCTACATCTTCCCCAACAGCGTTGACCCCCGGCCCTCCATGGTTGGGCAAAGGGTTTGTAGACATATTCGGGCTCCCCTCATGAAAGTTTATCCAGACAGCCTTAATCAAATCCCTTACTTTAAACTTCAACGCCAAGCAATTCTCCGTGGAATGCCCCGATGCGCCAGCGTGGTAATCACATCGCGCATTCGGGTTATACCCTCTTGGGTAAGGTGGCTGAAGTGGTCTTAGAGGACAAGGCACTACCAAAGTATTTTTGATGAGGTGAGGTAAGAGCTCGGTATATGTCATAGGAATGAGATCAAACTGTACCTGGGTACGGTCATTGTTTGGCCTTCTTGAGTTTGGATTGGGTGGTTGGTTTACTTACGGCGGTTGGTATGGTGCTTGCGGTGGTGTTGGTGGTCGTATAACAGGTGGTCGGAAGTGAGGTGGGTTTGGATTTTGAACTGCCACTACGCATGGGTATGGCGTGTAAGGGTGAGCTGGTGGAAATGTGACAGGGGTAAATGGCCTTGTTTGGTTTCTTTTCTGGTCGTAAGAGACGGTGTTAGTTTCTCCATCTCTTCTTCTACCTTCACCTGTCGTTGATCTCTTCATCGTGCCTACCCCAGACGGACCTCGAGTGATCTTTCCAGTTCTTATCCCGTTTTTTATTCTTTCTCCATTAGTGAAGATATCAGAGAAATGAGATGAAACACTCCCAATCATCCTCACGCCAACATTGCGTATTCTTTGAATGTCTCAGCCTCTTTCTTCGTCATGTTTTGTAATTGCACCCTATCTGGTGCCATGTCCAAGTTGTACTTATATTGCTTTATGAAAGCATCAGCCAGGTCCTTCCAGCAGTGTATACGAGACCGTTCGAGGTGGGTGTACCATGTAAGGGCGGCCCCAGCCAAGCTATCTTGGAAGCAATGGATCAACAATGGGTCGTTGGATACGTGCGATGCCATCTTCCGACAATACATAGTGAGATGGTTCTTTGGGCAAGTTAGCCCCGGTATTTGTCGAACTCTGGCACTTTGAATTTAAGAGGAATGATGACATCCGGGATTAAGCAAAGTTCTACGACATTTCCTAACCCAAAACCTTATGCTCCTTCCATTGCTCTCAATCTCTTTTCAAGGATCTCTATCCTCTCTTCTTGAATGGCAGCAACGCCACTGGGACCAGAGGTAACACGAGGGTTCATCTGTCCATAAGGTTGGTGGACATACGTAGCTATATAAGAGGGGTTCATTGGATCTGTAGAGATCTATGGCTGGGTTGTGGTTTGGATTGCATACGCAGGTTGTGTAACATGGGCTTGAATGGGTTGTATTTGGACTTAGGTTGTACAGAATTCACGACAAGGTGGTATGTTTGGTTGAACAGGGTGAGAATCTTGGTGGTTCGGGTCTGCTTGTGGATTGGCGTGGAGAGAAGGAAAATACCCCGGAGGCAAGCCATATAATGAGAAGGGGATAATATTTCCATTTGCATCTATGAAGGTATGTTGTTGGGTTTCAACAGGGTGTGACCTCCTCATATGGACGGTGAGGGGAGGTGCCATAGGATTATGGCCTTGTTCTCCAACTGGGCTAGGAGATTGTCGCGGGGTAGGCGGTTGCTATCTGGCGTCTTCAACACCGGTGGAGGAATCCCCTTCCGTGACCCTTTTTTCCAAAAGCTTGGCCATCTCAGCCATTCGTTCCTTTAGTTGACTGAACTTGGCTCTCAAACCTCGTTTTCTTATTCTATTTCTGCCATAAGTTTCTTCCTAAGCCTGGTCCCGTAAGGATGCTTACCCGTAATGTCACATGGAGATTTGTTAGTAAAAAAAGAAGATAAACGATTAATAGAAATGATAAAAAAAGTAGAAAGATGTTACGCGGGACACGATTCAGGATTCAGCGCGTGTCCTCTGACCGTTCCTCAGAACGTCATGTTTAAAAGTACTAGGTAAAGCAGTAAAATGAAAATTAACATGAGACAATTGTGGAGGAAAAATACTTTATCATTCCATACTTCCATAAAGATACAATGTCACTCTAAAGGTTTGATTACAACATTTTAGCCATTCCTGGCTTAGGCAATCATAGCCCTCATTTTACAAATTCTTTCGTGATAATAATATAAAAATGATGAAATCTCTTTTAGGGTAGTGAGAGGATTAGCCATCCCTTCGGCTTGTTTCATTAATGGTGGAAGATCTTCCAAAATTCCATTGGCCAAATATGCCAAATTGGCAAAGCGATTCATCCATGAACGAATGATTTTGTCTTGTCGAGCTAATTCAGCTTCTAAAAGGCATATGGCCTCTTGACAATGTTGTTCTATATCTATGGCACTCCTCCATTCCTTATTTATTTCCTGCTCACAGGCTCTCATTACCTCGTCAAGTTGTTGCTCCAACTTGTGGACTTGAGATTGTAGCAACTCCTTCCCCACCAAAGCCTCCCTTTCATTTTCCTTGGATTGCGTCAACAGATCTTTTAGAAAATGCTTCTCAGCCAGGATGGTGTCACTCTGCTTGCTTTTCATTTTCAGTTGAGAATTGGCTGCCTAGAGACACTGATCTTGCTTCACCCTGTAGTCTCCTTCAATCTTCTATTTTTTTTTAATCTCATCCATGGCCTGCTTATTCTCCAAATTTTCCCTCTTTTGGAGTGTGCATTCTTGTTGACACTTCAGTAGGTCTTCTTCCAGCCTTTGAATCTTAGCTGTCAACTCTTCTATCTTGGCCTTCAAAGCCTGGGTTTCTTTGTCTTCCATGATAAGTGGTGGAACGGGAATGCTTGCAGCTTGATACGAGGGACTCCTGAAGGGTAATTTAACAATGGAGACCCTATTCAGGACCCATTCATGATACTTCTCTCCCACAACATGGCTTCGTGCTCCCAACTCTTTACCCATCCTGGAAACTCTTTTCCATGCGTTCGCTATATCCCGCACAGCAGACATATAGTCCCCTTTCGCATAATACAGAATGAAAGGAGTGAGCAAATCTTCATCCGGTGGCCCAACCAAAAGATAAGCCAACTGACGTTTGGCTATAACAGGATTGTAGTTGATACACCCTTGTGTGCCAATGAGAGGAACATTTGGATAACTTCCACAGCAATAGATGATTGACTCAACCTCCAACCATTGGGGATACCATCTGACCCTCTCGGTTGTGAGCCCTATAAGATGATTGGCCAATTCGCGCTCACTCTTTATTGCCAATTGACATAATTTTAGATTAGAAACAGGACATTTGGCCTTACAAATTTAATGAAAAGCATGAGATGCAAGCCATACATATAGAACAGGTAGACAGCAGACAATCCTTTTCCCACCTTGCGTATGGAAGAATTCCATGGTGTAGTACATATTGGCCAATACGGCTCTTACGGGATTCTCAAGCCTGTGTTTGCGAGCTAGGAAGACAGCAATGGCATTATAATCCACGTAGTTGTCCAGATTAGGGAACAAGACAACTCTGTAGATAGTAAGGGTTAAAGTGTCCATGAGGGCCTCCCACTCTTCTTTATCTGCCAAGATCTGCATGTGTTTCTCAAGAAATTCTCGAGTGAACCCAGGAATTTGATTTCTATTCATCTACATATTCTTCGATGTCTCAGGACGGATTCTCAAAATGCGGGTGACTGAAGCAATGGTTGCATGATGATCGAGATGGCGGTAGGGAATTTGCCCCTCCAAAGGCATCCCCAATATTTTTTCAAATTCCTCTATGGACGGGGCCAGCTGAAAGTCTCTGAATGTGAAACATCTTAGAGGTGGGTCGTAGAACTGTGCCAAGGCTGTGATCGCCTCAGTTTGCACTTCAACTTCCAAGAGCTTTAAAATCCTTCTATACTTTTGGGTAAAATCCATTTGCTGTGTCAGGTTTAATTTCCTCCCCATTGCCTACAGACTACTAGTGTCAATTTTCTTGGCCTTAACATGTAGTATTTTCCTCAATTCTGTCACATTTGTACCACAATTCTCATGTCCCATGTTAATTTCCATACTTGCTCAGAGGTATCTAGTAAATCTCGAATAGCTTCCTGTGAAAACAAAGAAAGAGAAATCAGTTACAGCCATGTTTTGGCAAACCGTTACTTCCTTAATGATTTACTGAAAAACATTTTCGCTTTGGGAAGTAGCGGTTGGCAAAACTCGTGCTAGACTAAAGTCATGTGGGTCCTAGATTTTCCAATCGTCGTTATTGCCCCATTTGAAGGGAAACAGAGCTATATTTCACTTTTTCATTTTTTGCCTCGACGATTGGGAAAATCTAAGACTCAGAGGTGCACGATGACGAAGGAAATACCTATCCGTTAAAAGATTACCAGTACTTTCCAAAAAAGTGAGTTATTTTGAAATAAAGTAATCCTTTGATGGGTAGGTGGTTCATCAATTTGGATTCAAAAAGGGAAAGCAAGAATGGTGCAAGGTAAAGTAAAGTCTACCCTTTCGTGACATAAACCAGGTTTTTCTAAAAGTCTTTTCTAGGCCCTATGGCTTGTCTAAGAGTGACTCCTCACATTGGGTGGCTTGCACTAGACTTCTAAAAGGTCACTAGAGCCAAGATCCTAATCATGATATGATCACAATAGTAGGGAATCTACTAGGTGTATACATCATGAAAGGTCGAACTCTAGTTGAGCTTCTGAAGATCGCCGGATGGGAAGTACATCCCAAATGACACTGCTACCAACCCCTCCTAACTTAAGTTTTAGTTGGGGCCTGGGTATAGGGCGCCACTCATAAGTGTGTGCAAAAAATGTGAGTGTAGTGTGTGACAGGGCATTCAATACCTGTACCTTACCCCATCCTGCACAGTGAACAAACACAAAACAACAATAATAAAGTCATCTACCCTAACGTTCAACAATTATACAGAAAAATAACACAGAGTCACCTACCATAGGGTTCAATAATCATGCCAAAAAATATCAATAGTGCATAAACTAAAAAACATGATTAGAATCAAAAGCAAGCGTCTACAGCATCGACTAAAAAAATAAAGAAGAAATTAAAACAAACAAAAGGCTACATAGGAAAAACATGCGCCTTCAACCTAAATGGCCTGACTCTCAGATTGTCCCTAGTGGAGTCACCATCTGTCGTGACCGGGATCACGTCGATGGCGAAAAAGGTCTGAAACGGTGTAGGGAGTCGCCACCAACATTTTTATCCATAGGAAAAAAGTTGGAAAAAAACTTTGTTAAAGCATTGGTAAAAAGTGAGATTCAAGTTTGGGAGTCGGTTACGAGTGGAGAAGGTATTAGCACCCCACATCACTTGTTAAAAATAGTACCAAAGCTGAAAATACACATCATGAATAACCTTAAAATTGTGTTTATTTCTTCTTTCTTAAAAATGAAGGAGACAGACGAAATTAGTGAAAAAGCTCAGAGTAAGATCAACAAGACGTCTCTGTTAATCAAGTGGCCTCAAGTACTCAAGAGGGGGGGTGAATTGAGTATTAAAAAGTTTTACTTTGAATGCTTTTGAAGTTGATTCTTTAGTTACTATGTTTGATGAAGATGATAAACTTAATGGTAAATAGTAACAATTTATACACAAGACAAAATAGTTAGCACTTAAAAGGTCTAAGTAATATTCAAGAAATGGAATCAAATTAATCTCAACACTATTTATGGTACTTAGAAAGATTTCAAAATAATTTAAGAATATTACTTAAGGCTAATTTCAACAATGTTAATCGAAATAATTTATAACTTAATATAACATGCACTTAGTCCAAATAAATTGGCAATAATATAATAAATCAAGCAAGCAAGTTAAGTGCACAAATTAAATGAGTTTAGGGAAGAGAGATTTGTAAACCGATATATACGAGTTCCACCATACCGGTGTACGTCTCGCCTCTAAGCAACCCACTTAGAGGATTTCCACTATTGGAGATTAGAGATACAACTTTGAGCAATCGCGACTTCCTAGTGTTACATACTCAAGAACCCAATTCTCACAAGTACAAGGGCACCCCACCCAATCTCTCAATCTCACAATTACAAGGTTGAAACCCCAACCCAAAGATTTTAAGATGTTTGGTGTTTGAGCATACAAGGAAACTCTCCAATAGAGTGGATATACAAGTTAAAGCTTTCACAAAGTAATAACTCTCAAAGAGAGGATATGCAAAATAAGTACACAATATAATTTCCCCACAAATTAACTCTCAAAAAATAACTTCAAGAAATATGCCAATCAAAGAATAAACAGAGCAAGAAGAAGAGCAAGAGAATGGAGGGGGAAGAAAGCAAATGGAAATGCTTAAAATGCTTGGTGTAAATTTCTTCTTCAAGTTCCTCTCTATTTATAGCCTCCAGTAGTATGGCATTGTAATTAAATTATTCCCTTCAATGCAATGTAAGTGGAGCAAGAGAGCGTCTGTCTTTAATTGTTTAATTCATAGTGCGATGTGTAATTTGCGTAGTGCGTTCAGTGTTGTTTCCATTTAAACTGAATGAATCGGTGCATGAATGGATTCCCAGCGTGTATTTTGGCCTTCTGACAGTGTATGAATCGATTCCTACGATGAATGAATTGATTCCTTGGTGAGATACACAGCCATGAATCGATTCTTTAAGCTGTGAATCGATTCCCTGGGCAAACAAGAACTTGTGAATCGATTCCTTTGAGGGATGAATCGATTCCTGCCACTGAAAATGTAATTCTTGGACCAATGACTCGTGTGAATCAATTCCTCATGGTATACTTTGCATCATGAATCGATTCATGCTTTGAGAAATGCAATCCTGGGCTTTTCAATTCAAGTGAATCGATTCATATGGCTGTTCATTACTGTGTGAATCGATTCAAGTACCTGATACCTGAATTTTGGCACTTTGTTTCACCCTTTTTGATGTTTGTTCAACCATGGCTTCAAACCTTTGATCCTTAGGCATTTTGATAAATTTATTTCACCGAATTTGAGGTTTTTTAAATGCCTTAAATCATTTCTTTGAAGTTCATCAATATTGATAGCTTGATCCTCATGGATTGATTCTTAATTAATCGCTTTGCACAACATCCTTAATATATCTTCATTTGTTGTATCATTATCAAAACCTACATCAACATATAAATACATTCTCCCTTTTTTTAATGATGACAACAAATGTTCATCTCGCTGGGTGTTAGTTTCATAATAGTTTTCAAACATATGGCATAAATGACTATCCCTTACACATATAATTTGATACCACATGTTATACATATAATTGAATATTACTTTGTCATTTACACATGTAATTTGATATCACTTGTTGTAAAGAAATATAGTAAGGCTCCCCCTTAATCATGCATTTTCAACAAGGATAGATAGAGATATTGATTTCTAGATTTTATCTCCCCTTTAATCATTTAATAGATACCATTATAACATCATGATATTCTCTCCCCCTTTGTAAGATACTTTATGCCACTTAGAATGTATATATTTATTTTCTCCCCCTTTGGCATCATCAAAAACATCTAAGAATATATATACCACTTTAAAAAAGATACATTTTATAGAGATAGATATCATTTGCATATAGAGCTCCCTCTAAAACATGCAACATATATCACACAGAGTAATTCAAGGAATGTAAGCAATCATAATGATATTTATCTTCTTCTTTTCGATAAGCAAAGTTAGAGGTTATACAGGATTAAAATTTTACAATTTGCCAATGATTTTTATTGCACAAGATAGTCAAGAAAATCAAAGTCGTTTGCCATTTATTTTTTAGAACCATGTGGTACATAGAAGATTATCTTTGTGTCAAAAATATGTTTACTTAAGTGGGGACTCCGTGGGATCTCAAATAAGATAAGTGATTTGTGGAGCATTAAGATGATTATGAAAACGTGATTGTCATTTTAATGAAAAGATTGACTTATATATTACAAAGTAAGTTACTATTTTCAAAGAAATGAAAATTTTATGAAAGGAGTAAGTGAAATACTTTGAGTCAAAGATTTTCAAAAGATTTTGTTCAAAGTGTAAGAAAATGTGATAAAAGATGAGTCAATTTAATCAATTTCCAAAATTCCTAATTCCCTTCTAATATTTATAAATTGTTCTTTTGGAAGGGGTTTTGTAAAAATATCCGCCAATTGTTTTGAAGTTTCAACATATTCAAGTACACAATCTCCTTTCAAAACATGATCTCTTATAAAGTGATGTCTTATTTCAATGTGTTTAGTCCTAGAATGCATGACCAGATTTTTAGAGATATTTATTGCGTTAGTGCTGTCACATTTAATGGGTACTTTGTTTAAAACAACACCAAAATCAAGAAGTTGTTGTCTCATCCAAAGGATTTAAGCACAACAACTACCAGCTGCTACATATTCTGCCTCAGCTGTCGATAACGCAACACTTACTTATTTCTTGCTATGCCAAGAAACAAGGGAACTACCAAGTAAATGACATGTGCCACTAGTACTTTTTCTATCAAGTTTACAACCCGCGAAGTCAGAATCAGAATATCCTAAAAGATTACATTCAACGCCTTTGGGATACCATAAACCAACATTTTGAGTACCCACAAGATATTTCAAAATTCTTTTTACAGCGGTGAGATGTGATTCTTTAGGACACGCTTGATATCTAGCACACATGCATACAGCAAACATAATATCGGGTCTACTAGCTGTTAAGTAAAGTAAGGAACCAATCATACCTCGGTATTTAGTTATTTCAACGTCCTTACCCTTCTCATCTTTGTCTAAGTAGCAAGATGTACTCATGGGTGTAGCTATTTCGTTTTCCTTATCCATTTCAAATCTTTTGAGTAGTTCTTTGCAATATTTTGTTTGACTAATGAAAGTCCCTTCATTTGTTTGTTTGATTTGTAATCCAAGGAAGAAGGTGAGTTCTCCCATCATGGACATTTCGAATTCATCTTGCATAATCTTGGCAAACTCTTGATAAAGAATTTCGTTAGTAGCACCAAATATTATGTCATCAACATAAACTTGTACCAAAAGAATGTCATTGTTTTTACGTTTTATAAACAGCGTAGTATCAACCTTTCCTCTTTCAAAATTATTTTCTAAAAGAAATTTACTAAGTCTTTCATACCAAGCTCTTGGAGCTTGTTTCAAACCATATAAAGCTTTTCTCAATTTAAAAACATGATTTGGAAATTTATGATTTTCAAAACCGGGAGGTTAATCTACATAAATTTCTTCTTGAATATAGCCATTTAGAAAATCACTTTTGACATCCATTTGATAAAGCTTAAAATCCATACAACAAGCAAAAGCTAATAGTAATCTTATGGTTTCTAATCTAGCTACGGGAGCATACGTTTCTTCATAGTCTATTCCCTCTTCTTGATTATATCCTTTAGCAACTAATCTAGCTTTATTTCTTGTTATTATTCCATTTTCATCTAGCTTATTTCTAAAAACCCATTTAGTACCTATTATTAGATGGTCATTGGGTCTTGGCACAAGTTCCCAAACTTCATTTCTTTCAAATTGATTCAATTCTTCTTGCATGGCCAACATCCAATGTTCATCAATAATAGCTTCATTAATATTTTTAGGTTCTATTTGTGATACAAAAGCTAAGTGATTGCATGCATTTCTAATAGCGTTTCGAGTACTTACACCTTTTGTTATTTCACCTATGATATTGTCCAAGGGGTGATTTTTTAAGGTGATCCATTCCTTTTGTTGAGGTTCTTCATTTTGTGTTGTATCTCCTTCATTTTTATTTCCTTCTTCATCTTCCAAGTTCATTTCTTGAAAGGTACCTACAAGATCATCAATTTCCTTTCTCGGAGGATTTTGGTTAAGTTCATCAAATTTGACATGTATAGACTCTTCAATTGTACATGTTCATTTGTTAAAGAGTCGATATGCTTTACTAGTAGATGAATAACCTAAGAATATTGCTTCATCAGATTTTGCATCGAATTTGCTGAGATTATCCTTTCCATTGTTTAAAACAAAACATTTGCATCCAAATATATTAAAATAAGAAATATTTGGTTTTCTTCCTTTATAAAGCTAATAGGGGGTTTTCTTTAATATAGGTCTTATCAAACATCGGTTTATAACATGGCAAGCAGTATTTACCGCATCGGCCTAAAAATGTTTTGAAATGTTACTTTCATTTAACATAGTTCTTACGAGCTCCGCTAAAGATCGATTTTTCCTTTCAACTACTCCATTTTGTTGTGGAGTTCTTGGAGCCGAAAAATTATGATCAATGCCAAATTTTTCACAAAATTTTTCAAAAGATTGGTTTTCAAATTCTCCCCCATGATCAGTTCGAATAGATGCAATTTTCAAATTTTGTTCATTTTGGATGATCTTGGGAAGTTTCTTAAATGCATGATATGCTTCATGTTTATGAGTAAGAAACAATGTCCATGTATATCTTGAATAATCGTCCACAATCACAAGACCATAATAGTTTCCACTAAAACTCTTAATTTTTGAAGGTCCAAACAAATCCATATGTAAAAGTTGTAAAGGTCTAGTTGTTGAAACAATATTTTTCGCTTGAAAAGAAACCTTTACTTGTTTTCCTTTTTGACAAGCGTCACAAAATTTTTTTTGAATTTCAATTTTTGTAAACCAATTACTAAATCTTTCGAAACAAGTTTATTTAAATGGTCTATATGAATGTGAGCAATTCTTCTATGACATAGCCATGATTCATCCTCTTTAGTTATGAAGCATTGCACATCATTTGAAGCAAGACAATCAAGAGTAATCATATAAATATTATAAACTCTTTGACCAACGAATTTTATTTCCTTGTTTAGCTTATTTTCAATTATGCAACCGTTTTATTCGAAAACAATTTTATAGCCCTTATCACATAATTGACTAATGCTAAGCAAGTTATGTTTAAGTCCTTCAACATATAGTACATCGTTTATAGAAGTGGAAGAGTTTTTACCAACATTTCCGATTCCTAGTATTCTTCCCTTCGTGTTATCTCCATAAGTAACGAATCCTTTATTTCGTGGGGTAAATGATATGAACTTACTTTTGTCTCCCGTCATGTGTTTTGAACACCCACTATCCAAATACCAATGGGTGCTATTCATTTTAAAGCATACCTACAAAACATGTCAAGCTAGAGAACTTAGTACCCATTTTATGTTGGGTCCTTGTAGGTTAGTTTGAGGTAATGTTCCTTTAGGAACCCATACTTTTCTCACAACCTTTGGCCCTAGTTTTCTAACATTACAATTAGATGCATTATGTCCTTTAAAACTGCAATGATTACATTTCATGAAAGGTGATGAAGTTTTACTAGGTGGTATAAAGAAGTTCTTATAATTCTTTTATTTCTTAACGGCATTGAAACCTAAACCCGTTTTATCAAACATACACCGTTGTTTACCAAGTAAAACATTTAAGTTGTCTCTACCATTTGTAAATTTTTCTAGAGTTCTATTCAAGTCCAAAACCTTAGTTTCTAGCATGTCACATTTCTTTACAAATTCACAAGGTTTAGTCCTAGAGCATGCTTGAACATTTACTAACTCATTTTTCAAACATTCATTTTCTTTACAAACTTCCATAAGATGCATCTCAAGAGTGTCAATGGTTTTTCTAGATAATTTATGCTTATTACACACTTTCATAAGTTTATCATACAATTCTTCAAGAGCATCAAGTAGTTCTTCCTTATCTAAGTCATGAAAGTTTACCTCATCTTCTTTATCTTGGTGATTGGCCATAAGACAGAGGTTCGCTTCTTCATTTTTCGAATTGTCTGAGCTACTTATCTCATTTTCATCCCATGCGATATATGCTCTTCTCCTTTCTTTTCTTTCTTTGTTTTTCTTCTTTAGGTTTGGACAATCTATCTTGAAGTGTCATTCCTTTCCATATTCAAAGCAAGTAGGTGAAGTAGAATTTTCTTTAGGATTAGATTTCTTACCTTGTGATTTGAAGTTCCTTTGGAAGCATTTTCTCTTCATAAGCTTTCCAAAACGTTTCACGAATAGGCTTAACTCTTCATCCTCGTCAAGATCACTCTCGGATTCATCTTCAACAATTGAGGTGGCTTTGAGAGCTAGCCCTTTCTTCTTAGAGACTTTTTCTTCTTCCTCCGCTTGTTTCAAGTCTTTCAATTGTTGTTCTTGTTCTTGGAGTTTACCAAACAAAGTAGCAAGAGACATATCATTTATATTGGGAGATTGTTTGATGGCCGTAACAAGAGGTTTCCATTCCCTAGTAAGACTTTTTAGAACTTTGTGGATAAGTTCCTTGTTAGTATAAGATTTACCAAGTGTAATAAGATGATTAATAATCAAAGTAAATCTCTTTTGAAGTTCTAAAATAGATTCATTGGAATTCATTCTAAAACTTTCATATTGACTAGTTAAAGTACTAATCTTAGAGTCCTTAACATCGCTAGTTCCTTCATGAGTTACTTGAAGGGTATCCCACATATCCTTAGCAGATTTACATGTAACTACTCTAAAGAACTCATCGGGACCTAAGGCTAAAGTGATAAGATTTTTTGCTTTGTAATTATATTGAACTTTCTTCTCTTCCTCACTAGTCCAATCATCCATAGGTTTTTCAACTTGTTTATCATTAACAGTATACATAGGTACAAAAGGACCATTTTTAATAGCATTCTATACTTTCAAGTCAATTGATTGCACAAAAATTTTCATCCTTGCTTTCCAAAAAGCCTAACCCTCACCATTGAAAGCGGGAGGTCTATTTGTGGCACCACCCTCAGGAAAAAGGTTTAGAGAATTTGAGGCCATTTGTTCTCTTGAAGCTGTTAAGCTTGATCTACCAAGAGTCAAGCTCTGATACCACTTGTTAACCAAGTGGCCTCAAGTACTCAAGAGGGGGGTAAATTGAGTATTAAAAAATTTTACTTTGAATGCTTTTGAAGTTGATTCTTTAGTTACTATGTTTGATGAAGATGATAAACTTAATGGTAAATAGTAACAATTTATACACAAGACAAAATAGTTAGCACTTAAAAGGTCTAAGTAATATTCAAGAAATGGAATCAAATTAATCTCAACACTATTTATGGTACTTAGAAAGATTTCAAAATAATTTAAGAATATTACTTAAGGCTAATTTCAACAATGTTAATCGAAATAATTTATAACTTAATATAACATGCACTTAGTCCAAATTAATTGCCAATAATATAACAAATCAAGCAAGCAAGTTAAGTGCACAAATTAAATGAGTTTAGGGAAGAGAGATTTGTAAACCGATATATACGAGTTCCACCATACCGGTGTACGTCTCTCCTCTAAGCAACCCACTTAGAGGATTTCCACTATTGGAGATTAGAGATACAACTTTGAACAATCGCGACTTCCTAGTGTCCCACACTCAAGAACCCAATTCTCACAAGTACAAGGGCACCCCACCCAATCTCTCAATCTCACAATTACAAGGTTGAAACCCCAACCCAAAGATTTTAAGATGTTTGGTGTTTGAGCATACAAGGAAACTCTCCAATAGAGTGGATATACAAGTTAAAGCTTTCACAAAGTAATAACTCTCAAAGAGAGGATATGCAAAATAAGTACACAATATAATTTCCCCACAAATTAACTCTCAAAAAATAACTTCAAGAAATATGCCAATCAAATAATAAAGAGAGCAAGAAGAAGAGCAAGAGAATGGAGGGGGAAGAAAGCAAATGGAAATGCTTCAAATGCTTGGTGTAAATTTCTTCTTCAAGTTCCTCTCTATTTATAGCCTCCAGTAGCATGGCATTGTAATTAAATTATTCCCTTCGATGCAATGTAAGTGGAGCAAGAGAGCGTCTGTCTTTAATTGTTTAATTCATAGTGCGATGCATAATTTGCATAGTGTGTTCAGTGCTGTTTCCATTTAAACTGAATGAATCGGTGCATGAATGGATTCCCAGTGTGTATTTTGGCCTTCTGACAGTGTATGAATCGATTCCTAGGATGAATGAATCGATTCCTTCGTGTGATACACAGCCATGAATCGATTCTTTAAGCTATGAATCGATTCCCTGGGCAAACAAGAACTTGTGAATCGATTCCTTTGAGGGATGAATCGATTCCTGCCACTAAAAATGTAATTGTTGGACCAATGACTCATGTGAATCGATTCCTCATGGTATACTTTTCATCATGAATCGATTCATGCTTTGAGAAATGCAATCCTGGGCTTCTAAATTCAAGTGAATCGATTCATATGGCTGTTCATTGCTGTGTGAATCGATTCAAGTACCTGATACCTGAATTTTGGCACTTTGTTTCACCCTTTTTGATGTTTGTTCAACCATGGCTTCAATCCTTTGATCCTTAGGCATTTTGATAAATTTATTTCACCGAATTTGAGCTTCTTTAAATGCCTTGAATCATTTCTTTGAAGTTCATCAATATTGATAGCTTGATCTTCATGGATTAATTCTTAATTAATCGCTTTGCACAACATCCTTAATATATCTTCATTTGTTGTATCATTATCAAAACCTACATCAACATATAAATACAGTCTCGTCCAAATTAATCTTGGCTTTGATGGGGGAAAACGTGGAAAAGAGGAAAGAAAGCTAACAAGACATCTTGTCTAAATTGGTCATCCTTTCGTCAAGATACCAAATCGGGAAAAGGAGGGATTAACAGGACGTCACGTCTAAATTAATCTCGGCTTTTAGTAGAGGAATGTATGAAAGAGAGAGAATGCTAACAGGATATCTCGTCCAAATTAGTCATTTTCCATCAAGGTATAAAGTTGAAGGATGAAAGGAGTTAACAGGATGTCACGTCCAAATTAACTCGATTTTTGTGAAGAATGATAACGACAAGGAAAAAGAAAGAAAACCAACAAGACATCATGTCTAAATTGATTTCCATGATGATGAAATTAATTTTAAAAGAAGAATAGAAATGGAAGAGGAATGGGCCCGACAGGAGCTGAGTCCTGCTCTTACGTATTCTCGAGCTTTCGAGAAATCAGGGTTACGTAGTTCTCGATAAGGAATGTTCTTAGAATGAATTTATGAGATTAGTGATGGATGAGGTCTAATAAAAAGGTGCATACAAGGTGAAGTTCTCCGCACGTGTATGGAATAGTGTAGGCAGAAGTACTTCAGCACGACACTAACTTAAATCACTACTGTATCGGTTTAAAGAGATATCAAAAATACATATATTTGTTATTTTGCATTATGAATAAGGACCAGGGAAAATTTTACAAGAAAGAAGAACAGTAAAAAGACAGAACAGTAAAGAAACAAAATGAACAGAACAACAAAAAGAAGTGATGAAAGGATTGTAACTGGCGTGGGCGTAGATACTGGGAGAGCCGATGTCCACAGCAGGGCCGGTGTGCGCTGGAACAGCAGCAACCGGAGTGACAGCGGCAAGATGATCGATTGATTACTGGATCCGATGTGGGAGCTCAATGTAGATCCGGTGTAGGAGTTCGACGCGGATCCGATGTAAGGCTGGTGAACACGAAGTCTTTTGGGGAAAGGGAATTGATATTTTACTGTGTTACAATGCAGGGGAAATTTCTGGGGGATCTGGACGGAGTTTGGGTAACGGGGAAAGGTTTCTTCTTAGGAAATTCAAGGAACAAAGTTCGGACCAGTTCTCTTCAAGAATCGTATTCAAAAGTCTGGGCCAACACTCTCTTTTGATGGATTCAAAGATTCAGTGATCGAACCAATTCTTTAGGGGGTTCTTGGATTTCCAAAAGTCGGACCCTTGGACCTCTTCAAGTGAGGCTTTTATAGAGGTTCCCTTGAACCCCTTCCATGCTGCTGAGTGCTTAGATAGCTCATGGTTCCACTCGACCCATATACGTAGTGGGGAGACAGCCTGGCCACTAACAGCTGCAGGGAACAGTAACGAGTAAAGAGTTTTTTATTTTCATTCTCTATTTCCTGTTTGCCATTTCCAGGTTTTCAGGATCGAATCTGGTAGTGTGATTCTAAGTCACAGCATGGGCAACCGGTGTCACAAGAGTCTGATATTGGGTTCCATGAGAACTTCACATTGGAAAATAGGGGACATCAGTCACTGCTTTGACCGAATTTTCCTGGGAAATTGGCGTCCCTTCTCGTGACACTAGACCAATGTAGATGACGATGTCCATCCCTTGTTACTTCCTGTCTTGAAATTAGATTTGGAGTGGGACGGTGTTCCATTCCTGTTACCTATTAATTGCTGACGGTGTTTTTGGCATTGAAACTGGCCGGACCGAAATAGGTGTTCACACCGATGAAAGGGTCGCCTTGTGGACTAGCTCTTACTGCTGAGCCTGTAACACGCCCAGGTTGTCCGTTGCTAAAGCATCACCAGGAACTATCGATATAGGCGTCTGTTGTTCAGTCTCATCTGAAGGTGTAACCGGGGTAGGGGTGCTAGGGGTACCAAGCCGTGTAACCAGGGTCTATCTACCACCACCCCGAGCATACTATGATTTGTGTCCAATCATCTGTCAATAAAACAATGTAATAAGTTTCAGTAAAAACAATAATATATATACATATATTTATATATAACTACATATTTATTTAATGAGAATGACAATATGAAGTCATACCGCGTCTGTTTCAGTTCAGAATTCCCTTTTGGTGTTAGTGTCACCCTTGAAATTTGTTTTAGGCGTGTCATCAATATCCAAATTGACCCTGGACCGTTTTAATTAGGAGACAACCCATGTGTCAATGTGTTCACCGCCTGAAGTCACAAGTGTCTCATCCAATATTATGCCTTTAACACAAACCGTATAGTTATATGTTCGCATTCCTTTACTCTATGGGAAAATGTTAAACTTATAGTCGTTTACGTAGTAAATTGGCCATCTTTTAATAGTTTTCACAGGCCTCCAAGAAAGAGCTTGGAGTAAAGCGTCTTCAATTTGGTTGTTTGGGTCTTGAATCTATTCAAAGCATAACATATAACAATGTTAGATAACATAAGCATACTATTGAAGAAAAGTCTGATTTGAAAAGAAACTATAAGTCATTACTTGATCAAACCTCAAAATTACGTGCTATCTTTAGACCCTTGATTTGCTAATAACAAACATCAATGGTTGGTCAAATAAAGTCTGTTCTCATATAAACTAACTTATTTGTCCAAGTATTTCTGGAAACATAGAGGGAGTTACTATCAACAAAAGTCTAATGTATCAAACAACACTATGTTAGACCTTAAAAAGTATGATACAAATACACTTAGTCCCGTGTTCTGATGAATATCAAGAATCAGAATTTTGGGCATCCTCAATCAATCTCAGAGAAGAACGTTACTCCAAAGGCCAAACCTCAACATTCTTAAATCTATTTTCATGGAGCCTTGGAACTCAGCCACTTATCAAGATAAATGTGCTTATCACAAAAAAAAAACAAATCAGCAGAGTAACCAACTCAGTGCTCGAAGATCCTAACATAATCCTCTACATAGAAACAGAAAAAGATGGTACAAGTCAACATAAGGTGTCAGCTAAACTACAGAGGATTACAACTTTATTTTCTTCTATCTGTTCTACTCAAATAAAGTAAGAAAACAACTTTGTTTGCCAACGCTGCATAAAGAACTATTTTTATACAAGAACAAAAGAACCCAGGTATCAGACTCTTTAAACACCTTGCTGATCAACAAAAGTCTTTTACCTCCCAAAGCTCAAAGCACAACTCCTTCACAGGATTTCCAACGGATATATCTTCTTTCAAAAGGTAGCAACAGTTACCATTTGTTTCATATAAATACTCTTCAGAAGATTGATGTAAGAGATAGAGACAAGAAATAGAATTACAAGAGTTATTTATAAAAAGATCATTGCCTTCTCTTTCTTTGCAATCAGTCTTTAAGTCTCTCAAAAGACAAAGATCTTCTTTATGTGTTCTTCCTCTAGCAGACTTTCAACTTAATATATACTCTCTTCATTGTATATCTTGAAACACTAAGTTCAGTGAGATACTCTCTTTCACTATTTTAAACTTATTTTGTAAAGTCTGGTGTGTTACCAGCCTTAGTTTTTAGTGTGGGAAACACTTTGGCCTGAAGAGGCTTTTGAAAGAATACTGGGGTTATTGAGCCAGGAGTGGCTTATTGAAAAAAATACTTGGGTTAAGTCAGAAGTGGTTAGAGTCAAGAATACTTGGTGCACTGATCTGATGTTGTTATTGTAAAGGAAATTTTACAATGGTGGAAATCTTTCAAGTTTAAAGGGACTAGATGTAGCTTTTGTGTTGAAAATGAACCAGTATAAACTCTCAATGTTGCTTTCTCCTTCCTGCTTTTATAAGTTTGATTGTCTGTGTTTAATTTGGTTCTTTCTGTGAAAAGAGTCCATGACTTATTCAACCCCCCTCTAAGTTAGACTCTAAACCATCAACCACTTAAAAAAACATAAAGTATACGAGCCTTACATGTTGTGTAAACCAATTGATGAATTTGGATGATACCTCACTACATACTTAGTCGTCAGTTATATCATTTTGTTTTTACCCCAGTATATCTGCCTATAAACTATTTAAAGAACAATAGTTCAACTACAAGAAAATCCTATCTTTAGAATGAACATATGTAAAATTCGATAACTTACTCGAGATATGGTTCAACTTCCTTGTAGTTTAAAAGAATATACAAGTGAGTCGCCTTTCGATGTTTCTCATCAATGTAACATTCTATGACCTTGCCCCCAGGATGACCAGGATAGTTAAATATTGAGTTTTGTTCGTCCATATTGAGGTTTTTAACGACCCCAAGGTTGTAGGGGATTCTAGTCATTCTTGAGTCTATCTCTCTTGAAAAGTAGAATAAAGTAAAAGTGGTCATTTCTTCTACTATGTATACCTCACAAATCGATGCTTCAACGCATGCCTTGTTTGACACTTTGTCTTTTAAAGAGCATAGGAATTTAGTGAAACATAAAGAATTGTTGAGTTACATATATATATTTACAACAAATTTTAGAATGGAAATAAAGGTGTTCTAACGTCTAACCTTTCAAACGGATAGATTCAGCGATACTGCACTAGACCACTAACCCTAGCCTTGTATGGTAGATGAATCAACAGGTTCTCCATAGAATCAAAAGAACTAGGGGGAAAAATCTGTTCCAGCTTACAAATCAACATCGGAATACTTTCCTCCATCCATAAAAGAGTCTTCTTTGTTAAGACTATTGCTGTGAACTCCTTAAAAAATGACTCAACTCAACCAACAATTTCCAGATGGGTTTCGGTAAGGCATGAAATGCGTATGGTAGTAGTTTTTGCATAAACACACGACAATCATGACTTTTCATGCCAAATATCCTACCCTCCTTGAAGTCGACACATCTACTCAAATTTGAAGCAAACCCATTAGGCATGGTCAACCCATTCACCCACAAACAGACAGCCATCCGTTGAGCTTTTGTTAATGTATATTTGGCTTGAGGTTTAAACATTTTGTTGTGTCCTACATCCCTCAATTCTAGATCCTTCCTTGAACATAAACTTGCAAGGTCTAATTGGCTTTTCTCGTTATCCTTTGTTATCCCCTTGATGTCCATCACAGTATCAAATATGTTCATGAAAACATTTCGTTCAATGTGCATGTGTTGTGTCTTAATAACAGGTCTTTCCAATATGGAAAATCCCATAATATACTTTGCTTCACCTAGTGGTGTTCCTTCCCATAACCCGCAAATTCCTTAACATTCTGACAGCGCCCGCAAGCGCACAGGTTATGTCGCGTGATATAAAAGATTATCGTATCCATAAGGACTGTTTTCAAAGTACCAGCATTTTGAAATTTTACATATCCACACAGTTTGATTTTTTATGTTTTTGTAAAATAAAACTCAAAACAAAGTTTACACAGAATAAAAATAAATATAGAAACAAAATTTTCTAGACACTTAAAAATCAGAGTTAAGAGTATCTTGGGATTCCGGGGGATCAAGACTTTATTTTATGTTAATGAATTAACTTTTCATAAATAAGAATCAAATTAAGTTTTCCAAGGCAGATTTTCCTTAAGCTAATTAATATGTTCCTCTCAGAATCCTATTAATGAACCTAACATACGGAGAACCGCGTTCAATCCCTAAGATAGGCCCTTTACTGTTTTATGAAAATCCCTTTTTATTTCTCAAAAGATTTTTGATTACTTTCACGGTTTTACCGAGGTCACAAAAAGTATTTCAAAACCTTATGCTTAGTTCAAAAGCTTTCCAGTAACAATAAATCTCTCGATTCTATTAATTACTTAAACTTACTAATATACCCATAAGTATACAGTTTTATCACTTAGGTTCTTGTTAAGAATCACTAAGAGCATTGAGCATAATTCAAACTAAATGGAAAACAAAAATTTATTTAAATCAAAGTCAAAATAACATTAACATAAAATATTATCACACCCCCTTCATCCCAAGATAAAAGATTTAGTTACTCATACAAAAAATAATATCCATACAGAAAGTAAAATGAAGCATAGAATACATTACAAAATAAAGAGGAAAAGTCACCAGGTTTCTGTCACAAACTGCTGATATCTTTCCTCTGTTTCCTGCTATATTTTTTGCTGTCTCTCTGTATTTTTACTACTCACTGTATTTTCACTCTCTTAATTCCTTGTGCCAATCAGCGTGCGTTTCTGATTCTTGCTCTCTCTTGTTTAGCTCTCGCCACCAATGGCTCGCACTCCTCTCTGGCCCGTGGTGTCCTCTATTTATATTGGTTCAGTTTGATTTTTATTATTATTTTCTCCATAGCCACCAACCTAAATTCTACTTTGTCTCCTTCTTTTACGTTGGCATTGCTTTACAAATGGGAACCCAAGCTACATTATCAGCCCAATGAAAACGTGAATTTCTCCATTCATTCTCAATTCACGTTGATTTGTAGTGTTGGCCATTAACGTGAAATTGTTCCAATTAATATCAAATTTTGTTGTAAATTGCTTGTCCCAATTTTTCTTTGTTTAGTGCTGTCCATTTTCCTTTGTTTCTGTAGCTTTTTCATTGGCAAAATGGAGTGGAGGATTAATTAATTAATCCTTGCAGCTGGTGGGTCCTGCAAATATTATAAAAATTCATCAATTTGCTTAAATTCCCATCAGCATTTACGTTGGGAACAATGGGTTGCACATTGCCTTATTTGATGAATAAAATATGCAAAAGGGAAATGTGTTGTACTTTGACCATTCAACAAATGAATAAAAAAATAAAAGATGACAATCAGCTCTTGCTTTTAACATTGGAAAGTAGTAGGAGTGCATTTTGTTATAAAAATTTAATGCACATGGGTCCCTTTTTGGAAGGCTCTTCACGTGAAACAAGGAAAGTGAAAGATGAGAGCATTATTTCCTTTAAAAATTCAAACTACAAAAATCACCACTCAGCCATAGCATTTTACGTTAATTCATGGTGCAAGATTGAAAGAAATTTTGCATTTCAATTCATGGACTAAGATGCACAATTCAGCCATGAAGTCACGTTAATACATAACTAAAAATTAAGCAATATTCATATGAAATGCCAAAGAGATGATCAAATTATTTTGACTTTGGATTAAGAGAAACAATTATTTTAATTAATTTAGATGGAACTTTAAAAAATTAAATTTTAAGAAATGGAATTATGATTTAAGTTTTTGATATTTTGAAATATTAAATTTTAGCACTAATCCTCATAATTTTTCAATTCTAAAAAAATATTCTTTAAATGTTCCATTTAAATTAATTCATACAAAATACAACATTTGAACAATAACAGTGAAAAGAAAGCAGAAACCATGAAATCAAGAGAAAATGATACAATAAACTTGGAATTTTAAATAAATTAAACAGTGAAAAATAGTGTTTTAAAACACTTATCACATTCTAATCCCAAATGTAAGGATAGTTAGATACTCTCTGCCACCCCTATAAACTAGATAATCTACGGGGTGGAGGTTCATTAACATTCTTGTTTTTCTTAAAAATAGCTTTGTTTCTCCTGTATGGGTGATCCAACGGTAAGAATTTATGATGGCAGTCAAAATAACTTGTCTTGCCACTAACGGGAAGTGATTCCCCTTAGTATGTTCCATGTATATAGGGCAAGCAAGCTTCCCAGATGTTAACCATCCAAAAAGCATACCACAGACAAGAAAGTCATTAATGGTCTACATCAAAACAACCCTCATCATGAAATTTTTTTTAAGGATGCATCGTAGGTCATAACCCCAACATCCTATATTTGTGTCAACTCCTCAATCAACGATTGCAAAAAACGTCTATTTTCGCCTTTGGATTTTTGGATCCTGGAACCAGTATAGATAGAAACATCACCTCCCTCTTCATACACATCTCCGGAGGCAAATTCTATGGGTTCAGTATAACTGGCCAACAAGAGTAAGCTCTTCCATATTGCCGAAACGGGTTGAATACGTCATTACATAGGCCAAGACGTACATTACACGACTCATGTGAGAAGTCTGGGTACAGCCCATCCAAATACTTTTATGCTTTCCCATCAGATCGATGACACAAAAGACCCTCCTATGTTCGATTCAAAGCATGCCGACACATGTGTTTTGTCGTGGACAATGGGGCGTATAAACGTTGAAGACATGGTGTAATCAAAAAGTACCACATTTTCTTCCTTGTCTTCCTAGTTACTTTCCCCCTTCTATTAATGATTTGTAACGATCCTCGTTACAATGTACGCATTTGTCCATACTCTTGTGTGCAAACGCGTTTTGGAACAATATACACCTGTCAACACAACACTCTATATTCACATATTCCAACCCTAGGTTTGCCATACTTTTCTTAGCATAGTACAGGTTTGAGGGCATTATATTATCATTTGGCATAGTAGAACCCATCAAAACGACCATTCTGTTAAAACAACCTCCTGAGATTTTATACTCTACCTTTATGCTTAAAGCAGCTAGGGAGACAGATAATTCAGAATGACTCTCACACCCGTCCCATAACAGGGTCTGGGCTGCCGCCAACAAATCATAAAATCTCTTAACATCCGGATTAGGATCCTCCTCTACACCATCATTTTGACCCCCAGGTTCGTCATCATGTTGTAGAATACGCCCGGTATAACGTTCTTAATTTTTTAAATAAAATTTCTATAATCAAATAAATTTTTCACAAATAATTCCAAAATTAAAATAGAATTTGAATTAAATAATAATATTGTTGCTTTTACAATAGCCGACCGGCTCATTTAATATACAAAGAAAATATATAATTCGGTATTCACAAGAGCCGGCCAAGGCTTCTACAAAATAACTATGTACACTATGTATTGCACATGCAAATACATAATATTCCAGTCGGATGAGTGACTTCACACGCCTTCACTGTACCCTATATCCACTGTAAAAATAATAAGAAGTAGGGGATGAGTATAAACATATCAAATAATAGTTATTGAATTGGATTAAAAGTCCAATTCATAACTATATGTAAATAAACACAACCGAATCAAATAACTCAAAATAAGTAGCATGTTATTCTCAATAACATATATATCAGTGCACGCATATACTCAATCGGATAAATCCATTATTAAGTCTTTTAATTTGTGTTACAACACTGGCTCCCCGAGCCATAACTCAGCTCCCAGCTGATCCGGCTGTTTTACTGGTACCAAACCGTTTGCACCCTCATGTGACACCATCACTCTTAGTGACAACGGTCAGTGCCACGGGCTAAAACCCCGAGCCCCGCTCAAGAGGTTGCCTTGAGTCCCACCCAAGGACTTTTGTCTTTTGCCTTGAGTCCCACCCAAGGTCTTTTGTAAAAATCACATCATATTTCATAGTCATTCATTACACAAGTATCTCATGAAAAATTCATGAAACCATTCTCATCACTGATCACACTTATATACAATCATCACACCAATACTAATAATATGAATGGAAAATAAGAAAACATAAAGCATGTAATTTAATCGGGGTCTAAATAACAATTCATGCACATAACATATATACATCATAATAATATCACCCCACATCCATTCATAAACTATTCATTTGAAATGTAACGCTCCCCTTACCTGGAAATAAAGAGTTTCAGTAGCTTTTCAAGCTCTAATCAATCTTAGCTTTACGAATTCCGATTGGAATTGTAGCACTGAATCAGTCTAAGCTTCTCTCTTATGAAATTCAAGCTTTCACATAAAAAGGAAAGAAAGGAAGATTAATTTCTCCTTCGTTGATGGTTTCCAGTAAGAGTTGGAAGAGAAAGATTATAGATGGTGTTTTTCGCTGTCAAAAGTTTTGAATTAATCCAACAGTAGGAGTATTTATATCGTTCATGCAGAAGAATCGTGAACGAAAGGAGGATGTCTGCTACACATTTCTTTGGAATGATAAGGAAGGTATGAGCATTTAATGAAAAGGGACAGCACATCAGAATAGGTCTCATTCTTAGAAGAATATCAGAAAAAGAATCTTCTGGAAGGTAGAAGAACAAAGTGACGTGGAAAGCTTCAATAATTAAAATAATTATTAATTTCGACTCAGTTTCGGCATTCTGGGCATATCTTTCCGAGAAAGCCTCTATCCACTCAGAATTCCTTCATTCGGAGGAAATTCACTCGGTGAGATTCCATCCATGAAACACCCAGTTTTCCTTCCTCCGAAATAACCCACACGGAAATGTCTCATTCGGACAACTCACTCAGTTATATTTCTGTCCGAGTCAAACCTTCACTTGCGTTACTCGGAAGTCTTCCATCTAAGAATCGCTCGAAGTTTGAAGATAATCCTCTCTCGGAAATCTTTCCACTCGAAAGGGTCACCCGGGATTGAAGACTATTTCAAAGACAAACCCGAGTACAAACTCAACCACTCTGACCGATCATAATTTAAATGAATTTACCACTCGGTCATTTACTTCCCTTGGAATTACTTACCCAGAATATACTTGTTCGAAATTGGAGTCTTTCTCCGTCCAGAAGTAGTCTCCTTGAAAAGACTTACTCGGTCTATCTAAATCGGTGTCCTCTCTCGGAATTATCACATTCAGTGGCACCTCACTCGAAAAGTCACACTACTCGGAGATACTCCACTCGGTCTTTATTTAATAATTTCTCAGCCTAAGAAATACTTATTTAAATCCAAGCTTCTCTTTATTCGAAAGTACTTCCCTCGGAATAACCTATTTAGAAACGTTTTCCCTCAGAGACGTTTCACTCGGATTTTTCCTTACTCAAAAGTGTCTCATTCGGACACCGTTTTTCTTAACTTAGAAATGGTTCTCTTAATGATGTTTCACTCGGAAACATCTTAACTTCACTTGGAAATAGTTCTCTCGGTCTTATTCCTCTCGGAATCATACCATTTTCACTCGGAATATCATATTTCAAACAGTATTCACTTGGAATTTCATTCGGAAATTTTCATTAATCCTTAATGAATGAATTTTCTAAAAATTACAAATTTTAGGATGTTACACCCGGTGGAAGGTCCAACATGATCCATCACAATATGCTCCATGTTGTTATAGTTATCCCTGTTGCCCTTACTTCGTAGTAACATTGTTGTACAGGTATGGTCGGTGGCCTGGGCAGTAACTGCTCACCATGGTTATACCCCCAATAATATCCTTTCATGAATTATTTCTCATTTAAGTGGTATATCACGTCATCCATGTATTCAAAACTCATGCATCCGCACTTAGAGCAAGGACAACAGATCTTCTGAGTTACATCAAAATCAGGGGTGCTGGCCGTAGCAAATGGAATAAACTCACATAACCCCATCAAAAACTCTTCAATGACTCACCGATTATGATCCAACCAATTGTACATCCATCACCAATTTGCCGAAACCTCCATTCACGATACCTAACGATAACAAGCTTGGTTACTTCAATTTAACAAAATGTTTCTGATGTTCATGAATCAGTCTTTATCTTTTTGATGTTGTAAGTAGGTGGAGCCCTATCCCATTCAGAATGAAAATGTAACCATCTGTAACCCATCTGCACGTTTGTGTGAAGTTTGTGTTTTGATGTCCAATCAGAATTTCAGCAACATTTTGTATTGCTCCCCAGGTACACAGAGGTACGTGTGGGTCGAAACACCGCACACAGACATACACCTGGAGACAACACAAAATGTGAAAACCGGAATTCCAATTGCACATCAATAACATAAGTTTCACACAAACACCAATATCTATGGGTTATGCCCTACTGGTTACAGATTCATGCTAAGTTGTCCAACCGGGACAATTTAAGATCCAACACAACACAATGTGTCAACTTGTTATGTTGAGTCTTGAACAGGAACCTATTAGGTACACACACGGTCTATTAACACAGGGAACCTACCAAAATTTCGATAGAGTCTCCCTTATAAACTACACATTTCAAAATTTTACAAGCACCCTGTTACACAGAAAACCAGTACAATTCAATATATACATTATGGATTATTTAAGGGGATACCTTGATATTTTTAAAAGGTTTATTTTAAACCTGACCTTAAAAGGCTTATTTCTAAACAAGTACTAAATAGCAACAATAACAGGGACCAAACAGGAACAAAATAAAAATCTAATGGGGCCTAAACAATAGCCTAAAAATTCAACATCAACTAGCAAATGGTTACCCTTATATAAGTGGTCACCTTATGAGAGAGAGATCATTAGAATTAAAGACAATATTAAAGAGTTTACAATAATTTATATATCCTACTCAATTAATATAGGTATATTTTTGTTAGGTGCATAGAAGTCAATCCTGGATCGCGTCGTGTTGTGGCCGACCCCTAAACTAGGATCGCGGCATCGCGGAGCAAATCGCAGATGCTATTTGATTTATCGCGGGGGGAAACACACATAAACATGTATATATGCAAAAATCACTTAAAAAATGTAGAAGTATAACTAAAAACACTCTAAATTCATAGTAAAAAGTATCCAATATGAAACATTAAAAATGATCCAAAACATTAAACATAACAAGAAAAAACATTATCCAAATGAAACATTGTCTAAATGAAGTAAAGTGAACTAAAATGAAAATCTATAAATGACAAATCATATTCATCATCTTTATCTCCTAGTTACAACTCTTCTTCCCCTCTACTTGAGCTTTCATCTTGATCACTTCTATAAATTTCTTCCTCTTCGGAAGTCTCTTCTTCACCATCAAGCTCTTCCTCCTCTTCTTCCTCTTGCAAAACATATTTCCCTTTCCCTTTTTTCCTATTACTTGAGGAAGGCCTAGAAGTGGCAGTTTGCTTATGCTTCCTCTTAGTGTAATGCAATGGCTGTCCAACACCGATAGTATGTGAAACTTGCTGCCATGTCAACCCATCTTCCTCACCAAACACAAATTCCTCTTCCTCTCCATCTTCATCACCGCCTAATTCTCCTAGCAACCACTCGTTAGTTGCGGTATTATCAACTTCCTTCAATAGAATTGGATCTTTAATGGTCATTGCATTAAACCTCTCATTTAAGGTTTGGTTGTACTTGATGAAAACCAAGTCACACAGCCTTTGATGCTCAAGACGACTTCTCTTCTTGGAATAAATCTATTTGATTTTAAAAAAAAAATGTTAGCCACCACCCATCACCAATCCAATTAGTAACAAACTAATAATGTTAAAAAAAGAGATAAAGAGCTTACATGCTCTAAAGTGCTCCAGTTTCGCTCACAACCAGAAGAGCTACAAGTCAAGGATAAGACTTTAACGACAATCTTCATCAAATATGGAGTTAATGTCCTATATTGCTTCCACCATTCAGCTGAAATTAATTAAATTAATTGTAACCTCACTTCGCCAAATATAAAACAAATGAGTAATTAAATGAAGGAAACTCTTACCAGGGGCCATAATGGTCCTTTGTCTTATAGCCCCAGCCCCACCAAAGATCCCTTCAGCATTTTTATAAAGCAGTAACTCTCCAGAAGCCCTATCTTCAAATTCAATAGTGGGGGAAAGCCGAGCAATGGTCTCCAAGAGGCTAGTTTTCACATTTGGATCATTCTCAATGCCTATAGGGTCCGTAAAGAAAAAAGCAGGATTAAGATAATACCCTGCAACATGTAATGGATGGTGCATCTAAGAATCTCATCACTTATCAAAAATGGCAAAGATGTCCCTATATTTCCTTTCATCTCCTTTGAAAGCTGTTTGAATATTTTCTTTGGCCCTATTCATAGCCTCATAGATGTAACCCATTGTGGGTTTCTTCTCATTATCCACCAAACGTAAAACTTGGACAATAGGCCCTATAGCCTTTAAGCTAAAAACCACATCTACCCAAAATGAAGTCATTAAAACAGTGTCCGTTGCTCTTTTTCCCTTATGATCTCTTGCACCCTTGCCCTTTGACCAATTTTTCGATACAAACATCTTGCAAAGGTTTTTCTTTTGGCTTTGCAACCTTTGCAAGGTCAAAAAGGTTGTGGCAAACCTTGTCACTCCATGTCTTACTAGCTCGGTTCCACCAGTGAATTTTCTCAACAAATTTAATACAAATAAATGGTTGTAGATGTAACCAACCAACTTTGTTCCCCTTAGACAAGCCTTTTTAATTTTTGGAAGCTTTCCGATGTCCTCCAACATCAAATCCAAACAATGGGAAGTGCTTAGAGTCCAAAACAAATGCTTCCTCTTGTCCATCAACATTTTACCTAAATTGACAAGAATTTAAGTAACCAGTAGAATTAAACCTAAGTAACTAATCAAACATGATTAACTCAAATAAAAATGAATAATAGCAATTATTACCAGCTGCAACATACCCGTTGTCCGTGACTACTTGAACAACTTTGTCCTCTCCAATCTCCTCTACAAAGTTGTCCGACAGCTCAAAACATCTTGTCCCCCGTCTTCAAGAATGAAGAAACATCAATGTTTTTGATGAACATTGACCCAATAGGAGTATTAACCAAGAAGTTAATCAGTGTCCTACCCTTTCTATCAGTCCAACCATCTAACATGATAGAGCATCCGATGTTTTCTCTCCAAACAACATGTTTCTTCATGAGGTCGTTGATGTGCTCCAACTCCTTCTTAAGAAAAGAAACCCTGCATTCATGATAGGTTGGGTGCCTTAAATTTTGACCATATTCTCCAATAGCTTGGATCATGTCTTTAAAGCTATTTGTCCACACAACATTGAAAGCAATCCCATTTCTAATTAGGAACCACTCTATATATTGCACCATTTTTGCTCTTGCCTCTTTGTTGTAATGATCCTTAATGTTTGATTGTTTTGTATTCTTCTCCAACCTTTTACTCACTTCCAGATCCTTCATCAATAGCAAATCGATTGGCCCTTTTACGTTCTTTGATTCTTGAACAGCATAGATGTTGAACCATGACTTGAAGACGATGGAACCTGCCTTCCTTGTTTCAAAGACCGGATTTCTTGAATCACCTCATCCTCCTCACCTTCATTCATATATGACTTTATCTGTAACCTTTTTAGCTGCAAGCTCTCACTACAAAAAAAAACCTGTTAGCGAAGGATAAAACCGGTCGCTATTTTATGACATTACCGTCACTAAAACAGTTAGCGACGGCATTTAAGACAGCAACGCAACCGTCGCTAAAACCTTGATCGCAGACAGAACAGTGACAACAAATACTTTTGTCACTACATTTTCAACGCCATATTGTTGTCGCTAAGATGGTCCCTACATTGGTAACGGCCGCCGTCACTAATGATTACTTATAGCGACCATATAACACCGTCGCTATGGGTAACCATACAGCGACCACGTAACATCGTCGCTATGGGTAACCATATAGCGACTATGCGAGGTCGTCATTATGGTTACTTATAGCGACCACGTGACTCAGTCGTTACGTTGTTACCAGAAAGCGACGCCATCCCTCCGTCGCTCATTTGTAACCACATAGTGACCACTTAGTGGTCATCGCTCATTTGTAACTGTTAGCGACGCCTGGACTCTGTCGCTCCACTATAACTAGATACCGACAACCTAAACAGCGACGCCCATTGGCCGTCGTAATGTTAACAATACAACGACTACCATATATCCGTCACTATTAGTAACCATACAGACACCACCATCAGTAGCTCCTGCTGTTGAGCAAGTTGTCGACGAGTCTCGGCGTACTGCTCCTCGGCCCACCGTCAATCATCCTCGACTGTCAATTCGCCTCGGCCCTCTCCTCCAAAAGCTGCCTCTAACGTCACTCCTGCTGTAGCTCGTTGTTCAGGTTTTGAATTACCTGAACAACCACAGTCGAAAGGCCAGACGAAGAGGAAGAGGAAGAAGTCTTCCCCTTTTCCACCAACTGCGTGTCGACGCTGCCCAATCCAAAGATCCTACCTTTCTTGTTCATGCCACCAACAACCTTCATATAGATGGCGTTGTCGTCGGAACAAGACAGGGTGGAAGGAACCTCCCCCTCAGGAGTTGAAGCCACCAAGTCCGCTTCCTCCCCGGCCCTCCTGGCCTTATACGCTTCCTGTAAATTCAAAAACACTGATAGGATTAGTAATCTGATTTGTAAATTATAAACAAGTGTAAGTTAAAAGTAAATACAGCTAGATCTGTAGTCTTCTGGTTTACCCATGCACCGGCTTTGTTCTTCTTGGTCATTTGCATGACCTCAAACAAAGAAGGCTCGCGGTGCTCTCTCAGCTCCTGTAATGGATAACAAGCACTGAATAAAAATGTTTAACATAAATAGACTTACAAATCGTTTCTTGTGCTCGAGGGTTGAAATGCTACCCCCATTGTAAAGTGATGCTACAGCATCAGCGGCTCTGTTTTCCTTGTTCCGAGGACTTGCCTGCTGGAACAAGACACCGCCCCACTTCTGGACCATCCTGTCCCAATGGTCCTTGGGGATCCAACAAGGGCGCTCACCCTTGTCCCTCACCTTCTAAAGGGTACTCTTGATGATTTTGGAGGTCTTTGTGGCAAAGACCTTCCTAATCTCATCAATCATACCCTCTGCCCACTGATAATCATGCTGTAATAATACAATCATATTTTAAAATTAATAATAGGTATATTTTAGCCATAATTTCACAGCAAAAAAAGTGTTAACTTACCGAGAAGGTGTAAAACCACCTATCCTGGACAACCTTCCTAGCATCTGTCTATGAGATGTATGGACCATCCCACTGAGCCTTCAACACCTTAGTAATCGCTTTGGTAGTGTGACTACTATCAACAAAACTGAAATTTTGAAACCAGTAATTATAAATAAATAGTATTATAAGAAACACACGGGGAGGCCACCAAAATTTCGGTAGAGTCTCCCCTGTAATTGTAACATTTCCAAGTTTGAACAATTGCCCTATTACAAACAGAAGATTTCCCAGTATAATTCAATGTATATAAGTCCCCTGTCATTGTAACATTTCCAAGTTTGAACAATTGCCCTATTACAAATAAAAGATTTCCCAGTACAATTCAATGTATACAAGTACTAAATAAACTAACATACAATAAACTACCATACAAGTAACCTACAACTATGTGAGTTTTACATACAAAAGTCTGAATAAATAGCCATTAACTAAGAAAGTTAAATCGAATTATTGTATACTTACTCATCTCCAGATGGCACTAGGACCAGCATGGGTAAGGGGGATATCGGAGGTGGGGTCTCCTCGAGGCCAGGGTCCTCCAAGACACCAAGTGGAGTGGTCTGGTGTGGGGTGGCTGCTGTGGTGTGGTCTGTTGTAGTGGTTAAAGAGTAGTGTGCTGTAGTGATGAAGGAGTAGGCTGTTGGGGTGATGGAGTGGTGCCCTGCTGTGGTGGTGGAGTCCCCAGACAAGATGCTGGGATCCCCGAGCCACCACCCCGACTAAATGGTAGTCGACGTCCTGCCATCTGTGAATAAAACCATAAAAACAAATGTTAGAATGATAGAATATTAAAGATATGTAATATGCTTAACAACTACATACTCTGTGTCTGTTTCAGTTTGAAATTCCCCCTTAGTTTCAGTGTCATTATGGCTATCTGTTTCAACAAGTTCATCAGTATCCAAGTCAGCCCTAGACCGTTTTGATCGGGAGACAAGGTCTTTGTTAATGTGTTCACCCCCCGTCATGGAGAGTGTCCCATCCATTATCACTAGATCAATGTTGAACAATAGATGACTATCGTTGAGGTCGTTCGGTGCAAGTTGATAAGCATCTTCAACCTCATTGGAGACATTATCAGTGATCTGACTTTGGGCCTTTGCCTTGATTACTGCATACCTGTAACATCCCTAATGTTTTTGTAAAAATTTTAATTGGCGGAAAGTATTAGTAATTGTCCAAGTGGATTCATTGAAAAATTTTGGGGATTATTATTAATAAAAATGCAATTATAATTAATTAAACGATGTGGAAATAAATAAATCTATTTGATTGATTAATTTCAAAAGATTAAATGAAGGTAATTAGAAGAAGGTAAATTTAGAAGTTACCGATGGGGTAAAAAGATAAAAGTTTAATTAAAACTTTCAAAAATTATATAAGAAATAGGAAAATGACTATTTTGCCCTTGTACCTTAAATTTTAATTTCCTTTCCTTCTTCTTCTTCCTCACCTTCACGTGAATTCACTTCTTCTTCTCCTCACCATTGCCGTGACTTACACGCCTTAAGGGGAGGTCGATTTTGCGTCGAAACTTCGAGATAACTACGTTTTTGAGATCGTGACTTCGAGGTGAGTACAACGACCCCTTTAAATTAAGTTTTCTCATCTCTTTCGTTTTCTCCATTAAACCGAAGGGTCGTGCATGGAGGGGTAAGCTTCCGTTTCCTATTTCTCTAGTGCGAAGGAGCTTGAAAATGGTCCTTAGAGTAATGAGGGTGGTTTAACGTTAACGGGTTTTGCGTTTCGACCTCCGTAGGTAACGAAACGGTCGTCGGAGGATCGAACGGTGAAGCGGGTGTTAAATTCAAACGTAGGACGTTGGACACAGCGTTGGAAGAACGTTAACCACATCATGAACGAGTCGTCGGAGCTCGTAATCGAGGTAAGGGGGGTGTTCGGGTCATAATTAATTAGAATTGATATGAAAATAGATTATGGGGAGTTCAAGAATTTAGTAAGAGTTGTCATAAATAATATAAAGTAACTAAATATGGTAGTTATGAATATATGAGTATGTGGAGTGAGATTAAATGGTTGAATATGAAAGAGATATGTTGATTGGATTAAGTATATAATGAAATAAAGATTGGAATGATGAAAGTAAAAGATATGTGTAATATTTCCACTGTGAGTTATGTATGTATATTTGATTATGAGTAAGAATATGGAATTTTGGATTATTGATGATGTATGCAATAGCATTGTATGGATGGGTTTGACAAGTCGGTCGCCCTGTACTGTGAGCACATGCCAGTTTCTGGTAGTTGCATATGTTGTTTATTGATGATATGTCATGATTATGAGATATGATATGTGATTATGTGGTATGGGATGGCCAACGGTATGTATACCCCTCGTTTTCTGGCTCCCGTGGTCTTTGTGCCCAGTTGAGCTACCCAGTGGTCAAGTCGGACCCAGTGGTTGAGGTGGAGAGCCAAGTCGGGCTCGGTGAACCAAGTCGGGTTCACGGGATGTCAAGTCGGACTCCCAGCTGAAGGCCAATCCTTTAGTATCCGAATACTAGGCGTCGAATTGATATGAGAGTTAGTTGTGTTATTCGATGCATTGTTAGCACTATGTGATGATATGAATGTGTTTGGTTATAATTGTTGGTTGTGATTGGTAAATTGAGGATAAAGAATTGGCAATGAGTTTATGACTAGTAGGTACGCTTCGATGACAAGAGGTTAGACTAGTTGCATAATGCGGAATTAACAAATATGTATCTTGTATTTAATTGTTGTTCTATATTAATTATGATACCAAACACTCACCCTTGTTGTTGTTTTCTTCTAATTTAGTAACCAGTGACAGGGAAAGAGGTTGAAGCCCCGAAGGTGCGCCAAGTGGAGGATCGATGCAAAGGAATGTAGAAAATTATGAATTGAATGATGTGTGTATGGTATCCTATGAATGTAATATTTACATGTTTCTTGTGTGTGATGGACTGATTTATAATATGATCAACGTAGTTATGAATGATTGGGATAAATAGGGAGTTAGAATTGATATGTTGAATGATGAAGATACGAATTCATATGGATAAAATGGTATAGTGGTGATGATAATACGATTAATGTTGGTTTTCATGAGTTGGCTACATATAGTGGCACGGAGCCAATAGTAGATAGGGATGATGAATTAACATGGACAGGTCTTGTGTATAATTATGAGTCATGGAGGATGTACATTATGTGGATTGTCTAGTGTTTTGATAAGTGAAGTGCATGTTAATCGAAACCAAGTCTACTTGCATGTTTGGATGTATATAAATGGACAAATAGGCCAGATGATGCATGTGAATGTTTGAATTTGCTGGCTGGTATGAAAATCTTAAGTTTCTACGCATGTACTGCATAACTCGCTCAAGCGAGATGAATTCTCGCTCAAGCGAGAGGGCTTTGTGTCAGTGATATGGTCCCTGGCCAAGTCTCGCTCAAGCGGGTCTGACTTCGACTCAAGCGAGACCTATATGTGTTAAGTGAGAGTAGCTACTGGGTTAATTTCGCCTAAGCGGGGAGGATTCCCGCTCAAGCGAGATGCATGTTATGCAATCAGGGGAGTTACTGGGCGGATCTCGCTCAAGCGGGCATGGCCACGCTTGAGCGAGCTAGTGAGGAAATGGTCACTGTACATTTTTCGCCCAAGCGTGTGTGAGTGGCTTGAGCGAAAGTGTGAAGTCGGATGCTGGGATAGTGCTCACTCAAGTGAGTGACTGGTATGGTTGTGTTTTTGACCGAGTGTGACAAGTGTATGGTTAGTAAGTGGGATTCTGGACGAAATTTCACTAAGAGTGGGAACCTTAGAAAATAATTCTATAATGTAGTGAATTTCCGAGTGAAATGCCGAGTGGGCTATGTCCGAGACAAAACCTTCCGAGTGAGGAAGTGCGTCTACTTCCGAGTGATGGGTCTCCCAATATGTTACCCCGGGTAGTGGTGTCCGAGTGGGAATTTCCGAGTTCAAAGTAACTCGTTCCGAGTGGAGTCCCTCCGTGTGTGTAATTCTGAGTGAGGAAAGACTCGGTCTGGATTATTTTTCCGAGTGGAAACCCGAGTGAGTGTGAAGTCGATTTTGAAATAATTCACTGAGTGAAAGACTTATCAGGTGATGAGTCGGTTTGGAATGAAACTACCGAGTGAAAGGCTGATTAAGAGATGACTCAGATTTGGAATAGGTTGCCGAGTGAAAGGTCAAGTAAGAGACAAGTCAGTTTTGATTGATTTTAACGAGTAGAAAACCAAACAAGATGAGTCGGTTTTGATTGAATTGCCGAGTGCAAAACCGAGTGATGGAGAGACGAGCCCTGGTCGGATTTCGCTTAAGCGAGTGGGTGCCTCGCTCAAGCGAATGTAGTGGGAGTCCTTACTGGAGTAATCTCGCCCAAGCGGGAATAATCCGCTTAAGCGAGTCCCGTTGGTAATGTCACTGGAGCTATTTCGCTCAAGCGAGACAACCTCGCTCAAGCGAAGGCTCCTGATCTCGCTCAAGCAAATCAGGTATTCGCTCAAGCGAGTGGGCCTGGTCCTAGTTCTCTTGTTTTGTTTTATTTAATCAATTTTACTCCATTCTTAAACTTATTAACTTTAATTCTACTTATTATTTTGAACGTGTCTAATAAAAATAATGGTTATTTTGAATTAGAAACTAAGTAATTATTATTAAATGTGAAAAATTTATTGTGAAAATTAATTAATTGAATAAAAATAAATGTAAATTGACCTAGGATGTTACAGTACCAGTCCCAATGACCTCATGGGAAGTCGGTGTAATAAACCTACTTAGCTTGTTGGGCAAAAATAAAGGAATCAAACCTTTTATATCTACCATTTTTCTTGACCTCAACTAAGCTGTAGTTGTTGTCAACCTTTGTTCCTACACCGATTGTGTTGTCGTACCAATCACATTTGAATAGAACAATATCTCTTCTTAGTCGTCCGAAGAAAGAAACTTCAACAATCTCTGTCACCACTCCATAAAAGTCTTCCTCTAACTGTTCGGTTGTGCCTTTAACACAAACCCCGTAGTTATGGGTACGCATCCCTTCACTCCATTGAAAAATGTTAAACTTGTAGCCATTTACGTAGTAAATGGGCCACTTTTTAATAGTTTTCACCTGCCCCCAAGAAAGGGCTTGGAGTAAAGGATCTTCAATATAGTTGTTAGGGTCTTGTATCTATGTACAGCATAACAAATAGGTCATCATTAGATACCTAACGTTAGAAGTACAGATAAAAAACACATGGTATGCGGGTCTTACGTGTTGTGTGAATCAACTGATGAACTTGGATGATAGATGGATAGGTAGATGCTCCATCGAGTCAAAAAAACTTGGTGGGAAAATCTGCTCCAACTTACAAATCAATACCGGGATAGTTTCTTCCATCTTCAGAAGTTTCTCCACAGTCAACGAAGTTGCCGTCAACTCCTTAAAGAAGTGACTCAACTCAACCAACGGTTTCCAAATAGGTTTCGGTAAGGCATGAAACGCGTACGGGAGTAGTTGTTGCATAAACACATGGTAATCATGACTTTTCATGCTAAACACTATGCCCTCCTTCACGTCGACACATCTACTCAACTTAGAAGCGAATTCGTCAGGCAGGGTCAACCCATTCATCCAAACACACACAGCAATCTGTTGAGGTCTAGTTAAAACATATTTTGCATGGGGTTTCAACATTCTTCCACGTCCCGCATCCCTCAATTCCAACTCCTTCCTAGAACATCAAATTGGAAGGTCTAGACGACTCTTTTCGTTGTCCTTTGTTCTCCCTTTGATGTCCATCAATGTCAAAAATATTCATGAAAACATTTCGTTTAGTGTGCATGACATCAATGTTGTGTCTTAACAACAAGTCTTTCTAATATAGCAAATCCCACAAGATACTCTGCTTCACCCAGTGGTGTTCCTTCCCATAACCCGCAAACTCCTTAACATTCTTATCCCAGATGTACGGAAACTCTTCGACTCTCTGCCAAACCCGTGCACCGGATAACCTACGGGGTGGAGGTTCATTGACAACCTTGTTCTTCTTAAAAGCGGTTTTGTTTCTCCTGAACGGGTGATCCAATTGTAGAAACTTTCTATGACAGTCAAAGAAACTTGTCTTGCCACTAACAGGGAGTGATTCTCCCCGGTATGTTCTATGCATACAGGGCAAGCAAGCTTCCCAGATGTTGACCATCCAGAAAGCATATCATAGGTCGGGAAGTCGTTAATAGTTCACATCAAAACTGCCTGCATCATGAAATTTTTCTTCAAAGACGCATCATATGTCATTACCCCAACATCCCATAATTGTGATAATTCTTCAACCAAAGGTTACAAAAACACGTCTATGTTCGCCTTTGGATTTTTAGGTCATGGAACCAAGACAGATAGAAAAATGACCTCCCTCTTTATACACATATCAGGGGGCAGATTGTATGAGGTCAGTATGACTGGCCAACAAGAGTAAGCTCTTCCGTATTGACCGAACGGGTTAAACCCATCAGTACATAAGCCAAGTCTTACATTGCGTGGCTGTGCAGAAAAGTCCAGATATAACTCATCTAAATACTTCCATGCTTTCACGTCAGAAGGATGGCAAAGAAACTCATCCTGTGTTTGGTTCAGAGCATGCCAACGCATGTGTTTTGCCGTGGACAATAAGGCGTACAGGCGTTGAAGACGCGGTGTTATGGGGAAGTACCACATTTTCTTCCTGGCCGTCCTAGTTACCTTCCCTCTCCTTTTAACAGTTTTGTACCGTTCCTCATTACAATGTACACATTTTGTGACACTCTTGTCTACAAACTCATTTCTGAACAGCATACACCTGCCAATGCAACACTCTATCTTCACATAACCCAACCACAGGTTTGCCACGCTTTTCTTAGCATGGTACAGGTTTGATGTTATTGGATGATTACTGTAACACCCCTGATTTTCCAGACTCGAATCCCAATGTGATCAATATAATTAATAAAATTATGAATAAATTTTTTCGTGTTACAAAATAATTACTGGAGTCACACTGAAACTCGAATCATAGAAAACCGAAGTGTACAATTAAATAAACTAAAGCTGGATCGATAAAATAATGGCCCATAGTGGTATACGAAAATAATAAAGTTTACAGCGGAAGAATATGTATACCGGGCACACGCCTAGTCCCATATATGACGATATGAGAAAAGGCTAGGCTAGCATGAAATGACATATCATGAGCCTATTAGATAATCATCAACCTGAGTACGCAAAGCCTAAGGTATAACTATATTTATATACATGTACAAATTTATTAAAACATCTATATCATTATAGATAAATGATACATTTCATGATTCTAATAAATAATAGTTCATAAATGATGCCGGCCAAGGCATTTCCTTTACCACTATTTACCTTCACCGATACTTGATCTTTAACTTCAAAATCATCCCATGGCAACCTGCATCACAATGCTAAAAAGGAGACCACATGGGAGAGTGAGTTATACATTCAAAATGATGAATAACATATATATTATGATCAAGTGTATATGCATACAAACATCATGTGTGCTTTTCTATAAAACCATTTAAATTATCATCCATTCATCATATCATTAATATAATAGGCATACAAGCCTCATACATAATCATATACACAATCAATTTGCCACTTATCAACAAGGGCACTCATAATCATTATCCTCATTACACCATTAAGGTTTCACACAATACCTCCTCGTAAGGGGTTTCTCAACATTCGTGGTCATCCCATCTCAAATATATAATTAATTTAATTCTATATCAATGGGTGATCGCAACCACCATAATCAAACATTCATAACCATAATGGGTGATCGCAACCACCATAATCAAACATTCATAACCATAATGGGTGATCGCAACCACCATAATCAATTCTTCATAATCATAATAGGTGATCGCAACCACCATAATCAATCATTCATAATCATTAGTTTCCCACCTCGCAAGGGGTACTCCCTAATGCAGCCTCGCAAGGAGCTTTCCCGTGATCGCAATCACGTTCAACATTTCACATAGGTTTCCCGCCTCGCAAGGGGTACTCCCGCCTCATGATCGCAACCATGGGCATCATAGGTGCTCGCAAGCCCTTTATCATATCAAATACCAAGTGATCGCAACCACTGGTTCATCATCATATAATGGTCCCCGCAGGGCCTTTCACATTCCATAATCAGGTGATCGCAACCACCATTACCATATCATATCATCATCACATTGGTTTCCCGCCTCGCAAGGGGTACTCCCGCCTCATGATCGCAACCATGGGCATCATAGGTGCTCGCAAGCCCTTTATCATATCAAATACCAAGTGATCGCAACCACTGGTTCATCATCGTATAATGGTCCCCGCAGGGCCTTTCACATTCCATAATCAGGTGATCGCAACCACCATTACCATATCATATCATCATCACATTGGTTTCCCGCCTCGCAAGGGGTACTCCCTTCATAGAATCCCGCAGGATCTTTCATCATTGTGATCGCAACCACATAATATCAATGCTATGCCATGCCATGAATGCAGGATGCAACAATGCATATGCTCAATAACAACCTCACAAGGATATCTCACCCTCTCAGTTAGGGGTATATTATATATTCTAGTTTTATCATCAATGGCGTATAAATATTCACAAGGCCCCTCAAGGCACATCATTCAAATAATTGGCATTCAATGGCCACAAACACCACTCATAACAATCTACACATGGATATCAAAGGCATAGCAAACATAATAATATCAATCCACACATAAAATCATTCGAGGCATATTCACCATTCACATATTTGGCAATCATCATTGCCTTACACACATACAAGTCAACTACTTGTATCCACCGCTAGAATGTCATAATATTTCATTTTATCTTTTAATATCCTTGTATATATTCATTGGGGATTTCCAACCCAACACAAGAGTATCATAATAATTTTCCATAATTATCAAGTTGCCATTCTAAACAATTCAATATATATACATGGCAATGCAAGCATGAGTATCAATCACATACACAATCTCTATTAAATTTACTCATGCAATTTGAATGTTAACTCCTCTCCTACCTCGAGGGAAGAGCCGAACCATTCCAATGCTCCGGAAACTCCTTTGCACCATCCGGAATTCGATCTACATATTATACATATGCAATCAAACAATCAATAAGCCATCTCAAGGCATTTCTCTTAATTCTTAAACACTTGCTAGTTTATCATAAAGCCCAACATCAAGTCCTAGACTTGATGAACACTAACTCATGCAACTGTATTAGGCTTCGGGAATTCCTTTCCCAAAGCCAAGATCCTCTAGATCTTAAAGGCTAACTACATTCCACATCATTTACTTCCCATCAAGATTCATAATATATCAATAGTGGTGAGGCACACATATATTCATAACATAGTATAGGCATACACGTACCTCTCCAAGGCCTTAAGCCATTCCTCAATCACCACTAAGACACACCACCCATGGACCCCTAATGAAATCGCTTGTTGTTATATAATAAAAGGGGTTTGGGGCAACAATGAGCCCATGATAAGTTTCATCACTAAGGCATGAGGAAATCTTACTTTCAGTCTTAAAAATAGTGGGACATGTCACAAATATCACCTATTAGTCCCAATTTGGCCACCATAAAAAGTTGGGTTCAAAACCCTCTTAAATTTGAATTTTATGACGCAGTAGGTCCGGTGTTTTATGTATAATGAGAGTTAGAAAACTCCAATTAATGTGAGACCAATTCTTACACCTCCGTAACATAATTTTCTACAACTTTCATGAAGAAGTCGGAGGCCAAAAATGTCATTAAGATGCCCAAACGGGCCAAAAACAGCAAGGAAAACAGACCAGTTGGAAAAATAGCACAACAGTGGCCATAACAGGGCTCTGAATCGATTCAGACTCGTGTGAATCGATTCAAGCGTCCTAAAATCTCAAAATTTGACAGACAGAGGGCCTTGAATCGATTCAAACTCGTATGAATCGATTCAAGCATCCCAAAATCTCAAAATTTGATAAACAGAGGCCTCTGAATCGATTCAAACTCGTATGAATCGATTCAAACGCCCCTGGAGCCTAAAACAATGAAAACAGCACCTCTTGAATCGATTCAAAGGGTCTTGAATCGATTCAAGACAGCCTTGCTGCTGTTTTTATGCAGAACCTCAAGATTTTTCAACTTCTAACCCTCCTAACTTTCTCGTATGAACTCCAAATGCTACGAAATTTTAACCACAACAAATACACATCATTTGTGACGCGTGGCCACCGGCCTTACTCGAAAATTCCCAAAATTGAGAGACTTATGCACATAATTGCGTTTTACCCAATTTAAAATGTTTTTGGGCTCCTCAAGGGTCAATTCTCAATGGAATTGGCCCATTCCAATTCCTACATGTCATAAACTACACATAGAAGCTATTGGGACTAACCCAAGCCATCAAAATCATATAAAACTCTATTTGACTCTATGAGTTCCTCAATTATGCATAAATCTCAAACTTATCACCAATACTATCACAAGGGCTATCACATTCAATGCCAATCATCCACATAAATTCTCAATTCACAAAACATATACTTCATCCCCTCAAGGATGGTTCATTAACATGTACATATTTCAACCCCTCATGGGTTATTCATCATCATATATACATATACATTATCATCAATAGCCCACAATTTGCCATTCATATCATTTCACTATAAACATGGCATATATCAAGGTCCACTTACTCATCAACTCAAGTATCTATTTCCTTAATCCTTTATCAATAGCTTGCAACCATTTTTAACATCGTCATAAACATCAACAATCCAATTTAATTCCTCCAACCTCACTAATCAACACCAATGCTTCAAACATTCATCTCCTCATCTAAAATGCATTTCTACATTACATCAATCATTCCAAATACCATTATCATCACCTTGAGCTCAACATAAGTTATCTTAGCTCAAACCAATCTTCACTATCCATATATTCTAAATGGTACATGTTATGGTCTAAGACTTTATCAACTACTCTTCCAAGTTATTGATCCATCACCACACCGTAACCTTAATATTAACATTCATTCTTGCACAATTCCTACAACACTCACCCATGAGCTTCTTTCTATAAAATTTGGCATTACTATACTTATCCATCATTATAAACAACAACTTACACATTAATCATCATAATTAGCTATCTTTCATCATTAATATCATTCTCTATTACCATAAAACATACTTCCTACTCATATTCTACACATCCTCACTTCATCAAAGTTAGGGTTCCATTAAAACCCCATCATCACCACAATTAATCAATTCTAATCTTCCCAAAATCCACAATCATCAATTCTAACTACCTTTATGCCTTATTTCAAACATCTCAAGACTAGCAATATTATATTTCATTCATTGTCAACATCAATAGCAATCCTCAATGACTATCCCACCTAGGGTTTTCATAATTAATACTTCTCCCATCAATCCTTACACATTTAATGCTCTCTTATACATTAAAAATTCAAAACCTAGGGCATAAACTCAAGAAAGATGATGAGGAGCTTACCTCAACCAAGAAGCAACCATGATCTTCCAAAGGAGAGGTGGCCATACAAAATTTAAAGAGAAAAAGAGGAGAGTTCCAACCTCCAAAGGCTTCCTTCAAGCTTCCCCAAGTGAAAAAGGTGAAGGAAGAAGACAACATCATATGGCTTAGGTTTTGAAGAGGAGAAGGAATGGAGAGGGAGAAAGGGAATGAGAGATGAAGAAGAAGAAAGATATTTTCCCTTTTGAGAAAGGGCCCAACGTGAGGAGAAGAGAAGGGGAGAGTTTTATTTTTAAATTTTTCCTTCCTTTCTTTAAAATCTTTCCGTTTTTTAACAAACAGGCTCTCTGTTTGGGCTTAATACATTATCTAAAATTTATTCTGAAAATATATTCGGATTCCCAACAATTTTATCTACAGCCCTGACCAATGACATCTCAATCAGAGATACTTGGTCCGACACTCATATTTTAACCGGGTAAAATTTTAACTCTTTAAGTCCCAACAATTTATAAATATCCTCAATAAATCTCAATTTCACCACCCCAATATTTTTGGGACACATAACACCTCACATTAAATTATTTATTATTTATTCTCATCAATTATTCATTTTGTAAAATTCGGGATGTTACAATTACTAGGCATGGTGGAACCCATCAGATCGACTATCCTATTAAAACAACCTCCTAAAAGATTATAATTTGCCTTTAGGCTTAAAGCAGCTAGGGAGGCGGATAATTCAGTGTGACTCTCGCACCCGTCCTACAATGGAGTCTGAGCCGCCGCCAACAAATCATAAAAACGCTTCACCTCCGGATTAGGATCCTCATCTACATTGTCATCCTCATTCCCTAGTTGGTCATCATGTTCTAGCATACGCCCGGTGGAGGGTCCAATATGATCCATCACCACCTGCTCCATGTTGTTGTATGTATCCCTGTTTCCTTCGACCTCGTAGTAAGATTGTTGCACGGTTACGCCTGATGGCCTGGGCGATAACTGCTCACCATGGTTGTATCAGCAGTGGTATGTTTCCATGAACCCCTTCTCAGTTAGGTGCACATGACATCATTCGTGTATTCAAAACTCATGCATTTGTACCTTGAGCACAGACAACGAATCTTGAGTCCCTTCAAATCTAGGCGTGTTTGCTGTAGCGAACGGAATGAACTCCAACAGCCCCATCATAAACTCCTCAGTCACTCACCGACTGCGATCTAGTCGGTTGTACATCCATCGCCAATTTGTCGGTACCTCCATTCACAATATCTAACAAGCACAGTTTTTGTTACTTTAATTTAAACATTATTTAACTATCGTTTGTGAATCACTCTTATCTCTTTGATATTGCAAATGGATGGGGCCCTATCCCGTTCAGGATGAATATGCAACCATCCGTAACCTATCGGTGTTGTATGTGTTTTATCTTGTGTCGTTGATGTTCATTTGAAATTTCGGCAACATTTCGCATTGGTCCCCGACTACACAGAGATACATGCGGGATGATACATCACACGCAGACGTGCACCCAGAGACAATACGGAACACAAACCGGAATCCTAAATCGACATCAACAACACAAGATAAAACATAAACAACAACGATTATGGGTTACGCCCTACTGGTTACAAATTCATCATAAACTGTCCAACTGGGACAATTCAAGATCCAACACAACACGGTATGCAAGTCGGTTGTCTTGAATCTTGAACGGGAACCTAGTGGGTACACACACGACTAATTCTCAATTTTAGCCATGGATTTAGACTTACCAGCTATCACCAGTCATGCAAAATTTTTAATTTAGTTCTCAGAATACAATGTTTTTTCAGGCTTTTAAGGAAGGTAATGTATCAATTCCCTTTTTAAACAAAACCATGGTTCATGAGCAGATTTATGTTAGTTTAATGTGCTTTTTAATTAATATAAATATAGAAATACAAGACTCATCAAGCAGATTTTAGAGAGATGGTGTCTCATGGAAGGTATAGTTACATGTAATTATCAGTTACAAGCAAGGCATATTAGTCACTTGTAACTATAGCTTAATAATATAAGGACAATATCATAAGGTCTTCATACAAAACATCAACACATCATGCATCAACTTTAGGCATAGTCTTTTCCTTATCACAAAATCACAATACTAAATATCTGATTTAACACTTAATTGATGAAACATAAATCCTAACGTTAGAGAAATTCTGATGACAAGAGATTGGAGCAAAACACGAATGAAGCTCCTTCACGAGACTGTAAAGATAGATCACGAGGTAGAGTTTCAAAATTAATTCTACTACAATATATCCAAATCAAGTATGAAGTAATATAATAAAAAAATAGGCATATACATACCAAAGGTTTTTAAAGTTATCATTATTCAAACAAACAAGGAACCCCTCATTTGTAGAAACACGACATCTATTAGTCAAATTTACATAGATAATCAAGCAAACTAGTAATGATTTCACCAGAAACACAGTTCAATAACAATCATGGCAATTGTTGAACATTTAATTGCATCCCATCCAATCCCTAAAACAAAAACCCAATTATATTTCTAAGGAATAATATACATAGCACTAAGCCTAGATCAACAACCAGTCAAACCCAACACAAATTCAAAACAAACTCTAAACCTAAATCCTAACCCAAACGCCCTAAACAAGTTGAATCACCACAAAAATTTATGAATTTTCTAATGAAGATTGCAAACGTAAAACACCACAAAACAATCAAAAAACTGAAATAGCAAGTTGAAGCCCAGTTAGGATCTGAAAAGGATAAATTGCAAGCACTAAAAAAAGGAATTAAATCTTTCATAGTAGTATAACAACTAGGAACAAGGGATTATTCAAAACTTCAAACCAATGTTTAACAGCGTTTAGAAGTATTTACAGAGTGTAAGGATTTACAGTGTTTAGAAGTATTTACTGGGTTTAAGGATTTTCTTTTTAGAAGTTAAGTTTTTAAAAGTGAGGAAAAGAATAAAGAGTTTAAGCAAATTCTGATAGCGGTACATAAATATACAAGGTGAAAGCTACTAAATTCTCATTTGCAATCTTCTAAAAAACATCTTAATCGGGAGGGAAAATAGAACTAGACAACAGAATTCAAAATAGAACCAGACTACAGAAAGTTAAAAGGCAACACAGGACTTTACTATATAATATACAGATATCCAGAACCCAATAAAGCAAAAAGTTACAAAACTCTGTCTGCAGGTGCCTTCCATGATAAAATCTAGAGTGAACTACAGTTCCAACAATGATGATTTATAAATACCACACAACTCAATTTCACGTATATTCTGTTTAAGAATATTACTTATGAGATTTATCATTTATTTCAAGATAATTAGATGCCTCATATTAACTCAAAGTATATAATCTAGAATATACTTGCATTTATAAGGTTTGTAACAATTTTACTCTTTAAATTTATTTTTAAGAGAAACTAAAATATATGTATTAATTTATTTTCTCTATCAAAGTCTTATTGGTTGTAGACACTAAAACAGGTGGTTGAGCGTAAATTATAGTAAACAATTGTTAAATGTTTGATTTTTACTAAACTTTTCCAAATTATAGTGCTGCTGATTGTCAAAGTATTTAGGATTTTGGCATTAATTAACAATCCACTAGCATTTTTAAATTATTGTAAGAGGAAAAGTGGTCATAAAATTGAAATTAGAAATTCTATTATCGCAAAACTATTAATATAATTATATTGTTAAACTTGTCTTTAGAGTTCCTTTTTTATTTGTTGATAATTATATATAGTTACAATTGGCTAACATTATCTACAGTTTTTCCAGGTAAACAAGTTACAATTGGTCAATACAACAACAACAACCTTTCTCTAGTTTTCTCAAGTCTTCTCAACTCTTCTAATTGAATCTTTCCTCAAGTTTTCTCAAATACTGACTCATGAAACTTCAAATTGAACACCCAATATATCAAATTTGTAAGACCATACATATCTAAATTGAACACCTAGTATATCAAATTTTTAAGACTATACACATGTAAAATATTCGACCCTAAACGCTTAATACACCAACCTCAGTGTTTTCATTTTTTTCTTAATTATTAATCTCTGAGTGCCATGTCCTAACTCCCAACAATAATTAAACAACAATTTAGGTACAATAAACAAATGTAAGCCATTAAGCAGAAAATAGAGAGTGGAACAGATAGCACAATGTACATTAAAAGGGCAATGTACCTTACCTGCGGAAGTGGAGTGGCTTCTTGTCACGAACAAGGCAGACAACTGAGTAGAGAGAGGGCTCTCAAATGACATACTTGACAAAGGCGAGGGAGATGACGGAAGACTGCCGGAGGGGAAGACGTCCTCGATGAAGTTAAGGGAACCCACGGAACCCACGGACGGAGGAGTGAAATAGACGGAGAAGTGAACCAGACGGAAGGGGTTTACGCAATAGCTGGAGGAGGAGGGGGGAAAGAGAAGAAGAAGAAGGCTTAGGGGGGGAAAAGAAGATGACCGTTAAACGACTGGCGACGAGGGGCGGTTCGAAGACTGAGAGAGGGGGAGTTTCAGTCAGAGACAGAGCGGCAGACAGAGACGAAGGGAGAGGGAGATAGATAGGGGGAGAGAGCCTGAGAGAGGGAGGGAAGACAAGGTTAGGGCAAATGATTTGGGGAGGGAAGGTTGTTGTCGAATTAGATTAAAAACTTAGCGATGCCTAAATAGCGACGGCGGAGGAGAATCAATCACTGAAGTGCTACCATGGCACAATTAGCGACGTAGACCAGCCGTCGCTCACTTCAGTAAACCCTAGCGACGACAAAAACACCGTCGCTAAACTTGAACCTAGCGACGGCTAAAAAGGGCGTTACTCCTTAAGCTTATTTAGCGACGGAAGAATACGTCGTCGCCCACTTAGCCACATATAGCGATGAAGTAATCCGTCACTACTATTTGGTTTACCACTAATTTTTTTGCCTTTGTTTGGCGCCACATGTAGCAACGGATATGTCTTCGTCGCTACGCTGTTTCCTCCAATGATTTTGTTGGCGCCAATGGTAGCGACGGCGTGGCTGACATCGCTAATTTTGGAGGTAAACGTTAGCGACGGTATCAGCGACAGGTCTAAATTTGTGACAGAAATAGCGACGGTATTTCATCAATTTTTAGTGACGGCGTTTTCTAGTCGCTGAAGTGGTCACTAATGTTTTCCCAACGGTCCCTTTTTATGTTACGGTCGCTAAGTAGCGACGGCTCTGTCTCGTCACTAAAGTTGAGTAGCTATCAAACATTTTTCTAGTTGTGTCTATCAACTTTAGTCTCACCTCTTCGGGGTCTTCAAGCACTTCCTCACATTCTCCCTTGTACCCATTTGATGCTCTTTAGCTCTAGTAATACCATCGGTGGTGGTCTTGCCACAATAGTCACATGTGACGTGCTTCTTATTGTTGAGGTCCTTTAAAGAATTCCATTCCCAACTCAGATCAATGTTGTTTCCAGTGGGTTCAAAGAGCTGCGTGATGATTGAGGGGTTGAGGTGCCACTAGAATCTCCACCAATAGTTGCCATTAATGAAGAATGAAGCAGGCTATTAAAAGCTGTTTTTTGGAGGTGGCAGGTGGTGGTTTGGAAGGGCCAGCAGCTGGTTAGGGGATGTTTGGAGTGGCAGCAGGTGGTTAAAGGCTGTGGGAGGTGGCAGCAGCAGTTTGGGGGCTGTTTGGAGGTCTGAACAGCATCGCTAGAGGTCAGAGATGGTCACTTCCGTTCAAACAGGGGTCATCAGAGGTCAAATAGGGGTCGTCGTAGGTCGGACAACGGTCGTCATAGGTCACACACGGTCACCAGAGGTTGGTGGTGGTCGCCGTACAGTAAAGGGGCAGTGGGTGTTGTTATTGGAGGGTGGGTGATGCTCAAGATGTGATGTGAAGAAGAAGAAGAAGAAGAAGAAGAAGAAGAAGAAGAAGAAGAAGAAAGTAGAAGAAGTAGAGTAGAAGAAGGAGTGAAGAGAGAGGAGGCTATCAGAAAAAGCCCTAAATAAAAAAGGAAGGAAGAAGCTGACTTACCAAAATGACAGTTTTGGATGCGCACCAGAATTACGCCCGCGACAGCCAAGAATAAGCGACACTGGGATCGCCGCGCGACGCCTGCGAATTGAACCCCTATGCAACGCAGGCCGCAAAACCTTCGTCGCGAGGAGGAGCCGCGACGCGACGGCGCGGCGCGATTGCGGCCGTGAAACCTGCGTTCGACTACTATGATTGGGTGATGATGATCATACCAAGTTTCATGACAAAGAATGCATCAATACTCAATAGGGAGTAATATGTAGTAATTTTAATCTTCAATTTTACAAAAAGACAACATATCAAATCTCATACTGTCAAGTGTGTTTTTAGCCAAAAATATATCCAAAATAGGTATCTAATGTGAACAAAAAACTATCTCTATAGGGTATCGATGAATACCTCACAAGGCACAAGGAACAAAAGCTGACACAAATGCAAAGCAAACCACACAACATAGATGCAAGTCATGAGGTGAGTCAGTAATAGAAATAGAGAAATTTAGAAGGTTTTGGTTTAGGAAAAAGCAATTGCAAGAGTCATGAACAAATTCATGATTAATGATAGAGAAACTTAATTTTACAAGCATTTTAGCATAACCAAACATATAATAATAAGCATCAAGGTAGTTAAAATCGGGATTCTAGATTGAATCGTAAAGGGCCTAAAAAATCGTAAATCGTAGAATCGTAAATCGTATCGTAAGATTTTAAAATTTTAATATATACATATAAATTATTATATTCTTATATGTTCATAAAAGTTTTAGTATATAAAACACTAAAATTTACTAAAATTTTAATTTAAACTTAAATAAACATGAAATAAAGTTTGTTTTTATGAGAACTTTAGAAGTCAGAACCACACTACTTTTATGAGTTTGAAATTTAAATGCCCATTAACTTTTTTTACCTATTTCAATAAAATGAATTATTATTCCACCCACCTTATTGAAAAACTAAAAATTCCATTTTTTACTATCCATTAGATGTTCTCTCTTCTTCTGCCTATTTTTTTCCTTTAAAAAACTGAAAAGTCCATCTTTTATTATTTCTCTCTCTTCTTCTACCCTCTTTCTTTTTTTTTTTCTTTTAAAAAGCTAAAGAGTCCATCTTTTATTATTTCTCTCTCTTCTTCTACCTCTTTTTTTTTTTTCTTACAAAAACTGGAAAGTCATCTTCTCCCATTTTCTACCATCCATTCTCTTTTTCTACCCTCTTTCTACCATCCTTAGTTCGACGGAGAAGATGACGGCGCCTTAGAGTTCGATGGAGAAGAAGGCGTTGCGCGGCAAGGGAAGACGGAAGACGGAAGACGGAAGACGGCGACGATGGTGGCTGCTAGACAGAGAAGACGATGCGAGGCCAGGGATGGGATCTGCGTGGCCTAAGAAGGTGAAGGCGATGGTGTTTTTCTTCAGAAGCTGCGCGGGTCAGCCAATTTCACGCGGGTCAGACCCGGTTCTTAAAACCGGGTTAAGGCAAATTTGGGTCTCCTTCAAAATCGCAAGTCGCGATTTTTCACGATTTTTGGACCCAGAATCGCGATTCAAGTGCGAGTTAGTTCCATTTCCGATTCTAGATGCGATTCGAATCATTTTTCCTTAGAAAAATCGTAGAATCGCGACTTGGACGATCAAAATCGCGATTTTAACTACACGGATAAGCATTTTAGAATCAAATAATGAATAAACAATTACTAAATAACAGCAACACTAACGTGTAGAAACAGCCCCACATAGTGCTCTCATAATATTGCTCTCACATATTTATTGTTTTGACAAAAAAGGAAAATTAATTTTCCGTGAAGCTTGCACAATTCTGGTTTTGTTCATTCATGAGTTTTGTATCATTATAGCCTATAAACTCTCAAATTCTCAGAATTATTAATTTGTCTTCAAGCTTACCACTTCATTAAAAAAAATCAGTATTCACACTCACACTATATTGAACTTAACTTGCTCAAGCAACCGATAACACCATACATAAATCTCGAACCATTTCTAATGAACAAACACATAGCATACATAAAGCTTGGGACCCAAAACCGAAAATGAGAGAAGACTTTACCAAAACCCCAATTTATTACTGCAGATAATCTCTATCTATCCCTTTTCCACTAGGAACAAAAATTACATGTATTATGATTTATGAATGCAAACAACTTTTGAGGTAAATAAAAGAAAACTAAGTCAAATATTAAATAGAAGAAAACTAAGTCAAAAATTATATAAACAAGATTTTTAAAAACTAATTAAGGATAATTAAGTGAAGGAAAGTATCTACATAGGAAATATACATACAATAAGTTAACTGTGGGATTAAAAAAATGGAGGATAAAATCTTGTTTGGTAACTTCTAGTTATAATATGATTTTGCAAAAAATTTGTAAACAAACCAATGCAGTTATTTAAATCTTGCTAAATACACCTTTAAGCCTATATTAAAGTTTACCAATGCTATTCAAAGGTCCCCAATAATAATTTTTAAATTTTTAAATTTTTAATTGTTCTAGAATGTTTGCTTGAATTTTTTTATTAGAATAAAATAATAGTAAGAATAATAATATTCCTTTTTTAAAATGAAAATGATAAAAAAATACAAGGAAAGTATTGCTTTCAAGATATAAAATTTTAATGTTTCGTTCTGCTAATTCAAGTTTCAAATATTTTACTTCTCTTATTTTTTCTTGGAAAATAAAGGGTCTTTTTTCTATCTTATATAGACCTTAAAGAGCCCAAACAATATTAATGAATCAACCATACATAATGACTCCTGAAGCTTAATCTAAATGCTGACAAGATCCTCTCTCTCTCTTGTTTTGTTACAATAAGAAAAATACAAAACAGAAAGCTCACAAAATAAGCAAAGAAAATAAATCTAAAGAAGGCAATCTCCAAATTTATCTCTAACAACTCCCCTAGCCAAATCACCAACTATCAAATCATCATTCCTATTGATAAGAATAAAAAATATATCTCAATACCAAGTGATCATATGCCTCTTCCACTATATATCCCACAATCAGATTTTATATCTCACTTAAATCACAAAACCAAAACAGTAACTCTAAAAACTCAAGCCTCAACCTATTCACTTCCACTATATCCCACAAGCAGATATCCATCTCACTCAAATCACAAAACCAAAATAGTTACACTAAAAATTAACAATTGAAAGAACACATCACAGGCAAAATGCATGAATCTTAATTTCCATCCAAGTATTGCACTCTAAGTGGGAGGGTAAATTGAAACACAATTTAAAGGACACATCACTCACATGAAGATTTGATTACATGAAACAGAATGTTAAATGATTTGGGATGATAAATAAATTGAAATAAACTCTTGGTAGCCTGAAAATTCCCTTCTTTGCTTTCCTCTTCTTAGATGTGAAAAAAAGGGGTCTTAGTATTTCCTTCTAATAATTTAAAAAAATGGTTCTTTGTAAAATGATATATATGCAACCTAATTTGTAATTTCACTAAAACTACATTACAGTTAACTGGATAATGATACAACAAAATTAACTTATTTCACAGTGGATGCCAAAGATGTTTATAGAAAAATATGGACTAGCTTTTTGAGACGAGAGTAAGTATCACGACTAGCTTTTGACTTATTTGAAAAGTAAAAACTTTATATGTTATAGGTTATATTTATAGGTATTTTTTGAGTTTGGATTCAGTTGTATATTAATGCACTTACATATGTTTGCTAGACTCAGGATCACCTAGGCACCTATCAAACATATAAGAAGGAAAAAATGAGATTTTTTTAAGCTTAATAAAATAAGAAAAATTGAAGTCCAAACAAACAAAAAAGGATTTGGGGGAATCAAAATTATAATTACAGTACTAACACATCAATTATGATATGAATCAAAATTATAATGGCACAATCAGAATGTAGTCAGTAGTAACACATCAATTATCATATGCATGTTTCAGTAACACATCAGAATGTTTCAGAATGTAATCAGTACTAAGACTGTAAAATTAAAAAAAACTATAACAAAGAGGGGGTGGACCTACTTGTTATCTGAGAAAGAAGGAAGCAGAAAAGGAAGATGTGGCCTCTCCAAAAAAAAAAAGACGACAACAACAATGGTGGTGTATGAGGCGAACTATAGAAAAAAGTTGCTACAGAGTCAATATTCACACAGGGAGAGGGAAAGGCTCGTTTGAAAAAATCATGAAGCAATAAAGGACTGCAGTTTTAGCTAACAAGATATGAAGCAATAAAAGAATTTTCATTGATAAATATTAAACAAAATTTGAATGTCGTGAATGAAAAATCTACATTCTTAGCAAAGCTTAAACTCAAACAGTAAAACTAGAAGAACTACTTGCTAGCTTGAACTACTTTGTTTAGCTTTTAGGAACAAAAGTTAAACTTCTTTTTTCTCTATTTTTCTTTCCATTCAAAACAACAAACCAGTACAGTTCAAAACTTTCTACCTCTCTATCTTTTGAAACACACAATTAAAATTTATTTAACAGGGACCAAATTGACCAAACCTGCTATGCCAATTTTATGAATTAAATTAACATTAAACATTTTCTTCAAGATTATTGCATAAAAAATTTTCAAAACTCTCCTTCCCGTCCGAATCTCAATTCAGCCATAGAATGATATCTCGAAGCGAACTCAAATTTTGTTTCAGAAAATGGGTGTTACCAATACTTCAGAAAACGACAAGTGATGTAGGCTCTTCATGCACTTTCTTGATGAGGGATGGATCTAGGGCTCTTTTTCCTATCTTCCTTCAAAACAAGCTTGAGACTTCTTCTTCAAGGCAAGGGAAACCGAAAAACTAAAGCCTAAAATAGAGGAGAGTGACGCAAAAACAAAGGAAAAGAGAGTGGAAATGGAAGGAGAGAAGGTGGACAATGGAGGAAGGCTTAGACAAAGGGAGAGGGAAAGGTTGGAGGCCACTTCCTAAGGTGGAGGAAGATAACTCCACTCACCACCAAGGGAGGGAGAAACCCCTTGGATAAGAGCTTGAGAGAGCTCTCAAATTCTAAAGAGAAGGAGGAGAATCTCTCACTAGGAAACACTTAAGTGCTCTCAAATTTTGCAAATGAATTAATGGTGCTTGATTACAAAAGGAGAAGCCCTTATATAGGCCATGGAGGATTTCGGCCAAGGACTAGAAGAATGGGCTTGATCATGACTCCAAGGCCCATTAAGAGAAAAGATGAGCAAATGGCCTATACATGGCCCAAAAGGGAAAGTACAAGGCCCAAAAGTGGCCCATTTGACCTTGTAAGGCCCAAAGCTATCCTATAAGCCTAGAGAAACTATTTAGAAAGTATATTACAAGTAAAGTACACATAGGTCCTCATAGGTTCCTTATTGGGCTTAGGCCCACTAGAAGAGAGAAAAGAGAAAAGTGCTTTATGGATGCTCTCTTTGGCCCGTTTGGTCCTTGCCCTTGTGAGGGGACCTCTATATGCTTCAAGTCCTTTCTCCAATGTAGTGTGAGGGTCTTCCTTGGGTATGTCCACATTATGCTCCCCCTCTTCAAAAGGATTTGTCCTCAAATCAAAGGCATCATCCTCATCATCTATATCAAAGGGAGACAAATCAGTTATATTAAAAGAAGCACTCACACCATAATCTCCTGGTAGATCTAGGACATAAGCATTATTATTAATTTTCTTGAGAATTTGAAAAGGCCCATCACCTCTAGGGTTGAGTTTGGATTTTCTCAAATTGGGAAAGCGTTCCTTTCGAAGGTGTAACCATACCCAATCTCCAACCTCAAAGGTGATCTCCTTTCTTTGCTTATTTACACAACGAGCATAATGTTCATTTTTAGTTTGTATTTGGTGTCTAACCTTTTCATGAAAATCTTTGATAAATTGGGCCTTTGCCTCTCGATCCATATGAAGGACAGAATCAGAAACTTCAATGGGCAAAAGGTCCAAGGGTGTGAGAGGGTTAAAACCATATACAACCTCAAATGGACTATGCTTGGTTGTGGAGTGTTGTACCCTATTATATGCAAACTCAATATGGGGTAAACACTCATCCCAAGATTTCACATTTTTGTGTACTAAGACCCTAAGAAGTTGTGAAAGGGTCCTGTTTACTACCTCTGTTTGGCCATCGGTTTGAGGATGACAAGTTGTGGAAAAGAGGAGTTGTGTTCCTAGCCTTGACCAAAGAGTTTTCCAAAAATGGCTTAGGAATTTGGTGTCCCTATCAGAAACAATGGTTTTGAATACACCATGTAATCGCACAACCTCTTTAAAGAAGATCTTAGCAATATGACTAGCATCATCAACCTTATGGCAAGGGATGAAGTGAGCCATCTTGCTAAACCTATCCACAACCACAAAGATAGAATCCATTCCCCTTTGGGTCTTAGGCAGGCCTAACACAAAGTCCATTGATATATCAATCCAAGGTGCACTAGGTGTTGGCAAGGGAGTATATAAACCACTAGGTGAAAGTTTTGATTTAGCCTTTCTACAAACAATACACCTAGAGCAATGTTTTTGAACATCCTTTTTCATTTTGGGCCAATAAAAGTGTTCATGTAAGATAGACAAAGTCTTATCTCTACCAAAATGACCCATGAGTCCTCCCTCATGACTCTCTCTAAGTAGGAGATCTCTTAAAGAGCTTCGTGGAATACAAAGTCTATTGGCTTTAAAAAGATAGCCATCTAAAATGTAGAAGCCCTTATGAGATGTAGAAGTGGAAGATGAGTTAAAGATGTTTGAAAAATCAAGATCATTTGGGTACAAAGACCTAATTTCATCAAGTCCAATAACTTTGGCTCCTAGAGAGGTAAGTAAAGAGTGCCTCCTAGATAAAGCATCAGCCACAGTATTGGTTTTGCCATTTTTATACTTGATGACATAAGGAAATTGTTCCAAATACTCAACCCACTTAGCATGCCTTTTGTTTAACTTATGTTGCCCTTTGATGAATTTCAAAGATTGGTGATCACTATGTATCACAAACTCTTTTGGGATTAAGTAGTGCTCCCAAGTTTGTAGGGCTCTAATTAAGGCATAAAATTCCTTATCGTATGTGGGATAGTTAATAGTGGCCCCATTAAGTTTTTCACTAAAGAAAGCTATGGGGTGACCTTCTTGTAAAAGCACAGCTCCTATGCCCACATTAGATGCGTCACACTCAAGCTCAAAGGTTTTAGAAAAATTTGGAAGTTTTAAAATTGGAACATGAGTGAGCCTATCTTTGAGATCTTGAAAGGCTTTTTCTTGCCTAGGCCCCCACACAAAAGAAACATTCTTTTTAACCAACTCATTTAAAGGGGAGGCTAGGGTTGAAAAATCTTTCACAAATCTCCTATAGAAACTTGCGAGACCATGGAAACTTCTTATTTCACTCACATTTTTAGGTGTAGGCCAATCTTGGATTGCCTTAACCTTAGAGTGATCTACCTCAACACCTCTAGAACTAACTACAAAACCAAGAAAGACAATGGTATCCATGCCAAAAGAACATTTTTCAATGTTAGCATAAAGATTGTTTGTTCTTAAGGCAAGCATAACTTGTCTTAGGTGGATTAGATGAGAGGTCATGGACTTTGAGTACACGAGAATGTCATCAAAGTATACCACCACAAAATGCCCTATGAAATCCCTTAAAACATGGTTCATTAGTCTCATGAAGGTACTTGGTGCATTAGTTAGGCCGAAAGGCATCACTAACCACTCATAAAGGCCAAGTTTGGTTTTAAAAGCGGCTTTCCATTCATCTCCTTCTTTTATTCTAATTTGGTGATAGCCACTTTTAAGATCAATCTTGGAGAAGATTGTAGATCCACTAAGCTCATCTAACATGTCATCAAGCCTAGGTATAGGATGCCTATACTTGATGGTGATGTTATTAATGGCTCTACAATCCGTACACATTCTCCATGAACCATCTTTCTTGGGTACTGTCGCAACCGGGATCGCGGCGGCGCGGCCGACCCTCGAAACGAATTTAAATAATAAACAGGGAGTCGCCACTAATATTTTTTAGGATAAAATAGTGGAAAAACCTTTTATTAAAGCACTGGTTATAAAAATGAGATTCCATGATTCGGGAGTCTGATTACAGGTGAGGAAGGTATTAGCACCTCACGACTGTCCGTTATAAAAACGGTTACCTCAATTTGATAGCGCGCATTATAATTAACCCAATAATTATTTTAACTTCTTCATAAAAAGAAAAATGTACGGAACGACAAAATAAACAAAAAATAAACAAAGATCAACACAAAATATTTACATGAGATTAATAGGACGTCTCGTCCAAATTAATCTCGCTCTGCCTTTTTAAAGAGATATATAAAAAAATATGAGATTAACAGGACGTCTCGTCCAAATTAACCTCGCTCCTCCTTTTTAAAGAGATATTACAAATATGAGATTAACAGGACGTCTCGTCCAAATTAATCTCGCTCCTCCTTTTGATAGCAAGACAAAAAGGAAACTCTAAAAATTAAATAAAGAAAGGTGGGCCCGACAGGAACTGTTTTCCGCTCCTACGTATTCTCGAGCTTCCGAGAAATCAGGGTCACGTAGTTCTTAAAATGTTTTTTTTTTATTTAGGAAAAAGATTAAAGAAATGTTGATGGGAATCATTATAGTGAAGAATCCATACAAGGCGAAGTGCTTCGCACGTGTACGAATCCTATAAAGGTGGTGTAGACGGAAGTATTTTCTGTACGACACTGATTAAGAACGATTTATTTTGTTTTTTTTATTTAAACTAGAAAGAAATCATAGGAAATGCTTATTTCCTTTATTATATTTTTTCTACAAAGCAAAAAAGAAAGGTAGTAGAAGCCACAAGAGAGAAATGGAGACAGTAAGTTCGGAAAAGGGAAGAGAAGAAAAAGATGAGTGAAAACTGAATGGGAGAAGAGAAAACTGAGTGTAAAAAATGAAAAAAACGAGTGAAAAATAAGAAAACCGAGTGAAAAATAAGAAAACCGAGTGAAAAATAAGAAAACCGAGTGAATAATAAGAAAACCGAGTGAAACTATGAAAAATCCGAGTGAAAACAGGGGAAACCGAGTGAAACAGTGACAATATGAGTGAAACAGTGAAAATCTGAGTGAAACAGTGAGAATCTGAGTGAAATAGTGAAATCTGAGTGAAACAATAGTAAATCCGAGTGAAACAATAAGGATCTGAGTGGAAATAAGAGAAACCGAGTGCAAAATACTAAATCCGAGTGAAAAGAGGATTACCGAGTGAAAGTTGAGCAAAAACCAAGTGATGATGGTGCAGGAACACTGGTCAGAGAGGGAAGATGTGGTTTAAGGGAGTGGGAAGGTGAGGGGATTATGAACGAGGTGCTGTTGAGTGGGAGTATGGACAGATTAGAATAAGAGAGGAGTGGAGGATGGAAGGATTGTGGGCAGCAATGGTGAGGGATGATGGAAGGAGAAGAAGAGAAGAGTTGGTGTGAGAGAGAAGAGAGCACGAAAGATTTTGGCAGAGTTTCCTCCTCTGAATCCTCCCTGAATGCCCTCCCCCTTGCCTATTTATAGGCTGGCCCGAGTGGAATGCCAGCTCAGGCTTCCACTTCCGAGTGGAATGCCAGCTCAGGCTTCCACTCGGTTTGGGTAGTGGGGGGACAACGGCTGGTGGGAATTTTTAATTCCCTCCACCTCCGCCCCTGTCTGCCACCCTCAGGATTCCTGGATCCACTTGGGTGGTGGAATCCAGGTCAGCAAGGTGGGGATCCGAGAGATAATGATGGAATCCGAGTGACAATATGGAAATCCGAGAGAGAATGTGAAAAACCGAGTGAAATATTGAAATCCGAGCGAGGATATTGACATTCTGAGAGAGGAAATTAAAAATCTGAGAGAGGATGTGGAAACCGAGTGAAATGGTGGAAAACCGAGTTAAAAATATTGAAATCCGAGTGTAAAATGGTGAAATCCGAGTGAGAATCAGTCGGATCATCCTCTTAGTAGGCATTCCTCCACATTGGGAGTCAAATCCGAGTGAAGATGGTTTAAAATGGTGTAAATCCGAGTGAGAATGGCTCGGATCAACCTTCCAATCAGTATTCATCCATACTGGGAGTCAAATCCGAGTGAGGAGAGTGGAAATCCGAGTAAAATGGTGGAATTCCGAGTGAAAATGGCTCGGATGAATCCCTCATTCAGTGTTCAACCACGGTTGGAATCAATTCCGAGTGAGAAAAGGGGTCAGACCTCATTTTGCCTCCTGGATCCGAGTAGAAAAGGTTCATTTTGCAAAAGACCGAGTGAAATCATGTTGATGTGTGACTCGAAAAATTCAGACTGGAACAATCATGTTAATCAAAGAAATTCCAACTGGAACATTCAGTCAGAACCGAGTGAGAAATGACTCACTCGGTACCGACTGGAAATTGGCTCGGGAAAGGTGTGAAATATGACACGGAGGGGATTTGGTGTTGGTAAAAATTGACTCGGGAAACAGGACACGGAGCCGATTGAAAAATCAAAGAAAAAGACACGGAAGTTGAGTGTAAAGGGTCTCGGAGTTTGCTAAAAGATGACTCGGAGCCGACTGAAAATCGAAGAGAAAGACTCGGAAATTGATTGGGAGAGTACCTGGCTCGGACTTCACTTCCTCTCCACAATCCGAGTGACCACTGACACGGAACCGACTGAAATGGCTCGGAAATTGGACTTTTGGCCATTTTTCGCTCGGAAATAAACTTCTTCACACTCAGAATTAGAAATTTGAATTTCTTCACTCGGAATGGCTCTGACAGGGAAGCTTTCCACTCGGAATTGACTCATTCTGGGTAATTCTACTCGGATTTGATCATGTATGTGTTATTCCGCTCGGATTCCCCAACAGGAGCCTATTCTACTCGGAAATGCTTCATTATTACTCGGTTTTTGATCATTTCTGAGTAATTTCACTCGGATTTGATCCCGTTCTGAGTAGTTTCACTCGGTTTTGATCATTTCTGAGTAGTTCTACTCGGACTTACTAGTTTTTGGGCCATTCCACTCGGATTTTTGTTCAACAGGGGCATTTTCTACTCGGATTTGATCCTTTTTGAGTTATTTCACTCAGTTCTGATTATTCTGGAGCCATTCTACTCAAATTTGACCACTCTGAATTGGAATTCAGTATAAAAAATATTCATTCCACTTGGACCGGACCAAAAAAGGTGTTCACAGATGCCCCTCTTTACTTCTTTTTCATAAAAGAAACACGAAGCTTCTGTGTTTTTGAAGTGAAAAGGAAGTAAAGATATGAACACCGATGTAGGGGGGCCAAGTGAGACCTCTTGATCGGTATGGCAACTGATGGTATGGGTAATCACAAATCTGTGTGACCTCTTTTTCTTAAAACGAGCATTCTCCACTTTTGTTTCTCTTCTTCTCTTCTTCTTCTCTTCTTCTTTTTTTTTTGTTTTTTTGTTTTTTTTTGTTTTGTGGACAGGGAAAAATTGTCTTTTAGTTAACAGGAGGTAATGAGATCAGGATTGACCCCCAGTAGACTGAAAAGTAAAGGTTGCCCTCGTGGGCGACTGAAAAGTAAAGGGTACCTCGATAGGTGGCTGGGAAATAAAGGATGCCTTGATAGGCGGCTGGAAAGTAAAGGATGCCATGATAGGCGGCTGGAAAGATAAAGGATGCCTTGATAGGCGACTGGAAAGATAAAGGATTCCTTGATAGGCGGCTGGAAGATAACGGATGCCTTGATAGGCGGCTGGAAGATAAAGGATGCGTTGATTGGCGGCTGGAAAGGTAAAGGATGCCTTTATAGGCGACTGGAAGATAAAGGATGCCTCGATAGGCGACTGGAAAGGTAAAGGATGCCTTGATAGGTGACTGGAAAGGTAAAGGATGCCTTGATAGGCGGCTGGAAGATAAAGGATGCCTTGATAGGCGGCTGGAAAGATAAAGGATGCCTTGATAGGTGGCTGGAAGATAAAGGATGCCTCGATAGGCGGCTGGAAAGTAAAGGATGCCTCGATAGGCAGCTGGAAGATAAAGGATGCCTTGATAGGCGGCTAGAAGATAAAAGATGCCTTGATAGGCGGCTGAAAGATAAAGGATGCCTTGATAGGCGACTGAAAGGTAAAGGATGCCTCGATAGGCGGCTGGGAAGATAAAGCATGCCTCGATAGGCGGCTGAAAGATAAAGGATGCCTTGATAGGCGACTGGAAGATAAAGGATGCCTCGATAGGCGGCTGAAAGATAAAGGATGCCTTGATAGGCGGCTGAAAGATAAAGGATGCCTTGATAGGCGGTTGGAAGATAAAGGATGCCTTGATAGGCGGCTGGAAAGATAACGGATGCCTTGATAGGCGGCTGGAAAGATAAAGGATGCCTTGATAGGCGGCTGGAAAATAAAGGATGCCTTGATAGGCGGCTGGAAAGATAAAGGATGCCTTGATAGGCGGCTGGAAGATAAAGGATGCCTTGATAGGCGGCTGGAAAGATAAAGGATGCCTTGATAGGCGGCTGGAAAGATAAAGGATGCCTTGATAGGCGGCTGGAAAGATAAAGGATGCCTTGATAGGCGGCTGGAAGATAAAGGATGCCTTGATAGGCGGCTGGAAAGATAAAGGATGCCTTGATAGGCGGCTGGAAAGATAAAGGATGCCTTGATAAGCGGCTTGAAAATAAAGGATGCCTTGATAGGCGGCTGGAAAGATAAAGGATGCCTTGATAGGCGACTGGAAAGATAAAGGATGCCTTGATAGGCGGCTGGAAAATAAAGGATGCCTTGATAGGCAGCTGGAAAGATAACGGATGCCTTGATAGGCGACTAGAAAGATAACAGATGCCTTGATAGGCGGACAGAAAGTAAAGGATGGGGTTAACCCACAATTGACAGAAAATACAAAGATTGGGGGGAGCTAACAGGACGTCTCGTCCAAATTAACTCACTGGTTATAAAGGCTCGGGGTGATGCCCCAGTTTGACATGGCTGAAAGAATTACTCTTTGACCGAAAGAGAGTGATCCTGGGGAGATGCCCTAATTTGACATGATTGAAGGAATCTTGGGGAATTGCTTTCTAAATGAAAGAGGGTGATCCTGGGGTGATGCCCCAGTTTGACATGATTGAAGGAATCTTGGGGAATTGCCTCTTGACTGAAATAGAAGAAATCTGGGGGAGATGCCCCAGTTAGGAAGATTGAAGGGATCTCGGGGAACTGCTTCTTGACTGGAAGGAAAAATCTGGGGTCCACTGGGGATGTATAGTGGGCTTACTAAAAGAAAGAAATCTAGGGATGATCCAGTTCAAGCTGTCTTGGATGATTCGGGGAACTACTCCTTGATCGGAAGGAAAAGAAATAGGGGAAAATCTAGCTGAAGGAGTTAGGGATACTGTCCCTCGAACGGAGGGAAGATTTGGGGTGATACCCCAAATTTTTGAAAGATTAGAAGATTTAGGGATACTACCTCAAGGTTGGGGAAAGGATATGGGGTGACGCCCCACTTAGGGCGGTTGAAGAAGCTTGGGGTACGTTCCCTTTTGACGGAGAGAGACCCGAGGTGATGTCCAGCTCAAACTTCCCGGGAGCATGGGGTACTGCCCTTGGGTTGACAAAAGATAACAACCTGGGGAAGATGCCCCAGTTTGAAATGATCTAAAGAGCATTGGGGGAATCTAGGGAGATGCCCCAACTTAATTTGTCTGGGAAGTGTAGTTCCACTGGGGAAGAGAAATTGAGAGATAGCGACTTTAACAGTTAAGGATGAGACTTTGAAGGCACCTGATGGAAGAAGAAACCTTGAAAGGCGCTAGCTTTGGTGATTATGGTTCCATTGAGGAATGGATGGCAGGCCCATCGGAGGAAAAAAAAATCTAATGGATGTCCCAGTTTAGGACATTTTAATGAGGGTAACTCAACTGGGGAAAGTGTTTTTCTCTTGGGGAAGGAAGGCGTGGCCTTTGATCTCTGTGGTTCTGTCGGAAAGGTAATTTTGTTGGGTATAAACAGATTTTCCTAAATCTGACTAGGAGCCCATTTGGTGGCTTTTTTTTTCAGGAGGAATCCTCAGTCTATTTTCCTTTTAGAGATGATAGTGGGTCCACTGGAGAAGAGAAATCTGGGGGATGCCCCAGTTTTTGGGTTGCTTGGGAGTTCAGAGTATTGTCTCTTTAGGGAAGAGAAACCTGGGGAGATGCCCCGGTTAAAGTATGATTGAAAGGATTTTTGGAGAATTGCCCCTTGGTTGAAAGAAAGGAGACCTAGGGTGATGCCCATGTTCAGAAAATTTGCCTGAAGGAATTAGGGATGCTTCTCCTTGACAGAAAGAGAATAGAGACGTGGGGAGATGCCCCAGTTTGGGAAAATTGGAAGTTTTCAGGTGTACTACCCCTGATCTGAAAGAGAGAAGTCCTGGGGTATGCCCCAGTTTGACACGATTGAAAGAGTCCTAGGGAAAACTACTCCTTGGCCAGGACAGAAAAAATCTAGGGGGATGCCTTAGTTCAAACCTTCAGGACACTACCCCTTGGCCAACAAAAGATCTGGAGGTGAGAAATGACAGACTTGGGAGGTAAAGTCCCAGGTTTGAAAGATTCGGGGGTTAATAGGGCGTCCCGTCCAAATTAGCCAGGTTCTAGAATATACAAAGTTGATTTCTTGGAGATGTGACCCCTAACATGCCTCATGAACAAGACAGAAACCTTGAGAAGACACCGGCTTCGACTACAAGGTATTGATGGACTTCATGGAAATCTCAAAGCAAAATGGAAACTCAGAAAAGTGTCATGTTTGGCCATAGAAGGGTGTTTTGTTCAATGATTTGGGTGGGTTACGAGAAGAAACTCGTGGATGACCTACTTTAATGAGTAAAGGCAAGAGTGAGCTTCAGAGACTGATGGACATACACCTGGAAAGTGCCAGTTTTGGCGGTTGAAGCTTGACGCATCTACTTATTACAACATCCTGCAAGAAAGGTTAGCGGTGCAAAACAAATTGGAACTTGAAAAGACTTACCGCAAAAACACAATCCTTAGAGATCCGAAGTGACTCATGACTGAAACAGAGCAGATGAAGCAACCCTAGCTTTGGAAACGTGTCAGGCCCAGTCTTCATAATGATTGCTTGAGGCGAAATCAAGTAACAGGAACATCTTGTTCTCATGACTTTAAATTTTCATTACCTCCTCATTTTTATATATTAAGGGAAAACATATGTATTATCAAATCATGGAAAATCACAATAAATACGTGTCAAAAATAGATGAGATTATATTTACAAGTCGAGTAAGTGTGGAAAAAGGGAAACCAAAAAGCAAGTGAAGATGTATGGGAAATATTAATAATTGGGTAGAGTGGGAATGATTTTACAGATCTTCCAGTGAACTGTTGAGAACAAAGCATATCTTAATCCCACATCATGACTCTGAATTCACCACTTGACTCTGCTTCTGAAAAGGTAGTCGGACTACGATTACTTGGCCAAAATCTTGATCCCAATTGATTGCCTGAGCCACCTATTCAGGTTTTCAGCTTACCAGGTCGCTCTAACTTTTGCCTAGGCTGCCCTTCCAGGTTTTCAGCCTAGCGAGCTTCTCTCTCCATGTGACGTCTCTCCTTTTTTCTTTTTCTTTTTTTTTAAGGTTGTGTCCCTCACAACAAAGGTTTAAACTGATTGCCAATGAGCTTATTTGATCTTTCTCAATTTGATCTCATCCTGTGGGGGAGTAGATGTTATTTCAGATGAAAAATTTGCCCCTAACACCATGTATCCAAAGAAACAAAGGCGTGCCCTTTTCAGTACCAATGAGGGGGCTCGTTTTGAGTTTTTATTTCCTTGTTCATTTTTCATCTATTTTTTTTGTCATCTTTTTCTTTTTGCATTTTTTTTTGGTCCTTTTTTTTTGTTTTTTTGTTTTTTTGTTTTTTGTTTTTCTTTTTTTTTGTTGTTTTTTTTTTAATGACCCCTTTGGTACCTTTGTTATGGTCTAGCTATTTTATCCCCTAACCAATATGGTAAAGAAAATATGATATTAATGGTATCACAGTAGACCAATCCCTTGGTTACACTGGTGTGGGAATAGTTATACTCCATTAAAGTTGGGGTGTTGATTACGACACAGATGAAACATTGTTTCTGCCGTGTTCTTAGCTTGATAACATTTATGCCCCATATGGAAAAGTGATAATTTGATCTATGAATCAGCTTGACTTAATTGGTATATACGTAAGGCACCAACCTTGGCTCTTTTTTTTATATCATTTTTTTGGTTTTTTTTTTTTGAGTATTTCTTGACCATCCACGTTGATCAATGCTAACATTTCTTTGAAGGGTAGATACACCATTTATGGAATCTGGCACTATCTTCATTTTTGAGCTTGTAACGTCTTCAGTTGTTTGTGAATCTTCTTCATTCTGTGTGCTGACCTTGCCTTTGGGTAGAACTAGGTGACTCTTATCCAAACATCCTACACAATTCGGCCAAGGAACTTTCGTTTTTACCCTTTTCGTCAGCGTAATCAACTAGGTGGTCAAAGTTATGAAATGGAATCATGATCTCATTGTTCTCAAAAGGATCATTTTTAGTCCTGTATTTTTTGGTTTTTTTCATGGTAAAAATGAGAAAAAGAAGTAGATAAAGGGAAAAGGATTCAAGGTGGCAATAAGGAAAGCAAGAAAAGGCATTTTGAAATTTGACACATATTTATTGAGAGAAACTTAAAATGATAAAAACATGTTTTTGCCCTTATTACATAACAATATCCCAAAGCCTTAGGCATAGCGTTTGGGTTGAAACAGAAGTTTAAAGTCATAAGGAACTAAGTGGTCTCTTGGTCATGAACCTCTCTAGTTGGCATGTGATTCACAAAATCTTGCATGCATCCTCTTTACACCCCTAGTCCCTCTTTATCACACTGACCCCAGAGGTCTCATGGTTAGACCTGGGGTTTATAATTATATTGGGACTCCCTTCCTAGAAATCTAGCCACTTAGCTTTAATCAGATCCCTTACTTTGAATTTCAAGGTATGACAGTCCTCAGTAGAGTGCCCCGAGGCTCCAGCATGGTAATCACATCGGGCATTGGGATTATAGCCTTTGGGGTAAGGAGGAACCACCGGTTTCAGTGGGCAGGGTACTGCAAGGAAATTACGAAAAAGGTGAGGTAAAAGTTCTGTGTAGGTTATAGGAATGGGGTCGAACCGGACCGGTGTTCGACTACTAGCGGGTTTTATTGTGCTTTGGTCTGGATTAAGTGGCTGAGTTTGTACTAGTGGGGGATGATAGGGTTGTGGAAGGGTAGACCTAATAGCAGGCAAATGAGAATGGGAAGGTATTTGAGGGATATACGGACGAAAGTAGAGTTGGAATGGGAAAAAATTAGAGCCCTGGTTAGGGGTGGTGGTGGCCATGTAAGGTGCAGGGAGATTGGCAGGTTGAAAGGGAGTATGTGTTACTGATCTGGGTTGGGCCCTTTTTTGGTTACGGGCAGTGGAATTAGCATCCCCTTTTCTCTTCCCCTTATCTCCCGATGCAGACATTCTTGTGATAGGAGCCCCAGGCGACTGGGAGGACTGTGAAATATGGGGGTTCATCATTTGTAAATCATGATCCTCTTGTTGATTATGGAATGGGGGAATTTGGTCTTTTGTCAATCCAGGAAGGTGGAGTGGGGTGGTTGGCAAATGTTGATCAATCTTGACACCCGCAGAGGGTTCCTCTTCTATGATCTTCTTCTCTAAAAGCCTGGCCATCTCCGCCATTTGCTTCCTTAGCTGGTTAACTTCGTTTCTGAGGTTTTAAATTTCTTGCTCTCTTTCAGCCATGAGTCTCCTTTGAAAGTCTAACAAAGGTGTCTTTCGGTGTCGAGTGAAAGAAGAAAAAGAAATGTCAGGTGGAAACAGAAGGAAAGAGGATATCGTGGGAAGTAATCACAGACCCTGACAAGCATCCTTTAACCGTTCCTTAGAACGTATCGTTCAAAAGTACTAAGTATAGTAGACATGGAAATTAATACGGGATAGTTGTGAAGACAGAAAAATCCTTCATTCTGAAATTCAATAAGAGCCTCAAGTTTAGTTATTTCTAGCTCGGGGAACCATGATCCATCTCTTAAAGGTTTGATCCCACATTAATTTCCATATCTTGGTCAAGGGTATTCGTTAAGCTCTGAATAGCCTCCGGTGAGAATAGAAAGAAAGGAGCGAAAGAGCCATTGGGAAATGACGTGCTTTGCAAATCGATACTCCCCTAGTAATTTCTTGAAAACATTTTTGTATTTAGGGGGGATACAACTTGCTAAAACTTATGTCAAATCAAGGGTTATGTGAGCTACGGATTTTCTGATCATCGACAATACAAAAAAAATTGATTTTTCTTTTGATTTCTTTTCTTTTTATATGTATTTTCTATGATTCAAAAGATCTGTAACTCAAGGCCCAAAGACTTGTACACAAAGAGAAAGAACTATTTGCCCATTAAAGGATCACTAGTTAAAAGTATGTCATTTTTTGAAAAAAGTAATCCACTAAATGGTCAAGTAGTCCTCTATTTTGGATCAGAAGGAAAAGTGAGAATGAGAAAAGGTAGAAGTAAAGTTTGCCCCTTTGTGCCTTAAGGTGGGTTTTTTCTGGAGGTCTCCTAATGGCTCTAAGGTTTGTCTAACAGTGATATCTCGCATTAGGTGGCTTGTTCTAAAACTTCTAAAGGTCACTAGAGCCAAGATCCTACTCATGATGTTGACCACAAATAGTAGGAAGTATACTAAGTGTGGGCACCATGAATAAGTCGAACTCTAGCTGAGATTCTCACGGTAACCAGACAGGAAGTACATCCCAAATGGCTCCGCTATCAACCTCCCCTAATCTTAAGTTTTATTTGGGCCCGGGTATAGGGTCCCACTCAAAAGTGTGTGCAAATTGTGAGTGTAGTGTGTGAAAGAGGCATTCAATACCCGTACCTTACTCACCCTGTACATAGAACAAACACAGAGCAACAAAATAAAGTCGACTACCCTAGGGTTCAATGATCACACAGATATTTACAGAACATAAATAATTGAATACAAACAAAACAGAAACTAAACATTGACAAGGGAATGAAATAAAGGAAGAAGTTAAATAATTAATATGCAAATTAAAACATGCGCTATCAAATTGACTGGCTTGACTCTCTAGGTCCCCAGCGGAGTCGCCATCTGTCGCGACCGGGATCGCGGCGGCGCGGCCGACCCTCGAAACGAATTTAAATAATAAACAGGGAGTCGCCACCAATATTTTTTAGGATAAAATAGTGGAAAAACCTTTTATTAAAGCACTGGTTATAAAAATGAGATTCCATGATTCGGGAGTCTGATTACAGGTGAGGAAGGTATTAGCACCTCACGACTGTCCGTTATAAAAACGGTTACCTCAATTTGATAGCGCGCATTATAATTAACCCAATAATTATTTTAACTTCTTCATAAAAAGAAAAATGTACGGAACGACAAAATAAACAAAAAATAAACAAAGATCAACACAAAATATTTACATGAGATTAACAGGACGTCTCGTCCAAATTAATCTCGCTCCGCCTTTTTAAAGAGATATATAAAAAAATATGAGATTAACAGGACGTCTCGTCCAAATTAACCTCGCTCCTCCTTTTTAAAGAGATATTACAAATATGAGATTAACAGGATGTCTCGTCCAAATTAATCTCGCTCCTCCTTTTGATAGCAAGACAAAAAGGAAACTCTAAAAATTAAATAAAGAAAGGTGGGCCCGACAGGAACTGTTTCCCGCTCCTACGTATTCTCGAGCTTCCGAGAAATCAGGGTCACGTAGTTCTTAAAATGTTTTTTTTTATTTAGGAAAAAGATTAAAGAAATGTTGATGGGAATCATTATGGTGAAGAATCCATACAAGGCGAAGTGCTTCGCACGTGTACGAATCCTATAAAGGTGGTGTAGACGGAAGTATTTTCTGTACGACACTGATTAAGAACGATTTATTTTGTTTTTTTTATTATTTAAACTAGAAAGAAATCATAGGAAATGCTTATTTCCTTTATTATATTTTTTCTACAAAGCAAAAAAGAAAGGTAGTAGAAGCCACAAGAGAGAAATGGAGACAGTAAGTTCGGAAAAGGGAAGAGAATAAAAAGATGAGTGAAAACTGAATGGGAGAAGAGAAAACCGAGTGTAAAAAATGAAAAAAACGAGTGAAAAATAAGAAAACCGAGTGAAAAATAAGAAAACCGAGTGAAAAATAAGAAAACCGAGTGAATAATAAGAAAACCGAGTGAAACTATGAAAAATCCGAGTGAAAACAGGGGAAGCCGAGTGAAACAGTGACAATATGAGTGAAACAGTGAAAATCTGAGTGAAACAGTGAGAATCTGAGTGAAATAGTGAAATCTGAGTGAAACAATAGTAAATCCGAGTGAAACAATAAGGATCTGAGTGGAAATAAGAGAAACCGAGTGCAAAATACTAAATCCGAGTGAAAAGAGGATTACCGAGTGAAAGTTGAGCAAAAACCAAGTGATGATGGTGCAGGAACACTGGTCAGAGAGGGAAAATGTGGTTTGAGGGAGTGGGAAGGTGAGGGGATTAGGAACGAGGTACTGTTGAGTGGGAGTGTGGACAGATTAGAATAAGAGAGGAGTGGAGGATGGAAGGATTGTGGGCAGCAATGGTGAGGGATGATGGAAGGAGAAGAAGAGAAGAGTTGGTGTGAGAGAGAAGAGAGCACGAAAGATTTTGGCAGAGTTTCCTCCTCTGAATCCTCCCTGAATGCCCTCCCCCTTGCCTATTTATAGGCTGGCCCGAGTGGAATCCCAGCTCAGGCTTCCACTTCCGAGTGGAATGCCAGCTCAGGCTTCCACTCGGTTTGGGTAGTGGGGGGACAACGGCTGGTGGGAATTTTTAATTCCCTCCACCTCCGCCCCTGTCTGCCACCCTCAGGATTCCTGGATCCACTTGGGTGGTGGAATCCAGGTCAGCAAGGTGGGGATCTGAGAGATAATGATGGAATCCGAGTGACAATATGGAAATCCGAGAGAGAATGTGAAAAACCGAGTGAAATATTGAAATTCGAGCGAGGATATTGACATTCTGAGAGAGGAAATTGAAAATCTGAGAGAGGATGTGGAAACCGAGTGAAATGGTGGAAAACCGAGTTAAAAATATTGAAATCCGAGTGTAAAATGGTGAAATCCGAGTGAGAATCAGTCGGATCATCCTCTCAGTAGGCATTCCTCCACATTGGGAGTCAAATCCGAGTGAGGATGGTTTAAAATGGTGTAAATCCGAGTGAGAATGGCTCGGATCAACCTTCCAATCAGTATTCATCCATACTGGGAGTCAAATCCGAGTGAGGAGAGTGGAAATCCGAGTGAAATGGTGGAATTCCGAGTGAAAATGGCTCGGATGAATCCCTCATTCAGTGTTCAACCACGGTTGGAATCAATTCCGAGTGAGAAAAGGGGTCAGACCTCAATTTGCCTCCTGGATCCGAGTAGAAAAGGTTCATTTTGCAAAAGACCGAGTGAAATCATGTTGATGTGTGACTCGGAAAATTCAGACTGGAATAATCATGTTAATCAAAGAAATTCTAACTGGAACATTCAGTCAGAACCGAGTGAGAAATGACTCACTCGGTACCGACTGGAAATTGGCTCGGGAAAGGTGTGAAATATGACACGGAGGGGATTTGGTGTTGGTAAAAATTGACTCGGGAAACAGGACACGGAGCCGATTGAAAAATCAAAGAAAAAGACACGGAAGTTGAGTGTAAAGGGTCTCGGAGTTTGCTAAAGGATGACTCGGAGCCGACTGAAAATCGAAGAGAAAGACTCGGAAGTTGATTGGGAGAGTACCTGGCTCGGACTTCACTTCCTCTCCACAATCCGAGTGACCACTGACACGGAACCGACTGAAATGGCTCGGAAATTGGACTTTTGGCCATTTTTCGCTCGGAAATAAACTTCTTCACACTCAGAATTAGAAATTTGAATTTCTTCACTCGGAATGGCTCTGACAGGGAAGCTTTCCACTCGGAATTGACTCATTCTGGGTAATTCTACTCGGATTTGATCATGTATGTGTCATTCCGCTCGGATTCCCCAACAGGAGCCTATTCTACTCGGAAATGCTTCATTATTACTCGGTTTTTGATCATTTCTGAGTAATTTCACTCGGATTTGATCCCGTTCTGAGTAGTTCCACTCGATTTTGATCATTTCTGAGTAGTTCTACTCAGACTTACTAGTTTTTGGGCCATTCCACTCGGATTTTTGTTCAACAGGGGCATTTTCTACTCGGATTTGATCCTTTTTGAGTTATTTCACTCGGTTCTGATTATTCTGGAGCCATTCTACTCGAATTTGACCACTCTGAATTGGAATTCAGTATAAAAAATATTCATTCCACTTGGACCGGACCAAAAAAGGTGTTCACAGGTACAAGTAAAACTGGTAATGCGCAAGGGCTTAAACTTTCTCTAATCCAACTTTGGAAAGTAGTTCATTCACTTGTTTTTCTATTTCTAAACTTTCCTTAGGGTTGCATCTATAGGCAGGTCTATTTGGTAAACTAGCCCCAGGTATAAGGTCTATTTGATGCTCAATTCCCCTAATAGGAGGTAACCCTTTTGGAATGTCTTTTGGGAAGAGGTCGTTAAATTCTTGTAAGATATTTTGTATCCCTTTGGGCAAGGGGGGAGGAGAGGTGCCCATTGAACACAAGGAAGTGTTAGGGATATCTTTTGGATATATGATCAAGCAATGTTTTTGTGAAAACATGGCATGTTTCACATCATATTTATTTGCAAAGAGATTTGGTTGGGAGTCATTATAGACAACAACTCCTTTCCCTTTATTGTCTTTTTTGTTTTTCTTTGGTTTTTCTAAACTCACATGGGAAGAAGATCCTAACTCTTTTTCTCTCTTAGCTTTCATTTGGATTTGGTCTTTGGTTACTTGTTGTGGAGTTAGAGGATGTAATACTATCTTCTTACCATCTAGTTTAAATGTGAGGGTGTTAGTGAACCCCTCATGAAGGACCTTCCTATCAAATTGCCAAGGCCTTCCTAAAAGTATATGAGTTGCTTCCATAGGTACTACATCACATTTGACTTCATCTCTATATGTGCCTATGGTGAAATTGATTAGGACTTGCTTATTGACTACCATTTTCCCTTTTTCATTTAACCATTGTAATTTGTAGGGACTTGGATGGTCTATAAGCTCTAATCCCATCTTTTTGACTAGTCTTTGGCTTGCAACATTTGCACAACTCCCACTATCCACAATGAGAGAACATAATTTGTCATTAATGTAACATCTTGTATAAAAGATGTTCTCTCTTTGTGTTGTGTCATCGAGTTTTACATGACTACCAAGCAACCTTCTAATCATGTATAACTCACCATCATCCCCTAAAATATGCTCACTGTCACTGGAATCACTACTAGAGTCATCACTTGAATAGTGAGAATCAGAATTAGACTCTGATTGACTTGAGTAGGTTCCATTGGTTTTTAAAATCATTGTTCTTTTTGTTGGACAGTCCGAAGCAATATGTCCTCTTCCAAGGCACTTAAAACATTTGATGGAAGAAGATCTAGAGGATTGTGGTTTTGATGATGGATCATGCTTATCATGTTGATTGCGAAAGACTTTGCCATTTTTGTGTAACTCACTTTGGGGTTTAGAGGAGGAAGCGCCCACTTCTCTCTCTCTAGGGTTTCTCTCAAACTTACCCTTATTTTCTACCCACTTTGACTTATAGGCTCTATTGTTATCCCCACTATAGGATTCTCTTTCCTTTAATTGGTTTTCTACTTTGGTGCATTGGTGGAGTAACTCTTCTATGTCCACATGTGGAAGAAGTTCCACCCTATTTTTGATGTTCCTATTAAGCCCATGTAAGAACCTATGCATTAGGGTTTCCTCATCCTCTTCTAGATTGGCTCTAATCATGGCTATCTCTAAGGCTTTATAGTAATCTTCTACACATTTGGAGCCTTGGGTGAGCCTATTTAGCTTTGCTAATAGTTCACCCCTATAATAGTTAGGAACATATCTTTTTCTAAGGAGAGCTTTTAAGTCTACCCAATCATCTATGGGGGGGAAGTTGTCTCTTTTTCTCTCCTTACAAATTTGGGTCCACCAAACTAGGGCATAATTTTGGAAAGAAAGAGTTGCAATCCTAACTTTTTTTTCATCTTTTATTTGATGAGAGTTGAATATTTGTTCTACCCTCATCTCCCACTCTAAGTAAGCTTCAATGTCACTTTTTCCATTGAATGGGGGAATTTCTAATTTTACCTCTCTTAAGCCTATGTCATCCTTCCTATGGTCATGGTGCCTTCTTTGTCTTGTTTCTTCCTCATTATCACTAGTGTTATGTCTTTGATTTCTTTGTCTATGCCTAGTTCTAGGGGGTTCATTATGCTCAAGATTGTTTAGCCTAGCATTAATGGTGTTTAAGCTATCCATTATGTTATGAAGCATGCTTTTGTTCTCCCTGTCACTAGAAGACATCTTTTAATGTTGTCAAAGAAATTCAAGACAAAAACAAAGTATGTATAGACAAGCTAGTCGAGGAAGATGAATGCAATACAAGTAAAAAAAAACACTTCAACAAACCTAAAATATCAATACTAGGTTTCTATCCTAAGGGAAAAACAATGTCCTAGGTTGTCTTTAACTAGGTTAGTCCTATGTTGCTTATGGAAATCCTAGGTTGTCCTTAACCTAAGTTGATTATGTTTGTCTTAGGATGTTACTAGTGATTAACTAACCCTAGACAAGCCTAACCAAATTCGGTTTTAAGAAGTAGTTAACCTAACAAAATTAGTTCAACTAACTAACTAAGTCTTAACAACCCTAACCAAAAGTAGTTAATTAGTTATGGAAGTTGTAACAAAGTCTAACCACTATAACTACCTAACTAAATTCGGTTATGTATTAGTTAACCCAACTAACAATTAGTTATGACAACTAGAATTAGTTCCAACCACTAACTAATTAGTTAAGACACTCAACTAACTACCAACTAACTAACTAATTATAGTTGTAACTTCTAACTAACTCTAACCAATTAACTAAAAGTAGTTAACAATCAAATGCACATGCACTATCCTAATTCGAAATTTACCAAGCAAAAGGGAAAATTATAATGTCCAAAAAGTCCAATGTCCTTGTTGTGTCCAAAATACAAGACAAAATCCTACTACACAAAGCCTAAGAATTGAAAAACTTTGCCTAAGTTCTACTAGTTACAAAGCTTTTGCCTCCTTTACAATTGTCTTCACAAGTCCTTCTTGATGTATAAGCTCCACTTTACCTAGCAAGAGAACACAAGGCAACAACTCCAAACAAGATTTGGTTAATAGAAATCACAAAGAAACTTTAAACCTCACAAAAGTGTATCTCTCAAGTGTATGCCTTCTCTTAGAGATTTTCAAGCTCAATCAATTTCCACACCAATCTCAAGTGTTTCAATATGCTACCCTCACTTAATGGCGAAATGGAGTGATCTTTAGAAGTTCAAAAGGATACAAACTCAAGACAAAACTTTAAGAAGCAAAAATGACAAACTAAAAAGGCTTAAAAAAATAAAGGCTACTCAAATGGAATAGAATGAAGGATCAATAATTAACTTGGAATGACAAGACTCTAAAAGCAAATAAAAGTTCAAAAGAATGAAAGCTAACTTGGAATAGAATTGAAAATGACAAAACAAGACAAACAAGAAAATAAATGCAAGAAACAAAGTTTAAGGTATAACCTATCCTAGAAACTCTAAAGTTGCAAGAATAAGCAAGGAAGTCTTAATGAACAAGTCTTAGCAATGGTCAAGTATTGAAGACAATTCTCATTTGGTATTAGTAATTTTGAAATTTGGTGATGATGTTTGGTGTCTCAATTTCAACTTAGCAATGAGGCTTTCTTTTCAATACTCTTTTTTCTTCTTTGGTAATTGTCTTTTCTTGTGATTCTTTTCTTTTCTTTTTGATACTTTTCTTTCTTTTCTTTTGCCTCTCAAGATTTCAAGATAACAACACCAATTTTATAATACCAAAACCGAATTGCACAAATGTTACTAACAAGTTCAATTAATGCTTCTTGCTTAAGGGAAAATTATGCAACCTTCTCCTAAATTGATGTATAGGAGGTGACTAAAATCTTTTTTTTTTGACAAGTTTTGTTTTTGATGCAAGCAAGATGAAAATAAGAATGTAAAAAAGATATCCTAATAGTGCAACAAAATTAAACCTAGAATCAAACTAAGAATAGAAACTAACAATCCTAAAAATTGAGTTGACTTTGGAGTGTCTTTAATGTGAGACCTCCTAACAAGAATGGAACCTTTGTAGGAGCTAATCAAGATACTTGAATTGCCCCTATATCACACGGTTTTGCACACTAAAAAGGAGAAACAATTAACTTCCTAGAACTCTAGAAAAGGTTCCACATGGCACTTAACTAACTTCCTAAATTGGCTCTAACTAACAACTAACATTTAACTAACATGTAACAACATCCTAACCACCTAATAACTGAAATTAACATGTGCCAAATCTGAAATTTTAGAAACTAAAACAGAATGCTAACACAAGCCAACCGAAAATGACCACAACAAGATGCAAAAATTGAAACCACAAAGAAACTAGCACAAAAACTCAAAAGAACCAAGACTTTTTATGATTTTTCTATGCTAATATGGCATTAATAAGGCATATGAATGACTAAGAAACAGAATTCCAGCCAGCAAAATGAATTGAAAACCAAAAATTAAAATGGAAGAGAAGAAGAAAAGAACCTCCCAAGGCTCAATGATACCACATGATGTAGGCTCTTCATGCACTTTCTTGAAGAGGGATGGATCTAGGGCTCTTTCTCCTATCTTCCTTCAAAGCAAGCTTGAGACTTCTTCTTCAAGGCAAGGGAAACCGAAAAACTAAAGCCTAAACTAGAGGAGAGTGACACAAAAACAAAGGAAAAGAGAGTGGAAATGGAAGGAGAGAAGGTGGACAATGGAGGAAGGCTTAGACAAAGGGAGAGGGAAAGGTTGGAGGCCACTTCCTAAGGTGGAGGAAGATAACTCCACTCACCACCAAGGGAGGGAGAAACCCCTTGGATAAGAGCTTGAGAGAGCTCTCAAATTCTAGAGAGAAGGAGGAGAATCTCTCACTAGGAAACACTTAAGTGCTCTCAAATTTTGCAAATGAATTAATGGTGCTTGATTACAAAAGGAGAAGCCTTTATATAGGCCATGGAGGATTTCGGCCAAGGACTAGAAGAATGGGCTTGATCATGACTCCAAGGCCCATTAAGAGAAAAGATGAGCAAATGGCCTATACATGGCCCAAAAGGGAAAGTACAAGGCCCAAAAGTGGCCCATTTGACCTTGTAAGGCCCAAAGCTATCCTATAAGCCTAGAGAAACTATTTAGAAAGTATATTACAAGTAAAGTACACATAGGTCCTCATAGGTTCCTTATTGGGCTTAGGCCCACTAGAAGAGAGAAAAGAGAAAAGTGCTTTATGGATGCTCTCTTTGGCCCGTTTGGTCCTTGCCCTTGTGAGGGGACCTCTATATGCTTCAAGTCCTTTCTCCAATGTAGTGTGAGGGTCTTCCTTGGGTATGTCCACATTAACAAGAAGCGAGAACAAAGTGTAAATGAGAAAGCAAACATACACAACGAGGAGCAGAGACGAGGAGGAGGACCAGAGGCGATGACGATGAGCGGAGACGACGATTGCGCCAAGCCTAAACGACGAACAGAGAGGGAGTTGGGAGAGAGACTTCAGAGAGAGTTGGGAAATTGATTTGGGTTAGGGCAAGTGATTTGGAAGAAGGTGAGTTGGTTGATTTAGATTTCAGACTCAGTGACGACAAAAACCCGTCTCTGCAACCGTCATTAAAGCCACGTGGCATCAGTCTATTGGTAATAACTTATCCACGTGCTTGAACCTCAGCGATAAATGCCTGCGTCATCGCTGTATATGCTACCCAATCAGCGACACCAAAACCCCGTCACTACCAACACCACTCTAGCCACGTGGCACCAGTCTATTTATAGAACTTATCCACATGGCCGAACATCAGCGACGGCCAACCAAAGTCATTGTTGTTTATTGTTAGTGATGTCTAACCTATCCGTCGCTATTGGAAGGTGAAAATGGAGGCAAAACAAGTGCCTGAACCCTAAACCCTTGTAGCGACGGGTTCACTTGCCTATTGCTAAGGTTGTTAGACTCGGTGACGGAATCAGCGGGGCTATTTACCAATTCGTAGCGACGAGATCCTCCTAGTTTCTAAGTTAGGCGCTAAAAATATTTGGAGGGAAACCAAAAATTGGAGGAGGGAAATTTAGCAATATCTACGATGAAAACTAGCCTGGTAGCTGAGTGACGAGAACCTGTCGTCGCTACGTTGGGCGCCAACAAAAAAAATAGGAGGGAGACCAAAAAATTGGAGGGAAGGAAATTTAGTGACTGCGTCAACGATGAATTATTTTCAGCAACGGATTGTTGCAAAAGTTAGTGATAGTTTACTGTGTCGTCGCTAATTTGGTAGGTAAGTTCCTTTTCAAGGTCCCTTTAGCAATGATGGTCACTAATTTGGTCGCTAATTAGCGGCGGCTGTTGTCAGTCGTTGTTTTTTAGTGGTTATTAGAGGTTATTTTAATAGTGATCCTTAGCTCTACTACAATCTCCTCCACAAGAGCATGCACCCCTACCCAAGACTTCTTGGGAAGCCTGGAAGTGTTTCTGGTGACAAATCGTCTGATGGGGAAGTAGTAGTAGTGGAATCCATCCTTGGATGGATTTTGACTAGGTTTAGGATTTGAGTTGTATTTTATTTTGACGTGGGAGCCTGCATGCCCCTAATTTCATTTGAGTTGTAAAGCAATGTTGAATCATGTATATAGATGTTTTCTATACAAAAAAAAATATTCATATTTTTCATAAACTTGTGCACTCTTAGTCAAATAAGACAATCCAAAGCAAGGAAATTATCCTGGTTAACCGAGAGTGTCAAAAAAAAAAACTTTTAAAATATATAGAAGTTTTCCAACATTGGAGAACTATACTTCAAATTCCGAGGTTGAAATTATGTTACCTAGATAATAAAATTGAGTCATTGTTGAGATATAAGTGTAAGCATATGTATATTTGTTCTTGAATAAAAAAATCATTTTATTACATATGTAAAGACAGAAAAATTTGAAAATCTAACATTATTTTTCTTGTGTTCATTTAATTATTTTCGTGAGTTTTGTAACACTTTTTATAAGACAGGTTGTCACATGTTACAATGTTAAAGTGGCCCAAACGTTAACCACATAAGTAGTAAATAGATTTTTGTAATGGAAATTTATTTTTGAATAACTCTAAAAATTTTAATGGTTAAAAATTATTATGCTTTAAAGTCAAAATTGTTTGAGTCTCTGACAATACCACTACCGCTTTGGTTATTAGCTCATTTCTCGCATTCATTTTTGCTGATCATCCATTGGACCAGTAGTTTTTCTACTCCACCTTTTTGTGCAAATTTAAATTCGCATGTAAATTTGCAAGAGATTTTTAAACTTTTATGATTATATTGTCATTTCTTGATATGGAAATATTCACACAAAGAAAGAGTTACCGCTCTTGCTTCATTTCAAGATTTTTGATTCTTTGAAGATCCTTTCTTTCTTCTTATTGTGATTCATTTGTATTTGTATTCAAAATGGAAATATTGTCAACTAACACTAATAACTCTAACCTTTAACTTCTAACTTTCATTCCTTACTCACTTAATCTTATGTTAAAAATCCTTTTTTTTTAAATAAAGGAAAAGAAGAAAAGCTAAGGCCTAAAACTAGACACGCCAACTGAATCCTCATTCAACAAGGATAACAAGAGGTGGAGACATAAACAAACGAAATCTATGATTACTTGTAGCACTCATCTTCTCAAGAACATCAAGACATTTATTTGTCTCTCAATCAATATGAGATAAATCAAAACACCATGTGAAGTAAATCATGAATATTTCTGACCAAAGAAATGATGATCCAACTTGTGAACCAATAGAATAACCTCAAGAGAATAAACTCTATGTCACCCTTCTAAACCCTTTCTCCCATGATACAAAGCCAACAATTGAACATAAATAACATTTGCTTCTTTCATATGACTAGGAAAACCACTAATCCAATCCCTTTGTGAATTACGAATCAATCCTCCAACTTCTATGTCTAAACACATTCACCCAATCAAAGGAGCAATCCATGAGATCGAAATAACATGAGACAAAACAACATTATCCACGATACACGAGTGATATTAACTATCAGATTCATTAGCCATGTGAAAAATTCGGGAACAGGCTAACACACTATCCACACACCAAATTTTTCATAAAGTAGCACTCACCCATGATCCAAAATTATCAATAAGTGGCAATCCAATCAATGCTACCTCCCAATCAAAACGTCACATATTTTTACACACAGTGACTATAGGAGTTGGATGATGTTTAAAGGCCAACCATTTATACCCCTTTCTAGCACTACACCTCCCATCAATTAAACTTTCCCATATCCAACAATCTATAGCTTTCAAATTAAGATGAACACATATCTCCCTCAAGGCATTTCTATCCTCCAAAGAGAGCCAAGAACGGGGAAAACCCTCATTATAAATACCATCGACAAAAATAAGTAGAACCATCGCCAATTTTAAACAACAAAACCTGGTTGTAATTCACTCGCCACCTTAAGGACCCTCTCCAGGTATGTGAATCTGATCGTCTTCCTCTATGAAAGGGAATATCTCTCATTATGTGCTCAAAAGGAATAGAACTAAGATGACCACAAATCAGATGAACTTATTAAACAATTCATACAATTACTCAAAGATGCTTATCAATTACAACACAAATCGTAAACCCTAAACAACATATCATCTAACAAAGGGATAATTCAAGCACAAGTCCTAAAATATTTTGTATTAGTTTTTCTTTTTTCTTATATACTTAAAGAAAAATAAAAACCTAATGCAATGATGGATGAATGAATGAACGTAGAATGATGCATCATTATGAAAAATGCATGAAAAAGAAAATTTTATTAAAGAAAGGGAGAAAATGAAAAAGAAAATATGGAATGTGCATGACAATACGAAATGCATGAGGGAAACTGAAAAACAAAAAATTTAAAGCAAAATAATATGATCCTAAACATGTGACTATATGCAACACGCAGAGTATAGAATATAGAAAATATATGAGGACCTTCTCAAAACAACCTTAAACTAAATTTTGCATTGTCCCGGGTGTAACAAATAAAAAATAGAGCAAGAGAAATAAGGAAGAGACTCACCTTATTTTTATTTCGTGAAATATATAGAGTATGAGGAAGAAAGTTTGGAACTTGGAAATGAGTTTTGGTGAATGGGGGAAAATGTAGAGGTGTAGGGTTTAGTGTTTGGGTCATGAGGAATGGTGGTGTAAAGGGTAGGTGTGGAAGAAAGGTTTAATGGTGGTGTGTGCGTGTGTGAAAGGTTCAACAGAGAAAGAAAAGACTTGGAGGTGGAAGAAGGTTGAGGAATGAAGGTTTAGAGAGAAAGAAGAAGAGAGAAGAAGATAAAGAGGATATGAAGGAAGGAGAGAGAAATAAGAGATAAAATACCGGATGAAGCATGTCCACGAGCACGCACTCGACCCACGAGCGGGTTGTGGCATGCCTGGTAAACCGTATAGTGTAAGCAAAATTGGCAGGAGTGATTCCACAGTTGTTGCAAATCCCCAAGGCCAAGCCATGAAACCTTTTGTCTGAACTCCACGAGCACACTCTTTTTGCCACGGCCAAGTCGTGCAGCTTTTGTCAAGTTGCCACACCCAAGCCTCTTCTACCATGCCTCAGTGCATGAAATTCACCATTTTTGCTCAAAACTTGCATGACAACTTCTTCGGGGCTATTTCCTTCATTCCAAACTTGATTTTTATTTATTAGGCTTCCAATCTTCTTATTTTGGTTTTATGCACATTAGCCCACATATCAAAAGGTCCCAAACGAATCAGACAAAACAAAATCAAAGACTATGACTCAAACAAAAATAAGAAATATGTTGGGTTGTCTCCTGATAAACATTGGTTTAAGGTTTCCGCAAGACTTTTTTTATATCATAATAAAAAAATAAAATCTTAAAAAACTAAAAAATAAAGAGGATTTATTAACAGAAAAAATATTTAAAAAATAAAAAAAATTCAAAATTCAAATAATCCTAACTACGCAATCACACAATCACACAAATAAAATAAAATAAATATACGATCAAGCAAAATATAAAATAAGTACGCAATCACAAAATATTTAAAATTCAAATTAAACTAATCCTAATAACTCGGAAAACAAAGAAAAGCGATCAAGTAAAAAATGCTAAAATTTTAAAAAACAAAATAAGATATTAATCTTAATAAACTAAGATCTAAACAAATAAAAAAAATAACAAAAGATAAGAAAACAATTAGGCTGCGTTTAATTCATAAGTTTTCTTAGAAAAATAAAAAATTATTTTTAGAAAAATTAAAAAAATAAAAAGTTGTTTATTTACAAAATATTTTAAAAAAAGTTATAGAAAAATAGAAAACCTAATTTTCTATTTTTTAAGAAAATCAGAAAACTTTTTTTAAAGGTTTTCTAAGAAAATGAAAAAATAGAAAAGGCGGTATTCTTCCTCGTGTGTATTAAAAAAGAAAATTTTCGTCGACTCTCCCGCATCTTCTTCCTCCTTTCATGTTTCTTCATCTTCTTCCTCGAGCCCTCGTATTCACCACGACGCTACTGGTGAATCCTCTCTTCATACCCCAACTTTCAATTTCAGAACTCTTGATTCAGCAAAGGTCAACTTTGAGGTATTTTTTGGTCTAGCCTTGCACTATAATACTCTATCTGTATAGCATATTTTCAACCATAAACATTTGAGCTGATTCATTATTCACTTATGAAGTTTTCTATTAATTCTCTCTCACTGTTCCTGTACTATGTCAAAGAATGAATAATTGTTCTGTTTTGTTCTTTGTTGTTCTGTTTTAGACAGTGAGTATGGTTCACTGGTAAACATTAAGCAACACAGCAAAAGAGCTAGATAAGAGGGCTTTAATAAAAGCATGCACAAAGCTGATTTGGTATGTTTCTTTAATAGAAAATTGGTATTTATAGGAGAGGATGCAATCTTGAGGTGTGCAATCTTGATTCTATGCTTGATCCTATGTTATTTCTCTAACAGAATTGTGAGTTATGTTTTTAACTTATCAATATTTTTCTAATTGAGTTGGTAATCTTTATATATCTAGAATTTTCCCCCAAATCTTTGAGGATGTAGAACAGGATAAGAATTTAAGTGAAAGTCAACTTAAAAGAGAAAGCTAAAATTAGTTTTTGAAAGTAAAAAAAGGGGAGGCATAATTATCACCTTGTTAAAAGATCGTGTAAGGGAAGAGGGAATTATAAGGAGGAAGGTAAGAGTGAAGATACCAAGTAGTTGTGATGTGATCAATCACATGTTCTCGTTCTAAACTTGCTTCCATTTTGAATTGTTAAACAAGTTGTTTTTGTTCTATCTTAATATATATGGACATAAATAAAGCAATAAGGATGAAATACTTTCACTTGTAAGAACAAGTAGTGGTGGTACCGTATGACATATTAGATAGGACAAATTCCTTTTACACTATATAGTACTGTTGATTATTGCTTGCTTTGTGGGAATAAGAAACAAGTTGCAGTATGTTGTGTTTTGTAACATCTGTGGGGAAGGGAGAGTTGGCTTTGTACTCTGTAGGATGATTCTATTGAGCTATCTAGATCATTCATATGTAACATCATTCCTCATATTTTTGGATTTATTGCATAAATAATTTATCGTTCCAAATCTCATTTATAAGAAAATTGCATTTGGTTCACTGCTATTATTCTTCCTATAAGACACGCCCTTGAAAATATATAAACCCTTTTGTTAACTATCACTTTTTACTACCCCCTTTTGTCTCCAGTGTTATCATTAGTTTAGAGTATGTTTGGGTTCCTGGTTCTAAAATCTTAAGTCTAATGCATGATTGGATATATTAATATTCTCAGGGAGGAAATACTTGTTAATAGAGTTGGAGATTATATATTTGTTATTGATTAAAACACTATGCATTGTCTCTAACCTATACTTGTATCTATAATGAAGGAATAGTACATAATTGTATAATGTCAATCAATCACCCCTTACTCAATCTCAATCAATGACCCTAAACCAACACTACTAACAAAAACCTGTTAGCGACGGCCAAACCTGTTGCTAAGTCATGATACATCCGTCGCTAAATGTGTTAGCGATGGAAATTACGACGGACAAAATGTCGTCACTAAGTCAATCGTCGCTGATACAATAACGATGATGGAAGTAGTCCGTCACAATGCTTTTGACGGCATATTTGCATCGCTAATGGGGTCCCTATATTGTGACATACCCTATCGCTATGAGTGGCAAGATAGCGACCATGTCTTGCCGTCGTTATGTCTGGTAGACAGCGACCACATCTTACTGTCATTATTTCTGGTAGACAGCGACCAGAGCTTGCCGTCGCTATGTCTGGTACATAGTGACCACACCTTTGCCGTCATTATTTCTAGAAGTCAGCGACCATATATAAGTTGTCGCTATTATTGGCTAGATAACGACAACCAACAGGGCATCGCTATGGCTGATAGTTAGCGACTCTCTGGTAGCTGTCGCTATTTTACTTATATACTAGCGACAAAATCTGTCTTTTATTCCATCGCTAATATTTATTTTTATTTTTATTTTAACTTTTGTTGACTATTTTTAATTGAATGGATTGAATATTAATTATATGGGTTTACTTCGTTGAATTTTAAACTACAAATATCGAATATTGAATGACATAAAAATTATAAAAGGAGAATGACATAAAATAAATATTGAATGGAATATGATATAAACTCTATCAAATATACAATGTCATCACTAAATATACAAACAAATGAAACATAAAAAAGGAAAACCATGGTGGAGAGGGATCTTGTGGTGGTGGTGGCTGGGAAGTAGGGGGAGGTAGCCTTGCTATCAACTGCATAAGTAGCTGCTGCTGCGCAGCAAGCTCTCAACGAGTCTCGGCTCGCTCCTCCAAAAGCTGCCTCTGGCGTCGCTTCTCATGTAGCTCATTATTCAGGTTTTAAATAACCTGAATAATATCCGTCGGAAGGCCAGAGGAGGAAAAGGAAGAGCAAAACGTCTTCCCCTTTTTGGCGAGTTGCGTGCCTACACCTCCCAAGCCGAATACCCTCTATTTCTTGTTCACGCCGCCAACAGCCTCCATATAGATGGTGTTATCGTCGGAACAAGAAAAGGGTGAGAGGTACCTCCCCCTCAAGAGTGGAAATCACCATCTCTGCCTCCTTTCTGGCCCTCATGGCTTGATACGTCTCCTATAAATGTAAGTGATAGGGTTAGTAAGCTGATTTGTAAAGATAAGCATGTGTAAGTTAAAATAAAATATCGCTAGATCTGTCATCTTTTGGTTAACCCATGCACCGGCTTTGTTCTTCTTGGTCATATGCATGACCTCAAACAGGGAAGGCTCGTGGTGCTCCTTCAACTTTTGTAGTTCACAATGTATTGAAATTATTATTAGAAAACATGTTCGATCATTCATAAAAGAAATGTTTAACATAATATACTTACGAATCTCTTTTTATGCTCGAGGGTTGAAATACTACCCCCAACGTAGATGGAGGCTGTAATATCAACCACTCTGTTTACCTTGTTCTGAGCACTCGCATGCTAGAATAAGACACCCCTACTTCTGGACCATCCCATCCCAATGGTCCTTGGGGATTCAACGAGGGCATTCACCCTTGTCCCTCACCTTCCAAAAGGTACTCTTGATGATTTTTGAGGTCTTTGTGGCAAAGACCTTCCTAATCTCATCAATCATACCCTCTGTCCACTGATAATCATGCTGTTACATGAAATGAGATTTCAAAATTAAAAACAGGTGTATGAATTAGCCATAAATTCATAACAAAAGGAAGTCTTAACTTACGGAGAAGGTGTCAAACCACCTATCCTGGACAACCTTCACAGCATTTGTCCAAGATATGTATGGACCATCCCACTGGGCCTTCAGAACCTTAGTAATCGCTTTGGTAGTATGACTACTATCAACAAAGCTGTAATAAACAATAGCTAGAAACAAATAAAATAGGTTACACACGGGGAGGCTACCAAAATTTTAGCAAAGTCTCCCTTGTAAATGTAACATTTCCAAATTTAAATGGTTGCTCTGTTACAACTAGAAGAGTTCCCAGTACAGTTCAATCTATGCAAGTACTAAATAAACTAACATACAACAAACCAATTTAGGCACTATGTGAGTTATATATACAAAGCAACTAACAAGCTACAAACTAAGAAACTTAAAACAAATTATAGTATACTTACTCGTCTCTGGCCGACAGTGGGACCAGTATGGGTAGGGGGATACCAGAGGTGGGATCGCCTTGAGGCCAAGGTCATCCAAACCTCCAGGTGAAGGACTCTACTTTGGGGTGGTCTGTTGTGGGGTGATTTGCTGTGCTATGGTCTGTTGTGGTGGTGAAGGAGTAGTGGCCTACTGTGGGGTGGTCTGCTATGGGATGATGGGCCCCGGTGGTGAAAGAGTGGTGATCTGCTATGGGATGGTAGTGTCCTGTGATATGGTGGCCTGCTGACGGGATCCTGGGGTCCTCGAACCACCACCCCGACTAAAGGGTAGTCGACGTCCTGTCATCTTTGGAATAAACCATGAAAATAAATGTTAGTCAGACTATAAAGATATGTATGTATGTATGTATGTATGTATGCATGTTTAATAACTGCATACTTTGTGTTTGTTTCAATTTAAAATTCCCCTTTAGTTTTAGTGTCATTTTGGTTATCTGTTTCAACAGGTTCTTCAGTCTGGTGGTCCTCGAACCACCACCTTGACTGAAGGGTAGTCGACGTCCTGTTATCTTTGGAATAAACCATGAAAATAAATGTTAGTCAGACTATAAAGATATGTATGTATGTATATATGTTTAATAACTACATACTCTGTGCCTGTTTTAATTTAAAATTCCCCTTTAGTTTCAGTGTCATTTTGGCTATCTATTTTAACAGGTTCTTCAGTCTCCAAATCGGCCTTAGACCGTTTTGATTGGGAGACAACATCTTTGTCAATGTGTTCACCCCCGTAGTGGCGAGTGCCTTATCCATTATCACTGGACCAATGTTGAACGATAGATGACTGTCATTGAGCTCGTTCAGAGTGAGCTGATAAGCATCCTCAACCTTATCAGAGACATTATCAGTGATTTGACTTTGGGCCTTGGTCTTGATTACTATGTACCAGTCTCGGTGCCCTCTAGGGAAGTCTGTGTAATAAGCCTGCTCGGCTTGTTGGGCAAAAATAAAGGGATCAAACCCTTTATATCTACAACTTTTCTTGACCTCAACTAAACCGTAGTTGTTGTCAATCTTTGCTCCTACACCGATTTTGTTGTCGTACCAATCACACTTGAATATAACGATATCTCTTCTTAGTCATCCAGAGAAAGAAACTTCAACAATATCTGTCAACACTCCATAGAAGTCTTCCTCTAACTGTCTGGCCGTGCCTTTGACACAAACCCCGTAGTTATGGGTACACACCCCTTGACTCCATTGAAAAATATTAAAATTGTAGCCGTTTACGTAGTAAATGGGCCATCTTTTAACAGTTTTCACTAGCCCCAAGAAAGGGCTTAGAGTAAGGCATCTTTAATATGGTTACTAGGGTCTTGAATCTATTTACAGCATAATACATAGGTCATCGTTAGATACCTAACATTTGATGTTCAACTAAAAAATAGAAGGTATACGGGTCTTACGTGTTGTGAAAACCAACCGATGAATTTGGATGATACCTCACTATGAATTTGGTCATCAGTTATATCATTTTGCTCGAGTTTCAACATATCTGCATATAAGCTATTTAAAAAACACAAATTTAGGTACAATAAAAGCTAGCTTTAGAATGCAAACTATAAGTTGGTGACTTACTCAAGATAGGGTTCCACTTCTGGATAATTCAGAAGAATGTACAAGTGAGCCACCTTTCAATCTTTCTCATCAATGTAACATTTTGTGACCTTGCCCCTAGGACGACTGGGATAGTTAAAAATTGAAATTTGATCATCCAAACCTGTGTGTGTGGCTACCCCAAGATTGTGGGGAATTCTACTCATTCTAGTTTCTATCTCTGTCGGAAAATAGAAAGAAGCAAAAGTGGTCATTTCTTCTACTAAGTATGCCTCACAAATTGATGCTTCAACACACGTTTTGTTTGACACTTTGTCTTTTAAAGAGCGTAAGAATCTAGAACAATATAAACAAATGTGAAGTTACATAATACTATGATAGGAAAAAATCTTTACAATAAAATTAAGTAGTTTTGGCGTTCACCTTTTGAATGGATACATCCAATGGTACCGCACTAGGCTACCCACTAAGGCCTCATATGGGAAATGGATAGGCAGATGCTCCATCGAGTCAAAAAAACTTGGTGGGAAAATCTGCTCCAGCTTACAAATCAAGACTGGAATACTTTCCTCTATCTTCACAAGTTTCTCCTCAGTTAATGAAGTTGTTGTTAACTCCTTAAAGAAGTGACTCAACTCAACCAACGGTTTCCAAATAGGGTTCGTAAGGCATGAAACACGTACGACAGTAGTTGTTGCATAAACACATGGAAATCATGACTTTTCATGCAAAACGCTCTGCCCTCCTTCACGTCGACACGTCTACTTAAGTTAGAAGTGAATCTGTCAGGCAGTATGTGGTTTAAAAATTCTTCCATATCTTGCATACCTCCATTACAACTTCTTCCTAGAACACCAAATTAGAAGATCTAGTCGACTCTTCTCGTTGTCCTTTGTTCTCCCTTTTATATCCATCACAGTGTCAAAAATATTCATGAAATCATTTCGTTTAGTGCGATCATATCAATGTTGTATCTTAACAACAAGTCTTTCCAATATGGCAAATCCCATAAGATACTCCGCTTCACCCAGTGGTGTTCCTTCCCATAACCTACAAACTCCTTAACATTCTTATCCTAGATGTATGGATACTCTTGGACTCTGTGCCAGACCCGTGTACCAGACAACCTATAGGGTGGAGGTTCATTAACAACTTTATTCTTCTTAAAAGCGGTTTTGTTTCTCCCGAAAGGGTGATCCAACAGTAAAAACTTTTTATGACGGTCAAAAAAACTTGTCTTGCCACTAACAAGGAGTGATTCCCCTCCGATATATTCCATACATACAGGGCAAGCAAGCTTCCTAGACGTTAACCATCCAGAAATCATACCGTACGCAGGGAAGTCATTAATAGTCCACATCAAAACAACCTGCATCATGAAATTGTTCTTCAAGGATGCATCATAGGTCATTACCCCAACATCCCACAATTATGACAACTCATCAACCAACGGTTGCAAAAGCACGTATATTTTTTCCTTTGGATTTTTGGGTCCTGGAACCAGTGTAGTTAAAAACATGACCTCCTTCTTCATACACATATCAGGAGGCAGATTGTATGGGGTCAATATGATTGGCCAACAAGAGTACGCTCTTCTGTATTGACCAAATAGGTTGAACCTATCAGTACATAAGTCAAGTCATATATTGCGTGGCTCACCTAAAAATTCTGGATATAGCTCATCCAAACACTTCCATGCTTTACTGCCGAAAGGATGACAAAAAAGACCCTCCTATTTTCGGTTCATAGAATGCCAATGCATGTGTTTTGCCGTGGACAATGAGGCGTACAAACGTTGAAGATGCAGTGTTATGGGAAAGTACCATATTTTCTTCCTAGCCATCCTAGTTACTTTCCCTCTCCTTTTAACGGTGGAACCCATCAGATCGACCATTTTATTAAAATAACTTCCTAAAAGATTATAATTTGCCTTTAGGCTTAAAGCATCTAGGGAGGCAGATAATTCAGTGTGACTCTCGCACCCGTCCCACAAATAGAGTTTGAGTCACTGCCAATAAATCATAAAATCTCATCACCTCTGGATTAGGATCCTCCTCTACATTTTCATCCTCATTCCTTGCTTGGTCATTATGTTCTAGCATACACCCGGTGGAGGGTCCAACATGATCCATCACCATCTGCTCCATGTTGTTGTATGTATCCCTGTTCCCTTTGACCTCATAGTAAGACTGTTGCACGGTTACGACCGATGGCTTGGGTGGTAACTATTCATCATAGTTGTACCAGTAGAAGTATCTTTCCATGAACCCTTTCTCACTTAGGTGACACATGACATCATCTGTGTATTCAAAACTCATGCATTTTCACTTTGAGCACAAACAACGAATCTTCTGAGTTACTTCAAAACCAGGCATGTTCACCGTAGCGAATGGAATAAACTCCAACAACCCCATCATAAACTCCTCAGTCACTCACCGACTACGACCTAGCCGGTTGTACATCCATCGGCGATTTGTTAGAACCTTGATTCACGATATCTAATAAGCAGAGTTCTAGTTACTTAAATCATTGAGTTATGTGACTATCATTCGTGAATCATTCTCTATCTCTTTGATGTTGTAAGTAGGTGAGGCCCTATCCCCTTCGAGATGAATATGCAACCATCCGTAACCCATTGATGTTGTTTCTGGTCTATCTTATATTGTTGATGATCATTTGGAATTTTAGTAGCATTTCGCATTGGTCCCCGAATACACAGAGATACGTGCGGTATGAAACACCGTACGCAGACATGCACCCGAAGATAATACGAAACACAGTAACCAAAATTCGAAATGGACATCAACCATACAAGATAGAATCCAAACAACAACGATAGGTTACGCCCTACTAGTTACAAATTCATCCCAAACTGTCCAACTAGGATAATTCAAGATCCAACATAACACGGTATGTCGGTCAGTTGTCTTGAATCTTGAACGGGAACCTAATGGGTACACACACGACTAAACCCTACATTATTCAACTTGAATCTACTTTTTTGTGTACCTTAAAACAGGGACCCTATCGAAATTTTAACAAAGTCTCCCCTTTAAAATAGACATTTCTAAATTTTAGATACGCCCTATTACACACAAAAGTTCCCAGTACAGTTCAATATATATCTACGACTTGCATATGAAATTAAGGCAAACAACAACACAATCTAGTGACCTCTGCTCTCTACTAATAAATAACAATACACATGCATACATAAAACACATGTTATCAGCACACAAAACCAATGCCTAATGAGCTCTGCTCTCCACTAACAAAAAACAACCAACATGTATACACATCAAAAGATACAACAGACATCACAAGAAACTTAGTGTTAGAGGATTACCTGGAAAAGAGAGCGAAGACAAAGTTGAGGAGAGGCGAAGAGAGACAAATAGAGACCACACGTAAGGTGTGCTGGTCTGCATGAAAAACTGAGAGGTTGATTATATGATGCACTTAATGATATTTATTTTAATAAAAAGATGTTATTTTTAATAGATTAAACTGTAGTCATAGAATTGAGGTTATCAACATATTAATTGCATAAATGAATTCTATTTTTTTGGTAGATTAAACAAGTTATTTTTACTTTTTTTAATATAATTACAAATGATGTGGGTTTTAGTGAGTCATTAATTCACTTCCAATTGTCATTTGTGTTATGCTTAGCTAATTAAATAGATAGGACAAAAGAACATAGACAAATCAACATAGACAAGAAATTTGTGATGAGGTCTCTAATCTCAAGGCAATGCTCCATGAAAAGGAAACTCAATTAAAATCTTGTGAGTTGGAGACGTTGAAGAAAGAGACTTGAGGAACTTGAGGAAGTAAAACACAACATAGAGGCAAACTAAAGGGTTCAAGAATGCAAAAATATGGGTGGGAATTTACTACAAACATATAGTTAATCTGAAAGGAATGCAAGAATGTTTATCTAGGGGATTAAATTTTTACTTTAGGTACTGGCTTTTGCTGGCTTTGCTCTTTCAAGCTTCATGTTTTCCACATTTACTCCTTTTATTTTAAAGGTTAGTTTCCAAGTTGGGTAGGAAGAAAGTCTATGGCATGACTATGATACTGATGGTTATATGCTCCATTGGTTCAGGCCTTTCTTTTGGACATACTCCCAAATCTGTCATGGCAACTCTTTGTTTCTTCAGGTTCTGGCTTGGCTTTGGTATTGGTGGAGACTATCCACTTTCTACTACCATAATGTCAGAGTACTCTAATAAGAAGACTCATGGTATTGGTTTTGAAATTTTGGCAGCTGGTATATTTGTAATTATAATTTTAGGTGCTTTTAAGGCCAGGTTTGATGCTCCACTGTATGAGGTTGATGCAGTTGGTTCAAGGTTACAGCGCTCTAGTTGCCAAGAAAATAGAGCAGGCAGCAACAGATATGTCCAAGGTTCTGTAGGTTGAGATTCAAGCTGAACCAAGGAAAGAAGAGCCAAAGAACAAGGACAAAACCAAAGCAGATGTAGGGTACCCTGAAGGTATTGGTGTGAAGAATGCACTGATTGTATTAGGTGTGGTTAATATGGCTTTTTCTTTACATTCTTGGTGCATGAGGCAAAGGGAAAATCTTTGGAGGAGATGCCACGTGAGAATGAAGAGGAAGCCGGATCCAGAGAAGAGTTGAAGTCTAAGATATAGTTTATTTAAGTTCATGTTTTAATAATAAAATTAGCTCTAACTCAAACTTAATCCTTCCAATAACAATCTCCTTATACACTACAACATTGGTGAATAGAATGTTATTTCTTATAGACCAAACAGTTCACAAAGCGGCAAATCATACAACAGTAGACACTAATTACATTTCCCTCTCGTGAACAAATTAGCTCAAGTTACATTTGACGCTCTGAAAACATACTTTGAACACCAAACCAAGAAAAACACCATTGCCGAGTTAATCATTTTTGATCCTTAGCTAGTCATATCATGGTTGCAAGGATCAAATAGTTACGGATAAAAAATGCTTACCTTAACTATTTTATCTTTTAACCATTTAATCATTTTGCTGACTTGGCAGCATTCTACTTCAAAAGAACAGGTTTTTAAATTTTGTTTGTCACTATATTATCAATTCAAATATTTAGTGCGTTAATTATAGTTTTTTACTTGAATGTTTGTTAGAAAAGGAAAGAAGCTAGATGGTATTGGTAAAGATAGTAGATGATAATGATAAGTAGTTGTTATGGAATGAAAATTTTACTGAGCTCTAACGGTGTGTCACAGATTTTGAGGAAAAGAGAAGATATCGAATGTATACACTGAAAAAGAATTTTCATTTGACATGGAATTTATACAATCCACTGCATATCAGTAAATTGAAGCATCAAAAGTTTAAAACCCATCAAAGTTTTTCTTATTCTTTTAAAATGAATATGAGAACATTTTTAATTTGTTTCCAACTTTTAATTTTAGTTTTAAAATCCATTTTTTACTGTAATTTTTAAAAATAGTTAATACGAAAACAAATTATCAAACAAGTATTTTCTTTTTAAATCAAAAACTCTTTCTAAAAACAGTTGTTAAACAACCCCAAATTTCCAATTTTCTGGCATGTTTTATATATCTTCAACTATAATTGTTAACCAACCCCAATTTCAAAATTTGTAGCATGTTTATTATATCTACAACTATAAATAAATCTATCAAATGAAAATTAATAAATTTAAAATGACAAACTAATCTAAATAAATTAAATGGCACGCTGAGAAGCATTGAGAATGACGCTAATTAAGGTAAACCTTCTAAATGTGGCCATTGAAGTGAAAAAAGACTAGGGTCAAGCCTTACAGGTTGAAAATTGAAGTGGTGATTTCACCAAATCATATATATAGGTGTAGAATAGAACATTGTAAAAGTTGATGTTGTAGGGCCAAAAACTACTCTTGTGCCTAATTTTCACATAGCAAATTAACAGCTAATATTGAATTCTAATTGAGAATTCAAATCAATAAATGAAGATGGCAGAATTTGAGGACCAAATAAAGGTCACAGCAAAGAAAACCAAGGCTATACGGCAAAGAAAGCCAACAAATCCATTGTCGAACATAGCAAGAAGCAAGTTGCTGCATGCAAGAAAGGTTTGGCTAAGCTCAGAAAAAGCATTAGACTGCGTGACCCTACGAATTTGGATCTAACTTCCTTATTATTATCATTTCAGAATGAGCATGTCTGTCGTTTTATGCCATCATTCCCCTTAATTGCTAAACTATAAACAAATCGAATCATTAAAATATTAACAATCCCTTACCACAGATTAAACAACATAAAATATTATACACCACACTATCATGCATACTTATTATATGGGTTTAGTGTAATATAAAAAATGCTTGCATCGCAACCATCATGAAAAAGAATTATATATCTCTTGTCAGAGATTATAAATCCCTTAGTATTCATTCTATATATTGTTTTTAGTTTTTATATTAATAATGGGTTCATATTGTTACTTAAATATTAAAATTGATTCTAAAATATAACGCAGATAATACTATTGTTAATTTATCAAATAGAAATGTTATCTTATGATAAATCTTATCTTCTTTTAAGTGTATATCTTTAACGACCAATTTTAATATATTACTTTGGTTTTTAACTTCTTATGATACATCTTATCTTCTTTTAAGTGTATATCTTTAAAGACCAATTTTGAAATATTACTTTGGTTTTTAACTTTGGTTTTCAACTTTGGTTTTTAACTTCTTATGATAGATCTTATCTTCTTTTAAGTGTATATCTTTAAAGACCAATTTTAATATATTAAATAACACAATATTAAAATTAATATAAAAATTAAAAGATCAAAAATAAAATTAAAATATAAGAACCAAAACATATTTAACTCATTATAAAATTAACCATACATGTAATGATATATAATCGAAAAATAAATTGAAGATAAGATGTCATAATGATCATGGATTTGTAAAATCTCTTTAGTATATGGAATATCACGCATGTAACTAGTGGTGGTCAAAATCAGGTGAAGCTCTTCTTCTCTTAGAGTTCTTGTATGCAATAGGGCTTGTAACCAAATTTCTCAGTCCTTTTCTTATTCTGTAGATTGAATTTTAAAAAAATCAATGTGAAGACCTAATTAAAATTTTAGTGGTGTGGATTGATTTGACTCTTAATATGAAAATGTGTATGTGCCATTATGTCTATTGCTTAATTTATCCAACAAGAAACAGTGGGGAAATTCATTATTCTGGCCTATCTCAACAAAGCCTCATCGCTAGTTACATTATGTTTCTTTCCCATGATCTCTTGGGTGAAACACTGAGACACTTAGGAAGTTGGTGATTCTATTTATCAAACAACTCATTTAGATTAAATTACTATGGTAGTTGTGCAACTACACAAGCCTCCCCATTGTTTAGCTTAAGAAGAACCAGTATCAAAGCTTGGTTAATTTACAATTAGCTTAGTCAATTTGCTAATTATAGGTTAGTTAGACTTAACACAAAACTTAGTTAGCTCAACAAACTTTTTTGTTTTTTCTCATCATGCATTTAGACCTGTTTCCTTTTTCTCATCATGTATTTAGACCTGTTCCAAACCTTCACACATTGCAGATAACACATTCACACATTGTAGATAAAAGTGAATCCCTTTTACGCCTTTTTCCTTTCAATTCTAAACCATGCCCTGTTTCTGTCTATCAATAAGTATACATTTTCTAATCCAATGATTAATATTAAAAATGTATTCTTTAAGATTATTAAATTTTATTTGACTAATAACACAATAATTTGTCTTTAATCAACCAGATACAAACAAGCTAAAAACAAAACAAGTTAGGGGACGCTAAAAACAAAACAAGTTAGGGGACTTACCAAACTGAGGTCAGAGCTCAGAGGTCGCCGAAGCACGCGTCGGAGGGGAAACAAGAAAACAAACCGTAGAGGTTGTCGGAGCTCGCGTCGGAGGCTGGTGAGAGATAAAAGAGGCAATGACTAAAATGACAGACAGTGAGAGAGATTAACGCGTAAAAGACAAGAGGGAATATGGGAGTTACCATTTGTCAGAGGCAATGTGGGAGTTACCATTCGTCGGAGGTCCAAAAATACAAACAGGAAGGTTAGAAGATGGAGAGGTGTAGAGGGACAAGAGAGAAACAAATAGGTTTAAGGTTTGGCTCGAGACAAATAGAGAGGGAGGCATTTAGGGCAAAAAAGAAACTGATGGAAAGGAAGAAATCCCTCGATAAATTATTAGATTCAATGACGAAAGATAATCCGTCGTTACTTGAGTCGCTAGATTAAAACAGGTGGCCACGTGTCCAATATAGCAATAGAAAAGACTCGGTTACTACCTACATCTTTGCGACGGATAAAACGATAACACCTTTATATGCTGACTTTGCGACAAACAGGCGCTGTCGCTAAAATAGGCCACCAAAAAACCTATAGGTAAGAAAAAACAGGGACAAGATAACGATGGGTGTAGTGACGAGAGATCTTACAAACTATTTAGTGACGGCATGTGTCCATCGCAACTATTTACCTCACTCTAATTTTTGGATTCCCTTCAAGGTTTTGTTGGCGCCAACATTAGCGACGGTATATGTCTGTCGCTACCGTTTGACGCTAATAAAAACTTGAAGGGAATCCAAAAATTGGAGTGAGGTAAAATATAGCGACCGTATCCGCAACGGGGTTTCCCTCCAGGGTTTTAAGGTAGCGACGGGTCATATATCGATCGCTATATCACCTTGACGCAGCGACGGAGAGAGCCGTCGCTATATTTGGTGCCAAGACAAACCCATGAAGGGAAACCAAAAAATGGAAGGAAGTCAAATGTAGCGACCGGATCAGCGATGGGGTTCACTTTAGCGACGGATTTAGTGACGGTTTTTTGCTAATTTTAGTGACAGAGTTCTATTGGTCACTGATGTGGTCACTAAGTTTTCATTTCTGGGTCTCTTTCATGTTGCGGTCGCTAACTCGGAGTAGCTATCAGGGGTTTTTCTAGTGGTGCAATACTTAGTTAAATTCCCTTCGATTTTATGGTCAACACTTCCTCAATTTGCATGACATTTCATGATGCTTTTCTCTAGTTTTCACTCTTAAATGATTGTTAAGTTCTTGAAAGGAATACAAGTTCTTACACAAATGTGGTGGCACATGAAGGGTGACACATGATATTCCATTTGATAATCAACTTTACTTCTTACTGTTTGTTTCAATTGGTCAAAAGTAGTCCCTTGAAGATAACAAATTTGTTCTTTAGATTCGTTGCTTTAGTTCTTCATAAGGATAAATGTCATGTTTTTATTTTTCTCAAGGCTAATTTGTGATAACAAAATTTAGAGGACTAATGAGGTGAGACACTAATCTTTGGATGATTGATTTAGTAGTTTTCCTCTTAACCATTTATTGTAATAATGTCAATAAATCATCTTTGTATTATAGATTTTTTCAAAATTGATCATCTATAAAATTTACACTTGTGCTTTAGATTATTGTATTTCTTGAAGATATTCTCCCATTACCAACTCTATCCAATTTTTGTATGATCTATTAAAACACTACATAGGAGTTAATTTGCACACAAATCATAAAGATTTTCAAATGAATAGCTAATTTCAATTAACTTAGTTGAACCAAGACCCACCCTCTCAGCAAAATCAACAAGCCATTTGCCTAAGTGATCCCTTATTAGTTATTACCTATCATTCATGTTTTGGTCTAGTCATTTTATCCCATTTGGTTAACTGTACTCTTCCTTTTTTGATCAACTTCCCGCCATATAAACTGCCTATGGATTTTATAGATTGCCTCAATGATCCCTTTTGGAATTTTCATATATGGCATGCTATATATAGTAATTAAGCTAAGTACAAATTTTGGCAATGTCACTCTTGTAGCCATAGATAAGTGTCTTCTTTGGCAATTTTCCAAGCTTTTCTTCAACTTATTAATTAAATATTGGAAAAAAAAAAGATTTTGGCTGTTTATGCAGAATTAGTATTCCAAAGTATTATAGATGATGAATGAGAGAGTTTGCATATTTTTCTCTTGGAGTACTTGATGAATGAACTTTAATAGCAAAAAAATCCTCTTTTACTTTTCAACATGTGCATGTTGTGAATATTTTCTTGAACAATCAGAACTTTCTCTTGGATATCTCTGCCTAGGATAAAACCAGTTTGATTAGCAGAGATTAATCTAGGCAAGTTGGGCCTTGAGTCTTTGAACTATAGTTTGGTTAAAATTTATACAGATCATTAATAAAGAGATAGATCTTAATTGAGAAATAAATTCAGCCTTTAGTGTCAACATATATTTGTAAAATTGGTGCTTTAAATAAGATTAGACCAAACAAAAATATCATGCTTGATGTTTACATATGTTGACTTTTCTCATTCATGTTATAGGCCTTACATTGTCTACTTTGCATCTAAATATTTCCCTTTCTCTCTTTTACATGTTGTTATGATTTTTCAATTAGGTAGCTTCAACTTTGGCTTTACAACCAAGAATATTAGTTCAAATTCGTGTTGTAATTACGAATTCCAAATTGGCTGAATGGGGTTAGCAGTAATCATTTTTATTGAAATCTTGTATGACGTTAAAGTTGGTGAAATTTTACTATCACTAAAGGGTATGTGATAGTTAAAACAAAAAAAAAGCTATGGCTAATTAAACTTTTGGATTAATTGATAGTATCTTATAGTTTACAATATAAATTAAAAAAATTTCATTTTATAGACATTAGTAAAACTGTTAACACGTAGTTAACCCAATAAAAATAAAAAAATATTTAAAAATATTATTAATACTCACATACCTTTATTTATAAATAATTTTTAATAAATAAATTTTATTTTTATTCCTTAAAAGTAATGTTCACAGAATACTGATAAAAGGTTATTTTGATTTAGTTAATAGCTTTGAATGTGAGTATTTTTTTCTTCTCTATTTTTAAAAGTATTAAATTTTAAATTAGCACATTAAAATTTAATAGAAAAAGGTTTTCTTTAATAATGTTATTATTTTGAATGCGAGCTTTGATATATTATTTCTTTAATAATGTTATTATTTTGAATTAAAAAATGCTTGAAAAAATTTGGAAAATTGAGTGCACTTGAACAACTTTTTTAATTTTCTAGTTTTTCAAATTGGTAAACTGTCACATCATTTAAACAGGTTTCCAAAATTTTTCTAGCTCTTCTAGGAAATGAAAATTTTAGAAAACAAGCAAAAAACTTTTCCCAAAAAATTAGAATAATTTTCTATAACTAAACGCAACATTATTATTTTTATTTTTCAATTTATTTGGAAATTTTTTTAAAAAACTAATCCTAATCAATGACACAAAATAGGAAAATCAAGAATCAAAGCTCTCTAAAGAAACTTCATTTTGTCCAAATTTCAAAACTGAGTAACAATTATTTAGATTCAATTTTGATTATCCAATTTAAGTTCCCGGTATGATTCTACCATTGGTCTAATTGTGAGTTCCCCCTAACGGTTCTTCCCAGATGATCGCCAATAACTCACACAAGTGTCATAAGTCTGAAAAATTATAATTAAGTGCTAGTAAAAACACAAACATATAAATAATCACCAAATCAAAATTAAACCAACATAGAGTTACACCACATAGTTTCTCAATTGAGACTACTCCTAAATCTCTAAAAGCATAAGGAAACTACTCACTAAGACAAGAGAAGAAGCCATGATGGCTCCATCGATATCCTCTCGAGTCGCCTAAGCATAGGCAAAACAAACTAGTTAAGTGACTGGCCTTATCTCAATGAGACTAAAACTGTCTAAGGTCAAAATAACTTAAAAACATGAATAACTAATTACAATTGGGCCCAACCCAAAACAAAACATAAAACAAAGTGAAAAGAGGCCTTGTATAACTCATGACCAAGGGATACATGCCTACGACTAGGCCATGGAGTTGGCCTGATGGTCCAAGTCTTCATTTCCTTGTTTCCTTTGGTCTATTGGGCTTAACTCTTAGGCCTCCTTGATTGTGGAACACTTTTTTCCTTGCAATTTGCTCGTTTTAGACCTAGATTGGGCCTTTTTGTACTTGTTTACCTATGAAACACAAAAACACACAGGGACAAACCAAGATACAAGAACATTCAAAAATTAAATAAAACTAAAATAAATCCTAAAAGAAGTCCTAAAAATCCTAAGGAAAAATGGCCTTAAAACTATACATTTGGGAAATGCATAACTTGGCTAACATGCATCTGTTAGCAAGCCTAGTTTGACATAATCCAAGACCCCCTTGACTTTTACTAATGAGGATTATTTTCCAGTTCACCAAATGAATTCCCTTTCCGATAAAACTTCCAAAAAAGTTTTTTTGAATCCTATCAATCTTATTATCATAGGTTCTGGAATCTAGGAAGTTTGCATGACATACATTGGAATAAAAGAAATTACAAACAAAGCTAACATCAACTTGCTCGTCTTATTAAGTGCATTTTTCTTCCAACCAATATGTCTTCTCTGATTTTTCTTAATCAAAGAGTTAAAGTCTTCATTTGAGGCCCTGCCATGAAACATAGGAAAACAAAGGCATTTACCTAAATTATTTGTAAACCGGATCCCAATAGTCTACTCAAATATCCCCTTAAGAGCTCTAGATAAGGAATGAGAACCAAAAGCTCTTGAATTTTTCACATTGGCTCTCATCCTAGAAGCTTTACAAAAATTCTCCATCACTGAATGTTGACGGATCATATTATGTTGATACTTTAATATCCTTAGCATGACATTTTGACACTTATTCTAGGATTATGTTATTGATTTAGGCTAGTTTTATTAGTTTGAGCCCATTTGGGATTTAATTAGTAATTCTAGTTAATTATTACATCTAAGAGCTTTTGACCTCTATTAACTAATTTGGCCATAAGTCTTGATACAGGTAAAGGTTTCAGTTATTCTTGTTACATTGGAAAAATGACTCAAAGAGCTTTAAATGGACATCTCATTTGCTAAATTTGAGTTCTAAGATGAAACTTATGAGTATTTGAAGTTGGCCACCTAGTGTTGTTGCGGGAATTGCAAGAATTCAAGTGTCCATTAGTAGTTTTCATTTAGGATTTAGGCTTAATTGTATTTTTTAGCCTATTAAACTTTTAGAACTTATTAGTTTAGGTTGAGAATTAGGGCTTACCTTAATGCCTCTATATAAAAACTTGGCATTGGAGGAATTTCAGACACTTTCTCTTACGGGTTAATTTATAGTTTTGATTCTAGATTTTGTTTTTCTTTCTTCTCTCTTGTGTTTTGTCTTAGTTTATGTTCTTTATGGCATTTGAATCCAAAATTGTGTTTCTGCTTTCAAACATGATGAGGGAGTAAATGCTTTGATTGATTCACGGTTTTGAGCCTACAAAGCAGTAAGGTAAACATTTTCTTCGTCTCAATCCAATTCATTACTTAATTGTTGACCTTCTCAATCTTGTCATAACCATCTTTATTTTGGACTTGGATCACTTTGATAAGATTTTAGATAATTCATGTTTGTCAAACTCATTACTAATGTAATCTTAAAAGTACGTTAGCTTAGTTTAAATTTTTAGGATCGGATTGAGGAGAATCTTATTGAATCGACCAAAGACTTTGTTAACCCTTTGGCAAGCATACCAAATCAATTGTAGTTTTGATAAGAAATGGATTTTTGATCCATAGGAACTAGCTAGATATCAACAATAATTTGATAGTTGTTACTAATTTACCACTATAAATATATATATACACCAAACTGTCACTTTTATAATTCATAAAATGTTTGATTTGATTTTTCTTAATAGTTTTAAAAGAAGAAAATTAATTAATCAAAGAAATATAGGAAGAAAGGCATTGGGATAGAACTATACCCATTCAATTTATATGCTCTTGCAATTATTTGGTCCATTTATGTAATTAATTAAGTTACCAAAACTCAATTTTCACCAAATCTAATCTTTTAGAGCGAGGACCTTAAACCTTATCCTTAATTAAACATCCCTTTCACAATTAGTGATAGGTTTCGCATTAGGAACAAGTACTAGCAGTTATTATTCTTGATCCTGTCCCTAAAAATCAAGGATAACAGGTAATTTAACCCTAATCTCATTTGAAAACATCGAAACACATGAATCATTCTCCTATTTAAAACATGCATTTAGAAGAAGAAATTGAATTACTAACTTCAATCAATTACATAAAAGGAATTAAAGTAATTACAAGCTCATAAAACTACTAGAGTTATTCAATCCCAACAAAAAATAAAATTAGCCACACATGATCGTGGTACAAAACTTACAATTGATCTAAAGCAAGAAATTATAAAGAAACCTTGAAGAAATTGATGCCCCAAGATAGAAATGATGAAAAACTCCTTTAAAACCTTCAACTTTGCTTTCCCTTATCTTGCATCTTCAAAATTTTGTATCTTGGCCTTTTATATGGCTCAATTATTAAGTGGATAATGTGCTGGTCCATATGGCTCGCCTAGACAAGGATGACTCGCCTAGGTGAGCTGGTCATTTTTTCCGTTCACCTAGGCGAGCAGCCAACGACTTGCCTCCTCTACTTTCATACTTTGCTTAGGCATTTTTGTGTATTTTCCTACAAAATTAATGGAGACACATAGTAAGGCTAACTTCCAAGTAAATGCTTGATATTCACAAGATAGATGGAAAACTTGCTAGTTACAGGGTGTTCTATCGTTAAAACAATGCTAATAAGCAAAGAAAACTAACATAAAATATACATCTAATAGATGCTTGTTCAGCAGTCATTCAAGAAATTTGGATTAAAGATATTTTTATTCTAAATTCATGAATTGATTGGAATTGATTTCATTTTCTAAAATTATTTTACGCGAGTAGAAATTATGGGTCAGTTACTTTTAATTAATTAAATCTTGTTTGTTTATCTCTGTTTATGTTCTTGCTTAATCTAAAAAACCCCTAAATTTTATGTTTTATTTTTAGTTTAGTAACTGAGGTCCTGGAGAGAACAACTAGGTTAATCTCCTAGCATACTGATGTAGGAGAGGCTTGTAGGAGACCTTTCTTAGGGGTGGATCTTGGTCCTTCTTCTCCTTCCTTAGCACTCAAGAGCCTTGATCATGGAATTCTTCTTGCTTGGCCGAAGATGACTCAAAGGAAAAAGACTCTAAAGAAAAGGAAAGGTGAAGATGAAAGGGAAAGGTGAAAGGTGGAGGAGGATGGAACTTGAAAGTGGAAAGTGTGTGTGGGAAGCCACTTCCCTAGGGAAGATAATTCCCAAGTCACCACTAAGAGGGAGAATGCCCCTTGGATAAGAGCTTGCTAAAGCTTTCTTTAGCCAAGAGTAAAGGAGAAGACTCACTCTCTCAAATTACACAAAGTGTATGCAAAAACTCTAATATTCATGTTGTCCATTTTCAAGGAGAGAACACCCTTATATAGCCTCATGGAGTTTCGGCCAAGGGGGGTTAAGTGGGCTTCTAACATGGATCCTAGGCCCAGTTAGAGCAAATGGAAAGGAAAAGGCCTAATACATGGCCCAAATGAAAAGTACATGGCCCAAAAGTGACCAAATGACCTAGTAAGGTCCAAATAAACCCTAAAACACTAGAAAATCTAATTATGGACTATATTACATGATGAGCACATATAGATCTTCGAGGTGTCTTCATTGGGCTTAGACCTACCAAACAAAGTAAGGAAGCAAGCTAGGGCTTTTTGGATGGCCTCTTTGCCCTTTTTGGACTTGGCCCTTGATAAGGGACCTTTGTATGCCTCTAAGCCTTTGTCCAAAATAGTGTGTGGATCCTCCCATGTTGTGTCCTCATTACATACTATACTTATGTTTACTTTTTTGTTTGACTGACTACGACATCAATCAAATTGGCGTTGTTGTTAGGGAAGCTTTAGTGAAAAGAATAAGGTCATCCATTAACAAAAGATAAGAAATGGGAGGACATGTACAAGTCAAGGTGATTGGTTGCCATAACCTCTAATTAACTACCCTATTAATTTCCAACACTAGTCTTTCTGTGACATCCCAAATTTTATGTATAATTAGTTAAATAGAGAAAATAAATAGAATAGTTATGAGAAATAATTAACAAGCAGAGAAATTAATTTGGGCATCCTTTGAATTAATATGATTTATTCGGGAATTATCGTTGTCGTTTAATAGATGAAAACATATAGATTGAATATGGAGATGAATTAACTATATAGAGATTGTTAGAACCAAGTCTGTTTTACAAAGGACTTTGGAGTTTTTAGATATTATTTTAAAGATCCCAAGATTTGTTAATAACACACATTAAGGCATTTAACTAATAAAGTCTGCCTACATGTTATTTAACTTCTCTAATTGAGTATTTCAGGTTACAAAGTCTGTGATGCATATGTTATAACTGAAAGGGGAAGTCCATCACTTAAAGTCTGTGTAACACCCTCGGTTAACTAGGGCAATTCCTTCCACTAGATTATCCTCGTCAACTGAGTGGTTATGAGTTTTAGAAAAATATGGAAGTTTTTTTGTGTACAGGAAACTTGGTGGTAAATCATAACTGTACAGGCTGAAAGTAAAAGGACACACAGGCTCCCATAAAGAGAAAAGAAAAATATCTATCCTAAATGTCTTCAGTCTAAGAAGAGTCTGGTTGACCCTCAATGTACGGTCTGTGTTGATCCTGAGTGCATGGTCTAATCTAAAGTCTGGAAAAATTAGCGTAAGGGTGAGTCTCTACTTCCACAATAATCAGAAAGTTGTCATTACTGACATCCCTCCCATACAATCTACATAACGCTCAAACAATATTCATCTTATTTATGGGGATTCCTAATTATTTTATTCTAAGTTATCTTTCCTAACTCGTCCTTATCCATTTTCCCTGAATATAAAACCCTTTACTCTCCCCCTTACCACTAGTCAATTTACGTATAAATACTAATTCAATCATAACAATCACCATCACACAGATAAGACAATGCAATGCATGAATTCATTTCATTTATTCTAATTTTTTCTTAGCCATCATGATGCATGTGGGTCCATCTCCGCCTTCTCAATCTCACTTGATCAATACCAATCCCTCCCTATCCTCCTTGTCCACTAGAGCGACTGAAGCTCTCCTTGTCTGTTTCCTGGAAAGAAGGGTAAGGACACACAACCCTACAATCAATCATGGATCCATATAAGTCAGACAAGAACTACACGGTCATAGAGACCCATGTTTAGAGTTGAAGTATACTAGAGTTACCAAGTTGTCGACCTCAAGCATGAATCTGAGCCATTGGAGGTCTGTCCCAGTATACTCCTAAGACCGCCCTCAAGGGATCGCGACGCTACAGTTCTTCAGTATACTAATTACTATTATGCTCTAGGGAGTTACTCTTCCACTCTTCACCCTTATCCTCCAGGCATGATGCATACAACATAATTTCTTTTTCACTAGTCATCGGTAGGGTCCCTTCAAAGACTCTATTTCATTCTTAACATTAGGCCTATATCGACAAATACTTTTTCTTTATTTTACTTTCTTCTTAATTCGCAATACATCTTGCCCGATGGTTAAGAATAAAATGAATTTCGTACCTTCATAAAACCAAGGGGTATACTGGCACCATAACGCCCATCACCACATCGGATCCGATTTCTATCATCTTATCATTTTCACAAATCAGTCACCTTAGGATCCTTATCGAGACACTTTTTCATCTTTACTTGTTTTCATCTTGGTTTATCCATATATCTCTACATAATTTGTTTAATGCATCATGCGCATTCCAGCTACTCATATATTTTATGATATTTTTCATTCATCATCCATCATGCTAATAGGGACATGTAATTTTACACATACACAATTTCGATCAATATATCAATCTAGTCACATAACATGTAGATTCATATAATTCAATCAATCACACATATTCATTCATGTACTCAACCGTGTAGTAATCATCACACACAACATTCATTAAGCAACCATCATCATACTTGTTATTATGCATCCTAATACGAGTAGATTCATAAATGTATCTTTATAAGTAAATTGGGTATGATTACTTGCTTTATGAATGCCTATATGAACTTATTTATCTTGATTACCCTTTTTAATTAATCTTCCCTTATTAAGCTTTATTATACTCATATTAACTACCATTATGTGTGACACTATCTTCTATTTCTCCTTAACTCTAGTATTTTGATTTATTTATATTCTTCAATTTATAATTATTCTAGTTAGTCTATTACCAAATCCCTCTTACAATTTTTCCAAAATATTATTCTTTTAACACTTCACTAAGACTTTTCAAAATTCACAAACTTTTCTTCCTATCCTTTAGTATAAAATGTTATCTTTTGATAATTCTATTTAATAATCGATTGGGATATTTTTCTAAGACTACTTTAAACTCTCATTTTAATTTCTATTACGGTATTCCTAATTTATCCATTTACTTATAAGAAAATCCTTTTTTAATTCTATAATATATAATTGTTATTTCTAAATTTAACATATATATATATATATATATATATATATTTCTTGTAAGATGTTTTGGAATTTCTCTTTCTTTGATTTCTAACATATTATTTAAAACTTATATCATATTTTCTAATTCATTAAACATTTACCAGCCTATTTCATAGTAATGGGATATTATTATCCATCTCTTCTTGCACTTTGACGTAATACATATATATGTACCTACATTCCCTTTGTCTCGTTGTTATTTTAACTAGCCTATGGATCAAATTATTTACATTTAACTACTTCATTCTTTTTCTAAAATACTAATCCCCTAAAAATTTATTGAAACTTCTAGTCCTTTTCTTTTATCAACTTTGATCTGTATAACCCGAAATGAAAAATCACTCCTTTACCAAAAATGTTTTTCCTCTAAAAAAATGTTCAAAATCCCTTTTCTTTTCGTCTTTGTCACAATTTACTCTTAGTAAATTTCTCCTTAAGAATTACTTTAAGAATTTCTTTTCTTAAAGGTTCATTATACTTAAGTTTCAAATTTTACTCTTTATTAACTCAAAATAAATTTTTTTTGTTAAATTATAATATTCTCTTGATCAATTCTTTCAAATTGTTAAAAATTAGTATATAGTGTCGGAACGAAGCGTATTAGTAGTTTAATCAAAAGGACGTCTCTTTTTTGTGTGGTTAATTCAATTTTACTCGTAAATCATTAGTCGATCAGTTTAATTAATTTAGCGGGGCTTACCGGACAAAATAACAAATTACATAAAATAGTCAAAAATTACAAATATTTACAACCATATCAAGTTCTTCAACCGTGCCCATTTTACTATTTTAAATTTGGTGTTTTTGCGTAATAACTTAACCCGAATAAATATTAACAGTATATTTAAATCTTGATACACCTTTTTTTTTTGGAAATTATTAGAACATAATAAGTCGCAAAAATATAAACAAAACACAGTGATGACAGAAAGTCGTATAATTCCTAATCTAACCGTTGGATCGTTGCAAAACTTAAAGGGATTATTTACAGATACCAAAGGAACGATATCAGGTAGTTTATAACGAACAAAATTGATGCGAGACTCCCCTTACCTTAGGGATATCTCACGGTTTGGTGAAAGGAAAAGGAACCGGACGCAGCAAAATTTTTTGATCGCACTTGAACTCGCCGTGGTAGTTCCTGATCGCTTCCGGGCTAATAAACACTAACATGCATGAATTTTTCAAGTCATCAAGGGTTAAGGACAGCCAAGGAATACTTCAAAACAATCATGCATGGATTAAGTTTAAAGATCTATTTACCGATAGTTTGCTATTTTACTATGAGTCCTTCACCGTTTTGTCACCAATCATCGCCAATCACTCCATGGTACCTAAGAACAAGCCATGCAACCTCACAAGCCTAAAGAGGAGTCACGGTTTAGTGCCCAAAATGGAGAATAATAACCACAAAATTACATTCATGGTGATGATTTTATAAGAGGAAGAAGTCGCTAATCATTTTACCATTTGAAAGGAGGTGTCCGAATGCAACGACTTCTAGGGACCGTGGAAGCATTCATGGTGGTTGTTTTGGTGGTTAGGAGGTGGCGGTGATGGCTGATTTTGGAGGGTGGCAGCCATGGGTGATGGTGCAAATTAGAAGAAAATGGTGGATGTTTGGTGGAATTAATGGTGGAAGTATAAAGAAGAGGAGTGATGGAGAGTTGTGGTGGTTTTAGGTGGCTTGAGGTGGATAAGAGGGAAGGCTTTAGTTGCTGAAATATGAAGAGGAATTAAGATAGTGAAGGGTTATGGTAGTTTCCAAGAGAAGAAATTTGAAGAAGATATAGAATTTTAAGGTAGAATAAATAATAAATATGGAAAAGGGATAAAATTTTGTTAAGGAAATGAAGCCGAATTTCAGGTTTATGATTTGCAATTTATGTGCATGAAAGTTGAGCAGAAAAACATGAAAGTGCATGAAGTAAATTAGCATGGGTACATATATATTTTTATGTCATAGCATGTCATAGTATGGATGCATGGATATGGTCATGATGGGAAGGTGGCATGGTGTAAGGTCATGGTGGTATATCATGTCATCTAACGATGACAACTTAGAGAGCAAGTAGGCTGAACTTGCTGAAGAAGGAGTCAAGGAGAGGAGGGTATGTGTTCCATGGATGGTAGAAAGTGATTAGACCACTTTTTCATGAAGGTTGAGGTGGCACACTCAGGGGCGTCCACTTTCACGCGATTTTGAAAGGGTTATGGTGTCAATTTGGAAAAACATAAAACATAAAAGTTGTAGATCCCTGTCTCCTCTTTAAAACGATATGTGGCACACAAAAATCTAATATTGGACGAGGGAGATATGCCCAAAATGTGAAAGCTATTCTAGGCTATAACGAAAATGAATAGAGTCATTTCAATAAAATAATGACTCAGTGGTAGAGTCATGAAGCTGCCCATGCTTAGCTACGGGGAGTTACATGTGGTTGACCCGGTGGGGGGTGGCTCTTTGAGGAGCAGGTGTCCCTGGTGGTCCTGTGGATCACAACTGCCATGGTATGATTCATGGTTGGTCCGCAACACCATATATTATTTCTGTTATTTACCACGGTCATGGTGAAAATAATCGATGTTGCAAGATGGGCGACGTTATTTGGTACCAGTAAAATATGATGATATGCATGCAAACGATGAGATAAGTGTACACATTTTACTACTGCAGTAGGGACATGGTTATTTATTTATGCTTGATACCCATAATTGGTGTTCTATATTCCTATAGTCGGATCCACGATTGATAATGATTTCCTTGTGCATATGTATTAGCTTAAGAGCATTTGCATATAGCATGGCGATGTGCCAAAAAGAGGATGAGTTTGAGGTGGTGATTGAAATGGGTGAAAGAAAACCTAAAGACAATAAGTAAAATATCTATGTGATGAAAAGACCTTGTGTATTGGTGATGATGTTGTGTTAGCCCAAAATGATGGAGGGCAATGATGTGTGTATGTGTATGTGTATGTGCTTTACTATAAGATCTGGTTGATGATTATGATATATGTATATATGATAGAATGATGGAGTTATGATGATTAATTTGTGTTCTTGATGCAAAGACTACATGTTGTTATATGCATATGCACATAATCACAAATGTATTCATATTTGTCACTTAGAATGTATAACTCACTCTCCCATATTGTCTCTTTTTAGCATTGTGATGTAGGATGTGCATGGGGTGAGTTTCGTCTTATTTTGGAAACTTATGTTGTGATGGGGAAGGTAAATTGGTGGTAATGGAATGCCTTGGCCGACAATCATTTGAGTTTTGGACCATGTATGCATTTATGATAATGGTGTTGATGTAGATGTGTAGTTGATGACCTAAGTTTAGTTATATTAGGTTTTATATTCTTTTGTGTGTACGTGTGTATACAATAGGCCAATTCTTTTGTAAACAACTATATGCATATTGACAATGGATGTTTGATAGTCATTTTGATGGCTTGATGTTTATGATTGATGGAAATTCATAAATGGATGAGTTATTTAAAGTATGAGGTCATGATCATAGTCTTTATACATGACTTAGAAGTATATTTGATGATTCCATTTTATGAATCGATTCATGTGTCCTCTTGAATCAATTCATAAGCTACTGGTTGCAGAAAGGAAGAATTCTTCATCCATGAATTGATTCATGACTGAGCTTGAATCGATTCATGGCTCCCTAGTTTTCATGGAATCGATTCATGATTTAACTTGAATCGATTCATGAGCTACTGAATTTGCATGAATCGATTCATAAATTATCTTGAATCGATTCATGACCTATTGGTTCCAATGGAGGTGATTTCTAGGTCCCTGAATTGATTCACATAACTCCTTGAATCGATTCACAACTTATTGCTTGGTTGGGTTTGCTTCTCAATTCGTATAAATCGATTCACATGGGTCTTGAATCGATTCATAGACTTCTGTTTTGCTGTTCTAGATTCCTCTCTCGTATGAATCGATTCATGACTTGCTATTTGCCAATTCTCTATAAGTTTTGATGCTTGCTTGATAAGTGTTGAGCCATGGCTTTGTTTCCTTGCTTCTCATGCTTGTTTTCTTGGATTTTTCCTCATACCCATTCTTTCTTCCGAATCGATATATGTTTCCGCTAAACACTTGCATAGTGATTGTGCATATGTTTACTCTAAGTTAATATTTGTATAAAACATCTACCTTCTCATATTATCATATATGGGATAGGTCTTTAAATGGTCTAGGGTTAATTATTGAGTTTTTAATCGTGGTGTTTTTCTTCTGACATTATTTAAATCGTGAAAAATTTACTCTACTTTTTATCATCTAATTATTAATAACTTTAATAGTATTTACCGGATTAAGGGAGCCACATTACGGGGAGAATTGGGGAAACACAAAACATAAAAGTTATAGATCTATGTTTCCTCTTTAAAACAAGGTATGATACATGAAAACCCAACATTGTACAAGGGAGATATGCCTAAAATACAAAAATTGTTTCAGGCTGTAACGAGAATTAAATTTGTGAACAAAAATAATTTTCTAGGAAAAATGGGTAGGGAATTTGCTTTCGTTCCCTATCAAAGTTGTATAGAAATGAGTCTAGAAAAGTTTGATGAAAGAATTATTCAATTTCATGATCATACAAGTGAGAAAAGTGGAAATTACTGAACATAGTGCAAGCTGTAATAGTGAACACATGGAGCAGTATGGTATTTTAAATTTTGAGACCAATCGGGGAAGAATGGGCTCTCAAGGTCAACATCAAAGTTGTAGAAAATTTTGATACAAAAATTTTGGGACAAGAACGACTCAATTCTAATCAAGGGAGAGAGAGTTATGCTTAATAGGTGCGTAGAATGGCTTTTACAATGGACTCGATTTTTATCGAAATAAATTCTCGAAGGGTCAAGCGACGAAAAATTAGCCTTGAGCCCTTCACGAAAATCATAGAGTATAATATTATGAACACACTAGGATAAGAATGACTCAACTTAGATACTCTGGTATTCTCTTGGCCAAAACCGGTAAAAATACATATAAGTTACTTAATTAAAATTATATAATTTATATACTCATTAATTACAAAGTTTTCTTAACTAATTAATCATTCTTTTTCACCCAATTAAATCTAAAATAATTATCTTAGCTCTTTAAATCCTTCCAAAAATATTAATCACTATCATACAAACAAGTCAGCTGCAGACCAAGTATTATCGCACATATAATCAACATAAAATAATATATTTGGCCCCAAGGACCAAGCACACAAAAATGAAGGGTGTTACACATTTAACATATACATCCATACAGATGAATTTATCACATCAATAATCATCATTGGCTTCCTCGCAACATGTCTAACTCAATATCATTATGCTAATACATATGTATACGGATCCGACTCTATTAATGGGATTATACTATAGTTCTTAATTTCTCAACTTATATACATATCAATCCTTTTTTACCGGTACTAAATCGCTTGCCCATTTGCAACATTATCACCCTAAGTGACCGCGGTAATAACTCAAGTGTTATGGGTCGGCCTTAGAGTCTAACTCTAAAGCAACTATGAATCACAAAGGAAACCATCACAGGGCTTGTTCCTTACTATCAAGCCGCCCTCCCATCTAGGCCAGCATCATAGACCCCCCCTATGTAACACCTTTGGTTAACTAGGATAAACCTCTTCCACTAGATCATCCTACTTAACTAAGAGGTTACGAGTTTTAGAAAAATATGGAAGTTTTGTTTTTTGTACAGGAAATAATGGTGGAACAAGAACTTTAATAAAATATCTTTATTGATCACATGGTCTTAACCAACAAAAAACTTACATACTCTAAATGTATAGGGGCACGCAGACACCCAAAAAGAGAACACATTAGCCTAGTCATCAGTAGTTGATCTTAGTTTTATTACACCTATTCTAATGTTCAATTATTACCATGTACTTAAGGTTTCCTAATCAATAAAGTTAACATTTTACCTACTCTATACTACTCACAGAATATCTAACAAAGATCAATTATTTTCATCCATCACCATAATCAAGCATCATAGTAGTAGCACGTCATACAATCCTATACCAAGCACAGTATACAAATAGAGACCAACCATTATCGTCACGATATAACAATCAACCACCATCATAAAAATATCACCCCATAACACTATACTAGTCAAACACAAACATATTCAACAACACACAATCCATAATCATAGTCACAATGCAGTTAGTCATTTAGGATCTTATGCATAAGTTAGGTGTATTTTGATTATTTCTATGTTAAGTATTTCATGAATGCAAATGAAGGGCCTTACAATAGTGTACTCATTAGAGTTGTTCTACCTCAGTTCCACTGGGCACAATTCTTCTATACTAGAGTGAACGGAGCTCACCAAGTCCTGTAACAACTATGGGGAAAAAGACACACTAGTCCAACATTTTAAAAAATATGATCACACTTAATAAGAGCTTGGCTCTACATGATCATGGTAACATGTGCCCTATTCAGGGTATACCTATTTGGCCAACAAACTACCCGACACCGGACTTACTTCTAGACCCCTTAAGCATTCACCCCTGGTTATACCCCTGATATCTTATTTTGTAGATTGGGATGGACACGTCCTCCCAGCGTACCCCTCATTGTATGTTCTAGTATTGAGTTTCCCAATATAATCCTAATTCATCATGATGCATGTGTAATTCCTCTTCCTATATTTCTTTTCGCTTTGTTAACCAAGTGTCAGGCAAAAATCTTTATACCTGGGGTCCTTGTCCTTAATGCATTGAGGAAGTGAATAGTAGGATTTTACAGGTCTCAAATTTAAAATTTATGCACCGGGTCTTAGTTATTGGCTAATACTTAATATTAGGAGTAGTGAGACTAAGGTTTTAATAGGAATTAGATTCTTAAGAAATTTTTCTAAACTTATTGACCATTCATATTATAGTTATTACTTAACATAGATATGCCCCAGACTTAATGGATATTAGAAAATTCAGGGATATGCTTATTTTACCGATTTCATGGAAATGTCATATCATGATACAATTCGATTCTAGACTTTATTTCCTTTAGTATTTGAAATTTGAAATACTAAAGTAACTTATTAAATTAGGAAAAATTTAAATTTATCATGTAAAATTATTGGGCCGTTAGGCGAGCACCGTCACGTCGCATTAGATTGTCATGGAACTTTATTCTTCTGGCCTTGGAGTTAAAATATATTTAAGTATTAACTTGATAAAATAGGAAAATGCTCTATAAATAAATTAATTAATATTTCTTATCCAAATTTATAAAATAGATGTAAAAAAGTTCTTTTTTGTCGGTTTTGTTGGAAAACTTTGTTTTATTCATTCTTCCACTAGAAAACTCTAACTCAAGTGATTCTAAAGTCAAAAGTTATTAACTTTTCAAGTACTTTATTTATAAAATAAAATTTCTCCGAACTATCTAGAAAAAGATTTCCATAAAATTATCAAAGTTGCACTATTTTCCTTATTTTAAAATCCACACCACGCAATTAAGGACAAGCATCATGCAACATTATCACCATCTATTTTTTTCTCTTGGGTAACACTCATACATTAAAATCACATGCTGGAATATAGGGTAATACATCACAATTCAATGTTAGTGTGTTCATCTTTTTCATACCTTCGTAAGTCCTCGTTTTGTATGCTTTTGGTTAAGGATTCATGTTGACACTTAAGATTTCATTTAATTCTTTCCAAACAACAACTCAACTTAAAATTTCTCATTACCAAACAACCATCAACAAGTTCAAAACAACCATGACACATATTTACTTAGAAGCTGAAAAATTGAGATTTAATTCATGTAAGGAGTTAAGATTTCCTAAGTCATAATTTCAAGCATAGTTGTAAGTCATTTAGGAAAAATTAAAGCTTCACTAATATCACACACATAGCCATAATTTTAACCTCATCAATTCACCAAAAATCAAGTTTTTATACATGTAAGGCAAGATCCATAACTTAGATATCACAAGAACCACGTGGAACCTGTAACACCCTCGGTTAAATAAGATAGACCCTTTTATAGGATCATCTTGTTTAACTAAGAGGTTAAAAGTTTTTAGAAAAAGTGAATATTTTTTTTAAAATAAAATAATGGCAGATAGTGGAAGCAAATAGTAGGTAATTCACATCGTCATTCACAAACTATAAGTAATTGTACTCTTAATAGAATGAGGCACATAGGCACCCTTAAATACATACAGTCATCTATTGTCTTATTATTTATTAATAAATATTCAACTACATATATCCTACTTTTAATGAGTGCTCCCAGTTGGTCCAACGTATTGCTGTTCTTCGTACTCCAGTTCTTGGTTTTCTAGCTCCTCTGTTAATATTCAACAGAAAGGATGAGTATATACCCCAGACCCTGAAGGTTCCCGGTGCGGACATATCCAGTCTATAGAATATAACATAAATAATACAGTTAACATATTTACAACTATAACAATCAATAATACTGTTATGGAATACATGAGTTAGGTTTATTATAATTTATCTTAAGTTTAAGTCTCATGATGCATGTGGGCCCAATAAACTAATCCACCATCACCATTATCTCATTCTTTGGAAGTCGTCCTGCTCAAGTTGCCCTCTGGGGACAACGTTTCCATACTAGAGCGATCGGAGCTCACCAAGTCCCCCAATCATTATTTAATCATCATAAGGTACAAATGAACTCACAGGTTCTAATCATTATATTATCTTGGGACTTGGCTCTACACGATCATAGTTACATTCCGTCATTTAGTCAAAGTACACCAGAATTGCATCGTCTGACCCGGCTTCAGGCGCGACTCTAATGCCATTAGGTTTCCGTCCCGGTTATACTCCCAAGATTCTCCTCAGAGATCGGACGTGAATGTCCTCCAGTGTACCAGGTGTATGCTCTAGTTTTACTCCTTCAAAAATATTTTCATGATGCAAAATGCATTATTTAAGTTCTATCATTACTTTGTTCCCTGGGTATCTATGTGTTTCCAGTCTCGTAATATTTGTTCTCATGTTCTTAGGTCCCACTTATTTTCTAGACGTTGTAGGTTATTTTTATTATTTTATTTCTTTTTATTCTAGAAAATATATCGGTTATATCTTGGCTAAAATAATGCTTCGTTTAAAGAGTAAGTAATATGTTCCTTATTTCATTATTCATAACTAAAATGATAATAATATTAGTAATAACAACAACAACAACAACAATAATAATAATAATAATAATAATAATAATAATAATAATAATCATATTCATAATTATAATTATAATTGTAATCATAATCATAATAATAGCAACAGTGATATAAATGGTGACCCTTTGTCCTTATTTCCTTGTTTATCTCATCTTTCAAAACTTCCTCACTGGAATCCACATAGACACCCATGGTTTTTAATATTTTCACAATTCAATACCAAATATATCCACTTAATCATCATGGTTAGTAATAATCAACACAACCAATTAATCATATACATATCAATAAAAATATATAAAACAAATATATAAAATTAAAGCATCTTAATTTAACAACAATTCCCGAACCTGCCCTCAAAAAGGTAAGGACCAGAAGTACCTTAGCCTTTCCAAACACTCGGTTCCCCCCAGAATACCAGAGAATATACCCCCTTACCTTGATGGAATATCCTAGAGTAGTTGAGGATGTTCTCTTATTATCCTTGCTTCAGATCAAGGTGACTTGATGGAGAAAAGGAAATGAGAGAGAGACTTTACTAATTTTAGTTTTATTCTGAGAATTCAGACTTGGAAACAAGATGTGGTATCGATTTAATAATGCAAAAGACAAGTGGGGGACAAGCTTTTCATAGTGGAATGTTAGGTGCGTTAATTGTGATAATAATGGAGGTTTTAGATAAGAAAATGAGCTGTATTGTTGACCATTTCCACCGCCTACATAATGGAGCTTGTATGATTGAAGTAAATATATTAAAATATGTACAAAACGACATGATTGGAGTAAAATGTGCAAGTTTCCCTACATGTGGCTCGTTCGTGATAACCTCTTCGAATTTGCGTGAACTAGTGGACCGATCACTAAGTGGGGATGCTCCTTCCAGCATGAGCGAACCTTTTCGAAACTGGTTAGGAATGGCGTCACTATGCCAGCCCTGATCCAGTCAGGTTCTATTGATCATGTCCCCTATCAATTCTAACACTGTTTGGACATATCTCTTTCTGAGAAGTTTCAGAGCCTCTTTCGTTTAGAATTGCTTCACTCGAAGGGGATTCGCTCGGAAATGTTTCTGCTTGAAACACTCGATTAGCTTTTCCTTCCTCGAAAGTGACACTCGAAAATGTCTCACCCGGAGTCACCTCATTCAGAAATATTTCTGCCTAAAAAGTACTTATTCGAAGTCAGTCTTTCTTCACTCGAAAATACTTCTCTCGGAAGTGCGTCACTTAGAAATCATATAACTGAAAGATCATTCGGAGTTGAAGTTCAGTCCTCTCTCGGAAATCTTTCAACTGAAAGATCATTCGGAGTCGAAGTTTAGTCCTCTCTCGGAAATCTTTTCACTTGGGAGTATCACTTGGAGTCGAAGGCAATCTCGAAGACGGACCCGAGCACAAGCTCTCGGCAACTTTGAATATGGACCCGAGCACAGGCTCTAGGCAATCTTTAAGACACCCCAGTATAAATAGAATGAAGGGGTTCATCACTCGGATATTTACTTCCCCCGGAAACTTTTCACTCGGAAACATATTCATTCGAAGTCAAAGTCTCTGTCCAGAAGTACTTCCCCTGAAAATGACTCACTCGGTATATTTCAATCGGTGCCATACCATGCGGAAATCGGAAATATCTCACGGTGTTATCCCACTTGGAAATGTCTCACTCGGTACTATCCCACATGGAAGTGTCGCATTCAGAGGCACCCCATTTGGGAAAGTTACACTCAACTCAGAGATAACCTACTCAGATATTTACTACTCGGAAATATCTCGGTCTGAGAAGTACTCATTCGAAATCAAAGTTTTTCTACGTCCAGAAGTACTTCTCTCAGAAACGTTTCACTTGGAGACGTTTTATTCGGGAACGAGTCACTCGAAGATGTTTGACTCGAAAACGTTTCACTAGGAGACGTTTCATTTGGAAACGAGTCACTCGAAGACGTTTGACTCGGAAACGTTTCACTCGGAGACGTTTCATTCGGAGACATTTCACTCGGAAACGTTTCACTCGGAGACGAGTCACTCGAAACGTGTCACTCGAAGATGTTTGACTCGAAAACGTTTCACTCGGAAACGTTTCATTCGGAGACGTCCACCCAAAAGTCTGGAAATTGGAAACGTCTTTTCCCGAAAGGTGCTCATTTGAAGCCAGAGCCCCTTTCACTCAGAAGTGGTTCTCTCAGACACACTTCACTCAGAAATGTCTCCGAGGCCAGGACTCCACTCAGAAGTTCTCTCGGTCATACCTCACTCGGTAATATCTAAACCTTCCTTTACTCGGAAGTTCTCTCGGTCATACCTCACTCGGAAACAGATTCCTTTCTTCACTCGGACAGTCTTATCTCATACATGATTCACTCAGAAATTTCTTGCTCAATAATATTTTACTCGGTAATGTCCCAATCAGAGCGCTACCGGTTAGTATCAAAGAAGGTATTTGGGCCGGACCAAAAGAGGTGTTCACAAAAATGTTTTCCTAACCAAATTTATGTAGAAAGCTAAGATAAAATGGATAATATCATTAATGGTCTAGATAAAAATGATTATACATGAGAATGAAATTTTTTTTAGGATGTTACAGACTACCTGTAGGGTCTTTTATTTACTTATTATCACTTACAGAACTTTCATACTTCAAAATTTACAAGGTTAAGACTGTTTACTAAAAACAGGGATGTTACACTCTCCTCCCCTTTTGGGAATTTTGTCCCGAAATTCAAAGTTGAAATAATTGAGGGTACAATTTTCTAATCTTTTCCTCAATTTCCCAAGTAGCGTCCCCATCATCTGACTGACTCCAAACTACTTTGACCAAAGAGATTTCCTTGCCTCTTAGCTGTTTTAGACGTCGGTCAACAATCTTAACCGGTGATGTTTCAAAGGTAAGGTTTTCTTTCAAAACAAACTGATCAGGACTCAGAACATGATCAGAGCTTGGTACATATTTACGGAGTTGGGAAACATGAAAGACATTATGAAGGTTTGTTAGCTCGGGTGGCAGGGCCATACGATACACGTTGGTTTCTATCTTTTGTAGAATCTGATAGGGTCCTATGTAACATCCCAGATTTTTAAATAATTATAAATTTCAGATTAAGGTTATGGATTGATAGAATTAATGGCTAATTAAGGATTAATTGCCAATTAGGCAAATTATTGAGTGATAATAATAACTTGAATAATAATAATTGTAATGCCTTGGTGGCATTAGAGAGAGTTTCAGTTCTCTCTTCCCTCTCTTCCGTGTGGTCCCCACGTGATGGCTGATGGCTTTAATTGGATGGACTATTGATGGGACTTGCATTAAATACGAAGGTGATGGCTGTGGTAGAGCAGCGTGATGATGGGCTGAATGGGAGTGTGTGTGTATGTTGATAAGGCTTCAGCTTTGGTTTTCCTCCACACTCTCTTTATTTTCCTTGTGGGTGTATGTTATGGAGGAGAGAAATGCTCCTCCTTCTCTCTAGAATTCATTGGAGCTCCTGCTTCATCTTCTTCCTCTCCTTTATCTCCTTCTTACACTCAACACTGTGTTGAACCCGAGTGGAGCTGCATGGTGATGGTGAATAACGTGGCTGTGTGTAACCATGTGGGGCAACATGGTGCTGTGTTTTAGAGGTTGGTTCCTCCTCTTCATCCTCTTGTTGATGGAGCTGTTTGCGTGAAGAAGGCAGAGATGGATGAAGACATGCATGCAGGTTGCATGGAAGCTGGTGGTTCTCCATGGTGGGGAGAATGGTGCTGTTCAAGTGTAGAACAGCTTTGTACTAAGCTTTGGAGGTTGCTGCTCGAGTAAACAGCATGGATTCTTCCATGGCTGTGAGCAGAGTGGAGCTTGGAGTGTTGATGCTCATGTGTTGCGTTCAGATGGGCTACTGGGTGTATCTCGCTCAAGCGAGAATGGTCACGCTTGAGCGAGCCAGTGAAGAAATGGTCACTGGACCATTTTCGCTCAAGCGAGTGAATGTGTGGCTTAAGCGAAAGGCTGAAGACTGATGCTGGTTGGCAGGGAAGCTGTGTGGCCCTTCCTACGTTGGAATGCCGAGCAGAAGCTGCTATGGCTGGGCTGAGTGGCCCATGTGACTCCTGGAAGCTTCATCCAGGTAAGGGGGCTTTGCATCTCCGATGCATGGATTTCAGGACGGGTTTCCGGGTGAAATTGTCACTGTGTTGTGTTTTAATGTGTATGGTATGCTGTAGTTGAGTAAATAGCCCGGATTATTGATGCTTATTATTTATGTAATGTATGATACCCGTTCATATGATGTGTGATGTTTGTTGATGATGTTTATGTTAAGATGTATGAGATGCACATGATGAATGTTGTGTTCTATGTGTGATCCTCTATTTGTCCCTGGGTATGTTGTACATTTGAATGCATGTGATGCTTGTTGATGCATATGCTTGTGATGAATGAATGAATGGGGACTGTTATGATGAATGCCGAGTAGGCTTTATGGAGGAAAGCATGAAAGGCTTACTAGAAAGGATAAATCCGAGTGGATAGATGATAATCTGAGTGGATGACATAGGATTGCCGAGTGGATGTGGTATAAGCCGAGTCATCTGATTGTTGTTGAATTGTCGTGTGCATATAATGCTGAATGCTAAATACCGAGTGGGCAATCGGATGAATATGCGTTTAATGAAATTGATTGTGTTGATGTGATATAAGACCCGGGTTGGACTCGGGAAGTGCCTAGAGCACAAAGCGTTGGACGCTATTGAGGATTCTGAGATTAATCCTAAAAGACCTCCAAGTTGGACTCGAGGCCATGCTTGGAGCATGAGCATTTGATGCTTAATGGAAGTCCTTGGGTTGGACCCAAGGCAGATGCCGAGTGCATTGGAGTTGGACTCCGAGTGAATATGACCATATGCATCCGATTCGCCACTGGAATGCTTGTAGCATATATATATACCGATCAGCAATCAGATGATGAGATATGTGAGAATCTGATTAAGTCCTGGAGCTGGGCTCAGGCACACTCCTTGAGCAGGGCTCAGAGTTGAGTGAAATCCGGTGGATCAGTATACTTGTAGAAGAGTGAGTTGAGCATTATAGCCGAGTGAAATGGGTGAAATCCCGATCAAAAGATGTTTGTGATTGCTTATGTTGAATGGCAGTGTATGTTGAATGATTGATGATATATATGTATAATTGTAATGCGGATTCCATGATTAATCCAAGCCAATATCTGTCATTTAATATGTAATGCTCACCCCTACACCATTTTTTAGTATATGCAAGTCAGATTGGATGATGTGATGGCCTTAACCCGAGTGTTGGGTATTTATTGATGAGGCTGTGTACATAATGTAATGTACCGAGTGTCTTTTATTGTTTTAAAGCCTTGGCCGGCTCATAACAATGTTGTATCATGAATATGAAATATATATATATATATATATATGTACTGGAATCCGAATGCATGTTAATATATATATACTTCGAGTGAATGGTATTATATGCATACCGACTGAATGTGTTGGTGAATGGAAAGTATAAAGATAATAAGTATCCGAGTGTATGCGTATGTGTATATACACATATGTTATGTTGATAACATGGTTGTGAATCGGTGGAAGTGTACTGCTGTATTGGTAGTCGGACTTAGAATTAGAGGATATGTTTATATAAGTGATTTATGTTAATTTGATGCTTCATACCGACTAGGAAATGATGTTGTATGAATATTTCTAAGTTAATGAATCCTGAGTGAAATATAAGTGGCTTAGTTGCTTTTCCGAGTGAGTCTTATGTATGTGACTCCATATCTGAGTATGACTCATCTGTATGTTAGTAGCTCTTGTGGATTCCGAGTGAAAAATATATAGTGAACCCCGAGTGGGAAATGATTTTGTATAAACCCGAGTGGAAGTCCGAGTGACCCTCTCCAAGGGGAGAAAGGTTATGATGGATTAGATTGGGCATATTCTAAGTGTTTTATTTATATGATCCGGGTGAAGTTATGCATGTATTCCGAGTGAGCATGGGTACCTATTCCGAGTGAATAAGGTAATATGTATTCTGAGTGTGTAAGTGTGGAATGAGTCCGAGTGAATTACTTGGGTAATTCCTCTGAGTGTTGAGGAGTTTGGATCATTCCGAGTGGAATTGATTTTGTAGGCTATTTCTGAGTAATGAGTGGTTAAGGTATTATCCGGGAGTGAATAGGCATGAATGCCGAGTGTGTGGCCGAATGAGTATTGGTCGGTAATGATACTAGTTACCGAGTGGAATACCACTCTGATGATGAGTTAGTTTATGAATGATTAGACCGAGTGATTTATGGCCGAGAGGAAGCCTATGTATTCTCTGAGTGATAGAGTTCAAATATGCCGAGTGACTCGAGGTTGAACTATACCGAGTGGCGTTTGGTTGGGTAATAACCTGAGTGAGGGGTTTTATGGAATCCGAGTGGGATACCCCTCATTCCTGAGTGGATTCTATATGTGACCCTTGTGGATAAAATAGAAGACTAAGTATAATACGATGGAGCAATCCCGAGTGAATGGAACTCTGAATACCGAGTGATGGGAATGCCGAGTGTGGCTTCTTGCTTCAGCGAATGAAGGCTTCGCTCCAGCGAGTGTGTGTTGTTGGAAGGCTTGGGGTCGGCTTCGCTTAAGCGAATGGTGGTTCGCTCGAGCGAGTTGTGCGGTCTCGCTCAAGCGGAGTCGGATCTCGCTTGAGCGAGTGGGCGCTGTATTGTGGGCTTCGCTCAGGCGTTGTGTTCGGTTTTATTTTTCCTTGCCTTCTTTCCCATTTTGTATTTCCCTTCTTTGATTGGCACTTTGCTTTTCTGCTTTGCACTGCTTGTCTTCTTGATTGGTCATTGGACCTAGCTCTCATATCTTCATATATGGGAGTGACTTTTTATTATGATCCAGGTATACTCTAAATATTTGACCCGGTTCTTCATGATTAATTTGGGAAAAAGTTTCCCCTAAAAATTAGGATGTTATATCCTACGTATCTAGGACTTAACTTCTTGGCTTTTAGAGCTCTTCCTACACCAGTGGTAGGGGTAACTTTGAGGAATACATGGTTTTCTTCCTCAAATTCCAATGGCTTCTAGCTTTTGTTGTAGTAACTCTTTTGTCTATCTTATGAAGCTTTCATTGCCATTTGGATATTTCAAACTTGCTCTGTAGTCTTCTGAACAATCTCTGGTCCAATTATTGCTTTTTCACGTGTCTCATTCCAACACAAAGGTGTACGATATTTTCTTCCATATAGAGCCTCATAAGGGGCCATTCCGATGCTAGCGTGATAGCTGTTGTTGTAAGTGAACTCAACAAATGGAAGATATTCTTGCCAACTTCCCCCATGTTCTAAGACACAAAGACATAATAGATCTTCAAGAGTTTTGATTGTCCGTTCTGATTATCCGTCTGTCTGTGGGTGATATGCTGAACTTAACTTCAGACGAGTCCCTAGGGCTTGTTGTAGGCTTTTCCAAAATTGTGATGTGAAACGAGGATCTCGGTCAGACACAATTGCAGTAGGTGTTCCATGTAATCGTACAATTTCCCTGATATAGATCTGGGTGAGTTTCTCTAGAGAATACTTCATATTGACAGGGATAAAATGAGCGGTCTTTGTTAATCGATCCACGATTACCCAAATTGCATCATATCCAACTGTTGTTTTGGGAAGTTCAGTCACGAAGTCCATAGCAATCTCATCCCATTTCCATTCCGGTATCTCCAAAGGTCAAAGGATCCTACTCGGTCGTTGTTGTTCTGCCTTTACCTTCTGACACGTCAGGCAAGCTATTACATACTCAGCGATATCCCTTTTCATTCCTTGCCACCAGAATATTTTCTTCAAGTCCTGATACATTTTGGTTGATCCAGGGTGAATACTGTATTTACTTTTGTGTGCTTCATCTAGGATGGATCTTTTAAGATCTGTGTTGGCTGGAATACAGAGCCTTTGTTAATACCTGATCACCCCATGTTCATCTTTGCTAAATTCTGAGCTTTCTTCTTTTGTCTTTCTTGCTAGACCTTGTAATTCCTGGTCATTGGCTTGAGCTTCCTTAACTTGTTCCAGGAAGTCATTTGAAATTCTTAGCATTCCAACCATAAGGCTTCCCTTTTTAGGTGTTACTGCCAAATTCAGATCGCGAAATTGTTCAATCAATTCTAACTCTTTTGTCATCATATATGATAGGCGTAGAGCCTTCCTGCTGAGTGCATCAGCTACAACATTTGCCTTTCCAGGATGGTATCGGAGTTCAAAATCATAATCTTTGATGAATTCCATCCACCTACGTTGTCGCATATTTAGTTCTTTCTGGTCGAATAGATACTTTAAGCTTTTATGATCACTAAAGACTTTAAAGCATGTGCCATATAAATAGTGTCTCCAAATTTTTAAGGCAAATACAACTGCAGTGAGTTCCAAGTCATGTGTAGGATAATTGACTTCATGTGGTCTTAGCTATTGTGAGGCATAAGCGACAACCTTTCTTTCTTGCATTAGAACATATCCTAGTCCTTGTCTTGACGCATCACAATACATTTCATATGGCTTGGTAGGATCTGGCAAAATCAAGACAGGTGCACTAGTGAGTCGTTGGCGTAACTCTGTAAAACTGCTTTCACATTTGTCGATCCATTCAAATGGTTGATCTTTACGTGTCAACCTAGTTAGAGGTGTTGCAATTCGAGAGAAATTCTCGATGAATCGACGATAATATCCAGCAAGTCCAAGGAAACTGCGAATTTCTGTCACATTCTTGGGTTGTTCCCACTTTAGTACAGTTTCTACCTTTGTAGGATCCACAACAATTCCCTCTTTAGAGATGACATGCCCCAAAAATTTTACTTCAGTCAACCAGAATTCATATTTTGTAACTTGGCGTATAATTGTCTTGCACGTAATGTATTTAGAACAATTCGGAGGTGTTCTTCATGTTCTTTATGGCTCTTGGAGTAGACGAGAATGTCGTCAATGAATACCACTACAAATTTGTCCAAGTATTTTTGGAAGATCCGATTCATGTATCCCATAAAGACTGCAGGTGCATTGGTAACTCCAAAAGGCATGACAAGATACTCATAGTGCCCATATCGTGTCCTGAATGCTGTTTTGGGTATATCATCTTTCTTCATCCTTATTTGATGATAGCCTGATCGCAGATCAATCTTTGAGAAGATAGTGGCTCCTCGTAGTTGGTCCATCAAATCATCAATCCTTGGAAGAGGGTATCGGTTTTTGATCGTAGTTTAATTCAACTGACGATAGTCAACGCACAAACGCATACTGCCATCCTTCTTTTTGACTAGTAGAACTGGTGCTCCCCAAGGTGAGACACTGGGTCTAATCATTCCTTTCTCTAAAAGTTCTTTTATTTGCTTTTTGAGCTCACTGAGTTTCTTGGGTGACATTCGATAAGGAGCAATAGAGATTGGTCCCGCGCCCGGTATAATGTCAATACTGAATTCAATTTCTCACTCTGGAGGTAGCTCTCGTATATCATCAGTGAAGACTTCTAGAAATTCCTGAATAACAGGAATCTGATCAATTTGGGGAGTGTCCTTGCTTTCAGTATCAGTAAAGATCATGTATACTTGGACTTCTTTTGTTGCGATTGCCTTTCCGGAGCTAACAGGACAAGAATCAGTGACTTGGTCACATTCAGACGTAGTAGACCCGAGAGAGATGGATCTATTATGACAGTCAATAAGGATGTGGTTGGTAGCAAGCCAATTCATCCCTAGAATAATATCTAGATCAATCAAAGGTAAACATATTAGATCTACTTGGTAATCTTTCCCTTTGATGTTGAGAGGGCATTTCAAACACAGGCAGGAAGGGCAAATGAGCTTATTGGCAGCAGTCGTGACAATCATCTTATTGGGCAGAGAGGTTGTAGGTAACTTTAAATGTTTTACACAATTCTTAGATATGAAAGAGTGAGTGGCTCCATAATGATATAATACATTTAACAGATTACTTCCTATAAGGCATGTACCTTGCACAAGGTCGTTCCCTTGTGATATCTCTGCACCATTCATGGTGAATACTCTAGCATTTCCTCCCTGTCTTCCAGCCGAGCCATTTCTGGGTCTTCTAGGATTATTGTTTTGATTGGAGTTGTTGTTGCGGTGAACATTCACTATCTTCAGGCATTATTTGCAGAGGTACTTATAGCAGGTCCTCCATTCCCTTGGCCTGTTGGTCATACTATCTGCCTCTGAGTCATCTGCTGAAGGCTGTTCGTATTTCTGTACCAATATTCAACATCGTGATGTCCAGCCCGTCCACAAACTGTGCAGATTTTACTTCCTTTAGTACAATTTACTGCCCTATGTGGTCCTCCGCAGATATAGCATTTCAAGTTCCAACTGTTCCCTTGATCCCTTGAAGGAATTCGGGTGGCTGAGTAAGATGGTCGGAAATATGGTCGATCTGCTCGAAAATCTCTTCTTTGTTGTCGGTCTAGCATATGTCATTCTGGACCATAATTAGATGTTCCAGGTTGTCGAAGGTTAGAGATATTCTTAAAGATATGACATCGATCAACAAAGTTAGAGAATTGAGTGATTTGCTGACAACATATAGCTTGACGGATTTCCTGTTGTAGCCCTCCTTCAAATTTTATGCATCTTGACGCTTCTCCCATTTTGGTGTAGTAGGGACAACATTTGGCCAATTCATCAAACTTAGAAGTGTATTCCCCAACTTTCATATTACCTTGTTTCAAATTAAAGAATTCCTGCTCCTTCTGCCTCCTTATGTCTTCAGGGAAGTATTTGGTGAGAAATTCTGTCTTGAATCGTTCCCAAGTGATGGCGTGTCCATCAGTTGTTAACCTGATTCTAGCATGGGTCCACCAGTGCTCTGCTTCCCCAACCAACATGAAGATGGCAAAGGTTATCTTGTCCTCATCAGGGCATCGCATAGCGGTAAAAATCTTTTCGAGGTGCTCAATCCATAATTGTGCTCCTTCTGGATTGAAGCCTCCCTTGAATTGTGTAGGGTTTTTCTCTAAAAGTCAACTAGTCCTTGGTTTTGCCTAGTAGAGGCATGAGGTACTTCTTGTCGTTCTATTACCTCTACGATTCGAGTAAGAAGTTCCTCCATGACATGATCATTGTTTCGGCGAGCCATTAGGAAGTTGCTGAAAGAATATCAACAAAAGGGTTCAGGGTATATGTTATGTGGAGAATTCCACATAGGAAATTTTGTCTTAAATGTTTTATGGATTGTTTAACATTTCTATCAGAGTACGTGGAAACCTAGTGGTCCACTTCCCAAGCTTAATGAATCGACTATGCTCTGATACCACCAATGTAACACCCTCGGTTAAATAAGATAGACCCTTTTATAGGATCATCTTATTTAACTAAGAGGTTAAAAGTTTTTAGAAAAAGTGAATATTTTTTTTTAAAAATAAAATAATGGCAGATCAGTGGAAGCAAATAGTAGGTAATTCACATAGTCATTCACAAACTATAAGTAATTGTACTCTTAACAGAATGGGGCACATAGGCACCCTTAAATACATACAGTCATCCATTGTCTTATTATTTATTAATAAATATTCAACTGCATATATCCTACTTTTAATGAGTGCTCCTAGTTGGTCCAACGTATTGCTGTTCTTCGTACTCCAGTTCTTGGTTTTCTAGCTCCTCTGTTAATATTCAACAGAAAGGGTGAGTATATACCCCAGACCCTGAAGGTTCCCGGTGCGGCCATATCCAGTCAATAGATAATATAACATAAATAATACAGTTAACATATTTACAACTATAACAATCAATAATACTGTTATGGAATGCATGAGTTAGGTTTATTATAATTTATCTTAAGTTTAAGTCTCATGATGCATGTGGGCCCAATAAACTAATCCACCATCACCATTATCTCATTCTTTGGAAGTCGTCCTGCTCAAGTTGCCCTCTGGGAACAACGTTTCCATACTAGAGCGATCGGAGCTCACCAAGTCCCCCAATCATTATTTAATCATCATAAGGTACGAATGAACTCACAGGTTCTAATCATTATATTATCTTGGGACTTGGCTCTATACGATCATAGTTACATTCCGTCATTTAGTCAAAGTACACCAGAATTGCATCGTCTGACCCGGCTTCAGGCGCGACTCTAATGCCATTGGGTTTCCATCCCGGTTGTACTCCCAAGATTCTCCTCAGAGATCGGACGTGAATGTCCTCCAGTGTACCAGGTGTATGCTCTAGTTTTACTCCTTCAAAAATATTTTCATGATGCAAAATGCATTATTTAAGTTCTATCATTACTTTGATCCCTGGGTATCTATGTGTTTCCAGTCTCGTAATATTTGTTCTCATGTTCTTAGGTCCCACTTATTTTCTAGACGTTGTAGGTTATTTTTATTATTTTATTTGTTTTTATTCTAGAAAATATATCGGTTATATCTTGGCTAAAATAATGCTTCATTTAAAGAGTAAGTAATATGTTCCTTATTTCATTATTCATAACTAAAACGATAATAGTATTAGTAACAATAATAATAATAATAATAATAATAATAATCATAATAATAACAACAACAATAATAATAATAATAATAATAATCATAATAATAATAATAATCATATTCATAATTATAATTATAATTGTAATCACAATCATAATAATAGCAACAGTGATATAAATGGTGACCCTTTGTCCTTATTTCCTTGTTTATCTCATCTTTCAAAACTTCCTCACTGGAATCCATATAGACACCCATGGTTCTTAATATTTTCACAATTCAATACCGAACATATCCATTTAATCATCATGGTTAGTAATAATCAACACAGCCAATTAATCATATACATATCAATAAAAATATATAAAACAAATATATAAAATTAAAGCATCTTAATTTAACAATAATTCCCGAACCTGCCCTCGGAAAGGTAAGGACCAGAAGTACCTTAGCCTTTCCAAACACTCGGTTTCCCCCCAGAATACCAGAGAATATACCCCTTTACCTTGATGGAAGATCCTAGAGTAGTTGAGGACGTTCTCTTATTATCCTTGCTTCAGATCAAGGTGACTTGACGGAGAAAAGGAAATAAGAGAGAGACTTTACGAATTTTAGTTTTGTTCTGAGAATTCAGACTTGGAAACAAGATGTGGTATCGAGTTAATAATGCAAAAGACAAGTGGGGGACAAACTTTTCATAGTGGAATGTTAGGTGCGTTAATTGTGATAATAATGGAGGTTTTAGATAAGAAAATGAGCTGTATTGTTGACCATTTCCGCCGCCTACATAATGGAGCTTGTATGATTGAAGTAAATATATTAAAATATATACAAAATGACATGATTGGAGTAAAATGTGGAAGTTTCCCTACATGTGGCTCGTCTGTGATAACCTATTCGGATTTGTGTGAACTAGCGGACCGATCACTAAGTGGGGATGCTCCTTCTAGCATGAGCGAACCTTTTCGAAACTGGTTAGGAATGGCGTCACTATCCCAGCCCTGATCCAGTCAGGTTCTATTAATCATGTCCCCTATCAATTTTTGACACTGTTTGGACATATCTCTTTTCGAGAAGTTTTAGAGCCTCTTTCGTTCAGAATTGCTTCACTCGGAGGGGATTCGCTCAGAAATGTTTCTGCTTGAAACACTCGGCCAGCTTTTCCTTCCTCGAAAGTGATACTCAAAAATGTCTCACCCAGAGACACCTCATTCAGAAATATTTCTGCCCGAAAAGTACTTATTCGAAGTCAGTCTTTCTTCACTCAAAAATACTTCTCTCGGAAGTGCGTCACTCGGAAATCATATAACCAAAAGATCATTCGGAGTTGAAGTTTAGTCCTCTCTCGGAAATATTTCAACTAAAAGATCATTCGGAGTTGAAGTTTAGTCCTCTCTCGGAAATCTTTCCACTTGGGAGTATCACTCGGAGTCGAAGGCAATCTCGAAGACGGACCCAGGCACAAGCTCTCGACAACTTTGAATATGGACCCGAGCACAGGCTCTAGGTAATCTTTAAGACACCCCAGTATGAATAGAATGAAGGGGTTCATCACTCGGATATTTACTTCCCCCGAAAACTTTTCACTCGAAAACATATTCATTCAAAGTCAAAGTCTCTGTCCAGAAGTACTTCCCCTGAAAATGACTCACTCGGTATATTTCAATCGGTGCCATACCACACGGAAATCGGAAATGTCTCACGGTGTTATCCCACTTAGAAATGTATCACTCGGTACTATCCCACACGGAAGTGTCGTATTCGGAGGCACCCCATTTGGGAAAGTTACACTCAACTCGGAGATAACCCACTCGGATATTTACTACTCGGAAATATCTCGGTCCGAGAAGTACTCATTCGAAATCAAAGTTTTTCTTCGTCCGGAAGTACTTCTCTCGGAAATGTTTCACTCGAAGACGTTTCATTCAGGAATGAGTCACTCAAAGACGTTTGACTCGGAAACGTTTTACTCGGAGACGTTTTATTCGGAAACGAGTCACTTGAAGATGTTTGACTTGGAAACGTTTCACTCGGAGACATATCATTAGGAGACGTTTCACTCGGAAACGTGTCACTCAGAGACGTGTCACTCAGAGACGAGTCACTCGGAATAAGTCACTCGAAGACATTTGACTCAGAAACGTTTCACTCGGAAACGTTAACGTTTTATTCAGAGACGTCCACCCAGAAGTATGGAACTTGGAAACGTCTTTGCCTGAAAGGTGCTCATTCGAAGCCAGAGCCCCTTTCACTCAGAAGTGGTTTTCTCGGACACACTTCACTCAGAAATGTCTCCGAGGCCAGGACTCCACTCGGAAGTTCTCTCGGTCATACCTCACTCGGAAACATCTAAATCTTCCTTCACTCGGAAGTTCTCTCGGTCATACATCACTCGAAAACATAACCTTCACTCGGAATTTCTCTCGGTCATACCTTACTCGGAAACAAATTCCTTTCTTCACTCGGACAGTCTTATCTCAGACATGATTCACTTGGAAATTTCTTGCTCAATAATATTTTACTCGGTAATGTCCCAATCAGAGCGCTACTGGTTAGTATCAAAGAAGGTATTTGGGCCGGACCAAAAGAGGTGTTCACAAAAATGTTTTCCTAACCAAATTTATGTAGAAAGCTAAGATAAAATGGATAATATCATTAATGGTCTAGATAAAAATGATTATACATGAGAATGAATTTTTTTTTGGGATGTTACAGACTACCTGCAGGGTCTTTTATTTACTTATTATCACTTACAGAACTTCCATGCTTCAAAATTTACAAGGTTAAGACTGCTTACTAAAAACAGGGATGTTACAGAACCTAGTTCAAGGCATAAACTAACAACATGCAAGGTACCTAAGCTACAAGTGACATTCGACCAACATCACCATCAAATAGACATCATGAAAAACTTCTATTTTTAAAGCTTAAATCATAAATCAAGACCAAAGAAACACATGCAAATAAATTTAGAGCAAGATCTAACAACATGTAAAGGACTTACATTATGTATATATATTCGGCCATACCACAACCAACTCATGTATCACAGACGAGTGACTTAATATGCTGGTCCTATGCAATTTAAAGCCCAACCCTTAATGCTCTAAGTTCTGCATAGAAAGCATTCCCTAAGCCAAGGGAGTAGGAAAATCCTATAATCCACCTTCCTAGATGATCACGAATAAGACCCCCGCCCCTCATGGCCCCAGATAGAGGTGACCAGCTACCATCTACATTGAGCTTCAATACATCTGCCCGATGGGGTTTCCATCTTAAGATCGACGTCCTGTGTAAAGTGTTCGGCATATGAGCTACTGCCTCCATCGTTGTTAACCTTACCATCCTGGTTATATACCCCAAAGTCCAAAAAAAAAATCAAACAACTCATGGTTCCTCCACTTCCAAGCCCACCATGCACATGAAAACACCAGATCAGAGTTATAAAGCTTCATGACATCCTAAATCCAAGCCAACATATCACCCCTAAACCGTCTTTAGATCTCTAGTAAACCAAGACTCCTCCATAACCGAGTCGAAGAAGAACAATGAAAGAGGATATGAGCGATGGATTCTGAGGGTTCCTGACACCTAGTGAATAGTGTCATCAAAGCTATCCCACACTACACCCTTTTGAGATTAGTGGGGAGAATCCATTTAGCAACCTGCTAAACCAAGAACCAAAAAGCTTCTTTAGGCATGAAGCCTCTAAATCTTTTTCCATGTATTACGATGAGAATCGGTCACCTCCTAATGCAACCATGCATATACACCGGACATAGAGAACACTCCTGATACTACACCAGCCCATGCAAACGAGTCCTTTCTGTTCAGGGAGGAAGGAATGACATGAGTAGTAATTAACATTGAGACTTCCTTGGGTAAAAGAGTAGCAAGGGAGGAAAGATCCCAACCTTCATCACACAATAAACTACAAGCTTGTTTCATTGTATCAGATATATGCACATAAGGAACCTGATTGCATAAGGCCCCTGTTCTTGTCCAATCATCATACCAAATATTAAACTACCCATTTCCTAGCTGAGCCTGAAACCCTTCCGCAAGAAGGCTGTTAGCTTTCATCACACTCCTCCAAGTGCAAGAGCCATACCTGTGTGCAATATGGGCTAGGAACAAGCCATGAACCTTATACTTTGCTCTCATTAAATTTACCCATGGCTTGTCCTCCATGCAGACAAGTGATGTAACTGATTTACCCAAGAGAGCAGTATTCACATCCTGAGCCCTCTGAAAACCCAGCCCACCATTACTCATTGAACGTTGTAGCTTATCCCAAGCAACCACATGCCACACTCTTCGATCATTGTTTTTTGACCAATAAAAGGTTCTGGCTAACTTATCAATTGCATTGCACACACTCGGGCAGCCACTAAGTTTTCATTACATATATTGGTATAGATTGGAGCACCGATTTCACAGGGCGCATATTCCCTTCTTTATTCAAAAGTTTGCTCTTTCATGAGGCTAGCCGACCCTAGATTTTTTCTAGCAATGGACTAAAGAGAGCTTTGTGTGGTCGACCCTATTGTAGTGAGACCCCAAGATACTTACCTAAATCATAGGCACGCCAATACCTCGAGAGAGTAGAAAGTCACATGGCTATATCATTTGGTACACATGATGAGAATTTTATACGAGTCTTATCAAGATTAACCTTTAGTCCCGACGCCCTACAAAACATATCCAAGGTATGCGTAACATTTCGCATCTGGTTCGGTGATGCTTTGTAGAAAGGCAACACATCATCTATGAAAAATAAATAGGATATAGCTGGGCCATTCGAGGAGGCACGTACAGGAGCCGAAGAACCATTTGAACTTGATGTTGGATGTAGAGGGAGGTCTTTCCATGCATAAGACAAACAGATAAGAGAATAAGGGGTCCCGTTGGTGAAGGCCTCTAGACGGAGTAAAGCTAGGAAGCTGAGCCCCGTTCCAAACAATAGACATGCTAGACGCTTTCACACCCTACATAATTAAGTGCGTAATCACCGAAAGGAACGTGAAGTCTAAGAGCGTACATTGAAGATACTCCCAATTCACTCGATCATATGCCTTTTCCAGGTCCACTTTGATTATAGCTAGACCCAATCTTCCATGACTCTTATGGAGAGTGTGCATCTTTTCCCATGCTTAAAGGATATTGTCTTTAGTACCACACCTAGGGATAAAGCTACCTTGTAGATGGCCAATGAGAATAGTCAAAAGAGGCCAAATGCGATTGACAAGCACCTTAGAATGGTCAGATTATTGGATTCTTTTATTAGCAAGTGCACTAATTTATCATTGTAGTTTTCGAAATAGATATCGTTCGCTCAATGATTGAATGCTTTTAGTATTCACAGTAATTCTTATTTATTATGGTAATTGTATTAAAACTTATCAATAAAAGAATGATTTATATACAATTTATACAATATTCACAAATTTAAAGATTACATTGAAAAGTGGTGAATTATAAAATTATCTAAAGTAACTTTGAGTAGTAATTCAGAGCAAATCCAGTACTTGAGATTAAAACACAGATTAACAAACTATGTTGGAATTAGGATCCTTACACTAAAACATAATAAAGTAAGTATAGACTTGCATGTTTAATCATCAAGATCATGTCATTGCAGCTTACAGTCATGAAACTTGATCCCTCGGTGAATAAATTCTAAATAGTTACCGTAAAGTCTGATTCCTCTAATGCTTTCTCTGTACAAACTTGCTTTAAGTCCTAGCCTTAACACAATAATAATTACTAACTCTATCTCTAGTAATTGGTATATTAAATTTATTTCAACTTTTACTTCTGTTAAAGTAGTTTTAACACACATGAAAATCATTCTCCCGTTTGAAGTTCATACTAATAAAAGATTGAAATACTAACAATGAACTTGAATCATAAATATACAGAGGTCATAATCACAACATTATATTCATAGAGTGGTTCACCAATTCCAACATAAACAAATTAGCTACACATGATGAAAGTAAAAACACAACTTACAGCTGATGACATTATGAACACTTGATCACACGTCATGATACAAAAGGAACACGATACAACACAACACTCTCAAGTATATAGAAACTATGTTAAGTACAAACTCAGAAAAGACTCTGAATTCACAGAGAGAAAGAAGGAAGAATAAAGATTGAATGATATAAAACCCATGGCAAATGGCCCTATCTATAGTGCTGAGCAGAGGTTCTGACGCTACGCATGAGGCTGATGCTAGTGTCAGACCTCTTATTCAGCCTTCATTAATTTGCTTAATTTCTGGCCATGATTAGCAATTTTTAATTCCATGATTAGCAGACATGTTTCCATTTGTCCCCCACTCAAGTTGGACACTAGCTGAGAGTGGATTGGCCATTTTTTGAGTGCATTGCCACCTGGAAGTGGAGTCCATATAGCTTCTGACGCTACACGTGGGCCTGACGCGTAGCGTCAACATCAAAACCCTGACGCTACATATGGGGTTGATGCTACGCGTCAGCCCTTCAGATTTGAATTTCTCCTTGAATCTTTAGCTTTTCACTGCAAAACTAGAGAAAATGGGTCATAACAGTTCAAATTTAATAGTTTCCATTTATTTCAATTTAAACCTAAATTTATTTCAATTTAAACTAATTTTTATTAATTTTAACACACTTTTTATTATAAAAATAATAGTAAATTTAAGGACTAAGAAATACCCCTAACTTAGGAAATTGCTCGCCCTCGAGTAAAACAAACTAAAACTTAAAAACAATCTTTTTGAAATCAAATTTTTGAAAGGTCCAAAAATTTAGCACAAGAAGTAATTCACAACTTACCATTTGGAATGATCAAAATACATGTCTTGTGCAAAAGAGGCTTAAAGATAAAATTTTCAAATGTCATATCAATAAATCAAGCTTATTTGAAGGGTTACCTCACAAGTGTTTGTCTTTGTGAAAAAGTAATCTGTTAGCTCAATCGATCATAACATCATACAAATTTAATTTTGATTTTCATCTTATCAATTGTCATTTATACAGAATCAAACAAGAGTCACAAGGTTTTTTAAAGGGTTGTAATAAGGTTGAGTTACAAGAATTTATGGTTGTTCCTGGTAATCAAACACCTGAAATCATAAAAGAGCATTTCATAATTTCTTAGGGTGTTTTTCTTGACCCAAAATCTCATTTCCTTTTTTGGTAAATACCCCTAACTTAATCCTTTTCATTATTTCTTTTCTAATTTTCGCATATATATTTTTTTTTCATTTTCATTTTTTTATATACATGCATCACTGACGATTTTAAAAAGAACAAGTTTTCGATTTCACTTCACATTTTATAAGAACACTTAAAATATTTTTCATTTTGATTAAATGCTCTTTTATTCATGAGATAAAGGGAATGGATAAAGATTATTATAAGCTAGGAGTGCCAAAGAAATTATTATATTTTTTAAGGCTCAAAAATGGCTATCAAAGGATAAAAATACATTTTATCATGGTAAGCTTTTTGGCCCTAAGTTCTTGTGTTTATCAAAAATGTGCCTTGATCATGCTCTTGGATCCTCTGTATAACAATGCAAATCAAAGAATTAAGCAAAATCAATTTGAAAGAAATTATGTCAAAATCCTCAAGTGTTTCAAGATCTTTCAGCTCACCGGGCTTTTCGAAATTAGCTTGATTATTAATAAGAATATTGTAATGGGTTTTATCAAAATGCCTTAGTTGTAAAAGAATCGATTATTGATTATTAAAAACGGCTTATTGTTAAAAACTTCAAGCATGTTAAATTTTCATTTTTCAAAAATTTGATCATTTTATTTTATTTTAAAAATCATACTTGTTTTTTATTTTTTTATTTTTAAGAAAAGAAGATAATAAAATCACACTATACAGAAATAAAATCAAACCACACATATAAGAAATCCAAATTAAATATCAAAATATGCCCAAGTAAATGTCAAAGTAATCATAAAAGTGAAGTAATGTGCAAGTAGTCATAAAAATGTAAAAATAAAAATGCAATGGTCCTCTGTCATCATCCTCCATCTGATCCTCATCATCTCCCTCCTCATCAGCATCTCCCTTAGTATCAGGCTGAGCTCTAGATGGTCCTCCTGCCTCAGGGTATGTGGGCTGGTCACCTGGCCAAGCTACATGACCTGCAAAGTCGGCTGGTGTCATGAATGGTGCAACTTCCCCCTGGATCCTATACTGATTAAAGGAGTCATGTAAATAGGCATAAGCACGGTAGGAGGCAGCCATCATCTGCATCATATGCTAATGCTCAAGGCTCATCCTGGAAAATCCTTAGGTTATCTCATCAGTAGGTGTTGGCCGCTGAGGTCTCTTCCTCCTCTGTCTGGGTCGAGCCTTCTGCTCAAGGGGTGGAAGCTCACATTGTTGCACAAAGTAATCTCTATTTACTAGAACCTTGGGGACTCACCCCGAAGAACTAGTAAACTCAGGGGATGGGACCTCTACCCCCTGCTTCCTTAGTAAGGCAGATATAATTAGTGGAAAGGGTACAGGGGATTCACTTTATACCAAAGGGCATATAAGTGAATCTGCTTGGATATGAGTTTGGCTATGTCAATGGTGTGGCCTTGAAGAATGGAATAAAGTAGACAACATCGGTCAACTGGTAAAGAAGAGAGGTGAGAGGCTGACATGATATTTTAGAGCATCAAGTACATCCACGCCTGAGCTAGAGGGGTCATTTAGGTCTTAAGGAGGTTGGATGGAGATTTATTAACCTTACTCAGGTTAAAATAGATTCCATTCGTGCTCAAAAAATGAGCAACCTATTCTAGGAAGTATCCTAAATCACCAGCCTCAGTGGCAACCTTGTTTCTGTTCTCCTTCTAGAAACAAGTGTCGCTCTCGGGAGTAGGCTCCCAAGGGTTACCTAGTAGGGAACTAATAGTATCTCGATCATAGATGATGTGTCTACCTCTCACCCAGTTGTTCCTTATCTACCCAATATTGGGTGAATCCTGGCGAGTCCGATAGGCGTTCAAATAAAATTCCATTACTAAGATGGGATCTCCCACAGTAGATAGGGAAAATAATGGTCCCTACCTCCTCCTATGAATCTTATCCTGAAGCTCGGGATAATCTCCTGCTCCCAAGTCTAGCACTCTCTCCTATATCAGTCTCTGGCCATTAATCTGGTGGAACCTGGCCCACTTTGCATTAGTCTTGAACCTAGTAGGGTCACGAGGTCGAAGTTGCTGCTCCTCAATCTGGATATCTGGGTCCTCAGATGTGGAGTCAGTATCAGTGGTCCTTTTTCTTTTAGGACCAGTGACAGGGATGGATTTCTTTGGAGCCATCTGCAAGAAAATTATAAAATTAAAAACAATTATATACAAATTACATTCACACATGCAATATAACACTCAAACATGTATACAAATAATTTAATAAAATACACAAAAATATGCCACTCATGCATTACAAAAAATCATATTTTTGGTTTTTCAAATTAATTCACACACAAACATATTTCACATACGTGATATCAAAAACAAAATCACATTTTAATAATTATGCAAGAAAGTATAACAAACATTATAAAACAAAATAATTTTTTTGATTTTCTTAAGATAGAATAAATAAAATTTCACACAATAAAATAAACAATTTTTCAACATACATTTAAATATTAAATAAACAAAATATAAACTAAAACAAAATTCAAACCAAATATAAAACATATTCCAAACAGAAAATTAACATGTAATATACAAATTAAAAACTTAAAATAAAAGTAAGCTAAAATAGAAAAATTAAAAACAAACAAAAACAGGGGCCTGACACATAGCGTCAGCCCTGTTCTTCCCACGCTATGCGTCAGGTTGATGTTACACGTGAGAGTGCAGACCTAGAACCAAAAAAGTGGGGGTTGCGTAAATGCAACCCCTCTGTCATATTTTCACACATTCAATCAAAACAACAGTTATTCCCAATGGTTTTCTAATCCTAATCCTAACCGCATACATTCTAGAATTAAAAATACAAAATTTAAAGAAAAAGGAATGGGAAACTTGGAATCTGTTGATGAAGAAGAGAGGAATGTGGAAGAATTTAGGGTTTGGGAAATTAGGATTTGAGAGAATAGAGGCACAGAGAGGGAAAACGTAGGTTTTAATTTGTTGGATTTGGGCCTCTCTATGAGTGGGTTTCTATTTTTAAAAACTGAATGCATGACCTGACGCTACGCATGGTTGGGACAATACGCGTCAGGTCTGAAATTTTGATCTCACGCTATGCGTGAGTGGGACGCTATGCGTGGGAACCAAAATTTAAATTTTCTTCCATTTTCAATCAGAGAACCCTTTTTCATGCAAATTAAACCCCTATTATTTTTACAAATTCAATTTTAACCTACAACTGAATAGAATCATCATTTTTATTTTTTATTTTTTATTTTAAAAATTAAAAAGAAATAACACAAAATAATGGGTTGCCTCCTATTGAGCGCTTGGTTTACTATCTCTAGCTTGACATCCTGCATATCATGAGTCAGTTAAATAACAGATGTTGGTGAGTCTGTTGATTTCACCACCCAGATATAGTTTTAACCTTTGCCCATTAACCATCCAACTTCTTTTGGAAGTTGGGTCCTCAATTTACATTGCTCCATATGGTTTAACTTCTTTAATTACAAATGGGCCTAACTACTTTGATTTCAATTTATTAGAAAACAATTTCAATCTTAAATTAAACAGTAAAACTTGCTGACCTGGTGTGAAGTGTCTTTTCTTTAAATTCTTGTCATGGTAAGCTTTAACCTTATCTTTGTAGCACCTGGATGATTCATAAGCATTGTTCCTCATTTCTTCTAACTCAAGTAACTGCAGCTTTCTTTTGTCAGCTGTTGTATTATGATCAAAGTTAAGGAATTTTAATGCCTAGTATACTTTATGTTCCATCTCTATTGGAAGATGACAAGCTTTTCCATAGACCATCTAAAAAGGGGAAAGGACAATAAGGGTTTTAAATGCAGTTCTGTATGCCCAGAGTGCATCATCAAGTTTTTATGACCAATCCTTCCTGGAACAAGACATAGTCTTTTCCAAGATTCTTTTCACTTCACGATTAGAAATCTCAGCCTGTCAATTGGTTTGTGAATGATATGTCGTGGCCACCTTATGTCTCACTCCATAATGCTGTAACACTTTCTGAAGAACTTTGTTATAGAATTATGAACCTCTATCACTAATCAAAGTTCTTGGTGTCCCAAATCTGCAAAAAATATTTTTCTTCAAGAAATTCACTAAAGTTTTGGTGTCAGCATTAGGTGAAGCAATTGCTTCCACCCATTTTGAAACATAATCTACTGCCAAAAGAATGTGTCGATTGAATTGAGAGTGAGGGAAGGGTCCCATGAAATCAATTCCCCAACAGTCAAATACCTCTACTTCTTGAATGTTTATGAGAGGCATTTCTTTCCTCTTATTGACATTACCTGTTCTTTAGTAGTTATCACAAGCTTGCATAAATGAGTGAGAGTCTTTAAAAATGGAGGGCCAATACAAACCTGATTGAAGGATTTTTGTAGCGGTCCTCTCATCATTAAAATGTCCTCCATAAGGTGATTTGTGGTAGTGCCACAGTACATAACAAACACCAATTTTGAATAAATGAGGGTCATCCCAAACAAAATATCTTGCATCTCTAAAATATTTTTTTCTTTGCTGCCAAGTTAAATCATTTGGAAGAATTCCTACTGCTTTAAAATTGGCCATATCAGCAAACCATGGTCGTTTTGTTATTTCAAAAAGTTTCTCATCAGGAAATTCTTCCAAGATTTCACTTTCCTTGGCAGTGACCTCATCATTCATTAATCTAGAAAGATGGTCAGCGACCATATTTTCATTACCCTTCTTATCTTTGATTTCAAGATCATATTTCGTAGGAGCAAAATCCACCGGATTAACCGAGGTTTAGAATCTGTTTTGGTCAGAAGATATTTGATTGCTGCATGATTAGTAAAAGCAATTATTTTTGAGCCAATCAAATATGATCTAAATTTTTCCAAGGCATACACTATAGCTAGTAACTCTTTTTTAGTAGTTGCACAATTTATTTGATTTTTATTCAACACTTTACTAGCATAGTGTATAACTCTAAAAACTTTTTCATACCTTTAACCTAAAATAGCTCCAACAGCATAATCACTTGTATTGCACATAAGTTCAAAGGGCAAATTCTAGTTAGGAGCAACAATCACAGAAGCAGAAACCAATTTTTCTTTTAAGGAATTAAAAGCTTTAAGACATGCTTCATCAAATTTGAATTTAACATCTTTGTTTAGAAGGTTTGTCAAAGGCTTAGCAATTTTTGAAAAGTCTTGAATAAACCTTCTATAAAATCCAGCATGTCTTAAGAAACTTCTAATACCTTTCATATTTACAGGGGGTGGGAGTTTAGATATCACCTCAATTTTTGCTTGGTCCACTTCAATACCTTTTGCAGAAATCTTATGACCAAGTACAATACCTTCAGTCACTATGAAGTGACACTTCTCCCAATTCAGCACCAAATTTGTTTTAATACAACGCTTCAGTATGGTGCCCTGGTTGGATAGACATGAGTCAAATGAATTCCCAAAAACTGAGAAGTCTCCGTGAAAATCTCAATGCCCTTTTCAATTAAGTCTGCAAAAATAGCAAACATACATCTTTGAAAAGTAGCAGGTGCATTACACAATTCAGATGGCATTTTCCTATAAGCAAAGATACCAAAAGGACATGTAAAAGCAGTATTTTCCTCCTCAAGAGGGTCAACAACAATCTGATTATATCCAGAATATCCATCAAGAAAATAATAATAAGCTTGTCCAGATAGTCTTTCAAGCATTTGATCCATAAAGGGGAGTGAAAAATGGCCTTTTCTTGTTGCTTGATTTAGTTTTCTATAATCAATACATATTCTCTAGCTTGTGACAGTTCTTGTTGGGATTAATTCATTTTTATTATTCATAATTACTGTCATTCCTCCCTTTTTTGGAACAACTTGAACAAGACTTACCCATGCACTATCAGAAATAGGATAGATGATACCTACTTTCAGCAATTTCAAAACTTCCTTTTTGGTTACCTCTTTCATGGTTGGATTGAGGTACCTTTGAGTTTGAGCTACAGGCTTAAAATCATCTTCCAATAAAAGTTTATGCATGCAGTATGATGGACTTATACCTTTCAGATCTTCAAGTGTCCATCCAATTGCTTCTTGATTTCTCTTTAATACTTCTACCAGTTTTTCTTCTTCTGTTTCAGTTAACAAATTACTAATAATAATTGGTTTAAGATTACCTTCCTTCACAAAGATATACTTTAGGTTGGAAGGTAGCACTTTAAGTTCAGGCCTCTGGATTTCTTCAACAGGTGCTTCTTGGATTTCTTTAATTTTTCTTGATTCAGGGGAAGTTTCTTTCCCTCGTTCAAGTTCTTCTAAACACCTGTATATCTATTTCTCCTCTTCCTCATTCAAACATTCAATAGTGTCAATCGATAACTTATTAAGAGGGTCAGAAATAGACATACGTTTGGATATGGAGAGACAAACTTTATCAAGGACATCCACTTTAAAATAGTCTTGTTTTGAGTTGGGATGTTTCATGGCTTTGAAGACATCAAAATTTACCTTTTCATCATGCATTCTGACTGCGAGCTTACCATTGTCTACATCAATCAACACTCTAGCAGTCTTCATGAATGGTCTTCCATAATTCTGTAGGGGTCTTTTGATTGAGCGTTCTGCCAGTTGTAGAGTCATCTTCGTCCTTTGCGGATCAAGATCACCAATGTGCTTCATCATACTTATGGGCATTAAATTGATACTTGCCCTTAAATCTAATAAAGCCTTCCCAATATTTACACCTCCAATAGAGACAGGAATGGTGAAACTTCTGGGGTCTTTCGACTTTTCTGGCATGTTGTATTATAAGATAGCACTGCAACCTGCTTCAAGCTCCACAATTTCTTCATTATACCTCTTCTTTTTAATGAGTAGTTCTTTCATAAACTTTGCATATATTGGCATTCGTTCCAATGCCTCAGAAAATGGAATGTTTATGTGTAACTGCTTAAAAAACTCAAGGAATCTTTTATATTCTCTTTCCTTATCCTTTCATGATGGTGCATGAGGATAAGGTAGATCCTTGACAGGGGGTGTCTGACCCAAGTACTGATTCTTTAGTTTTTTGGTTTTTTGGTTTTTTTATTTTTTGATTTTTCTTTTTCTTTTTCTTTTTCTTTTTCATTTTCATCATCTTTCTTTTCTTTGTCATTCTCTTTTTCTTGATTTTCTTTTTCGCTCTTTTCTTTTTCTTCTTCACTCTTTTCACTTTCATTACAATCATTTCCTACAACTTTACCACTTCTTGTAAAAATAGCCTTACATTGTTCTCTTGAGTTCTGAGTGTTTGTAGAAAAACTAGAACTTTTTATGTCGGCTACTTCCTTTACTAGCTGACCCATTTGCATATCTGATGCTTTCCATGCAGCTTCCTTTATTTACATGTATTGTAGCAAATGTTGGATAGATTCCTCTATCCTTGTCAATCTAGATGTCTGATCAGATTGTGGTTGTTGTTTGAATTCATTGTTAGGAGGTCTGTTGGAAGGTCCAACATCTTGCCTCCAGCCAAAGTTTTGATTCTGCCATCCCTGTGGGTAATTGTTAGACAAAAGATTACCAAGATTAAAAGGTAAATTACCTATAGGTATCCTTTGATGAAGCAGAAAATTGGCTTGCTCTTGTTCAGTTCCATTTGGTAAACAGTTCCCACATGGTTGTTCACCCATACAATGTACATATTGTTTCAGTTGAGTAGAGGGTGGTGATATCACTTGAGCAATTTCTAATTTCTCTAACTGTTTGCTCATTTCTTCAATTTGTTGTGTCAACAACTTTTATTGAGCTAAGACTACATCAGTTAATCCTAACTCAAGCAGACCTAGCCTTTTAGATACATTACCTCTTTCATGTTTTGCTTGACAATCCCTAATGGACATGGATTCCATTATGGCAATTGCCTTCTCAACAGTTTTGTTTATTAATGAACCACCTGCACAGGCATCTAACATCATCTTAAACCGAGGCAATAAACCATGATAAAGAATTCTTACCTTTCCAGCATCATCCAAATTATGGTTTGGACATTTTCTATGAAGCTCTTTGAATCGTTCCCAAGATTCCGTTAGTGACTCATCTTGATTTTTTGAAAATGAATGAATGGCTGTCATTGCTTCAAAGTATTTAGAAGTTGAATAAGAGGTTTCCAAAAAGTTTCTTTCAACATCAGACCAGTTTGCAAAACTACCGGGTGGACATGATTTGAACCATTCTTTTGCTTTCCCAATCAAAGAAAAAAGAAATAATCTCATGTGAACAGATTCTTCTTGATTGGGTTCAAAACCAATTGTACTACATAATTTATAAAAAAATAGTTGAATACTCATACGATTCTTCATGATTTAGGCCAGAAAATTGATTATTTTGAATTATATTTAGTGTAGCAGGTTTAATTTCCACCACTGTGATAGGTCCTTGGTGCATTCCTGACACACGGGGTGGTCCATTGATAGCAGCAAATTGTCCCAGTGTTCTTCTTTATTCAGCAACCATATTAAAATTATCAAAGTTTTGAAAAGAAGATGAAGTTGAAGAAGAATAAGAGGTAGTTTGTGTTTTAGATTTCAAAGATTTGAGTTTTTTTAACAAATTTCTCAATCTCCGGGTCAAAGAAGATTCTCCCTGCAGAAGATCAAGTTTACATACACAAACTAAACAAAGAAAGTTAGTGTAACAAGAATAGTTAAAGAAGAAGTAAAAATAAATAAATGTATAAGTAAAAAGTAAAATTGAAAATTTATCTTAAGGTAAAAAGTAAGAAAATTTTTACCATGATAATTAAAAATTTAATGTTTTACTAAAATCAATTCAATCCCCGGCGACAATGCCAGAAAACTTGTTGGTCGGATTCTTGGATCCTTTTATTGGCAAGGGCACCAATTTATCATTGTAGTTTTCGAAATAGATATTGTTCCCTCAAGGATTACATGTTTTTAGTATTCGTAGTAATTCTCATTTATTATGGCAATTGTATCAAAACTTATCAACAAAAGAATGATTTATACATAATTTGTACAATATTCACAAATTTAAAGATTGATTTATACATTGAAAAGTGGTGAATTATAAAATTATCTAAAATAACTTTGAGTAGTAATTTAGAGCAAATCCAATACTTGAGATTAAAACACAGATTAACAAACTATGTTGGAATTAGGATCCTTGCCCTAAATCATAATAAAGTCATTATAGACTTGCATGTTTAATCATCAAGATCATGTCATTGCAGCTTAAAGTCATTAAACCTGATCCCTCAGTGAACAAATTTTAAATAGTTACTGTAAAGTCTGATCCCTTAGATGCTTTCTCAATAAAAACTTGCTTTATGTCCTGGCCTTAACACAACAATAATTACTAACTCTATCCCTAGTAATTGGTATATTAAGGGTATTTCAACTTTTACTTCTGTTAAAGTAGTTTTAACACACATGAAAATCATTCTCCCGTTTGAAGTTCATACTAATAAAAGATTGAAATACTAACAATGAACTTGAATCATAAATGTACAGAGGTCATAATCACAACATTATATTCATAGAGTGGTTCACCAATTCCAACATAAATAAATTAACTACACATGATGAAAGTAAAAACACAACTTACAGTTGAAGACATTACGAACACTTGATCACACGTCACGATACAAAAGGAACACGATACAACACAACACTCTCAAGTATCTAGAAACTATTCTAAGTATAAACTTAGAAAAGACTCTAAATTCACAGAGAGAAAGAAGGTAGAATAAAGATTGAATGATGTAAAACCCATGGCAAATGGCCCTATTTATAGTGTTGAGCAGAGGTCTTGACGCTACGCGTGAGGATGGCGTTACACGTCAGACCTCTGACTCAACCTTTATTAATTTGCTTAATTTCTGGCCATGATTAGCAATTTTTAATTCCATGATCAGTAGACATGTTGCCATTTGTCCCCCACTTGAGTTGGACACTAGCTTAGAATGGATTAACAATTACTTGGCCACTTTTCTGAGTGCATTGCCACCTTGGAGTGGAGTCCACATAGCTTCTGCTGCTACACGTGAGCCTGACACATAGTGTCAGCATCAAAACCCTGATGCTATGCGTCAGCCCTTCAAATTTGAACTTTCTTCTTGAATCCTTAGCTTTTCACTACAAAACTAGATTAAATGGGTCATAACAGTTCAAATCTAATAGTTTCCATTTATTTCAATTTAAGCCTAAATTTATTTCAATTTAAACTAATTTTTACTAATTTTAACACACTTTTTATTATAAAAATAACAGTAAATTTGAGGACTAACAACAGGATGGTGAGAAGTATTATGTTGTGAATAAGGAAGAAGAATGGGCCCACACATCATACTAACTAAGAATAGTTAATCTAAAGTAAGGAAACACATGCATTATATGATTATTGTATGGAATTATGACTGCTTACTATTGTTTGATCATGATAGTATGGGTATCATGCCTTCAAGAGTGAAAAAAGACGAGAATGGTTAGTCACGATTAAAGAGGTTAGATAACTTAGATTAAAATATGTTAGGGAATCCCTTTGAGAGAGTAGAAAGTTTGGTTGAACTATTTGTGTGTTACAGGACTCGTGTTGTCACGATACGATACCCCGATTGTTGTGGAGGTGAAAGCTCACCCTTAGAACTATTTTTCAGACCCCTCCGATCAGGCGTGCATACCAAATAAGAAATTTTTCATGTAGAAGAGATGTCATCCACACCAGGACCAACAAGAGTACACCTTCAGAGAGAGCCAACTTCGGAGTATGTACCCATGCTAATGGATGATGATGATGAGGATAAGTATCTCTAGGAATTTCTGCTTGATGCACCATTGGACCCAACAGTCGTGGACCCGGTCATTCTTCAAGCTTTGCCCTAGTAGTTTCCACCAATAGAGTCTCTAGTTACGTACGAGCAGAAGAGACTAGTGGACGTCCCCGTACAATAGGAAGTACTGATGATGTCATCGATGGAGAGGTATCTTGTGAGGTGCTAGTGGGACCAATCTCGAGGCTTTCTTTAACACATCTTTAAGAGTTATATGTACTAGGATATCAAGGGCTATGCGGTCATGTCTTCAGAGGCTCAGGGCTTCCTAGTAGAGGCACATGAGGTTTACAGCAGCTAGAGGCATGAGCCAGTTTAGTAGGTCAGCGATTTACTATTTTTAAGCATGATTCCTGCTGGTTCGTCATGTCCCCCAGACCCAACATAGTTGGCAGCCACCTCAGATGCTTCAAAGTCACCTTAATCTGACGATGAGTTCATGGGAGGAGATGTTTAGCCATTAGGTTTATCGGTTTATACCCATAGGTATTTTGTATAGGGTGCTTGTGTGCCCCTTTCTTATTTTAGTTGTACGAATCTGATGAGACCACTTTATATATATATGATACAATCATGTATATATATATATGTATGATGCTTTTGTTCCACCATGTGCTATCTTGTACAAAAAAAACTTCCACACTTTTTAAAAAATTAGTAACCTCTCAGTTAATCGAGGTAATTCAGTAGAAGGGATTACCTTAGTTAACCGAGGGTGTTACACTATTGATCTTCATGTGAGAATTAATGTTAATATGAATCCTTAGTAATTATGTTATGAATAATATGGATTAATGATTTTGAAGATTTCATGACAATTTGTATGCCTTGGAAATTTTGTGAACTGAAATGCCCTATTAATCTTTATGTGAGAATTAATGTTGATATGAATCCTTGGTGTTAGAGTCAAGAAGAATTTGAAAAAAATCTTAAGATTTGTTGATAACTATCATTCATTACTCCAATTTAAATGAAGTAATATTTTGTTACTATTTGAAAGTTTATCTAAGTGTTTCAGGATACAAAGCATGTGCTATAAAACAAAGGGGGAGTCCCCACACAACAAAATTCTAGTAGAACAAACCAAATGTTGGTTAAAGGAAACTCCATGACAAGAACTGGGAAAGCTCTTGAAAGCAAAAGCTCACCTGGGTGCGTATCAGACCCAGACCTATTAGGACATACTACACGCATCAAGTATATGGAAGAGTTTTTCTCTTCAAAAACCAGACTCTACCTTCATACTTCATCAAACTGGAAGATACTCCAAACCTCATTGGGTTTACTCTTAATTTATGAGTCTCATGATCAACACCTTATGCATCACCATACCTAGAATTACTTCAAAAGTACTCTCTGAACAAGTCTAGTTCTTAATATGATGACTCTTCAAAAGTAGTCCCCATCAAAGCATGAAGATATTATTCATGACAAAGAGAGTATTAAAGCAAGGTAGATCAAGATTCTTCATCCGAATGAGAACTTTCCATCTTGGTGAAAACTTATTCTATCCCACTCTGCCTATATACGCACGAGTCTTGAAAGCTCTCTACCATATGCTCAGTGTACAGAATGACTCTCTAACCAAAAGTACTTGTCTGTTAAGCAAAATACCCTTTAATGGTTGTATTATCTCTCAACGGTTATTCAATGGGTCTCTCCTTTCTTTAATGCAATATGAAAGAAAGATCTATAAATTGCAACTTTTTCTCCTCCTTAGAAATAGAGTTGAGAGGATGAATGTTGAGTGTGCAACATCCTGAATTTTATAAAAATGATTAATTGAGAGGAATAAATATTAAATAATTATAAATGGGTTATTAAATGTCCCAAAAATATTGAAATAATTAAATTGAGATATATATAAGGATTATTTATAATTTGTTGAGACTTTAAGAGACAAAATTATACCCGATTAAAATATGGGTGTCAGACCAGGTATCTCCGATTGAGATGTCGTTGGTCAGGGCTGTTAAGAATATTATTGAGAATCCAAATTTATATTTGGAATAATTTTTAGATAAAGTATTGAGCCCAAAATGAGATCCTGTTTGTTATAAAACGGGAAACATTTTAATGATGGACTAAGATATAACTTATTTCCCTCTCTCTTTTCCTTATTTTCATGTGTAACTCTCCTCCCCTCTCCCTCATTTTTCATCACCTTCCTTCTCCCCTACACAAACCCTCTATTTTCTTCTCTTCTTCTACAAAGCTCACCATTTTTGTAAGACTTCTTTCATACCCAACCAACCATGCTTCTTCTTCATTTTGGAGATGATTCAAATGCTAGGGAGCTCTTTTTCTCTCCTTCTATTTTCATGTACATGCTAGGGCTTGGGATAGCTTGGAGCTTGAGGTAAAATTTCTCCACTCTTTTAATGTTTTTGGCCCTAGGTTTTGGGTTCTATTTGATTAGGAGAGTTCCTTATGATTGGGTTTAGGAATGGGAGCCATTTTCATGAAAAACCCAAAGGTGGGGTATGATTTATGTGTGTTTTTGTGTGGGTGTAAAGGGGTATACAAAAATTTCATGGTTAGAGGTGAACGATGATGATTGTTAGTAGTGATTGTTGGATTTCAATGGAACCCTAACTATAGGAATTGGGAGAAATGAGTAATAATGCCATAAAAGATGATTTTTAGTGAAAACCCATGATAATGTGTGTGTGGGTGTTGTTAATGATGGAGATTGATGGTTATTAGAAATTGTTATTGAGTTTTGGTGAAAGACCCTAAGTGTGGTGATTTGGGGGTTTTGGCTAAATTGATGATTTTGATGGTTTTTGAATATTCTAAAATGATTTATATGAAGGGAATGAGTCTTTAGAATCATTGGGATTGATTAATGAGGTTGATGATATTTTAAACTACGTTCATGAGGTTATGTAAAATGATATATGCATGTATGTAGGAATGATGGTTTGAGGTGTTGGGTTGAGAATAACTATGAGATGTTGTTATTGTGATAATAATAGTTAAAAACCATTAATAAGGGATACTTGAGTTGATGAGTAGTTATGCCATGATAAATATCTCAAGACTTTGTTGATTGATGATGGTCTTGAATAGGGCCAAGAAGCTAATAATGGATTTGAATAAATTATGATGATAGTTGAGTGATTCACATGAGATATTGGATGCCTTATGGATAAAGGCCATGATGTTGTTGTTGTTGGATTTGTTTAACCCCTTGAGGCTTAGAGAATCTTGGTTTTGGGAAAGGAATTCTTGAATCCTAACCTAAGCGTATGATATAGAGTTTAGACAAGTCTAGGACTTGATAATGAGTTTTAAGAGATGATGTCTTATGATGGCTTATTAATTTCATGTGTATGTGTGCAATATTTAGGTTCTATTTCAAACGATAAAGTGGAGCATTCAGAGTGCTTGGATTGCGAGTCTTCTCTCGAGGTAGGAGAGGAGTTTGTATTTCAAATTGCATGAGTGAATAATTGTTGAAATATATATATGTATGAAGTCATGCATTGCCTTGCCATAATTATGTTGAATGTTGAATTGATGATGTGATGAATGATAGGCTTGGAAAATTATTGAATTTTGGAAATTTTATATATATATGAGATGGTGATGAATGTTTAGTGGTCCTTTGATGGGAATTGATGCATTGTAATGAAAGATCCATAATGAAATGAACTATGAATGGTTTGAGTCATATTGTAGTTCACAAAGTCCATTTTAATGCATAATCATGGAAGTGAAGGGGTCAAATAGAGTTTTATGTGGTTTTGATGACATAGGGTAGTTCCAATAGCTTCCAATTTAAGTGAGAAATGACCCTTGAGTTGCATTAAAATGGCTTAAAATGGGTAAAATGTATTTATATGCATAAGTCCCTCCTTTTTAAGAATTTTTGAGTGAGACAAGTGGCCACGCATCACAAATAGTGTAATTTAGTTGGTGTCAAAATTTGGTAGCATTTGGAGTTGATATGAAAAAATTAAAGGGGCTAGAAGTCCCAAAATCATGCATTTTCTACACAATTTCTGCATTCTGGTATGGCGTAATCGATTACGAAAGTGAGCATAATCGATTACAGGCATTCTGTTTTTAGGCATAATTGATTAGCTTTAGGTGTAATCGATTACATAGGTGAGCGTAATCGATTACAAGTGTTCTGTTTCAGCTGTAATCGATTATCGTAATCGATTATGACAGGATTTCCCAATAGGCATCTTTTGCTGTTTTTGGCCCGTTTGGGCATTTTAATGATGTTTTTGACCTCTAACTTCTTCATGAAAGTTGTAGATAATTATGTTACAGAGGTGTGAGAATTAGTGTCACCTTAATTGGAGTTTTCTAACTCTTATTAGGCTTAAAATACCAAACCCACTGCATTGAAAAATACAAGTTTAAGAGGGTTTTAAACCCAACTTTTTATGGTGGTCAAATTGGGACTAATAGGTGATATTTATGATATGTTCCTCTATTTTTGAGACTAAAAATTAACCTTTTTCATGTTCCACTATTGAAATTTATCATGGGCTCATTATTGCCTGAAACCCCTTTATTATGTAAAAGCAAGAGATTATGTTAGGGGTATATGATGATGGTGTGTCTTGGGGTGTTTGATATTAATTGAAACATGTTATGAAAACATGAATGTTCACCATCAATGATATGATATGATGATTGATAATGAAAAATAAATGTTATGGTTGTGTGACACACCCTTAAATGATGATGAGACTAATAAAAGGACATTTGCTTAATAATGTGTTGTGGTAGCTCGATGAATCGGAGATGATATCAATAATATATAATGATGAATGATGTTGTTAATCATTTCCTTGAGAAAAGGATGATTGCTGAATGCCATTGTGTGTGATACAAGTGTAATCTTGTATGTGTGGTTTAAAATTATATTGGTGAATTATTGTGAATGCCACACTTAACTTGAAAATAATGGCTAAAACCAACAATGATAAAATCCACTAGGGTGTGTATGGTGGTGTTTGTGATTATGATGATGATGATTGATGAGTGGCATTTAGGATGCACAGTGTGAGAAATGCATTTGATTTGCATTGCATCCATGGCATATCATAGTTGCCGATGTTGGAATATTAGGGGATTCCCCTTGTTGGCCCAGTGAGAGGGTAGCTTAGTGCACGAGCATTTCTGTGGTTTCCCCTGTGACTCGGTGTGTAAGTCACGAAGCTACCCATGCTGAGCTATGAGGAGCTGAATGTGGTTGACCCTTGTGAGGGGTGGCTCTTGAGGAGCAAGTGTCCCCAGTGGTCCTTTGGATCACAGCTGCCATGTTAAGAATCATGGTTGGCCCGCAACACCTTATATTGTTGATTATGTTGTTTACCGCAGTCATGGTGAAAACGGCCAGGTGTTTCATTATGGGCGATGTGGTTTGGTACCAGTAAAAATTAGTGATTATGCATGCATTATGATATATGTGTACACATTTTACTATTGCAGTAGGGGCATGGTATATGATCATGCTTGACCCACAATTTGATGTTTATTCCCATAGTCGGATCCACATTTGTTGTTGTTATTCCATTGTGCATATGCATGAGACTAAGAGCATTTGCATATAGCATGGTGATATGTCAAAAGGTGATAGTTGAGATTGAGATGTGATGAAGATAAGACGGTAAATGAATACCTAAAAGACAACATGTAAAATATGAATACAATGAAAAGATATTGAATATGATGATGTTGTATATGATGGCCCAATGTGATGAAGGGCTTGTTTGTCTATGGTTGATGACAATGATGTTGGCCCGTTATGGCATTGAGAAAAGATGTGTGTATGTGATTGCTTTGTTATGAGTTGATGGATGAATACATAATATGTATATTATTGAAATGAATGGATTATGATGATTATTGATGATTCTAGCAAAGCATACATGATGTTAATATACATATGCACATAATCTCAATTGTATTCATATCGTCATTTGAAATGTATAACTCACTGTCCCATGTGGTCTACTTTTTAGTATTGATGCATGGATGTCATGGGAAGAGAACATTTTTGAAGTAAAGCTTATGTAAAGGTAAAATAGTGGTAATGGAATGCCTTGGCTGGCAACATTTGTGAACTATTTTCATTATGAATAAATGTATATGAGGTTGTTGGTAACTAGTGTTATTGGTGGATGTAATGTGAATAATGTATAAGTGTTGATAATGCATGACTCTATGGATGAATCGAATATGGCTAATTATAAATTTTGGGAATGCATAGGTGTTGATGATATATGACCTTAAGGATGAATTTGAATATGGTTAATTAGGAATATGAATATTGGAGATGTATGATGTATGACCATATAGATATGTACGTGTATATATCTTAGTCTTCGTATGTTCATGGAATTATGTGAAAAGATGATGATTGTCCATTAGGCTTATGATATGCCGTTTCATACCTTGCCGAGCCTTTTCTCATATCCTCATATATGGGACTAGGCGTATGTCCGGTATATACATTTTTCTTCCACTGTAAATTCTATTATTTTGTATACCGTTATGGGAAAACTATTTAACGATCCAGTTATAGATTATCACATCTCACTCTTTGGTTTTCTGTGGTTCGAGTCTTGATGTAGTCGTGATGGTGTTTTGAAATTATTTCTAATGTGAAAAATTTACTTGTATTTTTCTTATTTAATTATGTTTATTACATCGGATTTGAGTCTGGAAAATCAGGGGTGTTATAGAGTGTAAGGAGAAAGCAGATAAGAATGAAATGAAGAGATAAGAGTCAAGTGGTAAAAAGAAATAAAGAGGAAAAGAAAAGAGAGAAAATAGGCACTTTATAAAAATATGAAAAACAATCAGCCTAGGAAAATAAAAAATGGCAAAAGTTCATATAGAAGAAAAGATATCAGAAAAATGCCATCGAAGAAAAAGAAAGCTCACTGTGTGCATCTCATTCCAAATCTCAAAAGCTATAGTACTAGAAGTCAGAGACATGTAATCAACTTGTGAATCCATCTTCTTTATGAGAATAGTGTCTTTTGACCAAGCTTTTAGACTTAGTATGCATCACACCTCTCTATTATATCATTTGCACTAAGTCATATGCAAAATAAGCCTTTCTCTTTTTGTACAAAGTCTATTGATCAGACTCTTCACTTAGCTCAGCTAAGTCAAAAAGGCTTATCGATCTTATTACGCTAATTCTTTCAAATCTTTGTAAGTATAGGTCTGGCAGACCTATCAAAAAACACTGTTGGCCTAAAGAGGCTTTGGAAAGAATACTTGGGTTTAAGCCAAGAATGACTTATGAAAGAATACTTGGGTCTTCCCCAGGAGTGGGTGCTGTAAAAGAATACTCAGTTTGAACCAGGAGTGGTTGGTGTCAAGAATACTCTAAAGCATGAGATGTGCTTAAGCTAGGAGTGGTTGGATTCAATAATACTCAAGAGCATGGTATGTGCTAGATATGCAAAAATAACTATTTGACATAGTGGAAAAACCCTTTAAGTCTTAAAGTACTAGATGTAGCTTTTGCGTTGGAAGTGAATAAGTATAAATCTCTTGTGTGGTCTCTCTATCCCTTTCTTTACAAGAGTCTAATGCAATCTTGCTAATATTCTCTCTGTTACAAAAGTTCATTTCCTGTTCTGCTGTGCAAAAATGGTTCATAAAAGTAAAAGTCACTTTTAGTCTGAAAAAGTGAACAGACTTATTCAACCCCCCTTCTAAGTCTGTTCTTTTAACCATTAATTAGTATCAAAGCAGGGCCTCTGGGGTTGAACACTTTAACAAATGTAGAGGAAAAGATTCATGGTGCCTCTCCTCTATCTGATGCAAAAACATTTCTAGTAAAGGAAGCTACAGAGCCAGACCTTTAGGAAAAAGTTCTAGTAAAGTACATCTGATCTTAGGAGCTTGAAAATAAAGAAATTTAGAAGAAAAAACATCAAAAGCCTTCGATGTTAGCAATTTAAAGAGGAAGGACTAAATTAGAAGACAAGTCTCTAATTAAATCAAGAAGAGAAAGAAAGGGAAGGTAAAATAAAATGGGTTGTACATCTTTTTGATAACCTCAAGAATATTATATTTACTATCCATTTATATCACTTCATCAAAACTAATATCCTTATAAAAATTTTAGATATTCAATCTGACATTGCATAAGACTGACAAGAGATTGTAAGATCAAGAAAGTATTTTTTTTTCAGGTCTGGAAGAAAAACTAGTCAAAACCAAAATGATCAAAGGGGTTGACTTCCAAAGTATTTGGTAAAAAAACTATTTGTTAATTGTGTTGTCTTCTTTTTCGTATATATATTTGATTGATTCAAGTATTTATTTCCCATGATCTTAGGAAATTGCACCTAATTATTAAAAACGACGTTTATTATTTTTGAAAACAACATTCATTTAAAATTTCACTTTTTTCTCTCTTCATTAAATGTATACGATTATTTTTTAAAACACACCCTAATATCCGAAAGACTAATCACATTTCTCTCCTTTAAAAACTCTTCACCTATTAACCTCATTTCCTACTCTGAACCCTACCTCGATCATTTGAGCCTTCTTGCTCAGAAAACATCAAATTTCTCTAAACACAAAATGGCCTCCTTCTTTACAAATGACATTGTTGAATTTGTCTTTTTCTCTCCTGCTCAATATAAAGAAGAAGGAAGGGATATTGTGTCTGAACTGAATGGTATTGGATGGTTACCATTCTGCTCCTTAATATACACTTACTCACCCTCTCTAGTCATCAGCTTTTGGTCTTCTACAATAGTTGATAAAGAGAACTTCATAGTATCTGGTTATCTCTAAAACAAAAAAATAGAGATCACCATTGTCAGCATTGTTTATGCATGTGGTTGCCCTAACGAAAGAGTAATATTCTCTGAAGACTACATTGGCCTTTTTGTCTCTAAAGAAGAAGCCAATAGATGTCTATATGGACTAGAGTCTCCTCTAACTCTTCTGGTGAAAGACTTACTTCCAAAAGAAAAGTTTCTCCATGTATTAATGAGGCAAATATTTTCCCCAAGAAAGAGTGCAAGGGATGTTGTGACAAAACTGGACAAGTTTTATATGGTATTGATGATAAAAGTTTTAAATCTAAATTCATGAGAAAGTACTTCCCAAAGAGCTATAAGAGTAGAAAAGAGCTTGGTTTCAAGGAACTTAGGCAAGACAACATGTTTGTGGAAGAATATGCTTCCAAATTTGAGGAGTTACTGATAAGACAGGATTAAGGCCAAGTGTGTGAAATTTGAGAGCGGTCTATGCCCTGATATCCAAAGGGCCATTTTCCATTAAGAAATAAGAAGCTTCATAGTGCTTGTGAATAAGTGTTGTATTTATGAAGAACATGCCCATTCTAACTATCCTAAATTTGACTCTAAGATGAAGGGTCAATCTTCTTGTTTCAATAAGTGTGGAAATTTCAAGAAGAAGCGCTTTCAAAGAGGTACTCATTCTAATGCCCGAGGTAGGGGGAAATGGTAATGGTAATACTTATGGTCGGGGTAATGCCAATGCCAATGGGCCAAGATGTACTAAATGTGGTGGAAATCATCATGCTCAAGAGTGTATTCACCAAGATGATGTTGTTTGCTTTAATTATGATCAAGTGGGACATATCTGTCCTACATGTCCTTTGCCTACAAGAAATGCTAAAGTATAAGCCAATCTTCATGATAATACTCATATTCAAGCTAACCATGAAGGCCACAATGGTGGTTGAGGATGCAGTAATAGATGCAATGGCGGCCGAAATGGCGACCGCGGTGGTAATCATGGTGGGATAAATGGTAATGGTCGTGGCAACGACAATGGTTCTCACAATGGTAATGGCAATGGTGGGAATCACCCACAAGTTCTTAGAAGAATCTTTGCTATGACAGCAGAAAAAGCAACATAAACTAGTGACTTGATTGAAAGTAAGTGTGAGATTCTTGGTATTTCTATACATGTTATTTATAATTCAGGTGCTACCCATTCTTTCATATTTGAGGATTGTATGCGGCAATTAGAATTACCGGTGATCATGATGAAAGGTGCCCTTATGGTTTCTACTCTAACCGGTACTTGTCTTAGATCGGTTACTCGTTGTGACAATGTTGAAGTGCTCTTGAAAAGAGAAAATTTGTTACTTCTCTTATTTTCTTACCTATGAAGGACTTTGAGATTATCCTTAGTATGGATTGACTTTCTGCCAATGAAATCATGGTTGATTGTTAAAGAAGAACCATTATTTTTCCTTCTCCAAGTATTAGGAAATTTGATGTGCAAGGTATATCCCAACTTTGCATGTTATTATCTCTTGTTGATGGAACTAATGTTTCTGATCCCTTTAGTATTATAGCGGTATTTGAATTCTTAGATGTCTTTCCTGAAAAGGTTCCCGGTTTACTATAACACCCTGACCTTTTTCGAAAAAGTCTGGAGGGACAGTTTGTTTTGTGAAATAGTTATATAAGGTTGTTTAATTGTGTTTGTTGTAATGCCCTCGGTTAACTAGGACAATCCTTTCCACTAGATCATCCTACTTAACTAAGAGGTTATGAATTTTAGAAAAATGTGGAAGATTTTTTTGTACCCAAAATAATGGTAGATCGAGAACTGTATTAAAACATTTCTATACAACTTATGCTCTTACTCTGAATATCAGGAGTATGCAGGCTCCTATAAAACACAAGGGACATAGTCCTACAGAAGGCTTTATACTGTTACTGCCATCTATCTTGTCGTAGTTTCTTCCCCCTTCATCTGGGCGGGTAGTATCTCCTGGTATGTTTGTCGTCTGCGGTTCTCTCCTTAAATTTGAAAAATAATTGTAAAGGGTGAGTGATTCTTTTGTACTCCTAGACAATGAAGATGTTGTCATTTCTGACGGTTCTCCCAAACAAGATTCAACAATTAGTGCGCCCGTAGGATTCGGGCCTCACTTTCATATATCTCGCCAAAATAAAGTCTTTTATTGGCTATCATTCTTTCTTTTCCCACTTATACTATTTTACTTACGAGCCTTACTTATATCACTTCGATGTTGTTTATAGAATTCTAAATTGTTTACAACATAAATATTCATTCATATAGCACAGGGTATAACATATGGTAAATAATTATAGAACATCACATCTAGCACGTATGAAACATTAGTAGCATAATCATATCACAAACATACAGTACATCAACAGAGAGGAATCAAGGATGCTATGCATGGGTGTCATTTTATTATTTCTTTTATATTCTTTCAGTGTTATCAATGTGATACACATGGGCCCAGAAATCATATCATATCATCAGATCTGTCCTGCTTCAGTCTCATACTGAGCATAACGTTTTGGTTATCTCTAGAGTGATTGGAGTACACCAAGTCCTTCAAAATTTACGGGTATCAAGGACACACATGTCCAACTCATAATGGATCCATCTCATCACAATTCATATTAGTAATCATTTCATAAATAGGACTTGGCTTTACACGATCCTAGTTACACTTCATCTTTAGTCGAAGTATACCAGACTTGCATCGTACGCTTGACGTCAGGCGCGACTCTGATGCCATTGAGAATTTATCCCAGTTATTGTTAGGGAGTCCCTAGTACATGAGTAGCAGAAATACAAGGATTCCTATAGGATTTGAAAAGCGCCATGTTTCAAAGCATAAGACAAACACACACAGAAAAAAATTTGTTTTTTAGGATTACCTCTTGAAGAACATCGAAGCATTCGTAGCCTCGTCCTTTAGGAGTCCACACGAGCACTCCCACCAGAATCGCAACACTTGCCAACTGCTAGTTTGATGGTGTGTAGCTCTTGCTTGTGAATTTATGTCTCTGTTTAGTGAACGGCCTATGAGCATCTTATGCTCTATTTATAGGCTTAGGTTTAACCTAATTTGTTCTCTCTAAAGAGTGGGCTCCTTACTCATTCTAAATAAGTTAGGCCCAATAACTTTATTTTAGTCCAACTAAAATAAAACAAAACATTTTCTGATGGGCTTACTCTATGTGTGTGACCCTATAGGTAAAATACACAGTCATATTAATAATAAATTATTTTATTATTAATATAAAATAAGAGCGGCATCTAGCAATGCATCATCATGTCCGAATATTATTTAATATCAACATAACTTATAAGTGATAATTATTTTATATGTTTGTTCCTTTTATCATGATATCCTAATTGGGCCCAAGGCATGGTTGTGTCATCCTTGTACAACCCAATTTATTTTACTTGATACTGGAGTAGACTTGATTCGAATAAATATCTAATATTTATTCTTTCTAGTATGGCCATGCGTTTCCTTAGTCTTACTTCATCAAGTGGCCTATAGATATCACTCCTGTCACATAACAGAGACAAATCCCATCTACATCACTCACATCCCTCTGCATAATTTGTTCATTGCCTAATCACAACCTTTATAGTCAATTGTGTTAAAACAACAAACTCCTCATGTAGGAATTGTAGTGACTTCAGGTTGAAGGACTACATATACCATTATCACATTGAGAATCGTTTATGACATTCATGTAACGATCCATACAACGTTCTCATGGTGGGTCTGTCCAGTACATCATTACTCTTAATGTGTACACGTGTGAAGACTTGATATCATCTATATCTATGATCTGTGAGATCAGGTCATCAGTACACTCATACACTAGTCTCAATGTATTTACATATCCCCATGTAAATACTTACTAAGGACATTTTAGGAATAACTTTCATATGACCTATTACTCCAAGGATAAATACGTTTTAAAACAATTTTAAACTGAAATACTTATTTTATTGATAAGCAGAAAAATGATACAAATGAAAAAAGCATAAAAGCCTGCATGGGGATCGAACTTGAATGTTCTCCTGCCTACCCCACGGTGAAGCTCTAGTTTTCAAAATCATTCATCAAACTTTATGCATATGATGCATGACAATGCACTCAATCTTTTATATCTTTTTATTCTTAAGGCTTTCGTCATGGAGTAAGCTCTTTGTCTTGGCACACCTTTGTCTTTAACACCAGTACAGAGTCTTTACGTTTCTTATTGAGTCTAAAAAGGGTGAAGTAGTGTTTAGGAGGCTTTAGTTCTAATGGATCATGGGCTTAGGTTATTTCTAGGTATATTGGCTTATTTATTTATCCTAATTGGGATATTAATTCTTTTTATTGCTGACCGGAAAAAGTTAAAGTTAATAAATTAATTAAATTAAGGTCCTTACTAATCTAATTTTCCTTAAAGTCTCTAATTTTAATAAGATAACTAGGCTCTTCAAGGTTTTAATCAAACTTATCGTATTTATCTTTTTAATTTAACCTTTTATCAACTTTGGTAATTAAGGACAAAATGGCCCAAACCACATACCTTCATATTTCACACATACCGCCATATCTCATACTTAATTCATATCACCATCTTCACAAACCATTACATATCATCATCATTACATCATCAACTTACCATTTCATCCAACAAGGACCATACCAAGACGTCGCATAAGATTTCATAATCTTTTCATAACACATTCATCTTCACAACTTCAAATGTTATCAACAATGTTGCATGTGTTACCATATTTTGATATACAATCATATTCACAAGTACAAGTCATATCAAAATCTGACATCATATAAGTATAATCATCTAATTATATGTTATGCCATATCTTATAATCTTTTTCACAACATATCAATCACTACTATTCCATATATTTATCATCAATCTTTGTTTTATCAAACCTCAATGCATAATCAAATTTACACATATAAGGAGCATGATGAATCCATAATCATCTAATTATTCACAATCACATTCACAAGTATAAGACATGATAGATCTCACAACCATGCAAGTATAATCATTCAAGTCACGCCATCATGCAAAAATATTTAGTAATATTATTTCTAATCAGAAAATATCTCTTTTTATTTTAGCTTAGAATTCAGGCAAGTACATTCCAAAACATATTCATTCTAATTACTTATGTACTTTTAATTCTCCTTTTACTAACTAATTACTTGGAAATCATAAAAGCATTCCTAATATCCGTGTAGTGTACTTAATATTTCTACATATATCCTTACTATTGCAATATACTTAATATTGTTAAGGCACTATATTCTTTCTTTGGGAACTATAAATTATGACCACTATAGTTAAGTTTTATTCTAATTATACTACCTTAAATAGTAATTCTAGTGTAACTAGTTTATATTTATTTTTCCTTATATCTTTCAAACATGTTTTCTTTTTAGAAAAGAAGACTATATATATGATATTGCCAAGGTAATATGTACTTATTATATAAATACCATTTTTAACTATAATTATATCTTGTTTATATTGCCATAAACTTTACAAGTATTTATAAAAATGCATTATTTATATCTATTTGTAAATATCGTCACTATTAACTGTTTAACGTTGTTTCATATTGTAATTACTAGCATATTGATAACTAGTGTTTAGCTTCGAAAATACTTACTAAATATAAAGTTTCCAAAATCATATATTTTCTTAATATTGCCATTATTTCTTTATAAAACCTACCATAAATTTTTATCCTTCACCAACACATATTTTTATCTTTTTTTTCCTTATTATGATTAATATAACCAACTTCTTTTTATTTTACATGATATTTATTATTATTCTTTTTAATTTAATTATTTTAGGCGTCACGAGCATAAATTTTTTGTTAAAATAAAATAAAAGGAAATATTGACAGAAAATAAGGCGATGCTCATAACATGTGATTTTAGCGACGATTCTCCTGGTTCTTTGGCAGACTTACGAGGCAGAACCTTCGAGGCTTGGTCAGATCATACGTGTAAGTGGCAGGAAGTAAAGAAATAAATAATAATTAATTATAGACCAAATGAAAAATAAATATTGTTGGAACCAAGTCTGGTTTGAAAAGAAAATCAATAATCATCATTAACTGATAAGTCTTGAAAAGACTTAATTATTCCACTATTTATTTAACATAAATTACTAAGTATTGTCTAGTTTTGATATTATTATTTAATAATTTGTTAATAATTCATGTTTTAGTTATTCATTTCAAAAGTATGTTATTTATGTAAGAAACCGATTGAAAATATTAATTAGTTAAGGAATTTTGAATTATTTATAAATTCACTAAGCAGCCCGCATATAATTGCTAGGCAAGTAGCTTTTTATTGGTACAGGAACATGGCGCACTCGAGATAAGAAGAAAATTCCGAGTAAAATCCTACAAATCCGAGCAGGAATTGATAATTCCGAGTGAGTCTTCACAAATCCGACTGAAAGGAGCTCAAATACTGACCAAGCGAGACTTCAGGAAAGCTAACTTAAGAAGACTCCCAAGACACCGACCCCAAAAGAGTCTAAGACCGACTGAGTGAGACTTCAAAGACACCGACTCCGAAAGAGAACAAGGACTCGGAATATTGCATGAAGAACCCGAACGCCAACTGCAGAATACCGATTGAATAATCAACTCGCTCAAGCGAGAGTTAAATTCGCTCAAGCGAAGGTCAAAAATTAGCTTAAGCGAAGCAATCACGCTTGAGCGAGAAAGCCATTTTGTATTACATATTTCCAATTCGCCCAAGTTTCGCCATAACGCTTAAGCGACAAAGTGACACTGCAGTGCAATTCCCGAATTCGCCCAAGCGAGAGTGTAGTCCGCTCAAGCGAGAACCCAGTAGCTGAAGCATAAAGGCAGTAATTTAAACACTGTTCCTTCCCTCCAACAACACACTCGACGCAGTGCAGTTTCCATCTTCCATTGCCTTCGCTTCTACTTGTACCTTAATAATTTAAGTAGTGACCTGTTATTAGTTGGCACTGAGTTGTACATTAGCTAATGATGAGTTGTAATCTGCTAAGAGCTGAGCTGTGATTAGTTAGTTAAGTTTAGTCGTTAACTTAAGGTTTCGAAGTTATCAGTTTTAGTTAGTTAGTTTTTAGATAGAAGCCTATATATACTCATGAACATACTCTGTAAAGAGGACGGAAAAACAGAGACAGAGAATACATAGAACAAATAATACACTTCAATCTCTCACTACATTTGCATCTCTCTAAACTCTCCCATCCATGTCTCTCTGTATTCCTTCGATGAATCCAACGTCGATGGAGTTCTAAATCCCTAAGGTTGGGATTGTGAAGGTGAACAATGGAGTCTTGAAGCTGTGAGCAAGTAGATCGACTTCTAGATCCTGAGGCGAACAAGCTGAGGAGTGGAGCAGAATCGCTGGATTGACAAATCCAGAACTGATGAAGAACTTCGCCAGTGAGGAATCATGGTTGAAGCTTAGGTAACTTCCAGCTTTCTAACTAGTTCAGGCCTAATCAATTTAGGTGAATAGTTAGAGTTCAACCTCCAATTTTGCATTAGATTCTTAGGTTAATCGAGCACTTAAGGAATTAAGGTTCATTGCTTAAGGATTAGTGTTTTTCACCTAAGGAATTAGGGAATAACCATAAGCGGATTGTCCTCTGGATTGTGAAGTTCGATTATACTTATTTGTATGTTTCTTGAGGAAATTGTGAGCCGAAGCAATCTTGACCTGCTTTCTTTTAATCACTTTTCATATTCATCTTAACTCTGTTTCTGAAAATACCAAAAACAACTAGAAAACATTAAAATCATAAAAACCGAATGAACTACCTGTATTTCATGTTGGTTCAGCTTGTACTAGTCCTAGATTGAGGTACTTACCACAATCCCTGTGGGACGATCAAATATTCTACAATTTTAACGACTGGTGCGCTTGCCATAAGTGTAAATCCGAGAGTCATATTTTGTTTTACTAAGATTTTCACTACCAAGTTAATGACTTGGGATTTTAGCATCAAGTTAATGGCGCCGTTGCCGGGGATTGTTGAGTAATATCAACAATCCTTGGACCGGTACTAGACTGAACCATTTTTGTTAGTTTCTGTAGATGTTGTTAGTTGTTAGTAAATTTCGTTGCACGAGTAGGATTTGTTAAATCTTGCTTGAATTGTTGTTCATAGTTACTACTGTTTTGATTTTAGTTGTTTAAACTAACTGTTACAGTAGCCTTGTTTGTAGTTAGTTGTTGCATTTATGTTTTTCCTAGTTCTTTTGGAAAGTGAAAAGTTGCAGGTAATGGATCTTGATGACACCTTAGCAGAGTTTCTTCAATATTCACAAACGTTATGCATAAACCATGTAGAGGAGGTATAACCAATTGAGGAGGAGCCATCGGAGTTAGAAAGGAGTTTAATTCAATTCATAAAAGTCACTCAAACCGGCCTCCAAAATTTTGACAATTCAATCATGAATATTCAAAAGCAAGTGGATTTTATTGCAAAGCAGTTAGCCGAAGAGCAAAGGAATATAAAGGTTGTACGAAGAAAAGACCAATACGAAGAGCCATGGGATGAAGATGTTGGTCTAGCTGAAGAAATTAAGTTTGGGGAAGAAGAAGATCAGTTAGAAAACATTGAAATGGATGAACCTGAACTTGAAGTTGAGGTAGAAACAAAAGAAGAAGAAGAAAATAAGGAAGTTCAGGGATATTTGATGGAAGAAGAGTCAATTGAAGAATGTGAAGAGGAAAGTGATATGGTATATCTAGTGAAGCATTCTTTGATGATTGGAATGAAGAAGATTGGTCTGAAGAAGAACAAGAGCAAAAGTTAACCACATCTTGGCAACACAATATTGATACTGAATTTTTGTTGGAGTCAAGTGTGAACACAGAGGAAGAAGTAGAAGTTCATGCACAAGAAGACTTAACAGGTGTAGATGTTGAGAATATAAAAGAAGAAGAAGAAATTCAGCCATGTTATGAGGAGCGTTTGCTAGTGATGACTACTGCAGCTATAGAATTCAACAGGAAACGTGAATCATCAAGTCAAAAGAACATTGCTTGTGGCATAAAAAGAGGAAGACTAACAAAAAACTGAAAAAGAAAAAGAGTGAAGAAAAGAAAAAGAAGAAAAAGCAGAAAGGTTGGAAAAGAAAAGATTGGAGGAAAGTTATGTTGAACATTAGCTTCAAACATAACAAGGAAAAACAAGGAGTAAAAAGACCAAGAGTGTATGGACATAAGAAATGGGATCCTGGAGGATGAGATGATCTTGTGTTGGTTTCTCTTGTACATAAATAAAATAGTGAGAGACTGAACAGCATGAAGAAAATAGAATCAGATTCCCTCCACGCTTAAGCAAGAGGAAAGTGACGCTTAAGCGTGATCTAAGCGTGACCTTGTATAAGTCTTTTCGCTTAAGCGTGTCTTCTTTTCGCTTGAGTGAGCGTTGGACCTGTTTCTCCTTCCGCTTGAGCGTCATTCCACACACTCAAAGCGTGACTGTGATGCATGACTTTTTCTACACCTCCGCTTGAGCGCTTCAAGCTCACGCTTGAGCGCAATCGGGCCTAAGGATGTGCTGTGCATTTTTCCCGCTTAAGCGAAAGCTTAATGAGCCTGAGCGAGATTGACATGATCGGGCCACTGATACCCACTGATACCCTTTTCGATCAGAAACTTCTCATGGGGACTTTAATAAATGGTTTCTAATTGTTGATGTAATAAACGGGTCAGATGATGAAGGGTGACTTATTTCAGTCAGCCTTTTATCACTCGGATCTCTTATTCCTCACTCCTCACTCAGTGTCGTTCGTTTATGTGTCACTCGGCCTTCTTTTCATGTATTCTGTTGTCCACTCTCACCCGTCACTCATTCCCATACTTTATCTCTTCCTTTCATTTGTTGATTCATTCATTCGTTCTTTCAATCCACCTGAGCTCTTCCTCGGTTTCCTCACCAGATCTCTCTGCATGTGTTGGTTGTTCACCCAGCCTTTCATTTACTCATTCTTTCGTCCACTCATTTTGTCACTCAATCGTCTTCTTCTTCATCCATTCGGTATTCCGTTCACTCGGACCCCTTTGCAGTCGTTCTTTCATTTACTCAGTTCTTCCATTTACTCAGCATCTCTTTTATTCTTTCTTGATTCTTTCATTCACTCGGCCCTTCATTCACCCAGTCAATCTTTCACTCGTCTTTTATTTACTCATTCTTCATTCACTCAGTATTCTTTCCATTCAGTATATCATTCACTCGTTTTATATTCACTCGGTTTATTTCAGTCAGTTTGTTATCCCTTCGTTCACTCGGTTTTTCCTTCATTTTTCTACTCGTCTCTTTCTCTGTCTTTCGTTCACGTATGTTTAATACACATATATTGTCCACTCGACCTTCATTCATTCGTTCACTCTATTTCACTCGTTCTTCATTCACTCTGTCAATCTTCCACTTGTCTTTCATTTATTCGGTCACTTTCACTTATCCACTTGTCTCTCCATCTTGGTCTCTTTCACTTCTGTCACTCTTCATTCACTCGGTCAAGCATTCTCTCGTGTGTCAATCTTTCACTCGTTCTTTCTTTCACTCGGCCTTACTTTCATTCGTTCTTTCTCCCACTCGATTCTCTGTTCACTCGTATCTCACTACAGTTGTTCACTCGTCCATTCATTGTCACACTCGTTTCTCATGCACTTTTCGTTATTTCATTCATTCTTTCACTCGTTCTATGATCCATTTGGTATTCATTCACTCAGTACCCTTTTCATTCAGTATTTTATTCACTTGTTCTTTCAATCTACTCTTTCTTCTTCGTTCCTTCACACACCTCTCTGTATTTTTTGTTTCCCCCACTCGGAATCTCTTTCACGTGTCTCTTTCTGTAGTTTTTTTTCATTCACTCGGTTTCTCGCTAGATCACTCGGTTTCTTTCGGGTTCGTTCACTCGTTTTTCCATTTTTCGACCACTCGTTGTTTGTTCATTCATTTTTTCATTTCTACCCGGTATCATCCACTCGGTATTCATATACTTGTTGTTTCATTCCACTTATTTTCTTCCTCGGTTTTTTTATGCTGTATTTTCCTTCTTCATTCACTCGTTTTTCATTCATGATTGTCACATTCGTATTTCCAGTACTCAGTTTCCTGTTATTTAGTTTTTTTTTCTTCGTTCACCTGGTGTTCGCATCACTCGGTTTCTCTTTGTTTCCATCTCATACAATTCTATCATTCTTTCATTTCTTCGACCGATTCCTTTCTCGATGTTATTCATTCGGTAGTTTGTTATTCAATTTTCCATTTATTCTTCCACTGGCTTGTGCATTTACTCATCTCCTTCATCCAGTCAGTATACCCTTCACTCATCTCCACTCGGAATATTCTCAGTCGTTCTCCCATTCATTCTTTCATCTACTCGTTTTTCTCACCCATCCTCAATCCACTCGTTCCTCAATTCACAAGTTCGCCATTCCACTTGTTATTTTATTCACTCAGCTTTGCTCTCAATTTTCCGTTCGTCTTTTATTCATCGGTTCTTCCATTTACTCGTTCCTTCTCTGCACTCGTTGTTTTGTTTACTCTTCCACTCATTCTTTACCACTTAGTATCTCCATCACTCGGTATCTTTCATCCACTCGGCCTTCCAGTTACTCGGCGATTTGTTCGCCTGTTTCCCTCACCGTTTCCTTCCCCGACCTCTTCCACTCGGTATGGTTCTTTCACTCATTTTTATTTACTCGGTCCCTGTCTTCATTCGTTCTTGATCCACTTGGTATCTATTTCATTCGATCTTCCGCCTTCAGTCTGTCACTTTTATTCTTCATCTGATCTCTCATTTTGACACACACTCGTCTCGTATTCACTCATTGAACATTCGTCTTTCTCTCTCTCGGTATCTCTTTCTCAGTCTTTCTCGGTCTTTTATCTATTCGGTATGTGAGCTTTAGCAAGAGTACCATATTGATGATACCTGATGTTGTGTTTGGCGCTTGAGCGTGATTTGACACGCTTGAGCGAATACCATACCTGATGCTTTATTTTTTAAATTGGGCATTGGCATGCCAATATTTCAGCGTACTCACGCGTATTGTAGGAGAAGACACGTCTTCTAATTTCTGAGAAAGTCCAACCAGGTACTTCCCAAGCACTGCCAGTCAGGTAAAAGGGAAGTATTCTAGTACCCTGACTCCTTATTTGATTTTTCGATTCTTTATTTGATAAAATATGTTAATTATATTTAATTTCAAATCCATCTTAATAATTTAAAGTTTGCTAATTCTTAGGCTTCAGTCAGATATATTAATTAATCAATTTTTGTTTAACTCATCATATCTGCCCCTAACGATTTTTCATCATTAATTCAAATTGTTTACTCGGCATGCTAGTTAGCAATCTGAATGTATGATCTTACATTGAGTTTGGGGACATGACTGGCTGATTAACTATTATATTCATAGCTTTTGAGCCTGTTTTATCCTTTTCCGAGTAAGCTTGCATGCTAGTTAGTGAGACAGAATTTGCTTCAGTGCTTTCTAATTGTTGTATGTCAACCAATCGGAAATGATGGAGGCCTTCTTTGTTAATTTAGCCAGGGCCAAAAATAGCCTTCCTAATCTATTAAATTATCCTTTGACCTAATGATTATGTTTGAGCCTGAAACCTTTCATTCTGTTTATATACCTAACGTTACAAAGCCTATTTATCTAAGAAAAACCCGACTGAATTACCCCTGGATGTTCCACTGGTGAATTGCTAGGTTTTTGCTTATTGCTAGGGACTAGCAATTTCTAAGTTTGGGGATGAAGAGTGTGCCTAACAGTAATTAAGGACACACTCCGACCTTAATTATGGATGAATATATAGAAAAATAAAAGGAAGAAAGGCAAAGCCGAGAGAAAAATGAATAAGTCAGAAAAGAAAAAGAGGTGCAAAGCACCACAAGAAAAAAATTTCGATTGAAAAAAAAAAGATCCGAAGGACTGAAAGAAAAAGAAGGTGCAAAGCAGCATGAGTTATTAAGTAGCATTCAGTCGGAAAAGTTAAGAGAGTTGTTAGTAGAGGCAATTAAGTTAGAATTGAGGCAAGGCATCAGTGGATACATCTTGTAACCTATCTATGACTCGGAAAAACAATAATTGAGCCTGTAGCCAAGCCTCATTATAAGCTTAAAAAGCCCTTACTGATCTGATTATGTTGGCATATGGTATGACGTATAGAACTATTGCAAGCCTATGTTTATCTAACAAGTATGCAGGTGCTGAGTGCATTTTATTCACCTTACACACCGAGAGAAGAGTTAAACACCGACCAGTGAGGAAAGCATCAGCAGCTTGTCTTCCAAAGGAGGTGTAAGTTTTTATACTTTTAGAAATTGTGTGAAGAAAGCATGATCGGTATTCATTAATTATAGTATGAATTAAGTTAAGGAAAGGTTGATTGTGTTAGATAACAGCTTGTTAGTTAATTAATCTGAATAATTGCTTGAGGACAAGCAAGATTTAAGTTTGGGGATGTGATAAGTCTTGAAAAGACTTAATTATTCCACTGTTTATTTAACATAAATTACTAAGTATTGTCTAGTTTTGATATTATTATTTAATAATTTGTTAATAATTCATGTTTTATTATTCATTTCAAAAGTATGTTATTTATGTAAGAAACCGATTGAAAATATTAATTAGTTAAGGAATTTTGAAGTATTTATAAATTCACTAAGCAGCCCACATATAATTGCTAGGCAAGTAGCTTTTTATTGGTACAGGAACAGGGCGCACTCGAGATAAGAAGAAAATTCCGAGTGAAATCCTACAAATCCGAGCAGGAATTGATAATTCCGAGTGAGTCTTCACAAATCCGACTGAAAGGAGCTCAAATACTGACCAAGCGAGACTTCAGGAAAGCTAACTTAAGAAGACTCCCAAGACACCGACCCCAAAAGAGTCTAAGACCGACTGAGTGAGACTTCAAAGACACCGACTCCGAAAGAGAACAAGGACTCGGAATATTGCATGAAGAACCCGAACGCCAACTGCAGAATACCGATTGAATAATCAACTCGCTCAAGCGAGAGTTAAATTCGCTCAAGCGAAGGTAAAAAATTAGCTTAAGCGAAGCAATCACGCTTGAGCGAGAAAGCCATTCTGTATTACATATTTCCAATTCGCCCAAGTTTTGCCATAACGCTTAAGCGACAAAGCGACACTGCAGTGCAATTCCCGAATTCGCCCAAGCGAGAGTGTAGTCCGCTCAAGCGAGAACCCAGTAGCTGAAGCATAAAGGCAGTAATTTAAACATTGTTCCTTCCCTCCAACAACACACTCGACGCAGTGCAGTTTCCATCTTCCATTGCCTTCGCTTCTACTTGTACCTTAATAATTTAAGTAGTGAGCTGTTATTAGTTGGCACTGAGTTGTACATTAGCTATTGATGAGTTGTAATCTGCTAAGAGCTGAGCTGTGATTAGTTAGTTAAGTTTAGTCGTTAACTTAAGGTTTCGAAGTTATCAGTTTTAGTTAGTTAGTTTTTAGATAGAAGCCTATATATACTCATGAACATACTCTGTAAAGAGGACGGAAAAATAGAGACAGAGAATACATAGAACAAATAATACACTTCAATCTCTCACTACATTTGCATCTCTCTAAACTCTCCCATCCATGTCTCTCTGTATTCCTTCGATGAATCCAACGTCGATGGAGTTCTAAATCCCTAAGGTTGGGATTGCGAAGGTGAACAATGGAGTCTTGAAGCTGTGAGCAAGTAGATCGACTTCTAGATCCTGAGGGGAACAAGCTGAGGAGTGGAGCAGAATCGCTGGATTGACAAATCCAGAACTGATGAAGAACTTCGCCAGTGAGGAATCATGGTTGAAGCTTAGGTAACTTCCAGCTTTCTAACTAGTTCAGGCCTAATCAATTTAGGTGAATAATTAGAGTTCAACCTCCAATTTCGCATTAGATTCTTAGGTTAATCGAGCACTTAAGGAATTAAGGTTCATTGCTTAAGGATTAGTGTTTTTCACCTAAGGAATTAGGGAATAACCACAAGCGGATTATCCTCTGGATTGTGAAGTTCGATTATACTTATTTGTATATTCCTTGAGGAAATTGTGAGCCGAAGCAATCTTGACCTGCTTTCTTTTAATCACTTTTCATATTCATCTTAACTCTGTTTCTAAAAATACCAAAAACAACTAGAAAACATTAAAATCATAAAAACCGAATGAACTACCTGTATTTCGTGTTGGTTCAGCTTGTACTAGTCCTAGATTGAGGTACTTACCACAATCCCTGTGGGACGATCAAATATTCTACAATTTTAACGACTGGTGCGCTTGCCATAAGTGTAAATCCGAGAGTCATATTTTGTTTTACTAAGATTTTCACTACCAAGTTAATGACTCAGGATTTTAGCATCATTAACCAGACCCCAAGATTTATTAATAACATACATGAAGACATTCAAATTTTAAAGGAAGTCTGCCCATGTGTTATCTAACCTATTCAATTAAGTGTTTTAGGATACAAATATTAAAAGTACACAAGTTACTAATGAAAGGGGGAGTCCATCAAGACAAAAGTCTAATTTGAGTTATACAAGAAATTTCAAGAAAAGTTTGATTTTAGACTTTGCTCAAAAAGAGTCTGATTTAAGTACGCTCAGACCTTTGGACTACTAATCAGACCTCAGACTTCTAAAGAAACAAAAACCTTTACTTCAAGCTCACATCTAAGAATGATCAAAGTCCATTTTGATGATGCTTTGAGCTATGTGTGTATCAAGGAAAACTACACTTATCATCAAAAGAAGAAAGGAGATAAAACAGTGAAACAACCAAAGCTCTCTTGGGAAGAAACTAATGTAGCTTGTAACATCCCAGATTTGAAAGAAAATAAATTTATTGGCTATTGATAATTGATTATATACGGCCAAATAAGTATGGGAGATCTCGTTAGACATTAGAGGTGAATTGTCGGTAAATTAAGACTTAGCGGAATCAGGTGATTTAACGGATGGTGTGGGACTCACTTGGTCAAATTAAATATTTGCTGGGTCTAGAATGTTTAGAAAATTATGGTGGTTAAGGTGGTATAGTTAAAATAATTTTTAGTGTTGAGGGGATAATTAATTGAACACAGCTTATATTATTAAACGGGGAATATACGAGCCAAATAGAATTAAAAGAAAACCAAAAATCCAATTCCTTCCCTCATTTCCACCGTAGCCCTTTTCTTCCTCTCCTTTTCATTCCTTTAACCATTGGATAATGGGATCTATGGACCATTGGAAAAAGTAAATGGATACATGATTTTAACCATTGGACAATGTCCAATTATTAGTCAAATTCCTTCTCTCTTCCTCTCATTTCGGTGGAGACTTCTTCTTCTTCTCTATATTCACTTTTTCTTCTTTTTCTTCTCCTTCCTCTCCACCAAAACTGTGGTCTCCCTCTTTGTCCCCCATTCTCCATCAAAAATTTCATTTAAGCTTGGATTTGTGAACATCAAGTGGGACATGGGAGCTTTGCTTGGAACATCCTCTTCTTCCTTTCTCCCTATTCTTGTTTTGGACATTAGCATGAGCTTGAAGTAAGGGTTCTTGCCTCATTATCATTTTACTTATGGACTTGTATTGGCTAAGCTTGAAATAATAATGTTTAAGGTTATGCATGTTGAGGGAAATGTTGAAACCCTAGGCTTGAATAGTTTGGAAAACGATTATTGATCTTGGTTTTGTAGTAATAAATGGATGAGGGTTTTGTCTCTATAATGAATCATGGAAAATAGTGGATGTTGATAGTTGTTGGGTAATTTTAGAGAAAACCCCAAGCGTTGATGATTTGAGGACTTTAGCTAAGTTGATGATTTTGATAATTATGGATGTCTTAGAATGGTGTATATGAGAGGAATGAATTTTTAGAATCATTTAGATTGATTAATGAGGTTGATGATATATGCATGTAAGTAGATATGATGATTTGAGGAATTAATCTTAAGAATGGGTAAATGATAAGCAATGTTGAGTGTTGTTATTGGTGATAACAATAATGGTGGATGACCATTGATAATGGATACTTGACTTGATAAAGTCTTGGGCTATGATAAATACCACAAGAGTTTGTTGATTAGTGATGGTTTTAAATGGAGCCAAAAGGCTTCTAGTGAGTTTGAATAAATTGTGATGATAATTGAGTGATTTGTATGAGATATTGGATGCCTTGTGGATAAGGAATATGATCTTTTGATTGTTGGGTTTGTTTAGCCCTTAAGATTTAGAGAATCTTGGCGTTGGGAAAGGAATTCCCGAAGCCTAACATAGGCATATGAATTTGGAGTATAGACAAGTCTAGGACTTGATCATGAGTTTAAGAGATGATGTCTTATGATGGTATATTAATAGCATGTATATGTATGTTTATGATAGGATTGTGTTTCAGATGATGATATAGAATGATCGAGGCAATCAGAGCATTTGGATTGTGGTTCTTCTCTCGAGGTAGGAGAGGAGTTTACATTTCAATTGCATGAGTGATTAATTGTTAATTATGTTTATGTGTGAACTTATGCAATGCCTTGCCATGAATGTATTGTATGTTTGAATTGCTGAAGTGATGAATGATGGCTTGGCTTATATTGATTGTTATGAAAATATATGTATATATGATGTTAATGATAAATGTTTGATAGTCCCTTGGTTGGACATGAATAAAATGATGGTTAAAATCTATGAATGAATAAGTTAAATAATATGCAGAGGGTTGTTTTAAGATGAGTGGAGTAGTGATGAGAAGTGTTTTTAAAACCTTTATCATATAGTTGATGAATTAGGATTTAAAATGGTGATGTATGGATTGTTGAATCAAGTCCTAAGCATACGACTTAATGTGTGAGAGAGGTTAGTTTAAGCCAATTTTATGTTGGAAGGATATTAGCACTTGGGAAGAAGTAAAAAACTTGAGTTTTTGGATGTGTAAGGCGAATCTCGCTCAAGCGAAATGGGATCTCGCTCAAGCGAGAGTCCCCTATATCAGGAGGGTGGCCTCTGGCCCAATCTCGCTCAGGCGAGAAGGAGTTTCGCTCAAGCGAGACGCATGAAAAATGGAATGGTGAGCTACTGGGCAAATTTCGCTTAAGCGGGCGTGGCCGCGCTTGAGCGAGTGAAATAGAGATATTGTTACTGGATGATTTTCGCTTGAGCGAGATGGCTCGCTCAAGCGAGATCGTGACCTGATACTCCAAGACTTCTTTGCTCAAGGAGAATTTTGGACGCTCAAGCGACCCACTTTAATCTCGCTCAGGTGAATGTGAGTCTCGCTCAAGCGAGCGAGCATGAAAACATTACTGGGAGTATTTCTCCTACGCCAGAGGGCTCGCCCAAGCGAGCGATGTTGATCTCACTCAAGCGATAGTGAATCTCGCTTGAGCGAGTTGCCCAGAATTGAAATTTAGTTCATTTTCGTTGTATTAGGCTTATGTTGGACCCTTTCCTTTGTGATATGAGATGATTGAGGGGGTGTGTGAGGGGAAATATAATGATGATATAACATGGTGGTGATTGGGATTGATTGGCACATTGGAATTAATTGTTTGTGATGTATTTACCACAATGGAGTAGTGAAAGGATGATAATGAGAATATGATGGTGGGGTTATGAGATATACCCTTGAGTGAATATGGACCCTATGAGAGAATGATTAAATTACGAGGTGATTTGTTATAAACCAATGAATCAGAAATGACAATGATAATGTGTAATAATAAATGATGTGGTGGATCATTTCCTTGAGTAAAGGATGATCGTTATTATTGATAAATTGTTGTGTATCATTGAGAGTGATATAAATATGATCTTGTACGTGTGGTTTGAATTATATTGACGAAATGTTGTGAATGTCACACCGATAAATATAGATGAAACAATGGTGATGAATAATAAGATGAAAACCCAGTAAATGAAAGTGTGGTAATATTGATGAATACTATGTAATGTTGTAATGCCATTGTGGTTGATTGTAAGTATTGACTTGTGTGAATGACATGAAATATATATATATATATATATATATATATGAAATATGTTGAAATGAAATGCCACACTTAAATCTTAAAAACAATGGCTAAAACCAACAATGATAAAATCCACTAAGGTGTGTATAGTGGTGTTGGTGATATGATGATGAATGATGATTGATGAGTGACATTTAGGATGCACAGTGTGAGGAATGCATTTGATTTGCATTGCATTGCATCCATGGCATATCATAGCCTCCGATGTTGGAACGTTAGGGGAGTTCCCCTCGGCCGACTAGTGGGAGGGTGGCTCAGTGCAATCTTTGATGAAAGGAGATTTTCTTCAATTCCTTATTCAAAGGATTTAACTCTTAATACCAATATTGAAGAATTGGATCAAAGCTTGATTGATCAAGGATCAAATGTTCAAACTCTAGATGAGAATGATGCTTCCATATCACAACCTAGAAGAAGTAAAAGGGCAAGAAAAGAAAAATCCTTTGGCCCAGATTTTCATGTGTACTTAGTTGAAGGTACAAGAGATTCTATCTTAACAAAGTTCTCATATTGTTATAATATAGAAGAAGATCCATTGACATATCAAGAGGCTATGAGGTCTCAAGATGCTGCTTTCTGGAAAGAAGCAATTAATAATGAGATGGAATCCATCATGGGAAATAACACATGGATTTTGGTTGACTTACCTCCTAAGTGTAAACCAATAGGATGTAAATGGATTTTCAAGAAGAAAATCAAAGCTGATGGAACTATTGATAAGTTTAAAGCACGTTTAGTGGCACAAGGGTTTAGACAAAAACCTGGAATTGATTATTTTGATACATATGCACCTGTGGCTAGAATCTCCACTATAAGGTTATTAATAGCACTTGCTGCCATTCATAAACTTGTGATACATCAAATGGATGTCAAGACTGTATTCTTAAATGGAGAATTAGAAGAAGAAGTGTATATGAAGCAACCTGAAGGTTTTGTTATGGAAAACCAAGAACACAAGGTCTGTAAATTGATTAAATCCTTGTACGGATTGAAACAAGCGCCAAAACAATGGCTCCAAAAGTTTGATGATGTTGTATTATCAAATGGTTTCAAAATAAACAATTCAGACAAGTGTGTGTATAGTAAATTTAATGACAAAGGTAATGGTGCCATAATTTGCTTGTATGTGGATGACATGCTGATTTTTGGAACAAACTTAGATCAAGTAAATTTGACCAAAACATTTCTATCATCATATTTCTTCATGAAAGATATGGGAGAAGCTGATGTCATCCTAGGTATAAAAATTAAGAGAGATAATGAGAAACTTATCTTGTCTCAATCACATTACATTGAGAAAGTTCTCAAGAAGTTCAATAACTTTGAATGCTCTCTTGTTTCAACTCCTATGGACCCAAGTTTAAAGATGTTACCTAATGGTGGTAAGGCTATTTCACAATTGGAATATGCAAGGGTAATACGATGTTTGATGTATGCAATGACAAGTACAAGGCCAGATATCGCATTTGCGGTAGGTAAACTGAGTAGATATACTAGTAACCCTAGTTTATCACATTGGCAAGCTGTACGTCGAGTACTTAAGTACTTAAAGAAAACTATTGATTATTGTTTGACATATAATGGTTATCCTTCAGTTTTGGAAGGATATTCTGATGCAAGTTGGATTACAAACCAAGAAGATCACTCTTCTACTAGTGGTTGGGTTTTCCTCTTTGGAGGAGGAGCAATTTCTTGGTCATCCAAGAAACAAACTTGCATTACTGATTCCACGATGGCTTCAGAATTTATAGCTCTAGCTTCAGTAGGAAAAGAAGCCGAATGGCTAAGGAATCTCATGTTTGAGATACCACTATTACAAAAACCAATATCACCTGTAGCAATACATTGTGACAATGTTGCAACTTTGGCTAAAGCTTATAGTCAAGTATACAATGGAAAATCAAGACATATAGGTGTGAGACATAGTTATGTCCAAGGACTTATCAAGGATGGTATTATTACCGTTGATTTCGTTCGAACAAAGCTCAATTTGGTTGATGGTTTTATAAAGGCATTGGCTAAAGATTCCATCTCTAGAATGTCTATTGAAATTGGAATGGAGCCCACAATTAATCACTAGTAAGGGAATCTTAACTTGACGCTTAATATGACATTAAGTCTTAAGTTCAATAAGATTAAATCTCTTATTTGATGATTGAAAGCACAAGGGTGCTTTGGACCTGTGATGTAAGGAGGTTGAATAATTCTTAATTGATTTCTTGAATTTATGTTTTATCGCAGGAACATGTTTTATCTAAGAAATCAACCTATGTAAGTGCGAAGTTTGGCCGCTTCAAGAAGTCAAGGGGCAATGACTTTGATGCACTTATGAATAGATATGGATGCATGGCCCTATTGTGTCAAGTACAACAAGAACATATAGTTTATCTTATATGTAGTTGTATCTTCAAGTTTTCATTATGTATTATATCGGTTCAATCGTTTCGATACCAATAAAATACGATTTCTTGGAATGTATACTCTACTAAGTGGAAGTTCAAGTCTATGTACACTTTCATTTATGTGTAAGATTGTATATATTAAATTTAAGTTTGTGTGTAGTAATTATTTAATACTCTCAAATGGGGGAGGATTGTTAAGATTTGAGAATTAAAATTCTCTGATAATCGATTACCATTATGTGTAATCAATTACCAAAGAGTGAAAACTCTGATTGTGTAACTTTTCAAAATTTGAGATGCCAAATGGTATGACTTTTCAAAGGTGTAATGCCAAATTGTATGACTCTTCAAAAGGTGTAATTGATTACCATTGTATTGTAATCAATTACACGCCTTTTCAGTAAATTTAAAGAGTCTCAACCTTTCATGAAGAGTTATAACAATTCATAAATTTATGTCCCTTTGATTCAGAAGATGTCTGATCAACATCTATATAAAGGGATCCAAGTGCATTACTCAAACACACAAATAAAAAAACACAAATCAAATTTATTTCATCCTTTGTTCTTGTTTTGCAACAATACAAGAGTGAGTATTGTTGTTGAATCTTCTTTATATCTCAAAATCGAATTTCGTGATACCCACACTCTATAGGGATGAAATACTGATTTTAGGAAAGTGCTCTGCATGCCTAGAAGATCATATCAAGTCCTCTAAATTGTTGTTCATCTTTTGGTTTACCCTTACTTTAGAAAATTGTTCCAACAAATGGTTCATGGGAGAAATATTTGCCTCTGGTCAAATTTACTTATAATAATAGTTTATAAAAGTATAATTTTCAACACTTAAATCTATCAATTCCAAATTCTAAACCATGGATTACATCCCTATTCAATTTCTACTCATATTTACTAGCCATACCTAAATTATATCACAAAGGCTTCAATCTATAACTCATTCTCACATCTAAGTCATTCAATCAACCACAATACCTATACTAGACTACCACCACTATTCAATATGATTCATATTGGTTTAATACCTACACATATACATATAACAAAACCTTCCCATAATAACACATTTCATTAATACACTCAGTACCATTTCATAATTCCTAGTCATCACATATGCTATCCATCATCATTATCATGTCATCATTCATTCAAACATATCTAATTATAACCAACCATAATGGCATAAAATTTCATCATACATCACTTCCATAACTCATCAAATATCAAAGCACTCATCATCATCAACCATGACTCATCATAAACATAAGTTATATACCTACACACCAAACATCATAATCATATATACATCAACCAAAACATAAGCTCCATCTAGCTTGACATTTATTTCAGTCTTGCCTTATTTAGTGCTCGCCTTCATGGTGTCCGCCAAATCCCTATCATCAATTACTTTAAACCACAAAAAGGGGGTGAGTGACTGTAATTACAAGTTAATGCAGAAAACACACCAAAAGGAAAAACATAATCTAGCTACCTCCTTATTAAATGCATTACTCATTAATCATAGCTATCATTCACATGTGTATATCTAACATACTTCAGTCACCTAAATTTAATTAATCCAATATCATTTTTTAATCCTTATTAATACCCATATTCACACCACTCAGCTCATATTAGAGCATCCCTTGGTTAATTAGAACAATTCCTTCCATTGAACCATCCTACTTAATTAAGGTGTTAGAGTTTGTAAGAAATAGTGGAAGATTTGTTTGTATGATTAAAATGTGGTGGATTGAGAACATTATAAAATCACTTAACTCACACATGATGTCAATAGTGCTTTTACATACTCTGAAATAAAAAAGGGCACGCAGGCTCCCATAACATGTGGCACCCTTAATCCAATAAATAATATTATAAATAGATAAAGAAAATTTGAATAATTTTTTTGCGTTTAAATAATCTCGTTGGACAAAGAACACCATAATAAAAATTTTAACTGTCAACCCTAGATTTATTTAAAAACCTATCTCATATATGACGATATGAGAAGATTGTAATTTAAATAAATGCCTACTTAAGATAATTAATCACATAATTACTAAACATGTATTTACGAAATATTCAAATTAGAACAAAAGCAAGAATGGATTTTTAGGAATAGGGTTCCAAAAGGACATATTAATAATACTTATCTCTTTTTCTAAGTTAACTCAACATTTCTAAGATCTTATTTTCATGAATCATATCTCATTGCGTAAAATTTACACACCTAGGTGCAACAATACCATGTTATGTTCAAAATACAATTCAAAGTCATCTTAGTATATCAGTAAGTCCACTACTTACAACCTTCCATTTTACTTATGCAATCTCATATATATATTTGAACCTAAAATCAAGGTGTAGTAGTCTCAGTATAATGTAATTTGACAACATCATTTTAACACTTAAACTTAGGACACATTTCAAATATTCATATCATTATTCTTTATTAATTAATTCTCATAATCATGATACCACTACATGCATCTAGTTATGAATAACAATCCTTCATACAACCCATTCATCACAATATTTATCAAATTATAAGAAAAATTTAGCATTGGTCATTCATGATTCAAACACAAAACTCATTGGCTAAGTTCCAATTCAGTGCCATGTATCATCATATATTACTTTGTGATACAATAAGATCATAAGTCCATCCCAAATGATCCTAATATATCAACCAATGTCTTAAGAATATCAAGCCATCATCACAATTATAAGGCATTAAAGTGTAGAATGTCTATACAAAGTAAATGCCATATACAAATAACTTCAAAAATATGTCATAGTCAATTAACTCAAAAATATGCTGGCTAAGACATCTAAGCATCTTCTTCTTCATACTATACCTCATCCCTTCAAAAATCATCACCCGATAACCATGCCCTATGACTGTTAGTCCTAAATTTATAGTTATTTTTATAATAAAAAGTGTGATAAAATAAAATAAAAATTAGTTTAAATAGAAATAAAATTAGGTTTAATTGCAAATAAATAGAAGTTATTAAATTATGACTTGACATGATCTATTTCTCTCATTTTTTTAGTGATTAATAAAGGCTAGAAGTGGAACATTTATGTAAGTCAGAGGGCGGATACGTAGCATCAACCCCACGCTCAGCATCAACATTTAGACCCTGACGCGTAGCGTCAGGTGCTATATGTACCCCACTAAGGTTTTCACTCAGAAAAAGGGCCAAATAATTATATGTAATGGCCAATCCGCTACAGACTAATGGCATAAACGCAGTGGGGAACAAGGATTAACATTTGTCTGTGTATTATTAGAACAATAGTAGAAGATCATGGTTGAAAATCAAGAAGGATTAATAGAGTCTGAGTTAGAGACTTAACGCGCAGTGCCACAGCCATGAGGTCCAAACTCTTCCATTATAAATAGGGCCATTTGCCAAGGATTTCATCATCCCATAGCATCCAATTTAGAGCATTTCACCCCACTCTTGAGCTTTGAGTTGTGAAAACAGCTTCCATATACTTGAGATTAGTGTTTTATGTCTATTTTCCTTTTGTGTTATGAAGTCCTTTGTCAAGTTCAAGTTATTGTTCATCGTGTATCCACTTGTAAGTTTTGTTTTTACTTTCACCATGTGTAACTACTCTATTTATGTTGGAAGTGGTGAACCAATCTAATTATGATGTTGTGATTATGTATATTGCATGTTATGATTCAAGTCTCATGTTAGTATTTCAATCTTTTATTAGTATGAATTTCAAATAGGAGAATGATTTTCATGCATGTTAAAATGACTTTTAACAGAAGTAAAAGTTAAAATACCCTTAATATACTAATTACTAGGGATAAAGTTGGTAAATATTGTTGTGTTAAGGCCAGGCTTAAAGCAAGTTTTTACTAAGAAAACATCTGAGGGATCAGAATTTATGATAACTATTTAGAATTTATTCACCGAGGGATCGGGTTTAATGATTTTCAGCTACAATGACATAAACTTGATGATTAAATATGCATATTTATAGTTACTTCGTTATATTTATAGTGCATGGATCCTAATTCTAACATAGTTTGTTATCATGTTTTATATCTCAAGTATTGGAACTGTAATTCTGAAGTATTATTTTTACAGTTATTTTATAGATAGTTTTACAATTTTACATTACTTTTGATCAATGTATAAATCAATCTTGGAATTTATGAATAATGTACAAAATTGTATATGAAATATTCTTTTGTTAATAAGTATTGATACTTTCACCATCAGTAAATAAAAATTACTGTCTTTTACTGAAACCATCAATCCTTGTGGGAACGATATCTATAAATTCTGAAAACTACAATAATAAATTGGTGAGCTTGCCAAACATCCAACAAGTTTTTTGGCGCTGTCACGGGGGATTGATTTGATTTTCAGTAACAGTAAATTTTAAATTATTGTAGTAAAATTTCTTTACTTTTTAACTTAGGTAAATTTCATTTTTACTTTTTGTTCATACAATTATCTACTCACTTTTACTTCTTCTTTAATTATTCTTGTTACACTAACCTTTTCTTTTTAGTTTATGTATGCAAACTTGATCTTTTGCAGGAAGACTCTTCTTTGATCCTAAGATCAAGAAATTTGTAAAAAAACTTAGATCTTTAAAACCCAAAACACAAACTACTTCTTCTTCAACTTCATCTTCTTTTCATAATTTTGAAAATTTTAAAATGGTGGAGAATAAACCAGACAGACTTTGGGACATTTTGTTGCTATTCATGGACCACCTTGTGTATCAGGAATGTTTCAAGGACCTGTTGCAATGATGGAGATTAAACCTGCTACATTGAATATAATTCAAAACAATCAATTTGCCGGTTTAAATCATGAAGAATCGTATGAGCATCTAACTATTTTTTATGAATTATGTAGAACAATTGGTTTTGAACCCAATCAAGAAGAAATTATGTACATGAGATTATTTCCTTTTTCTTTGGTTGGGAAGGCAAAAGAATGGTTTAAATCTTGTCCCCCTAGTAGTTGTACAAACTGGTCCTGATGTCGAAAGAAAATTTTTGGAAAGGTTTTATTCCTCTTCTAAATATTTTGAAGCTATGACAGCCATTCACTCATTTTCATAAAACCATGACAAGTCACTAAGAGAAGCATGTGAACGATTCAAAGCATCGCTGAGAAAATGTCCAAACCATAATTTAGATAATGGTGGAAAGGTAAGAATCACCTATCATGGTTTATTGCCTCAGTTTAAGATGATGTTAGATGCATGTGTAGGTGGTTCATTAATGAACAGAACAGCTGAGGAGGCAAGAGCTACAATGGAGTCCATGTCTACTACTGACAAACAAGATAAACATGAGAGAGGTAATGTTTCTAGGAAGCCAGGTATGTTAGAGTTAGGAGTGAATGATGCGGTCCTAACATAATAGAAATTATTGACACAAAAAATTGAAGCAATGAACAAGCAATTGCAAAAACTACAAATTGCTCAAGTGTCATCACAACCTCCTGCTCAGTTGAAACAGCGCATACATTGTATAGGTGAACAACCTTATGGATATTGTGTACCTGATGATAATGAACCTGAGCAAGCTAACTTCTTGAATAACCAGAGATAACCTGTCGGTAATTTTCCTTTTCATTCTAGTAGTTATTTTCCTAAAAATTACCAACAGGGCTAGAAGAATCAAAATTAATAGACCTCCCAATAATCAGCTTCCATAACAACCACTTTATGATCAAAATGCTAGGCTGACAAGGATAGAAGACTTTATCCAATAATTGTTGCAATATATGCAAACAAATAAAGCCGCATAAAAAGTGTCGGATTTACAATTGGGTCAGCTAGCAAAGGAAGTAACTAAAATAAAAAGTTTTAGTTTTTCTACCAATACTTAGGCCCGAGGGAACAATGTAAAGCTATTTTCACTAGGAGTGGTAAAATTGTAGGAACTGATTGTAAAGAAAGTTGTAAAGAGAGTAAAGAGAATGAAGAAAAAGAAAAGAGTGAAAAGAAAGAAAAAGAGAAACAAGAAAATATCTCAGGATCACAATTCCATTTTTGTTTCAATTTTGGAGTAAATGAACTTCTAGGTGTGGAATTGTATTAGTAATTCTTTCAGAACCATGACTTGTCATATGAGTTTGAATTTCATATTTCCGTATGTTAAAAGAAGTATAAATATCTTCATAGACCAAATGCTCATTAATGAGTACAACATCCTCAGAATTGTAACCTTCCCATGGCATATAAGCTACTAATACATTTTTTCCCAAAGAGAGTTCGCCACCAACTTTAAAAAGAAGAAGTAAAAAAATCAAAAAACAAAAAAAGAAAAAAGAAAAAAATAATATCTAGGTCAAACACCTCCACTAAGGGATCTGTCTTATCCTCATGCACCTTCAAGAAAGGATAAGGAAAGAGAGTATAATAGATTCCTTGAGATTTTTAAGCAGTTACAAATAAACATTCCATTCTCTTTCATTAGAACAAAGGCCAACATATACAAAGTTTATGAAGGAACTACTCACAAAGAAAATAAGGTATAATGAAGAGATTTTTAGGACATGCTGGGTTTTATTGAAGGTTCATTAAAGATTTTTCAAAAATTGCTAAACCTTTGACAAACCTCTTGAACAAGGATGTTCAATTCAAATTTGATGATCCATGTCTTAAAGCTTTTAATTGTTTAAAAGAAAAATTGATCTTTGCTCCTGCTATTATTGCTCCTAATTGGAATCTACCCTTTAAATTTATGTGTGACGCAAGTGATTATGCTATAGGAGCTATTTTAGGTCAAAGGCATGAAAAGATTTTTAGGGTAATATTGCTAGTAAAGTTTTAAATGAAAATCAAGTAAATTGTGCAACCACTGAGAAAGAATTACTAGCCATAGTGTATGCCTTAGAAAAATTTTGATCATATTTGATAGGCTAAAAAATAATTATTTTTACTGACCATGCAACTATCAAATATCTTTTGACTAAAACAGACTCTAAGTCTCGGTTAATCCAATGGATTTTACTCCTACAAGAATATGACCTTGAAATTAAAGATAAAAAGGGTTGTGAAAATGTGGTCATTGACCATTATCCAGATTGATAAACGATGAGGTCACTGCCAAGGAAAATGAAATAGAAAAAGAATTTCGTGATGAGAAATTGTTTGAAATAGCAAAAAGACCATGGTTTTCTGACATGGCAAATTTTAAAGTAGCGTGAATTCTTCCTAATGATTTAACTTGGCAGCAAAGAAATTTTTTTTCAAAGATGCCAATCATTTTGTTTTGGATGACCCTCATCTATTTAAAATTAGTATGGATAAATTGTTACGAGGATGTGTGCCTAAATGGGAAATAGATGATATATTGTGGCATTGCCACAAATCTCCCTATGAAGGCCATTTAATGGAGAGAGAGCTGCTGCAAAGATCCTCCAATCAGGTTTGTACTGGCCTTCTATATTTAAAGATGCTCACTCATTTGTACAATCTTGTGATAATTGCCAAAGAACAAGGAACATATCAAGGAGGCAAGAAATGCTTCTCACAAACATATAAGAGGTTGAGGTATTTGATTGTTGGGGAATTGACTTCATGGGACCCTTCCCCAACTCTCAATCTAATCAATTTATCCTTTTGGCAGTTGATTATGTTTCCAAATGGGTGGTATTAATTGCTTCACCTAATGATGATTCCAAAACCATGGTGAATTTCTTAAAAAAAATATTTTTTGTAGGTTTGGAACATCAAGAACTTTGATTAGTGATAGAGGTTCACATTTCTGGTGTTACAACATTATGGTGTAAGACATAAGGTGGCCATAACGTATCATCCACAAACTAATGGTCAAGCAGGGATTTCAAATAGGGAAGTGAAGAGAATCTTGGAAAAGGCTTTGTCTTCTTCAAGAAAGGATTGGTCATAAAAACTTGATGATGCACTCTGGGCATATAGAACTGCATTCAAAACCCTATTGGCCTTTCCCCTTTTCAGATGGTTTATGGAAAAGGTTGTCACCTTTCTGTGGAAATGGAGCACAAAGCATACTAGGCACTTAAGTTCCTCAACTTTGATCAAACACTGCAGCAAATAAAAAGAAGTTGTAATTATTTGAGTTGGAGGAAATGCGAAATAATGCTTATGAATCATCCAAGTGCTATAAAGATAAGGTGAAGGCTTACCATGATAAGAAATTAAGGCAAAGGATCTTCACACCAAGTCAGTAGGTCGTATTGTTTAATTTAAGATTAAAATTATTTCTTAGTAAATTGAAATCTAAATGGCCAGGCCCATTTGTGATTAAAGTGGTTAAACCATATGGAGCAATTGAAATTGAGGATCCAACTTCTAAAAGATGTTGGATGGTTAATGGACACAAGTTGAAACCTTGTTTGGGTGGTGAGATCAATAGACTCATCACCATTTGTTACTTAACAGATTTGTGATTTGCAGGTAATGTCAAGCTAGAGACAATAAATCAAGCGCTCAATGGGAGGCAACCCATTATTTCCCATATTGATTTCTTTTTAAATTTAAATAAAAAATTGGTGTGTTTTGATTAAATTAATAATTTTGGGAATAAAAAAGGTTTAAAAAAGCTTAAAATAGGGTTTTAAAATTAAAAATGAAGAAAATGGGAAATTTAACCCTGACACGTAGCGTCAGAGCCACGAGTAGCATACGATTAAAATTTCAAACCTGACGCGTAGCGTCAGGTTTTGTGTTCAGTTTTTAAAAACTGAAGCCCATTCACAGAGAAGCCCATTCTTAAATTTTAAAAAACCTACATTTACCTCTTTGTACTATATTTCTTCAGAACCCTAAATTTCCAAAACTTAAAATCCTTTAAAAAACCCATATTATCTCTTTTGCATCAACAATCCAAGTAAGTGTTTTGATCTGTTCTCTTTTAATTTTTCATTCTAATTTGTAGAATGCATGAGGTTGGGTTAGTTTAGGAAGACTAGTGACCTATAGGACTGATTGAGTTGCTGTTTTTGATTGAGAAAGTAAAATAGAGGTTGCTGCTACGCAACCCCTAATTTTAAGCGTGAGGAAACAAGGCTGATGCATAGTGTCAGGCCCCTGTTTTCAGATTTTTAATTTTTTATGTTTTTTGTTGTATTTTTTGTTTTTAATTTTTAAATTTCAAAATATGTGTTTTATGTTTTAGATTTTAATGTTATTTTGTTGATTAGATTTAATTTTTTTATGTTAGATTTTATTTTTTAGTTTTATTTTTAAAATGTCATTTCAAATAAAAATGTGTGTTTCTTTTATTTTGTGTGTTTTATTACTATTTCTAATTTTAATTTTTGTTAATATTGTGTGTTTTACTTTTGAATTTTTATTTTTTTAGTCTTTTAATTGTCAATTTAATTTTTCAATAACATTCAGTAATTTATGTGTTTTAATTTTTGTGTTTTAAATATTATTCTTCTAAGGTTTTTAAACATGTTTGTATGTGTGTTTGTTTTCTAATTTTAAAGTAATACATGTATGTTTGTTATGTGAAATATTTTCTTTTTATGCATGTTTGTTAAAATGCTTGTTTTGAATATGAATCATATAGTATTATTTTAATTTTTAAATTAGTTTTGCAGATGGCACCGAAGAAATTCATTCCTACTTCTGGTCCAAAGAGTAGGAAGAGGACTAACACTACTTCCTCTGAGGACCCAGATATACAGGAGCTATAACACCTCGATTTTCCAGACTCAAGTCCTGATGTAATCAAGATAATTAAATAATAAAAATACGAGTAAATCTTTCGCGTTCGAAATAATTTCAAAACACCACCATGACTACATCAAGACTCGAACCACAGAAAACCCAAGGGTGAGATTTGATAATCTATAACTGGATCGTTAAATAGTTTGCCCATAACGGTATACAAAATAATAGAGTTTACAGCGGAAGAAGAATATACATACCGGGCATACGCCTAGTCCCATATATGAAGATATGGAAAAAGGCTCGACAAAGCATGTAATGGTGTATTATAAGCCTAATAGACAACCATTATCTTTTCACATAATTCCATGAACATACAAAGCCTAAGATATATACATATACATATCTATATGATCATACATCATACATCTCCAATATTTATATCCTATAATTGACCATATTCAATTCAACCTCCAAATCATGTATGTCCTTTACTTATTCATGCCTAAGAGGATTATTTAATCATTATTTTATATTCATCAGATGGGTAGAAATTCACTATCCCAAATATTAATACATCACCCATATATACATATAATTCACAATTCATCCATCAATATCAATAAGTAACAATATCACAATATCCATTTTATACACCACTCATTAAATTACAAACGCTGCCGGCCAAGGCATTCCGTTACCACTATTTACCTTCCCAAAAGCTTTACTTTATAAACATTCTCGTCCCATGATATTCCTGCATCAATGCTAAAAAGGAGACCACATGGGAGAGTGAGTTATACATTTCAAATGACGATATGAATACAATTGAAATTATGTGCATATGCATATCAACATCATGTATGCTTTGCTAAACACATCAAGGATCATCATAAATTATTACTTCAACAATATATTCACATTTCATATTCTTTAAACAAGTCATAGCAAAGCAAGCATATACACATCAATTCCAATGCCACAACGGGCCAACATCATCAATATCGACCATTCAGGTCTTTTCTCAAAGCCACCATGGGCTAACATCATTATCGTCAATTATAAAAAATTATGCTTTTTAGCACATTGGGCCATAGCATACACATCGTCATGTTCAATATTGTTTTGTTGTATTCTTATCATTTATTAATTTTTATGTGGTCTTTTAGGTACTCAATTACCCACCTCATCATCACCATACCACAATCTCATTCATTATCAATCATCATCATATTCTGGCATATCTCCATGCTATATGCAAATGCTCTTATGGCTAATGCATATGCACAATGGAATAGACAACAAATGCGGACCCGACTGTAGGAATAAACACCAAATTGTGGGTTGAGCATAGGTGTGCTACTATGCCCCTACTGCAGTAGAAAAATTGTGTACACATATACCTCAATCCATGCATGCTCAACATCATACTTTTACTGGTACCAAACCGCTCTCGCCCATCTGTAGCACTAGTCACCCCGTGACTTGCAGATCTATAATCATGACCTTACTTGCCACAAGTGCTACAGGCCCCTCTCGAACACACATTAAGAGAGTTGTGTCCCATCGGACACTGAGGTAACTTGCTAATCACAGAGTCGCCTGCCCACTGGGCCTGCCACATAGGGTGCCTCATCACCAAACTATGGACAGCTTCGTGATTCCTAGAATCACTAGGGAACAACAACAACAATATACCCGTGCACTGGGTTGCCCTCCCACTGAGCCCGTCTAGTGGAACCCCTAACATTCCACATAGATAGCGTATGATATGCCATGGATGAAATGCAATGCAAATCAAATGCATTTCTCACACTGTGCATCCTAAATGCCATTCATCAAACATCATCATCATAATCACCAACACCACCATACACACCTTAATGGATATTATCATTGTTCGTTTTAGCCATTGTCTTCAAGTTTTATATGTGGCATTTTCATCTCAATACATCATTTATTATACATGCAAGTCAACACTTGCAATCAACCACAATGGCATCATAAACATCACAAATCATCATTAACATCCAATTATCTTTCATCAATACCACCACATAATCATTTAATGGATTTTCTTATCGTTATTCATTGCCATTGTTTCATCACTAGTGTGGCAATGCAATAACTCATTAATACAATTTTAAACCACTTATACAAGATCACACTTGTATAAAATACAATGGCATTCACAATCGTCAATAATAACAAACATCCTTTACTTAAGAAAGAGATCAACACATCGTTCATTATTACATATCATCGATATTATTTCTAATTCATCAATTTATAATAATTATTATGTCATTCAATCATCCCCACATCTATTTCACAGTCCCACAAGGATGTATCTTATAGCACCATTATGTATCCTTTCATTAGTACTCATCATATCATATTATTGGTGGTAAACATTCCTGTGTTCATAATATGTCTTTGGCATATATATACATATAAGATTTCCAATACCTAAATCGATATAGAATACGCCCATGTCATGTCATCATTAAATACCCCATACACATCTCCTCAATTATCTTATAACACAAAGGAAGGGGTCTATCATAATCCCAAAACAAAGAAAATGAAATAAAATTCCATTCTGGGCAACTCGCTTGAGCGAGATCATCGCCACTCGCTTGAGCAAGCTACGCTCGCCTGGGCAAAATTCCTCCAGTGTCATTTTCTCACACGCTTGGTTGAGCGAGGCTTTCCAAGGCCAGTTACTCACTCGGGCGAAAATACTTCAGTATCGATTTCATGCTCGCTCGCTTGAGCGAGGCCCAATATGCCTCACTACTTGCTTAAGCGAGATCCATCTAGAACCATTTTCCATCACGCTTGCTCAAGCGTGGCCACACCCGCTTGAGCGAGATTCGTCCAGTGTGCATCCCTTTGTTGCACACGGGTCTCGCTTGAGCGAGACTCCTCTCCTCGCCTGAGCGAGATTGGGCCAGAGGCCATCCATCGGATGCAGGGGACTCTCACTTGAGCGAGATCCCAACTCACTTGAGCGAGTTAATCAGTACACGCCCCAAAAACTCAAGTTTTTCACTCCCTTTCACATTCCAATATCCTCATAATGTAAAATTACCCTAACTAACATTTCTTATACATTAATTCATGTATTTAGGACTTGATTCATCAACAAGCCATACCTCACCATTTTCAATTCTAATTCATTTAACTACTTAAGGGGATTTTAACACCAATTTTCATCATAGCCACACATATCATTATGCATAATTATCATAAACGCTATTTTACACCTCAAGTGAGTTATCTATTCATAGATTTTCATTACCAATAATTCATGTCCAACAAAGGGACATCCCAATACTTATCATCATATATATATATATATATATATATATATATATATTAATAACATTCAACATAAGCCAAGCCATCATTCATCACATCGTCAATTCAAACATTTAACACATTCATGGCAAGGCATTGCATGAGTTCATACATATACATAATTAACAATTATTCACTCATGCAATTTGAAATGTAAACTCCTCTCCTACCTCGAGAGAAGAACTGAAATCCAAATGCTCCGATTGCCTTGATTATCCTGCATCATCATCCGGAATACAATCCTATCAACAAACACATATATACATGACATCAATAAGCCATTATAAGGCATCACTTTCTTAAAACTTATTATCAAGTCCTAGACTCGTCTAAACTCCAATTCACACGCTTATGTTAGGCTTCGGGAATTCCTTTCCCAAAACCAAGATTCTCTAGGTTTCAAAAAAGGGCTAACTATACCAAACAACATCATTACCTCTCATCCATAAGTCTTCCAAATCATCTCATGAATCACTCAACTATCATCTTAATTTATTCAAACTCATTATAAGCCTCTTGACTCCATTCAAGACCATCATCGATCAACAATTTCTAAATAGCATATATCAAGGTCTAATACATCATCAAATCAAGTATCCATTTCCTTAATCCACTACCAATGGTCTTTAACCATTATTATCATCATCATAGTTGCTAACACTCAAGGGATTCAACTCCTCTAATCACATACATACTTACATGCTCACATCTCCTAAACCTCAAGAATCAATACCAATATTTCAAACACTCATTTCCCCATATAAAATCATTATAAGGCATCATAATCATTTAACTCATTAATTTGGCCAAAACCCCAAAACTATCAACATTTAGGGTCTTTCACACAAATCACCCAACAATAATTAACACTTATCATCTTTATTGATTCATCATAGGTCCACTAACCCACATCCATTTATAACATAAAACCATTATCAATAATCACATTCTCTAACCATCTAACCTAGGGTTCATCATTTTCTTTAACACCCATAAAGCCTAATGTCCATATTTCAAACCTAAGCATCATAAAAATCAATAATGGGGCAAAATGGGTTCAAAATCTTACCTCTCATCCAAGCTCCAAATCAAAACAAAAATGAGAGTGGGAGGAGAGGGAAGATTGTCCATGCAAGCTTCCATGCTCCACAATTGCTTCACATTTCTAAGTTTAGTTGTTGATTTTTGCAACAGAATGGAATGGAGAAGGGGAGTGGATGATTTGCCATGGAGGAGTAAAGGAGAAAAAGAAAAGTAAAGATAGATGGGAGAAGAAAAAGGCTCCATGGTGATAGAGGGAAAGAGAGAAGAATTTTAGTGTAAATTGGGTATTACCCAATGGACAAAAGGGTGCTCCAAGTTGCTTTTACCAATGGTTAATAATTTCCCATTGTCCAATGGATAAAAGGACCAATAAGAGAGAGGGAGAGATGCTACGGTTAAGTGGAAAAGAGGAAATAGGAATTTACATTTTCTCTTAATTCCATTTGGCTCGTATTTTCCCCGTTTATTTACATATGTCGAGTCCGAACAATTATTTCCTTAACACTAAAAATTATTTCAACTATACCACTATAACCACAATAATTTTCTAAACATTCTAGACCCATCAAATATTTAATTTGACTAAGCGGGTCCCACATCATCCGTTAAATCACCTAGTTTTGGTAAATCTTAATTTACTGATAATTCACCTTTAGGGTCTAATATAATCTCCTATAATTATTTAACCATAAATAATTAATTACCATTATTCCATAAACTGTTTTCTTTAAAATTAAGGGTGTTACAGGAGCAAACGGAGCAGCTTGGACTTAAGGATGTCACCAGGTTCAAGACAGATGCGAAGTGGACCAGATTCCACTAGATCAAAGGCAACAGATTGATCTGGGAGAAAATGCTAGACTTAGGAGCCAATGACTACCCTAAGCTGTAGGGTGAGATTTAGAGGAGGGGCTGGGGACCACTATTTTCTCTACCTATTGTAGGAGATCCCATCTTGGTGTTAGAGTTCTATGCCAATGCTTATAGGACGCGACAGGATTTACCTAACATCGGGTAGAGGAAGAACAATTGGGTGGGAGGCAGGCATATCGCTTATGACAAAGATACTATCAGTACCCTTCAGGGTAATCCTTGGGAGTCCCAAGGATGATACTTGTTTCTGGCAGGAGAATAGAAAAAAGGTTGTTACTGAGGATGGTGATCTAGGATTCGACCAAGAGTAGATTGCTCATTTTCTGAGCAAGGAATGGGTCTATTTTAACCTTAGCAAGGTTAATAGGACACCTTCCAACCTTCTAAAGATGCAGCTGACACTGATCACCCAGGCATGGATGTACTTAATGTTCTATAACATTGTACCAGTGACCCACCTTTCCAATTTACCGGTTGATGGATGTTGTCTATTATTTTCCATTCTTCAGCGGCACACCATTGACATTGTTGCTCTCATTTCTGAGCAGATTCATCATTATGCCCTTGGGTATAAGGTGAATCACCCAGTACCCTTCCTACTTATTATTTATGCCTTACTGAAGAGGCAAGGAGTGTAGGAACTCTCTGTAGAGTTCACCAGTTCATCAGGGCGAGTACCCAATGTTCTGGTGAACAGGATTTACTTTGTGCAGCATTGTGAGCTCCCACCTACTGAGGAGGAGGCCCAGTCCAGACCGAGGCGTAGGAGACCACCTCAGGCGGCTTCTAGTGATGTTGTCCTCCAGGAGTTGACTAGGAATAGGATAGACTGGTAACACATGATGCAGATGATGGCTGTTTCCCATAGATCCTATGTTCACTTATATGATTCTTTCTATCAGTACAGGGTTTAGGGAGTAAATGCATCATTCTTGACACCTGTTGAGTTTGCATCTCATGTGGCTTGGCCAGGAGACCAGCCGACATATCCTGAGGGAGGTAGCACATCTGGTGCTCAGGCTAACACTAAGGGTAATACTGCTGAGGAGGAGGATGATGATGGTGACCAGATACAGAAGGAGGATGACTGAGGGCCATGTTTTATTTCTTGCATTTTTATGACCACTTTTACATTTTGCTATTTACATTATATTAGTTTACTTTGAGATTTTAGTTATTCAGTTTGGTGTTTTTATCTTGTGTGGTGTGAAATTTTATTTTTGTGTGATATTTTATTAGGCATGGTGTGATTTTCTTAATTAAATAAAAACAAAAATAAGTGTAACTTTCTTAATAAAATAAAAACAAAATAACTAACTTTTTGATAAAATTGAAAATTTTATACGCTTGAAGTTTTACACAATAAGCCATTTTAAATAATCAAATATTGATTATTATGCAACTAAGACCTTTTTATAAAAACAAATTACAATGTTCATGTTAATAATCAAGCTAATTTCGAAAACCCAGTGAGCTGAGAGTTCTTTAAACACTTTGAGGGTATCGTCATAATTTCTTTCAAATTGATTTTGCTTAATTCTTTGATTTTTGTTGTCATACAGAGGATCCAAAAACATGATCAAGGCACGTTATTGGTAAACACGTGAACTTAGGGCCAAAAAGCTTACCATGGTAAAATGTATTTATCCTTTGATAGCCAATTTTGAGCCTTAAAAATATTTTTTTTGGTACCCCTCACCTATAAATATTTTTAACCATTCCCCTTTATCTGATTAAGTAAAGAGCATTGTAATAATAATGAAAATTCTTTTTGAGTGTTCTTACAAAAAAGGGAGTGAATTTTCAAACTTAATCCTTTTTACCAAAATTATTATATCAGTTGTGTATATATATATAATAAAAAATAAATATATATACAAAATCAGAAAAAGATAAAAGAACTAAGTTAGGGGTATTTGTCAAAAAGGGAAGTGAATTTTGGATCAAGAAAAACACCCTAATCTTACATGAAGTGCTCTTTTATGATTTCAGGTGTTTGCTTTCCAAGAAAAACCATGAATTCATGTAACCGAGCCTCATTACAACCCTTGAAAAGACCTTGTGATTCTTGTTTGATTCTCTATGGATAATAATTGATAAGATGAAAATCAAAATTAAATTTGTTTGATTTTATGATTGAGTGAGAGAAACAGGTTACCCTTTTCAGAGAAAAACACTTGTAAGGTAAGCCTTGAAATAAGCTTGATTTAGTGACATAACATTGTAATGGTTTTATCTTTAAGCGTCTTTTGCACAAATCATCAATGTTGATCATTTCAAATGGTAAGTTATGAATTACTTCTTGTGGTAGTATTTTCAAATTTTTCAAAAATTGTTTTCAAAAGTTTGATTCATGGGTTAAATTTGTTTTTACTCGAGGACGACCAAATTCCTAAGTTGGGGGTAGTTTGTTAGTCCTTAATTTATAGTTATTTTTATAATAAAAAGTGTGATAAAATAAAATAAAAATTAGTTTAAATAAAAATAAAATTAGGTTTGATTGCAAATAAATGGAAGTTATTAAATTATGACTTGACATGATCTATTTCTCTTATTTTTGTAGTGATTAATGAAGGCTACAAGTGGAAAATTTATGCAAGTCAGAGGGTTGACGCGTAGCATCAACCCCACGCTCAACATCAGGATTTTGACCCTGACGCGTAGCGTCAGGTGCTACGTGTACCCCACTAACAGATGAGATTTCACTAAAAAAAAGGGCCAAATTATTGTACATAATGGCCAATCCACTACAGACCAATGCCATAAACGTAGTGGGAAACAAGGATTAACATTTGTCTATGTATTATTGGAACAATAATGGAATATCATAATTGAAAATCAGGAAAGATTAATGGAGTCTAAGTCAGAAACCTAATGCGCAACGCCACAACTATGTGTAGCATCAGGCCCAAACTCTTTCACTATAAATAGGGCCATTTGCCAAGGGTTTCTTCATCCCATAACATCAAATTCAGGGCATTCCACCCCACTCTTAATCTTTGAGTTGCGAAAATAGCTTCCATATACTTGAGATTAGTTTTTTAGGTTTATTTTCCTTTTGTGTTGTGAAGTGCTTTGTCAAGTTCAAGTTATTGTTCATCATGTCTCCACTTGTAAGTGTTGTTTTTACTTTTACCATGTGTTAATAATTTGTTTATATTGAAGTGGTGAACCAATCTATGAGTATAACATTGTGTGTAACAGCCCTCATTTTTGTATGATAGGTCCTTGAGACCAGTTGTTTGTAGTCTGTGAATTTTATGTGTACTGATGTTTGGGCTACGGCCGACTTGTTTATATGTTCTGCTTTAAAAGATTTTGTGAGTGTGAGGCAGAGATTTTGGTTTTAACTGTGTAAGTAATTGAGATAATTAGGATAACAATAAAAATGTCTTTAATAAATAATCTAATAACAAATATTTATAAAATAAGACATTAAGTGATTTAATACAGATATTTAAGTAATTATTTTAAGTTATTAAATTGTGTAACTCCCCGGTTTGGGCCCAGAAGCTATCCAAGGGACTTGAGTAAAATATTTTTATACCAAAATGTCCTTCATGTTATTCCTAACAACTTTTGTGCAGAACCCAAGACCCAATTCTAAACAACCAAGCTTTAAAACGTTGATTTTACGTTACCCGGGTAAGCCAAAATGCGCATTTGTATATATTTTAGTCGTAATCTCTTCTCCTAATATTGGATGCAAGTCGTTCTTATCCCAAAATCTCTGTATCAAATTTATATACAACTTTTATGTTCACTATCAAGGCCAGTTCTTATCCCATAAATCCCAGAAATTAAAACACTACACCAATTCAGGTTTTTCTAGCATCAGCTTGCACTAGGTGCAGTGTTTTCCACATTACTCCCTCATATGGCCATGGAATTGAATGAGGAATTCACCAAATGTTTCTTAACCCAATTATACACAACTTTTATGCATAACTCAAAGCCTAAATCCCTATCCATTTGGCCCAGAAAAATAATCTATGCAATGGACAAAAATCCCGTCATAGCCTTGTACTTTTTTTTATTTGGACCATAACTCTCTCAATTCTTGATGGATTTTTTGTTCTTTATATCCATTTAAAGAGAGAAAAAAGTTCTAAAACCTTCATGTTCAGCCTATTTACAAAATTGGCCCATAAAACCCTTTAAACACATGAGCAAGCTGTTGCCCTACACTTGACACCTAAGCTTGCATGCACCATGAGCCAATTGAATTGCTCCACCACTTGGACACTTGTCCCAACCATGCATAACCCTTCACCACATCACTATCAGCTACTTGTGACACCAAATACTTGCATGAATCTTAAGTGACACTTGCCCCACTCACCTCTTTGACCATGCAAACCCTTGGCCACCAAGGAAGTCCATGCAAAAAGTGATACTTTGCAAAAACTATGCATTGCTCTCTTTTGGTTCTTCTTTCTCTAACTTAGGCAGAATTTTCCAGCAATATTTCTCCTCTTTTTCTCATGACTCCTTCATCTAAATCATCATCCCATACCCATCATCATCATCCTAAATCACCATACCACTCTATAACTTCAAGATACCACCTTATGATCATCAAATTTCTTCTTCTCCTCCACCAAAAACAGCAATGTTTCCTCTATCTTTATACCACCAAAATCACGTTAAAACCTCATCCTCTAAGCCTCCATTTTTATTCCTTGATGAAGCAACCTATAGTGGCTTAGAAACAAATTCTTGAAGTCTTTCCCACCTTTCTCTTGAAGCACAAATTTTGGTGGTAAGGGGGGAGTACCTTGCTTAACTAGATCCATAAAATTATATATGCATGGTGAAGTATAAGTGTCTCTTAACACTTATACTTTGATATCTCCTAAAAGATCTTAGTTTATATGGTTTAGATCTTGAAAAATCTTTGCGAAAAATGTGGATCTTTAAAGAGATATCATGGCTGCACCATAGACTTAATTAATTCTTTAAAGTTTAAAATTTTAATGATAGGTTACTAACTTGGATTTTATTGTTGCAGATTTTTTCGGTTGTATCTATATGCATGTGATAAATTGTTTGATTATGTCTTGCTTGGCTTAAATTGGTGACTTGTGGCGTTAGTGACATTTAAGAAAATATAAAATCCTTTAAAATGAATTTTTAATAAGTAGTGAACTAATATTGCTACTGGAAAATTTTTAATGGTTAGCAAACAACTTTAAAATTTTTTCCAAACGTATAAACTTAAAAACATATATAATAATTTTATGGTTGGAATTTGGTAACATGGCTTGATCTTTGAGATTTATGAGATAAAAATAATTTTTAATATAAAACTTTAATTCTGAAATTTTTAATAAAAATAAGAACAAGTGACTTTTTTGTTATAGTAATTAAATAATACGTTTATGACATTAAGAAAGTAAATTACAAGAGTTTTAGAAAATATTTCTTGGTAAATATTTGTGATAATTGGTGCTACTGTATTTTGATGTATTTGAATATTATTTGTGATTATAAAAATGTTATGAATATGGTAAATGATAAAAGAATAAAAAGGGACTCGAGTTTACGCGCGAACAAAATGTTGGAAATGGTATAAAACACATTTTTGTGGGCAAACAGAAGAAATTGGTAAAACTATTTTGGAGGAATATTTTATGGTATTATAAGTGAATCTTTAGCATAAGAAAAATACCCAAGGAAGGAAAATTGGTTGGGAGAAATTTTGACGTGCGATTTGTCCTTAAAACGCATTTTTACGAACGTTAGAATGACAAATTTTGGCAATTAGTAACTTATCGTGTAAGGACTGTTTTCTGGACAGATTTCATTTTTAAATTTACTATATTTAATTGGTATTTTTAAGTTAAACACTTTCTACTTTGGAATCACTCAAATCGGAACTTTTTAAATAAAATACGACAAGAACAAAGTTTTGATAAACGGTAAAAACTAATTACTTTATATCCTTAATTTAGAAAAAAGAGAATTTCTTTTATTTCCAATAAAGGACTAGGGGAAATATTTTGTAATGATAAAATGTTTTACCCAAGGCTTTATAAAACTTTTTGGAAAGTCAAAAACAATTTAGATCGTTCGCCATAAGTCAATACGGTGAAACGACATTTGTAAAGAATTGAAAAATCACCGGAAAAATATTTGTCCTTATTTTTCTCTTAAAATGTATATGTAACCTTTAGATCATACCTTTGAATAAAAGAACAAAATAAGTTAGAGAATCTTACTCTTTAAGAAATTTAAATATTGAATTACACTTAAAATATCTTTTAGAATTGAAAAATATGTTTTGTCCTTACTTTTCTCTTCAAGGTGATATTAAATTTTAAGTTCATATTTTTTTAACAAAGAAACCAAATGATTTAAAGAAATTATGTTCTTTAAAAAGTTCATTAAATATATTATATTTAAATATCTTCATAGATTTATAAATAGATTGGATCTTTTAATACTAGAAAGTTTTCTTATAAGTCTTGTTTAGAGAATGTTCTTGATACTTTTAGTAAAATGGTTTGAGTAATAATTAGACTTTGGTTCCTTATATCAACTATGCGAAAAGAACTTTACTATTAGATTCTTTGAACGCTTTAAGGACAAATATGCCAAACGAGTAAAGTTCCATCTAGAACTTGAGGCACCCTAGTAATTGAGATAAGCACATGGCACTTTGCATTTGGAGTTGAGGAGGGATGTTGGAATAATCCTCTTAAGCATACAGTGATGGGTACACTAAAGAATCTGCCAGCGCCTCGATACCTGAGAGTAGTCTAAGGAGTATAACTGGAGGCGGGAATTCCAAGTGGCATCGGATTTACACCCGTTGCCGAACAGCCTGTAGCAAACTCTAGTGTACTTCGACAAGAGGCAGGATTCTCTATGACCGTGGAGTGCCTATTTTGTGGTAAAGTGTGATTGGCTATTTTAATGTTAGGATTGTGAGTCCTTACCTATTTATGAAAACTAGAAGGAGGAGAGCTCCGGTCACTCTAGTTGGGCAGGGGAGATAAGGGTGGCGGATTGTACACATGATTATTGGTATATGAGATTGGGGAGTGGAAGTTGGGCCACATTGCATATTGGTAATGAATTATGACTTACAGTAATTGAATCTAACACATGCATAGCATGCCATCATTATATGACTAACCCTCTGATTGTTATTGATATTGGTGTATGTAAAGTTTTATATGTTTATTATAAGGTATGATGTTTGTAATCATTTCTATAGTTTTAAATCTTTGAGCCACCCTTGTATGTATGTCTTATGGGTTGAGAGCTTTGTACTCACCCCTTTTGTTGTTATGTGTTGTTTTCCTTTCCTGTGATCATCAGCTGAAGGACGAGGTGAACATGGGCAGAACTCGGAATATCTACAGTGAAGGACATCAGATTAGGAAAGTTGACTGTTTATATTTGCTGTTAGTGTCGAGACCGTTATAGGTCCCAATGTTTATTTAATGCTATGTTATTTTGTAGTAACTGTTGTTAGGAGCCTGTGAGCCCCGTATCTTTTGAGTACACTGTTGTGACAAGGAATCGATCTATGTTATGATTTCTATTTGAACTGCATGTGATGATTACTAATAAAAAAACTCTTATTTTTCTTAAATAATTAGTGACTCCTTAATTAAGTAGGACGTTCCAGTATAGGAATTTGTCCTAGTTAATCGAGGGTGTCACATTGGTGGTATCAGAGGATGGTCGATTCTTTAAGCTTGGGGTGTGGACCGCCAAGGTTCCCTCGTACTCAAAAGAGTTGTTCGTGAGACGTTAGTACTCGCATAGTGGAAATTGATTGTTTGTTTGTATGTGTGGAGCTTCCCAAACCGGGAAGACTCATAGATTTTCTATTAAAGTTGCCTCTTCCCTTCAGTTATCATGGCACGTCAAAACAGTTCAACATTGAATGCTCTGCTGGATAGGAGGCTAGAAGCTTGGGAATGTCAAGTGACTGATACTCCCCAAATTCTACCGAGGCACGATCGAGGACCTATTAACTTCCAAGAGAACAATATTACATAACCTGGGGGAGAATTACGCCAGGACATCTGTCAGGTGATCTACTATCAACAAATCACTCAGTATACCACTATAGTGAATCGTTGTTGTACCTATAAGCATACATCTATGTAGAAATTGAAAGGGACTTCTAGTTATGGGCCAAAAAGACACACATCTAATAAGCGACCATAGAGAGACTCCAGATCAGGGAAGCCTTATCCCCGACCAAATCTTAGTGAACCTAGCAAAGTCGTAAGGACCCAGAGCAATAAAGCCTTTGTAAAATGCTATGATTGTGACCTCACTACACTAGGAATTTCCTTAGGAAGACCTTAACCTATTTTAGTTGTGGGAAGGCTGGACATAAGAGTGTCATCTCTCCCAAGAAGAACTTAGATTACCCAAAGAGGGAACTTAGAAGTCAGAGAGGATGTTCTGCAGGTCATGGAAATGGAGGACCAGTTGTTAGTGCGTTAGTCAATAATCCCAGAGTGGCAAATTTGAACCGTCAAGGCGGTGGTAATGCCTAACAAGGACTGAGGAATGCTACAACAGGCAGAGATGGAGGCAACGCTAGAGTCTTCACCATGAATGGAGCAAGAATCGTACAAGAAAATGATTTGGTGCAAGGTACATGCTTTGTGGGTAGAGTACTTCTGAATGTGTTATATGATTCTAGAGCTAATCATCCATTCATATTTAGGAACTGTGATAAACATCTGAACTTACCTTTGACTCACCTATCTAGGAAAATAATTGTTGTTATTGATGCTAGTATCTCTATTTGTTCTTTTGTTGTATGTATAAAATACCTTATCACCATTGATAAGAGATCCTATCATATGGACCTAATCTGTTTACCCTTGATTAATCTGAATATTGTTATGAGAATAGATTAGCTTTGTAACATCCTGATTTTTAAATTAATTACCGAGTAAGGTTAATTGTTGATTAATGGTTGATTTAGATTAATTGCTGATTGATTAGAGGAGGCTGAATAATAATAATAATAATAATAATAATAATAATAATAAGGCCAGGAGAAATGACGCATGTGCCCTCTTGGTGGTATAAAGGGGCTTCGGTTTTCTCTCTCCCTCGTTACTCACGCTGTTGGAGAAAAGACCTTGAGAGTTGGGCAATTCTCCGTGGGCATGCAACCAGCTTCCTTTCTTCTTTGCCTTCGTCTTCTTCTCTTCATCAGCCACTGTTGTGGTGCTTTGGAGGCTTGAAGTCCTCCACTGCTACTGAGAGTCAGACGAAAGCAGAGAGAGTGAGCACTTCTTCCCTTCGTGTATGCAACCAGCTTTCTTCATCTGCTGTTCCTTTGCCTTCGTCTCCTTTTTCTTCTTCTTCCATTCGATAACGGTCAGAGTCTTGATTGGGAAGTCTGTAGCGTTGGGGTGCCTCGGAGTTATGGAAATGGTCCACTGTTGTTGAGGCGGAGCTACTCGTGAGGGAGAAAACAGCGATGGGTGCCTGGGAGCATGGAAGTCCTCCATTGTTGGTGAAGATTGGACTGTTCGAGTGTGGGAATAGCGTTTAAAATCCTCCACTGGACCGAGTGAGAGGACAGTGTGGTGGCTTAGAGGCTTGGAACTCCCCACTGTTCCTGCATACAGAGCGTGGGTGTCATGGAGGGTAGAGCTGTCTGAGAGTATGACTGGCTCGGAGTTCCTCCAAAGTTGAGTGTCATGGTGGATGACTGAAGCAGGGTCATTCTGTTGAAGACGAGTGACCGAAGGACGATCGGTCGGTGGTATAAGCTCAAGGAGCTTCTAGAATCTTCATTCCAGGTAGGGGGAGCTGACTTACATCTCAAATGCATGGTTTATAGACGGGTTACGGGTGATATTACTTACTGTGTTATGTTATGCTTGTAATTGTTGATTGTGGTATTTCGATTGAGTGATAGCTGGGTGTGAGATGATTATGAATTGTGTGAATGCATGTAAATGTGAATGTCATTATGAATGCCGAGTGCATGAGATGTGGGTTTGATATGCTGGTTCCCGTTTGGAATCTTATGTTGATGTGCATGTTGATTTTATTGAGAATGCTGAGTGCATGTACTGTTACATTGTTATGCCGATTCTTGTTTACGATTTACAATGATAAAATACGTGTGATGCATGTGATGGAAGTGTGGATTGCCGAGTGAATACAAATACTGTGTTGAATCGGTGGTGATCTTTTAATGGCTACATGAGATGCACTTGATAAGCATGGATGTTCATTGTGAAATGCATAAGGTTGCATATATAGAAAAAGGGTGACCCGTGGAAGGTCAGGAACCCTGTGAGATGATTTCTAGTTATAGATTCTTGGCTAGATCCTGTGAGAGCCCGTGATAGCCGATGGAGCTAGAGTTAAGTCTCGAGACGTCACGAGGTGATCGGTATCAGGCGAGAAGGGCTAACGGACTGGGGCCGGGAAGGAATCTGTAACTGAAATTATTGTTAAGTCAGATCCGCATGCATGTGCATTGGTGTATTGTTATTAAGAATAATATGAGTATTATATTCTTGAATGACTTGAGTGAATTCTGACTGGATGAATGTATGTATACTGATACTGTTGCCGAGTGCAATATGATGTTATGTTGTGGTATATGTTGTAGTGAGTAATCTGAACTATATAGCGTGAGTGAATTGAATGAATTTCGATCGAATGATGATATGTGAATGTTCATAAAGCATGGCAGTGTGTATTATTGTTGAGTGAGATGTGTAATTGCATGATGTAGAATTTGAGGATTAATCTGAGTCAATAACTGACATTTAATATATAAAAGTTCACCCCTACTGTGGCTATATTTTCAGTATATACAGGCCGGGCTGGAGAATGACGAGTGCTCCTCAAGTCCGAGTGATGAGTACTTAGACTGTTGAAGTGCACATATAGTATATATTGTATATAGTCAGATGTAGCCTTGGCCGGCTCTTAAGAATGTTGTATGTTGAATATATATTTATATATAAGAAATCTGAATTCTAGTATTCTGAGTATATGTTTATATATATATATATATATATATATATATATATATGTAACGTTATAAAGCTGTTGAGTTATCTAAGAATTGCTGTTATAGGAGAAAGGTCAGAGACCGAATGGTTTCGAGTGGGTTGTAGCTGTGAGAGCAAAATCATATATATATAACGCTATGTGTTAAATTGTTTAGTGAGTGTTCCTGTAGGGGAATGTCCAAGGTTACATACCTTCGAGTAAATAAGGTGGCATGATTCCGAGTGAAGAGAACTAAAGGGTTCCGAGTGAGGTTCTGGTGAGCGGGCCTTTTTCCGAGTGATGAAGGCTTAAGACAGTTCCGAGTAAGATGTACCCGAGTGGACTACTTCCGAGGGAAGGCTAGTCCATATGTTACCAAGTGAAAAATAGCTGAGTAAACTCTCCCGAGTGGGGAAGGATTTGAATACTCCCAAGTGGGAAATCCAGAATGAACCACTCCCGAAGGAAGAAGGGTTGTGATGGTTCTGATTGAGGTGTATCCTAGGAGTCCTTTTCCGAGTGAACAAGGTTACATATATTCCGAGTGAATAAGGTTATATATTCCGAGTAGATAAGATTTAAAGAAGTCCGAGTAAGACTTAACTTAGTGGATTCCTCCGAGTGATGTGAGGTCAGAGTAATTCCGAATGGAACTTGACTGTTGAGGCCCCTTCCGAGGGAAGGGAGGTTTAAGTGATCTCCGAGTGAGGAAGTTTAAAATATGCTGAGTGAAGAATATGCAATACGTTTCCGAGTGAATTGAGGTTGAAGTACCTTCGAGTGATGTATGACTGGGGAAATATTCCAGGTGAGGGAAGTTTATAGATTCCGAGTGGAATAACTATCTTTTTCCGAGTGGAACATGTGTGTGACCTTCCTGAATAAAAATAAGGAACTGTGTATAATCTTCCAAGTGAACGGAATCCCCGATTCTGAATGAAGGGATACCAAGGGTAGCTATTCGCTTCAGCAAATGGGAATCGCTCCAGCGAGTGTGGCTCGCTCCAGTTTGTCTTCCGTTGGTTTTGTTTAATCGAAACTGGGTCTTGCCAACGTGTAGCATCCGGACCCGGTCTTCCCCTTTTCTGGTCGGTTTCTGCTTCCCTTGCCTCCGGATTGCTGTCATTTTATCCCGACTCCATTCTAAACTGTTTGTGAACGTGTGGAACTGTTCTAATTTTGGAAAAAATTTCCCCTGTCTCAGTTTGCCTTTAATTAAGTCGGGTTATTTCATTTTGGTATCAGAGCAGACTCAAAAGGTCCAAGGCCAAGGTATGCTTACTGAGAGTAGGTGGTTGTGTGCAATATGACTGGTTGTCATCATTACTTGTGATGTTCTATTGAATTTGATACATGCTTAACTATGAATTGTGTGGCTATATACCTATGTGTTTGTTTGAGGTTGGAGACAACAGGTACTATCATTTGTACATTGCTTTGGGGGTAGAAGACTTGTTACTACCCTGGACTGATTGTTCACGAAATGCTTAGAGGTTAGTTCAAGCATCGGTCGATTGAGAGGAAATAGAATGATAGATGTTGAGACCTTCATGTGTATTGAAGCTGAATTAATTGGTTCGGTCTCTTGTATAAGCCAAGTTAGTGGCTCATAGCCGAGGCATGCTTGCTGAAGAGATGGGACTCACATGTTTGAGTTGACTAAGCGAATAATATTGAAGGAATCCCCCCAGTATGGTGATCTCCACTTTAAGTGATCGGTTGTGCCATTTGTAAGGGATGAGTTTTATATCCTTTGGCATGAGAACCCTATATGATATATGTTATAAGTGATGTGTTGCAGTTTCCTAGGTTGGGGATTTGAGTATGTGCTAAGCGAATAAATGTGAAGTCGAATACATGTTAGATTGGGGTACTGTCTCGGTCTTTGGTGTGTGAAAACCGAGTGAATGATTGATTAGATATTAAGCCACTAGGCGTGGTGACTCCGTTGATTTGGCATGATCTTGTGTGATCGGATGTTGTTGAGATGGATATCTGAGAAATTAGAAACTGAGTGAATGATTGAATTATGACCCATAAGGTGTAGTAACCCCGATTGGATTTAGTATGATCGTATACTATCAGACCTTGTGAAACTAGACCCTATGGTGGTCTAGGCTCGGTGATAATTGGATGTTGTGGGAGTGTCCCACGATGGGTACTAGGTAACCTGGGATTTCCGAGTCTGATAATCTGATTAACCTTATAGATTGTTGAGCCCGAGTAAAGTGAATGTGTAATAAATCGTTGAGGCCGTTGAGGCTTGAATCATCAAAAGAAGAAATGCAAATGATAAGTGTGATACCTGATAGACGGTGAATGGTAAGGTTGAATCTAAGGTATACTTTGGGGTTGAGCATGGCGATGATGGAAACATTATGATGATGATTGTACGTCCATTGGAGGGTTGTGCTTATGATTAATGAAAAGGTTCACCGATATAGAAACCTGTATATGATTGGAAATTATATAGTGAGCCATGAATGGCAGACTTGAAGAGAGTTTAGTGAATCGCCTAGGCTTAAGATGAGTTATGGCCGACGATGTGTGACGGAATGAAGGATTATTAGACTATTGGGCCATGGTTTGTAATGAATAGGATCTAAAGAGGAGATATTTACTCGGTAATGGCTGGAAGCCAACCGTTAATTATACCTTTTATAGTGATGGTGACTGATATTCGATGATTATCATCATGTGAATTGCACAAGGTTACGTGTAATGACGGAGTATGTACTCTGTGAGGGTCGGAAGTCTATTGCTATTATACCATTTTACAGTAGTGGTAACTGGTATTTCATGATTGTTGTTGCGTGATGTACCCTAGATGGTGCATAATGATGATATTGATGTAAACGTGTTGCTTATAGATTTGTGTGAATTGCCATTAATTTCCATGTGAATTAGTATTATTTGAGTGAGTCTGGTCAGTGTGAGCGATTGGAATATAAAGTGTTTTGTTCCGATATGACTCTACATACCATAGGTATTGTGGCAGCGTACACTTTTACAGCGACTCTATGTAATTGTGGTAACCCTATGGGAATGAGACGTCATCCTATATGTCAGATGCAGCAATTCATAGGTCGGGCAGGTGAGGCTGTAGCTACTCATGGTGGTGTTCTGAGTCTATCTGGACGTTCTGGATAGAGTTAGGAGTTGTGCTGAGTGGGTAATGAGTGATGGCGTATTAAAATGAGAATAGAAGATTTATTTTAGCCTTGATATGCTTACCTCCGGGAGAATCAGAGGTTATTTTGGTATGAATTACTGTTAAAGTGGTGTTAGACTGTCAGAACAGAAGAGTGATCTTGCCGACAAGAGTACCTTGATGTTGTTGGTCAAAGAGAGATGGTGGTATGTGGTTATGCTTTGATTGCCACCGATTGGATAAGTTAACTATAGGGAATAATACCCACCACCGAGTACTAATGATCTGGTTGATCAATTGTGGTATGATTCAGTTTTTCTAAGATCAATTTGCAGTCAGGATACTATTAAATCGGATTAAGGCTTCAGATAACCATGGAACAGCATCCAGGACTTATTGTAGCCACTTTGGAAATGTGGTAATATCGTTGGTATGATGAGTATTCAGGCGGTGTTCAGGAATTTGATGAATAATGTCCTCTAGCCTTATCTGAATCGGTTCATAAGAGTATTCATTGGTGATGATCAGGTTATTTCGAGTCATGCCAGGAGCATGAGGAACATCTCCACGTAGCACTGTGGTACCGAAAGAGGAGTAATTAATTGCCGAGTATTAACGTATGACTTTGGATCGGATGGGATCCAGTTCTGGGACATGTTATGATCAAAGATGGCGTTGCTGTCGGTCCATCTAAGGTGGAAGAAATGATGGCATATATGAGACCCAAATCTGTCACTGAAATCAGAAGCTTTATGGGTCAGCTAGTTATTGTCGAAGGTTTAGTGAAGGATCAGGACTCTGAGCCGAAATAAACGATGAAGTGAGAATTCGCTCAGGTAAGAGTGGTATGTTTCCGAGTGTGAGCAAGTAGAGATGGTTTCGAGTGAAGGAAAAGGAATATAATTCCGAGTAAAATCTTTCTGGGAGAAAGAACTACTGAGTGAAGTGAAGTTATGATGTTCCAAGTGAAACATCACTAAGAGAGTCATTGATGAGTTAAGGAAACTATGTCCGAATGTGACACTTGTGCGTAAGGTAAAATCCGAGTGAAAGTCTCCGAGTGAGACGTTCCTGAATGGGTTATTCCGAGAGTGGTACTGCCGAGTAAGGAAAGCTTGAATTCGAATATGTGCTTCTTAGGTTGAAGAATTTTCGAATAAAGACCGAGTACAGTACTTCTGAGTCGTGTGACTTTTCGGATGAAGTATCTCGGAGTGTGATACTTCCGAGTGTAATGGTACCGAGTGGGACGGTTCCAAGTAGAAAGGCGTCAAGGGGAAAACTTTCTAAGTCTATATGAGACGCCACCGATTAATTTCTTTCCAAGGAAAGAGTACTTTTGGACGGAAAGTGGAACTTTGAGTGAGTACGTTTTCAAGTGAATGGTTCCCGAGGGGAGTAGGTATCTGAGAGGAGAATTTATTTGAATTCGTACTCAGGACGATGTTTCGAGCTGCTGAGCTTGAACTCAGGTTTGACTTCGAAGTAGACTGGGATTCCGAGTGAATTTTGTAGTGGGAAGATTTCCGGGAGTGAATTACCTTTAAACCCCAAATAATCCTTTCGAATGCGAAGATCCGAGTAACATTCTCAAGGAGTAGACATGGAATTAGCCGAAGGCATGGATGGAAATTGAGGTTTCAAGAACCGAGTGGTGTGCCTGTAAAAGTGAATTCAGGCAGATTGTGCTAAATGAAGCACATGGGAACCCTTTCGAGTGTTCATCTCAGTATTGCCAAGATATAACACGGCTTGAAGAAAAAATTTTAGTAGTTGGATGTTGAAGAGCCGAGGGCTTAATCCGAGATAAATCAGACAGTAGTGAGTATTGGGGAGAATCGGTAATGATGCTTACCGACTGGATCTTCCCAGCTTGTTGATTGACATCCTTAATGTGTCTCATGTGACACAGTCTTGAGCCTATACTCGGTGTGAGTACTCAATTATGACGAGTGACTTCTTTGAATTGGAGGATCCGATGGTGGAAGTACACTGATCGGCGTTGAGAATATAAAGCAGAATGGCTAAAGAACTAGGAAGTGCCATTGGTTATGGTGATGGCAGAGTTGAATGGGGTAACTTGTACGTGGGGAAATTGAATCCCAAATGTATTGAATCCTATGAAGGTTGGAGCGGTCGGTAAACCGCTTGAGAAGCAAGGCTATGTTGATTGGAATTGTGAAATTGGTCGGTGAATGCTAGAGAAGCAAGAGGTGCAATTGGTTACAGTGCATAACAGCAATATTCCGAGCTGTTTTATTGAAGTAGACTTACATTGAATTTCGAGGACGAAATTATTTAAGGAGGGGAGAATTGTAACATCCTAATTTTTAAATTAATTACCGAGTAAGGTTAGTTGCTGATTAATGGTTGATTTAGATTAATTGCTGATTGATTAGAGGAGGCTGAATAATAATAATAATAAGGCCAGGAGAAATGATGTATATGCCCCCTCGTTACTCACGCTGTTGGAGAAAAGACCTTGAGAGTTGGGCAATTCTCCGTGGGCATGCAACCAGCTTCCTTTCTTCTTTGCCTTCGTCTTCTTCTCTTCATCAGCCATTGTTGTGGTGCTTTGGAGGCTTGAAGTCCTCCACTGCTACTGAGAGTCGGACGAAAGGAGAGAGAGTGAGCACTTCTTCCCCTCGTGCATGCAACCAGCTTTCTTCATCTGCTGTTCCTTTGCCTTCTTCTCCTTTTTCTTCTTCTTCCATTCGATGACGGTCAGAGTCTCGATTAGGAAGTCTGCAGCATTGGGGTGCCTCGAAGTTGTGGAAATAGTCCACTGTTGTTGAGGCGGAGCTGCTCGTGAGGGAGAAAACAGCAATGGGTGCCTGGGAGCATCGAAGTCCTCTATTGTTGGTGAAGATTGGACTGTTCAAGTGTGGGAACAGCGTTTGGAATCCTCCACTGGACCGAGTGAGAGGACAGCGTGGTGCCTTGGAGGCTTAGAACTCCCCACTGTTCCTGCATACAGAGCGTGGGTATCATGGAGGGCAGAGTTGTCCGAGAGTGTGAGTGGCTCGGAGTTCCTCCAAAGCTGAGTGTCATGGTGGATGACTGAAGCATGGTCATTCTGTTGAGGATGAGTGACCGAAGGATGATCGGTCGGTGCTGTAAGCTCAAGGAGCTTCTGGAATCTTTATTCCAGGTAGGGGGAGCTGACCTACATCTCAAATGCATGGTTTATGGACGGGTTACAGGTGATATTACTTCACTGTGTTGTGTTGTGCTTGTAATTGTTGATTGTGGTATTTCGATTGAGTGATAGCCGGGTGTGAGATGATTATGAATTGTGTGAATGCATGTAAATGTGAATGTCACTATGAATACCGAGTGCATGAGATGTGGGTTTGATATGCTGGTTCCCGTTTGGAATCTTATGTTGAAGTGCATGTTGATTTTATTGAGAATGTTGAGTGCATGTACTGTTACATTGTTATGCCGATTCTTGTTTACGATTTACAATGATAAAATGCGTGTGATACATGTGATGGAAGTATGGATTTCCAAGTGAATGCAAATACTATGTTAAATCGGTGGTGATCTTTTAATGGTTGCATGAGATGCACTTGATAAGCATGGATATTCGTTGTGAAATGCATAAGGTTGCATATATAGAAAAAGGGTGACCCGTGGAAGGTCGGGAACCCTGTGAGATGATTTCCAGTTATAGATTCTTGGCTAGATCCTGTGAGAGCCCGTGATAGCCGATGGAGCTAGAGTTAAGTCTTGAGACATCACGAGGTGACCGGTATCACGCGGGAAGGGCTAACGAACTGGGGCCGGGAAGGAATCTGTAACTAAAATTATTGTTAAGTCGGATCCGCATGCATGTGCATTGGTGTATTGTTATTAAGAATAACATGAGTATTATAGTCTTGAATGACTTGAGTGAATTCCGACTGGATGAATGTATGTATACTGATGCTGTTGCCGAGTGCAATATGATGTTATGTTGTGGTATATGTTGTAGTGAGTAATCTGAACTATATAGCATGAGTGAATTGAATGAATTCTGATCAAATGATGATATGTGAATGTTCATAAAGCATGGCAGTGTGTATTATTGTTGAGTGAGATGTGTAATTGCATGATGTAGAATTTGAGGATTAATCTGAGTCAATAACTGACATTTAATATATAAAAGTTCACCCCTACTGTGGCTATATTTTCAGTATATGCAGGCCGGGCTGGAGAATGACGAGTGCTCCTCAAGTCCGAGTGATGAGTACTTAGACTGTTGAAGTGCATATATAGTATATATTGTATATAGTCAGATGTAGCCTTGGCCAGCTCTTAAGAACGTTGTATGTTGAATATATATTTATATATAAGAAATCTGAATTCCAGTATTCTGAGTATATATTTATATATATATATATATATATATATGTAATGTTATAAAGCTGTTGAGTTATCTAAGAATTGCTGTTATAGGAGAAAGGTCAGAGACCGAATGGTTTCGAGTGGGTTGTAGCTGTGAGAGCATTATCATATATATATAACGCTATGTGTTAAACTGTTTAGTGAGTGTTCCTGTAGGGGAATGTCCAAGGTTACATACCTTCGAGTAAATAAGGTGGCATGATTCCGAGTGAAGAGAACTAAAGGGTTCCGAGTGAGGTTCTGGTGAACGGGCCTTTTTCCGAGTGATGAAGGCTTAAGACAGTTCCGAGTAAGATGTACCCGAGTGGACTACTTCCGAGGGAAGGCTAGTCCATATGTTACCAAGTGAAAAATAGCTGAGTAAACTCTCTCGAGTGGGGAAGGATTTAAATACTCCCAAGTGGGAAATCCGGAATGAACCACTCCCGAAGGAAGAAGGGTTGTGATGGTTCTGATTGAGGTGTATCCTAGGAGTCCTTTTCCGATTGAACAAGGTTACATATATTCCGAGTGAATAAGGTTATATATTCCGAGTAGATAAGATTTAAATAAGTCTGAGTGAGACTTAACTTAGTGGATTCCTCCGAGTGATGTGAGGTCAGAGTAATTCTGAATGGAACATGACTGTGGAGGCCCCTTCCGAGGGAAGGGAGGTTTAAGTGATCTCCGAGTGAGGAAGTTTAAAATGTGCCGAGTGAAGAATATGCAATACGTTTCCAAGTGAATTGAGGTTGAAGTACCTCTGAGTGATGTATGACTGGGGAAATATTCCAGGTAAGGGAAGTTTATAGATTCCAAGTGGAATAACTATCTTTTTTCGAGTGGAACATGTGAATGACCTTCCTGAATAAAAATAAGGAACTGTGTATAATCTTCCGAGTGAACAGAATCCCCGATTCCGAATAAAGGGATACTGAGGGTAGCTATTCACGTCAGCAAATGGGAATCGCTGCGAGTGTGGCTCGCTCCAGTTTGTCTTTCGTTGGTTTTGTTTAATCAAAACTGGGTCTTGCCAACGTGTGGCATCCGGACCCAGTCTTCCCTTTTTCCGGTCGGTTTCTACTTCCCTTGCCTCCGGATTATTGTCATTTTATCCCGACTCCATTCTGAATTGTTTGTGAACGAGTGGAACTATTCTAATTTTGGAAAAAATTTCCCCTGTCTCGGTTTGCCTTTAATTAAGTCGGGTTGTTTCAAGCTTGCTGCTGATCTCATTCTGATTAACTGTCATCGTAAGTCTATATCCCATGGAGTCATGTTACCTAAGCACTTTCAACTTAGGGAATTCAAGTCTATTGATGTTAATAAGGAGGTAATTCTATTCTAATCAGGGACACAAGTGCTAATTGTCCTTGTTATCACTATGTGTGAGAAGAAGTTAGAGCCTGAGCAACTTTAGGTTATTCGAGAGATTCCTAGAGTTTTCCCAGAATAAATACCTAGAATACCTCCCAAGAAAGAGATCTAGTTTAGTATCGATATTCTACCCGGTACTGGGCCGATATCCATCGCTTCGTACCAAATATCACCAAAGGAATTGGAGGAACTGAAGAAGAAGATCGAAGAACTTCTGGAGAAAGGAATAATTCAACCCAACGTCTCACCGTGGGAAGCTCCAGTGTTGTTAGTAAAGAAGAAGGATGACATTGTGCATCTGTGTATGGTCTACCGTTAGCTGAATAAAGTCACGATCAAGAATCGGTATCCTCTTCCATGCATTGATGATTTAATGGATCTTCTACGAGGAGTAATCGTTTTCTCTAAGATTGATTTGAGGTCAGGCTACCATCAGATTCGAGTAAAGAAAGAAGATGTTCCTAAAACAGAATTTCAAACTCGTTACGATCACTACAAGTATCTTGTCATGCCTTTTGGAATCACAACCGCACCTACTATTTTCATGGACTATATGAATCGTATCTTCCACCCGTATCTCGACAAATTTATGGTCGTATGCATCGATGATATTTTGGTATACTCCAAGAGTGATGAAGAGCATGAAGAAAACCTTAGGACTGTTCTGAATACATTTGTTGTACTCGAAGTTATCCAAGTGTGAGTTCTGGCTAAGAGAGGTGCAGTTATGGGGTCATATTATTTCAGGAGAAGCTATCACAGTAGATTTTGTTAAGATTGAGGCAGTGCTATAGTGGGAAAGGCCAAAGAGCATAACAGAAATCTGTAGTTTCTTGGGTCTCGCCAACTATTATCATTGGTTTATTGAGAACTTTTCTCGGATAGCTTCCCCTTTGACCAAATTGACTTACAAGGATTAACCCTTTGTGTGGAGCGATAAGTATGAAAGCGGTTTCTTGGAGCTTAGAAAGAAGCTGACTAGCGCGCCAGTTCTGATTTTTCCTGATCCTACTAAATCATATGAAGTATATTGTGATGCGTCAGGGCAAGGATTGGGATGTATGCTGATGTAAGAGAGAAAAGTAGTGGCTTACGCAATCTGATGCACGATTTGGAGTTAGTAGTGGTTGTTTTCACCTCGAAGATTTGGAAGCACTATCTACACAGAGCCAATTTTAAAGTCTTCACCGACCACCAAGACTGAAGTACATCTTCAATCATAAGGAGCTGAACGTGAGGCAACAACGATGGATAAAGTTTATTAAGGACTACGACTTCAAGCTTTATCCTGGAGAAGCGAACATGGTAGATTGACTCACGAGGATTACACGCTTTATTCCAATCAACTTGAAATATTCTTTGGAGAAACTCACGCAGATCTACATTAGAGAGATAGTTAGACTACATGGAGTGTCGTCCACCATTGTGTCTGATCGAGATCCTCGCTTCACTTCACATTTCTAGGAAAGCTTACAACATGCATTAGGAACCCGATTGAAGCTAAGTTCAGCATATCAACCCCAGACCAATGGTTAGTCTGAGCGTACCATTAGAACTCTTGAGGATCTTCTAAGGATGTGTATGCTTGAGTACACTGGAAGTTGGCAAGAATATTTACCACTTGTGGAATTCACCTACAACAACAGTTATCACACTAGCATCGGGATGGCACCGTTTGAAGCTCTGTATGGAAGAAAGTGTCACACTCCCTTGTGTTGGTTCGAGATAGGAGAGAAGACCGTAATTGGGCTACGATCATCCAGAAGACCACAGAGCAAATTAAAGGAATTTGAAGAGCAATGAAAACTTCTTAAGAACATCGGAAGAGTTATGACGACAAGCATAGAAAACCTCTTGAGTTTGAGGAAGCAGACTATGTTTTTTTGCGAGTTACTCCTATGATGGAAGTGGGAAGAGCCTTGAAGATGAAGAAGTTAAACCCTAAGTATGTAGGACCATACCAAATTCTTGAAAGAATTGGGCCGAGTGCTTATCACATCGCCCTACCTCCTGAATTGCCCAATCTTCATAATGTTTTTCATGTTTCTCAACTGCGAAAATATATGCCACATTCTGATCATATCCTGAAACCTAATCAGCTTGATCTTAAAGAAAACCTTACCTATAAGGTATTACCGGTGATGATTTCAGATAATCGTTTGAAGCAACTAAGAGGGAAGGATGTATCCTTAGTAAAGATCGTCTGGAGTTAGTCCGACCAAGGAAATGCTATGTGGGAGCTTGAGGAAAAGATGCGAACTCTTTATCCTCATTTGTTTGCTAGCACTAGGTAAAATTTTAGGACGAAATTTATAAAAGGAGGGGAAAGTGTAACAGCCCTTATTTTTGTATGATAGGTCCTTGAGACCAGTTGTCTATAGTCGGTGATAATTTTATGTGTACTGATGTTTGGGCTACAGCCGACTTGTTTATATGTTCTGTTTTAAAAGATTTTATGAGTGTGAGGCAGAGATTTTGGTTTTAATTGTGTAAGTAATTGAGATAATTAAGATAACAATAAAAGTGTGTTTAATAAACACTCTAATAACAAAGATTTATAAAATAAGATAATAAGTGATTTAATACAAATATTTAAGTACTTATTTTAAGTTATTAAACTGTGTAACTCCCCGGTTTCGGCCCAGAAGTTATCCAAGGGACTTGAGTAAAATATTTTTATACCAAAATGTCCCTCATGTTATTCCTAACAACTTTTGTGAAGAACCCAAGACCCAATTCTAAACAACCAAGCTTAAAAACGTTGATTTTAAGTTACCCGGGTAAGCCAAAATGCGCGTCTGTACGTATTTTGGGTGTAATGTCTTCTCACGATATTGGATTTAAGTTGTTCTTGTCCCAAAATCTCCGTATCAAATTTATATAAAACTTTTATGTTGACTATCAAGGCCAGTTTGCATCCCATAAATCCCAGAAATTAAAACACTACACCAATTCATGTTTTCCAGCATCAGTTTGCACTAGATGAGGTGTTTTCTACATAACTCCCTCATATTGCCATGAAATTGAATAAGGCCCTCACCAAATTTTTCTTAACCCAATTATAAACAACTTTGATACAGAAAACAAAGCCCAAATCCCTACCCATTTGGCCCAGAAAAATAATCTATGCAGGGGACAAAAATCCCGTCACAGCCCTGTAACTCTTTTTTATTTGGACCATAAAGCTCTCAATTCTTGATGGAATTTTTTGGGCTTTATATCAATTTAAAGAGAACACAAAGTTCTAAAACTTTCATATTCAGCCCATTTGTAAAATCGGCCCATAAAACCCCTTAAACCCATGAGCAAGCTGCTGCCCTGCACTTGACACCTATGCTTGCATGCACCATGAGCCAATTGAATTGCTCCACCACTTGGACACTTGTCCCAACCATGCATAACCCTTCACCACATCACTATCAGCTACTTTTGACACCAAATACTTGCATGAATGTCAAGTGACACTTGCCCCACTCACCTCTTTGATCGTGCAAACCCTTGGCCACTAAGGAAGTGCATGCAAAAAGTGATACTTTGAAAAAACTATGCATTGCTCTCTTTTGTTTCTTCTTTCTCTAACTTAGGCAGAATTTTCCAGCAACATTTCTCCTCATTTTCTCATGACTCCTTCATCTAAATCATCATCCCATACCTATCATCATTCATCCTAAATCACCATACCACTCTACAACTTCAAGATACCACCTTATGATCATCAAATTTCTTCTTCTCCTCTACCAAAAACAGCAACGTTTCCTCTATCTTTATACCACCAAAATCACGTTAAAACCTCATCCTCCAAGCCTCCATTTTTCTTCCTTGATGAAGCAACCTATAGTGGCTTAGAAGCAAATTCTTGAAGTCTTTCCCACCTTTCTCTTGAAGCATGAATTTTGGTGGTAAGGGGGGAGTACCTTGCTTAATTACATCTATAAAATTATACATGCACGGTGAAGTATAAGTGTCTCTTAACACTTATACTTTGATATCTCCTTAAAGACTTAGTTTATATGGTTTAGATCTTGAAAAATCTTTGTGAAAAATATGGATCTTTAAAGAGATATCATGGCTGCACCATAGACTTTATTAATTCTTTAAAGTTTGAAATTTTATTGATAAGTTACTAACTTGGATTTTATTGTTGCAGATTTTTTCGGTTGTATCTATATACATGTGATAAATTGTTTGATTATGTCTTGCTTGGCTTAAATTGGTGACTTGAGGTGTTAGTGATATTTAAAAAAATATAAAATCCTTTAAAATGAATTTTTAATAAGTAGTGAACTAATATTGCTGCTGGAAAATTTTTCATGGTTAGTAAACAGATTAAAATTTTTTTCCCAACGTATAAACTTAAAAAAATATATAATAATTTTATGGTTGGAATTTGGTAACATGGCTTGATCTTTGAGATTTATGAGATAAAAATAATTTTCATTATAAAACTTTAATTCTGGTATTGTTATTAAAAATAAGAACAAGTGATTTTTTCTGTTATAGTAATTAAATAATACGTTTATGACATTAAGAAAGTAAATTACAAGAGTTTTAGAAAATATTTCTTGGTAAATATTTGTGATAATTGGTGCTGTTGTATTTTGATGTATTTGAATATTATTTGTGATTATAAAAATGTTATGAATGTGGTAAATGATAAAAGAATAAAAAGGGACACGAGTTTACACGCGAACAAAATGTTAGCAACGGTATAAAACGCATTTTTGTGGGCAAACGGAGGAAATTGGTAAAACTATTTTGGAGGAATATTTTGTGGTATTAGAAGTGAATTTTGAGCATAATAAAAATACCCAAGGAAGAAAAATTGGTTGGAAGAAATTTTGACGCGCGATTTGTTCTTAAAACGTATTTTTACGAATGTTAGAACGACAAATTTTGGCAATTAGTAACTTTTCATGTGTGGAATGTTTTCTGGACAGATTTCATTTTTAAATTTGCTATATTTAATTGGTATTTTTAAAGTTAAACATTTTTGACTTTGGAATCACTCAAATCGGAACTTTTTAAATAAAATACGACAAGAATGAAGTTTTGATAAATAGTAAAAACTAACTACTTTATATCCTTAATTTCGAAAAAAGAGAATTTCTTTTATTTCCAATATAAGACTAGTGGAAATGTTTTGTAATGATAAAATTTTTTACCCAAGGCTTTATAAAAATTTTTAGAAAGTCGAAAACAATTTAGATTGTTCGTCGTAAGTCAATACGGTGAAACGACATTGGTAAAGAATTGAAAAATCATCGGAAAAATATTTTTGTCCTTATTTTTCTCTTAAAATGTATATCTAACCTTTAGATCATACCTTTGAATAAAAGAACAAAATAAGTTAGAGAATCTTACTTTTTAAAAAATTTAAATATTGAATTACACTTATCTTTCAGAATTGAAAAATATGTTTTGTCCTTACTTTTCTCTTCAAGGTGATATTAAATTTTAAGTTCTTATTTTTTTAACAAAGAAACCAAATGATTTAAAGAAATTATGTTCTTTAAAAAGTTTATTAAATGTATTATATTTAAATATCTTCATAGATTTATAAATAGATTGGATCTTTTAATACTAGAAAGTTTTCTTATAAGTCTTGTTTAGAGAATGTTCTTGATACTTTTAGTAAAATGGTTTGAGTAACAATTAGACTTTGGTTCCTTATATCAACTATGCAAAAAGACCTTTACTATTAGATTCTTTGAACGCTTTAAGGATAAATAGGCCAAACGAGTAAAGTTCCGTCTAGAACTCGAGGCACCCTAGTAATTGAGATAAGCACATGGCACTTTGCATTTGGAGTTGAGGAAGGATGTTGGAATAATCCTCTTAAGCATACAGTGATGGGTACACTGAAGAATCTGCCAGCGCCTCGATACCTGAGGGTAGTCTAAGGAGTATAACTGGAGGCGGGAATTCCAAGTGGCATCGGATTCACGCCCGTCGCCGAACAGCCTGTTGCAAACTCTAGTGTACTTCGACAAGAGGCAGGATTCTCTATGACCGTGGAGTGCCCGTTCTGTGGTAAAGTGTGATTGGCTATTTTGATGTTAGGATTGTGAGTCCTTACCCATTTATGAAAACTAGAATGAGGAAAGCTCTGGTCACTCTAGTTGGGCAGGGGAGATAAGGGTGGCGGATTGTACACATGATTATTGGTATATGAGATTGAGGAGTGGAAGTTGGGCCACATTGCATATTGGTAATGAATTATGACTTATGTAACACCCCGGCCTGAAAATAGGGGTAAATTTTTTGGGATTTGAATTGATTATAAGTAGAAGAAATTCAACATATATATATATATATATATATAATGCCAAGTAATTACCCCGGATGATTTAATAACCTATCTCATATATGAAGATATGAGAAGGTATCATAGTGCTCCTTGGACGACCGAGCTCGAGGCCGTCACAAGGGAAAAGCAGAAGATGAAATTAAATTTAAGAGTTATTAAAATATATACCAAAAAGAGGATGAAAGATGCTTCATCGATTTGTTAAATGATAGAAATAAAATTTAATAATAATAATATCATTTATACATTATCAAGGTCATTAATGAAAATTAGCCATACACATTAGGTCTAATTTTCCTGCATGACCTCCAAACTCAACTATTATCAAATTAATTTCAAAATAAACAGATACACACTATATGCTATACAAAAATGAATATATATGTCGGCCAAGGCTTACCCACATTCCTTCCGCATTTACCTTCATCAATCCTTGACCTCCAAAAGAGTAGGATTTTACATCACACCTACATCAAGCTTAAAAATGGCAACTAGGAGGTGAGCAACATAATCCAGATGTACCAAAGTCATACATTATAATGATATTTATACATGTATGCATTATATTCATTTTTCAAGAAAACATCACAAGCTTCACACACATGATACATCATTCCATCTCGGTACAATACATGTCCAATTAAGCATATTCATAAGGCGATGTCATATATAATATATCCTTAACATTCTTAATAATCATCACACTTTTAATGTTAGTACCTCAGCTTACTTTCCCTCTAGTTAACAATCACCCATTGCCACCACGGGCTATCAACTAGGCATATCTCCAGCTATATGCAAATGCACTTAAAGCTAATGCATATGCACAAAGGAATCATTTTAAATGCGGATCCGACTGTGGGGCACAACAACATATTAAATGTGGGGCAAGCATAGGTGTGCTACTATGCCTCTACTGCAATAGTAAAATATGTACACATATATCTCAATTCATGCATGCTTAGAACATCACACTTTTACTGGTACCAAACCGCTCTCGCCCATCTATAGCACTAGTCACCCCATGACTTGCGGATCATCATTATGGCCTTACTTGCCAAAGTGATACGGGCCTCCCCCGAACACACATCAAGGGAGCCATGCCCCGTCGGACACCGAGGTAAACTACTCATCACCAGAGCCGCCCTCCCACAAGGCCTGCCACATAGGGTGCCTTGTCACCAAACTAAGGGCAGCTTCGTGATTCCCCGAATCACTAGGGAGCAATAACAGTATACCCGTGCACTAGGCCGCCCTCCCACTAGGCCTGCCTATTAGAACCCCTAACATTCCATATAAGCAGTGAATGATATATCATGGATGCAATGCAAATCAATGCACTCTCACACTGTGCATCCCTAGTGCCACTCAATCAATCGTCCATTCACGACCACCACTCGCATATCGGATGGAATCTGTTCTCTATATCAGAGATGTAAGGGATAATCGTAAGTGGCTTAGGTAATAGCTCTCATTCCCATTACTGGTGTCGGGGACATTCCCCCGAAAGATGCATTCTCTACCTCTTAAGCCACACTTGTCTCCCATATCAACGCGTAAGGCCGGTGTGAAGGATCTTCAGAACGTCAAGACTGGTCTTCTCTCACTGGGATACCGAATAATCATACCGAATACATACAGCACCGGTATAAAACCTTAGTCATTTATTGACTCTCGTGGGTGGTCCCACACTGGATTATTGACTCCAGCTCAGACCAGTTCAATATCATATTCATCATCCCAAATACATGCCACATAACATCAATCATTCTAAATGTACTCAAATCATGAAATCATTACATCATCCACCCAAGTAATCATTAAACACAATCATATATACATATTTCACATCATCAATGGATGAAATCATGCATTTAGAATAGTTACCCCTCCTACCTCAAGAGAAGTAGTAATCACCACGGTCCGATGGTTCCGCCTCATCAATGGGTTATTTCCTACATCACAATATATCACACAATTATTTTCTTTTCAACCACCTCGACTTAACGTTCATATTCATTTACTTGGTGTCTTCCAGCATCTTAACTCTCAAGTCCCATTTATTTCATTCATTCTACCATAACCACCATGGTTTGGGCGCCTACATTTATTATTATGCACTTTTAATGTCAAACCTATTAATGGGTTCCCACATTGATGGTTCCTAACAACCATCATCAATTATTAAGCTTCATTAATGGCCATTCACCATTAATAACATCATTTTAGCTCACCAATAACAATTATCTAACACAATAAATGCTTCTCCACTCATATTTTGCATTTCCCTCAAATCATAGGGTTAGGGTTTCTCTAAAACCCAACAACACTCATTAAATCACTTTCCCAACATCAAAACCCAAAAACTCATAGTTCATACTCTTGAGAAATAACAAGAGTTTACCTTGAGAGAATGAATAAGAGAGTTTTCCAAGAGAGGGAAAAGCCATACAAAAATGAGGAGAAAGGAGGGTGAGACTTCAACCTCCAAACTCTTCCAAGCTCCTTCAAGAACAAAAATGGGAGAGGAGAAGAGAGCCACCACCCTTTTACTTAGGGTTTTTGAAGAGAAGTAGAAGAGTAAATGAAGGAGAAGAATTGAGAAGAAAAAGAAGAAAGGTGTTTGTTAAGAGGAACCAAGAAGATGACGGGAATAAGAAGAGAAAAATTGGTCATTTGGCTTTATTTTTTAATCCCTCATTAAAGACTCATCGTTTTATGACAAATAGGATCTTTGTTCAGGCTCAATACTTTATCCAAAAATTATTCCGAATACATATTTGGATTCCCAATAATATCCTTACCAGCCCTGACCAATATCATCCCAATCGGTGATACTTAGTCCGATACCCATATTTTAACCGGGCTCATTTTCAGCTTATCTAGTTCCAATAAATTACAAACAGTTCCCAAAAATCTTAATTTATTTATTCCTAATATTTTGGAACATTAAATAACCCAACTATAATCATTTAATATTTATCTCCTTAATTAATCTTTTATTTTAAAATTTAGGGTGTTACAACTTACAATAATTGAATCTAACACATGCATAGCATGCCATCATTATATGACTAACCCTGTGATTGTTATTGATATTGATGTATGAAAAGTTTTATATGTCTATTATAAGGTATGATATGTGTAATCATTTCTATAATTTTAAATCTTTGAGCCACCCTTGTATGTGTGTGTTATGGGTTGAGAGCTTTGTACTCACCCCTTTTGTTGTTGTGTGTCGTTTTCCCTTCCTATGATCATTAGCTGAAGGATGAGGTGAACGTGGGCAGAACTTAGAATATCTACAGTGAAGGACGTGAGATTGGGAGCATCGACTATTTATATTCGCTGTTAGTGTCGAGACCGTTGTAGGTCTTGACGTTTATTTAATGCTATGTTATTTTGTAGTAACTGTTGTTGGGAGCCTGTGAGCCCCGATTCTTTTGAGTACACTATTGTGACAAGGAATCAATCTATGTTATGATTTCTGTTTGAACTGCATGTGATGATCACCAATAAAAAAAACTCTTATTTTTCTTAAATAATTAGTGACTCCTTAATTAAGTAGGGTGTTCCAGTGTAGGAATTTGTCCTAGTTAATCGAGGGTGTCACATTGTGATTATGTATATTACGTGTTATGATTCAAGTTTTATGTTAGTATTTTAATCTTTTATTAGTATGAATTTCAAACGGGAGAATGATTTTCATGTGTGTTAAAACTACTTTTAACGGAAGTAAAAGTTAAAATAACCTTAATATACCAATTACTAGGGATAGAGTTGGTAATTGTTATTGTGTTAAGGTCAGGGCCTAAAACAAGTTTTTATTGAGAAAGCATCTGAGGGATAAACTATTTAGAATTTATTCACCGAGAGATCGGGTTTAATGATTTTAAGCTACAATGATATAAACTTGATTATTAAATATGCATATTTATAGTTACTTTGTTATATTTATTGTGTAGGGTTCCTAATTCCAATATAGTTTGTTATCTTATTTTATATCTCAAGTATTGGAACTGTTATTTTAAAGTGTTATTTTTATAGTTATTTTATAGATAGTTTTACAATTTTACATTACTTTTGATCAATGTATAAATCAATATTGGAATTTATGAATAATGTAAAAAATTGTATATGAAATATTCTTTTGTTAATAAGTATTGATACTTTTACCATCAGTAAATAGAAATTATTGTCTTTTACTGAATACCATCAATCCTTTTGGGAATGATATCTATAAATTTTGAAAACTATAATGACAAATTGATGCATTTGCAAAACATCCAACAATAACACAAGAGCTAAAAAGGTAGACAACATGGAGAGTAAGCATATTTTCTCAATGATAAACAAATAAACAAAGTGTGATGATATAGATATGTAAGTGCAACTAAACATATTCTACCATCAAGGATTTTCAACTCAATAACAGAAGACCTAATCCACATTAAGCACCAAGCAATACATGAACAATTTCATTAGTCTTGTCACATTATGGAATCAATTCATTAATTCACCTCTTAATCACACCACATATAGCATTCCATATAATTACATATATAGTCATAGAGGTGATACCAACAACAACAACACAATTAATCTATACTCATAAATTCCAATTTTATCTCTTAACTTTTATCAACTATAGATTTCAATCCCTCTTGGGTACCTCAAGGTTCTGTGCCATGTCCCTATGGCTAATGCATATGCTGTGCCACCAAAATAATGCATATACAATGGATCTGATTTAAAGCAAATATTTATAACACATGTGTACATAATTTGTCAAGTGTTCACAAGCAGAACATGCTTTTACTGGTACCAAACCACCAAGGTCATGTGCCATGTCCCTATGGCTAATGCATATGCTATACCACCAAAATAATGCATATGCAATGGATCTAATTTAAAGCAAATATTTATAACACATGTGTACATAATTTATCAAGTGTTCATAAGCACAACATGCTTTTACTGGTACCAAACTGCCAACGCCTATTTTGTAACACTTATCACTTTCATAAAAATGAATACGGTAACAAACAATAAATGACATGCATGTCTCAAAGGTGTTACAGGCCCATCATTAATTTCATATATCAAAGTAATTGCAACCATGCATAGTCACTCAAATATTTATTTCCCTCGCAATGGTCTTTTCCACAAGATCTCACAAGATCCCAATACATCATAATATGATATGTCATGCATGCCATGAAATGTAAGAATACATATGCTAGCCTTAGCTTCACAAGAACCTCACACCTTCTTACTTATGGATGCACAATACATTTAAAAATTATAGTCAATGGCATGCAATCAGTTATACTACTCTCCAAGGCATAAAATCTCTAAGGCATCAATTTACATCATCCACAATAAAATGGGCAAGGATTCATGTCCATATTAATCCACACATGGAAATCAAGATAGCATATCTAACAAACATATCCCTAATGTATGTTATTGTCATATTTGCCAATCCAAAATCAATTTATTAAAAAGAATCAACCTCATACAATTTCATATATAAAAGGTAGTACATCCATGCAAGGCAAATATGCAAGTACACACCAATATACACTAGTGCAAAAAAGGTCTTTAATCACGGTTAAAAAAGGCTTTTAATCACGGTTGAACAACCGTGGTTGTTCTGGGCGTGATTGTATATCAAGACATTTAATCACGGGTCAGAACCGTGGTTATATCCACTTTTAATCACGGTTGTTTGAACCGTGATTAAAAATGGCTATAACCACGGTTGCCTAACAACCGTGATTAAATGTACTGGACCCAAAAAAAAATTAAAAATCGTGGTTATCATCTTCACCATTCAGAAACAGCAAGAACACAATGAACACCAACACCAGAAATAAGAACACAGCAAGAACGCAAGAAACAAAAACAGAAGAAAAGTAAATGAATGAAAATCAGAACAACCACAAGAAACAAGAAACAAGAATGCTACTACAACAAAGGAACGAGAAGAACTACAACAAAGGAACGAGAAGAACACAGAGTAAAACGAAGAACACATAGCAAAACGAAGAACACAAGTATAAATCTAAAACGTAAACCTGTAAATAATCAATGGCGTACGATGGGAAACCTGTAAATGGAAACAGAAAAATAGTGAGAACTCACATAATAAATAAATCTAGAACGTAAATAATGAAATGTAAATTGCAACATGAAAACAGAGAAGAGAAACCTTACAGAGAAGAAGGAGAGAAAAGAGAGTTAGACTAAGGCGCGCTCGTGAAATTATGAAATTTAAAACGAAAAGGAAGATATAATCACGGTTACACAAGGACCCGTGGTTATATGTATGACCTATAACCACGGTTATGCTAGTACCCGTGGTTATATGTATGACCTATAACTACGGTTACTCCAGGACCCGTGGTTATATATATGACATATAACCACGGTTGAACAAGGGACCCGTGGTTATATGGGAAAATCTTATTTTGGCATTAGAAAACACCATAAAAATTTTTAGAATTTTTAGAATTTATTTGGTAGGTAAAGTAGAAGCCTAAAAATCCAAAAAATAAGCAAATAAATCACAAAAAATAAAAAATTTTGAGAAAACAAGGGTTTTTTGAAAATCTGAGCAATCCCAACTGGCGTAGCGAGTTGGAATGAATGCAAATTTTTTTCTACCCCAAAATCATGTGCAGCAATAAGGATTCTGAGTTTTCTAGCTCAAGTTATGCTCGTTTGAAGTTTGCCGATTTTTGTCGTCGCAAAATTTTTGTATCTCTCACTCAAAAATTGATTTTTCAAAAATTCTAACTCGAATAGCTAATAAGTACCAAAAGAAGTCATGACGCAAAAAATCAGATCAAAATTCCATGTTTTCCTATTTTTTTGGATTTTTTTAAAAATAAGGTGAATAATATATGAATAATATATGAATTTCAAAATCATATCAAAATTCCCAAAAATTTCAAAAATGCCATCTCGTTTTAACATATAACCACGGTTGTCAAACAACCGTGGTTATAGACACTTTTAATCACGGTTGCCTAACAACCGTGATTAAAAGTTTTCCCAAAAATTTCAAAAATGCCATCTCGTTTTGACATATAACCACGGTTGTCAAACAACCGTGATTATAGAGACTTTTAATCACGGTTGCCTAACAACCGTGATTAAAAGTTTTCCCAAAAATTTCAAAAATGCCACCGCGTCATTTTTAATCACGGATCCACATTAATCCGTGATTATACCCCGTGGTTGTATCCATTTTTTGCACTAGTGATATATATATATATATATATTATTAATAAATTTTGCACATGCCTTTAGAAAATATATACCTCTCCTACCTTAAGAGAAGTACTCTGTAGAGTTAGATAGTCCCGCTTCGCTTGAATGGTCAAGTCTTACATTAAGTAAATGTAGCACAACATTAAACATCAAGCTAAAATTTCTTTGATGTTAACAATTATGCCCATCACATATATAACATCATACTAACTTATAAAACTTTTATCTTTATGATTTTAGAAACTTTTGTTCACTTTTTCAATGTTTTCTAACACTTTAAAGGTCTAAAAACTTGTCTACAATTTTCTAAGTGTTCAATAATTATTCATTAAACTTTACAAAGCTTCTAAGTAATTTTCTCCATCATTATAATCATTTGTAATATTTTTATCCTAGAAAATAACAAATTCATCACTTACAATTTAGCTAACTTTGTTTTTCACCCATTAAAATATCTAATTTGATAATGGTTTTAATACTAAACTAAATCACTCTAAGTTATTAATAACATTTATCATTCACCCAACACATAATTCTTACACAACCCCACCTAAAATGCTAAGTCTTTTCCTCCTAAACAATTATCTAATTCTTTACTAACATACTAACTAAGTTCCATAAATATTGTTTCACCACTAATAATAATTTCTACATTTGTACTAGCTTATCCATAATTTCCAACACTATATTTTCTTCACTTATTAGATAGTAACTTCCTATTCATTCAACCATAATTGTTTCCAACAATAAACAAATGTTATATTACTTCCAATAATTCATTTTTAGTCACTAACAACGTACCTAAAGTAAAGGGTGTCATTAGTTCTAAAACCTTAACTTAGATTCTTTGACAAAGTAACATGTTAAAAATTATCAATCACTTTCAATGGCATTTCCCAAACTTAATAAATATACCTTTAGATTCTAATATGCTCCAACAAGGTTTTTTTCTAAACTAATGACACATTTATTTCCTATAAATCATTCATGTCCTTCATTAAATTCACCATAAATACTACACTTTTTCAACCAATAATTATCCAACAACCATCATAATTAATAATCCACATCCAACAATATTTTCTCAAGCATTCTAACTAGGTTTATACACTTATAAAACTAATTATGACTTTGCTATAACTTTCCTATTTCAAGAGGTATTTAAAACTTACTAACAATTCCATTTTCCATGTCAACAACACTAAATCAATTCAAGAACACTAATCCAAGTCCTATAATTATTTTAGTACAGTTAATGTAATCATTTTAGCCCTTAAATACAATTTTCCCCTAACTTAAAGTAAGACTTCCATTTCCAATTTTTCAATTAATGTTTCACCAACATCAACCAACCATATGTAATAACATTTAAATCATTCTTAAACTACCAATTTCAAGTTTCCAACAACATTCACAAAGTCACCTAACTTAGGGTTTTTGCCATCATGCCAATTTCCAATGGTTCCAACACTAACAACATCAATTCCAACAACATCAAGTCATCAATTTAAAGGTTAGCAAGAGTTTTACAACTTACCCCAAATTGCTTCAAACCCTAACTTTCAAGAATGAAAGAAAATTTTAAGAGGACAGGTTCCAAGTTCTTCCAATGCTTCCAAAAGGTCCAACAATGCCTTCTTAGCCTTTAAATTTTGAAGAAGAAGAAGAAGAAGAAGAAGAAGAAGAAGAAGAAGAAGAAGAAGAAGAAGAAGAAGAAGAAGAAGAAGAAGAAGAAGAAGAAGAAGAAGAAGAAGAAGAAGAAGAAGAAGAAGAAGAAGAAGAAGAAGAAGAAGAAGAAGAAGAAGAAGAAGAAGAAGAAGAAGAAGAAGAAGAAGAAGAAGAAGAAGAAGAAGAAGAAGAACAAGAACAAGAAGAAGAAGAACAAGAACAAGAAGAAGAAGAACACGAAGAAAGGTCCAAGAGTTTCATGGCACTTACCAAGCTTTCTCCTTCATGAAACTTCAAAAAAAACTTCACAAATCTTCTATGGCTATCAATGGTTTTCATTTTTCACATATAGAAAAGGAGAGGAGATGAAGTTTTTGATCTTAGGAGAGGGAGAAATGTAGATTTTCAAAAATGAAAGGTAGAGAGGAAGAGGGAAATGAATTTTCATGTCTTAGTAATTACAACACTGTCATTCACTTAAAATTTTTGGTTCAAGGCCCAATTTATTGCACTTAAAATTATTGGGCTTCAAAAATCTGATTTAAAATCAGCCCATATGCTTAGGACGTTCAACCCAAAGAGAGTGGGAAAAATTATTGCGCTTTTGGCTCGAAAATCAAGCGTTTTGGCTACCTAGGGCCCCCTTTCGTATAATTAATTGTCTAGAAATTTTTTTTGGGTTTATTTTTGTGTTTAACATAATTATTTTAGTGTTTTCTAATCGTTGGCATTTATTTTTAAAATAGCCCATTTAAAGTCCTTTCCCAGACTAGACGTTTCCCACATGAAAACGATGTCGATAAATCCCGAATAAATCAAGATAAATCCAATAAGTACCCAGATTAATTTAGCTTTATTTTTGGGATATAAATAATAATTTCTAATATTTATCTAATGTATCTCTATACATTTAACTCGTCTCAGTGCTTTATCCATATGTTTTCGTTAGTTAAACGATGACTGTAATTCCCGAATAAATCATATTAATTCAAGGGATGTCCAATAAATTTTCTCTACTTGTTTGGGACTTCAAATAATTATTTCCTATATTCTATTTATTTCCTCTATTTTATTAATTATATGTAAAATTTGGGATGATACATAACACAGACTTAATTTAACCCAATAACTTATAACTATTATGTGCAATTAAAATCCTAACTATACTCTTCAGCAGAGGAGGCAGGGTCCTCAAAACTTTCCTCGTTGATCGAGCCCACTCTTCCATGTTGCCTACTATGACACCTATAAGACATCCCTAAGTAATCTCTTCCCTTTATATCTGAAACGTCGTCGATGAGATTTTCTCAAACGTTCTCCAACAATGACTTTTTCCTTTCGAGTCTGTCCTTTGCTACCCTATGGGTTTATACACACACATACACATAACACAAGCCACAAAACAAGAGGGGTGAGTTTATCTCACTCCAATCTTATTGGAAATACATGTAGAAGAGCACCGTCATACTTGACGGATTTCACACACAATCAAACCATCAAACAAGTTTTACCTAACACTAATGCATATTATTTCTATATTTAACACATATAATCATATAGCATATTGGTCATTTATAATTTCATAATAATAACTCACTCACTATCCAGACTCTCAAAATTGTCATCTATATAACCACTATCTCACTTTCCCTAACATAAACATCATCATAAGACCATAGACGGATAGATATATTAACTACCATTTATCATGACACACAACCCTACCCGCCGACTATTAAGCTATCATGCCATTACATTCACTAACTAATCAAAATCTTGCCATGTCTATTCTAGCATTCAATTATTGTCATATGTTTTAGAGTTCTCTGATCAATCAAAACTAACGCTTTACCATTTCTATACTAGTCATTATATATTAGTCATGGATCTATTATTATTAGAGCACCCTAACAATCAATGATCATTACAACAATAACATTCCATAAAATTATATTAATCAAACATAGATATCTTCTCCATCACACAGTCTATAATCAAAGTCATCATGTGGTTAGTCATTCAAGATTCTATGCATGAGTCAGGTGTCTTATGATTATCTTGACATTAAGTGTTCAATGATGTGAATGAGGGCGCATACAACATTTGTCTTATCAGAGTTGTCCCGTCATAGTAGTAGACTGGGCACAATGATTTTGTGCTAGAGCGAACAGAGTACACCAAGTTCAACACCAATATAGGGTAAATGACACACAAGTCCAATAATCCCTAATTTGTGATTACATTCAAATAATAGAACTTGGCTCTACAAGGTCCTAGAAACACCTATTTCAGTCAAAGTACAATAGGCTTGCCATGACTTACCTAACACTGGGTGCTACACCGGCTTGCCAACAGTCAAGTGTGTAATCGATTACACTTTTGTTATAATCGATTACATATATTTTTATCTTATAAAAAGCTTTTCAAATACATGTTTTTAATGTTTTAATTTCCTTCTAAGGCCATGTTTATACTTGATTAAAACCTTACATAATTTCTAAGACCATATGAGCTTTGACACTTTATTTCTTGACTTATAGGTCTTTATTATTAGTCTATTTTTCTTCCATTTTGGTCTTCATGATTAATTCCTTTTAAAGCTTGTTTCCTTTTGTCATTATTAAAACTTTGTGTCTTCATAACCCTAAACCCTGCATGGTTCACCAAGCCCTGCTTGGCTCCCTACCTCACCATTGGGTCCTACCTGACCTTTGGGTAGCTCAACTAGATCACGCTCAACCACGAAAGCCAAAAACCAGGGGTAAAATATACAGATCGGCTTTCTATACCACACAATATGCACATACAACAATTATATCTCAATATTATTTAATCAAATTCTCCATCTCCTGTCTCGGCACGACAACCATCACCTTGGGACCACAATCAAACCACTAAGGCATAATATTCACTTTTTATCTTAGTTCAATTCATTAATGCATACTAACATGGCATCAATTGCATATAAGGTCATGATGTATCATTTTCATCCTCCAAACATATAACTCCATAATTTAAACCATGAATTCATTAGCACATTTATATATATAATTACAATTCATTATCTCGATATTCAAACTCACATTATCCAACATATATCACATTCCTAATATTTCACAATTTAAATTTTCATGGCACATATCACACTTCGCATTATCATTCAATTTTATGAACATATATTTATAATTAATTTATGACATTTCCATAATTAATTTATTTTACATAAACTTAATATCAACCAGCACATTGCTTTATATATCATCAAACTTCTAATGGAATCTTACCATATTCACATCTTGCAACAATCATCATCATAATTAATTATCCATCAGTATATCACTTCATATATTCATGAATGTTCCTCAACATAATTAATTATCAATCCTTAAAATAATTATTTTTTTCTTTAATATAATCCTAGTTATAATTAATCTCCTCAGTCATTCTACAAGCTTTACCTCATAATTATTCACATTTAGAACTCAATCCTTCCATCATTAATTCATTATCAATCAGCATATAATCATTCAAATTAATTTAATCAACCAATGGTGGCTATAATTTACCTTTTTCCCTATACATTGAATGATAAATAAGCTTTCTATAGTAACCTCGACCCAGTACACCCCCTTACTTCATTTCCACGCTTTTGTAACTTATTTCTAATGTCAGATACGTCTAATATATAAAATTTAGGAAATTCAAGAAAGAGATTAACGTTTTGACCTTTGAAATCGAAACCTATTATACCAAAACAATTCTAAATATATTTTTGATACCTCCAAAGCTTATGCAGTTATTTTTGGTCTCATTTTTGAACTCTACTTTAATCAACACCTTATTGGCATGTGGTTCAAAACCTACGTTGAACGGAATTACAAACTGTTAGCATATTTGCTATCCTTGAGCTACAAGGAATCTTTTAATCGGTTTAGATTCTTGAAATTCATATGAAATGCCCAAGCTCTTAGAAATTTGGAGAGAGAAAAACTTAACCTAAACTTAAAATTGAAGCTACTGTGAGACTTACCTCGCTTCCACGATTCCAATAGTACAATCAATTTTGGATTTCACCCATAATCAAGCTTCCGTTCAAGCCATCAATGTTGCCGCCATGGGAGATGGTTGAGGTTCTGTTTTTGTTTCACTTTCAAGCGTGAATTTGGAGAAGAAAGAAAGAATTAAATTTAAGGGTAAATTGATCTTTTTACCATTTCTATTAATTTTCTATTTTCTTTTCTTTTCTTTTTCTTTTTCTTTTATTTAACAAAAATAAATAAAAAATCATTTTCACCTCATGATAAATTATATTTTACCGTCATAATTTAATTCAACTTTAATTTCATAATTAAATTACCAAAATTTAACTATTTCAGATTTTTATCGAGTTATTAACAACTCCAAATTAATTAAATTTAATATCGAGTAATAATTAATTAACTTTATATAGCATATTAAGTTTTTGTTAGTGTATGCACTATGAGCTTTATGTTTTTTTCATTTGTATCATTTTTCTGCTTATCAATAAAATAAGTATTTCAGTTTAAAATTGTTTTAAAACGTATTTATCCTTGGAGTAATAGGTCATATAAAAGTTATTCCTAAAATGTCCCTAGTCAAGTATTTACATGGGGACATGTAATTACATTGAGACTAGTGTGTGAGTGTACTGATGACCTGATCTCACAGATCATAGATATAGATGATATCAAGTCTTCACACGGGTATACATTAAGAGTAATCATGTACTGGACAGACCCACCATGAGAACGTTGCATGGATCGTTACATGAATGTCATAAACGATTCTCAATGTGATAATGGTATATGTAGTCCTTCGACCTGAAGTCACTACGATTCCTACATGAGGAGTTTATTGTTTTAATACAATTAAACGTCTTCTGTAACAAGAGGACTAAAAAGGTTGTGATTAGGCAATGAACAAATTATGTAGAGGGATGTGAGTGATGTAGATGGGATTTGTCTCTCCTATGTGACAGGAGTGATATCTATAGGCCACTTGATGGAGTAAGACTAAGAAAATGCATGGCCATGCTAGAAAGAATAAATATTAGATATTTATTCGGATCAAGTTTACTCCGGTATCAAGTAAAATAAATTGGGCCTACAAGGATGACGCGACCATGCCTTGGGCCCAATTAGGATATCGTGACAAAAGGAACAAACATATTAAATAATTATCACTTATAGGTTATATTGATATTAAATAATATTCAGACATAATGATGTATTGCTAGATGTCGCTCTTATTTTATATTAATAATAAAATAATTTATTATTAATATGACCGGGTATTTTACCTATAGGGTCACACACATAGAGTAAGCCCATCAGAAAATGTTTTGTTTTATTTTAGTTGGACTAAAATAAAGCTATTGGGCCTAACTCATTTAGAATGAGTAAGGAGCCCACTCTTTAGAGAGAACAAATTAGGTTAAACCTAAGCCTATAAATAGAGCATAAGATGCTCATAGGCTGTTCACTAAAGTGAGACACAAATTCGCAAAAGTTACAAGAGCTACACGTCGTCAAACTAGCAGTTGGCAAGGGTTGCGATTCTGATGGGAGTGCTCGTGTGGACTCCTAAAGGACGAGGCTACGACTGCTTCGGTGTTCTTCAAGAGGTAATCCAAAATGTGTTTGTTTTTTTTATGTTTGTTTTGTGCTTTGAAACACGGCACTTTGCAAATCCTATGGAATCCCTGTTTTTTCTGCTGCTCATGTTCTAGGGATTCCCTAATAGTGGTATCAAAGCCAGGTTGCAAAAACCGTGTTTTGGGCATTTGTTTGTGTTTCATGATGATATGTTTTCGTTTGTAAGAGCTTTTAGAAAATATGATTTGTGAAATCGTTTCTTGTTTAAAGCTTTGCATTTTTGTTTTGTGAAAATGTTTTGTGAAACTAGGATTCGAAAATGAACAAGCATGATTATGTTGTTATTTTGAGTTATCGCATATGATGCATATTATTACAATGATTAATCATATATATGGTATGACATCTGTTTTGGCATGATACATATAATTTTGAGTTATTCTTTGTAAATTGTATATGATGCATGTTATAGAGTTTCTCAATTTTAGTATGTATGTTGTTGCCGTTTAAATTTGTATGATGTATGAGTTTATACATTTTTCGTATTTGATATGTGTTTTACTCATATGATAGTCATCGTACAAATTATGAATCAATTGAGTTGATCTTCGAACATGAATGGTTCATGTTATGGGGCGTTGAGTGATAAGGTTTAAGTGTTAAACCTTGGTCGTTCCTTAATCTAGGGTTCAAGAGTTGAAACCTAGACGGCCGTCATGGAAAGGCATTGCATGTTGGCATTAGTGAAAATTGAATTCTAGGTTTTGAAACCCTAGACAGCGCTGCCTCCATGTGCCTTGACGGCTGTGTTGTGAAGTATTCGCAATAAGGAATTAGGGTTTCAAAATGGTTGAAACCCTAGCCAAAATTTTAGAGCTGTTAATGGTCAGTGGGACGTTCTGGCTAGGAAAGACTTGGTACTTAAGCGGTCACACCGGACCCACCTCTCTTTCCTGGGAACCAACCTGACTACAGTACTAATTTTTCGGGTAGCGCTTTATTACCGACACGTACATTTTCTACGTAGCACTTTATTACCGACCCCACGTGTTTAATTGCCCGTTTTAAAAATTAATTACTCTTTTAATGCTTTTAAATGGGTTATAATCAATTAATTAACACGTTGCATGGTGAATGGTTATGGTCTTAGTTATTTTATTTAAATACAGCCTGCGTGTTGTGCCTCTCTCTATTCTATTGTATTTCTCTTCTCAACCCTTCACTCATATGTAAAGCAAGTTTCTATTTAATCATGTAATCTTGATCGGGCCAACAAAGTAGAGACTTAGAAGAAAACCAAGGAGTGGTGACTCTAAGAGGATGATGGATTCAAGAAGTAGGACTTCATGAAGCCATGGCAATATAGTTCCTCTAGGTTTATTTATTTATTTATTTTTCTTCTAGGAAGACCATAACCATCTCACAATTTCGTTTGCATGCTTTGGGGATAATTTTATTGCGTTAAAGCGTTCAACAAAGACGGTAATTTTAAAATAAATTAAAATCCCTCAAAATAATATTAAGTTATAAACGCCTTCCAATAAGTACACTCGTCAACACTAATGTCAATAAATAATGGGTCTGTCAAAGCAGGGCACTATCATTTATATTAGTAAGACGCGATGGGATAATGGTAATATCCAAACTGTTTTATTGGGCTTTAACTTAACTAAGTTTTCAATTGGATTGAATATAACTTAGAGGCGTAAACATTGGGCTAAATATTCATAAGATGAATAATCAGTAATGGTTACTTAACCCAATGACTAAGAGTTGTATAAAGATACAATTGGAAAAGGTTTCCTACCTAAATAACCAAGTTTTAGGTGATCAACCAAAGCTGACTTAACACTTGGGAAATTATGGATCTTAGCCCACTAGAAAATCTTCCAACGGGATTTTCTGATTTGTGGAGGGTATTTTGTTTTGAATCAAAATAGTGGGAGACATATTTAATTTAAATGACCATAATTTAAATATGTTTTGAAAATGATACTTACTACATATTTTCTATTTTAGATAACCATGACGTCAAACACACCTTCAAACCTTTTGTTGTGATCAATCCTAGACAAGGAAAAATTGTCTGGTTCTAACTTCCTTGACTGGTATAGAAACTTGAGGATTGTCCTCAAACAAGAGAAAAAGCAGTACGTCTTGGAAAGTCCAGTTTCGGAACCACCCACTACAAACGCCTCTAAAGCTGACAAGGATGCTTATAAGAAGCATCAGGATGATGCTTTAGATGTCCAATGCCTTATGTTGGCTACCATGTCTCCTGAGCTTCAGAAGCAACATGAGCACATGGAGGCTTTCGATATGATCGAAAACCTAAGGAAGCTATATCAAGGTCAAGCTGACCAAGAAAGATATGAAGTTTCCTCGGGCCTATTTAGCTGTGGACTTGAAGAGGGAGGTTCTGTAGGACCTCATGTGCTTAAAATGATTGGGTACTTGGAGAATCTAGCTAGGCTAGGATTCCCCTTCCCTCAGAAGTTAGCTACCGATCTCATTTTGAAATCATTACCTGACAGTTTTAAGCCAGTCATTATGAATTATAACATGAATGCATTGGACAAAACATTGCCAGAGCTACTCAATATGTTGAGGACTGCTGAGCCCAATATTTCTAAAGGAAAGGGCAAGGCCATAATGATGGTCAATCCTGGCAAAGGTAAAGGAAAGGGCATGTATAAAGGCAAAGGAAAGGATATTGCAGGAAATGGCAAGAAAATTTGGAAAGGCAAGGATAAGCCAAGTACATCAGCCTGAAAACCTGTGGGCGGGGTGGCTAAGGAAGGTAAATGTCACCATTGTGGACAAAAGGGACACTGGAAGAGAAACTGTCTAAAGTACCTAGAAGAGCTTAAGAAGAAGGGAAGTGAGACTTCCACTTCAGGTATTTTTGTTATAGAAATTAACATGTCAACTTCAACATCATGGGTATTAGATACTGGATGTGGATCTCACATTTGTCTTAATGTGCAGGATCTAAGAAGGAGTAGGCAGTTAATGAAGGGTGAGGTAAATCTACCCGTTGGAAATGGAGCAAGAGTTGTTGCATTAGCTGTAGGGACTTAATTTTTATCCTTGCCCTCAGGGTTAGTCCTTGAATTGGACAATTGTTATTTTGTTCCGGCAATAAGGAGAAACATTATTTCTGTTTCTTGTCTTGATAAGAAAGGGTTTTCCTTTATAATAAAGAACAATAGTTGTTCTGTTTATTTAAATGACATGTTTTATTGTTGTGCAAATTTGAGTAATGGACTTTATGTTCTAGATCTCGAAACCCCTATCTATAACATTAATACTAAGAGGGTTAAAACAAATGATTTAAACCCAACTTATCTTTGGCATTGTCGCCTAGGACAAATAAATGAGAAACACATTTCTAAATTCCATCAAGATGGATATTTAGAATCTTTTGATTTTGAATCAATAGATACATGCGAATCTTGTTTATTAGGGAAGATGACTAAGACCCCATTTACCAGAAAAGGTGAAAGGGCGAGTGATCTTCTTGGCTTGATACATAGTGATGTATGTGGGCCCATAGGGACAATGGCTAGGGGAGGTTTTAGTTACTTCATCACTTTTACTGATGATTTCAGTTGATATGGATTTGTGTTTCTCATGAAACATAAATCAGAATCCTTTGAAAAGTTCAAGGAGTTTAAACATGAAGTAGAGAACCAACTTGGCAAGACAATTAAAGCACTTCGATCCGATCGAGGTGGTGAATATTTGAGCCTAGAGTTTGATGAATATCTTAAAGAGTGTGGAATTATATCTCAACTTACTCCCCCTGGAACACCAGAATGGAATGGGGTTTCTGAGCGGAGAAATAGAACCTTGTTGGACATGGTTCGATCAATGATGAGTCAAACTGACCTCCCTAACTCATTCTGGGGATATGCTTTGTTGACAGCAACTTTCACACTTAACCGTGTTCCATCAAAGGCTGTTATAAAGACACCATATGAGATATGGACTGGGAAACGACCTAGTATGTCTTTTCTTAAGATTTGGGGCTGCGAAGCTTATGTTAAGCGTCAAAGTTCTGATAAACTCGGGCCCAAGTCAGATAAATGTTTTTTTATAGGATACCCAAAAGAAACTAAGGGTTATTATTTTTACAATCCTACTGAGGGCAAAGTGTTTGTTGCTCGGAATGTTGTATTCTTAGAAAGGAAATTCATCTCTACAAGAATCAGTGGGAGGAAAGTAGAACTTGAAGAAATTCAAGAATCACAAGGCATTGAAAAGCCAATGGTTGAAATAGAGCAGGACCCATAAAATGTTGTGATAACACCAGTTCCAGTAGCATAAGACTTACGTAGATCAGGTAGAATACATCAACAACCTGAAAGATATGGATTTCTTGTAACTCAAGAAGGAGATGTATTCCTAATGGATCAAAATGAGCCAACATCTTATGAAGAGGCCATTGCAAGTTCAGAATCTGAGAAATGGCTAGAAGCCATGGAATCTGAAATGAACTCCATATACACTAATCAAGTTTAGAACTTGGTTGATGCACCTGAAGGGGTAAAACCTATAGGATGCAAGTGGGTTTTCAAAAAGAAAACTGACATGAATGGTAATATAAGTACCTTTAAAGCAAGGTTTGTGGCTAAAGGTTTCAAGCAAATACATGGTATAGACTATGATGAAACTTTTTCCCCAGTTGCTATGCTAAAGTCTCTTCGGATTCTGCTTGCTGTTGTTGCATACCATGATTATGAGATATGGCAAATGGATGTCAAGACTGCTTTCCTTAAATCTTCTTGAGGAAGTGTACATGACACAACCCGAAGGCTTTGTTAAGCCTGAAGCATCCAGGAAGGTGTGCAAACTACAACGTTCCATATATGGACTTAAGCAAGCTGGAATCTTCGTTTTGATGAAGCTGTTAAACAATTTGGCTTTACTAAAAATGAGGATGAACCTTGTGTCTACAAGAAGGTTAGTGACTGCGCAATTGTTTTTCTGGTCCTGTATGTTGATGATATACTACTTATTGGAAATGACGTTCCTACTCTTCAGTCTGTGAAGAGTTGGTTGGGAAGCTGTTTTTCTATGAAAGACTTAGGTGAAGCAACCAATGTGTTGGGAATTAAGATCTATAGAGATAGATCAAGAAAACTTCTTGGCCTAAGTCAGAATACATACATAGACAAAGTGTTAAAAAGGTTTAACATGCAAGATTCCAAGAAAGGAACTTTACCTATGGCTCATGGCATAAGCTTATCAAAAGCTCAATCTCCTTCCACTAAAGAAGAGAGAGAACAAATGAATAAGATTCCATATGCATCTGCTATTGGATCAATCATGTATGCCATGATATGTACCCGACCAGATGTCTCATACGCTTTAAGCATGACGAGCAGATACCAGTCTGATCTCGGTGAAAGTCACTGGACTGCTGTCAAGAATATCCTGAAGTACTTAAGAAAGACTAAGGATTCATTCTTGATATATGGAGGGGAAGAAGAGCTCATTGTAAAAGGCTACACTGATGCTAGCTTCCAAACTAATAAGGATGACTCAAGATCACAATCTGGGTATGTGTTTTGTCTAAATGGTGGCGCTGTAAGCTTGAAGAGTTCAAAGCAAGAGACAGTTGTTGATTCTACTATAGAGTCTGAGTATATTGCTGCCTCAAATGCTGCAAAAGAGGCAGTATGGATCAAGAAGTTCATAACAGAACTTGGGATTGTTCCTAGCATTGTGGACCCTATAAGTCTCTATTGTGATAATAGTGGAGCAATCGCACAAGCTAAAGAACCTAGATCACATCAACGGTCCAAGCATATACTTAGGCGATTTCATCTCATTCGAGAGATTCTTGACCGAGGAGATGTAAAAATATGTAAGGTGCATACTGATGAGAACATTGCTGACCCACTCACAAAACCTCTTACACAACAAAAACATGAGGGGCACACTAGATTATTAGGCATTAGGAAAATGTCTGACTGGCTCTAGTGCAAGTGGGAGATTGTTAGTGTATGCACTATGAGATTTATGTTTTTTCATTTGTATCATTTTTTTGCTTATCAATAAAATAAGTATTTCAGTTTAAAATTATTTTAAAACGTATTTATCCTTGGAGTAATAGGTCATATGAAAGTTATTCCTAAAATGTCCCTAGTCAAGTATTTACATGGGGACATGTAATTACATTGAGACAGTGTGTGAGTGTACTGATGACCTGATCTCACAGATCATAGATATAGATGATATCAAGTCTTCACACGGGTACACATTAAGAGTAATGATGTACTGGACAGACCCACCATGAGAACGTTGCATGGATCGTTACATGAATGTCATAAACGATTCTCAATGTGATAATGGTATATATAGTCCTTCGACTTGAAGTCACTACGATTCCTACATGAGGAGTTTATTATTTTAATACAATTAAATGTCTTCTGTAACAAGAGGACTATAAAGGTTGTGATTAGGCAATGAACAAATTATGCAGAGGGATGTGAGTGATGTAGATGGGATTTGTCTCTCCTATGTGACAGGAGTGATATCTATAGGCCACTTGATGGAGTAAGACTAAGAAAATGCATGGCCATGCTAGAAAGAATAAATATTAGATATTTATTCGGATCAAGTCTACTCCGGTATCAAGTAAAATAAATTGGGCCGTACAAGGATGACGCGACCATGCCTTGGGCCCAATTAGGATATCGTGACAAAAGGAACAAACATATTAAATAATTATCACTTATAGGTTATATTGATATTAAATAATATTCGGACATAATGATGCATTGCTAGATGCCGCTCTTATTTTATATTAATAATAAAATAATTTATTATTAATATGACCGGGTATTTTACCTATAGGGTCACACACATAGAGTAAGCCCATCAGAAAATGTTTTGTTTTATTTTAGTTGGACTAAAATAAAGCTATTGGGCCTAACTCATTTAGAATGAGTAAGGAGCCCACTCTTTAGAGAGAACAAATTAGGTTAAACCTAAGCCTATAAATAGAGCATAAGATGCTCATAGGCTGTTCACTAAAGTGAGACACAAATTCGCAAAAGTTGCAAGAGCTACACGCTGTCAAACTAGCAGTTGGCAAGTGTTGCGATTCTGGTGGGAGCGCTCGTGTGGACTCCTAAAGGACGAGGCTACGACTGCTTCGGTGTTCTTCAAGAGGTAATCCAAAATGTGTTTGTTTTTTTTTGTGTTTGTTTTGTGCTTTGAAACACGACACTTTGCAAATCCTATGGAATCCCTATTTTTTCCGCTGCTCATGTTCTAGGGATTCCCTAACAGTTTTAAATTTTAAAATTTTTATACCCGAGATGTTACAATGTCAACCTCTTCCTAACAAAGAAGTTCTTGAAAAAATTTATTAGCTTTCACCTATAATATAGACTCCATACACCAATATCTATCAGACCAAATAAGCCCTATAACTTTATTTCACCTATAATATAGACTCCATACCCATTTCTTCCTTGATTTTTACAACCGCAAAATTTCTTCCTATTTCAGAATCTTATGATACTCTCCTTGAAGTTAAGATTGTAGACCCCAAAGAGAGTAAGAGTAGCCCTCTTTAAAGACCCCTAAATCCCCCTTAACGTCTTGTCAAGACTTCTCTTTTAGGCAAAAATATTACTAAAAAGTTCTTTATTAAATCTCAAAGACTTTTCTTGCACCTCTTACAACAGCCTCATAATACAAGGTTGATAAGTTCCCCCAACGCATTATTGATGTACTCTAATAACAAGAATCAACCAACTAAGCTACCTTAATATGGAAAGGCTTGCCACCCCATCAACTGGAAGTCCCCCAAAATGAAGAAGCAAATGAATATGATTAGAATGAAAAAGGGCAATAGTCTCCACTACTGCTTCAAGAAATAAATTACTCCATGCTACCTCACACATATGTTACTGGTGGCAACCTTTACCCCCGTGGGGGGGGGGGTAAATTAGGTAATGTTAGTTTTGAAAAACTTTAAAAAATTATATTTTTTTATGAAATTAGAATATTTATGCAATGGAAATATGTATAAAAAGTTAAACTTTGTAAATTATTAAATGTCTTTGATAATGTTGGAACCAAGTCTGGTTTATAAAGGATTTCAAAATATTGATCATCATTTACCAGACCCCAAGACTTATTGATAATACACATCAAGGCATTGAAATTAAATAAAGTCTGCCCATCTGTTACTTAACCTATTCAATTAAGTGTTTCAGGATATAAACATAAAGTGCACACAGGTTACAAAAGAAAGGGGGAATTAAAAAAGTTCACCTTGAGCCATACAAGTTATGTCAAGACAAGTCTACGTAGGATCAAAAACAACTTTCAAACAAGCTTATCGAAAGGAAAGTCTGATCCTAGAACTTTACTCAAGAAATTCCTCGTTCAAGTATGTTCTTCCAGACTTTTAGAATGATAAGTACTTAGCACGCATACTTGCTTCATCAATCAGACTCCATACTTTTAGAGCAACAAGAACGTTACTCCAAGCTCACATCAAACAAAGATCAATACTTATTTTTAATGATACTCTGAAGCAAGTTCTTATCAATAAGAACTGTTATTATCATTAAAAGGGAAAAGAAGACAAGACAGTTCATCAACCAAAGCTCTTATGGGAAGAAACTAATGTAGTTACTCTACGCATTTTAGAAAAACTGGTGAAAATCAACTCTTGTATTAGAAAGCTTTTAGAAGGTCAACCGTATATGTTCTATGTGTTTTAGTTGAAAGAAGAAAGCCAACAGGAAGTCTTTTACTCTGAAGCTCTTAAGGAACACCATTTCAATGCAAGCTCTGATGTTCCTCACACTAGACCTTTTGTCTCCATATCTCATCTTCAAGGTTTGATGCTTACAATGGCTAAATCCCTCCAACAGGATTCACAATGGATATCTCAAAGGTCTATATATATGAAGGGATTTCAAATCTTGAAGAAGTTAAGACCTGCAATATCTGAATATCAAATTCACGAAAAGTTATTCTTTTAAGTTCTTAGTTTTAGCTTTTTTTCTAAAGTAAAGACCTTCTTTGTTGTTCTGCCTCTAGAAGACCTTGGTCTTTGTCTTTCCTACTTAGTGTATATGTTTCTATCATGTATCTTTTCATACATTAAGCCCTCAGAAACACTAAACACATCTTTCATTCAAACACTAAACACTAAACACATCTTTCTATCATGTCTTTCCTACTTAGTGTATATTTCTTCTTGCTACCATCAATCTTCTAGAGTGTTATGAAATATTAGAAAACATATCCAATCATTATTCCTGTAAGCCCATATACATCACCGTGTTCAAATAATAGATTACTCAGTTTTTCACTTTTTAGTGAACAAGGTCTCAATCATCAATGAGATTTTCATGTCTCGGTTGATTCTAAATCAAAAGAGTCCAAGGAACTATATGAAAGGTATCTAAAAATATGTTTCTTATTCATTTACCTTAAGAAATAATTTTATATAAGTAAGGTAAAAATCACTTATTTTAACCTATTTAACATTTATGTTATAGATGAGTATTGAGTTTTAGGATGTAAAATTCATTACTCAATTGTGCATCAGCATCATTTAGTAATTTTATTTGTAAATGAAAAACCTTTTTGCCTATCAAGAGTACAATTTCTAGTTCACTAACTAGCCCAATATGTGAAGACCTTATTGTCAATGTAGCAACTTTTGCTCCATTTTACATGTAGATTTTAATCACTTATAGTCAATGATCTACTTCTTTGATTTTTTTGTATGAATGTAAGATCTACATCTAGCATCCAATACTAATTTTGCTGAAGTGGATAAAACTTGACTTCTATAATGTGAAAACATGAAGTAAAAGTCTTACTTCCCTTTCTTTTGAATTCCTTCAAGTATATTGGACAGATTCTTTAATGTCTTATTTAGCCAAAACTGAAAACAATATTCTTTATTGATCACCCTTTAGACTTTTATCTTCTTGACCCAACTAGCCCTTGATAGATTCCTTGTACGATTATATCGTATGTCCTCATTCATCCATGTTTCCTTTTACCGCTCAAACTTTATGGTAGATTGCATAAGGTATCCTATACCTAGAAATAAGTGATCCTAGGATGAGCCAAACATGACATATTGTCACTTCCTCTTACTTGAGGACAATCCTCAAGTCCTGATACTTATCTAGGATTTTTTTAGAAAACTCATTCTTCCAAAGGATAGATTGTAATAAAAATGATATTTGGTTGTCATGGTATTTCTAAAATAAAATACATGCAAACTTATTACTTCTATTATAAGTCATTTAATTTTGGTCATTAACTAAGGCCTCCCACTATTTTGATTCAAAATCGCATGCCCTCATTGAATTGGAAAAATCATATTGAAAGATTTTTTCTAGTGAGTTAAGACTCATATTTGGCCTAATGTTGAGTCAGTTTTAGCTAATCACCTAACCCTTGGTTATTTAGATAGGAAACTTATTTCCAATTACATCTTACACAACTCTTGGATGATTGGGTGGGTAAATGTTTACCCTTATTCATCTTATAAATTTAAGCCAAATCATTACATTTCTAAGTTACTTTTAATCCAATTGAAAAACTTAGTTAAGGCCCAATAAAAATAGTTGGATATTACAATTATTCCATCATGACTTACTAATATAAATGATATTACCTTACTTTTGCAGACCCATTATTTATTGACATTAGTCTCAACAAGTTTTACTTATTGGAAGACGTTTAGACTTAATATTAACGTTTCCAAGTTCTTTAGATTGATTATAGTTACCTAATTAAGTCTAATAATAAACAGTTGGATAATCTAGTTATCCATCATCCTTTTACTAATATCAACAAAGACACCCTACTTTGGTAGAGTCTACACTTTGTTGAAACTAACATTGATGAGTGTTGCTTATTTAAAGACATTTTAGACTTAACATTCATGCCTTTAGGCTGTTCCAATCTAATTGAAAATTACCTATTTAATTAAAACTCAATAAGTCACACTAGGATAATTCAATTATTCCAATCCAGGATAGAGATTTGTAGATGAAAATGTCTTGAACCTCTATATGGTTTGATGTTATTTTTTTGTGTAACAGATTCTATTTGAGTGTGACAACTTTCTATTTTAAAGCTGGCAACCTTTTACTTTCGAAAAAACTATATAAATAAGAGTCATCATAGCTATCTTAAGAGCGATCTTTGTAAAGCATGTACACAAGTCATAGAGTAGTGTAGTAGTTGTAAAGTATGTAAAAGAAAGAGAGTGTGGAAAAGTTTTGAATACAGCTTTAGAAAGAGTTTTACATAGGTGTCTAAAGGCTGGAGTTGGGTATTTAAAATGCACATCAGAAGTAGCATAAGTAAGATCTAGGATCTATTATGAGTGTATAAGTTGTAATCTTTTTATATCTATTTTTACTATGTTATTGGAGTTTGTTGCTACAAGTGGGTGTAGCCTTTTAAATCTTGGGGTGAACCACGTAAATCTTGTTGCATCTCTTTTGAATCTTTCTCTCTTCCTTTTCATGTATTTTTTTACATTTTCATTTTTCTAATTGTTGATTTTTGTTATGGCTGCTATAGAATTTTGGTTGTCATGGTTTTCCCCAATGGCATTCAATCACTTACGTTATTTTAACTCAAATATTACTAACCCTTTCATGTGTAACACCCTCGGTTAACTAGGACAGTCCCTTCTACTAGATTATCCTGGTCAATTGAGAGGTTATGAGCTTTAGAAAAATGTGGAAGTTTTTTTTGTGTACCAGAAAACTTGGTGGAACAGATATACCTTATATACAACATAATCATATATAATACATGGCGTAACAGTAACTATACATACTGAAGGTAAAGGGGCACGCTGGCTTCCATGAATGAAAATAAAATTTAACCTATTCTATTCTTCCACGGTCCAAGAAGAGCTCGGCTGATCCTCGATGTAAAATCTGTGTCCATCCCAGCGATGTCTAGAAGAATTTAACGTAAGGGTAAGTCTCCACCTCCACAACAATCGGGAGGGTGTCTCATTGACACCTACCCTACACACAACACAAATAATCCAGAATCGAGTCCCTTTCACTCTCTCGGGGTCCCTAAGATACATTCTAAGTTATCTCACCATTCTTGATACCATTCTTGATCTTAGCTGACCATTCCCATTTTCAATTCACCTCTCAAGATCACTAAGATTATACAATCATACTTAAACAACAACAGTCACAATCTCAGTACAATAATGCAATGCATGAATTTAATCATTATTTCTAATCTTTTATTAGTCATCATGATGCATGTGGGTCCATCTCCTCCTTCAATCAGTACCAATCCCGCCTTATCCTTCTTATCCACTAGAGCGACCAGAGCCCGCCTCGTTCTATTTTCACAAAAGGGTAAGGACTCGAAGTCCCATCAACAAAGGATCCAAAACATATCTCATCAGAACGGGCACTACACGGCCATACAAAACTCCCACCTCTAGTTGAAGTATATCAAAGTTTACCACGAGCTGTCCAGCTTCGGGCGTGAATCTGAGCCATTGGAGGTCCGCCTCCGGTATACTCCCAAGACTACCCTCGGGGTTTGAGGCATGACTATTTCTTCAGTGTACCCTTCATTGTTATGCTCTAGGGTGTGACACCCTCGATTAACTAGGAAAAATTCTCACACTAGAACGTCCTACTTAATTAAGGAGTCACTAAAAATAGGAGTTTTTTTTTATTTGTGATCTTCAGCACACAATTTTAAATAAGTTTATCATATAGATCGATTCTTTTAAACATAAGTGTACTTAAAAGAGTGTGGGGCTCACAGGCTCCCAATAACTACTGCAAAATAACAACATAATAAAAATGTCGAGTCTACAATGATCTCGACGTAAACAAAAAAATGTACACAATCAAGGCTTCCAATCTAACGTTCTTTATTGCAGGTATTCCAAGTCCTGCCCACGTTCGCCTTGCCCTTCAGCTGATGATCACAAGAAGGGAAAATAACACACAACAATAAAAAAGGTGAGTATAAAGCTCTAAACCCATAATCTATAGATACAAGGGTGGCTTAAATATTTTAAAATTATATAATAGATTACACACGACATACTTTAGAATGACTGTACAACTTCACATACACAAAGATCAAGGACAATTAGAAGGTTAGTCATACAATTATGATATGCTATGCATGTGTTAGATTCAATTTATTGTTTATTTAAATTTATTACCAATATGAAATGGGGCCCAACTTCCACCGATCAATCTCACATATCAATATCCATGTGCACAACAATCCTACCTTATCCTACTTGCCCAATTAGAGCGATCGGAGCTCTCCTCGTTCTGGTTTTCACAAATAGGTAAGGACTCACAGTCCAATCATCATAATGGCCAATCACACATCTCAACAGAATGGGCACTCCACAGTCATAGAAAATCCCGCCTCTTGTCAAAGTATACCAAAGTTTGACACGGGATGTCTGGCAACGGGCGCGAATCCGAGCCATTCCCGTCTCTGATATACTCCCTAGACTACCCTCGGGTATCGAGGCGCGACAGATTCTTCAGTGTACCCTTCACTGTATGCTCTAGGGGATTATTCCAATATCCCTCCTTGACTTCAAATACAACAAGTCATATGATTATTTTATTACTAGGGTGCCCGAATACTATACAGAACCTTACTCGTTTGGTATACTTGTCCTTAAAGCGAACAAAATATCTACGGCATAAGTCTTTTCGTGTAGTAGGCACTAGGGACCAAGGTCTAAACACTACCTAAATCATTTTACTAGAAATATCAAGGTTATTTCCTAAACGGGTTTTATAGGGAATTTCTCTAGTATGAAAATATTCAATTTATTTATAAGTTTATAATAGATATCTAAGTAAAAAGGAGTAACATGCCTCCATTATGTTTCTTAAAATATGAACTTAAGAAAAATTAAGCTTTTCTTTTAAGAGGAAATTAAAGACAAGTATATTTTTCTTGATTTCAATCATTTATTAAGGTCGTTTCGTTGAATTGGCTTATAATTAACAAATTAAATTGGTTTTAACTCTCTAAAAATTTTTTTGTAATCCTTAGATAAAATATTTTATTATTATAAGGTAATTCTCCTAGTTTTATATCGAAAACAAAAGAATCCTCTTTTTCTGAAGTACCGGCACCAAGTAGTAAATTTTTCATTTTTTTGTCAAAACATCGTTTTCATCGTATTTTATCTAGAAAATTCCGATTTGGGTGATTCCAAAGCCAAAAATGTTTAACTTTGAAAATACTAATTAAATATAGTAAATTTAAATATGGATTCTGTCTAGAAACAGCCCCTACATGAAAAGTTTCTTAGTGCCAAAGTTCGTTGTTCTAACATTCGTAAAAATACGTTTTAAGGACAAATTACGCATCAAAAATTCTCTCAATCAATTCTTCTTCTTTGGGTATTTTTCTTATGCTTAAAATTTATTTCTTTTGCCACAAAATACTCCTCCAAAACCGTTTTACCAATTTCCTCCGTTTACCCACAAACACGTGTTTTATACCATTTCTAATGTACCATTCGCGCCTAAACTCGGGTCCCATTTTAATTTCTCTATTAATCATCACATCCATAATTTATTCTTTTTAATCAAACATCATATTCAACACTAAAAAATACAGCAACTTCAATCTTCCATAACTTGCCAAGAAATGTGTTTAAGAAGTCTTTAAATCATTTTCTTAGTGTCGTAAACATGTCGCATAATTATTACAACTAAAAATCACTTTTTCTTCTTTTTAATAAAAATTCCAGAATTTAGTAAATATTCAAAAATTCATTTTTAACATATGAATTTAAAAATTAAGTCATGAAATCAAATCTCAATCACCAATTTTATTTTACGCTAGTTTATATGTTAGGGTTTATTAACGTCAATTTATTCAACAAAATAAAAAAATTTCCAGCAGCAACAGTGGTTCATTATTAGTTATAAAACTCATTTTAAGATATTTTGTATTTTCTAAAAATATTATTAACACCACAAGCTACCAATTAAGCCAAGAAAACACATAATTAAACAAGTTCATCACATGAACATAGTCAGAATAAAAAAATTCTGTAGCAATAAAAATTCACAAGTTAGTAACTCATAATTTAAAATTTTAAAATTTAAAGAAATTAACAAAACCATAGTGCAGCCATAATACCACTTAAAGATCTCAAGTTTTTTTTTCCAAAGGAATTTTAAGATTAAATTATAAGAACCAAAGTACTAAGGGACACTTATATCTCACCATGCATGCATTATTTTATGGATCTAAGACAAGCCATGCACTCCCCCCCTTACCACTAAATTTTCATCCTCCAAGAGAAATGTCAAAGACTTCAACATTTGCTTTTAGATCATCACCATTTGTTCCATCAAGGAGGAGAAAAATGGATACATGGGAGGTGGTGGTTTGGACCTGAATTTGGTGGTGAAAGGTGGAAGAAAAACATTGCTAGTTAGTGGAAAAAGAAGAAGGTTTGATCTTGGGAGGCAGTAGCTTGTATTTTTGTAGTTATGAAAGGTGATATGGTGACTTGAGATAGATGATCATGGATGGATGATGTGTTTAAGATGAAGGAAGTATAAGAAAAATGGAGAAGAAAGCTACTAGAAATTTTTTGTAAGTTAGAGGAAAAGAAGGAAGAAAATAAGAACAAGAGTAGTCTTTTTGGAATGGATGAACATTTGTATGCAATGCTTGTCCTCCAAGGGGTTCACACGGCCATGAGTGAGTGGGATAGGTATCAAGAGTGGTTCATGCAAGTGCTATGTGTCATTTTTAGCTTGTAGAGTGGTGGAGAAGGACTTAGCATGGTCTAAACAAGTGGCAAGGTGGTGGTGTGATTTAATTGGTCATTTTCCATACAAAGGCTGATGTGTCAAGTGCAGAGGCAGTAGCTTGCTCATGGATTTAAGGGACCTTTTAGGCCGAATTTAGAAATAGTCCAAACATAAAAATTATAGAAATTTGTTTTTTCTTTAATTTGGTATATGGCACAAAAATTCCATTAAGAAATGAGAGAGTTATGGCCCAAATAAAAAAAGGGTGCAGGGCTGTGATAGGATTTTTGTTCCTTGAAAAGATAAATTTTCTAGGCCAAATTGGTAGGGATTTGGGCTTTTTGTTCTTCATAAAAGTTGTATAGAATTATGCTAAGAAAAATTTGGTGAAAGAATTGTTCAATTTCATGGTCATATGAGAGAGATATTTGAAAAATATCGAACCTAGTGCAAGTTGGCGCTGGAAAAATGTGAATTAATATAGTATTTTAAGTTCTGGGATTTATGGGATGAGAATTAGCTCTCATGGTCAACATCAAAGTTGTAGGTAAACTTAATATGGAGATGTTTAGACAAGAACAACTCAAATCCAATAACGGGAGAGGAAATTACACCCAAAATACATACAGGTGCTCATTTTGGCTTACCCGGGTAACTTAAAATCAAAGTTTTGGGGCTTGGGTGGTTAAAATAGGCTTCGGGATCTTTGTAAAAATTGTTAGGGATGATGTGAGGGACGTTTTGGGAAAATATAATTCACTCAAGTCCCTTAGATAATTTCTGGGCAAAAACCAGGGGAGTTACACAGTTTAAATAACTTGGTCAAAACACTTTAAATATTTCTATTAGGTTACTAGCGTTCTAATTGATAAATTTTTGTTATCATGAGTATCATTAAACATATTATTGTTATTATGTTAGTCGTCTCTATTTCTCATATAATTAAAGTAGATATATTCATCTCATACTCATAAAATCTTCTGAAACATAACTTAACTATCACACACAAGTCAATCGGACATAGCCTAACCATCAATACACATAGAATTATCACAAAATCAAAACCATTGGCCTCAAGGATCTAACACAAAATGAGGGCTGTTATATAGGGAATTTCTCGTCCATCACCCTTATCCTCCATGTATGATGCACACAACACAATTTCTTTTCACTAATCACCGGTAGGGTCCTTTCAATGACTATATTTCATTTCTAACATTGGGCTTCTTTCTTTTTATAAAATTTCAATTAATTCTTTTCCTTGATTTCTCAAAATTCCTTAATTTATAACGGTCTCACCCGATGCTTAGAAATGAAATGAGATCTCATATTTTCCAGAAATCATGGGTACATTGGCGCTACAACACCTATCATCACATCGGATTCGATTTAATTTCATCATCACATCACATTTTCATAATTTATTCATCTCAGGATCCCTATCAATATACTTCTCATTCATTCTTTTCTTGTTTATTTCAACATACTTACTCAATGCATCATACAAGTACAATATCATAGTCCATACACATGTCATCATACCATACTCATCATACAATTCATCACACATACTCATCACGTATAATTAACACATATTCATTCATGCATACAATTACATAGCAGTCGCCAAACACAACATTCATCATACAAGTATTATACAATAATCATTATACATATAATTATAATGAGGGAATCACGCGTATAGGTATACTCATGGATATCATTTTATAAGTGTTTTAATTTTGGTTTCATACTCGTATCTTATCAGACTATTTACCTTGATTATTAATCCTAACCAATCAATCTTATTACTAATGAGGTCGTATTACTAGTATGCTTTTCTTCATAAATTATCCCTGGGTACTAAGTGATCTTATAACTACTAAGTACATCATCTAGGTGATTTTAGCTTATTAAAGATGTACTTTATCTAAATATTATAGTATAAGTATACTTATTCCTCTAAAGTGCCCATCCGATTTATTTAAAATGTCCAATTGCCTTTCATTGTTTCTTACTTACTACTACTAGGTTAATTCATCCTTGATTTATTTGTATGTTATTTAAGTCGGTGCTTAGGTCCTGCCAAATAATGTTGACGTTGGAGTTTCTTCCTTTACTTTAACTTGTTAAACTTTCTTATTTCATTTAATTTTCTAATTATGAATTCTTTAGTCATTACCAAGCGGTCTTACTGTTGATTTTCTTTTACTAATCCAATTATGCTTTATTAGTTGAATGTCTTATTTCCTTGGTCACTAAATGGCTTACTAATTCTTTATGTATAATTGTCAATTTAATAATGTTCCTTCTAAATTTCTAGCTACTAACTCTTAGTGCTTTTCCTTACTCCCACTATTTCCAATTATATTCACAAATTTATTTCCTTAATTGTGTTCTTTTAGTTAACCAAAGTTCATTGTCATTATGAGGTCAATTTATTACTTAGAGTCCTAGAATCCATTTTATTATTATGAACTTAGTCCAGCATTTCTTAATTATTAGAATTTACTATTTAATTCATAAATCTATCTACTTCTTTTCATTACCTAGTTCAACTCCAAATTTTAATTCCTTCCTACATTCTTTATCTTTACAAGGGATTAGTACTCTGTAACTTAAATATTTATTTCATGTATGTCATGTCCTAAAATTATGCCTTCTTAGTCAATTATTTATGTCACGCACTATATAAATATTCTCTAAGTTTCTTTTCACTTACTTTATTGATTACTAAAAATTTAACTCTTAACATTTATTTCTTTATTCGAATTCCTAAAATTATATCCATTTCATTCAAGTACCTATCTCTTATCCTAATTAATTTATTGGGATCTTTTTTTCTATTTCTTACTTCAAATTAAACTCTAACTAGCCATTCATTTCTTTTCATTCTTAGTCTACTTAGTCCATTAAAGTATTTAAACCCCAAGATTTTATTTCCTAATCAAATTTCTTTTGCCAAATTCATTTCATTTTATCAAGTTCCTAAAGTCTCCTTTTTTATCCCACCTCAAGTGGTCACAAAAATGGTCACTAAATTGGTCATGAAATTTCTTTCTAAATATTCATTGTACTAAAAAGGTCCCTTTATTTCCATTTCTTTTTTCTTAATCAACATAATTTATTTAGACCTAAACCAAGTTACTTATTAGTAAAGCTTTTCAAGACTTTTCACTTGTTAAAAATAATTCATTTATTTATTTAGTAACCTTCTATAAAGTCTTATAGTAACTTAAAACAATTCCATTTTTAGCGCTTGATAAAATAACGCATCGTAACCATTCGATTGGTAACTTTCCTTGAAACACACGATCTCTTCAAACAACTCCGGCGGCATGCAACGATAACTTAATTTCCTAAAGTGGGGCTTACCGGGATAAACTAACCATAAATTACACAAGATCACTAAAATTTAAATTTAAACAATACAACCATATCGAATAAAGCCGAGCCTGCCTAAACCAAAATTTCCAAATTTCTCATTACAACTCCGATCGTGATAAAATCCTTCCGAACACATAAACGTCGAGTTACATCAATTAAATTTATAAAATACCCCATTAATTTTAAAATGTGACAATGTTAACTGTCGGTATAAAAAATTTTGCGGTTTAAAATCTAATTGTTGGATCACGACGGAATCTAAAACAGAGGTTCCGGGATACTAAGGAAATATTATGAAGTGGTCAAAAATGAAATCAAGTAAGGTGAGACCCCCCTTACCTTGCCGGACAGTCGCTGCCCAGAGGAAGAAAAATGGTGGGCTCGCTGAAAATTCATCAAACCCTCTGAATGCTCACTGATTGCTCTCGGATCTGTTAAAATTGACATGCAAGAAATTTTCAAACCATTAAAGGTCATGGACGACAATAGGAAGTCACAAAACAGCCATGTAATCATCCAAAATCAAAAGATCATTTACCAAAAATTCATCATTTTACTCCGTACTTTCCACTGTTCGTCGTCGATCACCACCGATCGTCCCTGATCCTAAGGAAAAGCAACATGCACACCAAATTTGGACAAGAGGGTTGCAGTTTTGGAGCTCCCAAAAATATAGAAAATCAACACAATGCAAGCTCAAAATTCTATTTTGACAAAAGCAAGGAAAATCCATAATTCAAGGGTTAAAATCTCACCTTGGTGGCCTTGGGTGGTCACGGCCAAGGATGGCCAAGTCAAGAAGGAATTTGGCTTCAATGTGGAAGCTTCTTAATGAAGAGAAATGAAGAGGTTGGGGCTGTTTTGGGGGAGGTGGTTCCGTTGGTTGGTGAAGGAGGAAGAAGGAAGAATACGGATTTTGTGGATACTGGTGGTGGGTTTGGCCGTGAATGGGGAGGTGATTGTGGTGGCTAAGTGGGAGGAGAATGGTGGTTACAAGATGATGAATTGAGAGAGAGAGAGAGTGGAGGGGCTGGATGCTGTCATGAGTGGAGTATAGAGTTGGATGAATGATGGTGAATCAATGTGATGGAATAGGTAGTTTAGTTGCATGAATGGTGATTGGTGGAGATGGGAGGTGAAAAGGCTAAGTGGAGAGGAGTGGCTTAGTGGTAACACCTCTTAATGGAGGTGGCCAGAGGTGGTGATGCATGGAGGGAGGAGTTTTTAGGGCTAGACAAATGTCCCATGGGTGGTAGGAGGTGATTGGTTCATGTTGCATGGAGGGCTAATGTGGCATAACTAGGGATGTCAACTTGTTCAAGCTTTTAAGGGATGATGCAGGCCAAATTAGGAAAAGAGCCCAACATAAGAATTATAGACCTTTTTCTTATATTTAAATTGATATAAGGCATAAAAATTTTGATTGAGAAACTAATAAGATATGGCCCATTTACTAAAATAGTGTAAGGTTATGAAGGGATTGATGTTGCTTGCAAAGATAAATTTTCTGGGAAACATTGGTTAGAAGTTTGACTTTGTGCCCTTTATCAAAGTTGTAGAAATTGAGTTTGGAAAATTTAGGTGAAAGAATCATTCGATTTCATAGTCATACGAGTGACAAACGTGAAAAATACTGAACATAGTGCAAGCTGCCACTAGGAAAACATGAATTAGTATGGTATTTTAAATTCTAGGATTTATGTAGCAAGAATTGGCTTTAAAGACCTTCATGAAGCTTGTATATCTTCTTTTTCTCTTTAATTTGATATATCATTTGCGACAATCCAAGATTGGTAGCCCAAGATATACTTGATTTATGATAGGGTACTCTAGAAGCTTCCCATATCAGCTACGGCTTCGGAAATAAATTCACCATTAATTCTCCTTTGAGAATTGTGTTTCGTGCCCTGCATGAACATTATATGGGTCTATGATATGGGTCCATAGAAAAAATAACGAAGCAAGTCTAGCACCGTACGAGGGAGATACGTGAATTTTAATGAAGACTGCCAACATGATGATAAAACAGCTAAAGGGTTGTAAAGATCTATTAAACTGTACCGATCTAGAAGAATTTGGCCCTAGGTGTATTCACAAAAAATATAGATAATTTTGTTATGGAGATTTTGACACCAAGTTTGCATATAGTTAAGGTCGTATGAAGAAGTTATGAATTTTTTTCTGAATCATGCGTAGGGGAAAATGTCCAAACAGTGGAATTTTGAGGCGAACATACTTAATCTTCAATTTTGGGGTCGGCGGAGTAGGAATCAGAGTTTAGGGCTAGAAACAGAGGTTGAAGATCTTTTCAAAACAAAGAGATTGAGACCAAAATCATTTAATTCCAAGGTCATATTCAAAAGGGTCCAAAACACTGAGGGTATTTAGGTCAAGTTTTAAAACGATTTATGAAGAAACTGATTTATGGAAAAACGAGAGTGATAGAGTCCGAACCGAGCTTCGACCTCTTCAAGAAAAGTTTCTAAAACGTCGAAACAAGTCACCAGAAACTAACTATACCACCATCGAATATCTAGAGGTATATAAACAGTCAAACGTAGAAGACGTTAAAGGTTCTGATTAGGCCGGTTAGGCCAAGTCAGGCACTCTTGATTCATCACGGAGGGGTCCTAACTGGACTAGCTTCCCTACTGGATCACTAGTCTCGGGTCAAACAATTAGAGTCCGACCTCAGGCCGAGTCCCAAAATTCAATACTGGGGAACTTGACAACATTTTATTATTAAATATAAATATAATGTAATTATTAAATAAATAATTTTAAATATATAATTTCAAAAATATGATTATAAATATTTATATATTTTCAAAATAATCAATTAAATATATTTTATTAATAATAATTTTAAATATTAGTTATTAAGGGGAATTTTAAGGTGTAGTGAAAAATGTCCAAACGGTGGAATTTTGAGGCGAACATACTTAATCTTCAATTTTGGGGTCGGCAAAATAGGAATCGGAGTTTAGGGCTAGAAACGGAGGTTAAAGATCTTTTCAAAACAAAGAGATTGAGACCAAAATCATTTGATTCCAAGATCGTATTCAAAAGTTGGGTCCAAAACACTGAAGGTATTCAAGTCAAGTTTTAAAACGATTTATGAAGAAACTGATTTATGGAAAAACGAGGGTGATAGAGTCCGAACCGGGCTTCGGCCTCTTCAGGAAAAGTTTCTAAAACGTCAAAATGAGTCACCAAAAACTAACTATGCCACCATCGGATATCTTGAGGTATATAAAAAGTCAAACGTAGAAGACGTTAAAGGTTCTGATTAGGCCGGTTAGGCCAAGTCAGACACTCTTGATTCATCACGGAGGGGTCTTAACTAGACTAGTTTCCCTACTGGATCACTAGTCTCAGGTCGAACAGTCAAAGTCCAACCTCAGGCTGGGTCCCAAAATTCAATACTGAGGAACTTGACAACATTTTATTATTAAATATAAATATAATGTAATTATCAAATAAATAATTTTAAATATATAATTTCAAAAATATGATTATAAATATTTATATATTTTCAAAATAATCAATTAAATATATTTTATTAATAATAATTTTAAATATTAGTTATTAAGTATAAATTATTATTATATGTTAAACTAAATATTAGTAGGGAATCATTACTAACTAAATAATTATCAACTGAATAATTATCAATTAATTAATATTCAATTAAAATAATCATCATTAAATAAATAATTATTAGACTTTTAATATATTTCCAAAATAACTAATTATTGGTTGGAACTAGGTATTAATTATCAAGATGAAATATTATCTATTAAATATTTTTGGCAGGAATTAATTATTACCTAATATAATTATAAATTAATTAGTACTCAATTTAACAAAATAATCGTTATTAACGTATCATGAAACAGTACTGTCGAACGTTGCTATTATTATTTTCTTGTCACTACTTCTCTCATTCGCTATGCTCTCTCGGTATTCTTATACTTCATTTTGAATATCTTAACTAGTTCTACTTTTCGTTATTTTTCTTATACTGAACTGATCGGGGAACAGGCCAAAGCCTCATGCTTCTTAGCAAAAGCTCAACAAAGTATCCTTAGGGGTCCTAAGGGTCTGGTTTCTTATTCTCAAAAACCAGGGCTGTTACATCATGTATGTGAAAAATGACAATAAAATATAAGCGTGGTGATAGTGCAATCATTTAAGTTTGGAGAAAGCATGGTTGCTCTACTCTCTTGCAAGGAATTTGTGTTGTGTAGCAAAAAACTAATTCTGGTTTTATCTAAAGGTTGGGAAATGGCATATCTGTTAAGTTCTGGAAGGATCCTTGGTTGCACAAAGTTGGTATTCTTCAAGGTGTTGCTAGATTATCTAATAATAGTATCAATATTGATACTAGTGTGACTAATAGCCTTACTAATAATGGTTATTGGGATAGTGTTTGTGTAAACACAATTAGGTAAGATATTTTTACTAGTTTTTCTTATTCAACTGCTTTAAATGAATTACATCTATATATAGGAAATATAAGAATAAAAACTGTCCCACCTCTACACAAAACGTGGGTGGTTTCCTAACAAAGTCATGAGCTAATTTTTAGCTCTCACTCCCTAAAGAATAGGTCAACTCCTAATTTTATTGAAACTGAAAAATGCTTAATACTTGAAAACAAAAATAGAAATCAACAAAGTCATTTAACTACTAACAATCCCTCCCTTAAACTAGATGTCAAAAACATTAGTTTACTTTTGATGCTTCAATCATGCCCAACATGCTTGAGCTTTAAGAAGTGCTCCAATTTGAGTGGCTTAGTCATTATGTCAGCCAATTGATTTTGAGTATTGCAGTAACTCAACTTGATGCTTCCATCCTTGACAAGATCTCTTAAGAAATGAAATCTAACATCAATATGTTTACTCCTTCCATGAAATACTGGATTTTCAGATAATTGAATAGCTGAACTGCTGTCACATAAAACCAGAATATTTTTTTGTTCTTTGAAACAAAATGTCTTTAATATTCTTTTAATCCAGATACATTGACATGAAAAGGATGCAACAACTATATACTATGCTTCTGTTGTAGACAATGTTACCATTAGCTACTTCTTGGAAGACCATGAAACTGCTCTAGCCCCTAATGAAAACACAAATCCAAAGGTGCTCCTCCTGTCATCTATGTCTCCAATGAAGTCACTGTCTGTATAAGCAGTTATTTTAGTGTTTTCCCCTTTTTGGTAGAATATCCCGAATTCAATAATCCCTTTTAGGTACCTTAAAATTCTTTTGACTACAGACCAGTGAGTCTCTATAGGACTGGCCATGAATCTGCTATTAAGTTGACTTCATACATCAAGTCTGGTAGGGTTGTAGTCAAGTACATAAGGCTTCCAACTACTTGTTTGAATAAAGTAGCTTCCACTTTAGTCCCTACATTATTTCTAGACAGCTTTGTTCCTGGAACAATCGGATTTTTGACTGCATTACAATCCTTCATACCAAACCGAGATAACACCTCCTGAGCATACTTCCTTTGACATATAAAAATTCCATGTGCATTCTACAAAATTTTGAGTCCAAGAAAATACCTCATTCTCCCTAGAACAGTCATGTCAAATTCTGACATCATGGAGCTTTTAAAAACATCACACATACTCCCATCATTTCTAGTGTATATTAAATCATCTACATATAGACTCACAGTTAAAATTTTACCTCCTTTTGTTGATTTTGTAAACAATGTATGTTCACAAAAACATCTTTCAAAGCCATTTCGCACAAAGTATGCTTCTATCTTATTGTAGGAGGCTCTTAGTGCTTGTTTGAGCTCGTACAACGCTTTTCTCAGTTTGTACACATTCTCTTCTTCATCCTTCTTCATAAATTTAGTAGGCTGCTATACATATATCTCTTCTTTGATCTCTCCATGAAGAAATGAGCTTTTTACATCCAACTGAAAAATGGTCTAGCCATATTGTGCATCCATTGTAAGTATTATATGTATGGTGTCTAGTTTGGCAACTAGTGCAAATACCTTTGTGTAATCCACTCCATAATGTTGTACATAACCTTTTGCTACTAACCTTGCTTTAAATTTTCTAATTTCTCCATTCTCTTTTAATTTGGTTTTAAATACCCATTTCAAATTGGCTTTACTCCTTTTGGCAAATCAATCTACTCCCACATTTGATTCTTTTCTATGGCCTTCATCTCTTTTACCATTGCATCTCTCCACTTTTTGCTCTTAACAATCTCTTCAAATCTCACTGGATCATCTTTAGTCACTAGCATTGCATTTGCATTATCATCGTCTGATAAACCTTCTCCTTCTTCATAATCTATCATCCAAACTGGCTCTTTCCTATGCCTTCTGGCCCTCCCTTCAACTGGAATCTCAAGTGCTGGAATATGAGATTCATCTATTCCAGTACTTGGTGTCTCTATTCTCTGTTGTTGCTCCTTACTGTCTACTTCATTTTTAGGTTGTTCCTCAGTGTCATATTCTTTATTTTCCCCTAGTCAATAATGTCTTGTTGATTTTCTTCTTCATTTTGTTCCCAATTCCAATTCTTTTGTTCTTCAAAGATTACATCTTTGCTAATTATAATCTTTTTGTTGACTGGATCAAATAATCTGTATGCCTTGGATTCATCACTCACTCCAAATAGAAGACATTGCTTACTCTTGTAATCCAACTTAATCCGCTACTGGTCTGGTGTACGGACATGAGCTATGCAACCAAATACCCAAAAATAATCAACAGAAGGCTTCACTCCACTTCACACTTCTTCAGGGGTTTTGTCCTGCACTTTTGCTGTGGGGCTTCTATTCAAAATGTGAACACACCATTTTGTTGCTTTTGGCTAAAAAAAATTTGGAACCTGTCTCCCAGTTAGCATTGAGCGAACCATATTCATGATGGTTCTATTTTTTCTCTCAGCAACCCCATTTTGTTGGGGAGTGTAGGCAGCAGTCAATTGTCTCCTTGTGCCATGGCTTCTACAAAATTCTTCAAACACCTTGGAAGTAAATTCTCCTCCCCTATCTTTTCATAAGTAGATAATGCTTTCTCCAACTTCTTTTTCCATCAGCGCTTTGAAACTTTTAAAGAAAAGAAAAGTTTCTGATTTTGCACTCAAAAAATAGACCCAAGTTTTATGTGATAAATCATCAATAAAACTGAGGATATATCTCTTGTTACTACTTGATGTTGGCTGAATAAGCCCGCATATGTCAACATGAACTGGTTGTAGCTTCTTTGATGCTCTCCAAAGACTTTTCTTTGGCATTGTATTTCAGTGTTGTTTCCCTGCTAGATAGTGTGCACAAATATTTTTGGGAGTTGTGATAGAAGACAACCCTTTCACCATTTGTTTAGAGACAAGAGTTTTTAAGCCATCATAGCTTAAATGTCCTAGCCGATTATGCCATAGTTGAGAATTATCCTCCAAATTCGCCTAAACACATGTTGTAGTTTCCACTATCATAGTTGCTGTCAGCACAAACATTCTATTTCCACTCATGTTTACTTCCATGATTAGGCCTCTCTTAGGATGAACAACATTGCACTTATTATTCTGAATTGTTATAACCAAGTTTTTTCTTGAAGCTGTCTTATACTCAACAAATTATTCTTGAGTTCAGGAACATAGTATATATGTGTGATTACATGTTTAATCTCATTCACAATCATTCGAACACTACCTTTCCCCATCACAGCTAAGTGACTATCATTACCAAGCTTTACTTTATGACAAAAGTTCTCATCTAATTCTGAGAACCAGTCCTTGTTACCACTCATGTGGTTGCTGCATCCTGAGTCTAGAAACCACTCATCCTTCTTCCCTTTTTTGCAGTCTAAGAAGGTCATTAACAAGAGCTTATCCCCTTGTTCCACTCTATCCTCCATTTCAACATAACTTTCTTATCCCACATTGGACATTCATACTAAAAGTGTCCAAGCTTGTGGCATTTGAAACATTCAACCTCAACCTTGTTGAATGTTTATCTTCCCCTTCCTCTGCCTCCTAAAGACCCTCTATTTCTTTCTCTTTCTCTACCTCTTCCACTTTTCTCATCAGCCACAATCTACATGACCTGCTCCTCTTCTGCTGAAAACATCATTCTCTGCTCATGAACTAATAGACTATTTTACAGTTCGTCTATTGTCATCGTATCCATGTTATTGGATTTTTCAATGGAGCACACCACGTAGTTAAACTTCGCTATCATAGACCGTATAATTTTTGCAGTTATGACACTTTCTTGCATATTTTTTACACATGCTTTCATACTTTTGGCTATTTTTAATGTCCGAGCAAAGTATGAATTCACTGACTCTCCCTCCTTCATTTGCAGCATTTCAAAGTCTTTGCGTAAGGCTTATAGTTGCGCTCGTTTCACCCGTGTTGAGCCCTAGAACTTCTGCTTCATCAAATCCCATATATTCTTAGACGTCTCGTCATTTAGAATAGTGTCCAGAATTTCTCTATCAATTACTTGATAGAGATAATTCTTTATCTTCAAGTCCTTCAACTGTTGTTCCTCCATCAGCTTGTTTTTTGCTTTTGATGCTTTTGCTTTGTCTGGAACAATGGAAATTCCATGTTCTACTAAGTGCCAATATTCCTTTGATCGAAGGAAATTATCCATTAACTTTGCACAGTGATCATAATGCCCATCAAATTTCAAACTTGCAGGTTGTATGTATTTAATGGATTCCTCCATTTCTCAAGGTTCCGTCTAAACACTCACACTCACAGGTGTTTTTCTCACTCTCACTCTCACTCGGTTGTTCTGGTTCAGGCCCCTGTGAAGGAGCTCTGATACCAAATTGTAAACATAATTAGGTAAGATATTTTTTCTTGTTGTTCTTATTCAACTGCTGTAAATGAATTACATCTATATATAGGAAATGCAAGAATAAAAACTATCCCACCTCCACACAAAATGTGGGTGGTTTCCTAACAAAGTCATGAACTAAGTTTTGGCTCTCACTCCCTAAAGAATAGGTCAACACCTAATTTTATTGAAACTGAAAATACTTAATACTTAAAAATAAAAAAGAAATCAAAAAAGTCATTTAACTGCTAATAGTTTGGTTGAGACAACTGTTTCCTTTAAATCCATGTGATCAGATTTTTCTAGGGATTGTAGTTTTTCTAGGACGGTCTGGAATTCTTTGAATCTAAATTCTGGTAGAGTTTGGTTTCTCTGTGCCTTTCGAGGAATGGCTCTTGTCAAATCTTAACAATAAAGGCTTTTCTCAATTACCTCATGACTAAAACTTTACCTTTGGTGTGTGTCTTGATAATCTATGATGGAAGAGGAATGAGTTCATCTTTAACCATTCTTGGTTTCAAGAGGATCAAATCATCCTCAATTAAAAGTAATGTTGCTAATATTGCCCACGCCCAAGAGTTAGAGAACCCTGCTACTTTTATTAGGGGGTGCTGATTAAATTTTGGTTTCTTGGAAGCCCCCTAATCCTGGTTGGATCAAACTAAATTTGGATGGTTTAGTGTCTAAAGGGGGTAATGCTTCTTGTGGTGTTGTGTTAAGAGATGAAGGGTTCATTTGTGCCTTTATTGTTCATATAGGTAGTTGTTCCATCATGGTAGTTGTTCATATAGGTAACTTAGAGGGATGAGGCTTGCAAAGAGTAAAGGATTCAAGATTATTCATGTGGAATCTCATCTGCTGCTGCTATTAATTTCACTATTGCTGGTATTTAGGAGAACCGAGACCTTTATCCTTGTGCCTTCTTGGTGGCTAGCATTTTGAAAGAAACTCAAGGCTTGATGATTAAGTGGTGTCACATCTTTGAGGAAGAAAGCATGATTGTTATTCCTTGGCTAAATATGGGCAATTTGTCATTGGTGATAGGAATTTTGATGTTCTTCCTAGTTTCATTTCTGTAAATCTCTTAGCTGATTCCATGTCTGTAAACTATATCAGGTAGTTTTGTGGTTTTTGTCCTTGGGATTCTAGCCCTTTTCAGGAAAAGAAATGACAACAAAATTATATTAAAAAAATGTTAAGTAATGTCATTTAATGTATACAAAATCATAGATACCTATCATGGATCATCTTTCCTCGTATCATATCATATCAATTAATTAATACTATAAAAGTTCTTCCATTAACATCTTACATGACATTTTTCTCTAATTTTCTATTTTTATAATTTAATTAATTCACTTAAATTTGTAACATTAACATATCATTTATTTATTTTAAAAGAACATCACGATTTAGAGTTTAATTATAATTTTTAAAGTTTTTTTAAAATTTGTTGGGAAGTATATATTCTTTCAAAATATAATTTAAAAAAAATTATCCTTACTTTAAAATTTTATAGCAAACATTATTAAGATCATATTAATTTTTAAAAAATAAAATAATATTTTTGAATTAATGTTGTTTAATTTCTTCTACAGATAATTCAATAACATTTTCTCTAATTTTGATACATGAAATTCCTTCAATGTAATTCATTTATTTAATATTGTACTATCAACTTTTTCAATTTATTTTCAGCACTTATTTCTTAATTTTTCATATTTTCAAATTTTTAAAGTTTAATTTTAAAATTGCTTATGCATACTTTTTATCCTTTTTAGAAAATATTCTTTCAAAAATTTATTTTAAATCATTTATATTTATTTTTAATTTATAACAAACAAGAATCATTAATTTTTAATAAAATACAAAATTTATTAATTTTATTATAGGTGAACATTAAATATAAGAGTAAAACGTATTCATATAAAATTTATGATTGTTTTCTTTTTTTTATTTTATTTTCTTCACTCCTTAACATATAAGTTCTAATAAAAAAAAGTTCATTATTTTTATAAAGCAGAGAGTAGAATCTTTAAAACATAGTATGTAAATTCCTTTCATAATGGTTTCCTCGTGACACCAAAAAATTCCTTTCATAATTTTATTATCTTATAAATTTATTTACAAGAAATTAAGTTAAAAATAAGAAATTTACAGGGAAAAATATGAAATTTTAGTAAACACATATATACGAAGTGAATACAAAATTAATAAAAAAATTAAATAAAGTAATGAATTAAAATTTTTACAAATTTTTTATTCCATGTAATAATTTTAATTAGAAAAGTTTTAATATAAATGAATAAAAATAAATACATTATAATTTAAAATATTGAATCAATATATTTCGATTTATACCGGTATCGCACAAGTTCATATGCTAGAATTGAAAATTGGTTATTTTGAATATTAATATTATAACATCCAAATTTAAATTTAATAGTTAAATTATTGTTAATTAATAATTAATTTGGATTATTATTAAAACTAGAAAGGGTAAGTTAATTATAAAATTAATCTGGTTAAGTTTAGAGTAACTTAAAGTTATCAAGAATTAACTGACCGAGTAAAATTACCTAACCGCCTCATTTTTCTCTTCCTAACAAAAACAAAAGAAAGGAAAGAAAAGTGCCAATTTCTTCTCCTTTCCTCCCTCGTGGCCACGACTCCTCTTTCCACCACTTCTCATCAAGTCTTCTTTTTGCTCCATTGAAGTTGGCAAGGCAAGCTTCCATTTTCCTCCTCCTTATTCTCCCTCATGTGGGCAAGCTTAGGGTGTTAGCTTCCTTCTCCAATTCCCCTAACCAAAGGTATGTTTTAGAAACTCTCTTTGGGTAATTGGTTCAATTTCTCAAATTCATCTTAAATCCTTCAAATTGGGGCTTCTAGAAGGCATTTTAAGCTTGTGGGTAGTGCCAAAAGTTTGAACCGCTTCTAGGAACCTACGTTAGCAAGTGACCGCTAAGTTAATATGATTATTTCCCTCTTATTAAATTAGTAGGATTAGGGATATTTTGGGGTTTTGGGTAGTTAGAATTAAGTTGTTTTGAATGAAACTAATGAATGGGTAATTGGCTGGTAAGTGTCGGTGTGTTTCATGTTGTAAGTTGATTTTCAAAATGTGGAAGCGGATTAAAATCCTTAATTCAAGGTAGGTGGGGAATGATATATTTTAAATGTATGAGTTATGAATGGATGAAAGTAATTTAAAAATTATTTATATAAATAATGATAAATCGTATATCATTGGTAATGATAAGTTGAATGACTTGGATGATAGTCATGTTAATGTTGTTGATAAATGATAGAATGATAAATAATTACTGATGTGAATTAGTGCTGATGTTTAAGATGAACTAATGTTGTGAATTAGTGAATGAGGATGATAATTTGATGAGTTATGGATGATAATGAATGATTGTGATAATATAAATGATGTAGTTGAAATTAATATATAAATGAGTATTGTTAACCCTAAAATGTTGAAGATAATCATGATGTGGATTGTATATGAATCAATGAATGATTCATTTTGAAAGGGATAAAGTGATGTCGATGAAAATATGTGATTGATGATGATGATGATGATGATGTGATGTGAAATTGGTGATGGTGGTTTAATGATACTAGTAAGAATGAAATGTGAATTATTATGATGTAAACGATGAATTAGATGATGTTGTTAAACATGGTGATGGTAACCATGTTATAATGTTATGTGGTTGTGAACCCTTGGTGATGGTAACTAAGTGGTAACTCCTGTTGATGGTAATCAGGAGGTGTTATTGATTTGATTGATATTTGACATAGCATTTGCATAAAATTACTCATAAGACCGTAGTGGGCCTATGAGGACGCCCAAATGGAAAGATGGATTTGATGGTAAAGCAAAGACCACTACTAAAAAAAACCTCTGATAGTTACTTTAAGTTAGCGACAGACACATGTCGTCGCTAATTAGCGACCGAATTAGCGACTGAAATGTAAAAGGGGACCTTGAAAAGAAACTTAGGCACCAAATCAGCGACCAACAGAAACCCGTCGATAAAATTTGAAAAACACCGTCATTGAAGCGGTCGCTAAAACTTCCTTCCCTCTTTTTTGTTTTCCCTCCATAGTTTTTGTTGGCGCCGAATATTAGCGGTGGGTACTCTCGTCACTAATAACATTACTAAAAAACCCTAACTGTCGTCACTAACACCATCGCTAACTTTCCCTCTACTTTTTTTTGGTTTCCCTCCAGTGTTTTTGTTGGTGCCTAGGGTCAGTGACAGAAGTGTCCGTCGCTATATTTTAAAATTAAGGAGGGAAAGGTAACGATAGTTCGGTAGCCGTCACTATGTAGTATGTTAGATGCGTCGTCATTGGTTTTGTCACTATCACTACTAAAAAACCTTTGAAAGTTGCCTATATTAGCGATCGTAGTGGCGACCACATGGTAAAATAGGACATTCAAAAGAAAATTAATTACCAATTTAGGGACATATAGGTTCAATCGTCGCTGTTTGGGCCACATTAGCGACGGTGGTTCCTTTCGTCGCTAACATGGTATTTTAGATTAGCGACCGTATATGTTTTTCTGTTTCTTTATCTGCCAGGTGGCCTGTTTAGTGACATCGTGAGCGACGTCGCTAACATGGTATTTTAGATTAGCGACCGTATATGTTTTTTTATCCCTTTATCTACCAGGTGGCCTGTTTAGTGACGTCATGAGCGACGGTCGATTGTCGTCGCTAAATTTTAATCTAATTCGAACAACCCCTCTCCCCCAATCATTTGCCCTAACTCTTCGTCCCTCCCTCCCTCCCTCCCTCTGACTCCCTCTGTCAGTTTCCTTCCCTCGTCTGTGATTCTCTCTGCCCCACATTGCCCTCCTCCTAACCCACCCGACGACCCCAACTAAACCTCTACCCCACTCTCCCGTGACCTCCCCGAACCCCACCACCCTCCTTCCGGTTCGGTCCTCCACGACTTTGGTTTCCACGAAGTCGTCATTGAATACAAAAAATTTCTCAAGTTCTCCTAGCTTACACCAACAGAATACAACAAATCTCCAGCAACCATCATTCTATTCAATGCGTCCAGGTTCGTTCTCTTCTAATTTGGATAACATTTAAGTGTATATTTAGGTTTTTTTCCTTCGTTACCTTATTTGGACTCAAGTTAGGGGGAAGTCCTGTGTTTTTTACGTTTGTACTTTAATCTAGCCTAAAAACCTTATTATTTCTATAATTAATTCATTCACAATTTAATGCGTTCATTTCTTGATAGTTGATTCCAATTGTGAAGCATCATTGATCAAGTGTGTTCATTGCTGTAACTAATTTTATGTTGACTTTTGTACATCATGTGTGTTTACAGGAAAAAAAATCACATACCTAAGCTCATCATCTGGTTGTGTCTGATATGCTTATAAGAAATTCTAGTCTTATCAGGACTTGTAAGACATTGTCTATACTATAAACCTGTTATGCAAATGATTTTTAACAAGGTATATCCACAAAGGACTAGGATAAAATTGAAGAATCAAATGTCAACTATTATGCATAGATGATACTATGCTTAGATAAATAATAGATAGTTTAGTGTACTAAACTGATGTTGTCACCTGTTAAAGAAAAATTTACAGAATGCTCCCAATGCTTATAATTGAATTGAGATTAATAATATATTTTTGGAACGCTCCCAATTCAAATTAATAGAAAAATTTACATATTTCATTGATATTTTTGAAGGGTGGGGGAAGGGTGAAAATCTGTTTCAAATTTTACTGCTAGAGCTTGTTAACTTCCTATGATATTCTAGGATAGGTTTCTATAGCAATTGAGGGAGTCCAAAATGCATGTGCTTTGCATAAATCACTATCATGCATGCCCATGTGCCATAGTTACCAAATTGAGTGGTTTTTATCAGTATAAGGTGAGGTTTTAAACTATATTTATGTCCCAAACTACATCCTTCCCTAAGGTTAATCAATAATCACGGTAGCTTGGTGGATAACTGGAGATGAGCTGCCAATTATAATGGAAAATAAGCCAAAATTATAGGTTTTTCTATTGCATTTATTTGAGCTGCTATTCGGTTGTGTGTTCTTCCTTCTCGTACCTAATATATTGTGAGTGCCAGTGTGTCACTAAGGCATGACAGACACAGGATAGACAACTTGGTTTTGATCTCTTTGAAAGCCTGAAAATCTGAATTGATTCATTGGGTTATTACGTGTTTGTTTAAAAATCACAGAAACAAACTTGGTCAAATGTATATTTTATAATTCATTGAGTTAACATATTAGTTTAATAATCCAATATAAAAATAAAATAATTTAATTATTAATATTGATCTTATACATTATTTGAAATTAATCAAATATTTAATTAAAACTAACCTCTTTTATGAAATTCTAACTAGGAACTAAACATGTTGTATTAATTTTTTTTACTTAATCATAATTTTTCTTTTAAAATAACTTAATTAAAAAATCCTAACTGTGAATAAGCATGATAAGAAGACGACAAATTAATAAGAAAATAAACATGTTTTATTCTCTCAATTTTATTTGTTATACATTTTATGAAATGGCCTCTACCATATTTTTCCATCAGTTATCCTTTACTCGTCCATCACACACTAAAAAGCGTTACCTGTCATTTTCTTTCATTAACAATCAATACACAAAAGCACCCTCTTTTCTCCTACTTACTCTCTTTTCTTTGGTTGTATAAAAGGACTTGGGCTGGTACCATGTTAGTTCTAAGTTAGTTGATCTAGACACGTTTAGAATGTAGAATAAATTAACCTAAAGGGTGATTAATCAAGTTAACAAGTAGAACTTCATTACCACTGGTATGGGTTTTACCTTTTCATTTTCCAAAAAATTGATAAAATATTATTCTCCCTACTATGTAAGGCACGATATCTTAAAAGGTAATTCTTTCTAGTTTCTTTGTCCTTTTTGGTCTGAATCTATTCACTTGAGCATATTTCAAGTTCTCTTTTAACCAAAAGCTCGCGTGGTAGTTGTTCACAAAGCATCATTTGTCTTTTGTCATACCTTTTGCTTTGCTCCTTAAGTTCTATTCCTGCGCTGAATACGGTGGCAAATGCTAATTTTTTCTCCTTCAACTTAGAAAACTTCAGTTGAGTTCCCAGTTTGAACTTCAACTGAAGAGCCCATGGACTTTTTTTCCAGTCTAAATTAAAATTTTATGATAACGGATGATAGATAACCTTTTAGGAACCAAAAACTTAATTCTAAATGATAAAATACAAAACCTACCAACAGTCCAGCACTTGATTTTGGGTTCTTAAATCCGTATTCTGAGCATTATTCCTTATGTTTATTTTTGTCTTGCAAAATTTCAACGTTTCATTCATGTCTTGCAAAATAAAATCAGGATAAGTTCCACCACATACATATATAATTAAGTCATCTTCCCACAAATATTTTTGACAGGTGTTAGTGAGGGATAACTTCCATTGATAAAGCAGAAAAATGGAACTTATAAAACATGAAGAACTGACAAAGCATATAGGACAAAACTAGTCATTTAATCTAATCTAAATTATTAAAATAAACGAAGATGAATCCTAATACAATATTCAAATTACGGTAGAGCTTATATGAATAAAAGATTGATTTAAGTGATTCATATCTAATTCATTTTTTTTTTTTGGAGAAAATATCTAATTCATTTGAACCAAGCCTTCAAATTGCACCATACAAACGATACTCGTGGTTTGGATAATTTTTTTTCTTTTTTCTCTCGATGAAAAGAAAAAAAAGCCCTAGTATCTTCACAACACACAACTTAGTACCTTTTCATGGGTCCCCAATTTTTCCCCTTCATTAAGTTATTGGGCCCACTTCTCCCTACCACCCAGCTAAAATCTACTTTCTTTATGGGCCTCACCTAAAAGAGCAACTATTATGACCATCAGAATGAAAAATTCTTATATATCAAGTGCTACATACATCAAAAAGAAATAAAAGTTACATTCCAATTTTATTAAGTGCACATTATAAATTTGATTTAATACAATGCATATGTATACTACTTATTTTAAGGGCATATGTATACTATTTACATATGGTTTTTTTAATAATTATGTAGGCATTCTTTTTCAATCTTCTTCAATGTGTTTTCAGCCACCATGGTTTTCAATTATAGTTCGCAACCTATGTACCCTACTTCAAAAATTACAACAAGAATGATACATACATGAGACTGACTGCTTCCTTAGCATAGCACAAGTTTGGAAGGAGAAAACAAGTTAGATATACAATATACACAAACACTATATGACATAGACTTCACTGATCATATAATATTAAGTAATTAGTAATCAATTTTCCAATTGAATGCTTTATCCAATGCCACCTTAGCTGTAATTTGCTTTGCGTGTCTCTCTTTGTTTAGTTTCCTTGCTACTTCTATGTGCTCAGTTCTCCCCTTGAAGGTCATGTCAGCCTCCAACATACTTGTCTTTAGATCACCAAGACGAGTCTCTATCTTCAACGTCTCCAACTCACACGATTTTAATTGGGTTTCCTTTTCATGGAGCATTGCCTTGAGATTAGAGACCTCTTCACAAATTTCTTTCCGATTTGATGCTTCAAGTAAAGCCTTGGTCTTGACATACTCATCTTGGAGTTGAGCAAGTCTCATTTTTTCCTCATCCATGAGTTTGTTGTGTTCCTTTAAAGTAAAGACATTTTTTGTGGACTTGTCTATTTCTGCAATTGATGTAACAAAATTGCATATAGAAAAAAAATATTTTTCTTTCTTTCTTTCCATCATCAACATAGCTTTCTTAAACCATCATAATAACTAAGTGAACCCATATATAAAGCTATGGTAAATCTTGTGTATTTATTCTTAACTACTATTAAAAATTTGTTTAAACAAACTTTTCCCAAATAATTTGTTGTGCGTTTTCATATTTTCATTTCAACTTCAAAAATTTATAACTGTCAACCACTTCTTAGTTTGTCATGCAGACCAGTACATGTTACACATGGTCTCTGTTAGTCTCTCTTCAACTTCGTCTCCATCGCTGACTCTCTTTCCCAGGTAATTCCTTAACGCTAACTTCCTCGCTATGTGTGTTATATCTTTTGATGTGTATGTATGTCGATTATTGTTTGTTGGTGGAGAGCAAAGCTCATTAGGCATTGGTCTTGTGTGCTAATAACATGTTTTTATGCATGTGCATTGTTGTTTGTTAATAAAGAGCAGAGCTCATTAGGGTATTGGTTTTGTGTGCTGATAACATATGTGTTTTGTGTATGCATATGTATTGTTGTCTGTTAGTGGAGAGCAAAGCTAACTAGGTTTTGGTGTTGTTTGCCTTAATTTATTATGCAAGTCGTAGTTATATATTGAACTGTACTAGAAAATCTTCTGTGTAACAAGGCGTTGTAAAAAAATTGGAAATGTCTAGTTTACAAGGGAGACTTTACCGAAATTTCAGTAGGCTCTCTATTTTAGGGTACATAAAGAAGTATATTAAAGTTTAACAATGTAGGGTTTAGTCGTGTCTGTACCCACTAGGTTCCCGTTCAAGGTTCAAGACGACAGGTTGACATACCATGTTGTGTTGGATCTTGAATTGTCGTAGTTGGACTGTTTGGGATGAATTTGTAACCAGTAGGGCGTAACCTATCATTGTTGTTTGTGGTATATCTTGTGTTGTTGATGTCCATTTAGAATTCTGGTTACTATGTTTTGTATTGTCTCCAGGTGCATGTCTGCAGGTGGTGTTTCATACCGTACGTATTCCTGTGTACTCGAGGATTAATGCGAAATGCTACCGAAATTCCAAATAAACATCAATAATACAAGATAGACCACAAACAACATCGATGGGTTACAAATGGTTACATATCCATCCCGAACGGGATAGGGCCCCACCTACTTACAACATCCAAGAGATAGAGAGTGAACCATGAACGATAGTCTTCCAAATATTTAAATTAATGTAACAAGAACTCTACTTGTAAGATATCGTAAATAGAGCTTTTGGCAAATCGACGATGGGTGTACAACCAGCTAGATCATAGTCAGCGAGTGACTAAGGAGTTTATGATGGGCTTGTTGGAGTTTATTCCGTTCGCTACGGTGAACATGCCTAGTTTTGAAATGACTCAAGATTTATTGTTTGTGCTCAAAGTGAAAATGCATGAGTTTTAAATACACGGATGATGTCATGTGCCACCTAAGTGAGAAGGGGTTCATGGAAAGATACTACTGGTACAACCATGGTGGGCAGTTACCGCCCAGGCCATTGGCCGTAACTATGTAATAGTCTTACTACAAGGTCGGAGACAATAGGGATACGTACAACAACATGGAGCAGATGGTGATGGATCATGTTGGACCCTCCACCAGGTGTATGTTAGAACATGATGACCAAGCTGGGAATGAGGATAACAATGTAGAGGAGGATCCTAATTCGGAGGTGAAGAGATTTTATGATTTGTTGGCAGCAGCTTAGACTCCATTATGGGACGAGTGCGAGAGTCACACTGAATTATCCGCCTCCTAGCTGCTTTAAGCCTAAAGACGGGTTATAATCTTTCAAGAGGTTGTTTTAATAGAATGGTTGATATGATGGGTTCCACCATGCCTAGTCATCATTAAATGCCATCAAACCTGTACCATGCTATAAAAAAAATGGCAAACCTGGGGTTGGGTTGTGTGAAGATAGAGTGTTGTGTTGACAAGTGTATGTTGTTCCAAAATTTGTTTACAGACAAAAGTGTCACAAAATGTGTACATTGTAATGAGGATCGCTACAAAACTGTTAAAAGGAGAGGGAAAGTAATTAGGACAACCAGGAAGAAAATGTGGTACTCTGGTTGGCCAGTCATACTGACCCCATACAATATGCCTTTTGATATGTGTGTGAAGAGGGAGGTCATGTTTCTAACTACACTAGTTCTAGGACCCAAAAATCCAAAGGTGAAAATAGAAGTGTTTTTGCAACCGTTCATTGAGGAGTTATCATAATTGTAGGATGTTAGGGTGATGACCTATGATGCATCCTTGAAGAACAATTTCATGATACGGGTCATTTTGATGTGGACCGTTAATGACTTTCTTGTGTATGGTATGTTTTTTGGATGGTCAACGTCTGGGAAGCTTGCTTGCCTTGTATGCATGGAACATACCGGGGGGAATCACTCTCTGTTAGTGGCAAGACAAGTTTTTTTGACTGTCATGGAAAGTTTCTATCATTGGATCACCCATTCAAGAGAAACAAAACCGTTTTTAAGAAGAACAAGGTTGTTAATGAACCTCCACCCCGTAGGTTATCTGGTACACGGGTTTGGCAAAGAGTCCAAGAGTATTCGTACATCTGGGATAAGAATGTTAAGGAGTTTACGGGTTATGGGAAGGAACACCATTGGTGAAGCAAAGTATCTTATGGGATTTGCCATATTGGAAAGACTTGTTGTTAAGACACAACATTGATGTCATTCACACTGAACGAAATGTTTTCATGAATATTTTTAACACTGTGATAGATATCAAAGGGAGAACAAAGGACAATGATAAAAGTTAAATAGACCTTCTGATTTGGTGTTCTACAAAGAAGTTAGAATTGAGGGATGTGGGACATGGAAAAATGTTTAAACCGCATGTAAGATATATTTTAACTAGACCTCAACGGATTGTTCTATGTGTATGGATGAATGGGTTGACCATGCATGACGCATTTGCTTCTAACTTGAGTAAATGTGTCGACGTTAAGGAGGGCAAGGTGTTTGGCATGAAAAGTTATGATTGTCATGTGTTTATGCAACAGCTACTACCATTTGCATTTCATGCTTTACCGAAACCTATTTGGAAACCGCTGGTTGAGTTGAGTCATTTCTTTAAGGAGTTGACGGCAACTTCGTTAACTGAGGAGAAACTTGTAAAGATGGAGGAAAGTATTTCGGTCTTGATTTGTAAGTTGGAGCATATTTTCCCACCTAGTTTTTTTGATTCTATAGAGCATCTGCCTATCTATCTACCATATGAGGCCTTAGTTGATGATCCAGTGCAGTATCGTTAGATGTATCTGTTTGAAAGGTGACCATCAGAACTACTTAATTTCGTTGAACAATTTTTTTGCTGTAATAGTATTATGTAACTTAACATGTGTTTATGTTTTTTCTAGATTCTTACACTCTTTAAATGACAGAGTGTCAAACAAAGCATGCGTTGAAGCATTTGTGAGGCATACTTAGTGGAAGAAATAACCACTTCTGCTTTTTTTTTATTTTTTGACGTAGATAGAAACTAGAATGAGTAGAATTCCCCGTAACCTTGGGGGGCCACAAATGTAGAGTTGGATAATCAAAGTTTAATTTTTAACTATCCCAGTTATCCTAGGGGTAAGGTCACAGAATGTTACATTGATGAAAAACATCGAAAGACGGTTCACTTGTACATTCTTTTGAATTGCCCGGAAGTGGAACCCTATGTTGAGTAAGTCACCAACTTATAGTTTGCATTCTAAAGCTATCTTTTATTGTACCTAAATTGTTGTTCTTTAAATAGATTATATGCAAATATGTTGGAACTAGAGCAAAATGATATAATTGATGACCAAATTCGTAGTGAGGTATTATCCAAATTCATCGGTTGGTTTGCATAACACGTAAGACCCGTATACTTTTTGTTTTTTAGTTGAACTTCAATTTTTAGGTATCTATACCCATGTGTTATGTTGTAAATAGATTCAAGACCCTAATAAACATATTGAAGATCCCTTACTCTGAGCCCTTTCTTGGGGGTCGATGAAAACTGTTAAAAAATGGCTCATTTACTATGTAAACGGCTACAAGTTTAACATTTTCCAATGGAGTGAAGGGATGTGCAACCATAACTACAGGGTTTGTGTTAAAGGCACAAATGGACAGTTAAAGGAAGACTTCTATGGAGTGTTGACAGAGATTGTTGAAGTTTCTTTCGCCAGACTGATGATTCAGAGTCAGACTTAAAAGAGGGGTTGAATAAGTGTTAGAGTCTTTGTTGCGGAAAGTTAAATCAAATTAAAAATAAGTAATCAGGCAGGTGATGAATGAGAGAGATAAACACATAGAGTTTATATTGGTTCACCTCCAACACAGAAGTTACGTCCAGTCCCTTCTAACTTGAAGAATTCCACAATTGTAAAATCTCCTTTACAATAACAACACCAGACCCGTGCCACAAGTATTCTTGACACTAGCCACTTCTGACATATCCCAAGTATTCTTTCAACAAGCCACTCCTGGCTCAACCCAAGTATTCTTTTGAGAGCCTCTTCAGGCTAAAGTGTTTCCCACACTGACTCGTTTTGGTAGCACACGAGACTTTTACAATTTGAATAAATGAAAAGAAATTTTTAGAACTTAATATACAGGTGATAAACAATTTAAATTTGAACACTAAGTTTTTGATACAAGACCAGAGTCTGCTAGAGGCAGAACGAGAAAGTAATGAGCGTCTTTGTCTTATAAGTAATGAACAAGAAAATTTCAGAATTCAGATGAGATTGAATAATAACTTGAAGAGATTCTCTCTATGTTTTTCTTGTATTTCTGATGTTCAAACTTGCTTGGTATTTATAGAGGCTAGAGGATATGACTGTTATTGCTTCTTGAAAGGAGATATAGACGTTGGAAATCCTTTGAAGTTATTTTGCTTTAAGCTTCTTGTTATCAGACCTTGAAGATAAATTAAGCTTGAGAGAGGTCTGAATCATTTTTTCAATATTTTCAAGAAAATAGTTTCTCATGCATTTCCACACACAAACCATTAGTAAACTAATTCTTGATTGAGCAATAAGTTGCTTTCTGAGATGTTCTAACAAAATCTTTGATTATGATCAAAATTCGTAGTGGTAGGTACGCTGACAGCTGCTGCTTATATTGATCTTGTTCTTTATGTTTTTTGGTGATAAGCACACAAATATGATAAGAGCATTACTCCTAAAGCATCACCAAAATAGAATTTATGAACATTGAAACAAAAGTTCTTTGATCAGGATGCTTCCATCAGACTTTTGTTATTCTTCCAGACATTTAGAACACGTATGCTCCCCCTTTGTTTTTACAACCTAATCTTTGTATCCTAAAATTGCTTAAGCACACGGAAAAACATTATAAACAGTACAGACTTTATTCTTTTAGCGAAAATACTTGATGAACAATATAAACAAATTCAGGAGTATATAAAATCTAGGGCCTGATCCGAAGGGACTTAAAATTATATTTTTAGCTAGAATTTTTCTCAACAATTTCCCCTTATTTATTGATAACAAACATCAAGTTTTTTCGTGAGTGAAGTCTGTCATAAAAAAATAAATTAAAATATCATTGAATCAAGGGATCATAATTGAAAATGATAGGAATAAAATGAAATAATGCTTCATTGATCAAAATATTGCATACATCATGTATCATATTAAGCCATTACAGTGATTCACAAAAGACTTCTAAACTATTCCCCTTTTGTAATCAACAAAAGAGACATCATCGAGAGCAAATCATGAGTTTCGGATAAAGTAAAAAGAGGGAAAGAAATAGAGGAAACAACAATGAAAAATTAAGTTTGAAAGACAAATAAAAAAGGGAAAATAAAACGTGATTAATGAAGGACGGTAAAGAAAATTAGGATTATAGGAAGACGAGGAATAAGAACAGGAAGGTTCTTCTTGAAGAGTCCAGAGATATTGACACCACAAGGCATCGGCATGAGCTTCAGTCTGGTTGGAGGCAGTCCAAAGAATCTTAAGTATTACTGTAGGTAGCTGCTTTGGCTGAAGGGGACCCTTGTAGTGCGGCTTATGCTTTGGGGGCATGGGCTTCTTCAGTCTGCCCAAAGAAATCCACTTAGCCGGTGGAGGAAGATGAGGCACCTTAAACAAAATCTTCTTCCATGGGGTAGCCACAGGACAATTTTTGATGGTCACGTCATCAAGAGCAACAAAGCCATGCTTTATGGATTTCAAGGTCATCATTGGAGAATAGGTCTGGAAGCCGAGAAGCTTATCAATGGGGAGAGGAGGGTAGTGTTTGGGGACAGATGGGCGTATGTGAAGTCTGTGAGGGTTAAAGTTGGGGTTACTAACAATAGCTTGATTATAGGGGCAACTATAACTAGGGTCAGAGGTATCAAGAAAAGGTTTGTAGTATATATACTTAGATAGGGTAGGGTAGTGCTTAAGAAGATGAGGAAGGCAAGACTTATGAACAACAGTAGAGATGGGAGGATGAGAAACAATGGCTAGTGAGGGGGAGGTCTGGGGTAATTTCACACCCATCTTTCACTTTCTCTCTCTCTAAAACCTCCATTGTTCAAAAAGCTTCAAACTTTCAACTTCCTCAACCATGTCTCATGCAAGGAAGAAGCAAAGAGCCAACATTGCTGGAGCATCTTCTCGTTCCTCTGAATATTTCTCACCTTACTTTGAAACCAAGAAAGAGGAAACCCATTACCTCTCTCAGTTCTTAATCAAAGGTATCATCTCCCCTCTATGGCTTTCAAAGAACTTCTTCAAAAACCAAGGTTTCTCTTTTCTTAATGTTTTAGAGAAGCATGACATTCTTGAATTTGCTTTTGTATCTGATGAATTTATTTATCCTGATTTGGTCAAAATGTTCTACTCCCCTCTATCCTTGAAAGATGGAGTTCTTGAGGCATGTGTTAAAAAGGTCCATATAAAAATTTCTAATGAAATATTATCCATGACTGGTCTTATTCCTTTAGTTGACTCTGATTTTAATGGTCACTCTATTGATGATTCCTAGAATTATAATCCAACGGAGGCTAGAACATCTCTTTGGCATGAAGATCATGACACTCATAACTCTAGGACTATTGGTAGGCTTTCTTTGGATAATAGACTATTGTATTATTGCCTGGCTAAAATTCTTGTTCCTAGAAGTAGTAATTATGCTTTGGTTGAATAAATAGATGTTTTAATCCTTTGGGCTATGGTAAATGAGCGCCCTATTAATTAGATTGATATGATCAAAAATCATATGGTTGAAAGTAAGAACCAATCCAAACTTCCTTATGTTATCCTTCTAACCAAGCTCTTCAAAGCCTTTAACATTAATTTCAAAGGAGAAGTTAAGGAAAAACTATCTTCTAAGAATGAAAAGGCAGCGGCTCAATTAGCAAAAATGAGAATTTCTCAATATGTCAAAATATGGGACTTTAATCCTCGACCTCCTGCTCATGATCCCCCTCCTAGACCAGTACCTCAAGACCATGGAAATGTTATCCTTGAAGCGGTTCAACACTTGAACAATCATCTTGATAGGTTTGAAGCTCACTTTGATATTCTTGAAGAAGGGTAACAAACTATCATTGCTCGATTGGAGAGTCTTCAACTTCATCATCCATCCTATCCACTTCCTCCACCTAACATGGATTAGCTTTCTTTGTTTTGTCACTACATATGTTTTCAATGATCAATTATTCAATGAAAATGTTTGCTTTTTCTCTTTAGTGTGTGTTTACTTTTGATAATGTCAAAGGGGGAGAAAATATAATGATTTGAAAAGGAAAATGATGCATGTCTTTGATATTTTTTGAACATGATAATGATTTGAATATAATGATGTTATAATTGGGAGATAAAGGGGGAGAAAATATGATGGTATGATATGCTATGATGATTTGATGCTATATAATGATTTGAATATCATGAAATATCATACTATAATTGATTTTTGTATATGAAAAATTTGATCCTCACTACTATGGATTTGAGATTTGTTGAAGTGAGAAAAATAAGGTCTCTTTATCATTTTCCTTATCATCAACAAATTTTTGTCATCATCAAAAAGGGGGAGAATGTAATTGTTCATAATAATATATGAAACAGGGGGAGATTTAATAAAAATAATTTTCATTATCCAAGGTTTGATGATTCCAAAAATGTGTTTCAAAATATTAAAGCAATGAGAATCTAAAATCAGCACTCTAGTAATCAAATAAAATAATTGATTAGGTGTAAGGTAATCAATTAAGGTATTCAATTAAGGCTCACAAAAAAATTTTTGAAATTATTTAAAATAGAGCTAATCGAATAAGGTATTCGATTAAGGTGCATCTAGACTAGTTTTTATTAAACTAGAACAGAGCTAATCGAATAAGGTAATCGATTAAGAAAAATTATAATGTTTTAATTGAAATATAACCTTTCTAATCGAATAAGGTAATCAATTAAGGCAAATTTAAATATGTTTTAATTAAAATAGAACCTTGCTAATCAATTAAGACGAACCTAGAATGTTTAAAATTAAATAAGAACATTGCTAATCGATTAAGCTGTGTTATTTTGACTAATTCTTAGCTTTTGCTAAAATTGAGGGATATTTTCAAGGAATTGAATTTGAAACCACTCAGATTACAATGGCTAGTTATCTCTTGAAACACTATAAATAGAGGTCTAACTCTTTATTGGAAATCACTCATATGCATTAAGCTTTCTCATTCTTTCTCAATCGCTTTCAAGAAGCTAAGTTTGGTTTATTTCTTCTACGCTTTTAAATTTCTGATTTTTCTCTAGAAGAGAGCTATATTCTTGTGAGTTAAATTATTCTCTTTGTGTTTTCATTTTATATTTGCTCTATCAAAGAGAATTTTCAATTTTTATCAACTTTCCTACGCCTGAATTTTCTAAAACCGCTCTATCAAAAGAGAGCTACATTCTTTGATTTGATCATACTTGATTTACGCTTTAAAATTTTATATTCTATTCTTTCAAGAGAGTTTTCTTAAGTGTTTTATATTTGCAAATCCTTCTCTTCAAAGAGAGCTACATCTAGTGATCATTATCACATAACTTCTTCTCTTGCCTTGTTTATCATTGTAAGGGAAGTTGAAAGGTTTTTGTTTTTACTCATACATAAATTGGGTTGGAACATTGTAACAGAGGCAAGGTTGTAGCCTTTGGGGTTGGTTGAGTAAGAATTGTGAGAAGGATAAAAGAGTGAGGGATAAAGTTCATGGTAGGGAAATCAAGAGACTTGTATTGGCTCATCTTGTAAATCTCAAATTCTTAGTGGAAAATCTCAAGTAAGTTTACTTGGGGCCTGGACGTAGGGGTTTCCGAACCAGGATAAAAATTTGAGTGTGTCATTTTCTCTCTTCTCTTACTCTATTTAATTTTAATTCATTTATTTGCTTTATTTACTTACTTTAATTGTCATTATTTAATTGTTAAGCTTCTAATTTCTTCTTTTCTCTAAGTAAAGTAAAGTAAATTTGAAATAGAGTATTAAAAGGTAATTAATCTTTAAGACTCAATTCACGCCCCCCCCTCTTGAGTCATTGAGGCCACTTGGTTAACATATATGCCTTGGCCGACATTGTATAGCATTCATGGCTGTATAGGTATTTGGTAGATGCTTCACTAGAGGTTGTGTGTAGATAGTTGATGATGTATATGTTTTATGATATACCTAGTGCTACCATTGATGGATCCATGTGCATTATGCTTGATTTATGAACTGAGATGTCCAAGAATTACATTGACATGCGTAGCTAACATATATGAATTGCAATGGGCAAGATCTATTTGTATGCTTGAGTATTATGAGCGCCATATGCCCAAGAATTATTTAAACGCATTAAATGGGTGAGATAGCTTATTGGATGCATGAAATGACATGGTGTGCCAAGTCTAATATTTGAAATTACATGGAAAATAGGTGAATTGTAAAACTTGGCATAGGGGTGAGTGGGATCACCAAGGAATGCATGGCTAAGCCCTAAATAGACACATGAATATGTATGTAATGGATGCGTGGTGCCTAAGCTCTCCCGATTGGATTTTGCTTAGTGCCTAAAATGATTATTTTTAGCCAATTTCCTTCGGTGCGCGTGAAATCTAATTGAGAAGGTATTTTGACACGAAACTTAGACCAATAGTTAGTAAATGACATGTATGTATTATGTCAAATTTTGTGGGATTCAGAAAAGGATAGGACAGTTAACCAGTGAGGCAAAGTTGACCAAAATTTGTTGGTTTTGCCATTTTATAGGTGGTAATCGATTATAGGGGTGTTGTAATCGATTACTTCATGGAGTAATCAATTATCCCCTTGCTACAATCAATTACAAGCCCCAGATTTGTAGGTAATCAATTACCCTGATGTAGAATACCTCTGAAACCCCTTTTTTCACTTACCTAATCTTTCTTACGACCCATGAAATGTAGATTGACACATGGGGCAAGCCCAGAGGCTAGTCTAATCGTGAAAAAATAATATGTAATCTTAAGAATAAGGTATCACACGTTAGTGGGATTAGAGCGAGACCCTCCAGGTCCTCAATTGAGAAATAGATTTAGGTGTTATAAATATTATACATTTATTAAAATAAGTTAATTTATATAAATTTAATACATAAGTTAATATATTTTTTAATAAATTGAATATGATAATCAATTTTAACATTATACCTTCATTCAATTTCTTTTTTAATAGTAAATATATAAAAACTAGAAAAAACATTTGAAAATAGAAAATAATGTGGCTATTTGTAACTAAAACTAAGATCATAGTTTTGTAATTAAGAATAAAAACTAAAAATGAAAACAAAGTATTTTTTGAAAGTAAACAGACCCTAAATCTTACCATGCAACGTATATAGGTCTAAAGAGTTACTTAACATTCTTCCTTATGTCTCTCACTCATGGTATAGGCACTTGATGTTTGCAAAATATTTTCCAATATTTTACCACGCATGTATGATGTATTTTTAAAGGAAGGGAATGACAAAATTAAAGAAGATAATAAAGTAGCTTGGGGTGTTTTTTATTATCACCACATCCAAGTTTTATTTTTATAATTGTTAAGGTTTTTGGATTGGAAAATATGAAAATGCCATCTCATTATCTCATTAAATCACTTTTACGCTCATCCTTCATTAATTTATACGAGTCTTTTTTTACACATTTCTCTTCGACTTACCTTCCTTCTCCCACTCATTAAATCATTTTCCTATTCATCTTTCGTTAATTCATTCACGTGAGTGTTTCCATCCGACTTTCTCTTCCACTCACGCATCTTCAACTTTCATCGTTAATTCATACAAAAATATAAGACTCACCAACTTCACAAATCTAAAACTTACTAGGTGCCCAAATCTAAAATTTACTAGATGATTAAATTTGAGATTTACTAGATAACTAAATTCGGAACTTACTAGATGATTAAATCTGAAATTTTACTGGATGGAAAAAATTAGAAATCACCAATGATTAAATCTGGGGTTTTCTAAATATCCAAAGTTAGAACTTACCCGATGACTAAATTTGTAACTTACCAAAAGAGCATATATGAGTACTGGTGAACATAACCAATTAAAACGATGTACAAACCAATGTTGCGAAAACCAATTACCAAAATTCACAAGTGCAAAACTCAAAAACAAGCCAATAGCACAAATTACATTCACAAAAAGATGAACAATTATCAAGGCTTTAGGAATTTTAGATAATTAGATTCACACAATTCAAACTTGATGTATTCTAACAATAAAATTAATCTAACAAACTAAAACTTGATAAAAAGGTATTATTGTCAATAGAATTTTACAAAAAACAATAGGGATAAAAACTCTTGCTAGCTTGTCATCCGTTTATAGGAGTGAAATAAATTTTTTTTAAGAGTATAACAACATAAACAAGCAAATCCTCACGAGTTATGATGAGAAGAATTTTATGTAAACCACGGTACAAATTTCCTTCTCTCAACTAAATGACAAAATAACTACACTTCAAAATATTTTCTCATCCACATCTCTCACCATTTTTTTCTCACAATTATCACACAACAAATTTGCTTTGAGTATTATTGCTGTCCTCATTACCATCTATTTCTTTCTTACCTTCACAATCTTCATCAATTAAACAAATACCTTCTAAACTCATCTTCACAAGCTAGAGGAAAACTCCCATACTACATTCATCTATTAATATAAAAATCTCTTAACTAATTCTAATTCCAAATCTTAATAAAAATTAGTTAATCATTTAATGAATCTATAAGTTGTAGTCTTTCAAAAATACTTACATATTTATCAAAACTCACAAATCTTCCTATATTTCTTCTTAATACTTATTTTTATTAATTTTATTAATAATTAATAATAGTATTTTGTTAAAAAAATAATTAATATTATTAATTTTTTAATAGGGATTTTATAGGACTAAAAAAATCTATAAAAGTTCCTATTACCAAACAACCTGAAAACCTTATAAGGAGTCAATTAACTCTGCTAATTTGTTTGTCATTGTTGGCATAGAAAATTTGAAATGTGTAAAGTGGCTTTTATTCTAGAGACAACGTTAATGTCTTAAAATAAATAATACTCCACCCAATCTTAATTATAAGCAAATCAGATGAATTTCCCACATTAAGAAAATTGACTAAAAATTATAATTCACATTAATCTTATTTATTGCATAAAACATTTAGTTGTCTTAAAAATACATTTAAAATGACATTTAATATATAAACATTTAATGACATTGAAAAAACAATTCTTTCAACATGATAAATTTGACAATCAAATGGAAGGGTATTGCGTAACATTAGAGAAACTGAAGGTTTGAATCAGCAGGCATGTCGGCAAAGGTACATCAGTTCCAAGTTCAAGCACTAGTATGGCCTTAGACATTTGCAACAAAAATGCCATGATCAAGTTACTATTTCATGGAAATCCCTGTAAACACAAACAAAATTCCTCAAACTGTTCGCAGTAAGGGCCTCAATATTGTAACAAAGAAGATATGCCTATAGGCAAAAACAAGAAAGATTAGTTACAACTCTTCATAATTTCAGACCAAAAAACAAAAAAAAAAAACTCTTCATAATTGAGATAATGGTTGCTTGCATGTTACACTTCCTTCAGCTTCAACCCTTTTGTGAAGGAAAATAAATGGGAAAAAGAAATTAAAAGGGGTAATTGCTTAAACCCCTATAAAATTAGAATGAATTGCTTATTATTGCCTAAAGCTGATTAGAAAGCATATCGATAGATGGCATCTGCTACACCATCTTGATCATTGCTTAAACCAATTACATTAGCCACAGCTTTGGTCTTCTCTGATCCATTTCTAAGAGCGATGCCTAGAGAAGCCAGCTCAAGCATCTCAACATCATTTTCCCCATCACCAATAGCCATTATCTACATTCAAGGAACTCAGGGCAAATAAAAATAAGTCAGTGACTAAGCAATCAATTATAAGATTGACACCTCAAATCAGTACATACTCGAGCATTTCCATTTTGTACCTTCAACTTAATGGATGATTAATGATATAAGTCACACCATGTAAAATGCAATCATGAATCATGTCCTTGGAAACTTGGCTAGAGCCTAGAACCTAATAGCTTACGTTTTAAACAATGAGGAAAAAGTATGTAGTGTCATTCAACCATTTATGTTATTTTAACTCATTACCAACCCTTTCATATATGTGAAAAAATGACAATGCAATTAGATTAGGAAAAATGTATGTAATGCCATTCAACCGTTGATGTTATTTTGACTGAAATGTTACCAACCCTTTCATATATAGAATGACAAAAAAATGCAATAATAACTGGTCACAGGTGAACAGATATTTGGGGTACCTCCTTGGCAGTAACCCCCAAATGATCTAGCAGCACTTTTACTCCATTCCCTTTTGATGTTCCCAAGGGTACAATTTCCAGCATGTCTGGTACAGCTTGAACTACAGTGGCATGACCTTTTGTTGCATCTGACCAGTATGGCCGTAAAGTATCAGCCACCCTCTGGGCAGTGTCTAAAAAAATCATTTTCTGTAGAATCAAATGTAAGTGTCAGCAAGATCTGCAAGTGAAAAGTGACAGACAAGCAGCAACAAGTCAACAACCACCAAACCACTTCCTACCAGGTGGGGTGTCAGCACTACAAGGATCAAGCATTGTCACTATTGCAAATCATGTTTATAAATAAACTATTGACCTCCAAGTCCTTAATTGGTTTTCCTTATTTCATCTACACACTCCTTATTGAGACTTCTACCGGATCTCTCCTCATATACCCAAAGCACCTGAGGCATGTTTCTACTACCATAATGCTAGCCCAACTTTCCCTCTAATGCATTGATTCCTAATCCTTCTTTGTCTAGTATTTGCACTCATTTATCAAGCCAGAATCACAAGAATCGCACTACTTGTGTGATAAAAAAAAACAAAACAAATTTAGAAAAGTCTGAATTGTATACACTCGTTTTAGGCACTGAATCATAAGACGAGTTGCATGAATAAACCAGTTTAGATTTGTATAAAGAGTTGCACTGAAATCTACTAGCAGTGGCTTTTTACTACCCAACATTCAATTCTGTTGAAGTTCTACATTAACTAGAGATATAACCAATTATATATGTTAGACAAGTACAAGAGTATAGAAGAAATAGAAAGAAAATAGACTTCTTTATTGGATAATTCCTCCCACTGGAACAAGCTGTTCAAGTAGAACAAGAAGAATTATAGAAGAATGCTACACCAGCACAGGGATTCAAGAGCCCTGTATTCCCTCCCACTCCTCTCTCTAACTGTCTAACTGAATACCCCTCTTCCCTCACCAAATCCTATTTGTCTTGCTTGCCTGGCCCATCAATTAATAAGCAGCTCTGGTTAGGTGTACATTGGTTAATTCTAGAGCAATCAGCCTATACCCCAATGGGTCCCGCCCACCTATTGTTTTAGGCCCATTTCCAACTCTCCTTATGTATTTGAAATCATTGGAGGCTTATTCCTAACAATACTTCCCCCTAAAAGTTTCACCTGCCCTAAAGGTGAAAATTAGGAAACAAATCTAGTATAGCAGCGAAGGACTCCCAAGAGGCTTCAGAATCTGGTAGCCCTTTCCATTGTATCAAAACCTCTGCATTACCAGCCTGCTGATTTCAAATTGAAACCACTGCTTCAGGAATCAGGCCCCGCCTGCAATTCCATATTGTTTGACTGTATGGATATTAATCCACTGATTTCAAATGGAAACCACTGCTTCAGGCTTCAATGATTTATTCGAAGTTAATCCCCTGATACTGCACATCGACAATTGGAGGGACTTATTTTCAGCCTCCTCATCTTCCGGTCAACCATCTTGCTCTTTGTTAAACTTAAAGATAGAGTTATCTCTAATTAATTAGATTATTTATCTCTAATTAATTAGATTAGATAGAGTTCTTTCTAATTAATTAGATTAGATAGAGTCATCTTTAATTAATTAGATTAGATAGAGTTATCCATAATTAATTAGATTAGATTAGTTTGTAAAATATTTGTATTATCTTATCTGTAATCATGTAAAATCTCCTATAAATACAATAGCTCCGTTGGTGTTCAAAACACACGGAATTCACATGCTCTCGTTTTCCCTCGTTTAATATGGTATCAGAGCCTAACAAGAGTTCCCTCCTATTCCGTGGTTTTCCGGTGAGCCACTGCTCACTGTGCAAATTTTTCTCCTCATCCCACCTCGTTTTCCACACCGAGCACCCCAGTTCCGCCCTCCCCTTGCCCAGATCGGCCTCTTCTTCCCCGATCTGGTGTACGTTTTTCGTTTCGATCATTTTTTTTCCTGCTGTTTAGCACGTTTTTCGTTGCCAATGTTTTTCTCTCTCCTCCAGCATACCCATGGCTGCCCCCGTTGATACCAAGTCTGAAACACTGATTTCGGGCACTTCACTCACTATCCTCCTCTCTTCTGAGTTGTTGGATGACAACAATTACTCCTATTGGGCCTCTAACATTAAAATTTGGCTTATTGGCCTCAGCTTTGAAAACCACCTCACAATTAGAATCTGAAATCCCTGAATCTGAACGTCCGCAGTGGAAGAAAATTGATGCTCAACTATTTGCCATTATGCGGAACACCATTGCCCCATCCCATCGTGATTGTTTTCGTGGTCAAAAATCCTGTAAGGGAGTTTGGGACCATGCCAAGCAGCTCTTCACCAACAATATTCGGTGACTCTACCATGGTGAAGACCTCATGACCACTTTTGGCTCTCGTCGGTTTCAGGGCTCTATAACTACTTATGTCGGTAAGGTGACTAGTCTCTTGTGTGAACTCAATGAGATGCTTCCTCCTGGTGCTACTCCTGAGGCAGAACTTGAAAACCGTAAAAAACTACTTTTGTCCCTTTCCTTATATAGTCTGCCTGTTGCGTTCTCCTCTACTCAATGATCTCCCCCTGTCGGTCTCGCATAAAAAATCCAGCAAACATGTCTTCTAGACTTGTTGTTTCTTTCTCAGGCACTCCTGCCATTAGTTCTGAAAAATTGAATGGAAAAAATTATCTCTCTTGGTCTACCTCTGTTGAAATATGGTTCCTTGGGCAAGGTCCCCATGACCACCTTGAACAAGATGGAAGTACTGTACCTTCTGATAAGGCTGAACAGTGGAAGAAAACTGCTTTCAACTCTGCGTACTACTGTGGCAGTCTGTGGAGCCCAAATTATTGGGTACTCTTAGATCATTTAGAACATGTAACTCTTTCTAGAAAAAGGCTCAAAGTATTTTGGCAAATGATATTGAGCGCTTGTATTGTAACATCCTAATTTTTTTTTACCGATTAAGATTAAGCCATTAGTTAAGGGTTAATTGCAGAATTAAGATTAATGATTAATTAGACTAATTGCTGATTGGTTAGAAATGATTGAATAAATAATGATAATAATAATAATGCCAGGCGAAAGGACGCATGTGCCCCTAATGGTATAAGATAACTTCAGCTCTCTCTTTCCCTCATTTTTTTATTCACGCTGGACATCTTCCTGCGGGCATGCATCTGGTCCCTTCTTCCTACTGATTCTCTTCTTCTTCACCCTCATTCGCGTCGTCCGCTTGGAAAGAACAGAGAGAGAGTTGAGAGCTTTTTGGGAGGAGCAGAGACGCGGTTCTGTTTTCACTCCCTGTCCTCTTCTTCTTCTCCGTCACCTTCTTTCCCCTTCTTCTTCCACTTGGAGCTGTCAGTGTCCCAGTTGGAAGGCTGTGCTGGGAAGTGCCTTGGAGCTGTGGGGGAGACGAATCCGTTGGAGGAAGGGGCAACTCTGGTCCAGAATCGACACGGAGTTCGAAGGCTGTTGGAGGAGGAGTAACAGAAGGGACGATCGGTCAGCATTGTAACTCGAAGAGTTTCTGAACCCCGACAGCAGGTATGGGGCGCTTTGCATGTCAAATGCATGGTTTATGGACGGGTTCCGGGTGTTTTGCTTTAATGTGATTTGTTATGTGTGAAATGTGTAGATCGATGTGTTGTGATTGAGTAATTGTGCATGCAACTCCCGAATTTGTGATATCTGTGAACTGTTTTGTGTTGTGTGATTCCGTCCATGAGTGCATGTTAATGTTTCTGAGAATGCTGACTGAATGCATGTAAATATGAGTGTCACTATGATTGCCGAATGCATGAGATGTGAGTTGATACGTCGATTTCCATTTGGAATGTTGTGTTGAAATGCATGCTGATCTCATTAAAAATGTCGAGTGGATGTACTGTAGCGTTGTTATCCTGATTTGCTTGTTATGAGTTATTATGATAAAACGCGTGTGATGCTGTAATGGAACTATGGAATTCCGAGTGAATCTAAATGCTGTGTTGAATCGGTTGTGATCTATTAATGGCTGCGTGAGACGCACTTGGTAAGCTTGGATGCTTGTTGTGAAATTGCATGAGTTTGCATATATGAGAAGAGGGTGACCCGTGGAAGGTCAGGAGCCCTATGAGATGACTTCAACCACAGATTCCTGGCTAGATCCATGAGGACCCGTGGTAGCCGACGGAGCTAGAGTTAAGTCTCGAGATGTCACGAGGTGACCGGTACCACACGGAAAGGGCTAGTGGACGAGGGGCCGGGAAGGAATCTGTGACTGAAATCACTGTGTAAGACGGATCCACATGCATGTGTGTAGGACAGATTCCTGGCTAGTTCCATGAGGACCCGTGGTAGCCGACGGAGCTAGAGTTAAGTCTCGAGACGTCACGTGGTGACCGGTACCACACGAAAAGGGCTAGTGGACGAGGGGCCGGGAAGGAATCTGTAGCTGACATCACTGTTTGAGTCGGATCCGCAGGCATGTATATAAGAACATTATTATTGAGAATAACATGATTTGCATGGATTTGAATGATTTGAGTAAATTCCGACTGGATGATGTCGTATGAGTGAATTCCGATTGAATGAATATGTATGTATTGATACTGTCGCCGAGTGCACTGTGATGTTATGATTGAAAATGTATGTTATTGTGCAATTCCGATCGAATGATGTTGTATGACTCTTATATTAAATAGCAGTGTATATTATCGTGGATTGAGCCATGTAAATTGTATAATTGAGTAGTGAGGTATAATCCGAGTCAATAACTGTCATTTAATATATAAAAGCTCACCCCTACACCATTTTTCAGTATGTGCAGGTCGGACCCGGAAGTGATGATAAGGCCTCAAGTCCGAGTAAGGTGCACTCCGACTGTTGAGTGCTTATATTGTATTTATTATGTTAGTCAGTGCCTTGGCCGGCTCTCATGTAATATGATAATTTAATATCTTTGTTTGTGAGCAATGCCTATCAGAGTTGTAGACAAGTACACGTATACATATATATATTGATGGGTGAAATTCTCGAGTAATGTTAGGAATGATTGTTACCGAGCGAAAAATATGAGTAAACCCCGAGTGAGCAATGGGTCGAATATTCCGAGTGGAAATTCCGTGTGAACCTCCTCCGGGGGAAAAGTTGTTGTAATGGTTTAGATTGGGAGTGGGACTTAACTTAATGATGTTCCCCGATGAATATGATGATGTATACCGAGTGAATCTGGCTGGAATATTCCGAGTAATGAATAATTGTAGGGACCCTTTCTGAGTGAAGGAAGGTCTAGGTGTTCTCCGAGTGAGAGAAGTGGAAATATACCGAGTGATGGATGTTGGATACATTCCCGATTGAATTGAGGTTGAAATACACCGAGTGGTGTTTGATTGGAAGATATCCCGAGCGAGGAAGGTTTATAGATTCCGAGTGGAATGATTATTATTTTCCGAGTGTATCTTATATATGTGACCCTTGAGGATAGGAAATAAATGACTAAGTATGATATGATGGGTCGTTCCCGAATGAATGGAACCCCTTGATCCCGAGTGTTTGGATAGCCGAGTGTGGCTTCTCGCTTCAGCAAATGAAGGATTCGCTCCAGCGAGTGTGAATGGATGTGAAGGCTTCTGGTTGCTTCGCTTGAGCGATGGGGTGTTCGCCCGAGCGAGTTGGGTTGTCTCGCTCTAGCGTGTTGGATCTCGCTCGAGCGAGTGAGCGTTGTTCTGTGGGATTCGCTTAGGCGTTGATGTGTCTTCCGCTGTTGCCTTGTGATATCTCGCTCAGGCGATGTTGGACCACGCTTGAGCGAGGGTGTACTGTTTGGGCCGGCTTAAGCTGTTGTGTTCCCGCTGAATTACCGAATGTGTGCTTTGTTTTTCCCTTGCCTCCCATTCCATATGTCACCCGGTTGTTTTATGGTCTATTTCGGTTTATTATTTTGGAAAAATTTTCTTTGTCTCGGGTTTAATTTCATTTAATCTAGGATGTTTCATTTTGAGAAATTTAAGGGTGTTATATGTATGACTCTGCAAATAAACTTGCCTCTCTTAAACAATCTGATCATGATATGATGTCCTTCATGAGTGAAGCTCAATCTGCTGTTGAAGAATTAAAGATGTTCTTGGAAGTGGATTCATTAGAAGAAACCAAGAAGAAATTAGATAAATTCTATATGGTGATGATCCTTCGTGCCATGCATCTTGACTTCAAACATGTTAGAGATCAATTGCTAACAGGGCATGAAGTCCCATCCATGGAAAGCCTAACCACTCATCTTCTTCGTGTTCCTACTACTTTGCAAAGCAGGAATGCTCATGAACCTACGGAATCTTCTGTCATGGTTTCCACTCGTGAAAAAGAAGGACGCCATGCTAGAGGAGGACGTGGTGGTCAATGTTGCTGAACCAAAATTTTATGATGAAGAATATCAAGAGTATCTGAGGTTGAAATCTAACAGCTTGGCACAATTATCTACCACTCCCAATTTGTCGACAGCTTGCATCTCACAATCTGTAAAGAATCAAAATTCGTGGATAATTGACTCAAGTGCCTCTGATCACATTTCTGGTAATACATCTTTGTTCTCATCCCTCTCCTTTCCAAAAAATCATCATTTCATAACTTTAGCTAATGGTTCCAAAGTTGTATCCCAAGGAGTCGGTCAAGTCTCTCTTTCTTCTTTCTTAAATCTAAAATATGTTCTTTTTGTTCCTTCTTGTCCCTTCAATCTTATTTTATTAAGTCAATTAACAAAGTCATTTAGGGTCCGTTTGTTTAAAAGTTAGAGTAAGGTTTGTGAAACGGGGTTTTGAAAACGTGGTTGGGAAAACCGGGGTTTTGAAAACAGTGATTTGTGTTTGGATAGTTTGTTGTAAAAGTAAGTTGGAAAGTAATGATTGAGTTAGGTTGAAAAATGTTTTGGTAACCTTGGTTTAGAAAAATGAAATTTAATGGTGAAATTACCAAAAAGGGTATTAGTTAAAAAGAGTAGTAAAATAGTATATTTTTTTGTAAATAATATTAAAAATACATATTAAAATATTCCATTTATAATTTGATCAACAAAATATATTTATTATTAATAATTAATAATAAAAATAGTTAATAATAAACACATTAAAAAACCTAACATATTGAAAAATCACAACATCTTTATAATTTGATCAACAAATTATATTTATTAATAATAAACATATTAAAAAATCCCCACATCATAAAAAAATAAAAAATTATTTAAATAAAAAATTTAAAATGGTCTACATTTTTCAGTCCACACCCATGCACCTTAAATCCAAACCAATCTAAACCCTTAATTCCCATCAATTTTATGGTACACCCCACATGTAACATCCCGGATTTTTAAGGAAAATAAATTTATTGGATGATGAGAATTGATTGTTTATGGTCAAATAATTATGGGAGATGTTGTTAGACATTAGAGGTGAATTATCGGTAAATTTAGATTTACCGGAACCGGATGAATTAACTGGTGATGTGGGACCCACTTGATTTAATTAGGTGTTTGATGGGTCTAGGATGTTTGGAAAATTATTGTGGTTACGACAGTGTAGTTGGAATAATTTTTGGTGTCAAAGAAATAATTAATTGGACTCGACATATGTTGATAAACGGGAAAAACACGAGTCAAATGGAATTAAAAGAAAATATAAATCCTCACCTTCTCCTTTCCACTTAACCGTGGCATCCTTCCCTCTCTCTTTTGGCCCTTTTATCCATTGGACAATGGGGAATTATTACCCATTGGTTAAAAGCAAATGTGACATCCTTTTAACCATTGGACAATGTCCAATTTTGGTTTAACTTTCCCTTCTCTTGCTCATTCTCGGTGTACCCTTTTCATTTACTCTATCTTTATCACTTTCCTCTTCTCCTTCATTCTTCTCTTGCACAAACCGTGACCATCTCTCTCCCTTGCTTTTCCACTCAAAATTAAATGGTTCCCATGGATTTGTGAGGCTTGAATGGCGTTTATGGAGCTTGGGAGCTTGTGGGATCATCTTCTTCCTCTTCCTCACTTCATTTTCGTTTTGGTGGAGCCTAAGCTTGAGGTAAAGATTTCTAACCTCCACCTTGTTATATTTATGGTTTTGAGTTGTTGAGTTGAAGATGGTGATGTTAGAAGCCTTGCATGTGGGTGGAAATGGAAATCCTAGGCTTGAATGTTTGGAAGGAGAAACCCTAAGTATTAATGGTTTGGGGGTTTTGACCCACTTGATGACTTTGATGATTATGGATGTCTATGAATGGAGTATATGTGAGGAATGGATTTTTAGAATCATTAAGATTGATTAATGAGGTTGATGATATTTGCATGTGAGTAGATTTGACGACTTGAGGAATAAATCTTGAGAGTAGGAAAATGATAGGCAATGTTGAGTGATGTTATTAGTGATAACAATAATGGTGGATGACCATTGATAATGGATACTTGACTTGATGAAGTCTTAGGCCATGATAAATGCCATGAGGGTTTATTGATTAATGATGGCTTAAGAGAATCCATGGTGACTTAAGTTGGAATTGGATGCCTTGTGATGGCTTATTAATTTCATGTACATATGTGTGTTGTTGATAGGGTTGCATTCCGGACGATGATGCGGAATGATCGATGCAGTCGCGTGGCGGTTCTTCTCTCGAGGTAGGAGAGGAGTTTGCATTTCAAATTGCATGAGTGAACTAATTGTTAATTATGTATATGTTAAACTCATGCAATGCCTTGCCATGAATGTGTTATATGGTTGATTGATGAAGTGATGAGTGATGGCTTGGCTTACGTTGATTGTTATGAAAAAAATTGATGTACTTGTATGATGATAATGATATATGTTTGATGGTCCCTTGGTTGGACGTAACTTAAATGGGGGTGATAAATTATGAATGAATGAACCACACGAATTGCAAAGAATTGTTTTGAGATGAGTGATTATAGTTGATGAATTGGAATTTAAAAGGTAAGTTGGAATGAGGAATTTCCGAGTGTGAATGGGCAGAGAGAGTTATATGCCGTGTGTGCTGTGTAAGAAGTATTGGTTGTGATTAAGTTGGTTTAAAATGAGAATTTCCTGCGTCAGGTTGTGAGAATTGCTAATTTTGTGTAAGACCTGATAGTCTCGCTTAAGCGAGATGAGAACTCGCCCAAGCGAGAGTCCCCTGCTCCAGAGAATTAGTCTCTGGAGGAAATTCGCTCAGGCAAATGGAGTCTCGCCCGAGCGAGGGCGAAGGAATTAGCTACTGGTCCGATTTCGCTTAGGCGAATGGCCAGTTCGCTCAGGCGAGAATGCTAGGAGGATCAGGGATTTAGCTACTGGACGAAATCCGCCCGAGCGAAGGGTCTGGGGAATGGCATTCGCCCAGGCGAGACCATTAGATGGTGAATGGGTGAGTTCATGAATGGATCCTGCCCAAGTGGGAGTTTGAATAACTAAGAGGTGGTGAAACTTCTGAGTGAATTCCGAGTGACCCAAGTCCGAGTCATGACTTTCCGAGTGAGGAAATGTACATAATCCGAGTAGATGGCTCGTGAATGTGATGATCTGGGCAGTAGAGTCCCGAATGGGGAATTTCCCAGTCCAGTGTAACCTGTGCCGAGTGGAATGCCTTCTAATGTGCAATTCCGAGTGAGGCTATAGCCATTGGGCCTTTTCCGAGTGGTAAAGGCTTAAGAGGACTCCGAGAGAAATGTGTTCTGTGAGAGATCCATTTTAATAACCCAATCCGAGAGGGATCTTAGTGAGAGAATTTCCCGAGGAATGATAGGTCTAATTATTCCCGAGTGGAAAATCCCAATTGAACCTCTTCTGCGGGGAGAGTGATTGTGATGATTCTGATTGAGGTATCCTAGGGGTTTTTTTTTTCCAAGTGAATAAAGATACATAATCCGAGTGGACAAGACTTAAATAGGTCCGAGTGAGATACCTTAGTGAATTCCTCCGAGTGACGAGAGATTAGAGTAATTCTAAATGGAACTTAATGGTGGAGTCCGTGTGTGAAATTCCGAGTGGGATGGCACCTATGGGAATATATTGTGTCTCTGTCCAGATGTATTCTGGAATACCTTTGCCCGAGTGAAGGCTGAGTGCTAGGAAATCTAGCCCGATAGAAAGAAAAGGAGTTGTTTTAGAGATAATTTCACCGAGTGAAACTGAGTATGAGATAAGTCGTTTTTGAGATGATTATGCCGAGTGAAAAACCGGGCGAAAGATGGGTCGGCTTTGTAATACGTTTACCGAGTGTAAGACTGATTGAGACGACTCGGTTTTGGAATGAAATTACCGAGTGGAAAACTGATAGAGAGACAACTTGAATTTGGAATGAATTGGCCGAGTGAATGATGGGTCGGTCAGGATTATCTTGCTGAGTGAAAACTGAGTGCTTTGAGCCGGTTTCAAGGAGATCCTGCCGAGTGAAAACCCGAGTGTTGGGAGTCGATTTTGATTGATTTTACCGAATGGACAACCGAGTTAGATGAGTCGGTTTTGAATGAATTGCAGAGTGAAAACCGAGTGTGGAAATGATTACTGGTGTAATTTCGCTTGAGCGAGTGACCAAGTCTGAAGGTGCTTCGCTCGAGCGAGTGAGCGTGAACACGCTACTAGAAGTTGTTTGCTTACGCGAAAGGGGGTCGCCCAAGCAAACCCGACCTGTCTCGCTCAAGCGGATGTGTATCTCGCTTGAGCGAGTTTCCACCAGTATAGGTTTTTCTCGATATTAGTGGTGGCAGGCTTATTTTAAACCCTCTTTCTTGGCATTATGAGGTATACCTGAGACGAATATGGGGGTTGTATGAGAGGTAATGTGTTAATGGTAAAACATAGTGGTGATTAAGGTTGATTGGTACATTGGGATTAATTAATTATAACCCATTACCACTTAAAAATAGAATAATGAAAGGATAATTAGATGATATGGTATATGACATAAAGTGATGAAGTGGTGAGAATGTGACATTGAATAAATAGAATAATGAAAGGATAATTAAATGACATTAAGCAACGATTGATGATGATGTTGAACACTCTCTTGCACAAAGAGGTGTATATTTATATTGATGAATTGTTGTATACCATTGTGTGTGATACAAGCATGGTCTTGTATGTGTGGAATGAAATATAAAATTGAAAATGTTGGGAATGCCTCACAATTTTATATACATATAAAGTATACTTGAGACAATGGTAATGAATAATGAGATGAAAACCCACTAAATGAAGTGTGATAATATTGATGAATAATATGTGATGTTGAAATGCCATAGTGGCTGTTTGTAAGTATTGACTTGCGTGTATGATGTGAAATATATGTGAAATATGTTGAGATGGAAATGCCACATTAAAACTTGAAAATAATAATTATGAAACCAACAATGATAAAATCCACTAAGGTGTATAGTGGTGTTGGAAATTATGATGATGATGATGATGTTTGATGAGTGGCATTTAGGATGCACAGAGTGAGCTTGCATTTGATTTGCATTGCATTGCATCCATGGTATATCATAGCTGCCGGTGTTGGAATATTAGGGGATTCCCCCGGTTGGCCCAGTGGGAGGGCGGCTCAGTGCACGAGCATCTATGTTGTTCCCCTGTGACTCGTTATGTAAGTCACGAAGCTGCCCATGCTGAGCTACGGGGAGCTGCATGTGGTTGACCCTTGTGGGGGGTGGCTCTTGAGGAGCAGGTGTCCCCGGTGGTCCTTTGGATCACAGCTGCCATGTTGAGAATCATGGTTGGCCCGCAACACCATATGTTGAATATGTTGTATACCGCGGTCATGGTGAAAATGACCAGGTGTTGCATGATGGGCGATGCGGTTTGGTATCAGTAAAAATATGGTGAATATGCATGCATTATGATATATGTGTACACATTTTACTACTTCAGTAGGGGCATGGTATGTGATCATGCTTGAACCCACAACTTGGTGTTTATTCCCACAGTCGGATCCGCATTTGTTGTCGATTATTCCATTGTGCATATACATTAGCCATAAGAGCATTTGCATATAGCATGGAGATATGCCAGAATATGATGATGATTGATGATGATTGAGATGATGGTATTGGTGTTGATGAGATAAGAAGTTAATATAATAAAAGACCACATAAACATAATAAATGATATGCATATATGAAATGTTGAATATGACGATATGTATGATATGGCCCAATGTAATGAAGGGCGTATTTGTTTATGATTGATAATGATGATGTTAGCCCTTGGTGGCTTTGATGAAAGACCAGAATGGTCTATGTTGATGATGTTGGCCCATTGTGGCGATGTGATAGATATATGTTGGTCTATTATGGCGGTGTGATGAATGTGTATATGCTTGCTTTGCTATGATTTGATGTATGAGTATATATTGATGAGTTAATGATATATGATGATTTGTTGATGTGTTTAGCAAAGCATACATGATGTTGATATGCATATGCACATAATTTCAATTGTATTCATATCGTCATTTGAAATGTATAACTCACTATCTCATGTGGTCTACTTTTTAGTATTGATGCAGGAAAACCATGGGAAGAAGACGTTTAAGAAATAAAGCTTTTGGGAAGGTAAATAGTTGTAGAGGAATGCCTTGGCCGGCAGCATTGTAATTTAATGTGTTATGTATATGATGAATAGTATGATGTTGTAATTATTGATATTGATAGACGAATTGTGAATATGTATACACTTGGAGGATATACTAATAGTGGATATATGAATCTGAGGCCGAACTGGTTATGATCTATTATAAATGTGAATGTTGGAGATGTATGTTGCATGATCATACTGATAGGTATATACATACACCGTAGGCATTGCATGCTTATGTGATTATGTAAAATGAAGATGGTTGTCTACTAGGCCTATGTTATGCCATTGCATGCTTTGCCGAGCCTTTTCTCATATCTTCATATATGGGACTAGGCGTGTGCCCGGTATACACATTTTTATTCCGCTGTAAACTCTGATATTTTGTATACCTTTATGGGCAAACTATTTACCGATCCAGTTATGGGTTATTTAATCTCACTCTTTGGTTTTCTGTGATTTGGGTCTTGATGTGGTCATGGTGGTGTTTTGGAAATGTTTTCCAACGTGAAAAATTTATTCGCATTTTTATTAATTATGTCGATCACATCGAGATTCGAGTACAGAAAATCAGGGGTGTTATACCACAAGCTGAAGAACACTCATGGTACACTATCCAAACCAATCATCCACCATCTGATTTTACCATACACCTCATAACCTCTTCCACACCCATGCGCTACCACCCAAACCAATCATCCACCATCCATTCCTCTAGGCTTTATGGTACACTACCAACACCCAGCCCCACTAGTGCTCCATCTTCCCCAACATCACCACACGCACAACCTCTAACCGAACCACCTCCCACGCCCACCTTCATCCACCATCCAACCACCGATACCCCTCCACCACAAAAGCCCCTCCACCACCAACCCCCATTGCCCACCACAAAAAACAGAACAACCTAACAAACGCAAAAAAAAAAAATGAGAGACAGAGAGGGAGAGAGGGCAAAATTGTAAACACCGCCAACGGAGGTGGAAAAGCAAACGGAGGTCAATTTAAGGGAGGTATGGTCGAGGCACTCACAAACGTGGTTGAGAGAGGGGCAACGGAGACAGCAAACAAAGAACGGAGGGAGAAAGAGCACAGCCACATGTCAAGCTTACGGAGGTGGTTTGGAAAACCCCACTTTTGCGAACGGAACGAAGGCACAACGGTAAACAGGCACTTAATTGTTCAATAACCTTTGATGCCAATACTTTTGTCATACAAGAATGTGGTATGGGGTGTCTGATTGGAGAAGGACATGAATAAAAAGGTTTATATTATTTTGGAGCTAGTCCACATGTGTCTTGCCTTGCATCTCCATCTCCAAAACTATTACATGATCGTTTGGGTCATCCCTACTTATCAAAATTTAAAAAAATAGTCCCTAAAATTAGTAGTATCCAGACTTTAGAATGTGAGTCATGCCAACTAAGAATACATGTTAGAACTTCATTTCCAAACAAATCTAAATCAAGATGTAATTTTGTTTTCTCTATTATCCCATTCAGATATTTGGGGTCCAAGTTGTGTCTCATCTTTTGGATTTAAGTATTTTGTCACATTTATTGATGAATATTTTAGGAGCACTTCAGTGTATCTGATGAAAGATCATTCTGAACTGTTATCCATTTTTATATCCTTTTTGAATGAAATCAAAAATCAATTTGGTAAAGTAATTAAAGTTTTCAGAAGTGACAATGCCAAAGAGTACTTCTATTCTAATTTCTCTGCAATTTTAAGTTCACACGACATTTTACATTAGTTTACTTGTCCCCACACTCCTCAACAAAATATTATTGCCGAATGGAAAAATAGACACTTGGTTGAAACTGCTCGTACCTTATTGCTTGGTGCTCATTTACCTGTCCATTATTGGGGAGATGCTATCCTAACTGCTTGTTTTCTTATTAATAGAATGCCATCATCCTCTCTTAGCAATAAGGTCCCTTATTCCATTCTTTTCCCAAATGATCCTCTCTTTAATGTTTCTCCCTATGTGTTTAGTTGTGTTTGTTTTGTTCATTACATGTCTCCTGGATTAGATAAACTCTTTGCCCATGCTGTTAAATGTGTCTTCTTAGGCTATTCTAGGCTTCAAAAAGGGTATCGGTGTTATTCTCCTGAAACCAAGAAGTACTACATGTCTGCTAGTGTCACATTCTTTGAAGAGACTCCTTACTTTTCTTCATCTGTTCAAGATATCCATTCTCTCCAGGAGGTCTTTCCTATTCCTCTAATTGAGTCCATTGTTCCTAGTGAATCTGACAATCCCAACCCTGGTCCAACATTTCCAGGACCATCATCACCTCTCGCACCTAGCCCCATGCTCCAAGATCAATCCTCCTCTTCAAGTTCTTCTCAATCGGCAATCTATACCACGGCTCCTGATGTTGATAATTCAGCCTGGCCCATTGCCATCAAAAAGATACTCGTTCTACCCGCAATTCTCATCCTATTTATAATTTTGAGTTATCACAGGGTGTCTCTTTCCTATTGTTCTTTTCTATCTTCAATATCCTTAATTTCGATTCCAAAAAATGTGACTGAAGCACTCAATCATCCTGAATGGAAACAAGCTATGATTGCCGAGATGCAAGCTCTTGACCAGAATCACACATGGGAGTTGGTGCCTCTTCCACCTGGGAAGAAGACAGTTGGATGTCGATGGCTTTATGCCATTAAAGTTGGCCCCAATGGTGCAATTGATCGTCTCAAGGCATGCTTAGTTGCAAAAGGGTACACACAGATTTATGGCCTTGACTACAGTGACACTTTTTCACCAGTGGCCAAAATGACTACTATCCGCCTTTTCTTTGCCATGACAGCTATTTGTCATTGGTCCCTTCATCAGCTAGATATTAAAAATGCATTTCGTCACTGCGATCTAGAAGAAGTCTACATGGAGCAACCTCTTGGTTTTGTTGCTCAGGGGGAGTCTGGTTTGGTTTGTAAGTTACGTCGTTCACTCTATGGTCTCAAACAATCACCACATTCTTGGTTTGGGAAGTTTAGCCAAATTGTTCAAACTTTTGGGCTGAAACGTCGCAAAGTTGATCATTCTGTTTTTTATTGTCACACCTCTCCTGAGAAATGTGTCTACTTGATTGTTTATGTTGATGATATCATGATTATAGGAAATGATGCTGCCAGAATATATCAACTAAAAGAACTTGTGTCATCACTTTCAAACTAAGGATCTTGGGAGCCTCAAGTAGCTCAACAAAAAGGAGTTGTTATCTCTCAAAGAAAGTATGCTTTAGATATTATTAAGGAGATAGGTATGATTGACTGTAGACCAGTAGACAGTCCCATGGACCCAAATCAAAAGCTAATGACAGAACAGGGTGAATTGTTCTCTTATCCAGAAAGATATAGAAGACTGGTTGGGAAACTTATTTATCTTACTATTACTAGACCTGATCTGCCTTTTGCAGTGGGTGTTGAGTCAATTTATGCAGGCTCCTTGTACTGGTCATTGGAATAAAGGCTCCAGGACAAGGTTTGCTATATGAAGATTGTTAAAGGTTCCATCCCAAAACCAATTGACAATGGTTGGAGTTGCCCAACAGTTATTTAAACCATGCGTAATATGATGAGGCAGACGATGTGGGACTTCCAACACGCCCCCTCCAACAAAGCCTGTGGGACCAGGCAAGGGGTAACTTTTGACCTACAACAAAAGGGCAACTCTTGGCCCATAAAAAATAGGAAAGAATGCTCTGGCTCTGATACCATGTTAAAGGTTCTATCCCAAAATCAATTGGCAATGGTTGGAGTTGCCCAACAAGTATTTAAACCATGCGTAATATGATGAGGCAGGCGATGTGGGACTTCTAACAAAGATAAAGGAAATACCAAAATCTGATGTTGATTGGGCATGATCCCCCACTGGCAGACATTCTACTACAGGATATTGTGTTTTCCTTGGAGGGAATATTATTTCTTGGAAAAGTAAGAAACAAAATGTAGTAGCCCGATCCATTGCAAAAGTTGAATACAGGGCAATGGCTTCTCTTACTTGTGAACTTATATGGGTGAAACAATTCCTTCAAGAACTCAAATTTTGTGATATCCAGACAATGAAGATGTATTATGATAACCAAGCTGCTCTCCACATTGCCTCTAATCCAGTATTTAATGATAGAACTAAGCATATAGAGATTGACTGTCATTTATTCGGGAGAAGTTGTTGTCAAAAGAGATATGTATGGAGTCTGTTGCATCTAATGATCAACTTGCAGTTGTGCTAACCAAATCCTTAAGGGGACCCCGGATTGAATTTTGTTGTTCCAAGCTTGGAACATACAATTTGTATGCTCCAGCTTGAGGGGGAGTGTTAGAATTATTATTTTATATAGGCAGGTAGTTGACTGATAGGTAGTAGTTCCTTTTAAATGTTGCAATTTATGAGCTATACCTATTTCTGTAAATAGGTTTTGTTCAGGCCTTCTTTGTCCTTTGGCCTTCCATCTTCCACTGTATAAAAATCTATATATATATATATATATATATATATATGAGATCATTAGAGTGGTGATTAAGCCCTCAAAACATTTCTTTCTTTTCAATCTTAAGTGTTCAATTTGACCTTAACCTCTTCTTTCAACTCATTAAAAAATATACCTTTCAAATACTCAGAATCAGTGCCACATAGAGGACTTGCAAACATCTCAAATTGTTCCCTACACAATTTTTCTGTTTGAGCCCCAATAACATCTCAAAAGGATTGAGACACAAAGGGTTGAAACTTGCTAATTACAACCCCTCTAAATTCTTCCCATGTAGCATCATGTGAACAAAATTCTCACCATTGAAACCAAGAACGAGCTTTATCTTCCATGGCTACAATTGCAGCCTGGAGCCTTTTGCGATCGGTCACCCCTTTTAACCCAAAATATCACTCAACCCTTGTTACCCAATCATAGGCATCATCTCCTAAGAAGAGTGGTTTCTGATTTGCACCATCGATCATTGCCCATTTCATTTTTGCTCCCGATCCCATTCTCTCGCCATTACTTTCTTCATACTTATTATTAGGGTTCATCATTTGACTCGAATTTTGTAGTAAACTCACCATCATCTCCAATTTTCTCATCCCACATCATGTTGTGCACGATGGTCTTGTAATTGCTTCAACAAGTTCTCATACCCACACTCCACAGAATCGATCCTGGCCTCCATTCTTGTGAAAACCATAAAATACTTCCAGGATTGAGGGGCTTTGATACCAATTGTTAGACAAGTACAAGAGAATAGAAGAAATAGAAAGAAAATAGACTCCCCCCACTGGAACAAGCTGTTCAAGTAGTAGAAGAAGAAGAACTAGAGAAGAATGCTACGCCAGTACAGGGATCTCGAGAGCCCTATATTCTCTCTCACTCCTTTTTCTACTGTCTAACTGAATACCCCTCTTCCCTCACCAAATCCTGTTTATTTTTCTTGCCTAATCCATCAATTAACAAGCAACTCTGGTTAGGTGTACATTAGTTAATTGTAAAACAATCAGCCTAATTGGGTCCCACCCATCTATTGTTTTAGGCCCATTTCCAACTCTCCTTATCTCTTAGGATTGGTTATCATATTTTGACTTATTATTATGATTTGTTTCCCTAAATTTATAAGATTATGATTAGTAAATAGAGGATGGTGCTTTAAGTTTTCTAAACACATCAACATATTGTAATTCTTTCAATATCAATTATTATTTCTTTTTTTTTTCTCCCTCTATACCTAAAACCCCGATTCCAAAAAGTTTCAAAGAACATTGCAGTTCTATATATACAAAAATTTGCCTTTAAATTCCTCAAATAGAGCTGCAATAGCGCAGTTAAGAACCTAACTAGAGTCTATTAGAGTCAATAGTTTTTAACCCAATGAAAAAGGGTAAAGGGAGGCCTACAAGGACAGTGAACTTATTAAAAGGGATGTCATGGTAAAAAATATATCTGAAAATTTGGTTTTTATCCAAGCACAATGACATTGTATGATCCACGTAGCCAACCTCATGTGGTAAGATAAGGATATTGTTGTTGATTGTCTATCACTTCAAGCTGTAACCAAACTGACAGGTAAGGATAATAATAAATTTCATTAGGTTGTATTTAAGGATAGGGTCTAGTCGAAGTCAAACACAAACTTTTAACTAACATTTACTTCATAAAAAAAACTAGATGGGTACCATCTGAAGTGAAAAATGTATAATTCTAAAGGTTAAATATCAAACTTCAAATTATAAGGCATTCCTCATTTTTTGGTATGGAAGACCTTCAATGTGCATTGAATAACTGCCAGCAATGAATCACTAATTATGCTATCATTCAGCATCTATGCACATAGTAATCAGAAACTGGAACTAGAGAACAAGGGTTTGTCCTAGTGAATACCTACCTGTATGTCAGCAGAAGCCAGTAGATGTTCTACAGAAGGCATGATCTCAGCCTGCAGAGTATTTCTGTGTAAGACACAAAGCAAATGGCAAAGTAGAATGCAAGGATGCATATAGAATTCCAGAAATGACCTACCTTTGGTTCATGGTACATTGTATGCAGTGAATCAACAAGCGGATCATGAAAAAGGGTTAAGCAGCGCTCTTCAGAAAATGCAATAAGTGGAACCTTACACTCCAAAGAGTATAGACAAGCCTGCATGTTAAAGAAACACATTCTTTCTTTTATAAAACAAGAATATTACCACAAAGGACTGAAATTCCTGAACGAGTAATCAGATATTTAGATGTTGAAAACCTCAATCTGTTTTATAAAACAGGCCTAAGAAAGTAATTTTAACAGATTCCTGTCTGACCTGGATCAAAATATTTCAGTCTTGTTTAGGTAAAAGGAAACAAAATTTGAAGAAATCATAGTGGGGGGAGCTGATGAAGAAATACAGTAATGAACAGTAAAAGAGCCCTGACCTCAAATAGGTCAAAAGGACAAAGTAATATAGGATAACATGCTGAAATCCAATAAGTATTTTTTGTGTCTTTTAAAGGAAATTTTATGGGAAAATTAAGGGAGATTAAAGATGCTACCTCTCTGCAGACTTTCTGATCTAAGTTGCTCCTAAATATTTCCCGACCTTGTTTACCATAAACAAGCAATCCCTGGAATCATGTGATGTATAGAATATGAGGCACAAGATAATTCCAGCAACCTAAAACAAAGAAACAATTAAAGAGAAAAATATATATATAAAATTAAAAGCAGACATTTCCCATTGGTTATTCAATGCTACACATTAAACAGCATCTTAGTACAATGCTAAATTTAAGAAATTTTTTTTATCAATATAGACCATGTAACCTGAGTTTCTATTGAGCTTTAAAATGCACTGATGATATAATTTTGGTGAGTAAAACTTATGCTTCCATCAAAGATGCAGTATATTATAAGGTGCTGTGTTTGAGTTTCAGAAGGGGAAGAAGGTGCTATGTTTTGGAGTAGCTGCACTCAATGGGATCAAACTTCAACAGAGGCAGAAGGTGCTGCATTCAAGTTTCAAAAGTGGAAGGTACTGTGTACAAATTCAAATTTCAGGGTCGCTGCACTTGACAGAATCAAACTTCGACAGAGGCAAAAGCTGTTGTGTTTGAGCTATGAAGGAAGATAGAGATTTGGAGATGTTGGGTTTTTGGATTTTGGAGGTGTTGAAGAGGGAAGGACCTGCGAACCCTAAAAATTGGTTTGGGTCAGTTTTATGAAAGTGGGTAGCAAACTTTTGAAACGGATCACACAAAAAACTGGTTGCTTGACAGATGGTGCAGCTACTACACTAACTTATTCTAGGAAAAGAAAGGAAGGTCTGCAACATATGGAGGAAGCATGACGACACAGAAAACCAAAATTGGTGATGAGGAACAAGAACTAATATTCAAATCAAACAAAAAGAATGAGATGATGATCTCGGAAATGGATATAGCATAGTAGTCAATAGCGGCCGGAGCGGCCGCTATAGCGGCGGAGCGGGGCGGAGCAGAGCAAGGGCGCGACGCGCCCAACAATAGCGGGAAGGATTCGATCGCGGCTTTCGCGGCGAGAATCGCAGGGGAGCGGTCGCGGCCCATCGCGGCCAGAATCGCGCGCGACTCTCCCTCCCCTTCAAACGTTCGGCTGTTTCCCACTTCACTACTCACATTCCGCGACACCCACCCACGTTCCGGCGTTCCCCGCCCTATTTCCGGCATTCCCCACCCATTTCCGGCCCGCCCCACCCATTTCCGACGAGCTTCTGTCTTCTCCGGCGAGCCTGTGTCTTCTCCGGCGAGTTTCTGCTTCTCTTCTTCTTCACTTCTTTTTCTCTTCTTCAGTTCTTCTTCTCTTCTTCTCCGGCGGGCTGTTGAAATGATGTTGAAGCCTTCTCTCTATGCTCTCTCCTCTAGGGCCGGCGCATGAAGTGGGAGGAAGGTGTTTTATTTTTTTTTTGGAAGTGGAAGGTGTTTTGTTTTTATTTTAGGTTTAGCTTTAGAATTTTTAGGGCCTGTTTTTTTTCCTCTCTTAGTTATAAGGCCCATTATACTTTGGGTACTTAATTAGTGGTGGGATACAAGTATTTAAATCTGAGGTACAAATATGGTACCAGTCACGGTCACAACAAGAGTACCATGCCTTTTTTTTTGGATCAATAGAATGGAAGTGCACTGAAATGGCCCAAAAGACAACTTCTTCAGCCCATACTTTCTCCTTCATAAGACCAAAAAAAAACGACTTTCAGGGCCTGGACCTTTTTTATTTGGCTATAAGATACAAGGATTATTATTATTATTATTATTATTATTATTATTATTATTATTAATGTTCCTTTAATTTTAATATTACACATCATGTTTTATGTAGGTGTTTGGTTTGATATATTTATGTTTTATGTAGGTGTTTCTTTAATATTACCAATCAGCTCTTTTTATTTAATTTTTGTGTATTTTTTTTTGAATATATATGTGTAGAAAATATAGGAAATATTTATATAGGTTTATTCAAAATAGCGGTCATCCCGCTTTCCGCTATTCCGCTATCCCAGTTTTAAGAGCGGCCGCTCCGCGCCGCTATTTGGGATTGACTACTATGGGATATAGTGATTCCATTTAAAAGCTTTTGTACAGATTTGCGATTAATTTGAATGCTTACTGCTTACCACTGTTTCACTAACATCAGTATTCTGTTATTTTGAGATTTGAGTCTTAGAGGGCTTAAACTTGATAGGAATGTTAGTGAAACAGTGAATAGATTTGTATTTTGTTATTTTGAGGCTTGAGCATTAGAATCAGAAGCTTAAACTAGATATAAAATATAAATATGAATGTTACCGAAAGACTTATCTTATGTGCAATGATGAATTTTAACCATGGCCTATGAATATCTCTTTAATTTTGTGTACTTTTCTGTTTTTAAGCATTTACGTGTATGGTATACACATCTTACATTAGTTCCCTACTCTCGAATGTAGTGGTCATCCTACTATCCACTATCCCACTCTGGCGGAATTGGGGTCAGCCACTACCCACAACTGACTGCATAGGTTGTTAATGTAAAAATATTTGAAAACAGGATATAAAGTGAAAAAAGGTGACAATTATGTAATTATTGATTATTGAAAAACAGAACAGATTTCCTTAAAGAGACCATTATCATTTATGAAATATAATGTTGGGCTATTTTAGTGACATTTAGCTGGCATAACTGATAAGTGCATTTCATGCCTTATCTAGGACTAGTTTTCCTTAGTTTTTAGGTGAGTTTCACATGTCTTAACCCCTTATGCATAATGACTTATTCTCCAACTTATGCACTTGATGTGGCCTTTTGTGTAGAATCTTGCAATTTCAGATCCATTTGGAAGCAAAAAGACATAGCATTAAAGTTTGGAGAAGCTTGGATAATCCATGTGAAGTTTAGAAGCCCTAAGAAAAGCCGAAACAAAAATCATGAAGATACAAGGCACCACGATCGTGGTCTCTGCCTAAGCCTAATAGTCGTGCCTTGCATTTAAGTTAATTTTGGTCCTGCAACCCCAGAGAGAACCATGGCCAAGCCGTGGTGCACACCACAATCGTGGTTTGTGGTCTGTTAGGTTTTGGGCTTTTCTTTCCTGGTTTAAATAGGCCTGTGGGAGACACATCAAGGGGTCGGATACTTGGGGATTAAGCATTGCAATAGAGAGGAATTGAAGACCATCACAAGGATAGAAGATTTGAGGGATTTCGCGAAGGCAAATTCACCACTAATTTAGGTTCTTATGTGTAATCCTTGTTTTCCTAACCTTTCTCTTCATCCTTTTCCTGTTATAATGGGGTTTCTTTGCACCATGTGTAACTAAATTTTGTGTTCATGGGATAAAGGGGATTTAAGAAACACGTTTTGATGTAATTAACTCTTTTTATATATATATATATATATATATATATATATATATATATATATATGATTCTGTCTTCTTATTCAATTTGTATTACATTTTATGTACAAATAAACTTAGGTATATTTTAGATCTAGAGAATAAACTGAAAAGGTGCCTCTAATCGAAAATAATACGAATTGAACTTAGAGTTAGGCTACAAAGGTAATTTTAACTCTTTAAGGATTCATTAAAAAGGAACTTTTAGAAATCATAAAGGACTTAATTTTCGAATTGATGTGATTTAGGTACATTAAGGGAGTTTCGAAAGGAAAACCTTAATTTAGCTTTAGGAAAGTTCTTCTTAAGAGACTTAAATTGATTCGTTTTGTAAAAAGAGGATTTCAATTAAATCAAACAGTTGACTAGAATTCCCCAAATCCCGATTAAATTATTTTTAATTTCCTAAATTCCAAATTTCAAACAACTAAACTATTTACATCTAATCTGATTTAATCACAATTTGGCTATTAGAATAATAACCGTATATATTAGAATTAATTAAATTGATTCTATCTTTATGTAAAATAGAAAACTGTATATCCTGTAAATGTACAATTCCCTATAAATGTAAAAGCTCCGTTGTGATCACAACATAGAATTCATATGTTCTCTCGTTTTCTCTTCCTCTCTCAACATGGTATCTAGAGCCTAACAAGAGTTCCTTTCTTTCCGTGATCCTCCTGTGAGTCACTACTCACTGTGTAAAAAAAATATTTAAAACCTTAACTTTCTTTAGGGTTTCGAAACCTTTGACCAGTCTTCCTCTGATATCTCTCTTTCAGCATACCCATGGCTGCTCCATCTGTTCCTCTTTTTGATTCTTCTGTTTTGCTTTCATGCAACAGTGAGAGTGCCCCTCATAAAGGGGGAGGGCATATCCTAATTGTGACCACTGTCTCAAAACAGGCCACAACATTTATAGGTGTTGGATACTCCATGGTCACCCTCCTCGCACTGCTCAAGTCACTCACATTTGTGCCCCCTGCACCGTCTTCCGCTCCGCCATTGCTGCCAGGTCTGACTCTATCGCTCTCCTATAATAACTTCCTGAAGTGGTGTGAAGAACGTCAAGTCTCCGATTCCACTACTGTTGTTGCACATACTGGTAATTCATTTGCTGGCTTCTCTCATTCTTTGAGTTCTTGGGTCCTCGATTCAGGGGCCACCAACCATATTACTGGTAATAAGTTTCTTTTTTCTTCTCTTTCTACCACTAGTTACTAAACTTCTATCACTATGGCCAATGGTTCCCAAACACAGTCCCAAGGTATTGGTATTATCAATCCTCTTCCTTTTCTTTTTGTTGATAATGTGTTATTTGTTCCCGATGCCCCTTTTAATTTGTTATCCAATAGTCAACTTACTCGTACTCTTAATTGTGCTATCTCTTTTACTAAAGATTTTATTTCTCTGCAGGATTGGAAAAAGGGGAAGATGATTGGCTTCGGATGTGAGTCTCAGCCTCTATCAACTTAACAGGTCATCTCTTATTGGTTCGGCATCTGCGTCCCCTCTTCTCATTCATGCTCAATTAGGACATTCAGGTCTGGATGCATTAAGAAAATTAATTCCTAGTTTGTCTAAATTAGAGTCTTTGTCGGGTGAATCATGTCAGTTAGGTAAGCATACTCGTACTTCCTTTCCCAACCGCATTAATAATCAGACCTCATCCCCTTTTGCTTTGGTTCATTCAGACGTTTGGGGTCCAAGTCGTATTTTATCTTCTTTAGGATCTAGGTATTTTGTTACCTTTACAGATGATTTTTCCCATTGCACTTGGTTATATTTGATGAAAGATCGTTGAGTTGTTTTCTATTTTTCAGTCTTTTTTCCATGAAATAAAAATTCAATTTAGGATATCCATTTGCATTTTACAAAGTGACAATGCACGTGAATATTTGTCTAACCAATTTTAGACTTTTACGGCATATCATGGTGTGTTACACCAGACTTCTTGCCCTCAAACCCCCTACAGAATAAGGTTGCTAAGCGCAAAAATAGATCTTCTAAACACAACTCGGACTCTTCTTCATTCTCATGTCCCTTTTTAGTTTCGGGGTGAAAGTTTTTACTGCTTTCGTCTGTTTTGAAAGGTAAAATTCCTCATTATGTTCTATATCCTCATCGTCCACTTCATCCTTTATCCCCCGAGTCTTTGGTTTTACTTGTTTCTCTCATGTTCTTGGTCCTAAGATCAATAAGTTATTTGCTTGATATCACAAATGTATTTTTGTCGTATCCCTCCTCCCAAAAAGGATACAAGTGCTACTCTCCTACTCTTTGCAGGTATTTTATCTCTGTAAATGTCACCTTTTAAGATGTTCCCTTCTTTGGGTTTGGAGCACCTCCACCAAAGCCTCCTCTTCTTGTGACTATGCCTACAGTCCTCTTTTCTCCTCCCGAGGAGTCTCCCTCCCCTCCAAACCCCTTTCCTCCTCCTCCTCCTTTGCAGGTTTATCAGTGTCGTCCTCGTTTTGTATTACCGACACCTACAACTGACATGATTGAAGACTCACATCCCAAGCTTACTCATCTGACTGCTTCTTCAGTCCTGCCTCCTGAGGCGAATCTTCCCACTGCACTTCGCACTATACTTGTAATCCTTCTCCTCACTATACTCATAGTAGTCGAATCACGGAGGAGCAACCGCGATTGCGCCGCAGAATCACGTTGTGGCCCCCTCACGTGATTGTGCGCTGATCCCAGCCCTGGATGACGTCACGACACGATGTCCACGATCCCAACATCGTAAATCACGATGAGTTACATTACAGCCGCAATTTGGTTCAGGGGCAAAGCTGCATCGTTTTGGTAATTTTTAAAGGGCAAACTTGTACTTTTCACTTTCCCCTCGTTTTTAATTCAGGGTTGGCTTCTTCTCCCTTTCTTCCAACTTTTCTTCTCTCCCAGCATTCCAATTCACTGTTTCTCGTGCTCCCACTCATCTATTCTTCAGCAGCTCCCTTTGTCTTCTCCGGCAACCCCCTTCATCTACTCCGGCAGGCCCCTCCTTCCCCGACGAGTTCCCTTTCTTTTTCTTCCCAGGTTTCTTCTCCAATGAAGCTTCCATTTCTAGCTTCTGGTCTCCGACGAGTACTACAAGGACGCTAGTGACCTCAAGCACTGCAATTGCAAGCTCCCGCGATGTTGTCCAGGCCACTATTGCCTCCGATGACAGCCCTACAGCCACAGCACCCTCCGGCAACAGCCCCACAGCCATTGCAACCTTTGTTTCTTCTTTTCTGAGTGTTTTATTACTGAAAATCACCTCCAGCAACAGTTCCATAACCCTCCATCCATGGCAAACACTTCCTGCTACCCTACATCAGCTGCACAAGCTGAAATTGTTCAGGCCAACAAGGAAAACATTAATATTTCTTGGACTTGGAATTTTTTGATGGACAAAAAGAACATGAAGTCAATGACTTGTGTGTTTTGTGGGAAAACCACCACCGGTGGTATAACTAGAGCTAAGCAACATCAATTGGGTGCAGTGGGGAATGTTGGGAAGTGTATCAACCCCCCTCCCCCCCAAACGTGAAAGAACAATTGAGGATAGTAGCTGCGAGAAAAATTGTAAACAAAAAATAGTTTACATGAATGAGTTTGAGAATGAAGATGAAAAGGAGGAGGAGGAAAAGGTTCAAGAAATAAGGGTTCTCAAAAATGGGAAACGACTTGCAGCTACAGCTTCAAGCAAAGCTTCTACACTACCGTCAAGGCAATCACAAGATGTCAAAGGGCCAATGAATTTGTGGATGATGATGAAGGATCCGGCAGTAACAACTAAATTGACAAAAAATACTAAACAAACAAACATTAAGGACCATTATGCTAAGGAGGCAAGAGCGATGACGGTACAATACATAGAGTGATTCCTCGTCATAAATGGAATTGCTTTTAATGTGATGCATATGAAGAGCTTCAAGTAAATTTTGCAAGCTGTAGGACAATATGATCCTAATTTGAAGCCCCCGAGCTACCATGAGTGTAGAGTTCCTCCGCCGCGATAGAGGCCGCTCCGGCCGCTATTGACTAGTATGTGTGGTAAGTCAATTCCTAAACTCTCCTTGTAAGAAATATTGGGATCCAATGACCCTCATTGTTCGATATATCAAGAAAGATCCAAGAAAAGGCCCGTTATATGAAGACAAAGAACACACTTGAGTTGTGGGATACTTTAATGCTGATTGGGCAGGTTTCCCCGTTAATAAAAGGTCCACTTCTGGATATTGTATCTTTGTCGGTGGTAATCTTGTCCCTTGGAAGAGCAAGAAGCAAAGTGTTGTAGCTAGGTCGAGTGCGGAGGCAAAGTACCATGTTATGGCTATAGCGAGTCAGGAGCTCATATGGCTCAAACAGTTGCTTTGGGAATTTCAGTTTGGAGAGGTTGCATAGACACTTATCTATGATAATCACACCGCTATGCATATCGTCTCGAATCCAGTTTTCCATGAGAGAACGAAGCATATTGATATTGACTGTTATTTTGTCAGAGAGAAAGTCATGTCTGATGAAATATCCACTAGTTTTATTAGTTCTAATAATCAGTTAGCAAATGTTTTCATTAAATCTCTAAAGGGTCCTCAAGTTGACTATATATGTGACAAGCTTAATGCATACGACTTATGTGCTCCAGCTTAAGAGGAGTGTTAGAATAATAACCGTATACATTAGGATTAATTAAATTGATTCTATCTTTATGTAAAATAGGAAATTATATATCATGTAATTATGTACAATTCCCTATAAATGCAAAAGCTTCATTATGATCACAACACACGGAATTCATATGTTCTCTCATTTTCTCTTTCTCTCTCAATTGGCGGAATATTGGAAGATAGTCCTTGTGGATTCGATATTTTATTATGCAATAAAACCCGTACACTTGTGGGAATTATCAATAACTGCAGTAAATTTTCATGGACAATAGTGAATAAGGGTTACACGTAAGCAAAAATCTTATACACAAACAAATATGAATTTGTATGAAAAGGGATTATAATACTCAATAATGCTTTCAACTACATATAAAGACATTACTGAATCAACAGCATCATGATTCATGAAATTAAATGGGTAAAGAAGTACCTGTAAGAAAACCCCAGGAGAAAATTCTGAAACAATGCCATCTTTTCCAGCTAAATCTACCATCTTAAAAATATCTATCACAGCGGGACGAGCCTATTTTTCAATTTTCAATTCCAATAATCAGAACATATTTAGAACCACACATAAATCTCAATATCTATCTACTATCCAATATACCATATTAATAACCAATCATGGATATATTAATCTTACTTTCCCGGTAGCTATCACAATTTTCACACCCCTTGATGATGCCTCTCTCAGAGCATTGGCAGTTGTAGTAGAAATTTGACTTTTGCTGTTCAGCAATGTTCCTTTGTATAATACAAAAGTCTATTAAAACACAGAGAAAGGATGAGGGAATATCTAAACAGTACGGTTGGCTGCAACCTTACCATCCATATCACAGAAGATATAGCTGAACTTTGGTTTGTAAAATCTAAGACTCCCTTCTTTCTTCCTATCTTTTGACAATTCATATATAAGATTATTTCCCCAATACTTTTGATTAAAATGATAGTCACTTAAATTAAAGCAAAACATGTAAAACCAATATATTTCCCAAATTAAGAATTGCTGAGGCACACTAGTAAAACATACAATTACCATCTGAAATATCTTGTTGAGAATTTGAATTTGAATTTGTTTCAGCTTCACATGCACTCTTTATCAGCCCCTTTCCTCTCCAACCAAGACTCTTTAAAAGGAGTTCCTCCTCCCTCTCCATTTCTGCTTCAGCCTCTTCACTTATTTCATGATCAAATCCCAAAAGATGTAACAAGCCATGAACCTGCAAAAATATGAAGTAATTAATGTTCTCAAGTTCATCTTTAAGTTCATACATCATAGATACAGTATTAGAATCTAAGGAAAGATCATATGCTGATCACATTTTCTTTTTAAACTACATTCCCAGACCAAGAAGTAAACAAAACTCCAGCTCATTTTCCACCTACGTATATAACGAGGTCTAGCTAACAAGTTATTTCTAGATTCTACAACATTTCAAACTGAAATGATAAGTCAAGTATTCAACTTCCACATTTCAGTGCATTGATTCTTGCAATGCATGGTATCTCATCCCCCCCACCTAAAAAAAAAAAAACCTTTTTTCAGCAAAGAGCCAAATACATGAACTTCATTCTTCTTTTTCCCTCATCTGTATTGAATAATGAATTCATCTGAAGAATTATCATTAAAGTACCAACATTACCTCAAGAAATGGAAGAAATAAACTAATATAAAAGATCATCACTCATTTGAATTTAACCATGCAGATAGCAGAAGACAGGTACCAATCTAACATAATAAACTTCAGCGCAAGACAGAAAATGGTCAAAATATCAAAAACCAACCATGAGGATACGGATCTCATCAAGAAGAGTGTGCCCTCTTTCCTCTGCTTGTCTTGCTGCTGTATCAACAGAAATTACGATATCACCTAACATAAGCTGTAAACAATGGAATTCATCACCCAGTTAGCATCCCATCATGTAGACTCTAAATTTTCTTTATTGGCTGCAACACCCTAAGCAACTTAAATCAGCTAGACAATGTAATTCTTACAATGGGAAGCTTGAGCCCAGGTACATGCTGTGACATTGAGAGAACATCCGTAGCATGATCTTCATCTCTCCATTCCTTATTAAGTTTACGAATAAAATCATCATTGCATAGAAGCACCGATAACTCAACACTATCAAACCCACCAACATCTCTTATGGCAGTGTCTCTTGTTTTATATCCTGAATCTTTCAAACCATCAAATGCCAGTTTCATTGCCATTGGAACATTTAGACGAAGCATCTCTGCAATGCTCTGCACCCCACATAAACAAAATATCAAAAAGAATAAACAATGAAGAATTCCAATGCAAACATCTCTCAGATATTAATTAATAACAATAAATACGATTCTACAGGAGACATTTGCTAGAGTTTCTATACAGTTTATTTGAACTGGTCGTATAAGTACTTAACTTAAGCAAGGGTTTGGTTAAGCTTATGAAAGTAGCTTACAATCCTCTAAATTTTAATGAGCTGTAACCTCTTATCAAATAAGCATGACAAGGCCCTTCGTATAAAAGCAAAAAAAAAAAGTTAATTAAATAAAATGATTATCCAAACGCAACCTCATTCCATAATTGGCAAACAGTCACACTAGATTCCAATCAGCCACAACAATCATGCAACTCTATTTTAAGCTTCACACGCATTATTTCCCAAACGGAGACCTAGAAGCCGAAAACCAATAGCATCTCACGGGAATAAACAAATATATAAAATAAAAGGAGATATAAGGTTGGTCCACTGGTCGGAAAAGACCTAACGGAGAGAGAGGTCATCATAGATTCGAGTCCCTCACTAACACTTGTAGCATAGACCAATAAACCAACATTTTCTAATTAAGGCAATAATAAAGACAAAAATCTGGTAACATAAAATGGTACCGAAATTTCAGGATCATCGGGCAAATCCTGTTCGATGCAAATGTCGACGCAGAGTTCCAACTCTTTGTCTTTGTTTTTTGGTGTTCTCCTTCTAACCTTTCGGTACTCCCTCTGTCCCGCACGGAGTCTGCGAGGAGAAGGGTTGGTGGCGAGGGCGTGGAAGTTGGGAGCGGAAAGCGGAGAGGAAATGGAAGGGAAAAAGGAGAGGCGAATCGGGGTGGCGGTGCGGAGTGAGGAATGGAAATGAGGTCGGGCGGCGCATGTGATAGCACGCGCCATGGAAGGGTGGCGGAGAAGGAGGTGAGAGACACGGGGAAGCATGTAGGAATGGAGTTCCCACCACCAAGTGTTTGTTCTTTGTACCCAGGGGAGGCGAGAAAATATCCTAGGCTTCCATCACTTTCTAAGCGGGAGTGGAGACGAGGGGAAGAAAGAAAGAGTCAGTACTTAGCAATTAGTCTTGGACAGCGTACGTGAATCTCATTTCTTTTTTTAGTTTTAATGCAAATAGATTTTTAGATGGGTTAATTGTTTTATATTTTTTATTTTTTATTGACTAGAATCTTAAAGTTATTCTCAACATATTTTTTATTAATTAAAGTCATTCTTCTACTATGAAAATGACTTCATAAACACCAATATAATATTTCGTCTATTAAATTTGGCTATGTCGTTCCTCCCGTTAGGACATCATCCTGTTAAAAGTTTTTTCTGGAAATATGCACTAGAAGTTTATATAGGACGTATCATTTTGAAAAAGTCATTTATGTTAAATAATTTAACAATCTTTATTAGGTCAATATGAGAGGGTTTGTGTCACTGTAGGGCCTTTTTTAAAATTAATTATGAAAATAGGGCGGTTTTGAAACTATTTCATGGTTTATGGTAGAAAATGTCATTTCAACATTTACATTTCATACCCCCGTAAAACGTAATATTGGTTTCGTAGCATCATAACATGTAATCACTGCATGGCTTGCCACGTGGCAGCCATGCAGCATTTCGTAGCTCGAGAAAACGTAATGGCTTTGTTTCGTTGCATAAATAGATGAAATGTTAGGAGCATTTCGTAGCATGGCTAGACGTTTTGCAGGCATGTACAGTTGACCAAGGTAACGTATATCGAGAATACGAAATGCACGGGGAACCGTCGTGTGTCTTCGAATAGGCCTTTTTAACTGAGTGGTCCTCACCCGTTTGAAACCATCCTTTTCACTTTCACTCTCTATGGTTTTTTGTAATATCCCAAAAATTTCATTCTCATGTATAATCATTTTTATTTAGACCATTAATGATATTATCCATTTTATCTCAACTTTCTACATAAATTTGGTTAGGAAAATATTTTTGTAAACACCTCTTTTGGTCCGGCCCAAATACCTTCTTTGATACTAACTTCCGGTAGCGCTCTAATTGGGACATTACCGAGTAAAATATTATTAAGCAAGAAATTTTCGAGTGAATCATGTCTGAGATAAGACTGTTCGAGTGAAGAAAGGAATCTAATTTCGAGTGAGATCTTTCTGAGTGAGGTATGACCGAGAGAACTTCCGAGTGAAGGAAGGTTAAGATGTTTCCGAGTGAGTCATGACCGAGAGAACCACTTCCGAGTGAAGGGAGTCCTGGCCTTGAAGACATTTCTGAGTGAAGCGTGTCCGAGAGAACCACTTTTGAGTGAAAGTGGCTCTGACTTTGAAAGAACACTTTTCAGGCAGAGATATATCCGAGTGAGATATTCTGAATGAGGTGTCTCCAGGTGAGACATTTCCGAGTGAGTCACTTCCGAGGAAGGAAAAGCTATGACCGAGTGTTTCAAGCAGAAACATTTCCGAGTGAATTCCCTCCGAGTGAAGCAATTCTGAACGAAAAGAGGCTCTGATGAATCCTTCTCGGAACGAGATATGCCCAAAATACTGAAACAGTGTCAGAATCGATAATTTACTTCAATCATATCATCTTGTACATATTTTAATTCCTAGTTAGAGTCTGAATTTGAAAAAGTGGTAAACTACAAAGTTATTCCTCGTTGTCTTAGCTTTCCAACAAGACCAAATTTATTAAAATCCATTAAGATATGAGAGAGATATGTCTAAAATACCTAAACAGTGTCAGAATTAATATTTTACTTCAATCATGCAAGCTCCATTATGTAAGCTGCGGAAATGGTCAACAATACAACTCATTTTCTTATCTAAAACCTCCATTATTACCATAATTAACGCACCTAACATCCCACTACAATCCTATTATGAAAAGCTTGTCCCCCACTTGTCGTTGCATCATTAAATCAACACTACATCTTGTTCCCAAGTCTGAATTCTTAGAATAAGCTAAAGTTAGTGAAATCTCTGTCTCATTTCCTTTCATTTTCTTTGTCAAAGTCACTCTTGATCTGAAGCTAGGACAGTAAGAGAACATTTTCAACCACTCTAGGATCCTCCATCAAGGTAAGAGGGGATAAGGTTGTGAATAAATATGGAATGGGTAGAATTGTATGCTGTTCTAGGATTTCCAGATTTATTTTCATAGCTTGTTACTTAATTTTGAAGCTGAAAATGTGTGAATTTGACTCTGACTTCTTCATCAAAGTTATAGATCTTTTTGTTATATGAATTTGGAGACTTGAACCGACTGATTTGGATATGTATAGCATGAGTTATAGTCAAAATACTATAGTATGTCTGTTCTGGAATATGTACCTTCCATTTTGTGTAAATATTAATATTCTGGGAATTATACATACATATTTAGACTTTGATGTCTTCATAAAAGTTGTAGATATTTATGTTATGGATCTATAGAAAGTGGAATTGCTTAAAAAGGATTTGATTTGCTCACGTTATGGTCGTTTTACTAATGTATGTTGCTGTTGTAAATTTCTGAAATTACCTATGATGATTATTATGGATGAAAATGGTATTTTCCATGTGGGTAATGATTTATTTTTGAATTATTGAGGGATTATTAATTATTATGGAGATTATTGAGTGTCCTTTGAATGTCATACAGTATGTTTATCTTTGTGATGAATAATTATGAATGACTAAATTAATGTATACATGAATGTCTTGTGGTTTATTGAGATATGTTGTTGAACTGTAAATCCATGATTTTGAGAATTAATATATGTGATGTGTCCTTTGAGGACTTGTGGTTTTCCAAGTGATTATGGAAGTATTGATATCATGGTATGTTAAATCGATAAAGAGAATTAAAGGCATTCATGCATCATAAGCATTTAGACGCACCATGGAATTTAGGGGTTCCATGATTGCCGGCCCTAGTGGGGGGGTTACTCTATGATGAGTTAAAGCCCTACTTTCATTGAGCGCCATGGAGTGTAAGGATTCATGGTTTATGTTAAGTCCTACTTGCGTACTTCAGTACTTGAGTGCCATGGAGTGTAGGGATTCATGGTTTATGCTAAGTCCTACTTGTGTACTTCGGTACTTGAGCGCCATGAAGTGTAGGGATTCATGGCATTATGCTAAGTCATACTTGTGTCTCTATAAGACTTTTTACTGCAGTATTCCCACCAAATCAAAATGGATCCAACATGACATCATTTGACTAAATTAAAGATTATTAAATGTAAATGACCTTGTTTGGCATATTCATCATATCATTATGGTTTGTTGATTGTGTTTGTGCAATTTTACTTATTTTATATTTATTCTATATTCTATCTCACTCTTACATTATTTTTACAGTGCACGCTTCACAGAATGACGAGTGGTGCAATTAATGAAGTTTTTTTATGTTTTATTGCTTGGACTTTGATTTCATTTGAGATTTAATGTGTTGTAATAATATTATGTACCATGTACTGCAATCTTATTTATCGTTTTCGCTATGTAAATGTATTATGTTTTATTCATTCACGACTAGTATGCATGATAATATTCCGCATTTATCAATTTTTACGTGACCTCAGAATTTAAATTACGAATTTCAAAATGATTCTTTAAACGTGAAAAATTTATTTCAAAAATTTGGGTTAATAAATTGGAATTTGTAATTTGGGTTTTGGGCGTCACATTTTTCACTTTCATTCTCTACGTTTAGGCTTGCTTATTTTGTGAAATATTGCATTCCTCTTTCAAGTTTTTAGCATCCTCTTTCAAGTTTTCAGCAAGTATTAACATGATGCAGTTATAATTATTTTGTTTAAATTATTGTTTAATTTTTTAAGTATTTTGGTATTTAAAATGTATCCTATAAGGTTTTTATGTAAAGCATTATAATTCAAATTTAATTATTGTTTGTTTTTTTAATTGAATAATATTTTGTGTAAATGCATTCAAATGTGTTATATAAGACAATATTTTTTAAGATGTATCCTATAAGTTTTTTTGTGTAAAATATTATAATTAAAAGTTAATTATTGTTAATGTTGTTGTTGTTTTTTTCAATTAAATTGAATTTTGTGTAAATGCAATATGGCCTCATCGTCGCAGTCCCGTAAAGTGAACTCGTGTCCTAAAGATGTGTCACCATTGCAACACATACCTTCACCCTCTCGGCAACCCGATCATCTACATGGCATTATTATTGTTATTGTTTTTATAATTAAGTAATATTTTGTGTAAATGCATTAAAATGTATCATATAAGACACTTTTTTTAAAAAAATGTATCCTATAAGTTTTTTTTGTGTAAAGTATTATAATTAAAATTTAATTATTATTTGTTGATTTTTAATTAAATAATATTTTATGTAAATGCATTAAAATGTATTATATAAGACAATATTTTTTAAGATGTATCCTATAAGTTTTTTTGTGTAAAGTATTATAATTAAAAGTTAATTATTGTTAATGTTATTGTTGTTTTTTTAATTAAATTGAATTTTGTGTAAATGCAATATGGCCTCATCGTCGCAGTCCCGTGAAGTGAACTCGTGTCCTAAAGATGTGTCACCATTGCAACACATACCTTCGCCCCCTCGGCAACCCGATCATCTACATGGCATTACCCAAAAAGGGAAGCAAGGGGAAAATTGGAGCCAGGTCTATTTACCATTTATCAACATTTGGCAAAGTCAAATAGAGTATCTTTATACAAACCCACCGCAAGAGGGTTTATTAGTTGAAAACTCTAACTACATGCTGTGGTATAATCTGAACACTAGGAGGTGGATAACACGAAAACATGCTATCTCGGAGCGCTCGGTATGGTTAAAGTACACCTTTATTTGACTACATGATATTATATAACTTTGTTTTCAAACCCCTAAACAGTTGAGACATTTTCAGGTTGATGTAGTGGAGAATATCCACTACATGGCATCTAAGGAATCTTGGTTGGTGGATCAGTCTCCTGAGTTGGTGTTTGACCAGATCCAACAACAATCCCTTAATGTGATGCATATGATGGGGCAGTAGTACAGGGTATTGGAATCAAGACAATTTGCGCATGCTCCACTTCAGGAGGCATCTATAGTGGACATTGACATTAACATGCCTGTGACACGCAACGAACATGAAGGCATCACCAGGGATCATACACATGAAGAAATATATGCTTACAGTCTCCCTGAGTTGCTCCCTTATCAGCATAGTACTTACTTTGTTCCATCATAGTCTGTCCCTAATGATCCGTGGTTAACATATCAGTTTCCTTATCAAACAAAGTATGGTGGGAATCAGTAATTTTATTACACTCCTCAAACTGATCACTTCTTTGGAGGAGCAGGACAAAGTGTGGGTGGTGAAGGCAGTGGATATGTTTTATCGCTAACACAGTCACCAGCTGCCTCTGTCCAAGACTTGATGACACCTAACACTCCACTTATGATGCACAGGGGAGAATGATCCTCACATAATGTTGTTTATGGCTTAGACCTTAATACAGACTTATTTGTCGAAGCTGACTTTATTAGTTTGTCAGCGGACAAGGGTATACCTGAAATGCTACCAAGAAGGAATCCACATCGCAATGCTAGAGATTATGTAAGGCCATGCATATTTTCCCCAAACCCACACCCCCTAGACTGTGGTCATAGGTAGTTCGATGTGTGTATTTTTTGTCTCATGTATTGGTAATTTATGTATAAATTTTGTTTTGTATTTTGCATTGTTATGCAAATGAACATTATTATATTATAATTTGCACCGACGTGGTTTATAGTACAAATGTTATTATATAGTCTGACTGTGTGAACTACTACCCCTGGTGTTTGTTGGGCACCGACGACGGTTATGACCTTCCTTCCAGCATTGTTGGCATTTGATTTGCCTTAATTATGATTCGACCAAGTCCATTTCATTTTGAATATGGGAGGATTTTAGACGAACTTTTAGGCGTAATCGGCCATAGTCGGGAGTGACGACCCATTCGTGAACGGTGTCAGGCATATCATTATCAATACCAAGAGGGTACCATTGAGCTGAGTATGCATTTATAATATACTTAATGGTCTATACGGGATGGACGAATTGAAAGTAATCGATGCTCATAACTTGGCACACTGCAATCACATGCGAGCATGGATAATTATATGCGTGAAACCTGCCACAGTCGGAACTTGGATTATCAAACAACACCATTGTATATTTCTTTCCACCTCTTTGTTCCACAGGGTCAAACCTTTCTTCGACTTCAAACTGGGTACCATAAACATCATATTGGCGCACCAAGTGGGTACAAGCACTAGCCTGGTTTTTTGCAACTGTCTCCATCAACCTTTTAGTGTACCTCATGCCTTCTCCAAACTCTACTCTGGCTTGGGCCCCCCACTAAACAAAGTACTCAACCAACCCTAAATACGTACATTTGACCAACATTGTGATCGACATATTTTGAGCCCTTCTAAAAATTTTGTTTACGTATTTAGCCAAGTTAGTTGTCATATGCCCAAACCTACACCTCGCATCATACGCCATGCTCCACTGCTTTTTAGGGATTTCGTTAATCCAGGCAGCGATTTTTGGTGTGACTTCACGGAATTTTTGCAATTTTCTATCAAACACAACTTTGCATGACGTGTATCCTATAACATTGCAAATTAGTTAAGATGTTATACAAATTGAATAAACAACAAATAGTTAGAAGACTAACCTATCTTCAACAAGTCTTGCTTAAGCACAACATTCTTAAACTTGTGATTGAAATTACTAGCAATGTGTCAAATGTAAAACACATGATGGGTGTTTGGTTGTTGCCATCCTCTCCGGATTTACAATAGCTGACTTGATGCTTTGGTGGTGATCCGATATAAGACACAACCCTATCTTTCGTGTCACATGGATTCTAATTTGCACAAAAAACCAACTCCAAGCCTGTAGAGTCTCACCTTTAACTATAACAAATACAACCGAAATAACTGAGTTATTTCCATCCTGAGCTGTTGCTGCTATCAACAAAGTATGTCTATACTTCCCATATAAAAATGTGCCATCAACTTAAAGCATAGGTCTACAAAATATGAATGCCTTAATATATGGTTTAAAAGTCAAAAACACTCGTTTAAATTTATGAAACCATGCATCGACCTCAGTGCCAACAAAAAATTTAGTCGTCACCATTTCATATGCACAACCCTGAACAACATTGCGCATATGGTTAAGCCAACGTAACAATAAACGATTTATCCCAGTCTTCGAACACCTTAACAATTAACTTTTGCTTGGCCTTCTACACTTTACTACACTAGTGGAAAAAAGGCTTTTTACACCGGTCCTTTTTAGCTTTTTACACCGGTTATAGGACCAGTGTGGATGAAGCCGGTGAGAAAAATAGGGACTTTTTACACCGGTTTTAGGACCGGTGAGAAAAATAGATTTTACACCGGGCCTTGGGATTGAGACCGGTGTAAAATATTATATTTCACACCGGTCATGTAAGTAACAACCGGTGTAAATATTATATTTCACACCGGTCATGTAAGTAACAACCGGTGTAAATATTATATTTCACACCGGTCCTACTTGTAACAACCGGTACAAAAATTGACTTTTAACACCGATTAGTTACTACAACCGGTGTAAAAAAATCATTTTTTTATCACTATTTTTTTATATTTTGTACTTCCCTTCCCTTTATTCTACTACCAAATCGTAATGCTATAATAAATGTCCTCATTCCAAATAGAAAGCTCTAATCATATAATTTTTATTAAAAATTGTCAAATTACAAGATAATACAAAAAAAATACAAAGGAAAATACAGAATTCAGAAATACAAAGGAAATGACAATAACATATTCTAATTCAATTTCCAAACATAATTAAAAATCTGTTTCAGATTGAAAGTGAAACAAACTATAAAGAACTTAGTACAAAATAAAGAAACAAATTATAATGTGCATCCATCTAATTCAACTTTCTTCATCTGCCACAAGCGATCTAAGGCACTGTCAGCATCCCCTGAAAATTCAAAAAGAGAACATCAAATCATGAGTTGAAGAAACACAAAAAATACTTTTGAAGAAACACAAAAAATTCTTCAAAGTATGAATATACCAACAAACATAGTTTCCATCAAAAAATTAAAAACTATCAAAACTGGGTACCTATACTGCAGCCAATCATATTATTGGCTTTTCCTTACTCCTCTATAAAGGTTAAGGATTGGGTAATAAAAGTTAGTCACTAAACCAATCTTTAAAAGTGTGTCAAACTTAAAATTATTCTCTGTTATCTGATATTTTAAAAATGTAAAATATGTATAACCTTTTTAAAATAGAAATATATATTAAAAAAATTATAACCCGTTGCACAGGTCTTAATCTAGTGTTTATAAGTATGCTATATCAATATAAGCAACCAACCTAGTATAAATTAGAAATAGTTTTAATCAGTAATATTAATTTTAATTTAAAAGTCTAATAAATATGAAAATGGTAGACACAGGCTATGCAATTGAACTTATATCTAATTTGCAAATTTTCATTTCAATACAATGAATCAAGAGCAACAAAACACTTTGTAACACAGTTACACTATATAATCCAATGAACTCTGGCCACTATATCTTCTTTGAGGATTCCATATCTAACATGGACATCAAAAATATAAATCATCACTGAGTATTGAACAGCATGAAAATTACAAAATCTTCTCAGTGATCATAAATACAGATCAGTGTTAGCCAATAAGGAAATATAGAGACCAAAAGCAATGACACATGACCTGTACTATAAAACAGCCATCAACATAACGACATTTAATTTCTGGATAATAAACAGGAACCATGAAGCGTAAAAGAAATTAATCCAGGACAGAATGAGACAGTGAAGAGCCTTGAAGCCATGTAATTTGTTTTCCTAATGCTTACTGATGTGCGGTATTTTAAGGAAAGAGACCAAAACTTAAAAGTGGATTCTGATGTGCAGCCTACACTAATGTTTGACAAAGCATTATTCCCTACAGTTGTTCATTTATGACACTCAGTTCCTATCCTCCTGCCATCCACCAAAAAACCACCAGTCCTTTTAAAACAACTGCAACCAAAAAATTATATATCAAAATCAATATATTATAAGACCTCTTACATTTATTCATGCAACAAGTCTTGATCATCTTACAAACTGATGGATATACAGAAGGAGGAAGTGCAAGATAGAAAAGCCTCCGAGATGAACCCTCTGCACTGCTTTTCAAAGATTCATGCTCTAAAATCTCCTTATCCAACAAGCGAAAGCCACCTCAGAATCATAAGAGCCACTTACATATTTGATCTGAAAGAAAGAGAATGGGGGATGAAGAATGACCATTTTAGATTAGTCACACAAGTATTTTGAAGTGAAACTGATATAGACTATCAATAAATTGGTGCAAGACAGCCAATACTCACCAACTGTAAAAACTTTGATACATCCCCCAATAACTCCGCCGAAGCATCATTGGCAGGAGCAAGATAGCTGCATATCAAATCCTATTTGTTAGGCTTTCAAACAGTTCAAACAAGCATCTATAGAATACATGGGCAAATGGGTAAGTTGAGGCCTACTATAAAACAATTTTTTTAAAGAAGCAGCAAACCAAATTCATGACACACTATTCTATACATAGAAAAAACCTAAGTAAATTTTTTTTTTGGCTTAAAGAAAATAAAGAGTCACCAAATATGTTGCATTACCTATTTATGATAATTCAAAGAATACAATTGCTATTGTAAACACATTATAGTTACATCAAATCAACATGGGTAATTCTGGAGCAGTAGGTTGTACAGGATATTAATCTATAGGACTTTTATCCTGGCATTTTGTTTTTGATAAAAGCCTCACCTGTGCAATCGATTTCTCAATTCCCCATCAAAAATTTTTGTCCTAGCATAACCAAATATATGAACTTCATCTGTTGGTAAGAATCCCTGCAAAAAAGGATACCAAACATTAACAACAGTTACTACAAGGGAAATAAACAACTATCAGAAAACACTTCAGGAAACAAAAAGACGAACTATGAATAGACATTTAATGTCAAACTGCATATCATTTCTCAAAATGTTCATAAAATATACAAGCATCCTACTATTCTAGTGATAAACATTAGATGGATGATAATCACACCTTTACAACAGATAAATATGAATCTGTTAGACCAACATACTTTCCTACCATAGCAATCCTCACCTGTAAATTTTAAAACATTCTCATTCAGATTCTCAAGCACAATATATTATGATAAATTTAGAAAGAGCATTACAAACCAAACATATGGTACTAACAGATTCAGTAAGATTATCATAACTCTCTGCCATCTCTGTCCATTGCTGTAAATCAGGACGGGTAGCACGACTGAAAAAAATAAAAAGTATAACATGTCCAGCAAGCAGAAGTATGAACAACTATATTCAGAACAACTATATTCAGAACACAGTTAGGGCAACCTACCTCTGTTGAGCAGCAGCAACTTGTGAGAACCTCCAAAGCTTCCACCTCCGCGACCTGCAGCATGGCCCCAACCACATCCATAATCTGCGAACGGAGAAACCGTGGCTCAGTGCCAGCAAGTTCAATCAGAAGCTCAATTAGGCGAGGGCGGCGATGTGGACATCAGAGGTAGTAGAGAAGTAGAGGCAACAGAGAAAGACAAAGTGGAGAGTGGACAATTGAGGGAGTAGGGTTTGGCCGATGTAAGGAGAGGGGGAGGTCGGGCCAGGAAGCAGGGTCGTCATGGAGAAGAGAAAAACAAGGGCTTTGAGGGAGAAGAGATAGACGGAGGCTTTGAGGGAGAGGGAGACAGGGCCTTCGAGGGAGAAGAGGGACACGATGGTTTTGAAGGAGAAGGAGACGATGGCTTTGAGGGGGAGGGGGAGGCAGAGGCGGAGGCGGACACGAAGAGCTTTGGAGAGAAAGAGGATGAGACTAGGGCTTTCGAGAGGAGAGAAAGAGGAAGTGTAAATAAAAGGTTTTCTCACCGGTCCTAAATGGAAGACCAGTACAAATTTTTATATTTCTCACCGGTCCAAATATTAGCCTGGTACAAACTTTGTTATTTTTTACCGGTCCAAATGTTAGACCGGTATAAACTATATTTTTTTCACCGGTCCTACTTACCAACCGGTGTAAAGTTATATATTATTTATAAAATTGCCACCGCCTTATTTTTTACACCGGTCACATTACAACAGGTGTAAAAGCCTCGGTGTAAAAGGCTTATTTTCCACTAGTGCTATAAGAGCATTTATAACCAACCTGACTACTTATCCGCTCTTGTATCAACGAAATAGAGATTGACGGATCTTGGTTAACCATCCCTGCATATACCAGCACTATACAGAATAATTATCAATGATAAAATCACTTAAATAATATGATTATAGATAAAGTATGCACACCAACCTATAATGCATGAACAAATAAACTGAGTCTAACTTGGCATGATCTTAAGAAAGTCTTACGTTGACACAAGTATGACCCTCTCCCTACTTACTAACCACCTATGAATTTCTTTTTTTTTGACAATATTACCCTCATCCTTCATGGACAACCATCAATTTAATTCAGACATTTGATAGTGAAATATGTTGGCTTTGATTCAACCACAATAGAAGTTTGATACCTTCATCGATCACTGTTTCAACGCAATATGAACTATATTTTTTGAGTTAAATTTTAAGCCAACATACAGCTCATCAAGTCGCCATTTAGAGTGGTCATCAAACCCTGCTACATCATTGTCCATATCTGGGTGATCCAAATTTACATTACTGTAAAATGGTAAAGAACTCCAAAATGCTGGACCACTCAACCCTATAGTGCAAATGTTCTGTTACGAGTGTTAAGCGTATTATTTGGTTTTCAAATAACTTGTGACTAATACATATATTACTTACCAGTTACAGATGGACCAACGCCATATGCATCTCCTAAACTTGTGGTTTCCTAAATCAAATCAAAGTCACCTTCAACATCAATGTCCACATCACTATCATTCAGAATGTTTCCTTCATCAGATTCTTCGTCACCATTACTTTCAAACTCAAGTTCAACATTTAAATCCACATTATCTTCAACAACTAAATCATGATTTATTTCATCTTCAGGTCATCAAAATTAACACAACATTTATTATATCAGTTTTGAAAAGAACAATAAATAATAAACCAAACTAAACATATTTACTCCCACTTTGTGTCAAACATTGGGAAGGGCCTTTTGCCTGACATAATGAACACCTCTCAACATCAACAAAAACCTCAACTGTAGCCATGTCAGATTATTTTTCAAAAAGTCGCAACAACACATCAAGCTCTTTATCATCACTTATTTGAAAACCAGAGAATTTATTTTTTTCCTATCAATAATAACCCTACTTGTTAGCTAACTAATTGCCATATTACCATCTAGTTTCAACTTACATGAAATCTTTTATTTTAGCTCCTCCACAGTAATACCATGTTTAATTTGAATCAACTTTATGTCCCCTTCAAATGTATAACCTTTTGACCCTTCATATTTTTTATTTATGTTTGTTTAATTAAACTTAAATAAGAGGTTGTATACATTATATATACATTTTTCTTGTAACATGAATAGTTTATATGAGATCATGTCTAGGTGATTTAAGAGTTAAACTCTAGCTATCATGAAAACTACGATTCAAAAGTTGAAACCCAGTTGTCATGATATTTTATTTTTTTGTAAATGTTACAAATAAAAAATTAATTTTATTTATTATTTGATTTGGATTGTAAAAGTTACAAATCAATTTTAAATGTTTGTTAAATTTAAATCTTGTAAGAGTTACACATTTAAATAATTCATTCTTATTAATTTTAATATGATTTGCATCATAAGTGATCTTTTTAAATATGACTTGTAAAATATTTTATATTTATATTTAATGGGATTTGTAGGAGTTACAAATTGATTCATTTTTATTAAATTTAATATGATTTATAATTATTGCAAATAGTAGATAAGATATTTATTAAATTTATTAAATTTATTAAGTTTGAAAATCAAATATTTAATCCTTAATAAATTTGTTAGGATTTACAAAAGTTGTAAATCAAGGATAAAATATTTATCAAATTTAATAGGATTCAAAATAAAATATATTGGAATCTAAATATAAGGTTTAAAAGTTAAACCTTGACCATCCTTAAAAATAGGATAGTTGTTAAGACTCTAGAGATAAAGGTTTAAAAATTAAATCTTGACTATTCCTATTATTAGGATAATTGTTGTGGTCAAAAGATAAGGTTTAAAAGTTAAACTTAACAATTTTAAAAATCTAGGATTGAAAAGTTGAAACTAGAAATAGGATGTCAAACTTTGAAATCCTAACCAAAAATTTTAAGTTGTTAATGGTTAATGAGATGTTTTGATTAGGAAAGACTTGGTACTTAAGCTGTCACACCAACCCACTACTCTTTCCTAGAAACTCACCTGATTACAGTACTAAATTTTTTAGTTGGAATGTTATCCGGCATCCCGCAAGGGGCAACCGTTGTTGAAGTTCGAGAAGAATAAGAGATATATGATTGAAGAACGAGGCAATAAATGAGGCGGGCAAAGGAACATGAATACTAAAGTTACATAAAAAATCATAAATGTAGTGAATTCCAAGGACAAAATTCTTAAAAAGGTGGGGAGAATGTAACATCCTGAAATTTTCAGGAAAGGCTTGTAGGACTATGAGTTATATAATGAGGTTGTATGGTATTAATTGTTGTGTTTAACTACGGCTGATAATGTGTTATTTGAATTGTGATGCATTTGTAGGCTTCAATTGATATATTTATGAAATTCGTGAGGGCAGTGAGGCCCAGATGCATGTGATGGTATGATTGATTGATAAAGTGGGAATGATGAGTTATGAAGTGTTATTGAGGTGATTAGTGTAAATTAAACAATTAATTAGTATAATGGAGAGTAATTAATTTGTAGTTAGTAAAATAATAAGTTAAGAGAAGAATGAATATATATTAAAGATAATTAAATAGAAATAATAAACGGTGATGTGAAGTTGACCTTGATGGGAATAATAGTTATAAAATTTAATAAAAATTTTAATAAGTTTCTTGGAAAGCGTATGCACCGGAGGATCGAACCAGAAGTTCAACCAGGAACCGAAACGAGCGGCAGAACATACTAGAAAGCCTTGAGATGAGGAGAATGTCCTAAACTTGTTCAATTTAAAAATATCCTCTACAGTATGTATTTGAAATTTAAGGAATCGGTTAGACCTGCGGCCCTCTTCACCATTTGTCCTGAGCTGAGTACTTGTTTGGCCTTGTACCTACTTGTACTATTTCTAACATAACTCTTTCTCTTGATGTTAAAAAATTCTTATTCTTGTTCCTAAACTTTCGTATCAAAACCCTCTACAATGTTTATGTTGGTCTTAAACCCAGTTTTGAGTTATTTACACCCTGTTTGTAAAATAGTATCGTATTTCATGAGTTCCTTGAATTACCTGAACACCTTTCAGTAAATTGCTTGTAACTTTCACGTTCGATATCAAAATTGAGTCATTCTTATCCTCAAATTTTCTTAAGAGAATTTTCTACAACTCTTATGAAGGACGCTAAAGCTAATTCCCAACTGTTTGATCTCGGTTTTTAAAATAAGGCTGCAGTACCTGATTCAGAATTGATCTTGGCAGCCCTTCATATTTTGGCCATATCTCCCTCTCTCGATATCAAAAATTTATGTTTTGTAGCTTGTTTTAAAGAGAAAAATGTGATCTAAAACTTTGATGTTAAATATTTTCCCAAATTCTGACCCTAGAAACAATTATAAATTTCGTGATTTCCCTCTCTTTTTTCATCAGATTTGCAATTTAATATTTAATTAATCCCTTGTGCCTTTTTATAATAGTTATGAACCAAATCTTCTAAAAACTCTCTTTTGTACCTTTTAGGACCTTTAAACCATGCTTCTTACACCTTGCATTCCCTATGTTAATTCCTTTGCTTTATTGGTTGCATGCATTACACAAAATCTACCTAAGTGTCTAAGTAAACTCCTAACAAAATATTTCCTTGTCTCTTTTGTTCCCTCTCACGGCAACACTTGTAACACCCTCGGTTAACTAGGACAATCCTTTCTACTTGATTATCCCAGTTAACTAAGAGGTTACAAGTTTTAGAAAAATATGGAAGTTTTTTTTGTACAAGATAAATACATGGTGGAACAGTAGCAACATATATATACATAATAGAGTTATATATATATACAACAGGTGGCTGAACAGAACTGTATATACTAAAAGTAAAAAGGGGTACATAGGCTCCCATTCAAAAGGCATAAACTAAAGGTTAGGATAAAATAATCCTAGTCATCGTCTAGATCTTCAGCCGTAGCTGCTAGGTTGTTAGCTCCTGCCTGATCCTTGATGCGAAGTATGCACTGATTCCTACGGTGTCGAGTGTATGGTCCAATTGGAGGTATAAAAAAATAGTGTAAGGGTGAGTCTCCACTTCCACAACAATCAGAGAGTTATCATCATTGACATCCCTCCTACACTATCTAATTAGGTTCGTATATAATATTCTTCTCTCTCATTGGGGTCCCTAATTAGTTTATTCTAAGTTGTCTACCCTTACTCAGTCTCATCCACTCGTCCCTGGATACATAGCTCTCTGCTCCCCCCCTCACCACTAACCATTACACACAGGTATTAATTTTCAATCACAATCAAGTACAATTTCACTTAGATAATGTAATGCAATGCATGAGTTTCATTTCATTAAATTCAATCTTTTTCTTAGCCACCATGATGCATGTGGGCCTAACTCCTCTATCTCAATCTCATATATATCAACATAAATTATGCACATAAATCCACCTACTTACTCCTGCCCACTAAAGAGACTGGAGCTCACCACGTTCTGGTAATCACATAGGGTAAGGACACTCTCGTCCCATCATCAATAATGGATCCAATCACAACTCATTAGAACAAGCACTACATGGTCCCAGTAACACTCGCTTTAAGTCGAAGTATACCGGGTTCGCTACGGGCTATCTGGTCTCGGGCGCAACTTCGAACCATTGGACATCTGCCCTAGTAATACTCTCGAGACTCCCGCAGGGTCAGAACATCATTATTTTCCAGTGTACCCATCATTGTATGCTCTAGAGGATCACTCTATCATCTATCATCCGTCTTCATACTCCATGTACACATGATGCATGTAACATATATTTCTTTCTATCATTTTACTAGTCATCGGTAGGGTCCCTCTTAATGACTCGATTTCATTCTTAACATCAAGTTTGTCTTATAAGGTTCTTATTAAATATCTTTCTCTTATTATTATCCTTTCACACTTACACAAATCATAATATACCTTACCCGATAATTAAGAATTAAATGAGTTTCGAGTACACATAGCCATAAATTCTCTAGGTAATACTTGCACCACAGTGCTTTCTTATTTCATCAGATCTATTCCCAATCACATCGTTTCACCTCTCAATCATCCTAAGATCCCTACCGAGACATATTCTTATTTTTCTCATTTGTATCTCAATTTATCCATACATCTTAACATGATTCCTTCAATGCATCATGCAAATTCCATTTATTCATTATACAATTCCTCATAACCATAACATTCATCATACATTTTATTACCTCCATAACATTATACAATTTATTACACCCATAACATTCATCATGCATTTCATCACATAATATTCACCATGCATTTTATCACATAACATTCATCATACATTTTATCATATGACATTCATCATGATAATAGGGACATGTAATTTGACATATACACATCCACACATATGCAATCATGTAGGTCAATCAAGCACATACCACTCACCCAAATGAACATACTTTTTAGTTTATTTTTCTAAATTACATACCATAGCTAATCGATCCTACTAGTAATGAGGTTATATGTTTGGTATATCCTTTGTTATTATCCATAAATTATTTTTGATCACTAAGTGATTTTAAATATGACTACTAAGTATATACTATCACGTAGATAAACTTAGCTCGTTTAAAGTATACTTTACCCACTTAATATTTAAATAATAGTTATTAGACCGCATGGGTACATTTATTTCAAAAAGTACTTTTACTTATTAAATTTATTCAAGATACCAATAATACCTTTTCTTGACATTTACTTATTACCACTGGGTTGTATAAACCTTAAATTTATTTATATATTGTTTAAGTTGGGATCTTGGTTAGTCAAACCTCACTAGTTAATATATATATATGTCTCTCATTTCTTGTTCATTCACCACTAAAAAAATCACTAACAGCTAACAAGATTTAACGACCACTTGATACCGTCGCTAGTTAGCGACCGCCATATGAAAAGGGACCCCAAAAAGAAAATTAGTGACTACCTTAGCGACCAGCAAAACCCCATCACTAAAAAGTACAAAAGTCTGTCACTAAATCCGTTGCTACTACTAAATCGTCACTACTACTAAATCGTCGCTAGTCTGGTCGCTATCTTTTACTTCCCTCTTTTTTTTAGTTTCCCTCTAAGAGTTTTTGTTGGCGCGTAAATATAGCGACCGTTTTGCGTCGTCGCTAACTCTAGAAAAAATGTAGCGACGATAAGTACCGCAGTCACTATATGAAAAACTAGAAAAACCTGTTGTGGATCCCGTCGCTAAATCTTGGCGCCAAACAAGCATCGGAGGGAAACCAAAAAAGATGGAGGGAGGTAAAACGTTAGCGACGACCAGGAGGGCGTCACTCATATTATGACGGTACTCAGCGTCGCTATATGTGAAAAATGACTCGTCACGGTACCGGTGGCTGATTTTCCCTCCTCCTTCTTCCTTTTGAACTAACCTTTTATACTGAATTAGGTTAGCGACGGGACTCTTGCCATCGCTTATCTCACCTCCTTTTGACCAAGGAATCTGTGTCGCTGATTGCGTCACTACCGTAGCTTTAATTTGACACGTGGGCACCTAGCGATGGTCCTTAGCCGTCGCTTACGTCACTACAAAGTAGTCGGCGTCATTGATTGCATCGCTAACATAACTGAGCAATGGTGTGTGGCTGTTGCTAATGCCGTCGCTAAAGCTAAAACTTATTCGAGGGTCATCTTTTCCCTTTGTCACTTTCGATTTTTACCCTAACCTCCAAAACCCCTATCTCTCAGTTTCCCCTCACCTTCCTCTATTTGTGACTTTATTCTCGTCGCCCCAACGCTCAACCTCACCTTCCCTCAGCTGTCTCTTAAGTTCCCCATCCCTCAGATTCCCATCTCTATTGCCATAATCTCGATCCGACTTCGAGGAACGGTAACGTGTGGCCTTCATCAGTATATACATTGTCGTTTTTTGTTGTTCCTTGACTGTCTCTCACCCTCATTCACTGTTTGTCAATGTTCGACGGTGCTTCTCACCCTCCCTCAGTTTCTAACACGAATCGTGGATAGTAGAGCTTTCTAATGCTGCCTCTACTTGGCAACACAACTTGTCCGTTACGTCTCAGGTATGAATGTTATTATAAGGGGATGATCTTTTAGAAGCAAATTTGGGTTTTAATCCTAGCTATGCTTAGTAGAGACTTTGAGAAGTGAAGAATGTTATTGTTCAAGGTGCTCGATGGAAAAAAATACTAATATTTATTTGATGCTAATACCAGACTTTGGAATCACTTATTAATTGATGAAGTTTCCTATCTTTTAGAATCTTAAAAAATTAAGAGTATTTCCTTGAGTTGGTCTAAAAAATTAAAATATATATTGGATAGTGAAACAATTAGTTGCTGAAACAGATTCTTTATTTTTATTTATAAGCTCTAAGAAGTCAAAAAAGATTTCCCTTTAATATCTCATTATATAAATGACAGTGTGTCATTATTGAATTCTTTTGACTTGATTGATTTTTAGTATTGTATAAAGAAATTGTAATAAGGCTGTTAATCTTGTAACAAATAGAGCTAATAAGTTTGGATGCATGATCTTCCTAAGTTTGCTTCGTAGTACATTTCAGCACATGTTATTATTTTCCTGATTCATAAGTCAGAATGATGAACCTAATTCCTTATAGTTTTCAATTAATTGTTTGGTTTTACATCCACACTTAAGTTCATCAGTGTTGTTACATACTAAAAGGGAATTGAAAATGTGTAATTATTACAACATTTTCAGGTTTCATTCAATTGTCTTCTTTTAATTTGGTTTGTGTGGCTGAATGCAAAATGTAGTGTTTGTTTGTCAACCGAGTTGTGGAAAGCAAGTTATGATTAAGACACCACCTGATAGTCATAGTTAGTGTCAATTTCGTATGTTGTTTGAGGCATCATTAAATTTCATGATTAAAAATTTATTTTAGAATCATGTTTGGATTATCTTAACTAAGACCAAAGTGGTATGAACTATTATTACAAAGAAGTTACAAGTCTTGGTATAGAAACCTATATTAGAATGTTAGTATTTAAACAAGAAATAGATTTGGTTATTTTCAGTTTAGACTAAACCATAGTAGTATACATTTAAATGTAGATAAGAATCATGACTTCCACAAATAACACTTAAATAAATAAATCCATTTATTGCAAAGGGAAAACCACAAGCTTTTAGAACACTCGGGAACAAAAATTTGAAAGCAAAAGCAAATACTCATTTAAAAGGCCCTTTGATTTCAAAAAATATTTTCTATTTCTATTTCATGTTTTTTTATTTCAGAAAATGTTTCCGAGCTTCCTTGTTTTCAGTTTTTAGAAGTTAATACAAGAACTACTAAAAAATTATTTTCATTTACAAACTTGTAAAAACAAAAAACAATATAGTAGTTAGTTTTGTAATTAAAAATAAAAATTAAAAATATTTTCTTAAACTAAATAGCTCGTTGACTACTTTCAATCCAAATATTCCTTAAACCTACCTATATCACAAAATTGATGAATGGTATCATAAGAGAATCAACACATAATACAACTACAAATACTAATTGTTCACACATAGAGTATTAGCACGAAACCCTAGAGAACTCCCCTAGGGATTAGGTTTATTATTTCTCAATATGTGTCACTTAACTTACATCATGCGTACATAAGTTATATTTATACCTAGGTTATAGAATGGATCCTACACCACATTTCTCCAACCCTAATCCTAATTCTGGATGTAGCTATGGTGAACACCTAAAACACACACCAGGAGGAAGATGACAGAAGTCGTCAAGAGTCGTCCGATCATGAGGATCAAATACAACGACTCATGAATATGGTGGAAACCTTGTAGACAACGGCAACCAACTTACAGCAAGAGAATACAGAACTTCAACGACAAAGAGGAGGAGAGCGAGAGGCCTCCAGTAATAATAGGGACTGATCTGCCCAGCGAAAAACTGCTGGCTATGCCTTCTACTAAACGCAAGAGACGATGAGATATGAGTCTGAGCTCTCTTTCACTTCCCATCCATGAGCCGATCAGATCATGGATGCCCCCACCCCTCCAAACTACAAATCCCTATCCATGGAAAAATACGATGGCAGAAGGGACCCCGAAAAACACCTCACTATGTACACCACCACTGTAACATCTTGCTTTTAATAATAGCTCTATTTTGTAAATTTTGAAGTATAAAAGATCTGTTAGTGTTACTCAATGAATAAAAACACTCTATGGATGGTTGTGATACTCCAAAATTTCATTTTCTGGGTATAATTATAGGAATTACATAAACCTTTAAGGATGAGGCCCAAATTTCGAGTGAAAATACCTTAGAAAGAACTGTCCGAGTAAGAAAGAGAGTCTGTTCCGAGTGAAAACTGCAAATTCCGAGTGACCAAAAGGAATTCCGAGTGGAAAATGGAAATACCGAGTGAAAATGGTGTTTTTCGAGTGGAACATGGTCAAGAGGAATTATTCCGAGTGAAATTCTGTCTCAGAGACTCACTATTGAGTCAAACATGTTAGGAAGACTCAATTCCGAGTCAAGTTCTTCAAAAGATTCATTTCAGAGTCAATTATTCCTAAGTGACTCGTTTCTGAGTCAAACATCCCAGAGAGACTCATTCCTGAGTCAAGCATATTCCAAAGACTCGTTTCCGAGTCAAATTAGGATCAGAAGTTGCAATCCTGAATGAAGGGATTCCAATTGACAACATATATGTCTTGGGTCGGTTTAGGATCAATTATACCGAGTGACAACTTATGTACCTTGAGACATTTTTAGGAGAATCTGTCAAGTACGAAAACTGAGTGAATTCTGAGTGAAGGATTACCAATTCTGACTGAAGGTTACAAAATCCGAGTGAGTTGTCCAAGTCAGGATCTTCGAGTGAGTGAATGAGTTGTACCAGGTGGAACAGTGTGTATAGATGACTCGGATTTAGTTTAAAATTACTGAGTGAGACTGACTAGAACAGACACGGTTTTAGGATGACTTAACCGAGTGGTAATCTGAGGAAGTTTGAATCAGTTTAGGACGACTTGACATAGTGAACAACCGATTGAAAAGGAAACGTAGACCGGATGGAACATTTCCGAGTGCCTCGACCCGTCCTGAATTAGGATCTAAGATCCGATGTCTCTTATAACAGCTTGGATGGGCGGTGTAAGGGAAGACTGACTGATTTTAGACCGGATTAATACTCCACACCGGCTAGCTGCTAAGGAAGCTGTTCTTAAACCGGTGTGCACACCAAACAATTCTGAGCCGGTGTTCACAAACCGACCTCTTCGTAACTACACAACAGCATTCCTCCCACACCACAACACCGTCTCCTTCCATGGACGTTGTCCTTCAAAATCCCACACACACCGTCCTTCCCTTCTTCACTCAACACCGCCCCTCACACTGAAGACCGCCCTCACCCTCCACACTGCCCTCACACAGCATACCGCCTCACACGCCACACCGCCCTCTCTTAATACTGCCCACATACTGCACTCCGCCCTCACACCCTACACCGCCCCATATACTCAATGTTGCCCTCTTCAAAAAACTCCAACACTGAACACCTTTTAATTTCCACTTCAGCTAGTGATCAGCCCACTTAATCATATAAAACCAAAAATGAGTGGCACAACGGACCAATCGCAAGGGAAAGTGCACCCATTATAATACCTTTATGTATTTTATTTCAATCAATGCAAAGCTGACTGTAAAAGGAGTCAAAAGACTCCATTATCCCACCTAATCCTCCAACCGATGTTTTCCACTCACTTTCTTATTATTAACCCAGTGCTATGACTCTAAGAACACATACACACACGAAACATAGCCACAGACACACCTCTGTTATCAATTCCTCTTCCTATAAGCTTCTTCCTCTTTCTTTTCTTTTTCTCTCACTTGGATCTGAAGCAACACAGTGAAGGGAACATTTTCTTCTCATCTAAAGAACTCCATTAAGGTCAGAGGGGAGAGGGTTATGGATAACTATGAAATGGGTAGAGTTGTATGCTATTTTAGGATTCCAGTTTTAATTTCGTATCTTGTTGGTTAATTTTGAAGTTGAAAACGTATGAATTTGATTCTGACTTCTTCATGAAAATTGTAGATCTTTTTGTTATGTGAATTTTGATACCTGATTCAACTGATTTGAATATGTATAGCAAAATTTATAGTCAAAATACTACAGCATGACCGAGTGAAATGTTTAAGCTAAGTTCTATGCATATTTGGATATTCTGGGAATTATACATGCATAATCAGCATTTGATGTCTTCACAAAAGTTGTAGATATACATGTTAGGGATTTATAGAAAGTGGTTTCAAGTTAAAAAGATGCTTGTAGCTCTAGTTATGCTCAAAATACAGAAGTATGTTCATGATGCAAATCTGTTAACTATAAAATCCGAATCTTGTTTTCAATACTGGGAATTTTGTGTTATGAATTAGTTGTTGGTGTCTTCATGAAAGTTGTAGATAATTATGTTAAGAGTATTTTAGAACCGGTTTCATGTTAAAATCATTTGTGTAGCTCTAAAAACGTTGAAAATACTAATATATGTATGTTTTGAAAACTCACCTGAAGGCAGTGTTGTATTTTGTGGATAAATGGTATTTATGCTTAGAATTTGAATTTATGATCTTCATGAAAATTGTAGATATTTGTGTTAAGATTAATTTAGAACTGGTTTCATGCAAAACTCATTTTTTTAAAACTCCAGAAACACTGAAATTACTAATATATGTACGTTTTGAAAAACTTACCTTGAGCCAGTGTGGTATTTCGTGAATAAGTGATATTTCTGTTCGGAATTTAAAATTGTGCTCTTCATGAAAGTTGTAGACAATTATGTTATTAAACTATAGAAAGTGGAATCACCTAAAAATGAGTTGATAAGCTCATGTTATGACTGTTTTACTAATGTATGTCGCTGTTTGGAAATGCTGAAATTTGCTTATAATGGTTATTATGAATAAAAATGATATTTTCTCTATGGGTAATGATTTATTATTGAATTTTTGAGTGATTATGAATGCTGTTGAGTATCACACAGTTTGTATATTGTGAGGGTGAATAATTATGAATGACATAATTAATATATATGTACATGAATGCCTTGTGGTTATTGACATATGTGGTTGAAATAGTAAATCCATGATTTTGTGAATTATTATGTGTATTGTGTCCCTTGAGGACTTGTATTATCCAAGAGGTTTTGGAAATGTGGATATCATGGTATGTTAAATGATAAAGAGAATTAAATGCATTCATGCATCATAAGCATTGGACGCACCATGGAATTTAGGGGTTCCATGATTGCCTACCCTGGTGGGGGGTTACTCTATGATGAGTTTAAGCCCTATTTTCACAAGAACCATGGAAGTGTAGGGATCCATGGTTGTGCAAATTCCTACTGGTATACTTATTTGTGCAGGAGCCATGAAGATGTAGGGATTCATGGTTATGCTAATTCCTATTTGTGTATTTGAAAGCGAGGGCCATGAAGATGTAGGGATTCATGGTTATGCTAATTCCTATTTGTGTACTTGAAAGCGAGGGCCATGAAGATGTAGGGATTCATGGTTATGCTAATTCCTACTGGTGACTCTATGAGACTTTTTACTGCAGTATTCCCACCAAACCAAATGGATCCAGCATGACATCATTTGACTAATTGAAGAATTATTAAATGGACTTGTTTGGCATATTCATCATATCATTATGAGTTGTTGATTATGTTTGTGCAATTTTATCTATTTTATATTTATTCTATATTCTGTCTCACTCTTACATTAATTTTTTACAGTGAATGACACGCAGAATACAGAGTGATGCCATGATTGATGCCTATTTGAATTATTACTTGAACTTTGATTTCATGGGTTGAAATAGTATAATATGTCATGTACCATTATCTTCTAAATCGTTTCCGCTATTTGAATATTTTCTTGAATTTAATTATTCACGGCTAGTATGTATGATAATTTTCCGCTGTTATCAACTGTTACATAAACTCTGAATTGAATTTATGAATTTTAAAATGATCTTTCGAAAAAGTGAAAAATTTACTCAAAAATTTTAATTAACGTTTCGGGGCGTTACATGTTGGTATCAGAGCATTTTCAAAAATTCAGGACCAGTTGCTATGACATGTATTGATTCTTGATATACTATATGAATTGTTTGATTATTTGTTTGATAATATGTTACGTATGTACTATATAACTTGTGCCTAACTGATAAAATGCAAAGTGATTTGTTTGATTACTAGCTTGATGATATCATAAATGAGTGTTATATGACTTATTGCTTATCTGATAAAATGTAGAATACTTGTAGTTACGTTATAATATTATATATATATATATACATACGATATATTTTCCTATAGGATTAGTATAAATCAAACCATGAATATAGGATGGCAAGGAACGAGAACGACGCTATGGCAGCTGCTATCAACCGTTTGGCTGAAGCTATAGAGAGGCAAAATCAACTAAGAATTTTCGAAGGAAATCTCTAAGACAGATTGGCAAGAGAAGAGATTAACAGACAACTGAAACCTCAGTCAATTACCTTCAAAAGGAGAGGATCGTTTTATCCAAATCATTTCGAGGGAAGATCATCATCTTCTTCTGAAAAACGTAACAATCACGTGTATATAAAGTGTTTTAAGTGCGGAGGTAATCACCATGTACATGATTGCAACAGACCCTTAGGAGATGTCACTTGCTTTCGCTGTAATCAGAAAGGCCACATCAGCCCAAATTATCCGCAAAACCGTCAAAACAACAATAACACCATTAATAATCCAAGAGGTTATGGATATCAAAAAGTTTGTAGAGAAAACGCTCGCGCTGTTCAACCTATAAGACAATATAGGGAGTCAATAGACGAGAGATCACATACAGGAAGAGTCTTTGACATCAGCGGGTCAGAGACGGATCAAGCAGGCGATCTTATGCAAAGTAAGTGTGAGAACAATGATACCATTTTATCTATGTTGTCTGATTCTGGTGCTACACAGAAGTAAGTTAGACGTTTTCAATTACCTGTGAAGCCTATAATATATGACTTGATTATTTCCATTCCCAACGGTACACAACTTAGGATTACTAAGGTGTGTGACGATTATTCTGAACTCACAGAAGATAAGAACTTTCTTGTCAATCCTGTTTATCTTTGAAGAATATGGAAGTAATTCTAGGAATGAATTGGATATCGGTGAACCAAGTTTTAGTAGACTGTCATAACGAGACCAAGGTATTTCCATTAGAAGAAAATCCTATTTCAGACAACCATTTTTGTGAGTCTCTTTCCATACCAATCAACCATGTCTTCTTATTCTTCAATGTGAAAATAGTCCAAATGATGGAAACTCATTATTCCCTTTTCATTTTCTTGAACATACTAAGGCTAGAGAATACGTAGAGCTTAAGGTGAAATTCTTTTACCCTTTTTGTTGTTTTAGGTTTTGGTTTATATGATCATAGGAGAGTGCATTATGAATGAGTTTAGAAATCATTTTCATATGAAACCCAAAGGAGGAATATATCTTAAGTATCCTTGAATAGGTGTAAAATGGTATATGAAGATTTTAGGATTTGAGATGAAAGATAATGGATATTAAGAGTGACTATTTAATTTTAGTAAAAACCTAACTCTAGAATTTAAGGGAAATGAGTAATGATGTTAGGAAGAGTGATTTTTAGTAAAAACCCAAGATGATGTGTGTATAGGTGTTATTAATAATGGAGGTTAGTGGTTGTTAGGAACTTGACGAAATGAGGATTTTGGTTAAGTTGATGATTCGGATGACTTTTAATACTCTAGGATGATTATATATGGGAAATTGAATTATTGAAACATTGGTATTAGAGACTAGGAGAAGGATGTATATGGGTATGTGAGTGATTAGAGGACTTAAATTTAGATTGTTGATGTTTATGATGATGTTAAAAATGGTTGCAAGCAATTGATAGTGAATTAAGGGAATAAATACTAGAATCACTTTAAAATAGTTGAATTAGTAATGGTTGAATGATTCATGTGATGGTTTGGAAAGCTAAGAGCCATAGTATTGTTATTGATAGGATTAGTTAGCTCTTTAAGATTTAGAGAATTTAGGTGTTGGGAAAGGAATTCCCGAAGCCTAACATAGACGTGTAAATTAGATATAAACAAGTTGAGAACTTGATAATGAGTTTTGGGGGAAGATGTCTTATGGTGGTATAATAATAGCATGAATATGTATAGTTGTGATAGGATTGTGTTTCGGATAATAGTGCGGAATGATTCCAGCTTTGAAATTTCGAGGACGAAATTTTTATTAGGGTGGGAGAAATGTAACATCCTGCTTTTAATAATAGCTCTATTTTGTAAATTTTGAAGTATAAAAGATCTGTTAGTGTTACTCAATGAATAAAAACACTCTATGGATGGTTGTGATACTCCAAAATTTCATTTTCTGGGTATAATTATAGGAATTACATAAACCTTTAAGGATGAGGCCCAAATTTTGAGTGAAAATACCTTAGAAAGAACTGTCCGAGTGAGAAAGAGAGTCTGTTCCGAGTGAAAACTGCAAATTCCGAGTGGAAAATGGAAATACCGAGTGAAAATGGTGTTTTTCGAGTGGAACATGGTCAAGAGGAATTATTCCGAGTGAAATTCTATCTCAGAGACTCACTATTGAGTCAAACATGTTAGGAAGACTCAATTCCGAGTCAAGTTCTTCAAAAGATTCATTTCAGAGTCAATTATTCCTAAGTGACTCGTTTCCGAGTCAAACATCCCAGAGAGACTCATTCCTGAGTCAAGCATATTCCAAAGACTCGTTTCCGAGTCAAATTAGGATCAGAAGTTACAATCCTGAATGAAGGGATTCCGATTGACAACATATATGTCTTGGGTCGGTTTAGGATCAATTATACCGAGTGACAACTTATGTACCTTGAGACATTTTCAGGAGAATCTGTCAAGTACGAAAACTGAGTGAATTCCGAGTGAAGGATTACTAATTCTGACTGAAGGTTACAAAATCCGAGTGAGTTGTCCAAGTCAGGATCTTCGAGTGAGTGAATGAGTTGTACCAGGTGGAACAGTGTGTAGAGATGACTCGGATTTAGTTTGAAATTACCAAGTGAGACTGACTAGAACAGACACGGTTTTAGGATGACTTAACCGAGTGGTAATCTGAGGAAGTTTGAATCAGTTTAGGACGACTTGACATAGTGAACAACCGAATGAAAAGGAATCGTAGACCGGATGGAACATTTCCGAGTGCCTCGACCCGTCCTGAATTAGGATCTAAGATCCGATGTCTCTTATAACAGCTTGGATGGGCGGTGTAAGGGAAGACTGACTGATTTTAGACTGGATTAATACTCCACACCGGCTAGCTGCTAAGGAAGCTGTTCTTAAACCGGTGTGCACACCAAACAATTCTGAGCCGGTGTTCACAAACCGACCTCTTCGTAACTACACAACAGCATTCCTCCCACACCACAACACCGTCTCCTTCCATGGACGTTGTCCCTCAAAATCCCACACACACCATCCTTCCCTTCTTCACTCAACACCGCCCCTCACACTCAAGACCGCCCTCACCCTCCACACTGCCCTCACACAGCATACCGCCTCACACGCCACACCGCCCTCTCTTAATACCGCCCACATACTGCACTCCGCCCTCACACCCTACACCGCCCCATATACTCAATGCCGCCCTCTTCAAAAAACTCCAACACTGAACACCTTTTAATTTCCACTTCAGCTAGTGATCAGCCCACTTAATCATATAAAACCAAAAATGAGTGGCACAACGAACCAATCGCAAGGGAAAGTGCACCCATTATAATACCTTTATGTATTTTATTTCAATCAATGCAAAGCTGACTGTAAAAGGAGTCAAAAGACTCCATTAGCCCACCTAATCCTCCAACCGATGTTTTCCACTCACTTTCTTATTATTAACCCAGTGCTATGACTCTAAGAACACATACACACACGAAACATAGCCACAGACACACCTCTGTTATCAATTCCTCTTCCTATAAGCTTCTTCCTCTTTCTTTTCTTTTTCTTTCACTCGGATCTGAAGCAACACAGTGAAGGGAACATTTTCTTCTCATCTAAAGAACTCCATTAAGGTAAAAGGGGAGAGGGTTGTGAATAACTATGAAATGGGTAGAGTTGTATGCTGTTCTAGGATTCCAGTTTTAATTTCGTATCTTGTTGGTTAATTTTGAAGTTAAAAACGTATGAATTTGATTCTGACTTCTTCATGAAAATTGTAGATCTTTTTGTTATGTGAATTTTGATACCTGATTCAACTGATTTGAATATGTATAGCAAAAGTTATAGTCAAAATACTACAGCATGACCGAGTGAAATGTTTAAGCTAAGTTCTATGCATATTTTGATATTCTGGGAATTATACATGCATAATCAGCATTTGATGTCTTCACAAAAGTTGTAGATATACATGTTAGGGATTTATAAAAAGTGGTTTCAAGTTAAAAAGATGCTTGTAGCTCTAGTTATGCTCAAAATACAGAAGTATGTTCATGATGCAAATCTGTTAACTATAAAATCCGAATCTTGTTTTCAATACTGGGAAGTTTGTGGTATGAATTAGTTGTTGGTGTCTTCATGAAAGTTGTAGATAATTATGTTAAGAGTATTTTAGAACCAGTTTCATGTTAAAATCATTTGTGTAGCTCTAAAAACGTTGAAAATACTAATATATGTACGTTTTGAAAACTACCTGAAGGCAGTGTTGTATTTTGTGGATAAATGGTATTTATGCTTAGAATTTGAATTTATGATCTTCATGAAAATTGTAGATATTTGTGTTAAGATTAATTTAGAACTAGTTTCATGCAAAAATCATTTTTTTAAAACTCCAGAAACACTGAAATTACTAACATATGTATGTTTTGAAAAACTCACCTTGAGGCAGTGTGGTATTTCGTGAATAAGTGATATTTCTGTTCGGAATTTAAAATTGTGCTCTTCATGAAAGTTGTAGACAATTATGTTATTAAACTACAGAAAGTGGAATCACCTAAAAAGGAGTTGATAATCTCATGTTATGACTGTTTTACTAATGTATGTCGCTGTTTGGAAATGCTGAAATTTGCTTATAATGGTTATTATGAATAAAAATGATATTTTCTCTATGGGTAATGATTTATTATTGAATTCTTGAGTGATTATGAATGCTGTTGAGTATCACACAGTTTGTATATTGTGAGGGTGAATAATTATGAATGACATAATTAATATATATGTACATGAATGCCTTGTGGTTATTGACATATGTGGTTGAAACAGTAAATCCATGATTTTGTGAATTATTATGTGTATTGTGTCCCTTGAGGACTTGTATTATCCAAGAGGTTTTGGAAATGTGGATATCATGGTATGTTAAATGATAAAGAGAATTAAAGGCATTCATGCATCATAAGAATTGGACGCACCATGGAATTTAGGGGTTCCATGATTGCCTACCCTGGTGGGGGGTTACTCTATGATGAGTTTAAGCCCTATTTTCACAAGAACCATGGAAGTGTAGGGATCCATGGTTGTGCAAATTCCTACTGGTATACTTATTTGTGCAGGAGCCATGAAGATGTAGGGATTCATGGTTATGCTAATTCCTATTTGTGTATTTGAAAGCGAGGGCCATGAAGATGTAGGGATTCATGGTTATGCTAATTCCTATTTGTGTACTTGAAAGCGAGGGCCATGAAGATGTAGGGATTCATGGTTATGCTAATTCCTACTGGTGACTCTATGAGACTTTTTACTGCAGTATTCCCACCAAACCAAATGGATCCAGCATGACATCATTTGACTAATTGAAGAATTATTAAATGGACTTGTTTTGCATATTCATCATATCATTATGAGTTGTTGATTGTGTTTGTGCAATTTTATCTATTTTATATTTATTCTATATTCTGTCTCACTCTTACATTAATTTTTTACAGTGAATGACACGCAGAATGCAGAGTGATGCCATGATTGATGCCTATTTGAATTATTACTTGAACTTTGATTTCATGGGTTGAAATAGTATAATATGTCATGTACCATTATCTTCTAAATCGTTTCCGCTATTTGAATATTTTCTTGAATTTAATTATTCATGACTAGTATGTATGATAATTTTCCGCTGTTATCAACTGTTACATAAACTCTGAATTGAATTTATGAATTTTAAAATGATTTTTCGAAAAAGCGAAAAATTTACTCGAAAATTTTAATTAACGTTTCGGGGCGTTACAACCACCATGTTGGTTACCGAGGCGTCAGACTCCCTCTTTTGCCAAACCTTTCCCACTACGCTGACCAAGTCTGCCATTTGCTGGTTCTCCCACCTTCCCCAAAAGAGCATTACCAATTCTTCGACCTTAGCAAGAAGTTCCTTAATCAATTCTCCACTAACAGGGCCGTATAACAGACTTTACATAGCCTGGTGAACCTACATAAACTTCCAAATGAAACCCTATAGCAGTATATGGCTCACTTTTTTGAGCAAGCCATCCAAATTTGTGACCTTAGTCTTGAAGTGGCACTGTATGGCATACAAACTGGCCTACGCCCAACCAAGTTCTCTGACTCCTTGGCCAAGAAGCCACCCCTGGACATGGATAGTTTTCAAACAAGGACATCCCGATATATCACCGTTGATGAACGAGAGGCCGATCGGATGGGCTCCTCAGATCAGGTTATCCATCGGCTGGACCAGAAAAAGAGAAGTCCCAAGCAGGGTCAAGAAAATCATGCTGATGCTTACAATGCCACTAGATACACTAACTTTACGCCACTAAAGGACTGTCATGATTGGATCATGCATGAAGTTTACAATAATGAACTCTTTACGCTTCCCCTAGAGGAAGGGCCAAAAGGGTCGGATACGGCCAAGTTTTGTGAGTACCATCGAGCCCACGACCATGGAACTGAGGAATGTCGCTCCCTCCAAAACCATATAGAATATCTAATCCTCTAGGGACACTTAGCAAGGTTCGTCGCTTGAAAGGACAATAGACCAAAGGAGGGAAACTAGAAAAGAGAAAAGGAGCATCTTGATGAAGTCAAACTCTAGACTCGGGACCGATCACGAGCCCCCTGTTCTCGATCCTTGAGACCTACAGGCGGTAGAGAAGATAGAAGGAGAGTCATACACACTATTTCAGGTGGATTCCTAGGCGCTCGCACACGCCGGTCACACCGATCGGGGCAGGTAAACTTATTAGAGGAAAACTCGGACTTGGTGAGCCAATAGTGGTCACCATAGGAGTTAAAGACTTTGTGGTGGAATGGGTACTCGTAGACCAGGGAAACTCAATAGACATTCTACACTAGAAAGCGTATCAGAAGATGGGTTTTCCCACCCAATGGTTGAAAAGGTATGACGGGACTTTACTTAGTTTTTCTAGTGATTCGGTGCAGGTTTTAGGGTTCATCGACCTGAGGACTACTTTCAGAATTGGAAGAGACAATCGTGCGGTTAAGGTCAAGTTTCTGGTCGTCGACTTTCCCAACTCCTACAATGCGTTGCTGGGGCGACCATCTCCAATGCCCTGGGCGCTCTAGTCTTTCACCATGCACCTAACCATGAAGTTCCTACTCGGGGACGGAAGAGTAGGGGTCGTCAAGGTAGACCCAGAAGTAGCCTAAGAATGTTACTATGAGAGCCTCCGCCCTAAGGAAACATTTATAATTGATGAAGATATAGAGTCAAGATTTAACCCTAGTGATGATAGCAAATACGAGAGACCCTAGCCAGTAGAGTCCCTCAAGGTTGTCCAAGTTGGCCCCTCCCTGAGCCAGTTCACGTGGATTAGTGTAATACTCGACCCGGGCCTCGAAGAAGCTCTAGTCAACCTGTTAAAGGTAAATGCAGATCTATTTTCTTGGAGCCCCGCTGACATGCCCGACATCGACCCTATTGTAATCTATCACTCACTCAATATTAAGCCGGACGCTAGACCCATATCCTAGAAGCCCCGAAAGATGGGCCTTAATCGGAAGAATGCAGTCAAGGAGGAGATGGACAAGCTTGTATCTGCCAACTTCATCAGGGAGGTCAAATATCTGACCCGGTTATCAAATGTGGTCATGGTGAAAAAGTCGAGCGGCAAGTTGCGAATTTGTGTCGACTTCACCAGTTTGAATAAGGTATATTCCAAGGATCCCTATCCTTTGCCTAGTATTGATCATTTGGTAGATGGAACTTTAGGATATAGGATTTTGAGCTTCATGGATGGATACTCAAGGTACAACTAGATCCAAATGGACCCCAAAGATAAGGAAAAGACAATGTTAACACAAGCGGGTGAATTATTGTTATCGAGTAATGCCTTTCGATTTGAAGAATACAGGAGCCACTTATCAGAGGCTAGTCGATAAAATCTTTTCCAAGCAAATTGGAAGAAACATGGAGGTCTATATAGACGGCATGGTAGTCAAAAGCAAACAGGTGGACTCAAATGTGTAGGATTTGGAAGAAATGCTTTTTGAGTTGCGCAAGCACAATATGCGGCTGAACCCTAAGAAGTGTTCCTTCGGGGTCTAAGTTGGAAAGTTCCTGGGGTACATGCTCACCTACCAAGGCATTGAGACCAACCCAGATCAATGTCGGGCCATACTTGAGATGCGAAGCCCCTAAAATATTAAAGAAGTTCAACGCCTTACCGGTCGGATTACGGCCCTCTCTTGTTTCCTCTTAAAGTTTGCTAAAAAGTCCATGCCATTCTATAAAGTGTTGAAGAAGACAGACTCGTTCGAGTGGACTTTGGAATATGAAAAGGCATTTCAGGACCTAAAGATCTACCTTGCATCCCCGTCAATTCTAACATGACCAGACATGGGGTTAGAATTGGTCCTCTATCTTTCCACAAGGATCAAGGCAGTAAGCTCAGTCTTAGTCCAGGAGGACGGCCTGATCCAGAGGCCAGTCTACTTCACTAGCAAAACATTACAGGGGGCTGAAGCGTAATATCAAAGGGTTAAAAAATTTGCATATAGACTTGTCGTGGCTGCACGACGACTCTGACCTTACTTTCACAGCCACCAAGTGGTAATAAGGACTGACCAACCACTTGTTAAAATCCTTCAGAAGCCAGAGCTCGTAGAAAGGATGGTCGCTTGGGCTGTTGAGTTGTCTGAATATGGCATTCGATATGAAGCTAGAGGGCCTATTAAGGCCCAGGTACTGGCAGACTTCCTGGTAGAGCTGGGTGAAGATAAAGACGACTATGATGCTATGCACGGTTTATGGACTCTTTTTGTAGACGGATCCTCCATTACGAAGGGTAGTGGAGCATGGCTTATATTGGAATCCCCAACCAGCTTAGTGGTTGACGAGTCACTTAGATTCCAGTTCAAGGCCATCAACAACCAGGTAGAGTATGAGGCTCTCATCGCTGGACTACTCACCGCCATGGCTTGGGGGCCTGGTGCGTTACAAGCCGATTGCTCCGAGTTTGTCAGGAAGTGTGACCCATGTCAACACAACACCAATCGGATCCATAGCCACCCCGAGCCTTTACATGGAATCTTAGCTCTTTGGCCCTTCAATACCTGGGGGATAGACATCCTGGGGCCATTCCCCCTGGAAAGGTCAAGTCAAGTTTCTCCTTATAGCAGTCAGTTTCTTCACCAAGTGGATTAAGGCAGAACCCCTTGTAGCTATCACCACGGCTAAGGTTCAAACTTTGACTTGGAAACACATCATTTGTAGGCACAGACTCCCCCATATAATCATCTTGGATAATGGCTAACAGTTTACAGACAAGGGTTTTGTTGAATTCTGTGAGAACCTAGGCATTAAGCAGAAGTTCTCTTTTGTAGAACATCCACAGACCAACGACCAAGCCGAGGTAGCCAACAAGGTGATCCTTCAAGAACTAAAAAAATGACTTGAAGAGGCCAAGGGAAGATGGGAGGAAGCGTTTCCTGGGGCTCTATGGGCATATCACATGACCCCATATTCATCGACCCATGAGACTCCATTCCGACTCATATATGGGCCGATGCTATGATACCAGCTAAATTAGGGGAACCCACTCTCTAACGCCTTACCTATGATGAAGACCTAAATAACAACGGAAAGTGAGAAGATTTGGATCTCAGTTTAGAAGAGCACGATATCGCGTACGTAAAGATACAGGCAGCCAAACAGAAGTCTGCCCAACGTTGGAACTCCTTTTCCGACCCTGGCCCTTTCATAGAGGAGACCTCGTCTTACGCACCACAGATAATAATCGAAAGCCGTGAGAAGAAGGCAAATTTTTCGTCACCTAGGAGGGCCCGTACCGAGTCAAAGAAGCCATTAGAAAAGGCGCTTATCATTTAGAAGAATTATCTGGGAAAGAGATACCAAGGACGTGGAATGCCACTCACTTGAAATTTTATTATAGTTGATCCTTGTACATAAGGGCACTCCTTTTCCTACCCGAGAGGTTTTTCCCACGGGGTTTTTCTCTCGGAAGGTTTTAACGAGGCCCCTATTTCTTCAATAAAAATTTCAAAGCATTTAGTTAAGAAGATCAATGCACTCAAAGCCTGAGTGAGGAATCGATCCTCTCGGCAATACGTTATGAAACTTAAAATTCGTTTAAGTACTCAAAGTCCGAGCGAGGAATTGTTTCTCTCAGCAAATATGTTGTGAAACTTAAAATTTGTTTAAGTACTTAAAGTCCGAGCGAGGAATTGTTCTTCTCGGCAAAAACGTTGTGAAACTTAAAATTCGTTTAAGTACTTAAAGTCCAAGTGAGGAATTGTTCCTCTCGGCAAATACGTTATAAAACTTAAATTTTGTTTAAGTCCTCAAAGTCTGAGCGAGGAATCAATCCTCTTGGAAAATACGTTGTGAAACTTAAAATTCGTTTAAGTACTCAAAATCTGAGCGAGGAATTGTTCCTCTCGGTAAATACATTGTGAAACTTAAAATTCATTTAAGTACTCAAAGTCTGAGTGAGGAATCAATCCTCTCGGCAAATATGTTGTGAAACTTAAAATTCGCTTAAGTACTTCAAGTCCGAGCGAGGAATCGATCCTCTCAGAAAATACATTGTGAAACTTAAAATTCTTTTAAGTGCTTAAAGTCTGAGTGAGGAATCGATCGCCTCGGTAATACATTGGCATACCCACACACATAAAAACTCATTCAGAAAAATGCTTTCCCGGGAAACAAAGCATTAAAGACATCACAGAGAAGCAAAATAAATAAAGAAAGTGCCCAAAAATTAGGTATGTGACTCCCATTCATTAAAAAAGTTGTTACAATAGAGACCGAAAGAAGATAAAACTACTCAATGTATATTCAAGCACATCAAGGATCAACGTTGACAACTGGGGTTCTACGATAAGGAATCCCCTCGCCCTCAGTCCCACCTTCATGCACCTCACCCTCAGGATTCACTGGCATGGACTCGGGGACCACAATTGGCTCCACCTTAGCTCTGACCCTGACGGTATCTATAGAAGTTGTCTCCTCCTCATCCTTGGAGTCGGAAATATCCACAATCTCACCGTTCACAATGATTTAGAATGGCCTAATTCCCTCCAAATTAAGATTTACTGAAGGGTTCAATATCTGGATTTGTTGTTGGTAAAGGTCAAAGGTAGCCACATACTTCTCAGATAATTGTTCTTCCAAAAAGCGTATATAGGCCGCCTCCTCTGCCTTATGCTTCTCAAGCTCACCCTTAACCCCTTTCATCTTCTCTTCAACTCCATTTTTAGCAGTGCACATCAGGGAATATAACTCCCCCATGGCACCCAAGCGCCTCCCTAAGTTGGCATATCTATCATCTGTAACCACCAATTTCGACTCTGCAAGCTCCCGCCCCCATTGAGCCTTTGCCAAATCAGCTTCGGTAAGCTTTAAATCATCCGCCAAACCCCCGACGACCTTCAAGGCGTCCCCGAGTTGAAGGGAAGGAAACTTCTTAGCGTCATGCAACACATCTCTCTCATACTGCGGGGCAGCTTTCTCCATTCTTAGCACCACCAGTTCCTTCTCCTACTCAATGAAGCGTTTCTCCAAGAACCGACTCATTAAAGTGGCGTAAAGGTTGAACATCTCGATGGCCTGACACATGGCCACCGTATTCGACCCCTCAAACGTCTTCTCATCCTCTTTGAAAACCACCGTTCGGTCCATAAAACCCAGAATGGGGAAGCGAATATCCCATAGTGAATGTGCGGGGTTGTTGGTGCTGCACAAAGACCCATTGGTAAAACTTTCCCATCGTCGATCTTTGAGCTCTATCTTACTGGGAATAACCAAGGCAATCCTCTCAACAGATACCCCCTCAATAAAAGTAGCTCCTGAGGATCCCTGATTCACTCGATCCTGAGGGTTTAAGGACTTTGTCTCCCACTCAGAGCTATCGGACACTAAAATTCTGTCGGGGTTGTCCCTCGCCACTTCCTCAGAATGATATGGAGATGCGGGATGGTCCATTCCCTGGGCTTCCAACCCAGCCAACCCAGAGGTCGCACATTCTTTGGTGAGATTATTTTGGCAATGCCTCTTTGACGTTTGGCCCACTTCCCTCTCCACTTGTGAGGCAGGGAGTACTATGTTGATGGGTGTGGCGGGTGTGGCGGTAGTCACAATCCTCATCGAACCCCTGGACCCTCCCTCTGGAATCACCGAGGCAGCTTTTGCACCTTTCTTCGTCGCCCCTTTCTTCCTAACAATTCAAGGGTCATGACTTGGATAACGTTTCTTCAGGTCCTTGAGCGATAGATTGTGAGGAGCCCTATCAGCTGTATAAACAGGAAAATTATTGAAAAACAAGAGTCAAAAAATAAATGTAAAAGGCAGTACAATCAAGACTACACTCACCTATCCAGGCGTCAAGGGCACTTGGATAAGGAGAAAGGGCTATTAGAGCCTGAGAACTATAATATATGCCCTCTTCCTCAAGGAAGAACTTAGCATCTGCCCTCTCAGATAGGGACAAATCATCCAGAGATACACGAAACTAGACGGGATTACAAGTCTAGTAAAGGGGGTAGTGTAGGAAGTCTTCCCCCCGGAGGATCTAGACTAACTCAGGTTTTGAAAAAACCTATTTTAAAGTTCTTGTAGGATTGGCCAGAGATACAGGAAACTGGACGAGATTAGAAGTCCAGTAAAGGGGGTAGTGTAGGAAGTCTTCCCCTTGGAGGATCCAGACTAACTCAGGTTTTGAAAAAACCTATTTTAAAGTTCTTGTAGGATTGGTCAAAGGCCCTTATTAGGTTACCTCACCATGTACACCACCACCATGTTGGTTACCGAGGCGTCAGACTTCCTTTTTTGCCAAACCTTTCCCACTACGCTGACCAAGTTTGCCATTCGATGGTTCTCCCACCTTCCCTAAAAGAGCATTACCAATTCTTCGACCTTAGCAAGAAGTTCCTTAATCAATTCTCCACCAACAGGGCCGTATAACAGACTTCACATAGCTTGGTGAACCTACATAAACTTCCAAATAAAACCCTATAGCAGTATATGGCTCACTTTTTTGAGCAAGCCATCCAAATTCGTGACCTTAGTCTTGAAGTGGCACTGTACGGCATACAAACTGGCCTACGCCCAACCAAGTTCTCTGACTCCTTGGCCAAGAAGCCACCCCTGGACATGGATAATTTTCGGACAAGGACATCCCGATATATCGCCGTTGATGAACGAGAAGCCGATCGGATGGGCTCCTCAAATCAGGTTATCCATCGGCTGGACCAGAAAAAGAGAAGTCCCAAGCAGGGTCAAGAAAATCATGCTGATGCTTACAATGCCACTAAATACACTAACTTCACGCCACTGAAGCACTGTCGTGATTGGATCATGCATGAAGTTTACAATAATGAACTCCTTACGCTTCCCCTAGGGGAAGGGCCAAAAGGGTCGGATACGGCCAAGTTTTGTGAGTACCATCGAGCCCACGACCATGGAACTGAGGAATATCGCTCCCTCCAAAATAAAATATAATATCTAATCCTCTAGGGACACTTAGTAAGGTTCGTCACCCGGAAGGACGATAGACCAAAGGAGGGAAACTAGAAAAGAGAAAATGAGCATCTTGATGAAGTCAAACTCCAGACTCGGGACCGATCATGAGCCCCCCGTTCTCGATCCTTAAGACCTACAGGCGGTAGAGAAGATAGAAGGAGAGTCATACACACTATTTCAGGTGGATTCCCAGGCGCTCACACACACCGGTCACACCGATCGGGGCAGGTAAACTTATTACAGGAAAACTCAGACTTGGTGAGCCAATAGTGGTCACCATGGGAGTTGAAGACTTTGTGGTGGAACGGGTACTTGTAGACCAGGGAAACTCAATAGACATTCTACACTAGAAAGTGTATTAGAAGATGGGTTTTCCCACCAAATGGTTGAAAAGGTATGACAGGACTTTACTTAGTTTTTCTAGTGATTTGGTGCAGGTTTTAGGGTTCATCGACCTGAGGACCACTTTCAGAACTGGAAGAGACAATCGCGTGGTTAAGGTCAAGTTTCTGGTCGTCGACTTCCCCAACGCCTACAATGCGTTGCTGGGGCGACCATCCCCCAATGCCCTCAGCGCTCTAGTCTTTCACCATGCACCTAACCATGAAGTTCCTACTCGGGGACGGAAGAGTAGGTGTCGTCAAGGTAGACCCAGAAGTAGACTAAAAATGTTATTATGAGAGCCTCCGCCCTAAGGAAACATTTATAATTGATGAAGATATAGAGACAGGATTTAACCCTAGTGATGACAGCAAATACGAGAGACCCTAGCTAGTAGAGTCCCTCAAGCTTGTCCAAGTCGGCCCCTCCCTGAGCCAGTTCACGCGGATTAGTGTAATACTCGACCTGGGCCTCGAAGAAGCTCTAGTCAACCTGTTAAAGGTGAATGCAGATCTATTTTCTTAAAGCCCCACTGACATGCCCGATATCGACCCTATTGTAATCTGTCACTCACTCAACATTAAGCCAGACACTAGACACGTATCCTAGAAGCCCCGAAAGATGGCCCTTGATCAGAAGAATGCAATCAAAGAGGAGATAGACAAGCTTGTATCTGCCAACTTTGTCAGGGAGGTCAAATATCTGACCCAGTTATCAAATGTAGTCATGGTGAAAAAGTCGAGCGGCAAGTGGTGAATTTGTGTCGACTTCACCAATTTGAATAAGGTATATCCTAAGGATCCCTATCCTTTACCTAGTATTGATCATTTGGTAGATGGAACTTTAGGATATAGGATTTTCAGCTTCATGGATGGATACTCAAGGTACAACTAGATCCAAATGGACCCCAAAGATGAGGAAAAGACAATGTTCATCACCAGTGGATGAATTATTGTTACCGAGTAATGCCTTTCGATTTAAAGAATACAGGAGCCACTTATCAGAGGCTAGTCGATAAAATCTTTTCCAAGCAAATTAGAAGAAACATGGAGGTCTATGTAGAAGACATGGTGGTCAAAACCAAATAGGTGGACTCACATGTGAAGGATTTGGAAGAAATGCTTTTCGAGTTGCGCAAGCACAATATGCGGCTGAACCCTGAGAAGTGTTCCTTCGGGGTCCAAGTTGGAAAGTTCCTGGGGTACATGCTCACCTACCAAGGCATTGAGGCCAACCCAGATCAATGTTGAGCCATACTTGAGATGCGAATCCCCTAAAATATTAAAGAAGTTCAACGCCTTACCGGTCGGATTGCGACCCTCTCCTGTTTCCTCTTAAAGTTTGCTAAAAAGTCCATGCCATTCTACAATGTGTTGAAGAAGATAGACTCATTCGAGTGGACTTTGGAATATGAAAAGGCATTGCAGGACCTAAAGATCTACCTTGCATCCCCGTCAATTCTAACATGACCAGACATGGGGTCAGAATTGGTCCTCTATCTTTCCACAAGGATCAAGGCAGTAAGCTCAGTCTTAGTCTAGGAGGACGGCCCGATCCAGAGGCCAGTCTACTTCACTAGCAAAACATTACAGGGGGCTGAAGCGCGATATCAAAGGGTTAAAAAATTTGTATATAGACTTGTCGTGGCTGCACGACGACTCTGACCTTACTTTCACAGCCACCAAGTGGTAGTAAGGACTGACCAACCACTTGGTAAAATCCTTCAGAAGCCAAAGCTCGTAGGAAGGATGGTCGCTTGGGCTATTGAGTTGTCTGAATATGGCATTCGATTTGAAGCTAGAGGGCATATTAAGGCCCAGGTACTGGCAGACTTCCTGGTAGAGCTGGGTGAAGATAAAGACGACTATGATGCTATACACGGTTTATGGACTCTTTCTATAGACGGATCCTCCATTACGAAGGGCAGTGGAGCAAGGCTTATATTGGAATCCCTAACCAGCTTAGTGGTCAAAGAGTCACTTAGATTCCAGTTCAAGGCCATCAACAACCAGGTAGAGTATGAGGCTCTCATCGCTGGACTGCTCACCGTCATGGCTTGGGGGCCTGGTGCGTTACAGGCTGATTGCTCTGAGTTTGTCAGGAAGCGTGACCCATGTCAACACAACGCCAATCGGATCCATAGCCGCCCCGAGCCTTTACATGGAATCTTAGCTCTTTGGCCCTTCAACACCTGGGGGATAGACATCCTGGGGCCATTCCTCTTGGAAAGGTCAAGTCAAGTTTCTCCTCATAACAGTCAGTTTCTTCACCAAGTGGATTAAGGCGGAACCCCTTGTAGCTATCACCACAGCTAAGGCTCAAACTTGGACTTGGAAGTACATCATTTGTAGGCACGGACTCCCCCACACAATCATCTCGGATAATGGCTAACAGTTTACAGATAAGGGTTTTGTTGAATTCTGTGAGAACCTAGGCATTAAGTGGAAGTTCTCTTTCGTAGAATATCCACAGACCAACGACCAAGCCGAGGCAGCCAACAAGGTGATCCTTCAAGAACTAAAAAAGTGATTCGAAGAGGCCAAGGGAAGATGGGAGGAAGCGTTGCCTGGGGCTCTATGGGCATCTCACACGACCCTATATTCATCGACCCGTGAGACTCCATTCTGACTCACATATGGGCCGATGCTATGATACCAGCTAAATTAGGGGAACCCACTCTCTAACGCCTTGCCTATGACGAAGACCTGAATAACAACAGAAGGTGAGAAGATTTGGATCTCAGTTTAGAAGAGTGTGATATCACATACGTAAAGATACAGGCAGCCAAACAGAAGTCCGCCCAACGTTGGAACTCCTTTTCTGACCCTGGCCCTTTCATAGAGGAGACCTCGTCTTACGCACCATAGACAACAATCAAAAGTCGTGAGAAGAAGGCAAATTTGCCGTCACCTAGGAGGGCCCGTACCGAGTCAAAGAAGCCATTGGAAAAGGCGCTTATCGTTTAGAAGAATTGTCTGGGAAAGAGATACCAAGGACGTGGAATGCCACTCACTTGAAATTTTATTATAGTTGATCCTTGTACATAAGGGCACTCCTTTTCCTACCCAAGAGGTTTTTCCCACGGGGTTTTTCTCTCGGAAGGTTTTAACGAGGCCCCTATTTCTTCAATAAAAATTTCAAAGCATTCAGTTAAGAAGATCAATGCACTCAAAGCCTGAGCAAGGAATCGATCCTCTCGATAATACGTTATAAAACTTAAAATTTGTTTAAGTACTCAAAGTCCGAGCGAGGAATTGTTTCTCTCAGCAAATATGTTGTGAAACTTAAAATTTGTTTAAGTACTTAAAGTCCGAGCGAGGAATTGTTCTTCTCGGCAAAAAAGTTGTGAAACTTAAAATTCATTTAAGTACTCAAAGTCCAAGGGAGGAATTGTTCCTCTCGGTAAATACGTTATCAAAATTAAAATTTGTTTAAGTACTCAAAGTCTGAGCGAGGAATCAATCCTCTTGGAAAATACATTGTGAAACTTAAAATTCGTTTAAGTACTCAAAGTCTGAGCGAGGAATTGTTCCTCTTGGTAAATACATTGTGAAACTTAAAATTCATTTAAGTACTCAAAGTCTGAGTGAGGAATCAATCCTCTCGGTAAATATGTTGTGAAACTTAAAATTTGCTTAAGTACTTCAAGTCCGAGCGAGGAATTGATCCTCTCGGAAAATACGTTGTGAAACTTAAAATTCTTTTAAGTGCTTAAAGTCTGAGTGAGGAATCGATCACCTCGGTAATACGTTGGCATACCCACACACATAAAAACTCATTCAGAAAAATGCTTTCCAGGGAAACAAAGCATAAAAGACATCACAGACAAGCAAAAGAAATAAAGAAAGTGCCCAGAAATTAGGTATGTGACTCCCATTCATTAAAAAAAGTTGTTACAATAGAGACCGGAAGAAGACAAAACTACTCAATGTATATTCAAGCACATCAAGGATCAACGTTGACAACTGGGGTTCTACGATAAGGAATCCCCTCGCCCTCAGTCCCACCTTCATGCACCTCACCCTCAGGATTCACTGGCATGGACTCGGGGACCACAATTGGCTCCACCTTAGCTCTGACCCTGACGGTATCTATAGCAGTTGTCTCCTCCTCATCCTTGGAGTTAGAAATATCCACAATCTCACCGTTCATAATGATTTGGAATGGCCTAATTCCCTCCAAATTGAGATTTACTGAAGGGTTCAATATCTGGATTTGTTGTTGGTAAAGGTCAAAGGTAGCCACATACTTCTCAGATAATTGTTCTTCCAAAAAGTGTATGTAGGCCGCCTCCTCTGCCTTATGCTTCTCAAGCTCACCCTCGACCCCTTTTATCTTCTCTTCAACTCTATTTTTAACAGTGCACACCAGGGAATACGACTCCCCCATGGCACCCAAGCGCCTCCCCAAGTTGGCACATCTATCATCTGCAACTGCCAATTTCGACTTTGCAAGCTCCCGCCCCCATTGAGCCTTTGCCAAATCAGCTTCGGTAAGCTTTAAATCATCCGCCAAACCCCCGACGACCTTCAAGGTGTCCCCGAGTTGAAGGGAAGGAAACTTCTTAGCGTCATGCAACACATCTCTCTCATACTGCGGGGCAGCTTTCTCCATTCTTAGCACCACCAGTTCCTTCTCCTACTCAATGAAGCGTTTCTCCAAGAACCGACTCATTAAAGTGGCGTAAAGGTTGAACATCTCGATGGCCTGACACATGGCCACCGTATTCGACCCCTCAAACGTCTTCTCATCCTCTTTGAAAACCACCGTTCGGTCCATAAAACCCAGAATGGGGAAGCGAATATCCCATAGTGAATGTGCGGGGTTGTTGGTGCCGCACAAAGACCCATTGGTAAAACTTTCCCATCGCCGATCTTCGAGCTCTATCTTACTGGGAATAACCAAGGCAATCCTCTCAATAGATACCCCCTCAATAGAAGTAGCTCCTGAGGATCCCTGATTCACTCGATCCTGAGGGTTTAAGGACTTTGTCTCCCGCTCAGAGCTATCGGACACTAAAATTCTGTCGGGGTTGTCCCTCGCCACTTCCTCAGAATGATATGGAGATGCGGGATGGTCCATTCCCTGGGCTTCCAACCCAGCCAACCCAGAGGTCGCACATTCTTTGGTGAGATTATCTTGGCAATGCCTCTTTGACGTTTGGCCCACTTCCCTCTCCACTTGTGAGACAGGGAGTACTATGTTGATGGGTGTGGCGGTAGTCACAATCCTCACCGAACCCCTGGACCCTCCCTCTGGAATCACCGAGGCAGCTTTTGCACCTTTCTTCGTCGCCCCTTTCTTCCTAACAATTCAAGGGTCATGACTTGGATAACGTTTCTTCAGGTCCTTGAGCGATAGATTGTGAGGAGCCCTATCAGCTGTATAAACAGGAAAATTATTGAAAAACAAGAGTCAAAAAATAAATGTAAAAGGCAGTACAATCAAGACTACACTCACCTATCCAGGCGTCAAGGGCACTTGGATAAGGAGAAAGGGCTATTAGAGCCTGAGAACTATAATATATGCCCTCTTCCTCAAGGAAGAACTTAGCATCTGCCCTCTCAGATAGGGACAAATCATCCAGAGATACACGAAACTGGATGGGATTACAAATCCAATAAAGGGGATAGTGTAGGAAGTCTTCCCCCCGGAGGATCCAGACTAACTCAGGTTTTGAAAAAACCTATTTTAAAGTTCTTGTAGGATTGGTCAAAGGCCCTTATTAGGTTACACCGGGCGACACCACTCAGAGAGACCCAACCCATGGGCGTTCCCACCTTTGGAATCTTAGCGTTAAAGAAATAAAAAAAATAAGGGAACAGAAGGGATTCAACCAAATTGCTCGCACAACACTTTGAAGGCGTTCATAAATGCCCACCCGTTTAGGTGCAACTAGGTAGGGGCAATGTTTAGAGCGGCCAATACTCCAACCTTGAAGTCGGTAAAGGGAAAAGACAAATGCAGTCTAGAAAAGATGGTTTCATATACAAATGTAAAGTCCAACTCGCTCAGGTCTACACGTGCCTGGCAAACCCTATTGAAGGTAGAGCAACAGACGCATTCTACATTGCAGGCTAGGGTATAGTGGTTGAACATTCCCCCATCTGACAGCTGGGCCATAAACTCTTTACTCTGAAGAGAAGAGGGGATGATCAACACCTCATCGTTCACCCAATCATAGACGTTTCCCACAGAGGACACCGTTATAAATTTTGGGGTAAGGGAAGTTAGAAGAGAAAGGACACTAACCTGAGGGATAAGGCAGGAAGTGCTAAGTAAAGAAGAAGAATAAGGAACTCAGGAGCAACAAAGTTCAATAGCAAAGACTCTAAGAAGACAAGGTGCAGACAGAAGATGAAGAAAGCCTAAAAAGTTTAAAATGAGGGAAAGAGTCAAATTTATAGAGGGAAAAGCAATCTTTTGTCACCCCAAATCCAACGGTAAGATTGCGAGAAGACTCGAGCGACGGACACGATGCTCCAAAGTTGTCCCTTCTAGAGGAAGCCACGTGACCCCTAATCTAATGGAAGGGGTACAAGAGTTTTTAGATCCACGGATATGATGCTTTAAGATAACCTTTCTGAAATGACGTGCTCTTAAATGGCCCAGGGATGCAAAAATGGCGCTATCATGAAAGGCATGTGCCCCATCTCCTCGTAAGCAGAGATGACAGTTAACAGTTTTTTGCCATGTGGTAGAAAGGTATGTAGGCGCCCCGCTCATTTTAGTCCCCTCGGTTCACTCACTCAGGGCCCCCTCACTCAGAGTCTTCACCTAAAACCTGATTCTTTCTCACTCAGAACCTCCTTCACTCGGAGTCAACAACTTCCCCGATCGGAAACTAGAATAATTTCACTAGAAGAGGGAGCTCCAGCTCATATTTAGCCACCTCGCTCGGCTTCACAACCAAGACTCATGGCTAGGAGGCTCCTGTTCCCCCCATGAGATCAGGGGGTGGTCCCCATGGCTCCCCCGATTCTCTCCATGTTGGCAAGGAATTAACCACCTTGATCATAGCTTAGCAGGCCAGACCCATTTTGTAACCTAGGCATAAATATAACTTACATACGCATGATGTAAGTTAAGTGACACATATTGAGAAATAATAAACCTAATCCCTAGGGGAATTCTCTAGGGTTTTATGCTAATACTCTGTGTATGAACACTAATTACTGCCAACCCTATCCAGACACAACACAACACAAGTACCTCATGTACAGTCGCTGTGGTCTCAACTAGGGTCCTTTTGATCTCATCTACTACTTGTTCCATTTGAATTTGTTTGAAACAGGAACTTGACATACTCTCACATCTAATACTCCTCCTCTTATTTATTCGGCTGTATAGTTTTTGGTTTCTTTGGTTTAATTAAAAGTATACTTTTATTTTATATGAAGAGTTTTTGTTGTAAAAAAGATTCATGAGATGAAAATTTAGTTTTATTCTTATTTGATTTACATATGCGAGCAATTAGAAAAAAATGTATGAAAAAATACTATAGTTTTTAATGATAAATAATATTAGCAGTTAGAGAAAAAATGTATGAAAATATTGTTTGATGGGTTACCTTTTTTAGGTTTGTTTAGTTTTCATGGAATGCAATTTTGCTTTTGATTTTAGTGAGTGAAGTACATGGTTGCTGGTGCAATATTATTAATAATAACTTGGATTTTTTTAAAGCAATAATAACTTGGATTGAATAGTCACCTGTGAATAATTGTGTCATGTAATGTAATTGATCAACATTACATTGGGAGGGTGTGTTCCATGATGGTTAACCCTTCATTGTTTAGGGTTGAGATTGTGGGATATCTCATGTCATGCCAATAAATGAATTACCAATTATAAAGAACTAGGACACCATGCATATTCAAATTTAAGCTGGATAAATCTAGTATAGATGATTTTAGTGTTAAGCCTTAGTTGACATAATTAGAGATCAATGAAAACTGAAAAGTATAGGGTAATTCATATTCCCTTTGATTGATATAAGCTAATTAGAGCAGAAATACACGATTATTGAATCCATCAAAGGTTCATGAAACCCATCCCATACATATTTCCACACCTTATGGTACCTAACTATGATGCAACGATCTTCAAATTAAATTAACTTTACACTAAAAGTCTTTATCTTAGTTGTTTGAAAAACCACCTTCAATTTTCATGTATTTGTACATCACATTTTAATTTTTAGCTGGTTTAAAAAGGGTTCCTTCTTTGACCTCTTCGTCATCCTCCCTACTTTATGATTTTAAATGCCTAATCTTATACTAAATCAACTAAGAATAAGTACATACTACATACTATGAATACTGAGAATAAAATCTATTATTCATGACCTTTGAGAGTCTAGAACAAAACCTTCAGGTTTTGTTTTTGTTTTCTTATATTAAGTAAGATCATGTTCAGACTTATATATTTGGTTGCTAGTTGTTGTTTTAGTCTTCATGTAGTAAATATTAGTTAGTTTGTTAGTTATATATTTTCTTGCTAGTTGATGTTAGCTTGTGGACTTTATGATTGAGTTCAGTGTAAAAATATTTTTACGTTGTTAGTGAACCCCCAGTTTGAATAGTTAAAGATTGCAATGCATGTTAGTATAAATATCTTTATATTGTTCAACCTTCCAATTAAAAATTACTTAGTGCCAAGATCTTTTCTTTGTCTATAATCATGAAATACCAATTACATGATCAAAAGAGTAAAAGAGACCGTAGGGATTAAATCAGACATGCTGGTGAAACTGAAAAGCTAATTAAAGAGACTAAATGATTAATCTCTCTTCTAACATATATACACCAAAGAAAATGACAAGAGGTTAGAGATAACCTCATTCCAATATTTAATATCTTTAAATATGCTCCCACTACCAAAACAAAAATAGAAAACCTTTAAGTTAATTAGTTCCCTAGATTTTATGGATTGTGTATTTTAGTTTTTGAAAACTTTGAATAGTCTATCTCATTATAAGAAGTCATGTATTTTATTTCTAATTATAGTTCAAATAGTCTAACTTGGGTTCACTTGAATTAAAATTAAACTAATGTTATTCTTCTTATGTTGATCTAATATTATTCTTGAACTAATGATATTTATTTTTTATATGGAATAACCTAATAGGTTCATTGTTATTTTTGGCATACATTCGTTTATCGTGGACCCTGCCTGAGTGCTTTCCTTATAGTTAGGCGTAACATAGAGGTAAGTTTACTAAACCATTGTCGTATATGATGTTGCTTAACAGTGTTACGTATGCATGTTGATTGTTAGTGGAGAGCAAAGCTCATTAGGCATTGGTTGTGTGTTGATAACATGTGTTTTATGCATGTGTATTATTGTTTGTTAGTGGAGAGTAGAGTTCATTAGGCATTGGTTTTATGTGCTGATAACATGAAATTTTATGCATATGTATTGTTGTTTGTTAGTGAAGAGCAGAGCTCACTAGGTTGTGGTGATTACCTCCCTCAATTTGATATACAATGCGTAATATATATATTGAGTTGTCTTGGAAAGGTGCCTGTGTGTAATAGGGCATTTCTAAAATTTAGAAATGTCTAGTTTACATGGGAGACTCTACCAAAATTTAGGTAGGCTCCCTGTTTTAGGGTACATAAAAAGTAAATTCAAGTTTAACAATGTAGGGTTTAGTCATCGTTATATATTGAACTGTATTGGGAACTTTTCTGTGTGTAACAGGGTGTTGTAAAAAATTTAGAAATGTCTAGTTTACAGGGGAGACTCTACTGAAATTTCGGTAAGCTCCCTGTTTTAGGATACATAAAGAAGTATATTAAAATTTAACAATGTAGGATTTAGTCCTATGTGTACCCATTAGGTTCCTATTCAAGATTCAAGACAACCGGCTGACATACCGTGTTGTGTTGGATCTTGAATTGTCCCAGTTGGACAGTTTGGGATGAATTTGTAACCAGTAGGGCGTAACCCATCGCTGTTGTTTATGTTCTATCTTGTGTTGTTGATGGCCATTTGGAATTTCGATTACTGTGTTTCGTATTGTCTCCGGGTGCATGTCTATGTGCGGTGTTTCATACCGTACGTATCTCTGTGTACTCAGGGATTAATGCAAAATGCTACCGAAATTCCAAATGAACATCACTAATAAAAGGTTGATGAAAATAGGTAGATGGGTTACGAATGGTTGCATATTCATCCTTAACGAGATAGGGCACCACCTACTTACAACATCAAAGAGATAGAGAGTGATTCATATATGATATTCATATAATGTTTAAATTAAAGTAACTAGAACTCTGCTTGTTAGATATCGTGAATGGAGGTTCTGGCAAATAGACGATGGATGTACAACTGGCTAGATCGTAGTTGGCGAGTGACAGAGGAGTTTATGATGGGCATGTTGGAGTTTATTTCGTTCGCTACGATGAACATGCCTAGTTTTGAAGCGACTCAAAAGATTTGTTGTCTGTGATCAAAGTGCAAATGCATGAGTTTTGAATAGCGGATGATGTCATCTGCCACCTAAGTGAGAAGGGGTTCATGGAAAGATACTGCTACTGGTACAACCATGATGAGTAGTTACCGCGTAGGTCATCAGCCGTAACCATGCAATAGTCTTACTACAAAGTCGGAGGGAACAGGGATATGTACAACAACATGAAGCAGATAGTGATGGATCATGTTGGACCCTCCACCGAGCGTATACTAGAACATGATGACCAACTTAGGAATGAGGATGACAATGTAGAGGAGGATCCTAATCTAGAGGTGAAGAGATTTTATGATTTGTTGACGGCGGCTCAGACTCTATTGTGGGACGGGTGCGAGAGTCACATTGAATTATCCGCCTCTCTAGCTGCTTTAAGCCTAAAGGCAGATTATAATCTTTCAGGAGGTTGTTTTAATAGAATGGTTGATCTGATGGGTTCTACCATGCCTAGTAATTATCGAATTCCATCAAACCTGTACCATGCTAAGAAAAGAATGGCAAACCTAGGGTTGGGTTGTGTGAAGATAGAGTGTTGTGTTGGCGGGTGTATGCTATTTAGAAATGAGTTTGCAGACAAAAGTGTCACAAAATGTGTACACTGTAATGAGGACCACTACAAAACCGTTAAAAGGAGAGGGAAAGTAACTAGGACGGCCAGGAAGAAAATGTGGTACTTTCCCATAACACCACATCTTCAATGTTTGTACACCTCATTGTCCACGGTAAAACATATGAATTGGCATGCTCTGAACCAAACATAAGAGGGTCTTTTGTGCCATCCTTCCCACGGGAAAGCATGGAAGCATTTGGATAAGCTATATCTGGACTTTTCAGGCGAGCCACGTAATGTATGACTTGGCTTATGTACTGATAGGTTCAACCCATTTGGTCAATACAGACGAGTATACTCTTGTTGGCTAGTCATACTGACCTCATACAATCTACCTCTTGATATGTGTATGAAGAGGAAGGTCATATTTCTAACTGTACTGATTCCAGGACCCAAAAATCCAAAGGTGAAGATAGACATGTTTTTGCAACTGTTAGTTGAGAAGTTGTCACAATTATGGGATGTCGGGGTGATGACCTATGATACGTCCTTGAAGAATAATTTCATGATGCAGCCTGTTTTGATGTGAACCATAAACGACTTCCCAGCGTATGGTATGCTTTCTAGATGGTCAACATCTGGGAAGCTTGCTTGCCCTGTATGCATGGAACATACTGGGGGGGGGGGAATCGTTCCCTGTTAGTGGCAATACAAGTTTTTTTGACTGTCATAGAAAGTTTCTACCATTGGATCACCTATTCAAGAGAAACAAAACTGCTTTTAAGAAGAACAAGGTTGTTAATGAACCTCCACCCCGTAGGTTATTTGGTGCATGGGTTTGGCAGAGAGTCTAAGAGTATCCGTACATCTGGGATAAGAATATTAAGAAGTTTGCAGGTTATGGGAGGAACACCACTAGGTGAAGTAGAGTATCTTATGGGATTTACCATATTGGAAAGACTTGTTGTTAAGACACAACATTGATGTAATGCACATTGAATGAAATGTTTTCATGAATATTTTTGACACTGTGATGGACATCAAAGGGAGAACAAAGGACAACGAGAAGAGTTAACTAGACCTTCCGATTTAATGTTCTAGGAAGGAGTTGGAATTGAGGGATATGGGATATGGGAAAATGTTTAAACCGCATGCGAAATATATTTTAACTAGAAATCAACAGATTATTGTATGTGTGTGGATGAATGGTTTGACCCTGCCTGATGGATTCGCTTCTAACTTGAGTAGATGTGTCGATGTGAAGGAGGGCAGGGTGTTTGGCATGAAAAATCATGATTGTCATGTGTTTATGCAACAATTACTGCCGTACGCGTTTCATGCTTTACCGAAACCTATTTGGAAACCGTTGGTTGAGTTGAGTCACTTCTTTAAGGAGTTGACGACAACTTCTTTATTTAAGGAGAAACTTGTAAAGATGGAGGAAAGTATCCCGATCATGATTTGTAAGTTGGAGAAAATTTTCCAATCAAGTTTTTTTGACTCGATAGTGTAACAGCCTCATTTTTGTGTTAGGTCCTCGAGACCAGTTGTCTGTATTTTATGAGAATTTTTATGTGCACTGATGAATGAGCTACGGTACACTTGTTTATATGTTCTATTTTAAAGAGATTTTATGAATGTGAGGTAGAGGTTATGATTTTAATTATGTGAGTAATATAAATAATTAGGATAACAATAAATGTGTCTAAAAACATTAATAATAACAAAAATTTATAAAATAAAATATTAAGTGATTTAATAAAATTATCTAAGTAATTGTTTTAAGTTAATAAAACTGTGTAACTCCCCGGTTTTAGCCCAGAAATAATCCATGGTGTAACATCCCGATTTAAAATGAATTACCGGGTGAAATTGAACCTTTGGAATAATAATTGCAAAGTGGGAAAATTATTTATTAATTATAATTAACTTGATTAGTTAGCTTAAGAAAATAATGGCTGGTTAAGTATGATTGATTATTGATGGTTGTCCGTTTGTGATTGGGTATAGCGTGAGTGGGCTGCTGCTTCACGCTTTCCCACCCCGCTTCCCCTTCCTTCGTGCATGCGTATATAATTGGTCGATGGGCCTCTTTGCCTTTCATTCCTTTGGATTTCCCTCTACGACTTCTCTCTTCTCCTTCCTTCTTCTCTTTCTCCTTCGTTCTTCTTCTTCTTCTCTGCTCTTTGTCTCTATTTTCTGCTTTCGGAAGCCACGTTGACGGTACTGCAGAGGAGTCGAAGCTCCCTCATGCTAGTGAAAGGCGATCGTTGAAGTGGAAGAAGAAACAACCCCTGTTCCCGAGTCAATCGTGGAAGACAACAGTGTTCAAGAGGAGGTTGAACGAGTGGAAGTAACGAGCGAAGCAGCAAGGCAGAGGACCAACATCCAAGCAGAAGAGTCTCTCGGAGTTTCGTAGTTGGTAGGGGGGTATCTTATATCTTAGATGCATGGGTTATGAGCGGGTTCCGGGTATTGATGATTACTGTTTCTGTATTCTGTTTATGTGTTGTGCTTGCATGAGGAGTGTGTAATACCCGGGTGCATGATGAGTGAGAGTTGAGTGTTGCATGCTTAGTCCCGTCCTTGAAATGCATGCTGATAGCCTTGAGAATGTCGAATGATTGCATGGAAAGGGTGTGCTGAATTGTTGATGATGATTACCGTGTGGTTTATGTGACATGTAAGTCATTATGAATATAAAATGCTGACTGCATATGATCGAATGTTGACGTAGTGAATCTAATAATATATCACACTGATGCATATGTTGTCTGAGTCCTGATACTGATGAGTACCGATTGCATGGAACGCATGTGTTGCTGTATTTATCTATTTGAGCTATGATACTGATTGCATGAGAAGCATGTGTGTAGGACTAATATATCGAGTTCTGAGAATGCTTATTACCGATTGCATGTGATGCATGTATGGTTGAGTGAAAGGTTGTGTATATGAATTCTGTGTTGTGTGATGAATCCGCGTGTGGCGCATGGGATGCGTTGTGCTGGGAGCACGTAGTGTGGGACGCTACCATCAGTTAATTAAAAAGCGTGGGACACTGTGAAATCCTTTGAGTGGGACTCAAGGTAGCCTCTGAGTGGGACTCGGGCTGCCCGTGAACACCTCCGTTGGCGCTGAGAGCGTTGGTGTCACCTTGTGGGAAAACGGTTGGGTACCTGTAAAACGGCCAAGCAGCTGGGAGTTGAGTTGATAGCTGAGAGCTATATATAAAAAGGCTGGGAGCCTACGTTGCAATGTCAAAAACCAATTACACATGAATGCGGAACCGAGTGAATTATTCTGTGTGCATTTATTGTTAATATCGATAGAAATCTGTTCTGTGAATAATTGTTAATGTTATTGTATTGTTATGTGCATATATCCGAGTGAGACTGATGGACTCTGATCGTGAAATGTTGAATGTATACGTCCTGGTTAAATTGGTATTGTGTATATTTGATAGTAGCCGTGTACTTTATATTGCTGCATGATTAAGAATAATCCGAGTCAGTATCTATCATTTAATATCTAAGATACTCACCCCTACTATGGCAATTTTTCAGTGAATATCTCTCAAAATGAGGAGTGGAGGAGGAGCTGAATGCCGAGTGAAGTGCTGGTGCACTATGGAAATTATGTGTTTATGTATATGCTGTGTATATGTCTTGTTAAGCCTTGGCCGGCTCGTATTTCAGTCGTAGTCTCTTTATACTAGAACTTGAACCCTCTTGGGTAGAAGACAAGACCGTGTGCCTGTACTTATTTATATCCCTCTCTTTATCCATCATACTGTGTCTTGTTCCATATTGCGTGAATGATCCGAGTAATATATGTATGCGTACTTTTTGAGTGTGTGAGGTTGGTATAACCATGGGTAGAAATGGGATTAAGAGTTGATGGGGGAAGTGAGACAATGATTTATTCTGAGTGCCGAAGAGTTTAAGTATTACCGAGTAAATGAGAGCACGGGACACCGAGTGAGGACTGATCTAGATACTTTCCGAGTGAAAACTGTTAGGATTTTCCCGAGTGTAGAATAATTAACAATTTCCGAGTGAGAATCCGCCGAGTGAAGGTTTCCCGACAGAAAAGTGACACCTAAGGCTCTAAGTGGACCCCATTGTAGTAAATTATTAGTAACAAGGGAATCTGAGTGAGTCTTGACTTAGTAGGATAACTAGAGTAGGAAAGATTATGGTTACCGAGTGAAAAATGAGTGAAATACACCAAGTGGCGAAAAGGACGTGAAAATTATTCCGAGTGAGAGGTCTTCATAGATTCCGAGTGGAGTGAGCGAGTGGGCGTTGTTGTGTGATCCGCCTGAGCGTTCTTCTTCTTCCGCTATCAGCCTCCTTGAGTCGGTTTTATCCCTCTTGCCTTCTTTTCCCTTATTTCTTTTGTGCCCGATTATTCTGGTTTTAATTGTGAAAAAAAATTTTCTTTGTTTTATTATTTATTATTTATTAAAATTGGGTGTTACATTTTGGTATCAGAGCCTAGCCTTTCCTAGTATGGTATGGTTCGGGGATGAACCAGGCGGAAGCTGGTGGGCATGTGACATCCCAGCGTTGTTGAGAGCGGGGAGTGATCGCCGGTGCATGGGCACGGACAAGGACCGGCTCCTGGCAGGCTTCCAGTGGGAGGGACACATGAATGAACTGAATACATACCAGAATGAGAGGGATCCAAAGACTGTATAGGTATGAGACTATACAGTCGAGGATAGCTTAAAGAAATGAATTCGTACTACCTATACCAACAAATGCATTAGCCTTTTCGGTAGCCTATCACTTAAGAACTCCAAAGTTAAGCGTGCTTAACTTGGAGTAATTCTAGGATGGGTGACCTCCTGGGAAGTTCTCAGGAAATGTGTGAGTGAGGACAAAAGCACATTGGAAAGGTCTCGTGTTGGTTTGTGGGGCGAGTCGTTCATTCCTGAAAAGCGGCTGGGCGTTACAGTGGTATCAGAGCAGACCGAAAAGTCCAAGGCCAAGGTGTGCTTACCGAGTGTAAGCGGTTGTATGTATTATGACCGAGTGGTCATCGTTATTGTGATATTCTGATTGAACATGATTGATGTTGAGATATTGATTTGAGGATAGGAGGTAACTCCTCTCCTGGTCCGATTGATTGCATGACATATATATATAAATGGTATAATGTGCTATAATCAGTGGATATAGGGATGAGATCCGATCGGAAGAATGTGACCTTGTAAACTTATCCTTGAAGGGGTGTTAATTTCAGGATAAGTCATGGCGAATCGTCAAAGCATGGAGGCCATAGCCACGGCATTCCAACGTTTTGTGGACGTGTTCGAGAGGCAGGGCCAGCCTCGAGCTGAAGATGGCCAAGTGTTGGACCGCTTCCTGAAGAGGAAGCCGAGCGAGTTTCAAGGAGGACGTAACCCCGAGGCAGCTTATAAATGGACTCAGGAGTTAGAGAGGATTTTTGGGGGTCTTCACTGTACCGAGGCCCAAAAGGTGGAGTGCGTAGTGTACATGCTGCGGGACGAGGTGGAGAACTGGTGGAAGATCGCCAAAAACCGACTGACTGATGCTGATACCCAGCTGACTTGGGAAAATTTCAAGACATGCTTCTTAGAGAAATATTTCCCTGACACAATCAGGAGTTGGAAGGAACTGGAATTCATGGAATTAAAACAAGGCTCCATGTCTGTGGAGGAGTACGTAGCTAGATTTGAAGAACTGTGCTTATTCTACACCTTCCAGCAACCTGGAACGGAGAGTTCTAAATGCCTTAAATTTGAGAACGGATTGAGATCAGACATTAAAAGAGCCTACAGATACCAAGAGATTAGGAGCTTTCCTGTATTGGTGAATAAGTGTAGATTATTTGAAGAGGACGACAAGGCCCACTCGGGCTAGAGCAGCAAAGCAGACCATTACTTGAAGCCCCAGCGATTCCGCTTCAAGAGGCCGAAAAACGCTGGTAGGAACAGACCTTTTTCCAGATTTAGGGGTCGGAGCCAGCAAGAAAGATGACCAGTTATGGGGAACAGGAAATGTTTTAAGTGTGGAGGAAATCACTACGCTCGAGACTGCAACAACGATGGTGAGATGGTGTGCTTCCATTGTAATAAGAGGGGGCACATTCGCCCTGACTGCCCCCAACTCCGTCAAGCAAACACCAATGTGCGTCAGGGAGGTTTCCAAGAGAGGAGCCGTGGGAATGATAGTCAAAGACCGGGGGGCAGAGGCGGCAGAGCCAGAGGAAACATGATGCTTGCTCCAAGTAGCCGAGAAAGAAATACCGACCAACCAGTGGTGGGAAGAGTCTATGCCATCAACGCAGAAGATGCTGTACAAGCGAATGACTTAGTACAATGTAAGTGCTCACTCGGTAGATATACACTTAATGTAGTTTTTGATTCGGGAGCCACCCATTCTTTTATAGCTGATGAGTGTGTAAGGCGTTTAAAGTTGCCGACTGTGTATATGGATCAGACTTTGGAAGTAGCCAATCCGACTGGCACTAAGGTGTTGACATCAGTGATGTGTAAAGACGTAGCGTTTGTGTTGGGCGATCGGAATTTCACCTTCGATTTGGTGTGCATGCCTTTAAAGGATCTCGACATTGTACTCGGCATAGATTGGCTTTCAGCCAACAAGGTATTGGTGGACTGTCGGAACAGAAGAATAATCTTTCCGAGGTAGACTAGTGAAGACTACACGGTACCAGGTATAGCCCAGTTATTTATGATGCTCTGTCTAACTGAAGGGGAGGCTAAAGCCCGACTGAACGAAATTCCGACTGTTTGTGAATTCCCAGAGGTGTTTCCAGATGATGTGCCAGGTGTCCCTCCAACTAGAGAAGTTGAGTTCTCTATAAACCTGATCCCTGGAGCCGAGCCAGTCTCCAGTGCACCTTATAAAATGTCCCCAACAGAATTGGCTGAGCTGAAAAAGCAGGTGGATGAGTTACTCGGAAAACAATTCATTAGGCCGAGTGTATCACCATGGGGCGCACCTGTACTACTTGTTAAGAAGAAGGATGGCAGCATGAGACTATGCATAGATTACCGACAGCTAAACAAGCTCACGATTAAGAACCGATACCTGTTGCCCAGGATCGACGATTTGATTGACCAACTGCGTGGTGCTTCAGTCTTCTCGAAGATCGATTTACGGTCGGGATACCACCAAATCTGGGTGAAGGACTCGGATATTCCCAAGACTGCCTTTAGGACTCGGTATGGCCACTACGAGTATGTAGTGATGTCGTTTGGTGTGACAAATGCACCTGCCATATTCATGAATTACATGAACAACATATTCCACCCGTACTTGGACCGATTCGTAGTAGTTTTCATTGATGATATCTTAGTCTACTCCAAGACCTCTGATGAGCATGAAGAACACCTCTGAGCGGTACTTCAAGTCTTGAAGGAGAAGCAGCTGTTTGCAAAATTTTTGAAGTGCGATTTCTGGATGGATAAGATCCACTTTCTCGGACATGTGATTTCCAAGGAGGGTGTCTCGGTAGACCCTTCGAAGGTGGCAGCTATAATGGCATGGGAGAGACCCGAGTCGGTCTCAGAGATAAGGAGCTTTATGGGCCTGGCTGGTTATTATAGGCGGTTTATTGAGGGTTTTTCTAAGCTAGCTTTGCCACTGACTAAATTGACCCGGAAAAACGTTCCCTTCGTGTGGAGTTCTGAGTGCGAGGACAGTTTCTGAGAGCTAAAAGACAAGTTGACGACCGCTCTAGTACTGGCATTGCCTGACTTGCAAGAGAGCTTCGTGGTTTACTGTGATGCGTCAGGACTCAGATTGGGATACGTGCTAATGCAGAAAGACCAAGTGATAGCTTATGCCTCTCGGCAATTGAGGCCTCATGAACAGCATTACCCGACCCACGACTTGGAATTAGCAGCTGTGGTCTTCGCATTGAAAATATGGAGGCATTACTTGTACGGTTCTAAATTCGAAGTTTACAGCGACCACAAGAGCCTCAAATATTTATTCGACCAGAAGGAGCTGAACATAGGGCAGAGGAGATGGATGGAATTTTTAAAGGATTATGACTTCGAGCTGAAGTACCATCCGGGTAAGGCAAACGTTGTTGCCGACGCATTGAGTCGGAAATCCCTCCATATAGCAGTGATGATGGTGAAAGAGGTGGAGTTGTTGGAACAGTTCCGAGACATGAACTTGCATGTTGACATCCCCTCTTCTCGGAAAATAACAATCGGTACGTTAAGAATTGCCAATGAATTTCTGAAATCCGTGTATGAACAATAGCAGTCAGATTCCTACTTGGCTGAGATAAAGGAGACTCAGGCCAAAGAAAAGGACTTGTCCTTGACCGAGGGATCGGATGGAATCTTCCGAGTGAGAAACAGAATATACGTGCCGGGTGGAGGAGAATTAAGAAGAATGGTGCTTGATGAAGCCCACAAAAGCCCACTAAGTATCCACCCGGGTACCACGAAGATGTACCACGATCTAAGAACACAATTCTGGTGGCCTGGATTAAAGAGGAATATGGCAGAATACGTGGCTCGGTGTATTACCTGTCAAAAATCAAAAGTTGAGCATTAGAAGCCGTGTGGTGCATTGCAACCCCTGGAGATCCCCGTGTGGAAATGGGACTCAATCGCCATGGACTTTGTCATGGGATTGCCAAAAAGCCGAGCGGGCCATGATGCGATTTGGGTCATTATTGACTGACTGACAAAAAGCGCACACTTCCTACCTGTGAACATGAGATACCCATTACATAAGTTAGCCCGAATTTACGTTCGTGAAATTGTCCGACTGCATGGTGTGCTAACTTCTATTGTATCGGATAGGGACCCAAGGTTCACGTCTCGGTTTTGGACCAGCCTACACCAGGAATTGGGTACGAAGCTTTGGCTAAGTTCCGCTTACCACCCCCAATCGGATGGACAATCCGAGCGAACGATACAAAGTTTGGAGGACTTATTGAGGGCGTGTGTGTTGGAGCACGGTGGAGATTGGGAGCAGTACCTTTCCCTGATCGAGTTTACATACAACAATAGCCACCACAACAGTATTTGTATGGCACCCTACGAAGCACTATATGGTCGAAGATGCCGAACCCCACTTTGTTGGTCGGAATCGGGTGAGAGTCTGCTATTGGGACCAGAAATTGTGAAGCAAACCTCAGAACAGATCCGAGTGATAAGGGAAAAGATGAAGGCGTCTCAGGATAGGCAGAAGAGCTACCATGATAAACGAACTAAATCGCTAGAGTTTTCAGTCGGAGACAGGGTGTTTCTGAAGACTTCACCAAGCAAGGGAGTCGGACGAGCCTTGAAAAGTGGAAAGCTAAGCCCCCGATATATTGGACCTTATGAAATATTAGAGCGGATCGGTCCCGTAGCGTACCGAGTAGCATTACCGACTCACTTATCTCGGTTGCATGACATGTTTCATGTGTCTCAATTAAGGAAGTACTTACACGATTCCACTCACACGATGCTGGATGATGAAGTGGAGATTAAAGAGGACCTGACCACTATGACTATACCGACTAGAATAGTGGACCGATCGGTAAAGAATTTAAGGAGTAAGGATGTGCAACTGGTTGAAGTAGAGTGGCAGCAGGACGGGTATACCTCTTATATCTGGGAACGCAAAGATGCCATGAGGCAACAGTGCCCCGAGTTGTTTGATCAAGGTGAGTTACCGATTGAATTTTGAGGACGAAATTCTTTGAGAGGGGGAGAACTGTAACATCCCGATTTAAAACGAATTACTGGGTGAAATTGAACCTTTGGAATAATAATTGCAAAGTGGGAAAATTATTTATTAATTATAATTAACTTGATTAGTTAGCTTAAGAAGATAATGGCTGGTTAAGTATGATTGATTATTGATGGTTGTCCGTTTGTGATTGGGTATAGCGTGAGTGGGCTGCTGCTTCACGCTTTCCCACCCCGCTTCCCCTTCCTTCGTGCATGCGTATATAATTGGTCGATAGGCCTCTTTGCCTTTCATTCCTTCAGATTTCCCTCTGCGACTTCTCTCTTCTCCTTCCTTCTTCTCTTTCTCCTTCGTTCTTCTTCTTCTTCTCTACTCTCTGTCTCCATTTTCTACTTTCGGAAGCCACGTTGCTACAAAGGAGTCAGAGCTCCCTCATGCTAGTGAAAGGCGATCGTCGAAGTGGAAGAAGAAACAGCCCCTGTTCCTGAGTCAATCGTGGAAGACAACAGTGTTCAAGAGGAGGCTGAACGAGTGGAAGTAATGAGTGAAGTAGCAAGGCAGAGGACCAACATCCAAGCAGAAGAGTCTCTCGGAGTTTCGTAGATGGTAGGGGGTATCTTATATCTTAGATGCATGGGTTATGAGCGGGTTCCGGGTGTTGATGATTACTATTTCTGTATTCTGTTTATGTGTTGTGCTTGCATGAGGAGTGTGTAATACCCGGGTACATGATGAGTGAGAGCTGAGTGTTGCATGTTTAGTCCCGTCCTTGAAATGCATGCTGATAGCCTTGAGAATGTCAAATGATTGCATGGAAAAGGTGTGCTGAATTGTTGATGATGATTACCGTGTGGTTTATGTGACATGTAAGTCGTTATGAATATAAAATGCTGACTGCATGTGATCGAATGTTGACGTAGTGAATCTAATAATATATCATACTGATGCATGTGTTGTCTGAGTCCTGATACTGATGAGTACCGATTGCATGGAACGCATGTGTTGCTGTATTCATCTATTTGAGCTATGATACTGATTGCATGAGAAGCATGTGTGTAGGACTAATATATTGAGTTCTGAGAATGCTTATTACCGATTGCATGTGATGCATGTATGGTTGAGTGAAAGGTTGTGTATATGAATTCTGTGTTGTGTGATAAATCCGCGTGTGGCGCATGGGATGCGTTGTGCTGGGAGCACGTAGTGTGGGTCGCTACCATCGGTTAATTAAAAAGCGTGGGACGCTGTGAAATCCTTTGAGTGGGACTCAAGGTAGCCTCTGAGTGGGACTCGGGCTGCCCGTGAACACCTCTGTTGGCGCTGAGAGCGTTGGTGTCACCTTGTGGGCAAATGGTTGGTACCTGTAAAATGGCCAAGCAGCTGGGAGCTGAGTTGATAGCTGAGAGCTATGTATAAAAAGGCTGGGAGCCTACGTTACAACGTCAAAAACCGATTACACACGAATGCGGAACCGAGTGAATTATTCTGTGTGCATTTATTGTTAATATCGATAGAAATCTGTTCTGTGAATAATTGTTAATGTTATTGTATTGTTATATGCATATATCTGAGCGAGACTGATGGACTCTGATCGTGAAATGTTGAATGTGTACGTCCTGGTTAAATTGGTATTGTGTATATTTGATAGTAGCCGTGTACTTTATATTGCTGCATGATTAAGGATAATCTGAGTCAGTATCTATCATTTAATATCTAAGATACTCACCCCTACTCTGGTAATTTTTCAGTGAATATCTCTCAAAATGAGGAGTGGAGGAGGAGCTGAATGCCGAGTGAAGTGCTGGTGCACTATGGAAATTATGTGTTTATGTATATGCTGTGTATATGTCTTGTTAAGCCTTGGCCGGCTCGTATTTCAGTCGTAGTCTCTTTATACTAGAACTTGAACCCTCTTGGGTAGAAGACAAGACCGTGTGCCTGTACTTATTTATATCCCTCTCTTTATCCATCATACTGTGTCTTGTTCCATATTGCATGAATGATCCGAGTAATATATGTATGCGTACTTTCTGAGTGTGTGAGGTTGGTATAACCATGGGTAGAAATGGGATTAAGAGTTGATGGGGGAAGTGAGACAATGATTTATTCTGAGTGCCGAAGAGTTTAAGTATTACCGAGTAAATAAGAGCACGGGACACCGAGTGAGGACTGATCTAGATACTTTCCGAGTGAAAACTGTTAGGATTTTCCCGAGTGTAGAATAATTAACAATTTCCGAGTGAGAATCCGCCGAGTGAAGGTTTCCCGACAGAAAAGTGACACCTAAGGCTCTAAGTGGACCCCATTGTAGTAAATTATTAGTAGCAAGGGAATCTGAGTGAGTCTTGACTTAGTAGGATAACTAGAGTAGGAAAGATTATGGTTACCGAGTGAAAAATGAGTGAATATCCCTCTTGCCTTCTTTTCCCTTATTTCTTTTGTGCCCGATTATTCTGGTTTTAATTGTGAAAAAAATTTTCTTTGTTTTATTATTTATTATTTATTAAAATAGGGTGTTACACATGGGACTTGAGTAAATTATTTCTATCCCAAAACATCCCTCATATCATCCCTAACAACTTTTGTGAAGAGCCCAATACCCAATTTTAAACAACCAAGCCTAAAAACGTTGATTTTTAGTTCCCCGGGTAAGCCAAAATGCGTATCTATACATATTTTGGGCGTAATTTATTCTCCTGATACTGGATTCAAGTTGTTCTTGTCATAAAATCTCCATATAAATTTTTTCTACAACTTTTATGTTGACCATAAAGGCCAGTTCTTATTCTATAAATCCCAAAAATTGAAACACTACATCAATTCACGTTTTTTCCAGCAACAATTTACACTAGGTGCAGCATTTTCCACATAACTCTCTCATATAACCATGAAATTTAATAAGGCCTTCACCAAATTTTTATTAACTCAATCATACACAACTTTGATGGAGAACTCAAAGACCAAATCCCTACCCATTTGGCCTAGAAAAATAATCTATGCAATGAACAAAAATCCCATCACAGCCCTGCACCCCTTTTGTATTTGGGTCATAACTTTCTCAATTATTAATGGATTTTTTTATGATTTATATCAATTTAAAGAGAACAAAATGTTCTAACTTTTTTGTTCAGCTTATTTGCAAAATCGACACAAAAGATACCTTAAACCCATGAGCAAGCTGCTGCCCTGCACTTGACACCTAAGCTTGCATGCACCATGAACAAATGAGATTACTCCATCACTTGGCCACTTGTCCCAGCCATGCAACACACTTCACCACCTCACTACCAGCTACAATAGACACCTGGAAAGTGCATGAAATAAGCTTGACACTTGCATGGCCGTGTGACTACTAGGGGAAACAAGGCAGCACATGCAAAATTCTTTCCTTCCATTGTTCTTGCTTTTCTTTTCTTTCTTCTTCCAAACTTAGAAAAAAATCCAGCCACTTCCTCTTCAATCTCTAATGTTTCATTCATTCAAATCACCATCATCTACCTAACCACATCAAGCTTAAGCCACTCCACCATCCTTTCTAGCCTTCATGCAAGTAACACCACTTCTAAACACTATATTTTCTCCTTGAATTTTTCCAACAACAACATTTTCCTTCTCTTTTCACCATCAAATTCACGTCAATCCTCAACATCCATGCACCCATTTTTATTCTCTTGATGAAGCATATAATGGAGTCCTAGGAGAAAACACTTGAAGTCTTTGCCATCTTTCTCTTGAAGGGTGAAACTTTTAGTGGTAAGGGGGGAGTACTTACTTGTTTAAGATCCATGATTCAATACATGCATGGTGGGATATAAATGTTCTTTAGCACTTATATCCTAATGCTATCTTAAAGACCTAAATTTTTATGGTTTAATCTTGAAGATCCTTGGAAAAAATTAAGATCTTTAAGGAGTATTATGGTTGCACCATGGTTCTTGTTAAATCCTTTAAAATTTAAAGTTTTAATTATGAAGGTCACTAACACTTGAATTTTATTGCTGCAGATTTTTGGTAGAAATTCTATTGTATGTAATGAATTGTTAATTATTTGTTACTTGGCTTAATTGATGACTTGTGGTGTTAGTGATATATTAGAAAATACAAAATCTTTTAAAAATGAATTTTTTTAATAATAGTGAACTAATATTGTTGCTGGAATTTTTTTAATGATTAGTAAACAACTTAATGATTTTAGATCCTAATGTATGAACTTGAAAAACAAATTTTGTGGTTAGAATTAGTAACGTAACTTGATTCTTGAAATCATGCGATAAGAAAAATAAATTTTAATATGAAACTTTAATTCTAGAATTTTTATGAAAAATAAGAATAAGTATTTTTAGTGGTAGTAATTAAATAATATGTTTATGAAATTAAGAAAGTAATTTATAAAAATTTTAGAAAGTAAATCTTGATGGATATTTGAGATTATTGGTGCTGCTGTATATTTATGTATTTGAGAAATATTTTTGATCATGTAAATGTTATGAATGTGGTAAATACTAAGAGAATTAAAAGGGACCTGAGTTTAGGCGCGAAGGAAACGTTAGAAACGGTATAAAACACATTTTTGGGAGTGAGGAAATTGGTAAAACTGTTTTGGAGAAGTATTTTGTGGTATGTAAATGAATTTTGAGCAAGAGAAAAATACCCAAAGAAGAAAAATTGGTTGGGAAAAATTTTGTCACGCGATTTGTCCTTAAAAGGCATTTTTACAAACGTTAGAATGATGAATTTTGGCAATTAGTAACTTTTCATGTAAGGACTGTTTTCTGTGAAGAATTCATTTTTAAATATACTATATTTAATTAGCAATTTCAAAGTTAAACACTTTTGGCTTTGGAATCACTCGAATCGGAATTTTCTAGGCAAAATACGACAAAAATAACGTTTTGACAAAGAAATGGAAATTTACTACTTTGTACCTTTTATTTAGACAAGAAAGGATTCTTTTATCTTCAAAAATACATCTAGGGAATTACCTTATCATAATGATATATTTCATTTATGGATTTACAAAATTTTTTAGAAAAGACAAAATCAAATTAATTTGCTCATTATAAGTAAATACGACGAAATGACTTTAGCAATTGGAGAATCAAGGAAAATTTTATAACTCATCCTTTATTTCCTCTTAAAAGAAAAGTCAGATTTTCTTAACTTATAAGAAACATAATAAAAATTATGTTACTTCTTTTTATTTAGATATTTACTATAAACATTTAAATAAATTGAATATTTATAGTAGAGGATTTCCTTATAAAACCTGTTTAAGAAACAACCTTGATATTTCTTTATGAAATGAATTTTTATGGTATTGAGACATTGAACCCTAGTATCTCCTACACGAAAAGTTTAGAGATTGAATACCTTATACGCTTTAAGGACAAATACGCTAAATGAGTTAGGTTCCGTCTAGACTCTGGGCACCCTAGTAATTGAGACAAGTACATGGCATTTTACATTTAAAGTTGAGGAGGGATGTTGGAAAAATCCCATAGAGCATACAGTGATGGGTACACTGAATAATCTGTCGTGCCTCGATACCCGAGGGCAGTCTAGGGAGTATAACCGGAGGCAGGAATTCCAAGTGGTATCGGATTTGCGCCCGTCGCCGGACAGCCCGTAGCAAACTCTAGTGTACTTTGACAAGAGGCGGGATTTTCTATGACCGTGGAGTGCCCGTTCTGTGGTGATGTGTAATATGTGTGATTGGCCATTTGATGATTGGGACTATGAGTCCCTACCCATTTGTGAAAACCAGAACGAGGAGAGCTCTGGTCGCTCTAGTTGGGCAGGGGAGATAAGGGTGGCGGATTGTGCACATGATTATTGATATATGAGATTAAGGAATGGAAGTTGGGCCCCATTGCTTATTGGTAATGAATTATGACTCATAGTAATTGAATCTTACACATGCATAACATGCCATCATTATATGACTAACCCTCTGATTATTTTTGATATTTGTGAATGCGAAGCTTTATATGTCTATGCTAAGGTATGCTGTATGTAACTTCTCTGTAGTTTAAAATACTAAGCCACCCTTGTATGTATATGTTATGGGTTGAGAGCTTTGTACTCACCCCTTTTGTTGTTGTGTGCTGTTTTTTCTTTTCTGTGATCATCAGTTGAAGGACAAGGTGAGCATGGGCAGCACTTGGAATACCTACAGTAGGAGACGCCAGTTTGGAAGCGTCATCGGTGTATATTTTCTATTTGCGTGGAGATCGTTATAGACTCGACGTTTTATTTCTTTATGTTGTTATTTTACAATAGTTGTCAGGAGCTGATAAGCTCCATACTCTTTTAAATACTCTCATGTTAAAAGAATCGGTCTATATAATGTATTTATTTTAAATTATGAGCTGATGATCACCAATCAAAAAAAATTTACTCATATTTTTAGTGACTCCTTAATTAAGTAGGACGTTCCAGTATGGGAAATCGTCCTAGTTGATCAAGGGTGTCACATTGGTGGTATCAGAGCATGGTCGATTCTTTTAGCTTGGTGTGTGGACCGCTAAGGTTCCCTTGTATTTGAATATGCTTTCAGGTTAAATTATTTTGATAATGACAAAAGATATTGAAGAATCAAGCAAAAGGTTCAAAGTACAATGAAAAACAGAATCAGGCTTTCAAATTCACGCAGGCTAATCGATTACAAGACATAAACTAATCGATTACAGGTGTTCTGTCCAAGACCTAATCGATTGCAACATCAAGACTAATTGATTACACAAGTTCTGTTTGTAAGCTAATCGATTGCACACATTAGCACAATCGATTACCAAGTTGAATATTTGAATTAAGATCATCAGGTATACTCCCTAATCGATTGCAAGTATGTAACAATCGATTACCAAGACTTTGGAAGGTCACTAATCGATTACAAGACCAGGTCTAATCGATTATGAAAGTTCTGTTTGCTTACTAATCGATTACAGGAAAGGCATAATCGATTACCATGCTATGATACATAATGAAATGCATCAGGTGCCACTCACAATTGATTACAAGACACTGCATAATCGATTAGCAAGTCTCTGTTTCCAATCTAATCGATTACACAATAAGGTCTAATCGATTACCAACTAAATTACACTGAAGATTTCAAAGTGTAATCGATTACAGCTCAAGGCGTAATCAATTACCATCGTGCCAGAAATTGGGGAAAAGCATTTTAAGTGGAAAACCAGTTTATTTCTCCATTCCAACTCAAGCACCCATGCTGGGCAATGACTCTAAAGACTCTAGGGATCCTCTCCAAGGCCTATAAATGCAAAACTCCTTCAAGCTACTCAATGCAACAATCCAATCCATCAAAAGGAAATCAAATCTTAAGTCTTGTGAGTTCCATTTCTTTGTTTAGTTTCATTTTCTGAAACTTAGAGCTTATATTTGTAAATCCTCTCTTGTGAAAGTTAGAAATTGAGAGAGCTTTCAATTGTACATCAACTCTATTGAGAGAGTATATTGCTTGTAAACCAAACACCAAAACACTAAGGTTTACTCTAGGTTGAGTGGTTACAAAGGTTGGGGTTCAACCTTTGGGCATTGAGAGATTGTGAGATTGGATGGGTTGCCCTTGTGCTTATGAGAATTGGGTTCTAGAGTGTGGGACACTAGGAGACAATTACTCAAAGCTTGTATCTCAAATCTTCAATAGTAGAATCCTTCAAGTAGGTTGCTTGAAGGCGAGACGTACACCGGGTTGGTAGAACTCGTTAAATTGGTTTACAAGCTCTTCTCCCTTATCCTCTTGCATTTACATATTGCATCTGGCTGGATTGTTAATATTGATTGCATTTTCACTCTTAAACTTTCTTGAATAACTAACTTTGAAGTACTGCATACCAAGTGTTTGATAAATTGCCTTAATAACATTTATCCTTTGTCTAGCACTATTTCTTGCATTATACTCACTATCTCTTGCACCAACACTTAACTTATGAAAAAGGAACAAATTTCAAAGGCATTCCAAGAAAAGTTTTAAAACTCAATTCACCCCCCTCTTGAGTATTGAGATACTTGATTAACAAGTGGTATCAGAGCTTGACTCTTGGTAGATCAAGCTTAACAGCTTCAAGAGAACAATGACCTCAAATTCTATAAATCTTTTTCCTGAGGGTGGTGCCACAAATAGACCTCCCGCTTTCAATGGTGAGGGTTACGCTTTTTGGAAAGAAAGAATGAAAATCTTTGTGCAATCTATAGACTTGAAAGTGTGGAGTGCCATTAAAAATGGTCCTTTTGTACCAATGCATACTGTAGATGGTAAGAATGTAGAAAAGTTGATGGATGATTGGACTAGCAAAGAAGAAAAAAAAGTCCAATATAACTATAAATCCAAAAATCTAATCACTTTAGCTTTAGGCCCTGATGAATTCTTTAGAGTAGTAACATGTAAATCTGCCAAGGATATGTGGGATACCTTACAAATAACCCATGAAGGTACAAGTGATGTCAAAGACTCTAAGATTAGTACCTTAACTAGTCAATATGAAAGCTTTAGATTAAATTCTGGAGAAACAATTGTTGATATGCAAAAAAGGTTCACACTTATTGTAAATCATCTCATTACTCTTGGGAAGACTTACACTAACAAAGAACTTATTCATAAAGTGTTAAAAAGTCTCACCAGGGAATGGCAACCTCTAGTCACCACCATCAAACAATCTCCTAGCATCAATGAAATGTCTCTTGCTACACTATTCAGTAAGTTACAAGAACAGGAACAAGAATTGAAAGAATTAAGGATGGCAAAAGAGGAAGAAAAATATTCCAAGAAGAAAGGTCTAGCTCTCAAGGCCACTTTTATCAATGAAGAAGAATCCGATAGTGAGCTTAATAAAGAAAAAGAATTTGGATTGTTTGTGAAACATTTCGGGAAATTCATGAGGAACAAATGATTCCAAAAGGGCTTCAAATCTCAAGGTAAGAAACCTACCTCTAATGAAAACTCTTCTTCACCAAACTATTTTGAATGTGGAAAGGAAGGACACTTCAAGATAGATTGTCCAAACCTAAAGAAGAAAAAAGATAGAAAAGGAAACAGAAGAGCATATATCGCATGGGATGACAACGAAGTAAGTAGCTCAGACGAGTCAGAAAATGAAGAAGCAAACCTTTGCCTCATAGCCAATCACCAAGATGAAGAACAATGAGGTAAATTTTCATAACTTAGATAAAGAAGAACTATTTGATGCTCTTGAAGAATTGTATGATAAATTTATAAAGGTTTCTAATAAACATAAATTATCTGGAAAGACTATTGATACTCTTGAAATGCATCTAGTAGAACTTAATAAGGAAAATGAATTTTTGAAAAAGGAAGTTGCAAATGTTCAAGCATGCTCCAAGAATAATCCTTGTAATTTTGTAAAGAAATGTGACATCCTAGAAACCAAGGTCTTAGACTTAAATAAAACCTTAGAGAAGTTTACTAATGGTAGAGATAATTTGAATGTATTACTTGAAAATCAAAGATGCATGTTTGACAAAACAGGATTAGGATATAATTTTACCAAAAAGGAAAAGCATTACAAAAACTTCTTTGTACCACCTAGAAAATCTTCATCACCATTCACTAAATGCAATCATTGTGGTGCTAAAGGACATAATGCTTTAAATTGCCATATTAGAAAGCTTGGACCAAAAATGATGAGAAAGGTGTGGGTTCCTAAAGGAACACTACCACAAACTAACCAAAAAGGACCCAACATAAAATGGGTACCAAGCTCTCTAACTTAACATGTTTTGTAGGTATGCTTTAAAGCAAGTAACACCCATTGGTATTTGGATAGTGGGTGTTCAAAATACATGACAGGAGACAAAAGAAAGTTCATATCATTCACTCCACGAAATAAAGGATTTGTTACATATAGAGACAACACAAATAGAAGAATTTTAGGAATCGGAAACGTTGGTAAAAATTCTTCCACTTCTATAAATGATGTGCTATATGTTGAGGGACTTAAGCATAACTTGCTTAGCATTAGTCAATTATGTGATAAGGGCTATAAAATTGTCTTTGAATCAAATTATTGCATAATTGAAAATAAGTTGAACAAGGAAGTAAAGTTCATTAGTCAAAGAGTTGATAATATTTATATGATTAATCTTGATTGTCTTGCTTCAGGTGATGTGCAATGCTTCATAACTAAAGAAGATGAATCATGGCTATGGCATAGAAGAATTGCTCACATTCATATAGACTACTTAAACAAACTTGTTTCAAAAGATTTAGTAATTGGTTTACCAAAGCTGAAATTTGAAAACAAATTTTATGATGCTTGCAAAAGGGAAAACAAGTAAAGGTCTTTTTTTAAGCCAAAAATATTGTTTCAACAACTAGACCTTTACAACTCTTACACATGGATTTATTTGGACCTTCAAAAATCAAAAGTTTTGGTGGAAACTATTATGGTCTTGTGATTGTGGATGATTATTCTAGGTATACATGGACATTGTTTCTTACTCACAAAAATGAAGCATATCATGCATTTAAGAAACTTGCCAAGGTCATACAAAATGAACAAAACTTGAAAATAGCATCCATTCGAACAGATCATGGTGGAGAATTTGAAAATCAATCTTTTGAAAAGTTTTACGAAAAATTTGGCATTGAACATAATTTTTCAGCTCCAAGAACTCCACAACAAAATGGGGTTGTTGAAAGGAAAAATCGATCTTTAGCGGAACTCGCAAGAACTATGCTAAATGAAAGTAATATTGCAAAACACTTTTGGGCCAACGCGGTTAATACCACTTGCCATGTTATGAACCGATGTTTGATAAGGCCTATTTTAAAGAAAACCCCCTACGAGCTTTATAAAGGAAGAAAACCAAATATTTCTTATTTTCATGTATTTGGATGCAAATGTTTTGTTTTAAACAATGGAAAAGAAAATCTCGGCAAATTCGATGCAAAATCTGATGAAGCAATATTCTTAGGTTATTCATCCACTAGTAAAGCATATTGACTCTTTAACAAATGAACTTGTACAATTGAAGAATCTATATATGTCAAATTTGATGAACTTAACCAAAATCCTCTGAGAAAGGAAATTGATGATCTTGTAGGTACTTTCAAAGAAATGAACTTGAAAGATGAAGAAGAAAACAATAATGAAGGAGATACATCTCATAATGAAGGAGATACACCTCAACAAAAAGAGTGGATCACCGTGAAGAATCATCCCTTGGACAATATCATAGGTGATATAACAAAAGGTGTAAGTACTCAAAATACTATTAGAAATACATGCAATCACTTAGCTTTTGTATCATAAATAGAACCCAAAAATATTGATAAAGCTATTATTGATGAACATTGGATGTTGGCCATGCAAGAAGAATTAAACCAATTTGAAAGAAATGAAGTTTGGGAACTTGTGCCAAGATCCAATGATCACCAAATAATAGGTACTAAATGGGTATTTAGAAACAAGCTAGATGAAAATGGAATAATTACTAGAAACAAAGCTAGGTTAGTGGCCAAAGGTTACAATCAAGAAGAGGGTATAGATTATGAAGAAATATATGCTCCTGTAGTTAGGTTAGAAGCTATTAGACTATTGTTAGCCTTTACATGTTGTAGAGATTTCAAATTGTACCAAATGGATGTCAAGAGTGCTTTCTTGAATGGATACATTCAAGAAGAAGTATATGTTGATCAACCTCCTGGTTTTGAAAATTATCAATTTCCAAACCATATTTTTAAACTAAGAAAGGCTTTATATGGTTTAAAACAAGCTCCAAGAGCTTGGTATGAAAGGTTGAGCAAATTTCTTTTAGAAAACAATTTTAAAAGAGGAAAGGTTCACACAACATTATTCATCAAGCATAAAAAGAATGACATACTATTGGTTCAAGTATATGTGGATGATATTATTTTTGGTGCTACTAATGATCTACTTTGCAAAGAGTTTGCTAAGTTAATGCAGGATGAATTTAAAATGTCCATGATGGGAGAACTTACATTCTTCCTTGGGCTACAAATTAAGCAAACAAAAGAAGGTACTTTCATTAGTCAATCCAAATACTACAAGGAGTTACTTAGGAAATTTGATATGGACAAGGCAAATGAAATTGCCACTCCCATGAGCACATCTTGCTACTTGGACAAAGATGAGAAAGGTAAAGATGTAGAAATTACCAAATATCGAGGTATGATTGGATCTTTACTCTATCTTACTGCAAGTAGACCGGATATAATGTTTGCCATTTGCATGTGTGCTAGATATCAAGCATGTCCAAAAGAATCACACCTCACTGCTGTAAAACGAATAATGAAATATCTTGTTGGAACTCTAAATATAGGTCTTTGGTATCCTAAAGGTGTTGAATGTACTCTTATAGGATATTCTGATGCTGATTTTGCTGGATGTAAACTTGATAGGAAAAGCACTAGTGGTACATGTCATTTGCTTGGTAGCTCTCTTGTTTCCTGGCATAGCAAGAAACAAGTAAGTGTTGCTTTATCAACAGCTGAGGCAGAATATGTTGCAGCTGGAAGTTGCTATGCTCAAATCCTTTGGATGAGGTAACAACATCTTGACTTTTATGTTATATTAGACCACGTGCCTCTTAAATGTGACAATACTAGTGCCATTAATATTTTAAAGAATCTTGTCATGCATTCAAGGACCAAGCATATGGAGATAAGACATCATTTTATTAGAGATCATGCATTAAAGGGTGATTGCATGTGTGAACACCTCTTTTTGGTCCGGCCCAGATGGAAAGAACACCGGTCCTAGGGTACTAAAAACTGAAGTTTCGACTGTTGACACCGGTCCAAGTTCCAGGGGTAATAACAGACCAGATATTGGTTCCTGGAGGGCCGATGTCATGCACCTGACAACGGAAGGACTGGTCAGTCCGGCCCAAGTAAAACTTGATCTAGTGGGGTGACTCAGATCGAAACATGTGCACATCGGCTGAGACAGTAAGTCCGGGCTACGAGGAAAAACACCGCCCCCTATGTACCACATTGAAAAGGTTCGACCGGTATGAAGGTGATACAGGTCCAGGTTCTAAAGAGGCCACGTCGGACCAGTTGGAATTCCATCCAACCGATGTCCTTAATGGCCGATGTCACAAACTTGACAACGGAAGGATGAGCTCGGAGGTTTTATGCGCGCTGACCTGGAATCGCACCCCCTAAAAGTGGCAGACAGGGGGCGGAAGTGGACAATTAAAAATACCCCCACTGAACCACTATTCCCCATAAACAGATAGTGGCCAGGGTAGCACCACTGCGCATATGGGTGACTGGGAACTCTTGTTGTCCCAAAAACACTCAGCCCATGTCCTCAAGCCCTATAAATGCAACAACCAGAGAAGCTCAAGGGGCTGATTGGATTTCCCTCTCTCTGCAAGAAAACCCTGCCTAAATTCTCTCCGATTCCTCCTAACCTTCAAAGGATCTTCCAATAATCTGTCTAGATCATCACAAAGGACCTCTAGCCTTAAGAAGCTTGAAGTTCCCGAGTGCTCAAAGTTACTGTCCCTCACACCGAACCTACACCGTTCCTACATCGTACTTACACCGTCCTAGTACAAAGTTGCCCTTCACCAAACTTCCATACCGTACCCTACCTAGCCACTGCCTTTATCAATCCTCAACACCGTCCCTGCGTAGCATTCAGTCACCTCCTCACTTCGGATCGTTCCCCACCAACATCGGTCACATCCCTCAGTTTCCAGCATTTGAGTCCAACATCAGCTCAGTGCGTCTGCCACAGTGTGCAAGTCCAACACCGGTTCAGCACCGTCACTGCATCTGACCCCAACACCGGTTCCTAAGCCTCCACACCGGTTCCTTTCTGTTCCTTATTTCTTTTGTTTTCATTATTTATTTTCCTGCCAGATCTCTGCCTATTGGTTATAATTTTCTGTGTAGCTTGTGTTGTTAATATTTACCCTTTACCCCTAAAAAAAATATAAAAATAATAAGTAATAAATCTTGCATATGTTGTACTTTTTAGCCTAAAAATTCCCATTTTTTTTAACTGTGTCATACGGGAATACTTCCGTCTACACAACCTCTATAGAACCCGTATACGTGCGAAGAACTTCGTCTTGTATGGGTTCCTCCCCAAAGTGACACCCACCAACATTTTCTTAATCTTTCCTTAAAAGAAAATCACTCAGAACTACGTAACCCTGATTTCTTGATAATTCAAGAATACGTAGGAGCAGGACTTTAACTCCTGTCGGGCCCACCTTTCTTATTTCTTTTTACTGATTTATTTTCTTTGCTTTCGTGTTTCTTTCATGATGTTCCTTTTTGTCGTTTCCATGAAAAATCAATTTAGACGTGACGTCTTGTTGATTTCCCCCCAGTTTTTGTTCAAGCCTCGCTACAATTCATAGGGAAGGGATACTTAGGACAAGACGTCCCGCTTATCTCTTTCTTATCCCTATCCTTTCTACCCGAGGATGTTTAATTTAGATGTGATGTCTTATTGGCATTCTCTCACCCTCTCTGTCTCATATGGAAGTTGAGTTTAATTCGGATGGAACGTCCCATTGACCTCGCTTCAACATTCTATGTCTGTACAGTTCTCTACTCCATTCTATCATTTTCAAAATAAAAATAAAAGAGGAAGAAACCATGTTTTGTTTAAGGCTGTTTATATTTCGCTTTCAACCTTGGTACTGTTTTCGACAGGCGACGTAGGGTGCTGATACCTTCCCTACTCATAACCGACTCCCGAACTCGAATCTCAATTTTTAACTAGTGCTTTACTGAACCTAGTTTTTTCCAATGTTTTTCCTATGAATAAAAACGTTGGTGGCGACTCCCTGTTCCATCTAAGCAGGTTTCACTCTCTCTCGCCGCGCCGTCCCGATCCAGGTTGCGACAGATGGCGACTCCACTGGGGAAACTTAGGAGAGTCAGGCCAGTTTGATTGAAAGCGCATGTTCTTTCTATATAGCCTTTGTTATCTCAGATTTCTTCCCCTTGTTTTATTTTCTGTTGATTGTTATGAATGTTTGTTCTTGTTTTAATTGTATCTTGTTATTTGTTTCGTTGTCTATGTTTTGCATGTTTGTTGAACCCTAGGGTAGAAGACCATGTTACTTTTTTGTTATCATTGAACCCTAGGGTAGACGACTTTGTATATTTGTTCTGTGTTTGTTCTTTGTGCAGAATGGGGTAAGGTAAAAGGTATGGACTGCACTTCCACACACTACACTCACAATTACTTGCACACACCTATGAGTGGCGCCCTATACCCGGGCCCCAAATGAAGCTTAAGTTAGGAGAGGTTGGTAACAGAATCGTATGGGATGTACTTCCTATCCGGTGTTCGTGAGAACCTCAACCAGAGTTCGACCTCTCATGATATACGCACCTAGTGGATTCCCCACTGTTTACGTCCCTGTCATGGTTAGGATCTTGGCTCTGGTGACCTTCTAGATGTCTAGCGGAAGCCACCCGGTGTGAAGAGTCACTTTTAGACAAGCCATAGGGCCTAGAAAAGACTTTCAACAAAGCCCGACCTAGGCCACAAAAGGGCAAACTTTACTTTACCTTACGTCATTTTTGCTTTTCCTTTTATCCAAAAAAATGAATTATCTACCACCCGCAGATTTGCTTAGTTTTTAAAATAATGACTCATTTTGAAACACATAGTATTCTTCGGGTGAATAGATAATCCTCTTTTGGTCTTGTACCTCTGAGTCCTGAGTCATAGATTTTCCTAATCGTCAAAAAATAAAAAAAATATAACTTTATTTCCGCTCCAGTAGGGGCGTCGATGACGATTAAAAAAATTTATGACTATTGCGACTTGGACCCTTGGTAATCGTTGTTTCCCCAAGAAAAATTGCTTTATGTTAAATCAATGGGGAAGTACCGGTTCCAAAACATGACATCAACTAATTTCTTCTCTTTATCCTCATTTTCGTGGAAGGCTATTCAGAACTTAACAAATACCCTTTGAGTATCTATGGAAATTAACATGGGATTGAACTTAAGAAATGAGGGCTGTAGTTGCCCGAAGAAAATGTTTGAGCTTGAGGCTCCCGCCTCAGGATGAAAGATTTCTTCAGTCTTCTCAATTATCCTATATTAATTTCCATGTTTACCATACCTAGTACTTTTGAATGATAAGTTCTAAGGAACAGTCAAAGGATATTCGTCAAAGCCTGTAATCGCTTCCCACGACATTCTCCTTCTTTCTATTTCCACCTAACATTTTTGTTTTAAAAAAAAAAAAGACACAGGCGTCACGGGTAGGCATCCTTACCAGACCAGGCTCCAAAGGAAACTCATGGCTGAGGCGGAAGCTATTGACGGAGACTTTAGAACCGAGTTCGATCAGTTGAAAGAGCGAGTGGTGGAGTTAACTAAACTTTTAGAAAAGAAACTCACAGAAGGAGGCTCCTCTGCAGGTATTGAGGACGCCCAACAGCAGCCTGCCACCGCGCCACCTCCCCTTGGTTCTGACCCAGCAAGAATGCAACTCCCTAACACAACACCACCCCCTCTCACCATTCATATCGGGAGACCTAACCCTGCCATTGAGACCCAGCCACCTTACGGCCAGTCTTACGTACAACATACATTTGTCGGTCTAGACGGCAACCCAGTACCTTTTCCACTTTATGGCCTACCCCCGAGGTACTATCCCCCGCTCGCTAACCAACAAGACGCCCACAACCAGCAAGCAGTGAATCCTCACGCTTCATACCCCACCCAGCCAAATATGCCACCAACCCACCAAACTCAAGACACACAAGCCCAAATGGCCCAGCTGACCTACACTGCACAGGCCCAAAACACACAAGCCCAAATGGCCCAGCCGACTTATGCCGTACAAGCCATAGCCCAACCCCAAGGTCCTTCACCAAATACAGGCCTAATGAACCAGTCCTATACGTTGCCTCATTTTAACCAGCCACTCGGCTATCCATACGGATACGCAACCCACTATATGACCAATCTCCAAGATACAACCCGTATGATGAACCCAGTAGCCGGTCTTAGCACAGTCGCAGCTCCCCAAAAGGAAAAGATAGAAATCTTAGAGGAACGTTTGAGAATGATGGAAGGCGCCAGAGGTTTTGGACTGATAGATGCTTCAGAGCTATGCCTAGTCACAGACGTTGTCCTCCCGCCCAAATTCAAAATGCCAGACTTTGATAAGTATCGGGGAATGACTTGTCCAAAGAACCATCTCACGATGTACTGTCGAAAGATGGCATCTTATTCTTCTAATGACCAATTGTTGATCCACTGCTTCCAAGATAGTTTGGCAGGGGCCGCTCTTACATGGTATGCTCACCTTGAGCGAAACCATATTCGTTGCTGGAAGGACCTGGCTGATGCCTTCCTTAGGCAATACAAGTATAATATGGATATGGCACCTAACAGGGTTCAGTTATAGAACATGATAAAGAGGGACAATGAAACGTTTAAGGAGTATGCCCAACGATGGAGAGAGACAGCGGCACAAGTGGACCCCCATTGTTGGAAAAAGAGATAGTCGCGATGTTTATCGACACGCTCCCATCACCTTTCTATGGCAAGATAATTGGTAGTGTTTCAGCTAACTTCTCCGACAACGTGACTATTGGAGAAAGGGTGGAGAGCGGAATACGAACGGGGAAGATCACTCAGGGCCCATCTGGGGCGAACATGACAAGAAAGCCGGCGCCTGGGAGAAGAGATGGGGAAACTAATTCCATTTCTTCTAATCAAAAGACGGCTCCGCCGAGACCTTTCGCCCCTACTATGATTCAAGCTCCCAATCCTTATGTGGCCGCTGCCACTCAGGGCCCGACAGCTTATACTCCTCACTTCCGTCCGCCCATGGTAAGAGCGCCAATGCCATAACCCATGCCATACCATCACCCGCAGCAAGTGACTCGACCACCCAATCATAATCAGAACACAAGGAATCCCAACAATGAACGTACCCCCATGCAGTTCGATCCAATTCCCATAACGTATGCCGAACTTCTTCCACTCCTCGTCGAGAGGGGAATGATAGCTCCATGCCCCATGAGGCCGTTGCAACCTCCTTACCCAAGAGGGTATGACCCGAACGCTCATTGTGATTACCATGCAGGAGCACCAGGTCAATCCACAGAAAACTGCATGGCTTTGAAATATAAAGTGAGAGATTTGATCAAGGCCGAATGGATCAATTTTCAAGAAGGGACCCCTAATGTGACCATAAACCCCCTGCCAAATCATGGAGGTCCAGAAGTTAACGCAGTGGTGGCCGATATTGAAGATGGTTTTAATGATGATGCTAATTTGGTGATTGCTTGCCTGTGGGGCCAAGAGCTCAGTAACTGGAAGACTGTCGAACTCCTCATGATTTTAAATGATTCACCAAAGTAATTTGTCATTGCCTTAAAGTCTTGTTTATCCCTCTGCTATGCCTAAGGCTTTGGGACTTTTCATGTAATAAAGGAGAAAAAGCTTGTTTTACCAGTCAATCAATAAATGCATATCGGAATTCAAATTTTTCATCCCTTTATCCGTGCTTTTGACTCATTCTTTTGCTTCATTATTTTGCCATAACACACTAAATTGCAGATCCAAAAATGATTCTCTTGAGACTAGTGAAATCACAATCCCGCTTCACGGTTTCGATTACCCGGTCGACTATGCCGGCGAAGAAGGTAGGGAAACCTGTGAGTCGCCGCACAAGTTAACAAGATTGTTAAAAAATGCCCCTGAGTCAAGAACAACTGAAGGAATCATGGGGCGATATCAGAAGGCATTAGTAATATTGTTTCAGGACGTGGAAAGAATCTACGTGAATGATAACATTGCCAAGTCCCGAATTGGACAAGTGGTAGGCCAGTCAACTAAGAAAACCACAACAGTTACCAGCATAAATAGGGGAAAATTGCTGATGCCTTAAATGCAGATACAGTCAAGGGAGACTTGGCCAAAATATAAAAAAAAATGAAAAATGAAAAGTAGAGGTCAAGCTTAAAGTCCAATGCACATACCAAGCAGGGAAAGCTGATTACGTCCAGATCCTCGAGCAAGTTGTCGTTTTTTTGGGAACAAATATCGTCAGGCCAAGAACTCGCATTCTTGTCATCACCAACACCTCAACCCTAAGGAGTGCGCCATTCCTCATACCTATGTAGCTAAGGAAATAGTCTGTCAGATTGAGTCGTTGCGTCATTAAGGGGATTAAAAAAAAACACAAAAGTAAAAAAAGAGGGCAAACAAAAGAAATGGAAAATGAAAAAAAACAAAAAAACAAAAAAAAAACAAAAGGCCAAAATGATGATTCAAGAGTAATTCCCTCTCATTGGTGCCAAAAGACTCACCAATATTTCCTTGGGTACATGGCATAGGAGTGGAGTCTCCTATTTGGAGTGACATCAGTTCCCCAAAGGATCAAACTAAATTTGGAAGAGGTTAGGCAGACTCAGCTGGAACGCGATCAGTTTCAACCTTTTATTGTAAAGGATGCGGCCAAGAAGAAACAAGAAAAGAAAAACACGTGAAAAGCTCGCTAGGCCGAAAACCTGAAAGGGCGGCTTAGGCAAAAGTTAGAGCAACCCGGTGGGTCGAAAACCTGAAAAGGCGGCTCAGATAAAATTAGGATCAAAATTTCGGCAGAATAATTAAAGTCTCCAATGAAAATTGGGACATATGGACCATGGTCAAACTACCCTCTCAAAGGCAGAATCGAACGGTGTACTCGAGGTCGTGACACAGGGTTAAGGTCCTCACTAGTCTCAAGGACTCACAGAAGGATCCTTGAACCTTCCCTATTTCTCCTGGCCTTGACCTATCCTGTGTGATTGCATTTTATCCCATTATCCATTCTCTGTATTCTGTTTGACATACATAATAATATTTACCCTTCTTTTGATACGTCATGAATTGCATCGATCTGGTAAAACATTGTGTTTTTCTAAAAATGAGGGAAAGAATGGTGAACATTTAAAGTCGTGAGGAACAGGACGCTCCCACCACTCGACCTCGTCTTAAGACATCATTACAAAGACTCAGCCAGGCACGCGCTTCAAAGCTATAATCGTCTCTTGCATTCTCCTCTGTCCATGAGTTATCCTAAGGGTCGCGGTTTCACAGGACCTACCCAGTTTTTAAACTTATCTTTGTACTACTTACCCTTTTTTCTACAGGTTATTATCACAGACAACCATATCAAGCATTGACACCTCAATCAAGTCTTTCAAGTCCATTCCTTGAATCGCCCAAGCTAGCACTTCTTGAAGTCTTTGCCTCAAATCGCTAAAGAAGGCACTCCTCAGGATCCCTTCCTTAAACTGCCAAGGCTGACACTTTTTCAAATTCCATTCCAAGGAATCTAATTGATACTTTTCAGCAGTCGAACGTGTCTCTTCCCAAGCCTAAGGATAGTTTCCAGCAAAATTCTCCCCTTAGGTAGAATCACCAAGTTCTTCCCCAGTGAAATTATACTTCCCAAACAACTCAAACTGGGGCATCTCCCCAGATTTTTTGTTCTAGCCGAGGGGTAGCCCCCCAAGACTCCTTCTAGTCATGTCAAACTGGGGCATCTCCCCAGATTTTTGTTCTAGCCGAGGGGTAGCTCCCCAAGACTCCTTCTGATCATGTCAAACTAGGGCGTCTCCCTAGATTTCTTCTATTCCAGTCAAGAAGCAGTTCCCCAAGGTTCCCTCAAATTATGTCAAACTGGGGCATCACCCCAGGATCTCTCTCTTTCAGTCAAAGAGCAATTCTTTCAATCATGTCAAACTGGGGCATCACCCCGTGTTTCTCCTTTCTCAATTAAGGGGATGATTCCCCGTGTTTCTCCTCTTACAATCACAGGGGACGACTCTCCAAGCCTCCTTCTGATCATGTCAAATTGAGGCATCACCCCAAGCCTTTTTGTCCAGTGAGTTAATTTGGACGAGACGTCCTGTTAGCTCCTTCCCAACCTTTACATTTCCTGCCAACAGTGAGTTAATTTGGACGAGACGTCCTGCTAGCTCCCCCAATCTCTGTATTTCCTGTCAAACTGAGGGTTAACCCCACACTTTACTTTCTGTTCGCCTATTCAGGCATCCTTTACTTTCCGTTCGCCTATTCAGGCATCCTTTACTCTCCAGTTCGCCTATTCAGGCATCCCTTTACTTTTCATTCACCTATTTAGGCATTCCTTTCCTTTCCAGTCAAGCATCCCTTTACTTTTCATTCGCCTACTCAGGCATTCCTTTCCTTTCTGTCCGCCTATTCAGGCATCCTTTAATTTCTGTCCGCCTATTCAGGCATCCTTTAATTCCCGTCCGCCTATTCAGGCACCATTTATTTCCGTCCGCCTATTCAGGCATTCTTTATTTCCCATTCGCCTATTCAGGCATTACTTTCCTTTCCAGTCGCCTATTTAGGCATCCTTTACTTTCTGTCCGCCTATTCAGGCATCCTTTAATTTCTGTCCACCTATTCAGGCATCCTTTAATTTCCGTCCGCCTATTCAGGCATCCTTTAATTCCCGTCCGCCTATTCAGGCACCATTTATTTCCATCCGCCTATTCAGGCATTCTTTATTTCCCATTCACCTATTCAGGCATTCCTTTCCTTTCCAGTCGCCTATTCAGGCATCCTTTACTTTCTGTCCGCCTATTCAGGCATCCTTTAATTTCCGTCCGCCTATTCAGGCATCCTTTAATTCCCGTCCACCTATTCAGGCACCATTTATTTCCGTCCGCCTATTCAGGCATTCTTTATTTCCCAGTCGCCTATTCAGGCACCCTTTACTTCCCATTCGCCTATTCAGGCACCCTTTACTTTCTGTCCGCCTATTCAGGCACCATTTATTTCCTGTCCGCTTATTCAGGCGTCCTTTACTTTCCATTCGCCTATTCAAGCACCCTTTACTTTCTGTCCGCCTATTCAGGCATCCTTTAGTTCCTGTCCGCCTATTCAAGCATCCTTTACTTTCCAGTCGCCTATTCAGACACCCTTTACTTTCCATTCGCCTATTCAGGCACCCTTTACTTTCCTCTCTCCTATTCAGGCACCCCTTTTACTTTCCATGCGCCTATTCACGCACCTTTTACTCTCCGGTCGCTTATGAAGGCACCCTTTTACTTTCCCATCCGCCTAACAAGGCAACCTCTACCTTCCGGTCTACCGGGGTCAAACCCAATTTTTCCTCACCTCCTATTAATTGAAAGACATTTTTTCCTATAAAAAAAATGTCATGTCCCTCAAATCGAATGAAGTCGGCCCCCATGCGAATTAGGTCACAAGAGACGGTGTCCCAATGGTTACACCGGTTACTATTTTGAGCCATAACGAACGGTGTCATGAAACCCACTTCGGATAGAATTGAGTTGGATCGATTCGAGCGTTGCTAAGGCCGATGTCATGCATATTACACCGGTCATTTAAAGGCAATAAAGTTGAGGACGGGGTGATCATGGTGCACTAATCCGAGGTTCTGTGCTTTGCAGGGACGATGTTCGGATTAAACTGGCAAATAGGTAAAAATGAGGTCTCAATTCCAAGTACAGATTAATGATTAGACGGTTACTTCAAGTTGTTATCTTACATCGGTCACAGGTGGGATAAACTTGGTATTATTTGGAAAAGAACTAAAAGACAAGCGGATGAAGAAAAATTACATTGTATTAATAAAGGGCACTAAGGCCATTATAAAAAGTTAGACTCTGGAGCCCATCCCGGAATGAGGCTAAAAAAAAGGATCCTAAGAATTAGATGCTGGAGAGTCCGGTCTAACAGAGGCTGTCCTCTCGGATTCCTCCGACACCGTCCTTAGCTCCATACTCTGGCCCTCGGGAAGAGGCATTGGCTCATAAGGAACATCCTCAGGTTCCGAAGCCTGACCCCGGTCCATAGCATATAAGTGACCACCATGAAATTCATAGTAGACACCTATACCGTTCAGGTTAAGTTGTACAGCGGAATTCCGATGTACAACCTGACGAACGGCGGAGCTGAAAGCGACATCGGCCAAATCTAAAAATTCAGCCAACTGTTCCTCAGTTTCCTTCTGCTCCCTCACCCGCTCTTCCTGCACATCGGCAAGCTTCTCGACCAGCTCCTTGTTCTTTTTATCAACCTCGGCTTTTGCAGCCTTGGCCTATTCTAGTTCGATCCGAAGAGCTTGGAGAGCGTCCTCTGAAGCTTTGCCCTTAGCCTCAGCATCATTTGCCCTCTTGGCAGCCGATGTATAAGCCGCTGTGAGTTCAGACAGGTCTTGTTGGCTCTTGACCAGCTCCTCCTCCTTCTGGGTCAAGGCGGTCTGGGCCTCAAATCTCAAGGCTTCAGCTTTCTTCATCCGGTCTAGGCATTCCTTAGCCTCGATACCGGAGTAATAAGAGTGGCCCAAAGAGCTGAGGACCCCGGCTACCTCGACCAGGTTAAAGATAGCCGCTTTGGCAGCGGATTGAGCCTCAGAAGCAGGAAGATCGGTTCTGAGCTTGAAAGGGATGTCAAACCGAGCCGGTGTCCCTCTGACGTATTCCAGAAAGTCCAAGAGATGGGAGTTGACGACAATGTCGTCTGGTTGAGATCGGTCCAAAGAAGTATTTACAGGACCGGCCTGCTCCTCCCGAGACGCCTCAACCTCAACCACAACCCTTGAAGCCTTGTGTTTCTTCTGCTTGGAGGGTGCGCCGGGGTGGACTTTCCTTTTGACTGGGGCCCTTTCCACTGGCCCCAGAGCCATGCCCCCAACATTCTCAGCCGGGATGCTCACAACCTTGGCTGGGGTGCGACGAGAAGTCACCCTGTTCTCCTGTTCGGCAGCAGCAGCGTTCCGGGCTTCAGCAGCCTCCCTCAGTTTCCTGAGAATGTCTATCCGAGCCATCTCACCTGAAAAAGGACGATGTTAGTACCGGTGTGAATATATCAAAAAAAAAGGGGGAAGGTTCAATAGTATCTACCCAGGTAAGCATCTCGGCCCGACTCCGTCCCCAAAAGTTTCTTACAGGAGATCTTGGCAAGGACGGAGTAACCCTTCAGAGTGTCCAGGACTTTCTTAGACTCGGTTGACAGAACACTCTCGCTGACGATGTAGGCGTTGCTTATCAGGAGAAAATGCTCATGAGTCCAATCGGTGTAAAACCTTCTGGAAAAATCAGAATTCTCCCAGAACACCGGCCTCCCTACATTGACCTCGACTTTGACGTAGGAGTGTTTAAAGCTGACCCCGTCCGTCTTGGCCGATTCGGTGTAACTTTCAAAGTTAACCACCTTGGAGTCGCAGCGAAGGTTGATGAAGCCCAGACCCCCTCCAGCATTACCCCGGCGCATCACCCTGCAATAGGTAAAAAAGAGAGCCACTGTGGGGACGAAGTGAAAGTATTCCCCAAGTACTTCCAAAGCCCTTACCAAGCCTCAGCCATTGGGATGAAGCTGGCTGGGAGAGCAGTCTAAAAAACGGAGTACCCCCATCTCGAACTGCGTCAGAGGAAAGCGGACGCCTATCTTGGAGAAGACCATCTCGTACATAAAGAGATTTCTTGACCCCGGTTGATGGCAGATCCTATCCGAGGTTAAAGGGAAGAATACGGTAAAGTCGTTTTCATACTCCACATCGGTGTGGACAACCACATCTTCAATAGTGACATCGGCAGCATCTTCAGCATACCGGGAGACGATAGTCTTTGGGTCTTCGTGGACCCAGAAGTAGGGATCCCTGGCCTTCTCAGCTAGCTTGTTAATCCGGTGTGCCAGAACATTCGTCTCAATGGGATCAGTGACCACAGCGGCGCCGGTAGAAGAGTTTTCAGAAGCCATTCGGACGGTGTGGTGAAAGAAGGGGATACAGCTGTAAAAGGCCACATCGTCAGTAAGATAGAGGTCGGCACTGCTGCCCCTCTCACTAGCAGTGCCAAAGTTAAAAGATGATGAGTCTGACGATGTGTCAAACCCCTCTGTTTCCCACAAAGGCAATGTAGAGAAACGGTGTCCTAATAAGATGAGCCGATGTGAAGCCCCTGAGGTTGCCTCACTATGGTGACTCAGACCTCGGCTCGAGACTCCACCCGGCTGACGCCGGGATATAATCGAAGGAGGACCTGATAGGACCTCAATGGAGTCACTGCTCGAACCGGTGTCCCCCATGACCTATCTATGAATTAAAATGAAAGAGATGATGGCTACCTGCTGAAGCGATGCGTGCAGTTCTCTTAGTACGGGCCAGGGTTGTAACACCGGAGCAAAAATTTAACACCGGAGGATTTAAACGTCGGAGAGGCAGCACTTTGGTATCAAGAAAGGAGTGAAAATGAGAGATCCCCAATGTTGCTTTTATAGAGTGAAGAAGCGAGGATCCAGAACTTTCCACATTCCGGCCCAAGGCCCATTAAAAAGGGGCCGTTCGCCCTGACTTTTGGCATTCCGGTCCAAAGGCGCGAAATTTAAATTTTGAAAAGACTAATTAGATGTCGACACGTGGGATATTCCAGTCATCTCCTGATGTGGACCACGTGGAGGACACGTCGATTGGTTAACTAGCCACATCATCAAGTCCCATACCGGCATGAGGGTCCCGCTTAGCCCCTACATCGGTGTTCATGTCTTTACTCCCTTTTCACCTCAGAAATACGAAGATTCCGTATTTCTCATGAAAAAGCAGTAAAGAGGGGCATCTGTGAACACCTCTTTTTGGTCCGGCCCAGATGGAAAGAACACCGGTCCCAGGGTACTAAAAACTGAAGTTTCGACTGTTGACACCGGTCCAAGTTCCAGGGGTAATAACGGACCAGATATTGGTTCCTGGAGGGCCGATGTCATGCACCTGACAACAGAAGGACTGGTCAGTCCGGCCCAAGTAAAACTTGATCTAGTGGGGTGACTCAGATCGAAACATGTGCACATCAGCTGAGACGGTAAGTCCGGGCTACGAGGAAAAACACCACCCCCTATGTACCATATTGAAAAGGTTCGACTGGTATGAAGGTGATATAGGTCCAGGTTCTAAAGAGGCCACGTCGGACCAGTTGGAATTCTATCCAACCGATGTCCTTAATGGCCGATGTCACAAACTTGACAACGGAAGGATGAGCTCAGAGGTTTTATGCATCCGACACCGGTTCGGCACCGTCGCTGCATCCGACCCCAACACCGGTTCCTAAGCCTCCATACTGGTTCCTTTCTGTTCCTTATTTCTTTTGTTTTCATTATTTATTTTCCTGCCAGATCTCTGCCTATTGGTTATAATTTTTTGTGTAGCTTGTGCTGTTAATATTTACCCTTTACCCCTAAAAAAAAATATAAAAATAATAAGTAATAAATCTTGCATATGTTGTACTTTTTAGCCTAAAAATTCCCGTTTTTTTAACTGTGTCGTACGGGAATACTTCCGTCTACACAACCTCTATAGAACCCGTATACGTGTGAAGAACTTCGTCTTGTATGGGTTCCTCCCCAAAGTGACACCCACCAACATTTTCTTAATCTTTCCTTAAAAGAAAATCACTCAGAACTACGTAACCCTGATTTCTTGATAATTCAAGAATACGTAGGAGCAGGACTTTAACTCCTGTTGGGCCCACCTTTCTTATTTCTTTTTACTGATTTATTTTCTTTGCTTTCGTGTTTCTTTCATGATGTTCCTTTTTATCGTTTCCGTGAAAAATCAATTTAGACGTGACGTCTTGTTGATTTCCCCCTAGTTTTTGTTCAAGCCTCGCTACAATTCATAGGGAAGGGATACTTAGGACAAGACGTCCCGCTTATCTCTTTCCTATCCCTATCCTTTCTACCCGAGGATGTGTAATTTAGATGTGACGTCTTATTGGCATTCTCTCACCCTCTCTGTCTCGTATCGAAGTCGAGTTTAATTCGGATGAAACGTCCCATTGACCTCGCTTCAACATTCTATGTCTGTACAGTTCTCTACTCCATTCTATCATTTTCAAAATAAAAATAAAAGAGGACGAAACCATGTTTTGTTTAAGGCTGTTTATATTTCGCTTTCAACCTTGGTACTGTTTTCGACAGGCGACGTAGGGTGCTGATACCTTCCCTACTCGTAACCGACTCCCGAACTCGAATCTCAATTTTTAACCAGTGCTTTACTGAACCTAGTTTTTTCCAATGTTTTTCCTATGAATAAAAACATTGGTGGCGACTCCCTGTTCCATCTAAGCAGGTTTTACTCTCTCTCGCCACGCCGTCGCGATCCAGGTTGCGACAGCATGCTTGAACATGTTGAAACTTCTAAGCAACTAGCTGATATCTTCACCAAACCACTTGCAATACATATTATAAGAGAATTAGGAATCCTAGATATTTCAAATTGTGTTTGAACATTGAATGATTTTGATAATTTCATGATTTACAATATGCTTGTTGAGCAAATAATTGATTAATGATTGATATATGGAATGGTTAATGATTTGTTTGAAAAACTATGAGCGTTAAGCATTTCTGGCAGACCCTAATTGATTACCCAGCCTCATATAATCGATTAGAAACTTTCTGTTTCGTGTCTAATCGATTACCATCTCATATCTAATCGATTAGAAACTTTCTGTTTCATGTCTAATCGATTACACACTCTTGTATAATCGATTACTGACTTTCTATTTTATACTCAATCGATTAGCTCCTCAATCCAATCGATTACTGATGTTTGATCTTCCTCATAATCGATTAGAAACTCATCCTAATTGATTGTTAAGATCCTATTTTTAACACAATCGATTGCATACTTCACCCTAATCGATTTCCCCTGTGTAAAAACGTTTTATTTCCCTCAGAAAACACACCCTAATCAATTAGCCTATGAGCCTAATCGATTAGCCTCGTATCAGGAGTAGATTTTCTGTAGAATCCAAGTGAAATTCATTGGCCCAATCCTCACTCACCTCATTAACTCCTATTTCTCATCTCTAAACCCTATTTTTACCCTATAAATACCCCTCCTTCCACTCTTCCATCTCACACCTCCAAATACCTCTCCTCCCTTCAAATTCTTGGTATCTCTCCTTCTCTTCATCTTCTCCTCATCATCCACAATGTCCTCCTCTAGAACAGTGAAGAGGGCTAGGTCCTCCATGAACTAACGCAACAACCCACTTGACTTCTCTAGATTCTTTTCCACTCTAAGAGGCATCCAAAATTTTATTAAGAAATTTTCACAGAAAGATATCATAACTCCACACTACATTGATACCCAAGTCTTTGAGAATCCTTGTTTCACCTTTACCCAACTTCTTCACCACTACAACCTTCTTCCATTCCTCACTCTCAAGGAAGAATTTTACTATCCAGAATTGATGAGGGTCTTTTTCTGCAACCTCAAACTTATTGATGGCACATTAAAGGCTAGAGTCAAGAATGTGACTCTAAAAATCACAAACCAACAGCTTGCTGAAATCAACCAAATTCCCCTCAATGATGCTGAATTTGCCGGTGGAAATTCGGAAGATGAGTAGGATTTCAATCCTATTTCTGCACGCCAATCCCTTTGGAAAGCCAATCGTCCACTCAGCAATCATAAACTGGTAGGGCACTTAACTCTCAACAACCGTCTTCTCCACTTTTTCATGGTTAAACTTCTTGTTCCCCGCGGTGGTAATTATGCTTTAGTTGAGGAAGATGATGTTCTTCTAATGTGGGCCATCATCAACCAAAAGGAGATCAACTGGATTCAACTCCTTAAGCTCCTCATGCTCAAATCCAAGGAGCAACACAAACTGCCCTATGCCATTCTCCTCACAAAAATTTTCAAGGCATATGGGGTAGACATAGCTGGTGAACTCTTTGAGAAGGTACCCTCCCAAGCTTGCATTGGCACTCACCATCTCAACAAAATGGGCATGGTATCTGTTGCTGGTAGATGGATCTTCAAAAGTGATAGAATTCATGGAAGCAGTCCCTTTGAAGAAGACCATCCTACTCCCATTGTTGATCCCACACCTGCACCCCAAGGCGAACCATCCACTCCGGCTGACCCCTTCACCTCCCTTTACGCCTATCTTGACCAGCGCTTTGAATGCATTGACAACACTCTTCAATAGTTCCAAATGACTGAGCAGCAACACTTTGAAATTATGGAACAACGCTATGAAAAGCTATCTCATAAAATTTCTGAACTTCACTTTTTTAATCCGGATAATTAGATCCTAGTTTCTCATGTTTTATTAGGATGTTTTTGATTATGCTTTTCCATTCTGCAAATTTCATTACATGTATCTTTCCTTTTCTATGAATAAATGCAATTTCCCCTTCAAATATTTTTCTATACTGCTTTATTTATTTTTGATGATTACAAAGGGGGAGAAAAATTGAAAAATTGAAGTTCATCTAGAATCTGTTTTTATTGAATTTGAATATGTTTTCAAAATAGGTTATAATCAAGAATCTGCTAAAAATAACAAGTGGTTAAAAACAATTACTTATCTCTATGATTTTAAAAGAAAACATAAACTCCTTTAGATAGGGGGAGATATTTTTTTCAAAAAGGATAAGTTGTGCAAATAATTCTAGAGATAACCTTAGAGATATCCTTAGAGATAATCATTTCAAATAATTCTGTTTGAACTAATACCCTAATGAGATGAACATTATTTATCATCATCAAAAAGGGGGAGAATATGTTTGAATATGCTTTCAGGTTAAATTATTTTGATAATGACAAAAGATATTGAAGAATTAAGCAAAAGGTTCAAAGTACAATGAAAAACAGAGTCAGGCTTTCAAATTCACGCAGGCTAATCGATTACAAGATGCAAACTAATCAATTACAGGTGTTCTGTCTAAGACCTAATCGATTGTAACATCAAGACTAATCATTACACAAGTTCTGTTTGTAAGCTAATCGATTGCACACATTAGCACAACCGATTACCAAGTTGAATATTTGAATTAAGAGCATCAGGTATACTCCCTAATCGATTGCAAGTATGCAACAATCGATTACCAAGACTCTGGAAGGTCACTAATTGATTACAAGACCAGGTCTAATCGATTATAAAAGTTCTGTTTGCTTACTAATCGATTGCAGGAAAGGATAATCGATTACCATGCTACGATACATAATTAAATGCATCAGGTGCCACTCATAATTGATTACAAGACACTGCATAATCGATTAGCAAGTCTCTATTTCCAATCTAATCAATTACACAATAAGGTCTAATCGATTACCAACTGAATTACACTGAAGATTTCAAAGTGTAATTGATTATAGCTCAAGGCGTAATCAATTACCATCGTGCCAGAAATTAGGGAAAAGCATTTTAAGTGGAAAACCAACTCATTTCTCCATTCCAACTCAAGCACCCATGCTGGGCAACGGCTCTGAAGATTCTAGGGCTCCTCTCCAAGGCCTATAAATGCAAAACTCCTTCAAGCTACTCAATGCAACAATCCAATCTATCAAAGGGAAATAAAATCTTGAGTGTTGTGAGTTCCATTTCTTTGTTTAGTTTTATTTTCTGAAACTTAGAGCTTATATTTGTAAATCCTCTCTTGTGAGAGTTAGAAATTGAGAGAGCTTTCAATTGTACATCAACTCTATTGAGAGAGTATATTGCTTGTAAACCAAACACCAAAACACTAAGATTTTCACTCTAGGTTGAGTGGTTATAAAGGTTGGGGTTCAACCTTTGGGCATTGAGAGATTATGAGATTGGGTGGGTTGCCCTTGTACTTGTGAGAATTGGGTTCTTGAGTGTGGGACACTAGGAGATAATTGCTCAAAGCTTGTATCTCAAGTCTTCAATAGTGGAATCCTTCAAGTGGGTTGCTTGAAGGCGAGACGTACACCAGGTTGGTGGAACTCATTAAATTGGTTTGCAAGCTCTTCTCTCTTATCCTCTTGCATTTACATATTGCATCTGGCTGGATTGTTAATATTGATTGCATTTTCACTCTTAAACTTGCTTGAATAACTAACTTTGAAGTATTGCATACCAAGTGTTTGATAAATTGCCTTAATAACATTTATCCTTTGTCTAGCACTATTTCTTGCATTATACTCACTATCTCTTGCACCAACACTTAACTTGTGAAAAAGGAACAAATTTCAAAGGCATTCCAAGAAAAGTTTTAAAACTCAATTCACCCCCTCTCTTGAATATTGAGGCTACTTGATTAATATCCCTCATACTCAAAAGAGTATTTCACAAGGTGTTGATACTCGCTCAGTAGAATTTAATTGCTTGTCTGTGTGTATGGAGCCTTTTAATAAAGGAAGACTCGTTGAATTTCTGTTAAGCTCTGTTTTTCTTTCCGTCATCATGGCATACCAGAACAATGCGACATTGAACGCTCTCCTGGATAGGATGGTAGCAGCTCTAGAACATCAGGGGGTGAATGCTCCGCAAGATCCACCGAGGCACAATCGAGGACTAGTCGACTTCCAGAAGAACCATTCTACACAATTCAATGGAGGTTTTGACCCCGAGGGAGCTCAGCTTTGGATCAAGTAGATGGAGAAAATATTTATAGCAATACAGTGTGGGGACAATGACAGAGTGTTCTATGCTACTTTTATGCTAGTTAGAGAGGCTGAACACTGGTGGACTCATGCGAGGGTGAGGATGACTACTAATGAAGCTGAGATTACTTGGGAATGGTTTAAGACTGAGTTCTTGGCTAAGTGTTTTCCTGAAGACATCAAGAGGCAGACGGAGCAAGAATTCTTTAATCTAAGGCAAGGATTCATGATAGTAGGGGAGTATGCAGCAAAGTTTGATGAATTGGCTAGGTTTTGTCCTTACTATACTCAGATGAGTGAGGTTTCTCGATGTGCTAAATTTAAAGGAGGGCTATGTCAGGATATCCGTCAGGCGATCTACTGCCAGCAAATCACTTAGTTCACTACTCTGGTGGATAGGTGTCGTATCTATGAGCATACTCAGCACAAAAATCAAAAAGGACTTCTAGTTATGGGCCTGAGTAACGTGCCATTGACAAATGACCTCAGAAAGACTTCAGATCTGGCCAGCCCTATCCTCGACCGAATTTCAACAATCCTAGTGGATTCACTAGGACCCAGGGTGAGAGACCACCTATGAGGTGCTATGAGTGTGGAGGACCCTATCTCTTGAGGGACTGCCATAAAAGGAACTTGACTTGTTACAGCTATGGGAAGACCAGGCACAAGAGTATCGTCTATCCTGAGAAAAACCTAAATTTCCTAAAGAGGGAAGTTAGAGGTCAGATAGGACGTCCTGTAGGCCATAGGAATGGAGGATCGGCTGCGACTGCATCCGTTAATAATCCCAGAGTGGCAAATCTGAACCGTCAAGGTGGTGGTAATTCTTAACAATGACCGAGGAATACTACAGCGGGCAAGGGTGGAGGCAATGCTAGAGTCTTTACCATGAATAGAGTAGAGGTTACATAAGAGAATGACCTGGTGCAAGGTACATGCTTTATAGGTGAAATGCTTCTGAATGTGTTATATGATTCTGGAGCCACTCACTCATTTATCTCTGAAGATTGTGTGAAGCATTTAAATTTATCTTTGACCCCCTTATCTGGTAAAATGATTATTCTCACTACTGCTAATGAACCCACAAGTTCTTTTGTTGTGTGTATGAATTACCCTATCACTATTGATGAAAGGTCCTATCAGGTGGACCTGATCTATTTACCCTTGACTGACTTGGATGTTGTTTTGGGAATGGATTGGCTTGCTGCCAATCACGTTCTAGTTGATTGCCATAATAAGTCTATCTCCTATGGAGTCACGATACCTGAGCCCTCTCAGCTCGAGAAGTCTAAGTCTGTTGTTGTTACTCAGGAGGTAACTCTATTCCAATCTAGAGCATGAATGTTTATGGTCCTTGCTAGCACCAAATATGAGAAGAAGTCAGAGCCTGATCAGCTTCCAGTTGTTTAAGAATTCCCTGAAGTTTTTCCAGAGGATATACCTGGGATACCACCAGAAAGAAAAATCAAATTTAGTATCGATATTCTACCTGGCACTAGGCCAATCTCCATCGCTCTATACTGAATGTCGCTAAAGGAATTAGAGGAACTTAAGAAGGAAATTGAAGAACTTCTGAAGAAAGGAATAATTTAACCTAGTGTTTCGCCATGAGGAGCTCCAGTGTTGTTAGTAAAGAAGAAGGACGGCAATATGCGTCTATGTGTGGACTACCGTGAGCTGAATAAAGTCATGATTAAGAATCAATACCCTTTTCCATGCATTGATGATTTAATGGATCAGCTGTAAGGAGTAGTTGTTTTCTCTAAGATTGACTTGAGGTCAGGCTATCATCAGATTTAAGTAAAAAAGGAAGATGTTCCTAAAATGATATTTCGTACTCGCTACGGTCACTATGAGTACCTTGTCATGCCATTTGGAGTCATGAACGTACCTGTGATTTTCATGGATTATATGAACCGTATCTTCCACCCATACCTCGATAAATTTGTGGTCGTATTCATCGACGATATTTTCGTATACTCCAAGAGTGATGAAGAGCATGAAGGACACCTTAAAACTATTCTGAATACATTACGTGTAAGGAAATTGTACGTGAAGTTATCTAAGTGTGAGTTTTGGCTGAGAGAGGTGTAGTTCTTAGGTCATATTATTTTAGCAAAAGGTATAGTAGTGGATCCCGCCAAGATTGAAGCAGTGCTACAGTGGGATAGGTCGAAGAACGTAATAGAAATCCATAGTTTCTTGGGTCTTGCCAGCTATTATCGCAGGTTTATTAAGAACTTCTCTCGAATAGCTTCCCCTTTGACCAAGTTGACTTGTAAGGATCAACCTTTTATATGGAGTGACAAGTACGAAAGCAATTTCCTGGATCTTAGAAAAAAGCTGACTAGCGCGCCAGTTATGATTTTACCCGATCCTACTAAATCGTATGAAGTGTATTGTGATGCATCAGGGAAAGGATTGGGATGTGTGCTATGCAAGAAAAAAAAGTAATGGCTTACACATCTTGTCAATTGAGACCCCATGAAGTAAATTATCTAACACACAATTTGGAGTTAGCCGCAGTTGTTTGTGCCTTGAAGATCTGGAGGCACTATCTGTGTGGGACTAAGTTTAAGGTTTTCAGCGACCATAAAAGTCTGAAATATCTCTTCGATCAGAAGGAGATGAACATGAGGCAACGAAGATGGATGAAGTTTATTAAAGATTATGACTTCGAGCTTCAGTATCATCCTAGAAAGGCAAACGTAGTAGCCGATGCACGTAGCAGGAAAACATTACATTTATCCTACATGATGGCTAAGAAGCTTGAGCTAGTAGAATAGTTCCGTGATTTGAATCTCGTTGTATCACCTAGAGTGGGAAGTCTGATGGTTGGAATGCTGAGAGTCTCCAACAAGCTTTTGAATCAGGTTAAGGAAGCCCAGTTGACGGATGAGACTCTACTAAAGCAACTCGAGAAGGCAAAGCCTGGAGAATTTATGCGAGATAAACAGAGAGTAATCAGGTATCATGGAAGGTTATATGTACCTGAAAGCGCTGATTTGAGAAGATCCATCCTTGAGGAAGCTCATAAAAGTAAGTATAGTGTACACCCCGGAGTGACAAAGATGTACCAAGACCTGAGGAAAGTGTTCTGGTGGCAGGGAATGAAGGGGGATATTGCTGAGTATGTCAGTAAGTGTTTAACTTGTCAGAAGATAAAGGTAGAACAACAACGACCGTATAGAACTCTTTAACCTTTGGAGATTCCTGAATGGAAGTAGGACGAGATTACCATGGATTTTGTATCTGGATTTCCAAGAACCCCAGCTAGATGTGATGCAATTTGGGTAGTTGTGGATCGACTTACGAAAACTGCGTACTTCATTCCAGTTAACATGAAGTATTCTTTGGAGAAGCTTACACAAATCTACATCAGAGAGATAGTTAGACTGCATGGAGTACAACTGCCATTGTATTTGATCGAGATCCCCATTTCACTTCATGTTTCTGGGAAAGCCTACAGCAAGCATTGGGAACCTGGTTAAAGCTAAGTTTAGCATATCACCCTCAGACTGATGGTCAGTCGGTACGTACCATTAGAGCTCTTGAAGATCTTCTGAGGATGTGTATGCTTGAGCATGTGGAAGTTGGCAGGAAATCTACCGCTTATGGAATTCACCTACAACAACAGTTTTCACGCTAACATCGAAATGGCGCCATATGAAGCTCTGTATGGAAGAAAGTATCGCACGCCTCTATGTTAGTTCAAGATAGGAGAGAAGACTATAATTGGGCCAGAGGTCATCCAGAAGACCACAGAGCAAATTTTGGGAATTCAAGCAACAGTGAAGACTTCTCAAGATCGTCAGAATAGCTACTACGGCAAGCGACGGAAACCTCTCAAGTTTGAGGAAGGAGATCATGTTTTTCTGTGAGTTACTCCTGTAACGGGAGTGGGAAAAGCCTTGAAAATAAAGAAGTTAAACCCAAAGTATGTAGGACCATATCAAATTCTTGAAAGAATTGGGCCGAGTACTTATCGCATCGCCCTACCTCCTGAATTATCCAATCTTCAAAATGTTTTTCATGTCTCTCAACTCTAAAATATATACCATATTCTGATCATTTCCTGAAACCTGATCAGCTTGATCTTAAAGAAAACCTTACCTATAAGGCTGTACCAGTAAAGATTACAGACAGTCATCTAAAGCAACTAAGAGGGAAGGATGTATCTTTAGTAAAGGTCATCTGGAGTCAGTCTGATGAAGGAGATGCTACATGGGAGCTTGAGGAAAAGATGCGAATTCTTTATCCTTATTTGTTTGCTAGCACTCGGGACAAAATTTCTGAAAGGAGGGGAGAGTGTAACAACCCTCATTTTTGTGTTAGGTCCTTGAGACCAGTTGTCTGTAGTTTGTGAGAATTTTTATGTGTACTGATGAATGGGCTAAAGAGATTTTATGAGTGTGAGGTAAAGGTTCTGATTTTAATTATGTAAGTAATAGAAATAATTAGGATAATAATAATAATGTGTCTAATAAAATTAATAATAACAAAAATTTATAAAATAAAACATTAAGTGATTTAATAAAAATATCTAAGTAATTGTTTTAAGTTAATAAAACTTTATAACTCCCTGGTTTGAGCCCAAAAATAATCCATGGGACTTGAGTAAATTATTTCTATTCCAAAAAATCCCTCATATCATCCCTAGCAACTTTTGTGAAGAGCCCAACACCCAATTTTAAACAACCAAGCCTAAAAACGTTGATTTTAAGTTACCCGGGTAAGCCAAAATGTGTATCTGTACTTATTTTATCGTAATGTATTCTTCCGATACTGGATTCGAGTTGTTCTTGTCCCAAAATGTCCATATCAAATTTATCTACAACTTTTATGTTGACCACAAAGGCTAGTTCTGATGTAGGCTCTTCATGCACTTTTTTGAAGAGAGATGGATCTAGGGCTCTTTCTCCTATCTTCCTTCAATGTAAGCTTGAGAACTTCTTCTTCAAGGCAATGAAACCGAAAATCTAAGCCTAAAACTAGAGGAGAGTGACGTAAAAACAAAGGGAAAAGGGAGTGAAATGGAGGGAGAGAAGGTGGACAATGGAGGAAGGCTTAGAAAAAGGAGAGGAAAAAGGTTGGAGGCCACTTCCCAAAGAGGGGGAAGATAACTCCACTCACCACCAAGGGAGGGAGAAACCCCTTGGATAAGAGCTTGAGAGAGCTCTCTAATTCTAGAGAGAAGGAGGAGAATCTCTCACTAGGAAACACTAAGTGCTCTCAAATTTTGCAAATGAATTAATGGTGCTTGTTTACAAAAGGAGAAGCCCTTATATAGGCCATGGAGAATTTCGGCCAAGGACTAGAAGAGTGGGCTTGAGCATGACTCCAAGGCCCATTAAGAGAAAAGATGAGCAAATGGCCTATACATGGCCGAAAAGGAAAAGTAGAAGGCCCAAAAGTGGCCCATTTGACCTTGCAAGGCCCAAAGCTATCCTATAAGCCTAGAGAAACTATTTAGGAAGTATATTACAAGTAAAGTACACATAGATCCTCATAGGTTCCTTATTGGGCTTAGGCCCACTAGAAGAGAGAAAAGAGAAAAAGGCTTTATGGATGCTCTCTTTGGCCCTTTTGGTCTTGGCCCTTGTGAGGGGACCTCTATATGCTTCAAGTCCTTTCTCCAATGTAGTGTGAGGGTCTTCCTTGGGTATGTCCACATTATGCTCCCCCTCTTCAAAAGGATTTGTCCTCAAATCAAAGGCATCATCCTCATCATCTATATCAAAGGGAGATGAATCAGTTATATTAAAAGAAGCACTCACACCATAATCTCCTGGTAGATCTAGGACATAAGCATTATTATTAATTTTCTTAAGAATTTGGAAAGGCCCATCACCTCTAGGGTTGAGTTTGGATTTTCTCAAATTAGGAAAGCGTTCCTTTCGGAGGTGTAACCATACCCAATCTTCTACCTCAAAGGTGATCTCCTTTCTTTATTTATTTACACAACGAGCATAATGTTCATTCTTAGTTTGTATTTGGTGTCTAACCTTCTCATGAAAATTTTTGATAAATTGGGCCATTGCCTCTCCATCCATATGAAGAATAGAGTCAGAAACCTTAATGGGCAAAAGGTCCAAGGGTGTGAGAGGGTTAAAACCATATACAACCTCAAATGGACTATGCTTGGTTATGGAGTGTTGTACCCTATTATATGCAAACTCAATATGGGGTAAACACTCATCCCATGATTTTACATTTTTGTGTACTAAGACCCTAAGAAGTTGAGAGAGGGTCCTATTTACTACCTCTGTTTGGCCATCTGTTTGGGGATGACAAGTTGTGGAAAAGAGGAGTTGTGTTCCTAGCCTTGACCAAAGAGTTTTCCAAAAATGGCTTAGGAATTTGGTGTCCCTATCAGAAACAATGGTTTTGGGCACACCATGTAATCTCACAACCTCTTTAAAGAAGATCTTAGCAATATGACTAGCATCATCAACCTTATGGCAAGGGATGAAGTGAGCCATCTTGCTAAACCTATCCACAACAACAAAGATAGAATCCATTCCCCTTTGGGTCTTAGGCAGGCCTAACACAAAGTCCATTGATATATCTATCCAAGGTGCACTAGGTGTTGGCAAAGGAGTATATAAACCACTAGGTGAAAGTTTTGATTTAGCCTTTCTACATACAATACACCTAGAGCAATGTTTTTGAACATCCTTTTTCATTTTGGGCCAATAAAAGTGTTCATGTAAGATAGACAAAGTCTTATCTCTTCCAAAATGACCCATGAGTCCTCCCTCATAACTCTCCCTAAGTAGTAGATCTCTTAAAGAGCTTCTTGGAATACAAAGTCTATTGGCTTTAAAAAGATAGCCATCTAAAATGTAGAAGCCCTTATGAGATGTCGAAGTGGAAGATGAGTTAAAGATATTTGAAAAGTCAAGATCATTTGGGTACAAAGACCTAATTTCATCAAGCCCAATAACTTTGGCTCCTAGAGAGGTAAGTAAAGAGTGCCTCCTAGATAAAGCATTAGCCACAGTATTGGTTTTACCATTCTTATACTTGATGACATAAGGAAATTGTTCCAAATACTCAACCCACTTAGCATGTCTTTTATTTAACTTATGTTGCCCTTTTATGAATTTCAAAGATTGGTGATCACTATGTATCACAAACTCTTTTGGGATTAAGTAGTGCTCCCAAGTTTGTAGGGCTCTAATTAATGCATAGAATTCCTTATCATATGTGGGATAGTTAATAGTGGCCCTATTAAGTTTTTCACTAAAGAAAGCAATGGGGTGACCTTCTTGTAAAAGCACAGCTCCTATGCCCACATTTGATGCATCACACTCAAGCTCAAAGGTTTTAGAAAAATTTGGAAGTTTTAAAATTGGAGCATGAGTGAGCCTATCTTTAAGATCTTGAAAGACTTTTTCTTTCCTAGGCCCCCATACAAAAGAAACATTCTTTTTAACCAACTCATTTAGAGGGGAGGCTAAGGTTGAAAAATCTTTCACAAATCTCCTATAGAAACTTGCGAGACCATGGAAACTTCTTACTTCACTCACATTTTTCGGTGTAGGCCAATCTTGGATTGCCTTAACCTTAGAGTGATCTACATCAACACCTTTAGAACTAACTACAAAACCAATAAAGACAATGGTATCCATGCCAAAAGAACATTTTTCAAAGTTAGCATAAAGATTGTTTGTTCTCAAGGCAAGCATAACTTGTCTTAGGTGGATTAGATGAGAGGTCATGGACTTTGAGTACACAAGAATGTCATCAAAGTATACCACAACAAAATGCCTTATGAAATCCCTTAAAACATGGTTCATAAGTCTCATGAAGGTACTTGGTGCATTAGTTAGGCCAAAAGGCATCACTAACCACTCAAAAAGGCCAAGCTTGGTTTTAAAAGCGGCTTTCCATTCATCTCCTTCTTTTATTCTAATTTGGTGGTAGCCACTTTTAAGATCAATCTTGGAGAAGATTGTAGATCCACTAAGCTCATCTAACATGTCATCAAGCCTAGGTATGGGATGCCTATACTTGATGGTGATGTTATTAATGGCTCTACAATCCGTACACATTCTCCATGAACCATCTTTCTTGGGTACAAGTAAAACCGATAATGCGCAAGGGCTTAAACTTTCTTTAATCCAAACTTTGGAAAGTAGTTCATTCACTTGGTTTTCTATTTCTAAACTTTCCTTAGGGTTTCATCTATAGGCAGGTCTATTTGGCAAACTAGCCCCAGGAATAAGGTCTATTTGATGCTCAATGCCTTTAATAGGAGGTAACCCTTTTGGAATGTCTTTTGGGAAGAGGTCTTTAAATTCCTGTAAGATATTTTGGATCCCTTTGGGCAAAGGGGGAGGAGAGGTGCCCATAGAACACAAGGAAGTGTTAGGGATATCTTTTGGATATATGATCAAGCAATGCTTTTGTGAAAACATGGCATGTTTCACATCATATTTTGTTGCGAAGAGATTAGGTTAGGAGTCATTATAGACAATAACTCCTTTCCCTTTATTGTCTTTTTTGTTTTTCTTTGGTTTTTCTAAACTCATATCGGAAGAAGATCCTAACTCTTTTTCTCTCTTAGCTTCCATTTGGATTTGGTCTTTCGCTACTTGTTGTGGAGTTAGAGGATGTAATACTATCTTCTTACCATCTAGTTTAAATGTGAGGGTGTTAGTGAACCCCTTATGAAGGACCTTTCTATTAAATTGCCAAGGCCTTCCTAATAGTATATGGGTTGATTCCATAGGCACTACATCATATTTGACTTCATCTCTATATGTGCCTATGGTGAAGTTTATTAGGACTTGCTTATTGACTACCATTTCCTCTTTTTCATTTAACCATTGTAATTTGTAGGGACTTGGGTGATCTATAAGCTCTAATCCCATCTTTTTGACTAGTCTTAGGCTTGCAACATTTGCACAACTCCCACTATCAACAATGAGAGAACATAATTTGTCATTAATGTAACATCTTGTATAAAAGATGTTCTCTCTTTGTGTTGTGTCATCGAGTTTTACATGACTACCAAGCAATCTTCTAATCATGTATAACTCACCATCATCCCCTAAAATGTGCTCACTGTCACTGGAATCACTACTAGAGTCATCACTTGAATAGTGAGAATCAGAATTAGACTCTGATTGACTTGAGTAGGTTCCATTAGTTTTTAAAATCATTGTTCTTTTTGTTGGACAGTCCGAAGCAATGTGTCCTCTTCCAAGGCACTTAAAACATTTTATGGAAGAAGATCTAGGGGATTGTGGTTTTGATGATGGTTCATGCTTATCATGTTGATTCCTAAAGACTTTGCCATTTTTGTGTAACTCGCTTTGGGGTTTGGAGGAGGAAGCGCCCACTTCTCTCTCTCTAGGGTTTCTCTCAAACTTATCCTTATTTTCTACCCATCTTGACTTATAGGCTCTATTGTTATCCCCACTATAGGCTTCTCTTTCCTTAAATTAGTTTTCTACTTTGGTGCATTGGTGGAGTAATTCTTCTATATTCACATGTGGAAGAAGTTCTACCCTATTTTTGATGTTCCTATTAAGCCCATGTAAGAACCTATGCATTAGGGTTTCCTCATCCTCTTCTAGATTGGCTCTAATCATGGCTATCTCTAAGGCTTTATAGTAGTCTTCTACACATTTGGAGCCTTGTGTGAGCCTATTAAGCTTTGCTAATAGTTCACCCCAATAATAGTTAGGAACATATCTTTTCCTAAGGAGAGCTTTTAAGTCTACCCAATCATCTATGGAAGGGAAGTTGTCTCTTTTTCTCTCCTTACAAATTTGGGTCCACCAAACTAGGGCATAATTTTGGAAAGAAAGAGTTGCAATCCTAACTTTTTTTTCATCTTTTACTTGATGAGAGTTGAATATTTGTTCTACTCTCATCTCCCACTCTAAGTAAGCTTCAATGTCACTCTTGCCATTGAATGGGGGAATTTCTAACTTTACTTCTCTGAAGCCTATGTCATCCCTTCTATGTTCATGGTGCCTTCTTTGTCTTGTTTCTTCCTCATTATCACTAGTGTTATGTCTTTGATTTCTTTGTCTATGCCTAGTTCTAGGGGGTTCATTATGCTCAAGATTGGTTAGCCTAGCATTAATATTGTTTAAGCTATCCATTATGTTATGAAGCATGGTTTTGTTCTCCCTATCACTAGATGACATCTTTTAATGTTGTCAAAGAAATTCAAGACAAAAACAAAGTATGTATAGACAAGCTAGTCGAGGAAGATGAATGCAATACAAGTGAAAGAAACACCTCAACAATCCTAAAATATCAATACTAGGTTTCTATCCTCAGGGAAAAACAATGTCCTAGGTTGTCTTTAACTAGGTTAGTCCTATGTTACTTATGGAAATTGATCCGGTCCCAACACCGGCCCCCAAGAGCATGGTTTTAATGCTTTGCCAGATCAGCATTTCAAACAGAAGAAGTACGTTTCAAATACCTTATAATTACTTTTATAACAGAGTACATACCGACAGGGCACGTTACTCCGCCAAGGCATGTAACTCCGCCAGGGCACGTAACTTCGCCAGTGCACGTTACTCCGCCAAAGCTTATTACTCCGCCAAAATGGAAAATATTGAAAATCTTATGCATAAAGCATTTCCAATGCATACCACTCTGCCAAGCCATAGGCTCAATACAGGCGGAATACTGAAATTCCCATATTGCGAAGCGAGCCCATACTTATAACCCCGACACGAGATTGACTCTGTCTTGAGAGGTTGAAAATGGAAATCACGTTGTCACGCATAAAAGGGAACAATGAATAAAATAATAAAGCATTAACGCTTTCCAAGTAAGTGGAAATACCCACTACAGTGATGGTGCTCGTGAACGGCACAGGGACCCACTACCTTTCTTGCATTATGCCTGAAAACAAGGAACGGGTCCTACCAATAATAGAGCACTAGTAACAGGTATATAAACCTCAGCAAAAAGGTATAAGGGGGGATCCCCTAATTCTGAACCTTACACTCATACTTGCATAACTCTCTCATATTTGCTTTCTAAGTCTAATAGTATTCCATAATACTGACTTGAGCGTCGGAGAATAATTGCAGGTACAACCACCAATTGTGTCAAGGCAAAGGAGGCCACTTCAGGCGGACTGCTACACCGCCATAGAGTGCACTGTACTACGCCCAACGTACAAAAGCACTCCGTATTTATATCTGTATAAGAACCTCCTCATACCAGATTTTATCTTACATGTACATTTTGAATTGTTTGACAATCACACCTTTACACCCCCTGTAAAGAACAGTTCATTAGCACGCCCAGTGGGACCTGTAAATTTGGTAATCCCACTATCCTTGATCAGTTCCATTACATTCGTCATCAATGGAAACACCAGGACCAGAAGTGCAGACAGAGGATTCTCCTCCACGCAATCCTAGACGTCTCAACTTTGATAATGATGCTCACAAAAAGGCAACGCGTGTTGACTCTCCAGATCCGAGAGATGACATGATCAGAATGCTGAGAGAAGAAATTGTAGAGCTTCGTCGTGAAAAGGCGAATCCCATGCACGAGAGAGCGGGTCCTGTAAACCAGCCGCGCCATGAATCGCATGTACAGGAGGAATCGAGTACTCCAAATTACTCTCGCATCCCTACTTACATGGAAGAGCAACGAAGCCTTCCACTGGCAAATGCTCAACATCATGAGGGAAGAAGAGCAGTTTTAAATGCATCCCCCTCGGGATACAAGATGAGTATCCCATTTTCCAAAAGACTCATGAATGTGCATGTCCCCAGACATTTGCAAACTATGCAGCCCATTTCCATAGGAAAATACACTGGGGAAACAGATCCTTCTAAGCATTTAGATGATTACATCTATGAAGCTATGTTCTTAGGTGCGGAAGAAGATGTCATGTGCAGAATGTTCCCCAGGACCCTCACAGGTGAAGCTCTTAGCTGGTTCAAGAGTTTACCTTCAGGTTCCATCGATTCATGGGAGGACTTGGCCACAGCTTTTGGCAGCCACTTTGTAATCTCTAGGGATGCGCCTAGAACCTCCCATACCTTGGCTCAGATCAAGCAAGGTGACAAAGAGTCTCTAAAGGATTTCCTGAAGAGATTTTATAAAGAGGCGGCCATGGTCCCTGACTTGACAGAAGCAATCCAGTTGAATATCCTCATCGAGGCCATGCAGCCGAAATCGCCCTTTGCTTTGTCGTTGGCAAAAGGACCTCCATCCACCATGGAGGAGTTTCGCAGGAAAGCATCCAAGTATGTAGGTATTGAGATGCACCTGGAAGCCACTGCATCTCGCAATAAACCGCCCACTTCAGCCCCACATCATGACAAAGATAAAGAAAAATCATCCAGGAATGACAAGTTCCCTCAGAAAGATAAGGCGGGGAATCAACCCTTCAAACAGCAAGATAGACGTGTGTTCAATTTTGCTTATTATGCACCCCTGAACACGACATATGAGCAAATCTTACGTGAAATAGGATGGACTACCCTCAACGTTTACGAGATTCAACGTCCATCTCCACTCAGACGTGGTGGGAATCCAAAGAAATATTGTGAGTTCCACGAATCAGTTGGCCATACCACGGAGGAGTACAAGCAACTCAAAAACACCATCGAGGTGCTTATTCATGAAGGCAAACTGAAACACTATTTGTTTAAGGGTAAATCTCATGATGAGCCAGAGAAGTTTGAGAAACGGCCTCGTGATCGTTCTCCGGATCCTGATAATACTCGGGAGCCAAAACGCACAGCGGCAACAGAAAAACAAAAGAGTGTCTTTCTGGAGTCCGCCCAAAAAGAACCAAGCCCTGAACCTAGATCACGGGGCAAAAGACAGGTGGTAGATATGATTGCTGGAGGCTTCGCCGGGGGCGGACCCTTAAACACCGCCAGGAAAAATCATCATCGTATGATCTTGTCTGTGCAAGGCAAGAGCAAAGAATATCGCCCATTTAGGAATGGGGTTCAGACTCCGCCTATTACCTTCACAGACGACGATTTTGGCCCCACTATCCCTGAAGGAGATGACACAGTAGTGATTATTGCAGTAATCGCTAATATAGATGTAAAACGCATCCTAATTGATCAGGGAAGTTCCTGCGATGTTATCTTTTATGACTGTTTTAAACGCATGGGCTTAACTGATGCAGATTTGCAGCCATATACGCAGGACCTTATAGCCTTCAATGGCGCCAAATAGTCCACCAAAGGCTACTTGGACACGAGAATTACTTTTGATGGTGAACCTGGAGCAAGGACTGTGAAATCCAGGATTCTTGTCATTGATGTGAAATCTCCATACAATGGCATCATTGGGCGGCCTACCCTGAATGCCATGGAAGCCATCGTTTCAACCCCCCACTTGTTAATCAAGTTCATTGACAAAGATAATCAAGTCTCATCTGTAAGGGGTGACCAAGAAATGGCTCGCTATTGCTACAATTTGAGTCTTAACATGGTGAAGCTTGAAGCCGTGACTAAGAAAAGAAAGTTGAATAAAGGGAGCAGTGCGGCGACGTTCGTCAATTTGGTGGATCTTGACCCCAGGGCGGAGTCTTCTATAGACCCACTGAACCCTTTGAAACCAACTCCTGATGGCGGTTCCAAGTCTATTATTTTGGGTAGCACCCCGAAACAGATTATAAACATCAATGACAAGCTTGAGGCTAACATGGAGGCAAAACTAATTGCACTCCTCCATGAGTATAAAGAAATTTTCGCATAGACCGCTGCAGACATGCCTGGCATGGATCCCAACTTTTGCTGTCACCGCCTGGCGGTGTACCCTGAAACTAAGCCTGTAGCACAAAAGAAACGGCGTATGGGTCCTGCTAAGCAAAAAGCTACTTGTGAGCAAACAGAGGAACTCCTCAAGGCGGGGTTCATCAGGGAACTCCGTTACTCCTCCTGGTTGTCTAACGTGGTCATGGTACAGAAAGCCAATGGCAAGTGGCGTATGTGTATAGACTATATTGATTTGAATAAATGTTGTCCCAAAGATCCATACCCTCTCCCCAACATTGATAGATTGGTTGACGATTCCTCAGGATACAAGTATCTATCTTTTATGGATGCTTACTCCGGGTACAACCAAATTCCAATGTGTGAGGAGGATCAAGAGAAGACAGCGTTTGTTAACGATAAAGGAGTCTTTTGCTACAACGTCATGCCATTTGGGTTAAAAAACGCCGGGACAATCTACCAGCGCATGATCAACAAAGTTTTTGAGGGTATGCACACAAAGCTGGTAGAAGTTTATATTGATGATATTATTGCCAAGACCCCAGAAGGAGGGGACCATGTTGAAGATCTACGCCTCATTTTTCAACGCCTAAAACAATACGATATGAGGCTCAACCCTTTGAAATGCACATTCGCTGTCCCTGGTGGCAAATTTTTGGGCTTCATGTTGACACAAAGAGGTATAGAGGCTAATCCTGATAAATGCCGCGTTATCCAAGAGTTGCAGAGCCCTAAAACACTAAAAGAGGTACAATCCCTCAACGGCAAAATCGCTGCTCTAGCACGATTCATGCCAAAAATGGCTCATCGCTCTCTTCCCTTGTACAAAATGTTGAAAAAAGACAAGAAATTCAGTTGGGGCCCAGAGCAAGAGGCGGCTTTCCAAAGCTTGAAAAATGTCTTGGCCAGCCCTCCAATCCTGGTAAGACCAAGCCCAGGTGAGCAACTCATTGTTTATTTGTCTGTTTCAGATAAGGCTTTAGCGGTAGCTTTGGTCAAGGAGAGAGTTGAAGGCCAACGACCGGTGTACTTCACCGGTAAAACATTGCATGGGGCAGAATGCCGATATCAGAAGATTGAAAAGGCAGCACTTACAGTTGTTTGGGCCTCACGACGCTTAAGACCATACTTTCATGCCCATCCTATCTTGATTCGCACAGACTTGCCACTCCGTACTATATTGTTCAAACCAGAGCTGGCTGGAAGAATGATCAAATGGGCCGTAGAACTCTCTGAATTCGACATATCCTATGAACCAAGAACTGCTATCAAGGCACAAGTCCTAGCAGACTTTGTAGTTGAGTTAACAGGCTCTAGCCTAGATGCAGATCATTCACATTGGACAATATACGTTGATGGATCTTTAAATAGCAAAGGATATGGAGCAGGAATTGTTGTGGAAAGTGATGACGGGGTACATCTCGAAATTTCATTACACTTCACCTTCACTACGTCTAACAATCAGGCGGAGTACGAAGCCTGCTTAGCCGGACTCAGAGCAGCACAAGATATTGGGGCCAAAACTGTCACCTTATGCAGTGATTCTCAATTAGTCATCTCGCAAATTCTTGGCGAGTATCAGGCTAAAGAACCTTTGCTGCAACAATATCTAAACTGTGTTCATGAGTTAAAGCAACGCTTCGACGAAGTCACTTTCAAACATGTACCCCGTGAAGAAAATACACGTGCTGATATCCTCTCCAGGTTGGCCAGCACAAAGAAGGCAGGATGCACCACTACGGTTGTACAAAGTACCTTGGTGGAGCCAAGTATTTCCTCTCCATCCTCAACATGCATGATTAAAATCCGTTCCTTTGATGACAATTCTTGGGTAGCACCGATAGTTCGTTACCTTGTCAATGGGCAATTACCCACGGATGATCTTGAGCGATGAAAACTAAAGAAAGAAGCACCTTATTATACGTTCCTGGACGGACAGTTATACCGCCTAGGAATTTCTGTTCCATACTTAATATGCATAAACAAAAATGAGGTGCAAGCTGTTTTAGAAGAAGTCCATGAAGGACAGTGTGGACACCATCCAGGGGCACATAGTCTAATGCGAAAAATACTCAGGGCAGGGTATTAGTGGCCCACCCTGAAGCATGACGCCGCCTCATATGTTCAAAAATGCGATCAATGTCAACGATTCGCAAATCTTCACCACACTCCAGCGGAAGAAATGTCATCATCAATAACGCCTTGGCCTTTCTATCAATGGGGCATGGATATCTTGGGTCCATTCCCAACTGCGCCCGGCGGTATCAAATACTTGATAGTTGGCGTTGATTACTTCACCAAATGGATTGAAGCCGAGGCAGTGGTGCATATTACATCAGCCAGGACTCGCAGATTCGTATATGAAAATATCATTGCACGTTTTGGAGTCCCTGGACGCATAGTAACTGATAATGGCACCCAATTCACAGATCGTAAGTTCACTGAACTCTTAGAAAACCTCAGCATTACGCAGATTTTCTCTTCTGTGGAACATCCTCAAACTAATGGCCAAGCTGAAGTTGCCAACAGAGAAATCTTGAAAGGCCTTAAGAAACGCCTTGGTGAAGCAAAGGGAGATTGGGTAAATCAATTATGCCACGTTTTATGGGCATATAGAACAACCCCTCACTCCACCATAAATGAATCTCCATATCGGCTAACATATGGAGTCGAGGCTGTTATTCCCATTGAATTAGTAGCCCCTTCAGCTCGAGTCCTCCATTTCAACAAAGAAGCCAATCAAAAGAACCTCGCCCATGAACTCGAGGTCTTGGCGGAGTTAAGAGAGGAAGCCTTCGTGAGGGACCAAGCTGTTAAAGCAAAGGCCGCCAAACGGTATAACATACGTGTTTCTGAACGCCATTTCAAAGAAGGAGATTTGGTCTTGAGAAGGGCCAATATCGGTAACAAATTTACACACCAAGGCAAATTGGCGCCAACATGGGAAGGTCCATACTGAGTCATCGAAATTCTGGGCAAAGGCACATACCGCCTAGAAAACTTAGATGGCACTCCGGTCAGGAATAAATGGAACATTTTAAATTTACGCATATATTACATCTAGTTGGGTAATACGGTATGATCTCTCTCCTAACTTAAGGTTCTTCCCAAATGGGCTTTCCTTGAAAAGGTTCTGATGAGACATACCCCAACTCAGCTCTTTATGTAGTTCCATCATTAATAAGATTCCTTCCTACATTTAATCTTCATTTTAACTTTCAGTTAATTATCCATGGCAGAACTTGTTCCCATGCAGATAAGACACCGGCTCCAACAATTGAAGCATAAAAGCATAACTCTTTATTCCATAAAGATCATCCAACATGCAACAAAGCTTCACAAACGGAGTCAAAAAACTCCTTGGGGGGAAAGGATTGGTGTCACAGCTATATGCTGCACCATACTAACCCTAAGGTCCAAAAAACTCCTTGGGGGGAAAGGATTGGTGTCACAGCTATATGCTGCACCATACCGACCCCAAGGTCCAAAAAACTCCTTGGGGGGAAAGGATTGGTGTCACAACTATATGCTGCACCATACCGACCCCAAGGTCCAGCAGACTTCCTGTGGAAAGGATTGGTGTCACAGCTTATGCTGCACCATACCAACCCTGGATTCAACAATTTTCACTTGATCAGGAGATACACCCCAATTCAAATTCAAAGGGATGAACGCTCCATCCAAACCCTTACTCCGCCCAAATGCTAATATTTCGCGGAGTACATAATCAACAAACTCAAGCACTATCAACAAGTTCAAGTAAGTATAATACTTGTAAAAATTATGCTTCATTGAAATTCTTAAGAGGCTACTCCGCCTCATTACAGAATCTACTTCATTGAAATTCTTAAGAGGCTACTCCGCCTCATTACAGAATTTACTTCATTGAAATTCTTAAGAGGCTACTCCGCCTCATTACAGAATCTACTTCATTGAAATTCTTAAGAGGCTACTCCGCCTCATTACATAATTTACTTCATTGAAATTCTTAAGAGGCTACTCCGCCTCATTACAGAATTTACTCCATTGAAATTCTTAAGAGGCTACCCCGCCTCATTACAGAATTTACTCCATTGAAATTCTTAAGAGGCTACTCCGCCTCATCACAGAATTTACTTCATTAAATTCCCAAAAAGGTTATTCCACCTCGTTATACTTAATCATATTTCATTAAGTCCTCAAACGATTACTCTGCCTTATTAATAGCTTTCTACAAGGCACAAATCCTACGGACTCAGACATCGTTTATATGAACAAGTATAGATTTACAGAAAATATACTTTATTAAATATTGTCAAAGATTGATAAGGGATCCAGAGCCTATCCTGGAACAAAGCAATATTATTAAAGTGCAAAAAACAAAATTTACAAAGAAACCCTGGAGCCAATCTTTAAGATTCGGGTGGCACTCCTTCTTGGTGGGCGGAGCTAGGCTGACACTCACTGGGTTTGGACAAACTTTGTGAGGAGGGCAAGTCCGCCAGAACATACTCTACATTAGGCGCAGGAACATGACCCCCCTGAACAGGCACCATCAATTCACCGTTGATAAACTCATAATAAGGATGAATGCCTGCAGTGTTGAGAGCAACGCCTGGGTTGCGATGACGGAGTTGCCGAACAGCCATGCTGAAAGCATCATCAATTGCCGCCTCAGCTGCATCCAAAGCCGATTGTAATTCCTTATCAAGCCGTTTATTGGCGGCATCTGAAATGGCTTTCTCAGCTTTCAGCTCTTCGACCTGTTTTTCGAGGTCACTGTATGCAGTGGCTGCTTGATCCAACTCCGCAGCCCAGGCGTCTTCAGCAAGAGTCTTACTAGTTTCAAAGGAAACCAGTCTCTGCTGAACTTCACTCACATCCTCGCCCAGTTTTTGGTTCTGCTGATTCAAATCTAAAACTTGTTGTTTTAGCAGAACATTGTCAGCCTTCACCTGGGTCAGCTTGCCCACCTCTTCGCCTAGTTTCGTATTCTGCTCTTTCAAACCCGAAACTTGCTTTTCCAGCAAGGCCTTATCAGCTCTCACCCGGGCCAACTCTTCCTCCAGCTTCTTCTTGTCAGAGTCGGCGGTGTCAAGGTGTTTATCTTTAGCCTTGATCACCTCTGACAATTGTTCATTGTCATGCTCCAAGCTGCGAATTTTTTCAACAGAATCATGATATGATTCTTGAAACATGGCAGCCTCCGCAGCTACTTCCGCAATATGGGGTAGCGAAGCAAGGAAACCATCAATTTCAGCAAGATGCCACCTTGCAGCAGCAGTGGCATCTGCAACGTCCTCGAAGTCGATATCTGGGCGGAGGATGAAGTCCGGATCACGCCTCTCTGACTGGCGGGATCCCACATTTGTGAAATACAGGAAAGGGTTCAGACGAGACCCCGCCAGAGGCAAAGAGATGGATCGCCTAGATGGCTCCCCTGGAACATTGACGAGGAAAACTGCTGTTCCTCGAGCAGTCAAGTCCAGGGCAGGACTCTCAGCTTGGCGAAGTGGAGAAGCTTGAATTCCCTCCGTCTCCTCTCCCATAACATCTTCTTCAAGGGCGCCCTCCACACCGCCCAGTTTAGCAGTGACAGCCACAGCTGATGGCTCTAGAATCTCTTCCACTTCAATAGTAGCATCAGATGATTCCCCTTCCCCTACCTTCCCCTTGCCCTTGTTCTTCCTCTTTTGCAAGGGTTGGGGGTCCTCTTCCTCCACCTCGATAGTTTCTGGTTCCTGGCGTTTTTTAGATCGCCTTTCAACATCAACTGTCGAGGGCCCTGCACCACCCTCCAACATCACTACATTGGTGGATGCAGGAAAAGGAAGAGTCCTCATTAGAGCTGCAGCCAAATTCCTCTGAGGCTGCACGTTGTTTTCCGCATCAATTTCCTGGCGGCTCATACAGATTTGCTTGATACGCTCTATCCCAGGAAATTCAGCGATCTCTCCTGCAAAATAATATACATAAATACGATTAGAAGCTGCAGGAAAAAACAGAAGTAATATTCAAGCAACAAGTCTTAAAGCATTACTTAAATATCCTTCAGCATCCCGCCCAAGCAGCCTTCGGCACAGAATCTGCTTATGGGCGGAGTTATACTCCTTCAGGGTCCAGAGTACTTCCACGGAGGTAGCTGACAGGGCACTCTCCTCAACTTCATAAGCTTGTTTGGTCAGGAGGAAGTGCTCGTGTGTCCACGCCACTGGGAATTTATCAATCCCCTCCCTACTCCGCCAAAAGACGGACTTGTTCTTCCTAACAGAAACTTTTACAAAGCTCATTCTGAAATGAAGTCCGCCTTCTTTGGCAGAGTCAGCAAACGCCTTAAAATTTACAATCTTCAGCTCCGCCCGAAGAGTTACAAAACCCATGCCGCCAGTTTTCGCATTCACTCGCCTCATGATGCGGCAAAAAGCAAACAACAACGCCACAGTAGGCGTGAACTCCAGATGTTTAGCTAGCACTTCAAAGCTGCGGACTATTCCCCATCCATTAGGGTGCAGCTGAGAGGGGGCGCAATCCAGGAACCTGAGTACGCCCATCTGGAATTTATTCAATGGAAATCGCACCCCCAACTGAGTAAACAGGATATCGTACATATATAAAGTACGCTCATCCTGAGGACGATGGGAAATACGTTCAAACGTCTTGGGCGAACGGACGATGAGCCTCCTTTCAAACCTCTCATCCTTCCAGATAGGAACTGACAACTCCATTACTCCACCACTTATCGTCGCATAACGAGAAGAAGCTTCTTTAACGTCTTCCTCAACCCAACAATAGGGATCAGTCTCAAGCATCTTTGTCCAATCTAACCCATGCAGCACAACATTCTGACATTCTGCCATTGTTATCACTTGTATTTGAGGAATACCTCCTGCTACAAACGAATGTACAGCATTACTAAAACACTCCATGCTGCTGTAAAATGTTGAATCCCTCCCAGTATAGAAGCCCTCATCTTCACTCTTAATATCCGAAAACATAGGGTGAACAGAAACCCTAGAGCACGACTCTGACTCTTTTCCTCTCATCCTCGTTTCAACAAACACATATATAAAGAAAACAGAACCAACCCAATAACAACAAAGACAGAGAACAGAGGAAGAAGAAAGTTACCTTAAAATCTCTAAAGAAGATGAACTGGCAACAACAAACGACTCGCGAGAAAGTAGCGTTCCAAAGGCAGTTTCAGCACAAACATTTCCTCTCCTAAGAGTTTACCTATTTATAGGCATGGCTTGGGGGGAAATAAACGAAACCTCAAAAATTTCAGAAAGGCGCTTATGGCCGTTGGATGAATCTCACTGACGATTCCTTTAATTCTGAAACCGATAGATGAATCTTAAGGCAGGAATTTCCTGGGCCGCATTTTCAAAATCCAAGGCCCACGGTAATAACCTCGAAAACGTATCTCAACTGCCATCCCACGCATTTATGTCCCATCATTGGAATGGCAATCGTTACGAGGGCATACGTGGCAATGAGAGATTGAAGCGGCAAAACGCAGTTTCGAGACGCTTTAATGACGGGCGTGGCAAGTAATGACAAAAACAATAAATGCATGAAAACACTTGTCCATAAATTCGGAACTAGCAAACACCGCCTAAACCCATGCCTATAAAAGCTTAACTTAAGTGTTATAGCTTATTAAAGTGACTCCGCCAGTCACTATAACAAGCTAGGGGGCAGATGATCCGGTCCCAACACCGGCCCCCAAGAGCATGGTTTTAATGCTTTGCCAGATCAGCATTTCAAACAGAAGAAGTACGTTTCAAATACCTTATAATTACTTTTATAACGGAGTACATACCACCAGGGCACGTTACTCCGCCAAGGCATGTTACTCCGCCAAGGCATGTAACTCCGCCAGGGCACGTAACTTCGCCAGTGCACGTTGTAACACCCTAAAAATAGGGGTCAATTTTTCGCAAAACATACCCGGATCTATCAAAATCCACTCTCATATATGAAGATATGAGAGCTGGTCCCATGGCCAAGGAGAAAAGGAAAGGGAAACAAATGCAAATAAAATCTTTTGCAGCGGAAAGTAACAACGCCTGAGCGATCCCATAAATAGCATGCATTCGCTCAAGCGAGATCCAAAACCGCTTGAGCGAGACAGCACAATTCGCTCGGGCGAATTCCCCTTCTATTGAGCGAAACCAATATCAAAGCCTTCCCAAACAACATACTCGCTGGAGCGGGGAATCACTCGCTGAAGCGAGAAGCCACTCGGCATTCAATCACTCGGGAAACCGAGACATTCACTCACTCGGTAAACGATCAGGTCTAGTCGGAATTCATGCCTAAGTCCTCTCGGAATTTAATATCTTAGCCCACTCAGCATAATGGGGTTCCACCACTCGGGAACTACCCCAACAGTTACCTCACTCGGCAACCCATAACTTAGTCTCTTAATTTTATTCACAATGTCAACATAAAAATCCACTCGGGAATTGAGGGTATTCCTACTCGGATTCTATAAGCCCTCACTCGGAATATCTCCAATCAAAGGCCACTCGGTATAATTCAACCTCGAGTCACTCGGTAAACATCAACCACTTAGCACTCGGTATATTGAACTCCATCACTCGGGGAATACATAGGCTTCCTCTCGGCCATAAATTACTCAGTTTAAGCATTCTTAACCAACTCATCATCAGAGTGGTATTCCACTCGGTAACTAATATCATTGCCGACCAATACTCGTTCGGCCACACGCTCGGCATTCATGCCTATTCTCACTCGGATAATACCTTAACCATTCATTGCTCAGAAATAGTCTACACAATCAATTCCACTCGGAATAATCCAAACTTCTCAACACTCAGAGGAATTTCCCAAGTATTTCGCTCGGACATATGAATCACTTAACCACTCAGGGAAACCAATAAGTCAAGTCCCACTCGGACTCATCCCATGCTTAAACACTCGGAATACATATTACCCTATTCACTCGGAATGGGTCCCCATATTCACTCAGGATACATTCATAATTCATACACTTAAATATAACCAATCTGAGTCATTACAACAACACTCCTCTTGAAAGAGGATCACTCGGATTACTCGAATCATTCCCCACTCGGGGTTCACCATATATTCTTCACTCGGAATCCACAAGAACCATTAACACACAGAAAGAGGCTCACACATGGGTTACACTCGGATAAGGAGTCCCATTCATAAGACTCACTCGGAAAAGCATCTAAGCCACTCATATTTCACTCCGGATTCATTAACTTAGAAATATTCATACATCATCATTTCTTAGTCAGTGAAAGGCATCAATTCAACATAAATACTTATATACATATCTATCCATTTATTCACTCGGAAAAGCACCAAACCTCTGATATTTCACTCCTTAAACACCATTATATTTCAGTCGGTAAGAAGCATCAAATCAACATAAACCTCATACATCAATGTACTCTCTGCTTTCCAAAGCCGACTACCTACTCAGTATTACTCAACACGAATATATATTCGTGTTATCCTTAAAACATAAACCTACATACAGACACTCGGATTATCCATCATCTTAACATGATTTATCATTGTTAATCCTAAACCAATTCCAATACATAATGCCCACATAAAACATATATACATACCAATAGGAGTTTACACTCGGATAATGTTAACTTAACTTTATTCATTCACTAACATCCATTATCCAGTACATTTACATGATTTCAATGTAAATCTTGTATATACACACTCGGATCCAATACATATAATTGCATTTCATTGTACAACAGGTTATATTAGTCAACCAAGGCTTTAATACAATGATTGCACTCGGTACATTACATTACTCATACAGCCTCATCATAAATACCCATCACTCGGGTTTAAGGCCATCATAACATTCCAAACCGACCTGCAAACACTAAAAAATGGTGTAGGGGTGAGCATTACATATTAAATGACAGATATTGGCTCGGATTAATCATAGAATCCATAACATGTCTTAACACATACATTAATCAGCTCAACATTCACTGCCATTCAACATAAACAATCACAAACGTTCTCAATCGGGTTTCTTACCCCTTCCACTCGGCTATAAAGCCTAATATCCTCGTCAATAATATAATCCCTCAATCGGATTTCACCTCAAGTCTACCCCAAGACTATATCAACAATACTCATAGTCCGAGCCATGCTCAAGGAGTCTGTCCGAGTCTAGCTCCAGGACTGATACGTATTCAACACATGTGTCATCTGGTTGCCGATCGGTATAAAAATTCAACGCATTCCAATGGCAAATCGGATGCATACGGTTTCATTCACTTGGCGTTCAACGCCAATGCACTCGGCATTTCATCAAGCGTCTCATTTCACGCTTAATGCCCCAGGCACTGCCCGAGTCCAACCCGGGTCTTTTCATCACAATCAACATTAGGACCACGTCCTCTTCACTCGGGATCACACCCTCGTGGCACCCCGCAAGGTGTTCATATTCAATAACACAATAACACGTATGCATATAAAATTCAACTCATATTCATTCGATTGCCCACTCGGAAATCTGCGTTCAACATTAAATTCACTCGGCAACTCAACAACAGTCAGATGACTCGGCTTATACCACATTCACTCGGCAATCCTATGCCATCCACTCGGCAATCACTATGCTATCAACTCGGATTATCATCGATTCACTCGGATTTATCCTCTATTCACTCTGATTTATCCTTTACAGCAAGCATTTCATGCTTTCCTCCATAAAGTCCACTCGACATTCATCATAACAGTCCCCATACATGCATTTATCACAAGTATATGCATGAACAAGCATCATACGCATTTAATCATACCATCACAAATATAAGGACCAATAACCGTCACACAATGCACTCAGCATCAACGTAATATGCATCTCAAGCATCACAACATAATCATTATACATCATATGGACAAATAAGCATGCACCATGCAGCAACAATTAATCATACAACCGGGTTCAACTCATCAACAGCACATAATACACATCAAGCACAACACAATACAATTATGTCACCCGGAAATCCATCCATAAGCCATGCATTTGAGATGCAAAGCTCCCCGTACCTGGAATGAAGCTTCTAAAAGTCACATGGACACTCGACCCAGCCACAGCAGCACTCTACTCGGCTTTCTAAACGTGGGAAGAGCCAATATAATTTTCACACAAGCCTCAAAGCCACCTAGTCAGTGGAGAAGCTCCCAAGCTCAACACAAACTATACCATACTCTCGATCAGCACTGCTCTCACCACCATGGAGGACAACCAACTTTCATGCATGTCTTTTCTTCACAACAGCACCATACACCTTCAACAATAGTGAAGGACCACCACACCTCCATGCAACATGCATGTTTTCATCTTCACAACACAGTGGACCATCTTGCATCCATAACTGAGGCACCCAGGGACTGCTACAGCTTCCAACCAAGGCACAACCAGCCCATCACATAGAGAAAAATGAAGAGGAAACACCAGGGAACAGGGAAGGATAAAAGGGCCTAAACCCAGCCTCCACACACGGCCATATCTGTTCCTCAACACCACACAATTCCACTAGAATTCTATACCATACATAAGTGGAAGTAGAAGATAAAAGGGAGGAAGAAGATGAAGCAGAAGCTCCAACAAGTTCTAGAAAGAAGAAGGAGCGTTTCTCTCATTAGAACATGCACTCCCAAGGAATAGGGAGAGAGTGAGAAGAAAAACATGCAACCAAGGCCTTATCATCTCAGCCTCATCACACTCATCACAACATCCCATCCTCATTTAATGCAAGTCCATCAACATTTAACGCCAATTCTCTCAACAATGATTACACAAACACCACGTGGACAAGGAAGGAGAGAAAACCAGACCCATTTGACCATCAAGGCACATGAGTCATCACTATGGGGACCACACAGAAAAAGAAAAGAGAAAAGGGAAACCGGGCCCTACAATGATCCAAGAGCACCAGTGGTCCCTCATAAATCAATTGCCTCGCCTGAGCGAATGCTACCCTTAAGATCCTTCGCTCGGGCGGATTTCATTCAGCAACTGATTCCCTTCGCCCTCGCTCGGGCGTTCCAAGCTCGCTTAAGCGACCAACACTCAGAATCCACTTCTTCTCTCGCTCGCTCACGCTGATCCCCCATTCGCCTGAGCGAGATCGGGCCAAAGCCCTTGCAATCAACACAAAGGAATTCTCGCTTGAACGAGAATCCCTCTCGCTTGGGCGAGAAGCATCAGGACCTGGGCAGAAACGTGAGCTCTCAATGGTACACATAACAAAATCCATTTAAAGCCAATTTAACTCAATTCCATCTTTCCTATACCTTACAATAATCATTTAAAACTTGTCTCCAGTGTTCGTGCACAACCATTTCCATTCAACTCATATTCAACCATTTGCCATTCTCATCAATTACCTTTTTACAAAATTTAGGATGTTACAATTCTCCCCACCTTCAAGGAATTTCGTCCTCGAAATTCAAGTATGAACCTACCTCAATAAACAACTTGGCATTCACTATATACCAAACAAATCATTTACATACTAACACTTTCCAAGTATTCACCGACTACCAAATCCAGTCAGCACAGATTCACTTCTCAAGTAGTTACTAACCACACAACATGAAATTCCAAGACACCATACTCTTAACATCTTCCACTCGGAAGTGTCACCAATTGGCTCGGAATTCACCCACTCGGTTATTCACAATTCCACATCACTCAGCAACTCTTTCACTTGCCCATTATTTTAATACTTAACCACATACTCATCTATTCAGATTCAAATCCTCACTTTGCTCGGAGCAATCCAATAGACTCAAGCCATTCCCATAAGCAGCTACAGTCTCATTTGCTGACCTATGAACTGTTGCATCCAACTTATAGGATGACGTCTCATTCCTATAGGGTTACAACAATTGCATAGAGTCAATGCAAAATGCAGCCTGCCACAATACCTATGGCATGCAGAGTCATATCGAAACAGCATCCTTACAATTATTTCACCCATACCGACCAAATTTACTCGGTTAACACCAATTTTCATGAAAATCAATGGCAGTTCTTACAATTTTATAAACAATACATCCGAATCAACATCATTCTTAGGCACCAACAGTGATGCATCTCATGCCAACAGTCAGCAAACATTAATCATTTTCACAATAAAATACATATCACCAATGGATTTCCGACTCATTCAAGGCATATTTCCAGTCCTTATACTTATTCTAGTGCAATCCTCATTATAATAATCATCAAATACCAACCACACTTACCATAAAATGGCATAATGGCAATCGGTTTCCAGTACAAACCGAGTAAATACCTCTTATTTAATCTTAGTTATCACAAAATCATAGTCAATCAGCCAACCAATCCCTCAATTCATCATTCATCACTAGCCATCAATTAATTTAAGCCTAGAAATTCATTAAATTCTCTTAGATATGCCACTCGGTTTTCAATATGATTCTTAATCATAACAATAGGTTTCTATATTGGCAACTTTCTTCACTGAGTGTAAACACATTCCACTAGTCGGATATATAATCACCATAATATCATTTTCATTATCCCCATATCCAGTACCAAGATGTACTCGGATTTCAACCTTAAGACACTTCAAATCTCAACAATCCACATGATCAATCAGATTCTCTGACTCGGAATTCCAAGGGTTACTAAACACCCCCACAACATTCAATTACTACCGAGTCATAATCAACACAGAGTCTAGTTTCACAAGGTCTAACAGTATAAGATTATATAGAATCCAACCGGGTTACTACACCTTATGAGTCATAATTCAACCAACCACTCACTCGGTTTTTCAATCACAAAACCGAGACAGTACCCAAACTAACAGGTACATCACCATATCAATCCTCATAACATCCAATCACCCATAATTATGCTCAACCAATTGGGTTACCACACTTTGTGGCCCAATACTTAATCCAATCATCTACTCTATTTTCACACTTCAAACCAAGATATAATTCCAACCAAGCAGGCATCAGGTTTTACATTCAATCACCTATCCCATATTAAAATCCTCACATCATGAGATTTCCCAACATTACTCACCCAGCCAACTTAGCAGGTAAATTTGAATCCATTCCCAATCATGACTCTGCCTTGAATCATTAGCATGGCATACACCAGAATTTAAATCAATTAACACAGTTTTAATACTTATGAGAGCTTCACTATCATTAATTAATCCATCACTCGGTTTTAGCACATTAGAACCGAGACACAAATCCAACATAACATATACCTGATTTCACATTTACATATTCATGATCGTATTCAAATTCTTAAATTAGGAATCTGCCATAAATCAACTTAATCATATATATATTTATCAAACAGAGTTCTCATGCCAAGGATATAAATCATCATTTAAGAAATGGCACAATCAAACATCCATAATCCGAATTCAACACACTAGGAAATTCCTTCATTAACATTTTCACATATTTCATTATTAAAGTATCACAATAGCATACCAGCCTCATGAATCGCAATTCATATCATAAATAAGCACAACATATACATAATCACTAACTCTGTCACTTTGCCACTTATCAACAAGAGCATTCATAATTATTAACATCATTAATTCACTAAGGTCTTACTCAATACCTCCTCGCAAGGGGTTTCTCAACACTCGTGGTCATCCCATCTCAAATGCCATGGTCTTTAAACAAATGCATATGTCAACTGTGTAATGCATATGCAACGGATCCGATTTCATATCACGGGTGATCGCAACCACCATAATCAATCAATCATAATCATGGGTTTCCCACCTCGCAAGGGGTACTCCCTCTGGCAACCTCGCAAGGTGCTTCTCGTGATCGCAACCACGTTCAATATTTCATATAGGTTTCCCTCCTCGCAAGGGGTACTCCCGCCTCATGATCGCAACCATGGGCATCATAGGTGCTCGCAAGCCCTTTATCATATCAAATACCAGGTGATCGCAACCACTGGCTCATCATCATACAATGGTCCCCGCAGGGCCTTTCACATTCTGTAATCAGGTGATCGCAACCACCATTACCATATCATATCATCATCACATTGGTTTCCCGTCTCGCAAGAGGTACTCCCTTCATAGAATCCCGCAGGATCTTTCATCATTGTGATCGCAACCACATAATATCAATGCTATGCCATGCCATGAATGCAATGCAATAATGCATATGCTCAACAATAACCTCGCAAGGATATCTCACCCTCTCAATAAGGGGTATATTATATATTTTAGTTTATCATCAATGGCGTATAAATATTCACAAGGCCCCTCAAGGTACATCATTCAAATAATTGGCATTCAATGGCCACAAACACCATTCATAATAATCCAAACATGGATATCATAGGCATAGCAACCATAATAATATCAATCCACACATAAAATCATTCGAGGCATATTCACCATTCACATATTTGGCAATCATCATTGCCTTACACACATACAAGTCAACTACTTGTATCCACCGCTAGAATGTCATAATATTTCTTTTTATATATCAATATCCTTATATATTTTCATTGGGGATTTCCATCCCAACACAAGAGTATCATAATAATTATCCATCAATCCATATACATAAATCCAGGCCAATTAATCCGACTTCCACAAATATAAGGACACAACATTATGTCACTTCATTTCTCAAATCAACCTTCACAGCAGTAGTATCTTTCACTACTGTCCCAGCAAAGCACATAGGCATACAGCCATACAAACTATGCATAGGCATGCATCAAACCAATAAAGTACTACCAGCAATAATGACAACTGATCATCATACATCCAAACGCTTACACTCGGTAAGCATACCTTGACCATAGACCTCTCTGTTTGCTCTGATACCACCTTGTAGCACCCTAAAAATAGGGGTCAATTTTTCGCAAAACATACCCGGATCTATCAAAATCCACTCTCATATATGAAGATATGAGAGCTGGTCCCATGGCCAAGGAGAAAAGGAAAGGGAAACAAATGCAAATGAAATCTTTTGCAGCGGAAAGTAACAACGCCTGAGCGATCCCATAAATAGCATGCATTCGCTCAAGCGAGATCCAAAACCGCTTGAGCGAGACAGCACAATTCGCTCGGGTGAATTCCCCTTCGCTTGAGCGAAACCAATATCAAAGCCTTCCCAAACAACATACTCGCTGGAGCGGGGAATCACTCGCTGAAGCGAGAAGCCACTCGGCATTCAATCACTCGGGAAACCGAGACATTCACTCACTCGGTAAACGATCAGGTCTAGTCGGAATTCATGCCTAAGTCCTCTCGGAATTTAATATCTTAGCCCACTCAGCATAATGGGGTTCCACCACTCGGGAACTACCCCAACAGTTACCTCACTCGGCAACCCATAACTTAGTCTCTTAATTTTATTCACAATGTCAACATAAAAATCCACTCGGGAATTGAGGGTATTCCCACTCGGATTCTATAAGCCCTCACTCGGAATATCTCCAATCAAAGGCCACTTGGTATAATTCAACCTCGAGTCACTCGGTAAACATCAACCACTTATCACTCGGTATATTGAACTCCATCACTCGGGGAATACATAGGCTTCCTCTCGGCCATAAATTACTCAGTTTAAGCATTCTTAACCAACTCATCATCAGAGTGGTATTCCACTCGGTAACTAATATCATTGCCGACCAATACTCGTTCGGCCACACGCTCGGCATTCATGCCTATTCTCACTCGGATAATACCTTAACCATTCATTGCTCAGAAATAGTCTACACAATCAATTCCACTCGGAATAATCCAAACTTCTCAACACTCAGAGGAATTTCCCAAGTATTTCGCTCGGACATATGAATCACTTAACCACTCAGGGAAACCAATAAGTCAAGTCCCACTCAGACTCATCCTATGCTTAAACACTCGGAATACATATTACCCTATTCACTCGGAATGGGTCCCCATATTCACTCGGGAGACATTCATAATTCATACACTTAAATATAACCAATCTGAGTCATTACAACAACACTCCTCTTGAAAGAGGATCACTCAGATTACTCGAATCATTCCCCACTCGGGGTTCACCATATATTCTTCACTCGGAATCCATAAGAACCATTAACACACAGAAAGAGGCTCACACATGGGTTACACTCGGATAAGGAGTCCCATTCATAAGACTCACTCGGAAAAGCATCTAAGCCACTCATATTTCACTCCGGATTCATTAACTTAGAAATATTCATACATCATCATTTCTTAGTCAGTGAAAGGCATCAATTCAACATAAATACTTATATACATATCTATCTATTTATTCACTCGGAAAAGCACCAAACCTCTGATATTTCACTCCTTAAACACCATTATATTTCAGTCGGTAAGAAGCATCAAATCAACATAAACCTCATACATCAATGTACTCTCTGCTTTCCAAAGCCGACTACCCACTCAGCATTACTCAACACTAATACATATTCGTGTTATCCTTAAAACATAAACCTACATACACACACTCGGATTATCCATCATCTTAACATGATTTATCATTGTTAATCCTAAACCAATTCCAATACATAATGCCCACATAAAACGTATATACATACCAATAGGAGTTTACACTCGGATAATGTTAACTTAACTTTATTCATTCACTAACATCCATTATCCAGTACATTTACATGATTTCAATGTAAATCTTGTATATACACACTCGGATCCAATACATATAATTGCATTTCATTGTACAACAGGTTATATTAGTCAACCAAGGCTTTAATACAATGATTGCACTCGGTACATTACATTACTCATACAGCCTCATCATAAATACCCATCACTCGGGTTTAAGGCCATCATAACATTCCAAACCGACCTGCAAACACTGAAAAATGGTGTAGGGGTGAGCATTACATATTAAATGACAGATATTGGCTCAGATTAATCATAGAATCCATAACATGTCTTAACACATACATTAATCAGCTCAACATTCACTGCCATTCAACATAAACAATCACAAACGTTCTCAATCGGGTTTCTTACCCCTTCCACTCGGCTATAAAGCCTAATATCCTCGTCAATAATATAATCCCTCAATAGGATTTCACCTCAACTCTACCCCAAGACTATATCAACAATACTCATACTCCGAGCCATGCTCAAGGAGTCTGTCCGAGTCTAGCTCCAGGACTGATACGTATTCAACACATGTGTCATCTGGTTGCCGATCGGTATAAAAATTCAACGCATTCCAGTGGAAAATCGGATACATACGGTTTCATTCACTCGGCGTTCAACGCCAATGCACTCGGCATTTCATCAAGCGTCTCATTTCACGCTTAGTGCCCCAGGCACTGCCCGAGTCCAACCCGGGTCTTTTCATCACAATCAACATTAGGACCACGTCCTCTTCACTCGGGATCACACCCTCGTGGCACCCCGCAAGGTGTTCATATTCAATAACACAATAACACGTATGCATATAAAATTCAACTCATATTCATTCAATTGCCCACTCGGAAATCTGCGTTCAACATTAAATTCACTCGGCAACTCAATAACAGTCAGATGACTCGGCTTATACCACATTCACTCGGCAATCCTATGCCATCCACTCGGCAATCACTATGCCATCCACTCGGATTATCATCGATTCACTCGGATTTATCCTCTATTCACTTGGATTTATCCTTTACAGCAAGCATTTCATGCTTTCCTCCATAAAGTCCACTCGACATTCATCATAACAGTCCCCATACATGCATTTATCACAAGTATATGCATGAACAAGCATCATACGCATTTAATCATACCATCACAAATATAGGGACCAATAACCGTCATACAATGCACTCAGCATCAACGTAATATGCATCTCAAGCATCACAACATAATCATTATACATCATATGGACAAATAAGCATGCACCATGCAGCAACAATTAATCATACAACCGGGTTCAACTCATCAACAGCACACAATACACATCAAGCACAACACAATACAATTATGTCACCCGGAAATCCGTCCATAAGCCATGTATTTGAGATGCAAAGCTCCCCGTACCTGGAATGAAGCTTCTAAAAGTCACATGGACACTCGACCCAGCCACAGCAGCACTCTACTCGGCTTTCTAAACGTGGGAAGAGCCAATATAATTTTCACACAAGTATCAAAGCCACCTAGTCAGTGGAGAAGCTCCCAAGCTCAACACAAACTATACCATACTCTCGATCAGCACTGCTCTCACCACCATGGAGGACAACCAACTTTCATGCATGTCTCTTCTTCACAACAGCACCATACACCTTCAACAATAGTGAAGGACCACCATACCTCCATGCAACATGCATGTTTTCATCTTCACAACACAGTGGACCATCTTGCATCCATAACTGAGGCACCCAGGGACTGCTACAGCTTCCAACCAAGGCACAACCAGCCCATCACATAGAGAAAAATGAAGAGGAAACACCAGGGAACAAGGAAGGATAAAAGGGCCTAAACCCAGCCTCCACACACGGCCATATCGGTTCCTCAACACCACATAATTCCACTAGAATTCTATACCATACATAAGTGGAAGTAGAAGATAAAAGGGAGGAAGAAGATGAAGCAGAAGCTCCAACAAGTTCTAGAAAGAAGAAGGAGCACTTCTCTCATCAGAACATGCACTCCCAAGGAATAGGGAGAGAGTGAGAAGAAAAACATGCAACCAAGGCCTTATCATCTCAGCCTCATCAGCATCCCACTCATCATAACATCCCATCCTCATTTAATGCAAGTCCATCAACATTTAATGCCAATTCTCTCAACAATGATTACACAAACACCACATGGACAAGGAAGGAGAGAAAACCAGACCCATTTGACCATCAAGGCACATGAGTCATCACTATGGGGACCACACAGAAAAAGAAAAGAGAAAAGGGAAACCGGGCCCTACAATGATCCAAGAGCACCAGTGGTCCCTCATAAATCAATTGCCTCGCCTGAGCGAATGCTACCCTTAAGATCCTTCGCTCGGGCGGATTTCATTCAGCAACTGATTCCCTCCGCCCTCGCTCGGGCGTTCCAAGCTCGCTTAAGCGACCAACACTCAGAATCCACTTCTTCTCTCGCTCGCTCACGCTGATCCCCCATTCGCCTGAGCGAGATCGAGCCAAAGCCCTTGCAATCAACACAAAGGAATTCTCGCTTGAACGAGAATCCCTCTCGCTTGGGCGAGAAGCATCAGGACCTGGGCAGAAACGTGAGCTCTCAATGGTACACATAACAAAATCCATTTAAAGCCAATTTAACTCAATTCCATCTTTCCTATACCTTACAATAATCATTTAAAACTTGTCTCCAGTGTTCGTGCACAACCATTTCCATTCAACTCATATTCAACCGTTTGCCATTCTCATCAATTACCTTTTTACAAAATTTGGGATGTTACACACGTTACTCCGCCAAAGCTTATTACTCTGCCAAAATGGAAAATATTGAAAATCTTATGCATAAAGCATTTCCAATGCATACCACTCCGCCAAGCCATAGGCTCAATACAGGCGGAATACTGAAATTCCCATATTGCGAAGCGAGCCCATACTTATAACCCCGACACGAGATTGACTTTGTCTTGAGAGGTTGAAAATGGGAATCACGCTGTCACGCATAAAAGGGAACAATGAATAAAATAATAAAGCATTAACGCTTTCCAAGTAAGTGGAAATACCCACTACAGTGATGGTGCTCGTGAACGGCACAGGGACCCACTACCTTTCTTGCATTATGCCTGAAAACAAGGAACGGGTCCTACCAATAATAGAGCACCAGTAACAGGTATATAAACCTCAGCAAAAAGGTATAAGGGGGGATCCCCTAATTCTGAACCTTACACTCATACTTGCATAACTCTCTCAGATTTGCTTTCTAAGTCTAATAGTATTCCATAATACTGACTTGAGCGTTGGAGAATAATTGCAGGTACAACCACCAATTGTGTCAAGGCAAAGGAGGCCACTTCAGGCGGACTGCTACACCGCCACAGAGTGCACTGTACTATGCCCAGCATACAAAAGCACTCCGTATTTATATCTGTATAAGAACCTCCTCATACCAGATTTTATCTTACATGTACATTTTGAATTGTTCGACAATCACACCTTTACACCCCCTGTAAAGAACAGTTCAGAAATCCTAAGTTGTCCTTAACCTAAATTGATTATGTTTGTCTTAGGATGTTACTAGTAATTAACTAACCCTAGACAAGCCTAACCACATGGTACTTAACTAACTTTCTAAATTGGCTCTAACTAACAACTAACAATTAACTAACATGTAACAACAACCTAACCACCTAACAAACCGAAATTAACATGTGCCAAATCTAAATTTTAGAAACCAAAACAGAATGCTAACACAAACCAACCAAAAATGACCATCCAATATGCAAAAAATAAGGCCACAAAGAAATTAGCACAAAAAAAAAACTCAAAAGAACCAAGACTTTTTATGATTTTTCTATGCTAACATGGCATTAATAAGGCATATGGATGACTAAGAAACAGAATTCCAGCCAGCAAAGAGAAATGAAAACCGAAAATTAAAATGGAAGAGAAGGAGAAAAGAACCTCCTAAGGCTCTCTGATACCACATGATGTAGGCTCTTTATGCACTTTTTTGAAGAGGGATGGATCTAGGGCTCTTTCTCCTATCTTCCTTCAATGTAAGCTTGAGAACTTCTTCTTTAAGGCAATGAAACCGAAAATCTAAGCCTAAAACTAGAGGAGAGTGACGCAATAACAAAGGGAAAAGGGAGTGAAATGGAAGGAGAGAAGGTGGACAATGGAGGAAGGCTTGGAAAAAGGAGAGGAAAAAGGTCGGAGGCCACTTCCTAAAGAGGGGGAAGATAACTCCACTCACCACCAAGGGAGGGAGAAACCCCTTGGATAAGAGCTTGAGAGAGCTCTCTAATTCTAGAGAGAAGGAGGAGAATCTCTCACTAGGAAACACTAAGTGCTCTCAAATTTTGCAAATTAATTAATAGTGCTTGTTTACAAAAGGAGAAGCCCTTATATAGGCCATGGAGAATTTCGGCCAAGGACTAGAAGAGTGGGCTTGAGCATGACTCCAAGGCCCATTAAAAGAAAAGATGAGCAAATGGCCTATACATGGCCCAAAAGGAAAAGTACAAGGCCCAAAAGTGGCCCATTTAACCTTGCAAGGCCCAAAGCTATCCTATAAGCCTAGAGAAACTATTTAGGAAGTATATTACAAGTAAAGTACACATAGATCCTCATAGGTTCCTTATTGGGCTTAGGCCCACTAGAAGAGAGAAAAGAGAAAAGGGCTTTATGGATGCTCTCTTTGGCCCTTTTGGTCTTGGCCCTTGTGAGGGGACCTCTATATGCTTCAAGTCCTTTCTCCAATGTAGTGTGAGGGTCTTCCTTGGGTATGTCCACATTATGTTCTCATCCCATAAATCCCAGAAATTGAAACACTACATCAATTCATGTTTTTTCAGCAACAGTTTGCACTAGGTGCAGTATTGTCCACATAACTCTCTCATATGACCATGAAATTTAATGAGGCCTTCATAAAATTTTTCTTAACTCAATTATACATAACTTTGATGAAGAACTCAAAGCCCAAATCTCTACCTATTTGGCCTAGAAAAATAATCTATGCAATGAACAAAAATCCCGTCACAACCCTACACCCCTTTTGTATTTGGGTCATAACTTTCTCAATTATTAATGGATTTTTTATTTATATCAATTTAAAGATAACAAAAAGTTATATAACTTTTGTGTTCAGCCCATTTACAAAAGCGGCCTAGAAGACCCCTTAAACCCATGAGCAAGCTGCTGCCCTGCACTTGACACCTAAGCTTGCATGCACCATGAACCAATGAGATCACTCCATCACTTGGCCACTTATCCCAGCCATGCAACACACTTCATCACCTCACTACCAGCTGTAATGGACACCTAGCAAGTTCATGAAACAAGCTTGACACTTGCCCCACTCACTTGCATGGTCGTGTGACTCCTAGGGGAAACAAGGCGCTATATGCAAAATTCTTTCCTTCCATTGTTCTTGCTTTGCTTTTCTTTCTTCTTCCAAACTTAGAAAAAAACCCAACCACTTCCTCTTCAATCTCTAATGTTTCATTCATTGAAATCACCATTATCTACCTAACCACATCAAGCTTAAGCCACTCCACTATCCTTTCTAGCCTTCATGCAAGTAACACCACTTCTAAACACTATTTTTTCTCCTTGAATTTTTCCAACAACAACATTTTCCTTCTCTTTTCACCATTAAATTCACGTCAATCCTCACCATACATGCACCTATTTTTCTTCTCTTAATGAAGCATATAATGGAGTCCTAGGAGAAAACACTTGAAGTCTTTGCCATTTTTCTCTTGAAGGGCGAAACTTTTAGTGGTAAGGGGGGAGTACTTGCTTGTTTAAGATCCATGATTCAATACATGCATGGTGGGATATAAGTGTTCCTTAGCACTTATATCCTAATGCTATCTTAATGATCTAATTTTTATGGTTTAATCTTGAAGATCCTTGGAAAAATTAAGATCTTTAAGGAGTATTATGGCTGCACCATGGTTCTTGTTAAATCCTTTAAAATTTAAAGTTTCAATTATGAAGGTCACTAACACTTGAATTTTATTGCTGCAGATTTTTGGTAGAAATTCTATTGTATGTGATGAATTGTTAATTATTTGCTACTTGGCTTAATTGATGACTTGTGGTGTTAGTGATATGTTAGAAAATATGAAGTCTTTTAAAAATGAATTTATTTTAATAATAGTGAACTAATATTGCTGCTGGAATTTTTTAATGATTAGTAAACAACTTAATGATTTTAGATCCTAATGTATAAACTTGAAAAATAAATTTTGTGGTTGGAATTGGTAACGTAACTTGGTTCTTGAAATCATGTGATAGGAAAAATAAATTTTAATATGAAACTTTAATTCTGGAATGTTTATTAATAATAAGAACAAGTGATTTTTAGTGGTAGTAATTAAATAATATGTTTATGAAATTAAGAAAGTAATTTTTAAGAATTTTAGAAAGTAAATCTTGATGAATATTTGAGATTATTGGTGTTGCTCTATATTTATGTATTTGAGAAATATTTTTGATCATGAAAATGTTATGAATGTGGTAAATACTAAGAGAATTAAAAGGGACCCGAGTTTAGGCGTGAACGAAACGTTAGAAATGGTATAAAATGCATTTTTGGGAGTAAACGGAGTAAATTGGTAAAACTGTTTTGGAGAAGTATTTTGTGGTATGAGAAATGAATTTTGAGCAAGAGAAAAATACCCAAAGAAGAAAAATTGGTTGGGGAAATTTTGACGTGCGATTTGTCCTTAAAACACATTTTTACGAACGTTAGAACGATGAATTTTGGCAACTAGTAACTTTTCATGTAAGGACTGTTTTCTGCAAAGAATTCATTTTTAAATATACTATATTTAATTATTAATTTCAAAGTTAAACACTTTTGGCTTTGGAATCACTCAAATCAGAATTTTCTAGGCAAAATACAACGAAAATAACGTTTTGACAAAAAAATGGAAATTTACTACTTTGTACCTTTTATTTAGACAAGAAAGGATTCTTTTATCTTCAAAAATACATCTAGGGAATTACCTTATCATAATGATATATTTCATTTATGGATTTACAAAAATTTTTAGAAAAGACAAAATCAAATTAATTTGCTCATTATAAGTAAATACGACGAAATGACTTTAGCAATTGGAAAATCAAGGAAAATTTTATAACTCATCCTTAATTTCCTCTTAAAAGAAAAGTCAAATTTTCTTAAGTTATGAGAAACATAATAAAAATTATTTTACTTCTTTTTATTTAGATATTTACTATAAACATTTAAATAAATTGAATATTTCATACTAGAGGATTTCCTTATAAAACCTGTTTAAGAAACAACCTTGATATTTCTTTATGAAATGAATTTTTATGCTTTTGAGACTCTGAACCCTAGTATCTCCTACACAGAAAATTTAGAGATTGAATACCTTATATGCTTTAAGGACAAATACGCTAGGTGAGTTAGGTTCCGTCTAGACTCCGGGCACCCTAGTAATTGAGACAAGTACATGACATTTTGCATTTGGAGTTGAGGAGGGATGTTGGAAAAATCCCCTAGAGCATACAGTGATGGGTACACTGAATAATCTGTCGTGCCTCGATACCCGAGGGCAGTCTATGGAGTATAACCGGAGGTGGGAATTCCAAGTGGCATCGAATTCGCGCCCGTCGCCGGATAGCCCGTAGCAAACTCTGGTGTACTTCGACAAGAGGCGGGATTTTCTATGACCGTGGAGTGCCTGTTTTGTGGTGATGTGTAATATGTGTCATTGGACATTTGATGATTGGGACTATAAGTCCATACCCATTTGTGAAAACTAGAACGAGGAGAGCTCTAGTCGCTCTAGTTGGGCAGGGGAGATAAGGGTGACGGATTGTGCACATGATTATTGATATATGAGATTGAGGAATGGAAGTTGGGCCCCATTGCATATTGGTAATGAATTATGACTCATAGTAATTGAATCTAACACATGCATAGCATGCCATCATTATATGACTAACTCTCTAATTGTTGTTGATATTTGTGTATGCAAAGCTTTATATGTCTATGCTAAGGTATACAGTATGTAACTTCTCTGTAGTTTAAAATACTAAGCCACCCTTGTATGTATATGTTATGGGTTGAAAGCTTTGTACTCACCGCTTTTGTTGTTGTGTACTATTTTTCCTTTTCTGTGATCATCAGTTGAAGGACAGGGCGAGTGTGGGCAGGACTTGGAATACCTGCAGTAGGATATGCCAGTTTGGAAGCGTCATCGGTGTATATTTTCTGTTTGTGTCGAAATCGTTATAGACTCAATGTTTCATTTCTGTTATGTTGTTATTTTACAATAGTTATTAGGAGTCGATGAGATACGTACTCTTTTAAATACTCTCATGTTAAAAGAATCGATCTATATAATGTATTTATTTTAAATCGTGAGCTGATGATCACTAATAAAAAGAATACTCCTATTTTTAGTGACTCCTTAATTAAGTAGGACGTTCCAGTATGGAAAATCATCCTAGTTAATCGAGGGTGTCACAGATAGAGCATCTGGTTGTCCATCTACCGGATAAGGCCTTGGTGGATGGCCCAGTGCAGTACCATTGGATGTATCCATTCGAAAGGTGAATGCCCGAACTACTTAATTTCGTTGCTATGATTTTTTCCTATAATGGTGTTATGTAACTTAACATTTCTTTATGTTGTTCTAGATTCTTACGCTCTTTAAAAGACAAAGTGTCAAACAAAGCGTGCATTAAAGCTTCAATTTGTGAGTCATACTTAGTGGAAGAAATGTCCATTTTTGCTTCTTTCTATTTTTTGACGCTGATAGAAACTAGAATGAGTAGAATTCCCTGCAATCTTTGGGTGTCCACATAGGGTTGGATGATCAAATTTCAAATTAGAACTATCCTGATCGTCCTGGGGGCAAGGTCACAAAATATTACATTGATGAGAAAGATCGAAAGGTGACTCACTTGTACATTCTTCTAAATTGCCTAGAAGTGGAACACTATCTTGAGTAAGTCACCAACTTATAGTTTGCATTCTTATGGTATGCTTTTTATTGTACCTAAATTTGTGTTCTTTAAATAGCTTATATGCAGATATGTTGAAACTCAAGAAAAATGATATAACTGATGACCAAATTTGTAGTGAGGTATCATCCAAATTCATCAGTTGGATTGCACAACATGTAAGACACGTATACCTTCTATTTTTTAGTTGAACATCAAATATTAGGTATCTAACGTTACCTTTGTGTTATGCTGTAAATAGATTCAAGACCCCCATAACCATATTGAAGATCCTTTACTCCAAGCCCTTTCTTGGGGCCGATGAAAACTAATAAAAAATTGCCCATTTACTATGTAAAGGGCTACAAGTTTAATATTTTTCAATGGAGTGAAGGGATGCGTTCCCATAACTATGGGGTTTAGGGTTTGCGTGCCCATTTACTATGTAAACGGCTACAGTTAGAGGAAGACTTCTATGGAGTGTTGACAAAGATTGTTAAAGTTTCTTTCTCTGGGAGACTAAGAAGAGATGTTGTTCTATTCAAGTGTGATTGGTACGACAACACAATCTGTGTAGGAATAAAGGTTGACAACAACTATGGTTTAGTTGAGGTCAAAAAAAACGCTAGATATAAAGGGTTTGATCCCTTCATTTTTGCCCAACAAGCCGAGCAGGTTTATTACACGGACTTCCTTGGAGGGCACCAGGACTAGTACGTAGTAATCAAGGCAAAGGCCCAAAGTCAGATCATTGATAATGTCTCTCATGAGGTTGAGGATGCTTATCAGCTCACTCCAAATGAGCTCAATGACAGTTATTTGCTGTTCAACATTGATCTAGTGATAATGGATGAGACACTCGCCACTACGGAAGGTGAACACATTGATAAAGATATTGTCTCCCAATCAAAATGGTCTAGGGTTGATTTGGAGACTGAGGAACCTATTGAAACAGATAGCAATAGTGACACTGAAACTGAGCGGAATTTCAAATTGAAACAGACACAATATGCAATTATTTAACATATATACATACATACATATCTTTATAGTCTAAGACTAACATTTGTTTTCATGATTTATTCCACAGATGACAGGACATTGGCTGCCCTTCAGTCGGGGTGGTAGTTTGAGAAGCCCAACATCCCATCAGCAGGCCACCACACCATAGTAAGCCACTACACCACAGCAGACCACCACACCACAACAAGCTACCACACCACAGCAGACCACCACTCCTTTACCACTTGGGCCCACTATCCAACAGCAGACCACCCTACAATAGACCACCCCACAGCAGACTCCTTCACCTGGAGGTTTGGATGACCCTGGTCTCAAGGCGACCCCACCTCCGGCATCCCCCTTCCCATGCTGGTCCTACTACCGGCCAGAGACGAGTAAGTATACTATAATATGTTTTAAGTTTCTTAGTTGGTAGCTTGTTAGTGCTTTGTATATAAAACTCATAAAGTGTCTAAATTGGTTTATTGTATGTTAGTTTATTTAGTAGTTGTATAAATTGAAGTGTACTGGGAACTGTTCTGTTTGTAATAGGGAAACCATTTAAATTTGGAAATATTATATTTACACGGGAGACTCTACCGAAAATTTGGTAGCCTCCCGTGTGTAACTTGTTTTATTTGTTTTTAATTGTTGTTTATTGTATCTTTATTGATAATAATCGTACTACCAAAGCGATTACTAAGGTTCTAAAGGCCCAGTGGGATGGTCCATACATATCTTGGACAGATGCTGGGAAGGTTGTCCAGGATAGATAGTTTGACACCTTCTCTATAAGTTAACACTTCCCTTTGTTGAGAATTTATGGCTAATTCATACACCTGTTTTTAATTTTGAAATCTCATTTCATGTAACAGCATGATTATCAGTGGACAGAGGGTATAATTGATGAGATTAGGAGGGTCTTTGTCATAAAGACCTCCAAAATTATCAAGAGTACCCTTTGGAAGGTGAGGGATAAGGGTGAGCACCCTCGTTGGATCCTCGAGGACCACTGGGACGAGATCGTCAAGAAATGGGAGGTGTCTTGTTCTAGCAGGCGAGTGCTCGGAACAAGGCTAACAGAGCGGCTGATGCTGCAGCCTCTATCTACACTGGGGGTAGCATTTCAGTCCTGGAGCACAAAAAGAGATTTGTAAGTATACATTTTTCTACCATTTTTTTATGAATGACTTAATATGTTTTCTATTAACAGTTTTAATTTTAATGTGAACAACAGGAGCAAAAGGAGCATTGGGAGACATCACTATATGAGGTCATGCAAATGACCAAGAAAAACAAAGTCGGTGCTTGGGTTACCTAGAAATCCATAGACATGGCGGTAATTTAATTTAACTTACACATACTTAAACTTAAAAATTATATATTATTAAATTTTATCATTATTTTATATTTACAAGAGGCTTACCTTGCCATAAGGACTGAGAAGTAGGTAGAGTTGGTGGCCTTCACACCTAAGTGGAGGTACCTCCTACCTTTCTTGTTTCAACGACAACGCCATCTATATGGAGGCTGTTGGCGGTGTGAACAAGAAAAGGAGGATCTTTGGATTGGGTAGCGTGGGCACGCAGCTAGCGAAAAGGGGATGGCCTCTTCCTCTTTCTCTTCCTCCTCTAGCCTTCCAGCGGATGTTATTCAGGTCATTATAAACCCAAACAATGAGCTATAGGAGAAGCAACTCCAGAGGCAGCTTTTGGAGGAACGAGACGAGACGGACCGACGACGGGCCGAGGAGGACCAATGACGGGCCAAGGAGCAGTAGGCCGAGACTCGGTGACAACTTGCTACACAGTAGAAGCTACTAATGTAGTTGATGGCGAGCTACCTCCCCTACTTCTCAGCCGCCACCACCACCACCAGAGGATCCCCCTCCACTATGATTTTACTTTTTTATGCTTCATTTGTTTGTATATTGACATTGGTTTATACTTTATATAATATATACCATATTTTAGTATTTGTTTTATGTCATTATCCTTTTATTATTTTATGTCATTCAATATTCAATATTTAGGGTTCACTTGCTCAACCAAAATCATAATATTATTAAATAATTCAATTAAAAAATAATAAACATAAATTAAATTTAATTAAAAAACAAAAAAATAAATTAGCAATAGAATAAAAGATAGCCTCTGTCGCTACCCTATAAGCAAAACATCAATGAATTCATTATGGTCGCTAGATGGCAATAAATAGTGATGGCATGACGTTGTCGTTAAGTAGCCAGAAATAGCAACGGGGGTTTCGTGGTCGCTAAGTGGACAATCATAGCAACGACATTACGTGGTCGCTATGTAGCCAGTCGTAACGACGGCCTGACATGGTCACTATGAAGCCAGTAATAGCAACGACATTACATGGTCGCTAAGTAGCCAGTAGTAGCGACAGCGTGACGTGGTCGGTAGGAAGCCAGTAATAGTGACGACGTGACGTGGTCGCTAGGAAGCTAGTAATAGCGACGACTTGACGTGGTCACTAAGTAGCCAGTAATAGTGACAGGGGACGTCACCACCATGGGGACCCATTTAGCGACGATATTACCCCGTCAAAACTTTGGCGACGGTGCCTGTCGGAGTCACTGTGGTGTCAGCGACCATGGAGATAGCGACGACGTCTTGTCCGTCATAAGTTCCGTCACTAATAGTTTTAGCAACGGAAAAGTCACGATTTAGCGACGAGTTTGGGTGGTCTCTAATAGGTTTTTTGGGTAGTGATTTCTACACTAGTGATATTTAACTTGTTAAGCTTTTCTTAGTGATTATAACTAACCACCATTAACCAAATACTTACCCTTTTATAAGTTATTTCTAGGTGTTATTTATTACTTCACCTTTCCTTATAAGCCCTAATTATCACTCCAAGTCCATTTATTTAAGCTTATATATATATATATATATAATTTTTGGGTTTATCAAATTACTATTATTTCTAGTTTAATCTCATCTCTGATTTAATTAACAGCTACGCCTAACTCATTTTACATACCTTAGTCATCTACAATATGTTTTTTTTCTAATAACTATTTTTTAGCTCTTATGGTAAACCACTTCTTTTAATTCTATCACTCATATTAATTCATAAGTTCTTATTTAATCCTTTTTAACTTACTATTTACTTAAAAGTTCGTGCTACATCTTTTTAAACTATCATCTTCATTCACTAGGTACTTGTTCTAGTTATTCCTCAGTTCCTTTGATTACTTAGCATGTGTCTATAAAATTTGTTGCTAACTCTAAATTATCAATTACTCTTAATATAAGTCCAATTTTCTTTTTTTTTTACTCCATTATTACCTAGTTACTACCTTAAGACCCATTTAATGTCCTAAATAATTATGTCATGTAGTTGACTTGTAATTTACTAAAAGGATTTATTTTATCAAGGTAATCTTCATTGCTTTCTCATTATCAATTCCTTTTTAGTCCTTTAGTACTAAATTCCAATTCCATTGTCTATTTAATATCTCAAATACTACATTTATTTGTTAAGGTACCTTAAGCCCTCAAAACATTTATTTATATCCTTAATTTTTTAATTTATCATTTCTTATTTATTTCTTATTATAAATTCCAATTAAATTCATAAAGTCTTCTAATATTTCTTTAAGTCTTTTGAATAATAAAATAGAGAAAAATACTATGATTGTACGTGAACGAGTACAAACTCCTCGAAATGCATGTTTTCTTCGAAGTTGCTCCTGAGACTCTTAACTGGTCAATTTATCTTAAGTAGCAGGGCTTACCGGACAAGTACAACAAATTACATAAAGTTACTAAAAAAACTTAAAATTAAATATAACCCAATCAAATTACAACCGAGCCTGCAATAAAATCTAAAATCTGCCTTTCACGATAAACTTCAAACTCCGATAAAATTTAACGAAACATACAAATATTGAGGCACGCTTCACGAAACTCACCAAAACACATATAAACATAAAGCATAATTAAAATCGTCAACAGTAACAAAAATCACACAACTTCTAATCTAACCGTTGGATCGCCATGAAACTTGAAGAGGTTATTCCCAGAAACTAAAGAAACATTATAGAGCAATTTAGAACAAGAGAAAATGAAGCGAGACCCCTCTACCTCATGAGGTAGTCACAATTTTAAGGGAGAAAAAGGGTTAGTGTGAAATCCCCTACTTAATTACCTAAATTTTTAACCATTTAAATAAAATCTTAATAAATTTTTTGCAAAATAATTAATTAGTAATTAGTCAAACCTCTTAAGGAGTCAAATGACCCCCCAAACAACATCTAAATAGAATCCCTAAAGCCTATGGTTCATTTGCACGTGACAAAACAAGGTAAGCAGAAACAGGGGCTTGACGTTACGCGCCAAGCCCACGCTACGCGTGAGACCTCATGCTCACACCTGGCGCTACACACCAGCCATGACAGTAGTAGCAATACTACTGTCATGGATTTTAGGCCTTTTGGCCAACTTTTGACCTACCCAAATGGCCCGTTTTTAGACCTGATTGCCACAAAACTTCACGGACCACATGTTTTCTCTATTTTAGAACTGTTGATGCTGTCATTCGCCAAAATTCTATCATATGCTCAAGATATGCAGAAAAATGCATTTTAAATCAAAATAATGTAAATACATGCACCAACATACCAAATGAGCTTCAAACTAGGTAAAGCCTATATGCACAAGTCATAAATGAGGTAGGGAACCTATTGGTCCCTTCTGAGGGTCTGAAAACCCATCAGATCTCAAAATCACCTCTCCGGTTCCTAAATTCCACATTTTCACCTATTTCCACTATTATGCATAACATACTCTAAATCATCATCACATCAACATGTAAATCACGCAACATCACAAGACCTGCTCATTTCAAGCAATCACACAATGGCTTCGCGCCATACAACTACATATAACATCATATCATCACATACCTAATAAAGGCATTCAAGTCATGCACTCATAATCCCATTTTGGTGTCATCATCATCATCAACCCATCATATAAGCATATATTAATTATCATCATCACATTCCAATCAGTCCAAGAGATCTCAAATCTTGCAACCCACAAATTTAATCATCATACATCATAACCTACATTAGCTAACATTAAACAATTCATTACTAAATATTTCACCGATTACAAATTTCCATAGCTTTCCTTGGCAACGGCTCCTTGCTTGGCACTTTCTTCCAGGGCATCCGTATCTTCCCTATCATTAGTTACTAAAAGAAATAGAAAACCACAGCAAGGGTGAATGTTTGAAAACAAAATCATAATCAATATAAAATGGTAAACATAACACTAAAATAACCAAGTAAATAATTTACCATATCGTTTAACTTTTGAGTCCCCTACAAGCTCATACATTTGTTACATCATAGCAAGATACTATTAACATCATATTTCAAATATTTCGTCAATTTCTATCTTATACAAATACTATATCATAACCAACCGTATGAACATCACATTTATTATTTCCATATCAATTACAAATTTATACATCATCACAGTCATATAAGTAAAGCACCACTGACCCTTATCATGCAACATGACGCCTAGTATCCAGATACTAAAGGATTGACCTTCGGCTGGGGGTCTGACTCGACACCTTGTGAACTGACTTGGTTCACCGAGCCTGACTTGGTTCTCCACCTCAACCACTGGGTCTTACTTGACCACTGGGTAGCTCAACTAGGCCTCAAAAGACCACGGGAAATGAAAGCGATAGGCAAAATATACCGTCGACCATCCCACACAATAAAATCACATACATGCATCTCAAATCATATATCCACTGGCAATAATCACCAATTAGCCATCACATAGGATGACCACACAGACCCGACCCTTAAACATCTCATCACAATGCATGTTAACTCACCAATATTCATAAAATTCATTAACTTACGCCCAATAAACTCATAATTCAGGCCCAACCAATCATATACAATTATATACACATATATACAACTATTCAAAACCAATTTATCACATATAATCATGCATCTACAATTCTTAAAATAATTATACATCATCTATACAATTCACCCGCTAACCAATCATTCATTATCATTAACATGTATATACACATTTACCATTTTAACATATTTCTAAATGTTTCCACTTATCACAAACATCATATACTTCTTAACTTTAATTTCACATTACCAATTTTAATTAATAATGACCTGAACACTCCCTTACCTAGATTCCAAGCTTCGATAATTTGTTCCCGGTATCGGTTACGACCCATGCTCAAGTTACTCGCTGCTTCACCTTTGGTTCCAATACCCGCTTCACTAAACGGTCCTCTAGCACTCGTTCCGGCACCTACAAATGTCGAAACATAAAACCCATTAGCTTTTCATGGTACCCAACACCTTAGAGGTGATTCTTAAGCTTCACATTGCCATTAAACGCAAAATCACAACCCCCCATCACCCATGCAATCCATGGGTAGAGAGAGAAAAAGAAAGGGGGGAAAGAAAACTTAGAATTAAAGGTTCCCATTGGCATACCTTAGTTCCTTGAAGTCAAAAACATGATGGATTTCCAAGATCTCACCAAAAACTAGCTTGAATTGAGGTCGCAAGAGAAGAAGAGAAGAGAGAAAAAGGTCCCAAAGTTTAATTTTTGCATGTGTTTTATGTTATTCCATAGAGTGTTTTAATTCTACCCGCGACGCTAACGCTACAAGTTACCTCCAAAATTTTACCTTGATTACAGTCAGCTGGACTCTAAGAATTAGGTAGAAATCATAAATCTCCTTTAAATTCAATCCTAAATCACATAAAATGCCATATATTCCCAAATTATTACAATTTTAACTTATTCAGGTATTTATTTATTCTTTTAAATATAAAAGCATATAGGATGTTACAGTTGGTTGCCGAAAATTCACCAGTTACTCACCGATCATCCTCCGGTACCTAAAAATCAAGCATGCAACTAAGGTAATGAAAAATGGGTCACGATTTTGCAAGTCAAGGATAATAAGAACACCACATACAAAAAATAAATTTTGAAGGGAAAATTGATGAGAATGAAGAATCAAGAACAAAAAGTTAAAACTTTACTTTAAGGATAAAAAAGATAGCCACGACTAAGAGAATGGTGGAGCACGGTGAAGGAACTTGAAGATGGCAGCTTAGATAATGCTTTTGTAGGGGTGAATTAGAGCTAGAATGATGGCTGTTTTGGGTGGCTAGAATTTTGAGAGAAGAAGAAAGAAAACAAGCATGGTAATTTTGATGATGGTATAGCACATAATAGCATGGAAAATTTGAGAAATGGGTACACACATGATGGAAATTGGCTGAATCAAAATTTGTTAAGATGTCTTTTATTTAGAGAAATATAGTGACAAGAAGAAAGAAAACAAGCATGGTAATTTTGATGATGGTATAACACATGATGGCATGGAAAATTTGAGAAATGGGTACACACATGATGGGAATTGGCTGAATCAAAAATTGTTGAGATGTCTTTTATTTAGAGAAATACAGTGACAGGAAATAAAATAAGAATGAAGGTACATAAATTAGAAATCTTATGGCTTGATATTGGCATAGTATGGTATGGTAGGTGATGGTGGCATATATGCATGGTAATACATAACATAGTATTGTGGTGTCTTGCTGCATGCAGAGAGAATAAAATTTGGCATACATACATGGTGATTTGTAAGTACACCTACCTTTCTATAAGCCAATAACTAACTACTTGTTAAACAAGTAGCAATAGAACTTGGAGAGTAAGTTAGTGAACTTGCTAAAGAAGGAGTTGGCTGTGTGAGGCCAAGTGGAGGGACATGTGTCATGTGGAGGTAGTGTGGCATGATGGTGTCAAAAAAGGTGGCCAGAAAAGTAATTTAGGGTACCAAAAATTGGATACCAGACGAGTAACTAGTTATATTTTTAGAAACTATTTTAAATAAATATGCAATAATTCATGGTGTGAGAATCTAGAAAAATGTTCAACATAAAGATTGTATAGCTTTATTTTCTCTTTGTTTTGATAAATCATTTACGAAAATCCAATATCGGTAGCCCAATTTATGCCAGGACCAAGGTAAAGTACTCCTGAAGCTCCTAAATTATCAAGGCCTGGAAAGTGAAATTTATGGAGACCAGGCCTTTAAGAATTTGGTTTCGAGCCTTTCATAAAAGTTGTAGGGCTTTTTGATACAAAACTGAAGAAAAAAGAATGAAGTGATTCTAGTATCGTATGAGGGAGGTATGCAATTTTTTCTGAAACAGTGCAGTGTTGTCGTGGGATTGGAACAGGTCTGGAAAGAATGTGAAAATTGTACCAACTGGGGCAGTTCTAGTGTAACCGCCCTAATTTTTTTAGAGTAGGAACCCAGGCTCTTCGGACCCCTGAGAGTACCTTATTAAGTCTTTTAGGAGAATTGAAGCTTTGGCCTGACCCCCCTCCCTAAATTGCTCTAAGTATGAGGGAAAGAAACCTCGACAGGATGTGAGTAGTGAACCATCCAGTTCAATGAGATAAGTGAACAGTAATAGTTATGCTTAGTGGTGATGTTTAGTTAGAGAGAGAGAGTTTATTGATTTAGTAGTAATTAATATGAGATAGTAATCATGTCTAAAATAATGTGAAACTGTTGATAAAGTAAGTATTTCCTTGTTAATGATATTTGAATTGATGAAATGATGATTAATAGATGATGTTTAAATTTAGTAATTAATATGTTATTTTAGTCAACCATTCATTGATTATAGTAATAGTTGTTGAGAATATTTAATTATTTAAATACCAGGTTTAATTTTTAATGCTAAATAATTATTGAAACTTAAAATTTCATAAGATGATAATTAGCCCTTTAATGAATAAGATTAGTAATGAGTATCTTATTTTAATTCAGTGTTGATTGGTTAATAAATTTTATTATTAATGATTCTATTAATTAATGTATAATAAAATAATTAAACACTATCCATTTGATGTCTAACATTGTAAATGATAAGTTTAAAAATATAAAAGCTTAATTACAATAAGGTTCAGTTTAAATTTATTAAGTTATTGTTAAATATTTGAATGATAAATATCGCCCGGTTCCTTGGATTTGAACTGTAGGACCCAGCCAGAGGTCAGACTTTGACTGTTTGACTCAATACTAGTGATCCTGTATGGAAACTAGTCTTATTAGGATCCTTTCATGAAAAATTGAGGATGACTGACTTGGCCTAACTGGTCCGATCCGATAACTTGTTTTGACGTTCTAGGAACTTTTCTTAAAGGGGTCTATCGCGACGTAGATGACCAGACAACAATCCCACAAATTTGATTTTTGAAAATAAATTATAAAAAGATGTGGAGTCGCCACCAAGATTTTTATTTTATTTTAAAAGGGTAAAATATTGGAAAAAAACCCTTCAGAGCTATAGGTTCGGGAGTTGGTTACGAATAGGGAAGGTATTAGATCCCCTATTTGCCTGTTCCAAAGAAACAGTACCTTAATTAAATTACATAATTATTTTTAATAATTTAAAAGTGACCCAATGATACAAAAGAAAAAATAAATATTTACATAAAAAGAAAAATTAATTTTTAAAGAAAATAAGCTCGACAAGAATTGATCTTGCTCCTACGTATTCCCAGGTGCAATGGGAAATCAGAGTTACGTAGTTCTTTAATTTTTGGTTAATCGGTGTCGTGTATCCCACGATCCCGATATGCTTTTTATAACAACTTTATTGGTGTAGTGTATCCCACAACGCCAATAAAATTATTCATATAATTTTTAGAGTAACTTTATTGATATAATGTATCCCACGACACCAATAAAGTTATTCATCAAATTTTAGAGCAACTTTAATTGATGTAATGTATCCCATGTGTCGCGACCGGGATCGCGGCGGCACGGCCGACCCTCATAAATATTAACACGAGTTTCAAAATCCTTTCAAAAAGAAAACAGGGAGTCGCCACCAATATTTTTTAAGGATAAAATACCGGGAAAACCTTTCGTTAAAGCATTGGTCATAAAAATGAAATTCCAAATTCGGGAGTCTAATTACAGGTGAGGAAGGCATTAGCACCTCACAACTGTCCGTTATAAAAAATGGTTACCTTAATATGATAGCGCGCATTATAATTAACCCAAAAATTATTTTAACTTCTTCATGAAAAGAAAGCATACGAAATGACAAAATATACAAAAATAAATAAAAATAAACATGGAATTTTTACATGAGATTAATAGGACGTCTTGTCCAAATTAAACCCGCTCCACCCTTTTTTAAGAAAAGATATTATATAAAAAATGAGATTAATAGGATGTCTCATCCAAATTAATCTCGCTCCTCCTTTTTAAAAAAAAGTAATAAAAATTACAATAATAATAATAATAATATTAATAATAATAATTATTACAACTTTTATGCTAGTCCAAATAGAATGTGTGAAACACTCATTCTTATTAATGTTTATTATGAATCTTGGTGAGGGGTTAACTCAATCAATAGAAATTGATTAATAATTGAAAAGTAAACAGAGTCATCGAACAGCAATTAATTTAATAGAAAATAAACAAATACAAGCATTAAAAAAAATGAGGAGCAGAGTGGGACCAATGTGGTGAGAGAGAGAGCTGGACGGTGTGGAGGATTTAGAAGGAACTGGACAGTGTTGGTGAGGATGAGGTGCTGGACGGTGTGGGTGAGGATTTGAGGTGCTGGGTGGTGTGGGATTTAGAAGGAGCTGGGCGGTGTGGGATTTAGAAGGAGCTGGGCGATGTGGGATTTAGGAGGAGCAAGATGGTGTTGGTGAGGATTTGAGATGCTGGACGGTGTGGGATTTAGAAGAAGCTGGGCGGTGTGGGATTTAGAAGGAGCTGGGCGGTGTGGGATTTAGGAGGAGCAGGATGGTGTTGGTGAGGATTTGAGGTGCTGGACGGTGTGGGGTTTAGGAGAAGGACGGTATAGTGAGGATTTGAGGGGAGCAGGACAGTGTTGAGGGGAACACGACAGTATTGTAAAGGGAGATTTAAGAAGAGCTGGATGATGGTGTGGATATAAGAGGAGTTGGACGGTGTGGAGTAGAGAGGTTGGGCGGTATGGTTGTTTAAGAGAGGTTGGACGGAGTGGGTTTACGAGAGGGACAGTATGGTGGGGATTTTAGGAGCAGGACGGTGTGAATTTAGGAGGAGCTGAAGGTATGGTGGGGATTTTAGAAGCAGGACGGTGTGGTGTGAATTTGAGGAGCTAGGCGGTATGGTGTGAAGACGTGCTGGACGGTATGGATTTTAGTGGAGAGAGAGAGAGCTGATGTGAATTTGAGGAGTGTGGGTTTAAAGAGAGGGACAATATGAAAGGTTTAGGAAGAGCTGGGACGGTATGGAAAGTAGAGGAGGAGGACGGTAGGGAGGCTTTAGGACAGTGTTTCTTCTCTCTAAAAGAAATAGCTTTAGAGTTCTCTCAAATGAAGGCTTCCGGATCCCCTTTCTTCTCTTTCATTGTAGTATTTATAGAAATCCCAGGTATGCACTGATTCCTCGAACAACCCAGAGACAGCCTGGCTACCAATGATTTTATAGGGAACAGCAGCTAATGAATAACTTATTATTTTAATTTTTGTTTGTTATCAGCCGCCCCACAAAATTAGCAAATCAACTTGGATGGTGTGTTGGAGAAACAGCCTGGACCTTGACAACCATAGGGAACGGCGGCTGGTGGGAATTCTTTATTATTTCTGCCTTTGTCTTGTTGCCGGCCGCGCCCCATAATTCAAGGATCCACTTGGACAGTATAAATCCAAGTCAACGTGGGAAAACAATGGAAATATGGAACCGATGTTCTCTTTTAAGACTCGGATTAGTGCTTCAGCCGGTATCCATCCTTAGTGGGAATTAATCCGAGTGAAACAGGTGCTCTCATATATAAAAGACCAAGTGAAAGCTTGAATTCACAGATCTGATCCGACCTCTAATACTCGGTGTGAAGGCCTGAATTCACAGATCATTGACTCAGAAATTATTTTCTGAGAAGCATTCATCAGGACCTCTGTCTATTCGGAATTGCTTCATTCGGTGCTGCTTCGTTCGGAAATGTCACGGTTTGAAGCATTCATTCGGAATTGCTTCATTCGGTGCTTGACTCGGAATTACCACTGCTTGAAGCAATCAATCGGAATTGCTTCACTATTTGAAACATTCGGAATTGTTTCAAAAGTGACTCACTCGGAGATCATTCGCTCGGAGGTGCTTGGCCTGGAATTACCACTGTTTGAAGCAATCAATCGGAATTGCTTCAATCGGAGGGGCTTTGCTTGGAAGCGCTTCTGCTTGAAGCATTCATTCGGCCCCTCTGCTTGAACATCTCACTCGGGAAGTCTTATTTACAATTGATTCAATCGGCATCTCAAAAAATATTTTACTCGGCTATATCCCTGGCCGACAGGTCAGAACCATTCTTTCTTTGACTTAAAATTGATTCAATCAGGAAGTAAGCTTCACCCGGAAGCACATCACTGGAATTGAATCACTCGGAGAAACTTTGGTCGGATACATTGCTCAGGAATCGGCCTTGCTTTTCAATCAGAACAACTTTACTCGTCAATTAACCCCTCAGATATATTCACTCGGGAGTCGGCCTTGTTTTCAATCAGAATGGTTTTTCAATCATCAATCAACCCTTTAGATATGTTCATTCAGGAGTCAGACTCAGAATGGTTTTAATCGTTAATCAACCCTTCGGATATATTCACTAGGGAGTCGGACTTAGAATGAGATGCTGCCCGAAAGAGGCTCATTCGTGATCAGAGATTTTTCTGCGCTCGGGAATAATTCCCTTGAATCGATCCACCCGGAAATATCTTATTCGGAAGTGGGGAACTCGTAAGTGAAAGTTGATCTTTTGTAATCGGTGTTTCTTCCCTCGGAAACTCATCCCTTGATCCGGTCCACCGAAGAAATTCCCATTCGGAACTGGGGAACTCGAAAGTGAAAGTTGATCATTTGAAACCGAATTTCTTCGTTCAGAAACTCATCCCTTGAACCGGTCCACCGAAGAATATCCCATTCGGAAGTGGGGAACTCGAAAGTGAAAGTTGATCTTTTGAAACCGAATTTCTTTGCTCGGAAACTTATCCCTCGACATCAAACCACTCGGAAGTGCCTTTCTCGGAGACATCCCACTCAGGGATAGTTTGAAACTTGAGAGAGTCTGCACGAAAGAGGCTCATTACCGGTCGGACCTTTTCTTTGCTCGAAAGGATATCTTCTCCGAAACACACCACTCGGAAAGACCTGTTCTTTGCTCGAAATGCCATCTCCTCCAAATCATACCACTCGGAGATCTCCTTATTCAACAAGTGTTCATCCAGGGGCTTCCTTTGCTCAGACGATAGTCTTTGGGCGGTATTTGTTCATAGTGAGTCCCTTTTTACTCGGTCTGGCTTTGATCGGTACTCCTTCACTTGGATATATACCTTTCGATGGTATTTATTCAAATTCAGTTCCTTTTTATTTGGAGTGGCTTTAATCGGAAACAACCCAATCGGAGATGTGTCGATCGGGGATATCCTGCTCGGTCATGACCATCCAGAGCCTTTTCCTCATTCGGAAATAACTCCCTCAGAGGCAGCCTACTCGGACACGTGTCAGTCAGAAACAGCTCACTTGGATTTTTCACTCGGGAACAGCTCTACTCGGATTGTTCACTCGGAAACAGCCATTTTTCACTCGGAAATCATATAGCCAAAATGATTAAATAGAATTGAAGCTCAGTTCTCTCTCGGAGATCCTTTTGCCTGGGAATATTACTCAGAGTTGAAGACAATCTTGAACCCGAGCATAAGCCCTCAGTAATTCTTAAGGCACATCTGAACATGAATAGAAAGAAGGGATTCCAAGTGACGAAAATCCCCATTCTTGGTGAAAATTAACCGGACCGAAATAGGTGTTCACAGATGCCCCTCTTTACTTCTTTTTCACAAAAGAAACACGAAGCTTCCGTGTTTTTGAAGTGAAAACGAAGTAAAGATATGAACACCGATGTAGGGGCCAGATGGGCCCTCTTGATCGGTATGGCGTCTGACGGTATTGGCAATCACGAGTCGTTGTGACCCTTTCTTCTTTAAAGACGAGCATTTTCCATATCTGTCTCTTTTTTTTGAGTTCTGAATTGACCGGGAAAAATTGTCTTTCAGTTAACAGGAGGTTAGAAGATCGGGGTTGACCCCTGGTAGACTGGAAGGCAAAGGTTGCCTTGTTGGGAGAGTAAAGGGTGCCTTCTTAGGAGACTGGGAAAGTAAAGGGTACCTTCTTAGGCGACTAGAAAGGTAAAGGGTACCTTCATAGGCGACTGGAAAGTAAAGGGTGCCTTCATAGGCGACTGGAAAGTAAAGGGTGCCTTCATAGGCGACTGGGAAAGTAAAAGGTTCCTTCTTAGGCGACTGGAAAGGTAAAGGGTGCCTTCATAGGCGACTGGAAAGTAAAGGGTGCCTTTATAGGCGACTGGAAAGGTAAAGGGTGCCTTCATAGGTGACTGGAAAGTAAAGGGTGCCTTCATAGGCGACTAGAAAGGTAAAGGGTGCCTTCATAGGCGACTGAAAAGTAAAGGGTGCCTTCATAGGCGACCGGAAAGTAAAGGGTACCTTCATAGGCGACTGGAAACTAAAGGGTGCCTTCATAGGCGAGCGGAAAGTAAAGGGTGCCTTCATAGGCGACTGGAAAGTAAAGGGTGCCTTCATAGGCGAGTGGAAAGGTAGAGAGTGCCTTCATAGGTGAGTGGAAAGGTAGAGAGTGCCTTCACAGGCGAATGGGAAGGTAGAGGTTGGGGTTGACCCTGCGGGAGCTAACAGGACGTCTTGTCTGAATTAACTCACTGTACCTAAAGATTCAGGGTAATGTCCCGGTTTAACATGACTGAAATTTTTGGGGAGTTGCTCCTTGAATAAAAGAGAATAGATCTGGGGTGATGCCATGATTTGAAGGAACCTTGGGGAACTGCCCCTTGACTGAAAGAGAATAATCCTAGGGTGATGCCCCAGTTTAACATGATTTGAAGGAATCTTGGGGAATCGCCCCCCTTGACTGAAAAAGAATAATCCTGGGGTGATACCCCAGTTTGACATGATTTGAAGGAATCTTAGGGAATCGCCCCCTTGACTGAAAGAGAATAGATCTAGGGTGATGCCCCAGTTTGACATGATTTGAAGGAATCTTGAGGAACTGCCCCTTGACTGAAAGAGAATAGATCTGGGGTAATGCCTCAGTTTGAGATGGTTTGAAGGAATCTTGGGGAACTGCCCCTTGACTGGAACAAAAGAAATCTAGGGAGATGCCCCAGTTTAAGTTGTTTAGGAAGTGTAATTCTACTGGGGAAGGATTTGGTGATTTGGGGTACTATCTCTTTGATTGGGAAAGGAAAATCTGGGGTCTACCTGGTATGTGTGGATTCACTGAGAGAAGTGTGCTGGGGCCCCTGGGGGAGAGTTCTTCTAAGCCTGATTAGAAAAGTGTTCTTATTAGGGGGAGAAGATGATCTGAATTGTAGGCTCACTAGGGAGAGAGTTTGGTGATTCTGTTGGGAGAGAATTTTGCTGGAAACTATCCTTGGGCTTGGGAAGGGACACGCTTGACTGTCAGAATGTATCAAGTAGATTCCTTAGAAGGGAGTTTGAAAAAGTGTCAGCTTTGGCAGTTGAGAAGAAGACTTCAAGAAGTGCCAACTTTGGCAATTTAGGGAAGGAGTTCTGAGAAGTGCCAATATTGGAGGTTGAAGAAGAGATTTTGAACAGTGCCAACTTTGGCAACTTGAGGAAGGGACTTTGAGAAGTGCTAACTTTGGCGTTTTGAGGAAAGGATTCTGAGGAGTGCCAACTTTGGCGGTTTGAGGAAGGGACTTAAAAGATTCTAGTTTTGGTAATCGCGGTTCCATTGAGGAAAAAGACTCGATTGAGGCGTCAATACTTGACATGACTGTCTGTTACAATAACCTATAGAAAAAAAGGGTAAGTAGTGCAAAGATAAATTCAAAAACTAGGTAGGTCCTATGAAACCGTGACCCATAGGATAACTCATGGACAGAGGAGAATGAAAGTGGCGATCATAGCTTTGAAGTGCGTGCCTGGCTGAGTCTTCGTGATGATTGCCTAAGACGAGGTCGAGTAGTGGGAGCGTCTTGTTCCTCACGACTTTAAATGTTCACTATTCTTTCATTTATTTTTATAAAAACACAATGTTTTATCAGATCAATGCAATTCATAACACGTATCGAAACAAAGGATAAATTTTATTCATGTATGTCAAATGGACAACGGGGAAAATAGATGGGATGAAATGAAGTCATGTAGGACAGGTCAAGGCCAGGGGAAACAGGGAAGGTTCAAGGATCCTCCAGTGAATTCCTGAGACTAGTGAGAACCTTAATCCCACGTCACAACCTCAAGTATATCGTTCAACTCTGCCTTTGAGAGGGTAGTTTGACCATGGTCCACATGCCCCAGCTTGCATGTTTTGCATTGGAAACTTTAGTTACTCTGCCGAAATCTTGACCCTAATTTTTACCTAAGCCACCTTTTCAGGTTTTCGACTCACCGGGTTGCTCTAACTTTTGCCTAGGCCGCCTTTTCAGGTTTTCGGCCCAGCGAGCTTTTCCCTTTCTTTATAATGTGTTTTTCCTTTCTTGTTTATTTTTGGCTGCATCCTCTACAGTAAAAGGTTGAAACTGATCACACTCCAGTTGAGTCTGCTTAACCTTTTCCAAATTTAGTTTGATCCTTTGGGGAGCTAATGTCACTTCAAATAGGAGACTCTACTCCTATGCCATGTATCCAAGGAAATATTGGTGAGTCTTTTGGCATCGATGAGAGGGAATTACTTTGATTCATCATTTTGGCCTTTATTTTCCTTTTCTCTTTTTTTTTCTTCTGGATTTTTCTTTTTTATTTTTATTTTTATCTCTTTTTGTTTGCCCTCTTTTTTTTTGAATCCCTTTAATGAAGCAACGACTCAATCTGACAGACTATTTCCTGGGCTACATAGGCATGAGGAATGGCACACTCTTTAAGGTTGAGGTGTTGATGACGACATTCATTCCCCTTATACAGAAAATGACAGCTTGCTCAATGATCTGGATGTAACCAGCTTGCCCTACTTGGCACGTGCATTGGACTCCAAGCTTGATTCTATTTTTTCATTTTTTTTTCCATTTTTCTTTTGTTTTTTTGTTTTTGTTTTTGTTTTTTTTTGGCAAAGTCTCCCTCAATTGTGTCTGCATTTATAGGCATCAGCAATTTGCCCTTATCTATGTTTGTGACTATTGAAATTTCCTTAAACGACTAGTCTGCCTCTGTCCAATTCGGGACTTGGCCATGTTGTCATTTACATAGATTCCTACCACGTCCTGAAACAAAGTTACTAATGCCTTCTGATAGATTGCTCCCGTGTTTTAAACTAAAGGACATTAATAACTTAAACGATTCCTTCAGTTGTTCTTAACTCAGGGGTATACCCATCTTGACCTTTTCTCCTGTCCATTTGACAATCTTAACCGCCTCTTAAAAGGGATAAACCTCTTTAACCTCTTGTTCTAACAATCTTGTTAACTTGAGTGGTGGCTCGCAAGCTTCCCTACCTTCTTTGTCAGCGCGATCGATCGGGTAGTTGAGGTCGTGAAACGGGATTATGATTTTATTAGTCTCGAGAGGATCATTTTTGGATCTGCAATTTAGCGCGTTATGGCAAAAAATAAAAAAAAGAGAAAAAGAGAAACAAGCAAGTAAAGAAAATGAATCAAAGCAAGGATAAAGGGATGAGAAAATTTTTTTGAATTTCGATACGCATTTATTGATTGATTGGTAAAACAAGTTTTTTTCCCTTATTACATGAAAAGTCCCAAAGCCTTAGGCATAGCAGAGGGATAAACAAGACATTAAGGCAATGACAAATTACTTTGGTGAATCATTTAAAACCGTAGGGAGTTTGACAGCCTCCCAGTTACTGAGCTATTGGCCCGGCGGGCAAGCGACCACCCAAATCAGTATTATTATCAAAACCATTTTCAATATCGGCCACCACGGCGTTAACTTCTGAACCTCCATGATTGGGCAAGGGATTTGTGGTCACGTTAGGGCCTCCTTCCCGAAAATCAATCCAGTCAGATTTGATCAAATCCCTCACTTTATATTTTAAGGCCATGCAATTTTCCGTGGAATGCCCTGTTCCCCCAGCGTGATAATCACAATGAGCGTTCGGGTCATACCCCCTTGGGTAAGGAGGTTGCAACGGCCTCATGGGGCATGGAGCTACCAGGCCCTTCTGAACGAGAATTGGAAAAAGTTCGATATATGTTATGGGAATTGGATTAAACTGCACAGGTGTACGCTCATTGTTGGGGTTCCTTGTATTCTGATTATGATTGGGTGGTCGAATCACTTGTTGAGGATGATTGTATGGCATAGGTTGCGGCGTTTGCGCTCTTACCATGGGCGGACGAAAGTGGGGAGTATAAGCTGCCGGGCCCTGAGTGGCAGCGGCCACATGAGGATTGGGAGTTTGAATCATGGTAGGGACGAATGGCCTCGGCGGAGCCATCTTTTGATTAGAAGAGATGGAATTAGTTTCTCCATCCCTTCTCCCAGGCGCCGACTTTCTTGTCGTGCTTGCCCCAGATGGGCCCTAAGTGATCTTTCCTATTCGTATTCCGCTCTCCAGCCTTTCCCCAATAGTCACAATGTCGGAGAAGTTGGATAAAACACTACCAATCATCTTGCCATAGAAGGGCGATGGGAGCGTGTCGATGAACATCGTGACTATCTCCTTTTCCGATAATAGGGGGTCCACTTACGCCGCTGTCTCTCTTCATCGTTGGGCATACTCCTTAAACGTTTCACTTTCCTTTTTCACCATATTCTGTAACTGAACCCTGTTGGGTGCCATATCCATGTTATACTTGTATTGTCTACGGAAGGCATCTGCCAGGTCCTTCCAACAACAAATATGGTTCCGCTCAAGGTGAGCATACCATGTAAGAGCGGCCCCCGCCAGACTATCTTGGAAGCAGTGGATCAACAATTGGTCGTTAGAAGAGTAGGATGCCATCTTTCGATAGTACATCGTGAGATGGTTCTTTGGACAAGTCATTCCCCGATACTTGTCAAAGTCTGGCATCTTGAATTTGGGTGGGAGGACAACATCTGTGACTAGGCATAACTTAGAAGCATCTATCAGTCCAAAACCTCTGGCGCCTTCCATCATTCTCAAACGTTCTTCTAAGATTTCTATCTTTTCCTTTTGGGGAACTGGGATCGTGCTATGACCGGCTACCGGGTTCATCATGCGGGTTGTATCTTGGAGATTGGTCATATAGGGGGTTGCATATCTGTATGGATAGCCGAGTGGCTGGTTGAAAGGAGGCAACGCATGGGACTGGTTCATCAGGCCTGTATTCGGTGAGGGACCTTGGGGTTGGGCCATAGTTTGTACGGCATAAGTTGGCTGGGTCATCTGGGCTTGTGTGTTTTGGGTTTGGTAGGTTTGTGGGTCATGGGTTTACGTGTTTTGGGTTTGGTAGGTTTGTGGGTCATGGGTTTACGTGTTTTGGGTTTGGTAAGTTTGTGGGTCATGGGCTTGCGTGTTTTGGGTTTGGTGGAGTGGTGGGATATTTGGCTGGGTGGGGTATGAAGCGTGAGGATTCATCGCTTGCTGGTCGTGGGCGTCATGTTGGTTAGCGAGCGGGGGATAGTACCCCGGTGGTAGGCCATAAAGTAGAAAAGGTACTGGGTTGCCGTCAGGACCGACAAATATATGCTGTTGTGCATAGGACTGGCCGTAAGGTGGCTGGGTCTCAATGGCAGGGTTAGGTCTTCCGACATGAATGGTGAGAGGGAGTGTCATTGTGTTAGGGAGTTGGGTTCTTGCTGGGTCAGAACCAAGGGGGTGGCATGGTGGCAGGCTGCTGTTGGGCGTCCTCAACACCTGCAGAGGAGCCTCCTTCTGTGAGTTTCTTTTCTAAAAGTTTAGTTAACTCCACCACTCGCTCTTTCAGCTGATCAAACTCAGTTCTAAAGTCTCCGTCCATAGCTTCTGCCTCAGCCATGAGTTTCTTTTGGAGCCAGGTCTAGTAAGGATGCCTACCCGTGACGTCTGTGTCTCCCTTTTTTTTAAAAAAAAACAAAAAAATGTTAGGTGGAAATAAAAAGAAGGAGAATGTTGTGGGAAGCAATCACAGGCTTTGGCGAGTATCCTTTGACCATTCCTTAGAACTTATCGTTCAAAAGTACTAGGTATGGTAAACATGGAAATTAATACGGGATAATTGTGAAGACAGAAGAAATCCTTCATCCTGAGGCGGGAGCCTCAAGCTCAAACATTTTCTTTGGGCAACTACAGCCCTCATCCTATAAGTTCAATCCCATGTTAATTTCTATGTCTACTCAAAGGGTATTCGTTAAGCTCTGAATAGCTTCTGGCAACAATAGAGAGAAAGAGCTATCAGGAATTGACGTGTTTCACAAATTGATGCTCCCCTAGTAACTTTCTTGAAAACATTTTTGTATTTAGGGGTTACAATTTGACAAAACTTGCGCCAAATCAAGGGTCATGTGAGCTACGGATTTTCTGATCATCGTCAATACAAAAAGAATTGAATTTTTTGTATTTTTTTTGTTTTTTTGTTTTCTTTTTTTTTTGATTCGAAAGGTCCGTAACTCAAGGCCTAAAGACTTAAACAAATATGCATAAAAGGAAAGGACTATTTGCCCGTTAAAGGATCATTAGTTAAAAGTATGTCATTTTCGGAAAAAGTAATCCACTAAACGGGCAAGTGGTCCCCTAATTTGGATCAGAAGGGAAAATGAGAATGAGAAAAGGTAGAAGTAAAGTTTTCCCCTTTGTGCCTTAAGGTGGGTTTTTCTGAAGGTCTCCTAATGGTTCTAAGGTTTGTCTAATAGTGATATCTCGCATCAGGCGGCCTGTTCTAGAACTTTTAAACGTCACTAGAGCCAAGATCCCACTCATGATGTTGACCACAACAGTAGGAAGTCTACTAGGTGTGGGCACCATGAATAAGTCAAACTCTAGCTGAGATTCTCACGGTAACCAGACAGGAACTACATCCCAAATGGCTCCGCTATGAACCTCCCATAATCTTAAGTTTTATTTGGGCCCGGGTATAGGGTCCCACTCAAAAGTGTGTGTAAATTGTGAGTGTAGTGTGTGAAAGAGGCATTCAATACCTGTACCTTACTCATCCTGCACATAGAACAAACACAGAGCAACAAATGAAGTTGTCTACCCTAGGGTTCAACAATCACACAAATATTTACAAAACATAAATGATAGAATACAAATAAAACAGAAACCATATACAAACATTGACAGAAAAATAAAATAAAGGAAGAAGTTAAATAATTAATATGCTAATTAAAACATGCGCTATCAAATTGACTGGCTTGACTCTCTAAATGTCCCCAGCGGAGTCGCTATATGTCACGACCGGGATCGCGGCGGCACGGCCGACCCTTATAAATATTAACACGAGTTTCGAAATCCTTTCAAAAAGAAAACAGGGAGTCGCCACCAATATTTTTTAAGGATAAAATACCGGGAAAACCTTTCGTTAAAGCATTGGTCATAAAAATGAAATTCCGAATTCGGGAGTCTAATTACAGGTGAGGAAGGTATTAGCACCTCACAACTGTCCGTTATAAAAAATGGTTACCTCAATATGATAGCGCGCATTATAATTAACCCAAAAATTATTTTAACTTCTTCATGAAAAGAAAGCATACGAAATGACAAAATATACAAAAATAAACAAAAATAAACACAGAATTTTTACATAAGATTAACAGGACGTCTCGTCCAAATTAAACCCGCTCCACCCTTTTTTAAGAAAAGATATTATATAAAAAAATGAGATTAACAGGACGTCTCATCCAAATTAATCTCGCTCCTCCTTTTTTTAAAAAAAAGTAATAAAAATTGCAATAATAATAATAATAATAATAATAATTAACTTTTTTATGCTAGTCCAAATAGAATGTGTGAAACACTCATTCTTATTAATGTTTATTATGAATCTTGGTGAGGGGTTAACTCAATCAATAGAAATTGATTAATAATTGAAAACTAAATAGAGTCATCGAACAGCAATTAATTTAATAGAAAATAAACAAATACAAGCATTAAAAAAAATGAGGAGCAGAGTGGGACCGATATGGTGAGAGAGAGAGCTGGACGGTGTGGAGGATTTAGAAGGAACTGGACAGTGTTGGTGAGGATGAGGTGCTGGACGGTGTGGGTGAGGATTTGAGGTGCTGGGCGGTGTGGGATTTAGAAGGAGCTGGGCGGTGTGGGATTTAGGAGGAGCAGGACGGTGTTAGTGAGGATTTGAGATGCTGGACGGTGTGGGATTTAGAAGGAGCTGGGCGGTGTGGGATTTAGAAGGAGCTGGGCGGTGTGGGATTTAGGAGGAGCAAGACGGTGTTGGTGAGGATTTGAGGTGCTGGACGGTGTGGGGTTTAGGAGAAGGACGGTATGGTGAGGATTTGAGGGGAGTAGGACAGTGTTGAGGGGAACAGGACGGTATTGTGAAGGGAGATTTAAGAAGAGCTGGATGATGGTGTGGATATAAGAGGAGTTGGACGGTGTGGAGTAGAGAGGATTGGCGGTATGGTGGTTTAAGAGAGGTTGGACGGAGTGGGTTTAAGAGAGGGACAGTATGGTGGGGATTTTAGGAGCAGGACGGTGTGAATTTAGGAGGAGCTGAAGGTATGGTGGGGATTTTAGAAGCTGGACGGTGTGGTGTGAATTTGAGGAGCTGGGCGATGTGGTGTGAAGAGGTGCTGGACGGTGTGGATTTTAGTGGAGAGAGAGAGCTGATGTGAATTTGAGGAGTGTGGGTTTAAGGAGAGGGACAGTATGGAAGGTTTAGGAAGAGCTGGGACGGTATGGAAAGTTGAGGAGGAGGACGGTGGGGAAGCTTTAGGACAGTGTTTCTTCTCTCTAAAAGAAATAACATCAGAGTTCTCTCAAATGAAGGCTTCCGGATCCCCTTTCTTCTCTTTTGTTGGGGTATTTATAGAAATCCCAGGTGTGCACTGATTCCTCGAACAGCCCAGAGATAGCCTGGCTACCAATGATTTTATGGGGAACAGCAGCTGATGAATAACTTATTATTTTAATTTTTGTTTGTTATTAGCCGCCCCACAAAATTAGCAAATCAACTTGGATGGTGTGTTGGAGAAACAGCTTGGACCTTGATAACTATAGGGAACGGCGGCTGGTGGGAATTCTTTATTATTTCTGCCTTTGTCTTGTTGCCGGCCGCCCCCATAATTCAAGGATCCACTTGGACAGTGGGAATCCAAGTCAACATGGGAAAACAGTGGAAATATGGAACCGGTGTTCTCTTTTAAGACTCGGATTAGTGCTTCAGCCGGTATCTATCCTCAGTGGGAATTAATCCGAGTGGAACAGGTGCTCTCATATATAAAAGACCGAGTGAAAGCTTGAATTCACAGGTCTGATCCGACCTCTAACACTCGGTGTGAAGGCCTGAATTCACAAATCATTGACTCGGAAATTGTTTTCCGAGAAGCATTCATCAAGACCTCCGTCTATTCAGAATTACTTCATTCGGTGCTGCTTCGTTCGAAAATGTCACTATTTGAAGCATTTATTCGGAATTGCTTCATTCAGTGCTTGACTCGGAATTACCACTGCTTGAAGCAATCAATCGGAATTGCTTCACTGTTTGAAACATTCGGAATTGTTTCAAAAGTGACTCACTCGGAGATCATTCGCTCGGAGGTGCTTGGCTCGGAATTACCACTCTTTGAAGCAATCAATCAGAATTGCTTCAATCGGAGGGGCTTTGCTCGGAAGCGCTTCTGCTTGAAGCATTCATTCGGCCCCTCTGCTTGAACGTCTCACTCGGGAAGTCTTATTTACAATTGATTCAATCGGCATCTCAAAAAATATTTTACTCGGCTATATCCCTGGCCGACAGGTCAGAACTATTCTTTCTTTGACTTAAAATTGATTCAATCGGGAAGTAAGCTTCACCCGGAAGCACATCACTAGAATTGAATCACTCGGAGAAACTTTGGTCGGATACATTGCTCGGGAATCGGCCTTGCTTTTCAATCAGAACAGCTTCACTCGTCAATTAACCCCTCGGATATATTCACTCGGGAGTCTGCCTTCTTTTCAATCAGAATAGTTTTTCAATCGTCAATCAACCCTTCAGATATGTTCATTCAGGAGTCAGACTCAGAATGGTTTCAATCGTTAATCAACCCTTCAGATATATTCACTAGGGAGTCGGACTCAGAATGAGATACTGCCCGAAAGAGGCTCATTCGTGATCAGAGATTTTTCTGCGTTCGGGAATAATTCCCTTGAATCGATCCACCTGGAAATATCTTATTCGGAAGTGGGGAACTCGTAAGTGAAAGTTGATCTTTTGTAATCGGTGTTTCTTCGCTCGGAATCTCATCCCTTGGTTCCGGTCCACCGAAGAAATTCCCATTCGGAAGTGGGGAACTCGAAAGTGAAAGTTGATCTTTTGAAACCGAATTTCTTCGCTCGGAAACTCATCCCTTGAACCAGTCCACCGAAGAATATCCTATTCGGAAGTGGGGAACTCAAAAGTGAAAGTTCATCTTTTGAAAATGAATTTCTTCACTCGGAAACTTATACCTCGGCATCAAACCACTCGGAAGTGCCTTTCTTGGAGACATCCCACTCGGGGATAGTTTGAAACTTGAGAGAGTCTGCCCGAAAGAGGCTCATTACTTTGGTCGAACCTTTTCTTTGCTCGAAAGGATATCTTCTCCGAAACACACAACTCAGAAAGACCTGTTCTTTGCTCAAAATGCCATCTCCTCCGAATCACACCACTCGGAGATCTCCTTATTCAACAAGTGTTCATCCAGGGGCTTCCTTTGCTCGGACGATAGTCTTTGGGCGGTATTTGTTCACAGTGAGTCCCTTTTTACTCGGTCTGGCTTTGATCGGTACTCCTTCACTCGGATATATACCTTTGGACGGTATTTATTCAAATTCAGTTCCTTTTTATTTGGAGTGGCTTTAATCGGAAACAACCCACTTGGAGATGTGTCGATCAGGGACATCCTGCTCGGTCATGACTATCCAGAGTCTTTTCCTCATTCAGAAATAACTCCCTCAGAGGCAGCCTACTCAGACACGTGTCAGTCAGAAACAGCTCACTTGGATTTTTCACTAGGGAACAACTCTACTCTGATTGTTCACTCGGAAACAGCCATTTTTCACTCGGAAACAGCCATTTTTCACTCGGAAATCTTATAGCCAAAATGATTAATCAGAATTGAAGCTCAGTCCTCTCTCGGAGATCCTTTCGCCTGGGAATATTACTCAGAGTTGAAGACAATCCTGAACCCGAGCATAAGCCCTCGGTAATTCTTAAGGCACATCCGAACATGAATAGAAAGGAAGGATTCCAAGCGACGAAATTCCTCATTCTTGGTGAAAATTGACCGGACCGAAATAGGTGTTCACACCATGACATCAATAAAATTGTTTATTAAATTTTAGAGTAACTTTAATTGATGTAGTGTATCCTACGACATCAATAAAATTGTTTATTAAATTTTATAGCAACTTTATTGATGTAATGTATCTCACGGCACCAATAAAATTGTTTATTAATTTTTTAGAGTAATTTTATTAATGTAATATATCCCATTACACCAATTAAATTATTTATGATTTTTAGAGCAACTTTATTGATGTAATGTATCCCATGACATTAATAAAATTTTTTATACCATATATGCTAAGAACAAACTTACAAGTTATATATACATTCTTTAAATCAATTTAAATAAATAAATAAATAAAAATTAAATACACATAAAGTGAATAATGAAAAAACTAACCAATTAAAACATAAAATGAAGACAATAAAAAGATAACTATATACAACATAAATAATAGAAAAAACTCAAAAAAAAAGAAAAAGAAAAAAATACCTTCTTTTCCTAAAATTTAAAGCTAGCCTCCGGATTTGGTAGCATCTCTAGATTTTCTAAACTGAGACTTCTGTGGAAACACCAAATCTTTGTCAAAGCCGCAACCACATAATATACTTAGAAATAAGTTATATTCACGGTGTTACCAGGAAGTATCTATAACTTTTTATGTGTTTCCAAAGTGTTACTATGTGTTTCCAAAGTGTTACTAAGTGTTACAAAGAGCACCACTTTCCTCAAAGTTTCCAATGTGGGACTAAATATAGTTAACTATTATTTGGAAGTAACTCCTAATCTAAGTGTTGGAAGTTCCACATCACCCACCTCATAATATATCGTATGGTTTAAATTCTTGTTAAGCGACTCCAACCATTGAATGTCAATTGATTTTGGGATGGAACCTTTAACACTAAATCTATTTCTCTCTTTTCCCATTGATTCTTTATTTTTTATTTTTTATTTTTTGTTTAATTTTTCATTTTAACCAGACCCACCTTTTTTAAAAACCATATTTTTTAAATGTCCAAAGATTTAGAACAACCTGGACAAAATTGGGTAGCAACAACTTGCCCCTCTTTGCTTATTTCTTATTACACTATAGTAAGGAATAAGCAAAGACCGAGTGAACAAATTTTGTCTGGGATCTCAAAGCAACCATGGGCACCAGGCACAAAAGATTGACACATCCAGGAATTTTAACACACAAAGGGTGGAGAATATAGTCAGCGAAAAGTTTAACACCCATGATGGGAGGTAGAACTTTTGCAAGAACAACAGGGGTATATACGGTACATAAGACAGGAAACACAGCACATACGACACATATGACCAAAAGCACATATGACACATACGACAGGAAACACAACACATATGACAGGAAACACAATACATACGGCTCATACGGTAAGAAACACAACACATATGGCACATATAATAAGAAGCACATACGACATATACGACACAACAGATACGACACACATGATAGGAAACATAATACATACGACCCATACGATAGGAAACACAACACATATAGTACATATGGCAAGAAGCACATACAACACATACGGCAGGAAACCCAGCACATACGACACATACGACATGAAACATACCACACATGACATATACAGTAAGCGTTTAAGATAGGCAAAGATTTATCACATGTGGCATTATAGGCAGAAGTGCAAAAATGTAACATAAGTAGAAATTTAACACGGGCAGGAGTTTAACACATTGCAAAAATTTAACACATTTGACGAAATTTAACACGATGCAGAAATCTAACAGTTGCAGGAATTTAACACAGTTACGGAAATTTAACACAGTTGCGGAAATTTAACATAGTTGCAGAAATTTAACACAGGTGTAGAAATTTAACACAGTTGCAAAAATTTAACACAGGTGTAGAAATTTAACACAGGTGCAGAAATTTAACACAGTTGCAGGAATTTAACACAATTGCAGAAATTTAACATAGTTGCATAAATTTAACACAGTTGTAGAAATTTAACACATTTGTGGAAACTTAACACGGTACGAAAATTTAACACAGGTTCGAAAATTTAACACGGTGCAAGAAATTTAACACAGTTACAGAATTTTAACACAGGTGTAGAATTTTAACACGGTTGCAGGAATTTAACACAGTTACAGAAATTTAACACAGGTGCAGAAATTTAACACAGGCATAGAAATTTAGTACAGTTGCAAGAATTTAACACAGTTGTAGAAATTTAACATAGGTGTAGAAATTTAACATAGTTGCAGAAATTTAACACAGGTGCGGGAATTTAACACAGTTGTAGGAATTTAACATAGGTGTAGAAATTTAACACAATTGCAGGAATTTAACACAGTTATAGAAATTTAACACAGTTGTAGAAATTTAACACAGGTGTAGGAATTTAACACAGTTGCAGGAATTTAACACAGTTGTAGAAATTTAACACAGGTGCAAAAATTTAACACAGTTGCAGGAATTTAACACACTTGCGGAAATTTAACACAGTTGTGGAAATTTAACACAGTTGCAAAAATTTAACATAATTGCACAAATTTAACATGTGAAAAGATTCATTATCATGCAAAAATTAGGCAGATTTATCATCATGCAGAAGTAGAGAGAGATTCATCACCAAGCAGAGCAAAGATTCTTAATTAGAAGGTTTTGCATTAGTTTGATTCCCCATTATCGTTATAACTTGTATGCTTTTGAGCTAGGATGGCCTTCATTGATTTAGTCTTAGAGCTGAGATTAAAAGCAATTGTGAAGGTGATGACTTTTATTTTTGTCAGGTAAGAAGCTGGGAACCCTCTATTGGCTTGGAAGAACCATTTTATCATTGAATGGTCATTTTCTTGGCATTGTCTATGCATGCCCCAACTATTGTGACTTTGAAAACCTTTCAGAGCAAACCTTAAGGCAATGATACTACCGCTATAGGAACATTTGCCATAATTTTTGGATCTTTGGAATGCCACAACCTTTCAAGTTCACTATAATTTCATATTCATTCTGACCCTAACTTTTGCCTAGATCGCCTTTTCAGGTTTTCAATCTAGCGGGCTTCTCTTCAATTTCTTCTTTTCCATTTTTATTTGACCCTAACTTTTGCCTAGGATGCCCTTTTGGGTTTTCATCCTAGTGGGTTATTCTTTTTTGTTTTTCTTCTTTTTTTTCTTCTTCACCTTTTGATTGGTCCTAATTTTTCCTGGACCATCTTTTTGAGTTTTCAATCTACCGGGCCTTTCTTAATTTTTAGGCATAATTCTTTTAGACAAGGGTGGAGGAGTTGGTTATTGTCCATATTGGTGAGGATCAAGGCTTCTCCTGAAAAGGACTTCTTAACAATGTAAGGACCCTCATTGTTGCAATCCATGCTCATTAAACTAGGTTGATCATTGTAGAGTTGATCTTGGACCCGAGGTTAAAAGAAGCCATTAAGGTATTGATTTTCTGTTTTTTGTCAAGTGAGTGATGTGTAACCCTTTGTGGTCGTACTGCGTCCATTTTATCACATGTGTGCTATTATTATCATAATTATAGTGCATTTATTTAATTTCCATATTTCAATTATTAACTCATGCATGTTTTACTAAATGAAATGATAATGAGAATAAAAGGTATGATTGAACAATGAATAAAAGGAAAATTTTTATTGAGTCAAGAACTATAGGCACAATGGTGAATCAAGGGAACGACACTGGTACAAGGAAAAAGGAGTTAGATGGGAGGGGTACCAAATAGCACCTTATTGAAATTGACTATATGTGTTCAAAAAATTATGACTTTGAAAATCCTTCAAACTGATCCTTGAAGTGATGATACTATCTTTGAGTAAACATTTGCCCCAAGTTTTGTAGAATCACCTCAGTGTAAAATGTCACAGCCTTTTAGGTCCACCCCGATTTTCATCTTCTACCTGCCCTAACTTTTGCATAGATTGCCTTTTTAGGTTTTCAATTTAGCGCCCCTTTCTTCTTTTTCTTCTTTTCAACCTTTATTTGGCCCTAACTTTTACCTAGGCCACTTTTTTGGCTTTCAACCTAGCGAGCTTCTCTTGATTTTCTTCTTTTTATTTATATTTGGCCCTAACTTTTGCCTAAGCTGCCCTTTTTATTTTAAGCCTAGCGGGCTTTTTTTGCATAATTTTCTCAATAACGTTTGATCACTAGGGTGAAAAAGTTCTTTGTTATCCATATCAGTGGAAGTCAAGGCTTTTTCTAAAAAGACTTTCTTCCAATATGAGGATCTTTTATAAGCTGGGTGCCTATTTTCCTCATTGATTTTCTTGAATAAGCAAAGTCCTTTTGAGTACCGAGTCTTCTTCATGGAGTTCCTGAGAAAAACCTTGAACTTTTTCTTACTTTTTATATAATTGGCCATGACATAAAGCTGTCAACCTTTTTTCTTCAATTTAGTTGATCAAACTTGGTCTAGACCCAATAGGCTTCATGCAAGTTGACCTCCCTTAAGATTTTTAGGGAAAAAGTTTGTACTTCAAACGACAACAAACCTCCATACCGTATACCAATGAAAACCCGGTTGCCCCAGTTGAGGTACGAATTATGGTATGGTATCCTTACCAGGTATATAGGAGCATCTCATGTTAATGTTTGAATGTTAACATTGTCTTTTGAGCAATTTTCTTGATTTTTTTTTCAATTTGTTTTTGCTGATGGGAAGGAATTGTGGTGTTGTACCTTGAAGGTTCCAACTTGCTCTGAACAGCCCATATCGGTAGATCGTAGCATCTATCCATTTGGTAGTCTATCGCAAATAACATGAAACGATGACCATTTGAAGTTTTGGAGTTGATTCGTTTCTCTTCTTGGCTCAATTTGTCAAATTATGAAAGTTATCACATGAGGAACACACATAGTCATTTCTAAGAACATTATCTTTGGATTTTGGATTTATTTGAAAGAAAAAGTTAAGATGAAGTTTTTGTGTTTTTTTATCCTTTTTTTCTTGGATGTTTTTGGTATTTAGGAATTAAAGAATGATGAATAAGAAGATTATGGAAACATGCATTAATTAAAAATTGGAATATTGGCCCATTCAATAGATTCCTCCTAAAGCCTTGGCATAGCTATAGGAGCTGCACCATATGATTACTAAAAAAATAGACACAAGCAATTCAAAGGTTTCTAGTTGTTAAGCTTAAAATTTTGGGATAAGGGTACACCAAATCAACACTCGCAACCTTTTCTTCATTGGCCGCAACTCAATCAAAATGATTTGACCCAATGTTTGTAGCACTTGGGATCCTTTTTATGGCCTTTGTTGATTGCATGCATGGTCAAAGGATTAGCCTGTATAGTTGGTCCCTTGTTGGGTTGGGCTTATGGTTTCTTGACTAAGGTTGAGTCATTTTGAGGTTATTGGTGGATGGAAGAAGGGATTAGGGCATCAATGATCTGTATTGAGGGTAAAGCATTTATTAAGAATTGGCTAAGTGGTATGATGAATGAAGGTAGCTAGGTTGATGAGTGGGTCAGGTGCCCCTAGTTTCTTGGTGAAAGACTAGAGGTTGAGTGTAGCCATATGAAAGCTTATATGGGAGCTGAACATACTTCGGTGGGGCATAGCTTGTAAAAGCTATATGTAGGGTCGAGTCTGGGAGAGGTATAGGGGCTATTGAAGTTTCCCCTGAGGTGTTTTGAGGGATCCTTTTAGCTAAAGCTTCTTTAATCTTTAAAGCCTCTTCTCTTTCAACTGGTCAATCTCTTTCTAGTCTACCATAGCCCTTTCTTTTACATGAGTGTTATAACGGTGATGGGGAATTAGTTTAAACATCCTTTACTTCCTTCGAGAGTCAAACAACATATTAGCAAAATAATTTAAACAAAATAAAACAAAGGTTATTTCCTTTTAGAATCATAATCATTGTCACATGACATTGATTTACAAGCAATGCATAGAACGGGAATGGAAATTAACATAGGAGAAAACATGGGCTCTTTATAAAGAAAGCTCTTTATTTCAATGCTCATGAGTACGTAAATCGAGCTTATCAAGGATTAATAGAAATTACATTCTAGCTAACACCACTAATAACTCTAAATATGGCTTAATCACTACTAGCCCTGAGAATGGTTGTCTTCAGTTCATCCATAAGTTCCTGGATATTATGATGCTTTGGGGTGTAAGGAAGGGAGTCACAAATGCTTGAGCTTCATGTAGTATTTTGGGAACCTCTCTAGTAGCTCTTATGACCACCCTAGCTAAGTGCATGAATCAATCATGCCAAAACTCAATATGTGAGTCCTTGACTCGTAACTCTTGGTCTTTCAACTTGATCCTTTCATTGCATTTGTGGACACATCAGATCACCTTATCTTTCTAGAAGTTAAGCTTATCCTCATAATTAGTTTGAAGGAACACAATTTCTTATTGCAAATTATCAACCTAGTCCTTCAGTCAATTCATTTCATTGAAAACAGAGTGTTTCTCATTGGTTATTTGAGTCAAGTGAGCCCTTAATTCTATTTTTTTGCCCCAATCATCAATCTCTTTTATGTTTTCAATATGGAGTAAACACCCTCCAAACACCCTCTAGCTCGACTATGGGATTCCTGTTCTACCTGTAGTTCCTTAGCGATCTTTTCACATTCCATGGTTTTGTCATTCAGGTTTTTCTTCAAAGTTGGATGGTCTTGGTGGCTTCGAAGGAGCTCTCTTTCTACTTCTTTTTTGCTCTTCGCCATCTTGGCTAATTCTTTATTGAGTTACTATAGTTCTATAAATTCATCCTTCTCAAGGAGCACAGGGTTTCCTAGATCATAAGCTTCAAATGGTTCAAAGGGAAACTTAATTTATTTTACCCTTTTTGTCATCCACTAACAGTAGGTTAAGGATAGATCACAGAATTCAAGGTTTATTTCTCTACCTCCTACTACTGGATTCTTCCATGCTTTGTAGGCTTTCTAAAATCCTCCCACCAAACCTTTCTCTCCAAGGTAGTATATAACAGGTTCTAAGGCTCCCAAAGATGGTGAACCCCTTAAAGGGTAAGAATATTGTCACATAGCCAGAATGAGGTTGTAGTTGAAGAGAGCACGAGACCTGATAAGTGGTACATTAGGGTAGTTCTTACAGCGGTAAATAAGCTTAGACCTTTGTTGCTTAAATGGTTGCCATTTTATCTTTCCATCATATAAGCTACTACAAAATGTTTTCCAATCTTCTGGCTTTCTAATGTTTGGTCAAAACGCCATGTAGTCATCAATTGGATAAGTGATGCTGCTAGCCCTCTTAAACACATGGGAGGTGTAAAGGATGGGTAAACAACATAAGATCTTTTGTCCTCCTTTTTTTCATGGCAAAAGAGCATAATGGAGTAGACATTAGCTAAAAGGGTTGTGACTGGAGGTGCTCAGTACTTTTGAAAAGTCTATGAATACATTTATAGCGAGCCTGTCCACCAGGCTATCCACGCTAGGAAACAAAACCACACCATAAATCGTAATAGAAATTACTTCTAAAAAAGTATCCCACTTGGCTGTTGCCGTTAACCTTTGGATGTAGTCTTCTAGAAAGTTTTGGCTTAAACCCTAAGTTGTCTGATTTTCAATCTTTGATTTTCTAACTCATTAGGGTTTATCTTCAGGACTTCAACTATTTTGCTGATGTGGGTCATATTTCATGGAACTAGCTACTTCGTTGATGTGGGTCATATGTTCACAGAACTAATACGGCTTGTTATTCCCTAATGGGAGGCCCAATATCTGCTTAAACTCTTTAATTGTGGGTCCCAACTGAAAATCGAAGGTGAAACATCAGAGTAGAGGGTCAAAATACTGAGCAAAGGCAATGATGGCCCCTTGCTGAACATCCACTTCCAGGATCTTTAACAGATTCCCATATTTGTTCTCGAAAGCTTATTTTTGGCGAGAACTCAACTTCCTTCTAAGATGAATCACAGGTAAAGTTTACTTTCCTTTCCTTTATCCAGATCATATTTTTGAGCTAAATTGTTTCCATGTTAATTTTCATTCTCATTTTTCTCTTTCTTTTGTGACAAGATTAAGATTCTTGGACATAACAACAACAAACACATTAATGGTAATAGAAAAGAAAAAGAAAAAAATACTGAGTTGTTAATCTCTTGATCCACCTATTCTTTTTTCAAATTCATGGACCACCATATATTTTACTTTTTTTGAAATCATGGACCGAGAGATTGATAACTCATATGGATGTGTCATTAATCCTTTACACAAACTTGAGAAAAAAAGAATTTGCATATTTATCCAAAGGATCAACGATCCATAGTATTACATAATTAAGGAAAGGTCAAAAAAGAAAGAAGGGCATGCCCCTTTAGTGTCCTAATTGATTGCCTATTGGGTTCTATCCTAGGGTTTTAGGGTATCTATACTTTACGTCTCATAGGAAGGCACTATTATTCCTAAAAGGTCACTAGAGCTCACGAATTTCTTAGACGTTTACCACAATAACAAGTACATGTCAATTATGGGATGCCCAAGAAAACCACACTCTAACTGGGCTTTCACGGAAGCCAACAGGAAGTACATCCCAATTGACACCGTTAATTACCCTCTATCCAAAAGGTTCTTTTCATGCTCTTGGGTGTAGAGCCACTCTTAGAATAAATTAGTGAGGTGTGTGCTAGGGGAGACATAAACCTGTTATACCTTATCCTTGAAAACAAACAATTAAGCCAAACACAATTCAAATAGTCATCTACCCTAGGGTGTACAGAATATATCATCCAAATAAGTATATACAAGGACAAACATTCATATACGACAAATATTCCAAACCAACAAAAGATAAGAACAAAAAAAACAAATAAACACAAAGGGTTACAAATAAACTAATACATGAATTATGCAATTTAATTTGAATAGCCTAACTCTCAAAATGTCCCTAGTGGAGTCGCCATCTGTCTGGACGACCGGATAACGATTCCTACAAATTTGATTTTTGAAAATAAATTATAAAAAGATGTGGAGTCACCACCAAGATTTTTATTTTATTTTAAAAAGGTAAAATATTGGAAAAAAACCCTTTAAAGCTCTAGGTTGGGGAGTTGGTTACGAATAGGCAAGGTATTAGCACCCCTATTCGCCTGTTCCAAAGAAACAGTACCTTAATTAAATTACATAATTATTTTTAATAATTTAAAAGTGACCCAATGATACAAAAGAAAAATAAATATTTACATAAAAAGAAAAATTAATTTTTAAAGAAAATAAGCCCGACAAGAATTGATCTTGCTCCTACGTATTCCCAGGTGCAATGGGAAATCAGGGTTATGTAGTTCTTTGGTTTTTTGTTAATCGGTATCACGTATCCCACGATCCTAATATGCTTTTTATAACAACTTTATTGGTGTAGTGTATCCACAACGCCAATAAAATTATTCATATAATTTTTAGAGTAACTTTATTGATATAATGTATCCCACGACACCAATAAAGTTATTCATTAAATTTTAGAGCCACTTTAATTGATGTAATGTATCCCATGACATCAATAAAATTGTTTATTAAATTTTAGAGCAACTTTAATTGATGTAGTGTATCCCATGACATCAATAAAATTGTTTATTAAATTTTAGAGCAACTTTATTGATGTGATATATCCTACGACACCAATAAAATTGTTTATTAATTTTTTAGAGTAATTTTATTAATGTAATGTATCCCATTACATCAATAAAATTGTTTATGATTTTTAGAACAACTTTATTGATATAATGTATCCCACAACATCAATAAAATTTTTATACCATATATGCTAAGAGAACAAACTTACAAGTTATATATACATTCTTTAAATCAATTTAAATAAATAAATAAATAAAAATTAAATACACAAAAAGTGAATGATGAAAAAACTAACCAATTAAAGCATAAAATGAAAACAATAAAAAGATAACTATATACAACATAAATAATAGAATAGACTCAAAAAAAGAAAAAGAAAAAGAAAAAAAAGTACCTTCTTTTCTGAAATTTTAAAGCTAGCCTCCGGATTTGGTAGCGTCTGTAGATTTTCTAAACTGAGACTTCCGTGGAAACACCAAATCTTTGTCAAAGCCGCAACCACATAATATACTTAGAAATAAGTTATATTCACAGTGTTATTAGGAAGTATCTATAACTTTTTGTGTGTTTCCAAAGTGTTATTATGTGTTGCTATATATAGCAACACAAAGAGCACTATTTTCCTCAAAGTTTCCAATGTGGGACTAAATATAGTTAACTATTATTTGGAAGTAACTCCCAATCTAAGTGTTGGAAGTCCCACATTGTCCACCTCATAATATATCGTATGGTTTAAATACTTGTTAAGCGACTCCAACCATTGAATGTCAATTGATTTTGGGATGGAACCTTTAACAATAAATCCATCTTTCTCTTTTCCCATTGATTTTTTTATTTTTATTTTTTTTAATTTTTTGTTTTAACCAGACCCATTTTTTTAAAAAGCCATATATTTTAAATGTCCAAAGATTTAGAACAACTGGAACAAAATTGGGTAGCAACAGGGTCAAAGCCTGATTTGGACTCTATCAACCCCATTTTCCCATAAATCAGTTTCCTCAGAAATTCCCTTAAGGCTCGACCTAAACACCTTCGATGTTTTGGACCCAACTTTCACATATGATCTTAGAATCGGATGATTTTGGTCTTGATTTCTTTGATCCAAAAAGATCTTTAACCTCCGTTTCTAGCCCCGAACTCTGATTCCCACCTTGTCACCCCCAAAATGAAGGATTAAACACTTCCACCTCAAAATTTCATCGTTTGAGCATTTTATCCTGTGTATGGTCATTCAAAAATTCATAACTCTTTCATACAACCTTTGATTAATGTAAACCTAGTGTCAAAATCTTCATAACAAAATTCTCTACATTTTCCATGAAGACATCAAGAGCTGAATCCCTCTAGATCAATACAGTTTAATGAATCTGATCCGGTCTGGATACCGGTCCCCAAAGTTATGACGTCAGAGTGACATCTCAGAGGAGTAACCGGTATTATAAGAAGACAAAGCTACACCGGTTATCCGTCCTTACTTCATCCGTTCTTACCACATCAGAGGCTCAATCCGTCCTCGTTACGAGGGATACTTCGTCTGACCTTATCTCCATGACGTGAATAACCGTTTGCCCCAGGGTCACTGTGAGATAAGAGTTCTTTATAACTTATCAGCGAAGATACCCTACATAGCGGAATGTGTCCATGTCAATTATCTCAGAGAGCAAGTACAATTGTCAGCGAAATATACGGAAAGGTGATTATTCTCCATCCTTATTACAGGATCGTACACTGATAATTGACCTACCCACCTGACACACTCTGAGCACTGAGCCATATTGATTGACATATTCAACACGCTATCAGAGCCAAGGGACCCACCCGTATCCAACGATTCATTTCTTACGTTCGACTATAAATAGCTTATTTCAATACACATGTAAGGTGACATTGTTCTATCTCATATTCTTACTATTGCATTACTTGAGTACTCATTGAGTTCACACACTCTTCTAACTTGAGCGTCGGAGAATCTTCGTAGGTGGCACCACCTTTCGCCCTTTCACAACGCGAAACGTTGGTGTGAAGGATCTCCAGGACAACAAGACCAGTTTCTCCCACTGAGAGGCCAGATTACAACATCGGATACCCACTATACCGGTGTGCATAACCCTAAAACACCTGCACTCTTGTGGCTGGTCCCACACCAGATCCTAGACCTCGGTTCAGACCAGTTCATTGGCACGCCCAGTGGGACTCATTAGAGTTATTCCCACTTTTCGTAGCAGTTTGGTTGTCAGAATGGAAGGTGATGGACGTGATTTCGTTGATGGTCATGTGGAGGATGTGACCCACCAGCAGACTGGGAGGAGACTCGTCTTTGAATCTCCTATCACCAACACCTGAAGGATGGTACAAGTGCCAACCCCCGACCCTCGTGATGAGGTTATTAGGCAGCTCAGGGAGGAGTTGATGGAGTTAAGGCGGGAGAAGAGAGGAGCTGGGGATAGGGTGACGTCCTAAGCAGAAGAGGCCCACCATGCATCTACAAGGGAGAGATCTACGACCCTCCAGTATTCGAAAATCCCTACGTATGAGGAGAGGGAACAAACTCAAGACTCTGGTGATAGAGTCAGTACCAGGAGGAGGGAGCAAGCAGTGGTGACCTCTGGAGCTTACAGACTCAGCGTCCCTTTCTCAAGGAGGCTTATGAGTGTCGTCATCCCTAAGCACTTGTAGACGACTCAGCCATTGTCGATCGACAAGTACAATGGAGAAACTGATCCTACTAAGCACCTAGATGCTTACGTTTATGAAGCTATATATCTGGGAGTTGATGAAGACGTCATGTGTAGGATGTTCCCAAGAACACTGAGGGAGGAGGCTCTCAGCTGGTTCAAGAGCCTACCCTCAGGATCCATAGATTCTTGGGAAGAAATGACAGCTGCATTTGAAAGCCATTTTGTCATTTCCAGGGACATTCCAAGGACTTCTCACACCTTGGCACAGATAAGGCAAGGAGAGACTGAGACTCTTAAGGAGTTCTTGAAGAGGTTCTACAAGGAGGCTGCTTTGGTCCCCAACCTCACGGAGGCCATACAGCTCCATATTGTAGTGGAAGCTTTACAACCTAGTTCTGCTTTTGCCTTATCTTTGACAAAGAGCCCTCCAACAACCTTCGAGGAGTTTCGAAGGAAAGCTTCTAAGTACGTGGGTATAGAAATGCATCTGGAGGCTACAGCAGCCAGAATGAAGCCCCCAGTACCCTCTCAGCAGCCACGAAGGGAGAAGAAGAAGGTGAGACCAGAAAAACACGCTTTTCGAGAGGACTTTGTAAGCGTTCGACCTCATCAACGAGACAGGCGTGTCTCGTCCTTCAGTAACTATGCTCCTTTGAATGCCAGGCATTACCAAATCTTGACGGAGGTTGGAGTGCCAGCACTCAGTGTTTTTGGTATAAGGAAGCCACCCCCAGTCAAAAGACTTGGCAACCCACGTAAGTATTGTGCCTTCCATGAACAAACAGGTCACCACACTGACGAGTGTAAAGCATTGAAGAGTACTGTGGAGACCCTCATTAGAGAGGGAAAGCTGAAGCAATATTTGTTCAGGGAAAGATCCTCAGACGAGCCTGACAGGATGGACAAAAGGGGGAGAGATCCAGACGATGAAGGTGACAATAGCCGTAACCCAGTCAGGAAATTTACTGCAGCTGAAAAGCAGAAAGAAGTGGTAATCATTGAAGGGGCCCAGCAGAATAACATGCCTCAGCAGCAGAGGCAGGGTAGGCGTAAAGTGATAGAGATGATTGTTGGAGGATTTGCTGGAGGAGGAGCATCAATCACAGCCAGGAAAAATCACCACCGGATGATTTTATCTGTCCAGGGCAAACCTAGAGATAACCGCCCTTACAGGGACGGTGTGGCAGCCTCAATGGTGTCATTTACTGATGATGACTTTGGCCCGACAATCCCAGGAGGAGACGACGCAGTGGTGATCATTGCTGTCATTGCTAACAAAGATGTAAAGAGGATCCTCGTCGACCAGGGAAGTTCTTGCGACGTAATTTTTTATAACTGTTTCAAAAGAATGGGTTTTAATGATGCAGATCTGCAGCCGTACACGCAAGAACTCACAGCGTTTAATGGGGCAAAGCAACCCACTAAAGGGTATCTTGATACCCTCATTTCTTTTGAAGGAGAGCCTAGTGCGAGAACGGTGAAGTCGAGAATCCTGGTGATCGATGTAGAATCCCCTTACAACGGGATCATAGGCCGACCTACCTTGAACGCAATGGAAGCAATTGTGTCCACTCCCCATCTCTTAATCAAATTCATTGACAAGGATAATGGTGTGTCCTCCCTCCGCGGAGATCAAGAAATGGCTCGATACTATTATAACTTGAGCCTCAACATGGTCAAGTTGGAAACATTTAATAAGAAGAGGAAGCTGAATGACGGAGGAACAGCGGTTGGGTCCGTCAGTCTGATTGACTTGGACCCCAGGGTGGAATTGAAGATCGACCCTTTTAACCCCTCAAAACCCACACCAGATGGTGGTTCCAGGGATGTCATTTTAGGGGATTCCCCAGTGAAGGTTACACACATCAACGACAACCTGGAGGCAGGCATGGAGCAGCGTTTGTTGGCTCTTTTGCAAGAGTTTAAGGACCTTTTTGCATGGACTGCAGCAGACATGCCTGGGATGGACCCCGATTTCTGTTGCCATAAACTCGCTGTTTACCTAGAAACGAGACCGGTGGCCCAGAAGAAGAGGAGGTTGGGACCGGAGAAGCAGAAGGCAGCGTGTGAGCAAACAGAGGAACTGTTGAAGGATGGTTTTATAAAGGAGATTCGCTATTCATCTTGGCTTTCCAACATGGTGATGGTACAGAAAGCCAATGGCAAGTGGAGAATGTGTACGGATTACGTAGATCTCAACCGATGTTGCCCCAAAGATCCGTATCCCCTCCCAAACATTGATCGCATGGTAGATGATTCATCTGGTTATCAGTACCTCAGTTTCATGGATGCTTATTCAGGGTACAATCAGATTCCGATGTGGGAAGAAGATCAAGAAAAGACGGCCTTTGTCAATGACCATGGTGTGTTCTACTACACCGTCATGCCGTTTGGATTAAAAAACGTCGGCGCTACCTACCAGCGCATGATCAACAAAGTATTCGAAGGCATGCACACCAAGCTGGTGGAGGTGTACATCGATGATATCATTGCTAAGACTCCTGCTGGAGGAGATCACATTGATGATTTGCGCCATGTATTCACCCGGTTGCGGCAATACAATATGAGGTTGAACCCTTTGAAGTGCACTTTTGCCGTTCCAGCAGGGAAGTTCTTGGGTTTCATGTTAACCCAGCAGGGAATTGAGGCAAACACTGGAAAATGTCAAGCAATTCTGCATATGCAAAGCCCGAAGAGCCTAAGGGAAGTACAATCATTGAATGGGAAGGTGGCCGCTCTAGCTCGATTCATGCCCAAGATGGCGCATAGATCCCTTCCTCTGTATAAGGCGTTGAAGAAGCACAAGAGTTTTGAATGGGGAGAAGAACAGGAACAAGCTTTCCAGCAGCTTAAGCCCGTGCTTTCAAGTCCACCCATACTGGTGAAGCCTGACCCTGGTGAGACTCTGATCCTGTATTTGGCAATTTTTGATGAAGCCCTAGGCATGGCACTTGTTAAAGAAACTTCGGAGGGACAGAGGCCGGTGTACTTCACCAGCAAGACATTCCAGGGGGCCGAAGGTAGATATCAAAAGATAGAGAAGGCCGCTCTGGCAGTTGTGTGGGCTTCCCGATGGTTGAGGCCGTATTTTCATGCGCACCCAGTACTGGTAAGAACGGATCTGCCTCTCCGTTCAATACTTAGTAAGCCGGATCTTACTGGAAGGATGATCAAATGGTCTATCGAGCTTTCTGAGTTTGAAATTTCTTATGAGCCTCAAGGAGCTATTAAAGCTCAGGTATTGGCGGATTTCGTGGTGGAAATGACAGCGTCGGATCTAGCCACATCTCGAGCGCGTTGGACCATTTATGTTGATGGGTTATCAAACAGTAAAGGCTGTGGAGCCGGTGTCATGGTGGAGAGTGATGACGGCGTACACCTGGAGATTTCCCTCCGATTCAATTTCAAGACCTCCAATAATCAAGCTGAGTACGAGGCATGCTTGGCCGGCCTCTGAGCGGTGGTTGACATCGGAGCGTCAGCAGTTACACTGTGCAACGATTCACAACTGGTGATTTTGCAAATTCAGGGGGAATATCAGGTCAGAGAGCCACAACTTCAACTATATTTGAATTGCGTGAATGAATTGAAGGGGAGATTCGAAGTGTTGGAATTTAAGCATGTGCCTAGAGAGGAGAATACCAGAGCGGATATTTTATCAAGGCTTGCAAGCACAAAATAACCTGGCAGCACCACGACGGTGGTTCAAAGCACACTGACATCACCTAGCAGTCCTCTGTTTCCCTCTCTGAATGCCATTATGGTCAATTATCCTTATGAGAATTCTTGGGTCATCCCGTACATCCGCTATCTGGCAGACGGACAGCTCCCTACTGATGAGAAGGAGAGGAGACGAGTGAAAAGAGAACTGTTGTACTTTACCATGGTTGATGGTGTTCTTTACAAAAGGGAATTCTCTGTCCTGTACCTCCTTTGTTTGAGAGAAGATGAGGTACAAGCAGTGTTGGAGGAAGTGCATGAGGGGCAGTGTGGGCACCATGTTGGGGGTCGGAGTTTAATGAGAAAAATCCTCAGGGCTGGTTATTGGTGGCCCACGGTGAAGCAGGACTCAGCAGATTTTGTGAAGAAGTGTGATGCTTGTCAAAGATTTTCCAATCTCCATCACACACCGGCCCAAGAACTCTCTTCATCCGCTGTGCCTTGGCCGTTCTACCAGTGGGGCCTTGATATCCTGGGTCCATTCCCTACCGCTCCAGGAGGTATTAAATATTTGATTGTAGGGGTAGACTATTTCACTAAGTGGATTGAGGCTGAGCCAGTAGTGCACATCAATTCTGCGTGGACAAGGCGTTTTGTTTATGAGAATATCATAGCTCGATTCGGTGTCCCAGGGCGGATTGTGACTGATAATGGCACCCAATTCACAGATAAGAAGTTCACAGATTTGCTTGAAGGACTGGGGATAGTCCAAATATTTTCATTTGTTGAGCACCCCCAGATGAACAGCCAAGCTGAAGTAGCCAATCGGGAGGTGCTGAAGGGGTTGAAGAAGCGTCTTGGAGAAGTGAAGGGAGGTTGGACTGATCAATTGTGCCATGTTCTGTGGGCATACCGTACTACACCATATTCTTCCACTAATGAATCCCCATATCGGCTAACCTACAGGGTCGAGGCGATGATCCCAGTAAAGTTACAAACCAGATCAGCCCGAGTGGAATATTTTTTAGCAGAAGATAATAATGCTAATCTGGCATCAGAGTTGGACGTTCTACATGAGCTGAGAGAAGGAGCTTTTGTTAGAGACCAGGCAATAAAGGCAAAGGCAGCTCTCTGGTACAACAAACATGTTCAATACAGAGCATTCAACACCGGAGATCTTGTTTTGAGGAAGGCAAGTGTGGGGAATAAATTCGCCTACCAAGGGAAGCTAGCACCAACGTGGAAAGGTCCTTATAGAGTTTCTGAAGTGACAGGAAAGGGCTCATACCGGCTCGACGAGCTCGACGGAACCCCAATTCGTAATAAGTGGAACACTCAGAACTTACGTGTTTATTACAGCTAGTTGGTAAGACGGCGTGTACTCTTTTTCCTTACTTGAGTTTTTTCCCATTGGGTTTTCTCAAGAAGGTTTTAACGAGGCATGACCCCAACTACACTTCCTTTGTAATGTATATTCAATGTAATGAGAATGCAATTTATGACTATACCAATCTCACTCTCTCATTTTTATGTTGTGATTCATAGTTATAAGCTGTCACGATCAAAGACTCCTCAGGACGGATGATCTCAACTACCTATTCTGTAGTTGATGATGTAACTCCTCGAGGGACGAAACAAAGATCCTCAGGACGGATGATCTCAATCACACATTCTGTGTATTGACGATGTAACTCCTCGAGGGGAAAATGGGTTGTAGGATTAAACCGAACCCCATTTGAAGGCCCGGATTATAGGAATTAAACCGAACTCTGGGTACGGTTAGTAGGATCGAACCGAACACCGTTTGAAGGCTTGGATTGTAGGATTGCACCAAACTCCAAGTATGGTTAGTAGGATCGAACCGAACACCATTCGAAGGCTTGGGCGCAGTAAGCTGGTTCATCTTCAAGACCATGCTGAACCCCGAGTAACGGGCGTAGTAGGTTCAGGATTAACCCTGATCTGAACCCCGTGTTGAAGGCTTGGATTGTAGGATTGCACCGAACTCCAAGTATGGTTAGTAGGACCGAACCAAACACCATTGAAGACTTGAGTTGTAGGATTAAACCGAACCTCAAGAGACAAGTTTAGAACTTAACCTATTTCAAGGTCATATCGAACCCCACATGAAACTTGGATGGTAGGATCGAACCAAACTCCAAGTATAATTTTCGTCCTCATCTCCGAAGCATTCATCATAGGGCGGCTGAATGTAAATATGGCCATTCCACATCTTCGAGATCGGATGAACATTTCTAATTTCTAAGAAGTTAAAGGTAACATTCTACGACAGATATTCCCTTCCCAAAATACTAACACTTGGGGAAAGGGCGTACTTTAACGTAAGTGTTATTTATCCTTTACAATTTTTGTTATTTTACTCCGGGGTGATTCACACGCTTTAAACAACAGTACGGTTAAACAAAGCGGATTTGTAAAGTATTAAAAAAGGGTAAAGTATTGTGTATATGACTAAGTTACCCAGCAACCATATACTTGTCACAAACGATAGAAGAAAAGCAAAAACAAACTTTATTTCTGTGAAGGAAAATTATATATGTCTCAAGGTATTAAAGCTGGAGCTGATCCAAGTACACAGCTATAAATAAAAGCATTAAATCAAAGAGTTGGTGGTTGATTCTCCGGCATAGGCACTTCCGCTCTCCCCTCCTCCGCTCCCTCAGTTTGAGTCTTCTCCGCTCTGGTCTCTGGGCCAGTTTCACCATTTCCCCGTGTCTCACCTTTGGGTTCAGGAGTGGGCAGCACTGGCTCCATACTTTGACCCTCCGGAAGTGGAGGCAGTTCATAAAGAGCATCGGGAGGATCCTGGTGCGAGCTGTCACTCTTCACTTCAATAAGTTTCCCTTCGTGAAACTCATAGAACGGATCCAGTCCGTACAGATTGAGCTTCACGCCGGGGTTACGGTAAAAGACTTGACGTAGTGCTAGACCGAAGGATTCGAAAGCCACCTTCTTGCATATCTCCAAGGCTTTGGCAGCTTTGGCCTTAGCAGTAGATAGTCTCTTTTGAAGCTTGGCAAAATCTTCTTTCGACGGTCCAGTGCTCGTACTCCCCTTCCTCAGCTCTTCGATCTGGGCCTGCATCTCCTTCTGAAGGACCTCCCATTCTCTCAGGTTTTTATTATGGCCGGCCTCTATTGCTGCGAGATCGTCAGAAAGCTTGGCCGACTTCTTCTTCTCCAATTGCAGCTCTTCTTCAAGGAGAGGGATGAATTTATTTTGCTGCTGAAGTTCAGCAACCTGCCGCTCTAGAGCTTTATTGGTGAAGTGAAGCTGGCTTGTTTCTTCCGTCTTCTTCTGTAATATTTCCTTGGCCTTAGTCAGCTCAGCCTCCACACCTCTGTGAATCTCAGCTTGCTTGGCCGCCCAGGCCTCCTTTGTAGCGATATCGGCCTCAAGTTTGTCAACTTGTTCCATGTAATCTACCTTTTTGCTCAAGGAGTCCAAGAGGCCGGATAGCTCATCCAATTGCCAACCGCCGGCCTTGCACGCCCCCCGAACTTCAGCAGCATCAAGAGAGGGGCGAAGACAGTACCTCGCCTTCGGAAGAGTAGGGGGCGCAGATCCCTGGAACCAGAGATAAAGAGAGAGAAAGGATTCGCCTGGAGGATCAAACACTGGAGGAGGACCGCTCCCAGAGTCCGGTCCTGATGTGGTCTGTGAAGGAGGGGCAGTTGAGTCAAAGACGGGCTTCTTCCCCTTGTCCTTTTTTAACCCAGATTCCTCAAGGGTCTTCTGGCGCTTCTTTGCAGGGTCACCAGAGGGAGGCTTTTCCACGTCCGCCGTCTTGACTAGATGTCTCTTTTTCTTTTTCTTTTCTGGGACGGCCTCTTCAGTATCCTGCCCCGCAGCCTCTGTTTGTCCCTCTGGTTCCTGCTCATCAAGGAGGGGGACCTCGTCTCCCACTGCAGAGGTCAGAGGAATGGTAGGAGCCTTGGTGGAGTTCCTCTTAGCTTGAATTTCATTCTCTTCGGAGGAGGAGTCTCCATCTGCCAGCATAGACTTCAGAGACAACATTTCGGGACAGGCTTTTTCAATTTGTTCTGTAAAACAAGGAGAATTGAGTTAGCAAATGGGAAGAAAACAATTAGAGCAGAATAAATGCATAACATAACCACAGTTAAGAACGGGTATTACGGAGGTAGGTAGTTCGGACATCGTCACCCCCCAGGAGGAGCCTGCAGGAGAACCCCTTGAGGGTCTTTGAGGTCGTCTGCATGGCACTTAGTACCTCGACAGAGTGAGAGGAAAGCTCACTCTCTTCAGTATAGTAAGCACGGCTCAACAACAAAAAGTGCTCGTGCGACCAGCTGATAGGGAACTTGGTGAACCCTTCTTTGTTAAGCAAGAAAATCGGCTTGTTGGATTGAATCCGGACCCGCGTGTAGTAGTGTTTAAAGGAGCGTCCGTCCACCTTAGCGGATTCGGTGTAGGACTTAAAGTTCACCACCCTTGAGTCACAACGCAGTGTTATAAACCCAAGGCCGCCCTTCTTGTTGGCACAGCGGACCACTTGGCAGTAATGAAACAATTTGGCCACAGTGGCGGTGAAGTTGAAATGCTCTCCCAGAACTTCGAGAGTGCGCACCAAGCCCCAGCCGTTGGGATACAGTTGGGTAGGAGCGCAGTCAAGGAAGCGCAGGACGGCCATTTAAAACTCCGTCAGGGGGAAACGGACTCCCAAATTTTGAAAGACGAAGTTGTACATGTAAACCGACCTCTCGTCAGGGACGCGGTGGCAGACCCTCTCAGTTGGAAGGGGAGCAAGGACAAGAAAGCATACCTTGTACTTCTTCTTAGAGTAGATTTTGCAGCGGAGAGTGACCGGGCTGCCCTCTTCATTTGCATGATGAGAAGGGATTTCCAAGAATTCCTCCTCGACCCAGCAGTACGGCCTCTCCCTGTTCATCTTTTCCCAATTCAGCCGGTGTGCCACGATGTTGACACACCCTTCAGTAGTCCGCAGAATCATTGTTTTGCCAGACCCCGGAACCTCTATGGTACCAGATGCACGATGGAGCGCGTGCGTGCTGTGGTAGAAGGCAACATCGTCAAAGAGATAACCTTCATTACTCGACCCATCATCAGAGCAGCTGCTAGCCCTCGAATCAAGGGGATCCTCAGAATGGCGCTGATCATCTGGCGCTCGTGAGGAAGAAGTTTCAACTCTCTCTGAGCGACAAGGCTCAGCCACAGGAAGATTCACTGGGTTTAAATATTTTTTATGACTAAATTCTCAAGAATTAAAAGAAAAGATAGAAAAGAGATTTTTGATCTCTAATAAAAAGGACTTGAAGAATTTAGTTGAAAATATAATATAATGACTAGACAAGATGATGGAAAAATTAGAAGTTCAAATGAAAAATAAGGTATTAGAATTTAAGAATTTTAGTAACTAATAAAAATAAAAGTTATAGGAAGGACGTTAGAGTTCAAACCTTGAACTAAGTGATGAAAGAAATTAGGATAACTTATAAATTGGATAACAACTTCTAAGGAGAAATAATGTTTTTAGCTAAAACCAAAATATAGAAGTTAAGGTAGTGACTAGATTTCTAAATAATAAATGTCATAAGAGAAATTAGATTATAGTTGATTAAAACGATATATAACTAAAGGAAGAAATGATTAGTATAATTAGTAATGGGATAATAATAGAAATAAAGAAATGGCATTAGGTAAAGGTTAGTGATAATTGAAAAGGACATCACTAAAAGTGTATTTAGGTGCATAAGGAAATAGTAACTAATTGGTAACGAAGGGAACAAGTTATTCAACTAGTAAAAATTTATTTGGATTAGTGAAAGAAAATAAATAATAAGACCACTTAGTGGTGACTTGGATTTCATAATTGGGCATTGGGAACTAGGATTAGGTAATGAAAAATAAATGCACAAATAAATAATAGGGTGATAAATAACTTAAGGATATAAGAAAATCTACACTATTCTATAAAGTATTTTAACTAAAACATAAGATCTAACGTCTAGATTAGTAACGAGATAATAACGTACGGACTAGTATATCGGGTTTAACACCAATGGTTAGTTAAATAGAAGTAAAAATATGTTGTTCCCTTACTATCGTGAATTCTACGTGTAATGTAATGCTATTGAATAATTGTTGATGCAATATACTTGAGTGCTAAATGTGTTAATTAAGTGAAATACCTCACGATTATATTACCATAGCAATTGTCATGTGATGCATGAATGATTGATTAGAAGAAAACTATGAAATGAGAATAAGGAAGAAATATGAGATGCGGTATCAGCAGGGTTCAAAAATGATTAAATTGTGAAAATATGAGAATCTGGATCCGAAATGATTAGTGGGCATTGTAGCGCTAATGTACCCCGTGATTTTCTAGAAATTATGAAATCTCGTTTCATTCCTAAATGTCGGGTAAGACCATTATAAGTTATCGAGAAAGAAAAGAAAGAATTAAACAATGCTTAATGAAAAGAAAAGAACTCGACGTTAGGAATGAAAAGGAGTCATTGAGGGGACCTTGTCGAGGACTAATAAGTAACCATTGAATCTGTGAAATCATGCATCATACATGAAGGATAAGGGTGGATGATAGAGCGATCCCCTAGAGCATACAGTGATGGGTACACTAAGGGACAACGTTGTCTCGATCCCCTGAGGGTGATCTTGGGAGTATACCGGGGAAGACCTCCAATGGCTCATATTCGTGCCCAAAGCTGAACAGTCTGGTAACTCTGGTATACTTCGACTCCAGATAAAAACTAAATACTTTTTATAATAATATTTTAATGTAGAAAGTTGTAATGCATTATACAATATTAACTTATATTATATCATATACTAAAATAATAGTATATTTAGTATATCATACTAAATTGTCCTCTTTATTATTATATTTTAAAAAATTAAACATTGTTAAATATTTATGAATACTCGATACTTGTCCCATACTGACGGGATACAGGTATCAATAGCATACTATATCACTACAACAAAAATGGAATTTAGCGGGGGTTATTTTGGATTTTAGCGATGGTTTAAACAGCCACTCACTAACATCTGCCTTGTAAAACCGCTAGGCATTTAGCGACGGTTTAATTAAACCGCTAGAATAACCGCCGGTAATGGTTAAACTGCCACAATGATGTTATATGCAGTTACAACCGCCGCAAAAAACAAAAACCATTTGAACGGCGCTGAAACCGCCGCTAAAAGTTTTAATTTTTAAAAAAATAAATTTTCTTTAATTATAACAAATTATTTTTTATATCTGTTAATGTTTTTTAATGTGATAATTATGTGTATAATTTAAATAGTATAAATTTAATAGTATAATTTAAATGTACTTTGAAGTCCATACTTGTAACCAAACACATTATAATAAGAATATCAATATCAAACAATTAAATAGTCTTACATTGCTGGTAACCTTAAAAGCAATTGATTAAATCAAACAATTGAAAGCATTCATATATAGTATTACTAGGACCTGAGTTTTTTAAAAATATTTCCTTGGAATGACCAACACTAGCTAATGAATATTTTTGTTCTAGTCTGTAAATTAACTTGATAGGGCTAGATACAAAAACTTCATGCTGAGCTGCATGGAAAACTTGATATCATTAACAAACAAAAAAAAGTATATATTTACAATGTTAAATACATCACTAAATTTATTCAAGATATTCAATAGAGAATTAAAACTGCATTCCGTAACCATATTCTCACTAGAATATTGAAGTTTTTTAGTATTTTGTCATTACATTCATCTATATTTAACTAATATTATGGTTTTTGACATTATAATAATGTGACTGAATTACAATAAAGACTCCCATAGGCAAGTAGCCTTTGAAACTAAATGGATTTCTATCTACCTACCTACCTATATATATCTATCTATCTATCTAAGCCCTAAGCCACAAAATTCAACAGTCATTTCATGAGCCAAATTTTACCATATAGCCTATTGTTGTACAACCATTTCTGCAGTTTTAAGAAAATTTCTTCTTTAATCTATCTACCTACCTATCTACCTATCTACCTATCTAAGCCCTAAGCCACAAAATTCAACAGTCATTTCATGAGCCAAATTTTACCATATAGCCTATTGTTGTACAACCATTTCTGCAGTTTTAAGAAAATTTCTTCTTTCAAGGGCTATTCTTTCCTGTTTAAGACCAGAGAATCAATCGAGTTAAAGACCAAGTGATTTTACTAATGTAAGAAATGAAACAGGGAAGAATATGAATAATCTTAAATTCTTAATGAAATTTTTATGAACAAGATTCAAAACCACTATTCCTATATTAAATCCAATTTTTATAACTAACCAGGTAGTAGATAACAAACACTTAATTTTCATGGAATGGAAGTGAGATCAATTTTCATCACTTAACTAGCAATTTTCTTTTTAACTAGCAATTATGCATGTGCAAGAGTCTCAACATTCAAATTATTTAGTATATCAAGTACGGTTCTCATTCTCGCAATTAATAATTATTAATACTGATAATATTCTACCTGATGCAGAAACTGAATAGGATAAAAATTATACAAGAATTATATGAATTTAACTCTGACCAATTAGAAATTACAATAAATATAATTTTTTTATGGTAAATAGTGAGTAAGTTAGGTTCTGAGACAAGTTATGGTAAACAATGAGTGAGCGAGTTAGGATCAAAACATGTTATAAAAGAACTTGAGAAATACTTACATAAATTTATATTAATAAGACTTGAACTTAAATTCTTAATGTATAAGTTGAATTCTTAACTAATTAATTGGTTGATTATTAGATAACAGTTTTGATATAATTATTATATATAAGTTAATAATTTGTTACATCTAATAATAATATATAAAACATTTACACTAATCATGTATTTTAATTAAATTCATCATATACGGTGAAGAGTAAAATTACCTCATTTTTAGTGGTGACATTATCAACTGTGACTCTAATCTTTGTCTCCACATTTGGAACCTGAAAGAATTCCACTACTCCATTGCCTCTTTAACTAAATTATTTTATATGAATATAATAGTTAGTTCTTAATGAAATAATGCAAATGGTCTGTTAAGAGGAACACAAGATGAAACATATATGAAGAAAATGTGAAAATTTGTAGTTATTCTGCCTATAAATAAGGTATACCTTAGTAATATCATGCACAATTATTCTTTTAACATTCAAACAAGTTAACACCTTTAGCATTAGTGAGCATGTTTGATGGAGCAACATCTAGAGATTTTTCATTGATATCAATGAGGTTCAAAATACAAACAAGCAGCGATGATCACATTTAACGAGTGTAATGTAAACTTTAATGAAGGCTTATCGCCTAAACAAGAACTTGGGCTTGATAATCACATTTAGGAACTGGCAACAACATAACCAAACACACTGACATTGAAATGCATGCTAAAAGTAACAAAGCAATCTCAAATGCATGACCACCAATGGATTTAGGAGGATATCAGTTATAATTTAGGAGTTAGGACAACACATTCATTTGTCTCATAAGATGACCAAAGTAAATAAATAGGAGAAATCAAACATAGTCGAATATACCTTCTCATATATTGTTCTTCTTGACCCAAAACTAAACCCATTGTACCCATGTGAATCTGATAGCCAAGAGCCAAATCCACTAACTTTTACATTGCAAGATGCTGCTTATTTCTTAAATTCTGTAAAAAATAGAAAAATAGAAAATTACAAAGCTTTAGATATAAAAGCAATCAACACATAGTATTAACAAGAAGATAGCCTACATCACTAAAGTTCAGACATAAAACTTTATAAGAGAGATTATGCATCAACAAAAGCAAGTAATAATGGTAAAGATCTAAATTATGAACACCCTGTCGCTTATATTGAATTCTGACGAAGATGTTGTATTGGAAATTATAATTATAATTATAATTGTAATTGTAATTATAATTGTAATTGTAATTATAATTATAATTGTAATTGTAATTCAGTTCATAACCTCTTTTGGTAAATAATTGAAATGAAAATTATATAATAAGGAACGAAAATCAAAGGCGAGAATTCACCACTCTGTTCCTAAATCAGTGCTCAATGGGACCTTACATAAAATGAATTATAAATCACAAATACAAATAGTGTATCGTACAAAACACCCCATTCTCTTTCCTTTTCCCTCAAAACATTCCCCTCCCCTCCTCTAAAAACTCTTAAACATACCCTAAAATCACAAACACACCATTTCAATCCCTAAACTCTAGACCCCAATTGATGAAAAACACCATTCTAATCCTTAAAATTACAAAACGAATCCTTTCAAATTGCAAATACAAACAGAAAACAATCCAGTCCTTAAAGTTACAAAAACACCATCCAAGTCCCTAAATCCTAATTACAAAAAAAAACCATTTTAACCCCTAAAAATTACAAAACCCTTGATAATGTGAATTCGTATCAATTATAGAGACAAATGAAAGAACACATTTGATTAGCGAGTAAAATGAGGGTTTAGCAATTAAATTGTTGGATGGAAGAAGTGATAGTGAATAAGAAGACAAGAATTAAGGGATACAAGATCGGTTAACTCTCAGAGAGTAACGTCCTTCTAGGTATAAATCTGGACATCATCTTCGGGCTCCTTGCCTCTAACAGCGAAGTATTTCAAGGTGTGGTGACCTCCAATCTTGCTGAACACTCAGAGAAGCAAAGGGAAAGTCTGAAAACACAGAAGAAACAACAATGTTTAATGAGAGAGAGAATAACAGAACAAGAGAGAGAGAATAATAAAGAGAGAAGATACCTTTTAACGATCAATGGATTCGAGGTGGGGGTAAGAGAGTGGAGGAGGAGGCAGTGGTCTTCTCTCACCTTGTCATTTCCAACCTTCACAAAGAGAGTGTAAGAAATCACAGAGAGAGAGAGACGTAGTAAGGAATCGTAGATAGAGACGTAGTGAGAAATTCCAGAGAGAGCAAGGAATCACAAACAGAGAAAGTGAGGACTTACAGAGAGAAAGTAAAGAGTCATATGAGGAGGATGACGGTTTTTCCACGTAAAAAATTAGTAACCGAGGGCGGTTCAATAAAACCTTGGAGCAACCCGCCCTTAAGTGCCTAAAACCATCGGCGGTTACAAAAACCGCCGCCCCAACCACTGGTACATAGTCAGCGGCGGCGGTTCCTTTAGAACCACCGTTATCTGGCCGCCGGTAACTTCCTCTTTTCTTGTAGTGCATGTACCTACGCGTTCTGTTGCAATCCCTAGTTATGGTGTGTTATAATTAGATACAAGACATGTTATCCAAAAATAATAATAAGAATAATTTTTAAATATTAAAAATGCTTATATAATAATCAAGATAGTTAAGATAAAAGTTTTAGACTAAAGTCAAATTTGAGTATATTTGCTCAAACTAAAAATATGATATAATTTTATTTCATAAGTTTAGTTGTTACAAGTAAATTCTTTATACCCTTAATAAATTTAAATTCTAGTCGATAAATTAAGCATGAATTTTGAATTATGTGAAGTAAATGCTTAATTATATCATAAAATTGAAGGAAATGTTAGAACCTGGTATGCTGCAGATAGGTGCATGACAATGAAGACATTGGCTAAGTCAATTAGCCAAAAAGGCTCTTTGAATCCAGAGCTCATTAGGATGCTACCAGAAGTCTCTGAGCCAAATGCAACATAGCCAAAACACGCACATGTAAGGAATATAATTGTCATTGTGGATATTCCGATCTTGTTTGCCAGCTTCATTACTTCATCTTCTGGTGGTGATGATCTCAAAGAGTCCTATTTTTTATATAATGGATCATACAAATTACTTCAATGAAAAATCTTGGTTTCATTATGCAGTGTAGTGGATGTTGCACATTAGTCACCTAGAACTATAAACTACCTCATTCAAGTTTTTGATTTGGCATAAAATTGGAATGAATAGTTTTGATTGGTATATAATTTTTATAGTATCCATTCAATATTGTACATTAGTCACCTGAAACTATAAACTATTTTATTCAAGTTTCTAATTAGTTTGGCATAAAATTGGAATTTTGATCGGGATATAGTTTTGGTTTAATTATGTTTTTTAGTTCCTGAAAAGATTTTAGGTCTTGTCATAGGTCCTATGTTTTCTTAAAGATTTAATCCATATGAAATTTTAGTTATTTGTCAAATTAAATGGTGTCTATTAAATGCTAATGTGGCAAACGATGAAGTCATATCAACCGAGCCATTTCATTACCACCTCATTAATTTATTTTATTTTTCTCTTTCTTCTTCCTTTTCCTTCTTCACCGTCTCTCTCTTCTCTTACCATCACCACTTTCTTCTTCTTACACCAAGTCCCAAGCCATAAACCACCACCCACCACACCACCCAACTACCACCATTACCCCCACCACATTCCTCGATCGCAATCAACCACCATAAACCTAAAACCCAAATCCAAACCACCACCACCAAACCCAAATCCCAACCACCACTAAACAGCCACCCAACCATCACTATAACCACCACATCCCTCATCCACCACCAACCTTCATAACCCTTAAACCCAAATCCTAACCACTACCAAATAGCCACGTAACCACCATTAACACCATCACATCCCTTAGTCACCACCACCCACCATAACCCCCAAACCTAAATCCAAACTATGATCACCAAGCCAAAATCTAAACAACCATATAACCACCACCTAAACCAATGCCACCCAAATCTCTAATCTCCAATCACCACTGACAACGCTAAGTCAAGCCACTCTCTTCCCTTATCTATTTTATCATCTTCCAGCATTTTTTCTTTTTTCTTTCGCTGTGAATTTCCTCTACTTTCTTTCCTTATTTTTTTTCTATGCATGTAGGTTTTACAACAAAGGGACTTCGAGTCCCTTCCTTTTTTTTGGATAAAATGGGCCAATGAGGCCCTACAATATGAACAATGAGGGGTTTTTGAGTAGGAGCCATGGAAAGGATGAATGGGCTTGGCGTTCAAGAGAGACGATGATGAAAGGTTTTCAAATAAGAGCCAAGGGAAGGAAGAAAGGATTTTGATGGATTTAGAAGAGGAAGAGGAATATGTGGTGTTGCCATAGGAATAAGATTGGAAATAGTGTTCGTGATTAGAGGTAAGGTCAAAGGACGGTGCTTGTGGTGGGTGAGGTTGTGAAGGAGAGAGAGGGTAGACGCAAAAGAAAAGAGAACGAGAAGAAAATGAGAGAGTGATGGGGTAATTAAATTGATAAATTATTAATTTATTTTTACAGGTTGTCTAGGTTGATGTGGTTTCACCGTCTACCACTTTAGCATTTAACAGAAACCGCTAATGATAGGGACTTCTGACAAATAACTAAAATTCAATAGGAACTAAATCTTAACAAAAAAATAAGGATCTATGAAAAAATATGAAAACTTTTTAGGAACGAAAACATAATTAAGTCTTTAGTTTTTATAGTATTCATTCAAGAGGCAATAAACACATTATAAGAGAATAAAAGGAAACAAGTTGTAAAACATATACTCTAAGTTCTTGTTTAGTGAAAGAAAAAAAAGGTTAAGTATGAATTCTAATTAAAAATATCTATTTAAATAAAGAGAGAAAGCTAGAGGCTGAAACAATTTCAACATGTCTATTGTCATTCAATATTAAATAACTTTTGTAAAGAACATTTTTATTTTTTATATATATTAATTGTTCCCTCCAGATTGAGAGGGAGCCCTACAACACCTCCTCTTTCCCCTATTTTAGGCAATAGTAAAAGGGATTTTGATTCCTTCTTGATCTTAGACGGATTTAGCTACACCCATGTCATTTTGGGCCTAGATCAAGGATCTTTCTCTTTCCCTTCTTTTACCATTGTATAAACATAGCCTTGAGGCACCTTTGTGATTTAAGTGACACATTATTTAGTTAAATACAACCCTAATTTCCTAGAGTAATCCTCAGGGTCTTTATGCGTTATACGTAGCTCTTATTGTGAACATTTTGACACCAACCGTGGGGTTCGGTGAAATGGTTCCCACAAAGAACATAAGAAAGACTAGACCTTGATAAAAAGTAACAATGGTGACCACTCGCAGCAACCTCAGTTGTCAGGAGGAAGGCAACCAATAAGAGCAACAAGGTAGACAACAAGGATGAGACGACCAATTATAGGAGGTCTTAACTCTTGTTGAGATGTTGTAGTAAACTGTGGAAGATTTACGGAAGGAAAATAAAGACTTACGCAAGCTTAGAATAGAGGAGAATGAAGTTTCTAGTTACCATAACACTCAAACCACTAGACACGCAATAGATAAACCTGAGTCCTTGATGCCTTATGTGGCACACCTATTTACAGAAGAGATAATGACAGTATTAACACCCGTGCATTATAAACCGCTGATGATGGAGAAGTACGATGGCAAGGGTGACTTGGAGGAGCACTAGACCATGTTTAGCACCACCCTACTAATCACAGGGGCATCCAATGTCTTACTCTGTAGGACGTTCCCTATAACGTTGACCAAATCTTTACTCTGGTGGTTCTCACATATCTGAGGAGCGCTTCATGCTTTGTAGAGCTAACAAAGAAGTTTCTTACACAGTTTGCCTCTAGCCAGTCGACACAACAAACCTCACACAGCTTGGTTAACTTGAAACAAGGGCGAGAGAAGACCCTCAAATACTTTATGGTTCGCTTTAATGAGTAGGCCATTCTGATTCATGACCTGAGTTCGAAGGTGGCCTTTCACACAATTCAAACGGGATTGCGTAAATTTTCTAATTCCCAAGCCAAAAGACCCCCTTTGAACATGGATAATTTCAAGAGACGAACCGCTCGATATATAAACATTGAGGAACATGAGGCTGGCCGAGTGGGAAATTCTGAACACACCACTATCAAGGTAGACCAGCGAAGGAAGAGCCCTAAGACGAATAAGGAACAGAGGAATGTGGCTTATCCCAACCCCAAGTATAAGATATTGACCCCCTGAACAGTAGAAGGGATCATATCATACACGAGGTCTACTACACAGGATTACTCAAGTTGCCCCCACCCGGAGAGCACCCAAAGGGTTTGTATAGGATAAACTTCTATGAGTTCCAATGCACCTTTGGTTATGGCATGGAAGACTGATGGTCCCTTAAAAACCAGATTGAACACCTAATTCATCAGGGATACTTAGAAAAATTCATTGATCGGAGGGGAGAAGCACCATGAGAAATCAGGTAGAAGAGAGAATAAGATTCCCCAAGGCAAGTAGAGTTTCAACTGTGAGAGTACCTTCGACAAGAACATGAGTGTTCCCGCTCCTGCAGGCCTGACGATGTAAGAGAAGACAAAAAAGAATCATACATACCATTTCAGGAGGCTTTTGTGGGTGCAGAGCAAAAGTTCCGCACAGGATCGAGCAGGTTAATTCTATTCAACGCCCCTCGAGTGCTAACACCATTACCTTTGACAGCTCGGACCTTCCCAGGGGTGTCCCAAATAGGGATGAACCAATGGTGGTTACTTTGGAGATTGCATAGTACATTGTTGGAAGAGTATTGGTAGATCAGGGGAGCACCATAGAGATTCTCCACTGGAAGGCCTACAAGCGACTCCAATTGCTCCTAAAATCACTTAGAAGGTATGATGGTGCTTTACTAAGTTTTACTAGAGATTTTGCATAGGTGATGGGTTAAATTGAATTGAAGATGACTTTCAGATTGGGAGAGGATAGCAAGGCAGTGATGATAAAATACCTAGTTATGGATTTTCCTAGCTCATACAATGTCTTTCTAGGGTGCCTATCCTTTAATTCACTCAGTGTAATTGTCTCAACCCTACACTTCACCATTAAATTCCCATTAAGAGACAAGGGCACCAGAGTTGTTTGCGTCGACTCCGAGGTCACTCGGGATCGCTACCATGAAAGTCTCCAACCCAGAGAGGCCTTCATAGTTAAAGAAGATGTGGAGTTCCAACCCTAGTCAATGTACCCGTGTTAATGCAGTACTAGACCAAGATTTGGAGATGGCCTTAGTTGCACTTTTGAAGGCTAATACAAACCTTTTCGCATGGAGACTATCAGGCATGCCAGGAATTGACCCGAGTGTTATATGTCACTTGTTGAACATCGACCCCGATGCCAAACCTATAGCACAAAAGCAATAAAAGTTGGGTCTAGACAAAAAAGTAGGGATAAAGGAAGAGACAAATAAATTACTGGCAGCCAATTTCATTCGGGAGGTTAAATCTTTAACCTGGCTCTCTAACGCAGTCATGGTGAAAAAGGCCAGCGGCAAATAGAGGATGTGCATGGATTTCACCGACTTGAAAAAGGTATGTCCTAAGGATCCTTACCCTTTTCCCAATATTGACCATTTGGTAGATGGGACCTTAGGATATCAGGTGCTCAACTTTATGGACGAATACTTGGGGTACAACCAAATGTGAATGGACCCAAGAGACGAGGAGAAGACAACCTTCATAATAGGAGTGGCAAACTTCTGTTACCGAGTAATGTTATTCGGCTTGAAGAACGCTAGGGCTACCTACCAAAGGTTGGTGGACAAGATTTTGCCAAACAGATTGGTAGGAACATGGAGGTCTATGTAGATGACATGGTGGTAAAAACCAAGGAAGCACAAAACCATACCATGGATCTAGAGGAAATGTTTGTTGAGTTAAGAAGACACAATATGTGTCTAAACCCCGAGAAATTCTCATTTAGGGTCCAAGGCGTAAAATTCTTAGGGTATATATTGACGCATAGAGGAATAAAGGCCAACCTTGATCAATGTCGAGTCATCTTGGATATGTGGTACCTCTAGAATATCAAAGAAGTGCAACGTCTTACTAGGAGGATTGCTGCCCCTTTCCATTTGTTGTCTAAATTTTCAAAGAATGACATGCCTTTCTGTAGGGTCCTAACAAAAATAGACACTTTTCAATGGACTCAGGAGTGCTAGAAAGCCTTTGAAGAGATGAAATCCTACTTAGCTTCACCCCTTATTTTAACAAAGCCAACCCTAGGGGCGGAACTAATCATTTACCTATCTGTAAAAGAAAATGCTATCAGCGTAGCCTTGATACAAGAAAAGGGATCCGTTCAACGACCCGTATACTTCACAAGTAAAACTTTGTAGGTAGGCAGAAGTACAATACCAAAAAGTAGAGAAGTTTGCATACAATTTAGTGGTAGTCGCTCGGAAGTTGAGGCCTTATTTCCACAGCCACCAAATCATTATCAAAGCAGACCAAGCAATTAGTAAAATCCTTTAAAAGCCAAAACTTACAAGGAGAATGGTCACATGGGCAGTAGAGCTTTCTGAGTACAGGATCCGATATGAGCCCCGAGGGGCTATTAAGGCATAATTCTTAGTAGACCTCATAGCAGAGTTGGCGATGACAAGGAAGAACACGACGTTTGTAACACCTTCGGTTAAATAAGATAGACCTTTCTATAGGATTATCTTATTTAACTAAGAGGTTAAAAGTTTTTAGAAAAAGTGAATATTGTTTTTTAAAAATAAAATAATGGCAGATCAGTGGAAGAAAATAGTAGGTAATTCATATAGTCATTCACAAACCATAAGCAATTGTACTCTTAACAGAATGGGGCACATAGGCACCCTTAAATAGATACAGTCATCCATTGTCTTATTATTTATTAATAAATATTCCACTACATATATCCTATTTTTAATGAATGCTCCCAGTTGGTCCAACGTGTTAATGTTCTTCGTACTCCGGTTCTTGGTTTCCTAGCTCCTCTGTTATTATTCATCAGAAAGGGTGAGTATATACCCAAGACCCTGAAGGTTCCCGGTGCGGACATGTCCAGACAACAGATAATATAACATAAATCATACAATTAACATATTTACAACTATAACAATCAATAATGTTGTCATAGAATGCATGAGTTAGGTTTATTATAATTTATCTTTAGTTAAGTCTCATGATGCATGTGGGCCCAATAAATCAATCCACCATCACCATTATCTCATTCTTTGGCAGTCGTCCTTCTCAAGTTTCCCCTTGGCACAATGTTTCCATTCTAGAGCGATCGGAGCTCACCAAGTCCCCCAATCATTATTTAATCATCATAAGGTACGAATGAACTCACAGGTTCTAATCATTATATTATCTTGGGACTTGGCTCTACACGATTATAGTTACATTCCATCATTTAGTCAAAGTACACCAGAATTGCATCGTCTGACCCGGCTTCAGGCGTGACTCTGATGCCATTGGGTTTCTGTCCCGGTTGTACTCCCAAGATTCTCCTCAGAGATCGAACGTGAATGTCCTCCAACGTACCAGGTGTATGTTCTAGTTTTACTCCTTCAAAAATATTTTCATGATGCAAAATGCATTATTTAAGTTCTATCATTTGATCCTTGGGTATCTATGTGTTTCCAGCCTCATAATATTTGTTCTCATGTTCTTGGGTCCCACCAGTTTTTTAGACGTTGTAGGTTATTTTTATTGTTTTATTTATTCTTATTCTAGAAAATATATCGGTTATATCTTGGCTAAAATAATGTTTCGTTTAAAGAGTAAGTAGTATGTTCCTTATTTCATTAACCATAATTAAAACAATAATAATATTAGTAACAACAACAACAACAACAACAACAACAACAATAATAATAATAATAATAATAATAATAAGGATAATAATAATAATAATGATAATAATAATAATCATATTCATATTCATAATTATAATTGTAATCATAACCATAATAATAGCATCAGTGATATAAATGGTGACCCTTCATCATTATTTCCTCGTTTATCTCATCTTTCAAGACTTCCTCATTGGAATCCACATAGACACCCATGGTTCTTAATATTTTCACAATTCAATACCGATCATATCCATTTAATCATCATGGTTAATAATAATCAACACAGCCAATTAATCATATACATATCAATAAAAATATATATATATATAACAAATATATAAACATTAAAGCATCTTAATTTAACAGCAATTCCCGAACCTGCCCTTGGAAAGGTAAGGACCAGAAGTACCTTAGCCTTTCCAAACACTCGGTTCCCCCCCAGAATACCAGAGAATATACCCCCCTGACCTTAATAGAAGATCTTAGATTGGTTGAAGACGTTCTTTTATTATCCTTGCTTTAGACCAAGGTGACTTGACGGAGAAAAGGAAAATGAGAGAGAGAAACTTTTACTAATTTTAGCTGTTTTGAGAATTCAGACTTGGAAATAAGATGTGGTATCGATTTAATAATGCAAAAGACAAGTGGGGGACAAGCTTTTCATAGTGGAATGTTAGGTGCGTTAATTGTGATAATAATGGAGGTTTTAGATAAGAAAATGAGCTGTATTGTTGTCTATTTTCGCCGCCTACGTACAGGAGCTTGTATGATTGAAGTAGATATATTATAATATGTAAAAGATGATATGATTGGAGTAAAGTGTGTAAGTTTCGTTGCCTGTGGCTCGTCTGTGATAACATACTCGGATTTGCGTGAACTAGCGGACCGGTCACTAAGTGGGGATGCTCCTTCCAGCAATCCTTTTCGAAACTGGTTAGGAATGGCATCACTATCCCAGCCCTGATTCAGTCGGGTTCTATTGATCATGTCCCCTATCAATTCTAACACTATTTGGCATATCTCTTTTCCGAGAAGTTTCCTTCAGTCTCTTTCGTTCAGAATTGCTCCACTCGGAAGGGAATTCACTCGGAAATGTTTCTGCTTGAAACACTCGGACATAGTCTTTCCTTCCTCGGAATGACTCACTCGGAGATGTCTCACCCGGACTCATTCCGAAATATCTCACTCGGATATATATATTTATATATCTACCTGAAGTGTTCTTTCAAAGCCACTTTTCTTTCTGAATGGATCCACTCGGGAATTGTCCACTCGGATATATCTCTGACTGAATTTCTTCACTCGAAAATACTTCTCTCGGAAGTGCATAACTTGAAAATCATATAACCGAAAGGTCATTCAGAGTTGTGTCACTTGGAAATCTTACAACTGAGAGATCGTTCGGAGTTGAAGTTCAGTCCTCTCGAAAATCGTTCCACTTGGGAATATCACTCGGAGTCGAAGGCAATTTCGAGGACGGACCCGAGCACAAACTCTCGGCAAATTTAAGACATCCGAGCATAAATAGAATGAAGGGGTTCATCACTCGGATATTTGCTCCCCCAGAAACTTTTCACTCAGAAACTTATTCATTCGAAGTCAAAGTCTTTCTCTGTCCAGAAGTACTTCCCCTGAAAATGACTCACTCGATATATTTCAATCGGTGACATACCACGCGGAAATCGGAAATCTCACTTGGTGTTATCCCACTTGGAAATGTCTCACTCGGTGAAATCCCACACGGAAGTGTCGCATTCGGAGACACCCCATTTGGGAAAGTTACACTCAACTCGAAGATAACCCACTCGGGAATTCACTTCTCGGAAATATCTCGGTCTGAGAAGTACTCATTCGAAATCAGTTTTTTTTCGTTCGGAAGTACTTCTCTCAGAAACGTTTTCACTCGGAAACGTTTCATTCAGGAACGAGTCACTCGAAGACGTTTGACTCGGAAACGTTTCACTCAGAGATGTTTCATTCGGAAATGAGTCACTCGGAGACGTGTCACTCGAAGATGTTTCACTAGGAAACGTTTTATTCGGAAACGAGTTACTCGTAGACGTTTTACTCGGAAACGAGTCACTCAGAGACACTCCACCCGGAAGTATGGAACTTGGAAGCCTCTTTATCTGAAAGGTGCTCATTCGAAGCCAGAGCCCCTTTCACTCAGAAGTGGGTCTCTCGGACACGCTTCACTCAGAAATGTCTCTGAGGCCAGGACTTCACTCGGAGTGGTTCTCTCGGTCATACCTCACTCGGGAACATAACCTTCACTCAGAATTTCTCTCGGTCACTCGGAACAGATCCCTTTCTTCACTCAGACAGTCTTATCTAAGACATGATTCACTCGGAAAATGGATAATATCATTAATGGTCTAGATAAATTCCATGATTATACATGAGAATGAAATTTTTGGGATATTACAGACTACCTGTAGGGTATTTTATTTACTTATTATAACTTACAGAACTTCCATACTTCAAAATTTACAAGATTAAGACTGCTACTAAAAACAGGGATGTTACAACGTTAAGCATGGCTTATGAACTCTCTCTATGGAGGAGTCGTCGAATGAGAAAGGAAGTAGGGCAGGAGTTATGATTGTGTCATGTACTAGGCTAGTCATTGAAGAATCACTTAGGTTTCTATTTAGGGCCAGTAGTAACCAGGTAGAATACGAGGCTCTCATAGCAAAGCTACGAATGACATTGGACTTAGGCGCTTAGTGCATACAAGTAAAAATCGATTCACAACTAGTGACAAGACAAGTGGAAGGAGCATATTAGGCAAAAGATCCTATCCTGGCTAAGTACCTCTCATAGGTTAAAAGATAAATAGTAGAGTTCAAACTCTTCAAAATAGTACATGTTCCCTGGCTGGAAAATAAGAAGGCATATCTACTTTCAACGTTGGCCAGCACTAAAAAAGTTGGAAACTTAAAGACTCTTGTGTAGGTAACCTTGGAAGAACCTACCAATAAGGATGCAAAATGGGTAAATGAAGTCACCATAACACCCAGGGAAGCCACGTGGATGACCCCAAAAGTGGATTTCCTGACTAGAGCCAATCTCCCCTTGGACTCCTCAAAAGCCAAGAAGGTACAAACTTATTTGACTAATTACACTCTCATTGAAGGGAAACTCTACAAGCAGGGATTCACCTTACCTCTTCTTAAGAGTCACGACCCATAGCAAGTAAAGTATGTGATGAGGGAACTCTACTCGGGTATTTACAGGCACTATGAAGGAGTCTGACCCCTAGCAGCCTAAGTCCTCCGAGCCAGATATTTTTGGCTCATATTGTGATTAGATTGTTCAGATTTCATCAAGAAGTATGAAGTTTGTTAGAAGGATGCCTACCGAATACACAGTCACCCCAGGCCGCTACATGGAATCTTCTCACCTTGGCCCTTCAACACATAGGGCATGGACATCCTTGGACCCTTCCCTCCCGACAAAGGGCAAATAAAGTACCATTTGGTCGCGATAGATATCTTCACAAAGTAGATAAAGGTTAAACCCCTAGCGTCGATCACAACCTCCAAGGTAAAAACTTTTACATGGAAAAACGTTATATATAGGCAAGGGCTCCTATTTACTATCATTTCCAACAATGGACGACAATTTACAGATAAGTAATTTGCCGAGTTTTGCAAGAACATAGGCATCAAGCATATATTCTCATCAGTAGAACACCCACAGATAAATGAATAGGAAGAGGCAGCAAATAAGGTAATCTTGTAGGAATTGAAATGAAGACTGGGACAAGCAAAAAGAAGATGGGAAGAAGAACTACCTGGGGCCTTATGGGCCTATCATATGACTCCCCACTCAGTGACACAAGAAACCCCATTCTGACTTATACACAGAGTGGATGCTATGAACCTCGTGGAGCTTGGCAAACCTTTCTTCAAAAGATTGACATGCGATGAAATTGAAAATGACAAAGGATGAAGACTGGACCTTGATCTTAGCCTGGGAGAATGAGACATAACCTATATAAAAATCCAGGCCTCTAAATAAAAATCCGCTTAGAAATGGAATAACATGCTTAAGCCATGACCTTTCTAGAAAGAAGATTTGGTCTTACGAATAGCTGATGACAACATAAAAGCGAGAGAAGATAGGAAGTTTATAACCAACTAGTGATGCAAGTGAGTCTTGATGGAGACCTTTCTTAGGGGGATCTTGGTTCTTCTCCTCCTTCCTTAGCCTTCAAGAGCCATGGCTTTGCAAATCCTCATACTTGGATGAAAATGATAAGGGGAAAAAGACTCTAAACTATTAGGATTTTAAAGGAAAGGAAAGGTGGAGATGGAAGGGAAAGGTGAAGGATGGAAAAGGATGGAACTTGTAAATGGAAGAGGTGTGTGGGAAGCCAGTTCGTAAGGGAAGATAATTCTTAACTCACCACCAAGAGGGAGAATGCCCCTTGGATAAGAGCTTGCTAAAGCTTCTTTAGCCTAGAGAAAAGGAGAAGACTCATTTTCTCAAAAACTACACAAAAGTATGCAAATTTCTCAAATTCATGTTATACCATTTTCAAGGAGAAAACACCCTTATATAAGCTCATGGAGATTTCAGACAAGGGGTATAAATGGGCTTCTAACATGGATCCTAGGCCCATTCAAAGCAAATGAAAAGGAGATGGCCTAATACATGGCCCAAATGAAAATACCTGGCCCAAAAGTGACTAAATGACCTAGTAAGGTCCAAATAAATCCTAAAACACTAGAAAATCTAATTATGGACTATATTACATGATGAGCACATATAGATCTTCAAGGTGTCTTCATTGGGCTTGGGCCCATCAATCAAAGTAAGGAAGCAAGCTAGGGCTTTTTGGATGGCCTCTTTGCCCTTTTTGAACTTGGCCCTTGTTAAGGGACCTTTGTATGCCTCTAAACCTTTGTCCAAAATAGTGTGTGGATCCTCCTATGTTGTGTCCTCATTATGCTCCTCTTCCTTAAAAGGATTTATCCTCAGATCTGAAGGCTCATCTTCTTTATCTATATCAAAAGGAGATAAATCAGAACATTAAAAGAAGTACTCACACCATAATCACCAGGAAAATCAAGTACATAAGCATTATTGCCCATCTTTTTAAGGAATTGAAAAGGACCATTGCAACACCCCGATTTTCCGGACCTGAATCCCGATGTAATCAAAATAATTAACTAATAAAAAATGTGAGTAAATTTTTCGCATTTGAAATATTTCCAAAACACAACCACGATTACACCAAGACTCGAATCACAGAAAACCGAAGAGTGAGGTTTAATAAAATATAACTGGATCATGAAATAGTTTGCCCATAACGGTATACAAAATAACAGAGTTTACAGTGGAAGAAGAATGTGTATACCGGGCATACACCTAGTCCCATATATGAAGATATGAGAAAAGGCTCGGCAAGCATGCAAGCATACCACACTAGCCTATTAGGCCACAACCAATCTTACACATAAATCATAAACATACACTGCTTAATATATATATATATATATATATATATATATACACATATTTATATGGTTATGCATCATACATCTCCAATACCCATAATCCATAATTGACCATATTCATTTCAACCTTAAAGTCATACATTATTAACATTTATACAATATTCACATTACATCCACCAATAACAATAATTATCAACATCAAAATATCTACCGCATACACAACATAATAAATTACAACGCTGCCGGCCAAGGCATTCCATTACCACTATTTACCTTTCCAAGAGCTTTACTTCATAAATATTCTCATCCCATGGTTTTCTTGCATCAATACTAGAAAGTAGACCACATGGGAGAGTGAGTTATACATTTCAAATGACGATATGAATACAATTGAGATTATATGCATATGCATATCAACATCATGTATGCTTTGCTAAACACATCAATAAATATCATAATCTATTCATTTCACAATATACATGTCATGTATTCACTCATCAATTCGTAGCAAAGCAAGCATATACACAATTATTCCAACACCACAACGGGCTAACATCATCAACATCGACCATTCCGGTCTTCTCTCACGCCGCCATGGGCTAATCATCATTATTATCAATCATAAACAAATACGCCCTTCATTACATTGGGCCATAACATACATATCATCATATTCGATATCATTTCGTATATTCATATCATTTATTACTTTTATGTGGTCTTTTAGGTATATTAATTACCCATTTCACCAACACCACACCACAATCTCAATCATCATCACCACCTGGCATATCTCCATGCTATATGCAAATGCTCTTAGGCTAATGCATATGCACAATGGAATAATCAACAACAATTGCGGATCCGACTGTGGGACTAAATACCAAATTGTGGGTCAAGCATAGGTGTGCTACTATGCCCCTACTGCAGTAGTAAAAAGTGTACACTTATATCTCAATTCATGCATGCTCAACATCATATTTTACTGGTACCAAACCGCTATCGCCCATCTGTAGCACTAGTCACCCTGTGACTTACGGATCAATATGGCCTTACTTGCCAAAAGTGCTACGGGCCCCTCCTGAACACACATCGAGAGAGCCGTGCCCCGTCGGGCACCGAGGTAACTGGCTTACCATAGAGCCACCCGCCCACTGGGCCCGCCACATAGGGTGCCTCGTCACCAAACTATGGACAGCTTCGTGACTCACACACCGAGTCACAGGGGAAACAACAAGAATGCTCGTGCACTGAGCCGCCCTTCCACTAGGCCCGCCTAGTGGAACCCCCTAATATTCCACATAGACAGCGATCGATATGCCATGGATGTAATGCAATGCAAATTAAATGCATTTCTCACACTGTGCATCCTAAATGCCACTCATCAACCATCATCATCATAATCACCAACACCACCATATACATCTTAGTGGATTTTATCACAGTTGGTTTTAGCCATTATTTTTAAGTTTTAAGTGTGGCATTTTCATCTTAATATATTTTACATATTTTTCATATCATCCATGCAAGTCAATACTTGCGATCAACCCCAATGGCATCACATCATTACATATTATTCATAAATATTACCACACATTCATTTAATAGATTTTCATCTCATTATTCATAACCATTGTCTTACATATTAGTGTGGTATTCACAATAATTCACAAATACAATTCAAACCACACATATAAGATCACATTTGTATCAACACAGTAGTATTCAACAAATCATCAATATTAGCAACCATCCTCTATTCATGGAATGATTAACAATCTCGCCCATCATCATTCATTATCAATATCATCTCCGATTCATCGACTTGTAATGAATATATTGTCGTACCATCATCCCTCATTAGTTTCATCACCATACAAGGTATGTTATACATCAACCATCATTTAATATCATTAGTGGTGAATATTCATACTCTCATAATATGTGTCAATCAATATCATTATCACCTAGACTCACCATCATCATATACCCCTACCATAATCTCTTACTTTTACATAATAAAGGGGGGGTTTTACGTAATAACAAGCTCATGTTAACTTTCAATACTAAGACATGAGAAAAGCTCACTTTTAGTCTTAATAATAGTGGGACATACCACAAATATCACCTATTAGTCCCAATTTGACCACCATGAAAAGTTGGGTTCAAAACCCTCTTAAACTTAAATTTTTCAACGCAATAGGTTCGGTATTTTTCACCTAATGAGAGTTAGAAAACTCCAATTAAAGTGAGACTAATTCTGACACCTCCGTAATACAATTATCTACAACTTTCATGCAGAAGTCGGAGGCTAAAAATGTCATTAAGGTTCCCAAACGGGCCCCAAAACAACAAAGGATGCTTATCGGGCAGTCCTGTCGTAATCGATTACGCCACTCCTGTAATCGATTACGGTAATCCATTACGCTAACCATGTAATCGATTACACCTAAAACAGCACGTCTGTAATCAATTACGCTAACCATCGTAATCGATTATGACACACCAAAATGCATAAATTATGCAGAAAATGCATAATTTTGGAACTTCTAACCCTCCTAACTTTTTCATATCAACTCCAAATGCTACCAAATTTTGACACCAACTAAATTACACCATTTGTGACGCGTGGCCACTGGTCTCATTCAAAAATTCTTAAAAATGAGGGACTTATGCATATAAATGTGTTTTACCTATTTTAAACCTCTTTAATGCAACTCAAGGGTCATTTCTCACTTAAATTGACCCATTCCAATTTCCACAAATTTTAATTCATACATGGAAGCTATTGGAACTACCCTATGTCATCAAAACCACACAACACTTTATTTGACCCCTTCACTTCCATGATTATGCATTAAAATGCACTTTGTGAACTACAATATAACTCAAATCATCTATCATTCATTTCATTATGGGTCTTTCATTTCAATACATCAATTCCCATTAAGGGACAACTAACCATTCATCACCATATCATATATATATATATATATATATATAATTTCTAAAATTCAACAATTTGCCAAGCCTAGCATTCATCACATCATCAATTCAACATTCAACATAACTATGGCAAGGCAATGCATGAGTTCATACATATACATAATTCAACAATTATTCACTCATGCAAATTTAAAATGCAAACTCCTCTCCTACCTCAAGAGAAGAACCGCAATCCAAGTGCTATGATTGCCTCGATCGTTCCACATCATCTTCCGGAGCACAATCCTATCACAAACATACATATACATGCTATTAATATACCATCATAAGGCATTATCCCCTAAAACTCATTATCAAGTCCTAGACTTGTCTAAATCCTATTCATACGCTCATGTTAGGCTTCGGGAATTCCTCTCCCAAGACTAAGATTCTTTAAATCTTAAAGGGCTAACCACACCTAACAACAATAATACTATGGCCTTTAGCCTTAAGACTTCCAAATCATCTCATGAATCATTCAACCATCACCAAAATTTATTCAAACTCATTATAAGCCTCTTGGCTCCATCTAAGACCATCACCAATTCAACTATTTCAAAATGGCATACCTACTCATCAACTCAAGTATCTATTTCCTTAATCCACTATTAATGGCTTGCAACCATTTTTAACATCATCATAAATATCAACAATCTAAATTAATTCCTCCAACCACATACATACTCATATACACTCCTCTCCCAATCCTCAATAATCAACACCAATGCTTCAAACATTCATTTCCTCATATATAATCATTCTATAGTATTCAAAGCCATCAAAATCATCAATTTAGCCAAAATCCCTAAATCACTACACTTAGGGTTTTTCATCAAAATTCAATAACCATTTCTAATAACCACCAATCTCCATCATTAACAACACCCACACACATTATCATGGGTTTTCACTAAAAATCATCTTTCATGACATTATTACTCATTTCCCCCAAATCCTAGAGTTAGGGTTTCATTAAAAAATCTAACAACTATCATAAACAATCATCATCTTCCACCACCAAACACCACATTTTCATGCACCTCTTTACACCAACATAAAAACACATATTTATCACACCCCACCTTTGGGTTTTTCCTAAAAATGGTTCCTAATCCATGACCCATACACATAGCCCTCTCAAAAAGCATAATGACCCATAATCTAGGGCATAAACTTAACAAGATTTGTGAGAAACTTACCTCAAACCAAGAAAAGAAAGTGGGAGCCAAGAGAGGGGGGATGGGTGACGAAAATGAGAGGAGAAGAGGGAGAGAGCTTCCATCCAACATCATCTTTCTCATGCTTGGAGATGGCAAACGAAAATGGAAGGAGAATGGAGCCACCACCCTTTTTGCTTAGGGTTTTTAGAAGAGGAAACAGAAGATGAGTGGAAGAGGAGATAAAGAGAATAGGAAGAAGGAGAAGAAGAAGTGACGTGAAATTAAGAGAAGGGGGAGGGATTTTTGTTTTAAGGTTTAACCCTCATCAATAATTTCTCCGTTTTATAATACACACGTTCTCTATTTGGGCTTAATACTAAATCCAAAAATTATTTTGAAGATATATTCGGATTCCTAATAATATTCTTAACAGCCCTGACCAACGACATCTCAATTGGAGATACTTGGTCCGATACTCATATTCTAACCGGGTATAATTTTAACTCCTAAAGTCCCAATAAATCATAAATAATTCTTATAAATCTCAATTTAATCATTTTAATATTTTTGGTACATTTATTAACCCATTTATAATTATTTAATATTTATTTCTCCTATTTAATCATTTTTATAAAATTCGGGATGTTACAACCATCACCCCTAGGGTCAAGTTTGGATTTTCTTAAATTTGGAAATCTTTCTTTTCTAAGATGCAACCAAACCTAATCCCTAATTTCAAAAGTAACTTCCTTTCTCTTTTCACTGGCACAACGAGTATAGTGTTAATTCTTAGCTTGAATTTAGTTTTTAACCTTCTTATGAAATTCTTTTATAAAGTTGGCTTTTGCCTCTCCATCCAAATAAAGGACAGAATCAGACACATAAATGGGCAAAAGGTCTAAAGGAGTGAGAGGGTTAAAACCATAGACAATTTCAAAAGGACTATGCTTAGTTGTGGAGTGTTGCTCCTTATTATAAGCAAATTTAATATGTGGTAAACACTCATCCCATGATTTAACATTTTTATGAACTATGACCCTAAGTAATTGAGAAAGAGTCCTGTTCATTACCTCAGTTACCATCCGTTTGTGGACGACAAGTGGTAGAAAATAGAAGCTTTGTTCCTAGCCTTGACCAAAGTGTTTTCCGAAAATGTCTTAGGAATTTAGTGTCCCTATCAGAAATGATAGTTTTAGGAACACCATGAAGTCTTACAATTTCTTTGAAAAATAGTTTAGCAATATGACTTGCATCATCCACTTTGTGACAAGGAATGAAGTGAGCTATTTTACTAAACCTATCTACCACAACAAAGATAGAGTCCATGCCCCTTTGGGTCCTAGGTAAGCCTAACATAAAATCCATAGAAATATCTATCTAAGGAGAAGTAGGTGTAGGCAAAGGAGTATAAAGACTATTAGGTGATACTTTAGATTTGGATTTTCTACAAACTATACACTTAGCACATAGTCTTTGCACATCTTTTTTCATTCTAGGCTAATAGAAGTGTTCATTTAATATTGACAATATTTTATCCCTTCCAAAATGACCCATTAAGCCACCCTCATGACTTTCTTTAAGCAATAAATCTCTCAAAGAACTCCTAGGAATACAAATCTTGTTGGCCCTAAAGAGGTAACCATCTAAAATGTAGAAGCCTTTTTGAGATGTGGTTTCAGAAGATGAATTATAGATTTTAGAGAAATCAAGATCACCTTGATACAAATTCCTAATCTCATCAAGTCTAATGATTTTGGATTCAAGAGAGGCAAGTAAAGAGTGCCTTCTTAATAAAGCATCAACCACAATATTTGATTTCCATTTTTGTACTTGATGACATAGGGAAATTGCTCTAAAAAATCAACCCATTTTGCATGTCTTTTATTTAGTTTATGTTGCCTTTTTATGTATTTAAGTGATTGATGATCATTATGAATGACAAATTATTTCGGGATCAAATAATGTTCTGAAGTTTGGAGGGCTCTAATCAATGCATAAAATTCTTTATCATATGTGGGATAATTGAGGGCAGCCCCATTGAGTTTTTCACTAAAAAATGCAATAGGTTGGCCTTCTTGTAACAACACAGCTCCTATCCCTACATTGGAAGCATCGCACTCAAGCTCAAAAGTTTTTGAAAAATTTGGAAAAGCTAAAATGGGAGCATGAGTGAGTTTTTCATTAAGGTCTTTAAAAGCTTGCTCTTGCCTTGGTCCCCATACAAAAGGAACATTCTTCTTAACCAATTCATTCAAGGGGGAGGCTAAGGTAGAGAAATCTTTTACAAACCTTCTATAAAAACTAGCTAAACCATGAAAACTCCTAACTTCATTCATATTCTTTGGTGTTGGCCAATCTTGGATGGCCTTCACTTTTGCGTGATCAACCTTCACTCCTTTGGAACTCACTACAAATCGAAGGAAAACAACACTATCCATGCCAAAAGAACATTTTTCAATATTTGCATACAGGTTATTTGTTCTTAAGGCAAGCATAACTTGTTTCAAATGGTTTAGATAAGAGGTCATGGTCTTTGAGTAAACTAAAATATCATTAAAATAGACCACAATAAAGTACCTAATGAATTCCCTTAAAATATGATTCATTAACCTTATAAAAGTGCTTGGTGCATTAGTCAAGCCAAAGGGCATAACTAACCACTCATACAATCCAAGTTTGGTTTTAAAAGTAGTTTTCCATTCATCTCCCTCTTTAATTCTTATTTAATGATAGCCACTTTTAAGATCAATCCTAGAAAATATGGTAGAACCACTTCATTAATCAAGCATATCATCAAGTCTAGGTATTGGATGCCTATACTTTATGGTTATATTGTTGATAGCTCTACAATCAGTGCACATTCTCCATGAACCATCTTTTTTAGGAACCAATAAAACAAGTAAAGCACATGGGCTCAAGCTCTCTCTAATCCATCCTTTAGATAATAGATCATTCACTTGTTTTTTAATTCCAAGGCTTTCCTTAGGGTTACACCTATATGCAGGCCTATTGGGTAGACTAGCACCAAGAATTAAGTCTATTTGATGTTCTATTCCCCTAATTGGAGGTAAGCCTTTAGGAATGTATTTAGGAAAGAAGTCCTTAAATTCATTTAGAATGTTTTATATCCCTTTGGGCAAAGTAGAAGGGAAAGAGCCCATTGAGCATAAGGAAGTGCTAGGGATATCTTGGGAATCATGATCAAGACTTGTTTTTGAAGAAGCATGGCTTGCTTCAAATCATGTTTTGTAGCCAAGAGATTGGCCCTAGAGTCATTATAAATGACAACTCCTTTTTCTTTATCTTCTTTTTTGTTTTTCTTTTGTTTTTCTAAAAAGTTAGTAGAAGAACCTAATTCTCTATCCCTCTTTATCTTCATTTGAATTTGATCTTTAAGCACTTATTGAGGAGTTAAGGGATGTAAAACTATTTTCTTGTTATCAAGCTTTAATGTGAGGTTATTAGAGAACCCATCATGGATAACCTTTCTATCATACTGCCAAGGTCTCCCTAAAAGTATGTGGGTTGTTTCCATAGGTACTACATCATATTTTATCTCATCTTTATGGGTGCCTATCGTGAAATTAATTAAAACTTGTTTATTAACTAACATCTATCCCTTTTCATTTAACCATTGTAACTTGTAAGGTCTAGGGTGATCTATTAGTTCTAAGCCCATTTTGTGAACTGGTCTGTGACTAGCTACATTAGCACAACTCAAATGTTCTCTCTTTGTGTACAATCATCAAGCTTAACATGGCTTCCAAGTAATCTCGAATCATGTAAAGCTCTCCATCATCCCCTAAAATATGTTCACTGTCATATGAAGCACTACTTGAGTCATCACTTGAATTGTGATTATCAGAACCAGGCTCTAATACCACTTGATATAGAAGAGTCTTGATGGAGACCTTCCTTAGGGTGGATCTTGGTTCTTCTCCTCCTTCCTTAGCCTTCAAGAGCCATGGATTTTCAAATCCTCATACTTGGACGAAAATGATAAGGGGAAAAAGACTCTAAACTATTAGGATTTTAAAGGAAAGGAAAGATGAAGATGGAAGGGAAAGGTGAAGGATGGAAGATGATGGAACTTGGAAATGGAAGAGGTGTGTGGGAAGCCACTTCCTAAGGGAAGATAATTCCTAACTCACCACGAAGAGGGAGAATGCCCTTTGGATAAGAGCTTGCTAAAGCTTCTTTATCCTAGAGAAAAGGAGAAGACTCACTCTCTTAAAAACTACATAAAGTGTATGCAAATTTCTCAAATTCATGTTATGCCATTTTCAAGGAGAAAACACCCTTATATAGGCTCATGGAGATTTCAACCAAGGGGTCTAAATGGGATTTTAACATGGATCTTAGGCCCATTCAAAGTAAATGAAAAGGAGATGGCCTAATACATGGCCCAAATGAAAGTACATGGCCCAAAAGTGACCAAATGACCTAGTAAGGTCCAAATAAATCCTACAACACTAGAAAATCTAATTATGGACTATATTACATGATGAGCACATATAGATCTTCAAGGTGTCTTAATTTAGCTTAGGTCCATCAATCAAAGTAAGGAAGCAAGCTAGGGCCTTTTGGATGGCCTTTTTTCCCTTTTTGGACTTGGCCCTTGTTAAGGGACCTTTGTATGCCTCTAAACCTTTGTCCAAAATAATGTATGGATCCTCCCATGTTGTGGCCTCATTAACTATGAAGGCCCATATTCGGTAAAGGAAGCAATCAAGAAGGGAGCATATCAATTGGAAACATTAGAAGGCAGAAGTATTCCCCAAACGTACAGTGGGCTTGAGTCGATTACATCCAATCACAAAAAGAGTTTTAGTTACACATGGTAGCCATTACACAATATGAAAATGAGGAAAATGAGAAGAAAAATAGCTTCTGCGGCCTTTTATGTCAAATCCTGAAGAGTTGGAGAATCATCATATTTATTTTCTAAAAGCAGTTCCCTTTCAATCTGCATGTGATTTGCTTATATATTGGCAATCTTTCTTAAGAGAGACTTGTTTCTTCAATATTAAGTATGCATTGTAAGCTACTTTATCCCAAGAGTGCTCTCTCAAGTAAGAGTTTTCACACTTAAGCGAGACTAGTCCTAAAGCTTCTGTTTTGTTTTCTCTTGAATGGGCTGAGCCTTACTCAAGCGAGTTAACACCAATTTGCCTCTGTCTCTTTTTTACTTGAGCGGGCTAAGCCTCGCTCAAGCGAGTAGTCGATCTTTTCTCTCTGGCTTGTTCTCGCTTGAGAGAGCAAGCTCTAGCTCAAGCGAGTAATCATCTTTTTGTTTTTGACTTGTTCTCACTTAAGTGAATGAAGCCACGCTCAAGCGAGCCACTCACTTGAGCGAATCTGGTCTCGCTCAAGCGAGTTACTCTAGACTCCCTCAATTTTTGGCCACTTTATGCCTTTTTCTTTAATTCTTCCTATTTTCCTACAAATGCACAAAAATACAAGGATTAAATACTATTAAGTTCACAAGACCTAGGCCCGCACATTCAGATTCAACATTTTACTCTTTTATTAAATAATTCTCATCTAAATGAGCAAAATCTCATAAAAAATTATCCAAATAACATATGAAATTCATGGACAATGGATACTTATCAAGTATCATACTTATTCTTGGAATGTGAACGATATGGCCAACTTTAGTCCTTATTAACGCTTGACTTTGAAGGACATGATTCCTCAATCATTTCACTTGTAGCCTTGTACCATTGCATAGCCCACTAAACTGGTCCTAAAATAATTAATTGCATTTAGAACATCTGGAGTGAAGGTCTCCAATTCAAAATTTGAGCATATTTCTTTTATACAAATTGAATCAGAACTTAGGCATTACCTTTCTTTCCTTTCTATGTTCCACATAATGTAATTGTTGACTTTAGAAACAACATCCAATGTAGGAGCCTTGAGTAAATCAACTCTAAACCCTAAACCCTAAACTTAGGTTCAGGGTATAAGGTTTGTATGTATTCCTTAACAAATTAACTCATCAAATCAAAATATTGATTCCACAATTGTATTAGAGCATTATTGAATTGAAGAAAGTTCAACAGAAAGGGTCCATCATAATAATAATAACAATCATGATTCAAGTGAAAGATATATACTATAAGAACCATTAATTCTTTCTGGAGTCTGCAATTACATTGAAAATAAAAAAAACATTAGTTTACAATTATATTAAAGATAAAAAACATCAAAAACATTTCTAATGAATAAACATAATATCAAAATTTAAAATTCAACCCAATCAAAAACTAAAAAAACATATTCCAAATTATGTAAAAGACCACTTACAGGCTTCTCAAACTATGTAAGCATACATGAAGCAAATATCTAAGGAAGATGACATTTGCTTGAGGATAGAAGTTGAATGGAATCCAAGTATAATAGATCCTTATTCTTTTCTAAGAATCCAGTTGTATCATAAATGACATGTAGAAGAACAAATGAAAGTGAAACTATCAAATAGTCAGGTAGGAATAGAAAATTTAAATCCATGATAAGTATTTTTTTTCATTTTGAGAAAAATGTTAGGATTTCGGAGTTCAAAATATTAACAATGATAGTTTAATCAAAACCACTATTAGTAGGTTGGTTATGATAAAATAAAATAAAGAGTTATTGATATTAAGATTATACATGATGCACATATTCATATTGTGGCATTTGTTTCTTTGGATCCATAAAACTTAAATATACCACATTATAAAACCTACAACAGAATGTCAAATTGAATGCTGATACAACATAAACACATTTATCTTGAATCAATTTATAGGTACTTTGCATAAACAGATACAACCAATAGATTGTTGTATAAACATGACAAGATTAATACCTACCTTGCTAATGACGCACAGTAAAGGTTTTTTCCTTTCTCCTTTGAAGCATGAATAGAATTCAAATGTTGCTTAAGCTTGTTGGCAAATGTTAAGTTTATGCCATTAAGGAAAGTGGACTCTTCATCTAACAAGTATAGTAGCTCTAGTGGTTTTCACACATATGTTAGAAGTAAAGTCTAAGACATGGATTATGAAAATTCTAATCAAAATCAAAATTTCTAAATTGAAAGAGTCAAAAATTGAAAATAAATAAAATATATATATTATATTGATAAGAAAAAGTTAAAAGTTTGAGGGAAATAAAAGAGAAAAGGAATAAGGAAAAGAAGAAAGAATTGATAGACCTATTAGAAATAAAGAGATATTAATAGGTTAAGGTGAAGGCAGAGGCACCTTTGACTGTATGACGGGCAGTTAACGGTGGCTAGAGGAAATGCATGTCACTATCAATCTCAACAAAAAGAATAACAACACCACTGTTCATAATGAGAGCTATGTATAACGCATAAAAACCATAGAGGATTACTCTGGGAAATTAGGGTTGTAGTTCACTCAATTATTTGTCACTTAATTACAAAGGGGGCCTAGAGGCCGTATTTGTACAAGCCCAAGATGACATGGATATAATTAAATTCATCCAAGATCAAGAGGGAATCAAAATCCCCCTTACTTTTTTGTGTAAAATAGGGGAGAGAGGGGGCATTGTAGGCCCTCTCTCGATCAGGGGGGGGGGGCAGACAAGAGCCCCCTAATACAATTTAAATTTAAGAAATATTACTTAAATCTGGTAAAGTTTATTCTATCACTAGTGCAATTAGGTATAAGCACAGTTAAAATGTAACAGAGTTAATGAAACGCACGGTGGCAATTTTGAAAATATAAGGAAAACAATAAAAACGGTTAAAAGGTAACCATGGTTAAAACATGATACAACTATGGTTACATGGACAACCATGTTTATATTGTTTAGGGGTTTAGGGTTTATTTATTTAGGTAAATATATAACCATGGTTGTCCCTATAACCGTGTTTGTATCCTTATATATATAAACATAGTTATAGGGTTAACTGTGGTTATAGAGTTTACGTTATAAATATTTAAACATAGTTACTGTTGGAACCGTGTTTATGTGTTACATAAACACGGTTGCAACATTAACCGTGCTTATAGAAACTTTTTGTTTTCATATTTCGTTTCGTTGTGCCTCATTGAAACGTCACGCCTTAGTTGAAAGGTTATATAACACCCCTGATTTTCTGTACTCGAATCCCGATGTGATCATCATAATTAATAAAAATGCGAGTAAATTTTTCGCGTTAGAAAACATTTCCAAAACACCACCATGACCACATCAAGACTCAAATCACAGAAAACCAAAGAGCGAGATTTCAAAACTTATAACTGGATCGATAAATAGTTGCCCATGCGGTATACAAAATAACAGAGTTTACAGCGGAAGAAAAATGTGTATACCAGGTACACGCCTAGCCCCATATATGAAGATATGAGAAAAGGCTCGGCAAAGCACGCAATGGCATAATATAGGCCTAGTAGACAACCGTCACCATTTTGCACAATCTCATAAGCATGCAATACCTAAGATATAAGCATGTAATCATCTATATGGTCATGCATCATACATCATTAAAATTCTTATTCATAAAAGCCCATAATCAGCCCAACTTCAATTCCTATATATCCACTATTAGTACATCAACCAAGCGTATAACTATACTCACAATTCGTTCATCCATATCAATGATTACAACATCATATTATCCATTATATACATAACACATTACGTCATAAAGCTGCCGGCCAAGGCATTCCTCTACAACTATTTACCTTCCCAAAACTTCACTTCATAAACGTCCTCTCACCATGGTTTTCCTGCATCAATACTAAAAAGTAGACCACATGGGAGAGTGAGTTTACATTTCAAATGACGATATGAATACAATTGAAATTATGTGCATATGCATATCAACATCATGTATGCTTTGCTAAACGCATCAACAATCATCATAAATTATTAATTCAACAATATATATTCATTTCATGCTTATTTATCAAATCATAGCAAAGCAAGCATATACACATCTACAACACCGCCACAATGGCCAACACATATCTATCATATCGCCCCAATGGGCCAACTCATCAATATAGACCATCTTGGTCTTTCATCAAGCCACTATGGGCTAATATCATCATTTCCAATCATAATTAAATACGCCCTTCATTACATTGGGCCATATCATACATATCGTCATATTCAACATCATTTCATATGTTCATATCATTTATTACTTTTATGTGGTCTTTCATCATATTAACTTCGCATCTCATCGACACCAATATTAACATCTCAATCATCATCAATCATTATCATATTCTGGCATATCTCTATACTATGTGAATTTGACAACCAATGCGGATCCGACTATGGGAATAAACACCAAGTTGTGGGTCAAGCATAGGTGTGCTACTATGCCCCTACTGCAGTAGTAAAATGTGTACACATATCTCAAAGCATGCATGCATCTCAACAACATCTTTTACTGGTACCAAACCGCTATCGCCCATCTGTAGCACTAGTCACCCTGTGACTTGCGGATCAACAACATGGCCTCACTTGCCAAAAGTGCTACGGGCCTCTCCCGAACACACATCGAGAGAGCCGTGCCCCGTCGGACACCGAGGTAACTCGCTCACTATAGAGCCGCCCGCCCACTGGGCCTGCCACATAGGGTGCCTCGTCACCAAACTATGGACAGTTTCGTGACTCACACACCGAGTCACAGGGGAAAAATCAACAATATGCTCGTGCACTGAGCCGCCCTCCCACTGGGCCTGCCTAGTGGAACCCCTTAATATTCCACATAGACAGCGATCGATATGCCAGTCATCATCATCATCATTATACTCACCAACATCTCCATGTACACCTTAGTGGGCCTTCTCATTATTTATTTCTTGACCATGGGTTTCAGGTTTTATACGTGGCCTTTTCATCACAACATATTTCATAATTATTTCATCTCATACACGCAAGATAACACTTGCAAACAGCCACCATCGCATTTCAACGTCACATATTATTCATCAATATCATCACACTTCATATAGTGGATTTTCATCTCATTATTCATTACCATTGCTCAAGTATACTCATATAAGTATATATATAAAATTGTATGGCATTCACAACATTATCAATTTTATATTTCATACCACACATACAAGACCATGCTTGTATCATACACAATAGTACACAACCATTCATCAATATAAATATACACCTCTTTGTGCAAGAGAGTGTTCAACATCATCATCTAGCATTATTTAATATCATACTTCCTCTAATTCATCCAATTATAATTCATACAATGTCATTTATTCATTTACCCCTCGGTCTTATAATTATTCTGGAATATCTCTCATAACCCCACCATCATATCCTCATTATTATTCTTTGGCTACTCTATTTTGGTGGCAATACATCACAAGCAATTGATCCCAAAGTGCCAATTAATCCCAATTACTTCCATGTTTTATCATCATTATATTGTCCTTAACACATCCCCTTAATCATCTCATATTACCAAGGAAAGGGGTCCAATACAAGCCTAATACAAGGAATGAAATGAATTTCAATGCAGGGCAATTCGCTCAAGCGAGATTCACCATCGCTTGAGCGAGATCAACGTCACTCGCTTGGGCGAGCCCTTTCGCGTAGGCGAAATACCTCCAGTAATGTTTTTCACGCCCGCTCGCTTGAGCGAGTCACACCCTCGCCTGAGCGAGATCGAAGTGGGTCGCTTGAGCACCTAAAAATTCTCCTTGAGCGAAGAAGTTTAGAGCATCAGGTCATTATCTCGCTTGAGCGAGTCACTCTCGCTCAAGCGGAAATCTTCCAGTATCCAATCTCATACTCGCTCGCTTGAGCGAGACCCAGCATGCCTCATCACTCGCTTGAGCGAGATTCACCCAGTGCCATTTTTCCATCACGCTCGCTCAAGCATGGCCACGCCCGCTTGAGCGAGATTTGTCCAGTATCTTCCATCCTCATTTGTACCCACCTCACTTGAGCGGAACGCCATCTCGCCTGAGCGAGATGGAGCCAGAAACCATAATTTTGGTCCAGGGGATTCTCGCTTGAGCGAGAATCCATCTCGCCTGAGCGAGAATACCAGTTCACGCTTAGAAACTCAGTCTTTCCCTCTTCTTCTCACATCAAAACCTTTATATATATAAGTTTGGCCTAGATTAATCTTTCTTACTCCTCTCTTTATGCACTTAGAACCTGGTTCGACCATTCATACATCTCAATTTCAAATATCAATTCATTAGCTATGAAAAAGAGTTATATAACCATCCCTCATCACCATTCCACTTTATCACAACATAATCTTCAACGCTCTGTTCAATTCACCTATTCATTGAATATTACCAAACATTTGATTCATGTCAATTCAAAGGGATATCAAGTATTTATCATCAACATCATATATTCATACAATTTCCACAACAATCCCATAAGCCAAGCCTTCATTCACTATTTCAACAATTCAAACATACAATTAGTTCTTGGCAAGGCAATGCATGAGTTCACACATAACATAATTATCAATTAATCACTCATGCACTTGAAATGCAAACTCCTCTCCTACCTCAAGAGAAGATCCGCAATTCCAATGCTCCAAATGCCTCGATCGCTCCGCATCATCGTCGGGGATACAATCCTATCACAACAAATATACATACAATTGCCATTATTATTCTATCACAAAGCATCATCTTAGACATCATCACCTAACCCATGATCAAATCCTAGACTTGTCTAATACTCCAAATTCATATGCTTGTATTAGGCTTCGGGAATTCCTTTCCCCAAAGCTAAGATTTCTAGATTTCAAAGGGCTAAACAACCCAACATCAACAACACCATGGCCTATAACAAGACCTAAGGCTTCATCAATTTAAACATCCATTCTCTTAGTCTAATATTAATGGTTCGCAATCATTGTCAACATCATAAATATCAACACTTACTAATCCCTCAAATCAACATACCTATGTACGTGCATATTTCCTCATTTGCAACTCATGACTTAGCTCCCCATTTTATCAACATCAATATTCAATCCCAATACTTCTAAATGTTCATTTCCTCATATAAATCCACTCCCAAGGCATCAAAATCACTAAGATCATCAATTTGGCAAAAATCCCCAATTTATCACACTTAGGGTTTTCCATCTAAAATCATTTAACAATATTCTCAATCAATCTCCTAAAATCTTTATGGTCACTATAACTTTCTCTTCATCCCACAACATCAACCATGTTCAATTTCACACCTCCAATATTCATGCTTAAAGTTTCACTCTAGGTTAACCAACATAATCAACACCCATCCACATGCAAGGCTTCTAACATTATCATCTTCAACCCAATAACACAAAACCATAATAGAATGATGTGGAGGTAAGAAATCTTTACCTTAAATCCAAACTCCACCAAAACGAAAATAAGGGTGAAGAAGAAGGGGAGAAGACCAATGCATGCTCCCATGCTCCATAGATGCCTCACATATCCAAGCTTTTGGGTGAAAATGGTGAATGGAGAGGATAGAAGTGGGGGGAAACGGTTTTTGGAGGAGAAAGGGAGAAGAGGAGGAGAAATGAAGGAGAAAAGAAAGTGAGAGGGAGCTGCCGAAAATGAGGGAAAAGGGAGAGAGAAGATGTGTAAAAATTGGACATTGTCCAATGGGTACAACCATGTCTCAATGCTTTTGTCCATTGTGCCATAAAATTCTATATCCATTGGTTAAAAAAGTGAAAGGTGAAAAGAAAAAGAGAGACCATGGCTAAAATAGAGGAGAAATAGGAATTCTCATTTTCTTTTAGTTCCATTTTAGCTCGTATTTCCCCGTTTCATATCATACGTCGAGTCCAATTAATTATCTCCTTAGCACTAAAAATTATTCTAACTACACCATCTTAATCACCATAATATTCCAAACATTCTAGACCCATCAAACACTCAATTCGATTAAGTGGGTCCCACATCATCTGTTAATTCATTCGTTTCCGGTAAGTCTTAATTTACCGATAATTCACCTCTAATGTCTAACAACATCTCCCATAATTATTTGACCATGAATAATTAATTATCATCATCCAATAAATTTATTTTCTCAAAAATCTGGGATGTTATAGGTTACCTCATTTTAGTGTCTTCCACTATAACCTTTTCCCCTTCTACTTTACCTGTTGCTTTGCTTGTTCTTGTCGTGTATGTCACAGTCTAAGCTTTCGTTGTTCCCGTCGCGTATGTCACTGTTACAACCATCCCACCATGCTATTGCCACTCCACCAAGTAAGTAAAGGTTCTCACTTCTATTCATAATGTTGTTGTTCATAATATTGTTTCATTCATAGTGCTACTGTTCATAATGTTGTTCTGTTCGTTATGTAGTCTACCATTGAAGTTTATTGTTTTTTACTTTTTTAGAGTGTGTTTGATTTGTGAAAATATTAAGGAAAACACTGAAAGTTATTTTATCTCCTTTACTCAGTCATTGGCCTCTTGACTTCTGGAACCAAAATTATTCTTCCAATTATAAAATCAAGCTTTTATAAGTTAACTAATCTTTTCTAATGAAGGTGAGGCCATAGTTGTAGTAAACAAGTAATATTAGGTGGCTGAGCAGGTAATTTCACTTTTCTCTTTTACTTAGTGCTCACAATATTTATGTCCAAATTGTTTGGAACATACCAACTTTACTCACTATTTTCCAACCCAAAGAATCGAAAGCACTATTCGATAATTATAATATTGTTACTAAGTTCCCCTCCCCAAAACACTTTCTGCCCATGTTTTGAGCCCTTAACCACCACACATCATTCATTTAACAAGGTTATCCACTTAATTGACCTATTAATTTTATCTCTGGCTTTTAATATTTACAATTGGCCACCGAGATGTACATACATAAGTCATAACCATCATTGAAATGGTATCAAACAAAATTAGATTGCTCAAACTCTTTTTTTTAAATAGAGCGTAATCCAAGTCGTCTCACAAGGAAGCAAATTGGTTTGGATCAATTTTAATCACACAATAGAGCATTATCAATTAAATTGGGGGTTTTTCGTTTAACACAAAATAGGGACAAAATTGAAACTAGAATCAAAATTTAAATTACAACTCCTAAACATAACGAAAATTCAATATTCTGAATTGCTCTAAATCACAAATATAAGAAAGCTCAATCAGAATCTTAATCTAGCATTCAATCAAATACTAAACCTTAATATAATCACTAATCAGTAATTATAGAAAAAGTTTGAAAGTTAAGAACTAACCCAAAGCGCTCAATCGAGCTTGTGAACTACCGTTATGAACAGGAGATGCTAGAACGCGAAATTAAAAACACAGAATGTAGAAAGCGCCATTTCAGAAAACGTAGAGAACGCAGAAAGTAAAAACGTAGAAATTCTCAAGCAAAAAGAAAAGAACGTAGAATTTTTAAATTTCCCAACGCTCAAAAGAAATTTTTACAACGTAGAAAACAACGCTCAAAAGAAATTTTTCTAAGCGTGTCTGTCCCAGACTTGGGTCTGTTGAGTCATATACCTCAAACAAATCATCCTCTAGACTCAACATCTCTCTCACATTATCATCTATTCAAGCCTCAAGGCATATCAAACCCAAACATTTCAAGTTAAAGAATGGATCTCTAATTCTGAATCAAAATATGCAAGACTGTTTCAAAGCTAAACTTTTTCAGTCAAGTCTGTTCCTATCCTGAAATAAATAACAAGACAAAACTCATAGAGGAATAAACGTTCGCATGGGAAGAAATCGATAAAGCTACTCTGAGCACCTTGTAAAGCTGTCAACATGCTGTGTTTAAGTCAGAGGGCTCCAAAACGTCAAACAAGGTATCTTACAACATCTTATGTTAGACGAAAGAGAAACAAAAAGGGAACTTTCTCTATGCACGATTTAAGGCACCGTGTTTTCAAGCAATTCTCTTCTATCCTCAAAACAGACCTTGTCCTCATCTCTTTTTCCACGCTTCAATGTTCAAACGACTACCTCTTTACCAATGGAAAAGTAACAACTGATACATAAAAGATACCAAAAAGAAGAGACTTAGCAATTGCAATATAAAAGTCGAAGAGCCAAAAACAAAGACAAGGATAAGACATATACTTATAATTTGTAATGCTGCTGCTCACAGTTTTCTCTCTTTATTTTTTTAGCACAAATTCATTATACCAAATCTTTAAATTCTTTGTACTAAAAGTCTAGTTGTGTTAACCAACCTTAGTTTCTTGTGGGAGACACTGTTGGTAGGGATGACAATATAGGTTAGGCCCACGGGCTGGCCCATTTGCCCTGTTAAAATAGGCCGGGCCAACTTTTGAAGCCCAATTTTCTGAATAGGCCGGCCCATTTTGGTCTATCAAAAAATGGGCCTGTCTCGGCCCGGCGGGCCTTTATTAAAATATATATTAATATATTATATATATAATATTAATATTTGGTTAGTTGTAATTTTGATTATTTGATACAGAATTAATTTTGATAACTATTTATTGTTTCTATTTAATGAAATAAATTAGAATTATTATAAAAACTTTGCTTTAGAAAGATGAAATCTAATTTTTATTTCTAATTTTTCTTAAAAAATATTTAAAAATAGTTTAAATTTAAAATAAAAAATAGCATGTATAATTCTCTTAAAAAAACGGGTAAGCCTATTTTGGCTCGCGGGCCATATAAAATACGGGTTGGGCCAATGTTTTTGACTTGTTTTCCTATTCTGGCCCAGCCCGTATTTGGACTCCGTTTTGCCACCCCTAACTGTTGGCATGAAGAGACTTTTGAAAGAATACTTGGGATTAAGCTAGAAGTGGTTGGAGTCAAGAATACTTGTGGTACAGCTGTGCTTTTATGTAAAAGGATTTTTACATAGTGAAAAACCTTCAAACTAAAAGGACTAGATGTAGTTTCAATGTTTAGAAGTGAAACAGTATAAATCCGCTGTATAAATCTCTTTATCCCTTTTCTTTTGTTTAAGTTTGAATCTGTACCTTAAGTCTATTCTCATCTCTTGTTTAAAAAGGTTTTAATTTTTATAAAAAATGTTACAGACTTATTCAACCCCCTTCTAAGTCTGTCTCTGAACCTTTAAGAATGATTTTGTTTTTAGTCTATTGGTTGCCTACTTTGGAGGGGAGAAAAAAAATGAAATGAATAGCAAATTTTAATTTTCATTGTCTTAGGAATTTTCTTCGTAGTGTTCTAGTTTCTCAGTAGCTAATTTGATAGTTTCTGTATTGGAGCCTATTAGGTACTAAAGAATCTTTTATTGCATATACAGATAAACATAAACTAGGATATAAAATTATATATATGGTTTGATAGGCAGTAACACTAAAGCAGTGCTTGTAAATCACTGAATCTACTCCAAAGAGTAAAGATTATTATTTAGTATAACTAAGTCAAGGAAAAACTTTAATAAGTGACCTCATGCCAAAGATAGGAGTTATCTTAAAACGAATGAATCTAGCTTCCAAGAACAGTTTCTCCCATTCTTTTTCTTTTCTCTCTCTCTTCCATTGACCAAAATCATCATTAACATATCAAAGAATAGCTTTGCTTCTGTTAATTCATGCTTTTCATTCTCATGACTGATCACTATGTCTATGATGATCACTTTTCCTTCCCCACCTTTGCCTGAAATAGCTTCTGTATATTTCTTCAGTACCTTAACATATTCCTCATCACTATAAGCTAACTACCATACACATAATTAATAAAAAATTTTGTACCTTTATTTGTATAAACAAGTTCCTCTAACAATGTAAACAAATTAACCATGTCAAGGTTATGCTATATAAAATTTAAGAAAGCTTAAAATTTACTCTTTTTTTCCTATTTATTTGGTCATAGAGAGATGGATTTTGTTCCTATTTATTTGTATATATAGAGATTCAAGATAATATTAAGCACTACTTTTCAACTAATATCTCTATCAGTACAAATAAAATGAAGAAAGATAATTAAAGAAAGAGTCTAATGAAATTAATGAAAGGTAAATAAGAAATTTCATCAAAAAATTATTACCATTCTTCTCTCTCTAGACAAATGAATAGGAATAAAGTCAGTGAAAGATGTTGTAAATATGAAAATTTTTTCATACCTTAAGAAGAATGGCATCTGCTGAAGAAATTAACTAAAACATGTTACCACCAACAAACTTTAAATTGTTGTTGTCAGGCAGATTTTTAATCACATATGGAAGATCTAGCGCAGTCCAATGTAAATTAGGAAGCTGACTTTGACTTTTGACTTTTTCTAGAAGAAAAAAATGTCAATTTCTTCTATAACTAAAAGTAACTTTGTTGGTAACAAATATGAGTAACTACTAATTATGTCCAAGTTAAAATATTTATAGTAAATTTTGGTCTTAAAATTAACTTTGCCAACAGTATGGAGAAGATATCTCCCTTTGTAGTGCTGCTGATAACGGAGAAGCATTTCCAGTTCCAGTCTATAGAATTAGCATCCCAACCATGAGAGAAAGATGGGCTTTCTAGCCATATTTTATAAATGATTCCATATCTTGTCCACTTAATGAGTGTGGTCTAACACTAGTGTAAAAAGTGGATATAACAACTGGATATAATCACAGGTTAGAGTGGATCAGTGATAAAAGAATGCACGATGACATTTTTGAAATTATAAGGTAACTATATAATCACGGGTGGTGAACAACCGTGATTATAGGTTCAAAGATAACTATATAATCACGGATAACATCTGAACCGTGATTGTACACTTAAATATATAATCACGGTTGTGTTTCCAACCATGGATATATAGTTCAGGGTTTAGGGTTTATTCGTTGAGGACTATATAATCACTATTGACTCTACAATCGTGATTATATATGGATGGATACGATCACGGTTATGGTGTTAACCATGGATATAAAGTTAATATTTAACCAGGGGTATTGGTGTAACCGTGATTATATGTGTAATATAATCACGGTTGTAAGGGGATCCGTGATTGTATATGTTTTTAGAAACTTTAAAAGCTGTGCCTGATGGGCTTTTTTCAGTTTCTCCTTCTTCTTTCACGCTGGTTCTCGTCTTCTTCTTGTCCTCGTCCTTGTCTTTGCCTTTAGTTTGTGCTCTTTTCTTGTCATAGTCTTCTTCGTTCACTTGCCCTTTCTTTCTTCTTCTGCGTTGCGAGTCGTCATCTTAGCAGCATTATCTGGTAAGTCCTCCCTGATGCTTATGCTATATCAGTGTTTGTCAAAGCTTATTTATGTGTGTATTTTCACTTGCCTAGTCGAAGCTTGTCTCTGTGTGTGTGTTTTTTCACTTGGCTCTGTCTCTGTTTATTTTACTGTTGTTAGAACTGTTATTAAGTTGGTTAATAGTTTGTATAAGTTTAGGTTATTGAGTGGTCATGGTTAAGTTCTATGAGTCTATAAGTACCCATTTAGTTATCCTGATTCGGTAGAGATGTATTTGTTTTGGTGATTTTCAAGTAGTACTAGCTTAGCTTTACTATGATGTTGAAATGGCTATTGGCTCCAATTAATGCCCATAGGTTTTGTTCATGTTCAAATTTCATAATAAAGAATTCCCCTACCACTAGCATACTAAATAGACTTAGTAAGAAGAAATCTTCTTATTTGGGCAATTAAAATGAAATTTTTAGGATCTCAAGGAGAGTTTTGTTCATGTTCAGATTTCAAGGAGAGTTTACCTTTACTAGTTCAAAAATGTAATTTTTAGGATCTCATTTATATAATAATATAAACTATTTTATTTTAAATATGAAGAAGGTATATATTATCCTACTAATACACAGGTTTGTAGAATAATATATACAAATAAACCCTATTAAAAGTTTATAACTTCACCCCCCTAAAATTATACATTTATCTTTAAATATTTAAATATGAGAAACTCAATTTTCATTATTAAAAGTGGATCTCTTAAAATTTTTACATGTATGACATTTTTAATGATCTTTCTTTATTGATGAAATTATTAATATGGTTAGTTTCTTTGAGGCTATAAGTTGCATGTAAAATATTGAATGTGGTTCAACTTATTAGTTATGTTCACTTGCGAACACACTTGCCATATTTTTTTAAATAGCAACTCATGATTCATTGCTAATTACAATATTTATTGTTACATCATGTTGCAAGAATAACTTAGAAAAGTTTATTCCTGTTATCTTCTCCTAGTTAATTAAAATATTTTGAGCATATACATCAATAAAGAAATAAAATAAGATATATAAGTATATATATTTAGGTTTTGAGTGAAACATGTAACTCCATAATCCATAATCTTGTTTAGGTGTAAATAATCTAGTTCCTTCACCACATCTGTAATCCATAATCCATAATCCAATACCATATCCATAAGCCATAATCCATAAAATAAAAGTTCAAACTTCAAAAGTCTCATAATCCATAATCCATAATCTATTATCCAACACCATAGTTCTACTTGAAAATAACACAAATTAAAAACATCATACTAATTACTAAATAAAAGTCCAAACTTTAAAAGTCTTATAATCCAACACCATAATCCATACTCCAACACTATACTTCTACTTCAAAATAACACAAATTAAAAACATCATACTAATTTAGGAGAAATATTAACTAAATTATTGTCCATTTTAAAGTATTTGTTTTAATCAAAATTGATATTTCACTGTACAATATATAATGTTATTTCTGTTGTTGTTGGTTACTCTCATATAATGTTATTTCTGTTGCTGTTGTATGTATGTGGTTATCAATATAGTGAAATCGTAGGCTCATACTAGTTATCTAGTATGAAAATTGCTTTGCATGAGTGAACCATATGTTTGAGATTCGATACAAATGGTCATTAAATTAATTAATTTCATCATTTGTGTTGAATCTTGAATTGTCCGTTTGGACTGTTTGGGATGAACAATTGCTTTTATACGCCGTTGGTATATACAAGTTAGGAGTTATTTTAAAATTTAATAAAGTTTTGGTAACTTGCATTTTGTGTTGTTCTCTAAGTGCATATTTGGTTATGGTTGAATTTGATTTGACCACTCTCATTTTGTGTACTTAGGACCAATACGAAATGCTGCCAAAATTTGATCAAATTTTAAAAAACTCCTAACCTGTATATATCAATGACGTATAAAAACAATTGTCATCCTGAATGGGTAGGACCACCACCTTTGTAAAAAAAGTGAGATTGATCATAGCACCTTGTAAATAGTTGGTATGGATCGGAGTTAGATAACTGTATCAGGCATAAGTCTAGAGTATGAGGGTGGAGTTGAATCATTTATAGAATTCATAGCGAGGAATGCTGAGGAGGTGAATGAAAGGTATTTTTTCCCTTGTGTTAAATTCTTAAACCTGCGTCGGCTAAACTTGGAAGAGGTGCGAGAACACCTACTGTGTGATGGTTTCCTTCGTAGTTATACCTGTTGGATATGGCACGGTGAAGATGTGGTGGTACCAAGTACCAGCTCTCAAACTGAAAACTGAAGCTCGATGCATGACACCAATGTCGACATGGATGACCGACTTGCGGATATGATCTGTGATGCGGGGGTAGAAGGTTTTAAGAGAGCTCATGTATACATGACTCTGTGTGAGGATTCTAAGAAGCCGTTGTATCCAGACTGTGTCAATTTCACAAGGTTATCAGCTATTTTGAGATTGTTTAATTTGAAGTCCATAAACGGGTGGACGGATAAAAGTTTCACTGATTTACCAAAGTTGTTGAAAGAAATGCTCCCAGCTGGAAACACCTTGCCGAATGGTAACTATGAGGCAAAAAAGGTGATGTGTCCTATGGGTTTAAAGTATACGAAGATATATGCATGCCCAAATGATTGTGTATTATTCCGGGGTGAGTATGAAACGTTGCATCGATGTCCTAGGAGTAGGATGTCATGATATAAGAAGAAAGAGGCCGATTCTGATGAAGTCTGTACTAAAGGGTCTCCTACAAAGGTGTTGTGGTATATACCTATAGTTCTAAGACTAAAGCTTCTGTTTGCTAATGTAGATGATGCAAAACTTATGAGATGGCATGCTGATGAAAAGGTTATTGACGGACTACTTAGGCATCTGGCAGATGGATCGTAGTGGAAGAAAGTGGATACGATGTTTTCAGATTTTGCCCATGAACCAAGAAATGTTAGGCTTGCACTAACCACAGACGACATGAACCTGTATGGGAACCTGAGTATGAATCATAGTTCGTGGCCTATTTTGTTATTTGTTTATAACTTGCTGTCATAGTTGTGCATGAAGCGGAAATATGTTATGTTATCAATGATGATTTCTGGTCCTAACAACCGAGGAACGACATTGATGTATATTTAACTCTATTAATTAAAGACCTCAAAATGTTATGGGAAGATGAGGTTGATGTGTTTGACGGGTTTACAGGGCAATGCCATGCTATTCTGCACGATCAATGACTTTCCAATGTATGGTAACTTATCCGGGTACAACATGAAAGGTGATAAAGCTTGTCCTGTATGTGAGGAGGGAACTAGTTCTGTGTGGCTGCAACATGGTAGGAAAAATGTTTATCTTCAACATCGAAGGTTTCTTAAAGCTAATCATCCGTTTCGTAGGTTAAAGAAGTTGTTCAATGGTGCGCAAGATTTTGAAATGCCTCCTCCACCACTATCTGGTCGTAAGATATATGAAAAGGTGAAAGATGTCAACGTGGTGTTTGGTAAGTGTGAAAAACAATCCACCACACAAAACAACTAGAAGAAAATGTCAACATTTTTTGTCCTACCATATTGGAAAGAGCTTGATGTAAGACACTGCATTGATGTAATGCATATGGAGAAAAATGTGTGTGGCAGTTTGGTTAGAACACTCTTAAACATATTCGGGAAGACTAAGGAGGGCCTAAATTCACTATGGACTTGGAGTTCATGGGTATATGTCAAGATTTGCATCCACAATCAAGGGGAAAATGAACATATTTCCCCCCAGCATGTCATACGTTGTCCAGAAAAGAAAAGCAAAATTTGTGTGAATTGTTGCGTAATGTGAAAGTTCCGTCTAGTTATTATTCAAACATCAACACTTGTGTTTCCATGAAAGATTTGAAGTTAGTTGGGTTGAAGTCTCACGATTGTCATATGTTGATGCAACAGTTTCTACCTATCGCCATTTGTGACATTCTTCCTAAAAATATAAGAAATGACATAACAAGACTGTGTTTGTTTTTCAATGCCATATGTTGCAAAGTAATCATCCCCGACGAATTAGATGTGTTGGAACAAAAAGCAACACTTATACTATGTCAGCTTGAAATGCATTTTCTGCCTTCTTTTTTGACATAATGGTCCACTTAATCATCCATTTGAAAAGAGAGGTTCATTTGTGTGGTCCAGTGTTCTTGTAGTGGATGTATCCCATTGAGCGATATATGAAGATATTGAAAGGGTATATGAAGAATCAACGTCGTCCTAAAGCTTCGACTATGTAAAGGTATATAGCAGAGGAAGCAATTAAGTTTTGCACTGATTATATTTCACATGCTAAAAGCATTGGTATTCCTAAGACTCGTCATAATGAGCGATTGGTTGGGAAAGGTACGATTTGTAAAAAAATGAAGAGCATGCCATGTGATGATGTCCTTCAAGCACACTTATATATTTTGAACAACACGGATGATGTGCAACCGTATCTAACCACTCACAAAGAGCTAGTCAAGAGAAAGAACCCTAGAATGACTGAAAAGTAGGTGTTGAATGAACACAACAAGACATTCATGCAGTGGTTCCAAATGACCATTCTGAAAGATACATATGCTTCTTTGACATTACATCGACTAGCATAGGGCCCCAACTTCGATGTCTTCACCTTCTGTGGGTATGACATAAATAACTATTTATTCTATACAAGAACACAGGATGACAAGAGCACAACTCAAAATAATGGAGTTATGGTTGTGGCTCAGTCAATGCATTTCTCAACTTCAAAGGACAAAAACCCTGTCATGGTCGAGTCATGCTACTTTAGTGTGATTGAAGATATATGGGAAGTCAATTACGATCCTTTCACCATTCTTGTGTTTAAATGCAAATGGGTTGACAATAAGAATGGTGTCAAAACTGATGATTTTAGATTTACATTGGTGGACCTCAACAAGATAGGTCATAAAGAGGAACCATTCATCATGGCAATGCAAGTGAAGCAAGTTTTTTATGTTATTGACCTAGCTGACAAATGTTGGTTAATTGTTATCCAAGGTACACACAACATTAGAGACCCCAATCTTGATGTTATGGAAATTCTTTCTGCCATAACATGTATTCCGACACCTGTCGTGGAACATGACATAGATGATGTACTTGCCAGTCGTCATGACCACTATGAAGGCTTGTGGGAAAATATTCCATCTTCATAGGGTATGATTAATTGTACTTGTGTTTGAATGTGGTAACAGGTACAAGGATTTTGATAATGACAACACACTCTTGAAGAAAGTCTTGCAAAAACAAAGAACATATAAAACAGTGCGAAGCTAATCGATTAGGAAGCCCAGTCTAATCGATTAGAGTGATTCTGTCTTTGGAACAATTGCAACAGGGCATAAGCTAATCGATTACAGCAATTGAAATAATCGATTACAGAGCTACTGGAATCAAGCTAATTGATTACATGAATGGCTCAATCGATTACCAAAACCAAAAATGGATTTAAAAGCATCAGGTATAACAGCTAATTGATTAAGAGAATTCTGACAATCGATTAGAAGCCTACTGGAATTAAGCTAATCGATTACTATGACTATATAATCGATTACGAAGCTACGAAGCCAAATTAAATGCATCAGGCATCTCTGCTAATCGACTACAAGGCAAAAGGAAATCAATTATCAAGCTTCTGACTTGAAGATAATCGATTAGGCAAGTGAAGCTAATCGATTACATAGCGAACAGAGATGGAAAATTCGAAGTGTAATCGATTACACCTTAAGGGATAATCGATTACGATAGTGGGAAAACACATATTAGTGGGAAACCAGTACATTTCTCCATTACTTCTTCAGATCTCCACTATGTGCAACGGCTAGGAACAAGAAAGGCACTCCTCAAGCTCTCAAATGGCTCTATAAATTCAAGAGGAACTCAAGCACAAAACATACAACTAGAAGCTATCATTCTTCACTTGTTCTTGTGCTTAGTAAGCCACCTTTATTGTATATTCTGAGTTTAAATTTGTACATCCTCTCATCTTGAGAGTTAAAGTTTGTGTGATCTTTCACTTGTACATCTACTCTATTAAGAGAGTCATTTCCTTGTAAACACTTCAACAAACACAAAAGATTTTCACTCTAGGTTGAGTGGTCACAAAGGTTGGGGTTCAACCTTTGGGTATTGAGAGTTTGAGAGATTGGGTGGGTTGCCCTTGTGCCAGTGAGGATTGAGTTCTTGAGTGTGGGACACTAGGAAGCTGCAATTGCTCATAGCTTGTATCTCTAAACTTCAATAGTGGAAATCCTCTAAGTGGGTTGCTTAGAGGCGAGACGTACACCGGTGTTGGTGGAACTCGTTATATTGGTTTGCAAGCTCCTCTCCCTTACTCTTTTACTTTCACATACTGCTATTGGTTGATTTGTGTTGATTGATTATGAATTACATACTTGAGCTTGTCTAATTTGATACATTTCAAATACTACCTACCAAGTGTTTGTTAAATTGTTTCAGCTATATTTATCCTTGTGGTGCATTGCATACTATCTTTAATTTGATTTCACTTGCATATTCCTGTAAACTTGGATATAAAAATCAAGTTCAAAGGCATTCCAACCAAAGTTTTTAAAACTCAATTCACCCCCCCTCTTAAGTATTGAGGCCACTTGAACAACAAGTGGTATCAGAGCTTGACTCTTGTTAAATAAAGCTTAACAGCTTCAAGAGAATAGATGGCCTCAAGTTCTCATAACATTTTTCCCGAGGGTGGTGCTATAAACAGACCTCCCGCTTTCAATGGGGAAGGCTATGCATTTTGGAAAGAAAGAATGAAATCTTCATTCAATCCATTGATTTGAGAATTTGGAATGCCATTGAAAATGGTCCTTATATACCAATGCATACTGTTGATAGTAAGAATGTGGAAAAGCCTATAGATGAATGGACCAGTGATGAAGAAAAGAAAGTACAATATGGCTATAAGGCAAAGAATCTAATCACTATGGCATTAGGTCAAGATGAATTCTTTAGAATAATGACTTGTCAAACCGCTAAGGAAATGTGGGATACTCTACAAGTAACTCACGAAGGTACTAACGATGTGAAGGACTCCAAGATTAGTACCTTGACAAGTCAATATGAAAGCTTTAGAATAAACTCAGGAGAAACCATTGTAGATATGCAGAAAAGATTTACTCTTATTATTAATCATCTCATTACTCTTGGCAAAGTTTACACTAACAAAGAACTTGTGCATAAAGTTTTAAAAAGTCTTAGCAGGGAATGACAACCACTTGTCACAGCCATAAAACAATCTCCAAGCATCAATGAGATGTCTCTTGCAACACTCTTTGGAAAATTACAAGAGCAAGAGCAAGAACTAAAAGCATTGAAGCTAGCGGAGGAAGAAGAAAAATCTTCCAAAAAGAAAGGCTTAGCACTCAAAGCCACCTCTATACATGAAGAAGAATCATGCAGTGACATGGATGGAGAAGAGGAATTTGGGCTGTTTGTAAAACGATTCGGAAGATTCATGAAGAACAAAAGATTCTAAAAGAACTTCAAGCCCCGAGGTAAAAAGCCAACTTCAAATGAAATTTCTTCTTCACCTAGTTGTTTCGAATGTGGCAAGGAAGGGCACTTCAAGGCGGATTGCCCAAATCTTAAAAAGAAGGGAAAGGAGAAACGAGGAAGAAGAAGAGCTTACATCGCTTGGGATGAGAACGATGTAAGTAGTTCCGACGATTCAGACAATGAGGAAGCAAATCTTTGCTTAATGGCCAATCACTAAGAAGAAGATAATGAGGTAAGCCTTCTTGACTTAGATAAGAATGAACTACTAGATGCTTTTGAGGAATTATATGATAAATTTATAAAAGTCTCCAATAGGCTTAAGTCATCTAGGAAAACTAGTAATACCCTTGAAATGCATCTTATGGAAGTATGCAAAGAAAATGAAAGCTTAAAAGAAGAATTAGAAAATGTTCAAGCATGTACTAAGGATAAACCATGTGACTTTGCAAAAAGATGCGTTATGTTAGAAACCAAGGTTGTAGACCTAAATAGGACATTAGAAAAGTTTACCAATGGACGAGACAATTTGAATATTTTGCTTGGCCAACAAAGATGCATGTTTAATAAAACCGGGTTAGGTTATGATGAAGAACATAGCAATCACAAAAGGGAAAAACACTATAAAAATTTCTTTGTACCACCAAGCAAATCATCTTCACCTTTTATGAAATGTAATCATTGCAGTTTTAAAGGTCATAACTCTTCAAATTGCAACGTTAGAAAATTAGGGCCAAAGGTTATAAGAAAGGTGTGGGTTCCCAAAGGGACATTACCACAAGCTAACCTTAAAGGACCCAACATAAAATGGGTACCTAGTTCTCTAAACTGATTTTGTTTTGTAGGTATGCTTCAAAGCAAGCAACACCCATTGGTACTTGGATAGTGGGTGTTCAAAGCATATGACGGGAGACATAAGCAAGTTCACATCATTCACTCCCAAAAAGAAAGGAAGTATCACTTATGGAGACAATACCAAGGGTAAAATACTTGGTATCGGAAATATCGGTAAAAATTCTTCTACCTCTATTAGTGATGTGCTGTATGTTGAAGGACTCAAGAATAACTTGCTTAGCATAAGTCAATTATGTGACAAAGGATATAGAGTTTTATTTGAATCCAATTGTTGTATAATTGAGAATAAGCTAAACAAAGAGGTCAAATTTGTTGGAAAAAGGATTGATAACATTTACATGATTGATGTGGATAGTTTGTCTACAAATGATGAACAATGCTTCATTACAAAAGAGGATGAAACTTGGCTATGGCATAGGAGAATAGCTCATATACATGTAGACCACTTAAACAAACTTGTTTCCAAAGAATTAGTAATTGGTTTACCAAAGCTTAAGTTTGAAAATAGATTTTGTGATGCATGTCAAAAGGGAAAACAAGTAAAGGCATCTTTTCAATCCAAAAATATTATTTCCACACAAAGGCCTTTACAACTTTTGCACATGGACTTATTTGGACCATCCAAAATCAAAAGCTTTGGAGGCAATTACTATGGTCTAGTTATTGTAGATGACTATTCTAGATATACATGGACATTGTTTCTTGCTCATAAAAATGAAGCATATCATGCATTCAAGAAACTTGCTAAGATTATCCAAAATGAGCAAAATTCTAAAATTACATCCATTAGAACCGATCATGGGGGAGAATTTGAAAATCAATTTTTTGAAAAGTTTTGCAAAAAATATGGTATTAATCATAATTTTTCAGCTCCTAGAACTCCACAACAAAATGGAGTAGTTGAAAGGAAAAATAGATCCTTGGTGGAGCTTGCAAGAACCATGTTGAATGAAAACCATATTGCAAAACATTTTTGGGCCGATGCGGTAAACACCGCTTGTTATGTTATGAATAGATGTTTAATAAGGCCTATTCTAAAGAAAACCCCTATGAACTTTACAAGGGTAGAAAACCCAACATTGCACACTTTCATATTTTTGGATGTAAATGTTTTGTGCTCAATAATGGAAAAGATAATCTAGGGAAGTTTGATGCTAAAGCTGATGAGGCAATCTTCCTAGGGTACTCTCAATCTAGTAAATCTTATCGAATCTTCAACAAACAAACAAACACCATTGAAGAGTCCATTCATGTAAAGTTTGATGAAAGTAGCCATAACCCTCCGAGAATGGAAGATGTTGATGATCTTGTAGGTACTCTTCAAGAATTGACCTTAGATGACAAGGAAGGAGAAAGCAAAGACACAAATGAAGCCAAACATGAGGAACCACAACAATGGATCACTTTGAAGGATCATCCTCTAGACAAAGTCATAGGTGAAATGACTCAAGGTGTAAGTACTAGAAATGCTATTAGAAATACTTGTAATCACCTAGCATTTGTATCACAAATAGAACCCAAGAACATAAATGAGGCTATTATTGATGAACATTGGATGTTGGCCATGCAAGAAGAGCTAAATCAATTTGAAAGAAATGAAGTTTGGGAGCTCGTGCCAAGACCCAATGATTACCAAATAATAGGAACCAAATGGGTTTTTAGGAATAAACTAGATGAAAATGGTATAATTACTAGAAACAAAGCTAGGCTAGTAGCTAAAGGCTATAATCAAGAAGAAGGCATTGATTATGAAGAGACGTATGCACCCGTAGCTAGATTAGAAGCAATTAGACTACTATTAGCCTTCGCATGCTGTAGGGACTTCAAATTATACCAAATGGATGTTAAAAGTGCTTTCTTGAATGGATATATTCAAGAGGAAGTATATGTTGATCAACCTCCAGGTTTTGAAAACCATCAATTTCCAAATCATGTTTTAAATTAAAGAAAGCTTTGTATGGTTTGAAACAAGCTCCAAGAGCTTGGTACGAAAGGTTGAGCAAATTTCTTTTAGAAAATCATTTTGAAAGAAGGAAGGTTGATAAAACTTTATTCATAAAGCACAAAAAGAATAACATACTATTGGTACAAGTTTATGTTGATGATATAATATTTGGTGCCACTAATGATTCAATGTGCAAGGAGTTTGCTAAGCTAATGCAGGAAGAATTTGAAATGTCCATGATGGGGGAACTCACTTTCTTCCTCGGACTACAAATCAAGCAAACCAATGAAGGCACATTCATAAATCAATCCAAGTACTGCAAAGAACTACTCAGAAAATTCAATATGGATAAAGCAAATGATATAGCCACACCCATGGGCACTTCATGCTATTTGGACAAGGATGAGAAAGGTAAGGATGTTGAACTCACAAAATACAGAGGTATGATAGGATCCTTACTTTACTTAACCACTAGTAGACCGGATATCATGTTTGTTGTGTGTATGTGTGCTAGATACCAGGCTTGTCCTAAGGAATCACATCTCACTACAGTAAAAAGGATAATGAAATATTTAGTTGGGACTCAAAATGTTGGTTTATGGTACCCCAAAGGGGCTGAATGTATTTTAGTTGGTTACTATGATTCAGACTTTCCAGGATGTAAACTTGACAAAAAAAGCACTAGCGGAACATGTCACTTGCTTGGTAGTTCTCTTGTTTCTTGGCATAGCAAGAAACAAGTAAGTGTTGCGCTATCAACAGCTGAGGCAGAATATGTTGCAGCTGGTAGTTGTGCTCAAATCCTTTGGATGAGACAACAACTTCTAGACTTTGGAGTTGTATTGAACCATGTGCCTCTTAAGTGTGATAATACTAGTGCTATCAATATCTCAAAAAATCCTGTAATGCATTCTAGGACTAAACATATTGAGATTAGGCATCATTTCATTAGAGACCATGTATTAAAAGGAGACTGTGTACTTAAGCATGTTGAAACTTCTAGGCAACTAGCAGATATTTTCACCAAACCTTTAGCTAGGGAGTAATTCATCCACATTAGAAGAGAATTAGGAATTCTTGACATGACCAATTGTGTTTAAATGATGAAGTATTTTGATAAAAGCACTATTGTATAGCATGTTTGTATGAATTTGGTATTATCTGTGGCATGATTCTTTAAGACTACAAACTTCCTTTGAGAAAAATGCATAAAAGTAAATTTTTGACCCATATAATCGATTACTCAGCTCCTCATAATCGATTAACATGTTTCTGTTTTGTTGATAATCGATTACCCTTTGATATCTAATCGATTACAATGCTTCTGTTTTAATCTAATCGATTACTTTCTAATCCATAATCGATTACACAACCTCTGTTTCAGGGATAAAACGTTTCATCTTCTCACTAATCGATTACCATACTGTTTCAATCGATTAGGACGATTCTGTTTCTTCACTAATCGATTATTCCATTTCAATAATCGATTACACTCTGCTCAAAACCCTTCAAATTCCCCAGAAACAGTGAGCTAATCGATTACCCATGTCTCGTAATCGATTAGCATCGGTACTGTAGAGTCAAAACGCATGGTTCCAAGGTCTGCTCGAATTCCCCACTCTCTTAACTCATCTCACTCCTTCCTAAACCTAATTTCTATCTATAAATACCCCTCTCTTCACTCTCTCAACTCACACTACCTCCTTCCTCTTTCTCATTCTCAAAAGTTCCCAAGAACTCTTCTCCTCTCCTCATCTTTTTTCTACATTCCTTGTCAATGGCTTCCTCCCGCACAGTTAAAAGAGCAAGGTCCTCCATGGCTCAGGCCAACAACCCCCTTGACTTCTCAAGGTTCTTTTCCTCCCCTAGAGACCTCCAACACTTTGTTAAAAATTTTTCTGAGAAAGAAATCATGACTCCTCACTTCACCATTGCGGAAACCTTTGATAACCATAGCCTCACCTTCACCCAATGCCTCCACCACTACAACCTTTTTCCCTTCCTCACCCTCAAGGAAGAAGAATATTATCCTGAACTCATCAGGGTGTTCTACTGCAATCTCAAACTGGTGAATGGGATGGTCGAATCCAAAGTGAAAAACGTGACCATCAAGCTCACCAACGCCCAATTTGCAGAAATCTCTATGCTGCCGCTCAACAATGCAGATTTTGATGGAGGAGAACCAGAAGATGAATGGGGCTTCAATGCTCTCACTGCTCGTCAATCCTTGTGGAAAGCTGATCGTCCCAGGAGCAACCACAAGCTGGTAGGACATCTGACCATGAACAATCGTCTTCTCCACTTTTTCTTGGTCAAGATATTGGTTCCCCCCGGTGGGAACTATGCTCTAGTGGAAGAGGATAATGTCCTCTTAATGTGGGCAATGCTGAACCACAAAGAGATCAACTGGGTTCAACTGGTCAAGTTCCACATGCGCCATGCAAAAGACCAACAAAAGCTCCCATATGGCATTCTCCTCACCAAAATCTTCAAATATTGTGGAGTAGACTTGGCTGGAGAATTATCAGAAAAAGTGCCTCCAAGAGCCTGCATTGGCACTCACCATTTAACCAAAATGGGTCTTGTCTTTCTGCATGGAGCTTGGTACTCAAGGATGGAAGGCTATCATGCCAACATTCCCTTTGAAGCGCCTGCTAATGAACCAGTTCCTCCTACTCCTCAACAACAAGCTGCACCGGAAGGCCCCTCTGATCCATTCACATCTCTCTATGCTCACCTTGACCGCCGCTTCGACCACATTGAAAACTCTCTTCAAGAGTTCTCAATGACTGAGCAGCAACACTTTAAGATGATGCAACAACGCTATGAAGAACTCTCCCACCAAATCTCCGAGCTTTGATTTTTTAATCCTGATAACTAGAGTTTCGTTATGCTTTCTGTTTTTCCCTTTCTGCATAAGTTATTAATCTTTCCTTGGTGTACTCCCTTTCATTATATTGAATAAAAATATGTCTTTCCTTATATGCTATACTTGTTTTAGTATTTTTGATGATTCCAAAGGGGGAGAAGAATTATTTGTTCATATCTTGTTCATCTGAAATAAGCTGCTAAAACAAAATTGCCAAATGATTAACAATTTGTAAAGAGGTTAATAAATTCCAAAAGATAGGGGGAGACTTAGGAGTTTTAGTTGTTTCAAAGCTGTAAGGGATAACCTTTTAAAGAGATAAAGCTGTAGAGGATAACCTTTAAGAGATAAGAGATTTACTTGTACAAGTGATAATCTGATTTTAGAGATAAGGAAAAATTCAAATGTTTTTGCAGATAAAATTAGATAAAGATTGATTGTTTACACTAACAACCCTCAAGAGATGAACATGGTTGTCATCATCAAAAAGGGGGAGAATGTGTTTGAATGTGGTAACAGGTACAAGTGATGCTGAAATCCTGAGCCATTATTAATTTGGTGTAAAAATCTTAGTAAAATAAAATGTGACTCTCAGATTTACACTTTGGCAAGTGCACCAGTCGTTAAAATTGTAGTGTATTTGATCGTCCCACAGGGATTGTGGTAAGTACCTCAATCTAGGACTAGTACAAGCTGAACCAACAAAAAATACGCGAAGTTCATTCAGTTTTATGGTTTTAGTGTTTTATAGTTGTTTTTGTATTTTCAGAAACAGAGTTAAAGTGAAATGTGTAAAGTGATTAATAGAAAACAGGTCAGGATTGCTTCGGCTCACAATCTCCTCAAGAAACATGCAATTAAGTATAATCGAACTTCACAATCTAGAGGACAATCCGTTTGTGGTTATTCCCTAATTCCTTAGGTGAAAAACACTAATCCTTAAGCAATGAACCTTAATTCCTTAAGTGCTTGATTAGCCTAAGAATCTAATGCGAAATTGGAGGTTTGAACTCTAACTATTCACCTAAATTGATTAGGCCTGAACTAGTTAGAAAGCTGGAAGTTACCTAAGCTTCAACCATGATTCCTCACTGGCGAAGTTCTTCATCAATTCTGGATTTGTCAATCCAGCGATGCTGCTCCACTCCTCAGCTTGTTCACCTCAGGATCTTCGAAGTCGATCTACTCGCTCACAGCTTCAAGACTCCATTGCTAACCTTCGCAATCCCAACCTTATGGATTTAGAACTCCATTGACTTCGGTTCCATCGAAGGATTGTGGAACGTCATGGAGGAGAGAGTTTAGAGAGATGAAAATGTAGTGAGAGAGTGAAAATAGAAAATGAAGTGTATTATGTTGTACGCTGTTCTATTCTCTGTCTCCACACATTTTTACAGAGTATGTACATGAATATATATAGGCATCTAACTAAACTAACTAACTTAACTGATAACTTAGAGAACTTAAGTTAACGAATAAAACTAATTAATTACATAGTTTACAGAGTAATCAACTTATTACAGCTCAACGCTTAACAGGATCCAGCTTAACCTTAGCTAATTTACAGCTCAGCACTAGCTAATTGACAGCTCACTTCTTAAGTTACTTAAGGTTGTAGTAGTAGAGAAGAAGGCAATGGAAGCGGAACAGTACTGCACCAAGTGTGCTGTTGGAGGGAAGGAACAGTGTTTAAATTACTGCCTTTATGCTTCAACTGCTGAGTTTTCGCTTGAGCGGATTAAACTTCGCTTGGGCGAGTCCGGATTAACACTGTAGTGTTTCTTTCTCGCTTAGGCGTTATGGCAAAACTTGGGCGAGGGCGGTCTCTTAAAGTTATGCTTGAGTGAGTCCGGATTTTACTAGGATGGATTAAATAATGAATAAGCACCTCGGTTTCTCATGTAGCATTCCGCTCTTCTTCTCTTTTGGAGCCGGTGTCTTGGGAGTCTTCTTAAGTTAGCTTACTTGAAGTCTCACTTGGTCAGTATTTGGGCTCTTTTCAGTCGGATTCAGGAAGTCTCACTCAGATTTATCAATTTCTGCTTGGATTTGTAGGATTTCACTTGGAATTTTCTTCTTATCTTGAGTCCGCCCTGTTCCTGCACCAATAAACAGCTACTTGCCTAGCAATTATACGCTGGCTGCTTAGTGAATTTATAAATACTTCAAAATTCCTTATCTAATTAATATTTTCAATCAGTTTCTTACATAAACAGCATACTTTTGAAATAATTAACTAAAACATGAATTATTAACAAATTATTAAATAATAATATCAAAACTAGACAATACTTAGTAATTTATGTTAAATAAACAATGGAATAATTAAGTCTTTTCAAGACTTATCACATCCCCAAACTTAAAACTTTGCTTGTCCTCAAGCAAATATTCAGACTTATTAACTAACAGCATTTGATCAACACAATCAACCTTTCCTTAACTTAATTCATACTATAATTATTGAATACCGATCATGCTTTCTTCTCACAATTTCTAAAAGTATAAAAACTTACACCTCCTTTGGGAGACAAGCTGCTGATGCTTTCCTCACTGGTCGGTGTTTAACTCTTCTCTCGGTGTATAGGGTAAATGCACTCATCACCTGCATACTAGTTAGATCAACATAGGCTTGCAACAGTTCTAAACATCATGAAATATGCCAACTCAATCGGATCAGTAAGGGCTTTTTAAGCTTATAATGGGGCTCGGCTACAGGCTCAATTATTGTTTTTCCGAGTCATAGATAGGTTACAAGATGTGTCCACTGATGCTTTGCCTCAATTCTAACTTAATTGCCTCTACTAACAACTCTCTTTACTTTTCTGACTGAATGCTACTTAATAACTCGTGCTGTTTTGCACCTCTTTTTTTTCTTTTAGTCCTTCGGACTTCTCCTTTTTTCTTGACTTTTTCTTTCCATCTTTTTCCGATCGAAATTTTTTTTTTTCTTCTTGTGGTGCTTTGCACCTTTTTCTTTTCTGAACTTTGTTCATTTTTTTCTCTCGGCTTTGCCTTTCTTTCATTTCTCAAGATTTTTATCCATAATCAAGGTCGGAGTGTGTCTTTAATTACTGTTAGGCACACTCTTCATCCCCAAACTTAGAGATTGCTAGTCCCTAGCAATAAGCAAAAACCGAGTAATTCACCAGTGGAACATCCAGGGTACTCTAGTCGGGTTTTTCTTGGATAACTAGGCTTGTAACGTTAGGTATATAAAACGAATAAAAGGGTTTCAAGCTCAATCATAATTATTGGGTCAAAGAATGATTAATAAAATTAGGATGGCTAATTTTTGGCCCTGGCTAAATAATCAAAGAAGGCCTTCATCATTTCCGATTGGTTGACATACGACAATTAGCAGGCACTGAGGCAAATTCTGTCTCACTAACTAGCATGCAAGCTCACTCAGAAAAAGATAAAACAGGCTCAAAAGCTCATATGAGTATAACAGTTAATCAGTCAGTCTTGTCCCCAAACTTAATGTAAGATCATACATTTAGATTGCTAACTAGCATGCCGAGTAAACAATTTAATTAATGATGAAGAATAGTTATGGGCAGAGATCATGAGTTAAGCAAAAACCGATTAATTAATATATCCGACTACAGCTTAACGCATCAGCAAACTTTAAATTATGAAGACGAAGTTGAAAGAAACAATAAGCATACTTTTGCAACTTATAATTAAGAATATTAATTTAAAGAATAAGTTGGAAAGAGACTTCCCTTTTTACCTGAGTGGCTGTGGATGGAAAAACGCGTAATCGGATTGGGACTCATAGATTTTACCAATACATATGACAAACCAAATAAAACAACAAATTAACAGAAAATAAAATTTTCATTACATAATAAAAATAGAAACAAGTTCACTGTTCAGAAAGCAGTTACAATAACATCAAATTAAATACATAGGAAACATCATAAAAACGTGGAACAACTGCTTAAACATTCTGATCTTCATCGTCTTTGTCCTGCTGGGAGGGAATCGTGAATCCAATGGAAGCTAACCACGCATTTTTATCCAGTGGGGCTCCCATTTCTGGTGAATGTTCAACCCTCAGTTTCGTGGTAATCTTTCTGAGCATCTGATCGTGGTTCGAGACCCGATCATAAATTTCAAGTTGCATCTTCTTCACAACCTGTAATTCCTGTAACACCAAAAGAATGTCAGAAGAAGAAGAAGAAGAACCAGCTCCTACAGATTGCTTGGGACGTTCTGGTTCTGTGGCTTTAAACTTCATAGCACAGTTTTCAACAGCCTTAACACTTTCAACCTCTGGTAACTCATTTTCCTCACTCGCAGGAGATACATTCCTTTGAACCAGAGGAGATACATCCCTTTGCTCCTGACTTCGACTAGGTACATGTACAGATGAATCAGATATAGTGATGGTTGCCACTTCTCTTTCGTTATCTATTTGTTTCCTTCGCACACTTCCTTCTGCAAAATTTGGTCTAGGTTTCTGCAGAAGTCTTTGTGATCTTCTTTTCATGATTAATGTTAAAATAGTGATGATAACCAACCTAAGTAAAAAAAATAAGAACAGCAATCCAACAGCAACCAAAAACTATAAGACGCATGGCTTGTGAATAGCGGAAAACAATAACAATGAACAAAAAGATAATAAACATGAACTTACAAATGCACGAAATCAGTGAAAGAAGTGGAAAGGTGATACCTTTCTTAGAAACCAGAAAGTGTCTTTTCGTCTTCAGCCCAAGTTCAGCATAGGTACTGAGGGTTGGAAGCTAAAAGGGTTTCTCTTTTATAATGTTGAATTCAATTTTCAAGAAACGCATAAATGCGGTCAGCTTTAATTATTACTTTATTAAATGTATTACTACTATTATTATTATGTTGTTTATTATTTATTTATTTATTATATATATATATTAGATTTTTTTTTTAGAATACTCAAATACTAGAGGGGTAGAAGATCGAGGAAGAGTGGGATGAAACCAATGTGATGCCAAATGGATATAGGAGAATGGAAGATGAATAAATGAACAGACGATAAGACAAAATGGACAAATGAAAAATTTAAATAAATGAAATAGAGCGTATGACAAACGAGTGAACCATTGTAATGAAATACGAGTGAATCAAGAAGCGAATAATAAAAGAAAGGAATCGAAGTATGAATGAATGAAGGAATACCGAATAAATGAATAATGAGCGAAAAAAGTAAAAAGGGTGAAAGGATGATAACCGAGTGAGAAGGGAGACAGGTACCGAGTGATAAAAATCTGAGAAATGAAGAACAAGTGGCTGAGGGAGGTAGAGATAATAAAAGTCAAACAAATCGAAGTGAATTGAAAGAAAGAGGTTCTGAGTCAATGAGTGAAAGCTATACTGACTGGATGAATGAGACGAGTAAACGCATAAGCCAGTGGAAGAATAAATGGAAAAAATGAATAACGAACCACCGACTGAATACCACCGGGGAAGGAATTGGTCGAATAAATGAAAGAATTTGAATACAACTAAAAGGATGAAAACCCGAGTGAATGAACACCGGGTGAATGAAAACTAAATTTCAGAAAACTGGGTACTGAAAATACGAAAGTGACAGTCACGAATGAAAAACGAAGGAATGAAGAGGGAAACTACAGCATACGAAACCCGAGGAAAGTAAAATAAGTGGAGTGAAACAACAAGTATATGAATACCGAGTGGATAATACCGGTCAAATAATGAGCGAGTGAAAAGTGCATGAATGAATGGATGCCGAGTGGGTAGAAATTATACCAAGTGAATGAATAGTTGATCAACGAATGAGGTGAACAAAATAAAAGTCTGAGTAAATAAAAGGGAAAGAATGACTACATAACTGAAGGGCTGAATGACGGGTAAGGAACGTAAAAGAGAGTGACCGAGTGGAAGACGGACGAGTAGATTGATGGTGAATGACAAAGACGAGTGGATGAAAGAATGAAAGAGGAGAACGAATGAGAATATTCTGAGTGGAGATGAGTAAAGGGTATACCGATCGATGAAGGAGATGAGTAAATAAAGGAGGGAGTGGAAGAAACCGAGTAATCTAGATCTGAGATATGAAGAATGAGTGAATGATAATGAGAGTTTGGGCGAAGAACGAAAATGACAGGAGTGGAAAAATGGAATGAATGAAATACCGAGTAAATGAAAGGCCGAGTAAACAAAACGAATACAGCAAGGGGCCGAGTGAATGGAGAAACTAGTGGAATGAAAAACGAGATGACAGGAACTTGAGTGACTGGAAATACTGAGTGTGACAATCACGAATGAAACACGAGTAGATGAAAAAGAAAAGCACAACGTGAGAAAACCGAGAAAGACAGTAGGTGGAATAAAACAACGAGTAAATGAATACTGAGTGGATTATACCGGGTAAAAGTGAAAAACGAATGAAAAAAACAACGAGTGGTCGGAAAAATGGAAAAACAAGTGAAAGAACACGAAAGAATGACTGACCGACCGGGCGAATAAACATGAGTGAAAGACGGACGAAGAAGGAGATAACCTGAGTGGATCAAAGAACCACTACAGTGGAAACTGAGTGGATGGATATACTGAGTGGCTGAAAAACGAGTGAAAAATGAGGTGAACAACGAAAGTCAGAATGATATGGAACGACTGAGTGAGAAAAATGAGTGAATATAAGAATGACTGCATAGGGGTCCGAGTGAATCGGAATACCGAATGGATGAAGAAGGAGACTATTGAGTGACAAAATGAGTAGACGAAAGAATGAGTGAATGAAAGGCTGGATGAACAACCAACACATGCAGAGAGATCGGGTGATGAAACCGAGAAAGAACTCAGGTGGATTGAAAGCATGAATGAATGAATCAACGACTGAGAGGAAGAGATAAAGTATGGGAATGAGTGACGGTTGAGAGTGGACAACAGAATATATGAAAAGGAGGCCGGGTGACACATAAATAAAAGAAACTGAGTGAGGAGTGAGAAATGAGAGATCCGAATAGAAGAAACCGACTACTAGAGAAAGCCGAGTGGATAAACGAAAAAAAACGAAAGACCGCGTGCATAAGAGACTAATGGATACAATACTGATTGTGATGAGTGAGGAATCCGAGTGATGAAAAGCCGCCTGAAATAAGTCACTTTTCACTATCTGACCCGTTCATTACATCAACGATCAGAAATCCTTCAAAGTCTTCTTTTTTTTTTTCACAGAAATTTATTAAACAACGCCGAGTGAAGTTCAGTCGGGAAGAAGGTTTAAGAAGAAGTAAGAATTATCCGAGTGTACTTATTTTCATTCAACCCAGTACATTTTTTTTGCTAAGTGCGAAACAACAATCAGCATTGGCTCGCCTAAGCTACAAGTGCTTCGCCTGAGCGAAATAGAAGAATTAAACTCGGACTTCCTTCTTCAACTTCATAACTTTATTCACTAACTTTTTAGTTTTTCTTCTTTTTATTCATTTTGATTCAAAGTTCTAAACAAAACAATCGGAACATAGGGCTGCCTCCCTAGAGCGCTTCTTTAAGGTCACTAGCTTGACCTTATTGTATCTAAGAAGATGGCTTCAGTAACAAGGAGGTTTTCTGCCTATCAAACTCTCCTCCAAAGTAGAGTTTGAGTCGCTGGCCATTCACCTTAAAAATCCGATCGGTAGTCGGATCTTTCAGTTCGACTGCACCATGAGGAAAAACCTCATTTACAGTAAAAGGCCCGGACCACTTGGATCTAAGTTTTCCAGGGAAGAGTTTCAGTCGGGAATTGAATAACAAAACCTGATCGTCCTTCTGAAACTCTTTCTTATTAATTCGCTTATCATGCCATTTCTTTGTTTTCTCCTTATAAATGGAGGCACTTTGATAAGTGTTGAGTCGGAACTCCTCTATTTCATGGAGTTTCAAAACTCTTTCCTCCTGAGACTGGTCACAGTCCAAATTTAATAGCTTTGTGGCCCACCACGCTTTGTGTTCCAACTCCACAGGGAGATGGCAAGCTTTACCGTACACCAATTGATACGGGGACATGCCAATCGGAGTTTTGAAAGCTGTTCGGTAAGCCCACAATGCATCATCTAATTTTACCGACCAATCTTTTCTGGATTTTCCGACCACTTTTTCTAAAATTCTCTTGATTTCTCTATTGGACAGTTCGACTTGTCCACAAGTCTGTGGATGGTAAGGAGTGGATATCTTATGTAAAACCTCATAGTGACGCAGGGCTTTTTCCATTATCTTATTGCAAAAATGTGAACCCCCATCACTAATAATTACTCTCGGAACTCCAAACCTAGAGAAAATATTCTTCTTGATGAACCTAAGCACAACCTGTGCATCATTGGTTCGGGTCGAAATTGCCTCCACCCATTTGGAGACATAGTCCACAGCAACAAGAATGTATTCGTTGGAGAGCGACTTAGGGAAGGGTCCCATGAAGTCGATACCCCAAACGTCAAATAATTCCACAATTAGAATATTTGTCAAAGGTATGCCAGCTTTTGCAGAGAGACCTCCGCTCCTTTGACATTTATCACACCTTTTTACATATTCTTTGGAATCCTGAAAGATAGTTGGCCAATAAAAGCCACTCTGCAACATCTTTGCTGCGGTACGGGAGGCACCATGATGACCTCCGTAATAGGAATCGTGGCAGTGCCACAAGAGCCTTTCTTGCTCGGATTCAGGCACACAGCGCCTGATTACTCCATCTATGCCTATTTTAAACAAAAATGGATCATCCCATAGAAAAGCCTTACTATTATGAAAGAATTTTTTTCTCATTTGGGATGTCCAACCATCAGGTACCACTGAGGCACTTTTAAAGTTTGCCATGTCAGCGTACCATGGCCCAGTTATAATGGCCATCAACTTTTCGTCTGGAAATTCCTCTTTTATTAAGACAGAATCCGACTCAACTTCCAGACGAGACAATTGGTCTGCAACTGAGTTCTCTACTCCTTTTTTGTCTCGTATTTCTAAGTCAAACTCTTGGAGTAACAGAACCCACCTAATCAGTCTCGGTTTAGACTCTTTTTTAGCTAGTAAATACTTGATTGCCGAGTGGTCTGTATATACGATGACTTTGGCACCAATCAAGTATGCACGAAATTTATCAAATGCATACGCCACAGCAAGCATTTCTTTTTCAGTCGTGGTGTAATGTATTTGATTTTCATTTAACACTTTACTAGCATAATAGATCACATGAGTTAATTTCTCTTTTTTCTGACCCAGCACAGCTCCGATTGCAAAGTCACTTGCATCACACATCAATTCAAACGGTAAAGACCAGTCGGGTGATGCAAGGATCGGAGCTGAAGTCAAACTTTGTTTCAATGTTTCAAATGCCTTGACACAATTTTCATTAAATGCAAACACCTGATCTTTCACAAGCAAGTCGGTCAAAGGCTTAGCTATTTTTGAAAAATCTTTTATGAACCTTCTATAGAACCCAGCACATCCTAGAAAACTCCTTACTCCTTTCACGTTGATCGGAGGAGGAAGTTTTTCAATAATTTCAATTTTTGCTCGGTCCACCTGCATGCCCTCAGCAGAGATCCTATGGCCAAGGACTATCCCTTCCTTAACCATAAAGTGGCATTTCTCCCAGTTAAGAACGAGATTAGTCTCTTGACATCTCATCAGCACTTTAGCTAAGTTGCTGAGGCATGTGTCAAAATTGCTCCCAAATACCGAGAAGTCATCCATGAATACTTCAATAAATTTCTCCACCATATCCCCAAAAATTGCCAGCATGCACCTTTGGAAGGTTGCTGGAGCGTTGCACAAGCCGAACGGCATGCGCCTGTATGCAAAAATTCCATAGGGACATGTGAAGGCAGTCTTTTCTTGATCCTTCGGGTCAACCACAATTTGGTTATAACCCGAGTACCCATCAAGAAAACAATAGTATTCATGTCCTGATAACCTCTCAAGCATTTGATCAACAAACGGAAGGGGGAAATGGTCTTTCCGAGTAAAGTTATTCAGCCTTCTGTAATCAATGCACATCCTCCAGCCTGTAGTTGGCCGAGTGGCAATGATTTCACCCTGGTCATTTCTTACAGTCGTCATTCCTCCCTTCTTGGGCACCACTTGGACTGGGCTAATCCAAGTGCTGTCCGAGATCGGGTAAATGATTCCCACATCAAGGAGCTTGACCACTTCCTTTCTCACTGCTTCCTTCATAATAGGGTTCAGTCTGCGTTGTGGCTGTACAACAGGGGAATAGTCATCCTCCATCAGGATTTTGTGCATACAAAAGGATGGACTGATTCCCTTCAAGTCAGAAATGTTCCAGCCAATGGCAGATTCATGAGCCTTTAATACCCCAAATAGTTTATTCTCATCCTCCTCTTTTAAGTTGGCATTAATAATGACAGGATGAGTGTCATTTCCTCTCAGGAAAACATATTTCAGATGAGAAGGTAAAGGTTTTAAATCACATTTTTCTTCTGAAAATTCCTTTCCTTTCTCAGCTTCAGTATTTTCCAAATCATTTTTCTTTTCGAAATCACCTACTTCTAAAACTTCTAGTAGGTCTAGTATTTTTGAGTGAGAGTCAATTGACTCGGTCTCAGAGTCAAAGTCATCCTCTAAAAAAGTTCGTAGAGCCTCTTCCTTAGTTTTTAGTAGTAAGGGAGTCTGGTAATTTTCAACCTCTTCAATCATTAGGCAATCCATCCGTTCAGTCGGATGTTTCATGGAATTGAAGACATTAAAAATTACTTCCTCCTCCTAAACTCTCAGCATGAGTTCACCTTTTTCCACATCAATCAATGCTCTGCCAGTAGCTAGGAAGGGTCTACCTAAGATCAAAGGGATCTCTCGGTCAGCTTCTATATCCAACACTATGAAGTCTGCTGGAAAGATAAATTTATCTACTTTTACTAACAAGTCTTCCAGCATCCCTTGGGGATATTTAATGGACCTGTCAGCCAACTGCAAGGACATGCGAGTCGGTTGCAAGTCATTAATTCCCAGTTTTTTCATCAACGATAGAGGCATCAGATTTATACTGGCTCCTAGATCACAGAGAGCACTTCCTACATGAATATCCCCTATTGCACACGGTATTGTGAAAGATCCAGGATCCTCTAGCTTTTGGGGAAGTTTCTTTTGAATAATTGCGCTACACTCTTGAGTGAGAGTAATCATTTCATCCCCCCTAAGCTTCCTCTTCTTAGACAATAGTTCTTTTAAAAATTTTGCATAGGAAGGCATTTCCTGCAATGCCTCAGCAAAAGGGATATTAATGTGAAGTTTCTTGAAGACCTCTAAGAACCTAGCAAACTTCTGCTCCTCTATTTGCTTTTTAAACCTGTGCGGAAATGGAGCATTCCTCAGTTTTTCAGGAGTCAGCTTAGAAGCTTCCTCCAGAATCAGATCAACCTTTTTCTTTTTCTTTTGATGGACTTTATTTTCTTTTTCTTTTTCTGATTCATTTTTATTTTCTACTTCATCTTTATTGTCCTGCTCGGTTTCTTGTATTATTTCTTTTTCTTTTTCTGAACTTATTTCTTGACCCGGAGATGGAGAAATAATTTTTCCACTCCTAGTAATTATGGCCTTGCAATGTTCCCTTGGATTTACCTCGGTATCTCCAGGGAAATTGCCTGCTTGCCTCTAAGCTAATTGTTTAGAAAGCTGTCCTACTTGATTTTCTAAATTTCTTATGGATGCTTCCTGATTCTTAAAACTGGCCTGAGTGGCCTGGATAAACTGAGAAAGTACATTCTCGAGTTCAGATTTTTCTTTAACAGGAGGGTGAGAAGGTTGTTGTGGTCTATTTGTGGGTTGACTCGGTAGGATATTCTGATTCAAATGTGGACCTTTCTGCCAGGAAAAATTGGGGTGGCTCCTGTAATTAGGATTGAAGGAATTAGAAGGATAATTCCTTTGATACTGTTGCTGCCCCATATAATTCACTTGCTCGGAAGGCACAACTGGATCACACATTCCATTTTCATGGTCTCCACCACAAAAGTCACAACTGATCATAGAAACTTGACTCGGCTTTTGGAGTTCTGAAATCTGAATGCTTAATTTTTCCAAAGCCTGAGTCATCAGTTTGCTCTAAGCCAGATAGGCATCTTGTGCTTCTAATTCTAATATTCCTCTCCTAGGGACTTGGTTCCTCTCACTAATCAGACATTCATTAGAAGCCATCACATCAATCAGCTCTATAGCTTCTTCTACAGTTTTAGTTGTTAATGAGCCTCCAGCCGAGGCATCAATCAAGACTCTGGTAGCTGGCCTGACACCATTATAGAAAATAGTCACCTGCTGTACATTAGAAATCTGATGATGAGGACATCTCCTCAAGCTTTCTTTATACCTATCTCATGCTTCCATCAAGGACTCACCTTCTCTTTGCTGGAAACATGTAATTTCATTGCGCAGTTTTGTATATTTAGAAGGAGGGAAGTATTTAATCAAAAATTTCCTTTGCAAATCCTCCCAGGTGGAGATACTGCCTCTCGGTTGACTCTGCAACCAGGCTTTTGCTCGGTCCCTTAGAGAAAATGGAAACAACCTTAGTCGGATTACTTCTTCAGGGACCCATTCATTTTTACTGTATCACAAATTTGGAGGAAGGTTGCTAAATGCAAATTTGGATCCTCAACCTCACTTCCTCCGAATTGTTCATTTCTTACCAGCTGCAGTAAAGCTGGTTTTAGTTTAAAATTGTTAGCTGTAATCGGTGGCCTAAGGATGCTATCTTGCGATCCTTCTTCATTCGGCCTGGAGTAGTCACCTAGTGTAACTCTCCTCTGTTCCATTTCTTTTTCTTCTTTTTGCTTTTTCTCTTTTCTTAATCTACGTTCTAACAAATCGATGTCAGGATCAAAGAAGAAAGGTTCTCCTCTGCTCCTTGACTGCATACAACAATTGTTTACACGACAATGCAACTCACAGCTACGACTACACAAAACAATAACTACTAAAAAAAATACGTATTGACTGCAAACAAAAACAAAAGCAAATGGTTCAGTCTAGTACCGGTCCAAGGATTGTTGATATTACTCAACAATCCCCGGCAACAGCGCCATTAACTTGATGCTGAAATCCTGAGCCATTAATTTGGTGTAAAAATCTTAGTAAAATAAAATGTGACTCTCGGATTTACACTTTGGCAAGCGCACCAGTCGTTAAAATTGTAGTGTATTTGATCGTCCCACAGGGATTGTGGTAAGTACCTCAATCTAGGACTAGTACAAGCTGAACCAACAAAAAATACGCGAAGTTCATTCAGTTTTTATGGTTTTAGTGTTTTATAGTTGTTTTTGTATTTTCAGAAACAGAGTTAAAGTGAAATGTGTAAAGTGATTAATAGAAAACAGGTCAGGATTGCTTTGGCTCACAATCTCCTCAAGAAACATGCAATTAAGTATAATCGAACTTCACAATCTAGAGGACAATCCGCTTGTGGTTATTCCCTAATTCCTTAGGTGAAAAACACTAATCCTTAAGCAATGAATCTTAATTCCTTAAGTGCTCGATTAGCCTAAGAATCTAATGCGAAATTGGAGGTTTGAACTCTAACTATTCACCTAAATTGATTAGGCCTGAACTAGTTAGAAAGCTGGAAGTTACCTAAGCTTCAACCATGATTCCTCACTGGCGAAGTTCTTCATCAATTCTGGATTTGTCAATCCAGCGATGCTGCTCCACTCCTCAGCTTGTTCACCTCAGGATCTTCGAAGTCGATCTACTCGCTCACAGCTTCAAGACTCCATTACTAACCTTCGCAATCCTAACCTTAGGGATTTAGAACTCCATTGACTTCGGTTCCATCGAAGGATTGTGGAACGTCATGGAGGAGAGAGTTTAGAGAGATGAAAATGTAGTGAGAGAGTGAAAATAGAAAATAAAGTGTATTATGTTGTACGCTGTTCTGTTCTCTGTCTCCACACATTTTTACAGAGTATGTACATGAATATATATAGGCATCTAACTAAACTAACTAACTTAACTGATAACTTAGAGAACTTAAGTTAATGAATAAAACTAATTAATTACATAGTTTACAGAGTAATCAACTAATTACAGCTCAACGCTTAACAGGATCCAGCTTAAGCTTAGCTAATTTACAGCTCAGCACCAGCTAATTGACAGCTCACTTCTTAAGTTACTTAAGGTTGCAGTAGTAGAGAAGAAGGCAATGGAAGTGGAACAGTACTGCACCAAGTGTGCTGTTGGAGGGAAGGAACAGTGTTTAAATTACTGCCTTTATGCTTCAACTGCTGAGTTTTCGCTTGAGCGGATTAAACTTCGCTTGGGCGAGTCCGGATTAACACTGCAGTGTTTCTTTCTCGCTTAGGCGTTATGGCAAAACTTGGGCGAGGGCGGTCTCTTAAAGTTATGCTTGAGTGAGTCCGGATTTTACTAGGACGGATTAAATAATGAATAAGCACCTCGGTTTCTCATGTAGCATTCCGCTCTTCTTCTCTTTTGGAGCCGGTGTCTTGGGAGTCTTCTTAAGTTAGCTTACTTGAAGTCTCGCTTGGTCAGTATTTGGGCTCTTTTCAGTCGGATTCAGGAAGTCTCACTCAGATTTATCAATTTCTGCTCGGATTTGTAGGATTTCACTCGGAATTTTCTTCTTATCTTGAGTCCGCCCTATTCCTGCACCAATAAATAGCTACTTGCCTAGCAATTATACGCTGGCTGCTTAGTGAATTTATAAATACTTCAAAATTCCTTATCTAATTAATATTTTCAATCGGTTTCTTACATAAACAGCATACTTTTGAAATAATTAACTAAAACATGAATTATTAACAAATTATTAAATAATAATATCAAAACTAGACAATACTTAGTAATTTATGTTAAATAAACAGTGGAATAATTAAGTCTTTTCAAGACTTATCAACAAGGATTTTGATAATGACAAAACACTCTTGAAGAAAGTCTTGCAAAAACAAAGAAGACATAAAACAGTGCGAAGCTAATCGATTAGAAAGCCCAGTCTAATCGATTAGAGTGATTCTGTCTTTGGAACAATTGCAACAGGGCATAAGCTAATCGATTACAGCAATTGAAATAATCGATTACAGAGCTACTGGAATCAAGCTAATCGATTACATGAATGGCTCAATCGATTACCAAAACCAAAAATGGATTTAAAAGCATAAGGTATAACAGCTAATCGATTAAGAGAATTCTGACAATCGATTAGAAGCCTACTGGAATTAAGCTAATTGATTACTATGACTATATAATCGATTACGAAGCTATGAAGCCAAATTAAATGCATCAGGCATCTCTGCTAATCGACTACAAGGCAAAAGGAAATCAATTATCAAGCTTCTGACTTGAAGATAATCGATTAGGCAAGTGAAGCTAATCAATTACATAGCGAACAGAGATGGAAAATTCAAAGTGTAATCGATTACACCTTAAGGGATAATCGATTACGATAGTGGGAAAACACATATTAGTGGGAAACCAGCACATTTCTCTATTACTTCTTTAGATCTCCACTATGTGCAACGGCTAGGAACAAGAAAGGCACTCCTCAAGCTCTCAAATGGCTCTATAAATTCAAGAGGAACTCAAGCACAAAACATACAACTAGAAGCTATCATTCTTCACTTGTTCTTGTGCTTAGTAAGCCACCTTTATTGTATATTCTGAGTTTAAATTTGTACATCCTCTCATCTTGAGAGTTAAAGTTTGTATGATCTTTCACTTGTACATCTACTCTATTAAGAGAGTCATTTCCTTGTAAACACTTCAACAAACAAAAAAGATTTTCACTCTAGGTTGAGTGGTCACAAAGGTTGGGGTTCAACCTTTGGGTATTGAGAGTTTGAGAGATTGGGTGGGTTGCCCTTGTGCTAGTGAGGATTGAGTTCTTGAGTGTGGGACACTAGGAAGCTGCAATTGCTCATAGCTTGTATCTCTAAACTTCAATAGTGGAAATCCTCTAAGTGGGTTACTTAGAGGCGAGACGTACACCGGTGTTGGTGGAACTCGTTATATTGGTTTGCAAGCTCCTCTCCCTTACTCTTTTACTTTCACATACTGCTATTGGTTGATTTATGTTGATTGATTGTGAATTGCATACTTGAGCTTGTCTAATTTGATACATTTCAAATACTGCCTACCAAGTGTTTGTTAAATTGCTTCAGCTATATTTATCCTTGTGGTGCATTGCATACTATCTTTAATTTGATTTCACTTGCATATTCCTGTAAACTTGGATATAAAAATCAAGTTCAAAGGCATTCCAACCAAAGTTTTTAAAACTCAATTCACCCCCCTCTTGAGTATTGAGGCCACTTGAACAACAGTATTGAATGTTATGTTAATGAATCATTGTATTAAATGTTATATTAATTATTCATTGTATTAATCATGTTACAAGTACTATATATTGACATCCAGTTTTTCCTTATTTGGACAGATACTCATGGCTGACCAGGATCTACATTCTAGGTCTGACTCATAGGCTATAGATTCCTCTACTCGAAAGAGTAGAGGTGTTACCCGGATACAAGATATTGCACTTAGGCGTCATCAAGGAGAGAGGTTGCGTGTTGACATTGATGTCAATACTGGTGCATTTCATGGACCATATGCCGTGAAGTTTAACAGTCACTTGCGAGTTGTGGCTCGCACAAAGGTGTCCATTGTTATCCCCGACTGGGATAATGTCGAGGAGGTCGTGAAGAACCATATTTGGTCCGATATTATGGTAAGTTAGATATCATTTAAGTTTTATTTTAGTGTGTTATTTCATGTAATTCATAATAAACTATCTTATACGGACTAATTCCCACTTGTAGGAATCTTGGGAGTTACCAGCACATGACACATTGAGGAGGAAGGTCCTCAGTATTATTGCTGAGTGATGGAAGTCATTCAAGTCTTCACTCACTAGGAGGTATGTAAGGACTTTAAATTCTTAATCAACAGTTTACCAATTGTATTACCAATTTTTATCAATCCTTATTTTAACTGTGAATTGTAGGTATGTATTCAGGGAGGAGCAAGGACAGTTCCCCGGAGAGAAATATACCTTCACAGATCAGGAGACTTGGGATGCTTTCATTCCATCTAGGCACACTGACCAGTGGATGGTATATTGGTATTTAACATGATTAAATCATTTATAATTTAATGTAACTCTAACCCATTTTCTTTCTTGTTACAGGCCATACGAACGAAGGCACAAAGCATCAGGAAGCATCATTACCTGATGGTATGTCCAGGGTCTCTATTGTCGAGATCATTAAAGAGGATATTGTTATGCTAGTGGCATTTCCAGAGGTGTAGACCATTGGTCAGGCGGTGGGACACTTCCTTATATGGCCCAACAGACTCCTTTCGGTTGCTCTTCTGCAGGTATAAATTTAAAACACTAACTGATTTTGTTATATTGTCAATTATGGTATAAACCCTTAATGTTTTAACTGTTCAACAGGAAGCAAGCCCGACATTGAAGAAGCCAGGCCCCGTCGATGATCCGATCCAGATGCTATGGAAGGTCGGGGCTGAGCTAGGCGAGGACGCTGTTAGGGTACCATGGCAGCCACTGGTGTTCGGCCATCCAAGTTCATTACCGATTTACATTACGTAGAGTGACTTATGCAAGATTATGATAGGGACAAAGATACTGAACATATCCATCATTCAGATTTGGGAGTTGTAAGTATATCATTGTAGGTCCAATTATTTCATTATACAAGTTATTTATCACTAACCATGTCTAAACTTGTTTAGGTTTCTGCATAAAATTTGTGTGGACTTGGGTTTCAATGGAACATATGGTTTCTTAGAGCCCTCTTTCATACAGAGGAGAGGGAATAGCAAGGAGGACACCCAGGCATACATCCAGAATTAGATGTATAAGTCTAGGAAGACGGTATACCTGGCCCCGTATCATAGAGGGTAAGATTCTATTCCATAATTATTGTCCATTAATTTTTGCAATTTGAAGTCTCACTTATCACTGGTAACTGCAGCGCTCATTGGATGTTCGTGGTGATCTGTCCCCAGGCTTCAGTAGCTTTATACTTTGATTCTGTGCATGGGACTATTCCACAAGACCTCAAAACAATAGTAGACGCGTAAGTTAAACCCTAAAAAATAAAATAACTTTCTATAAATTTGTTTACGTTAATTTTGTTCTTCTACGATTCTAACTTATCTTGTGTTTTATTCTGACGCAGGGCTGTAGTTGGATATAGTCAACTGCATGGAAGTAAGTCCAATGGAAAAAAACTCATGCGGGTGCATCCAAAAGTAAGTCAATCGAATTCATTCAAATCTTTATTATATTTTGAAAACTTGAATTCACTTATTCTATATTTTATGTCCATTGTAGTCTTATAGGCAGGAGGGTAGCTTTGAGTGAGACTATTACATCATGCACACCATGCTGACAATCGTCCAAGAATATTTAATAGATGGATGGACAGATGTAAGTCTTGCTTGCCTTGTTATCTACCAATTTGATCAAATTCATGTAATAAATACAACTTTTGTTCTAATTATTTTGTGTATTGTTTGCAGTACTTTTAGGACCGGTCATACTTCCCCAAGACACATGTAGATAATGTTAGAAAGCAATGGGCCGCATACTTCATTAAAGTGAGGCAAGGACTTAGATAGATATAGGGTTTTTATTCTCTTATCGTTGTACCTACTGTAGGGTTTAGGGTTTACATTTTATTAGTTTACATTCATGTCCATTGTATATAGTTTCATTTTCTACATTGTTATGATTTAATAGCAAATTAATGTTATATACATACCATTTGTTTTCATTTATTGGTGCTGCATATGCTGGGGATATACTGTGGTGGCTGTATTTAATTGTAGGTTTGGGAAATCAATAAAACAGAGCCCTTAATAAAAAACCTCATATTTAATCACGGTTATTAAAATAACCATGGTAATAGAGCCTATTTAATCATGGTTGTTACCATAACCGTGATTATAACTAGTAACGTAATGGCATGTTTTATGACCACTTGTAATCACGGTTATGGTTGACAACCATGATTGAATAGGGTCTTATTTAATCATAGTTGTAAACAACCATGATTAAATGTGATCTATAACCACGGTTATGAACCGTGATTAAAAGCCCTCATCTACTACCACGGCTATAACAACCATGATTCATGAACCATGATTACAAGCCCATTTTAACCGTGATTAAATCCCTTTTCTGCACTAGTGTAATAACTTTTTTCTAATTCTAAGCTAGTTTTTGTCAAAATTTATACAATTCAGTTATAGTCAAGATTCACCATAGCACCAGAATAGCTAGTGATAGTGAAGTAATCTTTTTTGAACTAAAATAAATAAGATTGTGTAGTGCTAAATAGTAAGTAAGAAAGAAATAATTAGGATTGTAGCTGTGTTACCAAGTCTCAAATAACACAACAGAAGTGGTGGAAATACCACTATATTTTGAAGTCCAATAAAAGAAAAAGAAATTTTCATAAAAGAAGACTAATGTAATGTGAATAATATGGATTCTAAAAGCAAAATCAGCTTAACTCAGGCAGATTTAATTAAACCAGAACATCTTTTGGTTAACTAGTGAGGCAATGGCTTTGACTTGTGATCGTGTTTGGACAGAGAACTTAGCTGAATCCAAGTCTGATGGAACATACAGCGAACTATCCTGTATAGTTACCATGTTATTTGTACTCCTTTCTATGAATGGTAAAAAAAGTTATCTATATAACCTAAAATGTAAATATAGTTGCACTTTAACAAAGAATAAGAAGCATGACAAGGAAATTTTGATTTCTTCTGTCAATCTAATCAGAAGACTACTATCAAGTTATCAACATCTCGCTTTACACAGGAAATATATTATGGAGCTCTCCATGGTATAATGAGAAAACATTCATGAAGCCCTTCATGGTACAAATAACAACATCCTTCTTGTTTTTAGTTCATAAATAACAAAATGGGCCAAGAAATCTGAATATAATGGCCCGTCTAATGAAAGCAGTATAGGAATTTAAAAGATTAGGATGGCTCGAGTTATAAAGATCCTCAGAAGCATTGTGTTTGTGATGTGTAAAATATTGTCAAAATGTCCCTTGGTTTAACTTCATTGATAACTATATTAGCAAATAAAGATTATCTTAATATAAGCTTCATAAAAGACTAACTAAAAATTGAGGTTCTGAATTAGACATGTTAACAAACCTTGTATCAGATTAGTAGTTGGCTCTAGCTCTCCAGAATATATTGGGCAGGCAGTGGGATCTTTGTTATCTTCTACCTGGATAAACAAGTATTTTCATCAAGCATAATTTTGTTTTAGCAGTTTGTGCAATAGAATTACCAGGCTAATTTAGGAATGGCTAAATAACACAATTAGAAAGTAATTTATAAACATTTTAAGCAAACAAGTAAGAATGCAAACAAGTCTTGCTTAGTATCTTTCATTATCAAATTTTAATCTATAGAATTAGGTAAAGGAACACTATTATATTAAAGAAAATATTTTACAGGTAAAGAACTCAGAATCAAGTAAACACACTAAATGAAGCATAGTTACATCTATATAATTCAACTCGGGTAAGCCATATAACTATTTATAATCCTATGTTGTTATTTAATACATTACTCTAGTCCCTGGTATCATGTTTTCCTTGGAATAAGCCTCCAAGGGATTGTGCAGCTAAAGGTAATCCCTTACACTTTTTAATAATTTCCTTGTAATTCTTTTCTAGAGTCATATTCTTACCAGATTTTGGAGAAAGGCATGCATGGTGTGTGAACACTGACCAACAATCTTCATTTGACAATTGCCAACATGGTGACATTGAAAAGTTTGGACTAAAGAAGAGACTTTCTCACTACGAGTAGTTACAAGAATTTTACTCCCCTTAACTCCGTAGTGAAAAGGTTTTACAAGAAAGTTGCATGTAATATAATCTTCAAGCCAAACATCATCCAACACAATTAAGAATCTTTTTCCAGTCATCTTCTCTATCAAATCTAGTTGAAGCACATTCATATCATTTGTATTGCATGTACCACGACAAATTGTCTCCATGATGGTCTTTATAACCTTGAGAGCATCAAATTCTTCAGAAACATAAGCCCATACCTGAAGATTAAATTTTTTCTTCAAATTATCATCATTGTACACCATCTGGGCTAGAGTAGTTTTCCCAACACCACCCATGCCAACAACAGGGATGACAGACACTTTAGCATTATTGTTTTCATCATCCAATAATAGTTTGAGTATGGCCTCTTTGTCTTTATCCCTACCATATACGTTGGATCCATCATTTATAGAGGTAAAAGGAATTATCCTTGACAATAAGGTCTCTCTTACAATCTCTTTCAGACGAAGAATATCTTTTAGTTTGAAAATAGATTCTAGTTTGCTAACTATATCTTCCAACTGATTAGCTATATCCCTTTCTTGAAAATTGAGAAAGTAAGAGAAGAAGTTACTTATCCTAGCCTTCTATTTAGTAGCAACTTTGGTAGAGAGATGATCTAGCAAGTCATCAGCGACATAGACAGCATCTTTCAGGTCATTGAGCCCCTTGTTGACAGCAGAGTCATTGATCTGTTTAAGTTTAGCATCATTAAGAACAACTCCAACAACATAAAGAGTGTTCTTCAACCCCTGAAGCAAATTTGCACCAAGATTTTTTCCTCAGATGAAGTTGGCAACCTCAGGAGTGGCAAGCCTCTAAAAAACAACATCAATTAAAGTAGAGAGAAAAGCTTGACCCACAACAGCTACTGCCATGATATCAAGAAGAAGAAAGATAGAAACTGAGAAATGTAAGGAAGGAAATGATTGCACTAAAATTGGTTCTTTCTCAGTATAATACAACATTACTATGGCACCCTTCAGTCTTATATAAACAAATATAATAGATATGACATAATAAGTATGAAGATAAATTTTTTGCATTTTAAAGTTCATCACCTTGCCTAAGAGACACCTCGAATTAAAAGAAAAAGATTTAACATCGTGCCCCGGATCATTGATTAGCCACACTTCCCATATATGAACATATAAGAAGTGGTATGAGAAGATACAAGGTATTTATTAAAGGTAATTGGAAATATAAGATTTTGATTAAGGAAAACATGTCAAAGAGGTGTAGAACAAGCATTCAAAGGTGAAGGATTGAAGTACAAGGCATAGGGACCAAGGAGAACAAGGTAAGTACCCAAAAGTAGTAAAAATGAAATTTCAGAACTGTTATAATCGATTACGCTAATTTGTTACGAGGGTACTAATCTATTATGATAATCAATTACGCTAACTGCTAAACAATTACCACCACCCAGAATGTTCGTAATCGATTATGTTAATCGCCTAAAATAGTATGTCCATAATCAGTTACGCCGACTAGTTAACCAATTTCCATATTCCAAACTGACCCTAATTGATTACGCCATACCAAAATGCTGAAAATATATAAAATTTGGTATTCCAACCAACTTCTGCACTCTATAGCTTCTCTAAATGACCTTCAAACACCACCAAACTTTGACATAACCTAAAATACATCATTGATGACATGCGGCAATCGGCCACACTAAAACATTCTCAAAATTGAATGACTTATGCATAAAAATGCAAAATTGACCATCCTAGGCCATAAACATGCAACTTACACCTCAATTCTAAATGAATTTGGTCCATTCCAAATCACACAAACTCTAAATCACCCATATGGCCTATTAGAGTCATCCGATGGTATCCAAACATCACCTAACACTATATGGCCTATTCAGTTCCTCATTTATGCATGAAATTCACTCAAAACCATTTCTTCCTAACTATACTTAATCAATTCATAGCCTTTTTTGGCTAAACCAAGCATGCCAACAAGTTTTATATATAATTTATGGATTGTAGGTAACCTCTACATAAAGTCTTGCCCATTAAATGAAAATATGACCTATCCACTTCCTTGTCTTGCATTCAATTCAATATATAAATCAAACGTAAGTCATATATTCATTGCCAATGATCATAGATCTCATAATATCATCATTTATTCATCAATATAGCATAAGAATCATTGTACCACAATTGACATCAACTATTATTAAGGTTATAACAAAAAGTTAGCCTTTCAAAACACGAAGGTCTAATTTTCACACATGACCCCCAAAAATAAATATCCATCACTACCTAATTTGTCATATACAAAACATATATATGAATTGTGCTTTTCACAAACATAATAACCAGGCAAGGCACAAAGGCTTCCTTCTAATATTTACTTCCTTCAAGTTAAACCTCCAAAAGAGTAGGATTTCTAATGTACCTACATCTACCTTTAAAAATAGCAACTAGGAGGTGAGTAACATATACTAAATAAATCAATATCATACATTATGATAATACATATATACTTTGCATAACATATATTCCTCAATAGAACCATATGATTCAACCACACATTATATCATCTCATATATAATTTCATCATCAATCATCTCAATTTAGCACATGTACAAATCAACGATTCTATATTATATATCAAATTATTGACAATTCTCTCCAATCATAACCATCCATTAAAGGTTAGTACCACCAGTTCTTTTCCATTTCTCCATCAATCATCCATCACCACTACAGGCTACCAAACTCGGCATATCTCCGGCTATATGCAAAATGCTTTTATGGCTAATGGATATGCACATAGGATTCATTATCAAATGCGGATCCGACTGTGGGAACAAATACCATATAATATGTCAAGCATAGATGTGCTACCATGTCCCTACTACAGTAGTAAATGTCACTACTAAAAACACACCTGTTAGCGACGGAAATAATTGGTCGCTAATCCATGCCAAGGCCGTCGCTACAACCCTTAGCGACGGCATCTCAGACGGGAAAGACTCCGTCGCTAAAACCTTCGTCAAAAACACATCAGCGACCACAGACACGCCGTCGCTAATATATTGACGGCGTAATGCCGTCGCTAAAATCGTCTCTGCCTCACTGACTCCAGCCGTCGCTAACTGTTGCCATACAGCGACCTCACACCTCCGTCGCTATGGTTAAACAGATAGCGACCGACGCGTCCGTCGCCAAGTGTGGCCTTCCAGCGACCATGCTCCGTCGTCGCTATGGGTACTCATATAGCGACCACGTCACCCGTCGCTAATGCTTGTCTACCAGCGACCGTATACCTCCGTCGCTGTGGGAAGCCATACAGCGACTACAATAGTCCGTCGCTATTATTTACAATATAGCGACCATCTGTTGCCGTCGCTAATTGGAATTTTTTATTTTTTTAAAATTTGGTTAAATATTTATATAGGATTTGTTAAATATTTTGTATTTTGTATTGGCTGATAATATTTTATAATTAAATTTGAAATTTTTTTTAAATATTAAATTATTATTAAAAACAGAATAATGGATTAAATTTATTTATTAAATAGGTTGAATTATTAATGATAATTACAATAAGGCTTTTTTATTTGAATTTAATTACCAATAAATATTGACATAATAAATGAAGAATGACAAAATAAATACTGAATGAAATATAATATAAAAACTATAAATCAAATATACAATGTGTATAAATAATAAAAATACAATCATGGTGGTGGGGGATCCTGGGGTGGTGGTGGGGGCGCCCGGGAAGTGGGGGGAGGTAGCCTCGCCATCAACTGCATCAGTAGCTCCTGCTACTGAGCAAGTTACCGACGAGTCTCGGCGTGCTGCTCCTCGGCCTGCCGTCGGTCCGCCTCGGCCCGCTGTCGGTCCGCCTCGGCCCGCTGTCGGTCCGCCTCGGCCCGCTCCTCCAACAGCTGCCTCTGTTGTCGCTCCTCCTGTAGCGAATCGTTCAGGTTTTGAATTACCTGAATGACCTCAGTCGGAAGACCAGAGGAAGAGGAAGGGGTCTTCCCCTTTTTCGCCAGCTGCGTGCCGACGCCACCCAATCCAAATACCCTCCCTTTCTTGTTCACACCGCCAACAGCCTCCATATAGATGGCGTTGTCGTCAGAAGAAGATAGGGTGGGAGGAACCTCCCCTTCAGGAGTGGAAGCCACCAGGTCCGCCTCCTTCTCGGCCCTCCTGGCCTGATACGCCTCCTGTAAATTCAAAAACAATGATAGGATTAGTAAGCTGATTTGTAAATTATAAGCATGTGTCAGTTAAAAGTAAATACCGCTAGATCCATAGTCTTCTGGTTTACCCATGCACCGGCTTTGTTCTTCTTGGTCATTTGCATGACCTCAAACAAAGAAGGCTCCCGGTGCTCCTTCAGCTCCTGTGGTGGACAAAAAGCATTGAGATTATCTGTTGTAAACATGTCAGACGAATCATAAAAGAAATGTTTAACATAAATATACTTACAAATCTTTTCTTGTGCTCAAGGGTTGAAATGCTACCCCCAGTGTAAACTGAGGCTGCAGCATCGGCGGCTCTGTTTGCCCTATTCCGAGCACTCGCCTACTGGAACGGGACACCGCCCCACTTCTGGACCATCCCGTCCCAATGGTCCTCCGGGATCCAACAAGGGCGCTCATCCTTGTCCCTCACCTTCCAAAGGGTACTCTTGATGATTTTGGAGGTCTTTGTGGCAAAGACCTTCCTAATCTCATCAATCATACCCTCTGCCCACTGGTAATCACGCTGTAAAATGAAATGAGAAATTAAAATTAATAAGAGGTCTATTTTATAAATCAAATCACAACAAATTGATGTGGTAACTTACCGAGAAGGTGTCAAACCACCTATCTTGGACAACCTTCCCCGCATCTGCCCAAGATATATATGGACCATCCCACTGGGCCTTCAAAACCTTAGTAATCGCCTTGGTAGTGCGACTACTATCAACAAAGCTGTAATGACAACAATTATATCAGGAGTATAACAACACACAATCCAGGGAGACTCCCAAAATTCTGGCAGAGTCTCCCCTGTAAATGTAACATTTCCAAGTTTAAATAGTTACCCTGTTACAAATAGAAGAGTGCCCAGTACAATTCAATCTATACAAGTACTAATTAAAGTAACATACAATAAACCAACAAGTCTTTCCACTAAAGTTTAATATAAAGTACCATACAAATAACATAAAAGTATTTGAGTTTTAGTCACTTACTTGTCTCCGGCCGACACGGGTACCAACATGGGCAGAGGGGATGCCGGAGGTGGGGTGGCCTGATGGCCATGGTCCTCCAAGCCACCAACTCCAGGAGTCTACTCTGGGGTGGTCAGCTGTGGGGGTGATGGGGTGGTCTACTATAGTGGTGGTGATGGAGTGGTCTGCTGTAGTGGTGATGGAGTGGTCCGGGGTGGTGGTGATGGAGTGGTCTCCTGCACTGGTGATGGAGTGGTCCATTGTGGTGGTGATGGAGTGGTCTCCTGCCCAGGGGTGGGAGTCCCCAGACGGGATGCCGGGGTCCTAGACCCACCACCCCTACTGAAGGGCAGTCGACGTCTCGTCATCTGTGGATAAAATCATGAAAAGAAAGGTTAGTCTCAGGATATATATAAACCTATATATATATATTTAACAACTACATGCTCTGTGTCTATTTCAGTTTCAAATTCCCTCTCACTTTCAGTGTCACTGTGGTTATCTGTTTGAACAACTTCGTCAGTATCAAGATCAGCCCTAGACCGTTTTGATCGAGAGACAAGCTCTTTGTCAATGTGTTCACCCCCCGTAGTGGCGAGTGTCTCATCCATTATGGCTGGATCAATGTTGAACAACAAATTGGCATCGTTGAGCTCGTGTGGTGCAAGCTGATAAGCGTCATCGACCTCGTCGGAGACATTGTCAGTGATCTGACTTCGGGCCTTGGCCTTGATTACTGTATACCAGTCCCGATGTCCTCCCGGGAAGTCGGTGTAATAAACCTGCTCAGCTTGTTGGGCAAAAATGAAGGGATCAAACCCTTTATATCTACCATTCTTCTTGACCTCAACTAAGCCATAGTTGTTGTCAACCTTTGTTCCAACACCGATTGTGTTGCCAAACCAATCACATTTGAATAGAACAATATCTCTTCTTAGTCGTCCAGAGAACAAAACTTCAACAATCTTCGTCAGCACTCCATAAAAGTCTTCTTCCAACTGTCCAGCGGTGCCTTTAACACAAACCCCGTAGTTATGGGTGCACATCCCTTCACTCCATTGAAGAATATTAAACTTGTAGCCATTTACGTAGTAAATAGGCCATTTTTTAACAGTTTTCACGGCCCCCAAGAAAGGGCTTGGAGTAAAGAATCTTCAATATGGTTGTTAGGGTCTTGTATCTATGTACAACATAACAAGTAGGTCATCATTAGATACCGGGAGTTAGAAGCAAATTGGCTTAAAAACACTTAGTATACGGGTCTTACGTGTTGCGCGAACCAACCAATGAACTTGGATGACACCTCACTATGAATTTGGTCATCAGTTAAATCATTTTGCTCAAGTTTTAGCATATCTGTATATAAGCTATTCAAAGGAAACAAATTTAGATACTATAAAAGCTACGTTTAGAATATAACATATAACTTCTATGACTTACTCAATAAAGGGTTCCACTTCTGGGCAATTTAGAAGAATGTATAAGTGAGCCGCCTTTCGATCTTTCTCATCAATGTAACATTTTGTGAGCTTGCCCCCCGGGTGACCAGGATAGTTGAAAATCGATGTTTGTTCATCAAACCCTGTGCGGCTGGCTACCCCAAGATTGCGGGGAATTCTACTCATTCTAGTTTCTATCTCCATCGGAAAATAGAAAGAAGCAAAGGTTGTTATTTCTTCGACTAAGTATGCCTCACAAATTGATGCTTCAACGCAGGCTTTGTTCGACACTTTATCTTTTAAAAAGCGTAAGAATCTTCAACATCATTAACAAGTGTTAAGTTAGAAAATACTATTATAAGAAGTGTTTGCAAGGAAATTAAAGAGTTCTGGCGTTCACCTTTCGAATGGATACATCCAACGATACTGCACCGGGCCATCAACCAAGGCCTCGTACAGTAGATGGATAGGCAAATGCTCCATCGAGTCAAAAAAACTTGGTGGGAAAATCTGCTCCAACTTACAAATCAATACCGGGATAGTTTCTTCCATCTTCACAAGTTTCTCCACAGTCAATGAAGTAGCCGTCAACTCCTTAAAGTAGTGACTCAACTCCACCAACGGTTTCCAAATAGGCTTCGGTAAGGCATGAAACGCGTACGGGAGTAGTTGTTGCATAAACACATGGCAATCATGACTTTTCATGCCAAACATCCTGCCCTCCTTCACGTCGACACATCTACTCAAGTTAGAAGCGAATCCGTCAGGCAGGGTCAACCCATTCATCCAAATACACATAGCAATCTGTTGTGGTCTAGTTAAAGCATATTTTGTATGGGGTTTAAACATTCTTCCATGTCCCGCATCCCTTAACTCCAACTCCTTCCTAGAACACCAAATCGGAAGGTCTAGATGACTTTTCTTGTTGTCCTTTGTTCTCCCTTTGATGTCCATAATAGTATCAAAAATATTCATGAAAACATTACGTTCAGTGTACATGACATCAATGTTGTGTCTTAACAACAAGTCTTTCCAATATGGCAAATCCCACAAGACACTCTGCTTCACCCAGTGGTGTTCCTTACCATAACCCGTAAACTCCTTAACACTCTTGTCCCAGATGTAAGGATACTCTTCGACCCTCTGCCAAACCCGTGCACCAGATAACCTACGGGGTGGAGGTTCATTAACAACCTTGTTCTTCTTAAAAGCGGTTTTGTTTCTCCTAAACGGGTGATCCAACGGTAGAAACTTTCTATGACAGTCAAAGAAACTTGTCTTGCCACTAACAGGGAGTGATTCCCCCCCGGTATGTTCCATGCATACAGGGCAAGCAAGCTTCCCAGACGTTGACCATCCAGAAAGCATACCATAGGCCGGGAAGTCGTTAATAGTCCACATCAAAATAGCACGCATCATAAAATTGGTCTTCAAAGACGCATCGTATGTCATTACCCCGACATCCCATAATTGTGATAACTCTTCCACCAACGGTTGCAAAAACACGTCTATGTTCACCTTTGGATTTTTGGGTCCTGGAACCAGTATAGATAGAAACATGACCTCCCTCTTCATACACATATTAGGAGGCAGATTGTATGGGGTCAGTATGACTGGCCAACAGGAGTAAGCTCTTCTGTATTGACCGAACGGGTTAAACCCATCAGTACATAAGCCAAGTCTTACATTGCGCGGCTCGCCAGAAAAGTCAGGATATAGCTCATCCAAACACTTCCATGCTTTCCCGTTGGAAGGATGGCAAAGAAACCCCTCTTGTGTTCGGTTTAGAGCATGCCAACGCATGTGTTTCTTGCCACTTGTTTCTTAGCATGGTACAGGTTTGTTGGCATTCGATGATTACTAGGCATAGTGGAACCCATTAGATTGACCATCCTATTAAAATAACCTCCAGAACGATTATAATCTGCCTTTAGGCTTAAAGCAGCTAGGGAGGCGGATAACTCAGTGTGACTATTGCACCCGTCCCACAATGAAGTCTGAGCCGCTGCTAACAAATCATAAAATCTCTTAACCTCCGGATTAGGATCCTCCTCTACATTGTCAGAGTCTCCATGAGCTCCTTGGTCATCATGTTCCAGCATACGCCCGGTGGAGGGTCCAACATGATCCATCACCATTTGTTCTATGTTGTTGTACGTATCCCTGTTTCCTCCAACCTCGTAGTAAGACTGTTGTACGGTTACGTCTGATGGTCTTCGCGGTAACCGCTCACCATGGTTGTACCAGCAGTGGTATGTTTCCATGAACCCTTTCTCAGTTAGGTGGCACATCACATCATCCGCGTATTCAAAACTCATGCATTTGCACCTTGAGCATGGACAACGAATCTTCTGAGTCGCTTCAAATCCAGGCGTGTTTGCCGTAGCGAACGGAATGAACTCCAATAGCCCCATCATAAACTCCTCAGTTACTCGCCGACTGCGATCTAGTCGGTTGTACATCCATCGCCGATTTGCCGGTACCTCCATTTACAAAATCTAACAAGCACGATTTCTGTTACTTTACATTTTCAATATTTGTCCTGATGGCTATCGGTTGTGAATCACTCTATCTCTTTGATATTGCAAATTGGTAGGGCCCTATCCCATTCGGGATGAATATGCAACCATCCGTAACCTATTGATATTGTATGTGGTCTATCTTGTGTCGTTGATGTTCATTTGAAATTTTGGCAGCATTTCGCATTGGTCCCCGAGTACACAGAGATACGTACGGTATGAAACACCGCACGCAGTCATGCATCCTAGGGACAATATGAAACACCATAACTGAAATTTCAAATGAACATTCAACGTCTCAAGGTAGACCACATACAACATTGTTGGGTTACGCCCTACTGGTTACAAATTCATACCAAACTGTCCATCTGGGACAATTAAAGATCCAACACAACATGGTACATCAGCCGGTTGTTTTGAAACTTGAACGGGAATCTAATGGGTACACACACGACTAAACCCTACATTATTAAAGTTGAGTTTCATTTTTTAAGTTCCCTAAGAAAGGGAGCCTGCCGAAATTTTGGCAGAGTCTCCCCTGTAAACTAGACATTTCCCAAAATTAGAAACGGCCTGTTACATACAGAAAACTTCCCAGTATAGATAAATAAACATATCATACGCATTGTATGTGATATTCAGAGTTATGAACACCAAATCATGTTATCAATACATAAAATCAATGCCAAATGAGATGTACTCTCTACTAACAAACAACATTACACATGCATCATAAATCATGTTATCAGCACACAAAACTAATGCCTAATGAGCTCTGCTCTCCACTAACAAACAACACTACACATGCATAAAAAATCATGTTATCAGCACACAAAACCATCGCCTAATGAGCTCTGCTCTCCACTAACAAACAACAATCAACATACATACACTTCAAAAGATACAACACACATAGCCAGAAAGTTAGCGTTGGGGGATTACCTGGGAAAGAGAGATAGCGATGAAGACAAAGCTGATGAGGGCCGAACACGAACCACGCGTAAGGTGTCTTGGTCTGCATGACAAAGTCTAGTTAGAATGGAAATTGAGTAATCAAAAGAAAAATTTAGTTAGTTAGTTATAATACTAGTGACATAAATATATAAATATTTATATAAAAAATACTTTGGTAATATTAGTTAAATTATAAATCTCACATACAAAAATGTATTATTGGCCTTTCCTAATCATACATTTTCAATGTTACCAAGTATTAATTGATTTTATCAAGTATTTTATCTTATTGAAAATAGAGTTTGGAGAAAGCTAAAAGGTTAGAATGAGAAGTGTGACATCCCGGTTACTGTTGAGGGCGGGGAGTGATCGTCGGTGCATAGGCACGGACAAGGAGCGGCTCCTGGCAGGATTCCAGTGGGAGGGACACATGAACGAACCGAATACATACCAGAATGAGAGGGATCCAAAGACTGTATAGGTATGAGACTATACAGTCGAGGATAGCTTAAAGAAATGAATTCGTACTACCTATACCAACAAATGCATTAGCCTTTTCGGTAGCCTATCACTTAAGAACTCCAAAGTTAAGCGTGCTTAACTTGGAGTAATTCTGGGATGGGTGACCTCTTGGGAAGTTCTCAGGAAATGTGTGAGTGAGGACAAAAGCACATTGGAAAGGTCTCGTGTTGGTCTGTGGGGCCAGACGTTCATTCCTCAAAAGCGGCCAGGGCGTTACAGTGGTATCAGAGCCTAGCCTCTCCTAGTACGGTATGGTTCGGGGACGAACCAGGCAGAAGCTGTTGGGCATGTGACATCCCGGTCACTGTTGAGGGCGGGGAGTGATCGCCGGTGCATAGGCACGGACAAGGAGCGGCTCCTGGCAGGATTCCAGTGGGAGGGACACATGAACGAACCGAATACATACCAGAATGAGAGGGATCCAAAGACTGTATAGGTATGAGACTATACAGTCGAGGATAGCTTAAAGAAATGAATTCGTACTACCTATACCAACAAATGCATTAGCCTTTTCGGTAGCCTATCACTTAAGAACTCCAAAGTTAAGCGTGCTTAACTTGGAGTAATTCTGGGATGGGTGACCTCCTGGGAAGTTCTCAGGAAATGTGTGAGTGAAGACAAAAGCACATTGGAAAGGTCTCGTGTTGGTCTGTGGGGCCAGACGTTCATTCCTCAAAAGCGGCCGGGGCGTTACAAGAAGGTTCTATGAAGGTCTAGCTGAAAAGTCCTCACCAAAAGGGTGGTTCAAGTCATTCCAAACTATATCATGACATGTTTTTATCTACTACATTCAGTGTGTGAACAAATTGAGGGATTTATAGCTCATTTTTGTTAGAGAGAGAATGAATATATCAAGTTAGCAAGATCGAAGTTTAAGGGTGGTATGGGTTTTAAGAAATTTAAAGCCTTTAACTAAGCCTTAGTAGACAAACAGTGGTGGAGAGTGGAGTCTAATTCGTCTTCTTTGTTGGCCAAAACTATGAAGACACGTTATTTTCCTTGGTCCCATTGGATGCAAGCATGTGAGAGGTATACACCTAATCCTGTATGGACTGGTATGATGAATACAAGATGCCTACTTTGAGCAAGGAGTAATTTGGAAGATTTTTAATGGTCAATCAGTGAGGATATGGGAGGACAAGTGGTTGGTGGAAGCTATGTATCACACCAGATTGACTGCCCGACTGCTATGCATCTGATATTCTTATTGACTAACAAAATTGATAAATAAAACACAAAGCTAAAAAACATATAACATCAAAACAGAGACAAAAAACAAATTTTATATGATATACTGTATTTTTATAACTGGTTGGTTTCGAGTTCATATTTTTTAATCACGGTTAGTTAAAGATTAATTTTTAAGATTGATCAACATTTAAATAATGTGCAGTTTCAACTGTATTTTTATAACTGGTTATCAAATGGACAATTAAATTTTCCTAATTACAGGGTTAAATAAAATTGATGAGACCCGCCGTGGTTAATTACCTTTCTTCAGTACCATTTGAGGAAAAGCCGTACGTACAATTGCTTCTAACGATTTTGCCCAAATCAACTAATTGACAATAATGCTGAAGACATATCAGAGACAGTCTTAAAATTTGTTTGTGAGATAAAATATTTTGCACAGAAAAAATAAGGGTTCTGGCAAATTGACATTTCATGAAAAAGTTTCCCATACGCATGGAATTAACTTGTTATGCCCATGACACGATTTTATCAAAATATTTTGGATAACATATATTTTCGTCCCAATTTAAACAAATATTTTATTTTAAGTATGTGTTTTCTTCTTGTTAGTTTTAGTCCATAGCTAGGTTTCTAATCAGAGGTTTTTAGTTTCCTAAATTTGACTTTCATTTTTACTAGTTTTACTCCCTAGCCAGCTTTTTGAAATAGACATTTTTAATTTCTTAAATTTTATGTTGATAATAAAGTATGATGAATCATTAAAAAAAAATACATCACGTGAACTAAAACTAATTAATAAAAAACACAAGGATTAAATATTAAATATTAGGAACTAAAAACATATTTTCCTCGACTTCTAACTACACTTATATACAATTTGTTTTTTCTTTTGAGATCAAATCAGATTCATTGATAAAAAAAGGACCCAAAGGCCCAAAGAAAACACAAAGAAATACACAAGGCACAAACAATAATAATAAACCGACCGGGCTTGCTTGCTTCTAAAAAGAAATGGGCCAACCTCTCAGAAGCCCAACTTGGCAAGGGTACCCAGACATGTGAGAGGAAACCTGGGCAAGTTGAGAACGGAGAAGGGAGACCGACGACGAACCACCATGTGCGATCTGTGAACGGCGAGGGAAGCGATTAAATAAAGTCCCTTCCTGGGGGATCAAGCATTTGTCTTCCACCATGATTCGTCTCAAGCTCCAAGGAGGGGAGAACCACCAACAACGACTATGATTCATCTCAATTTGTTTAATTTACAACATTCCTATATATAACCTAACACAATATACATTGTTCTACATCATGATCTCATACTACACCAATCACAATCAAAAGTTATAGTATCTTCAAATACACCAACTTATCCCAGATAAAATTAGGTTAATAATCTCTTAATCACAAACCAAAGTGGGGTACCTTTGAACCTCTCAGGTCTGATATCAAACTTGTTCCATTCTTGTTCTCTCTTACTCTAACTAAAACTTAAAATTACTCTAATGCTTATGTCAATAATTAACACATCAATTAGGAGTTCTAAAATAAATAAGACGTATTGATGACAATTGCTAAAAAACAGAGATGAAATTGACTAACAAAATTCATATGAAAAACAGAGAGCTAAAAAACACATAGCATCAAAACAGTGATGAAAAACAGAAAACCAGAGGCATGAAAAACCTGGTCGAAAACTTGAAACTCGTCGGAAAAGCTGCAGCGGTGGTAGGCCATTGTCGCAGCTCTGCCTGGCCGGAAATGCTCGCCTAAAAGGGAGGAAGAAACGGAGCAAACGTGAGAGAGGGAAAGGGGTAAGGTTCGGAGGGGGGACACGGAGGAGAGGGAGGAGGTCCGACGAAGGGAAGGCACGCGAACGGAGGGAGGGACGGCGGTGGCTGAGAGTGGAAGGCAGACGAACGGAGGGAGGGAGGGAGGTCCGACAAAGGGAGGGAAGGAGGGAGGAGAGGGAGACGGTGGCAAGGAAGAAGAAGGGGAAAGTTAGGGCAAGTGAGAGGGAAAGGGGTTCCTGTCGAGTTAGATTAAAATCATAGCGACGGCGGGTAGCCGTCGCTAACAACGTCACTATAATTAAAAAGGATTAGCGACGGTGACACAACACTGTCACTAAACTCTTGAAAAGTAGCGACAGTGACACCCCATCATCACTACCTTCCATTTTTAAAAGTAAAAGATGGAGGGAAGACAACAATCATAGCGACGGTACAGCTACGCCGTCACTAAAATACTGAATGGTGGCGACGGCACAACAGTGCCGTCACTAACCTACTGAACCTTAGCGACGGTATCATCCCACCGTCACTAACTTAAAGAAAAATATGGAGGGAAGGTGAAAACAATAGCGACGGTGAAGTACTTTCGTCACTAGTACAAACCGTAGCGACGCATGAATTCCGTCGCTACTATTTGGCGCCAACAGAAAACCCTGGCGGGAAAGCAAAACAAGGTGGAGCTACAAAATAACGACGCTACTAGCGACGGTGTTTATAATTGGTAGCGACCGAGTCCTCTATCGGTCACTATATGAGTCGCTAACATCTTTTTGGTCCCTTTTCGTATAGAGCGATCGCTAAGGCGGTCGCTAATTAGCGACGGGATATTGTGGTCGCTAATTTGAGGTAGCTGTTTAGGGTTTTTTTAGTTGTGTGAATACACTTATCTCTTAAACTTTGTATGCATAACATCATCTTTTTACAAGTACCAAACTGTTATCGCCCATATATAGCACTAATCACCTCGTGACTTACGGATCAACAACATGGCCTCACTTGCCACGGGCTCCTCCTGAACACACATCAAGAGAGTCATGGCCCATAGGGACATCGAGGTCACTTGCTCATCACAGAGCCGCCCACCCATTGAGCTCTCCACATAGGGTGCCTCGTCACCAAACTATGGACAGCTTCGTCACTCTAGCGAGTCATTAGGGAATAATAACAATTTTTCCCGTGCACTAGGCTGCCCCCCCACTAGGCCCACCTGTTAGAACCCCTAACATCCCAAAACAGACAACGTATGGTATTATGCCATGGATGCAAATGCAGATCAATGCATTCTCACTCTGTGCATCCTAAAATACCACCCCATAATCATCAACTCACTACCATCACTTAGCGGATTTCAATATTACCATCATTCTCAACCACTACCAATTATCATTGGATTTTGTTCACATATTTAGTTACTGGCAAACAATACCCATACATAATTTTAATCAATTTTATATCATGGGATGTTCTCACACATTCATATTTTATTTAATCATAACTATGGCATCAAACTCAAACAAGTCATAGTTATACATCAAATAAACATTAAGATTATCATCCCAAATATCATCTACCACATAACATCAATCATTCTAGTTGCATTTCAAGTCACATAACACATCAAACTATTCATCTGAATCAAGTCATGGAAACACATCCATACATATACATCAATAATGGATGAAATCATGCATTTAGAAGATGTTACCCCCTCCTACCTTAAGAGAAGTAGTATTCATTGCGGTCCGGAGGTCTCACTTCATCAATGAGGTCATTTCCTACACCACACAATATACCATACAATTATTTCCATTTAAACCACCAAGATTTTATTGTTTAAGCTTATCTACTTGATGTTTATACTATTCCAAGGCTTATTTAGTATTTATTACAATAAAACCACCATAACCACCATGGGTTTGATATTACGATGCATTTAGTACGTATTTATGGCAACACCAATTCATGGGTTTCATCTTTAATGCTCACAAATCATTATTAACATAAATCCCCATCATCATTAACAATACCCACACATCAAATATGATGGGTTCACACTTAAAATTATTTCTCATAGCATCACAACTCATTTTCCCCAAATCTTAAGGTTAGAGTTTCATTAAAACCTAACAACCACCATTTACATACATCATCTTCCACCTTATTACATGATATTTTTGTTTACTCGTGTACACCCACACAAAAGATACATTTATCACACCTTACCTTAGGGCTTTGCATAAAAATAGTTCCTTTTCCATAACCCATATGTATTTAACACTCTCCCAATAACCAAAAACCATAACCTAGGGCTTAGAACACCAAAAGAATGAAGGAATTTACCTCAAGCTCCAAGAAAACCTAAGCCCTAGCTTGCCTACTAAAATGGAGAGATAATGGAAGGAGTTTCCAATCTCCAAACACCTTCCAAAGTGAAGAAGAAAAGGCAAGATTGATTAGGTATGTGAGGAGACTCACAAATTTAATAAGTTTTGTGGGAGAAAAAGAGAAATAAGAGGTCTTATGCGAGGGAGAAGAAAAGTGAGGAAAATAAAGGAGAAGGGAGAGGAATACTTAAGTAAAAATGGGAGAAGAATATGGAGTTTATGTTATAACTTGGCCTTTATTAAAAATTTCTCTGTTTTATAATAAACAGGATTACCTTACCAGCTCAATACTTATCCAAAAATTAGTCTGAATATATGTTTGGATTCACATTAATATTCTTGACAGCCCTGACCAACAGTACCTCAATTGGAGATACTTGATCTGACACCCATTTTTTAATCGAGTATTAAATTCAGCTCTTTGAGCCACAATAAATTATGAATAGTCAAGATATATCCCAATTTAATTATTTCTAAATTTTTAGGACATTAATCAATTCATATTTAATTATTTATTTATTATTTCACTCAATTAAGTTTTTTTAAAATTTTAGGATGTTACAATTACCATTCCTACTTTCTGAGGAAAAGAAAGTAAAAACATATCGGGTCCATGACAACTTGACAAGTGAATGTAGTGTGCTTATCCATTACTTAGTGGGATGCTTTTGTAACATCCCGATTTAAAATGAATTACCGGGTGAAGTTGAGCCATTGAAATAATAATTGCAAAGTGGGAAAATTATTTATTAATTATAATTAACTTGATTAGTTTAGCTTAAGAAAATAATGGCTAGTTAAGTGTGATTAATTATTATTTGTTGTCCACTTGTGATTGGGTGTAACGTGAGTGGGCTGCTGCTTCACTCTTTCCCACCCCACTTTTCCCTTCCTTCGTGCATGCATATATAATTGGTCGTTGGGCCTCTTTGCCTTTCATTCCTTCAGATTTTCCCTCCGCGACTCCTCTCTTCTTCTTTCTTCTTCTCTTTCTTCTTCATTCTTCTCCTTCTTCTCCATTTTCTGCCTCCATTTTTTGCTTCTGGAAGCCACGACGATGGTGTTGCAGAGGAGTCGGAGGCCCCTCCTACTAGTGAAGGACAATCGTCAAAGCGGAAGAAGAACAGCCCCTATTCCTGAGCCAATCGCGGAAGACAACAGTGTTCAAGAGGAGGTTGAACGAGTGGAAGTATCGAGCGAAGCAGCAAGCAAAGGGCCGACATCCAAGCAGAAGAGTCTCTCGGAGTCTCGTAGTTGGTAGGGGGTATCTTATATCTTAAATGTATGGATTATGGACGGGTTCTGGGTGTTGATGATTGTTGTCTCTGTATTCTGATTTTGTGTTGTGCTTGCATGAAGAGTGTGTAATACCCTGGTGCATGACGAGTGAGAGTTAAGTGCTGTATGTTTAGTTCCGTCTATAGAATGCATGTTGACAGCCTCGAGAATATCGAATGACTGCATGGAAAAAGGGTGTGCTGAAGTGTTGATGATGATTACTGTGTGGTTTATATGACATGTAAGTTGTTATAAATATAAGGTGCTGACTGCATGTGATAAAATGTTGACTTAGTAAATCTGATAATATATCACACCGATGCATGTGTTGTCTGAGTCCTGATACTGCTTAATACCGACTGCATGAGATGCTTGAGTTGTGGGATTAATTTATTGAATCCTGATGCTGTTTGACACCGATTGTATGGAATGCATGTGTTGCTGTATTAATCTGTTGAGTTATGATACTGATTGCATGAGATGTATGTGCTGTTTGAGTTCTGATGATGTATGATGCCGATTGCATGAGATGCATGTATTGCTATGCATATGAACTCTGTGTTTGTGTGATGAATCCACGTATGGCGCATGGGATGCGTTTGTGCTGGGAGCACGTAGTGTGGGACACTACCATCGGTTATTTAAGAGCGTGGGACGCTGTAAAATCCTTTTGAGTGGGACTCAAGGTAGCCTTTGAGTGGGACTCGGGCTGCCCGTGAACACCTCCATTGGTGCTGAGAGCGTTGGTGTCACCTTGTGGGCAAACGGATGGGTACCTGTAAAATGGCCAAGCAGCTGGGAGCTGAGTTGATAGCTGAGAGCTATGTATAAAAAGGCTGGGAGCCTACGTTGCAACATCAAAAACTTATTACACACGAATGCGGAACCGAGTGAATTATTCTGTGTGCATATACTGTTGATATCGATTGAAATCTGTTCTACGAATAATTGTTAATGTTATTGAAATGTTATGTGCATATATCCAAGTGAGGCTGATGGATTTTGATCGGGAAATGTTGAATATGTATGTCCTGGTTTAATTGGTATTGTGTATGTTGATGGTAACTGTGTACATTATATTGTTGCAAGATTGAGGAATAATCCGAGTCAGTATCTATCATTTAATATTTAAAGATACTCACCCCCTACTGTGGTAATTTTTCAGTGAATGTCTCTTGGAATGAGGAGTGGAGGAGGAGCTGAATGCCGAGTGAAGTGCTGGTGCACTATGGAAATTATGTGTTTATGTATATGCTGTGTATATGTCTTGTTAAGCCTTGGCCAGCTCGTATTTCAGTCGTAGTCTCTTTATACTAGAACTTGAACCCCCTTGGGTAGAAGATATGATTTTGTGCCTGTAATTATTTATATCCCTCTCTATATCTATCATACTGTGTGTTGTTCTATATTGCGTGAATGGTCCGTGTAATATATGTATGAGCACTTACCGAGTGTGTGAGGTTGGTATAACTATGGGTAGAAATGAGGTTAAGAGTTGATGTGGGAAGCGAGACAGTGATTTATTCTGAGTGCAGAAGAGTCTAAGTATTACCGAGTGAATGAGAGCACGGGGCACTGAGTGGGGATTGATCTAGATACCTTCCGAGTGATAACTGTTAGGATTTTCCCGAGTGAGGAATAATTAAATATCTCCGAGTGGTTAAGAGTAGAAGAAACTCGAGTGGGGATTGACTTAAAGATTTTTCCCCGAGCGAATAAGTTGTCATATGCCGAGTGGATTAGCTATCATTTTCTGAGTGAACGAGATGTATGATAACTCTGGGCCCCGAGTGTCTGGATAACCGAGTGTAGCTCCTCGCTTCAGCGAATGAAGGATTCGCTCCAGCGAGTGTGTGGGCTTTGGAAGGCTTTTGGGTGGGCGTCGCTCAAGCGTGTGGTGCTTCGCCCGAGCGAGTTGGGTTATCTCGCTCAAGCGTGTTGGATCTCGCTCGAGCCAGTAAGCGTTGTTCTGTGGTTCTCGGTTGAGCGGTTCATTTTCCGCCGTATGTCTCCGAATGGGTTTATTTCCCTTGCCTTTCGTCCCTTATTTCTTTCGTGCCCGGTTCTTCTTGGTTTATTTGGGAAACATTTTCCCTATTTTTGGGTTTTATTTATTTGTTAAAATTAGGGTGTTACATTTTGGTATCAGAGCAGACCGAAAGGTCCAAGGCCAAGGTGTGCTTACAGAGTGTAAGCGGTTGTATGTATTATGACTGAGTAGTCATCATTATTATGATATTCTGATTGAACATGATTGATGTTGAGATATTGATTTGAGGATAGGAGGTAACTCCTCTCCTGGTCCGATTGATTGCATGACGTATATATATAAATGGTATAATGTGCTATAGTCAGTGGATATGGGGATGAGATCCGATCGGAAGAATGTAACCTTGTAAACTTATCCTTGAAGGGGTGTTAATTTCAGGATAAGTCATGGTGAATCGTCAAAGCATGGAGGCCATAGCCACAGTATTCCAACGTTTTGCGGACGTGTTCGAGAGGCAGGGCCAGCCTCGAGCTGAAGATGGCCAAGTGTTGGACCGCTTCCTGAAGAGGAAGCCGAGCGAGTTTCAAGGAGGACGTAACCCCGAGGCAGCTTACAAATGGACCCAAGAATTAGAGAGGATTTTTGGGGGTCTTCACTGTACCGAGGCCCAGAAGGTGGAGTGCGCAGTGTACATGCTGCGGGACGAAGCAGAGAACTGGTGGAAGATCGCCAGAAACCGACTGACTGATGCTGATACCCAGCTGACCTTGGAAAATTTCAAGACATGCTTCTTAGAGAAATATTTCCCCGACACAATCAGGAGTCAGAAGGAACTAGAATTCATGGAATTAAAACAGGGCTCCATGTCTGTGGAAGAGTACGCAACTAGATTTGAAGAATTGTGCCTATTCTACCCGCCCTTCCAATAACCTGGAACGGAGAATTCCAAATGCCTTAAATTTGAGAACGGATTGAGATCAGACATTAAAAGAGCCTGCAGATACCAAGAAATTAGGAGTTTTCCTGTATTGGTGAATAAGTGTAGAATTTTTGAAGAGGACGACAAGGCCCACTTGGGCCAGAGTAGCAAAGCAGACCATTACTTGAAGCCCCAGCAATCCCGCTTCAAGGGGCCGAATAATGCTGGTAGGAACAGACCTTTTTCCAGATTTGGGGGTCAGAGCCAGCAAGAAAGACGACCAGTTATGGGAAACGGAAAATGTTTTAAGTGTGGAGGAAATCATTATGCTCGAGACTGCAACAGCGATGGTGAGATGGTGTGCTTCTATTGTAATAAGAAGGGGCAAATTCGCCCCGACAGTCCCCAGCTACGTCAACCAAATGCAGATGTGCACCTGGGAGGCTTCCAAGGGAGAAACCGTGGGAATGGTGGCCAAGGAGCAGGGAGCAGAGGTAATGGAGCTAGAGGAAATATAATGTTTGCTCCAGGCAACCGGAGGAGGAACGCCGACCAACCAGCTGCTGGGAGAGTCTACGCCATCAGTGCTGAGGAAGCTGCACCAGCGAACGACTTAGTGCAAAGTAAGTGCTCACTCGGTAGATATAAACTTAACATAGTTTTTGATTCTGGAGCCACCCACTCCTTCATAGCTGACGATTATGTGAGACGTTTGAGATTACCGACTGCGGATATGGATCAGATTTTGGAAGTAGCCAACCCGACCGGCGTTAAAGTGTTGACATCAACGATGTGCAAGGATATAACCTTTACGTTGGGCGATCGGAGTTTCACCTTCGATCTTGTATGTGTACCTCTGAAAGACCTTGACATTGTACTCGGCATAGATTGGCTTTCAGCCAACAAGGCGTTGGTGGACTGTAGAAACCGAAGGATAATTTTTCCGAGGCAGAACAATAAGGACTACAAGGTACAAGGTATAGCTCAGCTGTTTATGATGCTTTGTTTAACTGAAGGTGAGAGTAGATCCCGAGTGAACGATATTCTGACTGTCTGTGAATTCCCTGAGGTGTTTCCGGAGGATGTACCGGGTGTCCCTCCGAGTAGAGAAGTTGAATTTTCTATAGACTTGATTCCTGGGGCCGAGCCAGTCTCCAGTGCACCTTATAGAATGTCCCCAACAGAATTGGCTGAGCTGAAAAAGCAGGTGGATGAGTTACTCGGAAAACAATTCATTAGGCCGAGTGTATCACCATGGGGCGCACCTGTACTACTTGTTAAGAAGAAGGATGGCAGCATAAGACTATGCATAGATTACCGACAGCTAAACAAACTCACGATTAAGAATCGATACCCGTTGCCCAGGATCGACAATCTGATTGACCAACTGCGTGGTGTTCAGTCTTCTCGAAGATCGATTTACGATCGGGATACCACCAAATCTGGGTGAAGGACTCGGATATCCCCAAGACTGCCTTTAGGACTCGGTATGGCCACTACGAGTATGTAGTGATGCCGTTCGGTGTGACAAATGCACCTGCCATATTCATGAATTACATGAACAGCATATTTCACCCGTACTTAAACCGATTTGTAGTAGTTTTTATTGATGATATCTTAGTCTATTCCAAGACCCCTGAAGAGCATGAGGAGCACCTCCGAGCGGTACTTCAAGTCTTGAAGGAGAAGCAGCTGTTTGCAAAGTTTTCAAAGTACGACTTCTGGATGGATAAGATCCACTTTCTCGGGCATGTGATTTCCAAGGAAGGTGTCTCGGTAGACCCTTCGAAGGTGGCAGCTATAATGGCATGGGAGAGACCCGAGTCGGTCTCGGAGATAAGGAGCTTTATGGGCCTGGCTGGCTATTATAGGAGGTTCATTGAGGGTTTTTCTAAGCTTGCTTTGCCACTGACTAAATTGACTCGGAAGAGCGTCCCTTTCGTGTGGAGTTCCGAGTGCGAGAATAGTTTCCGAGGGCTAAAGGATAAGTTGACGACCGCTCCAGTGTTGGCATTGCCTAACTTGCAAGAGAACTTCGTGGTTTATTGTGATGCATCAGGGCACAGATTGGGATGCGTGCTAATGCAGAAAGACCGAGTGATAGCGTATGCCTCTCGGCAATTGAGGCCTCACAAACAGCATTACCCGACCCACGACTTAGAACTGGCAGCAGTGGTTTTCACGTTGAAGATATGGAGACATTACTTTTACGGTTCTAAATTTGAAGTGTACAGCGACCACAAGAGCCTCAAATACCTATTTGACTAGAAGGAGCTGAACATGAGGCGGAGGAGATGGATGGAATTTTTAAAGGATTATGACTTCGAGCTGAAGTATCATCCGGGTAAGGCAAACGTTGTTGCCGACGCGTTGAGTCAGAAATCTCTCCATATAGCAGTGATGATGGTGAAGGAGGGGGAGTTATTGGAACAATTTCGAGACATGAATTTGCATGTTGACGTGCCTTCGTCTCGGAAAATAACAATCGGTACGTTGAGGATTGCCAATGAATTTCTGAAATCCGTGTATGAACAACAGCAGTCAGATTCCTACTTGGCCGAGATGAAGGAGACTCAGGCCAAGGGTAAGGACTTGTCTTTGGCCGAGGGATCGGATGGAATCATCCAAGTGAAGAACAGAATATATGTGCCGGGTGGAAGAGAATTAAGAAGAATGGTGCTTGATGAAGCCCACAAAAGCCTGCTAAGTATTCACCCGGGTACCACAAAGATGTACCACGATCTAAGAACACAATTCTGGTGGCCCGGATTAAAGAGGGACGTGGCAGAATATGTGGCCCGGTGTATCACCTGTCAAAAGTCGAAAGTCGAGCACCAGAAGCCGTATGGTGCATTGCAACCATTAGAGATTCCCGTATGGAAATGGGACTCAATCGCCATGGACTTTGTCATGGGATTACCAAGAAACCGAGCGGGCCATCATGTGATTTGGGTCATTGTTGACCGACTGACGAAAAGTGCACACTTCCTACCTGTGAGCATGAGATACCCGTTGCATAAGTTAGCTCAGATTTACATTCGTGAAATTGTCCGACTGCATGGTGTACCGACTTCTATCGTATCGGATAGGGATCCTAGATTCATGTCCCGATTTTGGGCCAGCCTGCACCAGGAATTGGGCACGAAACTTTGGCTAAGTTCCGCCTACCACCCCCAATCGGATGGACAATCCGGGCGAACGATACAAAGTTTGGAGGACTTACTGAAGGCGTGTGTGTTGGAGCACGGTGGAGATTGGGAGCAGTACCTTTCCCTGATCGAATTTACGTACAACAACAGCCACCACAACAGTATTGGTATGGCACCCTACAAAGCACTGTATGGTCGAAGGTACCAAACCCCACTCTGTTGGTCGGAAACGAGTGAGAGTCTGCTATTGGGACCAGAAATTATGAAGCAAACCTCAGAACAGATCCGAGTGATAAGGGAAAAGATGAAGGCGTCTCAGGATAGGCAGAAGAGCTACCATGATAAACGAACCAAACCACTAGAGTTTTCAGTTGGAGACAGGGTGTTTCTGAAGACTTCACCAAGTAAAGGAGTCGGACGAGCCTTGAAAAGTGGGAAATTGAACCCCCGATATATTGGACCTTACGAAATATTAGAGCGGATCGGTCCTGTGGCGTACCGAATAGCATTACCGACCCATTTATCCCGATTGCATAACGTGTTTCATGTGTCTCAATTAAGGAAGTACCTACACGATTCCACTCACACAATGCCAGATGATGAAGTGGAGATTAAAGAGGACCTGACCACTGTGACTATACCGACTAGAATAGTAGACCGATCGGTAATGCGTTTGAGGAGTAAGGATGTACAACTAGTCGAAGTAGAGTGGCAGCAGGATGGGTATACCTCTTATACCTGGGAACGCGAGGATGCCATGAGGCAACAGTACCCTGAGTTGTTTGATCAAGGTGAGTTACCGATTAAATTTCGAGGACGAAATTCTTTTAAGAGGGGGAGAACTATAACATCCCGATTTAAAACGAATTACCGGGTGAAATTGAGCCATTGAAATAATAATTGCAAAGTGGGAAAATTATTTATTAATTATAATTAACTTGATTAGTTTAGCTTAAGAAAATAATGGCTGGTTAAGTGTGATTAATTATTAATTGTTGTCCGCTTGTGATTGGGTGTAACGTGAGTGGGCTACTACTTCACGCTTTCCCACCCCACTTTTCCCTTCCTTCATGCATGCATATATAATTGGTCGTTGGGCCTCTTTGCCTTTCATTCCTTCAGATTTTCCCTCCGCGACTCCTCTCTTCTTCTTCTTTCTTCTTCTCTTTCTTCTTCGTTCTTCTCCTTCTTCTCCGTTTCCTGCCTCCATTTTCTGCTTCTGGAAGCCACGACGACGGTGCTGCAGAGGAGTCGGAGCCCCCTCCTACTAGTGAAGGACGATCGTCAAAGCGGAAGAAGAACAGCCCCTGTTCCTGAGCCAATCGCGGAAGACAACAGTGTTCAAGAGGAGGCTGAACGAGTGGAAGTATCGAGCGAAGCAACAAGCAGAGGGCCGACATCCAAGCAGAAGAGTCTCTCGGAGTCTCGTAGTTGGTAGGGGGTATCTTATATCTTAAATGTATGGGTTATGGACGAGTTCCGGGTGTTGATGATTGCTGTCTCTGTATTCTGATTCTGTGTTGTACTTGCATGAAGAGTGTGTAATACCCTGGTGCATGACGAGTGAGAGTTGAGTGTTGTATGTTTAGTTCCGTCCATAGAATGCATGCTGATAGCCTCGAGAATGTCGAATGACTGCATGGAAAAAGGGTGTGCTGAAGTGTTGATGATGATTACCGTGTGGTTTATGTGACATGTAAGTTGTTATAAATATAAGGTGCTGACTGCATGTGATAAAATGTTGACTTAGTAAATCTGATAATATATCACACCGATGCATGTGTTGTCTGAGTCCTGATACTGCTTAATACCGACTGTATGAGATGCTTGAGTTATGGGATTAATTTATTGAATCCTGATGCTGTTTGACACTGATTGTATGGAATGCATGTGTTGCTGAATTAATCTGTTGAGTTATGATACCGAATGCATGAGATGCATGTGTTGTTTGAGTTCTGATGATGTATGATGCCGATTGCATGAGATGCATGTATTGCTGTGCATATGAACTCTTTGTTTGTGTGATGAATCCGCGTGTGGCGCATGGGATGCGTTTGTGCTGGGAGCACTTAGTGTGGGACACTACCATCGGTTATTTAAGAGCGTGGGACACTGTAAAATACTTTTGAGTGGGACTCAAGGTAGCCTTTGAGTGGGACTTGGGCTGCCCGTGAACACCTCCGTTGGCGCTGAGAGCGTTGGTGTCACCTTGTGGACAAATGGTTGGGTACTTGTAAAACGGCCAAGCAGCTGGGAGCTGAGTTGATAACTGAGAGCTATGTATAAAAAGGCTGGGAGCCTACGTTGTAACGTCAAAAACCGATTACACACGGATGCGGAACCGAGTGAATTATTCTGTGTGCACATACTATTGATATTGATTGAAATCTATTCTGTGAATAATTGTTAATGTTATTGAAATGTTATGTGCATATATCCGAGTGAGGCTGATGGATTCTAATCGGGAAATGTTGAATATGTATGTCCTGGTTTAATTGGTATTGTGTATGTTGATGGTAACTGTGTACATTATATTGTTGCAAGATTGAGGAATAATCCGAGTCAGTATCTATCATTTAATATTTAAAGATACTAACCATTCTACTGTGGCAATTTTTCAGTGAATGTCTCTCAGAATGAGGAGTGGAGGAGGAGATGAATGCCGAGTGAAGTGCTGGTGCACTATGGAAATTATGTGTTTATGTATATGCTGTGTATATGTCTTGTTAAGCCTTGGCCGACTCGTATTTCAGTCGTAGTCTCTTTATACTAGAACTTGAACCCCCTTGGGTAGAAGATATGATTTCGTGCCTATAATTATTTATATCCCTCTCTATATCTATCATACTGTGTGTTGTTCTATATTGCGTGAATGGTCCGCGTAATATATGTATGTGTACTTACCGAGTACGTGAGGTTGGTATAACTATGGGTAGAAATGGGGTTAAGAGTTGATGTGGGAAGCGAGACAGTGATTTATTCTGAGTGCAGAAGAGTCTAAGTATTACCGAGTGAATAAGAGCACGGGGCACCGAGTGGGGATTGATCTAGATACCTTCCGAGTGATAACTGTTAGGATTCTCCCGAGTGAGGAATAATTAAATATCTCTGAGTGGTTAAGAGTAGAAGAAACCCGAGTGGGGATTGACTTAAAGATTTTTCCCCGAGCGAATAAGTTGTCATATGCCGAGTGGATTAGCTATCATTTTCCGAGTGAACGAGATGTATGATAACTCTGGGCCCCAAGTGTCTGGATAACCGAGTGTAGCTCCTCGCTTCAGCGAATGAAGCATTCGCTCCAGCGAGTGTGTGGGCTTTGGAAGGCTTTTGGGTGGGCATCGCTCAAGCGTGTGGTGCTTCGCCCGAGCGAGTTGGGTTATCTCGCTCAAACGTGTTGGATCTCGCTCGAGCGAGTAAGCGTTGTTCTATGGTTCTCGCTTGAGCGGTTCATTTTCCATCGTATGTCTCCGAATGGTTTTATTTCCCTTGCCTTCCATCCCTTATTTCTTTCGTGCCCGGTTCTTCTTGGTTTATTTGGGAAAAATTTTCCCTGTTTTTGGGTTTTATTGATTTGTTAAAATTAAGGTGTTACAGCTTTAATCTTGTTTCAATTCTTGCAAGATGCTTCTTTTATCATTATCAGCAATGGAAATATCTTTTTTCCTTTTACTATTCGCTTTCTTTCTTTTCATCTTTCTCTTTTGTTTTGCATTGCATATCATCATTTACCGTATTTTTGTTTCCCTTTTTCATTTCTTTTGCAATGTACGAGTGTAGAACATGGTTATTAAATAAAATAATACAATATAAATTGATTGAAATTTTAGATTCTAAATAAATGTAAAAAGAAAATAAGTTTATTATTATATATTAATAGATAATTTGTCATCATAAATAGGAAATCATATTATTTTAAAAATTTGTTTTTGTTTAAAATATTATTTTAAGAATTTATACACAGAATATAAAGTGAATGAATAAAAGAAAGTTAATAAATTATATTGAAATAAAATACAATAATAATACAACTTTAATGTCTATATAAAAAAGAAATTAATATAACTATATTATGCAATTAGGTAATGTTATTAAAAATAAATTAAATTTATAAACAATAAATATAAATAACTTGTAAAATTCTTTTGAAATTTAAATAGAAGAAAATTTTAATATAACATTAAATTTATAATATTATATTATATTATATCATGATTAATAATGTATGATTAATATATATTTAAATAAATATCACATCAAATAACATAAAAATATATTAAATCAATAAACAATAATTACTAATTTAAATTGAATATATACTTAAAAATATATTTGAATTCAAAAATTCAAATAAATTCATATAAATGCAATAAATTGAAAAAATCTATTAAAAAATTTAAAATGTATTAGTTGATTTAACATAAATCAATAATTTAAATATATTTTTAATCATTCAATATAGACTATTTTAATTTTTTATAGAGAGATTATTTTAAATTTAAAACATTAGTTTAATCTTTTGAAATATTTTTTAAAACGGAAATATTTTTTAAAATACATAAAGTATTATTGAAATTTAAATACACATGAATTACATTAAAACTATTAATGGATTTAAGTATATTTCTCATCTTAAAATAACATGTCACGATAGTTGAAAAGACTATTGATGTATGCATGAAAGAATTATAATAAATATTTAAATTTATTCAATTATATATTAATGATTGAAATTCAAATATCAACCTAAATAATAAAACTACTCAAACAATCTCTAAAACAATGATGAGAGTCAAGGAAAGCGACGGGTATTGGAACAACGGAGCTGCTCGCAAAGGACATGGTGGCAAAAGTTCTATGGGGGCAATGCGTGCAAGTTATGGGAATGTGACAATTAAGGATCCAAGTACATTCAAGGGCAGGGTTACATCATTTTTTTTTCATGATTCCGGAGGATTAGAAGTATCAAGATTTATGGCGTATGTTTCAGCGTCGGGGTCGTGTGTAGGAGGTATTTGTACCAGTCAAGAGAGATAGACATGGCAGGCAATATGGGTTTGTAAGATTTCTAGATGTTCAGAATCTGGAGTTTTTGGAGAAAAGGTTGGATAACGTGCATATCAAAAATATGAAGTTGCAAGTCAATCTTCCACATTTTAAATGGGATAAGATGATAGTTGAGTCAGGAATACATTTAAGCAATGGATTTGATCCAAGGTCAAAGAGGGGGAAGAATGACTATTCATATGTTCAGGTTGTGCAAGGCAAAAATCAGTTAAAGCAATGGAAGGTGAGGATATTGGGGAGTACACTAGAAGGAAAGAAGGATAAGTATGGTAAGGAGGAGTGGAAGGGTTTAGAAATCTCAGTGGATACCAACTCTATGTCATGGTTGAATGATGGGTATGTTAGAAGGTTATTTGATATAGCCAGGTTAAATACTTTACATGAATCTTTTGTGTTGGAAGGCCTTTCTACGATTCGATTAAGATATAGGAGAGATAATTTAGTATTCCTTTCATCTATGGAGGACGAGAATCTTCATGATTTATTAAAGTGCGCTGAAGGTTGGCTAGTGTCAGTCTTTAAGTCATTAACGCCATGGGAACTAAGGGAGGTGTCCGGGAAGAGATTGGTGTGAGGGATTTCCATTGGATGTGTGGCAAGAATCTTTTTTCGGAAGGTAGTTTCTACTTTTGGCTCATATGTAATGATGGATGATAATACACAGTGTCTTAGAAGGTTGGAATATGGAAGGATTTTGGTACACACGTCATGTTTGGGTATCATTACGAATCATGAAAATATTAAAATTAATGGTGAAGTTTACGTTGTTCGGTGTGTAGAGGAATTAGGTAGGGAGGAGGTTAAGGGGTGTTGTTGTTATAGGGTCATTATGGATGCTCAACTAATTCATCATTTATGGGTGGTGACGATTCGGAGTCGATTTTGTCAGTTTTTAGTAAAGGTGGTGATCAGAGAATGATGTCTGATGGTGGATTTTCGGCAGCGGTATATCAGGTAATTCATGTAGTAAGGATTTGAATGTGATTTTAAATTCAAATTTTCCTATAACCGATGCTACAAATTAGGTGAATTTTAATCTTGAATTGAAGAACGGGGATTTGTTTTTGGAGGATGCAATTGATTCTAGTACAGTGAATTTGGACAATCTCGTGAAGTATGATGGATTGCTTGTGTGTTAGCCTAACAAGGAATTCACATGAAGATCATGCTTGTGTGTAGTCTGAGCAAGTGGTTCAATCTGAACAGGTAAATAATATGGGATTAGAACAAGTGGTTAAGTCATTGGATGCTCAAGTTGATTGTTTAGTGGCCAGTGTCAATGGGGCTATTTATAGTGTTTAATCTAAACCTTCTTTGTTAGGCTCTTTTGGAGCCTCAAATAGTCATAATGAGTCTAGTAAAGAGGGGAGTAGATGTAAATATAAATCTAAAAAATTAAAAAAAGTTGAAATGTACACAAGTGCGTGAGTGAAGGAAGTTTTGGCAAGAACCTAATGCTTTACCAAATATAAAAGGAACGAGTTATAATAATACTTAGGAAATTTCCCAGGAGGGTCCAGTTATAGGTTGTGGTAAACCTGTATGGGTAAAAAATAATAATGATGAAGCATGCCAGCTTTGGAGGATTGGGAAAAAAGTTGGTGTTACGTTGAATGGTGATGAGGCAGAGGTTATTAGACGGTTGGTGGATATGGAGGTGAGAGATAAAAAAGAGTGATATAAATATTTTATGGGGGATTCAAATGGTGGGATGTTTCCAGTTATTAATAAAGATTCTTAGTTTTAATGTGAAGGGGTTAGGTGGAAAGTTAAAGAAGAAAATGATCAGGGATTTGGTTGGTAGGGAGAGAGTTGTCTTACTGTAGATTCAGGAAATAAAACTACAGGTTTTAGATAATTCATTGATGAGTTCCTTATAGAATATCTCAGATTTTGACTAGGTTGCTTTGCCTGCTGCTGAGGGTTATTATGTGTTTGGAATAAGGACTTATTTCAGAGAAGTTAGGATTTTGAGGGATCTGGATTCTTGGGGGTGTTAGGGTATTGGAAAGGAAGACAGTCTCTATGTGTTCTTGTTAATGTTTATTCCTCGTGTTTGTTGGTGGAGAAAAAAAGGTTGTGGGACGAGTTGGTTCGACTAAAATGGGTTCATGTTGAATGTTTAGAGTGGTGCATATTTGGTAATTTCAATGTTTTCAGGTTTAGTGAAGAGAGACAGGGGATGTGGTTAGGGGAAGGTGTATGTCAATCTGAGATGAATTTATTTATTTAATTCTTTTATTATGGATTTAGGGGTGGTGGATCTCCCTTTACATGGCAGGTGTTTTACGTGGTATAGGTCTAATGGAAGTGCACGTAGCAGATTGGATAGGTTCCTGTGTTCCTAGGAAGGGTTGGCGTCATTTCCAAATTATGCTCAAATGGCTTTAAATAGATCTCTATCTGACCACTATCCTCTGATGTTAAAAGTTATGGATGTGGATTGGAGGCCTAAACCTTTTAGAGTTCTTGATTGTTAGTTGCGTGAGCCTACTTTTAAGACGGTGGTGGAGAAGTCATGGAAAAAGCTTCATGTTAAGGGTTGGGGTGCTGGTGTACTTAAAGAAAAATTGAAGAGGCTGAAACATGTTCCTTCTCCCTCACAGCAAACTCTTTGCCGCTCTCGAGCTTACCGGCCTCAGCTGCCTTCAAGTCCTCAGAGAGCTGAGCATTCCTTTGTTTCTCTGCCCTGAGATCCTCCTTAAGTTGAGGAACCCCTGTTATCTCCACCTAAGGTTCAAAGACCTTCCCTTCAAGAGATTTGACCGTGCTCTTCAGGACGGATACTTCCATGGAACGTTCCAGCTCCAGCTCCTTGGCCTTCTTCAGCTTCTCCTCTGCCGTCTTCAAATGAGCCCTATCCTTGGCAGCGGAGATGTTCAGGTGTTCTAGCTTGGAAGCCAACTCATCTGCTTCCTTCACGCTGTCAACATTATGGCTCAATGAGTCGAGGAGGCCGGTCATACCAGCTAGTTGCCATTTGCTAGCAACGATTGCATCTTTCATTTCGTCCACCTCCAGGGTAGGATGAAGTTTGTAGAGCGGAGGTGGAAGAGTTGCTGGAGAGGGCCCCTCATAGGTCAGGAACAGAGAGAGGAAAGAAGTGTAGGGTTGATCCATCCTCACCCATTGGGAAGTTGGAGGAGCAGGACGGGCAGTGGACTTAGAGGGCGCCCCAAAAGATGTTGTCACACCACCCACACCTGCTTCATGGAAGATTTTTTGTTTCTTCTCAGGCACGACGACGCTTCCCTTCTTATCAGCAGCCTTTACGAGCTTGCCTTTTCTCTTTTTCCCTTCCGGCTACTGTTGCTGTGACGTCTCCTCCTTATCAGCTTGAGACTCAAAGAGAGGGGTCCTCGCCTGCATCGGAGGTAAGAGGGATGTACTCAGCCATGGCCTTGACGGTGTTCCTCTTGGCCTACACCTTGTGGCAGATCCTCTTCTGTGGCCGGGGTGACAAGACTATAAACCTCTCGCATAGTCTTTCTTCCGTGAAGACCCTAAAGCATGGGGACACCGGTACACCGTCTTCACGTGCATGTCAGGAGGGAATTTCTTTAAACTTCTCCTCTACCTAGTAGTAAGGGTGAGTCCTGTTTTGGGCTTCCTAGTTTAGCCGGTATGCCACAACATTGATACACCCCGTCTGAGTACGTAGAATTGGAACTTTGCCACGCCCTTCAATCTCTATCTCGTCTACCGCATGAGCAAAAACGTCTGTGCAGTGGTAAAAAATGACATCATTAGTAAGGAACCAGTCTGAACTAGACGAGCTTCCTTGGGAACCGTTAGCCTCGGAACGAGAGGAGGGTTCAGAATTGGGCCTAACCACTAGCCACCTTGATGAAGAGGTCTCACCTCTCCCTAAACCACGAGGCCTCACTCCAGAAGGACCCATAAAACTCCTTCCACCATGATAATTGGGGGGCCTGTAAGGGATACTTCCCCTCCTATTTGAAGGACCAGCGTGGTTCTGCCTAGGGTATATGGTTGCAATATAAATGGAAAGGAAGATAGAGAAGCTGGAAGATAGGAGAAGTGAGGTTACTTAAAGGGAAGTTAAGGTTGGTGGAAAAGAGAACTTCACAAGAATGGCAGCAACAATCTTCTCAGGAAATTTCAGCAGAGTTTCGCTAAGTTTAAAAGCAAATGTGATTTCTAGAATTTGCCAAGTTGCCCTTTTATAGGTGACGAAGGGGTTCAACCACTAGTCAGAAGGTGTGTCGTTTGTTAGGAAACGTAGTTTTTCAAAGTTAAACGATGCAGTTGTTCCTTTCCCAAACGCGTGAAAACGACAATGATTCGTGAAAAGTTTCTTTCAAAATAGGCCCAAAGATTCAAATTTTAGGCCCATAACAGCCCCAGTGACGGTTACGAAACCACATGCTCTGAGGCCATTATGACTCATGTGTTAAAAGCATTAAATGCCCATCATTGGAAGCGTTTCAAGGCCCCGCATTCACAACACTCGAATACCAAGAGTTTTGATTCCCAAAACCCTTAGGATCCTCTCACAACCACTATCGTTGTCTGAATCCATTGTATACGCACCCTGAGAACGGAATCCTCATCCTAAGAACGGATCGATAAACAGGTTATTAGTACGACGCGTATGCATACCCACAGATATGCTCAAGTGTTACACCGGTATCAAGACTTTATATGCAGACAGTTTAGCTTATATGAGCAACTCTTCTAGTCCCTCACACAAGCTAGGGGACAGATGATCTGGTCGGTACTAGGGTAAGGGTGTCATTTTATCTATTTTCTACATGCTACCGAAGTTGCAGGTTAGTCACCGGACTACTAGATTGTATAGACGTTCTTCCTATACCAGTATTCCCAAGATAACACCTCATACACCGGATATGATCTATTCTGCCTGTTAAAAGGTATAAGGTGTGGTCATAGAGACATTGGCAAAGACACCTTTCTTTCCATACCATGTGTCAGAAGCCTGCTTTACACAATGCACTTTCTATCTCCTGACCCAACACTTACACTCTCCCTATTTTATTGTATATAACCATTCACCCATACTTTAAGAGGATAAGTAGCTGCTCCACTAGCCGAACCCTTGTTACTTGAAGTGGGCCAGGTGCTCAAGCTGGTGTCTACATATTGATACCCTACATACCAGAAAGTATCCACATCACCTGATAGAAGGTACAAGATACAGCAACAGGGATGATACGCAAGAAATGTGGCTCCCCTCACGTCGTATGTCAGAATCGTACACTGAGCATTGTACTATTTGTCTCCTGGCCCTACCTGCGCCTAATAGTTCATTCTCCATGCTCATCTATAAATAGTAGATTTTTACACTCACAAAAGGTTATGTTATTTCGACTCTTGATATACTGTTACCTTGCTCAAGTTTCCTAGTATTTCTCTTTCTATTCACTGACTTGAGCGTTAGAGAATCTTCGTAGGTGACACCACCTTTCGCCCCCATCAACGCAAAAGCTTGGTGTGAAGGATCTCCAAGACAACAACACTGGATTCTCCCACTGAGAGTTCGGATTAAAATATTGGATACCCATTGTATCGGTGTACAAACACTTAAATCATTGACTATTATGGTTGGTCTCCACTCTGGATCCTTGACCCTGGATCAGACTAGTTCAAAAATGAAGAGCATACATAGGTTGGGAAGAAAGCAATGAAGACTCATCTGAGGCATCAGAGGAAGAAGTTTCCAACCTTTGTCTTATGACAAAGCACTCCAAAAATGATGTGGTATGCTTTAAGGTGGAAAATTCTCATTGGTATCCAGATAGCGGATGTTCAAAACATATGACCGGAGATATGTCAAAGTTCTTAACTTTTACTCCAAAGAACAAAAGGAATGTTACATATAGAGACAACATAAAGGGAAAGATACTTGGACATGGAAATGTAAGTACAAATTCCTCTACTACAATCAATGATGTGTTATATGTTGAGGGATTAAAACATAACTTGTTAAGTATAAGCCAATTATGTGATAAAGGATTTGTTATAACTTTTAACTCAAATTGTTGTATGATTGAAAATGAAGAAAATAAAGTCAAATTCTTTGGTGAAAGAATGGATAATATTTACATGATTAACCTAGATAGCTTACCCTCAAATGATGCACAATGTTTGATTTCTAGAGAAGATGAATCATTTCTATGACATAGGAGAATAGGCCATATTCACATAGATAACTTAAAAAATTGATTACAAAAGACTTAGTGATAGGATTGCCCAAAATGAAATTTGAAAATAAATTTTGTGATGCTTGCCATAAGGGAAAGCAAGTAAAGGCCTCCTTTAAATCTAAAAACATTGTTTCAACAAATAGGCCTTTATAGCTTTTGCTTATATGGATCTTTTTAGACCATCACGAATTAGCAGTTTTGGTGGCAATTACTACTCTCTTGTAATTATGGATGATTTCTCTAGATTTACATGGACTTTATTCATATCTCATAAAAGTGAAGCATTTAAAGAATTTAAAAGCTAATGAAGCTTGTCCAAAATAACATGAACTTAAGAATGTCATCCATTCAAACTGATAATGGGGGAGAATTTGAAAACCAAGATTTTGAAAAATTTTATGAAAATAATTGAAACAAAGATAATTTTTCTGCACCAAGAACACCTCAACAAAACGATGTTGTTTAGAGAAAGAATCGTTTATTAGAAGAACTTGCTAGAACAATGTTAAACGAAAATGGGATTCCAAAAAGGTTTTGGGCCGAAGCAGTCAATACAGCCTACTATGTAATGAATCATTGTTTAATTCGACCTATTTTAAACAAAACCCCTTATGAGTTTTTCAAAAATAGAAAACTAAATATTTCATATTTTCATGTATTTGGATGCAAATGCTTTGTTCATAATAATGGTAAGGACAACCTAGGAAAATTTGATGTTACGTTTGATAAGTCAATCTTTTTGGGTTATTCAACTAATAGTTAATCTTATTGAGTCTTCAACAAACAAACTTTGACTATAGAAGAATCTGTTCATATAAAGTTTAATGAAGATAACTAAGAGACTTCGAGAAAGGAGGGTAATGATGATCTTGTAGGTCAAATGGAAGACATGAAGATAGGAGAAAAAGAAGAAGAAACGAAGCAAGCTGAGGCTATTAAACAAGAAGAATCACCATCTAATATACTAAGAGAATAGATATATCTAAAGAATCATTTAGTGGACAATATCATAGGTGATATCTCCAAAAGGGTAATTACTCGTAGTTCTTTTAGAAATGCATGTAATCATCTCACCTTTGTTTCTCAAACCTAAAACCATTGATGAAGCTATCTTAGATGAATATTGAATATTAACAATGCAAGAAGAATTATATCAATTTATAAGAAATGAAGTATGGGAATTAATGCCAAAACCTAATAATTATTAAGTAATAGGAACCAAATAAGTTTTTCTAAACAAACTTGATGAGTCAGGCTTAATAACTGGAAATAAAGCTAGATTAGTTACTAAAGGTTATAATCAACAAGAGGGAATAGATTATGATTAAACGTATGCATCTGTAGCAAGACTTGAAGCCATTAGATTGCTACTAGCATTTTCTTGTTGTATAGATTTCAAATTATTATCAAATGGATGTAAAAAGCGCTTTCTTACATGGATATTTGCAAGATGTGTATGTTGAACAACCTCCTGGTTTTAAAGATTTTAAATATCCCGATTATGTTTTTAAACTTAAAAAGGCCTTGTATGGTTTACAGCAAGCTCCAAGGGCTTGGTATGAAAGGCTAAGTAAATTTCTTTTGGAAAATAAGTTTGAAAGAGGAAAAGTAGACAACACTCTTTTTATAAAACGTGAAAATAAAGATATTCTCTTAGTAAAAATCTATATTAATGACATCATTTTTAGTGCTACTAATGATTTGCTTTGCAAGCAATTTTTTAGTATAATGCAGAAAGAATTTGAGTTGTCAATGATGGGTGAGTTGACCTTCTTCCTTGGACTTCAAGTCAAACAAGGAAAGAATAGCTTCTTCATCAACTAATCGAAGTATTACAAAGAACTTCTTAAGAAGTTTGACATGGACAAAGAAAAAGAAATTGCTACACCAATGGCAACCTCGTGTTATCTAGATATGATGAAAAAGGCAAAGAAGTTGATGTCACTGAGTATAGAGGTATGATAGGATCTCTTCTCTATCTTATTGCTAGTCGTCCTAATATAATGAATGTTGGGTGTATATCTGCTAGATTTCAATCTAATCCTAAAGAATCTCATTTATCTACTGTAAAAAAGAATTTTAAAATATCTTGTTGGAACTCAAAATATTGGTCTATGGTATCCAAAAGGGCAAGTTACACCATTGTTGGATATTCTAATTCAGATTTTGCCGGATGCAAAATAGATCAAAAAAGCACTAGTGGTTTGTGCCATCTTCTTGGTAGTTCTCTTTTGTCTTGGTAATAATACATATTTTATCCTTAATTCCTCATTTAAATATGTATAATTTGCCACTACGTATTGTGTAATATATTACATTTTAACATATTTTCATAATTTAAGTTTTATTTAATATTTGATTTTAAAATGAATTCAGGATTAATTTTTAATGGAAATAGTGAAATCTTGGTTTCTCTTATTTTTGTAGCAAATGATTGAGCTTTCAATTAGAGAATAATGGCTAAGGATCAAGAGGAACAAGGCACAAGCGATTATACATCACGAAGTATCAAGAAAGCTTGAAAATGGGCAATAACAAGCATATGAATCGATTCAGAGAAGCCCTGAATCGATTCATACGTATGAATTGCTGAATAATGCATGAAACAACCTTATGAATCGATTTATCCTGACCTTGAATCGATTCACACGTAAAAAAAGGTCAATATTGTCCAATTTTGGAGCTCTGAATCGATTGATCATCACCCTAAATCAATTCATACGGCTAGGACACTCAAAAATCATACAAAATCAGCTTTGAATCCATTCATTTGTCTCTTGAATTGATTCATGATGCACAAAACACTAAATGAATATATTCATAGCCAAAATGAATAGATTCATGAATTTCAAATTTGAATTCTGAGAAGTGAAGACAGTCTTGCATCACACCAAGAAATCAGGATCGCATTATTGCAATAATTCATGCTCCACTCAGTAGAAAGTGATTAGTTCCACTAATGCAAATTGAAATTTTTAAATGCAATGTCCCATGCCATCAGTTGCTATAAATAGGAGAAGAAAATGAAGCTGAAAGACACCCCATCACACTATATACACCATTACATATTTTTTCTTCCTCCAGGAGCTTAAAATTGGAGTAACAGAGGCACAAGGCTGCTTGAGGAAATTCTCTTTCAGGTTTGATCTTTCTTGTTTTTAGTTTGTTTTAATTATGGAGAGCTAAAACCCCTAGATTGATTTTCTTGGAGATTATTGTAATATGATTTTGAGGTTTCTATTTTTAATATAGTACTCTTTTATTATTGTTGATTTCTTCATAATCTTACTCTACTTGTTTGAATTCCATTCTATTTAAATAAATTTGTATGCTTAATCGGTTTAATTATATAAATGGAATAGAATAAGTTTTTCATTAAAATGGATTAAGGAAGTAAGCATGCTTAATAAATATTTTCATAATCAGTTCTAATTATTATGGTTTGCTTAATTCCATAATATGAGAATAGATTATGTATGTAGGCGATGTTCTTATGTATGCTCAATGATTCCTAGATTTTACGATCTTGACTCCTTTTGCTTAATTAGGATGCTTGATTAAAATGTTCATTCAAGTTGAATGTAAGTAAAGGAATTGTAAATTAAAAAGGATGCTTAGTTGATTGATTCAAATTGAGCTAAGAAATCAACAGTAATGAAAGTGTATAAAACATCTTTTGTGAACCAAGGATAATCTAATTACAGTACTCCAAGAAAATCAATCGCTTGTTATTTATTTGTCCTAAGTTTTACATTTATTCTGTTTTAAATTTTACTATGACAACCAAACCAAACGCCCCAAATTGTATTTGTATGTTTGTTGAATTTCTGTTTGTTAAAATTATTTTAAAACTTGATTTTCCTAAATTTTTGTGTTGATCTTCGAGAGAACGACCTAGGTTCACACCCTAGTACTATATTATTTTTAATGTTTCAATTTTACCAACCGTGGCAGTTCACGTCACTTAGCATAGCAAGAAACAAGTAAGCGTAGCCCTATCTACTGTCGAGGCTGAGTATATCATGCTCAAAAGCTTATGGTTGAAACAACAACTTGCAGATTTTGGAAGATTCCAAGATCAAATTCCTCTAAAGTGTGATAACACAAGCGATATAAACATAACAAAGAATCCTATTTTGCACTCTTGAACAAAACATATTGAAATAAGACATCACTTTACAAGAGATCATGTGTTAAAAGGGGATTGTAAAATTAAATATGTAGCGACAAATGATGAATTAGTTGATATCTTTACAACACCCCTAACCAAAGAAAATTTCATAAGAATTTGAAGAGAATTGGGTATTCTAGATAGAACATACATTGAATAAAAATAGTTTGAACTTATCATGCTTTCAATCTGAACATTGAGCAGTTAATGGTCAGTGGGATGTTCTGGCTAGGAAAGACATGGTACTTAAGCGGTCACTCCAGACCCACCTTCTTTCCTGGGAACTAACCTGATTACAATACTGAATCTTTTAAATGGAAGTCTTAATGGCATATAAAATAAATTCCTTAAAATAAAGCATGAAAACTCAAAAAGTATCAGAGTAATCGATTAATTGATTAGGTGAAAGGGAACTAAAATAGTAGCTCCTTAATTGATTAGAATAATCGGTTAGATAAATTAAAAATGAAACAGTAGCTATTTAATTGATTAGGTAAATCGATTGGGTACACCTTAATCGAATAGCGTATTTGATTATGACAGTTACAAGAGTCTTTAACGTGCGTTGCTCTTCATTCTTCACGTGAGTCTCTTCATCTTTTCAAAACCCCCAAAACATTTCTTCTCTAAAAAGACCACTCATTTCCTCTTCAAAACTCCCCATTTTCAACAAAGACCCTTCCTTTTCCTTATCAGTTCTCCATTTACCCACATAATTACTCATTTGTAACATAAAAATCGTTCCTTTCTTCTATCTCTCACTTTCTCTCTCTACAAAATTCTCTATTGTTAAAGCTTCAAGCTTTCATCTTTTCCAACCATGTCTTACGCAAGGAAGAAGCAAAGAGCCAACATTGTTGAAGCATCTTCTTATTCGTCAAAGTTTACTCTCCTTATTTTGAAACCAAGCAAGCAGAAAACCATTACCTTACTCATTTTTCAAATAAAGGTATTATCTCCCTTATGTGGCTTTCGAAAAATTTCTTCAAAGACCAAGGTTTCTCTTTTATCTTTGTTTTAAAGAAACATGATATTCTAGAGTTTGTCTCATTATCTGAAAAGTTTATTTATCCTGATTTAATCAAAATGTTTTACTTAAGTTTAAGCTTAAAGGATGGGATTCTTAAAGCATGTGTTAAGAAAGTAGACATGAAAATTACTGATGAAATTTTATCCATAACGGGACTTATTCCCCAAGTATATTCTAATTTTATTGGTCTATCTATTGATGAATCTTAGAACTATGATCCAACTTGTAACATCCTGCGTATTAATTAAGGACTAGATTAAGTGTTAAGTGAGGTTAATTATAAATTAAAACTTGACTGCTGACGAGACTAATGGATTGTGATGTGTAACTGTGCAGCAGGCTCCGATCCGCGTTCCCCACTCACTCTTCGCGTTTCTAGGAGTATATGGGCTGAAGCCCTTAACCACTTCTCCATTTACTCCAAATTTCCTCAAGACTTTCCATCTTCTCCTACTTCTTCTCCTTCTTCGTTCTTCTTCGTTCTTCTTCTTCTCTGCCCCTTATTTTTTTGTAACTTTGCGGTTGTGGTGAAGTGGAGAACCCAAGATTCCCACTCTTGGTGTGGAGCAATCGTTCGAGTGGAAGAAGAACAGCTTCCTGTTCCCAAGCTGATTAAAGGGTGCGACTGTGTTCGAGGGAGACTGAACAAGAGAGAGAGTGGTGGACGAAGCAAATAGGACAGCAGACCAACGCTGAAAACAGAGGAACTTCTTGGAGTCTCTTTAGTTGGTAGGGGCTTATCTTATATCTTAAATGCATGGGTTATGGACAGGTTTCGGGTGTTGATGACTTGTTGATTCTGGTGATTTAAAATGCATTGGTAGGTGTGTTTTGATTGAGTAAGGGATATGTGATGCCCGGATGCATGATGACTAGGAGTTGGGTAATGCATATCAATTTCTATCCATGAAATGCATGCTAATAATCTTGAGAATGTTGAATGATTGCATGAGGAGAATGTGTTAAAATATTGTTGATGATTACCGTGTGATTTATGTGAAATACAGGCTACTATGAATCTAAATGTTGACTGCATGTGAGGAAAGATTAACTTACTGAGTTTTGATAATGTCTAATACCGATTGCATATGATGCATGTATTGTTGAGTAAAAGGTCGAGTGTGTGAAATCTGTGTTTGTATGATCATTTCGTGTGTGGTTATATATGTGGTGCATGAGGTGCATGAGTTAATAGTGTGGAAGTGATTTACCGATTCTGTTCTTAATCTAATAACAATACTTTGCATGAGATACATTGGTAAGAATGCTGAGAGCATGTAGTGTGTGACACTACCATTTGAAGCGGTAATTATATGCATGAGATGCTGTTAAAGACCTTGAGTGGGACTCAAGGCAAGCCGACTGAGTGGGACTTAGGGCTGCCCGTAACACTGCCGTTGACGCTGAGAGTGTTTGTGTTACAAGTGAGGGCAAACGGTTTGGTACCAGTAAAACGACCGAGTCAGCTGGGAGCTGAATAAAAGGCTGAGAGCCTATGTTGCAACAATAAAAACCAATAATACGCGAGTCAGATCCGATTGAATGAACCTGTGTACGTGTATAATTGATGCTGACTGTGATGCGATTGTATGTATATGTGTTAGTGTTATTGAGAATAATATGTGCATATAGCCGAGAGATAACTAGGTAGATTCCGATTGAAAGATGCCTTGTGTGTGTTTCTATTGAATGGTACTGTATATGTTATTGATTGTTGCTATGGATATATATATATATATATATATGTTATTGCATGATTGAGGAATAATCCGAGTCAGTATCTATCATTTAGTATTTAAGATACTCACCCCTACTGTGGCTATATTTCAGTGGACATTACACGAGACGATGAATGATGGAGGAGCTACATACCGTGTGGGGTGCTTGTGTACTGTGGAAATATATATATATATATATATGTATATGCTGTATATAAGGTTTTATCATAGCCTTGGCCGGCTCTTAAGTTGGTCTTTTGCCTAACTGTATCAGAACTGAACTCTCTCTCGGGATGAGAGTATGATCATGTGCATGTAAATATTTATATATATAATACTATGTGTTCATCTTGTGCTGTGTGTGAATGTCCAAGTGGTATACGTTGCACTCTACTAAGCATGTAGAGCCCGCATGATTCTGAATAAATAGGAGCTAAGTTAATCCTGTGTAAGGCGTGATGAGTGACCTTCTTCCGAATGAATAAAGGTTGGGCCAACTCCGAGTGGAATATGCCCATTAAAATCGTTTTCGAGGTAAGTTAGTCAACATGTTATGGAGCGAGAGATTTATTAGATACAACCCTCCGATTGAAGGGTATTTAGATGTTTCCGAGTGAAAGTTAACCGAGTGAATGTTTTTCCCGATGGTTGAATTGACAATACGATTTTGAGTGGAGCCTGTAGTAGTGAACTTATTAGAGGGAGTAAGATCTGGATGATACGGAGTAGATTTTAGTCTAACAAGGTCTTCCGCATGGAGAGGAGTTAGTATGTATCCCGAGTGGTGAAGAGTTAGAGCATTTCCGAGTGAGGGAAGTTATACAATCCTTTAAGCGAGATTTGACTTAGTGAGGGAACCTTAGTGCGAAGTAGACTACATTTCTCGAATGATGGGTTTGGAAAACACTCCCGACTGATATCTGGCTGAGGAGAGTACTCCGAGTGAGAAAGGAGGTATAGACCCCGAGTGAAGTGATCGGGGGGGAGTCATCTCCCGAGTAGTTTTTACCTGTGAACTCTAAGGCTAGAATTGGATATGTTGAATGAACTTCCGAGGGAAGCGTGAGTGCAAAGACTTTCCCGAGTGAATCTGGACTCCATTCCGAGTGGGAAACTATTCGAGTGTATGCGTCGCTTCAGTGAATAAATCCTTGCTCTAGCGAGTGTAGCCGCTTATGTATTTTCATCCGCTGACTCTCGTAGTTGGAGCTACGTCTTGCTAATGCGTAATATTCTGACCCGACCTTCTCTTTTCTGAGTCGGATTTCTACTCTTCTTAACCTTCAATTGCTTATTTTGCCCTGAACACCCTGTGATCTTTGGAAAAATTTTTTTTCCCGACTCGAGCTGCTGTTATCTAAACCGGGTTGTTTCACAACTGATGCTAGAACCTCTCTTTGGTGGGAAGATCATGAAACCCATAACTCTAGAACTGTTGGTAGGCTTTCTTTAGGATGATAGACTATTTCATTATTAGACTATTACATTATTGCTTGGCTAAGATTCTTGTTCCTAGAAGTGGAAATTATGCTTTGGTTGAAGAAATAGACGTCTTGATTCTTTAGACTATGGTTAATGAGCGTCCTATAAATCGGTTAGATATGATTAAAACCCATATGGTTGAAAGTAAAAACCAGTCAAAACTTCTTTATGTTTTTCTTTTAACCAAGTTATTCAAGGAATTTTACATTGATTTAAATAGAGAAGTTAAAGAAAAACTATCTTTCAAAAATGAGATGGCAGCGACACAATTGGCAAAAATAAGAATTTCTCAATATGTTAGTGTGTGGGACTTTAATCCTCGACCTCCTTCTCATGATCCCCCTTCGAGACCAGCACCTCAAGACCATGGCAATGCTATCCTTGAAGTCGTTCTATGCTTGAACGATCAACTTGATAGGTTTAAAGCTCGCTTTGATATTCTTGAAGAGGGACAACAAACTCTTCTTGCTCATTTGGATAGCCTTCAAATTAATCCTCCCTACCATGCACCTCCTCCACCTCACATGGACTAGTTCTTGTTTTTCATTGTGATTTCTTGTTTTGGATTATACCTTGCACTCGTTTATTTTGATGAATTGACTTATGAATATGATTGCATCTTGAACTTAATTTTTGGTATATGGTGGTATATGGTTCTTTTTGATAATGACAAAGGGGGAGAAATTATGATGATATGCTTGATATACTTAGAGAAAATATGATGATAAAACATGATGATATGCTCAAAATGCTTGGAGAAATTATGATGATGTGCTTGATATGCTTGGAGAAAATATGATGATAAAATATGATGATATGCTTGAAATGCTTGGAGAAAATATGATGGCATGCTTGATATACTTGGAGAAAATATAATGATATGATATGCTATGAGAAACTATGATGATATGGGAAAATATGAGAAAATATGATGAAATGAAATGATATAGTCATAATGTTGTATGATGATAATATGAATATGATATGTTATGAATTTGATGATATAAATGATTTGATCTATACTAATCTAGATTTGAGATTTATTGAAATGAGAAAATAAGTTGTCTTTAAAATATCATTTTCCCTATCATCAATAAAGTTTTTGTCATTATCAAAAAGGGGGAGAATTAATAAGTAAAGTTCTTATAATCCATGTTTTGATGATTCCAAAAATGTTTTTCAAAAGGTTAAATGACATAAGAATTTCAAATCAGTACTCTCGTAGAGGATTAAGCTAATTGATTAGGCACAAGGAAATCAATTAAGCTATTCGATTAAGCCTAAGAGATAAATTTTAAATTATTTGAAAAAGAAGTGATCGATTTAGATAATCGATTAAAAGGAGGTAATCAAATAAGGTAATTGATTAAAATGAACCTGGACTAGTTTTAATTAAAATAGAATGTTGCTAATTGATTAAGGTAATCGATTAAGATGAATCTGGATGTGTTTTAATTAAAACAGAGTATTGCTAATTGATTAAGGTAATTGATTAAGATGAATCTGGATGTGTTTTAAATAAAATAGAACGTTGCTAACTGATTAAGCTAATCGATTACACTGCGTATTTTGACTGATTCTCAGCTTTGCTAAACTTAAAGGATACTTTCAAGGGAATCAATTTGAAAATTCTCAGATTACAATGACTAGTTATCTACTAGAAACACTATAAATAAAGGCCTAAGACTTCATTGAAAATCATACATATGCATTGAACTTTCTTACTCTCTCTTTCATATTTTCAAGAAGCAAAGCTTGATAAATTTTTCTGCTCTTTTAATCTTCATATTTTGCTCTAGAAGAGAGCTACATTCTTGTGAGTTAAGTTAATCTCCTTTTGTGCTTTGATTTTAAAATTTGCTCTATCAAAAGAGAGCTAAAGTTTTTGATCAATTTTCTTTCTACGATTATACTTTCTAAATCCGCTCTATCAAAACATAGCTACATTCTTTAAGTTGATCATATTGTGTTTACACTTTAAATCTCCTATTCTACTCTATCAAGGGAGTTTTTATTATAGCTTTAAATTTGCAAAATTTGCTCTACAAAGAGAGCTGTATTTCGTGATTAATATCATGTGTTTTCTTCTCTTATCGTGTTTCATATATTCATTATAAGAGGAGTTAAAAGGTTTTGTGTTTTTACTCATTCACAAATTAGGTTGAAGCATTATAACAAAGGCAAGGTTGTAGCCTTTGGGGTTGTTGTTGGATAAAAATTGTGAGAAGGATAAAAGAGTGAGGGATAAGTTCTTGGTAGAGAAATCAAGAGACTTTTATTGGCTCATCTTGTAAATCTCAAATTCTTATTAGTGAAAAATCGCATGTAAGTTTACTTAGGGCCTAGACATAAGGGATCCAAACCAGGATAAAAATTTGAGCGTGTCATTATCTCTCTTCCCTAAGTCTATTTAATTTTGAGTTATTTATTTACTTTATTTACTTGCTTTGATTGCTATTATTCATTTATTAATATACTAATTTCTTTATTTTTCTAATTAAAGCAAAGTAAAATTGAGATAAAGTTTTTATAAGGCAATTAATTTTAAAAGTCAATTCACCCCTCCTCTTGAATTATTGCGGCCACTTGGTTGACACGAGGGTCAAAGGATTTGATCCTGTCGTGATCTCGCTCAAGCAAGCTAGGCCTTGCTTAAGCAAATTTTGAAAGAATTAATTCTTCCTTATTTTCACTCAAGTGGGTTAGGTCTCGCTCAAGCAAATTAATGAGGATTTGTTTCTATGGTGTTTTCGCTCAAGCGAGGGTGTCTCGCTTAAGCGATTTAATTCTGTTTTGCTTTTGGACTATATCCACTCGAGCAAACGTGGCTCACTCAAGCAAAATTAAGGGTTTGATACTTTTCTATTTCTCACTCAAGCGAGTTTGAGCTCGCTTAAACAAATGTTCGTGGTCTCGCTCAAGCGAATGTGGCTTCGCTTATGCGAGATGACCTGAAACTAATTTTCTCCATTCTTTTCATTATTTTTGGGCCTTTTCTCATATCTTCATATATGAGACTAGGTGTATGCTCTGTATACACATTTTTTCTTCCACTATAAACTCAATTATTTGGTATACACATTAGGGCGATTTATTTATCAATCCAATTTACAAATTCTTTAACTTCAGTCTTCGGTTTTTTATGGTCCGGGTCTTGATGTAATTTTGGGTGTTCGAACTTTTAAAACACGAAAAAATTTCCTTCTATTTTTATTGATTTAATTATATTAATTAAATTGGGATTTAGGTCCAAGAAATTGGGGTCTGACAATAGTGGCATTGTCTTGATGGGTAATGATACCCAATGTAAAATTGTAGGAATATGTACTATTTAGATCAAGACTCTTAACGGTGTTGTCAGGACTCTTTCCAAAGTTTGCTCTATTCCTAACTTAAAGTGGAATCTAATTTCTCTTGGCACCCTAGAATCTCTAGGGTGTAAGTATTCAATTGAAGATGGAGTTCTAAGGGTATCAAAATGTGCCCTTGTTTTATTAAAAGCTAACTGTGTTGGTAGTTTGTATATCTTGCACGGATCTATAGTGATAGGTTTAACAACTGTTTCATCTTCTATGTCTAATAATAATGTCACTAGATTATGGCATATGTGCCTGGGCCATATGAGCGAATAAGGCACGCACCTTCTGAGCAAGCAAGGTCTTCTTAGTAACAAGGCATCGATAAGTTAGAGTTTTATGAACAATGTGTTTTTGGGAAGCATAAAAGAGTCAGCTTCTCCACTACAACTCATTTAACAAAAGGTATTCTTAATTACATTTATTCTGATCTTTAGGGACTTTCAAAAGTTCCTTCTTTAGGAGGATGTCATTATATGATGACTATCATTGGTGATTTTTCCCAAAAAGTCTAGGTTTATTTTCTGAAGAATAAAATTAAGACTGTTAGAACCAAGTCTGTTTTTAAAGACTTTGGAGAAATGAAAAATTATTTTAGACCCCAAGATTTATTAATGACATACATGAAGGCCTTTAATTAAATAAAGTCTGTTTAAATGTTATTTAACTTTTATACTTGAGTGTTTCAGAATACAAAGTCTATGATGCAAGAGTTAAAATTTAAAGGGGAAGTCCATCAATTTCAAGCAACCAAATTTGTATGGGACTTATTCAAATTTGTTCAAGTCTGTTCCAGACTTAAGTCTGTATTGAAGACAACGCTTAAAGGAAGTTTGCCTAAGTGTGTATGCCCCAGACTTGGGTCTGTTGAGTCACATTCTCCAAACAAATCATCATTCAGACTCAACATCTTTCTCTCACATCATCATCCATTCAAGTTTCAAGACTTCAGACTCAGACTCATTCTTTAAAGAAAAGGTCTTTGCTTCCATATCTTTTTATGCAAGGTTGTTTCAATACAAAACTCCTCCAGTCTGTCAAAGCCTGTTCCTATCATAAAAATAAACAACAAAACAAATTCTCTTAAAGGAACAAAGGCTCGCATAGGAAAAAATTGATGAAGCTACTCTAAACATTTCACAAAGCTGTCAACACACTGTGCTCAAGTCAAAAGGCTTCAAAAGGTTAAACAAGATGCTCTATGTCTTACGTTAGACAAAAGAGAACAAAAAAGAGACTTTTTTTTTGCACGATTCGAGGCAACCTTTTTTTATGTAATTCTCATTTATAGACCAAGCATACCTTGTCCTCTTCTCTGCTTTCATGCTCCAACGGATCCAAACGGCCACCTCTTTACCAAGAAACAATAACGGTTACTTGCTGAAGATGGCAAAGTGAAGAGACTCGGTCTTTGGAGTAAAAATATTGAAGATTCAAAAACACAAAAAAAGAATATAGAACTTGAATACATATGTTGTAAAATACTACTACTTACAGTCTCTCTCTGTTTTTAGCATAATCTTTGTTGTACTGAGACACCCCGGAATTTAGGGGAAAATTTTTCGCGTTTTTATAATTCATACATCAATGAAAAGAAACAAGTGGTGAAGCATTTAACATAACACCTGGATCTATAATAAACCACTCCCATATATGAAGATATGAGAGGGTGAGTTCAAAATATTATTTTATAATAACTTTTCTAATTAAAAATAGCGGAAGATTTAATTAATTGATTTTCAAGAGAAGGAATTTCATGAAAACATGGGATGTAGTTCATATAGCCTAGAGGTCCATTATATACTCATTAATACCTTTAAAGCAATGTTTAGAGAAGAAATAATGCATAGGAAACAAAATTCATTTAAAATAACAAATATGAGGATCAGTGGGCCACTCGCTCAAGCGAGAATCCCATTCGCTTGGGTGAGCCAGCGTAGGCACGCTTGGGCGAGGCAAGGGGAGACTGAGTGAATGAAATAATTTGCATCAGGGGTTCCTCTCGCTTGAGCGAGCCCCATCTCGCTTGAGCGAGATGCAAAGGAAATCCTAGAGCGGGCCAGCGAGGCACTTGAGCGAAAGGAGGAAGGGTGCATCAGATGCCAATCTCGCTCGGGCGAGCCATGTCTCGCTTAAGCGAGATTGCTCCAGAACCGTTGGTAACTCTCTGGCCGATTTTCGCTTGGCAAGGCATCACTCGCCTGGGCGAAAATGGTCCAGAGGCTAACCTCTGATTCTGTGACAATTTCGCTTGGGCGACACATATCCCCCGCTCAGGCGAAAACGGTCCAGAAGCCACCCCTGATTCTATCAACAATCTCGCTTGGGTGAGATGGCCATCCGCCTGAGCGAATTCGGGCCAGAAGCGAATCCCCTATTTCACAACGATCTCGCTCGAGTGAGATTCTCACTCGCTTGAGCGAGTTCTGCAGAACTTAGGCAGAAAACGTGAAATTGCATACCTAACACACAACCTACCATACCAAAACTCAATCTACTGCAATTTATTTAATTCCTACGTGATTTACACATTATATGACACCTTTGGAACTTGCCTCATTCACCATTAACTATTAAAATCCATTCTAATGCATGGAATTATAAGGAATCCAACACACCAATTCATATAATCAACAAAACCTAAATCTTTGCATAAACTTTCATTCTTTCATAAAATTGGGCAACATTTAACATGCTTTATAAAGTGGTAGAAATACACATACACACATTCACACATCCATTCATTAAGTTCAACATCATCAAGCATCACAATTTTGTTCTTTACATCATTTAGGTCATGAATGAAAATTAGCCTTACACACACAACCAATTTTCTCCCATAACTTCCAAAATCATTAACTATTACAAAATTGAGTACATAAACACCATATACTCCACAAAACGATTTTATGCCGGCCAAGGCTCACACATTCCCATTCCATATTTACCTTCTTCAAACTCGACCTCCAAAATGGTAGGATTTAAGTCATACCTACATTAACTTTAAAAATAGCAACGAGGAGGTGAGTAACATAATCCAAATAAATTAAAGTCATACATTATGATGAAATACATGTATACTTGTTCATATAACATATCTTACATGTAACACCCTAATTTAATAAATAATTAAGAACCAATACGGGGAAAATTTTTCCAAAATGTAAGTAAACCAAATAGACCATAAGGCAACTGGATCGCAAATGGGATAGTAGGCAAGGAAGGGCAAGCACCCAGTCGGACTCAGCGGAGCACAGTAGTTCATCCAGTTTACTCAGTACTCCCTTCGCTCAATAATCAAGAGGAACCGGGCACAAGAAATAGGGGAGGAAGGCAGGGGAAATGAGAGGTCATCCACACGCATGGCATTCGGTGGAAGGGACAAGGTAAATAAAAGAACGATTAACACGTATAACAGTTGGAGGAGGAAGCAAGGCAAGAAAAAAAACAAGAGCATTCATACGTATAGGGTATTTTACAGAAAAACTAAGACTGGGGTTGGTTTGTTGGATTTAAGGCAGCACACCAGCGCCTGGGCGGATTGCACAACATCATGGGCTCGCTCAGGCGAGGCCTGATACCGCCTAGGCGGGGTATGATAATGCAACAGCGGATGGAGGGAAATTCTAAAAGAGGAACTCTTCCACGAGTAACACTGGTCACTCATTAGGAGGAAATAGATAAGGGGAAGATGTTAATACATTCACACGCGTAGCACTCGATAAAGGGGCGGAGTTCGAATCATCCTACCTGGCTAGGCGGGGTATGTTTGTCTTGGGCGGACTCCAGGGCGAAGGTGACCCGCTCAACCGTTGTCTCACACCGCCTAAACGATGTGTGACAATGCAACATCAGACGTGAAACTCTTCAAGTAAACCTTACATTAGCGTCTATTCGTTCCTACGGACTGACCCCTTTCTCAGAGAACGCTGGTCGTTCAGCTTTGGAGGACAGGCAAGGGAAGAAGAAGGGAGATGTACATATGCAGGGTAGTTTGTGGAGGAAGGAGGAGCCTGAACTTATTCCGCCCAACTCAACTAATTATGACAACGCCTGGGCGGACTCAACCACAACGCCCAAATCAGGGGGGGGTCAACACCGGTGTTGGGGTCACGTTAGCTCCACAATGGAGAGGAAGGATAGTGGGACGGTATCACACTCTGACTTTTACTTGCTTCAGCGCGAGTCCTTCTGCTTGGGCGGACTGCTCTAGCACTTGGACGGGGTATGACTCCGCCCGCGGGAACCCAGCATAAGTCTTCCTAGTCCGCACTCGCTGGAGCGAGGGACTCCACTCGGTTTTTCACTAGTCTTTCGTTCTTCCCTCATTCGAAGCATATTTGAACTCTATATTTCCTCTCCTTAACCCCAAACTTATTCCTACTGCCTATCCGTAGCCACACCGGCCTCTTACGCTCGCAAGACATACTCAGGCGTCCGTACTTATCATTCAATACCTTCCGCAGCACAATATAATGCACAACACACACATATATATATATAGTTAGGAAACATCTAAACAATTACAACCACAACATGCCCCTTCTGTCCGGAGTGTTCAAGTTTCGTAAATAAAACCCAAAATTAACACAAGCCGGCCAAGGCTTCTTCTAAAACATTTAAATACGACTAGCACACGGTACATATATATATACACACGATCCATAATGCTCAACTACTCTGCTCCACACCCGGCTCTTCCTTCATTCTTCATTCCGAGAGACGTTCACTGAAATATGACCACTGCAGGGGTGAGCTTTTACATGTAAAATGATACTCACAGACTCGGTATCAGCGTCAGTACACGCTCCTGCAATCATTCAACCTTTCTCAAGTAACCAAGTTCATGCAGTTCAAACAACATTCGTAACACACATAATACACAGAGTTTATTCCACATCCATATATATTCATGCCCACGGAGTTCCTACGCACATCTACATTCATGCATTCAAAATCATACACATATACATACATAGATTTATACATCACCACAATCGGCCTTATTTCTATATGCATGCCTGCGGATCCGAATTGGGTAAAGACTCTCAGTTACGGTCCCATTTTCTTCTGGCCCCTCGTCCCTCAGCTCTTACCAGGTGGCACCGGCCTCCCACGGCGTCTCGAGACTCTCTTCTCTAGCTCCTACGGCTACCACGAGCACTATCGGGATCTAGCCAGGGTTGGTAACTGGAAGTCGTTCCCTTGGGGTTCTTGACCTTCTATGGGTCGCCCCACTCTCACTCATGCAACTAACACATTCATTAATACACATCATCACGCCACGAACACCTTCTCCGTAGTCATTAAGCAAAAATGGATTTCCCCACACTACTCGTAATCATTCAGTCAATCACACCAACGCATGTTACAATCGGTCATCAGACTAACAACATTGAACAAACCAATTAAGGGCATGCACATACATATTTTCCATAGTGACAAGAAAATAGATCCATGCATATCACTCATCATTATCATCCACTAACAGGCTACACCATCCCCATGAAATCACTATCAAAATCTTAAATCATGCATCAATTTTAATGATTATAAATACATGCACACACACACACCCACACTCAGCAGTATGTTCATCCGGTACCGTCCGTAGACCATGCATTCGACATGCAAGCGCCCCCTACCTTTAGAAGAACCTCAGAAACCTTTCCGTTCTTGTCGTTGGGTCCGATGTCCTTCTCCTGGTTCGTTCGGTCTTCCTTGGCCTCGTCGTATCCTGTGCCTGAATCTGGGATGGAGTGTGGTTCGTTCTCCAGTACTGAAATCAAGATCTCCAGGAGCGAAGGGTGAGATAGGGGAAGAAGGAGGATGGAGACGAAGAGAGAAAAGTAGAGGATGAAGTGACGGAGGAAGGAATCTGAAGGAATAGTGAGTGTGTCCTTAATCACAGGCTTACGTTATTATTTATATATGTATATGCGTACGAGTAAGAGAAGAGTGGGATGGGAGAGTGTGAGCCCAGCAGCCACGCGCACTCCACCCCCATCCCCTGACCACCACTATTTTTCATATTTTAAAGGCTTAAATCTACTTGGTTATATATATAATTAACGGTTATTTTCTTTTTGAAATTAAGTCTTAATGGTTTAGTCTTTATTCGGCATTTAGTTTCAAAACTGGGATGTTACAGTTCTCCCCCACTGAAAAAGAATTTCGTCCCCGAAATTCAATCGGTAACTTACCACAAATACCTAACTCAGAAGATTGCTGTTTACTTACCACGCGGCTGTGTTTCCACAAGCAGTCACCGACTGAACCACAATTTCACTCGGAGAAGATTTATCACCCAAGCGGTTTACTGACCGCACCAAAATTTTTAGTCGGTAAAACAAAAGGTCAGGCCCTACCTGATTACAACTTCATTAGAGGATTTAATATATTTGGGAGTTTAAGTTAAAACGTACATTTTATTCCATTTCAACTCAGCCAATTCATTACTAGCAGGCACTTCCTAATTACTTGGCCGCTCGGCCCCGTGCTCTCAACACCGACTGGTGTATTTACACCCTCGATTTCCCAGACTCAAATGAGTCATTCGGTATAACTACAACTCACACAGGGTACAAACCCAAAATTGTATCACATGTATACGTGATGGGGGGTTAATCATCTAGTTGGGAGTAATCTAATAGGTAAACAACATCACCGACCCCCAAAAACACCCACTCCTTACCAATTCCTCTCGGTTTAAACACTCGGGTTTTCAAAATCTGACCACAAGATTTCTTCCTTACACCCGAATGAACGCTCAAAAGGGCTCCCATGTGCTCCAGTCAGTACCATTTGCTAGGGTTTAATTCGCACAGGCACTACGCTCGGCGTGGAAATCCTAGGTTCCTCCCCATGCTTCTGGCAAAACTCACTCACTCGGAGTCTCATTTTTGTCCAGAAGGACTTTTCTCCGGGAAAATCACTCGGTTGGACATCACAAGGGCATTAAAAATTCTACACTCGGCATCTTTCTTCGTAGAGCCATCCCGTATGGTTTCATTTTACACGGAAGTGATACACTCTGAGACACACTTCTCGAATCTCCCCTTACTCAGAATGTTTCGCTCGGATACTATCCTCTTAACTTAGTAATGGCACTCTCTATGAGGTTATACTCGGAACACTCTAGTCCTCACTCAGCAATGCTTCCTCATAAGATTTCACTCGGAATTATCCCCAATTTTACACACTCGGGATACACTAATCCCTTCCCAAGTAAACCCTCACTGTGTAATTTAGTTTGGTTTAAGGTCCTGTTTTCCTCTTTAGGCTTACAATACCACTCGGTTATTCCTATAAAAACTTACAACTTCAGTGACAGATTGACCGCCTTTCTCATCCCAGTAATTAACCAACTTTTTAGTAGCTAATCCATACCCGACGTCCTCTAATCCACTCGGAGGCAGACATACTAAGGTCAAACAACTCCCTATCTTCATTCTGATACATAACCATATAATACTCACTTAATATAACTCTCATAATCACTCAGGACTGCCTGAAAGACTCACCACCACCATAAGCAGTTACAACTTCACCTGCCTGACTCATGAATTGCTGCATCCAACTTATAGGATGACGTCTCATTCCTATAGGGTTACAACAGTTACATGGTCACTACAATGTGTACGCTGCCACATCGCCCATGGCAGGAAGAGTCACCTCAGAGCAACGTTCCTCACACGAACCAGACTTCACCCAATTAATACAAATTCACACGGTGGTTAATGGCAGTTCACACATAAGTAATACACCCACGTTAACATCACGCATCACATAGGGTACATCACGTATCAATAATCATGAAAATTATTCAGCACTTCTGTAAAACAGTTGATGGTAATACAACAATCGGCTCCTAGCCAATACCGAGTAATCATTTCCTCTAATCCTATTCAACACAAAATCATGGCTCGGATTAAATTCTCAATCCCCAGCAATGTGATGACATCACTCATTCAGTTTCATGCAATTCATTCAGGTTTAAGCAATTCACAATCACATATGTTATAACACACCATAAGCTTCAGCAACAACACTAATGTACATACAGACACTCAGTCAGATGTCACACCAATTATTCATGGTTATATCATTATTTACTACAGCATACATCATAATCATAACACACATTGCACTTGACATATACATACCCCCATCCAATCAGATTTACCCAAATCAATTCCTAACTACGTTAAGGGTTTCATTCACAATATCATATTCACACATTCACATAGTTCACACTGAGCTCATTTATTCTCATAAGTGTACGCACAGTCATTCAATCAGAAATTGTACTTATAACATGCATTCATCCAGTCGGCAAATCAGATGTATACGATGTGTTCACCAGGAGTCCAACTCCAATGCACTCGGCGTTTGCCTTGGGTCCAACCCAAGGACTTCCATTAAGCATCCAATGCTCATGCTCCAAGCATGGCCTCGAGTCCAACTCGGAGGTCTTTTAGGATTAATCTCAGAATCCTCAATATCCCACGCATTCATCTGATTGCCCATTCGGAAGAGCATTCGACGCTGATACACTCCATCACACACAGCTCTTATAAGCTGACTCACAGCATAAGTCACTCGGCATTCTTATTCACACATATATATACATATCCTTTAGACGGGTATCATCACAACGATTCATAATTAATATCTATCATACTATCCGGGGGTTGCATGCATCACTAAGCAGTCATACACAGATCACATATTTCAATCATCAACAACTATCATATTTCGAATATAGAGCAATACATAAAAGCACTTCACCCAGAATCTATCCAAGATAAATATATATCCATCAATCATTCACTTAGTTATCATAGACCAGGAATCAAGACTCTATCATGATCTAATTATTCAATCAGGGTTCACACCTAATCACCTATATCATATATCACGCAAGGTTCATGTGCTAGGTTACAAAATATCCGTCACAATTAGCATTCGGCAGCAATGGTGACTCTCCTATTTTACAAGTATTCAGTCGGTATTCATAGAATTATTAGCATGCATTCGTGGACGGAATCGTACAATCACTAAACAGTTTACAACGCCACAATCCAGGAGTCGCATGCATCATTACGCAATCATAGTGCAGCTACCAACACATCTCACACACAACACATCACATGATAATCATTCAAGCCTCAATGAGCTACTACGTAACTGTTCTACTCGGCTCAACAACTCACAAGGTTAATAAACTATCAGATTTAGAATCCCTAAGGGGTCTTTATTCCTATTGGTCTAGCATTTAGTCATCACTCACTTGGTTTCCTCAATCGCCACTGAGACGCAACCCCAATTTTAACATACTTCCGACCTCACCTTCACTCACTTATTACACACCCAGATTTTCAACCTAGGAACTACAACCCATCCCTTATACTGCAAATCACATACTTCATGTATCATTCATTTATCACAAGTTCAAATTTCTCAACAAGGCACAAGCGTACGACCACACCATTCATAGTCAGCATATACCAATTTCAACAGAGAATCATAACATATATCATCACCCAAGTCATAATTGGACAGGTATCAACATACAATAGAATATCATAAGCAATCTAGGACAAACTGGCATAATACATTCAACCGCCCACAAAGAGTAGGCAAACCTTGGCCATGGACCTTTTGGTCTGCTCTGATACCAAAATGTAACACCCTAATTTAATAAATAATTAAGAACCAATACGGGGAAAATTTTTCCAAAATGTAAGTAAACCAAATAGACCATAAGGCAACTGGATCGCAAATGGGATAGTAGGCAAGGAAGGGCAAGCACCCAGTCGGACTCAGCGGAGCACAGTAGTTCATCCAGTTTACTCAGTACTCCCTTCGCTCAATAATCAAGAGGAACCGGGCACAAGAAATAGGGGAGGAAGGCAGGGGAAATGAGAGGTCATCCACACGCATGGCATTCGGTGGAAGGGACAAGGTAAATAAAAGAACGATTAACACGTATAACAGTTGGAGGAGGAAGCAAGGCAAGAAAAAAAACAAGAGCATTCATACGTATAGGGTATTTTACAGAAAAACTAAGACTGGGGTTGGTTTGTTGGATTTAAGGCAGCACACCAGCGCCTGGGCGGATTGCACAACATCATGGGCTCGCTCAGGCGAGGCCTGATACCGCCTAGGCGGGGTATGATAATGCAACAGCGGATGGAGGGAAATTCTAAAAGAGGAACTCTTCCACGAGTAACACTGGTCACTCATTAGGAGGAAATAGATAAGGGGGAGATGTTAATACATTCACACGCGTAGCACTCGGTAAAGGGGCGGAGTTCGAATCATCCTACCTGGCTAGGCGGGGTATGTTTGTCCTGGGCGGACTCCAGGGCGAAGGTGACCCGCTCAACCGTTGTCTCACACCGCCTAAACGATGTGTGACAATGCAACATCAGACGTGAAACTCTTCAAGTAAACCTTACATTAGCGTCTATTCGTTCCTACGGACTGACCCCTTTCTCAGAGAACGCTGGTCGTTCAGCTTCGGAGGACAGGCAAGGGAAGAAGAAGGGAGATGTACATATGCAGGGTAGTTTGTAGAGGAAGGAGGAGCCTGAACTTATTCCGCCCAACTCAACTAATTATGACAACGCCTGGGCGGACTCAACCACAACGCCCAAATCAGGGGGGGGGTCAACACCGGTGTTGGGGTCACGTTAGCTCCACAACGGAGAGGAAGGATAGTGGGACGGTATCACACTCTGACTTTTACTTGCTTCAGCGCGAGTCCTTCTGCTTGGGTGGACTGCTCTAGCACTTGGACGGGGTATGACTCCGCCCGCGGGAACCCAGCATAAGTCTTCCTAGTCCGCACTCGCTGGAGCGAGGGACTCCACTCGGTTTTTCACTAGTCTTTCGTTCTTCCCTCATTCGAAGCATATTTGAACTCTATATTTCCTCTCCTTAACCCCAAACTTATTCCTACTGCCTATCCGTAGCCACACCGGCCTCTTACGCTCGTAAGACATACTCAGGCGTCCGTACTTATCATTCAATACCTTCGGCAGCACAATATAATGCACAACACATATATATATATATATATAGTTAGGAAACATCTAAACAATTACAACCGCAACATGCCCCTTCTGTCCGGAGTGTTCAAGTTTCGTAAATAAAACCCAAAATTAACACAAGCCGGCCAAGGCTTCTTCTAAAACATTTAAATACGACTAGCACACGGTACATATATATATACACACGATCCATAATGCTCAGCTACTCTGCTCCACACCCGGCTCTTCCTTCATTCTTCATTCCGAGAGACGTTCACTGAAATATGACTACTGCAGGGGTGAGCTTTTACATGTAAAATGATACTCACAGACTCGGTATCAGCGTCAGTACACGCTCCTGCCATCATTCAACCTTTCTCAAGTAACCAAGTTCATGCAGTTCAAACAACATTCGTAACACACATAATACACAGAGTTTATTCCACATCCATATATATTCATGCCCACGGAGTTCCTACGCACATCTACATTCATGCATTCAAAATCATACACATATACATACATAGATTTATACATCACCACAATCGGCCTTATTTCTATATGCATGCCTGCGGATCCGACTTGTGTAAAGACACTCAGTTACGGTCCCCTTTTCTTCTGGCCCCTCGTCCCTCAGCTCTTACCAGGTGGCACCGGCCTCCCACGGCGTCTCGAGACTCTCTTCTCTAGCTCCTACGGCTACCACGAGCACTATCGGGATCTAGCCAGGGTTGGTAACTGGAAGTCGTTCCCTTGGGGTTCTTGACCTTCTATGGGTCGCCCCACTCTCACTCATGCAACTAACACATTCATTAATACACATCATCACGCCACGAACACCTTCTCCGTAGTCATTAAGCAAAAGCGGATTTCCCCACACTACTCGTAATCATTCAGTCAATCACACCAACGCATGTTACAATCGGTCATCAGACTAACAACATTGAACAAACCAATTAAGGGCATGCACATACATATTTTCCATAGTGACAAGAAAATAGATCCATGCATATCACTCATCATTATCATCCACTAACAGGCTACACCATCCCCATGAAATCACTATCAGAATCTTAAATCATGCATCAATTTTAATGATTATAAATACATGCACACACACACACCCACACTCAGCAGTACGTTCATCCGGTACCGTCCGTAGACCATGCATTCGACATGCAAGCACCCCCTACCTTTAGAAGAACCTCAGAAACCTTTCCGTTCTTGTCGTTGGGTCCGATGTCCTTCTCCTGGTTCGTTCGGTCTTCCTTGGCCTCGTCGTATCCTTGCCTGATTCTGGGATAGAGTGTGGTTCGTTCTCCAGTACTGAAATCAAGATCTCCAGGAGCGAAGGGTGAGATAGGGGAAGAAGGAGGATGAAGACGAAGAGAGAAAAATAAAGGATGAAGTGACGGAGGAAGGAATCTGAAGGAATAGTGAGTGTGTCCTTAATCACAGGCTTACGTTATTATTTATATATGTATATGCGCACGAGTAAGAGAAGAGTGGGATGGGAGAGTGTGAGCCCAGCAGCCACGCGCACTCCACCCCCATCCCCTGACCACCACCATTTTTCATATTTTAAAGGCTTAAATCTACTTGGTTATATATATAATTAACGGTTATTTTCTTTTTGAAATTAAGTCTTAATGGTTTAGTCTTCATTCGGCATTTAGTTTCAAAACTGGGATGTTACATTACACAACATCACACATCATTTATAAGCATATCTCACAAAATCAAGTACACATCTACAATTTCATTCATTTGGTTCACCACATGCAAACATAGGGTTAGCATTCACTCTCTTCCCTTTCAATTCTCATCCATCCCTCGCCACTATGGGCTTTCAACTAGGCATATCTTCAGCTATATGCAAATGCTCTTAAGGCTAATGCATATGCACAAAAATTTCTCATCAAATAATACGGATCCGACTGTGGGAAATACAACATTAATTCAATTGTGGGACAAGCATAGGTGTGCTACTATGCCCCTACTGCAGTAGAAAAATTATGTACACATATATCTCAATTTATGCATGCTTACATCCTCATAATTTTTACTGGTACCAAACCACTATCGCCCATCTGTAGCACTAGTCACCCCGTGACTTGCAGATCAACATCGTGGCCTCAAATACCACAAGTGCTATGGGCCCCTCCCAAACACACATCGAGAGAGCCGTGTCCCGTCGGACACCGAGGTAACTCACTCACCATAGAGCTGCCCGCCCACTGGGCCCGCCACATAGGGTGCCTCGTCACCAAACTATGGACAGCTTCGTGACTCACACACCGAGTCATAGGGGAAAAACCATAATACGCTCGTGCACCGAGCCGCCCTCCCACTGGGCCCGCCTAGTGGAACCCCTTAATATTCCACATAGACAGCTATGATATGCCATGGATGCAATGCAAATGCAAATCAAATGCATCCTCACACTGTGCATCCTAGATGCCACTCCACATACACTCATTCACCACCACTTAGTGGATTTTAATATTTTCATCATTCTCAATCATCACCAATTCTCTTTACATTTCATACACATTAAGAGTTAGTGGCATACACATTCATCAATTCAAACATACATCTTCGGGATATCTCTCCTCATGGATTTCAATTCATACATGGTTTTAAACCACCATCACATCTCATTATCATAAACTCATTACAACATCATATCCATTATCCCAAACACATGCCATATAATAATAATCATTCTAAATGCATTCAAATCATAACATCATCACATCATCCATTCAAACAATCATCAACATAATCACATATACATATTTTCACATCAACAATGGATGAAATCATGCATTTAGAGTAGTTACCCCCTCCTACCTCAAGTGAAGTAGTGATCAATGCGGTTTGACGTTTCCGCCTCGTCGATGGGGTCACTTCCTACATCACAATACATTACACAATCAATTTTCTATTTACCCATTAAGACTCAAATACTTATATATTTCAATAACTTGATGTTTATATTATTTTAACTCTCAAACCTCTTTTATTTCATTTTCATCCACCATAACCACCATGGGTTAGGTGCCACCATATATTGTTATGCACTCTATAACCAAACCCTTTCATGGGTTTCTCCATCAATGACTTCCACCAACAAAATATCATCACCAATGACCCTTATTCATCATCACCCACATTTATTATCAACAATAAATGCTCATCTACCTCTATTATACATTTCCCCCAAATTTATGAAGCTAGGGTTTCATAAAATTCCAACAACCATCATAAATACTCTTCTCCTTCCAACCATAAATGCATTCACCTTCATTACTTCCCCAAGAAATCTTACTCTTATAAAAACCCACCTTAAAACTCATGCATTAAATGCTCTCTATATACTTCTATGTTCATGCATGACTCTCCCAAGTCACAACATTACATAATACCAACATCAATCCACCCAAAAATAGTTAAAGAGCTTACCTCACACCCAAAATGAAAATGGGCTTCCAAGGGGAGGTAGGCCACACGAAAATGAGGGAAGAAGAGGAGGAAGGATTCAGCTTCAATAATCTCCTTCCTAGTTCCTTGAAAACGAAAATGAGAGGGGGAGTTCACCACTCAAAGCTAAGGCTTAGAAAGAAGAGGAGGGAATGAAGAAGATTATGATGAAGAGGAGAAGAAATAAAGTGCATATGCCCAACAACTTCAGCAAACACACGTGAATAGGAAAGGAAAAATTGCGGTTTTCAATTTATTTTAAATCCCATTTATTAAAACTCCATCGTTTTATAACTAACAGGTTCTCAGTTTGGGCTCAATATTTCATCTAAAAATTATTCCGAATACACATTCGGACTCCCAATATCATTCTCAATAGCCCTGACCAATATCATCTCATTTCGAGATACTTGGTCCGACACCCGTACCTCAACCGGGCTCATTTTCAGCTTAACCGGTTTCCATAAGCCACCAGAAATTCCCAAAATGCTCAATTTAATTATTCTTAATAATTTGGGATATTAAGTAATTCACACACAAATTCCTAATATTTATTCTGTTAATTAATTCGCTCATTTTAAAATTTGGGATGTTACATGTACCATCTCTCATAAATCTCTTTGTACTTTGACAGGCTTGGTGTGTTACCAGACTTAGTTTTTTGTGGGAATCAGTGTTTGGCTTGAAGAGGCTTTTGAAAGAATACTTAGGTTGTGAGCTAGGAGTGGCTTATTGAAAGAATACTAGGGAACTAAGCCAGAAGTGGCTGGAGTCAAGAATACTTAAGGTATAATAGGTGCTATGTTTGTAAAGGTCTTTTACATAGTGAAAAAGCCTTCAGAATGAAGGGACTGGATGTAGCTTAACATTTGTAAGTGAACCAGTATAAATTCCGGTATGCAAATATCTCTATCCATTCTCTTTGTTTAAGTCTGAAATTGTACCTCAAGTCTGCTGCCATCCCCTACGTAAAAAGGTTCCAAAGTTTTTTTTAAAAAAAGGCTACAAACTTATTCAACCCCTTCTAAGTCTGTCTTTGAACCTTCAATTGGTATCGATCTTATCCTTTGGGTTGAACACTCTAACAAGTGTAATGGATAAAGATCCATAGCAGCACCTCAGCAAGATCATCTAGTAGCTGAAGGTTCCTCAGTAAACAGACCACCAACTTTCCTTGGCAATTTCTTGGAATTGACAGAACTGAAAGGATGGCTTTCAACATTAGACCGTGAATTGCACTATGTAACAAGAATTCACGTCAAGACTGATTGACCAAAACACTTCCAAAATTTAGCGTGTATAGCAATTTCTAATGGAAATAGCGAATGACCAATGGAATTGTGTTGTGCATCAAAAATTTTAACGCTGATTGCTTATATCTATTGTATCTTTTTCCGCACAAAAGTAAAGAAATGGAAGGTACAACAATTCTGAACAATTAATATGCAATTTCAATCTGCAAAATAGAATGGCAATTATCTTAGTGTGCTGGACTACAAAAAAAAAATTCCTAGAAGTAAAACTATAGAATGGAATCCAACACTCTTAAAATTGGGCTAACACACATCACTTAAAATGAGGCAATAAGAATTTGAGCTTTTTATACCAATTAAAGGGATGATCATTAATGGTATGGAATCAACACTTACTACAAACAACATTAAAGAATTTGCCTTGAACAATTGAAGAAGCTCCAAAGTGCACTACCTACTTAGTTTTGGCTCTATAATTTACATGCATTTATCATGGCATTTGAACAAGGCTAAAACTGATTTTTTTTAATGGTGCAAGACTAAGAAACTAGAGTAAAATGACAACTCAAATTTTGAAATTTAAAGAACTCAACACAAAATGCATAAAATTAAAGAAGAAAATCAAAAGAAGAAAGATGGCACCTTAGACATTTGATACCACATGATATAGCCTAGTCTTCAATCTTGTAGGGCAAGAGGGATGGATCTAGCTATCTTTCTTCAAAGACCAAGGAACAAATTCAAAAGCATGGAGGAGGTAGAAGATGTAATTGGAAGGTTAATAATGGAAATAAAATGGATTGGATGGATATAAAGGATTGGACACCACCTTAGGAGAAGGATAAGTCCTACTCGCCACTCTAGGGGATGAGAGCCTAGAGATAAGAGCTTACTAGAAAGGAAAACTCACTCTAGCCTAAAGGAGAGATAATGCACTTACTAATTCATAAAAATATGTATATTCTTCAAAATGTAAGGTAATGAGTACATTTAGAGCAAGCCTTCATATAGGAAAGGGAAATGCACTTCCCTCATGGGCTTCTTCTAGTTCCTAGGCCTAATTAGTCAAAATAAGAAAAGAATGGCCCAAATACAAGCCCAAACATAAAGTACAAGCTCAAAAGTAGCCTAATGACCATGCAAGGCCTAAATCCTATTTCTAAAATATGTGAAGCCGTAGAATACACTTAAAAAACCTATTTCTAACAAATATTACATGAAAAATATGAAAAGGTCTTCAAGTGGTTCTCCTTAGGCTTAGGCCCATGAAATGTAGTAAAAAAGGTAGCTAAGGTTTGTTGGGTGATGATTTTGGCTTTCTTTGTCCTTGCCCTTGTCAAGAGTTCTCTATAAAGCTCCAGACCCTTGTCTAGGGTATTGATGGGATCTTCCCTACTTATGCCCTTATTACTACGCTTACTAGAAGGACAGGATGAAGTTGTTCATCAAGTCCACCCAATACAGTCTATGGGGAATCATCACTAATGGCGATAATCCTCCACCAGTTGATGTTGATGGAAAAATATAGTTCAAAGATCTATGTAAAAGCTAGATTCCTTATTATTTTTGCACTTAACAAGTCTATATACAGCAAGGTATTTAATTACAAGATAGCAAAAGAAGTTTGGGATTCACTTCAAAGAAACTACGAAGAAACCTCCAAAGTGAAAAGGTCCAAGAAGATATGGTTGACCAAATAGTATGACAATTTCAAGATGGAAGAGTGTGAATCCATCAATTAGATGTTTGGAAGATTCCAAACTCTATTGAACAAGCTACAAACTCTTGAGGCAACCTTGTCTACAAAAGACATAAATGTCAATGCTAAATGCTCTGCCCTGGAAGAAGCAAGGGACCTTAGTGTTAGCCCAGGTGGCCTCTAGGAAACTCAAGAGGGGGGTGAATTGAGTAGTTAGGAACTTTCTCACTAATAAATTTCTCCTCTAAAAACTCAATATGCAATGATATGTAATTTGAATAATAATGCTTAAGACATAAAGAGTTTAAGGGTTAGAGAAGTGTAAACAGAGATTTATACTGGTTCGGCCAACCACTGCCTACGTCCAGTCTTCTCAAGACACCCTTGAGGAAATTCACTATAATCAAATCCCTTGATTACACCACAATGGGGACTCACACCCCGATCACAAATGCCTTAGATGCTACACCACACCCAAGCACATCACCCTTGGATGCTTCACCACATCCAAGAACATCACCCTTGGATGCTACACCACATCCAAAAAGAACACCCTCAGAGATACACCACTCTGAATATCAATCTCACTTTAGAGATAAAGAACTCTACAAGAAAACTCTCTTAAAGAGTATGATGAACAAATTGAGGAACAAGAAAGAGTAATAACTCTATTAAGAAAATATGGCCATTATTGCTCTTAAGAAAAGATTGGAAGTATTTTGTCTGTCATTTTACAAATGATGGGCATCCCTATTTATAGGAGTAGAAATGCCTTCAAGAGGTGTGAAATTATTGATTAAAATAATTGGAAAGGTACCTCTTAGATAAAATAATATTTTGTGGAAAGTTATAATGTTTCAACATGATTTTTCATGAAAGGATGCAATGTTTCATGCTTTCTGGTCACGTTGTAATCGATTACATAAAAGAGGTAATCGATTACTTCCTTTTAAAATCTGTTTTAAAACATAACGTTCATATTGTAATCGATTATGTAATGAGGGTAATCGATTACTTAAACATGGTAATCGATTACATTGCTGAGGTAATCGATTATAATTTAAAATTCATTTAATTGTAATCGATTACACTAAGGAGGTAATTGATTACATTCCATCAGAATGTATGAAATTTTGAAACCTTTTTATATTAATGGTTGTACTTTCTTTTTATAGAGTCTTACTTTAATTATGCCTTGGTCTTGGATCTTCATTCTTGATCTCTGGCATTGGCCTTGTCATTATCAAAATCCTTCATGGTCTTCACTTAGCACCTATAACATTGATGAACTTCTTGGAATCTTAAGAGTTCATGAAATAAAGTTGAAGCAGAAGGAAGCCACCAAACCTTCTTCCTCCTCCAAGAACATTTCTTTGAAGTCAACCGACTCAAGCAAGAAGTCCAAGGCCCTTAAAGTTGCTGATTCTCAAAGTTCAGACTTAGAGTCTAAAGAATATAGTGACAACACTGATAAGGAGCTTACGCTGGTGACTAAGAGATTCTGTAGGCTGCTAAAGAAGAGCAGACCTGAAATGTTCTAAAAGAAAGATTCAAAATGTAAATCTTATTTCAAATCTGAATTTGATAACTGCAGGAAACCAGGACACATGAAAGTAGATGACCTTTACTCAATAAAGAAAAAAAAAAGACAGGAAGGACAAAAAGAAGTTCTTCAAGAAACAGAAAGGAGTCATTACTTGGGATGATGGAAACTCAAGTAGCTCAAGTGAGTCTGAAGAAGAGACAAAATCTACTCAACTATGTCTGATGGCCAAAATAGACTCAAACTCTGAAGTGAGTATGAGTGACTCAAACATAGAAGAGTATGAAGAAGTAAGTTTTCTTGAACTTAAAGAAAACCATGAAATTTTGTTTAAAGACTTTTCAACTCTTATGAAAAACTATAAGCTTTTGAAAAAGAAACCAGTTGAAATAATCTCTACTTATAAAAGGAAAATTTTTGAATTAAAAGAAGAAAATCTTGATAGAAACAATCGAGATGAGATAGAAGAAAAAAAGAGAATGCAACTTGAGGAACTACACAAACTCAAACAGGAAAATCTGTGCTTAAAAACTGATTTGAAAAGTACAAAAGACTGTTGTAAATCTCAGACTAAGAAGATCAAAAAACTTAGAAAACAAGTGAGTTCTTTCTCTTTTGACCTAGCCAAGTTTGTCAATAGAATAGAAAATTTAAACAAGCTCTTGGGAATACCCACTAGTAACCATGATAGATGTAACACCCTCGGTTAACTAGGACAATCCCTTCCACTAGATTATCCTGGTCAACTGAGAGGTTACGAGTTTTAAAAAATGTGGAAGTTTTATTTATATATACAAGAAAACTTGGTGGAATAGATATACCTTATATACAGCATAGTCATATACAATATATGGTCACAACAGTAATTGTACATACTAAAAGTAAATGGGCACACAGGCTCCTATAAATACAAATAAAATGAACCTAATCTATTCGTCCATGGTCCAAGAAGAGCCTGGCTGATCCTCGATGTGAAGTTTGAATCCATCCTCACGATGTCTGGAAAAATTTAGCGTAAGGATAAGTTTCCACCTCCACAATAATCGGGAAGGTGTCTCATTGGCACCTGCCCCACATAATACAAATAATCCAAGATCGAGCACCTCCCGCTCTCTTCAGGGTCCCTAAGATGCATTCTAAGTTACCTCACCACTCTTGATTATAGCTAACCATTCCTATTTTCCCATTCACCTCTCAGGATTACTAAGATCTACATAATCACACTCAAACAATGAGCAATCACAATCTCAATACACTGATGCAATGCATGAATTCATTTCGTTATTTCCAATCTTTTATTAGTCATCATGATGCATGTAGGCCCATCTCCTCCTTATCATTCCCAACACAATACATATCATAGTCCCGCCTTATCCTTTCTGTCCACTAGAGCGACCGGAGCTCTCCTCGTTCTGATTTTCACAAATGGGTAAGGATACGCAGCCCTATTATCAAAATGTCCAATCACACATCTTATCAGAACGGGCACTCAACAGCCATAGAAACGCCCACCTTTCATCAAAGTATGTTAGAGTTTGCCATGGGCTGTCCGACGACGGCCGTGAATCGGAGCTATTGAAGTTCCCACCTCCAATATACTCCCTAGACTACCCTTAGGTATCGAAGCGTAGCAGATTCTTCAATGTACCCCTCACTGTTATACTCTAAGGAGTTTATCGTCCATCACCCTTATTCTCCATGTATGATGCATACAACACATAATTTCTTTTACTAGTCATCGGTAGGGTCCTTTCAATGACTCTATTTCATTTCTAACATTGGGTCTATTTTAATTAATTCTTTCTTTGCTTTCTCAAAATTCCTCAATCCATAATAGTCTTACCCGACACTTAGAAATGAAACGAGATCTCACATTTCTAGAAAACCATGGGGTATATTGGTGCTACAACGCCCATCATCATCACATCAGATCCAATTTAATTTCGTCACATCATTTTCATAATTCATTCATCTCAGGTTCCCTACCGAGACATTTCTTCATTCATTCTTTTCTTATTTATTTCAACATATTCATTCAATGCATCATACAAGTGCCCTTCATCATACAAATCATTTCATTAACTCATGATATTCTTTAAGTACAACATAACAGTCCATACACATGTTATCATACTACACTCATCATATATTTCATCACAAATACTTATCACATATAATTAACTCATATTCATTCAATAGCATTACAATATTCAAGAGAACAACATACTTTTCTAATTCCACTTAACATAATTCACAGAAAATCAAATGTAATTGTCGGCATTAAACTTGGTATACTAGCTCGTATATTAATTTACCATTAATTTGGATGTTAGATCACACGCGTTTAATCAAAATGCTTTATGAAACAATTTGGATTCTTTTACTCTCCTTTAAGTTATTTATTCCTCTATTATTTGTTAGCGCATTGATTATTTTATTACACGATTCTAACTCCTAATGTCCAATTATGAAGTCCAAATCACTACTAAGTGGTCTTTACTATCATCTTAGATACTTAGATCTAAAAAAATGTTTTATGGAATAGCTTAGTTTTTCTTATGTCCTCAAACTATTGTTCCTCCTATTATTTATTGGTACATTCATTATCACTGTCCAACTTTAATCTTTAATATTCAATTAGGGAATTCAAATTACCCTTAAATTAAGGAATTTAAGTTACCCTTTAGTTGGTCTAACTGTCCATTATTTTCTTTTGTCAGTGAACTTTACTAATTGAATGATTTATTTCTTTTGTCATTAAAAGGGTTACTAATTCCTTATGCACATAATTTTACCCTTAGTGATATCCTTTCTAGGTTTTTAAATGACTAACCTTTAATACTGTTTTTCTAATCCATCGTACTAACTATTTTAATTTGTTTAGTCACTTTTATTTAATCAACTAAGATTGATTTTCTTTATCATGACAATTTATTACTTAAGGATTTAGTCACTATCTTAGCTTCTATGCTTTAAACTTAATTAAGATATTTCGTCCTTAGAAGTCATCATTTAATTTATAAGTTAATCCTTTTTATTACTAGTCTAACGTTTAAATTCAAAAATCTTTTCCATGTCCTTTACTATCATTAGTTATCAATGTTCTAAAATTCTAATGCTTGTTTCTTGCTTAAACTTCTAAACTCATTCCTATGTTATTTAGTCATTTATACCATTTACCTCAAAATTCCTAAAGCCCTTTTTTTCTCATACTTTACTCTAAGTGGTCACTAAAATTGGTCACTAATTTTTCCTAATCTAAATATCCATTTCTTTGTTACGCATGAAAATTTCTTTTATCTCTTTTTCTTTTTCTTAGCTTATAAAACTTATTAAAATCCCATCTTTAAAATTCATCTCAGTTGGTCACTAAAATTGGCCTTAAAAATTTTCTAAACTCTAATATCCACTTGATTGTACTTTAAAAATTCATTTTGTTTCCATTTCTTTATTTTAGTTTATAAAGTTTATTCGGGCCAAACCGTGTCACTTATCAATAAAACTTTTTCAAGTAAAATTTTTTACTTTTTCAAACTCAAATTATTTATCTAATTAACTTTTATAAAGTTTTGTAATGATTTAAAACAATGTGGATGTTAGTAAAATAAACATCGTAACTGTCTGGTCGGTATATCTTTCTTAAAAATGTGATGTTGTCAAGATGCTCTATGTGATATGTGACAATAAACTAATTCCTAATAGCGAGGCTTACCGAAATAAATTACAAATTATATATCATTACAATAAAATTTAAATAACAATACAACCAAATCGAATAAAACCGAGCCCACCTAAACACTAAAATTCCTAAATTTTTCATTACGACTCTAATCGCGAGAAACTTTCTCCCAAACATAGCGTTATCGAGATACGCTTATTTAATTTATTCAAAATTCTTTTAGTGACATATTCCATTAAAGTTAACCGTCGTCGATGAAAAAGCATGTAACTTGGAATTTAACCATTGGATCACGACAAAACTTAAGATAACGACTTCTAATTACGTAAGGAATAATATAGTGGAATCGAAAGCAAACCAAAACGAAGCGAGACCCCCTTACGTTAGGGTGTAGTCACGATTTTGATGAAAGAAAAAGAACCGAACACCGTAAAATTTCTGATCATGCTTTTTATGGTTACTTTTGGGCATGAATTGGGGTTGTAAGGAGGGGATTATGATGTTGGAAATGAGAAGAGAAAATCAAGAGAAAAGGAGGGTTAGTGGATTGCTGCCAAAAGGGAAAAAAGTTAGTAGAAAGATCATGGTGTTATGTTATGGATATATCAAGGCATGATGATATGGTCATGAAATGGTTATTATGGTATCATAGGATTAAAAAATGAGAAAGCATCCAAGATAAGAGGAAGGCACGGTGATGGTTTTTTGCAATTATGTGACAAAGTAACAACTTGTTGGATAAGGTGTTAATTTTTGGAGAGTAAATTGGCAAGCTTGCTAGAGAAGGAGTAGGTTGAACATTGATAAGTATAAATTAATCATTGAATTCATGAACTAATTAAACTTATTTTGTAAAGAAGTTAACTTGATTGGTGAATAATTAAAGGAATTTAGGCATAAAATCTCTTTTGAAAGATATATTGTGTACAAGATATTATTTTGCCAAAATTCTTGAAGAGATGAAGGAATTACAAGAAAATAATCAAAAGTCAGGAAAGCTGGGTCATGTCATGAAGAATCAAAACTTGAAACCATGCATCAGCCCCTGCCACGCTTAAGCGCTTGAGAAGGGGATGCTTAAGCGTCAACCCGCGCGCACTTGAGCGTAATCCTGGGCGTGACTTGCGCGCTTGAGTGCAACTTGGAGCATGAGTCAAGCGTGAAAAGCAAGCATCAGGTCCCTCCTCGTGCTTGAACGTGAATGACCACGCGCTTGAGTGTGGCTGGAACTTAAAGTTTCACACTCAAGGGTGGCTAAGCGTGGATTGGGCGCAGTGAAGAAAGAAAGCATCAGGGTCCCTTCACGCTTGAGTGTGGCCATCTTAAGCTTGAGAGCATGCACGCTCAAGCAAGAATATCTTAAGCTTGAGCGTGTTTGAAGAAGTATGAAGCTTTTAATTAAATATGGGCCAATGGTGTGATACCAGCATATCCACTTTAGTGTGTTTCTATATGTCTCTGACTACCTCTGCATGGCCACTCAACAAGTGGGGGTTGCGCTTGAGCTTGGGAAGGAGAAGCTTAAGTGTGACTCCTCTATAAATAAGCAAAAGAACAAAGGCAATGAGTATCAAATATTCACCCTCAGATATCAATTAGTCATTCATTCAGCTTCATTTTTCTCTCTTGTATTCATTTCTTTCCCACATTTTGGAGTGAAAATGCAAGGCATGAGTAGCTAATTTCTTCGTTAGGATTGGTTGTAATCCATTCAAACCCAAGTAATGCTGCTGTATGTTTTTCATTTGTATAACAAGATTTGATAGTTTTTATGTTTCATTCTGCACTTAATGTGTGAAAATACTTGATCATTATTTTCTTGTTTTTGGTTTCCTTAAGTATATTGGGAAATAACTTTTGACAACATATCTGAATGAAATAATCATTATAAGTAGATGACCAGGGATGGTATCTAATGCAATGAACGTCTAAACAATCGATCATTAATGCTGGAATGATTTCAAGGTGACTGAGGGATCAGCAGGTTGAAATCATTCTTATGAATTTTGTAGTCGGGGGATTGATGCAAATGACTTTGATTGTGACGTAAAAATTATCATTTCAAGTTATATACATGCAGAGTTACATAGCTTACGTAAGGTGAAATGGGATGAAAAACCAATCCAGTTTTCCAAATCTGATTTTTCCAAAACTCATTACTGTTGTTTTTTATATTTATTACTTGCTATTAACCTTTCCAATTAGTATCTTTTACAACAAACCAAAGCAAACTTCTTGTCAAATCAATTCAAGAACTAAGATATTCAAGCTAATACCTCCTCAGTGGAACGACAACCTCTTTTACTACAACTACTTTGTTTAAACTTGGCACAAATCTTCCATCGAATCCATATTATACAAACTTGATTCTTTATTTGAATACTTCACTTCTTTGTATGCTAACAATCATTACCAAGTTCTATGCTACCAAGTTATTTGTAAACCAAGTTTTGGCGCCGCAGCTGGGGAGGTGATTCAAGTTTGAAAATCTAAGCATTGAATTGATAAGACTTTTGAATAATTTTTGTTCATTTTTCATTTTTTTTAATGCGTGGTAATTTTGCTTGAGTATGTGCTTAATTTATGCTTTTAAGAGGACAGGGATCAAAAGCGCAACTTGTATTTGATCTAGAGATAAACATGTTACTCAAGAAGATCAAGGAAGCAAATAAAGAGCAAAGCTTCCACGTAGGAGAAACTTATTCCTTAACACAATCTGAGAAAATGGTGGATGACAAAAACAACAATCAAAATCCATCTAGAAGAACACTGGGAGACTATGCATTACAACAAGGACCCAGACATTATTCAAGCATTGCTATTCCAAATATAATAAGGGTCATAGAAATAAAACCTGATTTTCTTAGTTTAATTAGTTCCTACCAATTCCATGGAATGACAAGTGAAGATCCATATACTCACTTGGCCATATTCTATGAGTTAGTTGGAACTATAGGTTTTGAATAAGAAGTAATTGAAGCTGCATATCTAAGATTGTTTCCTTTCTCTTTAGCAGGTAAAGCAAAAGAATGGCTCCAATCGCATCCAAATCAAAGCTTGAATAGTTGGGACACAATGGAAGAAAAATTCTTGCAAAGATGTTTCCCCCCATCTAGATTCATCAAGGCTAAGTCAGACATAACAACATTAAAACAAGGCCAAGATGAACCTTTCTGTGAGGCATGGGAACGTTTTAAGTCACTGCTAAGGAAATGCCTAAATCATGGTTTAGAAGATATTGCCCAACTAAATATTTTTATAGTGGATTAAGAGAAAATACCAAAATGATATTAGATGCAACGGCAAGAGGTACCATGATGACAATGGATGCCGAACAAGCCACAAGAATCATTGAAGCACTATCCTCCACAGACTACCAAGCCCAACATGATAGAACTCAAGTCCAAAAGAAAGGAATATTAGAGCTAAATACCACAGATGCCATTCTAGCTCAAAACAAGATTCTGACCTAACAAATTAAAGCTCTTAGACAACAGATGGCAAAACTCCCTCAGGAGTTACATGTAGTGTAAACCTCTATAGGTAATCAACAATCATAATTGAAATGTGATTTTTGTGGAAGTGATCATCAGAATAGACACTGCCAAGGAGAACAACATGACCAATCCATTCTATATATGAATAATCAAGGTAAGCATAATAATTTCAATAATAATGCTTATTCTAACAATTTTTCACAGGGATGGAGGAATAATCAAAACAGTGGTGGATGGAAACAAGAGGCAGGCACATCCAATAGACAACAACCATATCAACAAGGGCATCCTCCTTTATATGAGAGGACATCAAAATTGGAGGACACTCTGGAGAATTTCATGCAAGTTTCCATTACTAAACAAAAAAATACAAAAGCCTCAATAAGGAATTTGGAAACGCAAGCAGGGCAATTGGCTCGTTAAATTGTTGAGCAACACAATTCACAATTTGGAGCTAATACCCACCCAAACCCGAAGGGACATTGCAAAGCAATTAACACAAGGAATAGAAAGATCACTGGACAAAAAGAGGATAAAGCAGGAAAGATGCAGGAAAAGAGCCTTGAAAAAGAATCAATGCAAGAAAGAGCTGCAGAGAAGAGTGAGGAAGAAAAAGAAAATAAAGACAATGATGTTGTATAGACGAAGGAGGATATCATTGAAAAAAATAAAAAGAAAGAAATAAAAGAAGGAAAGAAAAAGGTGGATGACCCAGCACCACAACTAAAAAGTTTGCCTTATCTAAAGAATCCTTCAAAGAAAAACAAGGAGAGGCAATTTACGAGGTTCATGGATATTTTCAAAAGGTTGCAAATAAACATACCTTTTGTAGAAGCCATGGAGAAAATGCCAACCTACGCAAAATTCATGAATGAGCTATTGACAAAGAAGAAAAGATTTTCGGAGGAGATGGTGGAGCTGGAAGCAGGATGTAGTGCTATTATCCAAAAAGCATTGCCACAGAAAACCAAAGATCCAGGTAACTTCACAATCCCAGTCACTATTGGTACATTACCAGTAGGGAAAGTGCTTTTAGATCTTGGAGCCAGCATCAACCTGATGCCTTTGTCAATGGTAAAAAGCATTGGAGATTTAGAAGTTAAACCAACAAGGATGACCCTTTAATTGGCAGATCGATCTATGAAATTCCCTTACGGGATAATAGAGGACGTGTTGGTAAGAGTCGATAAATTCGTCTTCCCAGCAGACTTTATCATTATAGGCATTGAAGAAGACACAGAGGTGCCTCTCATTTTGGGCAGACATTTCATGAAAACAGCAAAGGTGATCATTGATGTAGATGATGGAAAGCTCAAAGTAAGAGTACAAGATGAAGAGGTCAATTTCAATGTATTTGATACAATGAAGCACCCTGTAGAGAAGCAACAATGTTTTAAAATTGATGTTGAAGATATAGCCATTGGAAAAGAAGCAAATAAATGGCTTAATAAAGACCCATTGCAGAAAGTACTCATGTGTGCTTTAGAAGAATTAGATGAGAAGGACAGAGAAGAAGTTGAAGAAATTTTGAAGGAGATGGATTGTAAAAAGCATATTGTACAAGAGGAAAGACACTATGAAAAGTTGCCAGAGAAAGCAGAGAGTATAATGGGGAAGGTGGAGTTGAAAGTCTTACCATCACACTTGAAATATATTTTTCTTGATGAGAAAGGAAAAAAGCCTGTTATTATTAACAGTCACTTGTCAGAATCTGAGGAAAAAGAATTAATTCAAGTATTGAAAGACAACTCAACCGCAATTAGATGAAGGCTAGAAAACTTGAAGGGAATCATCCCAGCATACTGCATGCACCATAGTTATATGGAGCAATAATTCAAACCTGTTGCTTAACCTCAGAGACGTCTGAATCCAACCATGAAGGAGGTTGTAAAAGGAGAGGTAATTGAATTACTGGAAGTAGGAATAATTTATCCTATCTCTGATAGTTCTTGGGTGAGTTCTGTGCAGGTGGTCCCAAAGAAAGAAGGCACGACTGTCATAAGAAATGACAGGAATGAATTGAATCCTACAAGAATAGTCACAGGTTGGCGAATGTGCATTAACAACAAGAAACTCAATACAGCAACAAGGAAGGACCATTTTCCTCTACTATTCATGGATCAAATGCTTGAAAGGTTGGCAGGACAAGCATACTATTGCTTTTTGGATGGTTACTCCGGATATAACCAAATAGCTTTTGCACTAAAAGATCAGGAAAAGATAATATTCACATGACTTGTTGGGATTTTTGCATATAGGAAAATGCCTTTTGGATTATGTAATGCTCCAGCAACATTTCAAAGGTGCATGCTGGCTATTTTCTCAGACTTGGTGGAAAAATGCATAGAAGTCTTTATGGATGATTTCTCTGTTTTTGGATCATCATTCGAGCACTGCCTAGAAAATTTGAACATGGTGCTAAAAAGATGCATGGAGACCAATTTAGTCTTGAATTGGGAGAAATATCACTTCATGGTAACTGAGGGGATTGTGCTAGGACATCAAATTTCTAAAAAGGGCATCAAAGTAGACAAAGCCAAAGTGGAAGTGATTGAAAAGCTGCCTCCACCAACCATGTCAAAGGAGTAAGAAGCTTTCTAGGACATGCAGGATTCTACAGGAGGTTTATCAAGGACTTCTCCAAGATCACTAAACCTCTGAGTAATTTATTGCAAAAAGATAATTCTTTTCAATTTGATGATGCATGCTTGACTGCTTTTAATTTGTTGAAAGAAAAATTGATAACTGCTCCTATTATAGTTGCTCCTGAATAGGAACTTGATTTTGAAATGATGTGTGATGCAAGTAACTATGCAATAAGTGTAGTTCTTGGTTAGAGAAAATCTAAAGTTTTTCATCCCATACATTATGCTAGTAAAGCTTTGAATGAAGCTCAAATAAATTATGCTACAACAGAAAAAGAATTACTAGCAATAGTGTATGGCCTTGAAAAATTTAGATCATATTTAATTGGTTCATGAGGTTTTTTTACAGACCATGCAGCTATTAAGAATTTACTGAACAAATCTGAGTCTAAACCAAGGCTAATCAGGTGGATTCTTCTTCTACAAGAATTCAATTTGATTATTCGAGACAAGAAAGGAAATGAAAACCATGTAGCAGACCATGTGTCAAGATTGACTATGATGAAGTCTTAAAAATGCAACCTGAAGTTCAAGATGACTTTCCAGATGTGAGGTTACTGTTGATTCAGAACAGACCGTGGTATGCAGACATGGAAAATTTTAAAGCTACAGAAGTGCTCCTTGATGATCTTTCATGGCAACAAAAGAAAAAGTTTTTAAAAGATGGAAAACAATTTATATGGGATGATCCATACTTGTTTAAGCTTATATCAGACCATATTCTGAGGAGATGTGTATCTCAGGAAGAAGCCAAGAACATCTTATGGCACTGTCATATGTCACCTTATGGAGGACACTTCAATGGAGAGAGGACAACAGCTAAGATTCTTCAATCAGGTTTTTATTGACCTTCATTGTTTAAGGATGCTAATGTTTTTATACAGCATTGTGATGCATGTCAGAAGATAGGAAGCATATCAAAAAGGAACGAGATGATATTAACCATCATTCTTGAAGTAGAAGTCTTTGATTATTGGGGTATAGACTTTGTTGGACCCCTACCTACTTCACTTTCAAATGAGTACATTGTCGTAGTAGTGGATTATGTGTCAAAGTGGGTAGAAGCAATGGCCTGTGTTAAAGCTGATGCCAAAACTGTGATCAAATTTCTTAAGAGAAACATTTTTAGCAGGTTTGGTACCCCTCATGTGCTTATAAGTGATGGAGGATCTCATTTTTGCAACATGCAACTTCAAAGGTGTCTAGAACATTATGGAGTAAAGCATAAGGTAACATCTCCATATCACCCTCAAGCCAATGGTCAAGTGGAGGTGTCAAACAGAGAGATCAAGAGGATCTTAGAAAAAACAATTGGCTAAAACAAAAAGTATTGGTCTTTAAAACTTGATGATGCTTTATGGGCATATAGGACAGCCTTCAAAGCACCAACTGGATTTTCACCATACCAGTTGGTGTATGGAAAAAGCTGCCATCTTCCTATAGATCTTGAACATAGAGCATGTTGGGCAATGAAATTGCTAAACTCTGATCCCAAGGCATCAGCTCAAGAAAGAAAACTTCAGATGCAGAAGTTGGAAGAATGGAGATTAGAAGCCTATGAGTCCTCAAGGATTTATAAAGAAAAGATGAAAGCTTATCATGATAAGCACATTCTGAAGAAAAGATTCTACCCAGGACAAGTTGTGTTGCTGTTCAACTCAAGACTAAAATTATTCCCAGGAAAATTAAAGTCCAAATGGTTAGGACCATTCGTAGTCAAAGAAGTCAAGCCTTATGGAGCCATTGAATTGCAGGACCCTCAATCAGAAAGAACTTGGATAGTCAATGGCCAAAGACTTAAACCATATATGGGAGGAGAAGTGGAAAAAGTCTCCACCCTCGTCCATTTGTAGGATCCATGATGAACTAGTTTAGGCGTCAAGCTAAGGACATTAACCAAGCGCTTGTTGGGAGGTAACCCAATCATTTATTTTCTTTTTAGTTTGTTGATTTAAATTCAAGTAGTTTGTGTGTTATGTTCAAAGTTTTCTCACTTTTATTTTCAGGTCAACTCAGCACATTCATTTCACTCATAAACCAACCCAAGTGTCAAAAGCCAGAGACAAAGGCACAAATCATGATTAAGTGTGACTTATCACGCTCAAGCGAGGAACTTTAATTTTGATTCTGTCTCAAATTTGCCTAAGCGAATGATTTCACGCTTAAGCAAAAATGGAAAATAATGCATCAGGTATATTCACGCCTAAGCGTGATTATTCACGCTCAAGCGAATCAAGGTATGTTATATTCACGCTTAAGCATAAAAGACCAAGCTTGAAGCGTGGTAACACTGCCAAAGAAGTTTTCCAAATTTCAATCCCGATCACGCTTAAGCAAAACTTTTCACGCTCAAGCGACAAGGTTTTTTAAAGTAGCAGTGAGTGTCACGCTTAAGCGAGGAAAGCTAACGCATAAGCGAGGTAATAAATAATGCATCAGGTCCCAATTTTCTCATTCACGCTCAAGTATGTTTAGGGCGCTTAAGCGTATAATCTCAGTTCTCAGTCACGCTTAGGCATGCTCATTTCAAGCTTAAGCACAGCTCTTCATTTCTCAGTCTCGCTTAAGCGTGACCCTTCCAAGCTTAAGCGCCCCACTTTGTCAACAGAATCAGAAGGAAGGCAAGCAACCACGATCTGCTTAAGCGCAGTTACCCCACGCTTAGGCGTGAAATAATCCATCACAGCACGCACTCAAGAGAACCTGAATTTGGCCACTGTTTTAAGTCACGCTTAAGCATGAAATATCTCACCTAAGCGAGACGTTTTAAAACCATTTTACATTTCATAACTCCCTTCCATAAATTTTTCAAATTTTCACACCTTCCATTTTATTTTCTTAAAGCATTTGAAATCACGTCTACATATTTCTCACTTTTCTTCTACATTGTGCATTCTCCTCATCATTCAAAGCAAGGTAACTCTAAATTGTTTCCCTTTTCTCTTAAGCATCTTGCATATGTTTTACTATGTTAAGTTATAGAAAGCATGTTTAGGTCTTCATATGGAATCATGCTTCTCTGTGTTGCTTGTTTATATGATAAAATGTTCTACTTCATCTAGATTTGTTCATTCAATATTGAATTGCTTCATTATTTTAAAGTGAACATTGTGAAAAATCCCTTCTGCTTTAAAGGCACACACCAACTATCCGATAAAAGTTCAGAATGTGACATACATGCTTGATGTTAACGGATTAAACTGGTATTGTCATGCTAAACAAAATCATTGTTGCTTTGCTTAGTCACTAATAGGCATGCTTAATTTGGAAATGGATGCATCCTGATACATTAAGTAAGAAGTCTCTAGGCTCACTGAAATTGTTATTGTTAGAAACTTACCCTTTATTTTACTATTTAATATAATAAGTACTAAATACATTGCAGATGGCCAGAACAAAATAAGTTGCACCTGCTTCCCCTGCACCAACTTCTCCAGCCAGAAGTTCTAGAAGAAATAAGCATAAGAGGCCATGCACTGATGACCAGGACAATGCCCCAAAATTTAGGAACAAGGAAAGGAGTAAGCTTTATAAGGATATTTCAAACTGGACTTTCATACCTGAAAGAAAGGTGGATTTAGCGTTGGGAGAATGTGATGCCTTTCTGTAAGTTATTAGAAGGAGGAACTGGTTAAAAATATGCTATCCAAGGGAAAAATATGATCTAGAGCTTGTCAGGGAATTCTATGCCAATGCATGGCCTAAGGAGGGAGAAGGTGATCAAAGGACATATGTAAGAGGCAATTGGATCTCATATGGCAGAGATGAGATCAACTTCTACCTAGACAGCATTATGGAGTTAGGGGAAGGAGAGACATGTGACTATGTTGCTATGAAGCTGAGAAATGAGTTCATTGCCACTAGTGATCTCAAAGCAGCAATATGCATATCAGGGCGCTATTTTCAGATGGGGCAGGGAGAGAATCCATTAGGAATCCTAAGAAAGGACATGACTACCATTTCTCAAGTTTGGACCTCTTTTCTGCTTGCTAACATAGCCCCTAATGCACATGTCTCTGATCTGATTTTTAGTAGGTGTTATTTACTATACTACATTCTACAGAATGACATCTCTATTGACTTAGCTCAAATCATTTTTGATGAAATCCACAAGTTTGTGAAGGTTGATCAAAAGTATTCTCAGGCAGGACAGAAGGTAAAAGGGAGCCTAGGATTTCTTGCTTTCATTACTAATTTTTATGCAGTGCATGGAATTGAGGTACATGACCTCAAACCTATCAGACCACCCATAGACAGACATTTCATTGAACACCATTGCAACATCTAGGCATCACCTGCACCAGATGCACCTTAAGCACCACCACCATCAGGAACAGAACCTGTTCCTTCCCCTCTCAACAGCAAAACAAAGATGATCTTTGAAGGAATTTATCAGCTCAATATCAGGCAAAACCATCTTTGGCACAACAAAATGCCAACCATAGAGGTCTTATGCACCTGTATCATGGGTTGTACCATAGCATTCCAGCGGGCCAACATAACCCCTTGATGGATCCTATTCAGTTTGCAACCCACATTGCTTGGCCTGGGGATAGGCCACATTTCTTAGCAAGGGGTGAGACCTTGTAGGCTGGACCAGGACCATCTTCACAGGTACCTCCAGTTAGGGAAGAAGAGACAGAAGAAGACATAGAGGATGATGATGAGTGAATTTTCTTTGAGTTTTTTTTCTGGTTTTTGGTTTCCTTTTTAATTCCTGTTAGACTTAATTTTAATTTTCTCTTTTATTTCTAACTTGCAACAGACAACATTTTCTTCTTAGGGTATTTCAATTTGAATTTTATGCTTGATTGATGAATTTGCATGATCTGTTGATTGATGAAGTTGCATGATTTATTTAAATGTTTGGATATGAACATGCATGCAACTGAATTATTTTCCCAACCCATAAGCAAGAAAATTAAATGAATGAGAAGATCCAATAAGTTAGAGCAACAAAATTTAAGACAGTCATTGATTTTGAAAAGGTGAATTGGCTGAATTAAGAACTAGGAAAATGAAATAAATGAACTTTTGAAATTCTTTACATGCTTGAACCTTTTTCTGTTAGAATATTGGAGTATGCCTTTAAACCTGGTGAGAAGAGAGCGATTAAACAATAAGAACCTCATTAGAAATTGTTAAGTTAGCATTGCCTAATTTTCTAAATAACCTTTTTCTTAAGAAATAAGCAAGGAAATGATCAAGGCACTTTTGAAAAAACATTTAGCCAAGAGCTAAAAAGCTAACCTTAAGCGAAATATCCCATTCTTTGGTAGCTTATTTGAGCTAGAAATTTTTTTCATAAGAACACCCTAAGCATGAAAAATAAAATTCCTACCTTATCAGCATGCTTAATGAGAAAAGAGCATAAAATATTTTTCCAATAAGAGTGATGCAAGAAATAAAAGTTGAAAAAGAAAAATGCTAAAGAAAAATAGTAAGTTCTCTATACAGAAATCTTTGAACAAAAAGGAGAACTAGAAAAAAGAAGATAAAGAATTCTGAATCTCAAAAAGGAAGAAGCCTCATAAACTTTGAAAATTTCATTACTTATGCTCTTCTTTATGCATTCAATTTGAAATCCAAGAAAAACTAAGAATTCTTGTTAGCCCAGCCTCATTACAACCTCGTTAAAAGACCTTTTTGATCCTTGCTCTTCTTTTGTTTTGGTTTGATTGGAAATGACTGGCAATGTTAACTAGGTAGTTCTAATGATGAACATGTGAAACAGACACCTAGTGAGAAACAATGAGAAGCTCTTTATTCTTACAACATTAGGTTACTTTCTTTGTGAAAAATTAAATTGTGCATCATATTTCAGTTGAATGGGTATTAAGGATACCATAAGTCCAAAGAAATCAAATACTGTCTTTTAATTGTATTCATACTAAGAATCTGAGCATCATGAATATCTCCTTGTTTAAACTTTCATTATTTTTTGCTTGAGGACAAGCAAAACTCTAGGTTGGGGAGAGTTTTGATAAGTATAAATTAATCATTGAATTCATGAACTTATTTTGTAAAGAATTTAACTTGATTGGTGAATAATTAAAGGAATTTAGGCATAAAATCTCTTTTATAAGATATATTGTGTACAAGATATTACTTTGCCAAAATTCTTGAAGAGATGCAGGAATTACAAGAAAATAATCAAAAGTCAGGAAAGCTGGGTCATGTCATGAAGAATCAAAACTTGAAACCATGCATCAGCCCCCGCCACGCTGAAGCGCTTGAGAAGGGGACGCTTAAGCGTGAACCTGCACGCACTTGAGCGTAATCCTGGGCGTGACCTGCGCGCTTGATCGTAACTTGGAGCGTGAGTCAAGCGTGAAAAGCAAGCATCAGGTCGCTCCTCGCACTTGAGGGTGAATGACCGCGCGCTTGAGCGTGGATGGAACTTAAAGTGTCACGCTTGAGGGGGGCTAAGCGTGGATTGGGCGCAGTGAAGAAAGAAAGCATCAGGGTCCCTTCACGCTTGAGCGTGGACATCTAAAGCTTGAGCATAGGCACGCTCAAGCAAGAATATCTTAAGCTTGAGCATGTTCAAAGAAGTATGGAGCTTTTAATTAAATATGGGCCAATGGTACGATGCCAGCACATCTACTTCTGCGTGTTTCTGCATGTCTCTGACCACCTCTACATGGCCACTCAACAAGTGGGGGTTGCACTTGAGCTTGGGAAGGAGAAGCTTAAGCGTGACTCCTCTATAAATGAGCAGAAGAATAAAGGAAATGGGCATCAAATATTCACCCTCAGATATCAATTAGTCATTCATCCAGCTTCATTTTTCTCTCTTGTTTTCATTTCTTTCCCACATTTTGGAGTGAAAATGCAAGGCATGAGTAGCTAATTTCTTCATTGGGATTGGTTGTAATCTATTCAAACCTAAGTAATGCTGCTGTAAGTTTTTCATTTGTATAACAAGATTTGATAGTTTATGTATTTCATTCTGCATTTAATGTGTGAAAATACTTGATCACTATTTTCTTATTTTTGGTTTCCTTAAGTATATTAGGAAATAACTTTTGAGAGTAGATCTAAATGAAATACTTGTTATAAGTAGGTGACCAGGGATGGTATCTAATTTAATGAATGTTTAAACAATCGATCATTAATGCTGGAATGATTTCAAGGTGACTGAGGGATCAGCAAGTTAAAATCATTCTTATGAATTTTGTAGTCGAGGGATCGATGCAAATGACTTTGATTGTGATGTAAAAATTATCATTTCAAGTTATATACATGCAAAGTTAAATAGCTTACGTAAGGTGAAATGTGATAAAAAACCAATCCCAGTTTTCCAAATCTGATTTTTACCAAAACTCAATACTGTTGTTATTTACCTTTATTACTTGCTGTTAACCTTTTCAATCAGTATCTTTTACAACAAACCAAAACAAACTTCTTGTCAAATCAATTCAAGAACTAAGATCTTCAAGCTAATACCTCCTCAGTGGAATGACAACCTCTTTTACTACAACTACTGTGTTTAAACTTGGCACAAATCTTCCATTGAATCCATATTATACAAACTTGATTCTTTATTTGAACACTTCACTTCTTTGTATGCTAAGAATCATTACCAAGTTCTATGATACCAAGTTATTTGTATACCAAACATTGACACCTAGAGGGGCATGTGGCATATTGTAGAGGATGGAGAGGACATATGGTAGGCCGTGGGGATACATGGAGAAGGAGTTTTCAAGAGCTACACAAGTGTCCCATGGCTTGGTGTCATGCAATTGGTTCATTTCCATGCAAGGTTGAGGTGTCAATACAAGGGGCAACAACTTGTTTGTGGATTTAGGGGCCTTTCTAGGCTGAATTTGAAAATGGCCTAAATCCAAAAATTTTAGATCATTTTGTTATCTTTAATTTGGTAGAGGACATAAAAACCTTCATTGAGAAATGAGGGAGTTATGGCCTAAATACAAAATTCGTATAAGGCTGTGATGGGATTATTGTTTCATGCAATGATTAATTTTCTGGGAAAAGTTGGTTGGCATTTGGACTTTGGGGCCTTCATCAACATTGTTGGGAATTGAGTTAAGACAATTTTGATGAAATAATCTTTCGATTTTATGGTCATACGAGTGAGAAACATGAAAAATACTTAACATAGTTCAAGCTACCACTAGGAAAACGTGAATCAGTGTGGTATTTTAAATTTTGGGATTTATGGACAAGAGTTAGTTTTCAATCCCTTTATGAAGTTTTTAGATCTTATTTTTATCTTTAACTTGATATATCATTTGCAACAATCCAAGTTTGGTAGCCCGAGATATACCCGATTTACGACAGGGTGCTCCAGGAGCTTCTGAGATCAGCTACGTCTTCGGAAATAAATTTACCATTAATTATCCTTTGAGAATCAGATTTTGTGCCCTTCCTGAACATTGTAAAGGTATATTATATGGATCCATAGCAAAAAGAACAGAGTGATTCGAGCACCGGACAAAGGAGATATATGAATTTTAATGAAGACTGCCAGCATGATGATGGAACAACTAAAAGGTTGCAAAGATCTATTAAAATGTACCAATCTAGAAGGATTTGGCTTTCAATATCTTCAAGAAAAATGTAGATAATTTTGTAATGTAGATTTTGATACATATTTTGCATGAAGCAAAGGTTGTATGAGAGAGTTATGAATTTTTTTATGAACCATGCGCAGGGTAAAAAGTCTAAACGTTGGAATTTTAAGGCGAACATACTTAATCTTTGATTTTGGGGTCGACAGAGTAAGAATCGGAGTTCAAGGATAGAAATAAAGATTGAAGATCTTTTCAAAGCGAAGAGATTAAGAACAAAATTGTTCAATTTTAAGGTCGTATAAAAAATTTAGGTCTAAAACACCGAAGATGCTCAGGTCGGGCTTTAAAGTGATTTATGAGGAAACCAACTTATGGAAAAACAAGGATGATAGAGTCTGAATCAAGCGTTGGCCTCTACAGAAAAAGTTTGTAAGACGTCGAAGTGAGTCACTAGAGACTGACCGTGCCACCATTGGATATCCCGAGGTATATGAACGGTCAAACGTAGGACACGTTAAAGGTTCAGATTGGGCCGGTTAGGCCAAGTCAGACACTCTTGATCTTTTACAAAATGATCCTAACCGGACTAGTTTCCCTACTAGATCACCAGTCTCGGGTCAAACGGTCATAGTCTGACCTCAGCCTGGGTCCCATAGTTCAAATTTGAGGAATCGAGTGATATTTTATTATTAAATATAATTAACAAATAAATAAACAAATTAAAATATATAATTTCAAAATATATTATTATTATAATTATTTATTAAATATTCTCGACAGGAAATAATTATAAATCAATTAGTACAAAATAATCGATATTAACATATTATTTTTAATTAGATAGTATGGTCGAACGTTGTTAAGGTTCTTACCGTTTTCTTATCTCTACTTCTCTTATTCGTTATATTCTCTCAATATTCTTATATTTCATGTTAAATATCTTAACTAACTCCACTTTTCACTATTTTTCTTATGCTGAATTACTCAGGGAATAGGTCAAAGGCTCAAGCTTCTTACTGAAAGCTTAACAGAGTATCCTCAAGAGTCCTGAGGGTCTGGTTTCCTATTCTCAAAAATTAGGGATGTTACAATAGACCTAGTTTAAAATTTGTTGAACCAATAAACTCTAAACAGTTTCTTTCTCCTTCATTTGTCTCAGATAAACATAAACATGCTAAATATAATTATTGTAAGAAGTATGGTCATGTAATTAGAGGCTGCCTAAAATGGAAGAAAAGGAATACTAAGAACCTTAACCATCTAGAATCCAAAAAGATTTAGGTACCAAAGGCATTGATTATTCCTATTGTAGATGTCCTTAAAGGCAAGAGAAAGGCATCATCACTGGTATCTGGACAATGAACGCTCATATTACATGATGAGAAGAAGGTCTATGTTCCTAAATCTAGAATGATTTAAAGGAGGGTCTCTAACCTTTGGAGGAAATTAGTCTGACAACATCATAGGAATTGGTAAAGTTGGTAAAATTTCTTCCCCCATCATTGAAAATGTTTTTCTTGTTGAGGGTCTGAGACATAACCTACTTAGCATAAGTCGATTTTGTGACAGTGAGTACAAAGTCTCATTTGTTAAAGAAAAGTGTACTGTCATGAACTGTGATGGAAACATACTCTTTTGTGCCAACAGACATAATAACCTGTACAAGGTTGATTTGAATGAACAGGATAATCAAAATGTAACATGTCTATTTTCAAACTCCAAGGAAAGATGGATCTGGCATAAAAAGTTTAGGCATGTAAGTCTGAAACATGTTTTAAAACTTCACAGAAAAGGCTTGGTTAAGGGACTGCCAAAAATCTCCTTTAACAGTTCCTTACCTTGTGAAGCATGCCAAAAAGGAAAACATTTGAAAACATATTTTGAAAGTAAAAATGTTGTGTCAACAACTAGACCCCTCGAGTTATTAATTTAGATTTGTTTGGTCCATCTCAAACTCAAAGTCTGGTAGGAAAGAAATATGGCTTTGTCATTATTGATGATTACACAAGAATGACATGGGTTTATTTCCTAGCCCACAAGGATGAGTCTACTAAAGTATTCAAGATTATCTCTAAGAAAATCCAAAATGAGAAAGAATTCATGATAGATAATTTGAAAATGAACATTTTTAAAAATTCTACGTGAGTCTGGAATAACTCATAGTTTTTCTTCTCCAAGAACACCTCAACAAAATGGTGTTGTGGAAAGAAAAAATAGAACACTACAAGAAATGGCCAGAATAATGCTTTGCAAAGATAATCTTCTAGAATATTTCTGGGTAGAGGCTATGAGCACTTCTTGTTATCAGAATAAAATCCTAATCAAACCAATACTTAATAAGACTCTCTATGAATTATGGAAAGGAAGAAGACTTAACATTTCATATTTTCATCTTTTGGGTGCATATGTTATATCTTAAACACAAGGGATCAACTTGGAAAATTTGATTCTAAGTCTGATAAACGGATATTCATGGGTTACTCAACCACCTCCAAATCTTATAAAGTCTTTAACACAAGGGCTCAGACTATTGAGGAGTCTATGCATGTAAGATTTGATGATGTTCAAAAGACCGATAGAAAATTGGCGGATCTTGAAAATAATGATGTAGGTTTATAGCAGAAAAAGTCTAAACCTGATCAGCAAAAACATAAAGATAAAGAAAACACAAAACATCAACAATAACAAATATCTGTGTTTGAACCTGACAAGTCAAAAGACTAGAAGTTCAAGGCTTACCATCTATCAGACCTCATTATTAGGGATCAAGTTACTAGGATAAAGACCACATTAACACTTCTTCATCAATCATCCATTGCTCTAGTTTTATAATTAGAACCAAAGTCTATAATAGAAGCTTTAGAGGATGCTCACTAGATCATAGCTATGCTAAAAGAGCCAAACTAGTTCGAAAGGAACCAAGTCTAGACTCTTGTACCAAGACCCAAGAACAAAGAAATTATGAGAACAAAATGGGTCTTTAGAAGCAAGGTTGATGAAGATGGGAAGGTGGTAAGATTTCATTGAAACCTTTGCACCTGTAGCTAGACTAAAGGCTATCATGATGCTCCTTGCATTTGTTGCTTTTAAGAATATTAAGTTATATCAGATGGATGTTAAGAGTGCTTTTCTGAATGGTTTATTGAAGAAGTTGTTTTTGTGAAATAGCCTCCTGGTTTTGAAGATATATTATTTCTATACTATGTTTTCAAACTAAGTAAAGCATTATATGGTCTGAAATAAACACCTAGATCTTGATATGACAGACTCGATACCTTTTTAATCTTAAAAGGCTTTACTAGAGGCAAGGTAGACACTACCTTATTTAGAAAAAAACTCAAATAGACACTTTATAATTGTGTAAATATATGTGGATGACATTGTTTTTTGTGCTATTAATGAAAGTCTATGCAAAGAATTTTTAGAAATGATGCAGGATGAATTTGAAATGAGTATGATAGGAGAACTTAAGTTTTTCCTAGGTCTACAAATTAAATAAACTGAAGATGGTATTTTTATCCATCAATAGAAGTACACCAAGAAGTTGTTCAAAAAGTTTAAGATGGTTGATGCTAAGCCAATAAGCACTAATATGCATCCCACTTGCATAATTAGTAAAATATGAGTTTGGTACTGTAGTTGATCAGACTCTATATAGAGGTATGATAGGATCACTGTTGTACTTAATGTCTAATAGACCTAATATTATGTTTAGTGTGTGTATGTGTGCAAGATATCAATCAGACCCCTAAGAATCACATTTGTCTATAGTGAATAGGATTCTGAGATATCTTGTGGGTACCACTAACCTTGGATTGTTTTATAAAAGAACAGACTCATTTTCTTTATATGGATATTATGATGTAGACTTTGCAAGAGACAAAGTAGACAGAAAATGCATAAGTGGAGGATGCCATTCTAGGTTAAAGTCTGATCTCTTGGGAAGCAAGAAGTAAAACTCCATTGCCCTATCCATAGTTGAGGCAGAATACATGTCTGCAATAAGTTGTTGTTCTCAACTTCTTTGGATGAAGTATCAACTTGAAGACTACTCCATCAAAGAAGAAGAGATCCTAGTGTACTATGACAACACAAGTGCCATAAACTTGTCAAAGAATCCTATTCAGGATTTAAAAGCTAAGCACATAGAAGTGAAGTATCACTTCATAAGAAATTATGTGCAGAACAAAATTCTAGACAAGAAGTTTGTTGACACAGACCATCAATGGGTAGACATCTTCACCAAGCCTTTTGTTGAAGCCAAGTTTCACTTTTATCAAGTATAATTTAAACTTAAGAAATATTGTTTAAATCTTGTAAAGTTTATTCCATATGTAAATATGCAAAGCCTGTTACATGTTTGATTATTTCATATGTCTGTACACATGCTATCAATCTAAGTTTGTGTGTATACGTGTCTTATGTTTTTAGTATATGTTATCATAACCCATAAGAGCTAAGTTTGCTTGTTTCTAATACTGACAGATTAATTTATCTGGGCCTATTTTCTTTTAACCATTTTACCTTTTAAGCCCATTAACTTTGAAAGATACACGCGTGGCAAAGTTACTGGCTTTTCTGAACCATTTTTCTCTCTCCTTCTCTCTTACATCATTTCCTTTTAAATACCATCTTGGTATATCTTTTCCCTCTTCTGTGTAACTCTTTACATTCCAAGCATTCCCTCTCTCTGTCTTTGCTCTCTGCTCTCAAGAACCCTTCCAAATCCCTAGAGTCTATTTCTTTCTCCCAAACCTTACCATGGACTCCAAGCTCTCTGTTTAAGATATTGCTGAGTTTGCTTACTTCCTCCCAATGAAACATAAGTTGGAAGGACGTGATGTGATTGTTGAGCTTCAAGGAATTGGATGGTTCAACTTTTGTTCATAAAGGAAACCCTACTCACCATCTATGGTGCTCGAATTCTGGAAGTCCACTCAAGCAGAGAAGACTAGATTCATCATTCATGGAAGCCTCAGAGGAAAGAAGATCGAAGTGTCTAAAGACATCATTACCATAGTTTGTGAATGCACCTCTGATAACATATTGTACATGGAATACTTTAAAGGCTCCATGATGTTTGTGGCTATGATGAACAAGGCTTTGAATGGAAAGACCAACCTGACCAACTAAAAGTCTAGGCATCTCCTCTTTAAGGTGAAGATGCTTCACTTGTTGATGAGGCAAGTCTTTTGTTCCAGGAAGAGCGCCAAGGATGAGTTATGAAGCTTGATAGGTTTGCATGTTCCACATGCCGAAGAAGCAGTATGTCAACCTACCCAACATTATCATGACCTTCATGATCTCATTAGTAGGGAAAAATCAGAAGAAAATCCCCTACCCTACTGTTTTGGCAAAAATCTTTGCTTTGGAAAATGTCTTAACACTAAGTGTTGATGACATAACCTTCAGCAGCCCTCTCATCACTAGGCTGGCCCCCTTCTCCTTTATGCTCTTTTCAAAAGCTCATAAATCTACAGCTGGGAAGGCTGTTCCAAAAAGGAAAGCCTTAAAGGATGCAAAAAAGCCTAAGGTTGTTCTAAAGAAGCCTAGGTCTGCTCGCCTTATGAAGAAGTCTGAACCTTCATCTCCAATCAAAGTATTTATAATCCAAGGAGCTCCCTCATCTATCTTGGTGCCAGTTACTACTCCCTTTGCTGTGGTGGTGCAGTCCTTCGAGTCTTCAGATGCTAATGATAACAAGCCCATCGGGCTAAGGTTGAAGGCATTCCCTGCTCCTCTGATAAGCGATGAAAAGTTTTATTTATTAGGTCTAATTTTTAGAGTATTTTCTTAATTAATGGATCTTAATTATTAAATTAGAAGCATAAATATTAAATATTTAGTAAGTGGCAGAATTGATTCAAACTATAAATTATTTGTAATTTTAGTCATTAATTATAGGTTTTTAGCTTTAAATTGTAATTATTTAAAATATGATAATTTGACCCCAGCGTACCTCCTCTTAAGCCAATGTTGGTACGTTGGACGTTTGTATGCTATGCATGTTTCAGGACCAAAGTCAGAGGCATAAGGAACAACCTACCATGTGAACACACACTTCATGGTGTTAACTTACACTGGCCCATGCACAAGGGAGAAATTGCAAGCATCATGATCGCCCATGCGTGGCGACACTCATCAGCGTAAGCACTCTGGGGATATACCAAGCACCCACCTAGTTCTAGAGAGCCAACATCTACATGCTCATCTATACGCTGGTCTATATGCTCATCAACAGATTAAGCCTAGGAATTTTTACATGTTGTAATTTTAGTAACTTTAGCTATTTATTTATTTGTACCTCTTAATTAATGGCATTCTCTGTAATTATTTTAGTTTAGGAATTTAGTTAGTTTAGAAAACTATACATAGTTGAATTGTCATTAATGTAAAGGGAGATCCCATAACTAATTTTTCAGATCTAACTTTATTTTCAGATTTCTTTCCTCTCTCTAGATTTTCTCTCTCTAAATTCTTCATCCGTAACCTCTATTCTCTGTATCCATTTTTGTTTTCCTTCCATAAGTGCCTAATTCTCTTGGATTAGGATTGAATGAGGTTGCCATATCTCTAAATCTCAAGTGATGAAGTTGAAGATGCATTGGAGTAGGTTCTGAACATCGACATTTGTTCATCTTTAACCCTAGGATTGGGAAATCCAGGTATTCTAAAGTCTTCACTAGAGAGGAATCATGGTGAGGAATTCTTATTCGTATTTACTAACCTAGTTATTACACCTAAGGAATTAGGATGGTGCTAGGGCTCACCTTAACTTCACATCTAAATTCAACTGAAAATTGATACCTAAGGGATTAGGATTAGCCTAGGTTGGATTAGTGATAATTACCTAAGCAATTAGGAGTTATCCATCTGTGAGAATGAATTTTGCTTTGACTATGTCTGATGTTGCGTTTATGTGAATTTATGAGTTATGGTGTGTTGATTTTAATTCCAATCTATGTGTTTAGTATAGTTTAATTGTTAACATAATTCTACTTAGTGACACTACTATTGAAAATTCACAAAAACAAAATAAAATTCAGAAAACTTAAAGACTTTAATGGCTTTATGTGTAAGGTTTAGCTAGAGACTCCTCAACATTATGGCAGTTAACATAATCCCTATGGGAACAATCAAATATTTTACTTTTTAGCGACTGGTGCGGTTGCCAAGAATTTCATCCTTCGATGAATTTGCATCAGCTAGGTCACATGCCACACTAATACGCCCAGGACTCAACACCACCAGACAAAGGCAATGCCTCTAGTGTCCACAACCATAATCCAATGTATATACATTCACCTACTAGACCATGATCACTTCACCAGCTTCCACATACGTCCATGCAACGCTCCTATGCCCATGCATACATGAATCACTTATGAATTTTCAAACTACTTGGCACTTCTGTATTTTAGTTAACTTAAGTTAACTATTTATTTATGCATATGAATTAATGGCATTAAATGTAATATTTAGCCTAGGTAACTAGTTATATTAGAATGTTATATATATATATATATATGTAATGTAACCAATCCATAACTAAGTTTTAACTAACTAACTCATTTTCATATTTATATTCTCTCTCTACATATTTTCTTTCTCTTAATTCTCTCATCTGTTACCTTTATTCTCTGTATTCCATTTTATTTTCCCTATATGAGTGCTTAAATCTCTAGGATTGGGATTGATTAAAGCTTCCATGGATCTGAAGTTCAAGTGATTGAAGCTAAAGATTCAGTTAACATAAGTTCTGAATACAATAAGTGTTGCATTCACTCTAGGATTGGGAAATCCAAGGCCTATTCTGAAGTAATCACTAGAGAGGAACATGGTGAGAACTTTTTGTTTACACACTGCTAACCTAGTTGCTTCATGCCTAAAGAATTAGGAGAGTAATTAGGGTTTCTATAAATTTTGTAGTTAAATTCAATTGAAGCTGAACTTAAGGCATTAAGGTTAGTCTAGGTTGGGTTAGTGATAATTACCTAAGGGGTTAGGAATTATTCATCTATGAAATTGAATTCTGTTTTGATTAAGTCTAATGCAACTGTTATGCAAATTTAGGAGAAATAGCTAGCTAATGTCAATTCCAATCTATTTGTTTAGTATATTTTAATTTCTAACATAATTCTTCTTGTGACAATACTGTTGGAAAATCACAAAAACAGCATAAATATAGAAAACCTAAAAATAGAATGGCTTTTAGTGTAAGGTTCAGGTAGAGTCTTCCCTAGATTATGGTACTTAACGCAATCCCTGTAGGACGATACAAATATACTACTTTTTAATGATTAGTACGCTTGCCATAGATTTCATCAACTGATGATTTTGCATCATCCTCCTGTTCAAACTCCATCTACAAGAGTAAGTGATGTCTAGTACACGAGGACTGAGTCTACAGTAACCATCACTAAGAAGAGATTGCACAAGTTCATTGAGAAGTTTCAGAGGAAGCATCCCTTGGTGAACTACGCAACGTGGTCTACCTATGACTAGAAGGAGAAGTACAGATGCCATGCCTAGAAGTGTAAGAAGAAGAAGGCAAGGAAGAAGACCAAGTCTATTCTCAAGCTCTTAACTTCATCAAACTCAGATTCTGTAAGGTTTGTATCTCCAGTTCACCCTTCTTCATCTCTTCATACCTCACTACCCTTTAAGTATGAACCTAAATTTATCCTCATTCCCTCATCCTCTTCTTATCTTACACCTTAAACCTCCTTATATAACCTTCACACCAGAAAAAGAAAACCCCTAGACTCCTCTACCCCTATACCTCAAATTACCTACCCCTCAGACTAAAATTCCCTCAAAAGTCAAACCCCATCCTTTCTTTTAACCTTCACTCCTAGACTTTTATCCAAGCCCCATGGTACAACAAAACTCAACCTTGTTACCCTTGGCTTATAAAACTTGATTCACCATAGGGTTTTGGTAAACTAGGATAAAGCAGGTTTCCACGAGGTTGAAATCTTCACCAACCCCCAGTTTATACCTTCTATGCCTCTTAAAGAAGTTTTGCTCAACCCATTTCTCAAATTTGTTAAAAACCATGCCATGATTTATAGTTTGTTTCTAGAGTAATAGAAGATTTCCTTTTATCAGCAGCAAGGAAATTTTGCTCCCAGACTCAATCCTTCAAGACTCATCAAGCCAAGTGCAAAGATCTGGGTAGATCCTGACAGACTTTGCCCCTTGTCAGAATCTCTATAAATTAAAGAAGGAAGAAGCCAGTCCCTGGTAAGTTTAGACCTCCTATTCCTCCATAGAACAAGCCCAGACCTAAGAAGCTGACTAAGGTAGAACTGAAGAGACTCTATGATGCGCCTGAGAAGAATGAAGAGCATGCTTGATATATGTGGAACCATATTTTATGGCTTATTGGCTCTGAAGGCAACTACTCTTATTCCTTAAACAATAAATTTTCTCTTGGTCTATTTTGGAATATGCAAGGATGCCTGTTTAGGAAAAAGCTTTTCATGTATCTGGGTCTTGGAGATCTTATTATTCCTCCTAAATGTCCCTCTCTCATTATCTTTTCCACCTCTTTTCATCTTATTTGCTTTAGATGTGGGAGTCTGATAGTGGTTTCCTAAGGTCTGCATAATATCCTTGCTATGCTTCAAGTTGTGCCTTCTTCTCTGCTTCTCAGACTTCGTTGGTGTTACCAATTTTTCTAAGTCCTTCAATCTAAAGAGCAAGAAGAATAGTCGACTTAAGCATATTTTTAGCATCTTCAAAACATTCACCCTCTTACATTCTATATCCTTGAAGGCTTTCCCATTTGGGATCTTGTCTTGGACTCATCTGTGTAAAACTTTTGGCTTCATCGTGAGATTGTTCGTGTCCGCAGACTCAGGTGACTTTGTGACGTCCCTTCTTTTGTTGATATCAAATGGGGGAGAAGAAAGTCTTAAATCTTTTATGGGTTATGTCTTGTAACAAGTCTAGTATGTTAAGAGTCTGTAATTTTTTTATAAGTCATGTACAAATCTTCAAGTTAATTAATAAAAAGTCTGTTGTTATTCAACAATTGCTTTCTGTTCATTCTTTTTGTTTGCTCTGAAAATTATATGTTTGCTTTGAACATAATTATGACTTCTCTAATAACAAATTCTATGATTTGTCTACTCTAATCATTTTGTTCATTCTAATCATCAATCTGTATAATATAGATGAAATGGATTCCTTGAGTTATATGCTTTGATCATTATGATTGTTCTAACAATTTTTTTTTCTACTTATATATATTCTAATCCTTAATAATCAATTTGTATGATCTAATCTGATCTTCATCATGTCTATATGCTCTGATCTAAAATTCATCTAAATCATTAGTCTACATTCTTTGATATGAATACAATGATAATTTATCTGTTCTGATCAAAATTCTATTGAACTTTTTGTCTATTTTTATTTCAAGTTTACAAGTTCTCTGATGCCTTGATAACATGAGTTGCAATAAAAGTTTATTGCTTTGATGTCTTCACTGAATTATGCTTTGTTAACTAAGTGGACTCAATTACTCAAGAGGGGGGTGAATTGAGTATTAAAAATTTTACTTGGAATGCTTTTGAAATTGATTCTTTAATAATTATGCTTGATGAAGATAATAAACTTAATCACAAATGATAACAATTTATACACAAAGCAAATTAACAAGTACTAAGTATATGGCAATAAATTCACTTAAGAGATAAAGTAATATTCAAGTAATAATATCAAATTAATCACAACACTATTTTTGGTACTTAGAAAGATTTAAAGAATAATTCAAGAATATTACTTAAACAACTTCAACAAATTTAATCTAAGTGATTTACAAATTTAATTAAGCCAATAGAATATACACTTTAATTTAACAAGTAAATTAATAAAGTTGCTTAACTAATTAATTTATAAACACAAATATTTAGCAAGCAATTTTAAGTGCACAAATTTAAATGAGTGTAGGGAAGAGAGATTTGCAAATTGATATATACGAGTTCCACCACACCGGTGTACGTCTCGCCTCTAAGCAACCCCTTAGAGGATTTCCACTATTGGAGATTAGAGATACAACTTTGAGTAATTGCGGCTTCCTAGTGTCCCACACTCAAGAACCCAATTCCAACAAGTACAAAGGCACCCCACCCAATCTCTCAATCTCACAATTTTACAAGGTTGAAACCCAACCCACGACTCTAGAAATTTTGGCGTTTAGAATACAAGAGTAACTCTGCAATAGAGTGGATATACAAATTAAAGCTTTCACCAAATGATAACTCTCAAAGAGAGGATATGCAAATTTTAGCACTTTTAAAAATAATTTTCTCTTTTAAGAAATAATATGCAAGTTTAACTCTTAAAATAATTTTACTCACAAAATTTTACTCTCAAAATAATATACAACTAAAATGGAGCAGAGAGCAAATTAAGAAAAGAAGCGAAAATGAAGCAACGTAAGAGAGGAGGAAAGAAATTCAGAGGAACTGCTTCTCTGATGCTTGGGACAGTTTGTGCCTTCAATTTCCTTTGCTATTTATAGGCGTAAGGCACAGCTTCTTTCAATTTAAAAAATTCATTTGAGGATAGTGTGGCATGGTTTTGCCAATTTATTTTACTCCCTCGATGTAGTGCAGTATGGAGTGGAGCATGAATCATGGGCGTGTGTCTCCGTGGTACGATTCCAGGCTGTTCACACTTCAATTTCAAACATTCAAAACTGATTGTACTAGATGAATTGATTTATCTTAAATTTGAATGGATTCACAGCGAGCATTTTGGACTTTTGATTAGTGCATGAATCGATTCCCTGTCAGTATGAATCAATTCCTTGTGATTTCATAGAGCATGAATCGATTCTTCTAGTAGTGAATCAATTCCCACATTATTTCATAGGGCATGAATCAATTCCTTCTCATGTGAATCGATTCCTTTGTGCTTGCAAGGGCCATGAATCGATTCTTTTTGTGGTGAATCGATTCCTTCAGCTTTGAAGAGGCATGAATCGATTCTTTGATCAAGTGAATCGATTCCTAGTGTTGTTTCTTTGCGTTTTGTTACGTTTTGGACCATTTTTGATACTTAATTGCATACGTTTTGTTTCCTTTGATTCTTGACACTTTTGTTGATCATTTTTCACTTGATTTAGTCCTTTGTGAATGCCTTGACTCAAGTCCTTTGTTGTTCATCAAAATTGATAGTTTGACAACATCCTTAATATCTCTTCATTTGTTGTGTCATTATCAAAACCTACATCAATATATAAATACATTCTCCCCTTTTTTGATGATGACAACAAATGTTCATGTCTCGGGGTGTTAGTCTCATAATAGTTCAAATACATGGCATAAATGACTATCCCTTACACATATAATTTGGTACCACATGTTATACATATGTTAGATATAAAATTGAATACCACTTTGTCATTTACACATGTATTTGGATATCACTTGTTAAAAAAAGAAAATTATTATAAGGCTCCCCCTTAATCATGCAATTTCAACAAGGATAGATATAGATGTTGATTCTAGATTTTATCTCTCCCTTAATCATTTAATAGATACCATTATAACATCATGATATTCTCTCCCCCTTTGTAAGATACTTTATGCCACTTAGAATGTATATATTTATTTTCTCTCCCTTTGGCATCATCAAAAAGACATTTAAGAATATATACCACTTTAAGACAGATACATTCATTATTGAAGCAAGATACCAATTGTATATAAAACTCCCCCCAAAGCATGCAACATATATCACAAGGAAATTCAAAGCATGTAAGTAAGCATAATGATGTTCTCTCTTCTTTTGGCTAAACAATGTCTCATAGGTGTTTTGTGAGATGTTATACAAGGATTAAAATTTTGCAATTTGCCAATGATCTTTTTGCACAAGAAAGTCAAGAAAATCAAAGGTCATTTGACATTTTGTATTTGAGATCCATGTGGTGTATAGGAGATTATCTTGTGTCAAAAACATGTTTTAATTAAATAGATGCTACCTGGGAACTCAATAAAGCAAGAGATTTATGGAGCATTAACATGATTATTGAAAATGTGATTGGCTTTTTAATGAAAAGATTCAACCATATATCACAAAGTAAATCACTATGTTCAAAGAAATAAGAATTTTATGAAAGAGATAAGTTAAAATCTTTAAGTTAAGGATATGCAAAACTAAGTTCAAAGAGTAGGAAAATGTGATAAAGAATAAGTCAATTCAAACAATTTCCAAAATTCCTAATTCCCTTCTAATATTTATAAATTGTTCTTTTGGAAGGGGTTTAATAAAAATATCCGCCAATTATTTTGAAGTTTTAACATATTCAAGAACACAATCTCCTTTCAAAACATGGTCTCTTATAAAATGATGTCTTATTTCAATATGTTTAGTCCTAGAGTGCATGATAGGATTTTTGGATATATTTATGGCGCTAGTGTTATCACATTTAATAGGCACTTTGTTTAGAACAACACCAAAATCAAGAAGTTGTTGTGTCATCTAAATAATTTGAGCACAACAACTGCCAGCTGCTACATATTCTGCTTCAGCTATCGATAAAGCAACACTTACTTGTTTCTTGCTATGCCAAGAAACAAGGGAACTACCAAGTAAATGACATGTGCCACTAGTACTCTTTCTATCAAGTTTACAACCAGCAAAGTTAGAATCAGAATATCCTACAAGAATACATTCGGCGCCTTTGGGATACCATAAACCAACATTTTGAGTACCCACAAGATATTTCAAAATTCTTTTTACGGTAGTGAGATGTGATTCTTTAGGACATGCTTGATATCTAGCACACATACATACAACAAACATAATATCGGGTCTATTAGCCGTTAAGTAAAGTAAGGAGTCTATCATACCTCGATATTTAGTTATTTCAATGTCCTTACCCTTCTCATCTTTATCTAAGTAGCAAGATGTGCTCATGGGTGTAGCTATTTTGTTTGGCTTGTCCATTTTAAATCTTTTGAGTAGTTCTTTGCAATATTTTGTTTGACTAATGAAAGTACCTTCATTTGTTTGTTTGATTTGTAATCCAAGGAAGAAGGTGAGTTCTCCCATCATGGACATTTCGAATTCATCTTGTATAATCTTGGCAAACTCTTGACAAAGAATTTCGTTAGTAGCACCGAATATTATGTGATCAACATAAACTTGTACCAAAAGAATGTTATTGTTTTTGCGTTTTATAAACAGTGTAGTATCAACCTTTCCTCTTTCAAAATTATTTTCTAAAAGAAATTTACTAAGTCTTTCATACTAAGCTCTTAGAGCTTCTTTCAAACCATATAAAGTTTTTCTTAATTTAAAAACATGGTTTGGAAATTTGTGATTTTCAAAACCGGGAGGTTGATCTACATAAATTTCTTCTTGAATATAGCCCTTTAGAAAAGCGCTTTTAATATCCATTTGATAAAGCTTAAAATCCATACAACAAGCAAAAGCTAACAATAATCTTATGGCTTCTAACCTAACTACGGGAGCATACGTTTCTTCATAGTCTATTCCCTCTTCTTGATTATATCCCTTAGCAACTAATCTAGCTTTATTTCTTGTTATTATTCCATTTTCATCTAGCTTGTTTCTAAAAACCCATTTGGTGCCTATTATTAGATGGTCATTGGGTCTTGGCATAAGTTCCTAAACTTCATTTCTTTCAAATTGATTCAATTCTTCTTGCATGGCCAACATCCAATGTTCATCAACAATAGCTTCATTGATATTTTGGGGTTCTATTTGTGATACAAAGGCTAAGTGATTGCATGCATTTCTAATAGCGTTTTGAGTACTTACACCTTTTGTTATTTCACCTATGATATTGTCCAAGGGGTGATTCTTTACGGTGATCTACTCCTTTTGTTGAGGTTCATTGTTTTATGTTATGTCTCCTTCATTTTTGTTTTCTTCTTCATCTTTCAAGTTCATTTCTTGGAAGGTACCTACAAGATCATCAATTTTCTTTCTCAGAGGATTTTGGTTAAGTTCATCAAATTTGATGTGTATAGACTTATGTTTGTTAAAGAGTCGATAAGCTTTACTAGTAGATGAATAACCTAAGAATATTGCTTCATCAGATTTTGCATCGAATTTGCCGAGATTATCCTTTCCATTGTTTAAAACAAAGCATTTGCATCCAAATATATGAAAATAAGAAATATTTGGTTTTCTTCCTTTATAAAGCTCATAGGGGGTTTTCTTTAATATAGGCCTTATCAAACATCGGTTCATAACATGGCAAGCAGTATTTACCGCATCGACCCAAAAATGTTTTGAAATATTACTTTCATTTAACATAGTTCTTGCGAGCTCCGCTAAAGATCGATTTTTCCTTTCAACTACTCCATTTTGTTGTGGAGTTCTTGGAGTCAAAAAATTATGTTCAATGCCAAATTTTTCATAAAATTTCTCAAAAGATTGGTTTTCAAATTCTCCCCTATGATCAGTTTGAATGGATGTTATTTTCAAATTTTGTTCGTTTTGGATGATCTTGGCAAGTTTCTTAAATGCATGATATGCTTCATGTTTATGAGTAAGAAACAGAGTCCATGTATACATAGAATAATCATCCACAATCACAAGACCATAATAGTTTCCACCAAAACTTTTAATTTTTGAAGGTCTAAATAAATCCATGTGTAAAAGCTGTAAAGGTCTATTTGTTGAAACGACATTTTTTGCTTGAAAAGAAACCTTTACTTGTTTTCCCTTTTGACATGCGTCACAAAATTTATTTTTAAATTTCAATTTTCGTAAACTAATTACTAAATCTTTCGAAACAAGTTTGTTTAAATGGTCTACATGAATGTGAGCAATTCTTCTATGCCATAGCCATGATTCATCCTCTTTAGTTATGAAGCATTTCACATCATTTGAAGCAAGACAATCAAGATTAATCATATAAATATTATCAACTCTTTGACCAACGAATTTTATTTCTTTGTTTAGCTTATTTTTAATTATTCAACAGTTTGATTCGAAAACAATTTTATAGCCTTTATCACATAATTGACTAATGCTAAGCAAGTTATGTTTGAGTCCTTCAACATATAATACATCATTTATAGAAGTGGAAGAGTTTTTACCAATGTTTCCGATTCCTAGAATTCTTCCCTTCGTGTTGTCTCCATATGTAATGAATCCTTTATTTTGTGGAGTAAATGATATAAACTTACTTTTGTCTCCTGTCATGTGTTTTGAACACCCACTATCCAAATACCAATGGGTGTTACTTGCTTTAAAGCATACCTACAAAACATGTCAAGTTAGAGAACGTGGTACCCATTTTATGTTGGGTCCTTGTAGGTTAGTTTGAGGTAATGTTTCTTTAGGAACCCATACTTTTGTCATAACCTTTGTCCCTAATTTTCTAACATTACAATTAGATGCACTATGTCCTTTACAACCACAATAATTACATTTCATGAAAGGTGATGCAGTTTTACTAGGTGGTATAAATAAATTTTTATAACTATTTTGTTTCTTATAGGCATTAAAACTTAATCCAGTTTTATCAAACATGCAACGTTGTTTTCCAAGTAAAACATTTAAATTATCTCTACCATTTGTAAATTTTTCTAGAGTTCTACTCAAGTCTAAAACCTTCATTTCTAGCATGTCACATTTCTTAGCAAATTCACACGGTTTAGTCTTAGAGCATGCTTGAACATTTACTATTTCCTTTTTCAAAGACTCATTTTCTTTACCAAGTTCTACAAGATGCATTTCTAGAGTATCAATGGTTTTTCTTGATAACTTATGCTTATTAGAAACTTTTATAAATTTATCATACAATTCTTCAAGAGCATCAAGTAGTTCTTCCTTATCTAAGTCATGAAAATTTACCTCATCATCTTCATCTTGGTGGTTGGCCATGAGGCAAAGGTTTGCTTCCTAATTTTCTGATTCGTCTGAGCTACTTATCTCATTTTCATCCCATGCGATATATGCTCTTCTCCTCCCTTTTCTTTCTTTATTTTTCTTCTTAAGGTTTGGACAATCTATCTTGAAGTGTCCTTCATTTCCACATTCAAAACAAGTAGGTGAAGAAGAATTTTCTTTAAGAATAGGTTTCTTACCTTGAGATTTGAAATTCCTTTGGAAACGTTTGCTCTTCATAAGTTTTCCAAAGCGTTTCATGAACAGACCTAACTCTTCTTCCTCATCAAGATCACTTTCAGATTCATCTTCAACAATTGAGGTGGCTTTGAGAGCTAGCCCTTTTTTCTTTGAGGCTTTTTCTTCTTCCTCCGTATGTTTCAAATCTTTCAACTCTTGTTCTTGTTCTTGTAGCTTACCAAACAATGTGGCAAGGGACATATCATTTATATTGGGAGATTGCTTGATGGCAGTAACAAGAGGTTGCCATTCCCTAGTAAGACTTTTTAGAACTTTGTGGATAAGTTCCTTGTAGAGTAAGATTTACCAAGAGTAATAAGATGATTAACAATCAAAGTAAATCTCTTTTGAAGTTCTAAAATAGATTCATTGGAATTCATTCTAAAACTTTCATATTGGCTAGTTAAAGTACTAATCTTAGAATCCTGAACATCGCTAGTTCCTTCATGAGTTATTTGAAGGGTATCCCACATATCCTTAGCAGATTTACATGTAACTGCTCTAAAGAACTCATCAGGACCTAAGGCTAAAGTGATAAGATTTTTTGCTTTGTAATTATACTGTACTTTCTTTTCTTCCTCACTCGTCCAATCATCCATAGGTTTTTCTATTTGTTTATTATCAACAATGTGCATAGGTATAAAAGGACCATTTTCAATAGCATTCCATACTTTCAAATCAATTGATTGCATAAAAATTTTCATCCTTTCTTTCCAAAAAGCGTAACCCTCACCATTGAAAGCGGGAGGTCTATTTGGGGCACCACCCTCGGGAAAAAGGTTTCGAGAATTTGAGGTCATTCATTCTCTTGAAGCTGTTAAGCTTGATCTACTAAGAGTCAAGCTCTGATACCACTTGTTAACCAAGTGGCCTCAATTACTCAAGGGGGGGGGGGGTGAATCGAGTATTAAAAATTTTACTTGGAATGCTTTTGAAATTGATTCTTTAATAATTATGCTTAATAAAGATAATAAATTTAATCACAAATGATAACAATTTATACACAAAGCAAATTAACAAGTACTAAGTATATGGCAATAAATTCACTTAAGAGATAAAGTAATATTCAAGTAATAATATCAAATTAATCACAACACTATTTTTGGTACTTAGAAAGATTTAAAGAATAATTCAAGAATATTACTTAAACAACTTCAACAAATTTAATCTAAGTGATTTATAAATTTAATTAAGCCAATAGAATATACACTTTAATTTAACAAGTAAATTAATAAAGTTGCTTAACTAATTAATTTATAAACACAAATATTTAGCAAGCAATTTTAAGTGCACAAATTTAAATGAGTGTAGGGAAGAGAGATTTGCAAATCGATGTATACGAGTTCCACCACACCGGTGTACGTCTCGCCTCTAAGCAACCCACTTAGAGGATTTCCACAATTGGAGATTAGAGATAAAACTTTGAGCAATCGCAGCTTCCTAGTGTCCCATACTCAAGAACCCAATTCCCATAAGTACAAGGGCATCCCACCCAATCTCTCAATCTCACAATTTTACAAGGTTGAAACCCAACCCACAACTCTAGAAATTTTGGCGTTTAGAATACAAGAGTATCTCTCCAATAGAGTGGATATACAAATTAAAGCTTTCACCAAATGATAACTTTCAAAGAGAGGATATGCAAATTTAGCACTTTTAAAAATAATTTTCTCTCTCAAGAAATAATATGCAAGTTTAACTCTTAAAATAATTTTGCTTACAAAATTTTACTCTCAAAATAATATGCAACTAAAATAGAGTAGAGAGTAAATTAAAAGAACAAGAGAAAGTGAAGCAACGTGAGAGAGGAGGAAATAAATTCAGAGGAACTGCTTCTCTGATGCTTGGGATAGTTTGTGCCTTTAATTTCCTTTGCTATTTATAGGCGTAAGGCATAGCTTCTTTTCAATTTAAAAAATTCATTCGAGGATAGTGCAGCATGGTTTCGCCAATTTATCTTACTCCTTCGATGTAGTGCAGTATGGAGTGGAGCATGAATCATGGGCGTGTGTCTCCGTGGTGCGATTCCAAGCTATTCACACTTCAATTTCAAACGTCCAGAACTGATTGTACTAGATGAATTGATTTATCTTAAATTTGAATGGATTCACAGCGAGCATTTTAGACTTCTGATTAATGCATGAATTGATTCCCTGTCAGTATGAATCAATTCCTTGTGATTTCATAGAGCATGAATCGATTCTTCTAGTAGTGAATCGATTCCCACGTTATTTCATAAGGCATGAATCAATTCCTTCTCTTGTGAATCGATTCCTTTGTGCTTACAAGGGCCATGAATCGGTTCTTTTTGTAGTGAATCGATTCCTTTAGCTTTGAAGAGGCATGAATCGGTTCTTTGATCAAGTGAATCCATTCCTAGTGCTGTTTCTTTGCGTTTTGTTGTGTTTTGGACCCTTTTTGATACTTAATTGCATACGTTTTGTTTCCTTTGATTCTTGGCACTTTTGTTGATCATTTTTCACTTGATTTAGTCCTTTGTGAATGCCTTGACTCAAGTCCTTTGTTGTTCATCAAAATTGATAGTTTGACAACATCCTTAATATCTCTTCATTTGTTGTGTCATTATCAAAACCTACATCAATATATAAATACATGCTTTGATGACCTCCTTGATACTTTATGTTTATCACAGACTCTATCAGAATTTCATGTTTTAAACTCTTATTAATTTGAGGGGAGCCCAAAATGAAAGCTCTCTCTAAGACTCTATTTAATAAAAGACTTGATGCTTGCTATCAACAAATAAGGGGAGACTGTTAGAACTAAAGCTGGTAAAACGGGCCAACCTGGCCCACATAGTGGGAAATTTTTATTGTAACACCCCAGTTTTCCGGACTCGGATCCCGATGTAATCAAGATAATGATTAATAAAAATACGAGTAAATTTTTCGCGTTAGAAATAGTTTCTAAACACCATCTCGACTACATCAAGACCCGAACCACAGAAAATCGAAGAGTGAAATTTATCAACATATGACTCGATCAATAACTAATTCACCTATAATAGTATACAAAAATAGTAGAGTTTACAGCGGATGAAGAACATGTATACCGGGCATACGCTTAGTCCCATATATGACGATATAAGAAAAGGCTCGGCAAAGCATGCAAACCCTAACATAAACCTATTGGATCATAACCCATTCATGCACTTACAACAAACACATGCATTGCCTAAGATATAATATAAATATGCTTATACATCTAGAGTCATGCCCTAACTATCACCATTACCTATACCTCATAACTGGCATACTTATTCACCTATTGGCTTAACTCCAAAACACCACCATCAGCAATGTATATTGTTCAAGTTCAATTCCTTAAGTACTCCTCAAATCATCACTTATGTACTAATACATATGTTCACCATTCATATATTCATGATTAGTTATACATGACCAAAATCACTAAATCATCAATATCATCATATACAACTTATTCATTATATTAAAATTCACAAATAATGCCTGCCAAGGCATTTCCACTACCACTATTTACCTTCCCAAAACTTCAATTTAAAATCCTCATCCCATGGCTACCTGCATCACAAGACTAAAAAGGAGACCACATGGGAGAGTGAGTTATACATTCAAAATGACAAATATACATATATTGTGATTAAGTGTACATGCATTCATTCATCATGTGTGCTTTGCTATAAAACCATTAATTCATCATTCAATCACCATCACATTAATATAATAGGCATACAAGCCTCATGAAACGCAGTTCACAACATAAGCAAGCACAAGCACATACACAATCACATTGCCACTTATCGACAAGGGCATTCACAAGTCATCAACATCAATTCATTAAATCTTTACTCAATTTCTCCTCGTAAGGCGTTTCTCATCTCTCGTGGTCATCCTTTCTCAATTGCCATGCACCTATGGCTAATGCATATGTCAACTGTTTGATAATGCATATGCACGGATCCGATTTCTTTTCAACAGGTGATCACAACCACTACATCGTTCATTCACATGGGTTTCCTGCCTCACAAGGGGTACTCCCTCTAGCAGCCTCACAAGGTGCTTTCTCATGATCGCAACCACGTTCAATAATTCATATTGGTTTCCCGCCTCGCAAGGGGTACTCCCGCCTCATGATCGCAACCATGGGCATCATAGGAACTCGCAAGCCCTTTTTCATTTCAATAACCAGGTGATCGCAACCACCGGCTCAAAATCATATCATCATCAAGTTGGTTTCCCGCCTCGCAAGGGGTACTCCCTTCATAGAATCTCGCAGGATCTTTCATCATTGTGATCGCAACCACATTTCAATGTTATGCCATGCCATGAATGCAAAATACAATAATGCATATGCCAATCAACCTCGCAAGGATATCTCACCCTCTCACTTAGGGATATATTTTAATTTGACATTTTCAATCAATAATATACAATTGTGTACAAAGCCCCTCAAGGCATTTTATTCACATACTTGGTATACATCTCAACATATCCCATATATATATTTCATATCATACAGGAAAGTCTATACTTAAAATCAACCACAATGGCATCACAACATAATTATCATATATTAAACTTTCATCATTATCACCACATAATCAACTTGTGGATTTTTGTAATATTATTCATCACCACAGTTTCGTAACTAGCGTGACAACACAACAATTCATCAACACCATTTTAAACCCCTCATACAAGATCACACTTGTATAAAATACAATGGCATTATGACATTACATAATATTCATCAATATTACCACACATTCATTTAGTGGGTTTTCGTCTTATTACTCATCACCATTGTCTTATATATATATATATATATATATATATATATATATTTATGTACCTATGTTGGTGTGCCGTTCACAATATTTCTATTATCATATTCCAAACCACACCCACAAGATCATACATGTATCACTCACAATAGCATTCAACCATTAATCAATAATAACAATCACCCTTTGTGCAAGGAAGTGATCAACTTCACCATCTATCATCATTCTATACTAATGTCATCCCCAATTGTTCGATTCATAACACATGCTATATCATTTTACCAACTCTCTTATTGGTTTCATATTTACCTTATGGTGTGTCTCATAACCTCACCATTAAACCCTTATTATCAATCTTTTATATCCCACTCTTGGTGGTGAATATATCATAAATAATTCATCCCTAATGTATTTATTAATTCCAATTCCCACCATGTCATGCCATCATTAAGTACCCCTTATACATTTCCTTAAATATCCCATAATATAAGCGAATGGGGCTCAGCATCAAAATTTAAGGGAATAAATGAAATTCTAAGTTTTGGGTATCTCGCTCAAGCGAGATTCACCTTCGCTTGAGCGAGATGGGGATGTTTGCTTGGGTTCCCCCCAAGTTTTCCTGAGCGAGAAGAGTTTCCAGCATCAGACCCCGATCTCGCTTGAGCGAGCCACTCTCGCTTGAGCGAGAATCCCACCAGTGTCCATTTCAGGCTCGCTCGCTCGAGCGAGGCGATCCAAGGCAAGCCACCCGCTCGAGCTGAATTGCTCTAGTATCTAAATCTAGACTTGCTCGCTTAAGCAAGGTTGGATTTGTCTCACCTCTCGCTTAAGCGAGGTTCATCCAGAACCATTCCCATTCTTGCTTGCTTGAGTGAGCCACCAATACCCTGACCATTCGCTCAAGCGAAAATGGTCCAGCAGCCAATCATCCAATGCTCGCTCGGGCGACGTGCTGCTCGCCTGGGCGAAATATGGCCAGTAGCCACACTACTGATCCAAGCAAGTCTCGTTTGAGCGAGATTTCCATTCGCCTGAGCGAAACGGGCCCATAATACTGGTACAGGGGATTCTCGCTTGAGCGAGAATCCATCTCGCCTGAGCGAGATTACGAGTACATGCGTAGACAACAGAAGAATTTCACTACTCCACATACCAAAACCCATACTAAGTAAAATTGATGAAATTCAACACAACCTACACCTCTTATTAAGCATTTAAAACCTGTCTCAAACATTCATACTCAATAATTTTCATTCTAATTGATTAATCATACCAACATTAAACTTATCATCATCACATATATACTTTTATAACAGCCAACACATATTCTCATACACCATTTCTCAAATATCATCAAATAACCATTCATATTATTTCAACATCTACATGGCAAGGCAAGCATGAGTACTTATCACACCTCTCCTACCTCGAGGGAAGAGCTGAAATCCGAATGCTCTGATCATCCTGCACAATCATCCAGAACATAATCTACATAACACACATATATGTATTCATTCAATCATAAGCCATCACAAGGCTTTCATCATAATTCTTAAACAATCATAAATATCCTTTAAGGCTTGGTAATGAGTTCTAGACTTGCCAACACACTAATCCATACACATGTGTTAGGCTTCGGGAATTCCTTTCCCAAAACCAAAATTTTCAAAACCTCAAAAGGGCTAACCAACCTAACAACAACAATGTCATATCCCTCATCAAAAGATATCCGATTTGTCATCTTTGCCACTGAAGGTTCAACATGACCCAACATAGCCTCTTTAAAGACATCACCAAATCAACAATTTCAATTTATTCATCCATGGTCTAAGACCTCATCAAGTCACTATCTCATTTCACTTCCTTAATCTATCACTATTGGTCATTTACCATTATCATCATCACCATGAGCAACAACAATCAAAATCAATTCTCTTAGTCACAATGTACACATTCCTAAATCTTAAGATTAGGATTCTTTAAAAAAATTCAATAGCTATCATTCTTATGATTCAAGCCTTTCTTAGCCATATCTTTACCTTTAGCACACTAAACAACTTGGGGTCATTACTCTAAGTTTCTTGATTCCATAATTCCTCAACATCAATAATTAATATTACTCATTCAAAACTCTTTCTCATATATAAAATCACTTTCATATCAATAATTCACAATTTCTTAAGAATTCCCAAAAGCCCCAAAATATCAATGCCTAGGGCTTCCATAAAAAATCCTCAATCATCAATTTCAACCATTTATAAGCTTCATTTCAAGCACCCATAAGCTAACAACATAGCATTCTAACCATCAACCACAACAACAATAATTCCCCAATGGTTTTCTAACCTAGGGTTTGGTTCCATATACCATTATCCATCAAAATAACATCTAATCTTCCGTCACTATACTTAAATAAACTCAAAACCATAAGCAAAAGCCATGGATGATCAAAATCATACCACTTTCTCCAAGCTCAAGCCCCTAAACGAAAATGAGAGGGAGAGAAAAGGAGATGAGCCAAGCTTTGCTCCAAAGCCTTATTCTTGCTTCATGAATCCATGATATCCAATTGATTTCGAGTGGGTGAGGAAGTGGAGGAGGTGGTCACGGTTTGGTGGAGGAGGTGGTCACGGTTTGGTGGAGGAGAAGGGAAAGGAGAAGAAAAATGAAGGATGATGGAGGGAGAAGGAACCAACGTGAAAATAAGAGAAAGGGGAAGGGGTTTTGTTTTAAATTTCATTCCCTTTATTAAAAATCTTTCCATTTTACAACATACAGGATCTTCTTTCGGGATCAATACTTAATCCAAAAATTATTCTGAAGATATATTCGGATTCCAAATAATATTGTTAACAGCCCTGACCAACGGCATCTCATTCAGAGATACTTGGTCTGACACCCATTTTTTAACCGGGTATAATTTTATCTCTTAAAATCTCAATAAATTATAAATATCCATAATAAATCCCAATTTAGTTATTCCAATATTTTTGAGACACTCATTGACTCGTTTATAATTATTTATTCTTTATCCCTTCTATTTAATTCTTTTTATAAAATTCGAGATGTTACAATCCACCCCACCTAAAAAGAAATTTCATCCTCGAAATTTAGCATCGATATATATATATATATATATCAAGGCCATACCTCAGGCTGCATAGCAACGGAGTTCAATGACATCATAAATAACATCAGATTTTCCAAAGTCCATCAAGACATGTTCATCATCACTTCATCATTCTTAACATAAAATTTTCTACATCCAAGCGTGTCATATGTCATCGATCACCACTCATCCAACAGAGCTCACATGTTCATACTCAGTACGACCAGATAGGCTCAGTACATTCACCATAAGTAGTTACAACACTACACCTTCTCGGCCTATGTGTTGTTGCATCCGACATACAGGAAGGTGTACTAATCACGCTGTGGTTACCACAAACACATGAAGTCGGCGCATAAGTGCATGTTGCCACAATTCCTATGGCATGTAAGGCCATATTGCAACCAATACTTCGTATTCCTATTGCTCACATGGGTCACATTTATTCAAATGGTACCAGTCTATATAAGACCCAGCGACAATCCTCCCAAGTCCACAACTAACATGTTCAGGTCTCATCGTCATTACTCATAGTTCGGCATAATTCACGCCATACCAATCATTAAATATTAATCTACATCACCCTAAATTGGCATACCAACCACAGATTTCCAATCATCATAGGGTAAATACCCCATCATTGAACTTCATCCATCCAGAATCCAGGATCAAATAGTCTAAAAATTCTTATCTTATTCACATATCATTGGCTATAAATCAATTCAAGCCTAAACGAGTTACTAAACTCGTAGGAGGTATGCAACTCCGAAGTTAAAATAGGGTTCTCAACCGCATAACAAGCTTTCACATTAGGGATTCTCCTCACAATTTACAACTTAAACTCATAATTTGGACATACATCATATATCGTATCACTTCATTATGTGGTTTATATCACCAATATGTCACCTTTTAAACTAAACGGGAAGTAATGACATGATCTAATTTCCTTTTACCAACCCATATTCACATATGTTATGTCAATGTTTTATCATAGCTCTTAGATAATTCGTTAATCACATATTCAACGGCACACAATCTAGCCCAAGGCCCTACCATAAAATCATGTCTCATCCAACGCCAAATCATACCCCGAATTTAACATTATTACTCATCAATCGTCAAGGGGTTATATTCATCCTTCGCATTCCATCACATGTCAGCTCTAACCTCAAACACTTAGTTCACAATTAATTTCACTATATTCCAACTATTTACAGGGCTCATCCAATCACTAGTCTTAGAAAGTCTAAGGGTTATTTAAGACCCATTGTGGAATACTTCCATAACACACAACATCACTAAGCATGGCTTATCCAATTAACATAGAGCCTAGACCATCATAGGGTCCAATGAAATCAATCATCCACCAAGTTTCATATCCCGAGATCACGTCAAGTCAAGCTAGGGTTACCATATTCAATGGGTCATAATTAATCCAATCATTCACTCGGTTCACAAACATAAAACTGAGTCAAACCCCAATCATATACGTTCATAATTTCAAATTTCACCATTTATTTGTGTCCCCAATCTAGGGAGGCGTAACAATTTACTTGCATCATACAATACAAGGTTTTTGTGCCAAAGGGCATAGATTCTATCCTTCAATTTTTTTTATTATTTTTTTGCACAACCCAACATTTCAATTCATAGGCATCCTTACTAGGGAACTCTTTCACTATCATTTATTTAATCAATTCAAGTATGTGAAGTGTTTATATTCCACAAGCATACTTTGCCCATATGCCATAAGCATGAATCACACAAGAGACCTAACCAACAATTTAACCTCAATACATATTTCAAGGTCTCAACATCCATGGTCTATCACCATGTCAATTCATATTTCATATCTCACATTCATCAATTTCAATATTTCACTTCCATGATTAACATTCAACATGGATCCATCATCAAATCAATTTTATACTGAATATATAAACATCAATGCATAATCACAATATATTCGTCAATGGAAGGAAATAGGGTAAGGAACTTGGCCGGACTTACACAATCAAATATATTAATCACATCGTATAATTTATCCACATGTATTCAATTCCATGATTCAACCATAAACAACAATGAGAAACTATGCTCCATAGGTGTATCACACGACCTTAATGATATTAGGCATACTCCCGTAAACGTCAATCATAACTTATGAATCATAATTTCACGGAGTCCTCAATGAGCTGTTATCACAATCCTATACTAATATTTCATAAAGAATAGCCATTAAGGAAGCATTGCCCTTATAATCAATTAACAATGCTTAGACAATTAGCCCTTCACAAATCCATATAGGGCCATCAATGCTTAACATAATGTCATCCTTAAAATAATTATCACCCTTAAATTTATACAGAACAACCATATCCTAACAATCACCAAAATGCCTCTCAATTGAGCAATCATGCTCCAATCATCCATGATATCAATTTCAATGCAGAGTAACCATACTCTGATGATAATTAACAAATCTAATTCAGAGCAAAACCACGCTCTAATACCACCTTTGTAACACCCCGGTTTTCCGGACTTGAATCCCAATGTAATCAAGATAATGATTAATAAAAATGCAAGTAAATTTTTCGCATTCAAAATAGTTTCTAAACACCATCTCGACTACATCAAGACTCGAACCACAGAAAACCAAAGAGTGAGATTTATCAACATATGACTGGATCGATAACTAATTCACCCATAACAGTATAAAAAATAGTAGAGTTTATAGTGGATGAAGAACGTGTTTACCGGGCATACGCCTAGTCCCATATATGACGATATGAGAAAATGCTCGGCAAAGCATGCAAACCCTAACATAAACCTATTGGATCATAGCCCATTTATGCACTTACAATAGACACATGTATTGCCTAAGATATAATATAAACATACTTATACATCCAAAGTCATGCCCCAACTATCACCACTACCCATACCTCATAATTGGCCTACTTATTCACCTATTGGCTTAACTCCAAAACACCACCATCATGAATGTATATTGTTCAAGTTCAATTCCTCAAGTACTCCTCAAATCATCACTTATGTACTAATACATATGTTCACCATTCATATATTCATGATTAGTTATACATGACCAAAATCACTAAATCATCAATATCATCATATACAACTTATTCATTACATTAAAATTCACAAATGATGCCGGCCAAGGCATTTCCACTACTACTATTTACCTTACTAAAACTTCAATTTAAAATCTGGACTCATCCCATGGCAACCTGCATCATAAGGCTAAAAAGGAGACCACATGGGAGAGTGAGTTATACATTCAAAATGACGAATATACATATATTGTAATTAAGTGTACATGCATTCATTCATCATGTGTGCTTTGCTATTGATAAAGTTGCATTGTACATTGATTTCATGCTTTAATTTAACTTATTTTTTCAAAGAACTTAACTAATTTGGTGAAAAATTGAGTGTGATTCTTTTATAAATAATTATGTTGTCAATACTCTTGAAGTTTTACAGGATGATTCAAAGAAATAATCAAATTAGCTTACTTGGTCTTGGTTTGGAAGGATAATGTATGAAATCATGACCTGCGCACTTAGAAAAGGAATCTCACGCTTGAGCGTGGATTAAAAGAAGCCAAATACCATCAGGCCCCCCTCACGCTTGAAGCGTTGTCCAAGCGTGACAATTGCGCTCAAGCTAAAGTAACTCACGCTTGAGCGTGAGTGATGGAAGGAAAGCACACTGGAAGGATGAACGAAGCAAGGATGAGCAAGGAACAACATAGACTCTCATGCTCAAGCATAAGCCTGAGCTCGCTTGAGCATGGCCTGAGCAAGGACTAAGAGTAAGGACTAAGCATGGTTTGATAAGAAGGGCACTTGAGCGTGGTTTGATAAGAAGGGCGCTTGAGCGTGGTTAAGCTTGGCCTGAGCAAAAATGAAACGGAAAGCATCAGGACTTTTCACGCTTGAGCATGACCATTGAGCTCAAGTGTGACTCATGTAGTATGGAATTTTTAATTTAATATTACCCAATGGTGCGATGCCAGCTCAACCACTTTGGTGTGTTTTTGCATGTCTCTGAATATTCCTTCATGAGCACTATGCAAGTAGGAAAAGAAAGCTTAAGCATAACCACTCTATAAATCAAGTCGATCTCCTGTATCTCCTGCGTTATATCTTCTTAACCATTCATTTCACTTAAAATTTCTCTCATATTCATTTCTAATTTTCTTGAGTGAAAATACAAGGCATGAGTAGCTAAATTTTCCTTTATTAAGATTAGTTGTAATCAATTCAAACTTGAAGTAATGCTGCTGTAAGTTTTTATGTATGTTAATGAGATTTGATAATTTGTTTCATTCTGCTATTAATGCCTGAAAGTCCTTGATCACTATTTTCTTGTTTTAAGTTTTCTTTAGTATACTGGGAAGTAACTTTTGAGTGTAGATCTGAATGAAATGCTTGTTGTGAGTAGCTAACCAGGGATGGCATCTAACGCAACGAACGTCAAAATAATCGATCGGTAATGCTGGAATAATTTCAAGGTGACTGAGGGATCAGCAGTTTGAAATCATTCTTATGAATTTTGTAGTCGAGGGATCGATACAAATGACTTTGATTGTGATGTAGAAATTATCATTTCAAGTTACATACATACAAATTTATTTAGCTTACGTAAGGTGAGATGTGATGAAACCAATCCCAGTTTTCCAAATCTGATTTTTACAAAAACTCTTTACTGTTATTCTTTTCATTTACTATTTGCTGTAACCATTCTTAACCAATCTCTTTAACAACAAACCAAAATAAACTTTCTGTCAAAATCAATTCAACAACTATAGATCTTCAATCCAACACCTCCTCAGTGGAACGACATCTATACTATACTATAATCACTATGTTTAAACTTGGCACAAATATTCCATTGAACTCATATTATACAAACTTGGTTCTCTTATTTGAACACTTCACTTCTTTACATACCAAGTTATACCATAACAAGTTTTGGCGCTGTAGCCGGGGAGGTGATTCAAGTTTGAATATTTAAGCATTGAATTGCAAGACTTTGTGAATAATTTTCTGTTTGTTTGCATTTTTTATTTTTATGTATGGTAACCTTGCTGGAGTGAGTGCTTGATTTATGATCTTGAGAAGACAGGGACCAAAAAAATAACTTGCTTTTGATCCAGAGATAGATAGGTTCCTCAAGAAAATCAAGAAAGCCAAGCAAAAACAGAACTTCCATACAGAAAAACTTCCTCTGAGAAAATGACGGATGTCAATAGCAACAATCAAAATCCACCAAGAAGAACACTTGGAGACTATGCTTTACAGCAAGGGCCAAGACATTTCTCAAGCATTGCAATTCCAAACACTGTCAAAGCACTAGAAATGAAACTAGCATTTCTTAGTTTGATTAGTTCACACCAATTTACTGGAATGTCAAGTGAAGATCCATACACTCACTTGGCAACTTTCTATGAATTGGTTAGAACAATGGGATTTGACCAAGAGGTTATTGATGCTGCATGTTTAAGATTATTTCATTTCTCTTTAGTAGGTAAAGCAAAGGAATGGTTACAATCTCACCCAAAACAAAGTTTAAATAGTTGGAACATAGTTGAAGAAAAGTTCCTACAAAGGTTCTTTTCTCCATCTAGATTCATCAAGGCTAAGTCAAATATTACAACATTTAGACAAGGCCAAGATGAACCTTTTTGTGACGCATGGGAACGTTTCAAATCACTGTTTAGGAAATGCCCAAACCATGGACTTGAAGATATAGCACAACTTAATATCTTCTATAGTGGACTAAGGACAGATACCAAAATGATATTGGATGCAATAGCAGGAGGTACAATGATGACAGTGGATGCTGACCCAGCTACAAGGATAATAGAAGCTTTATCTTCAACAGATTATCAAACTCAACATGACCGTCAGCAAAGTCAAAGGAAAGGAGTCCTTGACTTAAATACCACAGACGCTATTCTAGCGCAAAACAAAATTCTGACTCAACAATTGGAAGTGTTGACTCAAAAGATAGCCAATCTTCCACAGTAATTACATGCAGTACAATCATCACAACCATTGCAACAACAAATGCCTGCAACATGTAATTTCTATGGTGGAGATCATCCAAATGAAAACTGTGGCTCACAAGAAGCAATTGCTTATTTCATGAACAACCAAGAAGGGTCCGGTAATTTGAATTCAAATTTTTCTAACCAACCATTTCAGGGATGGAGAAGTAACCAAAATCAAGCCCAAGGATAGAAGCAAGAGGCCAGCTCTTTAAATAAACCATATCAAAATAATGGTCCTTCCTTGATGGAGAGAACTTCTAGATTAGAGGACACCTTGGAGAAATTTATGCAAGCTTATCTTGTAAGTCAAAAGAACACTGAGGCATCAATCAAGAACTTAGAAACATAGGTGGGACAGCTAGCTCGACAAGTTATTGAAAACCAGAAGCCTCAGTATGGAGCAAACACTGAAAAAAACCCGATAGAGCAATGCAAGACTATGACCACACTGAATGAGGAAACAACTAAGCTGGAAGGTGGACATAGTGTTATCATTCACAAGGCAGTACCTCATAACACCAAAGATCCAGGGAGCTTTTCTATTCCTGTCACTATTAGAAATCTTTCAAAAAGAAAAGCTTTATTAGATCTTGGTGCTAGTGTAAATTTGATGCCATTATCCATACTTAAAAAGATAGGGGATTTTACAGTAAGGCCAATAAAAATGACTTTAAAACTGGCAGATCAATCAATAAAAAACCCCTACGGTATTGCTGAAAATGTTTTGTTAAAAATAGATAAATTTGAATTCCAGATGGATTTTGTTATCATAGATATGGAGGAAGATTCTGAAGTTCCTCTAATACTAGGGAGACCTTTTATGAAAGCAGCCAGAATCATCATAGATGTGGATGACGGAAAGCTAAAAAAGTAAGTGCAAGAAGAAGAAGTCAATTTTGCTGTTTTTAAAACAAATAAATACTCTGAAGATAAGCAAAGTTGTGTCATAGGTGCACTTGAAAATCTGAATAAAAGAAAGTCAAGGCTATACTTGGGAAAGAAGGTGGAAAAACTCAACACTCTCATCCACCAGCTACATGATCCATATTGAAAAATCTAAGAGGCGTCAAGCTAAAGATGATAAACAAGCGTTTTTTGGGAGGTAACCCAACCTTTTATATTTTTTGTTTATCTTGTTAATTTTAATTTAAGTAATTTTTATGTTATGTTTAAAGTTTTCTTTTATTTTTCATTCTTCAGGGAAACTCATCACATTCATCTCACCCATCATCCAACCTTAAAAGCTATGTGTCAAGTTCAAGGGGAAGGAAGGACAAGTTGCAGCAAAATGCTCAAGCGTGACTTACCACGCTTAAGCTAGGAACTTCAATTCCAATTGTGTATTAAATTTGCTTAAGTGAATCATTTCATACCTTAAGTGAAAAGGGGAAACATGTGTCAGGAGGAAAGCTCGCTTAAAACAAGAAGTTTTAGGCTTAAGCATAACAATATTGGAACACCATCACACCAAAGTGTGATCACACTCGCTTAATCGAGCAACGTAAGTTTGATTCTGTTTCAATTTCGCTTAGGTGAATAACTACAAGCTTAAGCGAAGGAAGAAATAAATTGTAGCAAGTCCTAATTTTTCCATACATGCTCAAGCGTGTATCAAGAGCACTTAAGCGCAGCTCTTGGACCTCAGCCACGCTCAAGCGTGACCCCTCCAAGATCAAGCGTCCCCCTGTGCTTCTAATTAAGCAAACCTCTCAAATCAGGAAACATGGAAGCAAGGCACCCCGACCATGCTCAAGCGCAAGGAATGCACGCTTAAGCGTGATGTTCCTCTTTGCAATTCACGCTCAAGTGAACCTGAATTGGGCCACTGGTGAATAATCACGCTTAAGCGTGATATACTCACGCTCGAGTGAGAGATTTTGAAACTGCTCCTGATGCTATAAAATACAGCGTTTGTAATTCACAGCTCCTGTAACTGCCCCTTTATTACCCCTGTCTCTCAAGTTTTGTAACTGACCACCCCACTTTCACCACTTATCCCCTTCCCTCCAACCTCATAATTTACATTAAGCATTTTTATTGCATTTCATTGACAATTCACTACAAGGGTCACTGTATTTTCTATTCTCTGCATCAACATCAGATTCTACAAGGTAACGCTTAAAACTTTCTCTTTTTCTGGTGTATCTTTTTGTTGTATTGTAAGAATAGCAGATGCAAATGCATGCTGAGGTTTCTAAAAAGTTAAATGTGTACACCCTTCACTTAATTCAAAATATGCATTCATATTTTTTTTTTGAAATCTTCATGGTCAATTGAAGAGGTTTGATAGAGAGACCCTATTTTCACAGTGTTATGCATATTACTTGTTTGTTAAAAATCTTGTGAGACATTACTAGGCACACTGATCATCATCCTAAATGTTTCTTGCACCTTACTCTGCATTATCGCATGAAGTATTCCATGTTCTATAATTTTCTTACCACCATTAGGATACTTCAATTATGATTTTTCCATCATTATCTTAACTTTGTTATCTTAGACAGATGGCTAGAGTCAAGAAAACAACCCCTTCTTCTCCACCAAAGACCACTGCAGGATCATCAAGAAGAAATAAAGGGAAAAGGCCCCATATTGAAAAGCAAGCTTCTGGGCCAAAATTTAGGGATAAATCCCGAAGTAAAAGATATGAGGACATTCAGAATTGGACATTCATCCCAGAGCGAAAAGTAGATTTGGCCTTTGGAGAATATGATTCTTTTCTACAGGTAATTAGAAGAAGGAATTGGCTTAAAATCTGCTATCCGAGGGACAAATATGATCCTGAAATTATCCACGAATTTTATGCCAATGCTTGGCCCAAAGAAGGTATGGGAGATAGAAAGACTTGTGTGAGGAGGACTTAGCTCTCTTATGGGAGAGATTCAATTAACAGTTATTTAGGCAACCTCATGGAGTTAGAGGAAGGGGAGACCTGTGAATATGCCAGCATGAGACTAAGGAATCAAGTAATTTCTGCCCAAGATATAGAGACAGCCATATGCATTCCAGGACACCATTTTTAGACTGGCCAAGGGGATCAACCAATGCATATCCTAAGAAATGATATGACTACTACCTCCCGAGTTTGGACTTCCTTCTTACTTGCAAATGTGGCCCCAAATGCCCATGTATCTGATTTGATTCATGCTAGATGCTATTTGTTGTACTGTATTTTGCAGGATGATATCACCATTGATTTGGTACAGATCATCTCAGACGAAATCCATAAATTTGCTACCACAGATCAAAAGTACTCCCAGGCAGGGCAGAAGGTTAAGGGAAGTTTAGGATTCCCTGCTTTTATTACTGACCTTTGTATAGTTCATGGAATTGAGGTACAAGACTTTAAACCTATCAGACCACCCATTGATAGGCGATTCATAGAACGGTACTACACTACTAACACCAGACCTGCCCAAGAACCCCAACAAGAACCTCAAGAAGCACAACAGCAAGCACCACCACTAACAGTAATAGAACCTACCCCTCCTCCTCTTAGCACAGAATCATTAATGATCCTACAGGCAATCCACCAGCTTAAGATTTAGAACAGCCATCTCCTGGCATAACAGAATGCTAATCATCGAGGTCTTATGCACATACATCATGTCCCGCAGGCATTCCCGCAGGACAACCTAACCCCTGGATGGATCCAATTCACTTTGAAGCCCACATTGCTTGGCCTAGGGATAGGCCTTCTTTCTCAGGAGGGGCGAGACATCACATGCTGGACCAGGACCATCCACACAAGCAACTCGTGTCAGGGAAGAAGAAACAGAAGATGATACAGAGGATGAGTGATGAGTTTTATTGCTTTAGTTTTTTCTAAATCTTTAAACTGTTATTGCTTTCTAACATTTTATGGTTTTTACTTTGAGTTTTTAATAGTTTGACATTACTACAGTATCTGCTTTAGTAATTTTGACATTTTTCTGTGATTATATGTTATGGTTGAATGGATGCAACATGCTAAGAAAATTGAAACAAGTTTCGAAAACCCAACCAAGAATAAATTTTTGATCAAAGAAAGGATTCTGAGCATCAATTCTTTTTAGAAGTAACATTGACTTTGAAAAGGCAAAATCGTTGATTTAAGAACCATGAAAATGAAATAAATGAACTATTGAAATTGTTTACATGCTTGAACCTTTTTCTGTTAGAATATAGAAGTATGCCTTATAACCTGGTGAGTAGTGAGAAATTTAAACACTGAGAGTCTCATTAGAATTTGTTAAGTTTGCATTGCCTAATTTTCTGATTAACCTTTTTCGTAAGAAATAAAGTAATGTTTAAGGCAATTTTGAAAATACAATTAGCCTAGAGCCAAAAAGCTACCCTAAAAAATATGCCCTATTCTTTGGTAGCCTATTTTTAGCCAAAAATTTTATTCTATAAAAACACCCTAACCCAAGCATGAGAAATAAATTCCTACGTTATCAGCATGCTTATTTTTGAAAAGAGCATAAAATACTTTTTCAAAGGGTGATGAAAGAAATGGAGGCTGAAAAAGACAATGCTAAAAATAGTAAAGTTGTTCATCCAGAAATTTAAACAAAAAGAAGAACTAGAAAAGGAGAAATAAAGAATTCTGTAGCTCAAAAAGGAAGAAGCCTCATAAACTTTGAAAATTTCAAAACATATGCTCTTCTTCATGCATGCCTTTTGAATCCAAGAAAAACGAAGAATTCTTATTTAGCCCAGCCTCATTACAACCCTAAAAGACCTTTTTGATCCTTATTGTTCTTATGATTTTGGTTTTAGTTAGAAATGACTGGTAATATAAACTAGGCAGTTCTCATGATGGATGAGTGAAACAGTCACACCTGGTGAGAAATAATGAGAATTCCTCATTCTTACAGCAATTAGTTACCTGCCTAGTGAAAAATTAAATGGTGCATTACATTTCAAAGAAATGGGATTAAGGATGTTATTTGCCTTAAAGAAGTTAAACTGAGATCACTGTCTTTTAAATTTTGAAACTAAATCTGATCTTCTTGAATGTTTGATTTTCCTTCCAACTTCTTTTACTTGAGGACAAGCAAAACTCTAGGTTGGGGAGAGTTTGATAAAGGTGTATTGTACATTGATTTCATGCTTCAATTTAACTAATTTTTTCAAAGAACTTAACTAATTTGGTGAAAAATTGAGTGTGATTCTTTGATAAATAAGTACATTGTCAATACTCTTATAGATTTGCAGGATGATTCAAAGAAATAATCAAATTAGCTTACTTGGTCTTGGTTTGGAAGGATAATGTGTGAAATCATGGCTTGCGTACTTGGAAAAGGAATCTCACGCTTGAGCGTGGATTAAAAGAAGCCAAATACCATCAGGCCCCCCTCACGCTTGAAGCCTTGTCCAAGCGTGATAATTACGCTCAAGCTAAAGTAACTCACGCTTGAGCGTGAGTGATGGAAGGAAAGCACGCTGGAAGCATGAACAAAGCAAGGATGAGCAAGGAACATCAAAGACTCTCACGCTCAAGCGTGAGCCCGAGCTCACTTGAGCATGGCCTGAGCAAGGACTAAGAGCAAGGACTAAGCATGGTTTGATAAGAAGGGCGCTTGAGTGTGGTTAAGCTTGGCCTGAGCACGTTGGAAGCAACGAAGCAAGGATGAGCAAGGAACAACAAAGACTCTCACGCTCAAGCGTGAGCCCGAGCTCACTTGAGCATGGCCTGAGCAAGGACTAAGAGCAAGGACTAAGCGTGGTTTGATAAGAAGGGCGCTTGAGCGAAAATGAAACAGAAAGCATCAGGACCTTTCATGCTTGAGCCTGACCATTGAGCTCAAGCGTGACTTATGCAGTATGGAATTTTTAATTTAATATTACCCAATGGTGCGATGCCAGCTCAACGACTTTGGTGTGTTTCTGCATGTCTTTAAATATTCCTTCATGGGAACTATGCAAGTGGGAAAAGAAAGCTTAAGCATAACCCCTCTATAAATCAAGCAGATCTCCCGCATCTCCTGCATCCTATCTTCTTAACCATTCATTTCACTTAAAATTTCTCTCTGTATTCATTTCTAATTTTCTTGAGTGAAAATGCAAGGCATGAGTAGCTAAATTTTCCTTTATTGGGATTGGTTGTAATCAATTCAAACCTTAAGTAATGTTGTTGTAAGTTTTTACTATGTTAATGAGATTTGATAATTTTTGTTTTTCATTCTGCTATTAATGCCTGAAAGTACTTGATCACTATTTTCTTGTTTTATGTTTTCTTAAGTATACTGGGAAGTAACTTTTGAGAGCAGATCTGAATGAAATGCTAGTTGTGAGTAGCTCACCAGGGATGGCATCTAACGCAATGAATATCGAAACAATCGATCAATAATGCTGGAATAATTTCAAGGTGACTGAGGGATCAGCAGTTTGAAATCATTCTTATGAATTTTGTAGTCGAGGGATCGATACAAATGACTTTGATTGTGACGTAGAAATTATCATTTCAAGTTACATACATACAAATTTATTTAGCTTACGTAAGGTGAGATGCGATGAAACTAATCCCAGTTTTCCAAATCTGATTTTTACAAAAACTCTTTACTGTTATTTTTTTCATTTACTATTTGCTGTAACCATTCTTAACCAATCTCTTTTACAACAAACCAAAACAAACTTTCTATCAAAATCAATTCAACAACTATAGATCTTCAAACGAACACCTCCTCAGTAGAACGACATCTATACTATACTACAATCACTGTGTTTAAACTTGGCACAAATATTCCATTGAACTCATATTATACAAACTTGGTTCTCTTATTTGAACACTTCACTTCTTTACATACCAAGTTCTACCATAACATCTATAAAACCATTAATTCATCATTCAATCACCATCACATGAATATAATAGGTATACAAGCCTCATGAAACGCAGTTCACAACATAAGCAAGCACAAGCACATACACAATCATATTGCCACTTATCGACAAGGGCATTCACAAGTTATCATCATCAATTCATTAAATCTTTACTCAATTTCTCCTCGCAAGAGGTTTCTTATCTCTCATGGTCATCCCATCTCAATTGCCATGCACCTATGGCTAATGCATATATCAACTGTTTGATAATGCATATGCATGGATCTGACTTCTTTTTAACAGGTGATCGCAACCACCACATCATTCATTCACATGGGTTTCTCGCCTCGCAAAGGGTACTCCCTCCAGCAGCCTTGCAAAGTGCTTTCTTGTGATCGCAACCACGTTCAATAATTCATATTGGTTTCCTGCCTCACAAGGGATACTCCTGCCTCATGATCATAACCACGGGCATCATAGGAACTCACAAGCCATTTTTCATTTCAACAACCAGGTGATCGCAACCACCGGCTCAATATCATATCATCATCAAGTTAGTTTCCCACCTTGCAAGGGGTATTCCCTTCATAGAATCCCGCAGGATCTTTCATTATTGTGATCGCAACCACATTTCAATGTTATGCCATGCCATGAATGCAAAATACAATAATGCATATGTCAATCAACCTCGCAAGGATATCTCACCCTCTCACTTAGGGATATATTTTAATTTGACATTTTCAATCAATAATATACAATTATGTACAAAGCCCCTCGAGGCATTTTATTCACATACTTGGTATACATCTCAACATATCCCATATATATATTTCATATCATACAGCAAAGTCTATACTTAAAATTAGCCATAATGGCATTACAACATAATTATATTACATTAAACTTTCATCATTATCCCCACATAATCAACTTGTGGATTTTTGTAATATTATTCATCACCGCAGTTTCATAACTAGCGTAGCAACACAACAATTCATCAACATCATTTTAAACCCCTCATACAAGATCACACTTGTATAAAATACAATGGCATTATGACATTACATAATATTCATCAATATTACCACACATTCATTTAGTGGGTTTTCATCTCATTACTCATCACCATTGTCTTATATATATATATATATATATATATTTATGTACCTATGTTGGTGTGGCGTTCACAATATTTCTATTATCATATTCCAAACCACACCCACAAGATCATACATGTATCACTCACAATAGCATTCAACCATTAATCAATAATAATAATCACCCTTTGTGCAAGGAAGTGATCAACTTCACCATCTATCATCATTCCATACTAATATCATTTCCAATTGTTTGATTCATAACACATGCTATATCATTTTACTAACTCTCTCATTGGTTTCATATTTACCTTATGGTGTGTCTCATAACCTCATCATTAAACTCTTATTATCAATCTTTCATATCCTACTCTTGGTGGTGAATATATCATAAATAATTCATCCCCAATGTATTTATTAATTTTAATTCCCACCATGTCATGCCATCAATAAGTACCCCTTATACATTTCCTTAAATATCCCATAATATAAGGGAATGGGGCTCAACATCAAAATTTAAGGGAATAAACGAAACTCTAAGTTTTGGGTATCTCACTCAAGCGAGATTCACATTCGCTTGAGTGGGTTGGGGATGGTTCGCTTGGACACCCCCAAGTTTTCCTGAGTGAAAAGAGTTTCCAGTATCAGACCCCGATCTCGCTTGAGCGAGCCATTCTTGCTTGAGCAAGATCCCACCAGTGTCTATTTCAGGCTCGCTCGCTCGAGCGAGGCGATCTAAGGCAAGCCACCCACTCGAGCGGAATCACTCCAGTATATAAATTTAGACTCGCTCGCTTTAGCGGGGTTAGATTTGTCTCACCTCTCGCTTAAGTGAGGTTCATTCAGAACCATTCCCATTCTTGCTCGCTTGAGCGAGCCACCAATACCGTGACCATTCGCTCAAGCAAAAATAGTCCAGCAGCCAATCATCTAATGCTCGCTTCGGCGAGGCCCTGCCCGCCTGAGCGAAATGTGGCCAGTAGCCACCCTATTGATCCAAGCAAGTCTCGCTTGAGCGAGATTTCCACTCGCCTGAGTGAAAACGGGCCAGAAGGCCATAATACTAGTACAGGGGATTCTCGCTTGAGCGAGAATCCATCTCGCCTGAGCAAGATTACCAGTACATGCATAGAAAACACAAGAATTTCACTACTCCACATACCAAAACCTATACTAAGTAAAATTGATCAAATTCAACACAACCTACACCTCTTATTAAGCATTTAAAACCTGTCTCAAACATTCATACTCAATAATTTTCATTCCAATTCATTAATCATACCAACATTAAACCTATCATCATCACATATATACTTTCATAACAACCAACACATATTCTCATACACCATTTCTCAAATATCATCAAATAACCATTCACATTATTTCAACATCTACATGGCAAGGCAAGCATGAGTACTAATCACATACAATAATCACTATCGTTTTACTCATGCAATTTGAATGTAAACTCCTCTCCTACCTCAAGGGAAGAGCCAAAATCTGAATGCTCCGATCATCCCGCACCATCATCCGGAACATAATCTACACAACGCACATATATGTATTCATTCAATCATAAGCCATCACAAGGCTTTCATCATAATTCTTTTTTAGTGTGTTGGCATGTCTAGAAATCATTACCAAGCCTTAAAGGATGTTTATTATCCCTCATTAAAAGACATCCGATTTGTCATCTTTGCCACTCAAGGTTCAACATGACCCAACATAGCCTCTTCAAAGCCATCACCAAATCAACAATTTTAATTTATTCATCCATGGTCTAAGACCTCATCAAGTCACTATCTCATTTCATTTCCTTAATCTATCACTATTAGTCATTTACCATTATCATCATCACCATGAGCAACAACAATCAAAATCAATTCTCTTAGTCACAATGTACACATCCCTAAATCTTAAGATTAGGATTCTTTAAAAAAATCAATAGCTATCATTCTTATGATTCAAGCCTTTCTTAGCCATATCTTTACCTTTAGCACACTAAACAACTTGGGGTCATTACTCTAATTTTCTTGATTCCACAATTTCTCAACATCAATCATTAATATTACTCATTCAAAACTCTTTCTCATATATAAAATCACTCTCATATCAATAATTCATAATTTCTTAAGGATTCCCCAAAGCCCTAAAACATGAATGCCTAGGGTTTCCATAAAAAATCCTCAATCATTAATTACAATTATTTATAAGCTTCATTTCAAGCACCCATAAGCTAACAACATAGCATTCTAACCTTCAACCACGATAACAACAATTCCCCAATGGTTTTCTAACCTAGGGTTTGGTTCCATATACCATTATCCATCAAAATAATATCCAATCTTCCGTCACTATACTTAAATAAGCTCAAAACCATAAGCAAAAGCCATGGGTGATCAAAATCATACCTCTTTCTCCAAGCTCAAGCCCCAAAACAAAAATGGGAGGGAGAGAAAAGGAGATGAGCCAAGCTTTGCTCCAAAGCCCCATTCTTGCTTCATGAATCCATGATATCCAGTTGATTTTGAGTGGGTGAGGAAGTGGAGGAGGTGGTCACGGTTTGGTGGAGGAGAAGGAAAAGGAGAAGAAAAATAAAGGATGGTGGAGGGAGAGGAACCAACGTAAAAATAAGAGAAATGGGAAGGGGTTTTGTTTTAAATTTCATTCCCTTCATTAAAAATCTTTCTGTTTTACAACATATAGGATCTCCGTTCGGGCTCAATACTTAATCCAAAAATTATTTTGAAGATATATTCGGATTCCAAATAATATTCTTAACAGCCCTGACCAACGGCATCTCATTCGTAGATACTTGGTTCGACACCCATATTTTAACCGGGTATAATTTTATCTCTTAAAATCTCAATAAATTATAACCCAACCTAGCTTGCTTTCTAGAGTGAGCCACTTTTCTCAACCCGGCTCAACTTGCCAACCCAACGGGTGGCTTAGGGGTTGACCCACCTTTTTAAAAAAAATAAAAAATAAAAAATATGAAAATGGTAAGAACATATTTTTAAAACTAGAGAAAATAGAAAATATTTTTTTATTTCCCCACATTCCAATACCAAATTCCATATAAATATTATATCATATAATAATTCCATTATTATGAAAATACAAACACATAAAATATTCTGTTGTAAATTAAATTCGTAACTCGTATAATCCATAAAACAAAAGCAAATACATTCCATAGTTCAAGTTCAAGATGATACAAATTAAAAACATCATACTAAATAAAAGTCCAAAGTACTCATTGATAAAGTTTAGCTTAAAGTCTTAACTTAAATAACATTTTTTTAACTTTTTTAATTTATCAACCCGTGGGCCAACTCGGCTCACTACGGGTTTGGCGTAACATCCCAAATTTCATAAAAATAAATTATTAGAGTAAAATTAATTAATTATTTGATGCCTGAAGTTAGTAGGGTAGTTAATTAAATATTAATTATAATTTATTAGTGAAATAAAATTTATTGAAACTAAACGATTTAATGGAAGGTGTAAGACCTATTAAATAATTTTGAGCATTTGATGTGTCTAGAATGATAAGATAACTATTGTGGTTATGATGGTATATTCAAAATAATTTTTGGTGTTTAGGAGATAATTACTTGGACACAAAGTATATTAATAAATGATGAAATTACAAATGAAATAGAATTTAAGAAAAATGCAAATTCCATTCCTTTCCCTTTCAAATTGTCATGCACTCCTTCCCTCTTCCTTTACTCTCTTTTGTTTAAAGGATAAAAGGGTTTAGTTGACCAAAAGGAAAAAGCAAAAAGATGTGTGCAATACTCATTGGGTAATACCCAATTTTACATGATTTTTCTTTCTCTTCCCTTCAAATGTTCGGCCTATTCTTCTCCCTCCCCATCTTTTCTTCATTTTTCATCATCTTCTTCTTTCTCTTAGGCAAAACCTTCACCTCACTATAGCCATCTCTTGCAAAAATTAAACATAAACTCATGATTCATGAAGCTCTAATGGGACATTGAACCAAATCTTTGGGTGTTTCTTCTTCTTCTTTCTTTATTTCATTTTCCATATAGACTTGGAGAAGAGGTAAGTGTTCTTAGAATTTAATGGTTTGTCTTGGTGGTTTTAAGCTTGTTAGAGCTTGATAATGGGGGATTAAGTGTTATTATGATGAAAAAATACATATGGAACCCGAACCTTAGGTTAAAAGACTATGGGGATGTTTGGTAAATTAAGTGAAAACCTAAAGATTTGTGGAATTAGGGCTTTTGGAAAAACTTGAGAAAATTGAAACTTAATTGCCATGGAAAAGTTTTTGTATGTAGAAATGAATTTTTGAATGAATAATAATAAATGTTGAGTTGGACTTTAAGAGGCCAAAGAAGGATGTTAGTGTTCTAAGTGTTGGAATTGATGGTAAGGTATTTTAGTAGTGATGATATGAATGGGATTGATATAAGGTGTTTGAGACATTGAAACCCACCAAGGATAATGGGTAAGAAGTTTGGTGTATGTTAGTGACTTGGCATTTAATTATAGAGAATTTTAGTTAATCGGAAGGAATTCTTAAAACCTAATAAAATAAGGAAATAAAGCCTATAAATATTTACAACCTGATGAGAATCATGTATATACATTTATTTGTACAACAAGAATTGAGAATGATGTTTGAATAGGTGATTGATTTGGTCCTACATTTATTTAATATAGGGTTTGATAATTCTAGTGAGGCAGGAACATCTAACCCGGTGGAATACTTTTCTTGAGGTAGGAGAGGAGTATATTTTCTAAATGCATGATTCAATTATGTGTTAATAATGTATATGTTAATGCATACTTACATATTTGTCTTGAATGGATATGCTACTTCTTATTGTGAAGTTGTATCAGATTGAATGTTGTTGATGGTTTAATTTTAGATTGGCAAATATGTTGATGTTATACATTTGAAGTATACTTGTTGATATGGCCTCTTGATTTCTCTGTGTGGATTGATATTGATGGGACTCCTTGATTATTATATTATGAACAATGTGAATTTATGCCTTAGAGATTATATGACAAATTGTAGGCCTTGGTGAGTTCTATAATTGGTTGCATGCCACTAACTGTAATGTTAAGTGTAAAATGTACCCTTAAGTTAGAGGGTTAGAGATTCTTATGAAGTCGAGGCTAGCATATGCATTCTTGCATTTCATGACATGAATGGCATATCATATTGTGTTGTATTGAGATCTTACGGGATCTTATGAAAAAAGAACCCTTGCGCGGGGACAAATATTTAAATGATTATACGTGGTTGCAATCACTTGACATATTGAAATAATAGAGGTTGTAACACCCTCAGTTAACTTGGACAATCCCTTCCACTAGATTATCCTGGTCAACTGAAAAGTTACGAGTTTTTAGAAAATGTGAAAGTTTTCTTTTGTACATAAAACTCGGTGGAATAGATACATCTCATATATAACATAGTCATATACAACACATGATCATAACAACAACTGTATAAACTTAAAGTAAAAGGGGAACATAGGCTCCCATAAAGAAAATAAATTAACATATTCTACTTGACCTCGGTGAGTTTAAGAAAATCTCCATGATGTCTAGAAAAATTTAGCGTAAGGGTGAGTTTCCACCTCCACAACAATCGGGAAGGTGTCTCATTGACACCTGCCCCACACATAACACAAACAATCTAGGATCGAGTCCTTCCCACTCTCTTCGGGGTCCCTAAGATACATTCTAAGTTATCTCACCACTCTTGATCTTAGCTAACCATTCCTATTTTCCCATTCAATTCCTAGGATTACTAAGATCTATACAATCAAGCTCAAACAATGAGCAATCACAATCTCAATACAATGATGTAATGCATGGATTCATTTCATTATTTTCAATCTTTTATTAATCATCATGATGCATGTAGGCCCATCTCCTCCTCAGAAAGCCCAACACAACACATATCATAACCCATCTTATACCCCTTGTCCACTAGAGTGACCAGAGCTCTCCATGTCTATTTCCCAAATCAAAAGAGGTAAGGACCCTCGACCCTATCATAAATCATGGATCCACACAGGTCAGACAGGCACTACACGGTCATGGTAACCCCCGCTCCGAGTCGAAGTATACCAGAGTTGCAACAGGTTCTCTAGTTTAGGGCGCGACTCCTCATAATTTGGATGCTCGCTCCGGTATACTCCCAAGACCACCCATAGGGCTCGGTACCCTCAGGTTTCCCCAACGTACCGTATCACTGTTATGCTCTAGGGAGTCATTCTGTCTCTACCCTTATTCTCCATGTATGATGCGTAATTCATAAATCTCAATCAATCATCTTATTGGTCCTCAGTAGGGTTCCTCTAATGACTCTGTTTCATTTCTAATGTCAGGCTTCTTTGATTTCATTAAATCATAACTATGTCTTTTCTTTTCTTTCTCAAGGTTTTTCAAATACATAATAATCTTGTCCAACACTTAGAAATGAAATGAAATCTCATACTTTCTAGAAAATCACGAAGTATATTGGCGCTACAACGCCCACTCATCATTCCAGATCCAATTTCCATATTTTCATAATCTAGTCATTCTTGGAACCCTGACTGATACCGCCTTTACATTGTCTTTCTCATTTCTATTCAATACTTTTGTGTTTGATTATCAGTGCATCACACAACACAATTTACATATCAAATTCATAAAACAATTCATTCAATCCATACACAACATCTACTATCACAGATTTTAATTGCGTTCAACATCAATCAATATTTATCAGACAATTTATTTCATACCTATCACACCTTTCATATATACACTTCAAAATTCACTATTAGAAAATAGTCATTGCACAATAATCATTAGGCAACACCACGTGATATACATATCAACATTCACTATGTCTTAACAAGTTATCGCACGTTTGATGTTACTAAATTTAAACTTATATAAGCAACTAGACGTAAGCACTCGTATATTCTGACATACTAGTTTGCTCATTTTTTTCTCTAACATTTATCTAGTTCATGCCATTAGCATTCCCTTAATTTAGCTTGTTATTGAAAGTATACTCTCACTTGATTTAATTCTTTATGTATCTCCTAATTTGCTGTCGAGTATGCATTTATTATAATTCTAAGTGATCAAATTTCCTATTCCTATGTGGGACTTAAACCTTTACTAGGTAAATTATCATCTTCCTTCCTTAACTAGATTAGTTCCACCTTATGTAACTTGCATCTTGTTTCTTTACAGCAATTAATTATCAAGTTCTTCATAATCTAGACATTTGATAGCTCATTTTAAAATATCTTATGAAAATGATTTGGATCTTCTTATATCCTTGAGTGATTCATCCTCCTATTATTTGTTAATAAACTTGTTTTCCATTACATGACTCTAGTTTCTAATGTCTGATTATAAAATCTAAGTTACCTTCAAGTGGTCTTATTATCTATTTTCTTTTATTAATCAATTGAATGTATACTAGTTGAATGACTTGTTCCCTCTATCACCAGTTAGTTACTATCTCCTTATGAACATATTTATGGGTAGTTCTTAGTGGTATCCCTCCTAGTTTTTTGATCATCACTAACCATTAGCTAATGTCGTTTCTTTACTTCTGCCATTATTCCTTACTAACTAATTTTCCCTTTAGATATATTCTTAATTTCTTACCTTTATGACATTAAATTATTATTTAAGGATCTAGTTACTAACTTAACTTGGATTTAGTCAAAAACATCTATTTCTCCTTAGAAGTTACCATTTAATTTTATAAATAATTGTAACACCCTGAATTTTGTAAAATGAGTAATTGATGAGAATGGCAAATGGTTGAATATGAGTTGAATGGAAATTGTTGTGCGCGAACACTGGAGACAAGAGAGGAGAGGGATTCTGAGTGTTGGTCACTCAAGAGAGCTTGGGGCGCTTGAGCGAGTGAAGTGGGGTCTGATACTGGGGCTCGGTTTTCTCTCTCCTGAATGCACGTTGGTGATACGTGGTGCCTTGGTGTTTGGTTCTTTTCCTCTCCCTTGTCCACGTTAGATGGGAGTGATGATTGCTGAGGGTATAGCATTAAATGTTGATGGACTTGCATTAAATGAGGATGTGATGTGGTGATGAGTGGGATGCTGATGAGGCTGAGATGATAAGGCCTTGGTTGCATATTTTTCTTCTCACTCTCTCCCTATTCCTTGGGAGTGCATGTTCTGATGAGAGAAGTGCTCCTTCTTCTCTCTAGAACTTGTTGGAGCTTCTGCTTCATCTTCTTCCTCCCTTTTATCTTCTACTTCCACTCATGTATGGTATAGAATTCTAGTGGAATTATGTGGTGTTGAGGAACAGATATGGCTGTGTATGGAGGCTGGGTTTAGGTCCCTTTTATCCTTCCCTGTTCCCTGGTGCTTCCTCTTCATTTTTCTCTATGTGATGGGCTGGTTGTGCCTTGGTTGGAATCTGTAGCAGTCTCTGGGTGCCTCAGTTGTGGATACAAGATGGTCCACTGTGTTGTGAAGATGAAAACATGCATGTTGCATGGAGGTATGGTGGTCCTTCACTATTGTTGAAGGTGTATGGTGCTGTTGTGAAGAAGAGACATGCATGAAAGTTGGTTGTCCTCCATGGTGGTGAGAACAGTGCTGATCGAGAGTATGGTATAGTTTGTGTTGAGCTTGGGAGCTTCTCCACTGACTTGGTGGCTTTGAGGCTTGTGTGGAAATTATATTGGCTCTTCCCACGTTTAGAAAGCCGAGCAGAGTGCTGCTGTGGCTGGGCCGAGTGTCCATGTGACTCTTAAAAGCTTCATCCAGGTAAGGGGAGCTATTGCATCTTAAGTGCATAGTTATGGATGGGTTTTCCGGGTGAAACTCTTGTATTGTGATGTGTGTGGTATTCGATATGTGTTGTTTGATTGATTTCCGAGTGAGTAGTAGCCCAGACATGTGTGATGATTATATGTTGCTTGATGTTGTTAAATTCCGTCCATATAGGTGTTGTTGTTTATGGTGATGACTATGTTAAGATGCTTGGGATGTATGTCATAATAATTCTGAGTGCATTGTGTGATTTGTTATTGGTCCCTACGTGAGTAATGGTGTAATTGTATGTGTGAGATGCATGTTATTGATGTATATGTGTATGCTGAATGCATGAATGGGGACTGTTACGATGAATGCCGAGTAGGCTTATAAATAAAAGCATGAAATGCTTACTAGAAAGGATAAATCCGAGTGAATAGAGGATAAATCCGAGTGATAGATGATAATCCGAGTGGATGGCATAGGATTGCCGAGTGAATGTGGTATAAGCCGAGTCATCTGTCTGTTGTTGAGTTGCCGAATGAATTTAATGTTTAACGCAGATTTTCGAGTGGGCAATCGAATGAATATGAGTTGAATTTCATATGCATACGTGTTATTGTGTTATTGAATATGAACACCTTGCGGGGTGCCACGAGGGTGTTATCCCGAGTGAAGAGGACGTGGTCCTAATGTTGAGTGTGATGAAAGACCCGGGTTAGATTCGGGCAGTGCCTGGGGCACTAAGTGTGAAATGAAACGCTTGATGAAATGCTGAGTGCATGGGCCTTGGACGCCGAGTGAATGAAACCGTATGCATCCGATTCGCCACTGGAATGCATTGGATTTGTATACCGATCGGCAATCAGATGACAGGTGATGAATATGCTTAAGTCCTGGAGCTGGGCTCGGACAGACTCCTTGAGCGTGGCTCGGAGCGTGAATATTGTTGACATAGTATTGGAGCAAACTTGAAGTGAAATCCGATTGAGGGATAGTATTATTGATGAAGATGTTGAGCTTTATAGCCGAGTAAAATGGGTAAGAAACCCGATTGAGGATGATTATGATTGATCATGTTGAATGACAATGAATGTTGTGTTGATTGATGTATATGTTGTGACATGTTGTGGATTCTATGATTAACCCGAGCCAATATCTGTCATTTAATATGTAATGCTCACCCCTACACCATTTTTCAGTGTTTGCAGGTCGGTTGGAATGTTATGATGGCCTTAAACCCGAGTGATGGGTATTTATGATGAGGCTGTATGAGTGATGTAATGTACCGAGTGCAATTATTGTACTAAAGCCTTGGTTGGCTTATATAATCTGTTGTACAATGAATACAAATATATGTATTGGATCCGAGTGTGTATATACAAGATTTACATTGAAATCATGTAAATGTACTGGATAATGGATGTTAGTGAATAAATAAAGTTAAGTTGACATTATCCGAGTGTAAACTCCTATTGGTATGTATATACGTTTCATGTGGGCATTATGTATTGGAGTTGGCTTAGGATTAATAATGATAAATCATGTTAAGATGATGGATAATCCAAGTGTCTGTATGTATGTATATGTTTTAAGGATAACATGAATATGTATTAGTGTTGAGTATTGTTAAGTGGGTAGTCGGCTTTGGAAAGCAGAGAGTACATTTATGTATGAGGTTTATGTTGATTTGATGCTTCTTACCGACTGGAATATAATCGTGTAGAAGGAGTGAAATATAAGAGGTTTAGTGCTTTTTCGAGTGTGACTTATGTATAAGCCTTTTTCTGAATGGTGGTAGCCTTAGTGAATTTTGAGTGAGAAACATTATTTGGATATGGAATAAAAAGGTGAAAGTCGGTTTTGATAGAACCATATGATTTGAGTTCCGAGTGAATAAATGGATATGTATGTATATAGGTATTTATGTTGATTTGATGCCTCTCACTAACTAGGGAATGATATGTTATGAATGATGATTAAGTTAATAAATTCCGAGTGGAATATTATTGTAAGAGTTGGTCTGAATATTGAGGCTTAAGTATATGAACTTCCTGAATGTGTAGGCTTGATTTCTTTCTGAGTGAGGCTATGTAGGTGGCCCTTCCCTGAGTGGAAAATATGGGTAAACCCAAGCGGGGAATGGTTTGTGTTTCCCGAGTGGAATCTGAGTGAATCTCTTAAGGGAAGACTGGTTGTACTAACTTAGTTCAGAAATATATTCTAAGTATGAAATATATATATATGCTGAGTGTTAAGAGCGGAATGAGTCCGAGTGGAACCCGATTTAATGGTTTCCCGAGTGGTTAAGTATTGTATATGTCCAAGTGATTTAACCTGGTGAAATCCTCTAAGTATGGAGGAGTTCGGATAATTCCGAGTGGAATTGTTTAGGAAGTTATTTCCTAGTGATGGATGTTAAGGTGTTCTCCATATAAGAAATGAGGAATATCCCGAGTGGAGTATGATTATGGAGATTCCTTATAAGTGAAGGAAAATCCATATATTCTCCGAGTGAAAATAGGCTTGAATGCCGAGTGTGGGGCCGAATGAGTATTGATCGGTAATGATATCAGATACCGAGTGGAATACCACTCAGAAGATGAGATGGTTCATAAATGAAGTGCCGAGGGATGAGTGTGAAGTACATTCCCGACTGAACTATGGTGGATTCTACTGAGTAGTATTTGGTTGGACAACAACCCGAGTGAAGTGGTTTTATGGAATCCGAGCGAGATACCCCTCATTATCAGAGTGGTTTATTGTATATGGTCTCAGTGGATAAAATATGAAACTAAGTTATGGGGTGTACGTATGGGGAGTCATTATTGAACAATTGAAACCCCAGACTTCGAGTGATGTAGTTGTCTCGAATCCCGAGTGATGGGATTACTGAGTGAGTGATTGCCTCTAGATACCGAGTGGTGGATTAGCCGAGTATGGCTTCTCGCTTCAGCGAGTGAGTTCTCGCTCCAGTGGGTATGTTGCTGGGAAGGCTTTTGTGTGGCTTCGCCCAAGCGAGGGTGTGCTCGCCCGAGCGAGTTTGGCTATTTCGCTCAAGCGGAGTCGGGTCTCGCTTGAGCGGATGAGCGCTGTTCTGTGGTTTTGCTTAAGCGCTGAGTGTCTTCCGCTGAATGGTTTTGGGTTGGCTTTTACTTCTTTTGCCTTCCATTGCCTTCCTTACCTTTTTATTCTTGGTCATGGGACCGAGCTCTCATATCTTCATATATGAGAGTGGATTTTGATAGATCCAGGTATGTTTTTGCGAAAAAAAAAATGACCCCTATTTTTAGGGTCTCACAAGGTGGTATCAGAGCAGACTGAGAGGTTCATGGCCAAGATACGCTTACCGAGTGTAAGTGGTTGAATGTATGATGACCAGTTGTCACTACTGCTGGTGGTATTTTATTGGTTTGATGCCTGCTTATGCATGGTTTGTATGGCTGTATGCCTATGTGCTTTGCTGGGACAGTAGTGAAAGATACTACTGTTGTGAAGGTTTATTTGAGAAATAAAGTGATATAATGTTTTGTCCTTATATTTGTGGAAGTCGGATTAACTGACTAGGATTTATGTATATGGATTGATGGATAATTATTATGATACTCTTGTGTTGGGTTGGAAATCCCCAATGAAAATATATAAGGATATTGATAGATAAAATGAAATATTATGACATTCTAGTGGTGGATACAAGTAGTTGACTTGTATGTGTGTAAGGCAATGATAATTGCCAAGTATGTGAATGGTGAATCTGCCTCAAATGATTTTTATTTTTTTTTGTGGATTGATATTATTATGTGTGCTATGCCTTTGATATTCATGTGTGGATTGTTATGAGTGGTGTTTGTGGCCATTGAATACCAATTATTTGAATGATGTGCCTTGAGGGGCCTTGTGAATATTTATACGCCATTGATGATAAGACTAAAATATATAATATACCCCTAACTGAGAGGGTGAGATATCCTTGTGAGGTTGTTATTGAGCATATGCATTGTTGGATTTTGCATTCATGGCATGGCATAGCATTGATATTATGTGGTTGCAATCACAATGATGAAAGATCCTGCGGGATTCTATGAAGGGAGTACCCCTTGCGAGGTGGGAAACCAATGTGATGATGATATGATATGGTAATGGTGGTTGCGATCACCTGATTATGGAATGTGAAAGGCCCTGCGGGGACCATTGTAAGATGATGAACCAGTGGTTGCGATCACTTGGTATTTGATATGATAAAGGGCTTGCGAGCACCTATGATGCCCATGGTTGCGATCATGAGGCGGGAGTACCCCTTGCGAGGAGGGAAACCTATATGAAATATTGAACGTGGTTACGATCACGAGAAGCACCTTGCGAGGTTGCCAGAGGGAGTACCCCTTATGAGGTGGGAAACCAATGATTATGATTGATTGATTATGGTGGTTGCGATCACCCGTGATATGAAATCAGATCCGTTGCATATGCATTACACAGTTGACATATGCATTTGTTTAAAGACCATGGCATTTGAGATGGGATGACCATGAGTGTTGAGAAACCCCTTGCGAGGAGGTATTGAGTGAGACCTTAGTGAATTAATGATGATAATAATTATGAATGCTCTTGTGGATAAGTGGAAAAGTGACAGTGTTAGTGATTATGTATATGTTGTGCTTATTTATGATATGAATTGCGATTCATGAGGCTAGTATGCTATTGTGATACTTTAATAATGAAATATGTGAAAATGTTAATGAAGGAATTCCCTAGTGTGTTGGATTCGGATTATGGATGTTTGATTGTGCCATTTCTTAAATGATGATTTATACCCTTGGCATGAGAACTCTGTTTGATTAATATATATATATATATGATTAAGTTGATTTATTGCATATTCCTAATTTAAGAATTTGAATACGATCATGAATGTGTAAATGTGAAATCAGGTATATGTTATGTTGGAATTGCGTCTTGGTTTTGATGTGTTAAAACCGAGTGATGGATTAATTGATGATAATAAAGTTCTTATAAGTATTAAGACTGTGTTAATTGATTTAAATTCTAGGGTATGCCATGCTAACGATTCATGGCCGAGTCATGATTGTGAATGGATTCAAATTTACATACTAAGTTGGCTGGGTGAGTAATGTTGGGAAATCTCATGATATGAGAATTTTAATATGTGATAGGTGATTGAATGTAAAACCTGATGCATGCTTGGTTGGGAATTTTGTTTCGATTTGAAGTATGGTAAGCCAATTGATTAGGCATAATTATGTATGATTGGATGATTGAGAATTAATACTGTTGGATACCTGTTAGTTTGGGTACTGTCTCGGTTTTATGATTGAAAATCGAGTAAGTGGTTGATCGAATTATGACCCATAAGGTGTAGTAATCCGATTGGATTGTGTATGATCTTATACTGTTAGACCTTGTAGAATTGGACTCTATGTTGGCATGACTCGGTAGTAATTGGATGTTGTGGGGGTGTTTAGTAACCCTTGAAATTCCAAGTCAAAGAATCTGATTGATCATGTGGATTGTTGAGTCAAGTAATGGTATAACAAATTGTGGAGGTTTGAAGCGTCTTAAGGTTGAAATCCGAATACACCTTGGTACTGGATATGGTAAAAATGGAAACAATACTATAATGATTGTGTATTTGACTGGTAGACGGTGTTTATGCTCAGCGAGAAAAGTTACCAATGTAGGACCCTATTGTTATAATTGGAAATCATATTGAAAACCGAGTGATATATCTAAGAGAATTTGATGAATTCCTTAGGCTTAAATTAATTGATGGCTAGTGATGAATGATGAATTGAGGGATTGATTGGCTGATTGACTATGATTTTATGATAAATAAGATTAAATAAGAGGTATTTACTCGGTTTGTACTGAAAACTGATTGCCATTGTGCCCTTTTAAGGTAAGTGTGGTTGGCATTTGATGATTATTATCATGAGGATTGTACTAGAATAAGTATAGGGACTGGAAATATACCTTGAATGGGTTGCAAATTTATTAATAAAATGCATTTTACTGTGATGATAACTGATGTTTGTTGACTGAGGACATGAGATGCATCACTATTGGTGCCTAAGAATGATGTTGTTTCAGATGTATTGTTTATAAAATGGTAAGAACTGCCATTGATTTCTATGAAAATTGGTGTTAACCGAGTAAATTTGGTCGGTATGAGTGACATAACTGTGAGGATGCTATTCCAGTATGATTCTACATGCCATAGGTATGGTGGCAGTTTGCATTTTGCAGTCACTCTATGCAATTGTTGTAACCCTATAGGAATGAGGCATCATCCTATAAGTTGGATGCAACAGTTCATAGGTCAGCAAATGAGGCTGTAGCTGCTTATGGAGATGGCCTGAGTCTATTGGACTGCTCTGAGCAAGGTGAGGATTTGAATCTGAATAGATGAGTATGTGGTTAAGTATTAAAATGATGGACAAGTGAAAGAGTTGCTGTGTGATGTGGAATTGTGGAAAACCGAGTGGGTAATTTCCAAGCCAATTGGTGATACTTCCGAGTGGAAGATGTTAAGAGTGTGATGTCTTGGAAATTCTTGTTGTGTGGTTAGAAACTACTTGAGAAGTGAAATTATGCTGACTGGATTTGGCAGTCGGTGAATACTTGGAAAGTGTTGGTATGTAAATGATTTGTTTGGTTTATAGTGAATGCCAAGTTGCTTATTGAGGTAAGTTCATAATTGAATTTCGAGGACGAAATTCCTTGAAGGTGGGGAGAATTGTAACACCCTAAATTTTGTAAAATAAGTAATTGATGAGAATGGCAAATGGTTGAATATGAGTTGAATGGAAATTGTTGTGCACGAACACTGGAGACAAGTTTTAAATGATTATTGTAAGGTATATGAAGTATAGAATTGAGTTAAATAGGCTTTGAATGGATTTTGTTATGTGTGCTATTGAAAGCTCACGTTTCTGCCCAGGTCCTGATACTTCTCGCCCAAGCGAGAGGGATTCTCGCTCAAGCGAGAATCCTTTTGTGTTGGTTTCAGGGCTTCTGGCCCGAATTCGCCCAGGCGAATAGATTACCCGCTTAAGCGAATCGAGTGAGAAGCGAGCAAGAGAGATTCTGGACGGATCCCGCTCAAGCGGATGTTGTTGCGCTTGAACGAGCGAGAGAGGAGAGGGATTCTGAGTGTTGGTCGCTCAAGAGAGCTTAGGGCGCTTGAGCGAGTGAAGTGGGGTCTGATGCTGGGGCCCGGTTTTCTCTCTCCTGAATGCACGTTAGTGATACGTGGTGCCTTGGTGTTTGGTTCTTTTCCTCTCCCTTGTCCATGTTGGATGGGAGTGATGATTGCTGAGGGTATAGCATTAAATGTTGATGGACTTGCATTAAATGAGGATGGGATGTTGTGATGAGTGGGATGCTGATCAGGCTGAGATGATAAGGCCTTGGTTGCATGTTTTTCTTCTCACTCTCTCCCTATTCCTTTGGAGTGCATGTTCTGATGAGAGAAGTGCTCCTTCTTCTCTCTAGAACTTGTTGGAGCTTTTGCTTCATCTTCTTCCTCCCTTTTATCTTCTACTTCCACTCATGTATGGTATAGAATTCTAGTGGAATTATGTGGTGTTGAGGAACAGATATGGCCGTGTGTGGAGGCTGGGTTTAGGCCCCTTTTATCCTTCCCTGTTCCCTGGTGCTTCCTCTTCATTTTTCTCTATGTGATGGGCTGGTTGTGCCTTGGTTGGAAGCTGTAGCAGTCTCTGGGTGCCTCAGTTGTGGATACAAGATGGTCCACTATGTTGTGAAGATGAAAACATGCATGTTGCATGGAGGTATGGTGGTCCTTCACTATTGTTGAAGGTGTATGGTGCTGTTGTGAAGAAGAGACATGCATGAAAGTTGGTTGTCCTCCATGGTGGTGAGAACAGTGCTGATCGAGGGTATGGTATAGTTTGTGTTGAGCTTGGGAGCTTCTCCACTGACTTGGTGGCTTTGAGGCTTGTGTGGAAATTATATTGGCTCTTCCCACGTTTAGAAAGCCGAGCAGAGTGCTGCTGTGGCTGGGCCGAGTGTCCATGTGACTCTTAGAAGCTTAATCCAGGTAAGGGGAGCTATTGCATCTTAAGTGCATAGTTATGGATGGGTTTTCCGGGTGAAACTCTTGTATTGTGATGTGTGTGGTATTCGATATGTGTTGTTTGATTGATTTCCGAGTGAGTAGTAGCCCAGACATGTGTGATGATTATATGTTGCTTGATGTTGTTGAATTCCGTCCATATAGGTGTTGTTGTTTATGGTGATGACTATGTTAAGATGCTTAGGATGTATGTCATGATAATTCTGAGTGCATTGTGTGATTTGTTACTGGTCCCTACGTGAGTAATGGTGTGATTGTATGTGTGAGATGCATGTTATTGATGTATATGTGTATGCTGAATGCATGAATGGGGACTGTTACGATGAATGTCGAGTAGGCTTATAAATAAAAGCATGAAATGCTTACTGGAAAGGATAAATCCGAGTGATAGATGATAATCTGAGTGGATGGCATAGGATTGTCGAGTGAATGTGGTATAAGTCGAGTCATCTGTCTGTTGTTGAGTTGCCGAATGAATTTAATGTTTAACGCAGATTTCCGAGTAGGCAATCGAATGAATATGAGTTGAATTTCATATGCATACGTGTTATTGTGTTATTGAATATGAACACCTTGCGGGGTGCCACGAGGGTGTTATCCCGAGTGAAGAGGACGTGGTCCTAATGTTGAGTGTGATGAAAGACCCGGGTTGGATTCGGGCAGTGCCTGGGGCACTAAGTGTGAAATGAAACGCTTGATGAAATGCTAAGTGCATGGGCCTTGGATGCCGAGTGAATGAAATCGTATGCATCTGATTCGCCACTGGAATGCGTTGGATTTGTATACCGATTTGCAATCAGATGACAGGTGATGAATATGCTTAAGTCCTGGAGCTGGGCTCGGACAGACTCCTTGAGCGTGGCTCGGAGTGTGAATATTATTGACATAGTATTGGAGAAAACTTGAAGTGAAATCCGATTGAGGGATAGTATTATTGATGAAGATGTTGAGCTTTATAGTCGAGTGAAATGGGTAAGAAACCCGATTGAGGATGATTGTGATTAATCATGTTGAATGACAATGAATGTTGTGTTGATTGATGTATATGTTGTGACATGTTGTGGATTCTATGATTAACCCGAGCCAATATCTGTCATTTAATATGTAATGCTCACCCCTACACCATTTTTCAGTGTTTGTAGGTCGGTTGGAATGTTATGATGGCCTTAAACCCGAGTGATGGGTATTTATGATGAGGCTGTATGAGTGATGTAATGTACCGAGTGCAATTATTGTACTAAAGCCTTGGTTGGCTTATATAATCTGTTGTACAATGAATACAAATATATGTATTGGATCCGAGTGTGTATCTACAAGATTTACATTGAAATCATGTAAATGTACTGGATAATGGATGTTAGTGAATGAATAAAGTTAAGTTGACATTATCCGAGTGTAAACTCCTATTGGTATGTATATATGTTTTATGTGGGCATTATGTATTGGAGTTGACTTAGGATTTACAATGATAAATCATGTTAAGATGATGGATAATCCGAGTGTCTGTATGTATGTATATGTTTTAAGGATAACATGAATATGTAATAGTGTTGAGTATTTTTGAGTGGGTAGTCGGCTTTGGAAAGCAGAGAGTACATTTATGTATGAGGTTTATGTTAATTTGATGCTTCTTACCGACTGGAATATAATGGTGTAGAAGGAGTGAAATATAAGAGGTTTAGTGCTTTTCCGAGTGTGACTTATGTATAAGCCTTTTTCTGAATGGTGGTAGCCTTAGTGAATTTTGAGTGAGAAACATTATTTGGATATGGAATAAAAAGGTGAAAGTCGGTTCTGATAGAACCATATGATTTGAGTTCCGAGTGAATAAATGGATATGTATGTATATAGGTATTTATGTTGATTTGATGCCTCTCACTAACTAGGGAATGATATGTTATGAATGATGATTAAGTTAATAAATTCCGAGTGGAATATTATTGTAAGAGTTGGTCTGAATATTGAGGCTTAAGTATATGAACTTCCTGAATGTGTAGGCTTGATTTCTTTCTGAGTGAGGCTATGTAGGTGGCCCTTCCCTGAGTGGAAAATATGGGTAAACCCAAGCGGGGAATGGTTTGTGTTTCCCGAGTGGAATCTGAGTGAATCTCTTAAGGGAAGACTGGTTGTACTAACTTAGTTCGGAAATATATTCTAAGTATAAAATATATATATGCTGAGTGTTAAGAGCGGAATGAGTCCGAGTGGAACCCGATTTAATGGTTTCCCGAGTGGTTAAGTATTGTATATGTCCAAGTGATTTAACCTGGTGAAATCCTCTAAGTATGGAGGAGTTCGGATAATTCCGAGTGGAATTGTTTAGGAAGTTATTTCCTAGTGATGGATGTTAAGGTGTTCTCCGTGTAAGAAATGAGGAATATCCCGAGTGGAGTATGATTGTGGAGATTCCTTATAAGTGAAGGAAAATCCATATATTCTCCGAGTGAAAATAGGCTTGAATGCCGAGTGTGGGGCCGAATGAGTATTGATCGGTAATGATATCAGATACCGAGTGGAATACCACTCAGAAGATGAGATGGTTCATAAATGAAGTGTCGAGGGATGAGTGTGAAGTACATTCCCGACTGAACTATGGTGGATTCTACTGAGTAGTATTTGGTTGGACAACAACCCGAGTGAAGTGGTTTTATGGAATCCGAGCGAGATACCCCTCATTATCCGAGTGGTTTATTGTATATGGTCTCAGTGGATAAAATATGAAACTAAGTTGTGGGGTGTACGTATGGGGAGTCATTATTGAACAATTGAAACCCCAGACTTCGAGTAATGTAGTTGTCTCGGATCCCGAGTGATGGGATTACCGAGTGAGTGGTTGCCTCTAGATACCGAGTGGTGGATTAGCCGAGTATGGCTTCTCGCTTCAGCGAATGAGTTCTCGCTCCAGCGGGTATGTTGCTGGGAAGGCTTTTGTGTGGCTTCGCCCAAGCGAGGGTGTGCTCGCCCGAGCGAGTTTGGCTATTTCGCTCAAGCGGAGTCGGGTCTCGCTTGAGCGGATGAGCGCTGTTCTGTGGTTTTGCTTAAGCGCTGAGTGTCTTCCGCTGAATGGTTTTGGGTTGGCTTTTACTTCTTTTGCCTTCCATTGCCTTCCTTACCTTTCTATTCTTGGTCATGGGACCGAGCTCTCATATCTTCATATATGAGAGTGGATTTTGATAGATCCAGGTATGTTTTTGCGAAAAAAAAATTGACCCCTATTTTTAGGGTGTCATAACGATCCTAGTTCTTTTTACTCTTTAGTCCAAAGTCTAATTTTTTAAAATCCTTTCCATGTCTTTTATCCTTATTAGTGATTACTATTCTAAGACATAAATGTTTATTTCATATATGTCCTAACATCATTCTTACTTAGTTAATTATTTATGTCATATAAATATTTCCTAAGTTCCTTGTCACTTGGTTTATTGATTACTAAAAGTTTTAACTCCTGACACCTATTTCTCAACTTGGACTCCTAATGATCTCATTCATTTCATTTAAACACCTTTCTCTTTATTTGAAGTTGTTTCCCTATATTTCATTCCAAGTTGGACTTTTTATTTCTTTTCTTTTTCTACTTAGCTTACTTAGCCCACTAAAATACTTAAACCCAAAATTTTTGTTCCTTAGTGAAATCTCTTTCCAAATTAGCTCTATTCCATTAAGTTCCTAAAGTCCTTTTTACATTTTACCTCAATTGGGCACTAAAGTTGGTTACAAAATTTTTCTAAACTCTAAGGTCGATTTTATTATGTTTTAAAAATTCCTTTTATTCCTTTCTCTTAGTTTACAAAATTTGTTTGGGCCTAAACCATGTCGATTGTTGATAAATCCTTGTTAAGTAAAATTTTCCACCTTTCAAGATCAACCTATTTATTTGATTAACTCTTATAAAATTCTATACTAGTGTTATTTTTGAAACTTAGTGAAATAAAACACCGTAACTATTCGGTCGATGAATTTTCTCCAAAAAGCGCGATATTATCAAAACAATTCCGGTGATACTTGGCGATAAATTAATTTATAATAGCGGGGCTTACTAGGAAATAAATCATGAATTACATCATAAACCATAAAATTTAAAATTAAATGATATAACCACACTGAATCAAACCGAGCCCGCCTAAACACTAAAAATTCCTAAATTTCTCGTTATGGCTCTAATTGTAATAAAGTTTTCTTTCGAGTACGTAAATATCGAGGTACACTTTATAAAATTTATTAAAACGCTGATTGATGACAATTTTTTAATTAAAGTTAACTATCGGTGAGGAAAATTTACGTGCTTTGAAATCTAGCTGTTAGATCACGACGAAAGTTAAAACGAAGGTTCCCGGATACTAAGGCAATATTATGGAACAATTTAGAGCACAACTGAATGAGGAGGAACCCCCCTTACCTTGCCAGACACCTGTTGCCCGGAGAAAGAAAAATAATTCGGTCGTCAAAAATTTGTCGGGCACTTTGAAACGTCTGTTGATCTTCGTCTGTCGTCCTTACATTGCTAAAAATGTGACATGCAAAAATTTTAGTCACCTAGAGGGTTGTGGGCAGCCACCAAACAGCCAAGACATTTACCAAAATAAAGGGGAAATCTCACCGTTTAACTTATAGTTAGTTTCCGGATTCCTTGCCGCTTCAATGCCAATTACTACCGATCACTACATGGAAACTACGATCAAACATGCAACCCCAAAATAGCTTAAACAGGAAACAGTTTTAGGACCCAAAATAGCAAAGAAAAGGCCACATGCATGACTGGAATTTTTTAAAAGGGAATGGCATGGTGAATGATGTGAATGATGAAGGAGAAGGGTAATCTACTTTGGTCACTTAGAAAGCTTGTTAGAGAATTTTTGAGAAAAAGCAAAATTTTGCATGTCACCTAGGAGATTCCTAGTGATCCATGGCTGGCTTAGGGAAAGGATGGAGAAATCAATGCTCATGGCATGTTTAACAAGTGTCTCTTAGCACTTTAGTTTGCAAGACAAGGAGTTAGTGTAAAGGAGACAAGTGTCCATAAGTGTTACAATCTAATTGGACCACTCTTTTGCATGGGCTAGTGTGGCACAATCCTAGGGCGTCAACTTTATTAGAATTTTAAGAGGTAATGCACGGTGAATTAGGAGAAGAGCATAACATAAGAATTATTGGCCTTTTTCTTATCTTTAAATTGATATATGGCATAAAAATGTCATTGAGAAATGAATGAGATATGGCCCATTAACTAAAAAAGTGTAAGGCTATGACGAGATTGATGTTTCTTGGAAAGATTAATTTTTTAGGCAAAATTTATGAGGATTTTAACTTTGTGCCCTTCATAAAAGTTGTAAATGTTTTGCAAAAGAATTATTCGATTTCATGGTCATACGAATGAGAAACATAAAAAATACTGAACATAGGGCAAGCTGCCACTAGGAAAACGTGAATCAGTATGGTATTTTAAATTGTGAGATTTATGTAGTAAGAATTGGTTTTCAAGCCCTTTATAAAGTTTGTAGATCTTCTTTTTCTATTTAATTTGATATATCATTTGTGACGATCCAAGTTTGGTAGCCCGAGATATACCCAATTTATGACAAGGTGCTCTAGAAGCTTCTTGGATCACCGATGGCTTTGGAAATAAATTTACCATTAATTCTCCTTTGAGAATTGGGTTTCATGCCCTTAATGAACATTGCAGAAGTCTATAATACGGATCCATAGCAAAAAGAACAGACTGATTCAAGCACCGGACGAAGTAGATGTATGAATTTTTATGAAGACTGCCCGCATGATGACAAAATAACCAAGGGGTTTGTAAAGATACATTAAACTGTACTAATCTAGGGAGATTTAGCTTTTGATTTCTTCACATAAAACATAGATAATTTTGTTACGGAGATTTTGACACCAAGTTTACACGAATCGAAGGTTGTATAAGAGAGTTATGAATTTTTTCTCAACCATACGAAAGGAAAAATATCCAAACATTGAAATTTTGAGGCGAACATACTTAATCTTCAATTTTGAGGTTGACAAAGTAAGAATCAAAGTTTGGGGATAGAAACAAAGATTGGAGATCTTTTCAAAACAAAGAGATTGAGACCAAAATCATTCAATTCCAAGATCGTATGCAAAATTTAGGTCCAAAACACCAAAGGTATTCGGGTCGAGTTTGAAAACGATTTATGAATAAACTGATTTATGGAAAAACGAGGGCGATAAAGTCCAAACCAGGTTTCGGCCTCTTCAGGAAAAGTTCTTGAAACATTGAAATGAGTCATCAGAGATTGATCGTTCTGCCATCGGATATTCTGAAGCATACGGGCGGTCAAACGGTGGCGACGTTAAAGGTTTTGATTGGGCTGGTCAAGCTAAGTCAAGTACCCTTGATCCTTTACGGATGGATTCTAACAGGACTAGCTTTCGTACTGGATCACTAGTCTTAGGTTGAACGGTCAGAGTCCGACCTCAGGTTGGGTCCCACAGTTCAAATCTGAGGAACTGAGCGATATTTTATTATTAAATATAATTATCAAATAAACAATTTAAAATATCTAATTTCAAAATAAATTATTATAACTATTTATCTATTAAGTATTATTGATGGGAAATAATTATCAAATAAATATAATTATAAATCAATCAGTACAAAATAATCAATATTAACATATTATTTTTAATTAGACAGTATGGTCGAATGTTATTAAGGTTCTTACCATTTTCTTATCTCTACTTCTCTTATTTGTTATGTTCTCTCGATATTCGTATATTTCATGTTATGCTCTGCTTATCCCTATTGTTCTTATTCTAAACTGTTCATGGAATAGGCCAAAGCCTTGAGCTTCTTACCAAAAGCTCAATAGAGTATCCTCAGAGTCTTGGGGGTCTGTTTTCCTATTCTCAAGAATTGGGGTTGTTATAAAGGTCTTGCGGGATCTTGTGAAAAGGACCCTTACGGGGGGACAAATACTTAAGCGACTATTCGTGGTTGCAATTACTTGATAAATTGTGTACGCATGTGTTATAAATAATCACTAATGGAAAATAGACCTTTTACACCTGGGTTTTCACACCGGTTGTAGTGTGACTGGTAAGAAATATAAGGCGGTGGCAGTTTTGTAATTATTAACAAACTTTAGACCGGTCTATATTTTGGACCGTTGAAAAATAGTTATGTCTGTACTGGTCTAAAATTTGGACCGGTGAGAAATAAAAACTTTGTACCGGGCTTCTATTTGGACTGGTGTGAAATAAAAAAGGTAATATTGGTCTTGCATTTAGGACCGGTGAGAAATATTTTACCTTATCATTTTGGAGCCCCTTACTAACCTGTGAATCTCTCTTCCTCGAAAGCCCTAGACTGTTACGAAGCTTACTCCTCTCGATTCAGCGAAGCCCTCTCCCTTAAGCATCCTCACCAAGCTCATCGTCTCAAAGCCCTTTCCCCCTCAAACTAAAGCTACGAAGCTCATCCTCTCAAAGCCCCTTCCCCCTCGAAGGTTATCCTTTGTGCGTTAGCATTGCTCGAGACGTTACAAAGCCCTCTGTATGGATATTAAACTCACGGAGTTACAAATATACACTTTGCTTCTCACTCTCATTCACTGTGTAGATTTTGAGGATCTAAAACCACAGAAATTGAACAACCCCCAAGCCTGAAGTGAAAGAACAACTGGGTATGCATTTTCTCTCTCTGCTGCTTCCTCTGTGCCAACATTGTGCTCTCGCTGTTCCCTCATTTCGTTCTTCTTAATCCTTCACACCCATAAAGAAAATCCACTTGTTTTCTACCCTTTCTTTGTCAATGTAAGGTTTTAACTTGGATTCTGCATTGTGCTTCTCAATATTAGGTTCAAAATTTTAACTCTTTTTTGTTTTGCTTGTTGGGGTTATCAACGATTATGATGTTCATGTAGCTTCATTATGAAGGGTTTTTGTGTGTTTTTTTCATTTTCTGGGTTTATCATTGTGTTGATTCAGTGCTGAGGAGGAATTATGACTTTATACTTCTTGTAGTTTCTTTCATTGACTGTGGTCCTTTTTTCCCTTTGCATTTGGATTAATTAGTTTCTGATTTTTATTGTTATGTCTTTGAGAATATTTCAAAAATGGGTGAAATTTTGCAGCTTTAGTAGTAGGTTTTCTTGCTAGGTGCTGTGACTTTTACGTTTGAATTCTATGAAGGAGTGATGATTTGTATGGCTTGTGTTCATTCGATTGGTTAAAGTTTGACTCATTTTGTTCATTTTTTGTGATCCTTCTAGCAATGTGTTTAGTTGTGTAACTGGGTATTAGTTAGATTATGCTTTCATGTTGAATGGAGTTAAGAGTTGAAATAGCAGTTTACTTTTAAGATTGTAGTTTGCAGATGCAATTGCATTGGTTTCAACAATTTAGAAACTTTTTTTTGTGTATTTTATCTTTCTTTCATAGGAATCTTATTTGAATTTGTTGTTTAAACTTTAGACTCTTCCATTTACTAGTTCTGTGTCTTCATAATACAATGCATCAATGCTACAACATTGTAATCCCTCAAAGGTCATCCTCAAAGCTGTTACCCATGCTACAATAAAGGTTTAATTGAAAAAGAAGCTATGTATATAGAGAGTAGAGTATAACCTGCATGTTTGATGTTCTATTGCATTGTGTATAATGAATTCATTGATAACATTTTCTATATTATGAACTCAAATAACATAAAAAGCCTAACTGAGTTGTACTTATTTCCTTTATGATCATAGAGTGGAACTGCATGAATCCCTTGCTTCAACTCAGTAACAAGTAAACAAGTTTAGCCAGCAAAATCATATTTGTCAGACATATGATATTCATGCACTTCCACTCTGAGCAAGGCAAGTTCAGGGACAGTTAAAGGGAATGTGAACTCTTCTATATTATCTTTATTTTTTTCATCGTATTGCCTTACCCTTGTAAAAATTATCAAATAAAGGAATAGATGGTAAGGAAAAAAAGTCACTAGATGAAATCACCTTAAATAAAAACATGATAAACTAAAAATGTTAGGAAAAATACATTAAAAATAATTCTATAAGTTTTTTCTTTGTTCCTTTTTTTACAAGGAATCTAATGTTTGAATTCGTATCTATCACAAAGGTGAATAACTAATCGGTTAATAATATATAAGAGTTTTAAGTGTTTTAGTTGTTATAAATTATCTTTATTAATTTGTTACCTTATCTTGAAAAATAGAAACAACTTTGTTATTATTTTGAATTCCAATTCTAAACCATTGTGTCTATGTATATAGATCTGTTGTATGAATTAATTTAAACTATAAAAGCATATTTTCTCTATATGGTATTAGGATTTCCTTTGGATTAACCAACACAACTTACTGAATTAATTCTACCATTTTTGTTACCCCTTTTTCTCTTACTGAATTTAATATTTCCACACAACTCCTCCAAAAATAATTTTGCTTGGTATAAATAGGTGCTAGTGGTTTGAAATGTTATATTACTGACATCACACCTTGTCCATCTGCTACTGTTGGTAAAGATGATTCTGTCATATCTAATCTTGTTTACACTTTTTGGATATGCTAAGATAAATACCTCTATATTTCTCCCCTTAACTCTTATGATTCTGAAGCTCGATCTGTTATGTTGACTGTAAACACATCTCATGAGTTAAGACTTATTGGCTACCTTATTGATGATATTAAATTGGTAATTTATGCCCTCAATAGCTTAAGACTCTTCTTTCCCTGAATTCACTACGTCTGTTTGAATTCATGATGCCCCTCTTTCCTTTAATGATCTACATTATAAGCTGATTAATTTACACATTTAAGTTCAACTAGGAATCTACAACAACTCTCTCTCAAACTCAGTTGTGTCAACAAATCCTATGACTACTAGTTCAAAGAATGACATCTCTAAGCCTATAAAGGCCATTCTCAATTACTAAATATCTTTTACCTTCTTTTATAAAACCAACTTAAGTCTTAAAGGTTAAATATGATGAATTTTTAAAAATCAACCTTTTTTGTTAATTTGTATTTAATGGTCTGATGCTGTAGCAGTAGCATATATCTTGATAACTGTACAATCTAGAGCTTGTTTAAATTTCCCATGTTCTTTTAATAATGAAAGGACATTCCTATATTATGAGTCTCTCTTGATAATAAAAATTTATTGAAAGGCCATTCCTGTATTCTCCATTTTCTTTTTCATTTGGCTGTTGTTAATCAGCATCAATGCTTATATTATTGTACCACTTTCCCCCTGTTCCTCTGTTCCAGCATCTTGTCATATTCCAATCATTTGAGGCATTGAAACTTTGTTTTTTAGCAATAAGATATTGGAGTGAAATTGTAAGTAAAAATAGTTACAGAGTTATATGGGATCCCTAAAATACTTATCATACCTAATTTTATTAGCGTAAATTACATTATCTCTCCAAGTTTGAGGAAATTCACCTAGCTTCAAGTTATGGTCACTGTTATTATTTCAAACATTGCATTTCATCCCAAATTGATTTAAGAGAACAGAATATTCTGCTATAGTATTTTAGATGGAAACTTTGGCTCACTTTTACATAGTGTAATTTTTTGCATTGATATAAATTTTAAGTATTGATGTAAAGTTTTATATTGATGTTACATTTCAGCTACTGGTTTTAATTTTTAACATTTGTATTAATTTTTTACATTAATATTGCTTTTCAACGTTTATATTAATTTTTTGTGCTAGTTTTTGTAGGACCTCGGCATTTCAATCGGCTCAGCCTCCACTTCCTCAGTAAGTCAGCGCAATACAACTGCAGTTATTTCCATTTTCCTCAATATACATCAATTACTGGTATATAAATAAATATAAAATGCTCTCCCTCATCCGGTTTTTTAATCTATATAGGCTAAAAGTCAGAGGATTTCTCCTTGCAGCTGGTTGCTTCTTAACTGCCCTCTTGCTTGTTATCCAGGTAACTCTATCTTGCTTAACAGTCCAATTGTTTTTTGGAATGGAAACTTATTGACTCTCCTTACTTTAAATTTGGGATGAGGCTGCAACTTTGTCTTCTGTTTTTGTTCAATCTAAATAATTTACATTTTTAAGACTTCATACATATATGGTTTCTGAATAGAGTTTTAAGACTTTATATTTACATAAAAAATATAATGATGTAATATGATAATTTTACTTTTGAATCACTGGAAGTGTTTGATATTTATTAATGATATTGAAGTCGAGGTATTTATCTGTTATGTATAAGAATCATTCATCTCTTGCATGCTTAAGTGCTTGATATTTATTTTGTTATGTCTTTTAGAGAACCTGCATAGATTTCCACTTAGTCTTTTTTAGATTTTCTTTTTCTTTCCCCACCTCCTTTAATTTTCTTATTCACGATTTTGTAACCTTGTATTAGAATTAAGTAGTCCTGGATTCCTTTGAATCCAATTTTAATTCGTGATAATGGATATAATATTAATATCTATGAATAATATTTGTGTCATATATGTTCATTATTTAAATAGGTTGTTCCAACTCATCAATCGTAGTTGGATGAGTGCACTACACACAACCGAGGAGTATGCGACAAGAAACGTTGATGACATCAATGGAAGATTGTATTGCCCGTGTGTGAACTGTTTAAATAAGACTCGGTTGAAAGTTGAAGAAATCCGAGATCATCTCCTCTATGATGGAATTATGCTAAGTTATAAAAGATGGATATGGCATGGAGAGGCACTATCTACCATGTCAAGTGCACCCCAAACTGACCGAGTAGATTCAGATATGGAAGATCGACTAGAGGACATGATCAATGATATTGGAGTCGAGGCTTTCCAACAGGCACGTGTGTATAATAATATATGCAGTGACGCCAAAGTGCCTTTGTATCCGGGTTGTACTAAATTCACACAAATGTCAGTCGTGCTAAAGTTAGTCAACCTGAAGGTAAAAAATGGATAGACTGATAAAAGCTTTAGTGAATTGCTACAATTGTTAAAGGAAATATTACCTGGAGGTAAAACACTTCTGAATCGCACCTATGAGGCGAAAAAGGTTTTGTGTCCGGTGGGTCTGGAGTATAAGAGGATACAGGCGTGTCCAAATGATTGCATAAAGCAACATGAAGACTTGGATGAATATCCTGTTTGCCATTTATCATGATACAAATTGAAGAATGGAGGTGTTAAATGGGACGACAGCAGAAACAAGCCTCCGGTGAAAGTTTTATGGTATCTTCCAATAATTCCAAGGTTCAAGAGGTTATTTGCTAACCCAATTGATGCAAAGAACATTACATGGCATGCAGATGAGAGGCAATGGGATGACAAGATTCGCCATGTAGCTGATGGTTTACAATGGAAGAAAATTGATGAATTATTTCCAAAGTTTGGTGACGATCCAAGAAACCTTAGGCCTGGGCTGACTACAGATGGGATGAACCCTTATGGCAACTTAAGTAGCAGACACAGTTCATGGCTTGTTCTTTTGATTATCTATAACCTCTCCCTGAACTTATGCATGAAACGCAAGTATGTAATGTTGTCTATGATGATTTCAGGACCAAGTCAACCTGGAAACAATATAGATGTATATCTCAGCCCCTTAATTGATGATTTGAAGATGCTTTGGGAGGAAGTGTTGAGATTTTTGATGGGTTTCGACATTAAAAATTTAAATTGCTGGCGATGTTATTTGGTACAATTAATGATTTCCCAGCATATGGGAATCTTAGTGGATACAGTGTTAAGGGTCATCACGCATGCCCTATATGTGAGGAAGGCACATGTTACTGTCAACTTACTCATGGGAAAAAGACTATTCACCTTGGTCATTGAAGATTTCTCAAACCTAATCGTTCATACAGGAGATTGAGAAAAGCTTTTAATAGGTCCCAAGAGAATGGCATTGCTCCTAAAGCGTTGATTGGGAAGTAAGTTTATGAACGAGTGAAGGATATCAGTGTTATCTTTGGGAAGACCCAAAAGAAAGATAACGTGAAAAAAGTATGGAAAAAGAGATCAATCTTCTTTGATCTTCCATATTGGTGTCATCTTGATGTAACGAACTTCATAGATGTGATGCATGTAGAGAAAAACATATGTGATAGTATCATCAGAACATTACTTAACATACCAGGCAAGATAAAGGATGGGGTGAACTCTCGAATGGACATGGTTGAAATAGGTATACGAGAAGGGTTAGCTCCACAAACAGTTTGCAAGCCGAAGTATTTACCACCGGCATGTTATACATTGTCTAAAGATGAAAAAAAAAGTTTTTGTGATTGTCTTCATGGTCTCAAAGTGCCACTAGGTTATTCTTCAAATGTCAAAAAGCTGGTTTCAGTAAAAGACTTAAAGTAACTTAGTTTGAAGTCACATGACTGTCATGTCTTGATGCAATAACTATTACCAGTTGTTATTTGTGGCATTTTGCCCAATAAGGTGAGAGAGGCCCTTACTAGGTTGTTTTTCTTTTTCAATGTTGTTTGTAGCAAAACCATTGACCCTAGAATATTAGATGACTTGGAACATGATGTTGCTGTCATCCTAAGCCAGTTAAAGATGTATTTTCCTCCTTCATTTTTCGATATTATGGTTCACCTGACTATTCATATAGTGAGAAAGATTAGGTTATGCGGCCCTGTTTATTTACGATGGATGTATCCAATTGAACAATACATGAAAATATTAAAAGGGTATGTGAAAAATCAACATCGCCCTGAAGCTTCTATTGTTGAAAGATATGTTGCAGAGGAGGCCATTGAGTTTTGTACTGACTATTTGTCAGAAGTGGATGCTATTGGGCTTCCAATGTCTCGTCACCAGCAGTCGCATGAAGGCAAAGGATTACGAAATCCAAGGATAAAGAGTATGAGTCAGGAGGAAATACATCAAGCACATTTGTATATACTGAATAACATTGATGAAGTGAAACCATACCTGGCTAAGCATAAAAACATCATCAAGGCAAACAACCTAAGAATGAAAGAAAAGGCTTTGTTGATTGAGCACAACAAGAGCTTTTTAAGTTGGTTTAAGGAGGCTATTAAGAATGATGTCACTATTTTCGAAACATTAAAATGGCTAGCATATGGGCTTAACTATGATGTAATTTGCTGGAATGGATATGATATTAATGGTTTTTCATTCTATACTGAGTCCCAAGATGATAAGGGCACTATGCAAAATAGTGGTGTTATGGTAACAGCTGATTCCATGCACTTCTCTAGCTCAAAGGATAATATTCCTGTTATGGCATCAATATCATACTTTGGACGTATTAAAAAGATATGGGAGGTTGATTACAAAAAATTTAAGGTTCTTATTTTTAAATGCAAATGGGTTGATCTTAATAGTGCTGTATATGTTGATGAGTTGGGATTTACTTTGGGGAACCTTGGCAAGTTATCATATAAAGATGATCCTCTCATCATGGCATCACAAGCAATACAAGTGTTTTATATCAATGATCCTTCTAACAAGTAGTGGTCAGTGGTTCTTCCTGGAAAAACCACACTTGATACCAATGATACTTTATATGTTTCAGAGACACCTATGTCAACAAGGATGCCAAATATGAATTCTGAGGATGAAGTGGATGATGTTCATGCCACACGAAATGATCATCATGAAGGGATATGGGAGAACATTCTAGCATAACAATAAGCTAGTCATACATTATTTAATAATGCTATAATTCAACATTACCTTATATTGCTTGAAAGTATCAATATTGACTACGCTAATTTTTTTTATATGTTTGTACAGGAACAATGGTTGATTCATCTGGCAACCAACCATCACAAGAAGAGTCTTCTGAAAGAGTTGGAAGATGAGTTATGTAACATCCCAGATTTTTAATTAATTATAAATTCCAGATTAAGGTGATGGTTTTGTTAATTTAATGGTGGATTAAGGTTAATTGCCAATTAGGCAAATTATTGAGTGATAATAATAAATTGAATAATAATAATAATAGTAATGCCTTGGTGGCATTAGAGAGAGTTTTGGTTCTCTCTCTCCTTTCCCTTCCTTCCCGCGTGGTCCCCACGTTGATGGCTTAGTTGGATGGAAGTAATCATTGCTGAGAGAGTTTGCATTAAATACTGATAGACATGCATTAATGAGGACGTGATGGAGCTGAGTGGGACGCTGATGGGGCTGTATGGTGATATAGCTTCACTTCCACGTTTTCCCTTCACACATTATTCATTTCCTTGTTGGTGCATGTTCTGATGAGAGAAGTGCTCTTCCTTCTCTCTAGAGCTTCCTGGACTCTTTCTCTTTCGCACTGCTATTTCTTCTCCATCGTCCTCTCCTTCATCCTCTTCTTCCACTCACGCATGGTGTAGAACCGAGTGGAACTACGTGGTGATGAGGAACAGCATGGTGTTGTGGTTTTGGAGGTTGGTTCCTCCTTTGCTTCCCTGGTGCTTCCTCTTCGTCTTCCTCTTTTTTTTCCTTCATATGATGGGCTTGGTTGGAAGCTGTAACAGTGTGTGGGTGCCTCGTTGTGGAAATGGTCCACTGAGTGAGGCAGTGTTGTTGCGAAGAAGAAGGCCTGGATATATGCATGGAAAGCTTGGTTGTCTTCCACTGTTGGTGAAGACCCATGATTGGGAATCCTCCACTGGACTGTGTGTGGAGTGGTGTTGTGCCTTGGGGGCTTTGATGCTCGAGTGGAATTTGGGTGTTGATGGCTCTTCTCATTGCTGGAATGCCAAGCAGAAGCTGCTGTGGCTGGGCCGAGTGGCCGCGTGACTCCTGGAAGCTTCATCCAGGTAAGGGGGGCTTTGCATCTCAAATGCATAGGTTATGGATGGGTTTCCGGGTGAAATGTTTATACTGTGATGTGTGATATTTGATGTGTTGCTTGTTGATTTTCGAGTGGTTAGTAGCCCGGATATGCATGATGGATATGCCTGGTTTGATGCTATTGTTTCCGTCCATGATATGCATGAAAATATACTTGATGATGTTTTGATATATGTATGAGATGCATGATGTATGAATTTATGAATGCCGAGTGCATGGTGTGGTCCTCTATTAGTCCCTGTGCGTAATGGTACATTTAAATGTATATGATGCTTGTTGATGCATATGCTTATGATGAATGAATGAATGGGGATTGTGATGATAAATGCCAAGTAGGCTTATTATATAAAAGCATGAGAGCTTATGGAAAAGGATACATCCGAGTGATAGAGGACAATCCGAGTGAAATATCATATGTAAAAGCATGGGATGTTTATTGGTGTTAGATTCCGAGTGGAATTATATATATATAAAATGGTGTGAGGCTTAGAAATGCTAAGGCCGAATGGATCCCATAAATGTGAGGCTGATGGCATAGTGATTGCCGAGTGGATATGGTATAAGTTGAGTCATCTGATTGTTGTTGAATTGCCGAGTGCACATGATGTTGAACGTAGATTTCCGAGTGGGCAATCGAATGAATATGAGTTGAATTTATATGCATACGTGTTATTGAGTTATTGAATATGAACACCTTGCGGGGTGCCACAAGGGTATAATCCCGAGTGAAGAGGACGGGGTCCTAATGTTGAATATGATGAAAGACCTCGAGTTGGACTCGGGGCAGTGCCTGGGGAACTAAGCGTGAAATAAGACGCTTGATGAAATGTCGAGTGCATTGGCGTGGGACGCCGAGTGAATGAAACTGTATGCATCCGATTAGCCACTGGAATGCGTTGGACTTCTATTACCGATCGGCAATCAGATGACAACATGTGATGAATATGTTTAAGTCCTGGAGCTGGGCTCAGGCAGACTCCTTGAGCGTGGCACGGAGTGTGAACATTGTTGATATAGTATTGGGTAAGATTTGAGATGAAATCCGATTGAGGGATTATATTATTGATGAGGATGTAGGTGATGCTGAAATCCTGAGTCATTAAATTGGTGGTGAAATCTTAGTAAAATGAAATGTGACTCTCGGATTCACACTTATGGCAAGCGCACCAGTCGTTAAAATTGTAGTATATTTGATCGTCTCACAGGGATTGTGGTAAGTACCTCAATCTAGGACTAGTACAAGCTGAACCAACAGAAAACACATGAAATTCATTCGGTTTTTATGGTTTTAGTGTTTTATAGTTGTTTTTATATTTTGAGAAACAGAGTTAAAGTGAAATGTGAAAAGTGATTAAAAGAAAAACAGGTCAGGATTGCTTCGGCTTACAATCTCCTCAAGAAACATGCAATTAAGTATAATCGAACTTCACAATCTAGAGGACAATCCGCTTGTGGTTATTCCCTAATTCCTTAGGTGAAAAACACTAATCCTTAAGCAATGAACCTTAATTCCTTAAGTGCTCGATTAACCTAAGAATCTAATGTGAAATTGGAGGTTGAACTCTAACTATTCACCTAAATTGATTAGGCCTGAACTAGTTAGAAAGCTGGAAGTTACCTAAGCTTCAGCCATGATTCCTCACTGGTGAAGTTCTTCATCGGTTCTGGATTTGTCAATCCAGCGATTCTGCTCCACTCCTCAGCTTGTTCGCCTCAGGATCTTCGAAGCCGATCTACTTGCTCACAGCTTCAAGAATTAATTGCTCACCTTCACAATCCCAACCTTAGGGATTTAGAACTCCATAGACTTTGGTTCCATCGAAGGATTGTGGAACGTCATGGAGGAGAGAGTTTAGAGAGATGAAAATGTAGTGAGAGATTGGAATATGAAAAATGTATTACGCTGTTTTGTCTCTGTATCTCCACACACACACGCACTCTCTACAGAGTATGTACAACCTATTTATAAGTTTCTACCTAACTCACTTAACTAATAACTTCAGACAACTTAAGCTAACGACTAACACTACTTCCTTCATAGTTTACAAAATAACTAACTAAATACAGCTCAACTCTTAACAGAATCCAGCTCAACCTTAGCTAATGTACAGCTCAGCACCAGCTAATTGACAGCTCACTTCTTAAGTTACCTTGAGGTTGCAGTAGTAGAGAAGAAGGCAATGGGAGCGGAACAGTACTGCACCAAGTGTGTTGTTGGAGGGAAGGAACAGTGTTTAAATTACTGCCTTGATGCTTCAGCTGCTGAGTACTCGCTTGAGCGGATTAAACTTCGCTTGAGCGAGTCTGGATTAACACTGCAGTGTTTCTTTCTCACTTGGGCGTTGTGGCAAAACTTGAGCGAGGACGGTCTCTTAAAGTTATGCTTGAGTGAGTCCAGATTTTACTAGGACAGATTAAATAATGAATAAGCACATCGGTTTCTTGTGTAGCATTCCGATCTTCTTCTCTTTTGGATCCGGTGTCTTGGGAGTCTTCTTAAGTAAGCTTACTTGAAGTCTCGCTTGGGCGTGGTCTTGCTTTTCTTAAGCGAACTTGGACCCTCGCTTGAGCGGATTTAACTCCCGCTTGGGCGGATTAATTATTAAATCGGTATTCTGTAGTTGGCACTCGGGTTCTTCATACAATATTCTGAGTCCTTGTTCTCTTTTGGAGTCAGTGTCTTTGAAGTCTTACTCAGTCGGTCTTTGGACTCTTTTCAGTCGGAATTGGGGAAATCTCACTCGGATTTATCAAATCTCGCTCGGCTCTGTAGGATTTCACTCGGAATTTTCTTCTTATCTCGAGTCCGCCCTGTTCCTGCACCAATAAACAGCTACTTGCCTAGCATTTATACACTGGCTGCTTAGTAAATTTGTAAATACTTTAAAATTTTTTATTTAATTAAAATTTTCAATCGGTTTCTTACATAGATAACATACTTTTGAAATAATTAACTAAAACATGAATTCTTATCAAATTATTAAATAATAATAATAAAACTAGACAATACTTAGTAAATTATGTTAAATAATTAGTGGAATAATTAAGTCTTTTCAAGACTTATCACATCCCCAAACTTAAAACTTTGCTTGTCCTCAAGCAAATATTCAGATTAATTATCAATCAACAAATGATCAACACAGTCAACCTTTCCTTAACTTAATTCATACTATAATTATTGAATACCGATCATGCTTTCTTCTCACAATTTCTAAAAGTATAAATACTTACACCTCCTTTGGAAGACAAGCTGCTGATGCTTTCCTCACTGGTCGGTGTTTAACTCTTCTCTTGGTGTGTAGGGTAAATAAGATGCACTCAGCACCTGCATACTTGTTAGATCAACATAGGCTTGCAACAGTTCTAAACATCATGAAATATGCCAACTCAATCGGATCAGTAAGGGCTTTTTTTTAAGCTTATAATGGGGCTCGGCTACAGGCTCAATTATTGTTTTTTCGAGTCATAGATAGGTTACAAGATGTGTCCACTGATGCTTTGCCTCGATTTCTAACTTACTTGCCTCGACTAACAACTCTCTTTTCTTTTCCGACTGGATGCTACTTAATAACTCGTGCTGTTTTGCACTTTCTTTTTCTTTCAGTCCTTCGGACTTTTCTTTTCCTTTTCTTTCTTTTCTTTCCATTTTTTTTTTCGATCGAATTTTTTTTTCTTTTGGTGCTTTGGACCTCTTTTTCTTTTCAGTACTTTCTTCATTTTTTCTCTCGGCTTTGCCTTTCTTCCTTTTATTTTTCTACATATTTATCCATAATTAAGGTCAGAGTGTGTCCTTAATTACTGTTAGGCACACTCTTCATCCCCAAACTTAGAGATTGCTAGTCCCTAGCAATAAGCAAAAACCGAGTACTTCACCAGTGGAACATCAAGGGTAATTCAGTCGGGTTTTTCTTGGATACATAGGCTTGTAACGTTAGGTGCATAAAACGAATGAAAGGGTCTCAGGCTCAAACATAATTATTGGGTCAAAGGATGATTAATATATTAGGAAGGTTATTTTTGGCCCTGGCTAAATAATCAAAGAAGGCCTTCATCATTTCCGATTGGTTGACATACTACAATTAGCAATAGCTGAGGCAAATTCTGTCTCACTAACTAGCATGCAAGCTCACTCGGAAAAGATAAAACAGGCTCAAAAGCTCATATAATTATAACAGTTAATCAGCCAGTCTTGTCCCCAAACTTAATGTAAGATCATACGTCTAGATTGCTAACAAGCATGCCGAGTAAACATTTTAATTAATGATGAAGAATAGTTAAGGGCAGAGATCATGAGTTAAGCAAAAACCGATCAATTAATTTATCTGACTACAGCTTAATGAATCAGCAAACTTTTTAAATTATGAAGATGGATTTTGAAATTAAATATAATTATCATATTTTATCAAATAAAGACTCGGAAAATCAAATAAGGAGTCGGGATACTAGAATACTTTCCTTTTACCTGAGTGGCAGTGCTGGGAAGCACCTGGTTGGACTTTCTCAGAAATTAGAAGACGTGCCTTCTCTTGCAATGCGCGTAAGTACGCTGAAATATTGGCGTGCCGACGCCCAATCTAAAAAAAATGAAGCATCAGGTATGATATTCGCTAAAGCGTGTTAAATCACTCTCAAGCGAGAAACACAGCATTAGGTATCATCAATATGGTACTCATGCTCAAGCTCACATACCAAATAGATAAAAGACCAAGAAAAACTGAGAAGGAGATACCGAGAGAGAGAGAAAGACGAATGTACAATGAGTGAATGCGAGACGAGTGTATGACAGAATGAAAGATCGGATAAAGAATAAAAGTGACAGACTGAAGGTGGAAGATCGAATGAAATAAATACCAAGTGGATCAAGAACGAATGAAGAAAGGGACCGAGTGAATGAAAACGAGTGAATGAGAGAATTACGGAGAGATGGGTAAGGAACACAATGGAAATAAGGTAAATTGAAAGAACGAGTGAATGATATACTGAATGGAAAGAATACTGAGTGAATAAAGAATGAGAAAATGAAGACGAGTGAAAGATTAACTGGGGGAATGAAGGGCTGAGTGAATAGAAGAATCAAGAAAGAATGAAAGAGATGCTGAGTAAATGGAAGAACCGATGAATAAAAGACGAACGGAAAAATAAGAGCAAAGCTGAGTGAATAAAATGACAAGTGGAAGAACGAAAAAGATAGAGTGCGGTAATGAAAGACTGAATGACGGGTGACGAACAGAAAAGAGAGTGACCGAGTGGAAGAGTAAACGAGTAGATTGAGGGTGGATGAAAAAAAAAAGACCAGTGGATGGAAGAATGAATGGGAGAACGAATGAGAATATTCCGAGTGAAGGAGATGAGTGAAGGATATACCGATCGGATGACGGAGATGAACGAGTGGAAGAAATCGAGTGATCTAGCGAGAAACCGAGTGAATGAGGAACTGAGTGATGAGTGAGTGAGAAAAAGTGAATAAAACACTGAATGAAAAGGGTACTGAGTGAATGAATACCGAATGGGTCACAGAATGAGTGAAAGAATGAATGAATAAAGAAAAGTGTATCAGAACCGAGTGTGACAATGAATGGACGAGTGAACAACTGCCGTGAGATATGAGTGAACAAAGAACGAATGAAGGTAAGGCCGAGTGAAAGAAAGGACGAGTGGATGAAATTGAGTGATATAGATCGGAGATATGAAGAATGAGTGAATGACAATGAGAGTTCGGGTGAAGAACAAAAATGACAGGAGTAGAAAATGGAATGAATGAAATACCGAGTAAATGAAAGGCCGAGTGAATAAAATGAATACAATGGAGAAACTGAGGGAATGAAAAACGCGAAGACAAGAAATTGAGTGTGACAATCGCGAATGAAACACGAGTAGATGAAAATGAAAAACCGACAGCGTGAGAAAACTGAGAAAGAAAATAAGTGGAATGAATCGACGAGTAAATGAATACCGAGTGGATTAAACCGGGTAAAAGTAAAAAAACGAATGAACAAACAGCGAGAGGTCGGACAAATATAAAAACAAGTGAAAGGACAGGAAAGAATACATGAAAAGAAGGCCGAGTGAAAGATAAATGAAAGAAACTGACTGAAGAGTGAGGAATGAGGGATCCGAGTGATAAAAGGCTGACTGAAATAAGTCACCCTTCATCATCTGACCTGTTTATTACATCAACAATCAGAAACCATTTATTAAAGTCCCCATGAGAAGTTTCCGATCGAAAAGGGTATCAGTGGGTATCAGTGGGTATCATGTCAATCTCGCTCAGGCTCATTAAGCTTTCGCTTAAGCGAGAAAATGCACAGCACATCCTCAGGCCCGATTGCGCTCAAGCGTGAGCTTGAAGCGCTCAAGCGGAGGTGCAGAAAAAACCATGCATCACTGTCACGCTTTGAGCGTGTGGAATGACGCTCAAGCGAGCAGTTTATTGAGAGGCAAAAGAGCTCACGCTCAAAGCAGAAGGGGAAACAGGTCTCGATCTCGCTCAAGCGAAAAGAAGACACGCTCAAGCGAAAAGACTTATACAAGGTCACGCTTAGATCACGCTTAAGCGTCAACTTCCTCTTGCTCAAGCGTGGAGGGAATCTGATTCTATTTTCTTCATGTTGTTCAGTCTCTCACTATTTTATTTATGTACACGAAAAACCAACACAAGATCATCCTCCAGGATCCCATTTCTTATGTCCATACACTCTTGGTCTTTTTACTCCTTGTTTTTCCTTGTTATGTTTGAAGCTAATGCTCAACATAACTTTCCTCCAATCTTTTCTTTTCCAAACTTTCTGTTTTTTCTTCTTTTTCTTTTCTTCACTTTTTTTCTTTTTCTGTTTTTTGTTAGTCTTCCTCTTTTTATGCCACAAGCAATGTTCTTCTTGACTTGATGATTCACATTTCTTTTTGAATTCCATAGCTGCAGTAGTCATCACTAGCAAACGCTCCTCATAACATGGCTGAATTTCTTCTTCTTCTTTTATATTCTCAACATCTACACATGTTAACTCTTCTTGTGCATGAACTTCTACTTCTTTCTCTGTGTTCACACTTGGCTCCAACAAAAATTCAGTATCATTATTATGTTGCCAAGATATGGTTTCCATCTTTGCTGAGATCTCAACCTTTTCTATCACTTCTTGCTCAATAATAGTGTTTAAATGATTTTCAGGTTCCTCAATGGCTTCTGTTGTCACTTGTTCAATTTGCACTCCTACAACACTTGCACCATCAAAGAAACTATTCAATGACAACTCTTGCTCTTGTTCTTCTTCAGACCAATCTTTTTCATTCCAATCATCAAAGAATGCTTCATTAGATATACTATCATCTTCCATTTCTGAAGTATAATCCATATCACTTTCTTCTTCACATTCTTCAATTGACTCTTCTTCCATCAAATATCCCTGAACTTCCTTATTTTCTTCTTCTTCTTTTGTTTCAAGTTCAGGTTCATCCATTTCAATGTTTTCTAGCTGGTCTTCTTCTTCCCCAAACTTAATTTCTTCAACTAGACCAACATCATCATCCCATGGCTCTTCATATTGGTCTTTTCTTCGTACAACCTTTGTATTGCTTTGCTCTTCGGCTAACTGCTTTGCAATAAAATCCACTTGCTTTTGAATATTAATGATTGAATTATCAAAATTTTGAAGGCCGGTTTGAGTGACTTTTATGAATTGAATTAAACTCCTTTCTAACTCTGATGGCTCCTCCTCAATTGGTTGTACCTCCTCTTCATGGTTCATGCATAACGTTTGTGAATATTGAAGAAACTCTGCTAAGGTGTCATCAAGATCCATTACCTGTAACTTTTCACTTTCCAAAGGAACTAGGAAAAAATAAATGCAACAACTAACTACAAACAAGGCTACTGTAACAGTTAGTACCAACAACTAAACAACTAAAATCGAAACAGTAGTAACTATGAACAACAATACAGCGAGATTTAACAAATCCTACTCTTACAACGAAATTTACTAACAACTAACAATCATGTACAGAAACTAACAAAAATGGTTCAGTCTAGTACCGGTCCAAGGATTGTTGATATTACTCAACAATCCCCGGCAACGGCGCCATTAACTTGCTGCTGAAATCCTGAGTCATTAAATTGGTGGTGAAATCTTAGTAAAATGAAATGTGACTCTCGGATTCACACTTATGGCAAGCGCACCAGTCGTTAAAATTATAGTATATTTGATCGTCTCACAGGGATTGTGGTAAGTACCTCAATCTAGGACTAGTACAAGCTGAACCAACAGAAAACACATGAAATTCATTCAGTTTTTATGGTTTTAGTGTTTTATAGTTGTTTTTATATTTTGAGAAACAGAGTTAAAGTGAAATGTGAAAAGTGATTAAAAGAAAAACAGGTCAGGATTGCTTCGGCTTACAATCTCCTCAAGAAACATGCAATTAAGTATAATCGAACTTCACAATCTAGAGGACAATCTGCTTGTGGTTATTCCCTAATTCCTTAGGTGAAAAACACTAATCCTTAAGCAATGAACCTTAATTCCTTAAGTGCTCGATTAACCTAAGAATCTAATGCGAAATTGGAGGTTGAACTCTAACTATTCACCTAAATTGATTAGGCCTGAACTAGTTAGAAAGCTGGAAGTTACCTAAGCTTCAGCCATGATTCCTCACTGGTGAAGTTCTTCATCGGTTCTGGATTTGTCAATCCAGCGATTCTGCTCCACTCCTCAGCTTGTTCGCCTCAGGATCTTCGAAGCCGATCTACTTGCTCACAGCTTCAAGAATTAATTGCTCACCTTCACAATCCCAACCTTAGGGATTTAGAACTCCATAGACTTCGGTTCCATCGAAGGATTGTGGAACGTCATGGAGGAGAGAGTTTAGAGAGATGAAAATGTAGTGAGAGATTGGAATATGAAAAATGTATTACGCTGTTCTATCTCTGTATCTCCACACACACACACACTCTCTACAGAGTATGTACAACCTATTTATAAGTTTCTACCTAACTCACTTAACTGATAACTTCGGACAACTTAAGCTAACGACTAACACTACTTCCTTCATAGTTTACAAAATAACTAACTAAATACAGCTCAGCTCTTAACAGAATCCAGCTCAACCTTAGCTAATGTACAGCTCAGCACCAGCTAATTGACAGCTCACTTCTTAAGTTAGCTTGAGGTTGCAGTAGTAGAGAAGAAGGCAATGGGAGCGGAACAGTACTGCACCAAGTGTGTTGTTGGAGGGAAGAAACAGTGTTTAAATTACTGCCTTGATGCTTCAGCTGCTGAGTACTCGCTTGAGCGGATTAAACTTCGCTTGAGCGAGTCTGGATTAACACTGCAGTGTTTCTTTCTCACTTGGGCGTTGTGGCAAAACTTGAGCGAGGACGGTCTCTTAAAGTTATGCTTGAGTGAGCCCGGATTTTACTAGGACGGATTAAATAATGAATAAGCACATCGGTTTCTTGTGTAGCATTCCGATCTTCTTCTCTTTTGGATCTGGTGTCTTGGGAGTCTTCTTAAGTAAGCTTACTTGAAGTCTCGCTTGGGCGTGGTCTTGCTTTTCTTAAGCGAACTTGGACCCTCGCTTGAGCGGATTTAACTCCCGCTTGGGTGGATTAATTATTAAATCGGTATTCTGTAGTTGGCACTCGGGTTCTTCATACAATATTCTGAGTCCTTGTTCTCTTTTGGAGTCAGTGTCTTTGAAGTCTTACTCAGTCGGTCTTTGGACTCTTTTCAGTCAGAATTGGGGAAATCTCACTCGGATTTATCAAATCTCGCTCGGCTCTGTAGGATTTCACTCGGAATTTTCTTCTTATCTCGAGTCCGCCCTGTTCCTGCACCAATAAACAGCTACTTGCCTAGCATTTATACACTGGCTGCTTAGTAAATTTGTAAATACTTTAAAATTCTTTATTTAATTAAAATTTTCAATCGGTTTCTTACATAGATAACATACTTTTGAAATAATTAACTAAAACATGAATTCTTATCAAATTATTAAATAATAATAATAAAACTAGACAATACTTAGTAAATTATGTTAAATAATTAGTGGAATAATTAAGTCTTTTCAAGACTTATCAGTAGGCTTTATAACCGAGTGAAATGGGTAAGAAACCCGATTGAAGACGTTTGTGATTGTCTATATTGAATGGCAGTGAATGTTGTGTTGATTGATGTATATGTTATGGCATGTTATGGATTCTATGATTAATCCGAGCCAATATCTGTCATTTAACATGTAATGCTCACCCCTACACCATTTTTCAGTGTTCGCAAGTCGGATTGGATGATGTGATGGCCTTAAACCCGAGGGTTGGGTGTTTACAATAAGGCTGTGTATATAATTTTATGTTCCGAGTACATTTAATGTACTAAACCCTTGGCCGGCTCATATTAACGTTGTATAATGAATACACTTTATATATATATTGAAGTTGGGTTATTGGAAATCCGAGTGCATGTCTGTATATATATATATATAGGCTACATTGAAATCATGTACTTGTATCGGATAACGGGTTTTGTTGAAAGAATAATGACAAGATGATTGAATAACCCGAGTGCATGTTAATATATATATATATATACTTCGAGTGATGGTATTATATGCATACCGACTGATTGTGTTGGTGAAGGAAAGTATAAAGATAATAAGTATCTGAATGTATGCGCATGTGTATATACATATATGCTATGTTGATAACATGGTTATGATTCGGTGGAAGTGTATTGCTGTAGCGGTAGTCGGACTTGGAATTAGAGAATATATCTATACAAGTGATTTATGTTGATTTGATGCTTCTTACTGACTAGGAAATGATGTTGTATGAATGATTAGTATGTAAACTTGAATGATTTCCGAGTGGAAACTGGAGGTGAACCCCGAGTGGGAAATAACTTGAATATTCCGAGTGGAACCCGAATGAATCTCTTCCGAGGAAAGATCTGTTGTAATGACTTAGATTGAATATATTCTAAGTGTATGAACTATAAATGTATTCTGGGTGAATATGGGAACCTATTCCGAGTGAATAGGGTAATGTGTATTTCGAGTGTTTAAGTATGGAATGAGTCCGAGTGGGACTTGACTTAGTGGTTTCCCTGAGTGGTTAAGTATTTCATATGTCCGAGTGAATTACTTGGGTAATTCCTCTGAGTGTTGAGGAGTTTGGATCATTCAGAGTGGAATTGATTTTGTAGGCTATTTCTGAGTAATTAATGGTTAAGGGATTATCCGAGTGAGAATAGGCATGAATGCCGAGTGTGTGGCCGAATGAGTATTGGTCGGTAATGATACTAGATACCGAGTGGAATACCACTCTGATGATGAGATGGTTTATGAATGATTAGACCGAGTGATTTATGGCCGAGAGAAAGCCTATGTATTCTCTGAGTGATAGAGTTCAAATACACCGAGTGCTAAATGGTTGATGACTACCGAGTAACTCGGGGTTAAACTATACCGAGTGGCGTTTGGTTGGGTAATAACCCGAGTGAGGGGTTTTATGGAATCTGAGTGGGATACCCCTCATTCCCGAGTGGATTCTATATGTGACCCTTGTAGATAAATTAGAAGACTAAGTATAATACGGTGGAGCAATCCCGAGTGAATGGAACTCTGAATACCCTCATTTCCCGAGTAGATCATTATGTTGACTTTGTGAATAGAATTGAGAGACTGATTATGGGTTGCTGAGTGAGGCAATTGTTGGGGTAGTTCCCGAGTGATTGGAAATCCCTTATACCGAGTGGAATAAGTCATTACCGAATGAATGGTTGTCTCGAATACCGAGTGATGGGAATGCCGAGTGTAGCTTCTCGTTTCAGCGAATAAAGGCTTCGCTCCAGCGAGTGTGTGTTGTTGGAAGGCTTGGGGTCGGTTTCGCTTAAGTGAATGGTGGTTCGCCCGAGCGAGTTGCGCGGTCTCGCTCAAGCGGAGTCGGATCTCGCTTGAGCGAGTGGGCGCTGTATTGTGGGCTTCGCTCAGGCGCTGTTGTTCTCCCGCTGACTGCCTTTCTTGGTCGGCTTTTCATTGCCTTTGCCTTCCTTTCTCTTTCTTTATTTAATCGGACCTGGTTCTTCTTGGTCATTGGACCTGGCTCTCATATCTTCATATATGGGAGTGGCTTCTAATTATTGATCCAGGTATTTTTTTTAATAATTGGCCCGGTCCTTCATGATTAATTTGGGAAAAATTTTCCCCTGTCCCGGGTTTAACTCTATTGAAATTTAGGGCGTTACATTTTGGTATCAGAGTAGACCAAAAGGTCCATGGCCAAGGTTTGCTTATTGAGTGTAAGCGGTTATGTGCTGTATGATCGAGTGGTCATCATTTCTTGTGGTGTTTCTCAGCCTGAGTTGGCCGAGAGAGGATGTAATGGTAATGTTGAGTCGGTTGTGAGGAATTTAAATTGGGTGATTGCTTGTGCAATTTATGATGGGTGAATTATATTCTTGGCACGTGAACCCCTATATGGCACTTGATGTAGATTGTATGAGTGCAAATTCCTAAGTTGGAGGATTTTAATATGAGATAAGTGATTGAATATAAAACCTGATGCATGATTGGTTGGGATTTTTGTCTCGGTTTTAATATGTCAAAACCGAGTGAAGGATTAATTGATGATAGACCACTAGTGTGGTGACCCAGCTGAGTAGACATGATCAAGTAGGATCAGATATTAGTGAGATGGATACCTGAGAGATTGGAAAACTGGGTGAGAATTGATATGGTCGGGTACCTGTTTGGTTTGGGTACTGTCTCGGTTTTGTAGTTGAAAACCGAGTGAATTGTTGATTGGGTTGTTACCCGGTGTTGTATATTTGAGTGAATGTAATGCAGCATTGGCTTAAGGCTAAGTTATAATCGGTAAATGAATGATGGCATTGAGGATTATTAGGCTGATTGGCCAAAGATTTATGATAAATAAGATTAAAGAAGAGATATTTGCTTGGTCTGAACAGAAAACCGATTGTGGATATGCCATTTTATGGTGAGTGTGATAGATATTTGATGGTTATTATCATATGATTCACACTAGAATAGGTATATGGGCTGCATATATGCCCTGAATGAGTCAGAAATCCATTGGTAATATGTATTTTACTGTGAGAATGATTAATGTTTGCCGACTGTTGGCATGAGATGCATCACTGTTGGTGCCTAATGGTGGTATTGATTCGGATGTATTACTTATAAAATGGTAAGAATTGCCATCAATTTTCATGTAGATTGACATTATCGGAGTGATTTTGGGTCGGTATGAGTGAAATAGGATGTGAGGATGCTCTTCCGAAAGGCTCTCCATGCCATAGGTATTGTGGCAGTGTACGTTTTTGCTGTGACTCTATGCAACTGTTGTGACCCTATAGGAATGAGGCTTCATCCTATAAGTTGGATGCAGCAGTTCATAAGTTAGCAAGTGAGACTGTAGCTGCTTATGGAGATGGCTTGAGTCTATTGGACTGCTCTGGGCAAGGTAAGGATTTGAATCTGAATGGATGAGTATGTGATTGAGTATTAAAATGATGGACAAGTGAAGGAAAGAGTTGCTGGGTGAAGTGGAATTGTGGATGCCCGAGTGGGTGATTTCCGGGCCAATTGGTGACACTTCCAAATGGAAGGTGTTAAGAGTAGGTTATCCCAGAATTTCTTGGGGTGTGGTCAGTAACCACTTGTGAGGGGAGTTGTGCCGATTGGAATTTGACTGATCGGTGAATGCTTGGAAAGCATTGATATGTAATCAATGTGTGGTAAGTAGTGATATGTTGAGTGATTATTGTGACCGGTTCATGTTGAATTTCAGGGATGAAATTCCTTAAAGGTGGGGAGAGTGTAACATCCCAGATTTTTAATTAATTATAAATTCCAGATTAAGGTGATGGTTTTGTTAATTTAATGGTGGATTAAGGTTAATTACCAATTAGGCAAATTATTGAGTGATAATAATAACTTGAATAATAATAATAGTAATGCCTTGGTAGCATTAGAGAGAGTTTCGGTTCTCTCTCTCCTTTCCCTTCCTTCCCGCGTGGTCCCCACGTTGATGGCTTAGTTGGATGGGAGTAATCATTGCTGAGAGAGTTTGCATTAAATGCTGATGGACATGCATTAATGAGGACGTGATGGAGCTGAGTGGGACGCTGATGGGGCTGTATGGTGATATAGCTTCACTTCCACGTTTTCCCTTCACACATTATTCATTTCCTTGTTGGTGCATGTTCTGATGAGAGAAGTGCTCTTCCTTCTCTCTAGAGCTTCCTGGACTCTTTCTCTTTCGCGCTGCTGTTTCTTCTCCATCGTCCTCTCCTTCATCCTCTTCTTCCACTCACGCATGGTGTAGAACCGAGTGGAACTACGTGGTGATGAGGAACAGCATGGTGTTGTGTGTTTTGGAGGTTGGTTCCTCCTTTGCTTCCCTGGTGCTTCCTCTTCGTCTTCTTCTTTTTTCTCCTTCATATGATGGGCTTGGTTGGAAGCTGTAACAGCGTATGGGTGCCTCATTGTGGAAGTGGTCCACTGAGTGAGGCAGTGCAGTTGCGAAGAAGAAGGCCTGGATGTGTGCATGGAAAGCTTGGTTGTCTTCCACTGTTGGTGAAGACCCATGATTGGGAATCCTCCACTGGACTATGTGTGGAGTGGTGTTGTGCCTTGGGGGCTTTGATGCTCGAGTGGAATTTGGGTGTTGATGGCTCTTCTCACTACTAGAATGCCAAACAGAAGCTGCTGTGGCTGGGCCGAGCGGCCGTGTAACTCCTGGAAGCTTCATCCAGGTAAGGGGGGCTTTGCATCTCAAATGCATAGGTTATGGACGGGTTTCCGGGTGAAATGTTTATACTGTGATGTGTGATATTTGATGTGTTGCTTGTTGATTTTCGTGTGGTTAGTAGCCCGGATATGCATGATGGATATGCCTGGTTTGATGCTATTGTTTCCGTCCATGATATGCATGAAAATATACTTGATGATGTTTTGATATATGTATGAGATGCATGATGTATGAATTTATGAATACCGAGTGCATGGTGTGGTCCTCTATTAGTCCCTGTGCGTAATGGTACATTTAAATGTATATGATGCTTGTTGATGCATATGCTTATGATGAATGAATGAATGGGGACTGTGATGATAAATGCCGAGTAGGCTTATTATATAAAAGCATGAGAGCTTATGGAAAAGGATACATCCGAGTGATAGAGGACAATCCGAGTGAAATATCATATGCAAAAGCATAGGATGTTTATTGGTGTTAGATTCTGAGTGGAATTATATATATATAAATGGTGTGAGGCTTAGAAATGCTAAGGCCGAATGGATCCCATGAACGTGAGGCTCATGGCATAGTGATTGCCGAGTGGATATGGTATAAGCCGAGTCATCTGATTGTTGTTGAATTGCCAAGTGCACGTGATATTGAACGCAGATTTCCGAGTGGGCAATCGAATGAATATGAGTTGAATTTATATGCATACGTGTTATTGAGTTATTGAATATGAACACCTTGCGGGGTGCCACAAGGGCATAATCCCGAGTGAAGAGGACGGGGTCCTAATGTTGAATATGATGAAAGACCTCGAGTTGGACTCGGGGCAGTGCTTGGGGCACTAAGCGTAAAATGAGACGCTTGATGAAAAGCCGAGTGCATTGGCGTGGGACGCCGAGTGAATGAAACCGTATGCATCCGATTAGCCACTGGAATGCGTTGGACTTTTATTACCGATCGGCAATCAGATGACAACATGTGATGAATATGTTTAAGTCCTGGAGCTGGGCTCAGGCAGACTCCTTGAGCGTGGCTCGGAGTGTGAACATTGTTGATATAGTATTGGGTAAGATTTAAGATGAAATCCGATTGAGGGATTATATTATTGATGAGGATGTAGGCTTTATAACCGAGTGAAATGGGTAAGAAACCCGATTGAAGACGTTTGTGATTGTCTATATTGAATGGCAGTGAATGTTGTGTTGATTGATGTATATGTTATGGCATGTTATGGATTCTATGATTAATCTGAGCCAATATCTGTCATTTAACATGTAATGCTCACCCCTACACCATTTTTCAGTGTTCGCAGGTCGGATTGGATGATGTGATGGCCTTAAACCCGAGGGTTGGGTGTTTACAATAAGGCTGTGTATATAATTTTATGTTCCGAGTACATTTAATGTACTAAAGCCTTGGTCGGCTCATATTAACGTTGTATAATGAATACACTTTATATATATATTGAAGTTGGGTTATTGGTAATCCGAGTGCATGTCTGTATATATATATAGGCTACATTGAAATCATGTACTTGTATCGGATAACGGGTTTTGTTGAAAGAATAATGACAAGATGATTGAATAACCCGAGTGCATATTAATATATATATATATACTTTGAGTGATGGTATTATATGCATACCGACTGATTGTGTTGCTGAAGGAAAGTATAAAGATAATAAGTATCCGAGTGTATGCGCATGTGTATATACATATATGCTATGTTGATAACATGATTGTGATTCGGTGGAAGTGTATTGCTGTAGCGGTAGTCGGACTTGGAATTAGAGAATATATCTATACAAGTGATTTATGTTGATTTGATGCTTCCTACTGACTAGGAAATGATGTTGTATGAATGATTAGTGTGTAAGCTTGAATGATTTCCGAGTGGAAACTGGAGGTGAACCCCGAGTGGGAAATAACTTGAGTATTCCGAGTGGAACCCGAATGAATCTCTTCCGAGGAAAGATCTGTTGTAATGACTTAGATTGAATATATTCTAAGTGTATGAACTATAAATGTATTCCGGGTGAATATGGGAACCTATTCCGAGTGAATAGGGTAATGTGTATTCCGAGTGTTTAAGTATGGAATGAGTCCGAGTGGGACTTGACTTAGTGGTTTCCCTGAGTGGTTAAGTATTTCATATGTTCGAGTGAATTACTTGGGTAATTCCTCTGAGTGTTGAGGAGTTTGGATCATTCCGAGTGGAATTGATTTTGTAGGCTATTTCTGAGTAATTAATGGTTAAGGGATTATCTGAGTGAGAATAGGCATGAATGCCGAGTGTGTGGCCGAATGAGTATTGGTCGGTAATGATACGAGATACCGAGTGGAATACCACTTTGATGATGAGTTAGTTTATGAATGATTAGACCGAGTGATTTATGGCCGAGAGGAAGCCTATGTATTCTCTGAGTGATAGAGTTCAAATACACCGAGTGCTAAATGGTTGATGACTACTGAGTGACTCGGGGTTGAACTATACCGAGTGGGGTTTGGTTGGGTAATAACCCGAGTGAGGGGTTTTATGGAATCCGAGTGGGATACCCCTCATTCCTGAGTGGATTCTATATGTGACCCTTGTGGATAAATTAAAAGACTAAGTATAATACGGTGGAGCAATCCCGAGTGAATGGAACTCTGAATACCCTAATTTCCCGAGTGGATCATTATGTTGACTTTGTGAATAGAATTGAGAGACTGAGTTATGGGTTGCCGAGTGAGGCAATTGTTGGGGTAGTTCCCAAGTGATTGGAAATCCCTTATACCGAGTGGACTAAGTCATTACCAAATGAATGGTTGTCTCGAATACCGAGTGATGGGAATGCCGAGTGTGGCTTCTCGCTTCAGTGAATGAAGGCTTCGCTCCAGCGAGTGTGTGTTGTTGGAAGGCTTGGGGTCAGTTTTGCTTAAGCGAATGGTGGTTCGCCCGAGCGAGTTGCGCGGTCTCGCTCAAGCGGGGTCGGATCTCGCTTGAGCGAGTGGGCGCTGTATTGTGGGCTTCGCTCAGGCGCTGTTGTTCTCCCGCTGACTGCCTTTCTTGGTCGGCTTTTTATTGCCTTTGCCTTCCTTTCTCTTTCTTTATTTAATTGGACCTGGTTCTTCTTGGTCATTGGACCTGGCTCTCATATCTTCATATATGGGAGTGGCTTCTAATTATTGATCCAGGTATTTTTTTTAATAATTGGCCCGGTCCTTCATGATTAATTTGGGAAAAATTTTCCCCTGTCCCAGGTTTAACTCTATTGAAATTTAGGGCGTTACAAGTTACGCGGTTGAAAGAGCTGGCAATTAGTAGGAATAGAGACCAAAAGTTTCTAATTGAGTTTGATTCAGTGACTCTACTACCAAAAGGGGCAAATAAAGCTAAATTTAATAGCTACCTTGGGATGCTTGGATGTGACAAAACTAGTATCTTGTGTAACCGCTGGAGTGAGGTTGATAAGGTGACAAAGGATAAAATTTAGGAAACGATTACGGTATTACTATTACTATAATATCTTATAAAGTGATTGTAAGGCCATTTGCTAATTTAAAGTTACTTTGTTGCAACATGTAGATCACATATGATGTTCCGAACAACATGGATTTGAAACGAAAATGTCTTTCCTATGTGGGGGAATGTTGGAAGCAATTCAAGACATAGTTGAGTAGTGGATGGGTATTTTGAAAAAACAAAGACAAGTCTCCTTGTGATAAGTGGACATTAATTGATGAAGAAACATGGAAGGAGTTTGTTAAGAGTCGCCAATATGTGAAATTTATTGTAAGTGTTTCTAAACCCTAAATAAATATAAGTTGATTTATTTCATACTTTTCATACTATTTAATTGGTAAGTTTGCTTTAATCGACTTAACATAGGGGAAAAGAAAAAGAGCACAGAAGATTACAGCAATGAATAAGTATGCTCATAGATTATCTTGTGGGGGTTATCCATTGCTTGAGGAGAAGATAATGGCTAAAGAGAAGAAAGAATATAAGGAAGCATCCCAAGCAGACCCATCCATAGTACTTCCTTCCCTATCTCTGCCTAAGCGTTATGAGAAATGGAAGTTAGCAGGATGAAGAAGAATGGAGAATATACATCTGCTGTAACTCGTAAGATTACAAAAAAAATTGTAAGTTAATTGATTTATTCATGCTTAGGACAAGATTATAAATTAATTGCTACCTTATATTTTGAATGTCATACATGATTTAAAATGGTGTATAGGATAATTTGACATCACTCAGCTTGGAAGGATCCTTCATACCATCTGGTTGAGAAGATATTCTATCTATTACTATTGGGCGTCCAGAACACAATGGTCGTGTTCGTGGTCTTGTACAACGTATGGGTATACATCAATACTTTGGAAAACCTCCTAGCAGAAAAGTACTTGGATCCTCTAATATGACTTGAGATGAGATTATGCATATTAGAGAGGAGATAAGGCACGAAGTCACTCAACAAGTTGAAGAGCAAGTGACTTAATAAATCACAGAGTAGGTCACAAAGAAGCTAAGGTTGGAGTTTAGACAAACTTTGGAGTCCTTATGCATTCCTTCTCTATTCACAAAAACCCAAGGCATAGGGAATTCACCTTCAAATAAATGTATGAGCACAAAAGGTAGTAATTATGTTTTGGAAGGTGAAGATGTACCAGAAAAGGATATCATTGATGTCCCAGAGGATTGTGAGTTATACATAGAGAATCCTTATAATTTAGTAGCCTTTGGAAAGGTTTATAACTTGGGATCCACCATACACCATAAACAACCAGATGATCATAATGTTAGAGTGGTGGTTGAACGGGTTGAAGATGGAGATGCCCATGTCCCTATACCTACTGAGGAGGTATCAACAATTGGACAGGCCCCTAACCAGTTCATTATGTGGCCAAAAAGGCTTATCATCTTACTTGGTGCCAAGGTATTAATGATAATCTGCTCTATATCTTTAACAAATACTTTACATATATCTAATGAATTTATTAAATTAGTTAGGAGGGCGAAGCTGATTTTCCACAACAACAAGAGCAAGACCTACTTAAGCGTTTAGGGACATTGGCCGTGAAAATTGGCAAGACCCCTTTAAAGCTGGAGTTAGGAGTTAAGGTTATAGGAAAGGATGTTTCTATCCCATTGTACATCACCAAGCATGATGCTTTAGAGGTTGCTTTAGGTGATCAAATGCTAAACGTATCTATCATACAATTTTGGATGATGTAAGTTAATTTATAATCTTAGTGTGTTGTTTTGTATTTATGTTTAAGGTTTAAATGTTAATAATCCAAGTTGTTCAATTAGGTACCTACATCACTTGTGTAAGAAGAAGGAACTCATAAATACCTATGGATTCATTGATCCTGTGCTTATTCATGATAAAGGAAACAAAAGAGAGCACATACAAAACTACATTCAAAGCCGATTATCGGAAGGAAAATTATGTTACCTTGCATCGTATTTTATTAACTCGTAAATAATATGGTCTTCATTTTAATTATTTAGTTTTTTAAAAATCATGACATTTTATATGACTTTATGTAGGTCACATTGGCAGTTGATATTAATATGTCCAAATTAGAATTTATGTGTTATTATGCTCAACAAAGGGTAAACCATCCAAAGAACTCAAACAACTTCTACAAGTGTAAGTGTTAATCGTTATCTCAATGAAACATATCATCCTGTGTATATATCTTATTATTAAGCTTATTAAGTTAAGTATTTTTGTATTAAATTATTTTTTATTGTAGACCAATACAAGCATCTCAATTGTTGCTAAGTCAACACACAAAATGTTTAAAACCTCCTAAGTGGATTAATCCAAGTGTAAGTTGGATGTTCATGATTTTTATTTGTTTGGTTATGATATTTTTATCCTACACATTTCAATATTAATTGGTGCTATTTTTATAGTGCCCAACACAACCAGTAGGTAGCATGCAGTGTGGATATTATGTAATGAAGCACATGTTGGATATTGTCTTGGCAAACATTCTTGATTCATGGGAAAAGGTAATTTTTCAAAATATAGTTTTGTAAATCTGTTCAAATTGCATGTGATTTATGTTCTTTCATCTAATGTATTCTGGTTTTGAATTTGCAGAGATTCGATCAAGAATCATTTTCTGATGATGAAATCAAAGACATTCAAAAACGATGGGCATGATATTTCTTTGAAGTGTTACCTCCTTCATTCTAGAGATGTATGTCAAGATCATTATTGATTGTCTGGTGGTTTCATTAATTTCTCATTGTTTTGTTTATTGGTGGGGGTGTTTGGGCAGTTAAAATATAGAGATTTTGTTCCATATATCTTTTACATTTAGGTGAGGTTTGCATAAAAGACATATATTGGGCTAATTGTTGGAATTCATAAAAGGCAGAGGTTTGCATGATGTAAGTTGTTGTGTGTTTTAATATAAAAGGATTTCCATGTTGTTCTCTTAAAATGTTCCACTTTATTTCATCACAGAGTAAAAGATGTCATAGTTATTCACTACTATAGTTCTACCTAGACTTATTTCTGGTTTTAGAATGGAACAATTAGATTGGATACTAGAAGGAGTACTTCTTGCAACTGATTATGTAATCACTTCTGTATATGTTATTGTACATGTGAATGGTGAAATTAATTATGAAGTTTCCTGGCCCTAACATGCAACAACTTTTCACACCATCCCTTAGGACCTGGCTGCTTTGAAGGTGACCCTTTACTATAAATAGCATTCTATGAACTGGGTCTCCTTCTTTTACTGTGTCATTTAATTAACCATGTTCCACTTTAATTATTTCATCTGGATTTAATTAACAGTTGATAGATAAATGTTAAGAGGTAAACTCGATATGGTATGTTGAGATTTAGAACAATTTAGAGCTTACTATTTCTCCCTTTATGAATATCACAGACTTCACACACATATGTTCTCTAGAACCAAATCGTCTATATGCTGAAATAGTGGCACTTGAACCCAGAGGCAAATATGAAAGCATTAGTATTAACTCCTTTTTTATTCTCCAAAATAGAACAACAGTGAAGAAGTGGAAAAACCGAGGATCTAATTCAGGCCCAACTATTCATTTTCATTTTATTTTTATAAAATTTGTGAAAACCTTAGACCAACAATCTCATTTAATTGTAGGAGTTATCTCTTGTTATATTATTCTATAAGTATCTTGTAGGTATTTTAGATGATGTTCCTAAGAAGCTGGGATTGAGTGAATTGAAACCTACTAGGATGTCCTTACAATTAGCTGATAGATCTATTAAGTATCTTGTAGGTATTTTAGATGATGTTCCTATTAGGGTAGAAAAAATTTTATTCCTACTGATTTTGTTGTGCTAGAGATGGATGAGGATTCTATGATATTAGGCAGGCCATTTTTAGCCACGGCAGGTGCCATGATTGATGTGAAAAATGGTAAGTTATCTCTGACTATAGGGAACCAAAAGGTTGAATTTAATTTGATAGATGCTTTGAAAAAACCTTTTCATGATAAAGTTTACTGTAACATTGAATTAGTTGACTAAGTAGTGAAGGAAGAGATTCTTCCTAAGGACCCACTTGATTTTGTTTTTCTGAATTAGCCTGCAGGAACATCAAAATGTAGTAAGGGTTATGCACCACTGAAACATGATACTGAAGTCATGTGTGACAAAGTGGTGAACCCAAATATGGAACTTAAGCCTTTAAATTACACACTGAGGTATGAATTTCATGGCTCTAATACGTTCTTGGTTGTAGTTTAGGAATAGCGTCCGGCTGAAGATTTTAAACTTAACACTGGTGGGGAGGTAACTCCAGAGTTGTTTATATCTTTGTGTTTTCTTTGAATGTTTTAGTTGGTAAAAAAAATCAAATAAAGAGAAAAACAAATAAATAAGAACTTGTTGAATTGCTATGTTTTGTGTCCTATTTCCCTTGGTTCCTCAATTACGGACCTATTTGGTCCCCTTGATATGGATATTGGGGACAATGTCCAGTTTTAGTTTGGAGTGAGGGCTACATAAAAGTTCAGCTTATTCTTTCTTTATTCCTTTTTATTTTTGTTTATTTTTATTTTTTTGGTTCATTTGCATGATTGTATGCTTATGTTCTGGTTCATTTGCATGATTTTATGTCTACTTATATACCTTAGGCTAGCATTGAATGTTGATTGCAGTTATTGTTATCTGTATAACATGTCATGTAGATTGGTTGGATTTTAAGCATTACTTGGGTGAATCTTGTATAAAAACATAAAAATAAATAAAAAATAATAAAATAAAATAATAATAATAATTAACTGCTATTCTTCCCAAAATTATCACTCTGTATGATGATTGTGTTTCTTTCATTAGGCTAATTACCACTGTAAGCCTTTGAGCCGATAGGGTGTTCAGTTCATTAATTAAAAATGCCCATGTTTCTTTGACTGAGTGATTCACACATTTTTAGGCACTCTAGAACTTGGCTTTTGACCCTTTCAAAACGGTTTGTGAATGCATGATTGGAATGAGAAAGGTAAAATTTAGGTTTTTGTTTCTTTAACCTCATAATTTGTTGAGACATAATCCACTAGTTGCCCCTTTTAAGCCATAAAATGATATGATTTTCTTTGAAAGCCTTGAATGATATATAAAAAGGGGTAAGCAAACTAAATATGGATGATTTGAGAAAGTGAATTGAGAAACACAAACTAAGATAGTTTGGGGTGTGTGATTCAAAGAAAAGGAAAGATAAGGAGTTTAGTTTCATGCATAAAAGAAGAAAAGAAAAAGAAATAGAAAACAAATGAATCATACTCCTTGTGGTTTGAATGTAGAAAAGTTACTGAATTGAGGTTTGGTTGCCTCTTGTGATATTTCTCTTCTTACAGAAATTAAGCCCTTTGCATTTCCCTTTTCTTGGTTTCCATTCCTATATTATGAATCCCCTAGCCCCCATTACAACCCTTTAAAAGACCTTTTGACCAATGCATGTTTTCTTGATAATTGTAGAGTCTGTGGTCAATTGCCAAGCCTATATGTGGTCTGAGTGGATTGAAACACAAGCACATACACTGAGTGGAAAGTGAGAAAGAGTACCCTGGGTCTAATCTTAGTGAACACGGTTTGACCGTTGATTGTGGTATATTCTGGTAGTCTATGCAGTCTCTTAAAAACACAAAAACAAAGAAAATAAATAAACATAAGATTCCTTAAGTTTGTTTGGGTCTACTGGTCTTTTATTATATGCTTGTATGGATTCAATGATTGTTTGAGGACAAGCAATGTTTTGGTTTGGGGTATTTTGATAAGTGTGTATTGTGTGTTGTTTTTGGTGGTTTTTAGGTCTAGTTTTTAGGTTTCTTTGCATATTATTCATGTATGATTCCCTGGATTTTGATTCTTTTCCATACATATTACTTGGTTGTTCTTATTTTACAGGATTAATGATATTTTAGGTCTCTTTTAAGGAAAATTGGCAAAGTAGATGAAAGAAGAGACTTCTAAGGCCTTTAAGAGTGCATTTTGGCAAGATTGGAGAAAACCACTACCAGTGGGGGACAACCACTGGCTGTGGTTGGTATTGGAAGGAAGGGAAAAACAGGTCAAAGACCACCACTGGTCGTGGTGGCACTAGGGAACAACAAGGAGCCTTGTTGAAGCAAAAAGGAACAAGTCAGAAGTAACCACTAGCCGTGGTTTGCTTTGTGTGTCACCAATAATTACGTATTTAAAGCCAAGGAGCATCAGGGCTCAAACCACTGGCCGTGGTTGTCCCCTACGTGGCCATATTCACTTAAGTTTTAGGGTTTCTATTGGGCCAAAGAGGCGGGGAGTTTGTGAGAGTTCGAGAGAGACAGTTTTGGAGGCACCTTTTAGGAGATTTTGAAGCATTTTTTGGGAGATTTTTTATTGGAGATCAAGGATCAATTCATCAAGGGAGATTAATTTTGCAGATTTGGGAGAAAGAGTTTGCAATCCTAGTGAGAACTAATTTGTAATTCTGGAACCCTAGTTTACACTTTTGATTCCTTTTATGTTTGACTGTGATTTGGTTATGTGTGACATGATAATGACAATCTTTATGGCACACTAAACTTTCATTCTTAGGATTAAAGGATGTAATATGCTTTTGTATCTAAATTAATTGTTTTTTACCCTTCAAGGATATGATTTCATGTTTCTATTTGATTTATGTATCGTAATGCTTCTACAAGACTTAGAGATAAGCATAATTGATTCCAAATTGTATGCGCTATGAGAGTAGGTACATTATTAGAAAACACATAAATTGAACCTATGTTTTTGTTTTATGATGGTAAGCGAACTCGTTTGAGGATTAATTGGATTCCCACAAAACTTAAGGGGTTTAATTAACAAATTGAACGTGGTTCTTCGAGAATTAGGCACGTTAATAGGCTTTCGAGAGAAAGGTATTAATTAAATCAGGGGTATCCACCTTAGAAACGGAAATCATATAATTGGATAGGCAATTGACCTTTAATTTTGGTACTTGCATATGAACCCTTAAATCCCAACACCTTCCTTTAATTGACTTTCCCAAACTTGTTTTGATTTTCTTCTATATAGATGTTAACTTTTTTGTTCTCTGATTTATTGTTTATAATCATTCTGGTAATTCATCTCAATCGATTCACTGGATAATTGAAATACCGTTATAACTAGTACTTGGGCACAATCTCTGTGGGAACAATATCTCTTTTATTACTTCGATACCCCGTGCGCTTGCAGTTGGCTATCATAGGCCTACATCTATTAACGAGGTCAGAAGTTTTCTTGGTCTTACCGGTTGCTACCTAAGATTCATTGAAGGATTTTCTCGTCTTTATAGGCCCTTGACAAAATTGACTAGAAAGAATCAACCCTTTGTGTGGAATGTTGAATGTGAGAAAAGCTTTGAAGAAATGAAGATAAGGCTCACTTATGCACCTATATTGGCATTGCCTGATTTGTAGGAAGATTTTGTGGTGTATTATGATGCTTTCAAGTATGGATTTGGATGTGTTTTAATGCAGAAGGAATATGTTATTGCTTATGCTTCACGCCAGTTGAGACCGTTGATAAGTCTTTAAAAGACTTAATTATTTGGTAATATCTAACCCTATTTTATGTTAAAGATTAAGTTTCATTAGTAAGATTAGATTAAATTAGGAAGTATTTGTTGTTTGTATAGTTTCATTAATTAATTATTATTTTAACAATTTCCTTTTGAATTAAGAATAAAAAGATAGCAAATTAAGAAAGGTTGTTTCTTGAGTTAAAAGTCTCCTGGGCGTACTAACGTTCAGCCTGAGCGTGTCTATGCTAGGCTTGTTATGTGATCAATTGCAGATTTACAGGAGGTCAGTGTACCAGCACTCCGTCAAGCATATTAACGCCTAGTTGGAAGGAATAGGTGCAGAGGCTCAACATAGTTACACAAGACCTGAGCGTGCCTACTTCGATACCAGCATACCAATGCTGGTGACTATGCTCAAGCCCAAGAGGATAATAGAAGAACAGTGTATCGACGTTGTGCCTCGGCGTGTTTACGTGTGTGTAAGAAGAAAAGCTCCAGAGGATCAGTGTGCCCATGCCACACCTACGCCCATATTTATAATGGAATTAGGAAGGATTAGGTGCCATTCAAGAAGGTCAGCATCGTAGTTATACGCAAGTCAACCATTAAAAGGAGAGTCAAGTTAGAAACCCAGCGTACTTATGCTGGTCACTAGCGTACTAACGCGCACTTGGAAGACAAAAGCTCAGAAGCAAATAGAGGTGACGCGTTCCTACGCTTACCATGGGCGTGCCTACACATGGGTGACACATCAGGGAGCAATTCCCAGGCAACGCTGGTAGAGGGCGTGCTTACACGTGATTGCGAGGGAAGCAACCCAACCTTTTGAATTTAAGTTGTAAATTAGTTAATTTATGTTCTCTATTTATTTTGTAAGTTTATTAGGGGTAGATTTCGGGATTAATTGAGTAATTATTTTAAGTTATTAGGAACGGGTATAAATAGCTTTAATGAGTTAATTATACAAACAGAAATTATAATATAGATTTATTCTTCAGATTTACTTCTCTTCCTAAAATTTTTCTTCTCTCTATATCCTCTGCACTCCACTATGCCTTTCAACCCTACTTTCACCTCTTCTCCTGCCATGGATTACTAAATCCATAAGGTTGAGAATAGCTAAAGCTTCAATGGAAGTTTAGCTCTGTGGCTAGAGTATTCTTTATATTAGACCATGTAGAACACAAAAAGGAGTGGATTTCAACTCTAAATTGAAAGATTCAGACCTAATTTCAAGTTCTCTCTAGAGAGGAATCATGGTTGAGAGCTCAGGTATTCTTCTTACTACCTAATTACTTCAGGCCTAGCGTTTTAGGTGAATAATTAGGGTTCATTCTCTTAATTTCGTATTAGGTTTTGGTGTACATAATCACCTAAGGAATTAGGGTTTATTTGAATTGAGATTAGCATTAATCACCTAAAGAATTAGGGATTAGTCATATGTGAAGTTGTGCATGCTGTAATATAGGGGATTGTTTTTCACTCATTGAGTTTTAACTGGAATTGTATGTTGAAGCTAATTCCAACCTATTCTTAAACCAGTGTTTTATTTTATCAATTGCATTTAGATTTTGAAATTACTTTCTGAAAAGCACAAAAATATTAAATCAGAAACTTAAAAAAAAATCATGAATTGTCCATATCTCTTGCTTAGTTCAGCTAGCATCAACCCTTGGTTGTGGTAATTACTACAATCCCTATGGGAACGATACAAAATATATTACTTTTTAGCGATTGGTCCACTAGACATAAAAATCATCATCTGATGGAAATGTATCAAGTTTGTGACACCCTTGATTAACAAGGAAAAGTTCCCATACTAGAACATCCTACTTAATATAGAAGTCACTAATTATTTAAGAAACATGGAAGTTTTTTTGATTGGTGATCATCAACATGTGGTTCAAACAGAAATTATAACATAGATCGATTCTTTGCCTCAACAGTGTACTCAGAAGATACGGGGCTCACAGGCTGCCAATAACAGTTACTACAAAATAACATAGCATGAAAAAAATGTCAAGACCTACAACAGTCTCGACACTAACAACGAATATGAACAGTCTACGCCCACGGTTCAACGTCCCCTATTATAGGTAGTCTAGGTTCTGCTCACGTTCACCTTGACCTTCAGCTAATGTTCTCAACAAGGAAAGCGTACACACAATATCAAAAGGGATGAGTATAAGCTCTCAACCTATATAATCCACATGTTAGGGTAGCCATAGATATTACATGTAATTAAACATATACAAATTTTAGACAACATTTACCAATACACTCACACGATTTAGAACGTACACAAAGATAATACATACCAACAAGATTTATTACACAACTATGAGATGTTATACATGTGTTAGTTCATTATCATTTATCTTGATTAGATTCAATATACAATGGGGCCTAACTCCGACACAACAACCTCACATATCAATAACCATGTACACAACCATCCAACCTTATACCCCTGCCCAACTAGAGTGACCGAAGCTCTCCTCATTTTGGTTTTCACAAACGGGTAAGGACCCACAGTCCTATCATCACAATGGCTAATCACATCTATGCAGAACGGGAACTCCAAGTCCTGGCAACACTCGCTAAGTCGAAGTACACCAGATCTGCCACGGGCTATCCAGTCTCAGGCACGAATCTAAACCATTAAACGCCCGCTCTGGTATGCTCCCAAGCCCACCCGCAAGGTCAGAACGTTGATTGTTCCTAAGTCTACCCATTACTGTATGCTCTAGGGGATCACTCTACATCCCTCCTCATACACCATATGCGATATGCAATCTACTTATTTCATTGTAAGGATGCCCGAGTTCTAGACAAAACCTTGCTTATCCAACGTACTTGTCCTCAAGGCCCTTATAGCCAGTTATCAAGAAATTTTCTAACAAGTACCCTAGCATGCCAGAGCCTAGCTACCCCCTAAAAATCTTTCTTTAGGAGCTCTGAAGCTAGGCCTAAAACAAAAGTTTTGTACGAAAAGTTTTCCAAGACTTTTAGTCGTCTAATTTTCTAAATTCTTTCTAAGGAAATCTTATAAAAATACTAGTTTTACAATTCCTTGCTCATTTTTTTTCACTTCTAAAAATAATTCATTACACTGAAAATATTAATCTTCAATAGACAAAAGTAGGCATAAAAATAGTTGACTTTCCTTGTGATATTTCGGGCCATTTAATGATATTGTCTCGTCGTATTAATTTACGACGAAACTTGATATATTGGCCTAAAATTTTAGATTCACTAAAACCTTTCCAAATTATTTTATTATAACTAGTAAAATTCATTCTAAACTCATTAGAGAAAGGAAATTTTCCTATAAGTCAATAAAAGTCATAAAATCGCTTATTTCTTGTTGTTTTATCGAAAACTTTGTTTTTGCCGTATTTTATCTAGAAAACTCCAAATTGAGTGATTCCAAGGCCAAAAGTGCTTAACTTTTTAAATAATAATGAATTAAAATCAAATTAAATATTAATTCTTCCCAAAAACCAGTTTTACACGAAAATGCACTAAGGTACCAAAATTCATCGTTTTAGCTTTCATAAAAACGCGTTTAAGGACAAGCAACGTGTAAAAATATTTCCGGGCCAATTTTCCTCACTTGGGTAATTTTCTTATGTTCAAAATTCACATCTCATACCAAAATAGTTTGGCCAAATTCCTCCGTTTGCCCACGAAAACACGTTTTATTCCGTTTGTAACTAGTCATTCGTGTCTAAACTTGGGTCCCTTTTTAATCTTTCGTTTATGAATACACTTGCACTAATTTTGTGATTAAACATAATACCAAAACAGTCCTACATACAGCAGCCTCATCATTTCATAATTTTCCAAAAATTAAACTTTAAACATTCTAGAAATCGGTTCCTTGAATTTCAAGCATGTCACAATTATCATAAGTATAAACAATCAACTTCTTAATTTAATAAAAATTTCAGAATTAAATATATATCCAAAAATCTATTTTTATCAATACAAATCCAAGGATCAAGCCATACAAACAAGTTTTAAGCACTGGATCATTTTAAAGCGAGATTTTACGTTAGGATCCATGAACGTTAAGTCTTTTAACTTAAGAAATATTATTCCAACAGCGACACATAATTAATGTAGGCTTCAAATTCATTTTTAAAGCATGTTAAGTCCTCAAAAAAAATAATAGTATCACAAGCCACCACTTAAACCAAAGAAAGTGTAATATTTTGACATTTATAACAACATGCATGCAATCACCATAAACTCTGTAGAAACACAACTCATAAGTTAGTAACTTTATAATTTAATCTTTGTAAACTCAAAGAATTTAACTAGATCATGGTGCATCCATGATACCACCCAAAGATGACAATTGTTCTAAAGGAATTTTCAAGATTTCAAGACATAAAATAAGGATCTTTAAGGAATTTTCAAGATTTCAATCTTGGAGAAGACGACTGCTCCTTGTAGCTGATCCATCAAATCATCAATGCGTGGAAGAGGATACTAATTCTTGATCGTCACCTTGTTCAACTAACGGTAGTCCATACATAGACGCATACTACCATCCTTCTTTTTCAGTAGCAACACTTGGGCTCTCCATGATGAAACACTAATTGAATCATTCCCTTCTCTGAGAGCTCTTCGATCTGCTTCTTGAGCTCCACTAATTCCTTTGGCGACATTTGGTACAGAGTGATGGATATCGGCCCAGTACCAGGTAGGATATCGATACTAAACTCGATCTCTTTCTTTCAGGCGGTATCCCAGGTATACATTCTTGGAAGACTCTAGGAAACTCTTGAACAACCTGAAGTTGTTCAGGCTTTAACTTCTTCTAACACTTGGTGTGAGCAAGGACCATACACACAACAAAAGAACATATGAGTTCATTATCAGCAGTAACAACAATCATTTTACTAGATAAGGGAGTCAAAGATAAGTTCAGATGATTCACACATTTCTCATATATGAATAGATGAATAACGTTAGAATCGTATAACATATTCAGAAGTACTTCACCTATAAAGCATGTACCTTACACCAAATCATTTTCTTGTGCGACTTCTGCTCTATTCATGGTCAAAACACTAGTGTTGCCCCCACCTCTGCTTGCCATAACGTCCCTTGCTCTCTGTTGAGAATTACCACCATCTTGACGGTTCAGGTTTGCTACTTTAGGATTATTAATTGACGCATTAGCAGCTGGTACTCCATTTCCACAGCCTGTAGGACATCCTATTTGTCATCCAAATTCTTCCCAAGACAAACATTACTCTTGTGCCCAGTCTTTCTGTAGTAATAACAAGTCCAAGCCCTCTTGGGATAGTCCTTAGCAAAATGTGGCCCTCCATAATCATAGCATCTTATAGAGGATCAATCACTCTGAGCTCTCACGAGTCTACTGGGTCTACTAAAATTTGGTCAGGGGTAAGGTTTTCCTACCCTAAGGTCTCTCTGTGGTCGCTTATCAAATGTGTATCTTTCTGGCCCGTAGCTGGAAGTTCCTTTTGATTTCTGTGTAAACGTATACTCATAGATACAACACTGGTCCATGAAAGTAGTGAACAGAGTGATTTATTAGCAGTAGATTGCCTGGCAAATGTCCTGGTGTAGCCCTCCCTCAAACTTGCACATCGAGAAGCCTCGCCCATCTAGGTGTAGTAAGGACAACACCTAGCCAACTCATTAAACTTTGCCGTATATTCTCCTACTAACATGGACCCCTATCTCAGATTGAAGAACTCTTGCTCTTTCTGCCTCCTAATATCTTTGGGGAAATACTAAGCCAAAAATTCATTCTTAAACCTTTCCCAAGTGACCTCAGCCCCATCAACAGTTATCCTTACTCTTGCATGAGTCCACCAGTGCTCAGCCTCTCCTACTAGCATGAAGACAGCATAAGTTACCCTGTTGTTATCCCTATATCGCATGGCTGTGAAGATGTTCTCCATTTACTCAATCAACAACTAAGCTCCCTCAGGATCAAACCCACCTTTAAATCATTCGGGGTTGATCTTCTAAAACTCGATAAGTCCTTAATTGTGCCTCGATGGAGCTTGGGCAGCATTTGCCCCCTGACGTTCCAGAGCTTCTACCATCCTATCTAATAGAGCATTCAACATTGCGTTGTTCTAGTATGCCATGATGACTAAAGAAAATGGGTAACTTTAGAAAATCCATAAGTCTTCCCACTTTGGGAGGCTCCACATAAACAAACAATCAATCAATTTCTACTATACGAGTGCTAATGTCTCGCGAACAACTCTTCTGAGTACAAGGGAACCTTGGTGGTCCACACCCAAAGCTTATAGAATTGACCATGCTCTGATACCACAAATGTGATACCCTTGATTAACTACCACAAGTTCCCATATTGGAACGTCCTACTTAATTGAGGAGTCACTAATTATTTAAGAAAAATAGAAGTTTTTTTTATTGGTGATCATCAACATATGGTTTAATCAAAAAATATAACATAGATCAATTCTTTGTCGCAACAGTGTACTCAAAAGATACGGGGATCACAGGCTCCAAATAACAGTTACTACAAAATAACATAACATAAAATAAACATCGGGACCTACAACGATCTCGACACTAGCAATGAATATGAACAATCTATGCCCATGGTCCAACATCCCCTACTGTAGGTAGTCAAGGTCCTGCTCGCGTTCACCTTGACCTTTAGCTAATAATCGCAACAACAAAAGCATTCACACAATACCGAAAGGAGTGAGTATAAGCTCTCAACCTGTATAATCCATATGCAAGGCTAGCCACAGATATTACATGTAATTAAACATACACAAAAATTTAGACAACATTTACTAATACACTAACACTATTTAGAACGTGCACAAAGATAATACTTACCAACAGAATTTATTGCACAACTATGAGATGCTATGCATGTGTTAGTTCATTAACATTTATCTTGATTAGATTCTAGTATGCAATATGGCCCAACTCCTACTCAGCAACCTCACATATTAATAACCATGTACACAACCATCCAACCTTATTCCCCGGCCCAACTAAAGCAACTAAAGCTCTCCTCGTTTAGGTTTTCACAAATGGGTAAGGACCCATAGTCCTATCATCACAATGGCCAATCACATCTCTACAGAACGGGCACTCCACAGTCTTGGCAACACTCGCTTTGAGTCGATGTACACCAAATGTACCACGGGCTATCCAGTCTCAGGCACGAATCTAAACCATTAAACGCCCGCTTTGGTATGCTCCCAAGACCACCCGCATGGTCGGAACGTTGATTGTTCCTGAGTCTACCCATTACTGTATGCTCTAGGGGATCACTCTACATCCCTCCTCATACACCATATACGATATGCAATCTACTTATTTCATCGTAAGGATGCCCGAGTTCTAGACAAAACCTTGCTTATCCAACGTACTTGTCCTCAAGGCCCTTATAGCCAATTATCAGGAAATTTTCTAACAAGTACCCTAGCATGCCAGAGCCTAGATACCCCCTAAAAATCTTTCTTTAGGAGCTCTGAGGCTAGGCCTAAAACACAAGTTTTGTATGAAAAGTTTTCCAAGACTTTTAGTCGTCTAATTTTCTAAATTCTTTCTAAGGAAATCTTATAAAAATACTAGTTTTACAATTCCTTGCTCATTTTTTTTCACTTCTAAAAATAAGTCATTACATTGAAAACATTAATCTTCCATAGATAAAAGTAGGCATAAAAATAGTTGACTTTCCTTGTGATATTTCGGGCCATTTAATGATATTGTCTCGTCGTATTAATTTACGACGAAACTTGATATATTGGCCTAAAAATTTTAGATTCACTAAAACCTTTCCAAAGTATTTTATTATAACTAGTAAAATTCATTCTAAACAAATTAGAGAAAGGAAATTTTCCTATAAGTCAATAAAAGTCATAAAATCGCTTATTTCTTGTTGTTTTATCAAAAACTTTATTTTTGCCGTATTTTATCTAGAAAACTCCAAATTGAGTGATTCCATGGCCAAAAGTGCTTAACTTTTTAAATACTAATTAATTAAAATAAAATAAAATATTAATTATTCCCAAAAACCAGTTTTACACGAAAATGCACTAAGGTACCAAAATTCATCGTTTTAGCTTTCATAAAAACGCGTTTAAGGACAAGCAACGTGTAAAAATATTTCCGGGCCAATTTTCCTCACTTGGGTAATTTTCTTATGTTCAAAATTCACATCTCATACCAAAATAGTTTGGCCAAATTCCTCCTTTTGCCCACGAAAACACGTTTTATTCCGTTTGTAACTAGTCATTCGTGTCTAAACTTGGGTCCCTTTTTAATCTTTCGTTTATGAATACACTTGCACTAATTTTGTGATTAAACATAATACCAAAATAGTCCTACATACAGCAGTCTCATCATTTCATAATTCTCCAAAAATTAAACTTTAAACATTCTAGAAATCGGTTCCTTGAATTTCAAGCATGTCACACAATTATCATAAGTATAAACAATCAACTTCTTAATTTAATAAAAATTTCAGAATTAAATATATATCCAAAAATCTATTTTTATCAATAAAAATCCAAGGATCAAGCCATACAAACAAGTTTTAAGCACTAGATCATTTTAAAGCGAGATTTTACGTTAGGATCCATGAACGTTAAGTCTCTTAACTTAAGAAATATTTTTCCAGCAGCAACACATAATTAATGTAGGCTTCAAATTCATTTTTAAAGCATGTTAAGTCCTTAAAAAATAATAGTATCGCAAGCCACCACTTAAACTAAAGAAAGTGCAATATTTTGACATTTATAACAATATGCATGGAATCACCATAAATTCTACAGCAATACAACTTATAAGTTAGTAACTTTATAATTTAATCTTCATAAACTCAGAATTTAACTAGATCATGGTGCAGCCCTGATACCACCCAAAGATCATAATTGTTCTAAAGGAATTTTCAAGATTTCAAGCCATAAAATAAGAATCTTTAAGAGAGGTACTGAGGTATAAATATTCATGCATGTGAAAAATAAAGATTTTAGACAAGGTAATACTCCCCCCCCCCCTTACCTTAGGAATTTCGGCCTTGAGGAAGAGAATATCAAAGCTTTAAGGCTTGTCCCAAGATCTTTTTTATTGCTTCACCAAAGAAAACAAAAGATGGATACTTGATGGTTAGTGGTTGACGTGAAAATGATGGTGAAATAGGGTAGAAAAGGTGGCTAATTGTAGAAAATTTAAGAGAAGATAAGGTGGTTAGGAGGTCGTATCTTGCATATAGAGGTTAGAAAGGGTAGTGTAGTGGTTTGGGTTAGATGATTATAAGTAGATGATGATGATTAAGGTGAATAAGGCAGGAGAAAAGAAGAAGTATGTTTACCGAAGTTCTTTTTCTAACTTAGAGAGGAAAAGGAACTAAGAGAACAAGGCATAGTTTTGAGAAAATGAAGTTTTTGCATGAAACTCCTTGTTGGACAAAGAGTTCTCACGACCATGAGTGGAGGGGGAAGGGTTATCATGAATTCATGCAATTCCTAGGTATTTCATGCAGCCTTTAGAATAGTGAAGAAGGAGTTTGCATGGTTATGACATGTGGCAAGGGCATGGTGCAATATGATTGGCTTAATTTCATGCATGGCTAATGTGTCAAGCAACATGGGCAGTAATACTTTCGTGTTTTTAAGGAGTGTTTTCGGCCGAATTTGGAAAACGCCATAACATAAAAGATTTAGATCATTTTCTTATCTTTAATTTGATATATGGCACAAAAATGTTCATCAAGAAACGAGTGAGATATGGCCCATTTACGAAAAGAGTGCTAAGCTCTAATGGCATTTATGTCTGTTACAAGAATTAATTTTCTGGGCATAATTGGTGGAGATTTGGTTTTTGTGTCCTTCATAAAAGTTGTAGGGAATTGAGTTTATAAAATTTTGGCAAAAGAATCATTTGATTTCAAGGTCATATGAGTGAGAAACATGAAAAATACTACATATAGTTCAGGCTACCACTATGAAAAATGTGAATTAGTATGGTAACTTAAATTCTGGGATTTATAGAGCAAGAATTAGATTTCATGGTCAACATCAAAGTTGTAGATAAATTTGATACAAATATTTTGGGACAAGAACAACTAGAATCTAATAACGGGAGAGAGAATTATGCTCAAAATAAGTACAGGTGCGCAGTTTAGCCTATATAGTTAACTCAAAAACAATGTCTTTGGGTTTAGGTGACTGAAAACGGGTATTGAGCCCTTCATAAAAATCACTAAACACAAGGTGAGAGATGCTTTAGGATAAAAATACTGACTCACTCACTCCAAATAATTTCTTGGCCAGAACCGGGGGAAATTACACAATTTTAATAACTCAAATAATAAGATTTTAATATTCTCTTAAATCACTAAACTCTAATTAATTAATCTTTGCTATTATGAGTATTATTATTAACACACTTATTATTATTATTCTAATCATCACTATATCCCAGTCATCAATACACTTAAAACTTAACACATAATAAGACATTCGGCCTCAAGGATCTATCACACCAAAATAAGGGCTATTACAAAGTTAATGGCGTCGTTTCCATGGATTGTTGAGTAATATCAACAATCCTTAGACCGGTACTAGACTAAACCACTTGCATTTTGATTAGTTTAGTTGTGCTTTGTGTGTTAGTTTCAATTCTTAGGTAGCTGTCTTTTTAGATTTTGTGTGTGAATTAGTATATGCAGTCAAGGGATAAAAAGGAGCCATTCTTCTTTCATCCCAATATCAATTTGCTTGAGAGAAGGTTAAGAAAAGAAAAGAGATGAAAAGAGAAAGCTGAAATAAAAAGTAGAAGAGTTGCATTAAGAGAATATTCTAGGCCAACTGATGAGGGAATGCAATCTAGCATCCTCAGGCCTCCAATTACAGCAAATAATTTTGAATTAAAACCAACTTTAATGCAATTGGTAAGAGATGATCTGTTTGGAGGAAGTAAGGTTGAGGACCCAAACTTACATCTAGCTAGCTTCCTTCATATTTGTGATACAGTTAAGATGAATGGGGTTCCTAATAAAGCAATTCGGCTAAGATTATTTCCTTTTTCCCTTCAGAACAGAGCTAAGGCTTAGTTTTAGAGCCAACCTAAGGGTAGAACTTCTACTTAGGAGGATCTAACTAGAAAATTTTTGATCAAATATTTCCCTCCTTCTAAGTATTCTAGGCTGCGTAATGAGATTACTTGTTTCTAACAAAGAGAGGGTGAGTCTTTGTTAGAAGCATAGGATAGGTATAAGGAGAGTTTAGGGAACTGTCCTAATCACCAAATACCTGAAATACAGTAGGTTAACATCTTTTATAATGGAGTCAGACCAGCAACTAAAGTGTTGACAGATGCCTCAGTTAGAGGTTCTTTGACTACCGAACCAGTGGATGAGGCTATAGAATTGATAGATGTGATGGCCTCTAATGAATGCTGGATAGGTGAAAGGAATAGTGTCCCCAAGAGGGGAATTATGGAATTAGATATGCAAGACGCTTATTTGGCATAAAGCAAGTTAATGACTTAGGCTTTAGAAAAATTAAGCGTGCAAATCTCTGAAATTCAAAAGCCTAGTCAAGTTTGCATGATGAACTGTGATTTTTATGGCGGTGACCATGAGAATGGCTTGTGTGATTCTAATAGTTCAGCAGAGCAAGTGAATTACATGGGGCAACAAAGGAGTTACCCATCAAATTCATTTAATCCTAACTATAGGAATCACCCAAACTTTTCTTGGAATTGAGGGTCTTATCTCAATTAAAACTTGAATCAAAACATGGTCCAAGGTCAACCATCACAGTAGTCTATTAATAGACCACAATCCTAACCCACACCTGTGAAAGAAATATCAGAGTTAGAAAGTGTCTTGTCTCAGTTCATACAAGCTACTCAAGCTAGCTTTAAGAACCAAGAAGCCTCCATTAGAAATTTAGAAAATCAAGTGGGACAATTGTCAAAGCAATTGGTTGAGAGACAAGCTGGAAATTTTCCAGCAGATACTGAAGTTAACCCAAAAGAGCATTGTAAGGCTATCATGACAAGAAGTGGGAAAACTTTGGTTGACCTTACTCCAACAAAAAATAGGTGTGAGGAAGAAAAAGAAGAGAGTCAAGAAAATACAACTGAAGGGGGAAAAGAAAAAACAATTAAAACCAGGAAAAAGAAAAAAATACACATTGAATTAGAAGAAGCAACAAAAATAACACCTAAAAAAATAAAACATGCTTCATTTCCTCATAGGTTTAAAAACAAATAGAGGAGCAAAAGTTTTCTAAGTTCCTAGATGTCTTTAAGAAACTCCATATAAACATCCCATTTATTGAGGCATTGCAAGAGATGCCTGCATATGTAAAGTTTATGAAAGAGCTTTTATCTAAAAAAAGGAAATTGAAAAGAGATGAAGCAATTGCCCTTACTCAAGAGTGTAGTGCAATTATTTAGAAAAAATTACCACAAAAACTTGAAGATCCAGGCTCTTTCACTATACCTTGTGCAATTGGTGATGTACATGTAGGGAGTACCTTATGTGACTTAGGAGCTAGCATAAATCTGATGCCATTGTCTTTAATGAGAAAGTTAGGGATAAAAGATCTTCAACCAACTTGCATGTCTTTGTAGTTGACCGATAGATCAATCAATTATCCTTATGGCATACTAGAAGATTTATTAGTAAACTTTGATAAGTTCATATTTCCAGCAGATTTTGTTGTGTTAGACATGGAAGCTGACAAGGAAATACCTCTGATATTAGGAAGACCATTCTTAGCAATAGGTAGAGCTTTGATAGATGTAGAAAAATATGATCCTTTCCTGTATAAGGTTGGATTAGATGGAATAATTAGGAAATGTATGCCTGAAAGTAAATAGGAGAGAATTCTTTAGCACTGCCATAATTCTCATAATTGGGGTGATGTAGGATGATCTTGAATCTTCCTTTGAAAGAGATGGATATTGCCCCTTCTCCTTCTTCTAACCTTTAAAGCCAATGTTGGTTGCAACTTTTTGATGAAAACCAAAACAAAGAAAGGCAAAGAACTCTAAGAATTGGATGGATTTGGTGAAAGGAAAAGGATAGAAATTATAAAAATGAAGGAAGAAATGAGGAGAATAGAAGGGATGGAAGAATTGGTTGATTGGGAGGCCACTCCTTGAGGAGATAACTCCCTAGAATCTCACCACCAAGGTGGGAGGAATCCCCTTGGATGATAGCTTGCTAGAGCTTTCTCTAACCTAGAGAGAAGGGATAGCTTCTCAAACTAAAAACTTACTTTGAAGTGGAAAATTCTCAAATGCATTAACGTGTATTGATTTTACAAAAGAGAGCTCCTTATATAGGCCTCTAGGGATTTTGGACAAGGAGACTATAAATGGGCTTCTCCATGCTTCCTAGGCCCAATGGTGCTAAAGGAGAAGAGTATGGCCTATACATGGCCTAAAATAAGAGTACATGGCCCTAAAGTGGCTCATTTGACCTTGCAAGGCCCAAATAAAACCTATAAGCCTAGAGAATCTAACTAAGAAGTATATTACAAGTGAAATATGAATAGATCCTCAAGGAGTCTTCATTGGGCTTGGGCCCACTAAAAGAGAGGAAGGAGGATAAGGCTTGGTGAATGCTCTCTTTGGCCTTTTTGGTCTTAGCCCTTGTGAAGGGACCCTTATAAGCTTCAAGTCCTTTCTCTAGGGCAGTGTGAAGGTCCTCCCTTAGTGTGTCCTCATTAGGGGGCACCATAATTCCTGAAGAACTACTGCCAAAGTGTTGTAATATGGCTTTTATTGGCGAACCATCTTTCAAGATGCTAAAGGTTATGTTCAGAGGTGTGATAAATGCCAAAGGAGTGGAGAACTCTCTGCAAAAGCTGGCATGCCTCTAACTAACATTCTAGTAGTTGAGCTATTTGATGTGTGGGGAATAGACTTCATAGGACCTTTCCCAAAGTCTTTCTCCTATGAGTATATTCTTGTGGCAGTGGACTATGTGTCAAAGTGGGTAGAAGCTATACCCAGTAGAACCAATAATGCACATGTGGTGTTGAGGTTTGTTAAGAAAAACATTTTCTCAAGGTATGGAGTACCTAAAGTTATCATTAATGATAGAGAGTCTTATTTTTGTAATAATATCATGGAAAAGGCCCTGAGACATTATGAGGTACTCCATAAGGTGTCAACTCCCTATCATCCACAAACTTGTGGACAAGTAGAGTTATCTAATAGGGAAATCAAGAGGATCCTTGAGAAAGTTATAGGTAAATCTAGAATAGATTGGGCTGTGAAATTAGATGATGCTTTATGGGCTTACCGCATAGCTTTCAAAACTCCAATAGCCATGTCCCCTTATAAACTTGTGTATGGTAAGGCTTGCCATCTTCCTATGGAGTTAAAGCATAGAGCTTGGTGGGCTAAAAAGTTATTAAATATGGAATTTACCTAATCTTAGTAGGAAAGAGTCCTGAAACTTCATGAGCTTGATGAGTTTAGATTGCAAGCTTATTATAATTCCTCTCTATACAAGGAAAGAACAAAGAGATAGCACGATAGGAAGCTAGAAAAGAACAAGTTTCAGGAGGGGGGACAAGGTTCTACTATTCAACTCTAAGTTGAGACTCTTCCTAGGAAAACTTAAATATAAATGGTCTGGTCCTTTTATGGTTAATGAAGTATTTCCTCATGATGCTATTGGGGTAAGAAACCAAAAACAGGAAGAATGTTTAAGGTTAGTGGTCAAAGACTCAAACTCTATTTTGGAGCTGAGTTTAATAGGCAAAAGGCCTTAATTGAATTGCATGCTCCTACTTATGAGTCATACGTCAAGCTAGTGATGTTAAAGAAGCGCTTCAATGAGGCACCCTTACAAATTTTCTTTCTTTAAGTTGTTGTGTTAATTCATCTTGAAAAATAAATGAATGCTTTTTTAAAACAAAAATATATAATAAAAGAGAAGGGCATGGAAAATTTTGAAAAAATATATAAAATATAATAATATTGGTCAGGAATAAAAGGTTAAGTAGGAGCATTTCCTAAGGGTCTCACGTATTTACGCTGGAATAAGGGCTTCTTACGCCCATGTTCACTATTAGGATTAATAGCTGCGCATGCCTACGCTTTACCTAAGCGTCCTTACGCTCAGTGCAGACAGTGCCCATTTGGCACTGTTTATTCTGATAGTGTTGTTACACTCTACTATAGCATGTTTACGCTGTCTTCCTGTCCATTCTTTAAGTGTCAGGTCTCTGTAGGGCATTTTCACATTTTTGTCCTACGTTCTTACACATACCTGCTGTAAGCCTGAGGTGTAAATCTAGGAGGTGAGCATACTAACAGTTATCCCCAGCGTGCCTATGGGTATTCCCTGACCTTTAGTTTCATTTTTATTAAGGGTTGAGCATGCTAACGCTTATGCTTACGTGCCTATGCTGCAACCCTAATTGTGTTCTGAGTTGTCCTATCGATTACGCATCTCTATGCCTATTACTTGCATTTCTACGCTATTTTTATGTTAAACATGAGGTAGTGTCAGTTGTTGCAGTGTACTTATGCTTCTTTTGAGCGTGCTTACGCGTGTTCTCTACCAAGAATAATGAGAGAGTCATTGTCTGAGTGTACTGACGGTCTTATGGAGCGTGCTTACGTGTGTTTCTAGTAGTATCAGGTATGGTTCTTATATCTGAGCGTACTGACGCTCTACACAAGTAAACCAATGTGTGGATAAGATTTTCCTAGTTATTAATCTGTGTGTGCTTACGCCTATGTTGAACGTTCCTACGTTGGCCCCTTTTTTATAAATACTTGTTCTAGTATAGGAACCCTAACCCCAACTGTTGTTACGTAAGTGCTTAGCCCCTTTTCAATTGCAAAGGCCATAATCTTTCATTTCTTCAAATTGGTAATGTTTTCTTACATTTTATTGTCATTTACTTTATATTCACCATTTCAATTTCCTCTCACATCTTCAGTTATCACATTTCACCCCACCTTTCCATATTCTACCCCAACAGTTTATATTTTATACACCTTTTCATTTGCTATAAATATTACATCCCACTAATTGATAATGGCATCTAGACCTTCCCGTTCAATTCATAAAACTAAGAAATTGCTTGAGATGGAACAAGAAAAAGCCTTCCAAAAAGAGAAGGGAAAGGAGGTGTCTACTTCTAGCACCCCTACTTCCCCTCCTCCCACTAAGAAGAGAAAGCCTGAAAAGGGGGAAAGCGATATAAACGCCAAGAGGACTTTGATTGGAAGCATTTCAAGGATGCTAAGGCTACTCATGACTATGAAAGGAAATTTAGGGAGAGGGGTATGATTAGAGATAGGTTAATGTTGCTGAATGGGAGGATTGCCCTAACCCAACTGTGAGGGCTGCTATGTTTGCTAAAGGGTGGTAAAACTTTAACAAAGTTTTAGGCCATGGCTATCAAGAACTCACAAGGGAATTTTATGCAAATTTGAGGGTGAATAATGTTAATGATGAGTATCTTTACTCTTCCTATCTAAGGGGAGTAACTATCCCCATTTCTGGAGAAATTATCAATAAGGCATTAAAATTGCCTATAGTGGAGGATTCTGAATGTGAGTATACCAAAATCCTTAATAATTTTGCTTTAGAAGAAAATACAGGTTTGGTGAATCAAGTTTTAGAGGTTTGTTGCAAGTAGGGTACTATTTTTGAGACCACTGTTGGTGGTGCTCCCAATTTTTTCTGAAAGAAAAGATCTCCCTATGATTTTGTGCCAGTACCTCCTCTCCTCACTATAATCGGTGGCTCATGCTACTGAAATTGTGGTAAAAAGGTTGATCCTTATTTATTGTTTAATACAGGAATTATATGTTGATTTGGGTGACTTAATTCTGTTTGAAATGGTTAAGGCTAATTAAAAAATGCCTAATTACCATATTGTTCTATCATTTCATTATTGGCCAAGAAAAACTCTGAGAATTCAGGAGGAGGGGTTGACTAAGGTAAAAATGGAGAAGGCTCTGGACCATGTATGGGTGAGGGACCATATTAACCATTATATTCCCAAGGAACCCAGGTGTTCAAAACCCAAACCATCCAAACCTTCCTCTTCACATCAGGAATAATCATCTACTCTAATCCTCACCACCATCTTTGGTGAATTTCAATCAATCAAGAAGGTGCAACTTGGGACTTATGACTTGGTTATGAACCACGATATGCTACTGAGGAAGATGGCCACGATAATGAACTTAGATCTAACTGAAGAGATGGGGGTCCCAACTGAAAAGGATCAATGGTTGGCTTCCATAGGATTCACCATTCCTTCTGTTGACACTGCATTGAGCACTGAGTTTTAACCTCATCAAGACCAACCTATGAGTGTAAATGTAGAAAAAGATATGGCTACTACTGGTCAGGATAAAGAGGACACTGGGGCTGAGTAGTCTAGGAATTTTAGTTATTTTCTTACTTTTGCTTTCAGACTCTGGTGTTTCCATTTCTTTTTGTTATATGTGTAATTCAGATTTGTGATGATTCCAAGTTGAGTGTTTCTTTCATTTTCCAACCCATTTGAATTCATTTGTGTGTGCCCAATTTTGTTTCACTGTGGTTTCATTATTTCCTGGTACATAATCCTTAATGGTTACTGAAACAACCCGACTTAAATAAACCCAAACTGAGACTAGGGAAAATTTTTCCAAAATTTAGAACGTTCCAAACGTCCATAAATCAGCTTAGAATAGGAGTCGGGTAAATAAAACAGAATGAAGGTAAGGGAAAGCAGAAAATCGACCAAAAAAAGAGAAGACCGGGTCAGGATGCCACGCTGGCACGACTCAGCTTCAATTAACAGCCCAGCAGAAGACAACGCTTGAGCGAGCCCTATTCTCGCTGGAGCGATTCCTCACTCGCTGAAGCAAACCCATTCACTCGGTAATTTCATCACTCGGATTCGGGACCACGTTCACTCGGGAACTGTCCCCTCTCGGGTTATACTTCACCCGGTCCATTCACACTTAGCTAGATACTTGTTCTAATTCTGGAAGGTCATATTCGTATTTCACTCAGTTGAATCTCCACTCGGGAAATGATTCCCTCAGTTATTCCACTCAGAATCCATAAGCTTTCCCTCATCGGGATTGTTTCCCCAGTCCAATATCACTCGGTATATTTTAACCTCAATTCACTCGGAGGCACATTACCCATTCTTCACTCGGCATATTTTGATCTTCCCCACTCGGAGATCACATAACCTCCCTTCCCTCGGAAGGCGCCTCTATAATCAAGTTCCATTCAGAATTCCTCTGACCTCACATCACTCGGAGGAATTCACTAAGTTAAGTCTCACTCGGACTTATTTAAATCTTATCCACTCGGGATATATATCCTTATTCACTCGGAATAGGACCCTTGAATACACCTCAATCAACACCATCTCAACCCTTCTTCTCTCGGAAGAGGTTCATTCGGAATTTACCACTCGAAAAAGGCCCACTCACCAAAGCCTCACTCGGAAATGGCTCTCCCAACTATATTCCACTCGAAATTTATGGACTTAGCGTTATTCATTCGACAACACATCTCTGTCGATAGAAGTAACATCTTATCAATGTAATATATATATGTATATATGTGTATACTTGTTCACATTCCCGATAGCCAGCCCATATAAATATGTTTAAACAAACGGTTTACATGAGAGTTGGCCAAGGCTTTAACATATGAATATACAATATGTACTATACATGCACTTCAACAATCTAAGTGCCCATCACTCGGACTTGAGGCTATCTCATCATTCCCAGTCCGACCTGCATATACTAAAAAATATAGCCACAGTAGGGGTGAGCTTTTACATATTAAATGAGAGTTATTGACTCGGATTTAATCCTCAATTCTCAACCATATAATGACATTATTCAATCAGCAATAATACACCCTGCCATTCAATGTGAATACTCTACTAACATTATCCACTCGGGATTCATGCAATTCGTTCAAGACTGAGTAATTCACATCATTCTCAATCACATACTCACAGCCATAACATCACATTGCACTTGGCAACAATACCAATGTACCGATATTCACCTAGTCGGAATTCACTCCAATTATTCATGGCTATATTAATCATGCTATTCACATCAGCATTTACACATAGGTATATATATACAACCACATGAGCTCTTCAACAGTATAAGTGTGCACTCGGCATATCATCAGTATACATGCATTCATCCACTCGGATATAAGTGTGCACTCGGCATAGCATCAGTATACATGCATTCATTCACTCGGATTTACTCATATCAATTCCAAGCTATATCAATGCCGTTATTCTCAATAACATATCCACATATTCACACAATTCACATTGAGCTCAATAACAATTATAAGTGTGTACATATCATTTCAGTCGGATCCGATCCATTATTATTAAATTTTATTGTTACAACATAGGCTCCAAGCCTTTTATTCAACTCCAAGCTGATCCGGCCGTTTTACTGGTACCAAACCATTTGCTCTCACATGTAACACAGTCACTCCAAGCGACAACGGAAGTGTTACAGGCAGCCCCGAGTCTAACTCGATAGGCTTGCCTTCAGTCCAACCCAAGGTCTTTCATCAAGCGTCCAACGCTAATGCACTCGGCATTGCCTTGAGTCCAACCCAAGGTCTTTTATTATAATTCACACGTATTCATCTGATTGCCGATTCTGTATTAAGCGTCCAACGCTATATGCACTCGACATTTCCAATGGCGAATCAGATGCATACGGTTTATTCATCAAGCGTCCAACACTAGTGCACTCGGCACTGCCTTAAGTCCAACCCAAGGTCTTTTTATATTTCACACATGTTCATCAACAGTGCCATTTATTCGTTAAACACTACATAACACATGCACTCGGCAATCCACACTTTCATCACATGCATCACATGCTTTTCATTATAAAATCCCAAACGGGAGTCGACAATTAGTCCCACATATATGCACTCGGCATTCAAATGTCAATAACATGCATCCCATGCATTTTATCATTATTAATCATAAAAAGGGATCAGCATAGCAATATCACAATACATGCACACGGCATTCTCAATGAAATCAACATGCATTATATGCACTTCAACATAGAATCCCAAACGGGAATTAATATAACCGATCCACATCTCATCCACTCGGCAATCACAATGCCATCCACTCAGAATTATCATTTACAACAAGCATCACATACTATTTCATAAGATCCACTCGGCATTAACATTTGCAACAAGCACCTCATGCTGATTCATATAAAATCCCACACGGAATTAACACAACAGTCCCCATCTTAGGCACTCAGCATTCACATGTTCAATGACAAGCATCACATGCATTTAAACACAAAATCACACACAGGGATCAATACAACTCATACACTCGGCTTTCTCATTATCAGCCATAAGCATCTCATACATTCATATAGAATCATAAACAAAACCAGCACAACATTTACACACCACATGCATTTGGTATTCACACTGGTTCATAGTACATGCACTCGGTATACTCATTAAAAGCCAACATTTCCATGCATTCACTCAGCATACCCATGTTTTATCCACATACATTTCATGGACGGAAATCACACGCACCACACAGTTCTTAATCGTCACACATCCGGGCTATCACTCAATCGGCACACAACAATCATCACATTATAAACACAACACAACACAGTGAAGTAATTTTCACCCGGAACCCGTCCATAAACCATACATTTGAGATGTAAATCATCCCCCCTACCTGGAATGAAGATTCCAGCAGCTCCTCGAGCTTCCAGATCCGACCGATCATCCTTCGGTCACTCGTTCTCAACAGAACGACCTGCTTCAGTCATCCTTCATCGCACTCTACTCTTAGCTTTGGAGGAACCAAACGCTGTTTCCTCCTCGAGCAGCTCTACCACCAAGACAGTCCATGCCAAGCCTCCAAGTCACAATGCTGTCCTCACTCGGTCCAGTGGAGGATTCCAAAGCTGTTCCCACACTCGAACAGCCTAGTCCTTACCAACAATGAAGGACTTCATGTTTCCAAGCACCCATCAACGTTCAGGCAGAACAGTGGAGGATCCCAGCCTCCCAGACACACAGCACCATGTTGTTCTCTCCACCACGCTGTTCCCACTTCCCACTTGAGGTTCTACTCAACGTTCGAGTGGAAGAAGAAGAAGATGAAGAAGAAGAAGAACAACAAAGAAGAAGAAGTGTCTCCAGGGAAATTCTGGAGAGAACCCAAGAGTGTTTTCAGCATATCCCCAAAGTGAAATGGGTAGAGAGTGGGTGAGAAAACGTGAAAGTGAAGCTATTATTATTGCTCTGTTCTGTGCCAGCACCCCTCTCAATCAACAATCATATCTTCATTCAATGCTAATCACATCAGCGTGATTAACAAGGGAGAGAGGGGACCGAAACTCCTTTTTCACCACCAAGGGCACATGTGTAATTTTACCTGGCATTATTATTATTATTATTCAATCAATAATCTTAATCCTGTAATTAACCTTAATCGGTAATTAAATCTAAACCAGGATGTTATAGTTGCCACAGCTTTCGCACAATCAGGGCCAATTCAAGTATAAAAGGGAAGTCTCTTGTCCATTCCATTCTGTAATATTAGGCATTAATGAGTTAGATAATAGTTGAACGAAAATTTTAAAACTAATAAGACTTCAATATCCCAAAAGCTGAAACATGTGTCTTAGGTAAAAGGTTGATTATAATCACTACATGTGCTGACTTTATAAGAATCTAAGGACCGTACTTATCATGGTCTGTTATGGTGCATGTTTGAAGACCTAGGATGATAATTTGATATCACTGCATTATTTTAAGTTTGGGGATGTGTTAATTAATGCTTAAGCCTTATTTTTATAGTGAGATTTGTGCCTTAATTTTTGTGAGTGTGCTTGCTTAATAGCAGTGTGGCAGAACTTGTATTTCTCCTTACTTATGCATATTGTGATTGGCACATGAAAATGATAAAGGCCCTATTTCTACTTCTTAGCTAGAGCGAAAAGTAGCATACCTTATGCATATTTATCCATTGACCTTAATTTTTAAGCTTGATACTTTTCTTCAATGATAATACCTATATTACAAGCCTTGATTTTCTAAAAAAACCATAAATTAACCTTTAAGGTGTCATTGATGGCTTGTGTTGTCTTGATGAGCTTTTAGGGACTAGCAACATTTAAGTTTGGGGAGATAAAGTGTGTCTGTGATAAAAAGCACACTTTAAAAAATTCTTAGTTGTAAAAAGAAAAGGTGGAAGGTACAATAAAAAGGTGCATGAAAAAAGAGGAAAGAGTCCAAAGGACTAGAGAACAAAAAAAAAGCAAAGCTCTAGAAATGGTTAAAAGAAAGTTAAAAAAAACTCAAGAGGAAGTAGCATAAAAAATTCTAAAGTTACCCTCTGTTGTTCTTTGAAGGAATTCGAAAGAAAAATAGGTTCAAGGAAAGGCAAACATCAATGAACACACTTATTACCCTTGCATTGACCAGAAAAACAAAAATAGAGCCTGTAACCCAACCTCATTACAAGCCAATTATAGTCCTTACTAATCCATGTGTAGTTGCTTTTATGTATGATGCTTAGGAGGATTGCAAGCCTATGTTTATTTGTTGTTTTGCAAGTGATGTGTGCATAATTATATTCCTTAAACACTAAGAGTAAAGAGAAACACGTTTAAACCCATCAGAGTAAAGCATCATTAACATGTTTGCATTCTAAACTGTTGTATTCAAATTATTAAGGATCAATTAAAAGGTTCTTCATCTATGTGCTGCAATTGAAATTGTTCAAGTTTGGTTTGAGGAAGAAAATGAATTTAGTACGTTAAGTTTATTAATTTGAGCCTTGCTTGAGGACAAGCATGTTTTAAGTTTGGGGATGTGATAAGTCTTGAAAAGACTTAATTATTTGATAATATCTTACCCTATTTTATGTGAAAGATTAAGTTTAATTAGTAAGATTAGATGTAAATTAGAAAGTATTTGTTATTTGTATAGTTTCATTATTTGTTATTTGTATAGTTTCATTAATTAATTATTATTTTAGCAATTTCCTTTTGAATTAAGAATAAAAGGATAGAAAATTAAGAAAGGTTATTTCTTGAGTTAAAAGTCTCATGGGCGTACTAACGTTCAGCCTCGGCGTGCTTACGCTAGCCTTGTTATGTGATCAATTGCAAGTTTACAAGAGATCAGTGTACCCGTGCTCCATCAAGTGTACTGACACCTAGTTGGAAGGAATAGGTACATAGGCTCAATGTAGCAAGACCTAAGCATGCCTACGTTAAGACCAGCATACCAATGTTGGTGACTACGCTCAAGCCTAAGAGGATAACAGAAGAACAACATATCGATGTTATGCCTTAGCGTGTTTAAACGTGTGTAAGGAGAAAAGCTCTAGAGGATTAGCATGCCACGCCACACCTACGTCTATATTTATGCTGGAATTAGGAAGGATCATGTGCCATTCCAGAAGGCTAGAGTCCTTACGCTGACCTTGACCATCATTACGCGCAAGTGAAGCATTAAAAGGAGATTCAAGTCAAAAACTCAACGTACTTATGCTGGTCACTAGAGTACTGACGCGCACTTGGAGAACAAAATCTCAGAAGCAAACAAAGGGTCAATGTGCCTACACTGACCATGGGCATGCCTACACGTGGGTGAAACTTTAAGGAGCAATTCCCAGGTAGATAACCAGCATGTTAACACTGGTAGAGGGCGTGCTTACGCATGATTGTGAGGGAAACAACCCAACCTTTTGAATTTCAATTGTAAATTAGTTAATTTATGTTCTCTATTTATTTTGTAAGTTTATTAGGGGTAGATTTCAGAATTAATTTAGTAATTATTGTAAGTTATTAGGAATGGCTATAAATAGCTTTAATGAGTTAATTATACAGACAGAAATTATAATATAGATTCATTCTTCAAATTTACTTCTCTCTCTAAAATTTTTCTTCTCTCTACATCCTCTACACTCCACTATGCCTTTCAACCCTACCTTCACCTTTTCTCCTGCCATGCATTGCTAAATCCATAATAGTTAAAGCTTCAATAGAAGTTTAGCTCTTTGGCTAGAGTATTCTCTATATTGGAGCATGTAAAACACAACAAAGAGTGGATTTCAACTCTGAAATGGAAGATTCAGACATAATTTTGAGTTCTCTTGATGTAGGAGAATCTTCAAGACTCCTTAGAAGGGGTTGGATCTAGGTCCTCTTCCTTCTTCAACCTCCACAGCAATGTGGATTTCTTCTTCTTCAAATGGAAACGAAAACAAAAAGATGAAAAGGTCTAAGGATGTGGATGGAAATTGATAGAAAGGAAGGAAAGAAAGGGTAGAAGAAAGGTGGAAAGGAAGGAGAAAGGTTAAGGAAATGGAATGAATGGGTTAGAGGCCACTTCCAAGGAATGGAAGATAACTCCACTCGCCACCAAGAGAGGGAAAGACCCTTGGATAAAAGCTTGCAAAAGCCTCTCTAATCCTAGAGAGAAGGAGGAGAATCTCTTACTAAATTTGCACTAAAAAGTGTCTAAATCTCAAAAATGAATTAATGTGTGAATTTTACAAAGGAGAGCTCCTTTATATAGCCTAAGGAGAATTCGGCCAAGGGATGCTAGTTGGGCTTCCATCATGGATCCTAAGCCCAATTATGCTAAATGAGAAGGAGATGGCCCATACATGGCCCAAAAGAGAGTACATGGCCCTATAGTGACCAAATTGACATACTAAGGTCCAAATAAAACCTAAATCACTAGAGAATATATTTATGATTTATATTACATGATGTGTAAAAATAAATCCTCAAAGTGTCTTCATTGGGCTTGGGCCCATTAAGCAAAGAGAGGAAGGAAGATAAGGCCTTGTGGATTGTCCAAGGTTTTGTGAGGATCTTCCCATGTTGTGTCCTCATTATGTTTCTCTTCCTCAAAAGGATTTATCCTGAAATCTAAAGCATCATCCTCTTCATCTATGTCAAAAAGAGATAAGTCAGACACATTAAATGAAGGACTCACACCATATTCACCAGGCAAATCAAGGACATATGCATTATTCCCCATTTTCTTAAGAATTTGAAAAGGACCATCACCACTAGGATTGAGTTTGGATTTTCTTAAATTTGGAAATCTTTCTTTTCTAAGATGTAACCAAACCCAATCTCCAACCTCAAAGGTAATTGCCTTTCTTTTCTTATTGGCACAATGAGCATAGTATTCATTTTTAGCTTGTATTTGGTTTTTAACCTTCTCATGAAAATCTTTTATGAATTTGGCCTTTGCCTCCCCATCCATGTGAAGGACAGAATCAGAAACATCAATGGGAAAAAGGTCCAAAGGACTGAGAGGGTTAAAACCATAAACAACTTCAAAAGGACTATGCTTAGTTATGGAGTGTTGTACCCTATTATAAGCAAACTCAATATGTGGTAAACATTCATCCCAAGATTTCATATTTTTATTTACTAAGACAATTAGTAGTTGAGAAAGGGTCCTGTTCACTACCTCTGTTGGGCCATCCGTTTGAGGATGACAAGTGGTAGAAAATAGAAGCTTCGTTCCTAGCCTTGACAAAAGAGTTTTTCAAAAATGGCTTAGGAATTTGGTGTCCCTATTAGAAATGATAGTTTTAGGAACACCATGAAGTCTTACAATTTCCTTGAAAAATAGCTTAGCAATATGACTTGCATCACCCACTTTATGACAAGGGATGAATTGAGCCATCTTACTAAACCTATCTACCACAACAAAGATAGAGTCCATTCCCCTTTGGGTCCTAGGAAAGCCTAACACAAAATCCATAGAAATATCAATCCAAGAAGAAGTAGGTGTAGGCAATGGAGTATAAAGACCACTAGGTGAAAGTTTAGATTTAGCTTTCTTACATACAATACGCCTAGCGCAAAGTTTTTGAACATCTTTTTTCATTTTAGGCCAATACAAGTGTTCATGTAAAATAGACAATGTTTTATCTCTTCTAAAATGGCCCATTAAGCCTCCCTCATGGCTTTCTCTAAGTAAAAGGTCTCTTAAAGAGCTCCTAGGAATGTAGAAGTCTATTGGCTTTAAAGAGGTAGCCATCTAAAATGTAGAAGTCTTTATGAGATAAAGAAGTGGAAGATGAGTTGAATATTTTGGAAAAATCAAGATCACTTAGATACAAAGTCCTAATCTCATCTAGTCCAATAATTTTGGCTCCAAGAGAGGCAAGTAAAGAGTACCTTCTTGATAAAGCATCAACCACAGTATTGGATTTTCCATTTTTGTACTTGATGACATATGGAAATTATTCCAAGAACTTAACCTACTTAGCATGTCATTTGTTCAACTTATGTTGCCCTTTGATGAATTTTAGTAATTGGTGATCACTATGAATGACAAACTTTTTTGGGATCATGTAATGCTCCCAAGTTTGAAGGGCTGTAATTAATGCATAGAACTCTTTATCATATATGGGATAATTGAGGGTTTCCCCATTAATCTTTCCACTAAAGAAAGCAATGAGGTGACCTTCTTGTAATAGAACAGCCCCAATACCCACATTTGAAGCATCACACTCAAGCTCAAATGTTTTAGAAAAATTTGGAAATGCTAAAATTGGAGCATGAGTGAGCTTCTCCTTGAGATCTAGAAAGGCTTTCTCTTGCCTTGTCCCCCACACAAAAGGAATGTTCTTTTTCACTAATTCATTCAAAGGGGAAGCTAAGGTAGAAAAATCTTTCACAAATCTCCTATAGAAACTTGCAAGACCACACTCATACTTTAGGTGTAGGCCAATCTTGGATTGCCTTCACTTTTGAGTGATCAACCTCAACACCTTTAGAACTCACTACAAATCCAAGGAATACAATGTTATCCATGCCAAAAGAACATTTTTCAAAATTTGCATAGAGGTTATTTGTTCTTAAGGCAAGCATAACTTGTTTTAGATGGTTTACATGAGAGGTCATGATCTTAGAGTAAACTAAGATGTCATCAAAATAGACCACAACAAAATTCCCAATAAATTCCCTTAAAACATAATTCATTAACCTCATGAATGTGCTTGGTGCATTAGTCGAGCCAAAGGGCATAACTAACCACTCATATAATCCAAGTTTGGTTTTAAAAGCAGTTTTCCATTCATCTCCTTCTTTGATTCTTATTTGGTGATAGCCACTTTTAAGATCAATCTTAGAAAATATGGAAGAACCACTTAACTCATCAAGCATATCATCAAGTCTAGGTATTGGATGCCTATACTTGACGGTTATGTTGTTTATGGCTCTACAATCTGTACACATTCTCCATGAACCATCTTTCTTAGGAACTAGTAAAACGAGTAAAGCACATAGGCTTAAGCTCTCTCTAATCCATCCCTTAGATAATAGATCGTTCACTTGTTTTTCAATCTCAAGGCTTTTCTTAGGGTTACATCTATATGTAGGCCTATTTGGTAAACTAGCACCAGGAATTAGGTCGATTTGATGTTCAATGCCCCTAATTGGAGGTAAGCCTTTGGGAATATCTTTTGGGAAGAGGTCTTTAAATTCATTTAAAATGTTTTGAATCCCTTTGGACAAAGGAGTAGGGAAGAGCCCATTGAGCTCGAGGAAGTGCTAGGGATGTCTTAAGCATACATGATCAAGCATTGTTTTTGTGAAAACATAGCATGCTTCACATCATATTTAGTGGCCAAGAGATTGGCTCTAGAATCATCATAAATGACAACTCCTTTTCCTTTATCCTCTTTTTCTATTTTTCTTATGTTTTTCTAAGTGATTAGATGAAGAAGATCCTAACTCTCTATCCCTTTTAAGCTTCATTTAAAGTTGATCTTTAGCTTCTTGTTGTGGAGTTAGGGGATGTAAAACTATCTTCTTACTATCTAATTTGAACATGAGGGTGTTGGTGAACCCCTCATGGATAACCTTCCTATCATATTGCCAAGGTCTTCCTAAAAGGATGTGAGTTGCTTCCATAGGTACTACATCACATTTGACTTCACCTTTATATGTGCCTATGGTGAAGTTGATTAAGACTTGCTTATTAACTAACATTTCTCCCTATTCATTTAACCATTGTAACTTATAAGGTCTAGGGTGATCTATTAGTTCTAAGCCCATCTTATGTACTAGTCTTTGGCTTACTACATTTGCATAACTCCCACTATCCACAATAAGAGAACATAATTTTTCATTTATGTAACATCTTGTATAAAAGATTTTCTCTCTTTGTGTAGTATCATCAAGCTTAACATGACTACCAAGTAATCTTCTAATCATGTACAGCTTACCACCATCCCCTAGTATATGCTCACTGTCATTATAGGAATCACTACTTGAGTCATCACTTGAATTATGATTGTCAAAATCAAACTCTGATTGACTTGAGTAGGTTCTATTAGTTTTCAAAATCATAGTTCTTTTTATGGGATAGTCAATAACAATATGACCTCTACCAAGGCATTTAAAGCATTTAATGGTAGATGATCTAGAGGATTAACGTTTAGATGTGGGTTCATGCTTATCTCTTTGATTTATAAAGACTTTTCCATTCTTATGCAACCCACTTGGAATTTTGGAAGAAGAAGTGCCCATTCCCCTCTCCCTAGGTTGTTTTTCAAGCCCCTCTTTACCTACCCACTTAGACTTAAAACTTTTGTATTCCTCATTGTAGGATTCTCTCTCTTTAAATTGGCTCTCTACCTTAGTACATTGGTGTAATAATTCTTCTATATCAACATGTGGAAGGAGTTCTACTCTACTTTTGATGTTCCTATTTAGGCCATGCAAAAACCTATGCATTAGGGTTTCTTCATCTTCTTCTAAGTTTGCCCTAATCATGGCTATCTCTAAGGCCTTGTAGTAATCTTCTACATTTTTTGACCCTTGGGTGAGTCTATTTAGCTTGGCTAATAGCTCCCTCTATAGTACTAAGGTAGAGAGTTATCTTTCTTTCTGTCCTTACACACTTGAGTCCACCATACTAAGGCATAGTTTTGGAATGAGAGAGTGGCTATCCTAACTTTCTTTTCTTCTTTAATTTGATAAGAATTAAATAATTGTTCAACTCTCATCTCCCATTCTAGATAAGCTTTAACATAACTTTTACCATTAAATGGGGGAATTTCAAATTTTACTTCTTTTAATCCTAGGTCTTCTCTTTTATTATTATGATGGTGTCTCACCACTAAAAAAACCCTAAACAGCTACCTTAAATTAGCGACCACTTACTTCCGTCGCTGAACAGCGACCGTATTAGCGACCACTTAAACGAAAAGGGACTGAAAAATTCTTAGCGACTCATTTAGCGACCCCAAACGGATGCGGTCGCTAAAAATTACAAAATACCGTCGCTAGTACGGTCGCTATCTTTCAGCTCCCCTTTTTTGGTTTCCCTCCATGGTTTTTTATTGGCGCCAAATAGTAGCAATGGCACAGACCGTCGCTATATTTTGTATTAGTGATGGAGATGTGCATTGTCGCTATGGTTTTACTTTAACAAGGGGAATATAGCGACGGCGTCAAGCCGTTATTAGTGACGGAGGAATGTGGCTGTCGCTGATGCTACTTTAACATGGGGCAGGTAGCGACGGTGGTGTGATGCCGTCGCTAGTATCCTTTGGATTAGTGACGGAGGTATTTGTCGTTGCTATTATTTTGGGTCTTCCCTCCGTTATTTTACTTTAAGAAGGGGAAAGTAGCGACGGTATCACCCACTGTCGCTAGTGTTCGGGGGGTAGTGACGGATTGTTTAGTCGTCGCTATTATTCCCTCCATTATTTTACTTAATTTAGCGACGGTGGATTAATGTCGTCGCTAGTATTCTGGGTATTAGTGACAGAGGATTATGGTCGTCGCTAATATTTTAATCATACTCAGAGGGCCAGTCGGCCCTAATTATTTTCCCTAGCTCTCAATCCCCCTCCTCTGTTTCTCCCTGACTCCCCCTCCCTCCTTTGACTTCCTGCACTCGTCTCCCTCCCTCTCTCACAACCTCCCCAAACGTCACCATTCTCCATCCGGCAAGGCTCCCTTCGTTATTTTCCCTAGCTCTCAATCCCCCTCCTCTGTTTCTCCCTGACTCCCCCTCCCTCCTCTGACTTCCTGCACCCATCTCCCTCCCTCTCTCGCGACCTTCCCAAACGTCACCATTCTCTATCCGGCGAGGCTCCTTTCGTCCCTTCAATCTCAACATTGTCTTCAGTTCCCGCTTGTCTCACACTCCTCGCTCTCTTCTCTATAAATCTCGTGGCCTCAAAAACCTCAAACTCTCCTTCTAATCCTAATCCTAACCCTAACGGTAACCCTAACTCTAAACACAAAATCGTATTCCTCTCCCAAACCGACACCTCTGAATCCCTCGCTCGCTGCCTCCACCGCCTCCTCGCCTCAAACGAGGTCGCATTTGACCTCCTTAACTGGAAACACTACGACCCCGACGATCTCCCCAAGGAAGCACTCCTCCTCGTCGTCACCTCCACATGGTAGGATCACCCCGTGGTGCCCCTCTTCTCTCACTCCCTCAGTCAGCTCTTATTCTCTCTGGTAAGTTAAGTTTTCTTCTGTTTTAAGTATGAAAAACTTAAATTATGTAGGACTATAACATTACGTATACCTAGGATGACCAATTTCTATATTATGAGAAATTTTTTATAGGTTGGTTACAAGAAGAGAAAACTTCAACAATATTGGACACTGGTTGAGGAATTAAACTAATATTAGATGAATTGTATGGAAAATGATAGGGACCAAGAGATTAAATATGGAAGTTTTCATACTGGTTTTTGTTATTCTGAATTTTATTCTTTCTATTTTGATGCAATTGATTTATGCTGCTTGTTGTTGTTGTGGTGAATGTTTTTACTTCATGGAATGACTTTATCTATGAGTTTTACTTTGTGGGAATTTAGAGGAAGTAATTTTTAACTAAGTATTTAATAGATAGTGACCTGTCAATAGAATTTTGTTTATTGATTAATCGATTTAATAAGTTGATTAAATTATTTCAGAATGTTAAAATGAATACAAAGAAAAGCATAAATGTTGTTTCTTTTTAAAGAAAAGCATAAATCTTTTGCCTGGGGATAGGCTTTGATATCTAGTTTACTTTTGTAATTTATGCATTGGTTGTCATTGAAGTCATTAGAACCCAAAGAGGGATGTGTGCAATGGAACAACTGTTGGAATTGGATAGAAAAGACAATTTGTTGTTGTTTGCTTGTTTAAAAGTCTTAGCTTACATACTTGATTTCAGTACTGAAGCAAGATTGGTTTTGTTCAGCTTTGTAACTACCTTGTCAAGATTTGAACTAAAAATTACTATAAGTTAAAACAACTTATAGAATCGGTTGATCTATATTGTCATGTCAATGCTTCAACAAAATTGGTTTAAACAATATACATATATATAATTCATATTTGGCTTAAACTAATGTATATAATTATTTCTTGTATGTACGGTTGGTATAGGCCCTCCATATTTCTATTCATGCATGAAAAACGACCACCTCCTCATTTTCAATCTAACAGTCCTTCTCCTATATAAGGCTTAGAAGTGCTTATTCTTTTTCGCTGTTTTCTTGAGCTCAACCTGATCAAAAGCTTTCCCATTTAGTTTCACTTATGTGTTTTCTATTTCTTATTTTTAGTTTGAATTTATATGTCTTGTTTTTGAAATTTTAGATTCGAAAAACTGAATAATTAGTTTCTATTTTTACTTTTTTGACATCCAACTCATTTATATACAAATAATCATTTAGATGAGACTAGTTAGGAATTTATTCTCTATGACAGGATCAATTAGATGAGACTAGTTGTGTTTGCCTGCAATTCCTCATTTAAAACTTGAATATAGATTTGAATCTTTCTACTAACAATTTTAACAAGTATTAATGAATTAATACTTTCCTATTAAAAGACAGTGCTTTTAAAACAATTTAGGATATAATTCGAGTGAAAATAAAACAGAAAAGGGTTTAGCACTTGCAAAATGGGATTGCTTAATTTTTTTTTCAATTTCCTTGTCATGTAATACAGTTTTTGTCTAATCATGTAACATCACCATAAGCAGTAACATAATTATATATTCAAAACTCACATCCAAAGATAAATAATTTAGTGGTAATGTATAATCCTAAGTCCTAGGTTTTTAGTTATTCCACTCATAGTAGTTAAATAGCGGCAGAGCGGCCGTTATAGCAGTGCGACAGAGCGGAGCGGCCTCCCCCTGCGACGCTGTGCTGATCGCGGGGAAGAATCAAATAGTGACGTGATGTCCGCTATCTCAGGCGCGCGGATCGCGGCCGATCGCGGCCAACAGCGGGTGCAATCTTGTCCTGCTTCAAAACGACGGCGTTTTCCAGTTTTTTAAGGGTAATTTGGTAAGTTTCTTCCCCCGTTTCTCCTTTTAATTTTAGAAAACCTATTTCCCTTTTCTTCTCCCTCCATTTCTGCCATGTTCTCCCTTTTCTCTCTGCTGCGATTGCTTCAAGTGTTCTCTCCCTCCTATGCGAGCTTCATCTTCTCTGGTTACCTTCTCCGGCGAGCTCTGTAACTCCGGCCACCACTACGGGGGCTCCAACAGCAGTGGGTCTTCTCCTTTCCAGCTTTTGTTAGCCATAAACAGCCCCACCCACTGCTGTTTCAGGCTTTCATTCTTCTTCTACTCCTTCCCTTTACTCTTTTGCTTCTCCTTTTCTCTGACAACCTTCTTCGGTGACCTCTGCAACTCCGGCAACCACTGTAGCAGGTCCAAAGTTGTTCCTCCTCCTTCTTTTTCTATTTTCCAGCAGCCCTCAACACCCTTATACACCTCAGGCAACCACTGCCAGAGAATGCCAGCCTCCGGGACCCCTCAAGCAGCTGCAGAACCTGAAATGTATAGGCCAACAGGGAAAAATACTGACCTTGCTTGGATTTGGAACTATTTGAAGGATAAAAAATTACAAAGGCAGTTACTTGTGTATTTTGTGGGAAAACTACCAATGATGGTATAACTAGAGCAAAGCAACATCAGTTGGGCACAGTTGGAATTGTAGTTTTTATTTATGATATGCATTGATACTTGATAATATGATTTGACACTTGAATTGTAGTTTTTAATTATATTTTTTATATGATATAACACTTGAGTTGTAGTTTTTAATTATATTTATCACTTTTGATTGTCAATATATGCATTTAGAATGGTTTTCAATTAGTATTTTGTGTTCTTTTAATGTTTTTCTACATATATATGTGTTTATTTACTTTTGTGTTATATCCCCGTGATAGTGGCAAATAGCGTCCGCGATCCACTCTGCGACGCCGCGATCCCAGTTTTGGGGTTGGCCGCGATGCTCCGCTATTTACGATTGACTACTATGATTCCAATGATACTTTGTTTTAGGGCTTCAACACTTACCTTTGCTTTTTTTAGCTTCCTTTTCCACTCCATGTGATCCTGCCACATAAAGGTCTGTGATCCACAGAGAAACCTTTACTTTCATTGAGCTTCCGGGTGTCAATAGCACCTCCCTTTAGCATACAGTTTTCTAGAATAATAAGCCAGCCACCAAGTTGATAATTATATATAAACTACCATAAAGCATCCATACTTGAACAATTCTACATTCAGGAACCAGTAGAAACTGTACAAGAGAATTATATATAAACTACCATAGAGCATCCATAGTTGAACATGATTAATTTTAAATGAACAATCCAATTAATTTTAGTCTTTACTTGGTCGGTTGGTTAGTTTTAAATGAACAATTAGATGAGACTAGTTGTGTCACTTTTCCAGGTAATCCCTTTCTGTAGTTCAGCTAATTTTTTAGAAAATTCTATGTAGAAGTAGAACATAAGCCTCATTTAATTAATGTAATTTGCTTCTTTCATCTGACATAAGATATGTTATTGATGTGAACAGAAATTGTTAATTTCCTAAAGATAGTTAGGATTCAGTTTTTCTGTTTTCCCTTTTTTAGTAAGTTGTAAAGCTAAAAGCTATTACATTATTAGCTATTCCATATTTAGAAACCTCATACATGGAAACCAGTTGAATGTTGGGAACTTTAATTAACACTGTTAACAATCAACTTTGTCATGCAGACCAACACACTTTACACATGGTTCGTGTTTGGCCCTCATCAGCTTTGTCTTCATCGCTATCTCTCTTTCCCAGGTAATCCCCTAACGCTAACTTTCTGGCTATGTGTGTTGTATCTTTTGAAGTGTATGTATGTTGATTATTGTTTGTTAGTGGAGAGCAGAGCTCATTAGGCGATGGTTTTGTGTGCTGATAACATGATTTTTTATGCATGTGTAATGTTGTTTGTTAGTGGAGAGCAGAGCTCATTAGGCATTGGTTTTGTGTGCTGATAACATGATTTATGATGCATGTGTAATGTTGTTTGTTAGTAGAGAGCAGAGCTCATTAGGCATTGATTTTATCTATTGATAACATGATTTGGTGTTCATAACTCTGAATATCATATACAATGTCTATGATATGTTTATTTATCTATATTGGGAAGTTTTCTGTATGTAACAGGCCGTTTGTAAATTTGGGAAATGTCTAGTTTACAGGGGAGACTCTGCCAAAATTTTGATAGGCTCCCTTTCTTAGGGAACTTAAAAAATGAAACACAACTTTAATAATGTAGGGTTTAGTCGTGTGTGTAGCCATTAGATTCCCGTTCAAGTTTCAAAACAACCGGTTGATGTACCGTGTTATGTTGGATCTTGAATTGTCCCGGTTGGACAGTTTGGTATGAATTTGTAACCAGTAGGGCGTAACCCATCAATGTTGTATGTGGTCTATCTTGAGAAGTTGAATGTTCATTTGAAATTTCGGTTATGGTGTTTCGTATTGTCCTCAGGGTGCATGTCTGTGTGTGGTATTTCATACCGTACGTATCTCTATGTACTCGGGGACCAATGCAAAATGCTGCCGAAATTTCAAATGAACATCAATGACACAAGATAGACCATATACAACATCGATGGGTTACGGACGGTTGCATATTCATCCCGAATGGGATAGGGCCCCACCAATTTGTAACATCAAAGAGATAGAAAGTGATTCACAACCGATAGTCAAACAAAATTTAAATAATTTAAAGTAACAGAAATCATGCTTGTTAGATATTGTAAATGGAGGTACCGGCAAATTGACGATGGATGTACAACCGACTAGATCACAGTCGACGAGTGACTGAGGAGTTTATGATGGGGCTATTGGAGTTCATTCCGTTCGCTACGGCAAACACGCCTGGATTTGAAGCGACTCAGAAGATTCGTTGTCCATGCTCAAGGTGCAAATGCATGAGTTTTGAATACGCGGATGATGTCATATGCCACCTAACTAAGAAAGGGTTCATGGAAACATACCACTGCTGGTACAACCATGGTGAGCAGTTACCGCCTAGACCATCAGACGTAACCGTGCAACAGTCTTACTATAAGGTTAGAGGAAACAGGGATATGTACAACAATATAGAACAAATAGTGATGGATCATGTTGGACCCTCCACTGGGCGTATGCTGGAACATAATGACCAAGCAGGTCATGGAGACTCTGACAATGTAGAGGAGGATCCTAATCTGGAGGTGAAGAGATTTTATGATTTGTTAGCGGCGGCTCAGACTCCATTGTGGGACGGGTGCAACAGTCACACTGAGTTATCCGCCTCCCTAGCTGCTTTAAGCCTAAAGGCAGATTATAATCTTTCTGGAGGTTGTTTTAACAGGATGGTCAATCTGATGGGTTCCACCATGCCTAGTAATCATAGAATGCCAGCAAACCTGTACCATGCTAAGAAACAAGTGGCAAACTTGGGGTTGGGTTGTGTGAAGATAGAGTGTTGTATTGGTGGATGTATGCTGTTCAGAAATGAGTTTGCAAATAAGAGTGTCACAAAATGTCTGCATTGTAATGAGGAACGCTACAAAACCATTAAAAGGAGAGGGAAGGTAACCCGGACGGCCAGGAAGAAAATGTGGTACTTCCCTATAACACCGCGTCTTCAACGCCTGTATGCCTCATTGTCCACGGCAAAACACATGTGTTGGCATGCTCTGAACCGAACACAAGAGGGGTTTCTTTGCCATCCTTCCGACGGGAAAGCATGGAAGTGTTTGGATGAGCTATATCCGGACTTTTCTAGCGAGCCGCACAATGTAAGACTTGGCTTATATACTGATGGGTTTAACCCGTTCGGTCAATATAGAAGAGCTTACTCTTGTTGGCCAGTCATACTGACCCCATACAATCTGCCTCCTGATATGTGTATGAAGAGGGAGGTCATGTTTCTATCTATACTGGTTCCAGGACCCAAAAATCCAAAGGCGAACATAGACGTGTTTTTGTAACCGTTGGTTGAAGAGTTATCACAATTATGGGATGTCGGGGTAATGACATACGATGCGTCTTTGAAGAACAATTTCATGATACGTGCTGTTTTGATGTGGACTTTCAACGACTTCCCGGCCTATGGTATGCTTTCTGGATGGTCAACGTCTGGAAAGCTTGCTTGCCCTGTATGCATGGAACATACCGGGGGGGAATCACTCCCTGTTAGTGGGAAGACAAGTTTCTTTGACTGTCATAGAAAGTTTCTATCGTTGGATCACCCGTTTAGGAGAAATACAACCACTTTCAAGAAGAACAAGGTGGTTACTGAACCTCCACCCCGTAGGTTATCCGGTGTATGGGTTTGGCAGAGGGTCGAAGAATATCCCTGTATCTGGGACAAGAGTGTTAAGGAGTTTGCGGGTTATGGTAAAGAACACCACTGGGTGAAGCAGAGCATCTTGTGGGATTTGCCATATTGGAAAGACTTGTTGTTAAGACACAACATTGACGTCATGCACACTGAACGTAATGTTTTCATGAATGTTTTTGACACTGTTATGGACATCAAGGGGAGAACAAAGGACAACGAGAAGAGTCGTCTAGACCTTCCGGTTTGGTGTTCTAGGAAGGAGTTGGAATTGAGGGATACGGGACATGGAAGAATGTTTTAACTAGACCACAACATATTGTTGTGTGTATTTGGATGAATGGGTTGACCCTGCCTGACGGATTCACTTCTAACCTGAGTAGATGTGTCGACGTGAAGGAGGGCAGGGTGTTTGGCATGAAAAGTCATGATTGCCATGTCTTTATGCAACAACTACTCCCGTACGTGTTTCATGCCTTACCGAAGCCTATTTGGAAACCGTTGGTTGAGTTGAGTCACTTCTTTAAGGAGTTGACGACAACTTCATTGACTGTGGAGAAACTTGTGAAGATGGAAGAAACCATCCCGGTATTGATTTGTAAGTTGGAGCAGATTTTCCCACCAAGTTTTTTTTGACTCGATGGAGCATTTGCCTATCCATCTACCGTTCGAGGCCTTGGTTGGTGGCCCCGTGCAGTATCATTGGATGTATCCATTCGAAAGGTGAACGCCAGAACTTTTTAATTTCCTTCCAAACATTTCTTATAATAGTTTCTTGTAACTTAACATTTTTTATGATTTGAAGATTCTTACGCTCTTTAAAAGACAAAGTGTCAAACAAAGCCTGCGTTGAAGCATCAATTTGTGAGGTATACTTAGTCGAAGAAATGACAACTTTTGCTTCTTTCTATTTTCCGACAGAGATAGAAACTAGAATGAGTAGAATTCCCCGCAATCTTGGGGTAGCAACCCGCACAGGGTTTGATGAACAAATATTGATTTTCAACTATCCTGGTCATCCGGGGGGCAAGCTCACAAAATGTTACATTGATGAGAAAGATCGAAAGGCGGCTCACTTGTACATTCTTCTAAACTGCCCAGAAGTTGAACCCTTTCTTAAGTAAGTCTTAAAATTCCTGAGTTGTATTCTAAACCTCGCTTTTATAGTATCTAAATTTGTTTCCTTTAAATAGCTTATATACAGATATGCTTAAACTTGAGCAAAATTATTTAACTGATGACCAAATTCATAGTGAGGTGTCGTCCAAGTTCGTTGGTTGGTTCGCACAACATGTAAGACCTGTATACCGAGTGTGTTTTATCTGTGCTTCTAACTCCAGGTATCTAACGATGACCTATTTGTTATGTTGTACATAGATACAAGACCCTAACAACCATATTGAAGATGCTTTACTCCAAGCCCTTTCTTGGGGGCCGGTGAAAACTGTTAAAAAATGGCCTATTTACTACGTAAATGGCTACAAGTTTAATATTCATCAATGGAGTGAAGGGATGCGTACCCATAACTATGGGGTTTGTGTTAGAGGCACCGCTGGAAAGTTAGAAGAAGACTTTTATGGAGTGCTGACAGAGATTGTTGAAGTTTCGTTCTCTGGACGACTAAGAAGAGATATTGTTCTATTCAAATGTGATTGGTTCGATAACACAATCAGTGTTGGAACAAAGGTTGACAACAACTACGGCTTAGTTGAGGTCAAGAAGAATGGTAGATATAAAGGGTTTGATCCCTTCATTTTTGCCCAACAAGCTGAGCAGGTTTATTACACTGACTTCCCGGGAGGACTTCGGGACTGGTATGCAGTCATCAAGGCCAAGGCCCGAAGTCAGATCACTGACAATGTCTTCGAGGAGGTTGATGATGCTTATCAGCTTGCACCACACGAGCTCAACGATGGTAATTTGTTGTTCAACATTGATCCAGTCATAATGGATGAGACACTCGCCACTACGGGGGGTGAACACATTGACAAAGACCTTGTCTCTCTATCAAAACGGTCTAGGGTTGATTTGGATACTGATGAACTTGTTCAAACAGATAACCCCAGTGACACTAAAACTGAGGGGGAATTTGAAACTGAAACAGACACAGAGTATGTAGTTGTTAAACATATATACATAGGTTTATATATATCCTGAGACTAACCTTTCTTTTCATGATTTTATCCACAGATGACGGGATGTCGACTGCCCTTCAGTAAGGGTGGTGGGTCTAGGACCCTGGTATCCCGTCTGGGGACTCCCACCCCAGAGCAGGGAACCACTCCATCACCACTACAGCAGACCACTCCATCACCACCACAGTGGACCACTCCATCACCACCATAGCAGGCCACTCCATCACCACCACAGCTGACCACCCCATCACCCCCACAGCTGACCACCCCAGAGCAGACTCCTGGAGTTGGTGGCTTGGAGGACCATGGCCATCAGGCCACCCCACCCCCGGCATCCCCTCTGCCCATGTTGGTACCCGTGCCAGCCGAAGACAAGTAAGTGACTAAAACTCAAATACTTTTATGTTATTTGTATGGTACTTTATATTAAAATTTAGTGGAAAAACTTGTTGGTTTATTGTATGTTACTTTAATTAGTACTTGTATAAATTCAATTGTACTGGGAACTCTTCTGTTTGTAACAGGGTAACTATTTAAACTTGGAAATGTTACATTTACAGGGGAGACTCTGTCAAAATTTTGGGAGTCTCCCTACATTGTGTTGTTGTACTGCTAATAATAATTGTTGCCATTACAGCTTTGTTGATAGTAGTCGCACTACCAAAGCAATTACTAAGGTTTTAAAGGCCCAGTGGGATGGTCCATATATATCTTGGACAGATGCTGGGAAGGTTGTCCAAGATAGGTGGTTTGACACCTTCTAGGTAAGTTACCACATCAATTTGTTGTGATTTGATTTGTAAAATAGACCTCTTATTAATTTTGATTTCTTATTTCATTTTACAGCGTGATTACCAGTGGGCAGAGGGTATGATTGATGAGATTAGGAAGGTCTTTGCCACAAAGACATCCAAAATCATTAAGAGTACCCTTTGGAAGGTGAGGGACAAGGGTGAGTGCCCTTGTTGGATCCCGGAGGACCATTGGGACGAGATGGTCCAGAAGTGGGGCGGTGTCCCGTTCCAGCAGGCGAGTGCTCAGAACAGGGGAAACAGAGCCGCCGATGCTGCAGCCTCAGTTTACACTGGGGGTAGCATTTCAACCCTCGAGCACAAGAAAAGATTTGTAAGTATATTTATGTTTTTAATATGATTCGTTTGACATGTTTACAAATAATAATCTCAATGTTTTTTGTCCACCACAGGAGCTGAGGGAGCACCGGGAGCCTTCTTTGTTTGAGGTCATGCAAATGACCAAGAAGAACAAAGCCGGTGCATGGGTAAACCAGAAGACTATGGATCTAGCGGTATTTACTTTTAACTGACACATGCTTATAATTTACAAATCAGCTTACTAATCCTATCATTGTTTTTGAATTTATAGGAGGCGTATCAGGCCAGGAGGGCCGAGAAGGAGGCGGACCTGGTGGGTTCCACTCCTGAAGGGAAGGTTCCTCCCACCCTATCTTGTTCTGACGACAACGCCATCTATATGGAGGCTGTTGGCGGTGTGAACAAGAAAGGGAGGGTATTTGGATTGGGTGGCGTCGGCACGCAACTGGCGAAAAACGGGAAGACCCCTTCCTCTTCCTCTTCCTCTAGTCTTCCGACTGAGGTTGTTCAGGTAATTCAAAACCTGAACGATGAGCTACAGGAGGAGCGACGTCAGAGGTAGCTGTTGGAGGAGCGGGCCGAGGCGGACCGACAGCAGGCCGAGGCGGACCGACGGTGGGCCGAGGAGCAGCACACCGAGACTCGTCGGCAACTTGCTCCGTAGCAGGAGCTACTGATGCAGTTGATGGCGAGGCTACCTTCCCCCACTTCCCAGGCGCCCCCACCACTACCCCAAGATCCCCTACCACCATGATTGTATTTTTATTATTTATACACATTGTATATTTGATTTATAGTTTTTATATTATATTCCATTCAGTATTTATTTTGTCATTGTTCATTTATTATGTCAATATTTATTGGTAATTAAATTCAAATAAAAAAGCCTTATTGTAATTATCATTAATAATTCAACCTATTTGATAAATAAATTTAATCCATTATTTTGTTTTTAATAATAATTTAATATTTTTAAAAAATTATTCAAATTTAATTATAAAATTTTATCAGCCAATACAAAATACAAAATATTAATCTACATTTTTAAAGTTAAATTAACAAAACCTATAAATATTTAACCAATTTTTTAAAAAATAAAAAATTCCAATTAGCGACGGCAACAGATGGTCGCTATATTGTAAACATAGCGACGGTAGAGAGTGGTCGTTGGTTGGCCAGCAACAGCGACGGACTATAGTAGTCACTGTATGGCTTCCCACAGCACCGCAAGTGTACGGTCGTTGGTAGGCAAGAATTAGCGACGGATATTTTGGTCGCTATATGACTAACCATAGCGACGGCGGAGCATGGTCCCTAGAAGGCCACGCTTGGCGACGGACGCGTCGGTCGCTATATGGCTAACCATAGCGACGACATATGGTGGTCACAGTGTGGCTGTAGTAGCGACGGCGTTGTGAGGTCGCTGTATGACAACAGTTAGCGACGGCTGGAGTCAGTGAAGCAGAGACCATTTTAGCGACGGTATTATGCCGTCAATATGTTAGCGACGGTGAGTTTGTGGTCGCTGATGTGTTTTCGACGAAGGTTTTAGTGACGGCGGGTGTCCCGTCTGAGATGCCGTCGCTAAGGATTTTAGCGACGGCCTTGGCATGGATTAGCGACCAATTCATTCCGTCACTAACAGGTGTTTTTTAGTAGTGTCTTCTAGACCTATGGTCATCCTCACTATCACTATTCTCATGCCTTTGATTTATAAGTCTAGTTCTAGGGTTCTCATCTCTATGTTCTAAGTTAGTTAATAATGAGGATAAGCCAAGGGAGGACCCTCACACTACCCTAGATAAAGGACTTGAAGCTTATAAGGGTCCCCTCACAAGGGCAAAGTCAAAGAAAGTCAAAGAGAGCATCCACAAAGCATTACTTTCTTACCTCTCTTTGCTTAGTGGGCCCAAGCCCAATAAGGACTCCTGGAGGATCTACTCACAGTTTTCTTGTAATATAGTTCCTAGTTAGATTCTCTAGGCTGTATTTATATGTTGATGTAGGTTTTGATAATGACACAACAAATGAAGATGTTGCCAAGCGATTAATTATAATTGATAATGATAAATTGATGAACTCTAAAGAAATGAGTCAAGGCAGTTGTAAAGGTTTAAAAAGGTGAAACATAATCATCAAAGTGCCTAAGGATCAAACGAACCAAGTGCAAATGTGTTCCTTAATTTGAAATTTCAAAAGTTCCAGTCTGGCATCGCAGTATGAATTAACAATCGAAAAGGACCATCATTTTTCGACAAGAAATTGCAATCTCCAAGCTCCACTATAAAGAACCATGCTGCACTACATCGAAGTAATTAGTTAAATTACAAAGCCATACTTCAAGTGAATTATTGAAGGAATTATTTAATGCAAATGCCATGCTCCCATCAGCTATAAATACGAAGCCTTGCAAAGGATTCAAATGCACAACAACAAGTGTTTTCCTTTGCTTCTCTTCTCACATTGATTTCCTTCTCCTAAGTTAAATTGCTCTCTGTTTCTATTTTGGCAATTATTTTGAGAGTGAATTTGTGAGCAAAATTATTCTTTGAGTGCTAAAATTAATTTTGCTTTAGTAAGTGTTCAAAATAGTGTAACGATTAATTTGATATTATTAATTGTTATCTTGAATATTGCTTATACTCCTTAAGTGAATTTACTTGCCATATATTAAATGCTTACTATTTTGTCATGTGCTTAAATTGTCATTACTTGTGATTAAATTTTTCATTTTCATTAAGAATAATTATTAAAAAATCAATTTCAAAAGCACTCCAAGTAAAATTTTTAATACTCAATTCACCCCTCTCTTGAGTAATTGACACCACTTGGTTAACAAGTGGTATCAGAGCTTGACTCTTGGTAGATCAAGCTTAACAACTTTAAGAGAACAAATGGCCTTAAATTCTCTAAACTTTTTTCCTGAGGGTGGTGCCACAAATAGACCTCCCGCTTTCAATGGTGAGGGTTACGCTTTTTGGAAAGAAAGGATGAAAATTTTTGTTCAATCAATTGATTTGAAAGTATGGAATGCTATTGAAAATGGTCCTTTCATACCTATACACGTAGTTGATAATAAACAAATAGAAAAACCTATGGATGATTGGACTAGTGAGGAAGAGAAGAAAGTGCAATATAATTACAAAGCAAAAAATCTTATCACTTTAGCCTTAGGTCCTGATGAATTTTTTAGAGTAGTTACATGTAAATCTGCTAAGGATATGTTGGATACCCTTCAAATAACTCATGAAGGAACTAGCGATGTTAAGGATTCTAAGATTAGTACTTTAACTAGTTAATATGAAAGTTTTATAATGAATTCCAATGAATCTATTTTAGAACTTCAAAAAAGATTTACTTTGATTATTAATCATCTTATTACTCTTAGTAAATCTTACACTAACAAGGAACTTATCCATAAAGTTCTAAAAAGTCTTACTAGGGAATGACAACCACTTGTTACTGCCATCAAGCAATCTCCCAATATAAATGATATGTCCCTTGCCACATTGTTTGGTAAGTTACAAGAACAAGAACAAGAGTTGAAAGATTTGAAACATGTCGAGGAAGAAGAAAAAGCCTCAAAGAAGAAAGGGCTAGCTCTTAAAGCCACCTCAGTTGTTGAAGATGAATCCGAAAGTGATCTTGATGAGGACGAAGAGTTAGGTCTATTCGTGAAGCACTTTGGAAAGCTTATGAAGAACAAACGTTTCCAAAGAAGCTTTAAATCTCAAGGTAAGAAACCCATTCCTAAAGAAAACTTTTCCTCACCTACTTGCTTTGAATGTGGAAAGGAAGGACACTTCAAGATAGATTGCCCAAACCTAAAGAAGAAAAACAAAGAAAGAAAAGGGAGGAGAAGAGGATATATCGCACGGGATGAAAATGAGATAAGTAGCTCGGATGAATCAGAAAATGAAGAAGCAAACCTTTGCCTCATGGCCAATCACCAAGATGAAGAAAATGAGGTAAATTTTCATGACTTAGATAAGGAAGAACTACTTGATGCACTTGAAGAATTGTATGATAAATTTATAAAAGTTTCTAATAAGCATAAGCTATCAAGAAAAATCATTGATACTATAGAGACGCATCTTGTAGAACTTGGTAAAGAAAATGAATTTTCGAAAAAGGAAATAGTAAATGTTCAAGCATGCTCTAAGACTAAACCTTGTGAATTTGCTAAGAAATGTGACATGCTAGAAATGAAGGTTTTAGACTTGAGTAGGACTCTAGAAAAATTTACAAATGGTAGAGACAATTTAAATGTTTTACTTAGAAAACAACATTGCATGTTTGATAAAATTGGATTAGGTTTTAATGCCTATAAGAAACAAAAGAGTTATAAAAATTTCTTTATACCACCTAGTAAAACTGCATCACCTTTCATGAAATGTAATCACTGTGGATTTAAAGGACATAGTGCATCTAATTGTAATGTTAGAAAACTAGGGCCAAAGGTTGTGAGAAAAGTATGGGTTCCTAAAGGAACATTACCTTAAACTAACCTACAAGGACCCAACATAAAATGGGTACCAAGTTCTCTAACTTGACTTGTTTTGTAGGTATGCTTTAAAGCAAGTAACACCCATTGGTATTTGGATAGTGGGTGTTCAAAACACATGACGGGAAATAAAAGTAAGTTCATATCATTTACTCCACGAAATAAAGGATTCGTTACATATAGAGACAACACGAAGGGAAGAATTCTAGGAATCGGAAATGTTGGTAAAAACTCTTCCACTTCTATAAATGATGTATTATTTGTTGAGGGACTTAACATAACTTGCTTAACATTAGTCAATTATATGATAAGGGCTATAAAATTGTTTTTGAATCAAACTGTTGTATAATTGAAAATAAGCTAAACAAAGAAATAAAGTTCGTTGGTCAAAGAGTTGATAATATTTATATGATTAATCTTGATTGTCTTGCTTCAAATGATGTGCAATGCTTCATAACTAAAAAGGATGAATCATGGCTATGGCATAGAAGAATTGCTCACATTCATGTAGACCATTTAAACAAACTTGTTTTGAAATACTTAGTAATCGGTTTACCAAAATTGAAATTTAAAAGTAAATTTTGTGACGTATGTCAAAAGGGAAAACAAGTAAAGGTTTCTTTTCAAGCGAAAAATGTTGTTTCAACAAATAGACCTTTACAGCTTTTACATATGGATTTATTTGGACCTTCAAAAATTAAAAGTTTTGGTGGAAACTATTATGGTCTTGTGATTGTGGATGATTATACTAGATATACATGGACTTTGTTTCTTACTCATAAACATGAAGCATATCATGCATTTAAGAAACTTTCTAAGATCATCCAAAATGAACAAAAATTGAAAATAGCATCCATTCGAACGGATCAAGAGGGAGAATTCGAAAATCAATCTTTTGAAAAAGTTTGTGAAAAATTTGGCATTGAACATAATTTTTTGGCTCCAAGAACTCCACAACAAAATGGAGTAGTTGAAAGGAAAAATTGATCTTTAGCGGAGCTCGCAAGAACTATGTTAAATGAAAGTAATATTTCGAAACATTTTTGGGCCGATGCGGTAAATACCGCTTGCCATGTTATGAACCGATGTTTGAGAAGGCATATATTAAAGAAAACCCCCTATGAGCTTTATAAAGGAAGAAAACCAAATATTTCTTATTTTCATATATTTGGATGCAAATGCTTTGTTTTAAACAATGGAAAAGATAATCTCGGCAAATTCAATACAAAATCTGATGAGGCAATATTCTTAGGTTATTCATCTACTAGTAAAGCATATGGACTCTTTAACAAATGAACTTGTACAATTGAAGAGTCTATACACGTCAAATTTGATGAACTTAACCAAAATCCTCTGAGAAAGGAAATTGATGATCTTGTAGGTACCTTCCAAGAAATGAACTTGGAAGATGAAGAAGAAAACAAAAATGAAGGAGATATAACACAAAATGACGAACCTCAACAAAAAGAGTGGATCACCATAAAGAATCGCCCCTTGGACAACATCATAGATGAAATAACAAAAGGTGTAAGTACTCGAAATGCTATTAGAAATGCATGCAATCACTTAGCCTTTGTATCACAAATTGAACCCAAAGATATAAATGAGGCTATTATTGATGAACATTGGATGTTGGCCATGCAAGAGGAATTAAATCAATTTGAAAGAAATGAAGTTTGGGAACTTGTGCCAAGACCCAAAGACCATCAAATAATAGGAACTAAATGGGTTTTTAGAAACAAGCTAGATGAAAATGGAATAATAACAAGAAATAAAGCTAGATTAGTTGATAAGGAATATAATCAAGAAGAAGGAATAGACTATGAAGAAACGTATGCTCCTGTAGCTAGGCTAGAAGCCATAAGATTATTGTTAGCTTTTGCTTGTTGTATGGATTTTAAGCTTTATCAAATGGATGTCAAAAGTGCTTTTCTAAATGGCTATATTCAAGAAGAAATTTATGTAGATCAACCTCCCAGTTTTGAAAATCACAAATTTCCAAACCATGTTTTTAAATTTAGAAAAGCTTTATTTGGTTTGAAACAAGCTTTAAGAGCTTGGTATGAAAGACTTAGTAAATTTGTTTTAGAAAATAATTTTGAAAGAGGAAAGGTTGATACTACACTATTTATAAAACGCAAAAATGATGACATTCTTTTGGTACAAGTTTATGTTGATGACATAGTATTTGGTGCTACTAACAAAATTCTTTGTCAAGAGTTTGCCAAGATTATGCAAGATAAATTCGAAATGTCCATGATGGGAAAACTCACCTTCTTCCTTGGATTACAAATCAAACAAACAAATGAAGGGACTTTCATTAGTCAAACAAAATATTGCAAAGAACTACTCAAAAGATTTGAAATGGACAAGGCAAACAAAGTAGCTACACCCATGAGTACATCTTGCTACTTAGACAAAGATGAGAAGGGTAAGGACGTTGAAATAACTAAATACCGAGGTATGATAGGCTCCTTACTTTACTTAACAGCTAGTAGACCCGATATTATGTTTGCCATATGTATGTGGGCTAGATATCAAGCATGTCCTAAAGAGTCACATCTCACTGCCTTAAAAAGAATTTTGAAATATCTTGTGGGTACTTAAAATGTTGGTTTATGGTATCCCAAAGGCGTTGAATGTATTCTTGTAGGATATTCTGATTCTGACTTTGCTGGTTGTAAACTTGATAAAAAGAGTACTAGTGGCACATGTCATTTACTTGGTAGTTCCCTTGTTTCTTGGCATAATAAGAAACAAGTAAGTGTTGCTTTATCGATAGCTGAGGCAGAATATGTAGCAACTGGCAGTTGTTGTACTCAAATTCTTTGGATAAGACAACAACTTCTTGACTTTGGTGTTATTTTAAATAAAGTGCCTACTAAATGTGATAACACTAGCGCCATAAATATATCCAAAAATCCTGTCATGCACTCTAGGACTAAACATATTAAGATAAGACATCATTTTATAAGAGACCATGTTTTGAAAGGAGATTGTGTTCTTGAATATGTTGAAACTTCAAAACAATTGGCGGATATTTTTACTAAACCCCTTCTGAAAGAACAATTTATAAATATTAGAAGGGAATTAGGAATTTTGGACATTGTTTAATTACTTTCATCACCTTGAAAATTTTTTTTACTCTTTGAACATAATTTTACAAATCTTTAACTTAAAGATTTTAACTTATTTCTTTCATAAAAATTCTTATTTCTTTAAACATAGTGACTTCCTTTGTGATAATATGGCCAAATCTTTTCATTAAAAAGCCAATCACATTTTTAATAACCATGTTAATGCTCCACAAATTACTTGTTTTATTGAGTTCCCGAGTAGTCTCTACTTAATGAAACATATTTTTGACACCAAATAATCTCCTATATATCACATGGATCTCTAATACAAAATGGCAAATGACCTTTGATTTTCTTTATTCTCTCATGCAATAAAAATCATTGGCAAATTGCAAAATTTTAATCCTTGTATAACCTCTCACAAAACACCCATGAGACTTTGCTTATCCAAACGAAAGAGAAAATATCATGGTTGCTTACATGCTTTGAATTACTTTGTGATATATGTTGCATGCTTTAGGGGAGTTTTATATACAATTGGTATCTTGCTTCAATAATGAATGTATCTGTCTTAAAGTGGTATATATTCTTAAATGTCTTTTTGATGATGCCAAAGGGGGAGAAAATAAATATATACATTCTAAGTAGCATAAAGTATCTTACAAAGGGGGAGAGAATATCATGATGTTATAATGGTATCAATTAAATGATTAAGGGGGAGATAAAATCTAGAATCAACATCTATATCTATCCTTGTTGAAATTGCCTGATTAAGGGGGAGCTTTACAATAATTTCTTTACAACAAGTGATATCCAATTACATGTGTAAATGACAAAGTAGTATTCAATTATATGTATAACATCTGTATAACATGTGGTATCAAATTCTATGTAAGGGGGAGTCATTTATGCCATGTATATGAACTATTAAAAAACTAACACCCCGAGAGATGAATATTTGTTGTGATCATCAAAAAAGGGGAGAATGTATTTATATGTTGATGTAGGTTTTGATAATGACACAACAAATGTAGATGTTGTCAAGCGATTAATTATAATTGATGATGAAAAATTGATGAACTCCAAAGAAATGAGTTAAGGCAGATGTAAAGGTTTAAAATAGGTAAAATATAATCATCAAAGTGCCTAAGGATCAAAGGAACCAAGTGTAAATGTGTTCCGTAATTTAAAATTTCAAAAGTTCCAGTCTGGCATCGCACTATGTATTAACAATCGAAAAGGACCATCATTTTCCGACAAGAAATTGCAATCTCCAAGCTCCACTATGAAGAACCATGCTACACTACATCGAACTAATTAGTTAAATTGCAAAGCCATACTTCAAGTGAATTGTTGAAAGAATTATTTAATGCAAACGCCATACTCCCATCAGCTATAAATACGAAGCCTTGCAAGGGATTCAAATGCATAACAGCAAGCATTTTCCTTTGCTTTGTTGTTCAAGTGGCCTCAATACTCAAGAGGGGGGGTGAATTGAGTTATAAAAATTTTGCTTGGAATACCTTTAAAATTGATTTCTATAACCAAGTTTATGAGATTATGCAAGTGAAAGCAAGTAACAATGATATGCAATGCACTACAAGAGGTAAGTATTGCTGAGGCAATTTAGCAAGCACTTGGTGTGCAATGTCTAAGGTATAGCAAATTAAGCAAGTTCAAGTATGTTCTTTTCAACTAAACAATACCAATCAACAAATATGCAGTGTGTGGAAGTAAAAGAGTAAGGAAGAGAAGCTTGCAAACCGATGTAACGAGTTCCACCCAATCCGGTGTACGTCTCGCCTCTAAGCAACCCACTTAGAGGATTTTCCACTATTGTAGACTAGAGACACAACTTTGAGCAATTGCGGCTTCCTAGTGTCCCACACTCAAGAACCCAATCCTCACAAGTATAAGGGCAACCCACCCAATCTCTCAATCTCACAATATCCCAAAGGTTGAGTCCACAACCTTTGTAACCACTCAACCTAGAGTGAATAACCACTCAACCTAGAGTGAATAACTTGTGTGTTTGGTGTTTGTTTACAATCAATACACTCTCTCAATAGAGCAAATATACAAATGAAAAGCTCTCCCAAATTCTAATCTCTCAAGATGAGAGGATATACAAGTGAAAGTACAATATGCAAGAAATAGGCTTACAAAGCACAAAATAGAGCTGTGAATTGTTGCTTCTTGGTTGTGTATTTATGCTTGTCTTCCTCTTCAATTTATAGAGCCAAGATAGCTATTGAGGAGTGCCCTAGTCCATCATAGCCGTTGCAGTTAGTGGGAATTTGAAGAATGGTGGAGACATGACCTGGTTTCCCACTTAAATCTGTTTTTCCACTAGCGTAATCGATTACACCCTCGCGTTGTAATCGATTAGCTTCAAGTCAGAGAGTCACTAATCGATTATTTCACTTCCTCTAATCGATTAGCATCTGTACCTGATGCATTTAATATGTTTTCGTAGCATCCTAATCGATTAGCATGTCTTGCAATCGATTACCTTAAATTCCAGTGGCTTACTAATCGATTGTATAGCTTCCATAATCGATTAGCCATCATACCTGATGCATTTAGTTCCATTTCTGATTGTTGTAATCGATTAGTCTCTGGTGTATAATCGATTACCTTAATTCCAGTGGCTTCCTAATCGATTGTTCAGCTCCCTAATCGATTAGCTTTTATACCTGATGCAATTTCTTCCAAAACAGAAAGCTCCTAATCGATTAGCATCTATGGCCTAATCGATTAGCTTCGCTGTTACTTCAATTCTGATTTCATGTCTTTGTTTTTACATTGTTTTCTTCAAGAGTGCTTGTCATTATCAAAATCTTTGCACATCTTTGGACCTGTTAACATATTCAAACACATTCTCCCCCTTTTTGATAATGACAACTATGTTCATCTCTTGAGGGTTGTTAGTTTAAATAATATAGACTTATCTTTTTGCAAAAACAACTCTGCTACATTATCTCTTTTTCAAATAGCAGATAACCAATATCAAAAATCAGAGTAATCACATTCAGCAGCCAATGTCTTATCTCATTTTATCTATTGTCTATTATCTCTTATCTATAATTCTCCCCCTATCAAAAGGAATTTAACAAACAGATAATATTTTTCAAATTTGGTTAACAGAGCATCTATTATCCATATTCTTAGTACCAGAGCATATCCAACATATGAACATATATTCTTCTCCCCCTTTGTAATCATCAAAAATAATTAGAGCAGTGAAGAGAAATAATATAAACTGAAATAAGATTCTTTTATTGAATTGAAAAGAAAATGGGAAATGCAAGAGGTAAAATTATTCAGAATTCAGAAAATAACAAAACAGCAAAACATAACCAAAAAAAAAAACTAATTATCCGGGTTGAAGAAGCGGATTTCTGCAATTTGGTGAGCCAGCTCCTCATAACGCTGCTGCATCATCTCAAAATGTTGCTGCTCGGTCATTGAAAACTCTTGGAGGGAGTTTTCAAGTCGATCGAAGCGGCGATCAAGATGGGCGTAGAGAGATGCAAATGGGTCAGCTTGTGGTGCAGATGAAGAGGCTGATGGTGCAGCTTGTGGTTGAGGTGGAGGAGGAGGAGGAGCAGCAGGTTCAGCAAAGGGGTTGGCACTATGTTCCCGGTCACTCCTTAGAATCCACATTCCAGCAATGTTGACCATGCCCATTTTATTGAGGTGGGAAGTGCCAATGCAAGCTCTTGGGGGCACTTTTTCAGAAAGTTCCCCTGCCAAGTCAACACCACAGAATTTAAAAATTTTGGTGAGGAGGATACCATAAGGGAACTTTTGCTGGTCCTTGGCATGGCGCATGTGGAATTTGATCAACTGAACCCAGTTGATCTCTTTGTGGTTCAGCATGGCCCACATTAAGAGGACATCATCCTCTTCAACCAGAGCATAGTTCCCACCACGGGGAACAATCATCTTGACCAAGAAGAAGTGGAGCAGGCGGTTGTTCATGGTCAAGTGGCCAACTAATTTGTGGTTGCTCATGGGAGGAGCCGGCTTCCACAAAGAACGGCGGGCAGTGATGGGATTAAAACCCCATTCATCCTCGGGTTCGCCTCCATCAAAGTCAGCATTGTTGAGGGGCAGTTTGGAAATTTCTGCAAATTGGGCATTTGAGAGTTTGATGGTGGTGTTTTTCACCTTAGATTCAACCATCCCATTGACAAGGCGGAGGTTGCAGTAGAATACTCTCATAAGCTCAGGATAGTATTCTTCTTCTTTGAGGGATAAGAAGGGGAAAAGGTTGTAGTGGTGGAGACTTTGGGTTAAGGTGAGGCTTGGGTTGTCAAAGGTGTCGGCAATGGTGTAGTGAGGAGTCATGATTTCCTTTTCAGAAAAGTTCTTCATGAAGTGTTGAAGATCTCTAGGGGAGGAGAAGAACCTTGAAAAATCAAGGGGGTTATGGGCTTGAGCAGTAGAGGACCTAGCTCTCTTGACATTTCTTGAGGTAGACATGGTTGGAAAAGGCAAAGAGGAAGATGAAGAGAGATGAGTGGTAGAGAGTTTTTGAGAGGTTTGAGAGGAAGGAGGTAGTGTGAGATGAGAAGGTGAATGAAGGGATATTTATAGTTGAAAATTAGGTTTAGGAAGGAGGAAAGAGAGTTTAGAAAGGAGTGAAGTGAGTTAAGAGAGGGAGAGTTTCGAGTGAGCCTAGGAAATTGGAGTTTTGACTCATCAGAACGCGTGATAATCGATTACGATACAACTGGTAATCGATTAGATCAGTGTTTCTGGGGAATTTCAAACGTTTCAAACAGAGGGTAATCGATTATAGGCTTAGGGTAATCGATTAGTTTAGAAACAGAATCGTCCTAATCGATTGGAGCAATGTGATAATCGATTATGAAGAAGAGGAAACGTTTTGAACTAGAAACAGAAGCTTAGTAATCGATTATGGATCATGGATAATCGATTATCTTAGAAACAGAATGATTGTAATCGATTATGGGTGAGTTCTAATCGATTATCTTAGAAACAGAATGATTGTAATCGATTATGGGTGAGTTCTAATCGATTATCTTAGAAACAGAAGCTTAGTAATCGATTGGGATTAACAATGTAATCGATTATGGAGTCAAAAACTTCAAACATATCAAACAGCAAGGTTCCAAACATGAAATGTGATATATACCATTCATTATGCCATTCAACAAGGTTCTTATCAAAGGATTCAAACACAACTGGACATGTCAAGAATGCCTAGCTCTCTTCTTATGTGAATGAATTGCTCTCTAGCCAAGGGTTTTGTGAAAATATCAGCTAGTTGTTTAGAAGTTTCTACATGTACAAGTACACAATCCCCTTTTAACACATGATCTCTAATAAAGTGATGCCTAATCTCAATGTGTTTGGTTCTAGAGTGCATTACTGGATTCTTGGAGATGTTAATGGCACTTGTATTATCACATTTAATGGGGACTTTATTCAAGGTAATACCAAAATCAAGAAGTTGTTGTCTCATCCAAAGAATTTGAGCACAACAACTACCAGCTGCTACATATTCTGCCTCAGCTGTTGACAATGCAACACTTGCTTGTTTCTTGCTATGCCAAGAAACAAGGGAACTACCAAGCAAATGGCATGTACCACTAGTACTTTTTCTATCAAGCTTACATCCCGCAAAGTCGGAATCAGAATATCCTAAAAGATTATATTCAGCGCCTTTGGGATACCATAAACCAACATTTTGAGTACCCACAAGATATTTCAAAATTCTTTTTACGGCAGTCAAATGTGATTCTTTAGGACATGCTTGATATCTAGCACACATGCATACCGCAAACATAATATCAGGTCTACTCGCAGTTAAATACAGTAAGGATCCAATCATACCACGATATTTGGTGATTTCAATGTCCTTACCCTTTTCGTCTTTGTCTAGATAGCAGGATGTGCTCATGGGTGTAGCTATCTCGTTTGCCTTGTCCATTCCAAACCTTTTAAGTAGTTCCTTACAGTATTTAGTTTGGCTAATGAACGTTCCATCAATGGCTTGTTTTATTTGTAGTCCAAGGAAGAAGGTGAGTTCTCCCATCAAGGACATTTCAAACTCATTCTGCATAATCTTGGCAAATTCTTGACAAAGATTTTCATTAGTAGCACCAAATATTATGTCATCTACATAAATTTGTACCAAGAGGATGTCATTATGTTTGCGTTTTATAAACAATGTAGTATCAACCTTTCCTCTTTCAAAGTTGTGTTCTAAAAGGAATTTGCTTAATCTTTCATACCAAGCTCTTGGAGCTTGCTTCAAACCATATAAGGCTTTTCTCAATTTGAAGACATGGTTTGGAAATATATGATTTTCAAAACCGGGAGGTTGATCTACATAAACTTCTTCTTGAATGTAGCCGTTTAAGAACGCACTTTTGACATCCATTTGATACAATTTGAAATCCATACAACATGCAAAAGCTAGCAATAATCTAATGGCTTCTAACCTAGCTACGGGAGCATATGTTTCTTCATAGTCTATTCCTTCTTCTTGGTTGTATCCCTTTGCAACTAGTCTAGCTTTGTTTCTAGTTATTATACCATTTTCATCTAGCTTATTTCTAAAAACCCATTTGGTGCCTATTATTAGATGATCATTGGGTCTTGGCACAAGTTCCCAAACTTCATTTCTTTCAAATTGGTTTAGCATGGCCAACATCCAATGTTCATCAATAATGGCTTCATCAATATTTTTGGGTTCTATTTGGGATACAAAAGCTAGGTGATTACAAGTATTTCTAATAGCATTTCTAGTACTTACACCTTGAGTCATTTCACCTATGACTTTATCTAAGGGATGATCCTTCAAGGTTACCCATTCTTGATGTCTCTCAAGTTGTGCTGCACTTCCATCATTGTTGACTTCTCCTTCTTTGTCTTGCAAGTTCATTTCTTGGAAAGTACCTACAAGATCATCAACATCTTCCTTTCTCAGAGGGTTATGGCCATTTTCATCAAATTTGACATGAATAGATTCCTCAATGGTATTTGTTTGTTTGTTGAAGATTCTATAAGATTTACTTGATTGAGAATATCCTAGGAATATTGCCTCATCAGATTTTGCATCAAACTTTCCTAGATTATCCTTTCCATTGTTGAGCACAAAACATTTACATCCAAAAATATGAAAGTATGCAATGTTGGGTTTTCTACCCTTGTAAAGCTCATAGGGGGTTTTCTTTAAAATAGGCCTTATCAAACATCTATTCATAACATAACACGCGGTGTTTACCGCATCGGCCCAAAAATGTTTTGCAATATTGTTTTCATTTAGCATGGTTCTAGCAAGCTCTACTAAAGATCTATTCTTTCTTTCAACTACTCCATTTTGTTGTGGAGTTCTAGGAGATGAAAAGTTGTGATTAATACCATGTTTTTCGCAAAACTTTTCAAAAGATTGATTTTCAAATTCTCCCCCATGATCGGTTCTAATGGATGCAATTTTTGAGTTTTGCTCATTTTGGATAATCTTTGCAAGTTTCTTGAATGCATGATATGCTTCATTTTTATGAGCAAGAAACAATGTCCATGTATATCTTGAATAGTCATCTACTATAACTAGACCATAGTAATTACCTCCAAAGCTTTTGATTTTGGATGGTCCAAATAAGTCCATGTGCAAAAGTTGTAAAGGCCTTTGAGTAGAAACAATGTTTTTGGATTGAAAAGATGCCTTTACTTGTTTTCCCTTTTGACATGCATCACAAAATCTATTTTCAAATTTAAGCTTTGGTAGACCAATTACTAAATCTTTAGAAACAAGTTTGTTCAAGTGGTCTACATGTATATGAGCTATTCTTCTATGCCATAGCCATGTTTCATCCTCTTTTGAGATGAAGCATTGTTCATCATTTGTAGACAAACTATCCATATCAATCATGTAAATATTATCAATTCTTTGGCCTACAAACTTAATTTCCTTATTGGTCTTATGCTCAATTATGCAGCAATTTGATTCAAATAACACTCTATATCCTTTGTAACATAATTGACTTATGCTAAGTAGATTATGTTTAAGGCCTTCAACATACAATACATCACTTATAGATGTGGAAGAATTCTTACCAATATTTCCAATGCCTAGGATTCTTCCTTTAGTGTTGTCTCCATAGGTGACGCTTCCTTTTCGTTTGGGAGTGAATGATGTAAATTTGGTTATGTCTCCCGTCATATGCTTTGAACACCCGCTATCCAAATACCAATGGGTGTTGCTTGCCTTGAAGCATACCTATAAAACAAAATCATTTTAGAGAACTAGGTACCCATTTTATGTTGGGTCCTTTAAGGTTAGCTTGTGGAGATGTTCCTTTGGGAATCCACACCTTTCTTAAGACCTTTGGTCCTAGTTTCCTAACACTACACTTATAAGCACTATGTCCTTTGGTACCACAATGATTGCATTTCATAAAAGGTGAGGAGGATTTGCTTGGTGGTGCAAAGAAGTTTTTATAGTGCTTCTCCATTTTATGATTACTATGTTCTTGATCATATCCTAAGCCGGTTTTACTAAACATGCATTTTTGTTGCCCAAGAAGGATATTCAAATTATCTCTTCCATTAGTGAATTTCTCTAAGGTTTTGTTTAGATCTAGGACTTTATTTTCTAGATCAACACATTTCTTAGCAAAATTACAAGGTTTACTAATGGAACATATTTGAACATTTTTCAATTCTTCTTTTAAACATTCATTCTCTTTGCAAACTTCCATAAGGTGCATCTCTAGAGTGTCACTAGTTTTCCTAGATGCTTTGAGTTTACTAGAGATTTTTGTGAATTTATCATACAATTTTTCAAATGCTTCTAACAGCTCATTTTTATCTAAGTCAAGAAGATTTACCTCATTATCTTCTTCTTGATGATTTGCCATTAAGCAAAGATTGGCTTGCTCATCTTCTGAGTCGTCGGAGCTGCTCACATCATTCTCATCCCAAGCAATATAGGCTCTTCTTCTTCTTTGTTTGTCCTTGCCCTTCTTTTTGAGGTTTGGACAGTCGGCTTTGAAGTGCCCTTCCTTGCCACATTCGAAATAGTTGGGTGAGGGAGAATTTTCTTTAGTGATTGGTTTCTTACCTGAGTTTTTGAAGCTTCTTTGAAAGCGTTTGCCTTTCATGAATTTCCCGAAGCGTTTCACAAATAGTCCAAATTCTTCTTCTTCATCAAGTTCACTTCCGGATTCTTCTTCTTCATTTATGGAAGTAGCCTTGAGAGCAAGACCCTTTTTCTTGGAAGATTTTTCTTCCTCTTCCGCCATCTTTAATTCTTTCAGCTCTTGTTCTTGTTCCTGCAACTTACCAAATAGAGTGGCAAGAGACATTTCGTTTATGCTAGGAGATTGTTTGATGGCGGTAACTAGCGGTTGCCATTCTCTGTTAAGACTTTTCAACACTTTATGAATGAGCTCTTTGTTAGTGTAAGTCTTTCCAAGTGTAATGAGTTGATTAATGATGAGAGTAAATCTTTTTTGCATATCAACAATCGATTCATGAGAGTTTAATCTAAAGCATTCATATTGACTAGTAAGAGTACTAATCTTTGAGTCCTTTACATCATTAGTGCCTTCATGGGTTACTTGAAGAGTATCCCACATTTCTTTAGCAGTTTGGCATGTCATTATCCTAAAAAATTCATCTTGACCTAAAGACATAGTAATAAGATTTTTGGCCTTGTAGCCATATTGGACTTTCTTTTCTTCCTCGCTTGTCCATTCATCTATAGGTTTTTCAACATTCTTGCTATCTATAATATGCATCGGTATATAAGGACCATTTTCAATGGTATTCCATATTCTCAAGTCAATTGATTGAATGAAGATTTTCATTCTTTCTTTCCAAAACGCATACCCTTCCCCATTGAAAGCGGGAGGTCTATTTATCGCACCACCCTCGGGAAAAACATTTTAAGAACTTGAGGCCATTTAATCTCTTGAAGCTGTTAAGCTTGATCTATCAAGAGTCAAGCTCTGATACCACTTGTTGTTCAAGTGGCCTCAATACTCAAGAGGGGGGGTGAATTGAGTTATAAAACTTTTGCTTGGAATACCTTTGAAATTGATTTCTATAACCAAGTTTATGAGATTATGCAAGTGAAAGCAAGTAACAATGATATGCAATGCACTACAAGAGGTAAGTATTGCTGAGGCAATTTAGCAAGCACTTGGTGTGCAATGTCTAAGGTATAGCAAATTAAGCAAGTTCAAGTATGTTCTTTTCAACCAAACAATACCAATCAACAAATATGCAGTGTGTGGAAGTAAAAGAGTAAGGAAGAGAAGCTTGCAAACCGATGTAACGAGTTCCACCCAATCCAGTGTACGTCTCGCCTCTAAGCAACCCACTTAGAGGATTTTCCACTATTGTAGACTAGAGATACAACTTTGAGCAATTGCGGCTTCCTAGTGTCCCACACTCAAGAACCCAATCCTCACAAGTATAAGGGCAACCCACCCAATCTCTCAATCTCACAATATCCCAAAGGTTGAGTCCACAACCTTTGTAACCACTCAACCTAGAGTGAACAACCACTCAACCTAGAGTGAATAACTTGTGTGTTTGGTGTTTGTTTACAATCAATACACTCTCTCAATAGAGCAAATATACAAATGAAAAGCTCTCCCAAATTCTAATCTCTCAAGATGAGAGGATATACAAGTGAAAGTACAATATGCAAGAAATAGGCTTACAAAGCACAAAATAGAGCTGTGAATTGTTGCTTCTTGGTTGTGTATTTGTGCTTGTCTTCCTCTTCAATTTATAGAGCCAAGATAGCTGTTGAGGAGTGCCCTAGTCCATCATAGCCGTTGCAGTTAGTGGGAATTTGAAGAATGGTGGAGACATGACCTGGTTTCCCACTTAAATCTGTTTTTCCACTAGCGTAATCGATTACACCCTCGCGTTGTAATCGATTAGCTTCAAGTCAGAGAGTCACTAATCGATTATTTCACTTCCTCTAATCGATTAGCATCTGTACCTGATGCATTTAATATGTTTTCGCAGCATCCTAATCGATTAGCATGTCTTGCAATCGATTACCTTAAATTCCAGTGGCTTACTAATCGATTGTATAGCTTCCATAATCGATTAGCCATCATACCTGATGCATTTAGTTCCATTTCTGATTGTTGTAATCGATTAGTCTCTGGTGTATAATCGATTACCTTAATTCCAGTGGCTTCCTAATCGATTGTTCAGCTCCCTAATCGATTAGCTTTTATACCTGATGCAATTTCTTCCAAAACAGAAAGCTCCTAATCGATTAGCATCTATGGCCTAATCGATTAGCTTCGCTGTTACTTCAATTCTGATTTCATGTCTTTGTTTTTGCATTGTTTTCTTCAAGAGTGCTTGTCATTATCAAAATCTTTGCACATCTTTGGACCTGTTAACATATTCAAACACATGCTTCTCTTCTCACGTTGATTTCCTTCTCCTAAGTTAAATTGCTCTCTGTTTCTATTTTGGCAATTATTTTGAGAGTGAATTTGTGAGCAAAATTATTCTTTGAGTGCTAAAATTAATTTTGCTTTAGTAAGTGTTCAAAATAGTGTAATGATTAATTTGATATTATTAATTGTTTGTGAACACCTCTTTTGGTCCGGAGTGTAAGCTTAAGCGTGAACTAAGAAAAATTGAGAGCATTAGGGGCTTCTCGCTTAAGCGAGACCTCCTCACGCTTGAGAGAGTTGCGTGTTTAAGCATGCCAGGTTGGAAACAGCGCTATGAGAAAGGGGATCAGTGAAGAATTTCTGAGTCCGACCATGAATGAGTACTTCTCGGGCAGAGATATTTCTAAGAGAAGAAATACCGAGTGGGATGTCTCTGAGTGAGGCAGTTTTAAGTGGATTGCTTCCGAGAGATGTACTTCGGAGCGAAGAAAGGCTCTGACCTGGAATGAGCTTCTTTCGGCCAGAGACTCTCTCAAGTTCCATACTGCCGAGTGGGATATCTCCGAGTGAGGAATTTCAGAGTGGATTGCTTCCGAGAGAGGTACTTCCGAGCAAAGAAAGGCTCTGACCTGGAATGAACCTCTTTCGGGCAGACTCTCTCAAGTTCTAAATTCCTGAGTGGGTTGTTTCCGAGTAAGGTGTTTCCGAGTGGGCTGCTTCTGAGGGAGTTACTTTCGAACAAAAAAAGGCTCTGACTAGGAAATAATACCTTTCGAGTGGACTCTCTCAAAGTTCCATATTTCTGAATGATCATTTCCGAGTAGGTTGTCTCCGAGCGAGACGTTGCCGAGTGGGTTGTCTCCGAGTGAGGTGTTTCCAAGTGGGTTGCTTCTAAGGGAAATACTTCCGAATGAAAAGCAAGTTTGATTTCAGATGAATACATCCGAGTGGATAATCCCCGACTAAAACTAGTCTGAATGAAAAACAAGTCTGATTTCAGATGAATACATCCGAGTAAAGAATTCCCGATTAAGTACCTTCGAGGGAAAAGAGATTCTGACTTTGGATAAGTGCTTTTTCTGGATAGAGATGTTTCTAAGCGAATCATCTCTGAGTGAATTGATTCTAAACGAAAAAGGCTCTAAACTTCGAAGGAGCACTTTTCGGGCAAAGATATACCCGAGTAGGGTGTCTCTGAATGAGATATTTCCGAGTGGGATGTCTCCGAGTGAGACATTTCCGAATGGGTAATTTCAAGGGAATTACTTCCGAGCAAAGAAAGGCTCAATGAATGAATACTTTTTGGGTGAAGATATATATCTGAGTAAGGTTTCTCCGAGTGGTTCAATTCAGAGAGAAGTACTTCCGAGCGAAGGAAGACTGATTTCAAATATTTCTCAGGTACAGAGATATACCCGAGTAGGGTGTCTCCGAGTGAGATATTTTCGAATGGACCATTTCAAGGGAATTATTTCCAAGCAAAGAAAGGCTCTATGAATGAATACTTTTCGAGCAGACACATCTGAGTGGGGTGTCTTTGAGTGAATCATTTTCGAGTGGTTTACTTCTGAGAGATGTGCTTCCGGGTGAAGAAAGACTTTGATTTTGAAGGAATACCTCTCGGACTGAGACATTCGAATGAAGAATTCTCGAGTGAATCAATTTTAAGTCAAAAATGGTTCTGACTTGTCGGCCAGAGATATAGCCGAGTGACATATTTTTTGAGGTGCTTCCGAGTGAGTCGTTTCCGAGTGAGTCACTTTCGAAGGATAAAAGGCTACGACTTAATGAATGCTTCAAGCAGTGACATTTCCGGATAAAGCACCTCTGAGTGAAGCAATTCCGAATGAAAAGAGGCTCTGATGAATACTCCTTGGAAAGATATTTCCGAGTCAATAATCTGTGAATTCAAGCCTTCACACCGAGTGTCAAGAGTTGGTTTTTTCACTCGGACTTTTATGTATGTAGGCACCTGTCTCGATCGGATCAATTTCCACCGAGAATGGATACTGACAGCGGTCCGGGCCATAAGAAGAACACCGGTCCCATGTGGCACCATTCGAGGAGTCCGTTTGCCCATGCTGACTTGGAATCGTACCATCCAAGTTGATCCTTGAATTCTGGGGGGCGGCTGGCAACAGACAAAAATGAAAATAATAAAGAATTACCCACTAGCTGCCGTTCCCCCATAATTGTCAATGACCAGGCTGTTTCTCCATTACATACAATCGTACTATCCAAGTTGATTCTCTAATCCTGTGGGGCGGCTGATAACAAACAAAAATGAAAATAATAAATTATTCATCAGCCGCTGTTCCCCATAATTATTGGTGGCCAGGCTATCTTTGGGCTATTCAAGCAATCAGCCAGCACTTGGATTTCTATAAATACCTCAATTGAAGATGCGCAAGGGGGCTAGCATCTGAAAAAATCAAAAAGACCCCTGAAAAGAATCTTTACTCTAGAATCCTGAATCTGAAGTAAAGAAACCTGTCCTCAATCTATATTTTCTTATTTTCTTTGAGACAGAAGCACTAGTCTTGATGGATTTCAGAACCTCCTTGTCACTCTAAACTCCGTCCAGACCCTATACTGCTCACAACACCACTAAATCCTACACTGTTTCTCTATTAAAATACATTTTCGCCATTAAGTCCTACTCCGGCTCCACACTGTACTTCGGTTTATTTTACATTGGCTCCAATCCATAGTCTGGTTCCTCCCAAGTCCACACCCCACCGGTTCTGTTTTATCTCTTTTTTTTATTGTTTATTCTCCTGCCAGATTTATAATTTTGTTGAACCTGTTCCCTTATTCAAGTTTATTCCATTGAATTTCTTTTATTTTGCTTTGTAACTAATAATAACAACAAAAGAACTATGTGACCCTGATTTCTTGAAAGCTTGAGAATACGTAGGAGCGGGAAAAATTTCCTGTCGGACCCATCTTTCTTTACTTAAATTTTTTTAGAGTTTCCACTTTTGTCTTGTTACTAAAAGAAGGAGCGAGGTTAATTTGGACGAGACGTCCTGTTAATCTTATTTTTTTAATATTTTTTTAAAAAAAGGAAGGAGCGAGGTCAATTTGGATGAGACGTCCTGTTAATCTCCTGTAAAAAAATTCCGTGTCTATTTTTATTTATTTTTATGCTTTGTCATTTTGCATTCTTTTTCTAAAAAAGTTAAAATAATTTTTGGGCTAATTATAATGCGCGCTATCATCTTGAGGTAACAGTTTTATAATGGACAGTTGTGAGGTGCTAATACCTTCCTCACCTATAATTAGACTCCCAAATTTAGAATTTTTACTTTTATAACTAGTGCTTTAATGGAAGGTTTTTTCGGTATTTTACCCTTAAAAAATATTGGTGGCGACTCCCTGTTTTCTTTTCGAAAGGACTTCAAAAAACCCGTTTTTAATAATTTTTGAGAGTCGGACTTCCCGCCGCGATCCCGGTCGTGACAGATGGCGACTCCGTTGGGGACTTAGAGAGTCAATCCAGTCAATTTGATAGCGCATGTTTTAAATAGCATATTAATTGTTTAACTTCTTCCTTTATTTTATTTTTCTATTAATGTTTGTATGTGGTTTTTGTTTTGTTTGTATTTTATCATTTGGGTTCTGTTAATGTCTGTGATTGTTGAACCCTAGGGTAGGCGACTTTATTTGTTGCTTTGTATTTGTTCTATGTGCAGGATGAGTAAGGTACAGGTATTGAATGCCTCTTTCACACACTACACTCATAATTTGCACACACTTTTGAGTAGGACCCTATACTCGGGCCCAAATGAAACTTAAGATTAGGGGAGGTTGATAGCGGAGCCATTTGGGATGTACTTCCTGTCTAGTTACCGTGAGAATCTCAGCTAGAGTTCGACTTATTCATAGTGCCCACACCTAGTAGACTTCCTACTGTTGTGGTCAACATCATGAGTAGGATCTTGGCTCTAGTGACCTTTAGAAGTTTTAGAACAAGCCACCTAATGCGAGATATCACTGTTAGACAAACCTTAGAACCATTAGGAGACCTTCAGAAAAACCCACCTTAAGGCACAAAGAGGCAAACTTTACTTCTACCTTTTCTCATTCTCACTTTCCCTTCTGATCCAAATTAGGGGACCACTTGCCCGTTTAGTAGATTACTTTTTCCGAAAATGACATACTTTTAACTAATGATCCTTTAACGGGCAAGTAGTCCTTTCCCTTTATGCATATTTGTTTAAGTCTTTGGGCCTTGAGTTACGGACTTTTCGAATCATAAAAAAAAAACAAAAAAAACAAAAAATACAAAGAAAAAATCAATTCTTTTTGTATTGATGATGATCAGAAAATCCATAGCTCACATGACCTTTGATTTGACACAAGTTTTGTCAAATCGTAACCCCTAAATACAAAAATGTTTTCAAGAAAGTTACTAGGGGAGTATCAATTTGCAAAGCACGTCAATTCCTAATGGCTCTTTCTCTCAATTCTCGCCGGAAGCTATTTAGAGCTTAACGAATACCCTTTGAGGACATGGAAATTAACATAGGATTGAACTTATAGGATGAGAGCCATGGTTGCTTGAGCCAGAGACGTTTGAGCTTAAGGCTCTTACCTCAGAATGAAGGATTCTTTTGTCTTCACAACTATCCCGTATTAATTTCCATGTTTACCGTACTTAGTACTTTTGAACGATACGTTCTGAGGAACGGTTAAAGGATGCTCGTCAAGGCCTGAGACTGTTTCACACGTCATTCTCTTTCCTTTTATTTCCACCTGACACTTTTGTTTTTTCAAAGACACCACAGAAAGACACCCTTAAAGAACTAAACTTTCAAAGGAGACTCATGGCTGAAAGAGAGCAAGAAATTTAAAATCTCGGAAGTGAAGTTAACCAGCTAAAGGAGCAAGTGGCAGAGATGACCAGACTTTTAGAAAAGAAGATCATAGAGGGGGAACCCTCTACAGACATCAAGAATGACCAATATTTACCAACCATCCCACTTCATCCTCCTGGACTGACAAAAATACAAATTCCCTCTTCCATGACACCTCCCATTACTACCAATAAGACCGACCCCATCATTGACCCTCAACCAACCTATGGCATGTCTTATGCACTACAACACGCCTTCATGGGCTCAAATAACAACCTACCCTATGCAGTACTCTCAGAATACTCTCCCACGTTCCATAAGCAACAAGAGGATCATGATTTACAAACAATGAACCCCCATATTTCACAATCCTCCCAGTCGCCTGGGGCACCTATCACAAGAATGTCTGTATCGGGAGATATGGGGAAGAGAAAAGGGGATGCTAATTCCACTTCCTATAACCAAAAAAGGGCCCAACCCAGGCTAATGACTCATACTTCCTTTCCACCTGCCAATCTCCTTACACCTTACATGGCCGCCACCACCCCTGACCAGGGCTCTAATCTTTTCCCATTCCAGCTCCACTTTCATCCGTACATCGCTTGAACACTACCTATAACATCATTAATTTTTAAAATTAAATTTCAATAACCAAGTAAAATTTTTTTGCAAATAATTTAAATTTCCAAAACAGAATTTGGATTAAATACTAACAATATCAGTTTTACATAAACCGACCGGCTCATTTAAGTATACAAATAATTATAAATACTCGGTATGCACAGGAGCTGGCCAAGGCTACTACACACAACTATGTGCACTATGTATAATACATATAATACATAATGCTCCGAGCAGCTGAGTGACTTCACATATCATTATGGCGTCCTATATGCACTGTAAAAAAATAACTATAGGGGTGAGCATAAACATGTCAAATGACAGTTACTGAATCGGATTAAGTGTCCAATTCATAATCATAAATAAATCAAAATCATATAACATAATTCTTTTATATATATATCATTCATTCTCATGTCGTTAAATGATTATATATCATCATGTTATCATCAATAACATATATCAATGCATATGCATGTGGATCCGACTCTAACGATGGGATTTTCATAACATAATATCTCAGCTCCCAGCTGATTCGGCCGTTTTACAGGTACCAAACCACGTGCGCCCATAATATAACACCAGTCATTCTCAGTGACAACGGTAACAACTCAATGTTACGGGCCGGCCTTGAGTCCAACTCAAAGGCGTCTGTGGAATCTGAAGAAACCACCACAGGGTCTGTGCCTTATCATCAGGCTGCCCTCCCATCTGGGCCGGCATCACAGGCCCCCTGCAATCCTGTGTGCATCTGAATACACATGCTATGCCAAATAATAATCAATCATTATCATAATCATCACATAAGTATCTCATGCTTTATCAATATGCATCACATGCATATATATATATATATCGTGAAAACTTCATGAATATCATTCATATCATCATCATCATCAATCACATATCAATATCATGTTTCCTACTACATCTCATGCGTAGGAATAATCACACATCACATATACAAATCATTTCTTATATAAATTCAATATCATATGAATGAAAATATCATAGATATATCACACATAATATATATATATATATATATTCAGGATTTAATATTATCCTGAATCTGTTCATAAACCATAGATTTAAAATATAAACACTCCCCCTACCTGGAATAAAGACTTCCAGCAGTTCTTCAAGCTATATTAGCTCTCAAATTCTGACTAGAATTTCAGCTCTGTACCAGTCCAAAGCTTCTTCGTGAAAGAGAAGAAGTGAAGTTTGATTTCCTTCTTTATTTGATAATTTCCAGTAAAGATTGGAAAGAAAAGGATAGAAGTGATATTTTACGCTCTAAATTCCAAGCTAATTCCACAATAGAATTTTATATATATATATATATATATATATCGTTCATGCAAAGAGACATGAACGAAATGAAGTTTGCTACACGTGTATTAAAAGATAAGGGAGAAACAAGATATTTAAAGAAAAGAGGATAGGACAAAATAGAGAGGGTCCCATACTTAGAAAAATATCAGAAAAGAGAATCTGCTAGAATTTAGAAGAACAAAGTGATGTGGAAAGTCTCAATAATTTAAATAATTATTAATTCTGACTCGGTTTCAGTATTCCGCTTAGAATTACTTCACTCGGAGGAAATTCACTCGGAAAGGTTTCTACATGAAACACAATCATATCTTTCCTTTCTCAGAAATGATCTACTCAGAAATCTCTCATTCGGAAATACCCCATTCAGACATATCTCACTCGGCTATATCTCTGCCTGAGTCAAAGTCTTCCTCTTATGTTACTCGGAAGTCTTACATCCAAAAGATCACTCAGAGTTCAAAGTTTAGCCCTCTCGGAAATCTTTCCACTCGAAAGGATCACTCGGGGTCGAGAACAATCTCGAATACAAACCCGAGCACAAGCTCTCGTAAACTTTAAAACACCCGAGCACAAATTAAATGAATTCACCACTCGAATATTTACTTCCCTCAGGAACTATTCACTCAAAACATACTCATTCGGAGTCAAAGTCTTTCTCTGTCCAATACTTTCCCTGGAAAAGACTCACTCGGTATGTCCCAATCAGTGCCATACCACTCGGAAGTCGATAATATCTCACTTGACAATATCCCACTTGGAAACGTCTCACTCGGTGCCATCTCACTCGAGAGTGTTGCACTAGGAGAGACCCTACTCGGAAAAGTTTCACTCAACTGGGAAATTCCCCACTCGGAATTCACAACTCAGAATTATCTCAAACTGAGAAGTACTCATTTTGAAATCAAAGCTTTACTTCGTTCAGAAGTACTTCTCTCGGAAACGATCCATTTGGAAACGTTTCACTCGGATTTATCTCTCAAAAGTATCTCATTCAGACACAGAGCTTTTCTTCACTCGGAAATGATTCTTTCGGTCATGTTTCACTTGGAAACATCTTTACTTCACTCAGTAGTTCTTTCACCCAGAAAGATTTTACTCAAAATTATATCCCTTTCTTCACTTGGAATTATCTCAACTTTTCTACACTCGGAAGTATCTTAACTTCCTACACTCGGAAGTATCTTAACTTTAAACACTCGGAATCATATCCATTTTTCACTCAGAATGTCTTATCTCAGACATAATTCACTCAGAATTTCACTTAGAAATTATCCACTGATCCTTAATGAATTATTTTTCTAATTCTAAATTTTAGGATGTTACATAAAAAGGGTGCCATTTGTTCGGCGACTGGAAGGTAAAGGGTGCCATTGTTCGGCGACCGGAAGGTAAAAAAAGGTGCCATTTGTTCGGCGACTGGAAGGTAAAGGGTACCATTTATTCGGCGACTGGAAGGTAAAAGGGTGCCATTTGTTCGGCGACTGGAAGGTAAAGGATGCCTTCTTAGGCGATTGAGAAGAAAACCCGGAAAGGTGCCAGGTTTGGCGATTGAGGAAGAAAACCCTGAAAGGTGCCAGCTTTGGCGATTGAGGAAGGGTCTTCTTAAAGTACCAGCTTTGGCGATTGTGGTTCCACTGGGGAAGAGAACTTGAGAAGTGCCAGCTTTGGCGATTACGGTTCCACTGGGGAAGAGAACTTGAGAAGTGCCAATTTTAGCAGTTGAGGAGGAGACTTTGCAGGTGCCTGCTTAGGCGATGGAGGAAGAAACTTTGAAAGGTGCCAGCTTTGGCGATTGAGGAGGAGACGTTGAGAATTGCCAACTTTGGCGATTAAGGAGGAAATTTTGAGAAGTGCCAGCTCTGGCAATTATGGAGGAAACTTTGAAGGTGCCGGCTTTGGCGATTGTGGCGAGTCTTTAGGAAGTGCCAGCTTTGGCGGTTTGAGGAGGAAACTTTGAAGATGCCTGCTTAGGTGATTTAAAGGTAAAGGGTCTGGGGTGATGCCCAAGTTTGAACAAGATCAAAAGATTTAAGGGGTACTACCCCTTGGCTGGGAGAAAAATCTGGGGTGATGCCCCAGTTACGAAGATCGAAAGGATTTTGGGGAACTGCCCCTTGATCGAAAGAGGAGACACTTGGGGTGATGCCCCAGTTTGAGATGATTGAAGGTTGGTGGACTACCCCCTGACTGAAAGAGGAATCTGGGGAGATGCTCCAGTTAGAACATGATTGAAAGAACCTTGAGGTACTGCCCCTTGATTAAGAGAGTAGATCTGGGGTGATGCCCTAGTTAGGAAGATTGAAGGGATTTAGGGGAACCGCCCCTTGACTGGAAGAGAAGTCTGGGGAAATACCCCAATTTGAGCTGTTTAGTGATTCAGGATACCGTCTCTTGACTGGGAGAGAGATCTGGGGTCCACCGGGGATGTATGGCGGGCTTGCTGGAGGAGAGAAATCTGGGGGGTACCCCAGTTTGAGCTATTTTGGATGATTCGGGGTACTACTCCTTGATAGGGAGAGAGATCTGGGGTCCACCGGGGATATATGGCGGGCTTATTGGAGGAGAGAAATCTAGAGGGTGCCCCAGTTTGAGTTGCTTGGAAAGTGTAGTTCCATTGGGGAAGGATTTGGTGGTTCGGGGTACTGCCCCTTGATTAGGAATGGATTTGAGGTGATACTCAAGTTTTTTAGAAAGATTGAAAGATTTAGGGGTACTGCCCCTTGGCTGGGAAAGAAAAGAAACGGGGGAAGATGTCCCAGTTTGGAAAATTCGGCTGAAGGAGTTAGGGGTATTGCCCCTTGAATGGAGGAAGGATCTGGGGTGATACCCCAGTTTTTGGAAGGATTGGAAGATTTAGGGGTACTACCCCTAGGCTGGGAGAAGGATCTGGGGTCATGCCCCAGTTAGAGAGATTGAAGAAGCTAAGGGCGCTCCCCTTTGACAGAGAGAGACCTGGGGTGATGCCTTGGTTCAAACTTTTTGGGAGCGCAGGGTACTGCCCTTGGGTTGACAAAAGATAATGACCTGGGGGAGATGCCCCAGTTTGACATGATCGAAAGAGTCTTGGGGGAAACTGCCCCTTGACTAGGACAAAAGAAATATGGGGAGATGCCCTAGTTTAAGTTGCTTGGGAATTTGGGGGATTACCCTTTTGACTGGAAGAGAGAAATCTGGGGAGATGCCTTAGTTTTTTGGGAAAGACTGAAAGTTTCAGGGGTATCGCCCCTAGACAGGGAGGAATCTGGGGTGATTCCCCAGTTTTTGGAAATACTTAAAGTTTTAGGGGTACTGCCCCTTGACTGAAAGAGAGAAATCTACGGAGATGCCCAAGTTTGAGCCTTTTTTTTTGGAAATTCGGGGTACTACCCCTTGACTGGAAGAGAGAAATCTGGGGAGATGCCCCAGTTTGAGCTTTTTGTGAATTCAGGGGACTGCCCCTTGATTGAAAGAGAAGTCTGGGGAGATGCCCCAGTTTGAGCTTTTTGTGAATTCGGGGGACTGCCCCTTGATTGAAAGAGAAATCTGGGGAGATGCCCCAGTTTGGAAGATTGAAGGGATTTAGGGGAACCGCCCCTTGACTGGAAGAGAAGTCTGGGGAAATGCCCCAATTTGAGCTGTTTAGCGGGAGAAGTATTGCGAGTACTGGTTTAGGTAATAATGATCTCATCGGGGAAGATAAACCAACTAGAGCCTACTTCTGGAGTATTGTTCCATTTGGGAAGAAAGGTATGGTTGGGTTCTCATCTAATGGCCCTCGTGGTCTTGCTAGGGGAGGGTTGGATGATTCCATTTGGGAAAAGGAGTTCCGTCTGAAGCTATTCCTTAGGTGGTATTTCACCAGGCAATGGAATACACTAGACTATTGGAATGTACCAAGCTGACTTTTTGGAAACGTGCCCCCTAATATGCCTCATGAACGGGACAAAAACCTTGAGAAGATACTGACTCCGACTACGAGGTACGCAATGGAAACTCGGAAAGGCGCCGTGTTCAGCCAAAGACTGGTGTCCCATCCAGGGACTGAAAAGTGAAAGTTACCTTACTCGGCAATTAGAAGGTGCTGACAGCATTTGTTTGGCCATTAGATGGCGTTTTGTCCAATGATTTGATGGGTTATGAGAAGAAACTCGAGGAAAACCGGATTTAATGAGTGAGGATGAGATTGAGCTTTGGAGATTATTAGATATACCCTGGAAAGTGCCAGTTTTGGTGGTTGAGCCTTGACACATCTGCTTGTCACAACACCCTGCAAGAAAGGTTAGTGGTGCAAAGTAAAACAAATTAGAGCTTGAAGAGACTCCCAGCAAAACCACAATCCTTAGAGATTCGAGGTGACTCATGACTGAAATAGAGCAGATGAAGTAACCCTAGCTTTGGAAATGTGTCAGGCCCAGTCTTCATAATGATTACTTGAGGCAAGATCAGGTAACAAGAACTTCTTATCCTCACGACCTTAAATTTTCATTACCTTCTCATTTTATATATTAAGGGAAAACATATGTTTTATCAAATCAGGGAAAATCATAATACAAACACGTATAAAAAAAATAGGTGAAATTGTATTTATAAGTTGAGCAGGTATAGGAAAAGGGAAACCAAAGAAGCAAGTGGAGTCGTATGGGAAATATTAATAGTTGGGTAGAATAGGAATGATTTTACAGATCCTCTAATGAACTACTGAGAACAAAGTGTATCTCAATCCCACATCACGACTTTGAATTCACCATTTGACTCTACCTCTGAAAAGGTAGTCAGACCACGATTCTTGTGCCCTAACTTGGAATCAGACCATTCGCCATAAGAATCTTTAAATTACTCTGCCAAAATCTTGATCCCAATTTATTGCCTGAGCCGCCTATTCAGGTTTTCAGCTTACCAGGTTGCTCTAACTTTTGCCTAGGCTGCCCTTCCAGGTTTTCAGCCTAGCGAGCTTTTCTCTCCTTGTGATGTGTTTCACTCTTTTTTTTTTGTTTTCTTTTTGTTTTTTTTTTGTTTTTTTTTCTTTCTATTTTTTTTAAGGTTGTGTCCTTCACAACAAAGGTTTAAGCTGATTGACAATGAGCTTATTCGGTCTCTCTTGATTTAGTCTCATCCTGTGGGGGAATAGATGTTATTTCAAAGGTTTTCTCCAACACCATGTATCCAAGGGAACAGGGATGAGCCCTTTTCGGCACCAATAAGGGGGCTCATTCCGAGTCTTTATCTTTTTGTTCATTTTTTCATCTCTTTTTGTTATTGTTTTCTTCTTCTTCATTTTTTCTTCTTTTTTTTTTGAATGACCCCCTTGGTACCTTCGTCATGGTCTAGCCGTTTTATTTACCCTTAGCCAATGTGGCAAAGAACTATGATATTAAGGGTATCACAGTAGACCATTCCCTTGGTTACACTGGTATGAAAGAAATATCATTTTTGTCGCGTTCATAGCTTGATAACATTTATACCCCTATGTGGAAAAGTGATGGTTTGATCTATGAATCAGCTTGCCCTAATTGGTATATGCGTAGGACACCCACCTTGACTCCTTTTTTGTTGTTTTTTTTTAATCATCATTTTTGGCAGAGTATTTTTTTGACCATGTTTACATTTATGGGTCTTAGCAAGCCTTTGTCTAGCATTTCCTTGAAGGGTAGATATGCCATTATGGAGTCTGGCACTATGTAAACTTTTATGTCACCAGACTGAGCTACCATTATACTGTAACGTCTTCTAAGGCGACTCGATCGATTTTCCAGTTGTTTGTGAGTCCTCTTCACTCAGTGTGTTGACCTTGTCGAACGCTTTTGGATAGAGCTAGGTGACCCTTATCCAAACATCCTGGTTAATTCGGCCAAGGGACTTTCGTCTTTGGTATCCTCTTCGTCAGCGTGATCAACCGGGTGGTCAAAGTTATGAAATAGAATTGTGATCTCATTGTTCTCAGAAGGATCATTTTTGGATTGATGTGTTTTTTTTTGTATGATGGCAAAGAGAAGGAGAAAAATAAAAGAGAGCTAATGGATAAAGGGAAAGTTAAAACAAATAAGGGAAACAAGCAGAAACACTTTGAAATTTGACACGCATTCATTGAGAAAAACTTGAAATGATAAAAACATGCTTTTGCCCTTATTACATAAAATATCCCAATGCCTTAGGCATAGCGTTTGGGTTGGAAAGTCATCAAAACAAAATTTAAAGTCGTAAGGAGCTAGGTGGTCTCTTGGTCATGAACCTCTCCACCTGGTAGGCAAATCACAAAGCTTGCATCCTCTCTATGCCCCCAGTCCCTTTTTATCATACTGATCCCAGGATTCTTATGGTTAGACCTGGGGTTTATGATTATATTGGGATTCCCTTCCTGGAAATCTAGCCACTTGGCTTAAATCAGATCCCTCACTTTGAATTTTAAGGCATAACAATCCTCAGTAGAGTGCCCCAGGGCTCCAGCATGGTAATCACATCGGGTATTAGGATTATAACCTTTGGGGTAAGGATGAACCATTAGTTTCAATGGACAGGGTACTGTAAGGGAGTTACGGATAAGGTGAGGCAAAAGTTCTGTGTAGGTTATGGGGATGGGGTCGAACCGGACTGGTGTTTGACTATCAGTGGGTTTTATTGTGCTTCGGTCGGGATTAGGTGACTGAGTCTGCCCTAATGGAGGACAGTATGGCATGGGTTGTGGATGAGAGGGTTTAATAGCAGGCAAATGGGAGTGGGTAGTGTAACGCCCCGTCCGCTTTTCAGGAATGAACGACTCGCCCCACAGACCAACACGAGACCTTTCCAATGTGCTTTTGTCCTCACTCACACATTTCCTGAGAACTTTCCAGGAAGTCACCCATCCCAGAATTACTCCAAGTTAAGCACGCTTAACTTTGGAGTTCTTAAGTGATAGGCTACCGAAAAGGCTAATGCATTTGTTGGTATAGGTAGTACGAATTCATTTCTTTAAGCTATCCTCGACTGTATAGTCCCATACCTATACAGTCTTTGGATCCCTCTCATTCCGGTATGTATTCGATTCATTCATGTGTCCCTCCCACTGGAAGCCTGCCAGGAGCCGCTACTTGTCTGTGCCCATGCACCGACCATCACTCCCCGCCGTCAACAGTGCCCGGGATGTTATATTTTACCTTTCAGTCACTGAACAAATTGCACCTTTTACCTTTCAGTCGCCGAACAAATGGCACCTTTTACCTTCCGGTCGCCGAACAATGGCACCCTTTTACCTTCTAGTCGCCAAACAAATGGCACCCTTTTACCTTCCAGTCGCCGAACAAATGGCACCCTTTTACCTTCTAGTCGCCGAACAAATGGCACCTTTTACCTTCCAGTCGCTGAACAAATGGCACCCATTTTACCTTTCAGTCGCCGAACAAATCGCACCTTTTTTACCTTCCAGTCGCCGAACAAATGGCACCCTTTTACCTTCCAGTCGCCGAACAAATGGCACCTTTTACCTTTCCTGTCAAGCGAGAGGCAGCACCCTCACCTTTTACTTTTCCTGTCAGTCGAGAGGCAACACCCTCACCTTTTACTTTTCCTGTCAACCGAGAGGCAACACCCTCACCTTTTACTTTTCCTGCCAACCGAGAGGCAACACCCTCACCTTTTACTTTTCCTGTCAACCGAGAGGCAACACCCTCACTCTTTACTTTTCCTGTCAAGCGAGAGGCAGCACCCTCACCTTTTACTCTCTAGTCAACCGAGGGTCAAAAAAAACAAAAAAATAAAAACAAAAAAAACAAAAAAAAACAAAAAAACAAAAAAACAAAAACAAAAAAACAAAAACAAAAAACAAAAACAAAAAAACAAAAAAAAACAAAAAAACAAAAAAAAGAGAAGGAGAACAATAAAGCAAGAAGTCGGCATAACTTTGACAATGGTGTTCACGTCTTTACTCCTTTTCCATTTCAAAAGCAAGAAGAGATTTCATGCTTTTCTCATGGAAAAGGAGTAAAGAGGGGCATCTGTGAACACCTCTTTTGGTCCGAAGTGTAAGCTTAAGCGTGAACTAAGGAAAATTGAGAGCATTAGGGGCTTCTCGATTAAGCGAGACCTCCTCACGCTTGAGAGAGCTGCGCGCTTAAGCGTGCCAAGTTGGAAACAACGCTATGAGAAAGGGTATCAGTGAAGAATTTCCGAGTCCGACATTAATGAGTACTTCTCGGGCAGAGATATTTCTGAGAGAAGAAATGCCGAGTTGGATGTCTCTAAGTGAGGTATTTCCGAGTGGATTGCTTCCGAGAGATGTACTTCCGAGCGAAGAAAGGCTCTGACCTGGAATGAGCTTCTTTCGCCCAGAGACTCTCTGAAGTTCCATACTGCCAAGTGGGATATCTCCGAGTGAGGAATTTCTGAGTGGATTGCTTCCGAGAGAGGTACTTCCGAGCGAAGAAAGGCTCTGACCTGGAATGAACCTCTTTCGGGTAGACTCTCTCAAGTTCCAAATTTCTAAGTGGGTTGTCTCCGAGTGAGGTATTTCCGAGTGGGCTGCTTCTGAGGGAGTTACTTCCGAACGAAAAAAGGATCTGACTAGGAAAGAATACCTTTCGAGTGGACTCTCTCAAAGTTCCATATTTCTGAATGATCATTTCCGAGTAGGTTGTCTCCAAGTGAGACGTTGCCAAGTGGGTTGTCTCCGAGTGAGGTGTTTCTGAGTGGGTTGCTTCTAAGGGAAATACTTCCGAATGAAAAGCAAGTCTGATTTCAGATGAATATATCTGAGTGGATAATCCCTGACTGAAACCCGTCTGAATGAAAAGCAAGTCTGATTTCAGATGAATACATCTGAGTGAAGAATTCCCGATTGAAGTACCTCTGAGGGAAAAGAGATTCTGACCTTGGATGAGTGCTTTTTCTGGATAGAGATGTTTCCAAGCGAATCATCTCCGAGTGAATTGATTCTAAACGAAAAAGGCTCTAAACTTCGAAGGAGCACTTTTCGGGCAAAGATATACCCGAGTAGGGTGTCTCTGAATGAGATATTTCCGAGTGGGATGTCTTCGAGTGAGACATTTCTGAATGGGTCATTTTAAGGGAATTACTTCCAAGCAAAGAAAGGCTCAATGAATGAATACTTTTCGGGTGAAGATATATATATCCGAGTAAGGTTTCTCCGAATGGTTCAATTCCGAGAGAAGTACTTCTGAGCGAAGGAAGACTAATTTTGAATATTTCTCGGGTACAGAGATATACCCAAGTAGGGTGTCTCTAAGTAAGATATTTCCAAATGGACTATTTCAAGGGAATTATTTCCGAGCAAAGAAAGGCTCTATGAATGAATACTTTTCGAACAGACACATCTGAGTGGGGTGTCTCCGAGTGAATCATTTCCGAGTGGTTTACTTCCGAGAGATGTGCTTCCGGGTGAAGAAAACTTTGATTTCGAAGGAATACCTCTCGGACTGAGACATTCGAATGAAGAATTCCCGAGTAAATCAATTTTAAGTGAAAAATGGTTCTAACTTGTCGGCCAGAGATATAGCCAAGTGACATATTTTTCGAGGTGCCTCCGAGTGAGATGTTTCTGAGTGAGTCACTTTCGAAGGAAGAAAGGCTACGACTGAATGAATGCTTCAAGCAGTGACATTTCCGGATAAAGCACCTCTGAGTGAAGCAATTCCGAATGAAAAAAGGCTCTGATGAATACTCCTTGGAAAGATATTTCCGAGTCAATAATCTGTGAATTCAAGCCTTCACACCGAGTGTCAAGAGTTGGTTTTTTCACTCGGACTTTTATGTATGTAGGCACCTTTCTCGATCGGATCAATTTCCACCGAGAATGGATACAGACAGCGGTCCGGGCCATAAGAAGAACACCGGTCCCATGTGGCACCATTCGAGGAGTCCGTTTGCCCATGCTGACATGGAATCGTACCATCCAAGTTGATCCTTGAATTCTGGGGGGCCGCTGGCAACAGACAAAAATGAAAATAATAAAGAATTACCCACTAGCTGCCGTTCCCCCATAATTGTCAATGACCAGGCTGTTTCTCCATTACATACAATCGCACTATCCAAGTTGATTCTCTAATCCTGTGGGGCGGCTGATAACAAACAAAAATGAAAATAATAAATTATTCATCAGCTGTTGTTCCCCATAATTATTGGTGGCCAGGCTATCTTTGGGTTGTTCAAGCAATCAGCCAGCACTTGGATTTCTATAAATACCTCAATTGAAGATGCGCAAGGGGGCTAGCATCCCAAAAAATCAAAAAGACCCCTGAAAAGAAACTTTACTCCAGAATCCTGAATCTGAAGTAAAGAAACCTGTCCCCAACCCATATTTTCTTGTTTTCTTTGAGACAGAAGCACCAGTCTCGATGGATTTCAGAACCTCCTTGTCACTCTAAACTCCGTCCAGACCCTATACTGCTCACAACACCACTGAATCCTACACTGTTTCTCCATTAAATTACATTTTCACCATTATGTCCTATTCCGGAACCACACTATACTTCAGTTTATTCCACATTGGCTCCAATCCACAGTCTGGTTCCTCCCAAGTCCACACCACACCGGTTCTATTTTATCTTTTTTTTTATTGTTTATTCTCCTGCCAGATTTATAATTTTGTTGAACCTGTTCCCTTGTTCAAGTTTATTCCATTGAATTTCTTTTATTTTTCTTTGTAACTAATAATAACAACAAAAGAACTATGTGACCTGATTTCTCGAAAGCTTGAGAACACGTAGGAGCGGGAAACAGTTCCTGTCGGGCCCATCTTTCTTTATTTAATTTTTTTTAGAGTTTCCACTTTTGTCTTGTTACTAAAAGGAGGAGTGAGGTTAATTTGGACGAGACGTCCTGTTAATCTCATTTTTTTATAATATCTATTTTTTAAAAAAAGGGAAGAGCGAGATTAATTTAGACGAGACGTCCTGTTAATCTTATTTTTTTAATTTTTTTTTAAAAAAGGAAGGAGCGAGGTCAATTTGGATGAGAAGTCCTGTTAATCTCCTGTAAAAAAATTCTGTGTCTATTTTTATTTATTTTTATGCTTTGTCATTTCGCATTCTTTTTCTGAAAAAGTTAAAATAATTTTTGGGCTAATTATAATGCGCGCTATCATCTTGAGGTAACCGTTTTATAACGGACAGTTGCGAGGTGCTAATACCTTCCTCACCTGTAATTAGACTACCGAATTTAGAATTTTTACTTTTATAACCAGTGCTTTAATGAAAGGTTTTTCCGGTATTTTACCCTTAAAAAATATTGGTGGCGACTCCCTATTTTCTTTTTGAAAGGACTTCGAAAAACCCGTTTTTAATAATTTTTGAGGGTCGGCCTTCCCGCCGCGATCCCAGTTGTGACATTGTTATCTTGAATATTGCTTATACTCCTTAAGTGAATTTACTTGCCATATATTAAATGCTTACTATTTTGTCATGTGCTTAAATTGTTATTACTTGTGATTAAATTTGTCATTTTCGTTAAGCATAATTATTAAAGAATCAACTTCAAAAGCATTCCAAGTAAAATTTTTAATACTCAATTCACCCCCCATCTTGTGTAATTGAGGCCACTTGGTTAACATAGGCTTATAGGTTTTATTTGGGCCTTGCAAGGTCAAATAAGCCACTTTAGCGCCATGTACTCTCATTTTGGGCCATGTATAGGCCATACCTTTCTCCTTTAGCATCATTGGGCCTAGGAAGCATGGAGAAGCCCATTGAGAGTCTCCTTGGCTGAATTCCCTAGAGGCCTATATAAGGAGCTCTCCTTTGTAAATTCAACACACATTAATACATTTGATATTTTTCTATCACTTTGAGTGAGATTTTAGTGAGAGACTCTCTTCCTTCTCTCTAGGGTTGAGTGATCTTTTGTAAGCTCTTATCTAAGAAGGCTCTCTCCCTCCTTGGTGGCGAGATTCTAGGGAGTTATCTCCTTTAGGAGTGGCCTCTCATTCAACCATTTCCTTTCCTCCACACCTCTTTCTTCCTTTCACCCTTTCCTCTTGTTTTCCTCCTTCATTTTTGTTTAGAATCTTAGCCTTTTAGATCTCATAGAGTTTTGGTTGTCCATTAAAGAAGCTCCCTCTCTTGGCCATTGAAGGTTAGAAGAAGGAAAAAGATCCAAGATTCAACCCTCTTTTGGAAGACTTAAAGAATCTCCTACATCAAGTGGTATCATTGAGCCTTAGAGGTTCTTTATCTACTTTTTCTTCCTTTTAAGTTTTAGTTTTGAATATTGTTCTTGGCTGGTGGGTTTTCTTTTTCCATGTTTGTTTGTGTTTTGATGCCATGATATGATAGAAAAGCCATAAAAAGCTATTGTCTCTTTGAAGTTTTGTGTTAGTTCTTCTTGTCTTTCAATTTTTTTTGCATATTGTCTTTGTGATTTCGGTTTGGTATGTCTTCTTTGTGTTAGGGTTTTCAAAATTCAGATTTGGCACAAGTTAGTTTCGGTTTTAGTTTGTCAGTTTTGATTGTTAGAAGTTTGTTACTTGTTAGTCGAGAAGTTAGAGCCAACTAGGTGTGTCAAGTGCCTTTTGGAACCTCTTTCTTGTGTTCTAGAAAATTTGTTAATCCTACTTTAATGTGGAAATCCGTGTGGGAGGGAATGATTCAAGTATTTTGATTAACTCCCAAGAGGTTTCAATCTTTATGTGTTAGGAGGTCTCATTTTAAGACTCTCCAAAAGTTAGCTCATCTTAGGAGTGTTAGAAATCTATTCTTAGTTTTCATCTAGGCTTAATTTTGTTTTGAATGCACAATTAGGACATCTCATTTTCGGTTTTCATATTGTTGTATAAAAGAAAAGCTTGTCAAAAAGAATCATACACCTTCCACCATCTTTAGTGGAAGAAGGTTGCATTTTCCCTAAGCAAAAGAGTGACAATTGAACTTGGTAGAAGACTAGCTAGTGTATTCGGTGTTGTGATCTAAAATTGGTATTAGAATTACAAATCGTAAAAGGTAACAGAAAGAGAAAAGAAAGACAAAAGCCAAAAGAAAAAGAAAAAGAAAACCCTACATCTCAAAAGTAAGAAAGGGTATCAAAAAGAATTGAAAAAGACCTTTTTAGAAAAAGTTTCGAAAGTGAAACACCAAAGCATAAGTATAATTTTTGAAATTCCAAAACCATAAAGAAGTGAGTGCTAGTCATACTTTACTCAATTGAACTTGCTTGCTTAGTAGTGCAATTCTAGAGTCTCTAGGTCTAGGTGCTCTTAGCTTTATTCTTGCATCTTATTTTGTTTTTTGTCTTGTTTCGTCATCATCATCATTTTTGAAATTCCATTAGTGTAGCCTTTTATTCATTTGAACATTTATTGCTTTAGTGTCTTATCAATCAAAAATCCAAAAAGATTTCTATTTGAGTAGTTTTCTTCAAATTAGCCTTTTTAGTTTGTATTTAATTCTTCTTAAGTTTTGTCATCTTGAGTATTTCTTCCATTCAATCTCTTTGATAATTTCCTTCTCTATACCATTGAGGGTAGCATTTTGAGAACACTTGAGGTAAGAGTGTAAATTGCTTAAGTGAACTTGAACCAAAGAGAAAGGGTAAGAAATTGTGAAGATACACTTGAGAGACACACTTGTGACGTTTCAAATTTTTGTTCAATTTCCCTTAACAATTTTAGTTGGAGTTATTTCTTTTGTGTATTTTTCTAGGTAAGGTGGAGCTAATACATCAAGGGAAGAGCTTGAAGACATTGTAAAGGAAACAAAAGCCTTGTAACTAGTACAACATAGGGAAATTTTTAAATTCTTAGGTTTTATGTATTAGGTTTTGTCTTGTATTTTGGACACACTTTGGACATTGGACTTTGGATACTATTAACTTTTCATTTCCATTTGGTAATTTCTGCTAGATAGTAAAGCATATACATTTGGTTGTTAATTAATTAATTGTTAGTTAGTTAAGTAGTTAATTGGTTACAACTAGAAGTAGTTAGTTAGTTGTTGGTCTTAACTAATTTGGTTAGTTAGTTAGTAGTTGGAACTAATTCTAGTTAACCTAACTAAATCCCAACCAAATTTTAGTTAGCATAACCAATTCATAACTGAATTTTAGTTAAGAGGTTAAGTGGTTAGACTTAGTTACAACCATAATAACTAAATAACTAAATTTAGTTAGGGTTAGTTGGTGTTAGTTAGAGTTAGTTGGTTAGTTGAAACTAATTAGTTACTCTTAACTTCCCATAACCGAATTAGTTGTACGCTTATTAGGATTAGTTACTTGATTAGTTACAACCTAGGATTCTCATAAGGAACATAGGTTAAGACAACCTAGGTCTTGCATAACTAATCATAGTACTACATCCTAGGATACAACCTAGTACAAGACAACTTAGGTTCTTGTTTTCCCTTAGGAAAGAAACCTAGTACTTGTATTTTAGGATTGTTGTGTGTTTTCTAATACTTGCCTTGCATCAAGCATCCTCGACTAGTTTGATTACAACTTTGTTTTCCTTGTCTTGTTTTCTTTGATAGGGAAAATAAATCTATGCTTCATAACATAAGGCAAAGCTTGAATAACATCAACAATAGGTTAAATAACCTAGAGCATAATGAAAACCCTAGAGCTAGACATAAAAATCAAAGAAATGAAAGACACAACAATAGTGATAATGAGGATGAACCTAAACATAGAAGACACCATGAACATAAAAGAGATGACATAGGCTTAAGAGAGGTAAAACTTGAAATCCACCCATTTAATGGCAAGAGTGATGTTGAAGCTTATTTAGAGTGGGAGATGGGAGTTGAGCAATTGCTTAATTCTCATAAAATAAAAGAAGAATAAAAGGTTAGGATAGCCACTCTCTCATTCCAAAGCTATGCCTTAGTATGGTGGACCCAATTGTGTAAGGAGAGAAAGAAAGATAACTTCCCACAAATAGAGGATTGGTTAGACTTGAAAGCTTTATTAAGAAAATGTTATGTTCCTAATTACTATAGAGGGAAGCTATTAGCCAAGCTAAATAGACTCACCCAAGGGTCAAAGAGTGTAGAAGATTACTACAAAGCTCTAAAGATAGCCATGATTAGGGCAAACCTAGAAGAAGATGAGGAAACCTTAATGCATAGGTTCTTGCATGGCCTAAATAGGAACATCAAGAATAGAGTACAACTCCTTCCACATGTTGACATAGAAGAGTTATTACACCAATGTACTAAGGTAGAGAGCCAATATAAAGAGAGAGAAGCCTATAGTGGGGAAAATAAAGCCTATAAGTCTAAGTGGGTAAGTCAAGATAATAAGGGTAAGTTTGAGAGAAACCCTAGAGAGAGGGAAGTGGGCACTTCATCTTCCAAACCACAAAGTGAGTTGCATAAGAATGGCAAAATTTTTAGAAACCAAAGAGATAAGCATGAATCCACATCTAAACCACAATCCTCTAGATCATCTACCATAAAATGTTTTAAATGCCTTAGTAGACATCATATTGCTTCTGACTGTCCAACAAAAAGAACAATGGTTTTGGAAACTAATGGAACCTACTCAAGTTAATCAGAGTCTAATTCTGATTCTCACTCTTCAAGTGATGACTCAAGTAGTGATTCCTATGACACTGAGCATATTTTAGGGGATGATGGTGACCTTTACATGATTAGAAGATTGCTTGGTAATCATGTTAAGCTAGATGATACTATACAAAGAGAGAACATCTTTTATACAAGATGTTACATAAATGACAAACTATGTTCTCTCATTGTGGATAGTGGGAGTTGTACAAATGTTGTGAGCCAAAGACTAGTAAATAAGATGGTCTTAGAACTAATAGATCACCCTAGACCTTATAAGTTGTAATGGCGTAATGAAAAAAGGGAGATGTTAGTTAATAAGCAAGTCTTAATCAACTTCACCATAGGCACATATAATGATAAAGTCAATTGTGATATAGTAACTATGGAGGCAACTCATATACTTGTAGGAAGACCTTTGCAATTCGATAGGAAGGTCATCCATGAGGGGTTCCCTAACACCCTCACATTCAAACTAGATGGTAAGAAGATAGTTTTACACCCCCTAACTCCACAACAAGTAGCTAAAGATCAACTACAAATGAAGCTTAAAAGAGATAGAGAGTTAGGATCTTCTTCCTCTAATCATGTAGAAAAACATAAGAAAAACAAAAAAGAGGATAAAGGAAAAGGAGTTATCATCTATGATGACTCTAGAGCCAATTATTTGGCCAACAAACAAGATTTAAAACATGCTATGTTTTCACAAAAATAATGCTTGATCATGTATGCGAAAGATATTCCTAGCACTTCCTTGTGCTCTGTGGGCACTCCTCCTCCTTTGCCTAAAGGGATTCAAAACATCCTAAATGAATTTAAAGATCTCTTTCCAAAGGATATCCCAAAAGGCTTACCTCCTATTAGGTTAGGGGCATTGAACATCAAATAGATTTAATACCTGGTGCTAGCTTACCTAATAGGCCTGCATATAGATATAACCCTAAGGAAAGCCTTGAGATTGAAAAATAAGTGAATGAACAATTATCTAAGGGATAGATTAGAGAGAGCCTAAGCCTATGTGCCTTACCCGTTTTACTAGTTCCTAAGAAAAATGGTTCATGGAGAATGTGCACAGATTGTAGAGACATAAACAACATAACCATCAAGTATAGGCATCCAATACCTAGACTTGATGATATACTGGATGAACTTAGTGGTTCTACTATATTTTCCAAGATTGATCTTAAAAGTGGCTATCAACAAATAAGAATCAAAGAGGGAGATAAATGGAAAGCCGCTTTTAAAACCAAACTTAGACTATATGAGTGGTTAGTTATGCCCTTTGCCTTGACTAATGCACCAAGCATATTCATGAGGTTAATGAATCATGTTTTGAGGGAATTCATTGGGCATTTCGTTGTGGTCTACTTTGATGATATTTTGGTGTACTCAAAGGCCATGCCCTCTCATTTAAACTATCTAAAACAAGTGATGCTTACCTTAAGAACAAACAACCTCTATGCAAATTTTGAAAAATGTTCTTTTGGCTTGGATAGCATTGTATTCCTTGGATTCATAGTGAGTTCTAAAGGTGTTGAAGTTGATCACTCTAAAGTGAAGGTAATCCAAGATTGGCCAATACCTAAAAATGTGAGTGAGGTTAGAAGTTTCCATGGTCTAGCAAGTTTCCATAGGAGATTTGTGAAAGATTTCTCTACCTTAGCCTCCCCCCTAAATGAATTGGTGAAAAAGAATGTTCCTTTTATATGGGGCCAAGGTAAGAGAAAGCCTTTCTAGATCTCAAGGAGAAGCTCACTCATGCTCCAATTTTAGCACTTCCAAATTTTTCAAAAACCTTTGAGCTTGAGTGTGATGCTTCAAATGTGGGAATAGGAGCTGTTCTATTACAAGAAGGTCACCCCATTGCTTTCTTTAGTGAAAAGCTTAATGGGGAAACTCTCAACTATCCCACATATGACAAAGAATTTTATGCATTAATTAGAGCCCTACAAACTTGGGAACATTACTTGACCCCAAAAGAGTTTGTTATACATGGTGATCACCAATCACTAAAATTCATTAAGGGGCAACATAAGTTAAATAAAAGACATGCTAAGTGAGTTGAGTACTTGGAACAATTTCCATATGTCATCAAGTACAAAAATGGAAAATCTAATACTATAGCTGATGCTTTATCAAGAAGGTATTCTTTACTTACCTCTCTTAGAGCCAAAGTTATTGGACTTGATGAGATTAGGCCTTTGTACCCAAGTAATATTGATTTTTCAAACATTTTCAACTCATCTTCCACTTCTTCATCTCATAAAGACTTCTACATTTTAGATGGCTACCTCTTTAAAGCCAATAGACTTTGCATTCCTAGGAGCTCTTTGAGAGATCTTTTGCTTAGAGAAAGCCATGAAGGAGGCTTGATGGGCCACTTTGGAAGAGATAAAACCTTGTCGTTATTGCATGAACACTTCTATTGGCCATAGATGAAAAAAGATGTTCAAAAATATTGTGCTAGGTGTACTGTGTGTAGGAAGGCTAAATCCAAACTTTCACCTAGTGACTTATATACTCCCTTGCCAACACCTAGTGCACCTTGGATTGATATATCTATGGACTTTGTGTTAGGCTTACCTAAGACCCAAAGGGGAATGGATTCTATCTTTGTGGTAGTGGATAGGTTTAGTAAGATGGCTCACTTCATCCCTTGTCATAAGGTAGATGATGCTAGTCATATTGCTAAACTATTCTTTAATGAAATTGTAAGACTTCATGGTGTTCCTAAAACCATAATTTCTGATAGGGACACCAAATTCCTAAGCCACTTTTGGAAAACTCTTTGGTCAAGGCTAGGAACAAAACTTCTCTTTTCCATCACTTGTCATCCTCAAATGGATGGACAAACAGAGGTAGTAAACAGGACCCTTTCTCAACTTCTTAGGGTCTTAGTGAATAAAACTATTAAGTCTTGGGATAAGTGTTTACCCTGTATTGAATTTGCATATAATAGGGAACAACATTCAATAACCAAGCATAGTCCATTTGAGGTTGTGTATGGTTTTAATCCTCTCACTCCATTGGACCCTTTGCCTATTGAGGTGTCTAACTCTGTCCTTCATATGGATGGAGGGCAAAGGCCAAATTTATCAAAGATTTTCATGAGAAGGTTAAAAACTAAAATAAAAATGAACATTATGCTCGTTGTACTAATAAGAAAAGAAAGGAAGTGACCTTTGAGGTTGGAGATTGGGTTTGGCTACATCTTAGAAAGGAAAGATTTCCAAACTTGAGAAAATTGAAACTCAACCCTAGAGGTAATGGCCCTTTTCAAATAATCAAGAAAATGAATAATAATGCTTATGTCCTTGATTTTCCAGGAGAATATGGTGTGAGTGCTTCTTTCAATATCTCTGATTTATCTCTTTTTGACTTGGATGAAGAGGGTGATGCCTTAGATTTAAGGAGAAGTCCTTTTGAAGAGGGGGAGCATAATGAGGACAAACAAAGGGAGGACCCTTGTGTTTGAATATGATTACAGGTTCAAGGATTTTGATAATGACAAAGGAATTTTGAAGAATATCTTATAAAAATAATATTCAGCATCAGACCTGTAAAAATAGCGTATCTAATCGATTAGAGAGACAGGGCTAATCGATTACAGAGCTTCTGACTTGTAAATAATTGATTACACCAGTATGCTAATCGATTACCAACATCAAAAATTAGATCAAATGTATTAGGCATATATGCTAATCGATTACAGGACGTCATCCAATCGATTACCAAGCTATTGAAACAACACTAATCGATTACATGGGTGTGCTAATCGATTACCAAGATCAAGAATTGAATTAAATGCATCAGGTGCTATGGCTAATCGATTACTGGGCAAGATCTAATCGATTACTAGAGTTCTGACTTTAAGCTAATCGATTAAATGGTGAATACTAATTGATTACAGCATGAACTGGACTGAAAAATTTGAAGTGTAATCGATTACAGCTCGAGGCGTAATCGATTACGATAGTGGGAAAACACATTTTAGTGGGGAAACCAGCTCATTTTTTCACCATTTCTCAGATGCCCACTACATGCAACGGCTAGGAAGATCTTGGCACTCCCTCTAGCTCTATAAATGGGTTTCCAAACTCAAGCACAAAGAAGAGAACAACAAGGAACAAAAGGAAATCAATTCTACAATCATTCTTGGTGCTTAGTGAATTTTTACTCTTGTATATTCTGAGATTTCATTTGTATATCCTCTCTTGTTGAGAGTTAGAATTTGTGTGAGCTATCACTTGCTTATCCACTCTTTTGAGAGAGTATTTTTGCTTGTAAACACAAATATCAAACACCAAAGCTCACTCTAGGTTGAGTGGTTACAAAGGTTGGGGTTCAACCTTTGGGATATTGTGAGATTGAGAGATTGGGTGGGTTGCCCTTGTACTTGTAAGGATTGGGTTCTTGAGTGTGGGACACTAGGAAGCCGTAATTGCTCAAAGTTGTTTCTCTAATCTACAATAGTGGAAATCCTCTAAGTGGGTTGCTTAGAGGCGAGACGTACACCGGGTTGGTGGAACTCGTTAAATCGGTTTGCAATCTCTTCTCCCTTACTCTTTTACTTTCATATATTGCTCTTGATCGATTTGTGTTGGTTGATTGTGGTTTGCATATTTTAGCTTGCTTGATTTGGTCAATATTGGATATTGCACACCAAGTGTTTGATAATTTGTCTAAGCTATTTAAACCTTGTTGTGCATTGCATATCTCCTTAAACTAAACTTATTTTGAATAATATTATAAACTTGTGATAAAATAATCAAGTTTAAGGACATTCCAAGCAAAGTTTTAAAAACTCAATTCACCCTCCCCCCTCTTGAGTATTGAGGCCACTTGAATAACAACCCTCACACTACCCTAGATAAAGGACTTGAAGCTTACAAGGGTCCCCTCATAAGGGCAAAGTCAAAGAAAGTCAAAGAGAGCATCCATAAAGCATTACTTTCCTACCTCTCTTTGCTTAGTGGGCCCAAGCCCAATGAGGACACCTTGAGGATCTACTCACACTTTTCTTGTAATATAGTTCCTCGTTAGATTCTCTAGGCTTATAGGTTTTATTTGGGCCTTGCAAGGTCACTTTGGGCCATGTATAGGCCATACCTTTCTCCTTTAGCATCATTGGGCCTAGGAAGAATGGAGAAGCCCATTGAGAGTCTCCTTGGCTGAATTCCCTAGAGGCCTATATAAGGAGCTCTCCTTTGTAAATTTAACACACATTAATGCATTTGAGATTTTTCTATCACTTTGAGTGAGATTTTAGTGAGAGACTCTATTCCTTCTCTCTAGGATTGAGTGATCTTTTACAAGCTCTTATCCAAGAAGGCTCTCTCCCTCCTTGGAGAGGAGATTCTAGGGAGTTATCTCCTCTAGGAATGGCCTCCCATTCAACCATATCCTTTCCTTCATCATTCCTCCACACCTCTTCCTTTCTTTCACCCTTTCCTCTTATTTTCCTCCTCCATTTTCATTTAGAATCCTAGTCTTTTGGATCTTATAGAGTTTCGGTTGTCCATTCAAAAAGCTTCCTCTCTTGGCCATTGAAGGTTAGAAGAAGGAAAAATATCCAAGATCCAACCCTCTTTTGGGAGACTTGAAGAATCTCCTACATCAGTTAACCTAGTGTTGATGTTATTTAGGCTATCCATTATATTATGGAGAAGAGATTTGTTTTCCCTATCACTAGAAGACGTGGTTTAAGGTTTGTCAAAGAAAATAAGACAAGGCAAACAAAGTTGTAAACAAACTAGTCGAGGATGCTTATGCAAAACAAGAATAAGAATTCAAACAAGAATCCTAAGAATCAAGTATTAGGTTTCTACCTAAGGGAACAAGAATCTAAGTTGTCTTGTACTAGGTTAGAGCCTAGGTTGTATTACTATGATTAGTTATGCAAGCCCTAGGTTGTCTTTGTTTATGTTCTTTATGAGAATCCTAGGTTGTAACTAACCAAGTAACTAACCCTAGAGAAGGTTCACAAATTCAGTTGGGAAGTTAGAAATAACAAATTTAGTTTCAACCAACTAACTCTAACTAACCCTAACTCAAATTAGTTATTTAGTTATTATGGTTGTAACTAACTCTAACCACTCTAACTACTAACTAAATGCAGTCATGGAATTAGTTATGCCAACTAGAATTCGGTTGCAATTAGTTAGGTTAACTAGAATTAGTTCTAACTACTAATTAACTAACCAAATTAGTTAAAACCAAAACTAACTAACTACTTCTAGTTATAACCAATTAACTAATTAACCAACTAACAACTAACTAGTTAATAAACAAATTCAAATGCTCTATGCTAATTTCAAAATTACCCACAAGAAATTGAAGATTTATAGAGTCCAAAGTCCAAAGTCCAATTTGTGTCAAAAATACAAGACAAAAAGCCTACTACAATTTTCTAAGAATTCAAAAATTTTCCTAAGCTTCTAATTAATACAAAGTTTTTGCTTTCTTTACAATGGTCTTCAAAGTCTTCACTTGGGATGTAGAAGCTCCACATCACCTACAAACGACACAAACAAAGACTCCAAACGAAATTTAGTTAAGAAAACTAACACCAAATTTAAAACCTCTCAAGTGTATCCCTTCTCTTAGGAGTCAAGAGACTAAGGCAATTTCCACACCAATCTTAAGTGTCTCAAGATGCTACCCTCCTTGGTATTGAGTAAAGGTATCTTGAATATGAAAGGAAGACAACTCAAAAGACAAAACTCAAGAATTGAATCAAGACAAAACTAAAAATGGTAAATTTGAAGAAGCTACTCAAATGGAGTGTTTTTGGATTTTTGATTATGACAAGACCAAAACAAGAAAAGCTCAAATGAATAAAGCTACACTACTTGGAATTTTGAAATTTGATGATGAGACAAAACAAGACAAACAACAAATTAAAATGCAAGAACAAAGGCTAAGGTAGCACTAAGCCTGGAGACTTTAGAGTTGCAACTACTAAGCAAGCAAGTTTAATTGAAAATATGTTATGAATTAACTATTAGTCACTTCTTTTATGGATTTGGAATTTTGAAAATTGACTAATGCTTTGGTGTCTTACTTTTCAAACTTTTTGTTAAAGAGGTCTACTTTCACACTTTTTATTTTGCTACCCTTTTACTTAATTTTGAGATGTAGGGTTTTTTTTTCTTTTGGCTTTTGCATTACTTTTCTCTTTTCTATCCTTTTACAATTTTTTAACACTAACACCAACTATCTAGTCCAAAACCAAATTCAACAAGCTAGCTTTACCAAGTTCAATTGTCACTCTTTTGCTTAGGGAAAGATGCAACCTTCTTCCACTATAATGAACGGAAGGCTAGTGATTCTTTTTGACAAATTTTTTTTCTACAATCACAATATGCAAACCGAAAAAAAAGATATACCTAATGTGCTTGAATATAAAAATAAACCTAGAAGAGAAACTAAGAGTAGATTTCTAAGAACCTAAAAAATGAGTTAACTTTGGAGAGCCTTAAAGTGAGGCCTCCTAACACACAAGAATTGGAACCTTTTTTAGAGTTACTAAAAGATGACAATAGTAACTCAACCACACAGTTTTGCACTTCTACAAGTTGAATCAAAACAAAATTTCTAGAACACAAGAAAAGGTTCCAAAAGGCACAACAACACACCTACTTGGCTCTAACATTTAACATAATAACAAGTACACTAAAGACTCAAAAACGAATCAATAAATGTGCCAAACTCAGAATTCTAAACACAAACTAAGGTATATGATATCACAAAACTAGACTCTACAAATTCAAGATGCAAAATTTGAAGAAAAAATGACATAACATACAAAGAACTTCACAATTTATGTTTTTTCTACTTTTATCATGGCAACAAGATGATTATGACATGAAATAAAATGAACAACCAGCCAGCAAAAAGAATTGAAACCGAAATGAAAAAGGAAGAAGAAGTAAGAAAAGAACCTCCAAGGCTCAAGTGATACCAAATGATGTAGGAGAATCTTCAAGACTCCTTAGAAGGGGTTGGATCTAGGTCCTCTTCCTTCTTCAACCTCCAAAGCAATATGGATTTCTTCTTCTTCAAAAGGAAACCGAAACAAAAAGATGAAAAGGTCTAAGGATGAGGATGGAAATTGATGGAAAGGAAGGAAGGAAATGGTGGAAGAAAAGTAGAAAGGAAGGAGAAAGGTTAAGGAAATGGAATGAATGCATTAGAGGCCACTTCCAAGGAATGGAAGATAACTCCACTCGCCACCAAGGGAGAGAGAGACCCCTTGGATAAGAGCTTGCAAAATCCACTCTAATCCTAGAGAGAAGGAGGAGAATCTCTTACTAAATTTGCACTAAAAAGTGTCTAAATCTCAAAAATGAATTAATGTGTGAATTTTACAAAGGAAAGCTCCCTTATATAGCCTAAGGAGAATTAAGCCATGGGATGCTAGTTGGGCTTCCATCATGGATCCTAAGCCTAATTATGCTAAATGAGAAGGAGATGGCCCATACGTGGCCCAAAAGAGAGTACATGGCCCTATAGTGACCAAATTAACCTATTAAGGTCCAAATAAAACCTAAATCACTAAAGAATCTATTTATGATTTATATTACATGATGTGTACAAATAAATCCTCAAAGTGTTTTCATTGGGCTTGGGCCCATTAAGAAAAGAAAGGAAGAAAGATAAGGCCTTGTGGATGGTCTCTTTGGCCTTTATAGACTTGGCCCTTGTTAGGGGACCCTTGTAAGCCTCCAAACCTTTGTCCAAGGTTTTGTGAGGATCTTCCCATGTTGTGTCCTCATTCTCTCTCCAGAGAGGAATCATGGTTGAGAGCTCAAGTATTCTCCTTACTACCTAATTACTTCAGGCCTAAGGTTTTAGGTGAACAATTAGGGTTCATTCTCTTAATTTCATATTAGGTTTCAGTGTACATGATCACCTAAGGAATTATGGTTTATTTGCATTAAGATTAGCATTAATCACCTAAGGAATTGGGGATTAGTCATCTGTGAAGTTGTGCATGCTGTAATATTAGGGGATTACATTTCACTCATTGAGTTTTAACTAAAATTAATTTCTGAAGCTAATTCCAACCTATTCTTAAACCAGTGTTTCATTTTATTAATTGCATTTAGATTTTGAAATTGCATTCTGAAAAGCACAAAAATATTAAATCAGAAACTTAAATAAAATTTTCATGAATTGTCCACACCTCTTGCTTGGTTCAGCTAGCATCAGTCCTTGGTTATGGTAATTACTATAATCCCTGTGGGAATGATACAAAATATATTACTTTTTAACGATTGGTGCGCTTTCCATAAAAATCATCATCTGATGAAAATGCATCAACCGCATGAAGTTAATTATCCCACTCATGACTCAGTTGGTGGTGGTTGTGTTTGCCTTGAAAATTTGGCGTCATTACCTTTGTGGCTCAAGGTTTGTGGTCTTTAGTAATCACAAAAGCTTGAAAAATGATCAGAAGGAATTAAATATGCGTTAAAGAAGATGGATGAAGTTCTTGAAGAACTATGATATTGAGTTGAAGTATCATTTAAGAAAGGCTAATATGGTTGCGGATGATCTTAGCAGGAAATCCTTGTATATGTCAGCTATGATGGTCAAGGAATTTGAATTGATTAAAGAGTTTCATAATTTGAATGTCAGGACTGAAATTTAATCCTCAAAGAAAATGTGTTTTGCTACTTTAAAGATATGCAATGAATTTTTTGATCTTGTGAAAAGGAAGCAAATAGATAATGATTATCTAAATTAGATGAGGAAATCCCAGGAGGATAGGAAGAACTTATTCCTTGTTGGGGGTGTGATGGTATATGGCGTGTGAAAGGCCATGTGTATGTACTTTTCTCTAATGATTTGAGGAGCACAGTGCTCGAAGAGGCTCACAAAAGTATCTTTAGCATCCATCCTGGTGCAACTAAAATGTACTAAGATGTGAAAAAGAACTTTTGGTGGCCCGAATTGAAGTAGAATATTGCTAACTATGTGGCTCTGTGCCTTGTATGTCAGAAGTTAAAAGTGGAGCATCAGAGACCTTCTGGTACCTTGAGACCCCTTAATATTCCAGTTTGGAAGTGGGATGCTATTATTATGGACTTTGTGTCTGGATTGCCAAAGACAAGATCTAACTGTGATATAATCTGAGTGATTATGGATCATTTAGCAAAGAGTGTGTATTTTCTACCGATTAGCATGAAGAGTTCCTTCCAAAATCTGGCGCAACTGTATATTAAGGAGATAGTGAGACTCCATGGAATGCCATCTAGTATTGTTTTAGATAGAGACCCATGTTTTACCTCCCGATTTTGGGGGAGCTTGCATGAAGCAATGGGTTCTAAATTGAAGTTGAGTTTGGCGTATCACCCTTAGTCTTGAGGACTTGTTGCGCGCATGTGCCTTGGATCCTGGTGGTTCATAGGAGAAATATTTTCCTCTGATCAAGTTCACTTATAATAACAACTTTTATTCTAGTATTGTTATGACATCGTATGAGGCGTTGTATGGAAGAAATTGTAGGACTCCTTTATGTTGGAATAAATTTGGTGAGAATTTGGCTTTAGGGCCTGATATTATTGAGGAGACCACTGAACAAATCATGATGATCCAAGAGAAAATAAAGATTGCTCAGGACCGGTAGAAAAGTTATTATGATAGGAGGAGGAAGCCACTTGAATTTCAAGTTGGCGACCATGTATTTCTATGGGTTTCTCGTGATAAAGGTGTTAGTAGGGCTTTGAAGAGTAAAAAGTTAAGTCCTAGATTTATTGGTCCCTATGAGATCTTTGAGCAAATTGGTGAAGTTACTTATCGTATTGCTTTACCTCCTCATTTGACGAATCTTCACAATGTGTTCCATATTTCTCAGTTGAGAAAATATGTACCTGACCCCTCTCATGTACTCAGTGTTGATGATGTGGAAGTTAGGGATGATCTGACTGTCCTTCCTGTCTCGGCTAAGATTGTTGGATGTTCTGTCAAAAGATTACGAAACAAGTTGGTTCCACTTATACTGGTGACTTGGAGACATGGAAATGAAAGTACTATTACTTGGGAACGTGAGGATGATATGCGAAAACGGTATCCAAATATATCCGAATCAGGTATGTCAAATTTTGAGGAAGAAATTTCTTTTTAGGTGGATGGATTGTAACATCCCGAATTTCAGGAAAATAAATTATTAGAGTGAAATTAATTAATTATTTAATGTCTGAAGTTAGTGGAGTAATTAATTAAATATTAATTATAATTTATCAGTGAAATAAAATTTACTAAAATCAAATGATTTAATAGAAAGTATGGGACCCATTAAATAATTTTGGGCATTTGATGGGTCTAGAATGATAAGATAAATATCGTGGTTATGATGGTATATTCAAAATAATTTTTGGTGTTGAGGAGATAATTACTCGTACACGGCGTATAATAATAAACAGTGAAACTACAAATGAAATAGAATTTAAGAAAAATGCAAATTCCATTCCTTTCCCTTTCAAATTGTCGCACACTCATTCCCTCTCCCTTTACACTCTTTTGTCCAAAGGATAAAGGGGTTTAGTTGACCAAAAGGCAAAAGCGAAAAGGTGTATGCAATACTCATTGGGTAATACCCAATTTTACATGATTTTCCTTTCTTCCCCTCAAATTTTTTACACATTCTTCTGCCTCCCCATCTCTTCTTCATTTTTCATCTTATTTCTCTTCCTCTTAGGCAAAACTGTCCATCACCTCACCATAGCCATCTCTTGTAAAAATTAAACACAAACTTATAATCCATGAAGCTCTAATGGGACATTGAACCAAATCTTTGGGTGTTTCCTCTTCTTCCCTCTCTATTTCATTTTCCATATAGGCTTGGAGAAGAGGTAAGTGTTCTTGGAATTTAATGGTTTGTCTTGGTGGTTTTAAGGTTGTTAGAGCTTGATAATGTAGAATTAATTGTTATTATGATGAGAAAATACATGTGGAACCCAAACCCTAGGTTAGAAGACCATTGGGATTTGTTGTAATTGTTGATGATGATTTGAATATAATGTTGTTAGCTTGAGGATGCTTGAAATGGTGCATGAAAGTGGTTAAAATTGATGTTTGGTAAATTAAGTGAAAACCCTAAGATTTATGGAATTAGGGCTTTCGGTAAAACTTGAGAAAATTGAAATTTAATTGCCATAGAAATGTTTTTTATATGGAAATGCATTTTTGAATGAATAATAATAAATGATGGGTTGGACTTTAAGAGGCCAAAGAAGGATGTTAGTGTTCTAAGTGTTGGAATTGATGGTAGGGTATTTTAGTAGTAATGGTATGAATAGGATTGATATAAGGTGTTTAAGACATTGAAACCCACTAAGGATGATCGGTATGAAGTTTGGTGTGTGTTAGTGACTTGGGTGTTATATTGTAGCCATTTAATTATAGAGAATTTTAGTTAATGGGAAGGAATTCCCGAAACCTAATAAAATGAGGAAATAAAGCCTATAAATATTTACAACATGATAAGAATCATGTATATACATTTATTTGCATATCAAGAATTAAGAATGTTGTTTGAATGAGTGATTGATTTGGTCCTACATTTATCTAATATAGGGTTTGACAATTCTAGTGAGGCGGGACCATCTAACCCGGTGGAATACTTCTCTTGAGGTAGAAGAGGAGTATATTTTCTAAATGCATGATTCAATTATGTATTGATAATGTATATGTTGGTGCATACTTATATATTTGTCTTGAATGGATGTGTTACTTCCTATTATGAAGTTGTATGAAATTGAATCTTGTTGTTGGTTTAATTTTAGATTAGTAAATATGCTGATGTTATACATTTGAAGTATACTTATTGATATTCCCTCTTGATTTCTATCTGTGGATTGATATTGATGAGACTCCATGGCTATTATATTGTGAACAATGTGAATTTATGCCTTAGAGATTATGTGACAAATTGTAGGCCTTGGTAAGTACTATAATTAGTTGCATGTCACTAACTATTATATTAAGTGTAAAATGTACCCTTAACTGAGAGGGTGAGAGATTCTTGAGAAGTTGAGGCTAGCATATGCATTCTTGCATTTCATGGCATGCATGGCATATCATATTGTGTTGTATTGAGATCTTGCGGGATCTTGTGAAAAAGAAACTTTATACAGGGGATAAATATTTAAATGATTATACGTGGTTGTGATCACTTGACATATTGAAATAATAGAGGTCTTGCGGGATCTTTGGAAAAGGACCCTTGTAGGGGGTAAATAATTAAGCGACTATACGTGGTTGAAATTACTTGATAAATTATGTACAAGTGTATTATGAATAAATGTTTCAAATCGGATCCATTGCATATGTATTTCTTAGTGTGACATATGCATTAGCTATAGGAACATGGCATTTAAATTGGAGATGGCCAAGAAAAATGGTAGCCTATTGAGAGTGTAAAATAAAAGATGAAATCGCACTTATTGGATAATAACTAATTATGTTATTGTTGTTAGCGTTGTCTTTTGATATGCTCGTGGAATGTGATAATGTTATGATTTAGTGACATGAATCTATTTTGTAGTACCATTGTTATTAGAGATTGTATATATGTATTTATATGCCCAATGGAGATCGATATGAATTGTGACATTGTTATTGTATTGAAACTTGTTGATAGGAGAATATAATTGGTTGTACTCATATAATTATATTATCACAATTTGTTTGATTGTTCATTATTGAGAAAGTATGCTCACTCTATATGTTTTTTGTTTTTAGCTCTTGAGTTGTAGGGCGTGATGATGGAGTGATACTTTTTGGAAGAAATAAGGTATAGTGTGAAGAAAGGGATGACTTGATGCATTGGCCGACATGCTTTTGGATTAATCGACTATGCATATTTCTTTCAACATTGTTGTATATGGCATTTGTTTTGTATAGCTATACTATTGTTTAATGTCTTATAAGTATGATGATGATTGGATATTGATTACTTAACATTTTAGGATGTTGGTTGATACATTAGGATCATTTGAAATGAACTTGTGATCATTTTATATCACAAAGTGATGTATGATGATGCATGATATTGAATTTTGAAACCTAGTTAATGGTTTTAAGTTATGAATGGTAAATGGCCTTGCCAATATTGTATAAATATGAATTTGATAGCCATTAAGATGGCATTGATATTTATGTCCAGGGCTAACTCATGGATAGGTGAAATATCAGACTTGATAGATTGTGATTCAATGTTGGTGCATGATTTATTCATGGTTTGATGATTCATTTGATGAATGGATTTGATGTAAAAAGGTATTGATGAGTTTGTGATGTCCCTTACATGTTTTGTACCCTATTATAAGTGGTTCTTGATAAAAAATAAGACCCAAAAAGGCTAGGCATTGTATAATATAAGGTCCCAAGGCATGGTATGATTTAAAAATGGTATTTGAAGGATCAGGGAGTAATCCATGACCAGTAGGAAATTCCTATGGCTAGTAGATAATTCTGTCCATAAAACTATGCAATTAGGGACATGGAAATAGTGCATTCCACGGCTAGTGGGAATTTCCCATGGCCAGCGGAATGTTCTGTTTTGAAAATATGAAATTCTGGGCATTGTGGCAGTGTGTTCCATAGCCAATAGGAATTTCCCACTGCTAGTGGAATGGTCCCACAGCCAGTAGAATGCCCAGATGGGTTTTTCGCGCATTCTCTTGCCATGGTCTTGTGCCTCCTGGTCCTCTATGCCTAGTACTTCAATCCTTTATCCTTTATTACTTGTTGTACACCCCTTTGACATGTTTTCCTTAATCAAATGCATACGCTTCCAATTACCTTTAATAAATACCTTGTGTTTTTCTTTGGACCTGTTCTCATATCTACTCTTGCTCTTGGATTAACTTACATGTTCCACAAACACTTGTATGGTGATTATGTAAGTGATTGCCCTAAGTAGATGTTTATTTAAATTATACACCTTCGCATATCGTCATATATGAGATAGGTCTTTAAAAAGTCTGGGGTTAATTGTTAAAGTTTTTATTTGTGGTGTTCTTTTTTCAACAATTATTTAAATCACGAAAAAAATTATCCTCATTTTTAATATTTAAATAATAATATCATGAATATCGTTTATCAGATTAAGAGTGCCACATTTGGCCTACTATGAGCTGGGTTTAGTAGGTCGAGCCAAAAAAGCTTCGTTTAAAAAATGAGCCATTTTTTCAACCTGGCTCACCTAAAATCCACCTCAAGCTGGGTTGGCTCACGAGTTACAACCCATTTTGATGCCTCTAATTAAAATCGAGTTTATTTTTAAAGACTATGGAGAAACTAAAAATTATTTTAGACTCTAAGATTTATTAATAACACACATCAAGCCCTTTAATTAATAAAGTCTGTTTAAATGTTATTTAACTCTTCTACTTAAGTGTTTCAAAATACAAAGTCTATGATGAAAGAGTTGAAATTCAAAGGGGGAGTCCATCAATTTCAAGCAACCAAGTTTGTATGGGACTCATTTAGATTTGTTTAACTTTGTTCCAGACTTAAGTCTGTATTGAAGACAACGCTCAAAGGAAGTTTTCCTGGGTGTGTATGCCCCAGACTTGGGTCTGTTGAGTCACATGCTCCAAACAAATTATCCTACAAACTCAACATCCTTCTCTCACATCATCATCCATTCAAGCTTCAAGACTTCAGACTCAGACTCAGACTCATTCTTCGAAGAGCAGCTCTTTAATTCCATATCTTTTTATGCAAGGCTATTTCAATTCAAAACTCCTTCAGGCTGTCAAAGTTTGTTCCTATCACAAAAATAAACAAGGCAAATTCTCTTAAAGAAACAAAGGCTTGCATGGGAAGAAATTGATGAATCTACTCTAAACATTTCATAAAGCTGTCAACGCACTATGCTTAAGTCAGAAGGCTTCAACAGGTCAAACAAGATGCTATGTGTCTTACGTTAGACGAAAGAAAACAAAAGGAGACTTGTTATTCGCACGATTTGAGGCAACCTGTTTTCATGAAATTCTCGTCTATCGACTAAGCAGACCTTGTCCTCTTCTCTTCTCCCATGCTCTAATGGATCCAAACGGCCACTTTTCACCAAGAAACAATAACACTTGTTAAAGATACCAAAGTGAAAAGGCTCAGTCTTTGCATTATAAATATTGAAGATTCAAAACCAAAAAAAAATATAGAACTTGAATACATATTTTATAAATATTGCTACTTGTAGTCTCTCTTTGTTTTTCAGCACAACCTTTGTTGTACTATCTCTCATAAATCTCTTTGTACTTTGATAGGTCTGGTGTGTTACCAGATGATAAGTCTTGAAAAGACTTATTTATTAGTATTATTTTTAATTATATTTTAATAATTTAAGTATCAAATTAATTATTATTTTATTCATTTAGTAATTAATTAGAAATTTTAGTTATTTAGTCAAATAATAAAATATTATAGTATTTTTAAGTAATTAGTGATGTATTTATTAATTTAGTCTAGTGAAAGGAAATTGTCATTTCAGGTGTTGTCACTGAGTCACCCAGCGTGCCCATGCTGGAAGCCAGCGCAAGCACGCCCAATGTGCCTGCACCAAACAGAAACCACGCATACCAACGCTTCCACCAGCGTGTCAGTGCAATCCACCAGCGTGCCTACACCCAGACCCAACATAGGTACGCCCATGAGCCTATCAACACCTACTAATCACTCTTACCTATGCATAACCATGCCCAATCACCAGCGTGTGTACACCCAAGGCTAATCACCATCAGACCCAACACCAGACCACCAGCGTACCCATACTGAGAACCAGCGTACCTACGCCCAAGGTACGCTCACCATCAGACCCTGATCCCAGAAGCCCGGCGTGCCCACGCCCAACTACAACGTGCCTACGCCTAGTGACCGGTCCACTTAGTTTTTGTTTTATTTTCTGAATTGCAATTGTGTAAATTTATTAACTTAAGTTAGTTATTTATTTTGTATCTCTTAATTAATTGTATTATCTGTAATTATTTAATTTAGGATTTTTAGTGAGACTAGGAAAGCTATATATAGCTTTATTATGAACGATCAAAAAACTAATATTCACAATATAATTTCACTTCTCAAATTTCTTTCATCTCTCTAGGTCTTCTCTCTCTAAATTTTCTCATCCCTAACCTCTATTCTCTGTATCCATTTTCGTTTTCCTCTATGAGTGCTTAATTCCCTAGGATTGGGATTGATTAAAGCTGCAATCAAGCTAAGATTCAATTGATTAGAGTTGAGGATTCAACTGAAGTAAGTTCTAAACATTGGAATTGTTGGATTACACCTCTTGGATCGGGAAATCCAAGCCTTATTCAGAGGCAATTACTAGAGAGGAATCATGGTCAGAGCTTAAGATTACACTTCCTGACCTAGTTGTTTCATGCCTAAGGAATTAGGTTAATAGCTAGGGTTCCCGATAATTTCCTAATTGGCTTGAACATGAACTGATGCCTAAGGAATTAGGATTATTTTGTGTTGAGTTAGAATAATTACCTAAGGAATTAGGATTTATTCATCTGTGAGATTGAACCATGCTTTAATTGAATCTGAAACTATTGTCATGAGGATTTAAGTGAAGTTGTATGCTGAGGTTAATTCCAATCTGTGTGTTTAGTATAGATTAATTGCTGACTTAATTCTACTTGTGACACTACTATATGAAAATTCACAAAAACAATATAAAATTTAGAAAACTGCAAGACTTTATTGGCTTTGTTGTAAGGTTCAGCTAAAGACTCTTCAAGATTGTGGTACCTAACGCAATCCTTATGAGAACGATACAAATATATTACTTTTTAACGATTGATGTGCTTGCTAGAAAATTCATCATATAATTAAAATGCATCAAGTTAATGGCGTCGTTGTCGGGGATTATTGATTAATATCAACAATCTTGGGGAGCTGCTAGACTAAACCATTTTTTTTAGTTTCTATAATTTTTGTTAGTTGTTAGTGAATTTTGTTGTAGGAGTAGGACTTTGTTAAGTGCTGCTTGAATTGTTGTTAGTTATTACTACTGTTTTGATTTTTGTTGTTAGTTGTTAGCACTAACCGTTGTAGTAGTTTTGTTTGTGTTTAGTTGTTACATGTTTGTTGTTTGTAGTTGTTTTGGAAAGTGAAAAGTTACAGGTGATGGATCTTGATGACACCTTAGCGGAGTTTCTTCAATATTCACAAACATTATGCATAAAGCATGTGGAGGAGATACAACCAATTGAGGAAGAACCATTAGAGTTAGAAAGAATTTTGATTCAATTCATGGAGTTCACTTAACCGGCCTCAGAAATTTTGATAATGCAATCATGAACATTCAAAATCAAGTAGATTTTATTATAGAGAAAATGGCCGAAGAGAAAAGAAATACAGAGGTTGTACGAAGAGAAGACCAACATGAAGAGCCATAGGATGATGATGTTGGTCCCAATAAAGAAATTAAGTTTAGGGAAGAAAGAGACCAGCTGGAAAACATCTATGATGAAAAATACAACAAAATGGATGAATTTGAACTTGAGGTTAATGTTGAGATTATGAAGTAGAAAAAGAAAAGGAATATAAGGAAGTTTAGGGGAAACTTAGTAAAGAGAATTTGATTGATGAAGTTTGCTATAAACCAAACCTTAAGGATCTGGACATCTTTCTTTTCCTCAAAGGTTCTTGGTGAAATATACTCCTAAAGTAGAAGTTGATGTGTCACTCATTGCCTTATTTGAAGAATGCAAGGATGAAAGCAAATCGGACAATATTTCTGAATTGGAAGAAGATATATCCAGCGAGGCATTCTTCAATGATTGGAATGAAGAAGATTGGTTCGATGAAGAAGAGCAGGAACTATCATTGGGTAATTACTTTGACGAAGCAAGTGTTTAAGTAGTCCAAATTGAAGAAATGAAAGCAGAAGCCATTAAGGAAGTTGAAACTCAGTTATATACTATTGTTGAGAAAGAAGTGATAGAAGAGGTAGACATCTCAGCTGAGATGGAAACCATATTTTGGCAACACAATAATGATACTGAAATTTGGTTGGATCCAAGTATGAATACGGAGAAAAAAATAGAGGTTCATGCACTAGAAGAATTAATATGTTTAGATGTTGAGGATACAAAAAAAGAAGAAATTCAGCCATGGCATGAGGAATGTGTACTAGTGGTGACTACTGCAGCTATGGAAACCACAAGGAAATGGGAATCATTAAGTCAAGAAGAACATTACTTGTGGCATAAAAAGATGAAGGCTAACACAAAACAGAAAAAGAAAATGAGTGAAGAAAAGAAAAAGAAGAAAAAGCAGAAAGATTGGACAAAGAAAAACAATAAGAAAGTTGTGTGGAGCTTGAGCCTCAAACACAACAATGAGAAAGTTGGATCCAAAAGACAAAGAGTCTATGGTCATAGGTAATAGGATCCTGGGGGATGAGCCTAAGTTTGTTTTTCTTATACATAAATAAAGTAGTGAGAAACGTTTTGAAAAAAATAGAGTTTGAGAAAAAAAGAAAAAGAAAAGAAAAGTCATTTTCAGGATCACTCAAGAGACCAGCGTACTTACGCTTACCAGCGAGCATGCCCACACGTAAAGTTAGCACCTTTTCAGGATGCATTCCAAAACTTAAGCGTCAGTACGTTAGGAAGCTAGCATCCCTACGCCCATATGCTGACCCTTGCATCTACCTTGGCCTGAAAATCAGTGTTTTGATGCTCCAAAGTTGTGTTCTTACGCCCATCCTCTTCCTTTAACAAAGACCCACCAGCGTATCAAGCTCTACACCATTCCTCTCTCACTATTCAAGTAATTTCAATTCCTTTATTTGAAAAGAAGTATACATAAATAAATTTTAGTTGTGTTCTGTATTTCATACCATTGTACAGCACCCATTTTTCAGTGTGTTTCAATGTGGTTTCATTGTTATTTTCAATTCCTTGTAAATAATTCCATTTCCACCACAAACGAACTAACCATTCACCTCACCACAGGTAACAAAGGGAAGTGCTTTATCTCTATCCTTAATGTCACACCTCGATTTTCCAGACTTGAATTTTGATGTAATCAAGATAATTAAATAATAAAAATACGAGTAAATTTTTTGCGTTTGAAATAATTTCAAAACACCACTACGACTACATCAAAACTCGAACCACAGAAAACCAAAGGGTGAGATTTGATAATCTATAACTGGATCGTCAAATAGTTTTCCTATAACGGTATACAAAATAACAGAGTTTACGGTGGAAGAAGGATGTGTATACCGGGCTTACGCCTAGTCCCATATATGAGGATATAAGGAAAGGCTCGGCAAAGCATGCAACGATATATCTAAAGCCTAACAGACAACCATCATCTTTTCATATAATTTCATGAACATACAAAGCCTAAGATATATACATATACATATCTATATGGTCATATATCATACATCTCCAATATTCATATTTTATAATTGACCATATTCAATTCAACCTTCAAATCATATATGTCCTTTACTTATTCATGCCTAAGAGGATTACATAATCATCATTTTATATTCATCAGATGGGTAGAAATTCATTATCCCAAATATTAATACATCACCCATATATATATATAATTCACAATTCATCCATCAATATCAGTAAGTAACAATATCACAATATCCATTTTATACACAACTTATTAAATTACAAACGTTGCCGGCCAAGGCATTCTGTTACCACTATTTACTTTCCCAAAAACTTTACTTTATAAACATCCTCGTCCTATGATATTCCTGCATCAATACTAAAAAGTAGACCACATGGGAGACTGAGTTATACATTTCGAATGACAATATGAATACAATTGAAATTATATGTATATGCATATCAACATCATGTATGTTTTGCTATACATATCAATGGTCATCTTAAATTGTTAATTCAACAACATATACATATTTCATATTCATTAATCAGGTCATAGCAAAGTAGGCATATACACATCTATCACAACACCACCATGGGCCAACATCATTATCATCAATCATATATAATTATGCCCTTCACTATATTGGACCATAACATACACATCATCATATTTAGTATCGTTTCGTTGTATTCATATCACTCATTAATTTTACGTGGTCTTTTAGGTACTCAATTACCCATCTCATCAACACCATACCACAATCTCAATCATCATTAATCATCATCATCTTCTGGCATATCTCCATGCTATATGCAAATGCTCTTATGGCTAATGCATATGCACAATGGAATAGACAATAAATGCAGATCTGACTATGGGAATAAACACCAAATTGTGGGTCAAGCATGATCACATACCATGCCCCTACTGCGGTAGTATAATGTGTACACATATATCATAATGCATGCATAATCACCAATTTTTACTTGTACCAAACCACATCGCCCATAATGCAACACCTGGCCATTTTCACCATGATCGCGATAAACAACATAATCAACAATATAAGGTGTTACGGGCCGGCCATATCTCATATCATGGCGGCTGTGATCCAATGGACCACCGGGGTCACCTTTTCATCAAGAGCCACCCCCCACAAGGGTTGGCACATGTAGCTCCCCGTAGCAATACATGGGTGGCTTCGTGACTTACACACCAAGTCATAGGGGAAATAACAGATTGTTCATCCACTGAGCCACCCTCCCACTAGGTCGGCCAAGGGAACTCCCCTAACGTTCCAACATCGGCGGCTATGATATGCCATGGATGTAATGCAATGCAAATCAAATGCATTTCTCACACTGTGCATCCTAAATGCCAGTCATCAATCATCATCATCATCATAATCACTAACACCACCACACACACCTTAGTGGATTTTATCATTGTTGGTTTTAGCCATTGTTTTTCAAGTTTTATATGTGGCATTTTTATTTCAATATATCATTTATTATACATGCAAGTCAACATTTGCAATCAACCACAATGGCATCACAAACATCACAAATCATCATTAACATTCATTAATCCTTCATCAATATCACCACAAAATCAGTTAGTGGATTTTCATATCATTATTCATTACCCTTCATTCATATCCCACTCTTGGTGGAGAACCTTTATGTTTTCATCACTTATTATGGATATAACATATTTTCCCAATGTTTCAATCAATGTTAAACGCCACTACGTCATGCCATCATTAAATACCCCTTATACATTCCTTCAGGTACCTCATAATATAAGGAAAGGGTTAAATATCAGCCAAAACAAAGAAGATAACATAAAATTTCACACTGGCAACTCGCTCAAGTGAGACCCATACTCCCTTGAGCAAGATTAACATAGCTCGCTTGGATGAGCCCCTTCACGTATAAGCGAAAGGCTTCCAGCAGCGTATCCATGCTCGCTCGCTTGAGCAAGATTTCCCTTCACCTGGCCACTCGCTTGAGTGAGTAGAGTTTAGCATCAGACCCTTCGTGCGTGCTCAAGCGAGTCACGCTCGCTTGGGCGAAAATTATCTAGTACCTTATTCCAGGCTCGCTCACTTAAGCGAGACCTAACATGCCTTACCACTCGCTTAAGCGAGATCCATCCAGAACCATTTTCCATCTCACTCGCTCAAGCGCGGCCATGCCCACTTGAGCGAGATTCGTCCAGTAGCGCACCCTTCTATTTTGCACATGTCTCGCATGAGTGAGACCTCTTCTCACCTGAGCTGAATTGGGCCAGAGGCCACCCCTCTGATACAGGGGACTCTCGCTTGAGCGAGATCATCAGTACATGCCCAAAACTTAAGTTTTTCACTCCATATCACATAACCATATCCATCATATGTAAAATTGGCCTAATTCATTATTATACACATAGTAAATCACACCTTTGGACCCGATTCAACAAGCCATACCTCTCCATTTTTATTCTAATTCATCAACTACATAAGAAGGATTCCTAAACCATTTTTCATCACAACCACACATATCATTGTGCATAATTATCATAACTACTACTTCACAACTTAAATAATTTATCTATTCACAAATTTTCGTTAACAAATAATTCATGCCCAACAAAGGGACAACCCAATACATATCATCATCGCATATATATATATATATATATATATATGCATCTCCATAACATTCAATAAAGGCTAAGCCATCATTCATCACATCATCAATATAGCATTTAACATATTCGTGGCAAGGCAATGCATGAGCTCATACATATACATAATTCAACAATTATGCACTCATGCAATTTGAAATGTAAACTCCTCTCCTACCTCGAGAGAAGAACCACAATGCAATTGCTCTGATTATTCCGCATCATCGTCGGAATTACAATCTACACGTTACACATATGCATTTCATATAATCAATAAGCCATTCCAAGGCACCATCATAATTTCAAACAATATAAATATGTCTCAAGGGTCAACATCAAGTCCTAGACTTGTTGAGACACCAATTCATACCATTACCTTAGGTTTCGGGAATTCCTTTCCCAAAATCATGATTCTCTAAATCTTAAGGGCTAACTATACCCAATAACATCATCACCTCTTATCCATAAGTCTTCCAAATCATCTTATGAATCACTCAACTATCATCATAATTTATTCAAACTCATTATAAGCCTCTTGGCTCCATTCAAGACCATCATCAATCAACAATTTATAAATGGCATATATCAAGGCCTATTACTTCATCAAGTCAAGTATCTATTTCCTTAATCCACTCACAAGGGTGTTCAACCATTATTATCATCATCATAAATATCAACACTCAAGGGAATCAACTCCTCTAATTTCCTACATACTTTTACACATATATCTCTCAATCCACAAGATTGAAACCTCAATAATCAACACCAATGCTTCTAAACTTCATCTCTTTATATAAAATCATTCTAAGGCATCAAAATCATTAAAGCCATCAATTTAGCTAAAATCCCCAAATTACCATAATTAGGGTTTTCCATCAAACTACTAAACCAACAACTTTAACCCATTGTAAAACCCATATAAAAACTATAACCATCCTCATTACATAACATCAAGTCATATTCAAGGATCATATATCCATTGTTCAAACCTAGGGTTTTCATCATTTTCTTTAAACCCACAAAACCCAACACCAATCTTTCAAGCTTAAGCATCATTAAAATTTATCAATGGGCAAAAGGAGTTAGAAGTCTTACCTCCAATGCCAAGCTTAGGAAAAACGAAATGGGAGTGAAGAAGAAGAGGAAGATGATCCATGCAAGCTTCCATGCTCCATAAGTGCTCCATAAATCCCAACTTAGTTTTGATTGTTACTAAAAATGAAAATGGGTATAATGGTGGATGTTTTGATGGAGAAGAATAGAAGAAGAAGAAAAAAAAAGAAGGAAAAAGTAGAGAATGGTGAGAAGAAGTAGGCCACCGAAAATGAGGGAGAAGAGTGAGAAATGTATAAAATTTGGACATTGTCCATTGTGTCTTAGAACCCCATATCCATTGGGTAATAGCATGAAAAGTGGCATAAAAGATAGAGGAAGTAGATGGCTGAATTGGAGAAGAGAAAGTGGAATTTTTAGTTTTCTTTTAATTCCATTGGGTTCGTAATTTCCCTGTTTAATAATATATGTCGAGTCTAATTAATTATTTCCTTAACACTAAAAATTATTTCAGCTATATCACCATAACCACAATAATTTTCTAAACATTCTAGACCCATCAATTATTTAATTTGACCAAGTGGGTCCCACATCATCTGTTAAATCACCCGGTTCTGGTAATTCTTAATTTACCGATAATTCACCTCTAATGTCTAATAAAATCTCCCATAATTATTGGACAATAATTAATCAATCATTATTATCTAATGATTTTATTTTCGTTAAAATCTGGGATGTTACACTTAATATTTTGAAAACTGAAAACATCTTAGATATATAACTAGGCTGTTAGTATTATGAATTAATTTCAAACTTTCACATCCCAAATGCTAAGATAGCTTATCTGGGGCAGTACTTCATCATAATTGCATCTTTGTGCTGGTTTTGTTGGAAATATTTTGCCATGTTTGCCATGCTTTGATTATAGTGTACTTGTGATTGCCTAGGATAATAATTTAAAATCAATGCAATGCTTTAAGTTTGGGGATATGATACTTGATGCTTACCTTAGTATATTGTGAGACTTATGCCTAAATTTTATTGTGGGTGTGCTTGCTTAGCAACAATGTGGCAGAACTTGCCTCTTTCCTTGCTTATGTAGAATGTGATTGGCACTTGGAAATAATAAAGGCCCTATTTCTAATTATTAACTAGAGCCAAATATAGCCTACCTTATGCATATTTATTCATTGACCTTAATTATTGAGCCTGAGACTTTTCTTCAATAATAATACCTACATTACAAGCCTTAATTTTATGAGAAAAACCATATTAGTACGTCGTCGTTGCCTCCGTCGCTAAGTATTTTTAATTTCCCTCTATGTATTTCACCTTCCCTCCTATTTTTTTGTTAACCAGCGACGGGACCTTCCCATTGCTAAAAATACAAGAGCCCTTAGCAGCGGACAACTGTCGTTGCTAATATTATTTGGTTTCCCTTTAAGTTTTTGGCTTTCCCTCCAATTTTTTTATTCAGGTAGTGACAGTTGCGTGGTCGTTTGTACAAAAGCAGGTAAGTCCTCGCTACTTATATAGGTAACTAATAGCGATGGGTGAGTTCTGTCGCCACAAATATAGATAACCAATAACGACGACTATTTTTGTCGTTGCTGGTTTTGTACCCTTCCTTCAAGTCTTTCATCTTCCCTCATTTTTTTTATTACATCAGCGATGGCCGTTGTGTTTGTCGTAAACCTGACAGGTAACGTACAACGACAGATCTTTCCATCGTAATTTTTTCTATTGCTAAGTCTTTTAATCTTATTCAAGCTCCCCCTCTCCTCCCAAATCAATTGCCCTAGTTTCCTTGATTCTTCCTCTCTCTGGCCGAGTTTACCTGATTCTTCCACTCTCGCGTCTTTCATCTCTCATCTCTGGTGGCTCAGGAACTCTTCTATCTCTCGTCTCTGGCGGCTCAGGAACTCCTTCTTCTCTCGTCTTCAACGGCTCACGAACCAACTCTCTAGTCTCTCATCTCTCATCTCTGGTGGCTCACAAGGTTCACTCTCACTCATTCTCTCATCCTTTCCTCTGTGTTACATGTTTCTGAATATATGTATGTTTTTTATATACATATTATGGGTTCTATATATGTTTCCATGAATTAGTTATGTTGTCCCTCATGAAATCTAAACATATATACACACTAACATATTGTCCCTCATGCAATCTGCATATATACACACCATAAATATGAATTGGTCATGTTTTAAGTGATGGAGTCCTCAATCTGACAACCAAAATAAAAAGAATTATAAGTTTAGAAGACAAATATTTTATCAATTTTGAAATTGAGAAAAGATTCAATGAGAAATTTGCTATTCTTTCACTATAGCTCCAAATTGTCTTTCTTGTTGTCCATAGATGAAGAGGTACGTACCAGAACCAACTTCAAACTAGTTGCCTTATACCAAACCAAAATGATTTTAGTAAAGCTTAACCAACTTCAAAATTAATTGCCTTATACCTAGTATCGATGTTGATGGCAATGAGTCTAAGTGTAACATCCTAAATTTTATATAAATGATTAAATATGAGGAATAAATGGTAAATAATTATACGTGGGTTAATAACTATCCCAAAAATATTGAATTAATTAAATTGAGATTTATCAGAGTTTTTTATAATTTATTGAGGCTTTAAGAGTTAAAATTATACCAGGTTAAAATATGGGTGTTGGACCAAGTATCTCCGATTGAGATGCCATTGCTTAGGGCTATTAAGAATATTATTGGGAATCCCAATCTATATTCGAAATAATTTTTAGATACAGTATTGAGCCCGAATGGAGATCCTGTTTGTCATAAAACGGAGGAGTTTTAATGAGAGTCAAAGTTTTAACTCTAATTTCCTTACTCCCTCTTTACTCTCACATATTTTCTCCTTCCAAAAAGGTAAGACACTCTTTTCTTCTTCTTCCTTATTTCTTCTCTTCATCTTTTCCCTAAAATCCCTAAAGGGTGGTGTGCTCTTCTCCCTCATTTTTGTTTTTCTCCATGGAGCTTGAAGAAGATTATGTTTGATGGAAACTATCCTTCTTCTCCTCTTATTTTCATCACTCATTCCCCCTCTCTTGGAAGCTCACTTATTTCTTGGCTTGAGGTAAGTTTCTCACTATTTTGTTGAGCTTATACCATTGGTTATGAGTTTATTTGTTGGGAGAGTGTGAAATATGTGTGGGTTATGGAATGGGAGCCATTTTTATGCAAAACCCTAAGATGGGGTGTGAGAAATATATGTTTTTGTGTGGGTGTAAAGGGATACACGAAAATGGCACATGATGGAGTAGGAAATAATGAGTATAAGTGGTGGTTATTGAATTTTTATGGAAACCCTAACTTTAGGAATTTGGGGAAAATATGAAATGTTAGTAGGAAATATGTTTAATGATGTTAGGGAATGATGTTGATGAGGAAGAATGGTTATTGATGATAATTTATGAATATTAGTAATGGTTGTTGAGTTTTGATTAAAACCCTAGAGATTGGGATTTGGGGCTTTATGGCAAATCTTGAAAACATGGTGATAGCTTGGTGTTAGAGTGATTTGGTATATAGGAATGAGCTTTTAAGTGTGTGACATTGATCATTGATGACAAGGATATATGAAACCAAGAGAATTGTGATAATAGCTCTAAGTTATTAAGTGTGTTAAAGTTGTTATCTTGTTATGAGGAGCTTGAACAATGAGAATATGGGAAATGATAGTTATTGGATTTTAAAGGATCTTGACCCTAAGCTTTGGGACTATATATGTTGTGGTTATGAGGGGTTAGTGAAATAAGAGTGTGACTTGGTGAGGTCTTAGACCATTTTTTGGGCTATTTGAATTTGTTGATTAATTATGGTTATTTGAGGATAAGATCGCTATATTGAATTTTGAGTGATAACGATGGCAAATGGATGATTTATATGATGATTGGATGTATTATGAATAAGGAATGTGATCTTGTTGTTGTTGGGTGTGGTTAGCCCCTTTGAGATTTAGAGAATCATGGTTTTAGGAAAGGAATTCCCAAAACCTAACACAATGCTATGAATTAGTGTTTTAGCAAGTCTAGGACTTGATATTAAGCTTTATGATAAGCTAGCAATTGTTTAGATTTATGATGGTGCCTTGTGATGGCTCATTAATTGAATACATGTGTATTTATATGTGTTGATAGAAAATTCTATTCCGGACAATGTGGCAGAACTTTCAGAGCATGCAAATCGTTGCGGTTCTTCTCTCAAGGTAGGAGAGGACTTTACATTTCAATTGCATAAGTTAAGTAATTGATGATGAATGTATATGATTTATACTTATGTTTGCCTTGCCATAATTATTTAAATGATGATTAATATTGTGATGGATGATAAGCTTGGCAATTTGTTGAATGTTTGGGAATTGTATATATATAAGATAATAACGAATATTTAGTGGTCCCTTTTAATGGGCATGATTCAATGGTTCAATGGAAATCAATGGATGGATGGATTGTTCAAATTGTTATGTTGTGTTTATGGTGTTATGCATAATTGAGGAACTAATAGGGCTATATTGAGTTTTATCATGTTTGGATGCCATAAAATAGTTCCAATAGTGTCTATGCATGATTTAAAACTTGTAGGAATTGGAATGGGCCAATTCCATTGAGAATAGGCCCTTGAGTTGCACAAAAGTTCCTCAAAATAGGTAAAATGCATTTATGCACATAAGTCTCTCATCTTTGGGAATTTTTTAGTGTGGCCAGTGGCCACACGTCACAAATAATATATATAAGTTGTTAATAAAATTTGGTGGGCATTGGAATTCGTATGAAAAAGTTAGGGGGATTAGAAGTTCAAAAATATGGTATTTTCTGCATAAAAGGGGTTTGTGCTGTCATGAATCGATTCAAAACAGTGTTTAAATCGATTCAAAGGATACTGGATGGGCTTGAATTGAATCATATAAAGGCTTGAATTGATTCAAGACTCACTGGATTTACTGTTCCTCAATTTCAACATGCTTGAATCGATTCATACGGGGTTTGAATCGATTCAAGACCCTCTGTTTCCACTGTTTTGAGCCCCCGGCATGTATGAATCAATTCATGGGGGTGTTAATCGATTCCTCACTCTCTGTTTGTCAATTTTTGGACTTCAAGCATGCATTAATCGATTCATGCAAATCTTGAATCAATTCATGGCCCTGTTATGGCCACTATTATTATGTTTTTCCAACTACTGTAATCCTTTTGCTATTTTTGGCCTGTTTGGGCATCTTAATGACACTTTGGCCTTTGACTTCTTCATGAAAATTATAGATAATTATGTTTGGAGGTGTGAAAATTGGTCTTCCTTTAATTGGAGTTTTATAACTCTCATTAGGTGTAAAACATCAGACCCACTGCATGGTAAAACTTAAATTTAACAGGGTTTTGAACCCAACTTTTTATGGTTATCAAATTGGGACTTATAGGTGATATTTGTGACATGTCCCATTATTTTTAAGACTAAAAAGGAACTTCCCTTATATATCTTAATGTTGAAATTTTTCATGAGCTTAATAGTATCCAAACCCCTTTATTATGTAAAAATAAGAGATTGTATTAGGGGTATATGATGATGGTGTGTCTTGGTGGTATTTGATATTGATTGAGACATTGGAAAACATGTATGTACCTATGATATGTTATGAAAACATGTATGTACAACACTAATGATATGATATGATGTTTGGTAATGACAAGTTAAATGATATGGTTGTATGACACACCCTTGCATGATGATGATACTAATGAGGGGATGATTTCATGACAAATGTATTTATTGTAAATCGATGAATCGAAGATGATATCGATAATAATGATGGATGATGTTATTGATCATTTCCTTGAATAAAGGATGATTGTTATTATTGATGATTGTTGAATTCCATTGTGATGAATACAAGTGTGATCTTGTGTATGTGTGGTTTGAATTATATTGATGAATTGTTGTAATGTCATGCTAATATACGAAACAATGGTAATGATCAATGAGAGGAAAACCCACTAAGAAATTATATGGTGATGTTGATGAATGTTATTGATGATATTGGTGCCATTGTGATTGTTGCAAGTATTGACTTGCATGTATGAAATAAAATGTGTTGAAATGAAATGCCACATCTAAAGCTTGAGAACAATGGCTAAAACCAACGATGTTAAAATCCACTAAAAGATTGTATGGTGGTGTTGGTGTTGATGATGATGATGATTGATGAGTGGCATGATAGGATGCATAGTGTGAGAATACATTGATTGGCATTTGCATCCATGGCATATCATACGCTGTCTATGTGGAATGTTAGGGGTTCCAATAGGCAGGCCCAGTGGGAGGGCGATCCGATACACGGGTAAATTGCTGTTGTTCCCTAGTGATTCTGGGAATCACGAAGCTACCCTTAGATTGGTGGCGAGGCATCATTTCAAGCTTAATGTATTTCAATTGAAGTTTAGTTTTCATGCATTCTCAGAGTTCTTTTTTACATTATTAATTAATAATTATTTATGGCCTCACTGTACCAACTTACCCTGACCCCTCATTATACAACAGTGTTGTCAAGGTTGTTGCTCCCTGCCCCATTCCTTCTAAGGCGTCTTCTCACCCTTTGGCTTCTCCCTTTCTTTCTCAACCTGAGGTGACTATACAATGGGCTTGCTTCGTGTAACCATGGCTTTCAAGTGCATCTTGAGACTCCCCCAAAAGTAAGGGTAAATTTTTCGCGAATTTAATGTTATTAATTTATGAAAAATATGAGTGATGAAGCTATCATCCAATACCCTGGATCTATGCAACCTATCTCATATATGAAGATATGAGAAGGTATCAGAGTACACAATAGATGTTCATGTAGTACCATTACGATCCCAATTCATATAGTCGATAAATCCATGTACAAATTAAAGGTCCTAATCGATTACGGGATACGAACTAATCGATTATCACTCCATAATCGATTACAGAGTAAAAGGTAATCGATTACAGAGCTCCTAGAAATGGCACAATGAATCAGGTGTTATAACTAATCGATTACAACTTTCAGAATAATCGATTACATTGTCCCTGTTGGGTCAATAATCGATTATTCTATCAACCCTAATCGATTACAAGGTTCCTGGAATTCATGTAATGCATCATACATCCCACCTAATCGATTACAGGGACAATTCTAATCAATTACAGGACTTCGAGTAGTTGATAATCGATTACAGCACTCAGTGTAATCGATTACCTTAAAAACAGAGGCCCTATAATCGATTAGATCAGCAGGACTAATCGATTACACCCTGCCTTATGTAGAAATTATGCAGATTTTATAAGGAAAATGAACTTCACAACTACCAAAACCTATTCAAACGATATCAGAATGCCACCAAATTTTAACACAAGCTAAAACACATTATTTGTGACGTGTGGCAACTGGCCGCACTTGAAAATTCCTAAAAATGAGTAATTTATGCGTATAAGCATGATTATCCCATTTTAAGGCATTTTGAGGTAACCAATGGGTCTACTTTTGGCAAAATGGATCCATTCCATTTCCCACAAACCACAATTGACATACTTAAGCTGTTGCATTCCATCCATCGCATCAAAACCTCATAAATCATCATTTGACCATACTAGTTCCTAGCTCATGCATTAAAACAACTATACAAAGTTTCCAACACATATCCCAAAAGGCTATAATTCATGATTCTCAACATTCATTCATCAAATTGGCTGTGATTTAAACATCACAATGGTATTATACCTTACCAAAGGTCATTAATGAAAATGATCCATGCACACAAGGTCTCATTTTCCCACATGACCCCAAAATCATCATTTACCATATCAAGATTACAAAATTGGGCATATATGCACCATGTACCATACAAAGTAAAAACACGCCGGCCAAGGCTCTCCCTTTTCCATTCCATATTTACCTTCTTCAAACTCGGCCTCCAAAATGGTAGGATTTACATCATACCTACATCAAACTTAAAAATTGCAACGAGGAGGTGAGTAACAAAATCTAAATGAATCAAAGTCATACATTATGACGAAATACATGTATACTTGTTTATATACCACACCTCTCAGAATATCATACATCATTTATATACTATACTATTCAAAACCATATATCACGTTCTCAAGTATACACCCACAATCATATTCATTCAAATCACTGAATACACCCATAGGGTTAGTATCACACTCTTTTCCCTTTTTAGTTCTCATTCATTCTTCGCCACTATAGGCTATCAACTAGGCATATCTCCGGCTATATGCAAATGCGCTTAAAGCTAATGCATATGCACAAGGAATTCTAATCAAACAATGCGGATCCGACTGTGGGATTACAACATCATATCAATTGGTGGGATAGGCATAGGTGTACTACTATGCCCCTACTGTAGTAGTAAATTGTGTACACATATATATCAATTTATGCATGCTTACATCATCATAATTTTACTGGTACCAAACTGCTCTCGCCCATTTGTAGCACTAGTCACCCTGTGACTTACGGATCAACATCGTGGCCTCAATTACCACAAGTGCTACGGGCCCCTCCCGAACACACATCGAGAGAGTCGTGCCCCGTTGGACACCGAGGTAACTCGCTCACCATAGAGCCGCCCACCCACTGGGCCTGCCACATAGGGTGCCTCGTCACCAAACTATGGACAGCTCGTGACTCACACACCGAGTCACAGGGGAAAAACAACAATACGCTCGTGCATTGAGCCGTCCTCCCACTAGGCCCGCCTAGTGGAACCCCTTAATATTCCACATAGACAGCAATGATATGCCATGGATGCTATGCAAATGCAAATCAAATGCATCCTCACACTATGCATCCCAGATGCCACTCCACATTCAATCATTCATCACCACCACTAGGTGGATTTCAATATTCTCATCATTCTCATCCAATCCCAATTCTCTTTGATACTTATTCACATTAATAGTTAGTGGCATACACATTCAATAAATCATACACACATCTTGGGATATTCTATATTATAGATTTCAATTCATACATGGTCTCAAACCATCAACATACTTCATCATCATAATATCATCACATCACAATATTATCCCAAACACAATGCCACATAACAATCATCATTCTAAATGCATTCAAATCATAACATCACCACATCATCCATTCAAACAATCATCAAGCAATCATATATACATATTTTCACATCATCAATGGATGAAATCACACATTTAGAATAGTTACCCCCTCCTACCTCAAGAGAAATAGAAATCAACGCGGTCCGATGGTCCCGCCTCGTCGATGGGGTCATTTCCTACATTATACAACATACCACACAATTATCCTCTATTAAAACCACCAAGATTCAAGTGCTCTTAATTAACCACTTGGTGTTTTATGCCTTTTTAATTCTCAATCTTTACTTATTCATTTAATCCACCATAACCACCATGGGTTAGGTTCCCAATCACATTATTATGCATTTAAGGCTAAACCCATTCATGGGCTTCCACATTAATGAACTCCACCAACCATTTACCACCATTAATGGTCACTACACATCATAAATAGCATCTACCATCAATAATAAATGCTCATCTAGCTACATCTCATATTTCCCCCAATTTATAAAGTTAGGGTTTCATCAAAAACCTAATAACCACTATTTGTGTTCATCATTTTCCATTATTCTCATGTCATTTTTGTGTACCACCCAAGGCCCTCATAAAACTCAATTTAAATACACCCCACCTTAGGGTTTTTCATCATAAATGTCTCTCCTAACATAACCCATATGCATTAACTCTCTCCCAACAACCAATACCCAAAAGCTAGAGCTTAAAGCTCATGAAAATGAAGAGAAACCCTTACCTCAAGCCAAGAGAAATGGGTTTCTAGAATGGGTGAGAAGGAACACGAAAATAGAGAGAGAGAGAGAGAGAGAGAGAGAGAGAGATAGCCTCCAAGCCCAAGCTCCACATGAAAATGGAAGAGGAGATGGTGCACACCACACTTATGGATTTTTGAAGAGAAAGGAGAGGAAGATGATGAGTGGGAGATGAAGAGAAAGAGAAAAAGTGTTTGCCTAAGTGAGAGAGAGCACACGTGAGAATGAGAGGGAGAAGAGAAGAGTTTATATTTTTATTTTACTCTCATTCATTAAGGCTTTATCGTTTTTCCACAAACAGGCTCTTCGTTTGGGCTCAATACTTCATCTAAAAATTATTCTGAATACATATTCGGATTCCCAATATTATCCTTAACAACCCTGACCAATATCATCTCAATCATAGATACTTGGTCTGACACCCATATTCTAATCGGGTATAATTTAAGCTTATAGGGCCACAATAATTTATGAATAACCCCTAGAAATCTTAATTTAATCATTTCAACATCTTGGGGAATTTATTGATTCCATGGTTGGTTATTTAATATTTATTCTCAATATTTTAATCATCTATATAAAATCAGGGATGTTACACATCTGTATCCCCACCTACTTGGAAGCTTTTTATTTGAACTCCTCAAACATAGCAAGAGGTCCTTTTGCCAGAGATAGGGCAAAAAGATACTTAGGTTGCCAAGCCTTGATAACTATATGCAACTCGATGGCCTCTATAAGATCAGGAACCATTGTAGTTTCCCTATAGAACCTCTTCAGAAAATCCTTCAGAGACTCAGATTCACCCTGCTTAATATAAGCTAGGGTGTGAGATGTCTTAGGTACATCTCTAGAAATCACAAAGTGTTCTCCAAAAACTTCTGCCATTTCTTACAAAGAATCAATAGATTTAGAGGAGAGCCTCTTGAACCAACTCAGAGCTTCACCAGTCAAGGTCTATGGTAACATACATCATATTACATTAGCTTTATCCCCAAGAAACATGGCCTCATAGACGTAAGCATCAAGATGCTTGCTAGGATCTGTCTCTCCTCCTGTATACTTGCCAATGAAAAATGGCTAGGTGATTTGCAAGTGCCTTGAGATGGGGACACTCATGAGCTTCCTTGAAAAAGGAATATTAAGCCTATATCTTAAGGGATGAGTTTCTATGGAAGGGTTTCTCCTTCGAGGAGTTTGCTGCTCAGCATGAGACTACGACTACTGCTCCTCATCATAGGTGGTGATCTACGAATAATAAGGCGTATGGGACACCTCCTACCTTGATGCTTCAAGTTGGTGACGTCCCAGAGGAGTCACCTTCTCCACTGGTGTTAAACATTCATGCCTTAACTTAGCTATCTCTTCTCTGAATTGCCTGATGATCTCACCTCTCAGGTCAAAAGTTACCATTCCAATTGCTCGTTTCACAGATGCACTTGGGTTCTCGAAGAATAAACGCCTTCATTCTAGGTACATCAAATCCTCTACATGACCTTCAGGGATTCTCGCATTACCCTCTATGATAACTTTTCTACAACTGCAAATGTGGGAATCAATTTACAAAGTCCCACCGAGCGTACCAATGAACTGGTCTAGGCTGGGGTATGTTGTCCGGTGTAAAACCAGCCTCAAATGATGCTATTTGTATATGTTTTACATCGGTCCAGTGGGGATCTGATATTATATTTTTTATTCTAGTAGGGAGATAGAAGTCTTGAAGTACTTATTGGAGTAAATATCACTAACCTCACGCGTTGTGGGGCGAAAGGGGGTGTCACCTGCAAGGGCATTTCGACGCTCTAGTCAGTGAGATATTCAGAAAGAACAAAAGAGCTCGAGCATTAGTGAGAATAAGAGTGTTTTATAATTTCCTTGTTGATTTGTAAGTTTTTATACTTTAAAGTAGTGGAAAAGTCATTTTGAGTAGGTGAGCTTTCCGTAAGAAATGTCAACATGATTCTGATCATTGTAGAAAGGCTAATATGCAACAGGGATGCTACCTAACGATTGTACTTTCTTATCAGTCACTTTACAGGTGGCTTTCACAGCACGTAATTGCATAAGTCAACTCTGACCTCCTAGTATCAAGAGAATGACTCATACTGGTATTGAGTCATGAGTCTCATGTGTGATGTTGTGAACCGGTATTATATTACAATATTATATGTGATGTCGGTCTTGCGTAATTGGTTTTTAAGTCAAATAACCTTTTAGCCCATAGGCCGGTATCGACACTGGATGAATATATAACCTATAAGTGCTAATGTCACACCCTAGTTTCCCGGATCTGAATCCCGATGTAATCAAGATAAATAATTAATAAAATATGGGTAAATTTTTTGCGTTTAAAATATTTTCAAAACACCTCAACAATTACATCAAGACCCAAACCACATAAAACCGAAGAGTGAGATTTAAAAAATTATAACTAGATCGCAAGATACATCGCCCATATGTGTATACAAAAATAATAGGGTTTACAGCGGAAGAAGAATGTGCATACAGGGCACTCGCCTAGTCCCATATATGAAGATATGAGAAAAAACTCGACAAAACATGTAATTACATAACATGAGCCTATTAGGCCACAACCGACCTCACACAGAACTCGTATGCATATATTCAGAAACGTTAGTAGCCTCTACATGAGGCATTAATCATCAATTGGGAATATGGACTATCCATTTTCTAACGTTCATACACCTTATATGCCTTAATTTTATATGCATTTATACAACACATATCTCCGATAATCACATCCCATAATTGACCTTATTCATTCACTGAATCGTTATCGATCCAAATATCACCATCACCAATATGTAAACATTACCAAGGTCAAAACCACAAGTATTTTAACTAATCATTCACTTACATATCAAGCATACATCTACCATATGCGTTACAAAAGATGGTTATATACATATCCACAATTCATTATTTACCACCATCAACATACAAAATTCATTCATTACATCATATTTAACAACCACTGCCAACCAAGGCTTTCCATTACAACTATTTACCTTCTTCGAAAGCTTTAGCTCAAGGGCACACTCTCACCCATGACAATCCTGCAACACAATGCTAAAAAGGAGACAACGTGGGAGAGTGAGTTTACATTCAAAATGACAAATTTAAATACATTGTGATCATGTGTGCATGCATACAAACAACATGTGTGCTTTGCAATAAAATCATTAATTTATTAAATAACCATCATCAAGATATCATCTTAGGCATACAAGCTTCATTATTCACAACTCATAGCAAGCACATACATAAGCACATACACATTCACATTGCCCTCATCATCATGGGCTATCATAATTGTTCATCATTAGTTCTTTATATCTTTAATCACTTATTACTCTCAAGTTGGTTATCATCTATCTTGGAGTCATCTACATCTCAAATGCCATGTACCTATGGCTAATGCATATGTCACACTGTTTAATGCATATGCAATGGATCCATTTCAAAACAATTCACATAACCCATGCGCACATGGTTTCTCAAGTGATTGCAACCACTTATAATCAATTAATCATATGTCCCCCACGCAAGGGTCCATTTCATAGAATCCCGCAGGATATTTATCATTGTGATCACAACCACATTCATCATTCTCATATTGGTTTCCCCCACGCATAGGGTACTCCCTTTCATATACTCCCGCAAGATTTTCACCATTTCAATATATTGGTGATCGCAACCACCTTCATTCATTTATATATTGGTTTCCCCCATGCATAGGGTTCTCCCCTCATAGTCCCACAAGACCATTGTTATTTCAATATACGGGTATTCACAACCACCTTCATTATTTCAGCCTGTCATGTGATCGTAACCACAGACTTATTCCCCCACACATAGGGTACTCATTCTCATCTAGTCCCGCAAGACTTTCAACATTGTGATCGCAACCACATATACATTGTTATGCCATGAATACAATAATGCAACAATGCATATGTCAAACCTTAACCTCGCAAGGATCCTCTCACCCTTTCACTTAGGGTACATATATATATTTTACATTTAGCAACACAATTAGTGGTACGCAACCAATTTCAAAGCCCCTTAAGGCATACCATTCACACAATTTGCATTACAATGGCCAAGAGTTCACATTGACCTCAATCCATGCATGGCAATAAAAAACATATCAATCCTCATAACATCAATCCACGCATGGAAACCAACAAGGCATGTTAATAAATACATTTCAAATTCATAGCATCATATGCTTACCAATATAATTCGAATTACACATACAAGATCATACTTGTATCAACCACGATGACATCGCAATCATCAATAATCAAGGTTATGTTCAACAACAATATCCCTTTTCAATCAACATCAATATTCGTCATTCAACATGTGTGGTAATATACATACACCCACAACAACACTTATCTCTATTCATCATCCACATTTTCCATCGAGTATAATGTTAACTCACAATTTCAAGTTCATCTTGCATCAATCATTATTGTCGACAATATTCATCTTTGTTCATTATCGACATAATCCCAATTCATCGCTTGTAATAACACATTGTCATACAATTGTCCCCTCATTAGTCTCATCATTATTCAAGGGTGTGCCATACAACCATATCATTTAACTTCTACCATCATTCATCATAACATATCAATAGTGGTGGAGCATACATGTTTTCATAGCATGACATAGGCACACACATACTTAGCCAAAGCCTTAAGCCATTATCAATCACCACTAAGACACACCACAATCATATACTTTTAATACAATCTCTTATTTTTCGTATATAAAAAGAAAGGTTTTAGATATTAACAAGAACTCGGCAACTTTCAAAAAACCAAGTTATATGAGGGACATGAATATATCATCATGCATCGATTGCTAGAATGTATTAAAAATGTGTACAATCAATTGCGTATGCGTGTCATGACTTAACAACACCAAACAACATCAAAACTTATGACATTTTGTGAAAACAGAGCCATGAATTGATTCCCACATCATGTAAATCGATTCATGCATTTCCAGGGGACCATGAATCGATTCCCACATCATGTAATCAATTCACACAATTTTGGAACTTACCCAGGGGCAAAACAACAGCTCATGAATCGATTCTCACATACCATGAATCAATTCATGACAGCAATTATGTAGAATTTGCCCTAAAAGGCTGAAAAATCCAACTTCTAACCACCCTATCTCTTTCATATGAAATCCAATGGCCACCAAACTTTAACACCACCTAATATACATCAATTATGACGCGTAGCCACTGGCCGCACTCAAAAATTCTCAAAAATGAGAGACTTATGCGCATAAATGCGTTTAACCCATCTTAAGGTATTTTGTGCAACTCAAGGGTCAATTCTCAATGAAATTGGCCCATTCCAATCTCTACAAATCATAAACCATACATGGAATTTATTGGAACTATCCTATACCATCCAAGTCTCGTAAAACTCTATTTGACCCTATTAGTTCCTTAATTATGCATAACCTTCAAAGACACAACTTCACATTATAAGCAAATCATCCATCCATGGATTTGCATCAACAAATAAATCATGCCCGTCAAAGGGACTTGAAAACTTTCATTCTCATCAATCACACATATGATTCTCAAAATCAATAGTTTTCCAAGCATGTCATTCATCACATAACTAACCAACTATAGCAAGGCAAGCATGAGCATTGTCATATACATTAATCATCAATTATTCAAATCATGCATTTCAAATGTAAACTCCTTTCCTACCTCAAGAGAAGAACGATGATTCGCATGTCCAGATCATTTCGCCTTATTTCCTAGAATATCATCTACACCAATATACATATATGTATTCAATCAATCAAGCCATCTCAAGGCATCATTACAATTCTCAACATTGTCAAAATATCATAAAGCTTAATTGACAAGTCCTAGACTTGTCAAAACTCCAATTTACATAATTGTGTTAGGTTTCGGGAATTCTTTTCCTAAAACCAAGATTTTCTAAGTCTTAAGGGTAAGCCACACCCAACATCAACAATATCACATCCTTTATCAAAAAGGCATCCAATACTACATAAACCATTCAAATGTCATCATTGTCACCTAGAATTTAATATAAGCCATCTTAGCCTTATTAAACCATCATCAATCAATAAACCTAAATAGCACTCATTATGGTATAAGACCTCATCAAATCATAATGTCCATTTCATTAATCCATCACAATCACTATGATCTTGGTGTTCACATTCATTTCTACACATTTCATAGCAACACTCATCCATGAGTTTCATTCTCAATGATTCATCATTACAATCATTATTCCTCATCATAACTAACAACACTCTTGTTAAGTATTATCTATTCACTTTCAATTCAACCCTCTTAGTCACAATATATCTACATTTTCCCCAAATTCTTAGGGCTGGGGTTTTCATCAAAAATCCAACAACCATTACTAGTAACCATCAATGATCATCATTAACAACACCGTAACATAAATTATCATGGATTTACACTTAAAATCATTTCTCATAGCATCATTACCCATTTCCCCCAATTCCTAGAGTTAGGGTTCTATTAAAACCCAACAATTACCAATAATATTCATCATTTTCCACCATCTATAATGCCATTTTTGTGTACTCATGCACACCCTCACAAAACCTGTGACATCCCAAGTCGATTTACCATTTAATACAATCGTTTAGTCATTTCTCGAACTAATTTTTCGCGTTTAATAAAAATCTAGGCCTTAATATAAAATAATGTTTACTTTTCTTAAACATACCGAAAATAATAACCGATCGGAAATGATTCAGCTCGGTCCTAATATAAAATAGTATTCACTTAAGTACATTCAGAATAATAAGAGCGTACACAAAATAATATCCGATCGGAAATAAATACATTAATAAGATTGAGTTGATTAGAAACAACGGAAGAGAAACGAAAGCAGGAAGGTCATTCGCCTGAGCGAGACCATGATCGGCTAGGCGAAATCCGAGAGGGTCGCTTAAGCGAGCGCCGACTCGCTTGAATGCCACACATTAAACCCGAGTGAACCAGACATACAAAGAAAGCCAACAAGTCGGGTTTCACTCGGAAATAGGTCCACTCGGTTATCCCTTACTCGGTAACAGCTTAACCACACATCTCTCAGAAAAGGTTCACTCGGAAAACTCTCTACTTTCAGTCACTCGGGTATACCACACTTGACTCATTTCTAACCTTTACTCAGGAATAGTTCACTCCGTCATAGCTCACTCGGGAACAATCTAACCTTCCTTCACTCAGAAAGGGTTCCCTTGGGCATCCTCACTTAGAAAATACTCTAACTTTACTTTACTTAGAAGAGGCTCTCCCGGGCATAAGTCACTCGGAAACATTCTCACTTCACTCGGAAGAACTCTAATCTTCACTCAGAACATTCCACTCTTTCTTCACTCGAAAGTAATTCTCTCGGCCCTCGCTCGGACAAGAATGAATCTGCTCGGGCAAGATTCGCCCGGCAATCGACTTTGTTATAGTAAACACCAATTCGCTCAAAATAAACACCGACCACAGCATCAAGAATTTATATTCACGGCAATCAGCATACTCATTCAAAATTTAGTTCAATACACAGGCAACATGTAGCATCACACACTCGAAAAACTCGTCATACACATATATTACACAATTCATTCAAAAATCACTCGGGCCTTGGCATCGGTCCTCCACTTGGCGCGCCTCCAGGGCTCTGACCTCCTCCCTGTCACTGGTTACTAAATTGAAAACCACAGCAAGGGTGAGTGTTTGGCATCATAATTAATCTAGAACGGAAATTAACAGTTTACATGTATATCAACTCTGTTCGGTTACTTTATTATCAAATTGAAAGTCACACTCGGCAAATAACTCACACTCGGCAAGTATAATAATTCATTCGGTAAATATAACAAGTTGCACTCGGCAAATTATCAAGTCATACTCAGCAATTATAACAAATTGAACTTGGCAAATATAGCAAATCATATTCAACAAATATATCAAATTGCACTCGGCAAATATATCAACTCATACTTGATAAATATAATAGTTCTCACTCGGCAAATGTAATAATTCTCACTCAACAAATATAGCAAATCTCACTCAGTAAATATGTTAAATTTCGCTCAGCAATATGGCAGTTCTCACTCGGCAAATATAGTAATTTTCACTCGGTAAATATAGTAATTTTCACTCAGCAAATATAGCAAATCTCACTCAGTAAATATATTAAATTTCACTCAGCAATATGGCAGTTCTCACTCGGCAAATATAGTAATTTTCACTCGGCAAATATAGTAATTTTCACTCAGTAAATATAGCAAATCTCACTCAGTAAATATGTTAAATTTCACTCAGCAATATGGCAGTTCTCACTCGGCAAATATAGTAATTTTCACTCGGCAAATATAGCAAATCTCATTCAGCAAATATGTTAAATTTCACTCAGCAATATGGCAGTTCTCACTCGGCGATTATAGAAATTCTTACTCGGGAAAATACAGTAATTCTCACTCAGCAAATATAACCAATGGCACTCGGCAAATATATTAAATCATACTCATTAAATATATCAAATTGCACTCGACAAACATATCAACTCACTCAGCAAATATATCAATTTCACTCGGCAAATATATCAACTCATACTCAGCAAATATATCAATTTGCACTCGATAAACATAACAATTTACTCACGGTAAATTTAACAAATTGCACCCGGCAATATAACCAATCATACTCGATAAATATAATAATTCTCATTCGGTAATTTTAGCAAATCACTCAGTGATTATACACATCGGTAATTATAACAGTTCACACTAGGCAATTATAACAATTTACACTCGGCAAATATAACAAACTGCACTCGGCAAGTATAGCAAACTGCACTCGGCATATATATAGCAAACTGTACTCGGCAAATATACACCACAGTCAATAATTCATCAATTGTCACAACTGACTCTCACATAAAATTGACGCCTAGTATCCGGATACTAAAGGATCGGCCTTCAGCTGGGGGTCCTACTTGACACCCCGTGAACCCTGCTTGGTTCACTGAGTCCTGCTTGACTCTCCACCTCGACCATTGGGTCCTACTTGACCACTGGGTAGCTCAACTGGGCATAAAAACCACGGGAGCCGGAAATGAGGGGCTATACATACCGTCGGCCGTCCCACACCACATAATCATATATCATGTCTCAATCATTACATATCATCAACAAACAACAGATGCAACCACCAGAAACTGGCATGTGCTCACAATACAGGGCGACCGACTTGTCAAGCCCATCCATCACACAATCAATCACATAACATAATCATACCATCCTTTTACTGGAAGCCTGTCAGGAGCCGCTCCTTGCTCGTGTAACGCACCGGCGACCACTCCCCGCCCTCAACAGTATACAGAGTATCTCATGCACAATATATATAACTCAATATAATTAAAACGTTATCAATCTCATGCACAAATGTTAGAACTGACATATGATCACTAGTCGGGCGGCCTACTTGCCAACCCATCAACACAAGCCACTATATACTTCAATTTATCTCAACATGTATTTCAAACTCAATCAAGCCACACACGATCCTCAACCAATCGGTGTCCATACTCACATGCATACACATACACATACCATTTTCGTTCAGTAATACCTTCTTACCATTTTCACAATCAATTTAATGACTCGGACTCACAGCATGTCCTATTCTAATTAATTATAACCCGAACACCCCCCTTACCTCGGTTCCAAGCTTCTATAATCTGCTCCTAGTGCCGGTTACGCCCTCTGAGCAATGGGTTCACCGTCTCACTTCCGATTCCTGCACCAGCTCCGTCAATCAGCCTTTCGTTGTTCGATCTGCTGCCTACGGAGTCGGAATGCAAAAACTCATTAGCCTTACACCATCCTCAGCTCTAAGGACCATTTTCGAGCTCACACTCACCAGAGGGGTGGAGAACAGACCCATACACAGCCATGCATGGCCACTCGGTTAATAGAGAAAACAAAAGGGGCAAGGGAACACAAATGCAAACGGATTAATAGACTCACCTTGAGACCACGGTCACGGAAATGGGCTTATCACTCGGTTTCGATACGAACAGAGTCCTCCTCTGGAGCATGCAACTCACAGCAATGGAGGAAGAAGAAGAAGATGAACAAAAACCAAAGTAGATGAAGAAGAAGAAAGAAGAAATGGTTTGTGAAGAATGAAGAAAGAGAAAAAGGGGACCACCTTTATTCAAGGCCCAGGGGCAACCGATAACCTCCCCAGCCGGTTACCTCCACATTACCAATTACTGTTTCGTTTAAACGTTTAAGCCAACCCCTCTCTCCTTCAAATCACGCTCCATTTACTCTTTTTATAATTGATCCACCAATTAGATTTTTATTTACTTTCACAGCCTTTAATTATTTATAATTTTCCTAATAATTCCTAAAAAAATGTCAAATAAATTCCTAAAAGAATTTTTGATATTTTCACTACACATAATCTCTAAAAAAAATATCCGGGATGTTACAAAACCACACATTTATCATACTCCACTTAGGGCTTTGCATAAAAATGACTCCCAATCCATAACCCACACACATGACACTCTCAAAAATATTATAACCCATAATCTAGGGCACAAGCTCATTAAAAATGGTGAGAAACTTACCTCAACCATCAAGCAACAATGGGTTTCCAAGAGAGGGGAGAAGATGACGAAAATGGAAAGGAGATGGAGAGCTTTAAGTCAATACCATCTCCTTCAAACACCATGGGGCAAATGAAAACACAAAACCTCCTCTACGTTTTTGAGGAGGATGAGGAGGAGGAGGAGGAGAAGAAGAAGAAGAAGAAGAAGAAGAAACACAAAACCTCCTCTAAGTTTTTGAGGAGGATGAGGAGAAGGAGGAGGAGGAGGAGGAGGAGCAGAAGAAGAAGAAGAGAGCAAAGTGTGTTTGCTTTGGAGAAGAGAGGTAACGCGAAAATGAGAGAGGAGAAGAGAGTTTTGTTTTTAAGTTTTAACCCCCATTAATAATTTCTTCGTTTTATAACAAAGAAGAGAGCAAAGTGTGTTTGCTTTGGAGAAGAGAGGTAACGCGAAAATGAGAGAGGAGAAGAGAGTTTTGTTTTTAAGTTTTAACCCCCATTAATAATTTCTTCGTTTTATAACAAACAGGATCTCTGTTCGGCCTCAATACTTTGTCCAAAAATTATTCTGAATATATATTTGGATTCCCCATAATATTCTTAATAGCCCTGACCAATGGCACCTTAATCAGAGATATTTGGTCTGATACCCATATTTTAATTAGGTATAATTTCATCTCATTAAGTCTTAATAAATTATGAATATCCATAATAAATTCTCATTTAATTATTTCTAAATTTTCGGGACATGAATCAACTCATATATAATTATTTACCATTTATCCCCTTTCAGTTAATCATTTTTATAAATTTCGGGATGTTACAGCTAAACTTTATATGTTTAATCTTTTTGTCATGATATCTAATTTGCTCCAAGGCATGGTGATTGTCATCCTTGTATGGCCCAATTTATTTTACTTGATACCGAATAGATTTTACTTAAATAAATATCCAATATTTATTTTCTTTGGCATGGTCATACATTTCTTTACTCTCACTCTATCAAGTGACCTATAGATATCACTCTCGTTACATATAAAAGACAAATCTCAACTATATCATTCATATCCTTCTACATGATTTGCTCACTGCCTAATTATAACATTTGTAATTACCTTGTTATAGGTAACGTTTGATTGTATTAAAACAACAAACTTCTCATGTAAGAATCGAAGTGACTTCAGGTCAAATGACTACATATACCATTATCACATTGAGAATCATTTATGACATTCAAGTAATGATCCATGCAACATTCTCATGGTAGGTCTATCCAGTACACCATTACTCTTAATGCGTACTCATATGAAGACTTGATATTGCTCATACCTATGATCTGTGAGATTAGATCATCTATACATTCATACACCAACCTTAATGTATTAATGTCCCCGCATTAATACTTGATTTGAGACAGTTTAGGAATAGTTATCACATTGACCTACTACTTCAGGGACTAATAAAAGTTGTTAAACCATTTAACAAAAGGTCTTATTCAAAGTTATATGTCTTAATCACATAGGCTCTTAGTACATACTCCTAACATCCAATGTCTTTCACCCTTAAGGATTAAAACTCTTTTTTTAAAGCCTCCAAAATCCCAATAACTTTTATCCAATAGCACACTTGAAGAAGGGCCATATTCATACTAATACCATCCATGTTCAACTTAACACATTAATGCATTAAATTTAAGCATAGATTGTGCCCAACTTTACTCCTTACCGCTCTAATAATTTTCGAGCACGACCATGTTCAACCCAACATAGGTCGTGTTTAAAGGCTTGATTCTCACTTCTCCTTTTTTTTGCGCTTCTTTGTGTATTTCACTATTTTAAACCTAACACCATCTTTGTCACGCTTTCTACAAATATTATAAGATATTAGCTTATTTAAACATAAAATTAATGTATTCATAAACTAAAATAAGCTAAAAATCCTTGGGATAAAGTGGCATATTGACAATTTATCAATTATATTTTAGAAGTGAACTTTATTTATGAAGTCTATAATGAACTAGGCCCTTCTCTTTTCACTTATCTATTACAGATATAAATATCCATGAAGGGAATTATCTATAGAATCAAATATTGCATTTTTGGTAAAAAACAGATATTGTTTGATATACTATAAGATACACAAAATTACACTTTTTGTCGTATATATTTTGGGTTCGACTTGAATCGGTCCCTTATGCTTTTTGACTCGGAAAGGTCCTTAACATTTTTAAGCTAGTTTGGGTTGATCCTTTATATGATGTCTCTATTAACCAAGTTAACATAGGACACTTGCCCAATGCTTAGTTGGTAATGAGAGTGATTAAATGATTACCATGTGGATTCCTTTGTCATATGGCATAATATACCAACTAAAAAATGAAAAATAAAAGATATATATTCACACTCATCCTCTCATAAACCCTGGATTTTCTTTTTCTTTCTATATCTTTCCCTTTCTTCATTTCTCTCTTCTCACACAAATGCATTAGGGGAATGGTGTTTGGCCTTGGCGATTTAGTGCCTGGACAAGGACCACTACTGTCATAGATCATGTTTCACAGTAAGAGTGGCGCGATGACTGAGATCACTAAATATAGCGCAAGGAAATGGTAGTGACAGAAGAGGTTATAGTTTACCCACAACGCATAGTTTGATGGTGTATTGGTTTGATATATTGTTCTTGATTTTCAATACATTTTCAAGAAAAAATTCTATTATTGATTTGTTAAATAGTATCTTCAAGTAACATTGGTAATGGGCACTCAATTTGGTAAAATGAAGAGACCTTGCTATAAAGAATTCTCTTGATCATTTATCAATTATCATGAGTGCAGATATAAAAAATTAAAAGTCAATTTTTCCCAAACGAATTACTTCTTTGAGTTAAGGATATAATGATACTGCAAAGTGATTCAGTTTACACCTAGGGAAAGTATGTAACATGTACAAGAATAAGAAAGAGGGGGAAGACAAAAATATCTACTTTTTAAGAAATTAATGTTGGAAAAGTCACGCTATTAATTCAAACAATAAATTGCATTAAAATGCCATAGCATTTTAAATGGAAAAACTTCGTTTCTTCTCTTACAATTATTTCTTGTCTTCCATTAACTGCATTTTGGTTTCAAACCAAGAGCAAATCCCGCTATCTTCATAAACATTCTTCGATTGAAAGGGAAACCCATCTCCCTATTAAATCGAAGGGATTGATGGGAATGGTAATGATGATGGGTTATGGATTGTGATGGATATGGAGATTTGGTAAAAAAAAATTGGGAAGGGAAACCTTCTCCCTATGTCTAGTCTATGTTTGTTTTTTTCAGTAATTTGCCTTTTTCTCCTTTACCTAGTGGTTTGAAGGTGGTTCACGGTATTTATGGCGATACAACTCAAAAAAAAAACTCAAATCAATATTTAAACATAAGACATAAATAGTTTTGCCTCTAAGATAAATATGTAAATTAATATAGTAAACATATCGTAAAAAGATACAATCCAATCTGACCCAATATTTAAAATATCGGATCATAATAAATAATAATTTTTATTATAAAATGTAATTTAACTACATTTGTTTCATAGTTTGTTTCCAGAAGGACTACTGTTCATACATGAAAAGGTTGTGTTTGTGGAAATCCTGGACAATTCCATAAATTGAACCAACTATGGCTGCCACTGAAATAATGAAGATGAAGCAGTTTAATAGTTGGAGCCCACACCACCTCAATGATAATTTTTTTATGTGTTTCTGGGCAATGTGCATTTGTATGGGAAAGAAGACAACTAGAGGCGTAAACCCAATTGCTCCAAGAAGGGAAAGAACCTCACTAAAAAATGGCATTAGCATGGCGAGAATTGTTGCCAATATCACAAAAATTGTTCTCCAAGTCAACCTGAACAAGTTGAAGTTAACCATCACATTGCCCATCTTGAATGGATATTCTTTGTTTATGAAGTGTGAATCTGGCCACACCATGTTAGCACCCATTTCAACTATACGAAAGAATGGTTGAGCCATCACCTATGAAAAAAATATTGATTTCAACTATGCATGTTAATATTATTGCTAACTATGAATTTGTTTATTTTTTAAAACAATTACATCTATCTTTTTTTAAAGGGAAAATTACATGTGTTTTTCGACTTTTAAAAATATTGGGAGCAGTTTTTAATTTTATATTTTTAGTTTTTTTGAGAATTAGTATAGCTTGAACATTCAAAATTAAAAATGAAAAATCAAATAATTAAATTCTCTTAAAATATATTTAAAAATTATTTTATTTTATTTAAATAATTTTTTTAAAAAAATAAATTTCAAAACTAAAAACAAATTTATTAACCACATAAAGTCGGAACAGAGCTAAGCCTTTAAAGAATAATGATCCAATACCTGGTATGCTCCAATCATGTGGATTACGATGCATACGTTACCGAGCGCAACCAACCAGAATGGCTCGTAAAATCCGGTTATGATATTCCCTGGTGTCTTATCACCAAAAGCAGCGTAGCCAAGCCCACTACATGCCAAAAACACTATTGCCATTGCTGTCACCCCTAACACGTTCGCCCTTTTCATTTGTTTATTTTCTGCTGGATGTGACTTTAACGTGTCCTAAACAAAACCATTGAACACGGCAACAATTAATAATTTCAATTTGCTATTATAGAAGAATTGCATCTAGCTCCTCAATTTTCATAATGAAGCCAACATAAAGTGTTTTTACCATTATGTCAAAAATAACAGTGGCATAAGTGCAAGCAAGTGCTATGTTTCCCATTGCACTGAAGACCCTCCATACTTTATCTTCGGCAGATAATTCTGGCCCTACTCTGGTTCCAGTTATGCTTGTTTCCGCTCCTTTTCCTGTACATTTTCCAAAACGCCTTTGTGGTTATATACAAGAATTAGAAAATTAAACCGAATATGGAACCGGTAAAGAGGAACTAATTCATGATTAACATAATATTTGGTTCAAAAAAATAAAGGGGGTAAAATTCTCTTGTTTGATTCAAAAATAATGGAGGGAAAGGAAAGTCAAGAAATCTTCATTTGTGTTCAATTCAAATATTCAAAAGGAAAATTGAAGAATTTTAGTTAGATATTTTGTTTGGTTCAATAATTTTAGAGGAAGATAAGGAAACAAACCAAATAAGTGCTACTTAGAGAGATTTAGCTTTTTTAAATAAATAATTTACACTCTTAGGATTGTTTTTAAACTATATACATGTTTGGGGTTATTTTTTTAGTGTCATATAAAAGTAAGATGACTTTTTAATGTTATATAAAATACATACGACTTTCTCGGGTGTTGACATAGGTCTAATATCTCGATGAAGTCATACCATTTTTAGGCAACACTATAGTTGTGTCATAGGTAAACTATACGACTTTAATATTTATGTTTATCTTTCCCTGTCATTTGTCTTTGGCTTTTTGGGGGCCTAAAGTAGGACTAGGCAAATCCTAACAAAATCGGGCCAACCCGAAAAATTATGATGTCATCCATCAAGTTTGAGTTAGTTAAGTTTAGATCCTGGATTAAAAAAAACACAAAATTTAGACTTTACTAGACAATAGCGGTTGGATACGGATTTAAGTTTTTGAACAGTTGATGTCTGAATCTGACTAAAAATGCATTAAAAACATAGGCCTAAAATAATAATTCAGTGAGGAGTTGAGGCCCATGTATTCTAGGTAGGGATGGAAATGGGTCAGGCCGTCTGTCGAGAGCCCGTGGCCCGGCCTATTTAAAGCCTACATAGCCCAGGCTTGTCACGCTAAAAGGTCAAACTTAGGCTTTTAAAAAGGCCTTTTAACTAAACAAGTCAGGCCATAAGCTTTCTAAAAAGCCTTCGAAGCCCAACAGGTCGGCTTGTTTAATTAAATTAATTATTAATTAGTTATATGTTACGTAAATATAATATATTTATAACATAAAATAATATATATATATATATATATATATATATATATATATATATATATATATTACATATTTACATTTACATAATATAAATTGATATTACAAATTTACAATTAAAAAAATTAGGAAAGAAGGGAACACAATTTTTTTTTAGGTTGTCCTTGGCCTTTAAAGAGTCTCACTATAAACAGGCCTTTTAAATGGGTCGGGCCTTCAAATAGACCAGGCCATGCCTAAAAAAAATGTTTATGATAAGCTAATAGGTTAGACTCAGGCCTTGAAAGTTTGAAGTAGGTCAGGCTTAGGCCTTTCAAAGCCCGACCTGCCTTGGCCCATTTCCATCCCTAATTCTAGGTCCATTATTTTTGCATAGTATTAACTAGGGCAAATGTGGTAAAGGGTTAAGGAAATTCTCATTTGCTAAAAGTTAAAGAACCTTAAAAATTCTTTCTATCTTCCTTTTATGGTATAATGTGATAGTATTTTATTGTGGCCTAAAAACCTTTATAATACAGTGACCTAACCATTTAGGTATAATGTAATAGTATTTTATTTAACCATTATATTGTATTAGTTAATTTTGATTGAAATGTAAATGAGGTAAACATTAGTTGAGGGTTTTTTGTGTTTCCAGATCAATTGAAGTGATAAAGAAAAAAATTAGGAATTTAGAATTTTTTTGAATGATATAATACTGAATCTTGAGTACGTATACATTGTTTAAGACTTTTATTTTGGATAGGTATTTGTGCTTATACATATTTATGTACAAATTAGATATATTTTGGATTTAGGTGTTAATATTACTACCAAGTATATATGTACTTATACAGATACATTGTTTCAAACTTTCATTTTAGATAGTTATATGTGCTCGTACATATACATTTTGGATTTAGGTGTTAATATTACTACTAAGTATATTTGTAAAAAAAAACTTATTAGTTTTCAATCAAATGCTTACCCTATTTTCCTTCATTCTTCTTCTATATTACTTTTTTTTGCTTGTGCATAAAATAAGGTGTTTTAGTAGTGATGTTGGCTTCTTGCAACTTTCTTTTTGTTGTGATATATACAATTTTTATTTTTATCAATTTATATTTGTGTGATTTGTATTTAATTTATGTTGTAATTTGTAATATATGATTTTTCGATGTAAATTTTAGGCCTGTTATTTCCTTTTTGTATTTTGTATATAGGCTTGTCTTATGCCATTGAAAATTTTACAGGTTTGATCAACAAGGGTAAAATGTCTACCAAAGATTTTTTTAATTGTAAAACAAGATATTAAAAAAATAATAGGCTTCAAAATTGAAAGGCGCAAGAGAGACCTAAATTGAATTAGGAAGGAGCCCTATCAAAATATTTTATTAATATAATAAAAAAATAAGATAATAAAATTATAAGATTTAAAATTGGAATGGCCAAATATAGACTCAAATTGAGAAACCCACCCGTTAAATCTAAAAGCACGACCAATTTGAGATCCGACTAAACCGAACATACATCTAGTCAAAAATGGGCTACTGTATATCAATTCCAATTTTGGCTGGATTGAGTTTCTTTTTTGCCCAAACTTGACCGGCCGAACTATTGCCCAATGTAACATCCTCGTTTCGTTTATTAGGATATTTTTGGGGAATTTAAATGGGACATACAATTTAAGTTTGTTGACTTGTAATTAATTAATTAATTAATTAATTGTGAAATGATTAATTACAAATTTTAGAAAGCAGCCCACTAAACTAAAAATCAATTCGGTAGCTTTTAGGGACTAAATTGAAAGAACGATTAGTTTCGGTCATTGACTAAAAGAGTTAACGGACCAAACTACCATTAACCAACTTAAATTAATTTCTTTTCTTTTTTCTCTTCCTCTCACTCACCCACTCTCATTTTCTTTCTTCCCCACCAAGCCACCACCTTCACTTTCTTTAACTCACTAATTCACTCTCCACTTTCGCCCTCACTATCATTTTCTCTCCCTCTTCATCATCCACCTCATGGCCACTATCTCCCTCTAAGCCACACTTTATTTTTTTCTTTTTCCTCCATAATCACCACACCAACCCGTGTACCCTTTCTTCCATCATCATCATCCTCCATTCCTCTCCATCACTAACCACCGTCTCTCTCTCTCTCTCTCTCTCTCTCTTTTATGTGTATCTCTCTCTCTTTAAGCCACCGTGTCATCCTCCTCCTTTCCTCTCCCTCATGGCAACCACCATATACCCTTCCATCTCACACTAGTTTTCTCTTCTCCTCACCACTACCTTACGGTGACCACTTCCCCACACTACCAACCCGTGAGCCTCTCTCCTTCACCAAGTCATGTGCCTCCCTTTCACCGCTTCTCCGTGATTCTCCATCTTGCTCCGCATGAAGGTAAGCTTTTGCATGCATGGTCTTCCCCTCTCCATTCATGCATGTTCTTGTTTCGGATTCCATCTTGCTTTACATGCATTTTGTTCCACTTTATCTTACATGCATGGCTTTCCTTTTCTAGTCGCATACATGGATCCGTCCTTCATTACCCTTGCATGCATGGTTCCATAACTTATTTCCTTTTACATGCAATGATTGAGACCTCCTCTTTATCATTTTCATATGCCCCTTTGAAGGTAGGGCGAAGATCGGTTCTTGAAAACTCTATTTCTCGAAGCTCGAGTGGTTGAGGTGCGCGTCGAGAGCCGTTAAAAGGATTTTGAAGCTTTGGGGTAGTTTCGATTCCCTGTCGACAAGTTTCATAAACTTGAGAAATTTACGCTCGAAGCTGAATCGGGAATCGAGATAATGTTTGAAAAGTCGAATAACTCCTTGAAATACGTGTTGACGTACGAGGGGATTTACCATCTGAGTAGTGAATATAAATTCTTAATTCTAGGGAGGGTTTTAAAATTATAAAGTTTATTTTGAATTTTGACACTTGATAAATATTGATTGTTTCCAAATAAAAATATAGTTGTTGTTTGTAGGATGAAATATTGTTTGGAATTGGAAGCCTAGTTCTAAATGAGAATTGATAATGATATTATATGAATTAGGCCATGGAGTGTCATTAATTATATTCGTTAGCATGTGTTGATGGTAATGATGTTGTTGATGATGTTATAAAAATTTAATGGTAGTTATAAATTAAAGTTTAATGCTTGATATGGTTCAATAACGAGTGATTGGTATTTTGGACTGTGAGAATTAGAATGGTTCAATTCTAATAGAATTTGGTTAGTCAAATTACTTGTTGATGGCCTAAGTTGGCCAAAACGCATTATTACGCCTAACTTACTCAATTTTGGGAATTTTGAGGTGTGGCCAATTGCCAAAAGTCACAAATGTCGTGTTTTATGTTATGTCAAAATTTGGTGATGATTGGACATCATTTGTGGAAGTTAGGGTATACGGAAGTTGGCCGAAATGTCAAATTTTGCATATTTTCTACATTCTGGCTTTGGTGTAATCGATTACAGGCTCTTTATAATTGATTAGGACCATTCTAGAATGGTGGTAATCGATTAGCAGGTCTAGTGTAATCGATTAGGACCATTCTGGAATTGATGGTAATCGATTAACATGTCTAGGGTAATCGATTAGGGCTATTATATTGTGCTGGTAATCGATTACCCATCTGATGTAATCGATTACCATGCCCTTAAACCTCCATATAGCATTGGAAACGCATTGTAACTCCACCTAGCTTCTGCCTAGGCTACTCTAATCCCATGTAATCGATGTTGAAGGCTTCCGAGCGACTAATTTGGGTTCACAATAAATCGTGAAAAATGTTCTTTGGGTTTTTATCTAGATAAGCATTAGGTGCCACAACTAAACTCTATCTTAATGTGGTTAAAATAGTTAGAAAAGATTTATTTTAAAGGTTTAAAAAGAGAGACTTTATTAGATATATCTAAATCAATCATAAAATTTAAATGAATATTATAATTAATAAAAACTATAAAATATAACAAATTGAATTAGTTTGAAACAATGAAAACAATGTCCAAGTAAAATTAATTATTAGTATTTATTGGATAGGAGAGAAATTAAGCATTTGTCTGCTAGGTTGATTTGTTGGGTTGACCCAATGAGTAATATTTATTTTTTGTTTATTTAATATTTTATACCTTATTCTTAATGTTTTGGTATTAGGTTTTAAAAACATGCGTACAACTATGTTGTTAATAAATTATCTTAGTTTACATTTTAACTTTTTTTCCTTTTTTACTGGGTTGGGGAAAAAGTAATATTATCAAAAATAAGAAAATTCATATCAATCATTAGACTGAATTTTAAAGGACTAATGTATTTACCTTTATTATTATATATTATTAAAACGCCAAATCTTAATATGATAAAAAATCCAAAAAAATTTAAAAATACAAAATCTTAATGAAAAAAGTACAAAATCAAATCTTTTCAAGTAGGCCATTCAAAATTTAAGTCATTCTATACAAAAATAAAACAAAATCAAAGTCATATTAAAAATGTCAAAACACAGGAAGCAATTCATGGCCATATAAAGCATAAGGGTTGCAATGTAAGAATTAATCATAGAAATGTATGATCAAGTATATAGAAAAATTTACAAAGAAATGTATAATCATGTGTGTGCATTTTTTATAATTTGAAAAAAAAACTTTAAAGCTTTGAATGCTTTATAATAAAGGAATTTAATTAACAAAATCTTTGCGTGCTTTATTATTCTTCATCACCGGATAAATGAATGATGTGGTTGCTTTTCTTTTATAATTAAAATAAAAAATAGATGGTTTATATGATTGTAATTGCTTTGGGTTATTTAGGGTTTTAATAAGACCTTGATTTTGAATGGTCTCGTTGAAAAGATTTTACTTTTAAAAATATTGATTTGAATTTTTTATTCGATTATTTGCTATTACGATAACATAAAATAATAAACATGGTTATTGAGTTTTTTTAAAATTGAAAGTTAATTTAAATTTTAAATTCAATCTAACTATCAGTATTAATTTTTCTGTTGAGTTTGACAAGTCAACTCATCAATTTACCTTTTATAATTCACTTTAATTTTTCAAAAGAGAAAATAAAAAATTTAGGTGAACCAAACTATAAAGCAATCATAAAAAACAGGGTTGGTTGTGTTTCGCAACTTACTAACAAAGACGTACCAATCCACCCTGCCCCACTTTCTGAAATGTTAAAAGTCCGATTTGTTTAAAGTCTACTTAAAATCATGTCTAATTAATTTTAAATCTAAGTCTTCTAAATTTTAATTATTTGAGTTAATTTTTTACTTTTTTGTATAATTTATCCAATATATATATGTATTTGATTTTTATACAAATAAATATATAAATGCATTTTTAATGATATTATTTATTTAAAAATATTGTAAACGATGTTTAGATTGTTTACCTTTCTTAAGATGAAGTATGATGTAATTATTTTAAATTAATACGGTTATATCAAGTAAATATATTATGTAATACAATAACATAGTAGGAGTCTAATGGAACTCTTAAACTGGCCAACATCTGATTTAATATACCTGTTTTAAGTTTTAAGTTTGAAATTTAACGTTTTTTAACTAAATAATTAATTAAAAGAATCGAAACCAACCTTCTTAATAAGTAAATAAGACCTGTTCATTTCTTAACAAGTAGTGTAACCTATTTTCATTCCTAATATTAATACATTAATCAGTTAATAATTTATGTTCATAAAATATAAAATCATTATAATTAAAATCTATGATAATTTTATTTTCAATAGATAATTTTATTCTCAACATATAATAGAAAAATCTTATTATTTTTAAAAGATTTGATCTTGTTTAGATAGTAAATTTTGTTTGAAAACATTTTGAAAATCATCAAGAAAATGCTTATATAAAATTATCAACTATAAATTAAATACAATATTTTAGCATTATACATTAAATTAACTTTTATGACATATTTTTACTTTATCCATATAATATCTACTTCGTGTCTATAATGTGTAATTTTGATAAACATTTGAAGTAATTAATGAAGTAAATTGATGGTAAAAAGTACCTGAGACGACGACAGAGAAACAAAGGCCACTAGCAATGAATACATAGCCGAAGGAGGTCATAGCAGCAAGAGTTGAAAGCCATGTGAGCTCGTGGAAGTTTGGAATTTGAGATAAGAAAATTTGCAATATCCCAAAACTGATCATGAATGGATTATTCGAAAACTTGCACGAAACTTCATGCCCTCTTTTATGGAAGCAAATTGCTTTCCATATTGATCTGCCATTTTACTATATTACCATCATAAACCATTATAGTAAAAAATAAATAAATAAACTCTATGATTATGATAATGCCCCATGGTGGAAACCTTTTTTAATTATAGAGATGATATTAGAAACTGTTAAATATTCAAACCCGGTCCAATACCTAATATTAATTGGATTAATTATCTAAAGAGTGTCTTAAAAATATTGATCAAGTAAAAAATTTATAAACAAAAAGTTCTTGAATGTATTTAAAATTATGATAGAAATATATATAACATATTCTTATTACCATCAATCACATAGATAAGTGGTTAAGGGATTTTAACTTACTTAATTCTCGAATTGGTTGAAATATTTTTAATACTTGTAATGGTTTGACATAACTTCAACTCGTGTAAGATATGTTAAAACAAAAATGTATATCACTTTCTTATAAAACTGTTTTACTTTTATTCTTTTAGAAGGTACCTTAAAAACATTAAAGTAGTGTTAGGTAAAGAGGAAGATTTTTAGGTTTTTTTTTTCTAGTAAGTGTTTCCAACGTAAAATCCTAACCCACTTAAAAATACAAATCATTTATATTTTAAATTTTCTATAATTCAAGAATAACATTTTATAATAACTTCTATCAATTATAAGTTCTTTTTTAATTATTTCTAAAAATCCTTACTATCTCCTAAACACTCTCTAATTAACATTTTATATACTAATTTCAGCAAGAATTAGTTGGACCCACATATATTTTTTTAAAAAAAGAAAATTTTAGATAAATTTTTTTATAACAATAAAAAAGTTGGGCCGGTAATTAATTTACGTACACCATGCTTGAGGATGAAGTAATTGTGTAGCCCACCGTGATCCCAGCGAGCTTGGTATATTGAACCAAACCGCAAAGCACATGCATTGTTCCACCTAATACCATATAGCACAATATACGGAATTAATCAAATGAAATACCCTACGAACCAATGCGATTTTTCATTTATATGACTTTGGGATTTCATTCTTTTAAAATAAATTATCTCAGTGAACAAGTTGTGAATTTATAATCGAGATCATATATTGTATGTACTTGAGTATATTGCCAAAAATATTAAAGATACATGTTAAAAGACTTTAAAATATCATAAAAAGTAAATAACGATAGTGTTTTGTAATTCTAAGATAATAAATATATTTTTATTATAAGATACTATATTCTTAACTTCTATATAATGTATTTATGAACAATATAAAAAAACTTTTTATAATTATTAAAAAGAGTAGTTTATAATAAATTTATAATATGGATATATACGTTATATCAATTATTTTCGAATCGTGACTACTTTACACTATTTCACAATATCTTTTCACTTTATAAAAATCAAATTATCAACTAACAGTTAAAAGTTATGGTTAAAACGAGTAAATGATTAAATTGTTCTTGAAAAAGTAGAATGATTATCAACCACGTCTCTTAAAGATTATGGATACTAAATAAATTATTCAAAAATTGATTTGATTAACAGATTAATTCAACTACTAAGAAATACCTTCGGTAACTAATATGATGGTCAAACCAATTTTTGAAAAACTTATTTGATGATGATAATTTTAAGAGACTTAGTTAATGGCTAGCCGATGTACTATGTGGATGACTTTATTTGTTTACTCTAAAATTTATTGTAAGAGCATCACTTCATGATCTCTAATGCATCATGTGTGATTTCTTGAAAAACTTCATACCCATAATTCTTTATCAGTAGCACTAATTAACATGATTCATAATAAAATTATATGAAAGTATATAATACCTAAATATGCCTTGACAGCTTGCATGTAAGTATAATTTCTCTTGCCAGTGACCGGGTCTGGATATCTGTAACAATCGGCTAAAAGATTATATGTGAAAATTGAGATGGATGAAAACGCTAGTATACTAGCAATACCAGCTATCCATCCTAACTGGGCCATGGCCCATGCCAGAGCCAGCACCCCCGCCCCTATCACCACTGTTATTATGTGTGTGGTAGTTGTCAACACATTCCCTGCAAACAAAACACAAGCAACCCAAATATGTTTTATTTAGTGTCCACTTAACACTTAAATTATCTAATAGTTAATATTTATTCAATATATTATTTAAGTATCTTAAAATTCAGGCTTTAGGTATTCTTTAATTCTTTAAGTTATGTTTTTCTTTTTTTTACTTTTTGGTGTTTCCCCAAAAAAAAATCAAGTTGAAGAAACAAGGATAATATTCATCATTCAGTGTGATAAAAAAGAAATGACCACAACTTTTTTTAAAATTCTCAAAAAACAGTAAATGTACATAAAACAATAAAAACGTAGCTTTATCATTCTAACATTTTCCCTATTTATCTTCCTATTTAGTAATAAAAATATTAACTAAAAAAAATAAATCTAAGGTCTTAATCTGTTAAGGACAACACTGTTGACGCATGATATAAGTGTGAAGTGTAGGGGTTCAAACCCCAATTTCTCACTATCTAACACGTAATGTGTCTCCTTTACCGCTATTCTAAAGGATGAAGAGAAATTGAAGGTCTTAAAAATTGAAAGAAAAGCTTTTGTGTAAGTCATGTGCAGTGTGTCACCTCCTTAAGCTGACTCGTGTACTTCTTGACCCAACTCCGTCCCTCTTCTAACAAAAGAAAAGTTCAATATCTTGCTCCTCAAATTAGTAAAAACCTAATTAATAAGACTTTAAAAAACAATTAATAATATTGACATAATCTCTTGAAACATTTTTTGCTTTATTTCAAACTAAAATACAAAGAATTCATCCACCAAAGTTGTCCAAATTCATGCAGGAAAAGTACAAGTTCGTCGTGAAAAAATCCATGTACATTAATTCATATTAATTTTATGAGAGAAAAATCAAATTGCTACCCAGAATGGTCATCAAAATCCCTCAGGTAATGATCATCAAATAATTAATTTATCCAATATACAGAAATGATTAAAACTGCTAAAAAAGAGTTTAAGGAAACTCAATTAATAGAAGTTATTGGGTGATTATCATCTGATTGATTGATTTGACCAATATTTAAGAGCCAACAAGATTCATATAGATAAAAAAGATAGATTTAAACCCAGAAAAGGAGAACAGACCGGTTCTTCTGATTCTGCCATCATCGTCGGGTTCGAGTTCTATGAGAGGCTTTTCCATTGTGATCGATCCCCTTATCCCTTCACCGGTTTGTGTTAGTGAGATGATGATATTTTGTCATCATATAGAATATAGGATATAGATAGACGATACAGGACTTGCAAAGGGAAACTTTTGTTAGATGAGATCTACACGGGAAGCATCACACACACTAGTATTTTTTTTATTTATATTACCACGTGCTTCATTAATATTTTTAATACTTCTAACTTTTTCTATATAGTATTAGTATGGGCCTAAGTTTGAAAGTTATTTTTAAGTTGAAGTAGGATATAAGTGGATTTAATTTTTTGGAGTTTTAATAGTTTGCATTAAATTATGTTCAGATTTTAGTACTTTCACTCCATACAAAAAAGTTGAAAACAAGAACTATGTTGAAATTATTTGACAATCAAAATTTTCAGATAAAAAATTGATTCAGGCTTTAATATTAGAGTTTAAATTTAACCTATTATGTAATAGATTTACACAGACTAGAAAATGACACATTATTATTAAATAAATTTATAATCGTTTAATATAGAATCATATCAACTAATTTCAATAATTAAAAAATTAAATTTAGTTAATGTTATTTAATTTATCAACAATTTTTACTAATTTTTTAAAAGTACTGTTAAAATTATAGGGACTCATCATCTTATTCTTTTTCCACATAATTAATATTTTTTAAATAAATTTAAAAGATGAAAGGTAGCTTCGGTCACCTAGCTTTCCAAGAGAGAGAAATCATCTTTCATTGTTGTATTACATTCATTATTTTTTGAACTATAAAAAGTTATTAATTGAGTAACAAGAATATTTTGGAAAAAATTAATTAACGCTACATCAATTTTGGAGGGAATCTTATATTACAAATCAAAGAAATTCTCAAAATGGTCTTGTATTAGAGTAATATAAATTAGATAATCAATTTCATAATTTATTAAAGATGATGCCAAATAATAATTATATCTATTTGCATAGGAAAGGTAGGAATGTGCAATCTTAGACTACAAACTACCTTTATATCTCTTGGGACATTTTACTTCAGTCCTTTAACTAGTTGAGACATTTTATTTATAATAGAGTCATGGACTTATAGTTTTCGTATGTCAACTAATGTCACTTATGACTCAAAATAGGTTCATTATAGGGTATAATTTACATTTAATGATGACTTTGTTATGAATATCATTAATTTGATGGCAAAACTATAATTAAGATATAATTAGAAGTTCGTCTCAACCAAATTATAAACAAATCAATTAATACTTAAGTAGGTTAGATTTTTATGGGATAGGGTCATCAGACTTTTAAGAATTGTAAAAGTGGAAAAGGCTTAAGTGTATGTAATGGAGTGACCGTTGTGGGATTGGAATCAAGATGGAGTTTATGTTGATCATGAGGGTAAACATTGAGAACATGAACTATCATTGTCATTATATTAATCATGTTGGCCTTACTAAATATATGATAAGATTAAGGTAAAGACACATACAAATTCAAATTATATAGTACAACTATCTATTTTAGTTTATGACATTCTAGATCATGTTGACAATAGAACATTTGACGTAGGGCCCTTACAGAGCTACGACAAAAAGGCATTTGTTAGTGTAGTTCTATATCCCCTAGAAATGTAGTTGGAAAGGTGCTAATAACAATACATCAATACACTAATAAATAGTGCCTCCTTCCTATATTACCCCATGTTGGGTTCACTTATTAGTGCTTTTATGTGTTGAACCGCACTAATAGGTGTTTCTAAAAAATAAAAAATAATAGATCATGGCATTTTTAACCTTAATATTTCAACTCAACAGAACCTGGCTTAGCTCTAGAACCTCGCGTAGTATATATACTTTTACATCACGATGTCTAAGTAAGTGTAAGCTATTGTTCAAAGCTTGTAAATTTGGTTAACTTTTAACAGAAAGTAACAAGTGTGCAAAACAATATATCTGATATCATTGGTATATTACATTCTCAATAGTTAGAAACTATGCTTACAACAAATTAGGCATAGAGATAAATATTAAAGTAAAGTATGCTCAACTTGATGCGTGGAGTAGGAAATAAGTGAACAAGAAAAAATAGAGGCTAGTAAAGGAAGCACCCCAACCTACTATAATTATGGATTGTTGCACATGAATGGTATAACATATTAAGAGTTTAACATATCATTTAAGTATGACAACTATTCTTACTTCTTACATATGATAACAACACTTCTTTTGTCTTGTGCAACTATATTTAAATTTGAGGATGTAAAAACATATAATATAATTGTTCACAGTTTCTCTAGAAAACCATACACAGTAGATTAATGACTAATGATGAAAGATTCCATAAAGGTTTGGTTGGGGATGATCTTTGTCCCTAGTGTTTTGAAAGCTCAGAAACTTTAATGCATGTTCTTAGGGATTGTCCTCGTGGGATGAAAATATGGGGTAAAATTGTACCAGATAAGAAGTGGGTGGTTTTTATAACTGTGATCTCTCATCTTGGTTGTATCATAATTTGTTGGGAGCGTTTAAGTTAGGCCAAGGTGCAGATTGAGCTACAATTTTTCATGTTCCAATTTGGAAGGTGTTGAATAAGCACAATAATATGGTGTTTAATGATAAGTCTCTGTTGATTTGTGTGGGAACTTATTTTCCTTTTCATTAAGCTTATGGACTCCCCACAGTTAACGAGTACGACTCTAAGTTGGGGCATGGCTCAGAGGGTTGTGAAGGTACATTAGATATTTCCCCCATATGGTGTACTGAAGGTAAATGTTGATGGCTCTGTACATCAAGATTCCCTATGGGCTACTTGTGGTATTGAGAGGGATAGTTTGGGTTGTTTTTGAGGATCTGCGTGTAAGTTAGGTCACTATTTAGTCTTGAAATCTGAATTATGGGCTTTGAGGTATGGAATTCAGATGGCTTGTGAGTTAGGAACGACTCAAATCATTCTTGAAGAAAATTCAAAACTGGCGATACAACATGTGATAAATGATGTATCTTCTTCACACTATTATTTTAGTATTGTTCAGGAGATTAGATGTTATAGGAATTAGGTTGAATTCCTTAGGAGGATGGACCTTCTTCTTCTTGATTCCTTCAAATCCAAGGCATATGATTCCAAATTGATGATGAAATTTCAGAAATGACAAGGAGATGTATAACACCCTAAATTTTAGGGGTAAATTTTTCACGTTTTTATTTAGAAAATACCTGGATCTAAATAATAATAAAAAAAGCCACTCCCATATATGAAGATATGGGAGCCAGGTCCAATGACCATGAATAAAAGGAAGACAGAGGAAAATAAAGGCCAAACCATAGCCTCCCAGTGAAAGCCAGCAACAATCAAACAAATCCGAGAGAAACAGCGTGCACTCGCTCAAGCGAGGTCCGATTCCGCTTGAGCGAGTCAGCGTAACACGCTCGGGCGAAAGCCCTTTGGGCGAAACCACCATAAGAACCTTCCCAGCCAACACACTCGCTGGAGCGAGGACTCTCTCGCTGAAGCGGGGGACCATTCACACGGAGATCCACTCACTCGTGATTTGACTTAGAGCACTCGGGATTCATTCCCAAGTCCACTCGGAGAAAGGGAATTTCAACCACTTAACCCCATCACATACGTCTCAGTAACTTAGTCTCTTGTTTCTTAATCACAAAGGATTCATATAATCCACTCAGCAACTGAGGTTCATCCCCCTAGGATTCCATGCATCCCCACACTCGGATTAATCTCTAACCAAACACCACTCGGTGTACTTAACCATCATTCAGTCGGAATGTACTTTCCATTCATCACTTGGCATAAACTCACGTCTCTCACCCGGAAATCACCTAGACTTTCCTTCACTCAGAAGGGGCCTCAATCAATCATACTCCACTCGATAATCTTACTCCAAAACCGAGCAATACTCATCCGGTTACACACTCGGTATTCATGCCTAATCTTACTTGGAGAATACCTTAATCATTCACTCGGAATAATACTAACTCCTCAACACTCAGAGGAATTACCCAAGTAATTCACTCGGAATATAAGCATAACTCATATACTTAGAATATTTCAAGCTAAACCATTACAACCACACTTCCCTTAAAGAAATTCACTCGGGTTCCACTCGGGAAACACAACCCATCCCCCACTCGGGGTTCACCTCCAGTTCTAACTCGGAATCCGCAAGAGCCATTAACACACAGTAAGAGGCTCACACATGAGTTACACTCGGATATGGAGTTCCATACATAAGACTCACTCGGAAAAACAACTAAACCTCATATATTCCACTCAACATTCATTGACTTAGTGATATTCATACATCATTATTTCCTAGTCGGTAAGAAGCATCAAATCAACATAAATTACTTGTATCGATATATTCTCTAATTCCAAATCCGACTACTATTACAGCAATACACTTCCACCGATTCATAACCATGTTATCAACATAACATATATGTATATACACACGCATACACTCGGATTCTTATCTTTATACTTTCCATTCACCAACACATTCAATCGGTATGCATATAATACCATCACTCGAAGTATATATATATTAACATGCACTCGGATCCCAATACATATATTTCATATTCATGATTATGTTCATCCACTCGGATTCTATACATATATATATTTGAATTCGCTATACAACATTAATATTATGAGCCGGCCAAGGCTTTAGTACATCAAATGTACTCAGAATATAACATTATATATACAGCCTTATTGTAACCGCCCAACACTCGGGTTAAGGCCCTCATATCAATCCAAACCGACCTGCAAACACTGAAAAATGGTGTAGGGGTGAGCATTACATATTAAATGACAGATATTGGCTCGGATTAATCACAGAATCCATAACATGCCATATTATATAACATCAATCAGCACATAAACACTGCCATTCAATATGAACAATCACAAGCAACTTCCGATCGGGATTTCACCCATTTCTCTCGGCTATAAAGCTCAACTCACTCAGTAACTATTATACTGATCCACTCGGATTTCACTTAACTCCGAGCCCTACTCAAAAAGTCTGCCTTAGCCCAGCTCAAGGACTTAACCATATTCACATGGATTTCATCATCTGATTGCCGATCGGTATATATACATGCTCCAAGCATTCCAGTGGCGAATCGGATGCATATGGTCACATTCACATTCATATGGTCACATTCACATTCACATTCACTCAGAGTTCAACTCCAATGCACTCGGCATTTGCCTTGGGTCCAACCCAAGGACTTTTATCAAGTGTCTCATTCACGCTTAGTGCCCTAGGCACTGCCCGAGTCCAACCCGGGTCTCATATCACATCAACACATTCAGTTTAATTAAACTCATATTTATCCGATTGCCCACTCGGTATTTAGCATTCAGCATAATATGTACTCGGCAATGCAACAATAATCAGATGACTCAGTAACTCATTACATTCATTCGGCATTCCAATGCCATCCACTCGGATTGTCCTCTATTCACTCGGATTTATCCTTTACAGTAAGCATTTCTTGCTTTCCTCTATAAAGCCCACTCGACATTCATCATAACAGTCCCCATTCATTCATTCATCACAAGCATAAGCATCAACAAGCATCACATGCATTCAAATGTACAACATACTCAGGGACAGATAGAGGATCACACAAAGAATACAACATTCATCATGTGCATCTCATACATCTCAACATAACATCATAAATAAACATCACACCTCATATAAACGGGTATCATATATTAGATAAATAATAAGCATCAATAATCCGGGCTATTTACTCAACCACAGCATACCATACACATTAAAACACAACACAGTGACAATTTCACCCGGAAACCCATCCAGAAATCCATGCATTTGAGATGCAAAGCCACCTTACCTGGATGAAGCTTCCAGGAGTCATATGGGCCACTCGGTCCAGCCATAGCAGCTTCTGCTCGGCATTCCAACGTAGGAAGAGCCAACAGCATCAATCCTCAGCCTTTCGCTCAAGCCACACATGCACTCGCTTGAGCGAAACGGGTCCAGTGACCATTTCTTCACTGGCTCGCTCAAGCGTGACCATTCTCGCTTGAGCGAGATACGTCCAGAAGCTCATCAACACTCCATGCTCCACTCTGCTCACAGCCATGGAAGAATCCATGCTGTTTCACTCGAGCAGCAACCACCAAGGCTTAGCACAAAGCTGTCCCACACTCGAACAGCACCATCCATGTATGCCTTCTTCCTTACAACATCACTGCCTCACATAGTGGACCACCATCCACAAACCAAGGCACAACAGCCCATCAACGAAGATGAGGAAGAGAGGAAGAAGAAAAATAAGGATCACCAAGGAAAACAAAGGAGGAACCTGCACCTAGCCTCCAAGCACACAGCCACCATGCTGCCCTACATGGTTACACACAGCCACGCTGTCCACCATCACCATGCAGCTCCACTTAGGCTCAACACAGCGTTGAGTAGAGGAAGATGAAGATAAAGGAGACGAAGGAGACGAAGGAGAAGAAGAGTCTCCAGAGAGTTTTTTTTTAGAGAGAAGGGAGAGCATTTCTCTCACCAGAACATGCACCAACGAGGAAAATGAAGAGAGTGAGGAGGAAGACCAAAGCTGAAGTCTTATCAATACACCTCCATCATCTCACTTCCCACTCAGCCCCATCATCACGTTGCTCTGCCACAGCTCCTCAAACAACCATCACTTCTTTATTTAATGCAAGTCCTATCAGTATTAAATGCTAACTCTCACAGCCATCATAGCACTCCACGTGGACAGGGAGAGAGAAAGGGAACCAGACCCAAATGACCACCAAAGCACAAGGATCATTTACAAGCTTTAATATTATTATTATTCCTTAATTAATCTAATTAGCCATCAAATAAACCAATCAAAATCCTTAACCAACCATTAACTCAATTAATTCCATCAATCCATAACCTTAGTCTGCATTTTATAATCATTCAAAAATCTGGGATGTTACACTCTCCCCACCTTTAAGGAATTTCGTCCCCGAAATTCAACATGATCCGGTCACAATAATCACTCAGCATATCACTACTTACCATACATTGATTACATATCAATGTTTTTCAAGCATTCACCGACCAGTCAATTTCCAGTCAGCACAATTCCACTTCTTAAGTGGTCACAGACCACACTACAAGAAATTCCGAGACATCCTATTCTTAACACCTTCCACTCGGAAGTGTCACTAAATGATTCGGAGATCAGCCACTCGGGTATTCACAATTTCACTCAGTACCACTCTTATCTTTGCTCGGAGCAGTCCAATAGGCTCAAGCCATTCCCATAAGCAGCTACAGTCTCACTTGCTGACCTATGAACTGTTGCATCCAACTTATAGGATGACGTCTCATTCCTATAGGGTTACCACAATTACATAGAGTCAATGCAAAATGCAACCTGCCACAATACCTATGGCATGGAGAGCCACACTGGAACAGCATCCTTGCATTCTATTTTACTCATACCAACCCAAAATCACATAATTAATGCCAACCTACATGAAAATTAATGGCAATTTATACCCATCTATAAGCAACACATCAGAATTTACTTCATCATTAGGCATCCACAATGATACATCACTCACCAACAGCCAGCAATTATTCCTGATTAACACTGTAAAATGACATACTAACAGCATACATCCGACCCACACAAGGTATATATACCATCCTTACACTTATTCTAATGCAATCATCTTGATATTAATCATCAAATGCCAGTCACACTCACCATAAAATGGCATAAAAGCAGTCGGTTTCCAGTCCAAACCGAGCAAAAATCCCTTCTTTAATCTTATCCATCACAAACTATTGGCCAAACAACTAATTATTCCTTAATATCACCATTTATTACAGGCCACAAATCAGATTTAAGCCTAATAATCCATTACACCCACAAGGATGTACGACTCAGGATCAGAAATCCAATCAACAACTCACTCGGTTTTCAATCACAAATCCGAGACAGTACTCAAACTAGTAGGCACCTCACCATATCGATTCCTCCCAACATGGGATTCCCCAATACTTGAGCGAAAAACATTCAGTTATACAACGCCTGGTAACAACTCCATTAACAATTCATTCGGCTTTTAACTATAACACTGAGCCTAACTCAAACCATCACGCAATAAAAGAAAAATATCGCACAGTAATAATTTATACCTCAAGAATATATTATACAATTGCCTTACTCAGGCCAAACAACTCACAAGATTAATAGTTTGTCAATTCAACAATATATACATTTCATGTTTTATTCATTGAATCATAGTAAGGTAAACATATACATACTTATAACATCGCCCCAATGGGCCAATATCATCTATATAGGCCATTCTGGCCTTTCATCAAGCCTTCATGGGCTAGCATTATTATTTCCAATCACAATTACACACGCCCTCAATTACGTTGGGCCATATTATACATATCGTCTTACTCAACATCATTACACATATTCATATTATTCATTATTTTTAGGCGGTCTTTCATTATATTAACTTCTCATCACACCACCACCAATCCCATCATCTCATTCATCATCAATCATCATTACGTTCTGGCATATCTCCATGCTATATGCAAATGCTCTCATGATTAATGCATATGCACAATGGAATAGACAATAACAAATGCGGATCCGACTGTGGGAATATCACATTAATTCAATCGTGGGACGAGCATAGGTGTGCTACTATGCCCCTACTGCAGTAGAATAAATTGTGTACACATATATCTCATTTTAAGCATGCTTACATACTCATTATTTTACTGGTACCAAACCGCTATCGCCCATCTGTAGCACTAGTCACCCTGTGACTTGTAGATCAACATCGTGGCCTCAACTACCACAAGTGCTACGGGCCCCTCCCGAACACACATCGAGAGAGCCGTGTCCCGTCGGACACCGAGGTAAACTCGCTCACCATAGAGCCGCCCGCCCACTGGGCCTGCCACATAGGGTGCCTCGTCACCAAACTATGGACAGCTTCATGACTCATACACCGAGTCACAGGGGAAAATCACAATACGCTCATGCACTGAGCCGCCCTCCCACTGGGCCTGCCTAGTGGAACCCCCTAATATTCCACATAAACAACTATGATATGCCATGGATACGATGTAATGCAAATGCATTCTCACTCTGTGCATCCTAAATGCCACTCATTCAATATCATCATCATAATCACCAACACCACCATACACCTTAGTGGATTTTATCGTTGTTGGTTTCTTAATCATTATTCTCAAGTTTTAATGTGGCATTCTTGTATCAATATATTTCACAATATTTAACATCATACACGCAAGTCAATACTTGCGATCAACCACAACGACATTTCAGTAATATTCAATATTCATCAATAACACCTCACCTTCATTTAGTGGGTTTTCCATCTCAATATTCATTACCATTGCTCAAATACACTTTATATGTATATATAATTATGTGGTATTCACAACATCTTCAATTTATAATTCATACCACACATACAAGACCATACTGGTATCACACACAATGGTACACAACAATTCATCAATATAAATATACACCTCTTTGTGCAAGAGAGTGTTCAACATCATCATCTAGCATTATTTAATATCATACTTCCTCTAATTCATCCAATTATAATTCATACAATGTCATTTATTCACTTATTCTTCGGCCTCATAATTATTCTGGAATACCTTACCATCTAATCAACGGGGTCGCATGCCTAGTGGCCATCATCAACTAATCCATTCACTCGGTTTTCACCCACCAAACCGAAACACAATATCAATTTAACACATGCCTGATTTCACATTTACACATTCATGATCATATTCAAATTCTCAAACTACGACTCTGCCATCAAACAACTTTCATATATATATATATATATACATATTAATCCTACGGAGTTCCCATGCCAAGGGTATAAATCACCCTTTAGGAAATGGCACACTCAAACATCCATAATCCGAATTCAATCCACTAGGGAATTCTTTCATTACTATTCTCTTAGTTAACTCAAACATGAGTCCCCCTCCATCATACAACCTGACTAAGCCATGAACCATTCGCATGGCATCCACAAGAGTTCTAGCCAGTTAATCCGACCTGTACAAGTATAAGGGCCACCACATTATATCATTCTATTCCTCAAATCAACATCACAACAGTAGTATCTTTCACCACTGTCCCAGCAAAACATGGGCATATAATCATACCAATCTCAATTAAGCATGCATGAAGTCCAATGAGAAATCACAAGCAATGATGACACTGGTCATCATGCACACAACCGCTTACACTTGGTAAGCATACCTTGGCCATGGACCCTTTGGTCTGCTCTGATACCAAAATATAACACCCAAAATTTAAGGGGTAAATTTTTCACGTTTTTATTTAGAAAATACCTGGATCTAAATAATAATAAAAAAAAGCCACTCCCATATATGAAGATATGGGAGCCAGGTCCAATGACCATGAATAAAAGGAAGACAGAGGAAAATAAAGGCCAAACCATAGCCTCCCAGTGAAAGCCAGCAACAATCAAACAAATCCGAGAGAAACAGCGTGCACTCGCTCAAGCGAGGTCCGATTCCGCTTGAGCGAGTCAGCGTAACACGCTCGGGCGAAAGCCCTTTCGCTTGGGCGAAACCACCATAAGAACCTTCCCAGCCAACACACTCGCTGGAGCGAGGACTCTCTCGCTGAAGCGGGGGACCATTCACACGGAGATCCACTCACTCGTGATTTGACTTAGAGCACTCGGGATTCATTCCTAAGTCCACTCGGAGAAAGGGAATTTCAACCACTTAACCCCATCACATACGTCTCAGTAACTTAGTCTCTTGTTTCTTAATCACAAAGGATTCATATAATCCACTCAGCAACTGAGGTTCATCCCCCTAGGATTCCATGCATCCCCACACTCGGATTAATCTCTAACCAAACACCACTCGTTGTACTTAACCACCATTCAGTCGGAATGTACTTTCCATTCATCACTCGGCATAAACTCACGTCTCTCACCCGGAAATCACCTAGACTTTCCTTCACTCAAAAGGGGCCTCAATCAATCATACTCCACTCGGTAATCTTACTCCAAAACCGAGCAATACTCATCCGGTTACACACTCGGTATTCATGCCTAATCTTACTTGGAGAATACCTTAATCATTCACTCGGAATAATACTAACTCCTCAACACTCAGAGGAATTACCCAAGTAATTCACTCGGAATATAAGCATAACTCATATACTTAGAATATTTCAAGCTAAACCATTACAACCACACTTCCCTTAAAGAAATTCACTCGGGTTCCACTCGGGAAACACAACCCATCCCCCACTCGGGGTTCACCTCCAGTTCTAACTCGGAATCCGCAAGAGCCATTAACACACAGTAAGAGGCTCACACATGAGTTACACTCGGATATGGAGTTCCATACATAAGACTCACTCGGAAAAACAACTAAACCTCATATATTCCACTCAAGATTCATTGACTTAGTGATATTCATACATCATCATTTCCTAGTCGGTAAGAAGCATCAAATCAACATAAATTACTTGTATCGATATATTCTCTAATTCCAAATCCGACTACTATTACAGCAATACACTTCCACCGATTCATAACCATGTTATCAACATAACATATATGTATATACACACGCATACACTCGGATTCTTATCTTTATACTTTCCATTCACCAACACATTCAATCGGTATGCATATAATACCATCACTCGAAGTATATATATATTAACATGCACTCGGATCCCAATACATATATTTCATATTCATGATTATGTTCATCCACTCGGATTCTATACATATATATATTTGAATTCGCTATACAACATTAATATTATGAGCCGGCCAAGGCTTTAGAACATCAAATGTACTCGGAATATAACATTATATATACAGCCTTATTGTAACCGCCCAACACTCAGGTTAAGGCCCTCATATCAATCCAAACTGACCTGCAAACACTGAAAAATGGTGTAGGGGTGAGCATTACATATTAAATGACAGATATTGGCTCGGATTAATCACAGAATCCATAACATGCCATATTATATAACATCAATCAGCACATAAACACTGCCATTCAATATGAACAATCACAAGCAACTTCCGATCAGGATTTCACCCATTTCTCTCGGCTATAAAGCTCAACTCACTCAGTAACTATTATACTGATCCACTCGGATTTCACTCAACTCCGAGCCCTACTCAAAAAGTCTGCCTTAGCCCAGCTCAAGGACTTAACCACATTCACATGGATTTCATCATCTGATTGCCGATCGGTATATATACATGCTCCAAGCATTCCAGTGGCGAATCGGATGCATATGGTCACATTCACATTCATATGGTCACATTCACATTCACATTCACTCGGAGTTCAACTCCAATGCACTCGGCATTTGCCTTGGGTCTAACCCAAGGACTTTCATCAAGCGTCTTATTCACGCTTAGTGCCCTAGGCACTGCCCGAGTCCAACCCGGGTCTCATATCACATCAACACATTCAGTTTCATTAAACTCATATTCATCCGATTGCCCACTCGGTATTTAGCATTCAGCATAATATGCACTCGGCAATGCAACAATAATCAGATGACTCAGTAACTCATTACATTCATTCGGCATTCTAATGCTATCCACTCGGATTGTCCTCTATTCACTCGGATTTATCCTTTACAGTAAGCATTTCTTGTTTTCCTCTATAAAGCCCACTCGGCATTCATCATAACAGTCCCCATTCATTCATTCATCACAAGCATAAGCATCAACAAGCATCACATGCATTCAAATGTACAACATACTCAGGGACAGATAGAGGATCACACAAAGAATACAACATTCATCATGTGCATCTCATACATCTCAATATAACATCATAAATAAACATCACACCTCATATAAACGGGTATCATATATTAGATAAATAATAAGCATCAATAATCCGGGCTATTTACTCAACCACAGCATACCATACACATTAAAACACAACACAGTGACAATTTCACCCGGAAACCCGTCCAGAAATCCATGCATTTGAGATGCAAAGCCCCCCTTACCTGGATGAAGCTTCCAGGAGTCACATGGGCCACTCGGTCCAGCCATAGCAGCTTCTGCTCGGCATTCCAATGTAGGAAGAGCCAACAGCATCAATCCTCAGCCTTTCGCTCAAGCCACACATGCACTCGCTTGAGCGAAACGGGTCCAGTGACCATTTCTTCACTGGCTCGCTCAAGCGTGACCATTCTCGCTTGAGCGAGATACGTTCAGAAGCTCATCAACACTCCATGCTCCACTCTGCTCACAGCCATGGAAGAATCCATGCTGTTTCACTCGAGCAGCAACCACCAAGGCTTAGCACAAAGCTGTCCCACACTCGAACAGCACCATCCATGTATGCCTTCTTCCTTACAACATCACTGCCTCACATAGTGGACCACCATCCATAAACCAAGGCACAACAGCCCATCAACGAAGATGAGGAAGAGAGGAAGAAGAAAAATAAGGATCACCAAGGAAAACAAAGGAGGAACCTGCACCTAGCCTCCAAGCACACAGCCACCATGCTGCCCTACATGGTTACACACAGCCACGCTGTCCACCATCACCATGCAGCTCCACTTAGGCTCAACACAGCGTTGAGTAGAGGAAGATGAAGATAAAGGAGACGAAGGAGACGAAGGAGAAGAAGAGTCTCCAGAGAGTTTTTTTTTAGAGAGAAGGGAGAGCATTTCTCTCACCAGAACATGCACCAACGAGGAAAATGAAGAGAGTGAGGAGGAAGACCAAAGCTGAAGTCTTATCAACACACCTCCATCATCTCACTTCCCACTCAGCCCCATCATCACGTTGCTCTGCCACAGCTCCTCAAACAACCATCACTTCTTTATTTAATGCAAGTCCTATCAGCATTAAATGCTAACTCTCACAGCCATCATAGCACTCCACGTGGACAGGGAGAGAGAAAGGGAACCAGACCCAAATGACCACCAAAGCACAAGGATCATTTACAAGCTTTAATATTATTATTATTCCTTAATTAATCTAATTAGCCATCAAATAAACCAATCAAAATCCTTAACCAACCATTAACTCAATTAATTCCATCAATCCATAACCTTAGTCTGCATTTTGTAATTATTCAAAAATCTGGGATGTTACAAGATGTACAAGTCGTGACTTGATAGGTATGGTAATGAAGAGTTTATGGTAAGAAAAACCTAGATCTAGGCTTAGAAATGGATGAAATGGAGAGGCTAGGAATGGAGAAGGAATCCATCACTCTTAAAGAGGTTAAGAGATAAGGTTTTGATGTTCACCACCTTTAGGAGGAAGCCAAAGGATAAGAACCTAGAGAAGGAGCTAAAGGCTTCTACTTTTCTAGAGAGAAGGAAGAGCTTATCTCACTAAAATCTCACTAAACTTGAATTATTAACCAAATACAAGCAAAAGAGCTATTTAAAGCTCCTTCATAATTTCGGCCACTTCACTAGCTCATGGGCCTTGGATTAATTTCAAAGGCCCTATCTTAAAATCCTAAGAGGAATTGGCCTAATACAAGCCCAAATGCAAACTAGACATGGTACAAGGCCCAAAAACAAAGGCTATGCAAAGCCCAAACTAATTCCTAATTTTAAATCTTAAAATATTCCTAAAACTAATAATATGAAAAATAAAATATGTACAAATGATAACCAAGCCCAAAACAGAGGCCCAAAGAAGGCTCTACAAGTGAAATGAGGCCATTTACCCTAAGATAGAGCAAGTACAAAGGGTAAAAGTCCTCAAGAGCTCCTCCTTGGGCTTGGGCCCAACAATGGAAGTCATAAAGGAATCCAAGTGTGTCTAAAGTGTCTCCCTAGCTCTCTTGGACCTTGACCTAGTCAAAGGACCCTTAAAGCTCTCCAAGGCAACCTCCAAAGTCTGTGAAGGATCTGTGGCTTACTCCCAGGTGATGGCTATATCATGCTTTCCCTCTTCAAAAGGTTTTGTCCTCAAATCTGAGGTATCCTCATCTAACTTATCTACAGCATAAGGGGTAAGATCAGAAACATTAAAAGTAGCGCTGGCCCCATACTCATTAGGGAGGTTAAGCACATAAGCATTATTACTAAGTTTCCTAATAATATGAAAAGGACTATCACCTCTAGGATTGAGTTTGGACGTCCTAAGGTTAGGAAAATGTTCCTTCCTTAGTTGAAGCCAAACCCAATCTCCAACATCCAAAACAACCTCTTTCTTCTTTTTATTCACACATCTAGCATAGTGGTCATTTTTCTTTTGTATATGATGTTTAACCTCTTTATGAAGATTACGAACAAAAGAAGCTTTTGCCTCACCATCCATGTGGATGAAATCATCAGAAATCTCTATAGGCAAAAGATCTAATAGAGTGAGGGGGTTGAAACCATACACAGTCTCAAAAGGACTATGCTTGATGGTGGAGTGAACTACCCTATTATAAGAAAATTCTACATGTGGTAGAAACTCATCCCAAGACTTAATTTTTTCTTAACAAGGACTTGAAGAAGAGTAGAGTCCTGTTAATAACCTCAGTTTGGCCATCTATTTTTGGATGGCAAGTGGTGGAAAAGAAAAGCTTTGTCCTTAGCCTAGCCCAAAGGGTCTTTTAGAAGTGGTTAAGGAACTTGGTATCCCTATCACTAACAATAGTTCTAGGGATCCCATGCAATTTAACAATCTCTTTAAAGAACAATTTAAAAATATGACTTACATCATTTACCTTGTGATAAGGGATGAAGTGGGCCATCTTGCTAAATCTATCCACCACCAAAAAAATAGAGTCCATTCCTCTTTGGGTCCTAGGTAACCAGTACAAAATCCATGCTAATATCTATCCAAAGGGAAGTGAGGATAGGTAAGGAAGAGTAAAGGCCATGAGGAGAAACCCTAGATCTGGCCTTCTTACATGCAAGACATAAAGAACAAAGCCTTTACACATCATACTTCATATGGGGCTAATAAAATGCTCACTAAGGGTGGACAATCCCTCCCAAAGTACCTCGTGGGTCCTCCCTCATGACTTTCAAGAAGTAGAAGGTCTCTAATGGATCCCCTAGGAATACAAAGCTTATTGGTTCTAAATAAGAAGCCATCTAACTTATGGAACCCATTAGAAGAGATAAAAGGACCACAAAAGTGGTAGACAAGAAAGAAGTCAAGATTATTTGGATATAATTCCTTTATCTCATCAAGGCCATGGAGAGTGGCACCCAAAGAAGAAAGGAGGGTGTGCCTTCTAGATAAGGCATCAACTACCATATTAGCTTTACCACTTTAGTTCTTGATAACATAAGGACATTGTCCCAAATACTCAACCCATTTAACATATCTCTTATTAAGCTTATGTTGGCCCTTGATGTACTTGAGTGACTCATGGTCACTTTGAATGAAAAACTCTTTGGGAATCAAGTAGTGTTCCTAAGTTTGTAGGGCCCTTATTCAAAGCAAAGAACTCTTTGTCATAAGTGGGATAATTAAGGTATGCCTCATTAAGCTTTTCACTAAAGAAAGCAATGGGGTGCCCCTCTTGAAGCAACACCACACCTATGCCAACAATAGATGCATCACATTCAAGCTTAAAAGTTTTAGAACAGTTTGGAAGAGTAAGAATGAGAGCATGAGTAAGTCTATGCTTAAGGTCTTGAAAAGCCTTTTCTTGCTCTGGCCCCCAATTAAAAGGAACATTTTTCTTAAGCAAGTCATTAAGGGGAGAAGCCAAAGTAGAAAAGTCTTTTGCAAACCTTTTATAGAAGCTAGCCAAGCCATGGAAGCTTCTAATGTCATGCACAATTTTGGGGGTAGGCAAAGCATTAATTGCTTTGACTTTTTCTTGCTGAACTTGGACCCCCTTAGAGCTTACCACGATGGCGCCCTTAATCCACTAAATAATATTAAAAATATTCATATTTACATAATGAAAATTAGGATAAATTTTTTATGATTAAAAATAACCGTTGGAAGAACACCACAATTATAATTTTAATAATCACCCTAAATCTATATAAAGACCTATTGCATATATGATGATATGAGAAGGTATATTATTTAAGTAAATGTCGACTTAGGACAATTATTCACATAATTACAAATCACATATTTGCAGAATATTTAAAATTAGTTCAAAGCCAAGCTTGAATTTTAAGAATGGGTTCCCAAAAGGGTCACGTTAATGACTCTTTCTCTTTTCCTAAGTTTGCATAACACTTCAAAGATTTAAAATCACATAATCATGTCTCATTACATTCATGTATATATATACCTTTAGGTGTAACACTACCATGTTATTTTTAAAGTACAATCTAAAATCATTTTTAGATATCACTAGGTCCTATTATCAATAACCTTAAGTTTTAATTACACAATCTCGTGTGTATATTTACATGTACCTAACTTCAAGTATATCAATCTAAATGCACCTATAAATTGTTAACATCATTCTGATACTTACATATAGAACAATTTCACATATTTATGTCAATAACCTCTATCATTTAATTCCCAATATCAAGGTATCTCTATATGTCACTAACCAAGATTAATAATCTTTCTACAACCCATTCTTCACAACATTCATCAATTTGCAATAAAAATTCAGCATATATCATTAATAACTCCATTCACAAGGATCATTAGCAAGATTCCAATTTAATGCCATGTGCTATCAATTTCTACTTTGTGATACAAAAAGATCACAAGTCCATCCTAATAATCCTAATATATCAATAATGTCTCAAGTATATCAAACCATCATCATAATCATAAGGCATTACATAATAGTAAGTCTATACAAAACAAATGCGATATACAAGAAATTCCAAAAATAAATGCCATAGTCAATAAATTCAAAACATGTCGGCCAAGGCATCTAGGCATCTCCTTATTCACACTATACCTCAACTTCTTCAAAATAAGCACAAATTCCATAACCATGCCCTACGTCACAAAGCTAAAAAGTAGACAACATGGAGAGTGAGCATACTTTCTCAATGATGAACAATTAAACAAAATGCGATAATATAATTATGTAAGTACAACTAAACATATATTCCCATCAAGTATTTAACTCAATAATTAAAAACATAATCCACAATCTTTATCACTAAGCACAAACATAAACAATTTTAATATCAATAACACATTACAAAATCCATTCATTAATTGAAATTCTCATCATATCTCACACCATATTCCATATCAATCTATATATATATAGTCCAAGGTAACACTAACAACAACATAATTAGTTAGCGTCTGAAAATTTCAATTATTCTTAGGTACCTCAAGGTCATATGATGTCCCTATGGCTAATGCATATGCCATGCTATCAAAATAATGCATATGCAACGGATCCGATTTTCAAGAAATTATTCATAGGACATGTGTACACAATTCATCAAGTGATCGCAACCACACACAGTCGTTTGAATATTTGTCCCCCGCGCAAGGGTCCTTTTCACAAGATCCCACAAGACCTTAATTATTTCAACATGTCAAGTGATCGCAACCATGCATAGTTATTTAAATATTTGTCCCCCATGCAAGGGTTCTTTTCACAAGATGCTGCAAGATCCCAAGACATTATAATGTGATATGCCATGCATGCCATGAAATTCAAGAATGCACATGCTAGCATTGGCTTTATAAGAATCTCACATTCTCTTATTTAGAAATTCCAATACATTTTAAGATTTATATTCAAGGCATGCAACCAATTATACTATCCCCAAGGCATACAATCTATCATAAAAATTCTCTAAGGCATCATTTCACATCATCCATAACATAATAGCCAAGGAGTCATATCGATATCAACCCACACATGGAAATCAAGAATACATATCAAACAAATATATTCCAAATGCATATCATCATCAAATATGCCAATCCAACATCCAACCATCAACATGGTTCAATCTCATTTAATCTCACACATAAAAGTTTAGTATATCCATTCAAGGAAAACATGCAAGTACTCACCAATATATATACTATCAACAAACAATTATACATGCATTTAAAAAATATACTTCTCTCCTACCTCAAGAGAAGTACTCTGTGGAGTTAGATGGCCCCGCCTCACTAGAATGGTCAAATCCTACATTAAATAAATATAGAACCACATCAACATCATACTAAATTTATTTTGATGTTAACAATTTTGCTCATCATATATACAACATCATACTAAGCTTATTTAAAATTTTTGTCTTTGCGATTCTAGAAGCTTGTTTCCCTTTTTCAATATTTTTCAACACTTTAAAGGCCTAACACATGGCCTATAATTTGCCAAAGGTTTAATAATTATCCATTAAGCTTCTTTAAGCTTTTAAATAGTTTTTCCACATTATTATAATTTACTTATAGTATCTTTATCCAAGAAACCAACAAGCCTTTTACTACAAAACCTCATAAACTTTGTCTTTTATTAACTAAAATCATTCAACCTAATAAAAATTGTCCTAATGTTATATTGACTTCTCCTAAGTCATAGAAAAATTATCATTCAGCCAACACATGATTCATACGCAATACCTCTTAAAGTACCAAGTCTCTTCCTCTTAAATAATTACTTAATCCTTACTAACATACTAATTAAATTCCATAAATATTGTTTTCACCAAAAACACTAATTTTCATACTTGTTCTTAACCTCCAACATCACATTTCTTTCATTTATTAAATACTAACTCCTTATTCATTCAACCATAATTATATCCAACCATAATTAATTGCCATACCACTTCCAATAACTCATTTTTAAACACTAACATCATGCCTAAGGTGAATGGTACCTTTTGCTCTAAAATTACAACTTAGGTCCTGTAACAAATCAACATACTAAAATTACTAACCACCTCTAATAGCATTTTCCTAAACTCAATCATTATTCTCTTAAGTCCTAATATACTCCAACAAGATTTTCTAAACTAGCAATATACTTATTCCTTATCAATCCTTCATGCCCTTCATTTAATTCACCATAAATACTACACTTTTTCAATCAATAATTATCAAACAACCATTATAAATACTAAACCACATCCAACAATAATTTCCAAGTCCACTAACAAAGTCAATACATTCATGAAACCATTTATGTCACTTTGTCAACATACTACTTCAAGAAGTAACTAAAGCTTATTAACAACTTCATGTTTCATACCAACAATCACCAAATCAATTTTAAAACATCACTCAAAGTCTCATAATTATTCTAAAGCCATTTATAAACCATTCAAAGTCCAAAATAAAATTTTCCCTTAACTTAAAGTAAGCTTCCAATTCTAATTTTTGCATTTAATGCAACCCAACATCAAGCCACTTCTTTTAACAATATTTAATTCAATTCCAACAACCAATTAAAATCAATTTCAAGTCCTTAACAATATTCTAACAATAAACAACAAATTCCAATGGTCATCTAGCCTAGGGTTTGGTTCCACATGCATTTATTCATCAAAACAACACCTAATCTTCCATTATAATGCTTCAATAACCTTAAAACAACAATTAGAAACCATTAAGTGTTAAAAACACTAACCTTTTTCCCAAGCTATAACCAAAAATGAAAATGGAAGGTGGGAGGGAAAGATAAGAGTAGATATGCTTCAATACTCTATTAAAGCTTCATGAATCATGGCTTAGATATTGATTTAGCAAGAGAATGGAGTAAGAGAGGTGTGGTCAGTTTTTGGCCAAGTGAAGGAGGAAGAAGTTGAAAAAAATAAGATTGGAGCAAGAGGAGAAGAAGTTCACGACAATGGGGAAAGATAAAGAGGGAAAAGTGGAAAATTTGGGTTATTACCCAATGGTTAATGCTTTCACATTTTTCTTTTACCCATAAGTCAACCAAACCCCTTTATCCAATGGGTAAAAGAAAGTGTAAAGAGAGAGGAAAGATGCCACGACAATGTGAGAGGAGAAATGGGATTTTACATTTTTCTTAAATTCTCATTTGTTCGTAATTTTGCCATTTATTAACATACGTCGTGCATAAATAAATATATTCTAAACACAAAAATTATTTTGAACATACCAACATAACCACAATAAATACCTCATTATTTTAGACACATTAAATGCCCAAAATTATTTAACAGGTCCCACACCTTCTGTTAAATCGTCCAGTTTTAGTAAATTTTAATTTACCGATAGATCATAATTAATATATAATTAATACATAATTAATTTTTCTATGTGTTTTGGACATCAAATCATTAATTACTACTATCTAATAATTCATTTTCTAGATTTTTAGGATGTTACAACCACAAATCCAAGAAAGACAATGTGATTCAAGCCAAAAGAGCATTTTTCAAGGTTAGCAAAAAGTTTATTTGCTCTTAAGGTAAGTAACACATGTATAAAGTGAATAAGGTAAAAGTCCATAGTTTTAGAGTAAATTAGTATGTCATTAAACTAAACAACCACAAAATGCCTAATAAAGTCCCACAAAACATGTTTCATGAGCCGCATAAGGCATAACCAACCACTCATATAATCCAAGCTTAGTCTTAAAAGCAACTTTTCATTCATCACCTTCCTTAATCCTTATTTGATGGTAACCACTCTTAAGGTCAATCTTAGAAAATATAGTAGAGCCACAAAGTTCATCCAACATATCATCAAGTCTAGGAGTAGGATGCCTATACTTGATGGTTATGTTGTTGATTGCTCTACAATCAGTGTATAACCTCCATGAGCCATCTTTCTTTAAAACTAAAAGTATAGGTACAATACATGGACTAAGACTCTCCCTAATCTAACCTTTGGAAAGTATATCTCTAATTTGTTTCTCTATTTCTAGACTCTCCTTAGGGTTACACCTATATGCGGGTCTATTAGGAAAACTAGCCCAAGGTATAAGGTCAATTTGGTGTTCTATACCCCTAATAGGTGGAAGCCCTTGAAGAAGATCTTTAGGAAAGACATCCTTAAACTTTAAGCGAAGGTTTTGTACTCTCTTAAGCATAGAAGTAGAAAAGGGCCCATTAAAGAGAGGGAAGTGTAAGGAGAGGAAGTGCAAAGTAAGCTAGAAAGGCTAGGAGAGCTAGAGAAACTTAAGGAAGAAGTACTAGAGGAGGGGGAAGGGTAAAACATGTAGAAGGTTTTGTGAAGAAGCAAGGCTTGCTTCATATCATGCTTAGAGGCAAAGAAAGAAGAATGCCTCTTGGGATCTTCAAGTGTGAGAATCCCTTTACCCTTATTTTATTGGTTTAAGTGTTTTTTTATTTTTTATTTTTGAGGTTTTAGAGGGGAAGTGGAAGGCCCAACCTCCTTATGCCTTTTTAACTTCATTTGAAGTTGGTCTTCCAAAACCTGTTTGGGAGACAAGGGATGCAAGACAAACTTTTTATTATTATGGACAAAAGTGAGGATATTGGTGAAACCCTCATGGGTAACCTTCTTGTCATATTGCCAAGGCCTACCCAACAAGACATGTGTTGCTTCCATAAGCACAAAATCACACTAAACTTGATCATGGTATGTGCCAATGGAAAGAGAAAGAAGAACTTGCTTGTTCACTAACATCTCACTCCTTTCATTAAGCCATTGTAATTTATAAGGTCTAAGGTGATCAATTAGAGCATAACCAAGTTTGTGAACTAGCCTTTGGCTAGCCATATTTGCGACCACTATCCACAATGAGAATAAAATTTTTCTTTAATGTAACATCTTGTATAAAAGATGTTCTCTCTTTGTGTAGTGTCATCATCCCTAATATGACTTCCAAGAAACCTCCTTATTATAAAGAACTCACCTTCATCTTTAAGAACATGTTCGTTATTATAGGAATCACTATTTAAGCTATCACTAGAGTGTGATGAGGAAGATTCCTCATAGCTTGAATAGTGATAAATGCCTTTTAAAATCATGATTTTCTTGGTTGGGCAATAAGAGGAAATGTGACCCCTTCCTAAACACTTAAAACATTTAATAGAACTTGTTCTTGAAGAAGTAGGTTAGGATGAAGAATTGACATTCTTAGAAAGGATGTGTTTAGAAGATTATGTAAAGGGAAATGCCTACTTCATGCTCATTACCCTTTCTCAAACTACACTCTCTTTGTTGGGCAGAGTCTTCTTTACTTTTCCACTTAGAGCTAAAGGATTTGGAATCCCTTTTATAGTAAAAAGCTTCATCCATGAATTGAGCTTTTACTTATGTGCATTGATGGAGAATCTCCTCAATGTCCACATGAGGTAAAAGTTCCACTCCTTTTCTAATATTATGATTAAGGCCATATAAAAATTTATGCATGAGAATTTCTTCATCCTCTTCAATATTGGCGCTAATCATAGCCTTTTCCAAGGCTTTGTAGTAATCCTCTACACTTTTGGACCCTTGGGTGAGTCTACTGAGCTTGGCCAATAACTCACCCCTATAATAGGAGGGGACATAGCATTTCCTAAGCAAAGCCTTCAAATCATCCCATTCATCAAAGGAAGGGAAATGGTCTTTCTTCCTATCTTTACAGATTTGGGTCTAACACACTAATGCATAGTTTTGGAAACTTAGCATGGCAATCCTAACCTTTTTCTCATTTTTTGTTTGGAGGAAGGTTAAAAGTTACTCAACTTTCATCTCTAAATCAAGGTAGGCTTCTACATCACTTTTTCCATGGAAGGGTGGAACATCTATCTTGACCTCTCTCAAGCCACCCTCCTCATAAGGCCTATGGTGCCTCCTATGGTACCTATCCTCAACTTCACTAGTTTCATCATGATGTCTATGTCTATGTTGCTGACGATATCTAGTGTTTCTTTCTCTTTCCTCCCTATTTTCTAGGTTATCTAACCTAGTGGACATTTTATTTAATTTTTCTAAGATCAAATGCATGTGAGAGGGATAGGACTTCTCTTTCTCTCTCACTATATGAAGACATGTTATAATGCAAAAATGTAAGAGATGAGATACTAGTCAAGTCACTTAAGTTGTTCTAAAATCTAAAAAGGAAATAACACACAAAGGCAAACAAGAAAACACAAGAAAGAAAGCAAATAGACATAACTAGTTGGATGTGCAAAATTTAAACTAAGTCTAGCATGAAAAAACTTATTTATACTAACTAGAAAGCAAGTAAATCAAACTAGTTGGTGGTGCAAAAATTTAAACTAGGCCTAGCATGCAAAAAATCCACTACACTAAACTAACACAAACTAGTTAGGTTCACAAAAATAAACTAAGTCCTATGCGTAATTACTCATAATCAACTAATTAAAAATCAAAGTCCAAAGTCCTTAATGTCCAAATACAAGGACTTAAGAAAGTACTTAAAAATAAAAGTCCCAAAATACAAGGGAAAAGAAAATATAAATCACAAAAAAATATCCTAAACTATTATAAAAATTGCTCTCCAATATAAGGGTCTTCTAAGTGTTCCTTCAATGCCAAGATAGTCCCCCAAGCTACAAAGAAATCACTTGAAAACTTAAAGTAAACGTTAGCACAAGTAATAAGGAAAAAGGAAAAAGAAACTCAAAGTGTTTGCTCTCCTAGACTTACAAAGTGTTTACTCTCAACCACCAAGCTCTCTATACTTTGTAAGTTGCTTTAGGTCAATCTCTCAAGTCAAATCTTAAACCTTCCAAGATGCTACCCAAATAGTGATGTCCTTACAAATCCTTAATCTCAAGAAAGCCAAGAAAAGAAATACTTAAATGACAAAACTTAGAGAAAAAGAGACAAGCAAGAAAAGGAAAATTAGGAAGCTAAGGAATATGATATGACAAACAAGAACTTGACAAGCAACACAAGTTCAAAGAAAAAAGATGTACAAGAGTGGAAAAATAATGTAACAAACTAAGATACAAACAAGACAAGAAAGAAAGTAAATGCAAGCAAAGAAAGAAGGCACAAAAGGCAAACTAGAAACTCTAGAATGCTTACAAGACCAACACCTTTTTATATAGTTTCCAAAGTCCTTTTTCCTTAACACAAGTGCATAATACAACACAAAAAGAACAATTAAACTACTGCACAAGAAAATATACAGCTGCTAGAATATTTTTTATATGCAAGGGGTTTTAATGCTCTTTTTCTTCACACTTTTTTGCAAGAAAAAAAGACCAAATAAATGCACAACAATGGACCTTTGAAACTCTTTTCTTTTCACACTTTTTTTACTTGTATTTTTTTCTTTTTCCCTTGTTTTGTAACACAAAAACTGCAGCAAAAACAGAATTGGCAATTGCTCCTAAAAAGTGCACAAAATAAGCTAAACTAAGGAAACTAACACAAGGCACAAGCAAGCATCTTCTTCCATTAAAATAATGCAATAGAAGGCAACTATTTAGATCACAAATGACATGAAAACAATGACAATTACAACATGAAAAGAGTGACACAAAGTTGCTGGAAAAATGAAAATAAACTAGAAACAACACGCCTAAAAGAATTCTAACAACCTACAAACAATGCGCAACAAAATCCACCTTACAGTGAGATGGATTAAACTAATACAAGGAGCTTGTTAAGAACTTTAAATGAGGTATTTAAAATGCTTAAGAGTCAAGCCATAAAATTATAAAGCAAAAGCCAAAGGAAATGCCTAGAAATGACAAGAAATAAGCTCCTTAACCCATGACAATGTATAAGGAAGCTAGAAACATGTAAACAAAAGAACAAACACCTAGGATGCAACACTAAAACCACATGGTTTCAACATAGTACATAACTAAATTTCAACTTCAAATCAAGTAAATGATACAACAAAATCACAATATGTAAAGAAATGCAAGGAAAAGCAAGAAAGGAGATATAACTTGCACTCTAAGGCACCAAAGGTCAAAGTGTTGACTTAAAATTTTTTTTGCTTAAATTTTTTTCAAACTTCTAGGTTATGTCACGGATAGGTGCAGTAACATAAGTTGTGAAGGCACTTTGCAAAAATCCAAGCCAAACTAAGTAGATCTAAAAATTTAAGAATGTATAACTTTTTGAATTTTTGGAGGATTTTGACATATGATATATGAAAATTATGTTTGAATATGTTTTCAGGTTCAAAGATTTTGATAATGACAAAGGACTCTTGAAGAAACTCTTGGAGAAACAAGAAACAACATCAGACCTGCAAAAACACACGGGCTAATCGATTAGGAAGACAGATCTAATCGATTAGATAGCTTCTGTTTTGCCATATAATTGATTACACATATAACGCTAATCGATTACAAGGATTCTGTTTGTCAACTAATCGATTACACCCTAAACCCTAATCGATTACCAAGATGAAAAATTGATTTAAATGAATCAGGTACTTATGCTAATCGATTACAGAACTTAAAACAATCGATTACAAGGCTTCTAGAAAACACCTAATCGATTACAGCATATCAGATAATCGATTACAGGGCTACTATTTTTACACTAATCAATTAGACATAAGGCATAATCGATTACCAAGCTGCGTAACCAAATTAAATGCATCAGGTGCCATCACTAATCAATTACAAGGCAAGACATAATCGATTACCAAGGTTATGAGTTACAGCTAATCGATTACAAGGTATATGCTAATCGATTACAGCACAAAAAACACTAAAGATTTCAAAGTGTAATCGATTAGAGCTTGAGGCGTAATAGATTACGATAGTGCTAGAATTTGGGGAAAGTGCTTTTTAGTGGAAACCAGCTCATTTCTCCATACATCTCAGGTACCCATGGTCTGCAACGGCTAGGAACTCCATTATGCTCTTCCCCTAGGTCTATAAATGCAAGACTCCTTTAAGCTACTCAAAGCATCAATGACATCCATAAAAGGGAAATCAGTTCTTGAGTCTTGTGAGTCTTATTCTTGTATAGTTTCATTTTTCTAAAACTTAGAACTTCAACTTGTATATTCTCTCTTGTTGAGAGTTAGAATTTGAGAGAGCTTTCACTTGTATATCCATTCTATTTAGAGAGTCATTATCTTGTAAACACTACAAAACACAAAGGGTTTTCACTCTAGGATGAGTGGTCACAAAGGTTGGGGTTCAACCTTTGGCTATTGAGAGTTTGAGAGATTGGGTGGGTTGCCCTTGTGCTAGTGAGGATTGAGTTCTTGAGTGTGGGACACTAGGAAGCTGCAATTGCTCATAGCTTGTAATCTCTAAACTTTAATAGTGGAAATCCTTCAAGTGGGTTGCTTAAAGGCGAGACGTATACCGGGGTTGGTGGAACTCGTTAAATCGGTTTGCAAGCTCTTCTCCCCCACTCTTTTACATTGATATATTGCATTTGATTGGATTATTGTTGATTGATTGTGATTTGCTTACTTGAGCTTGCTTGAATTAGTTACTTTAAAGCGCTACACACCAAGTGTTTGACAAATTATTTCAGCAATATTCACATCTTGTTTTGCTTTATTTCTTGTACTATACTTGCCTTCACTTGCACAATCTTTAAACTTGTGATAAAAGAATCAAGTTCAAAGGCATTCCAAGAAAAGTTTTAAAAACTCAATTCACCCCCCTCTTGAGTATTAAGGCCACTTGAATAACAAGTCGTATCAGAGCTTGACTCTTGTAGATCAAGCTTAACAGCTTCAAGAGAAAAATGGCCTCAACTTCTCTAAATCTTTTCCCCGAGGGCGGTGCTACAAATAGACCTCCCACTTTTAATAGTGAGGGGTATACCTTTTGGAAAGAGAGAATGGAAATTTTTATTCAATCTATTGATCTAAGAGTTTGGAATGCCATTGAAAATGGTCCCTTTATTCCCATGCACACTGTTAATGGAAAAAATGTTGAAAAACCAATGGACGATTAGACTAGTGACGAAGAGAAAAAGGTACAGTATAATTACAGGGCTAAAAATTTTATTACTCTTGCATTAGGACCAGATGAATTTTTTCGAATAATCACATGTAAGTCCGCCAAGGAGATGTGGGATACGTTACAAGTAACCCATAAAGGTACTAATGATGTTAAAGACTCTAAGATCAGTACATTAACTAGTCAGTATGAGTGCTTTAGATTAAACCCTGGTGAATCAATTGTTGATATGCAAAAAAGGTTCACTATCATTATTAATCAACTTATTACCCTTAGAAAGACGTACATTAACAAAGAGCTTATTCATAAAGTGTTGAAAAGTCTTAATAGGGAATGGCAACCGCTAGTCACCGCCATCAAACAATCTCCTAGCATTAATGAAATGTCTCTTGCCATATTATTTGGTAAGTTGCAAGAACAAGAATAAGAGCTGAAAGAATTAAAGATGGTAGAAGAGGAAGAAAAATCTTCCAAGAGGAAGGGTCTAGCTCTCAAGGCCACCTCTATAAATGAAGAAGAATCCAGAAGTGAACTCGATGAAGAAGAAGAGTTTGGACTCTTTGTGAAACACTTCGGGAAATTCATGAGAAGCAAACGCTTCCAAAGGAGCTCCAAAACTCAAGGTAAGAAACCTATCACAAAAGAAAATACTTCCTCACCCAATTGTTTTGAATGTGGCAAGGAAGGGCACTTCAAAGCTGATTGCCTAAACCTTAAGAAGAAAAGCAAAGAGAGAGGAGGAAGAAGAAGAGCTTACATCGCTTGGGACGAAAATAATGTAAGTAGCTCTGATGATTCAGACAATGAAGAGGCAAATCTTTGCTTAATGGTCAACCACTTTGAAGAGGAAGATGAGGTAAGTCTCCATGACTTAGATAAAGAAGAATTGCTTGATGCTTTTAATGAATTGTATAACAAATTTGTTAAGCTTTCTAGTAAATATAAATTGTCTAGAAAAACAATAGAAACTCTAAAAAAACATCTACTTGAGCAAGTAAAAGAAAATGAGTCTTTGAAAAAGAAAATTGTTTAAAAACAAACTTGCTCAAGATCATGTGAATACTTCAAGAAATATGTTGACCTAGAAAAGAAAGTCCTAGACTTAAACAAAACCTTAGAGAGGTTTACTAATGGTAGAGATAATCTAAATGTATTACTTGGAAGTCAAAGATGCATGTTTGACAAAACGGGATTAGGATATAACACTATCAAGAAAGAAAAGCATTACAAAAACTTCTTTATACCACCTAGAAAATCATCATCACCATTTTCTAAATGTAATCATTGTAGCTTTAAAGGACATAATTCTTCAAATTGTAATGTTAGAAAACTAGGGCCAAAGGTTATAAGAAAGGTGTGGGTTCCCAAAGGGACATTACCACAAGCTAACCTAAAAGGACCCAACATAAAATGGGTACCTAGTTCTCTAAACTAATTTTGTTTTGTAGGTATGCTTCAAGGAAAGCAACACCCATTGGTATTTGGATAGTGGGTGCTCAAAGCATATGACGGGAGACATAAGCAAGTTCACATCATTCACTCCCAAGAGAAAAGGAAGCGTCATGTATGGGGATAACACCAAAGGAAGAATTCTAGGCATTGGAAACATTGGTAAAAATTCTTCTACCTTAATTAGTGACGTATTGTATGTTGAAGGGCTCAAACACAACTTGCTTAGCATTAGCCAATTATGTGATAAAGGATATAGAGTTTTGTTTGAATCCAATTGTTGCATAATTGAGAATAAGCTAAACAAAGAGGTTAAGTTTGTTAGTTAAACAATTGATAACATTTACATGATTGATATTGATAGTTTGTCCTCAAATGATGTGTAATGCTTTATGACTAGAGAGGATGAAACTTGGTTGTGGCATAGAAGAATAGCTCATATACATGTAGACCATTTGAACAAACTTGTTTCTAAGGAATTAGTAATTGGTTTACCAAAGCTTAAATTTGAAAACAAATTTTGTGATGCATGTCAAAAGGGAAAACAAGTAAAGACATCCTTTCAAGCTAAAAACATTGTTTCCACTCAAAGGCCTTTATAACTTTTGCACATGGATCTATTTGGACCTTCCAAAATCAAAAGCTTTGGTGGCAATTACTATGGTCTAGTAATTGTAGATGATTATTCAAGATATACATGGACCTTATTTCTTGCTCATAAAAATGAAGCATATCATGCATTCAAGAAACTAGCCAAGATTATCCAAAATGAGCAAAATTCAAAAATTACATCCATAAGAACCGATCATGGGGGAGAATTTGAAAACCAATCCTTTGAAAAGTTTTGCGAAAAACATGGTATCAATCACAATTTTTCAGCTCCTAGAACTCCACAACAAAATGGAGTGGTTGAAAGGAAAAATAGATCTTTAGTGGAGCTTGCAAGAACCATGTTAAATGAAAATAACATTACGAAACATTTTTGGGCCGATGCGGTAAATACCGCGTGTCATGTTATGAAAAGATGTTTAATAAGGCCTATTCTAAAGAAAACCCCCTATGAACTTTACAAGGGAAGAAAACCTAATATTTCTTATTTTTATATTTTTGGATGTAAATGTTTTATGCTCAACAGTGGAAAGGATAATCTAGGAAAGTTTGATGCAAAATCTGATGAGGTAATCTTTCTAGGATATTCATCATTTAGTAAATCATATCGAGTCTTTAATAAACAAACTAACATTATTGAGGAATCAATTCATGTGAAATTTGATGAAAATGGCCATAACTCCCCGAGGAAGGAAGATGTTGATGACATTGTAGGTACCTTCCAAGAATTAACATTGGATGATAAAGAAGAAGATATCAAAGAAAAGGACACAACACAAGAAGTGAGAACTCAACAAAAGGAATGGATCATCTCAAAATACCATCCTTTGGATAACATCATAGGTGATATCACAAAAGGTGTAAGTACCCGTTGATCTTTTAATACTTGCAATCATTTGGCTTTTGTCTCACAAATTAAACCTAAAACCATTAATGAGGCTATTATTGATGAGTATTGGATGTTGGCTATGCAAGAAGAACTAAATCAATTTGAAAGAAATCAAGTTTGGGGATTAGTGCCAAGACCAAATGATCATCAAATAATAGGTACTAAATGGGTTTTTAGGAAAAAATTAGATGAAAACGGTATAATTACTAGAAATAAGGCTAGATTAGTTGCTAAGGGGTATAATCAAGAAGAAGGAATAGACTATGAAGAAACATATACTCCCGTATCTAGGCTAGAAGCCATTAGATTATTGTTAGCCTTTGCTTGTTGTAAGGATTTCAAGTTGTACCAAATGGATGTCAAAAGTGCTTTCTTGAATGGATACATTCAAGAAGAAGTACATGTTGATCAACCTCCAGGTTTTGAAAACTATCAATTTCCAAATCATGTTTTCAAACTAAAGAAAGCTTTATATGGTTTAAAACAAGCTCCAAGAGCTTGGTATGAAAGATTAAGTAAATTTCTTTTAGAAAACAATTTTGAAAAAGGAAAGGTTGACACAACATTATTCATTAAGCACAAAAAGAATGACATACTATTGGTTCAAGTATATGTTGATGATATCATTTTTGGTGCTACTAATGAATCTTTGTGCAAAGAGTTTGCTAAGCTAATGCAGGACGAATTTGAGATGTCCATGATGGGAGAACTAACATTCTTCCTAGGACTACAAATTAAGCAAACAAAAGAAGGCACTTTCATTAGTCAATCGAAGTATTGTAAGGAGTTGCTTAGGAAATTTAACATGGACAAGGCAAATAATATTGCCACACCTATGAGCACTTTATGCTATCTGGATAAGGATGAAAATGGTAAGGATATTGAACTCATAAAATATAGAGGTATGATCAGATCCTTACTTTACTTAACTGCTAGTAGACCGGATATCATGTTTGTTGTTTGTATGTGTGCAAGATACCAAGCATGCCCAAAAGAATCACACCTTACTGCAGTTAAAAGAATAATAAAATATCTGGTTGGAACTCTAAATGTAGGTCTTTGGTATCCTAAAGGTGTTGAATGTACTCTCATAGGATATTCTGATGCTGATTTCGCTGGATGTAAACTTGATAGGAAAAGCACTAGTGGAACATGTCACTTGCTTGGTAGCTCTCTTGTTTCTTGGCATAGCAAGAAACAAGTAAGTGTTGCTTTATCTACAGCTGAGGTAGAATATGTTGCAGCTAGAAGTTGCTGTGCTCAAATCCTTTGGATGAGGCAACAACTTCTTGACTTTGGTGTTACCTTAGACCATGTGCCTCTTAGATGTGATAATGCTAGTGCCATTAATATTTCAAGGAATCCTGTCATGCATTCTAGGACCAAACATATAGAGATACGACATCATTTCATTAGAGATCATGTATTGAAAGGTGATTGCATGCTTGAACATGTTGAAACATCCAAGCAGTTAGCGGATATCTTCACAAAACCCTTGACAAAAGAATAATTCATATACATTAGAAGAGAATTAGGAATACTAGATATGTCCAATTATGTTTGAATAATGAGTAATTTTGATAATTCCTTGTCCTACAGCATGTTTAATGAGTTTGTAATGAATTGTGGTATGATTCATTAACTCTCCAGCATTCTTGTATGAAATCTGTAAAATCTGTGCATTTTTGAACTATCTAATCGATTACAAAGAGACACGTAATCGATTACTAAGCCTCTGTTTCATGAGTAATCGATTACCCCTTGCTAGATAATCGATTAAGAAGCTTCTGTTCCATGCCTAATCGATTGGATCCTCTAGATAATCGATTACCAACGTTTCAACTTCCTAATAATCGATTACCATCCTCTCCTAATCGATTGTAAAGATTCTGTTTTTAACATAATCGATTACCCATATGCCCTAATCGATTACTCTATAAGAAAAATGTTCCAACTTCCTCTGAAACCGCGTACTAATCGATTAGCCTCTGCTGCCTAATCGATTAGCGTCGGAACTGGAGCAGTCAAAGTGCAGATTTTCGAGGCAAATCGTTGGCCCAATCAATCCACTCCTCATTTAGTCCTTTCTCTCCATTCTAAACCCTATTTTTCCCTATAAATTCACCTTCCCCCACTCTCTCATCTCACACTACCTCTTCTTCCACTCTCCCAAGCTTTAAGAGCTCTCCCTTCAAATCTCTCATTCTCTTCTCCTTCTGTATTTTTTTTGCAATGTCCTCCTCAAGAACTGTTAAGAGGGCAAGGTCTTCAATGGCCCAAACCACAACCCTCTTGATTTTTCAAGATTCTTCTCATCTTCTAGAGACCTTCAAAATTTCATCAAAAACTTCTCTAAAAAAGATATCATCTCTCCCCACTTCATCAATGCTGAAATATTTGACCACCACAGCCTCACCTTCACCCAAAGCCTCCACCACTATAACCTCTTCCCCTTCCTCACCCTTAAGGAAGAATTTTATTATCCTGAGCTCATAAGGGTGTTCTATTGCAACCTTAGGCTTGTGGATGGGTTGCTTGAATCAAAGGTCAAGAATATGACCTTTAGGATCACAAATGCCCAACTGGCAGAAATCACTCTACTTCCGCTCAATGATGCTGAGTTCGTTGGAGGAGATCTCATGGACGAATGGGATTTCAATGCCATTACTGCTCGATAATCACTATGGAAGGATGCTCGGCCAAGGAGCAACCATAAACTGGTAGGCCACTTAACCATGAACAACCGTCTCCTTCACTTCTTTTTGGTAAAGATGTTGGTTCCTCGTGGTGGGAACTACGCTTTGGTTGAGGAGGATGATGTTCTCTTAATGTGGGCCATGCACAACCAAAAAGAAATTAATTGGGTTCAAATGCTAAAGCTGCACATGCTCCATGCAAAAGACCAGCAAAAGCTCCCCTACGCCATCCTACTCACCAAAATCTTCAAGGCTTTTGGAGTTGACTTGGCTGGAGAATTATCGAAGAAGGTGCCTCCCAAAGCTCGCATTGGCACCCATCATCTCACAAAGATGGGCATAATCTATGTGAATGGAGCTTGGCACTCAAAAATGGAAGGCATTAATGCCAATATTCCTTTTGAAGCTCCTGCTGATGAACCTGCCCCTCCTCCTCTTGCAACTCAAGCTGAACCATCCGCCCCTGCTGACCCCTTTTCCTCCCTTTATACGCACCTTGACCGTCAGTTCGACAGAATTGAGAACTCTCTTCAAGAGTTCCAAATGACTGAGCAGCAACATTTTGAAATTATGTAACAACGTTACGACGAGCTGTCTCACCAAATTTCTGAGCTCCGCTTTTTCCATCCGGATAATTAAATCCATTTTATTATGCTTTGTTTGAGTTATTTTTCATCCTTTTTTTTATTCTGCAAATTTCCATTATGTAATTTCCCTTTTATATGAATAAAAGTTTCTGTTTAATTATATCTCTCTACTGCTTTACTATTTTTTTTGACGATTACAAAGGGGGAGAAATATTTGAGTTCATCTAATCTGTTTGCTAATATTAACAACTACTAAAAACTGATTGATAATAACAAGTGATTAACAAGTGAACTAGATAATTATCTCTATGGCATAACTTCTTTTAGATAGGGGGAGATATTTTAAATCAAGAGATAACCTGTTAGAGATAACATTGTGCAGAATTTGAATTAAACATGTTTTTGTAGATAATGATTAGAGATAAGTTTATTTTTGAACTAAAAACCCTCAAGAGATGAACATTGTTTGTCATCATCAAAAAGGGGGAGAATGTGTTTGAATATGTTTTCAGGTTCAAAGATTTTGATAATGACAAAGGACTCTTGAAGAAACTCTTGGAGAAACAAGAAACAACATCAGACCTGCAAAAACACGTAGGCTAATCGATTAGGAAGACAGATCTAATCGATTAGATAGCTTCTGTTTTGCCATATAATCGATTACACATATAAGGCTAATCGATTACAAGGATTCTGTTTGTCAACTAATCGATTACACCCTAAACCCTAATCGATTACTAAGATGAAAAATTGATTTAAATGAATCAGGTACTTATGCTAATCGATTGTAGAACTTAAAACAATCGATTACAAGGCTTCTGGAAAACACCTAATCGATTACAGCATATCAGATAATCGATTACAAGGCTACTGTTTTTACACTAATCGATTAGACACAAGGCATAATCGATTACCAAGCTGTGTAACCAAATTAAATGCATCAGGTGCCATCACTAATCGATTACAAGGCAAGACATAATCGATTACCAAGGTTCTGAGTTACAGCTAATCGATTACAAGCTATATACTAATCGATTACAGCATGAAAAACATTGAAGATTTCAAAGTGTAATCGATTACAGCTCGAGGCATAATCGATTACGATAGTGCCAGAATTTGGGGAAAGTGCTTTTTAGTGGAAACCAGCTCATTTCTCCATACATCTCAGGTACCCATGGTCTGCAATGGCTAGGAACTCCATTATGCTCTTCCCCTAGGTCTATAAATGCAAGACTCCTTCAAGCTACTCAAAGCATCAATCACATCCATCAAAGGGAAATCAGTTCTTGAGTCTTGTGAGTCTTATTCTTGTATAGTTTCATTTTTCTAAAACTTAGAACTTCAACTTGTATATTCTCTCTTGTTGATAGTTAGAATTTGAGAGAGCTTTCACTTGTATATCCATTCTATTTAGAGAGTCATTATCTTGTAAACACTACAAAACACAAAGGGTTTTCACTCTAGGATGAGTGGTCACAAAGGTTGGGGTTCAACCTTTGGCTATTGAGAGTTTGAGAGATTGGGTGGGTTGCCCTTGTGCTAGTGAGGATTGAGTTCTTGAGTGTGGGACACTAGGAAGCTGCAATTGCTCATAGCTTGTAATCTCTAAACTTCAATAGTGGAGATCCTTCAAGTGGGTTGCTTGAAGGTGAGACGTATACCGGGGTTGGTCGAACTCGTTAAATCAGTTTGTAAGCTCTTCTCCCTCACTCTTTTACATTGATATATTGCATTTGATTGGATTATTGTTGATTGATTGTGATTTGCTTACTTGAGCTTGCTTGAATTAGTTACTTTAAAGCGCTGCACACCAAGTGTTTGACAAATTGTTTTAGCAATATTCACATCTTGTTTTGCTTTATTTCTTGTACTATACTTGCCTTCACTTGCACAATCTTTAAACTTGTGATAAAAGAATCAAGTTCAAAGGCATTCCAAGAAAAGTTTTAAAAACTCAATTCACCCCCCTCTTGAGTATTGAGGCTACTTGAATAACAAAAATGAAGCTAGAGACAAGGAAGAATCAATATCTAACACTGAAATTTCAGAATATAGAATGATAAATTCAGATTCAAAGCAAAGCGAAGAAGAAGAGATACACTCATGATACCAAATGTTATAGGAATTAGGTTGAATTCCTTAGGAGGATGGACTTTTTTCTTCTTGCTTCCTTCAAATCCAAGGCATATGACTCCAAATTGATGAAGCAATATTAGAAATGACAAGGAAATGTGCAGGATATGACTTGATAGGTATGAAAATAAAGAGTTTGTGGTAAGGAAAACCTAGATCTAGGCTAAGAAATAGATGGAATGGAAAGGCTAGGAATGGAGAAGGAATATGTCACTCTCAAAGAGGTTGAGAGATAAGGTTTTTGATGGTACAGAGTAGAATTAGAAGGGGATTGAATAAGTCTTTAACTCTTTTTCATAAAACGTACAGACTCCTAAACAACTTAAATAATTTAACAGACCAAGGAAGTGATAGAGAATTACACAGCGGATTTATACTGGTTCACCTCCAATGTAGAAGCTACGTCCAGTCCCTTCAGACTAACTATTGTAAAAAGCACCTTTACAATATCTACACTAGCCTATTGCCTCAAATATTCTTGACTCCAGCCACTTCTAGCTTATAACCTAAGTATTGTTTCGAAGAGCCACTCTTGGCTACGGATTTCAAAAGCCTCTTCAGGCCATAAGTGTTTCCCACACTAACAGACCCTGGTAACAAACCAGATCTTACAAAAAGTAGTGATAAAGAGTTTTGATCTTACAACAAATAACTCAGCGTACAAGAATATGAAATCTTAAGATAGGTACACTAAGCTATAGACTACTATAAGTCAAGGTCTACTAGAAACAGAACTACAAAGAATACTTAAGTAGTAAAATACAAGAATTTAGAAAATATTTTTAGAAAAAGTCTTTTAGACTTTTGATTTCTAAGAGAGATCAGAGAGTGTTGAATGATGATGGAAAAAAGTCTCTCTTGAATTTGAAAGCTTCTTGTATTTGTAGTCCTCCTTAAGATAGCCGTTGATTAAGCTTGGAGTTTGTTGACCTTCTCAATAATTGTTCAGTTAGCAAGTGTAGAGACATGCTTCAGAGATACTTCCTTAAATGGATTGCCTTGATAGTCTTCTTAAAAGGATCCCTTTTGCTTATTCATTTTGAGTAATCAGGTACATCTTTATAGTAGTTGACCTTAGGCTGTCTGTTCTGCGTAGGTTCAGCTTTTGCTGACACATTAGAATATACGAGGTAGTTTTCTTAATTCATACAAGTAAGCCTTCAAATTTTCCGTTTATTGCCTTTTTGATGATAGACATAAATTTTACATATGAAAATCCATGTAGCTCCTTATTTAGAAAATAATGATCCTTTTTGCATGTTGTATCATGAGAGAGAAGATATCATCTTGAGGTTTATAGCTTCAAAAAAACTTGATTTACTTGAAATCTTTAGAGAGTGTAGATTCTTCTTGACATGAGTGAATTTGAGTTTTACGGCCCCCCTATTCTTTGCAATTGGAGTTCTACGGAGTCCTGGTTATACTTGAATAGAATTGTTAGATAAACCAAATATACATACTTCATTTTAGCTAAGAGTCTTGATATATATTATTAACAAATCACATGGGGTTCAGACTTCTTAGTCTTGAGTTCAGACTTGATTCTAATAATCTCCCCTTATTTGTTGATAACAAACATCAAGTCTCTAAGATAAATTGAGATCTATATTAAAGGGAGAATTGAAAAAGTAAAATTGCTTGACTCTAAATATCATGAGTTTTCATATTTTACGATTTCAAGATGATCAAGTTATTCGCATATAACAGTATCCAGCTATAGTAATAAATACTTGAAGAACTAAGTATGCAAACTAAGTAGATTATTATTCATGTAAGTAAAAGGTATTATATATAACTTTGAAAGAAGAGAAAAAAATTATAGACTACACGCATCCCTACTTAGACTTATTTTACTCTTAGATACTTCTCCCCCTTTTGTAATCAGCAATAGGAGGGAAATCCCAGAGACCTAGTAGCCTTAAAAGGTATAGGAAGACACTGGGAAGCAGAAGCTGAAATTAGCTGGGAAGTGGATGCAGATATTAAAAGCAAATGCCCTATTTGACGATAGAAAAAAAGAATGGTCAGTGAGAACAATGGAGGAAACACAGATGGAGGGAGAGATGATGATGGTGGATGGATCTCAGAAAGAGGGATGAGTCTGAGGGATTCTGCCAGCATGACTCTAAAAATTGTAGACATCAACCATAATTTCTCCAGTAGAAGTACTACAAGCTTGGTCTCTTTCCCAAAGGTAGTGAGCCCATAACAAACCACAGGTATGGCTATCTAGAGATGGATCCAAATACAGAACCTCTAAAATATCTACAAGAAGTCTTTTTGCAGTCCTCATGTACCAATCTGGTGCAGATCGAGTAGAGATCCAGACTTTCTTCTTTAATTTATTGGTGATGATCCTCTGGTTTTTAGGCATTAGGCGTGTTGTTCAAGTGGCCTTAATACTCAAGAGGGGCAGGGGGTGAATTGAGTGTTTAAAACGTTTCTTTGGAATGCCATTGAAATTTATTCCTTTTTCAAAAAATATGTTTATATGCAAGAGATAGAAAGTGTAGTGCAAGAATCAATGTAAAACAATGTATAAATGTCACTTAGGCAATATATCAAACACTTGGTATGCAGAAACTTAACTAGGTCAAAATATTCAAGTTCAAGCAATATTATCACAAACAAATCAATATACCAACCAAATGCAATAAGTAAATGCAAGAGAGTAGGGAAGAGAAGCTTGCAAACCAATTTAACAAGTTCCACCAACCCGGTGTACGTCTTGCCTTCAAGTAACCCACTTGAAGGATTTCCACTATTGAAGTTTAGAGATACAACCTATGAGCAATTAAAGCTTCCTAGTGTCCCACACTCAAGAAATCAATCCTCACTAGCACAAGGGAAACCCACCCAATCTCTCAAACTCTCAATACCCAAAGGTTGAACCCCAACCTTTATGACCACTTAACTTAGAGTAAAAATCTTGGTGTTTTGGTGTTTGGTTTATAATCAATTAACTCTCTGAATAGAGTAGATATACAAGTATAAGATCTCAAGTTCTAACTCTCAACAAGAAGAGAGGATATATAAATGTAAGCTTAAAGTTTTAGAAATTGAAACTAAATAAAGAAATGGACTCACAAGGCACAAATGTAAGCTATAAATGATTCCCCTTTGATTGTCTTAATAGCTTGAATGAATATTGCATTTATAAGCCTTAGAGAGGAGCCGTAAAGTCTTCAGAGTCATTGCACAGCATGGGTGTTCAAATTGTAATGGATAGCTGAGCTGTTTTCACACTAAAAACCATTTTTCCCACTGTCAGGCACTAGTGTAATCGATTAGGCCTCGAGCTGTAATCAATTACACTTTGAATTCTTCAGTGTAATTCGTCTCATAATCGATTGAGCTTGTCCATGTAATCGATTAGCTTGAAGACAGAGATTGGCTAATCGATTGTGTATGCCTTGTAATCAATTGTAAGTGATAGCTGATGCATTTAATTCAGTTACGCAACATGGTAATCGATTGTGACTTGGTTTGCAATCGATTTTTGAGCAAATAGAGACTTGGTAATCGATTGTGGCTTGGTTGCAATCGATTAGTAACTTCACAGAACTTAGGTAATCGATTATGACTTCCCTATAGTCAATTAGGCATTGTACCTGATGTATTTTATCCTTTTTCTCAGTTGGTAATCGATTGCCCTTCTTGTTGTAGTCGATGATGTAACAAACAGGGGCTTCATAGTCGATTAGATGGCTTGGGGTAATCAATTATATAACAAACAGGACCTTAATAATCAATTATGATTGATGAGGTAACCGATTAGGGGTTAGACAAAAGTTCTGTAATCGACTAAGGATGACCCTGTAATCGATTAAGCTTTGTACTAATGCTTGACTTTGTTGATTCTTCTCTGTTTTTATCCTTGTAATAATACTTCATAAATCTTATACTCTTTGTCATGATTTCCACAATTGCTTTGTCATTATCAAAATCATATAACCTGAAACACATATTCAAACACAAGGCGGTCTGGATACACCAACAAGCGAGCCTGAGGCTTGGTAAACGCTTAAATCCAAGGCTTGGTAGGAAGCTTCAGGTCTTGGAGAAGTTAACGAGCCTCCTGCTACATATGTATGGCTTGGGTGCAGATAAGGAATTCAAGTCTGTAGAGGTGAAGGTTGGAAAGAAGGTTTTTTAGAGAAATAGGATGGTGGAATTTGTTCCAAGGAAAGAGGGTCTGCTTGTAAATAGGTTGTTCACCAGGGGAATGGTAAAGGAAAGGACGACTAGGGAGTTGAGGGATTAAGGTGCAGGTTTTCTTTTTGGCTAAAGGTACAACCGGGGGTTGGTAGAATTCTATGTATGGAGAAAAGGTGATTTCAGGGAAAATAGGCTGAGGTACAGATGGTATGGGTATGGTAGGTTTAGAAGCAGGTTGAGATGAGGTTGTAGTCTTTTTGGATTTGGATTTGGGTTTAGATAAAGTTGTTTTGGGTTTAGATGGAGAAGGGATAGAAGATTTAGTTACAGATAGGGTAGGTACTGACTGAGGTGGGGAAGTGGACGGTTTGGGTGTGGGTACCTTAGGTGGAGGAGCAAATGGTTGAGGTTGAGATACCTGTAGGGGAGGTATAGATGGTTGGTTTATAGCAGGAGTAGAGGCAGGTGCTTGGACCGATGCTTGTGTAGAGGTGTTCATAGAAGACGCAGACGTCTTCTTCTTCTTCTTAGAATAAGCCTTCTGACCCTTAGTCTGTTCATCAAACTGTCTTTTTGTAGAAGTAACTTCTTCTTCTTTGGCCTTTTTCTTCTCTTCAACCTTCAAGGCTTGTCATTAAGCCTTATTAGATTTATACATATCATAATTCAGATTGTACAAATCTACGCAGTCATACTAAGTCCACTTAGAGACATCTACATTAGGGAACTTTCTACAGTAGTAACGAATGAAGTTAACATATCATTTCTTTGAAAGAATCTTGACATAGTCCTTGAGAGAAGTGGAGTATGAATTATAGAAGCTCTTTGAAGAAGGAGTAAAAGAGGCAGGCTGAGCTTCTTTAGTAGTAGTAGCAGTAGTCTGAGTGGCAGAGGTAGCTTGAATAGACTTCTTTTTCCTTAGTACTTACCCAATGGGCACTACATCATCCAATGTAGAAGATACATGGATGGGTTAAGCAGGCTTCTCAACAGCTGCAGCTTCAGACTTCTTGGTCGGGGTGGATCTAGAGTTCTTGTCTAATAGAACAAAGATCGTTGAAACCTTAGCCTTCTTGGCTTGAGGTTGTTCCATAGTAGGTTCAGACTTTATTTTTCTCTTTAGAGGAGTCCTTTGTACTTCAATAGCAATTACAATAGCAATGGGTTTATCCATGAAAGGAGAAAAGGTAGGCAGCTTAGTGATCAACAGACCACTTGTCATCTAGTCTGTTACAAACTCTAGACTAACATTCTCCAGCTTAAAGATCTTCATGAGCACAGCTGGGTAAGGGACATTTTTCTGCTTCTTCACAACAACAATAGTCATGTAGGTGAGCAAGATGTTAGCAAGGTTAATGTGAACACCTCTTTTTGTCCGGCTAATTGGTACAGTTCCATCATTTGGGCACTCTATTTTGTGCATGGTTCGCTTAAAAATTCATAACTCCTTTATACGACCTTTGATTTATGCAAACCCAATCTCAAAATTTTCGTAACAAAATTGTCTATGACTTTTGTGAAGACCTTGAAAGCTATATCCTTACCAATTGGTACAGTTTCAATAATCTTCCTAGACCTATTCTAGTTTCATGACTACTCTACACACCTTTAGGAAAAAATTCATATCTCCCACATATGGTACTGAAATGACTCCAATCCTTTTTCTATGGATCCACATCAAAGAGATATATAAACTTTATGAAGGGCACGAAAGGTAATTCTCTATCCATTTTGCCTAGTAAATTTATTTTTCTTGCAAATGTATTCCCGTCACACCCTGGAGCAGTTTTCATAGATGAGCCATATCTCCCTCGTTTCTTGATGAACTTTTTGTGCTATATATCAAATTAAACATAAAAGAAAGACCTACAACTCTCATGTTGGGACCTTTTTCAAATTTGGCCCACACCAGCCCTCAAATGTGTGAGCAAGTTTTGTTAAATACAAAATCAAGTGCAGCCCTCCCCCTCCCTCTTTCACGTGAATTAGGGGTCATGCACACCAAGGGAATTGATTAAAACTACAATGGAAAGCATGAATGTCAAAAATACAAAAGCATGGTCCTACATGGTCAAAGAAGAATTGAAAAATGAAAACAAATGCTTCATTACATTTCTCCTAAGACCATTCACGACAAAGGCTTTCAAAGTGCAACAAATTTTCATATCAAGCCACCAATTTTGACCAAGTGAAAATTAAATTAATTATTCAAGAAGGCTTCACCATTGTAACATTTTTGGGCAAAAGAAAAGTTCAAGCTCTCATAAACTGCACAAAGTGGGCTCCACCTAATGTTTGGTTAGAATTTAAAATGCATTTGGATATTATGAAGCATACCACGGTCAAGGAAGGTTTCTTTACTAAGTTACAAGTTCACTATATGCAAAGCATTATTTTAAGGCTATGGACCCATGATTTTGGCAAAATAAATTCAGCCCCATGCACCTAGTAATTCACATGAACTATGGAGAATGCAAGAGAAGTATTTTATTTGGCATAAACATCATGGAACCCACCATAAGGAGACATCACGGTTTTTAACAAAGAAAATGGTCCAAATTCTTATTAAATGCAAGGTAGTAGGAATTTGAAACTTTAAAAGGTATATGCATAAAATAAGCACTCCCGGTCACATGCCTATGAATTTGTAATGCAAATAAGAAACTTTAGCAATGGGTAAAATATGCCAATTATTTTATTCCAACCATGACTCCATCGAGACTTGATTTCCACTGCCAACAACAAGACAAGGAAGCCACTCTATTTCATCATTTAAATAATAAGCCTGTGCTCTTTGGTTTATCACCTAAAGAGCAAGACCATGGCATTTAAAGTCTTGATGATATATTTTAATGAGCCATTCCACTTTGTGTCATGAGAGATTCCCACAGCAGTAGAGGAAGAAGAGGGTGGAAAAGATTAAACAAACTCTAGTGCACATGATTGGTGGGAGAAGGATAAGAAAAACATGGTCATGAAGAGGAAAAGGAGGGAGAGGTCATGGCTATAAAGAAAAGAAAAGAGAGTTAGTAGGAGAGGAGACTTAGTTGCAAAAGAAAACAAGAAATAGAGAAGGTGGAGGGTTTTTTTTAGTGAAGAAAAATAACAAAAGCAGAGAGAGTGCAACAGATTTTTGGGAAGGTTTTCAGGAGCTTCAAGGCCACTAGCAAGAGTGGAAGTCCAACTAGAAGAACCACTCAACTAGTGGTGCCATCCTCTTCATCCTCCATTAAAGCACTAAGTGGAGCTTCCACTTTCAAATTTTTATACAGCAAAGGTGTATGAACAGACTCTATAAATACCCCTCTGTACAGAAGAAGGGGTTTGGGAGAGATTTTTTGGAGAGGAGACTATCTCATTATTCTTGAGTTTTGGAAGTTACTTATAAATTTTTGCAATGGAAATTCACAACAGCAGCAGCAACAGCAACTACATCAGTAACAACGGCAGTAGTAACAGCAGCAACAACAGCAACAACAACAGCAACTACAGCAACAACAACAGTAGCAACAGTGAGCAAGAACTCAATCAGTGAGTAAGAACTTTTTTTATATTTTCTGTGAAAACCAGTGTTTATTTTCTAAAAGGTTGAATTTTTGTATAAGAATCAGATTAGTGTTGTTGTATTGGATACTCTCTCTTTTCTGCAGTTTCTTGCCTTTATTATAATTTGGTTTTGCAGTAGGATATTGTGATGCATGATTGAATCACTACTCTATCACTGCTATTGTTTATGTTTATATTACTATTCCTATTTATTTACTGCCCAACATTATCGTTCAAATCGTTGGTGTATGTTTTAGTTCTGTACGAATTTAAATTTTATCAAGGATAGTTGTGATCTTAATTTTATTGTCTAGAATATTAATCCTATTATAAGGATTCAGTCGTCTGTATACTATTTCTTTTTCTGGATATTTCATTTACTGTATAGTTAGGGTGTAATTTTCTTTTAAGGCGCTCACTCATCTTTGAAAGAATCGGGTTGTACAAAACTTAACAAAAATATGATTGCTCATGTTTTTATTTCATTTAGTTTCTATTTTTCTGTTATTTCAAAATTATGTCTAATTAAGAATTTTAACAACCCAACATTATCTTCAACTAAAAAAACATTACCTATTTTCCTTTTAGTAATTTTGTGTGTTCTTTGTCTAGTCTTGATAAATTTTTACTATTTGACTTTAGAAAATTATATTTCAAAAAAGGTTAATTTAGACGAGATGTCTTGTTAACCTTTTCAAAATTTCAATCAGTTGTTATCCATTAAATAATAATATTTTAAAATGGGATTAACTTAGACGAGACATCTTGTTGATCTTATCATATTTTTCGATATACAATAATAATAATATTTTTGTTAAAGGGGGATTAATTTAGACGAGACGTCTTGTTAGTCTTCTCATATTTTCAATACATTTTCTTATAATAAGAGGTTAATTTGGACGAGACGTCCTGTTAATCTTATGTTTTGTTTAATTAGTTTTATTTTATCTTTTTTCATTTATCTTTATTCTAGTATCTGATTGTGTTACAATTTAAGGTTAATTTGGACGAGACGTCCTGTTAATCCTTATTTTCACCCCGTGTTATTCTCATTGTTACTGTTAGTCAAATGTTTTACTATCGTTGTTTTTTTCATGTTTCTTACTGTCACTGTTATGTCAAATTTCTTATTGTCACTATTTTGTCATTTCTTATTGTCATTGTCTAGTCAAGTTGTTTGATTTAAGATTAATTTGGAAGAGACGTCCTGTTAACCTTATTTCAAACTTCCATGTCTATTTTGTCTATTCCTTTTTAAAGAAGTTAAAGTAATTTTTGGGCTATTTTAAAGTACACGCTATCAATTTGAGGTAACCGTTTTATAACGGACAGTTGTGAGGTGCTAATACCTTCCTCACCTGTAATTCGACTCCTGAACTTCGAATTTCATTTTTATAACCAGTGCTTTAAAATAGGTTTTCCCAATATTTTACCCTAAAAAATATTGGTGGCAACTTCCTGTTTTCTTTTCGAAAGGATCTCAAAACATTTAATTATTTGTCAAAGGCCGGCTGTGCCACCGCGATCCTGGTCGTGACAGATGGCGACTCCACTGGGGAAAAGAGAGAGTCAAGCCAATCAAGTTGATAATGCATGTTTTTAAATAGCCTGTTAATTATTTAACTTCTTCCTTTATTCTATTTTTCTATCAATGTTTATATGGGGTCTTTGCTCTATTTATATTTTTCCTTTTATGTTCTGTTAATGTCCGTATGTTGTTGAACCATAGGGTAGACGACTTTGTTTTATTGTTCTGTGTTTGTTCTCTGTGTAGGATAGGTAAGGTACAGGTATGGATGCCCTTTCACACACTACACTCACAATTTACACACACTTATGAGTGGCGCCCTATACCGGGGCCCCAAAGGAAGCTTAAGTTAGGGGAGGTTGGTAGCAGTGTCATTTGGGATGTACTTTCCATCTAGCTATCTGTTAATAAAAATTTTGTAAAAATAATAAAAATTAGCTTAAATTGTTAGGAAATTAGGTTTTAAATTCAATAAATGGATGTTGTTGGAAATAATCTATCCTTGATCAATTTTCTCTAGTTTTGCAGTGAAAAAGTAAAGAATTTAAAGAGAAAAATGAAGATCTGGAGAGCTGACGCGTAGCATCAACCCCACGCGTAGTGTGGGGATTTCTGATGCTGATGCTACGTGGACTCCACTTCCAGGTGGCCAAGCACTCAGCCTTTGACCCATAATTGGCCTCTCCACTACTCACAAATGTCCAAGCCGAAGTGGAGCCAGGGACAAATGGCAAGGCATGATTGAATTAATAATTCCATAGTGGCCACTTCAAGTTGTTTAATGGGAGCTGAGTCAGGGACTTGACACGTACCGTCAGGCTAGCGCATAGCGTCAGCACCCTTCCTCAGCCCTATAAATAGGGCCATTCTCCACACTCCTAAGCATCCATCCCACATTCTGAGTTCTCTTCTTCTCTTATACACTCGTGTTTGAGTGGTTCTTTTATGAGTTTGTAGTTCTAGAATAGTTTTCTAGATACTTGAGAGTGTTGTGTAGTATTGTGATCGTTGTACCGTGAAGTTTCCATCGCCTTCGTAATGTCAATCACTGTAAGTGTTGTTTTTACTTTCACTATGTGTAATTAATTTGTTTATGTTGGAATTGGTGAACTAGTCTATTGATTATGATGTTGTGAATTCGATCTCTACATGTTTATAATTCAAGTGCATGTTAGTATTTCAATCTTTTATTAGTATGAGCATCAAACGGGAGAATGATTTTCATGCGTATTGAAACTTGTTTTATTAGTGTGAATGTCAAACGGGAGAATGATTATTCATGCCTTATTAAAACTTGATTTAACAAAAGTAAAAGTTGGAATACCCTTAATATGCCAATTACTAGGGATAGAATTGGTACTTATTGTTGCCATAAGGCCAGGACTTAATGCCAGTTTTTTTCACTGAGAAAGCTCATGAGGGATTGGACTTTACGGTGAATACTTAGAATTATAACATGAGGGATCGGTTATAATGATTTTAAGCTGCAATGACATGAACTTGATGATTAAATATGCATGTCTTGAGTTCCTCCATTCCTATTCTAGATTAGGAATCCAAATTCCAACATAATTTGTTTATCTATGTTTTACCCTCAAGTATCTTAGCTATTTTAAATTGCAACTCAACTTTTTAGATAGATTGTTATTTTCTTTTTATCACATGAACAACTCAGCTATGCAATCTTGTGAATATTGTATGAATTGTATATAAATTATTCTTTTGTGAATAGGTTTTAATAAATTTACTATAGTAACTAAAAAATTACTGTAATTATTGGGCTTTCAATCCCAGTAGAACGATATCTAAATTTTGAAAACTAGAAACGATTGGTGCGCTTGCCAATTAAAAGGCCCAACAGTAACACGAAGTTAACAAGTTTTCTGCAACATTATAATCGGGTCTAACAAGTTTTCTGGCACCGTCACCAAGGATTGAATTGATTCAGTAAAACAGTAATTTTTTAATTACCGTGGTAAAAATATTTTACCTTAGTAAAAATTTTCAATTTATTTATTTATTTATTCATTTTAACATTATTTTACTAACCTTTCTTTATTTAGTATGTTTATGCTAACTCGATCTTCTGCAGGAAAGGTGTTCTTTGATCCTGAGATCGAGAAGTTTGTAAAGAAACTTAAAGCATTAAAATCTAAAAAAACAAAAACTTCTTCTTCAACTTTATCTTCTTTTGAAAAATCTAAAAGTTTTGAAAATTCTAATATGGCTGCTGAAAGAAGAACATTGGGATAGTTTACTGCTATTAATGGACCACCTCGTGTTTCAGGGATGTATCAAGGACCTATTGCTGCTGTAGAAATTAAACTAGCTACTTTAAACATTATTCAAAATAATCAATTTGCTGGTTTAAATAATGAGGAACCTTATGAACACTTAACTGTTTTTTATGAGTTATGCAGCACAATTGGTTTTGAACCCAATCAAGAAGAATCAGTTTACATGAGATTGTTTCCTTTTTCTTTGATTGGGAAAGCTAAAGAATGATTTAAATCTTGTCCACCCGGTAGTTTTATAAACTGGTCCTATGTCGAGAGAAAATTTTTGGAAAAATTTTATTCTCCTTCAAAATATTTTGAAGCCATGACAGCCATACATTCTTTTTCACAAAATAATGATGAGTCATTAGGAGAAACATGGGAACGATTCAAGGCACTCTTGAGGAAATATCCAAACCATAACTTAAATGATACCGAAAAGGTAAGGATCGTTTACCATGGTTTGTTACCTCAATTTAAAATAATGTTATATGCTTGTGTAGGAGGTTCTTTAATGAACAAAACTGTGGAAGAAGCAATAAAAATATTGGAATCAATGTCCATTAGTGACCGACAAGCAAAACATGAAAGAGGTAATGTACAAAGAAAGCCCAGTATGCTCGAATTGGGGGTAAATGATGCAGTATTAGCTTAGCAAAAATTGATGACTCAACAAATTAAGGCTATGAGCAAACAATTGGAGAAACTTCAAATTGCTCAAATGTCATCATTACCTCCTGCTCAATTGAAACAATGTATGCATTGCATGGGAGAACAACTATGTGGTTACTGTGCCCCTGAAAGAAATGAGCAAGAGCAAGCCAATTTTTCGAACCATCAAAGAATACCTTTAGGTAATTTTCCTTTCAATCTTGGTAATTCTTTTCCTAACAATTACCCGCAGGGATGGTAGAACCAGAATAGTGGCTTGAAATAAGATGTTGGATCTTCTAACCGACCTCCTAACAATCAATTCAAACAACAACCATAATCTGATCAAACAGCAAGGCTAACTAGTATAGAAGAGTCTATCCAACAGTTGCTTCAATACATGTAAACAAATGAAGCCGCACGTAAGGCGTCGGACATGTAATTGGGACAGTTAGCAAAAGAAATAGCTGACATGAAAAGCTCTGGTTTTTCTGCAAACACTCAAAATCAAAGAGAACAATGTAATGCTATTTTTACAAGAAGTGGTAAAGATATAGGAAATGATTATGAAAAAGAAAAAGAAGAAGAAAAAGAGAAAAAAGAAAAAGAAGAGAAAAAAGAGAAAGAAGAAAAGAAAGAAGAAGAAGAGAAAAAAGATGAAGAAAATAATGATGAAAAACAAAAAAAATTAAAAAATCAAAAAACAAAAAAATCAGTATTTGGGTCAGACACCTCCAGTTAAAGATTTACCTTATCCACATGCACTATCAAAGAAGGATAAGGAAAAGGAATACAAGAGATTCCCTGAAATCTTTAAGCAATTACACATAAACATTCCACACTGGTGCAAAAAGGACTTTTAAGCACGGTTCTGGGGACCCTTTAAGCACGGTTCTGGAACCGTGCTTGTTCCCGCCGTGCTTGTAGCTTAAGACTTTTAAGGACGGTTCTCCAACCGTGCTCGTAGGTGACTTTTTAAGCACGGTTATTTTCAACCGTGCTCGTAGGTGGGACTTTTAAGCACGGTTATTTTCAACCGTGCTCGTAGGTTGGACTTTTAAGCACGGTTCCTCCTGAACCGTGCTTGTTTCTGCTGGACTTTTAAGAACGGTTAAGGCTTAACCGTGCTTAAAAGGGTGACTTTTAAGCACGGTTAAACCTTAACCGTGCTTAAAACCTTAATTTTTTTTAAAAAAATTTTTTTTTGATTTTTATTCTTTCCCAGAAACCTGTAAACAGTCCCAGACAGTCCAATGATTTAATAATGAACGTTTTAAAAAATTCAATCAAATTGTCTAAACATCAAATATGGTATATAAAATGCACAATAAGTAATTAAGCTACACTAATAGATATATAACTACACAGTAATAATGTAATTAATGACAGAAGTCTATTGGGCTCCTTCCTTGAGTTGAAGAAGGCTGGAGGCCCATTGGCTTCTGATTTCGTCAATGTATCCTTCAGGGAACATTGAGGAAGAGTCTCGAAAGTGCTGTAAAGAAGACATAATCATTAATAAGTAGGCAACAAATCGTAATAGTAATATATCAAAACCAAATAAATTAAAGTAGGCAGCAAAAACTTACAGTTGTCCATCCGTCTACTATACCAGATTGGATAATGGTGAGCATCGTCTTCATCATAAAATACCCACACTCAAAGCTACCATCCTGCCGATAAGACTACAAGGTACCATACATTGATTCATAATTAGTTATTGTTTTTGTTACTAATTGAGGTAACTTTAAAAGTAATTCTTATTAATTATTGAAGTGCTTACTTTTGGGAAGACCCACTCTAGTCTTTTCTTGCTCACTTTGCCGCGTAGTAGATGGTACCCAATTAAAGCCCTGTAAGAGAATAAAACATCGACCAGGTTAATAGAATGACTTAATCAAATATGTTAAGTTGTTTTATTTTTTAAAAATCAACTTACCCGTCGAGTATTTTCATGTAGTCCGCACCAGGACTCCCATACAACGAACAGAAGCATGCAGCAATGCCGTCCTTCGGGCAAATGACCAACAGTTGCCAGTGAAGGCTGCAATGTACCATTGAATATTAACAACACAATCCATTATTAAATTGACAAAAATAACTAAATATTTATTAGACTCTTACTCTCTATGAAGTGGTGCAAGATACACAGTCTTGTTCGAGGCATGCATCCAATTCTGGATGTATGCCTGAATCTCCTCCTTGCTGTTCCCACGAAGTTGTATTAGAGAGGGCTCCAGGAAACCATAAGTGTTATCGACACCTCTCTCTATGCAAAGTCTATGTAAAAACCTAATCAAATTTGTAGACGTTTAGTGTTGTAAAAATATAAATTTAATTGACACTATCATTGAATAAAAAACATTATACTTACAGCTCCCAACACTGAATCACTGAAATGTTCAACATCGTGTTCCCCACTAGGACCTCACACAAGTCAGGTCGTGCAATGTACACTGGGATAGCACTAGGGACACCAAAAACGGATTTCTCCCATGGGACCGGGATAGTGCAATTGCGAAGCCCAGCAGATATGTCCCATAGTCGTTCTATCGGATCAAGGGGTGGCTCTGGCTTCTTTGATGGGGCAACACCCTGTTAAAATAGTTAAAAAATTAGAAGCAACTTATGATTATTGAAACCATAACTTAATATATAGTTCATGCTTGGGTAAAGAGCATACCTGGGGACCGGAATCTGACACAAGTCTGGTCGGCCACATAAGGAAGTGTCCTACAGCCTGGCCGACCAGATGTACCTCAGATGTTGGAATGGGAACAACTGCATCTGCCTCAAGGACCTGTACAACCGAAATCCTTGACACACCATCGGGCAATTTCTGATGGTGAACCAACGGGCCTTGGTTATACACTGAACCAATGGCAACTGGCTCTTCCACTCCATCCACAAATAGGTCACACTGACGGCAGTCTCCAAGATTTACGTCGTCATCGTCACCGTCAGGTGCAGCACATGACCCCTTCGTGCTGACCCGCCTAGTCTGCATAATTACACAACATTTTAAAGTTATTCAAGAAATAATGATAACGAATCACAGGTGAGTCAATTAAATAATGTACAATGTAACCTGTGGGTCCACCACTGGTGGCGTAGGTTGACATTGTTGACTGAATGACGCCATCATCTCACTCCGAAAGCGTGCCATCTCTTCCTGAAGCAGCCTCTGCATTTCCTCCTTTGCCTCTGCCTTCACTGCAGCAACCTTCTCCTCAAAGGTCTTCTCCAAATCAGATATGGACTGGGAAGGGGTGGCTGGATGGCCGAAATAGCTTCGGAGGCCTGCAGAGAAAGAATAATTAGAAATAAAAATGTTATCATACAGAATCTAAGACGCTGGAGTGTAAACATACCATGACCTCGACCAGCTGCACGTACACGTCCAGGGTGCTCTGGTCGACCGATGGCGGCGGTCAATATATCATCCCTACCATGTGGGACAAATGACCCTTGGGTCGACTGCTCAACCAAGGAATCCTGGAACCAAAAATCAGTGATCAGTGTTAGGGTTTGATGGACATTTAACGTTTCATAAAAAGTAGTGATAAGCTTTATACTTACAATCCTTGAGACAACCTCCTCAACATGTGATGAAGTGTACTGACCACTCTTCTTCGTCCTGGCACGCTTCCATTTTTCATGTCGTGTGGGTGGAGAGGGGGGATCCACAATAGTGGCATCAGGGTGGCTACCTTGACGCTGCATAGCTTTCTCCTCCACTATCCGATCCTCCAATAATCGGTAACCCCCACGTGACAACGTGTGAGGGCAGTCATTTTTCCCCTTAATTTCCTGTGCTTTCATGCGTCTTGCCTGCATCAAAAACAATTCAAAGCCATTTATACGTTATACATTCTCCGATAACTAGAAAAACATAATCAGTAAAACATACATACCATAAACTCGTCCGTGTGCCTGGATGCCACAAACGCATCCCAAGTCTGCCGATCTATGGATGTGTATCTATCTCCAGGAAACTCACCCTGCTTCTTCCCGTAGACATACCTAAAATTTAAAATATTTGAATTAACTAATTGATAACTTAAAAAATGATGAGTTTAAACATTGATATTTTAAAATTAAAATATACATGGAGGTCAGGTTGCTCTTGAATGTCCTCCATCGGTCAGCGATCTCAGACATGATCTTCCTGCGTAGTGTATCAACTGCAGGAATATCCCAAGCATCCTACAAGTGCCATATAATCAAGGATGAGATTATTATGCATAAAAAACTACAATACGAGTAAATAAATGTATAGATAATTATACTTACAACAACATCAGCCCAAATTGCATTCTTCACGACCTCCTCAACACTATCCCAATCAGGGATAATGATGGACACCTTCGTCCGTGCCAAGACACCTAAGTAACTTTGAAACTTGGCGGCGTTGGGTCCTGAAGTCCTCCCGGTGCAAATATCAATGTCAACATGGGTCCTCTGACCCTGAAGGCGCCTAAGTGCAACACTGGTCATCCGAGTAACACCTCTCCTCCTAGCTGAGGAATCTGTGCTCTGGGAGTCAGATCTCACATGTGAATCCTGATCAGCCATAGGTATCTGTTCAAAAAAATAAGAATCAGTTTACAAACATGATGAATGATATATAAACATGGTGAATGATATATAAACATGGTGAATGATATATAAACATGATGAATGATATATAAACATGAGAAATGATATATAAACATGAGGAATAATATATCAACCATACCCTATGTTTCCCATAGACCCTCCTGGTGGTCATTACGAGTCGCAACTATATCATCTATGAGATCTTCCACAACGTCCGTTGGTGTACGTGTTGTTAGACAAGGTATGTCTAGGACATCAAGACATGGATCCTCAATGTTGTGTCTACCTTGGAGAACAACTGACCACCGTTTATCAGATGGGTCAACAACGTAGAAAACTTGTTTTACTTGAGCTGCCATAATGAAAGGCTCCTCCTTATGACCAACCTTGTTTAAGTCCACTAACGTAAAACCAAAATCATCTATTTTGACACCACTTTTGCTATCAACCCATTTACATTTAAAAACAGGCACTGTGAAACGACCGTAATCAACTTCCCATATATCTTCAATGACACCAAAATAACATAACTCAGCCATGACAGGGTTTTTGTCCTTTGAAGTGGAAAAATGCATTGCTTCGGCCACAACCATAACTCCACAGTTCTGCACCGTACTCTTGTCATCTTGAATCCTTGTATAGAAAGAATAATTATTTATGTCATAGCCACAATAAGTGATTACATCAAAGTTAGGTCCTAGTGCCAGTCGATGCAACGTCTCTGAAGCAGATGTATCTTTAAGAAGGGTCATTTTGAACCACTGCATGAACGTTTTGTTGTGTTCGTTCAACACCCACTTTTCAGGCATTCTAGGGTTGTTTCTTTTGACTATGTCTTTATATGCAGCTAAATACGGGAGCACAGCGTCTGTGTTGTTCAAAATATAAAAGTGTGCTTGGAGTACTTCATCACGTGACATGCTTTTAATTTTTTTCCCAATGGTACCTTTCCCATCCAATCGCCCTTCGTGACGAGTCTTCGGAATACCAATGCTTTCAGCCTGTGACATATAATCTGTGCAGAACTCAATTGCTTCCTCTGCAATGTACCTTTCTATTATCGATGCTTCGGGACGGCGTGGGTTCTTCATATAACCTTTCAAAATTTTCATGTATCGCTCAACAGGATACATCCACCTCAAGAACACTGGCCCACATAAACGGACCTCCCTCACTAAATGGATGATTAAATGTACCATTATGTCAAAGAATGAAGGAGGGAAATACATTTCTAACTGGGATAGTATAAGAAACCCTTCCTGTTCCAACGCTCCCAACTCATCGTGGGCGATTACTTTGGCACATATGGCATTGAAAAATAAACACACCCTTGTTATCACATGTCTTACATTTTGAGGGAGAATGCCACGAATGGCAATGGGTAGAAATTGTTGCATCAGCATATGACAATCATGTGACTTCAAACCAACTAACTTCAGATCCTTCAAGGAAACACAAGTGTTGATATTGGAACCGTACCCAGATGGAACTTTGACACTACGCAATGATTCACACAAACTTTGCTTCTCTTTTCTAGACAACGTATGACATGCTGGCGGTAAATATGTTCGTTTGCCCTTTACTTGTGGGTGTAACTCCTCACGTATACCCAACAACTCCAAGTCCAGACGCGAATTCAGGCCATCCTTCGTTTTTCCAGGTATGTTTAACAGGGTTCCAACCAAACTATCACACACGTTTTTCTCCACATGCATCACATCAATACAGTGCCTCACATCAAGCTCTTTCCAATATGGCAGATCGAAAAATATTGACCTTTTCTTCCATGTGTTTTTTGAGATAGACTGCTTCTCAGACTTACCAAGAACCACATTCACTTCTTTCACCTTTTCATATACTTGTCGACCAGACAACGACGGGGGAGGCATTTCAAACTCTTGTGCACCATTGAACGACTTCTTCAACCTACGAAGTGGATGATTAGGTGTGAGAAACCTACGGTGTCGAAGATAAACATTTTTCCTTCCATGATGTAGTCGATCAGAACTAGTTCCCTCCTCACATACAGGACACGCTTTATGTCCTTTGACGCTATAGCCTGAGAGGTTACCATACGCTGGAAAATCATTGATCGTACAGAATAACATGGCCCTCAAATTGAATGATTGTCCTGTTAGCCCGTCAAACACATCAACCCCCTCTACCCACAACATTTTCAGGTCTTCAACTAACGGAGATAAGTATACATCAATGTCGTTCCCTGGTTGTCGTGGACCAGAAATCATCATTGATAACATAACATATTTCCGCTTCATGCACAACCACGGCGGCAAGTTGTAAACAAACAACAAAACAGGCCAAGAACTGTGGTTTGTGCTTTGGTTCCCATACGGGTTCATGCCATCTGTGGCTAGTGCAAGCCTAACATTTCTTGGTTCACAGGCAAAATCTGGAAACATCGTATCCATTTTCTTCCACTGTAATCCATCTGCCGGATGCCTAACTAATCCGTCAACAACCCTTTCATCAACGTGCCATCTCATAAGCTTCGCATCATCTGCATTGGCAAATAGACGCTTTAGTCGTGGAACTATAGGGAGATACCACAACACCTTCGCAGGAGACCCCTTTTTGCAGAAATCATCAGAATCAACCTCTTTCTTCTTATATCGTGACACCCCACACCTAGGACATTGATGCAGCATTTCGTACTCACCACGGTATAATACACAATCATTTGGGCATGCATGTATCTTCGTATACTCCAAGCCCATAGGACACAACACCTTTTTAGCCTCATAGTTACGATTTGGCAAAGTGTTACCAACTGGGAGCATTTCTTTCAACAACTTAAGCAAGTCAGTGAAGCTTTTATCTGTCCACCCATTTATCGCTTTCAAATTAAATAATCGTAAAACTGCTGACAACCTCGTGAAATTAGAGCAATTCGGATACAGCGGCTTTTCAGAATCCTCACATAGACTCGCATATACGTGAGCTCTCTTAAAACTTTCTACCCCCACATCACGGATCATATCCTCAAGTCGGTCATCCATGTCATCATCAACCTCATGAGCAAAGCTTTGATCTTTTGTTTGAAAAGTAGTACTTGGCACCTCAACATGTTCACCATGCCATATCCATCGCGTATAACTCTGAAGAAATCCATCACATAACAGGTGTTCTCGAACCTCTGTCAATTCTAGCCGGCGCATGTTTAAGCATTTAACACAAGGGCAAAAATACATTCCATTCACCTCTTCAGCATTTCGTATCACGTACTCTATGAATGTTTCAACTCCACCCTCATATTCTGGACTTATACGTGATGCAGTTATCCAACTTCGATCCATACTCACTGTTTACAATAACAGTAAATTTAACGGTGCTATGAATCTTACTTTCTTCACAAAGGTGGTGGTCCTACCCATTCAGGATGAACATTTTTCTATACCTCATAACCACATACAACTTGGGAGTCATTTTAAAATCTGATAAAATTTCGGCAGCATTTCGTATTGGTCTCTAAGTACACGAAATGAAAGTGATGAAATCAAATTCAACCACAATCAAATATGCACCCAGAGAACAATACAAAACTTAACTAACCAAAACTTTATCAAATTTTAAAATAAGTCCTATATTGTATATAGCAATGATGCATAAAAAAATTGTTCATCCCAAACTGTCAAAACAGACAATTCAAGATTCAACACAAATGATGAAATCAATTAATTTAATTACCATTTGTATCGAATCTCAAACGGGATACTATGGTTCACTCATTTACAATTTAAAAAATCACAAACTCATTTAAACGGACTAAATAAACTTATCACATCATAAACAAATAACAAATCAAAATTACCAAACAAAATTAAAATTTCAACTAAAGACAGTAATTAGTTTACCACTACTAATTTTTTTATTTGGTCGGGTACAAATTAGATTTCCAATGTAATATTGGGGTCTTTAATAATAATAAAACTACTTATTATTATTATAATAAAATTATTTAAAATTATACAACTAAATTAATTTTGGGATTAGTTCATTATCTAATAAATCTTAAATTGCCTTATCAACATTAATTATGGGGTTATTTTATTTTTTTTACAATGTTCATGTTTAATACCATTTTTTATTTTACTCTTACAACTAACTTTTTATTTAGTTAAAGTTATCAATTTTTATGTATTTAATTTTTTTAACTAATGTAAGGAATAATACTAATTAATGTTTATATATTGAAAATATTATTTATAGATACCCAAATTAATAAAACACAAAAATATAAAATAAATTTAATCCCAAGCAATTCTAATCTATAGCTAACATTAATCTATAACAACATTAATCTATAGCTAACATTAATCTATAACAACATTAATCTATAGCTAACATTAATCAATCCCAAGCAATCCTAATCCTAATCATGCTAAACACATTCCTAACCAACATAATAAAAGGAAAATGAGTTTTAGAAGAACCTAAGAAGAAGCGTGAGGAGCCTTCGTGGTAGAGAGAAAAACCTTCGTGGTTAGCCAAAGAACACCTCGACGTTGTGAGAAGAAGAACCTTGGTGAAAGAGAGGGAAATGCCTTTGTCAAATGCGAAGAAGAAATGGGAGGAGGGAACCCTTAGTCAAACACGGAAATGAAATAGAGGGAAGGAAATGACTTTGAAATGTGAAGACGAAATAAAGGGAGGGAAATGCCTTCGAGAAAGAGAGGGAGCCAAACGGGTTCCTCACAGAGAAGGGGGAAGACGAAACACAGAGAAAGAGGGAACAAACAGTGAAATGAAAAGACCAACTTCGAAAATGGTTAAAAGGCAGAACTTATAAGCACGGTTAGGAAATACCCGTCCTTATAGACCCCATATTAGCACGGTTCATACATAACCGTCTTTATATATGAATTTTCAAATTTTTTTAGAAACAGATGGACGCTCCAAGGTATTTACAAAATTGCCACCGGGCACTTTTAAACACGGTTTTATTATAACCGTCCTTATATCCTCCCCTATAAACACGGTTCCATGACTAACCGTCCTTAATGATAGTCTACAAACACGGTTGAATAAGAACCGTGTTTATAAAGTTGTTGATAATTTCAAATTTGCCACCGCGCCCTTTTTTAACACGTTTGGCTATAAACCGTCCTTATATCCCGTCTTTGTTTCCATATTTTGCACTAGTGCCATTTTCTGAGGTATTAGAACAGATGCCAACATATGCAAAGTTTATGAAAGAATTGCTCACCAAAAAGAGGAGGTATGATGAAGAAATTATTGAACTAGAAGTAGGTTACAGCGCTATTTTGCAACATAATATGCCAGTAAAGTCGAAAGACCCTGGAAGTTTTGTAACATCCCAGATTTTTAAATAAAATAAATTTATTAGTTGATGAGAATTGATTGTTTATGGTCAAATAATTATGGGAGATGTTGTTAGACATTAGAGGTGAATTATCGGTAAATTAATATTTACCGAAATCGGATGAATTAATAGATGATGTGGGACCCACTTGATTTAATTAGATGTTTGATGGGTCTAAAATGGTTAGAAAATTATTGTGGTTAAGGTGGTATAGTTAGAATAATTTTTAGTGTTAAGAAAATAATTAATTGGATGCGACATATGATGCAAAACGGGGAAAATACGAACCAATGGGATTAAAATGAAAATGTGAAATCTTCCCTTCTCTTCCTTCTTAACCGTGTGTGTTTTACACACTTTATACCCTCCTTTACACAATGGGCAAAACAAATATAGACCAATGGTAAAAGTAGATGGTGGCATTGCTTTATCTCTTGGGTAATGACCAATTATGGTCACCTTTTTCTCTCTCTTTCTCTCATTCTCGGCAGCCGTTTCCCTCTCCCCATTCACTCTTCATTTTTGTCTTCTTTATCTTCTCTTCATCCTAAAAACCGCCCACCTCCATTCTTCTTCTTTCTCTTGCCAAAAACAAAAGCTAAGCTTGGATTTGTGAGGCTTGAATGACATCTATGGAGCTTGGAGCTTGTGGGGTTATCTTCTTCCTCTTCCTCACTTCATTTTCGTTTTTGGTGGAGCTTGAATTTGAGGTAAAGGTCCTTCACCCCTTCCTTGTCTCATTATGATTTTGGGGTATTGGGTTGAAGATGGTGATGTTAGAAACCTTGCATGTGGTTGGAAATGGAAATCCTAGGCTTGAATGTTTGGAAAGGGAACCCTAAGTATTAATAATTTGGGGATTTTTGACCCACTTGATGATTTTGATGATTATGGATGTCTATGAATGGAGTATATGAGAGGGATGGATTTTTAGAATCATTAAGATTGACTAATGAGGTTGATGATATTTGCATGTGAGAAGATTTGATGACTTGAGGAATAAATCTTGAGAATAGGAAAATGATAGGCAATGTTGAGTGATGTTATTGGTGATAACAATAATGGTGGATGACCACTGATAATGGATACTTGACTTGATGAAGTCTTAGGCCATGATAAATGCCATAAGGGTTTATTGATTAGCGATGGCTTAAGAAAATCCATGGTGACTTAAGTTGAAATTGGATGCCTTGTGATGGCTTATTAATTTCATGTACATATGTATGTTGTTGATAGGATTGTATTCCGGACGATGATGCATAATAATCAAAGCAATCGGAGCGTTGGAATTATGGTTCTTCTCTCGAGGTAGGAGAGGAGTTTGTATTTCAAATCGCATGAATGAATTCATTGTTAATTATGTATATGTTAAACTCATGCAATGCCTTACCATGAATGTTTTATATGATTAATTTGATGAAGTGATGAATGATGGCTTGGCTTATGTTGAATGTTATAAAAATATATGTATTTATATCATATTGATGATAAGTGGTTAATGGTCCCTTGGTTGGACGTGAACTAAATGATGGTGAAAATTTATGAATGAATAAGTTAAAATATAGAGGATTGTTTTGAGATGAGTGATTATAGCCGATGAATTAGAATTTAAAGGAGTAATTGATGAGTTGGAATGAGAATTCCTAAGTATGAATGGTCAGAGCAAGTTTTATATGCCTCATGTGATGAGTATGATGTATTAGTGGTGAATGAGTTAGCCTAGAGTGAGATTTCAGGTGTTAAGTTGTAAGAATTGCTGATTCTGCTTATGTCCAAGTGGTCTCGCTCAAGCGAGAAGGGAACTCGCTTAGGCGAGAATCCCCTGTATTGGTATAATGGTCTCTGGACCAATTTCGCCTAGGCGGGTGAGGTTTTCGCTTAAGCGAGCTGTATATTATGCAATCAGGGGAGTTACTGGATGAATCTCGCTCAAGCGGGCATGGCCGCGCTTGAGCGAGCTAGTGAGGAAATGGTCACTGTACATTTTTCGCCCAAGCGTGTGTGAGTGGCTTGAGCGAAAGTGTGAAGTCTGATGCTAGGATGGTGCTCACTCAAGTGAGTGACTGGTATGGTTGTGTCTTAACCGAGTGTGACGAGTGAATGGGTGAGACCCTGGACGAATCCCGTCCGAGTGGGTGTTGTGAAAATAAACTAAGATGAGGTGAATTTCCGAGTGAAATCCGAGTGAGCTATGTCCGAGTCAGGATCTTTCGAGTGAGGAAACGGACATAATCTGAGTAAGAAGGCTTTTGAGTGTGATGATCTGGGCAGTAGAGTCCCGAATGGGGAATTTTCGAGTCTAGTGGAACCTGTCCCGAGTGGAGTGCCTCCGAATGTGCAATTCCGAGTGGTATGATACCAATTGGGGTTACTCGGTATGAGTTTGTCCAGAGATGCACTGGAATAACTCCGTGTGAGTGAAAAAGAAAGGAGGTCAGTCTTGGGAATGAGATGCCGAGTGAGTGACTTATTAAGTGGTGAGTCGGTTTCTGGAATGTTTTACTGAGTGGAACACCGTGTGAGTGAAGACTCGGATTTAGAATGAATTTACCGAGTGGAAGACTGATTGAGATGACTCGGTTTTGGAATGGAATTACCGAGTGAAAAGACTGATTATGAGATGACTCGGATTTAGAATTAATTGATTGAGTGAATGATGGGTCGGTTAGGATTATTTTGCTGAGTGGAAAACCTGAGTGCTTTGAGTCGGTTTCAGGGAAATTCTGCCGAGTGGAAACCTGAATGTTGGGAGTCGGTTTTGATTGATTTTACCGAGTGGACAACCGAGTGAGATGAGTCGCTTTTGAATGAATTGCAGAGTGAAAACCGAGTGTTGGAAAGGACGACCTCTGGTCGGATTTCGCTTAAGCGAGCTGGTGCTTTGCTCAAGCGGGTGTTAAAGGAATTGGTTACTGGATAATTCTCGCTTGAGCGAGTGACCGAGTGTGATGGTGCTTTGCTCGAGCGAGTGAGTGTGAAAACGCTACTGGAGGTTTTTCGCTTACGCGAAAGGGAGTCGCCCAAGCGAACCTGGCCTGTCTCACTCAAGCGGATGTGAATCTCGCTTGAGCGAGTTTCCACCAGAATGGGTTTTACTCGATATTACTAGTGGCAGACTCATGTTTGACCCTCCTTCTTGGCATGATGAGGAAAATTTGAGACGAATAAGGGGATGTATGAGAGGTAATGTGATGATGATAAAACATGGTGGTGATTAAGATTGATTGGCACGTGGGAATTAATTAATTATGTATTTACCACCTGTAATAAAATAATGCATTATGATATATTTGCCACCTGAAATTGAATGATAAGAGGATGATAATGAGACTATGATGGCAGGATTATGAGATATATCCTAGAGCGTATTTGAAATTAAAGGAAGGATAATTAAATGACATTAAACAACGATTGATGATGATGTTGAACACTCTCTTGCACAAAGAGGTGTATATTTATATTGATGAATTATTGTGTACCATTGTGTGTGATACAAGCATGGTCTTGTATGTGTGGTATGAAATATGAAATTGAAAATGTTGTGAATGCCACACGATTATATATACATATGAGTATACTTGAGCAATGGTAATGAATAATGAGATGAAAATCCACTAAATGAAGTGTGATAATATTGATGAATAATATGTGATGTTGTAATGCCATAGTGGCTGTTTGTAAGTATCGACTTGCGTGTATGAGGTGAAATATATGTGAAAATATGTTGAGATGAAAATGCCACATTAAAACTTGAAAGCTATGACTAAGAAACAAACAATGTTGAAATCCACTAAGGTGTATGGTGGTATTGGTGATTATGATGATGATGATGATGTTTGATGAGTGGCATTTAGGATGCACAGAGTGAGAATGCATTTGATTTGCATTGCATTGCATCCATGGCATATCATAGCTGCCGGTGTTGGAATATTAGGGGATTCCCCCGGTTGGCCCAGTGGGAGGGTGGCTCAGTGCACGAGCATTTCTGTTGTTTCCCCTGTGACTCGATGTGTAAGTCATGAAGCTGCCCATGCTGAGCTACGGGGAGCTGCATGTGGTTGACCCTTGTGGGGGGTGGCTCTTGAGGAGCAGGTGTCCCCGGTGGTCCTTTGGATCACAGCTGCCATGTTGAGAATCATGGTTGGCCCGCAATACTATATGTTGAATATGTTGTATACTACGGTCATGGTGAAAATGACCAGGTGTTGCATGATGGGCGATGCGGTTTGGTACCGGTAAAAAATATGGTTAATATGCATGCATTATGATATATGTGTACATATTTTACTACTGCAGTAGGGGCATGGTATGTGGTCATGCTTGAACCCACAACTTGGTGTTTATTCCCATAGTCGGATCCGCATTTGTTGTCTATTCCATTGTGCATATGCATTAGCCATAAGGGCATTTGCATATAGCATGGAGATATGCCAGAATATGATGATGATTGATGATGATTGAGATGATGAGATGGTGTTGATGAGAAGGGTAATTAATATACCGAAAGACCACATAAAAGTAATAAATTTTATGAATATATGAAATGATGTTGGATATGATGATATGTATATTATGGCCCACTGTAATGAAGGGCGTATTTGTTTATGATTGATAATGATGATGTTAGTCCATGGTGGCTTTGATGAAAGACCAGAATGGTCTATATTGATGTGTTGGCCCATTGTGGCGATGTGATAGATATGTGTTGGCCCATTATGGAGGTGTGATGAATGTGTATATGCTTGCTTTGCTATGATTTGACGTATAAGTATATGATTTGACATATAAGTATATATTGATAAGTTAATGATATATGATGATTGTTGATGTGTTTAGCAAAGCATACATGATGTTGATATGCATATGCACATAATTTCAATTGTATTCATATCGTCATTTGAAATGTATAACTCACTCTCCCATGTGGTCTACTTTTTAGTATTGATGTAGGAATGCCATGGGAAGAGGACATTTTTAAAGTAAAGCTTTTGGAAAGGTAAATAGTTGTAACGGAATGCCTTGGCCGGCAGCTTTGTAATGTAATGTGTTATGTGTATAATGGATAGCATGATGTTGCTAATTAGTGTTGTTGATGGATGAATTATGAATATAATTATACATTTGGATGATGTACTAATAGTGGAGATATATGAATTGAGGTTGGACTGGTTATGGTCTATTATGAATATGTATATCTTAGGCATTGCATGCTTATGCGATTATGTAAAATGATGATGGTTGTACATTAGGCTTACGATATGCCATTGCATTCTTGCTGAGCCTTTTCTCATATCTTCATATATGAGACTAGGCGTGTGCCCGGTATACACATTCTTCTTCCGCTGTAAACTTTGTTATTTTTGTATACCGAATGGGCAAAATATTTCTCGATCCAGTCATAGGTTTCTAAATCTCACTCTTTGGTTTTCTGTGATTCGGGTCTTGATGTGATCATGATGGTGTCTTGGAAATATTTTCAAACGCGAAAAATTTATTCGCATTTTTATTAATTATGACGATTACATCGAGATTCGAGTACAGAAAATTAGGGGTGTTATAAGTTTCACCATTGCTGTCTCCATTGGAGATATGAACATTGGAAAAGCCTTGTTAGACTTAGGGGCTAGCATTAATCTAATGCCTCTAAGTATGATGAAGCAAATTAGTGACCTTGATCCTCAAAGAACAAAGATGATTCTGTAATTGGCTGATAGATCAATCAAAAGACCCTATGGTATTGTGGAAGATGTACTTGTGAAAGTTGACAAGTTCTACTTCCCTGTTGACTTTATGGTATTAGACATGGAAGAAGATGTTGAAGTTCCCCTAATTCTGGGAAGACCATTCATGAAGACTGCTAGAGTGCTCATTGATGTAGATAATGGTAAGCTGGCAGTAAGAGTTCACGATGAAGAAGTAAACTTTGATGTTTTTAAAGCCATGAAACATCCCAATCCGAAACAAGATTGTTTTAAGGTGGATGTTCTCAACAAAGTCTGCTTCTCCATATCTACAGGTATATCGAACTCTGATTCTTTAAATAAGTTATTAACTAACTCTGTGGAATTTTTGAGTGAAGAAGAAAAATAGGTAGACAAATATCTTGAAAATTTTGATCAAGGGAAAGAAATTTTCCCTAAATCAAGAGAAATTGAAGAAATTCAAGAAGTACCTGTTGAAGAAATCAAGAGACCTGAATTGAAAGTGCTACCTTCCAACTTAAAGTATATCTTTTTGAAAAAAGGTAATTTAAAACCAGTGATTATTAGTAATTTGTTAAGTGAAACAGAAGAAGAAAAACTGGTTGAAGTATTGAAAAGGAATCAAGAAGCAATTGGGTGGACACTTGAAGATCTAAAAGGTATAGGCCCATCATATTGCATGTATAAGATTTTATTGGAAGATAATTTTAAACCTGTTGCTCAACCCCAAAGTCGCCTCAATCCAACCATGAAAGAGGTAACTAAGAAGGAGGTTTTGAAATTGCTGAAAGTAGGTATTATCTATCCCATTTCTGATAGTGCATGGGTAAGTCCGGTACAAGTTGTTCCAAAAAAGGGTGGTATGACAGTAATTGTTAATGATAAAAATGAATTAATCCCAACAAGAACTGTCATTAGTTGGAGAATGTGCATTGATTATAGAAAACTAAATCAAGCAACAAGAAAAGATCATTTTCCACTTCCTTTTATGGATCAAATGCTTGAAAGATTGTCTGGATAAGCTTACTATTGTTTTCTTGATGGATATTCTGGATATAACCAAATTACTGTTGACCCTCTTGATCAAGAAAAGACTACTTTTACATGTCCCTTTGGTATATTTGCATATAGGAAAATGCCATTTGGATTGTGTAATGCACCTGCTACTTTTCAAAGATGCATGTTTGCTATTTTTGCAGATCTAATTGAAAAGAGCATTGAGATTTTCATGGATGATTTCTCAGTCTTTGGAAATTCATTTGAAACATGTCTAACCAATCTGGACACTGTACTGAAGCGGTGTATTAAAACAAATTTGGTGCTTAATTGGGAGAAATGTCACTTTATGGTAAAAGAAGGAATTGTACTTGGTCATAAAATTTCCTCTGAAGGTATTGAAGTAGACCAAGCCAAAATAGAGGTAATCTCTAAACTCCCACCCCCTGTGAATGTAAAAGGTATTAGAAGTTTTTTAGGACATGCTGGATTCTATAGAAGATTTATTCAAGATTTTTCAAAAATTGCTAAACCTTTAACAAATCTTCTAAATAAAGATGTTAAATTCAAGTTTGATGAAGCATGTCTTAAAACTTTTAATTCATTGAAAGAAAAATTGGTTTCTGCCCCTGTAATTGTTGATCCTAATTAGAATTTACCCTTTGGACTTATGTGTGATGCAAGTGATTATGCTATAGGAGCAGTTTTAGGTCAAAGATATGAAAAAGTTTTTAGGGTTATATACTATGCTAGTAAAGTTTTAAATGAAAATCAAATAAATTATGCAACTACTGAAAAGAAATTACTAGCTATAGTGTATATGCCTTGGAAAAATTTAGATCATATTTGATTGGATCAAAAATAATTGTTTTCACTGATCATGCCGCAATCAAGTATCTTTTGACTAAAACTGATTCTAAACCTCGGTTAATCCGATGGATTTTACTCCTTCAAGAATATGATCTTGAAATCAAAGATAAAAAGGGTAGTGAAAATATGGTCGCTGCCCATCTTTCCAGATTAATGAATGATGAGGTCATTGTCAAAGAAAAAGACATCTTGGAAGAATTTCCCAATGAAAAACTTTTTGAAATAACAAAACGGCTATGGTTTGCTGATATGGCTAATTTTAAAGCAGCAGGAATTCTTCCAAATGACTTAACTTGGCAGCAAAGAAATATTTTTTAAAGATTTAAAATACTTTGTGTGGGATGACCCTCATCTATTTAAAATTGGTGTAGATAATTTGTTACGTCGTTGTGTACCCGACTGGGAAAAGAAAGATGTGTTGTGGCATTGTCATAAGTCTCCTCATGGAGGACATTTTAATAGAGAAAGAACTGCTGCAAAACTTCTTCAATCAGGTTTGTATTGGCCCTCCATTTTTAAATATTCTCACTCATTTGTGCAAGTTGTGATAACTGCCAAAGAACAGGTAATGTTAACAAAAGACAAGAAATGCCTCTCATAAACATTCAGGAGGTTGAGGTATTTGATTGTTGGGGTATTGATTTCATGGGACCTTTTCCTTATTCTCAATTCAATCAATACATTCTTTTGGCAGTTAATTATGTTTCAAAGTGGGTAAAAGCAATTGCTTCACCTAATGCTGACACCAAAACTGTAATGAATTTCTTGAAGAAAAATATTTTCTGCAGGTTTGGAACACCAAGAACTTTGATCAGTGATGGAGGATCATATTTTTGTAACAAAGTTCTTCAGAAAGTGTTACAACATTATGGAGTGAGACATAAAGTGGCCACAGCATATCATCCACAAACCAATGGACAGGCTGAGATTTCAAATCGAGAAGTGAAAAAGATTTTGGAAAAGACTATGTCTTCCTCTAGAAAAGATTGGTCACAAAAGCTTGATGATGCACTCTGGGCATACAAAACTGTATTTAAGACTCCAATTGGCCTTTCTCCTTTCCAAATGGTCTATGGAAAAGCTTGTCATCTTCCAGTAGAGATGGAACATAAGGCATACTAGGCTTTAAAATTTCTCAACTTTGATCCAAATGCAGCAGCTGACAAAAGAAAGTTACAGTTATTTGAGTTGGAAGAAATGAGAAACAATGCTTATGAGACATCTAGAAGTTACAAGAACAAGGTAAAAACTTATCATGATAAGAAAATTAAAAATAGACACTTCATACCAGGTCAGCAAGTTTTATTGTTTAATTCATGATTAAGACTGTTCCCTGGTAAATTAAAATCTAAATGGTCAGGCCCTTTTGTAATCAAGGAAGTTAAATCTTATGGAGCAGTTGAAATTGAAGACCCAACTTCCAAAAGAAGTTGGATGGTTAATAGGCAGAGATTGAAACCATATCTGGGTGGTGAGATCAACAGACTCACTACCATTTGTTATTTGACTGATTTGTGATGTGCAGGATGTCTAGCTGGAGACATTAAATTTAGCGCTCAATGGGAGGCAACCCATTATTTATTTTTATTTTTATTTTTATTTTTTATTTTTTTTTTAAAAATCAGAACCCCATGCGTAGCATCCCACTGATGCTTAGCGTGGAGGTTAAAATTTCAACCTGACATATAGCGTCGCATCCACGCGTAGTGTCAGGGTCCTCGTTCAGTTTTTAAAACTGAACCACAGGGAGGCCCAAGTCCATAATCTTTAAAAAACCTATCTTGCCTCCCTCTGCAATTTCAAAAACCCTAATTTCCCAAACTCTTTTTTTCTCTCAAAACTTCCAAACCTTCTCATTCATATTTGCTCAAAGGATCCCAAGTAAGTTTTCTAAATCCTTTCTCTTTAGTTTGATTTTAATTTCGATTCTTAGAAATTGCATGTGGTTAGGGTTAGGATTAGATGACCACTGGGATTGATTGCTGTTAGAAATAGGAATTTGAATGGATTGAATGTAGTTTTAGAGGGGTTGCTACTGCGCAACCCCTGTTTTACAGTTTCTATTCTGCAAGCCCACGCATAGCGTCCCACTGACGCGTAGCGTGGGAAGAACAGAGCTGACGCGTAGCGTCCCACACACACATAGCGTCAGCCTCTGTTTCTAATTTTTATTAAATTTTGTGTGTGATTTTCTATTTTATGTTTTTAATAATTCTTTCCATTATTCTCTGTTTATTGTTTGTTTACTTTTCTTTTAAATTAATAAATTTTCTTAAATTGTATGTTTGTTATACTTTCTTGCATAAAAATAAAAATTAAAATAAAAATAAATTTGCATAATTTTGTAAATATGCATGTTGTATGATTTTGCATGTTTTATGAAATTTATGCATGTCAATTTTTTTTGTGATAAATTTTAAAAATCCAAAAAATATGCATGTTAATTTTTCTTATAAATTACAAAAATTCAAAAAAAAAATTGTTGTTTTTATCTTGTTATGGATTTTGTGTGAATTTTGCAATTTGTGTAAATTTTTTAGAAAATCCAAAAACATGTATGTTTAAAATTTTGTATAAATATTTTGTTATTGTGTATGTTTTGCATAAAATATAAAAACCAATTTTTTTTTGTTAACTTTTAATGTTTGATTTATTTCTTTAAAAATAGTATAATGTGTATTTGATTTTAAAAATTTTTCTTTTTGCAGATGGCACCAAAGAAGTCCATCTCGACTACTGGTCCTAAAAGACAGAGAAGGACCATGGACACTGACACCACCTCTGAGGATCCAGATCTTCAGGGTGAGAAGGTGTTAGGACCTAGAGATCCCACCAGATTTTGTACTGATGCGAAATGGGCCCAGTTTTACCAAATAAAGGGCCAGAGACTTATTTGGGAAAGAGTTTTGGATCTGAGTGCTGGGGACTATCCTGAGCTGCAGGATGAGATCCAAAGGAGGAGATGAGGACCCTTGTTTTCCCTACCTACTAAGGGGGATCCCATCTTAGTGATGGAATTTTATGCTAATGCCTACAGGACTCGCCAGGACTCTCCGAACATTGGACATCAGAGGACGAGTTGGGTTAGGGGCCAGCATATTGCTTATGACCGAGACACTATTAGTACCCTACTGGGTAACCCTTGGGAGCCTACTCCCGAGAGCGATACTTGTTTCTAGAAGGAGAACAGAAACAAGATTGCAATTGAGGATGGTGATCTAGGATACTTCCTAGATCAGGTTGCTCACTTCTTGAGCAAGGATGGAATCTTCTTCAACCTGAGTAAGGTTGGGAGGACTCCATCTAACCTTCTCAAGACCCAGCTAACTCCCATAGCTCGGGCTTGGTCCCATCTCATGCTGCATAACATTACTCTTGTCACCCACCTTTCTTCTATCCCAGTTGATCGCTGCTGCCTCCTTTATTCCATTCTTCAGGGTCATACCATTGATATTGCAGAGCTGATTTCTGAGCAGATTCACTTTTATGCCCTTGCGTATAAGGTGAACCGCCCCATTCCATTCTCTCTCATCATATCTCCGTTACTGAGGAGGCAGGGAGTTGCTGTGCCATCACCTGAGTTTACGAGTTCTTCAGGGAGAGTCCCCAAGGTCTCAGTAAACAGAGATTATTTTGTCCAACATTGCGAGCTTCCACCACTAGAGCAGGAGGCTCAGCCTAGACAGAGGAGGAGGAGACCACCAGTTCAGCCACTACCTGCTGATGCTATCACAGAGGGATTTGCCAGGATGACACTCGAGCATCAGCATATGATGCAGATGATGGCTGCCACACATGGAGCTTACATGCATCTTAATGATGTATTTTATCAGTATAGACTTCAGGGAGAGGGAGCACCTTATGTCACACCAGCTGAGTTCGCAGCTCATGTAGCTTGGCCTGGTGATTTACCCACTTACCTTGAGACTGGTGGACCGTCTGGAGCACATGCTGAGTCAGAGGGTAATGCAGATAAGGAGGGAGATGATGAGGATCACATGGAGGACTGATTGGTGTTATCTCATTTCTTTTACATACATTTTAGTTTACTTTTACTATTTACATTGGTATTTTTACTTTATGGGTTTTATTATAGTTTATTTTTATGGGCTGTGTTTTATCTTTGCGTAATTTTTGTCATGGTGTGTTTTTTGCGTGTTTTTCTCTAAAAATTCAAAAATTAAAAATAAATTTTATCTTTTAATAAATTAATCAAATTTTTGAAAGTAAGAAAATTTATACACTTAAAGTTTTACACAATAAAACCATTTTTAATCAATTATCGATTCTTTTTGTAATTAAGGAATTTTGATAAATTTAATTACAATAATTTTATTGACTATCAAGCTAATTTCAAATAACCTGGTGAGCTGAGAGATCTTTTAAACACTTGAGGGTTTCAACATAACTTCATTCAAATTGATTTTGTTTTAATCTATGATTTGTGTTGTTGTACAGAGAATTCAAGAAAAATAATTTTTGGTAAAAGAAACCTTGGGCCAAAAAGTTTATCATGGTAAAATTATTTTATCCTTTGAAAGCCAATTTTGAGCCTAAAAAATAATTTCTTTAATACCCTTGACACTTATCAAATTTGAACCATTCCCTTTACTTGATTGATTAAAAGAGCAATTGATCAAAATAAAAAGAATATTTTGAGTAGGGAGTGAACATTAACAACTTGATTCTTTTCAAGAAAAATCAAAATTAAGCATATAAATGAAAAAAATGAAAAGACATATATGCAAATCAAAAATAGAGAAAAGAATCAAGTTGGGGGTATTTATTTTTCATCAATAAAGGAATTGAGACTTGGGACAAGAGAAAGCTTAAAAATTATAAAATACTCTTTTATGATTTCAGATTTTTGAATTCCAAGAAAAACCATCATTTCTTGTAACCCAAGCCTCATTACAACTCATGAAAAGACCTTGTGATTTTTGAATTAACTCTGTATGATTAACCATTGATTAGATGAAAATCAAAATAAAATTTGTTTGATTTTATGATTGATTGAGTGAAACAGGTTACCCTTTGCACATAGTTAAAGACTTGTGAGGTAAGCCTAAAATTATGCTTGATTAGTTAATAAGGCATTGTAAAATTTTTTATCATTAAACCTTTATTACATAGGATATCTAATTTTGGTTACTTTAAATGGTAAGTTGTGAAATTACTTTTTGTGATAAATTCTCGGACTAACTCAAAAATTTGATTTCAAATTTTATTTTAATTTTCTCTCTTGCTTGAGGACGAGCAATTTCTCAAGTTAGGGGTATTTGTTAGTCCTCAAATTTACAATAAAATCTTTAATAAAATTTTTGTAAAAATAATAAAAATTAGCTTAAATTGTTAAAAAATTAGGTTTTAAATTCAACAATTGGATGTTGTTGGAAATAATCTACCCTTGATCAATTTTCTCTAGTTTTGTAGTGAAAAAGTAAAGAATTTAAAGAGAAAAATAAAGATCTGGAGAGCTGACGCGTAGCATCAACCCTACGCGTTGCTTGGGGATTTCTGATGCTGACGCTACGCGTCACAGCCACGTGTAGCTTCAGAAGCTACGTGGACTCCACTTCCAGGTGGCCAAGCACTCAGCCTTTGACCCATAATTGGCCTCTCTACTACTTATAAATGTCCAAGCCGAAGTGGAGATATTGACAAATGGCAAGGCATGATTGAATTAATAATTCCATAGTGGCCACTTCAAGCTGTTTAATGGGAGCTGAGTCAGGGACCTGACGCATAGCGTCAGGTTGGCGCGTAGCGTTAGCACCCTTCCTCAGCCCTATAAATAGGGCCATTCTCCACACTCCTAAGCATCCATCCCACATTCTGAGTGCTACAAACGATTGGTGTGCTTGCCAATTAAAAGACCTAACAGTAACACGAAGTTAAAAAGTTTTTTGCAACATTATAATTAGGTCTAACACTATCGTGAGAACCTCAACTAGAGTTCAACGTATTCATGATGTCCGCACCTAGTAGACCTCCTACTGTTGTGATCAACATCATGTGTATGATCTTAGCTCTAGTGACCTTTAGCAGTTTAGTGCAAGCCACTTAATGTGAAGAGTCACTGTTAGACAAGCTTTAGGTCCCAATAGAAAGTCTTCAGAAAAACCCAACTTAGGACATAAAAGGGCAGACCTTTCTCTACCTTTTCTCATTCTCATTCTCCCTTCTAATCCAAATTGGTGAGCTGCTTACCCGTTGATGGATTACTTTCTTCTAAAATGACATACTTGATTAGTGATCTTTTACCGGGTGAGCAGTTCTTTCCTTTACATGCATCTTGAAGTCTTGGATTATGGACCTTCTTAATCGTAAAAAAAAAATCAAAAAAGGATCAAATTTTTCAAACAAGACTTTGACGATGATGGGAAGGTATATAACCCGCATGACTTTTGATTTGGCATAGGTTTTACCGATCGCTACTTCCCAAACAAAAATGTTTTCCATCAAGTTAGTAAGGGAGTAGCAATTCACAAAACATGTTGATGACTGATTTTTCTCCTTTCTTTCTGTCCTCGCAGCAAGTCATTTAGAGCTTAACAAGTACCTTTGAGAAAGATATGGAAATTAACATGGGGTCAGATAGTTGTGGTACAGGCATAACTGAATTGAGAAAACTATTGCATGTTAAGGCTAAGAAGGTTGACACAGCTAGTTTACAAGCAATGGAGAGGAAATTGAGTTTAACTCAGAAGATGGCTTTCTTGAGAAAATATGGGAAAATTTTGAAACTCTTAAAAGTAGAAGTACAAGTTGAAGCGATCACTGCGTTGACTCAGTTCTATGATCCGCCTCTCCGACGCTTTACATTTAGGAACTTTCAGTTGGCCCCATCTATTGAAGAGTTTGAACAAATCCTGGGGATGCCTTTGGAAGGATAGTTACCTTACCGTCATCTTGATCACTATGCAAATGTCACTTCCATCGTCCATTTTCCAAAGATCTACCCAGAGACATTAAGGAGTGCGCAGCTAAACACAAATCAGACTCCTGGGTTCACTCGGGAATTCTTTGAGAAACATATGCATGTCCCAGTAGAAAAAGAAGGCTAAGAGGCCTTTATGGATACCCTAGCCATTACTATTTATGTTGTTATCTTGTTCCCTAACATCGATAATTATGTGGATTATGATGCCATTGCCATCTTCCTCGCTCACAAGCACAGGCTTGAAAATCCTGTCATGGCTATCTTGGCTAATGTGTATTGCACCATGGATTTCTGTCATACATAGGGCGGAAAAAAGGTTATTTGTTGCCTACCTGCTTTATATGTATGGCTTACATCCCATGTCTTCCACCAAGTCGATAAGGCCGAGTACCCTATTTCCAATCTGAAGCTGTGTCAACTAGCAATGAAGAATGGGCACGAGTGGGCCAATCATCTGGTAGGGCTCACGGCCGAGAAAATTAGATGGTATCCTCAATGGTTGGAAGTTGAGTCGATCGTTCACCATTACAGGAATTACCCAAATATTCCCCTTATTGGTACTCAGGGATGCATCAATTATAATCCTGTTATAGCCAAGCGTCAACTAGCTTATCCTCTGCTTAGTCTGCCATGTGAAGAGATGCTAACTCCCTTCATCCTATACTACTCAAAAGGAAGCTGCACCTCCGTTATTAGGGATATAGTGAATGCATGGAAGAAAGTCCATAAGAAATGGAAGGAATTACGGGTCCGGAGCCATGCTGTATGGAAAGAATATCATGAATGGATCCTGAATAGGGTCTCCATTATCAAATTACCATTCAGGAGTCCCTCTTACCTCTCAACAAGCACACCTGCTCCACCTCCACCACTTGTCATTGAAGATAAAGCGACCAAGGCATCGAAGGCCAAAATAGAAGAGTTGACTGCTAGAAAAAAGAAACTAGAGGAAGACTTGCTAAAATCTCAACAAGAATACACCCTTCAAAAAAAGGAGAACTTAGAAAGAAAGCAAATCATTAAAGAGATTGGGAAGAAACAAAAAGTTGAAGAGGATTACATGATAAAACAAGACTAATGCCTTAGGGCGGCCAATTCCCAACTAATGCTAAAATGAAGCACTTTCAGCAGGAATGTACTTTCTTGTGGGTTTTGAAATGAAGGATTATTTTTTCTCCGTAACTATCTCATGTTAATTTCTATTTACTGCTTTACTTAGTACTTTTGAATGTGACATTCTGAAGAACAATTGAAGGACTCGTCAAGTTTTGATTTGCTTCATGCGCAACCTTGTTTACTTTTCCTTTATCCCTTTTGCTACTTATTGCTTTTCTTTTAACAAATGATTGCATTTCTTTCCGTTAGACATCACGGGTAAACATCCTTACGGAACCCGACTTTGAAAGAAACTCATGGCTGAAGTAGAACAAGAAAATGAAAATCTCAGAGAAAAGGTCAACCAATTGAATGAGCAAATGGCAGAAATGGCCAAACTTTTGGAAAAGAGAATCACAGAAAGGGGCTCCCCTGCAGGTATTGAGGATGTCAAACAACAACCTGGCCTAGAAAGAACACAAATTCCTAATCTAATGCCCCCCGTTCACTATCAATGTCAGGAGATGTAACCCTGCTGCCGATACCCAACCACCCTATGGTATGTCCTATGCACAACAACATACCTTCGTTGGCCCGGATGGCAACCCCGTGTCCTTCCCACCTTACGGCTTACCTCCAGGATACTCTCCTCCATTCATCGCTAACCCATAAGACACCCACGACAAGCAAGTAACAATTCCTCGTACTTCGCACTCTGCCTAATCAACTATACCACCATTGCATGAATCACAAATTGCCCAAGCCCAAGCCCAAGTTACTCAACCGATATATGCCACATAAGTTACCGCTCAACCCCAGATTTCCCTACTAAACACTGGCTTGGCAAATCCACCCCGTGCAACTGCACCTCATTACCAGTCTTACGGCTATTCACTCAGATACGCTAACCCTTATGTTGCCACTGGCCCAAACACATCCGCTGCCTCCTAAAAGGGGAAAATGGAAATCCTGGAAGAATGACTAAGGGTAGTTGAAGGTATGGAAGGTTTCAGGATGATGGATGCCACTGAACTTTGTCTGGTCCTAAATGTCGTTGTTCCTCTTAAGTTCAAAGTGCCAAATTTTGACAAGTATCAGGGAATGACCTGTCCGAAGAACCACCTCACAATGTATTACCGAAAGATGGCATCGCATGCTTCTGATGACAAGTTACTAATCCACTGTTTCCAGAATAGTCTAGCCGGGACTACCTTTACTTGGTATACCCACCTTGACCGAACCCGTATTCATTGTTGGAAGGACCTGGCCGATGCTTTCATGAAGCAATATAAAAATAATCTAGATATGGCACCTAATAGAGTTTAATTACAAAATATGGTCAAGAAGGACAGTGAGTCATTCAAAAAGTATGCCCAGCGTTGGCGAGAAGGGGCTACGCAAGTTGACCCCTCGCTGTCGGAAAAAGAAATGGTCACAATGTTTATTGACACGCTCCAGTCACCATTCTATGATAGGATGATTAGTAGTGTTTCATCCAACTTCTCTGATATTGTCACTATTGGAGAAAGTATAGAGAGCGGTCTGAGGACATAGAAGATCGCTCAAAGCCCATCTAGGGCATCCACTATGAAAAGACCAGCGCCAGGTGAAGGTAAAAGGAGAGATAGGGAAACTAATTCGGTCTCTTATGATCAAAGGAAGACCCAACCAAGACTATTTACCCCTGTTGTTGCCCAGCCAACCAGCCCTTATACACTATATCTATATGTGGCCGCCATCCAAAATCCAACCTCTTATCCTCCTCACTTTCGGCCACCCACTATTAGGGCACCGGTGCCATAACAAATGCCACACCATCCTCCACAATAAACAGATCAGCCACCCAACCCTAATTCAAACACAAGAAGACCTAACAATAACCGTACCCCTGTGCAATTTGACCCCATTCCTATGACATACACTGAGCTCCTGCCTCACCTCATCTGAAATACCCTGGTAGCACCTTATCCTTTGAAGCCAATACACCCCTTTACCCTAGGGGATATGACCCCAATGCACGGTGCGACTACCACACTAGAGCACCAGGGCATTCCATGAAAAACTGTATGGCTCTAAAGTTTAAGGTGAGGGACCTGCTCAAGGCCAACTGGCTTAACTTCTGAGAGGGTAGTCCGAATGTGGCCACAAACCCCTTACCTAACCATGGGGGTCCAGGAGTCAACACCGTCGAAAGTGATGAGGAATATATCATAAATGTTGCTGATATCAAAATGCCATTGAGGGTAATTCATTCCCACTTGCTTAAGATAGGATTCATTGAGGATCCTTAGAGTGAAGAGCATGATAATGACCAGACTGCTAAATGTCAAAACTTCTATGAAACCCTTCAAGGGCTTATGGATAGTCATACTATGTAAGTCTATAATCGTCGTAGGGATGACATAAACATGGTTCAAGAACAGACAGGGGCACGAGTCCCTAAACCCTTGAAAATTTTCTATAGCAAGAGCTTTCTGGCAACTTCCTCTTCTGTACAACCAACCATCACTATTCAAGCACCTACCCCATTTTTGTTCAAAGATTCTTGGGCCGTCCTGTTGAAATATGTCGTGAATATGGTCAGCGCAAGCTCAATGATGAGGAACCCATCTTCGTCGTCTGTCACAAACATCGCCGGGGTAGGAGGTATAACCTGGAACGGGAGGGTATATGCCCCTCTAGAACTAGAAAAATGATCAAAATGCCAGAAAAGTTAAAGTGGGAAGAGAAGAGACTAGTGGTGGAGTAAAACGGGCCGTAACTGATAAAGAGGCCCAAGAGTTCTTGAAGTTTATCCGCCATAGGGAATATCAAGTGCTGGATCAGATGAACCACACCTCTGCCCAAATCTCTCTGTTATCACTATTAATGAACTCTGAGCCACATCAAAAGACGTTGATGAAGGCTTTGAATGAGGGCCATGTCAATCATGATATTCCCGTGGATATGTTTCAGGGGATAGTGGGGCATATTGTCGCAAATAATTATCTGACCTTCGCTGACGATAAAATACCAGTGGATGGAATAGGGCTCAACAAAGCTCTCTACATCTCCGTAAAGTGTCGAGATCATATACTGGCAAAAGTGCTTATTGATAATGGGTCGTCTCTCAATGTCATGCCTAAATCTACATTGGCTAAATTACTATTCGATGGGACATATATGAGGCCAAGTGCCATGATAGTACGAGCTTTCAATGGAACTCATAGGGAGGTTATAGGTGAGATTGAATTGCCAATACAGGTTGGGCCATACACATTCCAAATCCTTTTTCAAGTCATAGACATTACGCCTACTTATAGCTGTTTATTGGGTCGACCATGGATTCATTCCGCTGGGGTGATCCCTTCAACCCTGCACCAAAAGTTGAAGTTCATCATTGATAATAAGATGGTAATCATTTCTGGTGAGGAAGACTTCCTGATCAGCAAACCCCTGACAACCCCTTATATCGAGGCAGCAGAAGAGGCTCTTGAGACCTCTTTCTAAGCATTAGAAATAACAAATGCCACTTATGTGGGGGAGGGAACCACAATGGATAAGGTTCATATGCCAAGTGCATCCTTAGTAATGGGAAAGATGATGCTGCGTAAAGGGTACAAGCTGGGAAAAGGACTAGGACATACTTTAAATGGGGAAGTAGAACCTGTGTGCCTCACTGAGAATAGAAGTGGGTTTGGCTTGGGGTATTAGCCGACAGTCGTTGACAGAAAAAGAATCAAGGAAGAAAGAAGGGAAAGGAGAGCCGCCTGTCTTGCCAGTAGAGAACCTTATACTGCAAGGGTCCCCATCTGTGATCTCTACCAAAGTTTTTAGAGCGTAGGATTGATGCCTTTGAACCTAGTGGCCTCCATTGGAGACAGTCTCTATGATAATGCTAATTTTGTGGTTGCATGCCCACCAGGCCAAGAACTTTGCATTTGGAAGGCCATCGAGCTTCCTACGACTTTGAATATTTCACCAAAGTAATGAGGTTTTTATAATTTGTTGGTCCCTCTGCTATGCCTAAGGCTTTGGGGCCCTTTCATGTAATAAAGACAAAACTTGTTTTATTGTCTTCTCATTGATAAATGCGTACCAAATTTCACTACCTTATCTCTGCTTTAAATCCTTCTACCTACTTATTTCTTTTTTCATTTTGTCATAAATACACTAAAATGCAGATCCAAGAATGATTTTCCTGAGAATAGTGAGGTCTCAATCTTAGTTCATGACTTTAGACGCCTGGTTGATTACGCCGATGAAGAAGGTGAGGAAGGCTGTGTACCACAGCCCAAGAAAATAGGGAAATTCAGCCCCACCAAGAAAAGGTCAAGGTCATCAATCTAGGGGATGGGGAGGATGTAAGGGAGGTTAAGATTGGTACTTCCCTAAGCAAAGAGCGAAGGGAAGATTTGGTTAAACTGCTAATAAAGTTCCGCGATGTCTTTGCTTGGTCTTATCAAGATATGTCGGGGTTGGACACTAGTATTGTCGAGCATAAATTACCTTTAAAGCCTGTCCACCGATAAAATAGAAATTACGCCAAATGAAACTAGAAATGCTTTTAAAGATCAAAGATGAGGTTAAGAAACAGTTTGATGCTCGATTCCTAGCAGTGGCGAAATACCCTCAGTGGGTGGCAAATACTGTCCCCATCCTGAAAAAGGATGGAAAAGTGAGAATGTGTGTGGATTATTGGGACTTGAATAGGGCTAGTCCCAAAGATGATTTCCCTCTGCCACAGATTGATGTCTTGGTTGATAACATAGCCCAACATTCCATATTCTTGTTCATGGATGGTTTCTCTGGGTATAACCAGATTAAGATGGCTCTTAAAGATATGGAGAAGACTACATTTATCACCTTATGGGGAACATTTTGCTACAAAGTAATGTCTTTCAGTTTGAAAAATGCTGGAGCAACCTACCAAAGGGCCATGGTAACCCTCTTCCATGACATAATGTAGAAAGAGATAGAAGTTTATGTGGACGATATCATTGCCAAATCCAAAACTGAAGAGAGACACATTATTGATTTGAGGAAGCTTTTTGAAAGACTAAGGAAGTTTAAGCTCAGGTTGAACCCAGCCAAGTGTACCTTTGGCGCAAGATCGGGTAAACTGTTAGGGTTCATTGTAAGCGAGAGAGGGATAGAAACTGACCCTGACAAAGTCAAAGCGATTCTTGAAATACCTCCTCCCTGCACGGAAAAAGAAGTTTGAGGATTGTTTGGAAGGATAAACTATATTGCTCGATTCATCTCACAACTGACAGCAACTTGTGAGCCAATCTTTAAGCTGCTTTGTAAGAACCAATCGGGGCAATGGAATAAAGATTGTCAAATGGCTTTTGAGAAGATAAAGTAATATTTATAGGAACCACCGATCTTGGTGCCTCTAACTCTTGGAAGGCCATTGATCTTGTATCTAACCGTGTTGAATGAGTCCATGGGCTGTGTGTTGGGTCAGCATGATAAAACCAGAAAGAAAGAATATGCCATCTACTACTTGAGAAAGAAGTTCAGAGTGCGAAATGAGATATTCTGCTCTTGAACGAACCTATTGCGTGTTGACATAGGCCGCCTGACATTTGAGTCAATACATGTTATCTTACACTACTTGGTTGGTTTCTAAAATGGACCTCATCAAGTATATCTTTGAAAAGCCCACCTTGACCGGAAGGATCGCTCGATGGAAAGTTCTATTAACTAAGTACGACATAACCTATATCACTCAAAAGGCCATAAGAGGAAGTGCTCTAGTAGATTATTTGGCGCACCAACCCATCAATGATTACTAACCCATGCAGTTTGATTTCTCGGATGAGGATATCTTGGCACTATTTAATATAGAAGGTGATCAGAAAGACAGATGGATCTTAAGATTCGATGGAGCTTCTAATGCACTGGGGCATGGGATTGGGGCCGTCTTGATCTCACCAAAAAAGGAATTCATCCCTGTCTGTGCCAGACTATGTTTCGATTGTACCAACAATATCGCTGAGTATGAGGCATGCTCTCTGGGGATCTAAGCAGCATTAGATGCAAAAGTGAAGAAGTTAGAAGTCTACAGGGATTCTGCTTTGGTCATTCACCAACTAAAAGGTGAATAGGAGACTAGGGATAACAAGTTGATTCCATATCAAGCTCATATCAAGAAGCTAATTAAGGAATTCAATGATATCTCTTTTCATCATGTTCTTAGGGATAATAATCAGATGGCTGATGCCTTGGCCACTCTCGCCTCAATGTTCAAAGTAAGCAGTAACTATGATATGCCTCTCATCAAGATAAAGGAACGTCGTGAGCCTGCATACTTCCAAGTAATAGAAGAGGAGTCAGATAGGAGACCATGGTATTATGATATTTAAAGATATATTCAGAGTTAAGAATACCCTGATGGTGCTACAGAGAATGATAAAAGAACCCTGAGATGACTTGCCATGGGTTTCTTCTTGAATGGGAATATGCTTTACAAGAGAAACTATGACTCTGTCCTCCTTCATTGTGTCAATGCTATCGAGGCAAACAAAATCATAAGGGAGGTCCATGAAGGATCTTTCAGAACTCACGCTAATGGGCATGCCATGTCAAGAAAGATCTTGAGGGCTGAATACTATTAGATGACCATAGAAGCAGATTGCTTTGCTTATGTTCAAAAGTATCATAAGTGTCAGATATACGCTGACCATATTCACGCGCCTCCGTTATCCTTTAATGTCTTGTTAGCACCATGGCCTTTCTCAATTGGGGCATAGATGTCATTGGGCCCATCGAGCCAAAAGCCTCAAATGGTCATCGCTTCATTTTGGTCGCCATTGATTATTTCACCAATTGGGTAGAGGCGGCCTTATACGACAATGTAACAAGGAATGTTATGGTCAAGTTCATCAAGCGAGAGCTGATATGTCAATACGGTTTACCGAGTCAAATCATTACTGACAATGGTACGAATTTGAATAATAAGATGATGAAGGAACTGTGCAAAAGCTTTAGAATTTACCACCATAATTCCTCTCCTTATCGGCCTAAGATGAACAAAGCAGTCAAGGTGGCTAACAAAAATATCAAGAAGATAGTGCAGAAGATGGTTGTGACTTACAAGGACTGGAGTGAAATGCTCCCCTTTGCTTTACACGGGTATCGTACCTCAATCCGGACTTCAACAGGGGCAACTCCTTTCTCTCTAGTTTATGGTATGGAAGCAGTCTTGCCTTTTAAGGTAGAAATTCTCTCTCTTAGGGTGATAATGGAGGTGAAATTGGAGGAAGCTGAATGGATCCAGGCTCGACATGACCAACTGAACCTAATCGATGGGAAAAGACTGACTGCCCTTGTCATGGTCGGTTGTGTCAAAGACATATGAAGCGAGCGTTTGAAAAGAAGGTATGACATCAATAGTTCCAAGAAGGAGATTTGGTCCTCAAGAAGATTTTACCGATTCAAAAGGGTAACCAGGGAAAATGGACACCTAACTATGAAGGGCCATATGTCGTGAAAAAGGCTTTTTCTCCATGAGCCTTAATACTCACTAACATTGAAGGCGAGGACTTACCGATACCCGTAAATGTAGACACAGTGAAGAAGTACTATGCCTAAAGAAGGAATGTCAAAAAAAGAAAGCGCTCGCTAGACTGAAAACCTGAAAGGGTGACCTAGGTAAAAGTTAGAGCGACCTGGTGAGTCGAAAACCTAAGAAGATGGCTCAGGCAAAAATTAGGGTCTAAATTCTGGCAGTATGACTAAAACCTCACACACAAGAAATGTGAGTCTAAGCTGGGGTACGTGAATCATCGTCAAATGACCTTTTCAGAGGCAGAGTTGAAAGGTGAACACGAAGCTTTGATAAGGGACCAAGATTCTCGCTATTCTCAAGGATTCACTGGAGAATCTATGAGCCTTCCCCATTTCATTTACCCTTGACCTTTTATACTTTACTCTTTTTGTTCTATTTATGTTCATTGCTTTCCTTTCTCTGTACCTGTTTGATATACATGAATAAAAACTTCACCCTTTTGGTACGTGTTTATGGTATGAGATTTGTTGATATAAAACATGTTTTTCTTAAAAAATGAAATGAAAAATGGTAAACATTTAAAGTCGTGAGGGACAAGATGCCCCTATTACTCGATCTTGTCTCAAGTAATTATCACAGAGACTTGGCCAGGCACGCGCTTCAAAGTTAGGGTTGCCTTGTTTGTTCTATTACATTCATGAGTCATCTCAGGGATCATAGTTCCATGGAATTTACCCAAATTTCAACTTTATCTCTGCATTACTTACCCTTTTTTTTCCTGAAAGTTGTTAGAAACAGACAGTCATGTCGAGTCTTGACACATCAAATAAGTCTTTTTCCCCAGTGGAACTGTAACTGCCAAAACTGGCATCGTTCAGGCTTCTTCTCAGTCGCCAAAGATGGTTTCTCTCAATCTTCGAACAGGGCACCCTTTTCTACGCTATCGAGGATTGGGTTTCTCAAATTTTCTCATTGCTGAAGTTGGCGCCTTCTCAAGCTGTGGCCCTTTTTCAAGTTCCCTATTTCCCCAGTCATTTATTTTCTATCAAAACCTCAGGCATCTTTCCCAAGGCTGTTCTAATCAAAACCAATCTAGGGCATCCCCCAAATCATCTGTTTTCTATCAAAGCTTCAGGTGTCCCCTCCTAAGCTATTCCATTTCAATTTGAATCTGGGGCATCCCCCCTAAGTTATTTAGTTTCTGTTAAAAAGCCTCAGGAACCCACTCCTAGGCTATTCCATTTCTCAATTGAAGCCAGGGGCATCCCCCTCAAGTTATTTATTTTCTATTAAAAAGCTTCAGGAACCCACTCCTAGGCTATTCCATCTCAATTTGAGCCAGGGGCATCCCCCTAAATCATTTAAAGACCTCATGTACCCCCTCCTAGGCTATTCAATTTGAGCTAGGGGCATCCCCTTAAGTCATTTATTTTCTATCAAAGCCTCAGGTACCCACTTCTAGGCTGTATCATTTCTCAATTTGAGTCAGGGGCATACCCCACAAATCATTTATTTTCTGTCAAAAAGCTTCAAGAACCCACTCCTAGGCTATCCCATTTCTTAATTTAAGCCAAGGGCATCCCCCCAAGTCATGTTTTCCATCAAAGCTTCAGGTGTCCCCTCCTAAGCTATTCCACTTCAATTTGAATCTGGAGCATCCCCCCAAGTCACTTAATTTGAGCCAGGGGCATCCCCCAAGTCATTTAGTTTCTATCAAAAAGCCTCAGGAACCCACTCTTAGGCTATTCTATATCTTAACTGGAGCCAGGGGCATCCCCCCAAATCATTTAAAAGCCTCAGGTACCCCCTCCTTGGCTATCCCATTTCTCAATTTGAGCCAGGGGCATCCCCTTAAGTCATTTATTTTCTATTAAAAAACTTTAGGAACCTACTTTTAGGCAATACCATTTCTTAATTTGAGCCAGGGGCATCCCTATAAGTCATTTGTTTTCTGTCAAAAAGCCTCAAGTATCCCCTCCTAGGCTATCCCATTTCTCAATTTGAGCCAGGGGCATCACCCTAAGTCATTTGTTTTCTATCAAAAAGCCTTAGATACCCACTCCTAGGCTATTCCATATCTCAATTTGAGTCAGGGGCATCCCCCCAAATCACTTGTTTTCTATCAAAAAGCCTCAGGAACCCCCTCCTAGGCTATTTCATATTCCATTTTAATTTGAGTCAGAGGCATCCCCTTAAATCATTTGTTTTCTATCAAAAAGCCTTGGGAACCCACCCCTAGGCTATTCCATATCTCAACTTGAGCCAGGGGCATCCCCCCAAATCATTTAAAAGCCTCAGGTACCCCCTCCTTGGCTATCCCATGTCTCAATTTGAGCCAGGGGCATCCCCCTAAGTCATTTATTTTCTGTCAAAAAGCTTCAGGAACCCACTCCTAGGCTATCCCATTTCTTAATTTGAGCCAGGGCATCCCCCTAAGTCATTTGTTTTCTGTCAAAAAGCCTTAGGTACCCACTCCTAGGCTATTCCATTTCTCAATTTGAATTAGGGGCATCCCCCCAAATCACTTATTTTCTATCAAAAAGCCTCAGGAACCCCCTCCTAGGCTATTTCATATTCCATTTTAATTTGAGTCAGGGGCATCCCCTCAAATCATTTGTTTTCTATCAAAAAGCCTCGAGAACCCACTCTTAGGCTATTCCATTTCTCAATTTGAGTCAAGGGCATCCCCTAAATTATTTGTTTTCTATCAAAAAGCCTTAAGAACCCACTCCTAGGCTTTTTTATTTCTCAATTTGAGTCAGGGGCATCCCCCTAATCATTTGTTTTCTATCAAAAAGCCTCGAGAATCCACTCCTAGGCTATTATATTTCTCAATTTGAGCCAGGGGCACCCCCCAGTCGATCATTTTCTTCAAAGCTTTAGGTACTCATTCCTAGGCTGTGTCCTCTAATCAAAACATGTTAGGGCGATTTCCTGTGTCCTTTACTTTTCTTCAAAGCTTTAGGTATCCATCCCTAGGCTATCCATTCTCGATATAAAAAAAAATCCTCCAATTTGTTAACTTCAGTTGCTAAAGTTGGCACCTTGTTTATTTTCCCAAATCTTTGAAGATAGCTGGCACTCTTGCAGTATTTCCCAAGTCATCAAAGTTGACACCTTGCTTCATTCTTTAAGTCACAGAAATTGGCACTACTGTTGGTTTTCTTCAATGAAACAATATTTGCTCTTACTGAAGTTGGCATGACCTTGGCAATAGTGCTCACGTCTTTACTTTATTTCCACTTCAAAACCATGAAGAGACTTCGTATTTTTCTCACAGAAAAGAAGTAAAGAGGGGCATCTGTGAACACCTCTTTTTGTCTGGCCAATTGGTATAGTTCCATCATTTGGGCACTCTATTCTGCGCATTGTTCGCTTAAAAATTCATAACCCCTTCATACAATCTTTGATTTATGCAAACCCAGTCTCAAAATTTCTACAGCAAAATTGTCTATGACTTTTGTGAAGACTTTGAAAGTTGTATCCTTACCAATTGGTGCAGTTTTAATAATCTTCCTAGACCTGTTCCAGTTTTGTGACTGCTCTACACACCTTTAGGAAAAAATTCATATTTCCCTCATATGATACTAAAATGACTCCGTTCTTTTTCTATGGATCCACATCAAAGAGATATATAAAATTCATGAAGGGAAGGAAAGCTAATTCTCTATCCATTTTGCCCAGTGAATTTATTTTGCTTGCAAATGTATTCCCGTCATACCCTAGAGTCGTTTTCATAGATGGGCGATATCTCCCTCGTTTCTTGATGAACATTTTTGTGCCTTATATAAAATTAAAGATAAGAGAAAGACCGACAATTCTTATGTTGGGCCCTTTTCAAATTTGGCCTACATCAGCCCTTAAATGTATGAGCAAGTTTTGTTAAATTCAAAATCAAGTGCAGCCCTCCCCCTCCCTCTTTCACGTGAATTTAGGGGTCATGCACACTAAGGGAATTGATTAAAACTACAATGGAAAGCATGAATGTCAAAAATACAAAAGCATGGTCCCACATGGTCAAAGAAGAATTGAAAAATGCAAACAAATGCTTCATTACATTTCTCCTAAGACCATTCATGGCAAAGGCTTTCAAAGTGCAACAAATTTTTAAATCAAGCCACCAATTTTGACCAAGTTAAAATTGAATCAATTATTCAAGAAGGCTTTACCATTGTAACGTTTTTGGACAAAAGAAAAGTTCAAGCTCTCATAAACTGCACAAAGTAGGCTCCACCTAATGTTTGGTTGGAATTTAAAATGCATTTGGATATTATGAAGCATACCACAGTCACGAAAGGTTTCTTTGTTAAGTTACAAGTTCACTATATGTAAAGCATTATTTTAAGATAATGGACCCATGATTTTGGCAAAATAAATTCAGCCCCATGCACCTAGTAATTCACATGAACTATGGAGAATGCAGGAGAAGTATTTTATTTGGCATAAACATCATGGAACCCACCATAAGGAGACATGACGGTTTTTAACAAAGAGAATGGTCCAAATTTTTAATAAATGCAAGGTAGTGGGAATTTGAAACTTTGAGAGGTATATGCATAAAATAAACACTCACGGTCACATTGCCATGAATTTGTAATGCAAATAAGAAACTTTGGCAATGGGCAAAATGTGCCAATTATTTTATTCCAACCATGACTCCACCGAGACTTGATTTCCACTGCCAACAACAAGACAAGGAAACCACTTCATTTCATCATTTAAATAAAAAGCCCATGCTCTTTGGTTTGTAATGTGAAGAGTAAGACCATGGCATTTAAAGTCTTGATGATATATTTTAATAAGCTATTCACTTTGTGTCATGAGAGATTCCCACGGCAGTAGAGGAAGAAGAGGGTGGAAAGGATTAAACAAACTCTAGTGCATATGATTGGTGGGAGAAGGATAAAAAAAACATGGTCATGAAGAGGAAAGGGAGGGAGAGGTCACAACTACAAAGAAAAGAAAAGAGAGTTAGTAGGAGAGGAGATTTTGTTGCAAAAGAAAACAAGAAACGGAGAAAGTGGAGGATTTTTTAGTGAAGAAAATAACAAAAGTAGAGAGAGTGTAACAAATTTTTGGGAAGGTTTTCAGGAGTTTCAAGGCCACTAGCAAGAGTGGAAGTCCAACTAGAAGAACCACTCAACTAGTGGTGCCATCCTCTTCATCCTCTATTAAAGTACTAAGTGGAGCTTCCACTTTCAAATTTTTATATAGCAAAGGGGTGTGAACAGACTCTATAAATACCCCTCTGTATAGAAGAAGGAGGGTAGGGAGAGATTTTCTGGAGAGGAGACTATCTCATTATTCTTGAGTTTTGGAAGTTACTTTTGAATTTTTACAGTGGAAATTCGCAACAACAGCAGCAACAACAGCAACAGCAACTACAACAATAGCAGTAACAGCAGCAACAACAGCAACAACAACAACAACTACAACAACAACAACAACAGCAACAGTGAGCAAGAACTCAATCAGTGAGCAAGAACTTTTTTTATATTTTGTGAAAACTAGTGTTTATTTTCTAAAAGGTTGAATTTTTGTATAAGAATGAGATTAGTATTGTTGCATTGGATACTCTCTCTTTTCTGCTGTTTCTTACCGTTATTATAATTTGGTTTTGCAGTAGGATATTGTGATGCATGATTGAATCACTACTCTATCTCTGCTACTGTTTCTGTTTATGTTACTATTCCCATTTATTTACTGCCCAACATTATCATTCAAATCGTTGGTGTATGTTTTAGTTCTGTACGAATTTAAATTTTATCAAGGATAGTTACGATCTTAATTTTATTGTCTAGAATATTAATCCTATTACAAGGAATCAGTCATCTGTATACTATTTCTTTTTCTAGATATTTCATTTACCGTATAGTTAGGGTGTAATTTTCTTTGAAGGCGCTCGCTCATCTTTCAAAGAATCGGGACATCTGTATACTAGTCTCGATAAATTTTACTATTTGACTTTAGAAAATCATATTTCAAAAGAGGTTAATTTAGACGAGACATCTTGTTAACCTTTTCAGATTTTTAATCGGTTGTTATCCATTAAATAATAATATTTTAAAATGGGATTAACTTAGACGAGACGTCTTGTTGATCTCATCATATTTTTCGATATACAATAATAATAATATTTTTGATAAAGGGGGATTAATTTAGACGAGACGTCTTGTTAGTCTTCTCATATTTTCAATACATTTTCTTATAATAAGAGGTTAATTTGGATGAGACGTCCTGGTTAATCTTATGTTTTGTTTAATTAGTTTTATTTTCTCTTTTTTCATTTATCTTTTTTCTAATCTCTGATTGTGTTACAATTTAAGGTTAATTTGGATGAGACATCCTGTTAATCCTTATTTTCACCCCGTGTTATTCTCATTGTTACTGTTAGTCAAATGTTTTACTATCGTTGTTTTTTTTTCATGTTTCTTACTTTCACTATTTTGTCAAATTTCTTACTGTCACTATTTTGTCGTTTCTTATTGTCACTGTCTAGTCAAGTTATTTGATTTAAGATTAATTTGGATGAGACATCCTGTTAACCTTATTTCAAACTTCCATATCTGTTTTGTCTGTTCCTTTTTAAAGAAGTTAAAGTAATTTTTGGGCTATTTTAAAGTACGTGCTATCAATTTGAGGTAACCATTTTATAATGGACAGCTGTGAGGTGCTAATACCTTCCTCACCTGTAACTCGACTCCTGAACTTGGAATTTCATTTTTATAACCAGTGCTTTAAAAGAGGTTTTCTCGATATTTTACCCTAAAAAATATTGGTGGAGACTTCCTATTTTCTTTTTAAAAGGATCTCGAAACGTTTTATTATTTTTAAAGGGTCGGCCATGCCGCTGTGATCACGGTTGCGATAGCTAACCTTTTCGTTTTTCAGCATGTGGTACATACAGATTTTGTCTAGCTTAGAGACTGTATCCTTTGTAGACATCCTAGGGTAGAACACTTGTCGCATTGAGAGATGCAACATCTTGGCCTTAGGCAATAGACTTCTAGAGGTTGCCTTGTCTAGATGAGCCTTTCCATACAGAGCTTCATTGATGGTGAAGCTAGAGACTTGAGTGAACTCAAAGTCTTTAGTGAAGACAATTCCTCCAGGGTTGCATTGCAATACCGTCACCAACAGATCTTTAGAGATTTCAATCTGCTTCCCACACAGATTTCTAACAAGAATACACTCGAGATCCATTGATGGAGAGAAAGGTTCCTGGTCTTCAATTTCAAAAGTAACACCCCTTCCTTCAACTTTATGTTGAGCAGCATCGAAGAAGAGGGACTCAATCACATCCTTCACAGATAGGGAGATGCCAGCCATTGTAGAGATAAAGGCGAAGCTTTGGGAAGAAGAAGAGGTTTAGGGAAAATAGAAGGTTTTGAGGAAATGGGGAGAGAAAGGAACTTGTGGAAAGGTTGTAGAGGACGTGAAAGGTTGTAGAGAGTGAAATAACAACTAAGTGGGGATTGTTTAAAGGCAATATGGCTTAATAGATGGAAAATAGTGTTTAGAAATAGTTGCATTCCAAGCAATAACTGAATGCCACACATTATGGAAAGAGAATTAAATGAATAAATAAAAAGATTTAAATGAGGAAACAAACTGCGTTTCTCAACATAGAAGTGAATATGTAAAAAATTATTCCAAGTTAGGATGTGTGTAGACCACAACCATACAAACACTTCAATCACACAATATTACGTATGTTCAAATTATATTTGATAAAAGCAAACCTGACTTCTGCTAAGGGTTTGGTGAGATATTAGCCCATTGATGGTCTGTATCCACACACTTCAGATCCAGAGTGCCTTTTTGGACATAGTCACAAATGAAGTGTTACTGGACTTCAATGTGTTTTTCCTTTGAGTACTGAATAGGATTCTTTGATAAATTGATACCACTTGTATTGTCACAAAACACTAGAATCTCTTCTTCCTGAATTGAGTAGTCCTCCAGTTGATACTTCATCCATAGAAGTTGTGAACAACAACTGGCTACAGATAGCTATTCTACTTTAGCTGTAGAGAGAGCTATTGAGTTTTATTTCTTGCTACTCCAAGAAATCAAGCTGGTTCCCAGAAAGTGACATCCACCTCCTGTACTTTTTCTATCTAATCTATCACCTACGAAATCTGCATCATAGAATCCACGAAGAGAAAATGAGTCTATTCTCTTATAGAACAACCCAAGGTTAGTGGTACCAACAAGATATCTCAAAATCCTCTTCACTACAGACATATGTGATTCCTTAAGGTCTACTTGATATCTTGTACAGACACACACACTAAACATTATATCTGGTCTGTTAGATGTTAAGTACAACAATGATTCAATCATTCCTTTATATAGGGTCAGATCCACTGATGTACCAGACTTATCTTTACTTATGATGCAACTAGGGTGCATTGGTGTACTCATAGGTTTGGCATCAGCCATTTTAAATTTTATGAGTAACTCTTTAGTGTATTTTTGTTGATGAATAAAAATTCCATCAGTAGTCTTTAATCTGCAGACCAAGGAAGAATTTGAGTTCACCCATTATGCTCATCTTAAATTTAGCCTGTATAGTTTTCATAAAATCTTTGCATAAACTCTCTTCAGTAACACCCAAGATAATGTCATCCACATAAATTTACACTATAAGAAAGCCTTTATCTGAGCCTTTTCTAAACAAAGTTGTATCAATCTTTCCTCTAGTAAAGCCTTTTGATTTTAAAAAGGAACTGAGTCCATTATACCAAGCTCTTGGTTTTTGTTTAAAACCATACAGTGCTACATGTGTTTCAAAAGATTTATCTTCAAACCCAGGAGGTTGTTTTACAAAAGCTTCATCTTTGATAAAACCATTTAGAAAAGCACTCTTAACATCCATTTGATATAATTAAACTTGTTTATAAGCAACAAATATAAGTAAAATCTTTATAGCTTCAAGTCTGGCTACAGGAGCAAAGGTTTCAGTGAAGTCTATACCTTCCTATTGATTGTAACCTTGTGCTACAAGCCTTGCTTTATTCCTTACAACTTTTCCATTTTTATCCAATTTATTTTTGAAGACCCATCTTGTTCCAATGATACTCTTGTTCTTTGGTCTTGGATCCAAGGTCCATACCTTGTTTCTTTCAAACTGATTGAGTTCTTCTTGCATGGCTTTGATCCAGTCAGGATTCCCTAAGGCTTCTTCAATGGTCTTTGGTTCAAATTCTGATACAAGTTCCATTAATGATTGATTGTGAAGTCTTGATCTGGTCTGGACTCCTTCAGCTTGATCTCCAATTATGATATCTAAAGGATGATAGGTGTTAAACTTCCATTCTCTAGGTTTTTTTTTGGCTCAAACACTGTTTGTTGATCTGTTCCTTGTTGTTGTGGAACAATAGAGTCTGATGGTTCAGATTCTCCTTTAGGTTGCATAATTCCTACATCATCACACTCTAGATCTGCCAATTTCTTGTCAGTCTTTGTTAGGTCATCAAATCTTACATCCATTGATTCTTCAATGGTTTGAGTTCTTATGTTAAAGACTAGGTAAGATTTTGATGTATTTGAATAGCCTATGAAAATACCTTTATCACACTTTGAATCAAACTTTCCAAGTTAATCTCTTATGTTTAGGATATAGCATGTGCATCCAAATGGATGAAAATATGATATGTTGGGTTTTTTTCCTTTCCATAATTCATAGGGAGTCTGATTCAGTATTAGTCTGATAAAAACTCTGTTTTGAATATAACAAGAAATGCTTACAACTTTAACCTAAAAATATTTTGGTAAGTGATTGTTTACAAAACATGGTTCTAGCCATCTCTAATAGACTTCTGTTTTTCCTTTCCACAACACTATTCTGTTGAGGCGTTCTTGGAGAAGAAAATGTATAAGAGATACCAATTTTGTAATAAATTTTTTCAAAAGTTTCATTTTTAAATTCTCTTCTGTGGTCACTTCTTATTGTACCAATACAGACTTCTTTCCTAGACTGGATTTTCTTACAAAAAATATTGAATACCTGTGCAGACTCATCGTTGTGGGCTAGGAAATAAACCTATCATTCTAGTGAAATCATCAACAATGACAAAGCTATATTTTTTTCCAGCAAGACTTTGAATTTGAGATTGTTCGAACAAATCTAAATGCAATAGTTCAAGTGGTCTGGTAGTGGAAACAACATCCTTGTTTCTAAAGGAAGCTTTATGTTGTTTTCCCTTTTGACATGCTTCGCAGGGTTGGGTTCCATTGAAATAAATTCTAAGAAGTCCCTTAACTAACCCTTTTCTATTAATTTTTGAAATATGTTTCATGTTAACGTGTCCAAACTTCTTATGCTAGATCCACTTCTTTTCAGAGGAGGAGACAAGACAAATTACATTTGAATGTCCAGTTCACCCAAATCAACCTTATAGAGGTTGTTATGTCTGCTGGTTATGAAAATAGTAGTTCCATCATGATTAATGATTGTAAACTTTTCTTTATCAAAAGAAACTTTGTAACCACTATCACAAAATTGACTTATGCTCAGTAGGTTATGCTTCAGACCCTCAACAAAATAAACATTTTTAATTACTGGTGAACGAATGTTACTAACTTTACCAATCCCAGTTATTCGACCAGACTAGTTTCCTCCGAAGGTAACTTTTCCACCTTCAAATTATTGTAGGGTTAGGAACATAGGCCTTTTGTTTGTCATGTGATATGAGCACCCACTATCCAGATACTAGTAGTGTTGCTTTACTGTAGTCCTTAAGCACATCTGAAATAGGAATGATCATTGCCTTTGGTACCCAAAACTTTTTGGGTCGAATAAGGTTAGTATTCTTTGTATTTTTTGTTTTTCTTTTTAAGCAGTCTTGAATACATGACCATGCTTCTTACAGTAATTGCTTATGTTTAGATGGAGAAAATAAAGAAGAAGAACTTTTTTCTTTGAAATTAGATTCTTCAACATATCCTAGACCAGGTCTTTTGGAACGTCCTTTGGATTTACCCATAAGTTTGTATAAATTTTGAGTTCCATTTATAAATTAAGCCAGGTCTGTAGTAAGCATGCTTACTTCTTATTGGAGAGATTTGATTTCTTTATCTTAAGAGATACAATGAGCATCTGAACTGTTCAGTTTTCAAAAAATCATTTTCCTTTTTGAGCTTATATATATGCATCTTTTCTTTCTCATCAAGCTCTTTAAGAAGTTCTTGATCTAAATCCATTTTCTTCAGTTCAGATGTTGTATCTTCATATGAAGAAATAGTTTCAGACTATTTCTTTTTCAACAGTTTATAGTTTTTCAAAAGAATTGAAAAATCTTTAAAAAGAGCTTTATAATTTTCTTTTAGTTCAGACTAATTAACCTCCTTTGATTTAGACTCATCTGAACTTGCTTCTACTTCAGACTCACTTGTGCTGGTTGAGTCTTCATTATCCCAAGTGATGAGTTTTTTTTTCTTTTTGAAGAATTTCTTTTTCTCTCTTCTATATTTTTTTATTTTTGTTTAGAAGAGGACATTCTGCCTTTATGTGTTCTGGTTTTCTATTGTCAAAACATTCTAAAACAGATTTATCAGTCTTAAATTTAAATTGACTTTTACCTTTAGGTTCTTTTCTGTTGAACCTTCTAGCTCCACCTTTTTTTTAGAAGTCTTTGGAATCTTTTAGTGACATGGGCCAACTCTTCATCAGTGTGCTCTCCTTCATTAGATGTAAGATCTGAGCTAGTTGACTCCTTACCTTTGGGCTCCTTACATCTCCTTGAAGTTTCTTCAAACTTTAAAGCAATATTCTTGGAAGATAAAGGCTTTGACACTTCCTTCTGGTTGAGCTTTAGCTCATGAACTCTTAAACTCCAAGAAGTTCATCCAGAGTTAGAGTACTGAGGTACTTGACTTCCTCTAGAGCAAGATACTTGGCATCAAATTTTTCTGGTAAATATCCCAGAAGCTTCATGTTGATATCTTCAATGGAAGGCGTAGATCCCAGAGCTTTAAGTTCATTAAGCAGAGTCTAAAATCTTCTAAATAGTTGGTTAACAAACTCATGTTCTTCCATTCTGAAGTTGTCATACTTCTTGGTCACAAAGATTTTCTTGGAACGCTTAATGTTGGAGCTTTCTTCATAGTTGCGTTGAAGGGCATCCCGGATCTCCTTTGTAGATTTATAGCTGTAAACCTTATTGTATTCAAATTTACTTAGAGCACAGATTAAGAGGAATCTAGCTCTAGCATTTAACTCTATTTTTTTGAAGTCAGCGGTGGACCATTTATCTTCAGTAATTAACTTTCCTTCACTATCTGTAGAAGCTGGTTCATCATCTCTTATGATTATTCCTCATAGAGCATACTGAGTAGACTTGATGAACATTTCCATATTGTCTTTCCAGTAAGCATAATCTTCACCAAGAAAGAGAGATGGTCTATTCATAAAAAAGCCTTCTGTAGTAAGCTGATCATGAGAAGAGGCCATGGATCTTGGTGCTTTTTATTCGAGGAAGTAATCAACCCAGAAGGACAAGCTGTGATACCAATTGATGGTACAAAGTTAGACTTACAAGGGGGGTTGAATAAGTCTTTAACTCTTTTTCATAAACGTATAGACTCTTGAACAACTTAAATAATTTAACAAATCAGGGAAGTGATAAAGAATTACATAGCAGATTTATACTAGTTCACTTCCAATGTAGAAGCTACGTCCAGTCCCTTTAGACTAGAAGGATTTTCGCTATTGTAAAAAGCACCTTTACAATATCTGCACTAGCCAGGTGCATCAAGTATTCTTGACTCCAGCCACTTCTAGCTTGTAACCCAAGTATTGTTTCAAAGAGCCACTCTTGGCTACGAACACCTAAGTATTCTTTCAAAAGCCTCTTTAGGCCACAAGTGTTTCCTACACTAACAGACTCTATACCAAACCAGATCTTACAGAAAGTACTGATAAAGAGCTTTGTTGTTACAACAAATAACTCAGTGTACAAGAATATGAAATCTTAAGACAGGTAAACTGAGCTACAGACTACTATAAGTCAAGGTTTGCTAGAAGCAGAACTACAAAGAAGACTTAAGTAGTAAAATACAAGAACTTAGAATATATTTTTAGAAAAAGTCTTTCAGACTTTTGATTTCTGAGAGAGATCAGAGAGTGCTGAATGATGATGGCAAAAAGTCTCTCTTGAATTTGAAAGCTTCTTGTATTTATAGTCCTCCTTGAGATAGCCATTGGTTAAGCTTAGAGTTATTGATCTTCTCGAGGATCGTACAGTTAGCGAGTGTAAAGACATGCTTTAGAGATACTTCCTTAAATAGATAGCCTCAATAGTCTTCTTAGAAAGATTCCTTTTGCTTATTCATTTTGAGTTAAGAGGTACATCTTCATAGTAGTTGACCTTAGGCTGTATGTTCTGTGTAGGTTTAGCTTTTGTTGACATATTGGAATATTGATATGGTTTTTCTTGTGATGGAATAGAGGCAAGTTTTCCACGTCGTAGTGTAGTATATTAAAGTGTCATTCCATTGAGAATTAGTGTTTGAACAATATGATTTTATATTGTTTAGGTGAGAAACAAAGTTTTGATTCTTTTAAGAAGATATAACTAAAAACCTAAAGATAACTTTGAGTATTAAATAAAGGTAATGTAAGTAATGACAAGTATGAAGATCAAATGAGAGAAAGTAGGATTGGATTCATCTATCTCCCCCTAACATACAACATATACATTGATATAATCGGCCTTAGAACTATTGATTTTTATGTCACAATCTTAAATCATTCATATCGATTCCTCGACTGTGAAATCCGTAAGAATATTTCCAAACCGTTGATCCCTTAATCGATTTGCAAATTGTAACATCCCAATTTCGAAGTTATATACCGAATGAAAATAAAACGTTAAGAATTTGAATGCAAGTATGGAATTAATTGTTAATTATAATCAACATAGCTTAAGAAATAATAACAAGTTAATTAGGCTTAGTTGGTGAAAGGTGGCTGTTTGCGATTGGCGAAGTTGTGTGAGTGGACTACGACTCACAACTTCCCATCCCACTCCCATTTCTTCGTATGCGTATATATGCATACCTTGTATCACCGTGGATACCCATCTTCTCCCACTATTTCATCCTCTTTTTTCTTCTTTGCCTCCATCCTCTTTTCTCTATGCTTGGAGATCATGACGATGGTGCTGGAGGAAGGTCAGAGCCCCTCCAACTGGTGAAGGACGATCGTTGAAGCAGAGGGAGAACAACTTCCCATCCCCGAGCCGATTGCAGAGTACGACGGAGCGAAGGAAGGCTGAATAAGTCGGAAGAAGGGCGTCAGACCTAACGTCGAGAACAGAAAAGCTTCTTGAATTCCTTTAGTAGGTAGGGGGCGCTTTGTATTTCAAATGCATGGCTCGTGAATGGGTTCCGAAGTGATCTTTTATGCATGCATGTGTGTTCATGGGTGTTTGTGATGAAATGTATATTTATTGGATAGTTTTTTTTTAGTATACCAAGGCAGGAGGTGATTGAATCCGATGGTAGATTGCTTATATTTGATATATGTACACTGCTGGGATGTGGATGCATGTGTGTGTCATGAGACCGTGTGTGAGTGTGGTGTATGCTCCTTAAAATTGCCATACTGAGTCTAGTTAATTATTCACTTGTGCATGCATGACGTGAAAACATATGGTATGATTTCTGGGTGTTCTGTTCGGGGAGACGATGGGTAGATCTTGATTGCTATCCTATATTGCCTTGCATGCGAGTGTTGTAAATGAATCGGTGTTGCTATAAGATGATGAATGATTTGCATGCAGAATGTGGTTATGATAAATGACAGGAGGAATAATATTGCATGACAAACACACAAAAGAATGTAATTAAAAGACCTTGAGTTGGACTCAAGGCAGTGCCGAGTGCACTAGCGTTGGACGCTTAAAGTCTTGGGTTGGACTTAAGCAAGCTACCGGGTTGGACTCGGAGCTGCCCGTAGCACTGCCGTGGTCGCTTGGAGCGATTGTGTTACATGTGAGGGCAACGGTTTGGTACCTATAAAACGGCCAAACCAGCTTGGAGCTGGAGGAAAAAGGCGTTTAGCCTATGTTGCAACGTAAAAATTAGTCAAGTGGGGGTCGGATCCGACTGTAGTGGACCTGTGTGTACTAGATATATATATATATATATATACATATGTATGTTCTTATACTATGATGAATCTCTTGTGTTGCATGCATATGTAAGCTGGAAATGATATAATCGAGAAATGAATGAATGAATTCCGACTGCATGGTGCTGTTACGGTAGGTAATCGGGAAGATAGATAATATTATGGTTGCTTGAAATGTGATGTCGTGTGATGTAAAGCATGCGGGCTCCTAAGTCACTAACTGTCATTTTAAATGTAAAAGCTCACCCCTGCTGTGGCAATATTTTCAGTGAACATTCCTCGGAACTACGGGTGAAGTGGAGCTATTTGCCGAGTGGACTAGCAGTGCACCAAGGAACTATATATATTTATGTAGATACTGTGTGTAATGTTTGACTATGCCTTGGCCGGCTCGTGTCTGATGTTAGAGTTTTGAGTCAGAACAAGATCATTTTGGGTCGGGAAAGTATGATAATGTGTTGTAACTATCGATATATACTCTTATATATATATGGTTATGTGTATGCTATGTTGCATGTTTATCCCACTCTCTGCGTGATGTCTGATTAGTATGCATGTGTTCGTATGTGCAGGTGCGTGAGAATGGTAAGACTTAGTGTGAAAGAAGCCAAGATATGACCTAGAGAGTGAATTCGTGATCCTGTTGCCGAGTGAGGGGAAGATTTAGATTGTTCCGAGTGAATAAGGCTATATAACCCGTGTGGGGATCGTTGTGGATGTCTCACCCCCAAATGATAAACTGCTAGGATATCTGAATAGAGAAATTTAACATATTTCCGAGCGAAAACTGGTTAAGTGAGTGTCTTCCGACTGGAGAGTAAACTTCCAGATTTCGAGTGAGATCCGTGTAGTAAGCCGAGTGAAGGTCAGGAAGTTCTCAGGGGAGGTTTCAGTTCGCAAGAGATCTTGGGTAGGAAGGACTATGTTGGCCGAGTGAAAACGAGTAAAATACCTGAGTGGTGAAAGGATGTGAAAGTTATTCCGAGTGAGAAGTCCTCATAGATTCCAAGTGTGTGGCTAAGGGAGTTATTCCTCGAGTGGTCAATGTCGTGAGCCGAGCGAAGGGAGTTATGGAGCGTGATATGTTTTCTGGGTGAAGCTGGTACGTGTATAGGCCAGACCTGGTGAATTGAGAAGGGACCATTCCGTATGAACCAAGCACTGAGATCTGAGTGAGGAAATACCGAGTGAAGTGAACGAATGCCGAGTGAACCTCTCGCTCCAGCGAACAAAGTACTCGCTCCAGCGAGTGTGTTTTAGGAAGACTCTTGTGTGGGTATCGCTTAGGCGAATCATTCCTCGCCCGAGCGACTAGAGTTGTTTCGTCCAAGCGTGAGGGATCACGCTGAAGCGAGTGGATGCTGGTGTTGGCTTCGCTCGAGCACCCCCCTCCTTCTGCTGTTGCCCTGTCATACCTCACTCAAGCGACGTAGGGCCTCGCTTGAGCGAGTCAGTGTTGTCATGGATTTCGCCCAAGCGCTGATGTATTTCGTTGAGTCGAATGGGCCGGTTCAAGCCTTGTCCCTTCTGCCGAATGCTACATGTATGAATGTTCTTTCAATTTCCCTTGCCTTCCTCCCCTTTTCTATACCGATTGACCAGTAGTGGATTTTGTGAAAAAAAAAATTTTCTGTTTTTTTTGGGTTTATTCGTTTACTAAAATTAGGGTGTTACACAAATATTCCAGCCTTACACCTAATTGTTTTGACGTTCATTGCCTTGAATATTATTCCTAATAATCAATAATGATGAGCGTTCCATCCAATCTCAGTTTTCAAAAGGTATTTTCCAATAACTAGAGAAAACTAAGATCAAGAAACTAGCGATAAGTTGGATTCAAGCATTAAGATCAGAATGGAAAATAAAAAGCAATAGAACGATTACCAACCATATAAATATATAACACAATACATTGGGTTTGAGTTGATTACATCCAATCCCTACAAAAAGTTTAACTACTCATGATATCAATACAAACCCAAGATGAATGAAGAAGAAAAAATGAAAAGAAAATGGTCTTTGAGTATTGCAAGATGCCATAGAAGAAAAGAATTTAATTTTGCCTCCTTCTTCAAAGTTACAAGGTTTTCTTTATATATGACCTATCTCACTCAAGATAGAGTTAGCTTGCTTAAGCGAGCTAGGTTTCTTCACCCTGAAGGAAGGCCTTTAAGCTTGATTATTCCTTCACACACTCACTTGGGTGAGTGGCTCACTCAAGCAAGTGCAATCCCTTGTTTCCTCTGTTCCATTTGCATAAGCTCAGCTTGATTTGCTCAAGTGAATTATATTTGAATTGTTTCTAGAAAAATTTTGCTTGAACAGATTAAGTCTCGCTCAACCAAATTCCTTGGCATTTCTTTCTAGATAATTCTCACTTAGACCAATACTACTTTGCTTAAGCGAATTCTCTTTAATTACTCTCTGGACAATTCTCGCTTAAGTGAACTGAGACTCGCTTAAGCGAATTCTTCACTAGAGCCTTTAAACTATTGATTTTTATGAGATAATCTTAAATCATTTGGATTGATTCCTCGACTATGAAATCCATAAGAATATTTCCAAACTATTGATACCTCAATCGATTTGCAAATATTCCAGCCTTCCACCTGATTATTTCAACGTCCATTGCCTTGAATGTTATTCCTAATAATCAACAACGATGAGCGTTCCATCCAAGTCGGTTTTCAAAAGGTATTTTCCAATAACTAGATAAAACTAAGATCAAGAAGCTAGTGATCAAGTAGATTCAAGGATTAAGATTAGAATGGAAAACAAAAACCAATAGAACGATTACCAAATATATAAATATATAACATAATACATTGGGTTTAAGTTGATTATATCCAATCCCTACGAAAACATTAGCTACTCATGTTATCTATACAAACCCAAGATGATTGGAGAAGAATAGATGGAAAGAAATGATCTTCAAGTGTTTCTATAAGCCCTAGAAGGAAAAGAAAATCTAATTCTACGTGATCTCTCAAAATTTTTGAAGTTTTCTTTATATATTACCTGTCTCGCTTAAGCTAGAGTTAGCTCACTTAAGCGAGCTAAGTTTCTTCACCCCGAAGAAGCCTTTTAATCTTGATCATTCCCTCACAGACTCGCCTAGACGAGTAACTCGCTCAAGCGAGTGCAGTCCCCTAATATTGATCTACTTCATTCGCTTGAGCCATGCTTAATCCGCTTAAGTGAATTATAATTGAATTTGATTTTGGGAAAATTTCACTTGAGCATTTTGAGCCTCGCTTAAGTGAATTCCTACGCATTAGTTTCTGGATAAATTTTGCTCAGGCCAATAATCCTTCGTTCAAACGAGTCCTTTTCAATCACTCTCTGGACAATTCTCGTTTAAGTGAGCTGAGACTCACTCAAGCGAGTTCTTCACTGAGGCTTTCTATTCTGTTTTTCCAGAGACTTGCTCAAGCAAAGTTATCATCTGCTTGAGCGGGTGGGTCGCTCAAGCTAATTTCAAGCTTGCTTAAGCGAGTTCTTCTGAAATTAGCCTTTTCTTACATTTTCAAGGGGATTTCTAAGTGTTGCTCCTTCCTTCTTCTCTTCTTCATTCCTAATCACCTATAATTGCATAAAACATGGAATAAAAGTCTCAAAAACACATATTATCAAAGATTTATTTGGAATCACACATTTAATCAATTTAACTTATGATTTCTTCCAAATATCATGATTTCCTAAAAAAATGATGCTCAAATCAACTCAAAATATATCTAAAATTTGAGCATTATCAAACTCTTCCCAACCTAGAATTTTGCTTGCTCTGAAGCAAAAAATATTAAAGTACCAAGATGAAAACAAGGTTGTCTCAAATCAATATAATGCATAAGGAAGGAAAACAACTCAATATATCTACAAACAACACATGGTGCCTTCAAGATCCATAATCATGATTTTCCAAATCTATAAATCACAACAATCTGAAAGCAATCAAGACCTGTAAAAAAAAATCCACTCTAATTCTTACAGGTGAGTGTTTCTCTCTTGCCATCATTGATCATCCCAAAGCCATAACTGTATTTCATTTCATCATAAAAGAATAATATATAAACAACATGGATCAAGAGGTCTTTGTAGGGTTGTAATGGGGCTGGGCTAGACAAGAAATTCATTATTTTATTGGGAATTCAAAGAGCATGCTAAGAGGAATAAGATTATGATTTACATTATACATTTTCATCTTCCCTTCAATACACATGCTCTTTTAAACTCTAGTTTTCATTCCTTCTCAACTTCTTTCTTTTTCTTTCTTGCCTTTATTTATGATGAATCCTCTTGTTTCTTTGTTAGCAGATTTTCATTGAGGGATTCCTTTTCTTTTCATCCATATAATTTTCAACCTCATACTTATTCCTTTACCAGATAAACCAACAAATTTTAACCCTTAATGTACAAGCATTATCATCATCTTTTTTCCTTTACATGCTATATAGGTAGGAAATAAATTATAAACATGCTTTAGATAAGGTTTTTGGACAAAACTTTTTCAGCCCAAAGGGTTTAAGAACAAAATGGGATTTTTATGTATTGGTTAGCTTTTTGGCTCTGGTTTTACCCTATATCGAACAAAATTACCTGTATCCTATACAAGCTTATCTACATAATGCCTTTTATCAAAAAATCATACAATAACAGCTAGACACAATCAGTGGAACTCTTGGTATTTAGGTTTCACTCACTTTCCCAGTTACAAGTCCTGATTTCTTAATTTTAACAGAAAAAGATTCAAACAACTAGTACGATATTTCACAAACCTAGAATTCATTTCATATCAATTAAATTCATCCACAGTGCTATACTTTTCAAAATTCATTTATTTTTACTCATTCAACTACTAATTTTAATCCAACCTTAATCATCTTGTTACTTTTTTAAAAAGACTATTAACTATACTATGATTTATAATAAGTATATAATATAATACTAAGATCAACATATGTGTAAAGCAAAATATTTATGCGCCTATATATATATAAAAGAACTAGCAGATAACATACTTCAAAATATAATTAAAATCCATAAAAAAATATATCAAACGAAGCAAAAAGTAAAGTAACATGCTAAAGTAAAAACTATAGTAAGTAAAAATTAAAGTAAAGTACACATAAACATAAAACAACTAAACCACTCATGGATCCACATCCTGGCGATCCTTAGCTTGTATGTCATTGACTACTCTATCCAGCTAAGCGACAAACTCTCGATCCTTAGGATCAGCTACTTCTGTGTCTTGCTCCCTAGCTGCTCCGGTGTTAGCTTGCTTTGCTACCTGTGTAGATGCTAATGTCGAAGGGCTACTCTCTTCTAGCAAAATAGGACTGTCTCTAGGCCAACCAAGATAGGCCTCAAACTACGAGGGGCACCGAAAGGTAGTAAAGGGAATGCCAAAATTCAAACCCCTATAGAGATGGCGGATACCTTTGTAAAGAGAAGCCTGCTACTTCTGAACATGGATTAAGTGGGCCAAAAGAATGGGATCAGTAAGAGGAACTGTTAGGCTGGGTCCTAGAGGTGGTGGAATAACCGGTGGGGTGGTGGTGGTGGCTGCTGAGGTGGTGATTAAGGTGATGGTGGAGGTGGTGATGGATTTGGCTAAACGGGTACTGGTGAAGTGCAGTACTGCTGGATAAAGTGCCGATCGATGGAGGGTCTGATAGGTTTGATCAGATAAACCTTAGTACAATATGCTGTGTAGAATCTGGTAATGAAGATAGGGAACCCCAAACTTCCCTTCATCTTTTTCCATGAAGCTGAGGTCTTCACTTCCATCTTGGCAAACTTATGAATCTCGTCTTGAAGAACACGAGCTATATCGACTGGCATATCTAAATCCAAAATGCACTTCAGTAGGTTGTATCTCGGATAAGTCAAATCAGACACATGGATGCTAGGAGTCATATTGGCAAATAGAAATGCAGTCCAAATGCTAGTCAAAAGTTTCATGTCTTTTCAGAGGATGTGAAGAGGGTTATGAGTGCCTTACCCCATTTAAAAGTGATGACCTAGAAGACACAAAGTATGCTCTAACTCATGTTCTCTCCTAAACTGATAACTACATGATTCTATCTGCTCTTGTGTCAATGGTCTTCCCAAATGCTCATTAATAGTTTCCTTGTTATAGGATATCAGAACGTCTCTCATATATGTCTTGTAATCGCCAAAACTTTCCTTTGGCCAAGCGTTTGCATAGAATTCCTTCATAATGTCGGGATCAAATCAAGGGCTGGGGTGGCTAACCTTAACCACTTCCGATCACGTAACACACCTATAAAATCATCACAATCCCCCTGATGCAAATCTACTCAATGCTCTACAATAAAGTTCCATTGATGAATTTCCCTAAATCTCTTAGCTCTGTCTTTGTCTCTAAATGTTTGGTTTCGAGGTGGAGAAGGTTCATAGGTGCGTTGTCTCTTGGCACGCTCCTTGCATGATGGGTTGGAGGAACTAGGAATGGTGGAACTAGGGAGTGGTCCGGTTATTTTTGTACGTGCCATCTGTAATTCAAGCAAAAATTTAGAGCACAAAAATGACAAATACATACAACCATAGTTAAACAGCCTAGTGGAATGAAAATAAAGCATATCAACTGATCTGGTCTTGATACCGGTACCAAGGCAAGTGTGATGTGTCATCCGATCCATCAATGTTACCGATCCAACAGGTAAGACATCGGACTAACAAGATCGTATAGGTGCTCTCCCTATACCAGTAAGCCCATGTTGACACCTAGCATATCGGACCTAATACATTCTCCATATCGGATCAGTTATTAATCAATTATTAGTGGCTTTGGGAAGAATGCATCAACTCTAATTACCCATGATAGATATTTGCCTTCGAGAGATAGGCACGTTATCATGTAACCCATACTTGTTTCCCACGCTGATTAAATATATATATATACGCCCATGCTCTGACAGGACAAAGAGGATATTCTCTACTCTTAACTCTCATCTTTCGAGGTGAGTCAGGTTTGTTCCCTGGGACAATCAGACCCATCATTCTCTTCCACCTATAAATACAACAAGAACACAAACAGAAAAGGACTTTTGATTCTGAAACCGTTATCTTATACTATAACATTATATTTTCGCTGTCCTGATACTAACTTGAGCGTCAGAGTACTTTTGTAGGTGACACCACCTTTCGCCCCCTCTCAAGGTGAAGGACTGGTGTGTAGGATCTCCAGGACGGCAAGACTAGTTTTCTCCCACTGAGAGATTAGATTATAATACCGGATACCCACTGTATCGCTGTATAAATATCCAAAACCTTTAACTTTTATGGCTGGCCCCATACCGGATCTCTTGACCTCGGAAAGGGACAGTTCATTGGCACACCGGGTGGGACCCTTAAAGTTATTCCCACCTCTTATTTTCGAAGCTTGGTACTCTACCATGGAAGGCAATGGGAGAAACATACAAGATGGGTATGTGGAGGATGTCACTACCCAAGAACAACTAGTAAACAGACGCTTGGCTTTTGATTCACCAGGAGGAAGTTCAAGGAGAATGGTACAAGCACCAGCAACAACTGATTCATGAGATAAGATGATATGCCGGCTGATGGAGGAGCTGGTGGAGTTGAAGCGAGAGAAGAAGTCTGCAGAGGAGAAAGTGATGTCTCAAGCAGAGGAAACTAACCACACGAATGAAGGGAGGAAATCAGTGAGCCTCCAATACTTACAGATCCCCACACATGAAGAGAAGGAGCAAACATATGACTTTGGAGAGAAAGCCAGTTGCAGGAGATAGGAGCCAACTGTGATGCATGGGGCCTATAGACTCAACGTACCATTTTCCCAAAGGCTGATGAATGTAGCTATTCCAAAGCATCTATAAACTACTCAACCTCTTTCTATTAGGAAATATAGCGGCGAAGCTAATCCTACAAAGCACTTAGATGCATATGTGTATAAAACCATGTATTTGGGAGCAGATGAGGATGTCATATGCAGAATGTTCCCTCGTACCCTAGAAGATAACGCGCTTAGCTGGTTCAGCGGGTTACCATCAGGCTCCATCGATTCTTGGGGAGAGATGGCAATAACGTTCGTGGATCACTTTGTCATCTCTAGAGATGTCCCCAGAACCTCCCATACGTTGGCTCAAATCAGGCAGGGGGAGCGTGAGACTCTTAAAGATTTCTTAAAGAGATTCTACAAAGAAGTAGCACTGTTCCAAATTTAGCAGAGGCATTACATTTGCACATCGTGATAGAAGCTTTGCAGCCAAACTCCTCTTTTGCTCTATCACTAGCAAAGAGCCCTCCCGTGAACTTCGAGGTGTTTAGGAGGAAAGCCTCCAAATTCGTGGGCATTAAGATGCATTTAGAGGCAATAGCAAGGAGAGGGAAGTCCTCAACACCATAGCAATAACCGCGGAGAGATAAGGATAGGCCAAGATCGGAACGCATGGAAAGATCATTCCATTTCAACGCCTTCAACAGCCCTGCACCCCGGCGTCAGGAGAAACGGGTAAATGTATTTAGTAACTATGCCCCATTGAATACTAGGCATTCATAAATCTTGAGGGAAATCGGCTGGCTAACGCTTAACGTATATGGGGTCAGAAAGCCACCTCAGATCCGTAGACACGGAGACCAGCGGAAGTACTACGGATTTCATGAGCAGAATGGCCACTCTACAGACGAACGCCAGGCCCTAAAAAATGCAATCAAAACTTTAATCCGAGAAGGCAAGCTTAAGCAGTATCTATTCAAAGAAAAATCTGTCGATAATCTGATGATGATCGTACTCCGGTTAGAAGATTCACTGCGGCTGAAAAATAGAAGGGAGTCATAGCCAACGAGCCCACGCAACAGAACGTTATGCCCCAACAACAACATCAGGGCCGACGTGAGGTTATTGACATGATAGCTGGAGGTTTCACTCGAAGAGGAGCTTCCATTACAGCTAGAAAGAATCATCATCGCATGGTTCTTTCACTGCAAGGGAAACCCAGAGACAACCACCCCTACAGGGACTGTGTGATGGCACCAGTGATATCCTTTTCTGATGATGATTTTGGCCTGACAATCCCTAGAGGCGATGACGCGGTTGTGATCGTGGTTGTCATTGCTAATAAAGATGTGAAGGGGATACTTGTTGATCAGGGGAATTCTTACAATGTTATTTTCTATGGTTGCTTCAAACGTATGGGATTTAATGACTCTGATTTGTAGCCTTACACGCAGGATCTTACAGCTTTCAATGGAGCCAAGTAGCCAATGAAGGGGTACTTAGACACCCTGATATCTTTTGAGGGTGAGCCAGGGGCCAGGACGGTAAAATCTAGAGTTTTAGTGATTGATGTGGAGTCACCATACAATGGAATAATAGGCCGCCCAACACTGAATGCTATGGAAGCCATTGTTTCAACTCCCTATCTGCTCATCAAGTTTATAGATAAGGACAACAATGTGTCTTCTGTCAGAGGTGACCAAGAGATGGCAAGGTATTGTTATAACTTGAGCCTTAATATGGTGAAGCTTGAGGCTTTCAACAAGAAAAGGAAGCTGAATGACGGAGGAGCTGCAGCGGGGGTGGTGAGTCTGATCGATTTGGATCCTAGAGCGGAATTAAGGATTGATCCGCTCAACTCGTCGAAACCCACATCGGATGGAAGTTCCAGGGACATCATCTTGGGAGATTCGTCAGAAAAGATCACACACATAAACGACAAGCTAGAACAAGTCGTGGAGTAGCGCTTGATTACACTTCTTCAAGAATTCAAAGACCTTTTTGCATGGATAGCGGCGGATATGCCTGGTATGGATCCAGACTTCTGTTGTCACAAACTAGCCGTTTATCTGGAGATGAGGCTGGTCGCTCAGAAGAAACGCAGACTGGGTCTAGAAAAGCAGAAAGCAGCTTATGAGTAGACAAAAGAATTGTTAAAGGCTGGATTCATATGAGTGATACGTTACTCTTCATGGCTGTCCAACGTCGTAATGGTCCAAAAGGCTAATGGTAAGTGGAGGATATACACTGATTATGTGGACTTGAATCGCTGTTGCCCAAAGGATCTACACCCTCTCCCAAACATAGATCGGATGGTCGATGACTCTTCTGGCTATCAGTACCTGAGCTTCATGGATGCGTATTCAGGGTATAACCAGATTCCGATATGGGAGAAGGATCAAGAGAAAATGGCTTTCATCAACAATTGTGGGGTTTTCTGCTACACCATTATGCCCTTTGGCTTGAAGAATGTTGGAGCCACATACCAGTGTATGATTAACAAGGTGTTCGAGGGCCTGCACACTCAGTTAGTAGAAGTGTACATTGACGACATCATTGCTAAGACCTCTACTGGAAGTGACCATGTGGAGGATTTACGCCAAGTGTTCTTGCGGCTGAGGTAGTACAACATAAGGCTGAACCTATTAAAATGCACCTTCGCTGTTTCGGCCAAGAAATTATTGGGTTTCATGTTGACTCAGCACGGTATTGAAGCTAACCAAGGGAAATGCCAAGCTATTCTCAACATGCAGAGTCCGAAGAATCTCAGGGAAGTTCAATCCCTAAATGGTAAAGTGGCAGCCTTGGCACGATTCATGCCCAAAATGGCGCACAGATCACTTCCTTTATACAAAGTCCTGAAGAAAGCCAAGAAATTTGAATAGGGACAGGAGCAGGAGCAAGCTTTTCAAGAGCTTAAGGAGGTGCTTTCTAAACCTCCGATATTGGTAAAACCTGACCCCAGAGAAACACTTCTCTTATACTTAGCAATTTCGGACGAAGCGTTAGGAGTTGCATTAATCAAGAAGACTTCGGATAGACAGAGGTCAGTGTATTTCACAAGTAAGACGTTGCAAGACGCTGAGAGTCGGTACCAGAAGATTGAGAAAGCTACTCTTGCAGTCATTTATGCCTCTCGTCGTCTACGACCTTATTTCCATGCTCATGTGATTATCGTGAGAACGGATTTGCCACTCCGCTCTATGTTGAGAAAACCAGACCTCGTAGGGAAAATGATTAAGTGGTCCATCGAGCTCTCAGAATTTGATGTTTCTTACGAGCAACGGGGTGCGATAAAAGCCCAGGTTCTGGCTGACTTTATAGTAGAAATGTTGGGGACAGATCCAACAACGCTTCGATGACATTGGACTGTCTATGTGGACGGATCATCCAACAATAAAGTTATGGAGTAGGAGTGGCGGTAGAAAGTGATGATGGAGTCCATCTAGAGATCTCCCTCCATTTCAATTTTAAGACATCCAACAACGAAGTTGAGTATGAGCTTGCCTCGTCGGACTATGAGCTGCCATTGACATCGGAGCGTCTGAAGTCACCCTCTGCAGCGACTCTCAATTGGTAATATCACAAATACAAGGTGAATACCAAGTCCACGAGCCTCAACTCCAGTTGTATTTAAATTGTGTAAAAGAATTGAGAGAGACATTTTTGGTGTTGGAGTTCAAACATGTCCCGCGAGAGGAGAATGCAAGGGCAGATATCCTGTCCAGGCTAGCAAGCACGAAACAGCCAGGAAGCACCATGACGGTGGTCCAAAGAATGCTGACATCATCTAGCATTCCTTTATTCCCCTCTCTGAATGCCATAGTGATCGATTCTCCTTATGGAAACTCGTGGATGACCCCTTACATCCGTTATCTGGCCGATGGACAGTTGCCTACCGATGAGAAGGAAAAAAGAAGAATTAAAAGGGAACTGCCATAATTCACCATGGTTGACGACGTCCTATATAGGAGGGGATTTTCAGTGCCTTTTCTGGTCTATTTAAGGGAAAACGAGATACAAGGAGTAATGGAAGAAGTGCACGTGGGGAAATGTTGTAACATCCTTAAGATTTTAGCAAAATTTTAATTGGTGGAAAATATTAATAATTGCCCAACTGGATTTATTGAGATTTTGGGAATTATTATTAATATAAATACAATTATAGATAATTAAATATGGTAGGAATAAGTAAATTTATTTGATTGATTAATTATAAAAGGTTAAATGAGGTGAAAGTAGAAAGAGGTAAATTTAGAAGTTACTAATGGGAGGTAAAAGGTAAAAGTTTAATTAAAACTTTCAAAGAAATTATAAAAGAAATGGGGAAACGATCATTTTGCCCTTGGTCTTAAGATAACAAAGTTTCCTTCCACTTCCTCATTGTACATGTGCGACTTCTTCTTCTTCCTCTTCCTCACCATTGCCGTGGACTTGCATGCCTCAAGGGGAGGACCATTTCGCATCGAAACTCCGAAATAACTACATTTTTGAGATCGTGGCTTCGAGGTGAGTATAATGGACCCTTTAGATTGAGTTATCTTCTCCCTCTTCACTTTCTCTCTCTAGACGATGTCTTTGCATGGGGGGATAAGCTTCTGTTTCCTACTCCTCTAGTGTATGGGAGTTTGAAAATGGTCTTTGAAGCATTGACGGTGGTATAACGTTGATGAGTTTTGCATTTCGACCTCCGTAGGTAACGGAACGGACGTCGGAGGACCGAGCGGTGAAGCGGGTGTTGGATTCGAAAGTAGGACCTTGAACCAAGCACTTAGAGAACGCAACCGGCATCAAGAACAAATCGTCGAAGCTTAGAATCGAGGTAAGGGGGTGTTCGGGTTGTAATTAATTAGAATAGGTGTGTATTTTGGGTTCGGGTCGTCGAATAAAATATTAAAACGGTAAGAAAGATTACTAAATGATAATTATGTGTATATGTATGTATGAATGTGAATTGTGTATGGTTTATGATGATTATGAGAATAAACTGTTTTACATTATGATAATTCGATGTGTTTAGTGGCATTGTGATAACGGGTTTGACAAGTAGGTCGCCCATTTGATAAGCATGAGCTGTTGTTGATGGCCACTTGTTATATGATATGATGAATGTGAGTTATACATGTATGATTATGTGGTGCGGGATGGCCGACGGTATGTACATCCCCTCATTTCTGGCTCCCGTGGTTTTTGTGCCCAGTTGAGCTACCCAGTGGTCAAGTAGGACCCAGTGGTTGAGGTGGAGAGTCAAGTAGGACTTGGTGGACCAAGCAGGGTTCACGGGGTGTCAAGTAGGACCCCCAGCTGAAGGCCGATCCTTTAGTATTCGGATATTAGGCGTCGATTTTGTATGAGAGTCAGTGGTGATAATTGATCGAATTATTAGCATTGTATGATGATGTGTATGTACTTAATTATATTTGCTGATTGTGATTTGTAATTTGAGGATAAAGAATTCGGATGGAGTTTATGATTGGTGAGTATATGTTGATGATGAATGGGTGAGACTATTTGTATAAAGTGGAGTTTGTACACATGCATTTTGTTATTTAATTTCGGTTCTAGATTAATTATGATGCCAAACACTCACCCTTGTTGTGGTTTTCTTTTAATTATTAACCAGTGACAGGGAGGAGGTAGAAGCCCCGAAGGTGCGCCAAGCGGAGAATTGATGCCAAGAAGTGAAATGAATTATGAAAATAATGCTGTGTGCAATATGTAATGTGTTTTATGTATGTCATGATTACATGTTTCTTATGTGTGATGAAATAAGCATAGTTTGGATCGAATGATTATGAATAATTGTGATGAGTAGTGAGCTAGAATTGACATGCTGCATGATGAAACTATGAGTTCATATGAATGAAATGGTGTGGTGGTGATGCTAATGTGACCAGTGTCGATTTTCATGAGTTTGATATATATATATATATATTGGCACAGAGCCAATAGTAGATGTAAATGATAAATTGCTATGGACAGGTTTTGTAAATAATTGTGGGTCATGAATGATGAAAAAGAGATGTTTCTAAGCGAGGCATGACCAAGAGAACCCCTTCCGAGTGAAGGAAGGTTAGGATGTTCCCGAGTGAGGCATGACTGAGAAAACCACTTCCGAGTGAAGGAAGGTTAAAGATATTTCCGAGTGAGGCATGACCGAGAGAACCACTTCTGAGTGAAGGAAGGTTAAGATGTTCCTGAGCGAGGCATGACCGAGAGAACCCCTTCCGAGTGAAGGAAGGTTAGGATGTTTCCGAGTGAGGCATGACTGAGAGAATCCTTTCCGAGTGAAGGAAGGTTAAGATGTTTCTAAGTGAGGCATGACCGAGAGAACCCCTTCTGAGTGAAGGAAGGTTAGGATGTTCCCGAGTGAGGCATGACTGAGAGAATCCTTTCCGAGTGAAGGAAGGTTAAGATGTTTCCGAGTGAGGCATGACTGAGAGAACCACTTCCGAGTGGAGGAAGGTTAGGATGTTTCCAAGTGAGGCATGACCGAGAGAACCACTTCCGAGTGAAGGAAGGTTAAGATGTTTCTGAGCGAGGCATGACCGAGAGAACTTCCGAGTGAAGGAAGGTTAGGATGTTCCCGAGTGAGGCATGACTGAGAGAGTCCTTTCTGAGGTGAGTCAGGTTTGTTCCCTGGGACAATCAGACCCATCATTCTCTTCCACCTATAAATACAACAAGAACACAAACAGAAAAGGACTTTTGATTCTGAAACCGTTATCTTATACTATAACATTATATTTTCGCTGTCCTGATACTAACTTGAGCGTCAGAGTACTTTTGTAGGTGACACCACCTTTCGCCCCCTCTCAAGGTGAAGGACTGGTGTGTAGGATCTCCAGGACGGCAAGACTAGTTTTCTCCCACTGAGAGATTAGATTATAATACCGGATACCCACTGTATCGCTGTATAAATATCCAAAACCTTTAACTTTTATGGCTGGCCCCATACCGGATCTCTTGACCTCGGAAAGGGACAGTTCATTGGCACACCGGGTGGGACCCTTAAAGTTATTCCCACCTCTTATTTTCGAAGCTTGGTACTCTACCATGGAAGGCAATGGGAGAAACATGCAAGATGGGTATGTGGAGGATGTCACTACCCAAGAACAACTAGTAAACAGACGCTTGGCTTTTGATTCACCAGGAGGAAGTTCAAGGAGAATGGTACAAGCACCAGCAACAACTGATTCATGAGATGAGATGATATGCCGGCTGATGGAGGAGCTGGTGGAGTTGAAGCGAGAGAAGAAGTCTGCAGAGGAGAAAGTGATGTCTCAAGCAGAGGAAACTAACCACACGAATGAAGGGAGGAAATCAGTGAGCCTCCAATACTTACAGATCCCCACACATGAAGAGAAGGAGCAAACATATGACTTTGGAGAGAAAGCCAGTTGCAGGAGATAGGAGCCAACTGTGATGCATGGGGCCTATAGACTCAACGTACCATTTTCCCAAAGGCTGATGAATGTAGCTATTCCAAAGCATCTATAAACTACTCAACCTCTTTCTATTAGGAAATATAGCGGCGAAGCTAATCCTACAAAGCACTTAGATGCATATGTGTATAAAACCATGTATTTGGGAGCAGATGAGGATGTCATATGCAGAATGTTCCCTCGTACCCTAGAAGATAACGCGCTTAGCTGGTTCAGCGGGTTACCATCAGGCTCCATCGATTCTTGGGGAGAGATGGCAATAACGTTCGTGGATCACTTTGTCATCTCTAGAGATGTCCCCAGAACCTCCCATACGTTGGCTCAAATCAGGCAGGGGGAGCGTGAGACTCTTAAAGATTTCTTAAAGAGATTCTACAAAGAAGTAGCACTGTTCCAAATTTAGCAGAGGCATTACATTTGCACATCGTGATAGAAGCTTTGCAGCCAAACTCCTCTTTTGCTCTATCACTAGCAAAGAGCCCTCCCGTGAACTTCGAGGTGTTTAGGAGGAAAGCCTCCAAATTCGTGGGCATTAAGATGCATTTAGAGGCAATAGCAAGGAGAGGGAAGTCCTCAACACCATAGCAATAACCGCGGAGAGATAAGGATAGGCCAAGATCGGAACGCATGGAAAGATCATTCCATTTCAACGCCTTCAACAGCCCTGCACCCCGGCGTCAGGAGAAACGGGTAAATGTATTTAGTAACTATGCCCCATTGAATACTAGGCATTCATAAATCTTGAGGGAAATCGGCTGGCTAACGCTTAACGTATATGGGGTCAGAAAGCCACCTCAGATCCGTAGACACGGAGACCAGCGGAAGTACTACGGATTTCATGAGCAGAATGGCCACTCTACAGACGAACGCCAGGCCCTAAAAAATGCAATCAAAACTTTAATCCGAGAAGGCAAGCTTAAGCAGTATCTATTCAAAGAAAAATCTGTCGATAATCTGATGATGATCGTACTCCGGTTAGAAGATTCACTGCGGCTGAAAAATAGAAGGGAGTCATAGCCAACGAGCCCACGCAACAGAACGTTATGCCCCAACAACAACATCAGGGCCGACGTGAGGTTATTGACATGATAGCTGGAGGTTTCACTCGAAGAGGAGCTTCCATTACAGCTAGAAAGAATCATCATCGCATGGTTCTTTCACTGCAAGGGAAACCCAGAGACAACCACCCCTACAGGGACTGTGTGATGGCACCAGTGATATCCTTTTCTGATGATGATTTTGGCCTGACAATCCCTAGAGGCGATGACGCGGTTGTGATCGTGGTTGTCATTGCTAATAAAGATGTGAAGGGGATACTTGTTGATCAGGGGAATTCTTACAATGTTATTTTCTATGGTTGCTTCAAACGTATGGGATTTAATGACTCTGATTTGTAGCCTTACACGCAGGATCTTACAGCTTTCAATGGAGCCAAGTAGCCAATGAAGGGGTACTTAGACACCCTGATATCTTTTGAGGGTGAGCCAGGGGCCAGGACGGTAAAATCTAGAGTTTTAGTGATTGATGTGGAGTCACCATACAATGGAATAATAGGCCGCCCAACACTGAATGCTATGGAAGCCATTGTTTCAACTCCCTATCTGCTCATCAAGTTTATAGATAAGGACAACAATGTGTCTTCTGTCAGAGGTGACCAAGAGATGGCAAGGTATTGTTATAACTTGAGCCTTAATATGGTGAAGCTTGAGGCTTTCAACAAGAAAAGGAAGCTGAATGACGGAGGAGCTGCAGCGGGGGTGGTGAGTCTGATCGATTTGGATCCTAGAGCGGAATTAAGGATTGATCCGCTCAACTCGTCGAAACCCACATCGGATGGAAGTTCCAGGGACATCATCTTGGGAGATTCGTCAGAAAAGATCACACACATAAACGACAAGCTAGAACAAGTCGTGGAGTAGCGCTTGATTACACTTCTTCAAGAATTCAAAGACCTTTTTGCATGGATAGCGGCGGATATGCCTGGTATGGATCCAGACTTCTGTTGTCACAAACTAGCCGTTTATCTGGAGATGAGGCCGGTCGCTCAGAAGAAACGCAGACTGGGTCTAGAAAAGCAGAAAGCAGCTTATGAGTAGACAAAAGAATTGTTAAAGGCTGGATTCATATGAGTGATACGTTACTCTTCATGGCTGTCCAACGTCATAATGGTCCAAAAGGCTAATGGTAAGTGGAGGATATACACTGATTATGTGGACTTGAATCGCTGTTGCCCAAAGGATCTACACCCTCTCCCAAACATAGATCGGATGGTCGATGACTCTTCTGGCTATCAGTACCTGAGCTTCATGGATGCGTATTCAGGGTACAACCAGATTCCGATATGGGAGAAGGATCAAGAGAAAATGGCTTTCATCAACAATTGTGGGGTTTTCTGCTACACCATTATGCCCTTTGGCTTGAAGAATGTTGGAGCCACATACCAGTGTATGATTAACAAGGTGTTCGAGGGCCTGCACACTCAGTTAGTAGAAGTGTACATTGACGACATCATTGCTAAGACCTCTACTGGAAGTGACCATGTGGAGGATTTACGCCAAGTGTTCTTGCGGCTGAGGTAGTACAACATAAGGCTGAACCTATTAAAATGCACCTTCGCTGTTTCGGCCAAGAAATTATTGGGTTTCATGTTGACTCAGCACGGTATTGAAGCTAACCAAGGGAAATGCCAAGCTATTCTCAACATGCAGAGTCCAAAGAATCTCAGGGAAGTTCAATCCCTAAATGGTAAAGTGGCAGCCTTGGCACGATTCATGCCCAAAATGGCGCACAGATCACTTCCTTTATACAAAGTCCTGAAGAAAGCCAAGAAATTTGAATAGGGACAGGAGCAGGAGCAAGCTTTTCAAGAGCTTAAGGAGGTGCTTTCTAAACCTCCGATATTGGTAAAACCTGACCCCAGAGAAACACTTCTCTTATACTTAGCAATTTCAGATGAAGCGTTAGGAGTTGCATTAATCAAGAAGACTTCGGATAGACAGAGGTCAGTGTATTTCACAAGTAAGACGTTGCAAGACGCTGAGAGTCGGTACCAGAAGATTGAGAAAGCTACTCTTGCAGTCATTTATGCCTCTCGTCGTCTACGACCTTATTTCCATGCTCATGTGATTATCGTGAGAACGGATTTGCCACTCCGCTCTATGTTGAGAAAACCAGACCTCGTAGGGAAAATGATTAAGTGGTCCATCGAGCTCTCAGAATTTGATGTTTCTTACGAGCAACGGGGTGCGATAAAAGCCCAGGTTCTGGCTGACTTTATAGTAGAAATGTTGGGGACAGATCCAACAACGCTTCGATGACATTGGACTGTCTATGTGGACGGATCATCCAACAATAAAGTTATGGAGTAGGAGTGGCGGTAGAAAGTGATGATGGAGTCCATCTAGAGATCTCCCTCCATTTCAATTTTAAGACATCCAACAACGAAGTTGAGTATGAGCTTGCCTCGTCGGACTATGAGCTGCCATTGACATCGGAGCGTCTGAAGTCACCCTCTGCAGCGACTCTCAATTGGTAATATCACAAATACAAGGTGAATACCAAGTCCACGAGCCTCAACTCCAGTTGTATTTAAATTGTGTAAAAGAATTGAGAGAGACATTTTTGGTGTTGGAGTTCAAACATGTCCCGCGAGAGGAGAATGCAAGGGCAGATATCCTGTCCAGGCTAGCAAGCACGAAACAGCCAGGAAGCACCATGACGGTGGTCCAAAGAATGCTGACATCATCTAGCATTCCTTTATTCCCCCCTCTGAATGCCATAGTGATCGATTCTCCTTATGGAAACTCGTGGATGACCCCTTACATCCGTTATCTGGCCGATGGACAGTTGCCTACCGATGAGAAGGAAAAAAGAAGAATTAAAAGGGAACTGCCATAATTCACCATGGTTGACGACGTCCTATATAGGAGGGGATTTTCAGTGCCTTTTCTGGTCTATTTAAGGGAAAACGAGATACAAGGAGTAATGGAAGAAGTGCACGTGGGGAAATGTTGTAACATCCTTAAGATTTTAGCAAAATTTTAATTGGTGGAAAATATTAATAATTGCCCAACTGGATTTATTGAGATTTTGGGAATTATTATTAATATAAATACAATTATAGATAATTAAATATGGTGGGAATAAGTAAATTTATTTGATTGATTAATTATAAAAGGTTAAATGAGGTGAAAGTAGAAAGAGGTAAATTTAGAAGTTACTAATGGGAGGTAAAAGGTAAAAGTTTAATTAAAACTTTCAAAGAAATTATAAAAGAAATGGGGAAACGATCATTTTGCCCTTGGTCTTAAGATAACAAAGTTTCCTTCCACTTCCTCATTGTACATGTGCGACTTCTTCTTCTTCCTCTTCCTCACCATTGCCGTGGACTTGCATGCCTCAAGGGGAGGACCATTTTGCATCGAAACTCCGAAATAACTACATTTTTGAGATCGTGGCTTCGAGGTGAGTATAATGGACCCTTTAGATTGAGTTATCTTCTCCCTCTTCACTTTCTCTCTCTAGACGATGTCTTTGCATGGGGGGATAAGCTTCTGTTTCCTACTCCTCTAGTGTATGGGAGTTTGAAAATGGTCTTTGAAGCATTGACGGTGGTATAACGTTGATGAGTTTTGCATTTCGACCTCCGTAGGTAACGGAACGGACGTCGGAGGACCGAGCGGTGAAGCGGGTGTTGGATTCGAAAGTAGGACCTTGAACCAAGCACTTAGAGAACGCAACCGGCATCAAGAACAAATCGTCGAAGCTTAGAATCGAGGTAAGGGGGTGTTCGGGTTGTAATTAATTAGAATAGGTGTGTATTTTGGGTTCGGGTCGTCGAATAAAATATTAAAACGGTAAGAAAGATTACTAAATGATAATTATGTGTATATGTATGTATGAATGTGAATTGTGTATGGTTTATGATGATTATGAGAATAAACTGTTTTACATTATGATAATTCGATGTGTTTAGTGGCATTGTGATGACGGGTTTGACAAGTAGGTCGCCCATTTGATAAGCATGAGCTGTTGTTGATGGCCACTTGTTATATGATATGATGAATGTGAGTTATACATGTATGATTATGTGGTGCGGGATGGCCGACGGTATGTACATCCCCTCATTTCTGGCTCCCGTGGTTTTTGTGCCCAGTTGAGCTACCCAGTGGTCAAGTAGGACCCAGTGGTTGAGGTGGAGAGTCAAGTAGGACTTGGTGGACCAAGCAGGGTTCACGGGGTGTCAAGTAGGACCCCCAGCTGAAGGCCGATCCTTTAGTATTCGGATATTAGGCGTCGATTTTGTATGAGAGTCAGTGGTGATAATTGATCGAATTATTAGCATTGTGTGATGATGTGTATGTACTTAATTATATTTGCTGATTGTGATTTGTAATTTGAGGATAAAGAATTCGGATGGAGTTTATGATTGGTGAGTATATGTTGATGATGAATGGGTGAGACTATTTGTATAAAGTGGAGTTTGTACACATGCATTTTGTTATTTAATTTCGGTTCTAGATTAATTATGATGCCAAACACTCACCCTTGTTGTGGTTTTCTTTTAATTATTAACCAGTGACAGGGAGGAGGTAGAAGCCCCGAAGGTGCGCCAAGCGGAGAATTGATGCCAAGAAGTGAAATGAATTATGAAAATAATGCTGTGTGCAATATGTAATGTGTTTTATGTATGTCATGATTACATGTTTCTTATGTGTGATGAAATAAGCATAGTTTGGATCGAATGATTATGAATAATTGTGATGAGTAGTGAGCTAGAATTGACATGCTGCATGATGAAACTATGAGTTCATATGAATGAAATGGTGTGGTGGTGATGCTAATGTGACCAGTGTCGATTTTCATGAGTTTGATATATATATATATATTGGCACAGAGCCAATAGTAGATGTAAATGATAAATTGCTATGGACAGGTTTTGTAAATAATTGTGGGTCATGAATGATGAAAAAGAGATGTTTCTAAGCGAGGCATGACCAAGAGAACCCCTTCCGAGTGAAGGAAGGTTAGGATGTTCCCGAGTGAGGCATGACTGAGAAAACCACTTCCGAGTGAAGGAAGGTTAAAGATATTTCCGAGTGAGGCATGACCGAGAGAACCACTTCTGAGTGAAGGAAGGTTAAGATGTTCCTGAGCGAGGCATGACCGAGAGAACCCCTTCCGAGTGAAGGAAGGTTAGGATGTTTCCGAGTGAGGCATGACTGAGAGAATCCTTTCCGAGTGAAGGAAGGTTAAGATGTTTCTAAGTGAGGCATGACCGAGAGAACCCCTTCTGAGTGAAGGAAGGTTAGGATGTTCCCGAGTGAGGCATGACTGAGAGAATCCTTTCCGAGTGAAGGAAGGTTAAGATGTTTCCGAGTGAGGCATGACTGAGAGAACCACTTCCGAGTGGAGGAAGGTTAGGATGTTTCCAAGTGAGGCATGACCGAGAGAACCACTTCCGAGTGAAGGAAGGTTAAGATGTTTCTGAGCGAGGCATGACCGAGAGAACTTCCGAGTGAAGGAAGGTTAGGATGTTCCCGAGTGAGGCATGACTGAGAGAGTCCTTTCTGAGTTTAGCAAGGTTAAGATGTTTCCAAGTGAGGCATGATCCAGAGAACCCCTTCCGAGTGGAGGAAGGTTAAGATGTTTCCGAGTGAGGCATGACCGAGAGGACCATTCCCGAGTAAAGGAAGGTTCTGGCTTTGAATGAAGAAACATCTTAGGGATACTGCTTGTTTTTTTTTTGTAAAATACTGAATTGTTAGTGAATTTTCTTTGCAAGTCTCGTAACTTGCTCAGATTTAAAATGTAGAACTCGCTCAAGCGAGTAGGAACTCACCCAAGCGACCTTCGCTGGTTTCGCTTAAGCGAATCAGGGTCTCGCTCAAGCGAGTGAGCCCTGACCTCTTTTTCTTCTTCCACTTATTTTAATTAATTCCATTTTATTATTTGATTTATTTACTATTGTTTATTATTTTGAGTATGCTTAAGAAAAATAAATGTTATTCTACCTAATTAATTATCATTAAACGTGAAAAATTTATTGTGAAAAATAATTAAACGGATATAAATAAAGGTAAAATGACGTAGGACGCCACAAATGTGGACACCACGCCGGAGGAAGAAGCTTGATGAGAAAAATCCTCAGGGCCGGATATTGGTGGCCCACAATGAAGTAAGATTCAATTGACTTCGTCAAAAGGTGCGACACTTGCCAATGATTTTCTAACCTTCACCACACACCGGCTGAAGATCTCTTTACATCGGCTGTGCCATGGCCATTCCACCAATGGTGTTTGGATATCCTAGGACCTTTTCCAACTGCGCCTGGAGGAATTAAATACCTCATTGTGGGAGTTGATTATTTTACCAAATGGATTGAGGCAGAACCAGTAGTGTATATTACTTCAGCCCAGACTCATTGTTTTATGTATGAAAACATCATAACACGATTTGGGGTACCAGCACGGGTGGTTACAGACAACGGTACTCAATTCACCGATAGGAAGTTCATAGACTAGCTTGAAGAATTGGGCATAGTCCAAATATTTTCATCCGTAGAACATCTACAGACTAACGGTCAAGCTAAAGTGGCCAACAGAGAAGTGCTGAAGGGGTTGAAGAAACACCTAAGGGAGGCCAAGGGCGGATGGACAGATCAGTTATGTCATGTCCTGTGGGCGTACCGCACAACGCCCCATTCCTCCACAAAAAAGTCCCCGTAACGTTTGACTTACAGTGTCGAGGTGATGATGCCAGTGGAGTTGTAAACCGCCTCTGTAAGAGTCAAGTACTTACCCGAGAAAGACAACAATGCTAACCTGGCATCGGAGATGGATGTGATCCAAGAACTCAGAGAAGAAGCTTTTGTTAGAGACTAAGCTATTAAAGCAAAATCCGTTCTCTACTATAACAAACGAGTCTAATCCAGGGCTTTCAATGTTGGAGATTTGGTTTTAAGGAAAGCAAGTGTGGGGAACAAATTTTCACACCAAGGCAAGCTTGCCCCAAGGTGGGAAGGACCATACAGAGTATCTGAGGTCACTAGAAAAGGCTCATATCGCCTAGAGAATCTTGATGGCTCACGGATCCGCAACAAATGGAATACCTAGAACTTGCGCATCTATTATAGCTAGTTAGTAAGACGGTGTGTACTCTTTTTCCTACTTGGGTTTTTCCCATTGAGTTTTTCCAAGAAGGTTTTAATGAGGCATGACCCCAACTGTGCTCTTCATGTAATTTATACATAATTTAATAAAGAACTCTTGTGTAATTATAATGCGTTTACCCTCTTTATTTGTGTTTTCATTTTTAGTACAACGCTATAATATGAAAGGTCCTTCAGGGCGGACGATCCTAACTCCTTATTCTGTAGTTAGTGATGCAACCCCTTGAAAGAATCAAAAGGTGAACACCGGCGAAGTCCTGGGCGCAGTAAGCTGGCCCTTTTCCAAGGCCATGCTGAACCCCAGGTAACAGAAGGCCTGGGCGCAGTAAGCTGGTCCTTCTCCTGGACCACGCTGAACCCCAGGTAACGGGCGCAGTAGGTCCAGTATTTGCTCTGTTCCAAACCCTGTGTCGAAGGCTTGGAGAATAGGAACATAAACCAAACTCCAAGTAGGGTTAGTAGGTACAACCGAACACCGGTGAAGACCCAGTCATCACCCTTATAGTTGGAAAATTCTCTTGCAAATAGGAGGCTAACCACCTTCGAGCTGACGGCATACTCCCTGGTTTAAGCATTCCTGTCATTTTACATTTCATGAAAAGCCCAATCATCACTCTTGAGGTTAAGGTACTTTTCTAACAAGTTTTTACATATATGATATATGTTTATATTGAACGACGAGATCATTATGAGTTAAGATTTCACCACGATAAAGGGCAGATACATTCCCTTATTCTTACCAAATTAAAGGAAACATCCCGCAGCGAATGCTTATCTTTAAAACATACTCGCCCTTGGGGATAACGTTTATAGATGTGAGTATCCATTCTATATTTCAGTTATGAAAATCCGAGCTGATTAATTTAATCCACGACAACCCCTTCTAAGTTACTTTCACGGAACAACATAGAATGTCGTATAAAGCTAAGAATTTAACAAACCTATTGAAGAAGCTTAGGATAAACGCGGTAGACAATACATAAGGTTAAAGTTCCATCCATTCATGTAAAAATTTACATAAGTTGTTTAGAATTTAATAAAACCAGAGCTGAACCCGGTACACAGCAATACTGACTACAAAGAAAGAAATATATAAAGTCATAAGGTCAATTATTCTTCTGGGCTGCTCCTTCACCACTCTCATTCTTTTCACCTCCAACCTCACCCCCTTTTTCACCAGCAGCATCATTTTTAGCAATAGTTGTACTTGTCCCTTCACCTCCGGGCTGCTAGGTGTTACAGACTAGGAGAGGGGGTGCCATTGATTGACTCTCAGGCAGAGGAGGTAGCTCATATAAAGTGTTGGGTGGATCCTCGTGACGATTATCGACAACTGCTACAAGCTTCCCTCCGTGAAACTCATAGAACAGATTAAGACCGCACAATTTAAGTTCCACTTTGGGATTGCGATGACGAATTTAATGCACTGCCAGCCCAAAGGAATCCTCGGCAACCTGGACACAAATGTCAACAGCCTCATCAGCTCTGGCGTTAGCAGCAGCCAGCTCCGCCCTCAAAGCAGTGTCATTATCATTCGGACTCACCAACTTTAGTCATTCGATTTCCATGAGCAGCTCCTTCTCCCTCCGAGCTTATTCTTCAGCCTGCTTTAAGTAACTATAGGCTTTCACCTTCAGTTCCTCTTCCAGCTTGGTTGTTTTCTCTTTCTCCGTGCAGAGGCTCGCATTGAGGTCGGAGTTAATCTTCTTTTGCTCAGCTAACTTACCCTCCAAATCCTTTATCAGGGATTTCTGTGCCAAAGTCTTCGCATACATCCCATCCCCGTAATCCTTGGACGTCTTCAGTCGATCTTCTGGAGCTTAATGTTCGCTTTGTCCTTGGCAGACGAAACGGTAAGGTCATTAACCTTACCAGTCAACCTGTTGACCTCTGGGCCATTATTTGTTAATCTACAGAGCGACTTCAAGAGACCGGATAACTCCTCTAGCTGCCATCTTCCAGCCTTGCATGCTTCCTTGATCTCCTCTAGCTCCAGAGTAGGTTTTAGCTTGTATCGTGGACCTGGAATAGACTCCAGCCTTGGACCCTCATAAACCAGGAATGGAGCGACGCAAGAATTGTTGGGAGGAGGGCACGAGACCTTGGGTGCGAAGAAGGTGGTCAAAGGTTGAGTGCCAATAGTAGGAACCTTGCTTGGGACATCCGGGGTCGACCTCGTTGTGTTTTTTCCCTTGGAAGCCCCAGAATCGGTTTGACCCTCCGAAGTGTTGATCTTTTTGAAAGGAGAAGGGTGATACTCCATTTTCTTTGATGGGTCGTTCTTCATTTTCTTCCTTTTTTCCCCAACTTTTTTCCCTTTGACGATAGGGATGAGGTCAGCGGATCCACCCTCAAGCAGGGGGACATCGTCACTGGCAGAAGTGGTAAGGATAATGGTTTCAGCAGTGACCTTCTTGGAATTCCTTTTAGGCTGGATATTGTTTTCAGCAGCCACAAATTTTCCACCAGTGACTAGCGATTTTAGCTTCTCCATGGATGAGGATGATTTCTCTATTTCGACTGCACAAATAGGCAAAAAGATGGTTAAATACTGCAAGATGGAAAAATATATAAAGTAAACAAGCGACAGAGAAAATGATCGAAAGTTACGTAAGTATTTGTCGTGAGTAGTCTACAAGCCTAATAAACGCTTATAAGAAAAAACTTTATGTTTGACGGTGTATGACTCGAGAGCAAACAAAATGGTCGCAGACTTAGTAGACAGCTCATCTTCCTCTGTGATGTAAGCTTTGGAAGTGAATAAGAAATGCTCGTGAGACCAGCTTACGGGAAATTTATTGATGCCTTCTTTGTTCTGCCAGAAGATCGGCTTCTCAGGTTGAATTCGTACTCTGGTGAAGTACGATTTGAAGGATCATCCATCGATCTTGGCTGAATTGGTGTAAGACTCGAAATTGACAAACTTAGATAGAGTCCAGAGGGTGATCAAACTTACGCCTCCGTTCTGTTTATTGGCACAACGAACCACCTGGGTATAATAGAATAGCATGGCGACCGTTGGGGTGAAATTGAAGTAGTCCTCGAGTACCTCTAGAGAGCGGACTAACCCCTATCCGTTGGGGTGAAGCTGAGAGGGGGCACAATCCAAGAACCTCAGTACCCCTATCTGGAACTCCGTCAGGGGGAAGAACACACCCAGGTTAAGAAAGAGGAAATCATACATATAAACCGACCTCTCGTCAGGAATGCATGGCAGATCCTCTCTGAAAGACGAGGCGCCAGCACCATAAATTGTTCCTTGTGCTTTTCTTTAGCATAGACCCTGAACCGGGGTTCTATCCTTGCTTTGTTGTCCCTGGCATGATGAGATGGTGTATCCTGAAACTCATCTGCTACCCAGCAGTAAGGGTGTCTATTTTGGAGCTTCACCCAGTCAATCCGGTGTACAACCACATTGCATAAACCTGGAGCAGTTTTCAGAATGTATCATTGATTCGTCGCCCCTTCACTAGATGTGCCCTCACCAGCCATCTTGCGGAGAGCCAAGTTGAAAATCTTTATGCTGCGGTAAAAAGCCACGTCGTTAGAGAGGTACAAATCAGTGCTTGCCTCACTCTCATAATAACGGCTATCCCCTGACTTAGAAGAGGATTCCGAGGAAGGTATGATCACCTTCCGCCGTGAGCAAGGGGTCGCCTCCCTCTCTGAGCGAAGTGGCCTGGTGCTAGAGGAAATCACAGGGATCCTGCCACCATGATGCGCAGGAGTTCGAGATGAAGCTCTTCCTCCTCTAACCCTAGGGCCAACATGGCTCGAGCCAGTTGTGTTTGAATATGATTTCAGGATCAAGGATTTTGATAATGACAAAGGACTCTTGAAGAAACTCTTGGAAAACAAAGAAACAGCATCAGACTGCAAAAACCACGAAGATAATCGATTACACAAGGAGGTCTAATCGATTATGAAGCCTCTGTTTGTCAAGATAATCAATTACACAACACAGCTAATTGATTAAGAAACCTCTGTTTTACAAGATAATCGATTATGAACCCAGGTCTAATCGATTAGATGGCCACTATTTTGTTAACTAATCGATTGTAACATCAAGTAATCGATTACCAATTGTAAAATTGAATGAAGTGAATCAGGTGTTTAAGCTAATCGATTATGGGACATGAAATAATCGATTACCAAGCCACTGGAATGTCAATAATCGATTATAAGGAAGCAGTTGTGACACCCTGAAGATAGGGGTCAATTTTTCATAAATTAATTAGAAAATAGCCTGGATCTATAATAAAAACACTCCCATATATGAAGATATGAGAGCTGGTTCCATGACCAACCAAGAAGACAAACAGCGGAAGAATAATTTTTCCAAAAGCCAACCCAGCAACCGGGTAGAATTTAAACAAATATAAAGGAAGGCAAAAGCTGACCAGAAGCTCGGAAAACTGATCAGAATAAAGGAAAGACATTCACAACGAAAGAATAAAACAACGCCTGAGTGACTCAACAATACAGCGTGCACTCGCTTAAGCGAGATCCGACTCCGCTTGAGCGAGACAGCACAATTCGCTCGGGCGAACACCCCTTCGCTTGAGTGAAACCAATATCAAAAACCTTCTTATCTGACATACTCGCTGAAGCGAGATCTCACTCGCTGAAGCGAGAAGCCACACTCGGCTAATCCATGACTCGGTATACGAGACAGCTATTCCCTCGGTAATGACTTAGTCCACTCAGGATTCATTCCTAAGGCCACTCGGTACAAAGGGTTCCAACACTCGGGAAACGACCCCAACACACCTACATTCTATAACATAGTCTCTTATATTTATCCACCAGTGTATAGACCTGATTCACTTGGTAAATGAGGGTTATCCCACTCGGATTCTATAAACCCTCAACCGGAATATTTCCCAATCAAACGCCACTCAGCATATTGCAACCCTTCACTCACTCGGGAGTATTTTACATGTTCATCACTCGGCACAATCATCATTTCTCTTACTCGGAGAATATTCAAGCCATTCACCAAGTTAAGTCACTCGGACTTATGCATTACGTAACCACTCGGATTATATATTTCCAACACTTACAATATATCCCAAGCTAAACCATTATCTTTTGGCAAAGGCCCAAGGTATGAATCTCACTCGGAAATGAGTCTAAACCTCTTATATCCCTCTCGGGATTCATTAACTTAGATTCACTCCTTCAACACCATTATTTTTCAGTCGGTAAGAAGCATCAAATCAATATAAAACTCATACATAAATGTACTCTCTGCTTCCCAAAGCCGACTACCCACTCAGCAATACTCAACACTAAAACATATTCATGTTATCCCTAAAACAAATGTATACATACAGACACTCAGATTATCCATCATCTTAACATGATTTATCATTATTAATCCTAAGCCAACTCCAATACATAATGCCCAAATAAAACATATATATATATATCAATAGGAATTTACACTCGAGTAATGTCAACTTAACTTTATTCATTCACTAGCATCCATTATCCAATACATTTACATGATTTCAATGTAAATCTTATATATACACACACTCGGATCTAATACATATATTCGTATTCATTATACAACAGGTCATAAGAGCCAACCAAGGCTTTAATACATCAATTGCACTCGGTACATTACATTATTCATACAGCCTCATCATAAATACCCATCACTCGGGTTTAAGACCATCATAACATTCCAAACCGACCTGCATACACTGAAAAATGGTGTAGGGGTGAGCATTACATATTAAATGATAGATATTGGCTCGGATTAATCATAGAATCCATAACATGCCATAACATATACATCAATCAGCTCAACATTCACTGCCATTCAATATAAACAATCACAAACATCTTCAATCGAGTTTCTTACCCCTTTCACTCGGCTATAAAGCTTAATATCCTCATCAATAATATAATCCCTCAATCGGATTTCATCTCAAGTCTACCCCAAGACTATATCAACAATATTCACACTCCGAGCCATGCTCAAGGAGTCTGTCCGAGCCCAGCTCCAGGACTTAAACCTATTCATCTCATGTTGTCATCTGATTGCTGATCGGTATAGAAGTTCAACACATTCCAGTGGCGAATCGGATGCATACGGTTTCATCCACTCGGCGTCCAACGCCAATGCACTCAGCATTTCATCAAGCGTCTCATTTCACGCTTAGTGCCCCAGGCACTGCCCCGAGTCCAACCCGAGGTCTTTCATCACATTCAACATTAGGACCACGTCCTCTTCACTCGGGATTACACCCTCGTGGCACCCCATAAGGTGTTCATATTCAATAACTCAATATCACGTATACATATAAATTCAACTCATATTCATTCGATTGCCCACTCAAAAATCTGCGTTCAACATTAAATTCACTCGGCAACTCAACAATAATCAGATGACTCGGCTTATACCACATGCACTCGGCATCACTATGCCATCACTCGGAATTATCATCTATCACAAGCCTCACAGGCTATTTCATGGGATACACTCAGACTTAGCATTTTCTAAGCCTCACCCACCATCGTATATGTATAATTCCACTCGGAATACAACACTAGTAATTAACCCATGCCAATATTTCACTCAGATTTATCCTTTCCAATAAGCATTTCATGCTTTCATTTATAAGCCTACTCGGCATTCATCATAACAGTCCCCATACATGCATTCAGCATACGCATATACATCAATAAAAACTCACATGCATTCAAATGTACACACACCCAGGGACAAATAGAGAATCACACATAGAACTCAACATTCATCATGTGCATCTCATACATCTTAACATAAACATCATCATCAAACATCACACATCATATGAACGGGTATCATACATTACATAAATAATAAGCATCAATAATTCGGGCTATTTACTCAACTACAGCATATCATACATATTACAACACAACACAGTATGACAATTTCACCCGGAAACCCGTCCAGAAATCCATGCATTTAAGATGCAAAGCCCCCCCTTACCTGGAATGATGTTCCAGAGGTGACATGGCCACTCGGCTCAGCCACAGCAGCACCCTGCTCAGCTTTTTAAACCATAGAAGAGCCAATACAGCTTCCTTCCGAAGCAGCTCTCCCACCAAGTCAATGAAGAAGTCTCCTAAAGCTTACAAACTTCACTTGGCCCATTAGAGATCCTAGACTTTACTCCACTCAAGCCTTCAAGCCACCAACACCCAAGTTCCACTCTGCTCACAGCCATGGAAGAGTCTATGCTGTTTTACTCGAGCAGCAACCTCCAAGCTCCCCAAGGCATACAACCATGCCCTTATGCATCATGCATGTCTTCATCCTCATAACACAGTAGACCATCTTGCATCCACAACTGAGGCACCCAGAGACTGCTACAACTTCCAACCAAGGCACAAACAGCCCATCACATGGAGAAAGATGAAGAGGAAGCACCAGGGAAACAAGGAATAGCCTAGTTTCCATAACACACAGCCGCACGCTGTTCCACTCGGTTCTATGCCATGCAGGAGTGGAAGAAGAGGATGAAGGAAAGGAAGAAGATGAAGTAGGAGCTCCAACAAGTTCTAGAGGGAAGGAGGAGCACTTCTCTCCTCCATAACATGCACCAAAAAAGAATGAAGAGAGAGTGAGAAGAAAAACATGCAACCAAGGCCTTATCATCTCAGCCTTATCAGCATCCCCCTCATCACAACATCCCATCCTCATTTAATGCCAGTCCATCAGCATTTAATGCCAATTCTCTCAACAATGATTACACAAACACCACGTGGACAAGGAGGGAGAGAAAACCAGACCCATTTGACCATCAAGCCACATGAGTCATCAACATGGGGACCACACAAAAGAAGAAAAGAGAAAAGGGAAACTGGGCCCTACAATGGTCCAAGAGCACCAGCGGTCCCTCATTAATCAATTGCCTCGCCTGAGCGAATGCTACCCTTAAGATCCTTCGCTCGGGCGGATTCCATCCAGCAACTGATTCCCTTCGCCCTCACTCGGGCGAAGTTCCATTCGCCTGGGCGAATTCCCTCCAGTGTCTAAACACTGATACTGGGACAAGCTCGCTTGAGCGAGACTTACCCTCGCCTGAGCGAGAATTACCCAGAAGCTAAATTCCCAACATGTGAGTCTCTCGCTCAGGCGAGAATTCACTTCGCCTGAGCGAAATGATCAGCACTGGCGCAGAAACTGGAAGCTCTCACCTCACTCATAATTTCATTCAACTCAGCCCATGTAATTACCCTCAAGCCAGCTCAATTATTTCTAGCATACCATATACAATCTACGAGGCATATACTTGTCCAATCATCCATACTTATAAAATTCTCATTCCAAACATATTAATCTTATGAAGTTCAAACTCATCTTTATCTTATATATGTTCATACCTTGCCACAATGATTCCACATTTTCCCACACATCATCCTCAATAATCAAAGATTTTCCATTCACACTAATTACTCATTTTTATAAAATTCGGGGTGTTACAGCAGTAATCAATTACACAGCTGCGTGACCAAATTAAATGCATCAGGTACCTTATACAATCGATTACCAGGAATGAAGTAATCGATTATCAAGCCTCTGACTTGATGATAATCGATTACCATGGATTGGCTAATCAATTACAGCACGATCTGGAATGAAAAAATCAAGTTGTAATCGATTACAGCTCGAGGCGTAATCGATTACGATAGTGGGAAAACACATATTAGTGGGAAACCAGCACATGTCTCCACCATTCCTTCAGACCCCCCACTATGTGCAACGGCTAGGAAGAAGAAAAGCATTCCTCAAGCTCTCAAATGGCTCTATAAATTCAAGAGGAACTCAAGCACAAAACACACAACTAGAAGCTATCATTCTTCACTTGTTCTTGTGCTTAGTAAGCCATCTTTCTTGTATATTCTGATTTTAAATTTGTACATCCTCTCATTTTGAGAGTTAGGATTTGTGTGATCTTTCACCTGTACATCTACTCTATTAAGAGAGTTATTTCCATGTAAACACTTCATCAAACACAAAGGCATTCCAATCAAAGTTTTTAAAACTCAATTCACCCCCCCTCTTGACTATTGAGGCCACTTGAACAACAAGTGGTATCAGAGCTTGACTCTTGGTAGATCAAGCTTAACGGCTTCAAGAGAACAAATGGCCTCAACCTCATATAACATGTTTCCCGAGGGTGGTGCTACAAATCAACCTCCCGCTTTCAATGGAGAAGGTTATGCGTTTTAGAAAGAAAGAATGAAAATCTTCATTCAATCTATTGATTTGAGAGTTTGGAATGCCATTGAAAATGGTCCTTATATACCAATGCATACTATTGATAGTAAAAATGTTGAAAAACCTATGGATGAATGGACTAGTGATGAAGAAAAGAAAGTACAATATGGCTATAAGGCAAAGAATCTCATCACTATGGCATTAGGTCCAGATGAATTTTTTAGAATAATGACTTGTCAATCCGCTAAGGAAATGTGGGATACTCTACAAGTAACTCACGAAGGAACTAGCGATGTGAAGGACTCCAAAATTAGTACCTTGACAAGTCAATATGAAAGTTTTAGAATAAACTCAGGGGAAAACATAGTAGAAATACAGAAGAGATTTACTCTTATTATTAATCATCTCATTACTCTTGGCAAAGTTTACACTAACAAAGAACTTGTGCATAAAGTTTTAAAAAGTCTTAGCAGGGAATGGCAACGACTTGTCATAGCCATAAAACAATCTCCAAGCATCAATGAGATGTCTCTTGCAACACTCTTTAGGAAATTACAAGAGCAAGAGCAAGAACTAAAAGTCTTGAAGCTAGTAGAGGAAGAAGAAAAATCCTCCAAAAAGAAAAGCTTAGCTCTCAAAGCCACCTCTATACATGAAGAAGAATCATGTAGTGATATTGATGAAGAAGAAGAATTTGGATTGTTTGTAAAAAGATTCGGAAAGTTCATGAGAAACAAACGATTCCAAAGGAACTTCAAAACACAAGGTAAGAAATCTACACCTAATGAATCATCTTCCTCACCTAGTTGTTTTGAATGTGGGAAAGAAGGACACTTCAAGGCCGATTGCCCAAATCTTAAAAAGAAGAGCAAAGAGAAAAAGGGAAGAAGAAGAGCCTATATCGCGTTGGATGAAAACGAGATAAGTAGCTCGGATGACTCGGAAAATGAAGAGGCAAACCTTTGCCTCATGGCAAATCACCAAGAAGAAGATGATGAGGTAAATCTTCATGACCTTGATAAGGAAGAATTACTTAATGCCTTTAATGAATTATATGAAAAATTTGTGAAAGTCTCTAATAGACTTAAGGTGTCTAGAAAAACTAGTGACACTCTAGAGATGCACCTTATGGAAGTGTGTAAAGAGAATGATTGTTTAAAAGAAGAACTGGAAAATGCTCAAACATGTTCTAAGAGTAAACCTTGTGATTTTGCTAAGAAATGCATTGATCTAGAAAATAAAGTCCTAAATCTAAACAAAACTTTAGAAAGGTTTACAAATGGTAGAGATAATTTGAATGCACTTCTTGGAAACCAAAGATGCATGTTTGACAAAATCGGTTTAGGGTACAACTCCGTTAAAAAGGAAAAGCATTACAAAAACTTCTTTGTACCTCCTATGAAATCATCTTCGCCCTTTATGAAATGTAATCATTGCGGTTTTAAAGGTCATAACTCTTTAAATTGCAATGTTAGAAAATTAGGGCCAAAGGTTTTAAGAAAGGTGTGGGTTCCCAAAGGGACATTACCACAAGCTAACCTTAAAGGACCCAACATAAAATGGGTACCTAGTTCTCTAAACTGATTTTGTTTTGTAGGTATGCTTCAAGGCAAGCAACACCCATTGGTATTTGGATAGTGGGTGTTCAAAACATATGACGGGAGACATAAGCAAGTTCACATCATTTACTCCCAAAAGAAAAGGAAGCGTCACCTATGGAGACAACACCAAAGGAAGGATCCTAGGCATCAGAAATATTGGTAAAAATTCCTCTACCTCCATTAGTGATGTGTTGTATGTTGAAGGACTCAAACATAACTTGCTTAGCATAAGTCAATTATGTGACAAAGGATATAGAGTTTTATTTGAATCCAATTGTTGTATAATTGAGAATAAGCTAAACAAAGAAGTCAAATTTGTTGGAAAAAGGATTGATAACATTTACATGATTGATGTGGATAGTTTGTCTACAAATGATGAACAATGCTTCATTACAAAAGAGGATGAAACTTGGATATGGCATAGGAGAATAGCTCATATACATGTAGACGACTTAAACAAACTTGTTTCTAAAGAATTAGTAATTGGTTTACCAAAGCTTAAGTTTGAAAATAGATTCTGTGATGCATGTGAAAAGGGAAAACAAGTAAAGGCATCTTTTCAATCCAAAAATATTGTTTCCACACAAAGGCCTTTACAACTTTTGCACATGGACTTATTTGGACCATCCAAAATCAAAAGCTTTGGAGGTAATTACTATGGTCTAGTTATTGTAGATGACTATTCTTGATATACATGGACATTGTTTCTTGCTCATAAAAATGAAGCATATCATGCATTCAAGAAACTTGCTAAGATTATCCAAATTGAGCAAAATTCAGAAATTGCATCCATTAGAACCGATCATGGGGGAGAGTTTGAAAATCACTCTTTTGAAAAATTTTGCGAAAAACATGGTATCAATCACAATTTTTCAGCTCCTAGAACTCCACAACAAAATGGAGTTATTGAGAGGAAAAATAGATCCTTGGTAGAACTTGCTAGAACCATGTTAAGTGAAAATAATATTGCGAAATTCTTTTGGGCCGATGCGGTTAACACCGCTTGTCATGTCATGAATAGATGTTTAATAAGGCCTATTCTAAAGAAAACCCCCTATGAACTTTACAAGGGAAGAAAACCCAACATTTCATATTTTCACATATTTGGGTGTAAATGTTTTGTGCTCAATAATGGAAAGGATAATCTAGGAAAGTTTGATGCCAAATCTGATGAGGTAATCTTCCTAGGGTACTCTCAATCTAGTAAATCTTATAGAATATTCAACAAACGCACGAATACCATAGAAGAATCCATTCATGTTAAATTTGATGAAAATAGCCATAACCCTCTGAGAAAGGAAGATGTTGATGATCTTGTAGGTACTCTTCAAGAATTAACCTTAGATGACAAGGAAGGAGAAATCAAAGACACAAATGCAGCCAAACATGAGGAACCACAACAATGGATCACTTTGAAGAATCATCCCATGGACAACATCATAGGTGATATATCAAAAGGTGTAAGTACTCGTAATGTAATTTGAAATACATGCAATCATTTAGCCTTTGTATCGCAAATAGAACCCAAATGCATTAATGAAGCTATTATTGATGAACATTGGATGTTGGCCATGCAAGAAGAGCTAAATCAATTTGAAAGAAATAAAGTTTGGGAGCTTGTGCCAAGACCCAATGATCACCAAATAATAGGAACCAAATGGGTATTTAGGAATAAACTAGATGAAAATGGTATTATTACTAAGAACAAAGCTAGGCTAGTAGCTAAAGGCTATAATCAAGAAGAAGGCATTGATTATGAAGAGACATATGCACCCGTAGCTAGATTAGAAGCAATTAGACTACTATTAGCCTTCGCATGCTGTAGGGACTTCAAATTGTACCAAATGGATGTTAAAAGTGCTTTCTTGAATGGATACATTCAAGAGGAAGTATATGTTGATCAACCTCTAGGTTTTGAAAACCATCAATTTCCAAATCATGTTTTCAAATTGAAGAAAGCTTTGTATGGTTTAAAACAAGCTCCAAGAGCTTGGTATGAAAGGTTGAACAAATTTCTTTTAGAAAATCATTTGGAAAGAGGAAAGGTTGATACAACTTTATTCATAAAGCACAAAAAGAATAACATACTATTGGTACAAGTTTATGTTGATGATATAATATTTGGTGCCACTAATGAGTCAATGTGCAAGGAGTTTGCTAAGTTAATGTAGGAAGAATTCGAAATGTCCATGATGGGGGAACTCACTTTCTTCCTTGGACTTCAAATCAAGCAAACCAATGAAGGCACATTCATTAATCAATCCAAGTACTGCAAAGAACTACTTAGAAAATTCAACATGGACAAAGCAAATGATATTGCCACACCCATGGGCACTTCATGCTATTTGGACAAGGATGAGAAAGGTAAGGATGTTGAACTCACAAAATATAGAGGAATGATAGGATCCTTACTTTACTTAACCGCTAGTAGACCGGATATCATGTTTTCTGTGTGTATGTGTGCTAGATACCAGGCTTGTCCTAAAGAATCACATCTCACTGCAGTAAAAAGGATAATGAAATACTTAGTTGGGACTCAAAATGTTGGTTTATGGTACCCCAAAGGGGCTGAATGCACTTTAGTTGGCTACTCTGATTCAGACTTTGCAGGATGTAAACTTGATAGAAAAAGCACTAGCGGAACATGTCACTTGCTTGGTAGTTCCCTTATTTCTTGGCATAGCAAGAAACAAGTAAGTGTTGCGCTATCAACAGCTGAGGCAGAATATGTTGTAGCCGGTAGTTGTTGTGCTCAAATCCTTTAGATGAGACAACAACTTCTAGACTTTAGAGTTGTATTAGACCATGTGCCTCTTAAATGTGATAATACTAGTGCTATCAATATCTCAAAGAATCCTGTAATGCATTCTAGAACCAAACATATTGAGATTAGACATCATTTCATTAGAGACCATGTATTAAAGGGTGATTGTATACTTGAGCATGTTGAAACTTCTAGGCAACTAGCAGATATTTTCACCAAACCTTTAGCTAGGGAGCAATTCATTCACATTAGAAGAGAATTAGGAATCCTTGACATGAACAATTGTGTTTGAATGATAAGTATTTTGATAAACTCTTATTTTATAGCATGTCTTGAATGAGTTTATGTTCAATTGTGATATGATCCATTAAAACTCTAACACTCTTATGCAAAATCTGACAAAATTGGGCATTTTTACAGCATATAATCGATTACAAAGAGTATCATAATCGATTACTAAGCTCCTGTCTCGTTGATAATCGATTACGAATTGCCGTCTAATCGATTAATAAGCTTCTGTTTTATTGATAATCGATTACTCATTGATATCTAATCGATTACAAAGCCTCTGTTTCAGGTGCAAAATGTTTCCTCTTCCCAGTAATCGATTACCACACTACCACAATCAATTAGGACATTTCTGGTTCCTGACTAATCGATTACTAAACTCCCGTAATCGATTACCCTCTGTGAGAAACGATTCAAATTCCCCAGAAACAGTGATCTAATCGATTACCTAATCCTAGTAATCGATTAGCATCGGTACTGCAGAGTCAAAACGCATGTTTCCGAGGTCTGCTCGAATTCTCCACTCATTTAACTCATCTCCCTCCTTTCTAAACCTAATCCCTCTCTATAAATACCCCTCTCTTCACCCTCTCATCTCACACTAGCTCCTTCCTCTTCCTATCCCTCAAAGTTCTCAAGAACTCTCTTCCTCTCTTCATCTTTTTCTCTACATTCCTTGTCAATGGCTTCCTCCCGCACAGTCAAGAGAGCTAGGTCCTCCATGGCCCAAGCCAACAACCCCCTAGACTTCTCTAGGTTCTTCTCCTCTCCTAGAGACCTCTAAAATTTTGTCAACAATTTTTTTGAAAAGGATATCATGACTCCCCACTTCACCATTGCTGAAACCTTTGATAAGCATAGCCTCACCTTTTCCCAATGCCTCCACCACTACAACCTTTTTCCCTTCCTCACCCTTAAGGAAGAGCAATATTATCCTGAACTCATTCGAGTTTTCTACTGCAATCTCAAACTTGTAAATGGGATGGTCGAATCAAAGGTCAAAAATGTGACCATCAAGCTCACCAACGCCCAGTTTGCAGAAATCTCTATGCTGCCGCTTAACAATGCAGAGTTTGATGGAGGAGAACCTGAAGATGAATGGGGCTTCAATGCTCTAACCGTTCGTCAATCCTTGTGGAAAGCTGATCGACCAAGAAGCAATCACAAGCTGGTGGGACATCTGACCATGAATAACAGACTCCTACATTTTTTTCTGGTCAAGATGTTGGTGCCCCATGGTGGGAACTATGCTTTGGTGGAAGAGGATGACATCTTCTTAATGTGGGCTATGTTGAACCACAAAGAGATCAACTGGGTTCAATTGGTCAAGTTTCACATGCGCCACGCAAAGGACCAACAAAAGCTTCCATATGCCATTCTACTCACCAAAATCTTCAAACACTACGGAGTGGACTTGGCTGGAGAACTCTCGGAGAAGGTGCCTTCAAAAGCCTGCATTGGCACTCACCACCTAACCAAGATGGGTCTTGTTTTTCTAAACGGAGCATGGTACTCACGAATGGAAGGCTATCATGCCAACATTCCCTTTGAAGCTCCTGTTGATGATGAGCCCGTTCCTCTTCCTCCTCCTGCACCTCAAGCCTCTTCCTCCGCCCCTGCTGACCCATTTGCATCGCTCTATGCTCATCTTGACCGCCGCTTCGATCGCCTTGAAAATTCCCTTTAAGAATTTTCAATGACCGAGCAACAACATTTTGAGATGATGCAACAGCGTTATGAAGAGCTGTCCCATCAAGTCTCCGAACTTAGATTTTTCAATCCGGATAATTAGATCCATTTTCATGCTTTGGTTTAAGTTGTTCCATGTTCTTTTATGCAAATTTCCCTTCATGTAATTTCCTGCTTTTTGCAATTAAATAAAATTTTCATTCTGTGATATATATCTCTTTACTTGCATTTATTATTTTTCATGATTCCAAAGGGGGAGAAAAGAGAGAAAAGAGAGAAAATGTTCATATGTTCATCTGCATTTTCTAAAACTGGCTGATTAATAACAAGAGGACTAGTTATCTCTAAAGGCTAAGCATGAATTCTTTTTGATAGGGGAGATTTGTTAATGCTAAGAGATAAGAGACAATGATATTGTTAAGAGATAAAGATGCTGAATATTTGAAAAACTGGTTAAAGAAATTCTGCTATTTGAAACTATGATTAAGAGATAATGCAGCAGATATGTTTTTGTAAGAGATAGATTTAGAGATAAGTCTTTTGTTTAAAATTAACAACCCTCAAGAGATGAACATGGTTGTCATCATCAAAAAGGGGGAGAATGTGTTTGAATATGATTTTAGGATCAAGGATTTTGATAATGACAAAGGACTCTTGAAGAAACTCTTGGAAAACAAAGAAACAGCATCAGACTGCAAAAACCACGAAGATAATCGATTACACAAGGAGGTCTAATCGATTATGAAGCCTCTGTTTGTCAAGATAATCGATTACACAACACAACTAATCGATTAAGAAACCTCTGTTTTACAAGATAATCGATTATGAACCCAGGTCTAATCGATTAGATGGCCACTGTTTTGTTAACTAATTGATTGTAACATCAAGTAATCGATTACCAATTGTAAAATTGAATGAAGTGAATCAGGTGTTTAAGCTAATCGATTATGGGACATGAAATAATCGATTACCAAGCCACTGGAATGTCAATAATCGATTACAAGGAAGCAGTAATCGATTCCACAGCTGCGTGACCAAATTAAATGCATCAGGTACCTTATACAATCGATTACCAGGAATGAAGTAATCGACTATCAAGCCTTTGACTTAATGATAATCGATTACCATGGATTGGCTAATCGATTACAGCACGATCTAGAATGAAAAAATCAAGTTGTAATCGATTACAGCTCAAGGCATAATCGATTACGATAGTGGGAAAACACATATTAGTGGGAAACCAGCACATGTCTCCACCATTCCTTCAGACCCCCCACTATGTGCAACGGCTAGGAAGAAGAAAGACACTCCTCAAGCTCTCAAATGGCTCTATAAATTCAAGAGGAACTCAAGCACAAAATACACAACTAGAAGCTATCATTCTTCACTTGTTCTTGTGCTTAGTAAGCCATCTTTCTTGTATATTCTAATTTTAAATTTGTACATCCTCTCATTTTGAGAGTTAGAATTTGTGTGATCTTTCACCTGTACATCTACTCTATTAAGAGAGTTATTTCCTTGTAAACACTTCATCAAACACAAAGGCATTCCAATCAAAGTTTTTAAAACTCAATTCACCCCCCCTCTTGAGTATTGAGGCCACTTGAACAACACCAGTATGCCTTCTCCCAGACATTCAGAAAGCTAAAAAGGAAAATGTGAATAAGTGAAGAATATGGTTACCTAAGATGATAAAGAAAAGGATTGTAGAATGAACTTCAAGAAGCAAGCAGCAAACGTCTCCTTGAAATTTTTGGAGAGTTTCGTTAGGAAAGCAAGAGCAGGTGATTTCTGAATCCACTAAGTGTCCCTTTTATAGGTAGTGAAGAGTTTTGGTTACCAGTCCAAGGGTTGTGTCGTTTACGACCAAACACTATTCATGTTCAAAACGACATAGCCATTTCAGGCTCCAAGGCGCAAAAATAGTGTCGATTCGTCAAAAGGCCTCTTCGAAATGGGCCTAGAAATTTAAACTTCAGGCCCATAAAGCCCTAGGCGACGGTTACAGAGACACACGTTTTCAATGCAATAATGGCTCACCCACGTGTTAACAGCATTTATTGTCCAATCATGAGAAGCGCTTTGTGTGTAACAGCAGTCACTCGAATACCAAGGGTTTACAAGTTCTAAAAAACTTTCAGGATCTTCACACAATGAATCTCTGTCCAAATCCGTCGTCGGAACACTACAACAGCAGTGCCTTCGTTCACAGGACGGTTCCACAAGTGACAAGGTAGCACTGAACCAACGTGCATTCTGACAAGTATTTCTTGTATAGGCATACCGGTATCCAGGCCGTTCGCAGATAGTATAGCTTGTATGAGCAACTCCACCAGTCCCTCACACAAGCTAGGGGACAGATGATCCAATCTTGATACCGGTAAAAAAGAAAGTGTAACATGTCATCCGATCCATCAATGTTACCGATCCAACAGGTAAGACATCAGACTAACAAGACCGTATAGGTGCTCTCCCTATACCGGTAAGCCCATGTTGACACCTAGCATATCGGACCTAATACATTCTCTATATCAGAACAGTTATTAATCAATTATTAGTGGCTTTGGGAAGAATGCATCAACTCTAACTACCTATGATGGATATTTGCCTTCAAGAGACAGGCACGTTATCATGTAACCCATACTTGTTTCCCACGCTGATTAAATATATATATACGCCCATGCTCTGACAAGACAAAGAGGATATTCTCCACTCCCAAGTCTCATCTTTCGAGGCGAGTCAAGTTTGTTCCCTGGGATAATCAAACCCATCATTCTCCTTCACCTATAAATACAGCAAGAACACAAACAGAAAAAGGACTTTTGATATGAAACCCTTATCTTATACTATAACATTATATTTTCGCTGTCTTGATACTGACTCGAGCGTCAGAGTACTTTTGCAGGTGACACCATCTTTCACTCCCTCTCAAGGTGAAGGACTGGTGTGTAGGATCTCAAGGACGGCAAGACTGGTTTTCTCTCACTGAGAGATCGGATTATAATACCGGATACCCACTGTACGGGTGTACAAATATCCAAAACCTTTGACTTTTGTGGCTGGCCCCATACCGGATCTCTTGACCCCGGAAAGGGATAGTTCATCAACCTACAAAAAGACCTAGTCATCAAACCAAAATCTACAAGAACTCAATCACCTCTTTACGACATTTAATCAAACAATACGCAATCAATAATGTTACATTCACCACAAACTTTAAAAACAAACACCATTGATACCAAAAAATTTACCCACTTATTCTAAAAACAAAATGACGAAGTAAAGAAAAAAGAAATGCAAAGAAACACCAAAAATACTAATCTTACAAGTGAAGATAATGAAATAAGAAATGCAAAGAAACACCAAAAAGACTAATCTTACAAGTAAAGATTTAAACTATACTCACAAAAACAAAGTAAAATTCAAAATATCATGGAAAAAGGTAAAAAACACAAAAATAGAGCATGAGAAATGAAAGAGATGGAAGAGAAAGAAAAAGATATAAGAAACTTACTTGCGTTCGGAGACGGGAAAAATAGAAGAAGAAGAAGTAAAGAACTTGAAGAGATAGAGATTGGGGTTCACCACGAGTCGAGGAAGAGCTCTTTAAACAGAAGAAGAAATGTTTTTGATGAAATGAAATTGCCCGTTTTTGTTTAAAATCCTCTTTAATGACCTGTAACCGTTTAATCTCACTCAAGTGATCCAATCGCTTAAGCAAGGTTTAATTTTTTAAAAGTGAAAAGACGCGGATTCACTCAAGCGAGCTCGTATTCTCTTAAGTGAAATATATACAAAACCATGAGGTGTAAAATTCACTTAAGTGAGCTAAAGTTGCTTGAGTGAAATTTGGACAAAATCAAATTTTTTGGGTTCTCACTTAAGCGAGCTTTGGTTGCTTGAGCAAGTTAAAATATGAAGAAGCTCCCTATTTCCCAGTAAAGTTTCGCTTAGGTGAGTTAGGCACACTTAAGCAAAAATTGAACAGAAAGCTTTTTATGAAAATTCGCATAAGCGGTTCAATTTCACTTTAGCAAAATTCTTCTAGAACCAATTGGGATAGGACTCACTTAAGTGAGTTTAATTTCGCTTGGGCAAGTTTCACCTCTAATGCCTCCTGATGCAATTAATACATTCTCACTTAGGCTAGGTATCCTTGCTTAAGAGAATTTGTGACAATGTTATTTAAATGTTAACCTTGCTCAAGCGAGACAAATTCACTTGGGCGAAAATCTGATCTTAAGGCAACTCGCTTAGGTGATAGTGAGGTCGTTTGAGCGAATTTCTCAAATAAACTTTTAAAACAACTTTCTACAACTTCCACTTGAGCGACTAGGACCTTGCTTAAGCGAGTTATATGAAATTTTCTCAGATTCAACATGAACCTTTACCTTGCCTTTTACCTGGACAGCAGCTTCATTGTTCTTGACCATTTGCAAAATTTTGGACAACATTTGATCTTCAATTCCTGCTCCTATGTCATGATTCATTCAAATTCTTTTGCAACAATCTCTACATACAAGTTTAATCAATCAATCATTGACATAAGGCATGAAAATTTTCAATTTATCATAATCAAATAGCCAAATTTGAGATTTGTATAATTTTATGCCAAATTTATCAAGCAGAACACCACATTGCATAACTAATCACATGTGAAACAAAAACTTTCATATCATCACTTGGTATTCTAAACTTAACACTAAAATTGGCTGCACAATTCACATGTTTAACTTTGTATTCCTATCTCTTTTATCTAAACAACTCCTAATTATTCTTCCAATTCAATTTTCATTCTTCCAATCAAACTTCCATCATGCATAAACTTAAACATGAAAATTTCTATACAAAATGCATCTGAAAAATTGGGTTACCTCCCAAGAAGCGCTTGTTTTACGTCATTAGCTCGACACTTTTTTGAATTCATGGATCATGTAAGTGGATTAGCATTGCGAGTCTCTCTAATTCACCACCAACGTATGGTTTCTTATAAATTTTGGAGGAATCATATGCTTGCAATCTCTATTCCTCCAACTCTAAAATTTGTAACTTCCTTCTCTGTTTGAAGCCTTTGAATCAAAATTCAACATCTTAATTGCCTAATATGCTTTATGCTCCAACTCCACAGGTAAGTGGCAACTTTTACCATGGACCAAATGATAAGGTTTGAATCTTATAGGAGCTTTAAATGTTGTCCTGTTAGCCCATAATGCCTCATTTAACTTTATTGACCAGTCTTTTCTGCTATGGGATACAATCTTTTCAAGAATCTTCTTGATCTCCCTGTTTGAGACTTCAACTTGCCTATTGGCTTATGGATGATACGGAGAGGCAACTTTATGCATAACCCCATAATGTTTAAGGCATTTTTGGAGTTGACTGTTACAGAAATGAGAACCACCATTACTTATCAGAACTCTTGGTGTGCCAAACCTGTAAAATATGTTTATTTTAAAGAATTTGATAACAGTTTTAGCATCAGAGTTAGTGCAAGCAACAACTTTGACCAATTTTGTAACATAGTCTACTACAACCAAAACGTATTCATTTGAGAAGGATATAGGGAAGGGGCCAACAAAATCTATGCCCAAATAGTCAAATACTTCAACTTCCAAGATTAATGTTAATGGCATTTTATTTCTTTTGGAGATGCTTTCGGATCGTTGACAGGTATCACATTCTTGCACAAAAGTGTTGGCATTTTTAAACAAAGATGGCCAGTAGAATCTAAATTGGAGAACTTTGGCGGCTGTTCTTTCATCGTTAAAATGACCACCATAAGCAGAACTATGGCAATGCGACAGAATGCTTCTAGCCTTCTGCAGGGATACACACGTACACAAAACATTATCAAAACTAATTTTAAACAAGTAAAGGTTATCCCATACATATTGTTTGGTATCTCTCAAAAACCTTTTGTTCTATTATAAGGAGTAATCATCAGGAATCACCCCAGTGGCTTTGAAGTTTGCCATATCTGTAAACCATGGCCTTTCGTGGACCAATAATAACTTCTCATAAGGGAAGTCTTCTTATACCTCAGGATGTAACCTTATGACTTCTTTATTAACAAGCCTGGATTAATGATCAACAGTATAGTTCTCACTTCCCTTTTTGTCTTAAATAATCAAGTCAAACTCTTGAAGAAGAAGAATCCACCTGATTAGTCTAGGCTTTGAATCAAATTTATTCAGTAGGTACTTTAGAGCTACGTGATCTGTAAAAACAATTACTCTAGAACCAATTAAATACGATCTAAATTTTTTAAGACCATACACAACTGATAGTAATTCTTTTTCTGTAGTGACATAATTAATTTGAGCCTTATTTAAAACTTAACTAGCAGAGTGTATGGGATGAAAAATTTTAGATTTCCTTTGTCCTAAAACTACTCCTATAGCATAATCACTCGCATCACACATAAGTTCAAAATTAATTTTCTAATCAGAAGCAACTATGAGAGGAGCAGATATCAGCTTTTGCTTTAATAATCCAAATACAAATAAACAAGAATTATCAAAATGAAAAGAAGTATCTTTGTTCAACGATTTAATCATGGGTTTCACAATTTTGGAGAAATCTTTGATGAATCACCTATAGAAACCAGTATGCACTAAGAAACTTCTGACTCCTTTGACATTAACTGGTGGTGGTAACTTTGCAATGACTTTTACTTTAGCCTAATCTAATTCAATGCCCTTGCTTGAGATCTTGTGGCCAAGTACAATGCCTTCAGTAACCATAAAATGTCATTTTCCCCAGTTAAGCACTAAATTTGTCTCCATACAGCTCTCCAAGAAGAATCCACCTGATTAGTCTAGGCTTTGAATCAGATTTCTTCAGCAGGTACTTCAGAGCTGCATGAATTGTAAAAACAATTACTTTAGAATCAATTAAATATGATCTAAATTTTTCAAGACCATACACAACTGATAGTAATTCTTTTTCTATAGTGGCATAATTAATTTGAGCCTCATTAAAACATTACTAGCAGAGTGTATGGGATGAAAAATGTTAGGTTTCCTTTGTCCCAAAACTGCTCCTATAGCATAATCACCCGTATCAGACATGAGTTCAAAATTAATTTTCCAATCAGGAGCAACTATGATAAGAGCAGATATCAACTTTTGCTTCAATAATTCAAATGTAGATAAACAAGAATTATCAAAATGAAAAGAAGTATCTTTGTTCAACAAGTTAATCATGGGTTTGGCGATTTTGGATAAATCTTTGATGAATCACCTATAGAAACTAGCATGCTCTAAGAAACTTCTGACTTCTTTGACATTAACCGGTGGTGGTAACTTTGCAATGACTTCTGCTTTAGCCTAATCTAATTCAATAACCTTGCTTGAGATCTTATGGCCAAGTACAATGCCTTCAGTAACCATAAAATGGCATTTTCCCAGTTAAGTACTAAATTTGTCTCCATACACCTCTTCAAGACTGTATCCAAATTCTCCAAACAAAGATCAAATGATACGCCAAATACAGAAAAGTCATCCATGAAAACTTCAATGCCTTTTTCAAAGAGATTTGCAAAGATCGTAAACATGCATCTCTAAAAAATGGTTGGAGCTTTACAAAGTCCAAAAGGTATTTTTCTGTAAGCAAAAACACCAAAACGACATGTGAATGTTGTCTTTTCTTGATCTTCTAGGGCCACTACTATTCGGTTATAACCTAAATAACCATCCAGAAAACAATAATATGCCTGACCAGCCAACCTTTCTAGCATCTAATCCATGAATGGCAGTGGAAAATGATCCTTTCTTTTCACCTGATTGAGCTTGCTCTAGTCAATGCACATTCTCCACCAAGTCACAGTCCTGGTCAGAATTAGCTTATTCTTTTCATTCTTCATAAAAGTCATGCCTCCTTTCTTCGGAACAACTTGTACAGGACTGACCCAAGCACTATCTAAAATTGGATAGATCATTCATGCTTCTAACAATTTCAAAACTTCCTTTTTGACTACGTCTTTCATGGTTAGATTTAATCTCCTCTGAGGTTGTGCTACAGGTTTATATTCCTATTCCATAAAATTTTGGTGTATACAATAGGAAGGACTTAAACCTTTCAAGTATTGTAATGTCCATCCAATTGCTCCTTCATTTTTCTTAAGCACAGCAATCAATTGCCCTTTCTTTGACTGAGACAAGTTGTTACTAATTACAACTGGCTTTTGTCCTTAATCATCCAAGAAATCATATTTGAAATGTGAAGGCAAGTCTTTTAACTCCAGCTTCTGAATTTCAATTTATTTCTTTTTAGGAAGTTTCTCCAAGAATTTCTCATTAAGAGGAATTGATTTACCAACACCAAAATTTTGTAGAATCTCCTCTATTTCCTTAGCTTCATTATCATCAAGCTCCTCAATAGCACACACAAGAGCTTTTTCAAGAATGCTTGAACTATTCAACTTGTTAACTTCCTTCTGAACCACTTTATCTTCTACATCAATTCTATAACTACTCTTTTTATCTGCTGGGTATTTCATAGCTTTAAAACATTAAAGTTCACCTCCTCATCCTAAACTCTCACTTTTAATTTTCCATTATCCACATCAATAATTACATTGGCAGTTTTCATGAAAGGTTTTCCCAAGATCAGAGGTACCTCAGAGTCCTCTTCTATATCCATAATTACAAAGTCCACGAGAAACACAAACTTATCTACCCTTACCAAGACATCTTCTACAACTCCATAAGGAAACTTCATCGACCTGTGTGCCAACTGTAAAGTCATTCTTGTTCACCTTATCCCCAGATCTCCGATCCTTTTTAGCATGGATAATGACATCAAATTGATACTGGCACCAAGGTCCAACAAAGCCTTTCCCATTAGTAGAGCACCATGGATAATGACATCAAATTAAAACATTAAAAATAATGTAGTACTAGGGTGTGAGCCTAGGTCGTCTCTCGAGGATCAACATAAAAATTTAGGAAAATCAAGTTTAAAATAATTTTAACAAACATAAATTCAACAAACATACAAATATATTTGGGGGGTTTGGTTTGGTTGTCACAGTAAAATTTAAAATAGAATAAATATAAGACTTAGAACGAATAAATAACAAGCGACTGATTTTCTTGGAGTATTATAATTGGATTTATCCTTGGTTCACAAAAGATGATTCGTACACTTTCATTACTGTTGATTTCTTAGCTCAATTTGAATTAATCAACTAAGCATCTTTTTCAATTCACAATTCCTTTACTTACATTCAAACTGAATGAACATATTAATCAAGCATCCTAATTAAGCAAAAGGAGTCAAGATCGTAAAATCTAGGAATCATTGAGCATACACAAAAACATCGCCTACATATATAATCTATTCTTATATTATGGAATTAAGCAAACCATAATAATTCAAAGTGATTATGAAAATATTCATTAAGCATGCATACTTCCTTAATCCATTTTAATGAAATCCTTATTCTATTCCATTTGTATAATTAAACCGATTAAGCATACAAATTTAATTAAACAGAATGAAATTTAAACAAGTAGAGTAAGATTATAAAGAAATCAATAATAATAAAATAGTTTTATATTAAAAACAGAAACCTCAAAATCATATTACAATAATCTCCAAGAAAATCAATCAAGGAGTTTTATCCCTCCATAATCCAAACAAACTAAAAATAAGAAAGATCGAACCCGGAATATACAGAAGAGAAAGAGAAAATTCCTCTAGAGGCCTTGTGCCTCTGTTGCTTCCAATTGATGCTGGAGGAATGATGTAAAGGTGCGTAGAATGCTTCAATTCTTCTTCTATATATAGGCCTAGAAAACAACCAACGAGCATGGAACGAGCATGGAGCGTTGTAAGTAGATCTCCTTTTGCGTAATGCTTCAATTTTAAATTTCTCAATGCAATGCAAGGCTGTTTCCACTAAAAGAATCGCTTCATAATTGATTCTGAATCATTTCATTTAAGCCAAATTTGAATGAATCAGTGATATGAATCGATTCAGAAGGTGATTTTGGCCATTAAACTGCACATGAATTGATTCATTTATGATATGAATCGATTCAACGCCTTCAATTTCATGTTTCTGGAGGTGAAATCACGTGTGAATCGATTCAACCTTTATGTGAATTGACTCAGGGTCTGGTTTTCCAATTACTGGGCATTGTAAAACGCATGAATCGATTCATGCTTGGTGTGAATCGATTCATGGCTTATTTTTTTCACTTCCTGGGTGCTTTAAAACGAATGAATCAATTCATGCTTTGTGTGAATCGATTCATGGACCTGTTATACTATTTGTTCATGCTTTCTGGACACTTTCTTGAGGTGCGATGACTTTGGCTTCTTCCTCTTGATCCTTATACAAGTGATGATCATTTTTCTTTTATTTTTAATCCTTGTAGTGGCCTTTCATGTATTCATCAATTTGCTTGTCATCAAATGCATTTAATCCTTGCCCCTAATTCATTTTAAAATTAAATATTAAATAAAAATCAAATTATGAAAATGGGTTAAAATGCATTATATTATAGAATAATTGGTGGCAAATGATACACATTTAAAGTGAGGAATTAGGGATAAAATATGCATTATCAAAATAAAAACAAGTCTTACAATTTATTGAAAACATTAAGTTAGAAAACAGTAAACACAAAGAACTGGCATGCTTGTCATGAAATCTTAAGAATATATAGAGAAACAAGAGTTATCTAACGTGTAGAATACAGAGCATCAAGATATGTATGAAAATCATCCAAATAGTTAGTCATGTGAGAATTAAATCAAACTGAAAAGAAAATCATACGTGAGAGAACCTCATAAGACATTTCCTAAAAAATAAACACTCCTCTAAATTGGGTAAATTTCTTAATTTCATAGTCAACACAATTGCAAGTATAGATCGACAGGGCTTTTTAGGGTTGTAATGTGGCCAGGGTAAAATAGTGTGATAAAAATTTGGAAATTAGTTTCATATGCAAAAAAGAATGATAGAGAAATTAATTTAATAGGCAAACAGTGAGCGTAAAATATTTGTTCAATCATATTTGGTCGCAAACTTTCTCAGTAATTCCTTTTTTTAATTTAATTGAAGAACAGGTAAAACCAAGAGTTGTGACCCTTGTTAGCACACCCCCACACTTATTTGAATGCCCAATTTTGAATTAATTTTAGAGTTCCAAGATATTCCTTAAGGCATGGACATTTTTGGTTTTTCATCCAAGGCTTGTTTTGATCTGCAATAAAGAAATGGTTAAATAGGCTCAAAGAGGCTAGCAAAGGATGATTTATTCATGGTAGGCTTATGTGGCTAGTGGCTTAATTGAACAAAATGCCTGTGTCATTTCAAATACATGCATATGAGTTTCAAGTGTCATCAAGAAATAAGACAAAGAGTGGGATGTAAGCATTCAGGAATAAATCACACATGAAAGAATTAAGATGGTGTAAAGTGATACATCAAATTTTAAGGCTCAAAAATCTCACAAGGCATAATTCCATCATATATGATCATCTCTCAATTATTATGTCATTCTTAACACACCAAAATTGCTTGAGTTCAAATCATAACATATTATGAAGCTCATGCATATCCTAAAATTCCAATAAAACATACCATTTTAAATAAAAACACAATTTTATTTTTTTATCTTTTTATTTTTTTAAAAGCAAAAAAATAGTCACACAAAAAAACAGTCATAAATCATACAATTAACCCATAAAGAAATCCCACCCCCACACTTAAATCATACATTGTCCTCAATGTAAAACAAAGCATACAAAAATGGACAAGAGAATGAACAAGTAAAGAGATGGTAAGAAAACTCCCTCATCAAGGGGGGTCAAAAAGTGGTTCCTCCAAAGCAAGCTCCTCCATTGTAGCATTTGTAAGTGAAAAGTTTTCATGGAATCGCTTCAAGCGTTGTCCATTAACCTGAAAGCTCTTGTTGGAGGTCTCATTTCTTATTTCTATGGCTCTATAGGGAAATACATTAGTTACTATGAAAGGTCCTTCCCATTTTGAGTGTAGTTTTCCGGCCATCAGTTTTAACCGGGAATTAAACAGTAGCACTTTCTGTCCGACACTAATCTCCTTTCTAGATATTGATTTATAATGGAATTTCCTTGTTTTCTCTTTATAAAACTTTGAATTCTCATAAGTTGCCAAACGAATCTCATCAAGCTTATTCAATTGTAATTTCCTTTCCTTTCCTGCTTGATCAAGTGCTAAGTTGCAAGTTTTCTTAGCCAGTAAGCACGATGCTCAATCTCTACTAGAAGATGACATGCCTTACCAAAAACAACTCTATAGGGAGACATTCCTATAGTTGCCTTAAAAGTTATTCTATGTGCCTAAAGAGCATCATCCAGTTTCTTGCTCCAAATTTTTTTGTTAGGCTGTACTATCTTCTCCAGGATCCTCTTGATTTCTCTGTTGGAGACTTTTTCCTACCCATTGGTTTGGGGGTGATATGGAGTAGAGACTCTATGAATAACCCCATACTTCCTGAGCATAGCTTGCATGGTCCTGTTGTAAAAGTGTGTTCCCTGATCACTAATGATTATTCTCGGGATGCCAAACTTGTAAAAAATTTGAGATCTAACAAAATCCATAACAACCTGAGCATCATTAGTTCTGGTGGCTTTAGCTTCCACCCATTCAGAAACATAATCCACAGCCAATAAAATGTAAGTAAAACCAAAGGATGGAGGAAATTGACCCATAAAATCAATGTCCCAAACATCAAATACTTCACAAACTAACATAGGTTGTTGAGGTATTTGTTTTCGCCATGTGATTGCATTACTAGCTCTTTGGCATTCCTCACAAGTGTTACAAGTTCTCCATGCATCCTTAAAACTGACGGGCCAGTATAAAGTAGAACCCAACACCTTCCTTGTTATTCTTTGTGGACCAAAATATCCACCAACTAGTGAAAATGGCAGAATCGGAGCACTAATTCTATCTCATGATCTAGAATGCATTTTTAAATAACCTAGTCACTACACAACTTCCACAAATAGGGGTCATCCCATATATAATATTTTACATCACTTTTTAATTTTTAAATTTGGTTTCTAGATACATATGGTGGAAAAATAGAAGCAACAAGATAATTAACAATGTTAGCAAACCAGGGTGTAACAAAAGAGTTAGAAATATTCATGAGTTGCTCATCGAGAAAATGATCTCGAATAGGCGAGGAATTAGGAGGTTTCTTAATTTTGCTTAAATGGTCTGCCACCAAGTCTTGTGTTCCACTTCTTTCATGAATTTCCAAGTCAAACTCTTGGAGCAAGAGCATCCAATGAATTAACCTTGGCTTGGATTCACCTTTCTTCAACAAGTACTTCAGAGCTGCATGGTCAGTAAAGACAACTACCCAAGAACCGAGTAGGTAAGATCTAAACTTATCTAATGCAAAAACAATAGCCAAGAGCTCTTTTTTAGTGGTGGTGTAATTTATCTGGGTAGCATTTAAAGTACTAGATGCATAGTAGATGACCCTAGGCTATTTGTCAATCTTCTAACTAAGGAAAACTCCCAATGCATAAATAGAAGCATCACACATCAATTCAAATGGAGCTGTCTAATCAAGTGCTTGGATTATGGGAGTAGTGGTCAATGCTTTCTTGAGGCAATCAAAAGCCTCCTTGCACTTTTCATCAAACTCAACTACCATATCCTTTTGTAGTAGATTGGATAGTGTTCGGGCCTTTTTACTGAAATCCTTAATGAATCTTCTGTAGAAACCTGCATGACCAAGAAAAGAATAAACCTTTCGTACGCAAGAGGGGTAAGGTAAGTGTGATACAACTTTTATCTTGGTAGGGTCTACCTCAATTTCTTTCTCAGAGATTGCATGCCCTAAAACTGTTCCTTGTTCTACCATAAAATGACATTTTTCATAGTTCAAGACAAGGTTAGTTTCAATACATCTGTTTAAAACTTTATCCAAACTATCAAGGCATACATCAAAAGAAGATCCATAAACAGTGAAATCATTTATAAACACCTCTATGTAATTTTCAATGAAATCATGGAAAATAGTTATAATATATCACTGAAAAGTACCAGGGGTGTTGCATAGGCCAAAGGGTATCCTCCTATAAGAAAATGTGCCAAAGGAATAGGTGAATATGGTCTTTTCTTGATCCTCAGGTGCAATGTGAATCTCAAAATATCTAGAGAATCCATCAAGAAAACAGTAGTGAGACTTACCTGCGAGACGTTCAAGCATTTGATCAATGAAGGGTAAAGGAAAATGGCCCTTCTTAGTTGCTTAGTTCAGTCTCCTGTAATCAATATAGACTCTCTAATTGTTCTGTACTATGGTAGGGATCAATTCATCCTTCTCATTTTTCACCACTGAGATTCCCATTTTCTTAGGAACTACTTGTATCGGACTCGCCTATTGGCTGTAAGAGATAGGGTAAATAATTCCTGCTTGTAGAAGCTTGGTAATCTCTTTCGTAACAACATCAAGGATTATTGGGTTGAGTCTTCTTTGGGCCTGTCTTACTGACTTAGCATTTTCCTCTAGAAATATCCTATGTATGCACATAGATGGGCTAATTCTAGGGATATCTGCCAACGTCTAGCTTGTAGCCTTCTTATGCCTTTTCAGAAATTGTAGTGATTTTTTTTCTTGATTTTCATCAAGAGATGTGGAAATTATCACTGGGAGCTGTTCATCATCCCCTAAGTATAAATACTTGAGGTTCTCAGGTGGGGGTTTCAACTCCAATTTGGGTGCCTACAAAACAGATGGAACTAATGAAGTAGATTTGGATTCTTGTGCTTGAACCTCAATAATTTTGTTAGAGTCTTCTTGAAATCCTACACTCAGGTTAGTGCATTCTAGCTCCTTATGGTTAACAGGCATATCTAGAGACTCTGAATCAACATATATGTATGTATCAATTTTAGCACAAATATCATAACTTTCAGAATAATTTCATGTAAAACAATTGTATGAATCATCCATGCATTCCAAATGAACATTTTAAGAGGTATCAAAAAGATATTCACAAATCAATTTATCTATAATGTGAATATAAAAAACAGAATGATTTTCATATGGGTGTTTCATAGCATCAAGAATATTGAATTGAACTCTAGTGTCACTAAATTCCATAGAGAAAGTTCCAGCATGGAGATCTATTTTGGTTTAGGCTGTTTTTAAAAATGGTCTTCCCAAAATTATAGGAACAGGAATGTCAGACACACCTTCTTCCATATCAAGTATGAAAAAGTCAGCTGGAAAAACAAGTTAATTTACCTTAACCAAAACATCCTCTATGACTCCTACAGGGTAAGCAGTACTTCTATTTACTAACTGAATCACTACACAATTGATTATAATTCCAAGGGATAGAGATTTGAAAACAGACATAGCCATAACATTTATTGAAGCTCCTAAATCTAACATGGCATTTTCAAATTTGTTATTGCCTATGATGCAAGGTATAGTGAACGTACCTGGATTTTTATATTTTTCAAGAATGTTGGGGACTTTCTTACTTAGCAGTGCTGATACATTTCTTCCCATGCTTATCCTCTCATTGCCCTTGAGTCTTCTTTTGTTAGATCACAACTCCTTTAGAAATTTGGCATACTTTGGTATTTCTTGATTGCATCAAGAAAAGGTATATTCACTTTTATTCTCCTAAAAGTATCCAAAATTTCCTTATCCACTTCTTTCATCTTCTTACTTGGAATTGCTTTTGGTGGAAATGGAAAAGGGATTTGAGGTGGAGATATTTCAGACTTTCTTGTGCTTGAAGAGGGTACATCATTCTCAACCATTGCAGGCTTAGTGGTTTGCTGTTCAGGTTCCTTGGGTATGGGTGCCTCAAGATTCTTACCCGATCTTAACTGAATTGCGCTCACATTCCTTGGATTTGCAGCTAGTTGAGATGGTAATTTGTCAGAATTCTAAGACTGTAATTGGTTCAATCATGAAGCCAACTGCCCAATTTGATTTCTTAAGTTCTGGATGGTAGCATTATTTCTCTACTGATATTCCAAATTCCGTGTAGCCATTTGTTTTACCAGTTCTTCCAAAGAAGGGCCATTTATGGATGGTTGAGGTATTGGCTTTTGGAAGGTTAGTGTATGGTTTTGAAATAAGGGTTGAGGATTTTGTTATTGGTTTCCCCATCTCAGGTTTGGATGATTCCTCCACCCTGGGTTGTATCTGTTGGTTGAAAGGTCATGGTTCTATTGCTGTTATGGAGGTCTATTATGGTATATGTTGGCTACATAGGTTTGGGGATTATCATCATTTTTCTCTTGTAGAGAAGGACAATAATCAATGAGGTGTTCTTGTGAAGTGCAAATACCACACACTTTAGCAGTCATGAATTTTTGATTAACTACCAATTGTGTGACTAAAGTGGTGAGAGCGTCAAGCTTGCTCTCCAGTTTAATTCCAGATGCACTAGAATTTGAATCATACACATTTTTAAAAGCATTATTTCTTACAATGAATTATTGGGAATGAGATGCCATCTTCTCAATTAAGTTCCTTGCTGCAGCGGCGATCACGTCTCCCAAAGCTCCTTCACTTGCTGCATCTAACATGTTGCGATCAATGTGGTGTAGACCTTCATAAATGTATTGAAGAAGAAGTTTTTTAGAAATTTAATGGTGAGGGAAACTTGCATAGAGTTTCTTTAATCTCTCCCAATACTCATAAAGGCTTTCCCTAAAGAGTTGCCTGATTCTAGATATGTCCTTTCAGATTGCAGTAGTTCTAGAGGTAGGAAAGAAATTTTCCTAGAACATTTTCTTCAAGTCATCCCAACTTGTGATTAATCTTGGAGCAAGGTAGTAGAGACAATCCTTAACAACACCTTCTAGAGAATGAGGAAACACGTTTAGATACACATGATCCTCTCGAACAGTTTGAGGCTTTATTGTGGAACATACAATGTGGAATTCTTTGAGATGTTTGTGTGGATCTTCACCCGCAAGGCCATGAAATTTTTGCAACAAGTGTATAAGTCCGATTTTAAGCACAAAAGAGACATCCTCTTTAGGATATTGAATACAAAGCTTTCGTAAGTGAATTCGGGTGGAGCTAGTTCCCTAAGAGTTATTTTATGAGGTACTTGTCCAACCATATCAAAAACATTAGTAGTAATATTTTTGGCTTTTCTAACTAATCTATAAAACATCCTATCTATTTCAGGATCAAATGAACATAAATGCCCAAAAGTTGTTCTAGTCATACATACCATACAACAATGTATTTCATGATCACGAGCAATGCATCACAAGAATCCCAAATCATGCAATAAAATAAAACAGATAAAATTTTTTGAAATTTTTTTATTAAAAACATTATTTTAAAACAAGAATTTTTCTTAAGATCATTGATCCCCGGCTACAGCGCAAGAATTTGACATGGACTGTCGTGGTCGGTCAAATTGAAACATTAAAAATAATGTAGTACTAGGGTATGAGCCTAGGTCGTCTCTCGAGGATTAACACAAAAATTTAGGAAAATCAAGTTTAAAATAATTTTAACAAATAGAAATTCAACAAACATACAAATATATTTGGGGGGGTTTGGTTTGGTTGTCACAGTAAAATTTAAAACAGAATAAATATAAGACTTAAAACAAATAAATAACAAGCGACTGGTTTTCTTAGAGTATTGTAATTGAATTTATCCTTGGTTCATAAAAGATAATTCATACACTTTCGTTACTGTTGATTTCTTAGCTCAATTTGAATTAATCAACTAGGCGTCTTTTTCAATTCACAATTCCTTAACTTACATTCAAACTGAATGAACATATTAATCAAGTATCCTAATTAAGCAAAAGGAGTTAAGATCGTAAAATCTAGGAATCATTGAGCATACACAAGAACATCGTCTACATATATAATCTATTATCATATAATGGAATTAAGCAAACCATAATAATTAAAAGTGATTATGAAAATATTTATTAAGCATGCATACTACCTTAATCCATTTTAATGAAAATCTTATTCTATTCCATTTGTATAATTAAATCGATTAAGCAAACAAATTTAATTAAATGGAATGGAATTCAAACAAGTAAAGTAAGATTATGAAGAAATCAACAACAATAAAAGAGTACTATATTAAAAACAAAAACCTCAAAATCATATTACAATAATCTCCAAGAAAATCAATCTAGGGTTTTTAGCCTTCCATAATCAAAACAAACTAAAAATAAGAAAGATCGAACCCGTAATATACAGAAGAGGAAGAGAGAATTTCCTCCAGAGGCTTTATGCCTCTGTTTCTCCCAATTGATGTTGGAGGAACGATGTGTAGATGTATAGAATGCTTCAATTCTTCTTCTATTTATAGGCCTTGAAAACAACCAACGAGCATGGAACGAGCATGGAGCATTGCAAATGGATCCCCTTTCTGCATAGTGCTTCAATTTTAAAATTCTCAATGCGATGCAAGGCTGTTTCCACTAAAAGAATCGTTTCATAATTGATTCTGAATCGATTCATTTAAGCCAAATTTGAATGAATCAGTGATATGAATCGATTCAGAAGGTGATTTTGGCCATTAAACTGCGCATGAATCGATTCATTTATGATATGAATTGATTCAAAGCCTTCAATTTCATGTTTCTAGGGGTGAAATCACATGTGAATCGATTCAACCTTTATGTGAATCGATTCAGGGACTTGTTTTTCCAATTACTGGGCATTGCAAAACGTATGAATCGATTCATGCTTGGTGTGAATCGATTCATGGCTTATTTTTTTCAATTACTGGGTGCTTTAAAACGCATTAATCGATTCATGTTTTGTGTGAATCAATTCATGGACCTATTATGTTATTTGTTCATGCTTTCTGGACACTTTCTTGAGGTGTAATGACTTTGGCTTCTTCCTCTTGATCCTTATGCAATTGATGATCATTTTTCTTTTATTTTTAATCCTTGTAGTGGCCTTTCATGTATTCATCAATTTGCTTGTCATCAAATGCATTTAATCCTTGCCCCTAATTTATTTTAAAATTAAATATCATATATAACTTAAATATCATCTTTTCTTCTTTGACAACAGGTCCTTCATAAACTTTGCATAGGTAGACATTTGCTCCAAAGCCCCCATAAATGGAACATTAATCTGTAATCTCTTGAAAATGTCCATGAAACAAGCAAATTGCCTTTCTTTATCACGCTTTAAAGGATTTTTGGGTAAGATATACTCTTCAGTTATGACAATGTATCATTAGCTTTCTCCTTAACTTTCTCAAACTCTTTTTTTTTCTCTTTTTCACTCTTTTCTTTATTTACAATCTCTTTTTCTTTATTCTTTTCTGTCATTTTTTCTTTTTCATTCAACTCAACTCCCACAGTTTTACCACTTCACATAGTCATCACTTTACAATGCTCTTTTGGGTTTGGCTAAGTGTTTGCTCCATACTGAGATCCTTTTTGTTCAGCAATTTGACGTGCTAACTGTCCCACCTAATTTTCAAGATTTCTAATGGATGCCTCAGTATTTTTCTGGTTGGTAAGTGAAGCCTGCATAAACTTTTCCAATGTATTGAAGTCTTTTTATGCAAGGAAGGATAATTATGCTGGTAGTTTGGTCTATTAGATGAACCGACTTCTTGTTTCCATCCTCCTTGGTTCTGGTTGTTTCTCCAGCCCTGAAATGGTTGGTTAGAATAATTAGACTTAAAATTACCCTGCCTGGGCTGATTTCCTATGTAATACACAACTTCATTTGGAGAACCACAATGTCTATTAGCATGTTCACCTCCACAGAAATCATATCTCAATGGCAACTGCTGCTACATAGTAGAAGAAGAATGCACAACATGTAATTATTGAGGTAACTTAGCCATTTACTGTGTCAATGCTTCCATCTGCTGAGTTAGGATTTTCTTCTGGACAAGAATTGCATCAGTGGTATTTAGATCAAGAATTCCTTTTTTCTGGACCTGATGACGATTATGCTGAGCCTGATAATCTGTAGAAGACAAGGCTTCAACAATTTTGGTTGCTTGATCAGCATCAACTATCATTATAGTACTTCCTTCTGCCACACCACAGATCATCTTAGTATCCGCTCTTAATCTATTATAAAAGATTTTCAACTAGGCTATGTCTTCAAAACCATGGTAGGGACATTCTCTCAGCAATGATTTAAATCGGTCTCAAGCTTCAAAGAAAGGTTCTTTTGCTCCCTGTCTAAAGGTAGAAATATCTGATTTTGCCTTTATAAACTGGGATGGAAGAAAGAATCTCTATAAGAATTTCTCTTCCATATTTGACCAGTTATTCAAACTTTGGTTTGGATAAGATTGCAACCATTACTTGGCTTTTCCTGTTAAAGAAAAAAGGAATAATCGTAAGTATGTAGCTTCTAAATTAACTGGTTCAAAACCTATAGTACCAACAAACTCATAGAATATTGATAAATGAGTGTATGGATCTTCATGTGACAACCTTGTGAATCGATGTGCACTTATAAGACTCAGAAAAACTAGGTTCTTTTCCAAAGCCCTTGTTGTCTATGGAATGACAATGCTAGAAAAGTATCTGGGACCCTGTTGATTAGCATAATCTCCCAGTGTTCTCCTTGGAGGATTTTGATTGTTGTTTCCTTTTGCCATTTTCTCAGCTTCTTCTTTTGTAGATGATTCTGGAATAAGTGTAGAAAAGGATTGTCCTGACTCTTACTGCTGCTTTTCCTTTACTTTACCCTTGTTTTTCCTCAGAGATTTTTCAAGTTCAAGATTAAATTCCAGTTGATCTTTAGATCCCTGACTTCTTAATAACATATAGAAAAACTACTACGGCAAGCGTCAGTATAACAAAAGATCAAGTAACAATGATAATTATAATATTCACAATATTCACAATGCCTAAAGATATGAAATCAGATTTGTCAAAATCACACCGCTCCCTGTTGGTGACGCCAAAACTTGATAAATTTTTCTTGTGATGGAATAGCGGCAAGTTTTTCATGTCGTAGTGTAGTATATTAAAGTGTCGTGCCAATGAAAAGTGGTGTTTCAACAACATAATTTTATATGGTCTAGGCAAGAAATAAAGTTTTGATTCATTTTATATGATTTAACTAAAAGTCTAAAGAGAACTTTGAGCATTAAATAAAATAAAGCAAGTAATGACAAGTATGAAGATCAAATGAGAGAAAGTGGGATTGGATTCATCTAGCACCTCCTAATGTACAAAATATACATGAATATAATCAGCTTTCAAACTATTGATTTTTACGTCACAATCTTAAATCATTCGTGTCGATTCCTTGACTGCGAAATCCATAAGAATATTTCCAAACCATTGATCCCTCAATCAATTTACAAATATTCCAGCCTTACACCCGATTGTTTCGACGTTCATTGCCTTGAATATTATTCCTAATAATCAACAACGATGAGCGTTCCATCCAAGTCAGTTTTCAAAAGGTATTTTCCCATAACTAGAGAAAACTATGATCAAGAAGCTAGTGATCAAGTGGATTCAAGAATTAAGATCAGAATGGAAAATAAAAACCAATAGAACGATTACCAAATATATAAATATATAAACACAATACGTTGGGTTCGAGTTGATTACATCCAATCCCTACGAAAAGATTAGCTACTCATGTTATCTATACAAACCCAAGATGATTAGAGAAGAAAACATGGAAAAAAATAGTCTTCAAGTGTTTCTATAAGCCTTAGAAGGAAAAGAAAATCTAATTCTACGTGATCTCTCAAAATTTTTGAAGTTTTCTTTATATATTACCTGTCTCGCTTAAGCTAGAGTTAGATCGCTTAAGCGAGCCAGGTTTCTTTACCCCGAAGAAAGCCTTTTAATCTTGTTATTCCCTTGCAGACTCGCCTGGATAAGTAGCTCGCTCAAGCAAGTGTACTCCCCTGATTTTGCTCCTTAGCATCAGTTTCTGGATAAATTTCTATCAAGCCAATGCTCTTTCACTCAAGCGAGTCCTTTTCAATTGCTCTCTTGAGAATTCTCGCTTAAGCGAGCAGAGACTCGCTCAAGTGAGTTCTTCACTAATGTTTTTTATTCTGTTCTGCCTAAGACTCGCTCAAGCGACGCTATCATCTGCTTGAGCGAGTGGGTCGCTCAAGCTAATTTCAAGCTCGCTTAAGCGAGTTCTTCTGAAATTGGCGTTTTCTTGCATGTTCAAGGGGATTTCTAAGTGTTGTACCTTCCTTCTTCTCTTCTTAATTCCTAATCACCTATAATTGCATAAAATATGGAATAAAAGTCTCAAAAACACATATGATCAAAGATTTATCTAGAATCGCACATTTAATCAATTTAACTTATCATTTCCTCTAGATTTCATTATTTCTTAACAAAACGATGCTCAAATCAACTCAAAATATATCTAAAATTTGAGCATTATCAACATATGAGTGTTTCTTTCTTGCCATCATGGATCATGTCAAATCCATAATTATATTTCATTTCATCACAAAAGAACAATTATACAAAAATCATGAATCAAGAGGTCTTTGCAAGGTTGTAATGGGGTTAGGCTAGAGAAGAAAATCATGGTTTTACTGAGAATTCAAAGAGCATGCTAAGAGGAAGATTATGATTTACATTATACATTTTTAACTATCCTTCAATACAAATACTCCTTCAAACTCTACATTTTATTCTTTTTTATTTTTCTTCTTTTTCTTTCTTGCCTTTGTTTATGATGAATCCCTCTTCTTTATTTGTTAAGAGATTTTTTATTTAGGGATTCTTTTTCTTTTTCATCTTCACAGTTCTCAGCCTCATACTTATTCCTTTACCTGATAAGCCAAAAATATTTAACCCTTCATATACAAGCATTATCGTTATTTTTTCCTTTAACATGCTATATGGGTAGGAAATAAATCATAAACATGCTTCGGATAAGGTTTTTGAACAAAACGTTTTTTAGCCCAAAGGGTTTAAGAACAAAATGGGATTTTTTTATGTATGGTCAGCTTTTTGGCTCTAGTTTTACCCTAGATCTAACAAAATTGCCTCTATCCTATCCAAGCTTATCTACACAATTCCTGTTATCAGAAAATTATGAAATAACAATGGGACACAATCAATGGGACTCTCGGTATTTATTTTTCACTCACCTTCCGGGTTAAAAGGCTTGATTTCTTAATTTAAACAAAAAAAGATTCAAACAACTAATATGATATTTCACAAACCTGGAATTCACTTTATGTCAATTAAATTCATCTATAATGTTGTATTTTTCAAAATATAGTATTTTCTTACTCATTTCTCATTCAAGTACTGATTTTAATCCAACCTTAATCATCTTGTTACTTTTCAAAATATTTATGTGCCTATATATAAAAGAACTAGTAGATAACGTAACTTCAAAATATAACTAAAATCCAAAAGAAAATATATCCAGTAAAGGAAAATGTAACGTAACGTGCTGAAGTAAAAACTAAAGTAAACTACGCATAAACGTAAAAAAACTAAACCACTCATGGATCCACATCCTGATGATCCTCAACTAGTATATCGCTGACTACTCTGTCTAGCTGGGCCACAAACTCTCGATCCTCAAAACCAGCTACTCCTATATCATGCTCCTCAGCTGCTCCACTATCAACTAGTATAACTGGGTCTGCCTCAGCTTCTCCAATGTCAGCTGGCTCTGCTACCTGTGTATCCCTCTCCTCTGTACGTGCTACAGGTGCTTCAGATGGTGCCACTATCTCTGGTGCAGATGCTGATGCTAAAGGGCCATCTCCTTCGATAAAATAAGACTATCCCCAGGCCAAGCCATAGAGGCCTCAAACTCAAAGGGGCACCGAAGGGTAGTAGAGGGAATGCCAAAGTACAAACCCCTATACAGATGAAGGATAACTTTGTAGAGAGAAGTCAGCTACTTCTGAACATTGATCAAGTGGGCCAGAAGAGTAGGATCTATAGGAGGAACCGCTGGGATGGGTCCTAAAAGTGGTGTAAAAACTGGTTGGGGTGGTGGTGGTGGCTACTGAGGTAGTGATGAAGGTGGTGGTGGTGGTGCTTCTGGCCAACTGGGTGCTGGTGCAGTATAGTACTGTGAAATAAATAGTAAGAATAGATGGTCGAATGGGTCTGGTGGGATGGACCTCAATACCATGTATTGTACAGAAACCAGTAATAAAGGCAGGGAACCCCAAACTTCCCTTCACCTTGTGCCCCATGGCTGAGGTCTTCACTTCCATCTTGGCAAACTTATGAATTTCATCCTTAATAACATGAGCGATATCCATAGGTGTGTGAGGAGATAAAATAATCTTTAAAAGATGACACTTCTGGTAAGTAAGATCAGAGACATGCCCACTGGGAGTAACATTAGCCAATAGAAATACAGTCCAAATGCTGGTCAAAAGTTTTATCTCCTTGTGAATGCGGAGAAGGTTTTAATTGCCTTGCCTTATCTGAAAGTGACGACCTAGAAGTCATAAAGTTTCCTCTAAATCAGCAACCAAATAAAACTCATTGTGCTCCCTCATAAAATGATAACTGTGGCACCCTTAATCCGATAAATAATATTAAAGATAATATTAAAAGTAAGAATAAATTTTTTGCAGTTTAAAATAAAAATGAACAATGGATAAGGAACACCACAATATGTGACTTCAACAACTAACCCCAGACCATTTAAAAGACCTATCCCATATATGATGATATGGGAAGATAGATGTTTCATACAAATATTAACTCAGAGTAAACATTTGCACAATCACTATGCAAGTGTTTTAGCAGAAACATAAGTTAATTTGAGAGCATGAATGGATAGGAGAAAGTATTCAAGGATACCCCATTGCTTATTAAAATATATAAAAAGAAGAGTGCATTTGATTGCATAAACAAGCCATGAAGTAAAAGGGACAAGTGAGCATCAAAACGCATGTAATATTGACAAATAGCAGGCCATAAATCAATTCGAGCAGCCTATGAATCGATTCATGTGAGTTAGGAAACCATAACAGTGAAAATAGAAGCTTATTAATCGATTTAGGAATTATGTGGATCAATTCATATGAATTGGAAGTCTAAAATAGCAAAACAAGGGCCCATGAATTGATCCAGGGCATGTGTGAATCGATTTATACGAATCCAACAGCTTATGAATCGATTTAGGGGGGCTTATGAATCGATTCATGCAATTCCAGTGGCTCATGAATCGATTCATGACAACAAAACTGCTGCAGAATGCAAAAAATGCTGTAATTTCCAACTTCCAACCACCCTAACTTTTTCATATGAAATTCAATCACTACCAAATTTTGACACTACCAATTATACACTATTTATGACGTGTAGTGTAACACCCTAGGTTAACTAGGACAATCCCTTCCACTAGATTATCCTGGTCAACTGAGAGGTTACGAGTTTTAGAAAAATATGGAAACTTTTTTTGTACAGTAAAACTTGGTGGAACAAATATACCTTATACATAATATAATCATATGTAATACATGGTCGTAACAATAACCGTACAACTAAAAGTAAAGGGGCACGCAGGCTCCCATAAAGAAAATAAAATTTAACCTATTCTATTCGTCCACGGTCCAAGAAGTCTAGCTGATCCTCATTCTTAGGTCTGCATTATATTCTGCAGTGTATGATCCCCGGAGGTCTGGAAAAATAGCGTAAGGGTGAGCCTTTACCTCCATGACAATCAGGGAGTGTAATCACTGACACTCGCCCTACATAATACAATTATCCAGAATCGATTCCCACCCACTCTCTTTGGGATTCCTAAGATTCACTCTAAGTTATCTCACCACTCTCGGTCCCCTGACCATTCCAGTTCCTATCCTCTTCTCAAAGTTACTAACATCTATACAATTAATACATAAACACAACCTCAGTATAATAATGCAATGCATGAGTTCATTTCGTTATTTTGATTCTCTTCATTAGTCATCATGATGCATGTGATACCATCTCCTCCTCATCAATCTCATATAACAATATCCATGTGCACAAAAATCCTGCCTTATTCTTCCTGCCCAATTAGAGCGTCCAGAGCTCTCCTCGTTCTGATCTTCACAAATGGGTAAGGACACACAGCCCTATCATCAAAATGGATAATCACACACCCCATCAGAACAGGAACTCAAAGGTTATAGAAACCCCAACCTTTCCTCAACCCTATTTAATTTGATGTATCATTTGAGACGATCCGAGATCGGTAGCCCAAGATATACTCGATTTACGACAGGGTGCTCTAGGAGCTTCCAGGATCAGCTACGTCTTCGGAAATAAATTCACCATTAATTCTCCTTTGAGAATTTAGTTTTATGCCCTTCATGAACATTGTAGAGGTCTACGATACAGATCCATATAAAAAAGAACAGAGTGATTCAAGCACCGAACGAAGGAGATATGCAAATTTTAATGAAGGTTTCCTGCATGATGATGAAACAGCTAAGGGGTTGTAAAGATCTATTAAACTGTACTGATCTAGAAGGATTTAGCTTTTAATGTCCACATGAGAAAGGTAGATAATTTCATTATAGAGATCTTGACACCAAGTCTACGCAAATCAAAGGTCGTATGGGAGAGTTATGAATTTTTTCTGAACCATGCGTAGGGAAAAAGTCCAAACGTTGGAATTTTGAGGTGAACATAATTAATCTTCAATTTTGAGGTTGATATAGAGTGAGAATGAGAGTTCGGGGCTAGAAACAAAGATGGGAGATCTTTTCAAAATGAAGAGATGGAGACCAAAGTTGTTCGATTCTAAGGTCGTATGCAAAATATGGGTCCAAAACACCGAAGGTATTCGGGTCGAGTTTGAAAATAATTTATGAAGAAACTGATTTATGGAAAAACGAGGGTGACAGAGTCTGAACCGGGCTTCAGCCTATTCAGGAAAAGTTCCTAAAACATTGAAACGAGTCACCAGGGACTGGCCATGCCACTATTAGATATCCCGAGGTACATGAACGGTCAAACGTAGGAGACATTAAGGGTTCTGATTGGGCCGGTCAGGCCAAGTCAGACACCCTTGATCCTTTACGGAAGGATTCTAACAAGACTAGTTTCCCTACTGGATCACTAGTCTTGGGTCGAACGGTTAGAGTCTGACCTCGGGCTGGGTCCGTCTAAATCTGAGGAACCGAGCGATATTTTATTATTAAGTATAATTATCAAATAAATAAACAATTTAAAATATATAATTTCAAAATAAATTATTATAATTATTTATCTATTAAGTTTTGTTGACAGGAAATAATTATCAACTGACATAATTATAATTTAATTTGTACCCAAAATAATCGTCGTTAAAGTATTATTTTTAATTAAACCGTATTGTCGAACGTTATCTATTATTTTGTTATTTTTGCTTCTCTCACTCGTTACATTCTCTCGGTATTCTTATATTTTAGATTAAGCTCCGTTTTTACTATTTTTCTCATTCTAAACTATTCAGGGAACAGGCCGAAGCCTCGAGCTTCTTACCAAAAGCTCAACAGAGTATCCTCAAAGTCCTGAGGGTCTGGTTTCCTATTCTAAAAAATCAGGGTTGTTACAGTAGCAATTGGCCGCACTAAAAAATTCCCAAAAATGAGAGACTTATGTACAGAAACATGTTTAACTCGTTTTAAAGCATTTTTTTTACAACTCAAGGGTCAATTTTTAATGGAATTGACCCATTCCAGTTTCTACAAGTCACAAACCATACATAGGTGCTATTGTAACAATCTCATGCTATCCAAATCTCATAAAACTCTATTTGACCCTATCAGTTCCTTAATTATGAATAAAAATCATATAAAACCCATCATTTTCATGCTTCTACATTTAACTAACATTCTAACACATAATTTAACTCAATCACCATGCACATTCTAATCCAACTACATATATAAGTATTAATGCCGTCAAAATGGCTAACAAGTTCAATTCTCAAGCATCACCATAAATTGCATTAGTGATACAAAATGATCACGAGCTCATTTCCAATGATCCTAATGTATCAATCACCATTCTAGGGTGCCAAATCATCCATATCCTATCATCATCATACATACAAGGCATTAACTATAGTATGACTATACAAAACAATGCCAAATACAAATACTTCCCGAAAAGGAAGTACAAAAGCTAACAATTAAAAAAACATGTTGGCCAAGGCATCTTTACCAATTCTTTCTTCATATCATACCTCATCTCTTGAAAGCCTTACTCTATGGTCATGCCCTACAACATAAGAGCTAAAAGTAGACAACATGGAGAGTGAGCATACTTTCTCAATGATGAAAATCAAACAACTTATGATAATATAAATATATAAATGTTCAACATATCCTTCTAACAAGGAGTTTAATTATCCAATAAAGCCACATAGTTCATAACTTCTATTGAACACGCACGTTCATATATGACAAGTCCACTAACAAGAACATCACCAAGTAAAACCAAATCATTAATTCACAATACCAACACACGCATTGTCACAATCCATAAGACACATAAAGAAGTCACACCATCAATAATACATAATTAGTTAGTGACCATAAGTGGGGTTTAGATCTTAAATAACATTCTTAATAAGGTATCAACTTTCTTAACCTTGTCTACTCAAATGCCATGTCCCTATGGCTAATGTATATGTCATACCATAAAATGCATATGCAATCTGATTTGAAACATTTACTCATAGTTCATGCACACATGATTTATCAATATTTGCAACCACGCATAGTTGCTTAAGCATTTGTCCCCTGCAAGGGTGCTTTTCACAAGATCTCGCAAGACCTTTAGCATTTTGATAAGTGTCCAAATTGTATATATTTTTTGATGATATTTGGACCCTATATGAATGGAAGATACGGTGTTTGGGTTATTTTTATAGGTTAAATTTATGATAAATTGAAACCCAAGCATGGCATATGAAAACAAGTGAAAAGTTACTTCCAAACTCCATTTTGATGATATTTCAGAATTAGAAGAAGAAGGAAGAGAAGAAGAGAAGAAAAGAAAAAAGCTTCACTCAATTCCCAAGTTAAAAGTGAAAAATACGTAACTCGCTCAAGCGAGGCCTACATTCGCCTGAGCGAGTGCATTCGCTACAGTCATGTCCTTATCCACTTGAGCGAACGTAGAAGGAATTGCAAAGGAGTATTAGGTATATATCTCGCTTGGGGCAAGACTCAATTCGCCCAAGCAAAAATGGGCCAGAATGAATTGTAGACCAGGCTCGTTCAAGCGACCTTTTATCACCTAAGCAAAGTCTATCCAGAGAACAAAAGAAATATTTTCACTTGAGCGTGGCAATAAGAAAATGCAATGAAATACAGCAGAGTCTCCAATGTTAATTCGCTTGAGCAAGATATATCTGCTTAAGTGAATTCTCTCCAGAATCATTTTCTATCGAGAGGCGCTCAAGCTAATAAAAGAGAGACCGACGAAGCAAGAATAAGGGAACAACTACATCTAAGACTTGCTTGAGCGAGGTAGTTCTCCTGAGCAAAATTGTAACTAGGTGAAGCAGGACAACAAGGTTCGTTCGAAATGAAGTAAGTGTCTTGCTCAAGCGAAACCTTAATTTGTTTGAGCGAGTTGACAATTATATAAGGAATCAGCAACATATTTTAGAGGGAGTCGACAGAGAAAGAAAGAAAAAAATTTGTAAGCATTCCATTTGTGTGCTTCTTCTTATATTTTCTTCTAGTTTTGTTTAGTGATTATTGTTATCATAAGTTGCTAATTTTTTTTCTTTGGGATTAGATATAACCAAATTGAACCCGACGAACACATGTTATAGATTCATATATTCGGTAACTTCATTCTATGATTCTTGGATTTTCATTTTATGTTTATTGTTTGAAGCTATCTAATCAATAGTTTACTGATTTTAGTTTTCGTTTGTTATTGGAAAATAGCTTTGGAAAACTGATCTAAATGGTAAAATTCGTAACGTTGGTTATTAGGAATAATAATCAAGGAAACGAACATTGATACAATCGTGTTTAATGTTGGAATGGATTCAAAAAAGATAACTATTCTTATGAATTTTGTAGTCGAGGAATCGATGCGAATGACTTTGATTGTGACGTAATGAAAATTAGTTTGAAAACCGTTCATGTGAAAATATAGAGTGTATCAAAGGGTGAGAAAAGTGAACACCAATCCCAACTTTTATAATCTGTTGACTCAATATTTTCTGTTACAGTACTTTCATTTACATTTAAGACTTAAATGATTCATGCAAAAGATTTCTCCTTTTAATTGGAATAGTTCAATATTAATCTAATCACGATCTCCCAGTGAAACAACATCTGTTTTCATAAACATATACTACACGGCAGTGGTCCACTTGCCATCATTGTCATTAAAACTGACAATCACCTGATTAACCAACAAGTTTTTGGCGCCGCAACTGGGGAATTTGTGTTAAGTTTGATTTTGAACTATTTCATATGTGAATATAGTAGTTTTGTGAATAGTATTATGTTTTTTATATCTTTTTTTCTGCTAACCTTGTTGTGCTAATCTTTGCTTATGATATTAAGAAGCCAGGGATCCAAAGATAAGACAAAGATGGATCCTGAAATTGAGAAATCTTTGAGAAAAATCAAAGGAAAAGAAAAGAAACAACAACAAGAGAAAGGACAATCTTCTTCTTCTATACTTCTCACATCACCACCATTTCCAAAATTTAAAGAGCACAACATGGAGAGACAATAGAATAATCCATCACCACCAAGGCGTACATTGGGTGATTATGCAAATCAACAAAGGCATAAATATTTTTCAAGTATTGCAATGCCATAAATAAGGGCCTTAGAAATGAAACCAATATTTCTTAGCTTGATTAGTGCTCATCAGTTTACAGGGATGTCAAATAAAGATCTTTACACATATTTGGCAACTTTTTATGAGTTGGTTGGTACTATGGCTTTGAGCAGAAAGATTTAGAATTAGCATACCTTCGCTTATTCCCGTTCTCTCTAGCTGGAAAAGAAAAGGAATGGTTACAATCATACCTAAATCATAGCCTAAATAATTGGTCTAATGTGGAACAAAAGTTTTTATTCCGCTTTTCCCCCCTTTAAGATTTATTAAAGCTAAATTAGATATATCAATATTTTGTCAAGGACCAGATGAACCATTTTGTGAGGCATAGGATCGTTTCAAATCATTGCTTCAGAAATGCCCAAATCATGGTCTTAAAGATATTACACAATTGAATATTTTCTATAATGGGCTCAGAGCAAATACAAAAATGATATTGGATGTTGCTGCTGGTGGCACAATGATGACTGTGGATGCTGATCAAGCTACAAGGATAATTAAAGCTTTATCTTTAATAAATTATCAAGCTCAACATGATTGTCAGCAAGTTTAAAGGAAAAGAATTCTTGATTTGAATACATATGACGCAATTTTAGCTCAAAATAAAATGTTGACGCAGCAGATAAAAGCTCTGACCCAACAAATAGCTAGGCTTCCACAACAATTACATGTAGTTCAAACATCACAACCAATACAGCAACAAACATCTGCAATATGTGATTTCTATAGAGGAGACCATCTAAATGGTTATTGTGGATCACAAGAAGTTGTACATTACCTGAACAATCAAGGTAGGCCTAGTAATTTTAATTCTAACTTTTCTAACCCACTATTTTAGGGCTGGAGAAATAATCAAAATCAAGGCCAAGGATGGAAACAGGAGCCAAGCTCTTCCAATAGACCTTATCAAAGCAATTTTCCTTCATTGATGGAGAAAATGATAAAATTGGAGGATACCTTGGAGAAATTCATGCAAGCTTCTTTGACAAACCAAAAGAATACTGAAGCTTCTATCAAAAACTTAGAGACTTAAGCGGGACAACGAGCTCGCCAGATGGATGAACAAAAAAGACCTCAGTATGAAGCAAACACTGAGCCAAATCCAAAAGAGCAATGCAAGGCTATGATAACACACAGTGGTAGGCAAGTTGGAGTTGAGTTAACTTCACAAGAAAAAGAGAAGGAAGAAATTTTGAGAGAAATAAGAGAAAAAGAAGGAGAGCAAGAAAATGAAAAAGAAAAAGATTTTGTAGAGAGTGAGAATAAGCAGAGAGAAAATGTAAATAGTAAAAGAAGTGAAGAAAAGAAAAATAAAAAGAGTGAGATGGAGAAAGGCAAGGCTAAAGTTAAAGAAGAATTACCATAGTTGAAGAGTATGCCTTATCTGAAGAATCCTTCAAAACGCGATAAAGAAAGATAGTTTGCTAGGTTTATGGACATTTTTAAAAGATTACAGATTAATGTTCTATTCATGGAAGCTATGGAGCAAATGCCTTCTTATGCAAAATTTATGAAGGATTTACCGATGAAGAAAAGGATATTTTTAGAAGAAACAATTAAGCTGGAAGCTGGATGTAGTGTTATCATCCAAAAGGCATTACTATAAAAGACCAAAAATCCAGGAAGCTTTACAATTCCTGTCACCATTGGTAATCTGCCAGTTGGAAAAGCTTTGTTAGATCTTGATGCCAGTATTAATTTAATACCATTATCCATGCTTAAAAGGGTTGGAGATCTTGAAATCAGACTAACAAGAATGACTTTACAGTTGGTTGATCGATCCATGAAGTTTCCTTATGGTGTTGCAGAAGATGTTTTGGTGAAAGTAGATAAATTTGTATTCCCTGTGGATTTTGTTATCATGGATATGGAGGAGGACTCTAAAGTTCCTCTGATCCTAGAGAGACCATTTATGAAAACTGCCAAAGTCATCATAAATATGGATGATAGGAAATTAAAAGTTAGAGTTCAAGATAAATAAGTGAATTTTGATGTTTTTGAAGCAATGAAGTATCCAGTGGACAAGCAAAGCTATTTCAAAATAGATGTGGAAGAATGCAAGAATGTAAGAAAGTGCAAGGTTCAAGCCCTGGTATGCAAATGATTACTTAGTGAATGCCAAAACTAGGTAACATAAAACTTGATTGATGTTATCAGATCTTGCACAGAAGATTGTTGAAAAGGAAGTTTCCAAGAAAAGAATCAAGTTTGTATAATATGAATTCATTGAAAGATTAGTGCCACGTTTAAACACTAGAGTTGTAGTAAAAAAAGGTTGTCGTTCCACTGAGGAAGTGTTAGCTTGAAGATCTTAGTTCTTGAATTGATTTGACAAGAAGTTTATTTTGGTTTGTTGTAAAGGATACTGATTGAAATGGTTAACAGAAAGTAATAAATGTAAAGAACAACAATAATAAGTTTTGGTAAAAATCAGATTTGGAAAACTAGGATTGGTTTTTCATCACATCTCACCTTCGTAAGCTAAGTAACTTGCATGTATGTAACTTGAAATGATAGTTTTTACGTCACAATCAAAATCATTTGCATTGATCCCTCAAACACAAAATTCATAAGAATGATTTCAACCTACTGATCCCTCAGTCACCTTGAAATCATTCTAGCATTAATGCTTAATTGTTTAGACATTCATTACATTAGATACCATCCCTGGTCATCTACTTACAACAAGTATTTCATTCAAATTTGCTCTTAAAAGTTATTTTCCAATATACTTAAGAAAACTGAACACAAGAAAATAGTGATCAAGTACTTTCAAGCATTAAGTGCATAATGAAACACAAAAACTATCAAATCTTATTAACATACATGAACAACTTACAGCAACATTACTTTGGGTATGAATGGATTACAACCAATCCCAATGAATGAGTTAGCTACTCATCCCTTGCATTTTCACTCAAGAATATGGGAAAGAAATGAATACAAAATAGAAAAGTGAAGCTGAATGAATGAGTAATGAATGATTAATGAATGAATGTTTGTTCCTCTATTCTTCTGCTCAATTTATAGAGGAGTCACGCTTAAGCATCCAACTTGCTGAGTGGCATTACAGGAGTGGATGAGCTGGGATCGCACCATTGGTCACTAAAAAATTTAATGCCCATTCTTCTTCAATCACGCTCAAGCGTGAGATATTCTCGCTTGAGAGTGACTACGCTTAAGCTTCACTGGGCCAAGCTCAAGTGTGGAAGATCCTGTTGCCTTGTTTCTTTAGTTCGCTTGAGCGTAAGGGTAAGAGTGGGCCTTTTGATCATTCCACGCTCAAGCGTATTCTTTCACGCTCAAGCGTGAGGATCGCTAATGGTTTCTGTTTCTTTTACACTTGACCTGTGCTTAAGCTTCCAAGTCATGGTTTACTTCCATGCTCAAGCACCCATGTCCACGCTTAAGCGTGAGAAGACCTGATGCTTCTGTTTTATGTACGCTTGAGGTTCCTATGTCATGCTTTAAGCATGGGTCTTTTCTTCCTATCACGCTCAGGCGCATGATGCCACGCTCAAGCGTGGGCTTTTTGTCATGCTTAAACGCTTCCTATCACGCTCAAGCGTGTAGGGTGCTGGCTGCCTTTATTTCTTTCAAGCTTGCTTTACCCTTGAGTCTTTGATTTTCCTGTAACTTTTCAAGGGTTTGAACAAAGCTTTTCGTTTTATCATAATTATTACTTCTATAAAAATTCATACTCAATCATTTATCAATTTGCTTTAAATCTTTGAGATTTATAGTTCAAATGAGCTATGAAATCAATGTTTAATTAATACTCATCAAACTCTCTCTAACCTAGAATTTTGCTTTTCCTCAAGCAAAAAAGAATTAAGTTTTAACAAGAAGAATGTTATGATGCTAAGATTCTAAGTATGAACAAAATTAAAAGACAACATTTAAAATTCAATTTCTTTGGACATATGGCATCCTTAATACCCATTCATTTGATATGTGATGCACAATTTTAATTTTTCACAAAGCAAGTAACCTAATGCTGTAAGAATAAGGAGCTTCTCATTGTTTCTCATTAGGTTTCTGTTTCACACATTCATCATTAGAACTGCCTAGTTAACATTGCCAGTCATTTCCAATCAAACCCAAAATCAAAAGAAAAGCAAGGATCAAAAAGGTCTTTTAACAAGGTTGTAATTAGGCTGGGCTAACAAGAATTCTTGGTTTTTCTTGGATTTCAAATTGCATGCACAAAGAAGAGCATAAGTAATGAAATTTTCATAATTTATGAGGCTTCTTCCATTTCGAACTGTAGAATTCTTTATCTTGTTTTTCCAGTTCTCTTTTTGTTCAAGGATTTTTTGATGAAGAACTTACTGCTTTTATTTAGCATTTTCTTTTTCAACCTCTATTTCTTGCATCTTCTCATTAGTAGAAAAGAAGTATTTTATGCTTTTTTCCATAAGCATGCTAATAAGGTAGGAAATAATTCTTCATGCTTAGGTTAGGGTGATTTATGAAATAAAATTTTAGGCTCAATGGGCTACCAAAGAATTGGATACTTTATTAAGGGTAGCTTTTTGGCTTTGGCTAATTGTCTTTTCACAAAAATGCCTTAATCATTTCCTTACTTATTTCTTTAGAAAAAGGTTAGCTAGAAAATTAGGCAATGTATACTCAATAATTACCAATGAGACTCTCACTATTTTGATTGCTCGCTAACTCATAAGGTTAAAAGGCATGCTCCAAGATCCTAACAGTAAAAGGTTCAAGTTTATGTAAAAATTTTCAAATATAGATTTATTTCAATCTCCTGTATTTTAATTTAGCCAAGTGTCTTTAAAAACAATGTTGCTGTCTTAAAGATTTTGCTGTAACAAATGAATCTCTACATGCAATTTACTTTCTTACTTACAGTTGGTTCTTTGTCAAGCATTTGAAATGATTCAACTTTAATTATGTAATTAGATCAAACAATCAAGCAAAAATCATTAACCAAAATTATTATAAAGCATGAGTTTTAAAACTAAATACCCCAAAAATAGCTACAGCAAGCTAAAAAGTTTTGAAAAAGAGTCAAAATTAAACCAAAAATAGAAATCATAAAATATCAGTCAGAGATAGCAATGACTAATCCCTCACTCATTATCCTCTCCATCCTCTGCCTCTATATCCTGCTCTGGCTCATGTTCTAGTGCATATTCCCTGGCCGGAGGTGGTTGTGATGATTGTCCTATTTCAGAAGGTCCACCCCTTCCAGGAAGAATGGGCCTGTCCCCAGGCCAAGCCATGTGAGCTCCAAACTGAACAGGGTCCATCCACGGATTAAACTGGCCTACAGGGATATTGTGATATATGCCATAGTGTAGATATACAATACCTCTGTGATGGTAGTTTGCTGTGCAAAGAGGTGATTGTTTTGTAGGTTGAGCTGATAAATAGCATGGAGAAGCATTTCCGTCTCTATGTTTAAAGTAAGAGGGATAAGTACTGTTGCAGTTGCTGGTGGTGAGGAAGGTGCATCTGTGCCAGGTAGTGGAGATGTAAGTGGTGCCTGGACACTACAGTAGCGCTTAATGAAACACCTATCAATGGGAGGCCGGAAAGGTTTGAGATCCTGTACTCAATTCCATGTCCTGCACAAAAATCAGTGATGAAAGCATGGAATCCTAGACTCCCTTTTACCTTCTTTCCATCCTGGGATATCTTCTAATCAGCCTTCACGAACTTGTGGATTTCATCTGAAATAATTTGGGCCAGATCAATAGAGATATCATCCTGCAGAATGCAGTACAACAAATAACACCTGCTAAAAATTAAATCAGAGACGTTTGCATTAGGGGCTATGTTAGCAAGTAAAAAGGATCTCCAAACTTAAGAGATGGTGGTCATATCATTTCTCAGGATACGTAATGGGTTCTCTCCTTGGCCAAACTAAAAATGGTGTCCTGGTATGCGTATTGCAGCTTCAATGTCATGAGTTTCAATGAACTCATTCCTGTGTATCATAGCAGCATAATCGTAGGATTCTTCTTCCCCTAGTTCCATAATGCTGCCTAGATAGGTGTTAATCTCATCTCTGCCATATGAAAGCCAATGGCCTCTCACATAAGTCCTTCAATCACCTTCACCCTCCTTAGGCCATGCGTTGGCATAGAACTCTCTAATAACTTCAGGGTCATATTTATCCCTGGGGTAGTAAATTTTGAGCCAAGTTCTTCTCCTGATTACCATTATAAAATCATTATATTCTCCAAGAGCTAGGTCCACCTTTCTCTCAGGGATGAAGGTCTAGTTTTTGATATCATTATAACGCTTACTCCTGGCCTTGTCTCTGAATTTGGGTCCTGTATATTGGTTCTCAGTACGAACTCTCTTCCCTTTGTTCCTTCTGCTAGAGCCAGCAGTAGCTTTTGGAAGGGAGGAAGTTGTTTGTTTGGTTCTTGCCATCTAAAAACACGAGACAATTAGCGTTTTTATTGAAAAGGCTAAGTCATGCTTTGAAAATTGGTATTTATAGTGACCCTAGAGCATGGATTCTTATTCAATGTAACATAGTGTAACATCAATGGATTTTTCTATCAGTAACTATCTATTCATATCATACTAATTATCATCTTAGAGACTTTTTATCGGGAAGTTGTTGTTCATTATCAAGGTATGAATAAAGTTACGCATATTGTTCTCATAAAAATAATGAATCAAATCATGAAGAAATGAATCAGAACATTTTAGCATACATACGAATAATAAGGAAAGTGGGATTTTCAAACACATTCTTGTATTTTGAATTTCAGTAGAATGAAGAGCATGCAACCTACCAAAAGAAAGGGAATGAGGATTACCTGGTTTTATAAGGAAGAAAGTAAACAATGCAGTAGAGAAAGTTACGCAATTGTAATTTAAGAATGAGTACGGGGAAGGAATTGGTAAGGTCAGAGGATTTGAAAGGGTTGTGGGGGTAGTGTGGGGGTTACGTTTTCTCAGAGGGGGTTAATGGAAGTAATGGGCTTTTATTTTTCAAATTTATAGCATCAGGTGTCAGTTTTCAAACTTCTAGCTTAAACGCGGAATGTCACGCTTAAGCGTTAAGCATGACTGAGACAGAATACTTGCGCTTAGGATTGCACTTGAGCATGCCTTCCATTGATGCTATTTTCTTTTGCCTCGCTTAAGCGAGTTCAATCATACTTGAGCGTGATCGTATCCATCAAAATTCTTAAGTTTCCCGCTTAAGCTTGATGAGGTAACTTAAGCGTGTATGCCCTCTGATACTTTAAGTTTTTCTCGCTTGAGCACTGCTTTCCACACTTAAGCGTGGCATCCCCTGATGCAATTTAATTTCTCATGCTTGAGCACCATAGTTCACGCCAGAGCGTGATTGGGACAGAATTGGATTTTGATTCTTGCGCTTAAGATGGCCTTTCACGCTTTAAGCGTGATCAGGGTTGAAGTTGGAAAACTGGATTGGCAGAATTGGACAGAATATTACTTACCTTGACATGCTTGGGCGTGGGTCTTTGCTTAGCTAACTTGATATCCATGCTTGAGCTTGAGGAGTCACGCTTGAGCGTCATTGTGACAATGACTCAGATTTGTTTCTATGCTTAAGCTTTTCCCTTGAGATTAAGCTTGAATAGAACCAAATAAGTTCAAGTTTTGAGCTTGCTGATGAAACATGGCCTTCTTCCTGACATAAAAAATCAAAACATTAAATTCAAATAATATACTATTTAATTGAAATATAAAAATGAGGTAAAATGAAAGGAAAATAGAAGTTTTGGGTTGCCTCCCAAAAGCACCTGTTTATCGTCTTTAACTTGACGTTTGTGTTGTTAATATGGTTCCTATAGATGAATGAGAGCGGTGAGCTTCTTCACTTCTCCCCCTAGATAAGGTTTGAGTCTTTGGCCATTGACTATCTAGGTCTGCTCTGAATTTTAGTCTTGTATTTCAATAGCTCCATATGGTCTGACTTCTTTGACAACAAATGGTCCTGACCATTTAGATTTCAGCTTTCTTAGAAATAGTTTCAGCCTTGAATTAAATAGCAGTACAGATTGTCTTGGGTAGAAATTCTTGTGTAGTATTTTTTGTCATGATAGAGTTTCATCCTTTCCTTATAAATCCTTGAAGATTCATAAGCTTCTAGCCTCCATTCTCCCAGCTTCTCCAATTGAATCTTTTTTTCCTCTACAGAAGCTTGTTGGTTGAAATTTAGCAACTTCAATGCCGAATACGCCTTATGTTTAAGTTCTACCGAAAGATAGCAATTCTTCCCATATACTAATTGATAAGGTGAAAATCCTGTTGGGGCTTTAAAGGCAGTCCTGTATGCCCATAGAGCATCATCCAATTTTAAGGACCAATCCTTTCTACTCTGGGACACAGTTTTCTCCAAAATTTTCTTTATTTCTCTGTTGGAGACTTCTACTTGTCCATTAGCTTGAGGATGATAAGGAAAAGTGACTCTATGTTTGACTCCATAGTGTTCTAAACATTTTTGGAGTTGGGCATTGCAGAAGTGAGAGCCTCCATCACTTATTAACATACGAGGTGTGCCAAACCTGCTGAAAATATTTCTCTTCAAGAATTTAATAACACTTTTGGCATCCGCCTTAGCACAGGCCATTGCTTCCACCCACTTTGACACATAGTCTACTCCTACAACAATACATTCATTTGTCAGTGAAGTAGGTAAAGGTCCAACAAAGTCTACTCCCCAACAATCAAATACTTCCACTTCTAGAATGGTGGTTAATGGCATCTTATTTCTTTTTGGTATGCTTCATGTTTTCTGACAAGCATTACAATTCTACATAAAAACATTAGCATCTTTGAATAAAGAGGGCCAATAGAAACCAGATTAAAGAACCTTAGCGGTTGTCCTTTCTCCATTAAAGTGTCCTCCATATGGCGAGCTATGACAATGCCATAGGATACTCTTGGCTTCTTCTTCAGATACACATCTCCTTAGAATATTGTCTGATCCAAGCTTAAACAAGTATGGATCATCCCATACAAATTGTTTTCCATCTTTCAAGAACTTTTTCTTCTACTGCCATGTAAGATCTCCAGGAAGTATTCCTGCAGCTTTGAAATTTGCCATGTCTGCAAACCATGGTCTATTTTGAATCAATAATAACTTCTCAACTGTAAAGTCATCTTGAACTTGAGGTTACAACTTTATGACTTCATCATTGATCAATCTTGAGAAATGGTCTGTTACATGGTTTTCACTTTCCTTTTTGTCTCGAATAATCAAATCGAATTCTTGTAACAGAAGAATCCACCTGATTAGTCTTAGTTTAGACTCAGATTTGTTCAGTAGGTACTTAAAGGCTGCATGATCTATAAAAACAATAACTCTAGAGCCAATTAAATATGATCTAAATTTTTCAAGGCCATACACCACTACTAGTAATTCTTTCTCTGTTGTAGCATAATTAATTTGAGCTTTATTCAAAGCTTTACTAGCATAATATATAGGATGAAAAATCTTAGATTTCCTTTGACCAAGAACTGCCCCTATTGCATAGTTGCTAGCATCACACATCATTTCAAAATTAAGTTTCCAGTTAGGAGCAACCATAATAGGAGCGGTAATTAATTTTTCCTTCAATAATTTAAAAGCAGATAAGCATGCATCATCAAATTTGAAAGGAATATCTTTTTGCAACAAATTGCTTAAAGGTTTGGCCATTTTAGAAAAATCTTTGATAAACCTTCTGTAAAATCCTGCATGCCCTAGAAAGCTTCTGATTCCTTTGACATTGATTGGTGGAGGCAGTTTCTCAATCACTCTAGTTTTGCACGATCAACTTCAATGCCTTCACCTGAGATTGTGTGGCCTAAGACAATGCCTTTGGTTACCATGAAATGGCATTTTTCCCAGTTCAGTACTAGATTAGTTTCCCCACATCTTTGAAGCATAGTGTCTAGATTCTCCAAGCATGCATCAAATGATTTCCCAAAAACTGAGAAATCATCCATGAAGACTTCAATGCATTTTTCAACAAGGTCAGCAAAGATAGCCAACATATATATTTGAAAAGTTACTGGAGCATTACAAAGTCCAAAAGACATTTTTCTGTATGCAAAAACACCAAAAGGGCAAGTAAATGTTGTCTACTCTTGATCCTTTAGAGCTACAGCTATTTGATTATACCCTGAGTAACCATCTAGGAAATAATAGTAAGCTTGTCCAGCAAGTCTCTCCAGCATTTGGTCCATGAAAGGTAGTGGAAAATGATCCTTCCTTATTGCTTGGTTGAGTTTCCTGTAATCAATGAACATCTGCCACCCAGTAACAGTTCTGGTTGGGAGCAACTTATTGTTTTCATTTTTCACTATTGTAATGCCACCCTTATTGGGTACAACCTGCACTAGACTTACCTAAGTACTGTCTGAAATAGGGTAGATCGTTCCAGCTTCCAACAACTTCATTACTTCCTTTCTCACAACCTCCTTCATAGTTGGATTTAGTCTTCTTTGAGGTTGTGCAATGGGTTTGTATTTCTGTTCCATGAAAATGTTATACATACAATAAAAGGGACTGATACCTTTTAAGTCGTTCAATCTCCATCTAATTTCTCCTTTATTTTTCTTCAGAATTTGGACTAATTTATCCTCTTCTTCCTTTAGCAGGCTATTGCTGATTACAACTGGCTTTTGACCTTCATCATCCAGAAATGCATAATTCAAGTGGGAAGGTAGTTCCTTTAATTCTAGCTGTTGAATTTCTGTGACTTATTTTTCACCAAGGCTTTGTACAGGTTCTTTCTTGTTTGGTATCTCCTTGCTTGTGTCAAGACTTCTGAGAATTTCCTCCATTTCTTTCACTTTTTCTCATTAAGTCCTTCAACTGCCCATGTTAAAGCTTTTTCAAGGGAACACACAGTTTGCAGCATCGTAGCTTCTTGTAAAACCACATCATCTTATATATCAATTTTGAAATAGCTTTGCTTATCTGCAGGATATTTTATTGCTTCAAAAACATCAAAGTTGACCTCCTTATCTTGAACTCTTACTTTCAATTTCCCATCATCAACATCTATGATAACTTTTGTAGTTTTTATAAATGGTCTTCCTAAAATGAGAGGCACTTCAGAATCTTCCTCTATATCCATGATCATGAAATCCACAGGAAAAACAAATTTGTCTACTTTCACCAAGACATCCTCTGCCACTCTATATGGGAATTTCACTGATCGGTCAGCCAATTGAAGAGTAATTCTTGTTGGTCTAATCTCCAAGTCTCCTATCCTTTTCAACATGGATAGTGGCATTAAGCTGATACTATCTCCAAGATCCAGCAAGGCTTTTCTTACTGGAAGATTTCTGATAGTAACAGGGATTGTAAAACTCGCTGGATCTTTGGTCTTTTGAGGTAGTGTCTTTTGAATGATGGTGTTACTTCCAGCTTCTCGCTCAATTGTTTCCTCTGAAAATTTCTTTTTCTTTGCCAGCAAATCCTTCATAAATTTTGCATAGGTAGGCATTTGCTCCATGGCTTCCATAAATGGAACATTAATCTACAACCTTTTGAAAATATCGATGAATCTAGCAAATTGCCTTTCCTTATCACGTTTTGAAGGATTTTTGGGATAAGGCACACTCTTTAACTATGGAATGTCAACAAATTTTGCCTTTCTTTTTTCACTTTCACTGTTTTTGTTTTTCTCTCTTTCCTTTTCTTTATTTCTATTTACATCTTCACTCTTTTTTTCTTCTTTTTCTTTTTCTCTCTCTTTTTCTTTTAAAATCTCTTCTTCTTTTTTTTCTTCTTTTTCAGTCAACTCACTACTTACCATTTTTCCATTACGGGTCACCACAACTTTGTATTGGTCCTTAGGATTTTGTTCAGTGTTGGCTCTATACTGAGGTCTTTGTTGTTCAGCAATTTGACGAGCTAGTTGTCCCACCCGCGTCTCTAAATTCTTGATGGATACCTCAGTGTTCTTTTGATTTGTTAGAGAAGCTTGCATAAACTTTTCCAAGGTGTCCTCCAGTCTAGAAGTTTTCTCCATCAAAGAAGAGCCCTATTGGTACATTTGTTGCCTGTTGGATGTGCTAGCCTCTTGTTTCCATCCACCATTTTGATTATTCCTCCATCCTTGTAAAATATTGTTAGAAAAAGCATTGTTATTGAAATTACCCTACTTACCTTGATTGTTCATGTACAGTATGGATTCATCAGGCTGCTCTCCTTGGTAGTGTCAATTTTGATAATCACCTCCACAAAAATCATATTTTAATTGTGACTTTTGGTTTCCTATAAAGGTTTGTACTAAATGTAACTGTTGAGGTAGTTTTGTTATTTATTGTGTGAGAGCTTCAATTTGTTGGGTTAGTATCTTATTTTGAGCAAGACTACCATTTGTTGTGTTCAGCTCCAATACTCCCTTCGTTTGGACTTGGGATCTATCATGTTGGGCTTGGTAGTCTGTGGAGGATAATGCTTCTATAATTCTGGTGGCTTGCTCTACGTCTACCGTCATCATTGTGCCTCCTGCTGCTGCGTCCGATATCATTTTGGTATCAGCCTTCAGTCCACTATAGAAGATATTAAGTTGGGAATATCTTCTAAACCATGGTTTGGGCACTTTCTTAGGAAAGATTTGAAACGTTCCCAGGCTTCACAAAACTGTTCATATTGGCCTATTTAAATATTGTGATATCTTATTTGGCTTTGATGAATCTGGATGGTGGAAAGAATCTTTGTAGGAATTTTTCTTCAACTCCATCCTAGCTATTCAAACTTTGATTGGGATGATATTATAGCCATTCCTGTGCTTTACCTACTAAAGAAAAACCAAATAATCTTAGATATGCAGCCTCAACAACATCTTGGTTAAATTCCATTGTTCCAACCAATTCATAGAATGTTGCCAAATGAGTATATGGATCTTCAGTTGACATTCCATGAAATTGGTGGGAACTAATCAAACTTAGAAAAGCTGGTTTCATTTCTATTGCTCTTATAGTGTTTGGAATTGCAATGTTGGAAAAATGTCTTGGTCCTTACTACAAGGCGTAATCTCCAAGTGTTCTTCTTGGTGGATTTTGATTGTTGTTGTTAACATCTACCATTTTGTGAGCAAGTGTAGAAGAAGAGGTTGCGTCTAAGTGGGAATTTTGCTTTTTCATTGCTATTCTTTTAATTTGTTTGAGAAGTCTATCTATTTCTGGGTCAAATACAAGCTGCTCTTTTGATCCCTATCCTCTTAAAAGCATAAATCAAGCACTTACACAAGCAAGATTACCATAAGTTAGATCCAATAAATAGAACAAAAATAAACAAAAATTTATTCATAAAATCCTATCAATTCAATGCTAAAGTTTCAAAACTTGAATCACCTCCCCGGCTGTGGCGCCAAAACTTGGTATACAAATATTTTGATTACTTAGTGAATGCCAAAACTAGGTAACATAAAACTTGATTGATGCTATCAGATCTTGCACAAAAGATTGTTGAAAAGGAAGTTTTCAAGAAAAGAATTAAGTTTGTATAATATGAGTTCACTGAAAGATTAGTGCCAAATTTAAACACTAGAGTTGTGGTAAAAAAGGGTTGTCGTTCCACTGAGGAGGTGTTAGCTTGAAGATCTTAGTTCTTGAATTGATTTGAGAAGAAGTTTATTTTGGTTTGTCGTAAAGGATACTGATTGAAATGGTTAATGGAAAGTAATAAATATAAAGAATAACAATAATAAGTTTTGGTAAAAATCAGATTTGGAAAACTAGGATTGGTTTTTCATCACATCTCACCTTCGTAAGCTAAGTAACTTGCATGTATGTAACTTGAAATGATAATTTATACGTCACAATCAAAATCATTTACATTGATCCCTCAAACACAAAATTCATAAGAATGATTTCAACCTGCTGATCCCTCACTCACCTTGAAATCATTCCAGCATTAATGCTCGATTGTTTAGACATTCATTGCATTAGATACCATCCCTGGTCATCTACTTACAATAAGTATTTCATTCAGATCTACTCTTAAAAGTTATTTCCCAATATACTTAAGAAAACTAAACTCAAGAAAATAGTGATCAAGTATTTCTAAGCATTAAGTGCAGAATGAAACACAAAAATTATCAAATCTTGTCAACATATATGAACAACTTATAGCAACATTACTTTGGGTTTGAATGGATTACAACCAATCCCAATGAATGAGTTAGCTACTCATGCCTTGCATTTTCACTCAAGAATATGGGAAATAAATGAATACAAAATAGAAAACTAAAGTTGAATGAATGAGTGATGAATGATTGATGAATTAATGTTGCTCCTTTGTTCTTCTGCTCTATTTATAGAGGAGTCACGCTTAAGCATCCAACTTGCTGAGTGGCATTGCAGGAGTGGTCAGAAACATGCAGGAGTGGATGAGATGGGGTCGCACCATTGGTCACTAAAAAAGTCAGTGCCCATTCTTCTTCGATCACGCTCAAGCGTGAGATATTCTCGCTTAAGCGTGACTGCACTTAAGCTTCATTGGGCCAAGCTCAAGCGTGGAGGATCCTGTTGCCTTGTTTCTTTAGTTTGCTTGAACGTAAGGGTAAGAGTGGCCCTTTTGATCATTCCACGCTCAAGCGTATTCTTTTACGCTTAAGCGTGAGGATGGCTAATGGTTTTTGTGTCTTTTGCGCTTGACCTGCGTTCATGCTTCCAAGTCATGGTTTGCTTCCACGCTCAAGCGCCTATGTCCACGCTTAAGCGTGAGGAGACCTGATGCTTCTATTTTGTGTACGCTTGAGGTTCCTATGTCATGCTTCAAGCGTGGGCCTTTTCTTCCTGCCACACTCAGGCGCATGATGCCACACTTAAGCGTGGGCTTTTTGTCACGCTTAAACGCTTCCTTTCACGCTCAATTATGTAGGGTGTTGGTTGCCTTTATTTCTTTCAAGCTTTCTTGGCCCTTGAGTCTTTGATTTTCCTGCAACTTTTCAAGGGTTTGAACAAAGTTTTTCTTTTTATCATAACTATTACTTCTAAAAAATTCATGCTCAATCATTTATCAATTTGCTTTAAATCTTTGAGATTTATAGTTCAAATGAGATATGAAATTAATGCTGAATTAATACTCATCAAGCCCTCTTGAAAAGCTTTTAGTAGGTACAATTAAACATCTTAATGCAGTAGAAGCTAATGAAGTTGATGAAATTCTCAAGAGCATTGAAGTAGGAAGAATCATTACAAGCAAGGGAGAATCAATTAAAAGCCTTTCCTGAAGAACAAGATAAAGAAATTCAGAAGCTAGAATTAAAAGAGTTTCCTTCATATTTGAAGTATGCTTTTCTAGATGATAAGGAGCAAAAACCTGTGGTGATTAGCAACAGTTTGCTAGAGGTCAAGGAAGAAAGATTAATTAAAGTTTTGAAGAAAAATGAAAGAGCAATTGGTTGGAGATTGAATGATTTGAAAGCTATCAGTCCTTCCTACTGTATGCACCATATTTTCATGGAATAGGAATATAAACCTATAGCATAACCTTAAAGAAGATTGAATCCAACCATGAAGGAGGTAGTGAAAAAGGAAGTTATGAATTGCTAGAAGCTAGAATGATTTACCCTATTTTAGACAGTGCTTAGGTGAGTCTTGTGTAAGTAGTACCAAAAAAAGGGGGCATGACAGTGGTAAAGAATGAAAACAATGAGTTGATCCCCACCAGAATAGTAACTGGATGGAGGATGTGTATTGATTATAGAAAACTCAATCAGGCAACAAGGAAGGATCATTTTCCATTACTATTCATGGACCAGATGCTGGAAAGATTAGTTGGTCAAGCCTATTATTGCTTTCTGGATGGTTATTCAGGCTATAATCAGATAACTGCAGCTCCAGAAGATCAAGAAAAGACAACATTTACTTGTCCTTTCAGTGTTTTTGCTTATAGAAAAATGCCCTTTGGACTTTGCAATGCTCTACCTACCTTTCAAAGGTATATGTTTGCCATCTTTGCTGACCTTGTGGAGAAAAGCATTGAAGTCTTCATGGATGACTTTTCAATTTTTGGAGAATCATTTGATGAATGCTTGTAGAATCTTGACATTATACTTTAAAGATGTGTGGAAACTAACTTAGTGCTAAACTAGGAAAAATGCCATTTTATGGTTACCAAAGGCATTATGTTAGGCCACAAAGTTTTAAGTAAAGGCATTGAAGTGGATCGTGCAAAAGTGGAAGTGATTGAGAAGCCGCCTCCACTAGTCAATGTCAAAGGAATCAGAAGTTTTCTTGGATAAGCAGGGTTCTATAGAAGGTTTATCAAGGATTTCTTAAAAACTACTAAACCATTGAGTAATTTATTGCATAAAGATGTTTCTTTTCACTTTGATGATTCTTGTTTGTCTGCTTTTTAATTGTTGAAACAAACACTGATTGCTGCACCTATCATAGTCACTCCTGATTGGAAATTAGATTTTGAAATCATGTGTGATGCAAGCGACTATACAGTAGGAGCAGTATTGGGTCATAGAAAATCTAAAATTTTTCATCCTATACATTATGCTAGTAAGGTCTTAGATGAGGCTCAAATCAATTATGCTACCACTAAAAAAGAATTTATGACAGTGGTGTATAGTCTTGAAAAATTTAGATCTTATTTAATTGGTTCCCGAGTTTTTGTTTTTACAGACCATGTAACTATCAAGTATTTGTTGAATAAACTTGATTCCAAACCCAGATTAATCCGGTGGATTCTTCTTTTACAAGAGTTCAATTTGATTATTCGGGATAAAAAAGGAAGTGAAAATCATGTTGTAGATCATTTGTCTAGATTGGTTAACCCTAAGGTTACAAAATCATAACCTGAAGTTCAAGATGATTTCTCTGATGAGAAGTTGTTGTTGATCCAGGAGAGGCCATGGTTTGTAGACATAGTAAATTTTAAAGCTGTAAGAGTACTTCTTGAGGATTTTACATGGCAACAAAAGAAGAAGTTTTTAAAAGAGGTATGACAATTTGTGTGGGACGATCCCTACTTATTTAAGCTTGGTTCAGATAACATCTTCAAAGATACGTGTCTCAACAAGAAGCTAGGAGCATATTATGGCATTGCCACAGCTCAGCTTGTGGAGGCCATTTTAGTGGAGAAAGGACAGCTGCCAAAGTCCTTCAGTCTGGTTTTTATTGGCCTTCTTTATTCAAAGACACCAATGCTTTTGTGTAAAATTATAATGCTTGTTAAAGGACAGGAAGTATATCCAAAAGAAATGAGATGTCATTCACTACCATTCTAGAAGTAGAAGTGTTTGATTGTTAGGATATAGACTTTGTTGGTCCATTACCTATCTTTTTCTCAAATGAATATATTGTTGTAGCAGTGGATTATGTCACAAAGTGGGTAGAAGCAATGGCCTGTGCCAAGGCAGATGTCAAAAATGTTATTAAATTTTTGAAAAAAAATATTTTTAGCAGATTTGGTACCCTTTATGTGCAAATAAGTGATGGAGGTTCTCACTTCTGTAATATGCAACTTCAAAGGTGTTTAGAAACTATGGAGTAAGGCATAAGGTGACATCTCCATATCATGCTTAGGCCAATGGTCAAGTAGAGGTATCAAACAGAGAAATTAAGAGGATCATATATAAGATAGTTTCTCAAAGCAGAAAAGATTGTTCTTTGAAACTTGATAATGCTTTATGGGCATATAGGACAGCTTTTAAAGCCCCAACAGGATTCTCACCTTATCAATTGGTGTATAGAAAGAGTTTCCATCTCCCTATGGAGCTTGAGCATAAAGCCTGTTGGGCAATGAAGTTGCTTAATTTTGATTCTAAAGCATCTGCAAAAGAACGAAAGATTCAGATAGGGAAGCTGGGAGAATGGAGATTGGAAGCTTATGAATCTTCAAGAATTTACAAGGAAAGAATGAAGGCTTACCATAAGAAAAGCTTCTATCCAGGTCAATCTATATTGTTATTTAATTCTAAGTTAAAACTCTTTCTAGGAAAGCTGCGGTCCAAATGGTTTGGACCCTTTTTTGTCAAAGAGATCAAATCATATGGTGTAATTGAGTTGAAGGATCCTAAATCCGAAAGAACATGGACAGTGAATGGACAAAGACTTAAACCTTACTTGGGAGGAGGTGTGGAAAAGCTTGATATGCTGATCCACTTGCATGATGTTTGAGAACATGATAGGCATCGAGCAAATGACGTTAAATAAGCGCTAACTGGGAGGCAACCCAGTCTTGTAGATATTTCTATGTGAATTTTGCATGTTTTGAATCTTTATGTTTGATAATGCATGTTTGAAAGTTTTAAGTTTTGGTGGAATATGCATGTTTTCATTATATTGTATGGTGTTACGAAGTTAAAGTGGATAGAGAAAACAAGTTGGTAGTAAAATTTGTCTTTAATTTGGAACATGGTCTTTATGCATATTTTAGAGGAGAAATTAAGGTAAGAGAGTGATGCATTATCATTTATTCAAAAGAATTGTGAAGTTTCAGGAAAAATATACAAATTTGGTTGGGGCAAGGTTAACTCGCTCAAGTAACCTTAGATTCGCTCAAGCGAAAGTTGCAGAAAAACATTAAAAGATGAAGTTTTTGAAATCTTCAAAATTTGCTTAAGCGATATGACTCGTCGCTCAAGCGAAATGTGCCTTAACTCATCTTCGCTCAGAGCAATAAGGTTTCACCCAAGCGACATAAATAGAAATGGCTACAGGACAAAATTTGCTCCAGCGATATTATTTCCCTTAAGCAAATTAACACACAAAATGATTCTGTCCATTTCTCGCTCCAGCGAAACATATTGGCTACAGCGAAGATACCCAAAGCAAGAATAACAAGTTATATGTGGGTATTTTCGCTTAGGCGAAAAGAGGGTGTTCAAGCGAATTTCAACCAGAACTGATTTTGTCAAGTTTTACTTAAGCAAAACTATATAGCTTAAGAGAAATATAATTCAATTGCAATCTGTACAAATTTCGATTGATTCTTCCTTATTCGCCCAAGCGAGTTTCCGATAGAAGTATTAGGAGGTTTCTGCTAATTAGTCGCTGCAGCGAGGAAAAGTCGCTCATGCGGATGAAAGTATATTTAGTTTCAAAACGTAAAATTCACTTCAACGACCTATTCTCGCTTAAGCGAATTTAAGCGACGAGGCTTTTTAAGAGCTTTTAAAACAAATTGGGCAGTTACATTTCCATCTTCACACTTAAAATGCTCTCTCCCTTCTCTTTCGAAAACCACATTCCTTTCATCCAAGCTTTTACGTCTTATGTATTTTGTCCCAGCAGATCCCATTCTTCTTCTTCTCCACTATTAACAAGTAAGAATTTTCTCTTAAATTCTCTTTTTCTTTATCTTCTACTTATTCCTTATTTTTTAGGTTCTTTTTCTTGTGGGTGAATTCAGGTAGTAGAAAAATAATGTTTCTTTTATTTTAGTTCATTAGGTATTTATTTTCATTTGAAAGAAGGTATGATAGTATAGAAAATCATATTACATGTTTGATGTTGTCTACATTGCCCTAGAACTTATTTTGCATGTTTGATGCTCTGTTTTTCTTAATGTATGGTATTGTACTTGTTTCTCTGTTTTTGGGTGTATGTTTAATGTGATGTTTTGATATGGTAATTTATTGCTTTGATGGTCGTTGGTTGTGGTGTATTTTTGGGTTAGAGTGTTGCTATGCTATGAAGGTTTGTGTTGAATTATTGGGGTAAAAACCTTGTTTTTTAGGTATTGCACGTACCAAAAATACTGGCCCAATCCACAATCGCAAAGGGAACAAGAGAAGGGTCTTGATCCAAGAAATCATGGTAAACAAAAATGGACGTCTGAATCCTCTCCACCGCCTCAATAGAAATTTTGAGATAAAGAGCGGGCCAAGCGTTTTGAACACATTCAACATTGGATAATTCTTCCGGAGTGAAGAGTTGATTTGACGCAAGGCAAGTGTGATGAGTTTCTGAACACTCTTAGAGAAAGAAAATAGTTAAGGGTGGCAAATCCTAGAGTCAAGTATGATCCGAAGATAGTCAAAGAGTTTTATGCTAATGCTTGGAATAAAGAAGGACAGATGGACTGAAGAGCTTGGGTAAGAGGCAAAAAGGTTTCATATTCAAGGGACACTATCAATGACCACCTGGGAGATATATTACAACTACAAGAAAGAGAGCTCTGTATCTATGGTAGACTCAAGAAAGAACGCCATGTATATGGTATTGATGAGTTAGAGGAAGCCTTATGTCAACCCGGTCACCATCTACATCGTGGCCCGAATCACCACCCTACCAGTCTCTAGAGAAAAGACATGAGTATATTGACAAGAGTTTTGACTGTGCTTTTATTGGCTAATATTGTTCCAAATGCTCATGTATCAGACTTACCCATGCCTAGATGTGAGTTATTGTTTTGTATCCTGGACCCTGACATCATAGTTGATATAACTGGAATTATTTCAGATGAGCTTTTCAGGTTTGTATAGCAAAATCTGAAGACTACCATTGTTGATGCTAAACCAAAGGGAACTCTTGGTTTCCCTACCTTCATTATAGGATTATATGCAGCACAGGGGGTTGATGTTCAACCCAACACTCTAATTCGCCCATCTATTGATCAGAAATTTATTGATCAAAACTACCAGATTCCACTAGCAAGATCTTCTATAGCCACACCATCTACATCAGCTCCACCTCCACCTCCACCTCCACCACCACCACCCCCTCCTACTGATCCCCTCATCCTTTTTCATTTTGTCTATATACAGCAATAGCTGGCTACTATTCATCAGGGCATGTTATACCTTTATCAGGCCAGCTATTACAGTCACCCAACGGGACCTTTTATGTCACCTGGTGAGTTTAAGGACCATGTTGCTTGGCTTGGGGACAGTCCTGTTTTCCCGGAGGAGGAGAGGCCAGTAGCTGAGCCGGCAGTACTTGAGCCACCACCACTACCAGTAGCACTAGCATCATTATCCGGACCATCTGAGACACCAGCCACAACACCTGTACCTGAGTCACAGCCAGCTGAGGTAGATACTTAGAAGGAGCCTACTAAGGAGTAGTAGGCAGTAGAGGATAGATAATTTGAGGAGAAACTTGATCGTGTAGTCACTGATATACTGCGTCGAAGGACTGATAAGCTCCTATGGTTTAGTTTATTTTATGTTACTGTTTGGAGTTTTTAGTTTCTATTACTCTTTTTCATACTATGGTTTAGTTTTACACTTATTTTGGACCATGTATGTTTTGCATACGCTAGTGTTATATATGTCTAGGCACGTTTCTTTTCTTTTGATTATGTTTTGAAAGGTTGAGAAATGAAGGAAGATATGCATTAATCTTAAGTTGTATAAGTAGAAAATTAACTAGTTTTTGAAAATATGATGGTTTCCTGATAAATGCTAAATGCAATCTTTGTAAATCTTAATCTATAAGTTAGCCAACAATGGTTGAACCTTTTTCTGTTTAAATCAAGAAAACAAGCCCGCTAGCCGTGTGAGTGAGTGAGACTTAAACATCAAGAGTTCACTGATTCTTACATGTTTTTCATTGCATAATTTTCTAGTAGAGATTATTGCTCAAACAAACATGGATATGATAGAGGCAATTTTGCATGCTAAGGGCAAGGAGTATTTCTTAAAAAGGTTATGTTTGATGAGTTTGGTTCTATGCTACTAAAGAATAAATAATTGGCTGAAGAGGAAGGATGAGAAGAAAAGTAATTCCTTAATGCAAATAATTAGTGAATACTAAAAAGTAAAGAAGTTATGAGAAATATCAATTTTAGTTGTGCACAAGGAAGAATTTAAATTGATAAGAAGGAGAGTATATAATCAAGGCAGTTGGGTCAGGTATGAATGATATGATTTCTTGTACTTAGCATGTCCTTTGAATTCTGAGAAAAACCATGAGTTCTTTGTTTAGCCTAGCAAAGTTGCAACCGTTTTGAAGACCTCTTAATCTATGATTGTTTAAGTGATTGTCTTATGTATTGAAATGAAGTGTAATGATAGACTAACCTTTTTACACCTGCGGGGTCTACACTGGCTAATAACCGGTGTAAAAAGTCAAAAATAGCTGGTATAAAAAGCCTTTTTTGCACTAGTGATAGGGTATCCCTTTCTGGATTTACTTTACTCAAATGCCATGTTCCTTTAGTTAATACATAAGTCATGTTTAGGAAATGCATATGCAATGGATCTAAATTTCCATTTCATCAAGTGATTGCAACCACTGATATTCATTCAATATATGTCCCCCACGTAAGGGTCTATTTTTTCATAGTCCCGTAAGATTTCATTATGATCGCAACCATACATATATATATATATATATATATATAGATATTCATTTGTTCATATCTAGTCTCCCCCACGCAAGGGTACTCCTTTTCATAACCCCGCAAGGCTTTCTTGGTGATCGCAACCATATTTTATTTATTTCATATTGGTTTCCCCCATGCATAGGGTACTCTCTTTCATAGTCCCACAAGACCGTTTTCATTTCAAGGCACCAAATGATCGCAACCACTATAATTATTCATATAGTCCCACAAGATTTTTAGTGTGTGATCGCAACCACATTTCAAATGATATGTTATGCATGCTATGAATGCAATAATGTTCATGCTAGCCTTAACCTTGCAAGGAATATCTCACCCTTTTAATTAGGGGTATAATTCACATCCAACATCATAGTTAGTGACATACAATCATATATATATCATTCTCCAAGGCATACCATTCATCATGCTCAAGAATTACTCTAGCCAAGGATTTCATATAATTGCCAATCCATACATGGAAGCAAATCGCATGTTAACAACGCACTCTCAAATCCTTAACCTCATCAAGGTATCATTCTAACATTCAATCATTAACAAGATTCAATCCCAATTTCACATCATACATATAAGACAATACATCCATTCAAGGAAGAACATGCAATCATGCATCAACATGCATTATCATCATACAATGTATCATACATTTAGGAAATACACTCTTTTCCTACCTCAAGAGAAGTACTCTTCCAGGTTTAATGGTCCCAATCCTACATTGAATACATATAGGATCATATCAACCACTCATTTAACATCATTTTCAATTTCTTGCATATCACTAATGCATACATACATATAAGTCTTATTATATCATGACTTGCCCTAGTTTTCATTTTCTTTTTTCTTAGGTTTCGGGAATTCTTTCCCTTAAAAATCACAACTCATTATTATTAAAGGCAATAACTAAATTAATTAGGCTACCCACACATACCAATTTCTCACCTAACTACTTAAGTGGGTTTTTCTCATTTATGACTCCCAACCACCATCATAAATCATTATCTATGGCAATCTCTCATCATTAATATATTATCATCATCATTGAATGCTTATCCCTCTCACATTACATATTTTCCCTAAAATCAAAGGTTAGGGTTTCATTAAAACCCAACAAACATCATTAATGCAGATGATTTCCCCACTTCAAACTCACATTTTCATGTACCCCATTCAAGACTCATAAAAACTCATTCATTTCACCCCACCTTAGAGTTTTCATGTTTAATGCTCTTATTCAATACCCACATGCAATTAACACTCTCCCAAGCCATATTTGTTGGAAATATACACTAAACGCCTATATAGGACGCATCATTTTGAATAAGTCATTTTTTGTTAAATAGTTTAACAACCTTTATTTATCCTTGGAGTAATAGGTCATATAAGAGTTATTCCTAAAATGTCCCTAGTCAAGTATTTACGTGGGGACATGTAAATACATTAAGACTAGTGTGTGAGGGTATTGATGATCTGATCTCACAGATCATGGATATAAATGATATCAAGTCTTCACACGGGTATTTTGCTATGTTAAATTACAAAGAAGTCAATTTACATTTAATCATTCCAAATGTTTTGTACCCTATAAGTTTCCACTATGATGACAATGGAACCATAGAATAATATAATGAAGTGGATTAATCCAAGCATATACTTAAATAGTTTCATCTTTGGAAGATGTGAAAATATGCAATGTGCATACCAACAAAATTGTTGGGAACCCACTAGTAAAATCGTTTACGTAGTAAAACCATAAGGGCACTGTAGAAGTCATTCGGAATTAACCTTATTGGCTCTAAGTGCAAGTGGGAGATTGTTGGAAATATACACTAAAAGCCTATATAGGACGCATCATTTTGAATAAGTCATTTTTTGTTAAATAGTTTAACAACCTTTATTTATCCTTGGAGTAATAGGTCATATGAGAGTTATTCCTAAAATATCCCTAGTCAAGTATTTACACGGGTACATGTAAATACATTAAGACTAGTGTGTGAGTGTACTGATGATTTGATCTCACAGATCATGGATATAAATGATATCAAGTCTTCACACGGGTACACATTAAGAGTAATGATGTACTGGACAGACCAACCATGAGAACGTTGCATGGATCGTTACATGAATGTCATAAACAATTCTCAATGTGATAATGGTATATGTAGTCCTTTGACCCGAAGTCACTACGATTCCTACATAAGGAGTTTATTGTTTTAATACAATCAAAAGTCTTCTGTAACAAGAGGACTATAAAGGTTGTGGTTAGGCAATGAACAAATTATGCAGAGGGATGTGAGTGATGTAGATGGGATTTGTCTCTCCTATGTGACGGGAGTGATATCTATAGGCCACTTGATGGATTGAGACTAAGGAAATGCATGGTCATGCTAGAAAGAATAAATATTGGATATTTATTCAGATAAATTCTACTCCGGTATCAAGTAAAATAAATTGGACCGTTCAAGGATAATGCAACCATACGTTGGGCCCAATTAGGATATCATGACAAAAGGAACAAACATATAAAATAATTATCACTTATAGGTTATGTTGATAATAAATAATATTCAGACATAATAATGCATTGCTAGATGCCGCTCTTATTTTATATTAATAATAAAATAGTTTATTATTAATATAACCGAGTATTTTACCTATAGGGTCACACACATATAGTAAGCCCATAAGAAAATAGCTTTTTATTTTAGTTGGATTAGAATAAAACTATTGGGCCAAATTCATTTAGAATGAGTAAGGAGCCCACTCTTTAGAGAGAAAATTAGGTCAAAGCTAAGCCTATAAATAGAGGATAAGATGCTCATAGGTGGCTAACCAAAAAAAAAAGACAAAATACATAAAAGTTATAAAAGCTACACGCCGTCAAACTAGCATTTGGAAGGTGTAGCATTTCTGGTGGGAGTACTCATGTGGACTCCTGAAGGACGAGGCTATGACTGCTTCGATTTGATTTTCTTCAAGAGGTAATCCTAAAACATAATATTTTTTTGTGTTTGTCTTATGCTTTGAAACACGGCGCTTTGCAAATCCTATGGGAATCCTTATATTTTCGTTGCTCATGCACTAGGGATTCCCTAACAGTGGTATCAAAGCCAGGTTGCAAACCCGTGTTTTGGGTAAATGTTTGTTTAAAAAACATGTGAAAAAAAAATTCTTTTATGAAAAGAATTGTAAAGGTTGAATCTTTTTCTAAAGGTTGCATTTTTATGAGATATGTTGCAAAGGTTGCACCTTTTGAAAGCTAATATCAATTTATTTTTATTTTATGTATATTGATTGCTTTTCTCAACATTTTAATTAAAGAACATATTTTTGAGATGTGCTTTATTATATGAACATGTTGTATGTTGCAATGGTGATTGTTTTATAAGTGTTCTAATTATAAGGCATGTTTTATGTTCGTTTCATTAAATTGAAATCAAGGATTGTATGCAATGCATGTCTATATGTTTTCTCTTTCTAATATGAATTGTTCATGCAAGATTGTGTTTAGAAAGTTTAAGAGTTAAACCCTAGCCGTAATGAAAACTGGGATTCAAAAGTTGAAACCTAGCCGTAATGGTATTTTATTTATTTTTAAATGTTACAAATAAAATATTTGATTTTAATATTATATTTAAAATTTGATTTGTAAAAGTTACAAATCAAATGTTAATTGTTTGTTAAATTTAAAGTTTGTAAGAGTTACAAATTTAAATAATTTATTCTTATTAATTTTAATAGGATTTGCATCGTTTGTGATCTTCTTAAAATTAATGTGATTTGTAAGAGTTACAAATTTAAATAATTTATTTTTATTAATTTTGATAGGATTTGCATTATATGTGATCTTTTTAAAATTAATGTGATTTGTAGGAGTTACAAATTGATTTATATTTATTAAATTTAATATAATTTGTAATTGTTACAAATAGAAAATAAGATCTTTATTAAATTTAATAATTTTAAAATCAAATATTTAATCCTTAATAAATTTGATAGGATTTGTAAAAGTTACAAATTAAAGATAAGATCTTTATCAAATTTAATAGGATTCAAAATAAAATATCTTGAACTCTAGAGATAAGGTCTAAAATTTAAACCTTGATCGTTCCTAAAAAAGATAAGATGATTGTTGAGACTCTAGAGATAAGGTTTAAAAGTTAAACCTTGACTATTCGTATTTTAGGATAATTGTAAGGGTCAAAAGATAAGGTTTAAAAGTTAAACCTTGGCCATTTCAAAATTTAAGATTTCAAATTGTTTGAAATCATAACCGAATATTTTGAGCTGTTAATGGTTAGTGGGACGTTCTGGCTAGGAAAGACTTGGTACTTAAGCGGTCACTCCGGACCCACCTCTTTTTCCTGGGAACTAACCTGATTACAGTACTAAATTTTTGGGTTGGAACACCCCTTGACCCTGTCTGTTGAATGGTCAACGGAGCCGCCAACTTCTTTGCGTAGTTTTTTTATGACGCCACGTGTTTAATTATGTGTTTTAAAATTTATTTTATTTTAAATACAATTAATTACTCTATTAATTGATTAATTAACACGTCCAACGGTGAATGGTTATGGTCTTAGATTTTTTTTATTTAATTTTAAGTACAGCTTGCATGTTGTGCCTTTCTCTATTCTTAAAATTTCTTCTCCCAACCCTTAACCCGTATGTAAAACGAGTTTTCTTTATTACATTGTAATCTTGGAAAAGCCAACAAGGTGGAGACCTAGAAGAAACCTAAAGTGGTGACTCTTAGTGGATATAACCTTGAAAGAAACAAAGGAGTGGTGACTCTAGGAGGATGGTGGTTTCACGAAGTAGGACTTCACAAAGTCAAGACACCATGGTTCCTTTAGGTTTATTTTATTTTATTTTCTAGGAAGACCATAACTATCTCACAATTTTGATTGCATGTTTTGTGATTTTATTTTGAGTTAAAGCGTTTAATGAAAGTCGGTAATGAACAATAAGAAAATTGAAATCCCTCAAGCCCGACAACCATACCTTCCAATAAGTAATAATGTCTAACTTGATATAAATAAAGTGCAGGTCATGTCATAGTTGGATGCCTTTATTTATGTCTAGTGCGACATGATTGGATAATTGGATTATCCAAGTATAACTTATTAATTTTTATTCAAATAGACATTTTTCAATTGGATTGGAAAAGCCTAAAGGTATGAACAGTCTAAAACGCGTTCTAATAAACAACAGTCATCAATGCTAATTTCAATAAAGTGTAGGTTCTACCAAAGCAGGGTGCTTTTATTGATATTAGTAAAGGATGATGGATAATTGGATTATCCAACCATTTGTTATTGGACTTATCTAGGTAACTTTAATCAGATTGAAGAACCTAGAAGCGTTAATATTAAGTTTAAATGCCTTCTAATAAGTAATACTCGTCGAGACTAATGTCAATAAATAGTGGGCCTGCCAAAGCAGGGTGCTATCATTTATATTAGTAAGGCGCGATGGGATAATTGTAATATCCAAATTGTTTTTATTAGGCCTAAACTTAACTAAGTTTTTCAATTGGATTGAAAATAACTTAGAGGCGTAAGGATTGAGCTTAAATTCATAAGATGAATAAGGGTAAAGAGTTACCCACTCAATCATCCAAGAGTTACATGAGATACAATTAGAAATGTGTTTCCTACCTAAATAACCAAGGGTTGGGCAATCAGCTAAAGCTGACTCAATACTAGGCCAAATATGGATCTTGGCCCACTAGAAAAATCTTCCAACGGGATTTTTAATGATTCAGTGAGGGTATTCATTTTGAATCAAAATAGTGGGAGATAACATATTTATTTAATGACCAAAATTTAAATATGTTTTGAATAGAAGTGATAGATTTGCATGTAATTTGTTTTAGAATAACCCTGACAAACCAAATATTGTTTTGTTGCAATCTGTCCTTTAGAAGGACACTTTATCTAGAAAAATGCCTAGATAGGTATTGAGACTTAAGAATTATCTTCATTAAAGATGAAGCGGCAGTGTGTCATATTTGGCTGCTTATATATCATCTATGGTTGGGTCTTGAATACCCTATGGAGTCTGCATAAACTCTGAGTTGTAAAAGGCAATATGAATATATGGGAGATATACGATATGCTCGTATACAAACTTTATTAAGACCAAGTTGGTCTGGAAGTCTAAAAGGTGATCAAGAAAGGAAATTGTTTCCAGTTTTAGCCAAATAAAACATTAGAATAATTTGTCTAAAGAACTTGAAGTAATTTAAAAGAAAGGGAAGTAAGACTTCCACTACAGGTCATGTTATAGAAGTCAAGTTATTTTACTTCACTAACATTAGTATCAGATACTAGTAGTAGATCTTAAATTTTGAAAGATCAAGGAAGTAGATCACTTGTTAAGGGTGGAGAAATCTATGTAAAATTGAGCAAAAGTTGCTACAATAAAGATAAGATCTTTACTTATTGGGCTAGTTAGTGAACTAGACATTGTGCATATTATTTCTTGTTGGATAAGAAATGTTTTTCTTATTATAAAATAACTTTGTTTCTTCAAATGGATGTTGATGCACAATTGAGTAATGGATTCCACATCCTAAATCTCAAAACACCCATCTATAACAACGGTTAAAGTAGGTTAAAATAAGTGATTTTGAACCTTACTTACATGGTATTGTCTCCTAAGGTAAATGGATAAGAAACACATTTCTAAATACCATTAATATGGTTATATGGACTCTTTTGATTATGGAATCAATGGAGACATGTAAATCTTATTTATTGGAGAGATAATTGAGACCTCATTCATTGAAAAGATGAGTAATTTATTATCTAATACATGATGATGTATGTGGGCCTATTGGAACAATAACTATATATGTTTTTCAATACTTCAACATACTAATTGAAAAGCCAATGAGTATGGATTTATGTAACATAAGTTAGAAAGTCTTTGAAAAGTTCAAAGAATTCATAATGAAGTGAAAAACCAAATTGGCAAGATAATTAAAGCTCTTGATTAGATTAAGATAGCAAATAATTTGAGCTACAAGTTTGATAACTATCTAATAGAGTGAGAGATTACCTCTTAACTCATTCCTCGTAGAATGCCTTAATAGCATCTCTATGGGAAAAGTCAAACCTTATAGGACATAGTTTGATTATTAATTATTATCAAACATCTCTAACTCCTTCAATATTCCTTTATTAATAAAATTTCCACACTTAACCATGTTCCATCTTAGACTTTCTTAAAGAAACCATATATGATATGGACTAGGAAGAAACCTAGTATATCTTTACTAATAATTTGGAACTATGATGCTTCTATAGAGCATCCAACTCTGACAAGGTCAGATCCAAATTAGATAAATGTCTTCTGTGAGATACCTAAGGAAAGCTAAGGGTTATCAGTTCTACAATCCATCTGAAAATAAAAGGCTTGTTGCTTAGAATATTGTATTCTTGAATAAGAGTACATCCCTTAAAGATAAGTGGGAGGATGGTAGAACTTGAAGAAATTCAAATATCACAAAGCATTTAAAAGTCAAGGATGGACTTGGAGCATAAATCATAAAGTGTTGTGACATCCTTACCTCTGGTAGCACAAGACTTGTGTAAGATTAAATAGGATATGTCACCAAACCTGAAAGATATGGATATCTTATAAATCAAGAAGGAGGCATATTTCTAAATGACCAAGCTTCTTATAAAGAGGCCAATGCAAGTTTAGATTCTAAGACATGGCATAAGACCATGGGATTTGAAATGGGTTCCATGTATATTAACAAGGTATGAACCTTGGTTGACGCACCTAAAGGGTAAAACCTATAGGATGCAAGTGAGTTTTCAAAAGGAAAACTAAACATGGATGGTAATAACAGTACCTTTAAAAGCAAGATTGACAAAATTCAATTAACTTAAAAACCATTTAGATCCTGCTTGTTATAGAAGTATACCACCATTATGAGATATGGTAGATAGATGTCAAGATGGAAATCATCTTGAGGATGTGTATGTGACACAACCTAAAGGCCTTTTATGCTTGAAACATCTAGGAAGGTATGTGAACTGCAAATGTTCTAATTATGGACTAAAGCAAGCTTTTAGAAACTAGAATCTTCATTAAAGAATGCAGATAAATCCTGTGACTATAAAAAGGTTAATAACTGCACAATTATAGTTCTAGTATACATGTAGAAGACATGCTTCTTCTAGAACTAATAATATTCTCATTCTATAGTCAAGAGTATCCTTAAACACTTAAGAAGGACTAAGGATTTGATCTAGATAAATGGAAGATGAGCTCATTGTAAAGGTTACATTGATTCCAATGTTTTGATTAATTTGAAAGACTTAAGATTGCAATCAAAATATATGTGTTGTCAAAATGGTTGCGATGTATCCTTGAAAGGTTTAAAGCAAGAAACAATCGTTGGTTCTACTAACAAATCTAAGTATTTTGCTATGTTAAGATACAAAGAAGCCAATTTACATTTAATCATTCCAAATGTTTTGTACCCTATGAGTTTCCACTATGATGACAATGGAACCATGGAGCAATATAAGGAAGTGGATTAATCCAAGCATATACTTAAATAGTTCCATCTTTGGAAGATGTAAAAATATGCAATGTGCATACCAACAAAATTGTTGGGAACCCACTAGTAAAATCGTTTACGTAGTAAAACCATAAGGGCACTGTAGACGTCATTGGGAATTAACCTTATTCGCTCTAAGTGCAAGTGGGAGATTGTTGGAAATATACACTAAAAGCCTATATAGGACGCATCATTTTGAATAAGTCATTTTTTGTTAAATAGTTTAGCAACCTTTATTTATCCTTGGAGTAATAGGTCATATGAGAGTTATTCCTAAAATGTCCCTAGTTAAGTATTTACGTGGGGACATGTAAATACATTAAGACTAGTGTGTGAGTGTACTGATGATCTGATCTCACAGATCATGGATATAAATGATATCAAGTCTTCACACAGGTACACATTAAGAGTAATGATGTACTGGACAGACCCATCATGAGAACGTTGCATGGATCGTTACATGAATATCATAAACAATTCTCAATGTGATAATGGTATATGTAGTCCTTTGACCTAAAGTCACTACGATTCCTACATAAGGAGTTTGTCGTTTTAATACAATCAAACGTCTTCTGTAACAAGAGGACTATAAAGGTTGTGGTTAGGCAATGAACAAATTATGCAGAGGGATATAAGTGATGTAGATGGGATTTGTCTCTCCTATGTGACATGAGTGATATCTATAGGCCACTTGATGGAGTGAGACTAAGGAAATACATGGCCATGCTAGAAAGAATAAATATTGGATATTTATTTAGATAAATTCTACTCCGGTATCAAGTAAAATAAATTGGACCATTCAAGGATGACGCGACCATGCCTTGGGCCCAATTAGGATATCGTGACAAAAGGAACAAACATATAAAATAATTATCACTTATAGGTTATGTTGATAATAAATAATATTCAGACATAATGATGCATTGCTAGATGCCGCTCTTATTTTATATTAATAATAAAATAGTTTATTATTAATGTAACCGAGTATTTTACCTATAGGGTCACACACATAGAGTAAGCCCATCAGAAAATAGCTTTTTATTTTAGTTGGATTAAAATGAAACTATTAGGCCTAATTCATTTAGAATGAGTAAGGAGCCCACTCTTTAGAGAGCAAATTAGGTCCAACCTAAGACTATAAATAGAGCATAAGATGCTCATAGGCGGCTAACCAAAAAAAAGAGACACAAAATACGCAAAAATTGCAAAAGCTACACGCTGTCAAACTAGCATTTGGAAGGTGTAGCATTTCTGGTGGGAGTACTCATGTGGACTCCTAAAGGACGAGGCTATGACTGCTTTGATTTGATTTTCTTCAAGAGGTAATCCTAAAACATAATATTTTTTTGTGTTTGTCTTATGCTTTGAAACACGGCGCTTTGCAAATCCTATAGGAATCCTTATATTTTCGCTGCTCATGCACTAGGGATTCCCTAACAATATTAACCCGTAACCTAGGGTCCAAGCACAATAAAAATGGTGAGGAGCTTACCTTAACCAAGAAATGAAAGTGTGTACCAAGAGAGAGGAAAAGGTGACGAAAATGGAAGAAGAGAGGGAAAGCCTCAAGCCACAAGCTTCTTCTTCTTTCCCAATGAGAAAATGAAATTAGAGGGGGATGCACCAATCTTGTCTAGGTTTAGGAAGTGGAAGAAGATGAAGGTGAATGAAAGAAAAGAGAAGTGAAGAGAAAGCAAGTGTATGTTTGCCAAAGTGGGGAATGCAACATGAATAGAGAAAGGAGAGTGGGGTTTTGTTTAAACATTTTGCCCTTTGTTTAAAATTTCTCTGTTTTATAATAAAAAGGATCTCTGTTCGGTTCCAAGCATATAGTCAAATCCCCAATATCATCCTTAACAACCCTGACCAATGGCATCTCAATCGGAGATACTTGGTCTGACACCTATATTTTAACCGGGTATAAATTTTAGCTCATGAAGCTTAGTAATTTATGAAAAATTATAAGAAATCCAAATTAATTTATTTCCATATTTTTGGGATGTTAATCTTTCAACATATAATTATTCGTCATTTATTTCTCTTAATTAGATATTTATATAAGTAAATTTGATCAGAGGCAAATATTTCTCCCATAAACCACCGTGCTCCAAGACACATGCACGCAACAAGTCCTCAAGACTCTGAATAGTCCTCTTGGATTGCTCATCCCTCTAAGGGTGATACGTCACGCTTAACATCAATTTAGAGCCCATCGCCTCATGCAAGCTTCCCCAACATCGCGAAGTAAAACATGGGTCTTTATCTGAAACAATACTAGATGGCACTCCATGGAGCCTCACTATCTCTTTAATATATAGTTGCGCCAGACTTTGTACGGAACTCTTCATGCTAATTAGTAGAAAATACACACTCTTTGTCAAGTAATCCATAATCACTCAGATTGCATCATAGTTAGATCTTGTCTTTGGTAGACCAGACACAAAGTCCATAGCAATCGGATCTCATTTCTAAACGGGGATATCAAGAGGTCTCAAGGTACGAGAAGGTCTCTGATGCTCTACTTTTACCTTCTGAAATATAAGGCATGAAGCCATATAACTACCAATATCCCACTTCATTTCAAGCCACAAAAAGTTCCTTTTCATATCTTTATACATCTTGGTCACACCAGGGTGGATACTAAAAATTCTTTTGTGAGCCTCTTTGTGTAATAAGTAGAATAGGTGCAAGCTTATGTTGATTTGTCACATTGCAAGTGTTGAGTGCATAACCATGAATAATATACATTGAGTGTGACTGAAACACTTACCATGAGAGGTTTTTTCATCACCACATGTCCCAAGCTAAAGATTAAGTCTACTTAGCATTGTGTGGTGGCATTAAGAGAATTGGTATATGTATGCTATAATTAATTGATGCATGATTAATTGAATGGTTAATTGTGTTTGGAATAGTGCATAGCTTTAATTTTCAAACATTTCTTAAGGACAAACAAATCTCTAAGTTTGGGGATATGATAAGTCTTAAAAAGACTTATTCTTTTGATCATCATTTGTGTATTTTTGTAGATAACTAAGTCACTTAATATTTATTTTTAAGAAAATTAAGTAATAAATATGCAAATTTGAAATCATAAGATATGTATGAAAATCATGTGTATCGTTGAATATTTTAAGGTTCATTATGCGAAAAATATATAGAAAATGAATTATGAGGAAAATTATGAACCCAGTGTGAAGAGTTTGGACCCATATACCAACGTGCTAACATTGTTTCCAACGTATCTTCACTAGGATGTTGTTCTTCTTTCAAGACCAAAGGGAAAAAGGTTTAGAGAGTCAGTGTATCAACGTTGGACTCATGTTTATAGTTACGTTGGATGGGGCAAGGAGAGTTTTAAGGCCACGTGTGCCTACGCTACTCAACGTATTGTCACGTTGGCTTAAGTAATAATCTAGACCCCAAGTCAGGGATTCAACGTACCAATGTTGGCCATATGCTTAGAGTTATGCTCAACTATTAGGGGAACTAAAGGACCTACGCGTTCCTACGCCCCCTAGCATAATGTCATATTGGGATGGATGCCTACAAACTTTTGTAACTCAGAGGATGGGTGTACATATGCCCTACTCACGCTCTAGTTAAGCCCAAATCATCAAAGCATCAAACTTTGCCTCAGAGTCTGAGCGTGGCTACGCTGGGGACATGCCAAGTTATAAAGGTACTCCAGAAGCTGGGCGTGCTCACGCCTAGTCCACACTTAACTTACACACACTTACCCGTAGTTATCAGACCCAGACAGGGAGCCAACATGTTCACGCCTAGTCTACGCTCCCTCTTATGCTCACTATCAGGTCAAGATCAGAAGGCCAGCATTCAAATGTTGGCCATCATACGTACCTACGCGAGCCCTATGGAAGTCATGCATTTTTAGTTCATTACTCTAATGTGTACTTATGCTCACAGGCGTGTCTACGCGAATATGAAAGGGAAAGACACCTGGTTCAAATAATTAAAGCTATTTTGTTGTACTTCTAGGCTAAGTTAAGTTTTGTTATTTATTTGTAAGTCCTAATAGGGCAATTTCATAATTTGTTATTTTAGTAATTTTTAGTTAATTCTACTTAGTATAAATAGTTAAATGAGTGTGTAATTATGGAGGGAGACTTCACAATTCAGATTTCTATACCTCTCTTCAGATTTTATCCCTCTTATCTATACTCAGAACCATGTCTTCTCTATTAATTTTCATCTATTTTTCTACTATGTGTAACTAAACCTTCATTGTTAAGATCTGCTGAAGTTTCAATGAAGGTTAATGTCTGGTGATGAAGGATTGATTTCTATTAAGGCATGTCTGAACACTGCAAGATTATGGAATTCAACTTCTAAATTGGAAAATTCAGACCTATTTAGAGTTCTCTCCAGAGAGGAATCATGGTAGAGATCTCTATTATACATCTTGCTTCCTTGTTACTTCTGTCGTATGATATTAGGTGAATAGCTAGGCTTTAAACTCAATTTCATATTAAGTTTCAGTGCATGTGAATACTTAAAGGATTAGGATCTATATGTAGTAAGATAGCAATAATTGGCTAATGGATTAAGAATTATTCACCTATGGAATTCTATGCATGATCTTAATGGAAATTTATACCTTATTCATATGGTTTAGACTAACGCCGTATGCTGAATTTGATTCCCACCTTCTTCCATTATTGTTAACTACATCGATTTTTATTGCATTTTCTATTACTGTTGTGTTTCAATCAAAAATTCATAAAAAATAAGAATATAGCAAAAAAATAAAAAAAATTATATTCAATGTGTTGCATGAGCTATTGTTTGGTTCAGATAGTATCAGCCCTAGGTTGAGGTAGTTAACTCAATCCCTATGAAATGGTCAAATATTCTACATCTTAACGATTGGTGCACTTGCATAAAATTTCATCTTCTGATGATTTTGCATCAATGAATAACTACGAAAGCATTTCCCAAGGATGTTTACATTAATCAAGAATGAAAGTTAGGGGCTCGAAGATGATCAGATATCGTCCTAGTCTCAACCATAAACAATGCCGACCATGGATCAACGAATGTTACTCTTATGACTCTGTTGGCATCTTATGAGAAATCAAAGTCTTTGTGTTTCGGGGGGAATATAGTCACAAGGCTGAAACTTAAAGGTATTCACGGAAGGGTACTGCCAGGAGTGGAGCCTGCGGCTTAATTTGACTCAACATGGGGAAACTTACCTGGTCAAAATATAGTAAGGATTGACAGATTGAGAGCTATTTCTTGATTCTATGGGTGGTTTCGTCTGGTTAATTTCGTTAATGAATGAGACCTTAGCCTGCTAAATAGTTATGTGGAAGTAACCTTCTATGGCTAGGTTCTTAGAGGGATTATTGTCGCTTAGGCCACAGTAGTTTGAGGTAACAACGGGTCTATGATGCCCTTAGATGTTCTGGGCCGCATACGCGCTACATTGATATATTCAACGAGTCTATAGTCTTGGCTAACACGCCTGGGTAATCTTTAAAATTTCATCATGATGGGGATACAAGTAGAAAGATAAAAGACAAGACATGAGGAAAGGTCAATTCAAAAAAATAAAGACACACCTCTATCCTAAAAGAACCTATAGTGGCTATATACATCCTACAAGTAATCCTAAGTAAACTATGTACACACAAAGATCCATCCCATAGTAACTATGAGAGGTTGGAAAGCAAACCTCTAAAGGATAAATCATTTTAATGGGCAAAGAAGAAGAGGGGCCCATAAAGCATAAAGAGGTGCTAGAAGTGTATATATGATGAAGCATGTAAAAGGGTTAGTGAAAGAGCAAGGCTCTCTTCACATGAAGTTTCGAGGCAAGAAAAGAACAATATCTCATGGGTTCATCAAGAGTGGGAATCCCTTTACCCTTATCTTTATGGTTTTGTTGTTTTTTATTTTTTTTGTTTTGGTTTTTATGCAAGGGAGGTGGAAGGCCCAACCTCTTTATCCCTCTTCAACTTTATTTAAAATTGGTCTTCCAAAACTTATTTGGGAGACAAGGGATACAAGACTAACATTTTATTATTATGTAAGAAGGTGAGGATGTTGGTGAAACCATCATGGGTAACCTTTTTGTCATATTACCAAGGTCTACCCAAAAGAAGATGTGTAGCCTCCATAGGTACTACATCACATAAAATACTACCTTGATAGGTTTCTATGGAGAAAGCAAGATTGACTTGTTTGTTAACCAACGTTTAACCCCTTTCATTAAGCCATTGCAATTTATAAGGTCTAGGATGATCTATTAGTTTACAACCAAGTTTGTAGACTAGTCTTTGACTGGCCACATTAGCACAACTCCCACTTTCCACAATGAGAAAACATAGCTTTTCATTAATGTAACGTCTTGTATAAAAGATGTTTTCCCTTTATGTAGTGTCATCCTCTTTAACATGGCTTCTTAGAAGCCTTCTAATCATAAACAACTCACCCTTATCACCTAGAACATGTTCACTCTTATAGGAATAACTACTTGAGCCATCACCAGTGTGTGAAGAGGAAGACTCCTCTTGGCTATAGTAGTGATCAATACCCCTTCAAATCATGGTTTTCTTTGTTGGGCATTGATAGGAAATATGACCTCTTCCTAAACATTTAAAACATTTTATTGAACTTGTTCTAGAAGATGATGGTTTGGAGGTTAAGTGGTGATTATTAGAAATGATAGGTCTAGAATGGTCATTTTGGAAGGGTTTAGAGGATGGACCATCCTTATAAACCTCACTTTTAATTGTTGGAGAAGAAGCGCTCACTTCATTCTCCTTACCCTTTCTCCAACTACCATATCTTTTTGATGGGGAGTCCTTTTTGCCTTTCCACTTGGGCTTAAAGGGTGTGGAATCCCCTTTATAAGAAGAGCCTCCCTCAATGATTTGGGCTTCTACTTTTATGTATTAATGGAGAAACTACTCAATGTCCACATGAGGTAGAAGTTCTACTCTTTTTCTTATATTATGATTAATGCCATGTAAAAATCTGTGCGTGAGATCCTCCTCAACATTGGCCCCAATCATAGCTATTTCTAAAGCTTTATAATAATCCTCCACACTTTTGAACCCTTAAGTGAGTATATTGAGCTTGGCCAGTAAGTCACCCCTATAGTAAGAGGGGACATAACTTTTCCTTAATAAAGATTTTAAATCATCCCATTTATTAATGAGTGGGAAATGGTCTTTTTTCCCCTCTTTACAAAGTTACTAATGCATAGTTTTGAAATCCTAGGGTGGCAATCCTAACTTTTTTTCATTTTTAGTTTGGTTAGAGTCGAAGAGTTGCTCAACTTTCAACTCCCAATTAAGGTAGGCTTCTACATCACTTTTGCCATGGAAGGGTGGGACATCTAGCTTGACCTTTCCTAGGCCATCCTCCTCATGAGGCCTATGGTGCCTATCCTTAACTTCACTAGTTTCATCATTATATCTATGTCTATGTTGTCTATGATGTCTAGTGTGTCTTTCTCTATCCTCCCAATTTTTTCTAGGTTAGCTAATCTAGTGTTCATAGAATTTAATTGTTCCAAGATTAGCCACATGTGGAGGGGGTAGGATCTCTCTCTCTCTCACTAAATAAAGACATGTTATAATGCAAAGGTGAAAGATATGAGATACTAGTTGGGTCACTCAAGTTGTAAGACCTAAAAAGAAAAAGAACACACAAGTAACAAGAAAGCAAGATAACAAGTAATGAAAACAAATAAAGCAAACTAGTCAGAAGTGCAAAACTTTAAACTAAGCCTAGCATGCAAAAATGCACTATACTAACTAGAAAGCAAGTAAAGCAAACTAGTTGATGGTGTAAAAATTTAAGCATGCAAAGAAGCGCACTATACTAAACTAACACAAATAACAATCTAGTCAGGTGCATAAAAATAGACTAAGTCCTATCGTACTTACTCTGAATCAACTAATTAAAAACCAATGTCCAAAGCCCAAAGTCCTTAACGTCCAAAGACAAGGACTTAAGAAAGTACTTAAAAATAAAAGTCCCAAAGTACAAGGGAAAAGAAAATACAAGTGACACAAAAATTCCCTAAACTATTACAAAATTTTCTCTCCAATACAATGGTCTTCCAAGTGTTCAACCAAATCCAAGCAAGTCCACCAAGCTACAAATAAAACACTTGAAAACTCAAAGCAAAGGTTAGAACAAGTAATATTAAAATAAAAAAGAAAATGAAATATGTCTTCACTCTTAAGTGTCTCAAAAGTGTATACTCTTACCCACCAAGCTCTCTATACTTTGTAGTTTGCTTAGGTCAATCTTTTAAGTCAAATCTCAAACCTTCCAATATGCTACCTAAAGAATGATGTTCTCACAAATCCTTAATCTCAAAGAATTCCAAGAAGTGAAATACTCAAGTGACAAAACTTAGAGAAAAAGGGACAAGCTAGAAAAGGAAAATTAGGAAGCTAAACCAAAAGGAGTTTGATGTAACAAATAAGAACTTGACAAGCAACAAAAGCTCAAAGAACAAAGGTGTACAAGAGTGGAATAATAATGTGACAAACTAGAAACTCTAGAATACTTACAAGTCCACATGTTTTTTTGTATGGTTTCCAAAGTCCTTTTTCTTTGTAATAAGTGCATAAAACAAACACTTATGCTACTGTACAAAATTAAATCAAGATGCTATAATTTTTTTTAATTGCAAGGGGTTAAATACTTAATTTTCATTTTTTTCTATCATGGAAGGACCAAACAATTGCACAATTCAATGCACCTTTCAAGCTTTTTTCTTTTCAAAATTTTTTTCACTTACTTTTTTGATATTTCCCTTTTTTTCACAAAAATATTGCACCAAAAATAGAATCATAAAATATGCCAAAAGGTGCACAAAGGACTATAACCAAGCAAGCTAACAATGACATAATGTAAGCATCTTCTTCCAATTATTTAAGGAAATGGAACACAAGGTTTTAGGACACAAATGACATCAAAATGAAGACAAATACAACATGTAAAGAGTGACACAAACTTGCTAGAAAAATTGAAATTAACCTAGATACAACCACACCTAAAGGAAACTAACAACCTACAAAGGTAATGAGCATAAAATCCACCTTAAAGTGAGATGGAATACAAAATTACAAAGAGCTTGTTAGACACTTCAATTAATGCTATTAAAATGCTTAAGAATCCAGTAACTCAAAGTAATGGAAAAATGCAAAGAAACAAGCCTAGAAAACCATAGAAACAAGCTCCAACACCTAAGACAACATCTAAGGAATCTAAGATCACTTAAACAAATAAACAAACATGTAAGGTGCACAGATATTATTTCACAAAATAAAAATGGTTCGGTTCTGGAATTTTAAACTAAAATATGAAAATGACACAGAGAACTCACAATATGCAAAGAAAATACAAAAAAAAAAAGAAAGGGAGGTAACTTGTAGTATAAGGCACCACTAAATTTTTTTTGCTCAATTTTCTTTCAAACTTTGAGGTTATATTTCAGCGAACTTTGCAAAATTCAAAGCCAAACTAAGTAGATCTAAAAAAATGAACAAGTGATAACTTTTTGAATTTTTAGTGGAATTTCACATATGATATGTCAAATTAAAGCTAGAGACAAGGAAAATGCAATTATGGAATCTGAAATTTCCAAATTTCAATGGAAAAGTGCAGATCTAAAGAAAAGAAAAGGAAAGAAAAGAAGAGGACTCTAGATACCAAATGTTGTAGTAATTTCTTCAGTTCCTTAAGAAGGATAGATCTTTCTTTTCTTTATTCTTTGGATCCAAGGTAAGGAGGCTCTAAACTCATAAAAAAATTTGAATCCATATGGATATGGTGCAGGACATGACATATATGGTGAAGTAAAGAAGATTTTTGTTGAAGAAAAATCTAGATCTAAGTTAAGAGTTACAAGAGAAATGAAGGGGAATAGAATACTAGTATGGAAGAAGTGATTTCCACTACTCTCTAAGGCTAGAGAGATAAGGATAAGTGAGGTTCACCACCTTTGGGAGCAAGCCAAAGGATAAGAACAAAGAGAAATAAGCTATGCTCTACTTTTTCTAGAGAGAAATGAGAGCTTATCTTACTAAAACTTTCTAAATTTCAACTTATGAAGCATTACAAAGGAAATAAGGTATTTATACCTTCTAGAAAACTAAAATTCGGATTTATCTTGGGCAGGTTTGAAAAAAGCTTCACCCAAGGCGCAAAAACTAAAACTACATGGCCCAAAAGTGTCATAAAGCAAGCTAGTACCTATACAAGGCCCAAAAGTTGCTCGAAATGGAAAATATGGCCATGCAAGACCCAAAACTAAAAATAACTCTAAACCTTATTAATTACAAAAAAATAATATTTCTAACAAAATATTTACAATATACAAATAATGGCCAAAAGGAAGCTTAAATAAGGCCTATGTCAAATGGTGTGGCTGCATGTTAAGCCATGCCATGAAATCAAGACACTACCCAATTACATGTTAACCTAGACCCTACAAAGGGTGTTGGTCGATTAAGATAGTAGGACGGTGGTCATGGAAGTTGAAATCTGCTAAGGAGTGTGTAACAATTCACCTGCCAAGTTAACTAGCCCTAAAAATGGATGGCGTTAAAGTGCGCGACCTATACCCAGTTGTTGAGGCAAGTACCAGGCCTTGATGAATAGGAGGGCATGGAAATTGCTACAAAACTTGAGGTGTGAGCCTATGCGAAGCATTCGTCGGTGCAGATCTTTGTGGTAGTGGCAAATATTCAAAGGAGAACTTTGAAGGCCGAAGAGGGGAAGGTTCCAAGTGAACGAAATTTGCATATAGGTTAGACGATTCTAAGGGATAGAAGAGGCCCATCTTATAAAGCTCTAAGCATGCACACCAAAAGGGAATTAAGTTAAAATTCCTAAACCAGGACGTGGCGGTTGACGGCAACGTTAGGAAGTTTAGAGATGTTGGTGGGGGCCCCCGAAAGAGTTATCTTTTCTGTTTAGGGTTTGGGGTTTAGGGTCCAACAACTGGAAGAGCACTGCATGTTGCGTGGTGTCCGTTATACCCCTAGTGGCCCTTGAAAATCTAGAGGACCGAGTGCCTCCTACACCTGGTTGTACTCATATTTGCATCGAGTCTCTAAAGAGAACAACATATGAAGAATGGAACAATTAGGCAAGGGAAGTTGGTAAAATGGATCTATAACCTTGGGAAAAGGATTTCCCAGCCCCAAACCGTCGGCTATCGATGGATTACTTGAGCTACTCTTGCGGTAAGAATGGGTTCTCGTGTGCCAGTCAGGGAACGGATTGGGAGCGGGTTCTTCAGGGCCTTTTCTTGGGCGTTGAACAGTCAACTCAAAACTGGTACGGCAAGGGGAATCCGATTGTTTAATTAAAATAAAGCATTATGATGCTCCTTGCGAATGTTGACATAATGTGATTTCTGCCTAGTGTTCTGAATGTCAAAGTGAAGAAATTCAACCAAGCATGGGTAAACCAAGGGAGTAACTATGACTCTCTTAAGGTAGCCAAATACCTCGTCATCTAAATAGTGATATGCATGAATGGATTAATGAGATTCCCACTGTCCTAGTTTACTATCTAGTGAAACCAAAACCAAGGGAACAGGATCAGAAGGGAAAGAAGATCCTGTTGAGCGTTACTCTAGTCCGACTTTGTGAAATGACTTGAGAGGTATAGGATAAGTGGGAGCCGGAAACAACAAAAGTGAAATACCACTACTTTTAACATTATTTTATTTATTCCATGAATCAGAGACGGGGGCGCTGCCCCTCTTTGGACCCAAGGCTAATTTTGGTTGGTCAATCCAGGCGGAAGACATTGTCAGGTAGAGAGTTTAGCTGGGGTGGCACATCTATTAAAAGATAGCGCATCTGTCCTAGGATGAGCTTAATGAGAATAGAAATCTCGTGTGGAATAAAAGGTTAAAAGCTTGTTTGATTCTTATTTCTAGTACAAATACGAACCATGAAAGCATGGCCTATTAATCCTTTAGTCCTTTAGAATTTGAAGCTAGAGGTGTTAGAAAAGTTACCACAGGGATAACTGGCTTGTCACAGCCAAGCGTTCATAGTGATGTTGCTTTTTGATCCTTCGATGTCAGCTTTTCCTATCATTGTGAAGCAGAATTCACCATGTGTTGGATTATTCACCCACCAATAGGGAACGTAAGCTGGGTTTAGACCGTCATGAGACAAGTTAGTTTTACCCTACTAATGATAGTGTCATAATAGTAATCTAAACTAGTATGAGAGGAACTGTTGATTCACATAATTGGTCATCACGCTTTGTTGAAAAGCTAGTGGTACGAAGCTACCGTGCGTTGGATTATAACTGAACGTCTCTAAGTCAGAATCTGGTCTAGAAGCGATGAATGTGTTTGTTGTTTGTTTGCCGACCAGTAGTAAGGGGTCTTGACCCCCTAGAAGCATATGTCATTGGTGAGCCTCACATGGTTGATGAGCTGTGTGAGACACCATAAAGTGTAATTCCAATCGAGCGGCGGGTAGAATCCTTTGCAGATGACTTCAATATATAGCTGGGTATTGTAAGTGTCAGAATGGCCTTGCTGCCACAATCCATTGAGATTCAGCCCTTGTCGCTACAATTCGACCTTATCAAGCACCAAGGGGGATTTGTTGTTGAAATTCAACGCCGAGGTTAGGTTGTGGGTATTACTCACATTGGATGTTTCCTCATGCATGGTGTGCTTGCCTTGCTTCATGGTGTACCTGGCCAAGTTCCTGGCCTATCTCTAGTTGGTGCCCCGTTGAATGTTCCTTTAGAGTAGGGGCCTTGGTACGTGGTGAATGTCATGCAATTTTGAGACACATGTTGCTAGGTATGCGATTCATATGGCCCAGTGCTTGTGGGGTGTTTCTTGGTGCGGGGTGGTGGGTATTGATTAGTGTGTGATGCGGTTGGCTCGATGATTGATGCAACTTGGCACACATATACTAGCTCTATGGTTTGGTTATGACTCAAGTCTTGTAGGATCCTTAGCCCTAAGGGCTACTTTTGATCACTTATCATGTTGTGTTGCTACCCCCAGGTTTATGCCTGTTGTGGTCCCATTGTTCCATTGGAGGGCATGGTCGAGGGGCAAGGGAGGGGAGGTGCTCCCAGATCTTGGTGCATGGTGGACCTTCGTTGGTCCCGAAAGCATGCTGCTCGTTTCATTGGGCATGTTAGTGGTGGTGCGCCTATTAATTAGTGTGCGCTGCACTTAGCATGTTACGGGTTACACTTTTCTTTGGTTTTATAACACCCTCGGTTAACTAGGACAATCTCTTCCACTAGATTATCTAGGTTAATTGAGACGTTACAAGTTTTAGAAAAATATGAGTTTTTTTTGTACAAGATAAATGGCTGAACAATAGCATTATATATACATAACTGAGTTGTATATACAAGTGGTCAAACAGAACTGTACATACTGAAAATAAAAGGGCACGCAAGCTCCGATACAAAACATAAGAAGAAAATCATATATCCTAATCATCCTCGGTCCAAGAAACTCTGGCTAATCCTCGATGCAAAGTCTGTGTTGATCTTTATGGTGTCGTTTGTATGGTCTAATTAAAGGTCTGGAAAGATAACTTAAGGGCGAGTCTATGCTTCAACAATAATTAGAGAGTTGTCATCACTAACATCCCTCCCACACAATCCAAATAAACTCGCGTACAATCTGAGGGTCCCTAATTAGTTTATTTTAAGTTGTCTATACTAAATCAGTCTCATCAATTCCTCCCTGAATGCATAACTCTCTGCTCCCACCTTTACCACTAACCATTACACATGTAAGTATTAATTCTCAAGAACAATCAAATACTATTTCACTCAGATAATGTAATGCAATACATGAGTTTCATTTCATTAATTTTAATCTTTTTCTTAGCCATCATGATGCATGGGCATAACTCTTCCCTCTCAACCTTACACATATCAACATAAATTGTGCATATAAATTTGTCCACTTACTCTGCCCACTAGAGCGACCGAAGCTTTCCATGTTCTGGTAATCACATCGGGTAAGGACACTCTCATCCCATCATCAATAATGGATCCAATCACAACTCATCAGAACGGGCACTACATCGTTCCAGTAACACTCATTGAGTCAAAGTATACCATGTTTGCTATTGGCTATCCGGTCTCAGGCACGACTCCAAACCATTGGACGTCCAGTGTACTCACAGGGTCAAAATATCATTGTTCTCTAGTGTACCCTTCACTGTATGCTCTAGAGGATCACTCTATCATCCGTCATCTGTCCTCATACTCCATGTACATGATGCATGTAACATACATTTCTTTCTATCATTTCGCTGGTCATCGGTAGGGTCCCCTTAACGACTCAATTTCATTATTAACATCGGGTTTGTCTGGTAAGGTTCTTTTAAAAATATCTTTCTTTAATTATTATCCTATCGTACTTACACAAATCACAATGTTTCTTACCCGATAATTAAGAATGAAATGAGTTTTCAAATACATATAGCCATTGATTCTCAGGGTAATACTTGCACTGCAGTGCTTTATCATTTCATCGGATCCACTCCCAATCACACTATTTCTCCTCTCAATCAGCTTAGGATCCCTACCGAGACATATTCTTATTTTTCTCGTTTGTATCGATTTATCCATGCATCTCAATAGGATTCATTCATTGCATCATGCATATTCCATTCATTCATTATACAATATTTATGACATTCATCATTCATCGTATATTTTATCACATCCATAACATTTATCAAATATTTTGTCACACAACATTCATCATGCATATTATCATATCCATAACAGTCATCATGCATTTTATCATATAACATCCATCATGCATTTTATCACATAAAATCCATCATGCATTTTATCACATAACTTCCATCATGATAATAGGGACATGTAATCTGACACATATACATCCACACATGCAATCATATAAGTCAATCAAGCATATACCACGCACCCAATTAAACACACTTATCAATTTTACTTGTCTAAATCACATACCATAACTAATCGACCTTACTAGTAATGAAGTCATATGTCTGATATATCCTCTATTATCATTCATAAATTATCTTGATCACTAAGTGATCTTAAATATGGCTACTCAATATATTCTATCATGTAGATGAACTTAGCTCATTTAAAGAATACTATACCCACTTAATATTTAAGTAATAATTATTCGAAAGTGTCACACCCTGATTTTCCAGACCCGAATCCTGATGTAATCAAGATATATGATTAATAAAAATGCGAGAAATTTTTTTTCGCGTTCAAAATAATTTCAAAACATCACAACGATTACATCAAGACCCGAACCACAAAAAATCAAAGAGTGAGATTTAATAATTTATAAACTGGGTCGCTAATCAAAACGCCCACACATATATGAAAATAATTCGAGTTTACAGCGGAAGAAGAATATGTATATGGGGCACCTGCCTAGTTCCATATATGAAGATATGGAAAAAGGCTCAAACAACCATGCAAGCATCCAAATATCATTCATTGCCTATCATGAATTTCAACCTTAGTTTATCAATACATCATCCATATACATTGTCATCCATACAGTATCATCAAATAGATGGTTATCAACTATCGTCCTATACAATTCATTCATCATAACATAATTAATAGTCGTTGCCGGCCAAGGATTTCCGTTACACCTATTTACCTTCCTCAAAATCTTTAGTTCAAAGAAACGATCTCATCCCAAGATAATCCTGCATCACAATGCTAAAAAGGAGACAACATGGGAGAGTGAGTTATACATTCAAAATGACGAATATAAATACATTGTGATTATGTGTACATGCATTCAACCAACATGTATGCTTTGCTATAAATCATCAATTCATCATTTAACCATCATCAAGATATTATCATAGGCATACAAGCCTTATTATTCACAATTCATGTCAAGCACAAGCACAAGCACAAGCACATACATATTCATATAGCCCTACATCTCTATGGGCATTCACAATTATCATCATTAAGTCATTTAAATATTTAATCAATTAACACTCTCTCAAGAGGTTCTCATTTCTTTTTGGTCATCTCCATCTTAAATACCATACATCTATGGCTAATACATATGTCAACTATTTAATGCATATGCAATGGATCCATTTCAATCACCCATGCGCACATGGTATCTCAAGTGATCGCAACCACTTATAATCATCATCATATTGGTTTCCCATCATGCATGGGGTACTCCCTTCTAGTAGCCTCGCAAGGTGCTTTTCTCGTGATCGCAACCACGTATATCAATGCTCAATATTTTGGTTTCCCGCCTCACAAGGGGTACTCCCTCCTCGTGATCGCGACCATGGGACATCATAGGAACTCATAAGCCCTTTTCATTTCAAGTACCAAGTGATCGCAACCACTAGCTTATCATCATACAATCCCGCAGGATGTCTCATTGTGATCACAACCATATATTAATTATTTCATAATGGTTTCCCGCCTCACAAGGGGTACTCCCTCCTCGTGATCACAACCACAGATTATCATAGGAACTCGCAAGCCCTTTTTATCTCAAGTACCAACTGATCATAACCACTTAATCAATGTTATGCCATGCCATGCCATGAATGCAATAATGCAATAATGCATATGCCAATCAACCTCGCAAGGATATCTTACCCTCTCAATTAGGGGTATATTGTATATTTAGTTTTATTATCATTGACATACAAGTAATCAAAAGGCCCTTCAACGCACTACATTCATAGCCACATCAAACCACGCATGGTAATTAAAATCATATCAAGCATCATAGCATTTATCCACACATGGAAAACAACAAGGCATTTCAAAACATACATTTAGCAATCATCATTACATCTCACATATACAAGTCAAACACTTTTAGTCATCATTGCCACCATTTCAAATCCATTGATTTATACACTCACTGCCATTCACTTATCCCCTCATTGGTTTCATTATCACACAAGGTGTGTCATATAACCACATCATTTACTTTTTTTATCATGATTCATAATATATCAATATTGGTGAGGCATACATGTTTCCATAACATAGCATAGGCATACACATACCTTGCCATGGCCTTAAGCCATTCCCTAATCACCACTAAGACAAACCACACATATACCCCTAGTGAATTCGCTCATTTTTACATACTAAAAGGGGTTTTGGGCAATAATGAGCCCATGATAAATTTAAATATTAAGACTTGAGAAAATCTTACTTTCAGTCTTAAAAATAGTGGGACATGTCACAAATATCACCTATTAGTCACAAATTGACAACCATAAAAAGTTGGGTTCAAAACCCTTTTAAATGTGAGTTTTACACTACAATGGGTTCGGTATTCTAGGCCTCATGAGAGTTAGAAAACTCTAATTGAAGTGAAACTAATTTTAAAACCTCCGTAACATAATTATCTACAACATTCATGGAGAAGTCGGAGGCTAAAAATGCCATTAAGATGCCCAAATAGGCCAAAAATAGCAAAGGAATCATAACTATTGGAAAAACAACATAACAGGGCCATGAATCGATTCAAGCTTTGCATGAATCGATTCATGCATGCTTGAAGTCCAAAAATTGACAAAAAAAGAGTGGGGAATCGATTCACAACCCCCATGAATTGATTCATACGTGCCTGGGGCTCAAAACAGTGGAAATAGAGGGCCTTGAATCGATTCAAACCTCGTATGAATCGATTCAAGCATTGGAAAATTAGGGAACAGTAAATCCAGTGGGTCTTGAATCAATTCAAGGCTTCGTATGAATTGATTCAAGCCCGTCCAGAAGCCTCTGATCGATTCAAACACTATTTTAAATCGATTCATGACAGCACAGACCCCTTTTATGCAGAAAATGTCACATTTTTGAACTTCTAATCCCCCTAACTTTTTCATATGAATTCCAATGCCTACCAAACTTTAACACCAACTTATATATATTATTTGTGACGTGTGGCCACCAGCCGCACTCAAAAATTCCCAAAAATGAGGGACTTATGCGCATAAATGCATTTTACCCATTTTGAGGCACTTTTGTGCAACTCAAGGACCTATTCTTAATGGAATTGGCCCATTCCAATTCCTACAAGTCATAAACTACATACATGGGCTATTGGAACTATCACATGCCATAAAAATACATAAAACTCAATTTGACTCTATGAGTTCCTCAATTTATGTATTATCTCTTAATCTCATCACCAATGCCATCACAATGGCTATCACATTCAATGCCAAGCATCCATATAATTTCTAAATTCATAAACATGCACTTCATCCCCTTAAGAATGGTTTATCAATAAGATATCATTCCCATCAAAAGGATAGCTAAACATTCATCATCATATACACATACATCATTCGCAATAGCCAATAATTTGCCACTTATTTCATTCATTAAACTCCATTTATCTCATCATTTCAATATACATATGGCAAGGCAAGCAGGAGTACTATAATATACATAAATCGCCAAATTACTCTACTCATGCATTTGGAATGTAAAACTTGTCTCCTACCTCGAGGGAAGAACCATAACTCAAACTTTCCAATCGTTTTGCCATGTCGTCCAAATTACAATCTACACATCACATATATGCATACATACACTAAATTAATGAGTCATCACAAGGCATCATCATAATTTCAAGCAATATAAATATATCTTAAGGCTTAATGTCAAGTCCTAGACTTGTTAAACACCAATTCATATACTTGTGTTAGCTTTTGGGAATTCTTTTCCCAAAACCATGATTCTCTAAATCTAAAAGGGCTAACCATACCCAACAACAACAACATCTCCTTCACCATCACTTAAACTATCCATTTGCCATTCAAATTCATCATGAACTTCTTAGCTCCTTTCAAACCATTATCAATCAATAATTTCAACTCATTAATCCATCACCACTATTATGGTTTAGTGCTCACACAAATTATTTCACACTTATGACAATACTCATTGATTAGATTTCATTATCCATGGTTCTCTACCATTTTAATCTACCCTAAACATCATTAATCAATATTACCCATTCAAAAACTTATTCTCATATAACAACCTCTCCAATGTCAATTAGTCATAGTTTCCTCAAAAATCTCTTAAAGCCCCAAAATTCTAGAGTTAGGGTTCCATTTAAAACCCAACAATCACCACTATCACTCATCATTTTCCACTATCCATGAATCCATTTTTGTGTACTACCATCAATGCACATAAAAGTTCATATTCAACACATTTCACCTTAGGATTCCCATATTTAATGGTTCCCACACCAATCCTCATGCATTTAATATCTCACCCAACACCCATAACCCAAAATGTAGGGCATAAACTCATTAAAAATGCTGAAAAACTTATTTAATCCAAGAAACAAGTGAGCTTCCAAGAGAGGGAAAAAGCAACACGAAAATGGGAGAGAATAGGGAGAGGGAGTTCCAACCACAAGCTTCTCCTTCAAGCTCTAATGAAAATGAAAATGGAGAAGGAGATGGGTTCCAATCTTGTCTAGGTTTTTAGAGAGGAAGAATGGAGAGGAAAATAAAGAAGAAGAAGAAGAAAAGGGAGTGTCTTGCCAAAGAAGAGAAAAACCAACGTGAAAATAGGAGAAGGAGGAGGGGTTTTGTTTACAATTTTATTCCCTTCATTAAAATTTTTCCGTTTTACAACATGCAGGATCTCTGTTCGGGCTCAATACTTTATCCAAAAATTATTCTGAAGATATATTCAGATTCCCAATAATATTCTTAACAGCCCTGACCAACGGCATCTCAATCAGAGATACTTGGTCTGACACCCATATTTCAACCAGGTATAATTTCGTCTCATTTAGTCTCTATAAATTATGAACATCCATAATATATCCCAATTTAATTATTTAAATATTTTTAGGACATAAATCAACTCATATAATTATTTGATATTTATCCCTCTCAATTAATTATTTTTATAAATTTTGGGATGTTACAATCCACCCACCTAAAAGAAATTTCGTCCTCGAAATTTAACCTCAACGCATATATCACAAGGCCATACTTTAGGCCGCACACCAACAAGGTATAACGTTGCCATAAAATAGTATTGGATTTCCCAAAGTCCATCAAGACATGATCATTATCATCCCATCATTCCTAACAAAATTTTCTACATCTAAAGTGTCATATATCATCGATCACAACTCGTCCAACAGAGTTTACATGTTCATGCTCAGTACGACCAAATAGGCTTGGTACATTCACCATAAGCAGTTACAACCTTACACCTGCCCGGCCTACGTGTTGTTGCATCTGACATACAGGAAGGCGTCCCAATCCCGTAGTGGTTACCACAAACACATGAAGTCGGCGCATAAGTGCACGTTGCCACAATGCCTATGGCATGTAAGGCCATATCGGGACAAGTACTATGTATTCCCATCGCTCACATCAATCACACTTACTCAAATAACATCGATTCACATGTGACTTGGTGACAATTCACACAAGTCCATAACTATCATACTTATATCAATATGGTTATCATACATAAATTGGCATAATTCATGTCGCCCAAGTCATCAATCATCCATTACCCTCATCAAAATTTGGGATATTAACAATGGGATTCTAAACATCAAACGGTAAATACCTAATCATCGAGCTTCATCCATCTAGAATCCATGATCAAACATCATAACAACCATTTATCTCATTCACATATTGTTTGCTATAAACCAATTCAAGCCTAATTGAATCACCAAACTCACATTAAGTATGTAACCCAAAGTTTAATGTAGGGTTCACAATCATATAATAAGCTTTCTCATTAGTGATTTCCCTCATAAATCATAACCAAAGTCCATAAATTGGGCGTATAACTCATATTGTATCACATTCCTACTTGGTTCCTATCCTCAATATAGCACCTTTCAAATTAAAAGGGAGGTAATGTCATGGTTAAATTTCCATTTACCAACCCATAATCACGCATGTCGTCACTACGTCACATCATAGCTTCATAATTGATCTAATGATCATAATACCAAGGGCACATAATTTAGCCCCGATTCATACCATAAAATCATATATCTTAGTCAATACCAAGGTATACCCCGAATTTAACATCATCATTCACCAAACACTTAGAGGTTTAAGTTAATTATTCACGTCTTATCACATATACCGGCCCTAGCCTCAACAACGTATTCCATAATTAATTTTGTTACGGCTCACTTAATCATAACATTTGACTGATCATTGGACCTAAAAGGTCTAAGGGGTTACCTATTACCCATTGTGAGATTTGTGAGATACACCCACAACATCCAATTCATCGTTAAACATGGCTCATAAAACAACATAGAGCCTAGACCACCATAGGGCCCATCGATCATACAAGATCACATCAAGTCATCCGAGTTTACCATACCTAGTGGGTTATAATCAAATCAATCATCCACCCGGTTCATAAATATAGAACCGAGACCCCATCATGTGCATACATAATTTTTCACATTTTACAATCTTATCATTTATTCATGTTCCCAATCTAGGGAGATACAACAATTCACTTGCATCGCATAATATATGGGTTTCATATCAAAGGATACAAAATCCCTCTTTCAAAATTTAGCACAACCAATCATTTAAATAAATAAAATAAAATAAAATACCTATACTAAGGAATTGTTTCACCATCATTTATTCAATCAATTCAAGCATGTGAGTTTCATTTCATTCAACAAGCATACCTCGGCTAAGAGCCACAAGTATGAATCATGCAAGAGACCTAACCAACAATTCAATTTCAATACATATTTCATGGTCTCAACATCCATGGTCTACCACCATATCAATCCATCTCTCAATACTTCTTATCCATGATCAACACATGGCATAGGTTCACCATTAAATCAATTTATACTCAATATATCATATCCATGATCATACATGGTATAAATTCACCATCTATTCAATTCATACTTATTATATATCAATATTAATGCATAATAACAATGTATTCGTCAATTGAAAGGAAAAAGTGTAAGGAACTTGGCCAGACTTGCACAAACAACCATATCAATCACATCGGATAATTTATGCACATGTATTCAATCCCATGATTCATTAAGTTTGCCAATGAGCAATTATGCCCCACAAGTGCATCACACAACCTCGATGATAATGGGCATACATCGTAAACAACAATCATAACTTAATACTAGAGATTCACAAGGAATCCTCAATAAGCAATAATGCCCTTACAATCAATTCACAATTCTTAGACAACTAGTCATTCATAAATCCATATAGGGTAATCAATACTTCAACATATCATCATCCTCTAGATAATTACTACTCTTAAGTCTATATAGAGCATCCACATTTTGACAATGAGCATCACGTTCCAAGGATCGCCAAAAATGTCTCACTATTGAGCAATCATGCTCCAATCATCCATAATACAGATTCATTACAGAGCAATCATGCTTTGATAATAATCAAAAATTCTATTTCAGAGCAAAATACGCTCTGATACCAGCTTGTCACACCCCAATTTTATAACACCCCTTATTTTCTGTACTCGAATCCCGATGTGATCGACATAATTAATAAAAATTGCAAATAAATTTTTTGCATTTGAACTATTTTCAAAATATCATCATGATCACATCAAGACCCGAATCACAGAAAACCCAAGAGTGAGATTAAATAACCTAAAGCTGGATCGATAGATAAATTGCCCATAACGGTATACGAAAATAATGGAGTTTACAGCGGAAGAATATGTATACCGGGCACACGCCTAGTCCCATATATGACGATATGAGAAAAGGCTTGGCAAAGCATGCAATGGCATATCATAAGCCTAATAGGCAACCATCATCATCTTACATAATTACATAAGCATACAATGCCTAAGATATAACTAATTTTATATACATTCGGGATTATACTCCCGACTATCTCAATCATCAATGAACATCATTCAATTTAAATCCTTCTAATATATATCAAGTCATCCTTTATATTCTACATATATATATTCATCATTCATCAATTCAAAGGATTATCTTATACATACTCAAAATCTCTAAATCATCTACATCATCATATACAATTTATTCATTACACAAGAATCCATAAATGATGCTGGCCAAGGCACTTCCTCTACCGCTATTTACCTTCACCCAAGCTTTAATTAAAATTCGAACTCATCCTATGACAACCTGCATCATAAGGCTAAAAAGGAGACCACATGGGAGAGTGAGTTATACATTCAAAATGACGAATAATATATATATTGTGATCATGTGTATATGCATACAAACATCATGTGTGCTTTGCTATCAAGCATCAAATTATCATTCATTCATTATCTCATTATCACAATAGGCATACAAGCCTCATGAATCGCAATTCATATCATAATTAAGCATAACATATACACAATCACAAACACCATCACTTTGCCACTTATCAACAAGGGCATTCATAATTATTACTATCATTAATTCATTAAGGTTTCACTCAAATACCTCCTCATAAGGGGTTTCTCAACACTCATGGTCATCCCATTTCAAATGCCATGGTCTTAAAGCTAATGCATATGTTAACTGTTTAATGCATATGCAACGGATCCGATTTCATATCACGGGTGATCGCAACCACCATAATCAATCATTCATAATCATTGGTTTCCCACCTCGCAATGGGTACTCCCCATAGCAGCCTCGCAAGGTGCTTCTCGTGATCGTAACCACGTTCAACAATTCACATAGGTTTCCCGCCTCGCAAGGGGTACTCCCGCCTCATGATCGCAACCATGGGCATCTTAGGTGCTTGCAAGCCCTTTATCATATCAAATACCAAGTGATCGCAACCACTGGCTCATCATCATACAATGGTCCCCGCAGGGCCTTTCACATTTCACAACCGGGTGATCGCAACCACAAAGTATTAATGCTATGCCATGCCATGAATGCAATGCAATAATGCATATGCTCAACAATAACCTCGCAAGGATATCTCACCCTCTCAATTAGGGGTATATTGTATATTTTAGTTTTATCATCAATGGCATATAGACATTCACAAGGCCCCTCAAGGCATAACATACATATAGTAGGCACTTCAATGGCCACAACATCATTCATGACAATCCACACATGGATATCAAAAGGCATAGCAAACAATCATTATTTATCCATACAAAAAAATTATTCAAAGCATATTCATCATTCCACATAAGGCAATCACATTTATGCCCAACACAATCATGTTCTTAGACATGTATTTCATAACTCATCATTAAGCCCTTAACATTGCTTTCGCATGATCATCCTTGGTGATTAAGATTTTATGTTTCTCATTATATGTATTATGGGCATAATCAAGTCATCTCAAGATTTTAATCATTATCCAACACCACCATATCATTATCTTAAATATATATCCTTTTACATCCCCTCAAGCATCATACAATGTAAGGGAAGAAGGCCCCAAGCCATCAGAATCGAGAAAAGAAGGGTCAATACAAACAGAACTGAGAAAAAAGGAGGGAAAATTCCATCAGGGGGGTCACTCGCTCAAGCGAGACCCACATTCGCTTGAGCGAGACAGCCCATTTCGCTTGAGCGCCTCAGCTCGCTAGGGCGAAATCAAGCCAGTATCTAATTTCCAGGTTGCTCGCTTGGGCGATGCACCACACACCCAGCCACTCGCTCGGGCGAAATTACACCAGTAACCATTTCCACACTCACTCGCTTGAGCGAGGAGTCCACTCGCTTAAGCGAAATCCGACCAGAGGTCATATTTCCCAACACTTGGTTTCTACTCAGTGGACCTGATCTAGGCCGATTACTCCCATTCGGTCCTTCATCCAACTAAATCATTCCAGGAGAAACTTCACACTGCTAAGTATATGCCCTCTCGTTCAACTAGGCTCCCCAACACTTGGGTTTTCAATCAGTAAAGTCCCACCAAAATTGACTCCTGTCACCCTCGGGTTCCCACTCGGAAAAATACTCCAGACCAAGTCTTTTCTCATTCGGTTTTCCACTCGGTAACTCATTCCAAAAACTGACTTCCTTTCATTCTCACACGAGTGAAGTTATCCCAGAATACTTCTGGACAACACACCATGTGTTCCCACTCGGTGGCATCCCCACTCGGAATTACACACGGAGGGCCTCCACTCGGAACGAGTTACTTGGAACTCGGGAATTTCCACTCGAAACTCCACTACTCGGAATATCACACAGGGAGACCTCTCACTCGGAATTTTATCCATTCCCTCACTCGGAGGGTTCTGCCTTTGCATAGCCCACTCAGAATTTTACTCGGAAATTCACCACAGATCATGTATTATTTTCTAAGTCCCCACTCGAGCGGAATTCATCCAGAATCAATGTCCTCCCTTGCTTGCTCAAGCACAGCCACGCCCGCTTGGGCGAGATTCGTCCAGAACCTCACCTGATCACAACACACTCTACTCGCTCAAGCGAAACACTCACTCGCCTGAGCGAAAATGGTCCAGAGACCATTATACCAATACAGGGGATCCTCGCCTGAGCGAGATCCCTTCTCGCTTGAGCGAGAATATCAGAACAGAGGCAGGAAATGAAAATTCTTACAACTCAACATATGATTTCACACTTTAGGCCTACTAAATCATATCCAACATATCATATACGATATTTGAGGCACATTCAACTCATTCTAAAAGTTCTCACTCGGAATTTCTCATTATAAGCCAAATTTGGATTTATCTTACAGTTCATACATATCATGAAAGGCATATACAGCCTGTTCCAGCATTCATACTTATGAATTTACATCCCAAACTTATTATCCATATTGAATTCAAGCTCATCATCATCTTATATACATGTATTCATACCTTGCCACAACAAATCCACATATTCATATGAATCATCCTCAATACTCATCAACTCACTAATTCAATTAATTTAATACATACACAGGGCAAGGCAAGCATGAGTATTTAACACATACATCAAATCACTCACAAATTTACTCATGCAATTTGAATGTTAACTCCTCTCCTACCTTGAGGGAAGAGCCGAAACGATTCCAATGCTCTGAATGCTCCATTGTACCATCTGGAATACGATCTACATACATACATATGTGTACACATAGTCAATAATTCATCATAGTTCTAACCATTTGTTAGCTTATCATAAAGCTCAACCCCAAGTCCTAAACTTGATAAATGTCAACCTATGCAATTTGTGTTAGGCTTCCGGAATTCCTTTCTTAAAGCCAAGATCCTCTAGATCATAAAAGGCCAACTAAACCCAACAACATCATCATCTTACCCATTACATAATGTAGTCTCAAATCACCTCAATCCTTTAAACATCATTATTGTTACTCAATATTCAACTTAGTTCTCATATCCTTCAATAACCACAATTAATCATTCAAATTTAAATAGCACACCACAATGGTCTAGAACCTCATCAAGTCACAATCTTATCATACCAATCCCTCACATTCCATATTCATAACAACACTCTTTATTAAATATCACCTATTAACATTCCATTCACCCAACAATTCAATATATATATATATACATTTTTCCCAATTTCTTAAGGCTAGGGTTTTCATCAAAACCCAACAACATTTACCCATGCTCATTAATCATCACCAATGGTCATCTTTCTTCATTAATATCATTCTTATAATCATTAAACTTACATTCTATTCACATTTCACACTTCCCCAATTTATTAAAGTTAGGGTTTCACTAAAACCCAACAACACCATAAATGCTCATTCATTTTCCACTCATCCAAGTATTAACTCCTTACACATATAATAACCCACCATTAATGTCATAATAACAACACCCCACCTTAGGGTTTCCTCATTTAAAGCTTCTCCCAACAACCCTTATGCAATAAATACTCCCCCAAATACATAAAACTCAAAATCTAGGGCATAAAACTCATGAAAATGATGAGGAACTTACCTCACCCAAAGAAACAACATGAGCTTTCCATGGAGGGAGAGAGAACACGAAAATGGAGGAGAAGAGGGAAGAGGAATTCCAGCCACAAGCTTCTCCTTCAAGCTCCCATGGAAACGAAAATGGAGGGAGGAGGAAGAGGCACCACCATTGGCTTAGGTTTTTGAAGAGGGGGGTGGAGAGAAAAGAAGAAGAAAATGAGGAAAAGAAAATAAGGAGAAAGAGGAGAAGTAGCGTGAAGCATAAGAGAGGAAAATAGTTTATGTTTTAATATTTTGCTTCACATTGAAAATTCACCGTTTTATAATAAACAGGCTCACAGTTCAGGCTCAATATTATGTCCAAAAATTATTCTGAATATAGATTCGGATTCCCATTAATATTCTTAACAGCCCTGACCAATGGCATCTCAATCGGAGATACTTGGTCCGACACCCATATTCTATTCGGGTATAATTTTAACTCCTTAAATCTCAGTAATTCATAAATATCCATAATAAATCCCAATTTAATCATTCTAATATTTTTGGGACACAAACCAACTCATATACAATTATTTATTATTTATTTCCATCAATTATTCGTTTTTATAAAATTCGGGGTGTTACAAATTTTATGTACCTGAATCCAGATGTAATCAAGATAAAAGATTAATAAAAATGCGAGAAAATTTTTTTCGCGTTCAAAATAATTTCAAAACACCACAACGATTACATCAAGACCCGAACCATAGAAAATCGAAGAGTGGGATTTAATAATTTATAAACTAGATCGCTAATCAAAACGCCCACACATGTATACAAAATAATTTGAGTTTACAGCGAATGAAGAATATGTATATAGGGCACCCACCTAGTTCCATATATGAAGATATGGAAAAAGGCTCAAACAACCATGCAAGCATCCAAATATCATTCATTGCCTATCATGAATTTTAGCCTTAGTTTATGTATTATCAATACATCATCCATATACATTGTCATCCATACAATATCATCAAATCAATGGTTATCAACTATCATCTTATACAATTCATTCATCACAACATAATTAATAGTCGTTGCCGGCCAAGGCTTTCCGTTACAAATATTTACCTTCCTCGAAATCTTTAGTTCAAAGAAATGATCTCATCCCATGATAATCCTGCATCACAATGCTAAACTGGAGACAACATGGGAGAATGACTTATACATTCAAAATGACGAATATAAATACATTGTGATTATGTGTACATGCATTCAACCAATATGTATGCTTTGCTATAAATCACCAATTCATCATTTAACCATCATCAAGATATTATCATAGGCATACAAGCCTTATTATTCACAATTTATGTCAAGCACAAGCACAAGCACAAGCACATACACATTCACATAGCCCTACATCTCTATAGGCATTCACAATTATCATCATTAAGTGATTTAAATCTTTAATCAATTAACACTCTCTCAAGAGGTTCTCATTTCTTTTTGGTCATCTCTATCTCAAATTCCATCCACCTATGGCTAATGCATATGTCAACTGTTTAATGCATATGCAATGGATCCATTTAAATTACCCATGCATACATGGTATCTTAAGTGATCGCAACCACTTATAATCATTATCATATTGGTTTCCCGCCACGAATGGGGTACTCCATTCTAGTAGCCTCGCAAGGTGCTTTTCTTGTGATCGCAACCACGTATATCAATGCTCAATATTTTGGTTTCCCGCCTCACAAGGGGTACTCCCTCCTCGTGATCGCGACCATGGGACATCATAGGAACTCGTAAGCCCTTTTCATTTCAAGTACCAAGTGATCGCAACCACTAGCTTATCATCATACAATCCCGCAGGATGTCTTATTGTGATCACAACCATATATTAATTATTTCATAATGGTTTCCCGCCTCGCAAGGGGTACTCCCTCCTCGTGATCGCAACCACAGATTATCATAGGAACTCGCAAGCCCTTTTTATCTAAAGTACCAACTGATGGCAACCACTTAATCAATTTTATGCCATGCTTTGAATGCAATAATGCATATGCCAATCAACCTCGCAAGGATATCTCACCCTCTCAATTAGGGGTATATTGTATATTTAGTTTTATTATCATTGGCATACAAGTAATCAAAAGGCCCCTCAAGGCACAACATTCATAGCCACATCAAACCACGCATGGTAATTAAAATCATATCAAGCATCATAGTATTTATCCACGCATGGAAAACAATAAGGTATTTCAAAACATACATTTAGCAATCATCATTGCATCTCACATATACAAGTCAAATACTTGCATCAATTATAATGGCATCACACTTATCAACAAGAACCATCACTGCTTGTCCAAGGGTATATTCAACAACAACATCCCTTTTTAATGAACATTATCATTCATCATTCAACATATATGGTATCATTCACTTTTAATCATCATTGCCACCATTTCAAATCCATTGATTTATACACTCACTGCCATCCACTTGTCCCCTCATTGGTTTCATTATCACACAAAGTCTGTCATATAACCACATCATTTACTTTTTTTTATCATGATTCATAATATATCAATAGTGGTGAGGCATACATGTTTCCAAAACATAGCATAGGCATACACATACCTTTTCATGGCCTTAATCCATTCCCCAATCACCACTAATACAAACCACACATATATCCCTAGTGAATTCACTCGTTTTTACATACTAAAAGGGGCTTTAGGCAATAATGAGTCCATGATAAATTTCAAAATTAAGACATGAGAAAAGCTAATTTTTGGTCTTAAAAATAGTGGGACATGTCTCAAATATCACCTATTAGTCCCAAATTGACAACCATCAAAAGTTGGGTTCAAAACCCTCTTAAATGTGAGTTTTACACTGTAGTGGGTTCGGTATTTTAGGCCTCATGAGAGTTAGAAAACTCCAATGAAAGTGAAAACAATTTTAAAACCTCTGTAACATAATTATCTACAACTTTCATGCAGAAGTTGGAGGCCAAAAATGTCATTAAGATGCCCAAACGGGCCAACAACAGCAAAGGAATCATAACTGTTGGAAAAACAGCATAACAGTGGCCATAACAGGGCCATAAATCGATTCAAGCTTTGCATGAATCAGTTCATGTGTACTTGAAGTCTAAAAATTGATAAACAGAGAGTGGGGAATCGATTCACAACCCCCATGAATCGATTCATATGTGCCTGGGGCTCAAAACAGTGGACATAGAGGGCCTTGAATCGATTCAAACCCCGTATGAATCGATTCAAGCATTAGAAAATTGGGGAATAGTAAATCTAGTGGGTCTTGAATTCAAGGCTTCGTATAAATCGATTCAAGCCCATCCAGAAGCCTCTGAATCGATTCAAACACTATTTTGAATTAATTCATGACAGCACAGACCCCTTTTATGTAGAAAATGTCACATTTTTGAACTTCTAATCCCCTAACTTTTTCATACAAATTCCAATTCCCACCAAATTTTAACACCAACTTATATATATTATTTGTAACGTGTAGCCACCAGCCACACTCAAAAATTCCCAAAAATGAGGGAATTATGCGTATAAATACGTTTTACCCATTTTGAGGCACTTTTGTGTAACTCAAGGACATATTCTTAATGGAATTGGCCCATTCCAATTCCTACAAGTCATAAACTACATACATGAGCTATTGGAACTATCACATGCCATAAAAAACAAATAAAACTCAATTTGACTTTATGAGTTCCTTAATTTATGTATTATCTCTTAATCTCATCACCAATGCCATCACAATGGTTATCACATTCAATGCCAAGCATCCACATAATTTCTAAATTCATAAACATGTACTTTATCCCCTCAAGGATGGTTTATCAATAACACATCATTCCCATCAAAGGGATAGCTAAACATTTATCATCATATACACATACATCATTAATAATAGCCAATAATTTGCCCCTTATTTCATTCATTAAACTCCATTCATCTCATCATTTCAATATACATATGGCAAGGCAAGCATTAGCACTACAATATACATAAATCACCAATTATTCTACTCATGAATTTGGAATGTAAAACTCATCTCCTACCTCGAGGGAAAAACCGCAATTTAAACGCTCCAATCGTTTTGCCATGTCGTCCGAATTACAATCTACACATCACATATATGCATACAAACACTAAATTAATGAGCCATCACAAGGTATCATCATAATTTCAAGTAATGTAAATATATCTTAAGGCTTAATGTTAAGTCCTAGACTTGTTAAACACCAATTCACATACTTGTGTTAGCTTTCAGGAATTCCTTTCCCAAAACCATGATTCTCTAAATCTAAAAGGCTAACCATACCTAACAACAACAACATCTCTTTCACCATCACTTAAACTATCCATTTGCCATTCATATTCATCATGAACCTCTTAGCTCCTTCCAAACCATTATCAATCAACAATTTCAATTCATTAATCCATCACCACTATTATGATTTAGTGCTCACACTCATTATTTCACACTTATGACAATACTCATTGATTAGATTTCATCATCCATGGTCCTCTACCATTTTAATCTACCCTCAACATCAATAATCAATATTACCTATTCAAAAACTTATTCTAATATATAAAACCTCTCCAATGTCAATCACTTATAATTTCCTCAAAAATCTCTCAAAGCCCCAAAATCCTAGAGTTAGGGTTCTATTTAAAACCCAACAATCACCACTACCACTCATCATTTTCCACTATCCATGAATCCATTTTTGTGTACTACCATCAATGCACATAAAAGTTCATATTCAACATATTTCACCTTAGGATTCCCACATTGAATGGTTCCTACACCAATCCTCATGCATTTAATCTCTCACCCAACACCCATAACCCAAAATCTAGGGCATAAACTCATTAAAAATGGTGAAAAACTTTCCTCAATCCAAGAAACAAGTGAGCTTCAAGAGAGGGAAAAAGCAACACAAAAGTGGGAGATAAGAGGGAGAGGGAGTTTCAACCACAAGCTTCTCCTTCAAGCTCTAATGAAAATGAAAATGGAGAAGGAGATGGGTTCCAATCTTGTCTACGTTTTTAAAGAGGAAGAATGAAGAGGAAAATGAAGAAGAAGAAGAAAAAGGAGTACCTTGCCAAAGGAGAGCAAAACCAACGTGAAAATAGGAGAAGGGGGAGGGGTTTTGTTTTAAATTTCATTCCCTTCATTAAAATTTTTCCGTTTTACAACATGGAGGATCTCCGTTCAGGCTAAATACTTTATCCAAAAATTATTCTAAAGATATATTCGAATTCCCAATAATATTCTTAACATCCCTGACCAACGGCATCTCAATCGGAGATACTTGGTCCGACATCCATATTTTAACTGGGTATAATTTCATCTCATTTAGTCTCTATAAATTATGAACATCCATAATATATCCCAATTTAATTATTTCAATATTTATGGGACATAAATCAACTCATATAATTATTTGATATTTATCCCTCTTAATTAATTATTTTTATAAATTTTGGGATGTTACAAAACGCATGGGTACATTTATTTCAAAAAGGTACTTTTACTTATTAAATTTATTCAAGATACCAATAATACCTTTTTTCGACAATTACTTACTACCACTGGGTTGTAAAAACCTTAAAATTATTTACACATTGTTTATGTTAAGATTTTAGTTGGTTAAACCTCACTAAGTAACACCTATATATGTGTATCTGTTATTCCTTAAAAATTCTTATTCTTACACTAATAATATCCTTCTTTACTTAGTGAACTTCCTTAGTAATTATGTCTAACTGCCATTCACCTAAGTTCATTTATTTAAGCTTATATATAATTTTTGGTTCATCAAACTATTATATCTAGTTTAATCCTATTTCTAATTTAACAACTATGCCTAACTCATTTTACATACCTCGGTCATCTACAATATATTCTTTTCTGATCATTACTTTTTAGCTCTTGAGATAAACCATTTATTTTAATTCTATTCACTAACTATTTATTCTTAAGTTCTTATTTAGTCCTTTTTAACTTACTAATTACTTCCTCTATTAGGTTAACTTAAAAGTTTGTGCTACATTTCCTTAAACTATCATCCTCATTCACTAGGTACTTGTTTTTGTTATTCCTAGGTCCCCTTGTTTACATAGAATATATCTATAAAATTTGCTATTAACTCTAAAATTATTAATTGCTCTTAATATAAGTCCAATTTTATTTTTACTCCATTAGTACCTAGTTACTACCTTTAGAATTCACCTAATAATCTAAAATATTTATGAACCTTTCTTTATAATTTACTTAAGAATCACTATTTCTCAAATACTTTCTCAAAACTTATTAAGTCTTGCTACTATTTCCTTATCAATTTCCTTTTTAATCCTTTAGCATATAATTGCTATTTCCAAACTCTCCTTAATGGTCCAGAATAATCAAGAATATATTTTTCTTATAAAAATGCTTTAAAATTCTTATTTCTTCGATTACTTAAAATTTATTATTTCTTACTATTTGTTTTTCCATCAAAACTCCCTTTTAATCTATAAAAAGTTTCTTTGAAATTTTTCTTAAAAATCGTCAACGCTATAAAATTTAAATCTGGACGTGATCGAAAGTAATTTGGTAAAACTTCTCGAAACATGTGATTTTCCAAATTCGCTCTTGGGACTTCTAACCGGTTAATTCATCTAAAAGAGCGGGGCTTACTAGAATTTATAATAAATTACATAAAATTACTCAAAAAATTTATAATTAAATACAACCATATCGAATTAACGATCGAGCCCGTAATAAAATCCTAAAATCCTTCATTCTTATTGATAAACTCAAACTTTGATAAAATTTAACGAGACCCATGAATATCGAGGCATGCTTTACAAACTTACCAAAACACATAGAAATATAAAAACATAATTAAAATTCCAATGGTAACAAAAATCGCATAACTTTTAATCTAACCGTCGGATCGCTACGAAACTTGAAGGGGTTATCCCCAGAAACTAAAGAAACAATATAGAGCAATTTAAAATTAAAGAAAATGAAGCAAGACCCCTTACCTCATGAGACAGTCATAGTTTTGAGGAAGAAAAAAGGGTTGGTCATAAAAAATTCACCGATCACCGATTACTTCATGCCGATCGTTCCCGGTCGCTCCCAGAATCTAAGAAACTTAAGATGCAATGGCCAAAAGGGATAAAGCGTGTCATACCCAGCTAAAGAAAGCAAGGAAAGCTTCCATGGTAATTAAAATTGATAAAACAACGAAATCAGTTGTCGAAGATTTACTAATTGCTTGAAACTTTTTGCCGATCATCACTGATCGTCCCCAAAGTTGTGGTGGATAAGGGAGGTAAAGTCATGAAGGAGGAGGACTGGTAGAGTGTTATGGTGGCTGGAAGGGAGAGCTTTATTTACTAGAATTTAAAAGAAATTAAGAGAGTGAAGGGTCATGGTGGCTACCAAGAGAAAGAGAGTTAGTGGAATTGGATGTTAAGGAAATAAATAAAAGGTAGAAGAGATTTGTGAACTTGTTTTAGGAAGTGGAGATGGGAAATTTGATTCTCTAATTTTTACAAGGGGAGAGCATGAATTATGATGTAGAATAGTGTGATAAAAAATGAGATGAAAGCATGGTAGCATGGCATGGTCATAGAATTTATGTTATGATAACATGGCATATGGGTCTTCTTGTAAAGCAAGTTGTTGGAGCTTGTTGGAGAAGGGATTAACCATGAGTGGCCATATAAGAGGACACGTGATAGGTGGTTAGGAGATATGGAGGGTAGGTTTCACGCGGTGGCGGTGCCGGGAAAATAATTTAGGCTACCAGAAATCGGATACCCGACGAGTAACTAGTTATCTTTTTTGAAATTGTTTTAAATAAATATGTAATAATTTATAAGATAGGAATTAGGAAAAACTCCCAACATTAAAGTTGTAGATCTTGATTTCCCCTTCAATGTGATATATCATATGTGAGAATCCAAGGTCGGTAGCTTGAATTATGCCTAAACTAACGTAAAGTTCTCCTGAAGCTTTCAAATTGTTAAAGGCTGGAAAACAAGATTTATGGAGACCAGGGCTATAGGAATTTGTTTTCAAGCCCTGCATGAAAGTTGTAGATATTTTTGATATGGAACCATAGGAAAAAGAATAAAGTTATTCTAGTATTGTAGCGAGATTGGAATAGGTCTGGAAAGAATGTATAAACTATATCAATTGGGGAAGATCTAGCCTTTATGTTCTTCATGAAAATCATAGAGAATTTTGCTACAAAAATTATAGGAGCAAAATCTCATGAATCAAAGGTTGTATGAGACAGTTATGATTTTTTGAATGAAGTATGCACAAATTAAGGGAATTAAATAATGGGGTTTCAAAGTACAAGTACTTGGCTTCCAATTTTGGGGATGTCACAGTGCGAATCGGAGTTCGGGGCTACAAATAGGGATTGTAGATATATTCATAACAAAGAAACCAGGATCAGAATCACTTGATTTTAGGATCGTAGGAAAAAGTTAGACCTAAAACACTAAAGGTGATCAGGCCAGATTTGAGGGTTCAAATTGAATTAATTATTTTCTTGGCAAATGAGGTTGATAGGGCACGAATTAGGATTCAGCCCCTTCTAAAAAAGTTCCTAAAACATTAAAACAGTTTACAAGAGACTTACCTTGCTATCATCAGATATCTCGAAGTATATGTACCATTAAACGTTAAGGGTACCTGAGGTACTGGTCGGGCTTGCCAGATTTAGCATGTCATCCTCGATTTACTACAAGAATGTCCTAACAAGACTAGTTTCCCTATTGGATCACTAGTTCTAGGCTGAATTATCAAGATTCAATCATTTATTAGGTCCTACAATTCAAACCTGGGAACCCAACAACATTTTATTATTAAATATAATTATCAAATGAATAATAAATAATTATCAAATAGATAGTTAATAAATAAAAATTGATTATCAAATAATTACTAATAAAAATTATCAAATAATGAGTAATTATTAAATAAATAATAATAAATTAATCTTATAATTAATCACCACATAATTAATAATTATCAAATAACTAATAAATAATTAACAATTAAATTAATAAAATAATCACCAAAAATAATCAAATTATACTATATATGTATATTCAAATTTTTATAGAATTAAACATTATTATTATCCATTATATACATCAAATTAAAATATATAAATAGATATTAAGTAAGTATCGTTTATTAAATATGAAACCAATTATTATACTCTAAATATTATCCACAACTTATTATGGTTACTAACAAAGAGAAAGTCAGTAACTACTAACTTCAAATCAAAAAGGATTAAATATTATATCAAATAACTTATTTACTATTATTACCCTTTCATCTCAACTTCTCTCTAACTACCTGAACATTCTTTAATTTTTCTTCTAATTCTTTGCACCTTTCTAAGTTAAGCCTCTCATTCACATTCTCTCAACATCCCTATATTTGACTCAAGGAACAGGCAAAAGCCTCAATCTTTCTATTGAAAGCTCAATAGAGTATTCTCTGGATTCCTGAGAGTCTGAGTTCCTACTCTCAAAACCAGGATTGTTAGAGGTGCACTCGTACCAACAAGTTTTACACTAAATATTTTTTTGAAAAGTATCCGTCCCTTGGAGAAAACTAATGAAACTTTGAGGACAACCTTACAATGCATAGTCGCAAAAAAGATCATGTAAAAACTCAACCTCTAGGTATGGTTTTCTATTTTATGGGTATTTACCTTAAAAAAATTATTGAAAATTCATCCGTTGGAGAAAAATTATGAAACTTTGAGAACAAGAAGGTAGTATGTTTCTAAGCATTATTGTAGAAACCCATGGAAATATTGGATCTCTGGGTCCAAATTTTGGCCTTATTCCTCCTCATAAAAAAAGGTTATCTACTTGTACAGAACTAGTTTCGAAATCTTAAGCTATCACAAGGGATGCATGCAACAAGAACCCCAGGGTCGTATTTGCCCATGCCCCTTATATATATAAATTTACTTAATTACTGACTTACTTGACTTGCTTGCTTGCTTTCAAAAGAAACAGGTAGAGGTGCAAGTCAGCTCTCGCTTTTCACGTGGGGAACATGGCTCGGTGCCCCATTGGATTCCTCTCGATGTGTCATGTGTTTCTAAATATTGCTCCAAAAGGCCAAGTAAAGATTCGACCTACGGGTACCATTTTTCATTTATTGGGATTTTACAAAAATATTTTTTTAAAATAAAATTTTGTACCTTGGAGAAAACTAATGAAACTTTGGGGACAACCTTACAAAGCCTAAATGATGTGTTTCTAAACATTGCCTGCAGGAAAAACAAGCAAAAATTCGAGCTCTGGGTCTTAAATTTGGCCTTATGTCTCCTTGCAGGACGGGTCATTGACTTGTACCAAACTGGCTCAACTGAATCAGTTGGAATGTGAAGGCCTTGTAAATCATGCTCGTAATGGTTTGCCTGTGGCCTCCTTGACTCTCCAAGAAAAGCTTTTTCGGGCTTGTTTTAACTTATTTTTAATGGATTTAAACACTCGACTATACTAAGTCGGGTATAAAATTCATGAAAGTTTTTACGCCCATCATGTCTTAGCTCACCCATCACAAGGTGACCAACACTTACTCTATCTGTAAATGGGTGAAGTCAGCAAATGGGATCCTAGATCTAGATGATGGGATTCGTGGGCCATTGGGGATGCATACAACTCCTGAGATTCGTGGTTAGTTCATGGATTTTGGGAACAAGCGAGTTTCCAGGAGGCACTATAGCGAGTCATGATTCTGGTAATGGTTTCTTATAGGCATGGGCTGAACTTTTAAGCCAGGTAGCATTGTGAACATTGGACAAGTTGTGTGTGGTTATGGGGATGTGGTGTGGCCCAACCTCACCCATGGGGGGTTGTGGAATAGGTTGTTTTTTCCTGCACAAGAAAAATGATTTTCAAAAACTTATTTTAACTCGGTTTATCATGAGCTATTTGAACCTATACAAGATGTTCATACTGAGCATAGCATAACAGGTTTCTAAGACCCGCGTCACTTCATGATGGTTCTTTATGATATGATTCAGTGTTCCTAGGTTTCCATGTTGTGCTAGTGACATGAAAGTGTGTGAGTTGTGGTTGGTGAAGTAGTGCTTGTTGGTTCCATGCTTAATATGAATTGAACAACTTGCAAACAACTTGTATTTACTTTCATCTTGTTCCTATTTGGCCTTGGTGGTTTACTCTTGGTCCTTGTGTTGCCTACCTGTGGTGGTATTCTTGAAGGTACTAGTGCATATTCCATTTATTCCCTTGTAAGTAATGCAAAAATTATTATAATTTAAAACATGGCATGTTTTTCACTTAAGTTGTGTTGTCAACGACTTTTGTGGCTTCTACGTTTGTGTTATTTGCTTGGTTGAGGTGAACATGGGTTGATGGGGCCGTTATGACCATTAAGATTTTGGTTACCTTGAATAATGTTTATCTATAGTGCTTGTATTGTTTCTCCAAGGGAAGTCAATGTTTACACCATAGGTGATGACATTCATGGGTGCTACTTGGTTTTTCCTGCCAATAGTCATATGCTTGTCTCAAAGATTAAGTCATGCATGTGTAAGTATGAACAAATTCAGATTGTGAAACTGCAAATGGCTCATTAAATCAGTTATAGTTTGTTTGATATTATTTACTACTTGGTATTATTATATTTTTAGAAGATTTAACATGCTTTAAAAATAGATTTGATGCCTAAATTAATTATGTATTGCTGCTAGAAAAAGTTTTCTTCAAGATAAAAGACTTAACGTTCATGGATCCTAACGTAAAATCTCACTTTAAAATGATCTAATGCTTTAAACTTGGTTGCATGGCTTGATCCTTGGATTTTTATTGTTAAAAATATTATTTTTGGATATATATTTAATTTTGGAATTTTTATTAAATTAAGAAGTTGATTTCTTATACTTATGATAATTGTGTGATGTGCTTGAAATTCAAGAAAATGATTTATAGAATGTTTAAAGTTTAATTTTATGCAAATTATGAAATGATGAGGCTGTTGTTGTAGGACTATTTTGGTATTATATTTAATCACAAAAATAGTGCAAGTGTGTTATTAAATGAAAGATTAAAAAGGGACAAGAGTTTAGACACAAACGATGAGTTAGAAACGAAATAAAATGTGTTTTCATAGGCAAACGAAGGAATTTGATAAAACTGTTTTGGAAGTGTGTTTTATGGTATGAGAAATGAATATTGAGCATGAGAAAAATACCCAAATAAGTAAAATTGATTTGGAGAAATTCTGATGCGTGATTTGTCCTTAAACGCGTTTTTATGAATGTTAAAACGATGAACTTTGGCATCTTGCTACCTTTTCGTGTAGGGGAACAACCCTCATTTTGTGTGTTAGGTCCTTAAGGCCAATTGTTTTGATTTTATGATAATTTTATGTGCACTAATCTCTAGGTTGCAGCCGACTTGGTTGAGTTTGATGATTAAGTTATATATTAGAAGATTTTTATGAACATGAGGTGATACCTTGCTTTATTATGTGAATAATAGAGATGATTAGGGTACTAATAATAATGTGTTTGATAATACTCCTAATAACAAAGATTTATCAATTAAAACGTTAGTAATCTAATAGAAATATTTAAGTATTATATTTAAGTTATTAAACTGTGTAAATTCCCTGATCTTGACCACGAGATTGTCTGAGGGACTTGAGTCAATTATTTTTACCCCAAAATGTCCCTCACATTGTTCCTAACAATTTATTTTTAAGTTACCCGAGTAAGCCAAAATGCGCATTTGTACGTATTTTGGACATAATTTCCTTTCCCATTATTGCCTTTGAGTCATTCTTGTCCCAAAATCTCTGTATCAAATTTCTATACAACTTTGATGTTGACTATGAAGACCAATTCTCATCCATAAATCCTAGAATTTAAAATACTACATTAATTCATGTTTTCCAACAATAGCTTGAACTAGGTTTAGTATTTTTCACATATCTCTCTTGTATGACCATGAAATTGAATGATTCTTTCACTAAATTTCTTTTAACTTAATTTTGTACACCTTTGATGAAGAACACGAAGTCGAAATCTCTACCAATTTTTCCTAGAAAATTAATCTTTTCAAGGAACAAAAATCCCGTCACAGCCCTGCACTAGTTTTGTATTTGGGCCATAACTCCTTTATTTCTTAATGAATTTTTTGTGCCACATACCAAATTAACGATACCAAAAAGATATAGAATTTTTATGTTTGGCTCATTTTCAAATTTGTCCCAGAAAATCCCTTAGATTCATGAGCAAGCTACTGCCTCTGCACTTGACACATCAGCCTTTGCATTGAAATTGACCAATTAAATCACACCACCACCTTGCCACTTGTTTAGACCATCCTAAGTCCTTCTCCGCCACTCTACAAGCTAAACATGACACATAGAAATTGCACAAAGCAATTTTGACACATCTCTCTTACACTCTCTTGGCCATGAATCCCATAGCCACCAAGGGAAAACATATGCAATTTTCATCTTTCACTTGCTCCCTTGCTTTTCTCCATTATCCTTCAACTTAGGAAAAAAATTCCAGCAACCCTTTTCTTCAATTTCTCATGCTTCCTTCATCCAAATCATCATCATCCACTTATCATCATCCATCCCAAATCACCACACCACCCTTCCTAACCAAAAATTCAAGATACCACCTTCTAATCATCAAACCTTCTCCTTAAACCACCACCAAACAACAACATTTTTCCTCCCTCTTCCACCACCATATTCACGTTGAAACCACCACCCTCCATTTTCCTTCTCCTTGATGAAGTAAACTATGAAGGTTTAGAAGCAAGCTTTGGAGTCCATGTCACCTTTCTTGGAGGGAAAAAAATTGATGGTAAGGGGGAGTACATAGCTTGTCTTAGATCCATTAAATAATGCATGCATGGTGAGATATAAGTGTTCCTTAGCACTTATACCTTGATATCTCCTTAAAGATCTTGGTTTTTATGGTTAAATCTTGAAAGTTTCTTTAAAAAAGTGAGATCTTTAAGTGGTATTATGGCTGCACCATAATTTTGTTAAATTCTTTAAATTTTAAAATTTTAATTATGAAGTTACTAACTTCTGAATTTTATTGTTGCAAAATTTTTGTTGAAATATGTGCATGTGATGAACTTGTTTAATAATGTGTATTCTTGGTTTAAATTGGTGACTTGTGATATTGATAATATTTTTAGGGGTCTAAAATATTTTAAAATAAGTTCTTATGACTAAGAATGGATTCTTATTGCTGCTGGAAAATTTTTTTAGTTAGTTAAACAAATTAACGTTAATGCATCCTAACGTATAAACTTGCGGAAAATGAATTTAATGGTTGAGAGTTAGTTACATGGCTAAATCATTAAATTTTTGTTCTAAAAATGAGTTTTTGAATATTTACTAAATTCTGGAATTTTATTAAAAATAAGGGAAAATTGGTTTATGGTTATGGTAATTATGCGATACGCTTTAAACTTGAAAAAAAGATATTTTAGGAACGTTTAAGAATTTATCCTTGATGAAATTTTTGGATGTGGGAGCTGTTTTATTGTGAATGGTTGATACTTTATTTGATGATAAATTGTTTTTGTAAATGTGATGATTAATGAAGAAGTTAAAGGGACCCGAGTTTAGGCGCGAACGGTGGTGAAAATGCATTTTATGGGTAAATGGAGGAATTTGGAAAAACAATTTTAGGGGAGTATTTTATGGTATGAAAACTAAATTTTAAGCATAAGAAAAATACCCAAATGAGAAAAATTGATTGGGAGAATTTCTGACGTGCAATTTGTCCTTAAAACACATTTTTACAAACGTTTAAACGATGGATTTTGGCACTTAGTGACCTTTTCGTGTAGGGGCTGTTTCTGGGCAGAATTAATATTTAAAATATATATGCTTAATTAGCATTTTAAAATTTAAACACTTTTGGTACTGGAATCACCCAAATTGGAATTTTGTAGATAAAATACAACAAAAACAACGCTTTGATAAAATAATGAAAATTAACCACTTTGTACCCTTGCTTTAGAAAGAAAGGATTCTTTTATTTTCAATATAGGACTAGGAGTTTTAAATTATTTTACCCAAGGATTTATAAAAATTTCTGAAAGTTAAAAATCTATTTAATTCATTCGTTGTAAATCAATACGACGAAAAGGCCTTAGCAAATAACTGAAAAATCATGAGAAAGATGTTTTGTTCTTACTTTTCTCTTAAGGGTGATTTTATGTTTCAAATTTATACTTTGAATAAAGGAAACAAATAATTTAAAGAGATTATGTTTTTTTAGAATTTAAACGTATTATATTTAAATATCCTTATGGATTTACAAATAAATTGGATATTTTAATGCTAGAAAGTTTTCTTATAAGTCTTGTTTAGGGGAGGTCCTTGATACTTTTAGTAAAATGATTTGGGTAATACTTAGACTTTGGTTCCTTGTGCCTACTATACGAAAAGATTTTTACTTTAGATACTTTCCACGCTTTAAGGACAAATACGCCAAGAAATGTTAGGTTCCGTCTAGTACTCAGACACCCTAGTTAATAAGACAAGTACATGGCATATTGCATTTGGAGTTGAGGAGGGATGTTGGAATAATCCCCTAGAGCATACAGTGACAGGGTACACTGAAGAATATGTTGTGCCTCGATACCCGAGGGCAGTCTATGGAGTATATCGGAGGCGGGAACTCCAATGGCTCAGATTCGCCCCCGTCGCCAGACAGCCCGTGGCAAACTTTGGTATACTTCGACAAGAGGCGGGATTTTCTATGACCGTGGAGTGCCCATTCTACAGAGATTATGATTGGCCATTATGATGATAGGGCTGCCTGTCTACCCTTTTGTGAAAACCAGAATGAGGAGAGCTCCGGTCACTCTAGTTGGGCAGGTAGGATAAGGCCATATTGTTATTTAGATATTAGATTATTCAGTGGAAGTTGGGCTCTAATGCATATTGGTAATAAATTTAAACGGATAATAAACTGAATCTAACACATGCATAGCCTATCATGATTATATGACTAACCCTCTGATTATCCTAAATTTTTGTGTATGTGAAGCCTTATACATCTATTCTAAGGTATATTGTGTGTAATCTTTTCTATAGTTTTAAAATATTTAAGTCACCTTTGTATGCATCTGTTATGGGTTGAGAGCTTTGTACTCACCCCTTTTGTTGTTGTGTGTTATTTTCCTTCCCATGATCATCAGCTGAAAGTCAAGGTGAATGTGGGCAGGACTTGGAATATCTGTAGTGAAGGACGTCAGATTGGAAGCATCGACTGTGTATATACTCTAATTGCGTCGAGGTCGTCATAGACCATAGACTCGACATTTATATTATTTTGTTATTTTGTAGTAGTTGTTGGGAGCCTATGAGCCCTGTACTCTTTTAAGTACACTTATGTTTAAAAGAATCGATCTATGATGAACTTATTTTAAATTATATGCTGATGATCACTAATAAAAAAGAACTCCTATGTTTTTATAAATATCAGTAACTCCATAAGTAAGTAAGTAAGACGTTCCAGTGTGGAAATTTATCTTAGTTAATCGAGGGTGTCACAGTTTTTGGATAGAATTAGTATTTAAAGTTAGTATATTTAATTAGTATTTTGAATATTAAACATTTTTGGCTTTGGAATCATTCAAATCAGAAATTTCTAAATAAAATAGGACAAAAATAAAGTTTGTAGTAAATAGCGAGAAATAACTACCTCATGTCTTTGATTTAGTAAAAGGGGGATTTTATTTTCAATATAGCACTAGAAATAATATTTTTATTCATGATAAAATATTTTGCCTAAAGTCGTATAAGAATTTTTGAAGAGTCAAAACCAATTTACTTCGCTCGTCATAAGTTAATACAACGGAACAACTATAAAGAGTCGAAAAAAGCCTAAGAAATGTACTTTGTTTTTATCTCTCTCTTAAATTAATATTTAACTATAAAATTAGATTTTAGAATTAAAAAGTAAAGAAAAGTAAGAAAAATTTACTCCCTAAAGATTTAACGAATTATGTACCAGAATATTCTTATAGAAAAAAGAGATTTAGAAATGATTTAACTATTTTCTTGGTCTTAGAAATTTTCTTATGAGCCTATTTAGTAAACAATCTTGGTACTTCTAAGCAAAATGAGATAGGTAGTACTTAGACCTTGATTCTCAATGCCCATTACATGAAAAGATTTTACCACAAATAATTTACACATTTTAAGGACAAATACGTCGAGCGAGTAAGGTTCCGCCTAGTACTCGGGCACCTTAATGACAAAACAAGTTTATGGCATATTCTATTTGGAGTTAAAGAGGGATGTTGGGATATTCCCCTAGAGCTTACAGTAATGGGTACATTGGAGAAACAATAGGCGTCTCGATCCCCTGAGAGCGGTCTTGGGAGTATATCGAGGGCAGACCTCTAATGGCTCGGATTCATGCCCGACAGCGGATAGCGCATGGCAAACGCTTATATACTTCGATGAGAGACGGGGGTGTCTATGGCCGTTGAGTGCCCGTTCTGATGAGATGTGTGATTGGCCATTGTGATGATTAGACTGCGGGTCCTTACCCTTTTGTTAAAACTAGAACGAGGAGAGCTTCGGTCGCTCTAATTAGGCAAGGAGAATAAAGTTGAATGATTATGCACATGGTTATTGGTATGTGAGATTGATAAGTGGAAATTGGGCCCCATTTCATATTGGTATTAAATCAAGACGAGTAATAATTGAACCAAACACATGCATAACATATCATAACTTTATGACTAACTTTGTTTGTGTTTCTTTTCCTTATGTGTTCCAAGGTACGGTATGATTGTCCTGAGGTATGTTGTATAAAATTTTTCTACTTGTTTGGTAATTATATAACTGTTAAATATTTAGAGCTGCCCTTGCATGTGAATTTTATGGGTTGAGAACTTATACTCACCCATTTCTGTGTTGTGTGTATACTTTCCTTGTTGTGATCATCAGCTAAAGGTCAAGGTGAGCGAAAGCAGGACATGGACTACCTGCAGTAGAGGACGTAGACCGTGGGCGTCGACTATGTATATTTTCTGTTAATGTCGAGATTGTTATAGGTCTTGACGTTTATCTTATGTTATTTTGTAGTAACTATTATTAGGAGCCTGTAAGCCCCGTATCTTTTGAGTACACTGTTGTGACAAAGAATCGATCTATGTTATGATTTTTGTTTGAACTACATGTGATGATCACTAATAAAAAAACTCCTCTTTTTCTTAAATAATTAGTGACTCCTTAATTAAGTAGGACATTCCAGTGTGGGAATTCATCCTAGTTAATTGAGGGTGTCACATTGGTGGTATTAGAGCATGGTCGATTCTTTAAGTGGAGAACTAGGCCAAGACATTCGTCAGGCGATTTGCTACCAACAAATCAGTCAATTTACTACCTTGGTGAATAGGTGTAGTATCTATGAGCATATGTCAGCACAGAAATCGAAAGGAACTTCCAGCCATGGGCCGGAGCGATACGTATTTGACAAGCAACCCCAGAGAGACTTTAGGTCAGGCAAGCCTTATTCCCAACCGAGCTTCAATAGACCTAGTGGATTCACAAGGTCTCAGAGTGACAGGCCACCTGTGCCATGATTATGGAGGACCTCACTTTGCTAGGGATTACCCTAGAAAGAGCTTAACTTGTTTTAACTATGGAAAGGCTGGCAATAAGAGTATTATTTGTCCCGAGAAGAACTTGGATTACCCAAAAGGGGAAGTTAAGGGTCAGATAGGACATCCTACAGGCCATGGAAATGAAGGGCTAGCTGCTAATGCATCAGTTGATAATCCTTGAGTAGCAAACCTGAACTGTCAAGGCAGTGATAATGCTCAACAAGGACCAAGAATATTGCAGCAGGCAGGGATAGAGGCAATGCTAGAGTCTTCGCCATGAACAGAGTAGAGGTTGTACAAGAGAATGACTTGGTGCAAGGTATATGCTTTATGGGTAGAGTGCTTTTGAATGTGTTACATGATTCTAGAGCCACTCATTCATTCATATTTGAGAATTGTGTGAAACATCTAAACTTACCTTTGACTCACTTATCTAGGAAAATGATTGTTGTTATTACTGTTAGTATCCCCATATGTCCTTTTGCTGTATGTATGAATTGCCTTATCACCATTGATAGAAAGTCCTATCATGTGGACCTAATCTGTTTGCCCTTGATTGATCTAGATATTGTTTTAAGGAAAGATTGGCTCGCTGCCAATCTCATTCTGATTAACTGTCACTGTAAGTCTATATCCTATGGAAACCTATCACCTAAGCTCTCGCAGCTTAGGGAATCTGAGTCTATTAGTGTTAATAAGGAGATAATTCCATTCCAATCAAGAACGTGAGTGTTTATGATCCTTGCCAGCACCAAGTGTGAGAAGAAGTTAGAGCCTGAACAACTTCAGGTTGTTCGAGAGTTTCCCGGAGTCTTCCCAGAATATATACCTGGGATGCCGCCTAAGAGAGAGATCATGTTTAGCTTTGATGTTCTACCCGGTACTAGGCCAATCTCCATCACTCCTTATCGAATATCGCCAGAGGAATTAAAGGAGCTCAAGAAGTAGATCGAAGCGCTTTTAGTGAAAGGAATGATTCAACCCAGCGTTTCACTGTAGGGAACTCCAGTATTGTTAGTAAAGAAGAAGGACTGCAGTATACGTCTGTGTGTGGACTACCATCAGTTGAGCAAGGTCACGATCAAGAATCGGTATCCTCTTCCACGCATTGATGATTTGATAGATCAGCTATGAGGGGCAGTCGTCTTCTCCAAGATTGATTTAAGGTTAGGATATCATCAAATTTGGGTAAAGAAGGAAGGCGTCCCTAAGACGGCATTTCAAACTCCTTACGACAACTACGAGTATCTCGTCATGCCTTTCAAAGTCACAAACACACCCGTTGTTTTCATGGACTATATGAATCACATCTTCCACCCATATCTCAACAAATTCATGGTCATGTTCATCGACGATATTTGGTGTACTCCAAGAGAGATGAGGAACATGAAGGCTATTCTGAATACCTTACATGCAAGAGAGCGGTATGCAAAGCTATCCAAGTGTGAGTTTTGGCTGAGAAAAGTACAGTTTTTGGGTCATGTCATCTCGAAAGAAGGTATAGCAGTTGATCCCGCTGTTTATAACTTGTTAATGCCAAACTTGATATGAAATCAAAGCTTGATATGGTGTTTTGGAATGGTAGCTTTTATGAGAAGAATCAAGTTTGTATAATATGCGTGCTAATTTTAAACACGTAGTGATAGAAAGATGTCGTTCCACTCAGGAGGGATTAGTTTGGAAGCCTGGATTTCTAAATTGATTTAACAAGGGATTTACTTTGATTTTTGGAAAGAATAATAGTGAAAATAATCAATTGAAGATAATAGATCTTGCTAAAAGAAAAAATAGACAATATCAAGTTTAATGGGAATCAAATATGGAAAGCTGGGATTGGTTCCATCTATCTCACCTTCATAAGTTGTGTAAATCTACATGCATGGAATTTAAAATGATAGTTTTTACGTCACAATCAAAGTCCTTTGCATCGTTCCCTCGACTACAAAGTTCATAAGAGTGATTCCAAACTATTGATCCCTCAATCACTTTGAAAACACTCCAGCATTAGTGCTCGATTGTTTAGACTTTTGTTACCTTAGATACCATCCCTAGCAGCTACTGTAACAAGTATTTGATTCAGATCTATTTTCAAAAGTTATTTTCCAATACACTTAAGAAAACCAAAGTCAAGAAAATATTGATCAAGTATTCTCAGGCATTAAGCATAGAATAAAACACAAAACCATGAATTCTCATTACCATACATGTAAACTTACAACAACACTATGTTGGGTTTGGTTTGACTACAACTAATCCCAATGAATGGGTTAACTACTAACGACTTTAATATTCACTAATTAGTGCGCGTGAAGGAAAAACAAGGAAAAATCTCTAAGAGTGCTTGTCAGGTGGTGAGGAAGAATGAAGAACTTTGTAATTCCCTTTTTTCTATTCTCCCCTTTTCTTTTATACAAAGAGTCTCGCTCAAGCTTATTTCTCATTCGCTTAAGCGAGACCCCACTTAGTGATAGTGCCATGCAGAGTGGTCAGAGACATACAAAGGTGGTTGTACTGGGATCGCACCATTGGCCAATAATTAATTGAGTGGCCCTTTCTCTTTCAATCATGCTCAAGCGAAGGATATTCTTGCTTGAGCGTGTCTTTGCTCAAGGTGCCTGTGGCCACGCTCAAGCGTGAGGAGGGTTCTGATGCCTTTTTACTTTAGTACGCTTGAGCGTAATGCTCAAGCTCAGGATTCTTAGTGCCACGCCTAAGCTTCTGTATGCTACGCTCAAGCGTGCGAGGGACCTGATGCCTCTGTCCTATTTTTGCTAGAGCGTATAATTCACGCTCAAGCCTCTTGATGTCACGCTCAAGCGTGAGGCTTCAAATATCCAAGCTCAAGCCCAACCACGCTTAAGCGCATGAATGTTTCGCTTAAGCGAGGTGTGTGGTTTTGCATTCTTCAACTCTTTTTCACTTTTAGGTTAATTTTCTTCTTTGACTTACCTGAAACTTTCCAAGAATTTGAATAAACATTTTTCTTGCCTCCAACATACTCATTACACCTTCAAGATTCATGTTCAATTCCTTCAATTATTAATTAATTCAATCCAAATTTCTACTAAATTAGCTCAAATAGAAACATGAAATCAATGCTTAATGAACACTTATGAAACTCTCCCCAACCTAGAGTTTTGCTTGTCCTCAAGCAAAAGTATGGAATCTTAGACAAAGAAAGCAGCCATAATGCTCAGTTTCCAGGTACAAACAAAGTTAAAGACAGTATTCAAATTTCAATCTTTTTAGGACATATGGCTTCCTTTATATCCATTCAGTTGAAATGTAATGCATAATTGAATTTCCACATAGAAAGTAACCTAACACTGTAAGAATAAGGAGTTCTTTTTATCTCTCATTTGGCTTCTATTTCTCTCGCTCATCATTAGAATTGCCTATTTAGCATTGCCAGTCATTTCTAATCAAACTAAAATTAAAAGAGCAGTAAAGATCAAAAGGTCTTTAACAAGGTTGTAATGGGGTTAGGGTTACAAAAATTCTTGGTTTTTCTGGGAGTTCAATTTGCATGCAAAAATGGAAGAGCATAATCACTAATGAACCTTTAAAATTTATGATCTGGCTTCCTTAATTTCAACTCCAGATTCTATCTTGGTTTCTTATTCACTTTTTCTTTTTGCTTTAGCAGTTCTCCTAATGATTTCTTTGGAGTTATGTGAGGAGAACTACTTTCTTTTCTTTTCATATGAAAACTTGTCTTTCCCAGCTATCTATCTTTTGCATCATCTTAATTGTTTTAAAAGAAGTATTTCTGCTCTTTTACCTTAAGCATGCTATTAGCGTAGGATTTAATTTTTTCACGCTTAGGTTAGGGTGATTTATGAATAAACAATTTTAGGCTCAAAAGGCTATAAAAGATAGGTCAATTACTTTTATTATGGGTAGCTTTTTGGCTCTGGCTTAATTATTTTGCAAACATGCCTTAATCATCTCCATGCTTATCTCCTTAAATAAAGTTAACTAGAAAATTAGGCAACACAAACAGAACAATCACTAATGAGACTTACAATTTAATTGATCACTTACTCATGTGGTTCTCAGGCCAGACTCCAAAATTCTAACAGTACTAGGTTTAAGCATATGCAAAGATTATCAAAAGTATAATTATTTCATTTTCTTGGATCTATATTCAGCCATTTGTCCTTAAAAATTAGTATTTTACTGTCTTCAAAATTGTTGCTATACTTATTGAATCTTTGCATATATTTCACTTTCTTTGCTTAAAGTTTGCTACTTATTAAGTATTCCAAACAATCAATGCAATCAATCATAATGGCATGATAAGATTTATCCAAAATACAGCAAGATAAAAAGTATGAAAAACTAGAAAAACTAAAACTGAGAATCATAAAATTTTTGGTCTAGAAATAGCAATGAATTCATCCCTACTCATCTTGTGTATCCTCCTGCGCATCTGTGTCTTGCTCTAGGTCTGATTCTAGGTCATACTCCCTAGTTGGAGGTGGCTATGATGACTGTCCAACTTCTAACGTGTCACCCCTTCCTGGGAGGATAGGTCTGTCCCCAGGCCAAGCAATGTGAGTTGAAAACTGAGCAGGGTCCATCCAAGGATTAAACTGGCCCACTGGGATGTTGTGATATAAGCCATGGTAAAGGTGTACAAGACCTTTATGATTGGTACTTTGCTATGCCAGTATATGATTTTGCTGTAGGTTGAGATAGTAAATGGCATGAAGAATCATTTTCGTTTCTAAGTTTAAAGATGCTGCTAGTGTTTATGATACTGGTGCTGGTGGAGGTGGTGCATTTTTTTAGAGCAGCTGGTGTAATAGTGCTCTATGAAGCACCTATCAATTGGTGGCCTGATGGGTTTAATGTCCTAAATATCAACCTCATTTACTACATAAAAGTTAGTGATGAATGCAGGAAATGCTAGACTCCCATTTACCTTTTGTCCTCCCTGTGAAATCTTTTTGGTCAGCTGTCACAAATTTATGAATTTCATCTAAAATGATCTGAGCCAAATCTAATGTAATATCATCCTGCAAAACACAATATAGTAAGTAGCATTTGGCATAAATCAGATCAGAGACATATGCATTAGGAGCCATATTTACGAGTAAAAATAATGTCCAGACTTGGGAAATAGTGGTCATATCCTTTCTTAAGATTTACAGTGGGTTATCTCCTTACCCAGTTTTGAAGTGACACCTTGCAATGCAAATAGCTTCTTCTATTTCATGAGTTTCAATGAACTCATTCCTTTGTCTCATGGAAGCATACTCACACATTTTACTATCAACTAATTCCATTATCTTTCCCAAATGGTTGTTTATCTCATTTCTACCATAGGAAAGCCATGTTCCCCTCACATAGGTTCTTTTGTCACCTGCACCTTCTTTGGGACATGCATTGGCATAAAGCTCTCTCATAATCTTTGGGTCATATTTGTCTCTTGGGTAGCAGATTTTTAACCAATTTCTCTTCTTGATCACCTATAGAAAAGGATCACAGTCTCCAAGAGCTAAGTTTACCTTTCTCTCAGGGATTAATGTCCAATTTTGGATATCTTCATAGTGCTTGCTTCTGACTTTGTCCCTGAATTTTGGACCTGTATCTTGATCTTTAGTGTAGGTCTTTTTCCTTTGTTTCTTCTCCTGGAGCCTCAAGTTGGAGGGGAAGTAGGTGCAACCTATTTTGTTCTTGCCATCTAAAATCACTCAAGAAAAGCATTACAATGATATAAAAGCATGGGTGAAGTTTTTAATTATTTGAAATTACAGTGAACACGAGTAGAAAATTTTTATTTCATTTGGCAGTATACTTTATGCACTAGCTAAATTCACATCATGGCAAATATGCATGTCAACATGTTAGAAACCTTTTATCGAGCAGTTGGTGTGTGACAAAAAAAGCAAGATTAAAGTTCTCAAAAATTTCCTCAATCACTCATGGAAAATCAATGAATCAAAGTATGGTGAACATTTTCAGAATATAAATCATGCATATGAGGAGTAATGGAAGTTGAACTTGGTGAGAACCAACCATATTCTTTTATTCAATAAGGTATCATTCATCAAAAGAAAAACAGTAAGTATGTAGAAATTACAAGGAATAGATTGGGAATTACCTTGTTTGAAGAATAAGGAGAGTAGCACAGAAGTGCAACGAAAGAAAGATTTGTAATTAGATTAAGGGTATGCATAGAAGAATCAAATGCAAGTTTTGAATATGGGTAGAGAAGTGGAAATGAAATGAGGGTTACAGTTATTATTCTGCAATCATGGGACGAATAATGGCCCCTTGAATTCTATAATAGTGGGGTTATAACGTTGAAGTTTCAAACTGCTCGCTCAAGCTCAAAATTCACGCTTAAGCATGCTTGAGGCAGAATGGAATTTGGATGATTGCGCTTAAGCTAGCCAAACACGCTTGAGCGAGTTATTAAAATTTGGCCCCTGATGCAAATTTGGTTGGCTCGCTCAAGCGTAGCATATTTCGGTCAAGGGTGATCAGGGTTGAAAAGTGAAATGAGTCATCTTCACTTAAGCTTAACATTGTTCCCTTGAAATTTAAACAGCACCAAAATGATGAATTCACGCTTAAGCGTCACCCTTTCGCTTGAGTGAAATTGGGACAGAATCGATTTTTATCCTCAAGCTTAAGTTCCTTACCTACATTTAAGCGAATTTGCAATAGTATCAGATATGCTTATCCACGCTTGGGCATCTTCCTTGCGTCTGAGCGTAATTGAGACCCACGCTTAAGCGAACTATCTTACGCCTAAGCGAGATTGGGACAGTAGAAAAGTTATGGTTTCACGCTTGAGCTTCTCCACTGAGCTCAAGCGAATTTACAACAGAATCCATTTCGCAGGCTCACGCATGAGTAAGATTGTATACGCTTAAGTGAGAAGCTTTCACCCTCAAGCCATGTCTTGGGCGCTTGAGCTTGAATGAAGCTTGATGAGTTTTGATGATTTGTGCTTGTTCATCAGTCAAAATCAAAATCATTAAACATAACTAATAAGTTAATTGGAAATAGCAAGATAAAAAGAAAATAGAAGTAATTGGGTTGCCTCCCAAAAAGCGCTTGTTTATCTTCCTTAGCTTGACGCCTGAACAATTGTTAACATGGGTCATGATGGATGAGAGTTGTGAGCTTCTCCACTTCTCCTCCCAAATATGGCTTGAGACTCTATCCGTTAACCATCCAAGTTCTTTCAAATTCAGGATCCTTCAACTCAACTACACTATATGATTTTATAAAGGGTCCAGACTATTTGGATCCCAACTTCCCTAGAAAGAGCTTCAACTTAGAATTAAATAATAACACCGATAAAGGCTTCATCGTAAGCCTTTATCCTTTCCTTATAAATTCTTAAGGATTCATAAGCTTCCAATCTCCATTCTCCCAACTTCTCCATCTGAATCTTTCTTTCTTTAGTAGATGCCTCAAGGTTAAAATTGAGCAACTTCATTGCCCAATAGGCTTTATGTTCAAGCTCCACAGGGAGATGGAAACTCTTTCCATACACCAGCTGATAAGGTGAGAATCCTGTTGAGGCTTTGAAAGTTGTCCTATATGCCCATAAAGCATCATCAAGTTTCAAAGACCAACCTTTTCTGCTTTGAGAAACTATTTTGTAACATCCCTGATGTTTTAATGTTTAGGAAATAAATAAATAAAATTCTATTGAGTTTAAAATAAGAATAAATAAAGAAAAAGGAAAATAGGATTTTAAGGAAAAATGGAATCAGGACCCGTCAAACGTGTAGCGTGGCTGGGACGCGTAGCGTTAGGTGCAAATTAGTGAGTTGACGCGTAACGCTAGGGACGCGACCTGTTTTATGACAGGGATATGCAGAACAGAACCCGTAAGCTTTTCCTTCATTTTCTTCTCCCTCTCTGATGCGATTTGGCCTAAGGCTTGAATGAAGCTTTGATTCTATGTGATTTTGGGTAATTGGAGGCTAAGGTAAGTGATGGGGAACCTTTAACTTCATGATCTCCTTCTTTTCCCCTTTCTTTTAAGTGTTAAACCATGCAGGTGATGTGGGATCTTGTGATTCTGAGTTTAGTGACTTGGGAAGCTAAAATTGTGAGTTTGGAAGTATAAGAAAGAAAATATACTAATCAGTTCTGTGTTTCGGTAACCGTAGGTGCCAGAACAAGCGTTGGGCGAGCAAGCAACGAAGTGGACATTGAATTCGAAGGTGGAACGACGAATCAAGCAACCGGAGGAGGCAATCGACACTAAGAGCAAATTTTTGAAGCTTGGATTCGAGGTAAGGGGGTGTTCGGGTCATAATTAATTAGGATTTGATAATATGATCGCTTTGGAAGGCTTAGCAATTATTTAGAAAATATTGGGGATGATATAGAGTGGTTAGATATAATTAATATAATTTTATAAGTAAGTTTGAATGTGATTATATTATTGTTCGATAAAGAATTATGTTGATTTGAGTAAATGTAAGCCAGAAAGTAAGGAAATAAATATATAAATCATGTGCATGGGTAATATCAAATGAATTATGAACTTTGATGAAATAATATGTATGGCATGATGTAGATAGGGTTTGACAAGTCGATTGCCCTATATTGTGATTATATGTCAATTACTAACAGATATGTATGATGCTTTTGATGATATGCCATGTTGTGATATAATGTATATGTAATTATGTGATGGGACAGCCAACGATATGTATAGACCCTCATTTTCTAGCTCCCATGGCCTTTGTGCCCAGTTGAGCTGCCCAGTGGTCAAGTCGGACCCAGTGGTTGAGGTGGAGAGCCAAGTCGAGCTCGGTGAACCAAGTTAGGTTCACGGGATGTCAAGTCGGACTCCCAACTGAAGGCCGATCCTTAGGTATCCGGATACCAGGAGTTAGATGCATGCAAGTCAGTTGTGAATTATGTGAAATTGATGATTGTTGTATGATTAGTAATGAGACATGAATTGATGATGTATTAAAACAAATGTATGAATTTAGTGATCCATGATGTTTGTGAGAAATAGTGGTGATAGTCGAACTAAGAAATAAGTAAGTGTATGACTTGTGCTAGTGTGTATATTTGAAAGAATGTGATGGACATGTAAAAAGCTATATATATATATATGTATGACTGCAGGAAGTCAGAGAAATTAATTAATAATACAAGCAGTAGGTATTGATAGATTTATTATTCTATTCTATATTAATTATGATATTCCAAACACTCACCCTTGCTGTGGTTTATTAAATTTTAGTGACCAGTGACATGGAGGATGCCAATGCCCCGGAGATGCGCCAAGTGAAGGATTGATGCCAAAGAATGTAGAAGATTTGTAAAATAAGTGAATTTATGTAATATGTTGAAGTATTTGATAGTTTGCTAAATTTTACTTGATGAAATAGTTATGATTTCGTTTATGCGGTTGTTGAATTATGTTACACTTGTGTGATGGATGAATTGTAAGTGATGATGATTATGTGTTATGTGTGAACTATTATGAATTGTGGCACAGAACCAACACCACGTGAATGATGAATACTATTGGCAGGTTCTGCTATGATGCATGAATGTTGTGTGTGACATGGATAGTGATAGATTGATGAATTGATTGATGATTGGATAGAATTAGGAAGTTATTCATATAGTGGATTTTGTAAGTTTAAGGAATTGATTAGGTGAAATTGAGACCCAGTGGGTTTCAGGACCCCTGGAAGGTACCAACAGGTTCTCTAGGACATTTAGAAAATGTATGCATTCGCCTTGGGCCATTTAGAACCCATTTAGGGTGTTTGGTGCAAGGGTTTTGCACCTAAATGGTTTAAACTGTATTTCACGCGTAACTTATGCATATGTTGGAATTTTGGAAAATGGACAACGCCAACAGTTTCGGAATGGGGAAAACATATGCCCCGTGAATTTTTGTGGCACTCGGATCTAGAACGGGCAAATTGGGTAGGTTAGAAGTTAGCCGGCTGGCCTAAATTATGCATCAGCAGCAGGTGCTGCTACTGTCATGCTCACGCTACGTGTGGGGATGACGCGTAGCGTCAGGCGTGCAGCTTGGGTTGACACTACGCGTGGGGCTAGCGCCCAGCGTCAGGCCTTTGTTTCAGCTTTTGGCTTTTCTCTTCAACTTAATTGATTTTAAGGTTTATAAATTGATTATTTAAACCATATGTTGATACTTTATTGAAAATGCATACTTTTCTAATTATAATGTAATTTAATAATTTAAATACAAAAAATTTATTGTGAAAATTATTAAAACGGTTAGAATTAAATATAAAATGATGAAGGATGTCACATGTTTTGTCTAGGATCCTCTTAATTTCTTTGTTAGATACCTCTACTTGACCATTTTCTTGAGGATGGTATAGAGATGTCACTTTATGCTTCACTCCATAATATGCTAGACATTTTTGCAGTTGAGTGTTGCAGAAATATGATCCTCTATCACTTATTAAAATCCTTGGTGTGCCAAATCTGTAGAAAATGTTCTTTTTCAAAAACTTAATCACTATTTTAGCATCTGTCATTGGACTAGCAATAGCTTCCACCCATTTGGACACATAGTCTATTGCTACCAAGATGTATTCATTTGAGTATGAAGTGGGTAATAGTCCAACAAAATCAATTCCCCAACAATCGAAAACCTTAACTTCTAATGGCATTCAGAGGCATTTTATTTCTCTTAGAAATGCTCCCTAATCTCTAACAATTGTCACAATGCTGTGCATGAACATAAGCTTCCTTAAACAGTGAAGGCCAATAGAATCTAGATTGAAGGATTTTTGCAGTTGTCCTTTCCCCATTGAAATGGCCTCCATAAGCTAAGTTATGACAATGCCATAAGATACTTCTTGCTTCAGCTTGAGATACACATCTACGTAAAATATCATCTGATCCAACTTTGAACAATATGGATCATCCCAAATAAATTTTGGTGCATCTTTCAAGAACTTATTTTTCTATTGCCATGTGAATTCTTCTAGTATTACTCCAGCTGCTTTGAAATTTGCCATATCTGTGAACCATGGCCTTTCTTGGACTAGTAGTAGCTTCTCATCTGGAAACTCTTCATTCACTTTAGGTTGTGCAATTGTGACCTCCTTATTGGTAAGCCTTGACAAGTGATCTGTAATGTAATTCTCACTATCCTTTTTGTCTTTGATTGTTAAATTGAATTCTTACAACAATAGAATCTATCTAATCAATCTGGGTTTAGAGTCAGTCTTATTCAAAAGATACTTTATAGCAGCATGGTTAGTGAAAACAATAACTTAAGAACCAATTAAGTAGGATCTAAATTTTTCCAAACCATACACTATAGCCAACAATTCTTTCTCAGTTGTTGCATAGTTAGTTTGAGCAGAGTTTAAAACTTTGCTGGCATAGTGAATAACATGGAAAATTTTAGCTTTCCTTTGTCCTAATACTGCTCCAATTGCATAGTCACTAGCATCACACATAATTTCAAAGTCCAATTCCCAGTCGGGAGCAACTATCACAGGTGTAGAGATTAATTTATTTTTCAGATTCAAATGCGCATAAACAAGACTTATCAAAATTGAAAGGAGTATCTTTGTTCGACAGATTACTCAAAGGTCTTGCAATCTTTGAGAAGTCCTTGATGAACCTTCGATAAAATCCTATATGGCCTAAGAAACTCCGAACTCCTTTCACGTTCACTGGTGGTGGTAGCTTCTCAATAACCTCCACCTTGGCTTTGTCCACTTCAATGCCTTTCCTGGAAATTTGATGTCCCGGCACAACTCCTTTAGTCACCATGAAATGGCATTTTTCCGAATTTAAGACCAAATTGGTTTCTACACATCTTTATAATACCACATTCAAATTCTCCAGGCAATGCTCAAATGATGATCCAAAAATAGAGAAATCATCCATGAACACTTCAATATATTTTTCCACCAAATCTGAGAAAATAGCTAGCATGCATCTTTAAAATGTGGCTGGAGCATTACACAATCCAAAAGGCATTTTCCTGTATAGGAAAATCCCAAAAGGACATGTAAATACAGTTTTCTCTTGATTCTCTGGAGCAACAGCTATTTGGTTGTACCCTAAGTATCCATCAAGAAAGCAATAGTATGCTTGTCCTGCTAACCTCTCCAGCATTTGGTCCATGAAAGTTAATGGAAAATGGTCCTTCCGGGTTGCTGTATTGAGCTTTCTATAATCAATGCACATTCTCCACCCCATGACTGTCCTTGTAGGCATCAATTCATCCTTGTCGTTTTTAATGACAGTCATGCCTTCTTTCTTTGGAACCACTTGCACTGGACTCACCCAAGAACTATTTGAAATTAGGTAAATTATTCCTGCTTCAAGCAACTTCATTACTTCCCCTTTAACAACTTCCTTTATAGTGGGATTCAAATGCCTCTGGGGTTAAGCAACTGGTTTAAACTCTTGCTCTATATAAATTCGATGCATGTAGTATGCTGGACTAATTCCCTTCAAGTCTTCTAATCTCCATCCGATTGCGGTTGAGTTATTCTTCAACACTTGAATTAATTATTTCTCATTAGATTCTGATAATTGACTATTAATAATAACAGGCTTTTATCCTTCCTCGTCAAGAAAAATATGTTTCAAGTGTGATGGTAAAACTTTCAATTCTACCTTCCGCATGGTGGTCTCTACTTTTTCCAGCTGCTCCTCATAATGGCTCTCTCTTTGGGTGATAGGCTTTTTGCACTCTAGCTCCTTCAAAATTTCTTCAACTTTTTCTTTCTCCTTCTCATTTAATTCTTCTAAAGCATATGTCAACAGCTTCTGCAATGGGTCTATATTGAGCCATTTGTTTGATTCTTTTTCAATAGCCATATCTTCAACATCTATTTTGAAGCATTTGTGCTTCTCTGTAGGGTACTTCATTGCATCAAATACATTGAAATTTACTTCCCCATCCTGTACTCTCACCTTGAGTTTTCCATCATCCACATCAATGATCACCTTTTCCATTTTCATGAATGGTCTGCCCAAAATGAGAGGTACCTTTGTGTCTTCCTCAACATCCATGATAACAAAATCTACAGGGAAGATAAATTTATCGACTCTCACCAACACGTCTTCTGCTACTCCGTATGGAAACTTCATGGATCGATCTGCTAGTTGGAGAGTCATTCGTGTTGGTCTCACCTCCAAATCTCCATTTTTTTCACTATTGAAAAAGGCATCAAGTTTATGCTAGCTCCAAGATCTAAAAGTACTTTCCCTACTGGTAATGTACCAACGGTGACTGGAATTGTAAAGCTGCCCGGATCCTTGGTTTTCTGTGGCAATGCTTTTTGAATAATTACACTGCATCCTGCTTCCAGCTCCACTCTCTCCTCAGAAAATCTTTTCTTCTTTGTCAACAGCTCCTTCATGAATTTTGTCTAGGTAGGCATATGCTCCATTGCTTCTACAAAAGGTATATTTATTTGTAACCTTTTGAAAATGTCCATGAACCTAGCAAACTGCCTCTCCTTATCTCTCTTTGAAGGATTTTTTAGATAAGGCAAATTCTTCAGCTGTGGTGTTGGGTAATCTACCTTTTTCTTTCCCTCTTTTATTTTTTTTTAATTTTTTCAATGATGTCCTCCTTTTCCATATGTACACCATCATTTTCTTTATTCACTTCTTTTTCTTCATTCTTCTTTGCAACTCTTTTTCCTTCTTTTGACTGTTTATCAAAAATCTTTTCTCCCTCCATCCTCTCTTCCTTCTCCAATTCTTGTCCAACAACCCTTCCACTCTTTGTGATGATTGTTTTGCAATGCTCTTTTGAGTTTGTGTGAGTATTAGCTCCAAATTGAGGATTTTGTTGTTCCATAATTTTACGAGCTAATTGTCCTACTTGAGTCTCCAAATTTCTGATTGAAGCTTTTGTGTTTTTCTGATTTGTGATGGAAGCTTGCATGACTTTCTCTAGAGTGTCCTCTAGTTTTGAGGTTTTCTCATGCAAAGGAGAATGGCCTTGTTGGTATGGTTGTTGCCTGTTGGATGAACTTGCTTCTTGTTTCCATCCACTATTTTGGTTTTGATTGTTCCTCCAACCTTATGAAAAATTGTCAGAATAAACATTATTATTGAAGTTACCATGCCTTCTTTGGTTGTTCATGTACAGGATGGATTCATCAGGTCGCTCTCCTTGGCAATGTCTATTTTCGTGGTCTCCTCTATAAAAATCACATTTCAATTGTAACTTCTGATGCAAAATAAGAAGTTTGTATTGCATGTAGTTGTTGAGGTAATTTTGCCATTTACTGTGTCAGAGCCTCAATTTGTTGAGTTAGTATCTTGTTTTGAGCTAGAATGATATCTGTGGTATTCAATTCCAGTACTCCCTTCTTTTGAACTTGAGATCTGTCATGTTGGGCTTGATAATCTGTGGAAGATAGTGCTTCAATAATTCTGGTGGCTTGTTCTGCATCAACCATCATCATTATGCCTTCTGCTGCTGCATCCAATATCATTTTGGTGTCTACCCTTAGTCCACTGTAGAAGATATTAAGTTATGCAATATCTTCAAAACCATGGTTTGGGCATTTCTTGAGAAGTGATTTGAAATAGTCCCACGCCTCATAAAAAGGTTCATCTTAGCCTTGTTTAAATGTTATAATATCTGACTTGGCCTTGATGAATCTAGATGGAGGAAAAAACCTCTGTAGAAATTTTTCTTCAACTGTGTTCTAGCTGTTTAAGCTTTGGTTTGGGTGAGATTGTAACTATTCCTTTGCTTTTTCTGTTAAGAAAAAAGGAAATAATCTCAAATATGCAGCTTCAACAACTGCTTGGTCAAATCCTATTGTTCCAACTAATTCATAGAAAGTTGCCAAGTGAGTGTATGGATCTTTACTTGACATTCCAATGAATTAGTGTAAGCTAATCAGGCTAAGAAATGCTGGTTTCATTTTTAGTGCTCTGATAGTGTTTGGAATTGCGATACTAGAAAAATATCTTGGTCCTTACTGTAAATCATAGTCTCCAAGTGTTCTCCTTGGTGGATTTTAGTTGTGACTGTTGTCATCTGCCATTTTCTCAGCAAGTGTTGAAGAAGAAGTTTCTCCTATGTGGAAACTTTGCTTTTTCTTTGCTTTCCTTCTAATCTTCTTGAGTAGTCAATCTATTTCTGGGTCAAATGCAAGTTGCTCTTTTGATCCCTGTCATCTTAAAAGCATAAAGCAAACACTTACTCAAGCAAGGTTACCATACGTTAAATCAAAACAACAAAATAAACAATGAAATCAAAGCATAGAGTCTTGTCAATTCAAACTAGATTTCCAAACTTGAATTGCCTTCCCGGCGGTGGCACCAAAACTTGATAATTCCAAACTTGATATCAAATTGAAGCTTGATGTGGTGTTTTGGAATGGTAGCTTTTATGAGAAGAATCGAGTTTGTATAATATGCGTGTCAAGTTTAAACACGGATGTTGTAGTGATGGAAAGATGTCGTTCCACTCAGGAGGGATTGGTTTGGAAGCCTGGATTTCTGAATTGATTTAACAAGGGATTTACTTTGATTTTTGGAAAGAATAATAGTGAAAATAATCGACTAAAAATAATAGATCTTGCTAAAAGAAAGAACAGACGATATCAAGTTTAATGGAAATCAGATGTGGAAAGCTGGGATTGGTTCCATCTATCTCACCTTTCATAAGTTGTGTAAATATGCATGCATGGAATTTGAAATGATAGTTTTTATGTCACAATCAAAGTCATTTGCATCGATCCTTCAACTACAAAGTTCATAAGACTAATTTCAAGCTGTTGATCCCTCAATCACTTTGGAAACACTCCAGCATTAACACTCAATTGTTTAGACGTTTGTTACATTAGATACCATCCCTAGCAGCTACTGTAACAAGCATTTGATTCAGATCTAACTTCAAAAGTTATTTTCCAATACACTTAAGAAAACCAAAGTCAAGAAAAACGTGATCAAGTATTCTCAGGCATTAAGCATAGAATGAAACACAAAAACCATCAATTCTTATTACCATACATGTAAAGTTACAGCAACACTATGTGGGGTTGGAGTCAACTACAACCAATCCCAATGAATGGATTAGCTACTCATGACTTTCATGTTCACTAATCGGTGAGTGTGAAGGAAAAACAAGGAAAAATCTCTCAGAGTGCTTGTTAGTTGGTAAGGAAGAATCAAGAACTTCATAACTCCCCTTTTCTTCTGTTCTTCTCTTTTCTTTTATTCTAAGAGTCTCGCTCAAGCTCAATTCTTATTCGCTTAAGCGAGACCCCACTTGGTGATAGTGCTATGCAGGAGTGGTCAGACACATGCAGAGGTGGCTGTGTTAGGATCGCACCATTGGCCAATAATTAATTGAGTGGCCTATTCTCTTTCAATCACGCTCAAGCGAAGGATATTCTTGCTTGAACGTGTCCTCGCTCAAGCTGCCTATGGGCACGCCCAAGTGTGGGGGGTCCTGATGCCTTTTCACTTCAGTATGCTTGAGTGCAAGGCTCAAGCTTAGGATTCTTACCCCCACGCCCAAGCTTCCGTATGCTACGCTCAAGCATGGGAGGGAGCTGATGCCTCTGTTCTATTTTTGCTCAAGCATCATCGTATTTTATCTCTAAGAAAATCAATCTAGGGGTTTTAGCTCTCCATAATTAAAACAAACTAAAAACAAGAATGATCGAACCCGGAAGAGAATTTCCTCGAGATGCCTTGTGCCTCTATTGCTCCATTTTTATGCTCCTAGAGGAAGAAAAGAATATGTAATGGTGTATATGGTGTGAATAGGTGTCTTTCAGTTTTATTTTCTTCTCCTATTTATAGTAACTGATGGCATGGGACGTTGCATTTAAAAATTTCAATTTGCATTAGTGGAGCTAATCACTTTCTGCTGAGTGGAGCATGAATTATTGCAATAATGCGATCCTGATTTCTTGTTGTGATGCAAGGCTGTCTCCACTTCTCAAAATTCAAATTATAACTTCATGAATCTATTTATTTTGGCTATGAATCTATTCATTTAGTGTCTTGTGCATCATGAATTAATTCAAAAGACAAATGAATGGATTCAAAGCTGATTTTGTATGATTTTTTAGTGTCCCAGCTGTATGAATCGATTCAGGGTGATGATGAATCAATTCAGAGCTTTAAAATTGCATAATATTGACCTTTTTTATGTGTGAATCAATTTAGGGTTAGGATGAATTGATTCACAAGGCTGTTTCATACATTATTCATCAATTCATACGTATGAATCGATTCAGGGCTTCTCCAAATCAAATCATATGCCTGTTATTGCCCATTTTCAAGCTTTCTTGATGCTTCGTGATGTATAATCGCTTGTGCCTTGTTCCTCTTGATCTTTAGCCATTATTTTCCAATTGAAAGCTTAATTATTTACTACAAAATAAAAGAAACCAAGATTTCATTATTTCCATTAAAAATTAATCCTTAATTCATTTTAAAATCAAATATTAAATAAAACTCAAATTATAAAAATATGCTAAAATGCAACATATTACACAATAAATAGTGGCAAATTATACACATTTAAATGAGGAATTAAGGATAAAATATGTATTATCACATTAAGATATAAGTGCTAAGGAACACTTATATCTCACCATGCATGCATTATTTTATGGATCTAAACAAACTAAGTACTCCCTCTTACCACCAAATTTTCATCCTCCAAGAGAAAGCCAAGGACATCAAGGTTTACTTCTAGGCCACAATGAATTGCTCCATTAAGAAGAAAGAAAATGAAGACTAGGAGGGTGGTGGTTTGAACGTGAATTTGGTGGTGGAATGGTGGAGAAATACGTTGCTGTTTGGTGGAGTATGAAGAAAAAGATTTGATTTTGGAAGGTTGTAACTTGTATGAAGGGTGGGGTGGTTGATTTGGGATGGATGATGGGGAGTGGCTGATGTTGTTTAGATGAAGTAAGTGTATGAAAAATGAAGAAGAAAGCTACTGGGTTTTTTTCTCTAAGTTAGAAGAAAGAAGGAAAGCAAAGGGGACCAAGCATGGTTGTCAAAGTGACAAGTTTTGCATGTCTTCCTTGTTTCCCAAGGAGTTCACACGACCAAGAGATGAGTGGGAAAGGAGTCAAGTGAGTTCCATGCATAAACTAGGTGTTACATACAGTTGGTAGTGAGGTGGTGAAGGGTTTTGCATGGATGAAACAAGTGGCAAGGTGGTGGAGTGATTTAATTGGTTAATGGTGCATGCAAACTGATGTGTCAAGTGTAGGGGCAGCAACTTGTCATGGGTTTAAGGGGCCTTCTATGCCAAATTTAAACATGGGCGAAACACAAAAATTGTATAACTTTTTGTTATCTTTAATTTGATATATGGCATAAAAAAAATCTACTAAGAAATGAGAGATTTATGACCAAAATACAAAAGTGGTGCAGGGTTTGACGGGATTTTTGCCCCTTGCATAGATTATTTTTTTGGGCCAAATTAGTAGGGATTTGGGCTTTGTGTTCTTCATCAAAGTTGTGGAGAATTTAGTTAAAAAAATTTGGTGAAGAAATCATTCAATTTCATGGTCATATTAAAGAGATATGTGGAAAATACTACACCTAGTACAAGCTGTTGTTGGAGAAACGTGAATTAATATAGTATTTTAATTTTTGGGATTTATGGGATGAGAATTGGCCTTTATGGTCAATATAAAAGTTGTAGATAAATTTGATACAGATATTTTTGGACAAGAATGACTCAAATACAATATTGGGAGAGAAAATTACACCTAAAATGCATACAGATACGCATTTTGGCTTACCAGGGTAACTTAAAATTAACATTTTTGGGCCTGGGTGGTCGTAAACAGACATCGGGCCCTTCACAAAAGTTGTTAGGAATGACGTGAGGGACATTTTGGGGTAAAAATAATTGACCCAAGTTTCTCAGACAACTTCTTGGTCAAAACCAGGGGAGTTACACAGGTTACATAACTTAAAATAAATACTTAAATATTTATATTAGACCACTTAACGTCTTATTTTATAAATCTCCGCTATTACAAGTTTTATCAGACACATTATTATTGTTATCTTAATTATCTCTATTACTCACATAATTGAAATCAGAACCTTTGTCTTATACTCACAAAAATTTCTTTAAAACATAACACACAAGTAAGTCGGTCGTAGCCCAACTATCATTACACATAGAATCACCACAAAATACAAATAACTATCTCAAGAAAATGAGGGCTATTACAATTAAAGCTCAATTCAACATACCACCCTCAAACCGACGGGCAGTCTGGGCGCACATCAGAACTCTTGAGGATCTCCTACGAATGTGTACGCTCGAGCATGGCAGAAGTTGGCAGGAGCATTTACCATTTGTAGAATTCACTTACAACAACAACTACCACACTAGCACTGGGATGACACCGTACGAGGCTTTGTATGGAAGAAAGTGTCGCATGCCCTTGTGTTGGTTCGAAACAGGAAAGAAAGTTGTGATTGGGCCGGAGGTCATTCAAAAGACCACAGAGCAAATCAAGGAAATTTAAGCCGCAATGAAAGCTTCTCAAGATCGTTAGAAAAGCTACTTTCATAAGCGTCAAAGATATCTCGAGTTTAGAGAAGGAGATCATGTTTTCTTATAGGTTACTCCTGTGACAGGGGTAGGGAGAGCCCTAAAGATGAAGAAGTTAAGCCCCAAGTACGTAGGACCATACCAAATTCTTGAAAAAATTAGGCTGAGTGCTTATCGTATCGCCATACCTCCTGAATTGTCTAACCTTCATAATGTTTTTCATGTCTCCCAACTCTGAAAATATGTGCCACATTCTGACCATATCCTAAAACCTAACCAACTCGACCTTAAAGAGAACCTTACCTATAAGGCAGTACTAGTAAAGATTGTAGACAGTCATCTAAAGTAACTAAGTGGGAAAGATATACCCTTGATAAAGTTAGTCTGGGGTCAGTCTGACGAAGGAGATGCTACGTGGAAGCTTGAGGAAAAGACGCGAACTCTTTATCCTCATTTATTTGCTAGCATTAGGTGAAATTTCAGGATAGAATTTCTAAAAGGATGGGAGAGTGTAACAGTCCTTATTTTGTGTGCGTTAGGCCCTTGAGGCCAATTGTCTTGATTGCTTATTAATTTCATGTGTGCTGATAACTGGGCTACGACCGACTTACTTGTGTGTGATGACTGATTAGTATTTTAGAAAGATTTCATGAGCTAAGGAAGGGTATTTCTACTATATTATGTAAGAAATGGTAGTGATTAGAATAATGATGATAGTGTGTTTAATAATACTCATAATAACAAAGGTTAATTAATTAGAGTGTTAAAAATTTAATAGAAATATTTAAGTATTTTTGTTTAAGACATTTAAACTGTGTAACTACCCTGGTACTGGCCAAGAAATTATCTGAAGGACTCGAGTCAACTATTTTATCCCAAGACGTCCCTCACATCGTGTCTAATGATTTTCATTAGGGCTCGATGCCCGTTTCCAATCACCCAAGCCCCAAAACTTTAATTTTAAGTTACCCAGGTAAGCCGCAATGCAAACCTATACATATTTCAAGCTTAATTTCCTCTCCTGTTATTGGATTTGAGTCGTTCTTATCCCAAAATCTTTGTATTAAATTTATCTACAACTTTTATGTTGACCATGAAGGCCAGTTCTTACCCCACACATCCCATAATTGAAAACAACACATTGATTCACATTTTTCCAGTGGCAGCTTGCACTATGTTCAGTATTTTTCGCGTTTCCCATTTGTATGACCATGAAATCGAACAATTCTTTCACTAAATTTTTTGAAACTCAACCCCCTACAACTTTGATGTGGACACGAAGTCCAATTCTCCACCAATTTCACCCAAAAAATTAATCTTTGCATGGAACAATAATCCCGTCACAGCCTTACATTACTTTTGTATTTGGGCCATAACTCCCTCATTTCATAATAAAATGTTTTGTACTATATACCAAATTAAAGATAAGAAAAATATATAAAACTTTTGTGTTCAGGATTTTTCCAAATTCGGCTCACAACAGCCTTTAAATAAATGAACAAGTTGCTGCACCTACACTTGACACATCAGCTTTGCGTGAAAACTAGCGAATCACATTGCACCACCACCTTGCCACTTGCCATGACCATGCAAGGTCCTTCTCCACTACTCTATAAGCTGCATAGGACACCTAACCATTGCATGAAGCTATGTTGACACCTATCTCTCCACTCATGACCGTGGGAACTCCTTGTCCAACAAGGAGTTCCATACAAAGCTACACTTTCTCAAACTATGCATTGTTTATTTTGTTCTCTTCATTTCAATAAGTTAAGAAAATGATTTTCCATCCACATTCTCCTTCTCTTCTCCTCTTTCATTCATACTAAAACATCCTAATCCATTTTCCCTCACCAATCCTAAACCATTCCACCACTCATCCTAACCTCCAAATTCAAACTACTACCTTCCAAACACTAAAACTTCTTCTTAAATCTCCTTCAAACAACAACATTTTCTTCCTTTTCTCACCAACATATTCACGTTGATCAACCGCCTCTCAAGTATCCATTTTTCTTCTCCTTGGTGAAGCAATCAAAAAGGATCTAGGAGCAAGCCTTGAAGCCTTTGTTATCTTCTTCTTGGATGATGAATTTCTTGCGGTAAGGGGAGTATTGGCTTGTTTTAAACCTCTATTTTTCACATGCATGGTGAGGTATAAATGTCCCTTAGCATTTATACCTTGGTACCTCCCTTAAAGATCCTTATTTTCTAATTTAAGTCTTGAAAATTCCTTTAGAAAAATTATGATCTTTGGGTGGTATCATGGTTGCAGCATGATTAAGTTACATTCTTTGGTTTTATGAAGATTAAATTGCAAAGTTACTAACTTATTAAATTGTGTTGCTACAAAATTTATTTTAAAGTGCATGCATGTTGTATCAAATGTCAAAATATTGCATTTCTTTGGTTTAAGTGGTGGCTTGTGGTAATATTATATTTTTAGAAGATTTAACATGCTTAAAAATAGATTTGATGCCTAAATTAATTATGTATTGCTGCTGGAAAAAATTTTCTTAAAGATAAAAGACTTAACGTCCATGGATCCTATCATAAAATCTCGCTTTAAAATGATCAAGAGCTTTAAACTTGTTTGCATGGCTTGATCCTTGGATTTTTATTGTTAAAAATAGTTTTTTATATATATTTAATTCTGGAATTTTTATTAAATTAAGAAGTTGATTGCCTATACTTATGATAATTGTGTGATGTGCTTTAAATTCAAGAAAACGATTTATAGAACATTTAAAGTTTAATTTTTGGCAAATTATGAAATGATGAGGCTGTTGTATGTAGGACAATTTTGGTATTATATTTAATCACAAAATTAGTGCAAGTGTGTTATTAAATGAAAGATTAAAAAGGGACCCGAGTTTAGATGCGAACATTGAGTTAGAAACGGAATAAAATGTGTTTTTGTGGGCAAATGGAGGAATTTGATAAAACTGTTTGGAAGTGTGTTTTATGGTATGAGAAATGAATATTGAGCATGAGAAAAATACCTAAATGAGCAAAATTGATTTGGAGAAATTTCGATACGCGATTTGTCCTTAAATGCGTTTTTAGGAACGTTAAAACAATGAACTTTGGCATCTTGCTACCTTTTCGTGTAGGGGCTATTTTTGGAAAGAATTAGTATTTAACGTTACTATATTTAATTAGTATTTTTAAAGTTAAACACTTTTGGCTTTGGAATCACTCAAATCAAAATTTTCTAGATAAAATACGCAAAAATAAAGTTTGTAGTAAATAGCGAGAAATAACTACCTTATGTCTTTGATTTAGTAAAAAGGGGATTTTATTTTCAATATAGGACTAGAAATAATATTTTTATTCATGATAAAATATTTACCTTATATGATAACTGTATGACTAACTTTGTTTGTGTTCCTTTTTCCTTGTGCGTTCCAAGGTACGGTATGATTGTCTTGAGGTATGTTGTATAAAATTTTTCTACTTGTTTGCCACATATAAACTGTTAAATATTTAGAGCTTCCCTTGCATGTGAATTTTATGGGTTGAGAGCTTATACTCACCCCTTTCTTTGTTTTATGTATGCCTTCCTCGTGATCATCAGCTGAGGGTCAAGGTGAGCGAGAGCAAGACCTGGACTACCTATAGTAGAGGATGTGGACCGTGGGCGTCGACTGTGTATATTTTCTGTTAGTGTCGAGACTATTATAGGTCTCAACGTTTATCTTATGTGTTATTTTGTAATAACTATTATTGGGAGCATACAAGCCCCTATCTTTTGAGCACACTATTGTGACAAAGAATGGATCTATGTTATGATTTTTGTTTGAACTACATGTGATGATCACCAATAAAAAAAACTCCTATTTTTCTTAAATAATTAGTGACTCCTTAAATAAGTAGGACGTTCTAGTGTAGGAATTAGTCCAAGTTAATTGACGGTGTCACAACTCTCACTTGGCACATGGGGAACATAGCTCAGTGCCACGTTGGATTTTTCTCGGTGTGTCATTTATTTCTAAGCATTGTTTCAAAAGGCCAAGCAAATATTCGACCTCCGGGTACTATTTTTCAATTATTGAGATTTTACACTAAATATTTTTTTTAAATAAAATTTCATCCCTTAGAGAAAACTAATAAAACTCTAGGGACAACCTTATGATGCCTGGATGGTGTGTTTCTAAGCATTGCTACAAGAAAAACAAGCAAAAATTTGAGCTCTAGGTCTAAAATTTGGCCTTATGTCTCTTCATAGGAGAGGTCATCCACTTGTGCCAAACTGGTCTCGACTGAATCAACTGATATATAGGGGGCTCGTAAATCATGCCCGTAATGGTTTGCCTGTGGCCTCACTGACTCTTTGGGAAAAGCTTTTCCAGGCTTGTTTTAACTCATTTTTTATGGATTTAAACACTCGACTAGACTAAGTCGGGTATAAGATTCATGAAAGTTTTGCGCCTACCATGTCTTGGCTTGCCCAGCACGAGGTTACCAACACTTACTCCATGGTAAATGAGTGGTCAGAAAATGGGATCTTGGATCCAGGTGACGGGATTCATGAGCTACTGGGGATACATGCAGCTCCTAAGATTCATGGGCTAATGTACACGAATTTTAGGAGCAAGTGGCATAATGGGGCTTCTAAGATCCGCGTCACTTCATGATGGTTCTTTATGAGGTGATTTAGTGTTCCTAGTTTTCCATGTTGTGCCAGTGATATGAAAGTGTGTGAGTTATGGTTAGTGAAGTGGTGCTTGTTGGCTCCATGCTAAATATGCATTGAACAACTTGCAAGGAAGTTGTATTTGCTTTCACCTTGTGCCTATTTGGCCTTGGTGTTTTACTCTTGGTCCTTGTGTTGCCTACCTGTGGTCATATTCTTGAAGGTACTAGTGCATTTTCCATTTATTCCCTTTTAAGTAATACGGAAATTGTTGGAATTTAAAACATGGCATGTGTTCCACTAATGTTATGGCTCTCATTTTTGTGTTATTTGCTTGGATAAGGTGAACATGGGTTGATGGTCCCATTATGACCTTTAAGATTTTGGTTGCCTTGAGTGATGCTTGTCTATGGTGCTTGTATTGTTTCCCCAAGGGAAGTTAATGGTATTAATGGGTGCTATCTGGTTGATCCTACCAGTAGTCATATGTTTGTCTCGAAGATTAAGCCATGTGTGTGTATGTATAAACAAATTCAAACTATGAAACTGCGAATGGCTCATTAAATCAGTTATTGTTTGTTTGATGGTATTTACTACATGGATAGCCATAGTAATTCTAGAGCTAATACGTGTAACAAACCCTTACTTTTAGAAGGGATGCATTTATTAGATAAAAGATGGATACAGGTTCTACTCGTTGCTTTGATGATTCATGATAACTCATCGGATCACACGACCCTTGTGCTGGCGACACATCATTCAAATTTCTACCCTATCAACTTTTGATGGTAGGATAATGGCCTATCATGGTGGTGATGGGTGACAGAGAATTAGGGTTTAATTCCAAGGAGGGAGCCTAAGAAATAGCTACCATATCCAAGGAAGGCAGTAGGTGTGTAAATTACCCAATCTTGACATGAGGAGGTAGTGATAATAAATAACAATACCAGGTTTATTGAGTCTGGTAATTGGAATGAGTACAATCTAAATCCCTTAACAAGGATCCGTTGGAGGGCGAGTCTGGTGCCAGCAGCTACAGTAATTCTAACTCCAATAGCGTATATATTAAGTTGTTGCAGTTAAAAAGCTCGTAGTTAGACCTTGGGTAGGGTTGATCGGTCCGCCATTAGTATGCATTGGTTGGCTTATCCCTTCTACTAGTGATGTGCTCCTTGCCTTAATTGGCCGGATCGTGCCTCCGGTGCTATTACTTTTAAGAAATTAGAGTGCTCAAAGTAGGCCTACGTTATGGATACATTTGTGTTGGATAACATTATATGATTCTGATCCTATTGTGTAATCCTTCAAGATTGAAGTAATGATTAATAGGGACAGCTGGGGGCATTCATATTTCATAGTTAGAGGTGAAATTCTTGGATTTTTGAAAGATGAACAACTACAAGAGAATTTTCCAAGGATATTTTCATTAATCAAGAACAAAAGTTAGGGGCTCGAAGATGATTAGATACCATCCTAGTCTCAACCATAAATGATGTTGACCAGGGATCAGAGGATGTTTCTCTTAGGAATCCACTGGCACCTTATGAAAAATCAAAGTCTTTAGGTTGCAGGGGGAGTATGGTCGTAAGGCTAAAACATAAAGGAATTAACGGAAGGCACCACCAGGAGTAGAGCCCACGGTTTTATTTGACTTCATACTAGGAAGCTTACCAGGTCGAGTGAAGTGTTTAGATTGCGGTGACGTGGGCGGTTCGCTGTCTGTGACATTGTGAGAAGTCCACCGAACCTTATCATTTAGAGGAATGGGAAGTCGTAACAAGGTTTTCATAGGTGAACCTATGGAATGATCATTGTCGATGCCTTGCAAAATAGTTCAACTAGTGAATATGTTAAAAATTGCATGCGGTTGGCTTGTGGTGTTTCATATTCCAACCTTCCATTAAGAGGTAGTCATACGTGGTGTGGCCTCTTCTTGGACAAACTTTAACCTTAACACTTCATGTGCCAAGGAATTGTAAAGTTGGCATAGGGTCTCTTGTGGATCTGGAGACAGTGGTCTTGCAAGAGCTATGCAAGCAAATCATAATGAATGACTCGGCAACGGATATGATGGTTCTTGCATCGATGAAGGATATAGCGAATTACGATACTTGGTGTGAATTGTAGAATCCCATGAACCATCGAGTCTTTGAACGCATGTTTTGCTTGAAGCCATTAGGTTGGAGGCACGTCTGCCTGGGTGTCTCACAATGTTGCCTAAGCACATGCCTTGCATTAGGTATGGAGTTAGGTGGATGTTGGCTTCCTGTGAGGGTTTGCTTTGTGGTTAGTTGAAAATTGAGTTCATGGGAGAGTGTACTATGATGGTTGGTGGTTGAGTGACTCTCAAATACCACTCATGCTTATGTTCTCATGTTCTTGGACTTTGACCCTATGTTTCTTTTTGATGCCCAGGTCAGGCGAGATTACCCGTTAAGTTTAAGCATTTCAATAAGCGATGGAAAAAAAACCAACAAGGATTCCCTTAGTAACAGTGAGCAAATATGGAAAAGCCGTCCATGAAAATTGGTTGCCTTTGGCCTCTAAAATTTAGTATAGAGAAATGTCCTCAGTGGCGGACCAGGCCCAAGTCCCTTGGAAGGGGGCGCCAGAGAGGGTGAGAGCCTCGTTATGCCCGGACCTTATCGCACCATGAGGCATTGTTGGTGAGTGCTTAAAATTTTTGGGAGAAAAGCAGATGGGGGTCGGTGATGTGCCTTGGTCGAACGTGGAACGGTGTGAACTGGTCCTCCAATCGGCTTGGGACATTGACCGATGCGGATTGTGGTGGTGGCCCAAGCCTAGGCTATTGAAATGCTTATGGAGATGTCATTGTCATGATTGTGGATGGAAGCACGCATCAACTAGACGTGTCTTTATGCATTTGCATGCTCCAGATATCGGCCCGTGGGCTCCCCATTTGACCCGTCTTGAAACACGGACCAAGGAGTCTAACCTATGTGTGAGTCAATGAGCAAGTAAACTCGTGAGGTGTAAGGAAGTTGATTGGTGGGATCCTTATGTGGGTTGCACTGCTGATCAACCTTGAACTTTTGTGAAGGGTTCGAGTGAGAGCATACCTGTTAAGACCTAAAAGGTAGCGAACTATGCCTGAGCGGGGCGAAGCCAGAGGAAACTCTAGTGGAGGCCCGTAGTGATACTGGCGTGCAAATCATTCATCTAACTTGGGTATAGAGGTGAAAGACTAAACAAACCATCTAGCAGTTGGTTCCCTCCAAAGTTTCCCATAGGATAGCTGGAGCCCATGGGCGAGTTCTATCGGGTAAAGCCAATGATTAGAGGTATCGAGGGCGTAATGCCCTTGACCTATTCTTAAAATTTAAATAGGTAGGATGGTGTGGCTGCTTTATTAAGCCATGCCACAGATTCAAGAGCTCCAAGTAAACCATTTTTGGTAAGAAAAACTGGCAATGCGGGATGAACTAGAGGCTGTGTTACAGTGCCCACTACACGCTAACCTAAACCCCACAAAGGGTGTTGGTCTATTAAAATAGCAGGGCGGTGGTTATGGAAGTTAGAATCTGCTAAGGAGTGTGTAATAACTCACCTGCCAACTTAACTAGCCCCAAAAATGGATGGTGCTAAAGCATGCGACCTATACCCAGCCATTGAGTAGGAAGGCACGACGATTGCAAAAAAGTCTAAGGCATGAGCCTGTTTGGAGCGGTCGTCCATGTAGATCCTGATGGTAGTATAAAAATATTCAAATGAGAACTTTAAAGCCCGAGGAGGGGAAAGGTTCCATGTGAACGACACTTACACATGGGTTAGTCGATCCTAAGGGATGGAGGAGGCCGGTCTGATAGCGCTTTAAGCGTGCACACCGAAAGGGAATCAGGTTAAAGTTCCTAAACTGGGATATGGTGGCTGATGGCAGTGTTGGGAAGTCTGGAGACGTCGGTGGGGGCCCTAGAAACAATTATCTTTTTTGTTTAACAACTTACCTACCCTATAAATGGCTCAGCTAGAGGTAGGGTCCAGCGGCTGGAAGAGCACCGCACGTCATGTAATGGCCAATTTGCCCTTGACAACCCTTGAAAATCCAGAGGACCAAGTGCTTCCCACGCCTGGTCGTACTGATAACCGCATCAGGTCTACAAGGTGAACAGCCTCTGGCCAATGGAACAATGTAGGCAAGTGATAGCCTACCACAAGCGCACGGGGTATCGAAGTAATAAAACAGATTTCGTTCCCATAGAGATTGTGCCCAAGTACTAGTTATAACAGTGTTTCAATTATCCAGTGAATCGATTGAGATGAATTACTAGAATGATTATAAAAAGTAAATCAGAGAATAAAAAATTTAACGTCTTTATAGAAGAAAATCAGAGCAAGTTTTGGGAAAGTCAATTAAAAGAAGCTCTAGGGATTTAAGGGTTCATATGCAAGTACCAAAATTAAATGTCAATTGCCTATCCAATTATATGATTTCCGTTTCTAAGATGGATACCCCTGATTTAATTAATACTTTTCTCTTAAAAGCCTATTAACATGCCTAATTCTCAAAGAACCATGTTCAATTCGTTAATTAAACCCTTTAAGTTTTGAAGGAATCCAATTAATCCTCAAATGAGATCGCTTACCATCGTAAAACAAAAACATAGGTTCAATTTATAGGTTTTCGAATAATATACCTACTCTCGTAGTGCATACAATTTGGAATCAACTACGCTTATCTCTAAGTCTTGTAGAAGCATTACGATACATAAATCAAATAGAAACATGAAATCATATCCTTGAAGGGTAAAGAACAATTAATTTAGATACATAAGCATATTACATCCTTTAATCCTAAGAATGGAAGTTTAGTGTACCATAAAGATTGTCATCATCATGTCATACATAATCAAATCAAAGTCAAACATAAAAGAAATCAAAAGTGTAAACTAGGGTTCAAGAATTACAAATTAGGTCTCACTAGGATTGCAAACTCTTTCTCCCAAATCTGCAGAATTGATCTTCTTTGATGAATTAATCCTCAATCTTAATCAAAAATCTCCCAAAAGGTGCTTCAAAATCTCCCCAAAGGTGCCTCCAAAACTATCTCTCTAGAACTCCCTCTGACTCTTCCCCCTTTGGCCCATTAGAAACCCTAAAACTTAAGTGAATTGGGCCATATAGGGGACAACTACAGCCAGTGGTTCGAGCCCTAATGTTACATGGCTTTAAATGCGTAATTATTGGTGACACACAGAGTAAACCACGGCCAATGGTGGGAAACCACGGCCAGTGGTTGCTTTTGACTTGTTCCTTTTGACTAGTTCATTTACCCCTTTTTTATATATCATTCAAGGCTTTCAAAGAAAATCATATCATTTCATGGCTCAAAAGGGGAAACTAGTGGATTATGACTTAACAAATTCTGAGGTTAAAGAAATAAAAATCTAAATTTTTCCTTTTTCATTCTAATCATGCATTCACAAACCATTTTGAAAAGGTCAAAAGCCAAGTTCTAGAGTGTCTAAAAATGTGTGAATCACTCAGTCAAAGAAACATGGGCATTTTTAATTAATGAACTGAACACCCTATCGGCTCAAAAGCTCACAGTGGTAATTAGCCTAATCAAAGAAACATAGTCATCATGCAGAGTGATAATTCTGGCAAAAAATAGCAGTCAATTGTTATTATTTTATTTTTATACAAGATTCACCCAAGTAATGCTTAAAATCCAACCAATCTACATCATATGTTATACAGATAATAATAACTGCAATCAGTAATCCATGCTAGCCTAAGGCATACGAGTAAACATACAATCATGCAAATGAACCAGAAAATAAAAATAAATAAAAATAAAAAGAAATAAAGAAAGAACGAGCTGAACTTTTGTGTACCCCTTAGCCCAAACAAAAATTGGCTATTGTCTCCAATGCCCATATCAAGGGGACCAAAGAGATCCGTAATTGAGGAACCAGACGCAAAAGGACACAAAAGATCAGTTGTTACCTGTCATGTAGAAGGGGGTGGAAGTGACCCAGCTAGGTGTGCCAATCATACATGGCATCTACCCGGTCAGAAATCTAATCGATGCAGGCCCCCTGACGGGTTTGCTCAGCGGACATCTACTGAAGCAAAGTGTACATTTGCTGCATGGAGAAAGGTGGCTCCTCACCAAAATGAGATGGCTCACCCTGCTCTAGAGGCCCGGTGGGTAGTGGCATCTCCATAGATAGTGGAGTATGGTCATTTGTTTCTGTAAAAAGAAAAGATGTCTTGCCCTCTAAACTAGTAAAAGCAGGGTCAAGAAAGGGGTGAGGCATAGAAAAACTAGGTATGACTAAACAATAAACATTATGCTACTTTACAATCATTCCCATGTTTATTAATTCATCTTTATCTACCCTCTTTGGTTGGTGAAGGAAAATATCTTGCTCTAAATCTATACCCATATACCTTGCTATAAGATTAATGTAACCTGCAAGAACAATTTTACCCATAGTGGCATTGCCGACTTGGGAAAATTGGCTACCTAACCATTTAGCAGGGTCAATAGGAGTATTATTAAGCATAGAGTGCAAGAAAATTACCTCAGCTTGCTGGACAGTACCGGGGCTATCATACCTTCTAAAAATAGAGCGGGCCATGAACCGCTAAAGGTATCAGAAAACTGGGTGATGAATGGAGGAAGCTTTGGAAAAGGAGGCATCATAGTTACCCTGTGCACTGGAAATAATGGACCAAAAGTATCTTGGTCTAAAGTCCTTTGGGATGCTAACAGCACCCCCTGGGGGAAAACCATAAATTTCAGCCACCTCATCCACATTCATTTTATAATCAATATTGTTCAGCCTAAATGACATTTCCCAACCATTAGTAGTTGGGTACCTACTCACCTCCACTGAACTTAGGAATTCTAAAGAGGTACATTCATACACAGGTTCAAATAATTCAATAAAGGAATCCCAACCCATACTTTGGCACAAGCGTAATGTATCTTCAAAAATCCCCAATTCCATCAAAGTATCTTTGCAGAAAAATCTAGATGGAATAAGCTCTCTACTTAACAAAGATTCTAGCCTCATCTTTTGCCCCTCCGATAGGCATTCAATATCATTCAAATTAGAGTAGTCAGAAGACTTACCTTTAGTCTTCCTTTTCTTTGAGGGAATCTTAGGTGTCATGGAGTTGAATAAAAACTTGGACATGTCCTAATAGAACCATGCAAAGAAGGTTAAAAAGCATTCTAAAACAAAGCTCCAAAGTTTTATATCATGACAAGAAACAACACCTAATAATCTTATACATTCATGGCATGTAATAGAGAAATGAGCATATATGAATAATTCAATACCATGAGAGATGAACTAGACTAAATGCATATTTAAACCATGCAAAAATTCAAAAATTTTGCCTCTTGGGCATTTCATCAAACACTTAGTGGGCACTAAATAAATGAGTGTCAAATGCAACAATCAAGAGCAATGCTTCCACCCATTAAGTTCAATAGCCACAATTAACAAACAATTTAAGAATTTAAGCAAGAATCAAACAGTCAATCACCATTAAAGGTCACAATTTGCACAAAAACATAAATGGGGTACATGAAAAAGTATGAGCTCAAGGATGAAATTCATGAAGATTTAGTGTTACCTATTTAGTTTTAGAGCATTCAAATATATCACAAAGCAATTAGGGCTTAATTGAATCAATTTAGAAATTTCATGCAAAATCCCTAAATTTTTAGAAACCCCAAACTAAACCCAATGAGAAACCCCAAACTAATGAAAGAGAATAGAATGCTTACTTGATTTAGAGAAGAGAAGAGATGACTCAAGTAGTAAGATGATGATGATGATGCAAGAATATTGAGAGAAATAGGAGTTTCTAAAGAGGGTTGGCGGGTGTTTCAAAGGAGATGAGTGAAGAAAGAAAAAGGGGAATGCATAAAATGAGGTACATGGGCAAGTGGTGTTTAAAAAAGCTAAATACCTCTCGTGAGGTTGAACCACGACCAGTGGTTATAAACCACGGCCCATGGTTTACTCTGCCTTGGCCCATATTTTTTTTAAAAATGAACACCATGGTACCTGATGGCAACCACGGCCAGTGGTGGGAAACCGGGGCCAGTGGTTGCCTCTGACTTATGCCCAAAAAATCTTAAATTCACAGGGGAAAATCCAGAGCTAACCACGGCTAGTGGCTGTCTCTATTTCGTGCCCAAAAATTCAGTGTTTTAGTGGAAAATGCTTCGGCTAAACGAATGCCAGTGGTGGATAACCACAGCCAATGGTTTGCACTATTTCTCACCCAGAAAACACTTATACATTCATGAAAATTGTTAGGTCAACCCACTACTTTTTAAATTAAAAATTATGTAAAGCAACCTCATTTAAAACACTTCCCTTTTTATTCCAACCAAATCATGCACAATGGTGATCAATCCAAATACCTTACTCCACAAAAGGCAACATCAAACATATATATATATATATATATATATATATATTTTCTTTTTCTTATTTAATTTTAAACAAAACATGCAAGCAAAGAAACTCATGCAAAATAATTAAACTTGAATGACAAAATGGGGTTACCTCCCTAACAGTGCTAAGTTTAACGTCTTCATCTAGACATTATTCAACATTTGGACTTACGAATCCAATGCATCAAGCAAATCCAAAGCACTTGCTTGATGAATGGGCTCGCCTGTCAAGTAGTGCTTAAGTCTTTGCCCATTTACTCTAAATGGCCCAGAGTTTTCGCTCCATAACTCAACAGTTCCAAAGGGAAATACTTTCAAAACTCTAAACAGTCCCGACCATTGGGACCTCAGTTTACCTAGAAATAACCTTAGTCTGGAGTTAAATAGTAGAATCATATCACCTAGATTGAATGTCCTCCAAGGAATGTGATGATCATGCCAATGCTTTGTTTTTTCCTTACAAATTCGAGCATTTTTGTATGCATCCAAATAGAGTTCCTCTAGTTCATTTAGCTCCAATAACCTATCTCACCAGTAACCTTATGATCAAGATTAAGCATCTTAACTGCCAAAATGATTTATACTCAAGTTCAACAGGTAAATGACAAGGCTTTCCATATACTAGTTTAAAGGGTGTGGTTCCAATAGGGGTTTTATATATATGCGGTGCGATACGCCCATAAGGAATCGTCTAATTTAATAGACCAGTCCTTCGTGATGTATTGACCATTTTTAGAGAATATTTTTTATCTCCCTATTGGAAACCTCAACCTATCCACTAGTTTGAGGATCATAAGGTGTAGCAACCTTATGCCTCACTCCATATTTCTTTAGAAGGGTCTAAAATGGTTTCTTAATAAAATGAGACCCTCCATCACTTATAACATACTTGGGAACCCTAAACCTCATATAATGTTTTTAAAAAGCTTAATAACAGTTTAAGTGTCCGAATGAGGTGAAGCAATGGCTTCCACCCATTTAGACATATAATCAACTGCTACCAAGATAAACTAATTTCCAAAAGAAGAGGGAAAGGGTCCCATGAAATCAACCCCCTATACATCAAACAACTGAACCTCTAAAATACTGTTAAGTGGCATCTCATGCCTCTTACCTATGTTACCTGTTCGTTGGCAAGCATCACAAGTCAGGATAAACTTACACACATCCTTAAAAAGGTGTGGCCAGTAGAAACCAGCTTGTAATACTTTTGAAGTTGTTTTGGATGTGCTCATATGGCCACCACAAGAAAGAGAGTGGCAATGATCCAGGATGGCATGGACTTCATCCTCCGGAACACACCTCTTAATCAAACCATCTGCACATTATTTGAAAAGGAGAGGCTTATCCCAATAGTAATGCTTAACATCTGCAAGAAACTTCTTTTTTGCTAAAAACTAAGGTCAGGGGTTAAAATACCACAAGCAAGAAAATTAACAAAATCAGCATACCAAGGCACTTGTTGGACACTAAGACTCAGTAGTTGTTTATCTGGAAAAGACTCATTTATAGGAACAATATCACCCAACTCATCTTTTTCAGATGACAACCTAGATAAATAGTCAACAACAAGGTTCTCAGTACCCTTTTTATCTTTTATTTCTAAGTCAAATTCTTGCAAGATTAAGATCCATCGAATTAGCCTAGGCTTTGCTTCTTTTTTATTTAAAAGATACTTGATGGCAGAATGATCAGTATATACAATAACAGGCGAGCCTACCAAGTATGATCTAAACTTATCAAAAGTGAAGACAATAGCCAATAATTCCTTTTCAGTGGTGGCATAATTTACCTGCGCTTCATTAAGTGTACAACTAGCATAATGGATTACATGCAGCTTCTTATCCTTCTGCTGCCCAAGCATAGCCCCCACAGCATAATCGCTAGCATCACACATCAGCTTGAATGAGAGATTCCAATCAGGGGGTTGTACCACAGGAGCAGAAATCAAAGCTTGCTTAATCTTGCAAAAAGCCTCAAGACAAGATGAGCCAAAAACAAAAGGCATATCCTTACCTAAAAGATTAGTCAAAGGCTTGGTGATTTTGATAAAGTCTTTAATGAACCTCTGATAAAACCCGACATGCCCAAGAAAACTTCGAATACCTATCACATTGGTCGGTGGGGGCAATCTTTCAATCACCTCCACCTTAGCCTTATCCACCTTAATTCCTCTCTCAGACACCAAATGTCCAAGAACTATGCCTTCTCTTACCATGAAATGGCATTTCTCCTAGTTTAAGACCAAGTTGGTCTCCTCATAGCGCTGCAAAACTTGGCATAAATTAGTCAAACAAGTATCAAAATCCAAGCCATGCATAGAAAATTCATCCATAAAAACTTCCATCACATTTTCAATCAACTTAGAAAAGATGGCCTGCATACAACTTTGAAAGGTCGTAGGTGCATTACATAGGCCAAATGGCATTCTCCTATATGCGTATGTCCCATAAGGGAATGTGAGGTAGTTTTCTCTTGATCAGATGGATGGATAGAGATTTAATGAAAACCTGAGTACCCATCCAAATAACAGAAATAAGAGTGCTTAGCAAGCCTCCTGAGCATCTGATCAATGAAAAAAAGAGGGAAATGATCTTTCTTTATGGCGCTATTCAATTTTCTATAGTCAATACACATACGCTACCCAGAAACTATCCTAGTAGAAATGAGTTCCTGTTTTTCATTTTTCACAATAGTTATCCCTTCCATTTTAGGCACCACATGAACTGGACTTACCCACTTACTACTAGCAATGGGATATATAACACCAGCATCAAGCAATTTCAAAATTTCCTTTTTAACCACTTCTTGCATTTTTAGATTTAGTCTCCTATGTGGTTCTACTATGGGCCTACTCTTATCCTCTACAGTTATCCAATGCATGCAAAAAGAAGGGCTAATTCCCTTTATATCAACCATTATATAACCAATTACCATTCTATATAACCTAAGTTGTTTCAAAAGCTTCTCCGTCTCATATGGATTCAATTTAGCATTTACAATGACAGGATATGTAGAGTTGGGTGCAAGAAATTCATACCTAAATTGAAGCCGGATGACCCGGGTTCGATCCTTGGTAATGGCGCCAAAAACTTGATAGCCTATCGCAAGCGCACGGGGTATCAAAGTAATAAAAGAGATATCATTCCCACAGAGACTGTGCCCAAGTACTAGTTATAACGGTGTTTTAATTATCCAGTGAATCAATTGAGATGAATTACTAGAATGATTATAAACAGTAAGTCAGAGAATAGAAAATTTAACGTCTTTATAAAAGAAAATTAGAGCAAGTGTTGGGAAAGTCAATTAAAGGAAGGTCTTGGGATTTAAGGGTTCATATGCAAGTACCAAAATTAAAGGTCAATTGCCTATCCAAATATATGATTTTCGTTTCTAAGGTGGATACCCCTGATTTAATTAATACCTTTCTCTCAAAAGCCTATTAACGTGCCTAATTCCTGAAGAACCGCATTCAATTCGTTAATTAAACCCTTTAGGTTTTATGGGAATCCAATTAATCCTTAAATAAGTTAGCTTACCATCGTAGAACAAAAACATGGTTCAATTTATGTGTTTTCGAATAATATACAATCTCGTAGCGCATACAATTTGGAATCAACTACGCTTATCTCTAAGTCTTGTAGAAGCATTACGATACATAAATCAAATAGAAATATAAAACCATATCCTTGAAGAGTAAAGAACAATTAATTTAGATACATAAGCATATTACATCCTTTAATCCCAAGAACAGAAGTTTAGTATGCCATAAAGATTGTCATCATCATGTCATACATAACCAAATCAAAGTCAAACATAAAAGAAATCAAAAGTGTAAACTAGGGTTCCAAAATTACAAATTAGTTCTCTCTAGGATTGCAAACTCTTTCTCCTAAATCTGCAAAATTGATTTCCTTTGATGAATTGATCCTCGATCTCCAATCAAACATCTCCCAAAAGGTGCTTCAAAATCTCCCCAAAGGTGCCTAAAAAACTGTCTCTCTGGAACTCCTTCTGACTCTTCCCCCTTTAGCCCATTAGAAACCCTAAAATGTAAGTGAATTGGGCCACGTAGGGGACAACCACGACCAGTGGTTCAAGCCTTGATGCTCTTTGGCTTTAAATACGTAATTATTGGTGACACACAGAGTAAACCACGACCAGTGGTGGGAAACCACGACTAGTGGTTGCTTTTGACTTGTTCCTTTTTGCTTCAACAAGGCTCCTTGGTGTTCCCTAGTGGTGGATAACCACGGCCAGTGGTGGTCTGTGACCTATTTTTCCCTTCCTTCCAATGCCAACCACAGCCAGTGGTTGTCCCCCACTGGCAGTGGTTTCCTCTAACCTTGCCAAAATGCACTCCTAAAGGCCTTAAAGTCTCTTCTTTCATCTACTTTGCCATTTTTCCTTAAAAGAGACCTAAAATATCATTAATCGTGCAAAATAAGAATAACCAAGTAATATGTGTGGAAAAGAATCAAAATCTAGGGAATCGGACATGAATAATATGCAAAGAAACCTAAAAACTAGACCTAAAAACAACCAAAAACAACATACAATACATACTTAACAGCTGGGCACGGGGGTCCCAGTCCCAAACTCGTCGACTGTCGGTGGACTGCTCGAGCTACTCTCACAGCGAGAGCGGGTTGTCGCGTGCTGTAACACCCTCGGTTAGATAAGACAAATCCTTCTGTAGGTTTATCCTATTTAACTGAGAGTGTTAACAGTTTTTAGAAAAAGTGAATTTTTTTTTTAAAATAAAATAATGGCATATCAGTGGAAGCAATATTATATAGATCACATAGTCATTCACAAACTGCAAGTAATTGTACTCTTAACAGAATGGGGCACGCAGGCACCCTTTATATATTATACAGTCATCCGTCAATATTCAGCTACTTATATTCTATTTAAGGAGCGTTCTCATTTGGTTCAGCATATTGCTGTTCTTCATACTCAGGTTCTTGATTTCCTAATTCCTCTGAAAATTGTCAACAGTAAGGGTGAGTATAACCCAAGACCCTGATTGGTTAATCCGGTGCGGACATAATCCAGTTAACAAATAATATCACATAGTTCATACAATTAGCATATTTATAACAATCAAGCATGTCGTCATGAAAATGCATGAATTGAATTTATTATGATTTATCTTTGATTAAGTCTCATGATGCATGTGGGACCAATAAATCGATTTTTCTTCATCTCATTCTTTGGAATATCTCCATTCCAATCATCTAGAGCGATCAGGGTCCGCCCAAGTTCCATATGGTACAAATGAACTCATTGGTTCTCATCATTGATTTAAATATTTTTGGAACTTGGATCCCTACGATCATAGTTACACTCCGTCATTTAGTCAAAGTACACTAGAATTGCATCGTCTCACCCGGCTATCAGGCGTGACTCTGATGCCATTGGGTTGCCGTTCCAGTTGTACTCCCAAGATTCTTCATGGAGATCGAACGTGAGTGTCCTCCACTGTACCAAGTGTATGCTCTAGAGGTTTTTCTTCTTCAAAAATATTTTCATGATGCGAAATGCATTTATTTTATCAATTGATTCCTTGGGTATCTTATGTGTTTCCAGTCTCATCATATCATTCCCAAGTTCTTTGAATTCCATTAATTATTTAAACATTGTAAGATATCCGTTTATTATTTTAGAAATATATTTATTATATCTTGGTTAAAAATTATATTCTTCATAAAGAGTAAAATAATATATTCTTTATGTAATTACTCATAATTAAGACGTTAACAATGTTAATAACAATAAAACTAACAATAATAATAACAATATTAAGATTGATAATAATTAGAATAATAATAATAGAATAAGAATGATAATAATAATTATAACTTCCCAATAGTTTAAAAAACGTTTAAGAATAGTTTCTAAATGAAAATCCAAGCGAAAAACACTAAAAACATAGTTTTCCGAGTGAAACAAGGGTAAATCCGAGTGAAATAAGTATAATTCCGAGTGGAATCATACTGAGAAGGGTTTTCCAAACGATATGGCTAAAAATCCGAGTGAAATTACACTGGAAAGCTGTTTTCCGACTGAAACAAGTTTGATTCCGAGTGAAAATGAGTTTTCCGCATGAATTAACTATGAATCCGAGTGAAATAAAACTAAGCAGAGTTTACTAAATGAAATTAATATGTTTTCCGAGTGAAACAGAAACTGAAAAGAGTTTTCTTAAAGAAATAACTTAAATTCTGAGTGAAATAAGTTTCTGAGTGAATTAAAAACATGATTCCGTGTGAAATCAGTATAAAAATGGTTTCCTGAGTAGAATTGTTTGCAAATCCGAGTGAAAATGAGTCTCTAAGTGGAATAGAATATAATTCCGAGTGGTATCAGTCAAAGAGGAGTTTTCTGAGTGAAATTAATTAATTCTTGAGTAAATTCCGACTGAAAGAAGTTTTATACGTGAAATGATTATAAATCCGAGTAGAATCACACTGATAAGTTTTTCTGAGTGAAATTAAGGTGTTTACCGAGTGAAATCACTGAAAAGGGGTTTTATAAGTGAAACAAAACTGTTTTCCGAGTAAAATAAAACTGGGAAGATGTTGTCCGAGTGAAAATATACTAGGAAATGTTCTCTGAGTGAAATTAGGTTGTTTACCGAGTGAAGAATTGTTCTATCAGAATAAAATACATTCAGTTAAGGTTGAATCCGATTGAAACTAAGCAAAACTGAGTTGTTATAGATGTAAAACCGGTCAGATTAACATAAAACAGAACCTGTTATCATTAAATCCATCTTCTATTCATAATTTTTCACTGGAAATCACACGGTACCCATGATGCTTAGTATTTTCAGTCCAATACAGTTCATATCATTTCACAATTCCTCACTGATTATATGCATTTAATAACAAATATATATATATAAATACAAATAATAACAATTAAGGCATTTAATTCACACAACACTGAATCTGTCCTGGAAAGGTGAGTAACAAGTTCCTTAACCCTTTCCTTCACTCGGTTTTCCCACAGAGCACCCAAGAATATACCCCCTTACCTTTATGGAGCTCCTGGAGGAGAAGAAGAGGTTCCCTTTCACTGTCCTGCACGAATTCCGAGTGAAACAGAAGAGAAAAGAGAGAGAAAGTAACTTGTAGGAAGAAATGATGGAGGTGTGTTTCGTGTGTGTGTTCTCTAAGAGTCCTTACGTTGGTTTAAATAAGGAGTGGGCTGCTAAGTGGAAAAACTAAATGGGGAACAGCTTTTGTGAGTGGGCTGCTAGTGAAGTGTTAATGGAGTGGCAGTGGAGATTTAAATAAGGAGATATGCTGAGTCAGTGCCCATTTCTGGCCGCCCACTAGCTATAATGCGCATGATTGAATTAAAATAATCATTAAAAGATAAAATTGAAGTCAATACGCACAACTGACACTGAATACTGAGTGAAAATTCCACTTGGTTAACCACTATGCCGACTGGAATTCTTCTTCCGAGCCAACAAATACAAGGCTCGCTTGAGCGTGGCTTGCTCGCTTGAGCGAAGTAGAGAAATATGCCTCAGGGGTCCTTCTCGCTCAAGCGAAATCCGACTCGCTTGAGCGAGTCAGCCAATCCTCACTCGGCATTCCCATGAAACTGACTCATTTTTCCCATCATTCACTTGGTAATTCACCCCCACACCGACTCCTAATTTGCTTGGCCTTTCACCCGGTATTATATCCCAAATCCGAGTCATTTCTGATGGCTCTTACTCGGTTAAATCATTCCAAGCCTAGTCCTTTCTCACTCAGTAATGTACTTTAAAAACTGACTCCCTTTCATTTCTTTCCTATCATTCTTCTACTCGAAATTTTCATTCCAAATCCGAATCTCTACATACACTGTTCCACTCGGTAAAACTCATCCACTTACTCGGTAAAACTCATCCACTTAACTTCAACACAATTGGGAATGTACTTCACATTCATCACTCGGCATAGACTTACATTTCTCACTCGGAGAATACACTTTCCTTCCCTTGGAAGTTTACTTCCACTCACACGTAAGATCCACTCGGAAATAAGGGTTTTCTCACTCGGAATTCATAAACCTTCTTCACTCGGGTTATCACTCAATCAAATACCACTCGATATGCATTTATTCACTCGGGTGAGTTAATTCCCACTCGGACTTGTTCTGAGTCTCATCCACTCATGATTTAGAATCTCATTCACTCGGTTTAGGTACATCATTCACTTAGAATATATTCCCAATCAAAAACCATTATTACAACCCTTCCCTCAGAAGAGATTCACTCGGATTTTACCACTCAGGAGTATTTAAATTCTTCCCCACTCATTTTTCACTCGGATACTCATCTCTTAGGTACAAATACACTATCCTTCCTCAAAATGTGTTTCAATCGGAATCCTTTAAGGTCTTTATCACTCGGAAAAGAAACATAAACATAGCCTCACCCAATAATGGCTCTAAACCTTATATATTCTACTTGGATTGGGCTCCCATTTCTATATTCCACTCGGAATTCCATATTTCAGGGAGGTTTTGCTCGGAAATGGAAGTACTTGGCAAGGTTTGACTCAGAAACAAAGAATCAAGGGTGTTTTGACTCGGAATTTTCACCTAGAAGTGGTTTTCTTGTACACGCTTCACTCCAAATGTCTCCGATGCCAAAATTCCACTCGGTAGTATCCCTCTCAGTCATGTTTTACTCGGTCAACATAACTTTACACTCGGAATTTCATCCTTCACTCGGAATCTCTAATCCTTCACTCGGAATTTCATTCTCTCACTCGGAATTTCTCTCTGTCACTCGGAACAGAGCCCTTTTCACTCGGAATTTGATAAATTTCTTTAATGGTCTACATAAATTCCATAATTACACACAAAAATGAAATTCTTGTGATATTACAGACCATCTACAGGGCATTTATTTTACTTATTATCACTTACAGACCTTCTAAACCTCAATTTTTACTAAATAAGACTGCTACTAAAAACAGGGATGTTACACGTGCCAGTCGGGGGACGGATTGGGAGCGGGTCCTTCGGGGCTATTTCCCCGGGCATTGATTAGTCAACTTAAAACTAGTATGAAGAAAGGGAATCTAGCTATTCAATTAAAATAAAGCATTATGTTGGTCCTTGCAGATGTTGATGTAATGTGATTTCTGCCCTGTACTATGAATGTCAAAGTGAAGAAATTCAACTAAGCATGGGTAAACGGCGGGAGTAACTATGACTCTCTTAAGGTAGCCAAATGCCTCATCATCTAATTAGTGACGCATATGAAAGGATTAATAAGATTCTCACTATCCCTGTCTACTATCTAGCAAAACCACTACCAAGGGTGTAACATCCCTGTTTTTAGTAGCAGTATTGTTCAGTAAATTTTGAAGTGTGGAAGGTCAGTAAGTAAGAATAAGTGAGTAAATACCTTATATAGGGTCAGTAATACTCCAAAAATTCTATTTTTGGGTATAATTATGGAATTTATACAGACCTTTGAGGAACTTATTCAAATTCCGAGTAAAAAAGGCTCTGATCCGAGTGACAGAGTGATATTCCGAGTGAAAAAGACTCTGTTCCGAGTGACAGAGAGCAATTCCGAGTGATAGAAAGAGAATCCGAGTGAGGAATGAAATTCCGAGTGTAAAGTTAGGTTGACCGAATAAAACATTACTAAAAAGGATACTACCGAGTGAAATCTTGGTCTTAGAGACAGCTGGAGTGAAGTGGGTTCAAGGGAACCACTTCTGGGTGAATATTCCGAGTGAAAACACCCTTGAAAGACTCATTTTCGAGCCAAACTTTGCTAATTGCTTCTTTTTCGAGTGGTAATCTCTATGATTACAGTATACCGAGTGAATAGACTCAGTCAAAATTATAACCAAGTGCAATCCGAGTGAATTGTCCAACTCAGGATCTCCCTAGAGAGGAAGGGAATAGTATTCCGAGTAGAAAGATCTTCGAGTGTGGTGTTTTGGGTAGTAGAGTTCTAAGTAAGGGCATATTTGAATCCAGTATAACCTGTTCTAAGGGGCATGACCCCAAATATGCAATTCCGAGTGAAATATAGAGTAATGGAAGCTTATTCCGAGTGGAATATATAGGACAGAGATATTTCCAAGTAAGGTTTATGTCTGTTACTCATTTTCCGAGTGGTGAAAGACCTGAAAAGATTCTGAATGAAATGTATTTTGATGAAGGACTTAAAGGCTTGAGTAGTTAAGTATGAAATAAACCCGAGTGAATGAAACCCTTTAAGTGATGGAGAGTTTGAATGGTTCTGAGTAGACAAGAATTTATTAGGTCTGAATGAGAAACCCGAGTGAATGCTGAGGAGTTCCGAGTGAATGAATGCATATGTAGAGTTGATGCCTTCTACCGATTGAAATGTGTTATTAAAATTATTGGGAAGTGTTGATGGAAGAAATAGTGATTTAAGTTATGAATTCCGAGTGGTTATATATAAATATTGTGTGGTTAAGGAATTACTTGGTTTGAATATGAGTGATGATAAATGAATGATACTAAGTGAACTGATACCGAGTGGAAAATGGTAGTGGGAACCATTCTGAGCAAATAATAGTGTGCACAGAGCCATTTCCGAGTGAATCTAAGGTATATAAACAAAATCCGAGTGACACTCTTATGTGTGGGTCTTTTCCGAAAGGTGATGGCCTTAAATAGGCTTTTGATTGGAAATTATAGTTGAAGATGGTCTAAACCGAGTAAAAGGAGTGGAGAGAGAGACTTTAATACTCCTGCAAGTTAATTTCCAAATAAAGGATGTTATAATTCTGAGTGGAAACTATATATATATATATTCCGAATGAATATGGATATCCTTTTCCGAGTGAGCCTAAGGTGTTATGAAATCCGAGTAAAAAGTGATTTAATGTTGAGTTGACTAAGGAATGATTTAGTTAAGTGAGAATAGATTGTTTGCCGAATGGAAATCCTGAGTAAAGAGAATCCGACTGAATCCAGAAGAAATCCGACCTAGAGAGGAGAAATCCGACTAGATGCTTTAAGAAGAAACAATCATGAGTGAGGACCAAGAGAAATGAATCGGTTTTAGAAGATTTCCGAGCCAAGAAGGGCTGATTCGGATTTCTCTTAAGTAATCCAATGTCAGCACTCCACACCGGTTGGCTATTAAGTCCATTCTTAGATTAGGAGTTCACACCGGACAGCTCTGAGCCGGTGTTTATCACAACACCGCCCTCTTTCCACAGACGGTGTCCTCAACTCCTTCACACACACCGTCCTTCCCTACTTTCACACTCAACACCGCCCACTGCATACCGCCCTCTCTTAGTACGCCCTCATACTGCACTCCGCCCTCAGACTGCACTCCGCCCTCACACTGCACTCCGCCCTCACACTCCACACTGCCTTCACACTCAACACTGCCTTCTTCACTCCATGCCGCCCCTCATAATTTAATACCGCCCTCACACACCCAATACCGCCCTCACATGTGATACCGACCTCTTTGCCAGCACTGAATATCTTTTTAATTCCACTTCAGATAGTGGTCAGCCCACTTAATCACATAAATCCAAAAAGGAGTGGCACAATGAACCAATCGCAAGAGAAAGTTGCACCCATTATAATACCTTTGTATATTTTATTCTAACCAATGCAAAACTGACTGTGAAAGGAGTCAAAAGGCTCCACTATCCCACCTAATCTTCCAACTAATGTTCTCCACTTGTCTGGCATTATTAAATCTGCCCCATTTACTAAGGCTCGATTAGAACAAACTTGTGAACTAATTCTCCTCCAATTCAAACAACTTTGGGGACTGTAAGGGAGCCATTTCAATCGACAAACCAAGTAAGAGGGGACAGGGTTGTGAATATTTGTGAAATGGGTAGAGTTGTATGTTGTTCTAGGATTCTAGTTTTAATTTCGTATCTTGTTACTTTATTTTAAAGCTGAAAACGTATGAATTTGACTCTGACTTCTTCATGAAAGTTGTAGATCTTTTTGTTATGTGAATTTTGATACCTGATTCAACTGATTTGGATATATATAGCAAAAGTTATAGCCAAAATACTACAGCATGACTGAGTGAAATGTTTAAGCTATGTTCTATGCATATTTTGATATTCTGGGAATTATACATGCATAATCAGCCTTTGATGTCTTCATGAAAGTTGTAGATATACATGTTAGGGATTTATAGAAAGTGGTTTCAAGTTAAAAAGATGCTTGTAGCTCTAGTTATGCTCAAAATACAGAAGTATGTTCCTGATGCAAATCTGTTAACTACGAAATCCGAATCTTGCTTTCAATACTGGGAATTTTGTGGTATGAATTAGTTGTTGGTGTCTTCATGAAAGTTGTAGATAATTATGTTAAGAGTATTTTAGAACTGGTTTCATGTTAAAATCATTTGTGTAGCTCTAAAAAAGTTGAAAATACTAATATATGTACGTTTTGAAAAACTCACCTTGAGGCAGTGTGGTATTTCGTGAATAAGTGATATTTCTGTTCGGAATTTAAAATTGTGCTCTTCATGAAAGTTGTAAACAATTATGTTATTAAACTACAGAAAGTGGAATCACCTAAAAAGGAGTTGATAAGCTCATGTTATGACTGTTTTACTAATGTATGTCGCTGTTTGGAAATGCTGAAATTTGCTTATAATGGTTATTATGAATAAAAATGATATTTTCTCTATGGGTAATGATTTATTATTGAATTCTTGAGTGATTATGAATGCTGTTGAGTATCACACAGTTTGTATATTGTGAGGGTGAATAATTATGAATGACATAATTAATAGATATGTACATGAATGCCTTGTGGTTATTGACATATGTGGTTGAAACAGTAAATCCATGATTTTGTGAATTATTATGTGTATTGTGTCCCTTGAGGACTTGTATTATCCAAGAGGTTTTGGAAATGTGGATATGATGGTATGTTAAATGATAAAGAGAATTAAAGGCATTCATGCATCATAAGCATTGGACGCACCATGGAATTTAGGGGTTCCATGATTGCCTACCCTGGTGGGGGGGTTACTCTATGATGAGTTTAAGCCCTATTTTCACAAGAATTATGGAAGTGTAGGGATCCATGGTTGTGCAAATTCCTACTGGTATACTTATTTGTGCAGGAGCCATGAAGATGTAGGGATTCATGGTTATGCTAATTCCTATTTGTGTATTTGAAAGCGAGGGCCATGAAGATGTAGGGATTCATGGTTATGCTAATTCCTATTTGTGTACTTGAAAGCGAGGGCCATGAAGATGTAGGGATTCATGGTTATGCTAATTCCTACTGGTGACTCTATGAGACTTTTTACTGCAGTATTCCTACCAAACCAAATGGATCCAGCATGACATCATTTGACTAATGGAAGAATTATTAAATGGACTTGTTTGGCATATTCATCATATCATTATGAGTTGTTGATTGTGTTTGTGTAATTTTATCTATTTTATATTTATTCTATATTCTGTCTCACTCTTACATTAATTTTTTCAGTGAATGACACGCAGAATGCAGAGTGATGCCATGATTGATGCCTATTTGAATTATTACTTGAACTTTGATTTCATGGGCTGTAATAGTATAATATGTCATGTACCATTATCTTCTAAATCGTTTCCGCTATTTGAATATTTTCTTGAATTTAATTATTCACGACTAGTATGTATGATAATTTTCCACTGTTATCAACCGTTACATAAACTCTGAATCGAAATTATGGATTTTAAAATGATCTTTCGAAAAAGCGAAAAATTTACTCGAAAATTTTAATTAACGTTTCGGGGCGTTACATGTTGGTATCAGAGAATTTTCAAAAATTCAGGACCAGTTGCTATGACATGTATTGATTCTTGATATACTATATGAATTGTTTGATTATTTGTTTGATAATATGTTACGTATGTACTATATAACTTGTGCCTAACTGATAAAATGCAAAGTGATTTGTTTGATTACTAGCTTGATGATATCATAATGAGTGTTATATGACTTATTGCTTATCTGATAAATTGTAGAATACTTGTAGTTACGTTATAATATTATATATATATATATATACATACGATATATTTTCCTATAGGATTAGTATAAATCAAACCATGAATATAGGATGGCAAGGAACGAGAACGACGCTATGGCAGCTGCTATCAACCGTTTGACTGAAGCTATAGAAAGGCAAAATCAACTAAGAATTTTCGAAGAAAATCACCAAGACAGATTGGCACGAGAAGAGATTAACAGACAACTGAAACCTCAGTCAATTACTTTCAAAAGGAGAGGATCGTTTTATCCAAATCCTTTTGAGGGAAGATCATCATCTTCTTCTGAAAAACGTAACAATCACGTGAATATAAAGTGTTTTAAATGCGGAGGTAATCACCATGTACGTGATTGCAACAGACCCTTAGGAGATGTCACTTGCTTTCGCTGTAATCAGAAAGGCCACATCAGCCCAAATTGTCCACAAAACCGTCAAAACAACAATAACACCGTTAATAATCCAAGAGGTTATGGTTATCGAGAAGTTTGTAGAGAAAATGCTCGTGCTGTTCAACCTATAAGACAATATAGGGAGTCAATAGACGAGAGATCACATACAGGAAGAGTCTTTGACATCAGCGGGTTAGAGACGGATCAAACAGGCGATCTTATGCAAAGTAAGTGTGAGAACAATGATACCATTTTATCTATGTTGTCTGATTCTGGTGCTACACAGAACTAAGTTAGACGTTTTCAATTACCCGTGAAGCCTATAATATATGATTTGATTATTTCTATTCCCAACGGTACACCACTTAGGATTTCTAAGATGTGTGACGATTATTCTGAACTCACAGAAGATAAGAACTTTCTTGTCAATCCTGTTTATCCTTGAAGAATATGGAAGTAATTCTAGGAATGAATTGGATATCGGTAAATCAAGTTTTAATAGACTGTCATAACGAGACCAAGGTATTTCCATTAGAAGAAAATCCTATTTCAGACAACCATTTTGTGAGTCTCTTTCCATACCAATCAACCATGTCTTCTTATTCTTCAATGTGAAAATAGTCCAAATGATGGAAACTCATTATTTCCCTTTTTATTTTCTTGGACATACTAAGGCTAGAGAATACGTACAGCTTAAGGTGAAATTCTTTTACCCTTTTTGTTGTTTTAGGTTTTGGTTTATATGATCATAGGAGAGTGCATTATGAATGAGTTTAGAAATCATTTTCATATGAAACCCAAAGGAAGAATATGTCTTAAGTATCTTTGGATAAGTGTGAAATGGTACATGAAGATTTTAAAATTTGAGATGGAAGATGATGGTCGTTAATGGAGATTGTTTGATTTTAGTGGAACCCTGACTCTAGGATTTGAGGAAAATGAGTAATAACATCCTGTGAGATGATCTTTAGATAAAACCCATGATAATGTGTATGTAGTATTATTAATGATGGAAGATCAGTGGATATTAGAAATAATTAATGAGTTTTGATGAAAGGTATAGTGAGTTGAGGATTTTGACTAAATTGATGATTTTGATGACTTTGAATAATCTAGAATGATTACATGAATGTTTGAAGCATTAGGTATTGATTAATAAGGATTGGAGAGATGAGTGTATATGAGTATTGAGGAATTAATTTAGATTGTTGATGTTTATGATGAAGTCAAAAATGGTTGTAAGCCATCGATAGTGGATTAAGGAAATAATCGATAGTGGATTTAGATACTTGAGTTAACGAATAGGTATGCTATTTTGAAATAAGTTGAATGATCTTAGATGAAACCAAGAGGCTTATAATGAGTTTGAGTAAATTTTGATGATGGTTGAAAGATTCAGGTGATGAGTTGGAAGTCTTAAGGCTAAGGGTCATAATATTAATGTTGTGAGATATGGTTAGCTATTAAGGATTTAAAAGAATCTTGATCTTGAGAGAGCAATTTCCGAAGCCTAACCTAGGCGTACAATTTGGATTCAGAAAAGTCTAGGACTTGATAATAAGTTTTGGGGGGGACGATGTCCTATGATGGTATATTAATAGCATGTATAAATATGATTGTGAAGGGAATGTATTCAAAACGATGATGCGGAACGATTTCACCTTTTGAATTTCGGGACGAAATTCCTAAAAGGGGAGAAGAATGTAACATCCCTATTTTTAGTAGCAGTATTGTTCAGTAAATTTTGAAGTGTGGAAGGTCAGTAAGTAAGAATAAGTGAGTAAATACCTTATATAGGGTCAGTAATACTCCAAAAATTCTATTTTTGGGTATAATTATGGAATTTATACAGACCTTTGAGGAACTTATTCAAATTCCGAGTAAAAAAGGCTCTGATCCGCGTGACAGAGTGATATTCCGAGTGAAAAAGACTCTGTTCCGAGTGACAGAGAGCAATTCCGAGTGATAGAAAGAGAATCCGAGTGAGGAATGAAATTCCGAGTGTAAAGTTAGGTTGACCGAATAAAACATTACTAAAAAGGATACTACTGAGTGAAATCTTGGTCTTAGAGACAGCTGGAGTGAAGTGGGTTCAAGGGAACCACTTCTGGGTGAATATTCCGAGTGAAAACACCCTTGAAAGACTTATTTTCGAGCCAAACTTTGCCAATTGCTTCTTTTTCGAGTGGTAATCTCTATGATTACAGTATACCGAGTGAATAGACTCAGTCAGAATTATAACCAAGTGCAATCCGAGTGAATTGTCCAACTCAGGATCTCCCTAGAGAGGAAGGGAATAGTATTCCGAGTAGAAAGATCTTCGAGTGTGGTGTTTTGGGTAGTAGAGTTCCGAGTAAGGGCATATTTGAATCCAGTATAACCGGTTCTAAGGGGCATGACCCCAAATATGCAATTCCGAGTGAAATATAGAGTAATGGAAGCTTATTCCGAGTGGAATATATAGGACAGAGATATTTCCAAGTAAGGTTTATGTCTGTTACTCATTTTCCGAGTGGTGAAAGACCTGAAAAGATTCTGAATGAAATGTATTTTGATGAAGTACTTAAAGGCTTGAGTAGTTAAGTATGAAATAAACCCGAGTGAATGAAACCCTTTAAGTGATGGAGAGTTTGAATGGTTCTGAGTAGACAAGAATTTATTAGGTCTGAATGAGAAACCCGAGTGAATGCTGAGGAGTTCCGAGTGAATGAATGCATATGTAGAGTTGATGCCTTCTACCGATTGAAATGTGTTATTAAAATTATTAGGAAGTGTTGATGGAAGAAATAGTGATTTAAGTTATGAATTCCGAGTGGTTATATATAAATATTGTGTGGTTAAGGAATTACTTGGTTTGAATATGAGTGATGATAAATGAATGATACTAAGTGAACTGATACCGAGTGGAAAATGGTAGTGGGAACCGTTCTGAGCAAATAATAGTGTGCACAGAGCCATTTCCGAGTGAATCTAAGGTATATAAACAAAATCCGAGTGACACTCTTATGTGTGGGTCTTTTCCGAAAGGTGATGGCCTTAAATAGGCTTTTGATTGGAAATTATAGTTGAAGATGGTCTAAACCGAGTGAAAGGAGTGGAGAGAGAGACTTTAATACTCCTGCAAGTTAATTTCCAAATAAAGGATGTTATAATTCTGAGTGGAAACTATATATATATATATATTCCGAATGAATATGGATATCCTTTTCCGAGTGAGCCTAAGGTGTTATGAAATCCGAGTAAAAAGTGATTTAATGTTGAGTTGACTAAGGAATGATTTAGTTAAGTGAGAATAGATTGTTTGCCGAATGGAAATCCTGAGTAAAGAGAATCCGACTGAATCCAGAAGAAATCCGACCTAGAGAGAAGAAATCCGACTAGATGCTTTAAGAAGAAACAATCATGAGTGAGGACCAAGAGAAATGAATCGGTTTTAGAAGATTTCCGAGCCAAGAAGGGATGATTCGGATTTCTCTTAAGTAATCCAATGTCAGCACTCCACACCGGTTGGCTATTAAGTCCATTCTTAGATTAGGAGTTCACACCGGACAGCTCTGAGCCGGTGTTTATCACAACACCGCCCTCTTTCCACAGACGGTGTCCTCAACTCCTTCACACACACCGTCCTTCCCTACTTTCACACTCAACACCGCCCACTGCATACCGCCCTCTCTTAGTACGCCCTCATACTGCACTCCGCCCTCAGACTGCACTCCGCCCTCACACTGCACTCCGCCCTCACACTCCACACTGCCTTCACACTCAACACTGCCTTCTTCACTCCATGCCGCCCCTCATAATTTAATACCACCCTCACACACCCAATACCGCCCTCACATGTGATACCGACCTCTTTGCCAGCACTGAATATCTTTTTAATTCCACTTCAGATAGTGGTCAGCCCACTTAATCACATAAATCCAAAAAGGAGTGGCACAATGAACCAATCGCAAGAGAAAGTTGCACCCATTATAATACCTTTGTATATTTTATTCCAACCAATGCAAAACTGACTGTGAAAGGAGTCAAAAGGCTCCACTATCCCACCTAATCTTCCAACTAATGTTCTCCACTTGTCTGGCATTATTAAATCTGCCCCATTTACTAAGGCTCGATTAGAACAAACTTGTGAACTAATTCTCCTCCAATTCAAACAACTTTGGGGACTGTAAGGGAGCCATTTCAATCGACAAACCAAGTAAGAGGGGACAGGGTTGTGAATATTTGTGAAATGGGTAGAGTTGTATGCTGTTCTAGGATTCTAGTTTTAATTTCATATCTTGTTACTTTATTTTAAAGCTGAAAACGTATGAATTTGACTCTGACTTCTTCCTGAAAGTTGTAGATCTTTTTGTTATGTGAATTTTGATACCTGATTCAACTGATTTGGATATATATAGCAAAAGTTATAGCCAAAATACTACAGCATGACCGAGTGAAATGTTTAAGCTATGTTCTATGCATATTTTGATATTCTGGGAATTATACATGCATAATCAGCCTTTGATGTCTTCATGAAAGTTGTAGATATACATGTTAGGGATTTATAGAAAGTGGTTTCAAGTTAAAAGGATGCTTGTAGCTCTAGTTATGCTCAAAATACAGAAGTATGTTCCTGATGCAAATCTGTTAACTACGAAATCCGAATCTTGCTTTCAATACTGGGAATTTTGTGGTATGAATTAGTTGTTGGTGTCTTCATGAAAGTTGTAGATAATTATGTTAAGAGTATTGTAGAACTGGTTTCATGTTAAAATCATTTGTGTAGCTCTAAAAACGTTGAAAATACTAATATATGTACGTTTTGAAAAACTCACCTTGAGGCAGTGTGGTATTTCGTGAATAAGTGATATTTCTATTCGGAATTTAAAATTGTGCTCTGCGTGAAAGTTGTAAACAATTATGTTATTAAACTACAGAAAGTGGAATCACCTAAAAAGGAGTTGATAAGCTCATGTTATGACTGTTTTACTAATGTATGTCGCTGTTTGGAAATGCTGAAATTTGCTTATAATGGTTATTATGAATAAAAATGATATTTTCTCTATGGGTAATGATTTATTATTGAATTCTTGAGTGATTATGAATGCTGTTGAGTATCACACAGTTTGTATATTGTGAGGGTGAATAATTATGAATGACATAATTAATAGATATGTACATGAATGCCTTGTGGTTATTGACATATGTGGTTGAAACAGTAAATCCATGATTTTGTGAATTATTATGTGTATTGTGTCCCTTGAGGACTTGTATTATCCAAGAGGTTTTGGAAATGTGGATATCATGGTATGTTAAATGATAAAGAGAATTAAAGGCATTCATGCATCATAAGCATTGGACGCACCATGGAATTTAGGGGTTCCATGATTGCCTACCCTGGTGAGGGGTTACTCTATGATGAGTTTAAGCCCTATTTTCACAAGAACTATGGAAGTGTAGGGATCCATGGTTGTGCAAATTCCTACTGGTATACTTATTTGTGCAGGAGCCATGAAGATGTAAGGATTCATGGTTATGCTAATTCCTATTTGTGTATTTGAAAGCGAGGGCCATGAAGATGTAGGGATTCATGGTTATGCTAATTCCTATTTGTGTACTTGAAAGCGAGGGCCATGAAGATGTAGGGATTCATGGTTATGCTAATTCCTACTGGTGACTCTATGAGACTTTTTACTGCAGTATTCCTACCAAACCAAATGGATCCAGCATGACATCATTTGACTAATGGAAGAATTATTAAATGGACTTGTTTGGCATATTCATCATATCACTATGAGTTGTTGATTGTGTTTATGCAATTTTATCTATATTATATTTATTCTATATTCTGTCTCACTCTTACATTAATTTTTTTCAGTGAATGACACGCAGAATGCAGAGTGATGCCATGATTGATGCCTATTTGAATTATTACTTGAACTTTGATTTCATGGGCTGTAATAGTATAATATGTCATGTACTATTATCTTCTAAATCGTTTCCGCTATTTGAATATTTTCTTGAATTTAATTATTCACGACTAGTATGTATGATAATTTTCCACTGTTATCAACCGTTACATAAACTATGAATCGAAATTATGGATTTTAAAATGATCTTTCGAAAAAGTGAAAAATTTACTCGAAAATTTTAATTAACGTTTTGGGGCGTTACAAAGGGAATGAGCTTGGTGGAATCAGCGGGGAAAGAAGACCCTGTTGAGCTTGACTCTAATCCGACTTTGTTAAATTACTTGAGAAGTGTAGGATAAATGGGAGTTAGGAACAACAAAAGTGAAATATCACTACTTTTAATGTTATTTTACTTATTCCGTGAATCAGAGGCAGGACGTTGCCCCACTTTTTAGACCTATGGCTAACTCTAGTTGGTTGATTTAGGTAGAAGACATTATTAGGTAGGGTTTTTGGCTGGGGTGGCACCTATTAATAGATAACGTAGGTGCCATAAAAAGAGCTCAACAAGAACGGAAATCTTATGGAGAACAAAATGGTAGAAGCTTATTTGATTCTGATTTCCAGTACAAATACGAACCGTAAAAGCATGGCCTATCGATCCTTTAGCCTTTTGAAATTTAAAGCTAAAGGTGTCAGAAAAGTTACCATAGGGATAACTGGCTTGTGGGAGCCAAGTGTTCATAGCGACATTGCTTTTTGATCCTTCATTGTCAGCTCTTCCTATCATTGTGAAGTAGAATTCACAAAGTGTTGAATTGTTCACCCAATAATAAGGAACCTAAGTTGGGTTTAGACCATCGTGAGACAAGTTAGTTTTACCTATTAATGATAATGCCACAATAGTAATTCAACCTAGTACTAGAGGAACCATTGATTCACACAATTAGTTATCGCGCTTGGTTAAAAATCCAATGGCGCAAAGCTACTATGCATTGGATTATGACTGAACACCTCTAATTCAAAATCAGGGCTAAAAATGATGCATACGTCTGCTGTTTATTTGCCAACCAGAAGTAGGGGGTCTCGGCCCCCAGAGGTGCATGTCGTTGGTGAGCCTTACATGGTGCATGAGCTATATGAGACACTATAAAATGTAATTCCATTTGAGCAGTGAGTAGAATCCTTTCTAGATAACTTAAATACATGGCTGGGTATTGTAAGTGGTAGAATAGACTTGCTGCCATAATCCATTGAGATCCAGCTTTTGTCGCTACAATTCAACCATCTTAAGCCCCCTAAGGGGATTTTTTGTTGAAATTCTTCACCGAGGTTTGGTTGTAGGTGATAATCACGTTGGATGTTTCCTCGTGCATGGTGTGCTTGCCTTGCTTCATGGTGCACCTGGCCTGGTTCCCGACCTATCTCTAATTGGTGCTTCATTGAATGTTCCTTTAGAGTAGGCACATTGGTGTGTGGTGCATGTCGTATGATTATGAGACATGTGTTGCCGGGTAAGTAATGTATATGGCCTGGTGCTTGTGGGATGTTGCTTGCTGTGGGGTAGTGGGTGTTGCTTAGTGTGTGGTGTTCTTGGCTCAATGATCAATGTAAGTTGACACACATATATCAATTCTATGGTTTGGTTATGACTCAAGTCTCGTAGGATCTTTAGCCCCGGGGGCTACTTTTTGATCGCTTATCATGTTGCATTGCCATGCCCAGGTTCGTTCTTGTTGTGGTCCCATTGTTCTGTTGGAGAGTATGGTAGGGGGCAAGGGTGGGGAGATGCTCTCAAATCTTTGTGCATGGTGGACCTTCATTGGTCCCGAAAGCACGCTACTCGTTGCGTTATGCATGTTGTCGGTGGTGCACCTGTCAATTGGTGCGCACCACACTTAATATGTTGCGAGTTGCACTTCACTTTGGTGTACTCGTACAAACAAGTTTTCCACTAAATATTTTTTTTAAAAGAATCCGTCCCTTAGAGAAAACTAATGAAACTTTGGGGACAACCTTACAATGCATGGCCAAAAAAAATATGCAAAAGTTAAACCTCTAGGTATGGTTTTCTATTTTGCGGGTATTTGCCTTAAAAATATTATTAAAAAATTTATTTGTTAGAGAAAAATTATGAAACTTTGGGAACAAGAAGGTAGTATGTTTCTAAGATTTGGTGTAGAAAGCCGTGTAAAGATTTGACCTCTAGGTCCAGATTTTGGCCTTATGCCTCCTTATAAAAAAGGTTATCCACTTGTACAAAACTAGTTTTGGCCTCTTAAGCTATCATAAGGGATGCATGCAACACCTAACAAGGACCCTGGGGTCGTGTTTGCCCACACCCCTTATATATATATATATATATATATATATATATATATTCTTACCTACTTACTTACTTGACTTGACTTGCTTGTTTGCTTTCAAAAGAAACAAGTAAAGGTGAAGGTCGGCTCTCGCTCGACATGTGGGGAACATGGCTCGGTGCCCCGTTGGATTTCATTTAATGCATCGTATGTTTCTAAGCATATCTCCCAAAGGCCATGCAAAGATTCGACCTTTGTAACACCCTCGGTTAACTAGAACAATCTCTTCTATTAGATTATCCTTGTCAACTGAGAGGATACGAGTTTTAGAAAAATATGGAAGTTTTTTTTTTGTACAAGAAGACTTGATGGAACAGATACATCTTATATTGAGCTTAGTCATATAGAACACATGGTCATAAATAATAACTATACATGCTGAAAGTAAAAAGGGACACGCAGGCTCCCTAAAATAAAATAATCTATCTTACTCGTCCTCGGTCCAAGAAGAGTATGGTTGATCCTCGATGCGAAGTCTACACTAATCTTTATGGTGTCGAATGTTTTATCCCACCAGAGGTCTGGAAAAATAGCATAAGGGTGAGTCTTTACTTCCATAACAATCGGAGAGTTATCATTACTGACATCCCTCCTACACAATCCATTTGGGTTTCCATATCATATTCTCTTTTTCTTATCGGGATCCCTAATTAGTTTATTCTAAGTTGTCTATCCTAACTCAACCTTATCCAATCATTCCTAAAGACATAACTCTCTACTCCCCCTCTCACGACTAACCATCTCATGCATAGTTATTAATTCAATCACATACAAACACAAACTCATGTAGATAAGATAATGTAATGCATGAATTCATTTCATTTAATTCAATCTTTTTCTTAGCCATTATGATGCATATGGGCCTATCTCCTTCTCATCAATCTCACTCAATCAATAACAATTGTCCACATCAATCCCACCTTATCCCCCTGCCCAACTAGAGCGACCGGAGTTCGCCTTATTCTGGTTTTCACAAATGGGTAAGGACACGCAGCCCTATCATCACAATGGCTAATCATATCTTTGCATAATGGGCACTCCACGGTTCCGGTAACCTTCGCTCGTGGTCAAAGAATACGAGAGATACCACAGGCTATTCGGTCTTGGGCGTGACTCCGAACCATTGGACGTCCGCTCCAGTATACCCCCGAGACCTAACGCAGGGTCAGAACACCAAGGTTCCCCAGTGAACCCATCACTGTATGCTCTAGGGGATCACTCTACCATCCGCCCTTATACTCCACATATGATGCATGCAATATACAATTTCATTTTCACTAGTCACAGGTAGGGTCCCTTTAGTGACTTCATTTCATTCTTAATATCAGGTTTGTTTCATAAAGTCCTTGATTACACATTTTTCTTTATTCATCATTCTCTTCGCATTTACTCAAATCATAACATAGCTCACCCGATAATTAGGAATAAAATGAGTTATAAACATTTATATAACCTCAGGTTAATACTGGTACTGCAACGGCTCTCATCTCATCAAATCTAATCTTTATTATAACATTCTTTTCACAAATCAGTTACCTCAGGATCCCTACTGAGACATTTCCTCATTTTTTTCTTTCCTTGCTTTATCTTAACTAATCCAGCATAATATAACTCATTTAATGCATCATACAAGTCCCATTTATTCACCATAATATTTATTTCATTTATTCATGATACTATGTAAATACTTTTACCACATTACATCCTGCATACATTCCATCATGCAACTTTCATCACATATATTCAATATACAATTCACACATTTTTATCCACGTATACAATTGCATCATGGTCATCATATACCATATTCATCATATAATAATCATCGCACCTATTACCCTAGCAAGGAAATCATGTATTCTAATACTAGCACATTTAAGAATAGAACTTGTAAGTTGACTAAGTGAAAATATTCACACAGTATCTCAATTATCTTAATTACCTCCTTAACTATTTATCCTATTATTAGCAAATTTTTTACCTTTAATATACCGTTTCATATCCATAATTATTTTCTTGATTACTAAATATTCTTATCTAATTATTAAATATACCATCTTGGTGAATTATTTAGCCATTTATCTTTTAAATACTGGTATATAGTCATACTCATTCTAAAAGTATATCTTTAATTTATTCAAAGTACTAATGGCTCCTGCCATCGTCACTAATCTACTACCATCGGGTTAAGTTATCCTAAGTTTGTTTGTATACTACTAGGTTGGCATCATTTTTATTATACTTCACTAATTAATTCCAATATTTCTCTCTTTTGTTTAATTCCTTATTCTGTACAACTTTCTTCTTAAACTTGTAAACCTTATTATACTTATTTTAATTACTATTACCTACAGTATCAACTTCTGCTTCTCATTGAATTCCAATATTTCTAATATATGTATTCTAATTGCCTTTGACTCTTAATTGTCGTAGTTACTTTCTTAAAAGCTAGCCTATTGTATCATAAAACTTTTCACAAGTTCTTAAAAACATCATTATTTCTCTAACATCTCATTACTCTTTCTTTTGTAAAATTTTCCTTTTAATCCTTAACATAAATTGCTACCTTTTCCCAAATTCTACTTAATATATTTTTCTTAGGGAAAATATGTTAAAGTTCCTATTTCTTTCATTACTTGCAAAATCATTACTCCTAATTCCTTGGTGGCCATTTATTCCTTTTTACCACTAACTATCAATTCATAAGTTCTTATTTAGTCCTTTTTAATTTACTAATTACTTTCTAAAAAAATCGTACTATATTTCCTTAAACTATCACCTCCCTTTACTAAATGCTTGTTCTAGTTGTTCCTAGGTTCCCTTGGTCACTAGGTATATATGTATAAAATTGGTTACTAGCCCTAGATTATCAATTGCTCTTAATATGAACCCAATTTTCTTTTATGTCATGAGCCTTTCTCTATAATTTACTTAAAAATCAATATTTTTCCAATACTTTGTCAAAACTCAATAAATCTTGTTATTATTTCTTTATCAATTTCTTTTTAATTCTATAGCATAAACTTACACTTTCCTAATTTGACTTAATAGCCCAAAATATCAATAGCATAAATTTTTCTTATATGTTGCTTTAAAATTTTTATTTCTTTGATTTCTAACATATTATTCAAAACTCATTATTTCTCCGATACTTTATCAAAAATTATTAAGTATTATTACTATTTCTTTGTTCATGCTCTTTTTAATCTATTAGTACATAATCGCTACTTTCCAATTTCCACTCAATAATCAATGATACATAAATTTTTCTTGAGCAAGATACTTTAAAATTTCTATTCCTTCCATTTCTAATATATAGGTTCGTTTGTTTAAGCTTACTAAAAAAGTGGTTACAAAAAAGCGCTTCTTTTTTAATCACTTTTTTAATAAGCAGATCAGAATCGCTTCTTAAAATAAAGCTAAAATCAGCTTATTTTCAGCTTCTGCTTATTTTTGAAACATTAAACAAACACGTCAAAATTTAAAATAAGTGTTTTTTTAATTAAAAAAACACTTATCTCTTAAAATAAGTTTAAACAAATGAGTCCATTACCTGAGATTCATTATTTCTAATCTATCCTTTGCTAATTACTTTTCTAGCAAAATCCCTTTTTATTTTATAGAAACTTACTTAGTAATTTTCTCAAAATCTTGTCGACATTGTAATATTTTAAAATGGAGGATAATCAAAAGTAAATCGATGAAATATCTCGAAACACGTGACTTTTCTTACTTGTTCGCAGTACTCCTAACCAATCAATTTATCTAAGAAAACAAGGCTTACCGGATAAACACAACAAATTACATAAAATATTCAAAATTCATAATTAATACAACCATATTGAATTACTAACCTAAGCTCGCACCATGGTTCTAAATCCGTCATTTTCTATGATAACTTTAAACTTCAATAAAAAGTTACGAGTTACACAAACATTGAGGCACGCCTTATAGAGTAATTTAAAATGAGTGAAAATGAAGCAAGACCCCTTTACCTCATGAGGCATTCACGGGTTTGGTGGAGGAAAAGAGGTTGGTCGCCAAAAATACACTGGTTACTCAAAATCGTGCACTAGTCGTTAACGATCGTCCTCTGGTACCTAAGAATCCAACATGCAACCAAGGCAATGAAAAAAAAGGGTCACAATTTTGGTGTTGGAATAAAGAAGAAATAGCTCCACAAATGCATGTAAAATTCTAATTTTAGCAAGAATAAGAGAAGGATTAAAATCAAGACTTAGAAGTTCACCATTCACTTTGCCTTTTCTAGAATGTCTCATGGCCAAGGAAGATGAAGCAAGGAAGAGTCAAGCTGTTGGGATTTTAAAGGAAATAGGAAGAGCGTGTTGTGAAGAACAGGAATAGATGGTGCTAGATTAGAAGGGATAAAGACTTGAATTTGATAGTTAGAATTTAGGAAAAGAAATGTCATGAGGGATTATAGAATTGGCAAATGGCAGAAATGGATTTTTGTAGAGAAGAGTAGTGTGAAATTGAAATTTAATAAAGCGTAAGGATGCTAAAATGGTGGAGCATATGGCCATATGCATGGTGTGACATGATGATTTTGCAGAATGGTATGGTATGGTGGGTGATGGTGGCATGTCATGATTTAGAATGGAAAGGGCAATGTGCAAAAAAGGAATGAGCAACGTGTAAGTGAAATGAAAATAGGCACACATATTGATAGTTTGTGAACATATATAATATATAATCATATTTGCAAAGACAACTTGCTTAGTAAGTTGATAACTTAGTGGCCAAGGAGTCTAATCTCCTTGTGGGGCAAGGGAGATGATTGTGAGATAAACGAAATTCTGAATTGGAAACTAGAATTATGAAACTAAGGGGTAACGTGATAATATAGGCATGGCATGGTCATAATAATATGATGGCATGGCAATTCATGTGATGGTATCATAATATGGCAAGGCATGGTATAATGTGATGGTCAAATTAAGAATGGAATTTAGGAGAACAACGTGACATATGAAGGGAAAATGGTATAGGATGGCTAGCAATTACATATATGAATATAAGAATAAGGCTACTTGTTAAACAAGTAGTATATATCTTGCAAAACAAGTTCATTATCCTTGTAGAGCAAGGAGTTAGCCATGAGTTGCCACACCATGGGACAAGTGGTAGGCTGTGGTGAGATGTTGAGGGGCAGGTATCGTGCGGTGGTGATTCCAGAAAAATAATTTAAGTTACCGAAAATCGGATACCCGACAGGTAACTAGTTATCTTTTCGAAGGCTGTTTAAAATAAATACACAATAATTCATGGAGTAGGAATTTGGGAAAGCGTTCGATAAAAAAATTCTAGATACTTATTCTCTCTTTGATTTGATATATTATTTGCGAACATCCGGTGTCGGTAGCTTGAGTTATTCATGAACCAAGGAAAAGTACTCCCGAAGCTCTGAAAATAAAAACTGCTGGAATACGAGATATATGGATGCCAGGGCTTTAGGAATTCAGTTTTGAGCCCTTCATCAAAGTTGTAGGATTTTTTGCATAGAACCATAGAAAAAATAACAGAAAGGTTTCAACATCGTATGAGGGAGATATACACATTTTCCTAAAAAAGTGCAGGCTTTCATGAGATTGGAACAAGTCTGGGAAGATTATGAAAAATGTATCGACTGGGGGAGATCCATCCTTTGAGGCCATACAAAAATCGTCGAGAATCTTGTTACAGAAATTATGAGACTGGGTTTGCATGAATCAGAGGTTGTATGAAGAAGCTATGATTTTTCAAAGGAATTATGTACAAATTAAAAGGATTAAATTACAGGTTTTCAGAGTACAAATACTTGGTTCACAATTTTGTGTATGATAGAGTACGAATTGGGGTTTGGGGCTAGAAATAGAGATTATAGATCTCTTTGTAACAAAGAGACTAGGACCAGAATCATTCAATTCTAAGATTGTATACGAAAGTTAGACCTAAAACACTAAAGGTGCTTAGGCCAGGTTCAAAGATTCCGATTGAATTAATCATCTCTTTAGGAAACAAATTCGATAGGGTAGAATTAGGATTCGGCCCCTTCACGAAATGTTCCTAAGTCATCGAAATGGTTCACTAGGGACTGATCGTGTTGGAATCGGATAATCTGAAACATATACATGATCAATCGAGGGAGATACTTGAGGTACTAGTCGGGCTTGTCGGACCGAACTTGTTATTCTCGATTTACTACTAGAGGATTCTAACAAGACTAGTTTCCCTATTGGATTACTAGTCTTAGGCTGAATCACCAAATTTTAAATAAATAATTATTACTTAAATCAAATAAAATATTATTATATAATTTTAAAATAAATAAATATTAAACATTCAAAATTAAAATTAAATATTATTAATAACTATTATTATTATTATCCTTTTATCTCGGCTTTTCTTACTCAATATATTCTCTCATTACTGCTATATCTTATATTTAATATCTCAATTGACTTCTTTTCTCATTATTTTCTCATGCTAGAATCACTCAGGGATCTAGAAGAAGCTGTAAGCTTTCTACAAAAAGCTCAAGAGAGTATCCTTAAGAGTCTTGAGGGTACGGTTTCCTACTCTCAAAAACCAAGGTTGTTATAACCTCTAGGTACCACTTCATTTATTGGGATTTTAAATTAAATATTTTTTAAAATAAAATTTTGTCCCTTGGAGAAAACTAATGAAACATAGTAATTCTAGAGCTAATACATGTAACAAACCCCAACTTTTGGAAGGGATACATGTTAGTCAAGTGGCCTCTAATAACTCAAGAAGGGGTGAATTGAGTTATCTTAATTTTAAGAACTAGGTAGTATTTTAAAAATCGTTGTTATATTAATGATTAAAGTCTTATAAATGAGTGCACTAAATGTATGCAAAGAGAGGGGTAAGAGATTACAAACACTAATTTTATACTGGTTCGGCCAACCACTACCTACGTCCAGTCCTCTCAAGAAAAATCTTGAGGATTCCGCTAGTCACAATCACAATACCAAGTTCTTTCAGACCTTGGTACACCTTACCCTTGTGTGAAGTCTTTTACACCACAAAAGATTCTTTACTCTGGTATAAACATACCTTGGGAAACGTCACCCAAGAAAAAACAATCCTTATAAAGTAATTGAGAACTAAAGTGATTACTCTCTATTTAGAGCAAATAAACAACTTGAAGTGCTATAAATAACTCAATAAAGATAATATGGCCTTTTTTCTTTTTAAGTAAATATGGGAAGAATTAATTGATTTTTCAAATGGTTTCCTGGCCTATTTATAGATTGGAAAAAGTTTTGAAAATATGCAATTAAATGGTCATGAATCATGAAAAGATGTAATTTCAAAGGGATTTAATGATTCATGAAGGATCATGGATTTTCATTCAAGAAAAGATGAAAACTTGCAATGTTTCAGCCATTCTAAAACTTAGTAATTAATTACATGTATATGGTAATCAATTACACACTTTTGAAACTTAAATTTTTCCAGTGTTAAACCATGTAATCGATTACAATGAATTGGTAATCGATTACTTCCATTAAAATTTGGTTCTGAAGAGTTGTACCGTTTGATTTTTGAATTTTTGAAACTTGTAATCAATTACTTCTAAACTATAATCGATTGCTTCATTTAAAAATGTAGTTTTCATTTAAAACGTTTTATTGTATTCGATTACTTAAACTTTGTAATTGATATGTATCAGAATGTATGATATTTGGTTTTTATTTGTTCTTTTGGGCCATATTATATATATATGAAGTCCTACATAAGTTCCTAGGCCTTGGATCTTGATTATTCATCATTTGGGCTTGATTTCTTTGTCATTATCAAAACACTTTGTTTCTTCATTTTCCCTTTTTTTGATGATGACAATGTGTGTCCTAAAAAATATTTAACAAGCAAACGCCTTTTCCAAGAATAGATTTTTAAATGTTGTTTATTATCTTCAAATTTGTTTAAGTATACCCCCTTAGTTTTTCAGTTGATTATTTTAATAAATAGTTAATCATTAGAAGTTGTCAATTGTTTTTTGTTGACTGTACTCCCCCTAAAGTTTTTAGTGTATTCATTCATCCGATACCATTCTCCCCCTTTGTCATTATAAAAAATAAAAGAAAGAATCTACAAACAGAATAAACCAAATGAATGGGAAACAGAAACAGTAAACACTTATATTAATAAAACTGGAAATGATGGAGTGCAATATAAAAGGACAAAATATAAAATTGTTCATATTTAAAATGGACCATAAAGAGTATTAAAAAAAACATAGTAATGGAATAAAGTCAGGCGGAGTCAGGAAGAGGTAAGCGGGACAGGATGGTCTACATAGTGGCATCCACATGGTGAAAATAGTCCTTCACATATGTATGCAATGATTGGAGTTCAATGGCCAAATCTGTCATTGAGAGGGAGTTGGGCACAGGATCAAGATCTAGTGGAGAAGTGGAATGCTTTGGAACCCAATCCCCTTCTTCAGTCTGCTTATACCCCAAAGAAGAAAGAGCAGTTTTTCCAATTAAAAATAAGCGTTATGGTTTAATGCATAACTCTTCATTAATGGGGACCTTGAAGTGGCGGAGGAGACTGGTTATCAGTCCTGCATATGGAAGAGGGGCATTTGCTCAAAGTTCCTTTTTTATTCGATAACGAAAGAGAGTAGCCTAGTTGAGTGGTCGGACTGTAAGGAAAGACCACATTAGCACCATATCTTCTTTGGTTACTTGAGCAAGGTTTGTGGTGCGAGGAGCCAAAATGCAAACAATGTTATAATGTATGACTCTGTGGCTAAAGGTGAGAGAACCAGCAAGGAGAAGTCCTTTAAGATCAGCATTTTCTGAGCAAACCAATTTTCTTGCTTCCAAGTTGTTGAATTTATTTTCCTAAGCCTTAGAAAAATAGTCCTCATACAGTTCACCAATAGAGGGAAGTTCAGTTAAATGGTAAAACAAGTGAGCACCTATAACAATAGGCACTCTCTTAACTTCAAAAATAATACATCCGTCAGTGATTTGGATGTTGGAGTAGAAAAGGCGCACCAAGTCAGGATAGTAGTCTTCTTTGATGGAAATGAAAGAAATAAGGTTCTGGACATCAAACAATTTATAATACTCAACATTGTTCAGAGATTGTTTATCAATGAATTTTGGGTTAATTACTACCATATGATGAAATAAGGAGTAGAAGTTTTCTTGTTGGACAAAGGTTGACAAAAACTCCATAAAAGTATACAAAGAAGGATTGTGAGCAATTGAATTTGATGATGTTGAGTCACGAGTGTATTTTTTCTTTATAGCATGAGGGGGTGTTGAAGAGGGGGCTGAAGAGGGATCGATTTTATGATTATGAACGCAAATGGTGTTTTATGCATAAAACATGTTGTAATCGATTACAATGAGAAGTACATGGGACTTGTAATCGATTACGATATATGTTACGCGCAAGTACTCAGTTAAAGGGAGGCACATTCTTTTTTTGAAATGTCAGGATTGGGACTAAAATTCATATCTAGGGTCGTTTTAATGAAATATTTACATTTATGGGGCTGTTTCAGGAGAATTTTCATGTATGGGGTGCTTTTTAGTGTGTCGGATAAAAATAAACCGACACATGAAATGTAAAACTTAAAGACAACACAGGCCTGGGCTCACACGTGGCTGTGTCGGCTACACTTCTCACGACATACGTGTGTCGCCAGAAAAGGGAACGACACTTCTCATGTGTCGCCAAAATAAGAAGAGACACAGGTGTTGTGTTGTGTCGCTAAGTGTTTATACGTCAATGGTTATTTTCGCCAGTATAAAAATGTTTGTGGTAGCATGTATTCTCATTTGTAGTGAAGCGTTTGTGTTGTGTTGGAACATTTTTTTGACTAATTTAAGTAACTTTTGTGGTTAAAATGAGTGTTTGGTCTGATGATGATTCTACCAACTATAGTATACCATCAGATGAAGTGTTAAGTGAGTCTTGTACAAATGATGAAATGTTGATGATTGATTCCGATAATGATGATGATGATGTTGGTGGGTTAGAGGCGACCTCTAATTCTGGTGCTTTGAACCGAATCCAAGTTCAGCCTATCCAACCACATTTGCACTCTGGTAACTTTGTATTTTATGGTTTTTGGTTTTTACATTTAAATATATAAATATAAAAATAGTTAGGTAGTTTATTTTAATCGTATATGATTTATAATATTGATTAATAAATACAAAAATAATTATACTGTTTTAGCGTTGTATGAAGAAAATATATTTTTAAACATAAATAAATATAAGTTAAAAAGTTCATAGGATTTCCTATATTTGTAGTTAGAAACCTTTACTTGACTTTTTAATGTTGATTTTGACTCAAAGAACCCAAAGCATGAAGTTGAAATATGTTATTCAGAACTTACTTTAAAGGGTTACGAGTTAAAGTTGTTGGGATTTACGTAGGTACTGGTGTAGTTCCATTTTGGAACGAAGCATCCCACTATCAAAATATTAATATGGAGCATCCAGATCAAGAAATTGAAATTGATGATGATAACTGGAATGTTGGGGACGAGCTGTACGTGGGGTTAAAGTTTGAGTGCAAGGGTGATGTTCAAAATGTGTTAAAACAATGGTGCATAAAGGTGCATCAAAGTTATATTGTTGTGGAGTCGAAGCCTACTAAATTTGTCGTGAAGTGTCCAAATCAAGTCAGTGCATGTTGTTGAAGGATGCGTGCAATTTTGTCTAAGAGAGCGCACAAATGGCTTATATCATAGTATGAAGGGCCACACACTTGTGTTAACAGTTTCTTATCACAAGATCATAAGAAACTTGATGCGGACTTAATCTGCTCTGTCATCTTAGGTAAACCAAATTGACTTTGCAAATGAATATTTTTCAATATTATGATAATATTTATGTTTTTGGCAGGCATGATAAAGAAGGAGCCATCGGTGCCTATATCATTAATTCAAGAGAGAGTAAAGGGAGAATATGGGTTTACCATTTCGTACCAAAAAGCATGGAGGGCTAAGCAAAAGGCAATAGCAAAGGTGTGGGAAGATTGGGAAGATTCGTATGCCTTCTTGCCCTGATGGTTAAGTCATATGAAAGAAGTTGTTGTAGGGTCCGTTAGTGTCATACAAACTAGCCGCATTGTCCTTGGAGACCAAGTTCATCCAAGGCATCGAAAATGGGTAAGTTATATATATTCTTGTATACGTTACAAATTGTTGATGTTTTATGCTAACTAATTATTGTGTACCACAGTGTATAATCCAAGTAAGCATTCGTTTGATCGACAATATCAAAAGTTCAGAGAAGCTAGCCCTGAAATTGCTAGATGGATAGATTCAATCCCCAAAGCGATGTGGTCGTTGGCCTATGATGAAAATGGGAGCAGGTTTGGGCATATGACAACTAATCTTTCAGAGTGTATGAACAAAGTATTAAAAGGTGTAACGACCCGAAACGTTGGTTAAAATTTTCGAGTAAATTTTTCGCTTTTTCGAAAGATCATTTTAAAATTATAAATTTAATTCAGAGTTTATATAACAATTAATAACAGCGGAAAAATTATCATACATACTAGTCGTGAATAATTAAATTCAAGAAGATATTTAAGTAGCGGAAACGATTGTGAAGATAATAGTACTTGACATATTATATTTATTACAACCCATAAATTCAAAGTTCAGGTAATAAAACAAATAGACATCCATCATGGCATCACTCTGCATTCTGCGTGTCATCCACTGTAAAAATTAGTGTAAGAGTGAGACAGAATATAGAATAAATATAAAATAGATAAAATTACATAAACACAATCAACAACTCATAATGATATGATGAATATGCCAAACAAGTCCATTTAATAATTCTTCAATTAATCAAATGATGTCATGCTGGATCCATTTGGTTTGGTGGGAATACTGCAGTAAAAGGTCTCATAGAGACATCGGTAGGAATTAATACAGTCATGGATCCCTACAGTCCCATGACCAACACATCGGTAGGAATTAATACAGTCATGGATCCCTACAGTCCCATAACCAACACATCGGTAGGAATTTATACAGTCATGGATCCCTACAGCCCCATGACCAATACATCGGTAGGAATTTATACAGTCATGGATCCCTACAGCCCCATGACCACCACATCACAAAAATAGGGCTTTAACTCATCATAGAGTAACCCCCCACCAGGGTAGGCAATCATGGAACCCCTAAATTCCATGGTGCGTCCAAATGCTTATGATGCATGAATGCCTTTAATTCTCTTTATCATTTAACATACCATGATATCCACATTTCCAAAACCTCTTGGATAATACAAGTCCTCAAGGGACACAATACACATAATAATTCATAAAATCATGGATTTACTGTTTCAACCACATATGTCAATAACCACAAGGCATTCATGTACATATATATTAATTATGTCATTCATAATTATTCACCATCATAATATACTAACTATGTGATACTCAACAACATTTATAAAAATTCATAATCACTCAATAATTTAATAAATAATTTTTTATACATAGAGAAAATATCATTTTCTTTCAAAATAGCTATTTTAAGTGACTCTCAGCATCCCCAACAGCAACATACATTAGCAAAACAGTCATAACATGGGCAAATCAACTCCTTTTTAGGTGATTCCACTTCCTATAACTCAATAATACATTTATCTACAACTTTCATGAAGAACACAGTTTCAAATTCCGAACAGAAATATTACTTATTCACGAAATACTACACTGCCTCAAGGTGAGTTTTTCAAAACGTACATATATTAGTAATTTCAGTGTTTCTGGAGTTAAAAAAATGATTTTCACATGAAACCAGTTCTAGAATACTCTTAACATAATTATCTACAACTTTCATGAAGACTCAAACAACTAATTCATACCACAAAATTCCCAGTATTGAAAACAAGATTCGGATTTCCAAAATTCCAGAATTTCAGAATTTCAGCTTGCACATACTTCAGTAATTTGAGCATAACTTGAACTACAAAAATTATTTTGATGTGAAACCACTTTATAAAAATCCACAACTTAATTATCTGCAACTTTCATGAAGACCTCCAATGCTAATTATGTATGTATAATTCCCAGCACATCAAAATATGCACAAAACATGGAACAATCTTTCACTCGGACAGGCAGTAGTATTTTGGCTATAACTTTTGCTACACATACTCAAATCAATCGGTTCAGGTCTCAAAATTCACATAACAAAAATATTTACAACTTTCATGAAGGCACTAATCGCTAATTCTTACCACAAAACTTCCAGTTTTAAAAATAATATACGGATTTCAAGTTCACAGATTTACAGCTTATACATACTTTAGTATTATGAGCATATCTTGAGCTACAAAAATCATTTTAATGTGAAACCACTTTCTAAAAACCCACAACATATATATCTACAACTTTCATGAAGACATTCAAGGCTGATTACGCATGTATAATTCCCAGCATATCAAAATATACACAAAACATGGAACAAATCTTTCACTCGAACATGCAGTAGTAATTTGGCTATAACTTTTGCTATACATACTCAAATTAATTGAATCAGGTCTCATAATTTAGATAACATAAAGATCTACAATTTTTATGAAGAAATCAAAGGCAAATTCATACGTTTTCAGTTTCAAAATTGAGCCACAAGATGCGAAATTAAGACTGGAATCCTAGAACAGCATACAACTCTACCCATTTCATAGTTATTCACAACCCTCTCCCCTCTTACTTGGTTTGAAGACTTTTAGCTGATTGGAAAGGAGGTCCCCCGGCTGTCCTGGTTCAGATTGAAGGAATAATGAGGAAGAAGAGAAGTTAAGGTAAGGATAGTTTACTAGTTTTGTTTTTTCCATGTTCAGGTCTTGGCAAGGCAGAGTTAATAATGCAAAGTGAGTGAGAAACATCATCCTTGTGAGTGGAGGTTTAATGCTGTTAGTGGAGATAATGTAGGATTAATAATAGAAGGTGGCTATCTTAGTGCTCATCTCTAGCCGTCCTACGTACTAGTGCGATTAGTGGGATTAAAAAAAATATTAAAATAATGCCTAAAAGACAAGAAAAGGGTCAAAAAGTTACTTCTGCACTTCAAAACCGACCAGAATTCCATTTCCAAGTCCGGTTGAGCATCCGGTCTTGTACATCGGCTCAAAATCATCCGGTGTGTACATCCGTTCTAAGGAAAGCTGAGTTAACCTTCCTTGAAGCCGTCCGGTGTTCATTAATGATAATCCGAACTAAATTCATCCGGTCTCACCTGAACTGAAGTCAGCTGTGTGAGAGCAGTGTGTAGGGTGTGAGGGCGGTCTTGAGTGTGAGGGCGGTATGGAGTGAGGGCGGTATTGAATGTGAAGGGCGGTGTTGAGTGTATCTTAAGAGATGTCCATGTTCTAAAAAAATATTCACGTTACTCCGCCAAGGCATTTGACCCCGTCAATGCTTATGACTCCGCCAGACGTGTGACCCCGCCTAAATTTACTACTCCGCCAAGGCATTAGACCTCGTCAATGCTTATGACTCCGTCATGGCATGAGACTCCGCCTATACTCACTACTCTGCCGAGGTATGTGACTCCGCCTAAGCTAATTACTCCGCCAAGGTACGTGACTCCGCCTAAGCTTTACTCCGCCAAGGTACGTGACTCCGCCTAAGCTTTACCCGCCAAGGTACGTGACTCCGCCTAAGCTTTACTCCGCCAATAAAGAACAGTTCAAACATCATCCAACAATTCAGTAAGCAACTAACAACCTCCAATAGCCAACAATTCGGGAAACTATACCGTCCAGCAACCAGTAAGACGTCACCCAGTCTTGTGGACAATTAGTAAGCTTTCCGCTTAGGAAAACCGTACCCTTTTATTGTTATCTTCTTTTCTTGGACGGACTCAATTCCGGTCTTGAATATCGTTTCAAAGTTATCCGTCCTACAGCTCTTGGTAAAGTGTTGATCCGGTGTGCAACATAAAAGACAATCCTATCCACACCGGTTGTCCGGTGTGATGTGGCATTTATTGTCATCCGTTCTTCCCCTTTGGAACCTTGAGGTCGTCCTAGCCTTGGAGGTCAGAACGGATCAGAAATGTTTCTTCCAATCTCACTCAATTTACTCCTCTATCTTCATTCTTTCACTCGGAATTTGGATCTTATCAAGATAGATCTATGTAATTTCTATAATTATACCCAAAAATGGAATTTTTGGAGTATTATAAACCATTCATAAAGTGTTTTTATTCATTAATAAACACTTACAAGCCTTCCATGCTTCATAAATTACAAAATAGAGCTATTATTTAAAAGCAGGATGTTACAAAAGGCGCTCGTAACTTACCTATTACAGCTTTGGTGAAGTTCACTTACTCTCGTTTAGTAGAGTACTTTGTTAATCGCACTGGGGGGGTTGTGTCAGAAATGGCGGCTGGGCAGATTTATTGCACAAAGGTTATTGAGAAGCTGGCATTGTATCAGGCACAAGCTTATTCTATCGATGTTAAAAGATTTGATGCAGAGTCGACAAGGTTTTAGGTAAAGGAAAGGTTTAATCCAACAACCCAAAAGGGTGGATTTGTGTGGGTGTTGAACCTAACGGAGCGATGGTGCCAGTGCGGACGGTTTCAAGCCTTCAAGTACCCATGCATGCATGTGATTGCTGCTTGCAATGCCGTTGACGTCAACTTTTTCCAGTACGTCCATGAATGTTACACATTACGCCATGTTGGTCAGGCTTATGCAGGGTAATGGTATCCCTTTGGGAGTGATGAATTAATTCCTGAGGTTCAAGAATCTTACAAAGTAGTTCCTGACGACGACATGTTACGGCCAAAGGGACGGCTGAAGGCCTCAAGGATTTGAAATGAGATGGACTGGGTTGAGTCGGACACTCCATATAGATATGGTATTTGTCGACAAACAGGTCATAAGCGTTCAACGTGTCCCAATTCTGTTGGCAGTGCTTCAGGTTCTGGTTTAAGTAACAATAGTAACCAATGAGACTTGGATGTTTGTATTCAGTAATAATAACAGTCAATGTGTAAAAATAATGATGATCGTTAATGAAGTACATTTGAAGGTCTACATGAATATAGCAATGTCCATAATGTTTCATTCCATATTATAATAAACAATTACAAATACAAACCAAAATAACTGAATAAAAAACAAATACAAATAAAACAAAAGGATTCCTAATGGCCACCTCGGGCCGGAGGAGGGGAAAAAAGGCAAGGTCTGGGAACACCGCGGTTAACTCGAGGAGGGAGTCGACGAACCGCTTCTACCTCATCCTCAATCTGTGAGTCTTCCTTTTCTGTTACAACCACATTTGCGGAAATATGTTCTTCACGTGCAACAGCATCTGATGCAGCTGTGTTTAGGTCAAACATCATGGGATGGAGGCCAGAAGAAGGACCAACGTCAGTCTCCCAATGTGCTCAGGATGGGACAGCCGGGGTCATCATGTGTGGGGCATACGATGGTGGGGTAACGAATGGGGGGTCAGGAATGTATAGGGATACAGGGATGTGAGATGAACTCGACTGTCCAACTGACTGAACCCCATGGAAGCTACCACCAATATCTCCCATGAATGAGGTGCCTTCCCCTGCGAACATCTGAACATTAAAGTACTTATTCATGTGCATAGGATCCTATTGTGACGACTGAGATGGGTACTCGTATGTTGGCCAGGGCGAATGAGGCGGAGGTTGAGATGGAACGTAGTATTGGCCAGGTTGTCTACTGGGAATGTTAGGGATGATATAGTCGTCTTCTGGCTCTCTAAACCTTCGCCTTTGTAACCCCGCTCTTTCGACTCGGCTACCAGGCATGTCCACATGCACCTCTACATCTGGGGCCACCTCTGTCGGGAATGGAGCATGCACCCTGGCCTGTACAATCCTATCCCATTCTCCCATCGACATTAGTATCCTCTCTGTTTCTTGGCGAATGTTATCCATAGCGAAAGCATGAGGTTGTTCAGAGTTCTCAGGCGAGGACAAGTACTGAATCACCTCGACGCTGTCCATCTGTAAAAATATACATGTCACAAAAAAGCATAGTAAGTTCTGGTAATAACTAATACAACAATCTTAAACTAATCACATAAGGTCCATGAAACTGTTACCGTTGATCCCCTCACACCCCCTTGTCTGGTAATCCACCGACGAGTGCGCATTTTGTACCATCTGAAGTACTCATGGTTCACCGACATATCTCCCAGAAGTGGCTGACCAGAACATATGTGTCCGTGTCTCCCGTTCCATAAATGTAACAGAGGTTCCATGACGGTGGGCCAGTTCTCATCTGATTTTCCCTTAAGTGTGATAGCGTGTAATTCTTCGGGTTGGGATGGTGCGGTGGGTATGTGTTGCTCCCTCCCAAATTGTCGCATTACCCTATCAGGCTGGTGCCACTCTACAATCTGAAAACATAGTAATGGAACAACTGCTCGCCAAGCCCCCTGGCCACGAAGACAAATCTCTGGTAAGCCATTAGTGGCTGTCCCACCATATGGCTCCCATATAAACTACAAGACAATAAAGCAATGAAATCATCAAGGTTGTATCCAATAATTGTAGAATATTATAATTTAAACATGTAACACCTTCAAATATTTAAAAGTAATGTTATTGTATCTGATCCTTACTCAACCAGTCCAATTGTGTCCTGAAATGATGCAAATCATACTGTGTATACCTATTCCCCATTGGATGTATCCATCTGCCTCCGTAAGGGCTTTTAGCATCCATTACAACAGGTCCTGCCGGGGCTAGGTGTCGCATCCGCTCCCACGCCCACACCTGAACCAACAGTGTCAAGCCGCACATATCCTTTTGAGCATAATCAGTGGCGGTACATAGTTGTCGGTAAAGATATCCGAGCGCAGATGCGCCCCATGCATAACCACCACAAAGATCAAAATTCTCCAACATTTGAAGGTACCTGAGAGGTACCCTGCTAGACGACTGGTCTGAGAAAATACACCCACCAATCAATCGGCCTGAGCGAATCTCTCAATGCTAACCTCATCCTGATTATGCTCTGTAATGTCACTGAAATTCTCCTGCAGCCAGGACATCTTAAGACTTTGAACATGAAGTGCACTACGAGGGGGTCGTCTTCCTAGTTGTGCTTCCACATATTGCTGCCAATCACGTGAACCAGCTATCGCCACAACTGCAATCCCATCTATGTTGAGTCCCAACAAAATAGCAATATCCTGCAACGTGATGGTGCACTCTCCAACAGGAAGATGGAACGTGTGTGTCTCTGGTCTCCATCTTTCAACCATTGCGGTAATGAACTCTGCAGACACCGGTAAATGCGCAACCTTCAAAAAGTGATAAAAACCAGCTCTTCATAAATATGGTATGATTTCCTCTGGTATTTGATCACTTCTAAGGCGGAGTGCCTTTCTAATTCGTAGTACCCAGTCTGGTTTTCCATTCCAAACATGCGTGGATACATGCTTCTCTTGTAATGTTAATAGTTGTGGGTTTAACGGACCAGGATTGATCTTCCTCTCCTCGGCCATACTGCATTTAAATTTGTACAACAAAAATAGTATTTCGTAAATATATTTAAATAGTGTATATCACCTAACATGTGTAAAAAAAGTAACTCATTATCAAATTTCAATTTTAACTTTTCATACAAAATTATAAAAAGTCTAGATTTAAAAATTGCTATATATATAATACAATCAATGATTATTTTAATAAAATAACTTAAAACATTTACAACATACGAAATTAAATATTTTCAAATATATTTTTTGTAAAATATATTTTAACAAATATAACTATACATTTACTAAATCAAAAACTTGTAATACATATTAAACAATCCCTGAATTTTTGAAAAGCAAGTTTACAAATAATGGAATTTTATAACGTTCAAATTATGTATCAAAATTATATTCTAAATATTATTTGTATAAACCCAAAATATTATTTGTAAAATTATAATTGTTAATTTTTATAATTCTGAAAATTCTTATGTATTTTATTTATAAATTCATATGTTCTCATTTTTATTTTTAAATTTCTAATTACCTATTTTCTGATTTTTATTACAAAAATTCTAATTCCCAATTTTGTATTTCAAAAAATTCATATATATATTATACACAAAATGATATTCTTCTAAAAATAACATAATACATATAGAACATATGAAATAAGATATTTTAAAAATTTATTTTCCAAATATTATTTTTAAATATATAATTTCCTCATTTGTAAAACAATTATATATTATATCATCATTAATTTTATTTGATTATAACTTAACGCCTATATCAAAGTTATAACATAAATTCTTCTTAAATTTCATTTTATGAATTTTATTTTTCTGAACAAAATTCACAGCTTTATCTTTTTAAAAATTAAGTTTACAAATATTTATATTACAATAGACTTTATTTATGAATTTCATAATTTCAAATTTTATTTTTAAATATATTATTTTATACTTTGCCATTCTTTAATTAGTTTTATATTTTTAACTATATTATTTCATAATGCTACTTCCTAAGCACAAAACACTCATATACACACATGCAACAACAAAAATAAAAAATAAATTCCTACACAAATGTTAACTATTAAAAAAATATTTAAACTAAAAAACAAAGCTATGGCTGGAAAAGTTTATCCGACATACCTTTTGTAGAGGACCACTTTCTAACAGAACAACAAATACCACTTCAAGCTTTCTGCCCCTTCTTTCTGTCCAACTTGCATTTTTACACAGCTAAAAATGGCACTGGTGGGTTCCGGTTGAAGAGGGTGACTGTGTCGTATAAATACAACACGACACATGCATGGCTGGTCAAGTCACCGAGCAGCAGAGCCAATAGCAGTGTGTCGTCACTTATTCCTCCGACACCACTTTAGTTTTGTCGACATTTTTCCAGCCGACACAGTCTCCTTTTTCTGCACATCGCCATGTGGCACTCCCCTGGTGTGTCGGAAGCAGAAATTTCGACACTTCTGTTGGTCATATTTTAGGCGACACAAAAACCACCCTAGACCACATAAAATTGTGCAAAATAACCCCAGAAATATAAATATTTCCAGGATCTACCCCATTGGTAATATTTACCCCACGATTGGAAGTTGAGCGGCAGGCGTGGGGAAGTGAAGAAATTGAAAAGCTTATGCATTGAAAAGTAACTGACGCTTTCAGAGATAGGATAATCAACAAAAAAGGCTTTTGCATTGAAACCATTAAAAAATTGAAAAGGTAGTAGTTTTGGTGAAGAGAAACTGATGCTTAACAAAGCGAATGGCCTTTAGAAAATGTAACGAATAATTGTTTTTCAAAAAAAATGTAACAGACATTAACTTTTTAAATGAAAAGTTATTGGTAGTAACATATGTAACAATTAAAAAATATGAACAGGTATTTAAAAATCTGATAAAAATTGAGGTTTAAATATTTGAAAATGAATATTTTTATGTGCAACAATAACGATTACTTAAAATAAGTAGAATAAGTTAGAAAATTTTGTTTAAAATAAATTTGTTATTATTTTAAGTAGTAAAGAAATGCTATGAACATTTTTTTAACAAATTGGGATGATGTAAATGAGGAACCATCAGAGTTTATGAATGAAGTTTTTAAATCAATTTGAGGAGAGAGAAACCAAATAAAAAATATTTTCAATGCCTAGGGACTCTAACGTAATGAAGAACGGGCACAAATGTTTTTGATTTTTCAATACCTAGTGTTTTCAATTTTTCAACACCACATAGAGGCTGACAATAAGTACTATTGAAAGTTTAAAAGTTAATTTTTTTAAAACTTGAATGGACGTGTGACAAGCATTGAATGGATATGTAATCAGCCACGTGGGAAAGGGTTATTAGACATGAAAGGATGTGACTTTCTGAAGTGCTAACTGCTCAACGTCTCACTGTAATTGATTACGTATTTTGTGGTAATCAATTACATATAGCCCTTTTAAGTAATCGTTTACATATTACAGATAATCAATTACATTGGCTAAAAACTGGATATTTTTATATTTTACGGGGGATTTATGATTCCTATTTCTGTTCTTATATGAAAGATTTGGTCCTTAGGTAATGTTTTAGTGAAAATATCTACTAGTTGTTTATTTGTTTCTATAAATTCTAACGGACAATTCCTTTTTTGGACAGTCTCTTAAGAAGTGATGTTTGATTTCAATGTGCTTAGTTCTAGAGTGTTGTACGAGATAATTGGAAAGATTTATAGCACTAGTATTGTCGCACTTGATAGGAATATGATCTAATGTAATACCATAATCTAGTAGTTGTTTCATCCATAAAATTTAAGCACAACAACTACCAACAGCAATATTCTTTGCTTCAGTAATGGATAGAGCTACACTGTTTTGTTTCTTACTATTCCAGGATACTAAGGCTGAACTTATTAGATGGCATGTCCCACTGGTACTTTTTCTATTAGTTTTACATCCTACAAAATCAGAATTGGAATATCCTACCAAGCTGCAACATGATCCTTTAGGATACCACAGACCTACTTTGATAGTTCCTATTAAGTAACGCATGATTCTTTTCATGGCTTTAAGATGAAATTCTTTAGGATTAACTTGAAACCATGCACAAAGACATCGCTAAACATAATGTCAAGCCTACTTACATATAAATAGAGAAGAGACCTGATCATACCTCGATATATTTTGGAATCTATTGATTTTCCAACTTCATCTTTGTCAAGATAACATGTTGTGCTCATTGGAGTAGAAATGTCTTTAACATTTATCATTCTAAATCTTGTTAGCAATTCTTTGCAAAACTTGGATTGATTGATAAAGATGTCTTCATTTATTTGTTTAATTTGTAATCCAAGAAAAAAGTTGAGTTCACCTATGATAGACATCTCAAATTCATTCTGCATAACTTTGGAAATTCTTGCATAGATTTTCATTAGTAAATCCAAAAATAATATCATCGACATATATTTGGACTAGGAGAGTGTCATCATGTTTTCTTTTAATAAATAATGTTGTGTCAATTATTCCTCTATTAAAGTTATTTTCTAATAAAAATTTACTAAGTCTTTCATATCATGCTCTAGGAGCTTATTTTAATCCATATAAAGCTTTCTTTAATTTTTAAACATGGTTAGAAAATTTATCATTTTCAAAGCCTGGTGGTTGACTTACATATACTTCCTCATTGATATAGCCATTTAGGAAGGCACTTTTAACATCCATTTGATAAAGTTTAAAGTCAATGATTGATGCAAAAGCTAAGAGCATCCTAATGGCTTCTAGTCTAGCTATAGGAGCATATGTCTCTTCATAGTCTATGCCTTCTTCCTGATTATATCCTTTAGCAACTAGGCGAGCTTTCTTTCTAACAATAATGCCATATTCATCAAGTTTATTTCTAAAAACCCATTTGCTTTCTATTATTCATCATTAGGTTTATGGACTAATTCCCAAACTTGGTTTCTTTCAATTTGATTTAATTTATCTTGCATAACTATTATCCAATTTTCATCATTTGTTGCTTTATTTATATTTTTTGGTTTAATTTGTGAGACAAAGGCCATAGTGTTGAATACATTTTATAAAGAGTTTCGAATTGTTACCTTTTTTGTAATATCACCAATAATGTCATTGATAGGACAATTTTGCTAATTTTCCATTGTTTAGGAAAATCATCATGAGAAGTTGAACTATCCTTTTGTTTATCTTTATGATCTTTAGTCTTGTCTTCCAATTGTATATTTTCGGATGAGTCTGCAACATCATCAACTATCTTTTCCAAGCTTATGGGGTTAGATTCATCAAAATTAACATGTATTGATTCCTCAATAGTTAAAGTTCTTTTGTTATATATTCTAAATGCTTTGCTAGATGGAGAGTATCCAAGGAAAATTCCTTCATCGGTTTTAGCATCAAATTTTCCCAGATTATCTTTACCATTATTTAGAACAAAGAATTTACAACCAAAAACATGCAAGTGAGATATATTAGGCTTTCTTCCATTATATAATTCATATGGTGTTTTCTTGAGAATAGGCCTAATAAGTACTCGGTTCATTACATAGTATGCAGTACTTACAGCATCTGCCGAGAAGTATTTAGGGAGATTTGTTTCATTTAGAATGGTTCTTGCTAATTCTTCTAGGGGTCTATTTTTTCTTTCAACAACACCATTTTGTTGAGGGGTTCTAGGTGATGAAAATTTGTGTTTTATACCGTATTTATCACAAAATTTTTCAAAAGATCCATTCTTGAATTCCCCTCCATGATCACTTTTAATACAAATAATTTTTAGATCTTTTTCATTTTGAATTATTTTGGCTAATCTTTTAAAAGAAGAAAATGCTTCATTCTTATTGCTAAGAAAAAATGTCCAAGTATATCTAAAGTAGTCATCTACAATTACAAGTCCATAATAATTTCCTCTAGAACTTCTAGTTCTAGATGGTCCAAATAAATCCATATGTAATAATTGTAGTGGTCTAGATGTAGAAAAAATATTTTTTTTGTTTTGAAAGATATTTTTGTTTATTTTCCCTTTTGGCATGCATCACATATTTTATCTTCCATAAATTTTAATTTTGGAATTCCTATAACAAGACCTTTTGAAATTAATTTATTTAAATAATCCATATGGATATGTGCTATTCTTCGATGCCATAACCAAGGATCAAGTTCATGACTAATTGAACATTGTGCATCATTTGATGATAAATTATCTAGATTAATCATGTAAATATTATTAATTCTTTTTTCAATAAATTTAATATTATTATCTTCTTTTCCTTGTATTAAGCATGTATCAGAATTAAAAATGACATTATTTCCTTTGTCACATAACTGACCTATGCTTAATAAGTTGTTTTTTAATTCTTCAACATAGAGCACATTATCAATAGATGTTGAGGGAGTATTACCAACTTTTCAAATTTTGAGTATTTTTCTTTTGTTATTATCTCCATAGGTGACATATCCTTTTTCTTTCATGTTTAAAGATGAGAATTTTGACATATCTCCTATCATATGCCTGGAGCAGCCACTGTCAAGATACCAACTTGACTGTTTTCTGACCAAGCACACCTACAAAATAATTTAAATTTTTGTTTTAGGTACCCATATTTTCTTGGGTCCTTGAGTGTTAGATGTGGGGTTCCCTTTCTAATCCAAATTTTATTTTTGCTTTGAATTGATGTAGGAGTTTCTTCAAGCTCCTTAAGAGGAAGGTGGATCTTGGCTCCTTTCCTTGTTTTTCCTTTAATTCAAAGGATGAATTCTCGTCTTCCAATGCTTGAACTGAAACCACAAAAAGAAACTACAAGGGAAACTTGGACGAAAATGGAGTGGAGAAGAAGAGAAAAGGTGAAAGGATTAGGACAAGGTGGAGGAATGAAAGGGAATAATGGAAGGAGAAGGTGGGAGGCCACTTCCTTAGGGAAGATAACTCCCTAATTTCGCCACCAAGAGGGAGAGAATCCTTTTGGATAAGAGCTTGCTCTAGAGAACTCAAACCTAGAGAGAAGGAGAAGCTTCTCACTCTAGAAATTTACACTCAAAGTGAAAAATCTCAAAATGATCATTATTGTGTGGAATTACAAAGGAGAGCTCCCTTATATAGCCTCTCTAGAATTCAGCCAAGGGATGGAGAAATGGGCTTGGATGATGGATCCAAGGCCCAATAGTACAAAAGGAGAGAATATGGCCTATACGTGGCCCAAAGTGAAAGTACATGGCCCTAAACTGGCCCAATTGACGTAGCAAGGTCCAAATAAAACCTAAATGTCTAGAGAATCTAACTATGACTTATGTTACAAGATGAAAGCATGTAGATCCTCATGGTGTCTCCCTTAGGCTTGGGCCCACTAAGCAAAAAGATGAAAGATGACAAAGCTTTATGAATGTTCTATTTAGCTTTCTTGGAATCTCTTTAGCTTTCTTGGACTTGGCCCTAGTGAGGGGCCCTTTGTAAGTCTCTAGTCCTTTGTCCAATATAGTGTGTGGGTCCTCCCTTAGGATGTCCTCATTATGAATTCTATTCTTTCTTATATTGCAAGTGGATATAGTATGTCCCTTTTTCCCACAATGGTAGTATTTTACAAATGGACTAGTAGAGATATTTTGAGAAATAAAAAAAATTGAACAATTTTTGTTGTTTATTTGGATCAAAACCAAGTCCGGTTTTGTTAAAATGACAACCTTGTTTTCCAAGGAGTATGTTTAGATTGTCTTTGCCCATTGTGAACTTTACTAGGACATTTTTTAAATCTTCAATTTTTTCATTAGATATTTTACATGATATGCATGATTGATTATTTTGACTTCTAGTATTATACTTTGTTTCTAATTTTTCTTTTTCTAATTTAACTTGATTTATGATGCAAATTCATCGGATGATGATTTTTATGGCAAGCGCACCAATCGTTAAAAAAATAATATATTTGTCTCGTTCCCATAGGGATTGAGGTAATTACCACAACCAAGGACTAATACTAGTTGAACCAAGCAAGAAATGTGAACAATTCATGAAATTTTCTTTAAGTTTCAAATTTAGTATTTTTGTGCTTTTCAAAATACAATTACAAGATCTAAAAGCAATTGATAAGATAAAACACTGATTTAAGAATAGGTTGGAATTAACTTCAGCTGCCAATTTCAGTTAAACTCAATGGATAAAGAACAAGTCCCTAGATTACAGCATGTACAACTTCATAGATGACTAATCCCTAATTCCTTAGGTGATTAATGCTAATCTCAATACAAATAAACCCTAATCCTTTAGGTGATCATGTACACTGAAACCTAATGCGAAATTAAGAGAATAAACCCTAGTTATTCACCTAAAACCTTAGGCTTGAAGTAATTAGGTTGCAAGGAGAATACCTAAGCTCTCAACCATGCTTCCTCTTTAGAGAGAGCTCGAAATTAGGTCTGAATTTTCCAATTCAGAGTTGAAATCTGCCTCTTGCAGTGTTTTCATGCTCCAACATAGAGAATGCTTCAGCCACAAAGCTAAACTTCCATTGAAGCTTAATAATTTCCAACCTTTTGAATTTAGCAATCCATAGCAGGAGAAGAGATGAAAGTAGAAATGGAATGCATGATGGAGTGCAGAGGATTTAAAGAGAAGAAAAATGTAGAAAGAGAAGTAAATCTGAAGAATGAATCTATATTAAAATTTATGTACATAATTAACTCATTAAAACTATTTATATCAACTCCTAATAACTTACAATAATCACTAAATTAATTCTGAAATCTACCCCTAATAGACTTACAAAGTAAATAGAAAACTCAAATTACCCAATTTACAACTGAAATTCAAAAGGTTGGGTTGTTTCCCTTACAATCACGCATAAGCACGCCCTTTACTAGCGTTAGCACGCTGGTTTTCTTCTTGGAAATTACTCTATGAAGTGTTACCCACACGTAAGTACGCCCATAGTTAGCGTTGGCACCCAATGCTTCCTAATTCTAGCGTAAATGTGGGTGTAGGTGTGGCGTGGGTACGCGGGTCCTGTGGAACTTTTCTCCTTAAATATGCGTAAGCACGCTGAGACACAACGTAGGTACGTTGTTCTTCCGGTCCTCATTTTTGGACTTGAGCATAATCGTCAATGTTAGTATGCTGGTTTCAATGTAGGTACGCTCAGGTCTCGCGTAATTACGTTATGGTTTTGGACTCTTCCTCCCAACTGAGCATGGGTACGCAGGACTGGGCACGGGTACGCTAGTCTCCTGGTCCTGTAATTCATCATTAAAATAACACTAGCGTAGGTACACTGAGTTTAAATGTTAGTACGATCAAGAGACTTTTAACTTAAGAAACACCCTTTTTAATTTTGTTATCTATTTATTCCTAATTCTAGGGGTGATTGCTAAAATAATAACTAATTAATGAAATTGCACAAATAACAAATACTGTCTAATTTACATATAATCCTTTTTAATAAGACCTAATCTTTCATATAAAATAGGGTTAATTATCACTAAATAATTAAGTCTTTTCAAGACTTATCAAATCCCAAAACTTAAAACTTGCTTATCCTCAAGCAAGGCTCAAATTAATCTACATAGTATACTAAATTCATTTTCCTTTTCAAACAAAACTTGAACAATTTCAAGCTCAGCACATCGATGAAGGACCTTTCAATTGATCCTCAATAATCTAAATGCAAAAACTAAGAATGTTAACATGATAATGATGCTTCATTCTCACAGGTTCAATGTGTTTCTCTCTTCCCTTAGTGTTTAAGGTAATAATGACGCACACATTAACTTTCAAACAACAAATAAGCATAGGCTTGCAATTCTCCTAAGCATTATACTTAAAAGCAACTACATAAGGATCAATAAGGACTTTATTTAGCTTGTAATAAGGTTAAGTTACAGGCTCTATTTTTATTTTTCTGGTCAATGTAAGGGTATAGAATATGCTTCATTGGAGTTTCGAATTTTGCAGACCAATTTCTTCTAGATTTGCCTACAACTTTCTCAAGGATCCTTTTTATTTCCCTATTAGATAACTCTACCTGTCCATAAGTTTATGGATGATAGGGAGTAAACACCTTATGGAGTACCTCATAATGCTTTAGGGCCTTTTCCATTAACTTATTACAAAAATCAGACCCCCATCACTAATGATCACTCTAGGTACTCCATACCTTAAGAAAATGTTTTTCTTAACAAACCTCAACACCACAAATGCATCATTGGTTCTAGTGGGTATAGCTTTCACCCACTTTGACACATAGTCCATTGCCACAAGAATATACTCATAGGAATAAGACTTTAGGAAAGGTCCCATGAAGTCTATTCCTCACACATCAAATAGCTCAACTATTAGAATGTTAGTTAGAGGCATGCCTGCTTTAGCAAAGGGTTCTCCACTCCTTTGGCATTTATCACATCTCTGAACATAACCCTTAGCATCATGAAAGATGGTTGGCCAATAAAAGCCACATTGCAGCACTTTAACAGTAGTTCTTAAGGAACCATGGTGCCCTCCATAATGAGAATCATGGCACTGCCAAAGAATTCTCTCCTGCTCATTTTCAGGCACACATCTCCTAATTATCCCATCTAATCCAACTTTATACAAGAAAGGATCATCCCATAAAAAGCTCTTGTTGTCATGAAAGAATTTCTTTCTCATTTGGGATGTCATTCCTGTAGGTACCATAGCTGCGCTTTTAAAGTTTTCCATGTCAACATACCATGGACTTTGCTCTACTTTCATCAAACTCTCATTTGGAATTCTTCCTTGATTGGAACAATTTCAGTATCTTCTTCCAAACGAGATAATTGGTCAGCTACAGAATTCTCTATCCCCTTTTTGTCTCTAAATTCTAAATCGACTCTTGTAGTAAAAGGACCCACCTAATTAACCTAGGCTTTGATTCTCTTTTGGCAAGTAAGTACTTAAGTGTTGAATGGTCTGTATAAACTATCACCTTGGCACCAATCAGATATGATCTGAATTTATCAAAAGCATACACCAAAGCAAGCATTTCTTTCTCAGTGGTGGTGTAATTAATTTGTGCCTCATTCAACACTTTACTTGCGTAATAGATGACATGGGTCAACATACCCTTCTTTTGACCCAACACAGGCCCCACAGCAAAATCACTTGCATCACATATAAGTTTGAAAGTTAAAGACCAATCTGGTGTAGCAAGGTTAGGGGCTGAAATTAATTTCTTTTTCAAACTTGCAAAAGCCATTGAGCAATGCTTATCAAAGACAAAAAGAGCACCCTTCATTAACAAATCATTTAATGGTTTTGTAATCTTAGAGAAATCTTTTATAAACCTGCGGTAAAACCCTACACAACCTAGAAAACTCCTTACCCCCTTAACATTAATAGGGGGAGGAAGTTTTTCTATCATTTTTATTTTGGCACGGTCCATTGCAATTCTTTCAACATAGATTTTGTGGCTAAGGACTATCCCTCCTTTTACCATAAAATGACACTTTTCCCAATTGAGGACGAGATTAGTCTATTGACATCTCATTAAAACCTTGGCCAAATTGCCTAAACATGTATCATAATCTATTTTAAAAATAGAGAAGTCATCCATGAAAACCTTTATGAACTTCTCAACCATATCTTTGAAAATTACTAGCATACACCTCTGCAAGGTAGTTGGTTAATTGCATAGCCCGAAAGGCATGCGCCTATAAGCAAATATTCCATAGGGGCAAGTAAAAGCAGTTTTTTCTTTTTAGGTCAACCATAATCTGGTTGTACCCTGAGTACCCATCTAGGAAACACTAATACTCATGGCCATACAACCTTTCAAGTATTTGATCAACAAATGGCAAAGGAAAGTGATCTTTTCTGGTGGAGTCATTTAACCGCCTATAGTCTATATACATCCTTTATAACACCCCTGATTTTCTGTACTTGAATCCTGATGTAATCGTCATAATTAATTAAATTGCAAATAAATTTTTCACGTTTAAGAATATTTCCAAGACTCCACCATGATCACATCAAGACCCAAATCACAGAAAACCAAAGAGTGAGATTAAGTAACCTATAACTGGATCGATAAATAGTTTGCCCATTCGGTATACAAAAATAACAGAGTTTACAGTGGAAGAAGAATGTATATACCGGGCACACGCCTAGTCCCATATATGAAGATATGAGAAAAGGCTCGACAAGAATGCAATGGCATATCATAAGCCTAATATACAACCATCATCATTTTACATAATCACATAAGCATACAATGCCTAAGATATAAGTATATACTTATCTATATGGTCATGCATCATACATCTCCAATATTCATATTTATAATAGACCATAACCAGCCCAACCTCAATTCATATATCTCCACTATTAGTATATCCTCCAAGTGTATACATATTCACAATTCGTCCATCAATATCAATAATTACAACATCATACTATTCATCATATACATAACACGTTAAATTACAATGCTGCCGGCCAAGGCATTCCTTTACAACTATTTACCTTCCCAAAAGCTTTACTTTAAAAACGTCCTCTTCCCACGGCATTCCTGCATCAATACTAAAAAGTAAACCACATGGGAGAGTGAGTTATACATTTCAAATGACGATATGAATACAATTGAAATTATGTGCATATGCATATCAACATCATGTATGCTTTGCTAAACACATCAACGGTCATCATAGATTATTAATTCAACAATATATACTCATTACATACTTATTCATCAAATCATAGCAAAGCAAGCATATACACATTTGTCATACCGCCACAATGGGCCAACACATATCTTTCACATCGCCTCAATGGGCCAACACATCAATATAGACCATTCTGGTCTTTCATCAAAGCCACCATGGGCTAACATCATCATTATCAATCATAAACCAATACGCCCTTCATTACATTGGGCCATAACATACATATCGTCATATTCAACATCATTTCATATATTCAAATCATCTATTACTTTTATGTGGTCTTTCATTATATTAACTTCTCATCTCATCAACACCAATACCATCATCTCAATCATCATCAATCATCATCATATTCTGGCATATCTCCATGCTATATGCAAATGCTCTTATGGCTAATGCATATGCACAATGGAATAATGAACAACAAATGTGGATCCGACTGTGGGAATAAACACCAAATTGTGGGTTCAAGCATGATCACATACCATACCCCTACTGCAGTAGTAAAATGTGTACACATTTATCATAATGCATGCATATTCACCATATTTTTACTGGTACCAAACCGCATCGCCCATCATGCAACACCTGGTCATTTTCACGATGACCGTGGTATACAACATATTCAACATATGGTGTTACGGGCCGGCCAAATATCAAATCATGGCAGCTGTGATCCCAAGGACCACCGGGGTCACCTGCTCATAAAGAGCCACCCCCCACAAGGGTCGGCCACATGTAGCTCCCCATAGCAATACATGGGCGGCTTCGTGACTCACACACCGAGTCACAGGGGATACAACAAATTGCTCGTGCACTGAGCCACCCTCCCACTGGGTCGGCCGAGGGAACTCCCCTAATGTTCCAACATCGGCGGCTATGATATGCCATGGATGCAATGCAATGAAAATCAAATGAAAGCTCACTCTGTGCATCCTAAATGCCACTCATCAATCATCATCATCATAATCACCAACACCACCATACACCTTAGTGGATTTCAACCTTGTTGGTTTCTTAGTCATTATTTTCAAGTTTTAATGTGGCATTTTCATCTCAACATAATTCATATATATTTCACATCATATACGCAAGTCAACACTTGCAATCAACCATAACGGCATTACAATATTATATAATATTCATCAATAATATCACACTTTCATTTAGTGGATTTTCATCTCATTATTCATTACCATTGTCTCAAGCATACTTTATATGTATATATATTTGTGTGGCATTCACAACATTTTCAATTTCATAATTCATACCATACATACAAGACTATGCTTGTATCACACACAATGGTACACGATAATTCATCAATATAAATATACACCTCTTTGTGCAAGAGAGTGTTCGTTGTTTAATGTCATTTAATTATCCTTCCTTTAATTTCAAATTCGCTCTAGGATATAACTCAAAATCCTGCCATCATAGTCTCATTATCATCCTCTTATCATTCAATTTCAGGTGGCAAATATATCATAATGCATTATTTTAATACAGGTGGTAAATACATAATTAATTAATTCCCACGTGCCAATCAATCTTAATCACCACCATGTTTTATCATCATCACATTACCTCTTATACATCCCCTTATTCATCTCAAATTTTCCTTATCATGCCAAGAAGGAGGGTCAAACATGAGTCTACCACCAGTAATATCGAGTAAAACCCATTCTGGTGGAAACTCGCTCAAGCGAGATTCACATCCGCTTGAGCGAGACAGGCCAGGTTCGCTTGGGCGACTCCCTTTCGCGTGAGCAAAAAACCTCCAGTAGTGTTTTCACTCTCACTCGCTCGAGTGAAGCACCAGCTCGCTTAAGCGAAATTACACCATTAGTCATTTCCACACTCGTTCGCTTGAGCGAGGAATCCACTCGCTTAAGCGAAATCCGACCAGAGGTCATCCCTCAATTCTGCACTCACCCACTCGGCAAGGCTTCCCAGCACTCAGGTTTCCACTCGGTAAAATCAATCCAAACCAACTCCTCTCGCTCGGTTTTCCACTCGGCAAAATCATTCAAAACCGACTAGTCTCTCACTCGGCCTTTCACTCGGTATTTATTCTAAACCCGAGTCATCTCAATCAGTCTTTCACTCGGTAAACTTACAAAGCCGACCCATCTTTCGCCCGATTTTCACTCGGCATAATCATTTCAAAGACGACTTATCTCTTACTCAGTTTCACTCGCTGGAATTATCTGTAAAGCAACTCCTTTTTCTTTCTCTCGGGCTAGATTTCCTAGCACTCAGCCTTCACTCGGGCGAAGCTATTCCAGAATACATCTGGACAGACTCACAGTATGTCCCCATCGGTGCCAATCCCCACTCGGAATTACACACCCGGAGTATCACACTCGGACTCCACCATCAAGTTCCATTCGGAATTACTCTGACCTTCCCTCACTCGGAGGAATTCACCAAGCTGTCTCACTCGGACCTATTTAAATCTTGTCCACTCGGAATATATAACTTTATTCACTCGGAAGAGGACTCCTAGAATACCTCAATCAGAACCATCACAATCACACTCCCCCCGGGAGAGGTTCATTCAGGATTTTCCACTCGGAAATAATTAGACCTATCATTACTCGGGGAATTCTCTCGCTAAGATCCCACTCGGAATAGGTTTATTAAAATGGACTTCTCTCAGAATACATTTCTCCCAGATTCCTTTTAAGCCTTCACCACTCGGAAAAAGGCCTAATGGCTATAGCCTCACTCGGAATGGCTCACAACGATATTCCACTCGGGAGTCTCGGACATAGCTCGCTCGGGATTTCACTCAGAAATTCACCACCTAATGAAGTTATTAAGACTCCAACTCGGACAGAATTCGTCCAGCACCTCACCCATTCACCACTCACTCGTCTCGCTTGAGCGGAAAGCTCACTCGCCTGTGTGAGATTGGTCCAGAAGCGAATTCACTGAAACAGGGGACTCTCGCTTGGGCGGAATCCCATCTCGCTTGAGCGAGACTATCAGGTCTTACACAGAATTAACAGTTCTCACAACCTGACGTAGGAAATTCTCATTTAAAGCCAACTGATTCACCACCAATACATCATACATATCACATGAGGCATATAAAACTCTCACCACCCATTCATACTCGGAAAATCCTCATTCAAACTTGTCAATTATTCCTTTAAATTCCAATTCATCAACTATAATCACTCATCTCAAAACAATCCTCTATATTTTAACTCATTCATTCATAAATTTTCACCATCATTTAGTTCACGTCCAACCAAGGGACCATCGACCACTTATCATCAATATGATATAAATACATACATTTTTATAACATTCAACATAAGCCAAGCCATCATACATCACTTCATCAAATTAATCATATAAAACATTCATGGCAAGGCATTGCATGAGTTCAACATATACATAATTAACAATGAATTCACTCATGCGATTTGAAATGAAAACTCCTCTCCTACCTCGAGAGAAGAACCGCCACGCGATTACATCGATCATTCTGCATCGTCATCCGGGATACAATCCTATCAACAACACACATATGTACATGAAATTAATAAGCCATCACAAGGCATCCAATTTCAACTTAAGTCACCATGGATTTTCTTAAGCCATCACTAATCAATAAACCCTTATGGCATTTATCATGGCCTAAGACTTCATCAAGTCAAGTATCCATTATCAATGGTCATCCACCATTATTGTTATCACCAATAACATCACTCAACATTGCCTATCATTTTCCTATTCTCAAGATTCATTCCTCAAGTCATCAAATCTACTCACATGCAAATATCATCAACCTCATTAATCAATCTTAATGATTCTAAAAATCCATTCCTCTCATATACTCCATTCATAGGCATCCATAATCATCAAAATCATCAAGTGGGTCAAAAATCCCTAAATTATTAATACTTAGGGTTCTCTTTCCAAACATTCAAGCCTAGGATTTCCATTTCCACCCACATGCAAGGTTTCTAACATCACCATCTTCAACTCAACAACCCCAAAACCATAAATAAAACAAGGTGGAGGTAAGAAATCTTTACCTCAAGTTTAAGCTCCACCAAACGAAAATGAAGTGAGGAAGAGGGAGATGACCAATGCAAGCTCCCAAGCTCCATAGATGCTTCACAAATCCAAACTTAGCTTTCGTTTTTGGCAAGAGAAAGAAGAAGAATGGAGGTGGGCGGTTTTTAGGATGAAGAGAAGATGAAAAAGAAGAAAATGAAGAGTGAATGGAGGGAGAAAGCACCCCACGGTGATAAGGAGAAAGATAGAGGAAATTTTAGTGTAAATTGGGTATTACCCAATGGGCAAAAGAGTGTATCAAGTTGCTTTTACCAATGGTTAATAATTCCCCATTATCCAACGGGTGAAAGTTCCAAGTGATAAAGAGAAAGAGGCCATGGTGATGATGGGAGGAGAAATGGGATTTTTGGTTTTCTTTTAATTCTAATTAGTTCGTATTTTCCCGGTTATTATCATACATCGAGTCCAATTAATTATTTCCTTGACACCAAAAATCATTTTAAGTATACCATCTTAACCACAATAATTTTCCAAACATTCTAGACCCATCAATTATTTGATTTGACCAAGTAGGTCCCACATCATCTGTTAATCCATCCAGTTCCAGTAAATCTAAATTTACCGATAATTCACCTCTAATGTCTAATTAATCTTCCCATAATTATTTGACCATAAACAATCAATTATCATCATCCAATAAATTTATTTTATTTAAAAATCCGGGATGTTACATCCTTCAACCTGTGGTAGGCCTAGTTGAAATGACTTCCCCTTTCTCATTTTTTATGGTGGTCATACCTCTTTTCTTGGGTACCACTTGAACCAGACTGATCCAAGCGCTATCTGAGATAGGATATATGATCCCCGCATCTAATAGCTTCACCACTTCCTTTCTAACAACCTCTTTCATTATAGGATTCAGCCTCCTCTGTGGTTGGACAACCAGGGAATATTCCTCTTCCATCAAAATTTTATGCATACAAAAAGATGGACTGATCCCCTTTAAATCAGAAATTTTCCAACCTATAGCAGATTGATGTTTTAGTAGAACCCTCATTAGCTTTTTAACATCCTCATCACTAAGTTCAAAACTTATAATAACAGGATGTGATTCATTCTCTCCTAAGAAGGCATATTTCAAATAAGAAGGAAAAGGTTTTAAATCATGTTTTTCTTCTACTATCTCTCTAGGCCTCTCAATCAATTCCTTTTTTATTTCCTTTTTCTCTTGCATCACTTCTAAAGCCTCAAGTGAATGCAACATCTCAAGTTCTGCCTCATTTAACTCTTCACTTCTAGAGTCAAAATCATCCTCAAAGAAGGTTTTCAGAGATTCCTCTTTAGCTTTTAGCAACATGGGAGTCTTGTAATTGGAAAACTCCTCAATCATGAAGCAATCTAATGTCTCAGCTGGATGCTTCATGGCACTAAACACATTAAAGACCAGTTATTCCTTTTGAACTCTTAGCATCAATTCACCTTTTTTACATCTATCAAGGCTCTAACTATTGCTCAGAATGGTTTTCCTAATATCAAAGGTATTTCCTTGTCAGCTTCCATGTCTAACACAACAAAATCTACTGGAAATATGAACTTATCAACTTTTACTAACAAGTCTTCCAGCATGCCATGAGGATATTTGATTGATTTATCAGCCAACTACAAAGACATGCAGGTTGGTTAAAGATCCTTTATCCCTAGCTTCCTCATTAAAGACAATGGCATAAGATTTATGCTAGCTCCTAAGTCACATAAGGCACTCCCTACATGTACATCACCGATTGCAAAAGGAATAGTGAAAGATCCTGGATCTTCATGTTTTCGTGGTATTTTTTTTCTAAATAATTGCACTATACTCTTGAGTGAGGGTAATTGTTTCATTTCCTTTCAATTTCCTTGTTTTAGATAACAGCTCTTTCATAAACCTTGCATATAAAGGCATCTCTTGCAATGCCTCAACAAATGAGATGTTTATATGGAGTTTCTTAAAGATATCTACGAACTTAGAAAATTTTTACTCCTCTATTTGTTTTTTAAACCTTTGAGGAAATGGAGCATGTTTTAGTTTTTCAGGTGTTACCTTTGTTGCCTCTTCTAATTTAATGCCTATCTTTTTCTTTTTCCTAGTTTTAATTGATTTTTCTTTTTCAGTTTCTATTCGTTTTTCTATTTCAGTTCCATTTTCTTGATTATCTTCTTTTTCTTCCTCACACTTAATTTTAGTTGGAGTATGGTCAATCGAAGTTTTACAATGCTTTTTTGGATTGATTTGTGTCTGCTGGAAAATTTCCAACTTGTCTCTCAGCCAATTTCTTAGAAAATTGTCCCACCTAATTTTCTAAATTTCTAATAGAGGCTTCTTGGTTCTTAAAGCTAGCTTGAGTAGCTTGTATGAACTGGGACAAGACACTTTCTAACTCATATTTTTCTTTCACTAGTGTGGGTTGGGATTATGATCTATTAATGCACTGCTGTGATGGTTATCCTTGGGCCATGTTTTGATTCAAATTTTGGTTGAGATGAGGCCCTCTCTACCAAGAAAAGTTTGGGTGATTCCTATAGTTAGGATTAAATGAATTTGATGGGTAACTCCTTTGTTTCCCCATGTAATTCACTTGCTCTACTAAACTATTTGAATCATATAACCCATTTTCATGGTCTCTACCACAAAAATCACAATTCATCATACAAACTTAACTAGGCTTTTGAATTTAAGAGATTTGCACACTTAATTTTTCTAAGGCCCGAGTCATTAACTTACTTTGTGCTAAGTAAGCATCTTGCATGTCTAATTCCATAATTCCCTTCTTGGGAACACTATTCCTTTCACCTATCAAACATTCATTAGAGGCTATCACATCTATCAACTCTATCCTTATCCACTATTTTAGTAGTTAGAGAACCTCCAAGTGAGGCATCTATTAGCACTCTAGTTGCTGGTCTGACTCTATTATAAAAGATGTTAACCTACTATATTTCAGGTATTTGGTGATGATGACACCTCCTCAAGCTCTCCTTATACGCATCCCATGCTTCTAATAAAGACTCACCCTCACTCTGTTGGAAATAACTAATCTCATTACGTAGCCTAACATACTTGGAAGAAGGGAAATATTTAATAAGAAATTTTCTAGTTAGATCCTCCCAAGTAGAAATACTACCCCTAGGTTGGCTCTACAACCAATCCTTAGCTCTGTCCCAAAAAGAAAAAGGAAACAATCTTAGCTGGATTGCTATTACCCAAGTGGCCTCTAGGAAACTCAAGAGGAGGGGTGAATTGAGCTGTCAAGCCAGTTTACTTAAATAAAAATTATTCTAAAAAATCTTTAATAACCAATCAAGCTTTATGAAAGAGAAGCACAATAATTGATTAAGTTGAATATAGAAGCTAGAAAAGTAAAGAGTTTAAGGTAAGAGAGATTGCAAACAAAAATTTATACTGGTTTAACCAACCCTGCCTACGTTCAGTCCTCAAGCAACCCTTAAGATTTCCACTATCATTTCAACTCTTTACAAGAGATATTCCGCTTCCACACCTTGGGAATCCTCCCCTGATGTGAAACCTTTTACAATCCAAGAGAACCTCCTCTTGAAGTCTTTTACCCTTGGGAACTAATTCCCAAGTTGCACTCACAAGAAATCAAAAAAGATCTTTACAAGGATGTCACTCTCTTATAGAGTATATAAAACAAATTGAAGCACTTAAGAATAAATAAAGAGAAATATGGCCTTAAGAACTTTATTAGAGAAAGGATAAGAAAAATTATTTGTTTTGTACAAATGATTTACATCTCTATTTATAGTAGGAGAAATAGTGTCATTGGAGTCTCATAAAATGTGGAAAGACACCTTTTAGATTGAACCATGAAAGGTTGTAAAGATTGGAGTTTGAAATCCTAAGAGATGCAATAGTTTATGCATTTTGGGCATCTGGTAACCGATTACATGAATATGGTAATTGATTACATAATTTGAATTTAAAAATTATTTTCCAACGTTAAATTGGGTAATCGATTACATAAAATAGGTAATTGATTACTTGCATTTAACTGATGCTCAAAACACTTCGCTTCATATTTCAAAATCATTTCCTTCAGGGGTAATCGATTATGATCCGGTCTTGATACCGGTATCCGATCTACAAGATATATTTCAACGTCTTTGTCAATTTGCCAACGTGCAACTGGTGTCATCGGTATACATCCAGACTCTAATTCCGTATCAGGCACTCTCCCTATACCGGTTGTCCAGGATAACACCATGACACCGGATAACGTATACGTCACTATACAGAAGACAAAAGGCATTGCTACAGGGACCGATCAATAATTCCCTGCACTACGAGCCAAAATCTGCTCACGGGAATGGTCAATTTGTCCCTTAATTCTAACCTATACTCCCTACGCTCAATATAAAATGGCCACTTGACCCAATCATACTGGTAAGTACGCAATAAAATAATAATTTAAGGTGTTATTGGAGGTTAGTGGTTCCCCACTAACGGATCCTCGAATATCGAGCCAATCAGGTATATGAACTCTCTTCATCAATGAAGGGAAGGATCTTTTGACTCTATCAACTTATAATTACTCTCTGAAAACATTCCTCACTTGGAATATCACCACTAACTTGAGCGTCGGAGAACCTTTGCAGGTGACACCACCTTTCGCCCACATCAACGCGTAAGGACGGTGTGAAGGACCTCCAGGACGCCCAATCCGCTCTTATCACACAGAGACATCGGATACGTAAACCGGATACTCATATAACCGGTCTTTAGAGACGTAATCATCTAAGAATGCATATTTTTAAAAGCTTAGATCTTTAGGCCATAGGATCTCTTATTTATTCTTACATTATTTTCCTAAGGATTCATGCTTGATCTTGGCCAGTATTTCTTTGTCATTATCAAAATCTATCTTGGTCTTTATTCTCCCCTTTTTGATGATGACAATACCTTTTTTAAAAATCAAGAAAATATTTACAACTAGGAAAGATATATTTATTTAAGTTCTCCCCCTTAGTTTTGCACTTGATTATTTCTTAAAACAAAGTAATTTATATTCTATTGATTTGACGTTATAGTGACTATAATTATATTATTTAATCATTATAGCAACTATATAATTTTATTATGGCAATATTATAGCAACTATAGTAACTATTATCAAAATTTTATTATGGCAAAAATAGTAGCAACTAAAAAAATTGATTAAAGTAACTAAGTTCAACATATTTTTGTTAATTTTTAGATTTAGTCTCCCCCTTTGTCATTATCAAAATAAGGAAATAGTGAGAACAAAGTGGAACAATAAAGCACGACTTTATTATTATAGAAACAAAAGGGAAACAACGGAAGCAAAAACAAAAATTAAACTTATAAACATTAAAATTAAATTAAAAACATGATAATTCATTAAAAAAACTTTTAGACGGAGTCCGGTGGTGGAAGGCGAGAGAGGATGGTCTGCATGGTGGTGTCAACGTGATCAAAATGATCCTTGACATAGGACCGAAGAGATTGAAGCTCGGTGGCCAGGTCGGTCATGGAGAGGGAACCGAGAATGGGATCGGGATCGGAAGGAGGAATGGTGACCTTCGAAACCCAATCGCCATCTTCACTTTGTTCGTAGCCAAATAAAGATAAGCTGGCTTTTCCAATCATGAACGAGCGTTGGGGCTTGATGCAAAGGTCCTCGGTGATAAGTACATTGAAGTGAAGGATAATGCTAGTGATCAAACCAGAATATGGAAGAGGGGTATTGGCCTTCAAGGCCTCTTTCATGCGATATCGAGCAAGGGCCACCCAATTGAGTAGGTTAACAATCATTAGAGACCACGTGAGCACTAGGTCCGCCTCTGTAACTTGGGCAAGGTTGGTGGTTCATCGCATGAGAATTCGAGCGATGATGTAGTGCATCACTCGACACTCGAATGAGAGGGAATCGGCCAAGAGTCATCCTCCAATGTCATCACCTTCATGACACACTAACCGACGTGCATCAATGTTATTAAACTCATCCGCCCAAGCTTATGAAATGGAGCCTTCGAATAATTCGCCAAACGAAATAAGAGTAGAAAACTGGAAGAATAAGTCCTTATCAATATAAATGGGGACCTTCTTGAGTTCGGAGACAAGACACCCATTGTCAAATTCAAGGTTGCTATAGAACAACCTAACCAAGTCGGGGAAGTGGTCTTCTTTTATGGTGAGGAAGAGGATAAGGTCTTGGTACTAAAAGAATTGGTAGAAGTCAAGGGACTTGATACATTATTCATTAATGTATTTGGGATTAATGATGTCTCTGGAATGGAAAAGAGAGTAGTAATGCTTTTGCTACTCAGGTTAAGAGAAGAACTCAGCATAGGTGTAGAGGGATGGATTATGAGGAATTGGTTTAGTTGAGGAGGAGGGAGTGGCTTTCTTCTTCTTGGAAGAATGAGAAGGAGAAGGGGAGGCCATTGTATGAGAGAGGCTGAGAAAAGAGAGTGAAAATCACATCTGGAATGATTTTTGTCGAGATATAGTCTTAGGATTTAAGCTAGTAATCAATTACATGTGGGGTGTAATCGATTACAAGGAGACTGAAATGACACTGAGCACCAGCAGTTGACGAAACACGAGCAGTTCCCACTGATATACACGATCAGACGAGGAGTCGGCTTGCATGGAAAAGCATGTGTAAAGGAATATTGGAAAGGAAAAAATGATTTTATAAAGTAATAATAATGATAAATGGGATTTGAACAAGTTAGAGAGAGAAAAAAAGCATGGCACGTCTTTTGATGTGCGGTTTGGAGAAAGGAAACGGTCAGACTCCTCAGGTTTATATGGTAATCAATTATGCATACTTGGTAATTGATTACGGAAGCCGGTTTTCGAGACGTGATAAGGTTAACAGGTGCCGCGGGAAGTGGAGAGACATGGGAACACGAAAAGACAAAAAAAATTAAAAACCGAATTAATAATTTAAAATAATGTTTTATTGCATAATAGACATTTAAAGCAGTTGGAATATAAAAGGTTTGCCTGACATACCTTTGACCTGTGTTGACATGATCTCATTTTTGAGCTTGGGAATTGATTACGGGTCCGTTTGGTTACCCGTTGGGGTAACCTGGTTGAGATAACTGAGGTTTTGTAAACTGGGGTTGAGAAAACTGGGGTTTTGTAAACGGAGTTGTGTTTGGATATAAGCGTGTGTTTGGTTGTCCCCTTAAACGGCGTTCAGTTAACTTCACCACGTTGGCTTCTCCGTCCAGTTCGTTTGGATGTCCAACTCCTTCGTTCCGTTACCTCAACTGTGTTTAAAAGGTGCCTCGGCGTGTGTGCAGCTCCGTTAGGCAGAAGGCATCTCTGGGCTCCCTGGACAAAACCCAGTTTGGCGAAATGACCTTTATACCCCTGGTTTAGGGTTAAAAAAGGGGGCAAAAAAATTTGATTTTGCAGGGAAAGCAGCGAGAAGGGAGAAGGGAAGAAGCCTCGGGGTGGAGAAGACATTAATGGAAGAGGGACAGAGACAGAGTGAAGAGTGAGAGAGAGAAGCATAAATAAATAATGAGAGAGAGTGGTTCTATTATGTGTTTGTTATATGTGCGTTAATGAATGTGTTTGTTGTATGTGCCATGTGTTTGCTGCATAAAAGCTTTATTTACGGTAGCTTGCTGCTGTATGGCCTGTATTCTTGTTTTTTTACTACTACTAAAGTATTAAATTTATAATTATATTTTTAGTTTTCATTTTCATTCAAAGAATTATTACAAAAACAATTATGAGTGTGGTTGAAAATATTAGCACATAAAACCTAAAACCTAGTTGAAAATTAAAAAGTTATTGAAATCTAAAAAAATTGATTGTGTTAAAAATATTTAATATATTTTTCACTAATACTCTTTTTGGTAATTTTCCATCAAATCCCCATTTACCCAACCCAACTTTTTCTCCAACCAAACACAATTACTACTTCTCAACCCACTTTTACCTAACCCAACATCCCATACAACCAAACACAACTCCGTTTACAAAACCCCAGTTTTCTCAACCTCAGTTTACAAAACCTCAGTTTTCTCAACCAGGTTACCCCAACGAGTAACCAAACGGACCCTAAAAAAGTTTGGTTGGGTAAAAGTGGGTTGAAAAGTAGTGATTGTGTTTGGTTAGAGAAAAAATTAGGTTGGGTAAATGATGGTTTGATGAGAAATTACCAAAAAGGGTATTATTAAAAAAATATATTAAATATTTATATATATTTATAATGTAAATATATCTTAAATCAAAATATGTATATATAGATAATATTAATGCAATAATTAGATTTTTTTTAATAAAATAGATTATTTTTTAACAAAATAGATTATTTTAAATTTTATTTTTAATATTTTCATAAACATTAAATATATTTCAAGATTGTTAGAAGCATACAAACTTATCAACATTAAATATATTTCATAACCTTTAAATATGTAAGTTATCCACATTAGTTTAAAAAAACCAAAACATTTTTTTAACCCTAAAAAAGAAGTTATTATTTCTCCCCTTCTAAAAAAAATATAATCACTTTAGATTTCACAAATACATGATTGTTATCCTCATTAGTTTAAAAAAAATAGATTATTTTTTCAACCTTTTAAATAAGTTATTATTTTTCGCCTTCTACAAAAATATAATAACTTTTACTATCACAAATATATGGTTGTTTTCTCTTGATTGTTGTTTAAAAAAACTGTTATTTTCAATTGTCATCACATTGAATATTTCTTTTTTATTCCACGACTAAAAAATTTTCCATCACCCATAAGTAATTTTTTTAATACATTACTAATAACAGTAATTACTTTTTATTCCATTACTATAAAAATGTAATTAATTTTTATTTTATTATTAAAAAATTGTAATTATTTGTTTATCCCTAACTCTAAAAACGGTTGAGTTCCCTAACTCTAAAAATGAATCCCTTACGCGTCGTAAATGAATAACTAACTAAACAGATAAATCTAAACTGATAAGTTACAATTTAAAACAGATAACTAAATTTAAAAAAATTCTAACCGTATATTCAAACATAAAAAACTAACTACATTTCAAATAACTATACATAAATTATTTAATCACATTTTCTGTTTTTTACACACAAAAAATACACCATAAATAAATAAATACATTTGAATATAACAATAAATTTAGCTATTCAAATAAAAATATACAAAAAAACACACCATACATTAAAAAAAACCATTTCATACCACCTTCAATCACCACCATTGAAATCAACCTACTGTGCACCCTTCTATTCACCCCTATCCATGCACCCCTCATCAAATCTGTCCATCCCTCACCACCACCCAGCCACACCCTTCCCCCCACCCACCAGCATCATGGCCACCGATACTCCTCCCCTGCCAGCCCACAACCCACCCATGACCCATCACCAGCCACCACCCACCCAAAGCAAGACCAGCAAAAGCAAATCGGAGAAGAAGATCAGAATCGAAGCTTACCTCGCAAAAGCTTGAATGTCATCTTCCTATTTTTCCCCTTGGTTGGCCGTGACTTCCCTCCACCAAAGGAAAGCTCTTCCTTTGCCTCCAAAGCCCTTGATTTATTTTTGCATTTTGTCTTTCCCCGGAACCCCTCCCCTCGTAACCACCATCCCCACACCCACAACAACCAGAGAAAACCAGAAATCCAAACCCAGAAAAACAGAGGAGGAAATTTCGCAGAACAGGACAGGGACGAGAATTTACCTGCGACGGATGGATGAGTCTTCCTCTACGAGATCGTGCCTCCGTGTGGGCAAAGCTTCCTGCTTGCGAAATGGAGCCGCTCACAGTGTCAAGTCGCTGCGTTTGAGGATGAGGCTACGCGATTTCAAGGGTAGCAGGGTATTTTCACCGAATCACGTTAGGTTGAGGGAGCCACAGGACGCTTGTACCCAACGGAGCTTGCACGCACGCCAAGATTCCACCAACGGAGGTTGATGGAACAGAACAGATGAGATGGGGAAACCAAACGCCATGCCTGTTCAACTAACGGAAAAAAATAGAGTTGAGTTAACTTAACGCCGTTAGAGGAGATAACCAAACACACGCTACTTCCTCTTTGCTGCATTTTTTGGAAATTTGAAAATCTGAAAGAGTGCGTGCTCATTTTGATAACCGGACTACAACAAAAAGTGAATTTAGCTGTGGACATTTAGCGGCGATTTTATAATAACCTCCGCCGTTGATAAAGTCCCGACGGTTTTAGCGACGGTTCACTATAACCGCCGTAAATAGATAGGTGATAGAGGCAGTTGGACCAACAGTTTACTAAAACCGCCGTTAGATCCACTTAAATTTCAAATGTGTCCTGTATGCTCGAGACCCCCTCTTTTCCTTTCACTTTTCACTTTCCCCTGATTTCACTTCCCTATTTCTCCTCCGAAATCCCTAAACGTCTTTTGCCTCTCCATTCTTAATTGTGCACTGTTCTTCTTTTGAGTTCCCTCCTCGACCACAGTGTTGTTGTCCCTTTCCTACGTGTGTGCATGCTTTGTGTTCTCCGACCACCGGTGCCTGGCTACGTGCATGGGTGCAAGGAACCATCCTTGTTTGCTCCCTTGACCTTGCAAGGTATGACTATCCCTTTATTAAAAACCAAGAATCAAGAATGAGGCACTTCTCTATCCCATTATTTCAATATTAATCAACCATCATTCACAACAATCTATACCAATCGTTTCCGTGCTACAGACTCCAACACGTTCTAAGGACCGCCGCGGAACCAAGCCCCCTATCCTACCACTCATCGATCTCTTAAAGTCCTATAAGCAAACTGGGTCTCTTAAACATGCAAATTGCATTCACGGGCATGTTTTGAAATTGGGTTTTGGTGACCGTGACTCGTTGGTGTTATTGAACCATGTGGCCCACGTGTACTCCAAGTGTAACCACTATATGCTACTCACAGGGTGTTTGATGGAATGTCCCACAGAAACGTGTTTTCTTGGACCGTTATGTGACATTAGCAAGTTTCTTCAAGGCTGTTGGGCAGTTAGGTAACATTAGCAAGTTTCTTCAAGGAGATAAAATAGAAGGACAAGAAGTGTCATTCAAGGGACCTGCATCCGTCATTCATTTTGTTACGGGTTCCATTAGATTGAGGAAGGACCTTAATATGATTTACTATGAAATTTCTTCCTTTCAGCCGATGGAAATTTATGTTGATGATGAGGCCAAGTTAACCCTTTATGGACTTGTGCAAGTAGGCTTTTTGAAATTTCTTTTCATTATTAATTTGGTCCTTTAATATAATGTGTGATCTGTATGCCTTACATTGATGATTGACATGGCAGCACTACATCAAATTGAAAGAGGAAAAAAAAATGATCTTCTTGATGCCCTGGACTTCAATCAGTTGTTATCTTTGTGAAAAGTGTTAGCAGAGCAGCCGAGCTGGATAAATTGCTTGTTCAGTGCAGCTTTCCATCTATATGTATTCATTTTGGCATGTCAAAGGAAGAAAGGTATGTTTCGATGATTAAATCCTTCATCAATTCTTTTGTCTCGTTTTATTTCATTGTTTATTTTAAAACTTCCTTGTAACATTTTTTATATTTTTTTTAGAGATATCAGTGCTTTATGGAGTGGATGTAAACATAATTGATATGTTGTTCCTTTTTTGTTGAAGAATTTAACTTGATGTTAAATAAGTGTTGTTAAAGTATACCCAAAAGTGAAATACTGTTAAATCAGTAAAGTACCGTTCTGGAAACTAGATTAATTAAGTAGCAGATTACAGGAATATCTATTGTCACTCTCAGGTCTGTCGTCACTCTTATTCAAATATTTTTTTTATCTAAAATACTCTTTCTTTTGATGTTGATAATCTCAACAATGTAGCGATTTCTCTATGTCTAATTAATTGCTTCATTTAGTGACCAAATTTTTTTAAAAATTTTAACGATGGCATGAAGATACGATTTTGTATTACCCATCTTGGAGCATGGTTCATTGGTTATTTTCTTCGATTAGAGTTTAGTCATATTATATACACTCTCCAAATTGTTTATTCATTCTTGTCTTAAGTAGACATTATGCAGTACTTTACACTAAAGGCAACTTTTTGCTTTGTGTAAATTTTATATATCGTAATCTCAACATACTAGTTTATATGGCATGTCTCTTTCTCATTTATTTAAGTTTTACTTTCCTTGAATGTATTTGGTATTTCATAGATATTTACAAGTTAATTGAAGTTTCTATCCCCTATTCTGTGAAAGAATGGTGATTGTGAAGAACATAAAATCGATTAGCATGCTTTGTAACATAATAAGTAATAGTTTTTGGTTGTGAAGAAGTTGATAAATTTATGTTGTGTTTTATGTAGGGTTGTGGAATATAAGCTTTGATCAAATTTTCAAATGACCCATGGGATTCGTCTTCTTATTTTGCTCTCATTCTCATTAAGATGTGAGTCATGGGGTTGATTTTCATCATCTAAAGAGACACCCTCTAGAGACAAGTCTTATTACAATGAAGGCAATTTTAAAGGTTCTAGTGCTGAATTCTCAATTAAGGCCTTCAACGACCAAAAGGGAATGAAATTAGTAGATAATGCCAAGAAGAAAATGATTGGTTCAAACACGTGCTGGCAAAGTGCTTATCAACATCTTTTTGCTGGGTGTTCTGAAATTTGGTTACTGAGGATAAGAGGTCTAGATTTGAGTGAGACTTGCTTTCATAATTGGTACATTCTTATTCAGACTTGAGTATAATCAGATTTGCTTTCATAATAGTGTTTATATGTTATTTTTTTCATTACCTTATTCAGACTTGAGTATAATCAGATTTTCTTTCATAATTGGACATTCTTCTTGGGATTTGAATCCTGGTTTTGTCACTATGAAAGCAATCAAGCATCAAGACACTTTATCTTATCATGATATAGAGTCATTCTTCATAGACGAATAAAAGAAAATGAAATGAAATAAAAGACGGATTTTTTTCTTCATGTTGTGGGAGAACATTTTGTATGTATGTATTTACTTGTAGAGGACTGTGTTTTTATTATGTTTTTATTGTTTTCTTGAAATTAACATAAACAACAATAAAATATTAAAGGTTACTTTGATGGCTGCAGGGGTTGGCAACCTCTCCTACCCCAGTTTCAATTACAGGGCAAGAAGAACCCACCATTTAGTTTTTGCTTCTATGCACACATTAGATCTCAAGGTACTTCTCTGTTTAGTAGTAATTGTTGTGTTTTCTAGGATTTGGTTACTTCACTTCAGAAAATGATCTTGATTGCTGTAAAGTTTTGTATAAAGGCCTTGTAAAAAATATTGGAGGGGGGTAATACGAAGCATGCTAACAAAAAGGATTTACTACTTTGTTGGCCATCTGTTACAGCTGCTCAATGTCTTTGGATTTCCTATGTTTCATGATCAGGTGGTAGTGGATATGCAAGGTATGTTTCATTATATACCCCACAATGATCATGTGATCTTGCTCACACTATTTAATTTTATATACATCCAATGCTACTAATAATAATTTTGAAGAGGACAAATTTTTTACATAATTTAATCAAAAGCTCAATGTGTAGATCATACACAAGATTAATACTTAATCGATATCTGAATTCAATTCTGTGCACAGGATAAATTACACCTTATCCCCATATGGTTAACTTATTTATTAGAGAAAAAACTGTTATGCACCATAACAAAAGCATTAGAAGCTGTTGTTAAATTTATACCTACTCCACTAGCTTTTAGCGACATTAACAACACTTGATGAAAAAATAAGTAGTCAAAATATATATTAATAGATAGCAAAAAAATAAGTAGTCAAAATATATATTAACAGTTGTTAGTTTATACCTACTCCACTAAATAGATCCTAATTATATATTAATAGATAGGACTAGGAAATATCTCACTGAAAGTAAATTATGAGTTAGTGATTTTAAAATAATTTAATGGAACTTAGCTACTTTTATTCTATATACCAAAACAAAATAAAGTTTTACCAAGTATAGTTTGGTTAAAATCATTCTAATTCAATAAGTTATAAAAAAATTATAAATTATTTTTAAATTTATAAACTATAAACTAAAAAATCATTACTAAATAAAATTTATTGAAAAAATTAACCCAACTATAATATGGATATTTATGTATTTTTTTCTACAAATTCTTCTATTATTTCAAAAAGTAACAAATAAAAAATATATTGTCTTAAAAACAAAATATAAAAAGCATCTTAAATTAATAAGGAGAAGGATACACACTTCTCATTTCTTATTTTCTTTTCATAATAATTATTAGATGTTTTCTTTCCTTTTTTCCTTATTGTCTCTTTTCCTCCTCCTTGTATTAATTATTGACGAGTTTCTTTTTGTTGCATATTCAAACCTTTGTATTGATTAACGATGATGAAGAAACATATTTTATGCACTTCTTGCAGAATTAAATTACCCACAGCTCTTCTTTACCAAAACTTTTAGCACTGCCCGTGTTTATTGCAAAAACCTATATTATTGATTTCTACTTACAAATTTTAATGAGTTTTTTTTCTTCATTACAGGTTTATGTATCTCATGGGAGACATCCCTTTACAAAAAATGGTGAGAATTATATTTAGTGCAGTATATGCCTTTAACTTTCTGTAAATAGTCCCAATACAACACTAATACTAATTAATTTCTGTATAAGGCTCCTTGTTAAAATACCTAATATAGAAGAGAAAAGAAACTGTTATTTTGGTGTGTTTTAGGGTGCTGAGAAAATTACACGCCAAGAAATGTGTTTTGCATACATTTGACTTATTAATTTTGTTATGAGGTGGTCCTGAAAGGTTTTGTATCTTATAAATGCCTTTGAATTTAAGTGAAGTTATCACTTATCACTATGAAAATGTAATTGATACCTCTACCCTGACTGTTTCATAATTTTTGTTTAGGTGGCCTCAGTCTTCAATTCCCACCTTCAAAATCTTAGCAGTTGAATGTTTGCACAGGGTCCAGATTAGGGAACAAATTTTACTAGTGAGGTTTGTCCTATCAGCATAAAAAAAACTTTTTAATGTCCCCTGCTAAAAGTTTCACTTTTGATTGTTGATTTTGTTCTGAATTTTGGAAGAAAGTGTGAAGGTTTTGTGGCCTCTGTCCATGAGGGAAGCTATAGTGCACTATCATCTGTTTGAGTACTTTCAGGATGACTTAATTATTGTTCTTACAAATTCGGTAATTTATGCTTTTTTTTGCTTTTAGAGAAAGTTAATTTTTTACCATATCAATGCTTTAGGACTGTAGATTCTTTTTAGATATTAGCCATTCAATGAAAATCTGTTTTTGATAATCTGAATCTGCCTAATGAGATAACTAATTCTTTAATAAATAAAAATAAGTTGAAAGTAAATGTAATAGTGCATATTTTTGCACCCTAAATATTGTCAAACCATCTACTTGGATTCTTTAATTATCATTAGAATATTGGTATTATTTTATTTCTGTTATCAAAGTTACTCTTGTTAGAAGGAAAAATGGGTTACGCAGAAAAAAGAGGATAAGATGATATCTCTTAAACACATACACGTGAGAATTTCAAACACATCGAATTGGATTCTTTAATTTTTATTACACCAATTTAGTGTAGGATTGCTTTGTGAACTCAGCCTATGTTTTCAAAGCGGGATTAATTTGATTTGTCATTTTTTGCTTCATCTGTAAAAGTAAAGCATCCTTGTATTTTATATCTTCTTTTGACAAACAGGTCCCTAATTATGTTGTAGACTGTAGCATCTATGAGGCATGATAAAGAAGAATTCAGCAAGGCCATGGAGGACTCATTATATGTTAGAATTCGTGAAGAGCATAAGCAAGTTGCCCCAGTTCTCCCTTCAGAAGATCTTGTTAAAAGTGCACAAGGTTGGGTTGAAGACATATCCAAGGAAGACGAAAACCATCAATATGCAAACAAACTCCTGTCAATGGAAATGAATACAGAAGTAGTAGATAATAGCAAAGCATTTGGTGAGATTGTAGAAGTAGATAAGGAAGAAATCGTATGAAGTGAGAAGGAGGAGGACAATGAGGAAGTAAATGACATTCTAAATAAGGAAGTTGATGCAAATGGACTAATGGGCAACAGAAGTGTATATATCAAATCAGAGGTAGAACAGGCTCTAAAAACTTTAGATAAGGCCATTTCATTGGTTCAGGAACACCGATATCATTCCAGGGTGGCCTCTCCTAGCTTTCGTGGTGAAGAGTCCCTTTGTATGGAGAAAGATGGTAGGGTTGATTCACATTCCTCAAAACTCCAAATAAGTTCCATAAATAAGGTTAGTGTTGAAGTCCCAAATGAAGATATTCTAGAGGGGACTTTGCAATACGCCCCAGGCACCAACTCTGACATCCAAAACCCAAGGTGATTGCATTACTGCTTCTATGGTTAATGGTTGTTTATACTTTATAGGAATAAATGAGTATATGTCACTTTGTTTCCTTCCATATGGTTTGTTTCATTGTTTGAAAATGGGGATGTTGTTGATCAATTTTCCTTAAAATGTTGTTGTTTACTCAGGCATACAGGAACAAATCCTAACTTACTGGGAAGTAAATTCTAACAAAGTAGTACCAAGTTTATCAAAGCAAAATATCTCAAGACCTATTGAGGTAATCAAGGTTGCTTTATATTCTTTAGAAAATGGAGAAATTCTGGACCAAACAATAACCAGTGATAAGCTATTGAGCACCCTTTCGGTCCAAGATGTGCCTTTAGATCATGCAGATAAGTTAAGCAGAGAGAAAAAACTAAACACCATTGTACCTCAAGGTAAGAAGACTTCAGATTTATCAAAGAAGTTAAGCAAGCAAAAAAGATATTTGTGTGTTTGTTTTTGGACTAGCTCTTTATGAGCTTATTTCTACAAAGAATGGTTTTCTGAAGATAAGGGAATCTGTTGCTGAATCAAAAGGCCTTGTAGCATTGGTGAGTCAGAATACTCCTTCAATGTATTTTTATTACATTTTACGTGTAGCTTGTGTTTTGACTTGGGATCTCCTTTACATTTTCTGCAGTGCCATAGTGGATATTCTTTTGGAGCAATCCTTTATTGCTACGATGATATGAGTGATAGACACCGTAATCTGTTCTGCAGAACATGCCAATTTAGCTAGCATTTAAGATTTATCTAGTATCATAGATAGATAGTTCAATGTAATTGCATGTGTTTATTGGATTTCATTTACTGTATTTTATGTAGCCGCTACGTTCTTTTCATGACCACGTTAGAGTTTTAGTTTTATATTATATTGACTATATATATATATATATATATATATATATATATATATATATATATATATGAGTGTATTGATTTATAGCTGTATAACTTTATGGATACTAATTACATGTAATTCAGTTAAGATCTATCGACTTTAATATTATATATAATTGTTATTGAGTATATTTATCTTGTAATTATATTTTTACAAATTTAGTTTATCCTATTTGTGTATTGATAATCAAATTAATTTGTCTATTGTATATTATTTTTATATAGATAAAAGTCATTAATATATAAAATATTAATATGCAATTGTTGCGTTAAAAAACTAATGGATATAAAAGTAATTTGTTACGAGGAAAATCTGGTTTTCTATTTAAAATAAACTAAAACTTTTAATGCTGGTTTTAGTTGTGGTTAGATATTTTAGTTTTTTACGGTGGTTGAACCGCAGGTAAATACCAGTTAGATCATTTTAGTTTTTTGCGACAGTTATAACTGCTGGTAAATACCAAATGATGGTTTATCCTGTGGTTGTAACATACAGCGGCGGTATTCCAGCAGTTGTAATAAACCGTCGCTAATTTCCTAGCGGCGGTTTTCAAACCGTCGTAAACATCATTTAGGTGCGGTTTAAACCGCCAGAAATTGCCAAAATAACCACCACTAAAAGCCAGTTTTATTGTAGCAATTACCTTGATGTGTAATCGATTACTTCCTGAACATAAGTGAATCTTTTTAAACATGTTTTATTGCATGATGGCTTTAATTAGGATTTATGATGCCTAATTCTCTTCTGATATGGAAAACTTGTTCTTTAGGCAGAGGTTTTGTGAAGATGTCAACTAATTGCTTTGAGGTTTCAACCAATTTTAGTGTGCAGTCCCCTTTTTGTACATGATCTTTAAGGAAGTGGTGTCTTATTTCGATGTGCTTGGTTCTTGAGTGCTGCACTAGGTTCTTGGAGAGATTAATGGCACTTGTGTTGTCATATTTGATAGGAATATTTTCTAGGGTTATACCATAGTCAAGGAGTTGTTGCTTCATTCATAAAATTTGGGCACAATAATTGCCTGCAACAATGTACTCTACTTTGGCAGTGGATAAGGTAACACTATTCTATTTTTTGCTATTCAAGGATACTAATGTAGAACCTATGAGATGACATATTCCACTAGTGCTTTTTCTATCGGTTCTACACCCAACGGAGTCTGAATCAGAGTAACCTATTAGGCTGCATGGCGTTCCTCTAGGATACCACAGTCCTAATTGTATAGTTCCTAACAAATATCTCATTATTCTCTTTACAGCCTTAAGATGTGATTCTTTAGGGTTTACTTGATATCTAGCACAGAAGCATACAGAGAACATGATGTCAGGTCTACTTGCTGAAAGATAAAGGAGAATCTGATCATACCTCTATATAGCTTTACTTCCATGGATTTTCCATTTTCATCTTTTTCTAAGTAGCAAGCTCTGCTCATAGGTGTTGCTATGGGATTAGCGTTGCTTATTCCAAATTTTGCTAGCAGTTCTTTGCAACACTTAGCTTGATTGATGAAGATCCTATCATTTGTTTGTTTTATTTGTAAGCCAAGGAAGAAATTTAATTTTCGCATATAAGACATTTCAAATTCTCTTTTCATGATTTTTGAGAAGTTGTTACACAAGGATTCATTAATGGCATCAAAAATAATATCATCAACGTATATTCGTACTAATAGAATATCATGTTTGTCCCTTTTAATGAATAATGTATTGTCAACCTTTCCTCTAGAGAATTTGTTATCCAAAAGGTATGTACTTAGGCATTCATACCATGCCTGGGTGCTTGTTTTAGACCATACAGAGCATTTTTTAGTTTGAAAACATGATTGGTCAATTTTGGATCCTCAAATCCAAGGGGTTGATCTACATATAGTTCCTTTGGGATGTATCCATTTAAGAAAGAACTTTTGACATCCATCTCATAAAGCTTGAAGTTCATTATGGAAGCAAAGGAAAGCAGCATTCTAATAGCTTCTAATCGGGCTACTGAGGCATATGTTTCCTCATAGTCAATTCCCTCTTCTTGGTTATACCCTTTAGCCACTAGTCTTGCTTTGTTGCATACCATTATTCCATTTTCATCTAACTTATTTCTGATTACCCATTTTGTTCCTCTGATTGGATGATCCCTGGGTCTAGCTACTAGTTCCCAAACCTTATTTCTCTCGGATTGATTAAGCTCTTCTTGCATGGAAATTATCTAATGTTCATCAATAATAGCTTCATCTATATCCTTAGGTTCGATTAATGAGACAAAGGTGACGTGTATATTTTTACAGTCGTGATTCCGTCAAATTAATACATTAAAATTAATTAATGTAGTACTAGGATGTCAACCTAGGTCGTTCTCTCAAGAATCAACACAAAAATTTAGGAAAAATCAAATCTTAAACTAATTTTTAACAATTAAAAATTAAAAACTCAACAACTAAAATTTTTTTACAAACAAAAGTTCAACAAGCATACAATTAAAGGGGGGGGTGTTTGTTTGATTGTCACAGAAATTTTAAACAGAATACAAAATACAAGATGAGTGTAGAACAATTAAATAACAAACAATTGATTTTCTTGGAGTATTGTAATTTATTTTATCCTTGGATTTGAAAAGATTTCTATACACTTCCTTACTGTCAATTCCTTAGTTCAATTTGAATTAATCAACTAAGCGTGTTTTAATTCATAATTCCTTTACTTTCATTCAATTAAAAATGAAGATTTTAATCAAGAATCCTAATTAAGCAAAAGGAGTTAAGATTTTAAATTCTAGGAATTATTGAACATATATAGAAACATCGCCTACATACATAATCTAACTTCAACGTTATGGAATTAAGCAAACCACAACTATTAAGATTGATTTTGAAATATTCATTAAGCATGTATATTTCTTAATCTATCTTAATATAATTTTTTTATTTAATTCCAACTGTATAATTAAATTGATTAAGCATACAACTTAATTAAACAGAATAGACATTAAATAATTGAGCTAGAATTATGAAGAGTTTAACAACAAAGAAATATATTAAAAATCAAAACCTCAAAAATAACATTACATTAACCTCCAAGAAAATCAATCTAAGGGTTTTAGCCCTCCATAGTTAAAACAAATTAAAAACCGAACCCGGAATGAAGTTCTCTCGAATTCTTCCTCTGTTTCTCCTACTGCCGTCCACTGTTTCTGCCTCTAAAAATTCCTCTGACTCCTTCTCTCTACAGATGATTTTCATTGAGTACTAAGCTCCCTATTTATAGCAATTCAAGGCTGATTTTTCTCATTAAAAATCAGCCCATTAAATGTCCACTAAGCTTCCTTGTTGGCCATTATTTCACACCATTAGAACATGCCAAATTGCTTTCCAAAACTGTGAGAGTGCTACACTTGGTGGAGTTTCTCTTTTTAATTCTTTAATGTAATAAAGTGGAAAACATTGAGGGTATTTCTTTTGGAATTTCTTGCTGTCCAGCTCCAATTTCCATTGCTGTTTGGTGTCAAATTTCTGCTGCCAACAACAAGCCTGTGCCAACAGCCATGTCATTCACGTTGAAAACTTCCTAATTGGCTTTTGTTTGCACATGAAAAATTGTCACATGGAATAAAGTGAGGTGTAGCTGTATCAATTAAAAATTTTGGCACTTTGAAGGTGTATTCACGTGGACCCATGGCTGAAAACATTGTCCATTTTTTCTCTTGCATTTACGTTGGAAACAAGGAGGGGGGCTGCACTTTTATTTATTAAATCAAAGTGTAATGGCCATGTATTCTTCTTGGTGCAGTCCGTGAGTGGCTGTTTTTCTACCATATAATTGCATAAAATAATGGTTCTTGGAGCATTGTTGACCATGACATGGAATGGAAGAAAGTGATAGCTTTTGCAAAATAAATTTTAGGCAAAGAACCTTGCACTTAGAAGCATTCCAACGTGAATATAAATTCCCATCAGTATTTGAAATTTTCGTTGGCACTCTTGGGAGAAAGTAGGAGTTTATTTTGTTTATTTTAGAAACATGGATAAGACTTAAACAATTTCACATTAATATACTTGTCAAGAAAAAGTAATTAATGTGAATTTGTACTTGGAGGAGAGTAATTTATTTACAAAGTAATCATGAAGCTTCCAATAATTTGATAGCCTGTAAAATAAAATAAAATCAAATTAAACTTAGTTAATTCAATAAATTTTATTTTAGGACTAAACATTCATGAAAGCTTAATTTATTTTAAACATACTAATTATCACAAACAGAAACAGTAGAAATTAGAAACAACAATCACTAGTAAACAGTAACAGTCAAAGAAAACAGAAATCACAAAATACAACACTCAATAGTAACAGTAAAAAAAATAGAAAACAGTGATCACTAGCAAGTAGTGAGATAAAAATTGAAAATGGAGACTACTGACAAACTACGCTAAAACACAGTTATTATAATTTAACAGTAGATAAAACAGACAAACATAGTAAGTAATTAGACGCATCACACATTAACTTAAATGGGGCTGTCCAATCAGGTGCTTGGATTATTGGGGTAGTGGTCAATGCTTGCTTGAGGCAATTAAAAGCCTCCTTACACTTTTCATCAAAATCAAATACCACATCCTTTTGAAGCAGACTGGATAGTGGCCTAGCCTTCTTGCTGAAATCCTTTATGAATCTTCTGTAGAATCCTGCATGGCCAAGAAAAGAACGAACCTCTCAAACACAAGAAGGGTAAGGCAAATGTGATATAACTTCTATCTTGGCAGGATCTACCTCAATTCCTTTCTCAGAGATTACATGCCCTAAAACTATTCCTTGTTTTACCATAAAATGATATTTTTCATAGTTCAAGATAAGGTTAGTTTCAATACATCATTTTAAAATTTTATCCAAACTATCAAGGCATGCATTAAATGAAGATCCATAGACAGTAAAATCATCCATAAACACCTCTATGCAATTTTCAATGAAATCATGAAAAATACTTATCATGCATCTTTGGAAAGTTCTAGGAGCATTGCATAGGCCAAATGGCATTCTCCTATAAGCAAATGTGCCAAAGGGACAGGTGAATGTGGTCTTTTCTTGATCCTCAGGTGCAATATGAATTTGAAAATATCCAGAGAATCCATCAAGAAAACAGTAGTGAGATTTACCTGTAAGACGCTCAAGCATTTGATCAATGAAGGGTAAAGGGAAATGGTCCTTCTTTGTTGCTTGGTTTAGTCTCCTGTAGTCAATACAGACTCTCCAACTATTTTGCACTCTGGTAGGGATTAATTCATCCTTTTCATTTTTAACAACTGTGATCCCTGTTTTCTTAGGAACCACTTGAATCGGACTCACCCATCGGCTATCAGAGATAGGATAAATGATTCCTGCTTGTAGAAGCTTGGTAATCTCCTTCTTAACCACATCAAGGATTACAGGGTTGAGTCTCCTTTGAGGCTGTCTCATTGCTTTAGTATTTTCCTCCAGAAATATCCTATGCATGCACATGGATGGGCTAATTCCAGGTATGTCTGCCAATGTCCATCCTATAGCCTTCTTATGTTTTTTCAATACCTGTAACAATTTTTCTTCTTGATTTTCATCAAGAGAAGTGGAAATTATCACCGGGAGCTGTTCATCATCCCCTAAGTATACATACTTGAGGTTCTCAGGTAGGGGTTTCAATTCTAACTTAGGTGCCTGCAAAACAGATGAAACTAACAAAGTAGATTTTGATTCCGCTACTTGCACCTCAAAAATATTGTTAGAATTTTCTTGAAATCCTGCATTCAGCTCTTTATGGTTAACAGGTATATCTAAAGACTCTAAATCAGAAATTATGTATTTATCAATTTCAGCACAAATATCATAACTTCCAGAATCATTGCATGCAAAACATTTGTTTGAATCATGTATGCATTCCAAATCAATATTAGAAAAATGTTCAAAAACTAGTTCATCAATAATGTCAATTTGGAAAATAGAATGATTTTCAGATGGGTATTTCATGGCATCAAGAATATTTAATTGAACTCTTGTGTCACCAAATTCCATAGAGAGAGTTCCAGAATGAACATCTATTTTGGTTCGAGCTGTTTTCAAAAATGGTCTTCCCAAAATGATAGGAACAGGAATTTGAGGCATACCTTCTTCCATATCAAGTACGAAAAAGTCAGCAGGGAAAACAAGTTGTTCTACCTGAACCAAAACATCTTCTATAACTCCAGCAGGGTAAGCAGTGCTCCTATTGGCTAGCTGAATTAATACACCAGTAGGTTGTAAATTTCCAAGAGACAAAGATTTAAAAACAGACATAGGCATAACATTTATTGAAGCTCCTAAATCTAACATGCAATTTTTAAATTTGTTATTGCCTATGATACAGGGTATAGAAAACGTACCTGGATCTTTGCATTTCTCAGGGATATTTGAAATTTCCTTACCAAGCAATGTAGATACATTCCTTCCCATACTGATCCTTTCATTACCTTTGAGTCTCCTCTTGTGAGTACACAACTCTTTCAGAAATTTGGCATACTTAGGTATTTGCTTGATTGCATCAAGAAGAGGTATATTCACTTCCACTTTCCTAAAAGTATCCAAAATTTCTTTGTCCACTTCTTCCATCTTCTTACTTGGAATTGCTTTTGGTGGGAAAGGAAGAGGGATATGAGGTGGAATTTGGGGTGGTTGTATCTCAGATTTGCTTGAAGAGGGTACATCATTCTCAACTATTTCAGGCTCAGTTGTTTGTCTTTCAGATTCCTTGGGTATGGGTACTTCAAGGTTTTTACCTGATCTTAACTGAATTGCACTCATATTTCTTGGATTTGCAGCTGGTTGAGATGGTAATTTGTCAGAGTTTTGAGATTGTAACTGGCTTAATGATGAAGCCAATTGCCCTATTTGGTTGCTTAAACTCTGGATGGTAGCATCATTCCTCTGTTGATACTCCAAGTTTTATGTAGCCATTTGTTTCACCAGTTCTTCTAAAGAAGGGCCACTTGTAGATGGTTGAGGTATAGGTCTTTGGAAGGTTGGTGCATTGCTTTGAAATGGAGGTTGGGGATGAGGATTTTGTTGTTGGTTGCCCCATCTCAAGTTTGGATGGTTTCTCCAACCTGGATTGTATCTGTTGGTGGAAAGGTCATGGTTTTGTTGTTGTTGTGGTGGAGGTCTATCATGGTAGATATTAGCTGCATAGGCTTGGGGACTATTATTATCCTTTTCTTGTAGAGAAGGACAACAATCAGTGGGGTGCTCTTGTGAAGAGCAAATGCCATATACTTTAGCAGTCATGGATTTTTGATTTACTGCCAATTGTGTGACCAGAGTGGTGAGAGCATCAAGTTTGCTCTCCAATTTAATTCCAGATGAACTAGAATTGGAATCAAACATGGGTTTAAAAGAATCATTTCTCATACCAAATTGTTGAGAGTTAGATGCCATCTTTTCAATCAGGTTTCTTGCTTCAGCAGCAGTCATATCTCCTAAAGCTCCTCCACTTGCCGCATCAATCATGTTGCGATCAACATGGTGCAGACCTTCAAGAAGTACTGAAGAAGAAGTTGTTTAGAAATTTGGTGGTGAGGGAAACTTGCACAAAGTTTTTTAAATCTCTCCCAATACTCATAAAGACTTTCTCCAGAGAGTTGCCTAATGCCAGATATATCCTTATGGATTGCAGTTGTTCTAGAGGCAGGAAAGAATTTTTCCAAGAACATTTTATTCAAGTCATTCCAACTTGTGATTGATCTTGGAGCAAGGTAGTACAACCAATCCTTAGCAACACCCTCTAAAGAATGAGGAAACGCTTTAAGATAGACATAGTCTTCTTGAACGTTTTGGGGTTTCATTGTGGAGCACACAATGTGGAATTCTTTGAGGTGTTTGTGCGGATCTTCACCCGCAAGACCATGAAACTTAGGCAACAAGTGTATAAGTCCGGTCTTAAGTATAAAAGGGACATCCTCATCAGGATATTGAATACACAAACTTTCGTATGTGAATTCAGGTGCAGCTAGTTCTCTAAGAGTTCTTTCACAAGGTTCAGCCATATCAGAAAAACTAGCAGTAGTACTTTCAGCAGATTCAGAAAAGATACTATCACTATCAATATCAACAAAGTTATTATTAAATCTAGCTTCTCTAATTAACCTATGAAAAGTTTTATCAATTTCAGGATCAAATGAATATAAATGCTCAAAAGTTCTTCTAGTCATACATAGCATACAACAAGATATTTGATGATCATGAGCAATATATCATAAAAATCCTAAATCATGCAAAAGAAATAAAACAAACAATTTTTTTTTTCAATTTATAAAAAAAATTAATCTAAAACAAGAGTTTTCCTAAAGATCGTTGATCCCCGGCAACGGCGCCAAAATTTGACGTGTATATTTTTACAGTCGTGATTCCGTCAAATTAATACATTAAAATTAATTAATGTAGTACTAGGATGTCAACCTAGGTCGTTCTCTCAAGGATCAACACAAAAATTTAGGAAAAATTAAATCTTAAACTAATTTTTAACAATTAAAAATTAAAAACTCAACAACTAAAATTTTTTTACAAACAAAAGTTCAACAAGCATACAATTAAAGGGGGGGGTGTTTGTTTGATTGTCACAGAAATTTTAAACAGAATACAAAATACAAGATGAGTGTAGAACAATTAAATAACAAACAATTGATTTTCTTGGAGTATTGTAATTTATTTTATCCTTGGATTTGAAAAGATTTCTATACACTTCCTTACTGTCAATTCCTTAGTTTAATTTGAATTAATCAACTAAGCGTCTTTTAATTCATAATTCCTTTACTTTCATTCAATTAAAAATGAAAATTTTAATCAAGAATCCTAATTAAGCAAAAGGAGTCAAGATTTTAAATTCTAGGAATTATTGAACATATATAGAAACATCGCCTACATACATAATCTAGCTTCAACGTTATGGAATTAAGCAAACCACAACTATTAAGATTGATTTTGAAATATTCATTAAGCATGTATATTTCTTAATCTATCTTAATATAATTTTTTTAATTTAATTCCAACTGTATAATTAAATTGATTAAGCATACAACTTAATTAAACAGAATAGACATTAAATAATTAAGCTAGAATTATGAAGAGTTTAACAACAAGGAAATATATTAAAAATCAAAACCTCAAAAATAACATTACATTAACCTCCAAGAAAATCAATCTAAGGGTTTTAGCCCTCCATAGTTAAAACAAATTAAAAACTGAACCCGGAATGAAGTTCTCCCGAATTCTTTCTCTGTTTCTCCTACTGCTGTCCACTGTTTCTGCCTCTAAAAATTCCTCTGACTCCTTCTCTCTGCAGATGATTTTCATTGAGTACTAAGCTCCCTATTTATAGCAATTCAAGGCTGATTTTTCTCATTAAAAATCAGCCCATTAAATGTCCACTAAGCTTCCTTGTTGGCCATTATTTAGCACCATTAGAACATGCCAAATTGCTTTCCAAAACCGTGAGAGTGCTACACTTGGTGGAGTTTCTCTTTTTAATTCTTTAATGTAATAAAGTGGAAAACATTGAGGGCATTTCTTTTGGAATTTCTTGTTGTCCAGCTCTAATTTCCATTGCTGTTTGGTGTTAAATTTCTGTTGCCAACAGCAAGCCTGTGCCTACAACCATGTCATTCACGTTGAAAACTTCCTAATTGGCTTTTGTTTGCACATGAAAAATTGTCACATGGAATAAAGTGAGGTGTAGCTGTATCAATTAAAAATTTTGGCACTTTAAAGGTGTATTCACGTGGACCCATGGCTGAAAACATTGTCCATTTTTTCTCTTGCATTTACGTTGGAAACAAGGAGGGGGGCTGCACTTTTATTTATTAAATCAAAGTGTAATGGCCATGTATTCTTCTTGGTGCAGTCCGTGAGTGGCTATTTTTCTACCATATAATTGCATAAAATAATGGTTCTTGGAGCATTGTTGACCATGACATGGAATGGAAGAAAGTGATAGCTTTTGCAAAATAAATTTTAGGCAAAGAACCTTGCACTTAGAAGCATTCCAACGTGAATATAAATTCCCATCAGCATTTAAAATTTTCGTTGGCACTCTTGGGAGAAAGTAGGAGTTTATTTTGTTTATTTTAGAAACATGGATAAGACTTAAACAATTTCACATTAATATACTTGTCAAGAAAAAGTAATTAATGTGAATTTGTACTTGGAGGAGAGTAATTTATTTACAAAGTAATCATGAAGCTTCCAATAATTTGATAGCCTGTAAAATAAAATAAAATCAAATTAAACTTAGTTAATTCAATAAATTTTATTTTAGGACTAAACATTCATGAAAGCTTAATTTATTTTAAACATACTAATTATCACAAACAGAAACAGTAGAAATTAGAAACAACAATCACTAGTAAACAGTAACAGTCAAAGAAAACAGAAATCACAAAATACAACACTCAATAGTAACAGTAAAAAAAATAGAAAACAGTGATCACTAGCAAGTAGTGAGATAAAAATTAAAAATGGAGACTACTGACAAACTACGCTAAAACACAGTTATTATAATTTAACAGTAGATAAAACAGACAAACAGAGTAAGTAATTAAAGGTAAAAAGATATGTCATCAAAAGGCCATATTGCTACATGCATGTCTGAGAGAGTTTCTAGTAGTTACCCCTATTGAGATGTCTCCTATGATGTTATCGATGGGATGATTCTTTGAAAATCTCCATTCCTTTGGAAGTTCACTAAGTTGTGTATCGTCCTTGGGTTCATCTTCTTTAGCTTGATTTCATTTTGATCTTCTTGGATATTGGTCTTCTCCATTAATTCTAACAGGTCATCAATGGCTTCTTCTCTAGACTTTAGAGAGTTAGTTTCATCAAAAGCAACATGCACATATTCTTCTACATTCATGGTTATCTTGTTATATACCCTGAATGCCTTGCTGTTCAAGGAATATCCTAGAAAGATTCCTTCATCTGATCGGGCATCAAATTTCCCTAGACTTTCTTTTCCATTATTTAGAATAAAGCATTTACAACAAAAGATATGAAGATAAGAGATATTTGGTTTTCTACTTATATATAGCTCATAAGGAGTTTTCTTTAAAATAGGTCTAATTATGCTCTATTCATTATATAGCATGCAATATTCATAACATTAGCCCAGAAATGCTTAGGGACATTTAAATCATTCAGCATGGTTCTTGCCAGCTCTATGAGTGACCTATTTATCCTTTCTACAACTCCGTTATCTTCATATGTTACATGTTCGCTCTTCTTGGAAGTGATATGAGAGAATTTTGAGACGTCTCCTATCATATTCTTGGAGCACCCGCTGTCTACATACCATCCATATTTGAGTAGATCCTGCATCACAAATTAAGATTTATTCTTAGGTACCTAAATTTTTTTGAGTCCTTGGGAGTTAGATGTGGGTCTGGTAGCCTTGGGGACCCATATCATTTTTGTGCTACTGTAACCTTTTCTTCCATAATGGAAACAGGCAAAGAAATTTTTGTACAATTTTTGTTTCTTGTGAGAGTTATATCCCAGACCAGTTTTGTCAAACACACATCTTTGTTTTCCTAACAAGATATCCAGATTTTTTTTTACCAAGAGTAAATTTGGATAGATCATTTCTTATAGTACTAACTTCTAGTTCAAGATTTTGTTTTTCTGTTTTTACTGCTTCTAATTCTTGTCTTAAACCTAGGTTGGCTTTTTCTAATTCCATAATGGTTTTCTTAGAAGATTTAGCTATTTTTGCTAATCTAATGTATTCCTTATGTATCTCATTGAAAGCATCTTGCAGTTCATCAAATGAGGGTTCATAGTTTAAGTCGGTTGCCTCATTGTTGTTTTAATCTTCTTTAGCCATAAGGCAGAGGTTGACCTCCTCTCTTTCTGATTCGCTAGAAGAGTCTATGTCATTGTCATCCCAGGTGATATATGCCTTTTAGGGTTCTTGTCTCTAGGTTCTTTCTTTCCAAACTTTTCAGTCTTCTTCTTGTATACCGGGCAATCTATCTTCATATGTCCAGGATGTAACATCCCAAATTTTGAAATAAATGATTAAATAAAGCAGAATAAATATAAAATAATTATAGGTGAGTTGCTTAATGTTCCAAAATATTGGAAATAATTAAATTAATATTTTTGAGAATTATTCATAATTTATTGAGGCTTTATGAGCTGAAAGTATGCCCGATTAAAATATGGGTATCGGACCAAGTATCTCCGATTGAGGTGCCATTGATCAGGGCTGTTAAGAATATTATTGGGAGTCCGAATATGTATTTGGAATAATTTTTAGATAGGGTATTGAGCCCAAACAAAGATCCTATTTGTCATAAAACGGTGAAATTTTAATAAGAAGCCAAACATTAAAACACAAACTCTCTTTTCCTCTCTTTATTTCACATGGGCTCTCTATCTTCTTTGGTAAACACATTTCATTTATTATTCTTCTTCTTCTTCTTCTTCTTCTTCTTCTTCTTCTTCTTCTTCTTCTTCTTCTTCTTCATTTCTTCTTTTTCTCCTTCCAAAAAACCTAAGCAAAATGGTGGTGCCTCCTTTCCCTTCTATTTTCATTTTCCCTATTGGCAAAGGAGGAGCTTGAAGCTTGGAGCTCTCTTCTCCTTCTTCTCCCTCAATTTCGTGTGGCTCTCCCCCTCTCTTGGAGACTCTCTCATTTTTTCTCTTAAGGTAAGCTCCTTATCATTTCTCAAGAGTATAAGCCCTAGGTTTTGGGTTTTTAAGGTTTGAGTCAGCATTTATGTGTATGGGTTGTTGGGAGAAGCATTTAATAAGGAAACCCTAAGGTGGGTGGTCTTAAATACAAGCTTGATGGACCATTGATGGAGTACATGAAATTAATGCTTGAAATGGTAGAAGATGATGTTCAATTATGATGGTTGTTGGGTTTTTGGTGAAACCCTAACTTGTGAAAATTGGGGAAAATGATTAATGTTGATTGGAAGGTGATTTAATGAGGAATTGTATGATATTGAATGGTGGGTATGAGTAAATGTGTTAGGAGAGTAGTTATTGATGATGGTTGATAGCATTGAAGAGAGTAGGTGGCCATTAATGGTGATTGATGGCCATTGGTAGGTAAACCCATTGATGGGTATGGTTATAAATGCATAAAAATGAACTTCAATGCCTAACCCATGGTGGTTGATGTGTGATTAATAAAATAGAGAATGGCTTGATAATGATAATGTTGTAGACACCAAATGTTAGATTAGAATATGTGAATCTTGGAGATCTTGAGTAGAAAATAATGACATGTGCCTTGTGAAATGTAGGACCCATTCTAAATGATGAGGCGAGAATGTTGTATCGCTCAAAATTCTTCTCTTGAGGTAGGAGAGGAGTTTTATATTCTAAATGCATGAATTGAGTGGTGTTTGATTGTCATATGTGACAATATACATGTTTGCCTTGTTTGAGTGGAAATGATGAATTGTGGCTGACAAACATGATGATGATGATTGGCAACATGTAATGTGCATTTGGAATATTTATGGTATGCTAAATGGTGATGTTGAATTGTTTGGCTAGTGCAATGCCTTGATGATGATGTGATTGTATTGTGTTCTCCATGAATGTTGAATGGTTATTATCCATGATAAATGAGAATGAATATGGATGATTAGCATGCCTTAATTTATTGATTGTTGATTTTTCAGCATTGATGATGAAGATTGTATAGCCTTTGTGATTAATACAAGATGAACTTGTATTGTGATTCATGAAAGTGTTGAGATGCTATGTTGAAAATGTATAACAATGGATGATTGATTAAAATAAAACCCACCAAGAGTTTGAGTGGTGATGTTGGTGAAGGTGATGATTGATGAGTGGCATAGTTAGGATGCACAATTGTGAGAATGCATTATGATTTGCATTGCATTGTATCCATGGCATACTATAAAGCCGTCGACGCTGGAATATTAGGGGATTCCCCCGGCCGGCCCAGTGGGAGCATGATTCGATGCACGAGTATACTTATTTTCCCCTATGACTCGGAGTGTAAGTCAAGAAGCTGCCCATGTATAGCTACGGGGAGCTGCATGTGGCCGACCCTGTGGGGGGTGGCTCTTTGATGAGCAAGCGTCCCCGGTGGTCCTATGGATCACAACCGCCATGGTATGAATCATGGCCGGCCCGCAACACCTCTATATTGATTATGGTGGTTATCGTGGTCATAGTGTAAATGGCCAGGTGTTGCAAGATAGGTGATGTGGTTTGGTACCAGTAAAACATAATGATATGTATACAATTGATGATATATGTGTACACATTTTTCTACTGGAGTAGGGGTACAGTTATACGACCATACTTGACCCACAAATTGGTGTTTATTCCCACAGTCAGATCCGCAATTGATAAATTACTCCATTGTGCATGTGCATTAGCTTAAGAGCATTTGCATGTAGCAAGGAGGTATGCCAAAGGTGATGAGAAATGGTGTTGGTTGTGATTGGGTGAGAAAATACCTAAAGACAACATAGAAGATATGAATACAAATACATATATTGTGTATGGTGACTTTATATGTGATAGCCCAATATGATGAGGGGTTCGATTGTGTGTATGCATATATACTTTGTTATGATTTATAGGGATGATTGGATTATGTGTATGCTGGTGAGACGTTGACAATTATGATGAAGAATGATATGTTGATGCAAAGTATACATAATGTTGAATGCATATGCACACAATCACATTGTATTCATTTTTATCTTTTGGAATGTATAACTGACTCTCCCATGTTGTCTATTTTTAGCTTTGTGATGCAGGACATTCATGGGAGAGAGATTAAATCTTTTGGAAATATGCATTTTAATGATAGAGGTAAATTAGTGTATAGGAAGTGCCTTGGCCGGTGAGTATTATCTTTGTATAGCATATGATGGATGGTGTATGCTTAATATGTATTTGGATTGGTGTATATTCAATTTGGAGGTCATAGGTGAAAATTGGACCCTACATGTATGGCTAATTTTTGATTATGACCTAGAAAATGTATGATGCTAGTTATGGGCTGAAATTATTACTCAAGTGATGAATGGATGATGTTAAATTATGAAACACAATGTTTTATAAAGTGTATGTAATGTTGTGTTTTTGATGTTCATGCCTATTCGAGGAACCAATAGGGTCAAATTGTGTTTTATGTGGTTTTAATGGCATGTTATGACTCTAATAGCTTAAATTCATGATTTGTGACTTGTAGAAATTGGAATAGACCAATTCCATTGAGAATAGGTCCTTGAAATGCACAAAAATACTCAAAATAAGTGAGACGTATTTATGCGTATAACTCCCTCGTTTTTGGGAAATTTTAAGTGCGGCCGGCGGCCACACATCACAAATGATGTATACAAGTTAGTGTCAAAATTTGATAGGCGTTGGAACTCATGAAAAATTTAGAGAGGTTAGAAGTTGAAAAACCAAATTTTTCTGCATAATTTCTGAGGTGAATCGATTCAACACAGTGCTTGAATCGATTCAAACGTCTCTGTTTTCACTGTCCATGAATTCCAGAATAGCTTGAATCGATTCACACCTGGGCTTGAATCGATTCATCCTTCTCTATTTTTATTGTTCCTGGCTTGATCATTCATGTGAATCGATTTAAGGCATGGGGAATTGATTCATGGGGTACCTGATTCACTTGTTTTGGTATTTTCACTTGCATGAATCGATTCACACTCTTGGGGATCGATTCATTGCAGTGATTCATGAAAAATTACATATTTTTAGGTGTTGTTTGGCATCAAATGGACTTGGTACCTTTCTATACTTGTTTTAAACACTTCCTTGACATAAATTAACATTCTTTTTAAGTGTTCTTGATGATTTCACTCAATTAATCCATACTTCTGAATCAAGTATCAAGTTCCGCTATTTATTAAATCTCATACCTTCTCATATCTTCATATATGAGTTAGGTCTTCAAATAGATCCGGGGTTGACTTCTTAAAATAAAATTATGGCGTTCTTTATCCACCTTTCAAGATTTAAAAACGTGAAAAATTTACCCTCATTTTTGGGGCATCTCACAGGTTGATTGCATTCAAAGCATCTGGGAGCATTTGAGCTTTCATTGTTTCTCTTGAAGTTTCTCTTTGGAAGAAAGTTCGATTTTCTTGCTCTTTTTTTGAGGAATCAGTTAAACTTTTTGATGAATAAGCCATGTTCATCATCATTCAGGCTTTCTTCATCACTTTCTTCAGCATCGTCTTCCTCGTTAAATAAGGATGTTACCTTAAAAGCTATTCCCTTATTCTTTTTGTCATTTTCCTCATGTTGGTTTAGTCTGGATAGTTCCATCGCATGTTCTTGTAGCTTTCCAAAGAGAGAGGCTAGCGTTAGGCTTGAAAGATCTTTTGATTCTGCTATAGCTGTCACTTTGGGTTGCCACTGTCTGTTTAGGCATCTCAGCACTTTGTTGATTAGATCTTTGTTTGAGATAACCTTTCCAAGAGATGCAAGGTGATTCACAATGTGTGTAAATCATTTTTGCATATCCTTAATATTCTCATTTGCATTTATCCTGAATAGCTCATACTCTTGTGAAAGTGTATTGATTCTTGATCTTTTCACTTGGTTGGTTCCTTCATGAGTGACCTCTAATGTATCCCAGCTCTCCTTTCCGGTTTAGCAATTGGAGATCCTGAAATATTCATCCATACCTAAAATGGAGGTAATAATATTTTTGGCTTTTAGGTTATGTTGTACCTTTCTTTTTTGTTCATCGCTCCGTTCTATTCTTGGTTTGTCAATTATTCTATTGTCCACCATCTTGTTAGGAATGAAAGGGCCATTCTCAATGGTATCCCATATATCCAGGTCAATAGCTTCTATGAGTATCTTAATGCGAGTCTTCCAGTACTGGTATCCAACCCCATTGAATATAGGTGGTCTATTTATGGAGTTTCCTTCAGGGAAGATGGATTTTTGAGAGATCATAGGATCTTCAGGAGGTTTTTAAACCTTGCACAAGAATGTAACTCTGATACCACTTGTTATCCAAGTGGCCTCTAGGAAACTCAAAAGGGGGGTGTATTGAGTTGTCAAGGCAGTTTACTTAAATAAAAATTCTTCTAAAAAATCTTTAATAACCAATCAAGCTTTATGAAAGAGAAGCACAATAATTGATTAAGTTGAATATAGAAGCTAGAAAAATAAAGAGTTTAGGGTAAGAGAGATTGCAAAAAGAAATTTATACTGGTTCGGCTAACCTTGGCTACGGCCAGTCCTCAAGAAACCCTTGAGATTTCTACTATCTTTTCAACTCTTTACAAGAGATATTTCGCTTCCACACCTTAGGAATCCTCCCCTTGATACAAAGCCTTTTACAATCTAAGAAAACCTTCTCTTGAAGTGTTTTACCCTTGGGAACTAATTCCCAAGTTGCACTCACAAGAACTTAAAAGAGATCTTTACAAGGATGTCACTCTCTTCTAGAGTATATAAAACAAATTGAAGCACTTAAGAATGAATAAAGAGAAATATGGCCTTAAGAACTTGATTAGAGAAAGGATAGGAAAAATTGTGTGTTTTGCACAAATGATTTACATCTCTATTTATAATAGGAGAAAGAGTGTCATTGGAGTCTCATAAAATGTGGGAAGACATCTTTTAGATTGAACCATGAAAGGTTGTAAAGATTGGAGTTTGAAATCCTAAGAGATGCAATAGTTCATAGGTTCTGGGCATCTGGTAATCGATTACATGAATATGGTAATCGATTACATAATTTGAATTTAAAAATTATTTTCCAATGTTAAACTGGGTAATCGATTACATAAAATAGGTAATCGATTACTTGCACTTAATTGATGCTCAAAACGCTTTGTTTCATATTTCAAAATCATTTCCTTCAGGGGTAATCAATTACGTCCATAGTGTAATCAATTACTGACCATCAGAATGCATATTTTTAAAAGCTTAGATCTTTAGGCCATAGGATCTCTTATTTATTCTTACATTATTTTCCTAAGGATTCATGCTTGATCTTGGCCAGTACTCCTTTGTCATTAGCAAAATCCATCTTGGTCTTCATTTTCTTTATCGGGAATATCATTCATCTTAACTGTATCACAAATATGAAGGAAGCTAGCTAGATATAAGTCTAGGTCCTCAACCTTACTTCATCCAAACTGATCATTCCTCACCAATTGCAGTAATGCTGGTTTTAGTTTAAAATTATTAGTTGTAATTGGAAGCTTGAGATTGCTAGATTACATCCCCTCATCAATTGGCCTAGAATATTCTCCTAATGTAACTCTCTTATTTTCCATTTTAGCTTTTTTTAATCTCTTTTCTTTTCTTAACCTTCTCTCAAGCAAATTGATATCAGGAACAAAGAAGAATGTCTCCTCTTTATCCCTTGACTACATATACTAATTCATACACAAATTTTAAAAACACAGCTACCTAAGAATTGAAACTAATTACACATAAAACACAACTAAACTAATCAACAAAATGAAAGTGGTTTAGTCTAGTATCGGTGCAAGGATTATTGATATTACTCAACAATCCCCGGCAACGGCGCCATTAACTTGATGCAAATTCATTTGGAAGATGATTTTTATGTCAAGCGCACTAATCGTTAAAAAGTATTATATTTGTATTGTTCCCATAAGGATTGAGGTAATTACCACAACCAAGGACTGATACTAGCTGAACCAAGCAAGAATGTGAATAATTCATGAAATTTTCTTTTAGTTTCTCATTTAGTATTTTTGTGCTTTTCAAAATGCAATTCAATATCTAAAAGCAATTGATGAGATAAAACACTGATTTAAGAATAGGTTGGAATTAGCTTCAGCTACCAATTTCAGTTAAACTCAATGAATGAAGAACAATTCCCTAGATTACAGTATGTACAACTTCACAGATGACTAATCCTTAATTCCTTAGGTGATTAATGCTAATCTCAATCTAAATAAATCCTAATCCCTTAGGTGATCATGTACACTAAAACCTAATGTGAAATTAAGCGAATGAACCCTAATTATTCACCTAAAACCTTAGGCCTAAAGTAATTAGGTTGCAAGGAGAATACCTAAGCTCTCAACCATGATTCCTCTCTGGAGAGAACTTAAAATTAGGTCAGAATTTTCCAATTAAGAGTTGAAATCCACCCTTTGTTGTGTTATTCATGCTTCAACATAGAGAATAATTTAGCCATAAAGCTAAACTTCCATTGAAGCTTTAGCAATTTCCAACCTTATGGATTTAGCAATCCATAGCAAGAGAAGAGATAAAGGTAGAAATGGAATGCATGATGGAGTGCAGAAGATTTAAAGAGAAGAAAAATGTAGAGAGAGAAGTAAATCTAAAGAATGAATATTATTAAAATCTATGTGTACATAATTAACTCATTAAAACTATTTATATCAACTCCTAATAACTTAAAACAATCATTAAACTAATTCCGAAATCTACCCCTAATAGACTTACAAAATAAATAGAAAACTTAAATTAACTAATTTACAACTGAAATTCAAAACGTTGGGTTGTTTCCCTCGCAATCACGCGTAAGCACACCCTTTACCAGCGTTAGCACGCTGGTTTTTTGCTTGGAAATTGCTCTCTGTAGTATTACAACGCTGACCCTCTATTCGCTTATAAACTTTTATCCTTAAATACGCGTCACTATGCTGGCAGCCAGCGTCAGTACGCTGGGTTTTTGACTTGATTCTCCTTTCAATGCTTCATTTATGTGTAACTACGGTCAAGGTCAGTGTAGGGACGCTAACCTTCTGGACTGGCACATGATGCTTCCTAATTCTAGCATAAATGTGGGCATAGGTGTGGCGTAGGTACGCGGGTCCTCTGGAACTTTTCTCCTTAAATACGCATAAGCACGCTGAGACATAGCGTATCTACGCTGTTCTTCTGGTCCTCATTTTTGGACTTGAGTATAATCATCAACATTAGTATGCTGGTTTCAATATAGGTACGCTCAGGTCTCGCGTAACTACATTGAGCCTCTGGACTCTTCCTCCCAACTGAGCGTGGGTACGCTAGACTGGGCGCAAGTACGCTAGTCTCCTGGTCCTGTAATTCAACATAAAAATAACACTAGCATAGGTATGCTGAGTGTAAATGTTAGTACGCTCAGGAGACTATTAACTTAAGAAACACTCTTTTAAATTTTGTTATCTATTTATTCCTAATTCTAGGGGTAGTTGCTAAAATAGTAACTAATTAGAGAAATTGTACAAATGACAACTACTTTCTAATTTACATACAATCCTTTTTAATAAAACCTAAGCTTTAACATAAAATAGGGTTAATTAACACTAAATAATTAAGTATTTTCAAGACTTATCAATTTAATTCCTTGCTAAGTTTAGACACACTTTCTTCTAGAATAGAATTAGTATTTTAGTTTGATAAATTTCTTAGCAAGTAATTGATATTGATTATATAGATCTTCAAATGCATCTTGTAATTCTTCAAAACTAGGATTGAGATGTCTAGATCACTTACCTCATTAGTGTTAGCCATCAGGCAGAAATTAGCCTCTTCATGATCTGACTCCTCAAAAGAGCTTATGTCATTATCTTCCCATGCTATATAGGCCCTTCTTTTATTTTTAGGGTTCTCACGTTTTTCCAATTTTTGTTTAAGTTTGGACATTCCATCTTCATGTGTCCAAATTTTCCACACTCAAAACATTTTGGACCTTGGGATTCTTCATTTTTCTTGAAGGACTTTTAGAAATTAGGTTTCCTTTGTCCTTCCTTCCTTTTTAGAAAATTATTGAATCTTTTGACAAGCAAACCAAGTTCCTCAGTTTTGTCTATACTTCTTGTTTCATCTAGAATTTCCTCATCACTTTCATTGAGGGCCTGTAAGGAGGTTTTAAGTACTATTCCTTTCTTTCTTTTATGTCTTTCTTCATTTTGATTTAATCTTGTAAGTTCCAATTCATGTTCCTGTAACCTTCCAAAAAAGATGGCAAGAGACATTGTTGCTAAGTCCCTTAATTCAGATATGGCAGTTACTTTCGGTTGCCATTCCATGTTTAAGCATCTTAAAACTTTATCGATTGAATCTTCATTAAAAGAAGTTTTTCCTAAACAAGCAAGATGATTAATAATATACGTGAATCTCTTTTACATATCTTGTATGTTTTCATTGTTGTTCATTCTAAATAATTTATATTCATGTGTTAATATATTTATTCTAGATCTCTTCACCTCACTAGTACCTTCATGGGTGACTTCAAAAGTATCCCACATTTCTTTTACTATTTTGCAATTGGAGATCCTAAAGTATTCATCCATTCCTAAGGCAGAAATGATTATATTTTTAGCTTTGTTACGATTGTATTATTAACCGTCTTGGTTGGTATAAATGGACTATATTCTATGGCTTTCCATATGTCTAAATCCATGGCCTCTATGAAAATTTACATATAAGTTTTCCAATATTGGTACCTACTCCATTAAACACAGGTGGTCTATGAATAGAGTTTCCCTTAAGAGTATAGGGTTAAGAGAGGCCATAAATACTTCTTTAAGTTTTTAAACTTTATACAAGAAGCTAGCTCTAATACCACTTGTTAGTCAAGTGGACTCTAATAACTTAAGATGGGGGTGAGGGTGAATTGAGTTTTCTTAATTTTAAGAACTAGTAGTATTTTAAAAATCTTTGTTATATTAATGGTTAAATTTGTGCTTGCTTTGAAGTTGTGGCGACATTATTTGTATGGCTCAAAATTTGTGGTCTTTAGTGATCATAAGAAGCTCAAATATTTGTTTGATCAGAAGGAACTTAATATGCGGCAACGATGATGGATGGAATTTTTGAAAGACTATGAGTTTGATTTGAGATACCATCCCAGGAAGGAAAATATGGTTGTCGATGCCTTGAGTCGGAAGTTGTTGCATGTTTCCACAATGATGGTGAAAGAGATGGAGCTAATTGAGCAATTTAGAAACTTGAATGTGGGTATGGAAATATATACCCCAAAGAAGATGTCACTTGAGATGTTGACAGTTGCAAATATGTTCCTTGAATGTGTAAAAGTACAACAAGTGAAAGATGAGTATTTGATTGAGATAAAAGAAGCTCAAGCTAATGGGAAGAATTCACTCTTAACAGAAGGTCATGATGGTATTTAGTGTGTGAAGGGCCGAATTTATGTTCCATCTGGTGGTGATTTGAGAAGGTTGGTACTTGAAGAAGCTCACAAGAGTGTGTTAAGCATTTATCCTGGTTCCACTAAAATGTATCAAGATTTGAAGAAAAATTTCTCGTGGCCCGGTATGAAACATGGTGTGGCAAACTTTGTTGCATCTTGCCTTGTTTGCTAGAAGGCTAAGGTTGAGCATAAAAAACCATCTGGTTATTTAAGACCTTTGGAGATCCCCGTTTGGAAATGGGATAGTATTGCTATGGACTTTGTTTCTGGTTTGCCCAGAACTTATGCTAGAAATGATGCTATATGGGTGGTTGTGGATCGGTTGATGAAGTGTGCTCATTTCCTACCCATGAGTATGAAGAGTTCATTGGAGAAATTAGCCCAGTTGTACATAAAGAAGATTGTTAGATTGCATGGTGTGCCATCTAATATTATATCTGATCGTGATCCTTGGTTTACTTCTCGATTTTAGGGAAGCTTACATAATGAATTAGGTTCTAAGTTGAAGCTTAGTTCTGCTTATCATCCTCAAACCGATGGACAATTCGAGAGGACTATCCAAAGCCTTGAAGATTTGTTGAGGGCTCGTGTTCTTGAGTACGATGGATGTTGGGAGAGATTTCTTCCATTAATCGAGTTTACTTACAACAACAATTACCACGGTAGTATCTGTATGGCTCTTTATGAGGCACTTTATGGCAGGAAGTGTAGAACACCTCTATGTTGGTTGGAAACTAGTGAGAGTTTGGCTTTAGGGCTGGAGATTGTTCAGGAGACTACTGAGCAGATTAGAAAGATACAAGAGAATATGAAGGTTGCTCAGGACCGAAAGAAGAGTTATTATGATAAAAGACATAAACCACTTGAGTTTCAAGTTGGTGATCATGTATTCTTGAAAGTCTCGTGTGATAAAGGTATTGGAAGGGCTTCGAAGAGTAGAAAATTAAGTCCTAAGTTTATTAGACCTTATGAGATTCTAGAGCGAATCGGTGATGTTGCTTATCGGATTATACTCCCTCCGCACCTTGCGAATCCGTACAATGTATTCCACGTATCACAGTTGAGGAAGTATGTTCATGATCCCTTGCACGTAATCCCTATTAATGATGTTGATGTGCGGGATGACTTGTGTAACATCCTAAAATTTATGATTCTTAGAAAAATAGTTTATTAAAGATTAATGGAGAATTTCCGAATGAGAGTCCGAGTGAATACTGTCTAAAATAAGACATTCCGAGTGAAATGGTATGATTCCGAGTGAAGTAAAGCCGAGAAACCTATTACCAAGTGAAGTTAAGACGTTTCTGAGTGAAACATTAATAAGAGAATCATTTCTGAGTTAAGAGAACTGTGTCCGAATGAGACACTTTTGATTGAGGAAAATCTGAGTGAAACGTCTCCGAGTGGAATGTTTCCGAATGGGTTATTCCGAGAGAAGTACTTCCGAATAAGAGAACCTTTGAATTTGAATAAGTACTTCTTAGGCTGAGAAATTTTTGAATAGTGACCGAATTAACCTCCAAGTTCTGTGACTTTCCGAGTGAAGTATCTCTGAGTGTGATACTTCTGAGAAGGATGGTACCGATTGAGATATCCGAGTGGTGAATTCATTTAATTCGTGCTTAGGTCGATGTTCAGAGCTGCTGAGTTTGAACTCGGGTTCATCTACGAAATGGTCTTTGATTCTGAGTGACCTTTTCGATGGAAAGATTTCCGGGAGAGGATTGTCTTCAAACTCCGAGTACTCTTTTTAGATGGAAGACTTTCGAGTGACGCGAATGAAGGCTTGACTTCAGCAGAAATATAACTGAGTGAGATGTCTGAATGAGATATTTCCGTGTGGGTCATTTCTGAGGGAGGAAAGTTGGGTGATTCATGGATGGAACCTTTCCGAGTGAATTTCCTTCGAATGAAGGAATTCTGAACGGATAGAGGCTTTCTCGGAAAGATGTGCCAAGAACGAAACCGAGTCGGAATTAATAATTATTTTAATTATTGAAGCTTTCCACGTCATTCTATTTTTCTACCTTCCAGCAGATTCTTTTTCTGATATTTTCTAAGTATGGGACCCTCTCTGATGTGCTGTCCCTTTTCATTAAATGCTTATTTCTTCCTTATCATTTGAAGACACATGTAGCAGACAATTCCCTATCGTTCACGTCTCTCTTTTGCATGAACGATATATATATATATATATATATATCAGCTTCTACTATTGAATCAGTTTAGAAACTTTTGAAGGTGAAAACATCATCGATAATCCCTTTCTTTCCAATCCTTACTGGAAACCATTAAACGAAGAAGAAATTAATCTTCATTTCTTTTCTTCATGAAGGAAGCCCTGAACTAATTCAGAACTACAATTCCAGTCGGAATACATGAGAAGTGACTAGGATATCGCTTGAAAGCTGTTGGAACTCTTTATTTCCCCCGATTGAATAACATATTTTATGTTTTCATATCTTCCATTCATATTATTGATATTGATGTGATGATTGTATATATGTATGACCGATGATGAGAATGGTTTCCATGAATTTTTCATGAGATGCTCGTGTGATAAATGAATATGAAATATGATGTAGTTTCCATAAAAGACCTTGGGTGGGACTCAAGGCAACCTCTTAAGCGAGGCTCGGGGTTTTAGCCCGTGGCACTAACCGTTGTCGCTGGGAGCGATTGTGTCGTATGAGGGTGCAAACGGTTTGGTACCAGTAAAATGGCCGGATCAGCTGAGAGCTGAGTTATGGCTCTGGGAGCCAGTGTTGCAACACAAATTAAAAGACTTAATAATGGATCCATTTGATTAAGCATGTGTATGCACTGATATATATATATGTCATTGAGAATAACATGATGATATGATCATTGATGATATGAGATTGTGTGATTCGGTTATGTTTTATGTATAGTTATGAATTGGACTTTTAATCCGATTCAATAACTGTCATTTGACATGTTTATGCTCACCCCTATTGTTATTTTTACAGTGGACATAGGACACAGCAATGATAGATGAAGTCACTCAGCCATTTGGAGCATTATGTATTTATGTTTATTGTACATAGTGCACATAGTTATTTCGTAGAAGCCTTGGCCGGCTCCTGTGTATACCGAGTGGTTATATTTATTTGTATATTTAAATGGGCCGGTCGGCTGTTGTAAAAATGACAGTGTATTATTTAATTCAAATTCTGTTTTGAAATGTAAATTATTTGCAAAAAATTTATTGTATTATTGAAATTTTATTTTAAAAATAAGAACGTTATAACTTGTCTATTCTTTCTGTTTCTGTTTGTATTGTCGAGCATTCTATGAAGAGGTTGTGGAACAAATTGGTGCCTTTGGTGAAGGTGGCATGGAAACATGGTAATGTGGAGACGTTTACATGGGAACGTGAAGATGATATTCGGGAGTGGTATTCGAATGCGTTTGAATCTGGTACGTTAAATTTCAAGGACGAAATTTCTTTTAGGTGGGGTGGATTGTAACATCCCTAATTTAATATAAATGATTAAATATGAAGCATAGATACTAAATAATTATATGTGAGTAAATTAATATCCCAAAATGTTGTAAACAATTAAATTAAGATTTTTGGGGATTATTCATAATTTATTGGGGCTTTATGAGCTAAAATTATACTCGATTAAAATATGGGTGTCGGACCAAGTATCTCTGATTGAGTTACTATTGGTCAGGGCTGTTAAGAATATTATTGGGATCCCGAATATGTATTCGAAAAAATTTTTAGATAAAATATTGAGCCCGAACAGAGATCCTTTTTGATTTAAAACGGAGAAGTTTAATGATGGGTTAAAATTTAAAACACTAAACCTCATTTCTTTCCTTCATTTCCCGTGTTGTTTCTTCTCTTTTCATACTCTTTTTTCCCTTCAACACTTCATCTCCCACTCTTCTTCTTCCTCTTGAAATCCATAAAGTAGTGGTGTGTTCTCCCCCTTCCATTTTTGTTCTACTGTAAGATTGAAGGAGAAGATAATGGTGCTTTGAAGCTCTCCATCTCCCTCTCTTATTTTCGTGCTCCTTCTCTTCCCTATTGATAGCCACTCATTTTCTTGGCTTAAGGAAAGTTCCTCTCTATTTTTAATGGTGTTATGCCCTAGGTAAGGGGTTATTATGGTTTTTGAGAGGGTAATGCGTATGGTTTATTAATGGGAAACATTTATGATGAAAAACCCTTATGTGTGGTACTTTTAATATGAGTTTTATGAGGGGATATAGGGGTATGCAGAAATGACATTAAAAGATGATGGAAATTAATGAACATTGATGATGGTTGTTGGGTTTTGATGAAACCCTAACTTTGTAAATTGGGGGAAATATGAAATGTGGGTAGGAGAGTATTTATTGATGTTAGGAGAATGTACTTAATGATGTGGGATTGTAGAATTAATGGTGGATGACCATTAATGAGATTAAGTGATTGAGAAGTGTTGTTGGAAACAATTAATATGGAAACCCATGAAGGGGCTTAGCTTTAATTGCATGATAAATAAATTTGGGCACCTGACCCATGGCGGTGATGGTCGATGAAATAAAATGAATGAGGTTTGAGAATTAAAATGGCATAAAACAACAAGTAGTTAAATATTAGCACTTGAATCTTGGTAGTTGAATAAAATTGATGATGTGGTATATTGTATAATGTAGGAAACAACCCCACCGATGAGGTGGGATCTTCGGACCGCGTTGATTTCTGCTTCTCTTGAGGTAGGGGGTAACCTCTCTAAATGCTTGATTTCATCCATTAGTGATGTGTGTATATGGTTGTGTTATGCTAATTTGGCTTGGATGAATGATTTGATGATTACTTGATTGAAATACATTTAGAATGAATGGTGTTATGTGGCTTATGTTTATGGGATAATGATTATGATGTTCAATTGACTCATGATTAATAAGAGTTGTTTTTAATGGTTTGGAACCATGATTGTATTGATTGCAATGTTATTGAACATCCCATGATATATGAATTGATGAATTGTGATTGCCACTAACTAGTTATGTGTATGAAATCTAATGAATATTGGTGATGGTTAAGAATGATGACTATATGGAGTTCCACTAAGTGTTGGTGGTGAATTGTGATTGTAGAGTGGCGTTTAGGATACATAGTGTGAGAATGCATTTGATTTGCATTGCATTGCATCCATGACATATCATTCACTGTTTATATGAAGTGTTAAGGGTTCTAATAGGCGGGCGCAGTGGGAGGGCAGCCTAGTGCATGGGTAAAAATTATATATTTGTTCCCTAGTGATTCTTAGAATCACGAAGCTGCCCTTAGTTTGGTGATGAGGCACCCTATATGACAGGCCCAATGGGTGGGCGGCTCCATGGTGAGCGAGTGATCTCAGTGTCCTTATAGGGCATGGCTCTTCCGATGTGTGTTTGGAAGGGGCCCGTAGCACTTATGGCAAGTGAGGCCATGTTGTTGAATCCGCAAGTCATGGGGTGACTAGTGCTACAAGTGGCCGATAGCAGTTTGGTACACGTAAAAGAGTAATATATTGCATGCATGATTTGAGATATAAGTGTACACTTTGACTACTGTTGTAGGGGCATAGTAGCATACCTATGCTTGACCCACACTTGATATGATGTTGTTTTTCCCACAGTCGGATCCGTAACTGCTATTGATTCCTTTGTGCATATGCTTTAGCCATAAGAGTATTTGCATATAGCCAGAGATTGCCTAGTTGGTAGCCCTTACTGGCGATGGATGATTGATAAATAAAAAGGAAAGAAGATGTGGTACTAACATTAAGTGAGTGATGACTTTTATTGAGAATGCTAATGATTTTGATATGTGTGTTATTAATATATTGACTTGAGTATGTGTTATGTTGAGATGACATGACATGATATAAGAATGAGGCTTGTGATGCTTCTTGAAATATGTATGTTGTGAATATATATATTGAGTTGAATATGTGTGATGTTGAAATGGAATGGCATGATATGTGAATGAAGCTTATGATGCTTATTGAGAAATAAATATTATACACACATGTATATGTATCATCATAATGTATGACTTTGATTCATTTGGTGCATGTTACTCACCTCCTAGCTTCCATTTTAAAGTTTGATGTAGGTATGTTGGATATCCTACTATTTTGGAGGATTGAGGAAAGGTGGAGGTAAATATGGAATTGGAGCTTGTAAGCCTTGGTCGGCATTTCTTTTGTAAAACACTTGATACATGTATATGCTTATTTTGTTTCATGAATATTGGCTCATGGCATGTATTCTTTTGAGGGTCACTTGTGAAAATTGAGCCTTATATGTTTTGAAAGGCCAATTTTTGGTAGTGACCTTAATATTGGTTGATGCTAATTAAGATAGAATGACTTTACTTGCCATATTGATGAATGAATGCTGTTTATGAAGTTCCATAGCCAATTGATGACATTGATGTGCATGTTGCTTGGTCAATTGATTGAATTATGAAGATTGTATATGGAAATTATGCATAATTGAGAAACCAATTGGGTCAAAATAAGTTTTATTTGTCTTGGATAGTATGTGATGGTTCCAATAGCTTAAGCATATGATTTGTGACTTGTTGAAATTGGAATGGGCCAATTCCATTGAGAATTGACCCCTAAGTTGCATCAAAATGCCTCAAAACGGGTTAATTGCATTTATGTGCATAACTCTCTCGTTTTTAGGAAATTTTGAGTGCGGCCAACGGCCACACATCATAAATAATATATTTTAGCTTGTGTCAAATTTTGGTGACCATTGAATTTGATTTGAAAAAGATAGGGTGGTTAGAAGTTGGAAAAAAAAGTGTATTTTCTGCATAATCTGCAGCAGGGTACTATCATACAAGGCTTGAATCGATTCAGAGCCCTGTCCATCTCAAGCATAGCGTGTGAATCGATTCACCCTGGGGGCTGAATCAATTCATAGGCCTGAAACTGCACTGTCTTTGCCTGCTAGAATGTGTGAATCGATTCACCAGGGGGCTGAATCAATTCACTCACCTATTTTTCATAATTCTTGGCCCTGAAGCACGCATGAATCAATTCGTCCTGGTCGTGAATCGATTAGTGGTGCTATTTTAGTGAAAAATCATGAGTTTTAATGTCTGTTGGGTCCCATTTAACCATTACATAATCATGTCTCTCTGTGTAAGCGTATTTAATACATTTTAACAATTAAATTGAGTATCTTTAAACCCCTTTTATACAATTCAATAACCCTCAAATTAAATTATGTTTCCGCTATTCCTTGTTGATGATCCTATGTTTGACTGTCCAAGGAGCACTCTTAATTTAAACTAAACACCATCTCATATCTTCATATATGGGATAGGTTCTTTTAATTGATTCAGGGTTACTTGTTAAAGTTATATTTCGTGGGTTCTTCCCTTTTTCAATAGTTTTAAAAATCACAAAAAATTTATTCTTATTTCTATTAATTAAATTGGGGTCATCTCAACAAGTACATTACTCTACCATCTTACACACACAAGACCTGCCTATAACAAGTATCAACCACACAATTCATAGCTCCGTGCCAATACACATTAGTTTTATAGAAATCAACATTTCTATCATTCATTTCATCACATTATCAATGCTAATCTTCATCATTCATCAATACTCAACATCATCATCATGCTATCATCGTAAACATCAAGTCGACTAAGATGCATAAAACTCAGAACCGCATAATTCAATATCAATGCCAAAATATCAATAAACCACAGAAGGCATGGTACATCATTACACACAACAAACACACACTACACATATCCATATCATACTTTCATTATTACATAATTTCCTCGCTCCTTGGCATCAATCCTCTGTTTGGCGCACCTCTAGGGCAAAGGCATCCTCCCTGTCACTAGTTACTAAATTAAATAAACAACAGCAAGGGTGAGTGTTTTGTATATCGTAATTAATATAGAACGGTAAATAAAAATACAACTAGTTACTATTTATTATTCCAGATATTAATTAACTTACCTCTACCATGTCTAATCTTCTTACTTTGCCTAGTTCTCCATTCTATTTTCAACAACAACATAAGCCGTAAACAATCAATACTTACATTTACATGACGTTATTATTAACATTCTCTATATCATACCATACTTACACACAATCATCAATCCATCATACAACATTATCAGTATAAATACACATAATTCACAACTGACTCACATATCATCTGACTCCTAGTATCCGGATACTAAAGGATCAGCCTTTAGCTCTTGACACCCTGTGAACCTGACTTGGTTTACCAAGCCCAACTTGTCTCCCCACCTCAACCACTGGGTCTGACTTGACCACTGGGTAGCTCAACAAGGTATAAAAACCACGGGAGCCAGAAAACGAAGGGTACATCATACCGTTGGCCTTCCCATACCATATAATCATATACAAACTCACATCATCATGGCACAAACATTATCAAATCCATTCATATCTGTCAGAAACTGACATTCAATAATTCCACAGGGCGGCCACATAGACCCAGCCCACACATGCCATGTCACAATACTTCCATAATCACTATTTCATTATTCTCATCAAGTTATGCATGATTAAAATAACATATATCACACTACACAATATTAATATTCATCTCAACTTATATTTTACACAACACCACTCATGCATATAATTCATATACTCATTTCTTTACTTTCTATCACATATTTAATCAAATTAACATACTTCCTCAAACACTTAACTATTCAATTATGCATACACATGTATAGATATAATGATATAAATATTTCATAACTACTCAATAACTTCCTAATAACTCCCAATTATTTTATAAATTCCCCGAGCTTAATATTCAAACCAATTCTAATTAATCACGACCCAAACACCCCCTTACCTCGATTCCAAGCTTCAATAAATTGCTCTTGGTGTCGGTTGCATCCTTCGGTCACTTGATTCACCGCTCCTCTTCTGAATTCGATGCCCACTTCGTCAATTGTTCCTCTGGCGCTCGTTCTGGTACCTATAATCACCGAAACATAAACCTAGTTAGTACATTGTCTTCCTTACCCCTTCAAACTCATAATCTAAGCTTCCCAAGTTCATAAAACTAAAAATCAAGGCCCCCCACAACATGCAATTTGGTTTTAAAGAGGGAGAAAGGAAGGAGAAGAAGAACTTCAAATCAATGACCCCTAATAGCTCACCTTAGCTCTCAATCACCCAAAACCACCAAAATCAAAGCTTCCATCAAGTTCTCACCATAAATCGTAGAGGAGGAAGACAATGAGAAGAAGAAGATGTGTTTTGTTCTATTTTTGTATGTCTTATTTTAAAATAGATCGCGATGCTGACGCTACACGTTAGATCAATAATTCTCACCTGACGCTACGCGCCACAGCCACGCTACACGTCAGGTCCCCTAATGCCATTTCCATTAAAATTCATTTTTAAACCCAATAATTCACTTCATATCCCTTAATCCTTATTATTTAAAATCAAAATACATTTATTTGCTCACTACAGTTATTAAAACACCAAGGATGTTAGAATTTTTGAATTTTTGAAACTTGTAATCGATTACTTCTAAACTGTAATCGATTACTTCATTTTAAAATGCAATTTTCATTTAAAACGTTTCATTATAATCAATTACTTAAACTTTGTAATCATTTAGCATGTATCAGAATGCATGATTTTTAGTTTTTATTTATTTTTTTGGGCCATATTATATTTACTAAGTCTTACATAAGTTCTTAGGCCTTGGATCTTGATTCTTCATCACTTGGGCTTAATTTCTTTGTCATTATCAAAACACTTTGTTTCTTTAATGCATTTATTAGATAAAAGGTCGATGCAGGCTTTGCCTATTGCTTTGATGATTCATGATACTTGTTCGAATGCACGACCCTTGTGTTGGCGACACATAATTCAAATTTTTGCCCTATCAACTTTTGATGGTAGGTTAGTGGCCTATCATAATGGTAATGGGTGACGGAGAATTAGGATTCAATTCTAGATAAGGAGCTTGTAACATCCCAAAATTTATAAAAATGATTAATTGAGAAGGATAAATTGTAAATAATTACATATGGGTTGATTAATGTCCCAAAAATTTAGAAACAATTAAATTAGGATTTATCATGACTGTTCATAGTTATTAAAGCTTAAAGAGCTGAAATTAATATTCGATTAAAATATGAGTGTCGGACCAAGTATCTCCACTAGTATAAAAAATGGATACAAACATAGGACTATGAACATGGTTTTAAGAAAACCATTTTTGAAAAAGATACGGTGGCATTCTGTAATTATGAGCAAGATTTATGAACACGGTTTCCATGTGATCTGTCTTCGTGTCTTATATTTTATTTTTCTAATTTTTAAATAAACCTACAAACATGGTACACAGGGGAACTGTGTTTAATTGTTAAACAAAAGAATTTAATCAAAAAAATTAATAAACACGGTTGTAGTGGAAACCGTGTTTGTAGCTGTAGGAACTAATAAACATGGTTCACAGTAGAAGCCATGTTTATTAATTTTTTAGATTAAATATTTATTTTTTGATTAACGTTTAAACACAGCTCCTTCTTAATTTTGTTCGTATGTCCAACATATAAACACCGGTGAGATGTGAACCGTGTTTATAGGTTGCCTATAAACATGGTTCTTTCTTTAACCATGATTAAATGTGTATCCCGTGCAAACTTAAATCACTTTTCATGCAAGGTCTAGGTCATTTTCTCTCATAATCTTTGTGTCTTCTTCCTCATCTCCCCACTGCGAACATAACTCCTTCACTCACAAAGGCAAACAAACCAGTTAAAGACTCCTTCCTTGCTTAACTGCACACACGAAGACTCAAAATCTTGTATCTTCTTCCCCGATTGCTCGAATGCACCATTTTTCCTCTTCAAATGTGATGCTGGTGGTCTGTTTAACTTGGTTGTTGGTTGTTGGTGGTCTGTTTAACTTGTGATTGGTTGTTAGTTGTTTGTTTAACTTATGATTCCTTTTCTGTTTAGACATTGGCTTAATCTAGCTTCAGATTCTTGTCTTGAAATTGGGGTTTTAAACAATTGTTAATGGGGCATTACCTCCTTCAATAATAGGATGCAATTTCTTGCTTAAGAGTTATTTTACTGTCAGTAATGTATCTGATAAGCCCAAAGAACTTGCGTGACATGTAACATCCTGAATTTTATAAAAATGATTAAATATGATAAACAAATATTAAATAATTATGAATGAGTTAATGAGTGTCCCAAAAATATTAGAATAATTAAATTGGGATTTATTATGAAAAATTATAATTTATTGAAACTAAATGAGATAAAATTTTACTCGGTTAAAATATGGGTGTCGGACCAAGTATCTCCGATTGAGATGCCATTGGTCAAGGTTGTTAAGAGTATTAATGGGAATCCGAATATACCTTCGGAATAATTTTTGGAATTAGTATTGAGCCCGAACTGTGAGCCTGTTTGTCCTAAATCGATGAAATTACTAATGGGGGGTTAAATTTTAAAAACAAAACTCTTTCTCCTCCTCTCATTTTCACTCCACTTTTCTCCTTCTCCTCCCTATTCTTTTCTCTTTATTTCCCTTCCACCCAACTCCTCCTTCCTCCTCCAAAAACCCTAAGCTCATGGTGGCCCTCTCCTCTTCCACCATTTTTGTCTCTTGGGAGCTTGAAGGAGAAGCTTGTAGCTGGAACTCTCCCCCTCTTCTCCTCTAATTTTGTTTGGTCTCCCTCCATCCCTTGGTTCTATTTTCGTTTTCAAAGTGAGGTAAGCTTTTCTTACCATCTTTGATGAAGTTAATATCATGTTTATGGGTTTTAAGGCTTGGGGGAGTAATGTAGGTGAATGGGGTATTTAATGAAAGCTTTAAATATGGAACCCTAAAGTGGGTTGTCATAAATGTTAACCTTGGAGGTAATAAACGAAGAGGATGAATGCATAGTTGGAAGGTGATGAGGAATAAATAGGTATTAATGAGTGTTGTTGGGTTTTAGTGGAACCCTAACTTTAATAAATTGGGGAAAGTGTAAAATATGAATAGAATGTATGTTTAATGATGTTAAAGAATGATATTAATGATGAGAGATAGCCATTGATGATGATTGATGAATATTGATAATGTTTGTTGGGTTCTCATAGAACCCTAGCCCTAAGAATTTAGGGAAATTAGATATATTGTAATTTGGGAGGTTAGTTGAATGTGGATAGGTGATATTTAAGGTTGAAGGTTACTTGAAATGGTAGAGGACCATTTATGGTGAAATCTATAGATAAGTGTTGTTATGAATGTGGAATTTGAGGGATTGGTATGATAAGATTGTGACTTGATGAGGTTCTAGATCATTTGTGGTGTACCATTTAAATTTGATTAATTAATTATGGTTATTGAAGGATATGAGAGCTAAGTTGAATATTGAGTGATAATGATAATGTTTGAAGGATTGAGATGATTTGAGATTACATTATGTAATGGATGAGATGATGATGTTGTTGGGTTTAGTTGGTCTTTAAGATCTAGAGGATCTTGGCTTTGGGAAAGGAATTCCCGAAGCCTAACACAATTGCATAAGTTGATGTTTAGCAAGTTTAGGACTTGATGTTAAGCTTTATGATAAGCTAGCAAATGTTTAGAATTATGATGGTTATTGATTATGTGAATGCATATGTGTATGGTATGTAGATTGCATTTCGGATTGTGTGGCAGAGCTTTCGGAGTGTGCATTCGGATTTCGGCTCTTCCCTCGAGGTAGAAAAGGAGTTTACATTCAAATTTCATGAGTAGATTGATAGTGATTGATGTATGTGTTTTAGTACTCATGCTTGCCTTGCCATGTAGTTATTGAGATAATATTAATGGCAATTTGATAATTATTGAGAATGATGTGTAGGAGGATATGATGATTGTTATAGAAGTATGTATATGTATGTTTGATGATGATAAGTATGATTTTAATGTGATTAATAAGTTTGGAATGAGAATTTGTAAGTATGAATGTTTGAACAAGTTGTATATGCCTCATATGATGTGTATGATATGTTGGATGTGTTCAAGTTGGCCTAGAATGAGATTTCATGTGTTAGGTTGTGAGAATTTTTGTTTCTGCATAAGTCCTGATAATCTCGCTCAAGCGAGATGGATTCTCACCCAAGCGAGAATTCCCTGTACCATTATTATGGCCTCTGGCCTAATCTCGCTCATGCGAGTGAGCTATTCGCTCAAGCGAGGCGAATGTGAAGTGAGCAGGGGATACACTGGGCGAATCTTGCTCAAGCGGGCGTGGCCGCACTTGAGCAAGCGAGAGAGGAAATTGATACTGGATGTTTTTCGCTCAAGCGAGCATGAGACTCTTGAGCGAGTGTGGGGGGTCTGATGCTGGAATGATACTCGCTCAAGCGAGTGGCTGACGCTGGTGTGCCTTGCTCAAGTGAGACGTGTGTGGAACGAGGGGATGGCCTCGGGCTGAATCTCGCTTGAGCGAGTGGGTGCCTCGCTCAAGCGAGTGTTTGAGGAAATTGTTACTGGAACAATTTCGCCCGAGCGAGTAGCCAAGTATGTGGTGTCTCGCTTAAGCGAAAGAGCGTGGAAACGTTGCTGGATAATTTTCGCTCACGCGAAGGGGCTCGCCCAAGCGAGCTATGTTAATCTCACTCAAGCGAGTAAGGGCTCGCTCAAGCGAATTGCCCATAATTGAAAGTTGTATTATTTTCTCAGTTTTGATTTTGTTGGGCCTTCTTCCCTTATATTGTATGATGCTTGAGGGAATGTATAGAGATATATAATCAGGACATATTATGGTGTTGTTGAATAATGATTAAAACATTCGGATAACTCATTTACACCCATAATATACATAATGGGAAACATAAATCTTAACCACCAAGAATGAACATGTGAGAGCAATGTTAAGGGATTGATGATGAGTTATGAGATTGTACCCTTGGGTGATTACAAACCCATTAGGGGAATGATTGAATGGTGAGGTGGTTGTTATAAACCGATGTATCAAAGATAATATCGGTATCGTGTGACAATAAATAATGTAATGATTATTCCTTGTGTAAGAGGACATATGTTATTATTGATGAACTGTACAATGTTATTGAATTTTGTAACAAGTGCAATATTGTATGAGTGGCTTAGAATTGAAACGATGAGTAGTTGTGTCACCACACTGGTTACTAAGCAATGTTGATGAATGAGATAATATTGTAATACCACTATGGTTGAATACAAATATTGACTTTCCATATGATATGAAATATATATATATATCGTGTGTTGAGATGTAAAGTCAAGGACATGATTGCGATGGGCATATATGTAATTGCCGTATGTGGGATAATGGTTATGCCTCGAATAATTCTAATGTGGATTAATATTATGATACTTGTTGTGCCTTTTGATTCCCTTGTGTGGATTGTTATGAAATGATGTTTGTGGCCATTGAAATGCCAATTATATGAATGTTGTGCCTTGAGGGGCCTTGTGATTGCTCGAATGCCATTGACAATAAAACTAAATATACAACATATCCCTAATTGAGAGGGTGTGATATACTTGCGAGGTTGTTGGGCACACGCATTATTACATTGTTGCATTCATGATATAACATGGCATTGATATAAATTGTTATTGAATTGAATCACCTTGCGGGGTGCCACGAAGGGTGTATCCCTGAGTGATGATGATATCATGAGAATTGTTATTGAATATATCACCTTGCGGGGTGCCACGAAGGGTATATCCCGGAGTGATGATGTTAATTTAAGAGATTGAAATCACTATTGGATTAGAATCGGATCTGTGCATATGCATTCTGAACACTAGCATGTGCATTAGCCATAAGAGCATGGCATTTGAGATGGGATGACCACGAGATGAAAAAACCCCTTGCGAGGAGGAATTGAGTAAAGATTTGATAAATTAAAGATGATAATTTGTTAATGCCCTTGATGATAAGTGGCAATATGATTGTGTATGTGCTTGTGCTAGCTTATGTTGTGGATTGTGATTCATGATGGCTTGTATGCCTATTATATTAATGTGATGATGATTGAAATGATGATTTAATGGTTTTATAGCAAAGCACACATGATGATTATATGCATATACATATGATCACAATATATATTATATTCATCATTTTGAATGTATAACTCACTCTCCCATATGGTCTCCTTTTTAGCGTTGTGATGCAGGGTCATTATGGGCTGAGATGAGACTTTGAATTGAAGTTTTGGTGAAGGTAAATAGTGGTAATGGAAGTGCCTTGGCCGAAATCATTTATGAGTTCTTATGTTATGAACAAATTGTTTATGATGATATAGATGATTTAGTGATTTTGGATATGTATAAGATAATCCTTTGAAATTGTGAATGGTGAATATAAATGTAGTATGTAAGAGATGATTTAATGTGTGCTAGAAGGATTGAAATTGAATGATGTTCATTGATGATAGAGATAGTTGGGAGAAGATCCCCGTATGTATATGTACATATATATATATATATATATATATATATAATTATGTCTTAGGCAATGCATGTGTATGTTGAGAGTGAATTAGACGGGCTTGTTCTATTAGGTCTATATCGGATATTCGCATGCCTTGCCGAGCCTTTTCTCATATCGTCATATATGGGACTAGGTGTTGCCCGGTATACACATTCTTCTTCCGCTATAAACTCCATTATTTTGTATACCGTTATGGGCAAACTATTTAACGATCCAGTTATATTTTATTAAATCTCACTCTTCGATTTTCTGTGATTCGGGTCTTGATGTAATTGTAGTTGTGTTTTGGAAATATTTCAAACGTGAAAAATTTACTCGCATTTTTATTAATTAATTATCTTGATTACATCGGGATCTGAGTCTGGAGATCCGGGGTGTGGCATGGAAAATGTTAATTATATTATATGGAATGTTAAAGAATGACCGATGGTATGTAGGCTAGATTTTCTTTAAGTTCAAATAAAGTGAATAAAAAAATCATTATTAAAAAGTGTTAGTTTTATTAGAATATGGATGTTTTAAATAAATGAGATATATTTTATTTTTTGATTAGTTTTATTAGAATATGGATGTTAATCCACTATTTTCTCTATTCTTCATTTTTGATTATGTTACTGCTATACTACTTTGTGTTAAATTGGTTGATATAATTTCAGCATCAATAAATTTGTGGTCCTAATGGGGCAAAAATAGGAAAATAATGAACCTAGGAAAAACGAGTATCACATAAGACCATAAATAATTGAGAGGGAAGAGCATGTAATGCAACAAAAATATCATAACACTTTGGTAGATAAATCTTAACAGTTAAAAAAGAAAAACACTAAAAATCTATATGCTGCAAGAAGGAATGGGGAGGCTACGAATTTTGAGATAAAAACGAATGTTCCAAGTCAACGAATCCAGACGAGAAGATGTGAAGGTGAAAACATGAAATGACTCATTGAGAGAAAATCAAGGCCAAACATAATACCTACAACATAATGCTTAGAGCATAATACTTTGAGAGCATAATCCCTTGTTCAATTTTGTGTAATTTGAATTGTAATTTGGTTAAGGTTAATTTTTAATTATTATATTTTTGGTTCTTGATAATTTTTTTGGTCCCTTGCAAATGACAGTTATTTTTTAAATTGCATGAGTGAACCGTAGTTTACCGTTTGGGATTCAACACAATTGGTAATTAAATTAATTGATTCCATCGTTTGTGTTGAATCTTGAATTGTCCCTTTGGACAGTTTGGGATGAACAGTTTTTTTATGCATTATTGCTATGTACAAGTTAGAACTTATTTTAAAATTTGATCAAGTTTTGGTTAGTTACATTTTATATTGTTCTCTTGGTGAATACTTAACTATGGTTGAATTTGATGTCACCACTTTCATTTCATGTACTTAAAGACCAATGAAAAATATTGCCGAAATTTATCAAATTTAAAAATAATTCATAACTTGTACGTAGTTATGAAGTATAGAAAAATGTTTATACTGAATGGGTAGGACCACCACCTTTGTAAAGAAAGTGAGATTCATAGCACCTACAAATTTACGTGTATTGTAAACAGTGACTATGGATCGAAGTTGGATAACTGCATCACGTATAAGTGTATAGTATGAGGGTGGAATCAAAACATTCATAGAGTAAGTGATACAAAATACTGAGGAGATGAATGAAAAGTATTTTTATCCTTATGTTAACTGCTTGAACATGTGTCGAATAGACTTGGAAGAGGTGCGGGAACATCTGTTACTTGATGGTTTTCTTCAAACTTATACACGTTGGATATGGCACGGTGAACATGTTGAGGTACCAACTAGCAGTTTGTAATCACAAAACCTAAGTTTTACGCATGAAGCTAATGTCCACATGGATGACTAACTCGAGATATGATCCGTGATGTGTGGGTAGAAAGTTTTGAGAAAGCTCATGTATATACGACTCTATCTGAGGATTCTGAGACATCATTGTATCCAAACTACATAAATTTCACAAGGTTGTCAGCAGTGTTATGATTGTTTAATTTGAAGATGATAAATGGGTGAACGAATAAAAGTTTCACTAACTTGCTTAATTTGTTGAAAGAAATGCTCCTAGCTTGTAACACGTTGCCAAATCGTAATTATGAGGCTAAAAAGGTGTTGTATCCTCTGGGTTTAGAGTATAAGAAGATACATGCATGCCCAAATGATTGTGTGTTATACCGTGGTGAGTATGACATCTTGCATCGATGTCCTAGGTGTGGCATGTCATGATATAAGAAGAAAGATGTTCATTCTAATAAAGTCTGCACAAAAGGGTCTCATGTGAAGATGTTGTGGTATCTTCCTATAGTTCCAAGACTAAAGCGCATATTTACCAATGCAAATGATGCGAAGCTTATGAGATGGCATGTTGATGAAAGGGTTGTAGACGAATTACTTAGGCATCTAAGAAATGGATTACAATGGGAAAAAGTGGATACCGTGTTTCTGGAACTTTCCCATGACCCAAGAAAGGTTAGGCTTGCACTAGCCATAGACGATATGAACCCATACGGTAACCTAATCACAAACCATAGTTCATGGCCCGTGTTGTTGTTTGTTTACAACTTGCCGCCATGGTTGTCCATGAAGTGGAAATATGTTATGCTATCAATGATGATTTTTGGTCCATGATAGCCTGGGAACAACATTGATGTATACGGGGTTAATGTGTTAGACGGGTATGTAGGACAATTATTCAAATTGTAAGCCATGTTATTCTACACGATCAATGATTTTCCAGCGTATGGTAACCTATCTGGGTATAGCGTCAAGGGTCATAAAGTGTCTCCTAGATGAGAGGAGGGAACCTGTTCTAATCAACTGTATCATGGACGGAAAAGTGTTTATTGTAACACCACAATTTTGAAAACAGGGGTAAATTTTTTGAGATTTTAAAATAATTGTAAGTAGAAGAAATTCAATATATATATAATGCTGAGTAATTACCTCGGATCATTAATAACCGATCTCATATATGAAGATATAAGAAAGGTATCAGAGTGTACCTTGGACAACTGGACTTGAGGCCGTCACAAGGGAAAAGCGAAAGATGAAATTAATTTAATAGTTGTTAAAGTATATGCCAAAAGGAAGATGATAGATGCCCCACCGATTTGTTAAACAACAGAAATATATTTTCATCATAATAATAGCATTCATACATTATCAAGGTCATTAATGAAAATTAGCCATACACATCGGGTCTAATTTTCCTACATGACCTCCCAAAATCAACTGTTATCAAATTAATTTCAAAATAAGCGTATACGCACTATGTGCTATACAAAATGAAGATATATGCCGACCAAGGCTCACCCACAATCCCTTTATATTTACCTTCTTTAATACTCGACCTCCAAAAAAGTAGGGTTTTACTTCACACCTACATCAAACTTAAAAATGGCAACAGGGAGGTGAGTAACATAATCCAAATGTATCAAAGTCATACATTATAATGATATTTATACATGTGTGCATTACATTCATTTTTCAAGAAAACATCACAAGCTTCACACACATGACACATCGTTTCATCATGACATAATACATGTCCAATTAAGTATATTCATAGGGAAATATCATATATAACATATCTTTAACGTCCTCAACAATCATTACATTTTTAATGTTAGTACCTCGGCTTACTTTCTCTCTATTTAACAATCATCCATTGCCACCACGGGCTATCAACGAGGCATATCTTCAGCTATATGCAAATAATCTTAAAGCTAATGCATATGCACAACGGAATTATTCTCAAGTGCAGATCCGACTATGGGAAAACATCAACATATCAAATATGGGACAAGCATAGGTGTGCTACTATGCCTCTACTGCAGTAGTAAAATGTGTACACTTATATCCAAATTCATGCATGCTCAACAACATATTTTACTGATACCAAACCGCTGTCACCCATCTGTAGCACTAGTCACCCCGTGACTACGGATCAACATTATGGTCATACTTGCCAAAGTGTTACGGGCCTCCCCTGAACACACATCAAGGGAGACGTGCCCCGTCGGACACCAAGGTCAACTGCTTATCATAGAGCCACCCTTCCACAGAGCCTGCCACATAGGCTGCCTCATCACCGAACTAAAGGCAGCTTCGTGATTCCCTGAATCACTAGGGAACAATAACAGTATACCTGTGCATTGGGCTGCCCTCCCACTGGGCCTGCCTATTGGAACCCCTAACATTCCATATAAGCAGCGAATGATATACCATGGATGCAAATGCCAATCAATGCATTCTCTCACTGTGCATCCTAAATGCCACTCAATCAATCGTCCATTCATGACTATTGCTTACTGGATTTCAATATTCTCAATCTTTATCAATTCTCATTGGAATTCACACACATCGGTAGTTAGTGGCAATCATATTTATCCATTCTCATGCACATAATTAGGATATTTCACACCATTGATTTCGATTCAAACATGGTCTCAAACCATCATGACATATTTCATCAACATATTCATCATAATATCAGATCCGGTCTCAATACCAGTACCAGAATAAGGATATCACTTCATCCGTTCTGTGTGCAATACAGACTCAACAAGTAAAACTTCAGACATCAAGATCGTTCTCCTCTCGTTAGGATACCAGATATTCATACCGGATACATACAGCACCGGTCTAAAACCTCAGCCATCTACTGGCTCTCGTGACTGGTCCCACACCGAATTATTAACTCTGGCTCAGACCAGTTTAATTTCATATTCATCATCCCAAACACATGCCATATAATATCAATCATTCTAATGCACTCGAATCATGAAATCATTACATCGTCCACACAAGCAATCAACAAGCACAATCATATACACATATTTTCACATCATCAATGGATGAAATCATGCATTTAGAATAGTTACCCCCTCCTACCTCAAGAAAAGTAGTATTCACCGTAGTTAGATGGTTCCGCCTCGTAACTGGGGTTATTTCCTACATCACAATATATCACACAATCAATTTTCTATTCACCCACCTCGGTTCAATGTTCATATTCATTTACTTGATGTCTTCCAACATCATAACTCTCAAGCCCCATATATTTCACTCATTCCACCACAACCACCACGGTTTAGGCGTCTGTATTTATTATTACACATATTCAATGCCAAACCCATTACCAGGTTCTCGCATTAATGGTTCCCAACAACCATTAAGCTTCATTAATGGCTATTCACCATTAATAACATCATTTCACTTCACCAATAACAATTATTTCACACAATAAATGCTTCTCCACTCATATTTTGCATTTCCCCTAAATCTTAGGGTTAGGGTTTCTCTAAAAACCCAACAATACTCATTAAATCACATTCCCAACATTAAAATCCAAAAACCCATAATTCATACTCTTGAGAAATAACAAGATCTTAAGGAATGAGAGAGTTTTCCAAGAGAGGGAAAACCACACGAAAATGGGGAGGGGGGAAGGAGGGTGAGACTTCAAGCTCCAAGCTCCTCCATGCTCTTTCAAGGACGGAAATGGGAGAGGAGAAGAGAAGAGAACCACTACCCTTTTGCCTAGGGTTTTAGGAGAGAAGAAGAAGAGGAAATGAAGGAGAAGAGTAGAGAAAAAGTAGAAACAAAGTACATGTTAGGAGAACTCAAGAAACTGACGGAAATAAGAAGGGAAAAATGGGTCATTTGGCTTTATTTTTAATTCCTCATTAAATATTCATCGTTTTATGATAAACAGGATCTTTGTTTGGGCTCAATACATTATTCAAAAATTATTCCGAATACATATTCAGATTCCCAATAATATATTTAACAGCCCTGTCCAATATCATCCCAATCAGAGATACTTGGTCCGACACCCATATTTCAACTGGGCTCATTTTCAGCTTATCCGGTTCCAATAAATCATAAATCATTCCCAAAAATCTTAATTTATTTATTCTCAATATTTTGGAACATTAAATAACCCAAATACAATTATTTAATATTTATCTTCATAATAAACCTTTTATTTTAAAAATTTAAGGTGTTATAATCCACCCCACCTAAAAGAAATTTTGTCCCTGAAATTTAACATGCCGGATTCGAACACATCGGGGTACCGTGCTCTTACATCGTCCTCACGTTCCCACGTGAACGTCTTAATATTTTTGTGCTTCCATGCAACTTTCACCAAGGGAACCAATTTGTTCCGTAGCTTCTTCACGGAGTGTTCAATAATATGAACAGAAACATGGGGAATAGACAAATCATCTCGTACATTAACATCATACAAAGGAATTATGTGTAGAGGATCATGGACATATTTCCTCAACTGGGATACATGGAACACATTATGCAGGTTAGCGAGGTAGCAAGGAAGTACAATCCGATATGCCCCGTCGCCAATCCGCTCTAAAACCTCATAAGGTCCAATGAACCTAGGGCTTAACTTTCTACTTTTCAATGCCCTTCCAATGCCCTTATCTCTTAATACTCTTAAAAATACGTGGTAACCAACTTGAAACTCAAGTGGCTTCTGTCTTTTATCATAATAAATCTTCTGACGATCTTGGGCAATCTTCATTTTCTCTTGTATCATCTTGATTTGTTCATTTGTCTCCGCAATCAACTCCGGCCCCAAAGCCAAACTCTCTCCGGTTTTAAGCCAACACAATGGAGTTCTACATTTTCAACCATACAATACTTCATATGGAGCCATACCAATGGAACTGTGATAACTATTGTTGTATGTAAATTCAATTAGTGGTAGGAATCTTTCCCAACAACCACCGTGCTCCAATACACAAGCCCGTAACAAATCTTTAAGGCTTTGAATTATCCGCTCAAATTGTCTATTCGTTTGTGGATGATACGCCAAATTAAGTTTCAACTTGGAACCCATTGCCTCGTGCAAGCTTCCCTAAAATCGGGAAGTGAATCGCGGGTTGCGATCCGACACAATGCTCAAAGGCACACCATGTAGTCTTATAATTTCCTTAATGTATAATTGTGCCAGTCTTTCCAAGGAACTTTTCATATTCATCGGCAAGAAGTGAGCACACTTCGTCAACCGATCTACAATCACCCATATAGCATCATTTCCAGTACGTGTTCTGGGTAATCCAGAAACAAAGTCCATAGCAATGTCGTCCCACTTCCACACCGGAATATCAAGGGGTCTCAAATAACCAGATGGTTTCTAATGTTCAACTTTCACCTTTTGACAAATAATACAAGAGGCTACACAATTAGCCACATCACGCTTCATACTGGGCCATCAAAAATTTTTCTTCAGATCTTGATACATTTTCGTGGCACCAGGATGTATGCTCAACACACTCTTGTGAGCTTCTTCAAGTACCAATCTTCTTAGATCACCACCAGATAGGACATAAATCCGGCCTTTCACATGCCAAATGCCATCATGGCCTTCCATTAAACATGAATTTTTCCCATTAGCTTGAGCTTCTTTCATCTGGATCAAATACTCATCTTTCGATTGTTGCAACCTCACGGTCTCAAGGAATACATTTGCTATTGTCAAACATCTCAAGAGACATCTTTTTCGAGGTATATATTTCTACATCCATGTTCAAATCCCAAAATTGCTAGATGAGTTCCATTTCTTTCACCATCATAGCGGAAACATGCAATGACTTCTGACTTAAGGCATCGGCAACCACATTTGCCATTCCGGGATGATACCTCAATTTGAACTCATAATCTTTCAGATACTCCATCCACCTCCGTTGGTGCATATTAAGCTCCTTCTGATGAAATAGATATTTAAGACTCTTATGATCACTAAAGACCACAAACTTCAAGCCATACAAATAGTGCCACCACAACTTCAAGGAAAACACCACCGCTGCTAATTCAAGATCATGTGTAGGGTAGTTAACCTCATGCGGTCGCCACTATCTCGACGCATAGGCTATCACACATTTTTTTTACATCAACACGCAACCAAGACCAAGCTTAAAAGTGTCACAGTACACCACTAAGTCATCCAATAGGTCTGGCAAAGCCAACACTGGAGTAGAAGTGAGTCTAACTTTCAACTTTTGGAAACTCCTTTCATAATCAAGACCCCATACGAATGGTTGATTCTTACGGGTTAGCTTCATCAAAGGCAAAGCCAATCAGGAAAATCCTTTAATAAATCTTCAGTAGTAACCGGCAAGATCAAGAAAACTTCTTACATTGGTCACAGACGTCAGTCTTTCTCAAGCCAGCACTGTAACACCCTAGAATTTTTTAAAATAGAGGATTAATTAAGGAAATAAATATTGAATAATTGAATGTGAATTATTTAATGTCCCAAAACATTGAAAATAATTGAATTAAGATTTTTAGGGACTGTTGGTGATTTATTGAGACCGGATAAGTCAAAAATAAGCCCGGTTGAGATATGGGTGTCGGACCAAGTATATCTTATTGGGATGATATTGGTCAGGGAAATTAAGAATAATATTGGGAGTCCGAATATGTACTCGAAATAATTTTCAGAATAATTATTGAGCCCGAACAAAGGTCCTGTTTGCCATAAAACGATGAAACTTTAATGAATGGAATTAAAAATAAAGCAAAAAGTCATTCTTCCTCTCATTTATTTCGTTGGCTTGTTGAGGGAATGAGAAAACATAAATGTCACTCCTTCTTCCACATTTCTCTTCATCTATTTTCCTCTCAAAACCCTAAGCTAAGGTGGTGGCCTTTTTCCCTCTCATTTTCATTCAAGGGAGCTTATAAGAAGGCTATTAAAGTTTGAAGTCTTCTCCTTCTTTCCCTCTATTTTCATAGCTTTCTCTCTCCCCATTGGTACCCATTTTTGATTTGGATGTGAGGTAAGATATACTTACCATTTTATTGAAGTTCTTGCAAAGGATATGAGTTATTATGAGTTGAGGGAACAATGCATGTACATGGGTGTTTGTGGAGAGCATTTAATGCAAGAATCATAGTGGGGATTGTCATAAATGCATGGCTTAAGTGGAAATAAAAATGGTTGATGCATTTATGTTGGTAAGAGATGAAGAATGATGAGGCATTAATGATAGTTGTTAGGTTTTGGTGAAAACCCTAACTATGAGAAATTGGGGAAAATGAATAATGTTGGTTCAAGAGTGTGTTTTAAGAAGGAATACATGTCATTGATGGGTGTAGGTGTTGATAAATAAAATTGTGTGGATGTTGGTCTATTGTTGTTGTTAGCCTTTGAATTTAATGAATGTGGCTTGATGGGAAGGAATTGAAGCCTAACAAATAATGAAAATGATGTTTATAACATGTTCCATACATGTTATGAATTGTAGATGTAGTAATGGTCAATTAGAATTGAAATTGTGTTTTGAATAGTTGATTGATTGAGGTTTTACATGTATATCAATGTACGATCTATTCAGAATAACGAGGCGGGTACATCATATCCATCAAAATTCTTCTCTTGAGGTAGGAGAGGAGTCTTAATTCTAATTGCATGAATTGGATAGTGTTTGATTATCATATGTGACAATATGCATGTTTTCCTTATTTTGATGTTATAGAAATATGAATTGTATATGTAATGTTGAGAATAATGTTTGGCATCATGCTTGTGCAATTAGAATAAATATAGTACACTATATGGTGGTGTGGTTTGTTTGATAATTGATGATATTCTTATGTCCATCATAGATGTGAAATAAATGTTGTTGATGTTTGTTTGAGAATGGGTGTGAGTGAATAGCATACCATGATTTGATAATGGAAAGTTGATGATTGAAATTGATGTTGAGTGGCGTTTTAAATGTTGTATAAATGTTAAAGTACCACACTTAAAACTTGAGAACAAAACTAAACCCAACAATGATAAATCCACTAAGAAATGTGAAGTGGTGTTGGTGATGATGATGGTAATGATGTTTGATGAGTGACATGTATAGGATGCATAGAGTGAGAAATGCATATGATTTGTATTTACATCCATGGCATACTGCGTAGCCGCCGATGTTGGAACATTAGGGGAGTTCCCTCGGCCGACCCAGTGGGAGGGTGGCTCGGTGCACGAGCAATTTTATTTTCCCCTGTGACTCGGTGTGTAAGTCACGAAGCAGACCATGTATTACTACAGGGAGCTACATGTGGCCGACCCTCGTGGGGGTGTCTCTTTATGAGCAGGTAACATTGGTGGTCCTTGGGATCACAGCCGCCATGATTTGAGATCTGGTTGGCCCGCAACATCATATATTGAATATGTGTTTGCCGTCGTCATGGTGAAAATGACAGGTGTTGTAAATGGGCGATGCGGTTTGGTGCCAGTAAAATAATTGGTGAAATACATGCAAATTTAAGAATAAGTGTACACATTTTACTACTGCAGTAGGGGTATGGTTAAATGATCATACTTGAATCCCACAATCAGTGTTTATATTCCCATAGTCAGATCTGTAATTGTTGAAATGTTCCATTGTACATATGCATTAGCTTAAGAGCATTTGCATATAGCAAGGAAGCATGCCAAAGGTGACGATACATGGTGATGGTTGTGTTGAGAATAGAGAGATGTAATTAAGACAACATAAATCATGTGAATACCAAATAATAATATGAGACGAATGATGAAATGTATGATGGTCTAATTATTGGAGGTCTGGATCATGTGTGTGGTTCTATACTTGCTTGATTTATAAAGATGATTGTAATTGTGATGATAGTTATTGATGAGTTGTGTATGAATGCAAGTATACATGTTGTAGTACATATACAGATGATCTTATGATATTCATATTCATTCTTTTGGAATGTATGACTCACTCTCCCATGCTGTCCACTTTTTAGACTTGTGATGTAGGGCACTTGTGGGAAGAGTGGATATTTTGGAGTACATTTTGTTGAGGAGGTAAATAGGTGTATAGGAAGTTCCTTGGCCTGCAAAATCTAGATTTTCGTATAGCATATAGTGTATATGTATGCTCATTTTGTTATCTAAATTATAGATGATGATTTTGAGGGTCATGTTGGAAAATCGGACCTTAATATGTATGGCCAATTTTCATTAATGACCCAAATGATGTAATGCGATGAATTATGATGCTTGTTGATGTTTAATTTCATGAATGAATAAGGTATTTCACAACTTATCACATTTTATGAGTTTTGTAGAAATTAGTTTAAATCCTACGCATTGAATGAATGGAATTTGATCTTGAAGTGTATGAATAATTTGGAGGACTTGTAAATGTATAATGAAATGTAACTATTGCATTAGAGTAGGCTAAAATAGTAAGAAATGGAACTTGGCATGTTAAGTTGTATGAAAAGTCCATGTCTGCTCGTTTTCTACATAACTCGCTCAAGCGAGTGGTGGTTATGCTCGAGCGAGACCCTTATGAATTAGGGGTATGGCCACTGGCTGAAATTCGCCCAAGCGAATGTAGTTCTCACCTAAGCAAGATTGGTCTGGAATCAGTGGTTGGACATTGGACCATTTTCGCTCAAGTGAAATGGTCATGGCTCAGGAATCGCTCAAGCAAGAGGAAGGGAAATAGACACTGGACGATTTTCGCCCAAGCGAGCCTTGCCTTGCTCAAGCAAAATTGGGCTGTGAGTCCCTAATGTTGCTGGAGCGATCTCGCTCAAGCGAGATTGGCTTCTGAGGTAAATCTTCTCTGTCGCTCAAGCGTCTCATTGGCTCGCCCATGTGTAGTCTTCAAATCTCGCCCAAGCGAGATAGGTCTCGCTCAAGCGAGAGGACCCACCCCTGATGCTTACTCTTTTCTTCACTCAACATTTTCCTGGCTCGCTCAAGCGTCGCCTCGTGGGCTCACTCAAGTGAGTGTGACTCTCGCTTGAGCTAGTGGCTCTCTGATGCCCTCTTTTGTTTGGTTTCAATTAACCTTTATTTTTCTTGCATCAAATCATTTTTATTACATCATCTTTAGAGTACTTTGGACATATTATGAGTCATAAAACCTTATGAAATCCTTTCTCTAAACATTCAATCATGCAACAACCAATTTAATTAATTCTTCCGCTGATTTTAAATGGAAATTTCTCCTGGAATCACTTTTAATTTACCCTCTCATATCTTCATATATGTGAGTGGCGTTTCATAGATCTGGGGTATTGAATTTAAAGTTTCACCACTTTAATTATTTACTTTACTAATGATTTATAAAACGCAAAAAATTTACCCTTGTTTTCAGGGCGTCTCAACCTGGTATCAGTGCAATGGTTGCTCTTGATATGATCATGATTGATGTTGTTCATGTAGTAGTTGCTTATGATTGTGTCATGTGAGCTATAATTAATTGAGTTGTGGATTATTTGATTGAATTATGAATGTTTGTCATTGAATTGAGATTGATGTTTAGAATTGTTGAGTCTGGCTAAGAGTCCTTACACTATTTACCTCGAATGATGAATATGTTGTGATCATGTGCTGAAAATGATGTGATTGTATGATGTGGTACATGATAGGCTTATGAGTGCTAAGACCTTTGAAATTATACGTTGAAAGATTATTGTTTGGTCTAGTTTACTCATGTGTGAGCCATGTTTTGATTTATAGGCTTAAAATATGGCTGGTAGACCTAACCACGAGGCTGCTGCTATGGCAAACGCCTTGAATCGTTTCATTGATCTCTTGGAAAGACAAGGCCAACTAAATGTGGGACAAGGCTCCCAAGGTCTTGATTTATTTCTCAAGAGGAAACCTTCAGAATTCCATGAAGGTTATAAGTCGGAGGATGCTTATGCTTGGATCAATGACTTGGAAAGAATTTATGCAAGCTTCGAGTGTTCTGAAGCACAAAAGGTAGAGTATGCGGTCTTTATGATCCACGATGAAGCTGAAGCTTGGTGGGGTCTTACTAAGGGACGCATGATTTCTAAAGACATTCCCTTGGATTGGGAAAATTTCAAGGTGGAGTTTTTGAAGAAGTACCTCCCCGACAGCTACAGAAGTAAGAAAGAGCTTGAGTTTATGGAACTTAAGCAAGGTGGTATGACGGTGGAGGAGTATGCCTCCAAGTTTGAAGAACTTTGTGCATTCTATCCGCCCTATCAACAAGAAGGTACTAAGGCATCGAAATGTGTGAAGCTTGAAAATGGGTTGAGGCTTGAGATCAAGCGGGCTATCCGACATCAAGAAATCAGAAGCTTTCCGACGCTTGTGAATAAGTGTCGAATTTATGAAGAAGATGATGTGGCTCTTTCGAGTCATGGGAAACATGAGCCTAAGTTGAAAGGCCAATTTTCTAGCTTTAAGAAGCAAGGTCATTTTAAGAAGAAGTTCTTTCGTGGTGGATCCTTCAGTGCAAGAGGATGTGGTGCTCCTAGAGGTGGTTACGGTGGTGGTAACCAAGGTCGTGGAAATGTCCAAGGCCTAACTTGTTTCAAATGTGGTCCTAACCATTTGGCATGTGATTGCCCACGGGATGATGTGGTGTGCTACCAATGCAACCAACCCAGGCATAGTCATCCTAATTGCCCATTGAATGCTAATGTTAACACTCCTGTTCACTTGAATTATGATGCTAACCATGGAGGCCGTGGCCGTGGAAAGGGTAATGGTCAAAATGGTGGCCGTAATGGTGGCCGTGGTGGAAACTATAACGGTGGGAGAAATGGCAATGGTCGAGGTAATGGCCATGGTGGAGGGAATGGTAACCGCAATGGTGGTGATCAATTACAAGCTATTGGTAGAGTATTTGCAGTTACTGGTGAAGAAGCTGCGCAAGCTGAAGATCTTGTCCGTGGTGAGTGTGAAATCTTTGGTAATTCAGTGAATATTATCTTTGATTCTAGTGCTACGCACTCATTTATTTTTGAAAATTGTGTGAGGCGCTTGAGGGTACCTGTGTGTATGATGAAGGGTTCTATAATGGTGACAACATCGACTGGTACTTGTTTGAGATCGGTGACTCGATGTGAGGACGTCGAGATGACTCTTGAGGGTAGAAAATTTATTGTATCTCTCATATGTCTACCTATGAAAGACCTGGACATTATTCTAGGCATGGACTGGTTGTCCACTAACAAAGTCTTGGTGGATTGTCACAATAAGACAATGATCTTTTCGACTTCGAATGCTGAAGGCTTTGATGTACAAGGCATCTCTCAGCTTCTTATAATGTTCTGCATGATTTATGGGAACGGTACTTCCCAATCTTGTGACATTCTTATTATTTCAGAATTTCCCGATGTGTTTTCGGATGAGATTCCTGGATTACCTCCCCCACATGAAGTGGAATTTTCTATTGATGTCATTCCTGGCGCTGAACCTATTTCTAGAGCTCCTTATAGGTTGTCTCCTATGGAGTTAACTGAGTTGAAGAAGCAAGTCGAGGATGTTATCCAAGTGGCCTCAATTACTCAAGAGGGGGGGGGGTGAATTGAGTATTAAAAACTTTTGTTGAAATGCTTGTGAAATTGGTTCTTTAACAAATATGTTTAGTGAAGATGATAAACTTAATCTTAATTAGAATAATAAAGAAGTTTAAATAACAAAGTTATTAAAAGTAATAAATTAAGCAAGCAATTTAAATGCACAAATTTAAAGAGATTAGGGAAGAGAATATTTGCAAACCGATATATATGAGTTCCACCACACCGGTGTACGTGTCTCGCCTCCAAGTAACTCACTTAGAGGATTTCCATTATTGAGAATTTGAGATACACGCTTTGAGCAATTACAGCTTCTTAGTGTCCCACACTCAAGAACTTAATCCTCACAAGCAAAAGGGTAACCCACCCAATCTCACAATCTCTCAATTACAAGGTTGAATCCCAACTCAAAATCTTTAAGAATTTGTGAATGTGATTTTACAAGTGTGACTCTCTCAATAGAGTGGATATACAAATTTAAGCACTTGAGAAATATTTTCTTTTCTTAGAAAAGAATATGCAAATTTTAACACTCAAGAAAATATTTTTCACACAATATAACTCTCAAAAATAATTACAAAGAAAATAAATCAGAGAGTTAATAGACAAGGAATTAAGAGAGAACAAAAGAGAAAGCAATGAATACGTTTGCTGTGTGTATGGTGTTCTACCTCTTCAGTTTCCTTTCTATTTATAGGCAAAGCAAGGTACATGCTGCTAAAAACTTAATTGCAACTGGTTCCTTAATTTATGCATTGGAATACTTAATTTGCCAGCGGTCCATGTTTCCTGACTTGAGAAGTGCAATTGTCTACCTCAATAAGTGCAACGCCATTTCAATTAGAGAGTCTTAAGAGAGGAATTAGCGGAGTTGAGTTTTTGAAAATGCGTATTGATAATTTCCATGATTCAGCGCATGATTCCAGTTATGAATCGATTCTTCCAGTTTATTTTTGCACTAAAAATATCAAATGAATCGATTCCTGACAAGGAGAATCGATTCCTATACATATGAATCCATTCCTGCACATCCTGAATCGATTCCTGGCAATTTTTCAATGTGTGAATCGATTCCTGCACATCTTGAATTGATTCCTGGCAATTTTTCAATGTGTGAATCAATTCCTACAAGGGGGGAATCGATTCCCAGCCCCTTGAATTAATTCCCAATGGCCTTGAATCGATTCCTGCTTCCTTTTTCACATGGGAATCGATTCCCATAGGGGTGAATCGATTCCTATGCTTCCCCTGCACCTGTTTATTTAATTTTTGATGTATTCTGATGCCTTTTGGACCATTATAGCTCATGGTTCTTAATTCCTTGGCACTTCTCTTATTTTAAACTTCTAAGAATGCCTTGAATCAATTCTTTTTCATTTTAATTTCTTGATCCGATGATTTTCGATTGCTTGTAAAACATCCTTTAGATTTCTTGATCCTTCAATTGTTTGTCATTCATTAAAACCTGTTTCAACATACAAATACAGAGAAGTTACTCAAACGGTAGTTTATCCGCCGAAGCGTGTCTCCTTGGGGTGCTTCTGTGTTGTTAGTGAAAAAGAAGGATGGAAGCATGAGATTGTGCGTTGACTATCGCCAACTCAACAAGCTAACTATTACGAATAAATATCCTCTTCCTCGCATTGATGATCTTTTGGATCAATTGAAGGGCGCCATGGTGTTTTCAAAGATTGACTTGCGTTCCAGATATCACCAAATTCGGGTGAAGACCGAAGATATCCCGGAAAGTACCTTCCAAAGGCGATATGGACATTATGAGTACGTAGTAATGCCATTTGGAGTGACAAATGCTCCTACGATTTTCATGGATTACATGAATCGCATCTTCCATGAGTATCTTGACCAATTCGTTGTGGTGTTTATTGATGACATCTTGGTATACTCTAAAAGCCATGAAGAGCATGAAAGACATCTTTGTCATGTATTATCTATTCTTCGAGAGAAAGAATTGTATGCTAAGCTCTCTAAATGTGAATTCTGGATAAGTGAGATCTCTTTTCTTGGTCATGTGATTTCCGGGGATGGAGTTGTAGTTGATAGATCGGAGGTTGAAGCTGTTATGGCTTAGGAAAGACCGACGTCTGTAATGGAGATAAGAAGTTTTCTTGGTTTTGCCGGTTATTACCAGAGGTTCATTGAAGGATTTTCTCGTTTAACCTTACCATTGATGAAGTTGACTCATAAGAATCAACCTTTTGTATGGACCCGTGAATGTGAAGAAACTTTTCAAGAGTTGAAGTTAAGACTTACTACCGTACCAGTATTAGCGCTGCCCAATTTAACGGATGATTTTATGGTGTATTGTGATGTGTCTAAGCTTGGTCTTGGACGCGTGTTGATGCAAAAGGAGCGTGTGATAGCCTATGCATCGAGACAATTGTGACTGCATGAGGTTAATTATCCTACTCATGACCTTGAATTGGCGGTGGTGGTGCTTTCTTTGAAGTTGTGGTGACATTACTTGTATGGTTCTAAGTTTGTGGTCTTTAGTGACCATAAGAGCCTTAAGTATTTGTTTGACCAAAGGGAACTTAATATGCACCAAAGAAGATGGATGGAATTCCTAAAGGATTATGAGTTCGAGTTGAGGATCCCAGAAAAGCAAATATAGTTGCCGATACTTTGAGCTGAAAGTTATTGCATATCCCTATGATGATGGCGAAAGAGATGGAGTTGATTGAACAATTTAGAAATTTAAATGTGGGCATGGAGACATATACTCCAAAGAAAATGTCGTTTGAGATGTTGAAAGTCATAAATGAGTTTCTTGAATGTATGAAAGTACAACAACCAAATGATGAATATCTGATTGAGATGAAGAAAACCTAAGAGAAAGGGAAGAATTTGTTCCTAGTGGAAGGTCAAGATGGCATTCGGCGTGTGAAGGGCCGAATTTATGTTCCCTGAAATTGTGATGTGAGGAAATATGTACTTGAGGAAGCTCACAAGAGCGTATTGAGCATTCATCCTAGTTCTACCAAGATGTACCAAGACTTAAAGAAGAATTTCTGGTGGCCCGGTATGAAGCGTGATGTAGCGAACTTAATGGCATCTTGCCTTGTTTGTCAGAAGGCGAAGGTCAAGCATCAAAGACCATCTGGTTATTTGAGGCCTTTGGAGATCCTTGTTTGGAAATGGGATGCTATTGCTATGGACTTTGTGTCTGGTTTACCTAGGACGAGGTCCAATTATGATGGAATTTGGGTGATTGTAGATCGTTTGACGAAGAGTGTGCATTTTCTACCGATTAGCATGAAGAGTTCCTTGGAGGATCTGGCGTAGTTGTACATTAAGGAGATCGTGAGGTTGTATGGGGTGCCCTCTAGTATTATTTCTGATAGAGACCCACGTTTTACTTCTCGATTTTAGGGAAGCCTACATGAGGCCATGGGTTCTAAATTGAAGTTGAGCTCAGCTTATCACCCTCAGACGGACGGACAATCCGGGAGGACTATTCAGAGTCTTGAAGACTTATTACATGCATGTGTTTTAGAACATGGTGGTTCATGGGTGAAGTACTTGCCTTTAATTGAGTTTACCTACAACAACAGCTTCCATTCTAGTATTGACATGGCAACATATAAGGCGTTTTATCGAAGGAAGTGTAGGACCCCTTTGTGCTGGCTTGAGGTTAGTGAGAACTTGGCTGCAGGGCCGAAAATTGTTCAGGAGACTACCGAGCAGATTAAGAAGATACAAGATAATATGAAGATTGCTTAGGACCAACAGAAGAGTTATTATGACAAGAGGCATAAACCACTAGAGTTTCAAGTGGGTGACCATGTGTTTTTGAAGGTCTCAAGTGACAAAGGGATTGGAAGGGTGTTAAAAAATGGAAAATTAAGCCCTAGATTCATTGGACCGTATGAGGTATTGGGGCGGATCAGCGACGTTGCTTATCGGATAACACTCCCTCCGCATCTCGCTAATTTGCATAATGTGTTCCACGTGTTCGCAATTGAGGAAATATGTCCATGACCCTCTACATATGATTTCTATGGACGATGTCGATGTACGAGACGATTTATCTAACCCTTCTGTTTCGATTCGCATTGTCGAGCATTATGTGAAGAGACTACGGAACAAGTTGGTACCTTTGGTAAAGGTTGGTTGGAAACACGGAAATGTGGAGACGTTCACATGAGAATGTGAGGATGACACCAAAGAACGATACCCCGACGTATTCGAATCCGGTATGTTAAATTTCGAGGACAAAATTTTCTTTTGGTGGGGTGGATTGTAACACCCCAGAATTTTTTAAAATAGAGGATTAATTAAGGAAATAAATATTGAATAATTGAATGTGAATTATTTAATGTCCCAAAACATTGGAAATAATTGAATTAATATTTTTAGGGACTGTTGGTGATTTATTGAGACCGGATAAGCTGAAAATAAGCCCGGTTGAGATATGGGTGTCGGACCAAGTATATCTGATTAGGATGATATTGGTCAGGGCAATTAAGAATAATATTGGGAGTCCGAATATGTACTCAGAATAATTTTCAGATTAAGTATTGAGCCCGAACAAAGGTCTTGTTTGCCATAAAATGATGAAACTTTAATGAATGGAATTAAAAATAAAGCAAAAACTCATTCCTCCTCTTATTTCTTTTGTTGGCTTGCTGAGGGAATGAGAAAACATACATATCACTCCTTCTTCCTCATTTCTCTTCATCTCTTTTCCTCTCAAAACCCTAAGCTAAGATGGTGGCCTTTTTCCCTCTCATTGTCATTCAAGGGAGCTTGTAAGGAGGCCATTGAAGTTTGAAGTCTTCTCCTTCTTTCCCTCCATCTTCGCAGCTCTCTCCCCCTATTGGTACCCATTTTTATTTTGGGTGTGAGGTAAGATATACTCACCATTTTATTGAAGTTCTTGCAAAGGATATGAGTTATTATGAGTTGGGGGAACAATGCATGTACATGGGTGTTTGTGGAGAGCATTTAATGCAAGAATCATAGGGGGGTTGTCATAAATGCATGGCTTAAGTGGAATAAGTATGGTTGATGCATTTATGTTGGTAGGAGATGAAGAATGATGAGGCATTAATGAGAGTTGTTAGGTTTTGGTGAAAACCCTAACTATGAGAAATTAGGGAAAATTAATAATGTTGGTTCAAGAGTGTGTTTTAGAAGGAATACATGTCATTGACGGGTGTAGGTGTTGATAAATAAAATTGTATGGATGTTGTGCTATTGTTGTTGTTAGCCCTTGAATTTAATGAATATGGCTTGATGGGAAGGAATTCCTGAAGCCTATCAAACAATGAAAATGATGTTTATAACATGTTCCATACATGTTATGAATTGTAGATGTAATAATGGTCAATTAGAATTGAAGTTTTGTTTTGAATAGTTGATTGATTGAGGTTTTACATGTATATCAATGTAGGACCTATTTCGAACGACGAGGCGGGTACGTCGTATCCATCAGAATTTTTCTCTTGAGGTAGGAGAGGAGTCTTATATTCTAATTGCATGAATTGGATAGTGTTTGATTGTCATATGTGACAATATGCATGTTTGCCTTATTTTTATGTTATGGAAATATGAATTTTATATGTAATGTTGAGAATAATGTTTGGCATCATGCTTGTGCAATTAGAATCAATATGGTGTGCTATAAGGTGGTGTGGTTTGTTTGATAAATTGATGATATTCTTATATCCACCATAGATGTGAAATAAATGTTGTTGACGTTTGTTTGAGAATGGGTATGAGTGAATAGCATACCATGATTTGATAAGGAAAAGTTAATGATTGAAATTAATGTTGAGTGTCGTCGTAAATGGTGTATGAATGTTAAAGTGCCACACTTAAAACTTGAGAACAAAACTAAACCCAACAATGATAAATCCACTAAGAAATGTGAAGTGGTGTTGGTGATGATGATGGTAATGATGTTTGATGATTTTTATTTACATCCATAGCATACTGCATAGCCGCCGATGTTAGAACATTAGGGGAGTTCCCTTGGTAGACCTAGTGGGAGGGTGGCTCGATGCACGAGCAATTTTATTTTCCCCTGTGACTCGGTGTGTAAGTCACAAAGCCGCCCATGTGTTACTACGGGGAGCTACATGTGGCCGACCCTCATGGGGGGTGGCTCTTGATGAGCAGGTGACCCCGATGGTCCTTGGGATCACAGCCGCCATGATTTGAGATCTGGCCGGCCCGTAACACCATATATTGAATGTGTTTACTGCGGTCAAGGTGAAAATGGTCGGTGTTGTAAATGGGCGATGTGGTGTGGTACCAGTAAAATAATTGGTGAAATGCATGCAAATTTAAGAATAAGTGTACACATTTTACTACTACAGTAGGGGTATGGTTAGATGATCATACTTGAATCCTACAATTGGTGTTTATATTCCCACAGTCAGATCTGTAATTGTTGAAATGTTCCATTGTGCATATGCATTAGCTTAAGAGCATTTGCATATAGCAAGGAAGTATGCCAAAGGTGATGATACATGGTGATGGTTATGTTGAGAATGGAGAGATGTAATTAAGACAACATAAATCATGTGAATACCAAATAATAACATAAGACGAATGATGAAATGTATGATGGCCTGATTGTTGGAGGTCTGGATCGTGTGTGTGGTTTTATACTTGCTTGATTTACAAAGATGATTGTAATTGTGATGATAGTTAATGATGAGTTGTGTATGAATGCAAGTATACATGTTGTAGTACATATGCAGATGATCTTATGGTATTCATATTCATTCTTTTGGAATGTATGACTCACTCTCCCATGCTGTCCACTTTTTAGACTTGTGATGTAGGGCACTTGTGGGAAGAGTGGATATTTTGGAGTACATTTTGTTGAGGAGGTAAATAGGTGTATAGGAAGTTCCTTGGCCTACAAAATCTAGATTTTCGTATAGCATATAGTGTATATGTATGCTCATTTTGTTATCTAAATTATAGATGATGATTTTGAGGGTCATGTAGGAAAATCGGACCTTAGTATGTATGGCCAATTTTCATTAATGACCCAAATGATGTAATGTGATGAATTATGATGCTTGTTGATGTTTAATTTCATGAATGAATAAGGTATTTCACAACTTATCACATTTTATGAGTTTTGTAGAAATTAGTTTAAATCCTACGCATTGAATGAATGGAATTTGATCTTGAAGTGTATGAATAATTTGGAGGACTTGTAAATGTATAATGAAATGTAACTATTGCATTAGAGTAGGCTAAAATAGTAAGAAATGGAACTTGGCATGTTAAGTTGTATGAAAAGTCCATGTCTTCTCGTTTTCTGCATAACTCGCTCAAGCGAGTGGTGGTCACGCTCGAGCGAGACCCTTATGAATCAGGGGTATGGCCACTGGCCAAAATTTGCCCAAGCGAATGTAGTTCTCACTCAAGCAAGATTGGTCTGGAATTAGTGGTTGGACATTGGACCATTTTTGCTCAGGCGAAATGGTCATGGCTCAGGAATCGCTCAAGCGAGAGGAAGGGAAATGGACACTGGACGATTTTCGCCCAAGCGAGCCTTGCCTTGCTCAAGCAAAAATCGGGCTGTGAGTCCCTAACGTTGCTGGAGCGATCTCGCCTAAGCGAGATTGGCTTCTGAGGCAAATCTTCTCTGTCGCTCAAGCGTCTCATTGGCTCGCCCATGTGTAGTCTTCAAATCTCGCCCAAGCGAGATAGGTCTCGCTCAAATGAGAGGACCCATGTTAGGAAATCCCTAAACATGAGCAGCGAAAAAAAAAGGATTCCATAGGGTTTGCAAATTTCTGTGTTTCAAAGCACAAAACAAACACAAAAAAAATTCGTTTTGGATTACCTCTTAAAGAACACCGAAGCAATCATAGCCTCGTCCTTTAGGAGTCCACACGAGCACTCCCACCAGAATCGCAACACTTGCCAACTGCTAGTTTGACGGCGTATAGCTATTGCAACTTTTGTGAATTTGTGTCTCACTTGAGTGAACAGCCTATGAGCATCTTATGCTCTATTTATAGGCTTAGGTTTGACCTAATTTGTTCTCTCTAAAAAGTGGGCTCCTTACTCATTCCAAATGAGTTAGGCCCAATAGCTTTATTTTAGTCCAACTAAAATAAGACAACATTTTCTGATGGGCTTACTCTATGTGTGTGACCCTATAGGTAAAATACCCGGTCATATTAATAATAAATTATTTTATTATTAATATAAAATAAGAGCGGCATCTAGCAATGCATCATTATGTCCGAATATTATTGAATATCAACATAACCTATAAGTGATAATTATTTAATATGTTTGTTCCTTTTGTCACGATATCCTAATTGGGCCCAAGGCATGGTCGCGTCATCCTTGTACAACCCAATTTATTTTACTTGATACCGGAGTAGACTGGATCCGAATAAATATCTAATATTCATTCTTTCTAGCATGGCCATGCGTTTTCTTAGTCTTACTCCATCAAGTGGCCTATAGATATCACTTCTGTCACATAGGAGAGACAAATCCCATCTACATCACTCACATCCCTCTGCATAATTTGTTCATTGCCTAATCACAACCTTTATAGTCCTCTTGTTATAGAAGACGTTTAATTGTATTAAAACAATAAACTCCTCATGTAGGAATCGTAGTGACTTCAGGTCGAAGGACTACATATACCATTATCACATTGAGAATCGTTTATGACATTCATGTAACGATCCATGCAACGTTCTCATGGTGGGTCTGTCCAGTACATCATTACTCTTAATGTGTACCCGTGTGAAGACTTGATATCATCTATATCTATGATCTGTGAGATCAGTTCATCAGTACACTCACACACTAGTCTCAATGTATTTACATGTCCCTATATAAATACTTGACTAGGGACATTTTAGGAATAACTTTTATATGACCTATTACTCCAAGGATAAATACGTTTTAAAACAATTTTAAACTGAAATATTTATTTTATTGATAAGCAGAAAAATGATACAAATGAAAAAGCATAAAAGCTCATAGTACATACACCAACAACCCACCCCTGATGCTCACTCTTTTCTTCGCTCAGCATTTTCCTGGCTCGCTCAAGCGTCGCCTCGTGGGCTCACTCAAGTGAGTGTGACTCTCGCTTCAGCTAGTGGCTCTCTGATGCCCTCTTTTGTTTGGTTTAAATTAACCTTTATTTTTCTTGCATCAAATCATTTTTATTACATCATCTTCAGAGTACTTTGGGCATATTTTAAGTCATAAAACCTTATGAAATCCTTTCTCTAAAAATTCAATCATGCAACAACCAATTTAATTAATTCTTCCGCTGATTTTAAATGGAAATTTCTTCTGAAATCACTTTTAATTTACCCTTTCATATCTTCATATATGTGAATGGCGTTTCATAGATCCGGGTGTTGAATTTAAAGCTTCACCACTTTAATTATTTGCTTTATAAATGATTTATAAAACGCGAAAAATTTACCCGTGTTTTTGGAGCGTCTCAAGCACGACTTCAATCTTAGATGGATCAACTGCCACACCATTTTTGGAGATAACATGTCCTAGAAATTGGACCTCGGACAACCAAAATTCACACTTTGAGAGCTTTGCATATAGATCTTTCTCTCGGAGGATATTCAAAACAAGACGAAGATGCTCTTCATGTTCCTCATGGCTCTTGGAATAGACAAGAATGTCGTCGATAAACACCACCACGAACCGGTCAAGATGCTTATGAAAGATGAGATTCATGTAATCCGTAAATATCGCAGGAGCATTTATCACTCTGAATGGCATCACTACATACTCATAGTGCCCATATCAAGTTCAAAAGGCAGTTTTAGGAATATCTTCAGTCTTCACTTAAATTTGGTGATATCCGGAATGCAAGTCGATTTTTGAGAATACAACGACATCCTTCAATTGATCCAAAAGATCGTCAATGCGAGGTAGGGGATATCGGTTCTTAATGGTCAACTTGTTAAGTTGTCGATAGTCCACACATAACCTCATACTTCCATCTTTCTTTTACACCAGTAAAACAGGCGCACCCCAAGGAGACATACTTGGGCGAATAAATTCTCGTTCCAATAACTCTTTAACTTGCCTTTTCAACTCGGTTAATTCCATAGGAGATATCCGATATGGCGCTTGGGAAACAGGTTCCGCTCCCGGAACAAGATGAATAGAAAACTCCACCTCGCGTGGAGGAGGTAAACTAGGTACCTCATCAGGAAATACATCCGGAAATTCAAACATAATGGGGATATTTAAGGGATCGGGACCATTTGTCCCATCGGCAAGAGTTAATAGTATGCAAAGTTGAGTTATACCTTGCACATTGAATTTCCCTACATCTGAGGAAGGGAAAATAACAGTCTGTTGTTGACAGTCAACCAAGAATTTATTGGCGGAGAGCCAATCCATACCAAGAATGATCTCCAAACCTTTCATAGGTAGGCAAATGAAAGAAGTAACAAACTTCCTCCCTTCTAGGAGCATATCAATGTTATCACACTGGTTAACCGATCTGAGACAAGCACCGGTTGGGGTAGTAACCACAAGGGCATTTTTTATTAGGCACACTGGCAATCTCAACCGCCGTACACAATCCTCAGATATAAAAGAATGGGTCGCAAATGAATCATAAATAACATGCACAGAGTTTTTGAGTATTTCACACTTACTTTCAACTAGGTTATCAGCTTGAGCTGCTTCTTCACTGGTCACAGCGAATACTCTTCCAGCAGTTTGTTGGTTAACACCATGATTGTGACCATTTCGGCCACCATTACCATTTCCTCGGCTGTTCCCATTTCCATGACCGTTGCCTCCATTTCCGTTGCCATTACCATTTTGACCACCATTGCAGCCGCCATTACCGGCTCCACGACCACGGCCTCTAAAGGCACCATAGCCACCCCGGTTCCCATCATTGCGAGCCACCACATCCGTGGCATTTAAAGGATAATCAGGACGAATGTGCCCCGGTTGGTTGCATCTATAGCACACCACAGTCTTTTCATTACCACAATCATGGGCCAAATGGTTTCCACCACACCGGAAACAATGAAGTCCTTGGCCATTACCTCGGTCACTATTTATACCATGTCTTCCACCACCTCGTCCGCCTCTAAAAGAAGAGGACCCACCTACAAATTTTCTATTACCCTTAAAGTTACCCTTCTTCTTGAAGTTAGGGGATTGACCCTTCAACCTTTGATCATGCCCAGCATAATTCTTGGGCACCACATCGTTCTATTCAAAGATCCTACATTTGTTCATAAGAGTAGGAAAGCTCCTAATCTCTTGGTGACATGTCGCCTTCTTAATCTCTTGGCGCAATTCGTTCTCAAACTTAACACATTTTGAAGCTTCGATACCTTCCTGTTGGAAAAGAGGGTAAAACACACACAGCTCTTCAAATTTTGAGGCATATTCCTCCACCGACAGGCTTCCTTGTTTGAGCTCCATAAATGCAAGCTCTTTCTTGTTCTTGTAGCTCTCAAGAAAGTACTTCCTAAGGAACTCCACTTTAAAGTTCTCCCAATTCAAAGGAGTGTGAGCCGCAATCATAGGCCCACGAGTGAGAATCTACCAAGATTCAACTTCATCTCGGACCATAAACACCGCGTACTCAACCTTTTGAGCTTTAGAACATTCCATACTTGCAAATATCTGTTCTAAGTCATGGATCCAAACACAAGTGTCTTCTGGTTTATAGCCTCCATGAAATTTGGAAGGCTTCCGCTTGAGAAATCGGTCAAGACCATGATTTGGCTGACCAGCGGGTTGTTGTTGCCGTTCTAGGATATCGGCAAACCGATTAAAGGCTTCAGCCATAGCGGCTACGTCAATATTACGCCTATTCACCATCAATCACTCTATACACACAACACAAACATAATTAGAAACCTCGTGTTTCTTATCTCAATATATACAGTCATCATCGACTATAATTAATACAAATATCATCATAATATATTCACAAGTTGAAGGTAAATATGAAAAAGGAAATACCTGGCCGGGCTTAGTATCAACCTCAGTATAAAGCAGTGAGCAATTCAAGCTTCAATAATGCTTAACTATAACTATAACATGTCAACATTAAGTGACAATCACTCTTTAACAACATTCAATTCATATAATTCATCAATGAGCAATCATTGCTCTGATACCAGGCTGTAACACCCCGATTTTGGAAACAGGGGTAAATTTTTTGAGATTTTAAAATAATTGTAAGTAGAAGAAATTCAATAGATATATATAATGCCGAGTAATTACCCCGGATCATTAATAACTGATCTCATATATGAAGATATGAGAAAGGTATCAAAGTGCACCTCGGACGGCCGGACTTGAGGCCGTCACAAGGGAAAAATGAAAGATGAAATTAATTTAATAGTTGTTAAAGTATATGCCAAAAGGAAGATGATAGATGCCCCACCGATTTGTTAAACAATAGAAATATATTTTCATCATAATAATAGCATTCATACATTATCAAGGTCATTAATGAAAATTAGCCATACACATCCGGTCTAATTTTCCTACATGACCTCCTAAAATCAATCGTTATCAAATTAATTTCAAAATAAGCGTATACGCACTATGTGCTATACAAAATGAAGATCTACGCCAGCCAAGGCTCACCCATATTCGCTTCATATTTACCTTCTCCAATACTCGACCTCCAAAAGAGTAGGGTTTTACTTCACACCTACATCAAACTTAAAAATGGCAACAAAGAGGTGAGTAACATAATCCAAATATACCAAAGTCATACATTATGATGATATTTATACATGTGTGCATTACATTCATTTTTCAAGAAAACATCACAAGCTTCACACACATGACACATCATTCCATCACGGCATAATACATGTCCAATTAAGTATATTCATAGGGAAATATCATATATAACAAATCTTTAACGTCCTCAACAATCATCACATTTTTAATGTTAGTACCTCGGCTTACTTTCTCTCTATTTAATAATCATCCACCGCCACCACAGGCTATCAACTAGGCATATCTCTGGTTATATATAAATGCTCTTAAAGCTAATGCATATGCACAACAGAATTATTTTCAAGTGCAGATCCGACTGTGGGAAAACATCAACATATCAAATATGGGACAAGCATAGGTGTGCTACTATGCCCCTACTGCAGTAGTAAAATATGTACACTTATATCCAAATTCATGCATGCTCAACAACATATTTTACTGGTACCAAACCGCTCTCGCCCATCTATAGCACTAGTCACCCCGTGACTGCAGATCAACATTATGGTCATACTTGCCAAAGTGCTACGGGCCTCCCCCAAACACACATCAAGGGAGCCGTGCCCCGTCGGACACCCAGGTCAACTACTCATTACAGAGCCGCCATCCCACAGGGCCTGCCACATAGGGTGCCTCGTCACCAAACTAAGGGCAGCTTCGTGATTCCCCGAATCACTAGGGAACAATAACAGTATACCCGTGCACTGGGTTATCCTCCACTAGGCCTGCCTATTGCAACCCCTAACATTACATATAAGCAGTGAATGATATGCCATGGATGCAAATGCCAATCAATGCATTCTCACACTGTGCATCCTAAATGCCACTCAATCAATCGTCCATTCATAACTACCGCATGGTGGATTTCAATATTCTCAATCTTTATCAATTCTCATTGGAATTCACACACATCGACAATCAGTGGCAATCACATTTATCAATTCTTATGCACATAATTAGGATATTTCACACCATTGATTTCGATACCATCATGACATATTTCATCAACATATTCATCATAATATCAGATCCGGTATCAATACCAGTACCAGAATATGAATATCACTTCATCCGTTTTGTGTGCAATACAGACTCAACAAGTAAAACTTCAGACATCAAGATCAGTCTCCTCTCGTTAGGATACCAGATATTCATACCGGATACATACAGCACCGGTCTAAAACCTCAACCATCTACTGGCTCACATGATTAGTCCCATATCGGATTGTTAACTCCAGCTCAGACTAGTTTAATTTTATATTCATCATCCCAAACACATGCCACATAACATCAATCATTCTAATGCACTCGAATCATGAAATCATTACATCGTCCACACAAGCAATCGACAAGCACAATCATATACACGTATTTTCACATCATTAATGGATGAAATCATGCATTTAGAATAGTTACCCCCTCCTACTTCAAGAGAAGTACTATTCACCATAGTCAGATGGTTTCGCCTCGTAACTAAGGTTATTTGCTACATCACAATATATCACACAATCAATTTTCTATTAAACCACCTCGGTTCAACGTTCATATTCATTTACTTGATGTCTTCCAACATCATAACTCTCAAGCCCCATTTATTTCACTCATTCTACCACAACCACCACGGTTTAGGCATCTGCATTTATTATTACGCACATTTAATGCCAAACCCATTACCAGTTTCCCACATTAATGGTTCCCAACAACCATTAAGCTTCATTAATGGCCATTCACCATTAATAACATCATTTCACCTCACTAATAACAATTATTTCACACAATAAATGCTTATCTACTCATATTTTACATTTCCCCTAAATCTTAGGGTTAGGGTTTCTCTAAAAACCCAACAATACTCATTAAATCACATTCCCAACATCAACACCCAAAAACCCATAGTTCATACTCTTGAGAAATAGCAAGATCTTACCTCAAGAGAAGGAATGAGAGAGTTTTCCAAGAGAGGGAAAACAACACGAAAATGGGGAGGGAAAGAAGGGTGAGACTTCAAGCTCCAAGCTTCTCCAAGCTCTTTCAAGGATGGAAATAGCAGAGGAGAAGAGAACTACCACCCTTTTTGCTTAGGGTTTTAGGAGAGAAGAAGAAGAGGAAATGAAGGAGAAGAGTAGAGAAGAAGTAGAAGCAAAGTACATGTTATGAGAACCCAAGAAACTGACGGAAATAAGAAGGGAAAAATGGGTCATTTGGCTTTATTATTAATTCCTCATTAAATATTCATCATTTTATGATAAACAGAATCTTTATTCGGGATCAATACCTTATCTAAAAATTATTCTGAAAACATATTCGGATTCCCAATAATATCTTTAACAGCCCTGACCAATATCATCCCAATTGGAGATACTTGGTCCGACACCCATATTTTAACCGGGCTTATTTTTAGCTTATCCAGTTCCAATAAATCATAAACAGTTCCCAAAAGTCTTAATTTATTTATTCCCATTATTTTGGAACATTAAATAACCCAAATACAATTATTTAATATTTATCTTCATAATAAACCTTTTATTTTAAAAATTTAGGGTGTTACATTTATCTTTAACATCAAAGGTTTCTTAAAGCTCATCATCCATTCTGTAGGTCAAAGAAAGCGTTCAACAATGTGCAAGACTTTGAAATATTCCCTCCTGTGTTAACTGGTCGTCAAGTATACGAAAAGGTGAGAGACTTAAGTGTGGTTTTTGGTAAGTTTGGAAAGTAGCCCACTTCAAAAGAAAGTTGGAAAAAAAGGTCAATATTTTTTTATCTATCATATTGGAAGGAGCTTAGTGTAAGACATTGCATTGATGTGATACACATGGAGAAAAATGTGTGTGATAGTATGGTTGGAACCCTCTTGAACATACCTGGGAAAACTAAGGATGGACTAAAATGACGTCTAGACTTGGAGGTGATGGGTATACATCAAGAGCTGCATCCATAATCAAAGGGCAAACAAACATATTTGCCCCAGCAGGCCATAGATTATCCAAAAAAGAAAAGTAAAGTTTTTGTGAATCGTTATATTATGTGAAAGTTTCATCTGGTTATGGTTCAAACATTAAGACTCGTGTCTTCGTGAAGGATCTGAAGTTAGTAGGGTTGAAGTCTCACGATTGTCATATGCTGATGCAATAGTTTTTATCCATAGCCATTCATGACATTCTCCCTAAAAATGTAAGACATGTGATAACAAGGCTATGTTTGTTTTTCAATGGCATATGTTACAAAGTATTCATCATTGATCAGTTAGATGTCTTGGAGCAAGAAGGTTTTCTTATATTATGTCAGTTGGAAATGTATTTCCCATCCTTATTCTTTGACATAATGGTCCATTTAATAATCCATTTGGTAAGGGAGATCTGATCGTGTGGTCCAGTGTTCTTAAGGTGGATGTACCGCGTTGAATGGTACATGAAAATATTGAAAGGCTATATGAAGAACCAATGGCGCCCTAAAGCATTGATTGTTGAAAGGTACAATGCAGAGGAAGCAATTGAGTTCTACACTACTTATATGTCACAGGCTAAAACCATCGGTATCCCGAAGACTCATCACGATGGGCGTTTGGATGGGAAAAGAACGATTGGTATAAAAATAAAGAGCATGTAATGCGATGAAGTACTTCAAGCACACTTGTATATTTTCAACAACACGGATGAGGTGCTCCCGTATTTAACCACTCACAAGAAGTTAGTCAAAAGAAACAACCTTAGAATGACTAAAAATGGGTGCTGAACGAACACAACAAGATGTTCATGTAGTGGTTCAAGTTTACCCTCCTCAAAGATAAACATGCTTCTAAGGCGTTACATCGACTAGCACAGGTTCCCAACTTTGATGTCTTCACTTATTATGGATATGGCATAAATAACTATTCATTCTATACCAAAGGCCAAGATGACAAGAGTACGGTGTAGAATAGTGGTGTTATGGTTATGGCCGAAGTAATATATTTCTCCACCTTAAAGGACAACAACCCTATCATGGCTGAGTTATGTATTTTGGTGTCATTGAAGACATATGGGACGTCGATTATGGTCCTTTCACTATTCCTGTGTTTAAATGAAAATGGGTTGACAATAAGAACGGTGTCAAAAGAGATGAATTTGGATTTACATTGGTGGACTTGAACAAGGTAGGTCATAAATAGGAGCCTTTCATTATGCAAGTCAAGTGAAGCAAGTTTTTTATGTTCTTGACCCATCTAACAAGAAGTGTTCATTTGTTTCCCAAGGTAGACATTGCGTTGGGGATCCTAGTCTTGATGGTTTTGAAATTCTTTCTCTATCCACACGTATGCTGATAAATGCTCAAATGTATAGATATTTTAATGGTAATTGAGTATAATTGTGTTAGAGGTTTCATTATCTGGAACATTTTGTGCATGAAAATAAATAGAAATAGAGAACCAGATATTTTGTTATGTTTTAATGTAATTAAGCTTTTATCTTTATTTTTGTGTAAATGATAGGTGAAAAAGATGAAAAAGAAAAGCAAAAAATCCCAAGCCATTCCTCAATTCAAAGTGAAGAAAATATAAGTTTTGGGTATCTCGCTTGGGTGAGACTCAGTTCACTTGAGCGAGCTTCGAAACCTTTAAGAAGAAAGAATCAGAGGCAGATTTTGCTTGAGCGAATTTCAATTCACTTAAACGAATAACTTACAGAAAGTATCAGTGAAGAACTCGCTTGAGCGAGTCTCAAATCGCTCAAGCAAGAATTATCTAGAAACTAAATATGAAGGCTTCGCTCAAGCTAAGGGGAAGCAGCCTAAGCGAAAAGGATCCAATGATCAGAGCATGAAGAACTCACTTGAGCGAAGCTTAAGTTGCTCAAGCGAGAATTGTCCAGAATCAAATAAAAGCCTTATTTGCTTGAGCGAATCACCTTGGGCTCAAACGAATACAACAAATTGCAACAGGGAATCCTTACTCACTTGAGCGACATATTCACCCAAGTGAGTCTGCGAGGGAAAAATTAGATAAAGAAAGAATCCTTCAAGCTGAAGAAAGCTATCTCGCTTAAGCGAGATAACTCTAGCTTAAGCGAGATATATAATATAAAGGCAAACACCGTAAAAAATCAAGGCGGTTAGCAGATTTCACTTCTTAGAACATGGATCTCTCATTGGAATCCATCTTCATCTTTCTCTTTTCGAGTTTTGATTATAATGGCTATGATGTGTAGCTAAATCCTCTATTGGGATTGGATGTAGTTGATCGAACCTCGACATACGCTTATTCTACAATTATATATTCAGTATTTTTGTTCTATCGTTTTTGGCTTTTCATTTTACGTTTAATGCTTGACTCTATTAGGAAATAGTTTCTTGATCTTAGTTTCCATTTGATTATTGGAAAATAGCTCATGAAAATGGATCTAAATGGAATGCTCGTTATGGCGGATATTAGGAATAATATTCGACGTAACAAACTTCAAAACAATCGCTTATACTGCTGGAATATTCTTAATGTGATTGAGGAATCAACATGTTTAAGAATGTTCTTATCGATTTCATAGTTGAGGGATCGATGCGAATGATTTAAGATTGTGATGTAAAAGTGATAGTTCAAAATCTATTTACAAATGTATGCAATATATTGAAAGGCGAGATTGGTGAAATCCAATCCCAGCTTTTATCATTTGATAGTTCGTATTTCTTATCGTTTGTTTTAACTTATGCTTGTTTATATTTAGTTCTTTAGATTTCAATATGCTTGTTTATATTTAGTTTCCTCTATTAGAAGGAGTAAAGGTGTGACATGGATGGCCAGAGTTGCACTTGGGCGCTAGCAGGGACAGAGGTGCCATGTTGACATTGACGTCAACACTAGGATTACTATCAGAGACCAAGCTGCCAGGTTTCAGAGTTACCTGGGAGTTCTAGGTAGGTCGAAGGTTTCCATTCTTATCCCCAACTGGGATCATGTTGAGGAGGTGGTTAAGAACCACATTTGGGCTGATATTCTGGTAAGAAAGTATAATTTTAGTTTGTTATTTATTGAGGTGGATGTTTTCAATTATTATTTTTGATAAATGCTTTGTAAATAAACTTGCTTATATGCAGGCTGCTTGGGACATACCCAATGTTGACACATTTAGGAGGAAGGTCCTCACTGAGGTTGTTGAGCAGTGGAGGTCATTCAAGGGGGTCCTCACCAAGAAGTATAAATGGGGTTTTAATTCTCAATTTAAACAAACAAAAATCAAACAAATCCTTATTCGACTTATTGTGCGGTGCAGGTATGTCTTCGGGAAGGACCAGGGTACATTCCCAGGAGACAAATACATGTCTATAGATCAGCAGACCTGAGATGTATTCGTTACATCTAGGCACACTAAGGAGTTTCAGGTACGTTGTTATTTAATATAATTCATTCATTTAAAATTCCAATTAAGTTTTAACCCTTTGATTTTTTAAACAAAGGCGAAGCACACGAAAGCATAGGCTATTCGTACGAAGCAGGAGTGGCCCCACAGGTTGTCACGCAGGGGTTATAGACTATTGAAGGAGAAGATGGTCCAGGAGTAGGCCATTCAGTGTTAGGGCAGCATAACTGACATTATTATGGATCCCCCTTCCCCATCCACACACCATGAAAAATGGAAGTGGGCTATGCTTAGGAAGAATGGGGAGTACACTTCAATGCAGACCGATGAGATCGCCCAACGAATTGTAAGTATCCAGCATCTTAAAAGGTTTTAACATATTTTAATTATCCATCCAACCATAACAGTTGTCATGGCACTTTCAATGTAGGATTCCTTGGTTGAGCAATTAACCCAAGGGTCTTTCATTGCACATGGCAGGCAGGACATATTCACCACCGCCATTGGCCGACCAGAGCACCCTGGACAAGTGCGTGCTGCTAGTCGAGGTCATGGTATGTTTAAAACAATTTTGTTTTATTTCATTTTGTTTTATAACATGTAATTAGTTTGTAATCATTCGATCTTTGCAGTCCTCCGAAGCTTCTTTGGGAACGCTCCAGGATCACTTAAGGACTTGCTGAAGGTGAAGCTGCAGTCGAGGGTCGCTGCAGCGGACGAGCACTATAAGTAGAAGATGGAGCAGATGTTGTAGGAGGAGTTGGCTAGGTTACGGGATGAGCTGAAGGCTGAGATTAGTCATCAACGGGAGCCTACTGCACCAGTCATGTCCCCACAGGTTGGATTATAACATATTTAATTTCATTAGTTATAATTTGGTGTCTATAATTAAGAATATAACTTATGTTTGCTATGTAAATAAGCAGGTTAGGTGGGTCAGCACAAAGGGGTCTTGTGTTGTACCTGGTAGAGACGATGACGATGGCGTGGATACTGGGATGGTCGTCATTGTTATTTATTCCTTGACAGGATGGAGGAGCCAGTTGCTGCTGGTTCAGTGTACAGGTTAGCCCCTTCGGTTCACCACACGCCATTACTTGATGGTGTATCAAGGGTCACTATCGGTAAGGTTATCAAGGAGGCTGCACTCGTGCCTATGCCCACTACTGAGGTACGAGTTATCGGTGATGCGCAAGGCCATTTCCTTATGTGGCCCGACAGACTTTTGGCATTATCTTCTGCCCAGGTATTCCATAGAAATAAAAATAAATTATATTATAAGGTTAGGGTTTGTATCATGACACATTAATTTAACATTTTAATTGTCCTATTAGGATCCTCCCTTAGCATCTAGGAGGCCACAACCAGTTATTGATTCGATCCACCAGCTATGGACTGTGGCGTGAGACACCCCAAAAATCTGGGTAAATTTTTCACATTTTTAGAAAATACCTGGATCTATAATAAGCCACTCTCATATGTGAAGATATGAGAGGGTAAATTTAAAAGGATTAACTTTAAGGAAAGTTCCTCAATTAAATCAGCAGCAGAAAAATTGGGTACATGTGTGAAATGTGTATATTTAAGAAAACGATCACTGAGGAATTTAGAAATCCAAATTTGTACACAAGATATACATACAATAATTTGGGTTCAAGTTTCAGTGTAAAAAGAAGAGAAATTAATTTGGATAATGCACTCTTAAACGTTTCAGGAGTAGCAGAGCGAAAAGGGAAAGGAAATAACAGGGGTCATCTCGCTCAAGCGAAGTCTGACTTGCTTGAGCGAGACACACCAGCCTCGCTTGGGCGAAGCCAGCGAGCCTGGGCGAAATTCTTCCAGAATCAAATTCATTAATGACTCGCTCGGGCGAGACTCCCTCGCCTAAGCGAAAGACTTCCAGTGCCCAGCCTATATCCACTCGTCCAATAAGGCTTTCCAACACTTAAGTTTTCTCTCAGCAAAGCCCCTCCAAATCCGACTCCTAACACACAGGTTGTCACTCGGCATAATTCTCCAAAACCGACTCAAGGCACTCGGGTTCTCACTCAGTAAGATCATCCTGACCTACCATTGTTCACTCAGTCTCCTACTCAGCAACAGCAGTCCAGACCGAGTCCTTCCTCACTCAGACATCCACTCGGTAAATTCGCTCCAAGTCTGAGACTTCACCCACTCGGAGAATACAAAATCAGGATACAACACTCGGAACAAGTACACTGGACTCAGAAATTCCCCATTCGGGACTCCTCAGCCTAGACCATCCCACTCAAGAGCCTTCTCACTCGGTTCAGCCATCAACACTCTGCTTGCAGCTTGGAGAATCAACTCTGCCTCCTCACGAGCATCAAAGCTTCAAAGGTATGCCATCGTCCTCACCAACAGTGGAGGACTCCAAGCTTCCAAGCATCAACGCTGTTGGCAGAACAGGGGAGGATCTCAACCTCCAAGCCACACAGTACCATGCTATTCTCTCCACCACCACGCTGTTCCCCTTCGCGTTCCACTCGGTTCTGCTCAGTGAAGAGGAAATGAAGAAGACGAAGATGGAAATAGCAAGGAGAAGAAGAAAAGTCTCCAGGGAATTCTGGAGAGAACAAAGAGTGTTTCTCAACATGCCAAAGTGAAAATGAGCAGAGAGTGGGTGAAGCTAAAGCCTTATCACCACACAGCCAGCGTCTGCTCCCATCAAAGGTCTCATTCTCACTTAATGCCAATCCCATCAGTAATCAAATCATAATTAATGCTAGCCTTACCCTCTCCAATTACACAACACGAAGGGTATATGAGAAGGAGGGAACCGGACCCCATTTCATTACCACAAGGGCACCTTGGTCATTTTCCAGCATTATTATTATTATTATTATTATTATTATTATTATTATTATTATTATTATTATTCCACAATTAACTTAAATGGGCAATTATTTTCAACTAACCATTAACTTAATCAATCCATAATCCTTAATCCTGAATTTAACCTTAATTGGCAATTAATTAAAAATCAGGATGTTACATGGCGGCTGGGATGGGCGATGATACTATTCAGGTCCCATGGCAAAGAGATGTGTTAGCTCGTGATATGCCATTTCCACTTTACATTACGCAGTCTGACTTGTGCGAGATCCTGATGGGGACGACGATGCTGAACATTTCTATCGTTCAGTGTTAAGTGATGTAAGTATATCGTTCTTTATTTAGTTTTTCCATTTATATTTTAGTTGTCACTAACTAATTGTGTGTAATTTTTTTTAGGTTTCTAGCCAAACTTTGTATGGAGATAGGTGTCCAGGACACTTACAGTTTCTTAGAGCCCTCTGCTATACAAAGTCGGGGGAACACCAAAGAGGAGATTCAGGCATAGATACAAGATTGGATGCATAAGTCGTGGAGGAGTGTATACCTTGCCCCATATCACAGAGAGTGTCTATTAATTTAATCATATATCTTGAATCCTCACTTAGCATTTATTTTTCATGATTGCAGCCTTCACTAGACACTGATGGTTATTTGCCCCAAGGATGGTATTATTGCATACTTTGATTCGTTGTACGACACTGCTCCTGTAGATTTAAAGTAAATAATAGAGGCGTAAGTTCATTCAAAAAATAAAACAACTTTACATATTCAAATGATGTCTTTCTATTCTTGGTTGGATTCTAACTCAACGCGTGTTTTATTCTTACATAGGGCTATAGCTGGATATACTCGACTACAGGGAACCGTTAGTAGGAAGAAACTCCCATTAATACAAAAAAGGCCTTTGTCAGCAGTTCTGTTACTGCTATTGTCAGCGGTACAAGCGCAGAAAATAAAGACGCTGACAATAGCACTAAAAACAACGTCAGCACTCAAACCGCTGACATTGGCTATGTATTGTCAGCGGTTATGGTGCAGAACCGCAGATAATAGTTAAACAATGTTTGCGGTTATGATGGAACCACAGATAATAGTCATACAATGTCTGCGGTTAAATCTTAACCATAGACAATATGTTTTTTCATTTTAGTTTTTTTAATTTACTAAACCTATATTAAATATTATAATAAACTAATTTTTACACTAATAGTTTCAGAACTACAGATATAACAATATCAATACCTAAAAAGATTAAAACACCACTAATAATTTTTTAAAATAGGTTTAGTTTTATGTACCTATATTACATACTACTACTAATTCATACTAATTCCTACACATGATAATTACCAATGAACATTGTAGCAATAAGTAATACCTAAAACATAATTCATCAACTAATATTTACAGTTTCATATACCTATATTAAATACAAATATATATTAATTTCCATCATTATTTTGCAAGAATGAAATACAACAATATTAATACCTAAAAAAAGAATACATCCACTAATAACATTGATCAAGCCAAAGTATATGCATATGTCAATTCCTTCATTCTAGTCTAAAAAAGAATACATCCACTAATAAATTTGATCAAGCCAAAGTATACACATCTGTCATTCTATTCTAGTCTAAAAATAATTTTAATTTCTGCACATGATAATTGATCAATGAACGTTATTGCAATAAGACATACATTATATCTTAGTGAATTGTCAACCATCATTAATTAGCAATACTAATGACTAGTGCATGGAGCTAGCATTATACTACACCAAAATATAGCACTTTAAGTATGAGTTCTATATATCTACTACTGTATGATTCATATGACATGTGCTGTCCAAACAATAGGTGAGTACCATCAATTGTTTGCATGATTCATATAACATATGCAGTCCAAAAAATATATGAGTACTATATATTGCTGACATGATTCATATAACATGTGCAGCCCAAAAAACATGGTGGTACTATCTACTGCTGGTATTGTTCATGTAGAGACTTTGACTACAAAGGATGAGTTACTTAGTTTCCTAATTGACAAAAACATAAGCAGATGAATACATATAAGGTAAAATTAGCAAATATGAACAAAGAAACTAAGAAATTATTAAATTTAGAAATTAACCTAATTAAAAAATGTGTTGAAAATATATGAAGACCAATCCTCCTTTACTTCATCCAATTGTTCAGTGTTATAGGTGGTATACTGATACTCATCAAAATACTACAAGTGCAAACATTTAAACAGTTATGGAGATTAAAATACACATACACATACACATACACATCAAGAAAATGAAAACATATACCTCTACACATACACATACTTCATCCACAGTCTATATTGTTCTTTTGACGAGGGCACTACATATAGAAAAAATTAAATATTAAAAGCACTTCTTGGATTGATAAACCCTAAAAGGTAAAGGATGAAAACATATACCTTTACCTTACACCATTTCATTTGGGTCTTGAATTTAGGTATCTTGATTCCTCTAAAGGCACGATAAATACATATACCTCTAACAAAATTTATTAGAACAAAAAGCATATGTTAATAAATTCTATCATTAGATACACTCATGAAAATTTCCACTAGATAAATAATATACTCACGCATTAAACAAGTCTCTCATTTCTGGGTACTCATTGAAATTACCATGAAGACTATCGAAATAATACACAATTTCATCCAACACGTTAATGGCAATCAGTACTTAATGTCCCTTGTATGTTTTTCCATTAAGTATATATTAGTTAAGACAAATCATTAGGAAAGGTTATTGTCATCAAGTTATGATGACCTCACCTCGTATTGTATGGTCCAATAATCAATTTATCTTGCTCACAAAATGAACAAAAAGCATCAGCTATATATTGAAAAGGGCAGTCTTTGTTGTATTGAGACAATATATGTGGAGATAGAAAAGAAAACTTTGTTGTTGAATTTCCATGCAAGTATTGATCATATAGAAACCTGAAATCAAAGTATATACAAATATAGAATAAGACTGATTACCAAAGTAAGTTTTTTAAAAAATAGCAAAACAATAGTAAAGTAATTGTTACAATTATTAAATACCTTATATAAACACAAACACTATTGGCGCTCAGCAAATCATGATTAAGAATCTTCTTAATGCATTCAGTGTCAATTTGGTCTTCGAATTCAACATTGAATATTTCAATAGGCGTGTGAAGAGAAAATTAGACCCCCTATGGATGGGATTTCACATAAAACTCTAATAATTTGCAATAAGGAACTACTTTGGCATTATTACTAGAAACTAATAGACTGGGAGAAAATTGTTTTAATGGGGAAGTTACTAATTTTGCCACATGGCTTACGTCTTTTCCCTTATTCTTGGATGTTGTTGGTGTCTAAAATTTCCATGTGAACATAATGAATTAGCTAAATTATACTAAACAAAAACCCTATCAAAGTAAACTGTAACAATTAAAGCGTACCTGATTAAGTATTTGTATAAGATGAATAGGCCAAGACATAAAAGTACCTAATACATCAGTCAGAGTTACCAAACAATCATTTTTGTTAGGTATAGGAAGTGTAGTATCATGTTCAGCTTCTTCCACTATGTCAATTGACACCCTTGCATGATTTTCCAATATTGTGTTATCATGGAGAGTCTCCCCTGACAAATTATACACTTTACCTTTAGCAACCATTCGATGGCATGGAGTTGATAAATGTAATAAATATTTATGTTCACCATAAAATCAAGTAAGAATAGTTGTTAATAAACATTAAGGCCATACATGTGCAAATAATTAGATAACAATACATACATTTGTTAATATACCTTAGGTATCTTTGACATTAATGTGCAACTGTCTTTACTAGTCGATGGAGGTGGTTTGCCTGAAACTGGTAGTGGTGTGCAGCTACCTTTTCCACTTGATAGCCTAGTAGGTTGCCCAAAGGATGGCATAAGTGCATCTAGTCTCACCATTTCTAGCATAGATGGATGTGCTTGTGTGTTTTATAAGTGTGTAACAAGCCGTGTTAGTTTCTCCATTTGTGTCTTCAATTGCTCCACTTCATGGTTGTTATAATGAGTTTGCTTTTTAAGTCCAAATAAAAATCTCTTTGATAAACACCAAAACCAATACCTCTAACACGGCCAGGGTGCTCTGGTATATTCAAGGCTTTAGCCAGAATATCATCACGAGATTCATATTATGATTCGGTCAATGGTACATATTATGAGAGCTTCTCTTATAAATAACATGAAAATTATCCAAATAGAATACAAAACTTAACAAAAATATATTAAGTGAATTATGACACTTACACATTCTTCCCATACTTTCAGAACACTCTCATTGTCAATTACGCCATCTTTGTTAACTCGACTAGCTTTCCATAATAAATGATGGGGTATAGAAGTAGTCCCATCTGAACTTGGCTCGACTAACTACAAACATTATTTGTAATGTACTATCGTATAATTTAAGGTTACAAAAGTTATTTAAACATAAAATACTAATCAGTCATACATACCATCTCTTGTTCTAAAATAGCATATCCTTTAGCAGCTTTTCTAAACCTATATTGCATTGACCTTGCTATTTCAGTATTTTCCTTACTTAGTTTCTAATTAAACACAATGTAATTTTATAAACATGTCAGACTAGGTATCTTGAATTTAGATAATTGTAAATGGAAAGGAACATAACTTTTAATACCTTGAATTCTTTAGTTTCATAATGACTCATAAAATCATTCTAAATATCCTCATCTATCATTCTAGAATATGTTTCTGGAATTTCTAAACTAAGATCACCATCTTCATGAATTGCACGTTTCTTTACTTTTGTCCTAAATGATCTAGCTGCTTGAGTGGCCTTGGAAAGTATAAATTTCCTTTTTTCCTTACCCACATCAAAAGCTTGCTAGAAAACAAATGATATTAAATGATGTTAAATGAAGTTAGGGGGTTAGATTGCTATGTTCAAAAATCCAAGACATTATAAGCTTACCCTCACTGAATCCCAAATAGTTCTCTTGATTTCATCAGGTACATTCTCTCTTTTATCATATGAGATTGGCACATTATTCTGGGTGACATGACCAATGTAATTCACAAAACTAGCTTTGTTGGGATTTATAGGTTGGCCCTTAAGATTCTATCCAACCTACAAACAAGACAAGTAAGTAAGTGTATTTCAAGTGTAAAAAATACAAGCAAGTAATTTGTTTTTGCCGATAGTTTTTGTCTTTCTTTTGTAGCCTTTATAATGTTCTTCATCATGCTACATCCACGTCCTATTTTCTTGTTTTTACTAGCATCTTTATATGCATCCTTGGTGTCAAATGCCATGGATCTGTAAAATCATACACACACATGGTGAATTATGTTTACATAAATATAATAAATAAAGATAGTACCATGATGCAATATATTTATCCATATTCCATTTGTATGATCATTTCTTAAATACATGTTATCTTCTACGATTGGATCACTGCCATGTGATTATGACATTCCCAAGAAAGGATTATCCTCAACATCATTATTTAAGGCACACTCTTCACCATTTTTATTCACGTTTTCTTTTGATAAAAGAATAATTGAACACCTTTTGTCTAAAGGGTCTGGGACATAGAATACCTATTTAGTTTGTGATGCCAAAATAAACTGATCATCTTTGTATCCTTCCTTATTTAGATCAACTTGTATGAAGCCTGATCCATCCGCTCGAACACCATGGTTGTTGTCAACCCACTTGTAACAAAAGGCCGCCTCTTTAAACATTACATAATCCAACTCTTATATATGTTCAATAACCCAAAGTATGACATACTTACATATATTGGATTTTTGTCTTTAGAACTTGAGATATGCAATGCTTGAGAGACAAGACTCACACCACTATTTTGTTGTGTGCTCCGTTCATCATGCTCCTTTGTATAAAATGTGTACCCATTAATCATGTAAGAACTATATGAAAAGGCGTGTATTTGTGGTCCTTTAAAAGACTGCCTATTTAAACACGGATAAACTATTAACCATGTTTAAATGTGTAGTCTTTTAAACATGGACAAAATAAACCATGTTTAAAAGATACTATTTAAACACGGTTGACAACTGTGGTTAAAAGGCCTTATCTATTATCACACTGGGAACAACCACAGTTCTTTAACCGTGTTTAAAAGCCTTTATTAATAATGCTTAAAACCTTTTTTCCACTAGTTCTCTAATTGAGGTACTGTTGGTCAGAGCTATTAAGAATATTATTGTGAATCCAAATATATATTCAGAATAATTTTGGATAAAGTATTGAGCCCAAACGGTGATCCCATTTATTATAAAACAGAGAAAATTTAATGATGGGTTAAAATTTTAAAACTAAAACCCTTTTCCTCTCTTCATTTCATGTTGGATTTCCTTCTTCTTTGGCAAAAACATTATCTTCATCTCTTCTTATATTTCTCTTCCTCTTCTTCTCTAAAAACCTTGTAAGCTTGTGTGCCTCCATCTTCTCCCATTTTCGTTCTTCTCTTAAGCAAGAATAAGACTATGGTGGTTTGAAGCTCTCTCTTTCTCTCTTGTAATTTTATGCTCTCTCTCCCTCTCTTGGTGTGTAGAAGTAATATTTAGAATGATGGGCATTGCTTATTGTTGTTGATGAATTGAGGTATAATGTTTAAGTGTTGGTAATTAAGGTTGTTGATTGATGTTGGAGTATTGTATGTTAGGGAATCCCTAGAACATGAGCAACAGAAAAATAGGGATTCCATAGGATTTGCAAAGTGTCGTGTTTTAAAGCACAAAATAAACACAAAAAATCATTTTGGATTACCTCTTGAAGAACACCGAAGTAGTCATAGCCTTATCCTTTAGGAGTCCACACGAGTACTCCCACCAGAATCGCAACACTTGCCAACTGCTAGTTTGACGGCGTGTAGCTCTTGCAACTTTTACGAATTTGTGTCTCACTTTTGAGAGCGGCCTATGAGCATCTTATGCTCTATTTATAGGCTTAGGTTTAACCTAATTTGTTCTCTCTAAAGAGTGGGCTCCTTACTCATTCTAAATGAGTTAGGCCAAATATCTTTATTTTAGTCCAACTAAAATAAAATAAAACATTTTCTGATGGGCTTACTCTATGTGTGTGACCCTATAGGTAAAATACCCGGTCATATTAATAATAAATTATTTTATTATTAATATAAAATAAGAGCGGCATCTAGCAATGCATCATTATGTCTGAATATTATTTAATATCAATATAACCTATAAGTGATAATTATTTAATATGTTTGTTCCTTTTGTCACGATATCCTAATTGGGCCCAAGGCATGGTCGCGTCATCCTTGTACGGCCCAATTTATTTTACTTGATACCGGAGTAGACTTGATCTGAATAAATATCTAATATTTATTCTTTCTAGCATGGCCATGCGTTTTCTTAGTCTTACTTCATCAAGTGGCCTATAGATATCACTCCTGTCATATAGAAGAGACAAATCCCATCTACATCACTCACATCCCTCTGCATAATTTGTTCATTGCCTAATCACAACCTTTATAGTCCTCTTGTTACAGAAGACGTTTAATTGTATTAAAATAATAAACTCCTCATGTAGGAATCATAGTGACTTCAAGTCGAAGGACTACATATACCATTATCACATTGAGAATCGTTTATGACATTCATGTAACGATCCATGCAACGTTCTCATGGTGGGTCTGTCCAGTACATCATTACTCTTAATGTGTACCCGTATGAAGACTTGATATCATCTATATCTATGATCTGTGAGATTAGGTCATCAGTACACTCACACACTAGTCTCAATGTAATTACATGTCCCCATGTAAATACTTGACTAGGGATATTTTAGGAATAACTTTCATATGACCTATTACTCCCAGGATAAATACGTTTTAAAACAATTTTAAACTGAAATACTTATTTTATTGATAAGAAGAAAAATGATACAAATGAAAAAACATAAAACTCATAGTGCATACACTAACAATCTCCCACTTGCACTAGAGCCAATCAGACATTTACCTAATGCCTAATGATCTAGTGTGCCCCTCATGTTTTTGTTGTGTAAGAGGTTTTGTGAGTGGGTCAGCAATGTTCTCATCAGTATGCACCTTACATATTTTTACATCTCCTCGGTCAAGAATCTCTCGAATGAGATGAAATCGCCTAAGTATATGCTTAGACCGTTGATGTGATCTAGGTTCCTTAGCTTGTGCGATTGCTCCACTATTATGACAATAGAGACTTATAGGGTCCACAATGCTAGGAACAATCCCAAGTTCTGTTATGAACTTCTTGATCCATACTTCCTCTTTTGCAGCATTTGAGGCAACAATATACTCAGACTCTATAGTAGAATCAACAACTTCTCTTGCTTTGAACTCTTCCAGCTTACAGCGCCACCATTTAGACAAAACACATACCCAAATTGCGATCTTGAGTCATCCTTATCAGTTTTGGAAGCTAGCATCAGTGTAGCCTTTTACAATGAGCTCTTCTTCCCCTCCATATATCAAGAATGAATCCTTAGTTTTTCTTAAGTACTTCAAGATATTCTTGACAGCAGTCCAGTGACTTTCACCTGGATCAGACTGGTATCTGCTCGTCATGCTTAAAGCGTATGAGACATCTGGTCGGGTACATATCATGGCATACTTGATTGATCCAATAGTAGATGCATATGGAATCTTATTCATCTGTTCTCTCTCTTCTTTAGTGGAAGGATATTGAGCTTTTGATAAGCTTATGCCATGAGCCATAGGCAAAGTTCCTTTCTTGGAATCTTGCATGTTAAACCTTTTTAACACTTTGTCTATGTATGTATTCTGACTTAGGCCAAGAAGTTTTCTTGATCTATCTCTATAGATCTTAATTCCCAACACGTAGGTTGCTTCACCTAAGTCTTTCATAGAAAAATAGCTTCCCAAACAACTCTTCACAGACTGAAGAGTAGGAACGTCATTTCCAATAAGTAGTATATCATCAATATACAGGACCAGAAAAACAATTGCGCAGTCACTAACCTTCTTGTAGACTTAAGGTTCATCCTCATTTTTAGTAAAGCCAAATTGTTTAACAACTTCATCAAAATGAAGATTCCAGCTTCTGGAAGCTTGCTTAAGTCCATATATGGAACATTGTAGTTTGTACACCTTCCTGGATGCTTCAGGCTTAACAAAGCCTTCAGGTTGTGTCATGTACACTTCCTCAAGAAGATTTCCATTAAGGAAAGCAGTCTTGACATCCATTTGCCATATCTCATAATCATGGTATGCAGCAACAGTAAGCAGAATCCGAACAGACTTTAGCATAGCAACTGGGGAAAAAGTTTCATCATAGTTTATACCATGTATTTGCTTGAAACCTTTAGCCACCAACCTTGCTTTAAAGGTACTTATATTACCATCCATGTCAGTTTTCTTTTTGAAAACCCACTTGCATCCTATAGGTTTTACCCCTTTAGGTGCATCAACCAAGTTCCAAACTTGATTAGTGTACATGGAGTCCATTTCAGATTCCATGGCTTCTAGCCATTTCTCAAATTCTGAACTTGCAATGGCCTCTTCATAAGATGTTGGCTCATTTTGATCCATTAGGAATACATCTCCTTCCTGAGTTACAAGAAATCCATATCTTTCAGGTTGTTGACGTATTCTACCTGATCTACGCAAGTCTTGTGCTACTGGAGCTGGTGTTATCACAACATTTTGTAGGTCCTACTCCATTTCCACCATTGGCTCTTCAATGCCTTGTGAGTCTTGAATTTCTTCAAGTTCTACTTTCCTCCCACTGATTCTTGTAGAGATGAATTTCCTTTCTAAGAATACAGCATTCTGAGCAACAAACACTTTGCCCTCGGTAGGATTGTAAAAATAATAACCCTTAGTTTCTTTTGGGTATCCCACAAAAAAATATTTATCTGACTTGCGCCCGAGTTTATCAGAACTTTGACGCTTAACATAAGCTTCACAGCCCTAAATCTTAAGAAAAGACATACTTGGTCATTTCCCAGTCCATATCTCATATGGTGTCTTTATAACAGCCTTTGACGGAACATGGTTAAGTGTGAAAGTTGCTGTCAACAAAGCATGTCCCCAGAATGAGTTAGGGAGGTCAGTTTGACTCATCATTGATCGAACCATGTCCAACAAGGTTCTATTTCTCCGCTCAGAAACCCCATTCCATTCTGGTGTTCCAGGGGGAGTAAGTTGAGATATAATCCCACACTCTTTAAGATATTCATCAAACTCTAGGCTCAAATATTCACCACCTCGATCGGATCGAAGTGCTTTAATTGTCTTGCCAAGTTGGTTCTCTACTTCATGTTTAAACTCCTTGAACTTTTCAAAGGATTCTGATTTATGTTTCATGAGAAACACAAATCCATATCTACTGAAATCATCAGTAAAAGTGATGAAGTAACTAAAACCTCCCCTAGCCATTGTCCCTATGGGCCCACATACATCACTATGTATCAAGCCAAGAAGATCACTCGCCCTTTCATCTTTTCTGGTAAATGGGGTCTTAGTCATCTTCCCTAATAAACAAGATTCGCATGTATCGTGATTCAAAATTAAAAGATTCTAAATATCCATCTTGATGGAGTTTAGAAATGCGTTTCTCATTTATATGTCCTAGGCGACAATGCCAAAGATAAGTTGGGTTTAAATCATTTATTTTAACCCTCTTAGTATTAATGTTATAGATAGGGGTTTCGAGATCTAGAACATAAAGTCCATTACTCAAATTTACACAATAATAAAACATGTCATTTAAATAAACAGAACAACTATTGTTCTTTATTATAAAGGAAAACCCTTTCTTATCAAGACAAGAAACAAAAACAATGTTTCTCCTTATTACCGGAACAAAATAACAATTGTCCAATTCAAGGACTAACCTTAAGGGCAAGGATAAAAAATAAGTCCCTACAGCTAATGCAGCAACTCTTGCTCCATTTCCAATGCGTAGGTCTACCTCGCCCTTCATCAACTACCTACTCCTTCTTAGATCCTGCACATTAAGACAAATGTGAGATCCACATCCAGTATCTAATACCCATGATGTTGAAGTTGACATATTAATTTCTATAACAAAAATACCTGAAGTGGAAGTCTCACTTCCCTTCTTCTTAAGCTCTTCTAGGTACTTTGGACAGTTTCTCTTCCAGTGTCCCTTTTGTCCACAATGGTGACATTTACCTTCCTTAGCCACCCCGCCCACAGGTTTTAAGGCTGATGTACTTGGCTTATCCTTGCCTTTCCAAATTTTCTTGCCATTTCCTGCAATAGCCTTTCCTTTGCCTTTATACATGCCCTTTCCTTTACCTTTGCCAGAATTGACCATCATTATGGCCTTGCCCTTTCCTTTAGAAATATTGAGCTCAACAGTCCTCAACATATTGAGTAGCTCTGGCAATGTTTTGTCCAATGCATTCATGTTATAATTCATGATGACTGGCTTAAAACTGTCAGGTAATGATTTCAAAATGAGATTGGTAGCTAACTTCTAATGGAAGGGGAATCCTAGCCTAGCTAGATTCTCCAAGTACCCAATCATTTTGAGCACATGAGGTCCTATAGAACCTCCCTCTTCAAGTCTACAGCTAAATAGGGCCGAGGAAACTTCATATCTTTCTTGGTCAGCTTGACCTTGATATAGCTTCCTTAGGTTTTCGATCATATCGAAAGCCTCCATGTGCTTATGTTGCTTCTGAAGCTCAGGAGACATGGTAGCCAACATAAGGCATTGGACATCTAAAGCATCATCCTGATGCTTCTTATAAGCATCCTTGTTAGCTTTAGAGGCGTTTGCAACGGGTGGTTCTGGAACTGGACTTTCCAAGACATACTGCTTTTTCTCTTGTTTGAGGACAATCCTCAAGTTTCTATACCAGTCAAGGAAGTTAGAACCAGACAATTTTTCCTTGTCTAGGATTGATCTCAACGAAAGGTTCGAAGGTGTGTTTGACGTCATGGTTATCTAAAACAGAAAATATGTAGTAAGTATCATTTTCAAAACATATTTAAATTATGGTCATTTAAATTAAATATGTCTCCCACTATTTTGATTCAAAACAAAATACCCCCCACGAATCAGAAAATCCCGTTGGAAGATTTTCTAGTGGGCTAAGATCCATAATTTCCTAAGTGTTAAGTCAGCTTTGGCTGATCACCTAAAACTTGGTTATTTAGGTAGGAAACCTTTTCCAATTGTATCTTTATACAACTCTTAGTCATTGGGGTAAGTAACCATTACTGATTATTCATCTTATGAATATTTAGCCCAATGTTTACGCCTCTAAGTTATATTCAATCCAATTGAAAACTTAGTTAAGTTAAAGCCCAATAAAACAGTTTGGATATTACCATTATCCCATCGCGTCTTACTAATATAAATGATAGTGCCCTGCTTTGGCAGACCCACTATTTATTGACATTAGTGTTGACGAGTGTACTTATTGGAAGACGTTTATAACTTAATATTATTTTGAGGGATTTTAATTTATTTTAAAATTACCATCTTTGTTAAACACTTTAACGCAATAAAACTATCCCCAAAGCATGCAAACAAAATTGTGAGATGGTTATGGTCTTCCTAGAAGAAAAATAAATAAATAAATAAACCTTGAGGAACTATATTGCCATGGCTTCATGAAGTCCTACTTCTTGAATCCATCATCCTCTTAGAGTCACCACTCCTTGGTTTTCTTCTAAGTCTCTACTTTGTTGGCCCGATCAAGATTACATGATTAAATAGAAACTCGCTTTACATACAAGTGAAGGGTTGAGAAGAGAAATACAACAGAATAGAGAGAGGCACAGCACGCAGGCTGTATTTAAATAAAATAACTAAGACCATAACCATTCACCATGCAACGTGTTAATCAATTGATTATAACCGATTTAAAAGAATTAAAAGAGTAATTAATTTTTAAAACGGGTAATTAAACACGTGGGGTCGGTAATAAAGCGCTACGCAGAAAATGTACGGGTCGGTAATAAAGCGCTACCCGAAAAATTAGTACTGTAGTCAGGTTGGTTCCCAGGAAAGAGAGGTGGATCCGGTGTGACCGCTTAAGTACCAAGTCTTTCCTAGCTAGAATGTCCCACTGAACATTAACAGCTCTAAAATTTTGGCTAGGGTTTCAACCATTTTGAAACCCTAATTCCTTATTGCGAATGCTTCACAACACAGCCGTCAAGGCACATGGTGGCAGCACCGTCTAGGGTTTCAAAACCTAGAATTCAATTTGCGCTAATGCCAACATGCAATGCCTTTCCATGACGACCGTCTAGGTTTCAACTCTTGAACCCTAGATTAAGGAACGGCCAAGGTTTAACACTTAAACCTTATCACTCAACGCCCCATAACATGAACCATTCATGTTCGGAGATCAACTCAATTGATTCATAATTTGTACGATGACTATCATATGAGTAAAACACATATCAAATACGAAAATGCATAAACTCATACATCATACAAATTTAAACGGCAACAACATACATAGGAGCAGTCGTAGAACATGAGCAGCAGAAAAACAGGGATTCCATAGGATTTGCAAAGTGCCGTGTTTCAAAGCACAAAACAAACATAAAAAAAAAAATTTTGGATTACCTCTTGAAGAACACCGAAGCAGTCGTAGCCTCGTCCTTTAGGAGTCCACACGAGCACTCCCACCAGAATCGCAACACTTGCCAACTGCTAGTTTGACGGCGTGTAGCTCTTGCAACTTTTGTGAATTTGTGTCTCACTTTTGAGAGTGGCCTATGAGCATCTTATGCTCTATTTATAGGCTTAGGTTTAACCTAATTTGTTCTCTCTAAAAAGTGGGCTCCTTACTTATTCTAAATGAGTTAGGCCCAATAACTTTATTTTAGTCCAACTAAAATAAAAGAAAACATTTTCTAATGGGCTTACTCTATGTGTGTGACCCTATAGGTAAAATACCCAGTCATATTAATAATAAATTATTTTATTATTAATATAAAATAAGAACGGTATCTAGCAATGCATCATTATGTCTGAATATTATTTAATATCAACATAACCTATAAGTGATAATTATTTAATATGTTTGTTCCTTTTGTCACGATATCCTAATTGGGCCGAAGGCATGGTCGCGTCATCCTTGTACGGCCCAATTTATTTTACTTGATACCGGAGTAGACTGGATCCGAATAAATATCTTAGTCTTACTCCATCAAGTGGCCTATAGACATTACTCCTGTCACATAGGAGAGACAAATCCCATCTACATCACTCACATCCCTCTGCATAATTTATTCATTGCCTAATCACAACCTTTATAGTCCTCTTGTTACAGAAGATGTTTAATTGTATTAAAACAATAAACTCCTCATGTAGGAATCGTAGTGACTTCAGGTCGAAGGACTACATATACCATTATCACATTGAGAATCGTTTATGACATTCATGTAACGATCCATGCAACGTTCTCATGGTGGGTCTGTCCAGTACATCATTACTCTTAATGTGTACCCATGTGAAGACTTGATATCATCTATATCTATGATCTGTGAGATCAGGTCATCAGTACACTCATGCATTAGTCTCAATGTAATTACATGTCCCCATGTAAATACTTAACTAGGGACATTTTAGGAATAACTTTCATATGACCTATTACTCCAAGGATAAATACGTTTTAAAACAATTTTAAACTGAAATACTTATTTTATTGATAAGCTGAAAAATGATACAAATGAAAAAACATAAAGCTCATAGTGCATACACTAACAGTACGATCATAAAGAAGATTAGAACGAGGTATATGAGAAAATAGTGGTTATTGGATTTGGATAGAATCCTAATCTTAAGATTTGGGAACATACACATATATTGTGGCTGTTGAGTTTGAGAATGAATATATGATGTTTAATGTCTGGTGTTGTTAGTTATGATGGTAGATGATAAGGATAATGGTGGATGACCATTGATAATGGAACCTATAATGGTTGTGATGGATTAATGAAATGAAATTATGATTGACAAGGTTTTAGGCCATGATATGTGCCACCTGAAATTATTAGTTGATAATGGTTTAAAGAGGCTAAGATGACTCATGTTGAATTTTGGATGACAATGATGACATTGGATGATTGTTTAATATTGAGATCATTATAGATGATGGATGTAGTATTGTTTTTGGGTATGGTTAACCCTTTAAGATTTAGAGAATATTGGTTTTGGGAAAAGAATTTCTGAAACCTAATGTAAGTGTATGAATTGGTGTTTTGACAAGTTTTGAACTTGTTACCAAGCCTTAAGATATGTTTACAATTGTTTGAAATTATGATGATGTCTTAGGATGGCCTGTGATTGAATGCATATGTATGTGTGTATTGGTGTAGATTGTGTTCCGGATGATGCGGTGGAACGATTAGAGCATTCAAATCATTATTCTTCTCTCAAGGTAGAAGAGGAGTTTACATTTCAATTGCATGAGTTGGATGATTGGTGATTAATATATATGATTATACTTATGCTTGCCTTGTAATGATTATGTTAAAATGATAAGATGAATGATAATTTGTTGAATGAAGTGATCGACAATTTATTGGCTTTAGGAATTATATAAATATGTATATGAGATGACAATAAGAGTTTTAGAATCCATTTGAAGGGAATGATGCATTTGCTGGTGAATAATCCATGATGAGATAGAGTATATGTATGTATATAGATATATGGATTGTTGAGTTAAGATTCCACGTAAATGCATGTTTTAGGCATGATTGGTGTTAGGTTTGATGAATGGGAGTATGAGATGATGTTTCCTATGTTAAAAATGTTGTTTGATGGCTTTCCCAACTCCTGAATTGATTCACATGTTCTTTTGAATTGATTCAGAGGCTACTAGAATTTCCTGAATCAATTCATGCCTCAGCCTGAATCGATTCAGAGTCCCTTGGGATTGCATGAATCGATTCATACAATTCCCTGAATCGATTCATGGCCCTCTGTTTGTGTTGTCAGGATTCCAGCCACACATGAATTGATACATAACCCTACTTGAATCGATTCATCTATGAATTGATTCATGGTGTGTTATTGGCCAATTTTCACTCTATTTTTGATGTTGTTTGGTGTTGTTGAGTCATGACATGTTTATGCAATCAATTGTACACATTTAATACATTTTAGCAATCGATGCATGATGATATTGTCATGTCCCTCGTATAACTAGTGTTTGAAGGTTGCCAAGTGTTTGTTAATATCCAAAACCCTTTTTATTATACAAAAACAAGAGGTTGTATTAAGGATATATGATTATGGTGTGCCTTAGTGGTGATTGATAACGGCTTAAGGCTTTGGCAAAGTATGTGTGTGCCTATGTAATGTTATGAAAACATGTATGCTCCACCACTATTGATATGTTATGATGAATGATGGTAAAAGTTAAATGATGTGGTTATATAAGACACCTGTAATTGATAATGAAATTAATTAGGGGACAATTGAAAGACAATGTGTATGTTATAAAGTGAAAAATTAGAGATGATGTGATCATGAACAAAGATGAATATTGTTGACAACTGTGATTGATGCAACATGAACTTGCAATTATAAGTTAAAATTATACTTGATGGAAAATGCTGATGATGAATAAAAATAAGTGTTGTTGTGGGTGTATGTATGTATGTATGTTACCACACATGTTGAATGATGAATATTGATGTTAAATGAAAGGGGATATTGTTGTTGAACATACCCTTGATCAAATGGTGATTGTTATTATTGATGGTTGTGATGCTATCGTGGTTGATACAAGTGTGATATTGTATGTGTAATTCAAATTGTATTATGATGTAGGAGCTTATTCTAGTCTCGTTTGAAAATGATGGATCTTAGTTCCTGTCCTTGTTCTTCCTTCAAGCCAATGAAGGAATCCTTTCTTTAATGTTGAAACCAAAATGGCAAAAGAGAAAAACTAGATGGAGGGGACAAAAATTGATGGAAAAGAGAAGAGAAAGTGAAATGGTTTGGATAAGATGGAAAGGATGAAGGGGGAGATGGAAGGAGAAGGTGGGAGGCCACTTCCTTAGGGAAGATAACTCCCTAATCTCGCCACCAAGAGGGAGAGAATCCTCTTAGATAAGATCTTGCTCTAGAGCCTTGATCCTAGAGAGAAGAAGGAGCTTCTCACTCTAGAAAATTTGCACTCAAAGGTGAAAAATCTCAAATGATCATTATTGTGTGAATTTACAAAAGGAGAGCTCCCTTATATAGCCCTTCTACATTTCAGCCAAAGGAGGGGAAATGGGCTTGGATAATGGATCCAAGGCCCAATAGTACAACAAAGGAGAGAACATGGCCTATACATGGCCCAAAATGAAGTAGATGGCCCTAAAGTGGCCCATTTGACCTTGCAAGGCCCAAATAAAACCTATAAGCTTAGAGAATCTAACTAGGAACTATATTACAAGTAAAATATGAGTCGATCCTCAAGGAGTCCTCATTGGGCTTGGGCCCACTAAGCAAAGAGAGGAAGGAAACTAATGTTTTATGGATGCTCTCTTTGACTTTCTTTGACTTTGCCCTTGTGAGGGGACCCTTGTAAGCTTCAAGTTCTTTAACTAGGGTAGTGTGAGGGTCCTCCCTTGGTGTGTCCTCATTATGCCCCCCCTCTTTGAAAGGATTTATCCTCAAATCTAAGGCATCATCCTATTCATCCAAGTCAAAAGGAGATAAATCAGATATATTGAAAGAAGCACTCACACCATATTCTCTTGGCAAATCAAGCACATAGGCATTATTATTCATCTTCTTAAGGGTCGAGTTTGGATTTTCTCAAGTTTGGAAATCATTCTTTTCTAAGGTGTAACCAAACCCAATCTCCAACCTCAAAGGTGACTGCCTTTCTCTTCTTGTTAGTATAACGAGCATAGTGTTTATTTTTAATTTGTATTTGGGTTTTAACCTTCTCATGAAAATCTTTAATAAACTTGGCCTTTGCCTCTCCATCCATGTAAAGGACAAAGTTAGAGACTTCAATGGGCAAAAGGTCCAAAGGTGTAAGAGGGTTAAAACCATACATAACTTCAAAGGGACTATGCTTAGTTATTGAGTGTCGTACCCTATTATAGGCAAATTCAATGTGGGGTAAACACTCATCCTAAGATTTAACATTTTTATGTACTAAGACCCTAAGAAGTTGAGAAAGGGTCCTATTTACTACATCAGTTTGGCCATCCATTTGAGGATGACAGGTGGTAGAAAAGAGAAGCTTCGTTCCTAGCCTTGACCAAAGAGTTTTCCAAAAATGGCTTAGGAATTTGGTGTCCCTATCAGAAATGATGGTTTTAGGAACACCATGAAGTCTTACAATCTCTCTAAAGAAGAGTTTGGCAATATGACTAACATTATCTACCTTATGACAAGGGATGAAGTGAGCCATCTTACTAAACCTATCTACCACCACAAAGATAAAATCTATTCCCCTTTGGGTCTTAGGCAAGCCCAACACAAAATCCATTGATATATCAATCCAATATACAAACCACTAGGTGAAAGTTTTGATTTAGCTTTTCTACATACAATACACCTAGCACAATGTTTTTGGACATCTCTCTTCATTTTTGGCCAATAGAAGTGTTCATGTAGAATAGACAATCTTTTATCTCTTCTAAAGTGGCCCATCAAGCCTTCCTCATGGCTTTCTCTAAGCAAAAGATCTCTTAAAGAGCTCCTAGGAATGCAAAGTCTACTGGCTTTAAAGAGGTAGCCATCTAAGATGTAGAAGCCTTTATGAGAAGAAGAAGAAGTGGAAGATGAGTTGAAAATGTTTGAAAAGCAATATCACTTGGGTACAAAGTCCTAATCTCATCAAGTCCAATAACTTTGACTCTAAGAGAGGTAAGTAAAGAATACCTTCTTGATAAAGCATCAGCCACAGTATTAGATTTTCCATTTTTGTACTTGATGACATATGAAAATTGTTCCAAGCACTCAACCCACTTAGCATGTCTTTTATTTAACTTATGTTGCCCCTTAATGAATTTTAGTGATTGGTGATCACTATATATAACAAACTCTTTTGGGATCAAGTAGTGTTCCCAAGTTTGTAGGGCTCTAATTAATGCATAAAATTCTTTGTCATATATGGGATAGTTGAGAGTTGCCCCATTAAGCTCTTCACTAAAGAAAGCAATGAGGTGACCTTCTTGTAATAGAACGGCTTATATTCCCACATTTGAAGCATCACACTCAAGCTCAAAGGTTTTAGAAAAATTTAGAAGTGCTAAAATTAAAGCATGAGTGAGCTTCTCCTTAAGATCTTGAAAGGCTTTCTCTTGCCTTGGCCCCCATATTAAAGGAACATTCTTTTTCACCAATTCATTTAGGGGGGAGGCTAAGGTAGAGAAATCTCTCACAAATCTTCTATAAAAACTTGTAAGACCATGGAAACTTCTAACCTCACTCACATTTTTAGGTGTTGGCCAATCTTGGATTGCCTTCACTTTAGAGTGATCGACTTCAACACCTTTGGAACTAACTACGAATCCAGGGAATACAAAGCTATCCATGCCAAAAGAACATTAGAGGTTATTTGTTCTTAAGGCAAGCATAACTTGTTTAAGATGGTTTAGATGAGAGGTCATGGTCTTTGAGTACACCAAAATATCATCAAAGTAGACCACAATGAAATGCCTAATGAATTCCCTCAAAACATGATTCATTAACCTTATGAATGTGCTTGGTGCATTAGTCAAGCCAAAGGGCATAACTAACTATAGCATCCCAAATTTTAAAATAGAGAATTAACTAGGGAAATAAATATTGAATAATTGAATGCGAATTATTTAATGTCCCAAAATATTGGAAATAATTAAATTAATATTTTCAAGGACTGTTAGTAATTTATTGGGACCGAAAAGTGAAAAATTGACCCGATTAAAATATGAGTGTCGAACCAAGTATCTCTGATTGAGATGCCGTTGGTCAGGTCTGTAGATAATATTATGGGGAATCTAAATATGTATTCAGAATAATTTTTAGATAAAGTATTAGGCCTAACTAGAGATCCTGTTTGAAGTAAAACGGTAAAATTTAAATGAATGAGGTTAAAAATAAATCAAGACACAACTTTTATCCTTCACTCTCCTTCACGTTGGCCCCTACTCCTAAGAAAAGAAAACACTTCTTCTTCTTTTTTTCCTTTTCCCACTTATCTCCTTCACTTTCTTCTCATCCAAAACCTAAGTAAAAGTGGTGCCCCTTCCTCTCTTCATTTTCGTTCACCATTGGAGCAAGAAGAAGATCATAATGGCTTGAAGTTTCTCCTCTTCTTCCGTCATTTTCATGCTTAACCTTCTTTCCTTGGTACCCACTCTCATTTCTTGGTTGAGGTAAGTTCCTCATCATTTTTATTGTGCTTGGACCCTAGGTTATGGGTTATTGAGGCTTGGGAGAGTATTTAATGTATGTGGGTATGGAATGGGAGCTTTAAATATGAAAAACCTAAGGTGGGGTGAAATAAATATGGACTCTTATGGGCATTTATTGGGGAACACAAAAATGGAGTTGAAGGATGATGAATATTGATGTGCATTTATGATGTGGTTGAGTTTTTAATAAAACCCTAACTTATGATTTTGGGGGAAAATGTGTAATGTGAACGGGAAAGGCATTAAATGATGATAGAAATGTCATTAATGATGAGAAATTGCCATAGATGATGATTTATGATGGTGGTTGGGAACCATTAATGAGGAAAACCCACTTAAGGAGCTAGGTATGGCATTGGTATAGGTGGTAATTTAACTACTTAGGTTGTGGTTTATGGTTTGCATATGAATTTTATAATGGGTTAAAGTTGTTGTTGGGTGATTTTAGAGAAAACCCTAAGTGTTGATAAATTGGGGATTTTTTCCCAATTAATGGTTTTAGTGATTCTGGATGCTCTAGAATAATTTATATAAGGAAAATAAAATTTTAGAAGTATTGGACTTGATTATTGATGTTGATGAATTTTAAGCTAAGTGGATGTTATTTGAATGATGGTCTATGCATGTGGAACCCAAACCATAGGGTAGATGACCATTGGGAAAATGGTTCCCAGGAAAGAGAGGTGGATCCGGTGTGACCGCTTAAGTACCAAGTCTTTCCTAGCCAGAATGTCCCACTGACCATTAACAGCTCTAAAATTTTGGCTAGGGTTTCAACCATTTTGAAACCCTAATTCCTTATTACGAATGCTTCACAACACAGCCGTCAAGGCACATGGTGGCAGCACCGTCTAGGGTTTCAAAACCTAGAATTCAATTTGCGCTAATGCCAACATGCAATGCCTTTCCATGACGACCGTCTAGGTTTCAACTCTTGAACCCTAGATTAAGGAACGGCCAAGGTTTAACACTTAAACCTTATCACTCAACGCCCCATAACATGAACCATTCATGTTCGGAGATCAACTCAATTGATTCATAATTTGTACGATGGCTATCATATGAGTAAAACACATATCAAATACGAAAATGCATAAACTCATACATCATACAAATTTAAACGGCAACAACATACATAGGAGCAGTCGTAGAACATGAGCAGCAGAAAAACAGGGATTCCATAGGATTTGCAAAGTGCCGTGTTTCAAAGCATAAAACAAACATAAAAAAAAATTTTGGATTACCTCTTGAAGAACACTGAAGCAGTCGTAGCCTCGTCCTTTAGGAGTCCACACGAGCACTCCCACCAGAATCGCAACACTTGCCAACTGCTAGTTTGACGGCGTGTAGCTCTTGCAACTTTTGTGAATTTGTGTCTCACTTTTGAGAGTGGCCTATGAGCATCTTATGCTCTATTTATAGGCTTAGGTTTAACCTAATTTGTTCTCTCTAAAAAGTGGGCTCCTTACTCATTCTAAATGAGTTAGGCCCAATAGCTTTATTTTAGTCCAACTAAAATAAAAGAAAACATTTTCTAATGGGCTTACTCTATGTGTGTGACCCTATAGGTAAAATACCCAGTCATATTAATAATAAATTATTTTATTATTAATATAAAATAAGAACGGCATCTAGCAATGCATCATTATGTCTGAATATTATTTAATATCAACATAACCTATAAGTGATAATTATTTAATATGTTTGTTCCTTTTGTCACGATATCCTAATTGGGCCGAAGGCATGGTCGCGTCATCCTTGTACGGCCCAATTTATTTTACTTGATACCGGAGTAGACTGAATCCGAATAAATATCTTAGTCTTACTCCATCAAGTGGCCTATAGACATTACTCCTGTCACATAGGAGAGACAAATCCCATCTACATCACTCACATCCCTCTGCATAATTTATTCATTGCCTAATCACAACCTTTATAGTCCTCTTGTTACAGAAGATGTTTAATTGTATTAAAACAATAAACTCCTCATGTAGGAATCGTAGTGACTTCAGGTCAAAGGACTACATATACCATTATCACATTGAGAATCGTTTATGACATTCATGTAACGATCCATGCAACGTTCTCATGGTGGGTCTGTCCAGTACATCATTACTCGTAATGTGTACCCATGTGAAGACTTGATATCATCTATATCTATGATCTGTGAGATCAGGTCATCAGTACACTCATACACTAGTCTCAATGTAATTACATGTCCCCATGTAAATACTTAACTAGGGACATTTTAGGAATAACTTTCATATGACCTATTACTCCAAGGATAAATACGTTTTAAAACAATTTTAAACTGAAATACTTATTTTATTGATAAGCAGAAAAATGATACAAATGAAAAAACATAAAGCTCATAGTGCATACACTAACAGTACGATCATAAAGAAGATTAGAACGAGGTATATGAGAAAATAGTGGTTATTGGATTTGGATAGAATCCTAATCTTAAGATTTGGGAACATACACATATATTGTGGCTGTTGAGTTTGAGAATGAATATATGATGTTTAATGTCTGGTATTGTTAGTTATGATGGTAGATGATAAGGATAATGATGGATGACCATTGATAATGGAACCTATAATGGTTGTGATGGATTAATGAAATGAAATTATGATTGACAAGGTTTTAGGCCATGATATGTGCCACCTGAAATTGTTAGCTGATAATGGTTTAAAGAGGCTAAGATGACTCATGTTGAATTTTGGATGACAATAATGACATTGGATGATTGTTTAATATTGAGATCATTATAGATGATGGATGTAGTATTGTTTTTGGGTATGGTTAACCCTTTAAGATTTAGAGAATATTGGTTTTGGGAAAAGAATTTCTGAAACCTAATGTAAGTGTATGAATTGGTGTTTTGACAAGTTTAGAACTTGTTACCAAGCCTTAAGATATGTTTACAATTGTTTGAAATTATGATGATGTCTTAGGATGGCCTGTGATTGAATGCATATGTATGTGTGTATTGGTGTAGATTGTGTTCCGGATGATGTGGTGGAACGATTAGAGCATTCATATCATTGTTCTTCTCTCAAGGTAGAAGAGGAGTTTACATTTCAATTGCATGAGTTGGATGATTGGTGATTAATATATATGATTATACTTATTCTTGCCTTGTAATGATTATGTTAAAATGATAAGATGAATGATAATTTGTTGAATGAAGTGATCGACAATTTATTGGCTTTAGGAATTATATAAATATGTATATGAGATGACAATAAGAGTTTTAGAATCCCTTTGAAGGGAATGATGCATTTGCTGGTGAATAATCCATGATGAGATAGAGTATATGTATGTATATAGATATATGGTTTGTTGAGTTAAGATTCCACGTAAATGCATGTTTTAGGCATGATTGGTGTTAGGTTTGATGAATGGGAGTATGAGATGATGTTTCCTATGTTAAAAATGTTGTTTGATGGCTTTCCCAACTCCTGAATTGATTCACATGTTCTTTTGAATTGATTCAGAGGCTACTAGAATTTCCTGAATCAATTCATGCCTCAGCCTGAATCGATTCAGAGTCCCTTGGGATTGCATGAATCGATTCATACAATTCCCTGAATCGATTCATGGCCCTCTGTTTGTGTTGTCAGGATTCCAGCCACACATGAATTGATACATAACCCTACTTGAATCGATTCATCTATGAATTGATTCATGGTGTGTTATTGGCCAATTTTCACTCTATTTTTGATGTTGTTTGGTGTTGTTGAGTCATGACATGTTTATGCAATCAATTGTACACATTTAATACATTTTAGCAATCGATGCATGATGATATTGTCATGTCCCTCGTATAACTAGTGTTTGAAGGTTGCCAAGTGTTTGTTAATATCCAAAACCCTTTTTATTATACAAAAACAAGAGGTTGTATTAAGGATATATGATTATGGTGTGCCTTAGTGGTGATTGATAACGGCTTAAGGCTTTGGCAAAGTATGTGTGTGCCTATGTAATGTTATGAAAACATGTATGCTCCACCACTATTGATATGTTATGATGAATGATGGTAAAAGTTAAATGATGTGGTTATATAAGACACCTGTAATTGATAATGAAATTAATTAGGGGACAATTGAAAGACAATGTGTATGTTATAAAGTGAAAAATTAGAGATGATGTGATCATGAACAAAGATGAATATTGTTGACAACTGTGATTGATGCAACATGAACTTGCAATTATAAGTTAAAATTATACTTGATGGAAAATGTTGATGATGAATAAAAATAAGTGTTGTTGTGGGTGTATGTATGTATGTATGTTACCACACATGTTGAATGATGAATATTGATGTTAAATGAAAGGGGATATTGTTGTTGAACATACCCTTGATCAAATGGTGATTGTTATTATTGATGGTTGTGATGCTATCGTGGTTGATACAAGTGTGATATTGTATGTGTAATTCAAATTGTATTATGATGTAGGAGCTTATTCTAGTCTCGTTTGAAAATGATGGATCTTAGTTCCTGTCCTTGTTCTTCCTTCAAGCCAATGAAGGAATCCTTTCTTTAATGTTGAAACCAAAATGGCAAAAGAGAAAAACTAGATGGAGGGGACAAAAATTGATGGAAAAGAGAAGAGAAAGTGAAATGGTTTGGATAAGATGGAAAGGATGAAGGGGGAGATGGAAGGAGAAGGTGGGAGGCCACTTCCTTAGGGAAGATAACTCCCTAATCTCGCCACCAAGAGGGAGAGAATCCTCTTAGATAAGATCTTGCTCTAGAGCCTTGATCCTAGAGAGAAGAAGGAGCTTCTCACTCTAGAAAATTTGCACTCAAAGGTGAAAAATCTCAAATGATCATTATTGTGTGAATTTACAAAAGGAGAGCTCCCTTATATAGCCCTTCTACATTTCAGCCAAAGGAGGGGAAATGGGCTTGGATAATGGATCCAAGGCCCAATAGTACAACAAAGGAGAGAACATGGCCTATACATGGCCCAAAATGAAGTAGATGGCCCTAAAGTGGCCCATTTGACCTTGCAAGGCCCAAATAAAACCTATAAGCTTAGAGAATCTAACTAGGAACTATATTACAAGTAAAATATGAGTTGATCCTCAGGGAGTCCTCATTGGGCTTGGGCCCACTAAGCAAAGAGAGGAAGGAAACTAATGTTTTATGGATGCTTTCTTTGACTTTCTTTGACTTTGCCCTTGTGAAGGGACCCTTGTAAGCTTTAAGTTCTTTAACTAGGGTAGTGTGAGGGTCCTCCCTTGGTGTGTCCTCATTATGCTCCCCCTCTTTGAAAGGATTTATCCTCAAATCTAAGGCATCATCCTATTCATCCAAGTCAAAAGGAGATAAATCAGATATATTGAAAGAAGCACTCACACCATATTCTCTTGGCAAATCAAGGACATAGGCATTATTATTCATCTTCTTAAGGGTCGAGTTTGGATTTTCTCAAGTTTGGAAATCGTTCTTTTCTAAGGTGTAACCAAACCCAATCTCCAACCTCAAAGGTGACTGCCTTTCTTTTCTTGTTAGTATAACGAGCATAGTGTTTATTTTTAATTTGTATTTGGGTTTTAACCTTCTCATGAAAATCTTTAATGAACTTGGCCTTTGCCTCTCCATCCATGTATAGGACAAAGTTAGAGACTTCAATGGGCAAAAGGTCCAAAGGTGTAAGAGGGTTAAAACCATACATAACTTCAAAGGGACTATGCTTAGTTATTGAGTGTCGTACCCTATTATAGGCAAATTCAATGTGGGGTAAACACTCATCCTAAGATTTAACATTTTTATGTACTAAGACCCTAAGAAGTTGAGAGAGGGTCCTATTTACTACCTCAGTTTGGCCATCCATTTGAGGATGACAGGTGGTAGAAAAGAGAAGCTTCGTTCCTAGCCTTGACCAAAGAGTTTTCCAAAAATGGCTTAGGAATTTGGTGTCCCTATCAGAAATGATGGTTTTAGGAACACCATGAAGTCTTACAATCTCTCTAAAGAAGAGTTTGGCAATATGACTAACATTATCTACCTTATGACAAGGGATGAAGTGAGCCATCTTACTAAACCTATCTACCACCACAAAGATAAAATCTATTCCCCTTTGGGTCTTAGGCAAGCCCAACACAAAATCCATTGATATATCAATCCAATATACAAACCACTAGGTGAAAGTTTTGATTTAGCTTTTCTACATACAATACACCTAGCACAATGTTTTTGGACATCTTTCTTTATTTTTGGCCAATAGAAGTGTTCATGTAGAATAGACAATCTTTTATCTCTTCCAAAGTGGCCCATCAAGCCTTCCTCATGGCTTTCTCTAAGCAAAAGATCTCTTAAAGAGCTCCTAGGAATGCAAAGTCTACTGGCTTTAAAGAGGTAGCCATCTAAGATGTAGAAGACTTTATGAGAAGAAGAAGTGGAAGATGAGTTGAAAATGTTTGAAAAGCAATATCACTTGGGTAAAAAGTCCTAATCTCATCAAGTCCAATAACTTTGACTCTAAGAGAGGTAAGTAAAGAATACCTTCTTGATAAAGCATCAGCCACAGTATTAGATTTTCCATTTTTGTACTTGATGACATATGAAAATTGTTCCAAGCACTCAACCCACTTAGCATGTCTTTTATTTAACTTATGTTGCCCCTTAATGAATTTTAGTGATTGGTGATCACTATGTATAACAAACTCTTTTGGGATCAAGTAGTGTTCCCAAGTTTGTAGGGCTCTAATTAATGCATAAAATTCTTTGTCATATATGGGATAGTTGAGAGTTGCCCCATTAAGCTCTTCACTAAAGAAAGCAATGAGGTGACCTTCTTGTAATAGAACGGCTTATATTCCCACATTTGAAGCATCACACTCAAGCTCAAAGGTTTTAGAAAAATTTAGAAGTGCTAAAATTAAAGCATGAGTGATCTTCTCCTTAAGATCTTGAAAGGCTTTCTCTTGCCTTGGCCCCCATATTAAAGGAACATTCTTTTTCACCAATTCATTTAGGGGGGAGGCTAAGGTAGAGAAATCTCTCACAAATCTTCTATAAAAACTTGTAAGACCATGGAAACTTCTAACCTCACTCACATTTTTAGGTGTTGGCCAATCTTGGATTGCCTTCACTTTAGAGTGATCGACTTCAACACCTTTGGAACTAACTACGAATCCAAGGAATACAAAGCTATCCATGCCAAAAGAACATTAGAGGTTATTTGTTCTTAAGGCAAGCATAACTTGTTTAAGATGGTTTAGATGAGAGGTCATGGTCTTTGAGTACACCAAAATATCATCAAAGTAGACCACAATGAAATGCCTAATGAATTCCCTCAAAACATGATTCATTAACCTTATGAATGTGCTTGGTGCATTAGTCAAGCCAAAGGGCATAACTAACTATAGCATCCCAAATTTTAAAATAGAGAATTAACTAGGGAAATAAATATTGAATAATTAAATGCGAATTATTTAATGTCCCAAAATATTGGAAATAATTAAATTAATATTTTCAAGGACTGTTAGTAATTTATTGGGACCGAAAAGTGAAAAACTGACTCGATTAAAATATGAGTGTCGAACCAAGTATCTCTGATTGAGATGCCGTTGGTCAGGGCTGTAGATAATATTATTGGGAATCTAAATATGTATTCAGAATAATTTTTAGATAAAGTATTGGGCCTAACTAGAGATCCTGTTTGAAGTAAAACGGTAAAATTTAAATGAATGAGGTTAAAAATAAATCAAGACACAACTTTTATCCTTCACTCTCCTTCACGTTGGCCCCTACTCCTAAGAAAAGAAAACACTTCTTCTTCTTTTTTTCCTTTTCCCACTTATCTCCTTCACTTTCTTCTCATCCAAAACCTAAGTAAAAGTGGTGCTCTTCCTCTCTTCATTTTCGTTCACCATTGGAGCAAGAAGAAGATCATAATGGCTTGAAGTTTCTCCTCTTCTTCCGTCATTTTCATGCTTAACCTTCTTTCCTTGGTACCCACTCTCATTTCTTGGTTGAGGTAAGTTCCTCATCATTTTTATTGTGCTTGGACCCTAGGTTATGGGTTATTGAGGCTTGGGAGAGTATTTAATGTATGTGGGTATGGAATGGGAGCTTTAAATATGAAAAACCTAAGGTGGGGTGAAATAAATATGGACTCTTATGGGCATTTATTGGGGAACACGAAAATGGAGTTGAAGGATGATGAATATTGATGTGCATTTATGATGTGGTTGAGTTTTTAATAAAACCCTAACTTATGATTTTGGGGGAAAATGTGTAATGTGAATGGGAAAGGCATTAAATGATGATAGAAATGCCATTAATGATGAGAAATTGCCATAGATGATGATTTATGATGGTGGTTGGGAACCATTAATGAGGAAAACCCACTTAAGGAGCTAGGTATGGCATTGGTATAGGTGGTAATTTAACTACTTAGGTTGTGGTTTATGGTTTGCATATGAATTTTATAATGGGTTAAAGTTGTTGTTGGGTGATTTTAGAGAAAACCCTAAGTGTTGATAAATTGGGGATTTTTTCCCAATTAATGGTTTTAGTGATTCTGGATGCTCTAGAATAATTTATATGAGGAAAATAAAATTTTAGAAGTATTGGACTTGATTATTGATGTTGATGAATTTTAAGCTAAGTGGATGTTATTTGAATGATGGTCTATGCATGCGGAACCCAAACCATAGGGTAGATGACCATTGGGAAAATGGTGTGCTGTTTATAATTGATTGGCGCTTTGATGATGATACAATATTTGTAATGATACATTAGAATTGATAGAATTGATGATTGGAAATTTGTATGAAATCTTAAGAATTGATAGTTGGGGCTTTTAACATTGATGAGGTTTAGTAAGGCCTTAGGCCATAATACGTGTCACTTGAGATGGTTGATTTATGATGGTCTTAAAAGAAACTAAAAGGAGTTATGATGACAATTAGATGATTTATGAGATATTGGATGCCTTATGGATGAGGGCCATGGTGTTATGGTTGTTAGGTTTGTTTAGCCCTTTGAAACCTAGAGAATCATGGTTTTGGGAAAGGAATTCCTGAAGCCTAACACGAGCCGTGTGAATTAGGGTTTAAACGAGTCTAGGACTTGATACAATCCCAATAGGATGTTAATAATTTATTAACATTGTGATGATGCCTTAAGATGGCTCAGTAATTCAATGCATGCATGTGTAATATGTAGATTATGCTCCAGACGAGGATGCGGAATAATCGGAGCATTTGGATTACGGCTCGTCTCTCGAGGTAGGAGAGGAGTTACCATTTCAAATTTGCATGAGTATGCAATTGTTGAATTATGTTTATGTATGAACTCATGCATTGCCTTGCCATGAATGTGTTAGATATAGAATTAATGATGTGTTGTATAATGGCTTGGCCTTGTTGGATGCTTTGGAGAATGTATAAATATATGCGATAATGATGATTGTTGGGGATGTCCCTTGTTTGACATGAATTATTGGTAATGAAAATTTAAGGATAGATAGCTCACTCGAGGTGTGAAATAGTGTTTATGATAATTATGCTCGATGATATGTGAGGCTATGATGAAAATTAATGTTAAAATTCCCTTAAGTATTTAAAAGAATTAGAATTGAAAATGGTGAGGTATGGCTTGTTGAATCAATTCCTAAACACATGAATTAATGTATGAGAAATGTTAGTTTAGGCCAAATTTATATTATGAGAATATTGGTAAGTGCAAAGGAGTGAAAAACTGAGTTTTTTGGGCGTGTACTTGTAATCTCGCTCAAGCGAGATAGATTCTCGCTCAAGCGAGTGTCCCCTATATCAGGGGAGTGGCCTCTAGCCAAAATTTGCTCAGGCGAGCATGAACCTCGCTCAAGCGAAATGCATATAAAAGAGGCTAGTGAGATATTGGACGAATCTCGCTCAAGTAGGCGTGGCCGCGCTTAAGCGAGCGAGAGAAGAAAGTGGTCCTGGATGGGTCTCACTCAAGCGAGTAATGAAGCTATTGGAGTCTCGCTCAAGCGAGCAAGCATAAAATCGATACTGGAGTATTTCCGCCCGAGCGAGTGGCTGACTTTGGGAAGCCTCGCTCGAGTGAGCGAGCCTGAATTAGACACTGAAGGATTCTCGCTCAAGCGAGAATGGCTCGCTCAAGCGAGAATCGGGGTCTGATGCCAAAAACTCCTTCGCTCAAAGGAAATTTGGGGCACTCAAGCGACCCACCTTGAACTCGCTCACGCGAGTGTAGGTTTCGCTTCAGCGAGTTTCCCCCAGACTTGAATTTATTTTATTTTCTTTGCCTTGGGCTTATGTTGAACCCCCTTTCTTTGTGTTATGGGATAATTAAGAGATTATATGAGGGGTATGCAATTATGATATGGCATGGTGATGACTAGAATTAATTAATACATTTGGGGATGAATTATTTGTGATATAATTACCACCAAGGATGAAATAATGAAAGAATGATAATGAGAATATGATGATGGGGTTATGAGACACACCCTAGTGTAATTATGGGACCAATGAGAGAATTGGTAAAATGATATATATGAAGCGATAAATTGGAAATGATATTGATAATGAATAATGATAAATGATGATGTGGATCACTTCCTTGAATAAAGGGTGATTGTTATTATTGATGAATTGTGAATGCCATTGTGTGTGATATAAGTGTGAGCTTGTGTGTGTATGGTTTGAATTATATTAATGAATTATTATGAATGTCACACCAATACGTGTATATATGTATATATGAAACCATGGTAATGAATAATGAGATGAAAACCCACTAAATGAAAGTGTGGTAATATTGATGAATATTATGTAATGTTGTAATGCCATTGTGGTTGATTGCAAGTGTTGACTTGCATGTATAATAAATAATGTGTTGAGATGAAAATGCCACACATAAAACTTGAAAACAATGGCTAAGAAACCAACAATGATGAAATCCACTAAAATGAATGTGGTGGTGTTGGTGATCATGATGATGACTAATGATGCATGATTTATCCTTAATTCCTCAATTTAAATGTGTATAATTTGCCATCACTTAGTGTGTAATATACTGCACTTTAACACATTTTCATCATTTGAGCTTTATTTAATATTTAATTTTAAAATGAATTAAGGATAAATTTTTAATAAAAGTTGGTTTTCTCTTGTTTTGTAGTGTGTGATTAAGCCTGTAATTAAAAAAATAATTACCACAGGTCAAACAAAAGAAGCCACGACTCAAGAAATGGTCAAAAATGCGAGAAAAGCACCAGAACAGGTCTGGGAATCGATTTACCAATGTGGGAATCGATTCCCACACAAAAGAACAGCAAGGAATCGATTCAAGCACCCTGGGAATCGATTCATACATCTAGGAATTGATTCCCCACCCCTGTGAATCGATTCATATGCATTTTTAAGGCCTGGGAATCGATTCAAACAAGCATGAATCGATTCATGTGCTTGGGAATCGATTCCCACCCCTGAGGAATCGATTCCTATGTGTAAAATTGCCCAAAAATTGCCTAGATGAATCGATTCAGGCACAGATTTATCAGTGGAAACATCAGATAACGCATTATCAAAGTGGAAACAACACTGAAGCTGATAATGGAGCACTGAAGCTGATAATGGAGCACCATGGAATTGTAAATTGGAGAGTGCTCCTTCCATTAAAATTTTTTATGGCATTGGCTTTGCTTTTGAGCTCCTATAAATAGGAAGCAAGGCAAGGAGCAGAGACACCATTCATTCTTCATCAGATCCTCCTTCATACGTTCCTCTTCTCTTCTCTGTTGGAAATTCTTCCAGCAAATTCTTCATTTTCCGGGTTAGTTTCACTATTTGTAGTTGTAATTATGGAGGGCTAAAACCCCTAGATTGATTTTCTTGGAGAATGTTGTAATGTAATTTTGAGGTCATTAATTTTAATATAGTATGCTTTTATTATTGTTATTTCTTCATAATCTTTCTCTACTTATTTAATTCCATTTTGTTTAATTAAATTTGTATGCTTAATCGGTTTAATTATTCAAATGGAATAAAATAAGGTTTTAAATTAGAATGGATTAAGGAAATATGCATGCTTAATGAATATTTTCATAATCACTTTTAATAATTATGGTTTGCTTAATTCCATAATTTGAGAATAGATTATGTATATAGGCGATGTTCTTATGTATGCTCAATAATTCCTAGATTTTACGATCTTGACTCCTTTTGCTTAATTAGGATGCTTGATTAAAATATTCATTTTTAAATGAAAGTAAAGGAATTGTGAATTGAAAAAGACGCTTAGTTGATCAATTCAAATTGAGCTAAGAAATTAACATTAATAAGTATACAAATTATCTTTAGTGAACCAAGGATAAATTTATTTACAATACTCCAAGAAAATCAATCGCTTGTTATTTATTGTTTTAAATCCTTTATTTACTTTGTTTTAATTTTAATTGTGACAACAAAAATCAATCAAACCCCCCCCCCAATTGTATGTTAGTGAACTTATGTTTGTAAAAATTTTTAGTTGTTTAGTTTTTATTTTTAATTGTTAAAAATTAGTTTAAGACTTGATTTTTCCTAAATTTTTGTGTTGATCCTTGAGAGAACGACCTAGGTTGACACCCTAGTACTACGTTAATTAATTTTAATGTACTAATTTGACGGAATCACGACTGTAAAAATAACAACGTCAAATTTTGGCGCCGTTGCCGGGGATCAACGATCTTTAGGAAAAACTCTTGTTTAAATTAATTTTTTTAAAAAAAAAAAAATTTTTAAAAAAATTTCTTTTGTTTGTTTGTTTATTTTATTTCTTTTGCATGATTTAGGATTCTTATGATTTATTGCTCATCATGATCAAATATCTTGTTGTATGCTATGTATGACTAGAAGAACTCTTGAGCATTTATATTCATTTGATCCTGAAATTGAAAGAACTTTTCATAGGTTAATTAGAGAAGCTAGATTTAATAATAACTTTGTTGATATTGATAGTGATAGTATTTTTTCTGAATCTGTTGAAAGTACTACTGCTAGTTTTTCTGATATGGCTGAACCTCGTGAAAGAACTCTTAGAGAACTAGCTGCTCCTGAATTCACTTACGAAAGTTTGTGTATTCAATATCCTGATGAGGATGTCCCTTTTATTCTTAAGACCGGACTTATACACCTGTTGCCTAAGTTTCATGGTCTTGCGGGTGAAGATCCGCACAAACACCTCAAAGAATTCCACATTGTGTGCTCCACAATGAAACCCCAAAACGTTCAAGAAGACCATGTCTATCTTAAAGCGTTTCCTCATTCTTTAGAGGGTGTTGCTAAGGATTGGTTGTATTACCTTGCTCCAAGATCAATCACAAGTTGGAATGACTTAAAGAAAATGTTCTTGGAAAAATTCTTTCCTGCCTCTAGAACAACTGCAATCCGTAAAGACATATCTGGCATTAGGCAACTCTCTGGAGAAAGTCTTTATGAATATTGGGAGAGATTTAAAAAACTCTGTGCAAGTTGCCCTCACCACCAAATTTTTGAACAACTTCTTCTTCAGTACTTCTATGAAGGTTTACACCACGTTGATCGCAACATGATTGATGCGGCAAGTGGAGGAGCTTTAGGAGATATGACTGCTGCTGAAGCAAGAAATCTGATTGAGAAGATGGCATCTAACTCTCAACAATTTGGTGTGAGAAATGATTCTTTCAAACCCATGTTTGATTCCAATTCTAGTTCATCTGGAATTAAATTGGAGAGCAAACTTGATGCTCTCACCACTCTAGTCACACAATTGGCAGTAAATCAAAAATCCATGACTGCTAAAGTATGTGGCATCTGCTCTTCACAAGAGCACCCCACTGATTGTTGTCCTTCTCTACAAGAAAAGGATAATAATAGTCCCCAAGCCTATGCAGCTAACATCTACCATGATAGACCTCCACCACCACAAAACCATGACCTTTCCACCAATAGATACAACCCAGGTTGGAGGAACCATCCAAATTTGAGATGGGGCAACCAACAACAAAATCCCCAACCTCCATTTCAAAACAATGCACCAACCTTCCAAAGAACTACACCTCAACCACCCACAAGTGGCCCTTCTTTGGAGGATCTGGTGAAACAAATGGCTGCACAGAACTTAGAATATCAACAGAGGAATGATGCTACCATCCAGAGTCTAAGCAACCAAATTGGGCAATTGGCTTCATCATTAAGCCAGTTACAATCTCAAAACTCTGACAAATTACCATCTCAACCTGCTGTAAATCCAAGAAATGTGAGTGCAATTCAGTTAAGATCAGGTAAGAACCTTGAAGTACCCATACCTAAGGAACCTGAAAAACAAACAGATGTGCCCACAACAGTTGAGAATGATGTACCCTCTTCAAGCTCAAGAAAGTCTGAGATACAACCACCCCAAATTCCATCTCATATCCCTCTTCCTTTCCCACCAAAAGCAATTCCAAGTAAGAAGATGGAAGAAGTGGACAAAGAAATTTTGGATACTTTCAGGAAAGTGGAAGTGAATATACCTCTTCTCGATGCAATCAAGCAAATTCCTAAGTATGCCAAATTTCTAACGGAACTATGTACTCACAAAAGGAGACTCGAGGGCAATGAAAGGATAAGCATGGGAAGAAATGTATCTGCACTGCTTGGTAAGGAAAATATCCCTGAGAAATGCAAGGATCCAGGTACGTTTTCTATACCTTGTATCATAGGCAATAATAAATTTGAAAATTACATGTTAGATTTAGGAGCTTCAATAAATGTTATGCCTATGTCTGTTTTTAAATCTTTGTCTCTTGGAAATTTACAACCTACTGGTGTAGTAATTCAGCTAGCCAATAGGAGCACTGCTTACCCTGCTGGAGTTATAGAAGATGTTTTGGTTCAGGTAGAACAGCTTGTTTTCCCTGCTGACTTTTTCGTACTTGATATGGAAGAAGGTATGCCTCAAATTCCTGTTCTTATCATTTTGGGAAGACCATTTTTGAAAACAGCTCGAACCAAAATAGATGTTCATTCTGGAACTCTCTCTATGGAATTTGGTGACACAAGAGTTCAATTTAATATTCTTGATGCCATGAAATACCCATCTGAAAATCATTCTGTTTTCCAAATTGACATTATTGATGAACTAGTTTTTGAACATTTTTCTAATGTTGATTTGGAATACATGGATGATTCAAACAAATGTTTTGCATGCAATGATTCTGGAAGTTGTGATATTTGTGCTGAAATTGATAAATACATAATTTCTGATTCAGAGTCTCTAGATATACCTGTTAACCATAAGGAGCTGAATGCAGGATTTCAAGAAAATTCTAACTGTTTTGAGATGCAAACAGCAGAATCAAAATCTACTTTGTTAGTTCCATCTGTTTTGCAGGCACCAAAGTTAGAATTGAAACCCCTACCTGAGAACCTAAAGTATGTATACTTAGGGGTTAATGAACAGCTCCCAGTGATAATTTCCACTTCTCTTGATGAAAATCAAGAAGAAAAATTGTTGCAGGTATTGAAAAAACACAAGAAGGCTATAGGATGGACATTGGCAGACATTCCTGGAATTAGTCCATCCATGTGCATGCATAGAATATTTCTGGAGGAAAATACTAAAGCAGTAAGACAGCCCTAGAGGAGACTCAACCCTGTAATCCTTGATGTGGTTAAGAAGGAAATCACCAAGCTTCTACAAGCAGGAATCATTTATCCTATCTCTGATAGCCAATGGGTGAGTCCAATTCAAGTGGTTCCTAAGAAAACAGGGATCACAATTGTGAAAAATGAAAAGGATGAATTGATCCCAACTAGAGTGCAGAATAGTTGGAGAGTCTGTATTGACTACAGTAGACTTAACCAGGCAACAAAGAAGGACCATTTCCCTTTACCCTTCATCGACCAAATGCTTGAGCGTCTCGCAGGTAAGTCTCACTACTGTTTTCTTGATGGATTCTCTGGAAATTTTCAGATTCACATTGCACCTGAGGATCAAGATAAGACCACATTCACCTGTCCCTTTGGCACATTTGCTTATAGGAGAATGCCATTTGGCCTATGCAATGCCCCTGGAACTTTCCAAAGATGCATGATAAGTATTTTTCATGACTTCATTGAAAATTGCATAGAGGTGTTTATGGATGATTTTACTGTCTATGGATCTTCATTTAATGCATGCCTTGATAGTCTTGATAAAGTTTTAAACAGATGTATTAAAACTAACCTTGTTTTGAACTATGAAAAATGTCATTTTATGGTAAAACAAGGAATAGTTTTAGGGCATGTAATCTCTGAAAAAGGAATTGAGGTAGATCCTGCTAAGGTAGAAGTTATATCACATTTGCCTTACCCCTCTTGTGTTCGAGAGGTTCGTTCTTTTCTTGGCCATGCAGGATTCTACAGAAGATTCATAAAAGATTTCAGCAAGAAGGCTAGGCCACTATCCAGTCTGCTTCAAAAGGATGTGGCATTTGAATTTGATAAAAAGTGTAAGGAGGCTTTTAATTGCCTCAAGCAAGCATTGACCACTACCCCAATAATCCAAGCACCTGTTTGGACAGCTCCATTTGAGTTGATGTGTGATGCCTCTAATTATGCATTGGGAGCCGTCCTTGGTCAAAAGATTGACAAGCAGCCTAGGGTCATCTACTATGCATCTAAAACTTTAGATGCTGCTCAGGTAAATTACACTACCACTGAGAAAGAGCTCTTGGCCATTGTTTTTGCATTAGATAAGTTTAGATCTTACCTACTCGGTTCTCGAGTAGTTGTCTTTACTGACCATGCAGCTCTGAAGTACTTGTTGAAGAAAGGTGAGTCCAAGCCAAGATTGATTCGTTGGATGCTTTTACTCCAAGAGTTTGACTTGGAAATTCGTGATAGAAGTGGAACACAAAACCTTGTGGCAGACCATTTAAGCAGAATTGAGAATGCTCCTGATTCGGCACCTATTCGGGACCATTTTCCCGATGAACACCTCATGAGTATTTCTAACTCTTTTGATTCACCTTGGTTTGCTAACATTGTAAATTATCTTGTTGCTTCTGTTTTTCCACCATGTGCATCCAGAAACCAAATTTCAAAATTAAAAAGTGATGCAAAGTATTATATTTGGGATGACCCGTATTTGTGGAAATTGTGTAATGATCAGGTGATTCGAAGATGCATTCCCGATCATGAAATAGAATCAGTTCTTCGATTCTGCCATGCTTCACTAGTTGGTGGACATTTTGGTCCACAAAGAACAGCAAGAAAAGTGTTGGATTCAGGTTTGTATTGGCCCACAATTTTTAAGGATGCATGGAGAGTTTGTAACACCTGTGAGAAATGCCAAAGATCTAGTAATGCTACCACATGGAGACAACAGATGCCTCAGCAACCAATGTTGTTTTGTGAAGTATTTGATGTTTGGGGCATTGATTTTATGGGTCCATTTCCTCCATCCTTTGGTTTTACTTACATTTTATTGGCTGTTGATTATGTTTCTAAATGGGTGGAAGCTAAAGCCACCAGAACTAATGATGCTCGAGTTGTTGTGGATTTTGTTAGATCTCAAATTCTTTGCAGGTTTGGCATCCCGAGAGCAATCATTAGTGATCAAGGAACACATTTTTGTAACAGGACCATGCAAGCTATGCTCAGGAAGTATGGGGTTGTTCATAGAGTCTCTACTCCATATCACCCCCAAACCAATGGACAAGCAGAAGTCTCTAACAGAGAAATCAAAAGAATCCTGGAGAAGATAGTACAGCCAAACAAAAAGGATTGGAGCAGGAAATTGGATGATGCTCTTTGGGCACATAGAACAGCTTTTAAGGCACCTATAGGAATGTCTCCCTATAAAATTGTTTTTGGTAAAGCATGTCATCTTCCAGTGGAGATTGAGCATCATGCTTATTGGGCTGTAAAAGCTTGCAACTTAGCACTTGATCAAGCAGGTGAGGAAAGAAAATTACAACTGAATGAGCTTGATGAGATCCGTTTGGCAGCTTATGAGAACTCGAGGTTCTATAAGGAGAAAACAAAGAAATTCCATGATAGCTCAATAGCTAGAAAGGATTTTACTGCTGGACAGAAAGTGCTACTGTTTAATTCCCGGTTGAAACTGATGGCCGGAAAATTGCGCTCCAAATGGGAAGGACCTTTCATTGTTACAAATGTATTTCCCCATGGAGCTGTGGAAATAAAAAGTGAAAACTCCAACAAAAGCTTCAAGGTTAATGGACAACGTTTGAAGCCATTTCATGAAAATCCTTCACTTGTGGATGTCACAATGGAGGAACATGTTTTGGGGGAACCACTTCTTGATCCCTCTTGAGGGAGTTTTTCTTACCCATCTCTTTACTTTTTCATTATATTGTCTATTTTGTATGCTCTGTCTTACATTGAGGACAATGTATGATTTAAGTGTGGGGGTGGGATCATTTATATGTTATTGTGTGTGTGTTTTTTGTGTGATTAAATTTTGTGTGATTAAAAAAATTAAATTAAAAAAAAATTTAAAAAAAATAATAAAATTAAATAAAAGATTTTGTGTGTGTTTTTGTTTTAAAAAGGCATGTTTTATTGGAATTTTAAGATATGCATGAGTAACAAGTAAATTCTTTCATGTCTAATATGAGATTAATGATATGTTATAATTTGAACTTAAACATTTTTGGTATGTTGAGAATGACATGATAATTGAGAAATGATCATATATGATGGAATTATACCTTGTGAGATTTTTGAGCCTTAAAATTTGATGGATCACTTTAAACCATCTTAATCCTTTCATGTGTGATTAATTCCTGAAAGCTTACATCTTAATTTTTGTCTTGTTTCTTGATGATACTTGAAACTCATATGAATGTATTTTGATACAGGCATTTTTGTTCAATTGAGCCACTAAGCCAGATAAGCCTACCATGAATAAATTATCTCTTGCTAGCCATTTTGAGCCTATTTAACTGTTTTCTTGTTGCAGCTCAAATAAGCCATGGATGAAGAACCAAAAATATACCTACCTTAAGAAATATATTGAAGCTTTGGAATCAAGTCAAAACAGGCATTCAAATAAGTGTGGGGGTGTGCAAAAAGGAATTGCAACTCTTGTTCCAAGTGTTATGCAATTTCAGTATTATTAAAAAAAAAAATTCCAAATACCATACAATAAATGTTTTACCTTCACTGTTTGCCAGAAAAATTAATTGCTTCATCATTCTTTTTGGTATATATATAAATATATATATCATCCATTTTAACCTTGGCCACATTACAACCCTGTGAAAGCCCTGTTGATCTATACATGCATTTGTGTTGATTGTGGAATTGAGAAACTTGCCAAATTTTTAGACTGTTTGATTTTCAGGAATTGTTTTGAGTGTATACACAAACCTTAAACACTTGAGAGTTGAGAGTATGTCTTGTGAGGTTCTATCACTTATGATCTTCTTTTCAGTTTAATTTAATTTTCACATGCCTAACTGTTTGAATGATCTTTATATATATCTTGATGCTCTGAATCTTGCATGTTAAATAACTCTTGTTTCTCTGTATATTCTTAAAATTTCATGCCAATTCTGTGTGTTGTTTTCAACTTAATGTTTTCAATAAATTGTGATACTTGTTTTTATTTTGATTTTGCCCGGGAGTGCAAAAGAATAAGTGTGGGAGTATTTGATGATGCATGATTTATCCTTAATTCCTCAATTTAAATGTGTATAATTTGCCATCACTTAGTGTGTAATATACTGCACTTTAACACATTTTCATCATTTGAGCTTTATTTAATATTTAATTTTAAAATGAATTAAGGATAAATTTTTAATAAAAGTTGGTTTTCTCTTGTTTTGTAGTGTGTGATTAAGCCTGTAATTAAAAAAATAATTACCACAGGTCAAACGAAAGAAGCCACGACTCAAGAAATGGTCAAAAATGCGAGAAAAGCACCAGAACAGGTCTGGGAATCGATTTACCAATGTGGGAATCGATTCCCACACAAAAGAACAGCAAGGAATCGATTCAAGCACCCTGGGAATCGATTCATACATCTAGGAATCGATTCCCCACCCCTGTGAATCGATTCATATGCATTTTTAAGGCCTGGGAATCGATTCAAACAAGCATGAATCGATTCATGTGCTTGGGAATCGATTCCCACCCCTGAGGAATCGATTCCTATGTGTAAAATTGCCCAAAAATTGCCTAGATGAATCGATTCAGGCACAGATTTATCAGTGGAAACATCAGATAACGCATTATCAAAGTGGAAACAACACTGAAGCTGATAATGGAGCACTGAAGCTGATAATGGAGCACCATGGAATTGTAAATTGGAGAGTGCTCCTTCCATTAAAATTTTTTATGGCATTGGCTTTGCTTTTGAGCTCCTATAAATAGGAAGCAAGGCAAGGAGCAGAGACACCATTCATTCTTCATCAGATCCTCCTTCATACGTTCCTCTTCTCTTCTCTGTTGGAAATTCTTCCAGCAAATTCTTCATTTTTTGGGTTAGTTTCACTACTTGTAGTTGTAATTATGGAGGGCTAAAACCCCTAGATTGATTTTCTTGGAGAATGTTGTAATGTAATTTTGAGGTCATTAATTTTAATATAGTATGCTTTTATTATTGTTATTTCTTCATAATCTTTCTCTACTTATTTAATTCCATTTTGTTTAATTAAATTTGTATGCTTAATCGGTTTAATTATTCAAATGGAATAAAATAAGGTTTTAAATTAGAATGGATTAAGGAAATATGCATGCTTAATGAATATTTTCATAATCACTTTTAATAATTATGGTTTGCTTAATTCCATAATTTGAGAATAGATTATGTATATAGGCGATGTTCTTATGTATGCTCAATAATTCCTAGATTTTACGATCTTGACTCCTTTTGCTTAATTAGGATGCTTGATTAAAATATTCATTTTTAAATGAAAGTAAAGGAATTGTGAATTGAAAAAGACGCTTAGTTGATCAATTCAAATTGAGCTAAGAAATTAACATTAATAAGTATACAAATTATCTTTAGTGAACCAAGGATAAATTTATTTACAATACTCCAAGAAAATCAATCGCTTGTTATTTATTGTTTTAAATCCTTTATTTACTTTGTTTTAATTTTAATTGTGACAACAAAAATCAATCAAACCCCCCCAATTGTATGTTAGTGAACTTATGTTTGTAAAAATTTTTAGTTGTTTAGTTTTTATTTTTAATTGTTAAAAATTAGTTTAAGACTTGATTTTTCCTAAATTTTTGTGTTGATCCTTGAGAGAACGACCTAGGTTGACACCCTAGTACTACGTTAATTAATTTTAATGTACTAATTTGACGGAATCACGACTGTAAAAATAACAACGTCAATGACGATTGACGAGTGGCATTTAGGATGCACAGTGTGAGAAATGCATTTGATTTGCATTGCATTGCATCCATGGCATATCGTACACTGCAGGTAAGGAATATTAGGGGGTTCCCCCAGTTGGCCCAGTGAGAGGGTGGCTCAGTGCATGAGCATTCTTATTGATTTCCCCTGTGACTCAATGTGTGAGTCACAAAGCTGCCCTTAGTTTGGTGACGAGGCACCCTATCTGGCTAGCCCAGAGGGCGGGCGGCCCTGTGATGAGCAAGTACTTCGGTGTCCAACGGGGCACGTCTTTCTCGATGTGTGTTCGGGAGGGGCCCATAGCACTTATGGCAGTTGAGGCCATGTTGTTGATCCGTAAGTCACGGGGTGACTAGTGCTACAGATGGGCAATAGCAGTTTGATACCAGTAAAAGATGTTGTTGAGATGCATGCATGCTTTGAGATATATGTACATATTTTTCTACTGCAGTAGGGGCATAGTAGCACATCTATGCTCGACCCACACTTGGTGTTATTCCCACAGTCGGATCTGTATTTGTTGTCCATTTCATTGTGCATATGCATTAGCCATAAGAGCATTTGCATATAGCATGGAGATATGTCAGATGATGATGATGATTGATGATGATTGAGATTATGGTATGGTGATGATGAGATGGGTAATTAAATACCTAAAGACCACATATGATTAATGAATGATATAAATACGCAAAATGATATTGAATATGATGATATATGTGTGATGGCTCAGTATAATGATCGGCATAATTATTATAATTGATGATGATGATGTTAGCCCATGGTGGCTTTAAGAAAAGACCTGAATGGTCAATGTTGATGTTGGCCCATTGTGGCATTGTGATATATGTGTATATACTTGCTTTGTTATGACTTGGTTAATGAATATGAAATATACATGTGCTGTTGAATTAATAAATTATGATGATGGTTGATGTGTTTAGCAAAGCATACATGATGTTAATATGCATATACACATAATTTCAATTGTATTCATATCGTCATTTGAAATGTATAACTCACTCTCCCATGTGGTCTACTTTTAGTATTGATGCAGGGATGTCATGGGAAGAGAACATTTTTAAAGTAAAGCTTTTGCGAAGGTAAAATAGTGTTAATGGAATGCCTTGGCCAGTAGCATTTGTGAATTATTTCATTATGAATAAATATATGTAAGGTTGTTGATATCTATTGATATTGGTGGACATATTGTGAGCAATAATGTAAATGGATGATTTATTGATATTTGGGTCTTTGACTCCTTACCCATTTGATGAATAATAAGATGTTGTCTAAGAGATTTGTTTAGACATGAATACGTATTAACGATATCTAATTTAAAGATTGAATTGAATATGGTCAATTATGGACTATGGGTATTGGAGATGTATGATGCATGATCATATAGATATGCATATATGTATATCTTAGGCATTGCATGTTCATGAAATTATGGGAAAAGATGATGGGTGTATATTAGGCTTATGATATGCCTTTGCATGCTTGCCGAGCCTTTTTCTATATCTTCATATATGGGACTAGCCATGTGCCCAGTATACACATTTTTCTTCCACTGTAAACTCTGTTATTTTGTATACTGTTGTGGGCAAACTATTAACGATCCAGTTATAAATTAACAAATCTCACCCTTTGGTTTTCTATGGTTTGAGTCTTGATGTAGTCGTAGTGGTGTTTTAAAATTATTTCAAACGCAAAAAGTTTATTCATATTTTTATTATTTAAATACTTAGATTACATCGGGATTCGAGTTCAGAAAATCGGGGTGTTACACTAACCACTCATATAGTCCAAGTTTGGTTTTAAAAGCAGCTTTCCATTCATCTCCCTCTTTGATTCTTATTTGGTGATAGCCACTTTTAAGATCAATCTTGGAAAATATAGTAGAACCACTAAGTTCATTAAGCATATCATCAAGTCTAGGTATAGGATGCCTACACTTGATGGTTATGTTGTTTATGGCTCTACAATCTGTACACATTCTCCATGAACCATCTTTCTTAGGAACTAGTAAAATAGGTAAGGCACATGGGCTTAGGCTCTCTCTAATCCATCCCTTAGATAATAGTTCGTTCACTTGTTTTTCAATCTCAAGGCTTTTGTTAGGGTTACATCTATATGCAGGCCTATTAGGTAAGCTAGCACCGGGAATTAAATCTATTTGATGTTCAATACCCCTAATAGGAGGTAATCCTTTTAGGATATCCTTTGGAAAGAGATCTTTAAATTCATTTAGGATGTTTTGAATCCCTTTGGGCAAAGGAGGAGGCCAAGAGCCCATTGAGCACACAGAAGTGGTAGGGATATCCTTTATATATATGATCAAGCATTGTTTTTGTGAAAAGATAGCATGTTTCACATCATGTTTGTTGGCCAAATAGTTGCTCTAGAGTCATCATAGATGACAACTCCTTTTCCTTTATCCTCTTTTTTTGTTTTTCTTATGTTTTTCTAGATGGTTAGATTAAGAAGATCTTAACTCTGTATCTTTTTTAAGCTTCATTTGTAGTTGATCTTTAGCTACTTGTTATGGAGTTAGGGGGTGTAAAACTATATTCTTACATTCTAGCTTGAATATGAGGGTGTTGGTGAACCCCTCATGGATGACCTTCCTATCGAATTGCCAAAGTCTTCCTAGAAGTATATGAGTTGCCTTCATAGGTACTACATCATAATTGACTTTATCATTATATGTGCCTATGGTAAAGTTTATTAAGACTTACTTATTAACTAATATTTCTCCTTTTTCATTTAACCATTGCAACTTATAAGGTCTAGGGTGATCTATTAGTTCTAAGCCCATCTTATTTACTAGTCTTTGGCTCACAACATTTGCACAACTCCCACTATCCACAATGAGAGAACATAGTTTGTCATTTATGTAACATCTTGTATAAAAGATGTTCTCTCTTTGTGTAGTATCATCTAGCTTAACATGACTACCAAGCAATCTTCTAATCATGTAAAGCTCACCATCATCCCCTAAAATATGCTCACTGTCATAGGAATCACTACTTGAGTCATCACTTGAAGAGTGAGAATCAAAATTAGACTCTGATTGACTTGACTAGGTTCCATTAGTTTTTAAAACCATTGTTCTTTTTGTTGGACAGTCGGAAGCAATATGACCTCTACCAAGGCATTTAAAACATTTTATGGTAGAAGATCTAGAGGATTGTGGTTTAGATGTGGATTCATGCTTATCTCTTTGGTTTCTAAAAACTTTGCCATTCTTATGCAACTCACTTTGTGGTTTGGAAGATGAAGTGCCCACTTCCCTCTCCCTAGGGTTTCTCTAAAACCTACCCTTATTCTCTTGACTTACCCACTTAGACTTATAGGCTTTATTCTCCCCACTATAGGCTTCTCTCTCTTTATATTGGCTCTCTACCTTAGTACATTGGTGTAGTAACTCTTCTATGTCAACATGTGGAAGGAGTTCTACTCTATTCTTGATGTTCCTATTTAGGCCATGTAGGAACCTATGCATTAGGGTTTCCTCATCTTCTTCCAAGTTTGCCCTAATCATGGCTATCTCTAAAACTTTGTAGTAATCTTCTACACTCTTTGACCCTTGGGTAAGTCTATTTATCTTGGCTAATAGCTCCCCTCTATAGTAATTAGGAACATAACATTTTCTTAATTGAGCTTTCAAGTCTAACCAATCGTCTATTGGTGGGAAGTTATCTTTCTTTCTCTCCTTACACACTTGTGTCCACCATACTAAGGCATAGTTTTAGAATAAGAGAGTGGTTATCCTAACCTTTTTTTCTTTTTTTTGATGAGAATTAAACAACTACTAAACTCTTATCTCCCATTCTAAGTAAGCTTCAATATCACTCTTGCCATTAAATGGGGGGATTTCAAGTTTTACCTCTCTTAAGCCTATGTCTTCTCTTTTATGTTCATGGTGTCTTCTATGTCTAGGTTCATCCTTACTATCACTATTGTTGTGCCTTTGATTTCTTTGATTTCTCTATCTAGCTCTAGGGTTTTCATTATGCTCTAGGTTATTTAACCTATTGTTGATGTTATTCAAGCTTTCCATTATGTTATGAAGCATAGATTTGTTTTCCCTATCACTAGAAGACATGGTTTAAGGTTGTCAAAGAAAACAAGACAAGCAAACTAAGTTGTCAACAATCTAGTCGAGGATGTTTGATGCAAGGCAAGTATTAGAAAACACACAACAGTCCTAAAATACAAGTACTAGGTTTCTTTCATAAGGGGAAACAAGAGCCTAAGTTATCTTGTACTAGGTTGTATCCTAGGTTGTAGTACTATGTTAGTTATGCAAGACCTAGGTTTTCTTAACCTATGTTTCTTATGAGAATCCTAGGTTGTAACAAATCAAGTAACTAATCCTAACAAGCCTACAACTAATTCGGTTATGGGAAGTTAAAAGTAACTAATTAGTTTCAACTAACCAACTAACTCTAACTAACACCAACTAACCCTAACTAAATTTAGTTATTTAGTTATTATGGTTGTAACTAAGTCTAACCACTTAACCTCCTAACTAAAATTCAGTTATGGATTGGTTATGCTAACTAAAATTTGGTTGGGATTTAGTTAGGTTAACTAGAATTAGTTTTAACTACTAACTAACTAACCAAATTAGTTAAGACCAACAAATAACTAACTACTTCTAGTTATAACCAATTAACTACTTAACCAACTAACAATTAACTAATTACAATAACCAAATGCATATGCTTTACTATCTAGCCAAAATTACCAAATAGAAATGAAAATTAATAGTGTCCAAAGTCCAATGTCCAATGTGTGTCCAAAATACAAGACAAAACCTAATACACAAAGCCTAAGAATTTAAAAATTTCCCTATGTTCTACTAGTTACAAGGCTTTTGCTTCCTTTTATAAGGTCTTCTCTTCTCTTTACTTGGATTTGTAGAAGCTTCACCTCACCTACAAAATAATGCCAAGACAAAATCTCCAAAGAAATTTAGGTTAGCAAAAAGGCACGACAAATTTTAAGACCTCTCAAGTGTATCTCTCAAGTGTCCTTTCTCAAGCTCCTTACCCTTACTCCTTAGTCTCAAGTCTACCAAATCAATTGAACTCTAATTTCAAGTATCCTCAATATGCTACCCTCAATGATGTAGAGAAGGGAATTACCAAAGGAATTTTGAAAGGAAGACAACTTAAAGACAAAACTTAAGAAGGAATAAAAGACAAACTAAAAATGTTTAAGAAAGAAAAGCTACTCAAATGGAAATCTTTTTGGATTTTTGATTGACAAGACACTAAAGCAATAAATGTTCAAATAAATAAAGGCTATACTTTGGATGGAAATCGAAATTGATAATGGACAAAACTAGACAAGCAAGAAGTAATATGCAACAACAAAAGCAAGGTACAACCTAAGCTTAGAAACTCTAAAGTTGCAACACTAAGCAATCAAGTTCAAGTGAAAATGTGTAAACATTTGTTAACTAGCAAACACCTCACTTCAAGGTTATGGAAATTTCGAAATTGAGATAAAGATTTTGGTGTTCAAGTTTACAACTTCTAACGAGGTTACTTTTTACTCTTTGTTTTTCAACACCTTTTTTTTCACTTTTGTAATTTGGGCTTGTATTCTTTCTTTTGTATCTTTCTATTTCTTTTCTTTTCTTGCCTCTTGTACTTTTTAATGAAACAAAACCACAAAGCTATTCCAAAACCAAAACAAGGATTAGGCTAGTACAAGTTCAATTGATACTTTCTTGCTTAGACAAACAATGCAACCTTCTTCCAATATAGTGAGTGGAAGGCTTATGACTAAAACTTTTTGACAAAAAATTTTAACAGAATGAGACCGAATTAAATGTCACCTAATTGTGCATTCAAAATAAAATTAAACCTAGATGAATACTAAGAATAGATTTCTAACACTCTTAAGATGAGCTAACTTTTGGAGAGCCTTAAAGTGGGGTCTCCTAACACATAAAGATTGGAACCTCTTGGGAGTTAATCAAGATGCTTGAATTACTCCCTCCCATATAGATTTTCACTTCTAAAAGATGAATCAACAAGTTTCTAGAACAAAAAAAAGGTTCCAAATGGCACTTAAGACACCTAGTTGGCTCTAACAACTAACAAACTTGTAACTACAAAAACTAACAACTCAAAACTGAATTACTAAGTGACAAACTCAAAATTTTTATAGATCCTAAACAAAAACAAGATCAACCAAACTGAAATTGAGAAGAACAATATGCCGAAATTGAAGGAAAAGAAGAACTAACACAAAATTTTCACAATAACCCCAACTTTTTATGGATTTTCTAATATATCATGATATCAAGAAGACAATTATATTAAATGAAATTGTACAACCAGCTAGCTATTGAAAGTGAAAACCAAAAACTAAATGAAGAAAAGTAAGAAAAGAACCTCCTAGGCTCAAATGATACCAAATGATGTAGAAGCTTCTTCTAGTCTCCTTTGAAAGGGATGGATCTTGGTTCCTTTCCTTGTTCTTCCTTCAAGCCAATGAGGGAATCCTTTCTTCAATGTTAAAACCAAAATGGCAAAAGAGAAAACTAGATGAAGGGGATGAAAATTGATGGAAAGGAAAAGAGAAAGTTGAATGGTTTGGACAAGATGGAAGGGATAAAGAGGGAGATGGAAGGAGAAGGTGGGAGGCCACTTCCTTAAGGAAGATAACTCCCAATCTCACCACCAATAAGGAGAGAATCCTCTTGGATAAGAGCTTGCTCTAGAGCCTTGATCCTAGAGAGAAGGAATAGCTTCTCATTCTAGAAAATTTGCACTCAAAGGTGAAAAATCTCAAATAATCATTATTGTGTGAATTTACAAAAAGAGAGCTCCCTTATATAGCCCTTCTACATTTTGGCAAAGGGAGGGGAAATGGGCTTGGATAATGGATCCAAGGCCCAATAGTACAACAAAGGAGAGAACATGGCCTATACATGGCCCAAAATGAAGTACATGGCCCTAAAATACACACTTGACCTTGCAAGGCCCAAATAAAACCTATAAGCTTAGAGAATCTAACTAGGAACTATATTACAATCAAAATGTGAGTAGATCCTCAAGGAGTCCTCATTGGGCTTGGGCCCACTAAGCAAAGAGATGAAGGAAACTAATGCTTTATGGATGCTCTCTTTGACTTTCTTTGACTTTGCCCTTGTGAGGGGACCCTTGTAAGCTTCAAGTCCTTTAACTAGGGTAGTGTGAGGGTCCTCCCTTGGTGTGTCCTCATTATATTGGTAAGTATATGGTACTATGAATTTGAAATATACTTATTAATATGCCTCGTTGGTTTCCATGGGTGGATTAATGTTATGAGGATTAACATGCTTTTTGATTGCCATGTGTGGATTGATGTCAATGTGAAGTCTTAGCTATTGTAATGTAAATTATGTGAATGATGTGCCTTGAGGGGCTTAATATTGGTTGCGTACCACTAATTGTATTGCTAAATATAAAATATATATATACCCTAAGTGAGTGGGTGAGAAATCCTTACGAGGTTAAGACTAGCATGTACATTGTTGCATTGTTGCATTCATGGCATGCATGGCATAACATTTTATATGTGGTTGTGATCATAATGAAAGGTCTTGCGGAACTATATGAGAAAAATTACCCTTGCGTGAGGGGAAATGAATAAACATGGTTGCGATCACAAGAATATTGAATTGAAAATTCTTGCGGGACTATATGAAAGGAAGTACCCTATGTGTGGGGGAAACCAATATGTGAATGAATGAAAGTAGTTGTGGTCACCAATATATTATGATGATGAAAGTCTTGCGGGACTATATAAAAGGGAGTACGCTATGCGTGAGGGAAACCAATATGAGAATGATGAATGTGGTTCCGATTACAACGATAAAGATCTTACGGTATTCTATGAAAAGTGGAGCCTTGAGTGGGGGACATACGCTTGATTGATTATAAGTGGTTGCGATCACTTGAGAAACCATGTGCGCATGGGTTATATGAATTGTTTCGAAATGGATCCATTGCATATGCATTCAAATAGTGTGACATATGCATTAGCCATAGGTATATGGCATTTGAGATAAAGATGACCAAAGAAAGATGATAACATCTTGAGAGTAATAAGTGATTAAAGATGTAAAGATTTAATGAGGAATAATTATGATAGCCCATGATGATGAAAGGCAATGTGAATGTATATGTGCTTATGTATATGCTTGTTGTGAGTTGTGAATAATGAGGCTTGTATGCCTTAGATGGTACCTTAATAATGGTTTAATGATGAATTGATGAATTTGTTGTAAAGCACACATGTTGTTTATATGCATGTACACATGATCATATAATGATATTTAATATGTTGCCAATGAGATTCGTGTTAGCCCAATGTGATGATTGTAATGATGTGCATGTGTGTTTACTTTACTATGGGTTCGATTGATATGTTGTACAGTGAGGTGATTATAACGATGATTGATATTTTGAAGCAAAGTACACATGATGTTAATATGCATATGGACATAATCTCAGTTGTATTCATATTCATTATTTGAAATATATAACTCACTCTCCCATGTTGTCTCCTTTTTAGCATTGTGATGTAGGGTTGTCATGGGATGAGATGACATCTTGAATTTAAAGCTTTGGAGAAGGTAAATAGTTGTAATGGAATGCCTTGGCCGGCAATGAATGTTAGTTATGGAATTTTGAATGTAATGTATATGATAAGTGTTGACAATCATTGATTTGATGGATATTGTATAGATGGCAACATAAGTGAATGATGTATTGATATTTGGGGTATTGGAATTTATGCTCATTTTGATGGATGAAATGATGTTGGACATATAGTCCTTTGTATATGTATAAGTATTGATAATACATGAATTGAGGTTGAATTTCATGAAAGGCAATGAATAATATTTGGATGCTTGTTTGGTTGCAGCATAATAGGCTTATGTTATGTAATTGCATGCCTTGTCAAGCCTTTTCTCATATCTTTATATATGGGACTAGGCGTGTACCCTGTATACATATTTTTCTTCTGCTGTAAACTCTATTATTTTTGTATACACATACAGGCGATATATCTTACATCTAGTTATAAATTCTTCAATCTCACCCTTCAATTTTGTTGTTTGGGTCTTGATGTAATTGTTGAGGTGTTTTAGAAATATTCTAAATGCAAAAAATTTACCCGTATTTTTATTAATTATTTATCTCGATTACATTCGGAATCGGGTCCAGGAAATCGGGGTCTAACAGAAGCTGCATGTGGTTGACCCAGTAGGGGGTGGCTCTTAAGGAGCAGGTGTTCCAAGTGGTCCCGTGGATCACAGCTGCCATGGTATAATTCATGGTTGGCCCACAACACCATATATTGTTTATGTTGTTTACCGCGGTCATGGTGAAAATGACCGGTGTTGCAAGATGGGAAATGCGGTTTGGTACCAGTAAATATGATGTTATGCATGCAAACAATGAGATAAGTGTACATATTTTACTACTCTAGTAGGGGCATGATTATATATCTATGCTTGAACCCACAAATTGGCGTTTTATATTCCCATAGTCGAATCTATATCTGATAATGACTTCTTGTGCATATGCATTAGCCTAATAGCATTTGCATATAGCATGGAGATATACCAAAAGAGGATAAGTTATGATGATGGTTGAAATGGGTGAAAGACAACCTAAAGACAACAAGTAAAATGTGAATATAAAGAAAGGACTTTATGTATGGTGATGATGTTGTGTTAGCCCAAAATGATGAGGGGCAATGATGTGTATGTATATACTTTGCTATGGATTATAGTTGATGAATATGATATATATATATATATATATATATGTTATTGAAATGATGTAACCATGATGACAATTGATGTCGTTGATGCAAAGTATACATGTCATTGTATACATATACATATGATAACAATTATATACACATTCGTCACTTGGAATGTATAACTCACTCTCCCATGTTGTCTCTTTTTAGCATTGTGATGCAGGATATGTATGGGGTGAGATGCATCTTTTTTTTAAACTAAATGTTTTGGTGGAAAAGATAAAATAGTAGTATAGGAATGCCTTGACTGACAATCATTTTGTAAAGCATATTATATTTGTGAATGCTTATTTTGTATATGAATATTAAATGATTATGGATGTATATTATTGGTGGGTCATGTGTGAAAATTAGACCTTGTTGTTGGAAGGCTAATTTTTGGTTATGACCTCATCATTGATGAATGACTATTGTAGTACATTGGTTCTATGCCACATTGATGAATGAATGATTTTATATCTGGATCATGACCTATAATGATGCATAATGCATCATTTATAAGCATATGGATGTTGAAATGTATGTGTAATGGGAAGTGGATAAGCCATATTCCCATCGGATGATCAATACCTCATGAAGAGGCTACCTACAACCCATAATATATGTATGAAACTTGTGTGCAGGGTTGGTTGTGGTCAAATACGCTTAGTTTGCAATTTGGCATGCTTGGTTTAGCTAAAAAGGGGCATGAATTGCCACTAGAACATATCTAGATCTAGGAAATGAGTTATTGGATGAGACTTTTTGGATCAAGTCACATTTACATATGTGAATATAGGTCCATATAGAGTTTAGACCAAAACTTAGCCAATTGTATTTTGGTATGTCATGTAAAATTCTCAAAATATGGACAAAACTACCCTATAGCTTAGATTTTGAATGGGATGGAATTTGGGCTTAAAACTTGGTCATTTAATTGCTATTATGGTAGGTAAGTTGTTGATAGCCTTCCACAAGCGCACGGGATATCGAAGTAATAAAAAGATATCATTCCTACAGAGATTGTGCCCAAGTACTAGTTATAACGGTGGTTCAATTATCTAGTGAATCGATTAAAACGGATTGCTAAAACTATGATGAACAGTAAATTAGAAAACAGAAAATCCAACGTCTTTTGTAGAAGAAAATCATAGCAAGTTTGAGGAATTCAATAAAAGGAAGGTCTTGGGATTTAAGGGTTCATATGCTAGTACCAAAATTAAAGGTCAATTGCCTATCCAATTATATGATTTCCGTTTCTAAGGTAGACACCCCTAATTTAATTAATTCCTTTCTCTCGAAAGCCTATTAACGTGCCTAATTCCCAAAGAACTGCGTTCAATTCGTTAATTAAGCCCTTTAAGTTTTATTGGAATCCAATTAACCCTCAAATGAGTTCGCTTACCATTATAAAACAAAAACATAGGTTCAATTTATATGTTTTCCAATAATATACCTACTCTCGTAGCGCATACAATTTGGAATCAACTATGCTTATCTCTAAGTCTTGTAGAAGCATTATGATACATAAATCAAATAGAAACATGAAATCATATCATTGCAAGGTAAAGAACAATTAATTGAGATACATACATGTATTACATCCTTTAATCCCAAGAACGAAGGTTTACTGTGCCATAAAGATTGTCATCATCATGTCATACATAACAAAATCAATGCCAAACATAAACAGAATCAAAAGTGTAAACAAGGGTTCCAAAATTACAAATTAGTTCTCACTAGGATTGTGAACTCTTTCTCCTAAATTTGCAGAATTGATCTCCCTTGATGAATTGATTCTTGATTTCCAATGAATTCTTCCTCAAAGAGCCTTCAAAATCTCCCCAAAAGCTGTCTCTTAAAACTGTCTCAGAAGAAGTCTGTTTAACTCTCTAGTGTGCTCCCGATAAAAACCCTAAACAAATTAGATATTTGGGACTTGTAGGGGACAACCACGGCCAGTGGTGGATAACCATGGCCAGTGGTTCAAGCCTTGTACCTCTTAATCATTAATTGCGTAATTTTGGGTAACAGGCAAAGCGAACCACAGCAAGTAATGGATAACCATAGCTAGTGGTGGCTTCTGATTTCCTATTCTTGGCTTCAACAATGCTCCATAGTGCTCCACAGTACCCACCACGGCCAGTGGTGGATAACCATTGCCAGTGGTGGCCTCTAACCTTTTTTTCCTCCAGTGCTAACCACAACCAGTGGTTGTCCACCACTATTAGTGGTTTCCTCCAACCTTGCCAAAATGCACTCCTAAAGGCCTAAGAAGTCTCTTCTTTCATCCACTTTGCCATTTTTCCTCAAAAGAGACCTAAAATATCATTGATCCTACAAAATAGGAACAACCAAGTAATATGTGTGGAAAAGAATCAAAATCAAGGGAATCGGACATGAACAATATGCAAAAACCCTAAAAACTAGACCTAAAAACAACCAAAAACAACACACAATACACACTTATCAAAATACCCCAAACTAAAACATTACTTGTCCTCAAGCCATCACTGAATCCATACAAGCATATAATGAAACACTAGTAGACCTAAGCAAACTTAAGGAATCTTGTGTTTATTTATTTTCTTTGTTTTTTTGTTTTTAAGAGATTGCATAAACTACTAGAATATACCACAATCAACAGTCAAGCCATATTCACTAAGATTAGACCTATGGTACTCTTTCTTACTTTCCACTCAGTGTGTGTGCTTGTGTTTCAATCCACTCAGACCATAACATTCTAAACACTACCATAGGCTTGGAAATTGACCACAAACTCCACAGTTATCAAGAAAACATCCATTGGTCAAAAGGTCTTTTAAAGGGTTGTAATGGGGCCAGGGGATTCATAACATAGGAATGAAAACCAAGAAAAGGGAAATGCAAAGGGCTTAATTCTGTAGAAAAGCAATATCACAGGAGGGCAAGAAAACCTCAATTTAATAACTCTCTATACTTTCAAACCATAAAGGGTATGATTCATTTTTCTTTTCTTTTTTTTAATATTGAGATCAAACTCCTTATCTTCCATTTTCTTTGAATCACACACCCCAAACTATCATGGTTTTTATTTCTCAATTTAACCATTTTTAGTTCGCTTACCTTTTTTGCCTCTTCTATATATGAACCAGAAATCCTAATGTTAAAGGTTTTGAAAGACAATATCATATTATTTCATGGCTCAAAAGGGACAACTAAGGGGTTACACTTTTCAACAAATTCTGAGGTTAAAGAAAACAAAACCTAAAGTGCCTTTTTCATTCCAAGCATGCATTCACAAACCATTTTGATTTTTTCAAAAGCCAAGTTCTAGAATGCCTAAAAATGTCTAAATCACTCATTCAAGGAATCATGGGTCAATTACAATTTAATGCACTGAACACCCTATTGGCTCAAAAGCTCACAGTGGTAATTGGCCTAATCAAAGAAACACAGTCATCATGTTGAGTGATTATTCTAGCAAGAATTGCAATCAAAAACTTTTTATTTCTTTATTTTTATTTTTATTTTTTTAATTTTTTTACAAGATTCACCTAAGAAATGCTTAAAATCCAACCAATCTACATCACATGTCATACAGGTAACAATAACTGTAATCAGCAATCAATGCTAGCCTTAGGCATATGGCAGACATACAATCATGCAAATGAACCAGAACATAAGCATACAATCATGAAAATGAACTTGAAAATAAAAATAAACAAAAGTAAAAAGGAATAAAGTAAGAACAAGCTGAACTTTTATATACCCATCACCCCAAACTAAAACTGGACATTATCCCTAATATCCATATCAAGGGACCAAAGAGGTCTGTAATTAAGGAACCGGGCGTAAAAGGACACAAAATATCAACTGTTACCTATCATGGAGAAGGGGGTAGAAATGACCTTGTTGGGTGTGCCAATCATACATGGCATCTACCCGGTCAAAATTTTGATCGATGCGGGCCCCTTGACGGGTTTGCTCAGCGGACATCTGCTGAAGCAAAGTGTACATTTGCTGCATGGAGAAAGATGGCTCTTCACCAAAATGAGATCGCTCACCCTACTTTAGAGGCCCGGTGTGTAGTAGCATCTTCATAGAGAGTGAAGTATGGTCATCTGTCTCTACAAAAAGAAAAGATGTCTTGCTCTCCACACTAGTAAAAGTAGGGTCAGGCAAGGGGTGCGGTACAGAAAAACCAGGTATGACTAAACAATAAACATTATGCTCCTTTACAATCATTCCCATGTTTATTAATTCACCTTTATCTACCCTCTTTGGTTAGTGAAGAAGAGTATCTTGCTCTAAATCTATACCCACATACCTTGCTATAGGATTAATGTAACCTGCAAGAACAATTTTACCCATAGTGGCATTGGCGACTCGAGAAAATTGGCTACCTAACCATTTAGCATAGTCAATAGGAGTATTATTAAGCATAGAGAGTAAGAAAAATACCTCAGCTTGTCGGACGGTACCGGGGCTATCATACCTACCAAAAATAGCGGCCATGAACCGCTGAAGGTATCAGAAAATGGGATGATGAATAGAGGAAGCTTTGGAAGAGGAAGCATCATAGTTACCCCGTGCACTGGAAATAAAGGACCAAAAGTATCCTCGTCTAAAGTCCTTTGGGATGCTAACAGCATCCCTTGGGGGAAAACTATATATTTCAGCCACCTCATCCACATTCATTTTATAATTAGTATTGTTTAGCCTAAATGACATTTCCCAACCATCAGTAGTTGGGTACCTACTCACCTCCACTGAACTTAGGAATTCTAAAAAGGTACGCTCATACACGGGTTCAAACAATTCAACAAAGGAATCCCAACCCACATTTTGACATAAACGTAATGTATCTTCAAAAATTCCCAATTCCATCAAAGTATCTTTGCAGAAAAATCTAGAGGGAATAAGCTCTCTACTTAATACAGATTCCAACCTCATCTTTTGCCCCTCCGATGGGCATTCAATATCATTCAAATTAGAGTAGTCAGAAGACTTGCCTTTGGTCTTCCTTTTCTTTGAGGGAATCTTGGGTGCCATGGAGTTGAATAAAAGCTTGGAGATGTCCTAATAAAACCATTCAAAGAAGGAAAAAGAAAACATTCTAATTCAGGCTCCAAAGTTTTGTATCATGTCAAGAAACAACACCTAATAATCTCATGTATTCATGGCATGTAATAGAGAAATAAGCATATATGAATAATTAAATACCATGAGAGATGAACTAGACCAAATGCATATTCAAACCATGCAACAATTCAAAAATTTTACCTCTTGGACATTTCATCAAACACTTGGTAGGCACTGAATAAATGAATGCCAAATGCAACAATCAAAAGCAATGCTTCCACTATTCAAGTTTAATAGCCACAATTAACAACCAATTTCAGAATTTAACCACTAATCAAACATTCAGTCACCATCAAAGATCACAATTTGCACAAAAACACAAATGGGGTACATGTAAAAGTATAAGCACAAGGATGAAATTCATGAAGATTTAGTGTTACCCATTTAGTTTTATAGCATTCAAATGCATCATAAAGCAATTAGGGAAAGCTTAATTGAATCAATTTAGAACTTTCATGCGAAATCCCTAAATTTTTAGAAACCAATAAAAACCCAATGACAAACCCCAAAACTAATAAAAGAGAATAGAATGCTTACTTGATTCAGAGAAGAGAAGAGATGATTCAAGTAGCAAGATGATGATGATGATGATGCAAGAAAGTTGAGAGAGACTGGAGTTTCTAAAGAGGTTTGGTGGGTGATTCAAAGGAGATAAGTGAAGAAAGCAAAAGGGCAATGCATAAAAGAAGGTACATGGGCAAGTGATGTTTAAAAAGGCCAAATTCCTCACGTTGGGTCAAACCACGACCCGTGGTTTACTCTACCTTGGTCTAGATTTTTTAATGCAAATTAAAATACTCACCTGATGGCAACCACGGCTAGTGGTTGCTGTTGTTTCATGCCCAAAAGCTTTTAAAATGCATATGGAACCTCCAGAGCCAACCATAGCCAGTGGTGTGAAACCACGACCAGTGGTTCTCACTGTTTTGCACCCAAAAAACTCAATGTTTACAGTAGAAATTCCCTGGGCCAAACCACATCCAGTGGTGAATGACCACAGGCAGTGGTTTACACTGTTTTGCACCCAGAAAATGCTTTTATATCTCTTAAAAATCATTGGGTAAAACTCTTGCTTTTAGACCAAAAATTATGTCACGCAACCCAATTCAAAACAGTTCCTTTTGATTCCAACCAAATCATGCAAAATGGTGATTAATTCAAACATCTTACTCCACAAAAAGGCAACATCAAAATATTTTTGTGTTTTTTGATTTCTTACACCAAACGTGCAAGTAAACAAATTCATGCAAAACAATTGAAATAAATGACAAGTGGGGTTACCTCCCCAACAGTGCTAAGTTTAACATCTTCAGCCAAACGTTATTCACCATTTGGATTTACGAATCCAATACATCAAGTGAATCCAAAGCACTTGCTTAATGAATGGGCTCGCCTGTCAAGTAGTGCTTAAGTCTTTGCCTATTTACTCTAAATGGTCCAGACTTTTTGCTCCATAACTCAACAGTGCCATAGGGAAATACTTTCAAAACTCTAAGTCCTGACCATTGGGACCTCAGTTTACCTGGAAATAACCTCAATCTGGAGTTAAATAATAGGACCATATCACCTAGATCGAATGTCCTCCTAAGGATGTGATGATCATGCAAACATTTTGTTTTTTCCTTATAAATCTTAGCATTCTCATACGCATCCAAATGGAGCTCCTCTAGTTCATTTAACTCCAATAACCTACACTTACCTGCAACCTTATGATCAAGGTTAAGCATTTTAACTGCCCAAAAGGATTTATACTTAAGTTCAACAGGCAAATGACAAAGCTTTCCATATACTAGTTTAAAGGGTGTGGTTCCAATAGGGGTTTTATATGCGGTGCGATACGCCCATAAGGAATCGTCTAATTTAATAGACCAGTCCTTACGTGATGTATTATCCACTTTTTAGAGAATATTTTTAATCTCCCTATTAGAAACCTCAACCAGTCCAATAGTTTGAGGATAATAAGGTGTAGCAACCTTATGCCTCACTCCATATTTCTTTAAAAGGGTTTGAAAAGTTTTGTCAATAAAATGAGACTCTCCATCACTTATAACACACTTGGGAACCCCAAACCTCAGAAATATAATCTTTTTAGAAAGCTTAATAACAGTTTTAGTGTCTGAATGAGGTGAAGCAATGGCTTCCACCCATTTAGACACGTAATTAACTGCTACCAAGATAAATTGATTTCCAAAGAAAGAGGGAAAAGGTCCCATGAAATCAACCCCCTACACATCAAATAACTCAACCTCTAAAATGCTATTAAGTGGCATCTCATGCCTCTTACCTATGTTACCTGTTCGTTGGCAAACGTCATAAGTTAGGATATAATTACGCACATCCTTAAAAAGGTGTGGCCAGTAGAACCCGACTTGTAATACTTTCATAGCTGTCTTGGATGTGCTCATGTGGCCTCCATAGGAAAGAGAGTGGCAATGTTATAGGATGGCATGGACTTCATCCTCCGGTACACACCTCCTAATCAGACCATCTGCACATTGTTCGAAAAAGAGGGGCTCATCCCAATAGTAATGCTTAACATCTACAAGAAACTTCTTTTTCTGTTGAAAACCAAGGTTAAGGGGTAAAATACCACAAGCAAGAAAATTAACAAAGTCAGCATACCAAGGCACTTGTTGGATACTAAGACTTAGTAGTTGTTCATCTGGAAAAAACTCATTAATGGGAACATCAACCAACTTATCTTTTTCAGATGACAACCTAGATAAGTGGTCAGCAACAAGGTTCTCAGTACCATTTTTATCTTTTATTTCTAAGTCAAATTCTTGCAAGATTAAAATCCACCTAATTAGTCTAGGCTTTGCTTCTTTTTTATATAAAAGATACTTGATGGCAGAATGGTTAGTATATACAATAACATACGAGCTTACCAAGTATGATCTAAATTTATCAAAAGCAAAGACAATAGCCAATAATTCATTTTCAGTGGTAGCATAACTTACCTACACTTCATCAAGTGTACGACTAGCATAATGGATTACATGTAGCTTCTTATCTTTTTGCTGCCCAAGCACAGCCCCACTGCGTGATCACTAGCATCATACATCAGCTTGAATGAGAGTTATTAATCAAGGGGTTGTACCACAGGAGTAGAAATCAAAGCTTGTTTAATCCTGCAAAAAGCCTTAAGACAAGATAAGTCAAAAACAAAAGGCACATCCTTACCCAAAATATTAGTCAAAGGCTTGGTGATCTTGCTGAAGTCTTTAATGAACCGCCGATAAAATCCAGCATGCCCAATAAAACTTCGAATACCTTTCACATTGGTCGGTGGGGACAATTTTCAATCACCTTCATCTTAGCCTTATCCACCTCAATTCCTCTCTCAGACACCAAGTGTCCAAGAACTATGCCTTCTTTTACCATGAAATGGCATTTCTCCCAATTTAAGACTGAATTGGTCTCCTCATAGCGCTGCAAAACTTGGCACAAATTAGTTAAACAATTATCAAAATCCAAGCCATCACATTCTCAATCAAATCAAAAAAGATGGCCTGTATACACCTTTGAAAGGTTACAGGTGCATTACATAGGCCAAATGGCATTCTCCTATATGCATATGTCCTATACGGGCAAGTGAAGGTAGTTTTCTCTTGATCAGATGGATGGATGGGGATTTTATGAAAACCTGAGTACCCATCCAAATAACAGAAATAAGAGTGCCTAGCAAGCGTCGCAAGCATCTGATCAATGAAAGGAAGAGGGAAATGATCTTTCTTGGTGGCGCTATTTAGCTTTCTATAATCAATGCACATACGCCACCCAGAAACTATCCTAGTAGGAATTAGTTCCTGTTTATCATTTTTCACAATAGTCATCCCTCCTTTTTTAGGCACCACATGAACTGGACTTACCCACTTACTACTAGCAATGGGATATATAACACCAGCATCAAGCAATTTCAAAATTTCCTTCTTAACCACTTCTTGAATTTTTGGATTTAGTCTCCTAAGTGGTTCTACTGTGGGCCTACTCTTACCCTCTACAGTTATCCTATGCATGCAAAAGGAAGGACTAATCCCCTTTATATCATCCATTGTATAACCAATAACCTTCCTATACAACCTAAGTTGTTTCAAAAGCTTCTCAGTCTCATATGGATTCAATTCAGCATTTACAATGACAGGATATATAGAGTTGGGTCCAAGAAATTCATACCTCAATGAAGCCGGTAAAGGCTTCAATTCAACATTTGAGCTTACCTATTTCCTATACATGACTTCAGTAGCATGCTTCAATGGGGCATTTTCTTCCAACCCTCCTACAGGCTCAATTGATAAAACAAATTCAAGTGGATCCTTAGGAAGGGTTTCCTCCTTCACCACTTGGTTAATAAAATCCATAGAGCAAACATCATCAAAAGGTTTCTTTAAAGCATCCTTCAAACTAAAATCTACCTTTTGGTCTCCAACAATCAGAGACAATTTTCCATTTTTAATGTCTATTACCGTGCCCACGGTTGCTAAAAATGGCCTGCCTAGAATAATAGGGACCATAGAGTCCTCATTTATTTCCAAAACAACAAAATTGGCAGGAATAAAAAATTTACCTACTTTAATAGGCACATCTTCTAAAATACCTACAGGATATTGAACAGACCTATCCGCTAATTGCAATGACATCCTGGTAGGTTTCAGTTCACCCAATCCTAATTTTTCAGCTATAGACAGTGGCATTAAGCTAACTCTAGCTCCTAAATCACATAGTGCACTATCAATAGCCATGTCACCAATCACACAAGGGATAGAAAAACTACCTGGCTCCTGAAGCTTGGGTGGTAGCTTCCTTTGGATCAAAGCACTACATTCCTCAGTAAGTGCTACGGTACTATCCTCCTCTAATTTCCTTTTATTAGATAAGATGTCCTTCAGGAACTTCGTATATGTGGGTATTTACTACAAGGCATCTGTAAAAGGAATATTAACATATAGCTTCTTAAGAACTTCAAGAAACCTACCAAACTATTTGTCAAGCTTAGCCTTGGCCAAGCGTTGAGGGAATGTACCGGAGGATGATATGGTTTCACCTCCTTATTCTTTTCATTTTTTTCTCTTCCTCATTTACTGGATGAAAGTGAGAATCTTCCACCTTCTTTTCTTTCTTGGCCTCTTCCTCATTCATACCAATCGGGCCATCATATTACGTACCACTCCTAAGAGTGATAGCCATGGTGTGACTGGATGGTCCCATCTCGGGTTTTCCAGGAAAGCCCTGGCATTCTCTAAGATGATGAAGCCTGCTGAGCAATCTGGTTCTCAAACATTTTATTATGGATGACAAAAGTGTCCACCTTGGAGGTCAGCTTCTTAATAGCATCAGAGAACTGATCATTTTGTTTTAACTAGGTGGTCACAAAGATCTCCATCAAGGACTCCAGCTTAGATTTCTGTGGAATGTATTATCCTTGTGGTTGCCTGAAATTACTCTGATTACCTTGATAGAGAGGTGGTCTATTTTGGAAACCAGGTGGTCGTTCTGGTTGTCATAAATTATTGCCATAATTTCCACTGTAGTTCCCAATAGCATCCATCTGTTGTATCTCTGGCTTGACATTCTAAGTCACTCCAAGATGACAACCTGAAATGTTATGACCTGAAACACCATATAACTCATAAACAATATTAGAAGTACATGTTCCTAATTTATCAAATTTATCAATTTTAACAGATAATGCCTCTACTTTAGCAGTTAATAAAGAGAGAACATCAACAGAGTACTTACCTGGAGTTCTTGGTGAACTCCTTTCTGAGGACCACTAGTATGTATTTTGGGCAACCTCCTTAATGAGATTGTAGCCTTCCTCCATGTTCTTACGCATGAAGGCACCGCCAGCAGCAGCATCCAAGGTCACCTTCTGGTTTGAAGTGAGCCCATTATATAAAATGTGCACAGTCAACCAGCATTCAATAACATGGTGTGGGTATTCACGGAGCATTTCTTTGTACCTCTCCCAGGCATCATACAGAGTTTCATCATCTTTCCGAGCGAAAGTGATGATTTGCTTCCTCAACTGATCTATTTTGTTTCTTGAATAGTACTTGTTAAGGAAAACATGAGACAACTGCTCCGATGTAGTGATTGAGCCCTTCGGAAGTGCATACAACCAAGCTCTGGCCTTGTCCCTTAAAGAGAATAGGAAAAGCCTGAGCTGGATTGCATCGTTTGAGACCCTATTCACCTTGAGCGCGTCACAGTACTCAAGGAAAATCTAAAGATGTAAGTTGGGATCCTCGGATGGCAATCCTCCAAACTGACTTTGTTGAATTATCAAGAGCAATGATGGCTTCAACTCAAATTTTTCGCCTCAATGTTGGGTCTGGTGATGCTAGACCTTCGTCCCATCGCATTAGGTGTTAAAAATCATGAAGTTCTCTGTTGTTGAGGTCTTCCATTTGTGCTTGACTCGTTGAACTTGAAGGTTGGTGCCTGTTTTGTTTAATCCGTGTCCTAAGAAGTCTGATCTTCCAAAGAGTTGTTTCAATCTCAGGATCAAATATATGCTCAAAGATGTTGCTTTTTTGCATAAAGAAGCCTACACAAATCTATGAACAACCAAAAAAGAATAAGCGTAATTCTACAGAAAAAACTAAAATAAAACAAAAAATGCAGAAAATACAGAGAAAATAAAAAATATGCAGAAAATATGTAGAGGATGCACACTAGTCTAATCAAACACCACTTAGCCAATATTGGGGGAAACACAATCCCCGGTAACGGTGCCAAAAACTTGATAGCCTTTCGCGAGCGCACGGGGTATCGAAGTAATAAAAAGATATCGTTCCCACAGAGATTGTGCCCAAGTACTAGTTATAACGGTGGTTCAATTATCTAGTGAATTGATTAAAATGAATTGCTAAAATTATGATGAATTAGAAAACAAAAAATCCAACGTCTTTTGTAGAAGAAAATCAGAGCAAGTTTGAGCAATTCAATTAAAGGAAGGTCTTGGGATTTAAGGGTTCATATGCTAATACCAAAATTAAAGGTCAATTGTCTATCCAATTATATGATTTCTGTTTCTAAGGTAGACACCCCTAATTTAATTAAAACCTTTCTCTTGAAAGCCTATTAACGTGCCTAATTCCTGAAGAACCGCGTCAATTCATTAGTTAAGCCCTTTAAGTTTTATGGGAATCCATTTAACCCTCAAATGAGTTTGCTTACTGTCGTAAAACAAAAACATAGGTTCAATTTATGTGTTTTCGAATAATATACCTACTCTCATAGTGCATACAATTTGGAATCAACTACGTTTATCCCTAAGTCTTGCAGAAGCATTACGATATATAAATCAAATAGAAACATGAAATCATATCATTGAAAGGTAAAGAACAATTAATTGAGATACATAAGCATATTACATCCTTAATCCCAAGAACGAAGGTTTAGTATGCCATAAAGATTGTCATCATCATGTCATACATAACAAAATCAATGCCAAACATAAAAGGAAACAAAAATGTAAACTAGGGTTCCAAAATTACAAATTAGTTCTCACTAGGATCGCAAACTCTTTGTCCCAAATCTGCAGAATTGATCTCCCTTGATGAATTGATTCTTGATTTCCAATGAATTCTTCCTTAAAGAGCCTTCAAAATCTCCCCAAAAGATGTCTCTTAAAACAATCTTAGAAGAAGTCTGTCTAACTTTCAGGTGTGCCCCCCACAAAAACCCTAAACAAATTAGATATTTAGGCCTCGTAGGGGATAACCACGGCCAGTGGTTCGAGCCCTGTTCCTCTTAATCATTAAATGCATAATTTTGGGTAACAGGCAGAGCCAACCACGGCTAGTGGTAGATAACCACGGCCAGTGGTGGCTTCTGACTTCGTGTTCTTAGCTTCAACAATGCTCCATAGTGCTCCACATTGCCCACCACGGCCAGTGGTGGATAACCACTGTCAATGGTGGATAACCACTATCAGTGGTGGCCTCTAACCTTTTTTTCCTCCAGTGCTAACCACGGCCAGTGGTTTCCTCCAACCTTGCCAAAATGCACTCCTAAAGGTCTTAGAAGTCTCTTCTTTCATCCAATTTGCCATTTTTCCTCAAAAGAGACCTAAAATATCATTGATCTTGCAAAATAGGAACAACCAAGTAATGTGTGGAAAAGAATCAAAATCAAGGGAATCGTACATGAACAATATGCAGGAACCCTAAAAACTAAACCTAAAAACAACCAAAAACAATACGCAATACACACTTATTAGTCGTGTATAAAATTTCATGCAAATTGGAGTTGAATAGCCTAGTGAAAAGGGGACCCAAAGTTGGCAAAAACTTAAAGGTAAAAAGCTACAGAATTTGTGCATACAACGGTGAGATCCAGGACAAATGGGAATTTCCCACTAGCAGTGGATCATTCTTCCCCAAAGCATGGAATTTTAAACAATTTTTAGTGGTCAAGATAGTGGATTCCACAACCACTGGAATGACCACTGTCAGGATTTTCAACTGCTGCTTTTCCTTGCTATTTTTGGCTCTTTTGAGTATCTTAATGATATTTTTAGCCTCTGACTTTTTCATGAAAATTGTAGATAAATGTGTTAGGAAGGTGCATAATTTGGCCTCATCTCTATTAAGGTTTTCTAGATCTTATTAGACGTAAAATAACGAACCCACTGTAGTGAAAAACTCAAATTTATATTTCTAAGACTAAAAATGAACTTTTCTCATATCACTTCTTATATTTTCATATATGGGAAGTGTGACTAATCAAAGGTCTAGGGCATAACGTTAAATGATTTTCTTTTAATTTGTGGTGTCTCTTAGGCAAGGTGGTGGACTTAAAAACATGAAAAATTTATCCACATGATTATTATGTCATATCTATTATATTTACTTATATAAGACTTAGGGGCGCCACAATTGGTGGTATCATATCATTGGTTGCTTATTGTTTGATCTTTGTGAATTAAATATTATTGAAGGGTGATTTCTCTTATTGAATCGAGGTTGTTTGACATTGAAATATGGTTGTTTATTATTGAAGCTTTGTTGTACCCTACTAGAGCATAGTTACTTATTACTAAGGCCTTGTTATGCATTATTTGAATGATGTAGTTAAATACATATAAATGAAGTCTTTGATGTGATTGATATGCTTTTTGTGTAAGTCCGACCAAGTTCCTTATATTATTTACCTTTAGCGACGAATACTTTGTGTTTATGCATTGAGATTGATATATTGATTATGGAATGATATATTGTAGACCATTAGACGTTGAAATCCTAGTTATGGATTGGAATTGATTATATGGTCTAGTTTACTTATATGTGAGCCAAGTCTTATAATATAGGCGTGAAACATGGCTGGTAGACAAAACTGTGAAGCTGTTGCTATGGCATCTACTTTAAATTGCTTTGTGGATCTCTTAGAAAGACAAGGCCAACAAAATATAGGACAAGGTGCCCAGGGTCTTGATCAATTTCTCAAAAGGAAACCTTCTAAGTTCCATGGATGGCATAAGCCTAAGGACGCTTATGTGTGGATTAATGATCTAAAGAGGACCTCTGCAAGCTTCAAATGTACTAGAGTACAAAAGGTTGAGTATGTGTTCTTTATGGTCCGCGATGAAGCTGAATCATGATGGTGTCTTACTAGAGGGTGTATACTAGCTGCTGATGTCCCATTAACATGGGAAAACTTCAAAATTTAATTCTTGAAGAAGTATTTTCTAAAGAGCTATAAGAGTGAGAAAGAGCTTGAGTTCATGGAACTTAAACAGGGTGACATAACTATGGAGGAGTATGCCTCCAAGTTTGAAGAGCTATGTGCATTTTATCCTCCTTATCAACAAAAGGGTACTAAGGCTTCAAAGTCTATGAAGTTTGAAAATGGCTTGAGACCCGAGATCAAGCGGGCTATTTGACATCAAGAGATTAGAAGCTTTCCGACACTTGTGAATAAGTGTTATATTTAAGAAGAAGATGATGTGACTCCTTTGAGTCATGGTAAGCATGAGCCCAAGTTGAAGGGTCAATCCTCTAGCTTCAAGAGGCATGGTCATTTTAAGAAGAAGAAATTCTTTTATGGTGGGTCCTCCAATGTAAGAGGACGTGGTGTATTTAGAGGTAGAAATGGAAATCAAGGTCGTGGCAATGCCCAAGGTGTAACATCCCAAATTTTAGAGAAATAAATTTATTAGATGATGGTAATCAATTATTTATGGTCCAATATACATGGGAAAATGAATTTGACACTAATTGCAATTTATCAGTAAATTAAAATTTATTGAAATTGACTAATTCAACAGATGGTGTGGGACCAATTAAGTCAAATTGAATATTTGATGGGCCTAGAATATTTAGAAAATCATTGTGGTCATGGTGGTATGGTTAAAATAGATTTTGGTGTTGAGGAAATATTTATTTGGACACATAATGACATAAAGTTACAAGGCAATGACCGTTGGATAATGACCAAAACATTCATCTTTTCTCCCTCTCTCTTCCTCCAACCGTGCAACCTCTTCCTCTTCACTCTATCTTCACTTTTTTGCTTCTTCTTCATCTTCTCTTCTAACCCAAAATCGTCTACCTCCTCTATATACACAAACTTCTATTTTCTTTGTAAAACACTTGATTTGTGAGCATCAAAAAGGACACTGGAGCAAAGCTTGGTTCATCTTCCCTCATTTCCCTCTCATTTTTTGTTTTTGGTTAAGACTTGGAGCTTGAGGTAAGGTTTCATAATACCCATGGTTTTTATTGGTGGTTTTGAGGTTGTTGAAGTGTTATGGTGGAAGATTAAGTGTAGTTTTGATGAATGTATGCATGTGGAACCCAAATCCTAGGGTAGATGACCATTGGAAATTTTGTTGTTGTTGATGATGATATGAATATGATATTATGGTCTTAGAAATGCCTAAGTGATGCAAGGGAAAGATTAGAATTGATGTTTAAACATTTTTGGCAAAAACCCTAACATATGGAATTTGGGGCTTTTGGAACAAATTGTTGAATTTGTGGTTTTGTGTTTCAAGAATGATTTTGGATGAGAAAATCAATATTTAGGATGGTTAACAATAATTGTTGATGTTGGGAGTTTGATAAATTAAGTGAATGTTGAAGCCACCAAATTGGTAAAATTAGAAGAAGTGGTATTTAGTGTATGTGTTGGTGGCTTATGAGTTGTTTGTAGTCATTTAATTATAGAGAAGATGGATTGATGGGAAAGAATTCCCGAAACCTAACAAAATAAGAAAAAATGGCATTTATAACATGTTTAAGACATATAGTCATTTACTCTACCTTTTATCATCTAATTATTAATGACCTTAATATTATTTACCGGATTAAGGGCATAATTACACAAGGCCTTACTTACTTCAAGTGTGGTGCTAATCATTTGGCATGTGATTGTCCACAAGATGATGTGGTGTGCTACCAATGCAACCAACCGAGGCATATTCGTCCCAGTTGTCCATTGAATGCAAGAAATGTGAATGTTGATGATCTTGCTCGTGTGAACCAAAATGGAGGCCATGGTGGTTTTGGAGGCTATGGTCGTGGAAACGGTAATGGTTATAATGGTGACCATAATGGTAATGATCGAGGCAATGACCATGGGGGAAGAAATGGTAATCATAATGGTGGTAATCAACCACAAGCTGCTAGTAGAGTTTTTACCGTCACTAGTGAAGAAGCCGCATAAGCAGAAAACCTTGTTCAAAGTAAGTGTGAAATTCTCAGCCCCTCTGTATGTGTTATCTTTGATTCTGCTGCTACCCTCTCCTTCTTTTCTGAGGATTGTGTTACGCGCTTAAAAATTCCTGTTTGTGTGATGAAAGGTTCAATAATGATGACTACACTGACTGGTTCTTGTTTGAGATCGATGACTCGATGTGAAAATGTCGAGATGACCCTTGAGTGTATAAAATTTATTGTATCCCTCGTGTGTGTGCCTATGAAAGACCTGGATATTATCCTAGGCATGGATTGGTTATCTTCTAATAAAGTCTTGGTGGATTATCATAATAAGGCGGTGATTTTTTCAATTCTAAATGGTGAATGTTTTGAGCTGCAAGGTATCTCTCAGCTTCTTATGGTGTTTTACATGGTTGATGGGAACAATATTTCCCAACCTGATGAGATTCCCATTATTTTAAAATTCTTTGATGTTTTTCCAGATGAGGTTCCTTGTTTACCTCCTCCACGTGAAGTGGAATTCTTCATTGATCTTACTCCTGGCTCTGAGCCTATTTCTATAGCTCCTTATAGGATGTCTTTTATGGAGTTGTCTGAACTCAAAAAGCAAGCTGAGGAATTACTTGAAAGAGAATTTATTCGCCCAAGTGTTTCTCCTTAGGGCGCACCTGTGTTGTTGGTGAAAAAGAAAGATGGAAGCCTGAGATTATGCGTTGACTATCGCCAACTTAACAAATTAACTATTAAGATCAAATATCATCTTCCTCACATTGATGATCTTTTGGATCATTCGAAGGGTGTCGTTATGTTCTTAATAATTGATTTACGTTCCAGATATCACCAAATCAGGGTGAAGACCAATGATATACTTAAAACCGCGTTCTGAACGCGATATGGCCACTACGAGTATGTGGTGATGCCATTTGGTGTGACAAATGCTCCCGTGATTTTCATGGACTACATGAATCATATTTTCTATGAGTATCTTGACCAATTCATCTTGGTGTTCATTGATGATATATTGGTGTACTCTAAGAGCCATGAAGAGCATGAAAGGCATCTTCACATTGTGTTGGTTATTCTCTCGAGATAGATAGTTGTATGTTAAGCTCTCTAAATGTAAACTTTGGTTGAGTAAGATTTCATTTCTTGGTCATGTAATTTCTTGTGATGGCATTATTGTTGATCCATCAAAGGTTGAAGCTGTTATGGTGTGGGAAAGACCAATGTCTGTGACGGAAATAAGAAGTTTTCTTGGTTTTGCCAGTTACTACCGAAGATTTATTGAAGGATTCTCTCATCTGCCTTTTCCATTGACAAAGTTGACTCGTAAGAATCAACCATTTGTATAGACTCTTAAATGTGAGAAAAGTTTTCAAGAGTTGAAAATGAGACTTACTACCGCACTAGTATTGGCTTTGCCTGAATTACTGGATGAATTTATGGTGTATTGCGATGCTTCCATGCTTGGTCTTGGTTGTGTGTTGATGCAAAACAAGCATGTGATAGCCTATGCGTCGAGACAATTGTGACCGCATAGGGTTAATTACCGCACATATGATCTTGAATTAGTGGCAGTTGTTTTTGCTTTGAAATTGTGGTGACATTACTCGTATGGTTCTAAGTTTATAGTCTTTAGTGATCACAAAAGCCTTAAGTATCTGTTTAATCAGAAATAGCTTAATATGCGCCAACAACAAAGGATGGAATTTCTAAAAAACTATGAGTTTGAATTGAGGTATCATTTCGAAAAGGCAAACGTGGTTGCCGATGCTTTGAGCTGAAAGTCATTGCATGTTTCTGCTATGATGGTGAAAGAGATGGGACTAATTAAGTAATTTAGAAACTTGAATGTAGGCATGGAAATATATACCCCAAAGAAAATGTCTTTTGAGATGTTAAAGTTTACAAATATGTTCCTTAAATGTGTGAAAGCGCAACAACCGAATGATGAATATTTTATAAAGATGAAGGAAGCTCAAGCTAATGGGAAGAATTTGTTTCTATTGGAAGATCATGATGGTATTTGGCGTGTGAAAGACCGAATTTATATTCCATCAAGTGGTGATTTAAGGAAGTCTGTGCTTGATGAAGCTCACAAAGGTGTGTTGAGCATTCATCCTGGTACCACTAAAATGTATCAAGACTTGAAGAAGAATTTCTGGTGGCCCAGTATGAAGCACGACATGGCGAATTATGTTACATCTTGTCTTATTTGTCAGAAGGCCAAGGTTGAACATCAAAAACATCTAGTTTGTTGAGACCTTTGGAGATCCCTATTTAGAAATGGGATAGTATTATTATGGACTTTGTTTTTGATTTGCCTAGAACCCGTGCTGGAAACGATGCTATTTAGGTGATTGTGGATTGAATGACAAAGTGTGCTCACTTTTTGCCTATAAGTATGAAGAGTTCGTTGGGGAAATTAGCCCAATTGTACATAAAGAAGATTGTTAGATTGCATGGTGTGCCGTCTAGCATTGTATCTGATCGTGATCCATGGTTTACTTCCCGATTTTGGGGAAGCTTGCATTAGGAATTAGGCTCTAATTTAAAACTTAGTTCTGCTTATCATCCTCAAACCGACAAACAGTCTAAGAGGACTATTCAAAGCCTTAAAGATTTATTGAGGGCTTGTGTTCTTGAGTATGATGGTTGTTAGGAGAAATTTCTTTTATTAATTGAATTTACGTATAATAAAAGTCACCATAGTAGTATCTACATGGCTTCTTATAAGGCACTTTATGGTTGAAAATGTAGAACACCTCTATGTTGGTTGGAAATTGGTGAGAATTTGGCTTTAGGGCTAGAGATTATTCAAGAGACTACTGAGCAGATTAAAAAGATACAAGAGAAAATGAAGATTGCTCAAGACCAACAAAAAATTTACTATGATAGGAGGCATAAACCACTTGAATTTCAAGTTGATGATCATGTATTTATGAAATTCTCGCATGATAAAGGAACCGGTAGAGCTTTGAAGAGTAGAAAATTAAGTCCTAAGTTTATTGGACTATATGAGATTCTAGAGAGAATTGGTGATGTTGCTTATCGGATTGCACTTCCTCCGCATCTTGCGAATTTGCACAATGAATTTCATGTGTCGCAGTTAAGGAAGTATGTTCTTGATCCCTCCCATGTGTTCCTTGTAGATGATGTTGATGTGCGAGATGATTTGTCTATCTCCCCTGTTTCTATTCGTATTGTTAAACATTCCGTTAAGAGGTTGCAGAATAAGTTGGTACCTTTGGTGAAGGTAACATGGAAACATGGTAACGTGGAGACTTTCACATGGGAATATAAAGATGATATACATGAGCAATATCCAAATGCGTTTGAATCTGGTATGTTAAATTTCGAGGATGAAATTTCTTGTTAGGTGGGGAGGATTGTAACATCCCAAAATTTTAAAAAAATGATTAATTAAGAGGGATAAATGGTAAATAATTATATATGGGTTGATTAATGTTCCAAAAATTTAGAAATAATTAATTTGGGATTTAGTATGACTGTTTATAATTATTGAAGCTTAAAGAGCTAAAATTAATACCCGGTTAAAATATGGGTGTCAGACCAAGTATCTCCGATTGAGGTATTGTTGGTCAGGGCTATTAAGAATATTATTGTGAATCCAAATATATATTCAGAATAATTTTTGGATAAAGTATTAAGCCCAAACGAACAGAGAAAATTTAATGATGGGTTAAAAGTTTAAAACTAAAACCCCTTATCCTCTCTTTATTTCACATTGGATTTCCTCCCTCTTTGGCAAAAACATTTTCTTCATCTCTTCTTATATTTCTCTTCCTTTTCTTCTCCAAAAAACCTTGCAAGCTTTTGTGCCTCCCTCTTTTCCTATTTTTATTCTTCTCTCAAGCAACAAAGGTACTATAGTGGTTTGAAGCTCTCTCTTTCTCTCTTGCAATTTCGTGCTTCCTCTCCTTCTCTTAGTGTTCACTCTCTTTTGTTAGCTGGAGGTAAGTTCCTCATATTTTTTATTGAGCTTGGACCCTAGGTTTTGGGTTATTATTGTTGGGTGAGTGATTAAATGCATGAGGGTGGTTATGTGAGCCTTTAATATGAAAACCCTAAGGTGGGGCGTATTAAATGCAAGCTTTTATAGGGGTTGTTATAGGTGCACAAAAATCATGGTGAATGTGATGAGAAATGGTGTATATAAATGATAATTGTTGGGTTTTTAATGAAACCCTAACCCTAAGAATTGGAGAAAACACTAAATATTGGTCAGAGAATTGATTTTGAGAGGAAATGTATGATACTGAGAATGTGTGTATCATTAAATGTGTTGGGAGAATATTTAGTGATGATGAGAGATGACATTAATGATGTTGGATGGTTATTAATGGTGGTTAATGACCATTGGTGTGAGAACCCATTAATGGGTGTAGCTTTAAATAAATAATAATAAACTTGAACACCAAACCCGTAGTGGTTATGGTGAAACTAATAAAATAGAAAGTGGTTGGTAGTGATAATGTTATGAACACCAAGTGTTAATTTAAAAATGTGTAAATCTTGGTAGATTAAAAATAGAAAGTAATGGTATGGTACATTGTGTGATATAGGATCTATTCCGAATGACAAGGCGGGACCGTCCAATCGCTCAGATTACTTCTGTTGAGGTAGGAGAGAAGTTTATATTCTAAATGTATGAGTTGAATATTGATTGATTATTGTATGTGATATTGCACATGTTTTCCTTGCCTTGTTATATTGATGAATTATGATGTTGACTATTGCAATATTATGTGCTTGGTAAATGTGTGATATGCATTTGGAATATTGGTGGTATACTTTGTGGTGATTGATAATTATTATGATATGTTGAGACAAATGTTGTGCTCTATGTTGTTGAGAACATATATGTATTCACCATAAATATTGATTGATAAATGTTGATGATGAACGAAGATGAATGTTGTTGTTAAGCATACCCTTGAGTAATTGATGATTGTTATTATTAATGATTGTGGGTGCCATTGTGGTTGATGCAAGTATGAACTTGCATGTGTGAATTGAATTGCATTGGTGAAATATTGTGAATGCCATGCTAAAATGTGAAGCAATGTCAATAATCAATGAGATAAAAATCCACTAAGAATTGTGTGGTGATATTGATGATGGTGATGATTGATTAGTGGCATGATAAAATGCATAGTGTGAGAATGCATATGATTTGCATTTGCATTGCATCCATTGCATATTGCATAGCTGCCGGTAAGGGAATGTTAGGGGTTCCTCCGGTTGGCCCAGTGGGAGGGAGGCTCTATGCACGAGCATTATTGTTGTTACCCTAGTGGCTCAGTGGTGGGGTCACGAAGGTGCCCATGCTTAGCTACGGGAAGTTGCATGTGGTTGACCCAGTAGGGGTTGGCTCTTGAGGGACAGGTGTTCCCAGTGGTCCTGTTGATCACGCTGCCATGGTATCATTAATGGTTAGTGCGCAACACCTATGTTGTCTATGATGTTTACCGCGGTCATGGTGAAAATGATCGATGTTGTGAGATGGGTGATGCGGTTTGGTACCAGTAAAATATCATGTTATGCATGTAAACGATGAGATAAGTGTACACATTTTACTACTACAGTAGAGACATGATTTAATATCTATACTTAAACCTACAAATTGGTATTTTATATTCCCACAGTCGGATCTGTAATTGATAATAACTTCTTGTGCATATGTATTAGCCTAATAGCATTTGCATATAGTATGGCGATATGCCAAAAGAGGATGAGTTATGATGATGGTTTAAATGGGTGAAAGATAACCTAAAGACAACAAATAAAATGTGAATATAAAGAAAGGACTTTGTGTATGGTGATGATGTTGTGTTAGCCCAAAATGATGAGGGGCAACGATATGTATGTGTATATACATTGCTAGGATTATAGTTGAAGAATATGATTTATATATGTTCTTGAAATGATGTAACCATGATGATAATTGATGTCGTTGTATGCATATACACATGATCACAAATGTATGCACATTTGTCACTTGGAATGTATAACTCACTCTCCCGTGTTGTCTCTTTTTAGCATTGTGGTGCAGGATATGTATGGGGTGAGATGCATCTTATTTTGAAACTAAATGTTTTAGTGGAGAAGGTAAAATAGTTGCATAGGAATGCCTTAGCTAGCAATCATTTTGTAAAGTATATGATATTTGCAAATGCTTATTTTGTATATAAATATTGAATGATTATGGATGTATATTGTTGGTGGGTCATGTGTGAAAATTAGGCCTTGTTGTTGGAAGGCTAATTTTTGGTTATGACCTCAACATTGATGAATGACTATTGTAGTACATTGTTTCTATGCCACATTGATGAATGGATGATGTTATCTCTGGATCATGACTTATGATGATGCAGAATGCATGATTTATAAGCATGTGGAATGTTGAAATGTATATGTGATGGGAAGTGGATAGGCCATATTCCCATCGATGATAAATACCTCATGAAGAGGCTACCTACAACCTATAATATATGTATGAAACTTGTGTGCATGGTTGGTTGATATAGGATGGGGGAGGATCTAGCTATCTTTCTTCAAGTTGATAGGGAAAAAGGTTACCCTAAACCTAACAAAAATGGTCAGAATCATGGAAACATGGAAGATGGATGGAGGTTGATGGAAGGGATGGAAGGTGATGAAAGAGACGCCACCAATGACTTGGATAAGTCTCTGCTCGCCACTTTAGGGATGGTCATCTAGTGATAAGAGCTTGAAAAGGGTTAGACTTTTTCTAACCTAAAGGAGAGAGTTTGCACTCAAATCTCACAAAGTGTAAATTTCATTCAAAACTAATGGTAAGGAATACATGGAGAGGTAAGCCTTATATAGGCAAGGTGAAGTGGTGGCCAAGCTAGGCAACTTGGGTTTCCCACTAAACTAGGAAATGTGGCCAACTACAAGGCCTAAAATGATGTACAAAGTCCAAAAATGACCCAACAATAAACCTAAACTATCTTGAGTACAATTGAAATTATTTACAAACTATGTCCGTATCATACTCCCCCTCTTAAAAAAAGATTTGTCCTCAAATCTTGTAAAAGAAAAGAGAGCAATGAGTTCAAAAACTGAAAAATAAAGGAAACTAAATTGTACAAGAAAGAAGGTAGGGCATTGACCACCAGGATTAAACACTAACCTTTTTATTTTTGAAATGATGATATAAGAAATATTAGCAAAGAACACAATCAAAAGTTCCCATAAGAACACACATGTGAAATTGTGGATACCTCTATGACAGTTAATCATGCTACTATCTAAATGCAATAAAATGAAAATATGAGTAGATGTAGTTATATAATCATGTGAGATATTATAAAACATTGACTTATCCTCTAAAAGATGGATTTTCGTAAAGGGATCATAATGAGTAATGGCATCTAAAGTTGGTACTAAAGTATGCATGTCATGCAATGTTGCCAAAAATTCTCTATATAACCCTTTATGAAAATAAACCATATCAACATGATCATGGATAAGATGTGAAAAATGCAATGAAATTGACATGTTAATTGATGGACAAAATGTTAATCCTATAAAATTTCTACTATGCAACATGATAACATATGAAATGACTCTTGGAAAAGACAATTCAAAAGACTAAAGACATATGCTAATCCTATAAGATCCTATAATGATTGTATACATGCTAGAACTAATTCTAAGATAACTATGAACAATGATTGACCAATTCTCTTTACTAGGGATATGAGAAAATGGATGTGATTCTTCTATTTTAAGGTCATCTTGAGGTTTAGAACTGATGATGAGTAAAGGCAAAATATCATTAATGCTAGGAAAACTATCACTAATGATTGGAATGGGCAAACTGTTATTGGACATAGGATTAGGTAAACTATGATTAAGGTGATTCTTTGTTGAAACACTAAGGTTGGTTAAAGATAAACTATTATTCTCCACCTTATGTTCTCTATTTTGATTTTCACCTTTGATTGCTTTCTTCTTTTTCTTATACCTATCATATTCTTTCCAATAAAGTTTCACTTTTTCATCCATAGCTCTATTATGTTTATGTCTAATTTTTCTATTTCTTTTTCATTGTTACACAAACTAATTCTTAAATTTCCAATGTTATCACATTCTAAAATATGATCCCAAAATGCTTTTAATTTTCTATGGATTTCCTCAAGAACTTTTTTTATCTTTTTATTTTTTCTATGGAAGAATCATACTTAGACTCATACGAATCTATTTTAGCATGAAGGACACCTTGTTGTTCAATTAAAACTTCAAATTTATTAGGTGTTTTTTCTTTCCTATTTTCCCTTTTGTGATGTTTCCTTGACCTAGGTTCATCCTTATTTTCTAGATTATCTAACCTAGAATTGATTTTATCTAAATTTTCCATGATTAACCTAAGCAAGGACATGTTATCTCTATTCACAAAAGTAGACAAGAAAACAATCAAGAGATACTAGTCGAGAATGTATGCAAGACCAAAAACAAGAAATCAAACAACAATCCTAAGAATCAAATTCTAGGTTTTCTACCTAAGGAACACAACATCTAAGATGTTTTGTACTAGGTAGAATCCTAGGTTGTCTTACTATGATTAGTTATGAGAATTAAGGTTGTAACAAGACAAGCAACAAACCCTAGAAAAGCTAACCAAATTCGATTTTAGTTAGTTTAGGCAAACAAACTTAGGATTTACAACCCTAACAACCTATAACTAAGTTGGTTATTTGGTTATTATTGTTGTAACTATCCTAGCTTATTATAACAACCCTAACTACTTAAGACTAATTCAGTTATGAGATAGTTACAACTAACTAGGAGTTTGTTCTAACTATACTTAACTAACAACAAACTTAGTTATAACAACTAACCACCTAACAACTTCTAGTTAAGACCACTAACAACCTAACCACTTTTAGTTACAACTACTTAACTAATTAAACCAACTAACAACAATTAGTTAAAACAAACAAATGAACATGCACTATAGTAGACAAAATTTAGAGCTAAAACTCAAGTCCAATGTCGAAAGTCCAAATGTCCACAAATACAAGGACCAAATTTTGCTACTACAAGCCCCAAAAATTTAAAAACTTCCTAATATTTGCTAAAGAGTACAAGGCTTTGCTCCCTTTTACAAAGGTCTTCAAGCTTGTACTTCAAGTTCTTTCTCCACCAATTTTGCTACACAATGAACAAATTGTTAGCAAAAATTAAATCCAAAATCTAACCACTCCTCTCACAATTGTGTTTCACTCAACTTCTCCTTTAGGCCTTCAATTATTTTCACCTCCTTTAATTTTCACTCTTATCTACTATTTCCCAAAGAATGCTACCCTTTGAGATGGAGGAAGAGAAAAATCCAAGAGAATTTCAAAGGAAATGGAAACTCAAAGACAAAACTAGAAGAGAAGAAGACAAGCAAAAAAAGTTTAATTTGAAAGAATTGGTTACTCAAAATGATTTTAAAATTTGACAAGGACTAACTTAAAAATCAATAAATGTTCAAATGAATGAAGATGGCTTTCTATACTATGGATTAATTCCAAGACATACAATAGAAGAGAAAAAAATAACAAAACTAGACAAATTAAAAATATTAAATGCAATAAGAAAATGCAAGCACAACAATACCCAAAATTTCTAGAAAAAGAAAAAACAAAAAAAACTGATTTTTTTTGAACTGGGCTTTTTTTTAACAGACCCAATCTTTTTTTTGAACTGGGCTCACTTTTTTTTTGAACTGGGCTCAAAAATCACTTTTGCATTTACCAATCAGAGGTATGGTTCAATCAGGAATAGCATGGTCAATTTACCACAAGTCAACGTGCCAGACATTGTTAAGCACATACAACAACTGAAACAAAAAAATCAACAATCGAATGACCAAAAAATTTCAATCTGGGCACGTACAGTAATTGCCAAATTGAGAAGGAATGACCAGCAAATTGTGCACTGTTAATTGACTAAAATTGATTAAATCAAATTTTGCGTACAACCAAGATCAAATGAACAGAGAAAAAAATTATGCATTGTTTCGTCAATTGCAATTGATCAAAAATTTTCGAATGGATACGCATAGTACTTAGGTACACCAATACTGATTGCTCAACAATTTTGGTTTGACGTGTACAGCAAATTAGATCAATTGATTTTTGAATTGAGACGTTAATTGCAATTGGCCAAATTAAACACAATTTGCATGTACAGAGAATGAATTGCCAAAACTGAACACGTACAGAATGAATTTGCTCGTAACAGTGATTTTCAATTTCACGCGAACAGTAACAACAATTTCACGCGTAACAATTTCACAACAACTTGACTAAAGAAACTTTCAATTGGATCACTAGAAATTGACAAATTAACGTGCACAGCAATGAGATGAAATTGAACATAATGTGAATGCCAATTTTACGAATGAATGACCAGAAGAAAATTGTGCACGTTAATTGACCCAGGAAAAATTCAGCTACACCCAGAATTCACGTAAAGATCAAAAGAAAATTTTGAATTCAACGAAATTCAAATTGACCCAGAAAATTTGCAATTGTACTTGACATGAATTTTAATGAGAGAATTTGAACAATTGATCAACCACAATTTGCCACTGATTGAAGAAACAATTTCAAAGCAACATTGACTACTTTTACGAAATTGCCAAGACGAACCAGTAATTGACCAGGAATCTTATATGAATTGACCAAGAATTACAATTTGACAGGCACAGAATTTGGACAACAAGAATTCAAAGAAGAAATTCGATAGTAAATTGCAAATGACCAATCAGAGAGACAAGAAACACGTACGTACCATTTCTTGGATGTGAATAGCAATTGACCCATCAATGTTGAATTGATACGCATAACAATTAGGATAGCCAAGAAGCAATTGCCAAATTGACAACCGATTCACCAAAGATTCACCGCACCGTGCTCCAACATTTGCTTATACTATTTTCAATTTGGGCAATTAAATTGCAAATTCAACAACTTCCGTGAGACTGGACAATATGCTAAAAAGAATGGAAATTTACCTATAGTGCTGGACCAAACAAAATGAATTCCTAGAGAAAAATTCTAAAGAATGGAACTATAAGCCTAAAAATGAGCACAAATCATCACCTTAAATTGAGGTAATGCAACAAAGGAATTTGGAGCTTCAACACCAATTAAAAGATGATTTTAAATGGTATAAAATTAGCACTTCTACAAGCAAAACTTTTGAAAATACCTAGAACAAAGATGAAGGTCCAATATGCACCAAACACCCTAGTTTTGGCTCTAGATTCATGTATTTAACAAGGCTAAAGCTAAAATTATTATTTTTTAAATGGTGCAAGACTAAGAAACTAGAGAAGATGAAAAATCAATTCTAAAAAATTAAAAGAACTCAATCAATATGCACAAAATGAAAAGAAAACTCAAAAGAAGAAAGATGGCACCTTAGACTTTTGATACCACTTGATATAGGATGGGGGAGGATCTAGCTATCTTTCTTCAAGTTGATAGGGAAAAAGGTTACCCTAAACCTAACAAAAATGGTCGGAATCATGGAAACATGGAAGATGGATGGAGGTTGATGGAAGGGATGGAAGGTGATGAAAGAGACGCCACCAATGACTTGGATAAGTCTCTGCTCGCCATTCTAGGGATGGTCACCTAGTGATAAGAGCTTGAAAAGGGTTAGACTTTCTCTAACCTAAAGGAGACGGTTTGCACTCAAATCTCACAAAGTGTAAATTTCACTCAAAACTAATGGTAAAAAATACATGGAGAGGTAAGCCTTATATAGGCAAGGTGGAGTGGTGGCCAAGCTAGGTAACTTGGGTTTCCCACTCTTCCTTAGGCCCAAAATCAACTAAACTAGGAAATATGGCCAACTATAAGGCCCAAAATGATGTACAAGGTCCAAAAGTGACCCAACAATAAACCTAAACTATTTTGAGTACAATTGAAATTATTTACAGACTATGTCTGCATCATTGGTTGTGGTCAAACAGGCTTAGTTTGCAATTTGGCATGCTTGGTTTAGCTATAAAGGGGCATGAATTGCCACTAGAGCATATCTAGATCTAGGAAATGAGTTATTGGATGAGACTTATTGGATCAAGTCATATTTATATATGTGAATATAGGTCCATAGGTTGTTTAGACCAAAACTTAGCCAATTGTATTTTGGTATGTCATGTAAAATGCCCAAAATATATATAAAACTACGCTATAGCTTAGATTTTGATTGCGATGGAATTTGAGCTTGAAACTTGGTAAAGTAATTAATATTAGGGTAGGTAAGTTGTGAATAAAATTTCATAAAAATTGAAGTTGAATAGCCTAGTGAAAAGGGGACCCAAAGTTGGCAAAAACTTAAAGGCAAAAAGCTATAGAATTTATGCATACAGCGGTGAGAGCCACGGTAAATGTGAATTTCCCACTACCAGAGGATTGTTCTACCCCAAAACATAGAATTTTTAATAGTTTTAGGTGGTCGAGACAGTGGATTCCACGGCCAGTGGGAATTTCTCACGGCCAGTGGAATGGCCACTATTAGGATTTTTCAACTACTACTTTTCCCTTGCTATTTTTGGCTCTTTTGGGTATCTTAGCCTCTGACTTCTTCATGAAAGTTGTAGATAAATGTGTTAGAGAGGTGTAGAATTTGACCTCATATTAATTAAGGTTTTCTAGATCTCATTAGATGTAAAATACCAGACCCACTACAGTGAAAATTTTAAATTTAAGAAGCGTTTAAACCCAACTTTTTATGATTTTCAATTTGGGACTAATAGGTGATATTTATGATATGTCCCACTATTTCTAAGAATTAAAATGAACTTTTCTCATATCGCTTCTCATATCTTCATATATGGGAAGTGTGACTAATCAAAGGTCTGGGGCACGATGTTAAATGATTTTCTTTTAATTCGTGGTATCTCTTAGGCAAGGTGATGGACTTTTGTCAACCCCCGATTTCTCGAACCCGAATCTGATGTAATGGAAATAATTTAATTAATAAAAATGCAAGTAAATTTTTCACGTTTAAAAGGGAGTTCAACATCTGTCATTACATCCAGACCCGAATCGTAGAAAACCAAAGACTGAGATTTTAAAAGTTTGAAAACTGGATCGATAAAGTACAGCTCCATTGTGTATACAAAACATTAGAGTTTACAGTGGAAGAAAAATGTGTATATAGGGTACAAGCCTAGTCCCATATATAAAGATATGAGAAAAGGCTAAAAAACAGAAAGAAAATCAAGAAAACGAAAGAAAATCACGAAGCTATCACTAGACCAACCAGCGTAGATACGCTGGTTCCTGGTGTACCCACACCAGTGAATCAGCCAAAACAGGAAGCCAGCATGCCAACGTTGATGCCCAACATGCCAGCACGTAGACGACCAACGTGCTTACGCTGAATCTCAGTGTAAGTATGCTGAACCACTGACCACGCACCATCCAAATACCAAGTAAGCCAGCGTGCCTACTGTTAGTCCTTAAATTTACAATAAAATCTTTAATAAAAATTTTGTAAAAATAATAAAAATTAGCTTAAATTTTTAGAAAATTAGGTTTTAAATTCAATAAATGGATGTTGTTGGAAATAATCTATCCTTGATCAATTTTCTCTAGTTTTGTAGTGAAAAAGTAAAGAATTTAAAGAGAAAAATGAAGATCTGGAGAGCTAACGCATAGCATCAACACCACGCGTAGCGTGGGGATTTCTGATGCTGACGCTACGCGTCACAGCCACACGTAGCGTCAGAAGCTACGTGGACTCCACTTCCAGGTAGCCAAGCACTCAGCCTTTGACCCATAATTGGCCTCTCCACTACTCACAAATGTCCAAGCCAAAGTGGAGACAGGGACAAATGGCAAGGCATGATTGAATTAATAATTCCATAGTGGCCACTTCAAGCTGTTTAATGGGAGCTGAGTCAGGGACCTGACACGTAGCGTCAGGTTGGCGCGTAGCGTTAGCACCCTTCCTTAGCCCTATAAATAGGGCCATTCTCCACACTCCTAAGCATCCATCCCACATTCTGAGTTCTCTTCTTCTCTTATACACTCGTGTTTGAGTGGTTCTTTTATGAGTTTGTAGTTCTAGAATAGTTTTCTAGATACTTGAGAGTGTTGTGTAGTATTGTGATCGTTGTACCGTGAAGTTTCCATCGCCTTTGTAATGTCAATCACTGTAAGTGTTGTTTTTACTTTCACTATGTATAACTAATTTGTTTATGTTGGAATTGGTGAACTAGTCTATTGATTATCATGTTGTGAATTAAATCTCTGCATGTTTATGATTCAAGTGCATGTTAGTATTTCAATCTTTTATTAGTATGAACGTCAAACGGGAGAATGATTTTCATGCGTATTGAAAGTTGTTTTATTAGTATGAATGTCAAACGGGAGAATGATTATTTATGCCTTATTAAAACTTGATTTAATAAAAGTAAAAGTTGGAATACCCTTAATATGCCAATTACTAGGGATAGAATTAGTAATTATTGTTGCCACAAGGCCAGGACTTAATGCAAGTTTTTACTGAGAAAGCTCACGAGGGATCGAACTTTACGGTGAATACTTAGAATTTATATCACGAGGGATCGGTTATAATGATTTTAAGCTGCAATGACATGAACTTGATGATTAAGTTCCTCCATTGTTCTTATAGATTAGGAATCCAAATTCCAACATAATTTGTTTATCTGTGTTTTATCCTCAAGTATCTTAGCTATTTTAAATTGCAACTCAAATTTTTAGATAGATTGTTATTTTCTTTTTATCACATGAATAACTCAGCTATGCAATCTTATGAATATTGTATGAATTTTATATAAATTATTCTTTTGTGAATAGGTTTAGATAAATTTACCATAGTAACTAGAAAATTACTATAATTATTGGACTTTCAATCCCAGTGAAACGATATCTAAATTTTGAAAACTACAAACGATTGGTGCGCTTGCCAATTAAAAGACCCAACAGTAACCCGAAGTTAATAACTTTTCTGCAACATTATAAACGGGTCTAACAAGTTTTTTGGCACCGTCGCCAGGGATTGAATTGATTCAATAAAATAGTAATTTTTTAATTACCATGGTAAAAATATTTTACCTTAGTAAAAATTTTCAATTTATTTATGTATTTATTCATTTTAACATTATTTTACTAACCTTTCTTTATTTAGTGTGTTTATGCAAACTCGATCTTCTGCAGGAAAGGTGTTCTTTGATCCTGAGATCGAGAAGTTTGTAAAGAAACTTAAAGCATTAAAATCTAAAACAACAAAAACTTCTTCAACTTCATCTTCTTCTGAAAAATCTAAAAATTTTGAAATTTCTAATATAGCTGCTGAAAGAAGAACATTGGGACAGTTTGCTGCTATTAATGGACCACCTTGTGTTTCAGGGATGTATCAAGGACCTATTGCTGCTGTAGAAATTAAACCAGCTACTTTAAACATTATTCAAAATAATCAATTTGTTGGTTTAAATAATGAGGAACCTTATGAACACTTAACTGTTTTTTATGAGTTATGCAAGACAATTGGTTTTGAACCCAATCAAGAAGAATCAATTTACATGAGATTGTTTCCTTTTTCTTTGAGTGGGAAAGCTAAAGAATGGTTTAAATCTTGTCCACCCGGTAGTTTTGCAAACTGGTCTGATGTCGAGAGAAAATATTTGGAAAGATTTTATTCTCCTTCAAAATATTTTGAAGCCATGACAGCCATACATTCTTTTTCAAAAAATAATGATGAGTCATTAGGAGAAACATGGGAACGATTCAAGGCACTCTTGAGGAAATGTCCAAACCATAACTTAAATGATGCCGAAAAGGTAAGGATCGTTTACCATGGTTTGTTACCTCAATTTAAAATGATGTTAAATGCTTGTGCAGGAGGTTCTTTAATGAACAAAACTGTGGAAGAAGCAATAGAAATATTGGAATCAATGTCCATTAGTGACTGACAAGCAAAACATAAAAGAGGTAATGTACAAAGAAAGCCAAGTATGCTCGAATTGGGGGTAAATGATGCAGTATTAGCTCAACAAAAATTGTTGACTCAACAAATTGAGGCTATGAGCAAACAATTGGAGAAACTTCAAATTGCTCAAATGTCATCATCACCTCCTACTCAATTGAAACAATGTATGCATTGCATGGGAGAACAACCATGTGGTTACTGTGCACCTGAAAGAAATGAGCAAGAGCATGCCAATTTTCTGAACCATCAAAGAATACCTTTAGGTAATTTTCCTTTCAATCTTGGTAATTCTTTTCCTAACAATTACCCGCAGGGATGGCAGAATCAGAATATTGGCTGGAAACAAGATGTTGGATCTTCTAACCGACCTCCTAACAATCAATTCAAACAACAACCACAATCTAATCAAACAGCAAGGCTAACTAGGATAGAAGAGTCTATCCAACTGTTGCTTCAATACATGCAAACAAATGAAGCCACACGCAAGGCGTCGGACATGCAATTGGGACAGTTAGCAAAAGAAGTAGCTTACATGAAAAGCTCTAGTTTTTCTGTAAACACTCAAAATCCAAGAGAACAATGTAATGCTATTTTTACAAGAAGTGGTAAAGTTGTATGAAATGATTGTGAAAAAGAAAAAGAAGAAGAAAAAAAGAAAAAAGAAAAAGAAGAGAAAAAAGAGAAAGAATAAAAGAAAGAAGAAGAAGAGAAAAAAGATGAAGAAAATAATGATGAAAAATAAAAAAAATCAAAAAATTAAAAAACAAAAAGATCAGTATTTGGGTCAGACACCTCCAGTTAAAGATTTACCTTATCCACATGCACCATCAAAGAAGGATAAGAAAAAAGAATACAAGAGATTCCTTGAAATCTTTAAGCAATTACACATAAACTTTCCATTTTCTGAGGCATTGGAACAGATGCCAACATATGCAAAGTTTATGAAAGAATTACTCACCAAAAGGAGGAGGTATAATGAAGAAATTGTTGAACTGGAAGCAGGTTGCAGCGCTATTTTGCAACATAATATGCCAGTAAAGTCGAAAGACCCTAGAAGTTTCACTATTCCTGTCTTCATTAGAGGTATGAACATTGGAAAAGCCTTGTTAGACTTAGGGGCTAGCATTAATGTAATGCCTCTAAGTATGATGAAGTGAATTGGTGACCTTGATCCTCAAAGAACAAAGATGACTCTGTAATTGACTGATAGATCAATCAAAAGACCCTATGGTATTACGGAAGATGTACTTGTGAAAATTGACAAGTTCTACTTCCCTGTTGACTTTGTGGTATTAGACATGGAAGAAGATGTTGAAATTCCCCTAATTCTGGGAAGACCATTCATGAAGACTGCTAGAGTGCTCATTGATGTAGATAATGGTAAGCTGGCAGTAAGAGTTCACGATGAAGAAGTAAACTTTGATGTTTTTAAAGCCATGAAACATCCCAATCCAAAACAAGATTGTTTTAAGGTGGATGTTCTCGACAAAGTCTGCTTCTCCATATCCACAGGTATGTCGAACTCTGATTCTTTAAATAAGTTATTAACTAACTCTGTGGAATTTTTGAGTGAAGAAGAAGAAAAACAGGTAGACAAATATCTTGAAAATTTTGATCAAGGGAAAGAAATTTTCCCTAAATCAAGAGAAATTGAAGAAATTCAAGAAGTACCTGTTGAAGAAATCAAGAGACCTGAATTGAAAATGCTACCTTCTAACTTAAAGTATATCTTTTTAAAAGAAGGTAATTTAAAACCAGTGATTATTAGTAATTTGTTAAGTGAAATAGAAAAAGAAAAACTAGTTGAAGTATTGAAAAGGAATCAAGAAGCAATTGGGTGGACACTTGAAGATCTGAAAGGTATAAGCCCATCATATTGCATGCATAAGATTTTACTGGAAGATAATTTTAAACCTGTTGCTCAACCCCAAAGACGCCTCAATCCAACCATGAAAGAGGTAACTAAGAAGAAGGTTTTGAAATTGCTGAAAGCAGGTATTATCTATCCCATTTCTGATAGTGCATGGGTAAGTCTGGTATAAGTTGTTCCAAAAAAGGTGGTATGACAGTAATTGTTAATGATAAAAATGAATTAATCCCAACAAGAACTGTCTCTAGTTGGAGAATGTGCATTGATTATAGAAAACTAAATCAAGCAACAAGAAAAGATCATTTTCCACTTTCTTTTATGGATCAAATGCTTGAAAGATTGTCTGGACAAGCTTACTATTGTTTTCTTGATGGATATTCTGGATATAACCAAATTGTTGTTGACCCTCTTGATCAGGAAAAGACTGCTTTTACATGTCCCTTTGGTATATTTGCATATAGGAAAATGCCATTTGGATTGTGTAATGCACCTGCTACTTTTCAAAGATGCATGTTTGTATTTTTGCAGATCTAATTGAAAAGAGCATTGAAATTTTCATGGATGATTTCTCAGTCTTTGGAAATTCATTTGAAACATGTCTAACCAATCTGGACACCGTACTGAAGCGGTGTATTAAAACAAATTCGGTGCTTAATTGGGAGAAATGTCACTTTTATGGTAAAAGAAGGAATTGTACTTGGTCACAAAATTTCCTCTAAAGGTATTAAAGTAGACCAAGCCAAAATAGAGGTAATCTCTAAACTCCCACCTCCTGTGAATGTAAAAGGTATTAGAAGTTTTTTAGGACATGTTGGATTCTATAGAAGATTTATTCAAGATTTTTCAAAAATTGCTAAGCCATTAACAAATCTTCTAAATAAAGATGTTGAATTCAAGTTTGATGAAGCATGTCTTAAAGCTTTTAACTCATTGAAAGAAAAATTGGTTTCTGCCCCTATAATTCTTGCTCCTAATTGGAATTTACCCTTTGAACTTATGTGTGATGCAAGTGATTATGCTGTAGGAGCAGTTTTAGGTCAAAGATATGAAAAAGTTTTAGGGTTATACACTATGCTAGTAAAGTTTTAAATGAAAATCAAATAAATTATGCAACTACTGAAAAGGAAATACTAGCTATAGTGTATGCCTTGGAAAAATTTAGATCATATTTGATTGGATCAAAAATGATTGTTTTCACTGATCATGCTGCAATCAAGTATCTTTTGACCAAAACTGATTCTAAACCTCGGTTAATCCGATGGATTTTACTCCTTCAAGAATATGATCTTGAAATCAAAGATAAAAAGGGTAGTGAAAATATGGTCGCTGACCATCTTTCCAGATTAATGAATGATGAGGTCACTGTCAAAGAAAAAGACATCTTGGAAGAATTTCCTGATGAAAAACTTTTTGAAATAACAAAACGGCCATGGTTTGCTGATATGGCCAATTTTAAAGCAGCAGGAATTCTTCCAAATGATTTAACTTGGCAGCAAAGAAATTTTTTTTTCAAAGATTCAAAATACTTTATATGGGATGACCCTCATCTATTTAAAATTGGCGTGGATAATTTATTACGTTGTTGTGTACCCGACTGGGAAAAGAAAGATGTGTTGTGGCATTGTCATAAGTCTCCTTATGGAGGACATTTTAATGGAGAAAGAACTGCTGCAAAAATTCTTCAATCAGGTTTGTATTGTGCCTCCATTTTTAAAGATTCTCACTCATTTGTGCAAGCTTGTGATAACTGCCAAAGAACAGGTAATGTTAACAAAAGATAAGAAATGCCTCTCATAAACATTCAGGAGGTTGAGGTATTTGATTGTTGGGGTATTGATTTCATGGGACCTTTTCCTTATTCTCAATTCAATCAATACATTCTTTTGGCAGTTGATTATGTTTCAAAGTGGGTAGAAGCAATTGCTTCACCTAATGCTGAGACCAAAATTGTAGTGAATTTCTTGAAGAAAAATATTTTCTGCAGGTTTGGAACACCAAGAACTTTGATTAGTGATGGAGGAGCACATTTTTGTAACAAAGTTCTTCAGAAAGTGTTACAACATTATGGAGTGAGACATAAAGTGGCCACAACATATCATCCACAAACCAATGGACAGGCTGAGATTTCAAATCGAGAAGTGAAAAAGATTTTGGAAAAGACTGTGTCTTCCTCCAGAAAAGATTGGTCACAAAAGCTTAATGATGCACTCTGGACATACAAAACTACATTTAAGACTCCAATTGGCCTTTCTCCTTTCCAAATGGTCTATGGAAAAGCTTGTCATCTTCCAGTAGAGATGGAACATAAGGCATACTAGGCTTTAAAATTTCATAACTTTAATCCAAATGCAGCAGCTGACAAAAGAAAGTTGCAGTTATTTGAGTTGGAAGAAATGAGAAACAATGCTTATGAGACATCTAGAAGTTACAAGAACAAGGTAAAAACTTATCATGATAAGAAAATTAAAAATAGACACTTCATACCAGGTCAGCAAGTTTTATTGTTTAATTCAAGATTAAGATTATTCCCTGGTAAATTAAAATCTAAATGGTCAGGCCCTTTTGTAATCAAGGAAGTTAAATCTTATGGAGCAGTTGAAATTGAAGACCCAACTTCCAAAAGAAGTTGAATGGTTAATAGGGAGAGATTGAAACCATATCTGGGTGGTGAGATCAACAGACTCACTACCATTTGTTATTTGACTGATGTATGATGTGCAGGATGTCTAGCTAGAGACTGTAAATCAAGCGCTCAATGGGAGGTAACCCATTATTTCTTTTTATTTTTCTTTTATATAAATAATAAAAAATAATTGATTTTTAAAAATTAGAACCCCACGCGTAGCGTCCCACTAACGCTTAGCGTGGAGGTTAAAATTTTAACCTGACGCGTAGCGTCCCATCCACGCGTAACGCCAGGGCCCACGTTCAGTTTTTAAAACTCAACCAGAGAGGCCCAATCTTAGGTTTTAAAACCTAAAATTCCTTCTCTACCTCACTTTACCTCTTAGAACCCTAATTCCCACTTTCAGTCACCGATATTCCTCTTAGAAAACCATTGTGATCTGTTTGCTGTTAGATTTAGAAAATAATTCTGATTGAATGAAGTGTGGGGGGTTGTGATTTCGCAACCCCTGTTTCTGTATTTAAAAGTGCGCACCTCACGCGTAGCGTCCCACTGACGCGTAGCGTGAGACATGAACTGTAATCCCACGCGTAGCGTACCACTAACGCGTAGCGTCCCACTCACGCGTAGCGTCAGCCACTGTTCTTGATTTTTGTTAATTTTTGTGTGTTATCTTCTGTTATTTGTATAACTTGTTTTCTGTTTTTAATAAATCTACTTAGTATGCCTCTGTTTGTTGTTTGTGGTTTTCTTTTGAATTAATAAAATTTCTTAGTTTGCATGTTTGTTATACTTTCTTGCATAAAAATAAAAATACATAAATTTGAACAAATTTGTAAATATGTATGTTGTATGATTTTGCAAGTTTTGTGAAATTTATGTTTTGTTAAAAATAAAAATATGCATGTTGCATTTTGTGTGAATTTTTGTTAAAATTTCTTTTGTATAAATAGTTTTTGAAATATTTTGTGACATTTTAAATATAAAAACAAAAATAATTGTTAAAATTTTTAATATTCGATTTTTAAATAGTGTAATGTGTTTGATTTTTAAATTTTTCTTTTTTTGTAGATGACACCTAAGAAATTCATTCCTTCTACTGGTCCTAAGAGACAGAGAAGGACCACAAACACTGACACCACTTCTGAAGATCCAGATCTTCAGGGAGAGGAGATGCTAAGATCGAGAGACCCTACCAGATTTCGCACTGATGTGAAATGGGCCCGGTTTCATTAGATAAAGGGCCAAAGACTCATCTGGGAGAAAGTCTTGGATTTAAGTGTTGGAGACTATCCTGAGCCACAAGATGAGGTCCAATGTAGGAGATGGGGACCTCTGTTTTCCTTACCTACTGAGGGGGATCCCATCTTAGTGACAGAATTTTATGCTAATGCCTACAGGACTCGCCAGGACTCTCCGAACATTGGACATCAGAGGACGAGTTGGGTTAGGGGTCGGCATATTGCTTATGACCGAGACACTATTAGCACCCTACTGGGTAACCCTTGGGAGCCTACTCTTGAGAGCGATACTTGTTTCTGGAAGGAGAACAGAAAAAAGATCGTAACTGAGGATGGTGATCTAGGATACTTTCTAGATCAGGTTGCTCACTTCTTGAGCAAGGATGGAATCTTCTTCAACCTGAGTAAGGTTAGGAGAACTCCATCTAACCTCCTCAAGACCCAACTAACTCCCATAGCTCAGGCCTGGTCCCATCTCATGCTGCATAACATTACTCCTGTCACCCATCTTTCTTCTATCCTAGTTGATCACTGCTGCCACCTTTATTCCATTCTTCAGGGTCATACCATTGATATTGTTGACTTATATCTGAGCAAATTCATCTTTATGCCCTTGGGTATAAGGTGAATTGTCCTATCCCATTCCCTCTCATCATATCTGCCTTATTGAGGAGGCAAGGAGTTGCTGTGCCATCACCAGAGTTCACTAGTTCTTCGGGGAGAGTCCCCAAAGTTCTAGTGAACAAAGATTACTTTGTCCAGCAGTGCGAGCTTCTACCACTGGAGCAGGAGGCTCAGCCCAGACAGAGGAGGAGGGGACCACTAGTTCAGCCACCATCTGCTGATGCTATCACAGAGGGATTTGCCAGGATGACACTTGAGCATCAGCATATGATGTAGATGATGGTTGCCACACATAGAGCTTACATGCATCTTCATGATGCATTTTATCAGTACAACCTTCAGGGAGAAGGAGCACCTTATGTCACACCAGCTGAGTTCGCAGCTCATGTAGCTTGGCCTGGTGATTTACCCACTTACCCTGAGACTGGTGGACCATCTGGAGCACATGCTGAGTCAAAGGGTGATGCAGATGAGGAAGGAGATGATGAGGATCACATGGAGGACTGATGATGTTATTTTCTGCATCTTTTACATACACTTTAGTTTACTTTTAGTTTGATATTTACATTGGTATTTTTACTTTGTGGATTATATTATATTTTGTCTTTTATTATGTGGTGTGTTTTATTGTGTAATTTTATCGTGGTATGTTTTTGCGTGTTTTTTTTCGAAAATTCAAAAAAAAATAAGTTTCATCATTAAAATTAATTTTTTGAAAATAACAAAATTTATACACTTAAAGTTTTTACACAATAAAACCATTTTTAAATCAATTATCAATTCTTTTTGTAATTAAGGAATTTTGATAAATTTAATTACAATAATTTTATTAACTATCAAGCTAATTTTAAATAACCTGGTGAGCTGAGAGATCTTTTAAACACTTGAGGGTTTCGATATAACTTCATTCAAATTGATTTTGCGTTAATCTGTGATTTGTGTTGTTGTATAGAGAATTCAAGAAAATGATCAAGGCACATTTTTGGTAAAAGAAACCTTGGGCCAAAAAGCTTACCATGGTAAAATCATTTTATCCTTTAAAAGCCAATTTTGAGCCTGAAAAATAATTTCTTTGGTACCCTTGACCCTTATCAAATTTGAACCATTCCCTTTACTTGATTGATTAAAAGAGCAATTGATCAAAATGGAAAGAATATTTTGAGTAGAGAGTGAATGTAACATCCTACTTTTAGTAATAGCTCTATTTTGTAAATTTTGAAGGATGGAAGATCTGTTAGTGTTAATCAATGAATAAAACACTCTATGGATGGTTTATAATACTCCAAAAATTTCATTTTTGGGTTTAATTATAGAATTTATATAGATCTTTGTTGATAAGATCCATTTTCCGAGTGAAATATGCCTTAGAAAGGACTGTCCGAGTGAAAAAGGGACTCTGTTCCAAGTGAAGAATGAAAATTCCAAGTGACTAAGAGAAATTCCGAGTGAAAAATGGAAATACCGAGTGAAGGTTGTGTTTTCTGAGTGGAACATGACCGAGAGGGTTTATTCCGAGTGGAATTCTTGCCCCAGAGACACTTGTGTGTGAAGTGGACTGACAGAACCACTTCTGGGTGAAAGAATCCGAGTGACTCACCTTGGAGTGACTCACTGCAGAGTCAAACACTTCAGAAAGACTCATTTCTGAGTCAAGTACTCTCCAAAGACTCGTTTCCAAGTCAAATGCTTCTGAATGACTAGTTTCCGAGTCAATCATAGTCAGACGTTGCAATTCTGACTGAAAGTTCATTGAGTGCCTTCATTTCCGAGTGAAGTACAGAGGAAAATATGATTCCGAGTGTCAGAATTCCGACTGAGTGAACTGGAATAACTTTGTGTGAATGAAGAAGAGAAGTTAGTCTTGGGGATGAGATGCCGAGTGGAAACTGGTCAGCCGATGTGTCAATCCTGAATAAGATTCTGAATGAGTGAAGAATTGTGGGGGGAGAATCGGTTTCTAAAAGTTTTACCGAATGGAACCGTGTGTGTGGAGACTCGGATTTGAAATGAGGAATCGAGTGTTGAAGACTGAGTGAATAGGGGACTCGGTTTAGATTATTTTGCCGAGGGAAGAATGATTGAATGGTGATCAATAAAGATTATTTTACTGAGTGACAAATTTGAGTACATGAGTCGGTTTTAGAAGAGTACTACCAAGCAGAGACTTAAAGAGTTGGGTATCGGATTTAATTGATTTACCGAGTGGACAGCTGAGTGAAATAAGTCAGCTTTGAGGGAGTTCACCAAGTGAGAACTATTTAGGAATTGAGTCGGTGTTGTAAGGAATTTCCCAGTAAGAACCGATCGGCTATTGACTCAGATTTAGGATAAATAGCTGAGTGGTAGATTATGTGGGTATGAGTCGGCTCTGACTGACTTAATTGAATGAAAATGGGTCGGTTTAAACTCTTATGCCAAGAGGGAAGCTGAGTGTGAGATGACTCGGACTTGAGTGATGATGCCAAGTAGACAGATTGAGAGTTGACTCGGTTTTGCTGAGTGAAAAACTGAGTGAAGAATGGCTCGTGCCAAGTGAAAACTGAGTGAGAAGGATTCAGATTTCCTTCTTTTCACGTTACTGACAATTTCCAGTCAGCATGGGTAGGATTCCAGTCGGCTTAGAGGCTAACCGAGTGAATTCCAGTCAGTTTTCAGCGCCAGGAGTAACTTTTTGACTCCAATCTTGTCTCTTGCGCATAGTTTAATATATCTAAACCCATTATGCACCCCTAGTATGTAGGACGGCCAGAAGTGGACCATTATAAGCCCACTTTCTTATTTTTAATCCTCTATTATCTCCACTAAAAGCACTAAAAATCCACTTATGGGAAAGTTGTTCCCCACTTATCATTACATTATTAACACTACCTCTGTTGAGAACCCTTAGAACCAAGTTAGTGAATATCTTCTTTCAATTTCTTCCTCAATACTCCTTCGAACAGAAGCCAGGACAGCAAGAGGCCATTTTCAGTCGGCAAACCAAGTAAGAGGGGACAGGGTTGTGAATATTTATGAAATGGGTAGAATTGTATGCTGTTCTAGGATTCCAGTTTTAATTTCGTATCTTGTTGCTTAATTTTGAAGCTGAAAACATATGAATTTTGTAACACCCTAATTTTTAATTAAATAACTAAAATCAACACGGAAACTTTCCAAATTTTAAAGTTAATAAACCGTACATAATCTGCTCAAATTAACAAAACCGGGCACAACCAGGAAAAAGGAGGGAAGAAGACAAGGGAAAGAACTCATGCACAGCGAAAAGAAGGAACGCTTAAGCGAACCCATTGGCATCGGGCACACTCGCTCAAGCGAGAGCTAACTACGCTCGGGCGATTCTACTCAAGATCTCTAGTCCGCACTACACTCGCTGAAGCGAAGCTACACTCGGTATCCTGTCACTCCACTCGGTTTTTAGCGTATGGTTCACTCGGGAAGGTCCACTTCCTAATTCACTCGGATTGACCTTAATACATACCAGTTCCATCCAGGCAGCATATCACACCCCGAGACTCCTCTCGATCGGGTTATATATATTGGCAACCCGAAAATGATCCCTAAAACCGCCCACTCAGAATCTATGAAGACTTCTCACTCGGAATAACCTTCAGTCCATCATGCCACTCGGGGCATTTTACTCACTTTTCACTCGGTAACCATAATATTTCCTACTCTAATCTTCCCACTAAGTCAAGACTCACTCGGGTTCTCTAGCTACTTACTAGTTTATTACAATGGGTCCACCTTGGGACTTAGGTGTCGTTTCCTAGTCAGTGAACTCTCACTCGGTGGATTCTCAATCGGAAATCGTTGATTAATCTCCACTCGGGAAAATCTCATAGATGTCACTTAAAGAATTCAAATCAATTCCCGCTCCAGGCTATATGACCCCACTCACTCGGTGCTATCCATCTCCTCATCACTCGGAATATCTCCCTATCTCGCTTTCCCCAACAACAACTTAGCTCCGCTTCTACCCATAGTCACACCGACCTCATACGCTCGGAAAGTATACCTGTACACACATATTTATCACTCGGACATCACTCATAGCATAGGATAAACACACAATATATATATAAGGATGTATTTAAATAATTACAAATGCATCATCATGTTCTCTCTACCCAAGTGGGTTCAAGTTCTAATGTAAGGGACTAAAACCAAAATACGAGCCGGCCAAGGCTTAACAAGATCTTATATACAGTATATACATATACACATATATTCAACAGTGCTCGGATGCTCCGCTCTGTACTCAGCTCCTCCTTCATCCTTCATTCCGAGAGATATTCACTGAAAAATGTAGCCACAGTAGGGGTGAGCTCTTACATATAAAATGACAGTCAATGACTTGGTATCAGTGTCAGTACGCACACTTACGTTCACTCGGTTGCATTCAGATTAAACTAAGGCCATGCAAATTAGAATAATATAAATAACATACACTCACATACATACTACATAAAGTTCATCCTTATTCACACATACACATGCATCCGCACACTCGGAATTCATTCATAACACCCAACGCATGCCATGCGTACTATCCTAATCAACATCATATCTACATGCATGCCTGTGGATCCAACTTAAGTAATGACTTTCAATTACAGTTTCCCCCTTACTGGCCGCTCGTCCATCAGCCCTTCCCGCGTGGTACCGGCCTCCCATCGACGTCTCGAGACTCATCTCTAGCTCCCACAGCTACCACGAGCTCTCACAGGATCTAGCCAAGGTCTGTAGCTGGAAGCCATTCCTTTGGGGATCTTGACCTTCCACGGGTCACCCCATTCCTACACATGCAACTTATGCGTCTTACCAGCAAGCACCATCACTCAACCGATACCTCCTTCGTAACCATCAAGGTAGAAACCGATTCAACATAGTCTCTACGTTTACTTTGTCAATCACACCAGGATGCACAGCAGTCAAACAAATCAGGTAATAACATTGGACGAATCAATTAACAGTCACACATTCATATTCTCACGGTATTAGTGATAGAACCATGCATCACACTCGTCTATATAAGAAGGGCTATCGGACTACATTACCACTATCTTGATTATATGCAATTATTGTATAACTACTAACAGAATACTACTATCATACACATGGAATCAAAGATTATCAATCATTCATAGCATACAGTCGTCACAGACACATGCACATACTTAAGCAGTACATTCATCCGGTACCGTTCGTGGACCATGCATTTGGCATGCAAGCGCCCCCTACCTACAGAGGGAACTCAAGAAGCTCTTCTGCTCTCTGATGTTTGGGCTGACGCCCTATCTGACTCGTCCAGTCCCCCTTCGCACCGTCGTACTCTACAATCGACTCGGGGATAAGGAGTTGTTCTTCCGCTGCTTCAATGATCGTCTTTCACCAGTTGGAGGGGACTCTGACCTTTCTGCAGAGCCATCGTCGTGAAACGAAGAACAAAACAGGGGAAGAGAAAAGAGGACGAAGATGAAGAAGAAACAAAAGAGGATGAAGCAGTAAGGGAATGATGAATATCCACGGTGATACAGGGTGTATATTATACATGCGAAGAGAAGGAAGTGGGATGGGAAATGTGAATCGTAGTCCACTCACGTGACTCGCCAATCACAAGCAGCCATCTTTTAACAACTAAATTAATTTATCATTATTCCTTAAGTTAAATTGATTATAATTAACAATTATCTTCTTACTTTGAAATCAAGGTCTTAATGGTTTATTTCATTCGGTATTTAACTTCAAAATTGGGATGTTACAGTTCTCCCTCTCTCAAAAGAATTTCATCCCCGAAATTCAGTCGGTAACTCACCTTGGTTAAACAACTCGGGGTACTGCTGTCTCATGGCATCTTCGCGTTCCCAGGTACAAGAGGTAGTCCCGCCTTGCTGCCACTCTACTTCAACCAGTTGTACGTCCTTGCTCCACAATCGCTTTACCGATCGGTCCACGATTCTAATCGGTATAGTTACAGTGGTCAAGTCTTCCTTGATTTCCACTCCATCATCCGGCATTGTGTGGTTGGGATCATGTAGACATTTCCTTAGTTGAGAAACGTGAAACACGTTGTGCAATCGGGATAAGTGAGTCGGTAATGCTATTCGGTATGCCATGGAGCCGACTCGTTCCAACACCTCATAAGGCCCAATGTATCGGGGGCTCAACTTCCCACCTTTCAAGGCTCGCCCGACCCCTTTACTCGGTGAAGTCTTCAAAAACACTCTGTCTCCGACTGAAAACTCTAATGGTTTGGTTCGTTTGTCATGGTAGCTCTTCTGCCTATCCTGAGACGCCTTCATCCTTTCCCTTATCACTCGGATCTGTTCTGATGTTTGCTTTACAATTTCTGGCCCCAATAGCAGACTCTCACCCGTTTCCGACCAGCAGAGTGGGGTTCGGCACCTTCGACCATAAAGTGCTTCGTAGGGTGCCATACCGATACTGTTGTGGTGGCTATTGTTGTATGTAAACTTGATCAGGGGAAGGTACTGCTCCCAATTCCCACTGTGCTCCAACACACACGCCCTTAGCAAGTCCTCCAGGCTTTGAATCGTTCGCTCGGATTGTCCATCCGATTGGGGGTGGTAAGCGGAACTTAGCCAAAGTTTCGTACCCATTTCCTTGTGCAGGCTGGTCCAAAACTGGGATGTGAACCTAGGATCCCTATCCGATACGATAGAAGTCGGCACTCCATGCAGTCGGACAATTTCGCGCACGTAAATCTGGGCCAACTTATGTAGTGGGTATCTCATATTCACAGGTAGGAAGTGTGCACCCTTCGTCAGTCGGTCAACAATGACCCAAATCGCATCATGGCCCGCTCGGTTTTTTGGCAATCCCATGACAAAGTCCATGGCAATTGAGTCCCATTTCCACACGGGAATCTCCAGGGGTTGTAATGCACCATATGGCTTCTGGTGCTAGACTTTCGATTTCTAACAGGTAATACACCGAGCCACGTATTCTGCCATATTCCTCTTTAATCCGGGCCACCAAAATTGTGCTCTTAGATCATGGTACATTTTCGTGGTACCTGGGTGGATACTTAGCAAGCTCTTGTGAGCTTCATCAAGCACCATACTTCTCAATTCTCCTCTACCCGGTACATATATCCTGTTTCTCACTCGGAAGATTCCATCCGATCCCTCGGTCATGGACAAGTCCTTCCCTTTGGCCTAAGTTTCCTTCATCTCAGCCAAGTAGGAATCTGACTGCTGCTGCTCGTACACGAATTTCAGGAATTCATTGGCGATTCTCAACGTACCGATTGTTATTTTCCAAGAGGAGGGGATATCAACATGTAAGTTCATGTCTCGGAACTGTTCCAATAACTCCACTTCCCTTACCATCATCACTGCTATATGGAGAGATTTCTGACTCAACGCGTCGGCAACAACGTTTGCCTTACTCGGGTGGTACTTTAGCTCGAAATCATAATCTTTTAAAAATTCCATCCATCTCCTTTGCCTCATATTCAGCTCCTTTTGGTCAAATAAGTATTTGAGGCTCTTGTGATCACTGTATACTTCAAATCTGGCCCCGAACAAATAATGCCTCCAGATCTTCAATGCGAAGACTACGGCTGCCAGCTCCAAGTCGTGGGTCGGGTAATGCTGTTCGTGGGGTCTCAATTGCCGAGAGGAATACGCTATCACTCGGTCTTTCTGCATTAGCACGCATCCTAATTCGAGTCCTGATGCATCACAATAAACCACGAAGCTCTCTTGTAAGTCAGGTAATGCCAATACTGGAGCAGTCGTCAACTTGTCTTTCAGCTCTCGGAAACTGCTCTCGCACTCGGAGCTCCATGCGAAGGGAACGTCTTTCCGAGTCAATTTAGTCAGTGGCAAAGCTAGCTTAGAAAAACCTTCAATGAATTTCCTATAATAACCAGCCAGGCCCATAAAGCTCCTTATCTCCGAGACCGACTTGGGTCTCTCCCACGCCATTATAGCTGCCACTTTCGAAGGGTCCACCGAGACACCTTCCTCGGAAATCACATGCCCGAGGAAGTGGATCTTATCCATCCAGAAATCGCACTTTGACAGCTTTGCAAACAATTGCTTCTCCTTCAACACTTGAAGTACCACTCGGAGGTGTTCTTCATGCTCCTCAGGGGTCTTGGAATAGACTATGATGTCATCTATGAAAACTACTATAAATCGGTCTAGATATGGGTGGAATGTGTTGTTCATGTAATTCATGAAGACAGCAGGGGCGTTTGTCACACCGAACGGCATCACTACATACTCGTAGTGGCCATACCGAGTCCTAAAGGCAGTCTTTGGAATATCCGAGTCCTTCACCCGGATTTGGTGGTATCCCGATCGTAAATCAATCTTCGAGAAGACTGAAGCGCCACGTAGCTGGTCAATCAGATCATCAATTCTGGGCAATGGGTATCGGTTCTTGATTGTGAGTTTGTTTAGCTGTCGATAATCTATACATAGTCTCATGCTGCCATCCTTCTTCTTAACAAGTAACACCAGTGCGCCCCATGGTGACACATTCGGCCTAATGAATTATTTTCCGAGTAATTCATCCACCTGCTTCTTCAACTCGGCCAATTCAGTCGGGGACATTCTATAAGGTGCACTGGAGACTGGCTCGGCTCCAGGGATCAGGTCTATAGAGAATTCGACTTCTCTATTAGGAGGGACACTCGGTACATCCTCGGGAAACACCTCTGGGAATTCACAGACAGTCATAATTTCGTCCACTCGGGTTTTACTCTCACCCTCGGTTAAATAGAGCATCATAAACAGTTGAGCTATACCTTGTGCCGTGTAGTCCTCATTGTGCTGCCTCGGGAAGATTATCCTTCGGTTTCTACAATCCACTAACACCTTGTTGGCTGAAAGCCAATCCATGCCGAGCACGATATCAAGGCCCTTTAAAGGCACGCACACAAGATCGAAGGTAAAACTCCGATTGTCCAACACAACTGTTACGTCCTTACACATCATTGATGTCAACACCTTAGGGCCAGTCGGGTTGGCTACTTCCAAAATCTGATCCATATCCACAGTCGGTAATCGTAACTGTCTCACACACTCATCAGCTACGAAGGAGTGGGTGGCTCCAGAATCAAAAATTACACTAAGTGTATATTTACCGAGTAGGCACTTACTTTGCACGAGGTCGTTCACCTGTGTAGCTTCCTCAGCACTGATGGCGTAGACTCTCCCAGCAGCTGGTTGATCGGTGTTTCTCCTCCTGTTATTTGGGGCGAACATCATATTTCCTCTGGCTCTGTTGCCTCTGCCCCCCAAACTTTGACCATCATTCCCACTGCTCCTCACCTGGAATCTTCTCTGACGCACATTGGCACTTGTTTGACGGAGTTGGGGGCAGTCAGGGCGAATGTGCCCCTTTTCCTTGCAATGAAAACACTTGACATCTGCACTATCGCAATTATGAGCAAAGTGATCGCCACCACATTTAAAACACTTGCCATATTTTGGTCGTCCACTCGTCTGTCTCCCATGGTTACTGCGATCTTGATATCTAGTAAAGGGTCCATTTCTTCCTATGTTACCTGGCCTCTTGAAGCGTGACTGCTGAGGCCTCAAGGAGGAACCTGCTCTACTGTTCTGGCCTGAGTGGGCCTTGTCATCTTCTTCAAATATTCTACACTTATTCACCAATGCAGGAAAACTCCTGATCTCTTGATATTTGCAGGCTCTCTTAATATCTGATCTCAATCCATTCTCAAATTTGAGGCATTTGGAACTCTAAGTCCCAGGTTGTTGGAAGGGTGGGTAGAATAGGCACAATTCTTCAAATCTGGCTGCGTATTCTTCCACAGTCATGGAACCTTGTTTCAACTCCATAAACTCCAACTCCTTCCGACTCTTTACTGTGTCGGGAAAGTACTTCTCTAGGAAGCATGTCTTGAAATTTTCCCAGGTCAGCTGGGTGTCATCGCCAGTCAGTCGGTTTCTGGCTATCTTCCACCAGTTCTCCGCCTCGTCTCGTAGCATATACATTGCACATTCTAGCTTCTGGGCCTCGGTACAATGAAGACCCCCAAAAATCCTTTTCAGCTCTTGAGTCTATTTAAAAGCTGCCTCAGGGTTACGTCCTCCTTGGAATTCACCCGGCTTCCTTTTCAGGAAGCGGTCCAACACTTGACCTTCTTCAGCTCGTTGCTGGCCCTGTCTCTCGAACACGTCAGCAAGACGTTGGAAGGCCGTGGCTATGGCCTCCATACTTTGGCGATTCGTCATCTTTTATCCTAAAATTAACACCCCTTCAAGGATAAGTATACCAAGTCACTTACTACCGATCGTATCTCAGCCTAATATTCAGTAACTTAGCATAGTATGCCATTTCTATATGTTACACAATCAGTCGGACCAGGAGGAACAACCTCCTATCCACAAATCAATATCACAGTAACAATCAGGTTCAACAATATCACAATAATGATGACCATTCGATCATAATACACACAACCGCTCACACTCGGTAAGCATACCTTGGCCTTGGACCTTTCGGTCTGCTCTGATACCAAAATGTAACACCCTAATTTTTAATTAAATAACTAAAATCAACAGGGAAATTTTCCAAATTTTAAAGTTAATAAACCGTACATAATCTGCTCAAATTAACAAAACCAGGCACAACCAGGAAAAATGAGGGAAGAAGACAAGGGAAAGAACTCATGCAAAGTGAAAAAAAGGAACGCTTAAGCGAACCCATTGGCACCGAGCACACTCGCTCAAGCGAGAGCTAACTACGCTTGGGCGATTCTACTAAAGATCTCCAGTCCGCACTACACTCACTGAAGCGAAGCTATACTCAGTATCCTGTCACTCCACTCGGTTTTTAGCGTATGGTTCACTCGGGAAGGTCCACTTCCTAATTCACTCGGATTGACCTTAATACATACCAGTTCCATCCAGGCAGCATATCACACCTCGAGACTCCTCTCGATCGGGTTATATATATTGGCAACCCGAAAATGATCCCCAAAACCGCCCACTCGGAATCTATGAAGACTTCTCACTCGGAATAACCTTCACGTCCATCACGCCACTCGGGGCATTTTACTCACTTTTCACTCGATAACCATAATATTTCCTACTCTAATCTTCCCACTAAGTCAAGACTCACTCGGGTTCTCTAGCTACTTACTAGTTTGTTACAATGGGTCCACCTTGAGACTTAGGTGTCGTTCCCTAGTCAGTGAACTCTCACTCGGCGGATTCTCAATCGGAAATCGTTGATTAATCTCCACTCGGGAAAATCTCACAGATGTCACTTAAAGAATTCAAATCAATTCCCGCTCCAGGCTATATGACCCCACTCACTCGGTGCTATCCGTCTCCTCATCACTCGGAATATCTCCCTATCTCGCTTTCCCTAACAACAACTTAGCTCAGCTTCTACCCATAGTCACACCGACCTCATACGCTCAGAAAGTATACCTGTACACCCATATTTATCACTCGGACATCACTCATAGCATAGGATAAACACACAATATATATATAAGGATGTATTTAAATAATTACAAATGCATCATCATGTTCTCTCTACCCAAGAGGGTTCAAGTTCTAATGTAAGGGACTAAAACCAAAATACGAGCCGGCCAAGGCTTAACAAGATCTTATATACAGTATATACATATACACATATATTCAACAGCGCTCGGATGCTCCGCTCTGCACTTAGCTCCTCGTTCATCCTTCATTCCGAGAGATATTCACTGAAAAATGTAGCCACAGAAGGGGTGAGCTCTTACATATAAAATGACAGTCAATGACTCGGTATCAGTGTCAGTACGCACACTTACGTTCACTCGGTCGCATTCAGATTAAACTAAGGCCATGCAAATTAGAATAATATAAATAACATACACTCACATACATACTACATAAAGTTCATCCTTATTCACACATACACATGCATCCGCACACTCGGAATTCATTCATAACACCCAACGCATGCCACGCGTACTATCCTAATCAACATCATATCTACATGCATGCCTGCAGATCCGACTTAAGTAATGACTTTCAGTTACAGTTTCCCCCTTACTGGCCGCTCGTCCATCAGCCCTTCCCACGTGGTACCGGCCTCCCATCGACGTCTCAAGACTCATCTCTAGCTCCCACAGCTACCACGAGCTCTCACAGGATCTAGCCAAGGTCTGTAGCTGGAAGCCATTCCTTCAGGGATCTTGACCATCCACGGGTCACCCCATTCCTACACATGCAACTTATGCATTTTACCAGCAAGCACCATCACTCAACCGATACCTCCTTCGTAACCATCAAGGTAGAAACTGATTCAATATAGTCTCTACGTTTACTTTGTCAATCATACCAGCATGCACAGTAGTCAAACAAATCAGGTAATAACATTGGACGAATCAACTAACAGTCACATATTCATATTCTCATGGTATTAACAGTGATAGAACCATGCATCACACTCGTCTATATAAGAAGGGCTATCGGACTACATTACCACCATCTTGATTACATGCAATTATTGTATAACTACTAACAGAATACTACTATCATACACATGGAATCCAAGATTATCAATCATGCATAGCATACAGTTGTCACAGACACATGCACACACTTAAGCAGTACACTCATCCGGTACCGTTCGTGGACCATGCATTTGGCATGCAAGCGCCCCCTACGTATAGAGGGAACTCGGGAAGCTCTTCTACTCTCCGACGTTTGGTCTGACGCCCTATCTGACTCGTCCAGTCCCCCTTCGCACCGTCGTACTCTGCAATCGACTCGGGGATGGGGAGTTGTTCTTCCGCTGCTTCAATGATCGTCTTTCACCAGTTGGAGGGGACTCTGACCTTTCTGCAGCGCCGTCGTCGTGATCTCCAGAAACGAAGAACAAAACAGGGGAAGAGAAAAGAGGACGAAGACGAAGAAGAAAGAAAAGAGGATGAAGCAGTAAGGGAATGATGAATATCCACGGTGATACAGGGTGTATGTATATGCATGCGAAGAGAAGGAAGTGGGATGGGAAACGTGAATCACAGTCCACTCACGTGACTCGCCAATCACAAGCAGCCATCTTTTACCAACTAAATTAATTTGTCATTATTCCTTAAGTTAAATTGATTATAATTAATAATTATCTTCTTACTTTGAAATGAACGTCTTAATGGTTTATTTCATTCGGTATTTAACTTCAAAATTGGGATGTTACAGTTCTCCCCCTCTTAAAAGAATTTCATCCCCGAAATTCAGTCGGTAACTCACCTTGGTTAAACAACTCGGGGTATTGCTGTCTCATGGCATCTTCGCGTTCCTAGGTACAAGAGGTAGTCCCGCCTTGCTGCCACTATACTTCAACCAGTTGTACGTCCTTGCTCCTCAATCGCTTTACCGATCGGTCCACGATTCTTGTAACATCCTAAAAATTTTATTCTCATGTATAATCATTTTGATTTAGACTATCAATGATATTATCCATTTTATCTCAACTTTCTACATAAATTTTTGGTTAGGACAACATCTTCAATTTAACCTTTTACCATGGTAAATAATTTTAACTTTATACCTTTGATAAAAGTTAATCAAATAATTTATTACCTATTTCCTTAGTTATTAATTTCCTTGGCTTTTCCAATTACTCTCATCAAATTGCCACATACTCCACTCAAAATGCGTCATCTTGTACACATTTTAATTGTTAGTTAGAGTCCGAATTTGGAAATGTGTCCAACTACAAAGTTGTTCCTCTTTTTCTTATCTTTCCAACAAGACCAAATTTGTTAAATTCCATTAAGATATGAGAGAGATATGTCCAAAATACCGAAACAGTGTCAGAATTGATATTTTATTTTAATCATATCATCTTGTACATATTTTAATACCTTGTTAGAGTCCGAATTTGAAAAAGTCGTAAACTACAAAGTTGTTCCTCGTTGTCTTAGATTTCCAACAAGACCACATTTGTTAAAATCCATTAAGATATGAGAGAGATATGCCTAAAATACCAAAACAGTGTCAGAATTGATATTTACTTCAATCAAACAAACTACATTATGTAGGCTGCGGAAATGGTCAACAATCCAGCTCATTTTTCTCACCTAAAACCTCCATTATCACCATAATTCATGCACCTAACATCCCACTACAATCCCATTATGAAAATCTTGTCCCCCACTTGTCATTTACATCATTAAATCAACACTACATCTTGTTCCCAAGTCTGAATTCTTAGAACAAGCTAAAGTTAGTGAAGTCTCTCTCTTATTTTCTTTCACTTTCTCCATCAATTTCACTCTTGATCTGAAGCTAGGACAATAACACAACACTTTCAACCACTTTAGGAACCTCCATTAAGGTAAGAGGGGACAGGGTTGTGAATATTTGTGAAATGGGTAGAATTGTATGCTGATTCTAGGATTCCAGAATTTATTCGTAAATTGTTGCTCATTTTTGATATTGAAAACGTGTGAATTTGACTCTGACTTCTTCATGAAAGTTGTAGATATTTTTGATATCTGAATTTTGAGACCTGAATCAAGTAATTTGAATAAGTATAGCAAAAGTTATAGCCAAAATACTACAGCATGTTCGTGTGAAAGATTTATCCTTTGTTTTGTGTATATATTGATTTACTGGGAACTGTACGTGCATAATCAGCCTTGGATGTCTTCATGAAAGTTGTAGATAATTAAGTTGTGGATCTTTAGAAAGTGGTTTCACATTAAAATAATTTTTGTAGCTCAAGTTATGCTCATAATACTGAAGTATGTACAAGCTGTAAATCTGTGAACTTAAAATCCGTATCTTATTGTTAAAATTGGGCATTTTGTAGTAAGAATTAGTGATCAGTGTCTTCATGAAAGTTGTAAATCTTTTTGTTATGTGAATTTTGAGACCTGAACCGATTGATTTGAGTATGTGTAGCAAAAGTTATAGCCAAAATACTACTGTATGTCCGAGTGAAAGATTTGCTTCATGTTTAGTGTATATTTTGATATGCTGGGAATTATACATGCATAATCAGCCTTGGATGTCTTCATGAAAGTTGTAGATAATTAAGTTGTGGATTTTTAGAAAGTGGTTTCACATCAAAATAATTTTTGTAGTTCAAGTTATGCTCAAATTACTGAAGTATGTGCAAGCTGAAATTCTGAAATTCTGAAATTCTGGAATTTTGGAAATCCGAATCTTGTTTTCAATACTGGGAATTTTGTGGTATGAATTAGTTGTTTGAGTCTTCATGAAAGTTGTAGATAATTATGTTAAGAGTATTTTAGAACTGGTTTCATGCAAAAATCATTTTTGTAACTCCAGAAACACTAAAATTACTAATATATGTACGTTTTGAAAAACTCACCTTGAGGCAGTGTGGTATTTCGTGAATAAGTAATATTTCTGTTCGGAATTTGAAACTGTGTTCTTCATGAAAGTTGTAGATAATTGTATTATTAAGCTATAGAAAGTGGAATCACCTAAGAAGGAGTTGATTTGCCCATGTTATGACTGTTTTGCTAATGTATGTTGCTGTTGGGGATGCTGAAAGTCACTTAGAATGGCTATTTTGAAAGAAAATGATATTTTCTCTATGTATAAAAATTATTTATTAAATTATTGAGTGATTATGAATTATTATAAATGTTGTTGAGTATCACACAGTTTGTATATTGTGATGGTGAATAATTATGAATGACATAATTAATATATATGTGCATGAATGCCTTGTGGTTATTGACATATGTGGTTGAAACAGTAAATCCATGATTTTGTGAATTATTATGTGTATTGTGTTCCTTGAGGACTTGTAGTATCCAAGAGGTTTTGGAAATGTGGATATCATGGTATGTTAAAAGAATTAAAGGCATTCATACATCATAAGCATTCGGACGCACCATGGAATTTAGGGGTTCCATGATTGCCTACCCTGGTGGGGGGTTACTCTATGATGAGTTAAGCCCTATTATGTTGTGTGCCATGGAGTGTAGGGATTCATGGTTTATGCAGAAGTCCTACTTATGATATTGTGTACTTCGGTACTTAAGCGCCATGAAGTATAGGGATTCATGGTATATGCTAAAGCCCTATTTGTGTCTCTATGAGACTTTTACTGCAGTATTCCCACCAAGACCAAATGGATCCAGCATGACATCATTTGACTAATTAAAGATCTATTAATGGACTTGTTTGGCATATTCATCATATCATTATGAATTGTTGATTGTGTTTGTGCAATTTTATCTATTTTATATTTATTCTATATTCTGTCTCACTCTTACATTAATTTTTACAGTGAATGACACGCAGAATGCAGAGTGATGCCATGATGGATGTCTATTTGTTTTATTACCTGAACTTTGAATTTATGGGTTGTAATAAATATAATATGTCATGTACCATTATCTTCACAATCGTTTCCGCTACTTAAATATTTTCTTGAATTTAATTATTCACGACTAGTATGTATGATAATTTTTCCGCTGTTATTAATTGTTATATAAACTCTGAATTAAACTTATAATTTTTAAAATGATCTTTCGAAAAAGCGAAAAATTTACTCGAAAATTTTAATCCACGTGTCGGGGCATTACATGTTGGTATCAGAGCATTTTCAAAAATTCAGGACCAATTGCTATGACATGTACTGTTTCTCGACATAATATGTAAAATGTTTGACTTATTGCTTGATAACATGCTAAATGTATAATATATGACTTATGCCTGACTGATTAATTGCAAAAAAGATTTGTTTTGATTACCGCTTGATGATATGATAAATGTGTGATATGATTGATTGCTTAACTGATAAACTGTAGAATAATGATAGTTATATAGTATTTATATATGATATATTATTCCTTAGAATTGGTATAAACCAAACTACGAATATAGGATGGCAAGAAACAATAACAACAACAACCACGATATGGCAGCAACTTTCAACCGTTTAGCTGAAGCCATAGAACGACAAAATCAACCAAGGAGCACTGGAGGACTCCATGGGTTAGACCACTTCCTGAAGAGAAAGCCTTCACAATTCAAAGGAGGTTATAATCCAGAAGGAGCATATCTTTGGGCCAAGGAAATAGAGCGCATCTTTCGAGCATTGCCCTGCACAGAATACGAAAAGGTGGAGTATGCCACCTATATGTTGGTGGAAGAGGCAGAGAACTGGTGGATTCATGCTAGAATCCGTATGATCGAGACTGACAGACCCTTGATCTGGGCCAACTTCAAAGACTGTTTCCTGGAGAAATATTTTCCAGCAAGTGTGAAAAGTCGCAAGGAGCTGGAATTTATGGAGTTGAAACAAGGCTCGATGTCCGTTGGAGAATATGCTGCAAAGTTTGAAGAACTATCTCTTTTTTACCCTCCTTTTCAATAGGCTGGTGCCGAAGAATCGAAATGTGTTAAATTTGAGAACGGACTGAATCTGGAAATCAAAGAAGGGATAGGGTACCAAGAAATTCAGAGTTTTCCCATTTTGATCAACAAATGCAGAATTTTTGAAGAGAATCATCAAGCCAGACTGGCACATGAAAAGGCCAATAGACAACTGAAACCTCAGTCAGTTGATTTCAAAAGAAGAGGATCGTTCTATCCAAATCGCTCCAGAGGCGGATCATCATCATCGTCATCTTTTGATAGACGCAATAACATGAGGTGTCTTAAGTGTGGAGGTAATCATCATGTACGTGATTGTAACAGACGTCTTGAAGAGGTCACTTGCTTCCGATGTAACCAAAAAGGACACATCAGTCCAAATTGTCCGCAGAATAATCAAAACAACAACAGGAACACTATGAGTGAACCAAGAGGCTCTAATTATCAGAGAGGCCGAGGAGAAGACACACGTACTGCCCAACCTCCAAGACAGAACAGGGAGTCCACAGATCAGAGGTTGCAACAAACAGCTGGGAGAGTCTATGCCATCAGCGGTTCAGAGGCAGACCAAGCTGATGACCTCGTACAAAGTAAGTGTGACATTAATGGTACAATCCTATCTGTGTTATTTGATTCTGGTGCTACGCATTCTTTTATTTCTGATGAGTGTGTTAGACGCCTTCAATTACCTGTGAAGCCTATGACATATGATCTGATTGTTTCTACTCCCACCGGTATACAACTTAGAATTGCTAAGGTGTGTAACGAATGTTCTATACTCATAGAAGGTAGACGCTTTCTTGTCGATCTTGTTTGTTTACCTTTGAAGGATCTGGACGTGATTCTGGGGATGGACTGGTTATCGACAAATCGAGTCTTGGTGGACTGTCACAACAAGACCGTGATATTTCCATCAGAAAATCTAAATTTTGACAACCTCAAGACCTATGTATTGCAAGGTAAAAGTCAATTGTTTGCTTTATTCACTCTTTACAAAGAAGATGGTGAACCTAAAGCAATCGAGATGCCGGTTGTTTCTGAATTTCCTGAAGTATTTCCTGAAGATGTCTCAAGTTTACCTCCAGAACTTGAGGTAGAATTCTCCATTGATTTAATTCCAGGAGCAGAACCAGTGTCTAAAGCTCCATACCGTATGGCACCAATTGAACTGGCAGAACTGAAGAAACAAATTGAAGAGTTGCTGGAGAAGCATTTCATCAGACCGAGTGTGTCACCATGGGGAGCGCCAGTATTGCTCGTCAAGAAGAAAGATGGAAGCATGAGGTTATGCGTAGATTATCGTCAACTGAATAAATTGACAGTGAAGAATAGATATCCTTTGCCCAGAATTGATGATCTGATAGATCAATTGAGAGGTGCTGCAGTGTTTTCCAAGATTGATCTACGATCGGGGTATCATCAGATTCGTGTCAAGTCTGAGGATATTCCAAAGACAGCCTTTAGAACACGATATGGTCATTACGAGTACCTTGTGATGCCCTTCGGAGTGACCAATGCCCCAGCCGTATTCATGGATTACATGAATCGAGTATTTCATCCCTACTTGGATCAATTTGTCATCATTTTCATAGATGATATTCTGATCTATTCAAAAACTGCAGAGGAACATGAAAAGCATCTTCGAGTGGTATTTCAGATTTTGAAGGAGAAGCAGTTGTATGCAAAGTTATCAAAATGTGAATTCTGGTTGAAAGAGGTAAAATTCCTAGGCCATGTAATCTCAAACGAAGGAGTATCTGTGGATCCTTCTAAAATAGAAGCTGTGGTAAACTGGGAGAGACCTACTTCAGTCACTGAGATACGAAGTTTCCTGGGATTGGCTGGTTATTATCGGAGATTCATTGAAGGGTTTTCTCAAATTGCCCTACCAATGACTCGGCTAACCCGGAAGAATCAACCTTTTTCTTGGACGCCAGAATGTGAGAAAAGTTTCCAAGAACTGAAGTTGAAGCTTACATCTGCTCCAGTCTTAACCTTACCTAACCCATAAGAAAATTTCATGGTTTATTGTGATGCTTCCAAAATGGGCTTAGGATGTGTTTTGATGCAGCAACGAAAGGTGGTTGCCTATGCTTCTAGACAGTTGAGACCACATGAGATGAACTATCCGACGCATGATCTAGAATTGGCAGCAGTGGTATTTGCTCTGAAAATCTGGAGACACCATTTGTATGGAGTCAGGTTTGAAGTGTTCAGTGACCACAAGAGCTTGAAGTATTTGTTCGATCAAAAAGAATTAAACATGAGGCAGCGAAGGTGGATGGAATTTCTTAAAGATTATGAATTTGATTTGAAATACCATCCAGGAAAAGCAAATGTGGTGGCAGATGCACTAAGCCGAAAGTCCATTCATATGGCATTTTTGATGATAAAAGAAATAGAGATCATAGAACAGTTCAGAGACATGAACTTTGGTGTAGGGATAAAATCTTCAAGGAGTATGACTTTGGGGACTTTGAAAATAACCAATGATTTCCTGAAACTGTTAGGTGAAAGACAAAAAGAAGATTTGCCATTACAGGAGTTGAGAGAATTACAGGCGAATGGAAAAGATATGGGACTACAAGAAGGATCAGATGGAATTTGGAGGATCAGGAATAGAATTTGTGTACCAGATGATGTTGATCTGAGAAGGACGATTCTAGAAGAAGCGCATAAAAGTATGTTGAGCATTCATCCTGGATCAACTAAGATGTATCAAGATCTGAGGAAAAGCTTTTGGTGGCCAAGGATGAAGAAAGAGATAGTTGAATATGTGGCTTCATGTCTGGTGTGTCAAAAAGCCAAGGTAGAACACCAGAAGCCATCTGGTGAACTGCAACCATTAGAGATTCCTGTCTGGAAATGGGATGACATCTCAATGGACTTTGTGTCGGGGTTACCAAGAACACGTTTAGGGAATGATGCAATCTGGGTTATTGTAGACAGATTGACAAAGTCTGCTCACTTTCTCCCAATGAATATGAAGAACTCTTTACAAAAGTTGGCACAGTTATATGTGAAGGAGATCGTAAGACTACATGGTGTACCATCAAGTATTGTGTCAGATAGAGATCCAAGATTCACTTCCCGATTCTGGGGAAGCTTGCATCAGGAATTGGGTTCAAAGCTTCGATTGAGTTCAGCTTATCATCCCCAAACAGATGGACAGTCAGAACGTACCATACAAAGTTTGGAAGACTTACTGCGATCTTGTGTGGTTGAACATGGTGGTAGTTGGGAGAAGTTTCTTCCATTGATTGAATTCACGTATAATAATAGCTACCACAGCAGTATTGGTATGGCTCCATTCGAAGCATTGTATGGTAGGAAGTGTCGAACGCCACTTTGTTGGTTAGAAACTGGTGAAAGTTTGGCGTTAGGACCTGAAATTGTGCAGCAGACTACTGAACAGATAGAAATGATCAGAGAAAAGATGAAGGCATCTCAGGACAGACAGAAGCAGTATTATGATAAGAGGAGGAAACCACTTGAATTCCAAGTTGGTGAACATGTATTTTTGAAGGTTTCACCTCACAAGGGGATTGGTCGAGCATTGAAGAGTAAGAAATTGAGTCCGAGATTCATTGGACCATATGAGATCCTAAAGAGGGTTGGTACAGTGGCATATCAGATTGCACTTCCCCCTCACCTGGCAAATCTGCATAATGTATTTCATGTATCACAGCTAAGGAAGTACGTACAAGATCCCAACCATGTGATTGCTGCCGATGATATTGAAGTTAGAGAAAATCTGACCATCTCCACAGAACCTACACAGATTCTAGAAAGATCGAATAAACGCTTGAGGAACAAGAATGTACCACTGGTAAAAGTTGCATGGAAACAAGGAACTGATGTAACTCTGACTTGGGAGCGTGAAGATGCTATGAGGACACAGTATCCAGAATTGTTTCACTGAGGAGTGCGTAATGATTAAATTTCGAGGACGAAATTTTTATTAGGGTGGGAGAATTGTAACATCCTAAAAATTTTATTCTCATGTATAATCATTTTGATTTAGACTATCAATGATATTATCCATTTTATCTCAACTTTCTACATAAATTTTTGGTTAGGACAACATCTTCAATTTAACCTTTTACCATGGTAAATAATTTTAACTTTATACCTTTGGTAAAAGTTAATCAAATAATTTATTACCTATTTCCTTAGTTATTAATTTCCTTGGCTTTTCCAATTACTCTCATCAAATTGCCACATACTCCACTCAAAATGCGTCATCTTGTACACATTTTAATTGTTAGTTAGAGTCTGAATTTGGAAATGTGTCCAACTACAAAGTTGTTCCTCTTTTTCTTATCTTTCCAACAAGACCAAATTTGTTAAATTCCATTAAGATATGAGAGAGATATGTCCAAAATACCGAAACAGTGTCAGAATTGATATTTTATTTTAATCATATCATCTTGTACATATTTTAATACCTTGTTAGAGTCCGAATTTGAAAAAGTCGTAAACTACAAAGTTGTTCCTCGTTGTCTTAGATTTCCAACAAGACCACATTTGTTAAAATCCATTAAGATATGAGAGAGATATGCCTAAAATACCAAAACAGTGTCAGAATTGATATTTACTTCAATCAAACAAACTACATTATGTAGGCTGCGGAAATGGTCAACAATCCAGCTCATTTTTCTCACCTAAAACCTCCATTATCACCATAATTCATGCACCTAACATCCCACTACAATCCCATTATGAAAATCTTGTCCCCCACTTGTCATTTACATCATTAAATCAACACTACATCTTGTTCCCAAGTCTGAATTCTTAGAACAAGCTAAAGTTAGTGAAGTCTCTCTCTTATTTTCTTTCACTTTCTCCATCAATTTCACTCTTGATCTGAAGCTAGGACAATAACACAACACTTTCAACCACTTTAGGAACCTCCATTAAGGTAAGAGGGGACAGGGTTGTGAATATTTGTGAAATGGGTAGAATTGTATGCTGATTCTAGGATTCCAGAATTTATTCGTAACTTGTTGCTCATTTTTGATATTGAAAACGTGTGAATTTGACTCTGACTTCTTCATAAAAGTTGTAGATATTTTTGATATCTGAATTTTGAGACCTGAATCAAGTAATTTGAATAAGTATAGCAAAAGTTATAGCCAAAATACTACAGCATGTTCGTGTGAAAGATTTATCCTTTGTTTTGTGTATATATTGATTTACTGGGAACTGTACGTGCATAATCAGCCTTGGATGTCTTCATGAAAGTTGTAGATAATTAAGTTGTGGATCTTTAGAAAGTGGTTTCACATTAAAATAATTTTTGTAGCTCAAGTTATGCTCATAATACTGAAGTATGTACAAGCTGTAAATCTGTGAACTTAAAATCCGTATCTTATTGTTAAAATTGGGCATTTTGTAGTAAGAATTAGTGATCAGTGTCTTCATGAAAGTTGTAAATCTTTTTGTTATGTGAATTTTGAGACCTGAACCGATTGATTTGAGTATGTGTAGCAAAAGTTATAGCCAAAATACTACTGTATATCCGAGTGAAAGATTTGCTTCATGTTTAGTGTATATTTTGATATGCTGGGAATTATACATGCATAATCAGCCTTGGATGTCTTCATGAAAGTTGTAGATAATTACGTTGTGGATTTTTAGAAAGTGGTTTCACATCAAAATAATTTTTGTAGTTCAAGTTATGCTCAAATTACTGAAGTATGTGCAAGCTGAAATTCTGAAATTCTGAAATTCTGGAATTTTGGAAATCCGAATCTTGTTTTCAATACTGGGAATTTTGTGGTATGAATTAGTTGTTTGAGTCTTCATGAAAGTTGTAGATAATTATGTTAAGAGTATTTTAGAACTGGTTTCATGCAAAAATCATTTTTGTAACTCCAGAAACACTAAAATTACTAATATATGTACGTTTTGAAAAACTCACCTTGAGACAGTGTGGTATTTCGTGAATAAGTAATATTTCTGTTCGGAATTTGAAACTGTGTTCTTCATGAAAGTTGTAGATAATTGTATTATTAAGCTATAGAAAGTGGAATCACCTAAGAAGGAGTTGATTTGCCCATGTTATGACTGTTTTGCTAATGTATGTTGCTGTTGGGGATGCTGAAAGTCACTTAGAATGGCTATTTTGAAAGAAAATGATATTTTCTCTATGTATAAAAATTATTTATTAAATTATTGAGTGATTATGAATTATTATAAATGTTGTTGAGTATCACACAGTTTGTATATTGTGATGGTGAATAATTATGAATGACATAATTAATATATATGTGCATGAATGCCTTGTGGTTATTGACATATGTGGTTGAAATAGTAAATCCATGATTTTGTGAATTATTATGTGTATTGTGTTCCTTGAGGACTTGTAGTATCCAAGAGGTTTTGGAAATGTGGATATCATGGTATGTTAAAAGAATTAAAGGCATTCATACATCATAAGCATTCGGACGCACCATGGAATTTAGGGGTTCCATGATTGCCTATCCTGGTGGGGGGTTACTCTATGATGAGTTAAGCCCTATTATGTTATGTGCCATGGAGTGTAGGGATTCATGGTTTATGCAGAAGTCCTACTTATGATATTGTGTACTTCGGTACTTAAGCGCCATGAAGTATAGGGATTCATGGTATATGCTAAAGCCCTATTTGTGTCTCTATGAGACTTTTACTGCAGTATTCCCACCAAGACCAAATGGATCCAGCATGACATCATTTGACTAATTAAAGATCTATTAATGGACTTGTTTGGCATATTCATCATATCATTATGAATTGTTGATTGTGTTTGTGCAATTTTATCTATTTTATATTTATTCTATATTCTGTCTCACTCTTACATTAATTTTTACAGTGAATGACACGCAGAATGCAGAGTGATGTCATGATGGATGTCTATTTGTTTTATTACCTGAACTTTGAATTTATGGGTTGTAATAAATATAATATGTCATGTACCATTATCTTCACAATCGTTTCCGCTACTTAAATATTTTCTTGAATTTAATTATTCACGACTAGTATGTATGATAATTTTTCCGCTGTTATTAATTGTTATATAAACTCTGAATTAAACTTATAATTTTTAAAATGATCTTTCGAAAAAGCGAAAAATTTACTCGAAAATTTTAATCCACGTTTCGGGGCGTTACAATTCTAATCGGTATAGTTACAGTGGTTAGGTCTTCCTTGATTTCCACTCCATCATCAGGCATTGTGTGGTTGGGATCATATAGACATTTCCTTAGTTGAGACACGTGAAACACATTGTGCAATCGGGATAAATGAGTCGGTAATGCTATTCGGTATGCCATGGAGCCGACTCATTCCAACACCTCATAAGGCCCAATGTATCGGGGGCTCAACTTCCCACCTTTCAAGGCTCGCTCGACCCCTTTACTCGGTGAAGTCTTCAAAAACACTCTATCTCCGACTGAAAACTCTAATGGTTTGGTTCGTTTGTCATGGTAGCTCTTCTACCTATCCTGAGATGCCTTCATCCTTTCCCTTATCACTCGGATCTGTTCTGATGTTTGCTTTACAATTTCTGGCCCCAATAGCAGACTCTCACCTGTTTTCGACCAGCAGAGTGGGGTTCGGCACCTTCGACCATAAAGTGCTTCGTAGGGTGCCATACCGATACTGTTGTGGTGGCTATTGTTGTATGTAAACTCGATCAGGGGAAGGTACTACTCCCAATTCCCACCGTGCTCCAACACACACGCCCTTAGCAAGTCCTCCAGGCTTTGAATCGTTCACTCGGATTGTCCATCCGATTGGGGTGGTAAGCGGAACTTAGCCAAAGTTTCATACCCATTTCCTTGTGCAGGCTGGTCCAAAACCGGGATGTGAACCTAGGATCCCTATCCGATGCGATAGAAGTCGGCACTCCATGGAGTCGGACAATTTTGCGTACGTAAATCTGGGCCAACTTATACAGTGGGTATCTCATATTCACAGGTAGGAAGTGTGCACCCTTCGTCAGTCGGTCGACAATGACCCAAATCGCATCATGGCCCGCTCGGTTTTTTGGCAATCCCATGACAAAGTCCATGGCAATTAAGTCCCATTTCCACACGGGAATCTCCAGGGGTTGTAATGCACCATATGGCTTCTGGTGCTCAACTTTCGATTTCTGACAGGTAATACACCGAGCCACGTATTCTGCCACATTCCTCTTTAATCTGGGCCACCAAAATTGTGCTCTTAGATCATGGTACATTTTCATGGTACCCGGGTGGATACTTAGCAAGCTCTTGTGAGCTTCATCAAGCACCATACTTCTCAATTCTCCTATACCCGGTACATATATCCTGTTTCTCACTCGGAAGATTCCATCCGATTCCTCGGTCAAGGACAAGTCCTTCCCTTTGGCCTGAGTTTCCTTCATCTCAGCCAAGTAGGAATCTGACTGCTGCTGCTCGTACACGGATTTCAGGAATTCATTGGCGATTCTCAACGTACCGATTGTTATTTTCCGAGAGGAGGGGATGTCAACATGTAAGTTCATGTCTCGGAACTGTTCCAATAACTCCACTTCCCTTACCATCATCACTGCTATATGGAGAGATTTCTGACTCAACGCGTCGGCAACAACGTTTGCCTTACCCGGGTGGTACTTTAGCTCGAAATCATAATCTTTTAAAAATTCCATCCATCTCTTTTGCCTCATATTTAGCTCCTTTTGGTCGAATAAGTATTTGAGGCTCTTGTGATCACTGTATACTTCAAATCTGGCCCCAAACAAATAATGCCTCCAGATCTTCAATGCGAAGACTACAGCTGCCAGCTTCAAGTCGTGGGTCGGGTAATGCTGTTCGTGGGGTCTCAATTGCCGAGAGGCATACGCTATCACTCGGTCTTTCTACATTAGCACGCATCCTAATCCGAGTGCTGATGCATCACAATAAACCACGAAGCTCTCTTGTAAGTCAGGTAATGCCAATACTGGAGCAGTTGTCAACTTGTCTTTCAGCTCTCGGAAACTGCTCTCGCACTCGGAGCTCCATGCGAAGGGAACGTCTTTCCGAGTCAATTTAGTCAGTGGCAAAGCTAGCTTAGAAAAACCTTCAATGAATTTCCTATAATAACCAGCCAGGCCCATAAAGCTCCTTATCCGAGACCGACTTGGGTCTCTCCCACGCCATTATAGCTGCCACTTTCGAAGGGTCCACCGAGACACCTTCCTCGGAAATCACATGCCCGAGGAAGTGGATCTTATCCATCCAGAAATCGCACTACCGAGCAGAGACTTAAAGAGTTGGGTATCAGATTTAATTGATTTACCGAGTGGACAGCCGAGTGAAATAAGTCAGCTTTGAGGGAATTCACCGAGTGAGAACTATTTAGGAATTGAGTCGGTGTTTTAAGGAATTTCCCAGTAAGAACTGATCGGCTATTGACTCGAATTTAGGATAAATAGCCGAGTGGTAGATTATGTGGGTATGAGTCGGCTCTGACTGACTTAATTGAATGAAAATGGGTCGGTTTAAACTCATATGCCAAGAGGGAAGCCGAGTGTGAGATGACTCAGACTTGAGTGATGATGCCAAGTAGACAGATTGAGAGTTGACTCGGTTTTGCTGAGTGAAAAACTGAGTGAAGAATGGCTTGTGCCGAGTGAAAACTGAGTGAGAAGGACTCGGATTTCCTTCTTTTCACGTTACTGACAATTTCCAGTTAGCATGGGTAGGATTCCAGTCAGCTTAGAGGCTAACCGAGTGAATTCCAGTCGGTTTTCAGTGCCAGGAGTAACTTTTTGACTCCAATCTTGTCTCTTGCGCATAGTTTAATATATCTAAACCCATTATGCACCCCTAGTATGTAGGACGGCCAGAAGTGGACCATTATAAGCCCACTTTCTTATTTTTAATCCTCCATTATCTCTACTAACAGCACTAAAAATCCACTTATGGGAAAGTTGTTCCCCACTTATCATTACATTATTAACACTACCTCTGTTGAGAACCCTTAGAACCAAGATAGTGAATATCTTCTTTCAATTTCTTCCTCAATACTCCTTCGAACAGAAGCCAGGACAGCAAGAGGCCATTTTCAGTCGGTAAACCAAGTAAGAGGGGACAGGGTTGTGAATATTTATGAAATGGGTAGAGTTGTATGCTGTTCTAGGATTCCAGTTTTAATTTCATATCTTGTTGCTTAATTTTGAAGCTGAAAACATATGAATTTGACTCTGACTTCTTCATGAAAGTTGTAAATCATTTTGTTATGTGAATTTTGAGACCTGATTCAACTGATTTGGATATGTATAGCAAACGTTATAGCCAAAATACTACAGCATGACCGAGTGAAATGTTTAAGCTATGTTCTGTGCATATTTTGACATTCTGGGAATTATACATGCATAATCAGCCTTTAATGTCTTCATGAAAGTTGTAGATATTCATGTTAGGGATCTATAGAAAGTGGTTTCAAGTTAAAAAGATGCTTTTAACTCTAGATATGCTCAAAATACAGAAGTATGTTCATGATGAAAATCTGTTAACTATGAAATTCGAATCTTATTTTCAAAACTGGGAATTTTGTGGTGTGAATTAATGGTTTATGTCTTCATGAAAGTTGTAGATAATTATGTTAAGAGTAATTTAAAACTGGTTTCATGTTAAAATCATTTTTATAGCTCCAGAAACGTTGAAAATACTAATATATGTACGTTTTGAAAACTCACCTGGAGGCAGTGTTGTATTTTATGGATAAATGGTATTTCTGCTTAGAATTTGAATTTATGATCTTCATGAAATTTGTAGATAATTGTGTTATGAGTAATTTAGGATTGGTCTCATGTCAAAACTATTTTTGTAACTCCAAAAACGTTGAAAATACTAATATATGTACCTTTTGAAAACTCACCTGGAGGCAGTGTTGTATTTTGTGGATAAATGGTATTTCGGCTTAGAATTTGAGTTTATGATCTTCATGAAAGTTGTGGATATTTGTGTTAAGAGTAATTTAGAACTGGTTTCACGCAAAAATCATTTTTTTAGCTCCAGAAATGTTCAAATTACTAATATATGTACGTTTTGAAAACTCACCTTGAGGCAGTGTGGTATTTCGTGGATAAGTGATATTTTGGTTTGGAATTTGAAATTGTGTTCTGCATGAAAGTTGTAGACAATTATGTTATTAAACTACAGAAAGTGGAATCACCTAAAAAGGATTTGATTTGCCCATGTTATGGCTGTTTTACTAACGTATGTTGCTGTTGGGAATACTGAAACTCACTTATAAAGGCTATTATGAATGAAAATGATATTTTCTCTATGGGTAATAATTTATTATTGAATTCTTGAGTGATTATGAATTATTATGAATGCTGTTGAGTATCATACAGTTTGTATATTGTGGTGGTGAATAATTATGAATAACGAAATTAATTTATATGTACATGAATGCCTTGTGGTTATTGACATATGTGGTTGAAACAGTAAATCCATGATTTTGTGAATTATTATGTGTATTGTGTCCCTTGAGGACTTGTATTTTCCAAGAGGTTTTGGAAATGTGGATATCATGGTATGTTAAATGATAAAGAGAATTAAAGGCATTCATGCATCATAAGCATTTGGACGCACCATGGAATTTAGGGGTTCCATGATTGCCTACCCTGGTGGGGGTTACTCTATGATGAGTTTAAGCCCTATTTTCACAAGAACCATGGAAGTGTAGGGATCCATGGTTGTGCAAATTCCTACTGGTATACTTATTTGTGCAGGAGCCATGAAAGTGTAGGGATTCATGGTTATGCTAATTCCTACTTGTGCACTCAATTTCGCAGGAGCCATGAAAGTGTAGGGATTCATGGTTATGCTAATTCCTACTGGAGTCTCTATGAGACTTTTTACTGCAGTATTCCCACCAAACCAAATGGATCCAGCATGACATCATTGACTAATTAAAGACTCATTAAATATAAATGAACTCGTCTGGCATATCCATCATATCATTATGATTTGTTGATTGTGTTTGTGCAATTTTATCTATTTTATACTTATTCTATATTTTGTCTCACTCTTACATTAATTTTTACAGTGTATGCCACCCAGAATGAAGAGTGATGCTATGGTTGATGCCTATGTGAATTATTGCTTGGATTTCAAATTTATTCTAATTTTTATGATTTGTAATAAATACAATGGGTTATGTACTGTTATTTTTAAAATCGTTTCCGCTACGTAATTATTCCTTGAATTTTATTATTCACGACTAGTATGCATGATAATATTCCGCTATTATCGACTTTTATGTGAACTCTGATTTTAATTCATGAATTTTAAAATGATCTTTTAAAAACACGAAAAATTTATTTAGAAAATTATACGGGATGTCACATTGGTGGTATCAGAGCATTTTCAAAAATTCAGGACCAATTACTATGACATGTATTGATTCTTGATATACTATATGAATTGTTTGATTAATTGTTTGATAATATGTTACGTATGTGCTATATGACTTATGCCTGACTGATAAATTACAAAATGATTTGTTTGATTACTGTTGGTAATATGATAAATGTGTTATACAATTTATTGCTTAACTAATAAACTGTAGAATACTTATAGTTATGTTATAATACAATATATTTTCCCTTAGAATTAGTATAAACCAAACTACAAATATAGGATGGCAAGAAACAACAACAACAACAACAACGATATGGCAGCTGCTTTCAACCGCTTGGCAGAAGGCATAGAAAGACAAAACCAACCAAGGAGCACTGGAGGACTCCATGGGTTAGATCACTTCCTGAAAAGAAAACCTTCACAATTCAAAGGGGGTTATAATCCAGAAGGAGCGTATCTCTGGGCCAAGGAAATGGAGCGCATCTTTCGAGCATTGCCCTGCACAGAATACGAAAAGGTGGAGTATGCCACCTATATGTTGATGGAAGAGGCAGAAAACTGGTGGATTCATGCCAGAATCCGTATGATCGAGGCTGACAGACCCTTGAACTGGGTCAACTTCAAAGACTGTTTCCTAGAGAAATATTTTCCAGCAAGTGTGAAAAGCTGTAAAGAGATGGAATTTATGGAGCTGAAACAAGGCTCAATGTCTGTTGGAGAATATGCTGCAAAGTTTAAAGAACTATCTCTCTTTTACCCTCTTTTTCAACAGGCTGGTGCCGAAGAATCAAAATGTGTTAAATTTGAGAACGGGCTGAATCTGGAAATCAAAGAGGCGATAGGGTACCAAAAAATTTGGAGTTTTCCTATTCTGATCAACAAATGCAGAATTTTTGAAGAAAATCACTAAGCCAGACTGGCACATGAAAAGGCCAATAGACAACTGAAACCTCAGTCAGTTGATTTCAAAAGAAGAGGATCGTTCTATCAAAGTCGTTTCAAGGGAGGATCATTATCATCATCTTCTGAAAGACGTAACAATATGAGATGTCTAAAGTGCAGAGGTAACCATCACATACGTGATTGCAATAGACGTCTTGAAGATGTCACTTGCTATCGTTGTAATCAGAAAGGTCACATCAGTCCAAATTGCCCTCAGAACCGTCAAAATGACAGCAACACTATGAATAATCAAAGAGGCTCTAACTATCAAGGAGGTCATGGAGAAAATACGCGAGCTGCTCAACCTCAAAGATAGAAAAGGGAGTCAACAGACCAGAGGTTACAGCCAACAACTGGGAGAGTCTTTGCCATTAGCGGTTCAGAGGCAGACCAAGCTGATGACCTCGTGCAAAGTAAGTGTGAGATCAATGGTACAATCTTATCTGTGTTATTTGATTCTGGTGCTACACATTCATTTATTTCTGATGAGTGTGTTGGACGTCTTCAATTACCTGTGAATCCTATGAGATATGATCTGATTGTTTCCACTCCCACCGGTACACAACTTAGGACTACTAAGGTGTGTAACGATTGTTCTGTACTCATAGAAGGTAAAAACTTTCTTGTTGATCTTGTTTGTTTACCTTTGAAGGATCTAGAAGTGATTCTAGGGATGAACTGGTTATCAGCGAATCGAGTCTTGGGGGATTGTCATAACAAGACCGTGATATTTCCATCAGAAGAAAATCTTATTTCTGACAACCTCAAGGTCTTTACCTTACAAGATGAAATTCAATTATTTGCCTTGTTTACTCTTTCCAAAGGAGATGGTGAATCTAAAGCAATCGAGATGCCAGTTGTTTCTGAATTCCCTGAAGTATTTCCTGAGGATGTCTCAAGTTTACCTCCAGAACGCGAGATAGAATTCTCAATTGATTTAATTCCAGGAGCAGAACTAGTATCTAAGGCCCCATATCGTATGTCACCTATTGAACTGGCAGAACTGAAGAAGCAAATTGAGGAGTTGTTGGAGAAACATTTCATCAGGCTTAGTGTGTTACCATGGGGAACGCCAGTATTACTTGTCAAGAAGAAAGATGGAAGCATGAGATTGTGTGTAGATTATCGTCAATTGAACAAATTAACGGTGAAGAATAGATATCCTTTGCCCAGAATTGATGATTTGATAGATCAATTGAGAGGTGCTACTGTATTTTCCAAGATTGATCTACGATTGGGTTATCATCAAATTCGTGTCAAGTCTGAGGATATTCCAAAGACAGCTTTTAGAACACGCTATGGCCATTACGAGTATCTTGTGATGCCCTTCAGAGTAACCAATGCCCCAGCTGTATTCATGGATTACATGAATCGAGTGTTCTATTCATACTTAGATCAGTTTGTTATTATCTTCATTGATGACATTCTGATTTATTCTAAGACGTGGGAAGAACATGAAAAGCATCTTCGAGTGGTATTACAGATTCTGAAAGAGAAGCAGTTGTATGCCAAGTTGTCTAAATGTGAATTCTAGTTGAAGGAGGTAAAGTTTCTAGGCCATGTAATCTCAAGCGAAGGCGTGTCTGTAGACCCTTCTAAAATTAAAGCTATAACGAACTGGGAGAGACCTACTTCAGTCACTGAGATACGAAGCTTCCTGGGATTAGCTGGTTATTATTGGAGATTCATTGAGGGTTTTCTCAAATTGCCCTACCAATGGCTCGTCTAACCCGGAAGAATCAACCTTTTGATTGGACGCCAGAATGTGAGAGAAGTTTCCAGGAACTAAAAATGAAGCTTACATCTGCTCCAGTCTTAACCTTGCCTGACCCACAAGAAGACTTTGTGGTTTATTGTGATGCTTCTAAGATGGGCTTAGGTTGTGTCTTGATGCAGCAACGAAGAGTGGTTGCCTATGCTTCTAGGCAGTTGAGACCACATGAAATGAACTATCCAATGCATGATCTAGAATTGGCAGCAGTGGTATTTACTCTGAAAATCTGGAGACACCATTTGTATGGAGTCAAGTTTGAAGTGTTCAGTGACCACAAGAGCTTGAAGTATTTGTTCGATCAAAAGGAATTAAACATGAGGCAGCGAAGATGGATGGAGTTTCTTAAAGATTATGATTTTGATTTGAAGTACCATCCAGGAAAAGCAAATGTGGTGGCAGATGCACTTAGCTGAAAGTCCATTCATATGGCATCTTTGATGGTAAAAGAGATGGAGATGATAGAACAGTTCAGAGATATGAACTTGGGTATGGAGTTGAAATCTTCAAAAAGTATGACTTTGGGAACTTTGAAAATAACCAATGATTTTCTAAAGCTGATAGGTGAAATACAGATAGAGGACTTGCAACTACAGGAGTTGAGAGAGTTGCAGGCGAATGGAAAAGGATATGGGATTACAAGAAGGATTAGATGGAATTTGGAGAATCAGAAGAAGAATTTGTGTACCAGATAATGTTGATCTGAGAAGGACAATTCTAGAAGAAGCACATAAAAGTATGTTGAGCATTCATCTTGGATCAACTAAGATGTATCAAGACCTGAAGAAAAGCTTTTGGTGGCCAAGGATGAAGAAAGAAATAGCCGAATATATGTCTTCATGTCTGGTGTGTCAAAAAGCCAAAGTGGAACATCAAAAGCCATCTGGTGAACTACAACCATTGGAGATTCCTGTCTGGAAATGGGATGACATTTCAATGGACTTTGTGTCAGGATTACCAAGGACTCGTTCAGGAAACGATGAAATTTGGGTTATTGTAGACAGATTGACTAAGTCAGCTCACTTCCTTCCAATGAATATGAAGAATTCTCTACAAAAGTTGGCACAATTATATGTGAAAGAGATCGTGAGACTTCATGGTGTACCATCTAGTATTGTGTCAGATAGAGATCCAAGGTTCACTTCCCGATTCTGGGGAAGCTTGCATCCGGAGTTGGGTTTGACACTTCGATTAAGTTCATCTTATCATCCCAAAACAGATGGACAGTCAGAGCGTACCATACAAAGTTTGGAAGACTTACTGCGATCTTGTGTACTTGAACATGGTGGTAGTTGGGAGCAGTTTCTTCCACTGATTAAATTCACGTATAACAACAGTTACCATAGCAGTATTGATATGGCTCCATTTGAGGCATTGTATGGTAGAAAGTGTCGAACGCCCCTTTGTTGGTTAGAAATTGGTGAAAGTTTAGCGTTAGGACCTGAAATTGTGCAACAGACTACTGAACAAATAGAAATAATCAGAGAAAAGATGAAGGCATCCCAAGATAGACAAAAGCACTATTATGATAAGAGGAGGAAACCACTTGAATTCCAAGTCGGTGAGCATGTATTTTTGAAGGTTTCACCTCACAAGGGGATTGGCCGAGCATTAAAGAGTAAGAAGTTGAGTCCAAGGTTCATTGGACCATATGAGATCCTAAAGAGGATTGGTACAGTGGCGTATCAGATTGCACTTTCTCCTCACCTAGCAAATTTGCACAATGTGTTTCATGTATCACAGCTGAGGAAGTATGTACAAGACCCCACTCATGTGATTGCTGCTGATGATGTTGAAGTTAGAGAAAATCTAACCATCTCTACAGAACCCACACAGATCATAGAAAGGTCGATTAAATGCCTGAGAAACAAGAATGTACCATTGGTGAAGGTTGCATGGAAACAAGGAAATGATGTAACTCTGACTTAGGAGCGTGAAGATGCTATGAGGACACAGTATCCAGAATTGTTTCACTGAAAAGTGCGTTATGTTAAATTTCGAGGACGAAATTTTTATTAGGGTGGGAGAAATGTAACATCCTACTTTTAGTAATAGCTCTATTTTGTAAATTTTGAAGGATGGAAGATCTGTTAGTGTTAATCAATGAATAAAACAATCTATGGATGGTTTATAATACTCCAAAAATTTTATTTTTAGGTTTAATTATAGAATTTATATAGATCTTTGTTGATAAGATCCATTTTCCGAGTGAAATATGCCTTAGAAAGGACTGTCTGAGTGAAAAAAGGACTCTGTTCCGAGTGAAGAATGAAAATTTCGAGTGACTAAGAGAAATTCTGAGTGAAAAATGGAAATACCGAGTGAAGGTTGTGTTTTCTGAGTGGAACATGACCGAGAGGGTTTATTCCGAGTGGAATTCTTGCCCCAGAGACACTTGTGTGTGAAGTGGACTGACAGAACCACTTCTGGGTGAAAGAATCCGAGTGACTCACCTTGGAGTGACTCACTGCAGAGTCAAACACCTCAGAAAGACTCATTTCCGAGTCAAGTACTCTCCAAAGACTCGTTTCCGAATCAAATGCTTCTAAATGACTAGTTTCCGAGTCAATCATAGTCAGACGTTGCAATTCTGACTGAAAGTTCACTGAGTGCCTTCATTTCCGAGTGAAGTACAAAGGAAAATGTGATTCCGAGTGTCAGAATTCCGACTGAGTGAACTGGAATAACTTTGTGTGAATGAAGAAGAGAAGTTAGTCTTGGGGATGAGATGCCGAGTGGAAACTGGTCAGCTAATGTGTCAATCCAGAATAAGATTTTGAATGAGTGAAGAATTGTGGGGGGAGAATCGGTTTCTAAAAGTTTTACCGAATGGAACTGTGTGTGTGGAGACTCGGGTTTGAAATGAGGAACCGAGTGTTGAAGACTGAGTGAATAGGGGACTCGGTTTAGATTATTTTGCCGAGGGAAGAATGATTGAATGATGATCAATAAAGATTATTTTACTGAGTGACAAATTTGAGTGCATGTGTCAGTTTCAGAAGAGTTCTACCGAGTAGAGACTTAAAGAGTTGGGTATCGGATTTAATTGATTTACCGAGTGGACAGCCGAGTGAAATAAGTCAGCTTTGAGGGAATTCACCGAGTGAGAAGTATTTAGGAATTGAGTCGGTGTTGTAAGGAATTTCCCAGTAAGAACCGATTGGCTATTGACTCGAATTTAGGATAAATAGCCGAGTGGTAGATTATGTGGGTATGAGTTGGCTCTGACTGACTTAATTGAATGAAAATGGGTCGGTTTAAACCCTTATGCCAAGAGGGAAGCCGAGTGTGAGATAACTCGGACTTGAGTGATGATGCCAAGTAGACAGATTGAGAGTTGACTCGGTTTTGTTGAGTGAAAAACTGAGTGAAGAATGGCTCGTGCCGAGTGAAAACTGAGTGAGAAGGACTCGGATTTCCTTCTTTTCACGTTACTGACAATTTCCAGTCAGCATGGGTAGGATTCCAGTCGGCTTAGAGGCTAACCGAGTGAATTCCAGTTGATTTTCAGTGCCAGGAGTAACTTTTTGACTCCAATCTTGTCTCTTGCGCATAGTTTAATATATCTAAACCCATTATGCACCCCTAGTATGTTGGACGGCCAGAAGTGGACCATTATAAGCCCACTTTCTTATTTTTAATCCTCCATTATCTCCACTAACAGCACTAAAAATCCACTTATAGGAAAGTTGTTCCCCACTTATCATTACATTATTAACACTACCTCTGTTGAGAACCCTTAGAACCAAGTTAGTGAATATCTTCTTTCAATTTCTTCCTCAATACTCCTTCGAACAGAAGCCAGGACAGCAAAAGGCCATTTTCAGTCGGCAAACCAAGTAAGAGGGGACAGGGTTGTGAATATTTATGAAATGGGTAGAGTTGTATGCTGTTCTAGGATTCTAGTTTTAATTTCGTATCTTGTTGCTTAATTTTGAAGCTGAAAACGTATGAATTTGACTCTGACTTCTTTATAAAAGTTGTAGATCGTTTTGTTATGAGAATTTTGAGACCTGATTCAACTGATTTGGATATGTATAACAAAATTTATAGCCAAAATACTACAGCATGACCGAGTGAAATGTTTAAGCTATGTTCTGTGCATATTTTGACATTATGGGAATTATACATGCATAATCAGCCTTTAATGTCTTTATGAAAGTTGTAGATATTCATGTTAGGGATCTATAGAAAGTGGTTTCAAGTTAAAAAGATGCTTGTAACTCTAGATATGCTCAAAATACAGAAGTATGTTCATGATGAAAATCTGTTAACTATGAAATCCGAATCTTATTTTCCAAACTGGGAATTTTGTGTTGTGAATTAATGGTTTGTGTCTTCATGAAAGTTGTAGATAATTAGGTTAAGAGTAATTTAAAACTAGTTTCATGTTAAAATCATTTTTATAGCTCCAGAAACGTTGAAAATACTAATATATGTACATTTTGAAAACTCACCTGGAGGCAGTGTTGTATTTTGTGGATAAATGGTAATTATGCTTAGAATTTGAATTTATAATCTTCATGCAATTTGTAGATAATTGTGTTATGAGTAATTTAGGATTGGTCTCATGTCAAAACTATTTTTGTAACTCTAGAAACGTTGAAAATACTAATATATGTACGTTTTGAAAACTCACCTGGAGGCAGTGTTGTATTTTGTGGATAAATGGTATTTCTACTTAGAATTTGAATTTATGATCTTCATGAAATTTGTAGATAATTGTGTTATGAGTAATTTAGGATTGGTTTCATGTCAAAACTATTTTTGTAACTCCAGAAACGTTGAAAATACTAATATATGTACCTTTTGAAAACTCACCTGGAGGCAGTGTTGTATTTTGTGGATAAATGGTATTTCGGCTTAGAATTTGAGTTTATGATCTTCATGAAAGTTGTGGATATTTGTGTTAAGAGTAATTTAGAACTGGTTTCACGCAAAAATCATTTTTGTAGCTCCAAAAATGTTCAAATTACTAATATATGTACGTTTTGAAAACTCACCTTGAGGCAGTGTGGTATTTCGTGGATAAGTGATATTTCTGTTTGGAATTTGAAATTGTGTTCTGCATGAAAGTTGTAGACAATTATGTTATTGAACTACAGAAAGTGGAATCACCTAAAAAGGATTTGATTTGCCCATGTTATGGCTGTTTTACTAACGTATATTGCTGTTGGGAATGCTGAAACTCACTTATAAAGGCTATTATGAATGAAAATGATATTTTCTCTATGGGTAATAATTTATTATTGAATTCTTGAGTGATTATGAATTATTATGAATGCTGTTGAGTATCATACAGTTTGTATATTGTGGTGGTGAATAATTATGAATAACGAAATTAATTTATATGTACATGAATGCCTTGTGGTTATTGACATATGTGGTTGAAACAGTAAATCCATGATTTTGTGAATTATTATGTGTATTGTGTCCCTTGAGGACTTGTATTTTCCAAGAGGTTTTAGAAATGTGGATATCATGGTATGTTAAATGATAAAGAGAATTAAAGGCATTCATGCATCATAAGCATTTGGACGCACCATGGAATTTAGGGGTTCCATGATTGCCTACCCTGGTGGGGGTTACTCTATGATGAGTTTAAGCCCTATTTTCACAAGAACCATGGAAGTGTAGGGATCCATGGTTGTGCAAATTCCTACTGGTATACTTATTTGTGCAGGAGCCATGAAAGTGTAGGGATTCATGGTTATGCTAATTCCTACTTGTGCACTCAATTTCGCAGGAGCCATGAAAGTGTAGGGATTCATGGTTATGCTAATTCCTACTGGAGTCTCTATGAGACTTTTTACTGCAGTATTCCCACCAAACCAAATGGATCCAGCATGACATCATTGACTAATAAAAGACTCATTAAATATAAATGAACTCGTCTGGCATATCCATCATATCACTATGATTTGTTGATTGTGTTTGTGCAATTTTATCTATTTTATACTTATTCTATATTCTGTCTCACTCTTACATTAATTTTTACAGTGAATGCCACCCAGAATGAAGAGTGATGCTATGGTTGATGCCTATGTGAATTATTGCTTGGATTTCAAATTTATTCTAATTTTTATGATTTGTAATAAATACAATGGGTTATGTACTGTTATTTTTAAAATCGTTTCCGCTACGTAATTATTCCTTGAATTTTATTATTCACGACTAGTATGCATGATAATATTCCGCTATTATCGACTTTTATGTGAACTCTGATTTTAATTCATGAATTTTAAAATGATCTTTTAAAAACGCAAAAAATTTATTCAGAAAATTATACGGGACGTCACAGTGAACATTAACAACTTGATTCTTTTCAAAAAATCAAAATTAAGCATATAAATGAAAAAAATGAAAAGTCATATGCAAATAAAAAATAGAGAAAAGAATCCAGTTGGGGGTATTTATTTTTCATCAATAAAGGAATTCAAACTTGGGACAAGAGAAAGCCTAAAAATTACAAAATGCTCTTTTATGATTTTAGGTTTTTGAATTTCAAGAAAACCTATCATTTCTTGTAAGCCAAGCCTCATTACAACCCATAAAAAGACCTTGTGATTTTTGAATTAACTTTGTATGATTAACCATTGATTAGATGAAAATCAAAATTAAATTCGTTTGATTTTATGATTGATTGAGTGAAACAGGTTACCCTTTGCACAGAGTTAAACACTTGTGAGGTAAGCCTGAAATTATGCTTGATTAGTTAATAAGGCATTGTAAAATTTTTTGTCATTAAACCTTTATTACATAGGATATCTAATTTTGGGTACTTTAAATGGTAAATTATGAAATTACTTTTTATGATAAATTCTCAGACTAACTCAAAAATTTGATTTCAAATTTTATTTTAATTTTCTCTCTTGCTCGAGGACGAGCAATGTCTCAAGTTAGGGGTATGTGTTAGTCCTCAAATTTACAATAAAATCCTTAATAAAAATTTTGTAAAAATAATAAAAATTAGCTAAAATTGTTAGAAAATTAGGTTTTAAATTCAATAAATGGATGTTATTGGAAATAATCTGTCCTTGATCAATTTTCTCTAGTTTTGCAGTGAAAAAGTAAAGAATTTAAAGAGAGAAATGAAGATCTGGAGAGCTGACGCGTAGCATCAACACCACGCGCAGCGTGGGGATTTCTGATGCTGACGCTACGTGTCACAACCACGCGTAGCGTCAGAAGCTACGTGGACTCCACTTCCAGGTGGCCAAGCACTCAGCCTTGACCCATAATTGGCCTCTCCACTACTCACAAATGTCCAAGCCGAAGTGGAGACAGGGACAAATGGCAAGGCATGATTGAATTAATAATTCCATAGTGGCCACTTTAAGTTGTTTAATGGGAGCTGAGTCAGGGACCTGACGCATAGCGTCAGCACCCTTCCTAAGCCCTATAAATAGGGCCATTCTCCACACTCCTAAGCATCCATCCACATTTTGAGTTCTCTTCTTCTCTTATACACTCGTGTTTGAGTGGTTCTTTTATGAGTTTGTAGTTCTAGAATAGTTTTCTAGATACTTGACAGTGTTGTGTAGTATTGTGATCATTGTACCGTAAAGTTTCCATCGCCTTTGTAATGTCAATCACTGTAAATGTTGTTTTTACTTTCACCATGTATAACTATTTTGTTTATGTTGGAATTGGTGAACTATTCTATTGATTATGATGTTGTGAATTAAATCTCTGCATGTTTATGATTCAAGTGCATGTTAGTATTTCAATCTTTTATTAGTATGAACGTCAAACGGGAGAATGATTTTCATGCGTATTGAAACTTGTTTTATTAGTATGAATGTCAAATGGGAGAATGATTATTTATGCCTTATTAAAACTTGATTTAATAAAAGTAAAAGTTGGAATACCCTTAATATGCCAATTAGAAGGGATAGAATTGGTTATTATTGTTGCCATAAGGCCAGGACTTAATGCAAGTTTTTACTGAGAAAGCTCACGAGGGATCAGACTTTACGGTGAATACTTAGAATTTATATCACGAGGGATCGGTTATAATGATTTTAAGCTGCAATGACATGAACTTGATGATTAAGTTCCTCTATTGTTATTATAGATTAGGAATCCAAATTCCAACATAATTTGTTTATCTGTGTTTTATCCTCAAGTATCTTAGCTATTTTAAATTGCAACTCAAATTTTTAGATAGATTGTTATTTTCTTTTTATCACATGAACAACTCAGCTATGCAATCTTGTGAATATTGTATGAATTTTATATAAATTATTCTTCTGTGAATAGGTTTAGATAAATTTACCATAGTAACTAGAAAATTACTGTAATTATTGGACTTTCAATCCCAGTGGAACGATATCTAAATTTTGAAAACTATAAACGATTAGTGCGCTTGCCAATTAAAAGACCCAACAGTAACACGAAGTTAACAAGTTTTCTGCAACATTATAAACGGTTCTAACACCTGCGCCCAAAACCAGCGTAGGTACGCCCTGCCACTAGACATCAGACCCTGTCCTGCAGCCTTTTACCACACCGTTTCACTGACTTCGGTCGTTATTTCACTAGGCAATTCAACTCCAATTTATGTGAAATTTTATACACAGCACACCTACCCTAATATGAATCATATGACAAAAATTCAAGCCCAAATTCCATCCCCATCAAAATCTAAGCTATAGGGTTGTTTTACATGTTTTTGGGGCTTTTTACCGGGTATATCAAATCTCAATTGGCTAAGTCTCATACCAAATTCTCTAGGGATCCATATCCCCATATGTATAAGTGACTTATTCCAAAAAGTCTTATCTAATGGCTCTATTCCTAGATCACAATACACTCTTGTGGCAACTTATGCATTTTCTAGCTAAACAAAGCATGCTAATTTGCAAACTAGGCCTAATTGGCCACCACCACCACACATACTGACAAATTATATATATCCAATATAAGCTATGTGTGACCCCTACTTAGGGTCCTAGCCATACCATAGGAATGCGACCTATCTGCTTCCTCATTTTGCATTTAATTTATGATATCAATGATAAATAATTCACATTCTATTCCAATAAGTCACCATTCACATAATGTCATCATTCATTCATCAATATAGCATTTAAATCATTGTATCACAATTATTCATCACCATTGTTAAGGTCACAACCAAAAATTAGCCTTCCAAACACATAAGGTCTAATTTTCATAAATGACCCTTAACATAAATGCCTAAAATCATTCAATATCCATGTACAAAATAAACATATACACATATCATATACATCACAAAAGATTATCGGCCAAGACTTACAAGCTTTCCTTCCATATTTACCTTCACTAATGCTCAACATCCAAAAAGAGTGGGATGTCCAACATACCTACATCAACCTTTAAAAATAGCAACTAGGAGGTGAGTAACATATATCAAATGAATCAAAGTCATACATTATGATGATAATATATATATGTGCACAACATACATTTCTCAAAGAGCATCATATGCTCCTTTCATATATCATATTATTTCATTTCAACATAGCACATATTCCAATCAATATATACACAACATATGTATCAAATCATTGGCAATCTCATAAAACACCATCACACATTTAAGGTTAGTATCACCATTTTATTCTCTCCACTCATCAATCATACATTGCCACCACGGGTTACCAAATTCGGCATACCTCTAGCTATATGCAAATGCTCTTATGGCTAATGCATATGCATAAGGAATCATTATCAAAACGCAGATCCAACTATGGGAAACAACATCATATAAAATGTGGGTCAATCATAGGTGTGCTACTATGCCCTTACTACAGTAGTAAATATGTACATTTATCTCTTAAATTTCATGCATAACATTAGTCTTTTTACTAGTACTAAACTGTTATCGCTCATATGTAGCACTAGTTACCCTGTGACTTACAGATCAACAACATGGCCTCAATTGCCAAAGTGCTAAAGGCCCCTCCCAAACATATTTTGAGAGAGTCATGCCCTATAGGGACACTGAGGTTACTTGCTCATCACAGAGCCGCCCATCCACAGGGCCCGCCACATAGGGTGGATCGCCACCAAATTATGGGCAGCTTCATGATTCCAAGAATCACTAGGGAACAATATATAATTTCACCTGTGCACTGGGTCGCCCTCCCATTGTACCTGCGTATTGGAACCCCTAACATTCGACATAGACAGCGTATGACATGCCATGGATGCAAATGCCAATTAATGCATTTCTCACACTATGCATCCTAACATGCCACTCTACAATAATCAACTCACCACCATCACTTAGCAGAATTTAATATCCTCATCATTCTTAACCATCACCAATTATCATTGGATTTCACTTACATCAATAGTTAGTGGCAATCAGTATTCATCCAATTACATGTCATGGGATATCCAACACAATTGCAATTAATTCAATCATGGTCTCAATGTTATTCACTAACAAGTTACAATACCGTGATTAAAATTAACCATCATAATCATCATCCCAACAACATTCACCATATAACACAATCATTCTAAATGCATTCCAATTCATATGAACATCAAGACATTCATCCAAGTTAAATCAAAGAAATACATCCGTACATACACATCAATAATGGATGAAATCACACATTTAGAAATGTTACCCCCTCCTACCTCAAGAGAAGTAGAAATCACCGCGGTTTGAAGGTCCTGCTTCGTCGATGGGGTTGTTTCCTACATCACACAATGTACCATACAATTATTTTCTATCCAAACCACCAAGATTCAAATGCTCTTAATTAACTACTTGGTGTTTATGTCAGTTTAAATCTCAAACCTCTTTTATTTAATTTCATCCATCATAACCACCATGGGTTTGGTGCTCATATTTATTTATTATGCATTTTAAGCTACACCCATTAATGGGTTTCCTCATTAATGGTTTCCAACCATCATTCTTAATCACCTACCCTTATTAATGGCCATCCACCATTAATGTTACCATTTCACATCATTAATAACATTCTCCCAACATCAATAAATACTTCTCTATTCATATTTTATATTTCCTCCAATTTCCAAGGGTTAGGGTTTAATTAAAAACCCAACAACCATCATCAATGCTCATCAACTTCTATCACAATCAATGTCATTTTTGTGTACCCATTAATACCCTCATAAGACTCACATTAAATGTACTCCACCTTAGGGTTTTGCATCATTAATGCCTCCCAACATCAACCCATACACAATACACTTTCAAAAATCATAATAACCCATAACCTAGGGCTAGAGCTCAAGAAAATAGAGAGGAAACATACCTCAAGCCAAAGAGAATGTGATCCCCAATAGTGAGAAAGAGATAAAATTAGAGAGGGAGAAAGAGAGCTTCCAATCACCATAAGTTTCTCCTCCCAAGCAAGGAGAAACAAAAATAGAGAAGAGAGGGAAGCACACACCACACTAAGGGTTCCAAGTTTGCCTTTGGAAGAAGTATCAACGTGAAAATAAGAGAAGGGAGAGGGATTTTTGTTTCAAAATTTAACCCTTCATTAAAGCTTCACCATTTTACAACAAACAGGATCTCTGTTTGGGCTCAATACTTATTCCAAAAATTATTCCAAATACATGTTCAGATTCACAGTAATATTCTTAACAGGCCTAGCCAACGGTACGTCAATCGGAGATACTTGGTCTGACACTCATATTTCAATAGGGTATTATTTCCAGCTCTTTAAGCCATAATAAATTATGAATAATTATAAAAATTCCCAATTTAATCATTTCAATATTTTGCGACATTAATTAATTTGTACTTAATTATGTACTATTTATTTCTCTCAATTAGGTATTTATATAAATTTTGGGATGTTACAATCTACCTCACATTAAAAGAAATTTCATCCCTGAAATTTACCAACTTGATTCAAATATCTTAGGATGCCGCTTCCGCATACCGTCCTCACACTCCCAAGTGGTAGTAACCACATCTCCGTGCTTCCAACATACTTTCACTAAGGGAATCAACTTGTTCCACAATTTCTTGATGGAACGCTCCATAATAGTAGCGGACACTGGAGGAATAGATAAATTTTCCCTGATTTCTGCATAATCAAGGGCAACCACATTGGTAGGATCATGCACATACCTCCATAATTGTGAAACATGAAATACATTATGCAAATTTGACAAATGCAGAGGAAAACCAATCCTATATGCCAACTCACTAATCCTTTCAAGGATTTCAAACGGTCCAATAAATTTCAGACTTAACTTCTTACTCTTCAAAGCTCTTCCAATGCCCTTGTCTCTTGACACCTTTAAGAATACATGATTGCCAACTTGAAACTCAAGTGGCTTCCACCTCTTATCATAATAGCTTTTCTGACAATCATGGGCAATCTTCATCTTTTCTTGTATCATTTTGATTTGTTCATTTTTCTCTGTAATCAACTCCGGCCCTAAAGCTAAATTTTCACTAGTTTCGAGCCAACACAATGGAGTCCTACATTTTCGGCCATACAAAGCTTTATATGGAGCCAGACTAATATTACTATGATAGCTATTGTTATATGTAAATTCAATCAATGGCAAAAATCTTTCCCAATAACCTTCATGCTCCAACACATAAGCCCTCAACAAATCTTTAAGGCTTTGAATTGTTCACTCGGATTGTCCATCCATTTACAGATGATAAGCAGAACTAAGCTTGAGCTTAGAACCTAGTTCTTTGTGCAAGCTTCCTCAAAATTGGGAAGTGAACCACGGGTCGCAATCTGACAGAATACTCAAAGGCACACCATGTAGCCTAACGATCTTCTTATTGTACAATTGTGCTAATTTCTCCAATGGACTTTTCATGTTCATGGACAAGAAGTGAGCACACTTCATTAATCTATCAACAATCACCCATATTACATGATTTTTAGTACATGTTCTGGGCAATCCAGAAATGAAATCCATAACAATGTCATCCCACTTCCAAACAGGGATATCAAGAGGCCTAAGCACACCAGATGGCTTCTGATGTTAAACCTTAGCCTTTTGACAAACAATAAAATTAGCAACATAATCAACCATATCCTACTTCATACCGGCTGACGTGAGGCTGTCGTGGCCCCATCAAATTAGTACATTAAAACTAATTAATGTAGTACTAGGGTGTCAACCTAGGTCGTTCTCTCGAAGATCAACACAAAAATTTAGGAAAATCAAGTCTTTAACTAATTTTTAAGAAACTAAAATTTAACAAACAAAATTTATTTTTACAGACAGAAGTTCAACAAGCATACAATGGGGGGTTTGTTTGATTGTCACAAAAGATTTAATACAGAATACTAGAATATAGAATAAATATGAAACAGATAATTAACAAACAATTGATTTTCTTGGAGTATTGCAATTTATTTTATCCTTGGATTTGAAAAGAATTCTATACATTTTCCTTATTATTGATCTCTTAGTTCAATTTGAATTAATCAACTAAGCGTCTTTTAATTCATAATTCCTTTACTTTCATTCGAATAAAAAATGAAGATTTTAATCAAGCATCCTAATTAAGCAAAAGGAGTCAAGATTTTAAATTCTAGGAATTATTGAACATATATATAACATCGCCTACATACATAATCTAACTTCAATGTTATGGAATTAAGCAAACCACAACTATCAAGATTGATTTTGAAACATTCATTAAGCATGTATATTTCTTAATCTATCTTAATATAATTCTTATTCAATTCTAACTGTATAATTAAATTGATTAAGCATACAACTTAATTAAACAATATAGATATTAAATAATTGAGCTAGAATTATGAAGAGATTAATAACAAGGGAATGTATTAAAAGTCAAAAACCTCAAAAATAACATTACATTAACCTCCAAGAAAATCAATCTAAGGGTTTTAGCCCTCCATAACTAAAACAAACTAAAAACAAGAAAGATCAAACCTAGAATAGGAGGGAAGAATTTCCTCCTAGAGGCTTTGTACCTCTGTTACTCTGAATGAATATGCTGGAGAAATGGTGTGTTTGAAGCCTTTGGCATTGGTCCTATTTATAGTGAAAGCAAAGGTAAAGGTCTCCTGCTGACGCTGCGCGTCAGGGTTACGAATTTGCTTCCACGCTACGCGTAGTAGTGAGGCTACGCGTGAGGTTTTCTGAATCAGAATACATTATTTTCTCCAATAATTCTTCAATAATGCTTAGACACTTGTGCTGCATGTTCCCCACTGAGATAGTGCCGTATGTCTGTAGTGGATTGGCCAATATGTGTTTAATATAAATAAATCCCCCACTTCTGAAGTTGCACACAGCCTATTAATGGGATCCTCGTCACTATTGACGCGACGCGTAGGCTTGACGCTACACGTCAGCTCTTGAGGTCTTATGCTACGCGTGGTACTGGTGCTACACGTCAGCCCTGATGCTTAACTTCATAATTTCCCAATTGCAACCTCAATTATTCACTACAATATAAGGGAGATCAAGTAAGATTTATTATTTCCATTTAAAGATTATCCCCTAATTTATTTTAAGATCAAATATTAAATAAAGCTTGAATTATGAAAATATGTTAAAATGCATAATATTACACAATTAGCAATGGCAAATTATACACATTTAAAGCAAGGAATTAAGGATAAATCATGCATCATCACCGGCCACCAAAAATTCTTCTCTAAGTCTCGGTACATCTTAGTAGCACCAGGGTGTATACTGAATACACTTTTATGAGCTTCTTCCAATATGGTTTTTCTTATAACATTAATAGCTGGGACATAAATACGGTCCTTCACATGCCAAATGCCATCGGAACCTTCCATTAGAAACAAATTTTTCACATTAGCTTGAGACTCTTTCATCTCCAACAAGTATTCATCATTCGGTTGTTGCGTCTTCACCCATTCAAGGAATACATTTACAACTTTCAACATCTCAAGAGGCATTTTCTTTAGGGTATACAACTCCATGCCAACATTCAAGTTTCTAAATTGCTCTATTAGCTTCATCTCTTTCACCATCATAGCGAAAACATACAATGACTTCTGACTCAAAGCATCAACAACCATGTTCACTTTTTCGGGATGGTACCTCAAATCAAATTTATAATCTTTCAAAACTTTCATCCATCTTTATTGGTGCATATTAAGTTCCTTCTGATCAAATAGATATTTGAGGCTTTTGTGATCATTAAAGACCATAAACTTCACACCATACAAATAATGCCGCCCTAACTTTAAAGCAAAAACAACTGCCGCCAATTCAAGATCGTGTGTGGGGTAGTTAACCTTATGCGGTCGTAACTGTCTCGACGCATAGGCTATAACACGCCTATTAACACGCAACTAAGACAAAGCTTAGAAGCGTCACAATACACCACGAAGTCATCCAATAAATTGGGCAAAACCAACACTGGAGCAGAAGTAAGTCTTACTTTTAACTCTTGAAAACTTTTCTCGTAATCGAGATTCCACACAAATAGTTGATTCTTACGAGTCAGTTTCGTCAATGGCAAAGCCAGACGGGAGAAACCTTCAATAAATCTCAGGTAATAATTGACAAGACCAAGAAAACTTCTTATTTCGGTCACTGACGTCGGTCTTTCCCAAGCCATCATGGCTTCAATTTTTTATGGATCAACTATAACATCATCTTTAGAGATGATGTGTCCAAGAAATTGGACCCCTAGCAACAAAAACTCACACTCAGAAAGCTTAGCATATAACTCTTTCTCGTGAAGAATATTCAGAACAAGGCTAAGATACTCTTCATGTTCTTCATGGCTCTTGGAATATACAAGAATGTCATCGATAAATACCACCATGAACTGGTCAAGATAGTCATGGAAAATACAATTCATGTAATCCATGAAAATCGTAGGAGCATTCATCACATCAAATGGAATCATCACATACTCCTAGTGGCCATACCGTGTTTGGAAAGCTGTTTTAGGAATGTCATCGGTCTTCACCCTGATTTGGTGATATCCAGAACGTAAATCAATCTTAGAGAACACCACAGCATCCTTCAACTGGTCCAAAAGATCATCAATGCGAGGTAGGGGATATCAGTTCTTAATAGTCAACTTGTTAAGTTGTTGATAATCCACACATAACTCATACCTCCATCCTTCTTTTTCACTAATAATACAGGTGCACCCTAAGGAGATACACTTGGGTGAATAAATTCTCGATCTAACAATTCTTTAACTTGTCTTTTCAACTCAATTAATTCCATAGAAGACATCTGATATGGTGCTCAAGAAACAGGTTCCGCACCCGGAACAAGATCAATGGAAAATTCCTTCTCTCGTGGAGGAGGTAAACCAGGTACCTCATTAGGAAATACATCCAAAAATTCAGATACAATGGGAATATCACAAGACTGAACAGCATTTTCTCCATTCACCATGCATAGCATAACAAGAAGTTAAGATATACCTTGCATACTAAAGCGCCCGGTATTTGGAGATGAAAAGATAACACTTTGATTCTGACAATCCACCAAGACTTTATTGTCAGATAACCAATCCATTCTTAGAAAGACTTCTAGGTCCTTCATGGGAAAACAAATATAAGATACAATGAATCTCCTATTCAAAAGAATCATCTCAGTATTATCACACTGGGTGACCGTCTGCAAACAAGTACCGGTCGGTATAGACACTATTATAGAACCCTTCATCATATTTCTTGGCAATTTCAATCGCCTCACACAATCTTCCGATATGAAGGAATGTGTTACACCAGAATCAAATAACACATCAACACAATTACCAAGGAATTGGCACTTACTCTGAACCAGATCACCAGCTTGTGTAGTTTCTTCACCGGTCACAGTGAAGACTCTTCCAGTGGTTTGTTATTGATTAGCACCATTGTTGTGACCATTTCGGCCACCATTTCCATTACCACAGCCATTGGCACCATTGTCGTTCCCATTTCCATTACGACCACCATTGCGGCCATTACCATTTTTATGACCATGGCCTCTAAAAGCACCATAGCCTCCACGGTTTGCATTATTGCGCATCACCACATTCGTGGCATTCAAAGGATAGTCATGACGAATGTGCCCCGATTGGTTGCATCTATAGCATACCACAGTATCCTCATAATCACATTCACAAGCCAAATGGTTTCCGCCACATTGGAAACACTGAAGACCTTGGCCATTACCTCAGCCACCATTAGTACCATGTCTTTCACCACCGCGTCCACCTCTAAGTGAAGAGGCACCACACACAAAGTGTCTATTCTTCTTAAAGTTGCCTTTCTTTTTGAAGCTAGAAGATTGGCTCTTCAACTTGTAGTCATGCCCTGAATAACTCTTGGGAGCCACATCATTTTTTTTGAAAATTCTACACTTGTTCACAAGAGTAGGAAAGCTCCTAATCTCTTGGTGACATATCACCTTCTTGACCTCTTAGCGCAATCCATTTTCAAACTTGACACACTTTGAAGCTTTGGTATGTTTCTATTAAAAAGGAGGGTAAAACACACATAGTTCATCAAATTTTCAGGCATAATCTTTTCACCACATATATATATATATCATCATAATGTATTCACAATTTAAAGGTAAATATTGGAAAGGAAATACCTGGCCGGACTTAATAGCAATCACATAATTATCACCATCATTCACAATATCAAATAGTGAGCAATTCATGCTCCAACAATGTATAACTATAGTGATAACATCTCAACATTGAGCAACTAGTGCTCTGATAAGGTACAACAATGTTCCAACAATAAACAACCATATTTCAATGGCAAACAACCTCAATTCAATAAGAGAAATTTACCCTTCAATAATATTTAATTCACACAGACCAAACAATGAGCAATTAATGCTCTGATACCAGGTTATCAACCCCCAATTTCCTGAACCCAAATCCGATGTAATGGAAATAATTTAATTAATAAAAATACGAATAAATTTTTTACATTTAAAAATGGAGTTCAACATCTATCATTACATCCAGCTCCAAAACACAGAAAACCAAAGACTGAGATTTTAAAAGTATGAAAATTAGATCGATAAAGTACAGCCCTATTGTGTATACGAAACATTAGAGTTTACAGTGTGAGAAAAATATGAATACAAGGCACACGCCTAATCCTATATATGAAGATATGAGAAAAGGCCCAAAAATGGAAAGAAAATTGAGAAAACGAAAGAAAATCACAAAGCTGTCACTAGACCAACCCGCATAGGTACGCTGGTTCCTGGCGTACCCACGCCCATTGACTCAGCCAAAACAGAAAGCCAGCACGCTAACGTTAAGGCCCAGCGTGCTAGTACGCAGACCACCAGTGTGATTACATTGAATCTTAACGTAAGTACGCTGAGCCACTGACCATGCACCATCCAAATACCAAGCAAGGTAGCATGCCCATGTTGAAGTGCCTATCATCAGACCCTCAACTCCAAGAGCTCAGTGTGCCAACGCCCAGGTTAGGCGTGCCCGTGCCTAGAGTAGCGCCACACTTCAGTAAGCCAATGTGCCTACGCCCAAAACCAGCGTAGGTACACCCAACTACTGGACAACAGACCCTGTCCTGTAACTTTTTACTAAACTATTTTCGCTAACTTCAGTTATCATTTCACTAGGCAATGCAACTCCAATTTTCGTGAAATTTTATACACAATACGCCTACCCTAATATCAATCATATGGCAAAGTTTCAAGCCCAAATTCCATCCCCATCAAAATCTAAGCTATAGGGTTATTTTACATATTTTTAGGGCTTTTTACCAGGTATATCAAATCTAACTTGGCTAAGTCTCATACCAAATTCTCTAAGGATCCATATCCCAATATGTATAAGTGACTTGTTCCAACAAGTCTCATCTAATGGCTCCATTCCTAGATCACAATACACTCTTGTGGAAACTTATGCACTTTCTAACTAAACCAAGCATGCTAATTTACAGACTAGGCCTAATTGGCCACCACCACCACACATACGCACAAGTTATATATATCCAATGTAAGCTATGTGTGAACCCTACTTAGGGTCCTAGCCATACCATAGGAATGTGACCTATCCACTTCCTCACATTCCATTCCAATAAGTCACCATTCACATAATGTCATCATTTATTCATTAATATAGTATGTAAATCATTGTATCATAATTAATCATCACTATTGTTAAAGTCACAACCAAAAATTAACCTTCCAAACATATAAGGTCTAATTTCCACAAATGACCCTCAACATAAATGCCTAACATCATTCAATATCCATGTACAAAATAAACATATACACATATCATGTGCTTCACAAAAGATTGACGGCCAAGGCTTACAAGCTTTCCTTCCATATTTACCTTCACCATTGCTCAACCTCTAAAAAGAGTGGGATGTCTAACATACCTACATCAACCTTTAAAAATAGCAACTAGGAGGTGAGTAACATATATCAAATGCATCAAAGTCATACATTATGAAGATACATATATATGTGCACAACATACATTTCTCAAAGAGCATCATATGCTCCTTTAATATATCATATTATTTCATTTCAAAATAATACATATTCCAATCAACACATACACAATATTGTATCAAATCATTGGCAATCTCATCAAACACCATCACACATTTAAGGTTAGACCACCATTTAATTCTCTTCACTCATCAGTAATACATCGCCACCACAGGCTACCAAACTTGGCATATCTCTGGCTATATACAAATGCTCTTATGGCTAATGCATATGCACAAGGAATCATTATCAAATCACGGATCCGACTATAGGAAAAAACATCATATAAAATGTGGGTCAAGCATAGGTGTGTTACTATGCCCCTACTACAGTAGTAAATGTGTACACTTATCTCTTAAATTGCATGCATAACATTACTCTTTTTGTAACACCCCGAATTTTTAAAGTAGGAAGTTAAATTAAGAAAATGAATGTTGAATAATTAAATATGGGCTAACTAATATCCCAAAATTCTTGAAATGATTTAAACAAGACTTTTAGAGACTGTTGGTGAATTATTATGACCGGATAGGTCAAAAACTGACCCAGATAGAATATGAGTGTCGGACTAAGTATCTCCGATTGAGATGCTGTTGGTCAGGGCTGTAGATGATATTATGGGGAATCCGAATATATATTCGGAATAATTTTTAGAATAAGTATTGAGCCCGAACTAGGAGCCTGTTTAATGAAAAATGGAAGAGTTAAAATAAAGGGAAAGAAAAATTAAAAAAAAAAGGAAACCTTCACTCTTTCACTCTTACTTCCGTGACTTACTTTTCTTTTAGGCAAAACACACTTCTTCTTCTTCCCTCACTCTTCTCTTCTTCATATCTTCTTCTTCCCCATGAGCTTAAACAAATTGGTGCCCTTTTCCTTCTTATTTTCGTCCACCCTTGAAGCTTGAAGGAAGGCATTATGGCTTGAAGTTCTCCCTTCCTCCCATTTCATTTTCGTCATCCTCCTTCTCCCTCTTAAACTCCATTTTCGTTTTAGAGCAAGGTAAGCTTTTTACCACCACTTTTATGTTTGGAGCCTAGGGAATAGGGGATGTTAACTTGGAGGAGTATTAAATGTTGTGGGTAGAGAAAAGAAGCATTAAATGCATGAACCCTAAGGTGTGGGTGGAATAAATAAGGGTACTTATGAGTAAGAAATGAAGTATGTGAAGTTAGGGTTGATGAGTGATGAGCATTTATGATGGATGGTGAGTTTAGTAGAAACCCTAACTTATGGAAATTGGGGGAAATGTATAATATTGAAAGGGTTAACATTTATTGATGGGGAAGTGTAATAAATGAAGAAGCATTAACATTTAATGATGATTAGAGAAGGTAGTTGGAAGATATAAATGAAAATCACATGAAATGGGATTAAATGTAAATTTAGTAAATGGGTAACCTAATAGTTTAGGTTGTTACTTTAATGATAATGAATGGGGAGTTAAGGGAAGGAATTCCTGAAGCCTAAGTAAGCAAATGAATAAACTCGTGATAGCTTTCACATGATGAGAATCATGCGTACATAGAAATGTATATGTATATTAAAATGGCTTTTGAATGAATAATTGATAAAGTCCTATAATGATTGGTGTAGGACTTGATAACTCTTGTGAAGTGGGAACGTCAAACCCAGAAGCGTACTTCTCTTAAGGTAGGAGAGGGGTGTATTTTCTAAATGTATGAGAATTGTGATGATAATGTATGTATTAATGCAATATGGCATGTTGTCTTGATTAGATGTGTTATTATATGGATGAAATGAGAATTTTATATGGTATTTTGAAGTGAGTGTTTATGTGTTGAAATCTAAATGAGGCTATGAATGGCATGTTATGTGATAATGTGTTATTGATTCATAAACGATATGATGAATATATCACCTTGCGGGGTGCCACGAAGGGTAAATCCCAGAGTGATGACAATGCTGTAAATTGATGAATATATCACCTTACGGGGTGCCACGAAGGGTAAGTCTCGGAGTGATGATGATGTTATGAATTGATGAATATTTCACCTTGCGGGGTGCCACGAAGGGTAAGTCCCGGAGTGATGATGTTGTTGTGAATTGATGAATATTTCACCTTGCGGGGTGCCACGAAGGGTAAATCCCAGAGTGATGATGATATTGTGAATTGATGAATATATCACCTTGCGGGGTGCCAGGAAGGGTATATCCCGGAGTGATGATGTTAATTTATGTGACTGAAGTCGGATCTATGCATATGTATTGTAAACACTAGCACACGTATTAGCCATAGAAGCAAGGCATAAAGTGATACTCTGTTTGTGAGGTTATGAGAGGAATAGGTGGAACCCTGGAATTGAAATATTAATCTGAACTATGATATCAGTTATTGTGAATTTAAGAATAATTGTATTGCATTCATTCATATGTTGTTTTATTTAATAGATTTTCATCATTGAGAAAGTATACTCACTATCCCTGTGGTATATTTTTTTAGCTCCTGTGTTGTAGGACTTGCCTTGGAGCTGTTTTGTGGAGGAGAAGTGTGAAGGAAGCCTCTTTTTGGTAAAGAATGCCTTGGCCAGCAACACATGATTTTGTAGTTGTAGGAATAGTTATAATGTGTTGATATTTTGTATATGTTGATCAGATTTGAGCTGTCAGGATAGTTGTATGGGTGATAAATGTTTACATATAGGTAATGGGAATTTCATGGGTCATGAAGGAAAATGAGAGCTTTTGTGTAGGGCTTATTTTCGTTTCTGACCCTATGAATGTATGTGGAATGAACCTGGAATGAAATTTCCCTTACATTTGGACAAATGAATGAGAAATCGTATTTGAGTATTAATTTGTGGAGTAGAGTAAGTAATGAGGTAATTTGGTAGTCACCTAATGAATTATAATGTAAATATATGAGTCTGCTCATAGGGAGCAAGTTTTAATTGGCTAGTAGGATGATATTGATGTGATGAATTAAGTAGAACTGGCTTAAATGGAGTTCTGATAGGATATGTTGTTCAGATTCCACGTCCTGTATGTTTTCTGATTTTCTCACCCGAGCGAGATGGGTCCTCGCCCAAGCGAGAGTCCCTCCTGGATGAAAATCAGTTTCTGGGCAATTCTCGCTTAGGCGTGAGTGAATCTCGTCCAAGCGAGATTGTCCCAGTATCAGTGTTTAGATACTGGAGGAAATTCACCCAGGCGAATGGAGCTTCGCCTGAGCGAGGGCGAAGGGATGAGCCACTGGTCTGATTTTGCCTAGGCGAATGGCCAGTTCGCTCAAGCGAGAATGATAGTAGAATCAAGGATTTAGCTACTGGATGAAATCCGCCCGAGCGAAGGATCTTAGGGAATGGCAATCGCCCAGGCGAGGCAATTAAATGGTGAGTGGGTGAGTTCCTGAATAAACTTTGTCTAAGTGGAAGATTTGGAAATAAACTAAGAGGTGGTGTAATTTCCGAGTGAATTCCGATTGACCTATGTCCTAGTCATGACCTTCCGAGTGAGGAAGTGTACATAATCCGAGTGAGAAGACTCTTGAGTGTGGTATTCTGGGCAGTGGAGTCCCGAATAGGGAATATCCGAGTCCCGTGTAACTTATTCCGAGTGGTGTATCCCGATTGTACAACTCCGAGTGGGAGGATACCGAGTGGAGGTACTCGGTGCGAGTTGTCCAGAAGTGTGCTGGAATAACTCCGTGTGAGTGACAAAGAAAGGAGGTCAGTGTTGGGAATGAGATGCCGAGTGAGTGACCAATTAGGTGGTGAGTCGGTCTTTGGAATGTTTTACCGAGTGGAACCCCGTGTGAGCAAAGACTTGGATTCAGAATGAATTTACCGAGTGAAAGTCTGAGTGAGAGTGGACTCGGTCTGGACTAACCTTGTCGAGTAGAGGATTGAGTGAATGATGGGTCAGTCAGGATGATCTTGCTGAGTGAGAACCTGAGAGCCTTGAGCCGGTTTTGGGAGGATTCTGCCGAGTGAAAACCCGAGTGTTGGGAGTCGGATTTGGTGGGGCTTTACTGAGTGAAAACTTAAGTATTGGAAAGCCTTATTAAACGAGTGGGTATAAGCCCAGCTCTGTAAGTTGTTCGCCTAGGCGAGGAAGTCTCGCCCAAGCGAGTTAATCATGAATTCGATTCTGGACGAATTTCGCCCAGGCTTGCTGGCTTTACCCAAGCGAGATTTGTGTGACTCGCTCAAGCGAGTCGGAATTCACTTGAGCGAGATCGTCCCCTGATGCATGATTATTCCTTTCGCTCAGCTATCTTCTACTTCGCCCATGTGCATTGTGTGGCACTCGCTCAAGCGAGTAGGGATTTTGCTTGAGCGAGGGGGACCCCTGTTGTCCCCAAATACTGTGATCGAATTATTTTCTCTCTCCTTTTCATTAAATCCTAATCCCACACTGTTTCTGGGATATGTTGGTCGGAAAATCTAATTTATTAAATTTTATAATGGTTGTCCTCCTTAATTTCTATCACATAGCATTATTTTGTTCTAAATTCTTCCGCTGTTTTTAATTGGATCAATTATTCCTAGTTGCTCCTCTTGACTTACCTTTTCGTATCTTCACATATGAGATTGGTCTCTGATAGGTCCGGGGAAATGAATAAATAAATAAATAAATCAGCAGCATTATCACTTGCAATTATCATGAATTAATCACACTAAAATCGTGAAAATTTGCCCCTATTTTTGGGGTGTTACAACCTGGTATCAGAGCATTATTAGCTTTGTATTACTGTGATTAGCTGTGTTATTACCAGAACATGATATGTGATTGAGGAATGATTGTCCTTTTTGTTTGGTTAAGTATGAACTGATTGTGGATTGAAAGTGATTGTTATAAGTCCGGCCAAGCTTCTTCACACTATCCTCCCTCAATGATGAATCCTATGTACTGTGAATGCATATTACATTATGATATGATGATACTATTGTATGAGCTTAAATATAGATTGGTTGATATTGGACTCCATGAAGGAGGGCTGTAATTGAATTTTATGATAAAGTGCTATAGTGTGAGATTATGGGGGAATTTTTATGAATGAGTTTACTAATGTTAGATGAATATTATGTTATGATTTTAGATATTGAGATAGCCCATCGTCGTCAAGATAATGATGACGCTATAGCTAGAGCTTTGAACCATTTTACGGATCTCCTTGAATCGCAAAACCGTGAAAGACAAGAGGCGGAAAGACAACCTGCTCCTGTTGTTCAAGGTACTCAAGGCCTTGACATGTTTCTGAAGTGGAAACCCACTGAGTTTCATGGTGGATTTAGGCTTGAGCAAGCCTATGCTTGGATCCGTGATGTTGAGTGGATCTTTGATAGTTTCGAGTGCAATGAGCTCCAAAAAGTGGAGTATGCTATTTTCATGCTGAGAGATGAAGCGGAAACTTGGTGAAGACTCACCAAGAGTAGAATGAATGCTGTTGCTATTCCCTTAACTTGGGAAAATTTTAAATCTGAACTCATGAGGAAATATGTGCCCGAAAGTTATAAGAGCAAGAAGGAGCTTAAGTTCATGGAACTCAGGCAAGGCACGATGACGGTGGAAGAGTATGCTTCCAAATTTAAAGAACTCTGTGAATTCTACCCTCCTTTTCAACAAGAGGGAACTGAAGCCTTAAAATGTGTGAAATTCGAGAACGGTCTACGCCCTGATATTCAAAGGGCCATTTGCCATCAAGAAATCCGAAGCTTCACGGTACTTGTGAATAAGTGCCGCATTTATGAAGAACATGCTCCCTCTCAACATTCTAAATTCGACTCTAAGTTGAAGGGTCAATCATCTAGTTTCAAGAGGTAAGGAAATTTCAGAAGAGGACGTTTTCTGAGGGGTACCCATTCTAATGCCCAAGCTAGAGGTGGTGGATATGGTAACACTTTTGGCCGGGGCAATGTAAATGCCAATGGGCCGAGATGCTATAGGTGTGGAGGACCTCATTATATTCGTGAGTGTGCACAACGGGATGACGTGGTGTGTTTTAATTGTGACCAAGTAGGACATACTCGCCCTGCCTGTCCTTTGCTTACGAGGCGGGCTCATATGCAAGCTAATACCCCTAACTGTGCTAATGCACCCGCTCTTGTGAACCGCGGAGGCCACAATGGTGGTCGAGGCCGTGGTAATGGAAATAATGGAGGCCGAAATGGTGGCCGAGGTGGCTATAATGGTGGGAGGCATGGCAATGGTCGAGGGAATGGAAATGGTGCTCGTGATGGAAACAGAAATGGTGGAAATGTTCAACCCAACACCGGAAGAGTATTTGCTGTGACTGGAGAGGAAGCAGCACAAGTAGATAACTTGGTTGAAAGTAAGTGTAAAATTCTTGGACACTCAGTTCATGTCATTTATGATTCGGGTGCAACCCACTCTTTTATATCCGAGGATTGTGTTTGGCGATTGAGATTGCCGGTATGTTTGATGAAAAATGCACTTGTGGTTACCACCCCAACCGGTACTTGTCTCAGATCGGTTAATCGGTGTGATAATGTTGATATGCTCCTAGATGGGAGAAGATTTGTGGTGTCTTTTATTTGCTTACCTATGAAGGGATTGGAGATCATACTAGGTATGGATTGGCTCTCCACTAACAAAGTTATGGTTGATTGTCAACAATGGACCGTTATTTTCCCTTCTTCTGATATGGGACAGTTTGATGTGCAAGGTATAGCTCAACTTTGCATATTACTATCTCTTGCCGATGGGATGAGTGGTCCCGACCCCATTAATATCCCTGTGGTGTCTGACTTTCTGGATGTGTTTCCCGAAGAGATACCTGGCTTACCAACTCCAAGGGAGGTTGAGTTTGCTATTGACCTTGTACCTGGTGCTGAACCAGTGTCTATTGCTCTTTATAGGATGTCTCCTATGGAGTTGGTTGAATTAAAGAAGCAAGTTGAGGAGCTACTTGAGAAGGAGTTTGTTCGACCCAGTGTGTCACCCTGGGGAGCTCCTGTTTTATTGGTTAAGAAGAAGGATGGAACCATGCGGTTGTGTATAGACTACCGCCAATTGAACAAGTTAACGATAAAGAATAGATATCCTTTACCTTGCATTGATGACTTGCTGGATCAGTTACGAGGCGCAATGGTATTCTCGAAGATTGATTTGCGTTCTGGTTATCATCAAATTTGGGTGAGAACCGAAGATATTCCAAAGACTGCGTTTAGGACGTGATATGGCCATTACGAGTATGTTATGATGCCATTTGGAGTGACTAATGCTCCAATGGTGTTCATGAGCTACATGAACCACATCTTTCATGAATACCTGGATCGTTTTGTTGTGGTGTTCATCGATGACATCCTAGTATATTCCAAGAGCCGTGAGGAACACAAAGAACACTTGAAAGTGGTGTTGAACATTCTTAGAGAGAACCAGTTGTATGCCAAGCTCTCTAAATGCGAATTTTGGTTGACGAGTGTCCAGTTTCTTGGACATGTAATATCCGAGGATGGTATTTCGGTGGATCCTTCTAAGGTTGAAGCCGTTATGGCATGGCCTAGACCTACGTCGGTTATAGAAATTCGAAGTTTCCTTGGACTTACCGGTTATTATCGGAGGTTCATCGAAGGCTTTTCTCATCTTGCTAGACCTTTGACGAACTTGACAAGGAAACACCAACCTTTTGTATGGACAGTTGAATATGAGAGATGCTTCCAAGAGTTAAAGATAAGGCTAACTTCTGTGCCTATCTTGGCATTGCCTGATTTACAAGAAGAGTTTGTGGTGTATTGTGATGCTTCTAAGCACGAACTTGGATGCGTGCTAATGCAGAAGGAACGTGTAATAGCTTATGCTTCACGCCAGTTACGACCTCATGAAGTTAATTACCCAACTTATGATTTGGAGTTGGCTGCAGTTGTGTTTGCCTTGAAGATTTGGCGTCATTACTTGTATGGTTCAAGATTTATGGTTTTTAGTGACCACAAAAGTTTGAAATACCTTTTTGACCAAAAGGAATTGAATATGCGTCAGAGGAGATGGATGGATTTCTTGAAGGATTACAATTTTAAATTGATGTACCATCCGGGAAAAGCCAATGTAGTTGCCGATGCTTTTAGTCGGAAATCCTTACATGTGTCGGCCATGATGGTCAAAGAGTTCGAATTGATTGAGGAATTTCGGAATTTGAATGTTGGGACCGAAGTTCAATCCTCCAAGAAGCTATGTTTTGCTACCTTGAAGGTATGTAATGAGTTTTTGGAGCTTGTAAAAGAGAAACAAAAAGATGATGATTATTTACAAGAGATGAGAAGATCTCAGGATAGTGGAAAGAATTTATTTCTTGTGGAAGGCGTTGATGGTTTATGGCGAGTAAAAGATCGTGTGTATGTACCTTCATTCAGAGATTGGAGACACACGGTGCTAGAGGAAGCACATAAAAGCATTTTTAGCATTCACCCTGGTGCAACCAAGATGTATCAAGATATAAAGAAGAATTTTTGGTGGCCCAGAATGAAACGTGATGTTGCCAACTTTGTAGCTGCATGCCTTACTTGTCAGAAGGCGAAAGTAGAACACCAGAGACCTTCGGGTACCTTGAGGCCACTTGATATTCCTATTTGGAAGTGGGATGCGATTGCCATGGAATTTGTGTCCGGATTGCCGAGAACGAGGTCCAGATGTGATGGAATCTGGGTGATTGTGGACCGTTTGACGAAGAGTGCACATTTTCTAGTGATCAGTATGAAGAGTTCCTTGCAGGATTTGGCACAGTTGTACATTCAGGAGATAGTGAGATTACATGGTGTGCCATCAAGCATTATTTCTGATCGTGACCCCGATTCACTTCCCGATTCTAGGGAAGCTTACATGAGGCGATGGGTTCAAAACTGAAGCTAAGTTTGGCGTACCATCCTTAGACTGATGGGCAGTCTGAGAGGACTATTCAAAGTCTTGAGGACTTACTGCGTGCTTGTATTTTAGAGCACGGCGGTTCGTGGGAGAAATATTTGCCTCTGATCGAATTCACCTACAACAACAGTTTTCATTCTAGTATTGGTATGGCACCATACGAGGTATTATATGGAAGGAGGTGTCGAACCCCTTTATGCTGGTTTGAGGTTGGTGAGAACTTAGCCTTAGGGCTTGAGATTGTTGAGGAAACTACCGAGCAGATCAAGATGATCTGGGAGAAGATTAAAATTGCTTAAGACCGGCAGAAGAGCTATTATGACAAAAGGAGGAAGCCACTTGAATTTCAAGTCGACGACCATGTGTTCTTGCGAGTCTCTTGTGATAAGGGTATTGGGAGAGCTTTGAAGAGCAGAAGACTAAGCCCTAAATTCATTGGACCCTATGAAATCTTGGAGCGGATTGGAGATGTCGCTTATCAGATTGCGCTCCCTCCACAGCTTGCGAATCTACATAATGTGTTTCACGTGTCGCAGTTAAGGAAGTATATTCAGGATCCCTTACACGTGATCTCTCTTGATGATGTTGATATGCGAGATAACTTGTCTTTCTCTCCCGTTTCAGTTCGTATTGTTGAGTATTCCGTGAAGAGACTACGGAATAAGATGGTACCATTGGTGAAAGTAGCGTGGAAGCATGGAAACGTTGAGACACTCACCTGGGAACGCGAGGACGATATTCGTGAGCGGTACCCTCACATATTTGAATCTGGTATGTTTAATTTCGAGGACGAAATTTCATTTAGGAGGGGTGGATTGTAACACCCTGAATTTTTAAAGTAGGAAGTTAAATTAAAAAAATGAATGTTGAAGAATTAAATGTGGGCTAACTAATATCCCAAAATTCTTGAAATGATTTAAACAAGATTTTTAGAGACTGTTGGTGAATTATTATGACCAGATAGGTCAAAAACTGACCCAGATAGAATATGAGTGTCGGACCAAGTATCTCCGATTGAGATGCTGTTGGTCAGGGCTGTAGATGATATTATGGGGAATCCGAATATATATTCGGAATAATTTTTAGAATAAGTATTGAGCCCGAACTGGGAGCCTGTTTAATGAAAAATGGAGGAGTTAAAATAAAGGGAAAGAAAAATAAAAAAAGGAAACCTTCACTCTTTCACTTTTACTTCCGTGACTTACTTTTCTTTTAGGTAAAACACACTTCTTCTTCTTCCCTCACTCTTCTCTTCTTCATATCTTTTTCTTCCCCATGAGCTTAAACAAATTGGTGCCCTTTTCCCTCTTATTTTCGTCCACCCTTGAAGCTTGAAGGAAGGCATTATGGCTTGAAGTTCTCCCTTCCTCCCCTTTCATTTTCGTCATCCTCCTTCTCCCTCTTAAACTCCATTTTCGTTTTAGAGCAAGGTAAGCTTTTTACCACCACTTTTATGTTTGGAGCCTAGGGAATAGGGGATGTTAACTTGGAGGAGTATTAAATGTTGTGGGTAGAGAAAAGAAGCATTAAATGCATGAACCCTAAGGTGTGGGTGGAATAAATAAGGGTACTTATGAGTAAGAAATGAAGTATGTGAAGTTAGGGTTGATGAATGATGAGCATTTATGATGGATGATGAGTTTAGTGGAAACCCTAACTTATGGAAATTGGGGGAAATGTATAATATTGAAAGGGTTAACATTTATTGATGGGGAAGTGTAATAAATGAAGAAGCATTAACATTTAATGATGATTAGAGATGGTAGTTGGAAGATATAAATGAAAATCATATGAAATGGGATTAAATGTAAATTTGGTAAATGGGTAACCTAATAGTTTAGGTTGTTACTTTAATGATAATGAATGGGGAGTTAAGGGAAGGAATTCCCGAAGCCTAAGTAAGCAAATGAATAAACTCGTGATAGCTTTCACATGATGAGAATCATGCGTACATAGAAATGTATATGTATATTGAAATGGCTTTTGAATGAATAATTGATAAAGTCCTATAATGATTGGTGTAGGACTTGATAACTCTTATGAAGCGGGAACGTCAAACCCAGAAGCGTACTTCTCTTAAGGTAGGAGAGGGGTGTATTTTCTAAATGTATGAGAATTGTGATGATAATGTATGTATTAATGCAATATGGCATGTTGTCTTGATTAGATGTGTTATTATGTGGCTGAAATGAGAATTTTGTATGGTATTTTGAAGTGAGTGTTTATGTGTTGAAATCTAAATGAGGCTATGAATGGCATGTTATGTGATAATGTGTTATTGATTCATAAACGATATGATGAATATATCACCTTGCGGGGTGCCACGAAGGGTATATCCCGGAGTGATGATGTTAATTTATGTGACTGAAGTCGGATCTATGCATATGTATTGTAAACACTAGCACACGTATTAGCCATAGAAGCAAGGCATAAAGTGATACTCTGTTTGTGAGGTTATGAGAGGAATAGGTGGAACCCTTGAATTGAAATATTAATCTGAACTATGATATCAGTTATTGTGAATTTAAGAATAATTGTATTGCATTCATTCATATGTTGTTTTATTTAATAGATTTTCATCATTGAGAAAGTATACTCACTATCCCTGTGGTATATTTTTTTAGGTCCTGTGTTGTAGGACTTGCCTTGGAGCTGTTTTGTGGAGGAGAAGTGTGAAGGAAGCCTCTTTTTGGTAAAGAATGCCTTGGCCGGCAACACATGATTTTGTAGTTGTAGGAATAGTTATAATGTGTTGATATTTTGTATATGTTGATCAGATTTGAGCTCTCAGGATAGTTGTATGGGTGATAAACGTTTACATATAGGTAATGGGAATTTCATGGGTCATGAAGGAAAATGAGAGCTTTTGTGTAGGGCTTATTTTCGTTTCTGACCCTATGAATCTATGTGGAATGAACCTGGAATGAAATTTCCCTTACATTTGGACAAATGAATGAGAAATCGTATTTGAGTATTAATTTGTGGAGTAGAGTAAGTAATGAGGTAATTTGGTAGTCACCTAATGAATTATAATGTAAATATATGAGTCTGCTCATAGGGAGCAAGTTTTAATTGGCTAGTAGGATGATATTGATGTGATGAATTAAGTAGAACTGGCTTAAATGGAGTTCTGATAGGATATCTTGTTCAGATTCCACGTCCTGTATGTTTTCTGATTTTCTCGCCCGAGCGAGATGGGTCCTCGCCCAAGCGAGAGTCCCTCCTGGATGAAAATCAGTTTCTGGGCAATTCTCGCTTAGGCGTGAGTGAATCTCGTCCAAGCGAGATTGTCCCAGTATCAGTGTTTAGATACTGGAGGAAATTCACCCAGGCGAATGGAGCTTCGCCTGAGCGAGGGCGAAGGGATGAGCCACTGGTCTGATTTCGCCTAGGCGAATGGCCAGTTCGCTCAAGCGAGAATGATAGTAGAATCAAGGATTTAGCTACTGGATGAAATCCGCCCGAGCGAAGGATCTTAGGGAATGGCAATCGCCCAGGCGAGGCAATTAAATGGTGAGTGGGTGAGTTCCTGAATAAACTTTGTCTAAGTGGAAGATTTGGAAATAAACTAAGAGGTGGTGTAATTTCCGAGTGAATTCCGATTGACCTATGTCCTAGTCATGACCTTCCGAGTGAGGAAGTGTACATAATCCGAGTGAGAAGACTCTTGAGTGTGGTATTCTGGGCAGTGGAGTCCCGAATGGGGAATATCCGAGTCCCGTGTAACTTATTCCGAGTGGTGTGTCCCGATTGTACAACTCCGAGTGGGAGGATACCGAGTGGAGGTACTCGGTGCGAGTTGTCCAGAAGTGTGCTGGAATAACTCCGTGTGAGTGACAAAGAAAGGAGGTCAGTGTTGGGAATGAGATGCCGAGTGAGTGACCAATTAGGTGGTGAGTCGGTCTTTAGGATGTTTTACCGAGTGGAACCCCGTGTGAGCGAAGACTCGGATTCAGAATGAATTTACAGAGTGAAAGTCTGAGTGAGAGAGGACTTAGTCTGGACTAACCTTGCCGAGTAGAGGATTGAGTGAATGATGGGTCAGTCAGGATGGTCTTGCTGAGTGAGAACCTGAGAGCCTTGAGTAGGTTTCGGGAGGATTCTGCCGAGTGAAAACCCGAGTGTTGGGAGTCGGATTTGGTGGGGCTTTGCTGAGTGAAAACTTAAGTATTGGAAAGCCTTATTAAACGAGTGGGTATAAGCCCAGCTCTGTAAGTTGTTTGCCTAGGCGAGGAAGTCTCGCCCAAGTGAGTCAATCATGAATTCGATTCTGGACGAATTTCACCCAGGCTCGCTGGCTTCGCCCAAGCGAGATTTGTGTGACTCGCTCAAGCGAGTCGGAATTCGCTTGAGCGAGATCGTCCCCTGATGCATGATTATTCCTTTCGCTCAGCTCTCTTCTGCTTTGCCCATGTGCATTGTGTGGCACTCGCTCAAGCGAGTAGGGATTTCGCTTGAGCGAGGGGCACCCCTGTTGTCCCCAAATACTGTGATCGAATTATTTTCTCTCTCCTTTTCATTAAATCCTGATCCCACACTATTTCTGGGATATGTTGGTCAGAAAATCTGATTTATTAAATTTTATAATGGTTGTCCTCCTTAATTTCTATCACATAGCATTATTTTGTTCTAAATTCTTCCGCTGTTTTTAATTGGAGCAATTATTCCTAGTTGCTCCTCTTGACTTACCTTCTCGTATCTTCACATATGAGATTGGTCTCTGATAGGTCCGGGGAAATGAATAAATAAATAAATAATTCAGCAGCCTTATCACTTGCAATTATCATGAATTAATCACACTAAAATCGCGAAAAATTTGCCCCTATTTTTGGGGTGTCACACTTTTTATTAGAACCAAACCGCTATCGCTCATATATAGCACTAGTCACCCTGTGACTTGCGGATAAACAACATGTCCTCACTTGCCAAAGTGCTACGGGCCTCTCCCGAACACACATCGAGAGAGTCGTGCCCCATAGAGACACCGAGGTCAGTTACTCATCATAGAGTTGCCCACCTATGGGGCCCGCCACATAGGGTGCCTCGCCACAAAACTGTGGGCACCTTCGTGATTCCAAGAATCACTAGGGAACAACATATAATTTCACCTGTGCACTGGGTCGCCCTCCCACTGGGCCCGCTTATTGGAACCCTTAACATTCCACACAGACAACGTATGATATCCCATGGATGTAAATGCCAATCAATGTATTTCTCACACTATGCATCATTACATGCCACTCCATAATCATCAACTCACCACCATCACTTAGAGAAATTCAATATCCTCATCATTCTCAACCATCAACAATTAACATTAGATTTCACTCATATTAATAGTTAGTGGCAATCATTATTCATCCAATTACATGTCATGGATATCTAACATAATTGCAATGAATTCAATCTTGGTCTCAATGTCATTCACTAACAAGTCACAATACCATGAATCAAATTCAACATCATAATTATCACCCCAACAACATTCACCACATATCACAATCACTCTAAATGCATTCCAACTCATATGAACATCAAGACATTCATCCAAGTCAAATCACAGAAACACGTCCATACAGACACATCAATAATGAATGAAATCACGCATTTAGAAATGTTACCCTCTCCTACCTCAAGAGAAGTAGAAATCACCTCGGTCTGAAGGTCCCGCTTTGTCAATGGGGTCATTTCCTACATCACACAATGTACCATACAATTATTTTCTATCTAAACCACAAAGATTCAAATGCTCTTAATTAACTACTTGGTGTTTATGCCATTTTAAATCTCAAACCTTTTTTATTTCATTTCATCCAGCATAACCACCATAGGTTTGGTGCACATATTCATTTATTATACACTTTAAGCTATAGCCATTAATGGGTTTCCTTATTAATGGTTTCCAACCACCATTATTAATTACCTACCCTCATTAATGGCCATCCACTATCAATGTTACCATTTCACATCATTAATAACATTTTCCCAACATCAATAAATAGTCTTCTATACACATTTTATATTTCCCCCAATTTTCAAGGGTTAGGGTTTCATTAAAAACCCAACAACTATCATCAATGCTCATCAACTTCCATCACAATCAATGTTATTTTTGTGTACCCATTATTACCCTCATAAAACTCATATTAAATGCACCCCACCTTAGGGTTTTAAATCATTAATGCCTCCTAACATCAACCCATACACAATACACTCTTAAAAATCATAATAACTCATAAAATAGGGCTAGACCTTAATAAAATGGAGAGGAAACTTACCTCAAGCCAAAGAGAATGTGAGCCCTAATAGTGAGGGAGAGAGTGACAAAATTAGAGAGGGAGAAGGAGAGCTTCCAAGCACAATAAGTTTCTTCTCCCAAGCAAGGAGAAATAAAAATAGAGAAGAGAGGGAAGCACACACCATACCTAGGGTTTCAAGAGGAAGAAGAAGATGAGTAGGAGATGAAGAATAAAGAGAAAAGAGAGCTTTGCCTTTGGAAGAAGTATCAACATCAAAATGAGGGAAGGGAGAGGGATTTTTGTTTTAAAATTTAACCCTTCATTAAAGCTTCACCGTTTTACAACAAACAGTGTAACATCCCAATTTTTTAATAATGTACCGGGAGAATAAAACCATTAAAATAATAATTCCAAAAAGGGGGGAATTTGTTTATTAATTGCCATTAACTTAAGGAGTGTGCTGATTAAAAAGGATGATTGGCTTAGTAGGTGCTGATGGGACTGGGTGACGTGAGCAGACTGCTCCTCACGTTTTCCCACCCCACCATTCCTTCCCTCATGCATGTGTTTATAAGTGGACGATGGCCTTCCTTGCCATTCGTTCTTCAGAATTCCCTGCGAGCTTCTTCTTCTTCCTTCTTCTCTTTCTCTCTTGTTCTCCTTCTTCTTTTTTCTTCTTCTCTTCTCCTTCTCTGCTCTCTATTCCATTCCCTGTTTCGAAAACCGAGTGACGGTGTTGCAGAGGAGTCAGAGCTCCCTCACATGAGTAGAAGACGAGTGTCAAAGCAGAAGCAGAAACAGCCCTGCACCACTCGTGGAGGGCAATAGCGTTCAAGTAAAGGCTAAGCGAGTGGAAGCGTTGAGTGAAGCAGCGAGGAAGAAAACCAACACCCAAGCAGAAAAGTCTCTCGGAGTCTCGTAGTTAGTAGGGGGAGTACCTTACATGTTAAATGCATGGGTTATGAACGGGTCTCGAGTGTTGATAATGATGGTTCTGTATCCTGTTGTATGATATGCTTGCATATTATTATCATCCTTGAAGATGCAGACGTTGTTTAAGTTCAGATACCACAGAACCTGATTGCATGTTATGTTGTGTTGACTGGAATGCTTTGTTGAATCCGTTCATGTTAATATGTATGCATGCGTTGATTAAGTCTTGACACTGTTGTATACTGATAGCATATTATGTTGTGCTGATTGGAATGTTTGTTTGAACCTGTTGATCTTCATATGGATGCATGTGTTGAGTAAGTTCTGATACTGCTGTATACCGAGTGCATGTTATGCTGGAGTTGATAAGAATGCTGTTAGAAGCTTGATATTGATTAACACCGGTTGCATTGGACTTATATGTTGCTAATAGAGCTATGATGATGATTGCATGGAAGCATGTGTGTAATAAATTAATATGTGGAACCCTGGAAATGCGTATTACCGACTGCATGTGAAATATGTATAACTGAGTGAAGGTTGTGTGCATGAATTCTATGTTGTGTGATGAATCCGCGTGTGGCGCATGGGATGCGTTGTGCTGGGAGCACGTAGTGTGGGACACTACCATCGGTTATAAAGCGTGGGACGCTATGAAATCCTTGAGTGGGACTCAAGGTAGCCCTTGAGTGGGACTCGGGCTGCCTGTGAACACCTCCGTTGGCGCTGAGAGCGTTGGTGTCACCTGTGGGCAAACGGTTGGGTACCTGTAAAACGGCCAAGCAGCTGGGAGCTGATTTGATAGCTGAGAGCTATGTATAAAAAGGCTGAGAGCCTACGTTGCAATGTCTAAACCGATACACATGAATACAGAACCGAGTGAAATGCTATGTGCCTATTAACTGTTGATATTGTTTATGCATGTGAAGGTGTTAATGAGATGATGAATGTTTATAACCGAGTGAATTACTCTGTTTTAACTGTTGATATTGTTTGGAATTGATCATGCAGGTGACAACGTTATTGAAAGGATGAATGCATATAACCGAGTGAATAAGCTGTGTTTATATTGCTACTGATGTTGTGTAGAATTAATTATGCTTGTGACGGTATTAGTGAGGTGATATATATATATATATATGCTCATGACCAAGTGCACTATTCCGTGTGTATATGCTGTTAAAGCTGATTGAAATCTGTTCTAAGAATGTATGTTATGTATTGGAGAGTTATATATGTATATATAGCCGAGTGAGGATTGTGGATTCTGACTGATAAATGTTCAAAAGGTGCATTCTAATTCACAGGTCTTAGTATAATACTACCGATCGGTAAGGATCTTGTGTGTGTTCTGGCTGATTGGTATTGCCCTGACTATAATTGTTGCCATGTATAATTGTGCATACATATATATGTATATTGTTGTATAAATATGAGGCAACCTGAGTCAGTATCTATCATTTAAAATTTAAGATACTCACCCCTGCTGTGGCAATTTTCAGTGAACATTTCTCGTAATGAGGATTAGAGGAGGAGCTGAAATGCCGGGTAAAGTGCTGATGCACGATGGAATATCATGACTGTGCATATGCTGTATATAGTGTTTTGAGTTAAGCCTTGGCCGGCTCGTGATTTATTGTTAGCCTTTTAATCAGAGTTGAATTCCTTGGAATGGGAGCACGACTTCGTGATTGTAAAATTGTGATATACACTTCTATATGTATATATGCCTATGCTTATGCCATGTTGCATGTCTATCTCATGTTGTGAAATGTCGGGGTGATCCATATATATATATATATGTGCGTTCATATTTCTGAATATGTAGGAAATAACATAACTCAATATGAAGGAAGCCAATTCATGGTCTAGAGGGCGAGTTTACGATTCTGTCACCGAGTGGGAGAGATTCAGATGTTCTGAGTGAGTGAAATCAGATAGCTCCGAGTAGGGATTGACGTAGAAGACTGCTCCAATGACAAACTATTAGGATTTCCCCGAGCGTAGAATAATTAGTGATACCCGAGTGAAAACTAAGTAAAATACCCCGAGTAACAAAGAGGGCGCGGAGGTTGTTCCGAGTGAGGGGTTCTCATAGATTCCGAGTGAGTGATAGTGAGGACCATTCCCGTATTATTCGTGCATGTGTTCTGATTGTTGAAGCTGTAGAATAAATTACATTTCCGAGTGAACTGAGATCAGATTCTTTCGAGTGAATTAGGCGCTGGAATCCGAGTGCGGAATGTCGAGTGAAATGAGCGAATTCCGAGAGAAGCTTTCGCTTGAGCGAGTATGCATTGTTGCGTGGTCCGCCTAAGCGGTTTCCCCCTTTCTTCCACTGTCAGCTCCTCTGAATCGGTTTTCTCTCTTTTGTTCTTCTTTTTGATCTTCTTTTTATTGTGAAAAGAAAATTTTTTTTCCTCTATTTTACCGTCTATGATTCATTTGCATTAGGGTATTACAAACAGAATCTCTGTTTGGACTCAATACTTATTCCAAAAATTATTCCGAATACATATTCAGATTCATAATAATATTCTTAAAAGCCCTGACCAACGGTACCTCAATCAGAGATACTTGGTCTGACACTCAATCCAGCTGTTTAAGCCACAATAAATTATGAATAATTATAAAAATTCCCAATTTAATCATTTCAGTATTAAGGACATTAATCAATTCGTACTTAATTATTTACTATTTATTTCTTTCAATTAGGTATTTATATAACTTTTGAGATGTTACCACTTTAAAATGCGAAAATTTTTTCCTCATAATTATTATGTCATATCTATTATATTTACTTATATTTACCATATAAATGAGTGAATTCAACAAATGGAATCCTGGATCCAGATGATGGGATTCGTGAGCCATTGGGGATACATACAACTCTTGAGATTCGTGGGCTAATGTACATGAATTTTGGGAGCAAGCGGGTTTCCAGGAGGCACTATAGTGAGTTGTGATTTTGGTGATGGTTTCTTACTGGCATAGGCTGAATTTGTGAGCCCGGTAACATTGAGAGTGTTGGACAGGTAATGTGTGGTTGTGGGGATGTGGTATGGCCCAACCTCACCCATATGGCACCCTTAATTGTTGCAGTCCTGGTTTTTAAAGTAAGAACCCAGACTCTCAGGTATCCTGTTATGCCTTTTAAAGAGAGTTTGAGGCTTTGGCCTGATCCCTGGATTAACCTAAGTGTGAGAAGAGGAAAGGCCACTGGTAAGATATTAAATAGGAGATGCTTGGGTATAGCGAAAATGTACAAGAATCTAGTACATGGGAGATATAAAGGTGAACGAGAGGGATTGAGATAAGAAAGTAACAATAGAATAAGTGTTTAATATTAAATTAGAAATATTACACTGGTAGTAGTAAATGATTAACGATGATTATTCTATTTTAATCTGGTATTAATTGGTTAATGATCTTTTAACATATTTCTATATTTAAATTAATTAATTTAAATAAAATAATTGATTATTTAATATTTGATATTTAATATTATTAATATTTATTTAGAAAATAAATATATAGGTATAATTAGTTATAATAATATTTTATTAGTATTTATTTAATTCTTTACTAATATTTGTATTTAAATAATAAAATATTGTTAGGTTCCCATATTTGAACTACGAGACCTAGTCAGGGTTAGATTTCGATAATTCAGCTTGAGACTAGTGATCCTATAGAGAAACTAGTCCTATTAGGACCCTTTTGTGAAGAATCGATGATGATAGGCTCGGCTCAACCCACCCGGCCAGAACCTTAATTACCTCCTATGTTTGGTCGTGCATATACTTCAGGATATCCAATGGTAGCATGGTTAATAAAATAATTAACTCACATTTAACCCCCAAACCCGGCCTGAACATCTTCAATGTGTCGAGCCTAACTTTCTCATACGGCACTAGAATTGAGTAATTCTAGTCTTTATTCCTTCATTTTGAAGAGATCTCCAATCTCTATTTCTTGTCCCAAGCCTCGATTTACACTCTGTCACCCCCTAAATCAAGTATTAAGCAATTTCACCTCAAAATTCAATCGTTTGAGCTTTTTATTCTGCGCATGGTTCATTTAAAAATTCATAACTTTTTCATACGCCCTCTGATTCCCGTAAACCCGGTGTCAAAATTTCTGTAATAAAATTCTCTACTTTAAAGGCTGAATTATAACATCCCTGGTTTTTAGGATAGGAACCCATACTCTCAGGAACCCTGAGAGTGCTCTGTTAAGCTTTTGCATAGAGTTTAAGGCTTTGGCCTTATCCCTAAATTATTCTAATTATGAGGAAATAGCAAGAAAGATAGTCAGTAAGGTATTAAATAGGAGATACAGGACTACTAAGGAAATGTAGGGGAACCTATTACAGAGAAATACAGAGGTTAACAAAGAGATTGACATGCATAGTAATAAATAAGAAGAGTTAAGATAAGTGAGTAACAATAAGTTAAGTGTTTAATAATATCAATAATTAGAAATAATGTATTAATATTAGTAATGATTAATGATAATTATTTTATTTTAATTTGGTATTAATTGGTTGATGACCTTTATAATACTTCTATATTTGGATTAATTAATTTACATAGGATAATTAATAATCATTTATTTTTATTTTAAATATTTTGATATTTAATAAATATTATAAATAATAATTTCAAAAATATATATACATAATTAATTGTAATAATATTTTAATGATATTTATTCAATTGTTTACTAACATTTAAATAATAAAATATTGTCTGGTTCCTCAGTTTTGAACTATGGAACCCAACCAATGATTAAGTCTTGACAATTCAGCTCGAGATTGGTAATACTTTAGGGAAACTAGTCCTATTAGGACCCTCTTACAAAGAATCAAGGATGACGAGCTTGGTCCAACCGGTCCAGCTAGAACCTTAAATGCCTCATATGTTTGATTGTGCATATACTTCGAGATATCCAATTGTAGCATGGTCAATCTCTGGTAACTCATTTCGACATTTTAGGAACTTTTCTTGAAGGGACCGAATCCTAATTCTGGCCCCATCAACCTCGTTTTTCAATAAAACGATTAATTCAAATTCAACCTTTGAACCTAGCCTGAACACCTTTAGTGTTTTGAGCCTAACTTTCTCGTACAACACTGGAATCAAGTAATTTTGGTCTTAGTTTCTTTGTTACAAAGATACTTTCAATCTCTATTTCTATTCCTGAGCCTCAATTCGCACTCTGTCACACCCTAAAATAAGAGTTAAGCAATTTCATCTCAAAACCTTATCGTTTCAGCTTTTTATTCTGCGCATGATTCATTCAAAAATTCATAACTTTTTTATACGACCTCTCATTCATGCAAACCCGATGTCAAAATCTCCATAACAAAATTCTCTACATTTTCCCTGAAGACTTTAAAGGCTAAATCCTTCTAGATAAATATAGTTTTGTGAATCTTCACTAACCCCTTGCTGTCTCACAACAGCTCTGGTAGCCTTCGGAAAAATATGTATATTTCCCTCATACGGTACTGTAATCACTTTGTACTTTTTTTTGTGGTTCCATATCAAACAAATACTACAAGTTTCATGAAGGGTACGAAGACTAATTTGTATTTATATGTTGATTTAGGTTTTGATAATGACACAACAAATGAAGAGATATTAAGGATGTTGTCAAACAAAATAATTATGTTTGATGTTGGAAAATTGATGAACTTCAAAGAAATGATTAAAGGCATTTAAAGAAGCTCAAATTCGGTGAAATAAATTTATAAAAGTACCTAAGGATCAAAGGATTGAAGCCATGGTTGAACAAACATCAAAAAGGGTGAAACAAAGTGCCAAAATTCAGGTATCAGGTACTTGAATCAATTCACACAACAATGAACAACCATATGAATCGATTCACTTGAATTTAAAAGCCTAGGATTGCATTTCTCAAAGCATGAATCGATTCATGATGCAAAGTATACCATGAGGAATCGATTCACACGACTCATTGGTCCAAGAATTATATTTTCAGTGGCAGGAATCGATTCATCCCTCAAAGGAATCTATTCACAAGTTCTTGTTTGCCCAGGGAATCGATTCACAGCTTAAAGAATCGATTCATAGATGTGTATCTCACAAAGAAATCGATTCATTCATCCTAGGAATCGATTTATACACTGTCAGAAGGCCAAAATACACACTGGGAATCCATTCATGCACCGATTCATTCAGTTTAAATGGAAACAGCACTGAACGCACTATGCAAATTACGCATCACACTATGAATTAAACAATTGAAGACAGACGCTCCCTTGCTCCACATGCATTGCATCGAAGGGAATAATTTAATTGCAATGCCATGCTACTGGAGGCTATAAATAGAGAGGAACTTAAAGAAGAAATTTACACCAAGCATTTGAAGCATTTCCATTTGCTTTCTTCCCCCTCCATTCTCTTGCTCTTCTTCTTGCTCTCTTTATTCTTTGATTGGCATATTTCTTGAAGTTATTTTTTGAGAGTTAATTTGTGGGGAAATTATATTGTGTACTTATTTTGCATATCCTCTCTTTGAGAGTTATTGCTTTGTGAAAGCTTTAACTTGTATATCCACTCTATTGGAGAGTTTCCTTGTATGCTCAAACACCAAACATCTTAAAATCTTTGGGTTAGGGTTTCAACCTTATAATTGTAAGATTGAGAGATTGGGTGGGGTGCCCTTGTACTTGTGAGAATTGGGTTCTTGAGTGTGGGACACTAGGAAGTCGCGATTGCTCAAAGTTGTATCTCTAATCTCCAATAGTGGAAATCCTCTAAGTGGGTTGCTTAGAGGCGAGACGTACATCGGTGTGGTGGAACTCGTATATATCGGTTTGTAAATCTCTCTTCCCTAAACTCATTTAATTTGTGCACTTAACTTGCTTGCTTGATTTATTATATTATTGCCAATTAATTTGGACTAAATGCATGTTATATTAAGTTATAAATTATTTCGATTAACATTGTTGAAATTAGCCTTAAGTAATATTCTTAAATTATTTTGAAATCTTTCTAAGTACAATAAATAGTGTTGAGATTAATTTGATTCCATTTTTTGAATATTACTTAGACCTTTTAAGTGCTAACTATTTTGTCTTGTGTATAAATTGTTACTATTTACCATTAAGTTTATCATCTTCATCAAACATAGTAACTAAAGAATCAACTTCAAAAGCATTCAAAGTAAAATTTTTTAATACTCAATTCACCCTCCCTCTTGAGTACTTGAGGCCACTTGGTTAACAAGTGGTATCAGAGCTTGACTCTTGGTAGATCAAGCTTAACAGCTTCAAGAGAACAAATGGCCTCAAATTCTCTAAACCTTTTTCTCGAGGGTGGTGCCACAAATAGACCTCCCGCTTTCAATGGTGAGGGCTACGCTTTTTGGAAAGCAAGGATGAAAATTTTTGTGCAATCAATTGACTTGAAAGTATGGAATGCTATTGAAAATGGTCCTTTTGTACCTATGTATACTGTTAATGATAAACAAGTTGAAAAACCTATGGATGATTGGACTAGTGAGGAAGAGAAGAAAGTACAATATAATTACAAAGCAAAAAATCTTATCACTTTAGCCTTAGGTCCCGATGAGTTCTTTAGAGTAGTTACATGTAAATCTGCTAAGGATATGTGGGATACCCTTCAAGTAACTCATGAAGGAACTAGCGATGTTAAGGACTCTAAGATTAGTACTTTAACTAGTCAATATGAAAGTTTTAGAATGAATTCCAATGAATCTATTTTAGAACTTCAAAAGAGATTTACTTTGATTATTAATCATCTTATTACACTTAGTAAATCTTATACTAACAAGGAACTTATCCACAAAGTTCTAAAAAGTCTTACTAGGGAATGGCAACCTCTTGTTACGGCCATCAAACAATCTCCCAATATAAATGATATGTCTCTTGCCACTTTGTTTGGTAAACTCCAGGAACAAGAACAAGAATTAAAAGACTTGAAACAAGCAAAGGAAGAAGAAAAAGTCTCTAAGAAGAAAGGGCTAGCTCTCAAAGCCACCTCAATTGTTGAAGATGAATCCGAGAGTGATCTTGACGAGGATGAAGAGTTAAGCCTATTCGTGAAACATTTTGGAAAGCTTATGAAGAGCAAACGCTTCCAAAGGAACTTCAAATCACAAGGTAAGAAATCTAATCCTAAAGAAAATTCTACTTCACCTACTTGCTTTGAATGTGGAAAGGAAGGACACTTCAAGATAGATTGTCCAAACCTAAAGAAGAAAAACAAAGAAAGAAAAGAAAGGAGAAGGGCATATATCGCATGGGATAAAAATGAGATAAGTAGCTCAGACGATTCAGAAAATGAAGAAGCGAACCTCTGTCTTATGGCCAATCACCAAGATGAAGAAGATGAGGTAAACTTTCATGACATAGATAAGGAAGAACTACTTGATGCTCTTGAAGAATTGTATGATAAATTTATGAAAGTGTCTAATAAGCATAAATTATCTAGAAAAACCATTGACACTCTTGAGATGCACCTTATGGAAGTTTGTAAAGAAAATGATTGTTTGAAAAATGAATTAGTAAATGTTCAAGCATGCTCTAGGACTAAACCTTGTGAATTTGTAAAGAAATGTGACATGCTAGAAACTAAGGTTTTGGACTTGAATAGAACTCTAGAAAAATTTACAAATGGTAGAGACAACTTAATTGTTTTACTTGGTAAACAACGGTGTATGTTTGATAAAACGGGTTTAGGTTTCAATGCCATTAAGAAACAAAAGAATTATAAGAACTTCTTTATACCACCTAGTAAAACTTCATCACCTTTCATGAAATGTAATCATTGCGGTTTTAAAGGACATAATGCATCTAATTGTAATGTTAGAAAACTAGGGCCAAAGGTTGTGAGAAAAGTATGGGTTCCTAAAGGAACATTACCTCAAACTAACCTACAAGGACCCAACATAAAATGGGTACCAAGTTCTCTAACTTGATATGTTTTGTAGGTATGCTTTAAAGCAAATAGCACCCATTGGTATTTGGATAGTGGGTGTTCAAAACACATGACGGGAGACAAAAGTAAGTTCATATCATTTACTCCACGAAATAAAGGATTCGTTACTTATGGAGATAACACGAAGGGAAGAATACTAGGAATCGGAAATGTTGGTAAAAACTCTTCCACTTCTATAAACGATGTATTATATGTTGAAGGACTTAAACATAACTTGCTTAGCATTAGTCAACTATGTGATAAGGGCTATAAAATTGTTTTCGAATCAAACGGTTGCATAATTGAAAATAAGCTAAACAAGGAAATAAAATTCGTTGGTCAAAGATTTGATAATATTTATATGATTAATCTTGATTGTCTTGCTTCAAATGATGTGCAATGCTTCATAACTAAAGAGGATGAATCATGGCTATGGCATAGAAGAATCGCTCACATTCATAAAGACCATTTAAATAAACTTGTTTCGAAAGATTTAGTAATTGGTTTACCAAAATTGAAATTCGAAAATAAATTTTGTGACACTTGTCAAAAGGGAAAACAAGTAAAGGTTTCTTTTTAAGCAAAAAATATTGTTTCAACAACTAGACCTTTACAACTTTTACATATGGATTTGTTTGGACCTTCAAAAATTAAAAGTTTTGGTGGAAACTATTATGATCTTGTGATTGTGGACGATTATTCTAGATATACATGGACATTGTTTCTTACTTATAAACATGAAGTATATCATGCATTTAAGAAACTTGCCAAGATCATCCAAAATGAACAAAATTTGAAAATAGCATCCATTCGAACTGATCATGGGGGGAATTTGAAAACCAATCTTTTGAAAAGTTTTGTGAAAAATTTGGCATTGATCATAATTTTTCGGCTCCAAGAACTCCATAACAAAATGGAGTAGTTGAAAGGAAAAATAGATCTTTAGCGGAGCTCGCAAGAACTATGTTAAATGAAAGTAACATTTCAAAACATTTTTGGGCCGATGCAGTAAATACTGCTTGTCATGTTATGAACCGATGTTTGATAAGGCCTATATTAAAGAAAACCCCCTATGAGCTTTATAAAGGAAGAAAACCAAATATTTCTTATTTTCATATATTTGGATGCAAATGTTTTATTTTAAACAATGGGAAGGATAATCTTGGCAAATTCGATGCAAAATCTGATGAAGCAATATTCCTAGGTTATTCATCTACTAGTAAAGCATATCGACTCTAACAAACGAACATGTACAATTGAAGAGTCTATACATGTTAAATTTGATGAACTTAACCAAAATCCTCCGAGAAAGGAAATTGATGATCTTGTAGGTACCTTCCAAGAAATGAACTTGGAAGATGAAGAAGGAAATAAAAATGAAGGAGATACAACACAACATGAAGGACCTCAACAAAAGAAATGGATCACCTTAAAGAATCACCCCTTGGACAATGTCATAGGTGAAATAACAAAAGGTGTAAGTACTCGAAACGCTATTAGAAATGCATGCAATCACTTAGCTTTTGTACCACAAATAGAACCCAAAAATATCGATGAAGCTATTATTGATGAACATTGGATGTTGGCCATGCAAGAAGAATCGAATCAATTTGAAAGAAATGAAGTTTGGGAACTTGTGCCAAGACCCAATGACCATCTAATAATAGGCACCAAATGGGTTTTTAGAAATAAGCTAGATGAAAATGGAATTATAACAAGAAATAAAGCTAGATTAGTTGCTAAAGGATATAATCAAGAAGAGGGAATAGACTATGAAGAAACGTATGCTCCCGTAGCTAGATTAGAAGCCATAAGATTACTGTTAGCTTTTGCTTGTTGTATGGATTTTAAGCTTTATCAAATGGATGTCAAAAGCGCTTTTCTAAATGGCTATATTCAAGAAGAAACTTATGTAGATCAACCTCCCGGTTTTGAAAATCACAAATTTCCAAACCATGTTTTTAAATTGAGAAAAGCTTTATATGGTTTGAAACAAGCTCCAAGAGCTTGGTATGAAAGACTTAGTAAATTTCTTTTAGAAAATAATTTTGAAAGAGGAAAGGTTGATACTACGCTGTTTATAAAACGTAAAAACAATGACATTCTTTTGGTACAAGTTTATGTTGATGACATAATATTTGGTGCTACTAACGAAATTCTTTGTCAAGAGTTTACCAAGATTATGCAAGATGAATTCGAAATGTCCATGATGGGAGAACTCACCTTCTTCCTTGGATTACAAATCAAACAAACAAATAAAGGGACTTTCATTAGTCAAACAAAATATTGTAAAGAACTACTCAAAAGATTTGAAATGGATAAGGCAAACGAAATAGCTACACCCATGAGTACATCTTGCTACTTAGACAAAGATGAGAAGGGTAAGGACATTGAAATAACTAAATACCGAGGTATGATTGGTTCCTTACTTTACTTAACAGCTAGTAGACCCGATATTATGTTTGCTGTATGCATGTGTGCTAGATATCAAGTGTGTCCTAAAGAATCACATCTGACCGCTATAAAAAGAATTTTGAAATATCTTGTGGGTACTCAAAATGTTGGTTTATGGTATCCCAAAGGCGTTGATTGTAATCTTTTAGGATATTCTGATTCTGACTTCGCGGGTTGTAAACTTGATAGAAAAAGTACTAGTGGCACATGTCATTTACTTGGTAGTTCCCTTGTTTCTTGGCATAGCAAGAAACAAGTAAGTGTTGCGTTATCGACAGCTGAGACAGAATATGTAGCAGCTGGTAGTTGTTGTGCTCAAATTCTTTGGATGAGACAACAACTTCTTGATTTTGGTGTTGTTTTAAACAAAGTACCCATTAAATGTGACAACACTAGCACAATAAATATCTCTAAAAATCCGGTCATGCATTCTAGGACTAAACATATTGAAATAAGACATCACTTTATAAGAGACCATGTTTTGAAAGGAGATTGTGTACTTGAATATGTTGAAACTTCAAAACAATTGGCGGATATTTTTACAAAACCCCTTCCAAAAGAACAATTTATAAATATTAGAGGGGAATTAAGAATTTTGGAAATTGATTAAATTGACTCATCTTTTATCACATTTTCTTACACTTTGAACAAAATCTTTTGAAAATCTTTGACTCAAAGTATTTCACTTACTCCTTTCATAAAATTTTCATCTCTTTGAAAATAGTAACTTACTTTGTAATATATAAGTCAATCTTTTCATTAAAATCACAATCACGTTTTCATAATCATCTTAATGCTCCATAAATCACTTATCTTATTTGAGATCCCACGGAGTCCCCACTTAAGTAAACATATTTTTAACACAAAGATAATCTTCTATGTACCACATGGTTCTCAAAAATAAATGGCAAACGACTTTGATTTTCTTGACTATCTTGTGCAATAAAAATCATTGGAAAATTGTAAAATTTTAATCCTGTATAACCTCTAACTTTGCTTATTCAAAAGAAGAAGAAAAATATCATTATGATTGCTTACATGCCTTGACTTACTCTATGTGATATATGTTGCATGTTTTAGAGGGAGCTCTATATGCAAATGATATCTATCTCTATAAAATGTATCTTTCTTAAAGTGGTATATATATTCTTAGATGTTTTTGATGATGCCAAAGGGGCAGAAAATAAATATATACATTCTAAGTGGCATAAAGTATCTTACAAAGGGGGAGAGAATATCATGATGATGGTATCTATTAAATAATTAAGGGGAGATAAAATCTAGAAATCAATATCTCTATCTATCCTTATTGAAAATGCATGATTAATGAGGAGCCTTACTGTATTTCTTTACAACAAGTGATATCAAATTACATGTGTAAATGACAAAGTGGTATTCAATTATATGTTTAACAAATGGTATCAAATTATATTTATAAGGGGGAGTCGTTTATGCCATGAACTTGAACTATTATGAGACTAACACCCCAAGAGATGAACATTTGTTGTCATCATCAAAAAGGGGGAGAATGTATTTATATGTTGAAGTAGGTTTTGATAATGACACAACAAATGAAGAGATATTAAGGATGTTGTCAAACAAATAATTATGTTTGATGTTGGAAAATTGATGAACTTCAAAGAAATGATTCAAGGTATTTAAAGAAGCTCAAATTCGGTTAAATATATTTATCAAAGTGCCTAAGGATCAAAGGATTGAAGCCATGGTTGAACAAACATCAAAAAGGGTGAAACAAAGTGCCAAAATTCAGGTATCAGGTACTTGAATCGATTCACACAGCAATGAACATCCATATGAATCGATTCACTTGAATTTAAAAGCCCAGGATTGCATTTCTCAAAGCATGAATCGATTCATGATGCAAAGTATACCATGAGGAATCGATTCACACGAGTCATTGGTCCAAGAATTACATTTTCAGTGGCAGGAATCGATTCATCCCTCAAAGGAATCGATTCACAAGTTCTTATTTGCCCAGGGAATCGATTCACAGCTTAAAGAATCGATTCATGGCTGTGTATCTCATGAAGGAATCGATTCATTCATCCTAGGAATTGATTCATACATTGTCAGAAGGCCAAAATACACGTTGGGAATCCATTCATGCACCGATTCATTCAGTTTAAATGGAAACAGCACTGAACGCACTACGTAAATTACGCATCGTACTATGAATTAAACAATTGAAGACAGACACTCCCTTGCTCCACTTGCATTACATCGAAGGGAATAATTTAATTGCAATGCCATGCTACTGGAGGCTATAAATAGAGAGGAACTTGAAGAAGAAATTTACACCAAGCATTTGAAGCATTTCCATTTGCTTTCTTCCCCCTCCATTCTCTTGCTCTTCTTCTTGCTCTCTTTATTCTTTAATTGGCATATTTCTTGAAGTTATTTTTTGAGAGTTAATTTTGTTATTCAAGTGGCCTCAATACTCAAGAGGGGGGTGAATTGAGTTTTTAAAAAACTTAGCTTGGAATGCCTTTGAACTTGATTCTTTTATCACAAGATTAAAAATTATGCAAGTGAAGTCAAGTATAATGCAAAAGACAATGCAAAACAAGAGGTAAATATAGCTGAGACAGTTTATGAAACACTTGGTATGTAGTGTTCAATGTTAACTAATTCAAGCTAACTCAAGTATCCAAATCACAATCAACCAACACAAACAATTTAGTGTAGTATATGAATGTAAAAAGAGTAAGGGAGAAGAGCTTTCAAACCAATTTAACGAGTTCCACCAACCCCGGTGTACGTCTCGCCTTCAAGCAACCGACTTGAAGGATTTCCACTATTGAAGTTTAGAGATTACAAGCTATAAGCAATTACAGCTTCCTAGTGTCCCACACTCAAGAACTTAATCCTCACTAGCACAAGGGTAACCCACCCAATCTCTCAAACTCTCAATACCCAAAGGTTGAACCCCAACCTTTGTGACCACTCAACCTAGAGTGAAAACCTTTGTGTTTGGTGTAGTGTTTACAAGCAAATAACTCTCTCAATAGAGTAGATGTACAAGTGAAAGCTCACACAAATTCTAGCTCTCAAGATGAGAGGATATACAAGTTCTAAGCTTAAAATTTCAGAGTATACAAAAGAATGGACTCACTAAGCACAAAATGAAGGTAAGGGATGATTGCCTCTTGTTGTCTTTGTGCTTAGGTTGGAGAGCAATTTATAGAGCCTTGTAGCAGCTTCAAAGTCCTCCTAGCCGTTGCAAGATAGTGTTCCAGCTTGTCTTTGCGTATTCTAGGTTTGGGTTGTTGGTTCCCACTTAAATCTATCTTTTTAGTGGTGTTTCCCACTTCTTGAATCGATTCGTAGCTTCTTGAATCGATTCAGAGCATTCTGATTTGTGCATTTTAGAGTTCCAGATTCGTATGAATTGATTCAGTCCTTGTTGAATTGATTCAGAGTATTCTGTTTAGGATTCCTGGGCTTGTGTCTTCGTGTGAATCGATTCAGGGTCATGGTGAATCGATTCATGACATTCTGTTTGCAATTTTGGTGAATTCCAGGGCTGTGAATCGATTCATTGGTGTGTGAATCGATTCAAGCATTATAATTTGATGTTCTTCCATGCCTGATAGTCTTTCCTTGACGTGTTATAATCCATGGTTGCTTTCTTTTGTCTTTGTGCATTGGTTTCTTGATTTCTTAACCTTGTGGAAATGTTTTCTTCATGATTTTATATATATCAACCTTGATTTGTTTCATTCATGAAGATCTTATAATGCTTGTGCCTTTGTCATTATCAAAAACTTGTTAACAACATACAAATACATTCTCCCCCTTTTTGATGATGACAACTATTGGCCATCTCTTTGGGGTGTTAGTATCAATAATTTTAAAGAAGCAATGATAAAGAGTCTTTTAAAATCGTTTATCAAATCTTCCTTATCTCCCCCTTTATTTTTCAATTGGATATTCATCTTAAAGGAAAAAATGTCTCGTGAGTTTCTAAAATCGTGTGTCTCGTGAGTTTCTAAAATCGTGCTTTTATTGCTTTATCCATCCATTTCATGTATCTCTCCCCCTTTGTCATTATCAAAAACAAATTCAGGGAATTATTAATCAAGCGTGCGAATAGGATAATTAACCATGGGAATTTCGATCATACAGTGCATCAAAATGATCAAGCAATTGTGACATCCAAACAGATTAATATTTAAGCAAGCAACAATCCAAACAAGCAATTGGAGCAATGTCAAGGGAAGCACCAAAATAAATGCCTCAGAAGGGCAACCAAGTCTGAAATAAAAAACAACTAAGAGCATAAAGCAAAATGCTAATCAAGGCTGAGGAAAGTAAATGCTGGAAATCTGAGTGGCAAGCTTAGTATAGCGTTCTTCCATGTTGGTTTCAAGCTTGTCCAGGCGAGAGTTGATGTTGGCTTCCATGATGTCCAGGCGCCCATTGACACGCTGTCGTTGTCGGGTCAAATAAAAAGTTAAATTAATATAGTATAAGGTGAACAACCTTAGTCGTCTCTCGAGGACCTTAGTTCAATTAGTTACACTCAATTTAGTTATAATAAAGGGGGGGTTTGTGTTGAGATTGAAAGGAAAATTAAGTGATTATATAATAGTGCAAAAAGTAAATTTATGAGTAAGAATAATCAAATTTAGAAACAACCAACCCAAGGAATTAATAAATCTTTTAGTTAACTAATCATTGATCACAAATATGATTAAATATAATTAATTTCTCAACCTTGAATCATTTGGAATCCCTAAATGATTATATTCTAGAAAATCTTCTAGAATTGAATTAATGAACTAATAAGAATAATCAATCGATATATTCTTATTAATTACTAAAATAACTTTAAAACCATAATTTGATTGAGTTAAGAAACTAAATAGAAATCTCTTATTTAGTAACTTAATCTTTGTTCTCAAATTGATTATTGATTAACCAACCAACATCAGTTTAGATTATAGATTGTTTAATTATATACCAATCGGTTATACACTTAAATAATCTACCATCATAAGTGCTTGAGAAACAAAGAAAAGTAATTATCTTCAATCAAAATATTAAGAGCAAGAACTCAAAGTTAACATAAAGAAAAATTAAATTCCTTGAGTTGATTTTAAAAGATTAAGCTTCCATGATAATTTTTAACAATGAAAGCTAATATTAAATTTACTAAAACTTTGATTATAAAAGTAAATAACAAATAATAAAATTAACTTACTTGATATTGAGGAAGGGAAATGAAAACCATAACTTGAAGGATGGAATATAGAACAAGGAGATAAAGCAAAAGAAAGAACTAAAACTTAAGAAGCTAAAACAAAGATATAGAATTATAATGGAAACTAAAGCATGTATTTCTTATGTATTTCTTGTGTATCTCCCTTACAACTTCAAGCATCTATTTATAGGCAAGATATGATGATACTATACATTCATTTTCTGATTATTAATGCATTTTTTCAACATTGGTGGGCTTGAAATTACAATAATTCAAAAGAAGATAATGGTAGGTGTTGAAATTCATTCTCCTCTTTATCTTCTCCGCCTTGCGAGTCCAATATGACCTTCTAGATGGCCGAATTTTGAAAAAACTTCAACATGAAAGTTGTAGATCTCTATCTTATTGAGAATTTGGAGTAAGAATCAGGTTATTTGGACATCTAGAGCTCCAGATATCTGTATTTTGGTGAACTATGTCAATGCTGGTGGGACACATGAGGGCTGATTGATTCAAGCTCCATTTCTTTATTTTTTCTAGATGCAAAATAACCAAATTTGATCATCATGATATAGCCCTCTGTCTTAGCTTTCCATGGGCTCCAAGATTATCCCATTTGGATCACAAAAGCCCAAATTATGGCCAAAATAAGGCAAGATACTCAAGATACATACAAAAAACGAAAATTGAAACATATATACATAATACTTCAATTTAACTAAACAACATAAAACTTAATTAAAATACTATTATTAAACATAGTAATTATATAATAAACCCCAAGTGTAAAACTATAAGAAGTGTATTAAAATTGATTTATCACCGATCCATGTGGGCAGTGATCCTGGCAAACAAATCATCAGTAGGAGCAGGTGGAGGAGGAGGAGCAGCATCTTCAGCATCATTCCGAGGGCATCGAAGAAATTGCCATAACCCATGGTATTCAACTATATTCATCTTTGTGAGATGAGTTTTTCCAATTGGTGCTTTGGGGCCTACAATTTCTTTCACTTCATTCTTCAAGTCCACCTTGTAGTGGCGTAGTAGCTTTGTGATTAGAATAGCATATGGAAGGTGAGCAAGATTCTAAGCTTCGATCATATGGTGCCTTACAATATCAATCCAGTTGATTTCTTTCTGATTGATAATGGCCCATAGCAACAGGATTTGTGCCTCATTTAATCTTGTATAATTCCCACCGGAAGGAAGGAGAATTTTCACCAAGGCATAATGCAAAAGGTGATGGTCAAGGCTTAGTGTGCCAACGGTGCTAGAGGGAGCGGCAAGATTGAAGAAGGTTCTTGCCTCCAAAGGATTGTAGTTCCATGAAGGAGAGGGTTCCTTTCCATGGAATTGAGCATTGTTAAGAGGGAGCTTTCCAACTTGGTTTAGCACTTCATTGTCAAGAATAATGGTTTTGCCTTTCACTTTGGCATAATATCGAGCATCTTGAAGGCGCAATGTTGAATAGAAAACCCGAATTAATTCTGGATAGATTGCAACTTCTTCAAGAGCCATGAATCCTACTAGCTCTTGTTGGTGAAGAGTGTTGAGAAGAGAAAGTCCAGAAGATTCAAAAAATGGAACATCAAGCCAATGAGGGGAAATGAGATGCTTTTCAGAAAATGAAGTTTAGTACCTTTCCAACTCCTTTTGTGTGGAGAAGAACCTTGAAAGATCCGATTGTTGAGGGATAGTGGCAGCGGCAACATTGGCTCTTTGTTTCTTTCGTGGTTGAGAGGAGGAAGCCATTTCTTAATGGAGATTAGGAGAAGAAGTTCTAGAGTGAGAAATAGATGGGTTTAGAGAGAATGAGGAGAAGAAATGTGAAGAGTGATAGAGTAACGGACCCAATCAGTGTTAAAAGGCACAAAAACTGTCGCGTGAATCGATTCAGAGGAAGCTTGAATCGATTCAACCGTTACTGTTTGGGAGTTTTAAAAGGTATCAGGGGTTTGAGTCAATTCGAAGTGAATGTGAATCGATTCGAACTTCTTTGTTTATGGAAAGGTTGAGTAATAGTGCTGTGAATCGATTCGGAGGGGGCATGAATCAATTCAATCGATTCTGTTTTTAGAAATTTGGACAATCAGGTATGTGAATAGATTCAAGAGGAGTGTGAATCGATTCATTCGATTCTATTTTGTATTTTCCTTTAGCTGAATCAATTCAAGGCATATTGTTATTCTTTTTAGAACATTAAAGCTTCATTTATATGAGAACTTTTGCCTTCTTATCAATTTAGAGCTACGCAGTACACAATTATCAACCATTTTATGATATATCTAAGGATTCTTACTCACAGCATGAGCGCCAATTAATCAACACATTGAATTATCAAGTATTTGTCAGAAACATTTATCATTCAAGGCAATTGGATATATCTTAAATTCCTAATTCTCTTCTAATATGGAAGAATTGTTCTTTCGCTAATGGTTTGGTGAATATGTCTGCAAGTTGTTTAGAGGTTTCAACATGTTCAAGCATACAATCACCCTTCAATACATGATCCCTAATGAAATGATGTCGAATTTCAATATGTTTGGTTCTTGAATGCATTACAGGATTCTTTGAAATGTTAATGGCACTTGTGTTATTACATTTAAGAGGCACATGTTCTAACATAACACCAAAATCCAGAAGTTGTTGTCTCATCCCAAGGATTTGAGCACAACAACTACCAGCTGCAACATATTCTGCCTCAGCTGTAGATAGTGCAACACTTACTTGTTTCTTGCTATGCCAAGAAACAAGAGAACTACCAAGCAAGTGACATGTTCCACTAGTGCTTTTCCTATCAAGTTTACATCCTGCAAAATCTGAATCAGAATATCCTACTAAAGTGCATTCAACCCCTTTGGGGTACCATAGACCAACATTTTGAGTTCCAACAAGATATTTCATTATCCTTTTTACTGCAGTAAGGTGTGATTCTTTTGGGCATGCTTGATATCTCACACACATACAAACAGCAAACATGATATCCGGTCTACTAGCGGTTAAGTAAAGTAAGGATCCAATCATACCTCTAAATTTTGTGAGTTCAACATCCTTACCCTTCTCATCCTTGTCCAAATAACATAAAGTGCCCATAGGTGTGGCAATGTCATTTGCCTTGTCCATGTTGAATTTCCTAAGCAATTCCTTGCAGTACTTTGATGACTAATGAATGTGCCTTCATTAGTTTGCTTGATTTGTAGTCCAAGGAAGAAAGTAAGTTCCCCCATCATGGACATCTCAAATTCTTCCTGCATTAGCTTAGCAAACTCCATGCACATTGACTCATTAGTAGCACCAAAGATTATATCATCAACATATACTTGCACCAATAGTATATCTTTCTTCTTGTGCTTAATGAATAATGTTGTGTCAACCTTTCCTCTTTCAAAGTTGTTTTCTAAAAGGAATTTGCTCAATCTTTCATACCAAGCTCTTGGAGCTTGTTTTAAACTATACAAGGATTTCTTTAGTTTGAAAACATGATTTGGAAATTGGTAGTTTTCAAAACCTGGAGGTTGATCAACATACACTTCCTCTTGAATATGACCATTCAAGAAAGCACTCTTGACATCCATTTGGTACAATTTAAAATCCTTACAACATGCAAAGGCTAATAATAATCTAATAGCTTCTAGCCTAGCTACGGGTGCATATGTTTCTTCATAATTAATGCCTTCTTCTTGATTATAACCTTTAGCTACTAGCCTAGCTTTATTCCTAGTAATTATGCCATTTTCATCTAATTTATTCCTAAACACCCATTTTGTTCCTATTATTTGGTGATCATTGGGTCTTGGCACTAATTCCCAAACTTTATTTCTTTCAAATTGATTCAATTCTTCTTGCATGGCCAACATCCAATGTTCATCAATAATAGCTTCATCAATGCATTTGGGTTTTATTTGTGATACAAAGGCTAAATGATTACATGCATTTCTAATGGCGTTTCGAGTACTTACACCTTTAGTCATTTCACCTATGACTTTATCTAAGGGATGGTCCTTCAAAGTGATCCATTGTTTTGGTTCCTCAAGTTATGTTGCATCTTTGTCTTTGTTCTCTTCTTCCTTATCATTCAAGGTTAAATCTTGAAGAGTACCTACAATATCATCAACATCTTCCTTTCTCGGGGAGTTATGGTTATTTTCATCAAATTTGACATGAATGGACTCCTCAATGGTGTTTGTTTGTTTGTTAAAGATTCGATAAGATTTACTAGATTGTGAATATCCTAGGAAGATTGCCTCATCAGCTTTAGCATCAAACTTTCCTAGATTATCTTTTCCATTATTGAGCACAAAGCATTTACATCCAAAAATATGAAAATATAAAATGTTGGGTTTTCTTCCCTTGTAAAGTTAATAGGGGGTTTTCTTAAGTATAGGCCTTATTAAACATCTATTCATAACATGGCAAGCGGTATTTACCGCATCGGCCCAAAAATGTTTCACAATGTGATTTTCATTTAACATGGTTCTTGCAAGCTCTACTAAGGATCTATTTTTCCTTTCAACTACTCCATTTTGTTGTGGAGTTCTAGGAGCTGAAAAATTGTGATTGATACCATATTTTTCACAAAAATTTTTAAAAGATTTGTTTTCAAATTCCCCCCCATGATCGGTTCTTATGGATGCGATTTTTGAATTTTGCTCATTTTGGATAATCTTAGCAAGTTTCTTGAATGCATGATATGCTTCATTTTTATGAGCAAGAAACAAGGTCCATGTATATCTTGAATAATCATCTACAATCACTAGACCATAGTAATTGCCATCAAAGCTTTTTATTTTGGAAGGTCCAAATAGATCCATGTGCAAAAGTTGTAAAGGCTTTTGAGTGGAAACAATGTTTTTAGATTGAAAGGATGCCTTTACTTGTTTTCCTTTTTGACATGCATCACAAAATTTGTTTTCAAATTTAAGCTTTGGTAAACCAATTACTAATTCTTTAGAAACAAGTTTATTTAAATGGTCTACATGTATATGAGCTATTCTTCTATGCCATAGCCAAGTTTCATCCTCTCTAGTCATGAAGCATTGTACATCATTTGAGGACAAACTATCCATATCAATCATGTAAATGTTATCAATTCTTTGACCTACAAACTTTACTTCCTTATTAACCTTATGCTCAATTATGCAATAATTTGATTCAAACAAAATTCTATATCCTTTGTCACATAATTGGCTAATGCTAAGCAGATTGTGTTTGAGCCTTTCAACATACAATACATCACTAATGGAAGTAGAAGAATTTTTACCAATGTTTCCAAAACCTAGAATTCTTCCTTTAGTGTTGTCTCCATAGGTAACACTTCCTTTCCTTTTGGGAGTGAATGAGGTGAATTTACTTATGTCTCCCGTCATATGCTTTGAACACCCACTATCCAAATACCAATGGGTGTTGCTTGCCTTGAAGCATACCTACAAAACAAGATTAATTTAGAGAACTAGGTACCCATTGTATGTTGGGTTCTTTTAGGTTAGTTTGTGGTAATGTTCCTTTGGGAACCCATACTTTTCTTATAACTTTTGGTCCTAATTTTCTAACATTACAATTTGAAGAATTGTGACCTTTAAAACCATAATGATTGTATCTTATGAAAGGTGATGATAATTTCATAGGTGGCACAAAAAAAGTTTTGTAGTGTTTTTCTTTCTTGGCAGAGTTGTATCCTAGACCGGTTTTATCAAACATGCATCTTTGGTTTCCAAGTAATAAATTTAAGTTATCTCTACCATTGGTGAACTTTTCTAGTGTCCTATTTAAGTCTATAACCTTAGTTTCAAGAATATCACACTTCTTTACAAATTCACATGGTTTGGTCCTAGAGCATGCTTGAACATTTTCTAATTCATCTTTCAAACATTTATTTTCTTTACAAACTTCTATGAGATCCTTTTCAAGAGTGTCAATGGTTTTTCTTGACAATTTGTATTTACTAGAAAGCTTGATAAATTTATCATACAACTCTTCAAAAGCATCTAGTAATTCATTCTTATCTAAATCAAGAAGACTTACCTCATTATCTTCTTCTTGGTGATTGGCCATTAAACAAAGATTCGCTTCTTTGTTTTCAGACTCATCTGAACTACTTATATCATTTTCATCCCAAGCAATGTAAGCTCTTCTTCTTCCTCTTTTCTCCTTGCCTTTCTTCTTAAGATTTGGGCAATCCACCTTAAAGTGCCCTTCCTTGCCACATTCGAAACAATTAGGTGAGGAAGATGGTTCATTGGGAATAGGTCTCTTACCTTAAGGTTTGAAGTTCTTTTGGAATCGCTTGTTTTTCATGAACTTTCTGAATCTCTTCACAAATAATCCAAACTCCTCCTCATCATCAAGGTCACTACAAGATTCTTCCTCATGTGTAGAGGTGGCCTTGAGAGCTAATCCTTTCTTCTTGGAGGATTTTTCTTCTTCTTCCTCCGCTTGCTTCAAAACTTTTAGTTCTTTCTCTTGTTCTTGTAATTTTTCGAAGAGTGTGGCAAGTGACATTTCATTGATACTTGGGGATTGTTTGATGGCGGTGACGAGCGGTTGCCATTCCCTGCTAAGACTTTTCAAGACTTTGTGCACAAGTTCTTTGTTAGTGTAAACTTTACCAAGAGAAATGAGATGATTGATTATAAGAGTAAATCTCTTTTGCATTTCTACTATGGTTTCTCCTGAATTTATTCTAAAACTTTCATATTGACTAGTCAAGGTACTGATTTTGGAGTCTTTTACATCACTAGTACCTTCGTGAGTTACTTGTAAAGTATCCCGCATTTCCTTAGCGGATTGACAAGTCATTATTCTGAAAAATTCATCGGGACCTAATGCCATAGTGATGAGATTTTTAGCCTTATAGCCGTATTGCACTTTCTTCTCCTCATCACTAATCCATTCATCCATAGTTTTTCAATATTTTTATTATCAACAGTATGCATTGGTGTGTAAGGACCATTTTCAATTGCATTCCAAATTCTTAAATCAATAGATTGAATAAAGATTTTCATTCTTTCCTTCCAAAAAGCATAGCCTTCCCCATTGAAAGTGGGAGGCCTATTTATGGCACCACCCTCGGGAAAAAGGTTTAGAGAACTTGAGGCCATCTTATCTCTTGAAGCTGTTAAGCTTGATCTACAAAGAGTCAAGCTCTGATACCACTTATTATTCAAGTGGCCTCAATACTCAAGAGGGGGGGTGAATTGAGTTTTTAAAAAACTTTGCTTGGAATGCCTTTGAACTTGATTCTTTTATCACAAGATTAGAAATTATGCAAGTGAAGTCAAGTATAGCTGAGACAATGCAAGACAAAAGGTAAATATAGCTGAGACAATTTATCAAACACTTGGTATGCAGTGTTTAATGTTAACTAATTCAAGCTAACTCAAGTATCCAAATCACAATCAACCAACACAAACAATTTAGTGCAGTATATGAATGTAAAAAGAGTAAGGGAGAAGAGCTTGAAAACCAATTTAATGAGTTCCACCAACCCCAGTGTACGTCTCGTCTTCAAGCAACCGACTTGAAGGATTTCCACTATTGAAGTTTAGAGATTACAAGCTATGAGCAATTGCAGCTTCCTAGTGTCCCACACTCAAGAACTCAATCCTCACTAGCACAAGGGTAACCCACCCAATCTCTCAAACTCTCAATACCCAAAGGTTGAACCCCAACCTTTGTGACCACTCAACCTAGAGTGAAAACCTTTGTGTTTGGTGTAGTGTTTACAAGCAAATAACTCTCTCAATAGAGTAGATGTATAAGTGAAAGCTCACACAAATTCTAGCTCTCAAGATGAGAGGATATACAAGTTCTAAGCTTAAAATTTCAGAGTATACAAAAGAATGGACTCACTAAGCACAAAATAAAGGTAAGGGATGATTGCCTCTTGTTGTCTTTGTGCTTAGGTTGGAGAGCAATTTATAGAGCCTTGTAGCAGCTTCAAAGTCCTTCTAGCCATTGCAAGATAGTGGTTCCAGCTTGTCTTTGCGTATTCTAGGTTTGGGTTGTTGGTTCCCACTTAAATCTATCTTTTTAGTGGTGTTTCCCACTTCTTGAATCGATTCGTTGCTTCTTGAATCGATTCAGAGCATTCTGATTTATGCATTTTAGAGTTCCAGATTCGTATGAATCGATTCAGTCCTTGTTGAATTGATTCAGAGCATTCTGTTTGGGATTCCTGGGCTTGTGTCTTCGTGTGAATCGATTCAGGGTCATGGCGAATCGATTCATGACATTTTGTTTGCAATTTTGGTGACTTCCAGGGCTGTGAATCGATTCATTCATGTGTGAATCGATTCAAGCGTTGTAATTTGATGTTCTTCCATGCCTGATGGTCTTTCCTTGATGTGTTATAATCCATGGTGGCTTTCTTTTGTCTTTGTGCATTGGTTTCTTGATTTCTTGACCTTGTGGAAGTGTTTTCTTCATGATTTTATATATATCAACCTTGATTTGTTTCATTCATGAAGATCTTATAATTTTTGTGCCTTTGTCATTATCAAAAACATGTTAACAACATACAAATACAAATTTGTGGGGAAATTATATTGTGTACTTATTGTGCATATCCTCTCTTTGAGAGTTATTGCTTTGTGAAAGCTTTAACTTGTATATCCACTCTATTGGAGAGTTTCCTTGTATGCTCAAACACCAAACATCTTAAAATCTTTGGGTTGGGGTTTCAACCTTGTAATTGTGAGATTGTGAGATTGGGTGGTGTGCCCTTGTACTTGTGAGAATTGGGTTCTTGAGTGTGGGACACTAGGAAGTCACGATTGCTCAAAGTTGTATCTCTAATCTCCATTATTGGAAATCCTCTAAATGGGTTGCTTAGAGGCGAGACGTACACGGGTGTGGTGGAACTCGTATATATCGGTTTGCAAATCTCTCTTCCCTAAACTCATTTAATTTGTGCACTTAACTTGCTTGCTTGATTTATTATATTATTGCCAATTAATTTGGACTAAGTTCATGTTATATTAATTTATAAATTATTTCGATTAACATTGTTGAAATTAGCCCTAAGTAATATTCTTAAATTATTTTGAAATCTTTCTAAGTACCATAAATAGTGTTGAGATTAATTTGATTCCATTTTTTGAATATTACTTAGACCTTTTAAGTGCTAACTATTTTGTCTTGTGTATAAATTGTTACTATTTACCATTAAGTTTATCATCTTCATCAAACATAGTAACTAAAGAATCAACTTCAAAAGCATTCAAAGTAAAATTTTTTAATACTCAATTCACCCCCCCTCTTGAGTACTTGAGGCCACTTGGTTAACATAATTCTCAAAGGAAAAATAACCACAAATTTATTTCTACAGCCCTAACCAATTCGGGAGCATCGGGAGCTCTTTACCTTGATTTGAGTATAACTCGGGCTACCGACATCAAATCTTCGCAAATGATATATCAAATCAAAGGGAAAAAGAATCTCTACAAACTTTATGTTGATCATTTTGCAAGATTCTCACTCTTCCAATTAATCACTATTTATTTTTAACCCCTTTATTTTTTGGTTCCTAAAAATCCTAAACATCTTAAATTCCTATGCATCGAGTAAATTTTTCGGCCATTGGTTTCTAGTCACACCACCACCTGAGGGCACCTCAGCAGTGAGGTGTCACCGTGGGGCAGCTTCAGCCCACTCACCCTCCTTGTCTAATATGTCCCTTCCTTTGCAAGAAGTTAACACCACATGATGTTATATCATCATGATCATGCCATGTTATATAATTAATTGCCAAGCTGCTCTTGCTCCAATTATTTCCACGTTCCTTTCTAACGTGTCAGACCCCTACATTTCACAAACATTCTTTTCTCCCTCTTTAATTTCTCTTGGCACACTAAAACCAAAACCCATCAAATCCATAAAAATTCATTCTAATTTCACTTATTCTTGGTAGCATCTTTCCATTTTCTTCTTTTTCTTCCATTTCTAGGCATGCGCACCACTTCCATTCCATTACCTTAAATTTAATTCCTTACAACAAAAAGAAGAAGAAGAAGGGATCATCGCTTTCCCATCTTCTCAATTCCTTCTCCTTCTTAAAATTAAATTTTAATGGTTGTACTATTAGCTAATCCATGACCCCTCTTTTTCCATTTTTAATTACATGTTCCATTTTTCTAGGTTCGGGAGTGATCAGCGATGATCGGTGAATAGTTCAGGGCGTTTGGTGAATTTTCAACGAACCCACCTCCTTTCTTCCTCCAAACCATGAGCATAGGATGAGGTAATGGGAGCCTCACTTTGTTTTCTTCCATTTTAATTTGTCCCATAATATTTCTCTAGCGTTCGGGGATAACCCCTTTAAGTTTCATTATGATCCGATGGTTAGATTTTAAGTTACGTGATTTTTCATTACTGTTAGTAACTTTTATTATAATTTTTATATTAATATGCATTTTTATAAATCTTATTAATCATGCCTCAGTATTCATGTGTCTAGTGAAGATTTTATCATGATCGGAGTTGTTACAAAGGAATTAGGAGTTTTAGAATTTAGGCGGGCTTAGTTGTAATTCGATTAGGTTGTATATTAAACAATAACTTTTGAGCAACTTTATGTAATTTGTTCCAGTAAGCCCGCTAAAATAAAATTAGATTTATCGTTGGGAGTACTAGGAGCGACTTCAGAAAAACTATGCGTCTTGAGGGATTTTCGCTAATACGTACCAATCACAACTTTTCTTTTATTGAATTCTTAGAAGATTATATAAAATTATAAGGTTTATGAATTTAAATGGTGGTTTATAATAAGTAAGTGAACAAAATAATATTATGTTTAGTATGATTATTATTATTATTACTGTTACTACTACTACCATTATTATAACTACTGAGCATAATGGTCAGCTCCACCGCCACTCTTAGCATTTTCTTTTACTTAATTTTTGTTACTTATATTATTAAGCATAATGGTCGGCAATACCACCGCTCTCAACATTTTCTTTACTTTCTGTCATTTATTTTAATTAATATAATGGTTGGCTCTGTCACCTTATTATCAATAGTTTTCTTTATTTAACTTTTGTTATTTATATTACTAAATATAATGGTCGACTTTACCACCTTATTCTCTGCATTAATTTTTTATTTTAAAACTGTTATCTATATTATAATGGTCAACCTTGCCGCCTTATTTAATATTCTTTTCTTCTATCTATAACATTGAATATAGTGGTCGGCTCTGTCGTCTCGCTTTTTCTGTATAAGAAATAATTAATTTGTAAATTACTTTTATTAGTATTATTATTATAATACATTAATTACTCTTCAAACAATACATTATTCAAGCCAAGATATAGTCGATATATTTTCTAAATAAAGATAAAAATAACCTATTATATCCGAAAAATAGGTGGGACCTAACAAATTGAGGATAAATATTGGGGGATAGTAAACATATAGACACTAAGGGGTTCGAGAATTAATAATGATAATATGAAATTAAGAATTAAGAAATTACCTAAAACATTTTAAGGACTTAGTAAATCTCAACAAATGATCATAGAAATAAATTACTAAATAGGCCCTGGGAGTAAAACGTAGTATAATAGGACTAAAAAGAACTAAGAGGAATTGATAGGCTGGACAAGATATCAATAATGAATCTCTAGTACATTTTAAGTTAGGTACATGATTTAGTCGGTAAATAGGTCTTTAAATAGTTGTCGTGACTGCGATCGCAGCGGGATGACCGACCATAAAAAAGATAGATCGTTTCAAAAAGAAAACAAGGACTCGCCACCAATATTTTTAAAGGTAAAATATCGACAAAACTTCTTTTAAAGCATTCATCGTAAAAGTGAAATTCTAAGTTCGGGAGTCAAATTACAGGTAAGGAAGGTATTAGCACCTCACACTATCTGTTATAAAATGGTTACCTTAAACTGATTGCACATACTTCAAAATAGCCCAGAAATTACTTTAACTTCTTTAAAAAAGGAATAGACAAAACAGACAAAGAAATTTCGAAATAAGGTTAACATGACGTCTTGTCCAAATTAATCTCAAATCGAACAACTTAACTAAACAATGACGGTATTAATTAAAAATAAAACAAAGTAAAAATAAAGATTTTTATAGGATGCCTCGTCCAAATTAATCTTAATTTGTAATAAAAAATTAATGATTAAAATAAAGTGAAATATGATGAGATAAGGCAAAGTTAATAATGAGGACATCATAAAAGAGGATCCACAAACCATCTTAGACAAAGGACTAGAGGCTTATAAGGGTTCCCTCACAAGGGCCAAGTCCAAGAAAGACAAAGAGACCATCCATAAAGCCTATCTTCCTTCCTCTCTTTGCTTAGTGGGCCTAAGCCCAATGGAGATACTTTGAGGATTTACTTATACTCATCTTGTAATATAAGTCCTAATTAGATTCTCTAGTCATTTAGGCTTTATTTGGGCCTTACTAGTCCAATTGGTCACTTTAGGGCCATGTACTCTCATGTTGGGCCATGTTTAGGCCATCTCTTTTCCTCTTTTTTGTTTTTCTTATATTTTTCTAAATGATTAGATGAAGAAGATATTAACTCTCTATCTCTTTTAAGCTTCATTTTAGTTGTTCTTTAGCTACTTGTTGAGGATTTAGGGGATGTAAAACTATCTTCTTACTATCTAATTTGAAAGTGAGGATGTTGGTGAACCCCTCATGGATGACCTTCCTATCATATTGTTGGTATAAAAATATTTTGATTACTTAGTGAATACCAAAACTAGGTAACATAAAACTTGATTGATGTTATGAGATCTTGCACAGAAGCTTGTTGAAAAGGAAGTTTTCAAGAAAAGAATCAAGTTTGTATAATATGAATTTACTGAAAGATTAGTGCCAAGTTTAAACACTAGAGTTGTAGTAAAAAAGGGTTGTCGTTCCACTGAGGAGGTGTTAGCTTGAAGATCTTAGATCTTGAATTGATTTGACAAGAAGTTTATTTTGGTTTGTTGTAAAGGATACTGATTGAAATGGTTAACAGAAAGTAATAAATGTAAAGAACAACAATAATAACTTTTGGTAAAAATCAGATTTGGAAAACTGGGATTGGTTTTTCATCACATCTCACATTCGTAAGCTATGTAACTTTGCATTTATATAACTTAAAATGATAATTTTTACGCCACAATCAAAGTCATTTGCATTGATCCCTCGAATACAAAATTCATAAGAATGATTTCAACCTGCTGATCCCTCAGTCACCTTGAAATCATTCCAGCATTAATGCTCGATTCTTTAGACATTCATTGCATTAGATACCATCCCTGGTCATCTACTTACAACAAGTATTTCATTCAGATCTTCTCTCAAAAGTTATTTCCCAATATACTTAAGAAAACTAAACACAAGAAAATAGTGATCAAATACTTTCAAGCATTAAGTGCAGAATGAAACACAAAAACTATCAAGTCTTGTTAACATACATGAAAAACTTACAGCAGCATTACTTGGGGTTTGAATGGATTATAACCAATCCCAATGAATGAATTAGCTACTCATGCCTTGCATTTTCACTTAAGAATATGGGAAAGAAATGAATACAAAATAGAAAAGTGAAGGTGAATGATTGATGGATGAATTATTGTTCCTCTGTTCTTCTGCTCTATTTATAGAGGATGTCCAAACTTGAGAGATGGTGGTCATATCCTTTCTCAGGATACGTAATGGGTTCTCTCCCTGGCCAAACTAAAAATGGTGTCCTAGTATGCATCTTGCAGCTTCAATGTCATGAGTTTCAATGAACTCATTCCTTTGTTTCATAGCAGCACAATCATAGGACTCTCCTTCCCCTAGTTCCATAATGCTGCCTAGATAGGTGTTGATCTCATTTCTGCCATATGAAAGCCAATGGCCTCTCACATAAGTCCTTCGATCACCTTCACCCTCCTTAGGCCATGCGTTGGCATAGAACTCTCTAACAACTTCAGGGTCATATTTATCCCTGGGGTAGAAAATTTTGAGCCAAGTTCTTCTCGTGATTACCATTAGGAAATCATCACATTCTCTAAGAGCTAGGTCCACCTTTCTCTCAGGGATGAAGGTCCAGTTTTTGATATCCTCATAACACTTACTCCTGGCCTTGTCTCTGAATTTGGGCCCTGTGTCTTGCTCCTCAGTACGAGCTCTCTTCCCCTGTTTCTTCTGCTAAAACCGGTAGTAGCTTGTGGAGAAAAAAAGGCTGTTTGTTTGGTTCTTGCTATCTGCAAGAGACTAAAGCAATATGTCATTGATAAATTGAACTCTCAATTAATGTTGTAAAGGAAATGATAGAGCAGAGGCAAGTTTCTCTCATGTCAATGAAGCAAAAGAATTGAAAGAACATTTAATGATCATAACACTTATGCCTAATCATGTTCTTATAGTACGTTTATTAAGCAGGTAACATACAACAGCATTTGTGTATTGGTATTTTTTCACTAGTTTTCCTCAATCACACAAGAAAAGAGAACATTTCTATAGTTTTACAATACCAGTGATAGGCATGAAGGCAAATTATCATACATTCTATAAGAAATTACCACATGCGAATCTTAAGAGAAATTTACCCGTATTTACCAACAACATCAGCAAATAGGAATTTGAGAGATAACAGTTCAGGGGTTACCTTGTTTGAAGAGTCTGAAAATTATGCACAGAAGAGAGAATGTAAGGTACCCTTGAGTGAATTGAAAATGAAATGCAGTTAAAATTCTCAATAAAAACTAACAAAGAGGAAGGAATGGAAGTAAGTGGGGAGTTGTGTTTTCAGATTCTGAAATAATAGGGGGAATGGCCCTTTAATGTGGCAATAAGTAGCATTAGGTGGCAATTTTAAAATCTTTCGCTTAAGCATGGATATCTCACGCTTAGGCGTGAGTGATATAGAATGAAATTTGAACTCGTGCATTAATTTACGCTTGAGTGCACCCCTTGATACTAAGCTTAACATTCACCCTCAAGCGTGACTATGTACACTTAAGCGAGTGTGCCCCCTGATACCTTAAGTTCTCCATGCTTGAGCGTGGCAAGTTGCACTTGAGCGAGATTGGGCCCTAAAGAAAACTTTGGAATTTTACTTGTTTGAATGTAAAGTTGCACGCTTGAGCGCGGAGTGGGATGCCTGAGCGTGACACCCCCCTGATGCTTTTCTTTCCTACGCTGAAGCTTGGTTTAAGCGCGTATTCACTTAAATTGTTACTCGCCTGAGCATGATTTACCATGCATGAGTGTGGTTTCCCCTGATTCCTTGTTCATTCTTCACGCTTGAGCGTGAGAACCTACGCTTGAGCGCGGTCGGGGCTGAAAAGAAGAAAATTCATGGACAGAATTATTTTTACCTTTCTACTCTTGAGCGTGTTCTTTCACGTTTGAGCGTGGTACCCTCCTGATGCCTTAAAAGACCCTCACGCTTGAGCGTGCTATTTGCGCTTAAGCGTAGTTTGGATAGAATATTTTCTTATCCCTCTATGCTTGAGCGTGGTTTCTTGTGCTTGGCTAATTTGATCATCACGCTTGAGCTTGAGGGATCACGCTTGAGCATGATTATGTCAGTTTCTAAATTTTGTTCCTACACTTAAGCTTCTCCCTTGAGTTCTAAGCTTGAATGTATGACTTCTTTAGATATGTTAAAGTTTGAATTTGGTAATAAGTCATGGCTTCATTCCTGACATGAAGAAAGTCAAAACATTAAATTCAAAATAAATCAGCTACTCAATTAAATGAAATAAACTAAAATAGTATAATACAAATTTTGGGTTGCCTCCCAAAAAGCGCTTGTTTATCGTCTTTAGCTTGACGTTTGAGTTGTTAATGTGGTTTCTGCAGATGAATGAGAGAGGTGAGCTTCTCCACTTCTCCTCCCAAAGATGGCTTAAGTCTTTGGCCATTCACTATCCATGTTCTCTTAAATTGAGGATCTTGTAACTCGATGGCTCCATGAGATTTGACTTCTTTGACAACGAATGGTCCTGACCATTTGGATTTTAACTTCCCTGGAAAGAGTTTCAACTTTAAATTGAATAGCAAAACAGATTGGCCTGGATAGAAACTTTTATGCAGAATTTTCTTGTCATGATAGGACTTCATCCTTTCCTTATAAATCCTTAAAGATTCATAAGCCTCTAATCTCCATCCTCCCAGCTTCTCTAGTTGAATCTTTCTTTCTTGTGCAGAAGCTTATGGATTAAAGTTAAGCAACTTCATTGCCCAGTAAGCCTTGTGTTCAAGTTCCACCAGACGATGGCAGCTCTTTCCATACACTAGCTGAAAAGGTGAAAATCCTATTGGTGCTTTGAAAGCAGTTCTATATGCCCATAAAGCATCATCTAACTTCAAGGACCAATCCTTTCTACCTTTGGCTACAGTTTTCTCTAGAATTCTCTTTATTTCTCTGTTGGATACTTTTACTTTCCCATTATCCTGAGGATGATAGGGAGAAGTTACTCTATGCCTAACTCCATAGTGTTCAAAACATTTTTGGAGTTAGACATTGCAGAAGTAAGAACCTCTATCACTTATTAATACTCTAGGCGTACCAAATCTGCTAAATATATTCTTTTTCAAGAACTTGATTACAGTTTTGGCATCTGCTTTGGCATATGTTATTGCTTCTATCCACTTTGACACATAATCCACTACTACAAGAATATATTCATTTGAAAAAAAAGTGGGTAGAGGTCCAACAAAGTCCATTCCCCACCAATCAAATACTTCTACTTCTAGAATAGTGGTCAATGGCATTTCATTTCTTTTTGATGTGCTTCCTATCCTTTGACAAGCATCACAATGCTGCATAAAAACATTAGCATCTTTAAAGAAAGTAGGCCAATAAAAACTTGATTGAAGAATCTTAGCTGTTGTCCTTTCTCTATTAAAGTGTCCTCCATAAGGTGAACTGTGACAGTGCCATAGGATGTTCTTGGCTTCTTCATCAGATACACATCTCCTCATAATGTTGTCTGATCCAATCTTAAATAAGTATGCATCAACCCATACAAATTATTTTCCATCTTTCAAGAACTTTTTCTTTTGCTACCATGTAAGATTTTCAGGAAGCACTCTTGTAGCTTTGAAATTTGCCATGTATGGTCTGTTCTGAATCAATAATAGCTTTTCATCTAGAAAGTCATCTTGAACTTCAGGTTGAATTTTTATGAATTCATCATTAATCAATGTTGACAAATGATCTGCTACATGATTTTCACTTCCCTTTTTGTCTTGAATAATCAAATTGAATTCTTAAAGAAGAAGAATCCACCTGATTAGTCTTGGTTTAGACTCAGATTTGTTCAGCAAATACTTAATGGATGCATGATCTATAAAAACAATAACTTAAGAACTGATTAAATACGATCTAAATTTTTCCAGGCCATACACAACTGCTAATAACTCTTTCTTTATTGTAGCATAATTAATTTGAGCCTCATTCAAAGCCTTACTAGCATAGTGTATGGGATGAAAAACTTTAGATTTTCTTTGACCCAGGACTACACCTATTGCATAGTTGCTTGCATCACACATCATTTCAAAATCAAGTTTCCAATCAAGAGCAACTATAATAGGAGCAGTAACCAATTTTTCTTTCAATAAATTAAAAGCAGACAAACATGCATCATCAAATTGAAAAGAAATATCTTTTTGTAATAGATTACTCAAAGGTTTGGCGATCTTGGAGAAATCCTTGATAAATCTTCTATAGAAACCTGCATGTCCTAGAAAGCTTCTGACTCATTTGACATTGGTTGGCGGAGGTAGTTTCTCGATCACTTCCACTTTTGCACGATCTACCTCAATGTCTTTTCCCGAGATTGTGTGGCCCAGCACAATACCTTTAGTCACCATGAAATGGCATTTCTCCTAATTTAGTACTAAGTTGGTTTCCACACATCTTTGAAGCACAGTGTCTAAATTCTCCAAACACATATCAAATGACTTTTCGAACACTAAAAAATCATCCATAAAAACTTCAATGCATTTTTCCACCAGGTTAGCAAAGATTGCCAGCATACATCTTTGGAAGGTGGCTGGAGTATTGTAAAGTCCAAAGGGCATCTTTCTATAAGCAAACACACCAAAATGACAAGTGAAGGCTCTCTTTTCTTGATCCTCTAGAGCCACCGCTATCTGATTGTAACCTGAATAACCATCTAGGAAACAATAATAAGCTTGTCCAGCAAGCCTATCCAGTATTTGATCCATGAAAGGTAATGGAAAGTGGTCCTTTCTTGTTGCTTGGTTGAGTTTCCTGTAATCAATACACATTCTCCACCCAGTAACAGTTCTGGTGGGAATCAACTCATTGTTTTCATTTTTTATAACTATAATGCCACCCTTTTTTGGCACGACCTGTACTGGACTTACCCAAGCACTATCTAAAATAGGGTAGATCATCCCAGCTTCCAGCAACTTCATCACTTCCTTTTTCACAACCTCTTTCATTGTTGGATTCAATCTTCTTTGAGGTTGTGCAATGGGTTTATATTCCTGTTCCATGAAAATATGATGCATACAATATAAAGAACTTATACCTTTCAAGTCGTTTAATCTCCATCCAATTGCTTCTTGGTTTTTCTTTAAAATTTGAATCAATTGATCTTCCTCCTCCTTTAGCATGCTATTACTGATTACAACTAGTTTTTGACCTTCATCATCTAGAAATGCATACTTCAAATGGGAAGGTAGTTCTTTCAACTCCAGCTGTTGAACCTCAGTGACTTGTTTTTCAGGAAGGGTTTCTATAGATTCTGTATCACTTGGTACCTCCTTGCTTGTATCAAAACTACGAAGAATCTCCTCCACTTCTTTTGCTTCTTTATCGTCAAGTCCTTCTACCACCCACATTAAAGCTTTTCCAAGGGAGCTCAAATGTTGTGCTTCAGTAGTTTCTGGCATACCCACTTCATCATCCATATCAATTTTGAAACAACTTTGCTTATCTGCAGGATGCTTTATTGCTTCAAAAACATCAAAGTTAACTTTCTCATCTTAAACTCTTACTTTCAATTTTCCAACATCCACATCTATGATGACTTTTGTAGTCTTCATAAATGGTCTTTCTAGTATGAGAGGTCCTTTAGAATCTTCCTCTATATCCATGATTATAAAGTCCACAGGAAATACAAATTTGTCGACTTTCACGAGGACGTTCTCTACTACTCCATATAGAAATTTCATTGTTCGATCAGCCAATTACAGAGTCATTCTTGTTGGCCTAATTTCTAGATCACCTATCCTTTTCAGCTTGGATAATGGCATCAGATTAATACTGGCTCCAAGATCCAACAAAGCTTTTCCTACTAGGAGAGTTCCAATAGTAATGGGAATTGTGAAACTCCCTGGATCTTTGGACTTCTAAGGTAGTGCTTTTTGAATGATGGCACTGCATCCAGCTTCAAGCTCCACTGTTTTTTCTGAAAATTTATTTTCCTTTGTCAACAAATCCTTTATAAATTTTGCATACATAGGCATTTGCTCCATGGCTTCCATAAATGGAACATTAATCTCCAACCTTTTGAAAATATCCATGAATCTAGAAAATTACCTTTCCTTATCACATTTTGAAGGATTTTTGGGATAAGGCACACTCTTTAACTGTGGAATGTCATCAACCTTTTCCTTTCCTTTTTCATTTTCACTGTTTTTGTTTTTCTCTCTTTCTTTTTCTTTATTTTTATTTACATCTTCACTCTTTTTTTCTTCTTTTTCTTTTTCCCTCTCTTTTTCTTTTGAAATCTCTTCTTCCTCTTTTTCTTCTTTTTCAATCAACTCACTACTTACCATTTTTCCACTGCGGGTCACCACAGCTTTGCATTGCTCCTTAGCATTCTATTCAGTGTTGGCTCCATACTGAGGTCTTTGTTGTTCAGCAATTTAGTGAGCTAGTTGTCCCACCCGCGTCTCCAAATTCTTGATGGATGCCTCAGTGTTCTTTTGATTTGTTAGAGAAGCTTGCATAAACTTTTCCAAGGTGTCTTCCAATCTGGAAGTTTTCTCCATCAAAGAAGAGCCTAGTTGGTACGTTTATTACCTATTGGATATGCTAGCCTCTTGTTTCCATCCACCATTTTGATTATTCCTCTATCCCTGTGCAAAATTGTTAGAAAAAGAATTGTTACTAAAATTACCCTACTTACCTTGATTGTTTATGTATAGTATGGATTCGTCAGGATGTTCTCCTTGGAAATGTCCATTTTGATGATCACCTCCATAAAAATCACATTTTGATTGTAAGTTTTGATTTCCTGTAGAGGTTTGCATTGCATGTAACTGCTGAGGGAGTTTTGCCATCTGTTTGTGAGAGCTTCAATTTGTTAGGATAGTATTTTATTTTGAGCTAGAATGGCATAGGTAGTGTTTAGCTCCAATATTCCCTTCTTTTGGATTTGGGATCTATCGTGTTGGGCTTGGTAGTCTGTGGAGGATAGTGCTTCAATAATTCTTGTGGCTTGCTCTGCATCTACCATCATCATTGTGCCTCCAGCTACTGCGTCCAATATCATTTTTGTATCTGCCCTTAGTCCACTATAGAAGATATTGAGTTAGGCAATATCTTCCAATCCATGGTTTGGGCATTTCCTGAGGAGAGATTTGAAACGTTCCTATGCCTCACAAAATGGTTCATCTTGGCCTTGTTTAAAAGTTGTTATATCTGATTTGGCTCTGATGAATCTAGATAGTGGAAAGAATCTTTGCAGGAATTTTTCTTCCGCTGTGTTCCAACTATTCAAGCTTTGATTTGGATGGGATTGTAGCCATTCCTTTGCTTTTCCTTCTAAAGAGATAGGAAACAATCTTAGATATGCAGCTTTGATTACATCTTGGTTAAAACCCATTGTTCCAATTAATTCATAGAATGTAGCCAAGTAAGTATATGGATCTTCACTGGTCATTCCATTAAATTGGTGGGAACTAATTAAGCTTAGAAAAGCAGGTTTCATTTCAATGGCCCTTATCGTGTTAGGAATAGCAATGCTTGAAAAATGTCTGGGTCCTTGTTGTAAGGCTTAATCTCCCAGTGTTCTTGGTGGATTTTGATTGTGGCTGTTGTCTTCCGCCATTTTCTCAGCTTGTGTTGAGGAACAGTTTCACCCATGTTGATTTCGCTTGAGCGTAATTATCTCACTCAAGCACCCTTTAATTGTGATCTTTCTTTGCTTCATTCACACTCAAGCGTGTAGGCTTCTTCTTACGCGCTTAAGCTCCTATTTCCCACGCTCAGGCGTGGTTGCTTCTTAATGTTTGGTTTCAGCCCGATCACGCTCAATCAAGAGGATCCTTTGCTTAAGCGTGATGTGTGATGTTTGCTTTTGACTTTTCCTTGACTTTTGAATTTTCCTGCACTTCTTAAGAGATTTTCAAGATGATTTTCCACTTCTAAACAAATTATTTTATTTTCACTTTTCATGAGCACATTCTTTGTTTATCAATCCATTCGCTTCAATTTCTTATAAAAATACTTCAAATAACCATATGAATATAATGCTTGTTTGACCATTATCAATTAACAAGGTCTTCCTAAATGGATGTGAGTTGCCTCTATAGGTACTACATCACAATTGACTTCATCTTTATATGTGCCTATGGTGAAGTTGATTAAGACTTGCTTATTAACTAACATTTCCCCCTTTTTCATTTAACCATTGTAACTTATAAAGTCTAGGGTGATCTATTAGTTCTAAGCCCATCTTACTTACTAGACTTCATGGTGTTCCTAAAACTATCTTTTCTGATAGGGACACCAAATTCCTAAGCCATTTTTGGAAAACCCTTTCGTCAAGCCTAGGAACAAAGCTTCTCTTTTCTACCACTTGTCATCTTCAAATGGATAGCCAAACTGAGGTAGTAAACAGGACCTTTTCTCAAATACTTAGGGTCTTAGTGCATAAAAATGTTAAATCTTGGGATGAGTGTTTACCCCACATTGAATTTGCTTATAATAGGGTACGACACTCCACAACTAAGCATAGTCCTTTTGAAGTTGTTTATGGTTTTAACCCTCTTACTCCCTTGGACCTTTTGGCCATTGATGTTTTTGATTCTATCCTTCACATAGATGAAGAGGCAAAGGCCAAGTTTATCAAAGATTTTCATGAGAAGGTTAAAATCCAAATACAAGCTAAGAATGAACACTATGCTCGTTGTGCTAATATGAAGAGAAAGGAAGTCACCTTTGAGGTTGGAGATTGGGTTTGGTTACATCTTAGAAAGGAAAGATTTCTAAATTTGAGAAAATCCAAACTCGACCTTAGAGGTGATGGACCTTTCCAAATACTCAAGAAAATGGGAAATAATGCCTATGTCCTTGATTTACCTGGGGAATTTGGTGTGAGTGCTTCATTTAATATATCTAACTTATCTTCTTTTGACTTAGATGAAGAGGATGATGCCTTAGATTTGAGGATAAATCCTTTCGAAGAGGGGAGCATAATGAGGACATCATAAGGGAGGACCCACACACCATCTTAGACAAAAAACTAGAGGCTTATAAGGGTCCCCTCACAAGGGCCATGTCCAAGAAAGGCAAAGAGACATCCATAAAGCCCTATCTTCCTTCCTCTCTTTGCTTAGTGGGCCCAAGTCCAACGTAGATACTTTGAGGATCTACTTGTACCCATCTTGTAATATAAGTCATAATTAGATTCTCTAGTCATTTAGGCTTTATTTGGGCCTTACTAGGCCAATTGGTCACTTTAGGGCCATGTACTCTCATGTTGGGCCATGTACAGGCCATCTCCTTTCCTATTTTGTAGAATTGGGCCTAGGATCCATTAGCCAAGCCCATTTCCCATCCCTTGGCTGAAATCCTTTAAGCCTATATAAGGGCTTCTCCTTTTGTAAAAAGCTAGACATTAATTCATTTTGAGATTTTGACACTTTGAGTGTAAATTGTTAGTGAGAGATTCTCCTCCTTCTCTCTAGGATTAGAGAGACTCTTACAAGCTCTTATCCAAGGGGTCTCTCCCTCCATTGGTGGTGAGTGGAGTTATCTTCCACTCCTTAGAAGTGGCCTCCATCCCTTCACTCCACATCCTTAACCACCCTTCTTCCTTTTCCCACCTTTTCCTCTCTTCCCTCCATCAAATCCGTCTAACTCTATAGCTTTTTCTTTACCTTTTTGTTTTGGTTTCCCATTAAAGAAGAAGATACTTCCACATTGCTTGAAGGTTGAAGAAGGGAAAGTTCCTAGATCCATCTCTCCAAAGGAGATTAAAAGCTTCTCCTACATTATTTAATTAAACAAAACAAAAGATTAACATGACATCTCATCCAAATTAATCATTTTTTATGAGAAATATTAGTAAATGAAATATATTGTAAATATAAGAAGATTAACAAGACGTCTTGTCTATATTAATCTCCTTTTTCAAAGAATATTATTATTTAATGAATAACAATAACTTGAAAGTTTGAAAAGATTAACAAGACATCTCGTCTAAATTAACCTTATTATGATAAAACGGTGTTTTAAAAAACTAAATGGAAATGATATAAAATTAATCAGGATGAGGCAAATATACACGAAAATTAATAAAAGGAAAGTGGTCCCGACAGGAGTTATTCCTGCTCCTATGTATTCTTAAGCGTATTAAGAAATCAGGGCTACGTAGTTCTTTGTTTTGAAAATTAACTTTTGAAAATATTTAAATTATTTTTAATTAATTTGAATTTTTTATAATGAAAGAAAATTTACGAGGAAGGAAAAATACATAGCGATTAAACTCGCACATGCATAAACCTTCAAAGTCTTATAACGCATATGTAGGCAAACTAATTTTGCACGACATTGCTTACAAGATTTTATGAAATTTAATTCTAAAATATATATATTAATATTTTTATTTTTTAAAAATTATCACAAATAAAAACATTTATTTTTTATTCAAGAAAGGAATATTTAAGTTTTAAATATTTTCATTTTTAATTTAGCATAAAAAACTATTTATTTTTACAAAAAAATGATACTTAGATTTTAATATTTTTCAAACTTTAACAAAAATAATAAAAAACTATTAATTTTTATTCAAAATTTTAAGAATAAAACAAAAGAAGCCTAATAACAACTAAAATAATAATAATAAATAATAATAAACAATGACACAAAAATATATATTTATTTTATTTATTTAAGAATTTTTAAAAAATAATCTAATAACATTTTTAAAAATAATAACATTAAATATAACAAATGTATTTTTGTGTTTATGATTTTTTTAGAAGACAACACAAAAAACATTTGGGCTTCTAAAGCGCATTACCTAAACAAAAAATAAATGAACCCTAATGGTTTAGAATTTGAAAAAAAGAGAGTTAAGTGAGGAAAGAGAGATAACATCAGAGAAGTGAAAAAACAAAAGAGAGAGGGAGTAGGCAGAGGAGAGAGAAAGAGGAGGGAGAGATCGAGAGAGGGGTAGAGAACGACGACAAAGGGCAGGGGCCGAGCAAGACCTGGACGACATCGTCGTTGGCGGACACAGATAGGAACGGGATCGCGCGAGTGGCGGTGGTAAGACTCGGAGTGGGCGAACAAGATAGGGTCAGGTCGGTGTCTGTCTTCACAGACGGTCGGGAGGCGGACCTAGGTCACGCGATCGCGAGGGAGGCCGATTTGGTCAGGGGGTGGCCGATCTGGACGGTTGGAGCTCCGGGCGGCCGGGAAAAGTTCAGGAAGCGCCGATCTATCATGGTCTGGTGTCAATCATCAAGGTGCATGCAAAACAAGGGAGGTCGGCTGGATCAAGGTCGGCTTGGGCGCCAAAGGCCGTGGTCAGGTTGTTGGTGGCAGGGAGACCGAGATCTGGTCGGCGTGGACCGGCGGTTCTAGACCCAGCCTGTTCATAATGGTGGCAGTGATGGTCGACAGAGGTGGCTGATGCAAATTCATCGAATGATGATTTTTATGGCAAGCACACTAATCATTAAAAAGTAATGTATTTGTATCGTTGCCATAGGGATTGAGGTAATTACCACAACTAAGGACTAATACTAGCTGAACCAAGCGAGAAATGTGAACAATTCATGAAATTCTCTTTTAAGTTTCTGGTTAAATATTTTTGTGCTTTTCACAATGTAATTGTAGAATCTAAGATAGATGATTAAGAAGGTAAAAACACTGATTTAAGAATAGGTTAAAACTAACTTCAACTATCAATTTTAGTAAAACTCAATGGACAAAGAGCAATTCCCTAAGTTACAGCATGCACAACTTCACAGATGACTAATCCCTAATTCCTTAGGTGATTAATACTAATCTCAATGCAAATAAACCCCAATTCCTTAGGTGATTATGTACACTAAAACCTAATGCAAAATTTAGAGGATGAACCTTAATTATTCACCTAAAACCATAGGCTTGAAGTAATTAGGTAGCAAGGAGAATACCTGAGTTCTCAACCATGATTCCTCTCTGGAGAAAACTCAAAGATAGGTATGAATCTTCCAATTCAGAGTTGAATTCCACTCCTTGTTGTGTTCTATATGCTTCAAGATAGAGAACACTCTAGCCACAGAATTATACTTCCATTGAAGCTTTAGCTACTCCCAACCTTATGGATTTAGCAATCCATGGAAGGAGAAAAGATGAATCTGGTGTTGGAGTTCATAGTGAAATGCAGAGAAAATAGAGAGGGAAAGGGTGTAAAGAGAGAAGTAAATCTGAGAAATGAATTTGAATTATCAACTATGTGTACAATTAACATTACTAAAGTTATGTATACCCTCACAATCATTACCAACTTAATCCCAAAATCTACCCTTAATGACTTACAAAATAAATAGGCAACTTAAGTTAACTAAACTACTACTGAATTTTAAAATAAAAGGTTGTTTCCCTCGCAAATACACGTAACCACGTCCGTCACCAACATTAGCACGCTGGTTTCGTGCCTAAAGCTATCTCCTATCTGACACTTACGCATGGGTACGGTCAAGGGCAGCGTCAATACGCTGGCCCTCTCGTTGCTTCTGAGGCCCTGCGCTTCACTTGAGCATAGGTACGGTTGAGACCCATGTTAGCACGTTGGGTCTCTGACTTGACTCCCCTTTGTATGCCTCATTTTACGTGTAAGTACGATTGGAGTCAGTGTAGGCACACTGACTTCCTAGAGTGGCCTCTGATTCTCTTTACTTCCATCGTATCCATGGGCGTAGAGGTGGTGTAAGTACGCTGTACCTCTGGGCCCTATTTCCTTAGGCGCACGTGGATACGCCCCGATCCAATGTCAGTAGGCTGGCACTCTGGTTTTCTTAGACTTGAGCATAAGTGTTCAAGCTTGGTACGCTTGGCTCACTGTAGGCACGCTATTGTTTAGCGTAGCTACGTTGAGCCTTTGTAACCTTTCCTTCTAATTGGGCGTTGGCACGCTGAAGCTAGACGCTGGTACGCTGGGACTGAAATTCAACACCAAATGTACACTAGTGTAGGTACGCTATGTGCCACCGTTAGTATGCTCAAGGCCTTTTTAACTCAATACATATTCTTTTCCATTTTGCTATCTTTTAATTATTGATTTAAAGGAAAAATGCTAAACTATCAGTTAACTAGTGAAATTTCCTAATTGACAAATACTTACTTAATTACCTCTAAACTTAATAATTAAACTCAATCCTACACATCAATTAGGAATAAATATTAACAATTAATTAAGTCTTTTCAAGACTTATCACATCACCAAACTTAAAACTTACTCATTCTTAAGCAATGCTCAAATTAAAAACCTGCTGTACTAAATTCATGTTCCTCCTCAGACCAATCTCAAACAATTTCAGTGCAGCACATGAACAAAAAACCTTTCAATTGATCCTTGATAATCTGAATGCAAGATTCTAGAATGGAAATATACCAATGATGCTTCATTCTCACTGGGTTAAATATGTTTCTCTCTACTCTCAGTGTTTCAGGACTATAATTATGCACACATCACTTGTAAAACAACAAGTAAACATAAGCTCGTAATCCTCCTAAGCATCATGCATAAAAATAACCGCACACAGATCAATAAGAACTTTGATTGGCTTGTAATGAGGTTGGGTTACAGGCTCTATTTTTTTTTCTAGTCAATGTAAGGTGATGAGTGTATTCATTGATGTTTGCCTTGCCTTGAACCTATTTTTTCTTTCCACTTTTTCTCAGAGAACAGTAACAGATGATTTCAGACTTAACATTTTTCTTGAGTTTTCTCAACTTTCCTTTTTCCTTTTTCTTAAGAACTTTGTAATATATGTATTATTATTGAATAAGAAGTCTTAGGCTCAACATTAAGGTCAATTGGTTAAATATAAACTGGGTAGGCTATATCTGGCTCTAGCTATTAGATAGAAACAAGGCCTTTATCATTTCCATGTGCTAATTACCATATGCATAAGCAAGGAGAAATGAAAGTTCTGCCACATTGCTATTAGGCAAGTACACTCATGAAAATCAAGGCATAAATCTCACCAAACAAGTAATTTTGAGCATCAATGAGCACATCCCCAAACTTAAAATAATACAACAACATCAAATTATCATCCTAGGTTTTCAAACATACAATACACAGATTATGCCAAGAATGGTCTTTCGAATTCCTCATAAATTATAGCATAATTAGCAATTACATTTAAGCAATTACCTAGGAAAATCATATCAGGCTTGGAGATACAACAGTCCTATTATTCTTCTCCATGCGTGATTATTATATATTTTTTCAAAATAGTTATCAATTAGTAAAAGGCAAAAGTAAAAGAACTTCCCTTTTTACCTGTGTAAGTAGGCACATGAGCAGCTTCTGGTGATGACCAGTTATTACAATAACGAATTAAAAGAAACATATAACATGAAAAACCAAAACAAGTAATCTGGAAATGGAAATGGAAATGAAAAATGGAAATTGCAATGAAATGATGAAACAACAAACAATAGAAAAAGTTCAGCGGTTACAACCCAAAAACAGAAATGATCAAGTCTAAACTGAATTACAATGAAAACAACTAAAAACTCCTAATCTACTCTGCAGTATCTCCCTCTTCAGTAGTATCAACCATATCTTCATCAACTTCCTGCCCATAATCAGCTTCACCAATATGTGGTGGGAACTCTGTGTTTAGGGGTGTATCAATTAGAGGAATGGTGAAACTGATAGAGGCCATCCATTGATCCTTATCAGTTGGAACCCCCATCTCTTCAGTAAGGTCCAAGTTCATCGCAGTAGCCATCTTCCTTAACAACATATCATGGTTTATCATAAGATCATAAGTCCCAAGCTGCATCTTCTTTATTGCCTGTAATTCACTCAAAATGGTATTGAGAATTAGAGCAGAGGATTGGTCTTGGGTGGAAGAGGATGGTTTGGCTGTTTTAGGCTTTGCACGCTTAGGTTCCTTAGGAATGTAGTGATCAATCCTATCCCTCACCCAGGCATGATCCAAAGCCTTTTCCATCTTAACTTTGGTGAACTCCTCCTCTTACACCTTCACATAATTTTTCTTGGCCAAAAGTGAAATGACAAAACAGTATGGCAATTGGGCAAATTTCTTATGAGCCTTAATCATTTCAAATAAAATTAAACCACCCAAATCCACATACAATTCCTACATTAAATAGTAAATAAGGACCAACCTTTTCACCATAATTTTAGTAGCATGAGCCACTAGTTGCAATGAAGAGAGCAAGTATTGGCACCAAATCATAGGCACATCAAGAAGAGTATTTTTCCTTACAAATTTTCAAGTACCCCCAACAGTAGTCTTATAGGAGGTCCTCTCTTTACAGCGTACTTCTAAGACCTTCTTCCTCAAATCAACACTCTCCTCCAATGAGAATCCATTCAGAATTCTTGTGTACCCACACTCAGCATCTTCCACTACAGGCAATCTCAAAGCTTTATTAAGAATCTCACCAGAAAATGGGATGACAACACCCCTGAGATGGGAAGAATAGGGGACTTCATCATCACTATCATTGGTCCTCAAATTGGCATAGAACTCCCTGTTGAGTTCCTAATAGCCATGACCCAGAACTTTGTTAAAATTTTGCCAACCTCTTGACAGGGCCAGCAAGCGCACGAGTTATGTCAAGTAATATAAAAAATTATCGTATCCACAGGGACTATTTTCAAAGTATCGGCATATTGAAATTTAATTATCCACACAGTTGATTTTTAAGTTTTTGTAAAATAAATACAGAATAAAAATAAATATAGAAACTAAATTTCCTTGATACTTAAAAATTAGAGTTGAGAGTATCTTGGGATTCTAGGGGATCAAGACTCCATTTTATGTTAATAAATTGGCTTTTCATAAATAAGAATCAAATTAAGTCTTCCAAGGCAGATTTTCCTTAACCTAATTAATATGTTCCTCTCGGAATCCTATTAATGTACCTAACGTATGGAGAACCGCGTTCAATCCCTAAGATAGGCCCTTTATTGTTTTATGAAAATCCCTTTTTATTCCTCAAAAGATTTTTGATTACTTTCACGGTTTTACCGAGGTCACAAAAAGTATTTCAAAACCTTAGGTTTAGTTCAAAAGCTTTCAGTAACAATAAATCTCTCGATTCTATTAATTACTTAAACCTACTAATATACCTGCAAGTATACAGTTTTATCACTTAGGTTCTTGTTAGGAATCACTAAGAGCATTGAGCATAACTTGAGCTAAATGGAAAACAGAAATTTATTTAAATCAAAGTCAAAATAACATTAACACAAAATATTGTCACACCCCCTTCATCCCAAGATAGAGAATTTAGTTACACATACAGAAAATAATAACCATACAGAAAGTAAAATAATGCATAGAATACATCACAAAATGAAGAGGAATAATCACCGATTTCTGTCATAAACTGCTTGTAATTTTCCTCCGCTTCTTGCTGTATTTTTCTACATTCTCTGTATATTCACTATTCTTTATATATTTCTTCTCTCTTTCTTTAAACTTCCTAGCCCAATCTGTGGCTCTCTGCTCTCCAACTCCCCTCTGCTGCCCAATAGCTTCCAATTTATAGCAAATTCCATGGCCTTTTGCTGTCCCATTTTTAATTCCAACCAACTTGTTTTTCCAGCTCCATTTTACGTTAATATGTTGTCCCAGCTGTGCAAATTCCTTGTTGTATTGTAGCTTTTACGTTGGCAAATGGGAACCCATTCTCATCAATTAGTTTTATATTCCCTACTCATGATTTCATGTAAATTTCTTTAGCAATCCACTCTCTAATTCACTTCCAATTACTCCTTATTTTAGTGTCAATTTCCTTCTTGTTAACCATCCTATTCACGTTGATTTTCTACCCATTTTAACGTGCAATTGCTTTGTCCAAAATGAGTTGCAAACTTAAGTGAAAGGATGTCCCAATTTACTATTTTTTTATGTTGGAAGCATTGGGTGAATGGTACTTTAATTAAATCATGACATGGTGGGTCCTACAAAAGAAGAAAGCATTCAACTTTTTTGCCCAATTTCCCATCAGCTTTCATGTTGAAAGCTTATAGAAAGTGGAAAGCTTTTTATGATGTATGCATGTGAGATCATGGATGGATGAATGATGCATCAATTCTTGTCCTTTTTTTTAGTGTTTGACGTGAATAAATAGAGAAAGAATGGCATTTGTTGCAATTAAATATTTTACACATGGGACCTAGGTATGGATTAGAATATTTACAAATGGTGTTTTTGTTGTAGAGCTTTAACGTAAAAAAAAGGAAAGGGGCTGCACATTGTTTGCAAAATTCACATTGGAACATAACCAAAGTGGAACAAAAAATTTGATTAATTAAGTGATGGACCAAGCTAAAGAATTCAGCCAATTCACATTAAAGCATAGCCAAAAATCAAGCAAAATGTTAAGGAGATGATCAAATTAGTTTGACTTTGGATTTAAGAGAAACAATCATTCAATTAATTTAAATGGAATATTCAAAAATTAACTTTTATAGAATTGGAAAATTATGATTTAAGTTCTTGACATTTTGAAGTACTAAATTTTAGCACTAATCCATCATAATTTTCCAATTCTAAAAAATATATTATTTAAATGTTCCATTTTAGATTAATTCATACAAAACACAACACTTGAACTAAAGAAGAAAAGAAAACAGAAACCATGAAATTCAGGGGAAAATAATACAATAAACTTGAAATTTTAATTAATTAAAACAGTGAAAAATAGTGTTCTAAAACACTTATCACCTCTAGCATACATGACAACCCTTATAGTGGGGTCGGGGCAATTCTCTTCACTCAGTAACATTATTCTATCCCTTATCACTCCTTTCTTCTTGAACTTCCTTTCGTAGTCCTCTGTAGCCTTGGTATCTTTAAAGCGTTTTCAATAAAATTCTTCATGACTCTTGGACCGCTTCTCCCCTTTTTTAGACTTCCTCTTCTTTATGGGAGGAGGGGAGGTAGGGGTGCTAGCAATGGTTAAACCATTTCCCTTATCTCGTCTTGCTGCCTTTGCTTGTTCTATTTCAATCAATTTTTCAATTTTATGAATGGAGTAAGAAGTCCTAAATGGCATGACAGCAGATGCAATGCATAGGAAATGTAAAGGTGCAAAAGCAATGAAAGGGTAGGATGTGAAAAGGTGAGATGAAAGGTGATAATTGAAAAGGCAAGAGTAAATTAAAACTGAAAAGTGAATTAATGGACAGTAAAATGCAAAAAATCATTACCAATTTAGAGAATTGAATAGTTGTGACCGTTGCAATTGGAAAGGGGCAAGATTCCTGCGTAACAGCTAATGTGGTTAGGGTTCCTACGTTGGAATAGGTATTTGTAGACAGAAGGCCAGCATAGGTATGTTCATCCCAAGCATAAGTAAGCTTGATACAGGCGTCAGAACATTCAGCTCATGCATAAGATATGTATAAACACACTTTATTATACCGTAAGCACGCTCAGAAAATGACACCATACTTGATTCTATCTGAATCCATGCATAGGCATGTAGGAGTAAAGCGTAGGAACGCTCAAACTCTGATTCCTTACCTTATTCCTGACAAAAAAGACGCGTAAGTATGCTAAAGAAGAAGCGTAAAAACGCTTAGGGCAAACTGACTTTGAGAAAGAAAAACAAAAACATACGCGTAGATATACTATAGAAAAGCGTAAAGATGTGCAACTAAAGAAGACTACATCAGAAGAACAGGAAGTCTGCGTAAGGACGCTCATCCAAGCGTAAGTACGAAAGACTCCTCGTTCTGTTTCGTATGCCTCTCATTTAATCAGATCGTGATGTTGACGCTATGCGTCAGAATGGCGCTACGCGCCAGGTCACTAATTGCACCCTGACGCTACGCTCGCATCCCACGCTACGCGTCAGGTCCTGATCCTCTATTCCCTTTAAAATCCATTTTTAAACCACCTTATTTACTTTCTACCTCTTAATTTTTATTATTTTGAACTAAAAAGCTTATTTAATATTTTTCTAATTATAATTAATTCAAGATGTTACATATTCTAATGGTAGCATGGTGACTGTTATTGTAGGTAAATTCGATGAGCGGAAGGTATTCTTGTCAACTCCCTCCATGTTCCAGGATGAAAAGATGTAACAGATCCTTGAGGTTGTTGATCATTCGTTCTGACTGTCCTTCCATCTGAGGATGATATGCTGAGCTTAATTTCAAGCGAGTCCCCAAAGCTTGTTACAAAATCTCCCAACAACGTAAAGAAAAGTGAGGATCTCGATCAGACATAATGGCAGTAGGTACTCCATTTAACCTTACAATTTCTCTAATGTAGATCTAGCAAAGCTTTTTGAGAGAATATTTTATATGAACTGGAATGAAGTGAGCAGATTTCGTCAACCCTCTAGGGGAATGAAGTGAACTAGAAATTAATTACTTGCCATATGAAATATGCAATCTATCATCCCTCTAGGGGATCACTCTATCATCCCTCCTCATACTCCATATGCAATATGCAATCTACTTGTTTTGTCATAAAAGTACCTGAGTGCTAGACAAAACTTTAGTACCTGATGTACTTGTCCTTAAAGCGTGTAAAACTACTTGTTTAATAAAGTTGTAAAATAAAATCTCTAACCTCTTTTGTTTTTACTTTTAAAATGAGATTTTACATTGAAAATATTAAATCTTCTAAAAAAGTGAATACATATTTTCTTAGTATTTCTTACGACACCTCGGGCCTTTTTCTCGATATCGTCTTGTCGTATTGATTTACAACGAAGCTTAATAGATTGGACTTAAATCTTAAAATTTCTAAATCCTCTAAAAATCCCTTTTAGGCTTATAAACAAAATATAATTTTCTAAAAATCCCTTTTAGGCTTCTAATTCTAATATCCCTCTCTTAGGGACTTGGCTCCTCTCACTAATCAAGCATTCATTAGAAGCCATAACATCAATCAGCTTTTTGTTGTTAATGAACCTCCAGCTGAGGCATCAATCAGGACCCTGGTAGCTGGGTGCACATCAGAAATTTGATGATGAGGACATCTCCTCAAACTTTCTTTATACCGATCCCATGCTTCCATCAAAGACTCACCTTCTCTTTGTTGGAAACATGTGATTTCATTGCGCAACTTTGCATATTTAGAGGGAGGAAAATATTTAATCAAGAATTTTCGTTGCAAGTCCTCCCAAGTTGAAATACTGCCTCTCGGTTGACTCTGCAACCAGGCTTTTGCTCGGTCCCTCACAGAAAACGAAAACAATCTCAGTCGGATTGCCTCGTCAGGGACTCCATTCATTTTTACTGTGTCACAGATTTGGAGGAAAGTTGCTAGATGCAAATTTGGATCCTCAACCTCACTTCCTCTGAATTGTTCATTTCTTACCAACTGCAGTAAAGCTGGTTTTAGTCCGAAATTATTTGCTGAAATTGGTGGCCTAAGGATGCTAGATTGCGATCCTTCTTCAGTCGGCCTGGAGTAGTCACCTAGTGTAACTCTCCTCTGTTCCATTTCTTTTTCTTCTTTTTGCTTTTTCTCTTTTCTTAGTCTACGTTCTAACAAGTTTATGTCAGGATCAAAGAAGAAAGGCTCTCCTCTGCTCCTTGACTGCATACAACAAATGTCACACAAAAGAACAATTCACAGCTACGACTAAATCTATGCGAAAATACAAACTACTACTACTAAAACAAAAGTGAAACTACGTATTAAATGCAAACAAAAGTAAAACAGTTCAGTCTAGTACCGGTCCAAGGATTGTTGATATTACTCGACAATCCTCGGCAACGGCGCCATTAACTTGATGCTAAAATCCCGAGTCATTAATTTGATATGAAAATCTTAGTAAAACAAAATGTGACTCTCGGATTTACACTTTGGCAAGCGCACCAGTCCTTAAAATTGTAGTGTATTTGATCGTCCCACAGGGATTGTGGTATGTACCTCAATCTAGGACTAGTACAAGCTGAACCATCAGAAAATACATGAAGTTCATTCGGTTTTTATGGTTTTGGTGTTTTCTAGTTGTTTTTGGTATTTTCAGAAACAGAGTTAAGATGAATGTGAAAAGTGATTAAAAGAAAGCAGGTCAGGATTGCTTCGGCTCACAATTTCCTCAAGAAACATGTAATTAAGTATAATCGAACTTCACAATCTAGAGGACAATCCGCTTGTGGTTATTCCATAATTACTTAGGTGAAAAACACTAATCCTTAAGCAATGAACCTTAATTCCTTAAGTGCTCGATTAACCTAAGAATCTAATGCGAAATTGGAGGTTGAACTCTAACTATTCACCTAAATTGATTAGGCCTGAACTAGTTAGAAAGCTGGAAGTTACCTAAGCTTCAGCCATGATTCCTCACTGGTGAAGTTCTTCATCAGTTCTGGATTTGTCAATCCAGCAGTTCTGCTCCACTCCTCAGCTTGTTCGCCTCAGGATCTAGAAGCCGATCGCCTTGCTCACAGCTTCAAGACTCCATTGCTAACCTTTGCAATCCCAACCTTAGGGATTTAGAACTCCATTGACTTTGGTTCCATCGAAGGATTATGGAACGTCATGGAGGAGAGGATTAGAGAGAGAAAAATGTGTAGTAAGATGTTCGAAGTGTGTAAAATGAATGTTCTCCGTTCTGTTATTTCGTATCTGTGTAAGCGTGTGTCTTACATAATATGTACAACCTATATATATGTTTCTACCTAACTAACTAACTTAACTGATAACTTAGAAAACTTAAGTTAACGACTAAACTAACTAGTTACACAGTTTACAGAGTAACTAACTAATTACAGCTCAGCTCTTAACAGGATCCAGCTCATCCTTAGCTAATTTACAGCACAGCACCAGCTAAATGACAGCTCACTACTTAAGTTACTAAGGTTGCAGCAGTAGAGAAGAAGGCAATGGAAACGGAAACAGTACTACACCAGGTGTGTGTTGTTAGAGGGAAGAAACAGGGTTTAAGTTACTGCTTTTACGCTTCAGCTTGCTGGGTTTTCGCTTGAGCGGATTAACTCTCGCTTGGGTGAGCTCAGGAATTGCACTGCAGTGTTGCTTTGTCGCTTAAGCGTTATGGCGGAGCTTGGGCGAAAGGTGATGTTTTGAAATTACGCTTGAGCTAGTTCTGTTTTCGCTTGGGCGAATCCTTGGCCCTCGCTTGAGCGGATTAATTATTCAATCGGTATTCTGAAGTTGGCGCTTGGGTTCTTCATATAATATTCCGAATCCTTGTTCTCTTTTGGAGTCAGTGTCTTTGAAATCTTACTCAGTCGGACTTTTGTTAATTCCTTTCGGTCAACCCTTTGAAGTCTTATCCAGTCGGTCTTGTGGACTTCCTTCAGTCGGATTTACGAATTCTCACTTCGTCTTTATAAATTCTTGCTCGGCTTTTGGTAATTCTTCACTCGGATTTGTCCTTTTCTCTCGAGTACGCCCTGTTCCTGCACCAAAATCAACTAATTGCCTAGCATTTGTATGCTGGCTACTTATTAAATTTATAAATAGTAATAAACTCTTAATTTATTAATGTTTTTGACCATTCTCTTCTATAAATAAAACACTTTTGCAATATTTACATAATTTATAAATTATTATCAATTAATTGAATAATAAGGCTAAACTAATCACTTACACAACGAATTAATTCTAAAATTGAACAGAATAATTAAGTCTTTTCAAGACTTATCACATCCCCAAACTTAAAACCTTGCTTGTCCTCAAGCAATTATTCAGATTAATTAACTAACAAGTTGTTATCTAACACAATCAACCTTTCCTTAACTTAGTTCATGCTATAATTATCGAATACCGATCATGCTTTTTTTTGCAATTTCTAAAAGTATAATAACTTACACCTCGTTTGGGAGACAAGCTGCTGATACTTTCCTCTCTGGTCGGTGTTTAACTCTTCTCTCGGTGTATAGGGTAAATGAATTGCACTCATTACCTACATACTTGTTAGATAAACATAGGCTTGCAACAGTTCTACACGTCATGCCATATGCCAACACAATCAGATCAGTAAGGGCTTTTTAAGCTTATAACGAGGCTGGGCTACAGGCTCAATTATTGTTTTTTCGAGTCATAGATAGGTTACAAGATGTACCCACTGATGCCTTGCCTCAATTCTAACTTAATTGCCTCTACTAGCAACTCTTTTAACTTTTCCGACTGAATGCTACTTAATAACTCATGCTGCTTTGCACCTTCTTTTTCTTTCAGTCCTTCAGACTTTTCCTTCTTTTTTTTTTCATCTTTTTCCGATCGAAAATTTTTTTTCTTTTCTTTCTTGTGGTGCTTTGCACCTCTTTTTGTTTTCTAACTTATTCATTTTTCTCTCGGCTTTGCCTTTCTTCCTTTTATTTTTCTACATATTTATCCATAATTAAGGTCGGAGTGTGTCCTTAATTACTGTTAGGCACACTCTTCATCCCCAAACTTAGAAATTGCTAGTCCCTAGCAATAAGCAAAAACCGAGTAATTCACCAGTGGAACATTCAGGGTACTCTAGTCGGGTTTTTCTTGAATAAATAGGCTTGTAACGTTAGGTGTATAAAACGAATGAAAGGGTCTCAGGCTTAAACATAATTATTGGGTCAAAGGATGATTTAATAGATTAGGAAGGCTAATTTTTGGCCCTGGCTGAATTAACAAAGAAGGCCTTCATCATTTCCGATCGATTGGCATACAAACAGTTAGCAAGCACTGAAGCAAATTCTGTCTCACTAACTAGCATGCAAGTTCACTCGGAAAAGGATAAAACAGGCTTAAAAGCTACGAATATAATAGTTAATCAGCCAGTCATGTCCCCAAACTTAATGTAAGATCATACATTTAGATTGCTAACTAGCATGCCGAGTAAACAATTTAATTAATGATGAAAAATAGTTAGGGGCAGATATGATGAGTTAAACAAAACCGATCAATTAATTTATCTGTCTAAGCTTAATGAATCCGCAACTTTTAAATTATTAAGATGGAGTGAAAGAAACAATAAACATAATTTAGCAATTAATCAGTCAGAATATTAATCAAGGAACGAGTCGGAAAGATACTTCCCTTTTTACCTGAGTGGCTATGAATGGGAAACGCGTAGTCAGATTGGGATGCATGGGTTTTACCAATACATATGAAAAACTGAATAAAACAAACAAATTAACACAGAAATAAAATATTCATTACATAATTAAAATAGAAGCAAGTTCATTGTTCAGAAAACAGTTACAATAATGTCAAAGTAATTACATAGGAAACATCATAAAAACGTGGAACAACTGCTTAAACATCCTGATCTTCATCGTCTTTGTCCTGTTGGGAAGATGGTGGAGAATCAGCTGCTCGGGATACGTACTCAGAGGGAATCGTGAATCCAATGGAAGATAACCATGCATCTCTATCAGGTGGGGCTCCCATTTCTACTGTATGCTCAACCCTCAGTTTCGTGGCAATCTTCCTAAGCATGAGATCGCGGTTTAAAACCCGATCATAAATTCCAAGTTGCATCTTCTTTATGACCTGTAATTCCTGCAACACTACAGAAATATCAGAAGAAGAAGAACCAGCTCCTACAGATTGCCTGGGACGTTCTAGCTCTCTGGCTTTAAACTTCATAGCACAGTTTTCAACAGCCTTAACACTTTCAACTTCTGGTGATTCATTTTCCTCACTTGCAGGGGATACATTCCTTTGAACTAGAGGAGATACATTCCTTTGAACCTGACTTTGACTGGGTACATGTTCAGACGAATCAGATATAGTTATGGTTGCCACTTCTCTTTCGTTATCTATTTGTTTTCTTCGCACACTTCCTTCTGCAAAATTTGGTCTAGGTTTTTGCAGGAGTCTCTGTGATCTTCTTTTCATGATTAATGTTAAAAGAATGATGATAACCAACCTAAATAAACAAAAATAAGAACAGAAATCCAACAGAAAGACAGCAAACCAAAACTGTGAGATGCATGGCTTATGAACAGTGGAAAACAATAACAATGAAACAAGAAGATAATAAACACGAACTTAGAAGTGCACGAAATAAGTGAAAGATAATACCTCTCTTAGAAACCAGAAAATGTCTTTTCATCTTCAGCCCCAGTTCAGCATAGGTACTTAGGGTTTGGAAGCTGAAAGGTTTTTATATTGTTGAATTCATTTTCCAAGAAACGCGTAAATGTGTTCCAGCTTTATTTATTACTTTATTATTATTATAATATATATATATATATATTATTATTTATTTATTTATTTTTATACACTCATATACTGGATAGGTAGAAGATCGAGTAAGAGTAGGAAGTGATGCCAAATGGACACAAGAGAATGGAAGATGAATAAATGAACAAACGATAAGACAGAATGGGCGAATGAAAACTATAAGTAGATAAACGAGTGAAAGAAAGAATGCGTGAAATAGAGTGTATGAGAGACGAGTGGACCACTATAGTGAAATACGAGTGAATAGGAAAGCGGATGGTAGAAGGAACGAATGAAAGTATGAATGAATGAAGGAATACCGAGTAAATGAATAAGAGACAAAGAATGGAAGATTGTAAAGGAAGAGATTGCGTAAATGAGTGAAAAGAGTAAAACGATAATGACCGAATGAGTATGAAGAAAGATACCGAGTGATAGAGATCCGAGAAATGAAGAATGAGTGAATGACAATGAGAATTCGTGTGAAGAACAAAAATGACCCGAGTGGAAAAATGAAATGAATGAAATACCGAGCAAATGATTAGAGAGACTGGGGAATTAAAAAAAACGAGTGGCTAAGGGAGGTAGAAATAATGAATAACAAACAAATCGAAGTGAACGAGTGGTTGGAAAGAAGAGATGAAAAGATTCTGAGTCAATGGAATGAGTGAAAGTTACACTGACTGGATGATGGAGACGAGTAAATGCACAAGCCAGAGGATGAATAAATGGAAAAATGAATAACGAACTACCGAATGAATACCATCGAGAAAGGAATCGGTCGAAGAAATGAAAGAATTTGAATAAGACTGAAAGGATGATAAAAACCAAGTGATGCAAACACCGGGTGAATAAAAAACTAAATCACAGGAAACTGGGTACAGGAAATACTGAGTGAATCGTAAAAAAAACGGAAGACATGGTATTTATGAAACAATGAGTGAATCAAAATCGGGTAAATGGAAAAAAATAATTGACCGAGTGAATGGAGAATGAGTGAAATAAAGTGACTGAATGAATGAAAGCTGAGTGGAATAGATGAATACCAGTTATACCAAGTGGATGAATAACTGAATGAAAAATGAGGTGAAAAATGAAAGTTTAGAATAAAATGAAGTGACAGAGTAAGAAAGATGAGTGAAAAATGAACGACTGCGGAAGGATCCGAGTGAACGGAATACCGAGTGGAAGAAACCGAATACTCTAATGAGACATTGAATGAGTGAAAAAGGAACTATAAAAAGAGACGCATGAAAGCAATACCGAGTGATAAAGGTCGGGCAAGAGAATGAGAGAAAGCCAAGTAGATGAATGAAAAACCGAAAGACCGCGTGAATAGGAGACTAATGGATACAATACTGATTGTGATGAGTGAGGAATCCGAGTGATAAAAGGCCGACTGAAATAAGTCGCCTTTCACCATCTGACCCGTTCATTACATCAACGATCAGAAATCCTTCAAAGTCTTCCTTTTTATTCGCATCAAGAATTGGAATTTTATTGAAAAATGACGAGTGAAGTTCAGTCGGGAAGAAGGGTTAAGAATAAGTAACAGTTATCCGAGTGTACTATTTTCACTCAAACTCAGTAAATTTTCGCTTAAGTGTGAAACAACAATCAGCTGTGTCTCGCCTAAGCTACAAGTGCTTCACCTGAGCGAAAATAGAAGAATCTAGCTCGGACTTCCTTCTTCAAACTTCACAAACTTTATTCACTAAATTTTTAGTTTTTCTTTTTATTCATTCCGACTCAAAGTTCAAAACAAAACAATCAGAACATAGGGCTGCCTCCCTAGAGCGCTTCTTTAAGGTCACTAGCTTGACCTTATTGCATCTAAGAAGATGCTTGCAGTAACAGGGAGGTTTTTTGCCTATCAAACTCTCCTCTAAAGTAGAGTTTGAGTCGCTGGCCATTTACCTTAAAAATCCGATCAGTAGTCGGGTCTTTCAGTTCGATTGCACCATGAGGAAAAACCTCATTTACAGTAAAAGGCCCCGACCACTTCGATCTAAGTTTTCCAGGGAAGAGTCTCAGTCGGGAATTGAATAATAAAACCTGATCATCCTTCTGAAACTCTTTCTTATTAATTCGCTTATCGTGCCATTTCTTTGTTTTCTCCTTATAGATGGAGGCACTTTGATAAGCGTTGAGTCGGAACTCCTCTAATTCATGGAGTTTCAACACTCTTTCCTCCTGAGATTGGTCACAGTCCATGTTTAATAGCTTTGTGGCCCACCACGCCTTGTGTTCCAACTCCACAGGGAGATGACAAGCCTTACCGTATACTAATTGATACGGGGACATGCCAATCGGAGATTTGAAAGCTGTTCGATAAGCCCACAATGCATCATCTAATTTTACCGACCAATCTTTTCTAGATTTTCCGACCACTTTCTCTAAGATTCTTTTGATTTCTCTATTTGACAGCTCGACTTGTCCACAAGTTTATGGATGGTAAGGAGTCGATATCTTATGTAACACCTCATAGTGACACAGGGCTTTTTCCATTATCTTATTGCAAAAATGTGAACCCCCATCACTAATAAGTACTCTCGAAACTCCAAACCTAGAGAAAATATTCTTCTTTATGAACCTAAGCACCACCTGTGCATCATTGGTTCTGGTCGGGACTGCCTCCACCCATTTGGAGACATAATCTATAGCAACAAGTATATATTCGTTGGAGAACGACTTAGGAAAGGGTCCCATAAAGTCGATACCCCAAACGTCAAATAATTCCACAATTAGAATATTTGTCAAAGGCATGCCAGCTTTAGCAGAGAGACCTCCACTCCTTTGACATTTATCGCACCTTTTGACATATTCTTTAGCATCTTGAAAGATAGTTGGCCAATAAAAGCCACTCTATAAGATTTTTGTTGCTGTACGGGAGGCACCATGATGACCTCCATAATAGGAGTCGTGGCAATGCCACAAGAGCCTTTCTTGCTCGGATTCAGGCACACACCGCCTGATCAATCCATCTACTCCTATTTTAAGCAGAAATGGATCATCCCAAAGGAAGTTTTTACTATCATGAAAGAATTTTTTTCTCATTTGGGATGTCCAACCATCAGGTACCACCGAGGCACTTTTAAAGCTGGCCATATCAGCATACCATGGCCCGGTGATAATTGCCATCAACTTCTCGTCTGGAAATTCTTCTTTTATTAAAACAGAACCCGATTCACCTTCCAGACGAGACAGTTGGTCGGCAACTAAGTTCTCTACTCCCTTTTTATCTCGTATTTCTAAATCAAATTCCTGGAGTAACAGAACCCACCTGATCAATCTCGGTTTAGACTCTTTCTTAGCTAGTAAATACTTGATTGCCGAGTGGTCTGTATATACAATAACCTTGGCCCCAATCAAGTAAGCACGAAATTTATCAAATGCATACACCACAGCAAGCATTTCTTTTTCAGTAGTGGTGTAATGTATTTGATTTTCGTTCAACACTTTACTAGCATAATAAATTACATGAGTTAATTTTCCTACTTTCTGACCCAGTACAGCTCCGACTGCGAAGTCACTTGCATCACACATTAATTCAAACGGTAAAGACCAATCAGGTGTTGCAAGGATCGGAGCTGAAATCAGACTTTGTTTCAATTTTTCAAAAGCCTTGACACAGTTTTCATTAAACGCAAATACATGATCTTTCACAAGTAAGTCAGTCAGAGGCTTAGCTATTTTTGAAAAATCTTTAATGAACCTTCTATAAAAGCCAGCACATCCTAGAAAACTTCTCACTCCTTTCACATTGATTGGAGGAGGAAGTTTTTCAATAATTTCTATCTTGGCTCGGTCCACTTGAATGCCCTCAGCAGAGATTTTGTGGCCAAGGACTATCCCTTCCTTAACCATAAAATGGCATTTTTCCCAGTTAAGGACGAGGTTAGTTTCTTGGCATCTCACCAGCACCTTAGATAGGTTACTGAGGCATGAATCAAAATTACTCCCAAATACCGAGAAATCATCCATGAACACTTCAATGAATTTCTCCACCATATCCCCAAAAATTGCCAGCATGCACCTTTGAAAGGTTGCTGGAGCGTTGCACAACCCGAACGGCATACGCCTATATGCAAAAATTCCATAAGGACAGGTGAATGTAGTCTTTTCTTGGTCTTTTAGGTCAACCATAATTTGGTTATAACCCGAGTACCCATCAAGAAAACAATAGTACTCATGCCCTGACAACCTCTCGAGCATTTGGTCAACAAATGGCAGGGGAAATGGTCTTTCCGAGTGAAGTCATTCAGCCTTCTATAATCAATACACATCCTCCAGCCTGTTGTGGGCCGGGTGGCAATAACTTCACCTTGGTCATTTCTTACAGTCGTCATTCCTCCTTTCTTGGGCACCACTTGGACCGGGCTGATCCAAGTGCTGTCCGAGATAGGATAAATGATTCCTGCATCAAGGAGCTTGACCACTTCCTTCCTTACCGCTTCCTTCATAATGGGGTTCAATCTGCGTTGTGGCTGTACTACAGGGGAATAGTCATCCTCCATCGGAATTTTGTGCATACAAAATGATGGACTGATTCCCTTCAAGTCAGAAATATTCCAGCCAATCGCAGATTCATGTGCCTTTAATACCCCAATTAGTTTATCCACATCCTCATCGTTTAAGTCGGCATTAATAATGACAGGATGTGTGTCATCTTCTCTCAGAAAAACATATTTCAGATGAGGAGGTAAAGGTTTTAAATCACATTTTTCTTTAGAAAATTCCTTTCCTTTCTCAACTTCAGTAATTTTCAAATCATTTTTCTTTTCTTTTTCAAAATCACCTACTTCTAATACTTCCAGTAGGCTCAATATTTCTGAGTGAGAGTCATTTAACTCCTCAGTCTTGGAGTCAAAGTCATCCTCTAAAAAAGTTCGTAAGGCCTCTTCCTTAGTTTTTAAAAGCATTGGAGTGTGGTAGCTTTTAATTTCTTCAACCATTAAACAATCCATCCTTTCAGTCGGATGTTTCATGGAATTGAAGACATTGAAGGTTACCTGCTCCTCCTGAACTCTCAGCATGAGTTCACCTTTTTCTACATCAATCAAGGCTCTACCAGTAGCTAGGAAGGGTCTACCTAAGATTAAAGGGATCTCTCAGTCAGCTTCCATATCCAACACTATAAAATCTGCTAGGAAGATAAACTTATCTACTTTCACTAACAAGTCTTCCAGCATCCCTTGGGGATATTTAATGGACCTGTCAGCCAACTGCAAGGACATCCGAGTCGGTTGCAAGTCATTAATTCCCAGTTTTTTCATCAAAGATAGAGGCATCAGGTTTATACTGGCTCCTAGATCACAGAGAGCACTTCCTACATGAATATCCCCAATTGCACATGGTATTGTAAAAGATCTAGGATCCTCTAGCTTTTGGGGAAGTTTCTTTTGAATGATTGCACTACACTCTTGAGTGAGAGTAATCATTTCATCCCCCTTAAGCTTCCTCTTCTTAGATAATAATTCTTTCAAAAATTTTGCATAGGAAGGCATCTCCTACAATGCCTCGGCAAAAGGGATATTGATGTGAAGTTTCTTGAAAACCTCTAAGAACCTAGCAAACTTCTGCTCCTCTATTTGCTTTTTAAACCTGTGTAGAAATGGAGCATTCCTCAGTTTTTTAGGAGTCAGCTTAGAAGCTTCCTCCAGAATCAGATCAACCTTTTTCTTTTTCTTTTGATGGACTTTATTTTCTTTTTCTTTTTCTGTTTTATTTTTATTTTCTACTTCATTATTATCCTGCTCGGTTTCTTGTATTATTTCTTTTTCTTTTTCTTTTTCTGAACTTATTTCCTGACTCGGAGATGGAGAAATAATTTTTCCACTCCTAGTAATTATAGCCTTGCAATGTTCCCTTGGATTTACCTCGGTATCTCCAGGGAAATTGCCTACTTGCCTCTCAGCTAATTGTTTAGAAAGCTGTCCGACTTGATTTTCTAAATTTCTTATGGACGCTTCCTGATTCTTAAAACTGGCCTGAGTGGCCTGAATAAACTGAGAAAGTACATTCTCAAGTTTGGATTTTTCCTTAACAGGGGGGTGAGAAGGTTGTTGTGGTCTATTTGTGGGTTGATTTGGTGGGATGTTCTGATTCATATGTGGAACTTTCTGCCAGGAAAAATTGGGGTGATTCCTGTAATTAGGATTTAAGGAATTAGAAGGATAATTCCTTTGATATTGTTGCTGCCCCATATAATTCACTTGCTCGAAAGGCACATTTGGATCACACAATCCATTCTCATGGTCTCCACCACAAAAGTCACAACTGATCATAGAAACTTGACTCGGCTTTTGGAGTTCTGAAATTTGTATGCTTAGTTTCTCCAAAGCCTGAGTCATCAGTTTACTCTGAGCCAGATAAGCGTCTTGTGCTTCTAATTCTAATATCCCTCTCTTAGGGACTTGGCTCCTCTCACTAATCAAGCATTCATTAGAAGCCATAACGTCAATCAGCTCTATGGCTTCTTCTACAGTTTTTGTTGTTAATGAACCTCCAGCTGAGGCATCAATCAGGACCCTGGTAGCTGGCCTGACACCATTATAGAAAATAGTTACCTGTTGCACATCAGAAATTTGATGATGAGGACATCTCCTCAAACTTTCTTTATACCGATCCCATGCTTCCATCAAAGACTCACCTTCTCTTTGTTGGAAACATGTGATTTCATTGCGCAACTTTGCATATTTAGAGGGAGGAAAATATTTAATCAAGAATTTTCGTTGCAAGTCCTCCCAAGTTAAAATACTGCCTCTCGGTTGACTCTGGAACCAGGCTTTTGCTCGGTCCCTCACAGAAAATGGAAACAATCTCAGTCGGATTGCCTCGTCAGGGACTCCATTCATTTTTACTGTGTCACAGATTTGGAGGAAAGTTGCTAGATGCAAATTTGGATCCTCAACCTCACTTCCTCCGAATTGTTCATTTCTTACCAAATGCAGTAAAGCTGGTTTTAGTTCAAAATTATTTGCTGAAATTGGTGGCCTAAGGATGCTAGATTGCGATCCTTCTTCAGTCGGCCTGGAGTAGTCACCTAGTGTAACTCTCCTCTGTTCCATTTCTTTTTCTTCTTTTTGGTTTTTCTCTTTTCTTAGTCTACCTTCTAACAAGTCTATGTCAGGATCAAAGAAGAAAGGCTCTCCTCTGCTCCCTGACTGCATACAACAAATGTCACACAAAAGAATAATTCACAGCTACAACTAAATCTATGCGAAAATACAAACTACTACTACTAAAACAAATCCTGAGTCATTAATTTGATATGAAAATCTTAGTAAAACAAAATGTGACTCTCGGATTTACACTTTGGCAAGCGCACCAGTCCTTAAAATTGTAGTGTATTTGATCGTCCCACAGGGATTGTGGTATGTACCTCAATCTAGGACTAGTACAAGCTGAACCATCAGAAAATACATGAAGTTCATTCGGTTTTTATGGTTTTGGTGTTTTCTAGTTGTTTTTGGTATTTTCAGAAACAGAGTTAAGATGAATGTGAAAAGTGATTAAAAGAAAGCAGGTCAGGATTGCTTCGGCTCACAATTTCCTCAAGAAACATGTAATTAAGTATAATCAAACTTCACAATCTAGAGGACAATCCGCTTGTGGTTATTCCCTAATTCCTTAGGTGAAAACACTAATCCTTAAGCAATGAACCTTAATTCCTTAAGTGCTCGATTAACCTAAGAATCTAATGTGAAATTGGAGGTTGAACTCTAACTATTCACCTAAATTGATTAGGCCTGAACTAGTTAGAAAGCTGGAAGTTACCTAAGCTTCAGCCATGATTCCTCACTGGTGAAGTTCTTCATCAGTTCTGGATTTGTCAATCCAGCAGTTCTGCTCCACTCCTCAGCTTGTTCGCCTCAGGATCTAGAAGCCGATCTCCTTGCTCACAGCTTCAAGACTCTATTGCTAACCTTTGCAATCCCAACCTTAGGGATTTAGAACTCCATTGACTTCGGTTCCATTGAAGGATTGTGGAACGTCATGGAGGAGAGGATTAGAGAGAGAAAAATGTGTAGTGAGATGTTCGAAGTGTGTAAAATGAATGTTCTCCGTTCTGTTATTTCGTATCTGTGTATGCGTGTGTCTTACATAATATGTACAACCTATATATATGTTTCTACCTAACTAACTAACTTAACTGATAACTTAGAAAACTTAAGTTAACGACTAAACTAATTAGTTACACAGTTTACAGAGTAACTAACTAATTATAGCTCAGCTCTTAACAGGATCCAGCTCATCCTTAGCTAATTTACAGCACAGCACCAGCTAAATGACAGCTCACTACTTAAGTTACTAAGGTTGCAGCAGTAGAGAAGAAGGCAATGGAAGTGGAAACAGTACTACACCAGGTGTGTGTTGTTGGAGGGAAGAAACAGGGTTTAAGTTACTGCTTTTACGCTTCAGCTTGCTGGGTTTTTGCTTGAGCGGATTAACTCTCGCTTGGGCGAGCTCGGGAATTGCACTGCAGTGTTGCTTTGTCGCTTAAGCGTTATGGCGGAGCTTGGGCGAAAGGTGATGTTTTGAAATTACGCTTGAGCTAGTTCTGCTTTCGCTTGGGCGAATCCTTGGCCCTCGCTTGAGCGGATTAATTATTCAATCGGTATTCTGAAGTTGGCGCTCGGGTTCTTCATATAATATTCCGAATCCTTGTTCTCTTTTGGAGTCAGTGTCTTTGAAATCTTACTCAGTCGGACTTTTGTTAATTCCTTTCGGTCAACCCTTTGAAGTCTTATCCAGTCGGTCTTGTGGACTTCCTTCAGTCGGATTTACGAATTCTCACTTCGTCTTTATAAATTCTTGCTCGGCTTTTGGTAATTCTTCACTCGGATTTGTCCTTTTCTCTCGAGTACGCCCTGTTCCTGCACCAAAATCAACTAATTGCCTAGCATTTGTATGCTGGCTACTTATTAAATTTATAAATAGTAATAAACTCTTAATTTATTAATGTTTTTGACCATTCTCTTCTATAAATAAAACACTTTTGCAATATTTACATAATTTATAAATTATTATCAATTAATTGAATAATAAGGCTAAACTAATCACTTACACAATGAATTAATTCTAAAATTGAACAGAATAATTAAGTCTTTTCAAGACTTATCACAAACTTTCACCAGTTTCTAACCAACACAGGGGCGTTCGACACTTTTTACCATACAATGCTTCAAATGGAGCCATACCAATACTGCTATGGTAACTATTGTTATACGTGAATTCAATCAGTGGAAGAAACTGCTCCCAACTACCACCATGTTCAAGTACACAAGATCGCAGTAAGTCTTCCAAACTTTGTATGGTATGCTCTGACTGTCCATCTGTTTGGGGATGATAAGCTGAACTTAATCGAAGTCTCGAACCCAACTCCTGATGCAAGCTTCCCCAGAATCGGGAAGTGAACCTTGGATCTCTATCTGACACAATATTGGATGGTACACCATGAAGTCTCACGATCTCTTTCACATATAATTGTGCCAACTTTTGTAGAGAATTCTTCATATTCATTGGAAGGAAATGAGCAGACTTAGTAAATCTGTCTACAATAACCCAGATTTCATCATTTCCTGAATGTGTCCTTGGTAAACCTGACACAAAGTCCATTGAAATGTCATCCCATTTCCAGACAGGAATCTCCAATGGTTGTAGTTCACCAGATGGCTTCTGATGTTCCACTTTGGCTTTTTGACACACCAGACATGAAGACACATATTCAGCTATTTCTTTCTTCATCCTTGGCCACCAAAAGCTTTTCTTCAGATCTTGATACATCTTAGTTGATCCAGGATGAATACTCAACATACTTTTATGCGCTTCTTCTAGGATTGTCCTTCTCAGATCAACATCATTTGGTACACAAATTCTGTTTCTGATTCTCCAAATTCCATCTGATCCTTCTTGTAATCCCATATCCTTTCCATTCGCCTGTAACTCTCTCAATTCCTGTAATTGCAAGTCCTCTGTCTGCCTTTCACCTATCAACTTCAGAAAATCATTGGTTATTTTCAAAGTTCCCAAGGTCATACTTTTTGAAGATTTCAACTCCACACCCAAGTTCATATCTCTGAACTATTCTATCATCTCCATCTCTTTTACCATTAAAGATGCCATATGAATGGATTTCCTGCTAAGTGAATCTGCTATCACATTTGCTTTTCCTGGATGGTACTTCAAATCAAAATCATAATCTTTAAGAAACTCCATCCACCTACTCTGTCTCATGTTCAATTCCTTCTGATCGAACAAATACTTTAAGCTCTTGTGGTCACTGAACACTTCAAACTTGACTCCATACAAATGGTGTCTCCAGATTTTCAAAGCAAATACCACCACTGCTAATTCTAGATCATGCGTCGGGTAGTTCATTTCATGTGGTCTCAACTGTCTAGAAGCATAGGCAACCACCTTCCGTTGCTGCATCAAAACACAACCTAAGCTCATCTTAGAAGCATCACAATAAACCACAAAGTCTTCTTGTGGATTAGGCAAAGTTAAAACTAGAGCAGATGTAAGCTTCATTTTTAGTTCCTGGAAACTTTTCTCACACTCTGGAGTCCAAGCAAAAGGTTGATTCTTCCGGGTTAGACGAGTCATTGGTAGGGCAATTCGAGAAAACCCCTCAATGAATCTTCGATAATAACCAGCTAACCCTAGGAAGCTTCGTATTTCAGTGACTGAAGTAGGTTTCTCCCAGTTTGTTACAGCTTCTATTTTAGAAGGGTCCACAGACACTCCTTCGTTTGAGATTACATGGCCTAGGAACTTTACCTCTTTCAACCAGAATTCATATTTAGACAACTTAGCATACAACTGCTTCTCTTTCAGAATCTGCAATACCACTCGAAGATGCTTTTCATGCTCCTCTCATGTCTTGGAATAAATCAGAATATCATCAATGAAGATAATAACAAACTGATCCAAGTATGAATGAAACACTCGATTCATGTAATCCATGAATACAGCTGGGGCATTGGTTACTCCGGAGGGCATCACAAGATACTCGTAATGACCATAGCGTGTTCTAAAGGCCGTCTTTGGAATGTCCTCAGACTTGACACGAATCTGATGATAACCTGATCGTAGATCAATTTTAGAAAATACTGTAGCACCCCTCAATTGATCTATCAAATCATCAATTCTGGGCAAAGGATATTTATTCTTTACCGTCAATTTGTTCAACTGACAATAATCTACACATAATCTCATGCTTCCATCTTTCTTCTTGACAAGCAATACTGGCGCTCCCCATGGTGACACACTAGGCCTGATGAAATGCTTCTCCAACAACTCTTCAATTTGCTTCTTCAGTTCTGCCAGTTCAATAGGTGACATACGATATGGGGCCTTAGATACTGGTTCTGCTCCTGGAATTAAGTCAATTAAGAATTCTATCTCGCGTTCTGGAGGTAAACTTGAGATATCCTCAAGAAATACTTCAGGGAATTCAGAAACAACTGGCATCTCGATTGCTTTAGATTCACCACTCCTTTAGAAAGAGTAAACAAGGCAAATAATTGAATTTCACCTTGTAAGGCAAAGATCTTGAGATTGTCAGAAATAAGATTTTCTTCTGATGGAAATATCACGGTCTTGTTATGACAATCCACCAAGACTCGATTCGCCGATAACCAGTTCATCCCTAGAATTACTTCCAGATCCTTCAAAGGTAAACAAACAAGATCGACAAGAAAATTTCTACCTTATATGAGCACAGAACAATCGTTACACACCTTAGTAGTCCCAAGTTATGTACCGGTGGGAGTGGAAACAATCAGATCATACATCATAGGCTTCACAGGTAATTGAAGACGTCTAACACACTCATCAGAAATAAAAGAATGTGTAGCACCAGAATCAAATAACACAGATAAAATGGTAACATTGATCTCACACTTACTTTACACAAGATCGTCTGCTTGGTCTACCTCTGAACCACTGATGGCAAAGACTCTTCCTGTTGCCGGTTGCAATCTTTGGTCTGTTGACCCCCTATTCTGTCTTGGAGGTCGATCAGAACGCGTGTTTCCTCCACGACCTCCCTGATAATCGGAACCTCTTTGATGATTCATAGTGTTGTTGTTGTTTTGGCGGTTCTGGGGGAAATTTGGACTGATGTGACCTTTCTGATTACAACAATAGCAAATGACATCTTCAAGACGTCTGTTACAATCACGTATATGATGGTTACCTCCACACTTTAGACATCTCATATTGTTACGTCTTTTAGAAGATGGTGATGATGATCCTCCCTTGAAACGACTTGGATAGAACGATCCTCTCCTTTTGAAAGCAACGGGTTGAGGTCTCAGTTGTCTATTGGCCTTTTCTTGTGCCAACCTGGCTTGGTGATTTTCTTCAAAATTCGGCATTTATTAATCAAGATGGGGAAACTCCGAATTTCTTGATATCCGATAGCCTCTTTGATTTCAAGATTCAGCCCGTTCTCAAATTTGACACATTTTGAGGCTTCAGCACCAGCCTATTGAAAAGGAGGGTAAAAGAGAGATAATTCTTCAAATTTTGCAGCATACTCACCAACAGACATTGAGCCTTGTTTTAGATCCATAAATTCCAGCTCTTTTCGGCTTTTCACACTCGCTGGAAAATATTTCTGCAGGAAACAGTCTTTGAAGTTGACCCAGTCCAAAGGTCTGTCAGTCTCAAGCATACGAATTCTGGCATGGATCCACCAGTTTTTGGCTTCTTCAACCATCATATAGGTGGCATACTCCACCTTTTCACATTCTGTGCAGGGCAAGGCTCGAAAGATGCGTTCCATTTCCTTGACCCATAGATACGCTCCCTCTGGATTGTAGCCTCCTTTGAATTGTGATGGCTTCCTTTTTAGGAAGTGATCTAGCCCGTGAAGTCCTCCAGCACTTCTCGGTTGATTTTGTCTTTCTATGGCTTCAGCCAAGCGGTTGAATGCAGCTGCCATATCGTTGTTGTTGTTTCTTGCCATCCTACATTCGTAGTTTGGTTTATACTAATTATAAGGGAAAATATATTGTATTATAACATAACTATAAGTATTCTACAGTTTATCAGTTAAGCAATAAATTGTATAACATATTTATCATATTACCAAACAGTAATCAAACAAATCATTTTGTAATTTATCAGTTAGGCAAATCATATAGCACATACTTAACATAGTTTCAAACAAGTAATCAAACAATTCACATAGTATATCAAGAATGAGTACATGTCATAGCAACTGGTCCTGAATTTTTGAAAATGCTCTGATACCACCAATGTGACGTCCTTAATAATTTCTTGAATAAATTTTTCGTGTTTTAAAAATCATTTTTGAAATTTGTAATAAGTCATGTAAAAGTTGATAAACGCAGATTATTATCATACATACTAGTCATGGATAATCAAAGTCATGAAATATTTATATATAGCGGAAATGATTTAGAAAAATACAGTACATGAAACATTATATTATTACAACCCATCAAAATAAAATAAAGTCAAATTCCAAGCAATAATTCACGTAAACTCCATTCATGGCATCACTCTTCATTCTGTGTAGCATTCACTGTAAATATTAATGTAAGAGTGAGACAGAATATAGAATAAATATAAAATAAATAAAATTGCACAAACACAACCAACAAGGCATAATGATATGATGAATATGCCAAACAAGTTCATTTATAAATCTTTAATTAGTCACATGATGTCTTGCTGGATCCATTTGGTTTGGTAGGAATACTGCAGTAAAAAGTCACATAAAGACTCCAGTAGGAATTAGCATAACCATGAATCCCTACACCTTCATGGCTCTTGTGAAAATAAGTGCATAAGTAGGAATTAGCATAACCATGAATCCCCACACTTTCATGGCTCCTGCAGTACCGAAGTACACAAGTAGGACTTAGCATAACCATGAATCCCTACACTCCATGGCTCCTACAAAAATAGGGCTTAAACTTATCATAGAGTAACCCCCCACCAGGGTAGGCAATCATGGAACCCCTAAATTCCATGGTGCGTCCAAATGCTTATGATCCATGAATGCCTTTAATTCTCTTTATCATTTAACATACCATGATATCAACATTTCCAAAACCACTTGGAAAACCACAAGTCCTCAAAGGACACATCACATATAATAATTTTCAGAATCATGTATTTACTGTTTTAACCACATGTATCAATATCCACAAGGCATTCATGTATATATATATATATATCAATTTAGTCATTCGTAATTATTCACCACCAAAGTATACAAACTGTATGATACTCATTAGACACTCAACACCATCCATAACAATTTCATAGTCATTCAAGAATTCAATAATAAATTTTTACCCATAGGGAAAATATCATTTTCATCCATAATAACCATTATAAGTTTCAGCATTTCCAACAACAACATACGTTAGTAAAACAACCATAACATGAGCAAATCAAATCTTTTTTCAGTGATTCCACTTTCTGTAGTTCCATAATAGAATTATCTACAACTTTCATGAAGACCATAATTTCAAATTCCAAACACAAACACCACTTATCCACAGAATACAAAACTGCCTCAAAGAGAGTTTTCAAAACGTACATATGTTAGTATTTTCATTGTTTCTGGAGTAACAAAAATAATTTTGGCATGATACCCATTCTAAATTACTCCTAACATAAATATCTACAACTTTCATGAAGACCATAATTTCATATTCCAAATAGAAACACCACTTATTCATAGAATACAGAATTGCCTCAAAGAGAGTTTTCAAAACGTACATATGTTAGTCATTTCAACGTTTCTGGAGCTACAAAAATAATTTTGGCATGGGAACAGTTCTAAATTACTCCTAACACAAATATCTACAACTTTAATGAAGACCATAATTTCATATTCCAAACAGAAACACCACTTATGCATAGAATACAGAATTGCCTCAAAGAGAGTTTTCAAAACGTACATATGTTAGTAATTTCAACGTTTCTGGAGCTACAAAAATAATTTTGGCATGGGACTAGTTCTAAATTACTTCTAACACAAATGTATACAACTTCCATGAAGACCATAATTTCATATTCCAAACAAAAACACCACTTATTCATAGAATACAGAATTGCCTCAAAGAGAGTTTTCAAAACGTACATATGTTAGTAATTTTAACGTTTCTGGAGCTACAAAAACAATTTTGGCATGGGACCAGTTCTAAATTACTCCTAACACAAATATCTACAACTTTCATGAAGACACCGATCACTAATTCTCACCATAAAATTCGCAGTTTTAAAAATAAGATTCGTATTTCATTGTTAACAGATTTTCAGCATGAACATACTTCTGTATTTTGGGCATATCTAGAGCTACAAGCATCTTTTTAACTTGAAACCACTTTCTATGGATTCCTAACATAAATATATACAACTTTTGTGAAGACTTCAAAGGCTGATTATGCATGTATAATTCCCAGAATATTAATATATACACAAAACATGGGATAAATATTCCACTCGGACATGCTGTAGTATTTTGGCTATAACGTTTGCTAGACATATCCAAATCAATTCATTCAAGTATCAGAATTCATATAACAAAAAGATCTACAACTTTGATGAAGAAGTCAGAATCAAATTCATACGTTTTTAGCTTCAAAATTGAGCAACAAAATACAAAAATAAAACTGGAATCCTAGGACAGCATACAATTCTACCCATTTCATAATCATTCACAACCCTGTCCCCTCTTACTTGGATTGAAGATAGTTGGCTGATTGAAAATGGTCTCCTTGCTATCCTAGCTTCAGATTGAAGGGCCTTGAGGGAGAAGAGTAAAAGAGATGAAGAAGATTTACTAGCTTTGTTCTAAGAAGTTCTGGTCTTAGCAGAGGTAATGTTAATAATGCAAGGACAAGTGGGGGACAGCTTTCTCGTGAGTGGATTGCTAGTGGGCTGTTAGTGGAGATAATGGAGATTTAGATAAGAAAGTAGGCTATATTAGTGCCCATTACTGGCCACCTACAAGTTATAGGGTGCATAATTGAAAAAGGTATATTATAATATGCATAAGGAGACAAAATTGGAGTCAAAACGTAAATTCTGTCACTGAATACCGACTGAAATTCCACTCGGTCAGCCTCTAAACCGACTGGAATTCTACCTATGCTGACTGGAAATTCTCAGTATCATGAAGAGAAGGAAATTCGAGTCCTTCTTGCTCAAGCGAAATCCTCTCTCGCTTGAGCGAGTGCCATACATTGCACTGGCAGAAGGGAGTTTTGCTCAAGTGAATTCCGATTCGCTTGAGCGAGACACACAAGCCTCACTTATTCCACTCTTCACTCGCTTAAGCGAGGAATTCATTCGCTTAAGCGAAATCCGACCAGAGGTAGTCATTCCCCAAACTGACTCCTCTTACTCGGTTTTCACTCAGCATAATTTATTCCCAACCGAGTCATTCTTCACTCAGTTTTTCACTCAGCAATATATATCAAAACCGAGTCAACTCTCAATCTGTCTACTTGGCATCATCACTCAAGTCCAAGTCATCTCAATCAGTTTTTCACTCGGTTAACTCATTCCAGACCGACTCAAAGCTCTCAAGTTCCCACTCGGCAGAAACTTCTTAAACCGACTCAACTCTTAATCAGTTCTCACTCGGTGAATTACCTCAAAACTGACTCTTCTTTCTTGTAGTCATTCACTCAGTAATTAACACACCACTCAATCAGTGGTCCACCTAGTATAATAATCCAGCCCGAGTCCTCTCTCACTCAGACTTCCGCTCGGTAAATCCATTCCAAATCTGAGTCTCCACACACACACGGTTCCACTCGGTAAGACTTTTCAGAAACCGATTCTCCCTCATAGTTGTCCACTCACTTGGAATCTCATTCCAGGATTGACACATCTAGGCAATCATACACCGTGTGTCCCCAGTCGGAACCCTGCCACTTGGAAATACATTTTCCTCTATACTTCACTCGAAAATGAAAGCACTCAGTGAATCTTTCATTCAAAATTGTAATGTCTGACCATGATTGACTCGGAAACGAGTCTTTGGAAAATACTTGACTTGGGAATGAGTCTTTCTGGGGTGTTTGACTCGGAAATGAGTCATTCAAAAATAATTGACTCAAAAATGAGTCATTTGAAGGCATTTGACTCAGAAACGAGTCTTTCTAAGCAATTTGACTCAGCAGTGAGTCACCCCAAGGTGAATCACTCGGATCCTTTCACCCAGAAGAGGTTCTATCAAACCCTCTTCACTAAGAAATGTCCCTGAGACAGGGATTCCACTTGGAAGAGATCCTCTCGGCCATGTTCCACTCGGAAAAGACAACCTTCACTCGGAATTTCAATTTTTCACTCGGAATTATCTTAGTCACTCGGAACAGAGCCTCTTCCTTACTCGGACAGTCCTTTCTAAGGCATGTTTCACTCGGAAAATGGATATTATCATCAAAGATCTATATAAATTCCATATTTATACTCCAAAATAGAATTTTTGAAGTAATACAAGCCATCCATTGGATGTTTTATTCATTGATTATTACTTACAGACCTTCTATACCTCATAATTTACAAAATGGAACTATTATTAAAAACAGGATGTTACACTTTACACGATCATAGTTACACTTCGTCTTTATTCAAAGTATAACAGGCTTGCCATGGACCGTCTGACATCGAGCGTGACTCCGAGCCATTAGATGCCCGACCCTATCGTACTCCCAAGATCCTACTTGGGGATCAAATGCGAATGTTCTCCAGCGTACCCTAGTGTATGCTCTAGTTTTCAAAAATCATTTTCATGATGCAGCATGCATATTTAATTTTCTTTATTACTTTTGACCCCTGGGTGTCCATGTGTTACCTATATTATGATATTTATCCTCAACTTGTTAGGTCCCACCTATTTTTCAGACATTATAAAATATTTTTATATTATTCAAGAAATATACGGGGTATATTTCAGCTTATTAACCTTCTTTTTGAAGGATAGAAATATATGTATCTACTCATAGTTTAATGATTATAATTCTAGAAATTAATTACTTGCCATATGAAATATGCAATCTATCATCCCTCTAGGGGATCACTCTATCATCCCTCCTCATACTCCATATGCAATATGCAATCTACTTGTTTTGTATAAAAGTACCCGAGTGCTAGACAAAACTTTAGTACCTGATGTACTTGTCCTTAAAGCGTGTAAAACTACTTGTTTAATAAAGTTGTAAAATAAAATCTCTAACCTCTTTTGTTTTTACTTTTAAAATGAGATTTTACATTGAAAATATTAAATCTTCTAAAAAAGTGAATACATATTTTCTTAGTATTTCTTACGACACCTCGGGCCTTTTTATCGATATCGTCTTGTCGTATTGATTTACAACGAAGCTTAATAGATTGGACTTAAATCTTAAAATTTCTAAATCCTCTAAAAATCCCTTTTAGGCTTATAAACAAAATATAATTTTCTTCAAGCTAATGAGAGTCATAAAATCACTATTTCTTGTCGTTTTGTTGAAAACTTTGTTTTTATTGTATTTCTTCTAGAAAATTCCAAATTGAGTGATTCCAAAGCTAAAATTGTATAACATTTTAAATACTATCAAAAAAATAAAATAAAATGTTAATTCTTCCTAGAAAATCATTCTTCATGAAAATGCACTAAAATGCCATAGTTTGTCGTTTAAGCTTTCGTAAAAACGCGTTTAAAGACAAGTAGCGCGTAGGGACATCTCCAAATCAATTTTTTTCATTTGGGTAATTCTTCAATGCTCAAAACTCACATCCTTCATCACAAAATACACGCCCAAAACAATTTGGCCATCTTTCCTCGTCTGCTCACGTAAATACGTTTTTAACCATTTCTAATTATCGTTCGCACCTATACTCGGGACTTCTTTTAATTCTTTTTCTAATACCACATTTATACACATCTCATCATTAATTTTGGTATCACAACATACAAAAATACAGTATCACCTTATTTTTAAGACTCCCATTTTGCACATTTTATAAGTTATGCTTATAGATTAAGCATACCATAAGGCTATCATATAATTAAATGTTAAACCCCCTAATTTCACAAAAATTTCAGAATTTGTAATTACATCAAGAATTCATTTTTATCAACAAAAGTCCAAGAATTTAGTCATGCATCTTACTCAAAGTCATTAGGCCACTAAAATCAACTTTGCACATAATAATAAAATAAATTTAGATTATTTACTCTAGAAACAAAATCTCTAACAGCAACACATTCTCAAGTTACATCTTCTAAAAATCATACTTTTAGTACTCTAATACTCTTAAATTTTAAGGAAATAAAAAAACATAAAATGTAGCCATAATTTCAAAAGGAAAAGTTTGTTCTTTAACATGCTTAAGAACTTGCATGACTTATTTTTAAGATTTTCAATTTTGTCCAAAATTTTAAATTTATTATTATCCATCAAGAACTTATATTTTAAGTATCCAAATTTTGTATTAACCATGGGAGAATGTCACGTTAACTTTTGGTCTTAAAGGGGTCATGGTTTTGTAACTTTTTGCTAGTAAAATAGACATGCATGTACTTCTTTGCAGCAACAACTCACAATCAAAAGTTCATAAAAATCAAGAATTAAATTTGAACTTGATGTACCCATGGTACCACCTAAAATAAACATTAACTTCAGCAAGTTGTTTTCATTATCTAGAGTTGAACATTCAAGTTTTTGAGGGAGATGCCAAGGCATGAATCTTAGAGGGATTCACACTACACCATGCATGTGAAAATCAAGGGCCAAAATGAAAACTTACTTTCCTCTACCTTAGAGGTAGTCACAGCCAAAGGAGGAAGAAACAAGTGCCCAAAAATTTGCTTTAAGTCCACCATAATGCAGCACCAAGGACCTAAGGAAATGTAAGCTATTTGGTTATGGTAAAGAGGGTGAGATGAAAAGAAAGGAAGGTGTGGTTGTTATTGTTTTTGGAAGTTGTTTGGAAATGGTGAAGTATTTAGGAGGTACTTATCTTCCTTGCATGAAGATTAAGAGGGATAATGAGTCTTTAAGCTTAACATGGATGAGATTGAGATGGTGAATGATATGAAAGGGAGAAGAAGAAGTGAATGGCAGACTTAGTGTTTTAACAACTTAGGAAGAATAGGAAATGCTTTAGGAAGAAGAAGGTTTTGTATGTTGGTTTCCCTTGTTAGCCAAGGATTTTTGGCTGGTTGGAGGAGAAGGAAGGTGACAAGGTTGCTTGGCATGTGTTCCAAGGGTCTCACTCGACCATACAGATTGTAGGAGAAGGAGTTAACAAGGACAAAATAAGTGTCCGAAGGCTGTTTTGATGTTATTAAACCATTTTCCTCGCATGGCTGATATGTCACTCCCAGGGGTAGCAACTTGTCTCAATTTTTAGAAGGTGTTACAGTGAGAGTTTGGGAAAATACAAAACATGAAAGTTATAGATCTGTGTCTTCTATTTAAAATGAGATATGGTAAGCAAAAATTTGATATCAAACGAGGGAGATATGGCCCAAATACAAAAATTATTCCAGGCTGTAACGAGAATTAAATTGGTGACCAAAAATAATTTTCTAGGACAAATGGGTAGGGAATTAGCTTTGTGCCCTTCATCAAAGTGATAAAGAAATTAGTCTAGAAAATTTTGGCAAAAGAATCATTTGATTTCATGATCATACGAGCAAGAAAAGTGGAAAATATTGAACATAGTGCAAGCTGTGATGGTGAGCATGTGTAGTGTAGTATATCAATTTCTAGGAACAATCGGGCAAGAATGGGCTTTTGTGGTCAACATCAAAGTTATAGGCAATTTTGATACAGAAATTTTAGGACAACAAAGACTCAATTTTATTAAGTGGAGAATAAATTATACCCAAAATACGATTAGGTATGCAGATTAGCTCTAACGGTTAACTTGATGTTCATCAAAATAAATTTTCAAAGGGTTGAGCGATGGGAAACGGGACTCGAGCCCTTCATGAAAATCATAGGGTACGACAATACAGATACTCTGGGACAAAAATGATTTAATTCTAACACTGGTGGGCTTACTTGGCCAAAACTGGTGAAGTACGTAAAAGTTAATAAATTAAAACAACATAGTTTAAATATTTTTATCCAAATACTAAGTTTTCTTAATTAATTAATAATTCTTTTTACCTAATTAAGTCATAAATAATTATTCTTGTTCCTTAGATCCTTCTAAAAATATTAATTACTAGCAGATAAATCGAGTCGGCCTTAGCCTAATTATTATTGCACACAAAATTAATACAAAATAATATACTTCTCCCTCCTTGTAGAAATTTCGTCCTGAAATTTCACCCAGTACTAGCAAACAAATAAGGATAAAGAGCTCACATCTTTTCCTCAAGCTCCCATATAGCGTCTCCTTCATCAGACTGGCTCCAGATTACCTTTGCTAAAGGTACATCTTTCCCTCTAATACTGCCCTATAGGTAAGATTATCTTTAAGGACAAACTAGTACTGCCCCATAGGTAAGATTCTCTTTAAGGACAAACTGATCAGGTTTTAGAATGTGATTGGATTATGGTACATATTTTTGAAGTTGGGAGACATAGAAAACATTATAGAGGTTAGACAACTCAGGAGGTAAGGCCATGTGGTAAGGCATTTGACCCTACTTTCTCAAGAATCTGGTATGGCCCTATATACTTGGGGTTTAACTTTTTAGTCTTCAACATTCTTCCATTCCTGTCACTGGAGTGTCTCAAAGAAAAACATAGTCACCCTCTTCAAACCCGAGTAATTTTCGATGCTTATCATAGTAGCTTTTCTAACGATCTGGAGAAGTCTTCATCACTGCTTGAATTTCTTTGATTTCCTATATGGTTTTCTGAATAACCTCTGGTCCAATCACGGTTTTTACTCCTGTTTTGACCCAACACAAAGGTGTACGGAACTTTCTTCCATACAAAGCTTCGTATAGTGTTATTCCAATGCTAGCATGGTAACTATTGTTGTAGGCGAATTCTATAAGTGGTAGATACTCGTGCCAACTCCCACCATGCTCTAGCATACACATCCGTAGAAGATCTTCAAGGGTTCTGATGGTACGCTTAGATTGACCGTTGGTCTGAGGATGATATGCTGAACTTAGCTTCAATCGGGTACTTAACGCTCATTCTAGGCTCTCCCAAAAATAGGAGGTGAAGCGAGGATCTCGATCAGACACGATTGCAAATGATACACCATGTAATTTGACTATCTCTCTAATGTAGATCTACGTGGGCTTCTCTAGAGAATACTTCATGTTGATTGGAATGAAGTGTGTACAGCCCTAATTTTTAGGACGAGCACCTAGACCCTCAGGGACTCCTAAGGAAGCTCTGTTATGCTTTTTTGTAGAAAGCTTGCGGCTTCGGCCGGATCCCTGAGTAGTCCTAGTATAAGAAAATGGTGAAAGATAAAACTAATTGGGATATTAAATTTGAGGGAAAGAGATCTTGAGAGAGTGTGAGTAATGAAAAATCCAATTCAAAGAGATGAGTGAATAATAATAACGATACGTAATAATACTATTTAGTTAGAGATAGTCTATTAGTTTAATAATAATTAATATTTGATAATAATTTTGTTTGATTAAATATTAAATTGTTAATAATGTTAATATCTTCTTGCTAATAATATCTGTTTGATATAATGATGATTAATAGATAATATTTAATCTTAGTAATTAATATCTAATTTCAATCAACAATTATTGATTTTAATAATAGTTATTGAAAATATTTAATTATTTAATTTTAAATATTTAATATTTATTTATTTATTTATTTATTTCAAAATTTTATAATACTATTTTATTTATATAATAGTTATTTATTTACTAATTATGATTAATGATGATTATTTTATTTTAATTTAGTAATAATTGATTAATGATCCTTATAATATTTTTATTAATTAATTTATATAGAATAATTTATTATTATTTATTTAAATATTTTAATATTTGATTAATATTATTAATAATAATTTTGAATATATATAAAATTAACTATAATAATATTTTATTAAAATTTATTTACTTATTTATTAATATTTATATTTAATAATTGTCAGATTCCCAAATTTAAATTGTGGAACCTAATGAACGATTCAATACCGATGATTCAGTCTGAGACTAGTGATACCATAGGGAAACTAGTCCTGTTAGAACCCTCTTATAGTAAATCGAGGATAACAGGCCCGGTCCGACAGGTCCGACCAGTGCCTCAAGTATCTCCCTCAGTTGATCGTGTATATACTTTTGGATATCCGATCGTAGCACAGCCAGTCTCTGATGACTCATTTCGATGAGTTAGGAACTTTTCTTGAAGGGACCAAATCTTAATTTGGGCCTCATCAACCTTGTTTCTCAAAAAATGATTAATTCAAATTGAACCTTCGAACCCAACCTGAGTACCTTCAGTGTTATGGGCCTAACTTTCTCAGACAATCTTAGAATTAAATGATTCTAGTCTCAATCTCTTCGTTACAAAGAAATCTATAATCCCTATTTCTAGCCCCGAGCTCCGTTTTACACTCTGTCATCCCTAAAACTGTGATCCAAGTATTTATACTTAGAAAACTCATTAATTGGTCCCTTTAATCTATGCATAGTTCATTCAAAATATCATAACTTTTTCATACGACCCCTGATTCACGCAAACTCAGTCTTATAATTTCTGTAACAAAATTATCTACGATTTTCATAGAGTCCTTGAAGGCTAGATCCTTACCAATTGGCGTAGTTTTGATAATTTTTCTAGACCTGTTCCATTTTTGTGACTACACTACACTATTTTAGTAAGAAATTCGTATCTCCCTTATACGGTATTGGAATGACTTTGTTTTTTTTCTCTATGGCTTTGTATTGAAGATATATACAAACTTTATGAAGGGCACGAAAGCTAATTCCTTGCCCATTTTTCCCAGGAAATTTATTTTGTTCACAAATTTATTCCCGTCACAGCCTAGAGTAGTTTTCGTATTTTGGGTATATCTCCCTCGTCCGATATCAGATTTTCATGTACCATACCTCGTTTTAAAGAGAAAACAAAGATCAATAACTTGTGTTAGAAGTTTTTCCTAATTTTTATCCCACAAATTATTGTATATTTGTTTTAAACAACCTTCAAAAAGGGAACTAGTTACTAGTCAGGTATCTGATTTTCGGTACCCTAAATTATTTTTCCGACATCGCCATCACGTGACACCTGTCCCTCCATACCTCACTACTTCCTACCACCTGCCCTCTTATGTGTCTACCCATGGTTAACTCCTTCTTTAATAAGGAGAACTAATGACATGATATGGTGTGTTGATATGTAATACTACCATGCCATCATCTAATGACTTTGCCTATAGATTGTCACACCATTCTACACACTGATTTCAATTCACCACCAATTACACAAATATTTACACGTTGCCTTACAAAGAGCCATTCCTCAATGTCATGATAACATGACATGCCAAGCCATACCATGCCATGCCATACATAGATAAGAAATTGCCAAGCTAATCTGTTTCAATTTATTCACGCTCCCCTACTTTATACTTCTACATTTTCATAAAATACTTCCCTTTCTCTTTGTATTTTCTCTCGGGCTCACTAAAACGAAAGCCATAAAACCCACTAAAAAATCAATTTACTTCCACTTCTTCTTATATCTTTCTCGATAATTTTTATCACTTCTTCTACTTCCTTCTTCATTTTTCTAGCAACAATTCTTCTCCTCTTCAGCCACTTCACGTTGCAGGAAATCCACTATCACCTTCTTCCATCCATGGTTCTGTCCACCAAAGCCATCACCTTGGTCACCATGGTTCCTATTCTTCAACATGCAAGGTTGTTCCCTCTTGGTTGCTGCCTAAAAATCATGACTTTCTTTCTTTATTACTATTGCATGTTGATTTTCTTAGGTATTAGAGAGCGATCGACGACGATCGGTGATCGATTTTAAGCGTTTGGTGGAATTTCGACAAAACCACCTCCCTTTTCCTTTTAACCGTGAGCATAGGATGAGGTAAGGGGGTCTCGCTTCATTTCACTCCACTCTAAATTACCTTATATTGTTCCTTTAATTTCTGGGGATAACCCCTTTAAGTTTCATTGCAATCTAACAGTTCAATTTTATGTTATGCTATTTTAGTTGTTGTCGGCCATTAAGAGTATATAATTAAGTATTGGACTGTGAGAACATTAAAAAGGACATTGAGTGTCGATATGGACTCTAATTAATAATTCTCAAAAAACGTGATAATTGAAGGTATAAGGATGGATGGACACATGGCCTTTATTGTGTAATTTAATTGATGCCTGAAAGTTGTAATAATTATTTTGGATTATAATTTATGTTGTTATATTGTGCTCGATAACGTCAGTACCAAATCCTTAACAGCTCACGACAATCATAAAAACAATTAATCACACCACCGATACCTAAGAAAATAAAAATCAAGAAAATATTATTATCGCCACTATTATTATTGTTACCAGTATTATTATTATTATTATTATTATTATTATTATTATCATTATTATTGTTAGTGCTATTATTGAGCACAAAGGTCGGCTCTACCACCACTCTCACATTTGTCTCTTTTATTTAATTTTTGTTCATTTATATAATGGTCAGCTTCGCTGCCTTGTTCCTTGTGCTAGAAATTATTATATTACAATTATATTATTACTATTATTGTTAATAGGTTATTATCATTATTATTATAATCGTTACTATAGCTACTCTTGTTGTTATTATTATTCACTATTAACCTTCTTACCAAAGAATTAAAGTATCGACAAACAATATTTTGAGAAAATTATCAAACGAGTTTTTATAAACTAAAAAGGAAATTTTTGGTAGGAAGGAACAATTAACAAATGAGTGATGAGGACACCCCTTACTAATCAGGGGCACTTCAAGGAATAGGAGGGCCAATGACAAGATCCAAGGCCAAGAAGACCAAAGCCACCTTACAAAGGCTAATTCTCACCCTCCTAGAAGACATAACCAAGGAGCCACAAAGGACATCCAAGCTTACTCATTTGATCATGTGGAAGGATGAACAATAGAGGGCCTAGCACAAATGGCCTAGCCTCAAGAATAGGGTAGTGTAGGACTTGAATGACCTGTGTTCAAATCCTACCTAGACCCATTTTTCTTTATTTCTTTTTCCTTTGTAAGTTTCGGTTTTTGCAACTATATTTCAGCATTGTCCCACTAAGACTTAGTGGTGGGCGGTTACCCTTGTTTTTAGGTAGTGGAGTAGTGTGTCTTTTGTCTTGTTTAGCCAAGTTATACAAAACTGAATGGAGGTGAGTAAAACGGACAGAAGTTGATTAATGAATTTTTTTTCTAAGTTTTGAAAACTTAGTGGTGAGTGTGATGCTCTTGGTCCTTGTGTGAAGCAAGGTTGATTAGCCATGCATTAGTGTGATACTTGTGTATGAATGCTAGTCCATTATGGAGGTGTGATGCTGTCCATCTTTTTATCTTTTATTTCTTGCGTTTTGTTTCTTCTACCTTGTCTTCCAAATTGAATCTAAAACAAAATTCTGAACTCAAAAAAAAAATTAAACATCAAAAGAAAAATCAAGGAACCTTAGTTCAATTGCCAAGCTCCGTTAAGGTCATGTTCTTGCGTTAACTTCCATTAAAGTGTGAACTGAAATTCACGTGAGAATGAAGCCAGTTTTTGATCCTTGAATCTCTCATGGAATCTAAACAATCAAGGATAAGTTGAATTAGAATTTCTGACCCTTGCAAAACGTAACTTTCTTCATTCAATCTCCACTCTAGATTTCCCCATTTTTCTTTGTATTGTGTATGTCTGTGTGTATTTCTTCCCTTTTTGTGCAGTCCTTCTTCATCTAGAAATCAGCCCTTGCCGGTCCTCAACAAGATCCATATCATTTGGTATCAAAGCTCTTGGAGTCAAGGGCTTAAAATTTCTTGGACAGCACCCAAAAAGGTATTTCGAATTCCATCATCTTCAATTAATCCATTCTGATTCTAAATGCCTAAAGTTGATAATTAGGGCTGTGAAAAGAAAAGGAAAATTGTCAAAAAAAAACAAAAAAAAATGTATCCTAAATGTTTGAATCTTGCATGTCTTTGCCTTTGATTCTAGTCTAACTCTAGTATTGTTTGTGCGTCTTTTGTATGTCTTTGTCTTTGTTTGTAGTCTAATTCTAGTACTGTTTGTGTGTCCTTTTTGGTGTCTTATTTTTTGTTGGCCTCTAGTGATAGGATCAAATCTCTATTTCCCATTATTAGCATTTTGCATTAGGTAGAACATTTGTGTGTGCCTGAACTATACTTGTGACTCTCAAGGATTAAATAGCATCAAGAGTGGTAAAAGGCTAGAGTGAAAATTACATTATTAGAAAAAGCCAAAATTTGAGTGGAACACTTGAGAGAAATTATTTGTGAGGTCCAAACAGCAACTGTTATAATTGTTTTTCACCTTGTATAAGTGTTTTAGTGATGGCAGAACAGGGTGAACAAGGGGGACTTAATCCATTTCAAATGCAAGCTCTAACTCAACATCTTGAGAGGCTATTCCGACAAGCCACTGACGAAATACATGAGAGAATTGACCAATTAGAGAATGAAAGGAGAAGTCCAAGGAGGCATGGAGGAAGGATGCCAAGACATGAAGAAGATAGGAGAACTAGGGAACAGTGGAGCAATCCCCTTCAAGGGATAAAACTAAACATTCCTTCTTTTGCAGGCAAAAATGATCCGGAGGCATACTTGAATTGGGAGCTTAAGTTAGAAAATGTATATGCTTGTGGAGAGTTTAAGGAGGAGCAAAAGGTGAGATTGGCAGCCGCTGAGTTCTCACACTATGCCTTGGTATGGTGGCATAAACTTCAAAGGGAGAGGCAAAGAGATGGAGAGCCACCAGTGAGTACTTGGGCAGACTTGAGGAGACTGATGAGGAAGAGGTATGTGCCTGCCTCCTATGAGAGGGATTTGAAGTTTAAACTTCAAAGACTCACTCAAGGGAGTCGGAGTGTGGAGGAGTACCACAAGGAGATGGAGATGCTGATGCTCTAAGCCAATCTAGAAGAGGATCCTGAGGTAACTATGGCTAGATTTTTAGCTGGTTTATCTACTGATATTCGTGATGTTGTGGAGTTGCAGGAATTCATTGAGATGGATGACCTTGTGCATAAAGCCCTTCAAGTAGAAAGGCAACTAAAGAGGAAGGGAGCTACAAGGAGAATTGCCCCTACTCCCACATCTGGGTGGAAGGATAAAGCCAAGAGGGAGGGCTTTGGGGCAGTACCCTATTCAGCCAAAGCAGCAGGTAGCTCGGCCTTGGATGTTAAGGCCACTAAGGAGGCTGATCATAATGCTTCTAAGGGGAAGGAACCAATCCCTAAGAGGACTAGGGACATTACATGCTTCAAGTGCCAAGGTAAGGGGCATTATGCTTATGAATGCCCTACAAAGAGGACAGTAGTGATAAGGGAGGATGGTGAATTGTCTAGTGAGTCTGATACACCTGAGGAGTATGAGAGTGAGAAGGGAGAGGGTGTGGAACCAGAAGTGAACAAGGGGGGATTGTTAATGGTTAGGAGGTTGTTAGGATCCCATATAGAACCCTTAGACCAAAGCCAAAGGGACAACATTTTCCACACTAGGTGTGCTGTACATGGACAACTTTGCATGGTGATTGTGGATAGTGGGAGTTGTGCTAATGTGGCAAGTACTAGGATGGTATCCAAGTTGAATCTCCCTACCAAACCCCACCCTAGACCTTATAGGTTACAATGGCTAAGTGATGATGGAGAAATAAGGGTGAGGCAGCAGGTGGAGGTGCCTATAGTCATTGGAACCTATTCGGATGTGATCTTGTGTGATGTGGTGCCTATGGAGGCATGTCATTTGTTGTTGGGGAGGCCGTGGCAGCATGACCATAAGACTATCCATGATGGTTTCTCCAACAAAATATCATTCACCCATCAAGGAAAGAAGGTGGTACTTAAACCTTTAAGCCCACAGGAGGTGTGTCATGATCAGTTGAGATTGAGAGAGAAAATTATGAGAGAAAAAAAAGATCATGAGAGTGAGGGATTGAGTGTGACCGAGAGCTTGAAAGAGGAGAAAGAGAGAAAGGAGAGTGAAGAAAAGAGGGGAAAAATAAAAGAAAGAGAAAAGAGTGAAAAAGAGAGGAAAAAGAATGAGAGAGAGATAGCAAAAGAAAAAGAAGTGAGGAAAGTGTTGCTTGCAAGGCAGCCACTCTACGTGCTGGTTTGCAAGCCTATTCTTAATACTAATCCCATTTTTTTTTCTTCTTTGCCTTCTCCTATTTCTTCTCTTTTGCAGGAATTCAAGGATGTTTTTCCTTCAGACCTACCCAGTGGATTGCCACCTTTGAGAGGGATAGAACATCAGGTGGATCTGATACCTGGAGCCACCATTCCAAACCGGCCAGCCTATAGGAGCAACCCTGAGGAGACCAAGGAAATACAAAGGCAAGTGGAAGCTCTCTTAGATAAAGGTTGGGTAAGAGATTCTATCTCTCCTTGTGCTGTGCCTGTAATTTTAGTGCCTAAGAAAGATGGATCGTGGCGCATGTGTAGTGACTGTAGGAGTGTGAATAGCATTACTATTAAGTATAGGCATCCCATTTCTAGGCTTGATGATTTACTTGATGAATTGCATGGTGCAAAGTTCTTTTCCAAAATTGATTTAAAAAGTGGATACAACCAAATTAGGATTAGAGAAGGGGATGAATGGAAAACTGCTTTTAAAACCAAATTTGGCTTGTATGAGTGGCTGGTTATGCCTTTTGGATTAACTAATGCACCAAGTACATTCATGAGGTTGATGAATCATGTTCTTAAAGAATTTATAGAACACTTTGTGGTAGTGTATTTTGATGACATACTTGTGTATAGTGCTGATTTAGACTTGCATGTTCATCATTTGCATTCTGTGTTATCTACTTTGAGGCGAGAGCAATTGTATGCCAATCTTGAAAAATGCACGTTTTGCCAAGATCATGTGGTGTTTTTAGGCTTTGTAGTGAGTTCTAAAGGGGTAGAGGTAGACCAAGAAAAAGTGAAGGCCATCCAAGAATGGCCAACACCAAGGACTGTGAGTGAGATTAGGAGCTTTCATGGCCTAGCTAGTTTTTATAGACGTTTTGTGAGGGATTTTAGCACCTTGGCAGCCCCACTAAATGAGTTAGTGAAGAAGAATGTGAGCTTTAAGTGGGGGGAAAAACAAGAGAAAGCTTTCCAAACCCTTAAGCAAAGACTAGTTAGTGCACCCATTCTAGCATTGCCCAATTTTTCCAAGTCTTTTGAGATAGAGTGTGATGCTTCTGGCATAGGTATAGGGGTTGTTTTGCTCCAAGAAGGCCATCCCATAGCTTACTTTAGTGAAAAACTAAGTGGGGCAGCCTTGAATTACTCTACCTATGACAAAGAACTCTATGCCTTAGTGAGGACCCTCAAAACTTGGCAGCACTACCTTTTCCCCAAGGAGTTTGTTATCCATAGTGACCATGAGTCTCTCAAGTATCTTAAGGGTCAAGGCAAACTTAATAAGAGACATGCCAAGTGGGTTGAGTTCCTAGAACAATTCCCATATGTCATTAAGTAGAAGAAAGGGAAGGGAAATGTAGTTGCCGATGCCTTGTCTAGGAGGTATGCCCTTATTTCTATGGTAGAGACCAAATTGCTTGGGTTAGAAGTTCTAAAGGGGCTGTATGAAGAGGATAGCGAGTTCGGCCAGAAGTATAGGGAATGTGAAAAGGTGCCTAAGGATGAGTATTATAGGTTTGATGGGTTCTTGTTTAGAGAGAATAGGTTATGTATTCCCCAATCTTCCATTAGAGAGCTTTTAGTGAGGGAAGCACATAGGGGGGGATTAATGGGTCATTTTGGAGTGCATAAGACTTATGATATCTTGCATGAACATTTCTATTGGGTTAACATGAAAAAGGATGTAGCCAAGCATTGTGAGTCATGCATTGAGTGTAAACAAGCTAAGTCTAAAGTACTCCCCCAAGGTTTATACACTCCCCTACCTGTTCCTGAACACCCTTGGGTAGATTTGTCCATGGATTTTGTGCTTGGTTTGCCCAAGTCAAGTGCTGGCCGAGATGCTATACTAGTTGTGGTGGATAGGTTTTCTAAGATGGCTCATTTTATTCCATGCAAAAAGGTCAATGATGCAAGCCATGTAGCTGAACTAGTCTTTAGGGAGATCATTAGGATACATGGCATGCCTAGGAGTATTGTAAGTGATAGGGACTCTAAGTTTTTGAGTCACTTTTGGAGGAGTTTGTGGGGAAGATTAGGAACTAAGTTATTGTTTTCTACTACTTGTCACCCCCAAACTGATGGTCAAACTGAGGTGGTCAATAGGACATTAGGTGCTATGCTTAGAGCAGTACTGAAGCAAAATTTGAAACGTTGGGAGGCTTGCCTACCCCATATTGAGTTTGCTTATAACCGTGCTGTCCATTCCACAACTAATTGCTCTCTATTTGAGGTTGTGTATGGGTTTAATCCTTTATCTCCACTTGATTTATTACCTGTACCTAACATTTCTGTGTTTAAGCATTATGAAGGACAGGCTAAAGCAGATTTTGTGAGGAAGCTGCATGAGCAGGTTAAAGCCCAGATCATCAAGAAGAATGAGAGCTATGCTAAGCAAGCCAACAAAGGTAGGAGGAAGGTGATCTTCCAACCTGGAGATTGGGTGTGGGTACACATGAGAAAGGAGAGGTTTCCTGAACAAAGGAAATCCAAGTTGCTTCCAAGAGGAGATGGTCCATTCCAAGTATTGGAGAGGATCAATGACAATGCCTATAAGATCCAAATGCCAGGTGAGTATAATGTGTCTTCTACTTTTAATGTGGCTGATTTGTCCTTGTTTGATACAGGTGAAGAAGACCCAGATTTGAGGACAAATCCTGTTCAAGAGGGAGGGAATGATGAGGACACCCCTTACCAATCAGGGACACTTCAAGGAATAGGAGGGCCAATGACAAGATCCAAGGCCAAGAAGACCAAAGCCACCTTACAAAGGCTAATTCTCACCCTCCTAGAAGACATAACCAAGGAGCCACAAAGGACATCCAAGCTTACTCATTTGATCATGTGGAAGGATGAACAACAGAGGGCCTAGCACAAATGGCCTAGCCTCAAGAATAGGGTAGTGTAGGACTTGAATGACCTGTGTTCAAATCCTACCTAGACCCATTTTTCTTTATTTCTTTTTCCTTTGTAAGTTTCGGTTTTTGCAACTATATTTCAGCATTGTCCCACTAAGACTTAGTGGTGGGCGGTTACCCTTGTTTTTAGGTAGTGGAGTAGTGTGTCTTTTGTCTTGTTTAGCCAAGTTATACAAAACTGAATGGAGGTGAGAAAAACGGACAGAAGTTGATTAATGAATTTTTGTTTCTAAGTTTTGAAAACTTAGTGGTGAGTGTGATGCTCTTGGTCCTTGTGTGAAGCAAGGTTGATTAGCCATGCATTAGTGTGATACTTGTGTATGAATGCTAGTCCATTATGGAGGTGTGATGCTGTCCATCTTTTTATCTTTTATTTCTTGCGTTTTGTTTCTTCTACCTTGTCTTCCAAATTGAATCTAAAACAAAATTCTGAACTCAAAAAAAAAATTAAACATCAAAAGAAAAATCAAGGAACCTTAGTTCAATTGCCAAGCTCCGTTAAGGTCATGTTCTTGCGTTAACTTCCATTAAAGTGTGAACTGAAATTCACGTGAGAATGAAGCCAGTTTTTGATCCTTGAATCTCTCATGGAATCTAAACAATCAAGGATAAGTTGAATTAGAATTTCTGACCCTTGCAAAACATAACTTTCTTCATTCAATCTCCACTCTAGATTTCCCCATTTGTCTTTGTATTGTGTATGTCTGTGTGTATTTCTTCCCTTTTTGTGTAGTCCTTCTTCATCTAGAAATCAGCCCTTGCCGGTCCTCAACAAGATCCATATCAATGAGGAATTAGGAATAATGACTTTTCAAGTAATACATAATAATATTAAAAAGAATAGAGACTTTAAAGCATTTTATTAAGAAAAATATGTTAAATAGAATATGACAAAGATAACAATTTTATACTAAAGATTAAAGAGAGAATTTACAAAGAAATAGTAATAAGAGATAGTAAGTCTTGATAAATTAGAAAAATAATGAGATTTAAGTTACATGTTAAAATTAAAAAAATATAAATTTAAAGTATTTTCTTGGAAAAATATATTATGAATTATTTTGAATTATTAAGTAAAATTAGAAATAACAAATTTTATACTAGGGGTTAAAAAGAAAAGCTGATAAAGAAAGAGATATGAGACCTTGGTGAAATATTAGGAAAATAAGGATATTTCAAGGTATTTTAATAGAAGTCTCGTAATAGGCTAACTAGGAAAATTATGAATTAAATAGAATTAAAGTATATGTAAAACACTAGAGTTAAGGAGAAACAAAAGATCCACACGTAATGGTAGTCTATATGAGTATAATAAGGTTTAATAAGTAAAAATGGAAGATCACTAAGGATAAGAATTTAGGAGAAAAGCAAGGATAATTATATTAAAATTTATCAATAGAGTCTAGTAAGGGTAAATACCAACCTAATTAGCATATAAACAAATTTAGGATAATTTACCCTATGGTAGCAAATAAGTGATGTTCAATGATATTGAATACCAACTTAAATAGTATATGAGCAATTTAAAGAGTAATTAACTGATGGCACTAAGTAAATGACAATGAAAGGTGTTATTGGCGCCTTAAATAAATTTAACTAGTATTTCTAGGAATGAGTATAATTATACAATAGTATTTAAAAGTTAAGTGGTTAAAATATATTTTCAAAAAACCAAATTCATATAGTGATATGCTTAGTAGTTATATAAGATCACCTAGTAATTCGAGATAATTTATGGATAAGGAAACTATACTAAGGGTATGACTAATAAGGAGGTAGATTAGTTAAGAAGGGTAATCAAGACAACTAATCAGGTACTGTGCATTCATAAAGTAGGTTTCCTCATTACTATAGTAAACAACATGGGCGTGATAAGATATGTTATGATTGTTATTTGATACATGTATAGTGATTGCTATGTGATAAATGTATGATGATTTTGTGTATGATGATTGCTATGTGATTACTACGTGGTTTTGTACATGAATGTATATGTGTTAGCTATGTAATGGATATAGGTTATAAAATACATGTTAGATGTTGTATGATGAAATGAACATGATGAATTAATGCAATAAATGGTGTGATGAATAATGAAATTGTATAACGCATTTAGAAAATTATATTATGATGGATCAATTAAATAAAGTAAGGAAAGAAAAATGAGCAAATGTCTCGGTAGGGATCCTGAGCTGATTGATTTGTGAAAAATAATATGATGAGATTGAGATCAGATCTGATGAGATAATGGGCGCTCTAGTGCCAATATTACCCCAAGGTTTTATGGATGATTAGAACTCATTTCATTCTTAATTATCGGGCGATATGTATTGTGAATTGAGTAAATATGAAAAGAATAATATTTAATCGAGGATTTTACAAAACGAACCCAATGTTAGGAATAAAATGGAGCCATAGATAGGATCCTACTGATGACTAATGAATTGATAGAAGAAAGTGTATGTTACATGCATCATGTGCATATGACTTGACATGGACTAGAGCCAGCAGTGACGGATACGCTCAAGGATATGAGAGTTCGATCCTTGAGGTTGGATCTTGAGAGTGTAACGGGAGGGAACCCCCAATGGCTCGGCGATAGCGCCTCGACGCCGGGCAAAACCATGCAATCCTGGTCACTTCGACTTAGGCTGGTATCCGAGGACCGTGGAGAGCTAAGTCCCATTATGATATGATGATATGAGTTGGATCCATGATATTGGGACTGTGAGTCCATGTATACCCTATGTTATGATGTGGGGACTTAGTGGGCTCCAGTCACTCTAGTGCAGAAACGTTGTGTCTAGGGGCAGCCTGGGCAGGACGGATTCTGATATGATATGATAATGATAAAGTGGCCCACATGCATCATGATGACTAAGAAAAGGATTTGGAATAAATGAAATAAATTCATGCACCACACTATCTTATCTGTGTGGGTTGTGATTGTTGTGATTGTTATGATTGAATTAGTATTCGCACGAAAAATGACTAGTGAGAAGGGGGAGAGCAGATAGTTATTGTATATCTATATATTCAATATTCTTGTTCTATCGTTTTTGGCTTTTCATTTTACGCTTAATGCTTGTTTTTATTAGAAAAAGTTTCTTGATCATGATTTCTTTTTGATTATTGGAAAATAGCTTATGAAAAGGGATCTAAATGGAATGCTCGTTACGACAGATATTTGGAATAATATTTGACGTAACGAACGTCAAAACAATCACTCATAATGCTGGAATATTCTTAAATGTGATTGAGGAATCAACATATTTAAGAATGTTCTTATGGATTTCGTAGTCGAGGAATCAATATGAATGATTTAAGATTGTGACATAAAAAACGATAGTTCAAAAATCGTTTATATAAATGTATGCAACGTATTGAAGGGCGAGATTGATGAAATCCAATCCCAGTTTTTATCATTTGGTAGTTTGTATCTATTACCGTTTGTTTTAACTTATGCTTGTTTATGCTCAGTTCTTTAAATTCGAGTATGTTTATGAAATTATCACTTTATTTCTGTTGAGGTAACAGTGAATCAATATTTAAAATACCGTATCCCAGTGGAACGACACTCTATTTTTACATGCACTACAACTCAATAGTGGAACTTGCCATGGAAAAGTTTTACCACCTCAAAACTTTTAAAAAAGTTTTTGGCGTTGTCCGCCGAGGATTGGTGCAGTTTTAATCTTGATTCTAGGTTACCAAGGCATTGTGAATAGTACATTTATGAATAGTTATCTGTTACTTGTTCTTTTTGTGTTCTAACGTTTGCTTATAGTGAGTTTTTGCTTTCTACACTTGAGAAGTCAGGGATCTAAAGATCTTTTGATTTTGATCCTGAAAGAGAAAGATCACTTAGAAAAGGCAAAGGCAAAAACAAGCAGAGGCAACAACAGCACACGGGTGAATCTTCTTTCACACATATTCCTGAGAGTGCAACAAAACTAGAAGAAGAAGATATGGCAAATAACAATAATAACAACAACAATCCACCTCCTCCACCTAGAAAAACACTTGGGGATAAGGCCCGAGACACTTCTCTAGCATTGCAATACCAACCACTACAAGGACTTTAGAAATGAAGCCATAATTCTTGTGTCTGATCAATATACACCAATTTACTGGAATGTTAAATGAGTATACTCATCTTTCCACATTCTATGAGTTGGCAGGAACTCTGGGATTTGGACAGGATGATATTGAATCCGCTTACTTGAGATTATTCCCCTTTTCTTTAGCAGGAAAAGCTAAAGAGTGGTTGCAATCCCATCCTAGTCAAAGTTTGCATAATTGGAGCACAGTGGAGGAAAATTTTCTTCAAAGATTCTTTCCACCTTCTCGTTTCATTACGGCAAAGTTTGATATCTCCACCTTCAAGCAAGGCCCTAATAAACCATTCCGTGAAGCCCAGGAAAGATTTAAATTAGTGTTGAGGAAATGTCTGAATTATGAATTTGAAGACATTACACAGCTTAATATTTTCTATACTGGTCTGAGACCTAACACTAAAATAATTCTGGATACTGCTTCCAGAGGTATAATGATGACCGTAGATGTGGACCAAGCAACAAGAATTATTGATGCTCTATCTTCTATAGATCACCAAGCTCAACATAGTAGGCAGCAGGTGACTAGAAGAGCTGTGCTGGACTTGAAAACTACTGATGCTATACTAGCTCAGAACAAGATTCTAACCCAACAGATAGAAGCATTGACTCAATAAATGGCAAAGCTACCACTACAATTACATGTAGTTTATTCTTTTGTGGCACCTACCATGAATCATCAGGAACAAATTAAATGTGATTTTTAGGGAGGAAACCATTTAAATGGCCAGTGCTCATATCAAGGAGATCAGTAGGAAGAATTTGTTCATTATATGAACAACCCAGGGCGACAAGGTAATTTTAATTCTAGTAATTATCCTAACAATTTTTTACAGGGTTGGAGAAACAATCAGAATTTAAATCAAGGATAGAGACATGAGGCAGGACCCTCTAATAGACAATAGCCATATCAGCAACACTATCCTTCTTTTCATGAAAAGACTTCCAAATTGGAGAAGACTCTGGAAACATTCATGCAAGTTTCCCTAACCAATCATAAAAACACTGAAGCATCAATCAGAAATCTAGAAACCCAGGTTGGACAATTGGCACAACAGCTGTCAAATTAACAGGGAGGTCCTTCTCTATCAATACTCATCCGAATCCTAAGGAGCATTATAAGTCAATTACCATAAGGAGCGATAAGGTGATAGGCAAAGAGATTGGTAAGAATGACAAAGTTAAAGAAGTGTTGAGAGAAAAGAAAGAAAAAGAAAAGAATATGTGAGTGTAGAAGATCAAAATAAAAGAGAGAATGTAAATAGTGAGATTGTGAACAAAGAGAAACAAAAAGGAAAACAAAAAGAGAGTGAAGAGCAGAGAGAAAAAAATGAGAGCCATATTCCACAATTGAAAAATCTTCCATATCCAAAGAATCATTTAAAGCAAGGTAAAGAGAGGCAGTTCGCTAGATATATGGATATCTTCAAAAGGCTTTAGATCAATATTCCTTTTGTAGAAGCTATGGAGTTAGAAGAAACTGTGGAGTTGGAAGCAGGATGTAGTGCTATTATTCAAAAAGCGCTACCATTGAAGACTAAGGACCTTGGCAGTTTCACAATTCCAGTTACCATTAGCACTTTACTGGTGGGAAATGCTTTGTTGGGTTTAGGAGCTAACATTAATTTGATGTCGTTGTCTTTGTTAAGAAGAATTAGAGACTTGGAGGTTAAGCCTACGAGGATGACCTTGCAGCTAGCAGATAGATCAATGAAATTTCCCTATGGGGTAGCTAAGGATGTGTTGGTTCAGGTTGATAAGTTTGTGTTCCCAGTGGATTTTATAGTGATGGATATGAGGAATACTTTGAAGTACCATTGATCCTAGGAGACCATTTATGAAGACTGCTAAGATAATTATTGATGTTGATAATGGGAAATTAAAAGTAAGAGTGCATGATGATGAGGTGAACTTTGATATTTTTGAAGCAATAAAGCATCCCTCAGACAAGCAGCATTGTTTTCAGATAGATGTAGAAGAAGCTGTTGAAAATCAATTATGTAAGTTGAATCATTCTAGCACTCTTGAGAAAGTTCTAGTGAATGCTATTGATGAGCTCAGTGATGATGAAGTAGAAGCTGAGAGGAAATTTTGAAAGATTTTGATTCAGATAAATTCATTTCACCAAGCCAACCATGGAAGACTTGCCTATGAAGATATAGAGTGAAGCCTAGAAGCTTGAACTAAAGGCTTTACCCTCCCATTTGAAATATGTCTTCTTGGATGACGACAGTCAGAAATCAGTGGTGATTAGCAGTAGATTGACCAAGTCAGAGGAAATGAAATTGATTGAAGTGTTGTGAAGAAATATGGGAGCAATTGGATGGACTTTGTAGGATCTAAAAGGAATCAGTCCTTCATACTACATGCATCGAATATACATAGAGTAAGAGTACAAGCTAATCCCATGACCTCAGAGAAGATTGAATCCAACTATGAAAGAGGTAATGAAAGAGGTAGTGAAGAAGGAAGCGATGAAGGTGCTTAAAGTGGGTATAATTTACCTCATCTTTGACAGTGCTTGGGTAAGCCCAGTTTAAGTTGTTCCAAAAAAAGTGGCATGATTGTGATTCAGAATGAAAAGAATGAATTGATTCTAACAAGAATAGTCACTGGATGAAGGATGTGTATCGATTATAGAAAACTTAATCAAGCCACCAGAAAAGACCACTTCCCTTTGCCTTTTATGGATCAAATGCTCGAGAGGTTGGCAGGTCAGGCATTCTATTTTTTTTGGACAGATACTCAGGTTATAATCAGATAGTTGTTGCTTTAGAAGATCAAGGGAAGACCGCCTTTACATGTCCCTTTGGTGTTTTTGCTTATAGAAAAATTCCTTTTGGACTATGTAATGCTCCAGCTACATTTCAAAGATGCATGTTTGCCATATTTGTAGATTTGATTGAGAAATTATTGAAGTATTCATGGATGATTTCTCTGTGTTTAGATCGTTATTTGATCATTGCCTAGCTAATTTGGATACTGTATTAAAGCGGTGTGTGGAAACAAATCTGGTTCTTAATTGGGAGAATTGCCTTTTTATGGTCATAGAAGGTATAGTGCTAGGTCACAAAATCTCTTGCAAAGGCATTGAAGTGGACCCAGCAAAAGTTGAAGTGATTGAAAAACTCCCACCGCCAGTAAATGTTAAAGGAATCAGAAGTTTCTTGGGTCATTCAGGCTTCTATCGACGATTCATCAAAGATTTCTCAAAGATTGCAAAGCCATTGAGTAACCTATTGAATAAGGGTACTCCCTTTCACTTTGATGACTCTTGTTTAATTGCTTTTGATTTGCTGAAACAAAAATTAATTTCTGATCCTATAATAGTTGCTCCTAATTAAAAAATTGAATTTGAACTTATGTGTGATGCCTGAGACGCCATAAAAATTAGGGGTAAATTTTTCACGTTTTACAAAGAAAATAATTCTATGAAGAAACATAATGGAGGGCTTTGATCAATACCCTAGATCTATGTAAAACCTATCTCATATATGAAGATATGAGAAGGTGGGTAATTTAAATTCAAGAGTAACCATTGGATAATCAACCTTATGATCATCAACAATGGATAGCGGAAGTATGTAGTTGTTACGAAGAGTGTGGATGAATTTGAAAGGAGTATAAAGGTATACAATAATCATGAAATAGGCCAAAGAAGCCAAGAAATGAAAGAGAAATGTTCAAGGTAGTGAAATTTCCATTTTCAAATTGATATAATCGATTAAGCCAAGTACTAATCGATTACACTAATCGATTATATAGTTGGGGATAATCGATTACAGAGCTCCAGGAATTTATGTAATGCATCAGGTATTTCACCTATTCGATTACAAGGACCAATCTAATCGACTACAAGGCTTCGGGTTGTGATGAGGACACCCCTTACCAATCAGGGGCACTTCAAGGAATAGGAGGGCCAATGACAAGATCCAAGGCCAAGAAGACCAAAGCCACCTTACAAAGGCTAATTCTCACCCTCCTAGAAGACATAACCAAGGAGCCACAAAGGACATCCAAACTTACTCATTTGATCATGTGGAAGGATGAACAACAGAGGGCCTAGCACAAATGGCCTAGCCTCAAGAATAGGGTAGTGTAGGACTTGAATGACCTGTGTTCAAATCCTACCTAGACCCATTTTTCTTTATTTCTTTTTCCTTTGTAAGTTTCAGTTTTTGCAACTATATTTCAGCATTGTCCCACTAAGACTTAGTGGTGGGCGGTTACCCTTGTTTTTAGGTAGTGGAGTAGTGTGTCTTTTGTCTTGTTTAGCCAAGTTATACAAAACTGAATGGAGGTGAGAAAAACGGACAGAAAGTTGATTAATGAATTTTTCTAAGTTTTGTAAACTTAGTGGTGAGTGTGATGCTCTTGGTCCTTGTGTGAAGCGAGGTTGATTAGCCATGCACTAGTGTGACACTTGTGTATGAATGCTAGTCCATTATGGAGGTGTGATGCTGTCCATCTTTATCATTTTATTTCATGCGTTTTTGTTTTTATTCTACCCTTGTCTTTCCATTGAATTTTAAAAAGAATTCTGAACTCTAAAAGAATTAAAACAAAAAAAATCAAGGAACCTTAGTTCAATTGCCAAGTTGCGTTAGTTGACATGTTATTGCGTTATCTTCCATTAAAGTGAGCAATTGAAAATCACGTGTGAATGAGTTAGCTTGAACCTTCAATCTTTCATGGAATCTAAATCCTAACAATCTTGGTCAAGTTGCAAATGAATTTCTGGTCCTTATAGCAACCATAACTTTCTCAATTCAATCTTCACTCTCGATTTCACCATTTACCTTGTATTGTGTACGTTTGGTGTGTCTTCTCCCTTTTTGTGGCAGCTGTTCAAATCATCTAGAAATCAGCCCTTGCCGGTCCTCAACAAGATCCACATCATTTGGTATCAAAGCTCTTGGAGTCAAGGGCTTAAAATTTCTTGGACAGCACCCAAAAAGGTATTTTGAATTCCATCATCTTCAATTAATCCATTCTGATTCTAAATGCCTAAAGTTGATAATTAGGGCTGTGAAAAGAAAAGGAAAATTGTCAAAAAAAAAAACGAAAAAAAAAATAAAAAAATGTATCCTAAATGTTTGAATCTTGCATGTCTTTGCCTTTGATTCTAGTCTAACTCTAGTATTATTTGTGTGTCTTTTGTATGTCTTTGCCTTTGATTCTTGTCCAACTCTAGTATTGTTTGTGAGTCTTTTGTATGTTTTTGTCTTTGTTTGTAGTCCAATTCTAGTAATTGTTTGTGTGTCCTTTTTGGTGTCTTGTTTTGTTGGCTTCTAGTGATAGGATCATATCTCTATTTGCCATCATTAGCATATTGCATTAGGTGGAGCATTTGTGTGTGGGCTGAACTATACTTGTGACTCTCAAGGATTAAATAGCATCAAGAGTGGTAAAAGGCTAGAGTGAAAATTACATTACTAGAAAAAGCCAAAATTTGAGTGAAACACTTGAGAGAAATTATTTGTGAGGTCCAAACAGTAGTTGTTATAATTGTTTTTTCACCTTGTATAAGTGTTTTTAGTGATGGCAGAACAGGGTGAACAAGGAGGCCTTAATCCATTTCAAATGCAAGCTCTAACTCAACATCTTGAGAGGCTATTCCGACAAGCCACTGATGAAATACATGAGAGAATTGACCAGTTAGAGAATGAAAGGAGAAGTCCAAGGAGGCATGGAGGAAGGATGCCAAGACATGAAGAAGATAGGAGGACTAGGGAACAGTGGAGCAATCCCCTTCAAGGGATAAAACTAAATATTCCTTCTTTTGCAGGCAAAAATGATCCAGAGGCATACTTGAATTGGGAGCTTAAGATCGAAAACGTATATGCTTGTGGAGAGTTTGAGGAGGAGCAAAAGGTGAGATTGGCAGCCGCTGAGTTCTCACACTATGCCTTGGTATGGTGGCATAAACTTCAGAGGGAGAGGCAAAGAGATGGAGAGCCACCAGTGAGTACTTGGGCAGACTTGAGGAGATTGATGAGGAAGAGGTATGTGCCTGCCTCCTATGAGAGGGATTTGAAGTTTAAACTTCAAAGACTCACTCAAGGGAGTCGGAGTGTGGAGGAGTACCACAAGGAGATGGAGATGCTAATGCTCCAAGCCAATTTAGAAGAGGATCCTGAGGTAACTATGGCTAGATTCTTAGCTGGTTTATCTACTGATATTCGTGATGTTGTAGAGTTGCAGGAATTCATTGAGATGGATGACCTTGTGCATAAGGCCCTTCAAGTAGAAAGGCAACTCAAAAGGAAGGGAGCTACAAGGAGAATTGCCCCTACCCCCACATCTGGGTGGAAGGACAAAGCCAAGAGGGAGGGCTTTGGGGCAGCACCCTATTCGGCCAAGGTAGCAGGTAGCTCGGCCTTGGATGTTAAGGCCACTAAGGAGGCTGATCATAATACTTCTAAGGGTAAGGAACCAATCCCTAAGAGGACTAGGGACATTACATGCTTCAAGTGCCAAGGTAAGGGGCATTATGCCTATGAATGCCCTACAAAGAGGACGGTAGTGATAAGGGAGGATGGTGAATTGTCTAGTGAGTCTGATACACCTGAGGAGTATGAGAGTGAGGAGGGAGAGGGTGTAGAACCAGAAGTGAATGAGGGGGGATTGTTAATGGTTAGGAGGTTGTTAGGATCCCATATAGAACCCTTAGACCAAAGCCAAAGGGACAACATTTTCCACACTAGGTGTGCTGTACAGGGACAACTTTGCATGGTGATTGTGGATAGTGGGAGTTGTGCTAATGTGGCTAGTACTAGGATGGTATCCAAGTTGAATCTCCCTACCAAACCCCACCCTAGACCTTATAGGTTACAATGGCTAAGTGATGATGGAGAAATAAGGGTGAGGCAGCAGGTGGAGGTGCCTATATTCATTGGAACTTATTCAGATATGATCTTGTGTGATGTGGTGCCTATGGAGGCATGTCATTTGTTGTTGGGGAGGCCGTGGCAGCATGACCACAAGACTATCCATGATGGTTTCTCCAACAAAATATCATTCACCCATCAAGAAAAGAAGGTGGTACTTAAACCTTTAAGCCCACAGGAGGTGTGTCATGATCAGTTGAGATTGAGAGAGAAAATTATGAGAGAAAAAAAAGATCATGAGAGTGAGGGATTAAGTGTGACCGAGAGCTTGAAAGAGGAAAAAGAGAGAAAGGAGAGTGAAGAAAAGAGGGGAAAAATAAAAGGAAGAGAAAAGAGTGAAAAAGAGAGGAAAAAGAATGAGAGAGAGATAGCAAAAGAAAGAGAAGTGAGGAAAGTGTTGCTTGCAAGGTAGCCACTCTACGTGCTGGTTTGCAAGCCTATTCTTAATACTAATCCCATTTGTTTTTCTTCATTGCCTTCTCTTATTTCTTCTCTTTTGCAGGAATTCAAGGATGTTTTTCCTTCAGACCTACCCAGTGGATTGCCACCTTTGAGAGGGATAGAACATCAGGTGGATCTGATACCTGGAGCCACCATTCCAAACCGGCCAGCCTATAGGAGCAACCCTGAGGAGACCAAGGAAATACAAAGGCAAGTGGAAGCTCTCTTAGATAAAGGTTGGGTAAGAGATTCTATCTCTCCTTGTGCTGTGCCTGTAATTTTAGTGCCTAAGAAAGATGGATCGTGGCGCATGTGTAGTGACTGTAGGAGTGTGAATAGCATTACTATTAAGTATAGGCATCCCATTCCTAGGCTTGATGATTTACTTGATGAATTGCATGGTGCAAAGTTCTTTTCCAAAATTGATTTAAAAAGTGGATACAACCATATTAGGATTAGAGAAGGGGATGAATGGAAAACTGCTTTTAAAACCAAATTTGGCTTGTATGAGTGGCTGGTTATGCCTTTTGGATTAACTAATGCACCAAGTACATTCATGAGGTTGATGAATCATGTTCTTAAAGAATTTATAGGACACTTTGTGGTAGTGTATTTTGATGACATACTTGTGTATAGTGCTGATTTAGACTTGCATGTTCATCATTTGCATTCTGTGTTATCTACTTTGAGGCGAGAGCAATTGTATGCCAATCTTGAAAAATGCACGTTTTGCCAAGATCATGTGGTGTTTTTAGGCTTTGTAGTGAGTTCTAAAGGGGTAGAGGTAGACCAAGAAAAAGTGAAGGCCATCCAAGAATGGCCAACACCAAAGACTGTGAGTGAGATTAGGAGCTTTCATGGCCTAGCTAGTTTTTATAGGCGTTTTGTGAGGGATTTTAGCACCTTGGCAGCCCCACTAAATGAGTTAGTGAAGAAGAATGTGAGCTTTAAGTAGGGGGAAAACAAGAGAAAGCTTTCCAAACCCTTAAGCAAAGACTAGTTAGTGCACCCATTCTAGCATTGCCCAATTTTTCCAAGTCTTTTGAGATAGAGTGTGATGCTTCTGGCATAGGTATAGGGGCTGTTTTGCTCCAAGAAGGCCATCCCATAGCTTACTTTAGTGAAAAACTAAGTGGGGCAGCCTTGAATTACTCTACCTATGACAAAGAACTCTATGCCTTAGTGAGGACCCTCAAAACTTGGCAGCACTACCTTTTCTCCAAGGAGTTTGTTATCCATAGTGACCATGAGTCTCTCAAGTATCTTAAGGGTCAAGGCAAACTTAATAAGAGACATGCCAAGTGGGTTGAGTTCCTAGAACAATTCCCATATGTCATTAAGTACAAGAAAGGGAAGGGGAATGTAGTTGCCGATGCCTTGTCTAGGAGGTATGCCCTTATTTCTATGGTAGAGACCAAATTGCTTGGGTTAGAAGTTCTAAAGGGGCTGTATGAAGAGGATAGTGAGTTCGGCCAGAAGTATAAGGAATGTGAAAAGGTGCCTAAGGATGAGTATTATAGGTTTGATGGGTTCTTGTTTAGAGAGAATAGGTTATGTATTCCCCAATCTTCCATTAGAGAGCTTTTAGTGAGGGAAGCACATAGGGGGGGTTTAATGGGTCATTTTGGAGTGCATAAGACTTATGATATCTTGCATGAACATTTCTATTGGGTTAACATGAAAAAGGATGTAGCTAAGCATTGTGAGTCATGCATTGAGTGTAAACAAGCTAAGTCTAAAGTACTCCCCCAAGGTTTATACACTCCCCTACCTGTTCCTGAACACCCTTGGGTAGATTTGTCCATGGATTTTGTGCTTGGTTTGCCCAAGTCAAGTGCTGGCCGAGATGCTATACTAGTTGTGGTGGATAGGTTTTCTAAGATGGCTCATTTTATTCCATGCAAAAAGGTCAATGATGCAAGCCATGTAGCTGAACTAGTCTTTAGGGAGATCATTAGGATACATGGCATGCCTAGGAGTATTGTAAGTGATAGGGACTCTAAGTTTTTGAGTCACTTTTGGAGGAGTTTGTGGGGAAGATTAGGAACTAAGTTATTGTTTTCTACTACTTATCACCCCCAAACTGATGGTCAAACTGAGGTGGTCAATAGGACATTAGGTGCTATGCTTAGAGCAGTACTGAAGCAAAATTTGAAACGTTGGGAGGCTTGCCTACCCCATATTGAGTTTGCTTATAACTGTGCTGTCCATTCCACAACTAATTGCTCTCCATTTGAGGTTGTGTATGGGTTTAATCCTTTATCTCCACTTGATTTATTACCTGTACCTAACATTTCTGTGTTTAAGCATTATGAAGGACAGGCTAAAGCAGATTTTGTGAGGAAGCTGCATGAGCAGGTTAAAGCCCAGATCATCAAGAAGAATGAGAGCTATGCTAAGCAAGCCAACAAAGGTAGGAGGAAGGTGATCTTCCAACCTGGAGATTGGGTGTGGGTACACATGAGAAAGGAGAAGTTTCCTGAACAAAGGAAATCCAAGTTGCTTCCAAGAGGAGATGGTCCATTCCAAGTATTGGAGAGGATCAATGACAATGCCTATAAGATCCAAATGCCAGGTGAGTATAATGTGTCTTCTACTTTTAATGTGGCTGATTTATCCTTGTTTGATATAGGTGAAGAAGACCCAGATTTGAGGACAAATCCTGTTCAAGAGGGAGGGAATGATGAGGACACCCCTTACCAATCAGGGGCACTTCAAGGAATAGGAGGGCCAATGACAAGATCCAAGGCCAAGAAGACCAAAGCCACCTTACAAAGGCTAATTCTCACCCTCCTAGAAGACATAACCAAGGAGCCACAAAGGACATCCAAACTTACTCATTTGATCATGTGGAAGGATGAACAACAGAGGGCCTAGCACAAATGGCCTAGCCTCAAGAATAGGGTAGTGTAGGACTTGAATGACCTGTGTTCAAATCCTACCTAGACCCATTTTTCTTTATTTCTTTTTCCTTTGTAAGTTTCAGTTTTTGCAACTATATTTCAGCATTGTCCCACTAAGACTTAGTGGTGGGCGGTTACCCTTGTTTTTAGGTAGTGGAGTAGTGTGTCTTTTGTCTTGTTTAGCCAAGTTATACAAAACTGAATGGAGGTGAGAAAAACGGACAGAAAGTTGATTAATGAATTTTTCTAAGTTTTGTAAACTTAGTGGTGAGTGTGATGCTCTTGGTCCTTGTGTGAAGCAAGGTTGATTAGCCATGCACTAGTGTGACACTTGTGTATGAATGCTAGTCCATTATGGAGGTGTGATGCTGTCCATCTTTATCATTTTATTTCATGCGTTTTTGTTTTTATTCTACCCTTGTCTTTCCATTGAATTTTAAAAAGAATTCTAAACTCTAAAAGAATTAAAACAAAAAAAATCAAGGAACCTTAGTTCAATTGCCAAGTTGCGTTAGTTGACATGTTATTGCGTTATCTTCTATTAAAGTGAGCAATTGAAAATCACGTGTGAATGAGTTAGCTTGAACCTTCAATCTTTCATGGAATCTAAATCCTAACAATCTTGGTCAAGTTGCAAATGAATTTCTGGTCCTTATAGCAACCATAACTTTCTCAATTCAATCTTCACTCTCGATTTCACCATTTACCTTGTATTGTGTACGTTTGGTGTGTCTTCTCCCTTTTTGTGGCAGCCATTCAAATCATCTAGAAATCAGCCCTTGCCGGTCCTCAACAAGATCCACATCAGGTTGGTTCATAATCGATTACAACACTAAATGTAATCGATTACCTTGGTTCTGTTTAACTCATAATTGATTACAACTTTGTGTCTAATAAATTATGAGACTATAATCAATTAAGTTGATTGATTACCTTAAAGACAGAGGCCTTGTAACCGATTAGGCCAGGGGGCTAATCGATTACACCCTATCAGTATGCAGAAATTATGCAGATTTTGAAAGAGAGATGGACTTCTCACACACCTAAACCTATGCAAATGATATTGGAATGCTACCAAACTTTGACACAAGTTATAATACATCATTTGTGACGTATGGCCACCGGCCACACTCAAAAATTCCTAAAAACGAGGAACTTATGTGCCTAAATTCATTTAGCTCATTTCAAGGCATTTAGAGGCAACATGAAGGTCTCTTTTCTACAAAATTGAACCATTCCCTCTTCCACAAGTCACAATGGACATATTTAGACTATTGAATTCATTACATCGTTTTAGAACCTCCTAAATCATAATTTGACCATGTTAGTTCCTAGCTCATGCATAAGATAACCATGGGAAACTTTAAATATGCATCACATAAGGATATCATTCATAATTCTCATCATACATTCACCAATTTGAGCAAAGTTCATGCATCATATATTAGTATCATGCATCACCAAGGTCATAACTGAAAATTGGGCATATACATAAGTTCCAATTTTCACTCATGACCCACAAAATCAATATACATCATTCCAACTACTATGAGCATAAGCTCCTATCATGGACTACACAAAATTAACAGATTGTCAGCCAAGGCACTTCCTATACATCTATTTACCTCCTTCAAAAAATGTACTTCAAAAGAGTTTTACTCCTCCCATGAGTGACCTGCATCACAAATCTAAAAAGTAGACAACATGGGAGAGTAAGTCATGTATTCCAAAGGAATGAATATGAATACTATGTGATTATGTACATATGCATCAAAACATGTATACTTTGCATACACATATCATTCACCATCTCATTCATCATCATAATACTATCATACATATATCACAAGTGACATTATAGATTAGGCAAAGTATACAAGCATACACATAATCAAGTTTTTCAATAATTTAGGCTACTACACACCTTATCATTTTACTCATTTTATCTTTTGGTATCCACATCTTTTATGTTGTCTTAATACTTACTCTCATCCACAATACAACCATCATCACATTTCATCATTTTTGGCATACTTCCTGGCTATATGCAAATGCTCTTAAGCTAATGTATATGCACAACGGATTATTTCAACAATTGTAGATCTGACTATGGGAATATAAACACCAATTGTGGGATTCAAGTATGATCATCTAACCATACCCCTACTGCAGTAGTAAAATGTGTACACTTATCGTCAAATTGTATGCATTTCACCAATCTTTTATTGGTACCAAACTGCATCGCCTATTTCTAGCACCGGTCATTTTCACCATAACCGCGGTAAATAACATAATCAATATATGGTGTTGCGGGCCGGTCATGACTCATATCATGGCGGCTGTGATCTGAAGGACCACCGGGGTCACCTGTTCATCAAGAGCCACCCTCCACAAGGGTCGGCCACATGTAACTCCCCGTAGCAATACATAGGCGGTTTCGTGACTTACACACCGAGTCATAGGGGAAAATAAAATTTACTCGTGCACTGAGCCACCCTCCTACTGGGTCGGCCGAGGGAACTCCCCTAATATTCCAACATCGGCGGCTATGCAGTATGCCATGGATGCAAATGCCAATCATATGCATTTTCTCACTCTATGCATCCTATCCATGCCACTCATCAATCATTATCATCATCATCATCACCAACATCACCACAAGGTTTTTAGTGGATTTATTATTGTTGGTTATTATCATTAGTTTAAATTTTCTTGTGGTATACTCAATAAGTCTCATCAACATAATTCAATTCCATCATCAATCATAACAACATCAATTTATCACCATTAATCAAGGTATGCTATTTATTCACACCCATTCTGAATTAAACATCAACTACACTCATTCACATTCATGGTGGATATAACATAATCATCATATTCAAGGCTTACACTTGCCAAATAATTCACACCACTATATAGCACACCATATCTATTCTAATTGCATAAAGCACGTTGCCAAACATTATCACTAACATCATATACACCATACAAATTTCCATAACATCAAAATCAAGGCAAACATGCAAGTTGTCACATATGACAATCAAATACTATTCAATTCATGCAATTAGAATATAAAGACTCCTCTCCTACCTCAAGAGAAGAATTCCAATTGATACGACGTACCCGCCTTGTCGTTTGGAATGGATCCTACATTAATATTCACATAGAATCAAAATCAATCAACCATTCAAGACACAACTTTAACTTTAATTAACCATTATTATATCTACAATTTCATAACATTTACAAGACATGTTATAGACATCATTCCATCATTTGTTAGGCTTCGGGAATTCCTTCCCATCAAGCCACATTCATCATATCTAAGGCCACAAATAACCATAGCACAACATTCATGTTCTCAAAATTATACATTTCCTCTCAAAATACATTATCCACTTCACATTTGCCATTTTCCCCAAATCTTAAAATTTAGGGTTTCCACTAAAACCCAACCACATTCATTTAATGCATCATAACTCTCATCTCCTTCCAACCATACCTTCATCTACCACATTTATTTCATTCAAATCTTGCATTTATGACTACCCACTCTAGGGTTTCTATATTTAAGGCCTCCATTAAATACCCCATTCATCTACATTACTCCCCCAAGCTATAATAACCCATAACCAATGCATTAACCCATCCAAAAATGGTGAGAGAAGCTTACCTTACCCAAAAATGAAAATGGGTTCTAAGAGGGGGAGAGGGGTTGCAAAAATGAAGAAGAGAGGAAGACTTTAAGCTTGATGATTTCCCTCAAGCTCAAACCAAACGAAAATGGTGGAGGAAGAAGAAGACACCACTTTGTCTTGGGTTTTTGGAGAGGACGTGATGAAGAGAATAGAGTAGGAGAAGAAGAAGAGAGTGTTGCCAAATGCACTCAACAAACCAACGAAAATGATAAAGGAAAAGAAGGCTTTTGGCTTTATTTTTAATCCTCTCATTAAAAGATTCATCGTTTTATGATAAACAGGATCTATGTTTGGGCTCAATACTTTATCTTAAAATTATTCCGAATACATATTCGGACTCCTAATTATATTCTCAACAGCCTTAACCAATATCATCTCAATCCAAGATACTTGGTCTGACACCTCAGCTTATTCAGCCCCAATAAATTACTAACAGTCCCAAAAATCTTAATTTAATTAATTCCAATATTATTGGAACATTAAATAATCCACATTCCATTATTTAATATTTATTTCCTTAATTAATTCTCAATTTTAAAATTTAGGATGTTACAATCCACCCTACCAAAAAGAAAATTCCGTCCTTGAAATTTAACATACCAGATTCAAATGCATCGGGGTATCGTTCTCTGATATCGTCTTCACGTTCCCATGTGAATGTCTCCACATTCCCATGCTTCCAAGCGACTGTCACTAAAAGCACCAACTTGCTCCGTAAGCTCTTCATGGAATGCTCGACAATGCAAACAGAAACATGAGGAATGGACAAATCGTCTCGTATATCAACATCGTCCATAGGAATTACATGTAGAGGATCATGGACATATTTCCTCAACTGTGAACATGGAACACATTATGTAGATTAGCGAGATATGGAGGGAGTGTAATTTGATAAGCAAGTCGCCATTTCGCTCCAAAATCTCATAAGGTCCAATAAACCTAGGGCTTAACTTTCCACTTTTCAACGCCCTTCCAATCCCTTTATCACGCGAGACTCTCAAGAATACGTGATCACCAACTTGAAATTCAAGTGGTTTATGCCTCTGATCATAATAACTCTTCTTTCTTTTAATTTGCTCGGTAGTCTCCTGAACGATCTCTGGCCCTAAAGCTAAATTCTCACCGGTCTTCAACCATCATAGAGGTGTTCTATATTTTCTGCCATAAAGTGCCTTGTAGGGAGCCATACCAATAGAGCTATGATAGCTGTTGTTGTATATAAACTCAATGTATTTGCATATTGATAACAGGTTTTAATAATGACAAGGAAACAAGCATTACAAGCTCTTCATGAATCTAAAACAATTGAAACAAATCAAAGGTGCTATATAAAATCAAGAATCGGGAAGAAAACGGTTTCACAAGTTCAAGAAATCAAGAAACCAATAAACAAAGACAAAGAAGAGCAACCATGGATCACAACATATCAATGGAAGACCTACAGGCATGGAAAAACATCAAACTGCAAAGCCTGAATCAATTCAACAACGAAGGAATCGATTCACAGCCCTGGAAGTCACCAAAAATAAGAAACAGAATGGGTTGAATTGATTCACCATGACCCTGAATCGATTCGAACACCTGGAAGTCATTAAAATTGAAAACAGAATGTGTTGAATTGATTCACCATGACCTTGAATCGATTCATTCGAAGCTGGCAACCCAGGAACCCCAAACAGAATACTCTGAATCGATTCAACAAAGCTCGAATCGATTCATTCGACTATGGAACTCCAAAATGCATGGAACAGAACGCTCTGAATCGATTCAGAGATCTAGGAATCGATTCATATAGTGGAAAACACCACTAAATAGACATATTAGTGGGAAACCAGCATATTTCTCCACCATTCCTTCAGACACCCACTATGTGCAACGGCTAGGAAGACCAAGGCACTCACCAAGCTCTTAAATGACTCTATAAATGCAAGAGGAACTCAAGCACAACATACACAACAACAAGCTATCAATCTTTACTTACTCTTGTGCTTAGTAAGCCCTTACTCTTGTATGTTCTGAATTTCATTTGTGTATTCTCTCTTCTTATGAGTTATAGATTTGAGAGAACCTTCACTTGTACATCTACTCTATTGAGAGAGTCACTTGTTTGTAAACACTACACAAAACACCAAAGTTCACTCTAGGTTGAGTGGTTACAAAGGTTGGGGTTAAACCTTTAGGATATTGTGAGATTGAGAAATTGGGTGGGTTGCCCTTATACTTGTGAGGATTGGGTTCTTGAGTGTGGGACACTAGGAAGCCGCAATTGCTCAAAGTTGTATCTCTAGTCTACAATAGTGGAAATCCTCTAAGTGGGTTGCTTAGAGGCAAGACGTACACCGGATTTGTGGAACTCGTTAAATCGGTTTGCAAGCTCCTCTTCCCTACTCTTTTACTTTCATATACTGTGTTTAATTGGCTTGTGTTGATTGATTGTGGCTTGCATAGTTAAACTTGTTTAATTTGGTAAACTTTGAATACTGCACACCAAGTGTTTGTCAAATTGTCTCAGCTATACTTACCTTTGTTTTGCCTTGCACATTTCATTAAACTTGATTTCACTTGCATAATCTTGTAACTTTGTATACAAGAATCAAGTTCAAAGGAATTCCAACTAAAAGTTTTAAAAAACTCAATTCACCCCCCCTCTTGAGTATTGAGGCCACTTGAATAACAAGTGGTATCAGAGCTTGACTCTTGGTAAAATAAGCTTAACAGCTTCAAGAGAACAAATGGCCTCAAGTTCTCAAAACCTCTTTCCTGAGGGTGGTGCTATAAACAGACCTCCCACTTTCAATGGAGAAGGCTATACCTTTTGGAAAGAAAGAATGAAAATATTTATTCAATCTATTGATCTTAAAGTTTGGAATGCCATTGAAAATGGTCCTTATACACCCATGCATATTGTCAATGATAAAAGTGTTGAAAAACCTATGGAGGAATGGTCTAGTGATGAAGAAAAGAAAGTACAATATGGCTATAAGGCTAAAAATCTCCTCACTATGGCATTAGGTCCAGATGAATTTTTTAGAATAATGAATTGCAAATCCGCCAAGGAAATGTGGGATACTCTTCAAGTAACCCATGAAGGTGCAAATGATGTTAAAGACTCTAAGATTAGTACACTAACTAGCCAATATGAGTGCTTTAGATTAAACTCTCATGAATCAATTGTTGATATGCAAAAACGGTTCACTCTCATCATTAATCAACTTATTACACTTGGAAAGACTTACACTAATAAAGAGCTCATTCATAAAGTGTTGAAAAGTCTTAACAGAGAATGGCAACCGCTAGTTACCGCCATCAAACAATCTCCCAACATAAATGAGATGTCCCTTGCCACATTATTTGGTAAGTTGCAGGAACAGGAACAAGAACTGAAAGAATTAAAGATGGCGGAAGAGGAAGAAAAATCTTCCAAGAAAAAGGGACTCGCTCTCAAGGCCACGTCCATAAATGAAGAAGAATCCGGAAGTGAACTTGATGAAGAAGATGAGTTTGGACTATTTGTGAAACGCTTTGGGAAATTCATGAAAGGCAAACGCTTCCAAAGAAGCTTGAAAAACCCAAGTAAGAAACCTATCACTAAAGAAAATTCTTCCTCACCCAATTGTTTTGAATATGGCAAGGAGGGGCACTTCAAAGCGGACTGCCCAAATCTCAAGAAAAAGGGCAAAGAGAAAAGAGGAAGAAGGAAAGCATATATAGTCTGGGATGAAAATGAGATAAGCAGCTCGGATGACTCGGAAAATGAAGAAGCAAAACTTTGCCTCATGGCCAACCACCGAGAAGAAAATGATGAGGTAAACTTCCATGACTTAGATAAGGATGAATTACTTGATGCTCTAGAGGAATTGTATGATAAATTTGTAAAAGTATCCAATAGACTTAAGATGTCTAGAAAAACTAGTGACACTCTAGAGATGCACCTTATGGAAGTTTGTAAAGAGAATGAATGCTTAAAAGAAGAATTGGAAAATGCTCAAACATGCTCCAAAAATAAATTGTGTGATTTTGCTAAGAAATGTGTTGATCTAGAAAACAAAGTCCTAGATCTAAACAAAACCTTAGAGAGGTTTACAAATGGTAGAGATAATCTAAATGTACTACTTGGAAATCAAAGATGCATGTTTGACAAAACTGGTTTAGGGTACAATTCTGTTAAAAAGGAAAAGCATTACAAGAACTTCTTTGTACCTCCTATGAGATCATCCTCGCCCTTTATGAAATGCAACCATTGTGGATTCAAAGGTCATAACTCTTCAAATTGCAATGTTAGAAAATTAGGGCCAAAGGTTATAAGAAAGGTGTAGGTTCCCAAAGGGACATTACCATAAGCTAACCTTAAAGGACCCAACATAAAATGGGTACCTAGTTCTCTAAACTGATTTTGTTTTGTAGGTATGCTTCAAGGCAAGCAACATCCATTGGTATTTGGATAGTGGGTGTTCAAAGCATATGACGGGAGACATAAGCAAGTTTACATCATTCACTCCCAAAAGAAAAGGAAGTGTCACCTATGGAGACAACACCAAAGGAAGGATTCTAGGCAATGGAAACATTGGTAAGAATTCTTCTACCTCTATTAGTGATGTGTTGTATGTTGAAGGTCTTAAACACAACTTACTTAGCATTAGTCAATTATATGACAAAGGATATAGAGTTTTGTTTGAATCAAATTGTTGCATAATTGAGCATAAGACTAATAAGGAAGTTAAGTTTGTAGGTCAAAGAATTGATAATATTTATATGATTGATATGGATAGTTTGTCTTCAAATGATGTACAATGCTTCATGACTAGAGAAGATGAAACTTGGCTATGGCATAGAAGAATAGCTCATATACATGTAGACCACTTGAATAAACTTGTTTCTAAAGAATTAGTAATTGGTTTACCAAACCTTAAATTTGAAAACAAATTTTGTGATGCATGTCAAAAGGGAAAACAAGTAAAGGCATCCTTTCAATCGAAAAATATTGTTTCCACCCAAAAGCCTTTACAACTTTTGCACATGGATCTCTTTGGACCTTCCAAAATCAAAAGCTTTGGTGGTAATTACTATGGTCTAGTAATTGTAGATGACTACTCTAGATATACATGGACCTTGTTTCTTGCTTATAAGAATGAAGCATATCAGGCATTCAAGAAACTTGCTAAGATTATCCAAAATGAGCAAAATTCAAAAATTACATCCATTAGAACTGATCATGGAGGAGAATTCGAAAATCAATCTTTTGAAAAATTTTGCGAAAAACATGGTATAAATCATAATTTTTCAGCTCCTAGAACTCCACAACAAAATGGAGTAGTAGAAAGGAAAAACAGATCATTAGTGGAGCTTGCTAGAACCATGTTAAATGAAAACAATATTGCAAAATATTTTTGGGCCGATGCGGTAAACACCGCTTGTCATGTTATGAATAGATGTTTAATAAGGCCTATCTTAAAGAAAACCCCCTATGAACTTTACAAGCGTAGAAAACCCAAAATTTCATACTTTCATATATTTGGATGTAAATGTTTTGTGCTCAATAATGGGAAAGATAATCTAGGTAAGTTTGATGCTAAAGCTGATAAAGCAATCTTCCTAGGATACTCTCAATCTAGTAAATCTTATCGAATCTTCAACAAACGCACAAATACCATTGAAGAATCTATTCATGTTAAATTTGATGAAAATAGCCATAACCCTCCGAGAAAGGAAGATGTTGATGATCTTGCAGGTACACTTCAAGAAATGCACTTGAATGAAGAAGAGGAAATCAACAAGAAAGAAGAAACAACACAAAATGAGGAACCACATCAATGGATAACATTGAAGGATCACCCATTAGACAAAGTCATAGGAGAAATGACTCAAGGTGTAAGTACTCGAAATGCTATTAGAAACACTTGTAATCACCTAGTGTTTGTATCACAAATAGAACCCAAAAACATTGATGAAGCTATTATTGATGAACATTGGATGTTGGCCATGCAAGAAGAGCTAAATCAATTTGAAAGAAATGAAGTTGGGAAATTAGTGCCAAGACCCAATGATCACCAAATAATAGGAACAAAATGGGTTTTTAGAAATAAGCTAGATGAGAATGGCATAATAACAAGAAACAAAGCTAGATTAGTTGCTAAAGGATATAATCAAGAAGAAGGGATAGACTATGAAGAAACGTATGCTCCCGTAGCTAGATTAGAAGCTATAAGATTACTATTAGCTTTTGCTTGTTGTATGGATTTTAAGCTTTATCAAATGGATGTCAAAAGCGCTTTTCTAAATGGCTATATTCAAGAAGAAGTCTATGTAGATCAACCTCCCGATTTTCAGAATCACAAATTTCCAAACCATGTTTTTAAATTGAGAAAAGCTTTATATGGTTTGAAACAAGCTCCAAGAGCTTGGTATGAAAGACTTAGCAAATTTCTTTTAGAAAATAGTTTTGAAAGAGGTAAGGTTGACACTACCCTTTTTATAAAACGCAAAAACAATGACATTCTTTTGGTACAAGTTTATGTTGATGACATAATATTTGGTGCTACTAATGAAATTCTTTGTCAAGAGTTTGCCAAGATCATGCAAGATGAATTTGAAATGTCCATGATGGGAGAACTCACTTTCTTTCTTGGATTACAAATCAAACAAACTAATGAGGGAACATTCATTAGTCAAACAAAATATTATAAAGAGCTACTCAAAAGGTTTGAAATGGACAAAGCAAACGAAATAGCTACACCCATGAGTACATCTTGCTACTTAGACAAAGATGAGAAGGGTAAGGATGTCGAAATAACTAAATACCGAGGTATGATTGGCTCCTTACTTTACATAACAGCTAGTAGGCCTGATATTATGTTTGCTGTGTGTATGTGTGATAGATATCAAGCATGTCCTAAGGAATCACATCTCGCTACTGTGAAACGAATTTTGAAATATCTTGTGGGTACTCAAAATGTTGGTCTATGGTACCCTAAAGGGGCCGAATGCATTTTAGTAGGATACTCTGATTCAGATTTTGTAGGATGTAAACTTGACAGGAAAAGCACTAGTGGAACATGCCACTTGCTTGGTAGTTCTCTTGTTTTTTGGCATAGCAAGAAACAAGTAAGTGTTGCACTATCCACAGCTGAGGCAGAATATGTTGCAGGTGGTAGTTGTTGTGCTCAAATCCTTTGGATGAAACAACAACTTCTGGACTTTGGAGTTATGCTAGATCATGTGCCTCTCAAATGTGATAACACTAGCACCATAAATATATCCAAAAATCCTTTCATGCATTCTAGGACTAAACATATTGAAATGAGGCTTCATTTTATTAGAGACCATGTTTTAAAGGGTGATTGTGTGCTTGAACATGTTGATACCTCTAAACAATTAGCAGACATTTTCACCAAACCATTAGCGAAAGAACAATTCATTCATATTAGAAGAGAATTAGGAATTTTAGATATATTCAATTGTGTCTGTTCTTAATTTTCTTTAATGTGATGCTATTCAAGATTTAATTGATAACTGTTAAGTATGATTGTTTGTAAGAATAAGAAGGCAAAAGATCTTCATGAAAATGAAGCCTTGATGATCCAAAAAGAACCATTTTATGCCTTGAATTAATTCAGCTGGAGAAAAATGCAATCTGGAGTGAAACAGGCTCGAGTGAATCAATTCACCTACCCTCCGAATCAATTCAAGCACATGATTGCACAATTTTTTTAAAAACAGAGACGTTCGAATCGATTCAGGACCCCTTCGAATCGATTCACAGCGCTGAGTCTTCAATTTGTTCTTACAACAGAGACATTCGAATCGATTCACCCACTTCTTCGAATCGATTCACGTGACAGTTACAAACCTTGTTACGCTGTTTTAAGGCTCTCTTTCATTCTTTTCCTCATTTCTTTCCCACTCTCCTTCCTAAAACCATCCAACTTCCTCTCTAAAACTACCTCTCAACTTCTCCACCTTCAATGGCATCCTCTTCCCAACCTCGCAAGAAGCAAAAAGCAAACATTGCCGCTGCTTCAATCCCTCAACATTCAGATCTCTCAAGGTTCTTCTCCACCCAAAAAGAGTTGGAAAGGTACCAATCCTCTTTTTTTGGAAAACACCTAATTTCCCCTCATTGGCTTGATGTCCCCTTCTTTGAAATTTCTGGGCTTCCTCTTCTAAATACTCTTCATCAACAAGAGCTAGTAGGATTTATGGCTCTTGAGGAAGTAGCTATCTACCCAGAATTGATTTGAGTTTTTTATTCAACTTTGCGCCTCCAAGATGCTCGATATATTGCCAAAGTGAAGGGTCAAACCATTCTTCTTGACAATGAAGTAATGAACAAAGTGGGATTGCTTCCTCTCAGCAATGCTTCTTTCCATGGCAAGGAACCACCTCTTGCGTGGAACTACAACCCTTTGGAGGCAAGAACCTTCTTCAATCTTGCCGCCCCCTCTAGCACTGTTGGCACACTAAGCCTTGACCACCGCCTTCTGCATTATGTCTTGGTGAAAATTCTCCCCCCTTCCGGTGGAAATTATGCAAGACTGAATGAAGCACAAATCTTGTTGCTCTGGGCCATCATTAATCAGTAGGAAATTAATTGGATTGATTTAGTAAGGCATCATATGATCGAGGCTCAAAATCTTGCTCATCTTCCCTATGTCATCCTAATCACTAAGCTACTCCGCCACTACAAGGTGGACTTGAAGAATGAAGTAAAAGAAATTGTAAGCCCCAAAGCTCCAATCGGAAAAACTCATCTCACAAAGATGAATATAGTTGAATATCATGGGCTATGGCAATTTCTTCGATGCCCTTGTAACAATACTGAAGATGCTCTTCCTCCTCCTCCACCCGCTCCCACTGATGATTTGTTTGCCAGGATAACTGTCCAATGGACCGACGCTTAGACATCATGGAAGCTAACTTCAACACTCACCTGGACAAGCTTGAAGCTAACATGGAAGAGAGATACACAGAGCTTGCTACTCAAATTTCCAGCATCCATTTTCCCCAGCCTTAATTGGCTTTTTGCTCTTTATGTTTTCTATCTTCAGAAATCATTTGATTCTATGTTCAGACTTGGTTGTCCTTTTTGATGCATTTACCTTATTTACTTTGGTTGTTTAACTGGTTATTTTGATTAAATGTTTGGATAATTATATCAAACTGCTTAGATGTCATAATAGAGTAGTTTTATGCGCCATGTGATTATTACTCTCTTGATTAAATACTCTCTAAAATTGTTTTTGATAATGACAAAGGGGGAGAGATATTTGAAAGTTACCTGAAAAGAAATAATTGGTTGATTGAAAAATAAAGGGGGAGACATACTCTGATTCTCAAATGACTTGTTATCACTGATTCTTTAAAATTATTGGATATTAACACCCCAAGGGATGGCCATTGGTTGTCATCATCAAAAAGGGGGAGAATGTATTTGCATATTGATAACATGTTTTGATAATGACAAGGAAACAAGCATTACAAGCTCTTCATGAATCAAAAATAATTGAAACAAATCAAAGGTGCTATATAAAATCAAGAATTGGGAAGAAAACGGTTTCACAAGTTCAAGAAATCAAGAAACCAATAAACAAAGACAAAGAAGAGCAACCATGGATCACAACATATCAATGGAAGACCTATAGGCATGGAAAAACATCAAACTGCAAAGCCTGAATCGATTCAACGACGAAGGAATCGATTCACAGCCCTGGAAGTCGCCAAAAATAAGAAACAGAATGGGTTGAATCGATTCACCATGACCCTGAATCGATTCGAACACCTGGAAGTCATTAAAATTAAAAACAGAATGCGTTGAATCGATTCACCATGACCTTGAATCGATTCATTCGAAGCTGGCAACCCAGGAACCCCAAACAGAATACTCTGAATCGATTCAACAAAGCTCGAATCGATTTATTCGACTATGGAACTCCAAAATGCATGGAACAGAACTCTCTGAATCGATTCAGAGATCTAGGAATCGATTCACATAGTGGGAAACACCACTAAATAGACATATTAGTGGGAAACCAGCACATTTCTCCACCATTCCTTCAGACACCCACTATGTGCAATGGCTAGGAAGACCAAGGCACTCACCAAGCTCTCAAATGACTCTATAAATGCAAGAGGAACTCAAGCACAACATACACAACAACAAGCTATCAATCTTTACTTACTCTTGTGCTTAGTAAGCCCTTACTCTTGTATTTTCTGAATTTCATTTGTGTATTCTTTCTTCTTGATAGATTTGAGAGAACCTTCACTTGTACATCTACTCTATTGAGAGAGTCACTTGTTTGTAAACACTACACAAAACACCAAAGTTCACTCTAGGTTGAGTGGTTACAAAGGTTGGGGTTAAACCTTTGGGATATTGTGAGATTGAGAGATTGGGTGGGTTGCCCTTATACTTGTGAGGATTGGGTTCTTGAGTGTGGACACTAGGAAGCCGCAATTGCTCAAAGTTGTATCTCTAGTCTACAATAGTGGAAATCCTCTAAGTGGGTTGCTTAGAGGCGAGACATACACTGGATTGGTGGAACTCGTTAAATCGGTTTGCAAGCTCCTCTTCCCTACTCTTTTACTTTCATATACTGTGTTTAATTGGCTTGTGTTGATTGATTGTGGCTTGCATACTTAAACTTGTTTAATTTGGTAAACTTTGAATACTGCACACCAAGTGTTTGTCAAATTGTCTCAGCTATACTTACCTTTGTTTTGCCTTGCACATTTCATTAAACTTGATTTCACTTGCATAATCTTATAACTTTGTATACAAGAATCAAGTTCAAAGGCATTCCAACTAAAAGTTTTAAAAAACTCAATTCACCCCCCCTCTTGAGTATTGAGGCCACTTGAATAACACTCAATCAGCGGTAAGAATCTCTCCCAACATCCACCGTGTTCAAGAACACAAGCCCTCAACAAATCTTCAAGACTTTGGATAGTCCTTTCGGATTATCCGTCAGTTTGAGGATGATAAGCGGAACTAAGTTTCAACTTAGAACCCAACTCATTATGCAAACTTCCCCAAAACCGAGGATCATGGTCGGATATGATACTAGATGGTACACCGTGCAATCTAACAATCTCCTTTATGTATAATTGTGTTAATTTCTCCAAAGAACTCTTCATATTCATGGGCAAGAAGTGAGCACACTTCATCAATTGATCCACAATCACCCATATAGCATCATTTCCAGCACGAGTTTAGGTAGTCCAGAAACAAAATCCATAGTAATGCTATCCCACTTCCAAACAGGGATCTCCAAAGGTCTCAAATAACCAGATGGTCTTTGATGCTCAACCTTAGGCTTCTAACAAACAAGGCAAGATACAAGAAAGTTTGCCACATCACGCTTCATACCAGGCCACCAAAAATTCTTCTTCAAGTCTTGGTACATCTTGGTGGAACTAGGATGAATGCTCAATACACTTTTGTGAGCTTCCTCAAGTACATATTTCCTCACATCACCACTTGAGGGAACATAAATTTAGCCCTTCACACGCCAAATGCCATCTTGACCTTCCACTAGAAACAAATCTTTCCCTTTCTCTTGGGTTTTCTTCATTTCAATCAGATACTCATCATTGGGTTATTGTACTTTCATATATTCAAGAAATTCATTCGTGACTTTCAGCATCTCAAGAGACATTTTCTTTGGAGTATATGTCTCCACGCCCACATTCAAATTTCTAAATTGTTCAATTAGCTCTATCTCTTTCACCATCATCATAGAAATATGTAATGACTTCTGGCTCAAAGCATCAGCAACTACATTTGCCTTTCCGGGATGATACCTCAACTCAAACTCATAATCCTTTAGAAATTCCATCCATCGTCGTTGGTGCATATTAAGTTCTTTTTGGTCAAACAAGTACTTAAGGCTCTTATGGTCACTAAAGACCACAAACTTAGAACCATATAAGTAATATCGCCATAACTTCAAAGCAAACACCACCGCCGTCAATTCAAGACCATGAGTAGGATAATTAACCTCATGCGGTAGCAATTGTCTCGACGCACAGGCTATCACCCGCTCGCATTGCATCAACACACAACCCAGACCATGCATAGATGTATCACAATACACCACAAAATCATCCGTCAAATCGGGTAGTGCTAACACTGGTGCGGTAGTAAGTCTCAATTTCAACTCTTGAAAACTTTAATCACATTGACGGGTCCAGACAAAAGGTTGATTCTTACGAGTCAACTTCGTCAATGGTAGGGCTAAGCGGGAAAATCCTTCAATAAACCTCCGGTAATAACCAGCAAGACCAAGAAAACTTCTTATCTCCGTCACGGACGTTAGTCTTTCCCAAGCTATAACAGCTTTAACTTTTGATCTATCAATGGCAACCCCATCACCGGAAATCACATGACCAAGAAAAGAAATCACACTCATCCAGAATTCACATTTAGAGAGTTTAGCATACAATTCTTTCTCTCGAAGAATAAACAATACAAGACAAAGATGTCTTTCATGCTCTTCATAACTCTTAGAGTATACCAAGATATCATCAATAAACACCACGACGAATTGGTCAAGATACTCGTAGAAGATGCGATCCATTCAATCCATAAAAATCACAGGAGCATTTGTCACTCCAAATGGCATCACTACATACTCATAGTGTCCATATCGCATTCGGAAAGTAGTTTTAGGAATATCCTTGGTCTTCACCCGAATTAGGTGATATCCAGAATGCAAGTCAATCTTAGAAAACACAACGGCGCCCTTCAATTGATCCAAAAGATCATCAATACGAGGAAGAGGATATTCGTTCTTGATAGTTAGCTTATTGAGTTGGCGATGGTCAATGCACAATCTCATGCTTCCGTCCTTCTTTTTCACCAATAATATAGGAGCACCCCAAGAGGACACACTTAGGCGGATAAGCTCCCGTTCCAGCAATTCCTCGACTTGCTTCTTGAGTTCGGTCAACTCTATAGGAGACATCCTATAAGGAGCTCTAGAAACAGGCTCAGCGCCGGGAATGAGGTCAATAGAAAATTCTACTTCTCGTGGAGGAGGCAATCCAGGAATTTCATCCCGAAAAACATCGGGAAACTCTGAAACAATAGGGATTTCACAAGATTGGGAAGTACCATTCCCATCAACCATACAGAACATCACGAGAAGCTGAGAGATACCTTGCACATCAAAGCCTTCAACATTTGAAGTCGGGAAGATCACCGTCTTGTTATGACAATCCACCAAGACTTTGTTAGCAGATAACCAGTCCATGCCTAGAATAATGTCTAGGTCTTTCATAGCCAGACATACGAGGGACACAACAAACTTCTTACCCTCAATGGTCATCTCGACATTCTTATATTGAGTCACCAATCTTAAACAAGTACCGGTTGGTATAGTCACCAATATAGAACCTTTCATTATACAAATAGGCACCTTCAAGCCTCACACAATCCTTAGAAATAAATGAATGCATTATGCCCAAATCAAATATAACACATACAGAATTGCCAAAGATTTCACACTCACCACGGATAAGATCTTCAGCTTGAGCGGCTTCTTCACCATTAACAGCAAATACTCTACTAGCAGCTTTTGGTTGATCACCACCATTACGGTTACCATTTCTTCCACTATGGTCATTTCCTCATTCATTGCCATTCCTTCCACCATTATAGTTTCCACCACAGCTTCCGTTGCCGCCACCAATATGACCATTACCTTCCCACGACCACGGCCTCTATAGCCACCATGGCCTCCACGGTTTCCATTAGGGTTCATACATACATGAGAATCAACATTGGCATTCCTTGTATTCAATGGGCAATTAGGACGGATGTGCCCAGGTTGGTTGCATTGATAGCACACCATATTGTCTCTTGGACAATCACGGGCCAAGTGGTTAGCACTATATTTAAAGCAAGTAAGGCCTTGGACATTGCCACGACCATGGTTGCCAACACCATAACCTCCTATAAAAGCACTACGTCCTCTAGCATTCGAGGATCCACCACGAAAAAACTTCTTCTTGAAGTGACCTTGCTTCTTGAAACTAGAGAATTAGCTTTTCAACTTAGGCTCATGTTTACCATGACTCGAAGGAGTCACATCGTCTTCTTCACAAATACGACACTTGTTCACAAGTGTCGAAAAGCTTCTAATTTCTTGATGCCGAATAGCCTGCTAGATCTCGGGCCTCAACCCATTTTCAAACTTCACATATTTGGAAGCCTCAGTACCCTTTTATTGATAGGTGGACAGAATGCACAAAGCTCTTCAAACTTGGAGGCATACTCCTCTACAGTCATACCATCTTACTTTAGCTCCATGAACTCGAGCTCTTTCTTACTTCTGTAACTAGCCGGGAAATACTTCTTCAAGAACTCCACCTTAAAGTTTTCCCAAACCAAGGGAATATCGGCAGACACCATGCGTCCCCTAGTAAGACGCCACCATGCTTCAGCTTCATCACGGATCATAAAGACCGTATACTCTACCTTTTGTGCTTCAGAACACTCGAAGCTTGCATAAATTCTTTCCAAATCGTTGATCCAAGCATAAGCATCCTCAGGCTTATAACCTCCATGAAAATCTAAAGGTTTCCTCTTGAGAAATAGATCAAGACCTTAGGAGCCTTGTCCCATATTCAGTTGGCCTTGTATTTCCAAGAGATCAGCAAATCGATTCAAGGCATTTGCCATAGCAGCAGCCTCACGATTAGGTCTACCAACTATATTTCAAGCCTATACATTAAAACATGGCTCACATGTGAGTACACTAGACTAAACAATAACCTTTTAACTTATGAATTCAAAGGTCTTAGAACTTATAATCTCATCATGCACCACATCACATAATCATATCAATTTCAATACATGATCATAACATATTCATTATTGACAGTAAATAGTGTAAGGACTCTTGGCCAGACTTAACAACATAGACATCAATCTCAATTCAATGACAAACAGCCACAATTTAATCAAATAATCCATAACTCAATCAGTTATAGCTCATATGATCCAATCATAAGTAACAACTACTTGAATAACATCAATTATATATGTATCAAGATCAACCAACACTCTGATACCAGGTTGAGACGCCCCAAAAATTGGGGGTAAATTTTTCACGTTTTACAAAGAAAATAATTCTACGGAGAAACATAATGGAGGGCTTCGATCAATACCCTGGATCTATGTAAAACCTATCTCATATATGAAGATATGAGAAGATGGGTAATTTAAATTCAAGAGTAACCATTGGACAATCAACCTTATGATCATCAACAATGGATAGCGGAAGTACATAGTTGTTATGAAGAGTATGGACGAATTTGAAAGGAGTATAAAAGTGTACAATAATCATGAAATAGGCCAAAGAAGCCAAGAAATACAAGAGAAATGTTCAAGGTAGTGAAATTTCCAATTTCAAACTAATATAATCGATTAGGCCAAGTACTAATTGATTGCACTAATCGATTATATAGTTGGGGATAATCAATTACAAAGCTCTTGGAATTTATGTAATGTATCAGGTATTTCACCTATTCGATTACAAAGACCAATCTAATCGACTACAAGGCTTCGAGTTGGTTCATAATCGATTACAACATTGAATGTAATCGATTACCTTGGTTTTGTTTAACTCATAATCGATTACAACTTTGTGTCTAATTGATTATGAGACTATAATCAATTAAGTTGATCGATTACCTTAAAGACAGAGGCCTTGTAATCGATTAGGCCAGGGGGCTAATCGATTACACCTGTTAGAATGATGTAAATATAGTAAGATATATTTTAGGATTAAATATATCAATCATATCTTTAATTGTATATTCTATATTTATGTACAAAATCCTTATAAATACAATAGCTCCGGGTGATCACAAAATACATGGAATTCATATGTCTTCTTGTTTTTCTTTCTTTTAACATGGTATCCAGAGCCTAACGAGAGATCCGTCCTATTCCATGTTTTTTCAGTGAGTCACTACTCACTGTATAAAATTTTTCCCTCACTTTCCTCCTCTCTTCTGAGCTGTTAGATGACAAAAACTACTCATATTGGGCCTTTAATATTGAAATTTGGCTTATTGGGCTCGGCTATAAGAACCACCTCACACAATCCAAAACTGAAATCCCAAAAACTGACCAACCACGGTGGAGGAAAATTGATGCTCAACTATTTACAATTATTCAGAACACTATTGCCCCATCCCATCGTGATTGCTTCCGTGGTCAAAAATCCTGTAAGGGAGTTTGGGACCATGCCAACAATATTCGACGACTCTATCAAATTCGTGAGGACCTTATGACCACTTTTTACTCTCAAAAGTTTCAGGGCTCTATAACTACTTATGTGGGTAAAGTGACTAATCTCTTGTGTGAACTCAATGAGATGCTTCCTATTGGTGCTACTCCTGAGGCTGAGCTTGAGAACCGTAAGAAATTACTTTTGTCCTTTGCCTTATATGGCCTACCTATTGAGTATTCCTCTACTCATGATCAGATTTTAGGTTTCCCCACAGAGGTTACTTTGGATGGTGCCTTGGCCACTCTCCTTTGGGTTAACATTCATGGCCCTATCTCTCCCTGCATGCCTCCCTCTGCTGCTTCGACTATTTCTCATCTTGATTCTTCTGCTTTGCTTTCACGCAATAGCGACTCTGTACCTCGAAGATGGGGTAAGCCACGTCCTCATTGTGATCACCGTCATAAAGCAGGCCACACCATTGATAAGTGCTGGAAACTCCATGGTCTCCCTCCTCACACCGCTCAGGTTACTCAGGTTACTCAGCTACCTCCTTCACTGTCTTCTGATCCTCCGCTGCTGCCAGATCCGTCTCCATCGCCCTCCTACAATGACTTCCTGAATTGGCATAAAAAACATCAAGTCTCTGGTTCTACTGCTGCTGTTGCACTCACTGGTAATTCTTTCGTTGGCATCTCTCATTCTTTGGGTCCTTGGGTCCTTGATTCAGGGGCCACCGATCATATTACTGGTAATAAATCTCTTTTCTCTTCTATCTCTACCACTGGTTACTGACCTTATGTTACTATGGCCAATGGTTCCCAAACACAATCCTAAGGTATTGGTATTGTCCATCCCCTCCCTTCTATTTCCATTGATAATGTGTTATTTCTTCCTGGTGCCCCATTTAATTTGTTATCCATTAGTCAGCTTACTCGTACTCGTGATTGTGTCATCTCTTTTATTAAAGATTCAGTTTCTTTGCAGGGTCGGACAACAAGGAAGATGATTGGCTTAAGATGTGAGTCTCACGGCCTTTATCAACTTAACAGACCATCCTTTGTTAGTTCGGCTTCTACATCCCCTCTTCTCATTCATGCTCAATTAGGACATCCCGGTGTCGATGCTTTTAAGAAATTAGTCCCTCATTTTTCTAATTTAGAATCTTTGTCATATGAGTCTTGTCAGTTAGGTAAGCATACCCGTACCTTATTTCCTACTCGCATAAATAATCGGGCCCGTCCCCTTTTGCTTTGGTTCATTCGGATGTTTAGGGTCCTAGTCGTATTGTGTCTTCTTTAGGATCTAGGTATTTTGTCACCTTTATTGATAAAAGATCTAGGTATTTACCATTGTACTTGGATATATTTAATGAAAGATCATTCTGAGTTATTCATTATTTTTTCAGTCTTTTTTTAATTAAATAAAAACTCAATTTGGGATTTCCATTCATACCTTACAAAGTGATAATGCACGTGAATACTTGTCTAACTCATTTTAGACTTTTATGGCATCTCACGATCTGTTGCATCAAACCTCTTGTCCTTATACCCCCCAACAGAATGGGGTTGCTGAACGTAAAAATAGACATCTTCTAGAAACCACTCAGACTCTTCTTCTTCATTCTAATGTTCCTCTTCAATTTTGGGGTGATGTCATCCTTACCGCATGCTATCTCATCAACCGTATGCCTTCCTCTGTTCTTCAAGGTAAAATTCCTCATCAAGTCTTATATCCACATCGTCCTCTTCACTCTTTACCTCCTCGCGTCTTTGGTTCTACTTGTTTCTCTCATGTCCTTGGTCATGGCATTGATAAATTATCTGCTAGATCTCATAAATGTGTTTTTGTTGGGTATCCTCATACCCAGAAAGGATACAAGTACTACTCTCCTTCTCTTCACAGGTATTTTATCTCTGTAGATGTTACATTCTTTGAAGATGTTCCTTTCTTTAAGTCTGAAACATCTCCACCAGAGCCTCATCTTCCTATGACTATACCTAATGTCCTATTTTCTCCTCCTGAGGAGTCTCCTCCCTCTCTAGATCCTTTTCCTCCTCCTCCTTTGCAGGTCTATCAACATCGTCCTCGTTCTCTACCACCACAGCCTATCACCAATCAGATTGTAGACTCACATCCTGGGCTTACTCATCCGACCTCTTCTCTGATCCCGCCTCCTGAGTCAGATCTTCCTATTGCCTTACGCAAAGTTATTCATTCTACTCGTAATCCTTCTCCTCACTATACTGTTTTGAGTTATCATCGTATCTCTCCATCCTATTACTCTTGTCTTTCTTCTTTGTCCTCTATTTCTATTCCTAAGAATGCAGGAGATGCCTTTACTCATCCAGGATGGAAACAAGCTATGATGGATGAAATGTGTGCCTTACAAAGTAGTGAAACTTGGGATCTTGTTCCTCTACCACCAGGGAAGTCTGTTGTTGGTTGTCGTTGGGTGTACATGTTGAAGGTTGGCCCGGATAGATCAGTTGACCGCCTCAAAGTCCGCCTTGTCTCCAAAGGTTATACTCAAATCTACGGCTTAGATTATGGAGATACATTCTCCCCTGTTGCCAAAATGCCTTCAGTACATCTCTTCCTCTCTATTGCCACCATTAGTCACTGGCCTTTATACCAGTCGGACATCAAAAATGCTTTCCTTCATGGTGACTTCCTTGAAGAGGTTTACATAGAGCAACCTCCCTATTTTGTTGCTCAGGGGGAGTCTTCTAGACTAGTTTGTCGCTTGCGAAAATCTCTATATGGCCTTAAACAGTCTCCTAGGGCATGGTTTGGCAGGTTCAGTACTGTGATTCAAGAGTTTGGCATGATCAGGAGTGAAGCAGATCACTCTGTCTTCTGTCGTCATTCAGTTGCTAGTTGTATTTACTTAGTGGTATATGTGGATGACATTGTTATTACTGGCAGTGATCACCTTGGTATTACACAGGTAAAGCAACATCTCTTCAAGCACTTTCAGACGAAGGACCTTGGCAAACTTAAATATTTCTTGGGGATAAAGGTAGCGCAATCCAAAAATAGAATCGTTATATCCCAAAGAAAGTATGCAATGGATATTTTGGAAGAAACAACGATTTTAAACTCCAAATCAGTTGACACTCCCATGGATCCGAATGTCAAGCTCCTACCAAATCAGAGGGAGCCCCTTCCGGATCCTGAGAGATACAGACGTTTAGTTGGCAAGTTGAACTATCTCATTGTCACTCGCCCAGATATTTCATTTGTAGTTAGTGTGGTTAGTCAGTTCCTAAACTATCCTTGTAAGGAACATTGGGATGTAGTGACTCATATTGTTCGATATGTCAAGAAAGATCCTAGAAAAGGCCTGTTATATGAAGATAAACGACACACTCGAGTTGTGGGATACTCTGATGCTGATTGGGTCGGCTCTCCTATTGATAGAAGGTCCACTTCCAGATATTGCATTTTTGTCAGAGGTAATCTTATCTCTTGGAAGAGAAAAAAGCGGAATGTTATAGCCAAGTCCAGTGCAGAGGCAGAATACCGTGCTATGGCTTTAGCCACTCAAGAACTCATATGGCTCAAACAATTGCTTCAAGAACTTCAATTTGGAGAGGTTTCACAGATGACATTTATCTGTGATAAATAGACCGCTATGCATATTTCCTCAAATCCAGTTTTCCATGAGAGGATAAAGCACATTGAAGTTGACTGTCATTTTGTTAGAGAAAAAGTCTTATCTGGTGAAATATCCACTAGCTTTGTTAATTCTAATGATCAGTTAGCGGATGTTTTTACTAAGTCTCTAAGGGGCCCTCGGATTGACTATATATGTAACAAGTTTGGTGCATATGATTTATATGCTCCAACTTAAGGGGGAGTGTTAGAATGATGTAAATATAGTAAGATATATTTTAGGATTTAATATATCAATCATATCTTTAATTGTATATTCTGTATTTATGTACAAAATCCCAATAAATACAATAGCTCTGGGTGATCACAAAACACGCAGAATTCATATGTCTTCTTGTTTTTCTCTCTTTTAACAACACCCTATCAGTATGCAGAAATTATGCAGATTTTGAAAGAGAGATGGACTTCTCACACACCTAAACCTATGCAAATGATATTGGAATGCTACCAACATTTGACACAAGTTATAATACATCATTTGTGACGTGTGGCCACCAGCCGCACTTAAAAATTCATAGAAACGACGAACTTATGCGCCTAAACACATTTAGCTCATTTCAAGGCATTTAGAGGAAACATGGAGGTTTCTTTCCTACAAAATTGAACCATTCCCTCTTCCACAAGTCACAATGGACATATTTAGACTATTGAATTCATTACATCATTTTAGAACCTCCTACATCATAATTTGACCATGTTAGTTCCTAGCTCATGGATAAGATAACCATAGGAAACTTCAAATATGCATCACATAAGGATATCATTCATAATTCTCATCATACATTCACCAATTTGAGCAAAGTTCATGCATCATAGTATCATACATCACCAAGGTCACAACCGAAAATTAGGCATATACATAAGTTCCAATTTTCACTCATGACCTACAAAATCAATATACATCATTCCAACCACAATGAGCATAAGCTCCTATCATGGACTACACAAAATTAACAGATTGCTGGCCAAGGCACTTCCTATACATCTATTTACCTCCTTCACAAAATGTACTTCAAAAGATTTCACTCCTTCAATGAGTGACGTGCATCACAAATCTAAAAAGTAGACAACATGGGAGAGTGAGTCATGTATTCCAAAGGAATGAATATAAATACCATGTGATTATGTACATATGCATCAAAACATGTTACACATATCATTCATCATCTCATTCATCATCATAATACTATCATACATATATCACAATGACATTATAGATTAGGCAAAGTATACAAGCATACACATAATCAAGTCTTTCAACAATTTAGGCTACTACGCACCTCATCATTTTACTCATTTTATCTTTTGGTATCCACATCTTTTATGTTGTCTTAATACTTTCTCTTATCCACAATACAACCATCATCATATTTCATCACTTTTGGCATACTTTCTATCTATATGCAAATGCTCTTAAGCTAAAGCATATGCACAACGGATTATTTCAACAATTGCAGATCTGACTGTGGGAATATAAACACCAATTATGGGATTCAAGTATGATCATCTAACCATACCCCTACTGCAGTAGTAAAATATGTACACTTATCCTCAAATTGTATGCATTTTACCAATCTTTTATTGGTACCAAACTGCATCGCCTATTTCTAGCATCGGTCGTTTTCACCATGACCGCGGTAAATAACATAATCAATATATGGTGTTGCGGGCCGGCCATGACTCATATCATGGCGGCTGTGATCTAAAGGACCACCGGGGTCACCTGTTCATCAAGAGCCACCCCCCACAAGGGTCGGCCACATGTAGCTCCCCGTAGCAATACGTGGGCGGCTTCGTGACTTACACACTGAGTCATAGGGGAAAATAAAATTTACTCGTGCACTGAGCCACCCTCCTACTAGGTCGGCCGAGGGAACTCCCTTAATATTCTAACATCGACGGCTATGCAGTATGCCATGGATGCAAATGCCAATCATATGCATTTTCTCACTCTATGCATCCTATCCATGCCACTCATCAATCATCATCATCATCATCACCAACATCACCAAAAGGTTATTAGTGGATTTATTATTGTTGGTTATTATCATTAGTTTAAATTTTCATGTGGCATACTCAATAAGTCTCAGCAACATAATTCAATTCCATCATCAATCACAACAACATCAATCTATCACCATCAATCAAGGTATGCTATTTATTCACACCCATTCTCAATTAAACATCAACTACACTCATTCACATTCATGGTGGATATAACACAATTATCATATTCAAGGCTTACACTTGCCAAATAATTCACACCACTATATAGCACACCATATCTATTCTAATTGCACAAAGCATGTTGCCAAACATTATCACTAACATCATATACACAATACAAATTTCCATAACATCAAAAGCAAGGCAAACATGCAAGTTGTCACAAATGACAATCAAATACTATTCAATTCATGCAATTAGAATATAAAGATTCCTCTCCTACCTCAAGAGAAGAATTCTGATTGATACGACGTACCCGCCTCGTCGTTCGGAATGGATCCTACATTAATATTCACAAAGAATCAAAATCAATCAACCATTTAAGACACAACAACTTTAATTAACCATTATTATATCTACAATTTTATAACATGTACAAGACATGTTATAGATATCATTCCATAATTTTTTAGGCTTTGGGAATTCCTTCCCATCAAGCCACATTCATTATATCTAAGGCCACAAACAACCATAGCCCAACATTCCTAAAATTAATCCATTTACTAACATTCATGTTCTCAAAATTATACATTTCCCCTCAAAATGCATTATCCACTTCACATTTGCCATTTTCCCCAAATCTTAAAAGTTAGGGTTTCCACCAAAACCCAACCACATTCATTTAATGCATCATAACTCTCATCTCCTTCCAACCCTACCTTCATCTACCATTTTTATTTCATTCAAATCTTACATTTATGACAACCCACTCTAGGGTTTCCATATTTAAGGCCTCCATTAAATACCCCATTCACCTACATTACTCCCCCAAGCTATAATAACCCATAACCAATGCATTAACCCATCCAAAAATGATGAGAGAAGCTTACCTCACCCAAAAATGAAAATGGGTTCCAAGAGGGGGAGAGGGGCTGCAAAAATGGAGAAGAGAGCAAGACTTCAAGCTTGATGATTTCCCTCAAGCTCAAACCAAACAAAAATCATGGACGAAGAAGGAGACACCACTTAGTCTTGGGTTTTTGGAGAGGAAGTAATGAACAGAATAGAGTAGGAGAAGAAGAAGAGTGTGTTGCTAAATACACTCAGCAAACCAACGAAAATGATAAAGGAAAAGAAGGCTTTTGGCTTTATTTTTAATCCTCTCATTAAAAGATTCATCATTTTATGATAAACAGGATCTATGCTTGGGCTCAATACTTTATCTAAAAATTATTCCAAATACATATTTGGACTCCCAATAATACTCTCAACAGCCATGACCAATATCATCCCAATCGGAGATACTTGGTCTGACACCCATATTTTAATCGGGTCAGTTTTCTGTAACATCCCGATTTAATAATCAATTGCCAAATGAAAATAAATCATTGAAATAATAATTGCAAGGTGGGAAAATTATTTATTAATTATAATTAACTTAATTAACTCAACTTAAGAAATAATGACTGGTTAAGAGTGATTAATTATTAATTGCTGGCTGATTGTGATTGGTGTACTGCTTCACGCTTTCCCACCCCACTTTCCCTTCTCTCCGTGCATGCGTATATGGGCTACTGGGCCACCCTATCATTCATGTTTCCCTTCAGACTTCTCTCCTTTCTGTCCTCTCTTCTCTTCTTCTTCTCCGCTCTTCATTCTTCTTCTCTTCTTCTTCATTCTTCCCTGCTCTCTATTTCCATAAGCTCGCGACAGTGGTGGCCGAGGATCGAAGTCCTTCTTCTTGACTCGACGAGCCAGAGAGGGCGAGGGTGTGCATTTCTCCCTGCATGCAACCAGTCTTCTTCCCCATGGTTCCTTCGTCGACTTTCCTCTTTCTCCCTCTCCTTGCTCGAGGCTGCCGAGTCTCAGTGAAGATCTGCACCATGAAGAGCTTTAAGGAGGTTGAAGCGTTCACCAGCGTTGTGATTGGAGCTGCTCAAGAGAGCGAGTAGAGAACTGGGCGTCTCAGAAGCTTGGAAATCCCCACTGGACCGAGTGGAAGGTCAATGTGGTGCCCTGGAGGCTTAGGCCTCCCCACTAATCGTGCATGCAGAATTATTTAAGAGTGGGAGTGGCTCGGAGTTCCTCCAAAGCCAAGTGTAATGGTGGATGACTGATGCAGGGTCGTTCTATCGAGAATGAGTGAATGGGCTAAGCGGAGCAACCGATTGGAGCTGTAAGCCCTTGGAGCCTTTGGAATTTTCATCCCAGGTAGGGGGCACTCTGCATGTCCAATGCATGGTTTCTGGACGGTCCGAGCGAACGTATTACCTTATGTGTTTGTATGATTATGATTCTGTGAGGTGTTTGACTGTTGATCATTGGATATCGTATGTGTGTGTGTTAGTAGAGTCCTGTTAATTATTTCGTACTCATATGCATGCGTTCAGAATGTGTTGTTTACTATATGTTATACATGCTGCTGAGTGGAGTCTGGATGAATGATGATTATTACCTGTATGGTGTATGACCATTGCTGTCCAAGAGACGTATGATGACGTTGGTGATGTTGTGGAGTTAATGTATGAATTGCATGTTAATTGTAATGTGAATATCAAGCACATTGTGTGGTCTATTGTTGACTTCCGGGTGGATACGATATGAATTGCTTAAGATGAACTTGATGAGTGTGGATGACTGCCGTGACATGCATAAGGTTGCATTTATGGATAGAGGGTGACCCGTGGAAGGTCAGGAACCCAATGAGATGATTTCCAGCTACAGACCCTTGGCTAGATTCTGAGAGGACCCGTGGTAGCCGTGGGAGCTAGAGTTAAGTCTCGAGACGTCCTTGGGAGACCGGTACCACACGGTAAGGGCTATCGGACGAGGGGCCAGAAAAGGGATCTGCAACATGTTCCTTAAAATCTGAGAATGCTATTAATGAATTCCGACTGGATTTGTGTGTGTGTTTGACGCTAAGGCTAAGTATTATTGATGTTATTGTTAAGGGGTATGTTGTTGTGAATAGTAGGAGTTAGATAACCATAAATGACTTGAGTAATCCGACTAGTGACTTGTGTAGATGCTTTATTAAATGTTAGTAAATGCTAGTATTGATTAAGATAGATAGAGTATGTTGAAAGGGAATGCGTATGCTAATCCGAGCCAATAACTGTCATTGTATATGTGAAAGCTCACCCCCCTACACCATTTTTTAGTATGTGCAGGTCGGACCCGGAAGTGCTGGCAGGGCCTCAAGTCCGAATGTGGTGTACTCCGACTGTTGAGTGCTTATATTGTATTCACTATGTTAGTCAGTGTAGCCTTGGCCGGCTCTTATGTAAAATAACGATTAAACATATTTATTTATAAAGATTGACTAGGAGAAATATAGATATGGGTTACTTGTATGGAATTGTAAGTATTGGTAAATATATACATGTTAAGACAATGGGTATTCCGAGTGTATGATTATGTATACACCTGCATTGTATATTGGGTTACTTGTGTTTGGGCTTTTCCGAGTGGGGGATACTTAAAAGGATTCTGAGAGAAACCCTTTAATGAATTCTGAGTGAATGTTATATATAATCCGAGTGATTAAGGAATAGTATTCCGAGTGGTTAGGATTAGAATAAGTCCGAGTGAGGATTTGCCTAATGAGTCCCCGAGCGAATAAGTTGTCGCGTGCCGAGTGAATTAGCTATCATTTTCCGAGTGAATGAGTTGTAGGATAACTCTGGATTCCGAGCGTCTAGATAAGCCGAGTGTGGTCTCTTACTTCAGTGAACAAGGTGCTCGCTCCAGCGAGTGTGGACTTGGGAAGATTCTTTGTATTGGCATCGCTTAAGCGAATCGTGCCTCGCCCGAGCGACTGGAGTTGCTTCGCTCAAGCATGTGGGAGCTCGCTTAAGCGAGTGGATACTGGTGTTGGGCTTCGCTTGAACATCTCTTCCTTCTTCCGCTGTTGCATTGTCATGTGTCGCTCAAGCAACGTTGAACCTCGCTTGAGCGGAGGGGGTACTGATTGGACCGGTTTAAGCTGCTGTGCTCCGCTGATTACCGAATGGGTGCCTTGTACTTCTTGCCTTTCGTCCTATTTGTTACCCGGTGGTTTTATGGTTTGAGGGGTTTATTTAATTTTGAAAAAACTTTCCCTGTTTTAGGTTTTAATTATTTATTAAATTTAGGGTGTTACATTTTGGTATCAGAGCAGACCAAAAGGTCTAAGGCCAAGGTATGCTTACCGAGTGTAAGCGGTTGTATGCGGTATGACCGAGTGGTCATCATTATTGTGATATCGATTTGAGGATAGGGGGTCATTTCCTCCTGATCCGATTGATTGTATGCCCTGATTTAATTGGTATTGTATGTGTTTGATGATTTGGTATATGTTTGACTATGAATGGTGTGGTTGTATGCCTGTGCCTTGTTGAGGAATTTGAACGTGTGATGAATGAATAGTATATGATTCTCAGTATAAGGGATATGTTACAGTTCCTAAGTCAAAAATCTGGGTGTTTAATAACTAAGTAAAGGTGAGATCAGGGTATATGTTAAAATGGGGGTTGTGTCTCAGTGGTTATTGAAGAAACCAAGTGAGTGATGGACTAGATGTTGGGCCAATAGGTGTAGTGACCCAGTTGATTAGGCATGATCATGAACGAATGAAGGTGAAATAGAATATCTGTTTGACTTGGATACCGTCTCGGTTTTGGTGTATGAAGACCGAGTGAATGGTATTAGACCTTATAATATTTGAATATTAGGAGGTACCCATCAGGGGATACTAGATAAATAGTGACTCCTTAGGAATCCTAAGCCTAATAATTTATTAACGTTATGTGCTGTTGAACCCGAGTAAAGCAATTGCGTAGTAATTCATTGAGGCTTGAATTACCATTGTGTGATGATTAGGAACCGGGTGTTTGTCCAGTTCCGTGTGATGTGTTATGTGTGAGATGTGTTGGTAACTGTACTATGGTTGAGTAGCTGTGCATGCAACTCCTGGATTTGTGGTATTTGTGAACTGTTTAGTGATTGTGTGACTCCGTTCCCGAGTGCATGAATGGTGTTACTGCTATGATGACCACTGTTATGAATAATAATGATAAAATGCATTGGATGCATGTGTTGATATTGAATGCCGAGTGCATTGGCGTTGGACGCCGGGTGAATAAGACTATATTCATCTGATTCACCTCTGGAAATGCTTGGAGCATATAGCATAGGCGCTTAATACCGATCGGCAATCAGATGAATATGTGTTGAAAGTCCTCGGGTTGGACTTGAGGCAATGCCGAGTGCACTATAAAAAGACCCTGAGTTGGACTTGGGGCAGTGCCAAGTGCACTAAGCGTTGGACGCTTAAAGACCTTGGGTTGAACTCAAGGCAAGCTTACCGAGTTGGACTCGGGGCTGCCCGTAACACTCCCGTTGTTGCTTGGAGCAATTGCGTTACGTGTGAGGGCAAACGGTTTGGTACCTGTAAAACGGTCGAATCAGCTTGGAGCTAAGGAAAGGCTTGGAGCCTATGTTACAACAATAAAAATGGGTAACCGGATCCGGGTGAAAAGAATGTGTGCACACTATAATGGTTGTTGAGCTCAATATGAATTACATGAATATGTGGAATGTTATTTAGAATAACATGATTGAATAGAATCCGATTGAATGAATGTATGTATATTAATGTTATGGTTGGGTGCGATATGATGTTGTGGCTGTAATGCATGCTGTGGTGAATGATATGAATTATATGGCCGAGTGTGAATTTGATATTCCGATTGGATGACTGAATATATATATGTGTTGATGCTGTCGCTGAGTGCAAAGTGAGCCTATGGCTGTGATTATATGGGATTATAAATAATGTAAGTGATATAGCCGAGAGCTGGCTGGATAGATTCTGATTGAATGATGCTTGAATGTGTTCTGGTTGAATGATAGCGTGTATGTATTGAATGTTGGTACACACGTATACGTATATATATATATATATATATATGATACTGTATGGTTTAAGGTGGATAAGATCTAAGGAAGAAGTAATTACGCGGTAATGGGCGGAAACCGACTATTATTATACCATTTTGGGGTGATAGTAACTACTACTTGACGATTGTCATCAGGAGAATTGTGCTAACTTATGAGTAATAAGGAGATGTATGATTTTTGTGTGAGTCGGAAGTCTATAGCCATTATACTGTTTTACAGTAGTGGTAAATTATATTTCATGATTGTTGCTGTGTGACATGCCCTACGTGGTGCATCATGATAATGTTGATGTGAATATGTGCTTATATATGCATGTGAATTGCCATTAATTCTTGTGAGTAAGTATTAGCTGAGTGAGTTGGTCGGTGTGTGTGAGAACGTTGTTAGGGAGACTAACATGGTTTGCATGGATTTGAATGATTTGAACGAACCCCGACTAGATGATGACGTACGAGTGAGTTCTGACTGAATGAATATGTATGTACCGATACTGTTACCGAGTGTAATGTGGTGTTATAATTGAGAATGTACGTTATTGTGCAACTCCCGATTGGATATAATGTTGTGAATGAAATCCTTAATGTAGTTTGGAATTGATTTGAGTAAGTTCGATCAGATGAACATATATATATATTGATGCTATTGTTGAGTGCAATGTGTGGTTATGGTTATGGTGCATGCTATAGTGAATAATAATATAGCCATGAATAATTGTTATGAAATCCGACTGAGTGGCTGTATGTGTATTAGTGTCGTTGCAGAGATTATGGTGTGTTATGACAACATATGTGATTGTGAATTACTTAATCCTGACTGAATTGCATGAAGCCGAATGAGTGATGTCATTATATAGCTGAGAATTGAGAATTTAATCCGAGCCATGATTTTGTGATGAATAAGATTTAGAGGAAATATTTACTCGGTGTTGGCTAGAAGCCGATTGTTGTATTGCCGTCATCCAGTTTTATAGAAGTGATAAATAATTTTCATGCTCGTTGTTGCGTGATGTACCTTATATGATGCATAGTGTTGATGTAGATGTATTGCTTCTAATGTGTATGTGAACTGCCATTAATTACCGTGTGAATTAGTATTAGTTGAGTGAATCAGGTCAGTGTGAGTCATGCTGTCCTGAGATGACTCGTCATGCCATAGGCATTGTGGCAGCGTACACATTGCAGTGACTGTGTAATTGTTGTAACCCTATAGGAATGAGACGTCATCCTATAAGTTGGATGCAACAATTCGTAAGTCGAGCAGGCGAAGTTGTAGCTGCTTATGGTAACGGTGAGTCTTTCAGGCTGCCCCGAGTGAGGAGGGGAGTTGTATTAAGTAGATCATAAGTAGCTATGTATCAAAATGAGGACTGCTTAACCTTGATATGTTGCCTCCAAGAGGATTAGAGGTTGTTGGGTATGGAATGGCTACTAAAGGGATGACTAGTTATTGAAATAAGGAGGGTGATCAAATTTGCCACTAAAATTTGAGTTTTATAAGTTAGCCGAGTGGTACTGTAGGTTTAATAAGAGGACCAGGATCTTGAGCCAGGCTAAACTGTGAGGCGGGGAGTTGCTCGGGAAAGGTTAGTATATTCCGAGTGTGTAAAAGTGGAGACAATTCCAAGTGAAGTCCTTGTGAGGAAGAACTGCCGAGTGGAAATTATGGTGTTCCGAGTAGAACCTCATGGAAGGGATCACTACTAAGTTAAGGGAATAGTGTCCGAGTGTAACATTCCTGAAAGGGTAAGATTCGAGTGATGTGACTCGGAGTGTATCACTTCCGAGTAGAATGGTACTGTGTGAAACAACTCTGGGTAGAAAGATAACGAGTGTAGAATTCCTAATACCCATGTGATGTCCAACCGAGTGACCTTCCAGGAGAAGAGTCCCTCTGGTCGGGAAAATTAGACTTCAAGTGAGTCAGTTTCCAAGTGAATGGTCTCCGAGGGGAATAGATATCTGAGAAAAGGATTTAATTGAAGTCGTACTCAGGTCAGTGCTTGAGACTGCTGAGCTTGAACTCAGTTTTGATTTCGTTATAAACTTGAATTTCGAGTGAATCTTTGCAAGTGGAGAGGTTCCAGGTGAGGATTTCCTTTAAAACCCTGAGGGATATTTGAATGAGAAGTCCGAGTGACGTTCTCAGAGTGTAGGCATGGAAGTAGCCGAAGGCATGGGTGGGAACCTAAGATTTCCGAATCGAGCGTGGTGCCTGTGCGAGGTAAACCCGGGCAAATTGTGCTGATTGAAGCACATGGAAACTCTTTTGAGTGTTCATTTTGGTGTAAGGAAGAAATTTTGTGGTCAGATTTTAAAAACCCGAGGGTTCAATCCGAGAGGAATCGGTTGGGAGTGAGTGTTTTTGGGAGTCGGTGACGTTGTTTGCCGATTAGATTATTCCCGACTGGTTGATTAACCTCCATAATGTGTCTCATGTGATACAATTTTGAGTCTGTACTCTGTATAAGTTTACGGTTGTGCCGAGTGACTCATTTGAGTCGGGGAACCCGATGGTGTGAATACACCGATTGGTGTTGAGAGTATAGGGCCGAGCGGCCAAGAAATTAGGAAGTACCACTTCTTATGATGAATTGGCTGAGTTAAATGAGGGAAATTGTACGTTTCAGAAACCGAATCCCCAAATATATTGAATTTTATGATGAGGTTGTAATCAGGCAGGACCTGACTTTTGTGTTTTACCGACTGAAATTATGGGGCGGTCGGTAAAATGCTTGAGAATTGAAGCCTTGCCGAGTGAAATTGTGAACCGGTCGGTGAATACTTGTGGAAGCACAGTCGTGTAGGTAATTGAGTCAGCAATTTTCTGAGTTATTTATTTAAGGTAACTTACCGATCGAATTTCGAGGACGAAATTCTTTTGAGAGGGGGAGAACTGTAACATCCCAATTTAATAATCAATTGCCGAATGAAAATAAATCATTGAAATAATAATTGCAAGGTGGGAAAATTATTTATTAATTATAATTAACTTAATTAACTCAACTTAAGAAATAATGACTGGTTAAGAGTGATTAATTATTAATTGCTGGCTGATTGTGATTGGTGTACTGCTTCACGCTTTCCCACCCCACTTTCCCTTCTCTCCATGCATGCGTATATGGGCTACTGGGCCACCCTATCATTCTTGTTTCCCTTCAGACTTCTCTCCTTTCTGTCCTCTCTTCTCTTCTTCTTCTCCGCTCTTCATTCTTCTTCTCTTCTTCTCCTTTCTTCTCTGCTCTCTATTTCCGTAAGCTTGCGACAGTGGTGGCCGAGGATCGGAGTCCTCCTTCTTGACTCGACGAGCCAGAGAGGGCGAGGGTGTGCATTTCTCCCTGCATGCAACCAGTCTTCTTCCCCACGGTTCCTTCGTTGACTTTCCTCTTTCTCCCTCTCCTTGCTCGAGGCTGCCGAGTCTCAGTGAAGATCTGCACCACGAAGAGCTTCAAGGAGGTTGGAGCGTTCACCAATGTTGTGATTGGAGCTGCTCAAGAGAGCAAGCAGAGAACTGGGCGTCTCAAAAGCTTGGAAATCCCCACTGGACCGAGTGGAAGGTCAATGTGGTGCCTTGGAGGCTTGGGCCTCCCCGCTAATCTTGCACACAGAACTATTTAAGAGTGGGAGTGGCTCAGAGTTCCTACAAAGCCAAGTGTAATGGTGGATGACTGATGCAGGGTCGTTCTATCGAGAACGAGTGAATGGGCTGAGCGGAGCAACCGATTGGAGCTGCAAGCCCTTGGAGCCTTTGGAATTTTCATCCCAGGTAGGGGGCGCTCTGCATGTCCAATGCATGGTTTCTGGACGGTCCGAGCGAACGTATTACCGTATGTGTTTGTATGATTATGATTCTGTGAGATATTTGACTGTTGATCATTGGATATCGTATATGTGTGTGTTAGTAGAGTCCTGTTAATTATTTCATACTCATATGCATGCGTTCAGAATGTGTTGTTTACTATATGTTGTACATGCTGCTGAGTGGAGTCTGGATGAATGATGATTATTACCTGTGTGGTGTATGACCATTGCTGTCCAAGAGACGTATGATGACATTGGTGATGTTGTGGAGTTAATGTATGAATTGCATGTTAATTGTAATGTGAATATCAAGCACATTGTGTGGTCTATTGTTGACTTCCGGGTCGATACGATATGAATTGCTTAAGATGAACTTGCTGAGTGTGGATGACTGCCGTGACATGCATGAGGTTGCATTTATGGATAGAGGGTGACCCGTGGAAGGTCAGGAACCCAATGAGATGATTTCCAGCTACAGACCCTTGGCTAGATTCTAAGAGGAGCCGTGGTAGCCGTGGGAGCTAGAGTTAAGTCTCGAGACGTCCTTGGGAGACCGGTACCACACGGTAAGGGCTATCGGACGAGGGGCCAGAAAAGAGATCTGCAACATGTTCCTTAAAATCTGAGAATGCTATTAATGAATTCCGACTAGATTTGAGTGTGTGTTTGACGCTAAGGCTAAGTATTATTGATGTTATTGTTAAGGGGTATGTTGTTGTGAATAGTAGGAGTTAGATAACCATAAATGACTTGAGTAATCCGACTAGTGACTTGTGTAGATGCTTTATTAAATGTTAGTAAATGCTAGTATTGATTAAGATAGATAGAGTATGTTGAAAGGGAATCTGTATGCTAATCCGAGCCAATAACTGTCATTGTATATGTGAAAGCTCACCCCCTTACACCATTTTTCAGTATGTGCAGGTCGGACCCGGAAGTGCTGGCAGGGCCTCAAGTCCGAATGTGGTGTACTCCGACTGTTGAGTGCTTATATTGTATTCACTATGTTAGTCAGTGTAGCCTTGGCCGGCTCTTATGTAAAATAACGATTAAACATATTTATTTATAAAGATTGACTAGGAGAAATATAGATATGGGTTACTTGTATGGAATTGTAAGTATTAGTAAATATATACATGTTAAGACAATGGGTATTCCGAGTGTATGATTATGTATATACCTGCGTTGTATATTGGGTGACTTGTGTTTGGGCTTTTCCGAGTGGGGGATACTTAAAAGGATTCTGAGAGAAACCCTTTAATGAATTCTGAGTGAATGTTATATATAATCCGAGTGATTAAGGAATAGTATTCTGAGTGGTTAGGATTAGAATAAGTCCGAGTGAGGATTTGCCTAATGAGTCCCCGAGTGAATAAGTTGTCGCGTGCCAAGTGAATTAGCTATCATTTTCTGAGTGAATGAGTTGTAGGATAACTCTGGATTCCGAGCATCTAGATAAGCCGAGTGTGGTCTCTCACTTCAGTGAACAAGGTGCTCACTCCAGCGAGTGTGGACTTGGGAAGATTCTTTGTGTTGGCATCGCTTAAGCGAATCGTGCCTCGCCCGAGCGACTGGAGTTGCTTCGCTCAAGCATGTGGGAGCTCGCTTAAGCGAGTGGATGCTGGTGTTGGGCTTCGCTTGAACATCTCTTCCTTCTTCCGTTGTTGCATTGTCATGTGTCGCTCAAGCAACGTTGAACCTCGCTTGAGCGAAGGGGGTACTGATTGGACCAGTTTAAGCTGCTGTGCTCCGCTGATTACCGAATGGGTGCCTTGTACTTCTTGCCTTCCGTCCTATTTGTTACCCGGTGGTTTTATGGTTTGAGGGGTTTATTTAATTTTGAAAAAACTTTCCCTGTTTTAGGTTTTAATTATTTATTAAATTTAGGGTGTTACATTTTCAGCTTATTCGTACCCAATAAATTACTAACAATCCCCAAAAATCTTAATTTAATTAATTCCAATTTTTTGAGATATTAAATAATCCACATTCCATTATTTAATATATATTTCCTTAATTAATTCTCTATTTTAAAATTTGGGATGTTACAATGCCAGCGACTATGCTATAGGAGCAGTTCTTAGTCAAAGGAAGTCGAATGTCATATACTACGCTAGTAAAGTTCTTAATGAAGCGCAAATAAATTATGCTACAAAAAAAACTTTTAGCGGTGGTGTATGGTTTAGAAAAATTTCAACCTTATTTGATTGGATCTACTATTATTGTTTATACTAACCATGCAGATTTGAAATATTTATTGAATAAACCTAACTCGAAGCCCATATTGCTTCAATGGATTTTATTATTACAGGAATTTGATTTGATTATCAAAGATAAGAAAGGAAGCGAGAATTTCATTGCAGATCATCTTTCTAAACTTTCCAACAAGGCAGTTACAAATGCTCAACCTGAAGTAGATGATGCTTTTCCTGATGAAAAAATTGTTGTTGGTTACAGAGAGACCATGGTTTATGGATATTATAAATTTTAAGACAGCATGAATCATGCCTAATGACCTCACCTGGCACCAGAACAAGAAAATCTTGAAGGAAGCTCAATATCCATATTTGTTTAAGATTAGATCAGACAATTTCTTGTGAAGATGTGTATCTTAGGAAGAAGCAAGGAGCATCCTATTGCATTGTCATAATTCAGCATATGGAGGCCACTTCAACAGAGAAAGAACTACAGCTAAAGTTTTACAATCTGGTTTTTATTGGCCTTCATTGTTCAAGGATGCCTATATTCATGCTTAATCATGTAATAGTTGTCAGAGAATAGGTGGAATTTCAAGGAGAAATAAAATGCCTCTGAATACTATCCTAGAGGTTGAGGTGTTCGATTGCTAGGGGATTGATTTTATAGGACCATTACCCATTTCATTTGCTAAAGAATATATTTTGGTTGCTATGGATTATGTATCAAAATAGGTGGAAGCTACTGCTAGTCCTAAAGCTGATGCTAAAACAGTGATCAAGTTCTTGAAAAAGAATCTTTTACAGGTTTGGCACACCTGGGGTGTTGATAAGTGAGAGGTTCTCACTTTTGTAATGCTCAGTTGCAAAAATGTTTGGAGCATTATGGAGTCAAACACAAAGTGACATCTCCTTATCATCCACAAGTAAATGGGAAAGTAGAGGTTTTAAACTGGGAGATCAAGCATATTCTGGGGAAGACAGTCTTAATCAGTAGGAAGGATTAGGCTCAGAACTTGATGAAGCTCTGTGGGCTTACCGGACAACATACAAAGCACCTACCGACCTTTCTTCATACCAATTGGTTTTTTATAAAAGCTATCACTTGCTAGTGGAACTTGAACATAAAGCCTATTGGGCTATGAAGTTGTTGAACTTTGATCAGCAAGTAGCCGGTGAAAAAAGAAAGCTACAGATGCATGAGCTAGAAGAATAAAGGCTTACAGCATATGAGTCATTCTATATCTACAAGGAAAGGATGAAAATGTACCATGACAAGAAGATTCTTCAAAAGAGTTTTCATCCTGGCCAATCTGTGCTCCTATTCAATTCAAGGTTAAGATTATTTCCCAGAAAGTTAAAATCCAAATGGTTTGGACCTTTCTTGGTCAAAGAAGTCAGATCTTATGGAGTTGTTGAGTTGCAGGACCCTGTTTCAAAAAGAACTTGGACTGTCAATAGGCAAAGACTTAAGCTATATCTTGGTGGTGAAGTAGAAAGGCTTACCATGCTCATCTACTTACATGATCTCTGAAAATTCCAAAGGCTTCGAGCTAATGACGTAAAACAAGCGCTTCCTAAGAGGCAACCCAATGTTTTATTGCTTTATGTGTGGTTGTGTGTTTTTGCATGTAAATTATAGGTTTAATCATGCTTGAGAGTTATTAATGCATTGATGATTTGTGGAGAAGCGATGAGAAGAAATGGACAATTTTTAGGAAGATGATGTTTGAATGTTGATTTCCATCATTGCTGAAATTATTCTATAGTTGATGATATTTATGATGGATTGTGAAATTGATATGAGAATGATGAGGAAAATATGCAAGCTTGGTACTAAATTGATGTATAGTTGAAGTTAGTAATAAGACTAACAAAAATGTGTTTGCTTGTAGAGTTTTAATTGAGTTTATGTTTATCTTGCTACCAATTTGTCAAAATGCAAGATTGGATCATATCATCATGAATTTGTTTGAAAATTGATGTGGAATGCAATGAATTGTTAGTTGAATTCATAATGATTGCAGGGATAGGATGGAATCTTTCAATTCACCTTTGGTGGTACTTCAATTGATGATTCAAAGTTGCTAAATATGTGTCAAATGGTCAAGTCATGTCCACTTTGAAGAAAACTCAAGCGAAATTGATTAAGTTTAGTCACGCTCAAGCGAAATTGATTAAGTTTAGTCACGCTTAAGTGAACAAGTGATGAAGTATCAGTGGGTGTTTTCATATTATTTCGCGTAAACAACTTATAGTTCGCCTGAGCGAATTTCTTTTGGAAACCATTTTGTGAAACATTCGCTTAAGCTGGAAGTGGTGCACTTAAGCAAGATAACTTAATAATTGATTCTGTCTAAATTTCGCTCAAGCTAGTCTAAATCGCTTAAGCGAAAAGGCGACCCCTGACGTTCTGCGTGTAAACTCGCCCAAGCGAATCACCGTCGCGTAAGCGACTTACTGCAAGATACTTTTTTTAAAAGATTTTTAAAGCAAAGGAACTGTTACATTTTTTCACTTCTTCAAAAGAACATCTCCCCTGTGCTTTCCCCTCTCTAAGAGTGTTTTTGCCCTAACTCCATTGCCCTCTTCCTTGGAGTTTTTCCTTTCTTCCATATTGCACAAGTAAGTTTCTTTCTTTCTTCCCCTCATTCTCTCTTCTTCATTCGTGCATTACTTGTTCTCTTCTTTTCTTTTCTTCTTCTTCTTCTTCCCCTCATGCTTTGTTTTCTTTAGATGCTCGAAAGTGGACATGCATGAGCCTATGCATTGTTGTGACTTCTCTATTGTTGCATGTATGGTGTTTGAAAATATGATAAGAAAGTACATTGTATTTTAGATGTTGTTGTGTGTGTTGGTTTTCATAGTTGTATTTTGCAATGGTAGAAGCAAATGGCGTGCCCTATTTCTATTTGAAACTTCCTTAAAACCTTATGGTGTTGTCATTAATTGTAATGTAATGTGCATAAATGATCACTAAGTATTTTGAAGTGTTCTTGAAATTCTAAAACGGAGTCCATGTTATATACGAAGTCATTTTTCTTAAACTCAAAATATGACTTTGCAAATTGAATGGCACTTAAATGCATATCTTTTTCTCATGATTAAAGCTATAATAAGAGAACTTATTTTACAATTAGGGCTGTTTTTACACAGTTTATATGGTGTTGGTTTATGGAATTGTAACATTTTGGTAGGTTGTCCATCCTTCTTCAGTTGTGCTTAAATTCTGAAATGTATACATTGTATTGGGAAATTTTTGTGTTTCAGGATGGCAAGAACTAAAACTACTGAATCACCTCCCACTTCCACTAATCCAAGTTCTTCCAACCCACCTCATAAAAAGCGTGCCAAAAGACAACGCATCTCCAAGCCTTTGCCACCTAGAAACCAAAGATTCAGAGATAAAGATAGAGTGAAGAGGTTTGAGGAAATTCAACATTAGAATTTCATAACTGAGCAAAGAGTGGATTTGAGGCAAGGTGAATATGATGATTTCATAGGAGTCTTTCGGGATAGGAAATAGCTAAGGTTGGCCAATCCTGGTCCTCAGTTTTATCCTCATATTGTAAGGGAATTTTATGCCAATGCTTGGCCAAAGGATAAATTTGGTGATTATAGGCCTTTTGTCAAAGTGTGGATTTTATACAACAGGGAGACTATTGATCACCATTTAGGTGGACCCTTTACCCTTACTGAGAGACGCACCATTGATAGTTATTTCTTTATGAAGGAACACAATGAGCTCTTTGGAAGGGCTGAGATGGAACGCAATCTGTGTCTCCCTGGTCATGGAATTTAGATGGGCCAAGGTTCTAACAACTATCTCTGCATCTTAAGAAAAGATATGAAGCTCCTTACCCAAGTTTGGACATCTTTCTTATTGGCCAATATGACACCTTTAGGATATGTGTCAGACCTGACTTATCCATGATGCTATTTCTTGCAATACATACTAAATCTTGACATAACAGTGGACATAACTCACGTTATCCAGGATGAAATTCATAAATTTGCCCGAATAGACGTCAAGACCACAACGTCAGGACAGAAGGTAAAGGGAAACTTGGGTTTTCCTGCCTTCATCATTGGATTTTACGTGACCCATGGTGTTGATGTTCATCCCACCAGCCCTATCTGACCTCCCATTGATAGATGCTTCATTCAACAATTTTGTACTCCACCAGGCCCTGCTCAGCCAGATACACCACCACTACCTCCACCTCCTCCCCCACTAGCATCTGCAGCACCACCTATTGTACCTGTGGCACCACCAGTACCTCCACCACCGACTACTGATCCTCTTCTATTGGCTCACCTCACTCACATTCAGCAGCAGCAGACTGCTCTCTACCGTGGTCTGGTCTATTTATACAGAGCCAGTTATTATAGTCACCCAGCTGGCCCATTCATGGCTCTATATGAGTTTAAGGATCAAGTTGCTTGGCCTAGGGACAGGCCTATTCTACTAGAGGAGGCAGGACCGTCTGAGCCAACAGTAGCTGCACCTGCACCTATAGTGACTAAGCCAACTGTAGAGGCACTACTACTACACACAGCTACCCAAGCAGCTACTGAGCCAGGACCAGTGGAGACAGCTCCTTAGGGTACACCATAACAGTAGGAGAGTGACCCAGAGTTCAAGGCTCAGTTGGATCGAGTCGTCAGCAGCATTCTAGCTGATGACTGATGGATATTTCATATGGGTTTCTTTGTTTTGATTAGTTTACTTACTTTCAGTCCTTTACTTACAGTCTTTACTTTCAGTATCTTTAGTTTGCATTTACACTTACTTATAGTAGTTTATAGTTTTTGGTATATATCTTGTTCTGGATTATATGGTTACCCCGCTAGTGTTATATATATATATATAGGTACGGTATTTCTTTTGATATTATATGAATGTATCTTTTTGTATTTAGTTAGTAGTTAAAAAGCATTGAAGTGGATTAAAGATGGTGAATAATCATAGGATGCATAAGTTAAAAAGCAACCTTATTTTGAAATGTCAGTATCATGGTTGATCTTAATTGAAATCTAGTGAATCTTAAGTTGTGAGGTAACTGAATGATGTTTGAACCTTTTGTTATTTAAATAAAGAAATCAGGCCTTTTTATCAGGGAGAGTGAGTGAATCTAAAACACTGAGAGATCGTTGGTTACTATATTATTGTATTGCATGATTTTCTGTTAGAAAGCATTACTAAAATAAGCAAGGAAATGATAGAGGCAATTTTGTGTAGAAATAGGTTAAGCTAGAGCCAAAAAGCTAACCTGTATATAAATTGAATTCCATTTTGTTGTAACCCCTTTGAGCTGAAAATTTTATTCTGAAACCCTTGTCTATAACATGATTAAAAATTTTAATCCCTACTGTATACCATGCTAAACGAATAAGGAACATGATATGTTGTATATAAAGAGGGTTATGTTATGCTTGATGCATTCAAATGGAAAAAATAAATGGTTGTTAAGAAAAGTAAAAATGAAAAGGAAAAGAAAAATTCCTCAACTAAAATCAATGAAAAATAAGAATGACATGAAAAGAGGAATTTGAGAATGAAATGAAAAACAATGTATGAGATAGAAGAAATAATGTAGGATTAGGCAAGCTAAGTATGTACAATTATCATGATTTTTGCTCTTTTTAGCATGCTTATTGAATTCATAGAAAAACCATGGATTTTATTGTTTAGCCCAGCCATATTACAACCTTTTTGAAGACCTCTAGATCCTTGCTGTTTGAGTGCTTGTTCTTTTGAAATGAAATGAAATAAAATAAAATACTAACTAACATGTAATCAGTGATGGCATAGGGGAAATACTCACCTGTGAGATATTGAGTGGATTCCTTGATTTTATAGCCATTAGTTACTTTCAATTGTTTAGTGCTTTGCAAACTTGAGTATTTGCCTTGATGGATTTTAACTGAAGCCAGGACCTGTCAGTTGTAAATATATGTGTTTAAAATATTTTTTTTCTTATGCATAGTTGTGATCAAAACAAATCTTTATTTCATTTTGATGCTTTGTTACTTTCGCTTGAGAACAAGCAAAGTTCTAGGTCGGGGAGAGTTTGATAAATGCTCAAAAGTACATATATTTTGATGGTATTTGAGCATAATTTTGTTAGGTTTTGCATTATCTAGAACATTTTGTGCATTTGTAATAGATAGAAATTAAAAATTAGATATTTTTAATATGTTTAATGCAATTAAGTTCTCATCCTCATTTTTTCTTTAAATGATAGGTGAAAAAGATGAAAATAAAGAAAATAAAGCAAGGAATTCTAAGCCATTCCCCAACTCAAGCTAAGAAAAATTCAAGTTTTGGGTGTCTCGCTCAAGTGAGACTTGGGACCGCTTGAGTGAGCTACGTGCTTTCCGGAAGAAACTATCAGAGGCAAGAATTTACTTGAGTGACTCTCATTTCGCTTGAGCGAATAACTTACAGTGAGCATCAGTGAAGAACTTGCTTGAGCGAGTCTCAAACCGCTCAAGCGAGAATTGCCCAGGGAGTAAATTAGAAGACTTCGCTTGAGCGAAAGTTAAATCGCCTAAGCGAAAAGGATCCAGAAACAAAGGATGAAGAATTCGCTTGAGTGACCATTAAACTGCTCAAGCAAAAACAGTCCAGAACTAAATCCAAGGCTTATTCACTTGAGGGAATCATGTTGAGCTCAAGCGAAGGCAACACGGAAATTCTACTTGCTTAATAGACCCACTCGCCCAAGCGAGTTTACAAGGGAAAACCAAGATGCAAAAGACTTCTTCAAGCTGAAGAAACGTATTTCGCTTAAGCGAGATAACTCTAGCTTAAGCGAGATACCTAATATATAAGGAAAACGCTTCAAAAATAACAGGCAGCCAGGACAAATTACATTTGACAAACGTGGAACTCTCACGAAGACCATCTTTTTCCTCTTCTTCATCTTTTTCTCTTTGATCTTTGATTGTAATGGCTATGATGTGTAGCTAACACTTATATTGGGATTAGATGTAGTCGAATCAAACCCCCACATACGCTTGTTCTACATCTATATATTCGGTATTCTTGTTCTATCATTTTTGGCTTTTTATTTTATGCTTAATGCTTGATTCTATTAGGAAATAGTTTCTTGATCATGATTTCCATTTGATTATTGGAAAATAGCTTACGAAAATGGATCTAAATGGAATGCTCGTTGCGGCGAATGTTAGGAATAATATTCGACGTAACAAACATCAAAACAATCGCTTATAATGCTGGAATATTCTTAAATGTTATCAAGGAATCAACATATTTAAGAGAGTTCTTATGGATTTTGTAGTCGAGGAATCGATATGAATGATTTAAGATTCTAACGTAAAAAGTGATAATTCAGAAATCGTTTATATAAATGTATGCAATGTATTGAAGGGAGAGATTGGTGAAATCCAATGCTAGCTTTTATCATTTGGTAGTTCGCATCTCTTACTGTTTGTTCTAGATTATGCTTGTTTATGCTCAGTTCTTTAAATTCTAGTATGTTTATGAAATTATCACTTTATTTCTGCTAAGGTAACAGCAAATCAATATTTAAAATGCCATATCCCAGTGGAACAACACTCTGTTTTTACATATACTATAACTCAATAGTGGAACTTGCCACGAAAAAGTTTTACCACCTCAAAACTTCTAATATAAGGATACTTCTTGCATTTGTTGCTTTTAAAGGAATTACATTATATTAGATGGATGTTAAGAGTGCCTTTCTGAATAGGTTTATTGAAGAAGAAGTTTGTGTAAAACAACCCCCTAGTTTTGAAGATGTTTCTTTAGCTAACCATATTTTTAAACTAAGTAAAGCATTGTATGGTCTAAATCAAGCTCCAAGAGCTTGGTACAACAGAATCAGTACCTTTTTAATTTCAAAAGACTTTACTAGTGGAAAAGTAGATACAACTCTATTCAGGAAAAGCTCTCATAAGATCTTTATAATTGTGTAAATTTATGTGGATGACATTGTTTTTGGTGTTACTGATGTAAGTCTATGCAAAGAATTTTATGAAATAATACAAGCTGAGTTTGAAATGAGTATGATAGGAGAATTTAAATTCTTCCTAGGCTTGTAGATCAAATAGACTAATGATGGTATCCTTGTCCATCAGTAAAAGTACATCAAGGAGTTGTTTAAAAAATTTAAAACGGTTTATACCAAGCCCTTGAGCACTCCTATGTATCCAAATTGCATAATAAATAAATATGAATCTAGTACATTAGTGGATCAGGCCTTATACAAAGGAATGATTGGTTCACTTTTGTACCTTACATCCATAGACCAAATATAATGTTTAGTGTTTGCATGTGTGCAAGATATCACTCAAACCCCAAGGAATCACATCTATCTACAATGAAAATGATTCTAAGGTATCTCGTAGGTACCACTAACTTTATGCTATTCTACAAAAGAACAGACTCATTCTCCTTATCAGGTTATTATGATGTAGATTTTACAGGAGATAGAGTTGATAGAAAAAGCACAAGTGGTGGATGCCATTTTCTTAGCAAAAGTATGATATCACGAGGAAGCAAAAAGTAGAACTCAATTTCACTTTCAACAGCAGAGGCTGAGTATATGTTTGTAGCAAGTTGTTAGTATCAACATCTTTGGATAAAATATCAACTTGAAGATTACTTAATCAAGGAAGAAGAGATCCTTGTGTTCTGTGATAACACAAGTGCAATAAACCTCTCCAAGAATCCTATTCAGCACTCAAAAGCCAAACACATAGAGGTGAAGTATCACTTCATCAAAGACTATGTACAAAAGGGGATTATGGACACAAAATTTGTGGACACAAACCATTAATGAGACAACATCTTCACAAAGCCTTTGGCTGAGGCCAGGTTTATTTTCATCAAGTACAATTTGAATTTAAGGAATATTACTTGAATATGTCTACTTTGTATGTGAACTTGTTTGATGTAAATAAGTTTAATTATATGTATGAAAGGTGTAGGTCTGAAATATATGGTTAGTTGCTTGATATGTCTGAACTCATAAATGTCTACCTTTATCTTAATGCTGAGAGGAAAAAGTTAAAATCTTTTGCGATTCGTGTTAACTAAAAAGTTAAAATCTTATTTCATCAGTAGGGAAGAAGAAAAACAAGATTCCCTATCTAACTATTTTGATAAAGGTGTTTGCATTAGAGAATATGTAAACTTAGACCGTGAATGACTTGGTTCAGTCCTAATCTCTGGTGAGCAAGCTTCCTACATTCTCACCTTTGTTGGACCAGAACTTGTAAAGGTTTATCCTTACACCAGCTCAGAAGAAGAGGTATACCCCTGTAGACATAAAGAAGAAGAAGTCTAACCCTAATCAAGAGCGATCTCAGTCATCCCTCAAAAGAAAAGGTGGTAGAATCACATTCTTTGTTAAGAAAACTAGGAAGCTCAACCTGGATGAGTCTGGTGAGTCTGACAGGTTAGACTCCCCTCTTGAGGTCAAGCCAAAGTCAGTGGTTCCTCCCTTATCTTCCAAGAAGAATGTGCCAGTTTCTGAAGGGATTGCAGCTACTGCTCAATCATTAGATTTTGATGATGGTGTTCCTCTCTTCCAGTTGCAAAGCAAAGCTATTGCCTAACAGCAGAAAAAGAATGTTCTATTTTCTTCTCCTCAACTGGCAAAGCAGACTACCCTCACACTAGAACAAAGTCAGCAGTTTGTTTATGTTTTTTTTACTTTGCATTTAGGAGTATCTGTTCAAGGCTAAACAGGAAAGGTCTGGCAAGCCAAGTATCAAAAGTTGAGAACCTTATATCTCTATGAGAGCCAATAAGGAAAACTTGTTGAAATGTGGTGGTTATCCCAGCTATGTTGAATACATCAAGTTTATCAAAGGCCATTTAAAGCAATATCCTGAGTATGACATACTGAAGTGCAACCACATAAACTAGATCAACAAATTCTATGAAGTTATGGGTGAATACTAGAGTAATAAAGCTAGATTCAAAAAGCAAATTTCAGAAAAGATAAAAAGGGGTGAGTCTGGAGTTGAGTCTAGTCAGAAAGGTGAAAGTATGATGTTATAAGTAGCCTTTCTCAACAAGAGCTCACCTCTCCAACCCAGCCAGACTAGACCTCTAATCCTCAACCTGATCAACCAGACCAGACCACACCTCAACTATTACAAGAACTTGTTGTTATACCCTCTCCTCCCAGGTATCTTCAAATCTTTCCACTAGACCTCATTCTAAACCATCTTGCCCTTACCCTCTCCCTTTAGTCACCCTTAACCTTCCTTTGTTTGAAATTATCAAACCTATCTTAGACACAAAAGACCCATATTACCATCACCCCTAACAACTGATAAGTCTTGAAAAGACTTAATTATTCTGTTAAATTTTAGAATTAATTCGTTGTGTAAGTGATTAGTTTAGCCTTATTATTCAATTAATTGATAATAATTTATAAATTATGTAAATATTGCGAAAGTGTTTTATTTATAGAAGAGAATGGTCAAAAACATTAATAAATTAAGAGTTTATTACTATTTATAAATTTAATAAGTAGCCAGCATACAAATGCTAGGCAATTAGTTGATTTTTGGTGTAGGAACAGGGTGTACTAGAGAGAAAAGGACAAATCCGAGTGAAGAATTACCAAAAGTCGAGCAAGAATTTATAAAGCCGGAGTGAGAATTCGTAAATCCGACTGAAGGAAGTCCACAAGACCGACTGGATAAGACTTCAAAGGGTTGACCGAAAGGAATTAACAAAAGTCCGACTGAGTAAGATTTCAAAGACACTGACTCCAAAAGAGAACAAGGATTCGGAATATTATATGAAGAACCCGAGCGCCAACTTCAGAATACCGATTGAACAATTAATCCGCTCAAGCGAGGGCCAAGGATTTGCCCAAGCGAAAGCAGAACTAGCTCAAGCGTAATTTCAAAACATCACCTTTCGCCCAAGCTCTGCCATAACGCTTAAGCGACAAAGCAACACTGCAGTGTAATTCCCGAGCTCGCCCAAGCGAGAGTTAATCCGCTCAAGCGAAAACCCAACAAGCTGAAGCGTAAAAGCAGTAACTTAAACCCTGTTTCTTCCCTCCAACAACACACACCTGGTGTAGTACTGTTTCCGCTTCCATTGCCTTCTTCTCTACTGCTGTAACCTTAGTAACTTAAGTAGTGAGTTGTCATTTAGCTGGTGTTGTGCTGTAAATTAGCTAAGGACGAGCTAGATCCTGTTAAGAGCTGAGCTGTAATTAGTTAGTTACTTTGTAAACTGTGTAACTAGTTTGTTTAGTCGTTAACTTAAGTTTTCTAAGTTATCAGTTAAGTTAGTTAGTTAGGTAGAAACATATATATAGTTTGTACATATTATGTAAGACACACGCATACACAGATACAAAATAACAAAACAGAGAACATTCATTTACACACTTCGAACATCTCACTACACATTTTTCTCTCTCTAATCCTCTCCTCCATGACGTTCCACAATCCTTTGATGGAACCGAAGTCAATGGAGTTCTAAATCCCTAAGGTTAGGATTGCAAAGGTTAGCAATGGAGTCTTGAAGCTGTGAGCAAGGCGATCGGCTTCTAGATCCTGAGGCGAACAAGCTGAGGAGTGGAGCAGAACTGCTGGATTGAAAAATCCAGAACTGATGAAGAACTTCACTAGTGAGGAATCATGGCTGAAGCTTAGGTAACTTCCAGCTTTCTAACTAGTTCAGGCCTAATCAATTTAGGTGAATAGTTAGAGTTCAACCTCCAATTTCATATTAGATTCTTAGGTTAATCGAGCACTTAAGGAATTAAGGTTCATTGCTTAAGGATTAGTGTTTTTCACCTAAGGAATTAGGGAATAACCACAAGCGGATTGTCCTCTAGATTGTGAAGTTCGATTATACTTAATTGCATGTTTCTTGAGGAAATTGTGAGCCAAAGCAATCCTGACCTGCTTTCTTTTAATCACTTTTCACATTCATCTTAACTCTGTTTCTGAAAATACCAAAAACAACTAGAAAACACCAAAACCATAAAAACCGAATGAACTTCATGTATTTTCTGATGGTTCAGCTTGTACTAGTCCTAGATTGAGGTACTTACCACAATCCCTGTGGGACGATCAAATACACTACAATTTTAACGACTGGTACGCTTTCCAAAGTGTAAATCCGAGAGTCACATTTTGTTTTACTAAGATTTTCATATCAAATTAATGACTCGGGATTTTAGCATCAAGTTAATGGCGCCGTTGCCGGGGATTGTCGAGTAATATCAACAATCCTTGGACCGGTACTAGACTGAACTATTTTACTTTTGTTTGCATTTAATACGTAGTTTCACTTTTGTTTTAGTAGTAGTAGTTTGTATTTTCGCATAGATTTAGTCGTAGCTGTGAATTGTTCTTTTGTGTGACATTTGTTGTATGCAGTCAAGGAGCAGAGGAGAGCCTTTCTTCTTTGATCCTGACATAGACTTGTTAGAACATAGACTAAGAAAAGAGAAAAAGCAAAAAGAAGAAAAAGAAATGGAACAGAGGAGAGTTACACTAAGTGACTACTCCAGGTCGACTGAAGAAGGATCGCAATCTAGCATCCTTAGGCCACCAATTTCAGCAAATAATTTTGAACTAAAACCAGCTTTACTGCAGTTGGTAAGAAATTAACAATTCGGAGGAAGTGAGGTTGAGGATCCAAATTTGCATCTAGCAACTTTCCTCCAAATCTGTGACACAGTAAAAATGAATGGAGTCCCTGACGAGGCAATCCGACTGAGATTGTTTTCGTTTTCTGTGAGGGACCGAGCAAAAGCCTGGTTGCAGAGTCAACCGAGAGGCAGTATTTCAACTTGGGAGGACTTGCAACGAAAATTCTTGATTAAATATTTTCCTCCCTCTAAATATGCAAAGTTGCGCAATGAAATCACATGTTTCCAACAAAGAGAAGGTGAGTCTTTGATGGAAGCATGGGATCGGTATAAAGAAAGTTTGAGGAGATGTCCTCATCATCAAATTTCTGATGTGCAACAGGTAACTATTTTCTATAATGGTGTCAGGCCAGCTACCAGGGTCCTGATTGATGCCTCCGCTGGAGGTTCATTAACAACAAAAACTATAGAAGAAGCCATAGAGCTGATTGATGTTATGGCTTCTAATGAATGCTTGATTAGTGAGAGGAGCCAAGTCCCTAAGAGAGGGATATTATAATTAGAAGCACAAGACGCTTATCTGGCTTAGAGTAAACTGATGACTCAGGCTTTGGAGAAACTAAGCATACAAATTTCAGAACTCCAAAAGCCGAGTCAAGTTTCTATGATCAGTTGTGACTTTTGTGGTGGAGACCATGAGAATGGATTGTGTGATCCAAATGTGCCTTCCGAGCAAGTGAATTATATGGGGCAGCAACAATATCAAAGGAATTATCTTTCTAATTCCTTTAATCCTAATTACAGGAATCACCCCAATTTTTCCTGGCAGAAAGGTCCATATCTGAATCAGAACATCCCACCAAATCAACCCACAAATAGACCACAACAACCTTCTCACCCCCCTGTTAAGGAAAAATCCAAACTTGAGAATGTACTTTCTCAGTTTATTCAGGCCACTCAGGCCAGTTTTAAGAATCAGGAAGCGTCCATAAGAAATTTAGAAAATCAAGTCAGACAGCTTTCTAAACAATTAGCTGAGAGGCAAGTAGGCAATTTCCCTGGAGATACCAAGGTAAATCCAAGGGAACATTGCAAGGCTATAATTACTAGGAGTGGAAAAATTATTTCTCCATCTACGAGTCAGGAAATAAGTTCAGAAAAAGAAAAAGAAAAAGAAATAATACAAGAAACCGATCAGGATAATAATGAAGTAGAAAATAAAAATGAAACAGAAAAAGAAAAAGAAAATAAAGTCCATCAAAAGAAAAAGAAAAAGGTTAATCTGATTCTAGAGGAAGCTTCTAAGCTGACTCCTGAAAAACTAAGGAATGCTCTATTTCCACACAGGTTTAAAAAGCAAATAAAGGAGCAGAAGTTTGCTAGGTTCTTAGAGGTTTTCAAGAAACTTCACATCAATATCCCTTTTGCCGAGGTATTGCAGGAGATGCCTTCCTATGCAAAATTTTTGAAAGAATTATTATCTAAGAAGAGGAAGCTTAAGGGGGATGAAATGATTACTCTCACTCAAGAGTGTAGTGCAATCATTCAAAAGAAACTTCCCCAAAAGCTAGAGGATCCTGGATCTTTTATAATACCGTGTGCAATTAGGGATATTTATGTAGGAAGTGCTCTCTGTGATCTAGGAGCCAGTATAAACCTGATGCCTCTATCTTTGATGAAAAAACTGGGAATTAATGACTTGCAACCGACTCGCATGTCCTTGCAATTGGCTGACAGGTCCATTAAATATCCCCAAGGGATGCTGGAAGACTTGTTAGTGAAAGTAGATAAGTTTATCTTCCCAGCAGATTTCATAGTGTTGGATATGGAAGCTGACCGAGAGATCCCTTTAATCTTAGGTAGACCCTTCCTAGCTACTGGCAGAGCCTTGATTGATGTAGAAAAAGGTGAACTCATGCTGAGAGTTCAGGAGGAGCAGGTAACCTTCAATGTCTTCAATTCCATGAAACATCCGAGTGAAAGGATCGATTGTTTAATGGTTGAAGAAATTAAAAGCTACCACACTCCAATGCTTTTAAAAACTGAGGAAGAGGCCTTACGAACTTTTTTAGAGGATGACTTTGACTTCGAGACTGAGGAGTTAAATGACTCTCACTCGGAAATATTGAGCCTACTGGAAGTATTAGAAGTAGGTGATTTTGAAAAAGAAAAGAAAAATGATTTGAAAATTACTGAAGTTGAGAAAGGAAAGGAATTTTCTGAAGAAAAATGTGATTTAAAACCTTTACCTCCTCATCTGAAATATGTTTTCTTGAGAGAAGACGACACACATCCTGTCATTATTAATGCCGACTTAAACGATGAGGATGTGGATAAACTAATTGGGGTATTAAAGGCACATGAATCTACGATTGGCTGGAATATTTCTGACTTGAAGGGAATCAGTCCATCATTTTGTATGCATAAAATTCTGATGGAGGATGACTATTCCCCTGTAGTACAACCACAACGCAGATTGAACCCCATTATGAAGGAAGCGGTAAGGAAGGAAGTGGTCAAGCTCCTTGATGCAGGAATCATTTATCCTATCTCGGACAGCACTTGGATCAGCCCGGTCCAAGTGGTGCCCAATAAAGGAGGAATGGCGACTGTAAGAAATGACCAAGGTGAAGTTATTGCCACCCGGCCCACAACAGGCTGGAGGATGTGTATTGATTACAGAAGGCTGAATGACTTCACTCGGAAAAACCATTTCCCCCTGCCATTTGTTGACCAAATGCTCGAGAGGTTGTCAGGGCATGAGTACTATTGTTTTCTTGATGGGTACTCGGGTTATAACCAAATTGTGGTTGACCCAAAAGACCAAGAAAAGACTGCATTCACCTGTCCTTATGGAATTTTTGCATATAGGCGCATGCCGTTCGGGTTGTGCAACGCTCCAGCAACCTTTCAAAGGTGCATGCTGGCAATTTTGGGGATATGGTGGAGAAATTCATTGAAGTGTTCATGGATGATTTCTCGGTATTTGGGAGTAATTTTGATTCATGTCTCAGCAACCTATCTAAGGTGCTGGTGAGATACCAAGAAACTAACCTCGTCCTTAACTGGGAAAAATGCCATTTTATGGTTAAGGAAGGGATAGTCCTTGGCCACAAAATCTCTGCTGAGGGCATTTAAGTGGACCGAGCCAAGATAGAAATTATTGAAAAACTTCCTCCTCCAATCAACGTGAAAGGAGTGAGAAGTTTTCTAGGATGTGCTGGCTTTTATAGAAGGTTCATTAAATATTTTTCAAAAATAGCTAAGCCTCTGACTGACTTACTTGTGAAAGATCATGTATTTGCGTTTAATGAAAACTGTGTCAAGGCTTTTGAAAAATTGAAACAAAGTCTGATTTCAGCTCCGATCCTTGCAGCACCTGATTGGTCTTTACCGTTTGAATTAATGTGTGATGCAAGTGACTTCACAGTCGGAGCTGTACTGGGTCAGAAAGAAGGAAAATTAACTCATGTAATTTATTATGCTAGTAAAGTGTTAAACGAAAATCAAATACATTACACCACTACTGAAAAAGAAATCCTTGCTGTGGTGTATGCATTTGATAAATTTCATGCTTACTTGATTGGGGCCAAGGTTATTGTATATACAGACCACTCGGCAATCAAGTATTTACTAGCTAAGAAAGAGTCTAAACCGAGATTGATCAGGTGGGTTCTGTTACTCCAGGAATTTGATTTAGAAATATGAGATAAAAAGGGAGTAAAGAACTCAGTTGCCGACCAACTGTCTCATCTGGAAGGTGAATCGGATTCTGTTTTAATAAAAGAAGAATTTCCAGACGAGAAGTTGATGGCAATTATCACCGGGCCATGGTATACTGATATGGCCAACTTTAAAAGTGCCTCAGTGGTACCTGATGGTTGGACATCCCAAATGAGAAAAAAATTCTTTCATGATAGTAAAAACTTCCTTTGGGATGATCCATTTCTGTTTAAAATAGGAGTAGATGGATTGATCAGGCGGTGTGTGCCTGAATCCGAGCAAGAAAGGCTCTTGTGGTATTGCCACGACTCCTATTATGGAGGTCATCATGGTGCCTCCCGTACAGCAGCAAAAATCTTACAGAGTGGCTTTTATTGGCCAACTATCTTTCAAGATGCTAAAGAATATGTCAAAAGGTGCGATAAATGTCAAACGAGCGGAGGTCTCTTTGCTAAAGCTGGCATGCCTTTGACAAACATTCTAATTGTGGAATTATTTGACGTTTGGGGTATCGACTTTATGGGACCCTTTCCTAAGTCGTTCTCCAACGAATATATACTTGTTGCTGTAGATTATGTCTCCAAATGGGTGGAGGCAGTCCCGACCAGAACCAATGATGCACAGGTGGTGCTTAGGTTCATAAAGAAGAATATTTTCTCTAGGTTTGGAGTTCCGAGAGTACTTATTAGTGATGGGGGTTCTCATTTTTGCAATAAGATAATGGAAAAAGCCCTGCGTCACTATGAGGTGTTACATAAGATATCGACTCCTTACCATCCACAAACTTGTGGACAAGTCGAGCTGTCAAATAGAGAAATCAAAAGAATCTTAGAGAAAGTGGTTGGAAAATCTAGAAAAGATTGGTCGGTAAAATTAGATGATGCATTGTGGGCTTATCGAACAGCTTTCAAAACTCCGATTGGCATGTCCCCGTATGAATTAGTATACGGTAAGGCTTGTCATCTCCCTGTGGAGTTGGAACACAAGGCGTGGTGGGCCACAAAGCTATTAAACATGGACTGTGACCAATCTCAGGAGGAAAGAGTGTTGAAACTCCATGAATTAGAGGAGTTCCGACTCAACACTTATCAAAGTGCCTCCATCTATAAGGAGAAAACAAAGAAATGGCACGATAAGCGAATTAATAAGAAAGAGTTTTAGAAGGATGATCAGGTTTTATTATTCAATTCCCGACTGAGACTCTTCCCTGGAAAACTTAGATCGAAGTGGTCGGGGCCTTATACTGTAAATGAGGTTTTTCCTCATGGTGCAGTCGAACTGAAAGACCCGACTACTGATCGAATTTTTAAGGTAAATGGCCAGCGACTCAAACTCTACTTTGGAGGAGAGTTTGATAGGCAGAAAACCTCCCTGTTACTGCAAGCATCTTCTTAGATACAATAAGGTCAAGCTAGTGACCTTAAAGAAGCGCTCTAGGGAGGCAGCCCTATGTTCCGATTGTTTTGTTTTGAACTTTGAGTCGGAATGAATAAAAAGAAAAATTAAAAATTTAGTGAATAAAGTTTGTGAATTTGAAGAAGGAAGTCCGAGCTAGATTCTTCTATTTTCACTCAGGCGAAGCACTTGTAGCTTAGGCGAGACACTGCTGATTGTTGTTTCACACTTAAGCAAACATTTACTGAGTTTGAGTGAAAATAGTACACTCGGATAACTGTTACTTGTAACACCTTATTATTTGCAACTAATAATTCCGAAAGTATGAGAAAATTTTTCACAAAAACAGTCACGTAACATCTGATATAGAAGGGAGCAGGCAATGGGGAAAACGAAGAGCATTCACACGCATATAGCAACCTACAGGGAAGCTAACACTGGGGCCGGCTCAATGGGTTTATCGTAACACATCAACAATAGGCGGATTACAAACGCCGTTTCCTCGCTTAGACGGGGTCTGACACCGTCCAGGCAGAGTATAGTAATGCAGCAGCGGATAGAGGGAATTTCGCAATAAGGCTTCCCTTCGAGTAATACTGGTCACTCAACGGGAGGAATCAGATAAGGGAAATATGTTAATACATTCACATGCGTAGCATTCGGGGGAAGGCGGAATTAGAATCATCCTACTTGGCTAGGCGGGGTATATTTATCTTGGCGGACTACAATACAATGTTCACTTACCCAGGCGATGTTCAATACCGCTCAGCGAGACGGAATAATGCAACGGAGAAAGAAGGTACATGGGCGGAAACTCGAGTTGATATCTACTTACTTCAGCATAGTTCTCCGCGTTTGGGCGAACTGTCCTAGTTACTTGGGCGAGGTATGACACCGCCTAAACGACATCTGCACAACGCCTCTTTAACACAACTTCAAGGTATTTTCTCCATCGGGTATGGACAAGGGTTCACCAGGTAAATCCTCACACTCGCACTTCACTCAGAAAAACGGAAAGTTACAGGGTACAAATGCGATAGTAGGTTGTGGAAGAAGGAAGAGACTAAACCTATTCCGCCCAACTCAACTAATTATGACAACGCCTGGGCGGACTCAGCCATAACGCCCAAATCTGGGGTCAACATCGGGGTCTGGATTGTATTAGCATCACAACGGATAGGAAAGGATAATGGGCGATATCTCACTCTGGTAATTACTCGCTTCAGCGCGAATCCTCGCGCTTGGGCGAATTGCTCCCATTTCTCCGGGCGGGGTACGACTCCGTCCATCGTATCCGACATGAATTTTTTTTTTCCTAAGACAATTCTCGAATTCACCCAGACTTGGCTATAACCTACTCAATCATACTGTCCCTGCGTTTCCATTAAAGCACGATTATGAAACAAGGCAGCACATAGCATCACACACACAAAACCATACATCCATATATATACATAAGAGTGTATGTTAATATTTACAACACAAAATCGGACTTCTTCTTGCCCATAAAGTTCTATTCATCCCCAAAACATTAACATCCGGTATGAACCAGTTAGGGCTTAGTCTAACAACGCCTTAATTAAACCTTCCAATTGCATCAGCGCTCCGCCCAGCGTTCCAGCTCTGCTTCTGATCCTCCTCACGAGAGACATTCACTGAAAATGGCCACTGCAGGGGTGAGCTTTTACATGTAAAATGATACTCACAGACTCGGTATCAGCGTCAGTACACGCTCCTGCTATCATTCAACCTTTCTCAAGTAACCAAGTTCATACAGTTCAAACAACATTCATGATACACATAATTCACAGAGTTTATTCCACATCTAAATATATATTCATGCATTCAAAATCATACACATGCACATACATAGATTTATACATCACCACAATCAGCCTTATTTCTATATGCATGTCTGCGGATCCGACTCGGGTAAAGACTCTCAGTTACGGTCCCCTTTTCTTCTGGCCCCTCGTCCCTCAGCTCTTACCAGGTGGCACCGGCCTCCCCACGGCGTCTCGAGACTCTCTTCTCTAGCTCCAACGGCTACCACGAGCTCTATTGGGATCTAGCCAGGGTTGGTAACTGGAAGTCGTTTCCCTTGGGGTTCTTGACCTTCCATGGGTCACCCCACTCTTACTCATGCAACTAACACATTCATTAATACACATCATCGCGCCACGACACCTTCGCCGTAGTCATTAAGCAAGGACAGATTTCCCACACTACTCGTAATCAATCAGTCATCACGCCAGCGCATGTTACAATCGGTCATCAGATTAACAACAGTGAGCAATCCAATTAAGAGCATGCACACACATATTTTTCATAGTGACAAGAAAATGGATCCATGCATATCATTCATCATTATCATCTACTAACAGGCTACGCCATCGCCACGAAAATCACTATCAGAATCATAAACCATGCATCAGTTTTAATGATTATAAATACATGCATACACACACACCCACGCTCAGCAGTACGTTCATCCGGTACCATTCTTAGACCATGCATTCGACATGCAAGCGCCCCCTACCTTTAGAAGAACCTCAGAAACCTTTTCCGTTCTTGTTGTTGGGTCCGATGTCCTTCTCCTGGTTCGTCCGGTCTTCCTTGGCTCTGTCGTATCCTGCACCTGATTCTGGGATGAAGTGTGGTCCGTTCTCTAGTACTGGAACCAAGACCTCCAGGAGCGAAGAGTAAGATAGAAGAAGAAGAAAGATGGAGACGAAGAGAGGAAATAGAGAATGAAGTGACGGAGAAGGGGGTCTAAAGAAATAGCAAGTGCGTTTTTCACCAAAGGCTCACGCTTTTTATATATATATATATATGTATGCGCACAGTAAAAGAAGAGTGGGATGGGAGAGTACGTGCCCAGCAGTCACGTGCACTCCACCCCATCCCCTGACCACCACCATTTTTTTTTTATACTTTAATGGCTTAAACCTACTTAGTTAAATGCAATTAACAGTTATTTCTAGTTGAAATCAAGTCTTAATGGTTTATTTTTCATTCAGCATTTAATTTCAAAACTGGGATGTTACAGTTCTCCCCCACTGAAAAAGAATTTTGTCCCCGAAATTCAGTCGGTACTTACCTAGGTAAACAACTCGGGGTACTGCTGTCGCATGGCGTCTTCGCGTTCCCACGTGTAGGAGGTGGTCTTGCCTTGCTGCCACTCCACCTTAACCAGCCTTACGTTCTTGTTTCTTAAGCGTTTTACCGATTGATCCACGATTCCAACCGGTGTAGTCACAGTGGTTAGGTCTTCCTTGATCTCTACCTCGTCGTCAGGCATCGTGTGGCTGGGGTCATGCAAATACTTCCTTAGCTGAGACACATGAAAAACATTGTGTAATCGGGACAAGTGAGTTGGTAACGCGAGGCGGTATGCCACGGGGCCAATCCGTTCTACTACCTCATAAGGTCCGATGTAGCGAGGGCTTAACTTCCCACTTTTTAAGGCTCGTCCAACTCCTTTACTCGTAGAGGTTCTCAGAAACACTCGATCTCCGACTTGAAATTCCAATGGCTTGATGCGCTTGTCATGGTAACTCTTCTGCCTGTCTTGGGATGCTTTCATCTTCTCCCTTATCACTCGGATCTGTTCTGTGGTTTGCTTCACGATGTCTGGCCCCAATAGTAGACTTTCACCCGCTTCCGACCAGCAGAGTGGGGTTCGGCATCTACGCCCATACAACGCCTCGTAGGGTGCCATGCCAATGCTGTGATGATGGCTGTTGTTGTACGTAAACTCGATCAACGGAAGGTACTGCTCCCAGTCCCCACCGTACTTTAACACACACGCTCTCAATAAGTCTTCTAGACTCTGAATTGTTCGCTCGGATTGTCCATCCGATTGGGGGTGATAGGCAGAACTAAGCCAAAGCTTCGTCCCCAATTCTTGATGCATGCTGGTCCAAAATCTGGACGTGAACCTAGGGTCCCTATCCGATACGATGGAAGTAGGTATGCCATGCAGTCGGATAACTTCCTGAACGTAGATTCGAGCCAACTTATGCAACGGGTACCTCATATTTACAGGTAAGAAGTGTGCACTCTTCGTCAAACGGTCTACAATGACCCAAATTGCATCATGGCCCGTTCGGTTTTTGGGCAATCCCATGATAAAATCCATCGCAATTGAGTCCCATTTCCACACGGGTATCTCTAGAGGCTGCATTGTACCGTACGGTTTTTGGTGCTCTACCTTCGATTTCTGACAAGTGATACACCGGGCCACGTACTCCGCCACATCCTTCTTTAGTCCGGGCCACCAGAACTGTCTCCTCAATTCGTGGTACATTTTCGTGGTTCCTGGGTGAATGCTGAGTAGGCTTTTGTGGGCTTCGTCAAGCACCATTCTTCTCAATCTTCCTTCACTTGGTATGTATATTCTGTTTCTCACCCGGAAGATCCCATCTGACCCCTCTGCCAAGGATAAATCCTTTCCTTTGGCTTGAATTTCCTTCATTTCAGCTAGGTAAGAGTCCGCCTGTTGCTGTTCGTACACGGATTTTAAGAATTCATTGGCAATCCTTAACGTACCGATTGTCATTTTCTGAGAGGAAGGGGTGTCAACATGCAAGTTCATGTCTCGGAACCGCTCCAACAACTCAACTTCTTTTGCCATCATGGCTGCTATGTGGAGGGATTTCCGACTCAATGCGTCGGCCACGACGTTTGCCTTACCTGGGCGGTATTTCAACTCGAAATCATAGTCCTTCAAAAACTCAATCCATCTCCTCTGCCTCATGTTCAGCTCCTTTTGGTCGAATAGGTATTTGAGGCTCTTGTGATCGCTGTACACTTCAAATTTGGATCCGTACAAGTAATGCCTCCAGATTTTCAATGCAAAAACTACTGCTGCCAGCTCCAAGTCATGGGTCGGATAATGCTGCTCGTGGGGTCTCAATTGTCGAGAGGCATATGCTATCACTCGATCCTTCTGCATGAGTACACATCCTAATCCGAGTCCGGACGCGTCACAATAGACCACGAAGCTTTCTCGTAACTCAGGTAATGCCAACACTGGAGCAGTTGTCAACTTATTCTTCAGCTCTTGGAAGCTGCTCTCACACTCCGGACTCCACACGAAAGGAACGTTCTTCCGAGTCAATTTAGTCAGGGGTAATGCCAGTTTAGAAAAACCTTCGATGAACCTTCTATAATAACCTGCCAAGCCCATAAAACTTCTTATTTCTGAAATCGATCTGGGCCTCTCCCATGCTATTACAGCAGCTACCTTCGCAGGATCCACTGAGACGCCTCGCTCGGAGATCACATGCCCGAGGAAGTGGATCTCATCCATCCAAAATTCGCACTTTGAAAGCTTTGCAAACAATTGCTTTTCCTTCAACACTTGGAGTACCGCTCTGAGATGTCCTTCATGCTCCTCAGACGTCTTAGAATAAACTAGGATGTCATCGATGAAGACAACAACAAACCGGTCTAAGAAGGAGTGGAATATGTTGTTCATGTAATTCATGAAAACAGCAGGGGCGTTTGTCACACCGAACGGCATCACTACATACTCGTAGTGACCATACCGAGTCCTAAAGGCAGTTTTAGGAATGTCCGAGTCCTTCACTCGGATTTGGTGATACCCCGATCGTAAGTCGATCTTCGAGAAGACTGAGGCTCCGCGCAGCTGGTCAATTAAATCATCAATTCTAGGCAGTGGGTATCGATTCTTGATTGTGAGCTTGTTAAGCTGTCGATAATCTATACAAAGTCTCATGCTGCCATCCTTCTTCTTAACGAGTAGCACAGGTGCGCCCCATGGTGACACGCTTGGTCTAATGAACTGCTTCTCAAGTAACTCATCCACTTGTTTCTTCAATTCTGCCAATTCAGTTGAGGACATTCTGTAGGGTGCACTAGAGACCGGTTCGGCTCCAGGGATCAAGTCTATAGAGAATTCAACTTCTCTATTGGGAGGCACACTCGGAACGTCTTCTGGGAACACTTCTGGGAATTTGCAGACAACCGGAATTTCGTTCACTAGGGTCTCACGCTCATCTTTGGTTAGACAGAGCATCAAAAATAGTTGGGTTATACCTAATGCCGTGCCATCTTCAGTGGGTTGTTTTGGGAAAACTATCTCTCGGTTTCTACAATCTACTAATACCTTATTGGCTGAAAGCCAATCTATTCCAAGCACAATATCAAGACCCTTTAAGGGCATGCAAATCAGATCGAAGGTGAAACTCCGATCATACAAATCAAATGCTACATTTTTGCATATTGACAATGTGAACACACTAGGGCCAGTAGGGCTGGCCACTTCCAAAGTCCGGTTCATAGACACAGTTGGTAACTTCAACCGTTCTACGCACTCATCAGCTATAAAAGAATGGGTAGCTCCCGAATCGAAAACAACATTAAGCGTATTCATTCCAAGTGAGCACTTACATTGTACTAGATCGTTTGCTGGTGCAACATCTTCTGCATTGATGGTGTAGATTCTTCCTGTCGCTGTTTGGCCGGTGTTCCTCCCTCGCATCCCGTCTCTTCTGGCTCCGTTGCCTCTGCCACCAGGACGTTGATTATCATTCACTCGGGTTCTATCTTGAGATCCTCCTTGACGCACATTGGTGTTTGCCTGGCGGAGTTGGGGGCAGTCAGGACGAACGTGTCCCTTCTCTCCGCAGTGGTAGCATTTAACATTTGTATCATTGCAATCCTTAGCAAAGTGGTCACCGCCACATTTAAAGCATCCGCTATATCTTGGTCGTCCACTCATTTGTCTCCCTCGGTCACCATGATTCTGATATCCAGTGAAGGGTTCATTCCTCCTCACGTTCCCAGGCCTCTTGAAACGTGATTGCTGAGGCCTCAGGTGCTGGTTGGCTCTGCTGCACTGGCCCGAATGGGCCCTGTCATCCTCTTCAAATATTCGACACTTGTTCACTAAGGCAGGGAAACTCCGGATTTCATGGTATCTGCAGGCCCTCTTGATATCCGATCTCAGTCCGTTCTCAAACTTAAGACACTTGGAGTTCTCCGTTCCTGGCTGCTGGAAGGGCGGATAGAATAGGCACAATTCCTCGAACCTTGTTGCGTATTCTTCCACAGTCATGGAGCCCTGTTTTAACTCCATAAACTCCAGCTCCTTCCGACTCCTCACTGTGTCGGGAAAGTATTTGTCTAAGAAGCAGGCCTTGAAATCGTTCCACGTCAGTTGATTATCATCTTCGGGGAATTGGCTTCTGGCTATTTTCCACCAATTCTCCGCTTCATCTCGCAGCATATACACTGCGCACTCCACCTTCTGGGCTTCGGTACAGTGAAGACCCCTAAAAATTCTCTCTAATTCCTGAGTCCACTTGAACGCCACCTCAGGATTCCGTCCTCCTAAGAATTCACTCGGCTTCCTTTTTAAGAAGCGGTCCAGTACATGGCCATCCTCAGGTTGAGTCTGGCCTTGCCTTTCAAACACATCAGCAAAGCGTTGGAATGCTGTGGCTATAGCCTCCATACTTTGACGATGCGCCATTCCTTATCCTGAAATTGACATTTAAGGATAAGTATACGGAGCCACATACTACCGATCTGGTTATTAGTCCAACAATTAATGGCTTAGCACATTATGTCATTCGCCTAAGTCATACACACAATCGGACCAGGGGGAAGCAACCTCTTGTCCTCAAGTTATCATCAATCAAGTCAACTAGCATCAGAACAATTTCAACCATTCAATCAAAAGACACACACACACCAGCGCTTACACTTGGTAAGCATACTTTGGCCTTGGACTTTTCAGTCCGCTCTGATACCAAAATGTAACACCTTATTATTTGCAACTAATAATTCCGAAAGTATGAGAAATTTTTTCACAAAAACAGTCACGTAACATCTGATATAGAAGGGAGCAGGCAATGGGGAAAACGAAGAGCATTCACGCGCATATAGCAACCTACAGGGAAGCTAACACTGGGGCCGGCTCAATGGGTTTATCGTAACACATCAACAATAGGCGGATTACAAACGCCGTTTCCTCGCTTAGACGGGGTCTGACACCGTCCAGGCAGAGTATAGTAATGCAGCAGCGGATAGAGGGAATTTCGCAATAAGGCTTCCCTTCGAGTAATACTGGTCACTCAACGGGAGGAATCAGATAAGGGAAATATGTTAATACATTCACATGCGTAGCATTCGGGGGAAGGCGGAATTAGAATCATCCTACTTGGCTAGGCGGGGTATATTTATCTTGGCGGACTACAATACAATGTTCACTTACCCAGGCGATGTTCAATACCGCTCAGCGAGACGGAATAATGCAACGGAGAAAGAAGGTACATGGGCGGAAACTCGAGTTGATATCTACTTACTTCAGCATAGTTCTTCGCGTTTGGGCGAACTGTCCTAGTTACTTGGGCGAGGTATGACACCGCCTAAACGACATCTGCACAACGCCTCTTTAACACAACTTCAAGGTATTTTCTCCATCGGGTATGGACAAGGGTTCACCAGGTAAATCCTCACACTCGCACTTCACTCAGAAAAATGGAAAGTTACAGGGTACAAATGCGATAGTAGGTTGTGGAAGAAGGAAGAGACTAAACCTATTCCGCCCAACTCAACTAATTATGACAACGCCTGGGCGGACTCAGCCATAACGCCCAAATCTGGGGTCAACATCGGGGTCTGGATTGTATTAGCATCACAACGGATAGGAAAGGATAATGGGCGATATCTCACTCTGGTAATTACTCGCTTCAGCGCGAATCCTCGCGCTTGGGCGAATTGCTCCCATTTCTCCGGGCGGGGTACGACTCCGTCCATCGTATCCGACATGAATTTTTTTTTTTCCTAAGACAATTCTCGAATTCACCCAGACTTGGCTATAACCTACTCAATCATACTGTCCCTGCGTTTCCATTAAAGCACGATTATGAAACAAGGCAGCACATAGCATTACACACAAAACCATACATCCATATATATACATAAGAGTGTATGTTAATATTTACAACACAAAATCGGACTTCTTCTTGCCCATAAAGTTCTATTCATCCCCAAAACATTAACATCCGGTATGAACCAGTTAGGGCTTAGTCTAACAACACCTTAATTAAACCTTCCAATTGCATCAGCGCTCCGCCCAGCGTTCCAGCTCTGCTTCTGATCCTCCTCACAAGAGACATTCACTGAAAATGGCCACTGCAGGGGTGAGCTTTTACATGTAAAATGATACTCACAGACTCGGTATCAGCGTCAGTACACGCTCCTGCTATCATTCAACCTTTCTCAAGTAACCAAGTTCATACAGTTCAAACAACATTCATGACACACATAATTCACAGAGTTTATTCCACATCTAAATATATATTCATGCATTCAAAATCATACACATGCACATACATAGATTTATACATCACCACAATCAGCCTTATTTCTATATGCATGTCTGCGGATCCGACTCGGGTAAAGACTCTCAGTTACGGTCCCCTTTTCTTCTGGCCCCTCGTCCCTCAGCTCTTACCAGGTGGCACCGGCCTCCCCACGGCGTCTCGAGACTCTCTTCTCTAGCTCCAACGGCTACCACGAGCTCTATTGGGATCTAGCCAGGGTTGGTAACTGGAAGTCGTTTCCCTTGGGGTTCTTGACCTTCCATGGGTCACCCCACTCTTACTCATGCAACTAACACATTCATTAATACACATCATCGCGCCACGACACCTTCGCCGTAGTCATTAAGCAAGGACGGATTTCCCACACTACTCGTAATCAATCAGTCATCACGCCAGCGCATGTTACAATCGGTCATCAGATTAACAACAGTGAGCAATCCAATTAAGAGCATGCACACACATATTTTTCATAGTGACAAGAAAATGGATCCATGCATATCATTCATCATTATCATCTACTAACAGGCTACGCCATCGCCACGAAAATCACTATCAGAATCATAAACCATGCATCAGTTTTAATGATTATAAATACATGCATACACACACACCCACGCTCAGCAGTACGTTCATCGGGTACCGTTCTTAGACCATGCATTCGACATGCAAGCGCCCCCTACCTTTAGAAGAACCTCAGAAACCTTTTCCGTTCTTGTTGTTGGGTCCGATGTCCTTCTCCTGGTTTATCCGGTCTTCCTTGGCTCTGTCGTATGCTGCACCTGATTCTGGGATGAAGTGTGGTCCGTTCTCTAGTACTGGAACCAAGACCTCCAGGAGCGAAGAGTAAGATAGAAGAAGAAGAAAGATGGAGACGAAGAGAGGAAGTAGAGAATGAAGTGACGGAGAAGGGGGTCTGAAGAAATAGCAAGTGCGTTTTTCACCAAAGGCTCACGTTTTATATATATATATATATGCATGCGCACAGTAAAAGAAGAGTGGGATGGGAGAGTGCATGCCCAGCAGTCACGTGCACTCCACCCCATCCCTTGACCACCACCATTTTTTTTTATACTTTAATGGCTTAAACCTACTTAGTTAAATGCAATTAACAGTTATTTCTAGTTGAAATCAAGTCTTAATGGTTTATTTTTCATTCAGCATTTAATTTCAAAACTGGGATGTTACATTACTTATTCTTAACCCTTCTTCCTGACTGAACTTCACTCGTCATTTTTCAATAAAACTCCAATTCTTGATGCGAATAAAAAGGAAGACTTTGAAGGATTTCTGATCGTTGATGTAATGAACGGGTCAGATAGTGAAAGGCGACTTATTTCAGTCGGCCTTTTATCACTCGGATTCCTCACTCATCACAATCAGTATTGTATCCATTAGTCTCCTATTCACACGGTCTTTCGGTTTTTCATTCATCCACTCGGCTTTCTCTCATTCTCTTGCCCGACCTTTATCACTTGGTATTGCTTTCATGCGTCTCTTTTTATAGTTCCTTTTTCACTCATTCAATGTCTCATTAGTGTATTCGGTTTCTTCCACTCGGTATTCTGTTCACTCAGATCCTTCCGCAGTCGTTCATTTTTCACTCATCTTTCTTACTCTGTCACTTCATTTTATTCTAAACTTTCGTTTTTCACCTCATTTTTCATTCAGTTATTCATCCACTTGGTATAACTGGTATTCATCTATTCCACTCAGCTTTCATTCATTCAGTCACTCTATTTCACTCATTCTCCATTCACTCGGTCAATTATTTTTTTCCATTTACCCGATTTTGATTCACTCATTGTTTCATAAATACCATGTCTTCAGTTTTTTTTACGATTCACTTAGTATTTCCTGTACCCAGTTTCCTGTGATTTAGTTTTTCATTCACCCGGTGTTCGCCTCACTCGGTTTTATCATCCTTTCAGTCTCATTCAAATTCTTTCATTTCTTCGACCGATTCCTTTCTCGATGGTATTCATTCGGTAGTTCGTTATTCATTTTTCCATTTATTCATCCACTGGCTTGTGCATTTACTCATCTCCATCATCCAGTCAGTGTAACTTTCACTCATTCCATTGACTCGGAATCTTTTCATCTCTTCTTTCCAACCACTCGTTCACTTCGATTTGTTTGTTATTCATTATTTCTACCTCCCTCAGCCACTCATTTTTTTTTAATTCCCCAGTCTCTCCAATCATTTGCTCGGTATTTCATTCATTTGATTTTTCCACTCGGGTCATTTTTGTTCTTCACACGAATTCTCATTGTTATTCACTCATTCTTTATTTCTCGGATCTCTATCACTCGGTATCTTTCTCCATACTCATTTGGTCATTATCGTTTTACTCTTTTCACTCATTTACGCAATCTCTTCCTTTACAATCTTCCATTCTTTGTCTCTTATTCATTTACTCGGTATTCCTTCATTCATTCATACTTTCATTCGTTCCTTCTACCATCCACTTTTCTATTCACTCGTATTTCACTATAGTGGTCCACTCGTCTCTCATACGCTCTATTTCACGCATTCATTCTTTCACTCGTTTATTTACTTATAGTTTTTATTCGCCCATTCTGTCTTATCGTTTGTTCATTTATTCATCTTCCATTCTCTTGTGTCCATTTGGCATCACTTCCCACTCTTACTCGATCTTCTACCTATCCAGTATATGAGTGTATAAAAAAATAATAATAAATAATAATAATATATATATATATTATAATAATAATAAAGTAATAAATAAAGCTGGAACACATTTACGCGTTTCTTGGAAAATGAATTCAACAATATAAAAACCTTTCAGCTTCCAAACCCTAAGTACCTATGCTGAACTGGGGCTGAAAATGAAAAGACATTTTCTGGTTTCTAAGAAAGGTATCATCTTTCACTTATTTCTTGCACTTCTAAGTTCGTGTTTATTATCTTCTTGTTTCATTGTTATTGTTTTCCTTTGTTCATAAGCCATGCATCTCACAGTTTTGGTTTGCTGTCTTTCTGTTGGATTTTTGTTCTTATTTTTGTTTATTTAGGTTGGTTATCATCATTCTTTTAACATTAATCATGAAAAGAAGATCACAGAGACTCCTGCAAAAACCTAGACCAAATTTTACAGAAGGAAGTGTGCGAAGAAAACAAATAGATAACGAAAGAGAAGTGGCAACCATAACTATATCTGATTCGTCTGAACATGTACCCAGTCAAAGTCAGGTTCAAAGGAATGTATCTCCTCTGGTTCAAAGGAATGTATCCCCTGCAAGTGAGGAAAATGAATCACTAGAAGTTGAAAGTGTTAAGGCTGTTAAAAACTGTGCTATGAAGCTTAAAGCCAGAGAGCTAGAACGTCCCAGGCAATCTGTAGGAGCTGGTTCTTCTTCTTCTGACATTTCTGTAGTGTTGTAGGACTTGCAGGTCATAAAGAATATGCAACTTGGAATTTATGATCGGGTTTTGAACCACAATCTCATGCTCAGGAAGATTGCCACGAAACTGAGGGTTGAGCACACAGCAGAAATGGGTGCCCCACCTGATAGAGATGCGTGGTTAGCTTCCATTGGATTCACGATTCCCTCTGAGTACGTATCCCGAGTAGCTGATTCTCCACCATCTTCCCAACAGGACAAAGACGATGAAGATTAGGATGTTTAAGCAGTTGTTCCACATTTTTATGATGTTTCCTATGTAATTACTTTGACATTATTGTAACTGTTTTTTGAACAGTGAACTTGCTTCTATTTTAATTATGTAATGAATATTTTATTTCTGTGTTAATTTGTTTGTTTTATTCGGTTTTTCATATGTATTGGTAAAACCCATGCATCCCAATCCGACTACGTGTTTCCCATCCACAGCCACTCAGGTAAAAAGGGAAGTATCTTTCCAACTCGTTCCTTGATTAATATTCTGACTTATTAATTGCTAAATTATGTTTATTGTTTCTTTCACTTCATCTTAATAATTTAAAAGTTGCTGATTCATTAAGCTTAGTCGGATAAATTAATTGATCGGTTTTGTTTAACTCATCATATCTGCCCCTAACTATTTTTCATCATTAATTAAATTGTTTACTCGGCATGCTAGTTAGCAATCTAAATGTATGATCTTACATTAAGTTTGGGGACATGACTGGCTGATTAACTATTATATTCGTAGCTTTTGATCCTGTTTTATCCTTTTCCGAGTGAACTTGCATGCTAGTTAGTGAGACAGAATTTGCTTCAGTGCTTGCTAACTGTTTGTATGCCAATCGATCGGAAATGATGAAGGCCTTCTTTGTTAATTCAGCCAGGGCCAAAAATTAGCCTTCCTAATCTATTAAATCATCCTTTGACCCAATAATTATGTTTAAGCCTGAGACCCTTTCATTCATTTTATACATCTAACGTTACAAGCCTATTTATTCAAGAAAAACCCGACTAGAGTACCCTGGATGTTCCACTGGTGAATTACTCGATTTTTGCTTATTGCTAGGGACTAGCAATTTCTAAGTTTGGGGATGAAGAGTGTGCCTAACAGTAATTAAGGACACACTCTAACCTTAATTATGGATAAATATGTAGAAAAATAAAAGGAAGAAAGGCAAAGCCGAGAGAAAAATGAATAAGTCAGAAAAGAAAAAGAGGTGCAAAGCACCACAAGAAAGAAAAGAAAAAAAAAATTCGATCAGAAAAAGATGAAAAAAAAAAAGAAAAGTCCGAAGGACTGAAAGAAAAAGAAGGTGCAAAGCAGCATGAGTTATTAAGTAGCATTCAGTCGGAAAAGTTAAGAGAGTTGCTAGTAGAGGCAATTAAGTTAGAATTGAGGCAAGGCATCAGTGGATACATCTTGTAACCTATCTATGACTCGGAAAAACAATAATTGAGCCTATAGCCCAGCCTCGTTATAAGCTTAAAAAGCCCTTACTGATCTGATTGTGTTGGCATATGGCATGACGTGTAGAACTGTTGCAAGCCTATGTTTATCTAACAAGTATGTAGGTAATGAGTGCAATCCATTTACCCTATACACCGAGAGAAGAGTTAAACACCGACTAGAGAGGAAAGTATCAACAGCTTGTCTCCCAAAGGAGGTGTAAGTTATTATACTTTTAGAAATTACGAAAAAAAGCATGATCGGTATTCGATAATTATAGCATGAACTAAGTTAAGGAAAGGTTGATTGTGTTAGATAACAGCTTGTTAGTTAATTAATCTGAATAATTGCTTGAGGACAAGCAAGGTTTTAAGTTTGGGGATGTGATAAGTCTTGAAAAGACTTAATTATTCTGTTCAATTTTAGAATTAATTCGTTGTGTAAGTGATTAGTTTAGCCTTATTATTCAATTAATTGATAATAATTTATAAATTATGTAAATATTGCAAAAGTGTTTTATTTATAGAAGAGAATGGTCAAAAACATTAATAAATTAAGAGTTTATTACTATTTATAAATTTAATAAGTAGCCAGCATACAAATGCTAGGCAATTAGTTGATTTTTGCTGCAGGAACAGGGCGTACTCGAGAGAAAAGGACAAATCCGAGTGAAGAATTACTAAAAGCCGAGCAAGAATTTATAAAGCCGAAGTGAGAATTCGTAAATCCGACTGAAGGAAGTCCACAAGACCGACTGGATAAGACTTCAAAGGGTTGACCGAAAGGAATTAACAAAAGTCCGACTGAGTAAGATTTCAAAGACACTGACTCCAAAAGAGAACAAGGATTTGGAATATTATATGAAGAACCCGAGCGCCAACTTTAGAATACCGATTGAATAATTAATCCGCTCAAGCGAGGGCCAAGGATTCGCCCAAGCGAAAGCAGAACTAGCTCAAGCGTAATTTCAAAACATCACCTTTCGCCCAAGCTCCGCCATAACGCTTAAGCGACAAAGCAACACTGCAGTGCAATTCCCGAGCTCGCCCAAGCGAGAGTTAATCCGCTCAAGCGAAAACCCAGCAAGCTGAAGCGTAAAAGCAGTAACTTAAACCCTGTTTCTTCCCTCCAACAACACACATCTGGTGTAGTACTGTTTCCGCTTCCATTGCCTTCTTCTCTACTGCTGCAACCTTAGTAACTTAAGTAGTGAGCTGTCATTTAGCTGGTGTTGTGTTGTAAATTAGCTAAGGATGAGCTGGATCCTGTTAAGAGCTAAGCTGTAATTAGTTAGTTACTCTGTAAACTGTGTAACTAGTTTGTTTAGTCGTTAACTTAAGTTTTCTAAGTTATCAGTTAAGTTAGTTAGTTAGGTAGAAACATATATATAGTTTGTACATATTATGTAAGACACACGCATACACAGATACGAAATAACAAAACAGAGAACATTCATTTACACACTTCGAACATCTCACTACATATTTTTCTCTCTCTAATCCTCTCCTCCATGACGTTCCACAATCCTTTGATGGAACCGAAGTCAATGGAGTTCTAAATCCCTAAGGTTGGGATTGCAAAGGTTAGCAATGGAGTCTTGAAGCTGTGAGCAAGGCGATCGACTTCTAGATCCTGAGGCGAACAAGCTGAGGAGTGGAGCAGAACTGCTGGATTGACAAATCCAGAACTGATGAAGAACTTCACTAGTGAGGAATCATGGCTGAAGCTTAGGTAACTTCCAACTTTCTAACTAGTTCAGGCCTAATCAATTTAGGTGAATAGTTAGAGTTCAACCTCCAATTTCGCATTAGATTCTTAGGTTAATCGAGCACTTAAGGAATTAAGGTTCATTGCTTAAGGATTAGTGTTTTTCACCTAAGGAATTAGGGAATAACCACAAGCAGATTGTCCTCTAGATTGTGAAGTTCGATTATACTTAATTGCATGTTTCTTGAGGAAATTGTGAGCCGAAGCAATCCTGACCAGCTTTCTTTTAATCACTTTTCACATTCATCTTAACTCTGTTTCTGAAAATACCAAAAACAACTAGAAAACACCAAAACCATAAAAACCGAATGAACTTCATGTATTTTCTGATGGTTCAGCTTGTACTAGTCCTAGATTGAGGTACTTACCACAATCCCTGTGGGATGATCAAATACACTACAATTTTAACGACTGATGCGCTTGCCAAAGTGTAAATCCGAGAGTCACATTTTATTTTACTAAGATTTTCATATCAAATTAATGACTCGGGATTTTAGCATCAACAACTTAGCCACTGTTAAGGCTCCAGGTTTTAACTCTGAGAAAATTACTATATATAATCATGCACCTCGGTTTCCCCTAGTTATACCATTTGAACAGCTCCTATTTAACACCAGTCTTACCTCAGCATCAAATTTTACAATGTTTTATGCTTTCAAATCAAAACAATTAAGTGTTTAGACTATCATTCACCAAGGTAAATAATTTCCAAGCTTCATTGTGTCATCACTCCTCAAACCAAGCTCCTGTTGCACCAAATTGTCTCCATCCAAAGTTATGGTTATTCGAAAAGAAAGACTGAAGAAACCCCTTCCTCCAAAAGTATGGATGTGCCTTATGGAACACCTATTTATGGCAGCTAGGACAGTATGGATGTGCCTCTGGTCTTCCTCCTAGGAATGAAATACTCTTCCATATGTAGATTTTTGGGAGAGATGTGGTACCATTTTCAAGAGAAATGTCTACTCTGAAAATCAACCCCTCTTTTTCTCTCAACCTTTTGTCATCTTTCTTTATTCATCCAACATCTTTGTTTCCAACACTCGTTATTTACTGTTTGTTTCCACTACTGCTTCCCTTCTGATCATTAATCATTCAACTAATGGTTTAACTTTCCCCTTCGATGATGCCCCTCATTTGTTGTTAGCAAAAAAGGAAGAACAATCAGAATTTAAAATTAGGTAGTAAAGTTTTTTATGAGATCAGTCTTATCAATCTTTTCTTAGGGGAGTTTTAATATTTAATGTTTTGATATCCATGTTTTGTATTATCTCCCTTATCAATTAATAAAACTATCTTTACTCAGATATCATGTTTGCTCTGGTATAATGATAATAATGATGCTCTGATATTCTTTTTCAGATAAATATGCTCTAAGTTTTCATGCTCTAATCATATATCCCTTTAAAAGTTGCTCTGTTGTTAGAAAAGTGTATGATGATCTGATCTTCTCAAAACATATACTCTAATATTTTTCTAAGTGTTTTAATTCAAAAATTCCTCAAATACATGATTTCTTTTGATAACAGTTACTCTGATACATAATATTCTAGCATAATAAATGATATCTCTTAAATATATTATTTGATGCTATATAAGATTATGATTATGTTGCTCTGATGCTATCTTGTCAGGATACCCTCTAAACATCTTTGCTCTAATCATCTCAAACTTTACGTAAATAAAAGACTTAATGTTTGCTATCAGCAAATAATAGGAGATTGTTGAAACTAAGTCTGGTTTGAGAAAAGAAATTAATATTAACCATTGACCAGACCCCATGTTATGTTAATAAAACCAAACCCTAAGATTTATTAATAACACACATCCAAGCATTTAATTTAAATGAAGTCTGACCATGTGTAATCTAACCTGTTCAAATTAAGTATTGCAAGAAACAAATACTAAAGTATACAGGTTACAAAAGAAAGGAGGGAGTCTATAACACCCTAAATTTTAAAGAAAATAATTTATTGAATAATGGTAATTAATTGTTTATGTTCCAATAATTGTGGGAGGATTAATTTGACATTAGAGGTGAATTATCGGTAAATTAAGATTTACAGGAACCGGGTGATTTAACAGACGATGTGGGACCCACTTGGTCAAATTAGATATTTGATGCGCCTAGAATGTTTAGAAAATTATTGTGGTTATGATGGTATAGTCGAAATAATTTTTAGTGTTAAGGAAAGAATTAATTGGACTCGACATATTTTATTAAATGGGGAAAATACGAGCCGAAATAGAATTAAAAGAAAATAAAAATTTTTCTTTCTTCTCCTCTCATGACCGTGTAACCATTCCCTCTCTATTCTATCCTCTTTTGCACAATGGGTAAAGGAATTATTGACCAATTGAATGAGACATGATGATGCACCCTATTAACCAATGGTCAAACACTAATTTTGTTACTTTTCCCCACCTTCTCTTTCTCATTTTCAGTGCACCCTTCCCCTCCACTCTATCTTCATCATTTTCTTCTTCTTTTCCATTCCTCTCTTGCCCAAACCGTGACCTCCCCCTTCGGTACCCATTTTTCATCAAAAATTTCACTTGACCTTGGATTTGTGAACATCAAATGGAACATGGGAGCTTTGCTTGGACCATCTTCTTCCTCTCTCCCTATTTTCATTTGGCAATGAGCATGGATGTAAGGTAAGGTTTCTTGCCTCTTTAATGTCCTATTTATAGTTTTGATATTGTTAAGCTTGAAATATTAGTGTTGGATTTTATGGATGTTGATGGAAATAGAAACCCTAGGCTTGGATGGCTTGGAGAATGTGATTCTTGGATATGGGATGGTACCCAATGAGGATGAATATTATTGTGGTTGAAATATTTTAAGAAGATGGTGAAAATTGATGTTGGTTAGTGATTTTGAGGAAACCCTAAGTATGGAGATTTAGGGGTTTTTAAATTGATGATTTTGATGATTATGAATGCCCTAGAATGAACTATATAAAGGAAATGAATTTTTGGAATATTGGAATTGATTTTGAGGATAAGTACATGATGTTCATTGTTGAGTATTTGATGAGGCCCTAGGTCATGATATGTGCCATTTGGAAATTATTAAATTGATGATGGTTAAAGAAGCTAAGATAGCTTACATTGAACTCTAATTGACAATGATGATTTTGAAAAAAATTGAGGTGATGGTTGAGTGATTCATAAGATGATTTGGAAGACTTATTGATAAGAGGTAATGATGTTGTTGGGTATAGTTAACCCTTAAGATTTAGAGAATCATGGTTTTAGGAAAGGAATTCCTGAAACCTAACACAATGGTATGAATTGGTGTCTCGGCAAGTCTAGGACTTGATATTGAGCCTTAGGGCATATTTACATTGTTTGAAATTATGATGGTGCCTTGGAATGGCTTATTGATTGTATGAATGCATATGTGTGTATGTTGTGTAGATTGTATTCCAGGTAATGTGGCAGAACAATCAGAGCATTCAAATCATGTTCTTCTGTCAAGGTAGGAGAGGAGTTTGAATTTCAAATTACATGAGTGAATAATTGTTAATTATGTATATGTATAAACTCATGCATTGCCTTGCCATAAATATGTTAAATGTTGAATTGATGATGTGATTAATGGTGGCTTGGCTTTTTTTGATTATTAAAGAATTGTATATGTGTGTGTGTGTATATATATATATATAGAGGTGAAATGAAGTTGAGTGCTTGGTTGTCCCTTGGTTGGACATGAATTAATTATTGATGAAAATCTGTGGAATGATAAATTATTTAAGGTGTAAAGCATTGTTATGTTGATTATGCAGAAAAATGAGTGGAATAGTGATGTAAAGTGTTTTAAAAACCTCCCCCTATGTAGTTGATGAATTAGAACAGGAATGGGGAAATATAACTTGTTGGACTAGGTCTAAAGATGTGATTTAATCTGTGTATAGTATGGTATTAGGCCAATCTTACATAAGGTGGATAGTAGCATGTAATAGGGAATGAAAAACTTGAGATTTGGGCGTGTAATGTTGATCTCGCTCAAGCAAGAGTCCCCTGCATCAGGGGAGTGGCCTCTGGCCCAATTTCGCCCAGGCGAACATGAGTCTCGCTCAAGCGAGATGCGTACAACATAGAAGGGTAAGCTACTGGATGAATCTCGCTCAAGCAGATGTGGCCGCGCTTGAGCGAGCGAGATAGAAAATGGTTCTGGACGGATCTCGCTTAAGCGAGTAAAGAGGCTAGTTGAATCTCGCTCAAGCGAGCGAGCCTAAAATGTGATACTGGACATTTTCCACCCGAGTGAGCATGAGGGTGAGAGGAGTCTCGCTCAAGTGAGTGAGCATGGAAACGCTACTGGAGATATCTCGCTCATTTGAGAGGGTTCGCCTAAGCGAGCTATGTTGGTCTCGCTCAAGCGAAGGTGAATCTCGCTTGAGCGAGTTGCCCAGAATGGAATTTTATTTCATTTTCTTTGTTTTGGGCTTAAGATAGACCCCTTCCTTGTATTGTGAGACATTTGAGGGAATGTATAGGGGGTATATAAGCATGATATAATATGGTGGTGTTTGATGTTGATTAAAACATTGGGATTAAAACATAATTGTTGGCCACCAAGAGTAGGATATGAATGAAGGGTAATGAGTAATAAATGGATGATGATGTTAATCATTTTCCTATATAAAGGATGATTGTCATTGAGGTTGATTATCATTATTGATGAGTTGTTGTGTACCATTATGAGTGATACAAGTGTGATCTTGTATGTGTGGTTTGAAATATAATAATGACATGTTGTGAACACCACACCAATATATATATAGATGAAACAATGGTGATGATAAATGAAATGAAAATCCACTAAATGATTAGGTGGTGGTATTGATGAAAGATAAATGAATGTTAATGATGATTTATGATGTTTGTGATGCCATTGTGGTTGATTGCAATTGTTGATTTGCATGTATAATATATGATATATTGAGATAAAAATGCCACATATAAAACTTGAAAACAATGGCTAAAACCAACGATGAAAAAATCCACTAAGGTGTGTATGGTGGTGTTGGTGATTATGATGATGATGATTGATGAGTGGCATTTAGGATGCACAGTGTGAGAAATGGATTTGATTTGCATTGCATTACATCCATGGCATATCATAGCCACCGATGTTGGAACGTTAGGGGAGTTCCCTCGGCCGACCCAGTGGGAGGGTGGCTCAGTGCACGAGCATTCTTATTTTCCCTTGTGACTCGGTGTGTAAGTCACGAAGCCGCCCATGTATTGCTACGGGGAGCTACATGTGGCTGACCCTTGTGGGGGGTGGCTCTTAATGAGTAGGTGACCCCGGTGATCCTTTGGATCACAACCGCCATGAGATGAATCATGACCGGCCTACAACACCATATATTGATTATGTTATTTATCGCGGTCATGGTGAAAATGGCCAGGTGTTGCATTATGGGCGATGCGGTTGGTACCAGTAAAAATTGGTGATTATGCATGTATTATTAGATATGTGTACACATTATACTACTGCAGTAGGGGCATGGTATGTGATCATGCTTGACCCATAATTTGGTGTTAATTCCCACAGTCGGATCCGCATTTGTTTTCTATTCCATTGTGCATATACATTAGCCATAAGAGCATTTACATATAGCATGGAGATATGCCAGAATATGATAATGGTTGATGATGATTGAGGTTGTGGTATGGTGATGACGAGATGGGTAATTGAGTACCTAAAAGACCACATAAAATTGATAAATGATATAATTACCATGAAACAATATTGAATATGACGATGTGTATGTTATGGCCCAATGTAATGAAGGGCATAATTATTTATGATTAATGATAATGATGTTAGCCTATAGTGGCTTTGAGAAAAGACCTGAATGGTCAATACTGATGATGTTGGCCCATTGTGACGTTGGTATTGATGTGTATATGTCTGCTTTGCTATGACTTAATTAGAGAATATGAAATGATTATATGTTATTGAATTAACAGTTTATAATGATCATTGATATGTTTAGCAAAGCATACATGACATTGATATGCATATGCACATAATTTCAATTGTATTCATATCGTCATTTGAAATGTATAACTCACTCTCCCATGTGGTCTCCTTTCTAGTATTGATGCAGGAATATCGTGGGAAGATGACATTTTTAAAGTAAAGTTTTGGAAAGGTAAATAGTGGTAACGGAATGCCTTGGCCGGAAGCGTTTGTAATTCATTGTGTATAAAAATGGATATTATGATGTTGCTAATCACTGATATTGATTGATGAACTGTGAATAATGTATATATATATATATATGGATGATGTATCGATATTGGAAGTATTGGATTTTTACCAATCTGGTGTATAATAGGATGTTGATTTATTAATCCTCTAAGTATGTACAAGCATTGAAAATACATAAATTGAGGGTTGAAATGAATGGTCAATTAGAGATTATGAATATTAGAGATGTATGATGCATGACCATATAGATATGTATATACATATATCTTAGGCATTGTATGTTCATGAAATTATGTGAAAAGACAATGGTTGCCTATTAGACTTATAATATGCCTTTGCATGCTTTGCCGAGCCTTTTCTTATATCCTCATATATAGGACTAGGCATATGCCTGGTATACACATTCTTCTTCCGCTGTAAACTCTGTTATTTTGTATACCGTTATGGGCAAACTATTTAGCGATCCAGTATAAACTTATTTAATCTCACCATTTGGTTTTCTGTGGTTCGAGTCTTGATGTAGTCGTGGTGGTGTCTTGAAAATATTTCGAACGTGAAAAATTTATTCATACTTTTATTATTTAATTATCTTGATTACATCGGGATTCGAGTCTGGAAAATTGGGGTGTTACAGAGTCTATCAAAACAAAAGTCTAATTCAAGACTTTACCCAAAAGAGTCTGATTCATAATTTTTTAGACATGTGGATGACAATCAGACCTCAGACTTTTAATGCAACAAAATCATACAATATGAACGTTAATTCAAGTACTGATCATACAACGTTCTTAATTCTTTTTCATGATACTCTAAAGTCAAGATCTTATCAAGAAAAATATGCTAATCATCAAAGTAGAAAAGGAACAAAATAATGTTTCGACCAAGGCACTCTTCATAGAAATCAATGAAGCTACTATGCACATCTCAAAAAAAGCTAGATTAAGTCAGCTCTTATGTTAAGAAGCTTCAAAAGTACAACAACATATGCTTTACGCGTCAGTTAGAAGAAGAAAATCAACAAATAGCTTTATGCTTTGATGATTTTAGGGAACTCTAATTTCATGCAAGTTTCAAAGTTTCTTGATACCAGACCTTTTGGCTTCTTATCAGTTTATCAAGGTCTGGTGCTTGTGATCAAGAAAAACTTCTTCAAAGGATTTCACACAGCTATATCTCCTTACCAAATTATCAAACGGTCATCTTGAGTGGCCTATATATTTGAAGAAACTCATTATCGAAGAAGTTAAAGCACATCAAGAAAAATCAATCTCTATGGTCAAAGTTCTCTCAATCTCTTCATAATTTTTCTTAGACAAAGGCCTTCTTTGTTATTCTGTCTCTAGCATACCTTGGTCCTTTTGTCTTTTTTACTTAGTGTTTTATTCATCTATGTATAACTTTTATACATTAAGTTCTCAGAAATATCTTACACTCTATTTTTACATTGTGTAAAAGTATGGTGTGTTGTCAGCCTTTAGTTTCATTGGGAAACAATTATGGCCTAAACAGACTATTGAAAGAATACCTAGGTTTGAGCTAGGAGTGGCTTGTTGAAAGAATACTTAGGCTTTAAATTAAGAGTGGTTAGAGTCAAGAATGCTTGTGGAAAATAAGTATGGATTTATATATAGAAAGATTAATGTCCAAAAATACTTAGGCCTAATTTTTATATAAATATCCAATTAAGGGAAATAAGTGACAATTATTTATATATGGAAAGATTAATGTCCCAAAAATGTGGAAATAAATTAATTTGAGTTTATTATGATTTTTCATAAATTACTAAGCTTCATGAGCTAAAATTTACACCCGGTTAAAATATGGGAATCGGACCAAGTATCTCTGATTGAGATGTCGTTGGTCAGGGCTGTAGAGAATATTACTGGGAATCTGAATATGTATTTAGAATAATTTTTAGATAAAGTATTGAGCTCAAACAGAGATCCTATTTATTGTAAAATGGTAAATTTTAATGAAAGAGGTTAAAATCAAAATGAAAACCCCCCACTCTTCACTCTTTTTTCACGCTGCCTTCTTCTCCTGGGGGCAAACACACTTCACTCTTCTTTCTCTTCTAAATTCCCTCATTCATATTCATCTCCTTCTTCTCCAAAAACCTAGACCAAGTTGGTGCCTCTTCCTCTCTTCTATTTCATTTTCCATTGTGCATGAAGGAGACCTTGGTGGTTTGAAGTCTCTCCCTCTCTTCTTCCATTTTCATGCTCTCTCTCACTCTTTTGGTACCCACTCTCTTTTCTTGGTTTGAGGTAAGTCTTTCACCAATTTTAATGAGCTAAAGCCCTAGGTTATGGGTTGTAATGGTTGGGAGAGTGTTTAGATGCACATAGGTATTGAATGGAAGCTTTAAATGTGAAAACCTTAAGGTGGAGTAAAGTGAATATGAGTTTTTATGAGCCTTGGATGGGGTACATGAAAAAATTGGATGGAAGGTGATGAACCATATGCATTAATAATGTTTGTTAGGTTTTAATGAAACCCTAAACTTTGATTTTGTGGAAATATGGAATATGAGTAAGATAGGGATTTAATGATGATGAGAATGTCATTAATGATGAGAGATTGCCATAGATGATCATTTATGATGGTGGTTGGGAACCATTAATAAGAAAAACCCACTTGAGGAGTTGGGTGTGAAATTGATATGTATGGGTGACTTGTGTTGTTGCCCTCTTTATTCATAATGAGTCTTGACTTAAGGGAAGGAATTCCCAAAACCTAATAATGTAAAAGAATGAAGTTCATAAGAAATTACTACATGATGAGAGTCATATGTGTATATTCATGTATTTTTTTCATAAGAATTGAGAATAATGCTTGAATGGATGATTGATGTGGTCCTACAATTAATTGATGTAGGATTTGATAACACTTGTGAGGCGGGATCATCGAATCCAGGAAAATACTTCTCTTAAGGTAAGAGAGAAGTGTAGTTTTTAAATGTATGAATGATTGTGTGATGATAATGTATGTATTAATGCATATTTGCATATTCTTTCTTGAATAGGAAAGTTATCCCTTGTGTGTGATTGTGACTGCATATTGATTCTTATTGATGGATTGATGATGATATGATATAATTGATGAGAATATGAGATTAGAGAATCATTGTTGATATGTACCCCTATTCCATGTGTAGATTGACTTGACATAATACTTGGCTAGTATGATCTTGATGATTTGAAATGGTATGCCTTGGAGAATGAGATGTATGTGATTGTGTGTTACTAATTATGAAAGTGAATGAAAACTATACCCCTAAGTGTGTGGGAGAGTACCCTTACGAGATTGAAGCTTGCATGAGCATTATCTCATACATAGAATGCATAGCATATCATTTGAATGTGGTTGAGATCACAAAGGAAAGTCTTGCGGGACTAGTATGATCACAAAGGCCCTACAGGACCAATGAGAATGAAATATGTGTGGTTGCGATCATAAAGTAAGGATTCTGTGGGAATCCATGAAAAGGGAATATCCCATGCATGGCGGGAAAACCAATATGAATTGAAATGAAAAGTGGTTACAATCACGAATAAAGCCTTACGGGGTTATGAGAAGGGAGTACCCCATGCGTGGCAGGAAACCAATATAAATTGAATGATTATAGTGTTTACGATCACTCGATGAAATGAAAATCGGATCCGTTGCATATGCATCTTAAACATGACATATGCATTAGCCTTAGAAGTATGGCATTTGAGTAAAGTAGGTTGAGAAAATGATATCCTATTGAAATTGTGGTGAGATGGATATGGAATCCATTTTTGGTCACTAACCATACTTATGTTGTTGATTGGTGTGATCCCTTATGAATTTCATGAATTGTGTCAATGGATGTGATGAAATCATAAATTGATGATATGGTATTATTTGATATAGCCTTGATGATGGACTTGATATGTGTTTATATATGTAGATGAACATATATGTTCAATGGATTTTATAAATTGGTTGGTTTCATTGTTATTGGAACTCCTTGATAGGAGAAAATGTTGATTTGCATTCATAGGTATATTATCATAATTGTGGAATTTTTCATCATTAAGAAAGTATACTCACTCTCCATGTGGTCTATCTTTTTAGCTTATATGTTGCAGGGTATGACCATGGAGTGAGGTACTTCATGTGAGGAAAAGTTGTGTAAAGAAGGTTCTTTTGGTAACGATGCCTTGGTCGGCATAGTTTTATGTTTATGGCTTTGTATATTCTTTTGAGATGTATATATGCCATTACCTTGTATAGCCATAATACAATTTGAGTAACTTATGTGAATGATGACAAATGAATATTGATGATGGCTTATTGATGATTGAGATTCTAGAATGGAAACAAATGCCATAGGATCATTTTGATTAGTGGACAATCATTTTGTAATCTTTTGATGGTTTTGAATGTCTAAATTGAGAGACAATGCATGATTGATGAATTGTGATTTTGTTAAGGTACAATTAGATGTTTGATGCATGATGATGGAGTCCAATGTTGTGTTGGGGTGATTGGCTAGATGATTAAATCTAAATAAGTTAAAATTTAAGTGACTTTCATGCTTGTATGAGGAACTGATGGGGTCAAATGGAGTTTTGTGAGGTTTGGATTACATGAGACAACTTGAATATCACTAATGCATGGTTTGTGACTTGTAGAAATTGGAATGGGTCAATTCCATTAAGAATTGACCCTTGAATGGCACAAAAATGCCTCAAAATGGGCTAGTCGCATTTTACGCATAAGTCCATTGTTTTAAGGAATTTTCGAGTGCGGCCAGATGTGTACTTTAATTGGTGTTAAAATTTGGTAGCAGTTAGACTTCATATAAAAAAGTTAGGAGGCTTGGAAGTTGAAAATTTGGATTTTTCTACATAATTACTGATATGAATTGATTCAAAACAGTTCATGAATCGATTCAATCATCACAGTTTTTACTGTTCCTAACTTCCAGAATCATTTGAATCGATTCACACCTGGGGGCGAATCCATTCAAACCCCACTATTTTTACTGTTCAAGAAAATCCCCACGCATGAATCGATTCATACTCTTAGGGGAATCGTTTCATTCTCCCTAATCATGGACCCGTATCCCTTTGGCACAATCGATTCATCCTTTTAGGGGGAACCGATTCATTCCCCTGATTTGTGAATCCCAACACTCCAGAAATGCATGAATCGATTCATGCAAAGGGTGAATCGATTCATACCCCTTTTCTATGAAAAATTTATATTTTTTGATGCTGTTGGACATTAATGTGATATGATACTATGATACTTTTATGCAATTGCATCAAACATTCTTCTAACATAACTTAGCAATACTTTATGCATCTTTGACACTTTTCTTCGATTAATTCATATCCTTGAATTCAAATACGCACTCCTCTATTCGTTAAACCATATACCTTCTCATATCTTCATATATGAGTTAGGGTTTTGTATAGGTCTGGGGTTAGTATTTAAGAAAATATTTGTGGTGTTCTTCATCCACCGTTCATGTTTTAAAAATGCAAAAAAGTTACCCTTACTTTTATTATCCTAATCATTTATATATATATCTTATTTACCGGATTAAGGGTACCACATAAAGAGTCAGAGAGAAAGAGAAAATACACAAGCAATTTATATTGGTTCATTCTCAGCACAAAAGCTACATCTAGTACCTCCAAATTGGAAGGATTTTAACTATGTAAAAACTGTTTACATCAGATGTTGAGTATTATTGACTCCAGCTACTCTTGGCTTAAGCATAACCCATGCTTTGAGTATTCTTGACTTCAGCCACTCCTGGCTTGAGCATAACTCATGCTCTAAGTATTCTTGACTCCAACCATACCTGGCTTAAGCATAACCTGTACTTCAACACACCAGACCCCTCTGGATTCCTGTGAGTATTATTTTGCAGCACCCACTTCTGGGGCAGAACCAAGTATTCTTTCACAAGCCACTCCTAGCTCAAACCCAGAGTATTCGTTCAAAAGCCTCTGCAGGCCAACAGTGTTTCCCACACTAACGGAGTCTGGTGACACACCAGACCTGTATTACCCGAGGATTGGAAGAATTATTACAAATAAATAAGCCTTTTGACTTAGTGGAGCTAAGTGATAAACCACAAAAATGGGTTTGTGATGAAAGAAAGAGCTTATTTTCCCATAGGTCTCAGTATATTTGGAAAGTGAAAGATGGTTGGAAAATGTACTGAGCCAGAAAGCATGACTTGGGATAGTATACTATCAAAGCCATATCCTAAGTTACTATGGCATCTAAGTAGGAAGATGATTGCACATAGCGAGTTTTCTTTATTGAGTATACTGTCATTTCTTTATTTCTCATGAGCTTTTGTATATGAATGTGTAGTGTTTGTTCATGATCTTTTCTCTTCTTCCATCACACTTTGATTAGTGTGTTCTAGCTCATCTTCTTTTTCTTTTCACAAGTTCTTTCTATTTTTCAATTTTCTTTTTATATTCTCTTGTGTTTCTTTTTCTACTTCAGCTTTCCATATTTGTTTTTGCTCTCCTCTTGATTTTTGTACTATTTCTTATAGGAGTCATTGATGAAGAGATTGATTCTATTTATATAGAATCATCTTGTTAAGCTTAGGGAGAGGCTATCAACTATATGATTGTTGAGAGAGTTGTTGTAGAAGGGACAATAGCCTTTCTTGTTGGAGTTGCACAAAGGACAAGAGCTATTATTGTTAGAGAGAGACATTTTGTACAAGCAATATAAATTTGAGAGCTTTGAGATGTGTGTAGTCATAGGTGGAGTAGAGGTAGCATAAGTTTCATGAAGAGAGAAAGCTTTGATTTAGGGAACCTCTGAATGCGTATGATAGGGTAAAACTTAGATGCTTTTTAGACTAGATCAGAATCCACCCTTTTTAGTCAATCTTCCATTTGAAAGTCTCTTCTTTAAGCTTTGTCACAACCTGGATCGCGACGGTGCGGCGAGAAAGAGAAGAAAAGTGTGGTATGGAATGAAACAGGGAGTCGCCACCAACGTTTTTATCCATAGGAAAAACATTGGGAAAAAACTAAGTTCAGTAAAGCACTGGTTAAAAAAATTGAAATCCAAGTTCGGGAATCGGTTACGAGTAGGGAAGGTATTAGCAACCTACATCGCCTGTCAAAGACAGTACCAAGATTGAAGGCACAATATAAATAGCCTTAAATAAAACATGGTTTCTTCCCTTTTACTTGTTGTATTTTGAAAATGACAGAATGGAGTAGAGAACTGTACAGACCTTGAATATCGAAGCGAGGTCAATGGAACGTTTCATCCGAATTAAACTCGACTTTGATATGAGACAGAGAGGGGAAGAGAATGCTAATAAGGTGTCATGCCTAAATTAGACATTCTCGGATAAAAAAAAAAGGGATAGGAAAGAGATAAGCGGGACGTCTTGTCCTAAGTATCCCTTCCATATGAATTATGGCGAGGTTTGAACAAAAAAAAAACTAGGGGGAAATCAACAAGACGTCACGTCTAAATTGATTTTCACGGAAGCAACCAAAAAAAAGAACATTTATGAAAGAAACATGAAAGTAAGGGAATAAATCAGCAAAAAGGAATAAGAGATATGGGCCCGACAGGAGTTGAGGTCCTGCTCCTACGTATTCTTGAATTATCAAGAAATCAGGGTTACGTAGTTCTGAATGTTGTTCTTTTAGGAAAATACTTGGGAAATGATGGTGGATGTCATTGAGACGGGGAACTCATACAAGGCGAAGTTCTTCGCACGTATATGAATCCTAAAGAGGTTGTGTAGATGGGAGTGCTCCCGTACGACACCGTTTTAGAAAAGATTTGTTTCTTTTTTGACTTTTATTTAGATTTGAAAGAAAACAGAAGGAGAAATGAGTGAAAACCGAGTGGGAGAAGAGAAAACCGAGTGTGAAAGAGAAAAAAAACCGAGTAAAAAAATGAAATACCGAGTGGAAGTAGCAGAAACCGAGTAAAAAAATGAGATACCGAGTGGAAGTAGCAGAAACCGAGTAAAGAATTGAGATACCGAGTGAAAGCAACAGGATACCGGGTGAAAAGTGAATACCGTGAGACTGAGTACGGTGTTGGAGTTGAGAAGAGCGAGGTACTGAGTAGTGAGGAGTGGTAAAAAGAGTTGTGGAGATCGGTTTAGTGAGGGACAGTTTGTAGGAGCAGGGGTGAGGTCGGATTTGGTAAGGACCGAGTGTTTTGGGAGAAAGGGATGGTGTTGTGGCGTGAAGGACAATATGGTTGCTGGACGGTGTTGTATTTGGGGGTATTGGGACGGTGTAGTGTTTAAGGAGTATTGGAAATACAGTTGTTGGGACGGTGTGGAGGGATTGGGACGGAGTAGGGTAGAACCGGATGGTGTTCAGGAATATAGATACGGTATGGTAAATTTAGGGGATCGGTGTGAAGGGCTACAGTGAATCGGTGGGGTTGATGAGGATCTGAGGGAAAACAGTGCTGTTAGGAAGATGCTGTTGGAACGATGTGGGTTGGAGGCTGAGACGGTGTGGGGTTCAAGGAATACGAAGATGGTGAATTGGGAGGTGTTAGGACAGAACTGTATGAAGGGAATGAATCCCTTAAGACTCTTGAAGTGAAATTTAGAAGTTTCCTCTCTTTTCAGCCCCTGGACCGTGTCAAGAACTTACTAGCCAACCCCTTGTGCCTCTTCATGAAAGGTATTTATAGAGGGCTCTTGGACATGGGCCAAGTGGACAGCTCAAACTCCACTTGATGGAAGCAACCTGGCCACTAACAGATAGTGGGGGGACAATGGCTGATGGGAAATTTTTAATTCCTCCACTACCGCCCCCTTGTCTGCCACCTTTAGAAAGTGTAATTCCGAGTCAGCGCGCATAAGCATCCGGGCTCATTCCTCCGCTGTCAGGTTTGTGACCTCGGCTATGCAAGATATCAGTTTGATGTTCCAATAACCGGTCCGATGTGGCCTATTTAGAATCCGGACCGGTGTCACATTTACACTGGTCAGACCTTTTCAATGTTCGGGGTACCATGGAATCGTGAAAGTGTAATTCCGAGTCAGCGCGCATAAGCATCCGGGCTCATTCCTCCGTTGTCAGGTTTGTGACCTCGGCTATGCAAGACATCGGTTCGATGTTCCAATATCCGGTCCGATGTGGCCTATTTAGAATCCGGACCGGTGTCACATTTACACTGGTCAGACCTTTTCAATGTTTGGGGTACCATGGGATCGGTGTTCTTCCTCGTGGCCCAAATCCACTGCCTCAGTCATCATCCATCCTTAGTGGGAGTGAATTCCGAGAGGAAAAGTGTCTTTTAAGCAAAAGGCCGAGTGAAAAGTATGTAAAAGTCGAGTGAAAGCTTTGCTCGGTTTTGCTTTGCTGGTCGGCGTGAGATTATTGCGAAGAGCTGGGACGAGCAAAACAACTCAGATTGGCACATTCACCTGGAACCGAGTGAAGAATGGCTCGGAAGTTGGTGAAAGGTGACTCGGAACTGGTGGAAATGGGCTCGGTGTTGATTATTTGAAGAAGGACGACTCAGAATTGGTTTGAAGAGTGACAACTCGGTATTAGGCCAATGGTTCAATCGGCCCTTATTTGAAAGATGAGTGAAGATTGGCTCAGAAATCCTTTCACTTGGTTGTTGTCACTCGGAAACCGATTGATGATTGGCACAGATCGGTCGGAACTTTAGCATTTTCACTCGGAAAAGGCTTGCTTCCCACTCAGGACTTCGAAACTGGATATTTTCTCTCAGAATGCATTTGGGAGGGAATCATCCACTCGGATTTACATCTAATCCGAGTCGCTTCACTTAGATTTAGGCTTAACAGGTCATACTCCACTCGGATTGATCCATTTTTGAGTCTTTATTCGGATTTCCCACCCAACAGGTCATACTCCACTCGGACATGCCCAAATCTGAGTAATTTCACTCGGATTTTCTCCATTCTGAGTAATTTCACTCGGATTTGATCCGTTCTGAGTATTTTCACTCGGACTTGCTAGTTTTTGGGCCATTCCACTCGGATATTTGTTCAACAGGGGCATTTTCTACTCGGATTTGATCCTTTTTGAGTCATTTCACTCGGATTTGCCAGTTTTTGGGTCATTCCACTCGGATTTTTGTTCAACAGGTCTATATTCCACTCGGAAATGCTTCCATCATAGTCATCTTGCTCGGATCTGACCATCTTTGAGTTATTCTATTCAAATTTGACCATTCTGAATTGGAATTAAGTATAAAAAGAATCATTCCACTTGGACCGGACCAAAAGAGGTGTTCACAGATGCCCCTCTTTACTTCTTTTTCACAAAAGAAACACGAAGCTTTTGTGTTTTTGAAGTGAAAAGGAAGTAAAGATATGAACACCGACGTAGGGGGGCCAAGTGGGACCTCTTGATTGGTATGGCAACTGATGGTATGGGCAATCACGAGTTTGTGTGACCTTTTTTCTTAAAACGAGCATCCTCCACTTCTGTTTCTCTTCTTCTCTTCTTCTCTTCTTCTTCTTCTTCTCTTTTTTTTTTTGAATGGATAGGGAAAAATTGTCTTTTAGTTAACAGGAGGTAATGAGATCAGGATTGACCCCCAGTAGACTGGAAAGTAAAGGTGGCCCTCGTGGGCGATTGAAAAGTAAAGGGTACCTCGATAGGTGGCTGGAAAATAAAGGATGCCTCAGTAGGCGGCTGGAAAGTAAAGGATGCCATGATAGGTGGCTGGAAAATAAAGAATGCCGTGGTAGGCGACTGGAAGATAAAGGATGCCTTGATAGGCGGCTGGAAGATAAAGGATGCCTTGATAGGCGACTGGAAGATAAAGGATGCCTTGATAGGCGGCTGGAAGATAAAGGATGCCTTGATAGGCAACTGGAAAATAAAGGATGCCTTGATAGGCGGCTGGAAGATAAAGGATGCCTTGATAGGCGGCTGGAAGATAAAGGATGCCTTGATAGGCGGCTGGAAGATAAAGGATGCCTTGATAGACGGCTGGAAGATAAAGGATGCCTTGATAGGCGGCTGGAAGGTAAAGGATGCCTTGAAAGGCGACTGGAAGATAAAGGATGCCTTGATAGACGACTGGAAAGGTAAAGGATGCCTTGATAGGCGGCTGGAAAATAAAGGATGCCTGGATAGGCGGCTGGAAAATAAAGGATGCCTTGATAGGCAACTGGAAGATAAAGGATGCCTTGATAGGCGGCTGGAAAATAAAGAATGTCTTGATAGGCGACTGGAAGATAAAGGATGCCTTGATAGGCGGCAGGAAAACAAAGATGCCTTGATAGACGACTGGAAAGGTAAAGGATGCCTTGATAGGCGGCTGGAAAATAAAGGATGCCTGGATAGGCGGCTGGAAAATAAAGGATGCCTGGATAGGCGACTGGAAAATAAAGGATGCCTCGGTAGGCGGCTGGAAGATAAATGATGCCTTGATAGGCGGCTGGAAAATAAATGATGCCCTGATAGGCGGCTGGAAAATAAAGGATGCCTTGATAGGCGGCTGGAAAATAAAGGATGCCTTGATAGGCGGCTGGAAGATAAATGATGCCTTGATAGGCGGCTGGAAGATAAAGGATGCCTTGATAGGCGGCTGGAAGGTAAAGGATGCCTTGAAAGGCGACTGGAAGATAAAGGATGCCTTGATAAACGACTGGAAAGGTAAAGGATGCCTTGATAGGCGGCTGGAAAATAAAGGATGCCTGGATAGGCGGCTGGAAAATAAAGGATGCCTTGATAGGCAACTGGAAGATAAAGGATGCCTTGATAGGCGGTTGGAAAATAAAGAATGCCTTGATAGGCGACCGGAAGATAAAGGATGCATTGATAGGCGGCTGGAAAATAAAGGATGCCTGGATAGGCGACTGGAAATAAAGGATGCCTTGATAGGTGGCTGGAAAGGTAAAGGATGCCTTGATAGGCGGCTGGAAAGGTAAAGGATGCCTTGATAGGCGGCTGGAAAATAAAGGATGCCTGGATAGGCGACTGGAAAGGTAAAGAGATTGGGGGAGCTAACAGGACGTCTCGTCCAAATTAGCTCACTGTTGGCAGGAAATGTAAAGGTTGGGGGAGCTAAAATTCTTCTTGCTTGACTGCTGGAGTGTATCAAGTAGATTACCCGGAAGGGAGTTTAAAAAGTGTCAGCTTTGGCAGTTGAGGAGAAGACTTCAAGAAGTGCCAACTTTGGTGATTTGGGGAAGGGCTTTGAGGAGTGCCAACTTTGGCGATTAAGGAGGAGACTTTAACGATCCTAGTTTTGGCAACTGCGGTTCCATTACGGAGAAGGTCTTGATTGAGGCGTCAGAGCTTGACATGACTGTCCGTTATAATAACCTGCAGAAAAAAGGTAAGTAGTGCAAAGATACATTCAAAAAAATGGGTAGGTCCTGTGAAACCGCGGCCCTTAGGATAACTCATGGACAGAGGAGAATCAAAGAGGCGATCATAGCTTTGAAGCGCATGCCTGGCTGAGTCTTCATGATGATTGTCTAAGACGAGGTCGAGTAGTAGGAGCGTCTCGCTCCTTACGACTTTAAATGTTTACCATTCTTTCATTTATTTTTATAAAAAAACACAATGTTTTATCAGATCAATGCAATTCATAACACGTATCGAAAAAGGGATAAATTTTATTCATGTAGGTCAAACAGAATACAGAGAATGGACAACAGGGAAAATACAGGGGATGAAGTGAAACCTCGTAGGACAGGTCAAGGCCAAGGCAAATAGGAAAGGTTCAAAGATCCTCCAGTGAATTCCTGAGACTAGCGAGAATCTTAATCCCACGTCAAAACCTCAAGTACCTCGCTCAATTCTGCCTTTGAGAGGGTAGTTTGACCATGTTCCTGATGCCTCAGTTTGCATGTTTTGTATTGGGAGCTTTAGCTACTCTGCCAAAATCTTGACCCTAATTTTACCTGAGCCGCCTTTTCAGGTTTTCGACTCACCGGGTTGCTCTAACTTTTGCCTAGGCCGCCTTTTCAGGTTTTCAGCCTAGCGAGCTTTTCATTTTCTTGTGTTTTTCTCTTCTTTTTATTTTTGGCCACATCCTTTACAGTAAAGGGTTAAAACTGATCACACTCCAGCTGAGTCTGCCTAACCTTTTCTAAATTTAGTTTGGATCCTTTGGGGAACTGATGTCATCTCAAATAGGAGACTCTACTCCTATGCCATGTACCCAAGGAAATATTGGTGAGTCTTTTGGCATCAATGAGAGAATTACTCTGAGTCATCATTTTGGCCCCTTTTTTTTTCTTTTTTTTTTCTTTTTTTTTTATTTCATTTTTTGGATTTTTTCATTTTTTTTCATTTTTTTGTTTGCCACCCTTTTTTTTTGTTTTTTATGCCATTGATGATGCAATAACTCAATCTGATAGACTATTTCCTTGGTTTCATGAGCATGAGGAATAGCGTACCTTTTGAGGTGTTGATGATGATAAGAATACAAGTTCTTGGTCTAGTGACATTTATTCCAATACAGAAAATGACAGCTTGCTTGATGATCTGGACATAACCAGCTTTCCCTGCTTGGTAGGTGCATTGAACTTTGAGCTTGGCTCTATTTTTTTATTTTTTCATCATTTTTTTTGTATTATTTGTTTTTTTTTCTTTTTTTTTCTTTTTTTTGGCAAAGTCTTCCTCAGACATAAGCGATTTCCCCCTATTCAACTGTTGAGGTTTCCTTAAATGACTGGCCTACCACTTGTCCAATTCGGGACTTGCCCATATTGTCATTCCATGCCTTCTGATAGGTTGCCCCCGTGATTCCTTCAATTGTCCTTGACTTAGGGGTATACCCATCTTGATCCTCTTGTTCTAACAATCTTGTAAACTTGGATAGTGGCTCGTAGGTTTCCCTACCTCATTCGTCGGCATAGTCGACTGAGTGATCGAAATCGTGAAGCAGGATTATAATTTCACTAGTCTCAAAAGGATCATTTTTGGATCTGCAATTTAGTGTGTTATGGCAAAGTAAAGAAGAGAAAGGAAAAGCAAGTTAAAGAGAATGAGTCAAAAGCAAGGATAAAGGGATGAGAATTTTTTTGAATTTCGATGCACTTTTATTGATTGACTGGTAAAACAAGTTTTTTTTGCCCTTATTACATGAAAAGTCCCAAAGCCTTAGGCATAGCAGAGGGATAAACAAGACATTAAGGCAAATGATAAATTAATCTGGTGAACCATTTAAAATCGTGGGGAATTTGATAGCCTTTCAGCTACTGAGCTCTAGGCCCGACGGGCAAGCGATCACCAAATCAACATTGTTATCAAAACTATTCCCAACATCAACCACCACGGCATTAACTTCTGAGCCTCCATGATTAGGCAGGGGATTCTTGACCACGTTAGGGCTTCCTTCTTTAAAATCGATCCATTCAGCCTTGATCAAATCTCTCACTTTATATTTCAGAGCCATGCAATTTTCGGTGGAATGCCCCGGTGCCCCAGCATGGTAATCACAACGAGCGTTTGGGTCATATCCCCTTGGATAAGGAGGTTGCAATGGCTTCATGGGGCATGAAACCAACAGACCTTCCTGAACGAGGATTGGAAAAAGTTCGGAATATGTCATGGGAATTGGATCGAACTGCACCGGGGTGCGCTCATTGTTGGGATTCCTTGGGTTCTGATTATGGTTGGGTGGTCGAGCTACTTGCTACGGGTGATGGTATGGCATGGGTTGCGGTATTGGAGCTCTTACCATGGGTGGGCGGAAGTGAGGATTATGAGCTGTCGGGCCATAAGTGGTTGCGGCCACATAAGGATTGGGAGCTTGAATCATGGTAGGAGTGAATGGTCTCGGCGGAGCCGTCTTTTGATTAGAAGAGATGGAACGAGTTTCTCCGTCCCTTCTCCCAGGTGCCGGCTTCCTCGTCATGTTTGCCCCAGATGAGCCCTGAGTGATCTTACCCGTTCGTATTCCACTCTCCACTCTTTCCCCAATAGTCACGATGTCAGAGAAGTTGGCTGAAACACTACCAATCATCTTGCCGTAGAAAGGTGATGGGAGTGTGTCGATAAACATTGCGACTATTTCTTTTTCCAACAATGGGGGATCCACTTGCGCCGTTGTCTCTCTCCATCGTTGGGCATACTCCTTAAACGTTTCATTGTCCCTCTTCACCATATTTTGTAAATGAACCCTGTTGGGTGCCATATCCATGTTATACTTGTATTGTCTAAGGAAGGCATCTGCCAGGTCTTTCCAACAACGGATACGGTTCCGATCAAGGTGAGCATACCATGTAAGAGCAGCTCCTGCTAGACTATCTTGGAAGTAGTGGATCAATAGTTGGTCATTAGAAGAGTAAGATGCCATCTTTCGACAGTACATCGTGAGATGATTCTTAGGACAAGTCATTCCCCGATACTTGTCAAAGTCTGGCATCTTGAATTTGGGTGGGAGAACAACATTTGTGACTAAACATAGCTCCGAAGCATCTATTAGTCCAAAACCTCCGGCGCCCTCCATCATTCTTAAACGCTCTTCTAAAATCTCTATCCTTTCCCTTCGAGGAGCCGCGACCGCGCGGGTTGTATCTTGGAGGTTGGTCCCATAGGGGGTTCCGTATCCATACGGATAGCTGAATGGCTGGTTGAATGGAGGCAACACATGGGACTGGTTTACTAGGCCTGTATTTGGTGAGGGACCTTGAGGATGGGCCATAGCATAAGCCGGCTGGGTTATCTGGGCTTGTGTATTTTGGGCTTGGGCGTTGTAGGTTGGCTGGGCCATCGGGGCTTGTGTGTTTTGGGTTTGGTCATGGGCTTGCGTGTTTTGGGTTTGGTAGGTTTGTGGGTCATGGGCTTGCGTGTTTTGGGTTTGGTGGAGTGGTGGCATGTTTGGTTGTGTGGGGTATAAAGCATGAGGATTTACCACTTGCTGGTTATGGGCGTCTTGTTGGTTGGCGAGTGGGGGATAGTACCCCGGAGGTAGGCCATAAAGTGGAAAGGGTACTGGGTTGCCGTCTAGACCGACAAATGTATGCTGTGCGTAAGACTAGCCGTAAGGTGGCTGGGTCTCAATGGCAGGGTTAGGTCTCCCGACATGAATGGTGAGAGGGGGTGTCGTTGTGTTAGGGAGTTGGGTTCTTGCTGGGTCAGAACCAAGGGGAGGTGGCGCGGTGGCAGGCTGCTGTTGAGCATCCTCAACACCCGCAGAGGAGCCTCCTTCGGTAAGTTTCTTTTCTAAGAGTTTAGTTAACTCCGCGACTCACTCTTTCAGCTGATCGAACTCGGTTCTAAAGTTTCCTTCAACAGCTTCTGCCTCAGCCATGAGTTTCTTTTGGAGCTGGGTCTGGTAAGGATGCCTACCCGTGACGTTGGTGTCTCCTTTTTTTTTTAAAGAAAGAAGAAGAAAAAAATGTTAGGTGGAAATAGAAAGAAGAAAAATGTTGTGGGAAACCATCACAGACTTTGGCGAGTATCCTTTGACCATTCCTTAGAATTTATCATTCAAAAGTACTAGGTATGGTAATCATAGAAATTAATATGGGATAATTGTGAAGACAGAAGAAATCTTTCATCCTGAGGCGGGAGCCTCTAGCTCAGACATCTTCTTCGGGCAATTACAGCCCTTATTTCTTAAGTTTAATCCCATGTCAATTTCCCTAGATACTCAAAGGGTACATGACCAAAAGAGGATTATCTATTCACCCGAAGAATACTATGTGTTTCAAAACGAGTCATTATTTCAATAACTCAGTAAATCTGTGGGTGGTAGATAATTCATTTTCTTGGATAAAAGGGGAAAGCAAAAATGACGTAAGGTAAAGTAAAGTTTGCCCTTTTGTGGCCTAGGTCAGGTTTTGTTGAAAGTTTTCTCTAGGCCCTATGGTTTGTTTAAAAGTGGCTCTTCACACCAGGTAGCTTATTCTAGACTTCTAGAAGGTCACCAGAGCCAAGATCCTACCCATGACAGGGACGCAACAGTGGGGAACCACTAGGTGCGTATATCATGAGAGGTCGAACTCTGGTTGAGGTTCTCACGAACACCGGATAGGAAGTACATCCCATACGATTCTGTTACCAACCTCTCCTAACTTAAGCTTCATTTGGGGCCCGGGTATAGGGCGCCACTCATAGGTGTGTGCAAGTAATTGTGAGTGTAGTGTGTGGAAGGGCAGTCCATACCTTTTACCTTACCCCATTCTGGACAAAGAACAAACACAGAACAAATATACAAAGTCGTCTACCCTAGGGTTCAATAATTACAGGAAAGTAACATGGTCCTCTACCCTAGAGTTCAACAAGCATGCAAACATAGATAATGAAACAAATAATAATATACGATTAAAACAAGAACAAACTTTCACAACAATTAACAGAAAATAAAATAAGAGAGAAGAAATCCAAGCTAACAAAGGCTATATAAAAAAGAACATGCGCTTTCAATCAAACTGGCCTGACTCTCTTAAGTGTCCCCAGTGGAGTCGCCATCTGTCGCAACCTGGATCGCGACGGCGCGGCGAGAAAGAGAAGAAAAGTGTGGTATGGAATGAAACAGGGAGTCGCCACCAACGTTTTTATCCATAGGAAAAACATTGGGAAAAAACTAAGTTCAGTAAAGCACTGGTTAAAAAAATTGAAATCCAAGTTCGGGAATCGGTTACGAGTAGGGAAGGTTAGCACCCTACATCGCCTGTCAAAGACAGTACCAAGATTGAAAGCACAATATAAATAGCCTTAAATAAAACATGGTTTCTTCCTTTTTACTTGTTGTATTTTGAAAATGACAGAATGGAGTAGAGAACTGTACAGACCTAGAATGTCGAAGCGAGGTCAATGGAACGTTTCATCCGAATTAAACTCGACTTCGATATGAGACAGAGAGGGGAAGAGAATGCTAATAAGGCGTCATGCCTAAATTAGACATTCTCGGATAAAAAAAAAAGGGATAGGAAAGAGATAAGCGGGACGTCTTGTCCTAAGTATCCCTTCCCTATGAATTGTGGCGAGGTTTGAACAAAAAAAAACTAGGGGGAAATCAACAAGACGTCACGTCTAAATTGATTTTCACGGAAGCAACCAAAAAAAAGAACATTTATGAAAGAAACATGAAAGTAAGGGAATAAATCAGCAAAAAGGAATAAGAGAGATGGGCCCGACAGGAGTTGAGGTCCTGCTCCTACGTATTCTTGAATTATCAAGAAATCAGGGTTACGTAGTTCTGAATGTTGTTCTTTTAGGAAAAGACTTGGGAAATGATGGTGGATGTCATTGAGACGGGGAACTCATACAAGGTGAAGTTCTTCGCACGTATATGAATCCTAAAGAGGTTGTGTAGACGGGAGTGCTCCCGTACGACACCGTTTTAGAAAAGATTTGTTTCTTTTTTGACTTTTATTTAGATTTGAAAGAAAACAGAAGGAGAAATGAGTGAAAACCGAGTGGGAGAAGAGAAAATTGAGTGTGAAAGAGAAAAAAAAAACCGAGTAAAAAAATGAAATACCGAGTGGAAGTAGCAGAAACCGAGTAAAAAAATAAGATACCGAGTGGAAGTAGCAGAAACCGAGTAAAGAATTGAGATACCGAGTGAAAGCAACAGGATACCGGGTGAAAAGTGAATACCGTGAGACTGAGTACGGTGTTGGAGTTGAGAAGAGCGAGGTACTGAGTAGTGAGGAGTGGTAAAAAGAGTTGTGGAGATCGGTTTAGTGAGGGACAGTTTGTAGGAGCAGGGGTGAGGTCGGATTTGGTAAGGACCGAGTGTTTTGGGAGAAAGGGACGGTGTTGTGGCGTGAAGGACAATATGGTTGCTGGACGGTGTTGTATTTGGGGGTATTGGGACGGTGTAGTGTTTAAGGAGTATTGGAAATGCAGTTGTTGGGACGGTGTGGAGGGATTGGGACGGAGTAGGGCAGAACCGGATGGTGTTCAGGAATATAGATACGGTATGGTAAATTTAGGGGATCGGTGTGAAGGGCTACAGTAAATCGGTGGGGTTGATGAGGATCTGAGGGAAGACAGTGCTGTTAGGAAGATGCTGTTGGAACGATGTGGGTTGGAGGCTGAGACGGTGTGGGGTTCAAGGAATACGAAGATGGTGAATTGGGAGGTGTTGGGACAGAACTGTATGAAGGGAATGAATCCCTTAAGACTCTTGAAGTGAAATTTAGAAGTTTCCTCTCTTTTCAGCCCCTGGACCGTGTCAAGAACTTACTAGCCAACCCCTTGTGCCTCTTCATGAAAGGTATTTATAGAGGGCTCTTGGACATGGGCCGAGTGGACAGCTCAAACTCCACTTGATGGAAGCGACCTGGCCACTAACAGATAGTGGGGGGACAATGGCTGATGGGAAATTTTTAATTCCTCCATTACCGCCCCCTTGTCTGCCACCTTTAGAAAGTGTAATTCCGAGTCAGCGCGCATAAGCATCCGGGCTCATTCCTCCACTGTCAGGTTTGTGACCTCGGCTATGCAAGACATCGGTTTGATGTTCCAATAACCGGTCCGATGTGGCCTATTTAGAATCTGGACCGGTGTCACATTTACACTGGTCAGACCTTTTCAATGTTCAGGGTACCATGGAATCGTGAAAGTGTAATTCCGAGTCAGCGCGCATAAGCATCCGGGCTCATTCCTCCGCTGTCAGGTTTGTGACCTCGGCTATGCAAGACATCGGTTCGATGTTCCAATATCCGGTCCGATGTGGCCTATTTAGAATCCGAACCGGTGTCACATTTACACTGGTCAGACCTTTTCAATGTTTGGGGTACCATGGGATCGGTGTTCTTCCTCGTGGCCCGAATCCACTGCCTCAGTCATCATCCATCCTTAGTGGGAGTGAATTCCGAGAGGAAAAGTGTCTTTTAAGCAAAAGGCCGAGTGAAAAGTATGCAAAAGTCGAGTGAAAGCTTTGCTCGGTTTTGCTTTGCTGGTCGGCGTGAGATTGTTGCGAAGAGCTGGGACGAGCAAAACAACTCAGATTGGCACATTCACCTGGAACCGAGTGAAGAATGGCTCGGAAGTTGGTGAAAGGTGACTCGGAACTGGTGGAAATGGGCTCGGTGTTGATTGTTTGAAGAAGGACGACTCAGAATTGGTTTGAAGAGTGACAACTCGGTATTAGGCCAATGGTTCAATCGGCCCTTATTTGAAAGATGAGTGAAGATTGGCTCAGAAATCCTTCCACTTGGTTGTTGTCACTCGGAAACCGATTGATGATTGGCAAAGATCGGTCGGAACTTTAGCATTTTCACTCGGAAAAGGCTTGCTTCCCACTCAGGACTTCGAAACTGGATATTTTCTCTCGGAATGCATTTGGGAGGGAATCATCCACTTGGATTTACATCTAATCCGAGTCGCTTCAGTTAGATTTAGGCTTAACAGGTCATACTCCACTCGGATTGATCCATTTTTGAGTCTTTATTCGGATTTCCCACCCAACAGGTCATACTCCACTCGGACATGCCCAAATCTGAGTAATTTCACTCAGATTTTCTCCATTCTGAGTAATTTCACTCGGATTTGATCCGTTCTGAGTATTTTCACTCGGACTTGCTAGTTTTTTGGCCATTCCACTCGGATATTTGTTCAACAGGGGCATTTTCTACTCGGATTTGATCCTTTTTGAGTCATTTCACTCGGATTTGCCAGTTTTTGGGTCATTCCACTCGGATTTTTGTTCAACAGGTCTATATTCCACTCGAAAATGCTTCCATCATAGTCATCTTGCTCGGATCTGACCATCTTTGAGTTATTCTATTCAAATTTGACCATTCTGAATTGGAATTAAGTATAAAAAGAATCATTCCACTTGGACCGGACCAAAAGAGGTGTTCACAAGCTTTAATGGAGATAACTTGTGACCGTTAATGATTCAGGATGAGGAGACAGGATGTGATGCTTTCATATATTTTGAAGCTTGAATGAGGTTTTCATGTCTGGGTCTAGTGAGTTATTCTGATGCGAAAGAATTCCTTTTAAAGCGAATTACTAGACTTTTGATTCTTCTTTTATTTTAGAATGTAGAGCCCATGTTGCGATTAAGCCTTTCATTCTTTTGATGCATAGGCTCCCCCTTTCTTTTTTAGCTTAAGCCTTATGTTTTCTGAAACACTTAAACACCCACATCAAACAATAACATGTGACTATATTTAAGTTAGAATACATCATGTTAGTTATCAACAAATCTCATGGAATCTGGTTTATTAAAAAAGGTTTCGGTTTCGACCAGACTTTTCTTCAACAATCTCACTCTATTTGTTGATAGCAAACATTAACTCTTTTAACTTAAATGAAGTTCTATGATTAAGATATTGACTCCCTCTAATCTGGATAGGAGTGATAATAACAACAGTATAAGGATTGCCAAATTAAAAATAGATGTATTGAGTCATATAAGAAAAATATTTCTAAGAAATTTTTAGACAATTTGCTCCTAATTTTCTCCCCCTTTTGGTATCAACAAATATGGGTTTAAGAGTTTGGTCGGGTAAATCATTACGGATTCAAACTATTAGAACTGGAACCCGCTTCACCAATCATCCACAAGATGTGATTCCACATATACGGCGAGCATCTTCTTCAATGTTGTGATCAGATTGAAGAAGTCTGGTTACTTCTTCATCAGAAAGTCTACACGGTTTGGGGTCATTCCATGCTGGTATATATGGTTGAACCAAGTCTAAGATAGGTTCTTTTCTTTTTCTAGAAGAGTAAGGCTTAGGAATGGAGTGAAGTCTATCTGGAGCAATAAGAATCCTTGTTAATGGAAGAATTTGTAATTTCAGTCAGAGTCCTTCCTTGTTGTATGTCCATCAAGATGGCTTTTTGTTCCTTTTTAAGCTTATAGTACATAGTAGCATCAGATGCAGAACACAGATTATCATCATGAAGTATGTCTTACGTGGGCAGAGAAGGCACAAATGTGAGAAAGGATGATGCGGATGGCAGGGTGACTCATGTCGACTAAAATCTAGATTCTGGGTGAGCAATAGGAATAGAGGTGAAGACAGATGAATGAGTCTGCAATGCTTGATGTAACATCTCGATTTTTAATTAATTACCGAGTGTGGTTAAATTTAGGATTAAGGTTATAGATTGATTAAGTTAATGGTTAATTAGAATTTAATGGCCAATTAAGCTAAATGTGGAATAATGATAATTATAATAAGAAGTGACCATTGTGCCCTTGGTGGTGTTTAGAGGAACTCCGGTTCCTTCTCCCTTTCTCTTCATTAATGCATGCTGGTGGTTTTAGAGGTTACGGTCCTCTCTCTCTTCCATCTTCCTTTAATCACGCTGGTTGTGATGTGATGGCTGAGAGAATTAGCATTCAATGCAGATGGGATTGCATTAATGTGGATGGAATGTTGATTGAAAGGGAGCAGATGCTGGTTGTGTGGTGATAAGGCTTCAGCACACGTTTCCCTTCTCATTCTTATCATTTCTCCTTGGTGTATGTTTGGAAGTGAGGAGACGTTTCTTCTTCTTCTTCTTCTTCTTCTTCTTCTTCCTGAAGGTTCTTCTTCTCCTCCTTTGCTCTTCGTCTTCTTCATCTTCTTCTTCCACTCAATGCTGTGCAGAGCCGAGTGGAAGTGGGAACACAAGTGGAACAGCATGGCTGAGAGAGAAACAACATGGTGCTGTGTGTTGTGGAGGCTTGGATCCTCCTTTGTTTTGCCTGAACGTTGATGGCTGTGTTACATGAAGCATGGTTCGTGAAGACTAAGCTGGTCCTTCCTTCTTCTTTCATTCGAAGGGTTCTATAAGGATCAGTTTGGGAGCCTGCTGTAGCGTGTGGGGTGCCTCGGTGCTCTAGAAAATGGTCCACTGTGGAGGCAGAGCTGCTCTCGTGAGGAAGAAGACATGGTTGATGCTCGGAAAGCATGGTGGTCCTAAATGGTGGTGAGGATGGTGCTGTTCGAGGGAGGAACAGCTTTGGGATATGCTTGGTGGCTGCTGTTCGAGTGTGGAACAGTGTTGAGTTGTGCCTTGGAGGCTTTGATGCTCGAGTGGAGACAGAGTTGGCTCTCCAAAGCTGCGAGCAGAGTGTTGATGGCTGAGAACATGTTGCTGGGATGATTGAAGGCTGTGTTTGACACTTCCCATGGCTGAAGGCCGAGCAGAGTGCTGCTGATGGCTGGAACCGAGTTGTTTTGTTGTGAACAAGTGGCCATGTGATTTCTGGAAGCTTCATTCCAGGTAAAGGGGGCTTTGCATCTCAAATGCATGGTTTATGGACGGGTTTCCGGGTGAAACTAATACTCTGTGATGTGTTATGTTTGTGTGTGTTGTATGTTATTTGAGTAGTAACCTGGATAGGTGATGAATATGTATTGCTTGGTGTGGTTGAATTCCGTCCAAGAGATATATGATGCATGTTGTGGTTTGTGTTAAATGTATGAGATGCATATGATGAATGCCGAGTGCATTTGTGTCGTTTGTTATTAGTCCCTATGTGTGTAATGGAATGACTATATGCATGTGATGCTTGATATTGATTATGCGTATGCTGAGTGCATAGGATGGGGACTGTTATGATAATTCCAAGTGGAATGTGATATGAGAAAGCAGGGAATGCTTGTTGTTGAGAATAATTCGAGTGGATGGCATAGTGATTGCCGAGTGGATGAAGTGTGAGTTATCATCTGATTTGCTGTGGAAATACCGAGTGCATATAATGTTGAACGCTAAATACTGAGTGGGCAATCGGATGAATACGTGTTGAATGTAATTGCATACGTGTTAAATATATCGCCTTACGGGGTGCCACGAAGGGTGTATCCTGGAGTGAAGAGGACGTTGTCCTATTGTTAATATGATGAAAGACCTCGAGTTGGACTCGGGGCAGTGCCTAGGGCACTAAGCGTGAAATAAGACGTTTGATGAAAGACCTTGGGTTGGACTCAAGGCAAATACCGAGTGCATTGGCGTGGGACGCCGAGTGAATGAGACCGTATGCATCCAATTCGCCACTGGATTGTATTGGACACCTATTACCGATCAATAATCAGATGAAACATATGAGAATGATGATTAAGTCCTTGAGCAGGGCTCAGGCACACTCCTTGAGCAAGGCTCGGAGTTGAGTATTATTGATGGTGCTTAGAAAAGATTTGGGGTGAAATTCGAGTGGATGAATCAAAATATTGTTATTGAGGATGTTGTGCTTATAGCTGAGTGAAATGGGTGAATCCCGATCGGAGGATGTTGTGTGATTGTTTATATTGAATGGCAGTGTGTGCTATTGTTGAATTGTAATGTGTTTCTTATGTTTGAGGATTGAGAATAATCTGAGTTAGTAACTGTCATTTAATATGTAAAGCTCACCCCCTACACCATTTTTCAGTATATGCAGGTCGGACTGGAATGATGTGATAGCCTTAAACCCGAGTGTTGGGTGTTTATGATGAGGCTGTGTACATAGTGTAATGTACCGAGTATATTTTGATGTATTAAAGCCTTGGCCGGCTCATAACAATGTTGTATAATGAATATGAATACATATGTATAGAAATCTGAGTGCATGAATATATTTATATATATGTGATTTACATTGTTACCATGTACTTGTATCGGATAATAAGTATTGGTGAATGAAAAATATAAAGACAATAAGTATCCGAGTGTATGTGATATGTACATAGGTGTGGTGATAAGGGTAACTTATACGGTTTGATTTAGGACTGTTGTTAAATTACTTGGTGAAGCATTGATGGATAGAAGGATGCCAAGTCTATGAATTCCGAGTAGAATATTGTGGTGGGAACCCATTCTGAGTGGAATATAAGAGGCTTAGATACTTTTCCGAGTGAGTCATATGTATATGACTCTATATCCGAGTGAGACTCATGTATGGGCATTTTTCTGAGTGATGGTGGCTATAGTGGATTCTGAGTGAAAAGTGTTATATATATTTCGAACCCTAAACCCTAAACCCTATATACATACCGAGTGAATATGGGTACCTATTCCGAATGAATAATATAATATGTATTTCGAGTGACTAAGTATTGATTTGGTGAATTTCTCCGAGTGTTGAGGAGGTTGAGTAATTCTAATTGGATTTGTGGGCAAGTTTACATTATGTGATATATATATATATATATATGTATAAGTGTTTTATGTTGATTTGATGCTTCTTACCGACTGGAATGTGTTGTTGAATTATTTCAGAAGTGTTGATGGATGAAATAATGTTAAGTTAATGATTCCGAGTGAGACTATGATGTTTGGCTTTCCTTTTTCCGAGTGAAGAATACTTAAATGGATTCTGAGAGAAAATCCTTTAGATGAACCCATTCTGTGTAGGCTTGGATGGGAGAATTTCCCGAGTGATCATAGGTCTAAATATTACCGAGTGAAAACATGGGTAAACCCCGAGTGGGAAAGGGATTGAATATCCCCGAGTGGGAAATCCGAGTGATCCTCTTCCGAGGGAAGAGTTGTTGTAATGGTTCTGATTGGAGTGTTTTAGGAAATCCTCTTCCGAGTGAACGAGGCTATATATATAAGCCGAGTGACTAATTATTAGATGAATCCGAGTGAACTACCTCAGAGGTATGGAATGTTATAATGGTTGAGATTGAGATATATTCTAAGTGTGTGATACATGTATAATCCGAGTGAATGAAGTTCTATAACCCGAGTGGATGAGACTTAGAGCAAGTCCGTGTGGGACTTAGCTTAATGGTTTCCCTGAGTGAGTAAGATATCATATGCCGAGTGAATCTGGCTGAAATATTCCAAGTGGTGTATGGTTGTGGAGACCCCTTCTGAGTGAAGGAAGGTCTATGTGTTTTTCGAGTGGGGGAAACTGATGATATACCGAGTGATGGGTGTTGGGTACATTCCCGATTGTGTTGAAGATAAGTACACCGAGTGGTGTTTGATTGGACGATATCCAAGTGAGGAAGGTTTATGGATTCCGAGTGGAATAATCTTCATATGCCGAGTGGATTGTATATGTGACCCTTGTGGATAAAAATAAATGACTAAGTATGATATGATGGGTCAATCCCGAGTGAATGGAACTCCGGATTCCGAGTGATGGGAATACCGAGTGTGTTACTCGCCTCAGCGAACAAGGCATTCGCTCCAGCGAGTGTGTGTGCTTTGGAAGGCTTGTTGGTTGGCTTCGCTTTAGCGAATGATACTTCGCCCGAGCGAGTTGGGCTGTCTCGCTCAAGCGTGCTGGATCTCGCTTGAGCGAGTGGACGTTGTTTGTGGGCTTCGCTTGAGCGTGTTTCGTCTTCCGCTGGGCTGCGCAGTGAACGTTTTTAATTTCCCTTGCCTTTCTCTCCTTCCTGTATTATGCCGGGCTGCTTGGTCTTGGTTTTTGGGAAAAATTTTCCCTGTTTGGGTTTTATTTTATTTATTAAATTAGGGTGTTTCATTTTGGTATTAGAGCAGACCAAAAGGTCCATGGCCAAGGTTTGCCTAATGTGTGTGGGCGGTTATGTGCAATATGACTGATTGTCATTATTGCTTATGGTATTTTATTGGATTTGATGCATGCTTATGCATGGTTTGTATAGCTGTATGCCTATGTATTTGCTGGAGGCAGTAGTGAAAGGTACTACTGTTGTGATGATGATTTGGGGGTAGAAGACTTGATGCTACCCTGACCTGGTTGTTTATAAAATACTTGGGATATTTTTTTTAAGCCTGAGTCAGCTGTGAGGAAATAGAGAGAAAGGTGTTGAAACCTTCAGCTATATTGAAACTGATTAATTGGTTTGATCTTTTGGTAGGCCATGTTAGTGGCTCGTAGTTGAGACATACTGATCGAATGGATTAGAACTCAAATGTTGAGTTGGCTGAGTGAATACTATTGAAGGAATTCCTTAGTGAGTTGAATTTAAATTCTGTGATTAGTTGTGTCATGTGTAGGTGATGAATTTTATATCCTCTTGGCTCGGGAACCTCATATGATATGTGATTTATGGTATAAGAAATGTGTTATAGTTTCCTATGTCAAAAATTTGAGTATGTGATAGGTGAATAAATGTGAAATCAGGTATATGTTAAATTGGGATTGTGTCTCGGTTTCTGGTGTGTAAAAATCGAGTGAATGATTAGTTGATGTTGGACCACTAGGTGGGGTAACCCAATTGATTGGGTGTGATCAAGTATGATCGGATATTATTGAAATGGATATATGAGAGATTAGAAAACTGGGTGAGAAATTGATGTGGTAAGGTACCTAAGGATTGGGTTGGACTCGGTCTTGTGGTTGAAAGCCGAGTGATTGGATGGTTGAATTATGACCAATAAGGTGTAGTAACACAATCGGATTCTGTATGATCTTATACTGTTAGACCTTGTGGAACTAGACTCTATGTTGATTTCGACTCGGTGGTAACTAGATACTGTGGGTGTACTAGGTAACCCCTGGAATTCCGAGTCGGATAATCCGATTGACATTATGGATTGTTGAGCTGAGTAAAGTGATGGTATAATGAATTATTGAGGCTTAAATTGTCTTAAGGTGAATTCTAAATAAGGAATGGGGTATCTGATTGGTAGTGATCGGTAAGGTTGAAATCCGAGTACACTTTGGGGTTGTGTATGACAATGATAGAACCCGCGTGATGCTGATTGTGCAACAACTGGTGGGTTGTGCCTATGATGGGTGAACAGGTTTACTGATGCAGAAACTTGCTATGCGATGGAAACCATATAGTGACTCGGAGTTGTATGCTTATGGGGAGCTTAGCGAATCATCTAGGCTTTAATTGATTAATGGCCTGTGATAGAATGAAGGATTAGTAGGCTATCGGATTATGGTTTTAAGATGGATAAGATCCAATGATGAGATATTACTCGGTATGGGCCAAAAACCGATTGATTTTATGCCATTCTAGGGTGAGTGTGGTTGGTATTTGATGATTATTATCATGAGATTTACACTAGAATAGGTGTAAGGGCTGGATGTATGCCCTGTATGAATCGGAAAACTATTGATAATGTGCATTTTACAGAGATGATGGTTGATGCTTGCTGACTGTTGGCATGTGATGCAGCATCGTTGGTGCGTAATAATGGTATTAGTATAGGAATATTACTTATAAAATCGTAAGAATTGCCATTAATTTTCATGTAGATTGGTATTATCTAAGTAAGTTTGGTCGGTATAAGTAAAAAGGGTGCGAGGATGCTGTTCCGAGGTGACTCTACATGCCATAGGTATTGTGGCAGTGTACACTTTTGCAGCGACTCTATGCAATTGTTGTGACCCTATAGGAATGAGGCATCATCCTATATGTTGGATTCAGCAGTTCATAAGTCAGGCAAGTGAGACTGTAGCTGTTTATAGGGATGGTTTGAGTCTATCGGGCTGCTCCGAGCAAGGATGAGAGTTGTACTATATGGATGAGTGAATGAAAGGAATGTAATTTCGAGTGAAATCTTTCTGGGGGAAAGAATTATGTTGTGTTATTCCGAGTCAATGGGGGCACTTCCGAGTGGGAAGGTGTTAAGAGTGATGTCTCGGAATTCTGTACGAGCGGTCGGTAAACTGCTTTGGAAGCCAATTATACCGATTGGAATTTAAGCAATGGTTGAATACTTGAGACGCATAAATGTGTAATTGTTTATGGTGGTATGACAGTGATATTCCGAGTGGTTCATTGAGGCTATGCATGTGTTTGAATTTCGAGGATGAAATTCTTTAAGGTGGGGAGAAATGTAACATCCCGATTTTTAATTAATTACCGAGTGTGGTTAAATTCAGGATTAAGGTTATGGATTGATTAAGTTAATGGTTAATTAGAATTTAATGGCCAATTAAGCTAAATGTGGAATAATGATAATTATAATAAGAAGTGACCATTGTGCCCTTGGTGGTGTTTAGAGGAACTCTGGTTCCTTCTCCCTCTCTCTTCATTAATGCACGCTGGTGGTTTTGGAGGTTACAGTCCTCTCTCTCTTCCTTCTCCCTTTAATCACGCTGGTTGTGATGTGATGGCTGAGAGAATTAGCATTCAATACAGATGGGATTGCATTAATGTGGATAGAATGTTGATTGAAAGGGAGCAGACGCTGGCTGTGTGGTGATAAGGCTTCAGCACACGTTTCCCTTCTCATTCTTATCATTTCTCCTTGGTGTATGTTTGGAAGTGAGGAGACGTTTCTTCTTCTTCTTCTTCTTCCTGAAGCTTCTGCTTCTTCTCCTTCGCTCTTCGTCTTCTTCATCTTCTTCTTCCACTCAATGCTGTGCAGAGCCGAGTGGAAGTGGGAACACAAGTGGAACAGCATGGCTGAGAGAGAAACAACATGGTGCTGTGTGTTGTGGAGGCTTGGATCCTCCTCTGTTTTGCCTGAACGTTGATGGCTGTGTTACATGAAGGATGGTTCATGAGGACTAAGCTGGTCCTTCCTTCTTCTTTCATTCGAAGGGTTCTATGAGGCTTGATTTGGGAGCCTGCTGCAGCGTGTGGGGTGCCTCGGTGCTCTGGAAAATGGTCCACTGTGGAGGCAGAGCTGCTCTCGTGAGGAAGAATACATGGTTGATGCTTGGAAAGCATGGTGGTCCTCCATGGTGGTGAGGACGGTGCTGTTCGAGGGAGGAACAGCTTTGGGATGTGCTTGGTGGCTGCTGTTCGAGTGTGGAACAGCGTTGAGTTGTGCCTTGGAGGCTTTGATGCTCGAGTGGAGACAGAGTTGGCTCTCCAAAGCTGCAAGCAGAGTATTGATGGCTGAGAACATGTTGCTGGGATGATTGAAGGCTGTGTTTGACTCTTCCCATGGCTGAAGGCCGAGCAGAGTGCTGCTGATGGCTGGAACCGAGTCGTTTTATTGTGAACAAGTGGCCATATGATTTCTGGAAGCTTCATTCCCGGTAAGGGGGGCTTTGCATCTCAAATGCATAGTTTATGGACGGGTTTCCGGGTGAAACTAATACTCTGTGATGTGTTATGTTTGTGTGTGTTGTATGTTATTTGAGTAGTAACCCGGATAGGTGATGAATATGTATTGCTTGGTGTGGTTGAATTTCGTCCAAGAGATATATGATGCATGTTGTGGTTTGTGTTAAATGTATGAGATGCATATGATGAATGCCGAGTGCATTTGTGTAGTTTGTTATTGGTCCCTATGTGTGTAATGGAATGACTATACGCACATGATGCTTGATATTGATTATGCGTATGCTGAGTGCATAGGATGGGGACTTTATGATAATTCTGAGTGCAATGTGATATGAGAAAGCAGGGAATGCTTGTTGTTGAGAATAATCCAAGTGGATGGCATAGTGATTGCCGAGTGGATGAAGTGTGAGTTATCATCTGATTTGCTGTGGAAATGCCGAGTGCATATAATGTTGAACGCTAAATACCGAGTGGGCAATCGGATGAATATGTGTTGAATGTAATTGCATACGTGTTGAATATATCGCCTTGCGGTGTGCCACGAAGGGTGTATCCCGGAGTGAAAAGAACGTTGTCCTATTGTTGAATATGATGAAAGACCTCGAGTTGGACTCGGGGCAGTGCCTAGGGCACCAAGCGTGAAATGAGACGCTTGATGAAAGACCTTGGGTTGGACTCAAGGCAAATGCCGAGTACATTGGCGTGGGACGCCGAGTGAATGAGATCGTATGCATCTGATTCACCACTGGATTGCGTTGGACGCCTATTACCGATCGGCAATCAGATGAAACATATGAGAATGATGATTAAGTCCTTGAGCAGGGCTCAGGCACACTCCTTGAGCAAGGCTCGGAGTTGAGTATTATTGATGGTGCTTAGAAAAGATTTAGGGTGAAATCCGAGTGGATGAATCAAAATATTATTATTGAGGATGTTGTGCTTATAGCCGAGTGAAATGGGTGAATCCCGATCGGAGGATGTTGTATGATTGTTTATATTGAATGGCAGTGTGTGCTATTGTTTAATTGTAATGTGTTTCTTATGTTTGAGGATTGAGAATAATCCGAGTCAGTAACTGTCATTTAATATGTAAAGCTCACCCCCTACACCATTTTTCAGTATGTGTAGGTCGGACTGGAATGATGTGATGGCCTTAAACCCGAGTGTTGGGTGTTTATGATGAGGCTGTGTACATAGTGTAATGTACCGAGTATATTTTGATGTATTAAAGCCTTGGCCGGCTCATAACAATGTTGTATAATGAATATGAATACATATGTATAGAAATCCGAGTGCATGAATATATTTTTATATATGTGATTTACATTGTTACCATGTACTTGTATCGGATAATAAGTATTGGTGAATGAAAAATATAAAGACAATAAGTATCCGAGTGTATGTGATATGTACATAAGTGTGGTGATATGGGTAACTTATACGGTTTGATTTAGGACTGTTGTTAAATTACTTGGTGAAGCATTGATGGATAGAAGGATGCCAAGTCTATGAATTCCGAGTAGAATATTGTTGTGGGAACCCATTCTGAGTGGAATATAAGAGGCTTAGATACTTTTCCGAGTGAGTCTTATGTATATGACTCCATATCCGAGTGAGACTCATGTATGGGCCTTTTTCTAAGTGATGGTGGCTATAGTGGATTCTGAGTGAAAAGTGTTATATATATTTTGAGTGAATGGTATTATATACATACCGAGTGAATGTGGGTACCTGTTCCGAATGAATAATATAATATGTATTTCGAGTGACTAAGTATTGATTTGGTGAATTTCTCTAAGTGTTGAGCAGGTTGAGTAATTCTGATTGGATTTGTGGGCAAGTTTACATTATGTGAATATATATATATGTATAAGTGTTTTATGTTGATTTGATGCTTCTTACCGACTGGAATGTGTTGTTGAATTATTTGAGAAGTGTTGATGGATGAAATAATGTTAAGTTAATGATTCCGAGTGAGACTATGATGTTTGGCTTTCCTTTTTCCGAGTGAAGAATACTTAAATGGATTCTGGGAGAAAATCCTTTAGATGAACCCATTTTGTGTAGGCTTGGATGGGAGAATTTCTCGAGTGATCATAGGTCTAAATATTACCAAGTAAAAACATGGGTAAACCCCGAGTGGGAAAGGGATTGAATATCCCCGAGTGGGAAATCCGAGTGATCCTCTTCCGAGGGAAGAGTTGTTGTAATGGTTCTGATTGGAGTGTTTTAGGAAATCCTCTTCTGAGTGAACGAGGCTATATATATAAGCCGAGTGACTAATTATTAGATGAATCCGAGTGAACTACCTCAGAGGTACGGAATGTTATAATGGTTGAGATTGAGATATATTCTAAGTGTATGATACATGTATAATCCGAGTGAATGAAGCTCTATAACCCGAGTGGATGAGACTTAGAGCAAGTCCGTGTGGGACTTAGCTTAATGGTTTCCCCGAGTGAGTAAGATATCATATGCCGAGTGAATCTGGCTGAAATATTCCGAGTAGTGTATGGTTGTGGAGACCCCTTCTGAGTGAAGGAAGGTCTATGTGTTTTCCGAGTAGGGGAAACTGATGATATACCGAGTGATGGGTGTTGGGTACATTCCTGATTGTGTTGAAGATAAGTACACCGAGTGGTGTTTGATTGGACGATATCCGAGTAAGGAAGGTTTATGGATTCCGAGTTGAATAATCCTCATATGCCAAGTGGATTGTATATGTGACCCTTGTGGATAAAAATAAATGACTAAGTATGATATGATGGGTCAATCCCGAGTGAATGGAACTCCGGATTCCGAGTGATGGGAATACCGAGTGTGTTACTCGCCTCAACGAACAAGGCATTCGCTCCAGCGAGTGTGTGTGCTTTGGAAGGCTTTTTGGTTGGCTTCGCTTTAGCGAATGATACTTCGCCCGAGCGAGTTGGGCTGTCTCGCTCAAGCGTGCTGGATCTTGCTTGAGCGGGTGCACATTGTTTGTGGGCTTCGCTTGAGCGTGTTTCGTCTTCCGTTGGGCTGCGCAGTGAACGTTTTTAATTTCCCTTGCCTTCCTCTCCTTCCTCTATTGTGCCGGGCTGCTTGGTCTCGGTTTTTGGGAAAAATTTTCCCTGTTTGGGTTTTATTTTATTTATTAAATTAGGGTGTTTCACTTGATATTGGGCAAGAGCATCAAAAGGAGTTTCCTGGTCAGAAAGAGATTGATTCAGAATCACTTGAGATGTCGTGACACGATGTGGAGATGATGGCACAGTCTCGGATTCAGTGGTTGTTGAGTCTGAAGAGTGAAAGATCAGAGGATTTGTTGTGGATGATCTTTCTTTGTTGATGTTTCTTGTAGAGATATGTTTTATCATGCCTCTTGTGATTCTTCCAGAAGTTCTGACTGGAGCAGAGAGATTGGATGATTTCAAAGTAGGCATTGATCGGCCAGACTTTGACTTGGAGGAAGGGCCGGACTTTGCAAGTCTCGGAGAAACACCAAAAAATACCTTAGCCTTTTTCTTGGGTGGTTCAGACTCTTTTGGTTGAGTTTGTGGATGACGTATCAGAGGAGGATTTTTTAGGTTTGTCATGAGATGATTGTATCATTATTCAGGGGTGTTCAGCAATGTTCTGTTGAAGGACTTCATTAGTGGTAATTATGTCAGAGAAAATAAGGGCCCTGGTGACCAAATTCCTACATATTTTCAAGTCTCTTACATTCTGAACTTCAAAGCCATGAAGTTTAAAGATCCTACTCAAAACACCAGGATAAAGAATCTTCTTTTGTTTCTTGGAGACAGATGAGATCATGTAGTTCATGATTACATCAGGCATACTTGCCTTCTCTCTTTTCATCATCAAAACCATACAAAACTTTTCCAATTTAGTTACCACATCCCTTACACTTTTTCTTGGTGAGAAAATTTGTCTCGTCAGGGTATAGAGAAAATTGTCTTTGGAAGCAAGTCTTTGACCAGAAGGGTTGGTGAAGATTTTATCCCGTACAGACACCTATTTACTTCTTCTTCGGAGATGATGGAGTCGATGTATTCATCGAAGAACAACCGACCTTCGTTGGGACATTGACATGCATAAGCAATACTTTCAATGGTGATTATGATTATTTGACCTTGAAGAGTTCCAGAGACAGAAGTATTCTTTGTTGGCGGCAGCAGTAAACCAGAAGCTTATCACATGGATGGTGAATACGCATAAATTATGGACCCGAAGGGTAACCAACCAATACCTTCCAACTCATCTATGACATCCCTGCCATTATTTTTGTATTCAATTGGGGAAAAATATATTGATTCCACAAAGTCATTTTTAGTGAAAGTGACCATTGTAGAGTTTCTGAGAAAAAGATTTGAGGTAGATTTCTAAGAAAAAGAGGGTTTACGGATTCAAAGAAGGGTTTAATGAGTGGAAAATAAATGGTAATAGTGAAAGGTTTAAATAGAGAGAGAGAGAGAGAGAGAGAAAAAGGTAGAAGCCAGAGAGTTTTTCGAAATCATTTAAAAATCATAATAAATCGAGAAGAACACATGGTTTTGTAATTTTTAAAAACATATGTCGTTCCTAATAATTAGGAACAGTTTTCTAGAAATTTGAAATAAATGCTCAAAATAATAATTGATTTATATGAAAAATTTGTGCAAAGAAACGGTTAGTTTTACCAAATATTCAAATGACGATTTTTCGAAAGAATCCAGACTTGTTTTTAATCCTCTTGCAAGAATATCTCTGATCTGACGATTTTTGACAATCTTGCTCAAAGTTTGTAAAAATAAGTTTAAATAGTTTGTGTGAAAATTTAAAAGAACAATGAATATAATAATTTTGAGATTAGGAAAGAGATAATCAAACCTATTTTGTTTTTACTTTCCTTCGTCAGTTTGTCAAAGATGAAACAACCCGACTTAATTAAACCCAAAACCGAGACCAGGGAAAATTTTTTTAAAAATTTAGAACGTTCCAAACGATCACAATCATTCCCAATTAGGCGTCGGGGTAAATTAAAAACAGAATAAGGCAAGGGAAAGCAAAAGCCGACCAAGGAAAGGGAATACCGGGTCCAAATGCCACACGTTGGCAAGACCCAGCATCGGTCGCACAGCCCAGCGAAATACAGCGCTTGAGCGAGCCCTTTTCTCGCTGGAGCGAATCCTCATTCGCTGAAGCGAACCCATTCACTCGGTAATTTAATCACTCGGATTTGGGACCACGTCCACTCGGGAACTGTCCCCATAGGGTCATGCTTCACTCGGCAAATTCATACTTATCCAAATACTTAGTTTATTCAAAAGCCCACACACATGCTTCATTCGGAAGCGTCATAATCTCCACTCGGGAAATGATTCCCTCGGATACTCTACTCGGAGTCCATAAGCTTTCCCTCACACGGATTATTTCCCCAGTCCAATACCACTCGGTATAATTCAACCACGATTCACTCGGAATACATTATCCATTCTGCACTCGGCATAATTTGATCTTCCTCACTCGGAGATCACATAACCTCTCGGCTATAAATCACTCGGTCACATCTTAACCATTCATCATTCGGGTAATACATTAACCCATTCCCGCTAGGAGATATTCACCAAGTTAGTCTCACTCGGACTTATTTAATACTTAGCCACTTGGTATGTATAACATTCACTCGGAATATAAGTAGCCTCGTTCACTCGGAAGAGGACTCCTAGAATACACTCCAATCAAAACCATCACAACAACTCTTCCCTCGGAAGAGGTTCACTCGGGATTTCCCACTCGGGAATATTCAAACCCTTCCCCACTCGGGATTTACTCATATTTTCACTCGGTAATATATGGACTAGTCTTCCCTCGGAAGTAGCCCACTCGAGTACATCTTACTCGGAACCATTCTAAGCCTTCGACACTCGGAAAAAGGCCACACGCTAAGCTTCACTCGGACACGGCTCTCCCATCAATATTCCACTCGGAATTCATTAACTTAGCATTATTCTTTCAACACCACATAATGGACAATTTCAGGTGACTTTATAACAATGTAAAATATATATATACATACAATGTATACTTGTTCACAAAACCGATAGTCAACCCATATAATTAAATTCGTTCGGATTACAAGAGAGCCGGCCAAGGCTTTAACATATCTATTTACAATATACATACTATATGTGCACTTCAACAATCGGAGTGCCCATCACTCGGACTTGAGGCCATCTCCTCATTCCCAGTCCGACCTGCATATACTAAAAAATATAGCCACAGTAGGGGTGAGCTTTTACATATTAAATGACAGTTATTGACTCGGATTAATCTTCGAATCCTCAACTATAAAATACATATCTCAATCAGCAATAACATTCATTCAATATGAATATTCATACAACATCCGATCGGAATTCATTCAACTCAATTAGGGCTATATAATTCCCTTCATTCACCCCAACATATATCATAACCATATTATCATCTTGCACGCGGCAACAGCATCAACATATATATATATATATATATTCCAATCGGGATTAATCAATTCGTACATGGCTATATAACATCAGATTATTCACTACAGCATGTATCACAACCACAACATCACATTGCACTCGGCAATAACATCAGTATACATGCATTCATCCAATCGGATTCCACTCAAGTCATTCAAGACTATAACAATCATGTTATTCCAAATAACATTCCACATATTCATACAATTCACATTGAGCTCAATGACAATCATAAGTGTGCACACATTCATTTCACCCAGATCCGGTTATTTATTATCAATTTTTATTGTTGCAATATAGGCTCCAAGCCTTTTCTCAACTCCAAGCTGATTCGGCCATTTTACTGGTACCAAACCGTTTGCCCTCACATGTAACACAGTCACTCCAAGCGACAACGGAAGTGTTACGGGCAGCCCCGAGTCCAACCCGGTAGGCTTGCCTTGAGTCCAACCCAAGGTCTTTAAGCGTCCAACGCTTAGTGCACTAGGCACTGCCTCGAGTCCAACCCGAGGTCTTTCAATATATTTTTAACACATATTCATCTGATTGCCGATCAGTATTAAGCGTCCAATGCTATATGCTCCAAGCATTTCCAGTGGCGAATCAGATGCATACGGTCTTATTCAATCAGGCGTCCATCGCCAATGCACTCGGCATTGCCTTGAGTCCAACCCAAGGTCTTTTCAATATGCTTTCCATACATAGGCACTCGGCATTCAAATATCAATAACATGCATCCAATGCATTTTATCATTATTATTCATAAACAGGGGTCGGCATAGCAATAACACAATACATGCACTCGACAATCACATGCACTTGGCAAATCACATGCTTTTTAATATAAAATCCCAAACGGGAATTAACATATCCGACCCACACCTCATGCACTCGGCAATCATAATGCCATCCACTCGGAATTATCATTTACAACAAGCATCACATTATATTTCATGAGATCCACTCGACATTAACATTTGCAACAAGCAACATATGCTTTTCATATAAAACCCACTCGGCATCAACAGCCACAACATATCATACATTTACATAGAATCATAACCAGAACCAGCACAGCATTCACACACCACATGCGTTTAATATTCACACTGGTTCACAGCTCATGCATTCACTCGGCATCTCATTAAAAGCCAGCATTTCCATGCATACACTCAGCATACCCATGTTTTATCCTCATACATCTCATGGACGGACATCATCATACACCACAGTTCCTAAACAACACACATCCGGGCTATCACTCAATCGGCATACAACAATCAACATATTTACAATTACAACACAACACAGTGAAGTAATTTCACCCGGAACCCGTCCATAAACCATACATTTGAGATATAAATTAGCCCCCTACCTGGAATGAAGATCCCAGAAGCTCCCTGAGCTTGCATCACCACGAAGTCGGCACAGTACCCTGCATGGAGGAACACCGAGCCACTCGAACACACGAACAGCTCTACCTCCATGACACTCCATGCTCTATTCACAGAGCAGTGGAGAGTTTCAAACCTCCAAGGCACAACGTAGTCCTCACACTCGGTCCAGTGGAGGATTCCAAGGCTGTTCCCTCACTCAAGCAGTCCAGTCTTCGCCAACAATGGAGGACCCCCAGACTTCTAGGCACCCAACGTTGTTAGGCAGAACAGGGGAGGATCCTAGCCTCCAAAACACACAGCACACACCGATCTCTCTCACAACCACGTTGTTCCACTCGGTTCTACTCAGTGTTGAGTGGAAGAAGAAAATGAAGAAGACGGAGATGGAGAACAGCAACGGAGAGGAAGAGTCACCAGGGAGTTCAAGAGAGAATGAAGAGTGTTTGCAGCATAAACTCGATAAGAATGGGCAGAGAGTGAGTATAAAACGTGAAGCTGAAGCTTCCATCATTGCTCTGCCCAGCGTCCACTCTCCCTCTCCATCAGCCGTCACAACACCATTAATTCTGGTCCCATGATCATTTAATGCAGTCCCATCAGCGTGCCAAAGAGAGAGAGGACCGAAGCTCCTCTTAAACCACCAAGGGCAAATGGGACATTTCCTAGCATTATTATCATTATTATTATTAAATCAATAAATTTTAATTCTGTAATTAACCTTAATCGGTAATTAAATTTAACCGGGATGTTATAGAAGATCTTCAGAGTCTTGATCTTCCATGCACCAAACTTTAGGTTCTTATGATCATCCAATGTTGAGAAGCTTATTGAAGCATCTGATTGAATACCCTTTTCATCTTAAATCAGAGAGAATAAATGAGGCTCTTTTTCTTGAGAAGCTCAACTTTATGCTTCCTTTTTCGTGATGCCGATTTTGTCTTGTCCTTGAGCTCTTGGTCTTCTACAAACTTTTGAATTCTTCAAATAATGAGCACCTTCTTCTTCTTGATCCTTCTTTTAAGCCTTTATTAGAGTGGAATCTTCATGGATCTTCTTCCTCTATACTCGTTAGAGTGTTCAACCCTAAAGGCCATGCTCTGGCACCAATTGTTGGTTTGGAGAACAGACTTAGAAGGAGGGTTGTATAAGTTTATTCACTTTTTTAAACCAAAAAGTGATATTTAAGCATAACAACATTTTGTACATCCGACCAAGCTGAGCGTGATTCTTTGGTTGAATGAGCGTTATTTACCAGACTTTTTCTAACAAAGATATTAATGATTATGCACCAGACTTTAGATAGTTAAAGAGTTAGAGAGAAAGAGACCACACACAAGCAATTTATACTGGTTCACTCCTAACACAAACGCGACATCCATTACCTTCAAATTTTAAGGCTTTTCACTATGTAAAAACTGTTTACATTAGATGTTGAGTATTATTGACTCCAGCAACTCCTGGCTTAAGCACAAGCCGTGCTTTGAGTATTCTTGACTCCAGCCACTCCTGGCTTAAGCACAACTCATGCTTTGAGTATTCTTGACTCCAATCACTCCTAGCTTAAGCACAGCCCGTGCTTCAACACACCAAACCCTTTAGATTCCTATGAGTATTATTTTACAGCACCCACTCTTGGGACAGACCCAAGTATTCTTTCACAAGCCACTCCTAGCTCAAACCTCAAGTACTCTTTCAAAAGCCTCTCCAGGCCAACAGTGTTTCCCACACTAACAGAGTCTGGTGACGCACAAGACCTGTATTACCAGAGGATTGGAAGTATTATTACAAATAAATAAGCCTTTTGACATAGTGAAGCTAAGTTATAAACCACAAAAATGGGTTTGTGATGAAAGAAAGAGCTTATTTTCCCATAGGACTCAGTACATTTAGAAAGTGAAAGATGGTTGGAAAATGTACTGAGCCAGAAAGCATGACTTGGGATAGTATACTAGCAAAGGCATATCCTAATTTACTATGGCATCTAAGTAGGAAGATGATTACACATAGCGAGCTTTCTTTGTCTTCATGGCAGATTTTCTTGGTCTGGTTACTCGTTGTTGAGTATACTACAATTTCTTAATTTCTCATGAGATTTTGTATATGAATGTCTGGTGTTCGTTCATGATCTTTTCTTCTTCTTCCATCACACTTTGATTAGTGTGTTCTAGATTATCTTTTTCTTCTTTTCAAAAGCTCTCTCTCTTTTTCAATTTTCTTTTTATATTCTCTTATGTTTCTTTTTCTACTTCAACTCTCCATATTTGTTTTTGCTCTCCTCTTGATTTTTGTTCTATTTCTTATAGGAGTCACTGATGAAGAGATTGATTCTATTTATATAGAATCATCTTGTTGATCTTAGAGAGAGGTTGTCAACTATATGATCATTGAGAGAGTTGTGGTACAAAGGACAAAAGCCTTTCTTGTTAGAGTTGCACAAAGGGCAGGAGCTTTTGTTATCAGAGAGAGACATTTTATATAAGCAGAATAAATTTGAAAGCTTTTAGATGTGTAGTCGTAGATGGAGTAGAGGTAGCATAAGTTTCATGAAAAGAGAAAGTTTTGATTAAGGGAATCACTGAATACATATGATAGGGTAAAACTTAGATGCTTTTTGGACTAGATCAGAATCCACCCTTTTTAGTCAATCTTCCATTCGAAAGTCTCTTCTTTAAGATTTGATGGAGATGACTTGTAACCGTTGATGCTTCATGTATTAGACCACTTTTAAAATGATTCAAGATAAGGAGACAAGGTCTGATGCTTTCATATATTCTGAAGCTTGAATTAAGTTTACATGTCTAGCTCTGGTGAGTTATTCTGATGCGAGAGAATTCCTTTTGATGTGAGAACACGAAATTAAAGATTAAGTCTCGGTAGGGTCCAAACACGGAAGGTTGATGATATGGGAAGATATGATGAGATGAGAATGTGAAAGATGCAATGAATTGATGTGAAAAAGTGATGATTGATAGAACACGGTCGCTTTGTCCTTAATCGCCAGCTAATATCCTAAGATAATTCACACGTTATAATAAGAGCGCTTGTAGCACCCAAATTTTTAATAAACAATAAATCCAAAAAAACAGGGAAAAAATTTTTCACAAATCAACCATTGGTCAATCGGCATAGAAAAAGAAGGAAGAAGGCAAGGGAAATAAAAGAGCATTCACACGTATAGCAATCAGCGGAAGGAACAAGGCTGGGACCGACCCATTCGGTTCAGCGAAACACATCAGCGCCTGGGCAAAAACCATCAGCATCACACGCGCACTCGCTCGGGCGAGACTCCACGTCGCTTGGGCGAGACTACGACAAAAGCCTTCCAGCAGTACACATTCGCTGGAGCGGATCCTTCATTCGCTGAAGCGAGAAGCCTCACACGATAAATTCATCACTGGGCATCGGAACATCCATACTCTCGGTAAAAGACTAAGTCCACTCGAAAGTTCATTCCTAAGTCCATTCAGAATTCCCTAACTTAGCCTTTCCGTTTTATCTATACGGCCAGACCTATACTCTACTCGGACACTGAGGGTTATCCCACTCGGATTCCAGAACTCCTTCTCACTCAAAATATATCCTATTCAAACATCACTCGACGTATTCCATCCTTCACACAATCGGGTCACATTACACTTCCACTATTCGGTATACATTCACACAATCACTCGGGAAGTCAGGTAGTTAAGTCCCTCTCAGACTTATTCGAAACCCAACCACTCGGGATACCAATCCTCACTCACTCGGACTTTACATCTTTCACTAGGATTACCGATACCTTACACTTAGGACCCGGTCCACTCTAAACCACTAATTCTAACTCCTCGCTCAGAAGGGAATCACCCAAGGTTTTCACTCGGGAAATACAAACTCTTCCTCACTCGGGATTCACTTATAATTTTCACTCGGAGTCACTCAATATGTTTACTCGGTAAAGCCACCTAGAAATCTTCGCTCAGAACCACCAACTTAACATAATTCCACTCCTCGATGGCCCTCGAGTCGTTTAGCAACACTTCCCAGTCGAAAAACGCATCGAATCGGTACGAAGCTCATACATATGAATACATGTTCACAGAAACATAAATCTGCCCACAAATCTAGTCTACCGACCTATAGACATGTAACCATATACTCGGAATACCCATTATCTTGATATTATACATTTACCAATACTTGCGATACCATACAAATGACACCATGACTATTCAATCTTTATAAGTGAATATATTTAATCGTCATTTTACATAGGAGCCGGCCAAGGCTACACGGACAGAACATAATAATGCAATACAAGTGCTCAACAGTCGGAGTGCACCACACTCGGACGTGAGACCCTATCATCATTTCCGAGTACGACCTGCACACTGAAAAATGGTGTAGGGGTGAGCATCTTAGATATTAAATGATAGATACCGACTCAGGTTATCCCACAGTTATACAGCAATATACATATACACGCAATTATACATAGCAACGAGTAAGTCAAGCGATATCAATCAAGCAAGACACACATGGAACTCTTACCGATCGGAATTCGTTAGTCACCACTCGGCCAGGTGCAAATACATAGCCAATAACATTAATATAACAACAATCAGCAACATGATAATACCAATGAATCAGAACGCACGTATTCAACACTTTCCGGTCAGAATCTAACAGTTCTCACTCGGCTTTACACGCACGACATTTCAATAACATTAACACATATTCAAGGAGCAACTTCAATCAGCATCAATTGCGTATACACACAGAATACTCTCTCGGTTATACCCATTCATCATCTCCTTAACATCATCACACGCATAGTCAAATTCCAGTCAGCATCAGTAATACATATACACAGAGTATTTCACTCGGATATACACATTCATGCTTTCATTAACATTATCACATGCATAATTAATTCCAAACAATATCAATCGGTCAATACACACAGAGTATTTCACTCGGTTATAAACGTTCATCATTTCATTAACATCTTTGCATGCATAACCAATTCCAAACAATATCAACAGTTAATAAACACATAGTATTTCACTCGGCTCCGCATTCGTGTGTATCGGTTTAGACGTTGCAACGTAGGCTCTCAGCCTTTTTTATACATAGCTCTCAGCTATCAAATCAGCTCCCAGCTGTTTGGCCGTTTTACAGGTACCCAACCGTTTGCCCACAGGTGACACCAGCGCTCTCAGCGCCAACGGAGATGTTCACAGGCAGCCCGAGTCCCACTCAAGGGCTACCTTGAGTCCCACTCAAGGATTTCATAGCGTCCTACGCTTTAAAAACCGATGGTAGTGTCCCACACTACGTGCTCCCAGCACAAACGCATCCCATGCGCCACACGCGGATTCATCACACAACACACAATTCATATACACAGCCGTACATGCATCTCATGCAATCGGCATCATACATCATCAGCATTCAAACAACACATACATCTCATGTAATCAATGCTGGACATTAACAGAGCTCAACAACACATGCATCTCATACAGTCGGTGTTACACATTTTTAGAACTCAATAGCATATGCATCTCATGCAATTAGTGCTAGGCATTAACAGTATTCCACAACACATGCAATCGGTATGGTACATTATCAGATTCACTGAGTCGTATTTTATCACATGCAGTCGGCATTCTAAACTCATAACAACTTGCAGGCATGTAAAACACACGGTAATCGTCAACATCACTTCAACACATTCCTTTCACACAATCGTTCAACATTCACAGGCCATCAACATGCAACGCTCGTCTTTCACTTGTCATGCAACTGGGTAGTACACACTCGCATACAACACAACACAAAATCAGAACACGAAAACAGTAAGTATCAACACTCGGAACCCGTTCATAACCCATGCATTTAAGATAGAAGACACCCCCTACCTGGATTGAAGCTTTCAGTCGGTCAATACAACGCTCATTTCCAGAGGAATACTGAATCACTCTTAGCACATCTGCATGCAAGAGTAGGGGAGGCCCAAGACGTCCAGCTCTCGGCTCGCTCCCTGGAATGGCTCCATCACAATGCCTTGAATACTCCGACCACCTTGAAGCTCCTCGTAGTACAGATCTCCATTGGAACTTGGCAGCTTCGAGCAAGGAGAGGAAGAAGGAGGGAAGCCGACGAAGAAATGAAGGAACAAGGAAGGAGACGTGTTGCATGCAGAGGGGATGCACACCCTCATCCTCACGGGTTCATCGAGTAAGGGAGGAGGACCCCAATCCTCAGCCACCATTGCTGCGAGCTCACGGGAACAGAGCGCAGAGGAGGAAGAAGGAGATCGAAGAGGGAAAAAAGAAGAAGAAGAAGAAGAAGAAGAAGAAGAAGAAGAAGAAGAAGAAGAAGAAGAAGAAGAAGAAGAAGAAGAAGAAGAAGAAGAAGAAAAGAACGGGGGGAAAGGAGTCTGCAGGGAAGAATCAATGATAGTGTACCCATATATGCATGTACGAAGAGAAGGAGGAGTGGGGTGGGAAAGCGTGCACAGCAGCAGCCCCCACACGCATCACACACATAATCACATCTAATCAGTCATTGACAGCTAATCACCATTAATCAACCTTTCTTTTCTTAACTTAAATTAATTAAACCAATTATAATTAATAAATAATTCTCCCCACACTTATCGATTTATTATTTTAACGATTTATTTTCATTTGGCAACTACTTATTAAATTGGGATGTTACAGTTCTCCCCCTCTCAAAAGAATTTCATCCTCGAAATTCAATCGGTAACTTTCCTTACATACATGACTCAGAAAATTGTTGTCTCAATCACGCACACGACTGTGCTTCCACAAGCATTCACCGATCGGATCACAACTTCACTCGGCAGAGATTCACCACTCAAGCGGTTTACCGATCGCACCATAATTCCAGTCAGCAAGACACAAAGGTCAGGTCCCTTATTTAAGTTAGCCAATTACGTCATAAGCAGTGGCGCTTCCTAATTTCTTGGCCGCTCAGCCATATACTCTCAACACCATTCAGCATATTCACACCATCGGTTTTCTTGACTCGAACGAGTTGCTCGGCACAATAATGAAATCACATAAAGCACAGGCTCGACATCGTGTCGTGGGGAACACACCCTTAGAGGTTATTCAACCCGTTGGGGAAAATTCAGTCGATAAACAACACCACCGACTCCCAAAATACTCACTCCCGACCGATTCCTCTCGGGCCGAACCCTCAGTTTTCAAAACCTGACCACAAAATCTTTCTCTTACACCAAAGGGAACACTCAAGGAATTTCCATGTGTTTCAATTAACACAATTTACCCGGATTTGCTTCGCATATGCACTACATTAAATTCTGAAATCTTAGATTCCTACCCATGCTTCCGGCTAATTCCATGCTTTCATCCTGAGAGTTTCACTCGGTCCTCTTACACAGACATCACTCGGGGTTTGAGGGTAATTCTCACCCGGAAATTCTTCCACTTACCAGAAATTGACTCGCAACTCGAGCCTACCTGGAAACCAAACTTGAGTTTAAGCTCAACAGTCCCAATCACTGACCTGAGTACGACTTCAGTTAAATTCTTCACTCGGATATCTACTTCCTCTCGGAGCCCTCTTCACTCAGAAACTTGCACACTCTAAGTTCCATGTCCCGACCAGAAGGACTTTTCTCCTAGAAGATCACTCGGTTGGGCATCCCACGGGTATTAGGAATTCTACACTCGCTATCTTACTATTCAGAATCGATCCACACGGTGCCATTCCACTCGGAAGTGATACACTCCGAGTCACGTTACTCGAATTCCTGCTCTACTTAGAATGTTACGCTCGGACACTATTCTCTTAACTTAATAATGATCCTCTCAATAAGATTCTACTCGGAACACCATAATTTTCACTCAGCAGTTCTTTCCCACAAGGTCTTCACTTGGAATTGTCTCCACTCTTACACACTTGGAATATACCAACCTCTCCCGAGCAATTCCTAACCTTACAATTTAGTTTGGCTCCACTCCTGGTTTCCTCATTAGGCTTACAGCATCACTCGGTTACCCTTTCAAAACTCCAATTTCGGTGACAGTTGATCACCCTTCTTATTCCAATACCATCATCCTTTTAGTAGCTAGACCGTATCCAGCAACCTCTAATCCTCTCGGAAGCAGACACGCCAAGGTCAAATAAACCCTCTATCTTTATTTTGATAAACAATCGCATAACACTCATTTAATATAACTCTCATAATCCCTCGGAATCGTCTGAAAGACTCACCATCACCATAAGCAGTTACAGCTTCACCTGCCCGACTCATGAATTGCTGCATCCAACTTATAGGATGACGTCTCATTCCTATAGGGTTACAACAATTACATAGTCACTACAACGTGTACGCTGCCACATTACCTATGGCAGGAAGAGTCGTCTCAGAGCAGCATGCCTCACACGGACCAGACTCACCCAACTAATACTAATTCACACGGTAGTTAATGGCAGTTCACACACATAAGTAATACACCCACATCAACATCACGCATCACATATTCATCACTTCTGTAAAACAGTAAGATGGCAATTCAACAATCGGCTTCTAGTCAACACTGAGTAAATATCTCCTCTAAACCTTATTCCTCGCAAAACCATGGCTCGGATTAAATTCTTAACTCTCAGTTATATAATAACATCACTCACTCGGGTTCATGTAATACACTCAGGATTAAGCAATTCACAATCACATATGCTATTATAACACACCACAAACTTCAGCAACGGCACTAATGTACATACAGACACTTAGTCGGATTTCATACCAATTATTCATGGCTATAATATTGTCCACTACATCATGCACCATAACCACAACGTCACATTGCACTTGGTAATAGCATCGACATATACATATGCCCATCCAATCAGATTTACCCAAATCAATTCCAAACTACATTAAGGGTTTCATTCACCATATCATATCCACATATTCATATAATTCACACCGAGCTCATTTATCATCATAAATGTACACACAGTCATTCAATCAGAAGTTGTACCATAACATACATTCTCAATTATAACATTGCATCACACTTGGCAACAGCATCAATACATGTACATTCACTCAGTCAGACCTCATTCATACAAAACCATCAAGTCAGAAACTACTCAAATCATTCAAATCCATGCAAATCATGTCAGCCTCAACAATAATGCTCTTATACACATGTATTCGTGCAGTCGGCGAATCAGATGCATACGATTTATTCACTAGGAGTCCCACTCCAATGCACTCGGCATTTGCCTTGAGTCCAACCCAAGGACTTTCATTAAGCATCCAATGCTCATCTCCAAGCATGGCCTCGAGTCCAACTCGGAGGTCTTTTAGGATTAATCTCAGAATCCTCAATACCCCACGCATTCATCTGATTGCCCACTCTGAAAAACGTTCAATGCTGATGCATTTCATTATAAATCACACACAATTCTTATTTGCTGACTCACAGCATAAGCCACTTGACATGCTTATTAGCATATATATGTATACACATCTTTCAGGCGGAGTATCATCACAACGATTCACAATTAATATCTATCACAATGTCCGGGTGTTGCATGCATCAATAATTAATCACACACAGACCACATATTTCAATCATCAAACAACGGTCATGTTTCAATTATAGAGCAATACATAAAAGCAGTTCACCCTCAATCACCTATATCATATATATATATATATATATATATATATATATATATATATATATTACGCAGGGTTCGTGTGCTAGGTTACAAAACATCCGTCACAAATAGCACTCGGTAGTAATGATAACACTCCTATTTACAAGTATTCAGTCAGTATTCGCAGAATTATTAACATGCATTCGCGGACGGAGTCATACAATCATTAAACAGTTTACAATACCACAATCCAGGAGTCGCATGCACCATTACGCAATCATAGTACAGCTACCAACACATCTCACACATAACACATCACATGATAATCATTCAAGCCTTAATGAGTTACTACGCAATTGTTCTACTCGGCTCAACAACTCGCAAGGTTAATAAATTATCAGATTTAGAATCCCTAAGGGGTCACTATTTATCCAGTATCCCACAATGGTTACCTCACAATATTCAAATATTGTTATAAGGTCTAGTACCATTCACTCGGTTTTTCACACACCAAACCAAGACAGTATCCGAGTCAAACAGATGTTCTATTTCACATTCATTCGTTCATGGTCATGCCTAATCAACTGGGTCACTACTCCTATTGGTCCAGCATCTAGTCCATCACTCACTTGGTCTCCTCAATCGCCACCGAGACGCAACCCCAATTTTAACATATATCTGACCTCACCTTTACTCACTTATTACACACCCAGATTTTCAACTTAGGAACTACAACCCATCCCTTATACTGCAAGTCACATACATCATGTACCATTCATTCATCACACATTCAAATTCCTCAACAAGGCACAGGCATACAACCACGCTATTCATAGTCAACATACACCAATCCAATAGAAGCATATATCGTCACACGAGTCATGATTACACATACAGTAACGTTTAATGGAATATCACAAGCAATTATAACAAGTTGGCATAACACACTCAACCGCCCACAAACAGTAGGCAAACCTTGGCCATGGACCTTTTGGTCTGCTCTGATACCAAAATGTAACACCCAAATTTTTAATAAACAATAAATCCAAAAAAATAGGGAAAAAATTTTTCACAAATCAACCATTGGTCAATCGGCATAGAAAAAGAAGGAAGAAGGCAAGGGAAATAAAAGAGCATTCACACGTATAGCAATCAGCGGAAGGAACAAGGCTGGGACCGACCCATTCGGTTCAGCGAAACACATCAGCGCCTGGGCGAAAACCATCAGCATCACACGCGCACTCGCTCGGGCGAGACTCCACGTCGCTTGGGCGAGACTACGACAAAAGCCTTCCAGCAGTACACATTTGCTGGAGCGGATCCTTCATTCGCTGAAGCGAGAAGCCTCACACGGTAAATTTATCACTCGGCATCGGAACATCCATACTCTCGGTAAAAGACTTAGTCCACTCAGAAGTTCATTCCTAAGTCCATTCGGAATTCCCTAACTTAGCCTTTCCGTTTTATCCATACGGCCAGACCTATACTCTACTCGGACACTGAGGGTTATCCCACTCGGATTCCAGAACTCCTTCTCACTCAGAATATATCCTATTCAAACATCACTCGACGTATTCCATCCTTCACACAATCGGGTCACATTACACTTCCACTATTTGGTATACATTCACACAATCACTCAGGAAGTCAGGTAGTTAAGTCCCTCTCAGACTTATTCAAAACCCAACCACTCGGGATACCAATCCTCACTCACTCGGACTTTACATCTTTCACTCGGATTACCGATACCTTACACTTAGGACCCGGTCCACTCTAAACCACTAATTCTAACTCCTCGCTCAGAAGGGAATCACCCAAGGTTTTCACTCGGGAAATACAAACTCTTCCTCACTCGGGATTCACTTATAATTTTCACTCGGAGTCACTCAATATGTTTACTCGGTAAAGCCACCCAGAAATCTTCGCTCGGAACTACCAACTTAACATAATTCCACTCCTCAACGGCCCTCGAGTCGTTTAGCAACACTTCCCAGTCGAAAAACGCATCGAATCGGTATGAAGCTCATACATATGAATACATGTTCACAAAAACATAAATCTGCCCACAAATCTAGTCTACCGACCCATAGACATGTAACCATATACTCGGAATACCCATTATCTTGATATTATACATTTACCAATACTTGCGATACCATACAAATGACACCATGACTATTCAATCTTTATAAGTGAATACATTTAATCGTCATTTTACATAGGAGCCGGCCAAGGCTACACGGAAAAAACATAATAATGCAATACAAGTGCTCAACAGTCGGAGTGCACCACACTTGGACGTGAGACCGTATCATCATTTCCGAGTACGACCTGCACACTGAAAAATGGTGTAGGGGTGAGCATCTTAGATATTAAATGATAGATACCGACTCAGGTTGTCCCACAGTTATACAGCAATATACATATACACGCAATTATACATAACAACGAGTAAGTCAAGTGATATCAATCAAGCAAGACACACATGGAACTCTTACCGATCGGAATTCGTTAGTCACCACTCGGCCAGGTGCAAATACACAGCCAATAACATTAATATAACAACAATCAGCAACATGATAATACCAATGAATCAGAACGCACGTATTCAACACTTTCCGGTCAGAATCTAACAGTTCTCACTTGGCTTTACACGTACGACATTTCAATAACATTAACACATATTCAAGGAGCAACTTCAATCAGTATCAATTGCGTATACACACAGAATACTCTCTCGGTTATACCCATTCATCATCTCCTTAACATCATCACACGCATAGTCAAATTCCAGTCAACATCAGTAATACATATACACAGAGTATTTCACTCGGATATACACATTCATGCTTTCATTAACATTATCACATGCATAATTAATTCCAAACAATATCAATCGGTCAATACACACAGAGTATTTCACTCGGTTATAAACGTTCATCATTTCATTAACATCTTTGCATGCATAACCAATTCCAAACAATATCAACAGTTAATAAGCACATAGTATTTCACTCGGTTCCGCATTCGTGTGTATCAGTTTAGTCGTTGCAACGTAGGCTCTCAGCCTTTTTTATACATAGCTCTCAGCTATCAAATCAGCTCCCAGCTGCTTGGCCGTTTTACAGGTACCCAACTGTTTGCCCACAGGTGACACCAGCGCTCTCAGCGCCAACGGAGGTGTTCACAGGCAGTCCGAGTCCCACTCAAGGGCTACCTTGAGTCCCACTCAAGGATTTCATAGCGTCCTACGCTTTAAAAACCGATGGTAGTGTCCCACACTACGTGCTCCCAACACAAACGCATCCCATGCGCCACACGCGGATTCATCATACAACACACAGTTCATATACACAGCCATACATGCATCTCATGCAATCGGCATCATACATCATCAGCATTCAAACAGCACATACATCTCATGTAATCAATGCTAGACATTAACAGAGCTCAACAACACATGCATCTCATACAGTCAGTGTTACACATTTTCAGAACTCAATAGCATATGCATCTCATGCAATTAGTGCTAGGCATTAACAGTATTCCACAACACATGCAATCGGTATGGTACATTATCAGATTCACTGAGTCGTATTTTATCACATGCAGTCGGCATTCTAAACTCATAACAACTTGCAGGCATGTAAAACACACGGTAATCGTCAACATCACTTCAACACATTCCTTTCACACAATCGTTCAACATTCATAGGCCATCAACATGCAACACTCGTCTTTCACTCGTCATGCAACTGGGCAGTACACACTCGCATACAACACAACACAAAATCAGAACACGAAAATAGCAAGTATCAACACTCGGAACCCGTTCATAACCCATGCGTTTAAGATAGAAGACACCCCCCTACCTGGATTGAAGCTTTCAGTCGGTCAATACGACGCTCAGTTCTAGAGGAATATTGAATCACTCTTAGCACATCTGCATGCAAGAGCAGGGGAGGCCCAAGTCGTCCAGCTCTCGGCTCGCTCCCTGGAATGGCTCCATCACAATGCCTTGAATACTCCGACCACCTTGAAGCTCCTCGTAGTACAGATCTCCACTGGAACTTGGCAGCTTCGAGCAAGGAGAGGAAGAAGGAGGGAAGCCGACGAAGAAATGAAGGAACAAGGAAGGAGACGTGTTGCATGCAGAGGGGATGCACACCCTCATCCTCACGGGTTCGTCGAGTAAGGGAGGAGGACCCCAATCCTCAGCCACCATTGCTGCGAGCTCACGGGAACAGAGCGCAGAGGAGGAAGAAGAAGAAGAAGAAGAAGAAGAAGGCCACCATTGCTGCGAGCTCACGGGAACAGAGAAGAAGAAGAAGAAGAAGAAGAAGAAGAAGAAGAAGAAGAAGAAGAAGAAGAAGAAGAAGAAGAAGAAGAAGAAGAAGAAGAAGAAGAAGAAGAAGAAGAAGAAGAAGAAGAAGAAGAAGAAGAAGAAGAAGAAGAAGAAGAAGAAGAAGAAGAAGAAGAAGAAGAAGAAGAAGAAGAAGAAGAAGAAGAAGAAGAAGAAGAAGAAGAAGAAGAAGAAGAAGAAGAAGAAGAAGAAGAAGAAGAAGAAGAAGAAGAAGAAGAAGAAGAAGAAGAAGAAGAAGAAGAAGAAGAAGAAGAAGAAGAAGAAGAAGAAGAAGAAGAAGAAGAAGAAGAAGAAGAAGAAGAAGAAGAAGAAGAAGAAGAAGAAGAAGAAGAAGAAGAAGAAGAAGAAGAACGGGGGGAGAGGAGTCTGCAGGGAAGAATCAATGATAGTGTACCCATATATGCATGTACGAAGAGAAGGAAGAGTGGGGTGGGAAAGCGTGCACAGCAGCAGCCCCCACACGCGTCACACATATAATCACATCTAATCAGTCATTGACAGCTAATCACCATTAATCAACCTTTCTTTTCTTAACTTAAATTAATTAAACCAATTATAATTAATAAATAATTCTCCCCACACTTATCGATTTATTATTTTAACGATTTATTTTCATTTGGCTACTAGTTATTAAATTGGGATGTTACAGCGCTAGACAAGAAAAGAATAAGAGTATTATCTAATTTAACTAAATTAGAAAGGGAACCTTAATTAAATTGATTATCTACTAATAGAAACCTATCAGGTATTGAGCCCAGAAGATATCCCATGAACCATAAGTTAGAGGACGACCCAAGAGAACTATCCCACTAAAATAAACTACACCTACCCCTACACACCAACTAATTCCCTACCAAGTAGATGAGACCCCATAAGGATACGAGATAAAGCCATATGAAACCAATAATAGTAGTAATTAATAGATAGTCAATAAGCAAGCATACACATAAATAAATTAAATAATTAGAAGAATATCCCAAGGACATGCCTAAGAATAAGTTAATCCATACCCTAGTAAGTAAGAATAACTAGTTCCTCACCAGGTAGCATGAGGATAATGTCATAAGGAACCTAGGATAAACCTCGATAGAAACCAATCTTACTAAACTAAAAAGGGAAGATAATATAGATATAAGTCATACAACCTAAGTGAATGATTAGGATGTTCAATCATAAGAAAGAAATAAATATATATTTTACCCCTGACATTAAGGACAATGGTGGGCTAATGAGAGGGACACTACGCGATGACGATTACTATATGAAAATGAAAGATCAAGGAATTATGCATTGATTATGCATCATGTGCATATAATTTTGGCGGAAGGCTATGTTGAAATCTAGAGCAAACAGCAAGGGGTACGGTGGAGACATTCACGTTCAATCCCCATAAAGGATCTCGGGAGTACAAATGGGTCAGAAACCTAACGGGCTCAGAGTCACGTCAGAAGTTAGGCGTCTCAATGCAATTCTAGTGTACTTCGATTAAAGATGAAGTGTAACTATGATGGTGCAGAGTCAAGTCTTATTGTAATGTGATCAAGAATTTTGAGATGAGATGGATCCATGATGAGCAGGACATGCGTGTCCTTGATACCATTATGTTGCAACGACTTAGAGTTCTTTGATCATTCTAGTATTGAAACATTGTGCCCAGTATGAGACTGAGGCAGGACGGTTCTTATGAGAATGATAAGATTTTTGGGCCTATATACATCATCATCATAATACAGAAAATGAATAAGTAATAAAATACATGTATCCATGCATAACATATGCTTGAATAACCCCTTGCTTGATATGTAATGTGTATGTGATGGTATGTTTATGATGTTAATGATAGATATGTATTTGTATACTGACGTGATGATAATAATGGATATTGGTATACGATGACATGAATATAATTACACTAAGTCATGGACCTTACTAATGAATATAGGGCTAGTATACCTAATGAGGACATGAGCAGGGAAGTTCACATCATAACCCTGACAAGGGTCTGGAGGTTTACATAGGTCTCTTAACAAGGGCAAGGACAAAAAAGGCCAAAGACATCACCTAGCAAACCCTAGCTACCTTCCTGAGTACTCTACATAGGCCTAAGCCCAAGGAGGACCACTTGAAGGCCTACACATTCTCTGCATATAATAGTTTAGAAGCATAGGTATTAAGTGTATATTAGGGTTTTATGGGTGTTAGACATAGGATTTAGGCCTTGCATGGTCAATGGGCCACTATTGGGCCTTATACTCTACTTTGGGCCTTGTATTTGGCCATCCTTCTCTAGTTTGAGCTAATTTATCCTAGGAGAGTGTTAGAAGCCCAATAAGCTAGCCAATTCTAAAATTCTCCTAAGCCTATATAAGTCTTGCATTACCATGTATTACTTACCTTTAGAATTAAATGAAAGTACATTTTGTGAGGAGTACATACTTTCCATCCCTATGCTAGATAGCTTTTTAGCCTTCTTCAAGCTCTCATCACTAGGTTTTCATCCTTAGAGTGGCGAGTTGAGAGACTTATCCCTCCATGGTGGCGTCTCCAAACCTTCCTTTCCATATTCCATTCCACCCTTTAAACCATTCTTCCATCATTCCACATTTTCTTCTTTCATCTTTCCTATAGCTTAAGTTTTGCATTTCCCTTTCCTAGTTGAGTTTCGGGGTTTCCCTTTGTTCCTTGCATTTCTGAATTGAGCTTCCAAGTTCCAACGCTTCATTTCATAAGTTTTAAAGAGAAGGAAAGAGGCTAGATCCATCCAAATTCTCCCTTTCAAGAGGAATGACCTACATCAAGTGGTATCATAAGTCAAGGTGTAATCTTTCCACTTTCTTTCTCTTCCAATTCATGTGTAACCTTGTTCTCTTGTTGCTAGAATTTTCAGAATTTTAGTCTTTGTTCATTAGTTCATAAATGTCTTTGTTGAAAGAGTTCAAGAAAATCACAAAAAAATGCATGACCTTGCCTTTTCTTTTGCTTTCTGTCATTGAGTCTGTGTATATTGCTTTGAGTTTTTAAATTTCTAGAACTGAATATGTTTTGTATGATCTTAGTTTCTTAGTTCTTGCACCATTTAATTTGGCCATACCTTGCTTAAATTGAAATATCAAGTTCTTGCAAATTCTAGAGCCAAATTAGGGTTTTAGAAAAGATGCACCTTGGAGCTTTTCTTTGTTTCTAAGTGATTGCTTGTGTTCCGTGATTTAGAAGTGTTGTTCTAGTTGCCATTTAATACATCTTTTAATTGGCATAAAAGGCTCTAAGTCTTGTTGATTGATTGCCTCACTTTTAAGTGATCAAAAGTTAGCTCAAAATTAAGTGTGTTAGATTCAATTCTCTAATGTATTGCTTCTAGGAATTTTGTTTTCTTTTTGTCTAGCACATTAGGATAAAGAATCAATTCTGTTTGCATATTGTTTTAGCATAAAAAACTTTATCAAAACACACATTTAGTGATCTAATCCTTAAACACACATTAACTCAAGTTGCACACGATTTTGGTCATTTAGTGAAGTTCATCAATTGCTAAACATTTTTGCATTAAACACACATTAACTCAAGTTCATTTTGGCATCTAATCCTTAATCTACACAAAAGTACATGTTTCTAGGTTGTGTGCTTGCTTTTAATTGTTGCATTTAAATTTTTGTGTGTCAAAGTTTTGTCTAAAATTTTGTATATGTTTCAGTTTCTTCCTAATCATTAGCATACCATCTTTAATCATTTGTCCTTTTATTGCTTATTAGGTTTAATCACTTGTCTAAATTCCAAATTCTTCTTTGAGTTGATTTTTCTTTCAATTTTGCTTTTGCTTGCTTGTCTTTCTTCAACTTAAAGTTTTGTCTAGAGTCTCTTTTACTTTTGAAATTCTTGGATATCTCTTACTCTACATTCCAAGGGTAGCATATTTTGGAAAATAGGAGGTGGGTGTGGAAATTGAAGAGGGTGAAAAAGGCTTCAAGGCTTAAAGGTGGAAAACACACTGTAAAGGATAGTAACATTGATTTTGTAATTTTTTTTCTAACAATTGCATTGAGTTTGTTACTTGTGTAGCTCAAGACCTAGTGGAGAAGGACTTGAAGATAAAAAGTGAAGACTTTGTAGGAGAGCAAAGCCTTGTAACTCTAAAAGTCAATCAAATTTTCAATTCCTTTATATTACTTTTTAGTCCTTGTATTTCGGACTTTCAAATATCAAGCAAAAAGGACATTAGACCTTGGTTAATTTTTTAGTTTACATTAGGTTAATATTTCAGCTAGGTAGAAGCATTCATTATTTTACTTACATTTTTACCTAATTCTAGGGTTAGTTAATAGTTTTAAGTAAATTAGTTAAGTTGTTAGGAATGTTTAGCCTCTTAACCACTATTAGTTAATTATGTTAATTTTGTTAGATTGTTATAACTAAAGTTGTTAGTTGTTAGGTTGTTAGAACTAAAGTTGTTAGTAGTTAGGGTTGTTAAAACTAAATTTATTAGTTACTTGTTAGGATTTTGTTTTAACTACCTTAGGTAGTTACAACTAATAACCTACTTAACCAACTAGGTTTATTAGTAGTTATACCTAACTAGGTTAGTTTTCCTACTCATAACTAATTAGTTAAACAACCTAGGACTAGAGTAATTGGTCTCATAAAACATAAACAACCTAGTCCTACAATCTAGTATAGCATAAACCTAGTATAACAACTTAGGTAGACAACTTAGTACAAACATCCTAGTATACCCTTGCATCATAGTTTTTCATTTGCATTTTAATTCTTGTTTTGCATACATCCTCGACTAGTATATCTCTTGTCTGCTTTCTTGTCTGCTTCTTTGATTTCAAATATGTCGTCTAGTGATAGAGATAATATGTCCCCGCTTAGGTTAATCATGAAAAATCTTAATAAAATCAACACTAGGTTAGATAATCTAGAAAATAAAAATGATCAATCTAGGCATAGAAATAGGGATAGGAATCACAGATACAGTAGACAACAGAAGAGTGAAAGTGAGTATGAACTTAGGTCAAGAAGACATCACAAAAGGGATAATATAGGTCTAAGAAAAGTTAAGCTAGAGATCTCACCCTTTCATGGTAAGGGTGATGTAGAGACCTATCTGGAGTGGGAGATGAGGTTGAATAACTTTTCAACTCCCACTAAATAAAAGATGAAAAATAGATTAGAATAGTAACCCTATCTTTTCAAAACTATGCTTTGGACTGGTGGACCTAAATTTGTAAAGAAAGAAGAAAAGATAATTTTCCTTTAATAGAAGATTGGTTAGACTTGAAAGCCCTTTTAAGAAAGAGATATGCTCCAAACTACTACCAAAGGGAACTATTAGCAAAGCTAAATAGGCTCACCCAAGGCACCAAATCAGTAGAAAATTACTATAAGGCCTTAGAAATAGCAATGATTAGGGCAAACCTAGAAGAAGATGAGGAAACCCTAATGTATAGATTTTTACATGGTCTTAATAGGAATATTAAAAACAGGGTAGAGCTCTTATTACCTGTTGATATAGATGAATTACTCCACCAGTGCACCAAAGTAGAAAGCCAACTTAGTGAGAGAGAGTCCTATAATAAATGAGACTACCAACCCTTTAGGCCCAAGTGGAAGGGCAAGGAGGATTCTAACCTTAAAAAAATATGTTTGATAGAAAACCTAGGGAGAAGGGAGTGAGCACTTCTTCTCCATATGTTAAGAGTGAGTTGCATAAGGAAGGGAAAGTGTATAGGACTAATAAACATAAGCATGATTTCACATCAAAATCTTCTTCCAAATCTTCAGTCATCAAATGTTTTAAATGTCTAGGTAGAGGACATATTGCTTCTGACTGTCCTACAAACAAAACAATGATTTTGAAAAACAATGGGAATTACTCAAATCAATCAGACTCTGATTCTGATGTTTATTCTTCAAGTGATGACTCAAGTAGTGACTCATATGATAATGAGCATATTTTGGGAGATGATGGTGAACTTTACATGATTCAAACGCTACTTGGAAGCCATGTAAAGGTTGATGATTATACACAAAAAGAGAACATCTTTTATACAAGATGTTATGTAAATGAAAAATTGTGATCTCTAATTATGGACATTGGAAGGTCTGCAAATATGGCTAGTCAAAGGCTAGTCCACAAAATGAGCTTAAATCTAATAGATCACCTTATGCCATTTAAGCTTCAATGGTTAAATGAGAAAGGTGGGATATTAGTAAATAAGCAAATCTTAATAGCCTTCACCATAAAATCCTATAAAGATGAAGTATGTGTGATGTAGTTCCTATGGAAGCAACCACATCTTATTAGGTAGACCTTGGCAGTTTGATAGAAAGGTCACCCATGAGGGGTTCTCTAACACCCCCACTTTCAAATATAAAAATAGAAAAATTATGTTACATCCCTTAACTCCTCAGCGAGTTTTGGAGGATCAGCTTCAAATGAAGTTGAAAAAGGATAGAGAAGTAGGTTCTTCCTCTTCTAAAAAGAAAAAAATAGAAAATTAAAAAAGATAATAAAGGTAAAAGAGTTATCATACATGATGTCTCTAAATCTAGTCTTTTAGCAACCAAACATGATATAAAGCAAGCTTTGCTTCTTCACAAACCATTGTATGTCATGTACCCTGTAGACATTCCTAGCACTTGTGTGCTCAATGGGCTCCTCCCCTTCTAGTTTGCCCAAAGAAGCTTAAAATCTCTTAGAAGAATTTAGGGACATATTTTCTAAGGATAAACCCAATGGGTTACCTCCTGTTAGGGGCATTGAACATAAAATAGATTTAATCCCAAGTGCTAGCTTACCTAATAGGTCTGCATATACATGTAATCCAAAAGAAAGCTTGAGATAGAAAAATAAGTGAATGAAGTATTATCTAAGGGATGGATAAGGGAAAGTTTAAGTACTTATGCCTTACCTATTTTACTTGTTCCCAAGAAAGATGGTTCATGGAGAATATGCACTGATTGTAGAGCAATTAATAATATTACCATCAAGTATATGCATCCAATACCTAGACTTGATGATATGCTTGATGAATTGAGTGGCTTCATCATATTCTCCAAGGTTAACCTTAAAAGTGGATATCGCCAAATAAGAATCAAAGAGGGTGATAAATGGAAAATTGCTTTAAGACCAAACTTGAACTGTATGAGTGGCTAGTTATGCCTTTTGGCTTAACAAATGCACCAAGTACTTTTATGAGATTAATGAACCATGTTTTAAGGGAATTCATAAGGCACTTTGGTGTGGTCTACTTTGATGATATATTGATTTACTCTAAGACCATGACCTCTCACCATGAACATCTTAGAAAGACCTCTCAACATGAACGTCTTAAAAAAGTTAGGTTTGCCTTGAGAACAAATCATCTTTATGAAAATTTTAAAAAATGTTCTTTTGACATGGATAGTATTGTCTATCTTGGATTCGTAGTGAGTTCAAAATGGGTAGAAATTGATCATAGGTTAAAGCTATACAAGACTAGACAACACCTAAAAATGCTAATGAAGTTAGAAGTTGTCATGGTTTGCCAAGTTTCTACAGAAGTTTTGTAAGGGATTTTTCTACCTTGGCCTCATCACTCAATGAGTTAGTTAAGAAATATACTCCTTTTATTTGGGGTCCAAGGCAAGAAAAAGCTTTTCAAGACCTCAAGGATAAACTCACTCATGCTTCAATTTTGGCATTCCCTAACATTTCTAAAACATTTGAGCTAGAGTGTGATGCACCCAATGTAGGAATAGGTGCAGTCTTGTTACAAGAAGACCACCCTATTTCCTTTTTCAGTGAAAAACTCAATGGGGCTACCCTAAACTACCCTACCTATGATAAAGAGGTTTATGCATTAGTTAGAACCCTACAAACTTAGGAGCATAAAGTGATCCCTAAAAAGTTTATAATTCATAGTGATCATCAATCACTAAAGCATATAAAAGTGCAACATAAGTTAAACAAAAGACATGCTAAATGAGTTGAATTTTTGGAACAATTTCCATGTTATTAAGTACAAGAATGGTAAATCTAACATTGTGGTTGATGTTTTATCAAGAAGACATAATTTGCTAGCTTCTCTTGGGGCTAAAATTCTTGGACTTGATGAAAATAAATGAATTGTATCAAAATGATCTAGATTTTTCAAACATATACAACTCATCTAGTTCAAACACATCTCATAAGGGATTCTATATTTTATATGGCTACCTTTTTAAAGCCAATAGGATCTGCATTCCTAAGAGTTCCTTAAGAGAATTATTGGTTAGAGAAAGCCATGAGAAAGGATTAATAGGTCATTTTGGAAGAGATAAAACATTAGCAACTTTGCATGAACACTTCTATTGGCCTAAAATGAAAAAAGATGATAAAAGACTATGCTCTAGGTGTATTGTTTGTAGAAAAGCTAAATCTAAAACTTCACCTAATGGTCTTTATACTCTCTTACCTACTCCATGTTCTCCTTGGATTGATATTTCTATGAACTTTGTGCTTGGATTGCCCAGGACCCAAAGGGGAATGGATTCTCTCTTTGTAATATTGGATAGATTTAGTAAAATGGCACACTTTATTTCTTGTCATAAAGTGGATGTTACAAGCCATATTGCTAAACTATTTTTTAAAGAAATTATGAGATTGTATAGCATCCCTAAAACCATTGTTTTTGATACGGATACCAAGTTCCTTGGCCATTTTTGGAAAACACTTTGGGCAAGGCTAGGAACTAAGCTTCTCTTTTCCACTATTTGTCATCCTTAAACGGATGGACAAACAGAGGTAGTAAATAGGACTCTTTCTACTTTGCTCAGGGTCTTAGTAAATAAAAATGTTAAGTCTTGGGATAAGTGTTTGCCATACATTGAGTTTGCATATAATAGGGTACAACACTCCACAACTAAACATAGTCCATGTTAGATTGTTTATGGTTTTAACCCTCTCACACCTCTTAATCTTTTACCCATTGAGGTTTTTGATTCCTTCCTTCATATGGATGGAGAGGCAAAAAATAATTTTATAAGATATTTTCATGAGAATGTTAACAATCAAATACAATCCAAAAATGAGCAATATGCTAATAAGAAAAGAAAGGAAGTTATCTTTGAGGTTGCGGATTGGGTTTGATTACACTTAAGAAAAGAAAGATTTCCTAATCTAAGAAAATCCAAAATAAACCCAAGAGGAAATGGTCCATTTCAAATAATTAAAAAGATTAGTAATAATGCCTATGTCCTAGATCTACCTAGTGATTATGGGGTTAGTGCTACATTTAATGTTTTTGATTTATCTCCTTTTGACTTAGATGATAAGGATGACAGTTCAAATTTGAGGACAAATCTTTTCGAAGAAAGGGAGCATGATGAGGACATGAGCAGGGAAGATCCCATCATAACCCTAGACAAGGGTCTGGAGGTTTACAAAGGTCCTTTAACAAGGGCAAGGACAAAAAGGGCCAAAGGCATCACCTAGCAAACCCTAGCTGCCTTCTTGACTACTCTACATGGGCCTAAGCCCAATGAGGACCACTTGAAGACCTATACATTCTCTACATGTAATATTTTAGAAGAGTAGGTTTTTAAGTGTATATTACAGTTTTATAGGTGTTAGAGATAGGATTTGAGCCTTGCATGGTGAATGGGCCATTATTGGGCCTTGTACTCTACTTTAGGCCTTGTATTTGGTTATCCTTCTCTAGTTTGAGCTAATTGGGCCTAAGAGAGTGTTAAAAGCCCAATAAGCTAGCCAAGTTTGAAATTCTCCTAAGCCTATACAAGGCTTGCATTTCCATCTATTACTTACCTTTAGAATTGAATGAAAGTGCATTTTGTGAGAAGTGAATGTATACTTCGCATCCTTAGGCTAGATAGTATTTTAGCCTTCTTGAAGCTCTCATCACTAGGTTTCCATCCCTAGAGTGGCGAGTTGAGAGACTTATCCTTCCATGGTGGCATCTCCAAACCATCCTTTCCATGACCCCTTTCCACCTTCCGAACCATCCTACCATCCTTCCACCTTTCACATTCCCTTTTTCTTATAAATAGCTTTAGTCTTGCATTTCCTTTTACTTTTAGCATTTGGTTTCTATTTCTCATTTCCATTTTTGAATTCATCTTGCATCACTAAAGGTTCCATCTTACAAGATTTGAAGAGAAGAAAAGAGGCTAGACCCAACAATCCCTTTCAATTGAAGAAAGGCCTACATCAATACCCCCCTCTGAAGTAAGCTAACTATATCTAATGAATGAAGTAATAATGAGAGAGGTGAGACTAAATTAGGATTATTGTGATAAGGGAATGATAATTAGCGAAACGTATGGGAATAAGTCCCAAACCTCACATGTAGTTTGGCTTACTGTAAGCTATGCTTGTAAGTGAGAGGATATTCCTTACCTTTACAAACATTTTTACAGGAAAGAAACTCAAGGAGAAGAAGAAGGGAATTGCGGCAAGGTGGACAACAGTAATGGGATTGTGTAACACCCTAAATTTTAAAATAAAGGACTAATTAAGGAAATAATTATTAAATAGTTGCATGTGGGTTATTTAATGTCCCAAAATATTGGAAATAATTAAATTCAGATTTTTGGGGACTACTCATAATTTATTGGAGCCGAATAAGCTGAAATTAAGCCCGATTAGAATATGGGTGCCGGACCAAGTATCTCTGATTGGGACGATATTGGTCAGGGCTGTTGAGAATATTATTGGGAGTCCGAATGTGTATTCAGAATAAGATTTAGATAAAGTATTGGACCCGAACAGAGATTCTGTTTGTAGTAAAACGATGAAATATTAATGAGAGGAATAAAATTAAAAGCAAAAGCCCATATTTTCTCTCTTCTTTTTCATTCATATGCTGAATGCATTTGGCCAAAGCATTCCTCTCCACTTTTCTCTTCTAAAACCTAAGCTTGGTGGCGTCTCCTTCTTCCTTCACCATTTTCATTTGAGAAAGCTTGAAGGAGGCCATTGGAGCTTGGATTCTCTTCCTCTCTTCTCCATTTTCACAACTCTCTCTCTCCCTTTAATAACCATTTTTGTTTTTGGGTGAGGTAAGCTTTTCTCACCATTTTTGATGAATTTAATGCCTTGGTTATGAATTATTATAGCTTGGGGGAGTAATGTAGGTGAACAGGGTATTTAATGGAAGCTTTAAATGTGGAACCCTAGAGTGGGTTGTCATAAATGTTAACTTTGATGGTAATAAATGAGGAAGATGAACTTATTGTTAGAAGAAGATAAGGATTAATGATGCATTTATGAGTGTAGTTGAGTTTGGTGAGAACCCTAACTTTAAGATTTGGGGAAAATGATAAATGTAGTTTGGGTAATGTATTAGAGGGCAAATACAAGCCATTGAGAGTATGGATAGTGATACATGATGTATTGTGAATGTTAGGCTAAAGTTGTTTTATAGCCTTTAAACATAATGAATGAGGCTTGATGGGAAGGAATTCCCGAAGCCTAATAAGTGAAGGAAAATAATGTCTATAACATGTGTTATACATGTTATGAAATTGTAGATATGATTATGGCTAATTAGAGTTGAATTTGTGTCGTGAATAGTTGATTGATTGGGATTTTACATGTATGTTAATGTAGGATCCATTCCGAACGACGAGGCGGGTACGTCGTATCAATCGGAATTCTTCTCTTGAGGTAGGAGAGGAGTCTTTATGTTCTAAATGCATGAATTGAATAGTATTTGATTGTCATATGTGACAATATGCATGTTTGCCTTGCTTGTAATGTTATGAAGAATTGTAATGTTGTGTATGATGTTGGTGATGTGTTTTGGCAATATGCATTGATGCATTTAGAATAATTGTGGTGTGCTATATAGTAGTGTGGATGGTTTGACAATGTGGTGTCTTGAATATGATGTCATATTCATGTCCACCATAAATGTGCAATGAATATAGTTGATGTTTGATTGAGAATGGGTGTGAATGAATAGCATACCTTTATTGATAGTGAAAGATTGATGTCGTTGTGTTTGATGATGGAATTGAATTATATTAATGAGAACTATTGGAAATGCCACAAGAAAACTTAACCCAATGGCAATAACCAACAATAATAAATCCACTAAAAGCCTTGTGGTGATGTTGGGGATGATGATAATGATGATTGATGAGTTGCATGATTAGGATGCATAGAGTGAGAAATGCATATGATTGGAATTTGCATCCATGGCATACTGCATAGCTACCGGTGTTAGAATTTTAGGGGATTCCCCCGGTTGGCCCAGTGGGAGGGCGGCTCTGTGCACGAGTGATTTATTATTTCCCCTGTGACTCGGTGTGTAAGTCACGAAGCTGCCCATGTCGTGCTACGGGGAGCCACATGTGGTTGACCCTTGTGGGGGTGGCTCTTGATGGCTAGTGCATGGCGATTCGCTCAAGCGAGTTAGGGAAAAATTGGTTCTGGACGGTTTTCGCTCAGGCGGGCCTAGCCTCGCTAAAGCGAAATATGGACAGTGAGGTTTTTTCCCATTTCTGCTCAAGCAGGCGTGCCTCGCCCAAGTGAAATGGGTACCTGTTGCTTCTGGGGCGATCTCGCTCAAGCGAGCTGAGCCTCGCTCAAGCGAGATTGGCACCTGATGCATTTTTCCCTTTCGCTCAAGCGCCCTTGCAGGCCTCGCCCAAGCGTTACCACGCAAACTCGCTTGAGCGAGTGTGGCACTCGCTTGAGCGAGTGGCACCTGTTTTCTCCAAATGCCCTTGTTTCAATTATTTTAGTTTTTCCTTGCATCAAAGCTCCTTCTTATAACATCTTAATAATACTTTTGACACTTTATGAACCATTAAACCTCATGAAATCCATCCCCTTTAAAATCCAATCATACAACCTCAATATAATTGATTCTTCCGCTGTTATTAACTGAAAATTTCTCATGAATCATTTTTAATCCACCCTCTCATCTCCATATATGAAAGGTTTTTCATAGATTCAGGGTGTTGATTAAAACTTCACCACTTTAATTACTGTATCAAATAATGACTTGTAAAACGCGAAAAATTTACCCCCAATTTTTGGGGCGTCTCAGATTGTGCCCTTGTGCCTTATTAGAGTCTGCGTGCCCCAATCATTCAAAGTATGTAAAGAAATATTGAATCATGTATGACTATCGTTATGGCTATGGTGATGATCCATCACCGTTTCACATAAAAAAAACTTCCACATTTTCTAAAACTCGTAACCTCTCAATTAAGTAGAATGATCTAGTGGAAGGAATTGTCCTAGTTAACCGAGGGTGTTATAATACGCATGACTTAACTGACAAACTATTTATTTTTAATTAAATAAATTACACGTGTTAATGATGAGTCAATGTTTAATTAACAAAAAGTTGACAATTAAATTAAATCCTAAAAGAAAATTTCTTATGGGGGTGAATCCTAATTTAGAAATTTTTCAAGGGCTAATTTTATATTTAAGAAATAAATTAAACATGTCGATACTGATGTAGTTAACCACCTCAGTACTTAATAGACAGAATGTTAACGATTGGGTTTAATCCTAACCAAAAATATTTCAAGGACTAAATCCAAAAAAAAATCTTAAAAAATTAACCTTAACTTTTTTTAGTTACTAATTTTATATTTAAGTCTAAATTTTATTCGCATCACCTTAATATTAACTCTAGCAGAATTAACAATGTGCATTTTAATTAGATTCAAATCATTAAGATTTAAACCAATGCTTTTTAATTTTAAAATAAGGGGACAAAAATTTTGGAAAAAAATCTTAATTTTTTTTCCCACCCTAACCTTTTCAGGAATAAATCAACCTCTGTCCTAGATGTCCAGCTTCTCAAATTACAAATTACACATAAATTCAATAAATGGAAGAAAACGGGTACAAATGTAAGAAAGAAATTGTCATTTTTATTTATCAATGAGTAACCATTGACTACTAACTTTCACCATTTCTGTTACTGTTTTATGAAGCCCTTTTTCTCTAGCAAATTCCAGAACAGAGAATTTTGTGTGGGTATTACATTACAAAACCCACATAACAGAAAACACAACAAAGTTAAAGCAGCATTCACAGCCAGCAAGGCCTTAAAGGTAAATGCCCAATGATGGATGAATCACACAACCAGCCTTTGTCCAAAATAAGTGTAACTTCTCAATTTGATGCACTAGTCTAAAGGGGAAAAAGAATTAAATCTTCCTTCCGTAAAAATTAGACTAAGGATGTGTTTGGAAAAATTTATAAAAAAAAAACTTATAAAAAAAACTTGTAACTTTCATACATTATTTTTGTCTTATTTCAATAAATTTTTAAGTGTAACTTATTAAAGTAAGTTAAAATAGTTATTTATAACTTATTTCAACAAGTTTTATAATCAAATTTATAGTATACAATCTTCACATAAAACCAACTTATTATATAAACTTTTAAAAAAACTACATATCTCAAGCACCCTAAATGCTCCACCAATGATTTAATTGATTCATTTGCTTCTTTATTACCACGACAGTATGTTTTACAAATCCAACAAGTTTGGTTTCAAATATATACATATAACAGTATACTTTAGTCCATGTGCAAGTCTTTCAAATATATAAATATAACAGTATAACAGTATTATCGGCAACGAGAAAGGGAAACAAGACATTACCGTTGTGTATAACACAAATATCGTCAAATATGTCTGCTAGGAATTCTTCAATAGTTCATTGAAAGCTTCTTGTGGTATATCAACAGAACCAACTCGTTTCATACGCTTCTTTCCTTCCTTTTGCTTCTCCAATAGCTTCCTCTTTCGAGTAACATCACCACCAGAACACTTGGCAAGAACATTTTTCCTCATGGCAGAAATTCTACAATAAAGGAGGATCGTTTCAGCACAGCAACTGATACAAACTGATACCAAATAACGACACTCAGAAAAATGTAGTGTGTATTATTAAATTAGAACACTCCCACACTCAGGAATGTGTCTAGACAACATGGTGACCCAACAACGGATCTAGGATAAACTTTAATATCATCTTAAATTTGGTTATTAGGCCTAACTCAATTCTAAAAGTTAGCTCAAAGGATTACCCTCCACCTTATATACTTTTGATTGGTCATATCTTTAGTCAAGTTGGGACTTTTAACACACCTCATCGCGTTCAGGAATAGAGCATGGATGTTTACAGGTGGTTAGTGGGACTTATTAACACACCCCTTTGCGCTCAGGAATGGAGTGGGGATGAATACGAGTAACCCACAACACTTATTAACACCTCTTCCCACTCAGGAATGGAACGTGGATGAATACGGGTGGCCAGTGGATCTTATTAACATATTTTATAAAAAGTAGTTTTATCTTTCTAATTGTACTCTCATTTAAAGTCAAATTTCGTCATCCTATATAATTATACAAGTTTAAAAGTATTAAATTTTTAAGGGTAAATTAAGAAAATACAATAAATGCTTTTAATTTTTTTTTGTGGGTTATAAAATGTAACATAACTTATATGTTTTAGGCGCTTATAAAAGGTAACAGATGGAGTACTACTCTTTCCTCTTTTGGGATCATTGGTCCTTTGCTGAATTAAAGTTGCATTTTAGGCCCATGGTCACATGAGAGGGCCTATCAGCAACATATAATCAAGGCATGAAAATATACTGCTTAATTTTTAGTCCTTCCTTTAACTGCATCTACCATAAGGCTATTGGAAGCTGTTAGAAATATTATGACAAAAACATTTACAATTGTGGTCAAGATTATTACTTTCATATCAGAAGCTACAGGTTTTGCAGCAAGCATTCCAAAAAGAGACAAATTTGCAAATACTTTTAAGAGAAGCTTACGTCTCCCTTGCTATGATTTTTGACCCTATGGAAGCTTGTATGGTTATCTCGAACATTTGCCTGATAAATTTTAGAGGATTCTTGGGATGAGTTCAAACTAGAGAAAAGAAATGGGATAAATACTGCCAGTTCACGCCCAACACGAAATGCTTTCATGTTATGTACAATGGTTGCCATTGCATCAACTTGTTGTCCATTCAAGAGAATATCGAGTTTGACCAGATCAGCTTGTTGATAGCTGTAATTGCACCCATTCAATGCATTATAAGGAAGAAAGTATAGCACTCCAAATATACAAATTCGCGAAATGATAGAATTTGATGGCATATGACTCCAAGCAACATATAACAAATCATAAATTATTTATCAAACAAAAGTAGTGTGTATCCATCAGGTATCACAACATTTCGGCACAAATCTACATTTGCATTTACTAGATAATTGTTTGACACAGCACAGTATATCAACAACGAGTTAAGCCAAATAGGAGTGTGTGCATAACAAAAATGATGACACATGTTTATAGAGAGATAAAAAAAGAACAGGGTAGTTACTCTGAGTCCTCATAATCAAAGGATGCATAGCCTGAAGTTATACTCTTCAATACATTATAGAAGTCAAGAACAATTTCCCTCAAAGGAAGGCGATACTTCATGAATGCCCGTTGACTGCAGGAGAGAAACTAAGATCATTGCTTTGACCAATGATAAGTTCATGGACTTGCGTACAGAAAAGGTATCAGTGTCTCTGTCAATTTTTCTGACAGCCATGCATAATGAGTAAAATATCCCAATAAATCATGTAAAACTGTCACAATATATATTCATCAATTAATATGTAAACCGAATGGAAATTCAGGAAAAATCAGACCTGTCAATGAATGAGTACTCCAGCTAATGACCCCTACGTTCAGAGACAATGGTAATAACAGGCCCCATATACCTTAAATCATCAAATTAAGACGGTGGGCATCAGACTCTCAGAGAAGAATGTAAAATACACTCAGGGTTTTACAAGAGCTTACTCACTAGGAATGATTATAGTGGCAGTTACTGTAGGTTCCCAACAGGCCGTCACTCTTTGTTTGGGCTTCGAGGGTAATGAAGCAGGATTCTGAACTTCTAACTTGCTGAAAAGCACATCTAGAATATTAGTAAGACATAGTGGAACTTCCCTGACAAATACAACTTTGTTATCTACCTTCCATCAGAATACTCAAATATATAAGGCACAGTGGGAACAGTTGAGATAACATGAGCTCCATACTCCTGTTTGCAGAGCATAATATTTGTCATCAACTCACCATGCTTGAAAACAGAGGATAAAAAACTTAAGTTCTTAGAACAATTTATGAATTTTCCAAACATATGGCATACATATAAATTTTGGTCACTCCAAGACAAATCACATTCACAATACCTATGAAGTGTAACATCCTAAATTTTAATTTAAGAACTGGATGATAATAATTAAATGATGAAGGGAAACTGATTAATTATAATTAAAGGGGTCAAATTAAATAGGGTTTAAAATTAGTTAAGTTTAGGTTGAATTAAGGTTACTCGGTGTGAACACCTATATCGGTCCAGCCATATTCAACGTCAAAGACCGTCTACAGTTAACACCGGCCCATACCACAAAGTGACACCGTCCCAATCCAATTCGGCATCAAGAAACAATGTGGGACACCGTCCCACGTCAGATCGGTCAGGTGCCATGAGGGGACCAAGGAAATTCGGTCAAGGTATTGACCAGTGTCCTCTGTTGTCTGGAGTAGAGATCACATTATTCGGTGTCGAGGTAGTGACCCTTGTGACGCCGTCTCCCGAGTCCGGTTGCCCATGCCATGACCTGGAAACACACTACCTGATTCGATCCTGAAATCCAGGAAATGACAGACAGGGAATAAGGGATAAAAACAATAAAAAACTCTCCACCCGCCGCTGTTCCCCACAACTGCTAGTGGCCAGGCTGTCCCTCTACTACGCGCATGGGTTGAGTGGAAGCCTGAGCTGTCCAAGCACTCAGCACGTAGGAGAGACTCCAGGGAGCCTCTATAAATACCTCAATTGAAGAGGTCCAAGGGTCCGCTTCTTGAACCTGGAATCCCTGAGAAAAACTGGTCCAAACTTTGAAATCTAGGACCCCCCTAAGAGGATTGGTCCGATCCCTGAAATCTTTGATCCTATTGAAACGGAGAATTGGCCCAAACTTCTGAATCCGATCCTTGAAGAGAGTTGGTCCTAATCCCATTCCTTGAATTTCCTAGGGAAAATCTTCTTCCGTTACCTTGACTCCGTCCAAAACTCCCCAAAATTCCCTCTGCATCCCACTTTCCTGAAAGGATCTTATATTCACCAATCCCACCGGATCCTCACAGAACTCCACATCGGCTCCATACTGAATTCCCACCTCGGATTCGCACTGAATTCTACACCGGTTCCCCACTGAACTCTACACCGGTTCCCTACTAAACTATCGGTTCTCGCAACTGTTCGGTCCACTTTTGCCATCACTCCGGGCGCTGCTATTCCAGCCCACACCGGCTCGTACCTGCAGTCCGGTTCTTTCCAGTGCCCACTCCACACCGGTTACGATCTTTTCTCCACTCCTTTACTGTTTTTTTTATATATCAGTTTGTTTCACATTGTTTGTTCTTTTGCCAAATCTATCATTTTTGTTAAGTCTGTTCTCTTGTTTGAATTAGTTTTGCTGTTAAATTTTCTTTTATCCTGATTCATAATAAATAATAACCAAAAACAAGTATTTTTCGCGTTCATTTTGATCAATGTAGAAGTTGTTTTCAGCTAGTGTCGTCCGGAAGTACTTCTGCCTACACCTCCTTTTAGGCCCATACACGTGCGACAAACGTTCGCTTTGTATGTTTCCCTTCCACTGATTTACCTCATCGCCCAATTTATAACTTCATTTTTTAAAGAAAAAAAAGGAATACCTCTTAAAGAACTACGTAACCCTGATTTCTCGAAAACTCGAGAATACGTAGGTGCAGGACTTAGCTCCTGTCGGGCCCACTTTCTTTCCCTTCTCGTTCCTCTTTGAAAATTAATTCCATTACTGTCACTTTCTTAGAAGTCAATTTAGACGCGGCGTCTTGTTGACTTTCTCCCACTTTTGCTTGGCCGCTATCATTTTTTCACAAAGATCAGGATAATTTGGACGAGACGTCTTGTTTATCCCCTTCGACTTCCAACCCGACACCTGGATGAGAGAATGATTAATTTGGACGGGACGTCCTGTTAGCATTCTTTCTCCTACATACATCCACACTAAGAGGCCAGGGTTAATTTGGACGTGACGTCCTGTTAACCCCTCCTTTTTCCTTCCTGATCTGGTATCTTAACGAAAAGATGACTAATTTAGACGAGACGTCTTGTTGGTTACCTTTCCTCTTTTTCCCGTTCTCCCCCAATTAAAGTCAGGATTAATTTGGACGAGACGTCTTGTTGATCTTACTCCGAGCTTTTTTTATTTCGTCTGTCTCCTTCATTTTCAAGAAAAAAGAAATAGAAACAATTTTAAGGCTATTCATGATGCGCATTTTCAACTTCAGGTACTGTTTTAACAGGCGATGTGGGGTACTAATACCTTCCCCACTCGTAACCGACTCCCGAACTTGAATCTCATTTTTTTAACCAGTGCTTTACTAAACAAAGTTCTTTTTTTCCAATGTTTTTTCCTATGGATAAAAACGTTGGTGGCGACTCCCTGTTCAGAGTTTTTATCGTCTTCGAGGGTCGACCACGCCGCCGCGATCCCGATCGCGACAGATGGCGACTCCACTAGGGATATTTTTGAGAGTCAGGCCATTTAGGTTGAAAAGCGCACGTTTTTCTTATGTAGCCTTTAGTTTATTTTAATCTCTTCTTTATTTTGTTTTGTGTTGATGATGTAAGCGTTTGCTTTTAATTCCAATCGTGTCTTGTCATTTATGCATTGTTCATATTTTTGCATAATTATTGAACCCTAGGGTAGATGACTCTGTGTTATTTTTCTGTATAATTGTTGAACCCTAGGGTAGACGACTTTGTTGTTGTTTTGTGTTTGTTCACTGTGCAGAAGGGGGTAAGGTACAGGTATTGAATGCCCTGTCACACACTACACTCACATTTTTGCACACACCTATGAGTGGCGCCCTATACCCGGGCCCCAAATGAAACTTAAGTTAGGAGGGGTTGGTAGCGGTGTCGTTTGGGATATACTTCCCATCCGGCAATCGTAAGAACCCTAACTAGAGTTCAACTTTTCATGATGTACGCACCTAGTAGATTCCCTACTGTTGTGACCACATCATGATTAGGATCTTGGCTCTAGTAACCTTTTAGAAGTCTAGTGCAGGCCACCCAATGTGAGGAGTCACTCTTAGACAAGCCCTAGGGCCCAGAAAAGACTCTCAGAAAAACCTGATTTAGGCCACGAAAAGGCAGAATTTACTTTACCTTGCACCATTCTTGCTTTCCCTTTTTGAATCTAAATTGATGAACCACCTGCCCGTCAAAAGATTACTTTATTTCAAAATAACTCATTTTTTGGAGAGGATTGGTAATCTTTTAATGTATAGGTGGTTCCTTCTTCATCGTGCACCTCTGAGTTTTAGATTTTCCCGATCGTCAAGGCACAAAAATGAAAAATGAAATATGGTTCTGTTTCCCTTCAAATAGGGTAATAATGACGATTGGAAAATCTGGGACCCACATGACTTTAGTTGGGCACAAGTTTTGGCCGACCGCTACTTCCAAATGCGAAAATGTTTTTCAATAAATCAGTAAGGAAGTAACGGTTTGCCTAAACATGACTGTAACTGACTTCCTTTTTCTTTATTTTCACAGGAAGCTATTCGGGATTTAACACATACCTCTGAGCAAGTATGGGAATTAACATGGGACATGATAATTGTGGTACAGATGTGAAGAATTAAGGAAGATACTACATGTTAAGGCCAAAAAGATTGATACTGCTAGCCTACAGGCAATGGGGAGGAAATTAAACCTGACTCAAAAGATGACCTTCACCAGAAAGTACGGAAAGATTTTGAAACTCTTGGAAGTTGAAGTGCAAACTGAGGCGATCACAGCCTTGGCGCAATTCTACGACCCACCTCTCAAATGTTTTACATTCAGAGACTTTCAGTTGGCCCCGTCTATAGAGGAATTTGAACAAATATTGGGGATGCCTTTAGAGGGACAAATTCCCTACCGCCATCTCGATCATCATGCAACCATCACCTCAGTCGCCCGTGTTATGAGAATCCGTCCTGAGACGCTGAGGAATGTGCAAATGAATAGAAACCAAATTCCTGGGTTCACTCGAGAATTTCTTGAGAAACACATGCAAATCTTGGCGGATAAAGAAGAATGGGAGGCCTTCATGGACACTTTAGCCCTTACTATCTACGGGGTTGTCTTGTTCCCTAATCTGGACAACTACGTGGATTATGATGTCATCGCCGTCTTCCTGGCTCGTAAACACAGGCTGGAGAATCCCGTCACAGCCGTATTGGCCAATGTGTATTGCACTATGGATTTCTGCCATACGCAAGGTGGGAAAAGAATTGTCTATTGTCTACCTGTTCTGTATGTATGGTTCGCGTCTCATGCTTTCCATCGAATTTGCAAGGCTGAATGTCCTGTTTCTGATTTAAAACTGTGTCAATTGGCAATAAAAAACAAACGTGAATTGGCCAATCATCTTATAGGGCTCACAGCCGAGAGAGTCACATGGTATCCTCAATGGTTAGAAGTGGAGGCGATCATCTATCGTTGTGGAAGTTAACCAAATGTTCCTCTCATTGGCACACAAGGGTGTATCAACTACAATCCTGTTATAGCCAAACGTCAGTTGGCTTATCCTTTGCTTGGGCCACCGGATGAAGGGTTGCTCACTCCTCTCGTTTTGTACTATGCGAAGGGGAACTATATGTCTACTGTTCGGGATATAGCGAACGCGTGGAAAAGAGTTTCCAAGATAGGTAAAGAATTGGGGGCACGAAGCCATGCTATGGGAGAGAAATATCAAGAATAGGTCCTGAATAGGGTCTCCATTGTCAAATTACCCTTCAAGAGTCCCTCGTATCAATCTGCAAGCACTCCCGCTCCACCGTTTATTGTGGAAGACAAAGCAACCCAGGCTTTGAAGGCCAAGATAGAAGAATTGACGGCTAAGAATCAAAGGCTGGAAGAAGACCTGCTAAAATATCAACAAGAATGCACACTCCAAAAGAGGGAAAACTTGGAGAATAAGCAGGCCATGGATGAGATTCAGAAAAAACGGAAGATTGAAGAAGACTATAGGGTAAAGCAAGATCAGTGTCTCCAGGCGGCCAATTCTCAACTGAAAATGAAAAGCAAGCAAAGTGACACCATCCTGGCTGAGAAGCATTTCCTAAAAGATCTGCTGACGCAATCAAAGGAAAATGAAAGGGAGGTTTTGATGCAGAAGGAGTTGCTGCAATCCCAAGTCCATAGATTGGAGCAACAACTTGACGAGGTAATGAGAGCCTGCGAGCAGGAAATAAATGATGAACGAAGAAATGCCATAAATACAGAGCAACATTGTCAAGAAGCCACACGCCTTTTAGAAACTGAATTAGCTCGACAAGATGAGATCATTCGTTCATGGATGGATCGCTTCGCTAATCTAGCCTACTTGGCCAATGGAGTTCTGGAGGATCTTCCACTATTGCTGAAACAAGCCGAAGGAATGGCTAACCCTCTCACTACTCTGAAGGAGATTTCAACATTTCTGAATTATTGTCATGAAAGAATTTGTAAAATGAGGGCTATGATCGCTCAAGCCAAGAACAGCTAAAATATTGTAATCAAACCTCTACGATGACATTGTATCTTTATGGAAGTATGAAATGATGAAGTACTTTGCCTCCACAATTGTCTTATGTTAATTTCCGTTTTACTGTTTTACCTAGTACTTTTGAACGTGACGTTCTGAGGAACGGTCAAAGGGCACGCACTGAATCTCGAATCGCGTCCCGCGTAACATCTTTCTTTCTTTTATCGTTTCTATTAACCGTAAACATCCTTACGAGACCAGGCTCAGAAAGAAACTCATGAAAGAAATAGAACAAGAAAACGAAAGTTTGAGAGCCGAACTCAGTCAACTAAAGGAACAAATGGCCGAGATGGCCAAGCTTTTGGAAAAAAGGGTCACGGAAGGGGGTTCATCCACTGGTGTTGAAGACGCCAGACAGCAACTGCCTACTCCACGACACTCTCCTGGTCCAATTGGGGAACAGGGCCCTAATCCTACGGCACCTCCCCTCACCGTTCATATTAGAAGGCCAAACCCCGTTGATACCCAGCAGCATACCTTCATAGATACGGATGGCAATGCTATCCCCTTCCCATTATATGCCTTGCCTCCGGGTTATTTTCCTCCTCTCCACACCAACCTGCAAACAGACCCGAACCACCAAGATCCTCACCCCGTTCAACCAAACATACCACCCTGTCGTGAATTCTATACGACCCAAGGCCAAACACAACCTATCCAAGCCCACATTACACAGCCTGCCTACGCGACCCAAACCACCACCCAACCACAAGTCTTTGTAGATCCAGTAAACCCTTCTTATATAGCTATGCATGTACAACAACCTTATGGGCACACAGATCCTCGTGTCGCCACTGGTCCCAGTAGCACTGCAGCTATCCAAGAAGGAAGGATAGAGGTCCTTGAAAGGAGATTAAGGGCAATGGAAGGATCAGAAGGTTTTGGGTTGGGAAGTACCGCGGAACTTTGCTTAATCCCCGACGTCATCATCCCTCCTAAATTCAAGGTGCCAGAATTCGACAAATACCGAGGGTTAACCTGCCCAAAGAATCATCTCACCATGTATTGTCGAAAAATGGCATCGCACGCATCCAATGACCCATTGCTGATCCATTGTTTCCAAGACAGCTTGGCTGGGGCCGCCCTTACATGGTATACTCACCTCGAACGGTCTCGTATACACTGCTAGAAAGACCTGGCTGATGCTTTCATGAAGCAATACAAATACAACTTGGACATGGCACCAGACAGGGTGCAATGCAAAACATGACGAAAAAGGAGGCCGAGACGTTCAAAGAATACACGCCACGTTGGCGCGAAGTGGCCGCACAGGTCGATCCCCCCTTATCGGAAAAAGAAGTAGTTTCCATGTTCATCGACACGCTCCAATCTCCCTTCTATGATAGGATGATTGGGAGCGTTTCATCTCATTTCTCTGATATTGTTACTATCGAAGAAAGAATAGAGAACGGAATAAGAACTGGAAAGATTATCTGAGGCCCGTCTGGGGCAGGCACGGTAAAGAGACCAACGACAGGGGAAGGCAGAAGAAGAGATGGAGAAACTAACGTCGTCTCTTACGACCAAAGGAGAAACCAAATGAGGCCGTTTACCCCTGTCATATTTCCACCGGCCCATCCTCACATGTCATACCCATGCGTAGCTGCAGTTCAAAATTCAAATCCACCTCACTTCCGACCACCTGTTATACGACCACCAACACCACCGCAAGCACCTTACCAACCGCCACAAGTAAACCAACCACCAAATCCAAACTCAAGAAGGCAGAACAACGATCGTACCCAGATACAGTTCGATCCCATCCTATGACCTATACCGAGCTCCTACCTCACCTCATCAAAAATCTTTTGGTAGTGCCCTGTCCTCTAAGGCCAATTCAACCACCTTACCCTAGAGGATATGATTCGAATGCGCGGTGTGATTACCACGCTGGCGCACCGGGGCATTCCACAAAGAATTGCCTAGCTTTAAAGTTTAAAGTGAGGGATCTAATCAGGGTCGACTGGATAAGCTTTCGTGAGGGGAGTCCGAATGTGTCAACCAACCTTTTGCCCAACCACGGAGGGCCAGGAGTCAATGCTGTCGAGGAAGATAAAGAATGTATTTTGAAGGTTGATGACGTAAATTTGGAAATAATTCACTCCTATCTGCTTGAAAAGGGATTGATAGAAGGCTCATGGGATGAGGAGTGCAATGATGACCAATCTATGAAGCGACAGGGCTTCCAAAGAACCCTTCAAGAACTTATGGACAGTCATACTGTAGAGGTTTGCAGGTGCCGTGGAGGCAGAGTAAACATGATACAAGAACAGACTGGGGTACAAGCTCCAAAGCCCCTGGTCATATTCTATAACAAAAACGCATTGGCAGCTCCAGCTCCTGCCAAAACTGTCATTACAGTGCAAGCACCAACCCCGTTCCCTTTCAAGGATTCTCGAGCCGTACCATGGAAGTACGGTACAGAGGTAATCGTTACCAGCTCCGAGGCGGTTGATTCTATGCCATCATCCTCTGTTACAAATATTGTCGGGGTTGGACGCATGACTCGAAGTGGAAGGGTATATGCTCCTCCGGAGTCAAAACTTGACAAAGCTGCTGGGGAGATCAAGGCAGGAAAGAAAGGTACCGCCGGCGAGGCAAAGAGGGCTGTAACTGAGGAAGAAGCCCAAGAGTTTTTGAAATTCATTCGCCACAGTGAGTATCAGGTGTTGGATCAATTAAACCATACCCCGGCCAAAATTTCTTTGTTGTCCTTGTTGATGAGTTCCGAACCACACCGGAACACATTAATGAAAGTGTTAAGTGAGGCACACGTCAAGCATGACTTGCCCGTTGATAAATTTTAAGGCATAGTAGGACACATAGTCGCTAATAATTATTTGACCTTTACGGATGACGAGATACCCGTGGAAGGAAGAGGGCACAACAAAGCCCTTCATATTTCTGTGAAGTGTCGCGACCATATCTTGGCAAAGGTACTTATCGATAATGGTTCGTCCCTCAACGTGATGCTGAAGTCTACATTAGCAAAGTTGTCTTTCGATAGGACGCACATAAGACCAAGTTCCATGGTGGTGCGGGCTTTTGACGCCGAGAGGTCATAAGGGAGATGGAACTGCCAATACAGGTTGGACCATGCACCTTTCAAGTTCTCTTTCAAGTCATGGATATCACACCCGCCTACAGTTGTTTGCTAGGACGGCCGTGGATCCATTCGGCTGGGGTTATCCCCTCCATGCTGCATCAGAAACTGAAATTTGTCATCAATAACAAATTAGTGATTGTTTCCGGGGAAGAAGACCTCTTGGTCAGCAAGCCTGTTACTACCCCGTACATCGAAGCAGCTGAGGAAGCTCTCGAGACCTCATTCTAGGCTTTGGAGATAGCCAGTGCAACTCACGTAAGGAAAAGCTTCGCAAGGACATCCTTCCGAATGTGCCTCTAGCGATGGCAAGAGCAATGTTACGGGAAGGATACGAGCCAGGGAAAGAGCTGGGGCGAGAGTTGGAAGGAAGGGTCCAACCTGTGTGCCTCCCAGAAAACAAGGACAGATATGGCCTGGGATACCGACCCACGGCCGCTGACAGAAAAAGGGTAGAGGAAGCAAGAAGAGAAAGAAGGATTGCTTGTTTTACTGGTCAAGAATTCAACACCGCGGGAATCCCCATTTATGACCTTTACTAGAGCTTCCGGAGCGCAAGGATAATGCCTCCCGATCAAGTGGCCATGATCGAAGGTGATCTCAACAGTGATGCCGGGTTTATGTATGCTTGCTCACCGAATCAGGAGCTGAGTAACTGGGAGATCATGTTGTTCCCCACGACTCTAAACATTTTGTCAAAGTAATAATATTTTTATGACTTGTTGGTCCCTCTGCTATGCCTAAGGCTTTGGGACCTCTTTTTGTAATAAAGGCAAAAACTTGTTTGTTTGTTTGGTTAATGAACACTGTCGGATTCTAATATCTCATTTTGCTTGATATCCTTTTACTTGGGCCTTTCACTTGCTCATTTTCTTTTTCATTCGCTATAATACAATAGAATGCAGATCCGAAAGCGATTCCTCTGAAAGTAATGAGAACTCGGTTTTGTTTCACGATTCTGATTATCCAAATGATTATGCCGACGAAGAAAGTAAGGAAGACTTTGAACCTTCGCCCAAGTTGACAAGGTTATTGGAGCAGGAGGATAAGGAAATTCAACCCCATCAGGAAAAAGTTGAAACCATTAACCTGGGGGACGAAGGAGAGGTTAAGGAGGTCAAGATTGGCACCTTCCTAAGCAAAGAACGACGAGAAGGACTAATTAAGCTGCTCAGGGAGTTTCGGGACATTTTTGCATGGTCATATCAAGATATGCCGGGGTTGTGATAACAGCATTGTAGAACACAGGTAGCCTTTAAAGTCAGAATGTCCGCCGATCAAACAAAAGCTGCGATGAATGAAACCAAAAATGCTCTTTAAGATTAAAGATGAAGTTAAGAAGCAGTTTGATGTTGGTTTCCTAGCCGTAGCTAAATATCCTTAATGGGTAGCAAACATAGTTCCCGTTCCGAAGAAAGACGGGAAAGTGAGGATGTGTGTGGACTACCGAGACTTGAATTGGGCCAGCCCTAAGGATGACTTTCCCCTACCACAGATCGACGTATTAGTCGACAATACAGCTCAACACTCTATCTTCTCATTTATGGATGGATTTTCGGAATATAATCAGATCAAGATGGCACCTGAAGATATGGAGAAGACCACGTTTATCACTCTGTGGGGAACCTTTTGCTACAAAGTGATGTCCTTCGGATTGAAAAATACGGGAGCAACCTATCAAAGGGCAATGGTGACTCTCTTCCACGACATGATGCACAAAGAGATAGAAGTCTACGTGGATGATATCATCGCTAAGTCCAGGTCAGAGGAAGGACACATTACTGATCTAAGAAAGCTCTTCAAACGGCTAAGGAAATTTAAGCTTAGATTGAATCCGGCCAAGTGCACCTTTGGTGCAAAATCCGGCAAACTGTTAGGATTCATTGTAAGCGAAAAAGTGATAGAGGTTGATCCTGACAAGGCCAAGGCGATCCTGGAAATGCCTCCTCGTACGAAAAAGGAAGTCTGAGGGTTTCTAGGAAGGTTGAACTATATTGCCCGATTCATTTCCCAAATGACAGCAACCTGTGAGCCGATTTTCAAGTTGCTTCGCAAAAACCAACCTGGGCAATGGAATGAGGATTACCAAATAGCATTCGAAAAGATAAAGCAGTACTTGTTAGAGCCGCCAATCTTGGTGCCCCCAATTCCTGGGAGACCACTGTTCCTGTATTTGACCGTGCTGAACGAATCCATGGGATGCGTATTAGGTCAACATGATGAAACTGGGAAGAAGGAGTGTGCCATTTATTACTTGAGCAAGAAATTCACCGAATGTGAGACGAGATATTCCTCTCTCGAATGAACATGTTGTGCATTAGCTTGGGCTGCCCAACGTTTACGGCAATATATGCTCTGTCACACCACATGGTTAGTGTCCAAAATAGACCCCATCAAATACATCTTTGAAAAGCCTGCTTTGACCGGAAAGATCGCTCGTTGGCAAGTGTTACTAACGAAATACGACATAACATGTCATCCAAAAGGCTATAAAAGGGAGTGCGCTAGCAGACTACTTGGCACATCAACCCGTTAGCAGTTACCAACCGATGCAACATGACTTCCCGGATGAAGATATTTTAGCCCTTTTCAAAGAAGAAGATGGTCATGGAAATAATTGGACTATGAGATTTGATGGAGCTTCTAACGCACTGGGGTATGGAATTGGGGTCATCTTAATCTCACCTGACAAGGAGTTCATTCCCATTTGCGCTCGGCTATGTTTTGATTGTACCAACAATGTTGCTGAGTATGAGGCATGCTCTTTGGGGATACAAGCGGCTTTGAATGAAAGAATAAAATCCCTGGAAGTTTATGGAGACTCTGCTTTGGTTATCCATCAATTGAGAGGTGAGTGGGAAACTAGAGACAATAAACTAATTCCCTATCACGCTCACATCAAAGAGATGATCAAAGAGTTCGATGAAATTACCTTCCATCACATTCTCCGGGATGACAACCAAATGGTTGATGCCTTGGCCACTCTAGCTTCAATGTTCGAGGTCAGCAGTGAATATGAGGTGAAACAACAAGAACCTGCACATTGCCAGGTCATAGAAGGAGAGCCCGACGGTAAGCCTTGGTATCATGACATCAAAAGATACCTCCAATACCAGGAATATCCTGAGGATGTCACAGATAATGACAAACGAACCTTGAGAATGCTTGCTATGGGTTATCTCTTGAATGGCAACGTACTGTACAAGCGAAATTATGATTCTGTCCTCCTCCGGTGTGTTGACACCATCGAGGCAAATCAAATCATGAGAGATATCCATGAAGGATCTTTCGGAACTCACACGAACGGGCACGCCATGTCAAGAAAGATCTTAAGGGCCGGATATTATTGGATGACCATGGAAGCAAACTGTTTTGCTTATGTGCGGAGGTGTCATAAATGTCAGATATATGCTGATCACATTCATGCGCCCCCTTCATCCCTAAACGTCTTGTCGGCACCATGGCCCTTTTCAATGTGGGGCATGGATGTTATTGGGCCCATTGAGCCAAAAGCCTCAAACGGTCATCGTTTCATTTTGGTCGCCATCGATTATTTCACCAAATGGGTGGAAACAGCTTCATATGCCAATATGACCAGAAACATTGTGATCAAGTTCATCAAGCGGGAACTGATATGCCGATACAGCCTACCAAGCCAGATCATTACTAGGTACGAATTTGAACAACAAGATGATGAAGGAACTGTGCGAAAGCTTCAAAATCTCTCACCATAATTCCTCCTCGTATCGGCCAAAAATGAATGGAGCAGTCGAAGCGGCTAATAAGAATATCAAGAAGATAGTGCAAAAGATGGTGGTGACATACAAAGATTGGAATGAAGTGCTTCCCTTTGCTTTGCACGGATACCGGACCTCGGTTTGAACCTCGACTGGGGTAACCCCATTCTCCTTGGTCTACGGAATAGAAGCAGTACTGCCTTTTGAAGTGGAGATCTCATTCCTCCGGGCAATAATGGAGACAAAATTGGAAGAAGCTGAATGGGTCCAATCCAAGTATGACCAATTGAACTTAATTGACGGAAAGTGGTTAACTGCTCTCTGTCGTGGGCAATTGTACCAAAAATGTATGAAGCGGACGTATGAAAAGAAAGTGCGACCCTGACAGTTACGGGAGGGAGACCTGGTCCTCAAGAAGATTTTGCCAATCCAAAGAAGATTTTGCCAACCCAAGAAGATTTTGTCCAGTCAACAAGACTCCAATAGGTGTAAGTTCAGGATGCATGATGCCAATGTCCAAAGCTTCATATGACTGACCGGTAGCTGCAAAAGAAATCTTATCCCCCTTACAGAGGACACCATCAACAACAGCAACATGGCATATTACCCCTTTGTATTCGTCATAATATGAGTCAAGAAAAAGCATGCGCAGAGGAGAATTGCTCCTCCCAGGAGGGGGAGGTATGCGCTCTATGACTGCCGGAAGCACTTGTTCGAGACCCACTCCAGTCTTAGCAGATGTTAGCAGTGCATCACTAGGGTCAAGATCAAACATTGATTTCAATTGTGCTTTAACACGATCGGGATCTGCAGTTGGCTGGTCAATCTTGTTTATAAGAGGTACAATTGTTAGGTTAGACTCAAAGACAAGGTAAAAGTTGGCAATTGTTTGCGCTTGGACTCCTTGAGCAGCATCAACAACTAAGAGTACACCCTGACAAGCTGCCAGTGACCTTGACACTTCATAACTAAAATCCACATGCCCAGGAGTGTCAATAAGATTCAACAAAAAATTAGGTAACTCCTTTCCATCATCATAATCATTACCACTTTTCCTATGCTTATAGAACATTGTTGCTGTTTGGGCTTTAACGGTGATTCCCCTTTCTCTCTCCACCTAAGACATTTTTAACTTCACCATATAAGTAATGTAACACATGACATAAATATCAAGAAATACAACTATGGTCAACTAAAACTCCATTTTTTTCCCTAAGTTCTTAACAAAGCCATTGTCACATTGCACCTCTGGTTAGCCCACACTTCTTCAAAAAGAAGCACTTTTGGACAACACCTATTTCATCTAACATTGCAAAAGTTCATACCCTGATTAAAATTCTCAACAAAGAAAGTACCTGCAATTTATCAAGGTACTGAGGTTGGCCATGGCCTTTCTTAATGGTTCCAGTGAGTTCTAGAAGTCTATCCGCAAGGGTGGACTTGCCATGATCCACATGTGCAATGATTGAGAAGTTTCTAACAAGTTCCGGAGGGTACTCACGTAAATCTATGGTGCGTTTCTCTCTGGTGCTGCTTTGGCGTGACTGGGAACAGAACAGTGCACTAGTCACAGAAAAGCATTGATGGGTTATTTTGTTAATATATGGGTTGAAATTGAAATTGCGCAGCAATGATAGATAACTGGATTGCCTCAGGGACTTGGAAGCTTTGCTTAAAAAACCCATTTCAGGGGTTTTAGGTTTCTGCCACTGAAACTGAACTGTGAAGAATCCAGGTGAAAAGCATAGCAGAATGGAATGTGCTTGATATGCTATGCTTGTCTACGATTTTGTTTCCAGATCCAACTAGACAGATTTTAGGCCGAGCTTCCATGTAAACATAGGTTGTGCTAGCTCCATGTGGTTTCTATTAGGCCTGCATCTTCAGGATAAAACAAAAGTAATGTTTTCCATGAGATATTAACCCACCAAAAGAAGAGGGAAAAACATCACAAAACCAAAAAATCTAATGCAGAGAAAGGCTTAATGTCTCTTCATATTTGCACCAACTAAAACATAAATATATATATATATATATATATATATATATATATATATACACGCATATATATATATAGACACCAGTCACCTAGTACTTTGCTACCTTTCTTTTGTCTTACCTTGTGATGTATCTGTGTTAGCATTATATTTTTATACTTTGCTGCAAAGTACATATGACAAAGTACTTACGATGATTTGGAAAGGGGTGGTGTGGTCTTTATGGATGCATAGGAACAATGTTGTTCTTAATCAAGGAGATAAATGCTCTAAGGAGGTGCTGGAGAAGGTAAAGTTTAGAACCTGGAAATGCTTAGATTGAAGCCTAGAGAGCTTATTGTGTCTGTATCAGGCAGTTAATATGATTATGATCTGGCCATATTTTTTTCATGGTTCTTAGTTGACTATCATTGTAAATGGGTTTGGAGTACCCTTGTACTTTGTTCTAATTAATTTTCATCTATTTCTTATAAAAAGTATATATAGAGAGAGACACCCTCTTTTAGTGTCTCTCTTGAACCATCATCAATTTTTTATTTAACAACTTGATATATACAACTATTGCATCATGAATCTGGTATATTGTGTACAGAAAATAGATAGACATGAATATATAGGCCAGAGATCTCCATTACTCGTCGGTGCCAAACAAAATAGAAATACACATGCATGATTTGAATATTTCACTGAACGTTCATCCGCACATGACATTGACTTAAAATTTCTAATATCCAGTATGTCATTCGTTATTTAGAAGAATTAATTTTCATAACATGTACGGTAAAAACCAACATTTCCTTTTTCCAATTATATGATGATTGAATAATTATTGGTCAGTTTACAGACTTCAGCTTTCTTATGCATAGCAAAGATTCTGAAATTGTAAGAGCATTGGAACTAACAAACCAGCATCCAGCTTATATTATATGAACACAAAACTTATTTTATCGTTGTTTTAAAATGTGATGCAAAATATCATTAAAATTATTTTTACTTTAATTTAATTGGTGGTGCCTTGTTTGCATTTGTATTCTTAATAATAGCTGAAATGAAACATAGTCTGAGACCATTGGCATATGGTTTCATTGTAGAACATCTTATATAAGAGAACAACAACAAAAAGAAGAACAAAAACATGAAGAATGGGGATATGGCTGTTACAGAAAAAGAAAAGAAAAGAAAAGAAAACCTTTTTCTGATTTTTGAGCGATGCAGCCACACGATCGGGTCCCAGTGGTCCAACAGAGAGATTTTGGTGAATAGGGTTCACTTCACCGAGTCCTTGTTTCTTCCATGAGATTTTCGAGAGGAAAAAAGAACAGACGGAAACAAAGATGAGAGAAATTTTTTTATTATTATATTTAGTTGTAGGTAATAATAATAATAATAATAATGTTTTATTATTATTATTATTATTATTATTATTATTATTATTATTATTATTAAAATGCTAAAGGAATGGCATAAAAATTACATTAGTTTCAAAGTGAAATTTTTTAATTTAAAAATATCAATAAAACTCATGCATCATATTTTTTTAAGTAATTTTTATATAATTTTTAATAAGCTTAAACATTGTTCTTAAAAAGTTTAAAATTAAGTTCAATCCTTTAAGAATTTTTTTTTAGAATTTAACCCATGAAATATTTTTTTGTTATGATGAAGTTTTGTCTTTAACTTTCCATTAGTCACCGCACTAACATATGTAACTTTTTTTACTTAAATATAAAATTAACACCTAAAATGTTCAAAATTAAAATCAACCCCTAAGAAATTTTTTTAGAATTTAGTCATTGAAATTTTTTTAGGATTAAGCTCTAACGTTAACTTTGTGTCAATTAAGTATTGACAAATGTATTTGTTTCATTTTAAAAAATTGTCAAAGTTTTATCCATCTTATTCTCTCCTCCTCTCTATTACTCTTTTTTTTTTCTTCTTGTCATTTCTCTTTTCCTAGTTCTCTTTTTTCATCTTTTTTCACTTGCCTCTCTTTTCCCCTTTGTGTTGGAAGTATGTACCAAGAGCCTACAAAGTACGCATCACTTTGAGCGGGACATTTATTTTAAATAATTTAACAGACTTTATTAGTCCCTAGAATAGTGGGTTAATATGATAACTATTCCTAAATTGTCTCTAGTCAAGTATTTACACGAGAACATATAAATACATTAAGACTAGCGCATGAGTGTACTGTCGACCTGATCTCACAGATCATGGATATGGACGATATCAAGTTTTCACGTAAGTACACATTATAGTAATGGTGTACTAGACAGACTCACCATGAGAATGTTGCATGGATCATTACATGAGAGTCATAAGTGATTCTCAATATGATAACGGTATATGTAGTCCTTCGGCCTGAAGTCACTACGATTCCTACATAAAGAGTTTGTTGCTTTAATACAATCAAACGTCATTTGTATCAATATGACCATAAAGGTTATGATTAGGTAATGAGCGAATTATATAAAGGGATATGAGTAATGTAGATGAGATTTGTCCTCCCATGTAACGGGAGTGATGTCTATAGGTCACTTGATGAAGTAGGACTTAAAGAAATGCATGGTCATACTATGGAGAATAAATATTGAATATTTATTTAAATAAAATCTACTCTGGTATTAAGTAAAATGAATTGGGTCATACAAGAATGATGGCGACCATGTCTTGGGTGTAATTAGATATCATGACAAAAGGTTCAAAACGTATAAATTTTATCACTTATAGGCTATTTTGAGATTTATATTTAGATAATGATATATTGCTAGATACCGCTCATTATATTATATTAAATATTAAATGTTTATATTTAATATAAACCAAAAATATTTCTTATAGGGTCACATGCATAGAAGAAACCCACTAAAGGATAGTTTTTATTTTAGTTTGACTATTAAAACTATTGGGCCTAACTCATTTAAAATGAGTAAAGAGCTCATTTATCAAAGAGTGCTCATTAGGTCAAATCTAAGCTTATAAATAGAGCATGAGATACTCATCGGTTGCACTTTTGTGTTACATAAAATTCTATAAATGTTGCGGAGGGCCTGCTCTAACGAATTAGCATTCGAAAGTGTGGATTCTAGTTGGAATGCTCGCGTTGACTCCTTAAGGGCGAGGCTACTACTACTTTGAGATCTTCTTGTTCTACGCTATAAGAGGTAGTTCTTTAACACAATTTTTATATTTTATTGCTTTGAAGCACGTAGTTTGCAAGACCAACGAAAATTCTTATATTTTTGTTTCCTATTGACTAAGGATTCCCAAACACTCTGCCCTATGGTTCATTTAGTGGCGTCATCAATGTGAAACCAATCATCATCTTTACCATCGTGTTGTTTTTCTATAGTGCCGCAACAAACCTGCATTTGCATTACCCATGTCAAGTCGATGATGCCACTAAATAAACCATGGTGCAAATAGGGAAAAAGAGGTGAGCGAGGGAGGAAGAAAAAGGAAGAGAACAGTACAAAAAGAGACGACAAGAAGAAAATGGAAAGGGAAAAGAAGAAAAGAAAGATGAATAAGGCTTAAGTGATATTTTTAGCAAAATAAATAAATAAATACATGTGCCAACACTTAACTAACGAAAAGTTAAGAACACGACTTAATTCTAACAAAAAAATATTTCAATAGATAAATCCTAAACAAAAATATTAGATGTTTGATCCTAATATTAAAACTTTTTAGGGACTAATTTTATATTTAAGTTAAAAAAACTACATATGTAAGTATTGGGGTGGTTCACCATTAGCTATCTCAACACTTAACTTATGAAAAGTTAATGACAGAGCTTAATTCTAACAAAACAAAAGAAATATTTCAAGGGTTAAATCCTAAAACAATCTTAGAGGGTTGATCCTAATTTTAAACTTTTTTAGATGTTTTTAGAATCAAGTCTGAATTCAAGACTAAGAAGTTTGAGCCCTTGTGATTTGTTAATAATATACATCAAGACTCTTAGCTAAAATAAAGTTTGTACATTTGATTTGTCTAACTATTCTGTTCAAGCGTGACAGGAAGTCTGTAAAAATCTATTTGTAAAGAATAGGGGGAGTCTGTGAAACTCAATTCGCTATTGAAAAGGAGAGTCTGTACTCACTAAAGGCTTATTTGAATCAAGTCCTCTTGAAACTATAGACCTTGAGATGTTTTCTTTTTCCTCCTCTAAAAGCGTCTAAAAAGGATCTTTCCTCTCTAAATAAGGAGCTACATGAACTTTATCACGTCAACTCTGTGTTCTTTGTTAAAGAAGTAATGAATGGAAAAGTTGAAGGCCTTCTCGCAAGAACCAAGAAAACTGCCTTGCATATCCCAAGGTGTCAGCAAAAGTTGAATCTGTGCAAGTCAGATAGCCTAAAGGTCAATGGCTATAAAGTTGTACCGGATTGCTTAAAATGGATAAGTAAAAAAGGATCTTTTCATAAAGACTATCGAGACAACCTATTTATGTGAATATCTTTGAAGCATGTCTCTGTAAACGATGCTTGCATTATCCTTGAGAAGATCAATATTTTTGAAGCTGAACCAACGACTATCTCCAAGAAGCCTATAAATACAAGAAGCTTTCGAACTCAGAGAGACTTTTGTCACAATTATTGAACAATCTCTGATCTCTCTTACAAGAACCAAAATTTTGAAGGACTTTCTCTTGAAAATTTTCTAAGTTCTTGTATCTACTACATAAGTCTTCTTTGTAGCTTTGCTTCTAGCAGACCTTGACCTATAGTAGTCTGTAGCTTAGTGAACCAAGCTTAATATTTCAAATATTTGTACGCGAAGTTATCTGTTGTAACACAAAACTCTTTATTATTCCTTTCTGTAGAATCTAGTGTGTTGCCAAAGTCTGTTAGTGTGGGAAATATTGTGTGCCCTAAAGAGGCTTTTGAAAGAATTCTTGGGTGTCTGTAGCTAGGAATGGCTTGTTGAAACAATACTTTGGTATAAGCCAGAAGTGGCTAGAGTCAAGAATATTTGTAGCATTGGTTTAGTGCTGAAATTATAAAAGGTGCTTTTTACAATAGTGAAAATCCTTCTAGTCTGAAGGGACTTGACGTAGCTTCTACATTAGAAGTGAACTAGTATAAATTTGCTGCATGATTCTCTTTCCCTTATCTAGTCTATACTGTTCTTTGAATTTGTTAAGGAATCCGTAAAATCGAAAAAGAGTTTAAGACTTATTCAACTTCCCCTTCTAAGTCTAACTTTGAACCATCAGATGTTATTATTATATGTAATACTTCTTCTGTTCTGATGGAATGTTATATTTCTAGAGTTTTAAATAGATTTTATCTTATTTTTATTAAAAGAAAGTAAGAAGATTATTTTATAATTATAAAACGGATTTATAATTTAACAGATAAGTTTTGACCTAGTCAAATTTTATTCTTAGACTTGGTCAAAACTTATCTTTAAGATGGTTAGACCTTAACTTTAAGTAACTAACTTATACTTGTATTTATCAATTGCTTTCTCGCTCTCTCCAAAAGTTGATACATATTTTTAAGACTGGAGTTAAATAAGATTGTTTTGTTTCTGCTAGTTCTTATCTTAGGTCTAACCTAGAAGGGACTGTTAAATCCTAGGTCTATGACATTCTTAGGATTGAGGTATTGGTAATATGCTTCACAAAAGGAACAAAAGGCAAGGGAAGGAGTTTGATTTTCTAATCATCAAAATGTTACCCCCAAGCGATAACCATAGTGATTTCTAACCAAAGCTAGTTTGTGCGGCAGTAACTTACACAACATGGTGGTTTGTGGTTATAGGGGGCCAATGGTGAAAGTTTTTGGTATCAGAGCTTGACTCTTGGTAGATCAAGCTTAACAGCTTCAAGAGAATAGATGGCCTCAAGTTCTCTAAACCTTTTTCCCGAGGGTGGTGCCATAAATAGACCTCCCGCTTTCAATGGGGAAGGCTATGGTTTTTGGAAGGAAAGAATGAAAATCTTTATTCAATCCATTGATTTAAGAATTTGGAATGCAATTGAAAATGGTCCTTACACACCAATGCATACTGTTGATAATAAAAATGTTGAAAAACCTATGGATGAATGGACTAGTGATGAGGAGAAGAAAGTGCAATACGGTTATAAGGCTAAAAATCTCATCACTATGGCATTAGGTCTCGATGAATTTTTCAGAATAATGACTTGTCAAACCGCAAAGAAAATGTGGGATACTTTACAAGTAACTCACGAAGGTACTAGTGATGTAAAAGATTCCAAAATCAGTACCTTGACTAGCCAATATGAAAGTTTTAGAATAAATTCAGGAGAAACCATAGTAGAAATGCAAAAGAGATTTACTCTTATAATCAATCATCTCATTTCTCTTGGTAAAGTTTACACTAACAAAGAATTGGTGCACAAAGTCTTGAAAAGTCTTAGTAGGGAATGACAACCGCTCGTCACCGCCATCAAACAATCCCCAAGCATCAATGAAATGTCACTTGCCACACTCTTCGGAAAACTACAAGAGCAAGAGCAAGAACTAAAAGTGTTAAAGCAAGCGGAGGAAGAAGAAAAATCCTCCAAGAAGAAAGGATTAGCTCTCAAGGCCACCTCTACACATGAAGAAGAGTCTTGTAGTGACCTTGATGATGAGGAGGAGTTTGGATTGTTTGTGAAGAGATTCGGAAAGTTCATGAAAAACAAACGATTCCAAAAGAACTTCAAACCTCAAGGTAAGAGACCTATTCCCAATGAATCATCTTCTTCACCTAACTGTTTCGAATGTGGCAAGGAAGGGCATTTCAAGGCGGATTGCCCAAATCTTAAGAAGAAAGGCAAGGAGAAAAGAGGAAGAAGAAGAGGTTACATCGCGTGGGATAAAAACGATGTAAGTAGCTTCGACGAGTCCGAAAACGAAGAAGCAAATCTTTGTTTAATGGCCAACCACTTTGAAGAGGAAAATGAGGTAAGTCTCCATGACCTAGATAAAGAAGAATTGTTTGATGCTTTTAATGAACTGTATGATAAATTTACAAAAGTCTCTAATAGGCTTAAATTGTCTAGAAAAACAAGTGATTCTCTAGAAATGCATCTCATGGAAGTTTGCAAAGAAAATGAATGTTTAAAAGAAGAGTTAGAAAATGTCCAAGCATGCTCTAAGAGTAAACCTTGTGAATTTGCTAAGAAATGCATTGATCTAGAAGAGAAGGTCCTAGACTTAAACAAAACCTTAGAGAAATTCACTAATGGTAGGGATAATTTAGATGCACTTCTTGGAAAACAACGTTGCATGTTTAATAAAACCGGATTAGGATATAATCAAGGATCACATGCTTACAAAAAAGAAAAACATTACAAAAGTTTCTTTGTACCACCTAGTAAATCATCTACACCTTTCATGAAATGTAACTATTGTGGCTTTAAAGAACATAATGCATCTAATTGTAATGTTAGAAAACTAGGACCAAAGGTTGTGAGAAAAGTATGGGTTCCTAAAGGAACATTACCACAAGCTAACATTAAAGGACCCAACATACAATGGGTACCTAGTTCTCTAAATTAATCTTGTTTTGTAGGTATGCTTCAAGGCAAGCAACACTCACTGGTATTTGGATAGTGGGTGTTCAAAACACATGACGGGAGACAAAAGTAAGTTTATATCATTTACTCCACGAAATAAAGGATTCGTTACTTATGGAGATAACACGAAGGGAAGAATAGTAGGAATTGGAAATGTCGGTAAAAACTCTTCCACTTCTATAAACGATGTATTATATGTTGAAGGACTTAAACATAACTTGCTTAGTATTAGTCAATTATGTGATAAAGGCTATAAAATTGTTTTTGAATCAAATGGTTGCATAATTGAAAATAAACTAAACAAGGAAATAAAATTCGTTGGTCAAAGAGTTGATAATATTTATATGATTAATCTTGATTGTCTTGCTTCAAATGATGTGCAATGCTTCATAACTAAAGAGGATGAATCATGGCTATGGCATAGAAGAATTCCTCATATTCATATAGACCATTTAAATAAACTCGTTTCGAAAGACTTAGTAATTGGTTTACCAAAATTGAAGTTCGAAAATAAATTATGTGACGCATGTCAAAAGGGAAAACAAGTAAAGGTTTCTTTTCAAGCGAAAAATGTTGTTTCAACAAATAGACCTTTACAGCTTTTACATATGGATTTATTTGGACCTTCAAAAATTAAAAGTTTTGGTGGAAACTATTATGGTCTTGTGATTGTGGATGATTATTCAAGATATACATGGACTCTGTTTCTTACTCATAAATATGAAGCATATCATGCATTTAAGAAACTTGCCAAGATCATCCAAAACGAACAAAATTTGAAAATAGCATCCATTCGAACTGATCATGGGGGAGAATTTGAAAACCAATTTTTTGAAAAGTTTTATGAAAAATTTGGGATTGATCATAATTTTTCGGATCCAAGAACTCCACAACAAAATGGAGTAGTTGAAAGGAAAAATCGATCTTTAGCAGAGCTCGCAAGAACTATGTTAAGTGAAAGTAACATTTCAAAACATTTTTGGGCCGATGCAGTAAATACTGCTTGCCATGTTATGAACCGATGTTTGATAAGGCCTATATTAAAGAAAACCCCCTATGAGCTTTATAAAGGAAGAAAACCAAATATTTCTTATTTTCATATATTTGGATACAAATGTTTTGTTTTAAACAATGGAAATAATAATCTCGGCAAATTTGATGCAAAATCTGATGAAGCAATATTCTTAGGTTATTCATCTACTAGTAAAGCATATCGACTCTTTAACAAACGAACATGTACAATAGAAGAGTCTATACATGTCAAATTTGATGAACTTAACCAAAATCCTCCGAGAAAGGAAATTGATGATGTTGTAGGTACTTTCCAAGAAATGAACTTGGAAGATGAAGAAGGAAATAAAAATGAAGGAGATACAACACAAAATGAAGAACCTCAACAAAAGGAATGGATCACCTTAAAGAATCACCCCTTGGACAAAATCATAGGTGAAATAACAAAAGGTGTAAGTACTTGAAACGCTATTAGAAATACATGTAATCATTTAGCCTTTGTATCACAAATAGAACCCAAATGCATAGATGAAGTATTATTGATGAACATTGGATGTTGGTCATACAAGAAGAATTGAATCAATTTGAAAGAAATGAAGTTTGGAAATTAGTGTCAAGACCCAATGATCACCAAATAATAAGAACAAAATGGGTGTTTAGGAATAAATTAGATGAGAATGGCATAATTACTAGGAATAAAGCTAGGCTAGTAGCTAAAGGTTATAATCAAGAAGAAGGCATTGATTATGAAGAAATATATGCACCCGTAGCTGGGCTAGAAGCCATTAGACTATTATTAGCCTTTGCATGTTGTAGGGACTTTAAATTGTACCAAATGGATGTCAAGAGTGCTTTCTTGAATGGCTATATTCAAGAGGAAGTGTATGTTGATCAACCTCCAGGTTTTAAAAACTATCAATTTCCAAATCATGTTTTCAAACTAAAGAAAGCCTTGTATGGTTTAAAACAAGCTCCAAGAGCTTGGTATGAAAGATTGAGCAAATTCCTTTTAGAAAACAACTTTGAAAGAGGAAAGGTTGACACAACATTATTTATAAAGTACAAAAAGAATGACATATTATTGGTGCAAGTATATGTTGATGATATAATCTTTGGTGCCACTAATGAGTCAATATGCAAGGAGTTTGCTAAGTTAATGCAGGAAGAATTTGAGATGTCCATGATGGGGGAACTTACTTTCTTCCTTGGACTACAAATCAAGCAAACTAATGAAGACACATTCATTACTCAATCAAAGTACTGCAAGGAATTGCTTAAGAAATTCAACATGGACAAGGCAAATGACATTGCCACACCTATGGGCATTTCATGTTATTTGGACAAGGATGAGAAGGGTAAGGACGTTGAACTCACAAAATTTAGAGGTATGATTGGATCCTTACTTTACTTAACCACTAGTAGACCGGATATCATATTTGCTGTTTGTATGTGTGCAAGATATCAAGCATGCCCAAAGGAATCACACCTAACTGCAGTGAAAAGAATAATGAAATATCTTGTTGGAACTCAAAATGTTGGTCTATGGTACCCCAAAGGGGTTGAATGCACTTTAGTAGGATATTCTGATTCGGATTTTGCAGGATGTAAACTAGATAGAAAAAGCACTAGTGGAACATGTCACTTACTTGGTAGTTCTCTTGTTTCTTGGTATAGCAAGAAATAAGTAAGTGTTGCACTATCCACAGCTGAGGCAGAATATGTTGCAGCTGGTAGTTGTTGTGCTCAAATCCTTTGGATAAGACAACAACTTCTAGATTTTGGTGTTATGTTAGACCATGTGCCTCTCAAATGTGATAACAGAAGTGCTATTAATATTTCAAATAATCCTGTAATGCATTCAAGAGCCAAACATATGGAGATTCGACATCATTTCATTAGAGATCATGTATTAAAAGGTGATTGTGTGCTTGAGCATGTTGAAACCTCCAAGTAATTAGTATATATTTTCACCAAACTCCTAGCAAAAGATCAATTCATACATATTAGGAGAGAATTAGGAATCCTTGACATAACCAATTGTGTTTGAATAAATGGATGATTTTGATGATTGCTTGATTATGATGATGTTTCATTAAGTTCGAAATGTTCTAAGGAATAACTTAATAGATTTCCAGTCCTCTGAAACGAAATCTGCAAAATCTAGGAATTTTTGAGTCAACTAATCGATTACCACTTGACAGATAATCGATTACCAAGCTTCTGTTTCATGCATAATCGATTACCTCTTGGTCCATAATCGATTACAAAGCCTCTATTTTAGATCCAAAACGTTTCATCTTTTCACTAATCGATTACCATCCTTCCTCAATCGATTAGGACGGTTCTGGTTCTCAGCCTAATCGATTACCCATCTTACCTAATCGATTACCCTTTGTACGAAACGATTCAAATTCTCAGAAATAGTGAACTAATCGATTACCTATGCCTCGTAATCGATTAGCGTCAAGTCTGTGACAGTCAAACGATGTTTTCCGAGGTCTGCTCGTATTCCTCTCACATTAAATCACTTTCTCTCCTTCTTAAACCTACTTTTTCCCTATAAAAACCCACCTATTCACTCTCTCAAATCACACTATCTCTTCTCCTTTAAACTCTCTCAAGAACTCTCTCCTTCTCTTCATCTTCCCTCTACACCTTTCTCCTTCCACCACCATGTCTTCCTCATGAAATATCAAAAGGGCAAGGTCTTCAATGGCCCAAACAAACAATCCCTTTGACTTCTCCAGGTTTTTCACAAGCCATAGAGACCTTCAACACTTCATCAACCATTTTTTTGAAAGAGACATCATAACCCCCCACTACACCATTGCTGAAACCTTTGACAACCACAGCCTCACCTTCACTCAATGCCTCCACCACTACAACCTCTTCCCCTTCCTCACCCTCAAGGAAGAACTTTACTATCCGAAACTCATCCGGGTATTTTACTGCAACCTCAAGCTTGTCAATGGGGTGATAGAATCAAAGGTCAAAAATATGACCATCAAGCTCACAAATACCCAATTGGCGGAAATTTCTCTTCTGCCACTCAATGATGCAGAGTTCGACGGAGGAGAGCCTGAGGACGAATAGGGTTTTAATGCTCTCACTACCCGATAATCCTTATGGAAGGCTGATCGCCCAAGAAGCAACCACAAGATGGTGGGTCACTTGACCATGAACAACCGCCTTCTACATTTCTTCTTGGTCAAGATGTTGGTTCCCCGTGGTGGGAACTATGCTCTGGTAGAAGAGGATGATGTCCTCTTGATGTGGGCTATGCAGAACCAAAAGGAAATAAATTGGGTTCAAATGATCAAGCTCCACATGCGCCAAGCCAAGGATCAGCAAAAGCTTCCCTACGCCATTCTACTCACTAGAATCTTCAAACATTTTAGAGTAGACTTGGCTGGAGAGCTGTCGGAGAAGGTGCCTCCAAAGGCTTGCATTGGCACCCATCACATCACCAAAATGGGTCTTGTTTTTTTGAATGGCGCTTGGTACTTAAGGATGGAAGGCTATCATGCCAACATTCTTTTTGAAGCCCCTGCTGATGAACCAGTCCCTCCTCCTCCTACAACACAACCTACATCGGAAGCCCCCTCTGATCTATTCGCATCTCTCTACGCTCACCTTGACCGCCGCTTCGACCGCCTTGAGAACTCTCTTCAAGAGTTTTCAATGACTGAGCAGCAGCACTTTGAGATGATGCAACAACGCTATGATGAGCTCTCTCACCAAATCTCTGAGCTTTGTTTCTTTAATCCAGATAACTAAATCCATTCTTTATGTTTTGGTTAATGTGTTTTGTGTTCTCAAATCCGCATAAGTTTTACAATGTTTCCTTTGATGTATTTTCCCTTAATTTGAATTGAATAAAGATTTACATTTTAATACATGCCTCTATTTGCTTTATTATTTTTGATGATTCCAAAGGGGGAGAAGAAATAATTGTTCATTTGTTTGTTCATCTGTTTTGGCTGCTAAAAATGCTAAATGATTAATTATCTCCAAAGGCATAGATTCCCAAAGATAGGGGGAGATTTGAAAAGGGCTCAGAGATAATGAAATGAGATATAGTTAAGTAGATAAGAGATAATGCATACTTGATAATATTCTAAAAATCTGGTTAAGAGATAAGAGATCATGCAGAATTCAAAAGATATGTTTTTGTAGAGATAAAATTAGAGACAAGCTTGTTGTTTAAACTAACAACCCTTAAGAGATGAACATTGTTGTCATCATCAAAAAGGGGCAGAATGTGTTTGAATATGATTACAGGTTCAAGGATTTTGATAATGACAAAGCACTCTTGGAGAAATTCTTGCAAAAACAAAGACTCAAAATTAGAACCAGAAAAACTTTGTAGCTAATCGATTAGGGAGTACAAGCTAACCGATTAGACAACTTCTGTTTTGAATAAAATGCATCAGGAACATAAGCTAATCGACTAGATGGAGAATGCCAATCGATTACCAAGCCACTGGAACATCTTTAATCGATTACCCAAGTATCTTAATTGATTACCAACATCAAAAATTAAATTAAATGCATCAGGTACATATGCTAATCGATTAGAGGACTTCAGCCAATTGATTACCAAGCTACTGGAACATGACTAATCGATTACCCAAGCATCATAATCGATTACCAAATCAAGAAATGAATTAAATGCATCAGGTTCTATAGCTAATCGATTACTGGGCAAGATATAATCGATTACCTGGGCTCTGACTTGAAGCTAATCGATTAGGTAGTGAATGATAATCGATTACAACACGAACTGAACTGAAAAATTCGAAATGTAATCGATTACAGCTCGAGGCATAATCGATTACGATAGTGGGAAAACACATTTTAGTGGGAAGACAGCTCATTCTTTCACTATTTCTCAGATGCCCACTACATACAACGGCTAAGAACTTCTGCAGCTCAACCATGGCTCTATAAATGCAAGGAAAACACAAGCACAAAAATACACAAGAAGAGGCAATCAATCTTTACTTACCTTTGTACTTAGAAATTTCATACTCCTTATATATTCATCATTCTTTGAGCTAGAACTTGTATATCCTCTCATCTTGAGAGCTAGAATTTATGTAAGCTATCACTTGCCTATCCACTCTTTTAGAGAGAGTATTTTTGCTTGTAAACACAAACATCAAACACCAAAGTTCATTCTAGGATTGAGTGGTTATTCACTCTAGGTTGAGTGGTTACAAAGGTTGGGGTTCAACCTTTGGGATATTGTGAGATTGAGAGATTGGGTGGGTTGCCCTTGTACTTGTGAGAATTGGGTTCTTGAGTGTGGGACACTAGGAAGCCGCAATTGCTCAAAGTTGTATCTCTAATCTACAATAGTGGAAATCCTCTAAGTGGGTTGCTTAGAGGCGAGACGTACACCGGGTTGGTGGAACTCGTTAAATCGGTTTGCAATCTCTTCTCCCTAACTCTTTTACTTTCATATATTGTTCTTGATTGATTTGTATTGGTTGATTGTGGTTTGCATATTCTAGCTTGCTTGATTTGGTTAATATAGTACATTACATAGCAAGTGTTTGATCAATTGCCTTATCCATATTTGCCTCTTGTTTTGAATTATCTTGTGTACTTTACTTGATCTTACTTTCATAATCTCTAAACTTGTGTTAAAAGAATCAAGTTCAAAGGCATTTCAAGTAAAGTTTTAGAAACTCAATTCACCCCCCCCCCTCTTGAGTATTGAGGCCACTTGAGTAACAGTTTTGCCTACCTTGCCAGTGGTAACAAAAGCATGGCAAAATAGATCATGTTTGTTTGAGCTCTGTTACCTATTTAGGCTTTTACAAACTTCATAGAGAAGAAGGATAATCTTAAGTCTTTAACAAAGACCTTAGAGATATCTAAGCTTATAAGATTGAATTGATTGTTTAAGATATTAAACGAAGTAAAGCTCTTACAAATACTTTACAAGGAATGAATCAAAGAATTTAGTATAGGTTGCACAATACGTAGAGAGAAGAGAAGTAGAATGATGGGGTCCTTTGCATTATTGAGTGATCTTCCTTTTATAGGCTTTCTTTGAAATAGACATTGAAAGATAAAAAGACTCTTGTCAATACTGGTTTGATACCTATTTAGAGCTGTTGGAGTCTTTTGAGAAGAATATTTGAACTCTATTAACATATGAACTTCTTGGTTGTCTGACTTTCCAATATAGGATAAACGCTTCTTTATCTAAGTAGTCCTTTGAAACTATTCTAATTGAATAGAAAGTCTGCTTCAAGTCAGAACGATTATAAGCTAATATGGAAGCATGAACTTTAACTTGTGGTTTATATTTACTATCTTCAAGTACGTCATCTAAGTTGAATCTAGTTTGTTAAGTCTTGTGAGCCTTCAAGAGGCTACTTGAGATACCAGGCTTTTGAGTTCTTTTGAACCTCTGGACGTCTACTTTAAGAGTCTTGTATTTTGGCTTGTAACTGATATTTATCTACAAATAAGTCTTAGATAATCTTGAAACATAAAGTACACTAAATAATGTAATGCTTTCATTATAATCAAAATATATAAGGAGTCCTAATAAACTTATATGTTCTTTTAGGACTTAATAAAAACTCCACAATGTCTTTCAATTGAAGTCTAAACCCTAAGTCGGGTTTGTCTGAAGCCTTCTATCAAGGCCAAAGGCTTTTCTAGTAATGACAACTCACATTTAGTGGCAAGTTTAAATAGTAAAGGTCACTAGAGCTAAGATCCTATCCATGATGTTAACCATAACAAGAAGGAGTTTGCTAGGTGTGCGATACCATGAATAAGTCAAGCTCTAGTTGAGGTTTTCATGATAGCTAGAAAGGATGTACGTCTAAAATGACACCGCTAATAACCTCTCTTAACCTTAAGCTTGTGTGGACCCAGGTATAGGTCCGCACTCGAAAGTGTGTGTGGAATTATAAGTGTTTTGTACGTAGGGGTAAATAAATATTGTGTACCCTAGGGTTTGACAAAATTATGCAAGAAACAAATTAAAACAAACTAGAACATAATTGCACAAAAAAACACATAAGACAAAGAATGTTAAGGGCTAATTTAAAAAACATGTAATTAATTTGATTGGTTTGACTCTCAAAGCATCCCTAGAAAAGTCATCAACTATCGTGATCAGGATCACAGTGGGACTAACCGAAAAAATGAAAAGGGGAAAGGGCCCTTTCAAAAATAGGAGTTGTCATCATATTTATTATTTAGAAGAAAATATCATGAAAACCTCTGGTTAAGATACTAGTTATAAGAAAATTGAGATTTGAGTTCGGGAGTTGAATTACAAGTGTGGAAGGTATTAACACCCTATATTGTCCATCGTAAGATGGTTTACCTTAAATTGATTACATGTATTTTGAAATAGTCTATAGATTGATTTAACCTCTTAAAAGAAAATAATTGAATACCATAGACAAACGTGAAAACAAGAAAGGAAAGGTGGGGTTTAAAATAAGTTTAACAAGACATTTCATCCAGATTAAACCCATCATTTTTAAAGAGAAAAAAACTTATTAAAAGAACGGGTTTAACAAGACGTTTTTATCTAAATTAATCTCATTTTTTTAAAATAAACAAAAAACATACTTTGGAAAAGGTCACGTTTCAAAAAGGGAAGCATGATTGAAAAGACATCTCGTCAAAATTAACCTTGTCACCTAAAAACCTATATTTTTGCGCACTTTTTGAAAACTATATTTTCTTTGGAAAGGCAAAATGGAGCTAAATAGGATGTTTCATCCAAATTAAACCCATAGCTGTGTATCCTCAACATCTTCAAAAAGGAAAGGGAAAAATGAAGGAACCAACAAACATACACAATAAAAACATAAAATGAAAAAAATAGGAAATAGAGGGGCTCACTTAGGCAAGCTGAAGGCAATGGCAAATTAGGGGCCATTCGCCTAGACAAAAAGGGCTCGCCTAGGTGAATTTATCAGTAGAGAACACTTTTTGCAACATTTTAGAATGCAAAAATTGAATTTAAACATGTTTTTTGCAACTTGTACATGACCAAACTCGAATATAACATAAATATAAATAGATCTAATACATTATTGCTTTGGAATCACATTTTTGACAATCAAATTGAAGCATTTGACAAGTTTAGGCATGGTGAATAAATAGGAAAAAGGCATGGTCTTAGCATATATCAAACTAAAGATAAACAAAAGCTACAAAGCACTTAAACAACAACAACAATATCCTATCATGAATTTATACACCATACCCTAAGTTTAAAGCTAGTTAAAGAGAAGCATATGCAAATCTTGGCAAAACGTGTTCATTTAATTATATTTTCATGAATACAACATAATGAAAAAAGCAAAAGGAATACAAGCACTCCCTAGAAAAAGGGTTTATACCTTGCCTAAACTTTATAAGAGATACACCATGACACTTTCCTTTCCTCTCCAACTTTGGAAAAAGGAAGGAAAGTTCCAACTCTTAAACTCTTAAAGGAGGAAGGGTGTGACATCCTGGCGCTATTGAGGGTGGGGAGTGATCGCCGGTACATGGGCACGGACAAGGAGCGGCTCCTGGCAGGCTTCCAGTGGGGAATTTGGCATCCCGGGCACTGTTGAGGGCGGGGAGTGATCGCCGGTGCATAGGCACGGACAAGGAGCGGCTCCTGGCAGGCTTCCAGTGGAAGGGACACATGAACGAACTGAATACATACCAGAATGAGAGGGATCCAAAGACTATATAGGTATGGGACTATACAGTCGAGGATAGCTTAAAGGAATGAATTCGTACTGCCTATACCAACAAATGCATTAGCCTTTTCGGTGGCCTATCACATAAGGACTCCAAAGTTAAGCGTGCTTAACTTGGAGTAATTCTGGGATGGGTGACCTCCTGGGAAGTGTGTGATTGAGGACAAAGCACACTAGAAAGGTATCGTGTTAGTCTATAGGGAGAGTCGTTCATTCCTGAAAAGCGGCCGGGGCGTTATAGTGGTATCAGAGCCTAGCCTCTCCTAGTACGGTATGGTTAGGGGACGAACCAGGCGGAAGCTGGTGGGCATGTGACATCCTGGCGTTGTTGAGGGCGGGGAGTGATCGCCGGTGCATGGGCACGGACAAGGAGCGGCTCCTGGCAGGCTTCCAGCGGGGAATTTGGCATCCCAGGCACTGTTGAGGGCGGGGAGTGATCGCCGGTGCATAGGCACGGACAAGGAGCGGTTCCTGGCAGGCTTCTAGTGGGAGGGACACATGAACAAATTGAATACATACCAGAATGAGAGAGATCCAAAGACTATATAGGTATGAGACTATACAGTCGAGGATAGCTTAAAGGAATGAATTCGTACTGCCTATACCAACAAATGCATTAGCCTTTTCGGTGGCCTATCACATAAGGACTCCAAAGTTAAGCGTGCTTAACTTGGAGTAATTCTGGGATGGGTGACCTCCTGGGAAGTTCTTGGGAAGTGTGTGATTGAGGACAAAGCACACTAGAAAGGTATCGTGTTGGTCTGTAGGGAGAGTCGTTCATTCCTGAAAAGCGGCTAGGGCGTTATAGATGTAAACTCCTCTCCTACCTCGAGGGAAGAGCCGAAATCCGAATGCACACTCCGAAAACTCTGCCACATAATCCGGAATACAATCTACATACCATACACATGTTCATTCACATAATCAATAACCATCATAATTCTAAACATTTGCTAGCTTATCATAAAGCTCAACATCAAGTCCTAAACTTGCTAAACGTCAACTTATGCAATTGTGTTAGGCTTCCGGAATTCCTTTCCCAAAGCCAAGATCCTCTAGATCTTAAAGACTAACTAAACCCAACAACATCATCATCTCATCCATCACATAATGTAATCTCAAATCACCTCAATCCTTCAAACATCGTCATTATCACTCAATATTCAACTTAGCTCTCATATCCTTCAATAACCATAATTAATTAATCAAATTTAAATGGCACACCACAAATGATCTAGAACCTCATCAAGTCACAATCTTATCATACCAATCCCTCACATTCCACATTCATAACAATACTTATCTATAGATTTCACCATAAATGGTCCTCTACCATTTCAAGTAACCTTCAACCTTAATATCACCTATCCACATTCAACTAACCTCCCAAATTACAATATATTCATTTTCCCCAAATTCTTAGGGCTAGGGTTTCATGAGAACCCAACAACCATCATCAATATTCACCAATCATCATCAATGGCTATCTCTCATCCTTAACATCATTCTCTCATTTAACATACATTTCATTCATATTTTACACTTCCCCCAATTCATTAGAGTTAGGGTTTCACTAAAAACTCATCACCATCATACATACTCATCAATTTTCCACCCATCCAAGTATTAATTTCGTTTACCCCATTAAAGGCTCTTAAAACTTGCATTTAAAACCACCCCACCTTAGGGTTTCCATGTTTAATGCTCTCCCAACAACCCTTATGCAATAAATACTCCCTAAAATACCAAAACCCAAAACCTAAGGCACAAAGCTCATGAAAAATGATGAGGAACTTACCTCAACCAAGAGACAACCATGAGCTTCCAAGGGAGGGAGAGAGAGCATGAAAATAGAGTTGGAGAAGGAGAGCTCCATACCACCATTGCCATCTCCTCCAAGCTTGATACACAATAAAAATGGGGAAGAAGAATATACACCATTTTTCCTTCTTAGGTTTTTGAAAGGAAGAGGAAGAAAATGAATGAGGAAGGTAGAAGAAGAGAGTGTTTGCCCAAAGAGAGTAGAAACCAACGTGAAAATGAAGGGAGGAAAGGAGAGTTCATGTTTTAATATTTGGCTTCATATTAAAATTTCACCGTTTTATAATAAAAAGGCTCTCAGTTCAGGCTCAATACATTATTTAAAAATTATTCCAAATATATATTCGGACTCCTATTAATATCGTTAATAGCCCTGACCAACGGTATCTCAATCAGAGATACTTGGTCTGACACCTATATTTTAACCGGGTATAATTTTAACTCTTAAAGTCCCAATAAATTATAAATATCCATAATAAATCCTAACTTAATTATTCCTATATTTTTGGGACACTCATAAATTCATTTATAATTATTCAGTATTTATTTCACATATTTATTCATTTTCATACAATTTGGGATGTTACAAAGGGGAAAGGTTCACTCTCTTACTTGGCTAAACTAAAAAACTCTAAACCACACTAATTTAAATCCTAACTCACTATTGATTTTTGAAAATGAGAAACAAATGAAGGTTTCTAGGAGTTGGGAATTTTTTGGGTTAAGAACTAAGAGCAAAAGCTAGCCTTTTCTTCTTCTTGATTTCTTCCTTTTGTAAAAGGAGGGGAGACCTTCAAGCTCCTCATAAAACCCTAATTATGTTCCCATAGAAAGTGGTAAGGGTTTGCCCTTTATACCCATCCCTTTCCTCTTCTTCAACCTTGCCTCCTTGGTCCTTCTTCTAGCTTTTTCAAAACCTTCCCCAAATGTCATATTTGACTTGTGGAGGGGTATTTGCATATATTCCCATATTATTTTTAGATGAGGTTTTTAATACCTTGTTTAATTTGAAGTTATATCATATTCTTTTTAGGAAAAGTAAAATCTTATGATACCCTAGTTTTTCATCTCATAATACACCACCCCTATTTTTATTTTCTTATCCCTAAGCCTTGTAATTTGATGTTATATTATTCTCACCATGTGATTCTTTTAGCTTTCTCCTACTCATTGTTATGACTGCTTGAATAACAACCATATTATCCATTTATGTTGCTTTTGATATTGCCATACACAATTGTGTGATTGGTGTTTCAACTGTATAGTGTATATTTTTATTTATGTTATTGCTAACCTTTCTAGATTTTGGAATCTAGATTCTATTGTTGTACAGTACCATAATTTAAAACTTGTAAATGACAAGGAGTGCCTAGAATAATCTTAAGAGGCAATCTATCGTGGACTAAGAATCAAATGGTCCATGTGTAGTCAGGAAATAAAAACGGTTAAATTGACATCTTGAGTTGATACCTTTTTTGAACGGTGTGGATTTAATGTGTTATGAGTAATAAAGATTCTTTATGAAATATGACTTTTCACCCCTAATAATTATGAAATCATTGAAATATTAAATGTGTATAAATATAAATGTTAAATTACACAATATCTCATGTCACTAAAACAAATGAAAATTTATTAGTTAAAACATATATTATTGTCATTTGTTTTTTTCTCATACACTTGCATACTTTTTAGTTGAATAATAAAATTATATTCATATGTATATTCCATTACTATTATTTATAAAAACTTGTATAAATTTTCATTTATATTTTTTTAATTTTATTATAATTTAATATTTGTAAGGTTAAAGATAAGAAGCTATAAAGATAAAATATAAGTGGGATAAATCAAAAGTAATTAAAGGAAATTTATTGTTTATTTTAAATTTATATTAAGAATATAATTTATTTAATATTATTTAATATTAAGTTATTATAAACATTATATAATTATAGTAGAGTAACAATTATATGACAGTTATATAATACAATGAGTTAATAAAAGTAATAATAAAGTGAGTAAGAAGAATATAATATTATTTTAACTTTTTTAAATTAGTAATGATAAATTGTAATAAAATCACTTTATTAATTTATATAATAAAATACTAACCAAATTATTTTAAAATATTTTAAAATACTAATTGATTTATTTGGTATGTGGTACCAAACTTTGGTTTATGATCTCTTACACTAGTCTAGCGAAGATTTGATATTATCTCCTCGAGTCTAGTGGGGATATCAAGGTCTTGTAGTATTTCGTTCAATATGCACCGATATCTCATGTTGATGGGTGAAATAAAATGTTACTTATAAAATCACTCTGATGCTCAAGTCAATACGATATTAATATTAGAGTTCAAACGTTGTTAGGTTGAACATACCTCATGAAGGTAACGTATATTCATAATAGAAAGGGGTTTTAACAGAGTAATTAAAACTTTGGTAAATACTTTTCACTAAGACAACTAATTAGACACTTATTTGAGTTTTCTCAAAGACTTAATTGAAAAACAAAATAGTTCAGCAAATAGTTCAAACACCTAGCTTAGTTTTCACAAACTTTAAAATAAATGATAAAGAAGATAACTGAGTTGACAAAATAGTAAAGAGAGATAGCACACAATCATATATTATACTAGTTTATCTCTCAACCAAGGTTACGTCTAATCCCTATTCAAGCCAACAAGAGTTTGTATTAACTGATCGTAAAGCTAAGTGCAACCCACACTTACCTATAAGGATCCCAAGTATTCTTTTACAACTTAGCATCTTTAGGCTAATCACCCAAGTATTTTTTCTTAACTTAGATTCTCCAGGCTATTTATACAACTACTATTTATTGACCAAGCCTCTTTAGGCTCTTACAACTTCATAGAGAAGTAAAGGATTCCTAAGTCTTTAGCAGAGACCTTAGGGATGCTCGAGCTTACAAAATTGAACTGGTTGTTCAGGATATAAAATAAGTAAAGCTATTAAACTACTTTTACAAAAAAAAGAACCGAAGTATTTTACACAGCTTGTAAAATATGTAGAGAGAGAAGAGAAGTAGCTTGATGAGGCACTTCGTATTCTTGAATGATCTTCATTGTATAGACTTCCTTTGAGGTACACATTATGAGACAATAGACCTTATATCCAATGAAGATTTGACATCTACTCAAAGCTGTTAGGATGAGTTGAAAAAATACTTAGTCTTTGTTAGTATGTGAGTATCTTGGTTGCCTGATTTTCCATTTTGATACATATGATGAGCACTTATTTTGCTTAGACGGTCCTTTTAAAGTTGTTTGATTGGATAAATAGTCCGCTTCAAATCCGAACGACAATAAGATATTATGAAAGCACGAGCTTTGGTTTTTAGCTTGTATTTACTATCTTCATGTAGGGTGTCTAACTTGAGTCTAAGCATCTAAGTTATTTAAACCTTCAGACAACTACTTAAGATTTCTTACTCTTTGGCTTGTATTTTCTTGTAAATATGCTTTAGATAACCTTGAAACATTAGTACATTAAATAGTGTAATATTTTTATCATAATCAAAACTTTTGAGGGTCCTAAGTATAACATCCTTAATTTTTAAAAATAATTTCCAATAAATCAAGTAAATTTTTCGCAAATAATTTAAATTTCCAAACAGGTATCGGATTCAGCATTAAAAATGCCGGTTATACATCAATCCGACCGACCCATTTAAAATACAAATAAATACAAATAAACTTTACACAAATAATTCCAGGATTAAAACGAAATCTGAATTAAATAATATTATTATCACTTTACAAAAGCCGACCGGCCACTTTATAATACAAATAAAATACAACACTCGGTAATCACAAGAGCCGGCCAAGGCTTCTACCCAAATAACTATGTACACTATGTATTGTGCATACTAATACATAATGCTCCAGTCGGTCGAGTGACTTCAAGTGCCATCACTGTGTCCTCTATCCATTGTAAAAATGATAAGTAGGGGGTGAGCATAAACATATCAAATAATAGTTATTGAATTGGATTAAAAGTCCAATCCATAACTATGCAAATAACACAAACCGAGCCATATAACACAATACGAACAACATTTTCTATTAATAACACATAGGTCAGTGCATACACACAAAATTAGTGCATACACATGCTCAATCAAATGGATCCATTAAGTCTTTTAATTTTGTGTTGCAACACTGGCTCCCTGAGCCATAATTCAGCCCTCAGCTGATCCGGCCGTTTTACAGGTATCAAACCGCTCTACGCCCATAATGTAACACCGAGTACCACTCCCAGTGATAGCGGTAACTCTACTCAGTGCTACGAGCCAAAACCCCAAGCCCCGCTCAAGAGGTTGCCTTGAGTCCCACCCAAGGTCTTTTTATGAAAATCACATCATATTTCATAATCATTCATCACACAAGTATCACATACTGATCGATATGCATCCCATGCATTTATATTCATCATGAAAAATTCATGAATAACAGTCATATACTCATCATCAATCTCATATCAATATCAATAATATGAATGGAATATATGAAAACATGAAGCGTCATATAATCAGGGTCTCAATAATAATTATGCACACAACATATATACATCATAATAATATCACCCCACATCCATTCATAAACTATCTATTTGAAATGTACGCTCCCCTACCTGGAATAAAGAGTTCTTGCAGCTCTTAAAGCCATATCTAATTCACAGCTTGTAAATTCCGACTAGAATTTCAGCTTCGTGCTAGTTCAGAGATTTCTTCGTAAAGAGAAGAAATGAAGTTTGATTTCCTTATTCGTTAATGGCTTTTAGCAAGAGTTGGAGGAGAAAGATTGTAGATGATATTTTTCACTTTCCAAAAGTCTCTAATTGATCTAATAGTAGTTGATATTTATATTGTTCATGCAAAAGAGACGTGAACAATAAAAAGATATCTGCTGTACGTTTCCTCAGATGATGAATAAGGAATAAGCATTTAATGAAAAGGAACAACACATCATAAAGGGTCCCATTTTAGAAAAATATTAGAAGAAGAATCTGCTGGAAGCTAGCAGAATAGAGTGACGTGGAAAGTATTCATAATTAAAATAATCAATAATTCCGACTCGGTTTCGTTTTGGGCACATCCTTTCCGAGTAAGCCTCTGTCCGCTCAGAATTCCTTCATTCGGAGGAAAGGTTCCATCCCATGGAACACTCAGCTTTCACTCCTTGGAAATGTCCTACACAGTAACATCTCATTCAGACATACTTGGGTATATTTATGTCCGAGTCAATCTTTTGCTTACATCACTCGGAAATCTTCCATCTAAAAATCACTCGGATTTTGAAGTCAACTCTCTCTCGGAAGTCTTTCCACTCGAACGAATCACTCGGGGTCAAGGACAATTACGAAGACAAACCCGAGCACAAGCTTTTGGTCATTATTAAATATCGACCCGAGCATAAATTTAACGAAGTTCACCACTCGGTAATTCACCACTCGGATATTTACTTTCCTCGGAAATTGTTCACTCGAAACTATTCATTTAGAAACACACTTATTCGGTATATTCTATTCGGTGCCACATCATTCAGAAATTAATAATTTCTCACTTTAACACCTTTCCATTTGGAATAGTCTCACTCGGTATCATTCCACTCGGAAATGTCGTGCTCGGAGACATTTCACTTGGGAAAATCTCAATTCGGAGATACTCCACTCGGTCATTTCTCAAAATCCATCCTGAGAAATACTTATTCAATTTCAACGTTTTTCCCCACTCAGGAGTGCTTCTCTCGGAAACGTTTCATTCGGAAATATTTCACTCAGATTTTCCTTATTCAAAAGTGTCTCATTCGGACATCGTTTACTTTACTTAGAAATAAGTCGCTTAATGATGTTTCACTCGGAAACATCTTAACTTCTTTTGGAAATGGCTTCCTTGGTCTTACTTCACCCGGTATCACACCATTTTCACTCGGAATATCATATTTCAAACGGTATTCACTCGGAATTTCATTCAGAATTTCTTCATTAATCCTTAATGAATGAATTTTCAAAAAATTACAAATTTTGGGATGTTACACTAAGAACCTTAGATGTTTTTTCAAGACTTATCATTGTTAAAAACTAAGCACGGTGAAGCGGACTGCAACATGCGATAACATTGCCCTTAAAAGTTTACTCGCTTAAGACAATACCCCCTAGGATACAACAGCCTCTTCTAGCACAAATCACGAACAGAACTAGCAAGAGAGAAAAGTAACCTAGTAGAGAGAGAAGAGAGTAACGATACAAGAGATATATCTTTAGGGTTCAACAACATTTAGTATTTATGGAACCTTAATCTGATAGATAATAAGTAATTTAAAATAATATAATTAATAAGGTTAAGGATAATATAATAAAATAATAAACAGGTTAAAGGTATTATCGGAGAAAAGAATCAAGTTATGTAACCTTCAAGTAGAACCATGTAAATTTCTTCCTTTAAACCACCATTTAAAAAGGCGATGTTTACATCCATTTGATAAATAACTAGATTATGAATATATGCTAAAGTGATCAAAACTCTTATAGAAGAAATCCTCGTTATAGGAGCAAAGGTGTCAAAGTAATCTATATTTTCTTTTTGTGTAAAACTTTTTGCTACTAAATAGGCTTTATACTTTTCAATAGAACCATTAGGTAAAAATTTTCTTTTAATAATCCATTTGTAATCAATGGGATTGGTTCTCAGAGGTAAATCAACTAATGTCCAAGCGTTAGATTTTAAATCAAATCTAGTTCATTTTGAATTCACTACAACAAAATTGGTTTTTAGCGGCCTTATTTTGGCATTTTTCAACGGTTTAAACCTCCGCTAAATGCTCCACCGCTAGGAAATTAATGGCGGTTTTTTTTCAACTATTAGGATAACCTCAGTAATAAGTTATAACTACAGGGGAAACTGTCATGATGAAGTTATCAGCAGTTACAACTGCCGCTAAAAGTTTCAATTCTTTTAAAAAAAAGAAAACTAGATTTTCCTTAATTATAAAAAATTATCTTTTATATCCATTAATTTTTTAACGCAACAATTACATATTAATATTTCATATATTAGTGTCTTAGATATTAATCTATATAAAAATAAATTTTAATATACAAATTAATTTGATTATCAATATATAAATAGGATAAACTAAAATTTTAAAAATATAATTACAAGATCAATATACTTAATAGCAATTATATTAATATACTAGCGATGTGTGTGTGTGTCTATATATATATATATATATATATATATATATATATATATATATATATATATATTCTTTCATTCTCTGCATTTAAACTCCTCTCAACTCAATTTGCTTTCACTGGTGGCTATTCACTAAGGACATACTGTGCATATTAACTCCTCGTCATGCATAGTAACAACATTGCATGCAAGGTTGCTGTCTGTAAGAGCAAATCTTGACCTCAAAATATATAACAACTACTTCCATATTAAATGACATTGATAAAGCACCTAGTTTCTTCATGGATCATTTGCGAAAAGCCAGAATTGGTCTATTGAAACCAGTCTTGCTACCTGTCAAACCTGAAGTGATATCTTCCACTGTTCGAAATCCAATCTGCCATAAGTTAAACATCAACCATCAGAATCTGATTAAATTCATCAACAAATAGGCAATGCAATAGGAATGGCAGTTATCTTGTATTCCACAAGAAGTATTCAATATAGTCTTCTCATAAATTAATCAAAAATTATTGGAATAGCGAATTCGTTGGAGATGAAAGGTGAGGAAGAGTTGACAATCTTATATTGATATAGGATTATAATTAAATTTGTAACTAAATTAATTAGTTATAATGTAATGCCAACAAGGCAATAAACTTAAGAATTTAATTATATATTGACCATGTAAAGTTTTAACACGTATAGCTAATCATGAATCAATATATTTTATATTAATTATAATTTAATTAAAAATTATATATCTTAAACGTATTTTGATTAGTTGAGTATATAATCTTTACATTGATTTCAATGAATATATTAAAATTATAAACTATTATTTAAACTGTATTTTAGGCAGCCTGAATTTTTTTAGGCATGAATTTCCATCACCTAAGTAAGATAGCAAAAATAATTTGGTGGCTTGCCAAAGTTTCAATATAATTAGTAAACAGGCGGTAGGTAAAATGAGGTTCTTAAGCAAGATTAGTAATAACTATTAATGAGTTATAATTTAATTAACACCGACGTAGATTAAGATTGAAGCAATAAATCTCGATCAGTTTAATTTTTATCATAAACACATTTGTAAGCTTTCAATAGTATGAAAGTAAAGGTTTATACTTGCAGAACCCCTCGAAATATGAAACTGAAAATCAAAGAAATGAAAGCAACCAAATTATTACCTCCGAGACATTATGATTGCTTTCATATGATTTCCATGGTTGAGGTTCCAGCACAAAAATACCACCTGCTAAGATGAAATAATGTGTTTTTACACGTACAATAAAACATATTTAGAGAATCAAAACTAATACTATATTTTTGTATTTGTATATTATTAGAAAATTAAGAAATAAATAATATTTTTAAACTAAAAAAATCTTTAAATTGTTTATAACTCAATTAACTCAGATCACATAATTGGTAAAATTATGCATTACATTCAAAGTTTACTACTTTCCCCAATTTATTTTAGGAATTAATGCAAATTGCTTACGTATATATAAATAAGCATGTACATGTTAAATTTGGTGACAATTTCCTTTTAAAGGTAACAAAATTAATATAAACCAAACATGTAATCATTTTAAAGAGACAAAAAAAAAACAGGTTTTAGTTCAGATATTTTTAAAAAGGGAAAAAAAGACTCAACAAAATACAAATAGTTAAGAAAATAATATTTGTGCACATATTATAGTAGAAGAATACAAATCATCATTACTGTTCAGCCTGACAAGTGGAGTAGAAACATATTAGTATTGGAGAAGGCTTTTGTTTTCATATGCTGCAATTGATCATATTTTATAAGCCAATTTTAATTTTAAATATTTTTTATTTCACATTGAGTATGATACCTTTTTTAGAATAGATCATGTACAGCCATATTTTAAACTGATGCTTTTCTCGCCATGAACCACTTCTCTCACTAGATAGGTCCCAATATTTAATGCCTTTTTACCTTTGCAAATTGAAACACTTTCATCATCGGTAGTCAAGATTTCCAAGAGTAGCGAAAGAACAGAAGAAAAAAAAAAAAAGGATGATGGAAAGAGATAATTACTGGTCGGAGCAGTTTCCAAATCTCTGCAAATAAAGTAATTAAGTCAAGCCATACTTGAGAAATTCTTTCCTCCTGCAACTTAATTACTGAAAATGCAAGGAAACTGTTCTTATGCTTAAAAATACAACTTCAATAAACTCTGTTCATTGAAAGAAAAAACATGAAGAAAACCAATTTGTGAAGGAAGGGATAGTTATGTAGCTCAAGAGCTAGAAAACCCCATAATCTGAATTTTTAATATCCATAAAAGATGCTTCTAATCAACGACAGACCTAAATAAAGGGCACTAGTATATTAAAATCATTAGCCTAATGACACTAGCTTACAATTAAACCAGGGTCTTGATGGATCTAGATCTAGAGTGCAGTATTATGAATCTATGAATCTCAGATTCAGCACAACGTTAAAGTTGAATCCCTACATTGTGCAATACAAATCAATCAAATTTAAATTATTTAATGCATGCTGTGATATAACTGATAAGTAAAAATGGAATTTGTTTCCTCCTAATTTAAGCTTATATCATTTGAACATAAACTTAAGATTTTTGTTGTGCATAATCATGTTCTTAAAAACCTATATCATGACTCTCACTATTCATGCCCTCAACCTAGCACAGGAAAAATAGACATGGTGTGAGAACCAAGAATAGACCATGTCACCAATGATAAAGAAAATTACAGCTGGAATTTACCACTAAATTGATATAATTTTACAAATTTGAAAATCGTTGCCACCAGCAAAAGAACAAGCTTATTTGTACAAAAAACCATCAGTTTACAAAATAGTTATATAACACATGGAAGGCGATGATGCAATTGAAAAGCTTAATTTTATATTTTGCACCACCAATATTATGTTATATATACTGTTACAAATCCTGTAGAAAACAATCAGCTCACCCGTGAGAGCAAAGAGCAGATTCCAGATCCCATAGCTTGCAAGAAATCAACAGCTTGACAGATAGCAACCTTCAAGCGCTCAATCTTTACCTGTAGAAGGAAAAACATAGTAATTAAATTATTCTCTCCTCTGTTATCAAACAGAAAGTATCCTACTACCACACGTACCATTGCTCGTCCAGTTACAGGAAGACGAAGAGTGCTCGCCTGCAAGTCTTCCACAGCCCCAGATACAACATCAATATGATCTCTTTCAAGTACAGCCCAATCGTTAAGGCAGGTCATCTGCTTCAGTAAATGTAAAAGGCCAACATTAAAAAGAATAAGATTATCACTTAACTGTTGAAAGTGGAAAAGAAAATAAAGAAAGCGAAAATAGCATCACATGCTCATTGCAAGTGAAATTAGAACCTCAACTTTGCAAAAGGCTCACACAATACCAATATCTAGTTCACAATGTTAGCCCGCATAAAACTATATGAGATGCACTATCCATACTCCTTCTAAAACTGTAAGTTAAACAAACAGAATAAAAGGCTTCCATTTCACTAAAAACGAACTATAACATGAATAACCTATAAATAGAAACTATACTGTAAAGGAAAAATAACTTTTCAATATATACGGGTTCTTATTAGCATCATCTATTAACTCATGAATAACTATCTCATGTAAACTTATTCTTAAAGGAAAAAAGAACAAACAAAGAAAGAAAATCTACAATGTTAAATCAACGATAAAAGCTGGCATATAAATAATATATTCCCAAAAAAAGAAACATCACTTGATCATCCAAAACAGGATTCAGCTTAAGTTCGAGCTTCAGTTGGTTGAGATTGATCCTCTTCCTAATAACAGATTCCCAAAGGGACAAAGTAGTAATCCACACATTATATAAAGTTCTCTGCACCATTGAATAAGTATTTTGTAAAAGCAATTTAGGATAAAGTATTTGATACATGCCATCATATACAAGAGAGAAGAATCACATTAAAAGAGAGCAAACAGATTGCCAAAGATAGTCAGTCAGTAATACCTCCACAATTGCATTTTGGATATAAAGTACATTCTTGACTCTTGCATTGGCAAACCTCCATTGCAAGTATCTGTTGTGGAGAAGACGCAATTGATGAGAATCTTCTAAGTAGGTTGCAGCACCCTTTTTCCCTCTTTTAATATCAGCAACAAAGCTGAGCACTGAAGTTGAATTAGGGGGCTGAAAGGGTGAATTGTTTGGCCTAATCCGCAATGGACTAACCCCCTAGATGGAGGAGTTGACGGTCTTGATCTTGGAGATGGACTCACCTCTGGAGGAAGGTAACACTGAGGTCCTAACTAGAAAGAGATTGGGCATCCATTGTAACAAATAGAAAGAAAACCCAACCCCACGAAATAAGTTCACAAACATCTCGTCGAAACCCACCGGATCAAAATTTTTAGGGTAAGGATCCGAGGATGATCACAACCAAAAACCCATCACACGGGCCAAAAAAGAAAATTCCTAATTCATGCCTGGGTTTATTTACAAATGTAGAGGGAGTGGAAGGGGAAAATAAAAACAAAATCAAAAACAAGGGATGAGGAGGTCACCGTTACTTCGGAGACCGAACTCCTCTTCGGTTTGTTTGAGGAGGGCATGGAAGATGGGGAGGTTAAGGTAGTCTACGGGGATGGCAAAATGGTGTCGTTCGGGTCCGATGTAGACGAAGATGAAGCCGTTGGGAGGGCAGTTGCGGCGGTGGCGGAGGCTCATGATCGAGTGGGTTACAGAGAGGGAAACGGAAGAGGATTGCTTGTAGTGATTGCCCATTTTCTGGTAAATGCCCATTTTCTAGTAGTGATTGCTTCTTTCTTATAATAAAAAATACAGTGGAAGGAAGAAATAGCATAAGAGAAGGTTAAAGGATTTTTTCTACAAGATACTAATAAAAAAGACATTTACAAAAGAAGTTTCTTTTCGTTGTCTCTTACTCCTTCTTAAATGTGTTTTTTCAATGGCAACAAGTGTAACATCTAAAAATTTAGAAAATAAACTATTTGATGATCACAATGAACTATTTGGTGCTCAAAACGTATGAGAAAAGTAATTAAGTATTAGTTGGGAATTATTGGTAAATTAAAATTTAATGAAACAGACGATTTAACTGAGGGTGTAGGACCTATTAAGCCAAATTAGATATTTGAAGGGTCTAGAATAATAAGATAAATATTATGATTATAGTGATATGATTAAAATAATTTTTGATGTTGAAGAGATATTTACTTGGACACAACATATGTTAGCAAACAGTGAAATTACAAGCGGAAATGAATTAAAAGAAAATGTAAATTCCCTTTTTCTCTCTTCTAATTGTCTTGCACTTTTTCTCTCTGTCTTTACTCTTTCATCCAATGGTTAATGGGCTTTTGTGGACTTTTGGACAAAGGCAAAAAGGTGGCACTTAAACCATTGGGTAAAACCCGATTTTACTCTCTTTTCTCTTTCCTTCTCCCTCATTTTCGATGCTTACTCTCCCTTTCCATTCTCCATTGCATTTCTCCATTGCATTTTACTCTCATTTCTTTCCTTCTCTTTGCACAAAAACCGTCCACCATCTCCCTAAACCATTTTCACTCAAAAGCAAGTGGATTTCTTGGTTTCATGTGACATTGTTCACACTTTGGAGCAGGTTTTGGGTGGTTGCATCTCCTTCTTCCTTATTTTTATTTTCTCTTTGAGTTTGGTGAGAGGTAATAACTCATGACATTTAATGGCTTTCCTATGGTGTTTTGAGGTTGTTGGAGCTTAATAATAGAGGTTTAGGTGTTATTATGACAAGATATGCATGTGGAACAACGGAACCTTAGGTTAGAAGACTTGAACATGTGGTTTTTGGTGGTGGCTATATGTTATACAAATTTTTGGCATGATAGATATTTAAAATGGTGCTAGAAAATCATAAAATTTGGAATTTATGGCTTTTGGAAAAATTGGTGAAGTTAAGGATTTATTTTTCATGAGAATGATTTAAGTGTATGAAATGAGTTTTGGTGTGATTTGGTATTAACTATTGGTTAATAGGAGTTGATGTAACCTTAACTTCACTTTAGGGAGAGGATTGGATCTAATAATGCTTTCTTCTCTTTAACTTGGACTCGTTGAAGCCTCTTGAACCATGAATGCAATTCAAAAGCTTCGATGATAAAACAGAAACCAAAACTAAAAAGCTAGGGGAAGATGATGGACTCTAACTATTTAAAGGAAAGGAAGAGGTGAAGGGTGGAAGGATGGATGGAAAAGGAAGGAAAATATGGAATGAAAGGGAATTTAGGACACCACCTTGGGGGGATAAGTCCTCACTCGCCACTCAAAGGATGAAAACCTAGAGATGAGAGCTTGAAGAAGGCTAAATCACTCTTTAGTCTAAGGGAGGAAGTATGCATACACTCCTCACAAAAATATGCTTTGATTCAAATTCAAAGGTAATGAATACAAGTGAAGGCAAGCCTTATATAGGCCATGAGTAGTTTCAGCTATGCCATATTAAATGGGCTTCTAACAAGCTCTTAGGTCCAATTAGCTCAAAATAGGGAAAGATGACCAAATACAAGGCCTAAAATGATGTACAAGGCCCAAAAGTGACTCATTGACCATATAAGACCCAAATTCTAACCTTAAGATGAATAAAACCCTATTTTACATTTAAAATCCTATTTCTCTAAAATATTACAACTAAAGAGTGCATAGGTCTTCAAGTGCTCCTCCTTGGGCTTAGGCCCATACAAAGTGGTAAGAAAGACAGCTAGGGTTTGTTGGGTAATGTTCTTAGCCTTTTTAGTCTTTATGTAACATCCCGGATTTTTTTTAAAGGAAATAAATTTATTGGAAGAGGATAATTAATTATTTATGGATGAATAATTATGGGAGAATTTATTAGACATTAGAGATGAATTATCGGTAAATTAAAATTTACCGGAACCGGGTGATTTAACGGATAATATGGGACCTACTAAGTGGAAATAAATATTTGATGGGTCTTGAGTGTTTAGAAAATTATTTGTGCATTATTTAATGTCCTAATATATTAGAAATAATTGAATTAAGATTTTTGGGACTATGGGTGATTTATGCAGACTGGATAAGCTGAAAATTTTACCCAATTAGAATATGAGTGTCGGACCAAGTATCTCTGAATGAGATGTCGTTGGTCAGGGCTGTTAAGAATATTATTGGGAGTCCGAATCTATATTCGGAATAATTTTTGGATTTTGTATTGAGCCCGAACAGAGAACCTGTTGGTTATAAAGCGGAGAAGCATTTATGAAGGGTTAAGTTAAAAACAAAATCTCCTCCACTTCTCTTCACTTCCCGTCAGCTTCTTTCTCCCTCTCCCTTCTTCACTTCCTTCATCTTCTTTCTCCTCTCTTCTTGCCCAAACCGTGCCCCTTTTCCATGGCCATTTTCACCCAAAATCAAGAGGATTCCTTGGGTTTATGAAGCTTGTAATGGACATAGAGGCAAAGCTTGGCTCATCTCCTCTTCTCTCCCTCTCATTTTCGTCACCCATCCTTCCTCTCTTGGAAGGTTACTTGTTTCTTGGCTTGGGGTAAGTTCCTCACCATTTTTGTTGAGCTTATACCATTGGTTATGAGTTTATTTGTTAGGAGAGTGTAAAATATGTATGGGTTATGAATTAGAAGCCATTTTTGTGTTAAACCCTAAGGTGGGGTGTGATTTATATGTGTTTTTGGATGGGTATGAAGGGGTACACGAAAATATGGTGTTTAGAAATGGAAGATGATGGTTGTTAGTGGTGATTGCTTGATTTTAATGAAACCCTAACCCTAGGATTTGGGGGAAATTAGTAATAATGCCATGAAAAAGGATTTTTAGTGAAAACCCATGATAATATGTGTGTGGGTGTTGTTAATGATGGAGATTGGTGGTTATTAGAAATGGTTATTGAGTTTTGATGAAAACCCTAAGTATGATAAATTGGGGGTCTTAGCTAAATAGGTGATTTTGATGATTATTGATGTCTTAAGAATGATTTTATATGAGGAGATGAATGTTTGAAGCATTGGTGTTGATTAATTAGGTTGGAAGAATTAAATTGGATTGTTGATGTTTATGATGATGTTAAAAATGGTTGCAAGCCATTGATAATGGATTAAGAAAATAGATACTTGAGTTGATGAATAAGTAGGCCTTGATATATGCCATGTTTATAGTGAAATGATATGAATGGCAAATTGTTGGCTATTGATGATAATATATGTGTATATATGATGATGAATAACCCAAGAGAGATTGAAATGTGTACATGTTAATGAACCATCCTTGAGGGGATGAAGTATATGTTTTGTGAATTGAGAATTTATGTGGATGATTGGCATTGAATGTGATGGTATTGGTGATAAGTTTGAGGTTTATGCATAATTGAGGAACTCATAGAGTCAAATAGAGTTTTATGTGATTTTGATGACTTAGGTTAGTCCCATTAGCCCATATATGTAGTTTATGACTTGTAGGAATTGGAATGGGCAAATTTTAATGAGAATAGGCCCTTGAGTTGCATAAAAGTGCCTCTAAATGGGTAAAACGCAATTGTGCGCATAAGTCTCTCAATTTTGAGAATTTTTAAGTGAGGCTAGTGGCTACGCGTCACAAATGATGTATATTTATTGGGGTTAAAATTTTGTGGCATTTGGAGTTCATATGAGAAAGTTAGGAGGATAAGAAGTTGAAATTTTGGTGTTGTTCTGCATAAAAACAGCAGCAGGGCTGTCTTGAATCGATTCAAGACCCTTTGAATCGATTCAAGAGGTGCTGTTTTCACTATTTTGGGCTCCAGGGGCGTTTGAATCGATTCATACAAGTTTGAATCGATTCAAGGCCCTCTGTTTGTCAAAATTTGAGATTTTGGGACGCTCGAATCGATTCACACGAGTCTGAATCGATTCAGAGCCCTGTTATGGCCATTGTTGTGCTGTTTTTCCAACTGGTCTGTTTTCTTTGCTATTTTTGGCCCGTTTGGGCATCTTAATGACATTTTTGGCCTCTGAGTTCTTCACAAAAGTTGTAGATAATTATGTTACGGAGGTGTGAGAATTGGTTTCACATTAATTGGAGTTTTCTAACTCTCATTAGGTGAAAAATACCGAACCTATTACGTTGAAAAAATTCAAGTTTAAGGGGGTTTTAAACCCAACTTTTTATAGTGGCCAAATTGGGACTAATAGGTGATATTTGTGACATGTCCCACTATTTTTAAGACTAAAAGTAAGCTTTCCTCATGTCTTAATGTTGAAATTATCATGGGCTCATTGTTGCCCAAAATCCCTTTTAGTATGGAAAAACAAGAAAATTCACTAAGGGTATATGCGTGGTTTGTCTTAGAGGTGATTGGGGAATGACTTAAGGCCATGGAAAGCTATGTATATGTCTATGCTATGTTACAGAAACATGTATGCTTCCCCTCTATTGATATATTATGAATCTTGATGAGAAGTAAATGATGTGGGATGTAGTTAGCCTTTAAGATCTAGAGGATCAAATGGCTTTGGGAAAGGAATTCCCGAAGCCTAACACAATTGCATAAGTTGATGTTTAACAAGTCTAGGACTTGGGGTTAAGCTTTACGATAAGCTAACAAATGTTTAGAGTTATGATGGTTATTGATTATGTGTATGTATATGTATGGTATGTAGATTGTATTTCGGGTGATGCAATGGAGCATTTGGAGCGTTGGGATGGTTCGGCTCTTCCCTCAAGGTAGGAGAGGAGTTAACATTCAAATTGTATGAGTAAATCGAATAGTGATTGTTGTATGTGATGAATACTCATGCTTGCCTTGCCATGTATATGTATTGAATTAATTGAAATGGCAAATTGATAATTATTGAGAATTATTATGATGCTTTTATGATGGGTGCAAGAAATTGACTTGCATGTGTGTGAGGCAAATATGATTGTAGATACATATATATGTAATTTGTAATACTGTGTTGCCACATGTGTGGATTAATATTATGTTTATTGCTATGCCTCTGATATCCATGTGTAGATTACTATGAATGATGTTTGCGGCCATTGAGTGCCAATTATATGAATGACATGCCTTGAGGGGCCCGTATGTAATTATATGATTATTGTAATGCCGTTATGGTTGATTGCAAGTGTTGACTTGCGTATATGGTGTGAAATATATATATGAAAAATGTTGAGATGGAAATGCCACATTAAAACTTGAAATTAATGACTAAAGCCAATAAAGATAAAATCCACTATGGTGTATATGGTGGTGTTGGTGATTATGATGATGGAGATTGATGAGTGGCATTTAGGATGCACAGGGTGAGCTTGCATTTGATTTGCATTGCATCGCATCCATGGCATATCATAGCTGTCTATGTGGAATATTAGGGGGTTCCACTAGGCGGGCCCAGTGGGAGGGCGGCTCAGTGCACGAGCGTATTGTGATTTTCCCCTGTGACTCGATGTATGAGTCACGAAGCTGTCCATAGTTTGGTGACGAGGCACCCTATGTGGCGGGCCCAGTGGGCGGGCGGCTCTATGGTGAGCGAGTTTACCTCGGTGTCCGACGGGACACGGCTCTCTCGATGTGTGTTCGGGAGGGGCCCGTAGCACTTGTGGTATTTGAGGCCACGATGTTGATCCGCAAGTCACAGGGTGACTAGTGCTACAGATGGGCGATAGCGGTTTGGTACCAGTAAAATAATGAGTATGTAAGCATGCATGAATTGAGATATATGTGTACACAATTTTTTCTACTGCAGTAGGGGCATAGTAGCACACCTATGCTTGTCCCACAATTGAATTGATATGGTATTTTTCCCACAGTCGGATCCGCATTATTTGATAAGAAATTCTTGTGCATATGCATTAGCCATAAGAGCATTTGCATATAGCATGGAGATATGCCATAATATGATGACGATTGATGATGATTGAGATGATGAGATGGTATTGATGAGAAGGGTAATTTAATATACCGAAGGACCACATAAAGGTAATAAATAATATGAATAAATGAAATGATGTGAATATGACGATATATATATGTTGTGGCCCAATGTTTGAAGGGCGTGATTGTTATAATTGATGATGATGATGTCAGCCCTTGGTGGCTCTAATGAAGGGCCAGAATGGTCCATGTTGACAATGTGATGGCCCATGGTGGTGGTATATGATTGTGTATATGTTGTGCTTGATTATGATATGAATTGTGATTCATGAGGCTTGTAGGCCTATTATAATAATAAGATGATATATGAATGATGATTTGATGATTTGATAGCAAAGCACACATGACGTTGTATGCATATACACATGATCACAATATATATATATTATTCGTCATTTTGAATGTTTAACTCACTCTCCCATGTGGTCCCCTTTTTAGCATTGTGATGCAGGTTGCCATGGGATGAGTTCGGATTTAAAGATCAAACTTTGGTGAAGGTAAATAGTGGTAGAGGAAGTGCCTTGGCCGGCATCATTCATGGATTCTTATGTATTGAATAAATGGTATATGAAGATATAGATGATTTAGGGATTTTGAATATGTATGAGACAATCCTTTGAATTGATGGATGATGAATATATATGTATATATGCAGAATATAAGAGAGGGTTTGATGTGTATTAGAGGGATTGAAATTGAATGATGTTCATTGATGAATGAGATAGTCGAGAGAAGATTCCCAGATGTATATAAATGTATTTATGTATATATATATATATAGTTATATCTTAGGCATTGTATGCTTATATAATTATGTAAAATGATGATGGTTGTCTATTAGGCTATGATGTGCCATTGCGTGCTTTGCCGAGCCTTTTCTCATATCGTCATATATGGGACTAGGCGTGTGCCCGGTATACATATTCTTCCGCTATAAACTCTATTATTTTGTATACCATTATGGGTAAATTATCTATCGATCCAGCTTTAGGTTATATAATCTCACTCTTTAGTTTTCTGGGATTTGGGTCTTGGTGTGATCATGGTGGTGTCTTGGAAATGCTTTCAAACGCGAAAAATTTACTCGTATTTTTATTAATTATGACGATCACATCGGGATTCGAGTACAAAAAACCAGGGGGTGTTTTACTTTACCCTTATTAAAGGACCTCTGTAAACCTCTAAACCCTTGTCTAGGGGTTATGATGACATCTTCCTTGGCTCTGTTCTCATCATGTGGTATCAAGAGTCAAGGTGCATGTTTTCCATTTTTTCTTCTTAAAATCATCTTTGTAATTGAGCTGTGTTATTGGAATTTCACATTTGATCTTCTTGTTCTTAGTTTCATACCTTTCTTTGTTGAAAAATTTCAAGAAAATACAAAAAGATGCATAATCTTGCCTTTCTTTTGAGTTTCTTTCATTAATCCTCTTGCATATTGTTTGAGTCTTTTAATTTTTAGAATTGTATGTGTTTTGTATTACTTTAGTTTCTTGAGTTTGTGTAACATCCCAGATTTTTAAATAATTATAAAATTTAGATTAAGGTTATGGATTGATGGAATTAATGGTTAATTAAGGATTAATTGCCAATTAGGCAAATTATTGAATGATGATAATAATAATATTAATAATACAAGAATGAATCATGTGCCTTGGAAGCTGGTGGGCCCGGTTCTCTCTTCATTTCTCTCTCTTTATGCACGCTGGTGGTAGGTGGTGCCTTAGGAGTTTTGGTTTCCTTTCTCTCCCTTGTCCACGTTGGATGGGAGTAATCATTGCTAGGGAAATGGCATTAAATGCTGATGGACTTGCATTAAATGAGGATGGGATGTTGAGATGATGAGAGTGGGACGCTGTTGGGGGCTGAGATGATAGGGCTTCAGCTCCATGTTTTCTCCTCATTTTCCTTCATTTTTCTCCTTGGTGGCTTTTTGGAGGAGAGAGATGCTCCTCCTTCTCTCTAGAATTCATGGAGCTTCTGCTTCATCTTCTTGCCTCCTCCTTATCTTCATCTTCCTCCACTCAACGCTGTGTTGAGTTCGAGTGGAGCTGCATGGTGATGGTGAAACAGCTTATGGCTGTGTGTGTAAGCTGGGTTGCGCCTTGCTGTTTTGGTGCTTTTTCCTTTTCTTTTCGTTCCTCCATATGATGGGTTGTATGAGGCTCAGTTCGGAGAGCCTGCAGCAGCTGGGTGTGTGTGCATGCCTCGGTTTGTGGATGCATGATGGTTCACAGATGACGAGGTTGAGCTACTCTTATGAGGATGAAGACATGCATGATGCATGAAGGCATGGTGGTCCTCCACTGTTGGTGAGGACTGACTCTTGATGCTGTTCTTGTGATGGATACAGCGTTGGAGTTCTTCACTGAGCTGGGTGAAGACTGAGTTGAGTCTTGATGACTCTTTCCAGTGTTGAAAGCCAAGCAGGGTGCTGCTGTGGCTAGACCGAGTGGTCCTGTGACTCCTGGAAGCTTCATCCAGGTAAGGGGAGCTATTGCATCTTAAGTGTATAGTTTATGGACGGACTTCCGGGTGACTTCATTGCATTGTGTTATGTTTTGTTGGATGTTGTATGTTGTTAAGTTGAACCCGGATTGTTGTTTGTTATTTAAATGGTGCATGATTATCCGTCTAAGAGATGCATGATGTTATTGTGATGATGATTATATTATGATGCTTGAGATGCATGTATGTTGATATGGAGTGCATGTGTGATCCTCTATTTGTCCCTGGATGTGTTGTACATTTGAATGCATATGAATGTTATTGATGCATATGTGTATGCTGAATACATGAATGGGGACTGTTATGATGGATGCTGAGTGGGCTTTATAGAGGAAGGCACGAAATGCTTACTGTAAAGGATAAATCCGAGTGAATATAGGATAATCCGAGTGAATGGCATAGTGATTGCCGAGTGAATGGCATAATGATTGCCGAGTGAACGACATAGTGATTGCCGGGTGGATGGCATAGGATTGCCGAGTGGATGTGGTATAAGCCGAGTCACCTGATTGTTGTTGAATTGCCGAGTGCACATGATGTTGAACGCAGATTTCCGAGTGGGCAATCGAATGAATATGAGTTGAATTTATATGCATACGTGTTATTGAGTTATTGAATATGAACACCTTGCGGGGTGCTACAAGGGTGTAATCCCGAGTGAAGAGGACGGGGTCCTAATGTTGAATATGATGAAAGACCCGGGTTGGACTCGGGCAGTGCCTGGGGCACTAAGCGTGAAATGAGACGCTTGATGAAATACCGAGTGCATTGGCGTGGAACGCCGAGTGAATAAAATCGTATGCATCCGATTCGCCACTGGAATGCGTTGGACTCCTATACCGATCGGCAATCAGATGACCACATATGGTGAATATGGCTAAGTCCTGGAGCTGGGCTCGGGTAGACTCCTTGAGCATGGCTCGGAGTATGAATAATGTTGATATAGTCTCGGGGTTGAGTGAAATCCGAGTAAGTCAGTATACTTGTACTGAGTAAATTGAGCTTTATAGCTGAGTGAAATGGGTGAAATCCCGATCGGAAGATGCTTGTGATTGTTCATGTTGAATGGCGGTGTTTATATGCTGATTGATGTTGTGTGCTATGGCATGTTGTGGATTCTGCGATTAATCCGAGCCAATATCTGTCATTTAATATGTAATGCTCACCCCTACACCATTTTTCAGTGTTTGCAGGTTGGTTTGGAATGTTATGATGGCCTTAAAACCCGAGTGATGGGTGTTTATGATAAGGCTGAGTATATAATATTACGTACCGAGTGTATACTGATGTATTAAAGCCTTGGCCGGCTCGTACTGCCTATATTGTATAATGGATACAATTCATTTGTATATGAATCCGAGTGCATATTTGTATACGTATAAATTTACTTGGAAATCGTGTATTTAAATTGGATAATGGGTCTTGGTGAATGAAAAATGATAAATTAACATTATCCGAGTGTATGCGCGTGTATATTCATATATGTTCTGTTAATAACATGGTTATGAATCGGTGGAAGAGTATGGCTGTTTGGCAGTCGGACTTGGAATTAGAGAATATATCTATACAAGGGATTTATGTTGATTTGATGCTTCCTACCGACTAGGAAATGATGATGTATGAATATCTCTAAGTTGATGAATCCTGAGTGGAATATATATGGCTTAGTTGCTTTTCCGAGTGAGTCTTATGTATGGGACTCCATATCCGAGTGTAACTTATGTGTGAACCTCTTACTGTGTGATAATGGCTCTTGAGGATTCCGAGTGAAGAATATATGGTGAACCCCGAGTGGGGAATGGTTTGTGTTTTCCGAGTGGAGCCCGAGTGAATCTCTTGAGGGAAGAATGGTTATACTAATTTAAATTAGGGATATATTCTAAGTATGGAATATATGTATTCTGAGTGTTAAGTGTGGAATGAGTCCGAGTGAGACTTGATTTAATGGTTTCCCGAGTGGTTGAGTATTTCATATGTCCAAGTGACTTAACTTGGTGAAATCCTCTGAGTGTTGAGCAGTTTGGATAATTCCGAGTGGAATTGTTTAGGGAAGTCATTTCCGAGTAATGGGTGTTAAGGTGTTCCCCGAGTGAGAGGTTTATGGAATCCGAGTGGAATAACCCGTATTTTCCCGAGTGGATCATGTGTGTACCTTAGTGGATAAATTGTGGAACTAAGTTATGAGGTGTATGTGCGTGGAGTCATTACCGAGCGATTGAAACCCCTGACTCTGAGTGATTGGTTGTCTCAGATTCCGAGTGAGATTATTATTATTTGCCGAGTGTGGCTTCTCGCTTCAACAAGTGTGTGATGTTGGAAGGCTTGGGGTCGGTTTCGCTTAAGCGAATGGTGGTTCGCCCGAGCGAGTTGCGCGGCCTCGCTCAAGCGGAGTCGGATCTCGCTTGAGCGAGTGGGCGCTGTATTGTGGGCTTCGCTCAGGCGCTGTTGTTTTTCCGCTGACTGCCTTTCTTGGTCGGCCTTTCATTGCCTTTGCCTTCCTTTCTTTTTCTCCTTGGCCGTGGGACCAGCTCTCATATCTTCATATATGGGAGTGTTTTTATTATGGATCCAGGTTATGCTTTAATTAATTCGCGAAATTTTCCCTCTAAAATCAGGGTGTCACAGTTTGCACCAATAGAGTTTCAGCCATAACTTGTTAAAAATTGAAATCCAAAGCCTTGTAATTCTAGAGCCATTTTAGGTCTTGTGTGGTTCACCTTTGGAGCTTTGTCTTGGTTTCTAGAGAATTGCTTGAATCTGTGACATAGTGTGTTGTTTTCTTACCATTAAAATTCATCTTTTTAATTGGCCCAAAGCTCCAAATCTTTGTGTAAGACCATCTCATTTTTAGGTGGTTTAAGTGTGCTCAATTTTAGGGTTGTTAGCTTCTTTCAATAGAATTTGCTTCTAGGGTTTATTTTACAATTTCTGTCCAGTATATTTAGGTAAACCATAATTCTAAATTGCATCTTGTTCTGGCATTAAAATTTGTCAAAAATAGCATAGCCTTTCATACCTAAAATTTTTGGAAAAAGGTGCATATGTTGTGTAAGTAAAAGAATGTGAAAATTGAATTTTGAGTGCATTGTGTTGCTTTCAGTGTTGGGGTTGTTCCAAGTGCAGAAAAATCAGTTTTACAAAAGGAAAAAGAAAGACAAAAAAGTGTGAAAAAAAGTGCAAAAGAAAAAGTTGAAGCCCTTATCAAAAAATTACAAATTCAAAAGGGCATTTTAGCAAAAAGTGAAAAAGAAGTGTGTTCCCTTGTAAGACAATTAAATGGCAAGGTTTTGGTTACTTTTGGAAGCCTAATCCTTTGCTGGAATTTTACATAATAAACATCTTAATTCAAATTCAATTTTTGCATCAAAACTTTTTCCTACACAAAAGTGCATTCTTGAAGTTCTAGGGTTTTAGGTGTGCTTGTTTGGTTGATCACATTTATTTTTTTTGCTTATCAAGTTGTCTCTTCTTTGTGTAATTTTCGGCAACTCTTAATTTCCATAGAATACTATCTCCTTTTCATTTGAACATTTGTTGCTTTTTAGGTCAATCTTTTGTCAAACTCCAAATTCTATTTTGAGTTACCTTTTCTTTCAAATTTAACTTTTGTTTGCTTGTCTTCTTCTTAACTCAAGTTTTGTCCTAGAGTTTCCTTTCCTTGAAATTCTTTGGGATGATTCTTTTTCTAAATTCTAAGGGTAGCATACTTAGGAAATAGAAGGTGATAATGACAATTGGAGAAGGTGACAAGAGCTTGAAAACCTAAGTGAAGGAGAGTTTGAGTGAAACACTTAGGAGAAGAGTGTATTCAGTTTTGACCTAACTAATACCATTGCTTGAGTTTGTTATTTTATGTAGCTTGAAGCCTTGTGGAGTTGGAGGACTTGAAGGCAAATTTGAAGACTTTGTAAAGAGAGCAAAGCCTTGTAACACAAAATTCAAACAAAATTTTCAATTTCCTTGTATTTCTTCTAAGTCCTTGTATTTTGGACATTTAGTTTTCAAGCAAAGGACTTTGGATATTTGGCTAAATTTTTAGTTTTCTTTAGGGTTAAATTTTAGCTAGCTAGAGCATAACATCATATTAGTTGCATTTTTTTTACCTAATTCTAGTTAGATTTATTAGGGTTAGTTGTTAAAATTAGTTAGTAGTTAGGGAGTTATAACCTCTTAACAACTTCTAGTTAATTTTGTTAGGTTATTTTAACTAAAATTGTTAGTTATTAGGATTTTTAAAACTGAATTAGTTTGATTATTAGGATTTTTGTTTTAACTAATTAGGGTTTGTTGCAACTAATAACCTCTATAACTACTTAGGGTTGTTAGTGGTTACATCTAACTAGGTTAGTTTCCTACACATAACTAAATTGGTTAACAACCTAAGACTAGAGTACTTTGTCTTTTAAATCATAACAAACTTAGTCCTATTTCTTAGTATAACACAATTCTAGTAAAACATCCTAGGAAGACAACATAATATAAAACATCCTAGTAATACCTTTGCATCTTAGATTTTCATTTGCATTTTAATATTTGTTTTGCATACATTCTTGACTAGAATATCGCTTGTCTACCTTTGTCAGCTTCTTTGATTTCCAAACATGTCATCTAGTGATAGAGATAATATCTCTCTACTTAGGTTAATCATGGAAAATCTCAATAAAATCAACACTAGGTTAGATAACCTAGAAAATAAAAATGATCAATCTAGGCATAGAAACAGGGATAGGAATCAAAGACACACTATCAAGAGAGTGACAGTGAGGATGAACTTAGGTCAAGGAGACATCACAAAAGGGATGGCGTAGGTTTAAGAGAAGTTAAACTAGAGATCCCACCCTTTTATGGTAAAAGTGATGTGGAGACCTACCTGGAATGAGAGAAGGGGGTTGAACAACTCTTTATCTCCAATCAAATAAAAGAAGATAAAAAGGTTAGAATAATAACTTTATCCTTTCAAAACTATGCTTTGGTCTAGCGGGCTCAAATCTTTAAAGAAAAAAGAAAAGATAATTTTCCTCAAATTGAAGATTGGTTAAACTTAAAAGCCCTCTTAAGAAAAAGATATGTTCTAAACTATTACCGACACTAGTGCAAAATATGCCTACGAGGACAGGATATGATCTCGGTTATATGAAAACCGTGGTCAAAAAGTGCATGGTGGCATTTTTGAAATTATCAGTTAACTTTTTAATCTCGGTTAAAGGGAACCGTGGTCATAGGAAGCATAAAACTTTTATATATTATTTTTTGAAGGATATACAACCACGGTTAGCTGATAACCATGGTAATAGGACCTGCGTGAAGCTCTATGATGACGGTTGCGTGGGACCCATGATTAAAAGGTCAATTTATCACCACGGTGTTTAGTTGAACTATGATTAATGGGGCCCTATAACCACGGTTGTAGATTAATCGTGGTCGTATACGTGACTCTTCGTCTAACAAGTTTTGACTTTCCCTCTTCTTTTCTCTTATTCCCTCCCTCTCGCCATCTCTGTTTCGGTAAAGTCCCTCCATCCGTCTCTCACTACGCCATTTAAGTTTCCCCCTTTATCATTTTGCCATTTGAGTTTCCCTCTTTGCTCTATCTCCTTCATTTCCTCCATTTCCTCTATCTCGGTTTAATCTCCTCCCTGTACCGTCAATATTCTTCCTCCATTTCCTCCATCTCGTAATAGCCTCATCGTTCCACTGTCAACATTATTCCTCCATCTCCTCCATCTTTGTTCTGTGCGCTATTCTCGAGAGTGACCTTCCTCCATCTTCTCTATCTCCGTTTCGTACACTATTCCCGAGACCAGCCTTTCTCCATTTCCTCCATCTCTGTTCCGCACGCTATTCCTGAGACCGGCCTCCAAAAGCTTTCGAAGAGGTACACAACTCCCCCCTATGTTTTCCTTTTTTCTAGCCTTAAAATTAGTTTTGGAGAGTTTAATTTCTTAAAATTTGAAAAATTGAATTTAGCATAACACGGTTGCATTTAGTTCTTTGTATAAAATGACAATAACAATAGAAGATGAGTAGAATGAAGGACTTTTTGTGCATGTTTAGTTTATGGTTAGAAGTTGGAATAGCATTGTGACAGAGCCTATGTTTATGATTAAAGTGGTAGAAGAGTTGATTTAGGTAACCATGTAATTAGTAGTTCTTCTAATTATGAAAATTTCACTTAAAAGTCATAAGTATCTGTGGTTTCAATGTTGATATTAGGAGTTTGTCAATTTGATCGTTGATTTTAAATGTTATTAATTATTTTAGTCCTTAACTCTGTTGCATTATAGTTATTTTATATTTTGCTTCCTTTTATGGTTACGCAATGTTGGTTAGTATAGTTTGGTTGATGCATATTAGGCTTAATATTTGGTTAGTTGTATGTTGGTAATTAGTATTAGTTCCAGATTAGAAAAATGTGATATTATAGAGAAATTAGAATATTGTTAGTTATAGATTAGAAAAATTTAAAATGATAATGCTATTATTTTGTATTGTATATTTATTAATTTTAGTAATTTAAAATGTGATATTATAGGTTAATTTTTATTTATTATATTTTTAGTTTTTGATAAGTTTATTTAGTCCCTTTTAAATGAGTTTGTGATTTTTTTAAATTGTATATGAGTGAACCATAGTATTCCCGTTTGAGATTCGACACAAATGGTAATTAAATTAATTGATTTCATTGTTTGTGTTGAATCTTGAATTGTCCGTTTAGACAGTTTGGGATGAACAATTTTTTATGCATAATTGCTATGTACAAGTTAGGAGTAATTTTAAAGTTTGATCAAGTTTTGGTTAGTTAAATTTTGTATTGTTCTCTGGGTGCATATTTGATTATGGTTGAAATTGATGTCACTACTTTCATTTCGTGTACTTAGAGACCAATGCGAAATGCTGTCGAAATTTTATCAAATTTTAAAATAACTCCTAAGTTGTATATAGTTATGAAGTATAGAAAATTGTTCATCCTGAATGGGTAGGACCACCACCTTTGTCAAGAAAGGGAGATTCATAGCATCGTTAAATTTACTGGTACTGTGAACAGTGGGTATGGATCGAAGTTGGATAGCTGCATCACATATAAGTCCACAGTATGAGGGTGAAGTCGAAACATTTATAGAATTCGTGATACGAAATGCTGAGGAGGTGAATGGAAAGTATTTTTTCCCTTGTGTTAAATGCTTGAACATGCGTCGATTAGAATTGGAAGAGGTACGAGAACATCTGTTGTGTGATGGTTTTCTTCAGACTTATACGCGATGGATATGGCATGGTGAACATGTTGAGGTGCCAAGTACCAATTTTCAAACAAATGACCAAAGCTTTGCGTATGAGGTTGATGACGACATGGATGACCGACTTGAGGATATGATACATGACGTGGGGGTAGAAAGTTTTAAGAAAGCTCATGTATATACGAGTCTGTGTGAGGATTCTGAGAAGCCGTTGTATCCATATTGCGCCAATTTCATGAGGTTGTCAGCAGTTTTACGATTGTTTAATTTGAAGGCGATAAATGGGTGGACAGACAAAAGCTTCACTGACTTGCTTAAGTTGTTGAAAGAAATGCTCCCAGTTGGTAACACCTTGCCAAATCGTAACTATGAGGCTAAGAAGGTGTTGTGTCCTATGGGATTGGAGTATAACAAAATACATGCATGCCCAAATTATTGTGTATTATACTGTGGTCAGTATAAAATGTTGCATCGATGTCCTAGATGTGGGGTGTCACGATATAAGAAAAAACAGGTTGATTCTGATGAAGTTTGCACTAAAGGGTCTCCTGCGAAGGTGTTGTGGTATCTCCCTATAGTGCCGAGACTAAAGCGTCTGTTTGCCAATGTAGATGATGCGAAGCTTATGAGATGGCATGCTAATGAAAGGGTTGTTGATGGACAACTTAGGCATCCGATAGATGGATTGCAGTGGAAGAAAGTGGATACGATGTTTTCGGATTTTGCTCATGACCCAAGAAATGTTAGGCTTGCACTGGCCACTGACGGAATGAACCCGTTTGGGAACCTGAGCACAAACCACAGTTCGTGGCCTGTTTTGTTGTTTGTTTACAACTTGCCGCCATGGCTGTGCATGAAGCGAAAATATGTTATATTATCAATGATGATTTTTGGTCCACGACAACCAGGGAATGACATCGATGTATACCTAACTCCGTTAGTTGAAGACCTAAAAATGTTATGGGAAGAGAGGGTTGATGTGTTTGACGGGTTTACAGGACATTCATTCAAATTGAGAGCCATGTTGTTCTGCACGATAAATGATTTTCCTGCTTATGGTAACCTCTCGGGCTACAGCGTCAAAGGTCATAAAGCATGTCCTATATGTGAGGAGGGAACTAGTTCTGATCGATTGCATCATGGAAGGAAAAATGTTTATCTTCGACATCGTAGGTTTCTTCCATCTAATCATCCATTTCGTAGGTTAAAGAAGTCATTCAATGGTATGCAAGAGTTTGAAGGGCCTCCCCCACCACTGTCTGGTCGTGAAGTATTAGAAAAGGTCAATAACGTTAATGTGGTTCTTGGTAAGTTAGAGAAGCAGTCAACTACAAAAAAAAACTGGAAGAAAAGGTCAATATTTTTTGATTTGCCATATTGGAAAGACCTTGACGTGAGACACTGTATTGATGTGATACATGTAGAGAAAAATGTGTGTGATAGTCTGGTTGGAACCCTGTTAAACATACCTGGAAAAACGAAGGATGGCCTGAATTCGCATCTAGACTTGGAGTTGTTGGGTATACGTGAGGAGTTACACCCACAAGTAAAGGGCAAACGAACATATTTGCCTCCAGCATGTCATACCTTATCTAGAAAAGAGAAGCAAAGTTTGTATGAATCATTGTGTGGTGTCAAAGTTCCATCTGGATATGGTTCTAACATCAACACTTGTGTTTCCTTGAAGGATCTGAAGTTAGTTGGTTTGAAGTTGCATGATTGTCATATGTTGATGCAACAATTTCTACCCATTGCCATTCGTGACATTCTCCCTCAAAATGTCAAAGATGTGATAACAAGGGTGTGTTTGTTTTTTAATGCCATATGTGGCAAAGTAATTGCCCACGAGGAGTTGGAAGCATTGGAACAGGAAGGGTTTCTTATACTGTGTCAGTTGGAAATGTATTTCCCACCTTCATTCTTTGATATAATGGTACATTTAATCATCCATTTGGTGAGGGTGGTCCGTTTGTGTGGGCTAGTGTTCTTGAGGTGGATGTATCCCGTTAGGGATACATGAAGATATTGAAAGGCTATATGAAGAACCAACGTCGCCCCGAAGCATCAATTGTAGAAAGGTACATTGCAAAGGAAGCAATTGAGTTCTGTACAGATTATATGTCATAGGTTGAGAGCATTGGGATTCCGAAGACTCGTCATGAAAATCGATTAGATGAAAAAGGTACCCTTGGGAAGAGAATTAAAAGCATGTCACGTGATGAAGTCCTCCAAGCACACCTTTATATTTTTAATAACACAAATGTTGTGCTCGCGTATTTAGCTGCACACAAAGACATAGTCAAAAGAAACAACCCTAGAATGACTGAAAAGTGGGTGTTGAATGAACACAACAAAACATTCATGCAGTGGTTCAAAATGACCCTTCTCCAAGATACATCTGCTTCTGAGACATTGCATCGACTAGCTTTAGGACCCAACTTTGATGTAATCACTTATTGTGGCTATGACATAAATAATTATTCATTCTATACAAGGGCCCAAGATGACAAGAGTACAATGCAGAACAATAGAGTTATGGTTGTGGCCGAATCAATGCATTTTTCCACTTCAAAGGACAGAAACCCTATCATGGCTGAGTTATGTTATTTTGGTGTCATTGAAGATATATGGGAAGTTGATTATGGTCATTTCACAGTTCCTGTGTTTAAATGTAAATGGGTTGATAGTAAAAGTGGTGTAAAAATAGATGATTTTGGATTTACGTTAGTGGATTTAAATAAGGTCGGTCATAAAGAGGAGCCTTTCATCATGGCAGCTCAAGTAAAATAAGTTTTTTACGTTGTTGACCCTTCAGATCAACGATGGTCAGTTATTGTCCAAGGTAGACATAACATTGGGGATCCAACTCTTGATGTCCTAGATATACCTTGTCTAACAACACGTACACCAACTGGCGTTATGGAAGATCTCATAGATGATATAGTTGTGACTCGTTATGACTACCAGGAGGGTCTGTGGGAAACATAGGGTATGTTTATGGTTATATATCATTCATTATGTTTATTGTTGATTAATAATAAGTAAACATGCTACATCTATTAACTGAACGTGTTTGCTAAATGTGTTATTATACTCACTAATTATATTTTTGGTTGTTTAAATAGATACTTATGGCTGACCAGGATCCACATGCGAGATCTGACTCCAAGGGCACAGATTCCTCAACTAGGAGGAAACGAGGTGTTACTCGGATGACCAGTGTTGCTCTTCGGCGCCATCAGGGTCATAGGAGCCATGTTGACATTGATATTTACACAGGGCAGACTTTGGGATCTAACGCCGCCAAGTTTCAGAGTTACTTGTGTGTGTTGGCACGGTCGAATGTGTCCATCATTATCCCTGATTGGGATAGTGTTGAGGAGGTCGTTAAGAATGCAATTTGGTCTGATGTTCTTGTAAGTACTTGAACTGCACATTTGTTATTTTACTTGTATTTCCATGTTCTGCATAATACAATAAACCATGTTTAATTTGCTGATTGTAGGATGCATGGGATATTCCTGCAGTCGATACACTGCGTAGGAAGATCATGTCTGAGATGGTTGAGAAGTGGAAGTCATTCAAGACCACACTGACTTCCACGTACGTATGCATGTTATAAAATAAGTGTTTAAACTTGTCCTTTCTTATGCATGTCTATTCCTTACTTTAGTATTTTGAATTTTAGGTATGTCTTCGGGAAAAAGCAGGGCAAGTTCCCTGGAGAGACTTACACATTTATAGATCAGCAGACTTGGGACACATTTGTTGCATCTAGACAGACGAACGAGTTTATTGTAAGTACCTTCTACTTATGATGTTGTTGAAATTGACATTGAATGCTTTTATACAAGCATATATAAGGTTAAAGTTATTAACTGAATTGTTTGTGTTGTAGGTCCGATGTCTAAAAGCATAGGAAATCCATGGGAAGAATGACTACCCTCACAGGTTGTCACGTGGGGGTTACCGATTGCTGGAGGATAAAATGGTCTAGGAGAAGGCCAGTCAGTGCCAGAGTAGCCACCCTGACACCAGTGTTGTGGATCCCCCCTCCCCACCCGCACGCCATGAAAAATGAAAGCGGGCCAGGACGAGGAAGAGTGGTGACTACACATCATCACATGCTGAGGAGGTTGCCCAACGAATTGTAAGTGCAATGCTTCTTAAAATTATTTATGACATTGTGTATTGTCTGTCTATTACTAAACAAACTCCATTGATCATTGGGTTTTGATTACAGGATTCCTTGGTGGAGCAGTCGACCCAAGGGTCTTTCGTGGCTCATGGAAGGGATGATATCCTGACCACCGCCATCGGCCAACCGGAGCACCTTGGACGAGTCCGTGCAGCTAGTCATGGACATGGTAACATTACACATCCAGCTAGTTAAGTTGTTTATCAAAACATTTTTGTTTATAATCATTCTTTCTCTCCAGGTCTCCGAACCTATTTCGGTCGCCCCGTCGCCGCCTCCCAATCCATCTTTGATTTGGAGAAGAGCTTTGAGGAGAAGGTAGCTGCAGTGAAGGTAGAGGCCAGGGAGGAGATGCAGAGGCTGCTACAAGAGGAGATGAGACGGTTTCGGAGTGAGATGATGGCCTCATTCAGTCAACAACAGCAGCCTACACCACCGGTGGTCTCCCCACAGGTTGGATTGCCCATGATTTAATTACATTACATGTAATTTGTGGTATTATTATTTCTTGACTAACTTTAAAATGTTGTGTAAATATGCAGGTTAGGCGAGTCAGTACAAAGGGGTTATGTGTTGTACCTGACGATGATGATGACGATGTACATCTTGGAGACTGCTGTCAGTGTGACCTTTTTGTTGATGGAGTGGAGGAGCCAGCTGTTGTTGGTTAAGTGTATAACCTGGGCCATTTGGTTCCCCATCAGCCAATGCCTGATGGTGTGTCAAGGGTCTCGGTTGTACAGGTCCTCGAGGCGGACGCAGTTGTGCCTATTCCTACTTCTGAGGTACGATTGGTCAGCCAGGCTGTAGGTCACTTCCTTATGTGGCCGACCAGACTTTTGTCATATGCTGGTCCCGAGGTATGCTCCTTACACTATCCCCATGTACATATTAAGTTATATTTTGAATAATCAACAATTTCTTCTAAATTTTTAACTGTGTTTAGCAGGATGGTGGCCCATCAAAGATACCACAGTCCCCCCTTGATCCCATCGAATAGTTATGGGCTGTATCGGCTCAGCTACACGAGGATACAGTCCCGGTGCCATGGGAAGAATCTGTTTTTGGTTGCCAAAGTCCGTTGCCAGTGTACGTTGCGCGGCCTGGCTTATGTGAGATCCTGATGGGGAAGACGATGTTGAACATATCTGTGATTCAATGTTGGGAGCTGTAAGTATAATGTTTTTCGTTCAATAATTGTGTCAATTAAAATGTTATTGTCACTAACTAAAAGTGTGTAAATTTTCTTAGGTTTCTACATAGACTTTGTGTAGAGAGGGGTGTCCATGATACTTATGGTTTCCTAAAGCCCTCTCTAATACAAATTTGTGGGAACACCAAGGAGGAGATTCAGGCATACATCCAAAATTGGATGCATGCCTCGAACAAGACTGTGTACCTTGCGCCATATCATAGAGAGTAAGAGTCTAGTAAATATTTAGTTACTGTTGTTAATTTAATCATGGATTGCGTACTAATCAACGTTCCTTGTAGCCTTCACTGGCAATTGTTGGTCATTTTCCCGAAGGATGGCATTGCAGCATGCTTCTGTTCCTTGCATAGGAGTCCTGGTGTTGACTACCAGAAAATAATCGATGCGTAAGTTGCTTAAAAAAATTATACAATTTTACACATTTTATTGAGTTATTCTATTAACTGAAAAGGTGTTTTATTCTTTCGCCGGGCTGTAACTGGATATTGTCAGCTACAAGGCAGCAGGGTGATGAGGAAAAACTACAGTGGGTTTTCCCAAAAGTAAGTACTTTAAAGTTACCTCAATTAGTAACAACAAAGTAACCAATTGTGAATTAAATGTATGCTACCTTGTAGTCTTATAGGCAGGATGGCACATTTGAGTGCGGGTATTTCGTCATGAAGACTATGTTGACCATTGTCCAATCCAGTATAGTAGATGGATGGACAACTGTAAGTTTACACTGCCTACAATTCTAATTTGGTTTTCACATACTACTTAGCAATTTGTTGGTCACTACTTATCAATGTCTCTTCTTTGCAGCACTTTCAAGACTCCTCAAAATTCCCAGAAAAATATGTTAACGAAATCAGAAATCATTGGGCCACCAGCTTTCTTCAAGTAAAGGATAGACTCAAGTAGTGTCTTTGTTGTTTATTAGTGTCTTTGTTGTTTTAGTTTATAGGATTTATTTCTATTAGTGTAGCTTTAGGATTATCATATTGTGTACCATGTTGTTTATATTTTATTGAAATTTATTATTTTTCATCTCTTATGAATATTGGGCTGTTTGGTTCTCTGCTTGTAGGTTTGGGTCATGAATAAAAGAAATCCTGCATTTAAAAAAAATTAAACTTTTAACCACGGTTGTGACCATAACCGTTGTTAAAAGTCACACTTATGACCATGGTTCTTCAACAATCGTGGTTAAAAATTCAACTTATGACCACGGTTCTTTAGTAACCGTGGTTAAAAATCCAACTTATGACCACGGTTCTTCAATAACCGTCATTAAAAATCCCCCCTCTTTAATCACATGTCTTTGGAACCGTGGTTATATAATGTTTTTTACCACGGGTCACAACCGTGGTTAAAAGTCCACATCTATAACCACGGTGGGAACAACCATGGTTCTACAACTGTGGTTAAAAATCAATTTTAACCGTGGTAAAAAGCCCAAAATCCACTAGTGCGAGGGGAACTATTAGCAAAATTAAATAGGCTTACCCAAGGTATAAAATCAGTAGAAGATTACTATAAGGCCATAGAGATAACAATGATTAGGGAAAATCTAGAAGAAAATAAAGAAACCCAAATGCATAAATTTTCACATGGTCTTAATAGGAACACAAAGAACAAGGTAGAGCTCTTACCACATGTAGATATAGAGGAATTATAACACTAGTACACCAAAGTAAAGATCCAATTAAGTGAGGGGGTCTCCTATAATAAAGGGGACTACCAACCCTTTAGGCCAGGTGGAATGCAAAAATGATTCTAGCCTTAGGAAGAAAGACATGTTTTAGAGAAAACCTAGGGAGAAGGGAGTGGACGCTTCTTCTCCACATATTAAAAGTGAGTTACATAAAGAAGAGAAAATTTATAGGACTAATAAGGATAAGCATGATTTCACATCAAAACCTTCTTCTTCCAAATCTTCTGCCATCAAATGTTTTAAATGTATAGGTAGAAACATATTGCTTCTGACTATCCTACAAAGAAAACCATGATTTTGAAAAATAATAGGAACTACTCAAGTCAATCAGACTCTAATTCTGATGTTCACTCTTTAAGTGATGACTTAAGTAGTGACTCATATGACAGTGAGTATATTTTGGGGGATGATGGTGAACTTTACATGATTTGAAGGTTACTTGGAAGCAATGTAAAGGTTGATGACTACACACAAAGAGAGAACATCTTACATAAGATGTTATATAAATAAAAAGCTATGTTCTCTAATTGTAGAGAGTAGAAGTTGTATAAATATGGCTAGTCAAAGGCTAGTCTACAAAATGGGCTTAAATCTAGTAGATCACCCTAGGCCATATAAACTCTGATGGTTAAATGAGAGAGGTAAGATGCTAGTAAATAAAAAAGTATTAATAGCCTTCACCATATGATCATAAAAAAATGAGGTAATATGTGATGTAGTTCTTATGGAAGCAACCCACATCCTTTTAGGAAGACCTTGACAGTTTGGTAGGAAGGTCATCCACAAGGGGTTCTCTAACACCCTCACTTTCAAACATAAAAATAAGAACATTGTATTATATCCCTTGACTCCTCAGCAGGTTTTGAAGGATCAGCTTCAGATGAAGTTGAAGAGGGACAGAGAAGTAAGTCATTTCTCTTCTCAACAAAAAAAAATAAAAAAACCAAAAAAGATAGCTAAGGCAAAGGAGTTGTCATACATGATAACTCTAAATCTTGTCTTTTGGAAACTAAGCTTGATATGAAGCAAGCCCTGCTTCTTCACAAACCCTTGAATGCCATGTACCCTATGGATACTTCTAGCACTTTTGCCTACTCAATGAGCTCTTCCTTTTCTAGTTTGCCCAAAGCAGTTCAAAACCTCTTAGAAGAATTTAGGGACATATTTCCTAAAGACATACAAAATGGATTACCACCTGTTATGGGCATCGAACATCAAATAGATTTAATCCCAGGTGTTAGTTTACCTAATAGGCCTGCATATAGATGTAATCCAAAAGAAAGCCTAGAGATAGAAAAATAAGTGGGATTTTATAGCTACTTGATATTTTGTAGCCTTCTGGTATTTTGTAGCTACTTGATATCCTAGTATAGAAGTGGGATTCCATCTTTATAGATTTTGTATCTGGCTTACCGAGGACTCGTTTCGGTAATGATTCCATATGGGTGATTGTTGATAGGCTTACTAAGTCTGCACATTTTCTGGCCATCAATTCTAAAGCTACTTTGGAGAGATTGGCTCAATTGTATATGAGGGAAATTGTTAGATTGTATGGTGTACCTTTCATGATCAGCAATTTGCATCAAGAGTTGGGTTCTAGATTGAAGTTGAGTTCCACTTATCACCCATAGACTGATGGGCAAATTAAGAGAACCATTTAGAGTTTAGAAAACTTATTGAGAACATGTGTATTGGAGCAGAGTGGTTCTTGGGAGACCTTTTCACCATTGAATGAATTTACATATAACAATAGTTACCACAGTAGTATTGGCATGGCTCTCTATAAGGCATTGTATGTCAGGAGATGTAGAACAATTGTTTGTTACCTGGAAGCTAGGGAGAGTTTGGCCTTAGGGCCTGAGATTATTCAACAGGCTTCTGAGTAGATTGATATGATCTGAGAGAAAATAAAGATTGTTCAGGATAGGTAGAAGAGTTATTATGATAATCAATAGAGACCACTTGAGTTTCAGGTAGGTGATTATGTGTTTTTAAAGGTTTCACCTCATAAAGGGGTAGGTAGAGTATTGAAGAACAGGAAGTTGAGCCCAAGATTTGTTTGACCATATGAGATTTTAGAGCAGGTTAGTTCTATAGCTTATAGGATTGTACTCTTTCCTCAATTGGCTAACCTCTATGATGTATTCCATGTTTCACAACTGATGAGGTATATGCCTGATTCCTCCCATGAGATACGGGATGATGATATTGAGATTCGATAGAACCTGACTACTCCAGCTATAGCTACACGCAGTATGGATAGAGTGATCAAACGTCTTAGAAGCAAGGAGGTTCCTTTAGTGAAGATTGCATGGCAGTAGGACACTTTTACCACATTAACTTAGGAGCGTGAGGATGTTATGCAGAAGCATCATCCAAAGTACTTTGATTGAGGTATTCTCCTGTTTAACTTTCAAGGAAGAAATTTTTTTGATGGTGGGATGAAGTGTAACATCCTAAATTTTTAAATTGGGCAAGTTAATTAATATGAAGTAGTAAATTTGCATTGGTGTAGAATATTTGAACATAATATTGGAATATATTTGATAACGAAATTAAAATGGATTAGTAAATTAAATTTTTACAAATTAATTAACTAAATTAATTAACCCCAAAAATCTTAATTCTACTTACAAAAAATTAATTTTAATATCGTAAAAACTAATTCTTTCTTTTTCCCTTGGTCTAGTCTCTCTCTCTCTTGTGTGTCTCTCCTCTCTTTTCTCACTTCACGCAAGCTGATCATCATGCCACCATCCTCCCCAATTTTTCTTTCTCTTTGCTTTGAAGCTCTATATTCTTGCTTACTAATTCAAATTCGTGACCAAGGTAAGGCTACATCAAAGCTAGAATTCTATTTCCCCTTTTTTGTTTTTCTGTGTGCATGTATGTAAATAATCTTCTCCCTTCTCCTAAGGCTGAACTGTGTGTACCCATGGCCATTGTTGGGAGTTGCTAAGCTTGGCTCTTTATTCTAAAGTGTTAAAAAGGTAAAATCCCTCTTCCTCCTTTCCATATGTACCTTATGACCATGAGGGGAAATACCCTATAACACTAATTTCTCTTTTTGGATTAAAGGGTTCTATTAATAGCAATTGGAGGGATTGTCGGAGGCTATTGCATTCAGAATTATATGCGTCAGAGCCATATCGAAAGAGGTTTTATCAAGAGAAATCATATTTGGTAAGTGGGTGCCCTTCAAAACCATATGGGTCTATCAAAATAATACTAAAACATGGTAAAGATAGTTTGTAATTAATTTTGGTAATTAATTGGTGCTTTTAAGGAGTTGAAGTGAGGCGTATCACTATCCGGAGTTTTAATTAGAAGGCGGGAAAAGCTTTGTGGTACATTTCTAATGTACGAGAGGGATTACTATTTAAGCGATAAATAAGATTGCCAATTGAGTAGTCTATGAAGCCTCATAATATTATTTTCATGATGTTATTATGTTTAAAGGATAGCGTATGATTGTTTAGCTTAGTATGGAGTAGATATATGAATGTAGTTGGTATTGATATATGAAAACAATTATATTAGTGGCTAGTTGATAATTGTTATTAGCTTGGGATTGTGATTCGAATGGTTTATAATCAGAGAAACCCAGTATTTAGTTTTGATATTAAGATATAATATGTGTAACATTATTATTTAATATTGGTGTATAATTTGACGGTAGTATGCCATTTCGAACTTATTGTTGAATTTTAAATCTTGTATATGTTAGTGATTGTTGGATAATGGTTGTTAGCCTAACATGATATTGAGATATTATGGATTGATTGATGATTTGAATAAATACATGGTGTATACGAGTTAAACTATGATGTCATGATAATTATATTGCGCTATATTTTGCACATTTCATGCATTGTTGTATATCATGACATCATATGCATTTTGGTGCTTTGATTCACCGAGAGACTACCGATATAGTGCTACGATTCATTGGTAGTTCTCGAGCGTGTTGTCTTTAAGGCTACCACTTATAGTGCTATAATTCACTATGCAGTTCTCGGGTATCCTTATTTATAGTGCTACGATTAACTAAGTGGTTACTAGGATACTCCTCATTTATAGTGCTATGATTCACAAAATGAGTTATGCTAACACTTGCTATAATTATTAATGATGTTGGATCCACATGACATGCTTTTATGTAATGAGAATTATTATTTAAAGACTATGGCATGGCATATATATCTTGCATTGTGGTATTGAGTTATTATTTATAATTAATGATTGTTGTAGTGTAATTTGTGTGATTGTTATTATTCAATAACTAAAATTATATAAATATGTATGTGTGCTATTGATTAGAATTACTATTTATTGCTTTGGATAATACTCACTTCTTAAATTATGGTTTCACTGAATCGACAAGGTGATGGTGATATTGGTGTGCGATTCTAGAGGCGGGAAGGATAAAGATGCCATAGAGATACCCTTGTTATGTATATATATTATACATTTATGAATATGATCATGTTTTGAATGGTGTTATCAAAGTTATAGCCTTTTGATTGTAAATGTGTAATTAGGTATCATGTGAATGATTGCATTTTTATGGTATGGACTTATAGGTGGTTGAGATAACACTTGAGTGAACTTAAATGATGAGTTGTTAAGCATAATTAGTGACAGGAATCCATATGCATGTGTACATATATCAGTGTGTAATGAAAATATACATGCCGCCTTTTGAATTAGTATAAGTTCATGATGGATTGCGTGCTATTTGGATGTGAGGTATTATGTAACTATTTTGTGAAATTATATGAGGTCTTGGGTCACTGTTATGTGTGTTTAATGAAGTGTGAGTGATATGGGCAGGTTGTGAATTGCATTGATTTGGAAGTTGACATGGTCATGTAATGTTTTTATGCATAACCATGCATTTTCAAGGAACTAGAGTAGCTATATTTTGAATTGGGAAGTTTTTGGACCTTTGGTTTGGTGCTATTGGTCATATGGCATATTTAGAACTTGTTTGTAATGATTTAGGACTAAGGCAATTGAGTTTGATGGGTTTGTGTAGGTCATTTGGTCTAAAATTGCCCAAAACGCATTTTAGCACATAAGTCTTTTGTTTTATGGAATTTTGAGTTGAAACCACTTGGATTAGTTCACATTTATGTTGTAGATGATTGTATAAAGTTTGGTGAAGTTTGGATTCCATTTGAGGAAGTTAGGGGGTCTAGAAGTTCAAATTTAAGGCATTTTCTATAATTTTCTGCATACTGATCTGTTGGTAATCGATTACCAGCTATGTTGTAATCGATTACTAGAGGGCATATTTACAGGAAATGGGCTTTTGCTCGTAGGTAATCGATTACACATATCTTGGTAATCGATTACCAGAGAGTAAATTGTACAGGAAATTGCATTTGATCTTGGGTGTAATCAATTACACCTATGTGGTAATCGATTACCACAGAGCAAATTGTGCATGTGTCTATCACAAGTGCTATAATCGATTACAGGGCCACTATTAATTACTGAAACTCAAAATTCATGTTTTACCTACCTTAACCTATGGTAACTCACCTAACATCTATCCATAGCTTCTTAAGTTGCATATTTAATATAAATGTCTGCTTCTACATATAGATACACATATAGATAACTCATGGGTATGATTTAAATGATGATTTTTTTATTTAAATCAAAGCATTTAATAATCACCTAGGTTTTAATTAAGGGATATACCATAATATTAAAACGTGAAAAATTTACTTAAAAACTTATATTAAATTAGGAAAGGATTTTACAGTTGGTATCAGAGTGGTTCCACCCGCTCGGGGCTATTGTATGTGTGATTAATGATTAGACAATGATATTACTGATACTTTGATTTATTTATTGCCAAAAGTTACTAAATATGGTATATTTATTTATGAATATAAATTGATATATGGAGAGAAGTAGTGCGGGCAATGAACCTATGGTTGATGCATTAGCTTGGTTAGCTGGTGCTCTTGATAGGTAGGGCCGTTCAGATGGCGGTCTTTATAGATTCTTAAAGAGGAAACTTCTAACTTTAAAGAAGGTTACAATCCTGAGGGTGCTTATCTTTGGGTGAAAGAAATGGAACGAATCTTTTGATCACTTGATTACACTAAGACTTAAAAGGTGGAATATGCCACCTATCAATTGATAGAAGAAGCAGAGACATGGTGGTCACAAGCCAAACAACATATGAAAAATGATAGGAGGCAATTGAATTGGGCTGGTTTCAAGGAATACTTCTTAGAAGTATTCTTTCCGGCTAAGGTTCAGAGTCAGAAGGAATTGAAGTTTATGGAATTGAAGCAGGGGACTCTATTTGTTGGCGAATACACCACCAAATTTAACGAATGAAGCTTGTTTTACCCTTCTTTCCAAAATGAAGGGAATGAATCTTCTCAGTGAGTTAAGTATGAAAACGGGTTAAGATCTGAACTAAAGAAGGTAATCAGATATCAGGAAATTTGTAATTTTTCTGCATTAGTGAATAACTGTAGGATTCTGGAGACTGATCAATTAGCGAGGATTGCTGAAAGAAAAGTTGAGAGGGGTTTGAAGCCTTAATCTGGGAGGTTTAAGAAACAGTTTCAGCGGAGTCTAAACCACTTTTGGGGAGGATCCTCATTAACTCTTTTAGGTGGTCATGGTGGTGGCCAACTATAGTTTTTTTGCTTCCATTGTGGAGGCAATCACTTGGCACACAATTGTAATAAGAGACCCAAGGTTATCTGTCACTAATATGGTTAGAGAGGTCACATCTATCCTAACTACCCTTAGCGTTTTGGTACTACTTTTTTTTGCGGCCATGACAGTGTTGCAAGATGAGGAAATATGGTAAATTATGGTGGACATGTTAGTAGAGGTCGTGGAGCCCAGATATACTGAGACTTCCATTCTCAAGCTGGGAGTAGCCAGCAACCTACTACTACAGGGCGAGTTTTGGCCATTACCGGTGATAAGGCAAAGCAAGCTAAAAACCTTATACATGGTAATTGTCTGATTGATGACCATTCTCTATGTGTGATGTTGATTCTGGTGCTACACACTCATTTATATCTGAGGATGTAGTTTGGCGGCTAAAGTTATTGTTTCTAGATTGACTGATATAGTATTGGTGGTGACTACCCCTACTGGTATTCGACTATGCACAAAATTAGTGTGTATCGATGTATGTTTCACTCTTGATTTAATTTGTTTACCACTATGGGATCTTAACATTGTTCTTAGCATGGATTGGTTATTAGTCAACCATGTGGTGGTGGACTATCATAAGAAGAAAATCATTTTCCTTGCTGATCACACTTATAACTTTTTTGTAAGTGGTATTTCCCAGTTGTTTGTGATGCTTGCTATCTCAGAGGGAAAAATTTCTCTTGGTGTTCATGATATATCTACTATGTATGATTTTTGTGATGTCTTTCCGGATGATGTTCCTAGTTTGTCTCCCCTGGGAGGTTGAATTTGTTATTGATCTAATTCCTAGTGCTGAACCAGTTTCTAGGGCATCGTATCGTATGTCACCTTCAGAATTAGATGAGTAAAAGAAACAAGTTGATAAGTTGCTTGAAAAATAGTTTATTTGACCGAGTATCTCTCCTTAGGGTGCTCCAATATTATTGGTAAACAAGAAGGATGGTTCTATACACTTATGTGTGGATTATAGACAGCTAAACAAGCTGACCATCAAGAACAAGTATCCATTGCCACGTATTTATCATTTGTTGGATCAGTTAAAAGGTGCTTATGTATTGTCTAAGATTGATCTTTGATCTGGATACCACTAGATCCATGTTAAGTTTAAAGATGTTCCTAAAACGACGCTCAGGACTTGATATGGGCGCTATGAATACGTTATTACATTGTTCGGTGTCACCAATGCTCTAGAGATTTTCGTGGATTACATGAATCGCATATTCCATCCTTACTTGGATAAATTTGTGGTGGTGTTCATTGATGATATCCTAATCTATTCCAAGTCTCATTAGGAGCATGAACAACGTCTCTGCCTTGCTTTGTAAGTGTTGAGGGAGAAGCAGTTGTATGCAAAATTGTCTAAGTGTGAATTTTGAACTAACCGAGTTCAGTTTTTGGGGCATGTCATTTCCGAAGCTTCGGTATTTATGGATCCATCTAAGATTGAAGCTATAATGTCTTGGAAGCAACCTGAATCAGTCACTGATATTTGGAGTTTCTTGGCTTGGTTGGTTATTATAGAATATTCATTGAGGGATTTTCCTTTTTAACTTTGCCATTGACGAAGCTGACACAGAAGAATAAGCCATTTGCACTGTCACTTGAATGTGAAAAGAGTTTCTTGGAGTTAAAGCATAGCTCACTTATACACCTGTTCTTCCATTACCTGATTTACAGAAGGACTTTGTTGTGTATCCTGACGCCTCTTGGCTTGGTCTTGGTTATGTTCTAATGAAGACCTTTCTTCAACTTGAAAGGAGATAGGATCTAGCCTTCTTTCTTTTTCTTTAATCCTTGAGCAAAGAAGCCATGGAAGATGCAATGTAATTTTTAAAATGGAGACTCATAGGGGAAACCGAATTGCTATTCTAAGGGACTGCTAATGCCTATTTATAAGGAAAATGTGGAAGGAAAGGGTTAAGGGTGGAAATGGTAGGATGAAGGTGAATGGAATGGATGGAAATGCTGAAGGAGACGCCACCAAGGAACTTGGATAAGTCTCTAGCCTGCCACTCTAGGGATGGTCACCTAGTGATAAGAGCTTGAAGAAGGTTAGAACTTTTTCTAGCCTAAAGGGGAAGTATGAACTCACTTCTCACAAATGTGTGTTTCATTCAAAACTAATGGTGTTGAATACATGGAGAGGTAAGCCTTATATAGGCAAGGGAATACATTCCACTAATGAGCTTCTCCTATCTCCTAGGCCCAAAAGTGGCCCAAAATGTAAAATATAACCATGTAAGGCCCAACCTAAAGCCCAAAGGCTTTTCTAACCTAAATCTAATAAAATCCTAATTATGTACAAAACAAAACATAAAGCTCAAAGAAAGCTTCTTGGCTATGTCCTCATCATGTTCTGATGCAAAATGACCAAGTGATTGCTTATACCTTAAGGTAATTGCGACATCATGAGATTAATTACCTTACTCATGACCTAGAATTGGAAGCTATGGTGTTTGTAATGAAGTTATGGAGTCATTACTTGTATAGTTTGAAATTTATGGTTTTCAATGACCACAAATCAAAAGGAGTTGAATATATGTCAAAGGCGTTGGATGGAGTTCCTGAAAGATTATGATTTTGATCTGAGGTACCATCCCGGTAAAGCTAATATGGTAGTTGATGCTTTGAGCAGGAAATCTATGCATGTCTTCTCCTGATGCCGAAGGAATATGAATTACTAGAGTAGTTCCATGATTTGAACCTTGACGTGGAGGTGTGCTCTAATGATGCAGTTACAGTGAGTGCTTTGAAAATAACTAATGACTTTTTAAGGATGATGTGTGATCAATAAAAAAGTGATTCTTATCTTCAGAAACTGAAGCAGCTTTAGGCTAAAGGAAAAAAATATGTATCTTGAACTGGTCTGAACCGGAGTCAAAAATTTGGTGTGGGACTAGCCACAATTGTTCTTAGTTCTCAATGATTTGTACACCGGTCTAGTGGGGATCCGATATTATGTCTCCTATTCTAGTGGGAAATAAAGGTATTGGAGTCCTGGAGATCCTTCACACCAAGCTTTCGCGTTAACGAGGGCGAAAGGTGGTGTCACCTGTGAAGACTCTCTGACGCTCAAGTCAGTAACCAGAAAAGGAATTCAAGGTTATCGAGCGTAAGTTTAAGGATAAGTCTAACATACCAGAGTTATGAAAATGTTGGTATTTATATGTGTGCATGCAGAGAATGAAGAGTCTCTTAGGGTTAGGGGACCATTCGTATAATATGTCAATACGATTTTGACACACAACGCATGTGCCTCTGCGTCACCTGTGAACGCTCCCCTGTGACTGTACCTTGTACTGTTTGTCTGGTGACACAGATGCCTTCCAGTGTGCGTGGTGCTGACTTAGACTTACGGTATAGAAAGGTATCTGATACGGGTTATAGTTCAGTGGTTTACCTGCCACACCAGCAGACTAGTGAAGGGCGGGTAAAATTACCCTTTTGTCCATATGTTGGTATCTATACCAGATCATTTGTCACCTAGCTTGTTTGAGGAACTGAATAAGTTACTCATATAAGCTATCATACTCCACCGAGGTTTCCTTTGCTGGTGCAGATACCAGCTTGGATGACGTTCCTCCGAGGTCCCCTTTTATGGGTATGGATATCGACTTTAGACAACGTTTTACCTTTGCACAAGAAACTTAAGAGTTTTTAAAATTTATAACTCTTGGCATTTAAAATTTATTACTTTCTTGCCTTGATACACCACCAATGATGAGTAGTTATTGCTAATAACATGTGAGTATAAATGATTATGCACACGAGGATTGCCAATCATCAAGAGTAGTGGTGTTGGGCCTAAAATTAAAACGTTAGGCCCATTTGATTGGAGCTTTATGCAAAACGACATTAATTTTGCATGCTTTGGACTGAAACGATGCCTTCATTGACCTTCGAAATGACGCGTTCCCTGACAAATGACGTGCTTCCTGACCGGTGGTTACCATATTTTCCCTCTATAGCTATAAAATGGGAACTTAGGCATTTTATGGAAGCTACTTGTTTCAACCCTAAGAAAACCTCTGCCAAACTCTCTCCTTGAAGAAGTTACTATTTCAGTGCCCTTGTGAAGTGCTTTCATCATCTCCTGCTTTCAAAACTTTCTTAGGTAACCTTTCTCTTCCCTTTTTCTAATTCATTTCTTCTATTGTAGTACTGTCACCATGCGCTCTAGGCAAGGTCACACTGGTTCTGGCCATCGAGGGGGAAGAATCCTTGTGAGGTCCTCCGGATATCGAGGAGGAAGAATTCCCGTAAATCCTTTTAGGTCCAGGCCACATTGTTCAGAAAGGAGATATGCTCCCCCGTTGAGATGACGAATGATCTTGCCCTCCTTAGAGTCCTCCTCGAACTCAGGGGCTAGCCACTCTTCTGAGAGCGAGGTGAGTGCTGATTGTTACCTTTTTGACCATATGGCTTTTTATAGCAGTACCGACGCTTTTCACCATGCCATAGATAAAATGGCCACCGAGGGGAACTCCGGAACTGCTCTAGTTCTCAAAACCATCGAAAGATGTATCAACGTGGTGGCACACCGGCTCAACTGGGTTAAGCTGAATGAACTATACCCTTATTGCTAGGTAGAAGATGAAATCCGTGAGATAGCATCCCGACATGCTAGAGAAAATAGGGGATGACTATCACTATGCTTCGTGGTATACGCTAAAGAGAGGCTGAAAGAGCGGTTCATGGTGCTTGCACCTCAGCCTAATGATAGGATCTGTCACCGCTGCTCTGATGATCAATCTGTCTTTATGTACGACTTTATTTTCTCTTAACTTGGGGTCTGCTTTCCCTTCACTGAGTTTGAAATGGGAGTGTCAAGATTTCAAGACTATGTCCCCTCATAGGTGCACCCCAATGGATGAGGCTTAATCCGTGCTCTAGAAGTGTTGGGGCAGCATTTTTAACTTCAAACACACCGTGGCAATAGTGTTTCACTATTGCCAGGTGGTATAGCGGGCCAATGAGAAGGGCAGCCTCAGCTTCGTCACCGTCCGATATGACTTGAAGGTAGTCAACTTTGAGGCTTTCACAAAATCAGTGAAGGTAGATAGGAGATCCTTCAAATACTACTTCGTGAGGATCTGAGTTTCACCAAATAAACTGGTCTTCTGGAGAAACAAGGAGGGTCTTCTCAAATTTCCCATCGAATAGACCTATGAGCATTTCTTACTCACCACTAAAGATTATTTCACTAATGAAGGCAAACTATCTCCCCACTCAGTAGAAGTTCTGAGTGCTCTTCAGGCATACACCACTGATTGTGGGAAATTTTCCTACAAATGTCTTCCGGGGTCCAACACCATTTGTAATGAATATCTAAGTAATTTTTTACTTTTTATCTTTAACTGTTTGAGTTCCAGCATGTGTTATGTTTGAAACTAACATACTTTTGTTTATTTGTGCAGAACAAATAAAAGAACTGTGCCCTGCCATGGATAAGTTAAAATCTATTGGTGGATGAGGATTCATCTTCCGAAGAAAACAATATTCAACCTAAGAGGAATGCCATCGAGGTGCATGTTGAAACCATCACCTTAACTTCCGCTGTGAGTGGTGATATTCCCTTGGTGGATGAAATTGAACAGGCCGACCCGACACAACCTGAAAAAGAAAAAGAAAAAGAAAAGAAAAAGATGAAGATCTAGAAGGACATTGGGGCTCAGAAGCCCCCTTCTCCCAAACCTACCAAGAAACAAAAAACTCTGGAGGAATCCGGGATGACTAGTGCTCAAAAAGGGAAGAAGGTTGTCACTACAGCTGAAACCATTTTTGACTCTAAGGCTAAGACCGAGCCAACCAAAATTGCTAAAGACGCCTAGCCAATAGTGTCTTACTTTCCTCCACCCTCCTCATTCCTGGCTCCTTTTTTGAAGTATGAGGGTCTTATGCCCCCAAAAGCTTCCCAAACCGACGTATAAGCTTAACCCCATGCTTGAGGTCCCTAAAATCAAGAAGGCTTGTGAGGCCGACAGATGGCAATTAGCTGAACTATCTGGCCTCATTAACTCCTTGAGTAGAGCAGTGGATAGCATGGTGGAGGCTGATAAACTTCATGCCAAGGTGGAGAAGCTCAACGTTTCTTCTGCGAGGGATAGAGTGAATCTCGAGACAGTAGAAACACACCTGAAGCAAGCGAAGGATCTCACTGATGAACATCATTTCAAAATCTTTGAGCTGAAGGCAATTGTGAAAACATTGAAGGAAAAGGTCTCTGAAGGGTAGAGCCTCGTGCCTCGTAAAGTCTCTTTAGAGCCTGATGAGTAAGAGAAGGAAGTTGAGGAAGGAGATAGAGATGAAGATCCTTCCAAGACTGATGCCGCTAGAGGAAATGAAGATGCTCAGAAAGAGAACACTGAAGAAGCTCACCCTTCCTGATTACTTTTTTCACTTTTTGTTGTACTAGCTGTGTACCGGGATCAGCTCCGGTATTTATTTTGCTATTTCCTTAGAAACACACTTTCTCTTATCACTAAATCTTTTGATATATTTATGCTTGCTTCGATATCATTTATTTAACATTGATGAAGTATTTACCTCGTTAGCTTTACGTGAGTGTTTTAACTTCATGTGATGCTCACTTTTAGCCTTTATTTAACTTAGGCTTTGTTGTTTGCCTGCACGAGGGCGGCTCCATTCAAGAAAATGACAAGCGTAAAACGGGCCATTTAGGCTACACCATTTAAGAGAACATATCGTCAATTAGAGATCAAATAGCACTTGCACTACTCGTTGGGCTGAAGTTAATTGGGGTACCACTCGTGGAGTTATATCATCAATTTCAAAATGAATAATTAAAATTATCTGTCCAAAGGGTTATTCTCCATGGCCAATTATAGAATGGGTAATTGGGGTGCCACTCATTGGGGTCTGGTATGGCCTTAATAAAGGACCAATCTTCGCCACTCTTCAGGGCTATTTTCCGCGTCGTTTGTAAGGATATGTCATTAGTTAGAGAATAGGTAACTGAGACTGAGGCTCTACTTGCACTGCTCATTGGGGTCTGGTATGGCCTTTAAAAAAGGATCAATCCTCGCCACTCGTTGGGGCCAAGTAGCCAATTATTGAATGAGTAATTGGGGTGCCACTCGTTGGGGTCCGGTATGGCCTTAAAAAAAGAACCAATCCTCACCACTCGTCGGGGCTATCTTGTACGCCATTGCCTCTCGTAGAGTTACGTAATCAATTACAGAATGGGTAATTAAGACTATCTGCCCAAAGGGCTATTCTTCACACCATTCGCAAAGCTTAAGGACATGAAATAAAGAGAAGTGAAAAGAACACAATAGTTGATGTAATTTCTCATTAATATGAAATATGTACAAAGGAAGCGTAGTTAGTACATGCCTCATTAAAACCTTCTTGAGAAAAACCTAATGAAAAAAAACTTAAGTTAGGAAAAAGAGTACATGCCGCTTATCAACTAGCTGTAATAAATTCTTAAATTCTGGGCATTCTATTTGTTGTGAATCGGTGTGCCATCGAGGTGTTCTAACCGGTATGAGCCCTTTCCTATGACCCTGGTAATACGGTAAGGGCCTTCCCATGTTGGTGCTAGCTTGCCCTGATATATGAGCTTGTTCCCCACACTAGCCTTTCTCAATACCAGATCTCTGACCCCAAATGCTCTATGTAAGACACGTTTATTGTACTGGAGGGCAACCTTCGCCTTGATAGCCCGATCTCGGATGTATGCTTCTTCTCTTAGCTTTTGGGTCATATCAAGCTCCAAAGCTAGATGAGAGTTGTTGCTCTACTCAGAGAAATACTCTATCCTTGTTGAGGCTGTTTGGAGTTCCACCGGTATCATGGCTTCAACATCATATATGAGGCGATGTGGGGACTCGTTCATTAAAGAGTGAGGCGTGGTGCGATAAGCCTATAGGACATGGCACAGCTGATTTGTCTAGTCACCTTTAGCTTCTCCCAGATGCTTCTTAAGGCCTTTTAACACCTCTCTGTTAGCTACTTCGGCCTAGCCATTAGTTTGCAAGTGCTTAACAGATGAGAAAATTTGGACTATACCCAGTCCTTCCAGCAACTCAGTGAACTTTTTATCAGTGAATTGGGTGTCGTTATCTGTTATAATCCATGTTGGCACCCCAAACCTTGCTATGATATTTTCATAAACGAAACAACAGGTTCAGGCTGAAGTGATGTGCATCACCGGCTCTACCTCAATTCACTTTGTGAAATAGTCTACCCCTATAATGAGGTACTTGATGCCCCCTAGCGCCGTAGGGAACAGGCCCAAGATATCTAGCCCTCATTGATGAAAGGACCATGGCACCGCGGAAGTGAATAACTCCTCAGCCAGTGTGTGATAGAGGTTGGAGAACCTCTAACAAGGGTCGCAGCTCTTCATAAATTATGCAGAATCCTTTTTCATCGTGGGCCACCAATAGCCAGTTCTCAAAATCTTTCTTATTAAGCTCCGTCCTCCGGAGTGGTGCCCATACTGCCCTTCATGCACCTCCTCCATAACCTCCATAACCTCGTTCTCATTCAAATAACGGAGGTAAGGTACGGAAAATCCTCTCTTGTGTAGCTCCCTTTGAACTCTTATTTTCTCAACTTCGTCGATGGATAGCTGTCCATTGACCAGATATTGGATAAAAGGGACTACCCACGAGTCTTCATTGAATGCGCGAGCAGTGATGGCCATATACAATGGGGTTAGATGGATGTTGGGAGTAGTCAAAGTGCTCTGGACCATATTGGTAGTACTCCCGCCCTGCTTTGTGCTCGCTAGCCTTGAGAGAATATCAGTTCTGGTGTTCTTCTCTCTTGGTACATGTTTAAATTCCAACACCACAAAATGCTCCTTCAACTCATTTATGTAATTTAAATACAACTGGAGTTGGGGCTCCCTAACCTGATACTCTCCTCGTATCTACAAAATCACTAGTTGTGAATCGCTATAGAGGGTCACTTTAGAAGCTCCAACGTCTAGCGCTGCCCTCTGTCCTATGAGGCAAGCTTTATACTTAGCTTGGTTGTTGGACCTTTTGAAGTTAAAGTACAGGGAAATCTCCAGTTGCACCCTATTATCACTTTCAACCACCATATTTGCGCCACTTTCCTTGCTGTTGGAGGAACCATCAACATACACCATCAAATAGGAATGAGGTGTGGTTGGATCTGCTCCAGTCATTTCCACCATAAAGTATGCTAACACCTGAGCCTTTATAGCACCGTGGGGCTCATATGACACATCAAACTCTAACAACTCAATTGACCACTTAATCATCTTTCCCGCAAGGTCCAGCTTGCTCAACACTGAGCGAAGTGGAAGATCCATCCTCACAACAATTGGGTGTGCATGAAAGTATGGCCTCAAACGTTAGGAGGCCCAACTAACTATGCTAGGGCGGCCTTCTCAATCTTTTGATACCGGCCTCAGCTCCTTGTAATGTTTTGCCTGTGAAATATACCAGCCTCTAACCTTCAGGTGTCTCCTTTAAAAGCGCCACTCCCAAGGCCTCATTAGAAACAACCAAGTATAGGATGAGTAGCTCACTTGGGTTAGGCTTAACCAGGATAGGAGGTTTGGACAACACCTTCTTGAGCTCTTGAAAAGCTTGCTCCTGCTCCTGCCTCCACTCAAACTTCTTTGACTTCTTTAATATCTTATATAAGAGGAGGGACCTGTGTGCCATCTTAGGCATGAATCGCGCCAAGGCTACCACTTTCCCATTGAGGGATTGGATTTCTCTCAAATTCTTCAGGCTCTACAAATCCTAATCACTTGGCACTTGCTTGGGTTTGCCTCAATGCTGTGCTGGGTCAACATGAAACCCAGAAACTTTCCCGTTAGAATAGCAAAAGTATATTTCAATGGGTTTAAGTGCATGTTGTATTGCCTGAGGCGCAGGAAAACTTTATGCAAATCCTCCACAAGCTTAGTGTGCATGCCTTTAAATACCTTGTTGGTCATACATTGGTATATGGCTCTAGCGTTCTTCAAACTGAATAGCATGGCGGTGTAACAGAACACACCGTAGTCATTGACAAATACCATCTTCTCTTGATCCTTCTCCCACATTAGAATCTAGTTGTACCTTGAATACGAGTCCATGAAAGACAAGTACTAGTAACCAGATGAATCATCCATCATTCTATCAATATTAGGGATGGGATATAGATCCTTTGGGTAGCAACAGTTCAAATCGACGTAATCTGTACACATCCTCCACTTCCCATTGGCCTTTTACACCATAACCACATTGGATAACCAAGAGGAATACCAGATCTCTTTGATGAACCCAGCCTTCAAAAGCTCTTTGGTCTGCTCACAAGCTACCTTCTACTTTTCTAGGCCCAGTCTCCACTTCTTCTGGGCCACCGGCCTCGTCTTTGGATAGACAGATAACTTATGGTAATAAAATTCGGGTTCCATCCCCAGCATATCAGCAGCAGTCCATGAAAAAAGGTCTTTGAACTCCTTGAGGAGTACGAGTAGGCATTTTGTAACACCCTCGGTTAGATAAGACAAATCCTTCTGTAGGTTCATCCTATTTAACTGAGAGTGTTAACAGTTTTCAGAAAAAGTGAAATTTTTTTTTATATAAATACTTGGCAGATCAGTGGAAGCAATATTGTATATATCACATAGTCATTCACAAACTGTAAGTAATTATACTCTTAACAGAATGGGGCACGCAGGCACCCTTAAATATTATACAGTCATCCGGTGTCTGATTATAAATATTCTATCCTTAATAATTATTCTCAATGGGTTCAGTGTATTGCTGATCTTCACACTCGGGTTCTTGAGTTTCTAATTCCTCTGAAAAATGTTCAACAGTAAGGGTGAGTATAACCCAAGACCCTGATTGGTTCATCCGGTGCGGACATAATCCAGTTAACATACAATGTCACATAGATCATACATTTGGCATTTTTATAACAATCAAGCATGTAGTCATCACATAATCGTATATTTAGCATGTTCATAATTATAACAATCAAGCATATTGCCATGAAATAAATTGTACATATAACATCTTCACAATTATAACAATCAAATATGCTGTAATGAATGCATGAGTTCGGATTTATTATGATTTATCTTTGGTTAAGTCTCATGATGCATGTGGGCCCAATAAATCGTTTCATCTTCTTCTCATTCTTTGGAATATCACCATTCCAATCATCTAGAGCGATCAGGGTCCGCCTAAGTTCCATGTGGTACAAATGAACTCATTGGTTCTCATCATTGATTTAAATATTTTTGGAACTTGGATCCCTACGATCATAGTTACACTCTGTCATTTAGTCAAAGTACACTAGAATTGCATCGTCTCACCCGGCTATCAGGCGCGACTCTGATGCCATTGGGTTGCCGTTCCAGTTGTACTCCCAAGATTCTTCATGGAGATCGAACGTGAGTGTCCTCCACTGTACCAAGTGTATGCTCTAGAGGTTTTTCTTCTTCAAAAATATTTTCATGATGCGAAATGCATTTATTTGTATCATTAGATCCCTGGGTATCTTATGTATTTCCAGTCTCATCATATCATTCTCAAGTTCTTTGAATTCCGTCAATCATTTAAACCTTGTAAGATATTCGTTTATTATTTTTTTTAGAAATATATCTATTATATATATTCTTTCATAAAGAGTAAAATAATATATTCTTTATGTAATTACGCATAATTTAGATGTTAACAATGTATAATAATAATAAAACTAATAATAATGATAACAATATTAAGTTAACAATAAATAATGATAATAATAGAATAAGAATGATAATTATAACTTACCAAAAACTTAAAAAGTATTGAAGATTGGTTTCCAATTGAGAATTCAAGTGAAAAACACTAAAAACAGAGTTTTCTGAGTGGAACAGGGGTAAATCCGAGTGAAATGAGTATGATTCCGAGTGGAATCATACAGAGAAGGGTTCTCCAAGTGATCTGGCTAAAAATCCGAGTGAAATGACACTGGAAAAGCTATTTTCCGACTGAAATAAGTTTGGATCCGAGTGAAATGAAGTGGAATGCTGTTTTCCGACTGGAACAGCTTGAATCCGAGTGAAAAATAAGTTTTCCGCATGAGATAGCTATGAATCCGAATGAAATAAACTGAGCAGAGTTTTCTAACTGAAATTAATAAGTAATCCGAGTGAAACAGAAGCTGAAAAATAATTTTCTTAACTAAATATCTTGAATTCTGAGTGAAACAAATTTTTGAGTGAATTAAAATATAAATCCGTGTGAAGTCAGTAGGAAAATGGTTTCCTGAGTAGCATTGTTTGTAAATCCGAATGAAATGAGTCTCTAAGTGAAATAAAGTATATTTCCGAGTGGTATTCAGTCAAAAAGGAGTTTTCTGAGTGAAATTAAGGTGTTTACCGAGTTAAAATTACTGGAAAAGGTTTTCATGAGTGAAGCTACTTAAATTCTGAGTGAAAATGAGTTCCTGAATGAAATTAAGTATGATTCCGAGTGGAATCAGTAGGAAAAGAGTTTCCTGAGTAAAAATAAGATACTTTCCGAGTGAAATATGAATTTACCGAGTGAAATTAGTTGAAAAGAGTTCTGTCTGAATGAAATAATACAAATCCGAGTAGAATAACTGCTTGCTGAGTAAAATAAAGTGTTTGCCGAGTGAAATAAGACTGGGAAGCTACTGTCCGAGAGCAATAGAGTGTTTTCCGAGTGAATTTACTGAAAAGGGGTTCTGAGTAAAAGATAAATATATTTTCTGAGTGAAATTAAGACAAGTTCCGAGTGAAATAATTTAAGAAAGAGATTTCCGAGTAAAATAAGACTTGGGAGATGTTGTCCGAGAGAAATATAGTATTTTCCGAGTGAAATATGGTGTTTTCCGAGTGAAATATGTTATATCCGAATGAAAATGAGTTGGTAATATAAAGAATCCGATTGAAATGATACTAAAACCGATCGGATTGGCTTAAAACAGAACCTGTTATCATTAAACTCATAGTTTTTCACTGGAAATCACACGGTACCCATGATTCTTAGTATTTTCAGTCCAATAAGTACATGTCATATCACAATTCATCACTGATTATATACACTCGGTAACGGATATATATATATACATGCATATACAGATAACAATATAAAGTATTTAATTCATACACACTGAATCTGTCCTTCACTCGGTTTTCCCACAAGGCACCCAAGAATATACCCCCTTACCTCAATGAAGTTCCTGGAGGAGAAGAAAGAGGTTCCCTTCACTGTCCTGCTTCAAATCCGAGTGAAATGGAAGGGAAAAGAGAGAAAGAAACTTGCTGGGAAGGAGAGTGATGAAGGGTGTTTGGGTCGTGTGTGTGGTGTGAGTTCTGAGGACCTTGAACTCGTTTAAATAGGGAGAGAGTGAGTGGAAAAACAAGTGGGGGACAGCTTTTCTGAGTGGCCTGTTAGTGGAGTGCTAATGGAAGGGTCACTAGGATTTAAATAAGATATATGCTGAGTCAGTGTCCATTTCTGGTCGTCCACCATCCATAATGCGCACGATTGGATTTAAATATCATTAAAAGACAAAATTGAAGTCAATACGCACTTCTGTCACTGAATTCCGAGTGGAATTACACTCGGTTAAGGGCTATTCCGACTGGAATTCCTACTTCCGAGTCAACAATTTCAAGGCTCGCTTGAGCGTGGCTTGCTCGCTTGAGCGAAGCTTCAATTCTTCACTCGGAATTCCTTTGAAACTGACTCAGGCACTCGGTTTCTCACTCGGTAATATCTCTTCAGACCGAGTCCTCTCTTTCTCAGAATCTTTACTTGGAAATCCGAGTCTTCCTTCACTCAATTCACTCGGTTTAGGCCATTACCTCTCGGACCAATACCCACACGTACTTCTCTTACTCGGTTTTGGTCCAGTGGAGTGTATCTCACTCGGAATTGACTTCCTCCACCATTTTCCACTTGGTTTCCTAAGCAAAACCATTCGGAAGCCTTCCCAATTGTTTCCACAACATACTTCAGTCAGAAAGGAAGCATCAAATCAACATAAATAGAAGTATTTATGCATTCTTTCACTCGGAATGCTCCAACCACAGTAATTTCCTTCAGAAAAGGAAACATTCAACTCGGAACCAAGCCTTTCTAGGGTGTTTGACTCGGATTTTCATTCAGAAGTGATTCTTTTGAACACTCTTCACTCAGAATTGCTTCTCAGGTTAGGACTTCACTCGGTGGTAGCCTTCTCAGTCATGTTTTACTCGGAAAACATGGTACTGACTCGGAATTCTCTCCTTCACTCAGAATTTCTAATCCTTCACTCGGAATTCTTCTCTGTCACTCGGAACAGAGCCCTTTTCACTCGGTTTTTGCATAATTTCACTAATATTCCATATAAATTCTATTATTACGTGCAAAAATGACATTTTTGAGGTACTACAGACCATCAACAGGGTATATATTGACTTATTCTTGCTTACAAACCCTCCATAATTAAAATTTACAAGGATAAAATTGTTCCTAAAAACAGGGATGTTACATTCTCCCCTCCTTTTAGAAATTTCGTCCCGAAATTTAAAGTTAAAACAATTGAGGGTACAATTCTCTCATTTTTTCCTCAATTTCCCAAGTAGCATCCCCATCATCTGTCTGACTCCAAACTACCTTGACCGAAGGGATTTCTTTGCCTCTTAGCTGTTTGAGACGTCGGTCAGCAATCTTAACCGGCGATGCTTCAAAGGTAAGGTTTTCTTTAAGAACGAATTGATCGGGACTTAGAACATGATCAGGGCTTGGTACATATTTGCGGAGTTGAGAGACATGAAATACATTGTGAAGGTTTGTCAGCTCAGGTGGCAGAGCAATGCGGTACGCATGAGTTCCTATCTTTTGCAGAATTTGATAGGGTCCTACGTATCTGGGGCTTAACTTCTTGGCCTTCAAAGCTCTTCCTACTCCAGTGGTAGGAGTAACTTTGAGAAATACATGGTCACCTTCTTCAAATTCTAATGGCTTTCGACGTTTGTCATAGTAACTCTTTTGTCTATCTTGCGAAGCCTTCATTGCCATTTGAATCCTCTGAACTTGTTCTGTTGTCTTCTGAACAATCTCTGGTCCAATTATTGTCTTCTCACCAGTTTCATACCAACATAAAGATGTACGACACTTTCTTCCATACAAAGCTTCATAAGGGGCCATTCCGATGCTTGCATGATAGCTGTTGTTGTAAGTGAACTCAATAAGTGGAAGATATTCTTGCCAACTTCCTCCATGTTCTAGGACACAAAGATGCAACAAATCTTCAAGAGTCTTGATTGTTCTTTCTGATTGTCCGTCTGTCTGCGGGTGGTATGCGGAACTTAACTTCAGACGAGTTCCTAGAGCTTGTTGCAGGCTCTTCCAAAACTGTGATGTGAAACGAGGATCTCGATTGGACACAATCGCAGTGGGAGTTCCATGTAATCGTACAATTTCCTTGATATAGATCTGGGTGAGTTTCTCTAGGGAATACTTCATATTGACAGGAATGAAGTGAGCGGTTTTTGTTAATTGATCCACGATTACCCAAATAGCATCACATCCAGCTGATGTTCTGGGAAATCCACTCACGAAGTCCATAGCAATCTCATCCCATTTCCATTCTGGAATATCTAAAGGATGAAGGGTCCCACTTGGACGTTGTTGTTCCGCCTTTACCTTCTGACACATCAGGCAAGCTGTTACATACTCAACGATATCCCTTTTCATTCCTTGCCACCAGAATAATTTCTTCAAGTCCTGGTACATCTTGGTTGATCCTGGGTGGATACTGTACTTACTTTTATGTGCTTCATCCAGGATAGATCTCTTAAGATCTGCGTTGACTGGAATACAGAGTCTCTATTGATACCTGATCACCCCATGTTCATCTTTGCTAAACTCTGAGACTCCTTCTTTTGTCTTTTCTGCTAGATCTTGTAATTCCTGATCATTGGCTTGAGCTTCTTTGATTTGTTCCAAGAAATCATTGGAAATCCTTAACATTCCAACCATAAGGCTTCCCCTTTTTGGTGTTACTGCTAGGTTCAAATCGCAAAACTGTTCAATCAGTTCTAACTCCTTTGTCATCATATATGATAGACGTAGGGCCTTTCTACTGAGTGCATCAGCCACAACATTAGCTTTTCCTGGATGATATCGGAGTTCAAAATCATAATCTTTGATAAATTCCATCCATCTACGTTGTCGCATATTTAACTCCTTCTGGTCGAATAGATACTTCAAGCTTTTGTGATCACTGAAGACTTCAAAGTATGTACCATACAAGTAGTGTCTCCAGATTTTCAAGGCAAACACAACTGTAGCTAATTCCAAGTCATGTGTGGGATAATTAACTTCATGCGTTCTTAGCTGTCTTGAAACATAAGCAACAACCTTTCTTTCTTGCATTAGGACACATCCTAGTCCTTGTCTTGACGCATCACAATATACTTCATATGGCTTGGCAGGATCTGGCAAAATCAAGACAGGTGCACTAGTGAGTCATTGGCGTAACTCCGTAAAACTGCTTTCGCATTTGTTAGTCCATTCGAATGGTTGATCTTTACGAGTCAGCTTAGTTAAAGGTGCTGCGATTCGAGAGAAATTCTCGATGAATCGACGATAATATCCAGCCAGTCCAAGGAAACTGCGGATTTTCGTCACATTCTTGGGTTGTTCCCAATTTAGTACAGCTTCTACCTTTGTAGGATCCACAGTAATTCCTTCCTTAGAGATGACATGTCCTAAGAATTTCACTTCTGTCAACCAGAATTCACATTTTGAAAACTTAGCGTACAATTGCCTTGCACGCAAAGTGTTTATAACAATTCGAAGATGCTCCTCGTGTTCCTCATGGCTCTTGGAGTAGACGAGAATATCGTCAATGAATACAACCACGAATTTGTCCAAGTACTCATGGAAGATTCGATTCATGTATCCCATAAAGATTGCAGGTGAATTTGTAACTCCAAAGGGCATAACAAGATACTCATAGTGCCCATATCGTGTTCTGAATGCCGTTTTGGGTACATCGTCTTTCTTTACCCTAATTTGATGATAGCCTGATCGCAGATCAATCTTCGAGAAGATAGTGGCTCCTCGTAATTGGTCCATCAAATCATCAATCCTTGGAAGAGGGTAACGGTTCTTGATCGTAGCTTTATTCAACTGACGATAGTCAACACATAACCGCATACTGCCATCCTTCTTTTTGACTAGAAGAACTGGTGCTCCCCAAGGTGAGACACTGGGTCTAATCATTCCTTTCTCTAGAAGTTCTTCTAACTGCTCTTTGAGCTCACTGAGTTCCTTGGGTGACATCCGGTAAGGAGCAATAGAGATTGGTCCCACGCCCGGTATAATATCAATGCTGAATTCGACTTCTCGCTCTGGAGGTAGCTCTCGTATGTCCTTAGGGAATACTTCTGGGAATTCTTGAACAACAGGAATCTGTTCAAGTTGAGAAGTGGCCTTACTTTCAGTTTCAGTAAGGATCATGTATAGTTGGACTTCTTTTGAGATTACCTTTTCTGAGTTAACAAGGCAAGAATCTGTGACTTGATCACATTCAGATGTAGTAGACCCGTGAGAGATGGATCTATTATGACAGTCAATAAGAATATGGTTGGCAGCAAGCCAATTCATCCCTAGAACAATGTCTAGATCAATCAAAGGTAAACATATCAGATCTACCTGATAAGCTTTCCCTTCGATGTTAAGAGGACATTCTAAACATATGCGAGTAGAGCAAATGGGCTTATTGGCGGCAGTTGTGACAATCATTTGATAGGGCAGAGAGGTTGTAGGAAGCTTTAAATGTGTTACACAATTCTCAGATATGAAAGAATGAGTGGCTCCAGAATCATATAATACATTTAATAGAGTACTTCCTATAAAGCATGTACCTTGCACAAGATCGTTCTCTTGTGATACTTCTGCACCATTCATGGTAAAAACTCTGGCATTTCCCCCTGGCCTTCCGGTTGAGTTATTTCCGGGTCTTCCAGGATTATTGTTCTGTCTGAAGTTGTTGTTGCGGGGAACATTTTGCATTCTTGGGGCATTGTTGGTAGAGACATTTTCAGTAGATCCTCCACTTCCTTGACCTGTTGGTCGTACTGCCTGTTTTTGAGTTACTTGTTGTTGGTTATTTTTATTCCTGTACCAACAGTCAACATCACGATGTCCGATCCGTCCACAAATTGTGCAGTTTCTACTACTTTGGTTCTCCTGACCTTTAGGAGGAATTCGGTTGGCTGAGTTGAAAGATCGAAAATATGGTCGATCTCCTCGAAAATCCCTTCTTTGCTGTCGATCTGGCATATGTCGCTCTGGCCCATGATTAGACGCTCCAGGTCATCGAAGATTAGAGGTATTTTCAAATATGCGGCATCTGTCAACCAAAGTAGTGAATTGTGTAATTTATTGACAACATATGGCTTGACGAATCTCGTGTCGTAGCCCTGCTTCGAACTTTGCACATCTTGATGCTTCTCCCATGTGAGTGTAGTAGGGACAACATTTTGCCAGTTCATCAAACTTAGCTGCGTACTCCCCAACAGTCATATTGCCTTGTTTCAGATTAAAGAATTCCTGCTCCTTTTGCCTCCTTATGTCTTCGGGGAAGTATTTAGCGAGAAATTCTGTCTTAAATCGTCCCCAAGTAATGATATGCCCATCAGTCGCTAGTCTGACTCTAGCATGAGTCCACCAGTGTTCTGCTTCTCCAACCAGCATGAAGACAGCAAAGGTTACACAATCCTCATCAGAACAACGCATAGCGACAAAAATCTTTTCAAGGTGTTCAATCCATAGTTGTGCTCCTTCTGGATTGAAGCCTCCTTTGAACTGCGTAGGATTGTTTCTTTGAAAATCAGCCAATCCTTGTCTGGCAGAAGCATGAGGTAACTCTTGTCGTTCTATTACCTCCACAATTCTGGTAAGAAGATTCTCTATCACGTGATTGTTATTTTGGCGTGCCATTAGGAATTTGCTGAAAGAATATCAACAAATAGATTCAGGGTATGCATTATGTGGAGCATTCCACATAGAATATTTAGTCTTAGGAGTGTTATGGACTGTTCAATATTTCTATCAGAGTACGTGGAAACCTAATGGTCCACTCCACAAGCTTAATGAATCGACTATGCTCTGATACCACCTTTGTAACACCCTCGGTTAGATAAGACAAATCCTTCTGTAGGTTCATCCTATTTAACTGAGAGTGTTAACAGTTTTCAGAAAAAGTGAAATTTTTTTTTTTATAAATACTTGGCAGATCAGTGGAAGCAATATTGTATATATCACATAGTCATTCACAAACTGTAAGTAATTGTACTCTTAACAGAATGGGGCACGCAGGCACCCTTAAATATTATACAGTCATCCGGTGTCTGATTATAAATATTCTATCCTTAATGATTGTTCTCAATGGGTTCAGCGTATTGCTGATCTTCACACTCGGGTTCTTGAGTTTCTAATTCCTCTGAAAAATGTTTAACAGTAAGGGTGAGTATAACCCAAGACCCTGATTGGTTCATCTGGTGCGGACATAATCCAGTTAACATACAATGTCACATAGATCATACATTTGGCATTTTTATAACAATCAAGCATGTAGTCATCACATAATCGTATATTTAGCATGTTCATAATTATAACAATCAAGCATATTGCCATGAAATAAATCGTACATATAACATCTTCACAATTATAACAATCAAATATGCTGTAATGAATGCATGAGTTCGGATTTATTATGATTTATCTTTGGTTAAGTCTCATGATGCATGTGGGCCCAATAAATCGTTTCATCTTCTTCTCATTCTTTGGAATATCACCATTCCAATCATCTAGAGCGATCAGGGTCCGCCTAAGTTCCATGTGGTACAAATGAACTCATTGGTTCTCATCATTGATTTAAATATTTTTGGAACTTGGATCCCTACGATCATAGTTACACTCTGTCATTTAGTCAAAGTACACTAGAATTGCATCGTCTCACCCGGCTATCAGGCGCGACTCTGATGCCATTGGGTTGCCGTTCCAGTTGTACTCCCAAGATTCTTCATGGAGATCGAACGTGAGTGTCCTCCACTGTACCAAGTGTATGCTCTAGAGGTTTTTCTTCTTCAAAAATATTTTCATGATGCGAAATGCATTTATTTGTATCATTAGATCCCTGGGTATCTTATGTATTTCCAGTCTCATCATATCATTCTCAAGTTCTTTGAATTCCGTCAATCATTTAAACCTTGTAAGATATTCGTTTATTATTTTTTTTAGAAATATATCTATTATATATATTCTTTCATAAAGAGTAAAATAATATATTCTTTATGTAATTACGCATAATTTAGATGTTAACAATGTATAATAATAATAAAACTAATAATAATGATAACAATATTAAGTTAACAATAAATAATGATAATAATAGAATAAGAATGATAATTATAACTTACCAAAAACTTAAAAAGTATTGAAGATTGGTTTCCAATTGAGAATTCAAGTGAAAAACACTAAAAACAGAGTTTTCTGAGTGGAACAGGGGTAAATTCGAGTGAAATGAGTATGATTCCGAGTGGAATCATACAGAGAAGGGTTCTCCAAGTGATCTGGCTAAAAATCCGAGTGAAATGACACTGGAAAAGCTGTTTTCCGACTGAAATAAGTTTGGATCCGAGTGAAATGAAGTGGAATGCTGTTTTCCGACTGGAACAGCTTGAATCCGAGTGAAAAATAAGTTTTCCGCATGAGATAGCTATGAATCCGAATGAAATAAACTGAGCAGAGTTTTCTAACTGAAATTAATAAGTAATCCGAGTGAAACAGAAGCTGAAAAATAATTTTCTTAACTAAATATCTTGAATTCTGAGTGAAACAAATTTTTGAGTGAATTAAAATATAAATCCGTGTGAAGTCAGTAGGAAAATGGTTTCCTGAGTAGCATTGTTTGTAAATCCGAATGAAATGAGTCTCTAAGTGAAATAAAGTATATTTCCGAGTGGTATTCAGTCAAAAAGGAGTTTTCTGAGTGAAATTAAGGTGTTTACCGAGTTAAAATTACTGGAAAAGGTTTTCATGAGTGAAGCTACTTAAATTCTGAGTGAAAATGAGTTCCTGAATGAAATTAAGTATGATTCCGAGTGGAATCAGTAGGAAAAGAGTTTCCTGAGTAAAAATAAGATACTTTCCGAGTGAAATATGAATTTACCGAGTGAAATTAGTTGAAAAGAGTTCTGTCTGAATGAAATAATACAAATCCGAGTAGAATAACTGCTTGCTGAGTAAAATAAAGTGTTTGCCGAGTGAAATAAGACTGGGAAGCTACTGTCCGAGAGCAATAGAGTGTTTTTCGAGTGAATTTACTGAAAAGGGGTTCTGAGTAAAAGATAAATATATTTTCTGAGTGAAATTAAGACAAGTTCCGAGTGAAATAATTTAAGAAAGAGATTTCCGAGTAAAATAAGACTTGGGAGATGTTGTCCGAGAGAAATATAGTATTTTCCGAGTGAAATATGGTGTTTTCCGAGTGAAATATGTTATATCCGAATGAAAATGAGTTGGTAATATAAAGAATCCGATTGAAATGATACTAAAACTGATCGGATTAGCTTAAAACAGAACCTGTTATCATTAAACTCATAGTTTTTCACTGGAAATCACACGGTACCCATGATTCTTAGTATTTTCAGTCCAATAAGTACATGTCATATCACAATTCATCACTGATTATATACACTCGGTAACGGATATATATATATATATACATGCATATACAGATAACAATATAAAGCATTTAATTCATACACACTGAATCTGTCCTTCACTCGGTTTTCCCACAAGGCACCCAAGAATATACCCCCTTACCTCAATGAAGTTCCTGGAGGAGAAGAAAGAGGTTCCCTTCGCTGTCCTGCTTCAAATCTGAGTGAAATGGAAGGGAAAAGAGAGAAAGAAACTTGCTGGGAAGGAGAGTGATGAAGGGTGTTTGGGTCGTGTGTGTGGTGTGAGTTCTGAGGACCTTGAACTCGTTTAAATAGGGAGAGAGTGAGTGGAAAAACAAGTGGGGGACAGCTTTTCTGAGTGGCCTGTTAGTGGAGTGCTAATGGAAGGGTCACTAGGATTTAAATAAGATATATGCTGAGTCAGTGTCCATTTCTGGTCGTCCACCATCCATAATGCGCACGATTGGATTTAAATATCATTAAAAGACAAAATTGAAGTCAATACGCACTTCTGTCACTGAATTCCGAGTGGAATTACACTCGGTTAAGGGCTATTCCGACTGGAATTCCTACTTCCGAGTCAACAATTTCAAGGCTCGCTTGAGCGTGGCTTGCTCGCTTGAGCGAAGCTTCAATTCTTCACTCGGAATTCCTTTGAAACTGACTCAGGCACTCGGTTTCTCACTCGGTAATATCTCTTCAGACCGAGTCCTCTCTTTCTCAGAATCTTCACTCGGAAATCCGAGTCTTCCTTCACTCAATTCACTCGGTTTAGGCCATTACCTCTCGGACCAATACCCACACATACTTCTCTCACTCGGTTTTGGTCCAGTGGAGTGTATCTCACTCGGAATTGACTTCCTCCACCATTTTCCACTCGGTTTCCTAAGCAAAACCATTCGGAAGCCTTCCCAATTGTTTCCACAACATACTTTAGTCAGAAAGGAAGCATCAAATCAACATAAATAGAAGTATTTATGCATTCTTTCACTCGGAATGCTCCAACCACAGTAATTTCCTTCAGAAAAGGAAACATTTAACTCGGAACCGAGCCTTTCTAGGGTGTTTGACTCGGATTTTCATTCAGAAGTGATTCTTTTGAACACTCTTCACTCAGAATTGCTTCTCAGGTCAAGACTTCACTCGGTGGTAGCCTTCTCAGTCATGTTTTACTCGGAAAACATGGTACTGACTCGGAATTCTCTCCTTCACTCGGAATTTCTAATCCTTCACTCGGAATTCTTCTCTGTCACTCGGAACAGAGCCCTTTTCACTCGGTTTTTGCATAATTTCACTAATATTCCATATAAATTCTATTATTACGTGCAAAAATGACATTTTTGAGGTACTACAGACCATCAACAGGGTATATATTGACTTATTCTTGCTTACAAACCCTCCATAATTAAAATTTACAAGGATAAAATTGTTCCTAAAAATAGGGATGTTACACATTTCTCCATAACTGCCTCTAATTTGTCATTAATGTGCGTGACCTTGTCCAGGGTATCTCCAAGCATGACTTCCCTGGAACTACCTTTCGGTGTTGGCTTGGATGAATTGAGTGGATCAATTTTGAGTTTGACCCTGGGATCAAGGTCAATCAAACTGACAGATCCAGCCATAGTTCCTCCATCGTTCAGCTTCCTCTTTTTATTGAACGCCTCTAGCTTTACTATATTAAGGTTCAAGTTATAGCACTAGCGAGCCATCTCTTGGTCACCTTATACAGATAAAACATTATTCTCCTTATCAATAAATTTGATAAGGAGGTACGGTGTAGACACAATAGCCTCCATAGCATTCAGCGTTGGTCGGCCTATGATTCTATTGTAGAGGGACTCTACATCTATCACTAGGATTCTTGACTTAACAGTCCTCACTTCGGGCTCGCCTTCAAAAGACACAAGGGTGTCTAGATGACCCTTGGTTGGCTGCTTCACTCCATTGAAAGCCGTTAGTTCCTGCATATAGGGCTGTAAATCAGAATCATTAAACCCCATTCTCTTAAAATAGTTATAAAAATTAACATCGCAGGAACTCCCCTGATCTACAAGGATTCGCTTGACATCTTTATTTGCCATCACTGCTATTATGACCACCATATCATCACCTTCTAGGATAGTTAGACCAAAGTCCTTATCAAAGAAAGAGATTGCTGGAGCCACGAATCCATCCCAAAATGGGCGGTTATCCCAGGGCTTGCCTTAAACTGAAAGAATCATGCGATGGTGATTCTTCCTTGCAGTAATTGATGCTCCTCCATCAGCAGATCCTCTAGCGATCATATTGATCACTTCACGCCGGCCTCGCTGTTATTGTTCAGGCACCTTATCCTCCTAAGCCACCTCAATGATAACTATCCCTCCCCGCTTCTCAATAATAGTCAATCTCTTTGTGGCACCCCGACTGTTATCACCGTCCTCATCACGGTCATGATTTTGCTTTTTCATCTGGTCTGGCTTATACAGTGACCTCTCCTTGAAGAGGTACTGCTTCAACTTCCCCTCACAGATGAGGGTCTCTATGGCGTCCTTCAAAGACCTACATTCCTTAGTAGAATGCCATGCCTACTCATGGAAATCGTAGTACTTGCACAGATTTCCAAGCCTCTTTAATAGAGCTGGTCTTCTGATACTATAGACATTGAATATCGGCCAACCCACTTCTCTAAAAACTTATGCCAGTCTAGTATTCAGTGGGGCGTAGTTACTAAAGACAGCCACCCACCTCTCCTGCTGTTGAGTCTATGGATTCCTAAACCTGTTCCTCTCAAAAAGCCTCTCTGACCTAGCCCTATCTTTCTCTCTAGGCGGCTGCAACACCGAAATAGGTGGCTTTTCTCTTGTCGTTGTGGCTTCCAAATGCATCTCAATACCAAGGTATTTTGATGCCTTGCTCCAAAACACTTCAAACAACGTCAGAGGACTCTTCGCCAACGATAAGGCGAATGCAGACTTAGGCTGTAAGGCCTCAATGACAATATGCAATTGGATAGCCTCAATAAAATTAGGCACCATTGCTGCCTCCTTGTAAAATCTCTTTAGGAAATCCTTCAGAGTTTCATTCTCACTTTGCCTAATCTGAGTGAGGGTATGTGACATCCTGGGAACGTTCTTGGAAATGACTAAGTGGTCATTGAAAGCCATTGCCATTTCCTCCCATGGTGTATGACTAGTCTGAACTGGGGTCAAGGATCCGGTGTGGGACCAACCACAAATGTTCTTAGTTTTTAATGATTTGTACACTGGTCTAGTGGGGATCTGATATTATGTTTCCTATTCTAGTGTGAAATAAGGGTCTTGGAGTCTTGGAGATCCTTCATACTGAGCTTTCGTGTTGACGGGGGAGGGGGGAGGTGGTGTCACCTGTGAAGATTCTCTGACGCTCAAGTTAGTAACCAAAAAAGAAATTCAAGGTTCTCGAGCGTAAGTTTGAGAATAAGTCTAACATACCAGAGTTGTGAAAATGTTGGTATTTATATACATGCATACGAGGAATGAAGAGTCTCTTAGGGTTGGGGGACTATTTATACAATGTTAGTACAATTCTGACACAAGACGCGGGTACCTCCGTATTGCCTATGAATGTTCCCCTGTGAGTATACCTTGTACTGTTTGTCAGGTGACAGAGATGCTTTCCGGTATACGTGGTGCTGACCTGGACTTCCAGTATAGAAAGGTATCTAATATGGGTTATAGTTTGGAGGTTTACTGATGCTAAAATCCTGTGCCATTAACTTCGTGCTAAAAATCTTAGTAAAAACAAAATATGACTCTCGGATTTATACTTTGGCAAGCGCACCAATCATTAAAATTGTAGAATATTTAATCGTCCCACAGGGATTGTGGTAAGTACCTCAATCTTGGACTAGTACAAGCTGAACCAACAAAAGACACAGGAATTTCATTCGGTTTTTAGTTGTTTTAGTGTTTTATAGTTGTTTTTGTATTTCGAGAAACAGAGTTAAATGAAATGTGAAAGGTGATTAATAGAAAACAGGTCAGGATTGCTTCGGTTCACAAATTCATCAAGAAACATGCAATTAAAGTATAATCAAACTCCATAATCCAGAGGACAATCTGCTTGTGGTTATTCCCTAATTCCTTAGGTGAAAAACACTAATCCTTAAGCATCGAACCTTAATTCCTTAAGTGCTCAATTAACCCAAGAATCTAATGCAAAATTGGAGGTTGAACTCTAACTATTCACCTAAATTGATTAGGCCTGAACTAGTTAGAAAGCTAGAAGTTACCTAAGCTTCAACCATGATTCCTCACTGGCGAAGTTCTTCATCAGTTCTAGATTTGTCAATCCAGCAATTCTGCTCCACTCCTCAGCTTGTTCGCCTCAGGATCTAGAAGTCGATTTCCTCGCTCACAGCTTCAAGACTCTATTGCTAACCTTCGCAATCCCCACCTTAGGGAATTAGAACTCCATTGACTTCGGTTCCATCGAAGGATTATGGAACGTCATGGAGGAGAGGATTTAGAGAGAGAAAATTGTGTAGTGAGATGTACGAAGTTGTGAAAAATTGTATTCTATGTATGAATCTGTCTCTGTTCTGGCACTTATTACAGAATATGTACAACCTATATATTAGCTTCTACCTAACTAACTAACTTAACTGATAACTTAGGAAACTTAAGTTAACGACTAAACTAACTAATTACATAGTTTACAGAATGATCAACTAATTACAGCTCAGCTCTTAACAGGATCCAGCTTATCCTTAGCTAATTTACAGCACAGCACCAGCTAATTAACAGCTTACTACTTAAGTTACTAAGGGTGCAGCAGTAGAAGAGAAGGCAGCAAGAAACAACATTGGTGCCGAGTGCCTTCTGGAGGGAACGATCGCTATTTTAAATATCAGCCTTTTCGCTTGAGCGAACTTTGTTCTTGCTTGAGCGTGATGAAGAAGCTTAGGCGAATTCACTCGCTTGAGCGAATGTTTGACCCTTGCTTGAGTGAATTGACTTTCAATCAGTACTCTGAAGTCAACGCTCGGACTCTTCTTTTTCTAGCCTTGCTCGGTTCCCTATTCTATTTTGGAGTCGGTATCTTGGAAGTATTTCAAGTCGGGCTTTTGTTAATTCTTTTCGGTCAACCTTTTAGGAAGTCTCGCTCAGTCGGTCTTTTGGACTCCTTTCAGTCAGATATACGAAGACTCACTCGGATTTGTAAATTCTCGCTCGGCTTTATGATTTCTCACTCGGATTTTTGTAATTTTTCCTCGGATTTGTCTTCTTCTCTAGAGTACGCCCTGTTCCTGCACCAATAAACAACTAATTGCCTAGCATTTGTATACTGGCTGCTGAGTAAATTTATAAATAGTAATAAACTCTTAATTTATTAATGTTTTTAATCATTTTCTTACAAAAATAAAGCACTTTTGAAATAAATAACTAAAGCATGAATTATTAACAAATCATTAAATAATATAGTCAAAACTAAATAATAATTAATAAATTATGTTAAATAAAAGGTGGAATAATTAAGTCTTTTCAAGACTTATCACATCCCCAAACTTAAATCTTGCTTGTCCTCAAGCAAATACTCAGATTATTTAACTAATCAAGTTGTTATTTAACACACTCAACCTTTCCTTAACTTAGTTCATGCTATAATTATTGAATACCGACCATGCTTTCTTTTCGCAACTTCTAAAAGTATAATAACTTACACCTCCTTTGGGAAACAAGCTACTGATGCTTTCCTCACTGGTCGGTGTTTAACTCTTCTCTCGGTGTATAGGGTGAATACAATGCACTCATCACCTGCATACTTGTTAGATAAACATAGGCTTGCAACAGTTCTAAACGTCATGCCATATGCCAACACAATCAGATTAGTAAGGGCTTTTTAAGCTTATAACGGGGCTGGGCTATAGGCTCAATTATTGTTTTCCCAGTGAATGTCGGGTTACAAGATGTGTCCACTGATGCCTTGACTCAATTTTTAACTTAACTGCCTCTGCTTAGCAAGCTCCATTATTTTCCGAGTGAATGCTAACTTAACACTTTCGGTGCTTTGCACCTTCTTTTTCTTTCAGTCCTTCGGACTTTTCCTTTTCTTTCTCCTTTTCCATCTTTTTCCGATCACATTTCAATCGGTGCTTTGCACCTTTTTCCTTGCTGATTTTTTTCATTTTTCTTCTCAGCTTTTCTATTTTTCCTTTCATTTGCCTCTATTTATTCATCTATAACCAAGGTCGGAGTGTGTTCTTAATTGATGCTAGGCACACTCTTCATCCCCAAACTTAGAACTTGCTAGTCCCTAGCAATAAGTAAGACTGAGCAACTCATCAGCAGAACATCCAGGGGTAAATCAGTCGGTTTTTTCGAGATAAAAAGGCTTGTAATGTTAGGTGAATAAACAGAATAAAAGGGTCTCAGGCTCAAACATAATTTTTGGATCAAAAGATAATTAAGTATATTAGGAAGGCTACTTTTTGGACCTGGCTGAATTAACAAAGAAGGCCTTCATCATTTTCGATTGGCTGGCATACAAACAATTAGCAAGTACTGAAGCAAATTCTGTCTCACTAACTAGCATGCAAGTTCACTCGGAAAAGAATAAAACAGGCTCAAAAGCTATGAATATAATAGTTAATTGATAAATCAATTTTAATACACTTATTATAGTTTTACACTTGGGGTTTATTATATAATTACTATGTTTAATAATAGTATTTTAATTAAGTTTTATGTTGTTTAGTTAAATTGAAGTATTATGTATATATGTTTCAATTTTCGTTTTTTGTATGTATCTTGAGTATCTTGCCTTATTTTGGCCATAACTTGGGCTTTTGTGATCCAAATGGGCTAATCTTGGAGCCCATGGAAAGCTAAGACAGAGGGCTACATCATGATGATCAAATTTGGTTATTTTGCATCTGGAAAAAATAAAGAAATGGAGCTTGAATCAATCAGCTCTCATATGTCCCACCAGCATTGACATAGTTCACCAAAATACACATATCTGGAGCTCTAGGTTTCTAAATGACCTCATTCTTGCGCCAAATTCTCAATAAGACAGAGATCTACAACTTTCATGTTGTAGGTTTTTCAAAATTCGGCCATCTAGAAGGTCATATTGGACTCGCAAGGTGGAGAAGATAAAGAGGAGAATGCATTTCAACACCTACCATTATCTTCTTTTGAATTATTGTAATTTCAAGCCCACCAATGTTGAAAAAATGCATTAATAATCAGAAAATGAATGTATAGTATCATCATATCTTGCCTATAAATAGATGCTTGAAGTTGTAAGGAAGATACACAAGAAATACATAAGAAATACATGCTTTAGTTTCCATTATAATTCTATATCTTTGTTTTAGCTTCTTAAGTTTTAGTTCTTTCTTTTGCTTTATCTCCTTGTTCTATATTCCATCCTTCAAGTTATGGTTTTCATTTCCCTTCCTCAATATCAAGTAAGTTAATTTTATTATTTGTTATTTACTTTTATAATCAAAGTTTTAGTAAATTTAATATTAGCTTTCATTGTTAAAAATTATCATGGAAGCTTAATCTTTTAAAATCAACTCAAGGAATTTAATTTTTCTTTATGTTAACTTTGAGTTCTTGCTCTTAATATTTTGATTGAAGATAATTACTTTTCTTTGTTTCTCAAGCACTTATGATGGTAGATTATTTAAGTGTATAACCGATTGGTATATAATTAAACAATCTATAATCTAAACTGATGTTGGTTGGTTAATCAATAATTAATTTGAGAACAAAGATTAAGTTACTAAATAAGAGATTTCTATTTAGTTTCTTAACTCAATCAAATTATGGTTTTAAAGTTATTTTAGTAATTAATAAGAATATATCGATTGATTATTCTTATTAGTTCATTAATTCAATTCTAGAAGATTTTCTAGAATATAATCATTTAGGGATTCCAAATGATTCAAGGTTGAGAAATTAATTATATTTAATCATATTTGTGATCAATGATTAGTTAACTAAAAGATTTACTAATTCCTTGGGTTGGTTGTTTCTAAATTTGATTATTCTTACTCATAAATTTACTTTTTGCACTATTATATAATCACTTAATTTTCCTTTCAATCTCAACACAAACCTCCCCTTTATTATAACTAAATTGAGTGTAACTAATTGAACTAAGGTCCTCGAGAGACGACTAAGGTTGTTCACCTTATACTATATTAATTTAACTTTTTATTTGACCCGACAACGACAGCGTGTCAAATTTGGCGCCGTTGCCGGGGACCTTTGGTCCTAATTATTTACATTCAATTATCTAATATATTTTACATTTTTTTTGTAGGTGTATTGAAGATATTCAGGTTTGGTTGAATGTGAGCATATAAAAAAATAAAAAAAATTCCACTTTATTATATTCTTATTCATTTTCTAGTAATCTCATTTTCAACCATTGAAAAAAAATATATAAATATAAAAAATCTTTAAATTTTTAAATATATGTTCTAAGCATTTCATAATTAAAATGATAACTTTTTCCTTTTATTACATAGTTGTAGTATTTTGTTACAATATATGTAGATGTATTGTGCATGACTAGATCTAATCCCGAACCACTATATTCTTTTGATCCTGAAATAGATAGAACATTTCATCAATTAGTTAGATCATCTAAGAAACTATTAGACAATAATAATAATAATAATATTCTAGCTAATAGCATAAATAGTGAAACTAAATCTTCAACTTCTGAGTATTTACATAACATGGCTGAAAAGACATTAAAAGAACTAGCTACACCAGATGTCACTAATCAAACATCGTGCATCTTATATCCTGAGGAAGATGTTCCTTTTGTGCTTAAAATTGGTTTAGTTCATTTGTTACCAAAGTTTCATGGTCGTGCAGGTGAAGATCCTCATAAACACTTAAAAGCATTTCATATCCTTTGCTCTACCATGAAACCTGAAGGGGTTTTAGAAGAACATGTAAAACTTAAAGCTTTTCCTTTCTCCCTAGCAGATATCGCTGAGGATTGGTTATTTTACCTTCCTCCTGGCTCTATTACAAGTTGGGATGACTTAAAGAAAATGTTTCTTGAAAAATTTTTCCACGCTTCAAGAACTTCCTCAATTAGAAAAGAAATATGTGGCATCCGGCAACATGACCGGGAAAATCTTTATGAATACTGGGAAAGATTTAAAAGATTGTGTGCTAGTTGTCCCCACCACCAAATTACAGACCAACTTCTCATACAATATTTCTATGAAGGTCTTAATCCAATGGATAGAACTTTAGTTGATGCAGCTAGTGGTGGTGCTTTGCAAAATAAAACTACAAATGAAGCAAAAATTTTAATTGAGAACATGGCTGCTAATGCTCAACAACATGCCACCAGAAATAATTCTGTAGTAATTAGAGGAGTCCATGAAATTGAAACTACTAATGATGGAGATAAAAAATGGGAAAGTAAATTTGCTGAACTAGCAACACTTATGAAAAATATTATTGTGTCTCAAAAACAACAACCTGCAACCCCTGCTAAGGTATGTTCTATCTGTACTTCATCAGATCATTATACCGATTGTTGTCCTTCACTACAGGAAGCTAAAATTCCCGATGAAAATCCTCAAGTATGTGCTGCCAACTTATACAATAACAGACTGCCACAACAACAAAATAATTATGATCTTTCTTCTAATAGATATAATCCTGGTTGGAGGAATCACCCTAATTTAAGATGGGGTAATTCCTCACAACAACCTCATGCACCTTTTCAGGCAAATACTGGACCAAGCAGACCATATCAACCTCCTCATATACAACAACAAGCTACACAAATAGCTGCACCTTCCACTGAGAAATCAAATTTGGAGGAATTGATAAAGCAAATGTCAGTAGATAATCTGAACTTCCAAAAAGAACTGAGGCTACAATTCAGACTCTTAAAAATCAGATTGGTCAATTGGCTACATCTTCAAACCATTTGCAGTCTCAAGGTTCAGATAAGTTGCCCGCTCAGACAATTGTCAATCCTAAAAATGTAAGTGCAATTACTTTAAGATCTGGTAAAGTTATCCATGGACCAGAAAAATAACAAACTGAAAATACTATTGTCACAGAAAAACATGCAGAAGAAGTTTTAGATAGTTCAAGTAATAATAGTAATGATATATCTCTTACAAATCCTCCTTCTGCAGCTGGTCCTGATAAGCAACATATCCCTCTTCCATTTCCACAAAGACAAAAATCTATACAAAATAAGAAAATGGATGAGGAGATCTTGGAAACATTTAGAAAAGTAGAGGTAAATATACCTTTATTAGAAGCCATCAAGCAAATCCCAAGATATGCCAAATTCCTTAAAGAACTATGCACTAATAAAAGAAGACTAAAAGGCAATGAAAGGATTAATATAAGTAGAAATGTGTCTGCATTAATTGAAAAACCTTTGTCACATATACCAGAAAAATGTAAAGACCCTGGGACGTTTACCATTCCATGCATAATAGGCAATAACAAATTTGAAAATGCCATGCTAGACTTAGGTGCATCTATTAATGTTATGCCTATGACTGTATTTACTTCACTTTCCCTTGGATCTTTGCAAACTACAGGTGTGGTTATACAATTAGCAAATCGAAGCTCTGCACATCCTGCAGGAATTATTGAAGATGTCCTTGTTAAAGTTAATGATTTAATTTTTCTTGCAGATTTTTATGTTCTAGATATGGAAAGTGAGAATTCCACCAATAAAGCTCCAATAATTTTAGGTAGACCATTCTTAAAAACAGCTAGAACAAAGATAGATGTGCATGCAGGAACACTTTCTATGGAATTTGGAGATAGTGTGGTTAAATTCAACATTTTAGATGCTATGAAGCATCCTATTGAGGATCATTCTGTTTTTCAAATTGACTTAATAACTGATTTAGTTGAGGATAATATCATTAAGTTGTCTAATGATGTTGATTTTCCTGTATTGTCTGATTTTTATGATTCATTTGTTTGTGATTCATGCATGGATTCTCATCAATGCAATGTGTGTGCTGAAATTGAGAAATATCTGCTTAATGATAATAATGATCCAAACTCCCTTAAAACAGAAAATATAGTTTCAGATGTTGTTTCAAAAGAATCAGAGTGTGATAATTTGATTAAAGTAGTTACAAATACATCTGATTATGTTGAAGTACAAGTTGCTGAGACAAATTCAACCAAGTTGATTCCTTCAATAATGCAGCCTCCTATGTTAGAGTTAAAACCTCTTCCTGAACATTTAAAGTATGCATATTTAGAGGAAGATAAGAATCTTCCAGTGATTATTTCTAACAAATTAAATGTTGATCAAGAAACAAGGTTGTTGCAGATTATTAGGAAGCATAAGAAAGCAATTGGTTGGACTTTGGCAGATATCCCAGGTATTAGCCCTTCCATGTGTATGCATAGAATTCTATTAGAGGAAGAAGTTAAACCAGTAAGGCAACCACAAAGAAGACTTAATCCCCAAATCCTTGATGTAGTTAAAAAAGAGGTAACAAAATTATTACAAGCTGGCATTATTTACCCTATATCAGATAGCACTTGGGTCAGCCCTGTACAAGTGGTTCCCAAGAAGTTTGGAATCACAGTGGTTAAAAATGAAAATGATGAACTAATTCCTACCAGAATCCAAAATAGTTGGCGAGTATGCATTGATTACAGGAAACTTAACAAAGCAACTCGAAAGGATCACTTTCCTTTACCTTTCATTGATCAAATGTTGGAACGACTGGCAGGTAAGTCACATTATTGCTTTTTAGATGGATTTTCAGGTTACTTCCAAATTTATATTACACCAGAAGATCAAGAAAAAACAACATTTACATGTCCTTTTGGCACTTTTGCTTATAGGAGGATGCCTTTTGGCTTATGCAATGCCCCTGGTACCTTTCAACGATGCATGATTAGTATCTTTGCTGATTTTCTTGAAAATTGCATGGAAGTATTTATGGATGATTTCACAATATATGGTTCATCATTTGATGCTTGCTTAAATAGTCTAGATAAAGTATTACATAGATGCATTGAAACTAACCTTGTTCTTAATTATGAGAAATGTCACTTCATGGTAGAAGAAGGAATAGTTTTAGGCCATGTAATATCTAAACAAGGCATAGAAGTAGATCCTGCAAAAATTGATGTAATTTCTCAATTACCTTATCCTTCTTGTGTGCGAGATATTCGTTCTTTTCTTGGTCATGCAGGTTTCTATAGAAGGTTTATAAAAAACTTCAGTAAGATAGCCCTTCCATTGTCTAACTTACTACAAAAAAATATAACATTTGACTTTAATGACAAATGAAAGGAGGCTTTTGATTGCTTAAAGAAAGCTTTAACTACCACTCCTATCATTCAGGCACCAGATTGGTCACTTCCATTTGAACTTATGTGTGATGCATCAAATTATGCATTAGGAGCTGTTCTTGCTCAAAGAGTAGGTAAAGTACAACATGTTATTTACTATGCCTCACGAACTTTGGATACTGCACAAATAAACTATACTACCACAGAAAAAGAACTACTTGCTATTGTGTTTGCACTTGACAAATTTAGATCTTATTTGCTCAGTTCAAAAGTAGTTGTATTTTCAGATCATGCATCATTAAAGTTCCTTTTAAAGAAACCAGATACAAAACCAAGATTGATCAGGTGGATGTTGCTGCTCCAAGAATTTGATATTGAAATTAGGGATAAAATTGGAGTAGAAAATTTGGTGGCTGATCACTTAAGCAGAATTGAAAAAGAACTTGACCCAATTTCCATTAGAGATGATTTTCCTGATGAACAACTTATGGGAATACATGATTCTACTCCATGGTTTGCTGATTTGGTAAACTACTTAGTTGCTTCTGTTACTCCCATACATGCATCTAAACAACAAATAATAAAACTAAAAAGTGATTCTAAATACTATGTTTGGGATGATCCTTACTTATAGAAACTTTGTAGTGATCAAGTCATTAGAAGGTGTGTACCTGAAAATGAATTTCATTCCATTCTTACATTTTGTCATACATATGCATGTGGTGGACATTTTGGACCTCAACGTACAGCAAGGAAAGTATTAGAATCTGGTTTATATTGGCCAACAATTTTTCATGACGCATATACGTTTTGTAAATCTTGCGAACGATGTCAAAGAATGGGAAACATATCTCGTAGAAATAAGATGCCTCAATAACCCATGTTATTTTGTGAAATTTTTGATGTTTGGGGCATAGATTTCATGGGACCTTTTCCTGTATCTTTTGGTTTTGTTTATATACTACTTGCGGTCGATTATGTGTCTAAATGGGTTGAAGCTAAAGCTACTCGAACTGATGATTCTAAAGTTGTTACGGATTTTGTTAAATCACACATATTTTGCAGGTTTGGTGTTCCTAAAGCCATCATTAGTGATCAAGGATCACATTTTTGCAACCGTAAAATGGAGTCCCTTCTTAAAAAATATGGAGTTATGCATAAGGTTTCAACACCTTATCACCCCCAAACAAATGGGCAGGCTGAAGTGTCTAATCGAGAATTAAAAATGATCCTTCAAAAAATAGTACAACCAAATAGGAAAGATTAGAGCAAAAGGTTAGAAGATGCTCTTTGGGCTTATAGAACAGCTTATAAAACACCTATTAGAATGTCCCCCTATAGGATTGTTTTTGGAAAATCATGTCACTTACCTGTAGAAATTGAGCACAAAGCTTATTGGGCAGTAAAACAATGTAACCTGGACTTAAATGAGACCGGTAAAGAAAGGAAACTCCAACTACAGGAACTGGAAGAAATTCGTTTGGAAGCTTATGAAAGTTCTAAAACCTATAAAGAAAAAGCCAAATCCTTTCATGACAAACAGATCTTTGAGAAAAAACTTTTTCATTGGACAAAAAGTTTTATTGTACAATTCACGTCTAAAGCTCATATCTGGTAAGCTTCGCTCTAAATGGGCTGGCCCATTTGAAATAACTAATATCTTTCCTTATGGTGTGATTGAAATTTCAGATAAAGCGACAAACAAGGTTTTCAAGGTAAATGGGCACCGACTTAAACCTTTCTTTCAAGGGTTCCAAGAGCACATAGATACGGAGGTGTATTTGTGTGATGCCAAATATTTTGACTAATTTTTCCTAATAACAATATTTATAAAAAAATAAAAAATAAATAAAAAATAAAAAATAAATAAAATAGATATCAATTAATTACATCATCATTCTTTTCGGTGCTAACACTTGTCTTAATCATTATTACTATTATTGTTTTGGCATTATTAACATTTTCTTACAGTAGTTAAAAGGTCATCGTCAGGCTCGTGACGTTAAACAAGCGCTTGATAGAAGGCAATCTATCACCTTTTCACCTTCTTTATCTCTACTATTCTCTATAACCTCATTTTTTATTCTCTCTTTTCTAAACAGCCACAACTTCAAAGTAATCTGACAATGGAACAAACCCTTGTAAAACTTAAGGAAAGATTCCCTACACTTCCACGCGATGTGATTGTAAAAATTTACAAAGCTCGAGTTCAAAGGTTAAAACTACTCACATATTTTGGCATTCCAGAGGATGTTCGTTGGCTTATTGAAGCAAAGGTACATCTCTCTGGTGAATTACATAAGTTCTATATAAAACATTTGCCAGGTATGGGACGTAGTTCTTATTCTAAAAAACGAAGAGCTAAAAGGATGGGAGTTTGCCATAAGTGTGCAAGATGGAATTGTGATACACGTTGTAGGAACCCTGGAATGGTATCTATAAATCGGGAGGACAAAATTAAATTTATAAAGGATGGACTGAGTAAAGAGAACTTGGATAACTTAATCCAAACTCTTGAGACGCATCCATGTGAAACGGTTCAAGGAGTCCTTCTGAAATTATATGATCTATTCATTCAACAAAAAGAAAACTATAGCCTTGGGAATCTGGCGTTAAACGACCCTGTTTGCCAGTTTATAAGAAAACTGGATGGGTAGCAAAAACCTCGACTCATAGAAGGCGTTTAAACCGTTACTGGACGTAAAACCAGAGGAAGATGTGAGCCATAATCACAACTACTGTACATATTTACTGTTGTTTTCAATGTTTTACTTTTCTGAATTCACTTTGACTTTTAAAATTACCTATTTTTATTTTCTTCAATCATGTCTTTTCAAATTTCTTCATTACCGTCATTTATTTTTATATAATAATAATTATGTAAACTTTTTATCTTTCATCAATTATTTCATCTCAGTTTTTATCTATATAAGGGCGCATAACTCTATATGGAAAACGCAAAAAAAAAGAGATGAAAAAAATCAAATCCATTTGTGTGCTTGGTGGATCCAACAATGGTAATTGTAAGGAGTACCTAATAGCAGCTACTAAGTTGGGAAAACTATTGGCTGCGAAAGAAATAAAGGTCTTGTATAGAGGAGGAATACAGGGTTTGAGAGGCTCCATGGCACTATCTGCACTAGTTGAAGGAAGCAACATTTCTAGTATCATCCTACATCATGTTGGTATTACACCAGATATTACTGTAGGAACTGAGGTAAAAGTTACAAGCCTCTATCAACGAATGGCTCATATGGTTATAGGCGCTGAAGCCTTTATCGCACTTCCTGGAGGTTTTGGTACTTTTGAGGAAATAATTTGCATTTTATCATGGTGTAGAATGAACTTTCATAAAAAGCCATTAGGATTATTAAATATTAATGGTTTTTATGACAGTTTGTTAATGTTTTTAGATAAAGCTGTGGAATAGGGCCTTATAACTCAAGATGATCGATCATTCATTCATGCTTCATCAGATGCAGATGAATTGATTGATATTTTGCAGAGCTTTTTACCCCAACCTCAACCCCTCTTGAAGCAAGATAAGGATCACACACACAAGCAAAAGAATCCAGTACCAGACACCATCCTTCGGTTATAACTTCTTTCTCACCTTTATCTATATTTTAAAAAAAAATCATAAAAAAAAGAAAAAAAAAATAGACTGTGGAAATCATATAAGACACTGAGGACAATGTCTTGAATAAGTGTGGGGGGGTCTGAGTTATATATATGGTCTGAGTTATATATATATATATTTTATTATTTTTTTATGAGGGATAGACAGAGTAAAGATTAATTTGGGAAAGTTGTATCTAAAGTCATAAAGATGCATCTTTGAGAACCAAAGTCTTGAGACGTATCCTTCACTATATAGTGTCAGTATCACTTTTGTTTAATTTTTTTTAAAATAATAAAAAATAAATAAATAATTTTTTTTTCTTTTCTTTCATGAGTACTTTTGTTGGGATGGGCTGAGTAAAGAGTCCAAACTCTTGAGATGCATCCTCATAACAAATCTCACTCGGATTACCACAATCGTTTCACCTTCCTTATCAAAACCATTTTTCATAAAAAAATAAAAAATAAAAAATAAAAAATAAAAATAAAAAAATAAAAACACACACACACATAGCCACTATATTTACTTTAGTGCCGCGCCTTTGTCTTTACCTTCACCCGAATCATTTCTATTCGACATCAACCATTCTGCAACCATAAACATCATCTTCATCATTCTTCAGCCGCCACACTTTGCCTTCATCCTTTTCTTTCAGATCGGAGCCATACCTCACCACTAGTCAATCATCAGGTTCTTTATTTTCTCTTAATGGATGATATAGCAGAGTCTTTCTATAGGCATACGAATGAATTAAGATGTATGTTATTGCTCTTGATGCTACTCATGGTTGTGTTGATGATATTTCTCTTATGGGTTCTAACACAAGGCCTATGAAACTGGGTTGTATGACACAATCAAATTGTTCAGTTATACTAATCATTTCACATGCAATTGAACTGACCAATTTGTTGTAGGTATCTTCGTTACTAAGCGCCCTTAAAAAAAAAAAGTACAGAGCAAGAAGCATAAGGAACCAGATCTTGACACCAATATTTGGTTATGATTTATTTTTCCTTTTTTGTTTCTTATTCACAAAAAAAAATCATCATTTCCAGTTTTTTATTTTAAATTCTACATGCTTTTCACTAAATTTGTTTTTTTTTAAATTTGTCTAAGTAATGAGTAATTGCATCACCCATGTCCAATATTTCATGACATGTTATGAATAATTTCCTTGCATATTAATTTAATAAGTTGTTTGTGAAGATCAAATTGTATATGAATTGTGATAGATTGACCACCCTCGGTGAGATTTTGAGCTTAATTGGATGGATCATATTATGCCATCTTTCCTTTTTCTTGATTAACCCTTATTTATTAGTACTCTAGAACTTGACTTGTTTCTTTTTGATGTATTATGTTCCATGTGCATGCTTTGATGTGATTAAGGCCATTTTTTTAACTAGCCACTAGCCATATGCCTTACCTTACATACTTTCCATTGTTACCCACGTTGAGCCTATATCCATTTCTTGATTTAGCCACATAATTTGCCAATAACCCCAAAAAAAAAACATGATCACCTTTGCTTAGGAATTGATTAGGAGTTTTAGAATTACTATGAATAAAGATTCTTGATGATTGTGGAAATGTACCCAAGATATATATGTTGTTATTTCATTGTTCAAAAAGAAAGTAAAAAAAAATAAAATAATAAAGAAAAAGAGAAAAAGAAGAAAAAGAAGAAGTGGTGAATATATGTATGAAAATAATCAGGAGGATTTATTCTCATGTTTTATCCTCCATCATGTTTCATTTTGCTAAGTATTGAGTTTCAAAATGTACTTCCACAATCACTAAATCACTTACTCCATTGCTCTTTTTCAACCCTAAGTTTAGCCATACTATTTCATTTTATCCACCCTATATCACCTTGGCCCCATTACAACCTTAATAAAGTCCTTTTGATCTCTGCATGCATATGTGTTCAAATATGGAAATTAGAAATTTCTCAAGCCTATGGTAGTGCTAATTTATTTGGGTGATTTCTGAGAGTATACACAAACCCAAGCAATTGAGATATAGAGAGCATAAAGAGAACATCTATCACATTTTCATCCACTCTTTGATTTGATCACTCAATTTGTGAAACTAATATGTAATGCTTCTTATTCACACTTATCATGACCTCTTGATATAAGGGATGATGTGTATTACTTATTATTTTAGACTTCAAAAAAAAATCAATTTGAAAAAAAAAACTTTTTTTTGTTGTTTCTCATTTTAGTTTTTGGTTTGGTTTTGCCCTGGAGTGCAAAAGCTTAAGTGTGGGGGAATTTGATAAATCAATTTTAATACACTTATTATAGTTTTAAACTTGGGGTTTATTATATAATTACTATGTTTAATAATAGTATTTTAATTAAGTTTTATGTTGTTTAGTTAAATTGAAGTATTATGTATATATGTTTCAATTTTCGTTTTTTGTATGTATCTTGAGTATCTTGCCTTATTTTGGCCATAACTTGGGCTTTTGTGATCCAAATGGGCTAATCTTGGAGCCCATGGAAAGCTAAGACAGAGGGCTACATCATGATGATCAAATTTGGTTATTTTGCATCTGGAAAAAATAAAGAAATGGAGCTTGAATCAATCAGCCCTCATATGTCCCACCAGCATTGACATAGTTCACCAAAATACACATATCTGGAGCTCTAGGTGTCCAAATGACCTCATTCGTGCGCCAAATTCTCAATAAGACAGAGATCTACAACTTTCATGTTGAAGGTTTTTCAAAATTCGACCATCTAGAAGGTCATATTGGACTCGCAAGGTGGAGAAGATAAAGAGGAGAATGCATTTCAACACCTACCATTATCTTCTTTTGAATTATTGTAATTTCAAGCCCACCAATGTTGAAAAAATGCATTAATAATCAGAAAATGAATGTATAATATCATCATATCTTGCCTATAAATAGATGCTTGAAGTTGTAAGGAAGATACACAAGAAATACATAAGAAATACATGCTTTAGTTTCCATTATAATTCTATATCTTTGTTTTAGCTTCTTAAGTTTTAGTTCTTTCTTTTGCTTTATCTCCTTGTTCTATATTCCATCCTTCAAGTTATGGTTTTCATTTCCCTTCCTCAATATCAAGTAAGTTAATTTTATTATTTTTTATTTACTTTTATAATCAAAGTTTTAGTAAATTTAATATTAGCTTTCATTGTTAAAAATTATCATGGAAGCTTAATCTTTTAAAATCAACTCAAGGAATTTAATTTTTCTTTATGTTAACTTTGAGTTCTTGCTCTTAATATTTTGATTGAAGATAATTACTTTTCTTTGTTTCTCAAACACTTATGATGGTAGATTATTTAAGTGTATAACCGATTGGTATATAATTAAACAATCTATAATCTAAACTGATGTTGGTTGGTTAATCAATAATTAATTTGAGAACAAAGATTAAGTTACTAAATAAGAGATTTCTATTTAGTTTCTTAACTCAATCAAATTATGGTTTTAAAGTTATTTTAGTAATTAATAAGAATATATCGATTGATTATTCTTATTAGTTCATTAATTCAATTCTAGAAGATTTTCTAGAATATAATCATTTAGGGATTCTAAATGATTCAAGGTTGAGAAATTAATTATATTTAATCATATTTGTGATCAATGATTAGTTAACTAAAAGATTTATTAATTCCTTGGGTTGGTTGTTTCTAAATTTGATTATTCTTACTCATAAATTTACTTTTTGCACTATTATATAATCACTTAATTTTCCTTTCAATCTCAACACAAACCTCCCCTTTATTATAACTAAATTGAGTGTAACTAATTGAACTAAGGTCCTCGAGAGACGACTAAGGTTGTTCACCTTATACTATATTAATTTAACTTTTTATTTGACCCGACAACGACAGCGTGTCATTAATCAGCCAGTCATGTCCTCAAACTTAATGTAAGATCATACATTCAGAGTGCTAACTAGCATGCCGAGTAAATAATTAATTAATGATGAAAAAGTTATAGGCAGAGATCCTGAGTTAAACAAAACCGATCAGTTAATTTATCCGACTAAGCTTAAGAATCAGCAACTTTAATTTATTAAGATGGATTTGAAATTAAACAATAAACATATTTTAGCAATTAATAAGTCAGAATATCAATTAAGGAGTGAGTCGGAAAAATACTTCCCTTTTTACCTGAGTGGCCGTGGATGGGAAACACGTGGTCGGATTGGGATGCATTAATTTACCGATACAATCGAAAAACAGAATAAAACAAGTAATTTTACAAAGAAAGAAAATTTCATTACAACTAAAATAAAAGCGAATTCATTGTTCAGGAAATAGTTAGAATAATGTCAAGTTAATTACATAAAAACATCATAATAATACGTAGCAACAACTCAAGCATCCTGATCTTCATTCTCTTTGTCCTGCTCTGAAGGTGGTGAGAGGTCAGCTGCTTGGGATACGTCCTGTGAGGGAAAAGTGAATCCAATGAAAGCTAACCATGCATCTCTGTCAGGTGGGGCTCCCATTTCTGCTGTGTGTTCTATCCTCAATTTCGTGGCAATCTTTCTGAGCATGAGATCGTGGTTCAAGACCCGATCATAAATTCCAAGTTGCATCTTCTTTATGACCTGCAATTCCTGCAACACCATAGAAATGTCACAAGAAGAAGAACCAGCTCCTGCAGATTGCCTGGGACGTTCGGGCTCTTTGGTTTTAAACTTTATAACATAGTCTTCAGCAGCCTTAACACTTTCAACTTCTGGAAATTCATTCCTCTCAACTGCAGGGGATGCATTCTTCTCAGCTTTACTTTGACTGGGTGCATGTTCAGAAGAATCAGATATACTGATGGTTGCTACTTCCTTTTCGTTATCCAATTACTTTTTTCTCACACTTTCTTCTGCAAAATTTGGTCTAGGTTTTTGCAGGAGTCTCTGTGATCTTCTTTTCATGGTTAATGATAAAAGAATGCTGATAAACAACCTAAATGAAAAATAAGAACAGAAATCCAAAATAAAACACAGCAAACCAAAAATGTGAGGTGCATGGCTATGAACAGTGGAAGAATATTAACAAAGAAGCAAGGAAATACTACACACGCACTTAGAAGTGCATGAAATAAGTGAAATAAGTGGAAAGGTAGTACCTTTCTTAGAAATCAGAAAGTGCCTTTTCGTCTTCAACCCAAGTTCAGCGTAGGTACTTAGGGTTTGGAAGCTGAAAGGTTTTTATACTATTAAAGTTACTTATCCCAGAAACGCATAAATATATTCCAGCTTTATTTATTACTTTATTAATATTATATTATATATATTTATATATTTATTTATTTATTATATATATATATTTTTATTTTGATACTCTTACTCGGCTCATATACTGAATAGGTGGAAGATCGAGTGAGAATGGGAAGAAATGCCGAGTGGATTATAAAAGATGAGTGACAGAGATGAAGAAGACGAGTGAATGAACAAACGATGGGAACGAACGAGCGAATGAAAATAAGTAAATGAAAGAGTTAGTGGAAGAACAAATGAAAGAACGACACGTGAATGAATACAGGATCCCGAGTGAATGAAAACTGAATGGAAATGATCCTGAGTGAATGAAGAACGAATGGGTACAAGAACGAGTGAAAGTATGGATGAATGAAGTAGAGTGCAGGAAAGACAAGTGAGCAACTGCATTAGGATGTGAGTGGACAGAAAAACGAGTGGAAGAGTGAACAATGAAAGTAAGGTCAAGTGAATTAAAGTGAACGAATGAATGAAAACCGAGCGGTCGAATGGGAGACGGTGAATTGAAGACTGTAGAAGAGGAGACCAAGTGAAAGAATGAAAAGAAAATGACTGAGTGAAAATGGAGGTAAATACCGAGTGATGGAGATACTGAGTGGTAAAGGTCGAATGGAAGAGTGAACAAACAAAAAGTGCAAAGAATGAGTGAGTAAGTAGAAAGGCCGATGAATAAAAGACGAGCAGAAAAATGAGCAACGCCGAGTGAATGAAACAACAAATGAAAGAACGAATGGATAAAAGATAGAGTGCGGTAATGAAAGACTGAATGACAGGTGAGGAACGAAAAAGAATGACCGAGTGGAAGAAAGACGAGTAGATTGAGGGTGGATGAAAAAGACCAGTGGATGAAAGAATGAATAGAAGAACAAATGAGAATATTCCAAGTGAAGGAGATGAGTTAAATGCAGGAGCGAGTGGAAGAAACCGAGTGAATGAAAAAGAGACTGCAGAAAGAGACTCATGAAAGAGATACCGAGTGGGGAAACCTAGAAAGAGATCCGGCGAAGGAATAAGAAACTGAGTGACGAGTGAGTGAGAAAATTACGGAGAATTGGGTGAAGGAACGAAGAAGAAAGAGTAGATTGAAAGAACAAGTGAATGAAACACTGAATGAAAAGGGTACTGAGTGAATGAATACCGATTGGATTATACAGGAACAAAAAATGAAAAACGAATGAAAAAAACAACACGTGGTCGGAAAATGGAAAGACGAGTGAAAGAACACGAAAGAATGACTGACTGACCGGGTATATAAATACGAGTGAAAGACAGAAGAAGAAGAAGAAGATAACCTGAGTGGATAGAAGAACAACTACAGTGGAAATTGAGTGGATGAAAATACTGAGTGGGTGAAAAAGAACAACGGAAGACGAAGCATTCATGAAATAATGAGTGAAAAAGATCGGTCGAGGGAATAAGAGACTGAGTGAGAAAGCCGAGTGGATGACTGAGAAAAATAAAAAACCGACTGAACACAAGACTAACAAGAAAATATACTGAGTGAATAGGAGACTAATGGATACAAAACTGACTGTGATAAGTGAGGAATCCGAGTGATAAAAGGCTGACTGAAATAAATCACCCTTCATCATCTGACCCGTTTATTAAATCAACGATCAGGAATCCTTTATTAAAGTCTCTCTTTTTATTCAAGAATGACGAGTGAAGTTCAGTCGGACAAAAAGGGTGAAGAATCAGTAACAGTTATCCGAGTATACTATTCTCGCTCAAGCTCGGACTTCCTTCTTCAAAACTTCAAAAATTTTATTCAAACTTTATTCACTAAATTTTTATAGTTTTCTTTTCATTAAAAACACTCAGAACGTAGGGCTGCCTCCCTAGAGCGCTTCTTTAAGGTCACTAGCTTGACCTTATGGCATCTTAAGAAGATGCCTGCAGTAACAGGGAGGTTTTCTGCTTATCAAACTCTCCTCCAAAGTAGAGTTTGAGTCGCTGGCCATTTACCTTAAAAATCCGATCGGTAGTCGGGTCTTTCAGCTCAACTACACCGTGAGGAAAAACCTCATTTACAGTAAAAGGCCCCGACCACTTCGATCTAAGTTTTCCAGGGAAGAGTCTCAGTCGGGAATTGAATAATAAAACCTGATCATCCTTCTGAAACTCTTTCTTATTAATCCACTTATCGTGCCACTTCTTTGTTTTCTCCTTATAAATGGAGGCACTTTGATAAGCGTTGAGTCGGAACTCCTCTAATTCATGGAGTTTCAAAACTCTTTCCTCCTGGGATTGGTCACAGTCCATGTTTAATAACTTTGTGGCCCACCACGCCTTGTGTTCCAACTCCACAGGGAGATGTCAAGCCTTACCGTAAACTGATTGATACGGGGAGATACCAATTGGAGTTTTGAAGGCTGTTCGGTAGGCCCACAATGCATCATCTAATTTTACCGACCAATCTTTTCTAGATTTCCTGACCACTTTCTCTAAGATTCTTTTGATTTCTCTATTTGACAACTCAACTTGTCCACAAGTTTGTGGATGGTAAGGAGTGGATATTTTATGTAACACCTCATAGTGACGCAGGGCTTTTTCCATTATTTTATTACAAAAATGTGAACCCCCATCACTAATAAGTACTCTCGGAACTCCAAACCTAGAGAAAATATTTTTCTTAATGAACCTAAGCACCACATGTGCATCATTGGTTCTGGTCGGGATTGCCTCCACCCATTTGGAGACATAGTCTACAGCAACAAGTATATATTCGTTGGAGAACGACTTTGGAAAGGGTCCCATAAAGTCGATACCCCAAACGTCAAATAATTCCACAATTAGAATGTTTGTCAAAGGCATGCCAGCTTTAGCAGAGAGACCTCCGCTCCTTTGACATTTATCGCACCTTTTGACATACTCTTTAGCATCTTGAAAGATAGTTGGCCAATAAAAGCCACTCTGTAAAACTTTTGCTGCTGTACGGGAGGCACCATGATGACCTCCATAATAGGAGTCGTGGCAATGCCACAAGAGCCTTTCTTGCTCAGATTCAGGCACACATCGCCTGATCACTCCATTAACTTCTATTTTATACAAAAATGGATCATCCCAAAGGAAGTTTTTGCTATCATGAAAATTTTTTTTCCTCATTTGGGATGTCCAGCCATCAGGTACCACCGAGGCACTTTTGAAATTGGCCATATCAGCATACCATGGCCCGGTGATAATTGCCATCAACTTCTTGTCTGGAAATTCTTCTTTTATTAAAACAGAATCCGACTCTCCTTCCAGACGAGACAGTTGGTCGGCAACTGAGTTCTCTACTCCCTTTTTATCTCGTATTTCTAAGTCAAACTCCTGGAGTAACAGAACCCACCTGATCAGTCTCGGCTTAGATTCTTTCTTAGCTAGTAAATACTTGATTGTCGAGTGATCTGTATATACAACAACCTTGGCCCCAATCAAGTAAGCTCAAAATTTATCAAATGCATACACCACAGCAAGCATTTCTTTTTCAGTAGTGGTGTAATGTATTTGATTTTCATTCAACACTTTACTAGCATAATAAATTACATGAGTTAATTTTCCTATTTTTTGACCCAGCATAGCTCCGACTGCAAAGTCACTTGCATCACACATTAATTCAAACGGTAAAGACCAATCAGATACTGCAAGGATCGGAGCTGAAGTCAAACTTTGTTTTAATTTTTCAAAAGCCTTGACACAGTTTTCATTAAATACAAACACATGATCTTTTACAAGCAAGTCAGTCAAGGGCTTAGCTATTTTTGAGAAATCTTTTATGAACCTTCTATAAAAGCCAGCACATCCTAGAAAACTTCTCACTGCTTTTACGTTGATCAGAGGGGAAAGTTTTTCAATAATTTCTATCTTGGCTCGGTCCACTTGAATGCCCTCAGCAGAGATTTTGTGGCCAAGGACTATCCCTCCCTTAACCATAAAATGGCATTTTTCCCAGTTAAGGACGAGGTTAGTTTCTTGGCATCTCACCAGCACCTTAGATAGGTTGCTGAGGCATGAATCGAAACTATTACCAAAAACAGAGAAATCGTGCATGAATACTTCAATGAATTTCTCCACTATGTCCCCAAAGATTGCCAGCATACACCTTTGAAAGGTTACTGGAGCGTTGCACAAACCGAATGGCATGCGCCTATAGGCAAAAATTCCGTATGGACAGGTGAAAGCTGTCTTCTCTTGATCTTTTGGGTCAACCACAATTTGGTTATAACCCGAGTAACCATCAAGGAAGCAGTAGTATTCATGACCCGATATTCTCTCAAGCATCTGGTCAACAAACGGCAAGGGAAAGTGGTCTTTCCGAGTGAAGTCATTCAACCTTCTATAGTCTATACACATTCTCCATCCTGTGGTCGGTCTAGTAGCTATAACTTCACCTTTCTCATTTTTAACAGTTGTCATTCCTCCTTTCTTGGGCATCACTTGGACTGGACTGATCCAAGCGCTGTCTGAGATAGGATAAATGATTCCTGCATCAAGAAGCTTGACCACCTCTTTCCTGATTGCCTCTTTCATTATGGGGTTCAATCTGCGTTGTGGCTGTACTACAGGGGAATAATCATCTTCCATCATAATTTTGTGCATACAAAATGATGGAATGATTCCCTTCAAGTCAGAAATATTCCAGCCAATCGCAGATTCATGTGCCTTTAAAACCCCTATTAGTTTGTCTACATCCTCTTCTTTTAAGTCGGCATTAATAATGACAGGATGTGTGTCGTCCTCTCTCAGGAAAACATATTTCAGATGAGAAGGCAAAGGTTTTAAATCACATTTTTCTTCAGAAACTTCCTTTCCTTTCTCAGCTTCAGTAATTTTCAAATCATTTTTCTTTTCTTTTTCAAAATCACCTACTTCTAATACTTCCAGTAGGTCCAGTATTTCCGAGTGAGAGTCATTTAACTCCTCAGTCTCAGAGTCAAAGTCATCCTCTAAAAAAGTTCGTAAGGCCTCTTCCTCAGTTTTTAAAAGCATTGGAGTCTGGTAACTTTTAACCTCTTCAATCATTAAGCAATCCATCCTTTCAGTCGGATGTTTCATGGAATTGAAGACATTAAAGGTTACCTGCTCCTCCTGAACTCTCAGCATGAGTTCACCCTTTTCTACATCAATCAATGCTCTGCCAGTAGCTAGGAAGGGTCTACCTAAGATTAAAGGAATCTCTCGGTCAGCCTCCATATCCAACACTATGAAATCTGCTGGGAAGATATATTTGTCTACTTTAACTAACAAGTCTTCCAGCATCCCTTGGGGATATTTAATGGATCTGTCAGCCAACTGCAAAGACATGCGAGTCGGTTGAAGGTCATTAATTCCTAATTTTTTCATCAAAGATAGAGGCATCAGATTTATGCTGGCTCCTAGATCACAGAGAGCACTTCCTACATGAATATCCCCAATTGCACACGGTATTGTAAAAGATCCAGGATCTTCTAACTTTTGAGGAAGTTTCTTTTGAATGATTGCACTGCACTCTTGAGTGAGAGTAATCATTTCATCCCCCTTAAGCTTCCTTTTCTTAGACAATAGTTCTTTCAAAAATTTTGCATAAGAAGGCATCTCCTGTAATGCCTCGGCAAAAGGGATATTTATGTGGAGTTTCTTGAATACATCAAAGAACCTAGCAAACTTCTGCTCTTCTATTTGCTTTTTAAACCTGTGTGGAAATGGAGCATTTCTCAGTTTTTCAGGAGTCAGCTTAGAAGCTTCCTCCAGAATCAGATCAGCCTTTTTCTTTTTCTTTTGGTGGACTTTATTTTCTTTTTCTTTTTCTGTTTCATTTTCATTTTCAGCTTCATTGTTAACCTACTCGGTTTCTTGCACTATTTCTTTTTCTTTATCTTTTTCTGAGCTTATTTCCTAACTCGGAGATGGAGAAATAATTTTTCCACTCCTAGTGATTATAGCCTTGCAATGTTCCCTTGGATTTACCTCGGTATCTCCAGGGAAATTGCCTGCCTGCCTCTCAGCTAATTGCTTAGAAAGCTGTCCGACTTGATTTTCTAAATTTCTTATGGATGCTTCCTGATTTTTGAAACTGGCCTGAGTGGCCTGGATGAACTGAGAAAGTACATTCTCAAGTTCTGACTTCTCTTTAACAGGAGGGTGAGAGGGTTGTTGTGGTCTATTTGTGGGTTGATTTGGTGGAATGTTCTGATTCAAATGTGGACCTTTCTGCCAGGAAAAATTGGGGTGATTCCTGTAATTAGGATTAAAGGAATTAGAAGGATAATTCCTTTGATATTGTTGCTGCCCCATATAGTTCACTTGCTCGGAAGGCACATTTGGATCACACATTCCATTCTCATGGTCTCCTCCACAAAAGTCACAATTTATCATAGAAACTTGACTCGGCTTTTGGAGTTCTGAAATTTGTATACTTAGTTTCTCCAAAGCCTGAGTCATCAGCTTACTCTGAGTCAGATAAGCATCTTGTGCTTCTAGTTCTAATATCCCTCTCCTAAGGACTTGGCTCCTTTCACTAATCAGACATTCATTAGAAGCCATTACGTCAATCAGCTCTATGGCTTCTTCTACAGTTTTTGTTGTTAATGAACCTCTAGCTGAGGCATCAATCAGGACTCTGGTAGCTGGCCTGACACTATTATAGAAAATAGTCACCTGTTGCACATCAGAAATCTGATGATGAGGACATCTCCTCAAGCTCTCTTTATACCGATCCCATGCTTCCATCAAAGATTCACCTTCTCTTTGCTGGAAACACGTGATTTCATTGTGCAACTTTGTATATTTAGAAGGAGGAAAGTATTTAATCAAAAATTTTCTTTGCAAGTCCTCCCAGGTGGAAATACTACCTCTTGGTTAACTCTGCAACCAGGCTTTTGCTCGGTCCCTTAGAGAAAATGGAAACAATCTCAGTCGGATTGGCTCGTCAGGGACTCCGTTCATTTTTACTGTGTCACAAATTTGGAGGAAGGTTGCTAGATGCAAATTTGGATCCTCAACCTCACTTCCTCCGAACTGTTCATTTCTTACTAACTGCAGTAGAGCTGGTTTAAGTTCAAAGTTATTTGCTGAAATTGGTGGCCTAAGGATGCTAGATTGCGATCCTTCTTCAGTCGGCCTGGAGTAGTCACCTAATGTAACTCTCCTCTGTTCCATTTCTTTTTGTTCTTTTTGCTTTTTCTCTTTTCTCAGTTTACGTTCTAACAAGTCGATGTCAGGATCAAAGAAGAAAGGCTCTCCTCTGCTCCTGGACTGCATACAACAAATATCAAACAAAAGGATGATTCACAGCTACGACTACAGCTACACGAAAATATCAACTACTAAAAACAAAATTGAAACTACGTAATAAATGCAAACAAATTAAACGGTTCAGTCTAGTGCTGGTCCAAGGATTGTTGATATTACTCAACAATCCCCGGCAACGGCGCCATTAACTTGATGCTAAAATCCCGAGCCATTAACTTGGTGCTAAAAATCTTAGTAAAAACAAAATATGACTCTCGGATTTATACTTTGGCAAGCGCACCAGTCGTTAAAATTGTAGAATATTTGATCGTCCCACAGGGATTGTGGTAAGTACCTCAATCTTGGACTAGTACAAGCTGAACCAACAAAAGACACAGGAATTTCATTCAGTTTTTAGTTGTTTTAGTGTTTTATAGTTGTTTTTGTATTTTCAGAAACAGAGTTAAAATGAAATGTGAAAGGTGATTAATAGAAAACAGGTCAGGATTGCTTCGGTTCACAAATTCATCAAGAAACATGCAATTAAAGTATAATCAAACTCCATAATCCAGAGGATAATCCGCTTGTGGTTATTCCTTAATTCCTTAGGTGAAAAACACTAATCCTTAAGCATCGAACCTTAATTCCTTAAGTGCTCAATTAACCTAAGAATCTAATGCGAAATTGGAGGTTGAACTCTAACTATTCACCTAAATTGATTAGGCCTGAACTAGTTAGAAAGCTGGAAGTTACCTAAGCTTCAACCATGATTCCTCACTGGCGAAGTTCTTCATCAGTTCTGGATTTGTCAATCCAGCAATTCTGCTCTACTCCTCAGCTTGTTTGCCTCAGGATCTAGAAGTCGATTTCCTCGCTCACAGCTTCAAGACTCCATTGCTAACCTTCGCAATCCCCACCTTAGGGAATTAGAACTCCATTGACTTCGGTTCCATCGAAGGATTGTGGAACGTCATGGAGGAGAGGATTTAGAGAGAGAAAATTGTGTAGTGAGATGTACGAAGTTGTGAAAAATTGTATTCTATGTATGAATTTGTCTCTGTTCTGGCTCTTATTATAGAATATGTACAACCTATATATAAGCTTCTACCTAACTAACTAACTTAACTGATAACTTAGGAAACTTAAGTTAACGACTAAACTAACTAATTACATAGTTTACAGAATGATCAACTAATTACAGCTCAGCTCTTAACAGGATCCAGCTCATCCTTAGCTAATTTACAGCACAGCACCAGCTAATTAACAGCTTACTACTTAAGTTACTAAGGGTGCAGCAGTAGAAGAGAAGGCCGCAAGAAACAACATTGGTGCCGAGTGCCTTCTGGAGGGAACGATCGCTATTTTAAATATCAGTCTTTTCGCTTGAGCGAACTTTGTTCTCACTTGAGCGTGATGAAGAAGCTTGGGCGAATTCACTCGCTTGAGCGAATGTTTGACCCTCGCTTGAGTGAATTGACTTTTCAATCAGCACTCTGAAGTCAACGCTCGGACTCTTCTTTTTCTAGCCTTGCTCGATTCCCTGTTCTATTTTGGAGTCGGTATCTTTGAAGTATTTCAAGTCGGGCTTTTGTTAATTCTTTTCGGTCAACCTTTTAGGAAGTCTCGCTCAGTCGGTCTTTTGGACTCCTTTCAATCGGATATACGAAGACTCACTCGGATTTGTAAATTCTCGCTCGGCTTTATGATTTCTCACTCGGATTTTTGTAATTTTTCCTCGGATTTGTCTTCTTCTCTCGAGTACGCCCTGTTCCTACACCAATAAACAACTAATTGCCTAGCATTTGTATGCTGGCTGCTGAGTAAATTTATAAATAGTAATAAACTCTTAATTTATTAATGTTTTTAATCGTTTTCTTACAAAAATAAAGCACTTTTGAAATAAATAACTAAAGCACGAATTATTAACAAATCATTAAATAATATAGTCAAAACTAAACAATAATTAATAAATTATGTTAAATAAAAGGTGGAATAATTAAGTCTTTTCAAGACTTATCATTTACCTGCCACACTGATAGACTAGCGAAGGGCTGGTGAAATTACCATTTTGTCCATACGTCGGTATCTAGATCGAATCATATCTTGTTGAGGGCCTTGATAGTGTATGGAGGGTTAAGGATAGGGTGTATGTTCTTGAACGAAATGATTTGAGAATGAATATATTGAATGAAGCTCATCACAGTGTGTTGAGTATCCACCCTGGTACCACCAAAATGTAACATGACCTAAAGAAGAATTTCTGGTGGCCTGGCTTAAAGCATGATGTGGTTGATTTTGTTGCATCTTGCTTTATCTGTCAAAAGACCTAGATTGAACATCAGAAGCCTTCTGGTATTTTGCAGCCACTTGATATCCTAGTATGGAAGTGGGATTCCATCTTTATGGATTTTGTATCTGGCTTACCGAGGACTCGATTCCATATGGGTGATTGTTGATAGGCTTACTAAGTCTGCACATTTTTTGGCCATTAGTTCTAAAGCTACTTTGGAGAGATTGGCTTAGTTGTATGTAAAGGAAATGCTAGATTTCATGGTGTATCTTCTAGCATTATTTATGATCATGATCCATGTTTTACCTCACGTTTTTGGGGTAGTTTACATTAGGAGTTGGGTTCTAGATTAAAGCTGATTCTATTTATCACCCATAGACTGATGGGCAAACTGAGAGAACCATTTAGAGTTTAGAAGACTTATTGAGAGCATGTGTATTGGAGCATGGTGGTTCTTGGGAGACCTTTTTCCATTGAATGAATTTATATATAATAACAGTTACTACAACAGTATTAACATGACTTCCTAAGAGGCATTGTATGGTAGGAGATGTAGGATACCTGTCTGTTGGCTGGAAACTGGGGAAAGTTTGGCCTTAGGGCCTGAGATTATTCAATAGACTTTTGAGTAGATTGATATGATATAAGAGAAAATAAAGATTGCTTAAGATAGACAGAAGAGTTATTATGATAATCGATAGAGACCACTTGAGTTTTAGGTGGGTGATTATGTGTTTCTAAAGGTTTCACCCCACAAAGATGTTGGCAGAGTGTTGAAGAGTAGGATTGAGTCCAAGATTTGTTAGACTATATGAGATTTTGAAGCGGGTTGGTCCTGTAGCTTATAGGATTGCACTTCCTCCTTAGTTGGCTAACCTTCATGATGCATTCCATGTTTTGTAACTAAGAAGGTATATGCCTGATTCCTCCCATGAGATGCGGGATGATGATATTGAGATTCAAGAGAACTTAACTACTCCAGCTGCACCTACACATAATATGGATAGAGCAGTCAAACATCTTAGAAGCAAGGAGGTTCCTTTAGTGAAGATTGCAGGGTAGCAGGACACTTTTACCATTTTCACTTGGGAGCGTGAGGATGTTATGCAAAAGCATCATCTAGAGTTATTTGATTAATGTATACTCCTATTTAAATTTCAAGGACAATTTTTTTAATGGTGGGGTGAAGTATAACATCCTAAATTTTTTTAATTGGGCATGTTAGTTAATATGAATTAGTAAATTTGATTGGAGTAGAATATTGGAACATAATATTGGAATATATTTGATGATGAAATTAAAATGGATTAGTAAATTAAATTTTTACAAAACAGAAATTAATTTATCTACTTAAATTAATTAACTAAATCAATTAACCTCAAAAATCTTAATTGTACTTACAAAAATTTAATTTTAATAACTTAAAAACTAATTCTTTCTTTTTCCCTTGGTCCAGTCCCTCTCTCCATCTCTGGCGTATCTCTCCTCTTTTTTCCCACTTCACGTGAGCTTATCATCATGAGCACCAGTCTCCCTAATTTTTCTTCCTACTTTGCTTTGAATCTCTATATTCTTGTTTGCTAATTTAAATTCATGACCAAGGTAAGGCTACATCAAGCTTGAATTCTATTTCCCCTTTTTCGTTTTTATGTGTATATATGTAAATAATCTTCTCCCTTCTCCTAGGGCTGAACCGTGGGTACCCATGGCAATTGTTGGGAGTTGTTAAGCTTGGCTCTTTATTCTAAAGTGTTAAAAAGGTAAAATCCCTCTTCCTCCTTTTCATATATACCTCACGGCCATGAAGAGAAATACCCATAGCTCTAATTTCTCTCTTTTGGCTTAAAGGGTTCCGTTAATAGCAATTAGAGGGATTAGTGGAGGCCATTGCATTCAGAATTATATGTGTCAAAGCCAAGTCAAAATGGGTTTTGTTAAGAGAAATCATATTTGGTAAATGGGTGCCCTTTGAAACCATTTGGGTTTATCAAAATAATACCGAAACATGGTAAAGATAGTTTGTAATTAATTTTAGTAATTAATTGGTGCTTTTAGGGAGTTGAAATGAGGCGTATCATTGTCCAAAAATTTAATTAGAAGGCGGGAAAAGATTTTAGGTACGTTTCTAACGTACGAAAGGGATTACTATTTAAGCGATAAATAGGAATTTCTAATTGAGTAGTCTATGAAGCCTTACAATATTATTTTTATGATGTTATTATGTTTAAAGGATGACCCATAATTGTTTAGCTTAGTATGGAGTAGATATATGAATGTAGTTGATATTGATATATGAAAATAATTATATTAGTGGCTAGTTGATAATTGTTATTAGCTTGGGATTGTGATTCAAATGGTTTATAATTAGAAAAACCCAGTATTGAGTTTTGATATTGTGATATAATATGTGTAGAATTGTTATTTAGTGTTGATGTATAGTTTGATGGCTATATGATATTTTAGACTCATGGTTGAATTTTAAATCATGTATATGTTAGTGATTGTTGGATAATGGTTGTTAACCTAGCATGATATTGGGATACTATGGACTGATTGATGATGTGAATAAATACATGGTGTATATGAGTTAGAATGTGATGTCATGATAACTATACTGTTCTATGATTCACAGATTTCATACATTGTTGTATTTCATGACATCATATGCATTTTGGTGCTTTGATTCACCAGGAGACTACCGATATAGTGTTACGATTCACTAGTAGTTCTTGAGCATGTTGTCTGTAACATCCCAAAATTTCAAAAATTTAATTATTAGTATGGCATTAATTAATTATTTGATGCCCAAAATACATAGGATAATTAATTATGCGATAATTATGACTTACCGGTAAATTAAGATTTACTAAAAATGGACAATTTAACAGACGGTGTGGGACCTACTAGGTCAATTGGAAAAATTGATGAGTCTAGAATAATGAGGGATTTATTGTGGTTACAGTGGAATGTCCAAAATAATTTTTGGTGTTTTAGAAATATTTATTCGTACACGATGTATTAGATAAAATGACAAAATTACAAACCAAATGGAATTTAAGAAAATGCAGAATTCCTTCCCTTTTCCCTTCAATTGACCGTAGTCTCCCTTTCTCTCTTTATGCTTTTGTCCAATGGACAAAAGGGATTCTATTGACCAATATGCAAAAGGAAAAATTTTATAGACCAATGGGCAATGTGATATCACTTTAAAATTTTTTCTCTCTCCTCCCTCTCTTCTTTTTTTCACTGGGTTTCTCCTCCACTCTACCTATCTTCATCTTTTCACTTCTTCTTCTTCCTCCTCTAAACATCACAAAATCGTCCACCTCTTCTCCTCCACCATTTCTTGCAAAATCAACTTCCAAGCTTGGATTTGTGTGGCAAAGAAGGACCATTGGAGCTTATCTTCACTCATCTTCCTTTTCTCTTTTCTTATTTTTGTTTTCCCCTAAGCTTGTGGGAGAGGTATGCCCATTTTTATTTTAATAGGCTTCCTTGTAGTTTTAGAGTTCTTGAGGTATTCTAGTGGATGAATAGGTATTATTATGATGGAAAATGCATGTGGAACCCAATATTAGGATAGAAGATCATTGGGCTTGTTGTTGATATACATTGATGATTTGAATGTGGTGTTGATGGTTGTGGGTGTTTAAAATGGATTATGATAAATGAAGAAAATTAAGAATTTGATAAGGTTGTGATAAACCCTAAGAATTTGAAATTAGGGCTTGTGGCGAAATTTATGAAATTTATGAAATTAATTGTCATGTGATTGTGTTGAATGTAGAAATACATTCTTGATTGGATAATGATAAATATTGGTATTGAAAACCAAGAGACCAATGAAGGTGTTGGTGCTCTAAGTATGGAAATTGATAATGATTGTGTATTTTAGTGGTGATGGCATAAATGAAGTTGATATAAAGATGTTGGATAAGAAGTTATTATATGTTGGCAAATTTAAATGTCAAGTCATGCCCTTTTTAAATATAATTGATCTTGATTAATGGGAAGGAATTCTTGAAACCTAATAAAGTAAAAGGATGAAGTTTATAAACAATTACCACATGATGAGAATCATGTATATATGTATATATTTAATTGTATTATAATAATTGAGGATAATGCTTGAATAAAGGATTGATAAGGTCCTACAATTTATTGATGTAGGATTTGATAATACTTGTGAAGCGGGATCATCGAACCCAGGAGAATACTTCTCATAAAGTGGGAGAGGAGTATATTTTCTAAATATATGATACATTGTGTAATGATAATGTATGTATTGATGCATATTTACATGTTCTTCCTTGAATGGATGTAGTACCTTATGTGTGTGATATGAAATTGAGATTGACCCTTGTGATGATTGATTATGGAATGATACCTTGATGAGGTTATGAATTATGGAGTGTGTTGATGACATGCTATATGTTTTCCATGTGTGGATTGACAATTATATGAAATCCTTAGCTAGAATAACCCTTGACTATTGTGAATGGTATGCCTTGGAGAATGATGTATATGTGATTATGTGTCACTAACTATGACGTTGAATGTTAATTATACCCCTAAATCGAGAGGGTAAGATATTCCTTGCAAGGTTAAGGCTAGCATGAGCATTATTGCATTCATAGCATGCACAGTATTTCATTTGAATATGGTTGCGATCACACACCAAAAGTCTTGCGGGACTAGAATATGAATGATTATAGTGGTTGCGATCACTTGGTACCTTGAATGAAATTGGTCTTGCGGGACTATGAAGGGAGTACCCTATGTGTGGCGAGAAACCAATGTGAATTGAAACAAACGTGGTTGCGATCACGAAGAATTCCTACGGGGTTATGAAAAAGGAGTACCCCATGCGTGGCGGGAAACAAATATGAGATAAATGATTATAGTGGTTGCGATCACTTGGTGAAATTAAAATCGGATCCATTGCATATGCATTCCTAAGCACGATATATGCATTAGCCATAGGAACATGGCATTTGAGTGAAGCAAAAATTGAGAAAGGGATACCCTATTAAGAATGTTGTGAGATATATGCGTGAAATCAACTTTTGCTCACTAACTATGCTTTGTTATGCAAGTGGCCTCAATACTCAAGAGGGAGGGTGAATTGAGTTTTTAAAACTTTGCTTGGAATGCCTTTGAACTTGATTCTTTTATCACAAGTTTAAAGATTATGCAGGTGAGATCAAGTTTAATACAAGAGACAATGCAAAACAAGAGGTGTATGTAGCTGAGATAATTTGTCAAACACTTGGTGTGCAGTATTTAAAGTTAACTAATTCAAGTAAACTTAAGTATATGAATCACAATCAACCAACACAAATCAATTAAGTGCAGTATATGAATGTAAAAGAGTAAGGGAGATTCATACAAATCAATTTATATGAATCACAATCAACCAACACAAACCAATTTAACGAGTTCCACAACCCCGGTGTACATCTCGCCTTCAAGCAACCCACTTGAAGGATTTCCACTATTAAGATTTAGAGATTACAAGCTATGAGCAATTGTAGCTTCCTAGTGTCCCACACTCAAGAACTCAATCCTCACTAGCATAAGGGTAACCCACCCAATCTCTCAAACTCTCAATACCCAAAGGTTGAACCCCAACCTTTATGACCACTCAACCTAAAGTGAAAAGCTTTGTGTTTGGTGTAGTGTTTACAAGCAAGTAACTCTCTTAATAGAGTAGATACAAATGAAGGCTCACACAACTTCTAACTCTCAACAAGAGACAATATACAAGTTTAAGCTCTAAGTTTCAGAAAAATGAAACTATACAAGAATAGAACTCACAAGACTCAAGATTTGATTTCCCTTTGATGGATTTGTGTGTTTTTTGAGTAGCTTGGAGGAGTCTTGCATTTATAGGCCTTGTAGAGGAGCTTAATGGTCTTCTTAGCCGTTGCAGATGATGGGCACTGAGTTGGAATAGAGAAATGAGCTGGTTTCCACTTAAAAGGAACTTTCCTCAAATTCTGGCACGACCCTAATCGATTACGCCTCGAGCTGTAATCGATTACGCCTCGAGCTGTAATCGATTAGGTGTTACTACATAATCGATTAGCTTAGAAATAGGGACTTGCTAATCGATTATTTTATACCCTGTAATCGATTACAAATGGCACCTGATGCATTTAATAGAGTCTCGTAGCATTGTAATCGATTAGGCCTTACTGCAATCGATTATGATGATAAACAAAACTTAGGTAATCGATTATATTGGCTGAGTAATCGATTATTCTGAATACCTGATGCTCATATTTCACACTTTCAGCTGGTAATCGATTATGTGTTACTGTGTAATCGATTGTGGTACAAACAGAGCTTGAGTAATCGATTAGTTTGGCTTGGTAATCGATTATGTTGAATACTTGAAGCTTTTTCCTCAAGTTATTTAAATGGTAATCGATTATGGTTCAATGTGTAATCGATTACTGAACAAACAGAACATAGGTAATCGATTAGCTTGAGTCCTCTAATCGATTAGGCTGCACATTTTTGTCCATCTGATTCTGTTTTCTCTGTTTTCATGGTTACTTGGCCTTTTTGCTACAATCCTTCAAAGTGCTTTGTCATTATCAAAATAATTCAACCTGAAATATATTCAAACACATTCTCCCCCTTTTTGATGATGACAAACAATGTTCATCTCTTTGAGGATTGTTAGTTCAAAAAATAAACTTTATCATTATCTGCAAAAACATGTTTGTTTTAATTCAAATTCTGCACAGTGTTATCTCTAACGAGTTATCTCTTGATTTAAAAAATCTCCCTCTATCTAAAAGAGGTTATGCCATAAAGATAATTGTCAATATTAGCAATCAGTTTAGATGAACTCAAGTTATTTCTCCCCATTTGTAATCATCAAAAACAATAAAGTAATAGAGATATAATGAAAAACAAACTTTTATTAATGCAGAGAAAGGAAATTACATAAGGGAAATTTTGCAGAAAAAAGAAAATATAATGAAAATAACTTAAAAACGGATCTAATTGTCCAGATTGAAAAAGCAAAGTTCAAAAATCTGGTGAGACAGCTCCTCATAGTGTTGTTGCATGAGTTCATAATGTTGCTGCTCAGTCATTTGGAATTGTTGGAGGGAGTTTTCAAGCCAATCAAAGCGGTTATCAAGATGAGCATACAAGGCAGTGAAAGGGTCAGGTGGAGCGGATGATTCGCCTTGAGGTGCAGGAGTACGAGTAGGATCAACAGTAGGGGTAGGGTGGTCTTCCTCAAATGGACTGCTGCCATGGATTCTGTCACTCTTGAAGATCCATCTTCCAGCTACGCAGACCATGCCCATTTTGTTGAGATGGTGAGTGCCAATGCAAGCTTGAGAGGGAACTTTTTCAGCAAGTTCTCTAGTCAAGTCCACTCCATATGCCTTGAAAATTTTTGTGAGGAGAATGGCATAAGGCAGTTTATGTTGCTCCTTAGATTTCAACATGTGGAGCTTGAGGAGTTGAATCCAGTTTATGTCCTTGTGGTTGATGATGGCCCACATGAGAAGAACATCATCCACCTCAACCAAGGCATAATTTCCACCGCGAGGGATAAGCATTTTAACCATAAAGAAGTGGAGGAGATGGTTGTTAAGAGTTAAGTGGCCTACCAATTTGTGATTGCTGAGGGGACGGTTGGCCTTCCAAAGAGATTGGTGTGCTGGAATGGGATTGAAGTCCCACTCATCCTCAGGATTACCCCCTGTAAATTCAGCAGTAGAGAGGGGAATTTGGGTGATTTCAGAGAGTTGTTGGTTGGTGATTTTGAGAGTCACATTCTTGACTCTAGCTTCTAAAGTTCCATCAACCAATTTTACATTGCAGAAGAATACCCTCATTAGTTCAGGGTAATAAAACTCTTCCTTGAGAGTAAGGAAGGGAAAGAGATTGTAGTGGTGAAGGAGTTGGGAGAAGGAAAAATAGGGGTTTTCAAATGTTAGGGCATCAATAAAATGAGGAGTGATTATGTCTTTCTTCGAAAATTTATTTATAAAGTTTTGGAAGAGGTAGTGTGAGATGAGAGAGTGAGAAGAGGTGAATTTATAGGGAAAAATAGGTCTAGAATGGAGAGAAATAGGTTTAATTAGGTGGAGAAGTCGGAGTGCCTCAAAAAATAGCAGTTTGACCACTCCAGTACCGATGCTAATCGATTAGACAACATAGGTAATCGATTAGTACACGGTTTTTGAGGAAGTTGAATCGATTTGCACATGGGGTAATCGATTATGGCTGGTGGGATAATCGATTGCGTTAAAAACAGGAGCTTTGTAATTGATTAGGTGGAGATGATAATCGATTATCTGGAAGGAAAAACGCCAGTAATTGATTTTGCTGAATGGCTAATCGATTGTACAAGAAACACAGACTTTGTAATCGATTAGATATGAGATGCTAATCGATTATTGATGAAACAGAAGATAGGTAGTCAATTATTTGAGAGTTTGTAATCGATTATAAAGGAAACAAAAAGTTTATAATCGATTATACTGATCATGGTAATCGATTAGGTATGCTTAGAAATGGTCTAAACTAACAGATTTCAAGTGGAACGTCAACCAATCAATATATCAAACATCAACACATTGTAAATAAAGAAATTATCAAAATTGTTCAACATTCAAACACAATTGGAAATGTCCAAGATTCCTAATTCTCTTCTAATATGTATGAATTGTTCCTTTGCCAAGGGTTTTGTGAAGATATCAGCAAGTTATTTAGTGGTTTCAACATGTTCAAGCACACACTCACCCTTTAATACATGATCTCTAATGAAATGATGTCGTATCTCTATATGTTTGGTCCTTGAATGCATGACAGGATTCTTTGAGATATTAATGGCACTAGTATTATCACATCTAAGAGGCACATGGTCTAGCATAACACCAAAGTCAAGAAGTTGTTGCCTCATCCAAAGGATTTGAGCACAGCAACTTCTAGCTGCAACATATTCTGCCTCAGCTGTAGATAATGCAACACTTACTTATTTCTTGCTATGCCAAGAAACAAGAGAGCTACCAAGCAAGTGACATGTTCCACTAGTGCTTTTTCTATCAAGCTTACATCCTGTAAAATCAGAGTTAGAGTATCCAACTAGAGTGCATTCAACCCCTTTGGGGTACCATAAACCAACATTTTGAGTTCCAATCAGATATTTCATTATTCTTTTTACTACAGTAAGGTGTGATTCTTTTGGGCATGCTTGATATCTTGCACACATACAAACAGCAAACATGATATCCGGTCTACTAGCGGTTAAGTAAAGCAAGGATCCGATCATACCTCTATATTTTGTGAGTTCAACATCCTTACACTTCTCATCCTTGTCCAAATGACATGAAGTGCCCATAGGTGTGGCAATGTCATTTGCCTTGTCCATGTTGAATTTCCTAAGCAATTCCTTGCAATACTTTGATTGACTAATGAAAGTGCCTTCATTAGTTTGCTTAATTTGTAGTCCAAGGAAGAAAGTAAGTTCCCCCATCATGGACATCTCAAATTCTTCCTGCATTAGCTTAGCAAACTCTTTGCACAACGATTCATTTATAGCACCAAAGATTATATCATCAACATATACTTGAACCAATAGTATGTCATTCTTTTTGTGCTTAATGAATAATGTTGTGTCAACCTTTCCTCTTTCAAAATTGTTTTCTAAAAGGAATTTACTTAATCTTTCATACCAAGCTCTTGGAGCTTGTTTTAAACCATATAATGCTTTCTTTAGTTTGAAAACATGATTTGGAAATGGGTAGTTTTCAAAACCTGGAGGTTGATCAACATACACTTCCTCTTGAATTTATCCATTCAAGAAAGCACTATTGACATCCATTTGGTACAGTTTAAAGTCCTTACAACATGCAAAAGCTAATAATAACCTAATGGCTTCTAGCCTAGCTACGGGAGCATACGTCTCTTCATAATCAATGCCTTCTTCTTGATTATAACCTTTAGCAACTAGCCTAGCTTTGTTTCTAGTAATTATGCCATTTTCATCTAATTTATTTCTAAAAACCCATTTTGTTCCTATTATTTGGTGGTCATTGGGTCTTGGCACTAGTTTCCACACTTCATTTCTTTCAAATTGATTTAATTCCTCTTGCATGGCCAACATCTAATGTTCATCAATAATAGCTTCATCAATATTTTTGGGTTCTATTTGTGATACAAACGCTAAGTGATTACATGCATTTCTAATAGCGTTTCTAGTACTTACACCCTTTGTCATTTCACCTATGACCTTATCTAAGGGATGATCCTTTAGAGTGATCCATTTTTGTGGTTCTACATGTTGTGTTGTTCCTTCTTCATTGTTGACTGCTTCTTTTTCCTCCAAGTTCATTTCTTGGAATGTTCCTGCAAGATCATCAACATCTTCCTTTCTCGGGGAGTTATGACTATTCTCATCAAATTTCACATGAATAGATTCCTTAATGGTATTTGTTTGTTTGTTAAAAATTCAATAAGATTTACTAGATGATGAATATCCAAGAAAGATTGCCTCATCAGATTTTGCATCAAACTTTCCTAGATTATCCTTTCCATTATTAAGCATAAAATATTTATATCCAAAAATATGAAAATATAAAATGTTGGGTTTTCTTCCCTTGTAAAGTTCATAGGGGTTTTCTTTAAAATAGGCCTTATTAAACATCTATTCATAATATGACAGACAATATTTACTGCATCGGCCCAAAAATATTTCACAATTTTATTTTCATTTAACATGGTACGTGCAAGCTCCACTAAAGATCTATTTTTCCTTTCAACCACTCCATTTTGTTGTGGAGTTCTAGAAGCTGAAAAATTATGATTGATACTATGTTTTTCATAAAATTTTTCAAAAGATTGGTTTTCAAATTCTCCCCCATGATCGGTTCTTATGGATGCGATTTTTGAATTTTGCTCATTTTGGATAATCTTAGCAAGTTTCTTGAATGCATGATATGCTTCATTTTTATGAGCAAGAAATAAAGTCCATGTATATCTTGAATAATCATCTACAATCACTAGACCATAGTAATTACCACCAAAGCTTTTGATTTTGGAAGGTCCAAATAGATCCATGTGCAAAAGTTGTAAAGGCCTTTGAGTGGAAACAATATTTTTAGCTTGAAAGGATGCCTTTACTTGTTTTTCCTTTTGACATGCATCATAAAATTTGTTTTCAAATTTAAGCTTTGGTAAACCAATTACTAATTCTTTAGAAACAAGTTTATTCAAATGGTCTACATGTATATGAGCTATTCTTCTATGCCATAGCCAAGTTTTATCCTCTCTAGTCATGAAGCATTGCACATCATTTGAGGAGAAACTATCCATATCAATCATGTAAATATTATTAATTCTTTGACCTACAAACTTGATTTCCTTATTAATCTTATGTTCAATTATGCAACAATTTGATTCAAACAAAACTCTATATCCTTTGTCACATAATTGACTAATGCTAAGTAAATTGTGTTTGAGGCCTTCAACATACAATACATCACTAATAGAAGTAGAAGAAATCTTACCAATGTTTCCAATGCCTAGAATTTTCCCTTTGGTGTTATCTCCATAGGTAACACTTCCTTTCCTTTTGGGAGTGAGTGATGTGAATTTGCTTATGTCTCCCATCATATGTTTTGAACACCCACTATCCAAATACCAATGGGTGTTACTTGCCTTGAAGCATACCTGCAAAACAAGATTAGTTTAGAGAACTAGGTACTCATTGTATGTTGGGTCCTTTTTGGTTAGCTTGTGGTAATGTCCCACACCTTTCTAATAACCTTCGGTCCTAATTTTCTAACATTACAATTTGAAGAGTTATGACCTTTAAAGCCACAATGATTGCATCTCAAAAAAGGGGATGATGATCTCCTAGGTGGTACAAAGAAGTTTTTGTAGTGTTTTTCCTTTTCGGTAGAGTTGTATCCTAAACCGGTTTTATCAAACATACATTTTTAGTTTCCAATTAATATATTTAAGTTATCTCTACCATTTGTAAATTTTTCTAATGTTCTATTTAAATCTAAGACTTTCTTTTCTAGATTAACACATTTGTTAAAGTATTCACATGATTTTGAGCAAGTTTGTTTCTCAACAATTCTCTTTTTTAAGGACTCATTTTCTTTTACTTGCTCAATTAAATATGTCTCTAGAGTTTCTATAGTTTTTCTAGACACTTTATACTTACTGGAGAGTTTAACAAATTTGTCATACAATTCTTCAAATGCATCAAGCAATTCATTCTTGTCTAAGTCAAGAAAACTTACCTCATTATCGTCTTCTTGATGATTTGCCATTAAGCAAAGATTTGTTTCTTCACTTTCGGACTCATCGGAGCTACTTACATCGTTTTCATTCCAAGCGATGTAGGCTCTTCTTCTTCCTCTTTTCTCCTTGTTCTTCTTCTTAAGGTTTGGGCAATCCGCCTTGAAGTGCCCTTCCTTGCCACATTTGAAATAACTTAGTGAAGAAGAGGATTCATTAGAAATTGGTTTCTTGCCTTGGGGTTTGAAGTTCTTTTGGAATCTTTTGTTTTTCATGAACTTTCCAAATCTCTTCATAAACAAACCAAATTCTTCTTCTTCGTCAAGGTCACTACATGATTCTTCTTCATGTATAGAGGTGGCCTTGAGAGCTAAGCCTTTCTTCTTGGAGGATTTTTCTTCTTCCTCCGCTTGCTTCAAATCCTTTAGTTCTTACTCTTGCTCTTGTAGCTTTCAGAAGAGTGTGGCAAGAGACATCTCTTTGATACTTGGGGATTGTTTGATAGCGGTGACGAGCGGTTGCCATTCCCTACTAAGACTTTTCAAAACTTTATGCACAAGTTCTTTGTTAGTATAGACTTTTCCAAGAGTAATAAGATGATTGATTATAAGAGTAAATCTCTTTTGCATTTCTACAATGGTTTCTCCGGAATTTATCCTAAAACTCTCATATTGACTAGTCAAGGTACTAATCTTAGAATCCTTTACATCATTAGTACCTTCATGGGTTACTTGCTAGGTATCCCACATTTCCTTAGCCGTTTGACAAGTCATTATCCTAAAGAATTCATCGGGGCCTAATGCTAGAGTAATGAGATTTTTAGCCTTATAATTGTATTGTACTTTCTTTTCTTCATCATTAGTCCAATCATCCATGGGTTTCTCAACATTTTTACCATTAATAGTATGCATGGGTATAAAAGGACCATTCTCAATGGCATTCCAAACTCTTAAGTCAATTGATTGAACAAAGATTTTCATTCTTTCTTTCCAAAACGCATATCCTTCCCCATTGAAAGCGGGAGGTCTATTTGTGGCACCACCCTCAGGAAAAAGGTTTAGAGAGCTTGAGGCCATTTTATCTCTTGAAGCTATTAAGCTTGATCTACCAAGAGTCAAGCTCTGATACCACTTGTTATTCAAGTGGCCTCAATACTCAAGAGGGGGGAGGGTGAATTGAGTTTCTAAAACTTTACTTGGAATGCCTTTGAACTTGATTCTTTTATCACAAGTTTAAAGATTATGCAGTGAGATCAAGTTTAATGCAAGAGACAATGCAAAACAAGAGGTGTATGTAGCTGAGACAATTTGTCAAACACTTGGTGTGTAATATTCAAAGTTAACTAATTCAAGTAAACTTAAGTATATGAATCACAATCAACCAACACAAATCAATTAAGTGCAGTATATGAATGTAAAAGAGTAAGGGAGAAGAGCTTGCAAACCAATTTAACGAGTTCCACCAACCCCGGTGTACGCCTCGCCTTCAAGCAACCCACTTGAAGGATTTCCACTATTGAGATTTAGAGATTACAAGCTATAAGAAATTGCAGCTTCCTAGTGTCCAACACTCAAGAACTCAATCCTTACTAGCACAAGGGTAACCCACCTAATCTCTCAAACTCTCAATACCCAAAGGTTGAACCCCAACCTTTGTGACCACTCAACCTAGAGTGAAAAGCTTTATGTTTGGTGTAGTGTTTACAAGAAAGTAACTCTCTTAATAGAGTAGATATACAAATGAAGGCTCACACAAATTCTAACTCTCAACAAGAGAAAATATACAAGTTTAAGCTCTAAGTTTCAGAAAAATGAAACTATACAAGAATAGAACTCACAAGACTCAAGATTTGATTTCCCTTTGATGGATTTGTGTGTTTTTTAAGTAGCTTGGAGGAGTCATGCATTTATAGGCCTTGTAGAGGAGCTTAATGGTCTTCTTAGCCGTTGCAGATGATGGGCACTGAGTTGGAATGGAGAAATGAGCTGGTTTCCACTTAAAAGGAACTTTCCTCAAATTCTGGCACGACCCTAATCGATTACGCCTCGAGCTGTAATCGATTAGCTTTTGAAATCTGTAGTGTTATTCGTGCTGCAATCCATTAGGTGTTACTGCATAATCAATTAGCTTAGAAACAGGGACTTGCTAATCGATTATTTTATACCCTGTAATCGATTACAAATGGCACCTGATGCATTTAATAGAGTCTCATAGCATTGTAATCGATTAGGCCTTACTGCAATCGATTATGATGACAAACAGAACTTAAGTAATCGATTATATTGGCTGAGTAATCGATTATTTTGAATACCTGATGCTTATATTTCACACTTTCAGCTGGTAATCGATTATGTGTTGCTGTGTAATCGATTGTGGTATAAACATAGCTTGAGTAATCGATTAGTTTGGCTTGGTAATCGATTATGTTGAATACCTGATGCTTTTTCCTCAAGTTATTTAAATGTTAATCGATTATGGTTCAATGTGTAATCGATTACTGAACAAACAGAACATAGGTAATCGATTAGCTTGAGTCCTCTAATCGATTAGGCTGCATGTTTTTGTCCATCTGATTCTGTTTTCTCTGTTTTCATGGTTACTTGGCCTTTTTACTACAATCCTTCAAAGTGCTTTGTCATTATCAAAATAATTCAACCTGAAATATATTCAAACACATGCTTGTGTTGTTGATTTGTGTGACCCCTTGTGAATTTCATGAATGGTGACAATGGATGTGATGAAATCATGAATTGATGATATGGTCTTATTTGATGTGTCCTTGATGATGGACTTACCATATTTATATATATGAATATGTATGTTCAATGGGTTTTATAAATTGGTTGGTTTCATTGTAATTTAAACTACTTGATAGGAAAAGATGTTGATTATCATTCATATTTATATTATCATAATTGTTGGATTGTCATCATTGAGAAAGTATAATCACTCTCCATGTTGTCTATCTTTTTATCTCTTGTGTTGTAGGGCATGACGGTGGAGTGAGGCACTTCATGAGTTGAAGAATTATGTGAAGAAGGTTTTGGTAAAAATGCCTTGGCTGGCATGTTTTTGAATTGATAGATTTTGTACATCCCTTTTTGGAAGTGTTTGTATATGGCATTATTTTGTATAGCCATGTTATAGTTTAAAGCCTCATGAGCATGATGATGATTAGATACCAATGACTTGATATCCTAGAGTGACAATAAATACCTTAGGATCATTTGAATTGAGCTTATGATCATTTTGTATCTTTAAGTAATGTATGATGATGTTTGACATTGAAATTGATAGTCACTATGATAACATAGATGTTTATGTTGAAGGACAATTCATGGTGGAATGAAATATAAATCTTGCTGAGTTGAGTCTTATTGATTGATGTATGTTTTAGTCATGTTTGATGCTTGATTTGGTGGTTGAATTTGATGTAGGAAAGGTTTTGATATGTTTGAGACGTTCTTTATATGTTTTATACCCTATTATAAGTATATCTTGATGAAAATGTGTCCCGAAAATTATAGGTATTGCAAGAACTAAGGTCCCAAAGGCATGCTCTTTTTAAAATTGGAAAATGATGGAACAGGGGGCCAACCACGGCCAGTGGCAGGTCCTGCCCTGGGGTGCCTTTGTCCTACGAAATTTTGAGTGTCAAATAGAGCTAACCATGACCAGTGGTGGGGTCTGCCTTGGGAGTGCACTTTTTTTTTATAAAAATTGGCCATGGAACCAGTGACAACCATGACCAGAGGTTTGCCACCATTGCCAATGGTTGGTTCTGACTTGGAATGGGTATTTTCTAGCAAGTGGCAGTGATAACCACAGCTAGTGGTTTGCCACCACTGCCAGTGGTTATGTCCAAATGCTAAATTTTTATGTTGTCATGCCATTCCAGGTTAGGATTCATAGTTCTTTATTCCATGGTACGATTATGCAAGTGAATGTACATGTTTTTACTAAACTATGGCAACCAATTAGAGTATTCTAGGATCTCCTATTACGCCCACTCTTATTTTCAAATTAACATACATGTTCCACTGAACACTTGCATGGTGATTTTGTAATTGTTACTTTAAGTTAACATTTTTATAAATCATTTACCTTCTCATATCGTCACATATGAGATAGGTCTTTAAATGGTCCAGGGTTGATTGTTAAAGTCTTTAATTGTGGTGTTCTTCTTCCATTGATCATTTCTTTTAAACTATGAAAAATTTATCCTCATTTCCATTACCAAAGTATTAATATCTGTATCTTTATTTATTGGACTAAGGGCACCACATTGTCTTTAAGGCTGCCGCTTATAGTGCTTCGATTCACTATGTAGTTCTCGGGTATCCTTATTTATAGTGCTATGATTCACTGAGTGGTTACCCAAATACCTCTCATTTATATTACGATTCTCTAAATGAGTTATGTTGACACTTACTATAATTATTAATGATGTTGGATCCACATGACATGCTTTTATGCAATGAGATTATTATTTAAAGACCATGGCATGGCATATACATCTCGCATTATGGTATTGAGTTATTATTTATAATTAATGAATGTTGTAGTGAAACTCATGTTATTGTTATTATTCAATAACTAAAATTATATAAATATGTATATATGCTATTGATTGGAATTAATATTTGTTGCTTTGGATAGTACTTACCTCTCAAATTATGGTTTCAGTGAATCCACAAGGTAATGGTGATTTTGGTGTGTGATTCCAGAGGCGGGAAGGATTATGGAGATGCCATAGAGAAGCCCTTGTTATGTATATATATTGTACATTTGTGGATATAATCATGTTTTGAATGGTGTTATCAAAGTTATAGCCTTTTGATTGTAAATGTGTAATTAGGTATCATGTGAATGATTGCATTTTGATGGATATGTGTATATGGACTTGTAGGTGGTTGAGATAGCACTTGAGTGAACTTAAATAATGAGTTGGTAAATATAATTGGTGACAAGAATCCATATGCATATTTACATATATTGGTGTATAATGAAAATATACATGCTACCTTTTGAATTAGTATAAGTTCATGATGGATTATGTGCTATTTAGATAGGAAGGTATTGTGCAACTATTTTGTGAAATTATTTGAGGTCTTGGGTCACTATTATGTGTGTTTAATGAAGTGTGAGTTATATGGGCAGGTTGTGAATTGTGTTGATTTGGAAGTTGACATGGTGATATAATGTTTTTATGAATGACCATGCATTTTCAAGGAACTAGAGTAGCTAATATTGAATTGGGAAGTTTTTGGACCTTTGGTTTGGTGTTATTGGTCATATGGTATACTTAGAACTTGTTTGCAATGATTTAGGACCGAGGCAATTGAGTTTGATGGGTTTGTGTAGGCCATTTGGTCCAAAATTGCCCAAAACGCATTTTAGCATATAAGTCTTTCGTTTTATAGAATTTTGAGTTGAAACCACTTGGATTAGTTCATATTTATGTTGTAGATATTGTGTATAAAGTTTGGTGAAGTTTGGATTCCATTTGAGGAAGTAAGAGGGTCTAGAAGTTCAAATTCAAGGTATTTTCTACATACTGATTTGCTGGTAATCGATTACCAAATCGATTACCATAGGGCAAATTTAGAGGAAATGGGCTTTTGCTCGCAGGTAATCGATTACACCTATCTTGGTAATCGATTACCAGAGAGCAAATTGTGTAGGAAATTTTATTTGCTCTCGGGTGTAATTACACTTATGTTATAATCAATTACCACAGAGCAAATTGTGCATGTGTCTAATTACAAGTGCTGTAACTGATTACATGGCCACTATTAATTACTAAAACTCAAAATTCATGTTTTGCCTACCTTAACCTATGGTAACTCACCTAACATCCATCCATAGCTTCTTAAGTTGCATATGTAATATAAGTGACTGCTTCTACACATAGATGCACATATTGATAACTCATTGGTATGATTTAAATATGATTTTTTTATTTTAAGTCAAAGCATTTAATAATCACCTAGGTTTTAATTAAGGGATATACCATAATATTAAAACGTGAAAAATTTACTTGAAAACTTATATTAAATTAGGAAAGGATTTTACAGTTAGTATCAGAGCGGTTCCATCCACTCGGGGCTATTGATATTTTGGACTATTAAATAAATATTTAAGGAAACAACTAGGTAATAATGTAGTAAAAATAGGAAATTTGACTCATATTAAAAGCAATTGATAATTTAGAGTCAGTAACAAATTTTATAGATATATGCTTAATAACCAAGGAAACTCATGAATAACTAGAACAAGTACCTAGTGAATGAAGATGATAGTTTAAGGAAATGTAGCATGGACTTTTAAGTTAACCTAATAGTAAAGGTAATTAGTAAGTTAAATAGATTTGAATAAGGATTTATGAATTAATAGTTAGTGATAGAATTAAAAAGAATGGTTTACCTCAAGAGTTAAAAAGTAGTTATTAGAGAAGAACATAATGTAGATGATTGAGGTATATAAAATGAGTTAGGCTTAGTTGTTAATTAAATCAAAGATGGAATTAAACTAGAAATAATAATTTGATAAACCAAAAATTATATAAATGGACTTAGGTAGAGCCAAGGAATAAGTAAACTTCAAGCCATTAATGAAACTAGTAGTCATAATAGATATAAATCATGATCTGTCACTAATATGAAGACAAAATGAGTTGTAGTAAGCTAAAAGTGAATTTAGGAGCAAGAGTATAAATTTGCTGTTTAATGGAAGGCTAAGTTAAATTTTGGAACCTTAGTAACTAACATTTAACCTTAGAAAGGAAAATGTATATATGTATATAAACACATACATACACGGTTATATATATATATATATATATATGAATTTTTAGTACTTAATAATTGGGCATTTCTAGAAATTAATGACCAACTATGTAATACCCTTGGCTAACTAAGATAACCCCTTCCACTAGATTACCTCGGTTAACTAAGAGGTTACTAATATTAGGAAAATGTGGAAGTCTTTTTTTTGTACAAGATAACACATGGTGGAATAAAAGCATCATACATATATATATATATATATATATATACATACATAACTGTATCATACATACATAAAGTGGTCTCATCAGATTCGTATAACTGAAATAAGAAAGGGGCATGCAAGGCACCCTACACAAAATACCTAAGGGTATAAACTGATAAACCTAGTAGCTAGGCTTCTCCTCTCATGAACTGATTGTTAGACTAGGGTGACTCTGGAGCATCTGGGGTGGCAGCCAACTGTGCCAGGTCTGGGGGATATGACGACCCAATGGGAATCATGCTCGAAGATGGTACACTGACCTGCTGATCTGGCTTGTGCCTCCAGCTGCTATAAACCTTATATGCTGTAAACCCCACATTCCTCTGTTAGGAGACCCTAAGCCTCTAAAGACATGACCGTATAGCCCTCGGTATCCATATACATATAACTCCTAAAGATGTATCAGAGAAAGCCTCGAGACTGGTCCCACTAGCGCCTTGCAAGATACCTCTCCATTGGCATTCACTAGTATTCCCTATTACACAGGGATATCCACTGGTTTCTCCTGCTCATACATAGTTAGAGGCTCTACCGGTGGAAACTGCTGGGGTAAAGGTAGAAGAGCGACCGGGTACATAACTGTCGGGTCCATCAGCGCATCAAGCGGGAACTCCTCGGAATCCTTATCCTTGTCATCATCGTCCACTAGCATGGGTACATACTCAGAAGTCGGCTCTCCCTATAGGTTTACTCCTACCGATCGTGGTGTAGTTGGCCTCTTTTTTACATGAAGAACTCCTCGTTTGGTATGCATGCCTTATCCGGGGGTCTAAAAAATAGTTGTAAGGGTGAGATTTCACCTCCACAACAATCAGAGTACCATGTCATACCGACACACACTCTATAATACACAAACAACCAAAAAAATCAAGCCTCTTACTCCTTCAGGTGTTCCTAGCAAGGATTTATCTGTTATCTTACCTCTCTAATCTCAACTAATCGTTCTCATCCCGTTCTACTCTCGAAGGAGTAAGACCCGTATCATCATGATCAAATAATGATAAGACATCATAATTTAACATAACAATGATATAATGCAAGTGTTTTCTTTCTTTAGATTAAATATTCTTTAGCTAGTATGATGTATGTGGGCCTATTCTTCTTCCTCATTCACAACACAATATACCTCACCATCCCGCCTTATCCTCCTTCTCAATTAGAGCGACCGGAGCTCGCCTCATTCTATTTTCACAAAAGGGGTAAGGACTCACGGTCCTATCAATAGTGGATCCAAATTTTATTAGAATAATCACTACACGGCCATGGTGACCCTTGTCTAGAGTCGAAGTATACCAGAGTTACTAGGATGTCCAACTTTGGGCGTGAATCCAAGCCATTGGAGGTTTGCCTCGGTATGCTCCCAAGACCATCCTCAAGGGATCGAGACGCCGTTGTCCCTCAGTGTACCCATCACTGTATGCTCTAGGGGATAACTCTATCATCCACTCTTATCCTCCATATATGATGCATGATTTCATAGATTCAATGATTACTTATTGGTCCTCAGCAGGGTCCCCTTGATGACTCCTTTCATTCCTAACGTCGAGTTCTTTTCTTTTCATTAAGTATTATTTAATTCTTTCTTTTCTTTCTTGGTAACTTATAATGGTTTTACTTGACATTTAGGAATGAAACGAGATTTCATAATTTCCAAAAAATCACAGGATATATTAGCGTACAACGCCCACTAATAATTTTGGATCTAGATTCTTATATTTTCACAATTTAATCATTTTGGAACCATGCTAATTCCATATCTTATATTTCTTCCTTATTCTCATTTCATAGTTTTCCTCTATTTAATCATTCATGAGTCATATGACAATTGCTATGGTAATATAATCGTGAGGTATTTCACTTAATTAACACATTCAACATTCAAGTATATTGCATCAATAATTATTCAATAGCATTACATTTCATATAGAATTCATAATAGTAAAGTAACAACATATTTTTACTTCTATTTAACTATGATTCACAGAAAGTTAAACATAACTATTAGCGTTAAACTCGATATACTAGTTTGTACGTTATTATCTCGTTACTAATCTAGACTTTAGATCTTATGTTTTAGTTCGTACCCTATTATTTATTTGTGCACTTATTTTTCATTACCTAATCCTAGTTCCTAATGTCCAATTATGAAATCCAAGTCACCACTAAGTGGTCTTATTATTTATTTTCTTCCACTATTCCAAATAAATTTTTACTAGTTGAATAACTTGTTCCCTTTGTTGCCAATTAGTTACTATTTCCTTATGCACCTAAGTACACTTTTAGTGATGTCCTTTTCAATTATCACTAACCTTTAACTAATGTCATTTCTTTATTTCTACTATTATCCTATTACTAATTATACTAATCACTTCTTCCTTTAGTTATATTTCATTTTAATCAACTATAATATAATTTCTCATATGACATTTATTATTTAGAAATCTAGTCACTACCTAAACTTTTATATTTTGGTTTTAGCTAAAAACATTATTTCTCCTTAGAAGTTGTTATCTGATTATTGAGCTATCCTAATTTCTTTCATTACTTAGTTCAAGGTTTGAACTCTAAAGTCCTTCCTATAACTTTTATTTTTATTAGTTACTAAAATTCTTAAATTCTAATACCTTATTTTTCATTTGAACTTCTGACACAAGAAACACATGGGTCTCTTTATTGGGCTTGCCTTCCATTTGTATATATTTTATTCTTATGTTATTAGTTTTAGAAATATTTTAGGATTGGAAATTAAGACTTAGTTTTGGGCCTTGCATGGCCATATTTTCCATTTTGGGCCACTTCTGAGCCTTGTATAGGTGTTAGGTTGCTTTAGGCTCCTTTTGGGCCATGTATTTTTAGTTATTGGGCTTTAGGTGAATCTTTTTCAAGCCCACCCAAGCCAATTCTGAAAATTTGTTTCCTAGGAGGTATAAATACCTATTTCCTTTGTATTTCCATCATAAGTTGAATGTTAAGCATTTTTAAAGTTAGAAACTCTCCCTTCTCTCTAGAAAGTAGAAGCACTAGGCTCCTTTCTCCTTTGTCTTATCCTTTGGCCTTCTCCCAAAGGTGGTGACTTCACTCACCTTATCTCTCTAATCTCTAGAGAGTGACGGATTCACCTTCTCACACTCTTCTCTGCATCTCCTTCCATTTCTAGCTAAATCCTTCTCTAGATCTAGGTTTTCTTCACATAAATTCCTCCATCTCCTAGCCTTTTTCCATTTCGGTTTCCATATACTCTTCATCAAAACCGTGAGCTCTCATCATCTTCTTGAGGAACTTGCTTGGATCTATAGAATGCTAAAGAGGAAGATCCATCTCCATGCTTCTCAAAGGCTCCTTTGCCTACAACATGTGGTATCATGAGTCTCAACTTCTTTAGCTTTTTCTTAGATCTGAATTTTTACAGTTTTCATTTTGAATTTTAAGTGCTAGATCTGAATTCCTCTCATTCTCTACATCAAAATGAAAAACTGTAAAAATTCAGATCTAAGGTGTTGCCTTTATGTGTTGTTGCTAGAATCTAAGGTGCTTTAAAGTCATCATTTAAAGTACCTAACAAACTCCTAGAATCTTTTGGATCACCTCTCTTTAAAGTGATATTTGTGCCTTGTTAATTGTAGGTTGTTAGCATTCCTTTTAGGTGGAGTTTTCTAGTTTAATTTTTCATTTTCTAGCAGCTGTATCTTGATCTTTGCATGTTATTTTTGTACTTGTTTTAATGTCTTTTGATGCATAAAAAGTTGCCTTCCATTGCCTCTTTCAATTAGAAGTAGATGCTTGCTTTACAATTTGTGTAGTTTACCATTGTATGCCTTGTTTTGTGCACTATTTTGGACCAATTGCCAAATATGTTTTGCTACAGTAAAATACATTAAAAAAAGAGAAAAAGGCTTAGAAAAAAAGAGGAAAAAAGTAAAAAAAGTCAAAAGGTTCATTGGCCATTTATTCCTATATTTGTTTAAGCATTCTAGAGTTTCTAGTTTGCATTTCTTTGTGTGCTTCTTTTTCATTGCATTTATTTTCTTGTTTGTCCTTTGTTACATTCTAAGTTTGTCATATTATTGTTGCTCTTATGTGCCTTGTTTCATTTTGTCCATTTGTTGCTTGTCACATTCTAGTTTGTCAGATAACATTCTCCTTGGTTTAGCTTCCTAATTTGCCTTTTCTTGCTTGTCTTTTTGTCTCTAGTTTGTCATTTGAGTATTTCTCTTCATTGGCTTCCTTGAGACTAAGGCTTTGTGAGTCATTGCCATTTTGGGTAGCATCTTGAGGGGATTGAGATTTGACCATTAGAATTGATCTAGTGCATTCTATCACTATAAAGAGAAGTGGACCTTGAGTGCAAACACTTGAGAGCTTAGAATGTAAACACCATTATATCTTCTTTCTCTTTTCTTTTTGCTAACCATTACTTTAAGTTTCCAAGTGTCTCTTTTGTAGCTTGGTGGATTATTTTTATGGACTTGAAGAACCTTGGAAGACTTTTGTATTGGAGAGCAATTTTTGTAATAAATTAGGAATTAATTCTTTTGCATTGTATTTTCTTTCCCCTTGTATTTTGGGAATTTAAATTTTGATACTTTGTTAATTTCTTGTATTTGGACTTTAGAGACATTGGACTTTGGACTTTAAATTTTCTTTTAATTAGTTGATTAGGAGTAAGTGCGCTTAGGACTTAGTTTATTCTTTTGCACCTGACTAGTGTAAGTGCGATATCCTAGGCCTAGTTTACATTTTTGCACTATTCAACTAGTTTGCTTTAATTGCTTTCTAGTTAGCATAAGTGCGCTTTTGCATGCTAGGTTTAGTTTAAATTTTTGCACAACGACTAGTTCTTATCTAAAAGTTTTCCTTTTATTTTCTTGATTGTTTTATGTGTTAATTTTCTTTTCCAAGTTAAAATCAATTGAGTGAAACGACTAGTATCTCATCACTAGCATATTTGTATTATAACATGTCTTCATCTAGTGAGAGAGGTAGAGAGCCGACCCCCCCACACATGAGAAAAATATTAGAGCAACTTAATAACATGGCAAGTAGGCTAGATAACATAGAAAATGAGGAGGGTAGAGAAAGAACCACTAGGCATCATAGGAACCATAGACATAGACAACATGATGACACTAGTGAGGTTGATCATAGGAATCATAGATATAGACAAAATGATGATCATAGTGATGATGGACATAGGCATCATAGGAGATATAGTAGAAATCACGAGGAGGGTAGCTTGAGAGAAGTCAAGCTAGAGGTCCCACCCTTCCATGGCAAGAGTGATGTTGAGGCCTATCTTGATTGGGAAATGAGAGTTGAGCAACTCTTCACCTCTCATAAAATAAAAATGAGAAAAAGGTTAGGATTGCCACCCTTAGCTTTCAAAATTATGCATTAGTTTGGTGGACTCAAATCCTAAAAGAAGGAAAAAAAGACCATCTCCCACCCATTGATGAATGGGATGATCTTAAAGCCTTACTTAGGAAACGTTTTGTGCCCTCCTATTATAGGGGTGAACTATTGGTCAAGCTCAATAGACTCACCCAAGGGTCCAAGAGTGTGGAAGACTATTATAAGGCTTTAGATATGGCTATGATTAGGGCTAATGTTGAGGAGGATAAAGAAATCCACATGCATAGGTTTTTACATGGCCTTAATCATAATATTAAAAAGAGAGTGGAACTCCTACCTCATGTGGACATTGAGGAGCTTCTCCATCAATGCACACAAGTAAAACCTCAACTTATAGATGGAGCTTTATATTATAATAGAGAGTCAAAAGCATATAGGCCTAGGTGGAAGGGCAAGGAAGACTTCATCCTAAAAGAGGGTAGTTTTAGTAAGAAGGGTAAGGAGCATGAAGTGGGCACTTCAACTCCTAGGATCAAAAGTGAGGTTCATAGGGATCATACCCCTACAAGACCTTCTAGAAATAACCCTTCTAGGAATAACAACTCTTCATCCCAACCCAATTCTTCAAGAATAAGTTCTATTAAATATTTTAAATGCTTAGGAAGAGGTCATATTGCCTCTCAATGCCCAACAAAAAAATTTATGATTTTAAAAGGCATTGATTACTATTCAAGCTATGAGGAAGCATCTTCTTCACACTCTAGTGATAGCTCTAATAGTGATTCCTATGAAAGTAAACATGTTATAGGAGATAAAGGTGAATTATTTATGATTAGAAGACTTCTAGGAAGTCATATAAGGGATGATGACACTACACAACAAGATAACATCTTTTACACAAGATGTTACATTAAAGAAAAACTTCGTTCTCTCATTGTGGATAGTGGAAGTTGTGCCAATGTGGCTAGCCAAAGGCTAGTTCACAAACTTGGTTGTCCTCTAATAGATCACCCTAGACCTTACAAACTATAATGACTTAATGAAAAGGGTGAAATGTTAGTGAACAAACAAGTTCTTCTTTCTCTTTCCATAGGCACTTACCATGATCAAGTTTGGTGTGATGTTGTGCCTATGGAAGCCACTCATGTCTTATTGAGTAGACCTTGTTAATATGGCAAAAAAGTTACCCATGAGGGTTTCACCAACACCCTTACCTTTCTCCATAATAACAAAAAGTTTGTCCTACATTCCTTGTCTCCTAAACAAGTTTTGGAAGACCAACTTCAAATGAAGTTGAAAAGGGATAGGGAGGTTGGGCCTTCCATCTCCTTTCCTTAACCTCAAAAACAAAAAAATAAAAAATAAATAAACCATAAAGATAAGGGTAAAGGGATTCTCACTCTTGATGATCCCATAAGGCATTCTTCTCTTCTTGCCTCTAAACTTCATATGAAGAGAGCCTTGCTCCTTCACCAACCCCTTTATATGCTTCATGATATATACATTTCTAGCACCTCTTTGTGCTTTATGGGCCTCTCTCCTTCTTTGCCCATTGAAGTGTTTTATCGTTTAGAGGTTTGCTTTCCAACCTCTCATAGTTACTATATGATGGATATAGTCACTATAGGTTCTTTTAGGATAGAGATGTGTCTTTATTCTTTTGAGTTGACTTTTCGTCATGTCTTGTCTTGTGTGATTCTACTTGTATCTAGGATTTTCGTAGGTTTACCATTTGTTTCATTTTCTAACCTTTTCTGTTCATACATACATTATATACATGAGCATGTTTCTACTATTCATTTTTATAGGGGATTATATGGAGGGTTAGTATCATTTTTACATGCCATTCATGATCTAGTCCCTAGTTTAAATGCCATTACATATTATGATCCCCTTAGGGCAGTTCATTATACTCTTTTGTATCATATGCCCTTCATTTCTTATATTGTATATGATCATTTCTCTACACCTCATCTCATCCTCATTGAGCATCATGTCATTCATACCATCTATAGGATGCATGAGGGATTTCATTGGTTACCTTGTGCCCTCTTAAGGGATTTTCTCTTTGTGTTCCTTTATGTTATTTTTCTTTTGTTCTCACAAAGGTAAAAAGGTTAGTATTTGACCCTGGTGGCAAATCTAATGTCTTTCCTTCTTTTGCCTATGTTTTTTATCACTTTTTTTCTTTCCCTTTTTAGAGACTCACTTTGTTCTCTCTTTATCTTGTAGGTTTGTCACTACTTTGAGCATTCTTGAGGATTTTAAGGATTTGAGGACAAATCCACTTGAAGAGGGGGAGAATGACACAGGCATTACTTGGGCCTCTTTATTGGGCTTGCCTTCCATTTGTATATATTTTACTTTCATGTTATTGGTTTTAGAAATATTTTAGGATTAAAAATTAAGACTTAGTTTTAGGCCTTACATGACCATATTTTCTATTTTGGGCCAATTTTGGGCCTTGTATAGGTGTTTAGGTTGTTTTGGGCTTCTTTTGGGCCATGTATTTTTAGTTTTTGGGCCTTGGGTGGGCCACCTAAGCCAATTCCAAATATTAGTTTCCTAGGAGGTATAAATACCTATTTCCTTTGTACTTCCATCATAAGTTGAATGTTAAGCATTTTTAGAGTGAGAAACTCTCCCTTCTCTCTAGAAAGTAGAAGCACTAGGCTCCTTTCTCCTTTGTCTTATACTTTGGCCTTCTCCAAAGGTGGTGAATTCACTCACCTTATCTCTCTAATCTCTAAGGAGTGGCGGATTCACCTTTTCACACTCTTCTCTCCATCTCTTTCCATTTCTAGCTAAATCCTTCTCTAGATCTAGGTTTTCTTCATATAAATTCCTCTATCTCCTAGCCTTTTTCCATTTCGGTTTCCATATATTCTTCATCAAAACCGTGAGCTCTCATCATCTTCTTGAGGAACTTACTTGGATCTATGGAGTACTAAAGAGGAAGATCCATCTCCATGCTTCTCAAAGGCTCTTTTGCCTGTAACAACTTCTAATTTTTCCATCATTTTGTTTAGTCATTATATTATATTTTCAACTAAATTCTTTAAGTCCTTTTTATTATTTATTCAAATTTAGAGCTCAAAAATCTCTTTTCTCTATTTTCTTTTTATTCTTGAGAATTTAGTCATAAAAAATACTTAAACCCAAAATACTTACTTTTTACTTAAATTTCTCAATTGACCTCTATTTTACTCATTTTTATATCAAAATCTATTTATTAAAATTTGATTAAACCATGATAACTCTTATAGTTAATATAACATGTTTTCTTAAAACTCAGTAAAATAAAATGTTGTGATCATCCCGAACGGAGAAATTTCTCAAAATGTGCGCTGAATCTAACTCCCATTAGCGGGGCTTACTTTGAAACTTAAACAAATTACATAATAACACAATAAAATTTACAATTAAATATTACAACTAAATCAAATCACACCGAGCCTGCCTAACTCTAAAATTTCCTAAAATCTTTGCTTCAACTCCGATCGCTATAAAAATTTCTTCCAATTCCATGAACATTGAGGTATGCTTTATAAAATTTGTAAAAGTGCTCATTAACTTAAAATATAATAAATTTAACCGTTGGTTACAAAAAATTACATGGTTTGAAATCTAACCGTTGGATCATGATGAAACTTGAAATGATGGTTCCCGGATACCAAAGCAATATTATTGAGTAATTTAGAACATAATCAAACAAGGTGAAGCCCCCTTACCTCATTGGAAAACTGTTTCCTTGGGGAAGAAAAATGATGAGCTCACCAAAAACCCATTAAATGCTTCGAATCGCCCACTGATCGTCGGTGATGGTCCCCGATCCTAAGGAAAAGCAATATGCACAAAATTTCAGAAATGAGGCCATGATTTTGGGCTTCTAAAATAGAAAAGAAAGAGGCCCAAAATGTATGTATGGTGGCTAAAAATTCAATGGAAGGAGGAAGAAAAATTTTTAAAGACAAAAACTAAGGGTTTTACCTTACCTTGGTGAGAAGAGCTTACAGCCAAGGAGTGGTGGAGTTAAGTGGCACAACTACACTTATGAAGGCTTTTTAATAGAGAAGATGAAGGGATCAAAGGCTGCTCTTGGTGAGGTTGGTCACAGGTCAAGAGGAGAAGGGAGGAGTTGAAGAGAAAATTTTAGTGGTTGGTGGTGGTGTGTGAGCATGAGAAAGGGAGGAAGTGGTGGATATTAGTGGCCAGTTTTTGTGTGACTAAAGAGAAGAGAAATTGAAGATGAAGAGAGGTGGTGTGGTGGGAGCGTTGCTATGAATGGTGATGAAGAAGGGGTGATTCGAAGAGTTTAATATGAAATGATGTTGATTAACCTTGCATGTCTTCTAATTGGAGGATTAGGGAGGTAGGAGGTTGAGTAGAGGGGAGTGATAAGGAGTTGACACCTTGCATGGAGGGTGGTGTAAGGTGGTGATGTGGTTAGAAATTTGGTGGTGGGAAAATTAATTTGTTACATGAGCAATTAAGGAGTGTAGAAATTTTAGGAACTAAAAATTAAGGAGGTTAAACATAAATAGAGATTAATTTGTGGGGTAAAAATCTTGAAAATGGTCAACATAAAGTTTGTATATGTTCTTTTTCCCTTCGATTTGATAGAACATACACGATGATTCAAGGTCAGTAGCCTGAGATATGCTCTATTTAATACAGGATATTCCTAGAGCTTCTAGATCAGCTACGGCTTGGGAAATAAATTCACCATTAATTCTCCTTTGATAATTTGCTTTCGTGCCCTTCATTACATTTTTAGAGGTTGTTAGACTTAGGGGCTAGCATTAATCTAATGCCTCTAAGTATGATGAAGCGAATTGGTGACCTTAATCCTCAGAGAACAAAGATGACTCTGTAATTGGCCGATAGATTAATCAAAAGACCCTATGGTATTGTGGAAGATGTACTTGTGAAAGTTGATAAGTTCTACTTCCCTGTTGACTTTGTGGTTTTAAACATGGAAGAAGATGCTGAAGTTCCCCTGATCCTGGGAGGGCCATTTATGGAGACTGCTAGAGTACTCATTGATGTAGATAATGGAAAGCTGGCAGTAAGAGTACATGATGAAGAAGTGAACTTCGATGTTTTCAAAGCCATGAAACATCCCAACTGAAAGCAAGATTATTTCAAGGTGGATGTTCTTGATGAAGTTTGCTTTTTTATATCCACAGGTATGTCAATTTCTGACCCTCTAAATAAGTTATTAACTAACTCTATGGAATGTTTGAGTGAAGAAGAAGAAAAACAGGTAGACAAGTATCTTGAAGATCTTGATCAAGGGAAAGAAATTTCTCCTAAATCAAGAAAAATTGAAGAAATCCAAGAAGTACCTGTTGAAGAAATCAGGAGACCTGAATTGAAAGTGCTACCTTCCAACTTAAAGTACATCTTTTTGAAAGAAGCTAATCTAAAACCAGTAATTATTAGTAATCTGTTAAGTGAAACAGAAGAAGAAAAGCTGGTAGAAGTGTTGAAAAGGAATCAAGAAGAAATTGGATGGACACTTAAAGATCTGAAAGGTATAATTCCATCCTATTGCATGCATAAGATTTTGTTGGAAGTTAATTTTAAACTTGTTGCTTAACCCCAAAGACGCCTCAATCCAACCATGAAAGAGGTAACCAAGAAGGAGGTTTTGAAATTGCTGAAAGCAGATATTATCTATCCTATTTCTGATAGTGCATGGGTAAGTCCTGTACAAGTTGTTCCAAAAAAGGGTCGTATGATAGTAATTGTTAATGATAAAAATGAATTAATCCCAACAAGAACTGTCACTAGTTGGAGAATGTGTATTGATTATAGAAAATTAAATCAAGCAACATGAAAAGATCATTTTCCACTTCCTTTTATGGATCAAATGCTTGAAAGATTGTCTGGACAAGGCTTATTATTGTTTTCTTGATGGATATTCTGGATATAATCAAATTGCTGTTGACCCTCTTGATCAGGAGAAAACTGCTTTTACATGTCCCTTTGGTATATTTGCTTACAGGAAGATGCCATTTGGATTATGTAATGCACCTGCTACTTTTCAGATATACATATTTGCTATTTTTACAGATCTAATTGAAAAGAGCATTAAGATTTTCATGGATGATTTCTCAATCTTTGGAAATTCATTTGAATCATGTCTAACTAATCTAGACACTGTACTGAAGCGGTGTATTGAAACAAATTTGGTGCTTAATTGGGAGAAGTGTCACTTCATGGTGAAAGAAGGAATTGTACTCGGTCACAAAATTTCTTCTAAAGGTATTGAAGTGGACCAAGCCAAAATAGAGGTAATCTCTAAACTCCCACCCCCTGTAAATGTAAAGGGTATTAGAAGTTTTTTAGGACACGCTGGATTTTATAGAAGATTTATTCAAGATTTTTCAAAAATTGCTAAACCTTTAACAAATCTTCTAAATAAAGATGTTGAATTCAAGTTTGATGAAGCATGTCTTAAAGCTTTTAATTCCTTGAAAGAAAAATTGGTTTCTGCCCATGTAATTATTGCTCCTAATTGGAACTTACCCTTTGAACTTATGTGCGATGCAAGTGATTATACTGTAGGAGCAGTTTTAGGTCAAAGATATGAAAAAGTTTTTAGGGTTATACACTATGCTAGTAAGGTTTTAAATGAAAATCAAATAAATTATGCAACTACTAAAAAAGAATTACTAGCCATAGTATATGCTCTAGAAAAATTTAGATCATACTTGATTGGATCAAAAATAATTATTTTTACTGATCATGTTGCAATCAAGTATCTTTTGACCAAAACAGATTCTAAACCTTGGTTAATCCGATGGATTCTGCTCCTTTAAGAATATGATTTTGAAATCAAAGATAAAAAGGGTAGTAAAAATTTCTAGATTGATGAATGATAAAGTCACTGCCAAAGAAAAAGACATCTTGGAAGAATTTCCTGATGAAAAACTTTTTGAAATAACAAAACAACCATGGTTTGCTGATATAGCCAATTTTAAAGTAGCGGGAATTCTTCCAAATGATTTAACTTGGCAGCAAAGAAAAAAAAATTTCAAAGATGCAAAATACTTTGTTTGGGATGACCCTCATTTATTCAAGATTGGTGTGGATAATTTACTTCATCGTTGTGTACCCGATTGGGAAAAGAAAGATGTGTTGTGGCATTGTCACAAATCTGTATTTATATGTTGATGTAGGTTTTGATAATGACACAACAAATGAAGAGATATTAAGGATGTTGTCAAACAAAATAATTATGTTTGATGTTGGAAAATTGATGAACTTCAAAGAAATGATTCAAGGCATTTAAAGAAGCTCAAATTTGGTGAAATAAATTTATCAAAGTGCCAAGAATCAAAGGAAACAAAATGTATGCAATTAAGTATCAAAAAGGGTCCAAAACGCAATTACTTTTAAGAGGAACAGGTTGGGAATCGATTCCCCATTATTAGGAATCGATTCATGTGTTTTAAACAGGCAAGGAATCGATTCATAAGTGTTAGGAATCAATTCATGATACAAAATCAACATAGGAATCGATTCACCCATTAAAAGAATCGATTCATGCTGATAGAAAAACTTGGGAATCGATTCAACAGTTGAAGGAATCGATTCATTCTCTTCAAAAGCCCTGGGAATCGATTCAGCAGTCAAGGGAATCGATTCATTAGCTAGAAAAATAAAGGGAATCGATTCAAAGCACAAAGAATCGATTCATTGCTGTTTATTTCATGAAGGAATCAATTCACAGCCTTAAGGAATCGATTCACACACTGTATCAAGGGCAAAATACACGCTGGGAATCCATTCATGCACCGATTCATTCAGTTTAAATGGAAACAGCACTGAACACACTACGCAAATTACGCATCGCATTATGAATTAAACAATTAAAGATAGACGCTACCTTGCTCCACTTGCATTGCATCGAAGGGAATAATTTAATTGCAATGCCATGCTACTGGAGGCTATAAATAGAGAGGATCTTGAAGAAGAAATTTACACCAAGCATTTGAAGCATTTCCATTTGCTTTCTTCCCCCTCCATTCTCTTGCTCTTCTTCTCACTCTCTTTATTCTTTGATTGGCATATTTCTTGAAGTTATTTTTGAGAGTTAATTTGTGGGGAAATTATATTGTGTACTTAATTTGCATATCCTCTCTTTGAGAGTTATTACTTTGTGAAAGCTTTAACTTGTATATCCACTCTATTGGAGAGTTTCCTTGTATGCTCAAACACCAAACATCTTAAAATTTTTGGGTTGGGGTTTCAACCTTGTAATTGTGAGATTGAGAGATTGGGTGGAGTGCCCTTGTACTTATGAGGATTGGATTCTTGGGTGTAGGACACTAGGAAGTCGCAGTTGCTCAAAGTTGTATCTCTAATCTCCAATAGTGGAAATCCTCTAAGTTGGTTGCTTAGAGGCGAGACGTACACCGGTGTGGTGGAACTCGTATATATCGGTTTACAAATCTCTCTTCCCTAAACTCATTTAATTTGTTCACTTAACTTGACTAAGTGCATGTTATATTAAGTTATAAATTATTTCGATTAACATTGTTGAAATTAGCCTTAAGTAATATTCTTGAATTATTTTGAAATCTTTCTAAGTTCCATAAATAGTGTGAGATTAATTTGATTTCATTTCTTGAATATTACTTAGACTTTTTAAGTGCTAATTATTTTGTCTTGTGTATAAATTGTTACTATTTACCATTAAGTTTATCATCTTCATCAAACATAGTAACTAAAGAATCAACTTCAAAAGCATTCAAAGAAAATTTTTTTAATACTCAATTCACCCCCCTTCTTGAGTACTTGAGGCCACTTGATTAACAAGTGGTATCAGATCTTGACTCTTGGTAGATCAAGCTTAACAGCTTCAAGAGAACAAATGGCCTCAAATTCTCTAAACCTTTTTCCCGAGGGTGGTGCCACAAATAGACCTCCCGCTTTCAATGGTGAGGGCTACGCTTTTTGGAAAACAAGGATGAAATTTTTTGTGCAATCAATTGACTTGAAAGTATGGAATGTTATTGAAAATGGTCCTTTTGTACCTATGCATACTGTTGATGATAAACAAGTTGAAAAACCTATGGATGATTGAACTAGTAAGGAAGAGAAGAAAGTACAATATAATTACAAAGTAAAAAATCTTATCACTTTAGCCTTAGGTCCCGATGAGTTCTTTAGAGTAGTTACATGTAAATCTGCTAAGGATATGTGGGATACCCTTCAAGTAACTCATGAAGGAACTAGCGATGTTAAGGACTCTAAGATTAGTACTTTAACTAGTCAATATGAAAGTTTTAGAATGAATTCCAATGAATCTATTTTAGAACTTCAAAAGAGATTTACTTTGATTATTAATCATCTTATTACACTTGGTAAATCTTATACTAACAAGGAACTTATCCACAAAGTTCTAAAAAGTCTTACTAGGGAATGACAACCTCTTGTTACGGCCATCAAACAATCTCCCAATATAAATGATATGTCTCTTGCCACTTTGTTTGGTAAACTCCAAGAACAAGAACAAGAATTGAAAGACTTGAAACAAGCAGAGGAAGAAGAAAAAGTCTCTAAGAAGAAAGGGCTAGCTCTCAAAGCCACCTCAATTGTTGAAGATGAATCCGAGAGTGATCTTGACGAGGATGAAGAGTTAAGCCTATTCGTGAAACGTTTTGGAAAGCTTATGAAGAGCAAACGCTTCTAAAGGAACTTCAAATCACAAGGTAAGAAATCTAATCCTAAAGAAAATTCTACTTCACCTACTTGCTTTGAATGTGGAAAGGAAGGACACTTCAAGATAGATTGTCCAAACCTAAAGAAGAAAAACAAAGAAAGAAAAGAAAGGAGAAGAGCATATATCGCATGGGATGAAAATGAAATAAGTAGCTCGGACGATTCAAAAAATGAAGAAGCAAACCTCTGTCTTATGGCCAATCACCAAGATGAAGAAGATGAGGTAAACTTTCATGACTTAGATAAGGAAGAACTACTTGATGCTCTTGAAGAATTGTATGATAAACTTATGAAAGTGTCTAATAAGCATAAATTATCTAGAAAAATCATTGACACTCTTGAGATGCACCTTATGGAAGTTTGTAAAGAAAATGATTGTTTGAAAAATGAATTAGTAAATGTTCAAGCATGCTCTAGGACTAAACCTTGTGAATTTGTAAAGAAATGTGACATGCTAGAAACTAAGGTTTTGGACTTGAATAGAACTCTAGAAAAATTTACAAATGGTAAAGACAACTTAAATGTTTTACTTGGTAAACAATGGTGTATGTTTGATAAAACGGGGTTAGGTTTCAATGTCATTAAGAAACAAAAGAATTATGAGAACTTCTTTATACCACCTAGTAAAACTTCATCACCTTTTATGAAATGTAATCATTGTGGTTTTAAAGGACATAATGCATCTAATTGTAATGTTAGAAAACTAGGGCCAAAGGTTGTGAGAAAAGTATGGGTTCCTAAAGGAATATTACCTCAAACTAACCTACAAGGACCCAACATAAAATGGGTACCAAGTTCTCTAACTTGACATGTTTTGTAGGTATGCTTTAAAGCAAATAGCACCTATTGGTATTTGGAAAGTGGGTGTTCAAAACACATAACGGGAGACAAAAGTAAGTTCATATCATTTACTCCACGAAATAAAGGATTCGTTACTTATGGGGATAACACAAAGGGAAGAATACTAGGAATCGGAAATGTTGGTAAAAACTCTTCCACTTCTATAAACGATGTATTATATGTTGAAGGACTTAAACATAACTTGCTTAGCATTAGTCAATTATGTGATAAGGGCTATAAAATTATTTTTGAATCAAATGGTTGCATAATTGAAAATAAGCTAAACAAGGAAATAAAATTCATTGGTCAAAGAGTTGATAATATTTATATGATTAATCTTGATTGTCTTGCTTCAAATGATGTGCAATGCTTCATAACTAAAGAGGATGAATCATGGCTATGGCATAGAAGAATTGCTCACATTCATATAGACCATTTAAATAAACTTGTTTCGAAAGATTTAGTAATTGGTTTACCAAAATTGAAATTCAAAAATAAATTTTGTGACACTTGTCAAAAGGGAAAACAAGTAAAGGTTTCTTTTCAAGCGAAAAATATTGTTTCAACAACTAGACCTTTACAACTTTTACATATGGATTTATTTGGACCTTCAAAAACTAAAAGTTTTGGTGGAAACTATTATGGTCTTGTGATTGTGGATGATTATTCTAGGTATACATGGACTCTGTTTCTTACTCATAAACATGAAGCATATCATGCATTTAAGAAACTTGCCAAGATCATCCAAAACGAACAAAATTTGAAAATTGCATCTATTCAAACTAATCATGGGGGAGAATTTGAAAACCAATTTTTTGAAAAGTTTTATGAAAAATTTGGCATTGATCATAATTTTTTGGCTCCAATAACTCCACAACAAAATGGAGTAGTTGAAAGGAAAAATCGATCTTTAGCGGAACTCGCAAGAACTATGTTAAATGAAAGTAACATTTCAAACCATTTTTGGGCCGATGCGGTAAATACTGCTTGCCATGTTATGAACCGATGTTTGATAAGGCCTATATTAAAGAAAGCCCCGTATGAGCTTTATAAAGGAAGAAAACCAAATATTTCTTATTTTCATATATTTGGATGCAAATGTTTTGTTTTAAACAATGGAAAGGATAATCTTGGTAAATTCGATGCAAAATCTGATGAAGCAATTTTCCTAGGTTATTCATCTACTAGTAAAGCATATCGACTCTTTAACAAACGAACATGCACAATTGAAGAGTCTATACATGTCAAATTTGATGAACTTAACCAAAATCCTCCGAGAAAGGAAATTGATGATCTTGTAGGTACCTTCCAAGAAATGAACTTGGAAGACGAAGAAGGAAATAAAAATGAAGGAGATACAACACAAAACGGCAAACCTCAACAAAAGGAATGGATCACCTTAAAGAATCACCCCTTGGACAACGTTATAGGAGAAATAACAAAAGGTGTAAGTACTCGAAAAACTATTAGAAATGCATGCAATCACTTAGCTTTTGTATCACAAATAGAACCTAAAAATATCAATGAAGCTACTATTGATTAACATTGGATGTTGGCCATGCAAGAAGAATTAAATCAATTTGAAAGAAATGAAGTTTAGGAACTTGTGCCAAGACCTAATGACCATCTAATAATAGGTACTAAATGGGTTTTTAGAAATAAGCTAGATGAAAATGGAATAATAACAAGAAATAAAGATAGATTAGTTGCTAAAGGATATAATCAAGAAGAAGGAATAGACTATGAAGAAACGTATGCTCCTGTAGCTAAATTAGAAGCCATAAGATTACTGTTAGCTTTTGCTTGTTGTATGGATTTTAAGCTTTATCAAATGGATATCAAAAGTGCTTTTCTAAATGGCTATATTCAAGAAGAAATTTATGTAGATCAATCTCCCGGTTTTGAAAATCACAAATTTCCAAACCATGTTTTTAAACTGAGAAAAGCTTTATATGGTTTGAAACAAGCTCCAAGAGCTTGGTATGAAAGACTTAGTAAATTTCTTTTAGAAAATAATTTTGAAAGAGGAAAGGTTGATACTACGCTATTTATAAAACGTAAAAACAATGACATTCTTTTGGTACAAGTTTATGTTGATGACATAATATTTGGTGCTACTAACGAAATTCTTTGTTAAGAGTTTGCCAAGATTATGCAAGATGAATTCGAAATGTCCATGATGGGAGAACTCACCTTCTTCCTTGGATTACAAATCAAACAAACAAATGAAGGAACGTTCATCAGTCAAACAAAATATTGTAAAGAACTACTCAAAAGGTTTGAAATGGACAAAGCAAACGAAATAGCTACACCCATGAGTACATCTTGCTATTAGACAAAGATGAGAAGGGTAAGGACGTTGAAATAACTAAATACCAAGGTATGATTGGTTCCTTACTTTACTTAACAGCTAGTAGACCCGATATTATGTTTGCTGTATGCATGTGTGCTAGATATCAAGCGTGTCCTAAAGAATCACATCTCACCGCTGTAAAAAGAATTTTGAAATATCTTGTGGGTACTCAAAATGCTGGTTTATGGTATCCCAAAGGCGTTGAATGTAATCTTTTAGGATATTCTGATTCTGACTTTGCGGGTTGTAAACTTGATAGAAAAAGTACTAGTGGCACATGTCATTTACTTGGTAGTTCCCTTGCTTCTTGGCACAGCAAGAAACAAGTAAGTGTTGCGTTATCGACAGCTGAGGTAGAATATGTAGCAGCTGGTAGTTGTTGTGCTCAAATTCTTTGGATGAGACAACAACTTCTTGATTTTGGTGTTGTTTTAAACAAAGTACCCATTAAATGTGACAACACTAGTGCAATAAATATCTCTAAAAATCCGGTCATGCATTCTAGGACTAAACACATTGAAATAAGACATCACTTTATAAGAGACCATGTTTTGAAAGGAGATTGTGTACTTGAATATGTTGAAACTTCAAAACAATTGGCGGATATTTTTACAAAACCCCATCCAAAAGAACAATTTATAAATATTAGAAGGGAATTGGGAATTTTAGAAATTGTTTAAATTGATGTTTATCATTTTTTTTACTCCTTGAACATAATTTTGAAAATCTTTAACTAAAAGATTTTAAATTGTTTTTTTATTTCTTTGAACATAGTACTTTCCTTTGTGATATACATACAATTCTTGAAGTAAATACATACTCCACAAAAACTCTTATTTTATTTCAAATTCTCAGAAAGCATATACTTAAAAGTAAACATATTTTTGACACAAAGATAATCTTCTATGTACCACATGGTTCTCAAAAATAAATGGCAAATGACTTTGATTTTCTTGACTATATTGTGCAATAAAAATCATTGGCAAATTGCAAAATTTTAATCCTGTATAACCTCTAACTTTGCTTATCCAAAAGAAGAAGAAAAATATCATTATGATTGCTTACATGCCTTGAAATACTCTGTGTGATATATGTTGCATGTTTTAGAGAGAGCTCTATATGCAAATGATATCTATCTCTATAAAATGTATCTTTCTTAAAGTGGTATATATATTCTTAGATGTTTTTGATGATGCCAAAGGGGGAGAAAATAAATATATACATTCTAAGTAGCATAAAGTATCTTACAAAGGGGGAGAGAATATCATGATGTTATAATGGTATCTATTAAATGATTAAGGGGAGATAAAATCTAGAAATCAATATCTCTATCCATCCTTGTTGAAAATGCATGATTAAGGGGGAGCCTTACTATATTTCTTTACAACAAGTGATATCTAATTACATGTGTAAATGACAAAGTGGTATTCAATTATATGTTTAACATATGGTATCAAATTATATCTGTAAGAGGAGTCGTTTATGCCATGAACTTGAACTATTATGAGACTAACACCCCACGAGATGAACATTTGTTGTCATCATCAAAAAGGGGGAGAATGTATTTATATGTTGATGTAGGTTTTGATAATGACACAATAAATGAAGAGATATTAAGGATGTTATCAAACAAAATAATTATGTTTGATGTTGGAAAATTGATGAACTTCAAAGAAATGATTCAAGGCATTTAAAGAAGCTCAAATTTGGTGAAATAAATTAATCAAAGTGCCAAGAATCAAAGGAAACAAAACGTATGCAATTAAGTATCAAAAAGGGTCCAAAACGTAATTACTTTTAAGAGGAACAGGTTGGGAATCAATTCCCCATTATTAGGAATCGATTCATGTGTTTTAAACAGGCAAGGAATCGATTCATAAGTGTTAGGAATCGATTCATGATACAAAATCAACATAGGAATCGATTCACCCATTAAAAGAATCGATTCATGCTGATAGAAAAACTTGGGAATCGATTCAACAGTTAAAGGAATCGATTCACTCTCTTCAAAAGCCCTGGGAATCGATTCAACAGTCAAGGGAATCGATTCATTAGCTAGAAAAATAAAGGGAATCGATTCAAAGCACAAAGAATCGATTCATTGCTGTTTATTTCATGAAGGAATCAATTCACAGCCTTAAGGAATCGATTCACACACTGTATCAGGGGCAAAATACACGCTGGGAATCCATTCATGCACCGATTCATTCAGTTTAAATGGAAACAACACTGAATGCACTACGTAAATTACGCATCGCACTATAAATTAAACAATTAAAGACAGACACTCCCTTGCTCCACTTGCATTGCATCGAAGGGAATAATTTAATTGCAATGCCATGCTACTGGAGACTATAAATAGAGAGGATCTTGAAGAAGAAATTTACACCAAGCATTTGAAGCATTTCCATTTGCTTTCTTCCCCCTCCATTCTCTTGCTCTTCTTCTCGCTCTCTTTATTTGTTTATTGGCATATTTCTTGAAGTTATTTTTGAGAGTTAATTTGTGGGGAAATTATATTGTGTACTTAATTTGCATATCCTCTCTTTGAGAGTTATTACTTTGTGAAAGCTTTAACTTGTATATCCACTCTATTGGAGAGTTTCCTTGTATGCTCAAACACCAAACATCTTAAAATTTTTGGGTTAGGGTTTCAACCTTGTAATTGTGAGATTGAGAGATTGGGTGGAGTGCCCTTGTACTTGTGAGGATTGGATTCTTGGGTGTGGGACATTAGGAAGTCGCAGTTGCTCAAAGTTGTATCTCTAATCTCCAATAGTGGAAATCCTCTAAGTGGGTTGCTTAGAGGCGAGACGTACACCGGTGTGGTGGAACTCGTATATATCGGTTTGCAAATCTCTCTTCCCTAAACTCATTTAGTTTGTGCACTTAACTTGCTTGCTTGATTTATTATATTATTGCCAATTAATTTGGACTAAGTGCATGTTATATTAAGTTATAAATTATTTCGATTAACATTATTGAAATTAGCCTTAAGTAATATTCTTGAATTATTTTGAAATCTTTCTAAGTTCCATAAATAGTGTAAGATTAATTTGATTTCATTTCTTGAATATTACTTAGACCTTTTTAAGTGCTAATTATTTTGTCTTGTGTATAAATTGTTACTATTTACCATTAATTTTATCATCTTCATCAAACATAGTAACTAAAGAATCAACTTCAAAAGCATTCAAAGAAAAAATTTTTAATACTCAATTCACCCCCCTCTTGAGTACTTGAGGCCACTTGGTTAACAAAATCTCCTTATGGAGGACATTTTAATGGAGAAAGAACTGCTGCAAAAATTATTCAATCAGGTTTGTATTGGCCCTCCATTTTTAAGGATTCTCACTCATTTGTGCAAGCTTATGATAACTGTCAAAGAACAGGTAATGTTAATAGGAGACAAGAAATGCCTCTCACAAATATTCAGGAGGTTAAGGTATTTGATTGTTGGGGTATTGATTTCTTGGTACCCTTTCCTTACTCTCAATTTAATCAATACATCCTTTTAGCAGTTGATTATGTTTCAAAATGGGTAGAAGCAATCACTTCACCTAATGCTGACACCAAAACTGTAGTGAATTTCTTGAAGAAAAACATTTTTTGCAGGTTTGGAACACCAAGAACTTTGATCAGTGATGGAGGATCACATTTTTGTAACAAAGTTCTTCAGAAAGTGTTACAACACTATGGAGTGAGACATAAAGTGGCCACAGCATATCATCCACAAACCAATGGACAGGCTAAGATTTCAAATCGTGAAGTGAAAAGAATTTTGGAAAAAACTGTGTCTTCCTCCAGAAAAGATTGGTCACAAAAGCTTGATGATGCTATCTGGGCATACAGAACTACATTTAAGACTCCAATTGGCCTTTTTCCTTTCCAAATGGTTTATGGAAAAGCTTGTCATCTTCTAGTAGAGATGGAACATAAAGCATATTGGGCCTTAAAATTTCTCAACTTTGATCCAAATGCAGTAGCTGACAAAAGAAAGTTACAGTTATTTGAGTTGGAGGAAATGAGAAACAATGCTTATTAGACATCTAGAAGTTACAAGAATAAGGTGAAAGCTTACCATGACAAGAAAATTAAAAATAGACACTTCACACCTGGTCAACAAGTTTTATTGTTTAATTCAAGATTAAGATTGTTTCCTGGTAAATTGAAATCTAAATGGTCAGGCCCTTTTGTAATTAAGGAAGTTAAATCTTATAGAGCAGTTAAAATAGAAGACTAACTTCCAAAAGAAGTTGGATGGTTAATGGGTAAAGATTGAAACCATATCTAGGTGGTGAGATCAACAGACTCACTAGCATTTTCTATTTGACTGATTTGTGATGTGCAGGATGTCAAGCCAGAGATAGTAAATCAAGCGCTCAATAGGAGACAACCCATTATTTCTTTTAATTGTTAATTTATGTGTAATAATATTATAAAAAAATTAATTTATTTTTTAACTAGATTTTTAATAAAAGGGTTTTTAAATTAAGAAAAAGGGTTTTTGAGAATTAAAATTTTAAATTTTGAAAAACAAAACCCCACGCGTAGCGTCCTAGTGACGCGTAGCATGGAGGTAAAAATTTCAACCTGACGCGTAGCGTCCCATCCACGCGTAGTGTCAGAGCCCACGTTCAGTTTTTTTAAACTGAACCAGAGAGGCCCAATTTAGGTTTTAAAAACCTAAATTTCCCTCTCTGCCTTATTTTTCTCTCAGAACCCTAATCCTCAATTTCACAAGAACCTACACTCTCTCATCTCTCTCCGATTTCACAAAGACTCCAAGTAAGTGATTTTCTCCTTTTTCTTTAGTTTATTTTTTATTTTCGATTTTTAGAATGTGTGTGGTTAGGATTAGGATTAGAAGACCATTGGATTTGATTGCTGTTAGAGTAGGGAACTGAATGGATTGATTGAAGTTCGGAAGAGGTTGCTGTTGCACAACTCCTATTTTTGTTTTTCTGAAACTGCGCACCTTACGCGTAGTGTCCCAGTGACGCGTAGCGTGAGGCATGAACTGTAACCCCACGCGTAGCATCCCACTGACGCGTAGCGTGGGCAGAACAGGGTTGACGCGTAGCGTCCCACCCACGCGTAGCGTCAGCCTCTGTTTTTTATTTTTGTTAATTTATGTGTTTTAATTTTTTATTTAATTTATATATTGCTTTGTTTTTAATAATGTTGTCCCGTTTATTTTTGTTTGTTTGTTTGTTTGTTTTTCTTTTTAATTAATAAAATTTCTTAAATTGTATGTTTGTTATACTTTCTTACATAAAAATAAATAAATAAATTTGATAAATTTTGTAAATATGTTTGTTGTGTGAAATTACATGTTATGTGAATTTGATAAAATGTTGTGTATGTTATACTTTTAAAAAATCCAAAAATATGCATGTTTAATTTTTATTTTGCATAATTTATTTTATAAAGTTCAAATATATATTTTTTTATGCTTTGTAAATATTTTATTGTGTAAAATATTATGTTGTGTAAATTTTATTTAAAAATTTTTGCATGAGTTTTTATTTTTTGATCTTTTGTATAAAATATAAAAACCAAAAATATGAATGTTAATTTTTGATGTTTTGCATGTTTTATTTTGTTAAAATATAAAAATCAAAAATATTGTGATATGTGTTTGATTTTTGTAAAATTTCTTTTTGTAGATGGCACCAAAGAAGTCTATTCCTATTACTGGTCCGAAGAGACAGAGGAGGACCACTGACACTGATACCACTTCTGAAGATCCAGATCTTCAGGGTGAGGAGCAGCTGGGACCTAGAGATCCCACTAGATTTCGCACTGATGCAAAATGGGCCAGATTTCACCAAATAAAGGGCCAGAGATTGATATGGGAGAGAGTTCTGGATCTGAACGCTGGAGATTATCCTGAGCTATAGGATGAGATACAGAGGAGGAGATGGGGATCCCTGTTTACCTTGCCCACTGAGGGGGATCCCATCCTGGTCATGGAGTTTTATGCTAACGCTTATAGGACACGTCAGGACTCACCAAACATCAGCCAGCAGAGGACGAGCTTGGTGAGGGGTCGGTACATCACCTATGACAAGGATACCATTAGTACCTTACTGGGTAATCCTTGGGAGCCTACTCCCGAGAGTGACACTTGTTTCTGGAAGGAAAACAGAAACAATGTTGCTACTGAGGATGGTGATCTAGGATATTTCCTGGATCAGGTTGCTCACTTCTTGAGCAAGGATGGAATCTTCTTCAACCTGAGTAAGGTTGGAAGGACTCCATCGAACCTCCTCAAGACCCAGCTGACTCCCATAGCTCAGGCATGGATGTACCTGATGCTCCATAACATCACTCCTGTCACCCGTCTTTCTTCTCTTCCAGTTGATCGTTACTGCCTTCTTTACTCCACACTTCAGGGTAACACTATTGACATTGCCGAGCTATTATCTAAGCAGATTCACCTTTATGCCTTAAGGTATAAGGTGAACTGCCCTATTCCCTTCCCTCTCATCATATCTGCCTTACTGAGGAGGCAATAAGTTGTTGTGACATCACCTTAGTTTACTAGTTCTTCGGGGAGAGTCCCCAAGGTTGTAGTGAACAAAGATTATTTCGTCCAACAGTGTGAGCTTCCACCTCTGGAGCAGGAGGCTCAGCCCAGACAGAGACGGAGGAGACCACCAATTCAGCCACTATCTGTTGATGTTATCACCGATGGATTTGCCAGGATGACTCTAGAGCATCAGGATATGATGCAAATGACGGCTACTTCTCATCGTGCTTATGTCCATTTATGACACCTGCTGATTTTGCTTCCTATGTAGCTTGGCCTGGTGATTTGCCCACTTATCTTGAGACAGGTGGACCGTTTGGAGCACGTGCTGATTCTGAGGGTGATGTCGATGAGGAGGGAGATGATGAGGATGATCATATAGAGGATTGATTGGTGCTATCTTATATTTTTTGCACTTTATTTACATACATTTTAGTTTAGTTTGATATTTACATTTGGATTTACATTTTGGATTATATTATGGTTTACTTTTATTTTTATGGTGTGTTTAATTTATGCATATCCTCCTTAACCAAAAAAATCAAAAATAAAGTTTTATCTTTCAAATAAATAAATCAAATTTTTGAAAATAAGGAAATTTATACACTTAAGGTTTTTACATAATAAAACCATTTTTAAAATCAATTATCGATTCTTTTGTAATTTAGGAATTTTGATAAAATTAATTACAATAATTTTTTAACTATTAAGCTAATTTCGATAACCCGGTGAACTGAGAGATCTTTTAAACACTTGAGGGCTTCAACATAACTTCATTCAAATTGGTTTAACTTTAATCTATGATTTGTGTTGTTGTACAGAGAATTCAAGAATATGATCAAGGCATATTTTTGGTAAAAGAAACCTTGGGTCAAAAAGCTTACCATGGTAAAATTATTTTTATCCTTTGAAAGCCAATTTTGAGCCTGAAAAATAATTTCTTTGGTACCCTTAAACCTTATCAAATTCTTAACCATTCCTTGTACTTGATTGATTAAAAGAGCAATTAAGCAAAAAGAAAAATATTTTAAGTACTCTTACTTGGGGAATGAAAATTTTAGAACTTAATCCTTTTTCAAAAATTAGTAATACATGTATAACAAAAATGAAAACAAAATAAACATACATGCATAACAAGAAAAAGAAATAATGAAAAGGATTAAGTTGATGGTACTTATCAAAAAGGGAAATAAGATCTAGGCCAAGAGAAAGACTAAAAATTGTAAAAAACTCTTTTATGATTTCAGGTTTTTGAATTCCGAGAAAAATCAAAATTTCTTGTAGCAAAGCCCCATTATAACCCTTAAAAAGACCTTGTGATTCTTGAATTAACTTTGTATGACTAACCATTGATTAGATGAAACTCAAAGTTAAATTCGTTTAATTTTATGATCGATTGTGTGAAACAGGTTACCCTTTGCACAGAGATAAACACTTGAGAGGTAAGCCTGAAATTATGCTTGATTTGTTAATAAGACATTGTAAATATTTTTGTCATTAAACCCTTATTACATAAGATATCTATTTTTGGTTATTTTAAATGGTAAATTGTGAAATTACTTTTGTGGTAAATTTTCGGACTAACTCAAAAATTTGATTTCAAAATTTATTTTTCTCTCTTGCTCGAGAACGAACAATGTCTCAAGTTGGGGGTATTTGTTAGTCCTCAAATTTACAGTAAATTCTTTAATAAAAATTATGTAAAAATAATAAAAATTAGTTTAATTTATTAGAAATTTAGGTTTTAAATTTAATAAATGGATGTTGTTGAAAACAATCTGCCCTTGATCAATTTTCTCTAGTTTTGCAGTGAAAAAGTAAAGAAATTAAAGATAAAAATTGAAGAACTGAAGAGCTGACGTGTAGCATCAACACCACGTGTAGCGTGGGAATTTTTGATGTTGACACTACGCGTCACAGCCACGCGTAGCATCAGAGCTACGTGGACTCTATTTCCAGCTGGACAACCACTCAGTCAAAAGGACAAATAATGGCCCATCGAATCAAGCTAAATGCCAAGCCGAATTGGGAACATATGGAACCATTGTCTGGGCATTATTAGATTAATTAATTTTAATAATGGCCACTTAATCACATTTTTAATGGGGGCTGAGTCAGGAACCTGACGCGTAGCGTCAGGACCCTTCTTCAGCCCTATAAATAGGGCCATTCTCCATACTTTCAAGGAATCCTTTCTGAATTCAGAGCCTTTTTTACTCTCCTTTCACTCGAGTGTGAGTGTTCTTTTATGAGTTTGTAAGGTTAGAGTGATTTCTAGATACTTTAGAGTGTTTCGTAGTAGTGTGAGCTCTTGTATCATGAAGTGTTTCCAAGTTTTCGTAATGTCAAACTCTGTAAGTGTTGTTCTTACTTTTACCATGTGTAACTAAATTGTTTATGTTGGAATTTGGTGAATCAATCTATTATATGATGTTGTGATTATGACCTCTGCATATTTATGATTCAAGTACATGTTAGTATTTCAACTCTTTATTAATATGAACATTAAATGGGAGAATGATTTTCATATGTATTAAAACTTGTTTTATTAGTATGAATGTCAAATGGGAGAATGATTATTCATGTCGAATTAAAATCTGTTTTAATGAAAGTAAAAGTTGAAATACCCTTAATATGCCAATTACTAGGGATAGAATTGGTAATTATTGTTTCCATAAGGCCAGGACTTAATGCAAGTTTTTATTGAGAAAGCTCACGAGGAATCGGACTTTATGGTAAATACTTAGAATTTATATCACGAGGGATCGGTTATAGTGACTCTAATTTGCAATGACATGAACTTGATAATTAAGTATGTGTGTTTGTAATTATTTTATTATATTTTAGTGCGAGGATCCTAACTCCAACATAATTTGTTAATCTGTGTTTTTACATCAAGTATCTGAATTATTCTAAATTACATCTCAATTTTCTAGATAGATTTTATATTTACCTTCTTTTTACCACATGAACAAATCAATCGTCAAATTCTGTGAATATTGTATAAATTATTTATAAATTATTCTTTTGTTAATAACTTTTGATAAATTTACCATAGTAAATAAGAATTACTGTGAGTTACTAGAACTTTCAATCCCAGTGGAACAATATCTAAATTTGAAAACTACAAATGATTGATGCGCTTGCCAATTAAAAACCCAACAGTAACACGGGGTATAACAAGTTTTCTGAGAAAATGGAAACAATCTCATGTAAACAGATTCTTCTTAATTAGGTAAGCTAAAGAATGGTTTAAATCTTGTCCACCTGATAGTTTTGCAAACTGATCCGATGTTGAAACAAAATTTTTGGAAAGATTTTATTCACCTTCAAAATATTTTGAGGCAATGACAGTCATACATTTTTTTTCACAAAATCACGATGAATCACTTGGTGAAGCATGGGAAAGATTTAAATCACTTCTTAGGAAATGTCCAAACCATAATTTGGATGATGCTGGGAAGTTAAGAATCGTTTATCATGGTTTATTACCTCAGTTCAAGATGATGTTAGATGCATGTGCAGGTGGTTCTTTAATGAACAAAACTGTTGAAGAGGCAATATTAATCATGGAGTCCATGTCAACCAGTGACCGTCAAACAAAGCATGAAAGAGGTAGTACATCAAGGAAACCAGGTATGCTTGAGCTGGGAGTAAATGATGCATTTTTAGCTCAACAAAAATTACTGACACAACAAATGGAGGCAATGAGCAAACAATTAGAAAAACTTCAAATTGCTCAAGTATCATCACTACCTCCTGCTCAATTGAAATAATGTGTGCATTGCATGGGTGAACAACCATGTGGTTACTATGCCCCTGATGGAAATAAACAAGAACAAGCCAATTATTTGCCCTTAGGTACTTTTCCTATCAATCTTGGTAATTCTTTTCCTAACAATTACCCGCAGGGTTGGCAGAATCAGAATATTGGCTGGAAATAAGATGTTAGACCTTTCAACAGACCTACCAACAATCAATTCAAACAACAACCACAATCTGATCAAACAGCAAGGCTAACTAGGATAGAGGAATCTATCCAACAATCGCTTCAATATATGCAAACAAATGAAGCCGCGCGTAAAGCGTCTGATATGCAATTGGGACAGTTAGCAAAAGAAGTAGCTGACATGAAAAGCTCTGGTTTTTCTACAAACACTTAAAATCCAAGAGAATAATGTAATGCTATTTTTACAAGAAGTGGTAAAGTTGTAGGAAATGATTGTAAAGAAAAAGAAAAGAAAAAAGAAAAAGAAGAAGAGAAAAAAGAAGAAAAAGAAAATGAAAAAGAGAATGAAGAAAAAAATGATGAAAATGAAAAATAAAAAAATCAAAAAAATAAAAAACAAAAAATTAGTATTTGGGTCAAACACCTCCAGTTAAGTATCTACCTTATCCACATCCACCATCAAAGAAGGATAAGGAAAAGGAATACAAGAGATTCCTTGAAATCTTTAAGCAATTACACATAAACATTCCATTTTCAGAGGCATTGGAACAGATGCCAACATATGCAAAGTCTATGAAAGAATTGCTTACCAAAAAGAGGAGGTACAATGAGGAAATTATTTAACTTGAAGCAGGTTGCAGTGCTATTTTGCAATATAACATGCCAAAAAAGTCAAAAGACCCTAGAAGTTTCACCATTCCCGTCGCTACGTGTGGTTGTGACGTGTAGCATCAGCATCAAAAATTCCCACGCTACGCGTGGTGTTGATGCTACGTGTCAGTTCTTCAGTTTTTCAATTTTTCTCTTTAATTTCTTTACTTTTTCACTGCAAAACTAGAGAAAATTGATCAAGGGCAGATTATTTTCAACAACATCCATTTATTGAATTTAAAACCTAAATTTCTAACAAATTAAACTAATTTTTATTATTTTTACATAATTTTTATTATAAATTTGAGGACTAACAAATGTCTTTGATACAGATCCATAAAAAAAGAACAAAGCGATTCAAGTACCAGACGAGGGAGATATACGAATTTTATTGAAAGCTGCCAGCATGGTGATGAGACAGTCATTGGGTTGGAAAGATTCATTAAATCGTATTGGTCTAGAGGGATTCAGCCCTCAATATCTTCATGGAAAATGTAGAGAATTTTGTTATGGAGATTTTGATACTAGGTTTACATGAATCAAAGATCGTATGAAAGAGTTATGAATTTTTGAATGAACCAGGCGCAGGATAAAATGTCCAAACAATGAAATTTTAAGGTGGACGTGCTTAATCCTTAATTTTAGGGGTGACAGGGTAGGAATCAGAGTTCGGGGCTAGAAACAGAGGTTAAAGATCTTTTCAAAATGAAGAGATCAAGACCAAACTCATCCGATTCTAAGATTGTATACGAAAGTTGGGTGCAAAACACCGAAGCTGTTCGGGTCAAGCCTTAAGGGAATTTCTAAGGAAACCGATTTATGGAAAAATGGGGTTGATTGAAGTCTGAATCAGGCTTCAGCCCCTTTAGAAAAAGTTCCTAGAACGTCGAAGCAAGTCACTACGGAAAGACCGTGCTGCCATCAGATACCCCGAAGTATATGCACGATCAAACGTAGGAGACGTTGGAGGCTTTGATTGGACTGGTTAGGCCAAGTCAGTCATCCTCGACTTTTCACGAAAGGATCCTAACAGGACTAGTTTCCCTACAGAATCACTAGTCTTAGGTCAAACGGTCGGAGTCTGACCTCTGGCTGGGTCCCATAGTTCAATTCCGAGGAATCGGACGATATTTATCATTTAAATATTTAACAATAACTAAATAAATTTTAACTAAACCTTATTGTAATTAAGGTTTTATATTTTTAAACTTATCATCAATAATGATAGACATCAAAATGGATAGTGTTTAATTTTTTATTATACATTAATTAATAGAATCATTAATAATAAAATTTATTACCGAACGATATCGAATTAAAATAAGATACTCATTACTAATCTTATTCATTAAAGGGCTAATTATCATGTTATGAAATTTTGAGTTCTAATAATTATCTAGTCTTAAAAATTTAAACTTGATATTTAAATAATTAAATATTTTTAACAACTATTACTATAATTAATGAATGGTTGACTAAAATTACATATCAATTACTAAAATTAAAGATCATCTATTAATCATCATTTCATCAATTCAAATATTATTAACAAAGAGATACTTACTTCATCAACAGTTTTACATTAAATCAGACATGATTACTATCTTATATTAATTCTCACTAAATCAACAAACTCTCTCTCTAACTAAGCATCACCACTAAGCACAGCTATTATTACTCACTTATCTCATTGAACTGGATTGTTCACTACTCACATCCTCTCGAGGTCTCTTTCCCCATACTTAGAGTGTGTTGGGGGTCAGGCCAAAGCCTAAACTCTCTTAAAAGACTTAATAAAGTACTCTCAGGCGTCTCGAGAGCCTGGGTTCCTGTTCTAAAAAAATTAGGGCTGTTTTAAACTACAACTAGTCCCACTAAGTAGGATTAATGTGACTCCGACCTTCAGGAATAGGCAAATAGATTGGTATGATTAATAAATATACCCATGCGGCCTAATAACTATTATTTAAATATTTAATGGGTAAAGTATACCCTAAACAAGCTAAGTTCATCTACATGATAGTATATACGTAGTAGCCATATTTAAGATCACTTAGAGATCAAGGATAATTTATGGGTGATAACAAGGGATATATCAGATATATAACATCATTACTAGTAGGATCGATTGGTTATAGTATGTAATCTAAACTAATAGGCTGATAAATATGTTTAGTTGGGTGCATGGTATGTGCTTGATTGACCTATGTGATTGCATATGTGGATTGCATATAGATGTTATATGATAAAATACATGATGGATGTTATATGATAAAATGCATGATCAATGTTGTGTGATAAAATATTTGATGAATGTTGTGGACGTGATAAAATGTACGATGAATGAATGATGAATGTCATGAATATAAGGAATTATATAATGGATGGATGGAATTTGCATGATGCATTGAATGAATCATGTTGAGATGCATGGATAAATCAAGATACAAACGAGAAAAATGAGAATATTTCTCAGTAGGGATCCTGAGATGATTGAGAGGTGAAACGATGTGATTGGAAAAGGATCCGATGAAATGATAAAGCACTACAGTGCAAGTATTACCCTGAGAATCTATGGCTATGTGTATCTGAAACTCATTTCATTCTTAATTATTAGGTAAGGTACATTGTGATTTGAGTAAGTACGCAAGGATGATAATTAAAGAAAGATATTTTATAAGAACCTTATGAGACAAACCCAATTTTAAGAATGAAATTCAGTCGTTGAGGGGACCCTATCGACGACTAGCAAAATGATGGAAAGAAATGTATGTTACATGCATCATATGCATATGGACTATGAGGACGTATAACGAATGATAAAGTGATCCCCTAGAGCATACAATGATGGGTACACTGGAGAACAACGGTGTTTCGACCTCGCGGGAGGTCTCAAAAGAATTACTAGGGTGGACATCCAATGGTTCGGAGTCGCGCTTGAGATCGGATAGTCCGTAGCAAACCCGGTACACTTCGACTGAAAGCGAGTGTTATTGGGACCGTGTAGTGCCTGTTCTGATGATTTGTGATTGGATCCATTATTGATGATGGGATGAGAGTGTTCATACCCTATGTGATTACCAGCACATGGCGAGTTCCAGTCGCTCTAGTGGGTAGGAGTAACCGGACAAATTTATATACATAATTTATGTTGATATCTATGAGATTGAGAGGGTGGAGTTGAGCACATATGCATTATGATGGTTAAGAAAATTTTCTTGTACAAAAAAAATAACTTCCACATTTTTCTAAAACACGTAACCTCTCAATTAAGTAAGATGATCGAGTGGAAGGGATTGTCCTAGTTAACCGAAGGTGTTAGTGCATTGTTGCAAATTGCTGAGTATATTCCTTTATTCATAAGCATTACCCTAAGAGCATTTGTATATAGCCTTGAGATATGCTAGAATGAGAATGAGATATTGAAATAATGATGATTGATAAAAAGATGAAACCTTGTGAAGAGACAAAATTATTAATAATGAAAACTATATGATAAAATCCATGACAAATGGTAATAATCCATAATGGGTGGTGTTTACGAATTGATTGTGAGATGTGTACATGTTGATTTTGTATGCTTATGGTAATGGAATGATGGATTTGACTATGTTTTAGTGCTTATGTTGTAAAGCACATGATGATTTGTATGCATATACACATAATCACAAATGTTTTATTTTTGTCATTTTGCATATGATGATTCACTCTCCCATGTTGTCTCTTTTTAAGTCATTTGATGTTGAACTATCATGGGATGTAATAATCTTTTGAAAAGTGAAGTATTTGGGAAGAAGGTAAAATAATTGTAAGCAAATACCTTGGCTGGCAATGTTTTAAAATTTAGACAATGTATGCATTTTGATACCAATGACGTGGATATTGATATGGTGGTAATGGCCTAAGTTCTTAAGTACTTGAACCTTTATTCTTTGTGTATACATTAGCCAATTCTTTCGTAAATAACTATATTGGTATAGAACAATGTGGATTTGGTAGCCATTGTAATTGCAATGATGTTGTGATGATGGAAAAACGTATGAGTTAATAAGTTGATAAGACATTAAATTGCTAGGTTGTGACTCAATATTGATGTGTGGTTCTAACAGGGATGTTAATTTGTTAGCGTAATCAATTAGGACTATTCTAATTATGTGGTAATCTGTTAGCGTAATCAATTAGGGTCATTTTGGATAGTGGTTATTGATTAGCTGGTCAGTGTAACTGATTAGCTAATCGATTAGGCATAACAGATTAGTTAACCGATTAGGCGTAATAGATTAGCTAATCGATTAGGGAAATTCTAGAACTATGTTTTCACTAATCTTGGGCACTTGCCTTGTGTTTTTCTTTTGATCTTTTCTCATATCTTCATATATGGGCTTTGTGTTGTAGGAATTACCGTTATGTATACACTAGACTCTTTTCCGCGATTTTAATTACCGTTGTGTATACATTATGGGCTTTGTGTTGTAGGAATTTCTTCAATTCCTTAAGAAGGATGGATCTTCCTCTTCTCTATTTTTTAGATCCAAGGTAAGAAGACTTCAATTTAATGAGCAAATTCTGAATTCATATTGATATGGTGCAGTTCATGACATATATGGTGAAGTAATGGAGATTTTTTGTGAAGAAAAACCTAGATCTAAGGTAGAAATTGTAAGAGAAATGGGGGAGAATGGAAGACTAGCGTGGGAGAAGTGATTTCCACCACTCTCAAAGGCTAGAGAGATAAGGAGAAGGTTGTTCACCACCTTTGGGAGGGAGCCAAAGGATAAGAACCTAGAAAAGGAGCTAAGGCTTCTACTTTCTAGAGAGAAGGAGAAGTATCTCACTCTAAAACTCACTAAAACTTGAATTATGAAGCATTACAAAAGAAATGAGGTATTTATACCTCCTTGAAAACTAAATTTTCAGAATTGGCTTGGATGAGCTGGAAAAAGCTTCACCCAAGGCCCAAAAACTAAAGATACATGACCCAAAAGGAGCCTAAAGTAACCTAACACCTATACAAAGCCAAAAACTAAGTCCTAATTTCTAATCCAAAAATATTTCTAAAACTAATAACATGAAAATAAAATATATACAAATGGAAGCAAGCCCAATAAATAGGCCCAAAAGAGGCTCAAGTGATGCCTGTGTCATTCTCCCCCTCTTCAAGAGGATTTGTCCTCAAATCCTGAAAATCCTCAAGGAATGCTAAAAGTAGTGACAAACCTACAAGATGAAGGGAGAACAAAGGGAGTTTCTTATAAGGAAAAGAAAACAAAAAGTGACAAAAACAAAGCCAAAAGAAAGAAAGACTTGAGATTTGCCACCAGGGTCAAATACTAACCTTCTTACCTTTATAAGAACAAAAGAAACAATAGCATAAATGAACACAAAAAGAAAATCCCTTAAGAGGTCACAAGGTAACCAATGGAATCCCTCATGCATCTTATAAATGGTATGAATGACATGATGCTTAATGAGGATGAAATGAGGTGTAGAGAAATGATCATGTATAGTAGAAGAAATAAAGGGCATATGATGCAAAAGAGTATAATGAACTACCTTAAGGGGATCATAATGTGTAACGACATTTAAACTAGGGACTAAATCACGCATGTCATGCAAAAATGATACTAACTCCTATATAATCCCTTATGAAAATGAATAGTAACAATATGATCATATATACGATGAGGATGGAGACACAAAATATTAGGCAATGAACAAAATAGTAAACCTATAAATGTTCTAGATACAAGGAAAATAAGAAAAGACAACACTCTTAGGAAGGTCAACCCAAATGAGTATAGACACATCCCTATCCTAAAAGATCCTATGGTGACTATATACATGCTACAAGTAATCCTAAGTAAACTATGTACTCATAAAGATCCATCCATCCTATAGTAACTATGAGAGGTTGGAAAACAAACCTCTAAAGGATGAAACACTTCAATAGGCAAAGAAGGAGTGGGGCCCATAAAGTGTAACACCCTAAATTTTAAAGTGAAGGATTAATTAAGGGGATAAATATTAAATAATTATATTTGGGTTAATTAATATTCCAAAATATTAGGAGTAAATGAATTAAGATTTTTGGGAGTTTTCTATGATTTATTGGAACCGGTTAAGCTAAAAATGAGCCCGGTTGAAATATGAGTTTTAGACCAAGTATCTCCGAACAGGATGATATTGGTCAGGGCTGTTAAGAATAGTATGAGGAATCCGATGGTATATTCGGAATAATTTTTGGATATGGTATTAAGCCCAAACAATGACCCTGTTTATCATAAAACGATGAATAATTATTGGGGAATTAAAAATAAAGCCAAATAGCCCACTTTTCCCTTCTTATTTCTGTCAGATTTTGGTTCCCATAACTTGTACTTCACTTTCCTTCTTCTGCACTCTTCTTCATTTCTTCTTCTTCTCTCCAAAAACCCTAAGCAAAGGTGGTGGCTTTTCCTCTCCTATTTTTATGTTTGAAGAAAGCTTGGAGGAGCTTGGAACTTGAAGTCTCATCCTTCCTTCTCCTTATTCTCATGTGGTTTTCCCTTTTTCAGAAAACTCTCTCTCATTTTTCTCTTGAGGTAAGATCTTGCTATTTCTTAAGAGTATGAACTATGGGTTGTTGGGTTTTAGTGTTGGGAGAGTGATTTAATGAATATTGTAGGGTTTTTATGAAGATCCCAACTCAAAGATTTGTGGGAAATATAAGATCTAAATAGAGAGGCATTTATTGTGTTAAATAACTGCTTTTGGTGAGGAGAGATGCTGTTATTAATGGTGAATGGCCATTAATGAAGCTTAATGGTTGTTGGGAACCATTAATGTGTGAACCCGGTAATGGGTTTGGTACTGAATATGCGTAAAAATAAATGCTGACACCTAAACCGAGGTGGTTGTGGCTGAACGAGTGAAATAAATTGAACTGAGAATTAAGACGCCAAATGTCACCAAGTAAATAAACATGAATGTTAGGCCGATGTGGTTGAATAGGAAATTGATTGTGTGATATATTATGATGTAGGAAATAACCCTAGTTACGTGGCGGAACCTTCTGACCGTAGTGATTACTACTTCTCTTGAGGTAGAAGGGGGTAACTATTCTAAATGCATGATTTCATCCATTCCTGATGTGAAAATATGTGTATATGATGGTGCTTATTAATTTCCTGTGTAGACAATGTGATGATTTCATGATTTGAGTGCATTTAGAATGATTGATGTTATGTGGCATGTATTTGGATGATGAATGTATTGTTGCACTGAACTAAGTCGGAGTCAATGACCCGGTATAGGACTAGCCACTAGAGTTAGTAGATGGCTGAGGTTTTAGACCAATGCTGTATGATTATCCGGTCTCCCAGTGAGGGGAGATCGATTTTAATAACTGATGTTTTACTTGTTGAGTCTGTATTGTGTACAGAACGGATGGAGTGATATCCGTACTCTAGTACCGGTATAGAGGCCGGATCAGACATTGTGTTGAATATGGTGATGAAACATGTTATGGTGATGAAATGTCCAAATGTTGTATATGTGAATGGATTATGTGATTGCCACTAACTGCCGATGTGTAAGTTCCAATGAAAATTTGTGAAGGTTGTGAACGTTGAAATCTACTAAGTGGTGGTCGTGAATTGATGATTGATTGAGTGGCATTTAGGATGCAAAGTGTGAGAATACATTGATTGACATTTACATCCATGGCATATCATGTGCTGCTTATATGGAATGTTAGGGGTTCTAATGAACGGGCCCAGTGGGAGGGAGACCCAGTGCACGGGTATATCATTGTATTTCCCTAGTGATTCTGGGAATCACGAAGCTGTCCATAATTCGGTGAGGAGGCACCCTATGTGGCAGGCCCAGTGGGCAGGCGACTCTATGGTGAGCGAATTAACTCGGTGTCTGACGGGGCACGGCTCTCTCGATGTGTGTTCGGGAGGGGCCCGTAGCACTTGTGGCAAGTAAGGCCATGATGATGATCTGCAGTCACGGGGTAACTAGTGCTACAGATGGGCGAGAGCGGTTTGGTACCAGTAAAATATGAGGTTGAACATGCATGCAATTGGATATATGTGTACACATTTTACTATTGCAGTAGGGGCATAGTAGCACACCTATGCTTGTCCCACAATTGATTATGTTGTTTTCCCACAGTCGGATCCGCAGTTGATAATAATTTCGTTGTGCATATGCATTAGCTTTAAGAGCATTTGCATATAGCTGATATGCCTAGTTGATAGCCGAGATGGTGATGGATGATGGATGAATAGAGAGAAAGTAAGCCGAGGTGCTAACATTATATGTATGATGATTATTGAGAAGAATAAAGATATGTTATACATGATATTGCCTTGTGAATATACTTATTTGAACGTGTATGGTGCTGAGATGGAATGATATGTCATGTGTGTGATGTTATCTTGAAAATGAATGTAATGCACACATGTATAAATCTCATCATAATGTATGACTTTAATTCATTTGGATTATGTTACTCACCTCCCTGTTACCATTTTTAAGGTTGATGTAGGTGCGATGAATTCCTACTCTTTTTGGAGGTCGAGTATTGGAGAAGGTAAATATGAAAGGAGATGTGGATGGGCCTTCGCCGGCATATATGTATGCATTTTGTATGGTATACGATGTGTGTATGCTTATTTTGAAATTAATTTGACAACAGATGATTTTGGGAGGTCATGTAGGAAAATTAGACCGGATGTGTATGTCTAATTTTCATTAATGACCTTGAAAATGTATGAATGATATTATTACTATTATTTATGAAAATATATTTCTGACGTTAAATAAACCGACATGATATCTCTTATTTTCTTTTGGTAGATATCTTAACCACTTTTGAAATTATTTTATCTTCCGTTTTTTCCCTTACGATGGCCTCAAGCCCGGTCGTGCGAGGTGCACTCTGATACCGTCCTCATATCTTCATATCTGAGATCGGTTATTCAATGATCCGGGGTAATTACTCAGTATTTTATACATTGAATTCCTTCTACTTTTAATTATTTTAAATTTCAAAAAATTAACCCCTATTTCTAATTTCGGGATCGGGGCGTTACATAAAGCATAAAAAAATGCTAGAAGTGTATATATCATGAAACATGTAGAGGTGTTGGTGAAGAAGCAAGGCTCTCTTTACATTAAGTTTGAAGGCAAGAAGAAAATAATGCCTCATGGGATCATCAAGAGTGAGAATCCTTTTACCCTTATCTTTATCGATTATTTGTTTTTGGGATTTTTGAAGGGAGGTAGAAGGCCCAACCTCCCCATCCCTTTTCAACTTCATTTGAAGTTGGTCTTCCAAAACTTGTTTGGGAGACAAGGGATGCCAAACAAACTTTTTATTATTATGGACAAAAGTGAGGGTGTTGGTGAAACCCTCATGGGTAACCTTCTTGTCATATTGTCAAGGTTTACCCAATAAGACATGTGTGACTTCCATAGGCACAACATCACACCAAACTTGATCATGGCAAGTGCCAATGGACAAGGAAAGAAGAACTTGTTTGTTCACTAACATCTCACCCTTTTTATTAAGTTGTTGCAATTTATAAGGTCTATGGTGATCAATTAATAACCAAGTTTATGAACTAGCCTTTGGCTAGCCATATTTACACAACTACCACTATCCACAATGAGAGAACAAAGTTTTTCTTCAATGTAACTTCTTGTATAAAAGATATTCTCTTTTTGTGTAGTGTCATCATCCTTTATATGGTTTCCAAGAAACCTTCTTATCATAAATAACCCACCTTCATCTCTAAGAACATGTTCACTATCATAGGAATCATTATTTGAGTTATCACTAGAGTGTGAAGGTTCTCATAGATAGAATAGTAATCAATGCCTCTTAAAATCATGGTTTTCTTGGTTGGGCATTAAGAGGCAATATGACCTCTTCCCAAACAATTAAAACTTTTAATAGAACTTGTTCTTGAAGAAGTAGGTTGGGATGAAAAGTTGGTATTCTTAGAAAAGGTGTGTTTAGAAGGTTGTGTAGGGGGATGATCCCTATGAACCTCACTCTTAATCCTAGGAGATAAAGTGCCCACTTCATGCTCCTTACCCTTTCTCCAACTACCCTCCTTTTGGGGGATGAAGTCTTCTTTGCCTTTCCACCTAGACCTAAATGGTTTGGAATCCCCTTTATAATAAGAAGCTTCATCCATTGGTTGAGCTTCTACTCTTGTGCATTGATGGAGAAGCTCCTCAATGTCCACATAAAGGTAGAAGTTCTACTTTTTTCCTTTTATTATGGCTAAGGCCATGTAAAAATCTATGCATGTGGATTTTGTCATCCTCTTCAACTTTAGCCCTAATCATAGCCATTTCCAAGGTTTTATAATAATCCTCCACACTTTTGGACCCTTGGGTGAGTCTGTTGAGCTTCACCAATAACCCACCCCTATAGTAGGAGGGAACATGACGCTTCCTAAGCAAAGCCTTAAGATCTTTCCATTCATCAATGGGTGGAAATGGTCTTTCTTCCTATCTTTTAGGATTTGAGTCCACCATACTAATGCATAATTTTGGAAGCTAAGGATGGCAATCCTAACCTTTTTTTTATTTTTTTGTTTGATGGAAGGTGAAAAGTTGCTCAACTTTCATCTACCAAAGAAGGTAGGTTTCTATATCGCTTTTACCATAGAAGGGTGGGACCTTTAGCTTGACCTTTCTCAAGCCACCCTCCTCATGAGACCTATGATGTCTCCTATGGTGCCTATCCTTGACCTCACTAGTTTCATTATTATGCCTATGTCTATTATGCCTATGATGTCTAGTAGTTCTTTCTTTACCCTCCCTATTTTTCAGGTTTCTAACCTAGTAGACATGTTATTTAGTTTTTCTAAAATTAATATCTCTCTCACACACACACACTATATGAAGACATGCTATAATGCAAAATGCAAGAGATAAGATACTAGTCGAGTTACTCAAAAAGGGTTCTAAGTCCTAAAAAGAAAATAACAAACAAGACAATCAAGAAAAGGCAAAAAAGAAAGCAAGTACACAAAACTAGTCGAAGTGTAAAATTTAAACTAAGCCTAGCATGTAAAAACGCACTTATACTAACTAGAAAGCAAGTAAATCAAATTAGTTGGTGGTGTAAGAAATTAAACTAGACTTAGCATGCAAAAATCGCACTTACACTAAACTAACACAAACTAGTCAGGTGCACAAAAATAAACTAAGTCCTAAGCATAATTGTTCCTAATCAACTAATTAAAACAAAATTAAGTCCAATGTCCAAAGTCCTTAATGTCCAAATACAAGGACTTAAGAAAAAGTATTAAAAATAAATTCCCAAAATACAAGGGAAAAGAAAATACAAATCACAAAAAAAAAATCCTAACTATTACAAAATTTGCTTTCCAATACAAGTGTCTTCCAAGTCTTCCTCCAAGCCAAAGATAGTCCACCAAGCTACAAAGAAAACACTTGGAAACTCAAAGTAATGGTTAGCATAAGAAATAAGAAAATTTAAAAATCAAAGTGTTTGCACTCTTAGTCTCACAAGGTGTATGCACTCAAGTACCAAGCTCTCTATACTTATAGATTGCCTTAGATCAAATTCTTTAAGCCCAACCTCAATCCTTCCAAGATGTTGCCTAAATAATAGTGTTCTTACCAATACTTAATCTCAAGAATTCTAAAAAGAGAAATACTCAAATTACAAAACTTAGAGAGAAAAGGACAAGCAAGAAAAGGAAAATTAGGAAGCTAAACCAAAAAGTAGTTAGATGAGACAAACAAGAACTTAACAAGCAACAAAAGCTTCAAAGAATAAAGGTGCACAAGAGTGGAAAAACAATGTGACAAATTAAGATTCAAAGGAGACAAGCAAGCAATTAAATGCAAGAACAAAAGAAAGGCACATAAAAAGAGCAAACTAGAAACTCTAGAATGCTTACAAGTTCATAACCTTTTTATATATTTTCTAAAACTTTTTTCCCTCAACACAAGTGCATAAAAATACACAAAAAGAGAAATTAAGGTACTACAGAAACAAAATTATTTCTGCTGGAATTTTTTTAATTATTTTCAATGGTTTTTCAAGCACTTTTTTCACACTTTTTGCTAAGAAATATCCCAAACAAATGCATAAACAAAGGACCTTTCCAACTCTTTTCTTTTCATACTTTAGTTCACTTATTCTTTTTATATTTTCCTTTGATTTTTCAGTGAAAATACTACAGCAAAACAGAATTGCAAGTCGCTCCAAAGTAGTGCACAAAAAAGAGGAAAATAGGAAACTATCACAAGGCAAATGCAAGCATCATCCTCCACACAATTAAGGCAATAGAAGGCAAGGATTTATAGCACAAATGACATTAAATTGAACACACATACAGTATGCAAAAGATGACTCAAGGTTGCTGGAAAATGAAAAACAAACTAGAAAAACACACCTAAAAGATTTCTAACAATCCTACAACAAGCAATAAATCCACCTTAAAGTGAGATGGATAAAACTAATGCAAGGAGCTTGTTAAGAACTTTAAAAGATATGTTTAAAATACTTAAGAATCTAGCAAGAAAAACATATGGCAAAGTTATAACACCCTGATTTCAAAAATAGGGGTTAATTTTTTGAGATTTAAAATATAATTATAAGTAGAAGGAATTCAACATATATAATGCTGAGTAAACACCCTGGATCATTAATAACCAATCTTATATATGAAGATATGAGAAAGGTATCAGAGTGCACCTCGGACGACCGGACTTAAGGCCATCACAAGGGAAAAAGCGGAAGATGAAATTAAATTCAAGAGTGATTAAAATATCTACCAAAAAGAGGATGAAAGGTGCCTCATCGTTTTGTTAAACAATGGAAATACATTTTCATAATAATAATAATATGATCCATACATTATCAAGGTCATTAATGAAAACTAGCCATACACACCCGGTCTAATTTTCCTACATGACCTTCAAAATCAACCGTTATCAAATTAACTTCAAAATAAGCATATACACACTATGTGCTATACATAATGAAGATATACGCCGGCCAAGGCTCACCCACATCCCTTTCATATTTACCTTCACCAATCCTTGACCTCTAAAAAGAGTTGGGTTTTTCATCACACCTACATTAAACTTTAAAATGGCAACAGGGATGTGAGTAACATAATCCAAATGAATCAAAGTCATACATTATGATGATACTTATACATGTGTGCACTACATTCATTTTTCAAGAAAACATCACAAGTTTCACACACATGATACAACATTCCATCTTAGCACAATACACGTCTGAATAAGTATATTCACAAGTTAATACCATATGTATAATATATCTTTAACATTCTCAATAATCATCACACCTTTAATGTTAGTACCTCGGCTTACTTCTGCTCTATTTAACAACCATCCATCGCCACCACGGGCTATCAACTAAGCATATCTCCAGCTATATGCAAATACTCTTAAAGCTAATGTATATGCACAATGGAATTATTATTAAGTGCGGATCCGACTGTGGGAAAACATCAACATATCAAATGTGGGACAAGCAAAGGTTTGCTACTATGCCCCTACTGCAGTAGTAAAATATGTACACTTATATCCAAATTCATGCATGCTCAAAAATATATTTTACTGGTACCAAACTGCTCTCGCCCATCTGTAGCACTAGTCACCCCGTGACTGCGGATCAACATTATGGTCGTACTTGCCAAAGTGCCACGAGCCTCCTCCAAACACACATCAAGGGAGCCGTGCCCCATCGGACATCGAGGTCAACTGCTCATCACAGAGCCGCCCTCCCACAGGGCCTGCCATATAGGGTGCCTCGTCACCAAACTAAGGGTAGCTTTGTGATTCCCTGAATCACTAGGGAGCAATAACAGTATACCCGTGCACTAGGCCGCCCTCCCACTAGGCCTGCCTATTGGAACCCCTAATATTCCATATAAGCAGCAAATGATATGCCATGGATGCAAATGCCAATCAATGCATTCTCACACTATGCATCCTAAATGCCACTCAGTCAATCATCCATTTATAACTACCACTTAGTGGATTTCTGTACTTTCAATCTTTACAAATTCTCGTTGGACTCATACATATCGGTAGTTAGTGGCAATCACATTCATCAATTCACATATACACATTTGAGATATTTCACATCATTGATTTCAATTCAAAACATGGTCTCAAACCATCATAACATATTTCATCCATATATTCAACACAACATCTAATCCGGTATCATCACCGGTACCAGAATACGGATATCACTCCATCCATTCTGTATACAATACAGACTCAGCGAGTAAAACATCGGACATCAAGGTCGGTCTCCTCTTATTAGGATACCGGATAATCATACCGGATGCATACAACACCGGTATAAAACCTGAGTCATCTATCGACTCTCGTGGCCAGTCCCATACCGAATTGTTGACTCTGGCTCAGACCAGTTTAACATCATGTTCATCATTCTAAACACACGCTACATAACATCAATCATTCTAAATACATTCAATTCAGGAAATCAATACATCGTCCACACAAGAAATCATCAAGCACAATCATATACACATATTTTCACATCATCAATGGATGAAATCATGCATTTAGAATAGTTACCCCCTCCTACCTCAACAGAAGTAGTAATCACCGTGGTTAGATGGCTCTACCTCATAACTGGGGTTATTTCCTACATCACACAATCAATTTTCTATTCAACCACCTCGGTTTAACATTCATATTCAGCTACTCGATGTCTTCCAACATCTTAACTCTCAAGCCTCATTTATTTCACTCATTCCACCACAGCCACCACGGTTTAGGCGTCTGCATTTATTATTACGCACATTTAATGCCAAACCTAGTACTGGGTTCCCACATTAATGGTTCCCAACAATGATTAAGCTTTATTAATGGCCATTCGCCATTAATAACATCATTTCACCTCACCAATAATAATTATTTAACACAATAAATGCTTCTCCACTCATATTTTGTATTTCCCCTAAATCTTAGGGTTAGGGTTTCTCTAAAAACCCAAAAACCCATAGTTCATACTCTTGAGAAACAGCTAGATCTTACCTCAACGGAAGGAATGAGAGAGTTTTCCAAGAGAGGGAAAACCACTAAAAAATGGGGGGGAAAGGAGGGTGAGACTTCAAGCTCTAAACTCCTTCCAAGCTCTTCTAAGAACGAAAATGGAAGAGGGGGAGAAAGCCACCACCCTTTTTGCTTAGGGTTTTAGGAGAGAAGTAGAAGAGAAAGTGAAGGAGAAGAGTAGAGAAGAAGTAGAAACAAAGTACATGTTAAGAAAAATCCATAGGAGCTGACGAGATTAAGAAGGGAAAATGGGCCATTTGGCTTTATTTTTTAATTCCCCATTAAATTTTCATCATTTTATGATAAACAGGATCATTGTTTGGGCTCAATACCTTATCCAAAAAATATTCCGAATATATATTCGGATTCCCAATAATATCCTTAACAGCCCTAACCAATATCATCCCAATCAGAGATACTTGATCCGACACCTATATTTCAACCAGGCTCATTTTCAGCTTATACGGTTCCAATAAATTATAACAGTTCCCAAAAATCTTAATTTATTGATTCCCCAATATTTTGGAACATTTAATAACCCAAATATAATTATTTAGTATTTTATATCTTTAATTAATCCTTTATTTTAAAATTTAGGGTGTTTCAAAAGTCAAAGGAAAAGCTTAGAAAACACAAGAAACAAGCTCCTACACCTAAGACAACATCTACAGAAGCTAAAAATCAATTAAGTAAAACAACAAACACCTAAGAGGCACACTAAATCCACACGGTTTAACATAAATCCAATAATGAAGATTAACTCAAATGAAGCAAATGATACAAAACAACCACAATATGCAAAGAAACTTCAAGAAAACATAAAAAAAGAGGTTTCTTACACTCTAAGGCACCAAAAAGGTCAAAGTGTTGACCTAAAAAAAATTTTCTCTATTTTTTTTCAAAGTTTGAGGTTATGTCATGGTTTAGTGCAGTAACAAGAGTTGTGAAGGCACTTTGCAAAAATCAAAGTCAAACTAAGTAGATCTAAAAATTAAATGAGGCATAACTTTTTGCATTTTTTGAGTTTTTTGACATTTGATATATGGAAATTGATGTAGTGACAATGAGGAATCCAAATCTAGCAATGAAATTTTAGAATTCAAACAACACAAAATCAGATCTAAAGTAATGAAAAGAAGAGGAGTTAGACTCTTCATACTAAATGTTATAGGAATTTCTTTAATTCCTTAAGGAGGATGGATATTCCTCTTCTCTTTTCTTTGAATCCAAGGCAAGGCGACTTTAATTTGATGAAAAAACTCTGAATTCATATGGATATGGTGCAGGGAATGACATATATGGTGAAGTAATGGAGATTTTTGGTAAAGAAAAACCTAGATCTAAGGTAGGAATTGTAAGAGAAATAGAGAAGAATGGAAGATTAGTGCGAGAGAAGTGATTTCCACCACTCTCTAAGGCTAGAGAGATAAGGAGAAGTTTGTTCACCACCTTTGGGAGGGAGCCAAAGGATAAGAATCTAGAAGAGTTAAGACTTCTACTTTCTAGAGAGAATGAGGAGTATCTCACTCTAAAACTCACTAAAACTTGAATTATGAAGCATTACAAAGGAAATGGGGTATTTATACTTCCTTGAAAACTAAATTTTTGGAATTGGCTTGGATGGGCTTGAAAAAGCTTCACCCAAGGCCCAAAAATAAAAGATACATGGCCCAAAAAGAGCCCAAAGCAACCTAACACCTATACAAGGCCCAAAAGTGGCCCAAAATGGAAAATATGGTCATGCAAGACCTAAAACTAAGTCATAATTTCTATTCCTAAAATACTTTTAAAACTAATAACATGAACATAAAATATATACAAATGGAAAGCAAGCCCAATAAAGAAGCCCAAAAAAGGCCCAAGTGATGCCTGTGTCACTTTTGCTTTATGGTCCACTTCTTTTTTATTTCCTTAAAACATGGCCTTCAATTTTCTGTGGTTTGAATCCTAATGTAAGTGATGTTTTGGAGCTTTAAACTGTGAAAAATTTATTCATATTTTCATTGATTATTTGTGTTTACATCGGGGTTCAGATTCAAGGAATCGAGGCACCACAACAAGTGGAGGTGCAATCGAAATACTATCAAAATTAGTTTTCATAGGAAATAAATGCTGTAAAAATTTAGTGTTCTTAGTTTCAACGATAGTATTATGATCAAGCACATCGTTTCTCACAATAAGAAATCCATATGTAGCACTATGCTCAATATACCCAATAAACATAAAATATGAAATTTTAGAACTTATTTTTCTCTTTTTAGAATCGATAGCATTACCTTAGCCAAACACCCCTACATTTTCAAATAATTGAAATTAGGAACCTATTATGATCAGCATATATTAAGAAGATGCTTTGCTCCTGATGACCTGGTTTTTTTTTCAACTCCCGCTTAAAGCTTTTCCCAAGTAAATGAAGGTGCTGATGGTTAGGACCCTTTCAGGTGACCAAAGTATTTTTTTTTTGGTACTGTTGAGTTGTGGAGCAAAAAGTCAAGTGTTTTCAAGGTCAATGGACAGAGACTTAAGCATTATTTGGTAGGTGAGCCTATTCAGCAAGCAAGTATCTTGGACTTGCCTGAGTCTCATGATTCTTGACATGGTTGATTGTATGGTCTGGTTGAAGACTTTAAACTTAGCACTGATGAGGAGGTAACCCTATTTGTATTCTTTATTTTTCTTTTTAGAATTTTAGTATGTGTTTTGCATTTATTAAAAAAATAAAAACAAATATTTTTTATTTGAGTTTTGTTTCATTCCCTTTCTTTTTACATGGAATAAATGCCTAAGTCAGTGGATCCTTTTTCATACAACAACCTCATTTTGGCTAAGATCATTTTTTCTAAAAACAGTGTGTTCCATGGGTTGTGGAAAATTCCTACACGCTTTGGAACCAGACCTGATACATGTCGGTTTTCACGTAACAATTTTTGCCCAAAATAGTTTGATCCACGGGTTGTGGGAAATTCCCACAGGCCGTGTATCAAGACCTGATTGTTCACATAATTTTCCACGGGTTGTGCTTTAAGTTACGCAACATTTTTCTTGAAATAGTGGGTTCCACAGGCCGTGTGTGTTTCCCACAGGTTGTGGAACCAGGCCTGATTCAATTTGCAAATTTTCCCAACTCAGAGAGTTCCACGGGCTGTGGGTTTGGTACCACGACCGTGGATCGTGATAGGGCATATTAAAACATGATTTTTGCATTTGAAACCCACTTTAATGCTTTCTATTTCACTCCCTTATTCTATTCATGCATTTTACTATCTAAGAAGCACAAGTATACTTTGAGAAAACTTTTTCCTATTCATTCCTCTTAACATCACTAAATCTTCACTTCTTTATTCCTTTTTCCTTATCATTATCAAGTAAGTGATCATAACTCTCTTCTTAAATTTTAGGGTTTTTCATGTTAATAGGGTTCTTTCAAATTTGAAAAATATAAGATTCTTTCAAATTAATTCATTGGGTACCCTTAAATATGTTATGTGATGCTTGTTAATGGTTTGAATTCAAATTAGTATGCTTTTAAATTCTTAATTTGGTCATAATTGCTTATGCTTGTTCATTACCCTTACTTGTGTTCTTCTTCACTTTTGTTTCCATGTTTGGATAATTATATATTATTTGGCACTAAATGAATGTAATTTAGCATGAATTGAGAAAAAAGGGAAATCTTGATGATTCAAATTTGGGTTCTTTATGTGCTTTGTACCCTTGCCCACCAAGTATTTGTGAAAATGCCTATGACCATTTTTCTTCATCTATACTTGCCTCATTATGTCAATATGGTCTCAAACTAAATTGTATCTTTTTGTTACTATTCAATTTCATCACTTTGATAGATGCAATTTCGTTTGACATTAGTTAGGCATTTTTGGCAATTCCTCCATGGTATAAGTTAGGATCCTTACTTTCAAGTGTGATAAATATTCATTGGCATATTGTTTGGCATACTTGAAGGTTATCAAATTTTTGGTTCCTAATTTGCATTTTTAATCTATTGTTTCAGCCCAATATCATGTCATCTAAGGCTGCAAAATCTCTTCCCAAGAAAAGAAAGACCAAAGGTAAGTCTTCCAACTATGCCAACCTTAATGACATTGAGTGTACATCTGAGGAGCAATGCATAAGGTTAAACTCTTTACTAGAGAGGGAAATTGTTCCCTCAAGATTTTTCTATAGGAATACCTTGATGGAGCAAAGCCTATTTGAGGATACTTTAAAACTGGTTACAAATATGGGCTGGGAAGTATTTACTCAACTGCATGAACCCATATATGAGAGGACCACTCTAGAGTTTCTAAGTTTCATTGAAATTAAGAGATGTTGTGGTGGGTCTGGCTGGGAAGTAAAATTCAGGCTTAATAACCAAAACATTAGGCTTGATCTATTAGAGGTAGCTGACATTTATGGTTTCCCTCATGGGGGCACTGCCAGTGTCCCCCAGGAATTTAACCAAAGCTACTTTTGGAGCCACCTTTTACATAAAGATGATTATGATGCTTCGGACTCTAAGGCCTCTTCTATGCATCATCTTGTGCTTAAATATTTACAGTGATTTATACTTCACTCAATCTTTGGGTGATATGATAGCCCCAGGACTGTTAAGGAACCTAAATTATATTTTTTACATGTTATGTTTAACAATGTGCCCATTGATTCCACTAAATGGCTTTGTAGCCAATTTTTTAGAATTGGGAAAGCCACCTTTGGAAAAATTGTTATTGCTGGTTATATTAACCACATAGCCAGATATGTTGGAATGGACCTTGAGCAGGATAACCTTCTTTGTCAACCCAAATGGGTTGATATGGATGAACTGAATAATATGGGTATGATTGTTTGAGAACGTAATTTGTATTTTTTGGTTATTCCTGGATTCTCTACACCTCACCCCATGCCTAGTCCTACGTTTACTAGTTTGGAAGGCAGGACTTCTTTTTTGTTTTTTGATGCAGATGTTGGTGGGGATGAACCTTTGGACGCTGAGATGCCACTTCCCATAGAGCCTGCTGCTGGCCCATCCCAACTCGTTGATGATTCCAGCTTCTCTATAGAGTGTATGTATTACTTGATCCAAGGAATGACCTTCAGAATAGAATACATAGGCACCAAACTAGATTCCTTGTCCTTTGAGCAAATCTAACAAGGGAGCAGAATTGATGAAATATCTCAACGAGTAAATGCCATGTATGATTGGCATTCTCAACAGGGACATTTCCCTCCACCCTCTCCATGACAAGTAATCCTCCTTCATTAAGTTTCTTTTACCTTTTTTCTCTTCACATGCACATTGAGGACAATGTCCAAGATTAGTTTGGGGTGATAGGTAAAAAGAAACTTAATTTTCTTATTATTTTTTCTTGTTCATTTTCATTTTCATTTATTTCTTTTGTTTTTAGTTGTTTGGTTTTGTTTTTATTTTGTCTTGTTTTTTTGTATTTTGGTTTTGTCTTAGGATAACATTGTTGGTCTGTTTGTGATTGCTGATTTGTAGGATGTGTTTAAATTTTGAATAAATGGATCACATGCATATTAGGAACCCAAAACAAATAAATAAATAAAAATATAATATTAATGATGATTGCTAGAATGTTAGGATGAAAGGCTCATGATAAATCCATGTTTTCTATGATTTGGACTAATGACCATAATGAGATGTTTGAGCTAAAAAGGGTACTACGATATTATATATTTATCCCTTGTTTTCTTCTTTGAGTGATTCACACATTTTAGGCACTCTAGAACTTGGCTTTTGACCGATTCAAAATGGTTTGTGAATTCATGTCATGGAATGAAAAAGGTACTTTAGGCCTTCTTGTCACACCATGGTTCTCCGGACCCGAATCCCGATGTAATTTAGATAAATAGTTAATGAAAATGCGAGTAAATTTTTTGCGTTTGAAATAATTTCAAAACATTTCAACAATTACATCAAGATCTGAACCGTAGAAAATCGAAGAGTAAGATTTAATATTTTATAATTGGATCGTAAAATAAATCGCCCGTGATTGTATACAAAAATAACAGAGTTTACAATGGAAGAAGAATATGTATACAGGGCACACGCCTAGTCCCATATATGAAGATATGAGAAAAGGCTCGACAAAGCATGCAATTACATAAACCAGCCTATTAGGCCACGATTATTTTCACACATAAATCATAATCATGCATTGCCTAAAATGTATTTATATATATACATCTATATGGTCATGCAACATCCATCAAAATATCCATATTCCATAATTGACCATATTCGATTCAACCTCAAAGTCATATAACATCAACACCTATACATTCCCAAAATGGGCTACATGACCAACACATTTCATTCATCAAATGGGTATAAATTCCAATGCCCAAAATATCAATACATCGTCCATTTATATTATCATTTATAATGCATCCACCAACATCAATGATTATTAACACTATCATGTACACTTTATTCACAATACAATGAATTACTATCGCTACCAGCCAAGGCATTCCATTACCACTATTTACCTTCCCAAAAGCTCTACTCTAAAATATCCTCATCCCATGATATTCTTGCATCAATGCTAAAATTGGACAACATGGGAGACTGAGTTATACATTTCAAATGACGAATATGAATACAATTAAGATTATGTGAATATGCATATTAACAGCATGTATGCTTTGCTAAAATCAATAGTAATCATCATCATTTCTCATTTCACTAACGTATGCATATAACGTATTCTTCAATCATTTCATAGCAAAGCAAACACATATACACATCTTTTCTCAATGCCACAATGGGCCAACATCATTGTCATCAATCATAGACAAACAAGCCTTTCATGACATTAGGCCATCACATACAACATCACCGTATTCAATATCATTTGATTGTATTTATATTTTACATGTTGTCTTTCAGGTATTTATTTACCCATCTCATCATCATCATATCTCAATCTCAATCCTCATCAATTATTATCACCTTTTGGCATATCTCCATGCTATATACAAATGCTCTTAGGCTAATGCATATGCACAATGGAATAACAACAACAAATACAGATCCGACTGTGGGAATAAACACCAAATTGTGGGTCAAGCATGATCACATACCATGCCCCTACTGTAGTAGTATAATGTGTACACATATATCATAATGCATGCATAATCACCAATTTTATTGGTACCAAACCGCATCGCCTATTTTACAACACCGGTCATTTTCACCATGACCACGGTAAACAACATAATCAACAATATAAGGTGTTGCGGGCCAACCATGGCTTATATCATGGCAGCTGTGATCCATATGACCACTGGGGACACCTGCTCCTCAAGAGCCACCCCCACAAGATTCAACCACATACAGTTCCCCATAGCTCAGCATGTGCAGCTTTGTGACTTACATACCGAGTTACAGGGGAAACAACAAGAATGATCGTGCACTGAGCCACCCTCCTACTGGGCCAACCAGGGGAATCCCCTAATATTCCTTACCGGCAGCGTATGATATGTCATGGATGCAAATGCCAATCAATGCATTCTTACACTATGCATCCTATCATGCCACTCATCAATCATCATCATCAACACCAACACCACCATACAATCTTTTAATGGATTTTAACATCGTTGGTTTTAGCCATTGTTCTCAAGCTTTAGGTGTGGCATTTTGTGACATCCTAAAAATAGGGGTAAATTTTTCGCGATTTTATTATTATTAATCTCTGAAACATGTGAGTGGTGAAGCCATTTAACAATTACCCTGGATCTATCAGAGACCTATCTCATATATGAAGATATGAGAAGGTAAGTTAAAGAAATTAACTCTTAAGAAATCCATAATTAATAATAGCGGAAGAATCTTTAGTAAAATAACATTATGGAATTAAATTCTCAAGAGATCATTCATTTGAAATTTAATAGCCAAGGTTATCCCAAAGTGATCATGAAATAGGATTGAATCATGGATTAGTATGAAGAAAAAAGAAAATAATATATTTAAAGCTTTTTGGGAGAATCAGGTCCCTCTCGCTCAAGCGAAATCCCAATTCGCTTGAGCGAGCTTCGCATAGCACGCTTGGGCGAACCATAAAATGCTGAGCGAAAGAAGAAAATGGAGATTCAGGGGCCACTTTGCTCAAGCGAACCCAACTCGCTTGAGCGAGTAACACAATCCTCGCTTGGGCGAAGCTAGCGAGCGTAAGGCGAAAAACGCCCAGAATCCATTCCACGCTCACTCGCTCGGGCGACACTATCCCCGCTTAAGCGAGATTGCTCCCGAGAGCAATTTCCTGATAAACCCGAGAGCAAAACCTGAGAGCAAGACCCTCTCGCTTGGGCGAACCCTTAGCTCGCCTGAGCGAACACCAACCAAGGTCCAAACTCTGATTCTAATGTGATTTCGCTTGGGCGACTTGTACATCCGCTTGAGCGAAAATAGAATAATGTCCCAACACTGATGCTGGGACGATCTCGCTTGAGCGAGTCCCATTCTCGCCTAAGCGAGACTCGTCTAGATTCCAAAAAATTGAAACAGGGGCATTCTCGCTTGAGCGAGAAGCCCTCTCGCCTGAGCGAGTTCGACAGAAAAATAGGGAAATTGTAGAAGTCACCCAACTCCCTACACCAAAACTCATTCTAATCAAATTTACCTAATTTCAACACTTCATATATATCATTTTACACATTTGAAACTTGTTCTAATAAGTCATTCTTATCAATTTCCATTACAACTCGTCTATTGTATAAATCAACTCACTAACTCTTCCATTTCACAAATCTAACATTCCACATATAAATTTCATTCATTCATCAAGATGTGAAGAGTTTCATCATTCATTCATTAACAGGGTCATGATTGAAAATGAGTCATAAACAAAAGATCTTATTTTCCTCCATGACCTTCCAAACTCATTATCCATACAATTATCCATTCTAAATCCACACTATGCAAACATACATTGTACTATATACATTACATCTATTCCACATATTTATGTATCCCAAAATATTGCCGGCCAAGGCATTCTTTACCAAAAAGGGGGGTCTTCTTCACACTCCTCCTCCACCATAGCTCCAAAGCAATACCTACAACACAGGAGCTAAAAAATATACCACAGGGAGAGTGAGTATACTTTTTCAATGACGAAAATCCAATAATTAGAACAATATATATATGAATGTAATACAACTATCTTCTTCCCGAGAGGAGTTTATTTAATATCAATTAATCAATCGATGATTTTTCATTTCGATACAATTATTCCCCGATTCTCTCAGAATTATATCAATCAATTCACCATCACAATTTAGTAATTAAAAAGGAAGTTTCCATTCATATCCCATCATCAAGGTATCACACTATACCATGCTTTCAAACTGATGCACATGCTAATGTCATGAAAATGCACATGCACGGATCCGATTTCGTTTCCTCGGGTGATCGCAACCACCATATCATATACTCATTCTCAATGGTTTCCCGCCTCGCAAGGGGTACTCCCTCTAGCAACCTCACAAGGTGCTTCTCGTGATCGCAACCACGTTCAATATTTCACATAGGTTTCCCTCCTCGCAAGGGGTACTCCCGTCTCATAAACATTTCACATAGGTTTCCCTCCTCGCAAGGGGTACTCCCGCCTCATAAACATTTCACATAGGTTTCCCTCCTCGCAAGGGGTACTCCCGCCTCATAAACATTTCACATAGGTTTCCCTCCTCGCAAGGGGTACTCCCGCCTCATAAACATTTCACATAGGTTTCCTTCCTCGCAAGGGGTACTCCCGCCTCATAAACATTTCCATCATCAAGTGATCTTAACCACTATCAACATCATTATAATATGTATGTCATGCCATGTATACAAAATACTCATACATACCTCAAGCTCATTTAGATTACCCTACCCTTTCATCTAGGGTATATTCATTTTTAACCACACAATTTTCCATCAAACTCATACACAAGAATCAATCTTCATATGAACTCAATCATGTACCACGCATAATAAACCATCCATAGCCACACTTAGGTTTCATCATATAAACACTAAATTCACATCATCATACACAATTCACTTCACATACACATAATATCACTTTTAACCACACAAACATGTCATACTACATTAATACATATATTATCATCACAATTCTCATGCATTTAGAAAATACACCCCTCTCCTACCTCAAGAGAAGTAGACCTCTGGGGTTGATGTTCCTGCTTCACCAATATTGCCAAGCCCTACACCAATCATATATAGGGCCACATCAATCATTTATTCAAATACCAATTCAATATACACATACATAGGTGTACACATGATCCTTATCATGTGAAAACTATTTACCAAATTCATTCATTTGCCTACTTAGGCTTCGGGAATTCCTTTCCTTAAATCACAATCTATTAGTATCAAAGGCTACAACCTAATTATTAGGTTATTCCATCTAGTAAGATCTCCACCAACACCTTGGTGAGTTTCTACCTATTATATCTTCAAATCAACTTTATCATCATTTAATGTGTCTACCACATCATTTATATCATTCTTCCCATCAACAAATGCTAATTTCTTCATTAATTGCAATATCCTTCAATATCCTACCTCTCCTCCTTGGATTCAAATTTAAGGTTTTCACCAACCCACCAACCTTCATAAATGCTCATATACCTCCTTCTTTTCTCACCATAGTTATAACTACCTCATTAATCATTCATAAGCTTGTATTTATGTCAACTTATCTTTAGATTTCCACTTTTAAACTTTCTCCAACATTACTCATACATTTATTGTATTCTAACACCAAAACTTCAACTAAACTTTAACTATATACTTATATACATGGAAAATGATCATAATCTTACCTCAATGAAAGAAAAGAGTAAGTTTACAAAAGATGAGGGAGTTCACACGAATTTGAGGAGAAAAGAGGAGAGATATTCTAGTTTCCAAGCTTTTCTTGAATTTCTTGTAGGTTGTTAATGGAGAAGAAAGAGATATCCCCTTTTAAATTTATAATTCAAAAGGAAAGAGAAGAGGAATTATGAAGAAGAAGAAGAGAAGATAAAGAAGAAGATAAGAAAAGAGTGTCTACGTGAGGAAGAGGGTGCAACCGCCTTTTGAATGGGAAAAATAAGAATTTAGCATTTAAATTATTAATTCTCCATTAACTCTTCCGTTTTTTAACAAACAGGTTCGTCATTCGGCCCAAAACATATTCTAAAAATTATTCCGAATATAAATTCGGAATCCCGATAACATTTTCTATGGCCCTGACCAACGGCATCTCAATCGGAGATACTTGGTCCGACACCTATATTTTATCCGGGTCAATTTTCAGCTCATCAAACCACCATAATTCACCAACAGTTTCGAAAAACCTTATTTAAGTCATTTCAAGAATTTTGGGATATTTATTAGCCCAAAATTAATTATCTAACATTTATTTTCCTAATTTATCTTCCTATTTTAAAAATTTGGGGTGTTACACATTTCATTTCAACATATTTTATATCATACATGCAAGTCAATACTTGCAACAATCACAATGGCACAAATATCATCAATATCACCACATAATTTTCTTAGTGAATTTTCATCTCATTGATCGTTACCATTGTTTCATATATTAGTGCGGCATTACAACAATTCATCAATATAATTCGAACCACACATACACAAGATCACACTTGTATTCATCATAATGGCATTCAACAAATCATCAATAATAACAATCATCCATCATTACTCATTATCGACATCATCTCTAATTCATCGATTTATAACAAACACATTGTCATTCAAACATCCCCTCATTAGTTTCATCATGATACAAGGGTGTGTCTTACAACCACAGCATTTAACTTTTCATTATCAAACATCATAACATATCATTAGTGGTGTACATTTATGTTTTCATAACTTATCATAGGCACATACATATTTTCTAATGTCTCAATCAATATCAAATACCACTAAGACACACCATCATCATATACCCCTAATGCAATCTCTTATTTTTACATAAAAAGGGGTTTTGGGTAATAATAAGCTCATGACAAATTTTAACATTAAGATATAGGAGGGAAGTTCCTTTTTAGTCTTAAAAATAATAGGACATGTCACAAATATCACCTATTAGTCCCAATTTGATAACCATAAAAAGTTGGGTTCAAAACCCTCTTAAATTTAAATTTTACAATGTAGTGGGTTCGGTGTTTTATGCCTAATGAGAGTTAGAAAACTCCAATTAAGGCAAGACTAATTTTCACACCTCCATAATACAATTATCTACAACTTTTATCAAGAAGCTAGAGGCCACAAACATTATTAAAATGCCCAAACAGGCCAAAACCAGCAAAGGGATTACAGTAGTTGGAAAAACAGCATAACAGTGGCAATAACATGGCCATGAATCGATTCAGCCTTGTATGAATTGATTCATGCGTCCTAAAATCTCAAAATTTGACAAACAGAGGGTGGTGAATCGATTCACATCCCCTTGAATCGATTCATACGTGCCTTGAGGAACACTAAATCCAGTGAGTCTTGAATCAATTCAAGGCTTTGTATGAATCGATTCAAGCCCATCTAGTAGCCTCCGAATCGATTCAAACACTATTTTGAATCAATTCATGATAGCACAGAGGCTATTTTATGCAAAAAAAAGTCATATTTTCAAACTTCTAATCCCCCTAACTTTTTCATACGAATTCCAATGCCCACCAAATTTTAACACCAACTTATATATATTATTTGTGACGTGTGGCCACCGGCCTCACTCAAAAATTCTCAAAAATGAGTGACTTAAGTGCATAAATGCGTTTTACCCATTTTGAGGCACTTTTATGCAACTCAAGGACCTATTCTCATTAGAATTGGCCTATTCCAATTCCTACAAGTCATAAACTACTTATATGGGCTATTGGAACTATTAAAAGCCATCAAAATCACATAAAACTCAATTTGACTCTATGAGTTCCTCAACTATACATTATCTTTCAATCTTACCCTCAATACCATCACAATGGCTATCACATTCAATGCCAAGCATCCACATAAATTCTCAATTCATAAATCATATACTTCATCCCCTCAAGGATGGTTCATTAACATATACATATTTCAACCCCTCATGGGTTATTCATCAATAACATATTACTCCCATCAAAGGGACACTAAACATTCATCATCAACATATATACACATATATCATTCTCAATAGCCAATAATTTACCACTCATATCATTTCACTATAAACATGGCAAGACAAGCATGAGTACCATGATATACATAAATCACTAATTATTTTACTCATGCATTTGGAATGTAAACTCCTCTCCTACCTCGAGAAAAGAACTACAATGATCCACACGTTCCAAACGTTCCACCACATTGCTTGGAATGCCATCTCCTATTAACACACATACACGCACATATATTAAATTTGTGAGCCAACACAAGGTATCATCACAAGTTAAATAATTGACACATCTCTTAGAGCTCAATATCAAGTCCTAGACTTGCTAAAACACTATCTCACATACTTATGTTAGGTTTTGGGAATTCCTTTCCCAAAACCAAGGTTCTCTAAGTCTCAAAGGGCCAATCATACCCAACAACAACAACATCTCTTTCATCATTACTTAAACTATCCATTTGCCATTCAAATTCATCATAAGCCTCTTAGCTCCTTCCAAACCATTATCAATCAATAATTTCATATGTCATTTATCATGGCCCAATAACTTATCAACCCACTATGTCCATTTCATTAATTCCTCTATCATTGATCATCACAAACACAATATCATTATCTTAGTTCAAAATTCATCATCATTGATCAATAATCAATCTCATCCTTCCCAAAAACTCATTCCAAGAGCATAAATCATTTTCAACTATCAATTAAGCCAAAAGCCCTAAATTTCCATGCTTAGGGTTTTCCTCTAAAATCACCCAACAAGCATCATTTCCAACCATTTCATTTAATCATAATAACCTTATTAACCCCTTAGCCTTATATATAAAATCACCCCAATAACAATAACTCATAATTTTCTCATGAATTTCTTAAAGCCCTAAAATCCTAATTTCTAGGGTTATTACAAGAACTCACTATCATCAATTCCAACAACATTTATGCCTTATTTCAAACATCCTTAGGCTAGCAACAATGTATCCCATTCATTATCAACATCAATAACAATCCCCAATGGTTATCCCACCTAGACTTTGGTTCCAAAAGCCATTATCTATCAAAATAACATCCAATCCCCCATTACAATACTTAAATAAACTTAAAACCATTAAGAAAAGCCATGGGTGTTCAAAAATCATACCTCTCATCCAAGCCCAAAGCCAAACTCAAAAATGAGGAAAAAGAAGAAGAAAGGAGCTTCAATCAACATCATCTCCTTCAAGGTCCATGGTGCAACGAAAATGAAGAGGGAAGGAGTGTAACATCCTAAAATTTTAAAGTAAAGGATTAATTAAGGAAATTAATGTTAAATAATGGAATGTGGAATTATTTAATGTCCCAAAATATTAGGATTAATTAAATTAAGATTTTTGGGGATTGTTAGTAATTTATTGGGACTGAATAAGCTAAAAATAAGCCCGATTAAAATATGGGTGTCGGACCAAGTATCTCCGATTGGGATGCTATTGGTCAGGGCTCTTGAGAATATTATTGGGAGTTCGAATATGTATTCGGAATAATTTTTAGTTGAAGTATTGAGCCCAAACAAAGATATTGTTTATCATAAAACGATAAACTTTTAATGAATAGATTAAAAATAAAACCAAAAGCCATATTTTCCCTTCTTAATTTTCGTTGGCTTCTAGGATCCCTTGGCAAACACTTAACCTCTTTTTCTTCTCTAATTCTCTACTCTATTTTCTCCTCTCCCTTTCTTCTAAAACCCTAGCCAAGTGGTGAACTTTCTTCCTTCATTTTCATTTGAGAAGCTTGGAAGAAGATTGTTGGAGCTTGGATTCTCTTCCTCCCTCCTCTTCAAATTTTCACAGCCCCTCTTCCCTTCTTGGAACCCATTTTTGTTTTTGGGTGAGGTAAGCTTGTCTCACCACTTTGTTGGGTTTAAATGCCATGGGTATGTGTTATTATGGTTTGGGGAGAGTAATGTATATGAATAGGTATTTAATGGGAGCAATTAATGTATGAACCCTAGAGTGGGTTGTCATAAATGCAAGGTTTAAATGAAATAAATATGGTAGATGAAGGTATGGATGGAATATGATGAAGAGTTAATGATGCATTATGAATGTGGTTAGGTTTTGGTGAAAACCCTAACTTCTAAGATTTAGGGAAAATGGTGTATGTTGGTTAAATAATATATTTGAGAGGGAATGCACAATATTGAGGGTATAAGTGTTCGTAAATGGGGCATTCTTATGGATGTTAGGCTATGGTTATTTTGTAGCCTTTGAATCTAATGAATGAGGCTTGATGGGAAAGAATTCCCGAAGCCTAATAAGTGAAGGAAAATAATGTCCATAACATGTCTTAAACATGTTATGAAGTTATAGATATGATTATGATTGAATAGAGTTGAATTGTGTCTTGAATAGTTGATTGATTAGGATTTTACATGTATGTTAATGTAGGATCCATTCCGAACAACGAGGCGGGCATGTCATATCAATCAAAATTCTTCTCTTGAGGTAGGAGAGGAGTCTTTATATTCTAATTACATGAATTGAATAGTATTTGGTTGTCATATGTGACAATTTGCATGTTTTCCTTATTTTTGATGTTATGGAAATTTGTATTGTGTATATGATGTTGGTGATAATGTTTGGCAACATGCTTTATGCAATTAGAATGGATATGGTGTGCTATATGGTGGTGTGAATTATTTGGCAAGTGTAAGCCTTGAATATAATGGTTGTACATCGACCTTAAATGTGAAATAAATATAATTAATATTTGGTTAAGATTGAGTGTGAATGAATAGCATGCCATGATTGATAATGAAAAGTTGATGATTGAAATTGATAAGGAGTGCCATCATAAATGGTAAGAGAAATGTTAAAATACCACATTTAAAACTTGAGAACAAAAACTAAAACCAATAATAATAAATCCACTAAGAACGGTGAAGTGGTGTTGGTGATGATGATGGTGATGATGTTTGATGAGTGGCATGTATAGGATGCATAGAGTGAGAAATACATATGATTGGCATTTGCATCCATGGCATACTGTATAGCCGCCGATGTTGGAACATTAGGGGAGTTCCCTCGGCCGACCCAGTAGGAGGGTGGCTCGGTGCACGAGCAAATTTTTATTTTCCCCTGTGACTCGGTGTGTAAGTCACGAAGTCGCCCATGTATTTGCTACGGGGAGCTACATGTGGCCGACCCTTATGGGGGGTGGCTCTTGATGAGCAGGTGACCCTAGTGGTCCTTCGGATCACAGCCACCATGAAATGAGTCATGGCCGGCCCGCAACACCATATATTGATATGTGTTACCGTGTTCATGATGAAAATGACCAGGTGTTGCAAGATGGGTGATGCGATTTGGTACCAGTAAAAGATTGGAGAGAATGCATGCGATTTGAGTATAAGTGTACACATTTTACTACTGTAGTAGGGGTATGGTTAGATGATCATACTTGAATCCCACAATTGGTGTTTATTTCCCACAGTCAGATCTGTAATTGTTGGAATTTTCCATTGTGCATATGCATTAGCTTAAGAGCATTTGCATATAGCAAGGAAGTATGCCAAAGGTGATGAGATATAATCATGGTTGTGTTGAGGATGAGATAAGATATTAAGACAACATAAAACATATGAATACCAAATAATAATTTGAGTAAAGTGATGAGTTGTATAATAGTCCAAATGTTGAAGGACTTGATTATGTATATGCTTGTATACCTCGTCTAAATTATAATGTCGTTTGTGATATACGTATGATAGTATTATGATGATGAATAAGATGGTGAATGATGTGTGTATGCAAAGTATACATGTTTTGATGCATATATACATAATCACATGGTATTCATATTCATTCTTTTGGAATGTATGACTCACTCTCCCATGTTGTCCACTTTTTAGACTTATGATGCAGGGCACTCATGGGTGGAATGAACTCTTTTGAAGTACATTTTGTGGAAGAAGGTAAATAGGTGTAGAGGAAATGCCTTGACCAGTAAATCTAGACTTTTGTATAGCATATAGTGTATATGTATACTTATTTTGTCATCTAGATTGTAGTTGATGATTTTTGAGGGTCATGTAGGAAAATTGGATCTTGGTGTGTATGGCCAATTTTCATTAATGACCCAAATGATGTAAGATGATGATTTACGATGTTTATTGATTGTTAAATTTTATGAATGAATGATGTATTTCACAATTAATGGCATGCCATGAAGTTTATGTAAAAATGGTTTGAATCCTATGCATTAAATGAATGAGAATTGATCTTGATGTGTAAAAACCATTAGATGAACTTATAAATACATGATGGAGTGTATCTAATGCATTAGGATAGGTTAGAATGGTAGAAAACAAAATTTGATATGCTAAGTTATGCGAAATTCATGTTTCTTTATATGTTCTGCAGAACTCGCTCAAGCGAGTGGAAATCTCGCTCAAGCGAGATCCTCCTGTAACAGTGGGGTGGCCTTTGGCCCAAATTCGCTCAGGCGAGTGATGATCTCGCTCAAGCGAGATCTACTTGGAATCAGAGGTTTAGCTACTGGAGTTATTTCGCTCAGGCGGGTTGGGTCTCGCCCGAGCGAGAGCTAGTGGAAGAGCTACTGGACCATTTTCGCTCAAGCGAAATGGTCAGTGCATGGAGGTTCGCTCAAGTAAGCAAGGGAAAAATGGATATTGGATGATTTTCGCCTAGGCAAGCCTAGCCTCGCTTGAGCGAAAATCAAACAGTAAGGTGCCTGATGCTTCTGGAGTAATCTCGCTCAAGCGAGGTGGAGCTCGCTCAAGCGAGATTGACCCTTGATGCTGATTTTTTCCCTTTCGCTCAAGTGTGATTCTTGACTCGCCCAAGCGTGACCACGCGAACTCGCTTAAGCGAGTGTGGTACTCGCTTGAGCGAATGGTACCTGTTTGCTTTCAATGTTCTTGCTTTAATGATTTCAATTTTACTTTGCATCAAATCTTCTTCTTGCATCATCTTACAAGTACAGTTAACATATTATGAACCTTTAAATCTCTAGAAATCCATCCTCTTTAAATCCAATCATACAACATCAATTTAATTAATTCTTCCGCTGTTCTTAATTGAAAATTTTCTCATAAATCATTTTTAATTCACCTTCTCATATCTCCATATATGAGAGAGGTTTTTTATAGGTCCAGGGTGTTGAATCAAAGCTTCACTACTTTATTTCCTTGTCTAATAATGATTTATAAAAGGTGAAAATTTACCCCAATTTTTGGGGCCTCACAAGGAGGGCACACCACATTTAGGGTTTTAGAGAGGAAGAAGAAGATGAAGAGGGCATGAGGAAAAAAAAGAGGAAAATGTATTGCCTCCAAGGAAATGAAAACTAACGTGAATAAGGAGAAGAGAGAAGAGTTTTGTGTTTTAATTTTAAACCCCCTTCATTAAAATTTTACCGTTTCATGATAAACAGGATCTCCGTTCGGGCTCAATACTTAATCCAAAAATTATTCCGAATATATATTCGGATCCCCAATAATATTCTTAACAGCCCTGACCAACGGCATCTCAATCGGAGATACTTGGTCCGACACCCATATTTTAATCGGGTATAATTTCATCTCATTAAGTCCCAATAAATTATAAATATCCATAATAAATCCTAATTTAATTATTTCTAAATTTTTGGGACATGTATCAACCCATATATAGTTATTTACCACTTATCCCTCTCAATTAATTATTTTTATAAATTTTGGGATGTTACACTTCTTTTGTAGCCTCAGAACTTGTATGTTATATTATCCCATTAGTTGCCCCTTTTGAGCTTGATACAGATTTATTATTTCTATTTTCATGAAACCTCTTTGCTTAATTAATTTGCATAATTCTTGTAGAAGAAGCAAAAGAATAACAGCTGTATGAAAAGGCTAAGGCTAAATAAAAAAATATATGCAAATATTTATATAAAAATTTTTAGTTTGGGGTTCTAAAAAAGAGAAAGAAAAGAAAGGAAAAGAAAAATGATGATAGTGAGAAATACAACAAAGGAGTTGTGAATTATACTCCTAAGAATTTCAAAATGTGCAAGAAATGTTTGTCTGTTTGTTTTAAAACTTGTTTTTCTCAAGAATTGTTAAGCCCTTTGTATTTTCCCTTTTCTTGATTTCCATACCTACATGTTGAACCTTTGGCCATATTACAACCATTAAAAGACCTTTAGAACATGATATGTTTTTCTTGATAACTGTGGAGTTTATAGTCAATTGCCAAGCCTATGATAGTGTTTAAAGTGTAATGCTTTGAGCGATTTTTATACACAAACTTAAACACCAAAAGGGAAAGTAAGAAGAGTGCAGCCTTAGTCCAATATTAGTGAAATATGGATTGATCAATTGCTTGGATTTTGCCTTGGCATTTTTAGTAATCATCTAAAAGAGAAACATAATAATAATCTGATTTTGCTTGGGTTCCTTGATTTTATGTTGATTCTTTTTTTTATTTTTCCATCTTGTGAATATAGTGATTGCTTGGGGACAAGCAAATGTTCTAGTTTGTGGTATTTTAATAAGTCTTTAGTTTACATTATTTTAGGACCTTTTTATGCTTTGTTTTTGGTTAGTTTAGACTTGGTTTTCCCTTAATTCCCTAGGTTTTCAATTTCTTTCCACATATGATACTTTTTTATTTTTATTTTGTAGGATTTGTAATGATTTAGGTTGAATTGCACACAAAATGGAGGCACATAAGAGGCATTTGGAATAAATGGAAGGAATTCAAACCAAGAATGCATCATCATGACTCAAATTCTCCTTGGGAGATCTTGAGAAAGCATTCCTAGACCAGAACACAGTGAAAAAAACATTTTAGAGACACTTTTGAGGTTCCACAGGCCGTGGGAAATTCCCACAAGCCGAGGACCTCTCAGTTTTGGCATAAATAAGGGGCAAGTCCAATCCACAGGCTGTGGAAGGAATCCACATTTCCACAAGCCATGGATCCCTTCCTGTACATGGCACGCTTCGAATTATTGGCACTCTTGCATTAAGTCTCGATCCACAAGCCGTGGATCGAGTGCGAAAGCCTAAAATTTTTTATTTTAGGTCCATTTGAAAGGGGGAAAATGGGGTTTAGGGAGTTTTGAAGGAGATGGATGGAGAGACAGTTTTGGCATGAAATTAAGAAGACTTTCAAGAGATATCAACAACATTTTAGAGTTTCGGCATAAAATTTAGAAGATCTAGTAAGAGCTTCTTTTCTATTTTTGTGAACCCTTATTTTTTGTTTTGGGGATTCTTGAAATGTTGGGATTCAAATTTATGCTTTGTGGTACTGAATCCTCTTTCATGAGGAACTAAATTCCATTCTTGGGATTAGTGGGTAGTATGTTTTTGTATCAAACTTTAATGATTTGAATTTCTCAGTTATGAATGTTTTGGTTTCTATTCTATTTCATGAGTACTTAATGCTTCTAATGACTTAGAGATAAGCGTAGATGAATTTAAATAATATGGGTAATCGAGAGATTGACATATCATTTGAAATGCATGAAATTAAACCTAAGGTTCTGGAATCATTTGAGGACTAATTAGGTTTTCATAATGCCTAATGGATTCAATTTACAAATTGAACACGGTTCTTTGGCAATTGAGTACGTTAGTTAGAATTTGAGAGGAGACTACTAATAATTTAGGAAAACCCACCTTAGAAATAGAACTTTATAATTGGGAAAAGATCTCATTAAAATTGGTACATGGCATATGAACCCATTAATTTCCAAGAGCTCTTTTTAGCTTAATATTATGTTTTCTTTCATTGAATTAAGTATTGCCTGGATAATTAAATCACTATAAATCGGTACTTGGGCACAATCTCTGTGGTATGACAATCTTTTATATTACACGATACCCCGTGCACTTACGGAGTAGTTATCAACTCCTAGCGGCTAATTCCATCCAAGAGGTCAAGTACCCGACCTAACTCTCCAATGTAGTCATGGTAAAGAAAGCAAACGACATGGTAAACCCTAAACCCTAAACCTTAAAACTTAAAGACCTTTACCCTTTACATAGTATTGATCATTTGGTAGATGGTACTTCAGGATATATGGTCTTAGCTTCATGGATGGATATTTCGGGTACAATTAAATACGAATGGACTTGAGAGACAAAGAAAAGACCACCTTCATTATAGAAAGAGAAAAGTATTGCTATCGGGTAATGCCCTTTGGACTAAAGAATGCTAGCGCCACATACCAACAATTAGTGGATAAAATCTTTGCTAATCAGATTGGTAGGAACATGGAAGTACATGTAGATGACATGGTAGTAAAAACAAAGACACAAAAGATCACACCAAAGACCTAGAAGAGACATTTGTTGAGCTAAGAGGACATAACATGCACCTCAACCTGGATAAATTCTCTTTTGGAGTCCAAGGCAGCAAATTCCTAGGATATATGTTGACTCATAGAGGCATATAAGCCAACCTATTGTTGAGCCATCCTGAAGATGTGAAGTCCATAAAACATTAAGGAAGTACAACACCTCACTGGGAGAATCATGGCTTTGTCCTAACTCCTATCTAAATTTACAGAAAGGTTATGCCCTTCTACTGAGTGCTAAAAAAGTTAGACACTTTCCAATGGACTAAAAAGTATGAAAAAACTTTTGAAAATCTAAAAGCATGTTCAACTTCCCCCTAAGCCTGAGAAGGCCAGTCCCGGGTGTAGAGCTCATTCTTTATCTCTCAATCAGAAAGAATGCTGACAATGTAGCATTAATACAAGAAGAAGGGGAAATCCAACGACTAGTGTATTTCACTAGCAAAACCTTGTAGGGTGCTAAGACAAGACACCAAATAGTAGAAAAGTTCGTGTATAGCCTTGTGGTCGCCGCCCAGAAGTTAAAACCCTACTTTCACAGCCACCAAATCATTGTCAGGACTGATCAACCCATCAGCAAAATTCAGCAAAAGCCCAGACTAGATGGAAGAGTGGTCACGTGGGCCGTAGAGCTCTTTGAGTATGGAATTTGGTATAAACCTAAAGGATCCATCAAAGCATAATTTTTAGTAGACTTTATAGCTGAATAAGGGGATGATAGGGAAGAATATGACACAGAACACGCCTTGTGGACCCTTTCAGTCGACGGGTCATTGGATGAGAAAGGAAGCGGAGTAGATACTTGAATCACCAACTGGCATAGCCATGAAAGAATCATTGAGATTCTTATTCAAAGTAAGTAACAACCAAGCAGAGTATGAGGCACTCATGACCAGGTTACGGATGGCCTTGGGACCCAATACATATAAGTGAAAATCGACTCATAGTTAGTCACCCGACAAGTTGAGGGAGCTTACCATGCAAAATACCCTATCTTGGCCAAATATCTTTCCCAAGTCAAGGTACTAGCAACCAGGTTCAAATTGTTCAAAATCGTACATGTCTCAAAAAATGAAAGAGCGGATCTACTATCCAAACCTACAAGCATCAAGAAAGCTGGGAATTTGAAGACACTCATACAGATAACACTCGATGAACCTACCATCATGAACAAAGAACAAGTGAACGAGATCATCGTCATACCCTAGGTGAAAACATGGATGACCCCAATAATGTATTTTTAGTTGAATGAGCTCTACTAACCGATCCTTCTAAGGCTAAGAAGGTACAGACATACTCAGCAAATTACACCCTAATAGAATGACAACTTTACAAAAGGGGATTCACACTAGCACTCCTCAAATTCCTCAACGAACAACAAGTAGAGTATATAATGTAGTAACTCCATTTAAGAATCTACGGACACCATAGAGGAGTACGACCCCTAACTGCCAAAATTCTCCGGGCAAAATATTTCTCGCTTACTTTATGCTCAGATTGCTCTAACTTTATCAAAAGGTGCAAATCTGGTCAAAGAAATGCTAACAGAATACACAACCACCCTAAGCCATTGCATGAAATTCTTTCCCCTTGGCCCTTCAACACGTTGATGCGAATTCATTAGAAATGAATTCGATGGTAAGCGCACCAATCGTTAAACTGTAGAATATTTGTATCATCCTACGTGGATTGAGTTAACTACCTCAACCTAGGACCAATACTATCTGAACCAAATAGAAATTCTTGCAACACACTTTATTTTAACTTTTTGTTACATCCTGATTTCTATGAAATTTTAGCTAAGGCACAATAACAAACAGAAAATGTAAGAGAAATTAAGGTAATTAACAGTTATGGAAGTAGGTTGGAATCAACTTCAGCATACAATATTAATTAATATCATAAGAACAAAGCTTAAACCTCAGTTAACTCATGTAAAACTTCTTACAGATGGATAGTCCTTAATTCCTTAGGTAATTATCACTATTCCATTACCTATAAACCTCAATTCCTTAGGTGTTTACATGCATTAAAATCAATTGCAAAAATAAGAGTGGGCCTTAATTATTCACCTAATGTCTTAGGCTTGAATTAATTAGGAGGCAATTTTTATACTTGAAGCCTCTATCATGATTTCTCTATGAAGAAAACCTCTAAATAGGCTTTGAATTTTCCAATCCAGAAGATGATGCTCACAAAATGCCTTGCTCTGACATGAATTAATAGAGATTCAGCTTCAATCAATATAAATTAACCTCTATAGTAGCTTCAACAAATTCCAACCATGGAGATCTAGTTACACATGGTGGAGGAGAAGATGAGAACAAATAAAGGAGACATGGTTAAGAGTATAGAGAATTTAGAGGGATAAAATCTGAAGTGAGAGAGTGAAATCTAAATTATGAAGCTTATGTGTTTAATTATACTACAAGTTAGCTATAAATACTAACTAAGTTTTAACTATCAACTACCTAATTAAATAACTTATGAAAATGTCCTTTAAGGACTTACACATAAATTAGAAAACTTAACTAATGAACAAGCCAATCGTTACAACATACTTGAATATTGACTCATTTCCCTCACGCATGTACGTAGCAACTCTAGTGGGTGTTGGGCTACATGGTTTTATACGTGCCTTGGTCAGTGGCTGAGTGTAAATACGGTAGTGACCAGCGTGGAGCTGTGGGATACTAGACCTGACCTAATGGTGAGTGTAGGAATAAGCATATCATGAATATGGAAGTGCTAGCTCCTTGGTCTAGGTCTGGTATCATGGCAAAAATATGCATAAGTAGAGCATGGGCTAGGCGTAAGCATGCCCAGCCTAAAAATCTTTCATTACTTGACACAATCCCAGTGTCTGCTAACGCTAGAGAGAGTAGCCATACGTGGGTCCTTGATTCATTCTGAATTCCAACGTTGTCCTTGGGCATAAGAGTGATGTGATTACGTTGGTTCCCTAGACTTTGCACCTGATTCTCCTAACTCGTTAGTGTAGCTTTACATTATGGATTGTATGCATGTGTGAATCTTAAGTCCCTCTGGTATATGAGTGTGAGTCCTAAGTGTGTGGTCAACGTTAGAACATTGACTCTTTAGAATGGGGTCTGATTCTCCACTTGCGTCAACGTAGGCAAACACTCATGATTGTTGCTACGCGTGGCTCTTAAATTCCTATTTTCATTACCACATGAGTGTGGGCATGGGTTGTTGGACCTAGAAAATGTGTTGGGCTTCTTTACTAGTAAGCGCACTAATTTATCATTGCAGTTTTCGAAATAGATATCGTTCCCACAAGGATTGAATGTTTTCAGTGTGAAACAATAATTCTTATTTACTATGATAAATGTATCAAAACTTATTAACAAAACAATGATGTATACACAATTTGTACAATATTCACAGATTTAGAGATTGATTTATACATTGGGTGAAATATTATAAATTCTAAATTTACTAGAAATAACTTTGAGTAGTATTTCAAAATAAATCCAATACTTGACATTGAAAACACAGATTAACAAACTATGCTAGAATTAGGGTCCCCGCACTAAAACATAATGAAATAATCATAGACATGCATATTTAATCATCAAGTTCATGTCATTGCAGCTTAAAATCATTATGCCCGATTCCTCATGATATAAATTCTAAATATTTACCGTAAAGTCTGATCCCTCAGATGATTTCTCAGTAAAAACTTGCTTTAAGTCCTAGCCTTAACACAACAATAATTACTAACTCTATCCTTAGTAATTGGTATATTAAGGGTATTTCAACTTTTACTTTCATTAAAGTAGTTTAACACGCATGAAAATCATTCTCCCATTTGAAGTTCATACTAATAAAAGATTGAAATACTAACATGGTACTTGAATCATAAACATACAGAGGTCATAATTACAACATCATATTCATATATAGGTTCACCAATTCCAACATAAACAAATTAGTTACTCATGATGAAAGTAGAAACACAACTTACAATTGATGACATCACAAGCACTTGATCACACTTCACAATACGGAAAGAGCACATTACAACACAACACTCTCAAGTATATAGAAACTACACTAGAATTCTAACTCAAAAAAGACACTCTAAATTTGAGTGAGTGAAGAGAAAAATAAAGAAGGGATGGGATGCCTAGAATGGTGGAGAATAGCCCTATTTATAGTGCTGAGCAAAAGTCCTGATGCTATGCGTCCGGCTGACGCTACGCGTCAGACCTCTGACTCAGCCTCCATTAATTTGCATAATTTTTTGCCATGATTAACTATAATTAATACAATTAATGCCCAGACATGTTTCCCAATTGTCCTCCATTGCATTTGTCCATTTGCTGATAGTGGATTGGCCAAAAATGGCCACTTTGCTGAGTGCAAGGCCACTTGGAAGTGGATTCCACGTAGCTTCTGACGCTATGCGTGGGTCTGACGCATAGCGTCAGCACCAAAACCTTGACGCTATGCGTGGGGTTGATGCTACGCGTCAGCCTTTCAACTTTGTTTTTTCACTTCAATTCTTCCTCTTTTCACTTCAATTCTTCCTCTTTTCACTACAAAAATACAGAAAATGGGTCATAGTAGCTGAGTTTTAATAATTTTCATTTATTTCAAATAAAACCTAAATTTATTAAAATTTAAACTAATTTTTATTATTTTTAACACACTTTTAATTATAAAAATAATAGTAATTTTGAGGACTAACAAATACCCCCAACTTAGGAAATTGCTCGCCCTCGAGCAACACAAACTAAAACTAAAACAACCTTTTTTGAAATCAATTTTTTTTTTTTAAAGTTTGAAAATTTACAACCACATAAAGTAATTTACAATTTACCATTTGGAATGATCAAAAATGGATATCTTGTGCAAAAGAGGCTTGAAGATAAAATTAATACAATGTTATATCAATAAATCAAGCTTATTTCAAGGCTTACCTCACAAGTGTTTATCTCTGTACAAAGGTAATTTGTTAGCTTAATCGATCATAAAATCAAAACAAATTTAATTTTGATTTTCATCTTATCAATTGTCAATCATACAGAATCAAACAAGAGTCACAAGGTCTTTTCAAGGGTTGTAATGAGGCTTGGTTACAAGAAATTATGGTTTTTCTTGGAATTCAAACACCTAAAATTATAAAAGAGCATTTCATAATTTAGGGTGTCTTTCTTTAACCCAAAATCTCACTTCCCCTTTGTGGTAAATACCCCCAACTTAATCCTTTTCATTATTTCTTTTCTTTGATTTTACACATATATTTCTTTTCATTTTTATTTTTCATTTTTCATATACATGCATCACTGATAATGTGAAAAGGCTAAGTTTAATTTTCACTCCCTATTTTGTAAGAACACTCAAAATATATTTTCTCTCTTTTTTTAAATGCTTTTTTATTAAATCAGATAAAGGGAATGGTTAAAAATATTTATGAGCTAGGGGTGCCAAAGAAATTATTTGAGGGTCAAAATGGCTATCAAAGGATAAATGCATTTTTCCATGGTAAGCTTTTTGGCTTTAAGTTCTTGTGTTTACCAAAAATGTGCCTTGATCATGCTCTTGGATCTTCTGTATAACAATACAAATCAAAGAATCAAGCAAAACTAATTTAAAACAAATTATGTCGAAACCCTCAAGTGTTTAAAGATCTCTCAGCTCACTAGGTTTTCGAAATTAGCTTGATTATTAAAAAGAACATTGTAATTGGTTTTATCAAAATGCCTTATTTACAAAAGAATCGATTATTAATGATTGAAAAATAACTTCAAGCGTGTTGAATTTTCAATTCAAAAATTTAATCATTTTATTTTATTAAAAACACTTATTTGTGATTTTTATTTTCAAGAAAGAAAATAATTATAAAATCACACCACACAGAATCAAATCACAGTAATATATAATCCAAACCAAAGTATCAAAATACCCAAGTAAATATCAAACTAAATGTAAAAGCAGTAATAGAAATGCATATAATAAACATGGCCCTCAGTCATCATCCTCCATATGCTCATCATTACCACCCTCCTCATCGGCATTACCCTCCTCATCTGCAGTGTCAGCCTGAGCTCCAGAAGGTCCACTGCCTTAGGCTATGTAGGCTGGTCACCAGGCCAAGCTACATAAGCTGCAAAGTCGTCTGGTGTCATAAATGGTGCACCCTCTCCTTGTATCATGTACTGATAAAATGAATCATGTAAGTGAACATAGGCTCGGTGAGAAGCAGCCATCATCTGCATCATATGCTGATGCTTCACACTAATCCTAGCAAAACCCTCTGTAATAGCATCTGTTGATGTTGGCTGTGGTGGTCTCCTCCTCCTCGGTCTAGGCTGAGCCTCCTGCTCAAGAGGTGGAAGCTCGCACTGCTGAATAAAATAATCTCTATTCACTAACACCTTAGGGACTCTGCCTGAAGAATTAGTAAACTCAAGTGATGGCAGCTTCACCCCTTGCCTTCTCAGTAAGGTAGAAATAATCAGTGGAAAAGGTATAGGGTGATTCACTTTATACCCAAGGGCATATAAGTGAATCTACTTGGATATGAGCTTAGCTATATCAATGGTGTGGCCCTAAAGAATAGAGTAGAGCAGGTAGTATTGATCAACTGGTAGTGAAGAGAGATGGAAGACTGGAGTGATGTTATGAAGCATCAAATACATCCATGCCTGAGCTAGAGCGATCATCTGGGTCTTCAAAAGGTTTGATGGAGATATGTTAACCTTACTCAAGTTAAAGAAGATATTATCCTTGCTCAAGAAGTGAGCAACCTAATCTAGAAAGTATCCTAAATCACCATCCTCAGTAGCAATCTTGTTTCTGTTCTCCATCCAGAAACAAGTGTCGCTCTCGGGGGTAGGCTCCCAAGGATTACCCAGTAGTATACCAATGGTATCCCGATCGTAAGTAATGTGCCGACCCCTCACAAAACTAGTCCTCTACTGTCCAATGTTTGGCAAGTCCTGGCGTGTCCTAAAAGCATTCGTATAAAACTCCATAACTAAGATAGGGTCTCCCTCAGTAGGTAGGGAAAACAGTGTACCCTACCTTCTCCTCTGTATCTCTCCCATGAGCTTAGGATAATCAACCACTCCCAAGTTTAAGACTCTCTCCCATATAAGCCTCTGTCTGTCAATCTAGTGGAACCTAGCCTATTTTGCATATGTCCTGTACCTAGTAGGATCACGGGGTCCAAGATGCTCCTACTCATGAAAATCAGGGTCCTCGGAGGTGGTATCAGTGTCAGTGGTCCTTCTTCTTTTGGGACTAGTGGTAGGAATGGATTTCTTTGAAGCCATCTGCAAGAGAAAATAATTTTATTTAAATAAACACTCATAAAAGGAAACACTTCAAGCATGCAAAATAACACAAATCATGCATCACACAATATTTTTGGTTTTTAGATAATTAAATATACAAAAAATTAAAATTATTTTTAATTTTATAAAATGGAATAATTCACACCACAAATGAAACATGCATTTTTTTATTTTTATATATATAAATTTAAACAAAATTATATTTTACAATTTTATATAACAAACAATACAAAACAAGAAATATTTTTGATTTTTAAGAAAAACAAACAAACAAAAATTAGAAAAAACAATTTTTTTCAATTTTTTAAATTTCAAAAATTACAAATAGAAAAACAAGCAAAATATAAAAAATAAGAAAAACAAAAACAGGGGCCTGATGCTACGCGTGGATGGGACGCTACACGTCAGCCTGTTCTGCCCATGCTATGCGTCAGAGGGACGTTGCGCGTGGGCTTTGTTCTTCCCACGCTACGCGTTAGTGGGACGCTACGCGTGGGCTCACAGGTTTTGAAACTACAAAATGAGGGTTGCACAGCAGCAACCCCTCAATCACACATTCAAAGAAAAACATCATTCAAAAACAACAACAATCCCAATGGTTGTCTAATCCTAACCCTAACCACATGCTTTCTAGAAGTTAAAAATACAAATTGAAAGAGGAAAGGGAATGAGAAAACCTACCTGGAATCCTTTGAAGAAGAAGAGAGGGAATATGGAATTTTGAGAAAATTAGGATTAGAGGATTTTAGGGTTTGGAGGCAGAGAGGGAAAGTTCAGGTTTTAAAAAAAAAATCAAATGGGCCTCTTTGTTTCTGGATTTAGTTTTTTAAAAAAACTGAACACAGGCGCTGACGCAACGCGTGTCTGGGATGCTACGTGTTAGGGTGAAAATTTTTATCTCACGCTACGCGTCAGTAGGACGCTACACGTGGGATTCTAATTTTCATTTTTTAAATTTTTAATTTCAAAACCCTTTTTCTTGTAATTTTAAAACCCTTTTATTTTCAAAAACTAAATTTTAAATCAAATTCAGTAAAAACACTTTTTTATTAAATAGAAATTAACACAAATGAATAATGGGTTTCCTCCCATTGAGCGCTTGATTTACTGTCTCTAGCTTGATATCTTGCATATCACAGATCAGTTAGATAACAGATGGTGGTGAGTCTGTTGATTTCACCACCCAGATATAGTTTCAATCTTTGGCCATTGACCATCCAACTTCTTTTGGAAGTTGGATCTTCAATCTCTACTACTCCATATGGTTTAACTTCCTTAATCACAAATGGGGCTGACCACTTAGATTTCTATTTACCAGGAAACAATCTTAATCTTAAATTAAACAATAAAACTTGCTGACCTGATGTGAAGTGTCTTTTCATTAATTTCATGTCATGGTAAGCTTTCACCTTATTCTTGTAGCATCTGGATGACTCATAAGCATTGATCCTCATTTCCTCTAACTCAAGTAACTGCAATTTTCTTTTGTCAGCTACTACATTTAGATCAAAGTTGAGGAATTTTAAAGCCCAATATGCCTTATGTTCCATTTCCACTAGAAGATAACAAGCTTTTCCATAAACCATCTAAAAAGGGGAAAGGCCAATGGGGGTTTTGAATGCAGTTCTGTATGCCCAGAGTGCATCATCAAGCTTTTGTGACCAATCCTTTCTAGAAGAAGACACAGTCTTTTCCAAAATTCTTTTTATTTCATGATTTGAAATCTCAGCCTATCCATTGGTTTATGGATGATATGCTACGGCCATCTTATGTCTCACTCCATAATGTTGTAACACCTTCTAAAGAACTTTGTTACAGAAGTGTGATCCTCTATCACTGATCAAAGTTCTTGGTGTTCCAAACGTGCAAAAAATGTTTTTCTTCAAGAAATTCACTACAGTTTTGGTGTCAGCATTAGGTGAAGCGATTGCTTCCACCTATTTCAAAACATAATCAACTGCCAAAAGGATATATTGATTGAATTAAGAATAAGGGAAAGGTCCCATGAAATCAATACCCCAACAATCAAATACCTTAACCTCCTAAATGTTTGTGAAAGGCATTTCTTGCCTCCTATTGACATTACTTGTTCTTTGGCAGTTATCACAAGCTTGCACAAATGAGTAAGAATCCTTAAAAATAAAGGGCAAATACAAACCTAATTGGAGAATTTTTATAGCGGTCCTCTCACCATTAAAATGTCCTCCATAAGGTGATTTGTGGCAATGCCACAACATATCTTTCATTTCCCAATTGGGCACACAACGACATAGCAAATTATCCACACCAATTTTGAATAAATGAGGGTCATCCCAAACAAAATATTTTGTATCTTTGAAAAAACAAAATTTTTACTGCCAAGTTAAATCATTTGGAAGATTTCATGCTACTTTAAAATTGGCCATATCAGCAAACCATGGCCGCTTTGTTATTTCAAAAAGTTTTTCATCAGGAAATTCCACTAAAATTTCTTTTTCTTTGGCAATGACCTCATTATTCATCAATCTAGAAAGATGGTCAGCAACCAAATTTTCACTACCCTTCTTATCTTTATTTCAAGATCATATTCCTATAGGAGCAAAATCCATTAGATTAACTGAGGTTTAGAGTTAGTTTTGATCAAAAGATATTTGATGGCTGCGTGATCAGCATAAACAATTATTTTTGAGCCAATCAAATATGATCTAAATTTTTCTAAGGCATACACTATAGCTAGTAACTCTTTTTCAATAGTTGCATAATTTATTTGATTTTCATTCAACACTTTACTAGCATAGTGTATAACTCTAAAAATCTTTTCATATCTTTGACCTAACACGGCTCCAACAGCATAATCACTTACATCGCACATAAGTTCAAAGGGTAAATTCCAGTTAGGAGCAACAATCACAGGGGTAGAAACCAATTTTTCCTTTAAGGAATTAAAAGCTTTTAAAACATGCTTCATCAAATTTGAACTCAACATTTTTGTTTAGAAGGTTTGTCAAAGGTTTGGCAATTTTTGAAAAGTCTTGAATAAACCTTCTATAAAATCCAGCATGTCCTAAGAAACTTCTAATACCTTTCATATTTACAGGGGGTGAGAGTTTAGAGATCACCTTAACTTTGGCTTGGTCAACCTCAATTCCTTTTGCAGAAATTTTGTGACCAAGTACAATACCTTCTCTAACCATGAAGTGACACTTCTCCCAATTCTGTACCAAATTTGTTTCAATACACCATTTCAGTACGGTGTCTAGATTGGATAGACATGACTCAAATGAATTCCTGAAAACTGAGAAATCATCCATGAATATTTCAATGCTCTTTTTAATTAAATTTACAAAAATAGCAAACATGCATCTTTGAAAAGTAGCAGGTGCATTACACAATCTGAATGACATCTTTCTATAAGCAAAAATACCAAAAGAACATGTAAAAACAGTCTTTTCCTGGTCAAGAAGGTCAATAACAATCTGATTATATCCAGAATATCCGTCAAGAAAACAATAGTAAGCATGTCTAGATAGTCTTTCAAGCATTTGATCCATAAAGGGAAGTGGAAAATGGTCTTTTCTTATTACTTGATTAATTTTTCTACAATCAATACACATTCTCCAACTTGTGACAGTTCGTCTTGGGATTAATTCATTTTTATCATTCACAATTACTGTCATTCCTCCCTTTTTTGGAATAACTTGAACAGGACTTACCCATGCACTACTAGAAATTGGATAGATGATACCTGTTTTCAGCAATTTCAGAACCTCCTTTTTGGTTACCTTTTTCATGGTTGGATTGAGATGCCTTTGAGGTTGAGCTACAAGCTTAAAATCATCCTCTAACAAAATTTTATGCATGCAGTATGATGGGCTTATACCTTTTAGATCTTCGAGTGTCCATCCAATTGCTTCTTGATTTCTTTTTAGCACTTCTACCAGTTTTTCTTCTTCTGTTTTAGTTAACAAATTACAAATGATAACTGGTTTAAGATTACCTTCCTTCAAAAAGATGTACTTTAGGTTGGAAGGTAGCACTTTAAGTTTAGGTCTCTAGATTTCTTCAACAGGTGCTTCTTGGGTTTATTTAATTTTTCTTGATTCAAGAGAAATTTCTTTCCCTCATTCAAGTTCTTTTAAACACTTGTCCATCTGTCTTTCCTCTTCCTCATTCAAACACTCAATAGAGTCAATCAATAACTTATTGAGAGAGTCAGAAATAGACATACCTTTGGATACGGAGAGGCAAACTTCATCTAGGACATCCACTTTAAAACAATCTTGTTTTGAGTTAGAATATTTCATGGCTTTAAAGACATCAAAATTTACCTCTTCATCATGTACTCTGACTGCGAGTTTACCATTGTCTACATTAATCAATACTCTAGCAGTCTTCATGAATGGTCTTCGAAGAATCAGGGGAACTTCAGTATCTTCTTCCATGCCTAAAACCATAAAATCTACGGGGAAGTAGAACTTGTCAACTTTCACAAGTACATCTTCCACACTTGCATAGGGTTTCTTGATTAATCTATCAGCCAATTACAGAGTCATTTTTGTTCTTTGAGGATCTAGATCACCAATGCGCTTCATCATACTTAGGGGCATTAAATTGATGCTTGCCCCCAAATCTAATAAAGCCTTCCCAATATTTACACCTCCAATTGAGACGGGAATGGTGAAACTTCTAGGGTCTTTTGACTTTTCCGGCATGTTGTATTGCAAAATAGCACTACAGCTTGCTTCAAGTTCAACTATCTGTTCATTGTACCTCTTTTTCTTAGTGAGCAGTTATTTCATAAACTTGGCATAAGTTGGCATTTGTTCCAATGCCTCAAAAAATGGAATGTTTATATGTAACTGCTTAAAAATTTCAAGGAATCTTTTATACTCTTTTTCCTATCCTTTCTTGATGGTACATGAGGATAAGGTGAATCCTTGATAGGAGGAGTCTAACCCAAATACTGATTTTTTTGTTATTTATTTTTTTGATTTTTTTATTTTCTTTTCTATCATCTTTTTTTTTATTTCATTGTTGTCTATTTCTTCACTTTCTTCTTTTTCACTTTCTTTTCTTCTTTGTCATTTTTGTCTTTTTCCTCTTCTTTTTCACTTTCTTTACAATCACTTCCAACAACTTTACCACTTCTTGTGAAAATAGCCTTATATTGTTCTCTTGGATTTTGAGTGTTTGTAGAAAAACCAGAACTTTTCATGTCAGCTACTTCCTTTGCTAGTTGTCCCAATTGCACATCCAATGCTTTACGTGGGGCTTCATTAGTTTGCATGTATTGTAGAAGTTGTTGGATAGATTCCTCTATCCTTGTCAGCCTTAATGCCTAATCAGATTATGGTTGTTGTTTGAATTGATTGTTAGGAGGTCTGTTGGAAGGTCCAGCATCTTGTCTCCAACCTAAGTTCTGATTCTGCCATCTGTGTGGGTAATTGTTAGCCAAAAGATTACTAAGATTAAAAGGTAAATTACCTACAGGTATCCTTTGGTGGAGCAGAAAATTGGCTTGTTCTTGTTTATTTCCATCAGGTGCATAGTAACCACATGGTTGTTCACCCATGTAATGCACACATTGTTTTAATTGAGTAGGGAGTGCTGATGACACTTGAGCAATTTGTAATTTCTCTAGTTGTTTGCTCATTGCTTGTATTTGTTTTGTCAACAATTTTTGTTCAGCTAAAACTACATCATTTACCCCCAATTCAAGCATATCTGGCTTCCTTGTTACATTACCTCTTTCATGTTTTGCTTGTCGATCAATTATGGACATGGATTCCATTATGGCAATTGCCTCTTCAATAATTTTGTTCATTAATGAACCACCTACACATGCATCTAACATCATCTTGAACTGAGGCAATAAACCATGATAAAAAATTATTACCTTTCCAGCATCATCCAAATTATGGTTTGGACATTTTCTAAGAAGTGCTCTGAATCGTTCCCATGCTTCACCAAGTGATTCATCATGATTTTGTGAAAAAGAATGAATGGCTGTGATGGCTTCAAAATATTTAGCGGGAGAATAAAATCTTTCTAAAAATTTTCTCTCAATATAGGACTAGTTTGCAAAACTACCGGGTGGATAAGATTTAAACCATTGTTTTGCTTGCCCAACCAAAGAAAAAGGAAATAATCTCATGTAAACAGATTCTTCTTGGTTGGATTCAAAACCAATTATGTTGTATAATTCATAAAAAATAGTTAAGTGTTCATACGGTTCTTCATGATTTAGGCCAGCAAATTGATTGTTTTGAATTATATTTAATGTGGCAGGTTTAATTTCCACCATAGCGACGGGTCCTTGGAACATCCATGATACATGGGGTGGTCCATTGATAGCAGCAAACTGTCTCAGTGTTCTTCTTTGTTCAGCCATACTAGAATTCTTAAAATTTTCAAAAGAAGATAAAGTTGAAGAAGAAGTAGTTTGTTTTTTAGATTGTAAAGATTTGAGTCTTTTTACAAACTTTTCAATCTCAGGATCAAAGAAGATTCTCCCTGTAGAAGATTGAGTTTCCATAAACAAACTATGCAAAAAAAGTTAGTGTAACTATAATTATTGAAGAAAAAGTAAATAAATGAAGGTATAAGTAAAATTGAAAATTTACCTAAGGTAAAAAGTAAGAAAAATATTTACCATGGTAATTAAAAATTTACTATTTTACTGAATCAATTCAATCCCCGGTGACGGCGCCAAAAAACTTGTTGGACCCAGAAAATGTGTTGGGCTTCTTTATTGGCAAGCGCACCAATTTATCATTGCAGTTTTCAAAATAGATATCATGCCCACAAGGATTGAATGTTTTCAATGTGAAACAGTAATTCTTGTTTACTATGATAAATGTATTAAAACTTATTAACAAAAGAATGATGTATATACAATTTGTACGATATCAACAGATTTGGAGATTGATTTATACATTGGGTGAAAGATTATAAATTCTAAATTTACTAGAAATAACTTTGAGTATATTTCAAAATAAATCCAATACTTGAGATTGAAAACACAAATTAACAAACTATATTGGAATTAGGGTCCCTGGTGCGAACACCTATTTTTGTCCGGATAAAAAAAATTTAAAAAATAATATTAAAAAATTGCATAGTGACTCATGCATAGTAACCTTCTCTATTTCTATAAATACTCAATCTCTCCTCATTTCCTACCACACTTCTCCTTTCATCAACCTTCTTCCATAATTTTTCTCAAGCAATGGCCAATAATTGCCGAAGCCAAGAGGAAAGGATAAGGGAGGGAAACCGATGTTTGGTGACTACCTTCTTGCTCCTTGTAGCATAGGTAGTAGTTTATCTTTATTGGGTATTTTATTTATGGCCGTATGTATAATAAATAATTTTAGGATTTTAAAATAGTTTAAGTTTCCATAAGAGTAAGTGATTACTCATTTGTATTCAAAACATCAAAAAAATTTTAAAAAAATAATAGAGGCCCAAAAAAATCAAATCAGAAAAAAAATGAAAATGGGCCTAAAAAAGTCCAAAAAAATTAAAATGGGCCCAAAAAATCCAAAAACAATGAAAAATATAAAAAAAGAAAAGAAAAAAAAAGAGGTTTCGGTGGTTATTGGGGTGGGACCTAGTTTAGTTGGATAATTGGAGAAAATTAGGGAAATTGACATCAAATTTGGACAAATTCGAAAGTGATGTCATTTTATGAAAAATCCAAGGCCAATTTTCCTCTATAAATATGGCATGATGCTAAGGTAAAAAGAGGAGGAAGAAGTTTTTACTTTCGAAAATTATTTTATGGAAATGTTGTTAGGAAAATGAGTGTGTCATTCTAGTATTTCTTAGTATGCGAGCTTTGTGAACCAAAATACTGTCTAAGTCTTGTAACCGGTATCTTAAACACCCTCAAATCGAGTCCAAACGAAGCCAAAAGCGAGGAAAATCTACGCAAAATTGATCTCCGGAATTCTGCTCTTGTTCTTTATTAATTGTTATTGTACTAAGGTATTTTTAATAAATACAAGAATATTTATTTATCTTTATTTGTTCATTTTTATTTTTTTTATTTTTTTATTTTTCTACACTTTTATTTTTTTATTTATTTTTCTACACTTTCATTTCTATTTATTTATCTTTCTACACTTATTTTTTCGTACTTTATATTCCTGTAGTTATTTATTTATCTATTCATTTTTCTACACTTTTATTTTTCTTTATTTATTTTTCTGCACTTTTATTTTTCTTTATTTACTTTTTTGCACTTTTATTTTTCTTTATTTACTTTTCTGCACTTTTATTTTTGTTAATTTATTTTTTCACACTTTATTTTTCTGCAATTATTAGTTTATTTATTTATTTTCTGCACTTTTAATTTTATTTATTTATTTTTCAGTCCTTTTATTTTTATGTATTTATTTTTCTACCTTTTTATTTTTATGTATTTATTTTTCTGCACTTTTATTCTTATTTATTTATTTTTCTACCCTTTTATTTTTATTTTTATTTTTATTTTCTGCACTTTCATTTTTATTTATTTATTTTCTGTACTATATTTTTTCACACTTTATTTTTCTACAATTATTTATTTATTTATTTTTCTACACTTTTATTTATTTATCTGTATCTTAACTTCCTGCACGTTATTTATTCTAATTTTTCTTCTCAATAATTTTGAAGTTATCTTTTATATAATCATTTGTCTATCATTTTATATGACTCCTTAAGTCATTTTATAGATATTTATTTATTTATTATTATAATTTTATATTTTATGTTCCTGCTCTTATCTATTTATATAACCATTTATCTTTTTTTTAAGTTTGAAATGAGATTGATTTAGATGAGACATCTTATTAATCTTATTATCTAAAAATAATTGAATAAAATTCATTTGTTAGTTTTAATTAATTAAGTATATATATTTCTTTATTTTCACATCGATGTGTTTAATTCTTATTTATTTATTTGTTTATTTATTTATTTTTTAAAACCATGTGTTTTTTCAATAAAATTAATGGATTATCTTTTAATTACTAGAAAGATAATTTAGACGAGACGTCTTATTTTTTTTATTTTATTGTCTTTTAAATCATTAGTTTGTTTAACTTCCTTTGAACTCAAAGAACGAAACTTGGGTGATGTGTCCTATTATTTAATTTTATTTTTTTGCCAGTTTATTTTTTAAAAACAAACATCCTTATTATTATTTTGTTCATATGTATATTATCTGTAAATAACATCTATCATAGTTGTATTCTTTATGAAGGATGAAATATTTAATAATCATTTTTAAAAAAAATTATACTTGATCAATTTGGGTAACCGTTTTAGGACAGACAGTGTGGGGTGCTAATACCTTCCCCATCTGTAATTCGACTCCCAGACTAAACAGAATCTCATTTTAAAAACCAGTGTCATTTAAAGGTTTTTCTGATATTTTCCTTAATAAATATTAGTGGCGACTCCCTGAACCCCTTTAGTTTTTTAGGCCCCCTAAGGGCCTTATTCCAATTCAGTTTCGTTTTCTTTTTGTTGCATTCTCCTAGTCCGCGTCATGACCCGAGACCCCGGTCGCGACAGATGGCGACTTCACTAGGGACTTTTGAGAGTCAAGCCCATTAAATTGATCTTGTATATTTTTATTGATTATTAGTTATTTCATCCTATTTATTTATTTATTTATTTATTCTGTTATTCTTGTTGTTTAATTAATTTTCTGTTTACTCTGTTTGTATTTTTCCTATTCCTTTATTGCTTTAATTTAGAATCATAGGGTAGAAGACATGTATTATTTATTTTGTCTTGTGTTTGTTCATTGTGTAGAGTGGGTAAAAATTTAAGTATGAACGCCCCCACACACATAACACTCACATTATTGTACACACTATTGAGAAGAGACCCTATACCCAGGCCCCACAAAGATATAAGTTAGGGGAGATTATTAGCGGTGTCATCTGGGGCATTTATTCCCATCTTGATTTACGTGAAAATCTCAGCCAAAGCGTGATTCTATTTATGATGCCCACACCATGTAGGAACCCCTACTGTTGTGATCAGCTCATAAATAGAATCTTAGCTTTGGTGGCCTTTTTAGAACCAAGAAGAACAACCATTGGAGAGGAATCATATTAAAAAACCTTAGAACCCATTAGATGGTCTTTTTTGAAACCTGACTTAAGACAACATGGGGCAATCACTCACTTTACTTTTTACTCATTCCTGCAAATAAATTGTCAAGTTAGTCATCATTTTATTAAAAAAATTCTTTCAAAAAAAATATAGTTTGTAAGTTGATGATCTGACTTTACATTATTTTGTTGTACAAAGGTGAAAATTAAAGTTTGATAAGTATCTACATGGAAATGGAAATTAACATGAGACTTGGTAAAGATACAATTAAAACACAAGGTTTGAGAAAATTATTACACCTCAAGGTCAGAAAGGTTGATACTCTTAAATTGCAAGCATTGGGAAAGAAGTTAAGCCTTATACAGAAGATGACTTTTGCAAGAAAATATGGGAAAGTCTTAAAGCTATTAGAGGTCTAGGTACAGACTGAGGGAATCACTGCTCTAGCACAATTTTATGATCCTCCTTTGCGATGTTTTACTTTTAAAGATTTTCAGTTAGCTCTTGCACTAGAAGAGTTTGAGCAAATACTGGGTTTACAATTGGAAAGTCAAAAACCTTATCATCGAACTGAGCATCAGGCATCTATCTTTGTAATAGCTCGCATCCTTAAGCTAGATCCTGGAGTGTTAAAAGGGGCACAATTGAACAGAAATTAAGTCCCGGGGTTTGCACAAGGATTTTTTGAGAAACAATTATACAACTTGGCGGAAATAGAAGATTGGGATGCATTCATGGATACATTGGCACTAACTATTTACGGTGTGTTTTTGTTTCCTAGCCTTGATAATTATATTGATTACAAGGAAATTGATGTTTTTCTTGCTCGAAAGCTCAGGGGAGAAAATCTAACCACCGTTATCCTAGCCGATGTATATTGCACGATGAATTTTTGCTATACTCGAAATGGGAAAAGGATTATTTATTGCTTACCTGTGTTGTATGTGTAGCTCATATCACATGTCTTTAGTCAAGTGGGCAAAGTTGAATATCCTATCTCAAATTTAAGGATGTGTTAGTTAACCAAGAAAAGCAGTCGTGAATGGGCAAGCCATTTAGCTGAGATGTCTGTGGAAAGAATTAGGTGGTACCCTCAATTGATGAAGGTAGATTGCATTATCTATTGATGCAGAATTTTCCATATGTGCCTCTTATGGGAACTCAAGGCTGTATTAACTATAATCCAGTCATTGCAAAGCGACAACTCGCTTACCCCTTGCTTCAACCACTGAAGGAAGAATTGCTAGTTCCATTCATCCATTATTTCACAAAAGAAAATGATGTGGCCATCATCAAAGATGTCATAGATGCTTGGACAAAGATTCATAAGAAAGGAAAAGAACTAGGTGTCCAAAGTCATGCCGTTAGAGAAAGCTATCACCGATGGATTCTAAATAGGGTCGCTATAATCAAGCTACCTTTCAAAGATCCTAGCATTTTTGCAAGTGATGTTTTTCCCATCCAAACTCCCCATGAGAGTAAAGAGGTCAGGAATGTGAAAGCCAAATTAGCCGCCATGGTGGATAAAAATAAAGTCTTGGAGAATGAATTGATTAAAACTCAACAATAATGTGCATCTCTAAAAAGGAAAAGTTATGAAGTTGAACATGCTTTTGAAGATGTCAACAAGAGGTGGAGAATTGAGGACGGATACACGAGGCAGCTTGACCAATGTCTTCGTGTGGCAAATGCTCAGTTGAAAACTAAAGCCAGGCAAAAGGATGTCATCATGGCCGATAAAGGAGAATTAAGGGAGATATTGGTAAAAACCAAGGAAGAAGCTCAAACTCAAAAAGATCTCATGCAAGCACAAATTAACAGGCTGGAACAACAAGTTAATGATGTCATGAACGCTTGTGAGTGAAAGATCAATATGGAAAAATGGCAAGCCATAGAGGATAAGGAAAGGTACTAAGAGATAGTGCAAGTGATGAAAAATGACGTGGCAGAAATGGATGATGTAACACCTAGGATTCTAAAACCAACGTAAAGCAAAGCAGAGCAAAAGCTCTGATACCAAAATGTAACACCTAAATCTCAATTTGAGACCGGGACCAGGAAAATTTTTCCAAGATCAGAGGGGATTCAAAGGCAAAATGAGTAGTTGAAGGCTAAGGAGAGAAGAATCAGGACAAGAAGGAAAGGAAAGGAGAGCAAACCATACGCAAGACAACAGCGGAAGATGCAGGACATAAGCGAACCCAACAGCGCCTACTCGCTCAGGCGAGATTCAATATCGCTCGAGCGAGATAGCCCATCACGCTTGAGCGGAGTGTGCATAGCTTGAGCGTAACCCATCAGAGACCTTCCTTTCGCTCACACTCGCTAGAGCGAGTACTTAGCCACTGAGGCGAGTAACTCCACTCGGTATTCCCATCGCTCAGATTTCAGAATTCATGTTCACTCGGAAAAGTCTTTACTCACGATTCGTTGGGATTAACCCCTCATACATACAAGCTCCTTTCGGGAGTTTACCACATACTTCATAACTTCATTCTCTCAAGCCGCAGATATTGACCACTTGGGAGGTGATTCCCATAGTCATTTCACTCGGATTCCACATGTACATTTTACTCAGAATATTCGTTGCGGTCTTTTATCACTCGGGTATTTCACTCATTTTTCACTCGGCACATATAATCCTTCTTACTCAAGTTCTCTTACTAAATCAAGCCTCACCTAAGAATCTTCTAGCTTCCAATAAGTCTACTACAATAGGTTTCACTCAGAATCTTATAGGTCACTCTTCAGTCGGAAAACACTCTCTCGGAAAGTTCCCACTCGGAAGCATGTTGTCATTCTCCACTCGAGGAAATCCTAACAGTTTATTACTTTGAAGGTTTTCAGGTCAATCCCCACTCGGAATTATACGACCTCATTCACTCGGGAACATCTAAACCTTTCTTCACTTGGGGTAAAGTCACTAGCTCGTTTTCCACAACAATAACTTAGTTCTATTTCACCTAAGGTCATACCAACCTCCCACGCTCGGAAAGTACATAAATATATATCACTCAGATTTCACGCACAGCATAGAATAAACATACAGCATGATATATATATATATATATATAGGAATGTGTATAAATAATTACAAGCACATTGTCATACTCTCAACCCGAGAGAGAGTTCAAATTTCGATATAAAGAGACTAAGACCCAAGTACGAGCCGGCCAAGGCTTAACAAAACCTTATACACAGTATATACATATACGCATATATTCCCATAGTACACAGGCACTTCACTCGGCATGCAGCTCCTTCATCATTCATCATTCCGATAGACATTCACTGAAAAATAGCCACAGTAGGGGGTGAGTATCTTAGATATTAAATGATAGATACTGACTCGGATTATTCCTCAGTAATGCAACAATATATATATGTTCATACATAGCAACAATCGATAACATCACAATGCCAATTAATCAGGACATGCATAAGACAACTACCGATCAGAACCATCATTTATCACTCGGCTAAATAACATTAACATATACTCATATGATCAGATTTCAATCAACAACAACAGTACATGTACACAGATCAATTCACTCGGTTCCCCATTCATGTGTTATCGGTTTTTATTCGTTGCAACGTAGGCTCCCAGCCTTTTATTCAACTCCCAGCTGACTTGGCCATTTTACAAGTACCAAACCATTTGCCCTCAAGTGACACCAACGCTCTCAGCATTAACGGCGGTGTTCACGGGCAGCCCTGAGTCCCACTCAATAGGCCACCTTGAGTCCCACTCAAGGATTTAACAGCGTCCCACGCTTTAATAACCGATGGTAGTGTCCCACACTACATGCTCTCAGCATTAACACATCCCATACGCCACACGCGGATTCATCACACAACATAAGTTTCATACACAGCTTTCATTCAGCAACACATGCATCACATGCAATCGGTGTAACACATCATCAGATTCACTAAATCCATATTTTCTCACATGCAGTCAGCATTTCAAACTCATAATATCCAGCATGCTACATAAGTCACACGGTGATCATCAATAACACTTCAACACATTCGTTTTATACAACTATTCAATATTCTTGAGGCCATCAACATGCATTTCATGGACGAAACTAAACATGCAACACTAGATTCCTAATCATCATGCATCCGGGTATCATATACTCTTCATGCAAATAAAACATAGAATCAAACACAGAATCAGCAAGCCATTAACACCTGGAACCCGTCCTTAACCCATGCATTTAAGATATAAGATACCCCCTACCAACAAGATACTACGAGAGGTTCCCCCCATTTTAACGTTGGTCGTCTCTCAATTTGCTTCGTCCAAGGCTCACACTCGTTCAGGCTTCCTTGAACGTAGTCGCACCGGGGAACAGGAAGCTGTTCGTCTTCCACTTCGACGATCGTTCTTCACCGGCAGAAGGAAGCTCCAGAAATAGAGAACAGTCAACAGGGAGAAGAAGATGAAGATGAAGAGCGAGGAAGAGAAGAGAGAACGAAGTAGTAGAGGAAGAGAAAGTCTGAAGAAAAATGAATAACAATAGTGACCTTGGGCATATATATATGCACTAGAGAACGACGGAAGTGGGATGGGAGAGTGTGTACAGCAGTCCCACACGTGCCTTACACTTTATAGTTAATTAAATCCTTAAGTTAACTAATTAAGTTAATTGTAATTAACAAGTAATTTCCTACTTTGAAATTGTTATTTTATTGGCTTAATTTCGTTTGGTAATTAATTTTTAAATCGGGATGTTACAGATGATTTGGTCCATTCTTGGATGAGGTGTTTCGCTGAGTTAGCTAGTTTAGTCAATGGAACACTTGAAGATATCCCTCATTTATTAAAAAGGGTAGAAGCAATGGTGAATCCACTCGGTACGCCAGAAAAGATTTCAATCTTCATTCAATATCACAAAAGACAACTTGAAAGAATAAGGGCAATGATTGCAAGAGCAAGGGAAAACTGATCTTGTTTGTAATAAAATGTTGTATTTTCAATAATAATAAAAAGATATCATGTTAATTTCTATTCTCTTAATTTAGTACTTTTGAACAAGACGTTCTAAGGAATAATTTCCATGATACTTGTCGAAATTTATAATTATCTAGTGATATTTCTTCATGCTTGTGTTTTTTCTTGCCTTAACTTTAATTGTTTTTATACTAAGTTTCCTTTTTAATACACATCACGGGAAGAAAGGGCCCAAAGCATCCTTATCAAACCCGACTGCAAACAAGACTCATGGCAGAGCCGGAATGCTCAGTTGAAGAAATGAGGAATGAGCTTGGCCAGATCAAGGAACAGATGGCGGAAATACTTAAGCTCCTTGAAAAAGAGGTATAGAAGGGGGTCCTCTGCAAGAAATGGGGATCAAACATCCACTCCTCAGGTTCAAGCTCAAGAAGGAAGCCCCATACCTTTGACTATACTCCTAAGTGATCTTGCTCCAGTCACTGAAACTCCATTCATCTCACACCAACCTTATGGTATGCCATTGCCACCTTTTGTTTCCTGGGATGGGAATGTTCAACAAGCATATGCCTGGCCTCCATATGGCCTACCTCAAGGATATTGCACCATGTATCCTAATCTTAATCAAGAAAATCCTTCTGTTTCTCAACGAATTCCCAATCCCCCGATATGTAACCCTCCAAATTTCACTCAATCAATAACTGTTCCCCAAAACACTCAGGCTCCACCCAATGTCACCACACCTAATACAATTCCACCACAAAACCATCAGATTCCAAGTGATGCCACACAAACAAACCTACAAACAACCCCATACTATTTCTCTTATGGTCGCCCAATACCACAGGCAGGTGTTTCACAAAACTTGTTACACAAAGCTCATGTCCCTACACCAAATCCTGATCAGCCAGCAACGTCTTTGTCAAAAGGGTAAATGGAAATATTGGAAGAAAGGTTGCGTGCAGTAGAGGGAGGAAGTGGTTTAGGCATAAAAAATGTTTCTGAGTTATGCCTAGTCCCAGATGTGGTAATCCCTCCAAAATTCAAATTGCCAGAATTTGATGAATACAAAGGAACTACTTGTCCTTATAACCATTTAACCATGTATTATCGAAAGATGGCTACATATGCTTATGATGAAAAGTTGCTGATCCATTTTTTTCAAGATAGCCTTGCTTGGGCAACGTTGAGCTGGTACACTTACCTTGAACACACTCGTATTCGTTGTTGGAAGGATCTAGCTGATGCCTTCCTAAAGTAGTACAAATACAACATGGACATGGCAGCAGACCGGTTACAACTTCAAAACATGTCCAAGAGGAATACTGAGTCCTTTAAAGAATATACTTAATGATGGAGGGAAATGGCTGTATAAGTTGAACCACCCCTGATAGAGAAAGAGATAGTGGCAATGTTCATTGACACTCTTCAGGCACCTTTCTATGAAAGGATGCTTGGGAGTGTATCATCAAGCTTTTCTGATATGGTGGTAATAGGAGAAAGAATTGAAAGTGGTTTGAGGATAGGAAAAGTTGTCTAAAGTTTACCATCAATAGGAAGACCTATGACAAGGGCAGGGAGAAGAAAGGGTGAAGAAGCAAATGCTGTAATAGGCAATCAAGGTCAACATAATCAAAAAATGTTTCATCCTTCCCCTTACCCTTTCCAACCTCATTATCCACCATATGGGTCTTACCCTTATATAGTTGCTGCTTCTGGAAATCTATTTCCCCATCCTCAATCATATGGACCCCCACTTATCCATAATTTTAGTAATACACCACCACCTCTAACCCAATAATGGACGCAAAATTCCAACCCAAATCCTTCACCAAAAAAGCCAAACAATGACCGTCCTTCTGCCCAATTTGATCCAATTCCCATGACAAATACTGAACTTTTGCCTCAACTTCTCAAAAGTTCTCTTGTCGTACAATGTCCCCTAAAACCCGTAGGGCCACCATATCCTAAGGGGTATGATCCCAATGTAAAATGTGATTATCATGCTGGGACACCGGGGTATTCTATAGAAAATTACATTGCCTTAAAGTTTAAAGTACGTGATTTGATAAAGGCCAAATGGTTGAATTTTGAAGAAGGCACCCAAAATATGACTAGCAATCCTTTGCCTAATCATAAAAATGTTGGGGTAAATGCAATAACACGTGATTTGGGAAATGATCATATTAGGAATGTTTCAGATATTAAAACTTCTCTCCCATGGATCTATAAGGAAATTTTAAGGAAAGGATTAATATCTGAAACTCAGAGTTCTAATGAGGACGTTCATAATCAGATGCCCATTGATGCAAAGTTGACTAAAGTTCTTCAAAAATTACTTGACACATATCTAGTATAAGTTTATCGTTGCCCTTGTGATGATGTCAACATGATGCATGGACATGGTACGGGTTCAGTAAGCCTAGTCACTCCCGTTCCTTTGGTGGTCTCTTACACCAAGGAACCTCTGACCGAACCAGCCGTAAATCACCAGTCAATGACAGTTCGGGTACCTGCTCCCTTTGCTTTCAAAGATACTCATGCAGTACCATGGAAATACAAAGTGGAGGTGATCACTCATCCCCCGACTTGTGACCCATCTTCTTCGGTTACAAATATTTATGGGGTAAGTGGAGTAACTAGGAGAGGTTGAATTTTTGCTCCAGAAGAATTAAGGAAAGAACCTAAATTAACAACAGGGAGGAACAACCTAGGGAAGAACAAAGAACAAGACCCTTCCCAAGAGGTAACAGATGAAGAAGCTTATGAATTTTTAAAGTTCATCAAGCAAAGCAACTACCAGATAGTTGACCAACTAAATCGTACCCCTGCTAAGATATCTCTTCTGTCCCTGCTGCTTGATTCAGAGCCATATTGTGAAATGTTAATGAAAGTCTTATGCAAGGCTCATGTGACTCAAGATATTTCTCCTGAAAAATTTGGGGGAATAGTCAATCACATTGCAGCTAATGATTATTTAACTTTCATGAATGAGGAAATACCCCCTGAGGGAAGAGGTCACAATAAAGCTCTACACATCTCTATTAAATGTCGAGATTACATATTGGCAAAAGTGCTCATCGATAATGGCTCTTCTCTAAACATAATGTCCAAGACAACTCTCACACAACTTCCTTTTGACGGAACACATATGAAACCTAGTACCATGGTGGTGAGGGCTTTTGACGGTACAAGAAGGGAGGTCATAGGCGACATCGAGATTCCTATTCAAGTTGGACCATGCACGTTTAGTGTCTTATTTTAAGTAATGGACATCATTCCTGCATACAGTTGTCTATTGGGTAGACCTTGGATCCACACCGCTAGGGTTGTTCCATCTACTCTTCACCAAAAGCTGAAATTCATTACGAATAATAAGTTGGTTATAGTTTCTGGTGAAGAGGATTTCCTAATCAGTAAGCCCATGTCCACTCCCTATATAGAGGCTGCTGAAGAGAGTTTGGAAACTTCTTTCCAATCTTTAGAGATTGCCCATACCACCTATGTAGGTGAGAAGGTGACAACAGCTCAGTTACCTAAGGCATCCCTAATGATGGCAAAAATGATGATGAAGGCCGGATATGAGCCAGGAAAGGGACTTGGAAAGAATTTGGGCGGAAGAATAGAGCCTGTGTACCTTAAAGAAAATAAGGATAGATATTTGGGTTAGGATTAGGATACTACCTATCTCTAGCAGAGAGAAGGAAGGCCGCTGAAGAAAAGAAAGAAAAATGGATGGCTCATTTAGAAAATCGAGAACCCTGAACTGCAGATCCCCCATTTGTGACCTTTATAAAAGTTTCAAAAGTGCGGGCTTGACATCTCCTGATCAAGTTGTAGTAGTCAGTAATGATTTTCTTGGAAAAGAAAGTCATGTTCACCCTTGTTCATTAGACACCATTCTATGTAATTGGGAGGCCATTGAGTTTCCTGAGATCAGTTACATGTAATTTATTACTCTATAATCTTTGATCCTTTAGCTATGTTCAAAGCCTTATGACCTTTCTTTTGAATAAAAAGTTTCTTTATCCATTATAATGGTCCAACTAAATGCACATTAAAGATTCTTGTCTATTTTCTTGCAAATAACCTAATAACCATTTTCTTATTCCCTTTTACATTCAATAAATTACAGATCTGAAACTGACCCCCCAACGAATGAAAAAATTACATTTTCACATCATGATTTCGAATATTCAAATGGAGAGGATAAAGAAGATAATGAACCATCACCTAAATTATTAAGATTGCTAGATCAGGAAGATAAAGAAATTTCTCCCTATCTAGAAATCGTTGAAGTCATAAATTTGGGGAGTGAAGAAAATAAAAGGGAACTAAAGATTGGTACTTCTCTAAGCATCGAGCAAAGGAAAATTCTGATAAAGATGTTAATTGAGTTTAATGATGTGTTTGCTTGGTCATACTAAGACATGCCGGGATTGGGTGCTAGTATTGTTAAGCATAAGTTACCATTAAAACCAGAATGCCCTCCTGTAAAACAGAAGCTGAGAAGGATAAAACCTGAGATGCTTTTAAAAATCAAAGAAGAGGTCACAAAATAGTTTGATACAGGTTTCCTAGCTGTTACAAAATATCCTCAATGGATAGCCAACATTGTCCCAGTTCCTAAGAAAGATAGGAAAGTACAAATATGTGTAGACTATCAAGATTTGGATAGGGCTAGCCCCAAAGATGATTTCCCACTACCACATATTGACATTTTGGTTGACAACACAGCTCAACACTCCATCTTCTCATTCATGGATGGATTTTCTAGATATAATTAGATTAAGATGGCACCCGAGGACATGGAGAAAATAACATTTATCACTTTATGGGGAACTTTTTGTTATAAAGTGATGTCCTTTGGTTTGAAGAATGCTGGGGCAACATATCAAAGAGCTATGGTAACCTTGTTTCATGATATGATGTATAAAGAGATAAAGGTTTATGTGGATGACATAATTACTAAATCTAAAACAGTAGAAGGCCACATCAATGACTTAAGAAAGCTTTTTGAACATCTTTGAAAGTTCAAACTCAGATTGAATCCAGCCAAATGCACTTTTAGTGCTAGATCTGGAAAGTTACTCGGGTTCATAGTCAATAAAAGAGGGATTGAAGTAGACCCTGATAAAGTAAAGACAATCATGGAAATGCCTACTCCTAGTACTGAAAAAGAAGTATGAGGATTCCTTAGAAGATTGAATTACATAGCTCGTTTCATTTCTCAATTAACAGCTGCATATAATTCAATCTTTAAGTTGCTTCGTAAAAATCAACCATTATAGTGGAATGATGACTACCAAGAGGCCTTTGATAAAATAAAGCAATACTTACAATCCCCACTGATCTTGGTTCCTCCAACTTCGGGAAGACTACTCCTGTTGTGTTTGATAATGATAGATGAATCTATGGGTTCTGTGCTGGGGTAACATGATGAGTCTGGGAGAAAAGAGCACGCTGTTTACTATTTGAGCAAAAAGTACACTGAGTATGAAGCACGATATTCCACTATGGAATGAACTTATTGTGTATTAGCATGGGCCGCTCGTCGCCTAAGGCAATACATGTTATCTTATACTACTTGGTTGATATCTAAGGTGGATCTAATTAAATACATCTTCGAAAAACCAGCTCTAATCGGAAGAATAGCTCATTGACAGGTTCTTTTGACTGAGTATGATATCATTCATGTCACCCAGAAGGCTGTAAGAGGGAGTGCTTTAGCTGATCACTTGGCACACCATCCCTTGAAGGATTACCAACCTATGTCATCTGAATTCCCTAATGAGGATATCATGATATTGTCAGAAGAGAAAATGTGTTCAAAAGAGACCTAGATTTTGATGTTCGACGGGGCATCGAATGCATTGGGGCATAGGAATGGAGCCATTCTAATCTCACCAGATGATAATTTTTTTCGATTCACTGCTAGACTTTGTTTTGATTGCACCAATAATATTGCAGAATATGAAGCTTGTGTTTTGGGAATTCAGGCAGCACTTGAAGCAAGGGTGAAATCTTTATAAGTATATGGAGATTCCGCTTTAATGATTCACCAGTTGAAAGAAGAATGGGATACTAGGGATAGTAAATTGGTTCCTTATCAAGCTCACATCATGGAACTAATCAAAGGGTTTGATGAAGTCTCTTTCTATCATATTCCTCAGGACGATAACTAGTTGGTTGATGCTTTGGCCACGTTAGATTCCATGTTCAACGTGAGTAGAGAATGTGATATGCCCCTTATTGAGGTAGAAAGACATTTCAGGCCTGCTTATTGTTATGTGGTTGAAGATGAACCAGATAGAAAGCCCTGGTTTTATGATATCAAGAGATACATTCAAAATCAAGAGTATCCTTTAAATGCTTCTGAAAATGATAAAAGGACTCTAAGACATTTGGCTGTGGGATTCTTTCTGAATGGGGATGTACTGTATAAAAGATATCATGATTTGGTCCCCCTCAGATGTGTTGATGCCACAGAAGCTAATGAAATTATAAGGAGTGTTCATGAATAATCTTTTGGAACTCATGCAAACGGGCACTCAATGGCAAGAAAAATATTGAGGGCTGGATATTACTCGATGACTATGGAAACAGACTGTTCTAACTATGTTGGGAAATGCCATAAATGTCAAACATATGCAGATAATATCCATGCACCCCCATCATTCCTCAATGTCCTAGCAGCCCCCTGGCCCTTTGCAATGTGGGGCATCAATGTTATTGGTACTATTGGACCAAAATCATCAAATGGGTATCAGTTTATTTTGGTCACCATTGATTACTTCACAAAGTGGGTGGAAGCAGCTTCTTATGCCAATGTAACCAAAAATGTGGTAGTCAAGTTTGTCAAGAAAGAATTGATATGTAGAAATGGTTTGCCAAGTCAAATTATAACTGATAATGGTACAAACTTGAACAATAAAATGGTGACGGAGCTCTGTGAAGATTTCAAAATAAAGCACCTTAATTCATCTCCATACAGGCCAAAGATGAATGGAGCAGTCGAAACTGCGAACAAGAATATAAAGAAAAGCATACAGAATATGGTTGAAACCTACAAGGACTGGAGTAAATTACTTCCTTTTGCTTTACATGGATACCGCACTTCTGTTCGAACTTTGACAGGGGCAACACCATTTTCTTTGGTGTATGGGATGGAGGCGGTACTACCAATCAAAGTGAAAATCCCATCCTTGAAAGTGATCATGGATGCCAAATTAGAGGAGGCCGAATGGGTACAATCCTGGTATGACCAGTTAAACTTGATAGAAGGAAAAAGGTTAAGTGCTCTCTATCACAGGCAATTATACCAGAGACGTATAAAGAAAGCATTTGAGAAGAAAGTACGCCCTCGTAAGTTTCAAGAAGGAGAACTAGTCTTGAAGAAGATTTTACCAAATCAGGTTGACAATTGGGGAAAATAGAGGCCCAATTACGAGGGACCATTCATAGTCAAGAAGGCCTTTTCAGGAGGAGCTCTAATTTTGACCAATATAAATGGTGATGACTTACCGTTTCCAGTGAATTCAGATGTTGTTAAAAAGTATTATACCTAATAAAGGGAATTCAAATTTTAGGAGCAGATACTGATGTCCTTTGTAAATTTGAATCATGATGTGAAACTTGTAAAAAAAAATGTGTATAGAATTCCACCAAATAACATTTTTGTGTTAACAATTGTTTTTGTCATAATCTCGTAATATTTTCTTCCTTTATAGGCATTTTGCTGGATCATTTAATTGATTTGGAAACATTTTCAAACAAAATAAATAAAATAATAATAATAATGGAAGACATATAAATGGATCAAAGTAACTTTGATCTTGGGAAATTTGATACTCCTTAAGTATACAGTGGTTTTTAGTTCAAGATATTTCGCTCTGCCATGAGTCATATGGTTTCCTATGAAGATCACGGGTGTCACCCAGGGAGACGAAATCATTAATCTTTGGTTTTCCACTTGACTATTTCTTCCATGCGGGATTGAGGCATGCCCCCATTTTCTTGTCCCAAAGTTCTTAAAGGATTCAGAATATGGTCGAACATGCTATGAAAAAATCAGCCAAAAATATTCTCATATTTTTTTTACTCGAGCTGACAGGCTACAACAGGAGCAAATGTTCCCTGGAAAGAGTCGAAATCAATAGTTCCCGTCCATCACCTAATCCCAGCAAAGGTGGTTTGCTAAGATAAATGTTCAGGGAAAGAATCCTCAATGAGTCATAAGACTAAAGAGTCGGTTTCTTTTAAATCTCAGTCCTTCAAAAGTCCTAACCTCAGAAACACATTCTTTTTTAGTATAAATATCAAGTTTTATATAATTTAATATCCTCTTGCAAATGTCTAAAAATCTATCCTCCACCGTAAGTCACAGTGGCAGAGATATTTTCCCCAAGTCTTACTTCATGTCCAAGCCATAGGTATCCATTCCTAGGCTACTCAAAAATGTTGAGGCACCCCTGTGTCATTTATTTTCCTTCAAAGCTTCAGGTACCCATTCCTAGGCTACGTTGTTCAGTCAAAATACATTGGGATAACCCCCTATGCCATTTTTCTCTCAAAGCTTCAGGTACCCATTCCTAGGCTATGTCGTGTGATCAAAACACGTCGGAGCAATCTCCTATGTCATTTATTTTCTTTCAAGAGCTTCAGGTACTCATTCCTAGGCCGTGTTGTCTGATCAAAACACACAGGAGAAATCTCATGTGTCATTTATTTTCTTTCAAAGCTTCAGGTACACATCCCTAGGCTGTTCATTTTCAAGGGTAGATATTAGGGTAATACCCCTAAGCTGTCACTTTCTGTCGAAAACCTTGGGTACGCAATTCCCAATGAAAACGTCGGGCATAGTCCTGAATTTTTATGTTCTTGGTAAAATCACAAATACCATTCTGTCTCCAAAGGAAAGTCTAAAGTATCACATTAATCAAAGCCTGCGACAACACCGTTTGGTTGTTTACTCCTTGTCAAAAGCTTCCAATACCACCTTTAAATTGTTTATTGTGAAAGTTCCTTCAACTTAAGGGGGACTCAGTTTGTTTTCTGTGAGAAACCTCCAAATTTTCCTTGAATTCTTAACGGTGTTCACGTCTTTACTTTCTTTTCACATTAATAATATGAATAAATCTCATATTCTTTCATGAAAAGAAGTAAAGAGGGGCAGCTATAAACACCTATTTTTGTCCAGATAAAAAAAATTTGCATGGTGACCATTGCATAGTAACCTTCTCCATTTCTATAAATACTCAATCTCTCCTCATTTCCTACCACACTTCTCCTTTCATCAACCTTCTTCCATAATTTTCTCAAGCAATAGCCAATAATTGTCGAAGCCAAGAGGAAAGGATAAGGGAGGGAAACCGATGTTTGGTGACTACCTTCTTGCTCCTTGCAGCATGGGTAGTAGTTTATCTTTATTGGCTATTTTATTTATGGCCATATGTGTAATAAATAATTTTAGGATTTTAAAATAGTTTAAGTTTCCATAAGAGTAAGTGATTACTCATTTTTATTCAAAAGATTAAAAAAAATTAAAAAAATGAAAAAAATAAATAAAGGCCCAAAAAATCAAATCAGAAAAAATGAAAATGGGCCTAAAAAAGTCCAAAAAAATTAAAATGGGCCCAAAAAAGAAAAAAAAGAAAAAAAGAAAAAAAATAATAAAAAGAGGTTTCGGTGGTTATTGAGGTGTGGGACCCAGTTTGGTTGGATAATTTGAGAAAATTAGGGAAATTGACATCAAATTTGGACAAATTGGAAAAGTAGGAAAGTGATGTCATTTTATGAGGAATCCAAGGCCAATTTTCTTCTATAAATATGGCATGATGCTAAGGTAAAAAAAGGAGGAAAAAGGAAAAAGTGGTGAAAGAGTGTTAAATTTTTGTGAGATTTCTTAGAAGTTTTTGTTTTCTAAAATTATGTTATGGAAATGTTGTTAAGAAAATGAGTGTGTCATTCTAGTATGTCTTAGTATGTGAGCTTTGTGAACCAAAATACTGTCCAAGTCTTGTAACCGGTATCCTAAACACCCTCAAATCGAGTCCAAAAGCGAGGGAAATCTACGCAAAATTGATCTCCGGAATTCCGTTCTTGTTCTTCATTAATTGTTATTGTACTAGGGTATTTTTAATAAATACAAGAATATTTATTTATCTTTATTTATTCATTTTTATTATTTTTATTTATTTATTTTTCTGCACTTTTATTTTTCTCTATTTATTTTTCTACACTTTATTTTTCCGCACTTTATTTTCCTACAGTTCTTTACTTATTCTTTTATTTTTCTACACTTTTACTTTTTCTTTATTTATTTTTCTATACTTTTATTTTTCTTTATTTATTTTTCTACACTTTTATTTCTATTTATTTATCTTTCTACACTTATTTTTTCGTACTTTATATTCCTGCAATTATTTATTTATCCATTTATTTTTCTACACTTTTATTTTTCTTTATTTACTTTTCTTCACTTTTATTTTTCTTTATTTACTTTTTTACACTTTTATTTTTCTTTATTTACTTTTCTGCACTTTTATTTTTGTTAATTTATTTTTCTACACTTTATTTATCCACACTTTATTTTTCTGCAATTATTAGTTTATTTATTTATTTTCTGCACTTTTATTTTTATTTATTTATTTTTCATCCATTTTATTTTTATGTATTTATTTTTTTGTCTTTTTATTTTTATGTATTTATTTTTCTGCCCTTTTATTCTTATTTATTTATTTTTCTACCCTTTTATTTTTATTTTCTACACTTTCATTTTTATTTATTTATTTTTCTGTACTATATTTTTTCACACTTTATTTTTCTGCAGTTATTCATTTATTCATTTATTTTTCTACACTTTTATTTATTTATCTGTATCTTAACTTCCTGCACGTTATTTATTCTAATTTTTCTTCTCAATAATTTTGAAATTATGTTTTATATAATCATTTGTCTATCATTTTATATGACTCCTTAAGTCATTTTATAGATAATTATTTATTTATTATTATAATTTTATATTTTATGTTCCCCGCTCTTATCTATTTATATAACCATTTATCTTTTTTTTAAGTTTGAAATAAGATTGATTTAGATGAGACATCTTATTAATCTTATTATCTAAAAATAATTGAATAAAATTCATTTGTTAGTTTTAATTAATTAAGTATATATATTTCTTTATTTTCACATTGATGTGTTTAATACTTATTTATTTATTTGTTTATTTATTAATTTTTTAAAACCATGTGTTTTTTGGGTAAAATTAATGAATTATCTTTTAATTACTAGAAAGATAATTTAGACGAGATGTCTTATTTTTTTATTTTATTGTCTTTTAAATCATTGGTTTGTTTAACTTCTTGAACTCAAAGAACGAAACTTGGGTGATGTGTCCTATTATTTAATTTTATTTTTTAGCGGTTTATATTTTTTTAAAAAAATATCCTTATTATTATTTTGTTCATGTGTATATTATCTGTAAATAACATCTATCATAGTTGTATTCTTTATGAAGGATGAAATATTTAATAATCATTTTAAAAAAAATTATACTTGATCAATTTGGGTAACCGTTTTAGGACGGACAGTGTAGGGTGCTAATACCTTCCCCATCTGTAAATCGACTTCCGGACCAAACAGAATCTCATTTTAAAAACTAGTGTCATTTAAAAATTTTCCTGATATTTTCCTTAATAAATATTAGTGGCGACTCCCTAAACCCCTTTAGTTTTTTAGGCCCCCTAAGGGCCTTGTTCCAATTCGGTTTCATTTTCTTTTTGTTGCATTCTCTCATTCTGCGTCATGACCCAGGACCCCGGTCGCGACACCCGACAATGGCACCAGAAAACTTGTTGCTCTGATGCCTATAAATAGAAGAGAAATGAAGCATTGAAGGTAACCAACAGAAGTAATTAATTCGAGCTATTCCTTCTACTCTGACTCCTCTCTTTGCACAATTTCTTTTTTTGAAACCTTAGTTCTTTAATTTTCATATCCTCTCTGTGAGAGTTATTATTTTGTGAGAGCTTAAATTTGTGTAACTACTCTATTGAGAGTTATTCTTGTAAACACTATCACCAAAATTGAGAGTTTTAAGATTGGGTTTCAACCTTGGTTATTGAGAGATTGTGAGATTGGGTGGGTTACCCTTTGCTTGTGAAGATTAAGTTCTTGAGTGTGGGACACTAGGAAGCTGCAATTACTCAAAGCTTGTAATCTCAAATTCTCAATAGTGGAATCCTTCAAGTGGGTTGCTTAAAGGTGAGACGTACATCGGGGTGGTGGAACTCGTTATATCGGTTTACAATTCTCTCTTCCTTAAACTCCTTTTATTTGTGCACATAAACTGTTTGATTAATTGACTAAGCTAAAAACATTAATTGGAAATATTATGTTTAGTTAAAATTAATCTGTGTACACTGTAACACCCTAAATTTTAAAATAAAGAATTAATTAAGGAAATAAATATCGAGTAATTGAATGTGAATTAATTAATGTCCCAAACTATAGGAAATAATTAAATTAATATTTTTGGAGACTGTTGGTAATTTATTAGGACCGAATAGGCTGAAAACTATCCGATTAAAATATAGGCGTCAGACCAAGTATCTCCGATTAGGATGATATTGGTCAGGGCTGTTGAGAATATTATTGGGAGTCCGAATATATATTCAGAATAATTTTCAGATAAAGTATTGAGCCCAAACATAGATCTTGATTATCATAAAATAATGAACTTTAATGAGAAGGATTAAAATTAAAACCAAAAGCTCATATTTTTCCTTTCTCTTCATGTTAGTTTGCTGGTCACTTTGGCAAAACACATTCTTCTTCTCCTTCTCTTATTTCCCTTCTCCATTTCCTCTTATTTTCTTCTTCTAAAACCTTAAGCAAAGGTGGTGATCTTCTTCCTCCTCTTATTTTCGTTCAAGAAGCTTGGAAGGAGGCCATTGAAGCTTGAAATCTTCTTTCTCTTCCCCTCCATTTTCGCAACTCCCTCTCCCCTCTTGGAACCCATTTTCGTTTTGGGTGAGGTAAGCTTGTCTCACCACTTTGTTGGGTTTAATGCTATGGTATGTGTTATTATGGTTTGGGGAGAGTAATGTATATAAATGGGTGTTTAATGGAAACTTTAAATGCATGAACCCAAAAAGTGGGTTGTCATAAATGCAAGGTTTAAGTGAAATTAATGTGGTAGATGCATTTATGGTTGGAAGGTGATAAAGATTAATGATGCATTATGAATGTAGTTGGGTTTTGGTGAAAACCCTAACTTTTAAAATTTGGGGAAAATGGTGTATGTTGGTTAAACAATATATTTGAGAGGAAATATATAATATTAAGAATATAGATGTTGGTAAATGGACTAGTTTTAGGTGTGTTGGGCTATGGTCGTTTTGTAGCCTTTGAATCTAATGAATGTGGCTTGATGGGAAGGAATTCCCGAAGCCTAACAAATGATGGAAAAGGATGTCTAGAACATGTTTTATACATGTTATGAAATTGTAGATATGATTATGGCTAATTAGAATTGAATTTATATGTTGAATGATTGATTGATTGAGATTTTACATGCATGGTTAATGTAGGATCCATTCCGAACGACGAGGCGGGAACGTCGTATTGCTTGGAATTCTTCTCTTGAGGTAGAAGAGGAGTCTTTATGTTCTAAATGCATGAATTTGAATGGTATTTGATTGCCATATGTGTTGGCATGCATGTTTGCCTTGCTTGTATTGTGCTGATGGATTGTAATGTTGAGTATATTAATGTTGATAGTGTAGGCTGAAACACCCTAATTTAATAAATAAATAATTAACAAAACAAAGAAAATTTTTTTTTTCACAATTAAACCAGAACAATCGGGCACAAAGAAATAAGGAAAAGAAGGCAAGAGGAATAAAACCGACTCAAGGAGGCTGCCAGCGGAAGAAGGAAAACGCTCGGGCAGATCACACAACCACGCACACTCGCTACAGCGAGAACTACACTCGGTACTCGCTCACTCCACTCGGTATTCCCGCACTCGGATTTCAGTGCCTGGTCCACTCGGAAGGGTCCACTCTCTATTCACTCGGATCGGCCCTTATACATACCAGCCTCATTCAGAAAACATAGCATATTCCACGACTTCATTCAATCGGGACACATGTACGAACAACTCGGAAATGATTCCCATCGCCACTCACTCGGAATCTATGAAGACTTCTCACTCGGAATAACTTTCACTTCCCTTTTACCACTCGGATATTTCGCTCATTCTTTTCACTCGGTAACCATAACCTTTCCTACTCTAGTTATTCTTACTAAGTCATGACTCACTCAGATTCCCTTGCTACTAATAATTTCCTACCATGGGGTCCACTTAGAGCCTTAGGTGTCGCCTTTCTGTCGGGAAACCTTCACTCGGCGGATTCTCACTCAGAAATTGTGAATTACTCCGCACTCAGAAAATCCTAACAGTTATCACTTGGAAAATATCTAGATCAATCCTTACTCGGTGTTCCGCGCTGTCTTTTTCACTCATTCTCACTCGGTATCACACTGTCTTATTCACTCGGGATTACCTAGACTTCTCTTCACTCAGAGGGAACCACTAACTCTCTTCCCACATCACACTCGGCTCTATTTCGACTTATAGTTATACTGACCTCTCACACACAACAAGTACGCGTACATAGATTACTCGGATCTTCATGCACAGTATAGGATTTCACGCAACATAGTAGATATAAATAATTATAGGCACAAAATCATGACTTCTACCCCAGAGGGTTCAGGTTCTAATAAAAGGGACTAAGGCTAAAACATGAGCCGGCCAAGGCTTAACAAAACACATAGGCAGTATATACATAACATCTATTTTCCCATAGCGCACAAGCATTTCACTCAGCATTCAGCTCCTCCTCCACTCATCATCCCGAGAGACATTCACTGAAACATTTGCCACAGTAGGGGTGAGCTTATGCATTTAAAATGATAGTTAGTGACTCGGCATCAGCATCTATACTTGCCCTCATGTTCACTCGGGTTGCATACAATTTGGATTTCAACCATGCAGAATATAATGCTTTTAAAGACATGCAATTACATACATATTACAAAGATTCATTTCCCGTCATACGAAATATGCATCAATGTTAACCCGGTGATAGCGTCTCAACAGTTCGTTTCCACCACCAGGTTGTTAATTGGCAAGCGCACCAATCGTTTATAGTTTTCAAAATTTAGATATCGTTCCACTGGGATTGAAAGTCCAATAACAATAGTAATTTTCTATTTACTATGGTAAATGTGAAGGAAGTTATAAACAAAAGAATGATTTATATACAATTTATACAATATTCACATGATAGCATGATTGAGTGATTCATAAGATAAAAGCAAATAAAATCTATCTAAAAAGTCGAGTTGCAATCTAGAATAGGTAAGATACTTGAGATAAACACAGATAAATAAATTATGTTGGAAATTGGATCCCTAATCTAGAATAACAATGAGGAACTCAAGACATGCATATTTAATCATCAAGTTTCATTTCATTGCAGCTTAAAATCATTATAACCGATCCCTCGTGATATAAATTCTAAGAATTCACCGTAAAGTCCGATCCCTCGTGAGCTTTCTCAGTAAAAACTTGCATTAAGACCTGGCCTTATGGCAACAATGGTTAACAACCCCTATAGAATTGAGATACCAAGGGTATTCCAACTTTTTACTTTCGTCAAAACAAGTTTCAATACGGCATAAACAATCATTCTCCCGTTTGACATTCATACTAATAAAACAAGTTTCAACACACATGAAAATCATTCTCCCGTTTGACGTTCATATTAATAAAAGGTTGAAATACTAACATGGACTTGAATCATAAACATGCAGAGGTCGAATTCACAACATTATACTCAATAGATTAGTTCACCAATTCCAACATAAACAGATTAGTTACACATGGTGAAAGTAAAAACAACACTTACAGAGTTTGACATTACAAAGACGATGGAAACTTCACGATACAACGATCACAATACACCGAAACACACTCAAGTATCCAGAAAAACTATTCTAGAACTACAACTCACAAAAGAAGTACTCAAAGTCGAGCACAAGAGAGAAAAGAAGAGAATGGGATGCTATGGGATATCTTAGAATGGTGTTGGATGGCCCTATTTATAGGGCTGAGCAAGGGTGTTGACGCTACGTGTCAGTGTGACGCTACGCGTCAGGTCCCTGACTCAGCTTCCATTAAACAGCTGATAATGGCCACTTCAAATTATTAAAATTGATCATGCTTGGCCACTTGGACATGTCTCCACTGTGTTTTGGCCATTTGTGTTGAGTGGGGTGGCCCTTGGTGCTGAGTGGGGTGGCCATTATTGGGTCAAAGTTGAGTGCTTGGCCAAGTTGGAAGTGGAGTCCACGCAGCACTGACGCTACGCGTGGATGTGACGTGTAGCGTCAGCATCAAAAATAGCTGTTGATGCTACGCGTGGGGTGAGGCTACGTGTCAGATTCTCCAGTGTAATTTTCTCTTGATTTCTTAACTTTTTCATTGCAAAACTTAGGGAAAATTGATCAAGGGTAGATTATTTCCAACAACATCCATTTATTGAATTTAAATCCTAATTTTCTAACAAATTAAACTAATTTTTGTAATTTTTATGAAATTTTTATTAAAGTTTCTATTGAAAATTTGAGGACTAACAAATACCCCCAACTTGAGACATTGCTCGTCCTCGAGCAAGAGAGAAAAATAAGAAAAATAAAAATTTGGAATCAAATTTTTGAGTTAGTCCGAGAATTTACAACAAAAAGTAATTTTCACAATTTAACTAATTTTGTAATAATCAAAAATTAGTATAAAGTATAACAAAGGTTTAATGATAAAATTTATTTACAATACTCTATTAACAATCAAGCAGAATTTCAGGCTTACCTCACAGGTGTTTATCTCTATGTAATAGGTAACCTGTTTCACTCAATCAATCATAAGATCAAACGAATTTAACTTTGTTTGTCATCTAATCAATGGTTATTTATACAGAATTAGTTCAGAAATCACAAGGTCTTTTCACAGGTTGTAATGAGGCTTGGTTTACAAGAATCAATGGTTTTTCTTGGAATTCAAAAACCTGAAATCATAAAAGAGCATTTTATAATTTTTAGGCTTTCTCTTGACCCAAACTCTCATTTCTTTTGTTGATGAAAAATAAATACCCCCAACTTGATTCTTTTCACTATTTTTGACTTTTCTTTTCCATATTTTATTTTTTTCTGAAAAGAATCAGGTTGCTTATTTTCACTCCCCATTTTTGTGAGAACACTCAAAATATTTTTCATTTTATTTCAACTGCTCTTTTAATCAATCAAGTATAGGGAATGGTAAAAACAGATTTAGTTTTAAGGGTACCAAGGAATTTTATTTTAGGCTCAAATTGGCTTGCAAAGGATAAAAGAATTTTTACCAAGGTAAGCTGTTTGGCCCAAGGTTTTTTTCACCAAAAATGTGCCTTGATCATTTTCCTGAATTTTCTTTACAACAACACAAATCAGAGATTAAAGCAAAATCAATTCGAATTGAAAATATGTCGATTAAACCCTCAAGTATGTAAAAAGATATCTCTCTACTCACCGGGCTATCAAAATTTGCTTGATGGTTAATAAACCTATTGTAATTAAATTTATCAAAATTCCTAAGTTATAAAGAACTAATAATTGATTTTACAAAATTAAGTTTCATTGTGTAAAAACTCTAAGTGTATAAATTAACTTACTAACAAAAATTTGATTGATTTATTAAAAGATAAATTTTATTTTTGGATTTTTGGATTATATTTCGAATAAAATATGCAACAACAAATAATTACGTAAAAACACACCACACAATAATAAAATACCATAATATAAAGTGTAAATGTAAATGTAAATATAAACTAAAAATAACTGTACTCAAAGTAAATGCAAGAAATAAGAAGATGGCATCATCAATCCTCCATTTGATCCTCATCCTGCTCCTCCTCATCATCATCGCCGTCAGAATCAGCCTGTGCACCAGATGATCCACCAGTCTCAGGGTAGGTAGGTAAATCACCGGGCCAAGCTACATGTGCTGTAAACTCGGCCGGGGTAACATAAGGTGCTCCCTCTCCCTGTAACCTATACTGATAAAATTCATCATGAAGATGAATATAAGCTCTATGAGTGGTAGCCATCATCTGCATCATATGCTGATGCTCAAGTGATATCCGGGCAAAGCCTTGTGTGACAGCATCAGTAGATGGAGGCTGCACTGGTGGTCTCCTCCTCCTCGGTCTGGGCTGAGCCTCCTGCTCTAGTGGTGGAAGCTCGCACTGCTGAACGAAATAATCTCTATTCACTAGAACTTTGGGGACTCTCCCCGAAGAACTAGTGAACTCAGGTGAAGGTACAACGACTCCCTGCCTTCTCAGTAAGGCAGATATGATGAGAGGAAATAGAATGGGGCGGTTCACTTTATACCCAAGTGCATACAAGTGAATCTGCTCAGATATAAGCTCAGCGATGTCAATGGTGTGGCCCTGGAGGATAGAAAATAGAAGACAACAACGCTCAACAGGAAGAGATGAAAGATGGGTGACAGGAGTGATAATATGAAGCATGAGGTAGGACCATGCCTGGGCTATAGGGGTAAGCTGGGTCTTTAGGAGGTTAGATGGACTCCTTCCAACCTTACTCAGGTTGAAAAAGATTCCATCTTTGCTCAAGAAGTGAGCAACCTCCTCGAGGGAGTATCCTAACTCTCCCTCGGTAATAATCTTGTTTCTGTTTTCCTTCCAGAAACAAGTGTCATCCTCGGGAGTAGGCTCCCAAGGATTACCCAATAAGGTACTGATAATGTCCCGGTCATATGAAATATGTCGGCCCCTCACCCAACGCGTCCGCTGCTGTCCAATATTCGGTGCATCCTGGTGAGTCCAGAAGGCATTTGCATAAAACTCCATCACTAAGATGGGATCCCCCTTAGTAAGTAGAAAGAATAGAGGTCCCCATCTCCTCTACTGAACTCCATCCTGAAGCTCAGGGTAATCTCCTGCACTCAAATCAAGGACCCTCTCCCAGATAAGTCTCTGGCCTTTGATTTGATGAAATCGTGCCCACTTCGCATCAGTACGAAATCTGGTAGGATCCCTCGGTCCTAACACCTCCTGTCCCTGAAGATCAGGATCCTCAGAGGTGGTGTCAGTATCTGTGGTCTTCCTCTGTCTTTTAGAGGGACTAGTAGTGGGAATGGATTTCCTTGGTGTCATCTGTAAAAAGTAAAAATTTTAAAATTAAACACATGTTAAAAAGTAAATCACATATTATCAATCCTAAACAATCAACCAAATATTTACACAAAATTTGAAACATAAATATTTTTGGTTTTTCTAAAAATGAATTTCACACAACAACATATTTTTGTATTTTTGTATTTTTGTGATTTATAAAGAAAGTTAACATACATATTTTTAAGTAATTTTGAATCAAGTTTTCAAAACGAAATTCATACAATTTATTCAAAATTTATACAAATTTATTTTTATATTTTTATGCAAGAAAGTATAACAAATATTAAATATGACAATTTATTAACAACAAATAAACAAACACACAGCATGTTAAATAGATTAACAAAAAATAAAAAATAAAAAATAACAAAAATTAAAAACAGAGGCTGACGCTACGCGTGGTGGGAAGCTACGCGTAAGCCAGTTCTGCCCACGCTATGTGTCTGTGGGACGCTACGCGTGGGCTCATAGTTCATCCTCACGCTACGCGTCAGTGTGACGCTACGCGTGAGCTGCGCAGAACAGAAAAAAAACAGGGGTTGCACAGCAGCAACCCCTTTCCAAACCACATTATATCCATTCAATTTCCTAATTCTAACAGCAATCAATTCCAATGGTCTTCTAATCCTAATCCTAACCACATTTATTTCTAAGAATCGAAAATTAAAAACAAAACTAAAGAGAAAGGATTAGAACACTTACATGTGATTCCTTGAACAAAATAGGATTGAGAAGGTTTTGAAGAGAGAAAAAGAGGTTTCGAAAATTAGGTTTTGAAAACTTAAGTGAAGTAGAGAGGAGATCTTAGGTTTTAAACCCTAAGATGGGCCTCTGTGGTTCAGTTTTAAAAACTGAACGTGGGCTCTGACGCTACGTGTGGATAAGACGTTACGCGACAGGTCCAAAATTCAGAGTCCATGCTACGCGTCAAAGAGGCGCTACGCGTGGGCTTCTGTTTTTGATTTTTCATAATTTTGATTTTTAAAAACCTTTTATTTTGAGTTTTAAACCCCTTTTCTTTTAAAAAACAAATTTTTAATTTTTTTTATAAAAAATATTTGAAAATAACAAAAAAAGAATGGGTTGCCTCCTATTGAGCGCTAGGTTTATTGTCTCCAGCCTGACATTACCTCTGATTAATCAGGTGGTTTCTCAATTTTCGTTGAGGAATCACCTGTCTTCTTCTTCCTTTTTCTTCTTCCCCGATGCTTAATTACCTGTTTTTCATTTTTTAAAGCATCAGTTAATTTTAAACAATTTAATTGATTGGGAAGAGGTATACCTGATTTGGTTGATGGGTAAGCTTTTTCTTCATTACTTGTCCTGAGGTGTTCATGAGCACTGAAGCTTACTTCTTCTTCATAAACCTTGACTGCAACCATACTTAGATCAACATCTACTTTGATTCTTGCAGTTTTCATGAAAGGCCTTCCTAGGATCAGGGGAATCTCAGTATCCTCCTTCATATCCAGTACCACAAAGTTAACTCTGAAGTGGTACTTATCAACCTTTACCAGTACATCTTCTACAATCCCAAGAGGCTTCTTGACAGAGCGATCCACAAACTGTAATTTTGTTTTTGCCTCTTTTAGCTCATATTCACTAATGCGCTTTATTAAATCTAAGGGCATCAAGTTAATGTTAGCCCCTAAATCTAATAACACATTCCTGATGTTGATATTTCCAATTGTTACAGGAATGGTGAAACTCCCCGGATCTTTACATTTTTTTGGGGTTATACAGTTTGTTTCTTGCTCTGTATTTACTTGCATATTTTTTTCTTTTTCATTTTTTTCTATTTTTTCACTTTCTTTTTCTATTTTTTCACTTTCTTTTTCTTTTTCTTCTTTCTTTTTCTCACTCTTTTCTTTACAATCAATTTTTACAACATTAGAAGAAACAGCATTACATTGTTCCCTTGGGTTTTGAGTGTTTGCAGTAAACCCAGAACTCTTTAATTCGGCTATTTCTTTTGCAAGCTGACCCATTTGTATGTCTGATGCTTTTCGGGCAGCTTCATTTGTTTCCACAAACTGCAATAACTGTTGAATAGATTCCTCTATCCTTGTCAATCTTGTATTGTCAGTTTGTTGTTGCTTAAATTGATTGTTAGGAGGTCGGTTGGAAGGTCCAGCATCCTGTCTCCAGCCAATATTTTGATTTTGCCAACCCTGCAGGTAATTGTTAGGAAAAGAATTTCCATGATTGAAAGGAAAACTACCTAAGGGTACTCTTTGATGGTTCATGAAATTGGCTTGTTCTTGCTCATTTCCACAGTAACCACATGGTTGTTCTCCCATGCAGTGCATACATTGTTTAAGTTGAGCAGGGGGTGGTGATGCTACTTGAGCAATTTGGAGTTTTTCCAAATGCTTTCTCATAACTTCAATTTGTTGGGTCAGTAATTTTTGCTGAGCCAACACCGCATCATTTACTCCCAATTCGAGCATTCCTGGCTTCCTTTGTACATTACCTCTTTCATGCTTTGCTTGGCGGTCACTGATAGCCATTGATTCCAATATTTCTATGGCTTCCTCCACAGTCTTGTTCATTAAAGAACCACCTGCACAAGCATCTAACATCATCTTGAACTGAGGCAATAAACAATGGTAAACGATTCTTACCTTTTCGGCATCATTCAGGTTGTGGTTTGGACACTTTCTCAAAAGTGCCTTAAATTGTTCCCATGTCTCTCCTAGTGATTCATCATTATTTTGAGAAAAAGAGTGTATGGCTGTCATTGCTTCGAAATATTTTGAAGGAGAGTAAAATCTTTACAAAAATTTTCTTTCAACATCGGACCAGTTTGTAAAACTACCCGGTGGACAAGATTTAAACCATTCTTTTACTTTACCAATCAATGAAAAAGGAAAAATTCTCATATAAACAGACTCTTCTTGATTGGGTTCAAAACCAATTGTGCTGCATAACTCATAAAAAATAGTTAAATGTTCATATGGTTCTTCATGATTTAAACCAGCAAATTGGTTGTTTTGAATAATATTTAAAGTAGCAGGTTTAATCTCCACTGGTACAACAGGTCCTTGAAACATACCCGAAACTCGGGGTGGACCATTAATAGCAGCAAATTATCCCAATGTTCTCCTTTCAGCAGCCATATTTGAATTTTCAAAATTTTTAGAAGTAGAAGAAGAAGATTTAGTTTGTGTTTTAGATTTCAAAGACTTGATTTTCTTTACAAACTTTTCTATCTCAGGATCAAAATAAATTTTACCTGCGGTAGATCGAGTTTGCATACACAAACTAGACAAAGAAAGTTAGTGTAACAATAAGTAAAAAAAATAATCAAAAATTTAACTACGGTAAAAAAAATATTTACCACGGTAATTAAAAATTTACTGTTTTATTGAAACAATTCAATCCCCGACGACGGCGCCAGAAAACTTGTTAACCCGGCGATAGCGTCTCAACAGTTCATTTCCACCATCGGGTTGTTAATTGGCAAGCGCACCAATCGTTTGTAGTTTTCAAAATTTAGATATCGTTCCACTGGGATTGAAAGTCCAATAACAACAGTAATTTTCTATTTACTATGGTAAATGTGAAGGAAGTTATAAACAAAAGAATGATTTATATACAATTTATACAATATTCACAGGATAGCATGATTGAGTGATTCATAAGATAAAAGAAAATAAAATCTATCTAAAAAGTCGAGTTGCAATCTAGAATAGGTAAGATACTTGAGATAAACACAGATAAATAAATTATGTTGGAAATTGGATCCCTAATCTAGAATAACAATGAGGAACTCAAGACATGCATATTTAATCATCAAGTTTCATGTCATTGCAGCTTAAAATCATTATAACCGATCCCTCGTGATATAAATTCTAAGAATTCACCGTAAAGTCCGATCCCTCGTGAGCTTTCTCAGTAAAAACTTGCATTAAGACCTGGCCTTATGGCAACAATGGTTAACAACCCCTATAGAATTGAGATACCAAGGGTATTCCAACTTTTTACTTTCGTCAAAACAAGTTTCAATACGGCATGAACAATCATTCTCCCGTTTGACATTCATACTAATAAAACAAGTTTCAATACACATGAAAATTATTCTCCCGTTTGATGTTCATATTAATAAAAGGTTGAAATACTAACATGGACTTGAATCATAAACATGTAGAGGTCGAATTCACAACATTATACTCAATAGATTAGTTCACCAATTCCAACATAAACAGATTAGTTACACATGGTGAAAGTAAAAACAACACTTACAGAGTTTGACATTACGAAGACGATGGAAACTTCACGATACAACAATCACAATACACCGAAACACACTCAAGTATCTAGAAAAACTATTCTAGAACTACAACTCACAAAAGAAGTACTCAAAGTCGAGCACAAGAGAGAAAATAAGAGAATGGGATGCTATGGGATATCTTAGAATGGTGTTGGATGGCCCTATTTATAGGGCTGAGCAAGGGTGCTGACGCTACGCGTCAGTGTGACGCTACGCGTCAGGTCCCTAACTCAGCTTCCATTAAACAGCTGATAATGGCCACTTCAAATTATTAAAATTGATCATGCTTGGCCACTTGGACGTGTCTCCACTGTGTTTTGGCCATTTGTGTTAAGTGGGGTGGCCCTTGGTGCTGAGTGGGGTGGCCATTATTGGGTCAAAGCTGAGTGCTTGGCCAAGTTGGAAGTAGAGTCCATGTAGCACTGACGTTACGCGTGGATGTGACGCGTAGCGTCAGCATCAAAAATATCTATTGATGCTACGCATGGGGTGAGGCTACGCGTCAGATTCTCCAGTGTAATTTTCTCTTGATTTCTTAACTTTTTCACTGCAAAACTTAGAGAAAATTGATCAAGGGTAGATTATTTCCAACAACATCCATTTATTGAATTTAAATCCTAATTTTCTAACAAATTAAACTAATTTTTGTAATTTTTATGAAATTTTTATTAAAGTTTTTATTGAAAATTTGAGGACTAACAATCAACTCACTCAGAATTCACTCGTATCACTCCAAACCATCCCACTCGTCCTATCCTAACCAATATTTCATCTACAAGCATGCCTGCGGATCCGACTAAGCAATGATCTTCAGTTACAAGTTCCCTTACTAGCCTCTCGTCCTTTAGCCCTTCCCGCGTGGTACCGGCCTCCCATTGACATCTCGAGACTTAACTCTGGCTCCTACGGCTACCACGGGCTCTCACAGGATCTAGCCAAGGGTCTACACCTGGAGATCATTTTGTTGGGACTCCTGACCTTCCACGGGTCATCCCATTCCCTCTACATACAACCTATATGCGTCAACCACGAGTACCCTCAACTATCCGACTCACTCCTAGCAACCATTAGCGTCACTCCCTAGCCCACATATCTTCCACATTCAATCATTCATCGTACCATCATACAAAGCACTCGCACAGTTAATGCATGCAATATCTCAAGAAACCAGTCAACAATCAAGCACACATATTCTTTCGGTATCAACAACAATGAGAACATGCGTCACAGGCGTTTATATATAATCAACTATCAGACTTCAACACAACGACCCTGAATACATGCATGCAAGTGTATAACCATAATCAGGACTCTGTAATCACACACATGGCAGTCAAGGATTCACAATCATGCATTGCCCACAATTATCACAAACACATTCATATGCATACACGGTAATACGTTTATCCGGTGCCGTCCTTCGACCATGCATTTGACATGCAAGTGCCCCCTACCTTCTGAAGGGACTCGAGAAGCTCTTCCTCTCTCCAACGTTTGGTCTGACGCCCTTTCTGCCTCGTCCAGCCCCCTTCGCACATTCGTACTTTGCAATCGGCTCGGGGATGGGGAGTTGTTCTTCCTCTGCTCCAATGATCGTCCTTCACCCGTCGGAGGGGACTCTGACCCTTCTGCAGCACCATCGTCGTGGGTCTCCCGAAATGAAGAACAAGGACAGGGGAGAAGAAAAGAGGACGAAGAACGAAGAAAGAAGAAAAGAGAGGGTGAAGCAGTGAGGAAGGATGAATATCCACGGTGATACTGGATATATGTACATGCGTGCAAAGAGAGGGAGAGCGGGGTGGGAAAACGTGAATCGCAGTCCCACTCACGCGACTCGCCAATCATAAGCAGCCACCTTTTACCAGCTAAGCATAGTTAATTTGTCATTATTTCTTAAGTTAAGTTGATTTTAGTTAACAATTAATTTCCTACTTGAAATCAAAATTGGGATGTTACATAGGCAACATGCATCGATGTATTTAGAATGAATGTGGTGTGTTATATAGTGGTATAAATTACTTGGCAAGGTTGTGCCTAACTTAATATTTTATGCTTGTATCCACCTCAAATGTGAGATGAATGAAATTAATGTTTGGTTAAAATTGGGTGTGAATGATTAGTATGCCATGATTGATAATATAAAGTTGATGATTGAAATTGATGATGAGTGCCATTGTAAATGGTGAGTGAATTGTTAAAATGCCACATCGAAACTTGAGAATAAAGACTAAAGCCAACAATAATAAAATCCATTAGGAATGGTGAGGTGGTGTTGGTAATGATGATGATGACGATGTATGATGAGTGGCATGTATGGGATGCATAAAGTGAGAAATGCATATGATTGGTATTTGTATCCATGGCATACTACATAGCCGCCGATGTTGGAACATTAGGGGAGTTCCCTCGGTCGACCCAGTGGGAGGGTGGCTCAATGCACGAGCAATTTTATTTTCCCCTGTGACTCATTGTATAAGTCACGAAGTCGCCCATGTATTGCTACGGGGAGCTACATGTGGCCGACCCTATGGGGGGTGGCTCTTGATGAGCAGGTGACCTTGGTGGTCCTTCAGATCACAGCCGCCATGATATGAGACATGGCCGGCCCGCAACACCATATATTGATATGTGTTACTGCGGTCATGGTGATAATGACCAGGTGTTATAAGATGGGTGATACGGTTTGGTACCAGTAAAAGAATTGGGGAAAATACATACAATCTGAGTATAAGTGTACACATTTTACTACTGCATTAGGGGTATGGTTAGATAATTATACTTGAATCCCACATTTGGTGTTTATATTCCCATCAGATCTGTAATTGTTGAAATATTCTGTTGTGCATATGCATTAGCTTAAGATCATTTGCATATAACAAGGAAGTATGCCAAAGGTGATGAGATATGATGATGGTTGTGTTGAGGATAAGATAATGTATTAAGACAACATAAAAGATATGAATACCAAATAATAATTTGAGTAAAGTGATGAGTTGTGTAATAGTCCAAATTTTGAAGGACTTGATTATGTATATGCTTGTATACCTTGCCTAAATTATAATGTCGTTTGTGATATATGTATGATAGTATTATGATGATGAATAAGATGATGAATGATATGTGTATGTAAAGTATACATGTTTTACTGCATATGCACATGATCACATGGTATTCATATTCATTCTTTTCAAATGTATGACTCACTCTCCCATGTTGTCCACTTTTTAGATTTGTGATGCAGGTCACTCATGGGAGGAGTGAAACTCTTTTGAAGTACATTTTGTGGAAGGAGGTAAATAGATGTATAGGAAGTGCCTTGGCCAGAAAATCTAGACTTTTGTATAGCATATAATGTATATGTATGCTCATTTTGCCATCTAGATTGTAGTTAATTATTTTTGAGGGTCATGTAGGAAAATTGGACCTTAGTGTTATGGCCAATTTTCATTAATGACCCAAATGATGTAAGATGATGAATTATGATGTTTGTTGATGTTAAGGTTTCTTTTTTTTTTTATCATATGATATGTCATTTTTTCTTCTAATTCTAATCAAAATTAATGTTGTAAAGCATAATGTATTCTACAATTTATAGCATTTCATGAAGTTTATATAGAAATGGTTTTAATCCTATGCATTGATTGAATGAGATTTGATTTTGAGGTGTGAAAACCATTGAATGAACTTTTGAATGCATGAAGGAATGTATATAATGCATTAAGATAGGCTGAATTAGTATAAAATGAGAATTGGTATATGAAGATGTGTGAATTTCCCCGTTTCTGCATATGTTCTGCAGAACTCGCTCAAGCGAGTGGAAATCTCGCTCGAGCGAGATCCTTCTAAAACAGGGGTGTGGCCACTGGCCGAAATTCACCCAAGCGAATAGTATTTTGCTTAAGCGAAACCTCCTGGAATCAGAGGTTTAGCTACTGGAGTGATTTCGCTCAGGCGTGTGAGGCTTCGCCCGAGTGAGATCGATTGGGAGAGCTACTAGACCATTTTCGCTCAAGCGAAATGGCCAGTGGATGTCAATTCGCTCAAGCGAGCAGGGGAATAATTTAATTCTGGACGATTTTCACCCACGCGGGCCTAGCCTCGCTCGAGCAAAAATCGGACAGTGTGGTACCTAATGCTCCTAGAGCGATCTCGCTCAAGCGAGGTGGAGCTCGTTCAAGCGAGATCGGCCCCTGATGCTGATTCTTCCCTCTCGCTCAAGCGTTCTCACTGGCCTCGCCCAAGTGTTACCACACAAACTCGCTTAAGCGAGTGTGGTACTCGCTTGAGCGAGTGGCACTCTGATGCTCCCATTTGCTTTGTTATAATTATTTTCATTTTTTTTTCATCAAACCTTTTTCTCGCATCATCTTAAAGGTACTTTGGACATATTATAAATCATTAAACCTCATGAAATTTTTTCTCTATAAATCCAATCATGTAACATCAATCTAATTAATTCTTCTGCTATTTTTAATTGGAAATTTCTCCTGAAATCATTTTTAATTCACCCTCTCATATCTCCATATATGAGAGAGGTTGTTCATAAATCTGGGTTGTTGAATTAAAGCTTCACCACTTTATTTCTTTGTTAATTAACGATTTATAAGACGCAAAAAATTTACCCATATTTTTCCAGGTCGTCTCACACACCAACTGTTTGATGAATTGCTTAAACCAATAACTTGCCTTGATTATCATACTTAAAGCTGAATATTGTCTTTGCAACTCAAGTGTTTTGAAGTATGATATGCGCTTTATAATTATTACCTATTTTACATTGCATCATTTGTGTACTAAGAACTATTTTCAAAGGGATTCCGCGCAAAAGTTTGAAATACTCAATTCACCCCCTCCCCCTCTTGAGTATTGAGGCCTTGGCTAACATATTAAACGTAAATGAGCATTCTAAGACTCTTATTTTCTCACTAAAATATGATATAATACCAGATCCCTATTGAACTGGTGTAATATATATATATATATATGTATATATATATATGAAAACATCGTCTGAGGACCAGATGTCGCACCCTCTGTTACACCTTAATAAAATATATAAAAATTCGTAAAGTTTTTTTAAAAGATATGATTGTTAAAAAGAAACTATCGGAATAAATTACATACATTATTTCTGAAATACCTCATAAATATTATTAAAACTTTATAAAGTATTTGTACATTTATCCGAAGAAAATAAACATTAAACATTATAAGAAAAAGAGGAAACTCCATGGCCCAGAAGCAATTACTTATTAACATTATTTATTCATTGGACCACGGTATTCATACTGAGCTCCCTTTCTAGAACGTGCTATATCTACTACCGAAATTCTTCGATCCTTCCCTCTGAACCATCAATTTAGAATATATGAAACAAAAACAAAGAGAAAGGAGTGAGAAACAGAATATAATATTCTCGAATAAGACATAAGCAACAAAGGGTTTTCACAAACCAATACATAATAATGTCAGTCACAATCACATACACAATCAATTATGAGTGCATGAATGTTATGCAATATCTTCATCATAACTTACCTATATATATGGGCCATTAAATTTTAATTTGCACTGGGCCAACCAGGAGTTTACACTGTTCCATAAGTCCGGATAATAATAATATGGCATGGAAACACTTAGAGACTAGTCAGATTGAGAAAGTTTTTTATTGTGAAAGTACCCGACACTAGGGAGCTACCCCAGGTCCCCTGAAGCACCCTTTCAAACCCTCTCATCCCAAGGCTTGTTGTAACATCCCAGATTTTTAATTAATTATAAATGTCAGATTAAGATTATGGATTGATGGAATTAATGGTTAATTAAGGATTAATTGCCAATTAGGCAAATTATTGAGTGATAATAATAATAATTTTAATAATGATAAAAATAATAATAGTGGTGCCTTGGTGGCCTTAGTGAACTTCGGTCCTCTCTCCCCCCTCTCTCTCTTCATTCACGTTGAGTGTGATTTGATGGATGATGGAAATACATTAAATGATGTGGGACCAGAATTAATGGTGTTGTGATGGCTGATGGAGAATGAGACCTTTGATGGGAACAGACGCTGGCTATATGGTAATAAGGCTTCAGCTCCACGTTTTCTCCTCATTTTTCTTCATTTTCCCTTGGTGGCTATTCGGAGGAGAGAAATGCTCCTCCTTTTCTCTAGAATCCATGAGGCTTTCTGCCTCTTTGCCTCCTCATTCATCTTCTCTTCCACTCATGCATGGTGTAGGACCGAGTGGAATATGCTGGGAATCAACGTATTGCTGTGAGGAACAGCATGGAGGAGTGCAACAGCATGGTGCAGTGTATGGAGGCTGGGTTCAGGATTCCTCCTTTGTCCTCCTAGTTGTGCTTCTTCTTCCTCTCCTTCTTCCTCCATGTGATGGGTTGTATGAGGCTCAGTTTGGGAGCCTGCAGCTGTGTGAGTGCCTCGGTTGTGGATGATGGTCCACTGTTTTTGAGGCTGTGCTGTTGAGAAGAAGAAGGCATGCATGGATGGTGCTGTTCGAATAGAGAACAGCTTTGTACTAAGCCTTGGAGGTTGCTGCTTGAGTAAACAGCATGGATTCTTCCATGGCTGTGAGCAGAGTGGAATTTGGGTATTGATGGCTTGAGGACTTGAGTGGAAATGGTGGCTGGTTCTCCAAGCTGAGAACGTTGCTGGGACGAGTGGAAGCCATGATGGCTCTTCTCACTGCTGGAATACCGAGCAGAAGCTGCTGTGGCTGGGCCGAGTGGCCCATGTGACTCCTGGAAGCTTCATCCAGGTAAGGGGGCTTTGCATCTCAAATGCATAGGTTATGGACGGGTTTCTGGGTGAAATGTTTATACTATGATGTGTTATATTTGATGTGTTGCTTGTTGATTTTCAAGTGGTTAGTAGCCCGGATATGCATGATGGATATGCCTGGTTTGATGCTATTGTTTTCGTCCATGATATTCATGAAAATATACTTGATAATGTTTTGATATGTGTATGAGATGCATGATGTATGAATTTATGAATGCCGAGTGCATGGTGTAGTCCTCTATTAGTCCCTGTGCGTAATGGTATATTTAAATGTATATGATGCTTGTTGATGCATATGATCATGATGAATGAATGAATGGGGACTGTGATGATAAATGTCGAGTAGGCTTATTATATAAAAGCATAAGAGCTTATGGAAAAGGATACATCCGAGTAATAGAGGACAATCCGAGTGAAATATCATATGTAAAAGCATGGGATGTTTATTGGTGTTAGATTCCGAGTGGAATTATATATATAAAATGGTGTGAGGCTTAGAAATGCTAAGGCTGAATGGATCCCATGAATGTGAGGCTCATGGCATAGTGATTGCCGAGTGAATGGCATAGTGATTGCCGAGTGGATGTGATGTGAGCGGAGTCATCTGATTCGCTGTGAAAATGCCGAGTGCATAGAGTGTTGAACGCAGATTTCTGAGTGGGCAATCAAATGAATATGAATTGAATTTATATGCATACGTGTTCTTGAGTTATTGTGAAATGAAACACCTTGCGGGGTGCCACAAGGGTATAATCCCAAGTGAAGAGGACGGGGTCCTAATGTTAAATATGATGAAAGACCTCGAGTTGGACTCGGGGCAGTGCCTGGGGCACTAAGCGTGAAATGAGATGCTTGATGAAATGCCGAGTGCATTGGCGTGGGACGCCGAGTGAATGAAATCGTATGCATCCGATTCGCCACTGGAATGTGTTGGACTTCTATTACCGATCGGTAATCAGATGATGAGATATGTAAGAATGTGATTAAGTCCTGGAGCTGGGCTCAGGCACACTCCTTGAGTAGGGCTCGAAGTTGAGTGAAATCTGAGTGGATCAGTATACTGGTAGAAGAGTGAGTTGAGCATTATAGCCGAGTGAAATGGGTGAAATCCCGATCGAAAGATGTTTGTGATTGCTTATGTTGAATGGCAGTGTATGTTGAATGATTGATGATATTTATGTATTATTGTAATGCGGATTCCATGATTAATCCGAGCCAATATCTGTCATTTAATATGTAATGCTCACCCCTACACCATTTTTCAGTGTATGCAGGTCGGTTTGGATGATGTGATGGCCTTAACCCAAGTGTTGGGTATTTATTGATGAGGCTGTGTACATAATGTAATGTACCGAGTGTCTTTAGTTGTTTAAAAGCCTTGGTCGGCTCATAACAATGTTGTATAATGAATATGAAATATATGTACTGGATTCCGAGAGCATGTTAATATATATATACTTCGAGTGTATGGTATTATATGTATTACCAACTGATTATGTTGATGATGGAAAGTATCAAGATAATAAGTATCCGAGTGTATGCGTATGAATATACACATATATGTTATATTAATAACAAGGTTGTGAATCGGTGGAAGTGTATTGTTGAATTGGTAGTCGAACTTGGAATTAGAGGATAAATTTATATAAGTGATTTATGTTGATTTGATGCTTCATACCGACTAAGAAATGATGTTGTATGAATATTCCTAAGTTAATGAATCCTGAGTGAAATGTAAGTGGCTTAGTTGCTTTTCCGAGTGAGTCTTATGTATGTGATCACATATCCGAGTGTGACTCATCTGTGAGTCTCTTTCTGTGTGTTGATAGCCCTTGTGGATTCTGAGTGGAGAATATGGGTAAACCCCGAGTGGGGAATGATTCGAGTAATCCGAGTGGAAATCCGAGTGATCCTCTTCCGAGAGGAGAGTTGTTGTAATGACTCAGATTGATTATATTCTAAGTTTATGAATTATGAATGTATCCCGAGTAAACATGGGAACCTATTCCGAGTGAATAGGGTAATATGTGTTCTGAGTGTGTAAGTATGGAATGAGTCTGAGTGAATTACTTGGGTAATTCCTCTGAGTGTTGAGGAGTTTGGATCATTTCGAGTGGAATTGATTTTGTAGGCTATTTCTGAGTAATTAATGGTTAAGTGATTATCCGAGTGAGAATAGGCATGAATGCCGAGTGTGTGGCCGAATGAGTATTGGTCAGTAATGATACTAGATACCGAGTGGAATACCACTCTGATGATGAGTTGGTTTATGAATGATTAGACCGAGTGATTTATGGCCGAGAGGAAGCCTATGTATTCTCTGAGTGATGGAGTTCAAATATGCCGAGTGCTAAATAGTTGATGTCCACCGAGTGACTCGAGGTTGAATTATGCCAAGTGGTTTGATAGAATCTGAGTGGGATAACCCTCATCTCCCGAGTGGATCATTATGTTGACTCTGTGGATAGAATTCAGAGACTAAGTTATGGGTTGCTGAGTAAGGCAATTGTTGGGGTAGTTCCTGAGTGATTGGATTCCCTTATACCGAGTGGACTAAGTCATTACCAAATAAATGGTTGTCTCGAATACCGAGTGGTGGATTAGCCGAGTGTGGCTTCTCGCTTCAGCGAGTGAGATCTTGCTCCAGCGAGTATGTTTTTTTTGGGAAGGCTTTTGATTGTGGTTCCGCTTAAGCGCATGTGTGCTCGCCCGAGCGAGTTGGTCGGCCTCGTTCAAGCAGAGTCGGATCTCGCTTGAGCGAGTGCACGCTGTATTGTGGTTCGCTCAGGCGCTGTCGGTGCTTCCGTGTGAATGGTTTTAATTCCCTTGCCTTCCCTGTGTTTTTCTTCTTGGCCATGGGGCCAGCTCTCTTATCTTCATATAAGGGAGTGTTTTTATTATGGATCCAGGTATTTTTCTAAATACAAATTGGGAAAAATTTCCCCTGTTTTTTGTTTATTTATTTGTTAAAAATAAGGGTGTTACATTTTGGTATCAGAGCAGATCAAAAGGTCCATGGCCAAGGTATGCTTACCGAGTGTAAGCGGTTGTGTGCAATATGACCAAGTGTCATCATCGCTTGTGAGTTACTATTGAATTTGACGTATGCTTAGGCATGATTGTGTGATTGTATATGCTATCTATTGGTTGAGGACAGTAGTGAAAGGTACTACTGTTGTGATGTTGATTTGAGGGTAGAAGAGTTATTACTACCCTGACCTGGTTGCCTATGAAATGCTTAGGGTAATTCTAAGCTTGAGTCAGCTGTGAGGGAATAGGATAATGAATGTTGTGACCCTTGTATAGGTTGGTTATTGGGTCTTTTGTGTAAGCCGAGCTAGTGGCTCATGGCCAAGGAATGTATGTTGAATAGAATAGAACCCATATGTTGAGTCGATTAAGTAATAATATTTCAGAGATTCCCCAATGCGATGAATTTAAATTCTGTGTGTGGTAGTGCCATTTGAGATGGATGTTTTGTACCCTGGCACGTGAACCCTGTGTGACATATATATATATATATATATGATATAAGTGATTAAATGTGAACCCTGGTGCAGATTAGATTATGGTAGAGTCTCAGTTTCTGATTCGTGAAAACCGAGTGAATGGTTGATGGATGTTAGGCCACTAGGCATGTGACCCTGTTGATTCGACATGATCAAGTAGGACTGGAAAACTGGGTGAGAATAGATATGGTTGGGTACCTGTTTGATTTGGGTACTTTCTCGGTTTTGTGGTTGAAAACCGAGTGAGTGTTGATTGAATTGTTACCCGGAGTTGTATATCTCGGTGTGTGTAGTGAATTATTAGGCTTAAATCCGAATTGTGGCCAATGAATTGTGATAAATAAGATTAGATAAGAGATGAATACTCGGTTTGGACTGGAAACCGACTGCTTTTATGCCATTTTATGATGTGTGTGACTGGCATTTGAGGATTATTATCATGAGATTTACACTAGAATATGTGTATGGATGGTATATATGTCTTATGGGGGTCGGATGTATGCTGTTAATATACCATTTTATAGTTATGATGACTGATAATTGTCGACTGTTGGCATGTGATACACCATTATTGATGGATAATGGTGATGCTGATTCAAATGTGTTGCTTATAGATTGGTAAAAATTGTCATTAATTTTTCATATAGATTAGTATTATTTGAGTAACTTTGGTCGGTATGAGTGAAAAGATTGTGAGGATGTTGTTTCGGTATGACTCTACATGCCATAGGTATTGTGGCAGTGTACATTTTGCAGTGACTTTATGCAATTGTTGTGACCCTATAGGAATGAGGCATCATCCTATAAGTTGGATGCAGCAGTTCATAGGTCGGGCAAGTGAGACTGTAGCTGCTTATGGGTATGGTTTGAGTCTATCGGACTGCTCCAAGCAAAGATGAGAGTGTGTTGGGTGTGCAGTAAATATTAGTGTATCGAATGAGGATGGGTGAACGAGAGGAATGTAATTCTGAGTGAAATAATTACTGAGTGAAGTTTTTTTTTAGGAACAGATGGAAGCCTTGAAATTGGTGTATTGCTTGATTTGGAATGTTTCCGAGCAGTGGATACCCGAATGGTGATTTCTGAGTCGGATGTGACATTTCCGAGTGGAAGGTGTTGTGTGTGATGTCTCAGAATTTCTTGTGATGTGATCGGCAAACCGCTTGAGAGGTGAGATTGTGCCGATTGGAACTGACTGGTCGGTGAATGCTTGGAAAGCAGTGGTATGTAAGTTGTTTTGTGTGGCATGCAATGATATGCCGAGCTGTTTATTAAGGTATGTTATGATTGAATTTCGAGGACGAAATTCCTTAAAGGTGGGGAGAGTGTAACATCCCAGATTTTTAATTAATTATAAATGTCAGATTAAGATTATGGATTGATGGAATTAATGGTTAATTAAGGATTAATTACCAATTAGGCAAATTATTGAGTGATAATAATAATAATTTTAATAATGATAAAAATAATAATAGTGGTGCCTTAGTGGCCTTAGTGAACTTCGGTCCTCTCTCCCCCCTCTCTCTCTTCATTCACGTTGAGTGTGATTTGATGGATGATGGAAATGCATTAAATGATGTGGGACCAGAATTAATGGTGTTGTGATGGCTGATGGAGAATGAGACCTTTGATGGGAACAGACGTTGGCTGTGTTGTAATAAGGCTTCAGCTCCACGTTTTCTCCTCATTTTCCCTTGGTGGCTATTCGAAGGAGAGAAATGCTCCTCCTTCTCTCTAGAATCCATGAGGCTTTCTGCCTCTTTGCCTCCTCCTTCGTCTTCTCTTCCACTCATGCATGGTGTAGGACCGAGTGGAATATGCTGGGAATCAATGTATTGCTGTGAGGAACAGCATGGAGGAGTGCAACAACATGGTGTGGTGTGTGGAGGTTGGGTTCAGGATTCCTCCTTTGTCCTCCTGGTTGTGCTTCTTCTTCCTCTCCTTTTTCCTCCATGATGGGTTGTATGAGGCTCAGTTTGGGAGCCTTCAGCTGTGTGAGTGCCTCGGTTGTGGATGATGGTCCACTGTTTTTGAGGCTGTGCTGTTGAGAAGAAGAAGGCATGCATGGATGGTGTTGTTCGAATGGAGAACAGCTTTGTACTAAGCCTTGGAGGTTGCTGCTCGAGTAAACAGCATGGATTCTTCCATGGCAGTGAGCAGAGTGGAATTTGGGTGTTGATGGCTTGAGGACTTGAGTGGAAATGGTGGCTGGTTCTCCAAGCTGAGAACATTGCTGGGACGAGTGGAAGCCATGATGGCTCTTCTCACTGCTGGAATGCCGAGCAGAAGCTGCTGTGGCTGGGCCGAGTGGCCCATTGTGTTTGAATATATTAACAGGTCCAAAAGATGTGCAAGGATTTTGATAATGACAAGCACTCTTGAAGAAAACAATGCAAAAACAAAGACATGAAATCAGAATTGAAGTAACAGCGAAGCTAATCGATTAGGCCATAGATGCTAATCGATTAGGAGCTTTCTGTTTTGGAAGAAATTGCATCAGGTATGAAAGCTAATCGATTAGGGAGCTGAACAATCGATTAGGAAGCCACTGGAATTTCAGGTAATCGATTATACACCATAGACTAATCGATTACAACAATCAAAAATGGAACTAAGTGCATCAGGTATGATGGCTAATCGATTATGGAAGCTATACAATCGATTAGGAAGCCACTGGAATTTAAGGTAATCAATTGCAAGACATGCTAATCGATTAGGATGCTGCGAAAACAAATTAAATGCATCAGGTACAGATGCTAATCGATTAGAGGAAGTGAAATAATCGATTAGTGACTCTCTGACTTGAAGCTAATCGATTACAACGCGAGGGTGTAATCGATTACGCTAGTGGAAAAACAGATTTAAGTGGGAAACCAGGTCATGTCTCCACCACTCTTCAAATTCCCACTAACTGCAACGGCTATGATGGACTAGGGCACTCTTCAACAGCTATCTTGGCTCTATAAATTGAAGAGGAAGACAAGCACAAACACACAACCAAGAAGCAACAATTCATAGCTCTATTTTGTGCTTTGTAAGCCTATTTCTTGCATATTGTACTTTCACTTGTATATCCTCTCATCTTGAGAGATTAGAATTTGGGAGAGCTTTTCATTTGTATATTTGCTCTATTGAGAGAGTGTATTGATTGTAAACAAACACCAAACACACAAGTTATTCACTCTAGGTTGAGTGGTTGTTCACTCTAGGTTGAGTGGTTACAAAGGTTGTGGACTCAACCTTTGGGATTTTGTGAGATTGAGAGATTGGGTGGGTTGCCCCTATACTTGTGAGGATTGGGTTCTTGAGTGTGGGACACTAGGAAGCCGCAATTTCTCAAAGTTGTATCTCTAGTCTACAATAGTGGAAAATCCTCTAAGTGGGTTGCTTAGAGGCGAGACGTACACCGGATTGGGTGGAACTCGTTACATCGGTTTGCAAGCTTCTCTTCCTTACTCTTTTACTTTCATACATTGCATATTTGTTGATTGGTATTGTTTGGTTGAGAAGAACATACTTGAATTTGCTTAATTTGCTATACCTTAGACATTGCACACCAAGTGTTTGCTAAATTGCCTCAGCAATATTTACCTCTTGTAGTGCATTGCATATCATTGTTACTTGCTTTCACTTGCATAATCTCATAAACTTGGTTATAGAAATCAATTTTAAAGGTATTCCAAGCAAAAGTTTTATAACTCAATTCACCCCCCCTCTTGAGTATTGAGGCCACTTGAACAACAAGTGGTATCAGAGCTTGACTCTTGGTAAATCAAGCTTAACAGCTTCAAGAGATTAAATGGCCTCAAGTTCTCAAAATGTTTTTCCCGAGGGTGGTGCGATAAATAGACCTCCCGCTTTCAATGGGGAAGGGTATGCGTTTTGGAAAGAAAGAATGAAAATCTTCATTCAATCAATTGACTTGAGAATATGGAATACCATTGAAAATGGTCCCTATATACCGATGCATACTATAGATAGCAAGAATGTTGAAAAACCTATAGATGAATGGACAAGCGAGGAAGAAAAGAAAGTCCAATATGGCTACAAGGCCAAAAATCTTATTACTATGTCTTTAGGTCAAGATGAATTTTTTAGGATAATGACATGCCAAACTGCTAAGGAAATGTGGGATACTCTTCAAGTAACCCATGAAGGCACTAATGATGTAAAGGACTCAAAGATTAGTACTCTTACTAGTCAATATGAATGCTTTAGATTAAACTCTCATGAATCGATTGTTGATATGCAAAAAAGATTTACTCTCATCATTAATCAACTCATTACACTTGGAAAGACTTACACTAACAAAGAACTCATTCATAAAGTGTTGAAAAGTCTTAACAGAGAATGGCAACCGCTAGTTACCGCCATCAAACAATCTCCTAGCATAAACAAAATGTCTCTCGCCACTTTATTTGGTAAGTTGCAGGAACAAGAACAAGAGCTGAAAGAATTAAAGATGGCGGAAGAGGAAGAAAAATCTTCCAAGAAAAAGGGTCTTGCTCTCAAGGCTACTTCCACAAATGAAGAAGAAGAATCCAGAAGTGAACTTGATGAAGAAGAAGAATTTGGACTATTTGTGAAACGCTTCGGGAAATTCATGAAAGGCAAACGCTTCCAAAGAAGCTTCAAAAGCTCAGGTAAGAAACCTATCACTAAAGAAAACTCTCCCTCACCCAACTGTTTTGAATGTGGCAAGGAAGGGCACTTCAAAGCCGATTGTCCAAACCTTAAAAAGAAGGGCAAGGACAAACAAAGAAGAAGAAGAGCCTATATTGCTTGGGATGAGAATGATGTGAGCAGCTCCGACGACTCGGAAGATGAGCAAGCCAATCTTTGCTTAATGGCAAATCATCAAGAAGAAGATAACGAGGTAAATCTTCTTGACTTAGATAAAAATGAGCTGTTAGAAGCATTTGAAGAATTGTATGATAAATTCACAAAAATCTCTAGTAAACTCAAAGCATCTAGGAAAACTAGTGACACTCTAGAGATGCACCTTATGGAAGTTTGCAAAGAGAATGAATGTTTAAAAGAAGAATTGAAAAATGCTCAAATATGTTCCATTAGTAAACCTTGTAATTTTGCTAAGAAATGTGTTGATCTAGAAAATAAAGTCCTAGATCTAAACAAAACCTTAGAGAAATTCACTAATGGAAGAGATAACTTGAATATCCTTCTTGGGCAACAAAAATGCATGTTTAGCAAAACCGGCTTAGGATATGATCAAGAACATACTAATCATAAAATGGAGAAGCACTATAAAAACTTCTTTGCATCACCAAGCAAATCCTCCTCACCTTTTATGAAATGCAATCATTGTGGTACCAAAGGACATAGTGCTTATAAGTGTAGTGTTAGGAAACTAGGACCAAAGGTCTTAAGAAAGGTGTGGGTTCCCAAAGGAACATCTCCACAAGCTAACCTTAAAGGACCCAACATAAAATGGGTACCTAGTTCTCTAAAATGATTTTGTTTTGTAGGTATGCTTCAAGGCAAGCAACACCCATTGGTATTTGGATAGTGGGTGTTCTAAACATATGACGGGAGACAAAAGTAAGTTCATATCACTTACTCCACGAAGCAAAGGATTTGTTACTTATGGAGATAACACAAAGGGAAGAATACTTGGAATCGGAAATGTCGGTAAAAACTCTTCCACCTCCATAAATGATGTTTTATATGTTGAAGGACTAAAACATAACTTGCTTAGCATTAGTCAATTATGTGACAAGGGCTATAAAATTGTTTTTGAATCAAATGGTTGCATAATTGAAAATAAACTAAACAAGGAGATAAAATTTGTTGGTCAAAGAGTAGATAACATTTACATGATTAATCTAGATTGTCTTGCTTCAAATGATGTACAATGCTTTATAACTAAAGAGGATGAATCATGGCTTTGGCATAGAAGAATCGCTCACATTCATGTAGACCATTTAAATAAACTTGTTTCAAAAGATTTAGTTATTGGTTTACCAAAACTGAAATTTGAAAATAAATTCGGTGACGCTTGTCAAAAAGGAAAACAAGTAAAGGCTTCTTTTCAAGCAAAAAATATTGTTTCAACAACAAGACCTTTGCAGCTTTTACATATGGATTTGTTTGGACCTTCGAAAATCAAAAGTTTTGGTGGAAACTATTATGGTCTAGTGATTGTGGATGATTACTCTAGATATACATGGACATTGTTTCTTACTCATAAACATGAAGCATATCAAGCATTTAAGAAACTTGCCAAGGTTATCCAAAATGAACAAAACTTAAAAATAGCATCCATACGAACGGATCATGGGGGAGAATTTGAAAACCAATCTTTTGAAAAATTTTGTGAAAAGTTTGGCATTGAACATAATTTTTCGGCTCCAAGAACTCCACAACAAAATGGAGTAGTTGAAAGAAAAAATCGATCTTTAGCGGAGCTTGCAAGAACTATGTTGAATGAAGCAAATATTTCAAAACAGTTTTGGGCTGATGCCGTGAACACCGCGTGTCATGTTATGAATCGTTGTTTGATAAGGCCTATATTAAAGAAAACCCCCTATGAACTTTATAAAGGACGAAAACCAAATATTTCCTACTTTCACATTTTTGGATGCAAATGCTTTGTCTTGAACAATGGAAAGGAAAATCTTGGCAAATTTGATGCAAAATCTGATGAAGCAATTTTTCTAGGTTATTCATCTACTAGTAAAGCATATAGACTCTTTAACAAACGGACTTACACAATTGAAGAGTCCATACATGTTAAATTTGATGAACTTAACCAAAATCCTCCGAGAAGGGAAGTTGATGATCTTGTAGGTACCTTCCAAGAAATGAACTTGCAAGACAAAGAAGAAGAAGTCAACAATGATGGAGGTGCAGCACAAGTTGAGAAACAACAAGATTGGGTAACTTTGAAGGATCATCCCTTGGACAAGATCATTGGAGAAATAACCAAAGGGGTAAGTACTCGAAACGCCATTAGAAATGCATGCAATCACTTGGCTTTTGTATCCCAAATAGAACCCAAAAATATTGATGAAGCCATTATTGATGAACATTGGATGTTGGCCATGCAAGAAGAGTTAAACCAATTTGAAAGAAATGAAGTTTGGGAACTTGTGCCAAGACCCAATGATCATCTAATAATAGGCACCAAATGGGTTTAAATAAGCTAGATGAAAATGGTATAATAACTAGAAACAAAGCTAGACTAGTTGCAAAGGGATACAACCAAGAAGAAGGAATAGACTATGAAGAAACATATGCTCTCGTAGCTAGGTTAGAAGCCATTAGATTATTGCTAGCTTTTGCATGTTGTATGGATTTCAAATTGTATCAAATGGATGTCAAAAGTGCGTTCTTAAACGGCTACATTCAAGAAGAAGTTTATGTAGATCAACCTCCCGGTTTTGAAAATTATAAATTTCCAAATCATGTCTTCAAATTGAGAAAAGCTTTATATGGTTTGAAACAAGCTCCAAGAGCTTGGTATGAAAGACTAAGCAAATTCCTTTTAGAACACAACTTTGAAAGAGGAAAAGTTGATACTACATTGTTTATAAAACGCAAACAAAATGACATCCTCCTGGTACAAATCTATGTAGATGACATAATATTTGGTGCTACTAATGAAAATCTTTGTCAAGAATTCGCCAAGATTATGCAGAATGAATTTGAAATGTCCTTGATGGGAGAACTCACTTTCTTCCTTGGACTACAAATAAAACAAGCCATTGATGGAACGTTCATTAGCCAAACCAAATACTGTAAGGAACTACTTAAAAGGTTTGAAATGGACAAGGCAAACGAGATAGCTACACCCATGAGCACATCCTGCTATCTAGACAAAGATGAAAAGGGTAAGGACATTGAAATCACCAAATATCGAGGTATGATTGGATCCTTACTGTATTTAACTGCGAGTAGACCTGATATTATGTTTGCGGTATGCATGTGTGCTAGATATCAAGCATGTCCTAAAGAATCACATTTGACTGCCGTAAAAAGAATTTTGAAATATCTTGTGGGTACTCCAAATGTTGGTTTATGGTATCCCAAAGGCGTTGAATGTAATCTTTTAGGATATTCTGATTCCGACTTTGCGGGGTGTAAGCTTGATAGAAAAAGCACTAATGGTACATGCCATTTGCTTGGTAGTTCCCTTGTTTCTTGGCATAGCAAGAAACAAGCAAGTGTTGCATTGTCAACAGCTGAGGCAGAATATGTAGCAGCTGGTAGTTGCTGTGCTCAAATTCTTTGGATGAGACAACAACTTCTTGATTTTGGTATTTCCTTGAATAAAGTCCCCATTAAATGTGATAATACAAGTGCCATTAACATCTCCAAGAATCCAGTAATGCACTCTAGAACCAAACACATTGAAATTAGGCATCACTTTATTAGAGATCATGTGTTAAAAGGGGATTGTGTACTTGAACATGTAGAAACCTCTAGGCAACTAGCGGATATTTTCACAAAACCCTTGGCTAGAGAGCAATTCATTCACATAAGAAGAGAGTTAGGCATTCTTGACATGTCCAGTTGTGTTTGAATCTTTTGATAAGAACCTTGTTGAATGGCATAATGCATGGCATATATCATATTTTATGTTTGGAACCTTGCTGTTTGATATGTTTGAAGTTTTTGACTCCATAATCGATTACATTGTTAATCCCAATCGATTACTAAGCTTCTGTTTCTAAGCTAATCGATTAGAGCTCACCCATAATCGATTACAATCATTCTGTTTCAAAGATAATCGATTATACATGATCCATAATCGATTACGAAGCTTCTGTTTCAAGTTCAAAACGTTTCCTCTTCTGCATAATCGATTACCACCTTGCCCCAATCGATTAGGACGTTTCTGTTTCTAAACTAATCGATTACCCTAAGCCTATAATCGATTACCATCTGTATGGAACGTTTGGAATTCCCCAGAAACAGTGATCTAATCGATTACGCCTGCCACGTAATCGATTAGTCTGCGTTCTGCAGAGTCAAATGCAACTCCCTAGGCTCACTCGAAACTCTCCCTCTCTTAACTCACTTCACTCCTTCCTAAACTCTCTTTCCTCCTTCCTAAACCTAATTTTCACCTATAAATACCCTCTCATTCCCCTTCTCATCTCACACTACCTCCTTCCTCTCAAACCTCTCAAAAACTCTCTAGCACTCATCTCTCTTCATCTCCTCTTTTTACATTTTCCACCATGTCTACCTCAAGGAATGTCAAAAGGGCTAGGTCCTCTGCTGCTCAAGCTCATAATCCCCTTGACTTCTCAAGGTTTTTCTCTTCTCCTAGAGATCTTCAGAATTTTATGAAAAAATTTTCTGAAAAGGAGATTATGACCCCTCATTATACCATTGCTGACACCTTTGACAACCCAAGCCTTACCTTCACCCAAAGCCTCCACCACTACAACCTTTTCCCCTTCCTATCCCTCAAAGAAGAAGAATACTATCCTGAGCTTATGAGAGTATTCTACTGCAACCTCCGCCTTGTCAATGGGATGGTTGAATCCAAGGTGAAAAACACCACCATCAAACTCTCCAATGCCCAGTTTGCAGAGATTTCCAAACTGCCCCTCAACAACGCTGACTTTGATGGAGGCGAACCTGAGGATGAATGGGGCTTCAATGCTCTTAATGCTCGCCAATCTTTATGGAAAGCTGACCGTCCTAGGAGCAACCACAAACTAGTTGGCCACTTGACCATGAACAACCGCCTGCTCCACTTCTTCTTGGTCAAGATGATTGTTCCCCGTGGTGGGAACTATGCTCTAGTTGAAGAGGATGATGTCCTCTTAATGTGGGCCATGCTGAACCACAAAGAGATCAACTGGGTTCAGTTGATCAAGTTCCACATGCGCCATGCCAAGGACCAGCAAAAGCTCCCTTATGGTATCCTCCTCACCAAAATTTTCAAATTCTGTGGAGTAGATTTAGCAGGGGAACTCTCTGAGAAAGTGCCCCCTAGAGCTTGCATTGGCACCCATCACCTCACCAAAATGGGTCTTGCTTTCTCCAATGGAGCATGGTACTCATGAATGGAGGGCGTTTATGCCAACATTCCCTTCCAAGCTCCTGCTGAAGAAGCACCTGCTCCTCCTCCTCCTTCACCTCAACCACAAGCTGCAGCCTCTTCATCTGCCCCACAAGTTGACCCTTTTGCATCTCTCTACGCCCATCTTGATCGCCGCTTCGATCGACTTGAAAACTCCCTCCAAGAGTTTTCCATGACCGAGCAGCAACACTTTGAGATGATGCAGCAGCGATATGAAGAACTGGCTCACCAAATTGCAGAAATCCGCTTCTTCAACCCGGACAATTAGATGTTTTAGTTATCTTATGTTTAGCTGTTGGTTTCTTGTTGGTTATTTTCTGAATTATGAATATTTTTACTTCTTGTATTCCCCATCTTTATTAATTCAATAAAAGTATCTCATTTCAGTATATATTATTTCTCTTCACTGCTCTAATTATTTTTGATGATTACAAAGGGGGAGAAGAATATATGTTCATATGTTGGATAATACTTTGATACAAAATATGGATAATTTTTGAATATGCTCTGATAATATGCTCTGATAATATGGAAAATAGATGCTCTGTTAACAAAATTTGAAAAATCTTATCTGTTTGTTAAATTCTTTTTGATAGGGGGAGAATTATAGATAAGAGATAATAAAACAATAGATAAAATGAGATAAGACATTTTGGCTGCTGAATTGCTTTTTGAAATTGGTCATCTGCTATTTGAAAAAGAGATAATGTAGCAGAGTTGTTTTTGCAAAAGATAAGTCTATATTATTTAAACTAACAACCCTCAAGAGATGAACATAGTTGTCATCATCAAAAAGGGGGAGAATGTGTTTGAATATATTAACAGGTCCAAAAGATGTGCAAGGATTTTGATAATGACAAGCACTCTTGAAGAAAACAATGCAAAAACAAAGACATGAAATCAGAATTGAAGTAACAGCGAAGCTAATCGATTAGGCCATAGATGCTAATCGATTAGGAGCTTTCTGTTTTGGAAGAAATTGCATCAGGTATGAAAGCTAATCGATTAGGGAGCTGAACAATCGATTAGGAAGCCACTGGAATTTCAGGTAATCGATTATACACCATAGACTAATCGATTACAACAATCAAAAATGGAACTAAGTGCATCAGGTACGATGGCTAATCGATTATGGAAGCTATACAATCGATTAGGAAGCCACTGGAATTTAAGGTAATCAATTGCAAGACATGCTAATTGATTAGGATGCTGCGAAAACAAATTAAATGCATCAGGTACAGATGCTAATCGATTAGAGGAAGTGAAATAATCGATTAGTGACTCTCTGACTTGAAGCTAATCGATTACAACGCGAGGGTGTAATCGATTACGCTAGTGGAAAAACAGATTTAAGTGGGAAACCAGGTCATGTCTCCACCACTCTTCAAATTCCCACTAACTGCAACGGCTATGATGGACTAGGGCACTCTTCAACAGCTATCTTGGCTCTATAAATTGAAGAGGAAGACAAGCACAAACACACAACCAAGAAGCAACAATTCATAGCTCTATTTTGTGCTTTGTAAGCCTATTTCTTGCATATTGTACTTTCACTTGTATATCCTCTCATCTTGAGAGATTAGAATTTGGGAGAGCTTTTCATTTGTATATTTGCTCTATTGAGAGAGTGTATTGATTGTAAACAAACACCAAACACACAAGTTATTCACTCTAGGTTGAGTGGTTGTTCACTCTAGGTTGAGTGGTTACAAAGGTTGTGGACTCAACCTTTGGGATTTTGTGAGATTGAGAGATTGGGTGGGTTGCCCCTATACTTGTGAGGATTGGGTTCTTGAGTGTGGGACACTAGGAAGCCGCAATTGCTCAAAGTTGTATCTCTAGTCTACAATAGTGGAAAATCCTCTAAGTGGGTTGCTTAGAGGCGAGACGTACACCAGATTGGGTGGAACTCGTTACATCGGTTTGCAAGCTTCTCTTCCTTACTCTTTTACTTTCATACATTGCATATTTGTTGATTGGTATTGTTTGGTTGAGAAGAACATACTTGAATTTGCTTAATTTGCTATACCTTAGACATTGCACACCAAGTTTTTGCTAAATTGCCTCAGCAATATTTACCTCTTGTAGTGCATTGCATATCATTGTTACTTGCTTTCACTTGCATAATCTCATAAACTTGGTTATAGAAATCAATTTTAAAGGTATTCCAAGCAAAAGTTTTATAACTCAATTCACCCCCCCTCTTGAGTATTGAGGCCACTTGAACAACACCCATGTGACTCCTGGAAGCTTCATCTAGGTAAGGGGGGCTTTGCATCTCAAATGCATAGGTTATGGACGGGTTTCCGGGTGAAATGTTTATACTGTGATGTGTTATATTTGATGTTTTGCTTGTTGATTTTCAAGTGGTTAGTAGCCCGGATATGCATGATGGATATGCCTGGTTTGATGCTATTGTTTCCGTCCATGATATGCATGAAAATATACTTGATAATGTTTTGATATATGTATGAGATGCATGATGTATGAATTTATGAATGCCGAGTGCATGGTGTGGTCCTCTATTAGTCCCTGTGCGTAATGGTATATTTAAATGTATATGATGCTTGTTGATGCATATGATCATGATGAATGAATGAATGGGGACTGTGATGATAAATGCCGAGTAGGCTTATTATATAAAAGCATGAGAGCTTATGGAAAAGGATACATCCGAGTAATAGAGGACAATCCGAGTGAAATATCATATGTAAAAGCATGGGATGTTTATTGGTGTTAGATTCTGAGTGGAATTATATATATAAAATGGTGTGAGGCTTAGACATGCTAAGGCCGAATGGATCCCATGAATGTGAGGCTCATGGCATAGTGATTGCCGAGTGAATGGCATAGTGATTGCCGAGTGGATGTGATGTGAGCCGAGTCATCTGATTCGCTGTGAAAATGCCGAGTGCATAGAGTGTTGAACGTAGATTTCCGAGCGGGCAATCGAATGAATATGACTTGAATTTATATGCATACGTGTTCTTGAGTTATTGTGAAATGAAACACCTTATGGGGTGCCACAAGGGTATAATCCCGAGTGAAGAGGACGGGGTCCTAATGTTAAATATGATGAAAGACCTCGAGTTGGACTCGGGGCAGTGCCTGGGGCACTAAGCGTGAAATGAGACGCTTGATGAAATGCCGAGTGCATTGGCGTGGGACGCCGAGTGAATAAAATCGTATGCATCCGATTCGCCACTGGAATACGTTGGACTTCTATTACCGATCGGCAATCAGATGATGAGATATGTGAGAATGTGATTAAGTCCTGGAGCTGGGCTCAGGCACACTCCTCGAGCAGGGCTCGGAATTGAGTGAAATCCGAGTGGACCAGTATACTGGTAGAAGAGTGAGTTGAGCATTATAGCCGAGTGAAATGGGTGAAATCCCGATCGAAAGATGTTTGTGATTGCTTATGTTGAATGGCAGTGCATGTTGAATGATTGATGATATTTATGTATTATTGTAATGCGGATTCCATGATTAATCTGAGCCAATATCTGTCATTTAATATGTAATGCTCACCCCTACACCATTTTTCAGTGTATGCAGGTCGGTTTGGATGATGTGATGGCCTTAACCCAAGTGTTGGGTATTTATTGATGAGGCTGTGTACATAATGTAATGTACCGAGTGTCTTTAGTTGTTTAAAAGCCTTGGCCGGCTCATAACAATGTTGTATAATGAATATGAAATATATGTACTGGATTCCGAGAGCATGTTAATATATATATACTTCGAGTGTATGGTATTATATGTATTACCGACTGATTATGTTGATGATGGAAAGTATCAAGATAATAAGTATCCGAGTGTATGCGTATGAATATACACATATATGTTATATTGATAACAAGGTTGTGAATCGGTGGAAGTGTATTGTTGAATTGGTAGTCGGACTTGGAATTAGAGGATAAATTTATATAAGTGATTTATGTTGATTTGATGCTTCATACCGACTAGGAAATGATGTTGTATGAATATTCCTAAGTTAATGAATCCTGAGTGAAATGTAAGTGGCTTAGTTGCTTTTCCGAGTGAGTCTTATGTATGTGATCACATATCCGAGTGTGACTCATCTGTGAGTCTCTTTCTGTGTGTTGATAGCCCTTGTGGATTCTGAGTGGAGAATATGGGTAAACCCCGAGTGGGGAATGATTCGAGTAATCCGAGTGGAAATCCGAGTGATCCTCTTCCGAGAGGAGAGTTGTTGTAATGACTCAGATTGATTATATTCTAAGTGTATGAATTATGAATGTATCCCGAGTAAACATGGGAACCTATTCCGAGTGAATAGGGTAATATGTGTTCTGAGTGTGTAAGTGTGGAATGAGTCCGAGTGAATTACTTGGGTAATTCCTCTAAGTGTTGAGGAGTTTGGATCATTTCGAGTGGAATTGATTTTGTAGGCTATTTCTGAGTAATTAATGGTTAAGTGATTATCCGAGTGAGAATAGGCATGAATGCCGAGTGTGTGGCCGAATGAGTATTGGTCGGTAATGATACTAGATACCGAGTGGAATACCACTCTGATGATGAGTTGGTTTATGAATGATTAGACCGAGTGATTTATGGCCGAGAGGAAGCCTATGTATTCTCTGAGTGATGGAGTTCAAATATGCCGAGTGCTAAATAGTTGATGTCCACCGAGTGACTCGAGGTTGAATTATGCCGAGTGGTTTGATAGAATCTGAGTGGGATAACCCTCATCTCCCGAGTGGATCATTATGTTGACTCTGTGGATAGAATTGAGAGACTAAGTTATGGGTTGCTGAGTGAGGCAATTGTTGGGGTAGTTCCCGAGTGATTGGATTCCCTTATACCGAGTGGACTAAGTCATTACCGAATAAATGGTTGTCTCGAATACCGAGTGGTGGATTAGCCGAGTGTGGCTTCGCGCTTTAGCGACTGAGATCTCGCTCCAGCGAGTATTTTTTTTTTGGGAAGGCTTTTGATTGTGGTTCGCTTAAGCGCATGTGTGCTCGCCCGAGCGAGTTGGTCGGCCTCGCTCAAGCGGAGTCGGATCTCGCTTGAGCGAGTGCACGCTGTATTGTGGTTCGCTCAGGCGCTGTCGGTGCTTCTGTGTGAATAGTTTTAATTCCCTTGCCTTCCCTGTGTTTTTCTTCTTGGCCATGGGGCCAGCTCTCTTATCTTCATATAAGGGAGTGTTTTTATTATGGATCTAGGTATTTTTCTAAATAAAAATTGGGAAAAATTTCCCCTCTTTTGGGTTTATTTATTTGTTAAAAATAAGGGTGTTACACTCGTAATTAAGCCTCCTCTAATGTATCCTCGGTTTCTATAATCCGTCCCCAGACAATATCATTTCATTTCACTTTAATGATTCATGATGCATGAACTACTCGCGTATTGAGTTGGTTAAAGCTTTTAGAAACTCAATTATTAAATACCTTAAAGGTTTACAATATCATTTTAATATACTGTACATTTTCTCAATTCTCTGAATTTCTGTCCCACAGAAATAAATTTGGTACAATTTTTGAATCTCACTGAAATTGAGTTTCTAAGCCTTAAATATCTAAAAACTTTCTCATATAAAACTTTACATAATCTTTCTCAAATTGAATCTTAACAAGATCAAATTTAGAAATCTCAATTATTTTCAAATATTCTTTAGTTATTAAGTTGGAAAAATAAAATAATTTTCTTTTGAAAAATTTTAATTAAAAGCGAATAATCTTTAAATCAAAAAAAAATTTAATTCAAGATTTAATTATCTCAACTTGTTATAAATTAATTTTCATAAAATGTTTACTGTCTAAAATAAATACTAATTTTTTTTATTATTCTAAATATAAAAATAATTTCTAAAAAGAAATAAAAGATTTTTAAATAATAAAAATTTAAATAGTAAGGTAAGAAATTCTTACTAAGTTTTAGCTTTCCGTCATGCCCGCTATATGCTCAAACTCCACATTACAATATCATCAATCAAATATTATCAATCACAGTTAAACATCATCAATCACAAATCAATCATAATCAAATCAATTAAATATCATTAGTACATATCATAATACAAAATTTAATGATTATTAATATAGTTGATTTTTAAGTTCTTTTTGTCCATTCCTCGTATAGGTTTATGTAAGTCCATATAATCCAGTCCATGCATAGGTATAGTTCAGTCCATATGGGTCATAGTGGTCCAAGCCCTTGCATAGGTATAGTCCAGTTCATATAGGTTATAAAAGAACAGGTCCTTGCATAGGTATGTTAGAGTTAGTTACATCAGATATTTAATTTAAGATTTATTATCAATTTTAAGTTAAAAGGTTAATATTTTTTTAAAATACTAATATTATTAAATTTAAAAGGAGTAGGGGACTCCTCCCATTATTCTTATGTCTTTTCATATTATATTCTTATCTCACTCCCCCTTACCTTGAATTGTTACCCAAAAGAGATTTGCTTTGCGCCTCCAATTTCTAGAAATATTAATACCAATCTTATTTCAGTATAGGCATAAGATGAAGATTAAGATTACTACTTAAAACAGAAATGGTAAATTTTGAATAGTGAATAGTGAATAGTGAATAGTGAATAGTAAATTGTGAATAGTAACAGTAAATAGTAAAACGTGAATAGTAACGGTAAATAATAAAATGTAAATAGTAACGGTAAATAGTAAATCGTGAATAGTAACGGTAAATAGTAAAACATGAATAGTAAAGGTAAATAGTAACAGTAAATAGTAATTTACTATTTGAATAGTAATTTACTATTGAAATAGTAATTTACTATTGAAATAGTATTTTACTATACAGAATAGTAACTTAAAATAATATTATTTCTAATATAATAATAGATTTCTAAAAACGATATAAAAATAACCCTAAAAAATATAAAAGTGAGGTATTCGTACCTTAGAATTTTAGTAGAACCTTCTTCCAAAAATTTACTTCTCTCTCTCACTTCCACCACTATCTCACTAGCACTACAATATTAAGAAAACTTAATCTGAAATTGTGAATTCTAAAGAAGAATTCCTTCAGTATTTATAGAAAAAAAATTTACTATGCATTCCATTATTTTAATATAAAAGTACTGTGTATTTTTGAATTTTTTATTCCTGGTTACTGTGCATCTTATGAAAATTTCGTACATGCACAGTGTTTTGCATAGTAACTGTCGGCAGAATTATTAAGCCAAATAGTAACATTTCACTCAGTATATTTTAAATATTCAAAATGAGTCCTTTTTGAAATTTAGCGATATTATATCAGTCCTTACTAAATTTATAACAAGTAATATAAAGTTTAAATTTTAAAAATCTAAAATTTTCTGTTAATAAAAATTTATTGATACGTTCTCAATTTTTTTAACGATTGGAAAAAATAAAGATTTTTCTCAAACCGATAATTTTTAGATAAGTCTACTTGAAACGGATTTTAGAAAATTTTCTTATAATTTAAATTCACTTTCTCATAAATATTTTTAATTTTAAGTCACTTATATGAATTTAAAATTATTTAAAACATATTATTTTATTAAAAAATTCAAAAATTCTGAAAAAATTCCAAAAAATCATAAATAATACATAGATTAAAAAGTTCTAAAGAGCCATAATCTAATTCCTTCAAAATTTTAATATAAAAATAAAAATAAGGGTGTTACAACAGATCTTGGACCCCAACATAAACCAGTTCACATATCTATAATCCGACTCCCCGAGGTTTGTCCTCTCATCCTCTAAACAACCTAGTCACTTTACATTGATAGGCATCACTGACCCGTTAAAACCCTCTACTGCCATTACTTATCCCTAGAATCCTTATCCTGAATAGAGGATGGGAAAGACAACTTATTCCCTAACTTAAGAAGATACATTTGAAGAAGAAACCATTTCTTCATAAAAAGGAACAAATAGCAGGAAGGATAAACACCACAAAACCATGACCTAACAACACAAAATAAGAACAAGGAGAAAGGACTGACCTTTGAATAAGAAGAACACTACCCATAGATGGTGAAAAATGAAGAAAAGAAGAGACCTAAAAGCCAAGCAAAAACTGCAACAAAAGTAGAGGCATAAAGAAAGAAGTTGAAAATAGAGAAGTCCAGAGAAAAGAGTTCAAAGAAGAAAAGTAGAAAATAAAGAAGGTTTGGGCTATAAATACATAAAAGAGAGGTAATACCCAAACAGAAGATCCAACGGTTAGGAAAGACACCACCTATTTCACGACCATAATACCATAATGACACAATGACATCACAAAAAGCAACTACACTAGACACGTGGTGAAAAACTCACCATACCTGACATGACACATATAACCTTAAGAGGCGCATTTAAGGACATTGGGATATAAAATGCCCCATCATTACAAAAATTCTCTTGATTAGACATCACCTTTAGAAATGGAGCAACAACTACCCACAATTAGACATGTGTCCCCTCTTAAACCTTCCTCGAAAAACGTTATGAATTTCCACCAACACAGGCAGACAACAATAACCCCTCTCAATCTTAGCAAAGAATCACTCAAAACATTACCACTCATCACCAAATCACTCAGAACCTTATCACTCATCACCGAATCACTCAAAACATTACCAATCATCATAGAATCACACAAAACATTACCACTTGACACAAATCTACTCGGTATATAACTACAATTGCTCGATACACCTTATCGCAACATACATTCATCGGTCAAACAAGCACCTGGCACATAGTCACCCGACTTACTCTTTGGCCAAGATCTCATGAGTGGGGGCCTCTTGTTCCCTCCCGAATCGGGAAAGGCCCCTCATCCCCCTCCCTCTTATTTTAGGAAGTTATCTCTACCCCATAATTTTAAGAGATTATCATTATCTAATGAATGTTAGGCCGAAATCGAGGCCGCTCTCCTAATGTATAAATAAAGCCTTAGAGCTCACTTATAATTCAAGTGACATTTTGAGAAATAAACCTTGTTTTTCTAAAGTAATTATGTAAGATTTAGTATTTCAGACGCTCAGAATGAACATGTTTTTAAAATACAATTTCACTTAAAATCAATTTTACTTAGTAGGAAAGTTAAAACTTTTTTACTTTTTAATTCAATTTTTCTTACTATATAATGATAATTAGTTTTGAAAAATATCTAAACTGAACACTATTTTTTATTTCTTTAACATAAGACCCATCTAAAATTTCGTTTTACCAAAATACTCTTAGTAAAAAAATAATAAATATAATACATTAATGAAAAATGATTTTTCTCTAATGATTCTCTCAACATCTAATGTTATTAAGGAAATAAATATTAATTAAGTTGAAAAGAAAGTAAAATAGTAAATCTTAATAATTTTAAGAGTATTTTTATAAAATTAGTACAAATTATTGACAAGATAAATTATTTTAACTAAATTAATTAAATTTTTTAACTACCGCAATTAATTTAAAGGATGTAGAACGCTATTCTAAGAGACACACACTAGATCTTCACCTAAAAGAAATATATTATAAACAATATACACACGCCCACACCAATTAGAGATTTTTTTTACGGAATTTTGTGCAGATGTCACCGTTTGTATTAATTGATTGTTAAATAAACACGAGTACACATTGTGTACAAAAAGTCGCGACAGAGACGAGTTATTAGGTAATAGTGAACTTTTAAGTTAAATACCGTAACTATTTTAAAATTTATTTTTCATTCCTATATTCTAAAAGTGTTGATTTAAGTCCTTACCTATAGAAATATTTTGATCTGAGCACATATTGTTAATCCCACAGGTGGTAATTCCCCTAAAAATAACAAACGTGATGACTGATTTTACATACCGCATGTTTAGTAAAATAATATTAAGATAAATTTTAGAGTTAGACATATAATTAACTCCTATAATAGTCTAAAGAATTAAATACAATTTTAGTCCCTAACAAATTCTGAATTTTTTACGACTCTTAAAATATTTTCAGTTTAAGACCTCTTCAATAATTTTTTTTAATATTAAACTTCTGTTGTTAAGTGCTGAAATATAATAATAGAAGGTGCTTCTAATACACACTTAATATGTGAGTCAGATGTTTTAATGCTAAATAGAATAAATTGATAATTAATTAAGATTAACTTAAAAATAAAAAAATTGAAGGTTGTTGGTAAAATTAAAAAAAAAATAGAAAGTTTGCTTTCTTCCTATTCCTCACATCTACCGCTATGAAGTTACCCAGGAAGAGACAAGGAATCGTCACCAAGGCATGCTCATGCATCCACGCCCTCATTACCTCTCCCGCATCCACTCCCACCCTCGCCGACTTCGAAGCCCTTCTCCTCGCTCTCTACGCCGCTGAAACCAGATCCCGCAACGGCAAACCCCTTCATCCCTTCCATCTACCATTCCCCTCTCCGCGAAACCTCTCTCCGTTTACTTGATGACGGATCCCTTAGATTCTTCTCCTCTAATCCCTCCTCCATCCTCCGTCGTCACCGAGATCGACCTCGAAGCCGCCTTCACTGAACAGATTCAATGCCGGATTTTCCTCGAAACACGACGGTAATTTCCCCTCTTTTTTTCATTCTCTGCTCACGCATTTTCAATTAGGGCTAGATCCTTACCGCTTCTCAATTCTATGCGATTATTTTCATTTCACCTCATGAAGAAGTCGAGTTCGTCTGCTTTATGGCTTTTCAATTCACCAATCATTCTCTTTAGGTCTTAGTTTAACCTAGTTTTAGTATTGGACATGGAATTTTTAATTGTTATGGTATGTTAGTTTATCTATTTGTTTGTTAACCTCAGGTAGGGATTTCATAGCTTCTTGCAAGTGCAAAGGTACATCTAAATACGCACACCGAGAGTGTTTGGATCATTGGCGAGCAGTTAAGGTACGATGCTGTCTACATTTTGGGGTTTTCAAATTTTAACACTGTTGTACTATAGCCGTGTCAAGAACTGTCTTTTGTTCAGTGATGATAGTGTAACAACTGTGAGATTTTTAACTGATGAGTATTGTTGCTAAGGAGTGATAACTGTTATACTTCTCGTTTTGCTGATCAGTTGAACAGTGTACATGTTTCGGTATCAATCTGGTTATCTCATCACGAATAGGACTAGGAGTATAAAAATATTAAAGGGTGTTACAGAGAAATAGTTTGATACTGGAACTTTAGTGTTATATGCTGTATCAATATACTTATCTTTAAATGACTTTTTCTTTTACCCAATTATAGGAAGAACTGTGGACTACATGAGCTAATTTTTGCTAAACACGGTAAAATGTTTGCTAGCTTAAATTGTTTAATCAATGTAAATAAATGTGAAGGCCAAAGAAAAAGATGAATTCCCCAAATCTAGAAGTTAGAATTAGATATAAGCTTGAAAAGGTTTATTTCACGGTAATTTTTAATTTGAAGCTATATTTCCTGTGGCTGCTGCTTGTATCATCTATGTTTTAGGACATCCTCCACTTTCCTAAAAATTGTAAGAGCATTCTTCTGGCTTTTCCTAAATTAATGTGCTTTCGCTTTTCGTTTTTATATGGGCATTGAAATAACCAGAATATTAGTATATCACTACTTATGGACTTGTGTTTGATATACCTCCATGAAATTGTATATTATATCTGGGTAATTTTTTGTGAAGTTAACTTTTCCATTAAGACAGTAGTACTTTTACTCTTTTAGTACAAAAAGTTTCAGTTACCTTGCTTATTTGTATAATATCTTGGCATCAACTTGATAATTGTAATCCTTCTTTATAACTTGACTTTGATATCTTGTTCTGAGAAATATACACAATTTAGTACCTCAGATAGGATGGAAAGAAGGCACTATTCTTCTCCTTAATTTTTCTCTTTTCTAACCCAGGTTCTTTTGTTTTAACCTATTTTGGCATTGTTGGGTACATACCTAATTTGCAGTGCTTAAGTATGAATTGGCAAAAAGAATCTGCTACTTGACCCTGTATTCACATCATCTCGGGTTAGCAGGAGCAAGGCAGAAGAGAAGAGAGGTATTTGGGTTGTAGATTTGGAAACCTGAGCAAAGGATCCAAATATGTTATGTTGCTATTTTTACCTCGTAAGAGAATCTAATGTAATGATAAAAATACTAAATGGTTGCTCGCTTTCTTATAAATTTTGAGACTACTCTTTTATCTTTAGTTGATTTTCAGTTTGTGTTGCTACCCATCAAACTTAACCACAAGCCCGGACATTCAAGTTCTCAATGAGGATTTCTTGAACATAAATCCTGAGAATCCTTCGTATACTAAGGTGGACCATTTTTCTATTATTTAGTCACATTTATGTTTCATGCTTAAACAGGAGTGGCAACAAGGGGACTTGTTTATGTTTGTGTTATATGCGTCTAAGAAATGTTATTGTCTGTGGTTCCTTCAAAGAACCACCGGCGGTTACGGTTTGATAGAATAATCATTTAGAATGATATATGAATATTTATTTTTGCTTGTGGTTAAACAAACAAACCGCTCACAATAAATTAACAGTTTTTTTTTAATTTTGTTGAATCTTAATTAATTTACAGTTTTATCTAAGTTATTGTGGTGGTTGATGACTCGTGTCACGTGTGAGCCCAATGGCACTTTAAACTCTTTAACCTTAATACTTAATAGAATCTGTTAATGGAAGAGGTTTAATACTAACAAAAAAATTATTAGAGGGATCTTAAATTAGAAATTATTATTCCAGCGGGTCGTACCAAAATGTAGAATTTGTTAGGAGTTAAATTTTTATTTAAGCCTAGTTTAAAATTAGAATTGACTTAGCCTGTAAAATATTTTTTAAGATTAAACATTATTATTAATTTACCATAAAAAAGGTTTAAAATTAAGATTAACACCCTAGAAAATATTCTTGTAAGATTTAACCTTTAAAATATTATTTTATTAGGATTAAGTATTGTCATTAACCTTTCACCAATTAAGTATTGATTGTGTTTATTTAATTAAAAAAATGTCACAAATCATATTCTCCCTTTTCTATTATCATGTTCTTTTTTTTATCTTGCCTCTCACCTCCCGTTCCCTCTGTCCTATGATTCATCTAGCGGTGTCATGATACACACGACTTAAGTGACAAATTCTTTATTTTTAATTAAATAAATACGTGTTAATGATAAGTCAATACTTAATTGACAAAAAGTTGACAATTAAATCCTAAAAGAAAATTTTTTAAGGGGTTAATCCTAATTTAGAAATTTTTTAAGAGTTAATTTTATATTTCAAAAAAAATTAAAAATGTTAATGTTGACGTAGTTAACCATTAACCACTTCAGTACTCAATAGACAGAAAGTTAATGATAGGGTTTGATCCTAACAAATATATTTCAAGGACTAAATAAATAAAATTCTTAAAATATTAATCTTAACTTTAAACTTTTTTAGGTACTAATTTTATATTTAAGTCTAAATTTTATTCGCATCACTTAATATTAACTCTAGCAGAATTAACCATATGCACTTTAATTAGATTAAAATCATTAAGATTTAAACCAATGCTTTTTAATTTTAAAATAAGGGGGTGAAAATTTTGGAAAAGAATCTTAATTTTTTTTCCCACCCTAACCTTTTCAGGAATAAATCAACCTCTGACCTAGATGTCCAGTTTCTCAAATTACAAATTACACATAATTTCAATAAATGGAAGAAAACGGGTACAAATGTAAGAAAGAAATTGTCATTTTTATTTATCAATGAGTAACCATTGACTACTACCTTTCACCATTTCTGTTACTGTTTTATGAAGCCCTTTCTCTCTAGCAAATTCCACAACAGAGAATTTTGTGCGGGTATTACGTTACAAAACCTACATAACAGAAAACAAAGTTAAAGCAGCATTTACAGCCAGCAAGGCCTTAAAGGTAAATGCCCAATGATGGATGAATCACATAACCAGCCTTCGTCCAAAATAAGTGTAACTCCTTAATTTGATGCACTAGCCTAAAGGGGAAAAAGAATTAAATCTTCCTTCCGTAAAAATTAGACTAAGGATGTGTTTGGAAAAATTTATAAAAAAACATATAAAAATAACTTGGAACTTTCATACATTATTTTTGACTTATTTCAATAAGTTTTTAAGTGTAGCTTATTAAAATAAATTATTTATAACTTATTTCAACAAGTTTTATAATCAAATTTATAGTATAAATCCTCATATAAGACTAATTGTATAAGCTCTTAAAAAAACTACATATCTGAAGCACCCTAAATGCTCCACCAATGATTTAATTGATTCATTTGCTTCTTTATTACCACGACAGTATGTTTTACAAATCAAACAAGTTTGGTTTCAAATATATACATATACAGTATACTTTAGTCCATGTGCAAGTCTTTCAAATATATAAATATAACAGTATTATTGGCAACGAGAAAGGGAAACAAGACATTACCGTTGTGTAAAACACAAATATCGTCAAATATGTCTGCTAGGAATTCTTCAATAGTTCATTGAAAGCTTCTTGTGGTATATCAACAGAACCAACTCGTTTCATACGCTTCTTTCCTTCCTTTTGCTTCTCCAATAGCTTTCTCTTTCGAGTAACATCACCACCATAACACTTGGCAAGAACATTTTTCCTCATGGCAGAAATCCTACAGTAAAGGAGGATGGTTTCAGCACAGCAAAGCAACTGATAAACTGATACCAAATAACAGCACTCAGAAAAATGAAGTTGAAAAATGTAGTGTGTATTATTGAATTAGAAAAAGGTAATTATAGTGGGAGAGTTAGGCTCCTATAGAGAGCTAGTCCCCTCTACCCATAGTCAACAGAATTGATACTTCCAGATAGATGCCCCCACACCTCTCTCACTATCACTTATAACTGAAAACCTTTTCCCTACTAACCACTTCCCTGCATTCTCCCTTTCCTTGCCAACTCAGTACTCCCTCTAGTACCTAAAAGCTTCTATTTTCAAAGACATACAATTTTAGGAGGGTAATTATTGTTTTGATTTTATAAAAAACAGTTTTCTCTTTCTAATTGTACTCTCATTTAAAGTCAAATTTTGTCATCCTATATTATTTATACAAGTTTAAAACTATTAAATTTTGAAGGGTAAATTAAAAAAATACAATAAATGCTTTTGATTTTTTTGTGGGTTATAAAATGTAACATAAGGGGCTTATAAAAGGTACAGATGGAGTACTACTCTTTCCTCTTTTGGGATCATTGGTCCTTTGCTGAATTAAAGTTGCATTTTAGGCCCATGGTCACATTAGAGGGCCTATCAGCAACATATAATCAAGGCATGAAAATATACTGCTTAATTTTTAGTCCTTCCTTTAACTGCACCTTCTATAAGGCTATTGGAAGCTGTTAGAAATATTATGACAAAAACATTTACAATTGTGATCAAGATTATTACTTTCATATCAGAAGCTACAGGTTTTGCAGCAAGCATTCCAAAAAGAGACATATTTGCAAATACTTTTAAAAGAAGCTTACGTCTCCCTTGCTATGATTTTTGACCCTATGGCAGCTTGTATGGTTATCTCGAACATTTGCCTGATCAAATTTTAGAGGATTCTTGGGATGAGTTCAAACTAGAGAAAAGAAATGGGATACATAAAAATTACTTCTAGATTAAAAAGACCTGTCTATGACTTTCTTCAATTTCTCTGCCAGTTCCCGCCCAACACGATATGCTTTCATGTTATGTACAATGGTTGCCATTGCATCAACTGGTTGTCCATTCAAGAGAATATCGAGTTTGACCAGATCAGCTTGTTGATAGCTGTAATTGCACCCATTCAATGCATTATAAGGAAGAAAGTATAGCACTCCAAATATACAAATTTGCGTAATGATAGAATTTGATGGCATATGACTCCAAGTAACATATAACAAATCATAGATTATTTATCAAACAAAAGTAGTGTGTATCCATCAGGTATCACAACATTTCGGCACAAATCTACATTTACATGTACTAGATAATTGTTTGAAACTATACACAGCACAGTATATCAACAATAAGTTAAGCCAAATAGGAGTGTGTGCATATAATGATGCACATGGTTATAGAGAAAAAGAGAACAGGGTACTTACTCTGAGTCCTCATAATCAAAGGATGCATAGCCTGAAGTTATACTCTTCAATACATTATAGAAGTCAACAACAATTTCCCTCAAAGGAAGGCGATACTTCATGAATGCCCGTTGACTGCAGGAGAGAAACTAGAAAGATCATTGCTTTGACCAATGATAAGTCCATGGACTTACGTACAGAAAAGGTATCAGTGTCTGTGTCAATTTTTCTGAACAGCCATGCATAATTAGTAAAATATCCCAATAAATCATGTAAAACTGTCACAATATATATTCATCAATTAATATGTTAACCAAATGGAAATTCAGGAATAATCAGACCTGTCAATGAATGAGTACTCCAGCTGCTGACCCCTACGTTCAGAGACAAGGGTGATAACAGGCCCCATATACCTTCAATCATCAAATTAAACAGTGGACATCAGACTCTGAGAGAAGAAAGTAAAATATACTCAGGGTTTTACAAGAGCTTACTCACTAGGAATGATTATAGTGGCAATTACTGTAGGTTCCCAACAGGCCATCACTCGTTGTTTGGGATTCGAGGGTAATGAAGCAGGATTCTGAACTTCTAACTTGCTGAAAAGCATATCTAGAATATCAGTAGGACATAGTGGAACTTACCCTGACAAATACAACTTTGTTATCTACCTTCCATCAGAATACTCAAATATATAAGGCACAGTGGGAACCGTTGAGATAACATGAGCTCCATACTCCTGTTTGCAGAGCATAATATTGGTCATCAACTCACCATGCTTGAAAACAGAGGATAAAAAACTTAAGTTCTTAGAACAATTTATGAATTTTCCAAACATATGGCATACATATAAATTTTGGTCACTCCAAGACAAATCACATTCACAATACCTATGAAGTGTAACATCCTAAATTTTAACTTAAGGACTTGATGATAATAATTAAATGATGAAGGGAAACTGATTAATTATAATCAAAGGGGTAAAATTAAATAGGGTTTAAATTTGGTTAAGTTTAGGTTGAATTAAGGTTACTCAGGTAAGGTTACCAACCTACCCTTAACACCTAAAGTAACACTCTCGCTTAAAACAAACAAAAGAAAAAGAGAAGGGAAATACCTTACTTTTTCTCCCCCTCAAGCCCGTACATCCCTCTTTCTCTCTATCACCATTGCCATCATCTTCCTCTTCCATTTCCTCTTCTCCACCATGCCAATCATCTTCTTTCTTTCCTCCATTTTCATTCCCCTTCCATTGCAAGGCAAAGGCAGCACTCCCTTCAAGCTTCCATCCCAATTCCCCCCCCCCCCCCCCCAACGTGCATGTGTGTCTAGGGTATACGAGCTTCTCCTTCAAACCTACTTGATTCCAAGGTATTGTTTTAACAGCCCACTTTGGATATTACTCACATTTCTTGAATTCAACCTAAATTATCTTGTATTGGCACTTGTAGGAAGTGGTTAGAGTTTGTGGGTAGCGTCGAAACCCTCAATTTAGTTTGGAATCTTCGTTCAGCTTCAATTCAGTAAGTTGAAACTCTCTGAAACTAACTTGCTTCATCAATTGGGTTTAATTCTTGGTTAAACGTACTTTGTGTAGTTTAGGTTAAGTTAAATTAGCGAATTTGAAGCTAAATTATGACTATGAGGTAAAGGGTGTTTTCCGATATGTAGGTCAGTAGGTGACATTGGACGTAGGCTCCATTTTTGTAAGTGTAATAAGTCCACGTATGAAAGAGGGGCATGGCTTAAGTACGTGGGTATTGAATATAGTACCTATACGCTACTATCTGTTGTTAATTTGAATCTACAGTGTAATAGTAGTGTATGTTAAGGTTATATAATAGCATGATAACTGATGATAATTGTATCAATAGATGTGTCTAGTGTTGTGAAGTGGTGTTAAAATAGAGATTGTATTCCTTGCAATGCAATGATAATGAATGAAATGGCAATTGCTAATGATTGTGAATTATGATGACGATTATAATTGTAATAGTATGGAAAACATGGTATTATAAACCCATAGTATGATGGTGAGAACAATTTGTATGATGCATGATGATGATGATGTAGTTGATATGGATATGACCTCCTAATGAGGGTAAATGCCAAGGAGGGCGGGATGTGCATATTGAGTTGCATAAGTGATGAGATTTATGTGTTGACATCATGCATCATATGCATTTAGCCACAAAAGGTACGTAGGGGACCCTTGTTGCTGAACCTGGTGGGGGTGGCTCTGTGAAGGGAGCAAGAGACCCTTGGGGCCAAGAAGGGCCCGACTGCTCTAGGTTAGAACCGAGGGTGACAGATGTTGCAATATGGGTGGCAGTATGGAATTCCGGTAAATAATTATTGAGATATATGGTCATTTTTTTGTATTGCAATACAACCCACCTTGGTCGAATACGCATGGCATATTTATGCATTATATGAGTGATGGTGAATAGATATTGATGATGATATTGATTATATTGTATTGGATTGAGGATAGTGTATATGTATATATATGATGTTAATATGTGTGTACCAATATTAATTGTTTGAGTTGTGATTAGTGTAGCCAATACATTATTGCACTATCTGCTACTTTGAGTTATGCTCATTCTTCCACCATTTTTAGTGAGTTTGTAGGGTGATGACGCTTGGTAAACTCTGGATGAAGCACGGATTGGTAATACCGGGTTTTGGAACCCTTGTGGATAGTCCTATTGTATATAGTGTTTTGGTAGTTTGTATATACATATATGTATATAGGTATGTGTATATAGGTTCATATGTTTTGTCACCTCATTGGAGGATAGTAAATGATGTGTATGAATATGATAGTAATGATGGGAATAGTCATGTGATGATATTTTGTGAATGGCCTTATATGGCAATAATGAGTGCTGGTCTTGACATGGAGTCAAGCTAGATGAAGACATATTGATCATGATCGTTATGGAAAGGAATTGCATAGGTTAAATATATTGAATGTACGGATGCTTGTGAACTTAATGGAAAGGTTGATATACTATGCAATTATGCATGAAATAAAGTGAATGTGCAGTGTGATGCATAGGTTGATGAATTGGGTGGATGAATGGCAAGTCCCAAATAAGTGTGTTGATGTGTAGGTAATGAGGTTTTGGTGCCAAACTGTCCCAATTAGAATTTTAGCTACCATATAAATTGCCCGTTTTTGACCAAAACCTTCCCGTGCCCGTGAAATTCAATTGGTTAAATATTTTGGCACGGGACTTGGACTAACAGTTAAGAAATGAGATTTACGTGTTGTGTACCAAGTTTGGTGCAGTTTAGATGAAGGTAAGATGGTCAAAAGGGCTGACAAAGTTGGCAAAATCTACCATCTAGTTGGCTCGGCTAAGCGAGTGCCACTGGATGCATTGGGTGCTCTTAGGTCCTGCCCGAGAGCTAAATGGTAGCTCTCTTAGGTGTGTGATGCTCGCCTTGGCGAGGCAGGTCCAAGGGAATTTGACATGTTTGAACGCCTAGGCATGTGGGGCTCGCCTAGGCAAGCGAATGAAATTTTATGGCTCTCACCTAGGCGAGTGGGGCTCACCAAGGCAAGCCTGCCCTGTTTCTGTTGACCTGTTTCCTCGTTGGAGACCAATTAAGTGGTCTTCCATGGTCTCGGTATGCCTTGTGGGTCCAAATAAGTGTCCTTAATGCGAAAAAATGGTCCTGTATTAGACTTTGAGGTGTTACAATTCTAGTGGTATCAGCATGGGCTTGAGTCCCCACTATCATGATCTTTGAGTGTCATATGACGCATGCAGACAGTTTCAAATTTTTGAAACATTTTATTTTGCAAAATATGTCTTCACCATCAAGATTAAATTGATCATTCTGTTTCCATTCAAGGATATCATACCTGTTCAAGCCGTTGATGGAAAACATCCATGTGTAGAAGGCCTAAAAATCCACACCTAATTAATTAAACATAATTAGAAACATGACTTATCCCAGATAAAGCTAAATATTTCAAATTTTAGCAAAACCAAAAATTTCCATTTCACTTTTTCAGTAATAGATATCAGACCTGAACCCCAGACCTAGTGCAGTGCTAGTTTCTTTTGTAATAGAGACACTAGCATCATTGCACGTAAGCCTCTCTATTGCATGGTTTAGCGCTTCAAAGTCAGATCCATCAGCAGGATAAAGTCCAGAGAACACCATATGTTTTGCTGGCTTAAAGCCTACAGTTTAAAATTATCAAATATTTTAAAAACAACAAATCTAAGATCAAGAAATGCACCAATAGATACTGTTAAAGGTTCCATCCCAAAACCAATTGGTAATGGTTGGAGTGGTCTAACAGGTATTTAAACCATATGAAATATTATGAGGTGGGTGATGTGGGACTTCCAACACGCCCCCTTCCAATGAAGCCAGCCAGACTAGGCAAAGGGTAATTTTTGACCCATAAAGAAAAGGCATCTCTTGGCCCATAACAACCAAAAAGAATGCTCTGACTCTAATATGTGTTAAAGGTTCCATCCCAAAACCAATTGGCAATGATTGGAGTGGCCCAACAAGTATTTAAAAAAATTATGAGGTAGGCAATGTGAGACTTCCAACAGATACTAAAAACAATTATATTCTCATACACATGAAAATACAAAAAAAAAATTAATAGAAAATTAGCTTGATTATTGAGGCACTTATTTTTTACAGGAAATAATAATGGTCATTCTATTTTCATCAAGTCCACTACCTAGTACCAACAAGTGTTCCAAGCAGCAAATGTGAATGAGAGATGCAACAAGTAATAGCCTACACACATGGGTAACAGATGACAGGTAATTTTACAGTTTCCAGACAAAATGTTGACAAACCAATGTTTGAAAATAGGACTTGTGACAGATGACAGCTATACCTGGAAGAGGCTCTACAATACTCCGAGTATGGTATATGGTATCACCAACTCGTGCATCTTTGGTTGATCTCATGCCACTTACAACATAACCAACTTGTCCAGTCAGCAAGACTCCAGTGGGTGTAAGTTCAGGATGCATGATGCCAATGTCCAAAGCTTCATATGACTGACCGGTAGCTGCAAAAGAAATCTTACCCCCCTTGTAGAGGACACCATCAACAACAGCAACATGGCATATTACCCCTTTGTATTCGTCATAATATGAGTCAAGTAAAAGCATGCGCAGAGGAGAATTGCTCCTCCCAGGAGGGGGAGGTATGCGCTCTATGACTGCCGGAAGCACTTGTTCGAGACCCACTCCAGTCTTAGCAGATGTTAGCAGTGCATCACTAGGGTCAAGATCAAACATTGATTTCAATTGTGCTTTAACACGATCAGGATCTGCAGTTGGCTGGTCAATCTTGTTTATAACAGGTACAATTGTTAGGTTAGACTCAAAGGCAAGGTAAAAGTTGGCAACTGTTTGTGCTTGGACTCCTTGAGCAGCATCAACAACTAAGAGTACACCCTGACAAGCTGCCAGTGACCTTGACACTTCATAACTAAAATCCACATGCCCAGGAGTGTCAATAAGATTCAACAAAAAATTAGGTAACTCCTTTTCATCATCACAATCATTACCACTTTTCCTGTGCTTATAGAACATTGTTGCTGTTTGGGCTTTAACGGTGATTCCCCTTTCTCTCTCCACCTAAGACATTTTTAACTTCACCATATAAGTAACACATGACATATATATCAAGAAATACAACTATGGTCAACTAAAACTCCATTTTTTCCCTATGTTATTAACAAAGCCATTGTCACATTGCACCTCTGGTTAGCCCACACTTCTTCAAAAAGAAACACTTTTGGACAACACCTACTTCATCTAACATTGCAAAAGTTCATACCCTGATGGAAAAAATTAAAATTCTCAACAAAGAAAGTACCTGCAATTTATCAAGGTACTGAGGTTGGCCATGGCCTTTCTTAATGGTTCCAGTGAGTTCTAGAAGTCTATCCGCAAGGGTGGACTTGCCATGATCCACATGTGCAATGATTGAGAAGTTTCTAACAAGTTCCGGAGGGTACTCACTCAAATCTATGGTGCTTTTCTCTCTGGTGCTGCTTTGGCGTGACTGGGAACAGAACAGTGCACTGGTCACAGAAGAGCATTGATGGGTTATTCTGTTAATATATGGGTTGAAATTGAAATTGCGCAGCAACGATAGATAATTGGATTGCCTCATGGACTTGGAAGCTTTGCTTAAAAAACCCATTTCAGGGGTTTTAGGTTTCTGTCACTGAAACTGAACTGTGCAGAATCCAGGTGAAAAGCATAGCAGAATGGAATGTACTTGATATGCTTTGCTTGTCTACGATTTTGTTTTCGGATCCAATTAGACAGATTTTAGGCCGAGCTTCCATGTAAACATAGGTTGTGCTAGCTCAATGCGGTTTTTGTTAGGCCTGCCTCTTCAAGATAAAACAAAAGTAATGCTTTTCATAAGATATTAGCCCACCAAAAGAAGAGGGAAAAACATCACAAAACCAAAAAATCTAATGTGTTATCCAAAAAAAAAAAATCTAATGCAAAGAGAGGTTTAATGTTTATTCATATTTGTACCAACAAAAACTTGATACTATTTTTATCCGGACACTATTTTTATTAAAAATACAAAAATAAGAAAAGAAAATTTTAAAAAAATATAAATGATTTAGATTGATTTTAGTTTTTTTTAAAATTTAAATATCATTTTTTCTTAATCAAAATCAAATTTTTCAAAAAATACGTTTTTATTATCAAATTTAGAAAAATATAAAAATATTTTATTTTCTCCCACTCACAAACTCATTTACATCATAATTCATCCATTCACTCTATCATTATCGCAATTCCACTCAACCATACAGCAGTATAGAGAAATTTCTTTGTTTTTATTTTGTTTATTTTTTCATTTATTATTATTATTATTTTACTTTTATTTTTTTATTATTTTTTTATTATTTATTTTGTTTGTTTTGTTTTATTTTTATTTTCTCTAACTGTTTCTCTTTTTATTTTATTTTTTACTATTTCTATTTATTTAATTAATTAATTTTATTTGAATAATGAGGGAACGGGTAATAGTTTTAGGAGAATAGGTAGTTATTTTTTGAAATGGGAGAGTGAGTGGAGAAATGATATGTAGAAGGTTTAGGACTTCCATATAAATACCACTAACCACCCCTCATCACCACCACAAACCAACAGCCAAAACCCAACTATCCACCAACCCCATCAACATTAACAACCCCCACCACGTCTATACTCACCCAACATTTTTTATTATCATTAGTTTTTTTTATTATCCTTTATTTGTTTATTGCTTATTTTTTTACCCTAATATAAAAAGACAAAAAATAATAATAAGTTGTTGTTCTCTTCTTATTTATGTTTAAACTTTATGTCTCATTTTAATTTTATTGTCTATTTTCATCTTAAGAAACTAAAGAATCTATAAAAGAAATGTTTAGGGTGTTTTAATTTGAATTTGAACCAATAATGTTTATTTGAGACTTGTATTTGTTATTTTTCATATTAATGAATCAATAAAATATATTGAAACCATTTATGATGTTTTAAATTTAATTTGGACTAATAGCAATTGTTTAAGATTTTTCCTTCGTAAATAAAAAATATATAAACAATACAAAAATTTTATAGCGGTGTTGTATGATGTACTTCATCTGTATCAATGCTATAAAATTACGAAGGAAAGTAAGTGTATATATTATTTTATCTCATACTTTTCTTCGGCATTGTTTTTCTAATATTTTAAAAACAAAAATATTTTCATTATAACTATGCAATAATTTTATAGCGATGTCGTATGATGTACATCATATGCACCAATGCTATAAAATTATGAAGTAAAGTAAGCATATATATTAATTTATCTCATACTTTTCGTCAGCATTGTTTCTTTGAAATATATTTTAAAAACAAAAAATATTTTCATTTAATAAACAATGTAATAATTTTATAGCGGTATCATATGATGAACTTCATATGCACCAATCCTATAAAAGTAGGAAGGAAGGTAGGCATATAGATTCGATGTTAAATTTTTTAAAAAAATATATTTAAATACAAAAATATTTTCATTTAATAAAATTATGCAATAATTTTATAGAGGTGTCGTATGATGTACTTCATCTACACCAATGTTATAAAATTACGAAGAAAAATAAGCGTATAGATTACTCTATCTCGTAGTTTTCTTCGACATTAAATCTTTTAACAAATATATATTAAAAACAAAAATATTTTTATTTAATAAAATTATGTAATAATTTTACAGGGGTGTCATATGTACTTCATCTGCACCAATACTATAAACTATGAAGGAAAATAAGTGTATAGATTACTTTATCTCATACTTTTGTTCGACATTCAAATTGTTTAAAAATACTTAAGATAAAAAATATTTTTATTTAATAAAATTATGCAATAATTTTATAGCAGTGTCGTATGATGTACTTCATCTGCATTAATGCTATAAAATTATAAAGAAAAGTAAGTGTATAAATTACTTTATCTTATACTTTTCTTGTGCATGAATTCCCTTTACTATAAAAATCCAAAATATTTTTAATCATATCTCAAACTGTAACAGCTCTAATTTTCCAAAATAGGAGCCCGAGCTCTCGGGACCTCCGAGAGCGCCTTACTAAGTATTTTAGGAGAGTTGAGGCTTAGGCCTAATTCCTAAATCACCATGAGAATGTGAGAAAGTTAGATTTGAGGAAATGTGAGTAGTGAACAGCTCAGTTAGGTAAACTAAGCGAGTAGGAAAGGCCGTGTTTAATAATAATAATATTTAGAGGATTTATTGACTTGGTAGTAGTTTAATTATATTTTATTCGACCTTGAGATTGTTGATGAGATGAATATGTATATCCTTGTTGTTGATGCTAAATTGATGAAATAATGATTGAAGAATGATGTTTAATTTTAGTGAATAATTCTTTTTAATATAGACAACTACCTGTTAATTTTAAAGATAGCTGATGGAGAATGTTTAGATTTATTTAAGTGTCGAGTTAAATTTTAAGGTCAAGTAGTTATTAGAGCCCAAGATTTCATAAGACGCTAATTAACTCCTTTAATAAAGGTGATTAGTAGATAATATCTTATTTTGATATTGACCAGTTAATGGATTTTATTATTAATAATTATAATTAATAATTAAACAATATTTATTTTGATGCCTAATATTGTTAATAATAAGTTTAAAAATATGAAAGTTTATAATGAGGTTTAGTTAAGAATTTGGTTATTATTAATATTTGAATAATAAATCTTGCCCAGTTCCTCGGATTTGAACTGTGGGACCCAACCAGAGGTCAGACTCTGACTGTTCGACCCGAGACTAGTGATCCAGTAGGGAAGCTAGTCTTGTTAGGATCCTTTCGTAAAGAATCAAGGGTGTTTGACTTGGCCCAATCGGCCTAATCAGAACCTTTAACGTCTCCTATGTTTGATCATGCATATACTTCAGGATATCCGATGGTGGCACGATCAGTCTCTGGTGACTCGTTTCGATGTTTTAGGAACTTTTACTTAAGGGGCCGAAGCTCGATTCAGACTCTATCATCCTCGTTTCTCCATAAGTTGGTTTCCTCAAAATCTGCTTTAAAACCGACCAGAATACCTTTAGTGTTTTAGACCCAACTTTTGCATACGATCTTAGAATCGAACGATTTTAGTCTCAATCTCTTTGTTTTGAAAAGATCTATAACCTCCATTTCTATCCCTAAACTCTGATTCCCACCTGTCAACCCCAAAATCAAAGATTAAGTATGTTCACCTCAAAATTCCATTGTTTGGACATTTTACTCTGCGCATGGTTCAGTAAAAAATTCATAACTTTTTTATACGACCTTTGATTTATGCAAACCTGGTGTCAAAATCTCAGTAATAAAATTCTATACATTTTTTGTGAAGACATCAAAGGCTGAATCCCTCTAGATTAGTACAGTTTAATGGATCTTTGCAACCACTTAACTGTCTTGTCACCATGCTGGCAGCCTTCAGTAAAATTCATATAACTCTCTCTTTCGGTGCTTGATTTTCCTTGTTCTTTTATCTATGAATCCATATCAAGAGCTTTACAATTGTTATGAAGGGCACGAAACCTAATTCCAAAAGGAGAATTAATGGTGAATTTATTTCCGAAGCCATGGCTGATTTAGGAGCTTCTGGAGCATCTTGTTGTAAATTGGGCATATCTTGGGCTACCAATCTTGGATCATCGCAAATGATATATCAAATTGAAAGGAAAAAGGATATCTACAAACTTCATGTTAACCATTTTCCAAGATTCTCATCCCAAGAATTAACCCCTATTTATTTTTAACTTCCTTAATTTTCGGTTCTTAAAAATTTTGCACGCTTTAATTTCTTGCACGACAAATTAATTTTCTGGCCACCTTTGGGTGACACCTACCCCTCCATGCATTCCTTCCATGCGACACCTACCTTACCACTTGTCACTCACGGCACAACCCTTGCCCCACAAGTTCTAAGAACTTATTTCCTAAGCTAGACAACTTGTTCAACAAGTTGTTATAATTGCAATTGCCATTTATTTTTTTAAAGCTATCACTTAGTGCCAATTCTAGTCCCATTCATGTTGCCTCCCCCTTGTGCAATTAGCTTCTTTCCTTTCATTGAATGCCATGCTTATATGCTACCATTAACCATAACTATACCATACATCACGCCATGCCACTTTACCATACCATGCCACCATTAATTCTTCACTTATTTCTTTTATTATTCCAGCCACCATATTCTCCTCCTTCAACCACCACTAAGTCTCTAATAAGCCACTATAACACCACTGTGCCTTTCTCGAGCCACCACAACTTCACTTTACCTCTGATCTTCTTTGATTTTGCTTTGATTTTCCCTTGAACTCACAGTTGTAACCACTTAAAATAGCCCCTAAAACTTCTTTTTCAACGACCATGTGTGACCTCCCTACACTATCCTTGCCTCTATAAATTCGTTATGCTCCTCCATGCTTCGATCCGCAGTGACCGCCTTTCGATCGGTAAGCGAACAACAATCTTTCTTCGGTTTGATTTCTATTTTGTGTTATTTTTCGCTTTTAATTTCAAGTGTTTCATGGCTGTTCCTTGCTAGGCCGTGACTTGCTCTCTTCCCCTTGGAATTGCATGTTAGTTTTTAAGTACCAGTAAAATGATTGACAATGATCGATGGGTGATTCGGGACATTTAGCGAATTTTCGGTGAACCCATCCTCCTTTCCCTTCAAAACTGAGACTGCCCATTGAGGTAAAGGGGTCTCACCGCGTTTAATCTTGTTTTTAATCATTCCATAATAATGCTTGTATACTCGGGAGCCTCCGTTTTAAATTTCACCATAATCTAACAGTTAGATTTTGAGTTACGTAAATTTTCATCCATGGTGGCTAACTTTAATGGAATATGTCGCTAAAAAGAATTTTAATAAATTTCATAAGTGTATCTCGATAATGGCGTATTCAAAAGAAAGTTTTATTATAACAACCCTTATTTTTCAGAATAGGAAACCTAAGCTCTCGGGACCTCTGAGAGTGCTTCATTAAGTATTTTAGGATAGTTAAGGCCTTGGCTTGAGCCCCTATGTAACATCCCAGTTTTGAAACTAAATGCCGAATGAAGAATAAACCATTAAGACTTGATTTCAACTAGAAAATAACTGTTAATTACATTTAACCAAGTAGATTTAAGCCATTAAAATATGAAAATGGTGGTGGTCAGGGGATGGGGTGGAGTGCACGTGGCTGCTGAGCATACACTCTCCCATCCCACTCTTCTCTTACTTGTGCGCATGTATATATATATATATAAAACGCAAGCCTATGGCGATGAACACACTCACTATTCCTTCAGACTCCTTCCTCCGTCACTTCATCCTCTACTTTTCTCTCTTTGTCTCCATCCTCCTTCTTCCTCCATCTTACTCTTCTCTCCTGGAGATCTTGATTTCAGTGCTGGAGAACGGACCACACTCCATCCCAGAATCAGGCACAGGATACGACAAAGCCAAGGAAGACCGAACGAACCAGGAGAAGGACATCGGACCCAACGACAAGGACGGAAAGGTTTCTGGGGTTCTTCCAAAGGTAGGGGGCGCTTGCATGTCGAATGCATGGTCTAAGAACGGTACCGGATGAACGTACTGCTGAGTGTGGGTGTGTGTGTGTGCATGTATTCGTAATTATTAAAACTGATGCATGATTTAAGATTCTGATAGTGATTTTCGTGGCGATGGTGTAGCCTGTTAGTGGATGATAATGATGGATGATATGCATGGATCTATTTTCTTGTCACTATGAAAAATATGTATGTGCATGCCCTTAATTGGATTGTTCAATGTTGTTAGTCTGATGACCGATTGTAACATGCGCTGGAATGATTGACTGAATGATTACGAGTAGTGTGGGGAAATCCGCTTTGCTTAATGACTACGGTGAAGGTGTTCGTGGCACGATGATGTGTATTAATGAATGTGTTAGTTGCATGAGTGAGAGTGGGGCGACCCATAGAAGGTCAAGAACCCCAAGGGAAACGACTTCCAGTTACCAACCCTGGCTAGATCCCGATAGTGCTCGTGGTAGCCGTTGGAGCTAGAGAAGAGAGTCTCGAGACGCCGTGGGGAGGCCGGTGCCACCTGGTAAGAGCTGAGAGACGAGGGGCCAGAAGAAAAGGGGACCGTAACTGAGAGTCTTTACCCGAGTCGGATCCGCAGGCATGCATATAGAAATAAGGCCGATTGTGGTGATGTATAAATCTATGTATATATATGTGTATGATTTGAATGCATGAATGTAGATGCGCGTAGGAACTCTGAGTGCATGAATATATATGGATGTGGGATAAACTCTGCGTATTATGTGTGTCATGAATATTGTTTGAACCGCATGAACTTGGTTACTTGAGAAAGGTTGAATGATGGCAGGAGCGTGTACTGACGCTGATACCGAGTCTGTGAGTATCATTTTACATGTAAAAGCTCACCCCTGCAGTGGCCATTTTTCAGTGAATGTCTCTCGTGAGGAGGATCAGAAGCAGAACTGGAACGCTGAGCGAAGTGTTGATGCATTTGGAAGGCTTAATTAAGGCGATGTTAGATTAAGCCCTGACTGGTTCATACCGGATGTTAATGTTTTGGGATAAATAGAACTTTATGGACAAGGAGAAATCTGATTTTGTGTTGTAAATATTGACATACACTCTTATGTATATATGGATGTATGGTTTTGTGTGTGTGATGCTATGTGCTACCTTGTTTCATAATTGTGCTTTAATGGATACGCAGGGACAGTATGATTGAGCAGGCTATAGCCAAGTCAGAGTGAATTGAGAATTGTCTTAGGAAAACTTATGTCGGATACGTTGGGCGGAGTCGTACCCCGCCCGAAGTATGGGGACATTTCGCCCAAGCGAGAGGACTCGCGCTGGAGCGATGTAGTTGTTAGAATGGGACACCGTTCAATTACCTTTCCTATCTGTTGTGATGCTAATGCAACCCAGACCCCGGTGTTGACCCCTGATTTGGGCGTTGTGGTTGAGTCCGCCCAGGCGTTGTCATAATTAGTTGAGTTGGGCGGAATAGGTTCAGACTCCTCCTTCCTCCACAATCTACTACCGCATATATACCCTGTAACTTCCCGTTTTTCCTGAGTGAAGTGCGAGCGTGAGGATTTACCTAGTGAACCCTTGTCCATATCCGATTGAGGAATTACCTTGTGTTTGTGTTGAAGAGGCGTTGTGCTGACCTCGTTTAGGCGGTGTCATACCTCGCCCAAGTAACTAGGACGGTTCGCCCAAGCGCGTGGGACCATGCTGAAGCAAGCAGATATCAACTTGAGACTTCGCCTACGTACCTTCCTCCTCCATTGTCGCATTATTCTGCCTCGCAGGGCGGTGTTGGACATCGCCTGAGTGAGTAAATGTCGTGATGTAGTCCGTCCAGGTGTTGTTGTGCCTTACCGAACTGGACGGCGGTGTAATCACTTCCTCTTTTCTTCACAAACTACTCCTGCATATGTATATCTCTCTTCTTCTTCCCTTACCTGTCCTCTGAAGCTGAACGTCCAGCGTTCTCTGAGAAAGGGTCAGCCCGTAGGAACGAATAGACGCTAATGTAAGGTCTACTTGAAGAGTTTCACGTCTGATGTTGCATTGCCACACATCGTTTAGGCGGTGTGAGACAAAGGTTAAGCGAGTCACCTTCGCCCTGGAGTCCGCCCAGGACAAACATACCCCGCCTAGCCAGGTAGGATGATTCGAACTCCGCCCTTCTACCGAGTGCTACGCGTGTGAATGTATTAACATCTTTCCTTATCTATTTCCTCCTATTGAGTGACCAGTGTTACTCGAGGGAAAGCTTTCCTTGTGGAATTCCCTCCATCCGCTGCTGCATTACCATACTCCGCCTGGACGGTGTCAGACCCCGTCCGAGCGAGCAAGCGGTGTTGTGTAATCCGCCCATTGTTGGTGTGTTACGATAAACCCAATGAGCCGGTCCCAGTCTTAGCTTCTCTGTAGGTTGCCATATGCGTGTGAATGCTCCTCATTTTCCCCCCCTTGCCTGCTTCCTTCTAAATCGAATAATGCGTGACTGCCTTTGTGAAAATTTTTCTCATATTTTTGGAACTATTAGTCGCAAATAAATAAGGTGTTACACCCTAGTTACTCTGAGTGTGAGAAAATAAGATTTGAGAGGATGTAAGTAGTGAACAACTCGATTAGGTGAACTAAGCAAGTGGGAGAGACTGTGTTTTATACTGGTATTTAGAGAATCTATTGACTTGGTAGTAGTTTAATTTGACCTTGAGACTATTGATGAGATGAATATGTATAACCTTGATTGTTGATACTAGAAATCATGATTGATGAATGATGCTTAATTCTAGTAAATAATTCTTTTTAGTATAAATAACTATTTATTAATTTTAACAATAGCTGATTGAGAATATTTAGATTTATTTAAATGTCAAGTTAGATTTTAAGGTTACACAATTATTAGAGCTCAAGATTTCATAAGACACTAATTAACCCCTTTAATAAAGGTGATTAGTAGCTAATATCGTATTTTAATATTGGCCGGTTAATGGATTTTATTATTAATAATTTAAAAAATAAAATAATTAGATAATATTTATTTTGATACCCAATATTGTTAATAATAAGTTTGAACTATGAAAGTTTATTTCTAATGAAGTTTAATTAAGAATTAATTGATTATTTTAATAATAAATATCGCTCGGTTCCTCGGATTTGAACTGTGGGATCCAGTCAGAGGTTAGACTCTGACCGTTCGACTCGAGACTAGTGATCCAGTAGGAAAACTAGTCCTGTTAGGATCCCTCCGTGAAGAATCAAGGGTGTCTAACTTGGCCTAATCAGCCTAGTCAGAACCTTTAACGTCTCCTACGTTTGACTGTTCATACGCTTCAGGTTATCTGATGGCGGTACGGTCAGTCTCTGGTGACTCTTTTTGATGTTTTAGGAACTTTTCCTGAAGAGGATGGAGCCTGATTTAGATTCTATCACCCTCGATTTTTCGTAAATCAGTTTCTTCAAAAATTGCTTTAAAGCTCAACCTGAATACCTTTAGTGTTTTGGTCCCAACTTTTGCATATAATCTTGGAATCAAATGATTTTGGTCTCAATCTCTTTTTTTTTTGAAAAGATCTTCAATCTTTGTTTCTAGCCCCGAACTCTCATTCCTACTCTGTCAACCTCGAAATCGAAGATTAAGTATGTTCGCCTCAAAATTCCATCGTTTGGACGTTTTATCCTCTGCATGGTTCAAAAAAATTCATAACTCTTTCTTACGACCTTCGATTCATGCAAACCCAGTGTCAAAATCTCTGTAACAAAATTATCTATATTTTTTGTGAAAACGTTGAAGGTTGAATCTCTCCAGATCAGTATAGTTTAATAGATCTTTACAACCTTTTAGCTATTTCATCACCATACTGGCAGTCTTCAGTAAAACTCGTATATTCTCTTTGTCCGGTGCTTGAATCGCTTCGTTATTTTTTCTATGGATCCGTATCGAAGAGCTATATAATTTTTATGAAAGGCACAAAACCCAATTCCCAAAGGAGAATTAATGGTGAATTTATTTCCGAAGCCATGGCTGATTTGGGAGCTTCTAGAGCATCCTGTCGTAAATTAGGTATATCTCAGGATACCGATCTTGGATCGTGGCAAATGATATATCAAATTAAAGATAAAAGGAAGATCTACAAACTTCATGAAGGGCTCAAAAACTAATTCCTTACCCATTTTTCCCAGCAAATTTATTTTGTTCACAAATTCATTTCCGTCACAGCCTGGAGCAATTTTCATATTTTAGGCATAACCCCCTCGTCCGATGATAGGTAACGTTAAAAGGAAACATAGATCTACAACTTTTATGTTGATCATTTTGTTCAATTCATGTTCAAAAATTTCCAAAAATTAACGTTAAAAGGAGCATGAAAATCTAACCAAGCAAAACAGCTCCATGTGTTATGCTTGTAGCCTTGCCACCTTGATTTCATGACCAGTGGGAGCTGTCCAAAATGTGGCTAATGTGGAAACACCTTGAGAACTCCTTGCTTCCTAAGTTGAACTCATTGTTCAACAACGGAAATCAGCTTGCCTTCCAAGTATCTATAACTTGTTTAACAAGTTGTTAAGTTAAAAAATAAAAATAAAAAAATAAAATTGAGAAATCATGTGCCAATTTCATAAAGCCATCACCGTATGGGTATGTGTCCAATTCCTTTCTCTTTTCACCTTGTACCCATTGCAAGCTGCTTCTTATATTATATCATGCCATGTTATTTCATGTTAGGCCATGCTATCATACCATGACATTCCATGCCATGCCATGTATATATTGTACCAAAATTTCCTTACTCTCCACGTTGTCAACTTGCTTAGCAAGTTGTTTCCTTATTTATACCAATATTTAATTATCACTTTTTACTATCAAAGGCCCATTTCCACGCTAGCAAGCATGATGTTTCCTCTCCTTCTTAATTTCATCTTAAGTCCATCTTGCCTTAACATAACCATGCCATGTATCATGTTATGCTACTATATAAATTGCCATGATCATTTCACATCTAAGCTTTACCAAAAAAAATTGTCATGCTACTCCAGGACCAATACCTTTCATGAATTCCAATTTCAATCCACCATCACCTAGCCATTTCTACTTCATTCTTAATCTCTTGGCCATTTCAATTCTTCAATTAATCAACACCTCTTCACTTTCTTAATTTTTCCTATTCGGTGGCTTCATGTCCATGCCAATCTTCTGCTTAAAAAGAATTAATTAAACCATCACCATGCAATCCCCTTCTTGACCGTGAAACATCCTAGACAAAACAAGGTGAATGTGAACTTCTAACTCTTGGTTTTGGTCCTTCTTCTAATCCTTGCTAAAATAAAAAATTTTACATGTGTTTTTGAGTTGTTCCTTTTCTTCTTTAGCACCAAAACTGTGACCCTCTTTTCTTAGTAATCATTGCATGTTAAATTTTTAGGTACCGGAGAACGATCGACAACGATTGGCGAGGAGTTTCTAACCACCAGTGAATTTTCGACGAGCCATCCTTTTATTCCTCCTAAAACCATGAGTAATCTAGGAGGTAGGGGGTCTTGCTTCATTTTCTTTCATTATAAATTGTCCTATAGTGTTCCTTTAATTCCCGGGGATAACCCCTTTGAGTTTCACGGTGATCTAACGGTTAATTTAGAAGTTGCACTATTTTTCATTACCGATAACGATTTTAATTTTATTTTAATATTTTTACACGTTCTGGTGATTTTCATAAAGAACGCCTCGACTTTTATATGTCTCATTGAAATTTATCAAAAATTAAAGTTATTACGTAAAAGAACAAAGTTTAGGACCGTAGTGCAGGCTCGGACAGTAATTCGACATAGTTGTAATTAATTATGGATTTTTGAATTTTTATGTAATTTATTGTATGTATCCAGTAAGTCATGCTAAATTAAATAAATTAACCGTCTAGAAGTTCTAAAAAAATTCAACAAGTCATGCGAAAATAAGACGTTTTATAGATTTCATTGCGACTATGCTTCGTTTAAAATTTTATAGCGTTAGACATATTTTGATAGAATTACTAAGGTAAGCTTTTATAAAAAAAGGGAATTTTTAGTAGAAAGGAACAAATAACCAAAAGAAAGATTAGAAATAACAAATTTCAAGTAATATATATATATATATATATATATATATATATATATATATTAGAAATAAAGGAAATAGAAATTTTAGAGTATTTTCTTTTCAAGGAAAAATATATTACTAAGTATTAAATAAAATTTAGAAAAAAGAACTTGTACACTGGTGAATAAAAAGAAAAGTTGACAAAGAAAGAGTAATGAGATTCAATAAGTTTTAATAAAGTAATAATAAATTGTAATCAAAGAAATAAAAGAATTCAAAAGCATTTTACAAGAAAACTACATTATATTTGATATTTTGAGTCATTAAGAAGAATTTGGAAATAGTGGTTATATACTAAGAATTTGAAAGGAAATCGATAAAGAGATAGTAGCAAGAATTAGTGAGTTCAAATAAAATAATGATTTCATTTAGATTATATGTGAGGTTCATGACGAAATTGTTTAAGGACATTAAATGGGTCTTAAAATAGTAACTAGATACTAATGTAATAACAAAAGAATTAGACCCACATTAAAAACAGTCAATAATTTAGAGTTAAGCACAAATTTTATGAACAGATGCTTAAAAATCAAAGGAACCTAAGGATAGTGAAATAAGCACCTAGTGAATTAATATGACAAATTAAGGAGATGTAACACAAACCTTTAAGTTGACCCAAAAAAGGAAGCAATTTGTAAGCTAGAAGGATTAAATAAATAACTTATAACTAGTTAATAGAATTCACCAGAATAGTTTATCTCAAGAGCTAGGAAGTAGTAAATAAAGAATATATTGTAGAAAATCAAGGTATGTAAAAATATGTTAGGCAGTTAAATGAAATTATAAGGAAATAATTAAGGTAATTATGAGTCAAACATGTATATTGGAAATATTGGAATTCAATGAGGAGCAGAAGTTGATGTCATAAGTAACTATAATTAAATTAACAACAAAATTTTATGAGTTAGGAAGGAAGTTATAAAGAATAAAGAATTAAATGAAAGGGAGAGATATTTATTTACCAGTAAAGTCTAGTAAGAACGATGCCCACCTAATCAGTATACAAATAAAATTAGGATAATTTAATCCGGTGATAGTAAGTTAATAATGTGACATCCTAGGTCTTTTTACATTTATTTCTACATGTTTTATTAATTTTACAATAAAGTTTTCATGATTAAAATATTTAATTATTCCACAATCACCAAAATGTTTGTTTTTAGTAAAAAGGTTGAAATTATGAAATTTATTATAAATTAAAACCCCCACAAAAGGCCTTTAAAACCCAAGAAAGCACAAAAGCTGAAATAGGGGTCTGACGCTACACGTCAGCCCCATGCTACACTGGGCATCCCTGTGCAGCCCTGACGCTGCGAGCTAGGCTGACGCTACGCATCAGTATACCAGAAACAACACGTGATGCTGTTACACATTTTAGGCCAACCGACCAACTTCTAACCTACCCAATTGGCCCGTTTCAGGTCTGATTGCCACGAAACTTCATGGGCCACATATTTCCCCATTCCAGAACTGATGGCGTCATCCGTTTGCCAAAATTCCAAAATATGCGTAAGTTATGCGTAAAATGCAGTTTAACCTCTTTTAGTGCAAAACCCTTGCACCAAACACCCTAAATGGGCTCCAATTGGCCCGAAGTCAATACACACAGTTCCTAAATGTCCTAGAGGACTTATTGGTACCTTTTAGGGGTCCCGAAACCTGCCAGATCTCAAAATCACCTATTTAGTTCCTTAAATTCACAGTTATTCACTATATGCATACTCTTTAAAAATCAATCAATTCATTATTGCATCTTTTCCACTACACCACGCACATATCAAATGCTAACTGTTAGTCCTCAAATTTACTGTTATTTGTATAATTAAAAGTGTACTAAAAATAATAAAATTAGTTTAAATGTTAATAAATTTAGGTTTTATTTGAAATAAATGAAAATTATTAAAATGCAGCTGCTATGACCCATTTTTTGTATTTTTGCAGTGAAAAGAGGAAGAAATGAAGTAAAAATTTATACAAAGTTGAAGGGCTGACGCGTAGCATCAACACCATGCGTAGCGTCAAGGTTTTGGCCACGCGTAGCAACAGAAGCTACGTGGACTCCACTTCCAGGTGGCCGTGCACTCAGCCAAGTGGCTAAATAATGACCAATCCACTTCCAGCAACTGCCAAAACGCAATGGGGGACAAATGGGAAACATGTTTGTAGATTATTAGCAATTAAAAATTGTTAATCATGGCCTGAATTATGCAAATTAATGGAGGCTGAGTCAGAGGCCTGATGCGTAGCATCAGGACCTCTGCTCAGCCCTATAAATAGGGCCATTCTCCACTCATTTTCATCATCCCCTTCTTTATTCTTCTCTTCATTCACTCGAATTCAGAGTGTCTTTTTTAAGTTAGTATTCTAGAATAGTTTCCATATACTTGAGAGTGTTGTGTTGTATCCTGCTCTTTCCGTATTGTGAAGTGTGATCAATTGCTTGTGATGTCATCAACTGTATGTTGTGTTTTTACTTTCACCATGTGTAACTAATCTGTTTATGTTGGAATTGGTGAACCTATCTATGAATATGATGTTGTAATTAAGACCTCTGAATGTTTATGATTCAAGTACCATGTTAGTATTTCAATCTTTTATTAGTATGAACTTCAAACGGGAGAATGATTTTCATGCGTGTTAAACCACTTCAACAAAAGTAAAAGTTGAAGTACCCTTAATATACCAATTACTAGGAATAGAGTTGGTAATTATTGTTGTGTTAAGGCTAAGACTTAAAGCAAGTTTTTACTGAGAAAGTATCTGAGGGATCAGACTTTACGGTAACTATTTAGAATTTATATCACGAAGGATCGGGTATAATGATTTTAAGCTGCAATAACATGAACTTGATGATTAAATATGTATGTTTATGATTATTTCATTATGTTTTAGTGCGGGAATCCTAATTCCAACATAGTTTGTTAATCTGTATTTTTAATTTCAAGTATTGGATTTGTTCTAAAGTGCTACTCAAAGTTATTTCTAGTAAATTTAGAATTTATAATCTTTCACCCAATGTATAAATCAATCTCTAAATCTGTGAATATTGTACAAATTGTGTATACTTCATTCTTTTGTTAATAAGTTTTGATTCATTTACCATAGTAAATAAGATTTACGGTTTCATATTGAAAACATTCAATCCTTGTGGGAACGATATCTATTTTGAAAATTGCAATGATAAATTGGTGCACTTGCCAATAAAGAAGCCTAACACATTTTCTGGGTCTAACAAGTTTTCTAGCGCCGTCACCGGGGATTGAATTGGTTCAGTAAAATAGTAGATTTTTAATTACCATGGTTAAAATTTCCTTACTTGTTACCTTAGGTAAATTTTTAATTTTACTTTTTACTTATCTATTCATTTATTTACTTTTTCTTCAATTATTATTTTTACATTAATTTCTTTTGCATAGTTTGTTTATGCAAAGTCGATCTTCTGCAGGGAGAATCTTCTTTGATCCTGAAATCGAAAAGTTTGTAAAAAGATTCAAAGCTTTAAAATCCAAAGCATAAACTACTTTTTCTTCAAATTCATCTTCTGTTCAAAATTTTGAAACATCTAATATAGCTGCTGAACAAAGAAGGACATTAGGATAGTTTGCTGCTATCAATGGACCACCCCGTGTTTCAGGAATGTTCCAAGGACCCGTCGTTGCGATGGAAATTAAACCTGCCACACTAAATATAATTCAAAACAATCAATTTACTGGCCTAAATCATGAAGAACTGTATGAACACTTAACTGTTTTTTATGAATTATGCAGCATAATTGGTTTTGAACCCAATCAAGAAGAATCTATTTACATGAGATTATTTCTTTTTTCTTTGGTTGGGCAAGCAAAAGAATGGTTTAAATCTTATCCACCCGGTAGTTTTGCAAACTAGTCCGATGTTGAGAGGAAATTTTTAGAAAGATTTTATTCTCCCTCTAAATACTTTGAAGCCATGACAAGCATTCATTCTTTTTCATAAAATCACAATGAATCACTTGGTGAAGCATGGGAACGATTCAAAGCGCTTATTAGAAAATGTCCAAACCATAACTTGGATGATGTTGGAAAAGTAAGAATCATTTATCATGGTTTATTGCCTCAGTTCAAGATGATTTTAGATGCATGTGCAGGTGGCTCATTAATGAATAAAACTGTTGAAGAGGCAATTGCCATAATGGAATCCATGTCCACAAGTGATCGACAAGCGAAACATGAAAGAGGTAACGTAACAAGGAAGCTAGGTGTGCTTGAATTGAGGGTAAATGATGTAGTTTTAGCTCAGCAAAAATTGCTGACACAATAAATAGAAGCAATGAGCAAACAACTAGAGAAGTTACAAATTGCTCAAGTATCATCACCACCCCTACTCAATTGAAACAATGTGTATATTGCATGGGTGAACAACCATGTGGTTACTGTGCACCTGATAGAAGTAAACAAGAGCAAGCCAATTTTCTGCTCCACCAAAGGATACCTGTAGGTAATTTACCTTTTAATCTTGGTAATCTTTTGGCTACCAATTACCCACAGGGATGGTAGAATCAGAACTTTGGCTGGAGACAAGATGTTGGACCTTCCAACAGACCTCCTAACAATCAATTCAAACAACAACCATAATCTGATCAGGCATCAAGGCTTACAAGGATAGAGGAATCTATCCAACAATTGCTGCAATATATGCAAACTAATGAAGCCGCACGTAAAGCGTCAGATGTGCAATTAGTATAACTAGCAAAGGAAATAGCCGACATGAAAAGTTCTGGTTTTTCTACAAATACTCAGAACCCAAGAGAGCAATGTAAGGCTATTTTCACAAGAAGTGGTAAAGTTGTAGGAAATGATTGTAAAGAAAGTGAAAAAGAAGAAGAAAAAGAAAAAATGACAAAAAAGAAGAAGAAAAGAAAGAGAAAGAGAGTGAAATAGAAGAACGTGAAGAAAACGAGAACAATGAAATAAAAGAAAAAGATGATGAAAAATAAAAAAATCAAAAAAATAAAAACAAAAAATTAGTATTTGGGTCAGACTCCTCTTGTCAAGGATCTACCTTATCCTCATGCACTATCAAGAAAGGATAAGGAAAGAGAGTATAAAAGATTCCTTGAAACTTTTTAGCAGTTACACATAAACATTCCATTTTCTGAGGCATTGGAACAAATGCCAACTTATGCCAAGTTTATGAAAGAACTGCTCACTAAGAAAAGGAGGTGCAATGAAGAGATAGTTGAACTTGAAGCAGGCTACAGTGCTATTTTGCAATACAACATGCTAGAAAAGTCAAAAGACCCCGGAAGTTTCACCATTCCCGTCTTAATTAAAGGTGTAAATATTGGGAAGGCTTTATTAGATTTGGGGGCAAGCATCAATTTAATGCCCCTAAGTATGATGAAGCGCATTGGTGATCTAGATCCTCAAAGAACAAAAATGACTCTGCAATTGGCTGATAGATCAATCAAGAGACCTTATGGAATTGTGGAAGATGTACTTATGAAAGTTGACAATTTCTACTTCCCTGTAGATTTTATGGTTTTAGACATGAAGAAGGATACTGAAGTCCCCCTGATTCTTGTAAGACCATTCATGAAGACTGCTAGAGTATTGATTGATGTAGACAATGGTAGCTATAACACCCCTGATTTTCTGCACTCGAATCCCAATGTGATCGTCATAATTAATAAAATTGCGAATAAATTTTTCACGTTTGAAAACATTTCCAATACACCATCATGACCACATCAAGACCCAAATCACAGAAAACCAAAGAGTGAGATTTAGTAATCTATAACTGGATCGATAAATGGTTTGCCCATAAAGGTATACAAAATAATAGAGTATACAACGGAAGAATGAGTATACTGGGCACACGCCTAGTCCCATATATGACGATATGAGAAAAGGCTAGGCTAGCACGCAATGGCATATTATAAGCCTATTAGACAACCATCATCATTCTACAATTAATTCCATAAGCATGCAAAGCCTAAGGTATAACTATATATATATACATGTACACATGGGAGTCTTCTCCCAGCCTTCGCTATCATCAATATACATCAATTAATTTGAATCCTCCCAATACACTGTAAATCATCTCTTACATTCTACATATTTATTCACCATCCACAAATTCAAGAATTATCTTACACATACCACATACTACATTCAAGAATTAATCATCAATGCTCATCCTTCAATTTTTAATCCTTCTGATACACATCAAATCATCTCTTACATACTACATTTATATCCACGATTCACAATTTCGAAGGGTCATTCTATACATGTTCAAATTCATTAAAATCGCCTACATTTTCAGAATTTATTCATTACATAAGAACCATAAAGGATGCCGGCCAAGGCACTTCCATTACCACTATTTACCTTCACCAAAGCTTTGACTATAAATCCGAACTCACCCCATGGCAACCTGCATCACAAGGCTAAAAAGGAGACCACATGGGAGAGTGAGTTATACATTCAAAATGACGAATAATATATATATTGTGATCATGTGTATATGCATACAAACATCATGCATCCAATTCATTTAACATAACAATAAGAATCACATGCATCTCAAGCATTTATTCATCATCAACAAGCATCATACTTATTATGGACGGAAAATTATACACCAAACACACAATAAATATCATACATCCGGGCTACACTCAGTCAACATACAACACAACAACACAACACATTACAGTGTATATTTTCACCCGGAAACCCGTCCATAAACCATGCATTTAAGATGCAAAGCCCCCTTACCTAGAATGAAGTTTCAGAAGCTCACATGGCCACTCGTTCACACAGAACGACTCGGCCCCAGCCACAGCAACACTCTGCTCGGCTTTCAACCCAAGGAAGAGCCAAACACAGCTTCCTCCGAAGCAGCTCTCCCACCAAGTCAGTGGAGAAGCCTCCAAGCACAACTCAACGTTGTTCCATACTTCCAACAGCACCGTCCTCACCACCATGGAGGACCACCAAACTTCCTATGCACATCCATCCATGCCTTTTTCTTCACGATGGCACAGCCTCACATAGTGTACCACCATGTCTTCCACAAACCGAGGCACACACACACAGCTGCAGGCTCCCAACCGAGCCCCATACAGCCCATCATATGGAGGAAGAAGAAGAGGAAGAAGAAGGACCAGTAAGAAGGAGAAGTTAGAAGCACCAAGGAAGCAGAGGAGAAACCCAGCCTCCAAAACACACAGCCATGCTGTCCCATACACAGCCACACGTTGTTGCCATCACCACGCTGTTCCTTTCACAGCCACACCGATCCACTCGATTCAACACAATGAGTGAGTAGAAGAAGAAGATGAAGGAAACGGAGGTGAAGACAAAGAGGCAGAAGCCTCAACAAATTCTAGAGAGAAGGAGGAGCATTTCTCTCCTCCAGAACATGCAACACGAGAGAAGTGAAGAGAATGAGAAGGGAAACCAAAACTGGAGCTTATTAACACACCTCCATCAGTTCACTCTCCCATCAGGCCTCACCCTCACATTTAATGCAAGTCCATCAACCATCTAATCACCACCAACCAGCCGTCCCATCAGCGTGGGAATTGAGGGAGAGAAGGAGAAAAGGGAACCGGACCCACCAATGGTCTAAGGGCACCAATGTCCTTTCCCCATTATTATTATTATTATTATCATCATTCAATAATTAGCCTAATTGGCCATTAAACTCCAATTAACCATTAATCGGTAATTAAATTTTAATCAATCCCCAATCCAAAAATCAGGATGTTACACTTCTCCCCACCTTTAAGGAATTTCGTCCTCGAAATTCTAGCATAACATACCTCAATAAACAGCTCGGCATATCACTGCATGCCACACAAAACAGTTACATACCAATGCTTCCCAAGCATTCACCGACCAGTTAATTCCAATCGGCATAATTTCACCTCTCAAGCGGTGTGCCGATCACACCATAAGAAATTTTGAGACATCACACTCTTAACACCTTTCACTCGGAAGTGTCACATCCGACTCGGAAATCACCCATTCGGGTATGCACTGCTCGGAAACATTCCAACTCGAGCAGTACACCAAATTCAAGGCTTTACTTCGCCTCAGAAAACTTTACACCACTTAGCAATTCTTTTTCCCCAAAAGATTCCACTCAGAATTACATTCCTTTCATTCAGTCATCCACATTTTGATACACTAATATTTACTGCACACTCGACACACTCTCATCTTTGCTTGGAGCAGTCTGATAGACTCAAGCCATCACCATAAGCAGCTACAGTCTCACTTGCCCGACCTATGAACTGCTGCATCCAACTTATAGGATGATGCCTCATTCCTATAGGGTCACAACAATTACATAAAGTCACTATAAGATGCACACTGCCACAATACCTATGGCATGTAGAGTCATACCGAAACAACATCCTCACAATCTTTTCACTCATACCGACCAAAGTCACTCGGATAATACTGATCTATAAGCAACATATTTCCACTATTACATACCAACAATGGTGCATCACATGCTAACAGTCGGCAAATATCAATCATCATCACTATAAAATGGTATATCAACAGTATAATTCCGACCCACACAAGGCATACATATCATCCATACACTTATCCTAGTGTAAATCTCATGATAATAATCATTAAATGCCAGTCACACACACCATAAAATGGCATAAAAGCAATCAATTTCTAGTCCAAATCGAGTAAATATCTCTTATTTAATCTTATTCATCATAAATCATTGGCTAATCAGCCTAATAATCCTCAATGCCATCATCCATTTACCGGCCATAACTTAGCCTTAAGCCAACTAATTCATTACACTCACTCAAATATACAACTCTGGGTCATAATTCAATCAACAATTCACTCAGTTTTCAACCACAAAACTAAGACAGTACCCAAATCAAACAGGTACCCAACCATATCTATTCTCACCCAGTCTTCCAATCTCTCAGGTATCCATCTCACTAATATCCAATCCTACTTGATCATGCCTAGTGGCTTAACATCTAATCAACCATTCACTCGATTTCCTCAGCCAACCACTGAGACACAATCCCAATTCGACATATACCTGATTTCACATTTATTCATTCATGATCATATTCAAATTTTCAACCTAGGGACTGCAACTAATCAATTACATCATATACCATATGGGAGTTCACATGCCAAGGGAATAAAGCATCCATCACAAATGGCATAAGCAATTACACAATTTCAAATCCTCCCACTATGGGATTCCTCAACATTACTCACTTCATCAACTCAAACATGAGTTCTAATCCTTTCAACAAACATGACTCGTCCAGGAACCATTAACATGGCATACACAAGAGTCCTAGCCAATTAATCTGACCTCTATCTGTATAAAAGGGAATCTCAACATATACCATTTCATTTCCTTTCCAATCAACCCAGGCTTAGAACAACCTCAATTATTTTATGAACAACAGAATCAGGGTAGTAACAATTCTATCCCCAATCAACATTACAATAGTAGTACCTCACTACTGCCCCCAGCAAACACATAGGCATATAGCCATACAAACCATTCATAGCATGCATCAAATCCAACAAAATACCCCAAGCAATAATGACAATCGGTCATATTACACATAACCGTCCATACACAGTAGGCAAACCTTGGCCATGGACCTTTTGGTCTGCTCTGATACCAAAATATAACACCCCTGATTTTCTGCACTCGAATCCCAATGTGATCGTCATAATTAATAAAATTGCGAATAAATTTTTCACGTTTGAAAACATTTCCAATGCACCATCATGACCACATCAAGACCCAAATCACAGAAAACCAAAGAGTGAGATTTAGTAATCTATAACTGGATCGATAAATGGTTTGCCCATAAAGGTATACAAAATAATAGAGTATACAGCGGAAGAATGAGTATACCGGGCACACGCCTAGTCCCATATATGACGATATGAGAAAAGGCTAGGCTAGCATGCAATGGCATATTATAAGCCTATTAGACAACCATCATCATTCTACAATTAATTTCACAAGCATGCAAAGCCTAAGGTATAACTATATATATATATATATATATATACATGTACACACGGGAGTCTTCTCCCAGCCTTTACTATCATCAATATACATCAATTAATTTTAATCCTCCCAATACACTGTAAATCATCTCTTACATTCTACATATTTATTCACCATCCACAAATTCAAGAATTATCTTACACATACCACATACTACATTCAAGAATTAATCATCAATGCTCATCCTTTAATTTTTAATCCTTCTGATACACATCAAATCATCTCTTACATACTATATTTATATCCACGATTCACAATTCCGAAGGGTCATTCTATACATGTTCAAATTCATTAAAATCGCCTACATTTTCAGAATTCATTCATTACACAAGAACCATAAAGGATGCCGGCCAAGGCACTTCCATTACCACTATTTACTTTCACCAAAGCTTTGACTAGAAATCCGAACTCACCCCATGACAACCTACATCACAAGGCTAAAAAGGAGACCACATGGGAGAGTGAGTTATACATTCAAAATGACGAATAATATATATATTGTGATCATGTGTATATGCATACAAACTGTTAGCCAAGGCCTCAACGCTCAAGAGGGGGGGTGAATTGAGTGTTTCAAATTTTCACGTGGAATCCCCTTAGAAATGGTTAGTAATATACAAATGATGCAATGATGAAGAGACAACAACTTTTATGCACATATCACACTATGACACACTTGATGTGCAATAACAATATTTAGCTTTAAGTGTGATAAACAAGGCAAGTTATTGGTTTAAACAATTTATCAATCAGTTGGAGTGCATAGATTTATTTCATAAATAATGTGATGTTTCTTGTAAAGATTCAGCTCATTCAAGTTATCAAACACCTTGTGAATGTGAGAAGTAATAGCAATCAAGTAAGTATCACACAAGACTTAATAGGAAACAATGTATTATCAAACTTCACCAAATATTGATTCAAGTAAATTATCAAACACTTGGCATGCAGAGTTAGTTTTCTACTTGAACAACAACTTTGATTCACACATTCAGCTCAAGCATTTCAACAAACAGTTTATATGCACAGTTGTATAAAGAGTTCAAGGTAGAAAGAAATGCAAACCAAATTTAACGAGTTCCACCAACCCGGTGTACGTCTCGCCTTCAAGCAACCCACTTGAAGGATTCCACTATTGAAGATTTGAGATACAAGCTTTGAGCAATTGCAGCTTCCTAGTGTCCCACACTCAAGAACTAATTCCTCACAAGCAAAGGGCAACCCACCCAATCTCACAATCTCTCAATACCCAAAGGTTGAACCCCAACCTTTGTGACCACTCAACCTAGAGTGAAAAACTTTGGTGTTTTGGTGTTTGGTTTACAAGCAATTAACTCTCTCAATAGAGTAGATACACAAATAAAGGCTCTCACAAATTCTAACTCTCAACAAGAGAGGATATGTAAATTGAAACTCACAATCTAACAACTCTTAAGCAATATGCAAGTTTAAAAACAAGAGTTGTAGAATATACAAGAGAAATCTAGTAAGAAGACCTTAAAAAGAGAAATGTTTGTTGCCTTGTGTTGTGTCTTGGTCTCCCATTTTGTATGTCCTCTCTTGCTTGAATCCATGCTTCATTTATAGCCATTTTTAGGGTTTCCAGCCGTTGCACATTGTCTCCAACGGATACCTTAGCATGGTCATAAAGTGGGAGTGAAGAAATGAGTTGGAGTTCCACTTAAAAGCATTTTCCCACGTTCTGACACTATGGTAATCGATTAGCCTTCGAGCTGTAATCGATTAGCTTTTGAAATCTTTAGTATTATGCAGCAGGTAATCGATTAGCATTTCTACTGTAATCGATTAGCTATGAAACAGAACCCTTCTAATCGATTATGCCTTTCCTTGTAATCGATTATGAATGATACCTGATGCTCTTAATTATGTCTCGCAGCATGGTAATCGATTAGGTACTAATGTAATCGGTTAGGGACAAAACAGAAGCTCTGTAATCGATTAGATTCTTCCTTGTAATCGATTATTCCAAATACCTGATGCTCAGTCTTCAACCTTTTCAATTGGTAATCGATTAGCCTTTTATCTGTAATCGATTATGTTCATTCTAGAACCTATGTAATCGATTATGGCAATGGTTTAATCGATTAGCACATGTACTTCTTCAAGGTCTTTGATATGTTCTTGATATGTATTGACCCATGGCTTATTCCTTTGATCCTCATGCTTGTTTCCTTGATTCTTCTTCAACTTATGAGCTTGTTCTTCACGATTTAGTTCATGTCATCAACCTTGTCTTCCATAGCTCATGTTTCTTTAACTCTTTGTAAGGCATCTTCATCTCTTTGTTCTTAGCCATTGTCTTTGTGCTTGAACCTTCTTGTTTCTGAACCTTCGCCATTCCATCATCATCATGAATACTTTGTTATTCATCAAAACTACTTTGCATACTTACATATGCAACTTCACAAACATCATGCATCTAATTCATTTAATATAACAATAAGAATCACATGCATCTCAAGCATTTATTCATCATCAACAAGCATCATACTTATTATGGACGGAAAATCATACACCAAACACACAATAAATATCATACATCCGGGCTACACTCAGTCAACATACAACACAACAACACAACACATTACAGTGTATATTTTCACCCGGAAACCCGTCCATAAACCATGCATTTGAGATGCAAAGCCCCCTTACCTGGAATGAAGTTTCAAAAGCTCACATGGCCACTCGTTCACACAGAACGACTCGGCCCCAGCCACAGCAACACTCTGCTCGGCTTTCAACCCAAGGAAGAGCCAAACACAGCTTCCTCCGAAGCAACTCTCCCACCAAGTCAGTGGAGAAGCCTCCAAGCACAACTCAATGTTGTTCTATACTTCCAACAGCACCGTCCTTACCACCATGGAGGACCACCAAACTTCCTATGCACATCCATCCATGTCTTCTTCTTCACGAAGGCACAACCTCACACAGTGTACCACCATGTCTTCCACAAACCGAGGCACACACACAGCTGCAGGCTCCCAACCGAGCCCCTTACAGCCCATCATATAGAGGAAGAAGAAGAGGAAGAAGAAGGACCAGCAAGAAGGAGAAGTTAGAAGCACCAAGGAAGCAGAGGAGAAACCCAACCTCCAAAACACACAGCCATGCTGTCCCACACACAGCCACACGCTGTTGCCATCACCACGCTGTTCCTTTCACAGCCACACCGATCCACTCGATTCAACATAGGGAGTGAGTGGAAGAAGAAGATGAAGGAAACGGAGGTGAAGACAAAGAGGCAGAAGCCTCAACAAATTCTAGAGAGAAGAAGGAGCGTTTCTCTCCTCCAGAACATGCAACACGAGAGAAGTGAAGAGAATGAGAAGGGAAACCAAAGCTGGAGCTTATTAACACACCTCCATCAGTTCACTCTCCCATCAGGCCTCACCCTCACATTTAATGCAAGTCCATCAACCATCTAATCACCACCAACCAGCCGTCCCATCAGCGTGGGAATTGAGGGAGAGAAGGAGAGAAGGGAACCGGACCCATCAATGGTCCAAGGGCACCAATATCCTTTCCCCATTATTATTATTATTATTATCATTATTCAATAATTAGCCTAATTGGCCGTTAAACTCCAATTAACCATTAATCGGTAATTAAATTTTAATCAATCCCCAATCCAAAAATCAGGATGTTACAGTAGCTCGCAGTCAGAGTGCATGATGAAGAGGTAAATTTTGACATTTCAAAGCTATGAAACATCTCAACTCAAAACAAGATTGTTTTAAAGTGGATGTCCTTGATGAAGTTTGCCTCTCCGTATCCAAAGGTATGTCTATTTCTGATCCTCTAAATAAGTTATTAATTGACTCTGTTGAATGTTTGAATGAGGAAGAGGAGAAGCAGATAGATAAGTGTTTAGAAGAACTTGAACGAGGGAAAGAAACTTGAATCAAGAAAAATTGAAGAAATCAAAGAAGCACCTTTTGAAGAAATCCAAAGGCCGAAATTGAAAGTGCTACCTTCCAACCTAAAGTACATCTTTTTGAAGGAAGGTAATCTTAAACTAGTTGTCATTAGTAATTCGTTAACTGAAACAAAAGAAGAAAAACTGGAAGAAGTGCTGAAGAGGAATCAAGAGGCAATAGGATGGACACTTGAAGATCTGAAAGGTATAAGTCCATCATACTACATATATAAAATTTTGTTGGAAGATGATTTTAAGCCTATAGCTCAACCTCAAAGGCACCTCAATCCAACCATGAAAAAGGTAACAAAGAGGGAGGTTCTGAAATTGTTGAAAGCAGGTATCATCTATCCAATTTCTAATAGTACATGGGTAAGTCCTGTTAAAGTTGTTCCAAAAAAGGGAGGAATGACAATGATTGTGAATGATAAAAATGAATTAATCCCAACACGAACTGTCACAAGTTGGAGAATGTGTATTGATTATAGAAAACTTAATCAAGCAATAAGAAAAGACCATTTTCCTCTCCCTTTTATGGATCAAATGCTTGAAAGACTATCTGGACAGGCTTATTATTATTTTCTTGATGGATATTCTGGATATAATCAAATTGCTGTTGACCCTCTTGACCAAGAAAAGACTGCTTTTACATGTCCTTTTGATATTTTTGCTTATAGAAAGATGTCATTCGGATTGTGTAATGCACCTACTACTTTTCAAAAATGCATGTTTGATATTTTTGTAGATCTAATTGAAAAGAGCATTGAGATTTTCATGGATGACTTCTCAGTTTTTGGGAATTCATTTGACTCATGTCTATCCAATGGACACCATATTGAAACGGTGTATTGAAACAAATTTGGTACTAAATTGGGAGAAGTGTCACTTCATGGTAAAAGAAGATATTGTACTTAGTCACAAAATTTCTGCAAAAGGTATTGAGGTTGACCAAGCAAAAGTTGAGGTGATCTCTAAACTCCCACCCCCTGTAAATGTGAAAGGTATTAGAAGTTTCTTAGGACATGCTGGATTCTATAGAAGGTTTATTCAAGACTTTTCAAAAATTGCTAAACCTTTGAGAAACCTTCTAAACAAAGATGTTGAGTTCAAATTTGCTGAAGCATGTCTTAAAGCTTTTAATTCCTTAAAGGAAAAATTGGTTTCTACCCCTGTGATTGTTGCTCCTAACTGGAACTTACCCTTTGAACTTATGTGTGATGTAAGTGATTATGCTGTTGGAGCTGTTTTAGGTCAAAGGTATGAAAAGGTTTTTAGGGTTATACACTATACTAGTAAAGTGTTGAATGAAAATCAAATAAATTATGCAAGTACTGAAAGAGAGTTACTAGCCATAGTGTATGCCCTAGAAAAATTTAGATCATATTTGATAGGCTCGAAAATAATTATTTTTACTGATCATATAGCCATCAAATATCTTTTGATGGAAACTGATTTTAAACCTCGACTAATCCGATGGATTTTTCTCCTACAGGAATATGATCTTGAAATCAAAGATAAGAAGGGTAGTGAAAATGTGGTCGCTGACCATCTGTCTAGATTGATGAATGATGAGGTCACTGTAAAAGAAAAAGAAATTATAGAGGAATTTCCTGATGAAAAACTTTTTGAAATAATAAAGTGGCCATGGTTTATTGATATGGCCAATTTTAAAGTGGTAGGAATTCTTCCAAATGATTTAACTTGGCAGCAAAGAAAAAAAATTTCAAAGATGTAAAATACTTTGTTTGGGATGACCCGCATTTGTTCAAAATTAGTATGGATAATTTGTTACGTTGTTGTATGCCCGATTGGAAAATGAAAGATGTGTTGTGACATTACCACAAATCACCTTATAGAGGTCATTTTAATGGTGAGAGGACCGTTGTAAAAATTCTTCAATCAGGTCTGTATTGGCCCTCCATTTTTAAAGATTCTTACTCATTTATGCAATCTTGTGATAACTACCAAAGAACAGGTAATGTCAACAGGAGGCAAGAAATGCCTCTCACAAACATTTAAGAGGTTGAGGTATTTGATTGTTGGGGTATTGATTTCATGGGACCCTTCCCTTATTCTTAATTCAATCAATATATCCTTTTGGTAGTTGATTATGTTTCAAAATAGGTAGAAGCACCCGCTTCATCTAATGCTGACACCAAAACTGTAGTGAATTTCTTAAAAAAAATATTTTTTGTAGGTTTGGAACACCAAGAACTTTGATAAGTGATGAAGGTTCTCATTTTTGTAACAAAGTTCTTCAAAAAGTGTTACAGCATTATGGAGTGAGAGATAAGGTGGCTACAACATATCATCCACAAACCAATGGACAGGCTGAGATTTCAAATCATGAAGTAAAAGTTTTTTGGAAAAGACTGTGTTTCTTCCAGAAAGGATTGGTCATAAAAACTTGATGATGCACTCTGGGCATACAAAACTGTATTTAAAACCCCATTGGCCTTTCCCCTTTTCAATTGGTCTATGGAAAAGCTTGTCATCTTCTAGTAGAGATGGAACATAAGGCATATTGGGCATTAAAATTTCTCAACTTTGATCCAAATGCAACAGTTAACAAAAGAAAGTTACATTTACTTGAGTTAGAGGAAATAAGGAATAATGCTTATGAGTTATCCAGATGTTACAAGAGTAAAGTGAAAGCTTACCATGACAAGAAATTAAAGAAAAAACACTTTACACCAGGTCAACAAGTTTTACTATTTAACTCCAGATTAAAATTATTTGCTGGTAAATTGAAATCAAAATGGTTAGGCCCATTTGTAATCAAGGAAGTTAAACCATATGAAGCAGTGGAAATTGAGGATCCAACTTCTAAAAGAAGTTGGATGGTAAATGGGCAAAGGTTGAAACCATATTTGGGTGGTGAAATCAACAGACTCACCACCATCTGTTATTTAACCAACTTGTGATATGCAGGTAATATCAAGCTAGAGACATTAAACCAAGCGCTCAATGAGAGACAACCCATTATTTTTTCTCATTTAAGTTATTTTTTAATTTTTTTATAAAAGAATTTTAAAAAGTGAAAAAAATAATAAAGTGCGTGGAGTCAAAATTTTCACCTTGTTGCGTAGCGTCCCAGCCACGCGTAGCGTCAGGGCCTGTGTTCAGTCTTTAAAACTAAACTAAGGAGGCCCAATCCAGGTTTTAAAACCTAAAATTCCCTCTCTAAGCCTCCCTAATTCCCTAATTGTCCTAAACCTAATTTCTGGAACCCCCACCAAGACTCTACATTCCTTTCTTCTTCATCATCAAATTCAAGTAAGTATTTAAATCCCTTTTCTCTTTTCAATTTGCATTTTTAATTTGTAGAAAGCATGTGGTTAGGGTTAGGATTATAAAACCATTGGGTTTGATTGTTGTTATGATTGATGTTTCTAATTGAATGTGGGATAGAGGGGTTACTGCTGCGCAACCCCCATTTTTCTGGTTTTAGGTCTGCACTCCCATGTGTAGTGTGGGAAGAATAGGGCTGACGCTACGCGTTAGGCCCCTGTTTTTATTTTCTTAATTTTTCTGTTTTACTATTTGTAAATTTGCATGAATTTCTGTTGAAAATTAAAAAATTGTTTTTCTATTATTGTGTGTATAAATTTTGTTTCTTTTTAATTTTTGTGTGAATATTTATTTGTTTGTTTTATCTTAAAAATCAAAAAAATATTTTGTTTCGTAATATTTGTTATACTCTCTTGCATGATTGTTAAAAGTAATTTTATTTTTTGTATTTTATTTTTCAAAAATATGTATGTGTGATATATTTGTGAATTAATTTTGTTTAAACATCATTTGTATGATTATTATTTTGTTTTTGAAATTTAATAATTTTGTATGTATATATAAACTACTGTTTATGTGATTTAATTTATTTTGTTCTAAAAATCATAAAACCAAAAATATATGTGATGCATGTATATCATCTTTAAGTGTTTTTGTTGGAGTGAAATTTTCTTGTTAATTTGTTTGTTTGTTAAATTTTTCTTGTAGATGGCCCCCAAGAAATCCATTCAAGCTACCGGTCCAAAAAGAAGAAGAACCACTGACACTACCTCTTCTGAGGACCCTGATACCCATATTGAGGAGGAGCAGCTTGGACCTCGTGACCCTACTAGGTTCAAGACTGATGCGAAGTGGGCTAGGTTCCACTAGATTAAGGGTCAGAGGCTAATCTGGGAGAGAGTTCTAGACCTGGGAGTGATTGATTATCCTGAGCTAATGGGAGAGATACAGAGGAGAAGGTGGGGTACACTGTTTTCCCTATCCACTAAGGGAGATCTCATCCTAGTGATGGAGTTTTATACGAACGCCTACCGAACTCGCTAGGACTCGCCCAACATTGGGCAGATGTGGAACAGCTGGGTAAGGTGCAAGCACATCACCTACGATAAAGATACTATTAATGCCCTACTAGGTAATCCTTGGTAGCCTACTCCCGAGAGCGACACTTGTTTCTGGAAGGAAAATAGAAACAAGGTTGTTACTGAGGATGGTGATTTAGGATGCTTCCTAGATCAGGTTGCTCACTCCTTGAGCAAAGATGGAATCTATTTTAATCTGAGTAGGGTTAATAGAACTTTATCTAATCTATTGAAGACCAAGATGACTCCTTTGGCTCAGGCGTGGTCTTATTTGATGCTCCATAATATCACTCTAGTTTCTCACCTCTCTTCTCTACCAGTTGATAAATGTTGCTTGCTGTATTCCATTCTTCAAGGCCACACCATTGATATAGCCGAGCTCATATCTAAGCAGATTCATTTATATGCCCTTGGGTATAAAGTGAATCGCCCTGTACCCTTTCCACTGATTATTTCTACCTTACTGAGGAGGCAGAGGGTGTAGGTGCCATCACCTAAGTTTACTAGTTCTTCAGTGCGAGTCCCCAAGGTTCTAGTGAACAGAGACTACTTTGTACAGCAGTGCGAGCTTCCACCCTTTAGCAGGAGGCTCGACCTAGGCAGAGGAGGAGGAGACTACCACAACCACCATCTACTAATGCTATGACACAGGGATTTGCTAGGGTGACTATAGAGCATCAACATATGATGCAGATAATGGATGCTTCTCACAGAGCTTACGTGCATCTTTATGACTCCTTTTACCAGAATAGGATCCAGGGAGAGAGAGCGCCATTCATGACACCAGCTGAGTTTGCAGCTCATGTAGCTTGGCCAGGTGATCAGCCCACATATCCTAATGTAGGAGGACCTTCTGGAGCTCAGGCTGACACTGTAGATGAGGAGGGTGATGATGATGAGTATATGGAGGACGATGACTGAGGGCCATGTTTATTTTATGCATTTATATTACTACTTTTACATTTAGTTTAGTTTGATATTTACTTGGGTATTTTGATATTTTGGTTTGGATCATATATTACTTTGGTTTGATTTTTATTCTGCGTGGTGTGATTTTATAATTATCTTCTTTTCTAAAAAAATAAAATAAAAAAATCAAAACAAGTGTGGTTTTCTAAGTAAAAATAACCAAATTTTTAAAAATGAAAATTTAACACACTTGAAGTTTTAACAATAAGTCGTTTTTAATAATCAATGATCGATTCTTTTGCAACTAAGACATTTTGATCAAACCAATTACAATGTTCTTATTAATAATCAAGCTAATTTTAAAAACCGATTAAGCTGAGAGATCTTTAAACACTTGAGGGTTTTGACATAATTTCTTTTCAAATTAGTTTTGCTTGATTCTTTGATTTGTGTTGTTATACAGAGGATCCAAGAGCATGATCAAGGCACATTTTTGGTAAACACAAGAACTTAGGGCCAAAAAGCTTACCATGGTAAAATGAATTTATCCTTTGATAGCCATTTTGAGCCTTAAATAATTTCTTTACACCCCTAGCTCATAAATATTTTTAACGATTCCCTTTATCTAATTTAATAAAAGAGAATTTAAAATAAATAATAAAAAAGAAAATATATTTTGAGTGTTCTTACAAAATAAGGAGTGAAAATTAACTTAGCCTTTTCAAATCATCAATGATACATGTATATGAAAAATGAAGAATAAAAATAAAAATAAAAATAAATATATGTGCAAAATCAAAGAAAAGAAACAATGAAAAGGATTAAGTTGGGGTATTTATCAATAAAGAGAAGTGAGATTTTAGGACAAGAAAAGCACCATAAATTATGAAATGCTCTTTTATGATTTCAAATGTTTGATTTCCAAGAAAAATCATAAATTCTTATAACCAAGCCTTATACAACCCTTAAAAAGACCTTGTGACTTTTGTTTGATTCTGTATAAATGACAATTGATTAAATGAAAATCAAAATTAAATTTGTTAGATTTTATGATCAATTGAGCCAATAGATTACCTTTGTACAGAGATAAACACTTATAAGGTAAGCCTTGAAATAAGCTTGATTTATTGATATGACATTGTATTAATTTTATCTTCAAGCCTCTTTTGCACAAGATATCCATTTTTTATCATTCCAAACGGTAAATTGTAAATTACTTCATCTAGTGGTAAATTTTTAGACTTTTCAAAAATTTGATTTCAAAAAGGTTGTTTTAGTTTTAGTTTGTGTTGCTCAAGGGCAAGCAATTTCCTAAGTTGGGGGTATTTGTTAGTCCTTAAATTTACTGTTATTTTTATAATTAAAAGTGTGCTAAAAATAATAAAATTAGTTTAAATGTTAATAAATTTAGGTTTTATTTGAAATAAATGGAAATTATTAAAACTCAGCTGCTATGACCCATTTTCTGTATTTTTGCAGTGAAAAGAGGAATAATTGAAGTAAAAATTTATACAAAGTTGAAGGCCTGACGTGTAACATCCTAGGTCAATTTACATTTATTTTTATTCAATTAATTAATTTTCACAATAAATTTTTCGCATTTAATAATAATTACTTAGTTTCTAATTCAAAATATCCATTATTTTTATTAGACATGTTCAAAATAATAAGTAGAATTAAAGTTAATAAGTTTAAGAATAGAAAAAAATTGATTAAATGAAACAAAACAAGAGAACTAGAACCAGGCCCACTCGCTTGAGCGAATACCTGATTTGCTTGAGCGAGATCAGGAGCCTTCGCTTGAGCGAGGTCCCCACTCGCTTGAGCGAGGCTCATATCCCATCCCCAGGCGAGCCACAATCACGCTTGAGCGAGCGCGTCCATGCGTATCAGACCTTATTTTGCTTGAGCGAGATTGTCTTGCTTGAGCGAAATAGCTCTAGTGACATTACCAACAGGACTCGCTTAAGCTGATTATTCCCGCTTGGGCAAGATTACTCCAGTAAGGAATCCCACTACATTCGCTTGAGCGAGGCACCCACTCGCTTAAGCGAAATCCGACCAGAGGTCGTCTTTCCCATCACTCGGTTTTGCATTCGGCAATTCAATCAAAACCGACTCATCTTGCTTGGTTTTCTACTCGTTAAAATCAATCAAAACTGACTCGTCTCTCACTTGGCCTTTCACTCGGTAACTTATTCCAAATCCGAGTCATCTCTTAATCAGCCTTTCACTCGGTAATTTCATTCCGAAACCGACTCATCACCTGATAGGTCTTTCACTCGACGAATTATTTCAAAATCGACTTCACACTCACTCGGGTTTCCACTCGGAAAAATAATCCAGACCGAGTCTTCTCTCACTCGGAATTGCACACACGGAGGGACTCCACTCGGAACGAGTTACTTTGAACTCGGAAATTTCCACTCGGAACACCACTACCCGGGGTATCATATTGGGAGACCCATCACTCGAAATTATACGCACTTCCTCACTTGGAAGGTGCTGACTCAGACATAGCCCACTCTTAGTGAAATTTCATCCGGAATCCCACTTACTCACCATACACTCATCACACTCGATCAAAAACACAACCATACCAGTCACTCACTTGAGTGAGCACCATCCCAGCATCAGACTTCACACTTTCACTCAAGCCACTCACACACGCTTGGGCAAAAAATGTACAGTGACCATTTCCTCACTAGCTCGCTCAAGCGCGGCCATGCCCGCTTAAGCGAGATTCGTCCAGTAACTCCCCAGATTGCATAACATGCATCTTGCTTGAGCGGGAATCCCCCCGCTTGGGCGAAATTAACCCAATAGCCACTCTCACTTAACACATACAGGTCTCGCTTGAGCCAGGGCCCTTCTCGCTTGAGCGAGAATTGGCCAAAGACCACAACATTGATACATGGCATTCTTGCTTGGGCGAGTATCCATCTCGCTTGGGCGAAATATACCCTGGCTTGGGCGAATTATGCAGCAACCACATGGAACTTAAAACTCTGCACCATCTACATGCCTAAACGTTCATATACACTATTTGGTTTAATTTGTACATAGACATACAATCAAACATACAAATAGGATTAAATTCAACTGAACCTATACTTCACTTCTAACTCCAATCCACTAAGTGCATACCAATCATCAATGCACTAAACCATTCACATACCATCTGCGTCATTCATGTTTCATAATTATATACAAAACCTGTCTATAGCAATTTATCATTTATACCTACTATTGGCTCCATGCCAATATGCATCAGATTCATGAAATTCAACATTGCTCATATTAATATCACTACCACACCACTTCATCAACATAAATTCATATTCTCATCAACCAACATACAAGTTTTTATCCATAATTGATTCCACACCTTCATAACTACATTAATCACATCTAAATTAGTTCAGCACACATAGGTAATATATGAGCATAATACACATAAAACATAATACAAACATCATTCAATTCATAATTCTCTACACTCCTTGGCATCAATTCTCCGCTTGGCGCACCTCCGGGGCTTCGACCTCTTTCCTGTCACTAGTTACTAAATTAAAGAAAACAACAACAAGGGTGAGTGTTTGACATCATAATTAACCCAGAATGGTAATTAAATAACAAGATACATATTTACTAGTTCTAATTTATACCATTAGTCTTACCTCTTGTCCTCAACTTCTACTTACTAATCATGAATTCAATTCCAATTCCTTATCCCAATTTGCCAATCACAATCAACAATTATCACAAAACGCATTCATATCATCATGCAATATTAACAATGCATCGAATAACACAACTAACTCTCATATCAATTCGACACCTAGTATCCGGATATTAAAGGACTGGCCTTCAGCTGGGAGTCCGACTTGACATCCCGTGAACCCGACTTGGTTCACCGAGCCCGACTTGGCTCTCCACCTCAACCACTGGGTCCGACTTGACCACTGGGTAGCTCAACTGGGCACAAAGACCACAGGAGCCAGAAAATGAGGGGTATACATACCGTTGGCCATCCCATACCACATAATCACATATCATATCTCTTAATCGTGACATATCATCAACAAACAACATATGCAACTACCAGAAACTGGCATGTGCTCACAGTACAGGGCGACCGACTTGTCAAACCCATCCATACAATGCTATTGCATATATCATCAATGATCCAAAATTTCACATTCTTATTCATAATCAAATATACATACATAACTCAAAGTGGAAATATTACACATATCTGTTACTTTCATCATTCCAATCTTTATTTCATTATATAATTAATTCAATCAACATATTTCTTTCATATTCAACCATTTAATCTCACTCCACATACTCATATATTCATAACTACTATATTTAGTTACTTTATATTATTTATGACAACTCTTACTAAATTCTTGAACTTCCCATAATCTATTTTCATATCAATTCTAATTAATTATGACCCAAACACCCCTTACCTCGATTACGAGCTTCGACGACTCGTTCTTGATGTGGTTAACGTTCTACCAACGCTGTGTCCAACGTCCTACGTCTGAATTTAATACCCGCTTCACCGTTCGATCCTCCGACGACCGTTTCATTACCTACGGAGGTCGAAACGCAAAACCCGTTAACGTTAAACCACCCTCATTACTCTAAGGACCATTTTCAAGCTCCTACGCACTAGAGGAGTAGGAAACAGAAGCTTACCCCTCCATGCACGACCCTCTGGTTTAACGGAGAAAACGAAAGAGATGAGAAAACTTAATTTAAAGGGGTCGTTGTACTCACCTCGAAGTCACGATCTCAAAAACGTAGTTATCTCAAAGTTTCGACGCAAAATCGACCTCCCCTTAAGGCATGCAAGTCACGACAATGGTGAGGAGAAGAAGAAGAAGTGAATTCGCGTGAAGGTGAGGAAGAAGAAGGAAAGGAAATTAAAATTTAAGGTACAAGGGTAAAATAGTCATTTCCCCATTTCTTTTATAATTTCTTTGAAAGTTTTAATTAAACTTTTACCTTTTTACCCCATCGGTAACTTCTAAATTTACCTTCTTCTAATTACCTTTATTTAATCTTTTGTAATTAATCAATCAAATAGATTTATTTATTTCCACATCGTTTAATTAATTATAATTGCATTTTTATTAATAATAATTCCCAAAATTTTTCAATGAATCCACTTGGACAATTACTAATACTTTCCGCCAATTAAAATTTTTACTAAAACATTAGGGATGTTACATGACGCGTAGCATCAAGACCACGTGTAGCGTCAGAAGCTATGTGGACTCCACTTCCAGGTGGCCTTGCACTCAACCAAGTGGCCAAATAATGGCCAATCCACTTCCAACAACTGCCAAAACGCAATGGGGGACAAATGGGAAACATGTCTGTAGATTATTAGCAATTAAGAATTGTTAATCATGGCCTGAATTATGCAAATTAATGGAGGCTGAGTCAGAGGCCTGATGCGTAGCATCAGGACCTCTACTCAGCCCTATAAATAGGGCCATTCTCCACTCATTTTCATCATCCCCTTCTTTATTCTTCTCTTCATTCACTCGAATTCAGAGTGTCTTTTTTGAGTTAGTATTCTAGAATAGTTTCCATATACTTGAGAGTGTTGTGTTGTATTGTGCTCTTTCCGTATTGTAAAGTGTGATCAATTTCTTGTGATGTCATCAACTGTATGTTGTGTTTTTACTTTTACCATGTGTAACTAATCTGTTTATGTTGGAATTGGTGAACCTATCTATGAATATGATGTTGTAATTAAGACCTCTGTATGTTTATGATTCAAGTACCATGTTAGTATTTCAATCTTTTATTAGTATGAACTTCAAACGGGAGAATGATTTTCATGCGTGTTAAACCACTTCAACAAAAGTAAAAGTTGAAGTACCCTTAATATACCAATTACTAGGAATAGAGTTGGTAATTATTGTTGTGTTAAGGCTAAGACTTAAAGCAAGTTTTTACTGAGAAAGCATCTGAGGGATCAGACTTTACGGTAACTATTTAGAATTTATATCACGAGGGATCGGGTATAATGATTTTAAGCTGCAATAACATGAACTTGATGATTAAATATGTATGTTTATGATTATTTCATTATGTTTTAGTGCGAGAATCCTAATTCCAACATAGTTTGTTAATCTGTATTTTTAATTTCAAGTATTGGATTTGTTCTGAAGTGCTACTCAAAGTTATTTCTAGTAAATTTAGAATTTACAATCTTTCACCCAATGTATAAATCAATCTCTAAATCTGTGAATATTTTACAAATTGTGTATACTTTATTCTTTTGTTAATAAGTTTTGATTCATTTACCATAGTAAATAAGATTTACTGTTTCATATTGAAAGCATTCAATCCTTTTGGGAACGATATCTATTTCAAAAACTACAATGATAAATTGGTGCGCTTGCTAATAAAGAAGCCCAACACATTTTCTGGGTCTAACACTAACCATACACACCACAATCATGCATATCGCAGTACCTGCCCAACACTATCATTCATGCAATGGCTCTGTGCCACAATCATCACATCTCACATATTAACCAATAATATCATCATTTCATCCATAATCTCATTTAACCACATACTAAACTACGCATACACAATTAATCAATTACTCAAGTAGCTCCGTGCTACTTAGGGATGTCAAAGCGGGTAGAACCCGGTGGGCCGGCCCGTCAACCCGCCTAAAACGGGGTGGGGCGAGTTAACAAAATTTTTTTCACGATAGGTTCAAAATTGGCTCGCCCCACCCCACATTTTTGTAGGTTTCTGACGGGGCAGGGCGGGTTGGCCCAACGGATTAGATAATATTTTATTTTAAAAAATAATAATATAATATTAATAATATCTTTTAATTTTTTTTTAATTTTTTCTCATATACTTGCTTTTTTTAATCACCTATCTCTTTCTCACTTATAAAAGCCTTGTTTTGCATTCTCATATTAGGTCATTCCCTCTTTTTTCTTATCGTGGCTCACGTCACATCACGCTCACACAGAATTATTACTTGGACAGGACACGGCTCACTCACTGTAACTTTCAGAACGCACACGCCATGGTATGAATGAAATAATAAAATATGAATATGTTTCATGTTTAGACACGCTATATTTCTATAATTCTTTCTATTCCACTGTTGCGATTATGAATTCATATATTTCATCATGCATAGGCGTGTTATATTCCTAGAATTCTATTCCACTGTCGTGTCGTGGTAGTTTTTTAAAATTTTTTTGATGAATTGATGCAGTTAAATGTGTTTTAATGATTTTCATAGTTAAATGTGTGATACATTAAATTGGATCCAGTTGATACATTAAATTGGAAATGCAAGAAACATCATGGTATGAAATTCATATCATGAAATACATGAAATTAATATAGGCACGCTACACAGTTATGGAAATAATCAAAATATAAATTCATATATTTCATGTATGTTATACAAGCACGCTACGCTACACTGTTACAGAAATAATCAAAATATAAATTCATATATTTCATGTATATAGGCACGTTACACGTTGTTATAAAAAAATCTTCTAATTTAATATATTAGTATATATGAAGAGTTAATTTTTTAAGTGTTACATGCAATTAGGTGTACTAATAATACCTGAGCAACTAGTAAGCCTTACATAATTTTATTGCAATTTCCAGCGTATAGGTATATATTATATTTTATGTTTTGAATTTTTTTCTAGTTTATATTTATACAATATAAATAGATATATTTATAATGCGATGAATGAAATAGGCTTATCTTATTTGTAGTTGTTAATTGTGTAAATTTATTATTTTGAAATTGATAATTTTTTTGCTGCTAAGTGTGTAAATTTTTTATTCTTGGTCAAATTAATAATGTTTATTATTAGTAAATATTGCTTGGTATGTACAAGAGGACGTTTCATTCTTTATTTTTAAATGGAAAACTTTGTTGATCAAATTGGTTTAGAAATTGCTAGAGAAGAAGAGGCTATCAAGTTAGTTGAAGAACCACCTATGAAAAAGGCTAAAAAAACTACTTCTCATTGTTGGACTTTTTTCACTAATATTGGTTTAGGTAGTGGTGGAAAAGAGAAGGAAAAATGTAATAGTTCTGGTGATGAGTTTACCATTGGTGGTAAGAGATATGGTACTTCAACATTAAATCGTCATATTGAGAAGTGTCCCAAGATTAAGTTTGCAATGTTGGTCAAATGATGTTAGACACACATGCAAAGTTAAGGTCTAATAAAAAGATAGATAACTTGGTGATTCAGGAAAAACTAGCTAATTTAATCATTAGGCGTGATTTATCCTTCAACTTTACTGATTATTCTGAGCTTTTGGATTTGTTGTGTTATGTAAATTGTGATATTGTTCCTATCACTAGGAATACTGGGGTAGCTGATATTTTTAAAGTTTATTTAAGAGAGAAAGAAATTCTCAAAGAGGAAATGAGTAAGATTCCTAGTAGGATATCTTTAACTTCTGATATGTGGACCTCTATTAACACTGAAGGTTACATATGCTTGACTGCTCATTTTGTTGACTCAAATTGGAGGTTAAATAGTAAAATTATTAACTTTAGTCACATGCCTCCCCCTCATATTGGTTTTGAGATGTCTAAGAAAATAAATGAGTTTTTGCATAATTGGGAAATACAAAACAAGATTTTTTCAATCGCTTTGGATAATGCATCCTCGAATGATGTTATGCAACAATGTTTGAAAAATCAACTTGCATTGAAAAGTTCTTTATTATGTGATGGGAAATACTTTCATGTACGTTGTTGTGCTCATATTTTGAATTTGATTGTTCAAGAAGGATTGAAAGTTTCTTATGATGCACTATAAGATTAGGGAGAGCATAAAATATGTGAAAAGGTCAGAAGGTAGAAAGACAAAATTCAAATAATGCATGTAAAAGATTGGGGTAGTTGAGACTTGTGGGTTGAGTTCTGATTGCCCTACACGTTGGAACTCATCTTATTTGATGCTTCGAAGTTCTCTTAAATATCAACGTGTTTTTTCCAACTTGCATTGGGAGGATGATAATTATAAGGTTTTCCCTTCGATGGAAGAATGGAAAAGGGCTGAAAAGATATGTAGGTTCTTGCAACCATTTTATGACATTACTAATTTGATGTCTGGCACAACTTACCCGACTTCCAACTTATATTCTTACAAGTTTGGAAGATTCAGTATGTGTTACTTAATGGAATGAAAGATGATGACTTTACAATAAAAGCTATGGCAGAAAAAATGGCTTTGAAATTTAAAAAATATTAGGATTAGTATAGCGTGTCCTAGCATTTGGAGCGGTTCTTGATCCAAGGATTAAGTTGGATACTTTGTCATTTTATTATAAGAAGATTGATCCATCTACTTTTGAAATGAAAGTAGGAAACATCAAAAGCCAAATGTATGCTTTCTTCTCTCAATATTCTTCAATACCACCATTACTATCACTCCACAACAAACTAGAAGGGCTTTATCTTCAGCTTCTAAGGAGTCATCAGGTTTTGACTTCGATGATATCTTATTTGATGTAAGTTTTATTTTTGTATTTTTAGTTTCTATTGAATCAACTAGTTATATACATGTAACTAGATAACTTTGTATAAATATTAATTTGTTCATTTTATTGCATTTAGGAAATTAAAATACATAGGAATAAGGTTGCCACAAAAATAGGAAGATCTCAACTTGATATTTATTTAGATGAACAACTGCTTGAATTTGATAACTTGGACAAGTTAAATGTTCTAGAATGGTGGAAGGATAACAGGAAACGATTTCTTGAACTTGCAATCATGGCCCGTGACTTGCTAAGTATTCCAATTACTACAGTGGCTTCTGAATCCACTTTTAGTATCGGTTCTCACATCTTAACCAAGTATAGAAATTGTTTGATAGATAAAAGTGTGGAAGCATTGATTTTCACTCGAAATTGGATGCGTGGCTTTAATGATGGTAATAAATTAGTTAACTTCTCATACTAAAATGTTATCTAACTTTAATTTCTTACTTTTCAAATGCCATGTAGATGGAGGAGATGATATTGATGATGATGATGATGATGATGATGGAAAGACATTCAATAAGAATGCATGCCCTTCAAATGTTGAGCAAACTTGATGTTAATGCACTTTACTAGTTTGATTACCTATTTTGATTATTGGAGTTAGTGATAGTTTGATACTTTGATTGCCTATTTTGAAGAATGCACTTTATTAGTTTGATACTTTGATTTCCTATTTTGATTCTTGGTGTTAGTGATACTTTGATACTTTGATTACCTATTTTGGAAATGAACTTTGATTACCTATTAAATTTTTTATTATTGAATATTAATGGAAATTTTTTTAGTCAATATTTATTATCATTAGTTTATTATGAGAAATTGGATTGTTTCATTTTTGCATTTTATTTTGATTAATGTTTAAGTTAGAATTATTAATATAATTATATTCTATTTTTATTTAATTATATTTATTAATATAATTATATTTATTTTTTATTTAATTAACTTTTTTCTTATTAAAATAATAAGTTAATTGATTTTTATTAATCTCTATTATTTTATATTTTTAAACGAACTAACCATTAACCAACCTCTTTTTTTTCAAATTCTAAAAATAATTTTAGTTTTTTTACTTTTTTCAAATGTTGGCGGGCTAACCCGCCCCGCCATTAAAACGGGGCGAGCTAAAAATTTCAACCCGCCTCTGGTAGGGGGCCAAACCTGCCTCGCCCCGCATTTTGGCGGGTTGATGGCGGGACGGGGCGAGGCGGGGCGGGTAACCCACATTGACATTCCTAGTGCTACTTGATATCATCACATCCTTAATCATTATTTCGAATCACACGCCATAACTATAAGCGAGGTACTTATACATTTCCACAAATCAACATATAAATCTATAAATAAACACATACACAAACATCATTACATGCACTTCCTCCTTGCCCTGACCTCATTTAGCACTTGTCTCCATGGTGTGCCTCCACAACCTGTCAACAGTCACTAAAACCACAATAGAAAGGGGGTGAGTGACTGGATTAAACATTAATACAGAAGTAAGTATCAAACTAGAAAGGGTATAACCTAGCTACATTCCTAATCATTATCATCTTGTAATAGTAACTACTTTTCACGTTCTTCCTTTTCTTACCATTCTAATCTTATACTTGTACAATTAAATGAATTATCCTAAACAAACACCATCATTATCATACTGTGACCAATTAATCTCGAGCATACATGCCTAGCCACTTACCCTCTAAGTCATCATTCAATTCTATCACTATTAGGTCAACCCAACAATATACACACTAGTCAAAGAGTGTAAAACACAACTGACTCTCAAGCAAAGAATATGACACCCTTGTATAATCTTATATGTATTTCCATAATCAGATAATTGCATACCTCCTATTCAACATCAAGACATCATCAATCATTAAATTCATTATAGGCATCATAACATCAAGATCATATTGCATATGCACAACTGACTCTTATCTATATCAGACTCCTAGTATCTAGATACTAAAAGGATCAACCTTTAGCTGGGGGTCTAACTTGACACCCCGTGAACCCGACTTGGTTCACTGAGCCCGACTTAGCTCCCCCTGAACCACTGGGTCATAGACCTCTAGGTAGCTCAACTGGATCCGACTTGACCACGAAAGCTAAAAATGAGGGTAACATATACCGTCGGCCGTCCTCCACCATATAATCACATAATTATTCATAAAAACATACACATAGCCATACTATCCCTCCACTGGAAGCTTGTCAGGAGCCGTGTAACATCCCAAATTTTATAAAAATGAATAATTGATGAGAATAAATAATAAATAATTGTATGTGAGTTATTTGTGTCCCAAAAGTATGGGAATGATTAAATTGGGATTTATTATGGATATTTATGATTTACTGAGATTTACTAAGATTTAAGGAGTTAAAATTATACCCGAATAGAATATGGGTGTCGGACCAAGTATCTCCGATTGAGATGCCATTGGTCAGGGCTGTTAAGAATATTAGTAGGAATCCGAATATATATTCGGAATAATTTTTGGATATAGTTTTGAGCCCGAACTATGAGCCTTTTTATTTTGAAACGATGAAATTTTAATGGAGGATTAAAAATTAAAACCAAAAGCCTATTGTTCTCTTCATATTTTTCGTTGGGTTCTTACCCTCATTCAAAAATGTCATTTCTTCTTCTTCTTCTTCTTCCACCTTCTCCATTTCCTCTTTTCTTCTCTCCATGAACCAAAAGCCGTGTGCATCTTTCTTACCCTCCACCATTTTCGTTTATGGAAGCTGGAAGGAGAAGCTCATGGTTGGGTCCTCTTCCCTTCTTCTCCTCTATTTTCGTATGGCTCTCTCTCTTCCTTGGGAGCTCATGGCTAACTCTTGGTTGAGGTAAGTTCCTCACCATTCTTTATGAGTTTATGCCTTAGATTTTGGTTCTTGGTTTTTGGGGGAGTATTTATGGCATATGGGTTGTTGGGAGAGCATTAATATGGAAAACCGTAAGGTGGGGTGTTGTTATTATGGCATTAATGGTGGGTTGTTATAGGTGCATGAAATTAATACTTGGATGAGTGGAAAATTAATAAGCATTTATGGTGTTGTTGGGTTTTAGTGAAACCCTAACTCTAATAAATTGGGGAAAGTGTGAAATGTATGTAGAATGTAGGTTTAATGATGTTGGAGAATGATATTTAATGATGAGTGTTGTTATGAATGTGGAATGTGAGGGATTGGTGTAAAAAGATTGTGACTTGATGAGGTTCTAAACCATTGTGGTTATTGAAGGATATGAGAGCTAAGTTGAATATTGAGTAACAATGTGATGGTGATGTTGGGTTTAGTTGGCCTTTTAAGATCTAGAGGATCTTGGCTTTGGGAAAGGAATTCTCGAAGCCTAATACAATTATATAACTTGGTGTTTAGCAAGTCTAGGACTTGGGGTTAAGCTTTATGATAAGCTAGCAAGTATTTAACATTATCATGATTATTGATTACGTGTATGCATATGTATGGTATGTAGATCGTATTCCGGGTGATGCAATGGAGCATTCGGAGCATTGGAACCGTTTCGGCTCTTCCCTCGAGGTAGGAGAGGAGTTAACATTCAAATTGCATGAGTAAATTGAGAGTGATTTGATGTATGTGTTAAAAATACTCATGCCTGCCTTGCCATATAGTTATTGAGATGTTTGGAATGGCAAGTTGATGATTATTGCAGATATTGTATGAGAATATGGTTGTTAAAAATGATAAGTATGATTTTAATGTGTATAATAAGTTTGGAATGGAAATCTATAAGTATGAATGTGTGAACAAGTTGTATATGCCTTGTATGATGTGTAAGAAACGTTAGTGAACTGTTCTTTACAGGGGGTGTAGAAGTATGCTTGTAGAACAACTCAAAATATACATATAAATGTGTTTTGATACAAAGCAATGTGTGTATAAATATAAATACGGAGAGTCTTTGTATGCTGAGGCGGAGTGCAGTATACTCTGGGGTGGTGTCACAGTCCGCCTGACGGGATCTTTGTTGCCTTGACCCGATTGGGGGTGGTACCTGCAATCATTCTCCGACGCTCAAGTCAGTATTTCAGAATACTTAGAGACTTAGAAAGACAGTCAGAGAGAATTATGCAAGTAAAAGAGTGTAAGATTCAGAGAATGGGAAAAAGATCCCTTATACCTTTTCGAGAGAGGTTTATATACCTGTTACTGGTGCTGCATTATTGGTAGGACTCGCTCCTTGTCTTCAGGCATAATGCTGAAAAGGTAGTGGGTCCCTGCGTCGTTTACATGCACCATTATTGTAGTAGGTATCACAACTTGTCTGGAAAGCGTTAGTGCTTTAATATTTTATTGTTATTTCCCTTTATGCGTGACAGCGTGATTCCCATTATTAACCTCTCAAGACAGAGTCAATCTCGTGCCGGGGTTGTGAGTATGGGCTCGCTACGCAGTAGGGGAAATTCGGCATTCCGCCAATATTGAGCCTATGGCTTGGCAGAGTAACAACTTTAGCAAGGTTACATTCCTCGGCGGAGTAACATGCCTGGACGGAGTTACATTCCTTGGCGGGGTAACGTGCGTGGGCGGCGTTATGAGCCTTGGCGGCGTTACTTGCCCTGGCGGTGTGCACTCCGTATATTATTTGTAGTGTATTTGAAGAGTACTTCTCTTTATTCAAAATGCTGATCTGGCAAGGCATTAAAGCCATGCTCTTGGGGGCCGGTGTTAGGACCGGATCAGTTAGATATGTCCAAATTTGGCTTATGATGAGGATTTCCGAGTGAGAATGCATAGAATAAGTTGTATATGCCTCACATGTTATATATGATGTGTCGGAAGTAAGTGAATTGGCCTTAGATTTGATTTCATGTGTTTAGCTGTGAGAACTTTCGTTTCTGCCTAAGTGCTGATATTCTCGCTCAAACGAGATGGGATCTCGCTCAGCCGAGGACCCTCTGTATTAGTATTATGGCCACTGGGCCAATTTCGCCCAGGCGGGTGAGGTTTCCGCTCAAGCGAGCTGCATATTATGCAATCAGGGGAGTTACTGGATGAATCTTGCTCAAGCGGGCATGGCCGCGCTTGAGCGAGCTAGCGAGGAAATGGTCACTGGACATTTTTTGCCCAAGCGTGTGTGAGTGGCTTGAGCGAAAATGTGAAGTTTGATGCTGGGATGGTGCTCACTCAAGTGTGTGACTAGTATGGTTATGTTTTGACCGAGTGTGACGAGTGTATGGTGAGTAAGTGGGACTCTGGCTGAAATTCCACTTGAGTGGGAACCTTAGAAAATAATTTCATGATTGTAGTGAATTTCTGAGTGAAATTCCGAGTGGGCTATGCCAAGACAGGACCTTTCGAGTGAGGGAGTGGATATAATTCCAAGTGAGAGGTCTCCCTGTGTGTTATTCCGAGCAGTGGAGTTCCGAGAGGGAATTTCCGAGTTCAGTGTAACTCATTCCGAGTGGAGTCCCTCCGTGTGTGTGTAATTCCGAGTGGGGATGGCACCGAGTGGGGATATATGATGTGTTTGTCTAGAAGTATTCTGGAATAATTTCACTCGTGAGAAATGAAAAGGAAGTCGGTTTTTGAAATAAATTACCGAGTGAGAAAAGACTAGGTCTGGAATGATTTAATCGAGTGGAAGACTGAGCGAGTGTGGGGTCGGTCTGGAATGATTTAACCGGGTGAGGACCATCAGAGATGGTTCGGACTTGGGACGAAGTTATCGAGTGAAAAACTGATTGAGATGACTCGGACTTGGAGTGAAGTTGCCGAGTGAAAGACTGATTGAGAGATGACTCGGATTTGGAATATATTGCCGAGTGAAAGGCCAAGTGAGAGACGAGTCGGCTTTGATTGATTTTACCGAGTAGAAAACCAAGCAAGATGAGTCGGTGTGAGGGTGAATTACCGAGTGAATGATCGATCGAGTGATAAGTCGGTTTTAATGTAAGTTGCCGAGTGAGGGACCGAATGAGAGGAATCGGTTCTGGAATAACTTCCCCGAGTGCAAAACCGAGTGTTGGGAAGGACGACCTCTGGTCGGATTTCGCCCAAGCGAGTGGATTCCTCACTCAAGCGAGCGAATGTGGAAATGGCTACTGGAGTAATTTCGCCCGAGCGAGTGGCCGGGTGCGTGGTGTCTCGCCCAAGCGAGCAGACTGGGAATTAGATACTGGCTTGCTTTCGCCCGAGCGAGCTGAGGCGCTCAAGCGAAATGGGCTGTCTCGCTCAAGCGAATGTGGGCTTCGCTTGAGTGAGTGACCCCTGATGGAATTCCCTTTTCTGTTCTCGGATCTGATTGTATTGGCCCTCCTTACCATATATTGAATAATATTTAAGGGAATTACTAGATATATATATATATATATATATATATATATATATATATGCCTATGAAATAATATGGTAGTTATGAATAACGATTAAGATGTTTGGAGGACTTGTTTATTTCTCATAATGTGCATAAGTGGGCATAGATATATATATATATATATATATATATATATATATATATATATATATACACGCCAATGAGATAGTATGGTGGTGAGGAATAACAATTAAGATATTGGGATGAGTTGTGTATACCCATAATATGCATAATGTGAAATATGAATCTTAACCACCAAGAGTGATCATGAGAAAGCAATGTTAAGGGCTTGATGACGAGTTATGAGATGTATGTTCAAGAACATGATTGTGATGGGCATAAGTGTGATTGCCTTATGTGGAATGATGAATATGCCTTGAATATTTCTATGTATGGATTAATACTATGATTGGTTGCTATGCCTTTTGATATCCATGTGTGGATTATTATGAATGATGTTGGGGCCAATGAGATGCCAATTATATGAATGATGTGCCTTACGGGGCTCTGTAAATGATTATGTATGATTATTGAAATGCCAAATTAAAATATACCCCTAATTGAGAGGGTGAAATATCCTTGCGAGGTTGTTGGGCACATGCATTATTGCATTGTTGTATTCATGGCATAGCATGGCATTGATATGTATTATTGTTGAATATATCACCTTGCGGGGTGCCACGAAGGGTATATCCCGGAGTGAAGACGATGTTATCGTAATTATTGTTGAATAAATCACCTTGCGGGGTGCCACGAGGGGTGTATCCCAGAGTGATGATGGTATTGTGATAATTATTGTGAAGTGAATCACCTTGCGGGGTGCCACGAGGGGTGTATCCCCGAGTGATGATGGTATTGGGATAATTATTGTGAAGTGAATCACCTTGCGGGGTGCCACGAAGGGTATATCCCGGAGTGAAGAGGACGTTGTCCTATTGTTGTTGAATAAATCACCTTGCGGGGTGCCACGAAGGGTGTATCCCTGAGTGATGATGATAATTTAAGTGATTGTGATTATTATTGAATTTGAAATCGGATCCGTTGCATGTGCATTAAGCAGTTGACATATGCATTAGCCTTAAGACCATGGCATTTGAGATTGGATGACCACGAGTGATGAGAAACCCCTTACGAGGAGGTATTGAGCAAAGCCATAATGAAATAATGATGATAATGATTATGAGTGCCCTTGTTGATAAGTGGCAAAGAGGTTATGTATGTGATTGTGTATATGTTGTGCTTATTTATGATATGAATTGTGATTCATGAGGCTTGTATGCCTATTATAATAATGAGATGATATATGAATGATAATTTGATGATTTGATAGCAAAGCACACATGACGTTTGTATGCATATACACATGATCACAATATATATATATATTATTCGTCATTTTGAATGTATAACTCACTCTCCCATGTGGTCTCCTTTTTAGCATTGTGATGCAGGTTGCCATGGGATGAGTTCGGATTTTAATTAAAGCTTGGGTGAAGGTAAATAGTGGTAGAGGAAGTGCCTTGGCCGGCATCATTTATGGATTCTTGTATAGTGAATGAATTGTTTATGAGAATATAGATAACTTAGAGATTTTGGATATGTATAAAGATAATCCCTTCGAATTGTGGATGGTGAATATATATGTAGAATGTAAGAGATAATTTGTTGTATATTAGAAAGATTGAAATTGAATGATGTTCATTGATGATTGAGATAGTCGGATGAATATCCCCGAATATAGATGTATATGTATGTATATATATGTATTTATCTTAGGCAATGCATGCGATTGCGGAATGTGCATGAATGTGATAAAGTAATAGGTTTGCATGCTTGCCTAGCCTTTTCTCATATCGTCATATATGGGACTAGGCGTGTGCCCGATATACACATTCTTCCGCTATAAACTCTATTATTTTTGTATACCGTTATGGGCATTTTAGTTATCGATCCAGCTTTAGGTTTCGTATACCGTTATGGGCCATTTATCTATCGATCCATCTTAGGGTTATTTAATCTCACTCTTTGGTTTTCTGTGATTTGGGTCTTGATGCGATCATGGTGATGTCTTGGAAATATTTTCAAACGTGAAAAATTTATTCGCATTTTTATTAATTATGACGATCACATCGGGATTCGAGTACAAAAAATCAGGGGTGTTATAAGTCGCTCCTTAACCATGCTAACGCACCAGCGACCACTCCCCGCCCTTAACAGTGTCCAGGGTGTCTCATCACTAACATACGACTAAACATCATCAATCTCAGGTATAATATCAGAAACTGATATATATATATATATATATATATATACTCACCTCGTAGGGTGGCCACACAACCCAGACCTAACAAACTACGTTCTAATATTTCATCATCATCACTTCATGGTTCTCATCAAGTCATGCATAATTAAAATCACATATACCAACAAATATTATCTCAATTATCAATTATATCATGTAAACATTACTAGTACAATCAACATACCATATCACATCCAGTTAAGAATTCATTCACGCATGTATCATCATACATTATCATCAATCAAGACAATGTTCATGATATCTATATAATATGAATATACACATCACCATCGTTATTACCACCATGCCATTACTTTATCCTTACTTACTAACTTAAGACCCAAATCGTCATTCTATTCTACTTTCCATATTATTCCCTTATCAGGATTATTCACTATAATTTATAACTTCTCATTTACTCACCTAGTCTCGTTATCTCTCTAATATCTTTTAAATTTATACATTATCAATTACAAATTATCATATTTTTCGTTATTTGGTCCTCATGCATCCACCTCACACACACACACACACACACACACACACACACACACACACACATATATATATATATATATATATATATATTTCTATGACTATGTATAACCCACTTAAACTTACCTTTTATTTTATAAACTACCATATACATAATTCCCAACTTTACTTTTTTCATATAGGCTGTTCTATAATTTTTTGATCATCATATATCAATATATTCGATTACATATCCATCCATTCATTTATTCCTTACTTATCATTCCTAAGAATTGTAGTCCACCCTTACTTTCCCGTTCTCTAATCTTTCATCATTAAATTTCTAATTTAACTAAATCATCTCAAGTAATTTAGAATAATTAAATACGGCTACATTATACCCCTTTTCCATATGCCAACTGCATAATTTCTTTTCTCTATTAACCTTAACCCAGCACACCCCCTTACCTCAATTTTGAGTTTCTCTCAGTTGTTCTTGGTGTCAGTCGCATCCCACACTTGCTTGATTTATTTTTCAGCTTCCGAATCCAGCTTTTGTTTCACCAATCGATCTCCTGGCATTTGTTTTGACATCTAAAATTACCGAAACATAATCCCATTAGTTACTCATCATCCCTAACATCTCAAGAACTCCATTTAAGCCCCAATTTGGGATCTAAACAAAAACTCATCCAACGTAAGTCACCATAAGGGTTCGGTCAAGAAGAGGAAATAAAGGAAAATACACATTCAAATAGCCATTACCTCAAAGCCCCTTATTCAAGTTCCAACACCCATTTAATCCAAGAATCATACCCCATTATGCATGTTAGATTTAGGTAGAGAGAAAACAAGAATGAGGAGAAAGAAACTATGAAATTGAGGGTCTCTAAGAGCTCACCTCACTTCCCCGATGCCATAAACGTGATTCCCTTTAAGAATCCACCATCAATCCTCTTTAATTAGGCCTTCATAGCTTGGGGGAAGAAGAAAAGGAAGAAGGAAAGATGTTATGCATGCCTCGGGTTTGCCTTAGTTTCAGCTTTTAATTCTGATTCGCAATGCTGACGCTACGCATCACACTAACGCTACGCGTCAACTCATTAGTTTGCACCTGACGCTACGTGCCACAGCCACGCTACGCGTTAGTGCCCCTGATGCCACTTCCTTTAAAAATTTATTTTAAATATTATTTTCCTTACAAAACCCTAAACATAAATACTTGCACTCAGTCACTTACAAATCCCATCCATGAATATGCTTGTATTAGAATACATGATTCCTTTACTAGGGTAATATATATATGGTGATTGTTATATGATGAATGTTATGTGTGATGATTTCTATGTGATTATGAACATGGACATATGTGTGTTCATTAGGTAATGAATCTATATGATGAAAGATGTGATGAGTGTGATATGATGACATGCGTATGGAATGCGATATGGTAGAAATACTTAAAGAATATCATGAGATAATGAAATGAATTGTGTGATGAATGGAACTTGCATGATGCATTGAATGAGTATGTTGAAATAAATAAGAAAAGAATGAAGAAGAAATGTCTCGGTAGGGTTCCTGAGATGAATGAATTATGGAAATGAGGTGATGAGATTAGATCGGATCCGATGTGATAATGGGTGTTGTAGCGCCAATGTAACTTGTGCTTTTCTGGAAAATATGAGATCTCATTTCATTTCTAAATGTCGGGTAAGACCATTATGGATTGGGGAATTTTGAGAAAGAAAAGAAAGAATTAATTAAAATTTAATGAAAAGAAAGAAACTCGATGTTAGAAATGAAATGGAGTCATTGAAAGGACCCTACCAATGACTAGTAAAAAGAAATTGTGTGTTTTGTGCATCATACATGGAGGATAAGGGTGATGGACGAGAAACTTCCTAGAGCATAACAGTGAGGGGTACACTGAAGAACTACTACGCCTTGATCCATTGAGGGTGGTCTAGGGAGTATATCGGGGGCGGACCTCCAATGGCTCGGATTCGCGCCTGAAGCCGGACAGCCTGTGGCAAACTCTGATATACTTCAACGAGAAGCGGGGGGTTTCTATGGCCGTTGAGTGCCCATTCTGATGTGATGTGTGATTGATTTATGATTGATAGGACTGTGAGTCCTTACCCATTTTTGTGAAAATGGAACAAGGAGAGCTCCGGTCGCTCTAGTGGACAGGAAGGATAAGAAGGGATTAGTACTAATTAAGATTGAGGAGGAAGAGATGGGCCCACATGCATCATGATGACTAATAAATGATTGGAAATAATGAAATGAACTCATGGATTGCATCATCGTATTGAGATTGTGATTGCTCGTTGTTTGACTATGATTGTATAGATCTTAGTAATCCTGAGAGGTGAATGGGAAAATGGGAATGGTCAGCTAAGATTAGGAGTGGTGAGATAACTTAGAATGTATCTTAGGGACCCCAAAGAGAGTGGGAGGGACTCAATCTCGGATTGTTTGTGTTGTGTGTGGGGCAGGTTTCGATGAGATACCTTCCCAATTATTGTGGAGGTGGAGACTCACCCTTACGCTAAACTTTTCCAGACATCGTGGGAATGAAGACAAACTTTGCATCTAGGAGTAGCTAGACTCTTCTTAGACTGTGGATGAATAGAATAGGTAAAATTTTATTTTTATTCATGGGAGCTTGCGTGCCTCTTTTACTTTCAGTATGTACAGTCACTGTGACGACCATGTATTACATATGACTATGTAATGAATATGATGTATCTGTTCCACCAAGCTTTCTTGTACAAAAAAAAACTTCCATATTTTTTCTAAAAGTCGTAACCTCTCAGTCGACCATGATAATCTAGTGGAAGAGATTGTCCTAGTTAACTGAGGGTGTTACATTTATCGCGATCGGTATTAGAATGAAACACTTAGAAAAATTAGTGTTAGGCGGCTTCGGTTTAATTCGATATGGTTGTATTATTATTTTTAATTTATATAGTGTTAATATGTAATTTGTAATTTAATTTCGGTAAGCCCCGCTATTAGGAATTAATTTATCGTCATGTATCGCTAGGAGTATTTTGACGACATCGGGCTTTTAAGAAAAATTTACCGACCAGACGGTTACAAACGTTTTATTTTACTAAGCTCTAAAAGTGGAATTGTTTTAATATTATAAAGTTTTATGAAAGATGATTAGATAAATAAGTTGATTTTGAGAAGTGGAAAATTTTACATGAAAAGGTTTTATCAACAAATGACAAGGTTAGGCCCAACAACTTTGTAAACTAAGATAATGAAAGGTAACAAAAATGAATACTAGAACTTAGAAAATTGTTGTGACTAATTTTAGTGACTAGATCTAGTGATCAATTGAAATGAATTATAAAAAGGGGATTTTAATAAGTTAAGATCAGAGAAAGGTGCATAAAGAAAATAAATAAGATACTTAGGTGTTCAAATAAAGAAATAAATGTTAAGAGTTAAATTTTTAGTAATCAATAAAATAAGTGGAAAAAACTTAGAGAATATTTATATAGTGCATGACATAAATAATTGACTAAGTAAGCATAATTTTAGGATATGACACTACAACAAATTCGCTAATTAGCGGCGGTTAGTTAGTGTCGGTTAAGTAAAACCGCCGCTAATATTTAATTAAAATTTAACTCCCGTCGCTTTGTTCAATCGCCACTGACTCGGTGAAAAGTTACATGAAAATATAAGGTGTTCCCCTAAAAATAAAAAGACTTAATAAAAATTAAAAAAATTTAGAAAACAAAAAAAGAAACTAAACCCCCATTCACTATCTTCTCTCACACACTACGCTTTTCATCTTCTCCCAAACCCTCACTCACTCTCTTTTCTCAGAGTATGATTCCCCTTCTCTTGCACGTTCCCCTTCTTTTACATGATCCCTTTCTCTCTGCCTCCGGTAATGCTTTGTTCCCTGGTAACGATAGCATCTATCGACCCCTTCTCTATTGCCTCTGGCAACGCTTCCTTTTCTGAGGACAATAGTTTTCGTCATCCCATTCTATCTGCCTCTGAAAATGCTTCCTTCTCTGGTGACAATATCTAGAGATAAGCACCTTGTAGAAAATTTGGTTTAAGTAGCGTATTGAGTATTGTAAACCTAGAGGGTTTTCGTGAGGTTACTAGTTACTAGTTAGCTCTACGGTTTTCACGAGTTGTAACACCCTAAATTTTAAAATAAAGGATTAATTGATGAAATAAATATTAAATAATTACATTTGGGTTATTTAATGTTCCAAAATATTAGGAATAAATGAATTAAGATTTTGGGAGTTGTCTATGATTTGTTGGAACCAGATAAGCTGAAAATGAGCCCGGTTAAAATATGGGTGTCAGACCAAGTATCCTCGATTGGGATGATATTGGTCAGGGCTGTTAAAAGTAGTATTGGGAATCCGATGGTATATTCAGAATAATTTTTAGATATGGTATTAAGCCCAAACAATGACCCTATTTATCAAAAAACGATGAATATTTATTAGGGAATTAAAAATAAAGCCAAATGACCTATTTTTCCCTTCTTATTTCTGTCAGCCTAGGATGTCCCATAACTTGTACTTTACTTTCCTTCTTCTACACTCTTCTTCATTTCTTCTTCTGCTCTCCAAAAACCCTAAGCAAAAGTGGTGGCTTTTCCTCTCCTATTTTCGTGCTTGAAGGAAAGCTTGGAGGAGCTTGGAGCTTGAAGTCTCTTCTTTCTTCCTCCTTATTTTTGTGTGGATTTTTCCTCTCTTGGAAAACTCTCTCATTTCAAAGAGCTGTGTGAGTTTTACCCACCTTTCCAGCAGGAAGGTTCAGAAGCGTCAAAATGTGTAAAATTTGAGAACGGATTGTGCCAAGAGATTAAGAAGGCGATATGTCATCAAGAGATTAGGAGCTTTCCTACTCTTGTGAACAAATGTAGAATCTTTAAAGAGAACGATGTGGTGCCCAAGAATGATGTTGGACATGACCAAAGATTGAAGGGCCAATCCCCTAGCTTCAAGAAGAGGGGTAATTCCAAGAAAAATAGACAATTTATGCGTGGTTCCTCTTCTTTTAGAGGTGGACGCGGTGGTGGAAGACACAGTACAAATGGTGGCTGAGGTGGTCGCCAAGGTATTCGTTGTTTCTGATGTGGTGGAAACCATTTGGCTCGTGAATGTAATCATGAGGAGACGGTGGTATGTTATAGATGTAACCAATCGGGGCATATCCGTCCCGATTGTCCTTTGTATGCCATAGATGTGATGATTCGCAATGATGGCAACCATGGTGGCTATGGTGCCTTCAGAGGCCGTGGTCATGGAAACGGAAATGGCGGCTACAGTGGTGGTTGAAATGGAAATGGCAACGGTAATGGTGGCAATGGTCGTGGTAATGGGAATGGCCGGGGTAATGGCAATGGTGGCCGAAATGGTCATAATCATGGTGCTAACTAACCAACTGCGGGAAGAGTCTTCACTGTGACTGGTGAGGAGGCAGCTCAAGTCGATAACCTAGTTAAAAGTAAGTATGAAATACTCAGAACTTCTGTCCATGTTATTTGTGATTGGGGTGCGACCCATTCTTTTATATCTGATGACTGTGTATGGCAGTTGAGATTTCCTGTGTGCTTAATGAAAAATGCCCTTGTGGTTACTACCCCAACCGGTACTTGCCTCAGATCGGTTAATCGATGTGATAACGTTGATATGCTCCTAGAAGGGAGGAGATTCATTACTTCTTTCACTTGCCAACCTATGAAGGGTTTGGAGATTATTCTTGGCATGGATTTGCTCTTTGCCAATAAAGTCTTGGTTGACTGTCAACAACAGACTGTCATTTTCCCTTCTTCCGATGTGGGGAAATTCAATGTGCAAGGTATAACTCAACTTTGCATATTATTATCTCTTGCCGATGGGACAAATGGTCCCGATCCCCTAGAAATTCCCGTTGTATATGAATTTTTAGATGTATTTCCTGACGAGGTACTTGGTTTACCTCCTCCACGTGAGGTGGAATTTTCTATTGAACTTATTCCAAGAGCAGAACCTATTTCCCGAGTACCATACCAGATGTCTCCTATGGAATTAACTGAGTTGAAGAGACAAGTTGAAGAGTTATTGGAACAAGAATTTATTCACCCAAGTGTGTCTCCGTGGGGTGCACCTATCTCATTGGTGAAAAAGAAGGATGGAAGTATGAGGTTATGTGTGGATTATCGACAACTTAACAAGTTAACTATTAAGAACCGATATCCCTTACCTCGCATTGACGATCTTTTAGATCAATTGAGAGATGCTGTTGTGTTCTCGAAGATCAATTTATGTTTCGGATATCACCAAATTCAGGTGAAGACCGGAGATATCCCAAAGACTGCTTTCCAAACTCGATATGGGCACTACGAGTATGTAGTGATGCCATTCAGGGTGACAAATGCCCCTGTAATATTCATGGATTACATGAAGCGTATCTTTCATGAATATCTTGACCAATTTGTGGTGGTGTTTATAGATGATATTCTTGTCTATTCCAAGAGTCATGAAGAACATAAAGAACATCTTCGCCTTATATTGAATATTCTTCGAGAAAAGGAGTTGTATGTAAAGCTTTCTAAGTGTGAATTTTGGTTATCCGAGGTCCAATTTCTTGGACATGTTATCTCCAAGGACGGTGTGGCTGTTGACCCATCTAAGATTGAAGTCGTGCTGGCTTGGGAAAGACCGACGTCTGTGACTGAAGTGAGAAGTTTTCTTGGTCTTGCCGGTCATTACCGAAGATTTATTGAGGGATTTTCCTGTCTGGCTTTGCCTTTGATGAAGCTAACACGTAAGAATCAGCCATTTGTGTGGAGCCTTGATTGTGAAAGGAGTTTCCAAGAGTTGAAAGTTAGACTCACCTTTGCTCCGGTGTTGGCTTTGCCGGACTTATTGGATGATTTCGTGTACTGTGATGCTTCTAAGCTTGGTCTTGGTTGCGTGTTGATGTAAAAAGAATGTGTGATAGCTTATGCGTCGAGACAGTTGTGACCGCATGAGGTTAACTACCCCACTCACGATCTTGAATTGGCAGCGGTGGTGTTTGCTTTGAAGTTATGGCGGCATTACTTGTACGGCTCAAAGTTTGTGGTCTTTAGTGATCCTAAGAGTCTAAAATATTTATTTGATCAGAAGGAGATCAATATGCGCTAACAATGATGGATGGATTTTTTGAAAGATTATGAGTTTGAATTGAGATATCATCCTGGAAAGGCAAATGTGGTTGCCGATGTCTTGAGTCAGAAATCATTGCATGTTTCCGCTATGATAGTGAAAAAGATGGAGCTCATTGAGAAATTTCAGAATTTGAATGTGGGTGTAGAAGTATATACTCTGAAAAAGATGTCTCTTAAGATGTTGACGGTAGCAAATATATTCCTTGAGATCGTGAAGTTGCAACAACCGAAGGATGAGTACTTGATTGAGATGAAGGAAGCTCAAGCTAATGGGAAGAATTCATTTTTAACGAAAGGCCATGATGGCATTTGACGTGTGAAAGGCTGGATTTATGTTCCATCTGGTGGTGATCTAACGAGATTGGTACTTGAAGAAGCTCACAAGAGTGTATTGAGCATACATCCTGGTGCCACAAAAATGTATCAAGATTTGAAGAAAAATTTCTGGTGGCCCGGTATGAAGCGGGATGTGGCTAATTGTATAGCCTCTTGCATTATTTTTCAAAAGGTGAAGGTTGAACATCAGAAACCATCTAGTTATCTAAGACCCCTTGATATTCTGGTGTGGAAATGGGACGACATTGCTATGGACTTTGTTTTCGGACTACCCAGAACACGTACTGGGAATGATGCTATATGGGTGATTGTAGATCGGTTGACGAAGTATGCTTATTTCTTGCCCATGAATATGAAGAGTTCATTGGAGAATTTAGCTTGGCTGTACATAAAGAAGATCGTTAGGCTGCATGGTGTACCTTCGAGTATTGTGTCAGATCGTGACCCACGGTTCACCTCTCGATTTTGGGAAGCTTGCATGAGGCAATGGGTTCCAAACTGAAGCTCAGTTCGGCATATCATCCACAAACGGATGGGCAATCTGAGCGGACAATTCAAAGCCTTGAAGATTTATTACTGGCTTGTGTATTGAAGCACGGTGGTTGTTGGGAAAGATTCCTACCACTGATTGAATTTACATACAATAATAGTTACCACAGTTCCATTGATTTGGCTCCATATGAAGCGTTATATGGTTGAAAATGTAGAACTCCGTTGTGTTGGCTTGAAGCCGGAGAGAGTTTGGTTTTGGGGCCGGAGTTGATTACGGAGACGAATGAACAGATTAAGACGATACAAGAAAAGATGAAAATTACTCCAGATCGGCAGAAGAGTTATTATGATAGGAGGTAGAAGCGACTTGAGTTTCAAGTTGGCGAACACGTATTTTTAAGAGTATCAAGAGATAAGGGCATTGGAAGAGCTTTAAAGAGTAAGAAGTTAAGCCCGAGGTTCATTGGACCTTACGAGGTTCTAGAGCGGATTGGCAATGTTGCATATCGGATTGCACTTCCTCCGCACCTGTCTAATCTCCATAATGTGTTCCACGTATCCCAGTTGAGGAAATATGTCTATGACCCTCTACATGTAATTTCGGTGGATGATGTTGATGTGCGGGACGATCTGTCCATCCCTCCTATTTCCGTTCGTATTGTTGAACGCTCTGTTAAGACACTACAGAACAAATTGGTGCCCTTGGTGAAAGTTGTATGGAAGCACGGAAATACTGAGACATTCACGTAAGAACGTGAGGACGATGTGAGAGCTTGGTACCCCGATGTATTTGAATCCGGTATGTTAAATTTCAGGGACAAAATTTCTTTTTAGGTGGGGTGGATTGTAACACCCTAAATTTTAAAATAAAGGATTAATTGATGAAATAAATATTAAATAATTATATTTGGGTTATTTAATGTTCCAAAATATTAGGAATAAATGAATTAAGATTTTGCGAGTTGTCTATGATTTGTTGGAACCAGATAAACTGAAAATGAGCCCGGTTGAAATATGGGTGTCAGACCAAGTATCCTCGATTGGGATGATATTGGTCAGGGCTGTTAAGAATAGTATTGGGAATCCGATGGTATATTTGGAATAATTTTTAGATATGGTATTAAGCCCAAACAATGACCCTGTTTTTCATAAAACAATGAATATTTATTGGGGAATTCACTACTAAAAAAACCCTAAATAGCCACTTAAAGTTAGCGACTAAACAAGACGGTCTCTAATTAGCGCTGACCTAGCGACGACCACGTTAAAAGAGACCCCAAAAAGAATGTTAGTAACCACCTTAGCGACCAGAAAATCCCATCGCTGAAAATTGCAATATTCTGTCACTGAAGCCGTCGCTAACTAAACACCCTCGCTTGTAGGGTCGCTATATTTCACTTCCTACCTTTTTTTGTTTCCCTCTAAGTTTTCTGTTGGTGCCAAATATTAGCGACGGCCGGAAACCGTCGCTAACAAACTTAAAAGAAAATTAGTCACCATACCAGCGACCATCGCTGCGTCGTCGCTCAGTTTTCCAAAACACCGTCGCTGTCGTCGATTTTTAAAACTCCCTCCATTTTTTTGTTTCCCTCCAGTTTTATATAAGCGACGACATTTTTAGCCGTCGCTAAACTACCATCACTAATACCGTCACTATATAATTAATAATTAGTGATGCCATGTTGTCGTCGCTAATTAGCATTCAGTTCAGCGATCGTGTATCAGTGTCCGTCGCTTTATCTGCCAGTTGGCCCTTTAGTTACTTTGTTAGTGACGGGTGGGCTACCGTCGCTAATATTTTAATTTAATTCAGACATCCCTTGTCCCTAATGTTTTGTTCCAATCATTTCCCTAAACCAATATTCTCTCTCTTGCCCCCGTCTCCCTCCGACTTTCATCTTCAGTCATCTCCCTCTCTCTTTGTGTCCCTCCCTCTCTCTGGCTCCCCCCGTCTCTGCTCATCTCCCAGTCTTTGTGCCCTAAACCTCTCTCTTAGTTTCCCCTTCATCACCTTCCTCTCTGTGTTTCTCGAGTTCCTACGCGTGGCCTCCCATACCACCTCTGACGAACGGTAAATAATTCCCCATTTCCTTCTTCCATATTGGTTCTTTTGCGACTATCTCTCATACTCTGTCACTTTCTCAGTTTCCATCATGAGCCTTCGGTGACCTATGACATGACGTTCCTCGTGGAGAGCAAAGCTTACGTATAACCTCAATTTGGTAAGCTAATTTGCTTTCTCTGTAACTCCCATGCTCTATAACTTCATCTGTGAGTATTATTGGAATACTTTAGGATGGTGCAAAAGTTCTTAAAATTTAGTTCTATACCTATAAATTATTATAAGTTTTCATTATAAAACATGTACATGTAAGAGATTACTATATTATTACTCCATTGGTAAAGGTAATTAGGCTAAGAAAAGAGCAACCTTGGTTATTTAGATAGATTAAGAATTTTTTAATGCAAAATAATAAGGTCAATGTTTTTTAACAAATTATTAAAGAAAATACCAAAGAAGGAGGAGAAATAGTATCATGTGGGGATAGATTAGGTGGTAGTATGAAAATAATGAAGAGAATGAAGTTAATCAGTAAATAGTAATTAATATTTATGAAAAGATAATAAAGAAGGAAAAGACAAAATGAAGAAACAGAACCATAACCAAGAAGAAGGAAAACATAGAGGTGCAAACTAAATGAAAAAAAGAGTCTTATTCACTGTTTCAATGCAATTCTTCATAGAAAGTCACTCAGTAAAATTCTTTTGGAAACTAAAACAAACATTTAGTGATTTAGATGTGAAAGAAGTTGTTATGATCATACAAGCCTAGACTTATAATCTCTTATTTCTTATTAAGATAAGCTAGAATTTTACTAGCTAAGTTAAGAGTTTACACTCTAGTTATAGAAACATCCCAACTGAATGTAGTACTTACAAGTCACAACACACAATTTCTAAATATTCCGACTTAGTCCTCATTAGTTGAAGGCCTTGAACATCCACAACCACACACTTTCCTGCATCTTCTATTGTTTTTCTTCCCAATGTGAATGAAATCCCTCAACAACACACCTGTTGGTCTAGACATTCTGTTTTTCCCTCTGTGGTTCTTCAAATCAGCCAATTTTAGCAATATGTGTTGGATGTTTTGCACCTGAAACTGCAACCTTCCTATTTGTTCAGAACCTCTTCTTGCTTGTTCTGTTACCCTCTTTCTTTGCATGTCTCCTCCATGCTTCTCCAACTGCATTGAGGATGAGGTTCTCTCTTCAACATCCTTTGCCAGTTGATCATACATACCTATTTGTTTCATGACATCTTCTATGTGTCTTTTCACTATTTCATATTCAATCTCACTTATCTTCTTGCTTTACTTCTTTGTCTCCCGTTTTTTCTTCAAATCTTGCAAGGTCATTTGAAGAATGGCCAATCTTTGAGCATCTGAGGAAAGTCTCTCTAGGATCTTTCTCTTGCCATCTTTACTTGTCTTTTTTCTTGTCTTTGATAATTCCAGCTTGTCAATACCTAGTTCCTTCTCCGCCTCCAATTCTGAAGAGTAATTTGGATTTGGATATCTTCTTGAGTTGTTAGACCGGTGGCATGTGATGATATCCTCTATTGTAGCATAACCTTGTTTGTTTTCTTCAGTAACATCATGCTGATCAGTTTCATATGAATGAAGCTTGTGCTCAACATTCATACTATGATCTCTCTTGAAATACTTGTTATAGTCTGGATCATTTGACTTGTGATCAAGTGGAATATCTTTCATCAATGATCTTTTCTGAGATTTTGTTCTCCATGCATTATGGGCATGTGGGCCGTCTTTCTAATTTTCATCACCACTTTTCTTATGTGAATGTCTGGATGTATGGAAACTTTTAAATTTGAATCCTTGGCAACTTTATAATCCTTGTGTGCATACTCAGCAAATTAGCAACCCCATCTGGTATTAATGTACTTTTATTTTCTTTTGAGCTTAGATAGCTATTTTCTTGGTGATAAGTCTCAATCACTACATCCTACACAGAAATACATGGTAGACAAGGATAAGTAGAAAATATATGTGAACTGCAAAAGCTGTTTCATAAGAGAGAAAAGTAAGGAAAAAACAAAACAAAAAGTACACTATATACCTTGTGTTCTCTGCTACTGACAGCAAAAGTTTTATTGGTCCAAAGAAAGTAAATGTACTCTAGGGATGCAAAGTCCTCCTTCAAAGAAGTAATGACAGGAGTGTATGCAGATAACTTCCTCTTCAATCCTCCAACTTCATTCTCCAGTAATCTGATTCTTTCTATTATCTCTTCAATCACTAAGCTTTTTGTAGCACTTTCACCATCAAGTCTCTCACAAACTCCAGTAAGTTCAGTCACCTTACTTTTTAGCAGTTCTTTAGTGATGGATGACAGCTTAAGATCCAAATAGAATGCTGCAGCCTCAACTTCCCACTGTTAGAATTCTTTTGTTTTATCCTGTAACTCTGAATTCAGTGTTTTCTCCGTAACCCTGCGTTGTTCAACTTATTGAAGTAGTGCTCTTACCATAGACAAAAAACTTCCATTTTCTTCATTAAGTTGCTCAATTTCTTTTTTTTGATTCATGCAATTTTCTGATAGTTCAAGAATCTATCTCTCTAGAGTTTCTCTGACCAATCCTGATTCTTCTTGATCTGTCTTCAGCTCCTCAACACATCTGCTAAACTCCGATTCAATTTCTCAGCAACCTTCAGCCTTTTCTCATTTTTAGGAGGTCTACTTCTTTCTTCTTAAGAAGATTCTCTGAATTTTCAACTTGATAACGTAAGCAGCAATTTGCATTTTCTACTTCCTACAGCTCTTCATCCATCCTTTTAGTAGACTCATTCAGATAAACATTCTCTGCTTCTTTCATCTCAAACTTCTTCCTTAACACCCCAAGTTTCTGATTAAGGTCATGGTTCAAATGACAAACATTGCTACTAAGATGTTCAGAATGTGCTTTTTGTTCAATTGCTTTATCAGTGAGAAGACTCTCATAAACCAAATTGAGGTTGCTTGATGCTAATACATCTTGGAGAATTACATTGTTTTCATCTTTGGCTGCGCATATTGCATCTTTGAGTTCTGAAACACACCTAAGCAATAAATTTTTCTCCTCAAGCATGTTACTACTTTCTTCCTGAAACACTTGATTTTTTCTGTGAATCTATCAACTCCACATGCAGAACTGCCAACTTGGATTTCAACGTATTCTCTTTTTCTTCTCCATTGGCCACTTTAGTCTTTAGTTGCTTGTTCATCTCTAGAAGTTCAACCTTCTCTTTGTGCAACCTTACATTATGCTCTCTCATGGTCTCAAAATCTTGATTCATGGACTTTTTCTTTGACTCCAATTTTTCTCTCTCAGATTGAAACTGCTAAAGTGAAGTTAGTAGGACAAAATTCTCTACAGACAGCTACTGCTTCTCCTCTTGGCTTTTCATAAGAGAACTTTTCAAGTCATCAATGTTGTCTAAAATATGTGATATTGGTATTTCCTTATGCTTGATTCCTTTGTCATGCCCGCCATCTGGATCAATCCAAAGAGCCCCACATACTTGATGAATACACCTTTTAAGCTTTCTAATTTCATGTAGCAAAAACTTCTCTTCCATCAGTTGCATGAGATTTTCAGTTTCCAACTCAGAGATAACTTTGTTAGAAAACTTTGATTCCTCAATGTGCTTTCACATTTAGTTAACAAGGCCAAATTCTTCTATTCCAGATCTTCTATACAATTTTGCAAAATGAACATATCAAGCTGAGCATTTACAGCCTTTTCAACTTCTTTTTCAAATTCGATCTTCGTCAACCACAGTTCTTCCTGTAGTACATGAACAAGATTCTCCAGATTTGTGAGTCGGGCTTCACTAGTGTGTTTATGATTGGCATGCTTCTCCTTTTGCACCAAAATTGAAGTACGAAGTTCTTCTACTTGATTATCTATGGTTTCTTTGTCCTTCTCTACATCAGCATATTTTTCTTCCAATTTTGTGAACATCTTTTCCAAGTTGCTTAATTTTGCCTCAACACTCTCTAACTGAGATACTAGATCGCTTTTTTCATTTAGAAAATTATACTTCTCATTATTTAGAAACCTGCAGAATTCTTCCAAGTCAGTTGAGACAGCCTTCAAACCTTCAAGCTCAGTTTTTGCATCAGAGAGACTTCTCTAGCAAGGAATTTTTCTCCAATAGCTTCTGCATACTTTCAGTGACAATTTGTAACTGTGAAAGTAAAGATGATTTCTCATCAACAACAGTAGTTTTTTCTTCCTGGAGAACTTGGTAAGACTCTTGAAATTTCATCACTGTTGCTCTTAATCCATCCAACTCGTCATTTAATCTTGACAAGGAGAATTCCATAAAGGCATTTTCTATCAAAAGCTCATCCATATCCTTTGACTTTTCATGAAGAACTTCTTTCTCACTGCGTTCTATTTTGCAGACCTCTTTTAGCTTTGAGTTCTCAATTTGTAAATCTTTCACAAATGTTGTAAAACACTTAGGATCTAAGCCTAGAGTCTGTAGTTGTTCCAGTATAGCCTGATATCTATCATTCAAGTGCTGGATATCATCTTTTATTTGATGAGCTTCCTGCTGGAGGGCATTGCTTTCTTCATTATTTACAGCAAACTCTCGTTCAAGTTTCTCTTTGATCTCCTTCAGTTTAGAGATTTCCATTTGCTGTTTTCTTAATAATGACCTAATAGAAGAAAAACTAAGTTTCATGCAGAATCCTATTTTCTTCCACATTCTCTTGCATTTCTTCTGTAAAACCTTGTTTTGAAAACTCCAAGTCCTTCAACAGCTGAAGCCCATGTTTAAGCTCTGAAACAAGACTTCCTTGCTCCTGTTGTGATTTAGAATACAACCTGTGCAGTGTCTATAGAGTGGATTCAATTTGTTAAAAATTAGAATGCTCTTCATGCATTAGACTCTGAAGCTTCTCAATCTCAGTATGCTTCTCCAAAAGTGCCTGATCCTTCATAGCTATCTTCTACAACAGGTTTTCAGCCTCTAACAGAAGAGATTGATTTGATTTCTGCAACGTATCATAATTTTTTTAGCAGTCTTAAGTTTTTCAGCCCCTTTCTCAAGTTCTCTATTTAGTTGTTCAACATTTTCTTGGGAACGCAAAATTTCATTTGAGACTTGGTAGTTGAGATTGGTCTCTGAAACTCTCCCCCCCTCTTATTTGATTTATTGTTAATTTGTTAATGTTGGGTGAATATCATATTTGTTATATAGTATATAACTAAGTCTTTGGAATTAGAAATTGACCAGTGAGGTATCTGTATATGTGAATATGATGTGTCTGGTAAAACTGATAACTAGATGGATAAGATGTATAGATGTATATTAATTTAAAAATTTTCTTACAAATATTGTAAGTAGGTTTAAAATGCTCTGAAAGAAAAGTCGAGTCTGTCTGAAGTCTAAACTCTGAACTCTGAAGCATCTGAGAGATAATGTTACGATAGTAGTAAGGCATTATGGAACTTTATACTATTTGGTTGGAATTATGGGTCATCCCACATTAAAGGAAGGTGTGGCAGATAGATTACATTGATTTTGATAATGAATTCTTTCATTGTAACTATTATTTAATGTTTATCAGTTGTGCCTTCTAAAGTCTCTTAAAATCCAATTATCTTTAGCCTTTTATTATTGACATGTGTTGAAGAGAAGACTTCTGTTTCATATGATATTTTGATAATGACTGCTTTGTGCTGCTTTGAACTTTTGTTAAAGTTATAATTTGATTTATTGTTAATTTGTTAGTGTTGGGTGAACAACATATTTATTATATAGTATATAACTAAGTCTTTGGTATTAGAAATTGAAGTTTAAAATCGTATCAACTGAGTTGAGCCAAGCCATGCCAAGTGAAACCATTCATTTCAATTTTCCTTAAGCAAATCAAATTGTATTAATTATTCGACTTATTTTTATTTTAAAATTACCAAACCACATCACACCAACCCTATACTAATTGAGGCACATTTAAGTATTATGAAATGCACTATAGTAGAATCTAGGAAATCTGTAGAGAGAGGTATCAACCAAAAAAATAAAGGCCATATTCGCAGTAGTGGTGAAGTCAACAGGTTATAATTAAGAGACAGCATTAAAAAACTATTTTTGCATTTAAAAAAGTTGTTACGACTAATTATAAATGGAAAAAGGGTAGAGGGAAGTTAAATTTGTGCTTGTGGGTGAGAAATGCATAGTTTATTATTTAATACTAAAGATTAGTTAGTTAGAGATGCCTTTACTTGCTTTTCTTGTGTTAAATCTCTAACAATTTGAACTGAAGATTCAGGGGCTGATCATAAATCTCTCCTAAATCGATGTTAAAGTAAGTCTTACATCAGTCATAAATATAACCAATATTAATCTTTTGTTAACCTCAACTATTAGGATTAATTTAAAGTAACTTAAAAGTTAAAATGGTAAATTTTTTATTAGAATGAAAAGATAATAAATAGGTTTATTCTCAATTTTAAAAAAACCATTTTAAACAGTTTAAACTTAGTTGTAAATATAGAATAGTGAATTTTACTCAAACGAATGAATTTTACCTCAGCAAGTAGCACTCTAAACTCATCAGATATTTTTCAAGTTGACTTGTCGATGCTGCTTTCTATTTTATGAGTACATGGTTGATTTTTGTCTAATCCAAGTTCAACTTCAAAAGTTGAACCCCCTCTTGAGATCTTATAAGTTTTAGAAACTCGAAAGCATGGTCCTAGGGTCATTTCTTGTGGATGGGAATCTATAACCTTCCCAAAACCTTGACAGCAACCACTTTCATCTCTTCTAATTTATCAGATTCTTCAACTTTATGACTTAGTGACTCAAACTCCTCCTTCGAGATTATGATCACAACACCAGTGTTTGTTGTACATGTATTTATTATAATTCCTTTAAATTCACTCCATTAAATTGTGAAAACTCTATTCCTACACAATGATAAGAAACATAACAAGTTAGGAGGTGAAGTAGTGAAGCGTGAACTAGAAAATGAAGGTGGTAGAAGGCTGTATAATCACTTGTAAAAGATCTTGAATAATCACTTGAAACTAATCCCAACACTAGCATGCATAATCAACCCAACAGACCTATAGTTTGAAAAATATCTACACTTTGGTAGAGTGTGACTTTTAAGTGATTTTTCACACATACTCGTTAAATAACTTTGAATGTTTAATAATGTAAATATAGTCTATACTGTCTCTCTCATGAACTAATTCTCACGTGGATCCCAAGTCTGTAGATCACTAAGAAGTCATTGTTGTGTAAATAATGCCATATCTTTACTATGTTATTGTGCCTTTGAGATTGTGTAAATAATGGCAATCACTTCTCCGTTTGTGATGTAGACTAGCACACCATACATGTGGTCTTTATTGGTCTTTCTTCAGCTTCGTTTCCAAATGCTTACTTTCTTTCTTAAGGTAATCCCCTAACACTAACTTTCTGGCTATGTATGTTATATCTTTTGAAGTGTATATATGTTGATTGTTGTTTGTTAGTGGAGAACGGAGCTCATTAGGCATTGCTTATGGGTACTGATAACATGTGTTAAAAGTGTGCATGTGTATTGTTGTTTGTTAGTGCAAAGCAAAGCTCATTAGGTATTGGTTTTATGTGCTGATAACATGATGTTAAAAATGCATGTGTATTATTGTTTGTTAGTGAAGAGCAGAGCTCACTAGGTTATGGTGATTACCTCCCTCAATTTCATATACAATGCATAGCATATAAATTAAACTGTACTAGAAAATCTTCTGTGTGTAACAGGGCATTGTAAAAAATTTGGAAATGTTTAGTTTACTGGGGAGACTATACCAAAATTTCGATAGGAAACAGAAAAAAGTTAACTCAAGTTTAATAATGTAGGATTTAGTCGTGTCTGTACCCACTAGCTTCCCGTTCAAGATTCAAGACAACCGGCCAACATACCATGTTGTGTTGGATCTTGAATTGTGCCGGTTAGACAGTTTGGGATGAATTTGTAACCAGTAGGGCGTAACCTATCAATGTTTCATATGGTCTATCTTGTGTCGTTGATGTTCATTTGTAATTTCGGTTATGGTGTTTCGTATTGTCTCCGGGTGCATGTCTGCATGCGGTGTTTCATACCGCACGTATCTCTGTATACTCAGGGACCAATGCAAAATGCTAACGAAATTCCAAATGAACATCAACATTCAAGAAAGACCGTATACAATATTAACAGGCTATAGATGGTTTCATATTCATCCCGACCTACAGATAGGACCCCACCTACTTACAACATCAAAGAGATAGAGAGCGATTCATGAACGATAACCATATAATGTTTAAGTCAAAGTAACACCAACTCTGGTTGTTAGATATTATGAATGGAGGTTCTGAAAAATCGGCGATGGTTGTACAACCGGCTAGATGACAGTCGGCGAGTGACTGAGGAGTTTATGATGGGGCTGTTGGAGTTCATTCTGTTCGCCACAGCGAACACGCCTGGTTTTGAGGCGACTCACAAAATTCATTGTCCATGCTCAAGATACAAATGCATGAATTTTGAATACCCGGATGATGTCATGTGTCATCTCAGTGAGAAAGGATTCATGGAAAGATACTACTACTGGTACAACCATGGTGAGCAGTTACCACCCAGGCCATCAGCCGTAACCGTTCAACAGTTGTACTATGAGGTCGAAGGAACCAGGGATGTGTACAACAACATGGAGCAGATGGTGATGGATCATGTTAGACCCTCCACTGGGCGTATGCTACAATTGTTGGTGTATGCACTATGAGCTATTAATGTATCAATTTTAACTTATCAATAAAATTAATATTTTAAGTTTTAGACTAATTTTAATGCTATTTATCCTGGAATAATAGGTCATATGAGAATTATTCCTAAAACGTCCCTAATCAAGTATTTACATAGGGACATGTAAATACATTAAGATTGGTGTATGAATGTACTGATGATTTGATCTCACAAATCATGGATATATGATATCAAGTCTTTACACGGGTACACATTAAGAGTAATGTTGTACTGGACAGATCCACCATGAGAACGTTGCATGGATCATTACATGAGTGTCATAAACGGTTCTCAATGTTATAATGGTATATAGTCCTTCAACCTAAAGTCATTACGATTCCTACATAAGTAGTTTATTGTTTTAATACAATCAAACATTATCTATAATAAGATGACCATAAAGATTGTGATTAGGCAATAGACAAATTATGCAGAGGGATGTGAGTGATGTAGATGGAATTTGTCTCTCCTATGTGACAGGAGTGATATCTATGGGCCACTTGATGGAGTGAGACTAACGAAATGCATGGCCATGCTAGGACAAATAAATATTAGATATTTATTCTGTAAAGTCTACTCTGGTATCAAGTAAAATGAATTGGGCCATACAAGGATGACGACGACCATGCCTTGGGCCCAATTAGATATCGTGACAAAAGGAATAAATATATAAAATAATTATCACTTATAGATCATGTCGATGATAAATAATATTCAGACATAATGATGTATTGCTAGATACCGCTCTTATTTTATACTAATAATAAAATAGTTTATTATTAATATAACCGAATATTTTACCTATAGGGTCACACACATAGAGTAAACCCACCAGAGGATAGTTTTATTTTAGTTGGACCAAAATAAAACTATTTGGGCTTAACTCATTTAGAAAGAGTCAGGAGCCCAATGTTTAATGAGAGCACAGGTCAAGACCTAAGCCTATATATAGAGCATGAGATGCTCATAGGCTACTGCTCAGAAATTAGATTACACTAAAATTTCGTACTAGCATTCGGATCTTTGGTTTTCTGGTGAGAGTGCTCGTGTGGACTTCTAAGGGCGAAGCTACAATTGCTTCGATCGAGGAACTCGTTGTGCGTCTACAAGAGGTAATCCCTAGATCAAAACTTTAATTACATAATGCTTTGAGACATTTGCATTTGCAATCCTTATTTTTGGGAATCCTTTGTGTTTCCGCTGCCTGACCCTGATGGGATTCCCTAACAACAACATGATGACCAAGCAGGGAATAAGGATGAAAATGTAGAGGAGGATCCTAATCCGGAGGTGAAGAGATTTTATGGATTGTTGACGGCGGCTCAAACTCCATTGTGGGACGGCTCCGAGAGTCACACTGAATTATCCGTCTCCCTAGTTGCTTTAAGTCTAAAGGCAGATTATAATCTTTCAGGAGGTTGTTTTAATAGGATGGTCGATCTAATGGGTTCCACCATGCCTGTAAATCATTGAATGCCATCAAATCTGTACCATGCTAAGAAAAGGGTGGCAAACTAGGGGTTGGGTTGTGTGAAGATAGAGTGTTGTGTTGCCGGGTGTATGTTGTTTAGAAATAAGTTTACAGATAAGAGTGTCACAAAACGTGTTCATTGTAATAAGTAATGCTACAAAACCGTTAAAAGGAGAGGGAAGGTAACTAGGATGGCCAGGAAGAAAATGTGGTACTTCCCCATAACACCGCATCTTCAACGCCTGTATGCCTCATTGTCCATGGCAAAACACATGCGTTGGCATGCTCTGAACCGAACACTGGAGGGGCTTCTGTGCCATCCTTCTGATGGGAAAGCATGGAAGTGTTTGGATGAGCTATATCCGGACTTTTCTGGTGAGCTGCGCAATGTTCGACTTGGCTTATATGCCAATGGGTTTAACCTGTTCGGTCAATATGGAAGAGCGTACTCTTGTTGGCCAGTCATACTGTTTATAGGCTTTCTGTAAATTGTATGAGATACTGTTTATAGGCTTTCTCATTTGAAGTATGCATTTCTGTTATTTTAGAGGCTTGTATGATATTTGCGTTTTCAATTTTCTTATGTGATATATGTGTTGAATTTGTTACTAATGATTGTTGTTATACAAACTGCATTTTGATAATGCGTTGATCTCCGAGCATGAATAGTTCATGTTATGGGGCGTCAAGTGATAAGGTTTAAATGTTAAACCTTGGTCGTTCCTTAACCTAGGGTTCAAACGTTGAAACCTAGGCAGCCGTCATGAGAAAGGTGCAATTTGAATTCTAGGTTTTGAAACCCTAGACGGCGCTGCCTACATATGCCTTGACGGATGCGTTGTGAAGTGTTCGCAATAAGGAATAAGGGTTTCAAAGTGGTTAAAACCCTAGCCAAAATTTTAGAGCTGTTAATGGTCAGTGGGACGTTCTGGCTAGGAAAGACTTAGTACTTAAGTGGTCACACCGGACCCACCTCTCTTTCCCGGGAACCAACCTGACTACAATACTAAATTTTCAGGTCGGGGCGCTGCCCCGCACCCCGCAAGGGGCGGCCCCCTCTTGACCCCCGCCCGCTAAGCGGGTAGCGGGACCCTTGTACATTCTCTGCGTAGCGCCTTATTACCGACCCACTATTTAATGGCCCATTTAAAAATTAATTTTTTAATGCTTTCAAATGGGTTATAATTAATTAATTAACACGTTGTATGGTGAATGGTTATGGTCTTAGTTATTTTATTTAAATACAGCCTGCATGTTGTGCCTCTCTTTATTCTGTTGTATTTCTTTTCTCAACCCTTCACTCGTATGTAAAGCGAGTTTCTTTAAAATCTTGTAATCTTGATCGAGCCAACAAAGTAAAGACCTAGAAGAAAACTAGAGTGGTGACTCTAAGCGCTTTTATCTTTGAAAGGAACCAAGGAGTGGTGACTCTAAGAGGATGGTGGGTTCAAGAAGTAGGACTTCATGAAGCCTTGGTAATATAGTTCCTTTAGGTTTATTTATTTATTTATTTATTCTTCTAGGAAGACCATAACCATCTCACAATTTCGTTTGCATGCTTTGGGGATAATTTTATTACGTTAAAGTGTTTAACAAAGACGATAATTTAAAATAAATTAAAATCTCTCAAAATAATAATAAGTTACAAACGCCTTCCAATAAGTACACTCGTCAATACTAATGTCAATGAATAGTGGGTCTGCCAAAGCAGGGTACTATCATTTATATTAGTAAGACGCGATGGGATAATTGTAATATCCAAAATGTTTTATTGGGTTTTGACTTACTAAGTTATCAATTAGATTGAATAAACTTAGAGGCGTATACATTGGGCTAAACTTTCATAAGATGAATCATTGGTAATAGTTACCTAACCCAATGTCTAAGAGTTGTATAAGATACAATTGGAAAGGAGTTTCCTACCTAAATAACCAAATGTTAAGTGATCAGCCAAAGCTGACTTAACATTAGGCCAAATATGGATCTTTGCCCACTAGAAAATCTTCCAACGGGATTTTCTGATTCTTAGAGGGTGATTTTATTTTTAATCAAAATAGTGGGAGACGTGTTTAATTTTAAGACCAAAAATTAAATATGTTTTTTAATTGATACTTACTACATATCTTTCTGTTTTAGATAACCATGACATCAAACACAACCTTTCATTGTGATCAATCCTAGACAAAGAAAAATTGTCTGGACCCAACTTTCTAGACTGGTATAGGAATTTGAGGATTGTCCTCAAATAAGAGAAAAAGCAGTATGTCCTGAAAGATCCGATTCTGGAACCACCCGCGAAAAATGCCTCTAAAGCTGACAAGGATGCTTACAAGAAACATCAGGATGACGCTTTAGATGTCCAATGCCTTATGCTGGCAACCATGTCTCCTGAGCTTCAGAAGCAACATGAGCATATGGGGGCTTTTGATATGATCAAAAACCTAAGGAAACTATATCAAGGTCAAGCTGACCAAGAAAGATATGAAGTTTCTTCAGCCCTATTTAGCTGCAGACTTGAAGAGGGAGATTCTGTAGGACCTCATATACTCAAAATGATTGGGTACTGGAGAATCTTGCTAGGCTAGGATTCCCCTTCCCTCAAAAGTTAGCTACTGATCTCATTTTGAAGTCATTACCTGACAGTTTTAAGCCAGTCATCATGAATTATAACATGAATACATTGGATAAAACATTGCCAGAGCTACTCAATATGTTGAGGACTGCTGAGCCCAATATTTCTAAAGGAAAGGGCAAGGCCATAATGATGGTCAATTCTGGCAAAGGTAAAGGAAAGGGCATGCATAAAGGCAAGGGAAAGGCTGTTATGGGAAAAGGCAAGACAATTTGGAAAGGCAAGAATAAGCCAAGTACATCAGCCTTAAAACCTGTGGGCAGGGTGGCTAAGGAAGGAAATTGTCACCATTATGGATAAAAGGGACACGAGAAGAGAAATTGTCCAAAGTACCTGGAAGAGCTTAAGAAGAAGGGAAGTGAGACTTCCACTTCAGGTATTTTTGTTATAGAAATTAACTTGTCAACTTCAACATCATAGGTATTAGATATTGGATGTGGATCTCACATTTGTCTTAATGTGCAGGATCTAAAAAGGAATAGGTAATTGATGAAAGGCGAGGTGGACCTACACGTTGGAAATGGAGCAAGAGTTGCTGCATTAGCTGTAGGGACTTATTTTTTATCCTTGCCCTCAGGGCTTGTTCTTGAATTAGAAAATTGTTTTTATGTTCCGGCAATAAGAAGAAACATTATTTTTGTTTCTTGTCTAGATAGGAAAGGGTTTTCCTTTATAATAAAGAACAATAGTTGTTCTGTTTATTTGAATGACATGTTTTATTACTGTGCAAATTTGAGTAGTGGACTTTATCTTCTCGATCTCGAAACCCCTATCTATAACGTTAATACTAAAAGGGTTAAACCAAATGATTTAAACCCAACTTATCTTTGGCATTGTCGCCTAGGACATATAAATGAGAAACGTATTTCTAAATTCCATAAAGATGGATATTTAGACTCTTTTGATTTTGAATCAATAGATACATGTGAATCTTGTTTATTAGGGAAGATGACTAAGACCCCATTTACTGGAATCGGTGAAAGGGCGAGTGATCTTCTAAGCTTGATACATAGTGATGTATGTGGGCCAATAGGGACAATGGCTAAAGGAGGTTTTAGCTACTTTATCACCTTTACTGATGATTTTAGTAGATATGGATTTGTGTTTCTAATATAAGCATAAATCAGAATCCTTTGAAAAGTTCAAAGAATTCAAACATGAAGTAGAGAACCAACTTGGCAAGAAAATTAAAGTACTTCGATCTGATCGAGGTGGCGAATACTTAAGCCTGGAGTCTAATGAATATCTTAAAGAATGTGGGATTGTCTCTCAACTCACTCCTCCTGGAACACCACAATGGAATGGTGTTTCTGAGTAGAGAAATAGAACCTTGTTAGGCATGGTTCGATCAATGATGAGTCAAACTGACCTCCCAAACTCCTTTTGGGGACATGCTTTGATGACAGCAGCTTTCACACTTAACCGTGTTCCATCTAAGGCTGTCATAAAGACACCATATGAGATATGGACTGGGAAACGACCTAGTATGTCTTTTCTTAAGATTTGGGGCTGTGAAGCTTATGTGAAGTGTCAGATTTCTGACAAACTTGGACCCAAATCAGATAAATGTCTTTTTGTGGGATACCGAAAGGAAACTAAGGGTTATTACTTCTACAATCCTACCGAGGGCAAAGTGTTTGTCGCTCAAAATGCTGTATTCTTAGAAAGGGAATCAGTGGGAGGAAAGTAAAACTTGAAGAAGTTCAAGACCTGTAAGGCATTGAAGAGCCAATGGTGGAAATGGAGCTGGAACCAGAAAATGTTGTGATAACTCCAACTTCAGTAGAACAAGACTTGCGTAGATCAGGTAGAATACGTCAACAACCTAAAAGATATGGATTTCTTGTAACTCAGGAAGGAGATGTGTTGCTAATGGATCAAAATGAGCCAACATCTTATGAAGAGGCCATTGCAAGTCCAGAATCTGAGAAGTGGCTTAAAGCCATGGGATCTGAAATGGACTCCATGTACACTAATCAAGTTAGGTCTTTGGTTGATGCACCCAAAGGGGTAAAACCTATAGGATGCAAGTGGGTTTTCAAAAAGAAAACTGACATGGATGGAAATATAAGTACCTATAAGGCAAGATTGGTAGCGAAAGGTTTCAAGAAAATTCATGGTATAGACTATGATGAAACCTTTTCTCCAGTCGCTATGCTAAAGTCTGTTCGGATTCTGCTTGCTATTGCTACATACCATGATTATGAGATATGGCAAATGGATGTCAAGACTACTTTCCTTAATGTAAATATTCTTGAGGAAGTGTACATGACACAACCCGAAGGCTTTGTTAAGCCTGAAGCATCCAGGAAGGTGTGCAAACTACAACGTTCCATATATGGACTTAAGCAAGCTTCCAGAAGCTGGAATCTTGGTTTTGATGAAGCCGTTAAACAATTTGGCTTTACTAAAAATGAGGATGAACCTTGTGTCTACAAGAAGGTTAGTGACTGCATAATTATTTTTCTGGTCCTGTATGTTGATGACATACTACTAATTGGAAATGACGTTCCTACCCTTCAGTCTGTGAAGACTTGGTTGGGAAGCTGTTTTTCTATAAAAGACTTAGGTGAAGCAACCTATGTGTTGGGAATTAAGATCTATAGAGATAGATCAAGAAAACTTCTTGGCCTAAGTCAGAATACATACATAGATAAAGTGTTAAAAAGGTTTAACATGCAAGATTCCAAGAAAGGAACTTTGCCTATGGCTCATGGCATAAGCCTATCAAAGGCTCAATCTCCTTCCACTAAAGAAGAGAGAGAACGGATGAATAAGATTCCTTATGCATGTGCTATTGGATCAATCATGTACGCCATGATATGTACCCGACCAGATGTCTCATATGCTTTAAGCATGACGAGCAGATACCAGTCTGATCCCGGTGAAAGTCACTGGACTACTATCAAGAATATCCTAAAGTACTTGAGAAAAATTAAAGATTCATTCTTGATATATGGAGGGGAAGAAGATCTCATTGTAAAGGGTTACACTGATGTTAGCTTCCAAACCGATAAGGATGACTCAAGATCACAATTAGGGTATGTGTTTTGTTTAAATGGTAGCGCTGTAAGCTGGAAAAGTTTGAAGCAAGAGACAGTTACTGATTCTACTACAGAATCTGAGTATATTGCTACCTCAAATACTGCAAAAGAGGAAGTATGGATCAAGAAGTTCATAACAGAACTTGGGGTAGTTCCTAGCATTGTGGACCCAATAAGTCTCTATTGTGACAATAGTGGAGCAATTGCACAAGCTGAGGAACCTAGATCACATCAGCGATCCAAGCATATACTTAAGCGTTATCATCTCATCCGAGAAATACTTGAACAAGGAGATGTTAAGATATGTAAAGTGCATACCGATGAGAACATTGCTGACCCACTCACCAAACCTCTTGCACAACAAAAGCATGAGGGACACACTAGATCATTAGGCATTAGGCAAATGTCTGATTGGCTCTAGTGCAAGTGGGAGATTATTGGTGTATACACTACGAGCTATTAATGTATCAATTTTAACTTATTAATAAAATTAGTATTTTCAGTTTTAGACTAATTTTAATGTTATTTATCCTGGAATAATAGGTCATATAAGAATTATTCTTAAAACGTCCTTAATCAAGTATTTACATGGGGACATGTAAATACATTAAGATTAGTGTGTGAACATACTGATGATTTGATCTCACAAATCATGGATATATGATATCAAGTCTTTACATGGGTACAGATTAAGAGTAATGTTGTACTGGACAGACCCACCATGAGAACGTTGCATGGATCGTTATATGAGTGTCATAAACGGTTCTCAATGTGATAATGGTATATAGTCGTTCGACCTGAAGTCACTACGATTCCTCCATAAGGAGTTTATTATTTTAATACAATCAAACGTTATCTGTAATAAGATGACCAAAAAGATTGTGATTAGGCAATAGACAAATTATGCAGAGGGATGTGAGTGATGTAGATGGAATTTGTCTCTTCTATGTGACAGGAGTGATATCTATGGGCCACTTGATGGAGTGAGACTAACGAAAGGAATGGCCATGCTAGGACGAATAAATATTAGATATTTATTCTGTAAAGTCTACTCTGGTATCAAGTAAAATGAATTGGGCCATACAAGGATGACGATGACCATGCCTTAGGACCAATTAGATATCGTGACAAAAGGAATAAATATATAAAATAATTATAACTTATAGGTCATGTCGATGATAAATAATATTCAGACACAATGATGTATTCCTAGATACCGCTCTTATTTTATATTAATAATAAAATAGTTTATTATTAATATAACTGAATATTTTACCTATAGGGTCACACACATAGAGTAAGCCCACCAGAGGATAGTTTTATTTTAGTTGGACTAAAATAAAACTATTTGGGCCTAACTCATTTAGAATGAGTTAGGAGCCCAATGTTTAATGAGAGCACAGGTCAAGACCTAAGCCTATATATAGAGCATGAGATGCTCATAGGCTGCTACTCAGAAATTAGATTACACTAAAATTCCGTACTAGCATTCTGATCTTTGGTTTTCTGGTGGGAGTGCTCGTGTGGACTCCTAAGGGCGAAGCTACAATTTCTTCGATCGAGGAACTCGTTGTGCGTCTACAAGAGGTAATCCCTAGATAAAAACTTTAATTACATAATGCTTTGAGACATTTGCATTTGTAATCTTTATTTTTGGGAATCCTTTGTGTTTCCACTGCCTGACCCTGATGGGATTCCCTAACAACAACATGATGACCAAGCAGGGAATGAGGATGACAATGTAGAGGAGGATCCTAGTCCGGAGGTGAAGAGATTTTATGGATTGTTGACGGTGGCTCAAACTCCATTGTGGGACGGTTGCGAGAGTCACACTGAATTATCCGCCTCCCTAGCTGCTTTAAGTCTAAAGGCAGATTATAATCTTTCAGGAGGTTGTTTTAATAGGATGGTCGATCTAATGGGTTCCACTATGCCTGTTAATCATTAAATGCCATCAAATCTGTACCATGCTAAGAAAAAGGTGGCAAACCTGGGGTTGGGTTGTGTGAAGATAGAGTGTTATATTGCCGGGTGTATGTTGTTTAGAAATGAGTTTACAGATAAGAGTGTCACAAAATGTGTCCATTGTAATGAGAAACGCTACAAAACCGTTAAAAGGAGAGGGAAGGTAACTAGGATGGCCAGGAAGAAAATGTGGTACTTCCCCATAACACCGCGTCTTCAACGCCTGTACGCCTCATTGTCCATGGCAAAACACATGTGTTGGCATGCTCTGAACCGAACACTGGAGGGGCTTCTATGCCATCCTTCTGATGGGAAAGCATGGAAGTGTTTGGATGAGCTATATCCGGACTTTTCTGGCGAGCCGCGCAATGTTCGACTTGGCTTATGTACCGATAGGTTTAACCCGTTCGGTCAATACGGAAGAGCGTACTCTTGTTGGCCAGTCATACTGACCCCATATAATCTGCCCCCTGATATGTGTATAAAGAGGGAGGTCATGTTTCTATCTGTACTGGTTCCAGGATCCAAAAATCCAAAGGCGGTCATAGACGTGTTTTTGCAACCGTTGGTTAAAGAGTTATCACAATTATGGGATGTTGGGGTAATGACATACGATGCATCTTTAAAGAACAATTTCATGATGTGGGTTGTTTTGATGTGGACTATTAATGACTTCCCAGCCTATGGTAGGCTTTCTGGATGGTCAACGTCTAGGAAGTTTTTTTGACTATCATAGAAAGTTTCTACCGTTGGATTACTCGTTTAGAAGAAACAAAACCGCTTTTAAGAAGAATAGGGTTGTTAATGAACCTCCACCCCGTAGGTTATCCAGTGCTCGGGTTTGGTAAAGGGTCGAAGAGTATCCGTACATCTGGGATAAGAGTGTTAAAGAGTTTGTGGGTTATGGGAAGGAACACCACTGGGTGAAGCAGAGTATCTTATGGGATTTGCCATATTGGAAAGACTTGTTGTTGAGACACAACATTGATGTCATGCACATTGAACGAAATGTTTTCATGAATATTTTTTATACTGTTATGGACATCAAAGGGAGAACAAAGGACAATGAGAAGAGTCGTCTAGACCTTCCGATTTGGTGTTCTAGGAAGGAATTGGAATTGAGGGATGCGGGTTGTGGAAGAATGTTTAAACCCCATGCAAAATATGTTTTGACTAGACCTCAACAGATTGCTGTGTGTGTTTGGATGAATGGGTTGACCCTGCCTGACGGATTTGCCTCTAACTTGAGTAGATGTGTCGACGTGAAGGAGGGCAAGGTGTTTGGCATGAAAAGTCATGATTGCCATGTGTTTATGCAACAATTACTCCCGTACGCATTTCATGCCTTACCAAAACCTATTTGGAAACCGTTGGTTGAGTTGAGTCACTTCTTCAAGGAGTTAACGGCAACTTCGTTGACTGTGGAGAAACTTTTGAAGATGGAAGAAACTATCCTGGTGTTGATTTGTAAGTTGGAGCAGATTTTCCCACCAAGTTTGTTTGACTCGATGGAGCATCTGCCTATCCATCTACCGTATGAGGCCTTGGTTGGTGGCCCAGTGCAGTATCCTTGGATGTATCCATTCGAAAGGTGAACATCAGAACTCCTTAATTTTATTGCAAACATGGTTTCCTATATAATAGTATTTTGTAACTTAACATTTGTTTATGTTGTTGAAGATTCTTACGCTCTTTAAAAGAGAAAGTGTCAAATAAAGCATGCGTTAAAGCATCAATTTGTGAGGCATACTTAGTTGAAGAAATGATAACTTTTGCCTCTTTTTATTTTCCAACGGAGATAGAAACTAGAATGAGTAGAATTCCCCGTAATCTCGGGGTGGCCACCTACACAAGGTTGGATGATCAAATATTAATTTTTATCTATCCTGGTCATCCAGGGGGCAAGGTCACAAAATGTTACATTGATAAGAAAGATCTAAAGGTAGCTCACTTGTACATTCTTTTAAATTTCCCAGAAGTAGAACCCTATCTTGAGTAAGTCACCAACTTTTAGTTTATATTCCTGACGTAGCTTGTATAGGTATCTAAATGTGTTTTCCTCTAAATAGCTTATATGTAGATATGCTAAAACTTGAGCAAACTGATATAACTGATGCCCAAATTCATAGTGAGGTATCATCCAAATTCATCAGTTGGTTCACACAACATGTAAGACCCACATAGCATGTGCTTTTTATCTGTACTTGAAACGTTAGGTATCTAATGATGACCTATTTTTTATGTTGTACATAGATACAAGACCCTAACAACCATATTGAAGATCCTTTACTCCAAGCCCTTTCTTGGGGGCCGATGAAAACGGTTAAAAAATGGCTTATTTACTATGTAAATGGCTACAAGTTTAAAATTTTTCAATGGAGTGAAGGGATGCGTACCCATAACTATGGGGTTTGTGTTAAAGGCACAGCCGGACAGTTAGAGGAAGACTTTTATGGAGTGCTAATAGAGATTGTTGAAGTTTCTTTCTCCGGACGACTAAGAAGAGATATTGTTCTATTTAAATATGATTGGTACGACAACACAATTGGTGTAGGAACAAAGGTTGACAATAACTATGGCTTAGTTGAGGTCAAGAAAAATGGTAGATACAAAGGGTTTGATCCCTTCATTTTTTCCCAACAAGCTGAGCAAGTTTATTACACTGAATTCCCCGGAGGGTATCGGGACTGGTATGTAGTAATCAAGGCCAAGGCCCAAAGTCAGATCACTGACAGTGTCTCCGAGGAGGTTGATGACGCTTATCAGCTTGCACCGAACAAGCTTAATGATAGTCATTTGTTGTTCAACATTGATCCAGTTATAATGGATGGGACACTCGCCACTACGAGGGGTGAACACATTGACAAAGACCTTGTCTCCCGATCAAAACGGTCTAGGGCTGATTTAGATACTGATGAACTTGTTCAAACAGATAGCCACAGTGACACTGAAACAAACATAGAGTATGTAGTTGTTAAACATATATACATAGGTTTATATATATCCTGAGACTAACCTTTGTTTTCATGGTTTTATCCACAGATGACGGGACGTCGACTACCCTTCAGTAGGGGTGGTGGGTCCAAGACCCCGGCATCCCGTCTGTGGACTCCCACCCCAGAGCAGGGAACCACTCCATCACCTGTGTAGACTACTCCATCACCACCACAGTAGACCACTCCATCACCATGACAGCAGACCACTCCAGAGCAGCTACAACAGACCACCCTAGAGCAGACTCCTGGAATTGGTGGTTTGGAGGACGGGGCCTTAAGGCCACCCCACCTCCGGCATCCCCTCTACCTATGCTGGTACCAGTGCCGGCTGGAGACGAATAAGTCACTAAAACTTACATACTTTTATGTTATAAGACTCACATACTTTTATGCTATTTGTATGATAGTTTATTTACTACTTTAATGGAAACACTTTGTTGGTCTATTGTATATTAGTTTAATTAGTACTTGTACAGATTGAATTGTACTGGGAACTCTTCTATTTGTAACAGGGTAACTATTCAAATTTGGAAATGTTACATTTACAGGGGAGACTATCGAAATTTTGGGAGTCTCCCTAGGTTGGATGTTGTTATATTCTCTTATAATTGTTGTGATTACAACTTTGTTGATAATAGTCGCACTACCAAAGCGATTACTAAGGTTTTGAAGGCCCAGTGGGATGATCCATACATATCTTGGATAGATGCTGGGAAGGTTGTCCAAGATAGGTAGTTTGACACATTCTCGGTAAGTTACCACATGAATTTGTTGTGAATTGATTTGTAAAATAGACCTCTTATTAATTTTGAATTCTAATTTCATTTTACAGTGTGATTATCAGTGGGCAGAGGGTATGATTAATGAGATTAGGAAGGTCTTTGCCATAAAGACCTCCAAAATCATCAAGAGTACCCTTTGGAAGGTGAGGGACAAGGGCGATCGCCCTCGTTGGATCCCCGAGGACCATTGGGACAGGATGGTCCAGAAGTGAGGCCGTGTCTTGTTCCAGTAGGCGAATGCTCGGAACAAGGCAAACAGAGCCGCCGATACTGTAGCGTCAGTTTACACTAGGGGTAGCATTTCAACCCTCGAGCACAAGAAATGGTTTATAAGTCTGTTTATGTTAAACATTTTTATTATGATTAGTTTGACATGTTTACGAATATTAACTTTAATGCTTGTTGTCCGCTACAGAAGCTGAGGGAGCATTGGGAGCCTTCTTTGTTTGAGGTCATGCAAATGACCAAGAAGAACAAAGCCGGTGCATGGGTAAACTAGAAGACTACAGATCTAGTGGTATTTACTTTTAACTTACGCATGCTTATAATTTACAAATCAGCTTACTAATCCTATCAGTGTTTTTGAATTTATAGGAAGCGTAGTAGGCCAGGAGGGCCGAGAAGGAGGCAGACTTGGTGGCTTTGACTCTTGAGGGGGAGGTTCCTCCTACCTTGTCTTGTTCCGACGACAACACCATCTATATGGAGGTTGTTGGCAGCGTGAATAAGAAAATAGAGGATCTTTGGTTTGGGTGGCGGCGGCACGCAGTTGGCGAAAGAGGGGAAGACCTCTTCCTCTGGTCTTCCGACTGAAGTTTTTCAGGTAATTCAAAACCCGTACAACGAGCTACAGGAGGAGCAATGTCAGAGGAAGCTTCTGGAGGAGCGGGCTGAGGCGGACCGACAGCAGGCCGAGGAGCAGCATGTCGAGACTCGTCGATAACTTGCTTAGCAGCAGGAGCTACTGATGCAGTTGATGGCGAGTCTACCTCCCCTCACTTCCCAGTCGCCCCCACCACCACCATAGGATCCCCCACCACCCTGATTACTTTTATATACTTTTTTATACTTTTTTATTATGTATAGACATTGTATATTTGATTTATAGTTTTTACATTATATCTATTCAGTAATCATTTTATGTTATTCTTCTTTTATTATTTTATTTGTCAATATTACATATTTGTAATTTAATTCTAAGAAAAACACCTTATTGTGATTATTATTAATAATTTAATTAAATTTTGATAATTAAATTTAATCCATTATTGTGTTTTTAATAATAATTTAATATTATATTAAAAATATTCAAAATTTAATTATCAAAATTTCTAGTTTAAAAAACAAGCATTCAGCGAATAGAAATACTATTTAAAATAGTCTAAAATTAAATAATAGTCTAAAATTAAATTAAAAAGCCTACTAAAAATATTATTAGCGACGACACATCAGTGGTCGCTGAAAGGATACGCATAGAGACGGAAGATAGTGGTCACTGATATGTTACCTGTAGCAACGGCGTCACGTGGTCGCTGTATGGTTACATGTAGCGACGGCGTTACGTGGTCGCTATCTTGTTACATGTAGCGACGGTGTCACGTGGTCACTGTCTGGTTACAAGTAGCGACGGTGTCACGTGGTCGCTGTATGGTTACATGTAGCGATGGCGTTACGTGGTTGCTGTCTGGTTACATGTGGCGACGACATCACGTGGTCGTTGTCTGGTTACATGTAGCGACGGCGGCACATGGTCGCTGTCTAGTTACATGTAGCGACGGTGACACATGGTCACTATATGGTTACCATTAGCGATGGTAAATGTTACCAAAGTAGGGACCATTATAGCGACGGCAGTACGTGGTCGAAAACTTAGCGATGTAGTATTTCCTTGTCGTTGTTCTTTCTGCGATGAATGTTTTAGCGATGAATGCGTTACCGTCTGAAACTCTGTCGCTAACACTCTTGTAACACCCCGAATTTTTAAAATGGAAAGTTAAATTAAGAAAATAAATATTGAATAATTAAATATGGACTAATTAATATCCCAAAATGTTAGAAATAATTTAATTAAGATTTTCAGAGACCGTTAGTGAGTTATTGTGACCGATGAGCTGAAAACTAACCCGGATAAAATATGGGTGTCGGACCAAGTATCTCCAATTGAGATGTCGTTGGTCAGGACTGTAGATAATTTTATTGGGAATCTGAATATATATTCGGAATAATTTTTAGAGTATGTATTGAGCCTGAACGGAGAGCCTGTTTATTTAAAAACGGAAGAGTTTAAGTGAAAGATGAAAAATAAAAACAAAACCTCACCATTTTCACTCTCATTCTCGTGACACTCACTACAAGAAAATCAGTCATTAGAGACTGACTTTTCAGTCTCTAAATTAAAGAAATCGGTCACTAATTGTATTTGTGACCGATTTAGAGACGAATTATTAACAGTCTCTATACCCTTGGTCGCTATAACATAGTGACTGATTTAGTGACTGATTTATTAGAGACTGATTTTGTAACTGATTGATAGTAACTGATTTTGTGACTGATTCATTGAGACTGATTTTGTGACTGATTTATTGAGACTAATTCTGTGACTGATTTATTGAGACTGATTTTGTGACCGATTTATTGAGACTGATTTTGTGACCGATTAATTGAGACTGATTTTGTGACTGATTTTAAAGACAGATTTTGTGACTAATTTTTAAAGACTGATTTTGTGACTGATTTCTTTTCTATAAAGTTGAAAATAGCAACCAATTTAGTGGCCGATTTAACTTTTAACCATTAATTTAGAGACTAAATTTCTTGCCATCAAAATTCTTGTTAGTTGTAAATTTTGCAAAGACTTTTTTTTGCTAATGTTCAAAGATCTCTAATTTGTGATTTCTTTTTATTTTTATGATTTTAAAAGGCCATATTGTATTGAAGGGTTTTTCTTATAACTTATTGTAATTTTTTTTTGATAAATTAACTAATAAAATTTTAGCTATTTTCCACCTTTTCATCTTTTAACACCAGTACGTGTAAAAAGTCACCACTATTACCATTTTTTAATAATCATGATAAATATAAATTAAACCCAATAATTATACAATTTAAAATATCATTAAAACAAAAATATTTACATCCAAAATTTCATTTACACTATAATTTTAAGATGACATATGAACAATTAACCAAGATAACTTATAAGTTATAACCAAGACACAATAACAAAAAATAAAGTTACAATATGGTATTGGAAAAAGTTTTATGAAGGCCAATTTTTATACCAACTAACCCAGGCAAAAACCAAGCCACTAGTGCCAATTTGAAACTCAAGGATATAAAGATAACTATATACTATATTGGTTCATTTCCTTATATCTTTCACAATTTGCATTGTCATTGCCCTTGTCATAATGCTGTGCTTCCCTTGGTCTGTTGCATAGTGTTGTCACGTTTCATTATCAGCAAAGTACAATAGAGACTCTCTATGAAATCTTCCTTATATTTCTTCATCCGCCTGCACATCAACAATCACTTACATAGAGCAAGGAAGTTTGCGCACGTTTCAGTCGTGGAAAGAAAACATTCAAAGGTGTTAAGGGATGACAGTTCAATAGTTTTGACACCAACAGCATAAATTGCCTTGAAAAATCACTACAATGGAACACAAAAAACACTTCGTTTGAATGTGAAAAAATGATGGGCAATTGGATACTTTCTCCTGAAAAGTCCATTCACAAAAATGAACTTTTTTGTGGTAAGTTTTATTTTCATTCATGTTGGGAAGGTAAGATGAAAAGGGCTTTCCCATGTAGTTTCTTACATTGAGATTTGATGAAAACAGAAAATTATAAGTTTGAAAGAGGTACTGACTTATCAAGTATCACTGATGTTGCCTCCAAACGGATGGAGGCATTTATAGCAACATCTGGTACATTGCCTTGGAGCACTTCTACCTGGAACTGTATCTGAGAAATTTCATTCATACAAAAATTCTATTAGACTATTCATCATAACTATTAAATAATATGCCCTACTATATTTTACTACTGAATTCCCTCGTGATAAATTCGCTGTGGCATTATTTTCAGACCACTTGTTCCTTAATCTAAATACATATATTGATGGATTATTATTTATAACTCTAGATAAAAAGTTAATATCTAACTAACCTTGTCTGCTTCACACTGTTCAGAGATTTTCCTGATGGTTGCATCATTATGGAACTCTTCCTTCTTCTTGGCAACCTCTTCCTCAAGCCGTGAATCTAACAATAGTAGCAAGTTTGACTTTGCTCACTAACATGAATTATGAAGAAGGAAAAGAATAAGATACACTCACGTAATCTGGCAGGTGCAATGATGAAGGGAATCCTAGTAGGATTATTAAGATGGCAAAGAATAGCAACAAGCGTAACAAAGAAAAATTCATTTTAGGTGCTGGTACATGTATATATATTGTTTCTTATTTTATTAATCATTTAAAAAACCGATTCCATTTAATTAATAAAATAAATAAATAACCTTATGACATCTATAATTTTCTATTTCTTTTAGTCTCTATTAGTAGTCCTTGCTTTTTATTTTTAGTTGCAATCTATTATTTTTAGAACCTAATTTTTTATTCAAAAAGTTTTAGTGTCTTTCTTTCTTGTTTCGAGTAACTACAGAAATAATAAGAATGACTAAAACAAGAAAAAAAGGAAAAAAATAAAGACATTAAATTAATACATATATAGAATAAAAAAATAGAAAACATACAATGATTGAGATTTAAATAATAAAGACTAAATTGTTAGATTGAGATTGAATAGGAATGCATGTTGTTTTCTTCTAATTGGGCTATAAATACCAAAGCTTAATTGGTTGTACAAATTACAAGTAAATGATTAAAACAATAGTCCTACATACCTCTCGGCCTTTGATTTGATTTAGCAGGTGCAAAAGAAAGCCAGTGAGTGATGGTGCCAATGAATACCTGATCCTGTTGGTACTTTTGTTGGCTTCCAACACAAAGTCAAGTGGGTACAAAGAATTGGTATCACCTAATTCTGGAAGTGGAATATGCATGAAGTGGAACAAAATACAATTACACTATAGAAATAACACATTAACAAGTAATCCACTTTAAAGAACAAACAGCCACATTAATTTAAATCTGTCACGGGTGACATCCTCTAGAACAACTGTGAACTTAAGCTTGTTACGAGCAAGAGAACCAAGTGTAAATAGAGTTTTCTCACCATCATAGGAAAAACCCTTTCCATTTAACTCAGAATATGTTTCCTGCGCCCTATCAATCACTTTTCGTCCTACACCATTACCTTCAACAGGACATCCATCTTCATAAGAAAGAGCCACCTGTTCAAGCATAATGTGTGAGTAAATCATTCCAAGCAAACAGAGACAATCCTAATAAGGCACAACACAAATAAGCACATACACTATACTGATAAAAGTGTCCATCATTTTTTGAAAAATTGACTTTATAGTGAAAATTATCTGTTTAATAACAATTTATTAACAAAAGAGAGAATAGCTGCAAGCTACCATTTAGTTCTAAATACCTCAGTTGAATTTGAGCTAATGATTAAAAAGTTGTTCCTATTGGCACCTTGCTCCCCTCTAATTTTTAAAACATGTAACTTATTTGAGATCTTCATACCCTTATAACAATTTACAATAATATTATAACAATCTAACCCACTACAAAATCCTATATCAGGTAAAATTATCATAATAAACAATAATTATTCCATTTTCCCCTCACTTATCTGTCTTTGAGAACCTTAATTTCAATATTTCAATCATTAGAAGAGAAATAAATCATATACTGAAAAGCCTTATGAGGAAGATTATAAAATTCCTGTCAAATACTTGCAAGAAAGTACTTCAGCTTATAAAACATTGTAACATGAAAACATTATGTTTCCTGGTAAATTTCACAAATGAAAACATCACTTTATATATATATATATATATAGACACACCACAATATTCTAATAGTGATAGTTATAGATACTAATTTTTTTTGTTAAAAACAGGGGAGAGAGAGAGAGCAGAGAATAACTACCTATCACTTTTTAGAAGAGATTTTGCTAAAGCTCGACATGGTGTAACCATGCAGTTAGAAGAAATCATTTTTGAAACATAAAGCTCTTCAGAAATAAGAACAGCTTCTTCCAAGAGTGAATTCAGAACCTGATTTGTCCTTGGCATTGTTGAGTTGCTCACCATATTCGTAGAGCTTCTTCATGTAAGCAGCGTCCTCCTCCATCAACTACTTCTTCTTCCCCAACTCCAAATCCTTCAGCGAAACCTCCTTCACCACTGACCCATCCAGAGCCTTCCCCTTCTTCTTCACCTTCCCTGAAACCTTCTACACGGAGAAGCTACTGCCTTCCCTGAGAATAACATCATGTAGCTAAAAAGTAAAAAGAAAGAAACAGCAGGGATAGCTAATTAAAAAGTAAAATCCATTACTCAACAGAAGATTCCTAATAGAAATCGTAAAAATCCAAAACACACAGGGGAAAATACCTAAGAAAGAGGGGTAGTGGAGATTAATGAAGGAACAGTGGAAAACAAGGAGGCAGTGGAGGTTGAAGGAGGCGTAGTGATAGGTTGGAGAAAAAGGAAGTTGTATGGTGAGGAACGGTGGAAAACGATGGGCGTTGGAGGTTGAAAGTGGCGAAGGTGGTGATGGGTAGGGGATAGAAGAGTCGTGTAGTGAGGAACGCTGGAAAATAATTGGCAATGGGGGTTGAAGGAGGCGTGGTGATGGAAGGAGCGGCGTAGTGAAGAAAGGTTTGGAAGAATTAGGAATTTTGAGAGAGTCTATGGAAAAAGAGAGTCACACAGAAGAGAAAGGGAGGAAGGGTTTTTTTGTGTTAAAATGGAAAAAAGGAGTCGCGCAGGAGAGAAATGGAGGGAGGGATTTTTGTGTTAAAATTAAGATAGGGGTTTTTAAAGTGTTTAGAAAAAAAAAATAATTTGGGATAAATTAGAGACCGGTATTTTTCGGTCACAAAAATTATTTTATAATAAATTTATCTTGTCCTAAATAAGAGACCGATTTTTCGGTCACTATAATCTTTTCACATTAAATTCTATTTTTTTAAAATTATTTTTATATGATAACATGAATTTTATATTAGATATTTTTAATAAGAGACTAATTTTTCAGTCTTTATTGTGACTGAATTAGTGACCAATTCCATATAAAATTTTACTAACTTCTCGTAGGTCTCTAAATCGATCACGAAACTTAGAAACTAATAAATCAGTCACTAAAACCAGTCTCTAACTATGGTGACCGATGTTTCCATTGTAATTCTGGTCACTAATTTAGAGACCGAAATATCAGTCACTATTGACAAATTTAGTGACTATTTTTTTCGGTCTCTATGTTTAGTGACCGATTTAGAGACCAATGGTGATTTGGTATAGTTTTTCATAAAATCAGTCTCTAATTCAGTCACAATAGAGACTGATATCTTTCAGTCACTAAATTGGTCACTAAATAGCAGTTTTCTTGTAGTGACTCTCTTCTTCTCTTATGCAAAACACATTCCTTCTTCCTCCTCATTATTTCTCTTCATCTTCCCTTAAAACCCTAAGCTAAAAGAAGATACAACTCCCTTCTCCATTGTCATTTCTTTAAGAGGCTTAAGGAAAGCTTGGAGCTTGAAGTCTTTTCTCCCTCCTCTCTCTAATTTTCGTGTGGTCCTTCTCGTCTCTTGCAAACCCACTCTTTTCTTCTCTTGAGGTAAGATCATTACCATTTTTCCATGTATATGAACAAATAGTGGTAGTTTAGGTGTTAAGAAAGCATTTAATGTATGTGGGTTGTTAACAGAAACTCCAAAAGTGGGAACCCTAAGATGGGTTGACATAAGTGTAAGCTTTATGAATAATTAAGGAGGTAGTTACAATTATGGTAGGGAGAAGATGGAAGTTAATGAGTATTTATGAAGTTGGTGGGTTTGGTGGAAACCCTAACTTTAGATTTGGGGGAAATGTGTAATGTAGATGGGGTTAATACTTATTGAACAGGGAAGTGTTATAAATGATAAGATAGAAGCATTTAATGATGATTTATGATGTTGATTAGAGGTCACAATAAATGGGAAACTTACCAAGGTGTTGGTGGGAAATTTAATATATAAGGTGACCTAATTAATTAGGTTGTTACTTTGATAATAATGAATGGTGAGTTAAGGGAAGGAATTCCCGAAGCCTAAATGGGTAAATAAATAAAAATCCATGAATAGCTTCCACATAATGAGAATCATGTGTACATAGATATGTATATGTATATTGACAAGGTTTTTGAATGAATAATTGATGTGGTCCTATAATTGATTAATGTAAGACTTGATAACAATTGTGAAGCAGGAACATCAACCATGGAAGTCTACTTCTCTTGAGGTAGGAGAGGGGGTGTATTTTCTAAATGTATGAGAACATGTATAATGATAATGTATATGATGATGTAATGTAGCATGTTTACTTGAATGAATGTGATATCATATGTTTGTGATGTGAAATTGAACTTGGTGTTTAAAATGATTAATTGTGGATTGAAGCCTTAATGAGGCTATGAGTGGTATAATATGTGATGAAATGTTATGGAATCGATGTGTGGCTTGATGAATGTTTGAAATCTGTGATTATATGGATTCTTGGAATATATATATATAGATATGTTGACTATGGGAAATTAACGTGTAACTGAGTATGAGTGGACCCTAGATGAGAGGGTGAGATAGCCCATATGAGATTGAGGCATGCATGAGCATTGTATACATGGCATGGCATGCATATCATGATGATGTTGATAAGTGGTTGCGATCACTTGATGTTGGAAATATAAAAGGGCTTGCGAGTTCTTGTGATTATTGGACCGGTGGTTGCGATCACTCGGTATTGAAATGAAAGGCCCTGCGGGACCATTAAGATTGAATGCCCATGGTTGCGATCATGAGGCGGGAGTACCCCTTGCGAGGCGGGAAACCATTATGAATTGTTGAGCGTGGTTGCGATCACGAGAAAGCACCTTGCGAGGCTGCTAGAGGGAGTACCCCTTGCGAGGCGGGAAACCCATGAATATGAATGAATGATTATGGTGGTTGCGATCACCCGTTGGTATAAAATCGGATCCGTGCATATGCATCTTAAACACTAGCATGTGCATTAGCCATAGGGGCATGGCATAGAGTGATATCCTGTTGAGGAGCTTGTGTGAGGAGTAGATGGAACTCCTTTTTTATACCAACTGTAAATAAGTTAATGGTTGATGTATTCTTATGAATCTAAATGGATATATATGTGTTAGTGAATTTGATGAATGTTTGATTTGGTGTTGATCAAATTTTTCTTTAGGAGGAATTTTATATTGCATTCATGTATATATTATCACAATTGTAGATTTTCATCATTGAGAAAGTATACTCACTCTCCATGTGGTATATCTTTTTAGCTCCTGTGTTGTAGGGCTTGCCTATGGAGCTCTTGTGTGGAGAAGGGGTGTGAAGGAAGCCTATTTTGGTAAAGAATGCCTCGGCCGGCTAATGTTTGAATTTATAGCTTGATTTAGACCTTGTGATGTAAATGGATGTAATTGTCATTTTGTGTAGCCATGAATTGGTATGGATACTTGTATGAATGATGAATAGATAATGGTGATTTTGGAAGGTCATATAGGAAAATGAGACCCTTGTATTGTATGGCTCATTTTCATTAGTGACCTTGACAATGGTTGGATTAATGGGATCATGTGATATGTTGATAGAATGGATCAGTGCATGGAGGTTTATCTAGATTTTGTGTTTTATAGAGCATACAATATGATAAGCTTGAATATGTTGAAATTCAAATGATTTTCATGCATGATTAGGGAACCTAATGGGTGAAAATGAGTTTTAAGGACTATGAATTGTAGGAAATGATTCCAATAGCTCAAATGTATGATTTGTGACTTGTGTAAATTGGAATGGGTTGAGTATACCAAGAATGGACCCCTATGTTACTCTAAATGCCTTAAAATGAGCCAAATGCGTTTATGCATATAAATTCCTCGTTTCTAGGAATTTTTGAGTGTGGCCAGTTGCCACACGTCACAAATAATGTGTTTTAGCCTGTGTCAAAATTTGGTGACATTCCGATATCGTTTGCATGGGTTTTGGTAGTTGAGAAGTTCATTTTTAGTGCAAAATCTGTATAATTTCTGCAGAATGACAGGGCGTAATCGATTAGCCTCTAAGGTATAATCGATTACCAGGCCTCTGTCCTTCATCTAATCGATTAGAAATTAGACTGTAATCGATTATGGACCATCCGGAACCAATATAATCTATTGTGTTTTGAGTGGTAATCGATTAGAGGAAATACCTGATGCATTACATAAATTCTAAAAGCTCTGTAATCGATTACTCCCAACTCCCTAATCGATTAGTATAGATTCCAGGAACTTGGTAATCAATTAGGATTAACATTATAATCAATTACGTACTCAACAGGAACAATGTAATCGATTATTCTGAATGTTGTAATCGATTAGGTGAAATCCCTGATTCAATGTACCATTTCAGAAGCTCTATAATCGATTACGCCTTGCTCTGTAATCGATTATGGTAATGTAATTGATTAATTCCTGTCCTGTAATCGATTGGGGCCTTTGATTTGTACATGGATTAATCGACTACATCAATCGGGATCGTAATGGCACTACATGAATATATCTTGCATACTCTGATACCTTCTCATATCTTCAAATATAAGATAGGTTATTGTAAGATCTAGGGAAGTGACTTAATATTTTCTATGTCATTTTCACTCTACATACAAATAAATTTTGGATCACGAAAAATTTACCCCCTATTTTTGGGGTGTCTCAACCTGGTATCAGAGCATTATTTGCTCTTTATGCTATGATTAATTATTATTATTGGAACATGGTATGCAATTGATGAGTGATTGCCATTATTGCTTGACTATGTATGAATTGACTGTGGATTAAATGTGATTGCTATAAGTCCGGCCAAGCTTTCTTTACACTATTCTCCCTCAATGATGAATTCCTATGTTTTGTGAATGCATACGATGCCATGATATGATGATGTGCTTTTAGGAGCTTTGATATGAATTGGTTGATATTGGACTCCATGATGGAGGGCTATAACTTAATTTTATGATGAAGAACTATAGTATGAGACTATAGAGGAGTTTTATGAATGAGTTTACTGATGTTAGTTAAATCTCATGTTATGATTATAGATATTGAGATGGCCCGTCGTCGTCAAGATAACGATGACGCTATAGCTAGAGCTTTGAATCATTTTGCGGATCTCCTTGAGTCGCAAAACTGTGATAGGCAAGAAGCGGAAAGACAACCTGCTCCTGCAGTTCAAGGTACTCAGGGCCTTGATATGTTCTTGAAGTGGAAACCATCTGATTTTCATGGTGGATTCAAGCCCGAACAAGCCTATGTTTGGATCTGAGATGTTGAACGGATCTTCGATAGTTTCGAGTGCAATGAGCTCCAGAAAGTGGAGTATGCTATTTTCATGATGAGAGATGAAGCGGAGACTTGGTGGAGATTTACCAAGAGTAGAATCAATGCTGCTGCTATTCCCTTGACTTGGGAAAATTTTAAATATGAACTCATGAGGAAGTATGTGCCCGAAAGCTACAAGAGTAAGAAGGAACTCGAGTTCATGGAACTCAAACAAGGCACAACGACGGTGGAAGAGTATTCTTCCAAATTTAAAGAACTTTGTGAATTCTACCCTTCTTATCAACAAGAGGGAACTAAAGCCTTTAAATGTGTGAAGTTCGAGAATGGTCTACGCCCCGATATTCAAAGGGCCATTTGTCATCAAGAAATCCAAAGCTTCATGGTACTTGTGAATAAGTGCTGCATTTATGAAGAACATACTCCCCTGCATCATTCCAAGTTTGACTGTAAGTTGAAGGGTCAATCTTCTAATTTCAAGAGGCAAGGAAATTTCAGAAGGGGACGTTTTCTAAGGGGTGCTCATTCCAACGTCCAAGCTAGAGGGGGTGGACATGGTAACACTTTTAGTCGGGGCAATGTAAATGCCAATGGGCCGAGATGCTATAGGTGTGGTGGTCCACACTATGTTCACGAATGTGTGCATAGTGAGGATGTGGTGTGTTTTAATTGTGATCAAGTGGGACATATCCGTCCTGCATGCCCTATGCTCATTAGACCGGCTCCGGTACAAGCTAATACCCCCAACCGTGCTAATGTACCCGCTCATGTGAACCGCAGAGGCCACAATGGTGGTTGGGGCCGTGGTAATGGAAACAATGGTGGCCGAAATGGCGGACGAGGTGGCTACAATGGTGGGAGGCATGGTGACGGCCGAGGAAATGGCAATGGTGCTCGTGATGGAAACAGGAATGGTGGAAATCTTCAACCAAATGCCGGAAGGGTGTTCGTCGTGACCGGTGAGGAAGCAGCACAAGCAGATAATTTAGTTGAAAGTAAGTATGAAATTCTTGGACATTCAGTTCATATTGTTTATGATTCGGGTGTGACTCACTCTTTTATATCCGAGGATTGTGTTCGGCGATTGAGGTTGCCGGTGTGTTTAATGAAAAATGTCCTAGTGGTTACCACCCCAACCGGTACTTGTCTCAGACCGGTTAACCGGTGTAATAATGTTGATATGCTCCTAGAAGGGAGGAGATTTGTTGTGTCTTTCATTTGCTTACCTATGAAGGGATTAGAGATCATACTTGGTATGGATTGGCTCTCTGCCAATAAGATTTTGGTTGACTATCAGCAGCGGACCGTTATTTTCCCTTCTTCTGATGTGGGACAATTCGATGTGCAAGGTATAGCTCAACTTTGTATACTATTATCTCTTGCCAGTGGGATAAATAATTTCGATCCCCTTAACATCCCTGTGGTGTCAGAATTCTTGGATGTGTTTCCCGAGGAGATACCCGGTTTACCACCTCCACGGGAGGTTGAGTTTGCTATCGATCTTGTACCTGGTGCAGAACCAGTGTCTATCACTCCTTATAGGATGTCCCCTATGGAGTTGTCTGAACTTAAGAAGCAAGTTGAGGAGCTACTTGAGAAGGAGTTTGTTCGACCCAGTGTGTCACCCTGGGGAGCTCCTGTTTTACCGGTCAAGAAGAAGGATGGAACCATGCGGTTGTGTGTCGACTACCGCCAATTGAACAAGCTGACGATAAAGAATAGATATCCCTTACCACGTATCGATGATCTGTTGGATCAATTAAGAGGTGCGGTGGTGTTTTCAAAGATTGATTTGCGTTCTGGTTACCATCAAATTCGGGTGAGAACCGAAGACATTCCGAAGACTGCGTTTAGGACGTGATATGGCCATTATGAGTATGTTGTAATGCCATTTGGAGTGACTAATGCTCCAGCGGTGTTCATGAGCTACATGAACTGTATCTTTCACGAATAACTAGATCGTTTCGTTATGGTATTCATCGATGATATCTTAGTGTATTCCAAGAGCTGTGAGGAACACGAGGAGCATTTGAAAGTGGTGTTGAACATTCTTAGAGAGAACCAGTTGTACGCTAAACTCTCTAAATATGAATTCTGGTTGACAAGCGTCTAGTTTCTTGGACACGTGATATCCCAAGATGGTTTTTTGGTGGATCCTTCCAAGGTTGAAGCCATCATGGCATGGCCTAGACCTACGTCGGTTACGGAAATCCGGAGATTCCTTGGACTTGCCGGTTATTATCGGAGGTTCATCGAAGGTTTTTCTCGTCTTGCTAAACCTTTGACGAACTTGACAAGGAAGAGCCAACCTTTTGTATGGACGGTTGAATGTGATAGATGCTTTGAAGAGTTAAAGATGAGGCTGACTTCTGCGCCTATCTTGGCATTGCCCGATTTACAAGAAGACTTTATGGTGTATTGCGACGCTTCTAAGCATGGACTCGGATGTGTTTTGATGCAGAAGGAACGTGTTATAGCTTATGCTTCACGCCAGTTGAGACCCCATGAAGTTAACTACCTGACTCACGATTTGGAGTTGGCGGCAGTTGTGTTCACCTTGAAGATTTGGCGACATTATCTTTATGGTTCAAAGTTCGTGGTCTTTAGTGACCACAAAAGCTTGAAATATCTCTTTGATAAAAAAGAATTAAATATGCGTAAGAGGAGATGGATGGAATTCCTAAAGGACTATGAATTTGAACTAAGGTATCATCCGGGAAAAGCCAATGTTGTTGCCGATGCTCTTAGTCGGAAGTCCTTGCATGTATCGGCTATGATGGTCAAAGAATTTGAATTGATTGAGCAATTTTAGAATTTGAATGTTGGAACTGAAGTACAACCTCCCAAGAAGCTATGTTTTGCTACCTTGAAGATATGCAATGAGTTTTTGGAGCTTGTAAAGGAGAAACAAGGGCATGATGATTATTTACAAGAGATGAGAAGATCTCAAGGCGATGGGAAAAATTTATTCCTTGTGGAAGGTGTTGATGGTTTATGGCGAGTAAAAGGTCGCGTGTATGTACCTTCATTTGGAGATTTGAGACACACGGTGCTTGAGGAAGTACATAAAAGCATTTTTAGCATTCACCCTGGTGCAACCAAGATGTACCTGTTAGGGAATCCCATTTGGGTAAGGCAACGAAAACACAAAGGATTCCCAAAAGAATTGCAAACACGTATGTCTCAAAGCATTATGCTAAATTAAATTTTTTTAATTAGGGTTTACCTCTTGTAGACGCAGAACGAGTTCCTCGATTGAAGCAATTATAGCTTCGCCCTTAGGAGTCCACACGAGCACTCCCACCAGAAAACCAAAGATCAGAATGCTAGTACGGAATTTTAGTGTAATCTAATTTCTGAGTAGCAGCCTATGAGCATCTCATGCTCTATATATAGGCTTAGGTCTTGACCTGTGCTCTCATTAAACATTGGGCTCCTAACTCATTCTAAATAAGTTAGGCCCAAATAGTTTTATTTTAGTCCAACTAAAATAAAACTATCCTCTGGTGGGTTTACTCTATGTGTGTGACCCTATAGGTAAAATATTCAGTTATATTAATAATAAACTATTTTATTATTAATATAAAATAAGAGCGGTATCTAGCAATACATCATTGTGTCTGAATATTATTTATCATCGACATGACCTATAAGTGATAATTATTTATATATCTATTCCTTTTGTCATGATATCTAATTGGGCCCAAGGCATGGTCGTCGTCATCCTTGTATGGCCCAATTCATTTTACTTGATACCAGAGTAGACTTTATAGAATAAATATCTAATATTTATTCGTCCTAGCATGGCCATGCATTTCATTAGTCTCACTCCATCAAGTGGCCCATAGATATCACTCCTGTCACATAGGAGAGACAAATTCCATCTACATTACTCACATCCCTCTGCATAATTTATCTATTGCCTAATCACAATCTTTATGGTCATCTTATTACACATAACATTTAATTGTATTAAAACAACAAACTCCTTATGTAGGAATCGTAGTGACTTCAGGTCGAAGGACTATATACCATTATCACATTGAGAACTGTTTATGACACTCATGTAACGATCCATGCAACGTTCTCATGGTGGGTCTGTCCAGTACAACATTACCCTTAATGTGTACCCGTGTAAAGACTTGATATCATATATCCATGATTTATAAGATCAAATCATCAGTACATTTACACACTAATCTTAATATATTTACATGTCCCCATGTAAATACTTGATTAGGGACGTTTTAGGAATAATTCTCATATGACCAATTATTCTAGGATAAATAGCATTTGTCTAAAACTGAAAAATACTAATTTTATTAATAAGTTAAAATTGATACATTAATAGCTCGTAGTGCATACACCAACAATCTCCCACTTGCACTAGAGCCAATCAGACATTTGCCTAATGCCTAATGATCTAGTGTGTCCCTTATGCTTTTGATGTGCAAGAGGTTTGGTGAGTGGGTCGGCAATGTTCTCATCAGTGTGCACTTTACATATCTTAACATCTCCTCGTTCAAGTATTTCTCAGATGAGATGATAACGCCTAAGTATATGCTTGGATCGCTGATGTGATCTAGGTTCCTTAGCTTGTGCAATTGCTCCACTATTGTCACAGTAGAGACTTATAGGGTCCACAATGCTAGGAACTACCTCAAGTTCTGTTATGAACTTCTTGATCCATACTGCCTCTTTTACAGCATTTGAGGCAGCAATATACTCAGATTCTATAGTAGAATCAACAACTGTCTCTTGCTTCGAACTTTTCCAGCTTACAGCGCCACCATTTAAACAAAACACATACCCTGATTGCGATCTTGAGTCATCCTTATCAGTTTGGAAGCTAGCATCAGTGTAACCCTTTACAATGAGCTCTTCTTCCCCTCCATATATCAAGAATAAATCTTTAGTTTTTCTCAGTACTTTAGGATATTCTTGACAGTAGTCCAGTGACTTTCACCGGGATCAGACTGGTATCTGCTTGTCATGCTTAAAGCATACGAGACATCTGGTTGGATACATATCATGGCATACATGATTGATCCAATAGCAGATGCATATGGAATCTTATTCATCTGTTCTCTCTCTTCTTTAGTTGAAGGAGATTGAGCCTTTGATAGGCTTATGCCATGAGCCATAGGCAAAGTTCCTTTTTTCGAATCTTGCATGTTAAACCTTTTTAACACTTTGTCTATGTATGTATTCTGACTTAGGCCGAGAAGTTTTCTTGATCTATCTCTATAGATCTTAATTCCCAACACGTAGGTTGCTTCACCTAAGTCCTTCATAGAAAAACAGCTTCCCAACCAAGTCTTCACAGACTGAAGGGTAGGAATCTCATTTCCAATGAGTAGTATGTCATCAACATACAGGACTAGAAAAAAAATTGTGCAGTCAGAAACCTTCTTGTAGACACAAGGTTCATCCTCATTTTTAGTAAAGCCAAATTGTTTAACGGCTTCATCAAAACGAAGATTCCAGCTTCTGGAAGCTTGCTTAAGTCCATATATGGAACGTTGTAGTTTGCACACCTTCCTTGATGCTTTAGGCTTAACAAAGCCTTCGGGTTATGTCATGTACACTTCCTCAAGAAGATTTCCATTAAGGAAAGCAGTCTTGACATCCATTTGCCATATCTCATAATCATGGTATGCAGCAATAGCCAGCAGAATCCGAACAGACTTTAGCATAGCAACAGGAGAAAAGGTTTCATCATAGTCTATACCATGAATTTTCTTGAAACATTTCGCTACTAATCTTGCCTTATAGGTACTTATATTTCCATCCATGTCAATTTTCTTTTTGAAAACCCACTTGCATCCTATAGGTTTTACCCCTTCGGGTGCATCAACCAAAGACCAAACTTGATTAGTGTACATGGAGTCCATTTCAGATTCCATGGCTTCAAGCCATTTCTTAGATTCTGGACTTGCAATGGCCTCTTCAAAAGATGTTGGCTCATTTTGATCCATTAGCAACACATCTCCTGCATGAGTTATAAGAAATCCATATCTTTCAGTTTGTTGACGTATTCTACCTGATCTACATAAGTCTTGTTCTACTGGAGTTGGAGTTATCACAATATTTTGTGGTTCCGGCTCCATTTCCACCATTGGCTCTTTAATGCCTGGTAGGTCTTGAACTTCTTCAAGTTCTACTTTCCTCCCACTAATTCTTTTAGAGATGAATTCCCTTTCTAAGAATACAGCATTTCGAGCGACAAACACTTTGCCCTCGGTAGGATTGTAGAAGTAATAACCCTTAGTTTCCTTTGGGTATCCCACAAAAATACATTTATTTGATTTGGGTCCAAGTTTGTCAAAAATCTGACGCTTCATATAAGCTTCACAGCCCCAAATCTTAAGAAAAGACATACTGGGTCGTTTCCCAGTCCATATCTCATATGGTATCTTTATGACAGCCTTAGATGGAACACGGTTAAGTGTGAAAGCTGCTGTCATCAAAGCATGTCCCCAGAAGGAGTTAGGGAGGTCAGTTTGACTCATCGTTGATCGAACCATGTCTAACAAGGTTCTATTTCTCCACTCAGAAACACCATTCCATTGTGGTGTTCCAGGAGGAGTGAGTTGAGAGACAATCCCACATTCTTTAAGATATTTATCAAAATCCAGGCTTAAGTATTCGCCACCTCGATCAGATCGAAGTACTTTAATTTTCTTGCCAAGTTGGTTCTCCACTTCATGTTTGAATTCTTTGAACTTTTCAAAGGATTCTGATTTATGCTTCATTAGAAACACAAATCCATATCTACTGAAATCATCAGTAAAGGTGATAAAGTAGCCAAAACCTCCCCTATCCATTGTCCCTATTGGCCCACTTACATCACTATGTATCAAGCTTAGAAGATCACTCGCCCTTTCACCCATTCCAGTAAATGGGGTCTTAGTCATCTTCCCTAATAAACAAGATTCGCATGTATCTATTGATTCAAAATCACAAGAGTCTAAATATCCATCTTTATGGAGTTTAGAAATACGTTTCTCATTTATATGTCCTAGGCGACAATGCCAAAGATAAGTTGGGTTTAAATCATTTAGTTTAACCCTTTTAGTATTAACGTTATAGATAGGGGTTTCGAGATCAAGAACATAAAGTCCATTACTCAAATTTGCACAGCAATAAAACATGTCATTCAAATAAACAGAACAACTATTGTTCTTTATTATAAAGGAAAACCCTTTCTTATCTAGACAAGAAACAGAAATAATGTTTCTTCTTATTGCCGGAACATAAAAACAATTTTCTAATTCAAGAACAAGCCCTGAGGGCAAGGATAAAAAATAAGTCCCTACAGCTAATGCAGCAACTCTTGCTCCATTTCCAACGCGTAGGTCCACCTCGCCCTTCATCAACTGCCTACTCCTTTTTAGATCCTACACATTAAGACAAATGTGAGATCTACATCCAGTATCTAATACCCATGATGTTGAAGTTGACAAGTTAATTTCTATAACAAAAATACCTGAAGTGGAAGTCTCACTTCCCTTCTTCTTAAGCTCTTCCAGGTACTTTGGATAGTTTCTCTTCCAGTGTCCCTTCTGTCCACAATGGTGACAATTTCCTTCCTTAGCCACCCCGCCCACAGGTTTTAAGGCTGATGTACTTGGCTTATCCTTGCCTTTCCAAATTGTCTTACCTTTTCCCATAACAACCTTTCCTTTGCCTTTATACATGCCCTTTCCTTTACCTTTTCCAGAATTGACCATCATTATGGCCTTGCCCTTTCCTTTAGAAATATTGGGCTCAGCAGTCCTCAACTTATTGAGTAGCACTGGCAATATTTTATCCAATGCATTCATGTTATAATTCATGATGGCTGGCTTAAAACTATCAGGTAATGACTTCAAAATGAGATCAGTAGCTAACTTTTGAGGGAAGGGGAATCCTAGCCTAGCTAGATTCTCTAGGTACCCAATCATTTTGAACACAAGAGGTCCTACAGAACCTCCCTCTTCAAGTCTGCAGCTAAATAGGGCTGAAGAAACTTCATATTTTTCTTGGTCAGCTTGACCTTGATATAGTTTCCTTAGGTTTTTGATCATATCGAAAGCCTCCATATGCTCATGTTGCTTTTGAAGCTCAGGAGACATGGTTGCCAGCATAAGGCATTGGACATCTAAAGCGTCATCCTGATGCTTCTTGTAAGCATCCTTGTCATCTTTAGAGGCATTGTTCGCGAGTGGTTCTAGAATCGGATCTTCCAGGACATACTGCTTTTTCTCTTGTTTGAGGACAATCCTCAAATTCCTATACCAGTCTAGAAAGTTGGGTCCAGACAATTTTTCTTTGTCTAGGATCGATCGCAATGAAAGATTTTAAGGCGTGTTTGATGTCATGGTTATCTAAAATAGAAAGATATGTAGTAAGTATCAATTAAAAAAACATATTTAATTTTTGTCTTAAAATTAAACATGTCTCCCACTCTTTTGATTCAAAATAAAATCACCCTCTACGAATCAGAAAATCCCGTTGGAAGATTTTCTAGTGGGCAAAGATCCATATTTCGCCTAATGTTAAGTCAGCTTTGGCTGTTCACTTAACATTATTTAGGTAGAAAACTCCTTTCCAATTGTATCTTATACAACTCTTAGACATTGGGTTAGGTAACCATTACCCATCATTCATCTTATGAAAGTTTGCCCAATGTATACGCCTCTAAGTTTATTCAATCCAATTGATAACTTAGTAAGTTAAAACCCAATAAAACATTTTGGATATTACAATTATCCCATCGCGTCTTACTAATATAAATGATAGTACCCTGCTTTGGCAGACCCACTATTCATTGACATTAGTATTGACGAGTGTACTTATTAGAAGGCGTTTGTAACTTAATATTATTTTGATGGATTTTAATTTATTTTAAATTACCGTCTTTGTTAAACGCTTTAATGCAATAAAATTATCCCCAAAGCATGCAAACGAAATTGTGAGATGGTTATGGGCTTCCTAGAAGAATAAATAAATAAATAAATAAACCTAAAGGAACTATATGCCAAGGCTTCATGAAGTCCTACTTCTTGAACCCATCATCCTCTTGGAGTCACCACTCCTTGGTTCTTTTCAAAGACAAGAGCGCTTAGAGTCACCACTCTAGTTTTCTTCTAGGTCTCTACTTTGTTGCCTCGATCAAGATTACAAGATTTTAAAGAAACTCGCTTTACATACGAGTGAAGGGTTGAGAAAAGAAATACAACAGAATGAAGATAGGCACAGCACGCAGGCTGTATTTAAATAAAATAACTAAGACCATAACCATTCACCATGCAACGTGTTAATTAATTAATTATAACCCATTTAAAAGCATTAAAAAAATAATTTTTTAAACAGGCCATTAAACATGTGGGTCGGTAATAAGGCGCTACGCAGAGAATGTACGGGGGTCCCAAAAATTTAGTACTATAGTTAGGTTGATTCCCAGGAAAGAGAGGTGGGTCCGGTGTGACCGCTTAAGTACCAAGTCTTTCCTAGCCAGAACGTCCCACTGACCATTAACAGCTCTAAAATTTCGGCTAGGGTTTCAACCACTTTGAAACCCTAATTCCTTGTTGCAAACACTTCACAACACAGCCGTCAAGGCACATGTAGGCAGCACCGTCTAGGGTTTCAAAACCTAGAATTCAAATTACACCTTTCTCATGATGGCTACCTAGGTTTCAACGTTTAAACCCTAGGTTAAGGAACGGCCAAGGTTTAACATTTAAACCTTATCACTTGACGCCCCACAACACGAACTTTTCATGCTCGGAGATGAACGCATTATCAAAACACAGTTTGTATGACAACAAAGAATATTAATGAATTCAACACATGTATCACATACGAAAATTGGAAACGCAAATATCATACAAGCCTCTAAAATAACATAAACGCATACTTTAAATGAGAAAGCCTATAAACAGTATCTCATACAATTTACAAAAAACATATGAGTATACGAATCATGATAATATTTCATACATAACATGCTTGAATGTTTTTCAAAACAAGTTTCGCAAACAATTTCGCAAAACAGAATATAAAGCTTATAACAAGAAAATGATTTCATAAATTGAAATTTTTAAAAGCTTTTACAGAATGAAAAACATACCATCATGAAACGTAAACAAATGCCCAAAACATAGCTTTGCAAACCAAGCTCTGATACCTCTGTTAGGGAATCCCATTAGGGTCAGGCAGTGGAAACACAAAGGATTCCCAAAAGAATTGCAAACACGTATGTCTCAAAGCATTATGCTAAATTAAAATTTTTTAATTAGGGTTTACCTCTTGTAGACGCAGAACGAGTTCCTCGATTGAAGCAATTGTAGCTTCGCCCTTAGGAGTCCATACAAGCACTCCCACCAGAAAATAGAGCTCTGAATGCTAGTACGAAAATTTGTTTATGGTTTAATTTCTGAGCCACAGCCTATGAGCATCTCATGCTCTATATATAGGCTTAGGTCTTGACCTGAGCTCTCATTAAACATTGGGCTCCTAACTCATTCTAAATGAGTTAGGCCCAAATAGTTTTATTTTCAGGCCAACTAAAATAAAAGTATCCTCTGGTGGGTTTACTCTATGTGTGTGACCCTATAGGTAAAATATTCGGTTATATTAATAATAAACTATTTTATTATTAATATAAAATAAGAGCGGTATCTAGCAATATATCATTATGTCCGAATATTATTTATCATCGACATGACCTATAAGTGATAATTATTTATATATCTATTCCTTTTGTCACGATATCTAATTGGGCCCAAGGCATGGTCGTCGTCATCCTTGTATGGCCCAATTCATTTTACTTGATACCAAAGTAGACTTTATAGAATAAATATCTAATATTTATTCTTCCTACCATGGTCATGCATTTCATTAGTCTCACTCCATCAAGTGGCCCATAGATATCACTCCTGTCACATAGGAGAGACAAATTCCATCTACATCACTCACATCCCTCTGTATAATTTATCTATTGCCTAATCACAATCTTTATGGTCATCTTATTACAAATAATGTTTGATTGTATTAAAACAATAAACTCCTTATGTAAGAATCGTAGTGACTTCAGGTCGAAGGACTATATACCATTATCACATTAAGAACCGTTTATGACACTCATGTAACGATCCATGCAACGTTCTCATGGTGGGTCTGTCCAGTACAACATTACCCTTAATGTGTACCCGTGTAAAGACTTGATATCATATATCTATGATTTGTGAGATCAAATCATTAGTACATTTACACACTAATCTTAATATATTTACATGTCCCCATGTAAATACTTGATTAGGGACGTTTTAGGAATAATTCTCATATGACCTATTATTCCAGGATAAATAGCATTTGTCTAAAACTGAAAAATACTAATTTTATTAATAAGTTAAAATTGATACATTAATAGCTCGTAGTGCATACACCAATAGTACCAAGATGTAAAGAAGAATTTTTGGTGGCCCGAAATGAAGCGTGATGTTGCTAATTTTGTAGCTTCGTGTCTTACTTGTCAGAAGGCGAAGGTAGAACATCAGAGACCTTCAGGTACTTTGAGACCATTTGATATCCCCGTTTGGAAGTGGGATGCAATTGCCATGGACTTTGTGTCTGGATTGCCAAGGACGAGGTCTAGATGTGATGGAATCTGGGTGATTATGGATCGTTTGACGAAGAGTGCATATTTTCTGCCGATCAGTATGAAGAGTGCCTTGCAGGATTTGGCACAGCTATACATTCAGGAGATTGTGAGGTTACATGGTGTGCCATCAAGTATTATGTCTGATCGTGACCCTTGATTCACTTCCCAATTTTGGGGAAGCTTACATGAAGCAATGGGTTCAAAATTGAAGCTAAGTTTGACGTACCATCCTCAGACTGATGGACAGTCTGAGAGGACTATTCAGAGTCTTGAGGACTTATTGTGTGCTTGCGTTTTGGAGCACGGCGGTTCGTGGGAGAAATATTTTCCTCTGATCGAATTCACCTACAGTAACAGTTTTCATTCTAGTATCGCCATGGCACCATACGAGGCGTTATATGGAAGGAGGTGTCGAATGTAACACCCTAATTTCTAATTAAATAAATGAAATTAAAGGGGAATGTTTCAAAAAAAATAAGGTTGGCAAACTGTGCATACTCTGTCCAGATTAACAAAACCGAGCACAACAAGGAGAAGAAGGGGGAGGAAGATAAGGAAAGGAGCTCATGCATCGTGAACGAAGGGAACGCTTAGGCGAATCCACTGGCACCTGGCACATTCGCTCAAGCGAAGCGAACTACGCTCAGGCGATTCTACTCAGGTTCTCCAATCCACACAACACTCGCTGAAGCGAAGCTACACTCGGTATCCAGTCACTCCACTCGGATTTTAGCGTATGGTTCACTCGGGAAGGGTCTACTCTCAGCTTACTCGGATTGAGACAATCGCTCACCCGGTATTGATTTAGCTCACACGGGATTTGCTCCTAGGATAACTCAGTTATTTCACCCATTTTACATTCTCTCGGACCTAACCTAATCCTATCCACTCGGAATATCATCCTTTGGTCACCCAGATTATATATATATATACGATTTACTCAAAATTTATGAAGGGGGTTTCTCTCAGAATCCTTTTCAGGCAATCCCCACATGGAAAGGCCCAGCTACGAGTCACTGACATACAACACATTCTAGTCAGAAAACCTCCACTTCGACGGCTTCTCCCTCGGAAATCATTAATCAATCTTTACTTAGGGGACCTTACAATTACCACTCACTGGATTCAACCCAACTCCTCCTCCAAACTATACGACCACAACTATTCGACTGTTCAACTCCTCATCACTCAGAATGACTCGCTATCTCGCTTTTCCTTGATCCACAACCTAGCTACACTCCTACCCATAGTCACACTAATCTCATATGCTCGAAAGTATACCCACACATCCATACCTATCACTCGGGCATTACCTACAGCATAAAATAATCACACATGTCGCGACCGGGATCGCGACGGCGCGGCCGACCCTCGAAACGGTTTTAAATAATAAACAGGGAGTCGCCACCAATATTTTTTAGGATAAAATAGTGGAAAAACCTTTTGTTAAAGCACTGGTTATAAAAATGAGATTCCATGATTCGGGAGTCTGATTATAGGTGAGGAAGGTATTAGCACCTCACGACTGTCCGTTATAAAAACGGTTACCTCAATTTGATAGCGCGCATTATAATTAACCCAATAATTATTTTAACTTCTTCATAAAAAGAAAAATGTACGGAACGACAAAATAAACAAAAAAATAAACAAAGATCAACGCAAAATATTTACATGAGATTAACAGGACATCTCGTCCAAATTAATCTCGCTCCGCCTTTTTAAAGAGATATAAAAAAAATATGAGATTAACAGGACGTCTCGTCCAAATTAACCTCGCTCCTCCTTTTTAAAGAGATATTACAAACATGAGATTAACAGGACGTCTCGTCCAAATTAATCTCGCTCCTCCTTTTGATAGCAAGACAAAAAGGAAACTCTAAAAAATTAAATAAAGAAAGATGGGCCCGACAGGAACTGTTTCCCGCTCCTACGTATTCTCGAGCTTTCGAGAAATCAGGGTCACGTAGTTCTTAAAAATGTTTTTTTTAGGAATAGATTAGGAAGATATTGATGGGCATCATTCTAGCGAAGAATCCATACAAGGCGAAGTGCTTCGCACGTGCACGGATCCTATAAAGGCTGTGTAGACGGAAGTATTTACCGTACGACACTGATTAAGAAAAATAAAAAAACTGAGTGGGAGAGGAAAACGAGTGCAAAAAATGAAGAAAACCGAGTGAAGAATAAGAAAACCGAGTGAAAAATAAGAAAACCGAGTTAAAAATAAGAAAACCGAGTGAAACTATGAAAATCCGAGTGAAAACAGAGAAAACCGAGTGAAACAGTGAAAATCTGAGTGAAACAGAGAAAACCGAGTGAAACAGTGACAATATGAGTGAAAATAAGGGAGAACCGAGTGAAACAGTGACAATATGAGTGAAACAGTAAAAATCTGAGTAAAACAGTGAAAATCTGAGTGAAACAGTGAAGATCTGAGTGAAACAGTGAAGATCTGAGTGAAACAGTGAAAATCTGAGTGAAACAGTGAAAATCTGAGTGAAAATAAGGGAAAACCGAGTGAAACAGTGACAATATGAGTGAGAGTAGTGAAAAGCTGAGTGAAAATCCGAGTGGAAAGAGGCTTACCGGATGAAATTTGAGCAGAGAAGAACGATTGGGACAAGAATTGCAAGTCCGAGAGGGAAAAGGGAGCTGGAAGGAGTGCTGTTGAGTGAGAGTGTAAAGGATATTGGGGTAAAGAGAGTTTGAAAGGTGAGGGGTGAGTGAAGTGAAGTGAGAGGGAGAGAAGACTTGGCGTGAGAGAGAGAGAGAACAGAGGTTTGTTTGGGCAGAGTTTTCCTTTCCTCCCAATGCCCCCTTTCAGCTGCCCTCCCCCTTGCCTATTTATAGGCTGGTTTGAGTGGAAGGCCAGCTCAGGCTTCCACTTCCGAGTGGAATGCCAGCTCAGGCCTCCACTCAGAGTGAAGTGGGGGACAACGGCTGGGTGGGAATTTTTAATTCCCCCCACTTCCACCCCTGTTTGCCACTTGTCTGCCACCCCCAGGATTCCTGGATCCACTTGGGTGGTGGAATCCAAGTCAGCACGGTCTAACAGGGGGACCTGGTGGGAATCCGAGTGAGAATGGAAGAATTCCGAGTGAAAATGGTGGAATTCCGAGTGAGGATAGTGGAATACCGAGTGAGGATATTGAAATCCGAGTTAGAATGGTGAAATCCGAGTGATAACGGCTCGGATCAACCTCCCAATCAGTATTCATCTACACTGGGAGTCAATTCCGAGTGGAATGAGGCATTCCCCATAGAAGGCCGAGTGAGAATACTCCTTTCCGAGTGGTTTTACTCGGTTTGTGGTTGCGGTGAGACATTCAATCGGAAACGAGTGAAAAAGCCTCGGAACCGATTGAAAATTGAGGAGAACGACTTGAAATTGACTCGGATCTTGTTTGAAGAAGCAAACTGACTGAATTGCCAGTCGTTTCCGACTGGAAGTTGATGGAAATAGGCTCGGGAAAGGTTTGAAGAAGCAAACTGACTGAATTACCAGTCGGTTCTGACTGGAAATTGATGGAAATGGGTTCGGGAAAGGTTTGAAGGAGGACTCGGAGGTTGAGTGTAAAGGAGGACTCGGAACCGATTGAAATGGCTCGGAAATGGGTAAAGGAGGACTCGGATGAGTGAAGTTCGGAACCGATTGAAATGGCTCGGAAGAGATTTAATCATGGCTCAGAAATTGGTGGAAGTGGACTCGGGATGAGAAGAATTGATTGGCCAAAAAGGACTCGGGAAAGGTGGCTGACTGACTGAAGTCTCACTCCGAAACCGATTGGAAATTGGCTCGGGTTTGAGTGGGAGTACTCACTCGGTGTTGACTAAAATGCTTCAGTTGGTTCTGACTGAAGAACAACACTCGGAATTCCTTCAGTCGGGATTATTCACTCGGAATTTCTTCAAAAGTGACACAGAAACTTCAACGCTTGAAGGATTTACTCGGATCCTTCCTTTTTTGCACTCGGAAATTGGATTTTTGGCCATTTGCACTCGGAATGGCTTGACAGAGAGCCTTCCACTCGGATTCACCTTCGATAAGGAAGCATTTCACTTGGAATTGACTCATCCTGAGTCATTTCATTCGGACTTCTCTTGAAAATAGGCATAATCCACTCGGACTGGCTTGGTAGGGAAGTTATCCACTCGGATTCAACTTCAACAGGGAGCATTTCACTCGGAAATGACTCATTCTGAGTGATTCCACTCGGATTTCATCATTTTTGAGTCATTCCACTCGGAAATGCTTCATTTTGACTCGGATTTGACCATTTTTTGAGTTTTTCACTCGGATTTATCTCTACCAGGGTTGTATTTCACTCGGAAATGCCTTAACCTGAGTCATCTTGTTCAGATGTGATCATTTTTAGTCATTCCAATCGGATTTGCCTCCAACAGGGCTATATTTCACTTGGAAAAGCTTCATTCTGAGTTATTTTGCTCGGTTCTGATTATTTTGGAGCCATTCTACTCGAATTTGACCACTCTGAATTGGAATTCAGTATAAAAAATATTCATTCCACTTGGACCGGACCAAAAGAGGTGTTCACAAAACAGTATAAATACATAGAGAGGTACTTGAATAATTACAAAAGTATCATCATGACTTTGTTCACCCGAAAATGTTCAAGTTCTAATGTAAGGACAAAATCAAAATATGAGCCGGCCAAGGCTTAACAGGACCTTACACACAGTATATATATATACACATATATTCAATAGCACTCAGTTGCTTGTTCTGCACCCAGCTCCTCCTTCACCCTTCATTCCGAGAGATGTTCACTAAAAATGTAGCCACTGCAGGGGTGAGCTTTTGCATGTAAAATGTTAATCAAAGACTCGGTATCAGTGTCAGTACGCACACTTACTTTCACTCAGTTGCATTTGGTTAAACTAAGATCATGCAAATCAGAATAATATCTATAACATACATACTACATAAAGTGCATCTTCATTCGCACGTACACATGCATCCACACACTCGGAAATCATTCATAACACTCAACACGTGCTATGCATACTATCTTAATCAACATTATATCTACATGCATGCCTACAGATCTGACTTGAGTAATGACTTTCAGTTACAGTTTCCTCCTCATTGGCCGCTCGTCCATCAGCTCTTCCCGTCTGGTACCGGTCTCCCATTGACGTCTCGAGACTCATCTCTAGCTCCTACGGCTACCACGAGCTCCCACAGGATCTAGCCAAGGTCTGTAGCTGGAAACCATTCCCTCGGGGCTCTAGACCTTCCACGGGTCACCTCATTCTTACACATGCAGCTAATGCGTTTACCAGCAAGCATCATTACTCAACTGATACCTCCTTCGCAACCATCGTAATAGAAACAGATTCAACACAGTCTTTACGTTTACTTTGCCAGCCACACCAACATGCACAGCAATCGGACAATCAAGGTAATAACGTCTGACAAATCAAATAACAATCACACTTTCATTTTCTCACAGTGTTAACAAAGGTAGGACCATGCATCTCATTCGTCTATAACAAGGCTAACAGGCTACATTACCACCATCTTGATTACATGCAATTATTGTATCACTACTATCCTATACACAGGATCCAGAATCAACAATCATACATAATATTCAATCGTCACAAACACATGCACACACTTAAAGCAATACACTCATCCGGTACCGTTTGTGGACCATGCATTTGACATGCAAGCGCCCCCTACCTACAGAAGGAACTCAAGAAGCTCTCCTACTCTCAACGTTTTGTCTGACGCCCTATCCGACTCGTCCAGATCCCCTTCGCACCGTCATACTCTGCAATCAGCTCGGGGATGAGAAGTTGTTCTTCCTCTGCTTCAGGGATCGTCTTCCACCAGTTGGAGGGGACTCTGACCTTCCTTCAGCACCGTCGTTGCGATTTCCAGAAACGAAAGGCAAAACAGGGGAAGGGAAAGGAAGATGAAAATGAAGAAGAAGAAAAGAGAGGATGAAGTAGTGGGAAGAAGGATGAGTATCCACGGTGATACAGGGTATATGTGCATGCGAAGAGAAGGAAGTGGGATGGGAAAACGTGAGTCGCAGCCCACTCACGTAACTTGCCAATCACAAACAGCCATCTTTCACCAATTAAGCCTTAATTAACTTGTCATTATTCCTTAAGTTAATCCGATTATGATTGTCAATTAACCTCTCACTTTGAAATCAAACCTTAATAGTTTATTTTTCATTTGGCATTTACCTTTAAAATTGGGATGTTACATCGAACCCCTCTATGTTGGCTTGAAGTTGGTGAGAACTTGGCCTTAGGGCCTGAGATTGTTGAGGAAACTACTGAACAGATCAAGATGATCTGAGAAAAGATAAAAATCGCTCAAGACCGGTAGAAGAGCTATTATGACAAGAGAAGGAAGCCATTTGAATTTCAAGTTGGCGATCATGTGTTCTTACGAGTCTCGCGTGATAAAGGTATTGGAAAAGCTTTGAAGAGTAGGAAATTAAGCCCTAAATTCATTGGACCCTATGAGATCTTGGAGCGGATTGGAGATGTCGCTTATCGGATTACGCTCCCTCCACATAACGTATTCCACGTGTCGTAGTTAAGGAAGTACATTCACGATCCTTTGCATGTGATCTCTATTGATGATGTTGATGTGCGGGATGACTTGTCCGTCCCTCCCGTTTTGGTTCGTATTGTCGAGTATTCCGTGAAGAGACTGCGGAATAAAATGGTACCTTTGGTGAAGGTAGCGTGGAAGCATGGGAACGTTGAGACACTCACCTGGGAACGCGAGGATGATATTCGTGAACGGTATCCTCATGCATTCGAATCTGGTATGTCAAATTTCGGGGACGAAATTTCTTTTAAAGTGGGGTGGATTGTAACACCCCAAATTTTTAAAATAGAAAGTTAAATTAAGAAAATAAATATTGAATAATTAAATGTGGACTAATTAATATCCTAAAATGTTAGAAATAATTTAATTAAGATTTTCGGAGACCGTTAGTGAGTTATTGTGACTGATGAGCTGAAAACTGACCCGGATAAAATATGGGTGTCGGACCAAGTATCTCCGATTGAGATGTCGTTGGTCAGGACTGTAGATAATGTTATTAGGAATCCGAATACATATTCAAAATAATTTTTAGAGTATGTATTGAGCCCGAACGAAGAGCCTATTTATTTAAAAACGGAAAAGTTTAAGTGAAAGATGAAAAATAAAAACAAAACCTCACCATTTTCACTCTCATTCTCGTGACACTCTCTTCTTCTCTTATGCAAAACACATTCCTTCTTCCTCCTCATTATTTCTCTTCATCTTCCCCTAAAACCCTAAGCTAAAAGAAGATACAACTCCCTCCTCCATTGTCATTTCTTTAAGAGGCTTAAGAAATGCTTGGAGCTTGAAGTCTTTTCTCCCTCCTCTCTCTAATTTTCATGTGGTCCTTCTCCTCTCTTGCAAACCCACTCTTTTCTTCTCTTGAGGTAAGATCATTACCATTTTTCCATGTATATGAACAAATAGTGGTAGTTTGGGTGTTAAGAAAGCATTTAATGTATGTGGGTTGTTAAGAGAAACTCCATAAGTGGGAACCCTAAGATGGGTTGACATAAGTGTAAGCTTTATGAATAATTAATGAGGTAGTTACAATTATGGTGGGGAGAAGATGGAAGTTAATGAGTATTTATGAAGTTGGTGGGTTTGGTGGAAACCCTAACTTTGGATTTGGGGGAAATATGTAATGTAGATGGGGTTAATACTTATTGAAGAGGGAAGTGTTATAAATGATAAGATAGAAGCATTTAATGATGATTTATGATGTTGATTAGAAGTCACAATAAATGGGAAACTCACCAAGGTGTTGGTGGGAAATTTAATATATAAGGTGACCTAATTAATTAGGTTGTTACTTTGATAATAATGAATGGTGAGTTAAGGGAAGGAATTCCCGAAGCCTAAATGGGTAAATAAATAAAAATCCATGAATAGCTTCCACATGATGAGAATCATGTGTACATAGATATGTATATATATATTGACAAGGTTTTTGAATGAATAATTGATGTGGTCCTATAATCGATTGGTGTAGGACTTGATAATAATTGTGAAGTAGGAACATCAACCCCAGAAGTCTACTTCTCTTGAGGTAGGAGAGGGGGTGTATTTTCTAAATGTATGAGAACATGTATAATGATAATGTATATGATGATGTAATGTAGCATGTTTACTTGAATGAATGTGATATCATATATTTGTGATGTGAAATTGAACTTGGTGCTTAAAATGATTAATTGTGGATTGAAGCCTTAATGAGGCTATGAATGGTATAATATGTGATGAAATGTTATGGAATCCATGTGCAGCTTGATGAATGTTTGAAATCTGTGATTATATAGATTCTTGGAATATATATATAGATATGTTGACTATGGGAAATTAACGTGTAACTGAGTATGAGTGGACCCTAGATGAGAGGGTGAGATAGCCCATATGAGATTGAGGCATGCATAAGCATTGCATACATGGCATGGCATGCATATCATGATGATGTTGATAAGTGGTTGCGATCACTTGATGTTGGAAATATAAAAGGGCTTGCAAGTTCCTGTGATTATTGGACCGGTGGTTGCGATCACTTGGTATTGAAATGAAAGGTCCTGCGGGACCATTGAGATTGAATACCCATGGTTGTGATCATGAGGCGGGAGTACCCCTTGCGAGGCCGGAAACCATTATGAATTGTTGAGCGTGGTTGCTGTAACACCCTCGGTTAGATAAGACAAATCCTTTTGTAGGTTCATCCTATTTAACTGAGTGTGTTAACGGTTTTCAGAAAAAGTGAATATTTTTTTTTTAAAATAAGTACGTGGCAGATCAGTGGAAGCAATAATGTATATATCACATAGTCATTCACAACTGTAAGTAATTGTACTCTTAACAGAGTGGGGCACGCAGGCACCCTTAGATATTATACAGTCATCCGTTGTCTGATTATTAAACATAAATATTCTATCCTTAATGATTATTCTCAATGGGTTCAGCACTTTGCTGATCTTCACATTCAGGTTCTTGAGTTTCTAATTCCTCTGAAAAATGTTCAACAGTAAGGGTGAGTATAACCCAAGACCCTGATTGGTTCATCCGGTGCGGACATAATCCAATTAACATACAATGTCACATAGATCATACATTTAGCATATTTATAACAATCAAGCATGTTGTCATCACATAATCGTATATTTAGCATGTTCACAATTATAACAATCAAGCATATTACCATGAAATAAATAGTACATATAACATATTCACAATTATAACAATCAAATATGCTGTAATGAATGCACGAGTTCGGATTTATTATGATTTTTCTTTGGTTAAGTCTCATGATGCATGTGGGCCCAATAAATCAATCCATCATCATCCTTTCATTCTTTGGATTCCATCCTGCTCAAGTTATTTCTTGGGCACAACGTTTCCATTCTAGAGCGATCGGAGCTCACCAAGTCCCCTTTCTTTTATCATATGGTACGAATGAACTCACAGGTTCTCATCATTATATATATCATTTCATCTTGGGACTTGGCTCTTCACGATCATAGATACATCCCGTCATTTAGTCGAAGTACACTAGAATTGCATCGTCTCACCCGACTATCAGGCGCGACTCTGATGCCATTGGGTTGCCGTTCCAGTTGTACTCCCAAGATTCTTCTACTGAGATCGAACGTGAATGTCCTCCAGCGTACCAGGTGTATGCTCTAGTTTTTCTTCTTCAAAACATATTTTCATGATGCGAAATGCATTATTCTTATCTTTAGATCCCTGGGTATCTTATGTGTTTCCAGTCTCATCATATCATTTAATCCTTGTAAGATATTCGTTTATTAATTTTTAGAAATATATCTATCATATATATATTCTTTCATAAAGAGTAAATTAATATATATCCTTTATGTAATTACGTATAATTTGGATGTTAACAATGTATAATAATAATAAAACTAATAATAATGATAACAATACTAAGTTTGACAATAAATAGAATAAGAATGATAATTATAACTTACCAATAACTTAAAAAGTAGTAAAGATTAGTTTTCAATTGAAAATTCAAGTGAAAAACACTAAAAGCAGAGTTTTCCGAGCGGAACAGGGGTGAATCCGAGTGAAGTAAGTATGATTCTGAGTGGAATCATATAGAGAAGGGTTCTCCCAGCGATCTGGCTAAAAATCCGAGTGAAATTGTACTGGAAAGCTGTTTTCCGATTGAAACAGGTCTGATTCCGAGTGAAAAATGAATTTTCTGGGTGAAATGAGTTTAGATATCGAGTAAATTCAGGCTGAAGTGAGTTTCTGGATAAAATAAGCATCAATCCGAGTGAAATCAGTAAGAAAGAATTTCATGAGTGAAAAAAATGTTGATGAAACCGAGTAAAAATTGAATTTCTGAGTGTAATAAAATACGATTCCGAGAGACATCAGTCTCAAAGGAGTTTTCTGAGTGAATTCAATATAAGTTCCGACTGAAACATGAGTTTACCGAGTAAATTTAGTTGAGAAGGGTTCTGTCTGAACAAGACACTTGCGAGTAAAATAATTCCGAGTAAGATAATCCTGATTCCGAGTGGAATCAGGTTGGGAAAGGTCTTCTGGGTGAATTAAATTTTATATGCCGAGTTACATCAAACTGAAGGGAGTTCTTTTAGTGAAAATAACTGTTTGCTGAGTAAAAATAAATTGTTTTCCGAGTAAATTGAAACTGAGAAGGTGTTGTCCGAGTGAAAATGAATAAGGAAATATTCTCTGAGTGAAATAAGGTTGTTTACCGAGGTAAATCACTGGGAGAGGGTTTCATGAATGAAGCTAAGCTGTCCGAGAGAAATAGGATGTTTTTCGAGTACAATCAGTCTCAGAAGTGTCTTCCGAGTGAAACATAATGATGAAACATTGTTCTGAGTGGAATAAAATAAAATACCGAGTAAAATTTGGGTGAAAGTAACTTTCTGAGTGAAAATAATGTATTTTCCGAGTAAAATGTTCTATCCGAATGTTCAGGTCGGTTTTTCATAAAATCCGAGCTTATTACGCACTGAATCCGACTTCTATTTTATAAATCCTTGCTGGAACTCACATAAACACCCAGGTTCTTAATATCTTCACAGTCCAACCAGCATATATTTTTATCAATTTAGTTACACATATATTCAAATATAAAACAATTACCATAACATTTAATTAAACAACTCTAAACTGATTATAAGCATTTAGTAACAAATATATATATATATATATGTATATATCAATAATAGCAATTAAAGCATTTAATTCACATAACACTGAATCTGTCCTGGAAAGGTGAGGAAACAAATTCCTTAACCCTTTCCTTCACTCGGTTTTCCCACAGAGCACCCAAAAATATACCCCCTTACCTCAAATGAAGTTCCTGGATGGAAAGAAAGAGGTTCCCCTCACTGTCCTGCTTCAAATCCGAGTGAGAGAGAAGAGAAATAGAGAGAGAGAGCTTGCAGGAAGAGGAAAGAATGACAGAAGTATATCTGTGGTTATGTTTCATGTATGTGTGTGTTCTTTAGAGACATAGTACTGGGCTAAATAATGAGAGTTAGTGGGAAACTAAGTGGAAACATCGGTTGGAGAATTAGGTGGAATAATGGAGCCTTTTGACTCCTTTCACAGTCAGCTTTGCATTTGATTGGAATAAAATATATAAAGTTATTGTAATGGAGGCAACTTTCTCCTTTGATTGGTTCGTTGTGCCAATCATTCTTGGTTTTATATGATTAAGTGGGCTGACCACTATCTGAAGTGGAATTAAAAGGTATTTGGAGGATTCGAAGCAGATCAGTATTGCATGCATGAGGGCGGTATTGGGTTTGTGAGGGCGGAGTTCAGTGTGAGGGCGGAGTGCAATGTGAGGGCGGTATTAGATGAGGCGGTATTGAGTGAGGGCGGAGTACAGTGTGAGGGCAGAGTGTAGTTATGGGCGGTGTGTACTGAGAGACGGTGTGTAGTGATTTGAGGGACAACGTCCATGCAAGAAGGCGGTATTGTGTTATGGGAGGACGGTTGTTGTGAGGCTACAAAGAGATCGGTTTTGGTGAATACCTAGCTCGGAATTCTTCCACAACTGACTCAACACTTGCTTTCACACTCGGTAATGGTTCAGCCTCCCTATATTTCTCTCGGAATGGTTCCTTCTTCCATTTCCACTCGGTTTTCTAAGCAAATACATAAGAAACCGTTCGGAACCCTTCCTAATTGATTCCATAACACACCCCAGTCGGTAGGAAGCATCAAATCAACATAAACCTGAGTATTTAAGCATACTTTTACTCGGAATACTTCAATCAGAGCAGTTTTCTTCGGAAAAGAAGTATTTGGCAAGGTTTGACTCGGAAACGAGTCATTCCAGGGTGTTTTGACTCGGAATTTCATCCAGAAGGTGTTCTCTTGAACACACTTCACTCAGAATTGCATCTCAGGTCAGGATTCCATTCGGTGGTAGTCCCCTCAGTCATGTTTTACTCGGAAAACATGACACTGACTCGGAATTCCATCCTTCACTCGGAATTTCTAATTATTCACTCGGAATTCCTCTCTGTTACTCGGAACAGAGCTCTTTTCACTCGGTTTTTGCTTAATTTAGCTAATGATCCTTATAATTTACATTGTTATGCGTAAAATGATACTTATGAGATACCACAGACCATCAACAAGGTATATATATTGACTTATTCTTCTTTCAAACCTTCCATAATTCAAAAATTACAAGGATGAAATCGTTTCTAAAAACAGGGATGTTACATTCTCCCCTCCTTTTAGAAATTTCGTCCCGAAATTTAAAGTTAAAACAATTGAGGGTACAATTCTCTCATTTTCTCCTCAATTTCCCAAGTAGCATCCCCATCATCTGTCTGACTCCAAATTACCTTGACCAAAGGGATCTCTTTGCCTCTTAGCTGTTTGAGACGTCGGTCAGCAATCTTAACCGGCGATGCTTCAAAGGTAAGATTTTCTTTCAGAATAAATTGATCGGGACTTAGAACATGATCAGGGCTTGGTACATATTTGCGGAGTTGAGAGACATGAAAGACATTGTGAAGGTTTGTCAGCTCGGGTGGCAGAGCAATACGGTACGCATGAGTTCCTATCTTTTGCAGAATTTGATAGGGTCCTACGTATCTGGGGCTTAACTTCTTGGCCTTCAAAGCTCTTCCTACTCCGGTGGTAGGGGTAACTTTGAGAAATACATGGTCACCTTCTTCAAATTCTAATGGCTTCCGACGTTTGTCATAGTAACTCTTTTGTCTATCTTGCGAAGCCTTCATTGCCATTTGAATCCTCTGAACTTGTTCTGTTGTCTTCTGAATAATCTCTGGTCCAATTATTGTCTTTTCACCAGTCTCGTACCAACATAAAGGTGTACGGCATTTTCTTCCATACAAAGCTTCATAAGGGGCCAGTCCGATGCTTGCATGATAGCTGTTGTTGTAAGTGAACTCAATAAGTGGAAGATATTCTTGCCAACTTCCTCCATGTTCTAGGACACAAAGACGCAACAGATCTTCAAGAGTCTTGATCGTCCTTTCCGATTGTCCGTCTGTCTGTGGATGATATGTGGAACTTAACTTCAGACAAGTTCCTAGAGCTTGTTGCAGGCTCTTCCAAAACTGTGATGTGAAACGAGGATCTCGATCGGACACAATCGCAGTAGGAGTTCCATGTAATCGTACAATCTCCTTGATATAGATCTGGGTGAGTTTCTCTAGGGAATACTTCATATTGACAGGAATGAAGTGAGCGGTTTTTGTTAATCGATCCACGATTACCCAAATAGCATCACATCCGGCTGATGTTCTGGGAAATCCACTCATGAAGTCCATAGCAATCTCATCCCATTTCCATTCTGGAATATCCAAAGGACGAAGGGTCCCACTTGGTCGTTGTTGTTCCGCCTTTACCTTCTGACACATCAGGCAAGCTGTTACGTACTCAGCGATATCCCTTTTCATTCCTTGCCACCAGAATAATTTCTTTAAGTCCTGGTACATCTTGGTTGATCCTGGGTGGATACTGTACTTACTTTTGTGTGCTTCATCCAGGATAGATCTCTTAAGATCTATGTTGACTGGAATACAGAGTCTCTGTTGATACCTGATCACCCCATGTTCATCTTTGCTAAACTCTGAGACTCCTTCTTTTGTCTTTTCTGCTAGATCTTGTAATTCCTGATCATTGGCTTGAGCTTCTTTGATTTGTTCCAAGAAATCATTAGAAATCCTTAGCATTCCAATCATAAGGCTTCCCCTTTTTGGTGTTACTGCTAGGTTCAAATCGCGAAACTGTTCAATCAGTTCTAACTCCTTTGTCATCATATATGATAGACGTAAAGCCTTTCTACTGAGTGCATCAGCCACAACATTAGCTTTTCCAGGATGATATCGGAGTTCAAAATCATAATCTTTGATAAATTCCATCCACCTACGTTATCGCATATTCAACTCCTTCTGGTCGAATAGATACTTCAAGCTTTTGTGATCACTGAAGACTTCGAAGTATGTACCATACAAGTAGTGTCTCCAGATTTTCAAGACAAACACAACTGCAGCTAATTCCAAGTCATGTGTGGGATAATTAACTTCATGCGTTCTTAGCTGTCTTGAAGCATAAGCAACAACCTTTCTTTCTTGCATTAGGACGCATCCTAATCCTTGTCTCGACGCATCACAATACACTTCATATGGCTTGGCAGGATCTGGCAAAATCAAGACAGGTGCACTAGTGAGTTGTTGGCGTAACTCCATAAAACTCCTTTCGCATTTGTCAGTCCATTCAAATGGTTGATCTTTACGAGTCAGCTTAGTTAAAGGTGCTGCAATTCGAGAGAAATTCTCGATGAATCGACGATAATATCCAGCCAGTCCAAGGAAACTGCGAATTTTCGTCACATTCTTGGGTTGTTCCCAATTTAATACAGCTTCTACCTTTGTAGGATCCACAGCAATTCCTTCCTTAGAGATGACATGTCCTAAGAATTTCACTTCTGTCAACCAGAATTCACATTTTGAAAACTTAGCGTACAATTGCCTTGCACGCAAAGTGTTTAGAACAATTCGAAGATGCTCCTCGTGTTCCTCATGATTCTTAGAGTAGACGAGAATATCGTCAATGAATACAACCACGAATTTGTCCAAGTACTCATGGAAGATTCGATTCATGTATCCCATAAATACTGCAGGTACATTTGTAACTCCAAAGGGCATAACAAGATACTCATAGTGCCCATATCGTGTTCTGAATGCCGTTTTGGGTACATCGTCTTTCTTTACTCTGATTTGATGATAGCCTGATCGTAGATCAATCTTCGAGAAGATAGTGGCTCCTCGTAATTGGTCCATCAAATCATCAATCCTTGGAAGAGGGTAACGGTTCTTGATCGTAGCTTTATTCAACTGATGATAGTCAACACATAACCGCATACTGCCATCCTTCTTTTTGACTAGAAGAACTGGTGCTCCCCAAGGTGAGACACTGGGTCTAATCATTCCTTTCTCTAGAAGTTCTTCTAACTGCTCTTTGAGCTCACTGAGTTCCTTGGGTGACATCCGGTAAGGAGCAATAGAGATTGGTCCCACGCCCGGTATAATATCAATGTTGAATTCGACTTCTCGCTCTGGAGGTAGCTCTCGTATGTCCTCAGGGAATACTTCTGGAAATTCTTGAACAACAGGAATCTGTTCAAGTTGGGAAGTGGCCTTACTTTCAGTTTCAGTAAGGATCATGTATAGTTGGACTTCTTTTGAGATTACCTTTTCTGAGCTAACAAGGCAAGAATCTGTGACTTGATCACATTCAGATGTAGTAGACCCGTGAGAGATGGATCTATTATGACAGTCAATAAGAATATGGTTGGCAGCAAGCCAATTCATCCCTAAAACAATGTCTAGATCAATCAAAGGTAAACATATAAGATCTACTTGATAAGATTTCCCTTCGATTTTGAGAGGACATTCTAGACATATGCGAGTAGAGCAAATGGGCTTATTGGCGGCAGTTGTGACAATTATTTGATAGGGCAGAGAGGTTGTAGGAAGCTTTAAATGTTTTACACAATTCTCAGATATGAAAGAATGAGTGGCTCCAGAATCATATAATACATTTAATAGAGTACTTCCTATAAAGCATGTACCTTGCATAAGATCGTTCTCTTGTGATACTTCTACACCATTCATGGTAAAAACTCTGGCATTTCCCCCTGGCCTTCCGGTTGAGTTGCTTCCGGGCCTTCCAGGATTATTGTTTTGTCTGAAGTTGTTGTTGCGGGGAACATTCTGTACTCTTGGGGCATTATTTGCAGGGGTATTTGTAGCAGGTCCTCTATTCCCTTGGCCTGTTGGTCGTACTACCTGTCTTTGAGTCACCTGTTGCTGGTTGTTAGTATTTTTAAACCAACAGTCAGCATCACGATGTCCAGTCCGTCCACAAATTGTGCAGGCTCTACAATTTACTGCCATATGTGGTCCTCCACAAATATAGCATTTCAGATTCCGATTGTTCCCTTGATCTTTTGAAGGATTTCGGTTGGCTGAGTAAGGTGGTCGGGAATATGGTCGATCTCCTCGAAAATCCCTTCTTTGTTGTTGGTCTGGCATCCGTCGCTCGGGGCCATGACTGGACGTTCCAGGTCGTCGAAGATTAGAGGTATTTTCAAAGATGCGGCATCTGTCAACCAAAGTAGTGAACTGTGTAATTTGTTGACAACATATGGCTTGACGAATCTCATGTCGTAGCCCTGCTTCGAACTTTGCACATCTTGACGTTTCTCCCATGTGGGTGTAGTAGGGACAACATTTTGCCAGCTCATCAAACTTAGCAGCGTACTCCCCAACAGTCATATTGCCTTGTTTCAGATTAAAGAATTCCTGCTCCTTTTGCCTCCTTATGTCTTCGGGGAAATATTTAGCGAGAAACTCTGTCTTAAATCGTCCCCAAGTAATGATATGCCCATCAGTAGCTAGTCTGACTCTAGCATGAGTCCACCAGTGTTCTGCTTCTCCAACCAACATGAAGACAGCAAAGGTTACACAATCCTCATCAGAACATCACATAGCGACAAAAATCTTTTCAAGGTGTTCAATCCATAGTTGTGCTCCTTCTGGATTGAAGCCTCCTTTGAATTGCGTAGGATTGTTCCTTTGAAAATCATCTAATCCCTGTCTGGCAGAAGCATGAGGTAACTCTTGTCTTTCTATTACCTCCACAATTCTGGTAAGAAGATTCTCCATCACGTGATTGTTATTTTGGCGTGCCATTAGGAATTTGCTGAAAGGATATCAACAAATAGATTTAGGGTATGCATTATGTGGAGCATTCCACATAGAATATTTAGTCTTAGGAGTGTTATGGACTGTTCAATATTTCTATCAGAGTACGTGGAAACCTAATGGTCCACTCCACAAGCTTGATGAATCGACTATGCTCTGATACCACCTTTGTAACACCCTCGGTTAGATAAGACAAATCCTTTTGTAGGTTCATCCTATTTAACTGAGTATGTTAACAGTTTTTAGAAAAAGTGAATTTTTTTTTAAATAAGTACGTGGCAGATCAGTGGAAGCAATAATGTATATATCACATAGTCATTCACAACTGTAAGTAATTGTACTCTTAACAGAATGGGGCACGCAGGCACCCTTAGATATTATATAGTCATCCGTTGTCTGATTATTAAACATAAATATTCTATCCTTAATGATTATTCTCAATGGGTTCAGCACATTGCTGATCTTCACATTCGGGTTCTTGAGTTTCTAATTCCTCTGAAAAATGTTCAACAGTAAGGGTGAGTATAACCCAAGACCCTGATTGGTTCATCCGGTGCGGACATAATCCAATTAACATACAATGTCACATAGATCATACATTTAGCATATTTATAACAATCAAGCATGTTGTCATCACATAATCGTATATTTAGCATGTTCACAATTATAACAATCAAGCATATTACCATGAAATAAATCGTACATATAACATATTCACAATTATAACAATCAAATATGCTGTAATGAATGCATGAGTTCGGATTTATTATGATTTTTCTTTGGTTAAGTCTCATGATGCATGTGGGCCCAATAAATCAATCCATCATCATTCTTTCATTCTTTGGATTCCATCCTGCTCAAGTTATTTCTTGGGCACAACGTTTCCATTCTAGAGCGATCGGAGCTCACCAAGTCCCCTTTCTTTTATCATATGGTACGAATGAACTCACAGGTTCTCATCATTATATATATCATTTCATCTTGGGACTTGGCTCTTCACGATCATAGATACATCCCGTCATTTAGTCGAAGTACACTAGAATTGCATCGTCTCACCCGGCTATCAGGCGCGACTCTGATGCCATTGGGTTGCCGTTCCAGTTGTACTCCCAAGATTCTTCTACTGAGATCGAACGTGAATGTCCTCCAGCGTACCAGGTGTATGCTCTAGTTTTTCTTCTTCAAAACATATTTTCATGATGCGAAATGCATTATTCTTATCTTTAGATCCCTGGGTATCTTATGTGTTTCCAGTCTCATCATATCATTTAATCCTTGTAAGATATTCGTTTATTAATTTTTAGAAATATATCTATCATATATATATTCTTTCATAGAGAGTAAATTAATATATATCCTTTATGTAATTACGTATAATTTGGATGTTAACAATGTATAATAATAATAAAACTAATAATAATGATAACAATACTAAGTTTGACAATAAATAGAATAAGAATGATAATTATAACTTACCAATAACTTAAAAAGTAGTAAAGATTAGTTTTCAATTGAAAATTCAAGTGAAAAACACTAAAAGCAGAGTTTTCCGAGCGGAACAGGGGTGAATCCGAGTGAAGTAAGTATGATTCTGAGTGGAATCATATAGAGAAGGGTTCTTCCAGCGATCTGGCTAAAAATCCGAGTGAAATTGTACTGGAAAGCTGTTTTCCGATTGAAACAGGTCTGATTCCGAGTGAAAAATGAATTTTCTGGGTGAAATGAGTTTAGATATCGAGTAAATTCAGGCTGAAGTGAGTTTCTGGATAAAATAAGCATCAATCCGAGTGAAATCAGTAAGAAAGAATTTCATGAGTGAAAAAAATGTTGATGAAACCGAGTAAAAATTGAATTTCTGAGTGTAATAAAATACGATTCTGAGAGACATCAGTCTCAAAGGAGTTTTCTGAGTGAATTCAATATAAGTTCCGACTGAAACATGAGTTTACCGAGTAAATTTAGTTGAGAAGGGTTCTGTCTGAACAAGACACTTGCGAGTAAAATAATTCCGAGTAAGATAATCCTGATTCCGAGTGGAATCAGGTTGGGAAAGGTCTTCTGGGTGAATTAAATTTTATATGCCGAGTTACATCAAACTGAAGGGAGTTCTTTTAGTGAAAATAACTGTTTGCTGAGTAAAAATAAATTGTTTTCCGAGTAAATTGAAACTGAGAAGGTGTTGTCCGAGTGAAAATGAATAAGGAAATATTCTCTGAGTGAAATAAGGTTGTTTACCGAGGTAAATCACTGGGAGAGGGTTTCATGAATGAAGCTAAGCTGTCCGAGAGAAATAGGATGTTTTTCGAGTACAATCAGTCTCAGAAGTGTCTTCCGAGTGAAACATAATGATGAAACATTGTTCTGAGTGGAATAAAATAAAATACCGAGTAAAATTTGGGTGAAAGTAACTTTCTGAGTGAAAATAATGTATTTTCCGAGTAAAATGTTCTATCCGAATGTTCAGGTCGGTTTTTCATAAAATCCGAGCTTATTACGCACTGAATCCGACTTCTATTTTATAAATCCTTGCTGGAACTCACATAAACACCCAGGTTCTTAATATCTTCACAGTCCAACCAGCATATATTTTTATCAATTTAGTTACACATATATTCAAATATAAAACAATTACCATAACATTTAATTAAACAACTCTAAACTGATTATAAGCATTTAGTAACAAATATATATATATATATATATATGTATATATCAATAATAGCAATTAAAGCATTTAATTCACATAACACTGAATCTGTCCTGGAAAGGTGAGGAAACAAATTCCTTAACCTTTTCCTTCACTCGGTTTTCCCACAGAGCACCCAAAAATATACCCCCTTACCTCAAATGAAGTTCCTGGATGGAAAGAAAGAGGTTCCCCTCACTGTCCTGCTTCAAATCTGAGTGAGAGAGAAGAGAAATAGAGAGAGAGAGCTTGCAGGAAGAGGAAAGAATGACAGAAGTATATCTGTGGTTATGTTTCGTGTATGTGTGTGTTCTTTAGAGACATAGTACTGGGCTAAATAATGAGAGTTAGTGGGAAACTAAGTGGAAACATCGGTTGGAGAATTAGGTGGAATAATGGAGCCTTTTGACTCCTTTCACAGTCAGCTTTGCATTTGATTGGAATAAAATATATAAAGTTATTGTAATGGAGGCAACTTTCTCCTTTGATTGGTTCGTTGTGCCAATCATTCTTGGTTTTATATGATTAAGTGGGCTGACCACTATCTGAAGTGGAATTAAAAGGTATTTGGAGGATTCGAAGCAGATCAGTATTGCATGCATGAGGGCGGTATTGGGTTTGTGAGGGCGGAGTTCAGTGTGAGGGCGGAGTGCAATGTGAGGGCGGTATTAGATGAGGCGGTATTGAGTGAGGGCGGAGTACAGTGTGAGGGCGGAGTGTAGTTATGGGCGGTGTGTACTGACAGACGGTGTGTAGTGATTTGAGGGACAACGTCCATGCAAGAAGGCGGTATTGTGTTATGGGAGGACGGTTGTTGTGAGGCTACAAAGAGATCGGTTTTGGTGAATACCTAGCTCAGAATTCTTCCACAACTGACTCAACACTTGCTTTCACACTCGGTAATGGTTCAGCCTCCTTATATTTCTCTCGGAATGGTTCCTTCTTCCATTTCCACTCGGTTTTCTAAGCAAATACATAAGAAACCGTTCGGAACCCTTCCTAATTGATTCCACAACACACCCCAGTCGGTAGGAAGCATCAAATCAACATAAACCTGAGTATTTAAGCATACTTTTACTCGGAATACTTCAATCAGAGCAGTTTTCTTCGGAAAAGAAGTATTTGGCAAGGTTTGACTCGGAAACGAGTCATTCCAGGGTGTTTTGACTCGGAATTTCATCCAGAAGGTGTTCTCTTGAACACACTTCACTCAGAATTGCATCTCAGGTCAGGATTCCATTCGGTGGTAGTCCCCTCAGTCATGTTTTACTCGGAAAACATGTCACTGACTCGGAATTCCATCCTTCACTCGGAATTTCTAATTATTCACTCGGAATTCCTCTCTGTTACTCGGAACAGAGCTCTTTTCACTCGGTTTTTGCTTAATTTAGCTAATGATCCTTATAATTTATATTGTTATGCGCAAAATGATACTTATGAGATACCACAGACCATCAACAGGGTATATATATTGACTTATTCTTCTTTCAAACCTTCCATAATTCAAAAATTACAAGGATGAAATCGTTTCTAAAAACAGGGATGTTACAGTTGCGATCCGAGAAAGCACCTTGCGAGGCTGCTAGAGGGAGTACCCTTTGCGAGGTGGGAAACCCATGAATATGAATGAATGATTACGGTGGTTGCGATCACCCATTGGTATGAAATCGGATCCGTGCATATGCATCTTAGACACTAGCATATGCATTAGCCATAGGGGCATGGCATAGAGTGATATCCTGTTGAGGAGCTTGTGTGAGGAGTAGATGGAACTCCCTTTTTATACTAACTGTAAATGAGTTAATGGTTGATGTATTCTTATGAATCTAAATGGATATATATGTGTTAGTGAATTTGATGAATGTTTGATTTGGTGTTGATCAAATTTTTCTTTAGGAGGAATGTTTATATTGCATTCATGTATATATTATCACAATTATAGATTTTCATCATTGAGAAAGTATACTCACTCTCCATGTGGTATATCTTTTTAGCTCCTGTGTTGTAAGGCTTGCCTATGGAGCTCTTGTGTGTAGAAGGGGTGTGAAGGAAGCCTATTTTGGTAAAGAATGCCTTGGCCAGCTAATGTTTGAATTTATAGCTTGATTTAGACCTTGTGATGTAAATGGATGTAATTGTCATTTTGTGTAGCCATGAATTGGTATGGATACTTGTATGAATGATGAATAGATAATGGTGATTTTGGAAGGTCATATAGGAAAATAAGACCCTTGTATTGTATGGCTCATTTTCATTGGTGACCTTGACAATGGTTGGATTAATGGGATCGTGTGATATGTTGATAGAATTGATCAATGCATGGAGGTTTATCTAGATTTTGTATTTTATAGGGCATACAATATGATAAGCTTGAATATGTTGAAATTCAAATGATTTTCATGCATGATTAGGGAACCTAATGGGTGAAAATGAGTTTTAAGGACTATGAATTATAGGAAATGATTCCAATAGCTCAAATGTATGATTTATGACTTGTGTAAATAGGAATGGGTTGAGTATACCAAGAATGGACCCCTATGTTGCTCTAAATGCCTTGAAATGAGCCAAATGCGTTTATGCATATAAATTCCTTGTTTCTAGGAATTTTGAGTACGGCCAGTTGCCACACGTCACAAATAATGTGTTCTAGCCTATGTCAAAATTTGGTGACATTCCGATATCGTTTGCATGGGTTTTGGTAGTTGAGAAGTTCATTTTTAGTGCAAAATCTGTATAATTTCTGCAGAATGACAGGGCGTAATCGATTAGCCTCTAAGGTATAATCGATTACCAGGCCTCTGTCCTTCTCTAATCAATTAGAAATCAGACTGTAATCGATTATGGACCATCCGGAACCAATATAATCGATTGTGTTCTGAGTGGTAATCGATTAGAGGAAATATGATGCATTACATAAATTCCAGAAGCTTTGTAATCGATTACTCCCAACTCCCTAATCGATTAGCATAGATTCCAGGAACTTGGTAATCGATTAGGATTAACATTATAATCAATTACGTACTCAACAGGAACCATGTAATCGATTATTCTGAATGTTGTAATCGATTAGGTGAAATCCCTGATTCAATATACCATTTCAGAAGCTCTATAATCGATTACGCCTTGCTCTGTAATCGATTATGGTAATGTAATCGATTAATTCCTGTCTTGTAATCGATTGGGGCCTTTGATTTGTACATGGATTAATCGACGACATCAATCGGGATCGTAATGGCACTACATGAATATATCTTGCATACTCTGATACCTTCTCATATCTTCATATATAAGATAGGTTATTGTAAGATCTGGGGAAGTGACTTAATATTTTCTATGTCATTTTCACTCTACATACAAATAAATTTTGGATCGCGAAAAATTTACCCCCTATTTTTGGGGCGTCTCAACTCTCAGCGACGGGTATGACATAAAATAGCGACCGTGTGTGTCCGTCGCTAATAGGTTTTTTTTACTAGTGATTAAAAATAAAGCCAAATGGCCTATTTTTCCCTTCTTATTTCCGTCAGCCAAGGATGTCCCATAACTTGTACTTTACTTTTCTTCTCCTACACTCTTTTCCTTCACTTCCTCTCTTACTTCTCTTCAAAACCCTAAGCAAAAATGGTGGCTTTCTCCTCCTCTCCTATTTTCATTTTCTTGGAGTAAGAAAGAAGAGTTTGGAGCCTTGAAGTCTCACCTTTCATTCTCTTTATTCCATGTGGTTTTTTCTTTTTCGAAAAACTCTATCATTTCTTCTTTTGAGGTAAGATCTTTGCTATTTCTCAAGAGTACAAATAATGGGTTTTTGGGTTTTGATGTTAGAAATGTGATTTAATGATTGTTGTTGGGTTTTAATGAAAAACCCTTCTCCCTAAGATTTGGGGGAAATGTGAGATGTAAATAGAGAAGTATTTATTATGTTAAACAACTGTTTTTGGTGAGGTGAGATGCTGTTATTAATGGTAAATGGCCATTAATGAAGCTTAATGGTTGTTGGGAACCATTAATGTGGGAACCCGGTATTGGGTTCGACATTGAATGTCCAAGATAATAAATACAGACACCAAAACCATGGTGGTGGTGACTGAACGAGTGAAATAAATAGAATTGAGAGTTAAGACACCGAATATCACCAAGTAAATAAATATGAACATTAGGCCGATGTGGTTGAATGGGAAATTGATTGTGTGATATATTATAATGTAGGACATAACCCCGGCTATGTGGCGGAACCTTCTGACCGTAGTGATTACTACTTCTCTTGAGGTAGGAGGGGGTAACTATTCTAAATGCATGATTTCATCCATTCTTGATGTGAAAATATGTGTATATGATTGTGCTTGTCGATTTCCTGTGTGGACGATGTGATGATTTCGTGAATTGAGTGCATTTAGAATGATTGATGTTATGTGGCATGTATTTGGATGATGAATGTGTTGTTGCACTAAACTGAGCCAGAGTCAATGACCCGGTGTGGGATCAACCACTAGAGTTAGTAGATGGCTGAGGTTTTAGACCGGTGCTGTATGTATCCGGTATGATTATCCAGTATCCCAGTGGGAGGAGACCGATTTTAATGTCTGATGTTTTGACTGCTAAGTCTGTATTGTATACAGAACGGATAAAGTGATATCCGTACTCTGGTGCCAGTATGGAGGGCAGATTAGATATTACGTTGAATATGATGATGAAATATGTTATGATGTTTGATACTATGTTTGAATCGAAATCAATAATGGGAAATATCCCAATGATGTATATGTGAATTGATAATTGTGATTGCCACTAACTGCCGATGTGTGTGAGTTCCAATGAAAATTTGTAAAGGTTGAGAATGTTGAAATCCACTAAGTGGTGGTCATGAATTGATGATTGATTGAGTGGCATTTAGGATACACAGTGTGAGAATGCATTGATTGGCATTTGCATCCATGGCATATCATTCACTGCTTATATGGAATGTTAGGGGTTCCATTGAGCGGGCCTAGTGGAAGGGCGACCCAGTGCATAGGTATATTATTGTATTTCCCTAGTGATTCTGGGAATCATCAAGCTGTGCATAGTTTGGTGACGAGGCACCCTATGTGGCGGGCCCAGTGGGCGGCCGACTCTTTGGTGAGCGAGTTACCCTTGTGTTCGACGGGGCACGGCTCTCTCGATGTGTGTTCGGGAGGGGCCCGTAGCACTTTGGCAAGTACGGCCATGTTGTTAATCCATTGTCATGGGGTGACTAGTGCAACAGATGGGCGAGGGTGGTTTGGCACCTGTAAAATATAAGGTTGAAGATGTATGCAATTAGATATAAGTGTATATATTTTACTGTTGTAGTAGGGGCATAGTAGCACACCTATGCTTGTCCCACGATTGATTATGTTGTTTTCCCACAGTCGGATCTGTACTTGAAAGTATTTCCATTGTTGATAGATGTCCAATTTATATATATTTTGCATGGATAATGAAGCATAAATTGGATATAATGTGCAATGTTTGTCAATTTTGTAAGTTATATAGAACATAAATTGTGATATGAACATTGTACAGGTTGATTGGTTAATTTTGTTGCAATTCCATAAAAAATTGAAGAAGAAAGAAGAAAAGAAAAGAAAAGAAGAAAATTCACCAAGTTTTGAGAAAACAAGTGATATTCGCTCAAGCGGAGGCTATCTCGCTTGAGCGAATCAAGGTCGCTGAGGCTAAACTGAAGAGCTCGCTTGGGCGAGCAAGGAATTTAACAAATACAAGTATTAGGTCAAGACTCGCTTGAGCGAGGAGTCATTCGCCCAGGCGAAATAAAGCCAGAAGAGAATGATGAAGAAGTCACCCGAGCGAACAACGTCCGCTTGAGCGAATTTGGTACAGAACGGGATAACATTAGCATCGCTCGAGCCTTTGAATTAAAACATCAGGCAAAATTCTTCCAGTAAGTCACAATGCAAAACTCGCTTGAGCGACATGGTTTCGCTCGAGCGAGAGTTGTCCAGAATCTAAAATTCAAATACTCGCTGCCACGAATGAAGGAATGGCTTAAGCGAAAGGGAATAAAGGATCAGATATGAATCTTCGCTCAAGCGAACTTAAATCGCTTGAGTGAATAAACATGCAAATGAAGCAGGACCAAAAGCTTTCTTCACGTTGAAGTAGTCTATTCGCTTGAGCGAAACTTAAACTCGCTTGAGCGAGTATTCCTTTATATAAGCATACAAAAGGGTTACTTCAGGGGCGGCTGGGTAGTTAGAAGAAACACTTTGTACTCTCTTTTCTTCATCTTTCTAAGTTTGTAATGACCACCATGAGTGGCTAATCATCTCATTTGGGATTGGAGGTAACCAATCAAACTTGATGTACACTTGGATAATGTTTATATGATTCATGTGTTGTTTTATGATTCTTTGTATTCCATTTTATGTTCACTGCCTGAATCTACTTGATCACTAGTTTCTTGATTCAAATTTACGGTTGTTGTTGGAAAACAACTTTCGAAAATGGATCTAAATGGAACACCCATTGTGAGTAGATAACCAGGGATGGTATCTAACGCAATGGACGTCTAAACAATCGTTCTTAATGCTAGAATAGATTTAAAGCGATCAAGGGATTGACGTTATTAAACCTATTCTTATGAATTTCATAGTCAAGGAATTGATATGAATGACTGTGATTGTGACGTAAAGAATCATATTGCAAACATTGATTACGTGAGTATTAACGGTGTATCGGAAAGTGAGAAAGGTGAATCAAATTCCCAAACTCTATACTCTGTTATTTCTCTCATATTTCTTATATTGCTTTCGTAGACTTTTAGATGTGTGAAAAGTTTTTTAATTCATTATCATGAAAACTACAATTTACTTCTGTCGTAATAGTTGAAATCGATTTAATCTGATCCGTAGTGGGAACGACATTTGTTCTTCGGAACATATACTACAACCGACAAGTGGTGCACTTGCCACAAGTCAATTTAAAACTGACAACTGGTGTCTTATGAATATATCATACCCAAACAACCAGCAAGTTTTTGGCGCCGTCCGCCGCGGATTAAGTTTAAATCAATTTCAATTATTTCGGTTCGTGAATATAGTTGTATAACAACTTTGTGCTTGTATATCTTTTTCTTTGTTAACCTCTCCCTTTCTAGCTTTGCTTATGTTATTAAGAAGTCAGGGATTCAAAGAACAGGCTGAAATAGATCCTGAAATTAAGAAGACTTTGAAGAAAATCAAAGCCAAAGGTAAAGCACAACAAGAGGAGGGACAATCTTCTTCTCCAACTTCACTACCATTATCAACTCCAAAACTTGAAAACATGGAAAGACAACACCAACAACCAAGGCGTACTTTAGGAGATTATGCAAATGAACAAGGACCACGATACTTTTCAAGTATTGTAATGCCATAAATAAGAGCCTTGGAGATGAAACTGGCTTTTCTCAGTTTGATTAGTTCTCATCAATTTACTGGAATGTCCAATAAGGATCCTTACACTCATTTGGCAACTTTTTATGAATTGGTTGGTATAATGGGTTTTGGTCAAGAAGATATGGAAACCGCATACCTTCGTTTATTCCCATTTTCATTGGCTGGAAGAGCTAAGGAGTGGTTGCAATCACATCCTAATCAAAGCTTAACTAGTTGGTCAGATGTAGAAGAAAAATTCCTACACCGTTTCTTTCCTCCATCAAGATTCATTAAAGCTAAATCTGATATTTCAACATTCCGTCAAGGGGTTGAAGAACCATTTTGTGAAGCATAGGACCGTTTCAAATCATTACTTTGTAAGTGTCCTAATCATGGTTTTGAAGACATTGCTCAATTGAACATCTTTTATAATGGACTTTGACCAGATACAAAGATGATTTTGGATGCTGCAGCTTGAGGCACAATGATGACAGTTGACACTGATCAAGCTACAACAATTATAGAAGCTTTATCCTCAACGTATTATCAAGCTCAGCATGATCGTCAACAAATTTAGAGGAAAGGAGTTCTAGATTTGAATACTTCAGATGCTATTTTGGCCCAAAAGAAAATCTTAACTCAACAGATTGAAGCCTTGACTCAACAAATGGCCAAACTCCCACAGCAATTGCATTCCATGCAATCTTCACAACCAATGCAACAGCAAAGTACAAGATGTGATTTCTGTGGAGGTGAACATCCAAATGGTTACTGCAGTGTACAAGAGGAGACAGTTCATTATATGAACAATCCAGGTAGACCAAATAATTTCAATTCCAATTTCTCTAATCAACCATTTCAGGAATGGAGGAACAATCCAACTCAAGGCCAAGGTTAGAAGCAAGAGGCTAGCACATCCAATAGACCATAAGCTTACCAACAAGGACCTTCTCTGATGGAGAAAACATCCATATTGGAAGACACATTAGAGAAATTTATGCAGGCTTCTCTAACACACCAGAAGAATACTGAGGCATCTATAAAAAATTTAGAGACTCAAGTAGGACAATTGGCTCAACAAATTACTGAAAATCAACGACCTCAGTATGGAGCTAACACCGAGCCAAATCCAAAGGAGCATTGTAAAGCGGTGACAGCACTAAATAAGGAGACAGTTGAGATGGAGGAAGGGTATAGTGATATCATCCAAAAAGCAGTACATCATGACACCACAGATCCAGGGAGTTTTTCTATTCCCATAACCATTGGAAATATTTTAGAAAGAAAGGCTTTATTAGATCTTGGTGCCAGTGTTAACTTGATGCCATTATCTATATTTAAAAAGATAGGGGACTTTGAAATAAGGCCAACAAAAATGATTTTACAATTGGCAGATCAATCAACAAGAATTCCCTATGGTATTGCTGAAAATGTTGTGGTAAAATTTGATAAATTCAAATTTCAGGTGAATTTTGCTATGATAGACATAGAGGAAGATTCACAAGTACATATAATATTAGGGAGACCATTGTTGAAAGCAGCCAGAGTCATCATAGATGTGGGTGACAGAAAAGCAAAATTCTGATTGCAAGAAGAAGAAGTCAATATTGATGTTTGTTTCAAAACAAATGAGGAAGACAAAGTCACCCAGCAGAAATCCAAAAAGGATCAAAGCTTAAACATTCTTGAAAGGATTTCAAATCTGAATGAAGAAAGGTCAAAGCTATATCTGGGAAAGGAGGTGGAAAAGCTTAACACTCTTATCCACCACTTACATGATCTAGACTGAACAAATCAATCAGGCGTCGAGCTAACGACGTTAAATAAGCACTGACTGGGAGGCAACCCAGTGTGTTTGATTTATTGTTGTTGTTTTGTTTTATTGTAACTTTTAGTTGTTTGAATTATTTTGTATGATGTGTTTTATAAGTGAGTTAGAAGAGAAAAGAAACTGAAGGATGGAATGATGAGATGAGTTTTTGAAGAAAATACAAGTGGAAGATTAAAATTTTCAAGTATAAGGAAATTCGCTCAAGCGAATCCAACTTCGCTCAAGTGAATCAGCCATATAACTACTTTCGCTCAAAAGCCATTGCAGGTCGCTCAAGCGAAACACTACAACTTTGATACTGGAAAACATTCGCTTAAGCGAATTTCATCCCGCTCAAGTGAATTATGCAGAATTTTCACAACTTTGAAAATTTTCAATTTTTGCAACTTTCGCTAAGGCGAATTAAGAACTGCTTAAGCGAGATTTCTTCATTTTAACACTGGAACAAAATCGCCCAAGCGATTTTCACGCGCTCAAGCGAGTTTTGTCCAGAAAAGAAACTCTAAGGACTCGTTCAAGCACCATTTATTTCGCCCCAGCGAATTGTCCCCAGTATCTAAATCCCCATTTTTCGCCTAAGCGAAATTTAAATATTTGAGTGAAACAAATTTCAAAGCATCAGATGTGTTTCCCACTCGATTTCGCTGAAGCGAAGGTAGGTCGCTTAAGCGACATAGGAAACTTCATTTTCAAAGATTAACTTCGCCGGAGCGACTAAGCTCGCTTGAGCGAATTTAAGCGGTGAAGGTTTTTAAAAGGTCTTTTAAGTCTCATTTTCAGTTGCAAAACCATTCTCTCATGAAACCCCTTCACCCACGACAATCATCTCCACTCTTATTCTCGGGTTCGACGGTACTAGCACCGTTTTCTCTTTTCTCTCGTCTCTCATTTTCAAGTTTAAAGTTTTCCTCTTTCTTGGTAAGTTAACGAAACCCTCATTTCATTCATCATCTCCTTCTTTCTGTACTTGGAGTTTGATACTTTTCCTAGAAATTGGATTAACGGTTGTTTAGGGATTGATTACATAAGTTAATGCTTTTGTTTTCTCTAATTTGATGTTTAAGGTTAAGTGAATGCATGTTCTTAAATATCATTGTTTTTAAATCCATGGCATCCATGCTCTGTTTTGTTAAATAACATTATGAATGATAATCATTCCTTAATTTAAAGTTTCCCCTTCTGTTAGAATGCAAGTAAACTAGGTCTGACGGACCAAGTACACTATATTTGGTACAATGTTTGGGGAAGCTTGGTACTCTTGTTAATTCCATACTCTGTTTTTGGGTTTTAGTTTGAGAAGAAAGGTTAGTGTTGTATAGATGATGTCTGAACCCATATTGATGAATGACATACTCTGTTTTGATGAATTTTTCTTATAGGTGTTGTTATGTTTTGATAATATGTTATATTTTAATTTTGAATTATTGTGTTTAGGTTTTGTAGAATGTGCAATAATAAAGAGGTGAATCATGCTCTGTTTTTCAGTGAAAATATTGTGAACTCGATTATGGCTAGATAGTGTGAGCAATTTTAGTTTTCTGCCTTATGAACTCTATTGGCAACTTCTGTTTTTCAGGATGGCTAGAACTAAAGTCACAAGTACTAATGCCCCAAGGCATAGTGAAAGAGAAAAAGGCAAAAGAAAGAGGGGTGAAGGAAGCTCTTCACAATAACAACCAAAATTCAGGAGTAAAGGGCATAGGCAACGCCATGAAAACATCGACCATTGGACTTTTATTCCTGAAAGGAAGGTTGATTTAACAGAAGGTGAGTGTGATGAGTTTTTGGAACTACTGAGAAGCAGGAAATGGTTAAGAGTTATGAATCCAAGACACAAGTTCGACCCAGAGGTTGTTAAAGAATTCTATGCTAATGCATGGAATAAAGAGGGCACTCTAGAAAGGAAGACTTGGGTTCAGGGTACCTGGATTTCGTATGATCGGGACACCATCAACGAACATTTAGGAGATATGCTTCAGTTACCTGATGGGGATTTGTGTACCTATGGGACCTTAAAGAAGGACCGACATATCTACTCGACACAGGAGCTTGAAGATAAACTCTGTTTACCAGGGCATCACATGTACAGAGGAGCTAGCCAGCATCCTTCCAAACTTCTGAGGAAGGATATGACAATGCTAACCAAGGTGTGGACAGCATTTCTCTTGGCAAATGTTATCCCAAATACCCATGTATCTGATATGCCACTTCCAAGATGTGAGCTTCTCTTCTGTATCCTCTCTCCAGATATGTCTGTAGACCTAGCTCATATTATTTCAGATGAAATCTTTAGGTTTGCATAGCAAAACCCGAAGACCACATTAGCTGATGCAAAACTGAAAGGCAGCCTTGGTTTCCCTACACTTATCACAGGACTTTGTGCAGTACATGGGATTGATGTTCACCCCCTCACCCCGATTCGACCATCCATTGATCAGAAATTTGTAGATTTAAATTGCAGGATACCTACACCATCACCATAGCTACAAACATCTTCACCACCACCCGTAGTCTCATCACCACTAGTTCCACCACCACCACCACCACCATTTACCACTGATCCTATCCTTCTAGCTCATCTTATTCACATTCAGCGACAGCAGGCTGCTCTTCACAGAGGTATATTGTACCATTACAGAGCCAGTTATTGGAGTCATCCTGTAGGCCCTTTTATACATCGAGACCAGTTTATGGAACGTGTCGCTTGGCCTGGGGACAGTCCCATTTTGCCAGAGGAGGAGAGGCCAGAAGCTGAAGCTGAGCCAGTGGCACCAGTACCACCACCCACATCATCAGGACCAGCCGATGTACCTGTCACAGCATCTTCTTCAGCACCAGAGTCACAGGCAGCTGATACATAGACTCAGAAGCAGCAGGATGCTGAGGACCGGGAGTTTGAGGAGCAACTGGATCGAGTGGTCACTGACATTTTAATGTCGCATGACTGAGCATGCTCCTGTGGTTCATTTTAATTTTTTTACTATTTTAAAAATCTCTTTGGTTTACATTATTACTTTGTAGTTTACCTTATTTACAGTTGAATTATATTTTGGATAACGTAGTCTTGTTTTGCATAGGTTAGTAATATTAATAGGGCGAAGTTTGTTAATGTATGCATTATTTTTGAAAGTGAAGAAAGATGTGAATTAATCTTAGGATTGCATAAAAGGAAGGATAACTAGTTTTGGAAAATCTGATAACTCTTATGAATGTTGAATGAATCTTTCTAATTCTTGAGTTAGGAATTAGTTCACAATGCTTGAACCCTTTTCTGTGAAAATAAAGAAATCAAGACAATTAACCCAGTGAGATAGTGCAACCTTAAACACCGAGAGTTCATTGATCTTTGTGTAATTTTTCATTGCATGAATTTCTGGCAAGGATTATTGTTTAGTCAAACATGGACAGGATAGAGGCAAACTTTGTGTAGAATAGGTTTAAACAAGAGCCAAAAAGCCAACCTCTAATAGTAATCAATCCAATTTTTGTGTTTAACCCCATTGAACCAAAAAGTTTCTTTTCTTAACCTTAGAATATGCTTGTAAAAAGAAATCCAACCCTAATGCATGCTAAGGACAAGAACAATCTTTCAAGAAGGGTATGTGAAGAGTTTGGCTGTAACTGTCAAAAGGAAAGGAAAAATTGAAAAATAAAATAGAATCCTCCTAGAAATGTCAAAGGACAAATAAAAGTCAGGAGGAATATAAAGAAAAGTTTAATGTCTTAAATGAAGAAAAAAATGACAAAACAAAGCCAAGGCCAAGAAATCTAAGTATCCTTAGTATGTCTTTGCATTCCAAAGAAAAACCAGTAAATTTCTTGTAAGCCTGGCCAAGTTACAACCTATTAAATACCTCTTGATCCATGTTTGTTTGAGTGGTTATCTTATGCAGTGAAATGAAATGCAATGATTGAATAACACTTGCCAATGATAAAGAGAGCAAACACTCACCTGGAAGGTATAAACAGAGAGGATTTCTTGTTTTTATAGTAGAGTGGTTACTTACAATTGTGTATCTCATTTTCAAACTTAGAATTTGGTTAGATGAATTGAAGCATGATTAAGAATTTATCATTTGTAAATAGTGAGAAGTTGTCCTTCATTTTATTTGCAGTTGTGATTAATGAGGATCTTTGTTTCACTAAACTTTCTGTTGACCATTTGCTTGAGGACAAGCAAAGTTCTAGGTTGGGGAGAGTTGATAGATGTCCAATTTATATATATTTTGCATGGATAATGAAGCATAAATTAGATATAATGTGAAATGTTTGTCAATTTTGTAAGCTATATAGAACATAAATTGTGATATGAACATTGTACAGGTTGATTAGTTAATTTTGTTGTAATTCCAGAAAAAATTGAAGAAGAAAGAAGAAAAGAAAAGAAAAGAAGAAAATTCACCAAGTTTTGAGCAAACAAGTGATATTCGCTCAAGCGGAGGCTATCTCGCTTGAGCGAATCAAGGTCGCTGAGGCTAAACTGAAGAGCTCGCTTGGGCGAGCAAGGAATTTAACAAATACAAGTATCAGGTCAAGACTCGCTTGAGCGAGGAGTCATTCGCCCAGGCGAAATCAAGCCAGAAGAGAATGATGAAGAGGTCGCCCGAGCGAACAACGTCCGCTTAAGCGAATTTGGTACAGAACGGGATAACATTAGCATCGCTCGAGCGTTTGAATTAAAACATCAGGTGAAATTCTTCCAGCAAGTCACAATGCAAAACTCGCTTGAGCGACATGGTTTTGCTCGAGCGAGAGTTGTCTAGAATCTAAAATTCAAATACTCGCTGCCGCGAATGAAGGAATGGCTTAAGCGAAAGGGAATAAAGGATCAGATATGAATCTTTGCTCAAGCGAACTTAAATCGCTTGAGCGAATAAACATGCAGATGAAGCAGGACCAAAAGCTTTCTTCATGTTGAAGTAGTTTATTCGCTTGAGTGAAACTTAAACTCGCTTGAGCGAGTATTCCTTTATATAAGCATACAAAAGGGTTACTTCAGGGGCGGCTGGGTAGTTAGAAGAAACACTTTGTACTCTCCTTTCTTCATCTTTCTAAGTTTGTAATGACCACCATGAGTGGCTAATCATCTCATTTGGGGTTGGAGGTAACCAATCAAACTTGATGTACACTTGGATAATGTTTATGTGATTCATGTGTTGTTTTATGATTCTTTGTATTCCATTTTATGTTCACTGCCTGAATCTACTTGATTCAAGTTTACGGTTGTTGTTGGAAAACGAATTTCAAAAACGGATCTAAATGGAACACCCATTATGAGTAGATAACCAGGGATGGTATCTAACGCAATGGACATCTAAACAATCGTTCTTAATGCTGGAATAGATTTAAAGCGATCAAGGGATTGACGTTATTAAACCTATTCTTATGAATTTCATAGTCAAGGAATTGATATGAATGACTGTGATTGTGACGTAAAGAATCATATTGCAAACATTGATTATGTGAATATTAACGGTGTATCGGAAAGTGAGAAAGGTGAATCCAATTCCCAAACTCTATACTCTGTTATTTCACTAATATTTCTTATATTGCTTTCGTAGACTTTTAGATGTGTGAAAAGTTCTTTAATTCATTATCATGAAAACTACAATTTACTTCTGCCGTAATAGTTGAAATCGATTTAATCTGATCCATAGTGGGAATGACATTTGTTCTTCGGAACATATACTACAACCGACAAGTGGTGCACTTGCCACAAGTCAATTTAAAACTGACAACTGGTGTCTTGTGAATATATCATACCCAAACAACCAGCAATTGTGCATATGCATTAGCTTTGAGAGCATTTACATATAGCCGAGATATGCATAGTTGATAGCCGATATGGCGATGGATGATGGATGAATAGAGAGAAAGTAAGCCGAGGTGCTAACATTTAATGTGTGATAATTATTGAAAATATAAGGATATGTATATATGATATTACCTTGTGAATATATGTATTCGGACATGTATTGTGCTGAGAAGGAGTGAAGTGTCATGTGTGTGGTGTTATCCTGAATTTGAATGCAATGCACACATGTATAAATCTCATCATAATGTATGACTTTAATTAATTTATATTATGTTACTCACCTCCCTGTTGCTATTTTTAAGGTTAATATAGGTGCGATGAATCCTTACTCTTTTTGGAGGTCGAGTATTGGAGAATGTAAATATGAAAGGAGATATAGATGAGCCTTGGCCGGCATATATGTATTCATTTTGTATGGTATAAGATGCGTGTATGCTTATTTTGAAATTAATTTGACAATGGATGATTTTGGGAGGTCATGTAGGAAAATTAGACCGGATGCGTATGGCTAATTTTCATTAATGACCTTGAAAATGTATGAATGATATTATGATTATTTATGAAAATATATCATGTGGTTAAACAAACCGATGAAGTGTCTTTCATCCCCTCTTGGTAAATGTTTTAATCACCCTTGAAATCATCTTATCTTCCGCTTTTTCCCTTTTGACGGCCTCAAGTCCGATCGTCCGAGGTGCACTATGATACCGTCCTCATATCTTCATATATGAGATCGGTTATTCAATGATCTGGGGTAATTACTCAGTATTTTATATATTTAATTCCTTCTACTTTTAATTATTTTAAATTACAAAAAATTAACCCTATTTTCGAAATCGAAACTGGGGTGTTACAACCTGGTATCAGAGCATTGATTGCTCATTGATGAATTAAATGTTGTCAAAGATTGATTATCACTTGATGTTGACATGTTATAGTTATACAGAAGCAGTATTAGAGCTTGAATTGCTCACTGTTTTATATTGTGGTTAATATTAAGCCCAACTAGGCATTTCCTTTTCATATCTACCTTCAGGTTTTGAATATATTATGACGATATTTATATTGATGATAGTTAATAATGCTTTATGTATATTAAGGAAAGAAAACATAAGTTTCCTAATTATGTTTATATTGTGTGCATAGAGTGATTAAAGGGGAATAGGCATACTATTGACGCAGCCGCTATGGCTGAAGCCTTCAATCGATTTGCTGATATCTTAGAATGGCAACAACAACCCGTTGGTCAGCCAAATCATGGTCTTGACCGATTTCTCAAGCGGAAGCCTTCCGAATTTCATGGGGGCTATAAACCGAAAGATGCTTATGTTTGGATCCATGACTTAGAATGGATATTTGCAAGTATGGAATGTAATGAAGCTCAAAAAGTCAAATACGCGGTGTTTATGATCCGAGATGAAGCTGAATCTTGGTGGATTCTTACTCATGGGCGTATGGTTGCGGCTCACACTCCTTTGGATTGGGAGAATTTTAAGGTGGAGTTTCTTAGGAAATACTTTCTTGAGAGCTGTAAGAACAAGAAGGAGCTTGAATTTATGGAGCTCAGACAAGGAAGTATGTTGGTGGAGGAATATGCCTCAAAATTCGAAGAGCTATATGTATTTTACGCACCTTTCCAGCAGGAAGGTTCTGAAGCGTCAAAATGCGTTAAATTTGAGAACGGATTATGCCAAGAGATTAAGAAGGCGATATGTCATCAAGAGATTATGAGCTTTCCTACTCTTCTGAACAAATGTAGAATCTTTGAAGAGAACGATGTGGTGCCCAAGAATGATGCTGGACATGACCAAAGATTGAAGGGCCAATCCCCTAGCTTCAAGAAGAGGGGTGATTCCAAGAAAAATAGACAATTTGTGTGTGGTTCCTCTTCTTTTAGAGGCGGACGTGGTGGTGGAAGACACGGTACAAATGGTGGTCGAGGTAGTGGCCAAGGTATTCATTGTTTCCGATGTGGTGGAAACCATTTGGCTCGTGAATGTAATTATGAGGAGATGGTGGTATGTTATAGATGCAACCAACCGGGGCACATCCGTCCTGATTTTCCTTTGAATACCACGGATGTGATGATTCACAATGTTGGTAACCGTGGTGGCTATGGTTCCTTCAAAGGTCGTGGTCGTGGAAACGAAAATGGCGGCTGTAGTGGTGGTCGAAATGGAAATGGCAACGGTAATGGTGGCAATGGTCGTGGTAATGGGAATGACCGAGGTAATGGCAATGGTGGCCAAAATGGTCATAATCAGGGTGCTAACCAACCAACTGCGGGAAAAGTATTCGTTGTGACTGGTGAGGAGGCAGCTCAAGCCGATAACCTAGTTAAAAGTAAGTGTGAAATACTCGAAACTTCTGCGCATGTTATTTATGATTCGGGTGCAACCCATTCTTTTATATCCGAGGACTGTGTACGGCGGTTGAAATTGCGGGTGTGCTTAATGAAAAATGCCCTTGTGGTTACTACCCCAACTAGTACTTGACTCAGATCGGCTAATCGATGTGATAACGTTGATATGCTCCTAGAAAGCCTAGAAAGGAGGAGATTCGTTACTTCTTTTATTTGCCTACCTATGAAGGTTTTGGAGATTATTCTTGGCATTGATTGGTTCTCTACCAATAAAGTCTTGGTTGATTATCGACAATGGACTATCATTTTCCCTTCTTCCGATATGGGGAAATTCGATGTGCAAGGTATAACTCAACTTTGCATATTATTATCTCTTGCCGATGGGACAAATGGTCCCGATCCCCTAGAAATTCCCGTTGTATCTGAATTTTCGGATGTATTTCCTGACGAGGTACCTAGTTTACCTCCTCCACGCGAGGTGGAATTCTCTATTGAACTTATTCTGGGAGCAGAACCTGTTTCCCGAGCACCATATCGGATGTTTCCTATGGAATTAACTGATTTGAAGAGACAAGTTGAAGAGTTATTGGAACGAGAATTTATTCGCCCAAGTGTGTCTCCGTGGGGTGCACCTGTCTTATTGGTGAAAAAGAAGGATGAAAGTATGAGGTTTTGTGTGGATTATCGACAACCTAACAAGTTGACTATTAAGAACTGATATCCCTTACCTCGCATTGACGATCTTTTGGATCAATTGAGAGATGTCGTTGTGTTCTCAAAGATTAATTTACGTTTTGGATATCACCAAATTTGGGTGAAGACCGGAGATATCCCAAAGACTGCTTTCCGAACTCGATATGGGCACTACGAGTATGTAGTGATACCATTCAGGGTGACAAATGCCCTTGCGATATTCATGAATTACATGAATCGTATCTTTCATGAGTATCTTGACCGATTCATGGTGGTGTTTATAAACGACATTCTTGTCTATTCCAAGAGTCATGAAGAACATAAAGAACATCTTCGCCTTATATTGAATATTCTTCGAGAAAAGGAGTTGTATGTGAAGCTTTCCAAGTGTGAATTTTGGTTATCCGAGGTCCAATTTCCTGGACATGTTATCTCCAAGGATGGTGTGGCTGTTGACCCATCTAAGATTGAAGTCGTGCTGTCTTGGGAAAGATCGACGTTTGTGACCGAAGTGAGAAGTTTTCTTGGTCTTGCCGGTTATTACCGAAGATTTATTCAGGGATTTTCCCGTCTGGCTTTGCCTTTGACCAAGCTAACTCATAAGAATCAGCCATTTGTGTGGAGCCTTAATTGTGAAAGGAGTTTCCAAGAGTTAAAAGTTAGACTCACCTCTACTCCGGTGTTGGCTTTGCCAGACTTACTGGATGATTTCATGGTGTACTGTGATGCTTCTAAGCTTGGTCTTGGTTGCGTGTTAATGCAAAAAGAATGTGTGATAGCTTATACGTCGAGACAATTACAACCGCATGAGGTTAACTACCCCACTTACGATCTTGAATTGGCAGCGGTGGTGTTTGCTTTGAAGTTATGGCGGCATTACTTGTACGGCTCAAAGTTTGTGGTCTTTAGTGATCCTAAGAGTCTAAAATATTTATTTGGTCAGAAGGAGCTCAATATGCGCCAACGACGATGGATGGAGTTTTTGAAAGATTATGAGTTCAAATTGAGATATTATCCCGGAAAGGCAAATGTTGTTGCCGATGGCTTAAGTCAGAAATCATTGCATGTTTCCGCTATGATGGTGAAAGAGATGGAGCTCATTGAGCAATTTTGGAATTTGAACGTGGGTGTAGAAGTATGTACTCCGAAAAAGATGTCTCTTGAGATGTTGACGGTAGCAAATGTATTCCTTGAGACCATGAAGTTGCAACAACCGAAGGATTAGTACTTGATTAAGATGAAGGAAGCTCAAGCAAATAGGAAGAATTCATTTTTAACGGAAGGCCATAATGGCATTTGACGTGTGAAAGGCCAGATTTATGTTCCATCTGGTGGTGATCTAAGGAGATTGGTACTTGAAGAAGCTCATAAGATTGTGTTGAGCATACATCCTGGTGCCACGAAAATGTATCAAGATTTGAAGAAAAATTTCTGGTGGCCCGGTATGAAGCGGGATGTGGCTAATTGTGTAGCCTCTTGCATTATTTGTCAAAAGGTGAAGGTTGAACATCAGAAACCATCTGGTTATCTGAGACCCCTTGATATTCTGGTGTGAAAATCGGACGACATTGCTATGGACTTTGTTTCCGGACTACCCAGAACACGTACTGGGAATGATGCTATATGGGTGATTGTAGATCGGTTGACGAAGTGTGCTCACTTCTTGCCCATGAATATGAAGAGTTCATTGGAGAATTTAGCCCGGCTGTACATAAAGGAGATCGTTAGGCTGCATGGTGTGCCTTCGAGTATTGTGTCGGATCGCGACCCACGGTTCACCTCTCGATTTTGGGGAAGCTTGCACGAGGCAATGGGTTTCAAATTGAAGCTCAGTTCGGCATATCATCCATAAACGGATGGGCAATCTGAGCGGACAATTCAAAGCCTTGAAGATTTATTACAGGCTTGTGTATTGGAGCACGGTGGTTGTTGGGAAAGATTCCTACCACTGATTGAATTTACATACAATAATAGTTACCACAGTTCCATTGGTTTGGCTCTATATGAAGCGTTATATGGTCGGAAATGTAGAACTCCGTTGTTTTGGCTTGAAGGCGGAGAGAGTTTGGTTTTGGGGCCGGAGTTGATTGCGGAGATGAACGAACAGATTAAGACGATACAAGAAAAGATGAAAATTGCTCAATATTGACAGAAGAGTTATTATGATAGGAGGCAGAAGCCACTTGAGTTTCAAGTTGGCAAACACATATTTTTCAGAGTATCAAGAGATAAGGGCATTGGAAGAGCTTTAAAGAGTACGAAGTTAAGCCCGAGGTTCATTGGACCCTACGAGGTTCTAGAGCGGATTGGCGATGTTGCATATCGGATTGCACTTCCTCCTACCTGTCTAATCTCCATAATGTGTTCCACGTATCCCAGTTGAGGAAATATGTCCATGACCCTCTACGTGTAATTTCGGTGGACGATGTTGATGTGCGGGACGATCTGCCCATCCCTCCTATTTCCGTTTGTATTGTTGAACGCTCTGTTAAGACACTACGGAACAAATTGGTGCCCTTGGTGAAAGTTGCATGGAAGCACGGAAATACTGAGACGTTCACGTGGGAACGTGAGGACGATGTGAGAGCTCGGTACCCCGATGTATTTGAATCCGGTATGTGAAATTTCAGGGACGAAATTTCTTTTTAGGTGGGGTGAATTGTAACACCCTAAATTTTAAAATAAAGGATTAATTGATGAAATAAATATTAAATAATTATATTTGGGTTATTTAATGTTCCAAAATATTAGGAATAAATGAATTAAGATTTTGGGAGTTGTCTATGATTTGTTGGAACCGGATAAGCTGAAAATAAGCCCAGTTGAAATATGGGTGTCGGACCAAGTATCCTCGATTGGGATGATATTGGTCAGAGCTGTTAAGAATAGTATTGGGAATCCGATGGTATATTCGGAATAATTTTTGGATATGGTATTAAGCCCAAATAATGACCCTGTTTATCATAAAATGATGAATATTTATTGGGGAATTAAAAATAAAGCCAAATGGCCTATTTTTCCCTTCTTATTTCCGTCAACCTAGGATGTCCCATAACTTGTACTTTACTTTTCTTCTCCTACACTCTTTTCCTTCACTTCCTCTCTTACTTTTCTTCAAAACCCTAAGCAAAAGTGGTGGCTTTCTCCTCCTCTCCCATTTTCGTTTTCTTGGAGTAAGAAAGAAGAGTTTGGAGCTTGAGGTCTCATCTTTCATTCTCTTCATTCTGTGTGGTTTTCCCTCTTTCGGAAAACTCTCTCATTTCTTCTCTTGAGGTAAGATCTTTACTATTTCTCAAGAGTATAAACCATGAGTTTTTTGGGTTTTGATGTTGGAAATGTGATATAATGAGTGTTGTTGGATTTTAATGAATAACCTTTCCCCTTAAGATTTCCGGGAAATGTGAGATTTAAATAGAGAAGCATTTATTGTGTTAAACAACTATTTTTGGTGAGGTGAGATGTTGTTATTAATGGTGAATGGCCATTAATGAAGCTTAATGGTTGTTGGGAACCATTAATGTGGGAACCTGGTGTTGGGTTTGACATTGAATGTGCAAGATAATAAATGCAGACACCAAAACCGTGGTGGTGGTGACTGAATGAGTGAAATAAATGGAACTGAGAGTTAAGACACCGAATATCACCAAGTAAATAAATATGAACGTTAGGCCGATGTGGTTGAATGGGAAATTCATTGTGTGATATATTGTGATGTAGGAAATAACCCCAGCTACGTGGGGGAACCTTCTGACCGTAGTGATTACTACTTCTCTTGAGGTAAGAGGGGGTAACTATTCTAAATGCATGATTTCATCCATTCTTGATGTGAAAATATGTGTATATGATTGTGCTTGTTGATTGCCTGTGTGGACGATATGATGATTTCATGAATTGAGTGCATTTAGAATGATTGATGTTATGTGGCATGTATTTGGATGATGAATGTGTTGTTGCACTGAACTGAGCCGGAGTCAATGCCCTGGTGTGGGATCGGCCACTAGAGTTAGTAGATGGCTGAGGTTTTAGACCGGCGTTGTATGTATCCGGTATCCCAGTGGGGGGAGACCGATTTTATTGTCTGATGTTTTGACTGCTAAGTCTGTATTGTATACAGAATGGATGAAGTGATATCTGTACTCTAGTGCCAGTATAGAGGCCGGATCAGATATTACGTTGAATATGATGATGAAATATGTTATGATGTTTGATACTATGTTTGAATCGAAATCAATAATGGGAAATATCTCAATGATGTATATGTAAATTGATAATTGTGATTGCCACTAACTGCCGATGTGTGTGAGTTCCAAAGAAAATTTGTAAAGGTTGAGAATGTTGAAATCCACTAAGTGGTGGTCGTGAATTGATGATTGATTGAGTGGCATTTAGGATGCACAATGTGAGAATGCATTGATTGGCATTTGCATCCATGGCATATCATTTGCTGCTTATATGGAATGTTAGGGGTTTGATGACATATCTTTTTACCTTTAATTACTTACTCTATTTGTCTGTTTTATTTACCGTTAGATTATAATAACTATGTTTTAGCATAATTTTTCAATAATGATCTCTGCTTTTAATTTTTACTATTTCTGTTGAATTGTTATGTTTTGTATTAATTAATTTAAAAGGAACGTTTAAAAAATATATTTTTTAGAATTGGAAAATTATGATTGGATTAGTGCTAAACTAATTATTTCAAAACGTTAAATTTTGGCGCTGCAGCCGGGGATCAACGATCTTTAGGAAAATTGTTGTTTTAAATTATTATTTTTTTGTTTTAAAAAATAATAATAAAATATTTTATTTGTTTGTTTTTTTGTTTTATTTTATTTTATTTCTTTTGTATGATTTAGGATTCTTATGATTTATTGCTCATGATCAAGTATCTTGTTGTATGCTATGTATGACTAGAAGAACTTTTGAGCATTTATATTCATTTGATCCTGAAATTGATAGAACTTTCATAGGTTAATTAGAGAAGCTAGATTTAATAATAACTTTTTTGATATTGATAGTGATAGTATCTTTTCTGAATCTGCTGAAAGTACTACTGCTAGTTTTTCTGATATGGCTGAACCTCGTGAAAGAACTCTTAGAGAACTAGCTGCACCTGAATTCACATATGAAAGTTTGTGTATTCAATATCCTGATGAGGATGTCCCTTTTATTCTTAAGACTGGACTTATACACTTGTTGCCTAAGTTTCATGGTCTTGTGGGTGAAGATCCGTACAAACACCTCAAAGAATTCCACATTGTGTGCTCCACAATGAAACCCCAAAACGTTCAAGAAGACCATGTCTGTCTTAAAGCGTTTCCTCATTCTTTAGAGGGTGTTGCTAAGGATTGGTTGTACTACCTTGCTCCAAGATCAATCACAAGTTGGAATGACTTAAAGAAAATGTTCTTGGAAAAGTTCTTTCCTGCCTCTAGAACAACTATAATCTGTAAAGACATATCTGGCATTAGGAAATTCTCTAGAGAAAGTCTTTATGAGTATTGGGAGAGATTCAAGAAACTCTGTGCAAGTTGCCCTCACCACCAAATTTCGGAACAACTTCTTCTTCAGTACTTTTATGAAGGTCTGCACCACATTGATCGCAACATGATAGATGCGGCAAGTGGAGGAGCTTTAGGAGATATGACTGCTGTTGAAGTAAGAAACCTGATTGAAAAGATTGCATCTAACTCTCAACAATTTGGTGTGAGAAATGATTCTTTCAAACCCATGTTTGATTCCAATTCTAGTTCATCTGGCATTAAACTAGAGAGTAAACTTGACGCTCTTACCACTTTGGTCACACAATTAGCAGTAAATCAAAAATCCATGACTGCTAAAGTATGTGGCATCTGCTCTTCAAAAGAGCACCCCACTGATTGTTGTCCTTCTCTACAAGAAAAGGATAATAATAGTCACCAAGCCTATGCAACTAACATCTACCATGATAGACCTCCACCACAGCAACAACAACAAAACCATGACCTTTCCACCAACAGATACAACCCAGGTTGGAGGAACCATCCAAACCTGAGGTGGGGTAACCAACAAAATCCTCAACCCCCATTTCAAAGCGATGCACCAACCTTTCAAAGACCTACACCTCAACCATCCACAAGTGGCCCTTCTTTGGAAGAACTAATGAAACAAATGGCTGCACAAAATTTAGAGTATCAACAAAGGAATGATGCTACCATCCAGAGTTTAAGCAACTAAATTGGGCAACTGGCTTCATCATTAAGCCAGTTACAATCTCAAAACTCTGATAAATTACCATCTCAACCAGCTGCAAATCCAAGAAATATGAGTGCAATTCAGTTAAGATCAGGTAAGAACCTTAAAGTACCCATACCCAAGGAATCTGAAAAACAAACAACTGAGCCTAAAATAGTTGAGAATGATGTACCCTCTTCAAGCAAATCTGAGATACAACCACCCTAAATTCCACCTCATATCCCCCTTCCTTTCCCACCAAAAGCAATTCTAAGTAAGAAGATGGAAGAAGTGGACAAAGAAATTTTGGATACTTTTAGGAAAATGGAAGTGAATATACCTCTTCTTGATGCAATCAAGCAAATACCCAAGTATGCCAAATTTCTGAAAGAGCTGTGTACTCACAAGAGGAGACTCAAAGGCATTGAAAGGATAAGCATGGGAAGAAATGTATCTGCACTGCTTGGTAAGGAAGTTCCAAATATTCCTGAGAAATGCAAGGATCCAGGTATGTTTTCTATACCCTGTATCATAGGCAATAACAAATTTGAAAATTGCATGTTAGATTTAGGAGCTTCAATAAATGTTATGCCTATGTCTGTTTTCAAATCTTTGTCTCTTGAAATTTACAACCTACTGGTGTAGTAATTCAGCTAGCCAATAGGAGCACTGCTTACCCTGCTGGAGTCATAGAGGTTGTTTTGGTTCAGGTAGAACAAATTGTTTTCCCTGCTGACTTTTTCGTGCTTGATATGGAAGAAGGTATGTCTCATATTCCTATTCCTATCATTTTGGGAAGACCATTTTTGAAAACAGCTCGAACCAAAATAGATGTTCATTCTGGAACTCTCTCTATGGAATTTGGTGACACGAGAGTTCAATTTAATATTCTTGATGCCATGAAATACCCATCTGAAAATCATTCTGCTTTCCAAATTGACATTATTGATGAACTAGTTTTTGAACATTTTTCTAATGTTGATTTGGAATGCATAGATGATTCAAACAAATGTTTTGCATGCAATGATTCTGGAGGTTGTGATATTTGTGCTGAAATTGATAAATACATAATTTCTGATTCAGAGTCTTTAGATATACCTGTTAACCATAAGGAGCTGAATGCAGGATTTCAAGAAAATTCTAACAAAATTTTTGAGGTGCAAGCAGCGGAATCAAAATCTACTTTGTTAGTTCCATCTGTTTTGCAGGCACCTAAGTTAGAATTGAAACCCCTACCTGAGAACCTCAAGTATGTATACTTAGGGAATGATGAACAGCTCCCGGTGATAATTTCCACTTCTCTTGATGAAAATCAAGAAGAAAAATTGTTGCAGGTATTGAAAAAACATAAGAAGGCTATAGGATGGACATTGGCAGACATACCTGGAATTAGCCTATCCATGTGCATGCATAGGATATTTCTGGAGGAAAATACTAAAGCAGTGAGACAGCCTCAAAGGAGACTCAACCCTGTAATCCTTGATGTGGTTAAGAAGGAGATTACCAAGCTTCTACAAGCAGGAATCATTTATCCTATCTCTGATAGTCAATGGGTGAGTCTAATTCAAGTGGTTCCTAAGAAAACAGGGATCACAGTTGTGAAGAATGAGAAGGATAAGTTGATCCCAACTAGAGTGCAGAATAGTTAGAGAGTTTGTATTGATTACAGGAGACTTAACCAAGCAACCAAGAAGGACCATTTTCCCTTACCCTTCATTGATCAAATGCTTGAGCATCTCGCAGGTAAGTCTCACTACTGTTTTCTTGATGGATTCTCTGGATATTTTCAGATTCACATTGCACCTGAGGATCAAGAAAAGACCACATTCACCTGTCCCTTTGGCACATTTGCTTATAGGAGAGTGCCATTTGGCCTATGCAATGCTCCTGGAACTTTTCAAAGATGCATGATAAGTATTTTTCATGATTTCATTGAAAATTGCATAGAGGTATTTATGGATGATTTTACTGTTTATGGATCTTCATTTAATGCATGCCTTGATAGTTTGGATAAAGTTTTAAATAGGTGTATTGAAACTAACCTTGTCTTGAACTATGACATTTTATGGTAAAACAAGGAATAGTTTTAGGGCATGTAATCTCTGAGAAAGGAATTGAGGTAGATCCTGCCAAGATAGAAGTTATATCATATTTACCTTACCCCTCTTGTGTTCGAGAGGTTCGTTCTTTTCTTGGCCATGCAGGTTTCTACAAAAGATTCATAAAGGATTTTAGCAAGAAGGCTAGACCACTATCTAGTCTGCTTCAAAAAGATGTGGTATTTGAGTTTGATGAAAAGTGTAAGGAGGCTTTTAATTGCCTAAAGCAAGCATTGACCACTACCCCAATAATCCAAGCACCTGATTGGACAGCCCCATTTGAGTTGATGTGTGATGCCTCTAATTATGCATTGGGAGTTGTCCTTGGTCAAAAGATTGACAAGCAACCTAGGGTCATCTACTATGCATCTAAAACCTTAGATGCCGCCCAGGTAAATTACACCACTACTGAAAAAGAGCTCTTGGCCATTGTTTTTGCATTAGATAAGTTCAGATCTTACCTACTCGGTTCTCGAGTAGTTGTCTTTACTGACCATGCAGCTCTGAAGTACTTGTTAAAGAAAGGTGAGTCCAAGCCAAGATTAATCCGTTGGATGCTCTTGCTCCAAGAGTTTGACTTGGAAATTGACAGAAGTGGAACACAAAACTTAGTGGCAGACCATTTAAGAAGAATTGAGAATGCTCCTGATTCGGTACCTATTCGGGACCATTTTCCGGATGAACAACTCATGAGTGTTTCTAATTCTTTTGATACACCTTGGCTTGCTAACATTGTAAATTATCTTGTTGCTTCTGTTTTTCCACCATATGCATCCAAAAACTAAATCTCGAAATTAAAAAGTGATGCAAAATATTATATATGGGATGACCCGTATTTATGGAAATTATGTAATGATCAGGTGATTCGAAGATGCATTCCCGATCATGAGATATAATCAGTTCTATGATTCTGCCATGCTTCACCAGTTGGTGGACATTTTGGTCCATAAAGAAATGCAAGGAAGGTGTTGAACTCTGGTTTATACTGGCCCACCATTTTTAAGGATGCATGGAAAACTTGTAACACCTGTGAGGAATGCCAAAGAGCTAGTAATGCTATCACATGGCGTCAACAGATGCCTCAGTAACCTATGTTGTTTTGTGAAGTATTTGATGTTTGGGGCATTGATTTTATGGGTCCATTTCCACCATCTTTTGGTTTTACATACATTCTGTTAGCTGTAGATTATGTTTCTAAATGGGTGGAAGCTAAAGCCACTAGAACTAATGATGCTCGAGTTGTTGTGGATTTTGTTAGATCTCAAATTTTTTGCAGGTTTGGCATTCCGAGAGCAATCATTAGTGATCAAGGAACACACTTCTACAACAGGACCATGCAAGCTATGCTCAGGAAGTATAGGGTTATTCATAGAGTCTCTACTCCATATCACCCCAAACCAATGGACAAGCAGAAGTCTCTAACAGAGAAATCAAAAGAATCCTGGAGAAAATAGTATAGACTAACAGAAAAGATTGGAGCAGGAAACTGGATGATGCTCTTTGGGCATATAGAACAGCTTTTAAGGCACCTATAGGAATGTCTCCCTATAGAATTGTTTTTGGTAAAGCATGTCATCTTCCAGTGGAGATTGAGCATCGTGCTTATTGGGCTGTAAAAGCCTGTAACTTAGCACTTGATCAAGCAGGTGAAGAAAGGAAATTACAACTGAATGAGCTTGATGAGATTCGTTTGGCAGCTTATGAGAATTCAAAATTCTACAAGGAAAAGACAAGGAAATTCCATGATAGCTCAATAGCTAGGAAGGAGTTTGCTGTCAGGCAGAAAGTGCTACTGTTCAATTCCCGGTTGAAACTGATGGCCGGAAAATTACGCTCCAAATGGGAAGGATCTTTTATTGTCACTAATATATTTCCCCATGGAGCTGTTGAAATAAAAAGTGAGAACTCCAACAAAAGCTTCAAGGTTAATGGACAACGCTTGAAGCCATTTCATGAAAATCCTTCACTTGTAGATGTCACAATGGAGGAACATGTTTTAGGGGAACCACTTCTTGATCCCCCTTGAGGGAGTTTTTCTTACCAATCTTTTTACTTTTTCATTCTATTGTCTATTCTGTATGCTCTGTCTTACATTGAGGACAATGTATGATTTAAGTGTGGGGGTGGGATCATTCATGTGTTATTGATTTTATTGTGTGATTAATTTTGTGTGACTATTTTTAAAAATAAAAGATTTTGTGTGTTTTTGTTTAAAATGGCATGTTTTATTGGAATTTTAAGATATGCATGAGTAACAGGTAAATTCTTTCATGTCTGATATAAGCTTAAAGATATGTTATAATTTGAACTCAAGCAATTTTGGTATGATGAGAATGACATGATAATTGAGAGATGATCATATATGATAGAATTATACCTTGTGAGATTTTTGAGCCTTAAAATTTGATGGATCACTTTAAACCATCTTAATCCTTTCATGTGTGATTAATTCCTGAATGCTTACATCCTAATTTTTGTCTTGTTTCTTGATGATACTTGAAACTCATATGAATGTATTTGAAATGACACAGGCATTTTGTTCAATTGAGCCACTAGCCATATAAGCCTACCATGAATAAATTATCCTTTGCTAGCCACTGTGAGCCTATTTAACCATTTCTTTATTGCAGCTCAAATAAGCCATGGATGAAAAACAAAACCAAAAATATACCTACCTTAAGGAATATATTGGAGCTTTGAAATCAAGTTAAAAACAGGCATTCAAATAAGTATGGGGGTGCGTAAAAATGAGTCACAACTCTTGTTTCAAGTGTTATGCAATCGCATAAAAAGAAAAAAGAAAAAGAAAATATTGATGAATAAATAAAAAATAAAATAAAATTTCTTGATGATTGCGACCAAATATGATACAGTAAATGTTTCACCCTCACTGTTTGCCAGCTAAATTAATTGCTCTATCATTCTTTTTGGTATCTAAACTTATTTTCCAAAAAAAAAATTTTCACCTACTTTAACCTTGGCCACATTACAACCTTGGAAAGCCCTGTTGATCTATACATGCATTTATGTTGATTGTGGAATTGAGAAACTTGCCAAATTTTTGGACTGTCTATTTTTTAGGAAATGTTTTGAGAGTATACACAAACCCAAAATACTTGAGAGTTGAGAGTATATCTTGTGAGGTTCTGTCACTTATGATTTTCCTTTTAGTTTGATTTAATTCTCATATGTTTAAGTGTTTGGATGATTTTTATACATATGTTGATGCTCTGCATTCTACATGTTAGATAACTCCTGTATCTCTGTATATTCTAAAACTCAATAATATGCATGCCAATTCTGTGTGTTTATTATTTTAACATTTTTTCAATAAAGTGTGAGATTTGTTTTCATTCTGATTTTGCCCAAGAGTGCAAAAGAGTAAGTGTGGGGGTATTTGATGACATATCTTTTTACCTTTAATTACTTACTCTATTTGTTTGTTTTATTTACCGTTAGATTATAATAACTGTGTTTTAGCATAATTTGTCAATAATGATCTCTGCTTTTAATTTTTACTATTTCTGTTCAAGTGTTATGTTTTGTATTAATTAATTTAAAAGGAACTTTTAAAAAATATATTTTTTAGAATTGGAAAATTATGATTGGATTAGTGCTAAACTAATTATTTCAAAACGTCAGGGTTCTATTGAGTGGGCCCAATGGGAGGGCGACCCAGTGCACAGATATATTATTGTATTTCCCTAGTGATTCTAGGAATTACGAAGCTATCCATAGCTCGGTGACGAGGCACCCTATGTGGCGGGCCAAGTGGGCGGGCGGCTCTATGGTAAGCGAGTTACCTCGGTGTCCGACGGGGCACGGCTCTCTCGATGTGTGTTTGGGAAGGGCCCGTAGCACCTTGGCAAGTACGACCATGTTGTTAATCCGCAGTCACGGGGTGACTAGTGCAACAGATGGGCAAGGGCGGTTTGGTACCAGTAAAATATGATGTTGAACATACATGCAATTGGATATAAGTGTACACATTTTACTACTGCAGTAGGGGCATAGTAGCACACCTATGCTTGTCCTACGATTGATTATATTGTTTTCCCATAGTTGGATCCGCACTTGAAAGTATTTCCGTTGTGCATATGCATTAGCTTTAAGAGCATTTGCATATAGCCGAGATATGCCTAATTGATAGCCGAGATGGCGATAGATGATGGATGAATAGAGAGAAAGTAAGCCGAGGTGCTAACTGTAACATCCTAATTAAATTAATGACCAGATTAAAATTAATATTAATGGCAAATTAGGATTAATTGTTAATTGAGAATTAATTTGAAATGAAAGAAAATTGATGCTGATGGAAGTAATTGGACATGACACATGATTTGATGGGGCTGCCATTTACACATTTCCCACTCACTTTCCTCATTACCTTGAGTACATGCTCAGAGCTCTCAACCACTTCTTCATCCTCTCAAAATCCCCTCGAGACCTTTCCTCTTCTTCCACTTTTCTTCTTCTTCTTCTTCTTCTTCTTCTTTTTCTTCTTCTTCTTCTTCTTCTTCTTCTTCTTCTTCTTCTTCTTCTTCTTCTTCTTCGTTCTTCTTTGTTCTTCTTCTTCGTCAGTTACGACTATGGTGTTGTGGAAGACTCGAAGTTCCCCACTGTTGGTAAGGAGCGATCGTTCGAGTAGAAGAGAAACAGCTCCCAGTCTTTCAAGCTGTATGTGGTGTTCGTTTGGATCTAAAGGTTGTTGAGCGAGAGAGTGATTGAGGAAGCGAAGGAGCAACGGAATCAGCATTGGAAAACAGAGCACGGGTTAATACTGAAAATAGAGGAGCTTCTTGCGTCTTTTCAGAAGGTAGGGGGCGCTTTACATCTCAAATGTATAGTTATGGACAGATCCCGGGTGAAAGTACTGTATGTTGTGATTATAGTTGTGAATATGTTAGTTGTGTGAATCATATGATGATAACTTTCGAATACTGGATGTGTGTGTGTGTTAGCTGAGTCAAGTAAGGTTATATCCTTTCTCCGTCCATGAGATGTGTGTTAATAAACATGAGAATGCATGAAAATATATTGGATCTGTATTGGTCGAGTGCATGCGTTAAGAGGTTGTTATGCTGAGTCCCGTGTGTGGTTAAACACTTAACAGCATGTGGTATATGTTATTGATATTGCTAATGCCGAGTGTATATTGTGGGACTGTTGGTTGATTCCTGTGTAGATTTTTATATTTGAAAGTATGAATACATGAGATGCATGTGATATGTGGTTTTACCGAGTGAAATGCCACTGTTGTGCTAATGAATATGTATGGAAGAATAATGAAAGACCTTGGGTTGGACCCAAGGCAATACCGAGTGAAACACTTGTGTACCAGCGTTGGACGCTTGGTGAAAGTCCTCGGGTTGGACTCGAGGCAGTGCCGAGTGCACTAAGCGTTGGACGCTTAAAGACCTTGGGTTGGACTCAAGGCAAGCTTACCGAGTTGGACTCGGGGCTGCCCGTAACACTTCCGTTGTCGCTTAGAGCGATTGTGTTACGTGTGAGGGCAAACGGTTTGGTACCAGTAAAACGTCCAGATCAGCTTGGAGCTGAGAGAAAGGCTTGGAGCCTATGTTGCAACATAAAAATTGATAAAAACTGATCGGATCCGACTAAAATTAATGTGTGCACATTTATATTGTTGATGAGATCAATGTGGTTATATGTGTATGTATGGGGAATATCAATATGAGCAATATGGCTGTGTATTACTGATTAATATGGCTGTATGTTATCTGATTAAATTCCGACTGAATGATTGTGTATGGATATATCAAATGACAGTGCATGTGATAGATTGATTGATGAGATAATACTGTGTAATGGAAAACTAGAGGATTTTCCGAGTCATTACTGTCATTTTATATGTATAAGCTCACCCTTACTGTGGCCATATTTTAGTGGATGTTGCTCGGAATGTGGAATGATGGGAGAGCACCGATTGCTGGGAAGTGCATTGTACAGAGGAATTGTACATGTATATATATATATATATATATTGTATAGATGGTTTTGTATAGCCTTGGCCGCCTCTTAGTTTAACATTCTATTTTTAATGTGTAGGATTTGAATTCTCTCGGCATTGAGAGTAAAACTAAACATATTTCAATATTTATATTTAATGCTATGTATTTTTTTTCTTGTTCAGTGGATAATGATGTGGGGGAATGTATAAGTTGTGTACATTTATTTCTACTAAGTGTATAATGCTTGTGTGATTCCGAGTAAGGGAGAGCTAAGGTAAATCCGAGTGAGATGAGATAGGAGACCCTCTTCCGAATGAAGAAGGGTTGGGCTAATTTCGAGTGAATTATGCTCATTAAAGGACTATTTCCCTAGGCGGATCAATCAAAGGGTGTTATGTGAGAAATCCCTTCAATAAGCTTATTCTGAGTGGATAAGGCTAGGATATCCCGAGTGAGTGAAGTCATGTAATTTCGAGTGAGAATTGACTTAAAAACTCCCGAGTAAGAACTTATTAGAATTTCCCAAGTGAAGAGATGCTAGAGTATTTTGAGTGAACAAAGCCTTAAAATCCTTAGGCGAGACTTGGCTTAATAAGAAATTCCCGGAGTGAAAAAGATTATATATGCCGAGTGAAAATAGGTGAAACGTTTCCGATTGATACGAGACTGTGGAAAATATTCCGAGCGAGGAAAACTTATAGATTCTGAGTGAAATGGCCGAGGGAATAATTCCCGAGTGAACTTAGGTTCAGATTCCGAGTGACAAGGTTACCGAGTGTACTTAGGCTCCGATTCCGAGTAATGAGGAAACCGAGTGGACTCGAGTTAGATTCTGAGTGGTCGAATTATCTGAGTGTCTTGTCCGCTTGGGCGAGTAAGGTCTCGCTCCAGCGATCATGGTTCGCTTAGGCGATTTCTTCCGTTGTCCCTTGATTGAATGATACGGAGTCTTGCTAACGTGGGGGCTTCCGACCCGGTTTTTCCTTTCTTGGGTCAGATTCCTGTTCTGATTTCCCCTATTAACCGTTCAAAATTTTTGGGAAAATTTTCCCTCATTTCAGATTTTATTTAATTTTGTTAGGATGTTTCATTTTGGTATCAGAGCGGACTTAAAAGTGTCCAAGGCCAAGGTATGCTTACTCTTAGTAAGCGGTTGTGTGCATTTCAACCGAGTGTCATAATTAATGGCAGCATCTGATGGATTTCATCCACGTTTAAGCACAATTTGAGTGGCCATGTGCCTATGAGGTGTTGTTTTGGGGGTAGAATATTGTTCCTACCCTGGTCTGATTAATTATATGATACTTAAGGATTGTATAATAATGTGTTATAATTGTTGAATGTTGGGTTGAAGTCCGATTGGTAGTGAGTAATTCTGTAAACTTATCCTTGAAAGGGGTGTTAATTTCAAGATAAATCATGGCAAATCGTCAGAGCATGGAAGCCATAGCCACGACATTCCAGTGTTTCGCTGACATATTTGAGAGGCAAGGCCAGCCTCGAACTGATGATGACAAGGGTTGGACCGCTTCCTGAAGAGGAAGCCAGGTGAATTTGAAGGAGGATTCAATCCCGAATCAGCTTATGCATGGATTCAGGAGTTAGAAAGGATCTTTGGTGGCCTTCAATGTACCGAGGCCCAGAAAGTAGACTATACTGTATATATGCTGCGAGCCGAAGCCGAGTGTTGGTGGAAGATCACCAAGGCCCGATTGACTGATGCGGGTACCCAGTTGATCTGGGAGAATTTTAAAGCAAGTTTTCTGGAGAAATACTTTCCTGAACGGTGAGGAGTCGGAAAGAATTGGAATTCATGGAATTAAAGCAGGGTTCCATGACTGTTGAGGAATACGCTGCTAAATTTAAAGCACTGTGCCTGTTTTATCCTCCATTTCAGCAACTCGGAACCTAGGGTTCCAAGTGCATTAAGTTCGAAAGCGGATTGAGGCCAAAGATTAAGAGAGCCTTCAGACACCAGGAGATTCAGAATTTCCCAGTGTTGGTGAACAAGTGCAGAATTTTTAAGGAAGATGAGAATGTCCACCCGGGACAGAGCAGCAGGACCGACACGTCCTTGAAGCCACAACAGCCTCGCTTCAAGAAGCCGGACAATGTTAGAAGAGGCGGACCCTCCTCTAAATATCGAGGACGGGGAAATCGTGGTGGACATTTTGGAGGTCGTCCTGGGAATGGTAAGTGCTTCAGATGTGGTGGGGATCACTTTGCCAGAGAGTGTGATGTTGGAAGAGATGTCGTATGCTTCCATTATAATGAGAAAGGGCACGTACGCCCCGACTTCCCTCAGTTGCAGCAAGCCAATGCAAACATACAGCGTGGAGGTTACCGAGGAAGAGGTCGCGGAAATGGCGGCCGAGGGAATGGTGGCAAAGGCAATGGAACTCGGGGTAATATGATGTTTTCCCCAAATAACCGAGAGAGAAATGTTGAGCAACCAGCTGCAAGACGGGTTTATGCGATCAATGCCGAGCAAGCTGCACAAGCCAACGACTTGGTGCAAAGTAAGTGCTCACTCGGTAGTCATACTCTTGATGTAGCTTTTGATTCTGGAGCTACCCACTCCTTTATAGCTGACGATTGTGTGAGACGTTTGAGGTTGCCGACTGTGTATATGAATCGGACTTTGGAGGTAGCCAATCCGACCGGCATTAAAGTGTTGACATCAATGATGTGCAAAGATGTAACCTTTACGTTGGGCAATCGGAGTTTTACCTTCGATTTAGTATGTGTGCCTCTGAAAGACTTTGATATCGTACTTGGCATGGATTGGCTTTCAGCCAACAAGGTGCTGGTGGATTGCCAAAAGCGAAGGGTGATTTTTCCGAGGTAGAACGATAATGATTACGCAGTGTAAGGTATAGCCCAGTTATTTGTGATGCTTTGTTTGACCGAGGGTGAGAGTAGAATCTGAGTGCATGATATTCCAATTGTTTGTGATTTTCATGAGGTGTTTCCAGATGATGTACCGGGTGTCCCTCCAAATAGAGAAGTTGAATTCTCTATTGATTTAATCCCTGGAGCCGAGCCAGTCTCCTGTGCTCCTTATAGGATGTCTCCGACTGAATTAGCCGAGTTGAAGAAGCAAGTTGATGAGTTACTCGATAAACAGTTTATCCGACCGAGTGTGTCACCGTGGGGTGCACCGGTGTTACTCATCAAAAAGAAAGATGGCAGCATGAGACTATGTATTGACTACCGATAGCTGAACAAGCTCACTATAAAGAATCGGTACCCATTACCGAGGATTGATGATCTGATTGATCAGTTGAGGGGTGCTTCGGTCTTCTCAAAAATCGATTTACGGTCGGGATATCACCAGATCCGGGTGAAGGACTTGGATATTCCCAAGACCATGTTTAGGACTCGGTATGGTCATTACGAGTACGTAGTAATGCCATTCGGTGTGACAAATGCCCCTGCTGTATTCATGAATTACATGAACAACATTTTCCACCCATACTTGGACCAATTCGTGGTCGTTTTTATCGATGATATCTTGGTTTATTCTAAGACCCCTGAGGAGCATGAGGAACATCTCCGATCGGTACTCCAAGTATTGAAGGAGAAACAACTGTTTGCAAAACTTTTGAAGTGTGAGTTCTGGATGGATAGGATCCATTTTCTTGGGCATGTAATTTTCGAGGAAGGTGTCTTGGTAGATCCTTCCAAGGTGGAAGCTGTAATGGCATGGGAGAGGCCTAGGTCGGTCTCGGAGATTAGAAGCTTCATGGGTCCGGCCGGTTATTATAGAAGGTTCATAGAGGGGTTCTCTAAGCTTGCTTTGCCCCTGACCAAGTTGACTCAGAAGAATATCCCTTTCGTGTGGAGTTCTGAGTGTGAGAGAATTTTCCGAGAGCTAAAGACTAAGTTGACAACAGCTCTAGTGTTGGCGTTGCCAAATTTACAAGAAAGCTTCGTGGTTTACTGTGATGCATCGGGACTCGGTCTCGGATGTGTGCTGATGCAGAAGAACCGAGTGATAGCTTATGCCTCTCGTCAATTGAGGCCACACGAGCAGCACTACCCGACTCACGACTTGGAGTTGGCAGCTGTTGTCTTCGCGTTGAAAATATGGAGACATTACTTGTATGGCTCCAAATTCGAGGTTTACAGTGACCACAAAAGCCTCAAATATTTATTCGACCAGAAAGAGCTGAACATGAGGCAAAGGAGGTGCACGAAATTCTTAAAAGATTACGACTTTGAGTTGAAGTATCATCCGGGTAAGGCGAACATTGTGGCCGACGCCTTGAGTCGAAAGTCGATTCATGTGGCAACAATGATGGTGAAGGAAATGGAATTACTTGAGCAATTCCGAGACATGAACTTACATACAGATGTCTCTTCGTCTCGGAACGTAACGCTCGGAATGTTGAAGATTGCCAACGAATTCCTGAAGCTAGTGTATGAGGAGCAAAAGTCAGATTCTTACTTGGCTGAGATGATGGAGACTCAAGCTAAGCGCAAGGATCTGTCCTTAACCGAGGGCTCGGATGGAATTTTCCGGGTGAAGGATAGGATTTATGTGCCGGGTGCTGGCGAATTGAGGAAGATGGTGCTCGATGAAGCCCATAAGAGCCTGTTAAGCATCCACCCGAGCACTACAAAGATGTACCATGACTTGAGGATGCACTTCTGGTGGCCCGGATTGAAAAGAGACGTGGTCAACTATATGGCTCGGTGTATCATTTGCCAGAAGTCAAAAGTTGAGCACCAGAAACCGTATGGTGGATTGCAACCTCTTGAAATAGGACTCAATTGCCATGGACTTTGTAATGGGATTGCCTAGAACCCGAGTGGGTTATGATACCATTTGGGTCATTGTGGACCGGTTAACGAAATCAGCACATTTCTTACCCATGAACATGAAGTATTCCTTACAGAAGTTAGCCCAGATTTATATCCGAGAGATTGTCTGACTGCATGGCGTGCCATTTTCTATCGTGTCGGACAGAGATCCAAGATTTACGTCCCGATTTTGGGGAAGCCTACACCAAGAATTGGGCACTAAACTCCGATTGAGCTCAGCCTACCATCCCCAGTCGGATGGGCAATCCGAGCGGACAATACAAAGTTTAGAGGACTTGCTGAGGTCGTGTGTGTTGGAGCACGGTGGGAGTTGGGATTAATATCTCCCTCTGATTGAATTTACATATAATAACAGCCACCACAGCAGCATTGGCATGGCACCATATGAAGCATTGTATGGTCGGAAATGTTGAACCCCACTCTGCTGGTCAGAAAACGGTGAAAGTCTATTGTTGGGACCGGAGATCGTGAAGCAGACTTCTGAACAGATTCAAGTAATTCGGGAAAAGATGAAGGCATCTCAAGACCAACAGAAAAGCTACCATGATAAGTGAACCAAGCCGCTTGAATTCTCGGTCGGTGATAAAGTGTTCTTAAGGGTTTCGCCGAATAAAGGGGTCGGACGAGTCTTGAAGAATGGGAAACTAAGTCCCCGGTACATTGGACCCTATGAAATATTGGAAAGGGTCGGTCCTGTGGCATACCGATTAGCATTGCCGATTCATCTATCAAACTTGTATAATGTGTTTCACGTGTCTCAATTGAGGAAATGTTTGCTCGATTGTACACGAGATGCCGGATGATGAAGTCGAAATCAGAAAGAATTTGACGACTGTTGCAGTACCAACTAAAATTGTTGACCGGTCGGTAAAACGGTTGAAGAGCAAGGATATGCAACTAGTCGAAGTAGCATGGCAACAAAATGGATGTACTTCTTATACTTGGGAACGTGAGGATACCATAAGGCAGCAGTATCCCGAGCTATTTTACTGAGGTAAGCGTGTGTTTGAATTTCGAGGACGAAATTCTTTGAGAGGGGGAGAATTGTAACATCCTAATTAAATTAATGACCAGATTAAAACTAAGATTAATGGTAAATTAGGATTAATTTTTAATTGAGAATTAATTTGAAATAAAAGAAAATTAATGCTGATGGAAGTAATTAGACATGACACATGATTTGATGGGGCTGCCATTTACACGTTTCCCACTCACTTTCCTCATTACCTTGAGTACATGCTCAGAGCTCTCAACCACTTCTCCATCCTCTCCAAATCCCCTCGAGACCTTTCCTCTTCTTCCACTTTTCTTCTTCTTCTTCTTCGTTCTTCTTCTTCGTTAGTTACGACTGTGGTGTTGTGGAGGACTCAAAGTTCCCCACTGTTGGTAAGGAGCGATCGTTCGAGTAGAAGAGAAACAACTCCCAGTCTTTCAAGCTATGTGTGGTGTTCGTCTGCATCTAAAGGTTGTTGAGCGAGCGAGTGATTGAGGAAGCGAAGGAGCAACGGAATCAGCGTTGGAAAACAGAGCACGGGTTAATACTAAAAATAGAGGAGCTTCTTGCGCCTTTTCAGAAGGTAGAGGGCGCTTTACATCTCAAATGTATAGTTATGGACGGATCCTGGGTGAAAGTACTGTATGTAGTGTTTATGGTTGTGAATATGTTAGTTGTGTGAATCATATGATGATAACTTTCGAATACCGGGTGTGTGTGTGTGTTAGCTGAGTCAAGTAAGGTTATATCCTTTCTCCGTCCATGAGATGTGTGTTAATAAACATGAGAATGCATGAAAATATACTGGATCTGTATTGGCCGAGTGCATGCGTTAAGAGGTTGTTATGATGAGTCCCGTGTGTGGTTAAACACTTAACAGCATGTGGTATATGTTATTGATGTTGCTAATGCCGAGTGTATATTATGGGACTGTTGGTTGATTCCTGTGTAGATTTTTATATTTGAAAGTATGAATACATGAGATGCATGTGATATGTGGTTTTACCGAGTGAAATGCCACTGTTGTGCTAATGAATATGTATGGAAGAATAATGAAAGACCTTGGGTTGGACCTAAGGCAATATCGAGTGAAACACTTGTGTACCAGCGTTGGACGCTTGGTGAAAGTCCTCGGGTTGGACTCGAGGCAGTGCCGAGTGCACTAAGCGTTGGACGCTTAAAGACCTTGGGTTGGACTCAAGGCAAGCTTACCAAGTTGGACTCGAGGCTGCCCGTAACACTTCCGTTGTCGCTTGGAGCGATTGTGTTACGTGTGAGGGCAAACGGTTTGGTACCAGTAAAACGGCCGGATCAGCTTGGAGCTGAGAGAAAGGCTTGGAGCCTATGTTGCAACATAAAAATTGATAAAAACCGATCAGATCCGACTGAAATTAATGTGTGCACATTTATATTGTTGATGAGATCAATGTGGTTATATGTGTATATATGGGGAATATCAATATGAGCAATATGGCTGTGTATTACTGATTAATATGGCTGTATGTTATCTGATTAAATTCCGACTGAATGATTGTGTGTGGATATATCAAATGACAGTGCATGTGATAGATTGATTGATGAGATAATGCTGTGTAGTGGAAAACTAGAGGATTTTCCGAGTCATTACTATCATTTTATATGTATAAGCTCACCCCTACTGTGGCCATATTTCAGTGGATGTTGCTCGAAATGTGGAATGATGGGAGAGCACCGATTGTTGGGAAGTGCATTGTACAAAGGAATTGTACATGTATATATATATATATATATATATATATATATATATATATTGTATAGATGGTTTTGTATAGCCTTGGCCAGCTCTTAGTTTAACATTCTATTTTTAATGTGTAGGATTTGAATTCTCTCGGCATTAAGAGTAGAACTAAACATATTTCAATATTTATATTTAATGCTATGTGTTTTTTTTCTTGTTCAGTGGATAATGATGTGGGGGAATGTCTAAGTTGTGTACATTTATTTCTACTAAGTGTATAATGCTTGTGTGATTCCGAGTAAGGGAGAGCTAAGGTAAATCCGAGTGAGATGAGATAGGAGACCCTATTCCGAATGAAGAAGGGTTGGGCTAATTCCGAGTGAATTATGCTCATTAAGGGACTATTTCCCTAGGCGGATCAATCAAAGGGTGTTTTGTGAGAAATCCCTTCAATAAGCTTATTCCGAGTGGATAAGGCCAGGATATCCCGAGTGAGTGAAGTCATGTAATTCTGAGTGAGAATTGACTTAAAAACGCCCGAGTAAGAACTTATTAGAATTTCCCGAGTGAAGAGATGCTAGAGTATTTTGAGTGAACAAAGCCTTAAAATCCTTAGGCGAGACTTGGCTTAATAAGAAATTCTCGGAGTGAAAAAGATTATATATGCTGAGTGAAAAATAGGTGAAACGTTTCCGATTGATACGAGACTGTGGAAAATATTTCGAGCGAGGAAAACTTATAGATTCCGAGTGAAATGGCCGAGGGAATAATTCCCGAGTGAACTTAGGTTCAGATTCCGAGTGACAAGGTTACCGAGTGTACTTAGGCTCCGATTCCGAGTAATGAGGATACCGAGTGGACTCGAGTTAGATTCCGAGTGGTCGAATTATCCAAGTGTCTTTTCCGCTTGGGCGAGTAAGGTCTCTCTCCAGTGATCATGGTTCGCTTAGGCGATTTCTTCCGCTGTCCCTTGATTGAACGATACGGAGTCTTGCTAACGTGATGGCTTCTGACCCGATTTTTCCTTTCTTGGGTCGGATTCCTGTTCTGATTTCCCCTGTTAACCGTTCGAAATTTTTGGCAAAATTTTCCCTCGTTTAGGATTTTATTTAATTTTGTTAGGATGTTTCACTAACATTTAATGTGTGATAATTATTGAAAATATAAGGATATATATATATATATATATGATATTACCTTGTGAATATGTGTATTCGGACATGTATTATGCTGAGAAGGAGTGAAGTGTCATGTGTGTGGTGTTATCCTGAATTTGAATGCAATGTAAACATGTATAAATCTCATCATAATGTATGACTTTAATTCATTTGGATTATGTATTTTTATGTTGATGTAGGTTTTGATAATGACACAACAAATGAAGGATCAAGATCAAACATATATATTTATGGATGAATTAATTATGTTTGATGATGGAAAATTGATGAAATGGTTCAAGGCATTTAAAGAAGCTTAAATTAGGTGAAAATGATCAACAAATGTGCCTAAGGATCAAAAGAACAAAGCCATATGCAAGTACATGTCAAAAGGATGAAAAATGCACAAGAAAATGGAGAATCAGCATGATGAATCGATTCATGCCCATCATTGAATCGATTCATGCGTGGTAACAGGCCCAGGATGTGCAAAACAAATGATTGAATCGATTCATCCTTGTTAAGAATCGATTCATGCGTGTTCAAAGTGCCCAGGATGTGTTTTTCATTGAATGAATCGATTCACTCCTTACTTGAATCGATTCACACGTTGTGATTTGCCCAGTAACATTAGTTTAATTGCTTGAATCGATTCTTGTAGCTGTCAGGGGCCAAAATGCACGCTGGAATCATATAAAAATTGAAGAGAAATATTCAGAATTCAAAGTGAGACATTGTTGGAAAATTCAAAGCAAGGCTTCACACTTTGTCCCTCTCCACATGCATGTGTTTTATTGGAAATGGAATTAATTTGAATTAAATCAAACATGCACATGCCATGTTCTTCTTGGAGACATTAAAAGCTCATTGGAATTGCAATGCCATTTTGAATGGAGACACACATGTTCCAAGTTCAAGCTCCCAAGGAATTTAATATTGCAACATGCCATGCCTCATGGAGCCTATAAATAGAGAAGAAGTTGAAGGCAAATGACACACCAAGCAATTGAAGCATTTCCATTTGCTTACTTCTTCCTCCTTGCTTCATTCTCTTCTACTCATTCTCTCTTGTTCTATATTGGCATATTCTCTTAGTGAGTTATTTAAGAGTTAGAGAGAAAGTAATTTGTGAGCTAAATTTGTATATCCTCTCTTCGAGAGTTATTTGATTGTAAACCAAACACTATATACACCAAGGTATTCACTCTAGGTTGAGTGGTCACAAAGGTTGGGGTTCAACCTTTGGGTATTGAGAGATTGTGAGATTGGGTGGGTTGCCCTTTGCTTGTGAGGATTGGGTTCTTGAGTGTGGGACACTAGGAGACAATTGCTCAAAGCTTGTAATCTCAAATTCTCAATAGTGGAAATCCTTCAAGTGGGTTGCTTGAAGGCGAGACGTACACCGGGGTGGTGGAACTCGTTATATCGGTTTGCAAATTCTTTCTTCCCTTAAACTCTTTATTATTGTGAACTTGATTTGCATGCCTAGAATATTTGATGGTTTGGTAATATTAAATCCTTGAATCAATTGACTTAAACATTGTTGGAATTAATTATTGAGGAAGAAAAATATTGGTGTTAACAAATTGGTAAAACTATCATGCTTAATTAATTTGTTAGAAGTTGTTCAAGTTATACCTATGTTGAAATTAATTATAGCATGTTAAGTGTTTCAAGAATTGCCTAAGCTAATAACTTGCCTTATTTATCAAAATCAATTCTTGAATATTGTACTTTTAACTTAAAGTATTTTACTATGAAATGTGCTTCATAATTATCATATCTTTTATCTTGCATCATTTGTGTACTACTAACCGTTTTGAAAGGGATTCCGCGCGAAAATTTGAAATACTCAATTCACCCCCCCTCTTGAGTATCGAGGCCTTGGCTAACAATTGGTATCAGAGCTTGACTCTTGGAAGATCAAGCTTAACCGCTTCAAGAGATCAAGATGGCCTCTACTTCTTATGATGCATTTCCACAAGGTGAAATAATAAATAGACCACCAATCTTCAATGGTAAAGACTTTGTTATTTGGAAAGAAAGGTTGAAAATCTTTATCCAAGCCTATGACCTCAAGGTATGGAATGCTATTCAATTTGGTCCTTTCATTCCTAAATACATTGTTGATAATATAGAATGCATGAAGCCCATGAACTTATGGACTAAGGAAGAAGAAAGAAAGGTACAATTTAATCTTAGAGCTAAAATTCTTATCACATTAGCATTAGAACCTAATGATGTTTCTAGAGTTATTACTTGTAACAATGCTAAAGAAATGTGGGAAACTCTTGAAACAATTTATGGAAATACTAATGATGATAAAGATGCAAGAATTAGTACTCTTTCTAGTCAAGATGAAGAATTCGAAAGAAGCATTGAAAAAGAGACCAACGAGAAGGAAGAAGAAATTGCATGCCTAATGACAAAGCACTCCCAAGATGATGAGGTATGCTCTTTAAATGCTTTTAGTGATGATAGTGATGATGAAATTGATAAAGATGAATTGCTAGAAGCTTTTAAAGAATTGCATGAAAAATTTGTCTTGTTATCAAAGAAATATGCATGCTCAAAACAAACCATTTTGAAGCTTGAAAATGAATTGCATAATGTGCACATTGAAAAGGAAACTCTTAGAATTCAAAATGATGAATTAGAAGCTTCAAATGTATCTCTTAGGACTTGTAATGGAAATGATGATTGTATGCTTATTGATAAATGTATGCTTCTTGAAAATGAGAATAAAGAATTAAAAGAAGCACTTAGTAAGCTTACAAGTAGTCAAAAGAATCTAAGTGCACCTCTTGAAGATCAAAAGCATACACTTGAAAGAAGAAAAATAGTTCATTACAAGAACCCTTGTGCATCCTACAAAGAAAAATCCAAATCCTCTCTTAGATGCACAAACCATGAAAGAAAAGAGAACTCATTGCCTAATTGTTTTAAAAGGAATCATATAGAACATAATAAGAACCATTACAATTCTACTATGACTTACTCTTTGGATGCAACATGTTTTTATTGTGGAATATATGGTCATATATCTTCTAATTGCTTTATAAAGAAATCCCGTCAAAAGTGTACAAGAAAGGTATGGATTCCAAAAACAAATTTGAAATCCTAAACTAACAAGAAAGGACCCAACTTTTAAAGGGTACCATAAAAACCTTAAACTTTGTAGGGATATTTCAATCGGCAATTTCTCATTGACGAATTATCAAGGAATCAAGATTCACAATCTTCACCTAAAAGAACAAGGGATGAAAAGGATAAGAACGTAAGGCTTTACACAACTACAAGGTACGATCGGATCCTTACTCTAGTTGGTCAAATATCATGTTGGCTATATGTTTGTATGCTTGATTATGTTGAAACATTTATGGACTTGATTGATAATTTATTGAGAATTTTTAGAAATGTCTAAATAATTTTGTAAATCCAAATTCCATACTTGTTCATAATGAATCTTTGTGATCTAACTTTGAGTTGATATGTGATTTTGAGCATAAATGGCATAAAACTTTGAGATAGATGAATGAATAAAAATAGAACCCCTTAAATTCTTAAGATTAATGATGTGAGTGCATGACTTTGATTTAAATGATTGGTATAAAGTTTGATGAATAATTGCTTGGATAATATGTTTGATTCTATGAAAAACTTAAGATATATTTATCCATGTATGTTAGAAAGGATTGAAACATCAAAGTGTTGAAATGTGATGCTTAGATTCAAAATGATGCATGAACTCTTGATGAATAAATTTGGATGATATATGATGTATGTATCCTTGATAATGTATAAACGCTTAATGATGCATGAATAAATATGAATTCTTGATGATGTATCATTTATTGAACAAGAAATATGTTAGTTAACTAGTGGTATCTAAGTGACAAACATCTTCCTTTAACAATGGTATCAATTGAATTAGTAAGAGGAAGAGATCATGAGGACATATTCTTGATTATATACTTGTCACTATGCTTTGATGATAAATACATATGTTGTATACAAGTGATATATTATTTTTCCTAACAAGCTAGTAACTTTTCATAACAAGTGGCATTGAACTTCATATTAAGAAAAATGTTATGACTAGTTGATTATGACAAATCTTAAAGTTACCTTAAGTTAGGACTATGTTATGCTTACATGTTTTACAAAGTTGACAATCTTAGGCAAAATTTTTCTATGCAATTATATGTTGGTTTTGATAATGCCTAAGGAGAAAGTATGTATGCTCTATGCCTAGACTTTAATTTCATGACTAGTAATATGACAATGCATGATTTTGAAGACATGTAAATGACAATGCATGATATGTGATAATACATGGTACATTAAGAGAAAATGCATTATAATACATGACATACACCATGCTTGAGCAAATTGGCATCTATCTTGAGTGACATATATGTTTGATGATGCATGATCTTGAATGTGAAAAGAAATTTGAATATATACATCATTGAGATTGAAAAGATTTTTAACAACATTATGATGTATGCTTGAATCTTGTGATAATATGCTTAAATGTTTATAATTGATATCAAGAACTTAAATTGGCAAATCTATCAAGTGATATCATACTAGCAACAAATGGCATGGACAATGAATAAGAAATAAATGGTGTTGATCAAGAAAAGAATGTTTGACATGAAAAGGGTCATGAGAAAAAGAATATAGATATATTGGCATGTGTTATAATATAAATGCATGAGTAAGCCAACAAGTTGTATTAATCATTCCACCATTACTATGATACCTACATTTGAGTGCACATTGTTGGAAAATTCGTCTATGGTTACCACTTTGATTGATAATTGACTAGTGAATTTTATATACATTTGGTATCTAACTCTTGAGTGGTATCTATTCATATTGTGACTTCTATTGGTTGAATAAGTGGTATCTATTGAAAAGAAGGTGATCATGTGCTTAAGAAATAAACAAATGGTATCAAACTTGCTAAATAGGCCAACATGAACAATTGGTATCAATTAGCTTAAGAATTACATCAATTAGCTTAACAAATGGTATTCAATTATATGTGTTTGGTGCTTAACTTGATTAAAGTTAATAACAATTGGTATTCAATTTCAATTGGTATTCAATTACATGAGTTAATAACAATTGGTATTAGACTTGATCAAATTGGTGTAATTGGCTTCATAACAATTAGTATCAAAATATTTGTGAAAGAGGGATAAAATATCAATTGGTATCTATTAAATGACTAAGGAGGAGATATTATCTTGCATGATACTTTATGATCTTCTAACAATTGGTATATCCTTCAAACAATTAGTATCTATTAAATGCATGACATGTATTCAACAATTGGTATCAAACTTCATCAAATTGATTTCACATGTTAATAAGTGGTATATGTTTTTTTTAAAAAAAAAGTGACATCAATTACAATAGTAAGGGGGAGCACACACATGAATGAATATCCATCATTTTACCTCTCTATGATTTTGATTATGGCACTTATGCTTACAATTTTATTCTCCTATATGCTTACTTGGAAAAATCCTTGTGTGTTTGACAATGCCAAAAAGGAGAAGATTATGTGCTTATTTGAAATGATATGTATGCTTATTTGGAAAGAATCATGTGACGCCTACCATACATGAAAGCAATATCAATTACATGATTGAAAATGAATTAGCAATCAATTATATGCTTACTTGATGAATGAATTATGTGAATGATTATTGACTCTACATGCATCAATTGGTATATATCCTTGATCATATTATGAGCTTTGTTTTGAAATCCTATTCATGAAATACTTACCTTAAATCTTTCTTATTCAATTACATGAGTTTATTGATGGCATAGAATATAATTAAGATAATGATCTTTTTGATGATGCCAAAGGGGGAGAGATTAGTGGAAAGATTAGTAAAAAGAATACAATGTCATTTATGCCAAAAAGAGGAGAATTACTATGACTAATGTTTTATCATAAGGAAAGTTTTTGATGATGCCAAAGGGGGAGAAGATTATAGGAAGATATATATACACCCTAAATGGAATAAAGTCTTTTACAAAGAGGGAGAGATATAAAGAGAGAAATATATAAGAAAGGGGGAGAAGATATACACTACCACTATGCTCTAAAAATTAGATGAACTATTTTGTGGTATCTATTGTATGATTGGTATCTATTGTATGATTAAGGGGGAAATGATTAAAGAGGAAAGAATATATATTAAGGGGGAGAGACCTTATTAAAGGGGAGAGACCTTTTATCCTTAATATTCTCTTCTTAACTTGTGCCTATGATTTCATCAACAATTGGTATCAAATTGTATGTGATAGGGCAAGTCTTTCTTGAAATATATTTGAATTGTTGTGATACTAACACCCCAAGAGACAAGCATTTGTTGTCATCATCAAAAAGGGGGAGAATGTATTTTTATGTTGATGTAGGTTTTGATAATGACACAACAAATGAAGGATCAAGATCAAACATATATATTTATGGATGAATTAATTATGTTTGATGATGGAAAATTGATGAAATGGTTCAAGGCATTTAAAGAAGCTTAAATTAGGTGAAAATGATCAACAAATGTGCCTAAGGATCAAAAGAACAAAGCCATATGCAAGTACATGTCAAAAGGATGAAAAATGCACAAGAAAATGGAGAATCAGCATGATGAATCGATTCATGCCCATCATTGAATCGATTCATGCGTGGTAACAGGCCCAGGATGTGCAAAACAAATGATTGAATCGATTCATCCTTGTTAAGAATCGATTCATGCGTGTTCAAAGTGCCCAGGATGTGTTTTTCATTGAATGAATCGATTCACTCCTTACTTGAATCGATTCACACGTTGTGATTTGCCCAGTAACATTAGTTTAATTGCTTGAATCGATTCTTGTAGCTGTCAGGGGCCAAAATGCACGCTGGAATCATATAAAAATTGAAGAGAAATATTCAGAATTCAAAGTGAGACATTGTTGGAAAATTCAAAGCAAGGCTTCACACTTTGTCCCTCTCCACATGCATGTGTTTTATTGGAAATGGAATTAATTTGAATTAAATCAAACATGCACATGCCATGTTCTTCTTGGAGACATTAAAAGCTCATTGGAATTGCAATGCCATTTTGAATGGAGACACACATGTTCCAAGTTCAAGCTCCCAAGGAATTTAATATTGCAACATGCCATGCCTCATGGAGCCTATAAATAGAGAAGAAGTTGAAGGCAAATGACACACCAAGCAATTGAAGCATTTCCATTTGCTTACTTCTTCCTCCTTGCTTCATTCTCTTCTACTCATTCTCTCTTGTTCTATATTGGCATATTCTCTTAGTGAGTTATTTAAGAGTTAGAGAGAAAGTAATTTGTGAGCTAAATTTGTATATCCTCTCTTCGAGAGTTATTTGATTGTAAACCAAACACTATATACACCAAGGTATTCACTCTAGGTTGAGTGGTCACAAAGGTTGGGGTTCAACCTTTGGGTATTGAGAGATTGTGAGATTGGGTGGGTTGCCCTTTGCTTGTGAGGATTGGGTTCTTGAGTGTGGGACACTAGGAGACAATTGCTCAAAGCTTGTAATCTCAAATTCTCAATAGTGGAAATCCTTCAAGTGGGTTGCTTGAAGGCGAGACGTACACCGGGGTGGTGGAACTCGTTATATCGGTTTGCAAATTCTTTCTTCCCTTAAACTCTTTATTATTGTGAACTTGATTTGCATGCCTAGAATATTTGATGGTTTGGTAATATTAAATCCTTGAATCAATTGACTTAAACATTGTTGGAATTAATTATTGAGGAAGAAAAATATTGGTGTTAACAAATTGGTAAAACTATCATGCTTAATTAATTTGTTAGAAGTTGTTCAAGTTATACCTATGTTGAAATTAATTATAGCATGTTAAGTGTTTCAAGAATTGCCTAAGCTAATAACTTGCCTTATTTATCAAAATCAATTCTTGAATATTGTACTTTTAACTTAAAGTATTTTACTATGAAATGTGCTTCATAATTATCATATCTTTTATCTTGCATCATTTGTGTACTACTAACCGTTTTGAAAGGGATTCCGCGCGAAAATTTGAAATACTCAATTCACCCCCCCTCTTGAGTATCGAGGCCTTGGCTAACAGATTATGTTACTCACCTCCCTGTTGCCATTTTTAAGGTTGATGTAGGTGCGATAAATCCCTACTCTTTTTGGAGGTCGAGTATTGGAGAAGGTAAATATGAAAGGAGATGTGGATGAGCCTTGGCCGACATATATGTATTCATTTTGTATAGTATACGATGTGTGTATGCTTATTTTGAAATTAATTTGACAACGGATGATTTTGGGAGGTCATGTAGGAAAATTAGACCGGATGCGTATGGCTAATTTTCATTAATGACCTTGAAAATGTATGAATGATATTATGATTATTTATGAAAATATATCCTGTGGTTAAACAAACTGATGAAGTGTCATTCATCCCCTCTTGGTAAATGTTTTAATCACTCTTGAAATCATCTTATCTTCCGCTTTTTCCCTTGTGACGGCCTCAAGTTTGGTCGTCCGAGGTGCACTCTAATACCGTCCTTATATCTTCATATATGAGATCGGTTATTCAATGATCCGGGGTAATTACTCAGTATTTTATATATTGAATTCCTTCTACTTTTAATTATTTTAAATTACAAAAAATTAACCCTGTTTTTGAAATCGAAACCGGGGTGTTACACGAGTCGCAACTCAAACTGAATTAAAAAACTAGTTAATCAACCAGAGCTGATACCAATGGAAGTGGTTGCATGCTAAGACCTAGAAATATAAGACCAAATATCGTTTTTGAGGGAGATTTTCGATCTCCTTTCATTCTCTTCTCATAATTGTGTTTGTAACCTAACTTACCCTAACAAATTTGAGCCATCTATTACTTCTAACTCAATTTACTCAATAATCAGTGTAGTAGCTGTGCTGAAACTCTTTATTTTTCCATTTCTACTCTACGATCGACATCTACCCTTTTTCCTCAATTTTGTTCGTTGTGTCATATTTGGTTCTGATTTGGGATTACATTGTCTTTGTTTTTGGTATTTGCGATTTGTAGTAAATGTTGTTGTAGAATTGTTACATAGAAGTTTAATTGACACAGGCAGGGGTGCCTACTAGGTTGAATCAATGGTGGGAAACCATTCCATTCCTCACTTCTGCAGTGGTGGTTGTCTGTGGAACATATACTTGGTTTGTCTTTTGGTTGGATATGATTCCTTTGATGAGGTTTGCTTCTCGCCGTCCACTGTTGTATCGTGGTTTCAAGGTATGTTTTTGTTCTTCAACTTGTATTACATGTTCCATGAATATTGTTAGTTCTGTGTAGTATGTTGGAAGCAGAGTGGCTAGAACCTGTTTATTTTGGGAGATGTGTTATCAGCTTGGGCATGTTATATTGCTATTAACTTGGCTTGTATTCTTTGCCACTTGCAGTTTACAGGATTTACACTGCCATTCTTTTCCATGGTTCGTTGCTTCATGTTGTCCTCAACATGATGGCATTAGTTCCCTTGGGATCTGAGCTGGAGAGGATAATGGGCTCAGTTCGTTTGCTATATGTCATTATTTTATTGGCCACCGGCAATGCCATATTCCATATTGTCATAACACTGCTAGTTGCACACAATCCTTTTCTTACTTATAATTTCGAATGTATGTTTGTGCACTTTTTGAAATATTGATCTTAAAAATAAGTGCGTTGAAGTTTTCAAAGAATTTTATCAAACTAAAACAAAGCATAGAAAAGTTACATAGATTTATTCCTTGGGTACCTGTAATATAAATGGGAAATTTGAGCCAAAAACTGTGGAGTAGATTGTTACAACCTACCAGGTATTTTTATTACCTCTTTTCTGATAATCATGTAAATGTTATGCTCTCACTGATCACCCTTCAGTTTTTACATTTGTGATGTAATAGATTCTTGTATAGATTTCTACTGACTTGAATTTGTCTCATTTTTTCAATAGGCTTCGGCATTGCTACTTTTTAATTCCTCAGACAGACTAAGTTATTGAGAAATAATGACTCAGTTAAACTTACATGATGACTAATGTTATTAAATTGCTCCAATCTTTGTCATGTGCCAAGTACAAGATTCTCAACAAGGAACCAAATACAAAAACAATATCATCCACTGATTATTTTGAATTTAATTCTAAATTTACTAACAAAATGAGGAGAATCAAGGTATAATTTTATTTCTAAAAAATGTTTGATCTTTACTCATTTTCTATTTAATCTGTCTTCTCAATTTCTATTCTATTTACTTGACTTTTGAGAGAAACTGACATATTTCATGCAGATGCCTCAATTATGCGTATTATGAAGAGTGGGAAAGTTTTGGGCTACCAACAGTTAGTTGGGTAGTGTGTTGAGCAGTTGAATCGCATGTTTAAGTTTTTAATTTGACCACTCTCCTAACATAATATTTTTCTTTTCCTCTTTGATTCCTTATTTATTTTCATGTGGTACATAATTTTCTAGCCTGATGTCAAGGCAATTGAAAAGCGGATTGAAGATTTGATTTCTCGAGACTACTTGGAAAGAGACAAAGACAATGCAAATCTGTTCAAATATTTGGCTTGATGTGTTAAAGAACTTGCAAATGAAGGGGTTACAGCAAAATCAAAACGAAAAGATCATGCTTGAACTTAGACAAAAAAGAAATGAGTTCTTCCAAAAAATATCCATGAAGGAGTTGTGAGTGTTTATTTTCTATTTGGCCTGCATATCCAAGTAGGAGTAGTACTGTAGATGTGCCCATTCTGGTAGATCATAATCAATTTTATAATCCAGCTCACGGGTACCTTCATCACCTCTTTTTTTTTTGTTTCTGATTGCTGTAATTCCTTCTTGCAACTTATTTGATGTCTATCTGTTATTACCCCCCGCCCCAAAAAAATGAACAAAAATATTATGAAACTCCAGTGAAATTATATTTTGATTATCAGCTTAGAAAGCATCAGGTGAATGGGTATGTCTTTTAAAATCTATAATTAATAAGAAGATATATACTATAATATTATAGAAAAGTATTAGAATAGTACATTATATATACATAAGTTTACACGTTGAATAAGTTTTAGACAGGTAAGCAAATAACTGTGTTTTATTATTTTAATATTTTTATAATGCATTTACTTATAATATCAGTAAGCAAGTAACCGTTTTTTATTATTTTAATATTTTTATAATGTATTTACCTATAATATTAGTAGTATCAGTAGGTAATCGTAAAAATAGAAAGCCTATTAATGGTAACATTGAACAAAAATTAAAACTAATGAACACTTTAATAAAAGAAAACTAACCATGGTTCAAAATAAGAATATTGCTTTAGAATATTCATCGTTCATTACGGTAAAAATGTAACTTCCACAAAGGTTTGGACCTCTTTATTATTGGGCCGTTTTTAATAATAATAAAATTATTTAAGATTAAAGAAATAATGAGAAATATGACATTGATTTATGATTTTACAAGCACAAGCAGCATGCATGGCGAAACATTAGTGGATCCTTTATAACATAATGAAAGGGTTTGTTAGAGGCACAGTGAAGCAAAGAAGGAAACAAAATTAATTAAAGAGCACCAGGTATAGTTAACTAGTTAGAGTAAATTTAAGATATCCTTAAACATGATATCAGAAACTAGGCATATTAATCGTGGTAGTCACCATTCAAAAACTGCATGTCGAGAAAAGAAGCCATAGTAGAGCACTTTATTGGGAGTACAAGTGAAGAAGGAGAACTAACTTTAGCAATTTGCATTTTTTACTTCCTGTAGCCCTTTGTCCATCCACTTAGTAGACTCATTCAGATAAACATTCTCTGCTTCTTTCATCTCAAACTTCTTCTTCACCCCAAGTTCCTGATTAAGGTCATGGTTTAAATGACAAATGTTGCTGCTGAGATGTTTAAAAAGTGCTTTTTGTTCGATTGCTTTCTCAGTGAGAAGACTCTCATAAACCAAATTGAGATTGCTTGATGCTAATACTTCTTGGAGGATTACATTGTTTTCATGTTTGGTTGCAGATATTGCATCTTTGAGTTCTGAAACACACCTAAGAAATGAATTTTTCTCCTCAAGCATGTTACTATTTTCTTCCTAAATTACTTGATTTTTTCTCTGTGAATCTATCAACTCCACATGCAGAACTGCCAACTTGGACTTTAATGTATTCTCTTTTTCTTCATTGGCCACTTCAGTTTTTAGTTGCCTGTTCATCTCTAGAAGTTCAACCTTCTCTTTGTGATATAGCTAAGAAATGATATATCAATATATCCAAGTTGATTTAACTGACTATTAATATATGATCTAACTAACTATTATATATCAATTTGTGAAATTATATACATATCAAGTATGAGGTTTTTTTCTATGTTTGCAATTTAATTTGATACATTGCTCTTGTTCCTCACTTTTTCTTTTGAAATCTTGCAATGATTGAGTTAGGATATGATGTTCAGAACTCCTTACCAACCTCAACCACACTAGTACCGTACCATTATTCCTTCCTTTCAGAACTATAGAATCTGGTCCTTTTTGGGACTCCTCGTGACCACTTAAACTGCTTGGTATCTCACTGTCGCCTCTCTCCTACACAACCAGATAATAATCATAATTCAAAGTTACACATAATTATTTTAATCTAAAAATATTCTTACTGATATATAGTATTAAATTAAATTCTTCATCATAAATTGTTATTATATAATTAGCAATATAAGTTTAATTTCCAAATGCTATTATGTGATTGTGTAGGTGGAGGCGGTTAAGCGTTCTTGCTCTGACCTCAACACCACTGTCTGTCTCAATAGAATGATCCAAGCTGAGAAGCCCAATCTTATTGTGTTCACAGGTATTAACAATTTTTTTTTATAGTTTTTATACCAATTTTCAATAAAAGATATGAAATAAAATTATTTTGAAAATTATGTTGAATTTATATCTGATTGAAAATTTACATAAAAAATGTCAGTTTTAAATTTCTTACATGTTGTGGAAACCAATTTTGAAGGCTTGATAATAAACCTGGCTGAAATAGCTAAAGTGGAATATATCAGCATTTTTTTTTCAATGGACACATATCTAGTGGCGGTGAGCGCCGCCGCTAAAATAAATTAAAAATAAATAAATTTTCTGGCGGTTCGAACTGTCGCTAATCTACTCTTTATGTAACAGGCATCTAAGGGCGGTTAGAGTATCCCAAAGGACCGCCGCTATATTGCCGACGATGGTTCCGGCGTTTACCAAGAACCGCCGTTAAATATGTCTCCAGTTTTACCACCGGTTTCAAACCGCCAGAAGTTCGCGGTTGGAACCGCCAGTAAACCTATTTTGTAAACGCCACTAAAAATCAAATTTCTTGTAGTGTGATATACATGAAATAAATATTTAAGTTATAGAGCACTAATTACTTGTAAAGATAAATAATGTAGAAAGGAATTAAAATTTGGATTTGAACTATGTAATGAAAAAAAGTAGAAAGATTTATAAATTAAATAGTAAATTTTAGTGGTTAAGTAATGTTGGACCAAGCTCATAATAATAGAATGGATTCTAGAACTCTAAGTAATAAATTGACCTCATAATGAAAATAAACTCTAGGTAACTAAAAGAATGCAATTAAGGAAATAAATCTGTGAATATAATTAGAAATAGAGGGAGTAAAGGAAAAGTACAAATTAGTAACTAGAAATTTAGAAAGAATATTACTAAATTGACAATTATACATAAGAATTAGTGACCCATTTAGTAACCAAGGAAATGAGTACCCGACTAATAAAACTTGATTTGGATTAATAAAAGAGAGTTGATAATAGAGACTTCTTAATAATGACTAAAGGATTCATAACTGGAAATTAGAAAATTTAATGGAAAAAAAGGAGTAATCACATATAATTAAATAAATAAAGAGATAAATAACCCGGTAGCATACGAAAACCCGATCAATTCGTAAGGTGACCTGACTAGATAAGAAGTGTGAACGTTCTAGTGATGAATTAATGCATAAGTTGGTGCTTTGAATTTAATATCAATGAGTATGTTGTTTGTACACGTTACATGGGTAAGCATTAGGAATATGTGTTGACTTAGATGATGTGATACTATTAAATGATTATTGATGTGATATCATTATGAATGTGTTGATTGAGTGGAGTATCCCATAAACATATTATGCTGATAGATGTGTGATGCATAGATAACTAGGTAAGAAAATTTGTAAATAAGATATATGGAAAATAGTATCGGTAGGGGTTCCAAAATGATTAAAATGTTAAAGTGTGTGAGACTCGGATCCGAGATGAATTGTGGGCGTTGTAGCGCAATGTACCCTGAATTGTCGAGAAAGTATGAAATCTCATTTCATTCCAAAGTGTCGGGTAAGATTACTAAAATATAGAAAAAAGAAAATTTGATTATATCAGAAAAAGAAAAAGAAACTCGACACTAGGAATGGAAGGGAGTCATTTAGGGGACCCTGCTAAGGACCAACGAATGGTAAATGAATTGTTGAATTGTGCATCATACATGGAGGATAAGGGTGATGGACGAGAAACTCCCTAGAGTATAACAGTGAGGGGTAGACGTCTACGTCCAGATCCCTTAAGGGCGGTCTTGGGAGTATATTGGGGAGGACCTCTAATGACTCAGATTCACACGCAAGACCAGACAGCCCATGATAACTTTGATGTACTTCGACTCTAGACGAGGGTTTCTATAGCCATGGAGTGCACGTCTGACTTGTTTTGGATCCATGATTGATTATAGGACCGCGTGTCCGTACCCTTTTGGGAAACAGACAAGGAGAGCTCCATTCGCTCTAGTGGACAGGAAGGATAAGAAGGATTGGTATTGATTGAGATTGAGGATGAGGAGATGGGCCTACATGCATCATGATGACTAATGAAGAAAATTGAAATGACAAAATGGACTTATGCATTACATCATTATACTGAGATTGTGTTGTGTGTTGATTATATAGATGTTAGTAACCCTGAGAAGATAATGGGAAATTGGAATGGTTAGGAGACCAAGAGTGGTGAGATGACTTAGAAAGTAACTTAGGGACCCCAAAGAGAGTGGGTAGGAATCGATTTTGGATGATTGTGTTATGTGGGGCGGGTGCCAGTGATGACATTCCCCAATTGTTGTGGAGGTGGTGACTTACCCTTACAACTATTTTCAAACCTCCAGTCAAGCATGCATATTAAATAAGGAGTGCTCCAAATAGAAGAGATACCAGCCACACCAAGGGCCAGTAGAAACAGACTTCCAGAGAAGACCGACACCCGAGTGTGTACTTGGGCTGGAGAATGATGATGAGGATGAGGATCCATAAGAGTTCTCTTTTGATACACCAACAAGTTCGATGGTTGTGGACCCAGTCGACCTCCCAGCCCTTCCACAATAGCTCCCACTAACAGAGCCCTTAGCCATGCATGAGCAGGGTGGACCAGTGGAATTCCCAGTACGACCAGGAGTATTAGTGATAACACCGATGGAGTGGTACCTCGTGAGACGTCAGTGGGATTATCCCCAGGGCTTCCTTCGATATATTTTTAGGAGTTATATGTACAAAGATACTGAGGATTACATGGATATGTCTAAAGAGGCTCAAAGACCCTTTAATGTAGGAGGACCTTGAAGGGAGATCTTCCTTGGGTTGGATCTAGGATCGTTTCTCCTTTTCCTTAGCCTTCAAAGAACCTTGACCTGAAACTCCAAAGCTTGGCCAAAAACTTCAAATGACAAAGACTCAAAACCGAATGGAAACAAAGGAAAATAAAAGAAAAAGATGAAAAGGAAAGGGTTAAAAGTGGAAGGAGATGGTTAAGGGAAAGGGAAGAAGGAATTTGGAGGCTACTCCCTAGGAGGGAGATAACTCCAACTCGCCACCAAAGGAGGGAGAGGACCCCTTGGATAAGAGCTTGCTAAAGTCTCTTTAGCCTAGAGAGAAAGAGGAGAATCTCTAACTAGAATTTCACACAAAGTGTTTGTATTTCTCAAAATGAATCTTATGAGCATTTTACAAGAGGAAACACCTTTATATAGCCACATGAGGAATTCGGCCAAGGTGCTTATAATGGGCCTCCATGATTGATCCTAGGCCCATTCAAGGAAAAAGAGAAAGAGATGGCCTATACATGGACCAAATGAGAGTACATGGCCTAATAGTGACCAAATTGACCTGGTAAGGTCCAAATAAAACCTAAATCACTAGAAAATCTATTTATGAACTATATTACATGATGAGTACAAATAGATCCTCAAAGTGTCTTTATTAGGCTTGGGCCCACTAAGCAAAGTAAGGAAGGAAGATAGGGCTTTGTGGATGGTCTCTTTGCCCTTCTTGGACTTAGCCCTTGTTAATGGACCTATGTAAGCCTCTAATCCTTTATCCAAAGTTGTGTGAGGATTCTCTCATGTTGTGTCCTCGTTATGCTCCCCTTCCTTGAAAGGATTTATCCTTAAATTTGAAGCATCATCCTCTTCATCTATGTCAAAGGGAGACAAGTTAGACACATTAAAAGTAACACTCACACCATATTCACCAGACAAATGAAGGACATAGGTATTATTTCCTATCTTTTTAAGAATTTGAAAAGGACCATCACCCCTTGGGTCGAGTTTGGATTTTCTCAAATTTGGAAACCTTTCTTTTCTAAGATGTAACCAAACCCAATCTCTAACCTCAAAGGTAACTTCCTTTATTTTCTTATTGGCACAATGAGTATAGTGTTCATTCTTAGCTTGAATTTGGTTTTTAACCTTCTCATGAAAATCTTTTACAAATTCGGCCTTTGCCTCTCCATCCAAGTGAAGGACAAAATCAGAAACATCAATAGGCAATAGGTCCAAAGGAGTGAGAGGGTTAAAACCATAAACAACTTCAAAAGGACTATGCTTAGTTGTGGAGTGTTGTACCCTATTATAAGCAAATTCAATGTATGGCAAACACTCATCCCAAGATTTAACATTTTTATTTACTAAGACCCTAAGTAATTGAGAAAGGGTCTTATTCACTACCTCTGTTTAGCCATTCGTTTGAGGATGACAAGTGGTAGAAAATAGAAGCTTCGTTCCTAGCCTTGACCAAAGTGTTTTCCAAAAATGGCTTAGGAATTTAGTGTCCCTGTCAGAAATGATAGTTTTAGGAACACCATGAAGTCTCACAATTTCTTTGAAAAATAGTTTAGCAATATGACTAGCATCATCCACTTTGTGACAAGGAATGAAGTGAACCATCTTACTAAACCTATCTACCACAATAAAGATAGAGTCCATGCCCCTTTGGGTCCTAAGTAAGCCTAACACAAAATCCATAGAAATATCAATCCAAGGAGAAGTAGGTGTAGGCAAAGGAGTATAAAGACCATTAGGTGATATTTTAGATTTAGCTTTTCTACAAACTATACACCTAGCACATAGTCTTTGCACATCTTTTTTCATTCTAGGCCAATAGAAGTGTTCATTTAATATGGAAAAGTTTTATCCCTTCCAAAATGACCCATTAAGTCACCTTCATGGCTTTCTCTAAGCAATAAGTCTCTCAAAGAACTCCCAGGAATGCAAATTTTATTGGCCCTAAAGAGGTAACCATCTAGAATGTAGAATCCTTCTTGAGATGTGGTGTTTGAAGATGAATTGTAGATTTTAGAAAAATCAAGATCTCCTTGATACAAATTCCTAATCTCATCAAGTCCAATGATGTTTGATCCAAGAAAGGCAAGCAAAGAGTGCCTTCTAGATAAAGCATCAGCCACAGTATTTGATTTTCCATTTTTATACTTGATGACACAGAGAAATTGTTCTAAAAACTCAACCTATTTTGCATGTCTTTTATTTAACTTATGTTGCCCTTTTATGAATTTAAGTGATTGATGATCACTATGAATGACAAATTCTTTTGGGATCAAGTAATGTTCCCAAGTTTTGAGGGCTCTAACAAATGCATAAAATTCTTTATCATATGTGGGATAATTGAGGGCAGCCCCATTGAGTTTTTCACTAAAAAATGCAATAGGGTGGCCTTCTTGCAATAAAACAGCTCCTATCCCCACATTGGAAGCTGATAGGGCCCACAAGCGCACGTGTTATGTCGCGTAATATAAAAGATTATCGTTCTCCACAGGGACTGTGTTCAAAGTACCAGCATATTGAAATTTAATTATCCACACAATTGATTTTTAATGTTTTTGTAAAATAAAGCACAAATTAAAAATAAATTTAGAAACAAAATTTACTTGACACTTAAAAATCAGAGTTGAGAGTATCTTGGGATTTCAGGAAATCAAGACTCTATTTTATGTTAATGAATTTTAACTTTTCATAAATAAGAATCAAATTAAGTTTTCCAAGACGGATTTTCCTTAAGCTAAATAATATGTTCCTCTCGGAATCCTATTAATGTACCTAACCTATGGAAAGCACTGCTTAATCCTTAGAAAAGGCCCATTATTGTTTTGTGAAAATCCCTTATTTATTCCCCAAAAGATTTTGATTACTTTCACGGTTTTACCGAGGTCACAAAAAGTATTTCAAAACCTTAGGCTTAATTCAAAAACTTTCCAGTAACAATAAATCTCTCGATTCTATTAATTACTTAAACTTACTAATATACCCGCAAGTATACAGTTTTATCACTTAGGTTCTTGTTAGGAATCACTAAGAGCATTGAGCATTTTTTGAACTAAATGGAAAACAAAAATTTATTTAATTCAAAGTCAAAATAACATTATCACAAAATATTATCACACCCCCTTCATCCCAAGATAATTAATTTAGTTACTCATGGAATAATTCAAATTCATATACATGATGGAAAAATAAAACATACAAGACATGATAAAAATAAAGACTTACGGGTTTCTCCAAAAGCTCAGAATAATTTTACCACTGTATTTCCTTGTTGCAATATTCCTCCACCAATTACAAATTGGAACGCTCACTTTTACAATCCTCACAACTCTTACAAAACAGAAAGAAAAAGAAAAGAAAAAGAAAATAAAAAAAAAGAAACGGGACAGAGAGGAAAACAAATGAAAAGAAAATGAAAGAGAAAGAAAACGAAAGAAAGGAATAAAGCCGATGAAGAATGGGATAAAAAGCGATCTGTAATGGCTTCAGACCTCCCCCCTATTTATAGAAATCTGGGCGTCAATAGTCATGGGGAATGGCGGCTAGTGGGACTTCTCTTTTGTCTTCTTGTCAGCCGCCCCACGAGATCAACAAATCAACTTGGAAACAGCCTGGACCTCGACAACTATAGGGAATGACGACTAGTAGGAATTCTTTATTATTTCCCTTTTGTTTTGTTGTCAGCCGCCCCCACATAATTCAAGGATCCACTTGGATAGTGGGAATCCAAGTCAGCATGGGCAATCGGTGGGAATATGGAATCGACGTTCTCCTTATCACTCAGATTAGTGCCTCAGCCAGTATCCATCCGCAGTGGGAATTAATCCAAGCAGAACAGGTGCATTTTATGCATAAAAGACCGAGTGAAAGCTTGAATTCACCGATTATTGACTCGGAAATTTCTTTTCGAGGAGCATTCATCAGGACCTTTGTTCATTCAGAATTGCTTCACTCGGTGTTGCTTTGTCCGAAAATGTCACTGCTTGAAGCATTCATTTGGAATTGCTTCAAACAGAAATAAGTTCCGAGCAAAGCACCTCCGATTGCTTCACTGATTGAAACATTTATTCGGAATTGCTTCAAACAGAAATAAGTTCCGAGCAAAGCACCTCCGATTGCTTCACTGATTGAAACATTCATTCAGAATTGTTTCAAAAGTGACTCACTCGGAGATCATTTACTCGGAGGTACTTCTGCTTGAAGCACTCGTTCAGACCCTCTTCTTTCACATGTGACTCACTCAGGATCGAGAAGTCTTCATTCAAATGATTCAATCGGCACCTCCAAAATGTTTCACTCGGCTATGTCTCTGGAATTGAACCACTCGGACACATTCACTCAGAAGTCGGACTTGCTTTTCACTCAGAATGGCCTCAATCGTCAATCAACCCATTCGGTTGTATTCACTTGGGAGTCGGCCTTGCTTTTTACTCAGAAATTTGGAACTTGAGAGAATTCTTGCCGATAGAAGCTCCTTCCAGGTCAGATCTTTGCTTTGCTCGGAAATACATCTCTCGGCCCAAACCACTTGGAAATGCCTTCCTTGGAGACATCTCACTCGGGGTTAGTTTGAAACTTGAGAGAGTCTGCCCGAAAGAGACTCATTCCTGGTCAGACCTTTTCCTTGCTTGAAATGCCATCTTTTCCGAAACACACCACTCGGAAAGGCCTTGCCTGACAAGTGTTCTTCCAAAGTTCAGAGTTTTTTCATTCAGAATCAACTCACTCGGGAAACCTCCACTCGGAAACAATTTTGCCCAGAAAAAGCACTTGTCTCCAAATCAGACTCGCTTCAATCAGTAATCCTTCACTCGGACGTATATCTTTGGGCGGTATTTATTTAAAGCCAGTCCCTTTTTCACTCAGAGTGGCTGCAGTCGGGAATCTTCCACTCGGATTTAACTCGAACCGGGAAGTATTCCTTCAAGGTCAGCTATTTTTCACTCAGAATGGCTTTGATTGGGAATCTTCCACTCGGATTTACCTCCAACCGGGAAATATTCACTCAAAGTCAGCCATTTTTCATTTGGAGGCACCTCCTTCAGGAATCTTCCACTCGGAAACACCCTACCCGGAGATAATCCACTCGGCAAAGCTTCACTCGGAGACTCCCTACTCGGAAATGATCATTCTGAGTCATACTACTCGGAAATGATCATTCCGAGTCGGAATTCAGTCTTCTCAGAATTCTTTCCACTTGGGCTGAGCCCATTTTCATGCTTTTGTTGTTCTTTTTTCACCTGGGCTTGTTCTTCTTGTTTCTTTATTATTTGATGGTCGTTTTTCTCTTGTTATTGACCCTTGGATTATCTTTGTACTTGTTCCTTAATTTTATTAATTTCTGCAAAATAAAATACCCAAGTAGAATATAGTGGAAAGAAAGCGAAAATCACAAAAATTAAGGAAATACAGTGCATAATGATTAAAATCCTAAGCAAACTAAATCTAATTTATTGTGTTTTAAAACACTTATCAAAATACCCCAAACCAAAACATTGCTTGTCCTCAAGCAATTACCATATTCACATGATAAGATACAGAAAACACTAAGCTCAGCAAACTAAGGAATCCAAAATAGAGAAAAAGATTCATTCAAATGCCAATATTAATTTTCTTATGTGAATCAATTTTCATTATCAAGACAGAGGATACTCTTCTCTCAATTTTTGTAACATCCTGATTTTAACAATGTACCGGGTGAAAGAAAGCCATTAAAATAATAATTCAGAAGTGGAAATTGTTCACTAATTACCCTTAACTTAATTAATCAAAAGGTGTGCTGATTGAAAAGGTGATTAGCTTTAGTGGATGATGATGGGACTGGGTGACGTGAGCAGACTGCTCCTCACGTTTTCCCACCCCACCATTCCTTTTCCTCATACATACGTTTATAATTGGTTGATGGCTTTCCTTGCCATTCATTATTCAGAATTTCCCTGCGAGTTCTTATTCTTCTTCCTCCTTCTCTTTCTCTCTTGTTTTCCTTCTTCTCTTTTCCTTCTCTGCTCTCTGTTTCCACTCCCTGTTTCGGAGGCCACGTTGACAGTGCTGCAGAGGAGTCAAAGCTCCCTTATACGAGTAAAGGACGAGCGTCAAAGTAGAAGCAGAAGCAGCCCTGCACCACTCATGGAAGGCAGCAGTGTTCTAGTGAAGGTTAAACGAGTGAAAGTGTTGAGTGAAGCAGCGAGGAAAAAGGACCAGCGCCCAAGCAGAAGAGTCTCTCGGAGTCTCATAGTTGGTAGGGGGAGTACCTTACATGTTAAATGCATGGGTTATGAACGGGTTTTGGGTGTTGATAATTGTGGTTCTGCATTTTGTTTGTATGATGTGCCTGCATGTGGAGTACTCGAGTGTAGGATAAGTGAGAGTGAATGTTGCATGTTATCATTGCCCTTAAAGATGCATGCATTGATTAAGTCTTGACACTATTGTATACCGATTGCATCTTATGTTGTGTTGATTAGAATACTTATTTGAATCTGTTGATCCTTATATGGATACATGCGTTGATTAAGTCCTGATACTGTTGTATACCGAGTGCATGTGATGCTTGAGTTGATGAGAATACTTATAGAATCTTGATATTGATTGACACCGATTGCATTGGACCTTTATGTTGCTGTATCCACCTAATGGAGCTATGATGATGATTGCATGGAAGTATGTGTGTGTTAGATTAATATGTGGAGTTCTGAAAATGGGTATTACCGACTGCATGTGAAGTATATATGGCTGAGTGAAAGATCGTGTGCATGAACTCTATGTTGTGTGATGAATCCATGTGTGGCGCATGGGATGCGTTGTGCTGGGAGCACGTAGTGTGGGACACTACCATCGGTTATAAAGCGTGGGACGCTGTAAAATCCTTGAGTGGGACTCAAGGTAGCCCTTGAGTGGGACTCGGGCCATCTGTGAACACCTCCGTTGGCGCTGAGAGCGTTGGTGTCACCTGTGGGCAAACGGTTGGGTACCTGTAAAACGGCCAAGTAGCTGGGAGCTGACATGATAGCTGAGAGCTATGTACAAAAGGCTGAGAGCCTACGTTGCAACGTCAGAACCGATTACACACGAATGCAGAACCGAGTGAATAATCTATGTATATTAACTGCCGATATTGCTGGAATTGATTATGCATAAGATGATAAATGTATATATATATATATATATATATCCGTGTGCATATGCTGTTGATGCTGATTGAAACCTGTTCTATGAATGTATGTTATGTTGTTGAAGAGTTACGTATATATATATATAGCCGAATGAGAATTGTGGGTTCTGACTGATAAATGTTCAAAAGATGCATTCTGATTCATGGGCCTTAACATCATGTCACTAATTATTGTATGTTAATGTTATTGAGTTGATGTGTGTAAGGGGGCGAGTGACAACTTGTTGATTCCGATCGGTAAGGATCTTGTGTGTGTGTCCTGGTTGATTAGTAATACTCTGACCATAATCATTGCCACGTGTGATTGTGTGTGCATATATATATAGTTGTATAAATGTGAAACAACCTGAGTCAGTATCTATCATTTAAAATTTAAGATACTCACCCCAGCTGTGACAATTTTTCAGTGAACATCTCTCATAAAAAGGATTGGAGGAGGAGCTGAAATGCCGGGTGAAGTGCTGATGCACTATGGAAATTTTATGACTGTACATGTGCTGTATATAATGTTTTGGGTTATGCCTTGGCCGGCTCGTGTTTTGCTGTTAGTCTTTTATACAGAGTTGATCCCCTTAGAATGGGAATATGACAATGTGGTTGTAAATCCGTGATATGCACTTCTATATACGTATATATATGCCTATGTTTATGCTATGTTGCATGTCTATCTTATACTGTGTAATACCTGGGTAATCTATACATATATATATGTGTGCGTTCATATTCCCGAGTGTGTAGGAAATGATATAACTTATCATGAAGAAGCCAATCTATGGCCTAGAGGGTGAGTTTGTGACTCTGTCACCGAGTGGGGGAGGTTCAGACGCTCCAAGTGAGTGAAATCAGATAGCTCCGAGTAGGAATTGACATAGAAGACTGCCCCTAACGATGAGTTGTTAGGATCGAAGTTGAGAGCCTAAATATACGTTCCGAGTGGTTATTACTAGGATTCCTCCCGAGCGTAGGATAATCAACGAACCCCGAGTGAGAATCCGCCGAGTGAAGGTTTTCCCGACAGGAGAGTGACACCTTAGACTCTAGGGGACCCCACGGTAGTAAACTGTTAGTGACAAAGGAATCTGAGTGAGTCTTAACTTAGTAGAACATCTAGAGTAGGAAGATTATGGTCACCGAGTGAAAACTAAGTGAAATACCCGAGTGGCAAAAGGACGTGAAGGTTATTCTGAGTAAGGAGTCCTCCTAGATTCCGAGTGAGTGATAGTGGGGACCACTTCCGTATTATTCGTGTATATGTTCTGATTGATGAAACCATAGAATAAGTTGCATTGTCTGAATGGGACTAGTAGGTGCAAGAGTTAAGTCCGAGTGGACTGAGGTTGGATCCTTCCGAGTGAATCAGGCGCTGGAACCCCAGTGCGGAAATGCCAAGTGAAATGAACGAATACCGAGTGAAGCTTTCGCTTGAGCGCGTGCGCGTTGCTATGTGACCTGCCTACACGATTTCCCCTTCTTCCGCTGTTAGTTTCTTGAATTTCTTTTGTTCTCTTGTTCTTCTTCTCCTCTCATTCTTATACCGTGGTATTCTGGTTTTAATTTTGAAAAATTTCCTCTGTTTTTCTTGCCTATGATTTGTTTAAATTAGGGTGTTACATTTTAGTATCAGAGCAGACTGAAAGGTCCAAGGCCAAGGTATGCTTGCCGAGTGTGAGCGGTTGTGTGCTTTCTGACTGAGTGGTCATCATGATTTAACCTGATCGATATTGACTTGTGGATAGGAGGTTGTTTCCCTCCTGGTCCGATTGATTGAGTAGCATATAGAAATAGTATGATGTGCTAAGTTACTGAACGTTAGGCTAAAATCCGATCGGTATTAGGTGGCTTGGTATACTTATCCTTGAAGGGGTGTTAATTTCAGGATAAGGGATGACGCATCGCCAAAGCATGGAGGCTATAGCCACGGCATTCCAACGTTTTGCAGACGTGTTTGAGAGGCAGGGCCAGCCTTGAGCTGAGGAGGGCCAAGTGCTGGACCGCTTCCTGAAGAGGAAGCCGAGTGAATTTCTAGGAGGACGGAACCCTGAGACAGCTTTTAAATGGACTCAGGAGCTGGAGCAGATTTTTGGGGGTCTTCGCTGTACCGAGGCCCAGAAAGTAGAATGTGCAGTATACATGCTGCGTGACGAGGCGGAAAACTGGTGGAAGATAGCCAGAAACCGATTCCCTGACGATGATAATCAGCTGACCTGGAACGATTTCAAGACATGCTTCTTAGAGAAGTACTTCCCCGACACAGTAAGGAGTCGGAAGGAGTTGGAGTTTATGGAATTGAAACAAGGCTCCATGACCGTGGAAGAGTATGCGACCAGATTCGAAGAGTTGTGCCTATTCTACCCACCTTTCCAACAACCAGGGACGGAGAGCTCCAAGTGCCTTAAATTTGAGAATGGATTAAGATCTGATATTAAGAGAGCCTGTAGATACCAAGAGATACGGAGTTTTCCTGCATTGGTGAATAAGTGTAGGATATTCGAGGAGGATGATAAGGCCCATTCGGGCCAAAGCAGCAGAGCCAACCATTCCTTGAGGCCCCAGCAATCCCGCTTCAAGAGGCTGAGTAACGTTGGCAGAAACTGATCCTTTTCCAGAATTGGGGGTCGGAACCAGCATGAAAGACGACCAGCTGTGGGAGACGAAAAGTGTTTCAAGTGTGGAGGAAATCATTATGCCCGAGACTGCAACAACGATGGTGAAGTGGTGTGCTTTCATTGTAATCAAAGGGGACACATTCACCCCGATTGCCCCCAACTCCGTCAAGCAAACACCAGTGTACGTCAAGGAGGTTTCCAAGAAAGAAATCGAATGAATGATAACCAAAGACCGGGTGGCAGAGGCAACCGAGCCAGAGGAAACATGATGCTTGCTCCAAATGGCCGAGAGAGGAATACCGACCAACCAGCAGCGGGAAGAGTCTACACCATCAACGCGGAGGATGTTGCACAGGCGAATGACTTGGTACAATGTAAGTGCTCACTCGGTAGATATATGCTTAATGTTGTTTTTGATTCGGGAGCCACCCATTTTTTTATAGCTGATGAGTGTGTAAAGCAATTAAAGTTACCGACTGTGTTTATGGATCGGACTTTGGAAGTAGCCAATCCGACTGGCGCTAAGGTGTTGACATCATCAATGTGCAAGGATGTAACATTTGTGTTGTGTGATCGAAGTTTCACTTTTGATTTGGTGTGCATACCCTTAAAGGACCTTGACATTATGCTCGGAATAGATTGGCTTTCAGCCAACAAGGTGCTAGTGGATTGTAGAAACCGAAGGATAATCTTCCCGAGGCAGCACAATGAAGGCGACACAGCATAAGGTATGACTCAACTATTTATGATGCTTTGTCTAACCGAGGGTGAGAGTAAAGCCCGGGTGAACGAAATTCCAATTGTCTGTGAATTCCCAGAGGTAATTTCTGAAGACGTACCGAGTGTCCCTCCCGATAAAGAAGTCGAATTCTCTATAGACCTGATCCCTGGAGCCGAGCCAGTCTCCATTGCACCATATAGAATATCCCCAACTGAATTGGCCGAGCTGAAGAAGCAAATAGATGAGTTACTCGGAAAACAATTCATTAGACCGAGCGTATCACCATGGGGCGCACCCGTGCTGCTTGTTAAGAAGAAGGATGGCAGCATGAGACTTTGTATAGATTACCGACAGCTAAACAAACTCACGATTAAGAACTGATACCCATTGCCCCGAATTGATGACTTGATTGACCAACTGCGTGGAGCCTCAGTCTTCTCAAAAATTGACCTGTGATCGGGATACCACCAAATCCGAGTAAAGGACTCAGATATCCCAAAGACTGCCTTTAGGACTCGATATGGTCACTACGAGTATGTAGTGATGCCATTCGGTGTAACAAACACTCCTGCCGTCTTCATGAATTACATGAACAACATATTCCACCCATATTTAGACCGATTCGTAGTTGTTTTCATTGATGACATCCTAGTCTATTCTAAGACTTCTGAGGAGCATGAAGAACATCTCCGGGCGGTACTCCAAGTGTTAAGGGAGAAGCAGTTGTTTGCAAAGCTTTCAAAGTGTGATTACTGGATGAATAAAATCCATTTCCTCAGATATGTGATTTCCGAGGAAGGTGTCTCGGTGGACCCTTCGAAGGTGGCGGCTATAATGGCATGGGAGAGACCCAATTCGGTATCGGAGATAAGGAGCTTTATGGGCCTGGCAGGTTATTATAGAAGATTCATTGAAGGTTTTTCTAAGTTGGCCTTGCCACTGACTAAATTGACTCGGAAAAACATTCCCTTCGTATGGAGTCCCGAGTGCGAGAACAGCTTCCGAGAGCTGAAGGACAAGTTGACGACTGCTCCACTACTGGCATTACCTGACTTGCAAGAGAGCTTCGTGGTTTATTATGATGCATCAGGATTCGGATTAGGATGCGTGCTAATGCAGAAAGACCAAGTGATAGCGTATGCCTCTCGACAATTGAGACCTCACGAGCAGCATTATCTGACCCACGACTTGGAATTGGCAGCTGTGGTGTTCGCATTAAAAATCTGGAGGCATTACTTGTTCGGGTCCAGATTTGAAGTATACAGTGATCACAAGAGCCTCAAATACTTATTCGACCAAAAGGAACTGAACATGAGACAAAGGAGATGGATGGAATTTTTAAAAGATTATGATTTTGAGCTAAAGTACCATCCGGGTAAGGCAAACGTTGTTGCCGACGCATTGAGTCGTAAGTCCCTTCATGTAGCAGTGATGATGGTGAAGGAGGTGGAGTTATTGGAACAGTTCTGAGACATAAACTTACATGTTGACATCCCCTCCTCTCGGAAAATGACGATCGGTACACTGAGGATTACCAATGAATTCCTAAAATCCGTGTACGAGCAACAGCAGTCAGATTCCTACTTGTCTGAGATGAAGGAGACTCAGGCCAAAGGCAAGGATTTGTCCTTGACCGAGGGATCAGATGGAATCTTCCGAGTAAGAAATAGAATATACGCGCCAGGTGGGGGAGAATTGAGAAGAATGGTGCTTGATGAAGCTCACAAGAGCTTGCTAAGTATCCACCCGGGTGCCATAAAGATGTACCATGACCTGAGAACCCAGTTCTGGTGGCCCGGATTAAAGAGGAACGTGGCAGAATATGTGGCTCGGTGCATCACCTGTCAGAAGTCAAAAGTTGAGCACCAGAAGCCGTATGGTGCATTGCAACCCCTGGAGATTCCCATGTGGAAATGGGACTCAATTGCCATGGACTTTGTCATGGGATTGCCCAAAAACCGAGCGGGCATGATGCGATATGGGTCATTGTTGACCGACTAACGAAGAGTGCACACTTCCTACCTGTGAACATGAAGTACCCGATACATAGGTTAGCTCAGATTTATATTCGCGAAATTATCTGACTGCATGGTATACTAACTTCTATCGTATCGGATAGGGATCCTAGGTTTACGTCCCGGTTTTGGACCAGCCTGCACCAAGAAATGGGCACAAAACTTTGGCTTAGCTCCGCTTACCACCCCCAATCTGATGGACAATCCGAGCGGACAATCCAGAGCTTAGAGGACTTGCTAAGGGCGTGTGTACTAGAGCACGGTGGGGATTGGGAGCAATACCTTCCCTTGGTTGAGTTTACGTACAATAACAGCCATCACAATAGTATTGGTATGGCACCCTACGAAGCACTGTATGGTCGAAGATGCCGAACCCCGCTTTGCTGGTCGGAATCGGGTGAGAGTCTGCTGTTGGGGCTAGAGGTTGTGAAACAAACTTCAGAACAGATCCGAGTGATAAGAGAAAAGATGAAGGCGTCTCAAGATAGGCAGAAGAGCTACCATGACAAACGCACCAGACCATTGGAATTTTCAGTCGGAGACATGGTATTTTTAAGGACTTCACCGAGTAAAGGAGTCGGGCGAGTCTTGAAGAGTGGAAAGTTAAGCCCTCGATACATTGGGCCTTATGAGGTGTCAGAACGAGTCGGCTCCATGGCATACCGAATAGCATTCCCGACTCACTTGTCTCGATTGCATGACGTGTTTCATGTGTCTCAACTAAGGAAGTACCTGCCAGATTCTACTCACACAATGCCTGATGATGAAGTGGAAATCAGGGAAGACCTGACCACTGTAACTATACCGACTAGGATTGTGGACCGATCGGTAAAGCGATTAAGGAGTAAGAATGTGCAACTGGTTAAAGTGGAATGGCAGCAGGACGGGTATACTTCTTACACCTGGGAGCGCGAGGATACCATGAGGCAGCAGTACCCCGAGTTGTTTGACCAAGGTGAGTTACTGACTGAATTTCGAGGACGAAATTCTTTTGAGTGGGGGAGAACTGTAACATCCCGATTTTAATAATGTACAGGGAAAAAGAAAGCCATTAAAATAATAATTCAGAAGTGGAAATTGTTCACTAATTACCCTTAACTTAATTAATCAAAAGGTGTGCTGATTGAAAAGGTGATTAGCTTTAGTGGATGATGATGGGACTGGGTGACGTGAGCAGACTGCTCCTCACGTTTTCCCACCCCACCATTCCTTTTCCTCATGCATACGTTTATAATTGGTTGATGGCTTTCCTTACCATTCATTATTCAGAATTTCCCTGTGAGTTCTTATTCTTCTTCCTCCTTCTCTTTCTCTCTTGTTTTCCTTCTTCTCTTTTCCTTCTCTGCTCTCTGTTTCCACTCCCTGTTTCGGAGGCCACGTTGATAGTGCTGCAGAGGAGTCAGAGCTCCCTTATACGAGTAAAGGACGAGCGTCAAAGTAGAAGGAGAAGCAGTCCTGCACCACTCATGGAAGGCAGCAGTGTTCTAGTGAAGGTTAAACGAGTGAAAGTGTTGAGTGAAGCAGCGAGGAAAAAGGACCAGCGCCCAAGCAGAAGAGTCTCTCGGAGTCTCATAGTTGGTAGGGGGAGTACCTTACATGTTAAATGCATGGGTTATGAACGGGTTTTGGATGTTGATAATTGTGGTTCTGCATTTTGTTTGTATGATGTGCCTGCATGTGGAGTACCCGAGTGTAGGATAAGTGAGAGTGAATGTTGCATGTTATCATTGCCCTTAAAGATGCATGCATTGATTAAGTCTTGACACTATTGTATACCGATTGCATCTTATGTTGTGTTGATTAGAATACTTATTTGAATCTGTTGATCCTTATATGGATACATGCGTTGATTAAGTCCTGATACTGTTGTATACCGAGTGCATGTGATGCTTGAGTTGATGAGAATACTTATAGAATCTTGATATTGATTGACACCGATTGCATTGGACCTTTATGTTGCTGTATCCACCTAATGGAGCTATGATGATGATTGCATGGAAGTATGTGTGTGTTAGATTAATATGTGGAGTTCTGAAAATGGGTATTACCGACTGCATGTGAAGTATATATGGCTGAGTGAAAGATCGTGTGCATGAACTCTATGTTGTGTGATGAATCCGTGTGTGGCGCATGGGATGCGTTGTGCTGGGAGCACGTAGTGTGGGACACTACCATCGGTTATAAAGCGTGGGACGCTGTAAAATCCTTGAGTGGGACTCGGGCTGCCTGTGAACACCTCCGTTGGCGCTGAGAGCGTTGGTGTCACCTGTGGGCAAACGGTTGGGTACCTGTAAAACGGCCAAGTAGCTGGGAGCTGACATGATAGCTGAGAGCTATGTACAAAAGGCTGAGAGCCTACGTTGCAACGTCAGAACTGATTACACACGAATGCAGAACCGAGTGAATAATCTGTGTATATTAACTGCCGATATTGCTGGAATTGATTATGCATAAGATGATAAATGTATATATATATATATATATATATATCCGTGTGCATATGCTGTTGATGCTGATTGAAACCTGTTCTATGAATGTATGTTATGTTGTTGAAGAGTTACGTATATATATATATATATAGCCGAATGAGAATTGTGGGTTCTGACTGATAAATGTTCAAAAGATGCATTCTGATTCATGGGCCTTAACATCATGTCACTGATTATTGTATGTTAATGTTATTGAGTTGATGTGTGTAAGGGGGCGAGTGACAACTAGTTGATTCCGATCGGTAAGGATCTTGTGTGTGTGTCCTGGTTGATTAGTAATACTCTGACCATAATCATTGCCACGTGTGATTGTGTGTGCATATATATATAGTTGTATAAATGTGAAACAACCTGAGTCAGTATCTATCATTTAAAATTTAAGATACTCACCCCAGCTGTGACAATTTTTCAGTGAACATCTCTCGTAAAGAGGATTGGAGGAGGAGCTGAAATGCTGGGTGAAGTGCTGATGCACTATGGAAATTTTATGACTGTGCATGTGCTGTATATAATGTTTTGGGTTAAGCCTTGGCCGGCTCGTGTTTTGCTGTTAGTCTTTTATACAGAGTTGATCCCCTTAGAATGGGAATATGACAATGTGGTTGTAAATCCGTGATATGCACTTCTATATACGTATATATATGCCTATGTTTATGCTATGTTGCATGTCTATCTTATACTGTGTAATATCTGGGTAATCTATACATATATATGTGTGTGCGTTCATATTACCGAGTGTGTAGGAAATGACATAACTTATCATGAAGAAGCTAATCTATGGCCTAGAGGGTGAGTTTGTGACTCTGTCACCGAGTGGGGGAGGTTCAGACGCTCCGAGTGAGTGAAATCAGATAGCTCCGAGTAGGAATTGACATAGAAGACTGCCCCTAACGATGAGTTGTTAGGATCAAAATTGAGAGCCTAAATATACGTTCTGAGTGGTTATTACTAGGATTCCTCCCGAGCGTAGGATAATCAATGAACCCCGAGTGAGAATCCGTCGAGTGAAGGTTTTCCCGACAGGAGAGTGACACCTTAGACTCTAGGGGAGCCCACGGTAGTAAACTGTTAGTGACAAAGGAATCTGAGTGAGTCTTAACTTAGTAGAACGTCTAGAGTAGGAAGATTATGGTCACCGAGTGAAAACTAAGTGAAATACCCGAGTGGCAAAAGGACGTGAAGGTTATTCTGAGTAAAGAGTCCTCCTAGATTCCGAGTGAGTGATAGTGGGGACCACTTCCGTATTATTCGCGTATATGTTCTGATTGATGAAACCGTAGAATAAGTTGCATTGTCCGAATGGGACTAGTAGGTGCAAGAGTTAAGTCCGAGTGGACTGAGGTTGGATCCTTCCGAGTGAATCAGGTGCTGGAACCTGAGTGCGGAAATGCCAAGTGAAATGAACGAATACCTAGTGAAGCTTTCGCTTGAGCACGTGCGCGTTGCTATGTGACCTGCCTACGCGATTTCCCCTTCTTCCACTGTTAGTTTCTTGAATTTCTCTTGTTCTCTTGTTCTTCTTCTCCTCTCATTCTTATACCATGGTATTCTGGTTTTAATTGTGAAAACTTTCCTCTATTTTTCTTGTCTATGATTTGTTTAAATTAGGGTGTTACAATTTTCGCTCAAAGTGTTTCATGGTTTGTGTATCACTCAGATCATTATAGTCAAAAAATATTACCATAAGCTTGTTAATAAACCAGAAACTCCACAGTTTAGATAGAAAATATGTCAAAGTCTAAAGGTCTTTCAAAGGTTGTAACGTGGCCTTGGGTTGTATTGTCAAGGTAGGAATTTCAAGAAAAATGGAATACCAAAGGGCTTTAATAGTCATGAATGATTCAAATTACCATCATAAATTTAACAGAGCAAATTTTTGAACTTTTATGGACCTTTTGGAATTCATTCAATATCATCCTTTTATTTTCTTTTTCTTTTTTTTTATTGCTTTTCTTTGCATCCCATACATATTTTTCTTAAGTCCCTTTTTTATTTCTTTGCTCCACTAAATTTCCAACTTTTTCACCATTAAGAGAATATCAGTCAATGAAAGGCTTCAAAGAAAAATTTTCACTTTTAGGCTTAAAAGGGGCAACTAGGGGTCAAATTATGCAAAAATTCTAAGGCTTAAGAATAAGGCCTAATTGTGCCTTTATCATCTTAAGACATATAATCAAAAACCATTTTGAATCGGTTGAAAAACAAGTTCTAGAATATTAATGACTATGAGATTCACTTAATCAAGAAGATATGGGTTTTGAAAATTTGTTTGATAAATAACCCATTTTGGCTCAAGTCTCACTATGGAAAGTCTTTTCAAAGAAAATTTTAATCACATAAAGTTCATTTAGACATTGATTTGGCATTTAAACAATCAAATTTTAAAAATTTTACTCAAAATTTTAGGGTCCTTAGATACTTTAGCCTTGTGTTCAAAGTAAATTTATCATGCAATCATGGTAAATTACAAGATTACAAACAAAACAAGGAAAACACACATGCATGAAAAATATAACAATCACACAACATAAACAAAATAGTTAAGTTTTCTTATCTACCACCCCAAACCAGAATTTGACATTGTCCTCAATATTAAAATGGATGATAAAAGGATAAGAAAACTTACTTGTAGTAACCCCAAACCAGGATTTGACATAGTTGTTGGTTTTTTTTTTTTTATTTTTTAAAATTTTTAATTTATTAAAGACACGGGGTTACCTCCCCACAAGTGCTAAGTTTTAAGTCTTCAGCCAGACTTTTCTGAACCAGCTTCAGCTATACAATTCATACCTGAACACAGGTTTTAGTGGTCTGAATTCTACCTTAGGGATCAGTTCTCTTTTAGCCAAAAAATCACAGAAGTGTGTTTTTGAAATGCCTGAAAAGTCATAAGATAAAACAGATTCAAGTGGATCAAGAGGGAGATTTTGGATTGCCTCTTTCTCTACCACTTGGTCAATAAAATCTATTTCAAGCACAACAAAGTTAACAGCTATGTAAAATTTTCCTACCTTGATAGGAATAACCTCTACAATACCTGGATCCTGAAGCTTAGGCAGTACCTTCTTTTGGATCAGTATACTGCTCTCCTTAATTATCAGATGAGATAGAGACTCATCAAATTTCTTCTCTTCCTTAGCTTCTTCTTTAGTTATGCCAACCGGATCATCATAATGAGTACCACTCCTAAGAGTGATATCCATGGTGTGGTTAGATGGTCCCACCTCATGTTTTACAGGAAATGTTTCTGGTGTTCTCATAGAAAAAGAGGTTTGTTGGACAATTTGATTCTCCAAAATTTTGTTATGGGTGGCCAGAGAGTCCACCTTTGAAGCTAAGGTTTTTATAGCATTTGAGAACTCTTCATTTTGTTTTTCTTGGGTGCTCACAAAATTTTCCATCAGTATTTCAAGTTTGGATTTTTGTGGGGGGTAGTTTTGGAATACTGGTAAGCTTCTAAAATCACTGCTATGGTTATAGTTCCCAATAGCATCCAACTGATGAAATTCTTGTTCATGGTGGTTTAAGGATATTGCAAAATAGCAATTTGTAGCAGCATGTCCTGAATCACCACAAATCCAACAATAAAAGTCAGTAGCACCTGTTAAGAATTCCATAACAGACAAAGATCAAGTGTGATCTTTGAAAATAAAAATAAAAATAAATAACTAGAAATAAAACAAACGGAAAAAATATTAACAAGTATGATCTAATTGAATTTTAATATTGCCGATATTTGAGGGACAACAGTCCCCGGCAACGGCGCCAAAAACTTGACAGGGCCCGCAAGCGCATGGGTTATGTCACGTAATATAAAAGATTATCGTTCTCCACAGGGACTGTGTTCAAAGTACCAACATATTGAAATTTAATTATCCACACAATTGATTTTTAGTGTTTTTGAAAAATAAAGCACAAATTAAAAATAAATTTAGAAACAAAATTTACTTGACACTTAAAAATCAGAGTTGAGAGTATCTTGGGATTTCGGGAAATCAAGACTCTATTTTATGTTAATAAATTTTAACTTTTCATAAATAAGAATCAAATTAAGTTTTCCAAGGCGGATTTTCCTTAAGCTAATTAATATGTTCCTCTCGGAATCCTATTAATGTACCTAACCTATGGAAAGCGCTGTTTAATCCTTAGAAAAGGCCCATTATCGTTTTGTGAAAATCCCTTATTTATTCCCCAAAAGATTTTGATTACTTTCACGGTTTTACCGAGGTCACAAAAAGTATTTCAAAACCTTAGGCTTAATTCAAAAACTTTCCAGTAACAATAAATCTCTCGATTCTATTAATTACTTAAACTTACTAATATACCCGCAAGTATACAGTTTTATCACTTAGGTTCTTGTTAGGAATCACTAAGAGCATTGAGTGTTTCTTAAACTAAATGGAAAACAGAAATTTATTTAATTCAAAGTCAAAATAACATTATCACAAAATATTATCACACCCCCTTCATCCCAAGATAATTAATTTAGTTACTCATGAAATAATTCAAATTCATATACATGATGGAAAAATAAAACATACAAGACATGGTAAAAATAAAGACTTACGGGTTTCTCCAAAAGCTCAGAATAATTTTACCACTGTATTTCCTTATTGTAATATTCCTCCACCAATTACAAATTGGAACGCTCACTTTTACAATCCTCACAACTCTTACAAAACAAAAAGAAAAAGAAAAGAAAAAGAAAATAATAAAAAAAAAGAAACGGGATAGAGAGGAAAACGAAGGAAAAGAAAACGAAAGAGAAGGAAAATGAAAGAAAGGAATGAAGCTGATGAAGAATGGGATAAAAAGCGATCTGTAATGGCTTCAGACCTCCCCCCTATTTATAGAAATCTGGGCGTCAATAGTCATGGGGAATGGCGGCTAGTGGGACTTCTCTTTTGTCTTCTTGTCAGCCGCCCCACGAGATCAACAAATCAACTTGGAAACAGCCTGAACCTCGACAACTATAGGGAACGGTGGCTAGTAGGAATTCTTTATTATTTCCCTTTTGTTTTGTTGTCAGCCGCCCCCACATAATTCAAGGATCCACTTGGATAGTGGGAATCCAAGTTAGCATGGGCAATCGGTGGGAATATGGAACGGGCGTTCTCCTTATCACTCAGATTAGTGCCTTAGCCAGTATCCATCCTCAGTGGGAATTAATCCGAGCGGAACAGGTGCTTTTTATACATAAAAGACCGAGTGAAAGCTTGAAATCACCGATTATTGACTCAGAAATTTCTTTCCGAGGAGCATTCATCAGGACCTTTGTTCATTCGGAATTGCTTCACTTGGTGTTGCTTTGTCCGGAAATGTCACTGCTTGAAGCATTCATTCGGAATTGCTTCAAACAGAAACAAGTTCCGAGCAAAGCACCTCCAATTACTTCACTGATTGAAACATTCACTCGGAATTGCTTCAAACAGAAACAAGTTCCGAGCAAAGCACCTCCGATTGCTTCACTGATTGAAACATTCATTCAGAATTGTTTCAAAAGTGACTCACTCGGAGATCATTTGCTCGGAGGTGCTTCTGCTTGAAGCACTCGTTTAGACCCTCTTCTTTCACATGTGACTCACTCAGGATCAGGAAGTCTTCATTCAAATGATTCAATCGGCACCTCCAAAATGTTTCACTCAGCTATGTCTCTGGAATTGAACCACCCAGACACATTCACTCGGAAGTCGGACTTGCTTTTCACTCAGAATGGCCTCAATCGTCAATCAACCCATTCGGTTGTACTCACTCGGGAGTCGGCCTTGCTTTTTACTCAGAAATTTCGAACTTGAGAGAATTCTTGCCGATAGAAGCTCCTTCCAGGTCAGATCTTTGCTTTGCTCAAAAATACATCTCTCGGTCCAAACCACTCAAAAATGCCTTCCTTGGAGACATCTCACTCGGGGTTAGTTTGAAACTTGAGAGAGTCTGCCCGAAAGAGACTCATTCCCGGTCGGACCTTTTCCTTGCTTGAAATGCCATCTTTTCTGAAACACACCACTCGGAAAGGCCTTGCCTGACAAGTGTTCTTCTGAAGTTCAGAGTTTTTTCATTTAGAATCAACTCACTCGGGAAACCTCCACTCGGAAACAATTTTGCCCAAAAAAAGCACTTGTCTCCAAATCAGACTCGCTTCAATCATTAATCCTTCACTCGGACGTATATCTTTGGGCGGTATTTATTTAATGTCAGTCTCTTTTTCACTCAGAGTAGCTGCAGTCGGGAATCTTCCACTCAGATTTAACTCGAACCGGGAAGTATTCCTTCAAGGTCAGCCATTTTTCACTCAGAATGGCTTTGATCGGGAATCTTCCACTTGGATTTACCTCCAACCGGGAAATATTCACTCAAAGTCAGCCATTTTTCATTTGGAGGCACCTCCTTCGGGAATCTTCCACTCGGAAACACCCTACCCGGAGATAATCCACTCGGCAAAGCTTCACTCGGAGACTCCCTACTTGGAAATGATCATTCCGAGTCATACTACTCGGAAATGATCATTCCTAGTCAGAATTCAGTCTTCTCAGAATTCTTTCCACTTGGGCCAAGCCCATTTTCATGCTTTTGTTGCTCTTTTTTCACCTGCGCTTGTTCTTCTTGTTTCTTTATCATTTGATGGTCGTTTTTCTCTTGTTATTGACCCTTGGATTATCTTTGTACTTGTTCCTTAATTTTATTAATTTCTGCAAAATAAAATACCCAAGTAGAATATAGTGGAAAGAAAGCGAAAATCACAAAAATTAAGAAAATACAGTGCATAATGATTAAAATCCTAAGCAAACTAAATCTAATTTATTGTGTTATAAAACACTTATCAGAAGCATCACACTTAAGCTCAAAAGTTTTGGAAAAATTTGGAAGAGCTAAAATTGGAGCATGAGTGAGCTTTTCCTTAAGATCTTGAAAGGCTTTCTCTTGCCTTGTTCCGCAAAAAAAATGCAACATTTTTCTTAACCAATTTATTCAAGAAGGAGGCTAAGGTAGAGAAATCTTTCATAAATCTTTGATAAAAACTTGCTAAACCATGAAAACTCCTAACTTCACTCACATTCTTAGGTGTTGGCCAATCATGGATTGCCTTTACTTTGGAGTGATCTACCTATACACCTTTAGAACTCACTACAAATCCAAGGAAAACAATGTTATCCATGCCAAAAGAACATTTTTCAAAATTTGCATAGAGGTTGTTTGTTCTTAAGGCAAGCATAACTTGTTTCAAATGGCTTAGATGAGAGGTCATGGTTTTTGAGTAAACAAGAATATCATCAAAATAGACCAAAACAAAATGCCTAATAAATTCCCATAGACATGATTCATTAACCTCATGAATGTGCTTGGTGCAATAGTCAAGCCAAAGGGCGTAACTAACCACTCATATAATCCAAGTTTGGTTTTAAAAGTAGTTTTCCATTCATCTCCCTCTTTAATTCGTATTTGATGGTAGCCAATTTTGAGATCAATCTTAGAAAATATAGTAGAATCACTCAATTCATCAAGTCTAGGAATTGGATGCCTATACTTGATGGTTATGTTGTTGATAACTCTACAATCGGTGCATATTCTCCATGAACCATCTTTTTTAGGAACTAATAAAATGGGTAAAGCACATGGGCTTAAACTCTCTCTAATACATCCCTTAGACAATAGCTCATTCACTTGTTTTTTAATTTTTAGGCTTTCCTTAGGGTTACATATATATTCAGGCCTATTTGGTAGACTAGCACCAGGAATTAAGTCTATTTGATATTCAATGCCCCTAATTAGAGGTAAGCCTTTAGGAATATCCTTAGGGAAGAGGTCTTTAAACTCATCTAGAATGTTTTGAATCCCTTTGGGCAAAGTAGAAGAGGAAGAGCCTATTGAGCACAAAGAAGTGCTAGGGAATTCTTTAGGAATCATGATTAAGCATTGTTTTTGAAGAAGCATAGCTTGCTTCAAGTCATGTTTGGTAGCCAAGATATTGGCTCTAGAGTCATCATAAATGATAACTCCTTTTCCTTTGTCTTTTTTATTTTTCTAATGTTTTTCTTCATGACTACAAGAAGAACCTAATTCTCTATCCTTTTTAGATTTCATTTGAAGTTGATCATTAACCACTTGTTGAGGAAGAGATGTAAAACTATCTTCTTATTATCTAGCTTAAAGGTAAGAGTGTTAGAAAATCCCTCATGGATAACCTTCTTATCATACTGCCAAGGTCTTCCTAAAAGAATATGAGTTGCTTCCATAGGTACTACATCACATTTTACTTCATCTTTATAAGTTCCTATGGTGAAGTTGATTAAGACTTGCTTATTAATTAACATTTCTCCCTTTTCATTTAACTATTGCAATTTATAAGGTCTAGGGTGATCTATTAGTTATAAGCCCATCTTATGCACTAGCCTTTGACTTGCTACATTTGCACAACTCCCATTATCCATAATGAGAGAACATAGTTTTTCATTTATATAACATCTTGTGTAAAAGATGCTCTCTCTTTATGTCGTATCATCAAGCTTAACATGGCTTCCAAGTAACCTTCGAATCATGTAAAGCTCCATCATCCCCTAGAATATGCTCACTGTCATATAACTAACTACTTAAGTCATCACTTGAATTGTGATTATCAGAATCAGACTCTAATTGACTTGAGTAGGTTCCATTAGTTTTTAAAATCATGGTTCTTTTTGTAGGACAGTCAAAAGCAATGTGACCTCTACCAAGACATTTAAAACATTTAATGGTAGATCATCTAGAGGATTGAGGATTAGATATGGAACTATGTTTATCATTTTGATTTCTAAAGACTTTTCCATTTTTATGTAACTCACTTGATAATTGGGAAAAAGAAGTGCCCACTCCCTTCTCCCTAGGTTTTCTCTCAAACCCACTCTTTCTTTGGTCTTTATTTACCCACTTTGACCTAAAGTTTTGATACTCCCCTTTGTAGGATTCTCTCTCTTTTAATTGGCTGTCAACCTTAGTACATTTGTGCAAAAGTTCTTCTATGTCTACATGTTGAAGGAGTTCAATTCTATTCTTAATGTTCATATTTAGGCCATGCAAAAATCTATGCATTAGGGTTTCCTCATCTTCATCTAAGTTTGCCCTAATCAAAGCTATCTCTAAGCCCTTATAGTAATCCTCAACACTTTTTGTACCTTGGGTGAGTTTATTTAGCTTGGCTAATAGCTCCCCACGATAGTAACTAGGAACATACCTCTTTCTTAACAAAGCTTTCAAGTCTAACCAATCATAAATTGGTGGGAAATTATCTTTCTTTCTCTCCTTGCACACTTGAGTCCACCACACTAAGGCATAATTTTGAAATAAGAGAGTGGCTATCCTAACCTTCTTTTCTTCTTTAATTTGATGAGAATTAAATGATTGTTCAACTCTCATTTTCCATTTTAATTATGACTCTATATCACTTTTACCATTAAAGGGGGAATTTCAAATTTTACTTCTCTTAAACCTAGGTCTTCTTTTTTATGATGATGATGTCTTCTAGACCTATGGTCATCTTCACTATCACTATTTTCATGCCTTTGATTTCTTTGTCTATGTCTAGTTCTAGGGTTTTCTTCTCTATGTCCTAGGTTAGTTAACCTAGTGTTGATATTGTTTAAGCTATCCATGATATTATAAAGAAGAGATTTGTTTTCCCTATCATGAGAAGACATGATTAAGGTTGTCAAGGAAAACAATACAAGGCAAACAAATGTTCTATGAAACTAGCCGAGGATGCTTATGCAAAACAAAAATAAGAAATCAATCAAGAATCCTAAAAATCAAATTCTAGGTTTTCTTCCTAGACACAACACCTATGATGTTTGTACTAGGTAGAATCCTAGATTGTCTTACTATGATTAGTTATGAAAGTCCTAGGTTGTCTTTACTTAGATCAGTTATGAGAATCCTAGGTTGTAACTAACCAAGTAAATACTCCTAACAAGCTCTAACAATTTCGGTTGTGATTAGTTATGTAACAAAAATTAGGTTTAACAAACTAACAAACTCTAACAAACCCTAACTAAAATTAGTTATGTAGTTATTATAGTTGCAACTACCTTAGCTTGTTATAACCACCCTAACTTCTTAAACTAATTTCGGTTATGAGTAGGTTATAACTAACTAAAATTTGTTCCAACTAACTCTAACTAACAGCCAATTAGTTAAGACAACTAACAACCTAACCAATTTTAGTTAAGACCACTAACTACTTAACCACTTCTAGTTACAACTACTTAACTAACCAAACTAACTAACAACAATTAGTTAAGGCAAACAAATGCACATGCACTAAGCTAGACGAATTTTGAAGGGAAATTAAGAAGTCAAAGCCCAAAAATACAAGGACCAAATTCACTACTACAAGCCTTAAGAATTTAAAATTTCCTAATGAGTACAAGGCTTTGCTTCCTTTTACAAGTCTTCAAGGTCTTCAAATTCTTGATATGGAATCCACCACCTCACCTAGCAAACGAAATTCTCACATAAAAATTGTTAAGCAAAATTAATTAATGCAAAAACAAAGTGTCTCTCACTCAAAGTGTTTCCTCTAAAATTTTTCCTTTCTCTTAGGTTTCAAGAGAACCAAAGAAATTTCCACACCTATCTCAAGTGTACTCAAGATGCTACCCTCTTTGATGTTGAGTAAAAGTTATCTTGAAATTGAAGGGAAAGAAAACTCAAGAGACAAAACTTTAAGAGAGAATGGAAGACAAACTAGAAAAGCTCAAAAATGAAAAGGCAACTCAAAAGGAATATTTTTGGATTTTTGATATGACAAGAAACAAAGCAATAAAAGCTAAAGTGAATAAAGGCACACACTAGATTTCGAAAACGGAAAGACAAAAGACAAAACTTGACAATTAAAGAAAATAAATGCAACAAAGAAAACAAGGTAACAAAACAAACCTAGAAACCCTAGAATTGCAAACTAGGCAAGCAAAGTTCAATTGAATTTGTGAGAAGGATCAACTAGCAATTAACTTTTTAGGTCATGTATCTCAAGTGAAAAGATGACTTGGTGTTCAAACTTTTTAATTTTTGCTAAAAGAGGTCTAACTTTGTACTTTTTCTTTTGAAACCCTTTGATTTTTCACTTTTTGATGTAGGGCTTTTCTTTTTCTTTTTCTCTTGTGTATTCTTTTTCTCTTTTCTTGCCTTTTAAAATTTTGTAACACCTAACACCATAAGCTAGTCCAAAACCTAAACCACAATGCTAGTTCACAAAGTCAATTTCACTCCTTTTGCTTAGGTCAACTTACAATCTTCTCCCAAAATGAAATATAGAAGGCTAACTTTGAATGCCAAACAAATTTTTATGCAATTTTCAATATGCAAAACTGAATATAATTTGTTATCTAATAGTGCTTGAAAATGAAAATTTAAACCCTAGAAGAAAAACTAAGAATAGATTTCTAACAATCCTAAAATTGAGCAAACTTTTGGAGAACCTAAAAGTAAGGTCTCCTAAACTTGAATTGGAACCTTTTAGAGTCACACAATGATGCACAATGTAACTCCCACATGGTTTAGCACATCTACAAAGTTGGATTTTACAAACTTCCTAGAAACAAGAAAGGTTCCAATGGCACCACACAACACCTAATTGGCTCTAACAATTAACAACTTCAAAAAAATCAAAACTTGAAGATCAAAACCAAAACTATATTGGTGCCAAACTTAAGATTTTTAACACTACTAAAGTATATGACACAACAAAATCAAACTACTCAAGAACAATATGCAAAAACTTGAAGAAAGATGACACAAGAAGCATTAAACTCAAACTTTTTTGACTTTTTCATCATATAACATGGCAATATAATGAAAAGAAAAACACAACCAGCCAAGAATAACAATGGAGGATGAAAATTTAAGAAAGGAAAAGTGAGAAAGAAGAACCTCTAAGCTCAATGATACCACTTGATGTAGGAGGACTTTGAACAGAGATCTTCCTTGGGTTGGATCTAGGATCTTTTCTCCTCTTCCTTAGCCTTCAAAAAACCTTGACTTGAAACTCCAAATCTTGGCCAAAAACTTCAAATGACAAAGACTTAAAACTAAATGGAAACAAAGGAAAATGAAAGGAAAAGATGAAAGGGAAAGGGTTGAAAGTGGAAGGAGATGGTTAAGGGAAAGGGAAGAAGGAATTTGGAGGTTACTCCCTAGGAGAGAGATAACTCCAACTCACCACCAAAGGAGGGAGAGGGCCCCTTGGATAAGAGCTTGCTAAAGTCTCTTTAGCCTAGAGAGAAAGAGGAGAATCTCTCGCTAGAATTTTACACAAAGTGTTTGTATTTCTCAAAATGAATCTTATGAGCATTTTACAAGAGGAGATACCTTTATATAGCCACATGAGGAATTCAGCCAAGGTGCTCATAATGGGCCTCCATGATGGATCCTAGGCCCATTCAAGGAAAAAGAGAAGGAGATGGCCTATACATGGACCAAATGAGAGTACATGGCCTAATAGTGACCAAATTGACCTAGTAAGGTCCAAATAAAACCTAAATCATTAGAAAATCTATTTATGAAATATATTACATGATGAGTACAAATAGATCCTCAAAGTGTCTTCATTGGGCTTAGGCCCACTAAGCAAAGTAAGGAAGGAAGATAGGGCTTTGTGGATGGTCTCTTTGCCCTTCTTGGACTTGGCCCTTGTTAAGGGACCTTTGTAAGCCTCTAATTCTTTATCCAAAGTTGTGTGAGGATCCTCCCATGTTGTGTCCTCATTACCCTTGGTAAAGGCATACAAGGTCTACAGTAGTAGAAGATACCAACCAGTTCGATAGGTCAACAACCTGCCATCTTCGAGACCCTTTTCCATTGAGACATCCAATCCACCAAATTTGACCTAGCTAGCGGCCACTTCAGACCCTCCAGAGTCATCTTGGTCTGACAACGAGATCATGGGAGGAGATGCTTAGTCATTAGGTTTATTTTGTTTATGTTTCCCTGTTTCTTGTATAGGGTGCCTGCGTGCCCCCTTTCTTATTTCAGTTGTACGGATCTTATGAGACCACTTTACGTATGTATGATACAGTCATGTATATATATGTATATATTATGCTTTTGTTCCACCATGTGTTATCTTGTACAAAAAAATACTTTCACATTTTTCTAAAATCAGTAACCACTCAGTTAACTGAGGTAGTCTAATGGGAGGGATTATCATAGTTAACTGAAGGTATTACACAAACAAAAAATAATAAAATTTTCTTTCTAAATCCCAACAAAGAATTACATAACTCTGATTTCTCGGTGTACTTGAGAATACGTGTGAGCAGGATCAATTCCTATCAGACTCACTTTCCCTTTAGATAACTCTTTCCACTGTTATTTGTTTGCTGGGCCAATTTCAAAGTTATCTTCAAAATTGCATGATTTAATTTGAGGTATCGTTCTTAGGAACGGGAAAATAAGAGTGCTAATATCTTCCCTATTTGTAACCAACACCCAAACTCAGAACTCTAAAGGATTTTTCTAATATTTTAGCCTTTTAAAAATAAAACAAAATTTTGGTGGTGACTTTACATTTTCAAACGTTTAACCTATATAATTTTTTCTGGGTTGCTAGTTCATCATGTTACGACAACTGGCGACTCCACTGGGGATCATTAGAGAGTTAGGCCTCGTTTAAATTAAATTATGTAATTTGTGATAACCTTATTTTGACCCTTTCTTGTTTTTATGTAGTGACGTGTTTGAATTCTGTTATTTAATGTTTAATTATTTGTTTGTTGTTATATAAAATATATGTTTACCATAAAGTAGATGACAATAAATTAAATATTAGTTGTTTGTTGAAATTTTGTTCACCCTAGAATAGATAACAATAATTAGAATACACTACTTTTATCTATATTTATGATGCAGATAGGTTTTGGTGAAATGTAACAAATTTACATGTCCCCTAGCACACACTACATTAATACTTGTTGCATACACTATGAGAGTGGTTGTAACCTTTGCCTAAGTTTACCATAGGATAAAGGGGTGATTAGCGGTGCCGATTGAGATGTACTTCCCGTTGGCTCCTGTGAAAGATCCAACTAGAGTGTGACTTTTCTAAGGCATCCCATGATTCGTAGTTCACCTACAGTTGTGGTAAACGTTGAAGTTAGGTCATGAGCTTTAGTGGCCTTGCTTAGGATTAATACATATCCAAGTGAGATACACAAATAATAACCTTGGAACCATAATATTAGCACCCCATAAGTAACCATGTCATACAAAGGGGACATACTTTGCCTTTATATTTTTTTTACCTGTCATCATGGAAATTATTAGCATTTCAAGTTGAATTTAGCTAAATTTTGAAAAGAAGTAAAATAAAGGCTAATTATTTGCATGATCCTATAGTTACACATGTCAGTTTAAGTAGATTGTTATTTCTGTAAGTGTCCACTCAATTTGGAACAGATGAAAAGAATAAGGTGCACTTAAAGAATTAACAACTGTATCCATGAAGCAAAATTTTTTTATTGTATTTCATAAAAAAATCACATCAATTTTTTTGCATCCATATTTTCACATCTCAAAAATGATAAACAAAAAATGTCTCATTTGTATTTTCATCAAACAAATAAAATCAGACATGAAGCAAAAAAAAATTTTGTATTTCATTAAAAAATCACATCAAAATTTTTTTTGCATCCATATTTTCACATCCCAAAAATGATAAACAAAAATGTCTCATTTGCATTTTCACCCAACAAATAAAATCAGACATGAAGTAGAATTTTTTTTGCATTTCATAAGAAAAAATAGCATAAATTTTTTTTTTGCATCCATATTTTCATTCAACAAATAAAATTAGACATTTTTTCTCTACTTGCATCATATACTTTTAAGGATTTTTTATGTATCTCTTTTGCATTTTTTTCTCCTTTTTTGCCTCCAAATAAAATATGATCTATTTACTCATCCAAAGATTTCAAAATAATGATTCTCATGAAATAAAAGGGTGGTATATGAGACACTTGCTTTTCACTTGGCTTTGAAATAAATTATATTTTCTTCATTGATAAATGTTTAAGATTAAGATATCCAGTAATTTTTCCAAAAGAAATATTCATGACATAATCAATGCAATTATCATGTCTTTCATCTCCTTTCTTTCATTGGAAAAACTAAAAAAAAACAAAAAGAATAAAGAATTATATGGTTTCTCTATCTTATCTTTATCAACCTATTTGATTTTCTTTCCTCATATACCAAAAATAAGATCACATTGGGTGCTACATAATTTGCAGTTCTAAATGGTCTCAGCAAGGTGATGCTTGGAGAATGATAACATGTCATTTTTTAAAAAACTAAAACAAATAATAAATAAAAGCATGTTCCAAAGCAAATTCTGCCAATGATAAAAGGCATTATTTGACTACCCAAATAGTAAGGAGTTATCTTTTGTTACCCCATTGAGTCTAAGGGTGTAGTGTTTCTTGAATTCACTCTTAATAAAATTTAACACAAGAAAGGGTGGGATTTCAACATGTTTTGTTTTGCAGTCAAATATCAAAAAGGATTATTTTCTTCATTTTATCTCAAACAATTTTTTCCCTTGTAAACCCCTTTAAGCCAAAAAAACAAAAGTTTTTTCTTTTACCCCACAAAATAATACTTGAGTTTCAATAAAAATTTCAAACAAAAAAGTAGTTATTGTTTCCTAATGATTATTAGATGCAAGTCAAAGTTTGAGTTGGAAAAAAGAATACTAGAATAACAAAAAATAATTTCTCTACAAAGAGAAAAATGGAAAGAAAAGTGTAAAAGAAAGTGCAATGAAAATTCCAAAGGAAATATGAAATGAACACAATAAAACTTTGATTGCAATTTTATTGAACTTCGGCAACACTTACCCAAAAAAATAAAATAAAAACTTTCATTGAAACTCGATATAGTTTTTGGACCTTTTATATCTTTTTTTACATAAGCCACAATTTCACCTTATGGCCCTATTACAACCCTTAGAATCTTATTGATCATTTGACTGTGAAACAAAACTCGTTAAAAATAGAAATAAAGGATAACTAAAGTAAGTGGGGAGGGATGACTACTAATTTTGAGCCTATTTTCCATTTTTTGGAAAAACCTTTAACCTAGCCTCATTACAAGCTTTAAAAAATCTTATTGAGGCTTAAATTGCTTAAGACATGTTTTCGTTTGAAAAAAAACAAACAAAATAATAGGGCAAATGATTTCAAGCTCCACATTGATCTTGTTGCACCATTAGAACAAAAATTGTTGCTTCGCTCACCATCGATAAATATCCATCTTCGCTCCATAAATAACACTACTAAAAAAACCCTCGATAGCTACTTATAGTTAGTGATCAACTCAATACATCGCTAATTAGCGACCACAATGTGAAAAGGGACTTCAAAAAGAAAATTAGTGACCATATTAGTGACCAACATAACACTGTCGCTACGTCCGTCGCTACCTTCTCAACCTGTCGCTAACCCCATCGCTATATTCATCTCCCTCCATTTTATGCTTTGCCTCCAAATTTTTATGTTGGCGCCCAAAGTAGCGACCATGGTACTCCATCGCTACATACAACAAAACGTGTGACGACGTGTTTCCCCATCACTAACCACTACTAAAAGACCCCTAATAATAAAAAATCCGTCGGTAAGGAAAAAAATGTCATCGCTAACGTTCCCTCCATCTTTTTTTGGAGCGACGACATGCTCCATCGCTAGAGCTACTATTTAGTGACCGCGTTAGCGACCACCTTTGTTATATTTGCTTCCCTCCTTTTTTCTTTCCCTCCAATGGTTTCGGTTGTCCAACGTAGCAAGGGCTATTGGATGTCGCTGGGTACGGAATATAGGGACGACGCTTGGTCATTGCTAAGTGAACCGTCAACCGTGAGCAGCGATTATCCCCGTCGCTAATTTGGAACCAAGTGGATTAGTGACGAATAGCGACCTGCTACGTGGATTAGTGCCAAGCCTTGTGATGACCCTAGCAACGGGGGCAGATCCATCGCTAATTCTGAGTAATCTTCATCGATTAGTTCCCCAAATCATTAACCTAGACTCACTTGATTCCCTTTCTCTCTCCCTCTCTTTCTCTATTGTCTCTCACACACCCCATCCTCTATGGCCACCGTTCACGACCATTCACCATCGTTCACCACTGTCCGCTACTATTTGAAGCTGCTTTCTCTGTCTGCCAACCTGTGTTTCCATTCTGAAGCTGCTTTCCTTTCGTGTCTCCCTGTGTCTCTCCCTTCGTCTCTCTGTTCGTCTCTCCCCAACCTGTATTGTAAGTATCATTGATTAAAAAATTTAACATGAGCATGTTTGCTTCTGCCCTAACTTGATTAACAATGACATGGTTGCTTCTGCCCTAACTGTCTCTCACTCTCTCTCACTAGTCTCTAACGCGACCCTCCGGTGACCTCTGACGCGACCCTCCGACGACCTCTGGCCCGACCTACGTCATGGAGAACAAAGCTTACCTACGAACTCAGTTTGGTAAGCTGATTCTTGGCTACATTGTAATTGTCTGCGTTGTACTTTGTGTGCCTTATTTGTATTTGTATGTATATACAGTGTTTTACTTGTATATCAACTAGGTATTTTGAGATTGTATCTAAGAGGGCAGCATCATACATATCATAGGGATGACCTTCAAAAACAGACTTAGTCTCTGTTCCCACCTATCCAATGCCTTAGGAGTGATGTGAGAAGCATTAGGACCATCTACTGTTAATTGCCATCATAGTTTTTGAATGTATGGTTCTTGTTAATTGCACTGTGCTCCATTCCCAAAGTTTCATCACACAATCAAATTATATCACCTTTTTACTTAGCTTATGGGTATTAACTATGGAATATAATCTTTATTATTTTGAAAATTTATAGCAAATTGGTTGTATTTATTTCTTTGTGTCTTTGCTTTTGCCTGAGCCTAAGGACTTAATTACTCATTTTAGGTTCAAAATATTAGAACTGGTTTGCTGATATGGTACTCATGTATGGTACTCTTATCTTTATTTTCAATTTCCCTTAGGCTCATAGTTCTCTTAGCTATAAGTTTTTGCTTTTATGTTAATAACTCGGTCTTAAAATCTATAAACAATACAAATTCTATCGATTAGCTTTTAGCAAAAACAGTGTTTAGCTTTTAGCAAAAGAAAAAAAGACAGAGCAGTCATGATCATTGGGTTCCCTTATTTGATTTTGTCTTTTTCTTCTTCCCTACTAATTCCCTAACCAATTCTTCTTGCAGCAACCCTTTGAGCTTGTTATCCTCTTATTGATTAATTTCAGTTATTATTGAATGATATTAAAGGAATTCTTACTCTTAGGCTTATTAAGTTGTAATTTTTTTAGGCTCTTCCAATTATAAAAAATATATGTTATCCTGGGGAGAAAATGTAATTTCATTATTAAAACAACATTGTGATAAAAAAATAACTTATTCATTAACCCTATTTCTTTAAATTTTATACTCTCATAAAACTAGAGAAAATATTAAATAATTTTTCATTTTTTCTTCCATTTAAGTGGTATAATAAAAAAGAAAAATTGAAGGGGAGTGACAAGTGTTCTTTCTTTCATTCCAAGAAAGACACCAAATCACAAGAAGCACCAAAGTAAACTGATAACTGTAAGATCATTGATTGCAGTTTCCTATATTCTTCACAATGACTTTCTTTTTGTCTTTTTATCTGTTATTTTTTCCTTTTGTCTTTGTTTTTCTTCTATGGTGATTAGTGACCTCTCTCTCTCAATTCTTTTGGTGTCTCCCTATCTATTTGTATTACTGATCTTATCTGTTAATGCGGGTGCATGCACAGCCAGTTTCTATATTGTCTTTAATCAACCAGCTAGTTAACATGGGTGATTGCGATAGATTGTATGTTTCTAAGGATATAGATATTAAGAAAATATACATATTAAGAAAATATATTAATACTTTAATTTTTAAAAAAAGACACTGTAATATTTTAATTTTATCTTGATTTGAATTTTAAATTTTATTTTATTGTTAATACTAGTATTTTTTAGACTAAAGATAAACATGAGGAATATACATATTAAATATTTTTTGGTATGTGAGTTTTTATATCGGACAAAGTTTAGCGTTTTTGTTTCTATCCGGTCTGAATAACATACTAACCAAAGTTTATATAGGCCTTTTAATTTTGATCGATTTAGATTCAGGAATATACATACTTTTGAATCAAGTTTTTTAATTCACTTTTGTTTTTCACTTTAATAACTATATGCTGATTTTTAATATTCACTTTTATTGTATGAGTTAGCAATATCCAAATTTAATTAGTCTCTAATACATCTTTAGTTCATATGAATATAATCAAATTTAGTTTTCTTCAAAATGGTTATGATTGCCGCTTAGTAGCAATGCAATATGCATCTATTATTCAAACTCATTAGGATTTAGGGGACTATTTTGAATAATTTTATAATGTGAGATGGAAAAATTAATTAGCTTCTAATTGCCTTATGTATTCAGTTTAAGCTATTCTAGTGCAAAATTAAGTTATTTCTGAGTATGCATAAACATATGGCACTGAAAAAATGTATCCAAATGCTTCAAAGTTTAGACCCTTGAAGCAACAGAGAAGCATCCCAATCATAAACAGTGTTAAACTTTTTTTTTACAATTAAATTTATAATTTTTATATGTATGTATAAAATTTGTATAATAAAAGTCTCATTAAATTAAAGTCAGCCGAACAGTAAAACAGGAAACATTCATATAGAGCTTTACATACATTGAGTTTTTTTTTTTTCTATCTTATTTTATTAGTCATTTTTTACTTTCACAATTTAAGCCATCCTAGTTTCCAATGGTCTACAACTCTAAACAGTTAAGCAAATGGGGTCCTATAAGTTATTTCATAAACATAAATTTTAATTTTGAAATAAAAAATAAAAAACAATTTAATAAGAGGAGATATAGAATTATATTTGTAGGCTTGCCCATACCAGAATATTTCTATTCTGGTTAGTTAGGTGAGAAGGCTGTTAGTTATAAGTTATAACCGTCTAGCTTCTGTTGTATTCTGCTTTAGATAGCTTACAATACTCTTCCCAGTATTATAAATATTGGAGTCATGCTTCAATCACTTCAGTTTTGCAATACAGAAATATTACTTCATATTCATTCTCTCTCACTAGAAATGTAATATTAATATACTACAAATGCAACAAATTTTATTTCTCATTTTATTTTTATCAGTTTCAACTCAATCACACACCACAGGCATATCCCATGTCGCACTCTCGAGTCTCAATCATGGATCCTCACCTAACACATCTTTGGGTTTATCTCGAAGACCAATTTCTTTCAGAATCTCTCATAGATCTCACCATTATCTTCATCTCAACCTCTTACCATTTGTTGTCACATATTGATCCCCTCTACCTCTCAGTTCCATTTTTTCGTCACAAATCCCTCTTCCTATCACTGTTCCATTCTCCTTCCCTCCCTAGAACACTTGGAAGAAAACAGGAGATGCCCTTACTTAATACTTACTTACATAACTCTCATCATAGCTGTCGACTCAACACCATAATTTGTAATTGCACTGAAGAGGGTTTCCAAAATTTTTAAAATTGTGAGTAATACTGAACGATGTTTGATCTGTAGATTTTAACTGTTTGATAGGTATACATGGTTTTTTGTGCCTGGTTGAATGTCATGGTCTGAAACCTGTTAACATACCAATATTCACTATATCATTAAGTTAGAAAAATAATTTGACTATATCATAACATGTCCATTATTAAAGGGAAAAAGGATTAATCAGTTAATCATACTAGTGGAATCATTATGGCTACGTTTGGAATGCTGGATTTGCAAAATATTTTGCTCCCTTAATTTTTCCTGTTCAGCTTGTCACTATAAGGCTGTAATGAAATCTTAAAGACTATACTTCAAAGAATAAAACAAATTCCCCAAAAGATTACCTGATCACCTAATATCTCAAGAAAAGTCTCTCTCTCATTTTCCAATTTATCATATGAATTACCCAATTGAAGAGAAGCCGCTACAAGGGGGTAACTACTACGTTGTTTCTCAGTTCCATACTTACAGTAGTCCTTAGACAACTTCCTCACTGAAGTACATAGCACACAATATCAATCACCACCTTTGTGTCATAAACCACAATAATAGACACAAAAGAGCAAAAGCAAACATCACCTATCTCCATCTGCTTGGAACTAACAGAGATGAATCCTTCAATAGCACAAACAATATGTCGCTGAAAATGTTGTAAGCAACACATTGGTTAAACACTCCACCAAACAAGGCTCCCTAAACTCATTAAACGCCAGCCACAAACCAAAAGAAGGGCACATAATGACAAAAAAACACCTTAGTTGTCTTTGTAGAAGTATACGACTTACAAATTTGCTGGTGACATGCAATTTTAGATTCATCAGCCATAAGCGGTTCATTGCTAATTTGACCCAGCTGCCTAAGTATAGCCTGCAAAACAACAACATCATGGTACAAGACAAAAGTCAAACATGTTAAGGCTAAAATATGGATAAAATAAGAGAACCTTCGTTACCTTCTCCTCTTAGCTTCCGTTATAATAAATACGCATAATGTCAAATGTTTGAAATCCATAGCTTGATGAGTCCCTCCACATATATATTTCTAGTGCATAGACCATTATCAAACAAGAACCTTCGTTTTATTATTTTATTTCTTCAATTTTCATTGTTGTCAAAATTTGGTTTTCGTTCCAGCCACCACCCTATTCGGACAGGACATCTAACGACGTGTGTCACAACTAGTATTCACTTCTGTGCTTTCAGTTAGGTGCAACATATAGGTAAGTTTATCAAACCACTATGGTACATATTGTTGCTTAACAGTATCATTGAATGCATGTCAATTATTATTTGTTAGTGGAAAGCAGAGCTCATTAGGCATTGGTATTGTGTGTTGATAACATGTGTTTTATGTACGCATGTGTATTGTTATTTGTTAGTGAAGAGCAGAGCTCATTAGACATTGGTTTTATGTGTTGATAACATGTGTTTTAGGTATGCATGTGTATTGTTGTCTGTTAGTGGAGAGCAGAATTCACTAGGTTGTGGTATTGTTTGCCTTAATTTCATATGCAAGTCGTAGTTATATATTGAACTGTATTGGAATGTTTTCTATGTGTAACAGGGTGTTTTTAAAAATTTGAAAATGTCTAGTTTACAAGGGAGACTCTGCCAAAATTTTGGTAGGCTCCCTGTTTTAGGGTATATAAAAAGTATATTAAAGTTTAACAATGTAGGGTTTAGTTGTGTGTGTACCTACTAGGTTTTCGTTCAAGATTCAAGATAACCAGCCGATATACCATGTTGTGTTGGATCTTGAATTGTCTCAGTTGATAGTTTGGGATGGATTTGTAACCAGTAAGGCATAACCCATCGATGTTGTTTGTGGTTTATCTTGTGTTGTTGATGTTCATTTGAAATTTTGGTTACTCTGTTTCATATTATCTACGGGTGCATGTCTGCGTGCGGTGTTTCATACCAACACGTGTCTCTGTGTACCTGGGGATTAATGTGAAATGCTGCCAAAATTTTGAATGAACATTAATAAGACAAGGTTGACGTACACACATAGATGTGTTACGAATGGTTACATATTCATCCCGAATGTGATAGGGCCCCTACCTACTTACAACATCCAAGAGATAGAGAGTGATTTGTGAATGATAATCTACCAAATAGTTAAATTAAAGTAACTAGAACTCTACTTGTTAGATATCATGAATGGAGGTTCTGGTAAATCGGTGATGGATGTACAACCGGCTAGATCGCAGTCGGTGAGTGACTGAGGAGTTTATGATGGGGTTGTTGGAGTTTATTCCATTCGCTACAATGAACACTCCTAATTTTCAAGCGACTCAGAGGATTCATTGTCTGTGCTCAAAGTGCAAATGCATGAGTTTTGAATACGTGGATGATGTCATATGCCACCTAAGTGAGAAGGGGTTCATGGAAAGATACTACTGGTACAACCATGGTGAGTAGTTACTGCCTAGGTCACCAGCCATAACCATGCAACAGTCTTACTACAAGATCGGAAGGAACAGGGATACATACAATAACATGAAACAGATAATGATGGATCACATTGGACCCTTCACCGGGCGTATGCTAGAACATGATGACCAAGCTAGGAATGAGGATGACAATATAGAGGAGGATCCTAATCCAAAGGTGAAGAGATTTTATGATTTGTTGGCGGTGGCTCAGACTCCATTATGAAATGGGTGCCAAAGTCATACCAAATTATCTGTTTCCCTAGCTGCTTTAAGCCTAAAGGCAGAATATAATCTTTCAGGAGGTTGTTTAAATAGAATGGTTGATTTGATGGGTTCCACTATACCTAGTCATCATCAAATGTCATCAAACCTATACCATGCTAAGAAAAGAGTGGCAAACCTGGGGTTGGGTTGTACAAAGATAGAATATTGTGTTGGCAGGTGTATTGATAGCTAGCCGCAAGCGTATGAGATATCGAAGTAATAAAAAGATATCGTTCCCATAGAGATTGTGCCCAAGTACTAGTTATAATGGTGATTCGATTATCTAGTGGAATTTAATTCAAATGTATTACCAAAACAACGATGAACAGTAAATTAGAAAACAGAAAATTCAACGCCTTTTGTAGAAGAAAATCAGAGTTAGTTTGGGAAATTGAATCAAAGGTAAATCTTGGGGTATTAAGGGTTCATATGCTAGTATCAAAATTAAAGGTTACTCGCCTATCCAATTATATGATTTTGTTCTTAAGGCAGATTCCCCTAAGTTAATTAATACCTTTCTCTCGAAAGCCTATTAACGTGCCTAATTCCTAAAGAACCATGTTCAATTTGTTAATTAGACTCTTTACGTTCTATGGAAATCCGATTAACCCTCAAACAATTTCATTTACCGTCATAAATCAAAATTATAGGTTCAATTTAGGTATTTTTGAATTACATGTCAATCTCTCGATTACCCATATAATTTGTGATCATCTACGCTTATCTCTAAGTCTCGCAGAAGCATTAGGCATACATAAATTGAATAGAGATTGAAATCACACAATTAATTATAACATATAGGCATACTACATCCTTAGCCCTAAGAAAAGAGTTTAGTGTGCCATAAGGATTGTTGTCATCATGTCACACATCACAAAGTCAATGTCAAGCATAAAAGATATCAAAAGTGTAAAATAGGGATTCAAAAATTACAAATTAGTTCTCACTAGGATTCCTAATTCTTCGTCCCAAATTTGTAGAATTGATTTCCCTTGATAGATTTGACTCTTGATTCCCAATGAAAGCTTCCCAAAAGGTTCTTCAAAATCTCCCAAAAGATGTCTCTAAAACTGTCTCTCCCTCAAGTGCCCAACAAAAACCCTAAACAATTTAGAGATTTGGGCCTCGTACGGGACAACCATGGCCAGTGGTTCGAGTCATGTTCCTTCTTAAACATAAATTCGTAACTTTTTGTAACAAACAGAGCTAACCATGGCCAATGGTGGATAACCACGGCCAGTGGTGGCTTCTGACTTCCTGTTCTTTGCTTCACAGTGCCCACCACGGCCAGTGGTGGATAACCATAGCTAGTGATGGCTTTTGACTTGCTTTTTCTCTTTTCCAGTGCTAACCACGGCTAGTGGTGGATAACCACTGGCAGTGGTTTCCTTCAACCTTGCCAAAATGCACACCTAAAGCCCTTAAAGGTCTTTTCTTTCATCTACTTTTCCATTTTTCCTCAAAAGAGACTTAGAACATCATTGATCCTGCAAAAATAGGAACAACCAAGTAATATATGTGAAAAAGAATCAAAATCAAGGGAATCGGGCATGAAATAATATGCAAAAACCCTAAAAACTACACCTAAAAACAACCAGAAACAACACACAATGCACACTTATCATGTATGTTCTTCCAAAATGAGTTTGTAGATAAGAGTGTCACAAAATGTGTACACTGTAATGAGGACCGCTATAAAATAGTTAAAAGAAGAAGGAAAGTAACTAGGATGGTCAGGAAGAAAATATGGTACTTTCCTATAACACCGTGTCTTCAATTTTGTACGCCTCATTGTCCATGGCAAAACATATGCATTGGCATGCTCTGAATCGAACACAGGAGGGTCTTTTTTGCCATCCTTCTGACGGGAAAGCATAGAAGTGTTTGGAAGAGCTAAATCCGGCCTTTCAGGTGAGCCTTGCAATGTATGACTTGGCTTATGTACTGATGGGTTCAACCCATTTGGTCAATACGGAATAGCTTACTTTTGTTGGCTAGTCATATTGACCCCATACAATCTGCCTCCTGATATGTATATAAAGAGGGAGGTCATGTTTTTATCTACACTGGTTCCAGGACCCAAGAATCCAAAGATGAAAATAGAAGTGTTTTTGCAACCCTTGGTTGAGGAGTTGTCATAATTGTGGGATGTCAGGGTGATAACCTATGATGCATCCTTGAGGAACAATTTCATGATACGGGCTGTTTTAATATGGACCATTAATGACTTCCCTGCATATGGTATGCTTTCTGGATGGTCAATGTCTGGGAAGCTTGTTTGCCCTGAATGCATGGAACATACCAGGTGGGGATCACTCCCTGTTAGTGGCAAGATAACTTTTTGTGACTATCATAGAAAGTTTCTACCGCTAGATCACCCATTTAGGAGAAATAAAACCGCTTTTAAGAAGAACAAGGTTGTTAATGAACCTCCACCCCATAGGTTATCCGGTACACGGGTTTGGCAGAGAGTCCAAGAGTATTCGTATATCTAGGATAAGAATGTTAAGGAGTTTGCGGGTTATGGGAAGGAACACCACTGGGTGAAGCAAAGTATCTTATGAGATTTACCATATTAGAAAAACTTGTTGTTAAGACACAACATTCATGTGATGCACACTAAATGAAATGTTTTCATGAATATTTTTAACACTGTCACAGACATCAAAGGGAGAACAAAGGACAATGAGAAAAGTTGAATAGACCTTCCAATTTGGTGTTCTAGGAAGGAGTTTGAATTGAGGGATGCAGGACATGGAAAAATGTTTAAATTGCAAGTGAAATATGTTTTAACTAGATCTCAAGAGATTGTTGTATGTGTGTGGATGAACGGGTTGACCTTGCCTAACATATTTGCTTTTAACTTGAGTAGATGTGTTGACGTGAAGGAAGGCAGGGTGTTCGGCATGAAAAGTAATGTGTTTATGCAACAGCTACTACCATATGCATTTTATGCTTTACCAAAACCTATTTGAAAACTGCTGGTTGAGTTGAGTCACTTCTTTAAAGAGTTGACGATAACTTCATTAACTGAGGAGAAACTTGTGAAGATGGAGGAAAGTATTTGGGTCTTGATTTGTAAGTTGGAGCAGATTTTCCCACCTAGTTTTTTTTGATGCTATGGAGCATCTACCTTTCCATCTACCATACAAGGCCTTGGTTGGTGGCTCAGTGCAGTTTTGTTGGATGTATCAGTTCAAATGGTGAACGACAAATCTACTTAATTTCATTACAATTTTTTTTGCTATAATAGTATTATGTAACTTAACATTTGTTTATGTTTTTCTAGATTCTTACGCTCTTTAAAAGACAGAATGTCAAACGAAGCATGCGTTGAAGCATCAATTTGTGAGGATACTTAGTGGAAGAAATGACCACTTTTGCTTCTTTCTATTTTCCGATAGAGATAGAAACTAGAATGAGTAGAATTCCCCGTAACCTTAGGGTGGCCACAAATATAGTGTTGGATGATCAAAGTTTAATTTTTAACTATCCTAGTCATCCTAGGGGCAAGGTCACAGAATGTTACATTGATGAGAATTATCAAAAGGCGGCTCACTTGGACATTCTTCTGAATTTCCCAGAAGTGGAACCCTATCTTGAGTAAGTCACCAACTTATAGTTTACATTCTAAAGCTAGCATTTATTGTTGTTGCACCTTGATTTTTTAGACCCGTATCCCGATGTAATCAAGATAATTAATTAATAAAAATATGAGTAAATTTTTCACGTTTGAAATAATATGTAAAACACCTCAACGATTACATCAAGATCCGAATCACAGAAAACCAAAGAGTGAGATTTGATAATTTATAACTGGATCGTAAAATAAATCACCCATGATTGTATACATAAATAACAGAGTTTACAGCGGAAGAAGAATATGTATACAGGGCACACGCCTAGTCCCATATATGAAGATATAAGAAAAGGCTCGACAAAGCATGCAAAGATACAACAGAAGCCTATTAGGCCTCAATTATTTTTACACATATGTAATAAACATGCATTGCCTAATATATATATTTACATGGTCATGCAACATACATCTCCATTATCGATATTCCATAATTGACCACATCCGATTCAACCTTAAAATCATGTATCATCAACACTTATACATTCCTAAAATGATTACATAACCAACATCATTATATTCATCAAATGGGTATGAATTCCAATACCCCCAAATATCAATACATCATCCACTTATATTATCATTTACAATACATCCATAGATATCAATGATTATCAACGCTATAATGTACATTTTATTCACAATACAACAATTACAACAGCTACCGGCCAAGGCATTCCATTACCACTATTTTACCTTCACAAAAGCTTTACTTTACAAATATCCTCATCCCATGATATTCCTGCATCAACGATAAAAATGGACAACATAGGAGAGTGAGTTATAAATTTCAAATGACGAATATGAATACAATTGAGATTATATGCATATGCATATTAACATCACGTATGCTTGCTAAGTTCATCAATAATCATCATAAATTCTCATTTGAACAATATACATGTAACATATTCAACTATCAATTCATAGAAAAGCAAGCACATATACACATCTCTTATCAATATCACAATGGGCCAACATCATTGTCATTAACCATAGACAAAGAAGCTTTTCATTACATTAGGCCATCACATACAACATCATCATAGTCAATGTCATTTTATTGTATTCATATTTTACATATTGTCTTTTAGGTAATTCATTTACCCATCTCATCATCATCACATCTTAATCTCAATCATCATCACCTTTTGGCATATCTCCATGCTATATATAAATACTCTTAGGCTAATGCATATGCACAATGGAATAATCAACAATAAATGTGGATCCGACTGTGGGAATAAATACCAATTGTGGGTTCAAGCATGATCACATATCCATTATCCATTATCGATGTCATCTCTGATTCATCGATTTACCATAAATACATTGTCATGCAAATGTCCCTTTATTAGTTTCATCATTATTTAAGGGTGTGTCACACAACCACAACATTTGATTTTCATTATCAATCATCATATCATATCATTAGTGGTGAACATTAATGTTTTCATAACATGTCTCAATCAACATCAACACCACCAAGACACGCCATTATAGTATACCTCTAATACAATCTCTTGTTTTTACACAATAAAAGGGGTTTTGGGTAATAATAAGCTCATGACAAATTTCAACATTAAAACATGAGAAAAGTTCATTTTTAGTCTTAAAAATAGTGGAACATGTCACAAATATCACCTATTAGTCCCAATTTGACAATCATAAAAAGTTGGGTTCAAAACCCTCTTAAATGTGAGTTTTACAATGCAGTGGGTCCGGTGTTTTACGCCTAAAGAAAGTTAGAAAACTCAAATTAAGGTGAGACCAATTTTCACACCTTTGTAATATAATTATCTATAACTTTCATGAAGAAGTCAGAGGCCAAAAACATCATAAAGATACCCAAACAGGCCAAAAACAACAAAGGAAATATAGTAGTTGGAAAACTAGTATAACAGTGGTCATAATAAGGCCATGAATCGATTCCCACGAATCCAGGGGCCATGAATTGATTCCCACCTACTGTGAATCGATTCCCACACTTCTGGGATGCAAAACAGTGAAAACAATAACTTGGGAATCGATTCCCACTTGCTGTGAATCGATTCCCATCAGTATTTATGTAGAAAAAAGCTCAATTTTCAACTTCCAACCACCCTAACTTTTTCATATGAAATCCAATGACTACCAAATTTTAACACCAACTAAGATACATTATTTATGATGTGTAACCACTGGCCGCACTAAAAAATTCTCAAAAATAAGGGACTTATGCGCATAAATGTGTTTCACCTGTTTTAAGGCTGTGCAACACAAGGGTCAATTCTCAATGGAATTAGCCCATTCTAATTTTTACAAGTTTTAAATCATGCATAGGCATTATTGGAACTATTTCATGGCATCCAAACATACTAGAATTCAATATGGCCCTATCAGTTCCTAAATTTTGCATGAAAATCATAAAACACAACTTCACATCTTTGAGTAATTCACCCATTCATGTGTTTCTATCAATAAATAAATCATGCGCATCAAAAGGACCACTAAACATTCATCATCATCTCATATATATACAATTTCTAAGCATTCAACAAATTATCAAGCCTATCATCCACTACATTATCAATCATCATTCAAAATAATCATGGCAAGGTAAGCATAAGTACAATTATATACATCAACCATCAATTATTCACTCATGCAATTGAAATGTAAACTCCTCTCCTACCTCAAGAGAAGAATCACAATGACTTGAATGCTCCCATCATTCCTGACCATCATCCAGAACACAATCTCCTATCAACACACATATGTATTCAATCAACCAATGAGCCATCACAAGGCTTCATCACAATTTTAAACAATAACAAACATCTCTTAAGGCTTGGTAACAAGTTCTAAACTTGTCAAAACACCAATCTATACCATTGTGTTAGGTTTCAAGAATTCCTTTCCCAAAACCAAGATTTTCTAAGTCTTAAAGGGCTAATCAAGACCCAACAACCACCATACCATGTCCCTTATCCATAATGCATTCCAATATCTCATAAATCATCCAAGTGTGATCATTATCATTCAAATTCAACGTAAGCCTTTTTAGCTTCATTTAAGACCATCATCAATTCAACAATTTGAAGTGGCACACTAAATGGTCTAAGACCTTACCAGATCACATTCTATTTCATTACTTCATCATCAATGGCCATTACCATTACCATTATCATCACAATGACAACATCCAATCTTAAACATCTCATATCCATTCTCAAGATCAATTCCTCTACTCATTATAACTAACAACATCCAAGCACAAACATCATATAACCATCCTCAAACTCCATTCCTCTATTTTTTCTCATATACATCATTCCAAGCATTTCATCCACACACCAAAATCATTCTCATCACCAATGAATCATCAATTTCTTAAACTTTGTCAAAAGCTCCAAAATTACTAATTCTTAAGGGTTCCATACAAATTGATATTCATCAATTACATCAAGTCCTACTCCATATTAAAGATCCCTTACTCCAAGCCCTTTCTTGGGGGCTAGTGAAAACTGTTAAAAAATAGCCCATTTACTACGTAAACGACTACAAGCTTAACATTTTCCCATAGAGTGAAGGAATGTGCACCTATAACTATAGGGTTTGTGTTAAAGGCACAAACAGATAGTTAGAGGAAGACTTCTATGGAGTCTTGATAGAGATTGGTGAGGTTTCTTTCTCCGGATGACTAAGAAGAGATATCGTTCTATTCAAGTATGATTGGTACGATAACACAATCAGTGTAGGAACAAAGGTTGACAGCAACTACGGTTTAGTTGAGGTCAAGAAAAATGGTAGATATAAAGGGTTTGATCCCTTCATTTTTGCCCAATAAGCCGAGCAGGTTTATTACACGGACTTCCCTGGAGGGCACCAGCACTGGTATGCAGTCATCAAGGCTAAGGATCGAAGTCAGATCACTAATAATGTCTCTAATAAGGTTGAGGATTGTTGCGACCAGGATCATGGCGTGACGGCCGACCCTTAAAAATAAAACGAGTTTCGAAATCCTTTCGAAAAAAAACAAGGAGTCGCCAACAATATTTTTAAGGACAAAATACCAAAAAAACCTTTGTTAAAGCACTGGTTATAAAAATGAAATTCCATATTTGGGAGTCGAATTACAGGTAAGGAAGGTATTAGCACCTCACAACTGTCCTTCATAAAACGGTTACCTCAAATTGATAGCGTATATTTTAAAATAGCCCAAAAATTACTTTAACTTCTTTAAAAAGGAATAGGCAAAACATACATGGAAGTTTGAAATAAGGTTAACAGGACGTCTCATCCAAATTAATCTTAAATCGAATAACTTGACTAGACAGTGACAATAAGAAATGACAAAACAGTGATGGTAAAAATTTAAAGAAACAGTGACAGTAAAAAAAACATAAAATACAAGGATAGTAAAACATTTGACTAACAATAACAAGGGGAATAACATGGGGTGAAAATAAGGATTAACAAGACGTCTCGTCCAAATTAACCTTAAATTTTAACATGAATCAGAGATTAGAATAAAGATAAATGAAAAGAGATAAAATAAAACTAATTAAACAAAATAGAAGATTAACAGGACGTCTCGTCCAAATTAACCTCTTATTATAAGAAAATGTATTGAAAATACAATAAGACTAACAAGACGTCTCGTCTAAATTAATCCCCTTTATCAAAAATATTATTATTATTGTATATCAAAAAATATGATGAGATCAACAAGACATCTCGTATAAATTAACCTCTTTTTGAAATATTACTATTTAATAAATAACAACCGATTGAAAATTTAAAAAGGGTAACAAGACGTCTCGTCTAAATTAACCTCTTTTTGATAAAATAATTTTCTAAAATCAAATAGTAAAAATTTATCAAAAACTAGACAAAGAACACACAAACTTACTAAAGTGAAAAATGGGTAATGTTTTTTGGTTGAAGATAATGTTGAGTTATTGAAATTTTAATTAGACATAATTTGAAATAACAAAAAAAACAAAAACTAAATAAAAAAGACATGAAAAATCACATTTTGTTAAGCTTTGTACAACCCGATTCTTTCAAAGATGAGCGAGTGCCTTAAAAGAAAATTACACCCTAACTATACGGTAAATGAACTATCCAGAAAAAGAAATAGTATACAGACGGCTGATTCCTTGTAATAGGATTAATATTCTGGGCAATAAAATTAAGATCGCAACTACCCTTGAAAAATTAAATTTGTACAGAACTAAAATATATACCAACAATTTGAGCAATAATATTGAGCAGCAAATAAATGGAAATAGTAACATGAATAGAAACAGTAGCAGAGATAGAGTAAAGATTCAAGCATACATCACAATATCCTACTGTAAAACCAAATCATAATAACGACAAGAGACAACAGAGAAAAGAGAATCCAATACAACAATACTAATCTGATCCTTATACAAAAATTCAACCTTTTAGAAAATAAACAGTGTTTTCACAAAATATATAAAAATGTTCTTGCTCACTGATTGAATTCTTGCTCACTGTTGCTGTTGTTGCTGTTGCTGTTGTTGCTGTTGCTGTTGCTGCTACTGTTGTTGCTGTTGCTGTTGCTGCTGTTGCTCTTGCTGCGAATTCCTATTGTAAAAAATCCAGAAGTGCCTTGCAAAACTCAAGAATGTTGAGATAATCTCCTCTCTAGAATATCTTTTCCAACCCTCTCTAGAAGAAAATCTCTGAACCCCCTTCTTCTGTACAGAGGGGTATTTATAGAGCATGTTTCATACCCCTTTTTGTAAAAAAAAATCGAAAGTGGAAGTTCCACTTACTGCTTTAATGAAGGATGAAGAGGATGGTACCATTAGTTGAGCGGTTCTTCTAGTTGGACCTCCACTCTTTCTAGTGGCCTTGAAGCTCCTAAAACCCCTCCCAAAAATCCGTTGCACTTTGCTGTGCTTTTGTTCTTTTCTTCGAAACCTCTACTCCTTTCTTCTTCTCTGTTTCCCTTTCTTTTTCCACACTAGCTCCCTTTTCTTTTCTTTGTAGCCATGACATCCCCCCTCTTTCTTCATATGCTTCTTTTTTTAATTTTCCCTCCGTCCACTAACTCTTCTCTTCCCAAAATTTTATCATTTTTTTTGAAACTTCCTATATGTTGTCGTGGGAATGACTTAGTGGAGTTTTTCCAATTACTCCATTTTTAATTCCCTTCCTGATGCCCAATGCCATGATCCTAATTTTCTATTGCACAACCCATTATTTTATATGAATGTGATGGCATATTGGTGAATTTTTTATTGAAGCATGGTTTGTTCTTTGATTTGTGCAAATCGCGTAAGCACATGGTGTCCTGGGCCTTGTATTAAAATACACCTTCTTTTCAACCATGAATTGCCGTAAGAGCAAAAGGTGGGTAAGCTTTGCATTTTCTAAATTTTTTATTCTTATATATGCTCCATTTCTTTTTCCTTTTACCTGATGCACAAAAGTCCATGGGATAGTGTTTTCTTATCAAAACCATAGGTCTTAGATGTCTTGTTTAAACAATATATAACACGTGGTAATACTTTATTCCTTTTATGTTTTGGCAAATCACTCTCCCTGAACGTACAAGGCTTTTACTTGTCCATGTGACTTTCAATTCTAACAAAACCATGTGGAGTCATCCTTGCATAATTTAATATGCATTTAGATCCTTCTCTTGACCAAAACCGTGATCATCTTCATGTGGTGGGTTCCAAACTTTGTATTTTAGTACTATCTCTTATTTTATTACAAAATCACACAAACTCTCTTGCATTTACGTTGAAGCATAAATAAGGGGGGCTGATTTTGCTTTAATTATTTGGCTTTAATCCCATGTAGCTTGTCATGCATGATTGAATTTTGACTTTGTCAAAATTTATGCTTTAAGTGAAACTTGGTTGCAAATTGAAATGCCATTAATGTGAATGATGTCTTAGTGGTGGGTCCTTGACTTTGAAATTTTGGCAACTTCTTTCCGTTGCAATATTTCAATTATTCCTTTTGCATTCCAACATTAATTCACGTGGAAGACAAAGAAATGGGCTACACTTTTTGTCTTGCTTTGCCATGTACAAGTGAAGAAATCTTTTGAACTTTTATCAATTGGTCAAATTAGCATAGAGATTAATTTTATGATACCATGGTAGCCTTTTAATTAAATTTAATACATAAAGTGTTAAAATTCAAGTGCTGAATTTTAATCCACCTAAGTGCATCAAATTTTATTAAAACCAAGAAAAGGGATTTTGGGCCGGTCAAAAAGAGGTGTTCACAAGGATGCTTATCAGCTCACTCTAAACGAGCTCAATGATAGTCATTTGCTGTTCAACATTGATCTAGTGATACTGGATGAGACACTTGCCATTATAGGGGGTGAACACATTAAGAAGAGGTTGTCTCCCAATGAAAACAGTCTAGGGGCTGATTTGGAGACTGATGACCCTGTTGAAATAGATAGCCATAGTGACACTAAAACTAAGAGAGAATTTCAAACTGAAATAGACACAGAGTATACAGTTATTCAAAATATATACATATATTTATAGTTTGAGACAAACATTTATTTTCATGGTTTTATCCATAGATGACAGGACGTAGACTACCCTTCAGCTGAGGTGGTGGTTCGAGGATTCCAGGATCCCGTCTGGGCACACCACAACAGACCACCACACCATAATAGACCCCCACCCCATAGCAGACTCCTTCACCACGAGAGCAGGCCACACCATCACAGCAGATCACACCATAACATAATAGACTCCTTCACCACCATAGACCACAACACAACAGACTCCTTCATTGTCGGAATTGGATAACCCGGCCTTGAGGTGAGCCCACCTCTGGCATCCCCCCTACCCACTCTGGTCCCACTACCGGGCGGAGACGAGTTTGTACTACTATATAATTTGCTTTAAGTTTCTTAGTTGCTAGCTTATTAGTTGTTTCGTTCTTATAATTCATATAGTACCCTAATTTGTTTGTTGTATGTTAGTTATTTAGTACTTGTATACATTGAATTGTACTGGTAAATCTTCTTCTTGTAACAGGTAGTAGTTCAAATTTGGAAATGTTACATTTACAAGGAAGACTTTGCCAAAATTTTGGTTACCTCCCTGTGTCTATATCACCATAATCACAATAATTTTCTTAACACTAAAAATTATTTCAGCTATATCACCATAATCACAATAATTTTCTAAACATTCTAGACCCATTAAATATTTAATTTGACCAAGTGAGTCCCACATCATTTGTTAAACCACCCGATTCTGGTAAATCTTAATTTACCAATAATTGACCTCTAATGTCAAATTAATTCTCCCATAATTATTGGACCATACATAATTAACTACCATTATTCTGTAAATTGTTTTCTTTAAAATTTAGGGTGTTACAACATGCATTGGTCAAAAGGTCGTTTAAAGGGTTGTAATGGGGCCAGGGGATTTATAACATAGGAATGAAAACCAAGAAAAGGGAAATGCAAAGGGCTTAATTCTATAAGAAAAGCAATATCACAGGAGGGTAAGCAAACCTCAATTTAATAACTCTCTATACTCTCAAACCATAAAGGGTATGATTCGTTTTTCTTTTCTTTTCTTTTTTTTTCCTTTTAATTTTGAGATCAAACTCCTTATCTTTCCTTTTCTTTGAATCACACACCCCAAACTATCATGGTTTTTATTTTTCAATTTAACCATTTTTAGTTCGCTTACCCTTTTTGCCTCTTCTATATGTGAACCAGAAATCCTAATGTTAAAGGTTTTGAAAGAAAATATCATATTTCATGGCTCACAAGGGACAACTAAGGGGTTACACTTTTCAATAAATTTTGAGGTTAAAGAAAACAAAACCTAAAGTTCCTTTTTCATTCCAAGCATGCATTCATAAACCATTTTGAATTGGTCAAAAGCCAAGTTCTAGAGTGCCTAAAAATGTATGAATCAGTCATTTAAGGAATCATGGGTCAATTACAATTTAATGTATTGAACACCCTATTAGCTCAAAAGCTCACAATGGTAATTAGCCTAATCAAAGAAACACAGTCATCATGTTGAGTGATTATTCTAGCAAGAATAACAATCAAAACCTTTTTATTTCTTTATTTATATATTTTTTATTATGATTTTTTTCTTTTTTTACAAGATTCACCTAAGCAATGCTTAAAATCCAAGCAATCTATATCACATGTCATACAGGTAACAATAACTACAATCAACAATCAATCCTAGCCTAAGGCATATAGCAGACATACAATCATGCAAATGGACCAGAACATAAGCATACAATCATGCAAATGAACTAGAAAATAAAAATAAACAAAAATAAAAAGGAATAGAGTAAGAAAAAGCTGAACTTTTGTGTACCCATCACCCCAAACTAAAACTGGACATTGTCCCCAATGTCCATATCAAGGGGACCAAAGAGGTCCGTAATTAAGGAACCAGGCATAAAAGGACACAAAAGATCAACTGTTACCTGTCATGGAGAAGGGGGGTGGAAGTGACCCTGTTGGGTGTGTCAATTATACATGGCATCTACCCGGTCAAAAATCTTATTGATGCGAGCCCCCTGACGGGTTTGCTCAGCAGACATCTGCTGAAGCAAAGTGTATATTTGCTGCAAGGAGAAAGGTGGCTCCTCACCAAAAAAAGATGGCTCACCCTGCTCTGGAGGTCTAGTGGGTAGTGGCATCTCTATAAAGAGTGAAGTATGGTCATCTGTCTCTGCAAAAAGAAAAGATGTCTTGCCCTCCAAACTCATAAAAGTAGGGCCAGGCAAGGGGTGAGGTACAGAAAAACCAGGTATGACTAAACAATAAACATTATGCTCCTTTACAATCATTCCCATGTTTATTAATTCACCTTTATCTACCCTCTTTAGTTGGTGAAGAAGAGTATCTTACTCTAAATCTATACCCACGTACCTTGCTATAGGATTAATGTAACCTGTAAGAACAATTTTACCTATAGTGGCATTGCCGACTCGGAAAAATTGGCTACCTAACCTTTTAGCAGAGTCAATGGGAGTATTATTAAGCATAATGTCCAAGAAAAATACCTCAGCTTGTCGAATGGTACCGGGGCTATCATACCTACCAAAAATAGAGCGGGCCATGAACCACTGAAGGTATCAAAAAACGGGATGATGAATAGAGGAAGCTAACAGCACTGGAAATAAAGGACCAAAAGTATCCTGGTCTAAAGTCCTTTGGGATGCTAACAGCACCCCCTATGGGAAAACCATATGTTTCAGCCACCTCATCCATATTCATTTTATAATCAGTATTGTTCAGCCTAAATGACATTTCCCAACCATCAGTAGTTGGGTACCTACTTACCTCTACTGAACTTAGGAATTCTAAAGAGGTATGCTCATACACGGGTTCAAACAATTCAATAAAGGAATCCCAACCCACATTTTGACATAAGCGTAATGTATCTTCAAAAATTCCCAATTCCATCAAAGTATCTTTATAGAAAAATCTAGAGGGAATAAGCTCTCTACTTAATAAAGATTCCAACCTCATCTTTTACCCCTCTAATGGGCATTCAATATCATTTAAATTAGTGTAGTCAGAAGACTTACTTTTGGTCTTCCTTTTCTTTGAGGGAATCTTGGGTGCCATGGAGTTGAATAAAAACTTGGAGATGTCCTAATAAAACCATGCAAAGAAGGAAAAAGAAAACATTCTAATTTAGGCTCCAAAGTTTTGTATCATGACAAGAAACAACACCTAATAATCTCATACATTCATGGCATGTAATAGAGAAATGAGCATATATGAATAATTAAATACCATGAGAGATGAACTAGACCAAATACATATTCAAACCATACAACAATCCAAAAATTTTGCCTCTAGGGCATTTTATCAAACACTTAGTGGGCACTCAATAAATGAGTGCCAAACGCAACAATCAAAAGCAATGCTTCCACTATTCAAGTTTAATAGCCACAATCAACAACCAATTTCAGAATTTAACCACCAATCAAACATTCAGTCACCATCAAAGATGATAATTTGCATAAAAACACAAATGGGGTACATGTAAAAGTATGAGCACAAGGATGAAATTCATGAAGATTTAGTGTTACCCATTTAATTTTATAGCATTCAAATGCATCACAAAGCAATTAGGGAAAACTTAATTCAATCAATTTAGAACTTTCATGCAAAATCCCTAAATTTTTAGAAACCCCTAAAAACCTAATGAGAAACCCCAAACTAATGAAAGAGAATAGAATGCTTACTTGATTTAGAGAAGAGAAAAGATGATTCAAGTAGCAAGATGATGATGCTGATGTAAGAAAATTGAGAGAGATTGGACTTTCTAAAGAGGTTTGGTGGGTGTTTCAAAGAAGATGGGTGAAGAAAGCAAAAGGGCAATGAATAAAAAAAGGTACATGGGCAAGTGATGTTTAAAAAGGCCAAATTCCTCATGTTGGGTTGAACCACGACCCGTGGTTTGCTCTGCCTTGGTCCAGATTTTTTAACGCAAATTAAAATACTCACCTGATGGCAACCACAGCCAGTGGTGGGAATCCATGGCCAGTGGTTCTCACTGTTTTGCACCCAAAAAACTCAATGTTTGCAGTGGAAATTCCCTGGGCCAAACCACTGCCAGTGGTGAATGACCACAGCCAGTGGTTTACACTATTTTGCACCCAGAAAATGCTTTTATATCTCCTGAAAATCATTGGGTAAAACCACTACTTTTATACCAAAAATTATGTCATGCAACCCAATTCAAAACGCTTCTTTTTGATTCCAACCAAAGCATGCAAAATGGTGATTAATTCAAATATCTTACTCCATAAAAAGGCAACATCAAAATATTTTTGTGTTTTTTGATTTCTTACACCAAACATGCAACAAACAAATTCATGCAAAACAATTGAAATAAAATAACAAATGGGGTTACCTCCCCAACAATGCTAAGTTTAACGTCTTCAGCCAGATGTTATTCACCATTTGGATTTACGAATCCAATGCATCAAGCAAATCCAAAGCACTTGCTTGATTAATGGGGTCACCTGTCAAGTAGTGCTTAAGTCTTTGCCTATTTACTCTAAATGATCTGGACTTTTCGCTCTATAACTCAACAGTGCTAAAGAGAAATACTTTCAAAACTCTAAATAGTCCCGACTATCGGGACCTCAGTTTACCTTGAAATAACCTCAATCTGGAGTTAAATAGCAGGACCATATCACCTGGATTGAATGTCCTCCTAAGGATGTGACGATCATACCAGTATTTTGTTTTTTCCTTATAAATCATAGCATTCTCATACACATCCAAACAGAGTTCCTCTAGTTCATTTAGCTCCAATAACCTGTGCTCACCTATGTTACTTGTTCGTTGGCAAGCGTCATAAGTCAGGATATACTTATGTACATCCTTAAAAAGGTGTGGCCAGTAGAACCCGGCTTGTAATACTTTCAAAGCTGTCTTGGATGTGCTCATGTGGCCTCCACAAGAAAGAGAGGCAATAGTCTAGGATGGCATGGATTTCATCCTCCGGTACATACCTCCTAATCAGACCATCTGCACATTGTTTGAAAAGGAAGGGCTCACTCCAATAGTAATGCTTAACATCTGCAAGAAACTTCTTTTTCTGCTAAAAACCAAGGTCAGGGGGTAAAATACCACAACCAAGAAAATTAACAAAATCAGCATACCAAGGAACTTGTTGGATACTAAGACTTAGTAGTTGTTCATCTGGAAATAACTCATTGATGGGAACAACATCACCCAACTCATCTTTTTCAGATGACAACCTAGATAAGTGGTCAGCAACAAGGTTCTCAGTACCCTTTTTATCTTTTATTTCTAAGTCATTCTTGGAAGATTAAAATCCACCTAATTAGCCTAGGCTTTGCTTCTTTTTTATGTAAAAAATACTTAATGGCAGAAAGGTCAGTATATACAATAACATACGAGCCTACCAAGTATGATCTAAATTATCAAAAGCAAAGACAATAGCCAATAATTCCTTTTCAGTGGTGGCATAAATTACCTACGCTTCATCAAGTGTACGACTAGCACAATGGATTACATGCAGCTTCTTATCCTTTCGCTGCCCAAGCACAACCCTCTTTGCATGATCACTAGCATCACACATAAGCTCGAATGAGAGTTCCCAATCAGGGGGTTGTACCACAGGAGCAGAAATAAAAGCTTGTTTAATCTTGTAAAAATCAAGACAAGATGAGTCAAAAATAAAAGCACATCCTTACCCAAAAGATTAGTCAAAGGCTTGGTGATATTGCTGACGTTTTTAATGAACCGCCGATAAAACCCGGTATGCCCAAGAAAACTTCGAATACCTTTCACATTGGTCGGCGGTGGCAATTTTTCAATCACCTCTACCTTAACCTTATCCACCTCAATTCCTTTCTCAGACACCAAGTGTCTAAGAACTATGCCTTCTCTTACCATAAAATGGCATTTCTCCCAATTTAAGACCAAATTGGTCTCCTCACAACACTACAAAACTTAGCACAAATTAGTTAAACAATTATCAAAATCCAAGCCATGCACAGAAAAGTCATCCATAAAAACTTCCATCACATTCTTAATCATATTAGAAAAGATGGCCTACATACACCTTTGAAAGGTCACGGGTACATTATACAGGTCAAATGGCATTATCCTATATGCATATGTCCCATTAGGGCAAGTGAAGGCAATTTTCTCTTGATCAGATGGATGGATGGGGATTTGATGAAAACCTGAGTACCCATCCAAATAACAGAAATAAGAGTGCTTAGCAAGCCTCTCAAGCATCTGATCAATGAAAGGAAGAGGGAAATGATCTTTCTTGGTGGCGCTATTTAGCTTTCTATAATCAATGCACATATACCACCCAAAAACTATCCTAGTAGGAGTTAGTTCCTATTTATCATTTTTCACCATAATCATCACTCTCTTTTTAGGCACCATGTAACACCCTTATTTTTAATAATTAATTAACCCAAACACAGAAAAAAAAAATTTCACAAAAACCACCACTGATCAGATGGCATAGAAGAGAAGAGGAAGGCGAGTGGAAGTTAAGGAACACACACATGTATGGCTACCTGCGGAAGGAATAGAACATGAACCAACTCCGCCCAGTTCAACGAAGCATGACAACGCCTGGGCGAACTCCACCACAACGTCCATTTGCTCAAGCGGGGTCCGACACCGCCGAGCGAGACAGGATAATGCAACCACGGAAGAGAGAGGTATTTAGGCGGAGTTCCTCAATAACATCTACTCGCTTCAGCGCGATCCCACACGCTTAGGCGAACTGTCCTAGTCGCTCGGGCGAGGTATGACTCCGCCTAAGCGAGGCCATCACAAGCCTTCCAAAAAACCGCACTCGCTGGAGCGAGTACCTTGCTCGCTGGAACGAGGAGCCACACTCGGCTAAGTAGACGCTCAGACCCAGAGTCATCCTTCACTCATTCACTCGGAAAATGACAGCTAACTCACTCGGATTATAAATATCTTACGCTCGGAATCCATTCCATTCTAACCCACTCACACTAACTTCTTTCTCAGGAGAGGATCGCTCAGGGTTTTCACTCGGGAATATGAACTCTTCCTCACTCGGGTTTCACTTATAATTTCCACCCGGCAAAACCATCCTCACACGGGATTTATACATACTCTCACTCGGGATCGAACTGTCCCATCCACTCGGTATCCATATTATTCTCCGTTCTATTTTTCCCACTAAGTCAAGGTTCACTCGGATTCTTCTATCACTATCAATTCTCTGTAGTAGGGCCCCCTTAAATTCTAAGGTGTCACTCTCCAGTTGGGAAATCTTCACTCGGCAACTTCTCACTCGCATATCGTTGATTATTTGACGCTCGGGGGAAAATCCTAGCAATTAACACTTGGAAAACTTATCTAGGCTCTCATCTTTGAATCCTAACAACTTGCTGCTCGGGACAGCCTTCCACACTAATCCTCACTCGGAATTACATGAGTCCTCCCACTCGGAAAGTATTAATACGTATATCTGTATATAAATTACCCAGACATCACCTAGAAATAAATAGACATGCAATATGGCATAAACATAGGCATATATATGTATCAAATTTACAACCACGTTGTCCCGTCCCCATTCCGAGGGATTCAATTCTGTCTAAAAGGGGCTATAAACAAAACACGAGCCGGCCAAGGCTTACTCCAAACATTATACACAGCATAAACAGAGTCATAAAGCTTCCATAGTGCATCAGCACTTCGCCCAGCATTTCAACTCTTCCTCCGATCCTCATCTCGAGAGATGTTCACTAAAAAATTGTAACTGCAGGGGTGAGCATCTTAAATTTTAAATGATAGATACCGATTCAGGTTACTTCACGTTCATACAACAACATATACCCATACATACACACAATCCTACATCAACTCAATAATATTAATACTCCACAGTCGGTGACATAATGCTAAGGGTCCTTGAGTCAGGATATTTCTACATAACATTTATCAGTCGGAATACACAATTCTCACTCGGGTATAAATGTATTCACGACTCCTCAACAACATATTATAAGTTCATGGAGCAGGTTTCAGTCAGCAATTATAGTACATGCACACAGAATAATGCACTCATTCACAAGTAAACACCACTTCACTAACATCATCACATGCATAATTAATTCCACATAACATCAGTAGCCATATATGCACAGATTATTCACTCGGTTCCGCATACGTGTGTAATCGGTTCTAACGTTGCAACGTAGGCTCTCAGCCTTTTGTACATAGCTCTCAGCTACCGTTCAGCTCCCAGCTGCTTGGCCGTTTTACGGGTACCCAACCGTTTGCCCACAGGTGACACCAACGCTCTCAGCGCCAACGGAGGTGTTCACAGGCAGCCCGAGTCCCACTCAAGGGCTACCTTGAGTCCCACTCAAGGATTTTGCAGCGTCCCACGCTGAATAACCGATGGTAGTGTCCCACACTACGTGCTCTCAGCATAACCGCATCCCATACGCCACACGCGGACTCATCACAAAACATTGAATTCATGCACACAACCTCTATTCAATCACACGTATTTCACATACAGTCGGTAATACACATTTTCAAGACTCTGCATGTTAATCTAACACATACAACCTTCATGCAATCATCATCATAGTTCCATTAACAACATATGAGTCCAACGCAATCGATGTCAATCAGTATTAAGCTTCTATGAGCATTTTCATCAACTCAAGTATAACATACACTCGGTTTACAGCAGTATCAGAACTTAAATCAACGCATGCATCTATATGAAGATCAACAGGTTCACACAAGCATTTCAAATCAACATAGCACAACATGCAATCGGTATATGACAATGTCAGAACTTAATCAACGCATGCATCCCTATAAACACGAATAGATTCAATAAGCATTCCCATCAACACAGCATGACATGCAATCGGGCTCTATGGTAAGGTATGCATCCTCAAGGACGATGATAACATGCAACACTCACTCTCATTTATCATGCACTCGGATATTCTACATGCAAGTATATCATGCAACAGAATACAGTTCCATAATTATCAATGTCTTCCAAACCCGTTCGTAACCCATGCATTTAACATGTAAGGTACTCCCCCTACCAACTGCGAGACTCTGAGAGATTCTTCTATTTGGGGTGTTGGTTCTCTCCCTTGTTGCTTCACTCGGCGCTTCCTCTGGAACACTGTTGTTTTCCACGAGTGGTGCAGGGCTGTTTTTGCTTCTGTTTTGACACCCGTCCTCTACTCGCATAAGGGAGCTCTGACTCCACTGCAGTACCTTCGCCTTAGCTCTCCGAAGCAGGGTATGGAATAGAGAGCAGAGAAGGAGAAGAGAAGAGCAAGAGAGAAGAGAAGAAGGGAGAAAAAGGGAGTCCGCAGAGGGGGTTTTTTGAGAGTGAAAAGGGGCAAGGGGCCATCACCCAATATAAACATATGCACGAAGAACAGGTAGGTGGGGTGGGGAAACATGAGGCAGTAGTCTTGCCCATGCCATCCTGTCCTATCAGCACCTTCCAACGTTAATCTCCTCACACCTTTTAATTAATTAAGTTAAGTGTAATTAGTGAACAGATTTCTTCTCCTGAATTATCATTTTTAAATGGCTTTATTTTGCCCGGTTCCTTTTTATTAAAATTGGGATGTTACAGTTCTCCCCCACTCAAAAGAATTTCGTCCTCGAAATTCAGTCGGTAACTCATGCGAAATTCAGTCGGCTACTCACCTAAGTAACAACTCGGGGTACTGCTGTCTCATGGCGTCTTCGCGTTCCCAGGTACAAGAGGTAGTCTTGCCTTGCTGCCACTCCACTTTAACCAGCCCTATGTTTTTGCTCCTCAAGCGCTTTACCAATCGGTCCATGATTTTAATCGGTGTAGTCACAGTGGTCAAGTCTTCCTTGATTTCCACTTCATCATCAGGCATTGTGTGGCTGGGGTCATGTAAATACTTCCTTAGTTGAGACACATGAAATACGTTGTGCAATCGGGATAAGTGGGTCGGTAATGCTATTTGGTATGCCATGGTGCCGACTTGTTCCAACACCTCATAAGGTCCAATGTATCGAGGGCTTAACTTTCCACCTTTCAAAGCTCGTCCGACTCCTTTACTCGGAGAAGTCCTCAAAAACACTCTGTCTCTGACTGAAAACTCCAATGGTTTGGTGCGTTTGTCATGGTAACTCTTCTGCCTGTCTTGAGACGCCTTCATCTTTCCCTGTATCACTCGGATCTGCTCTGTGGTTTGCTTCACAATGTCTGGTCCCAATAGCAGACTCTCACCCGTTTCCGACCAGCAAAGTGGGGTTCGGTATCTTCGTCCATATAGTGCTTCGTAGGGTGCCATGCCAATGCTGTTATGATGGCTGTTATTGTACGTAAACTCAATCAAGGGGAGGTACTGCTCCCAATCTCCACCGTGTTCTAACACACACGCTCTTAATAAGTCTTCTAAACTTTGAATCGTCCGCTCAGATTGTCCATCCGATTGGGGGTGGCAGGCAGAACTAAGCCAAAGCTTAGTGCCCATTTCCTGGTGCAGGTTGGTCCAAAACTGGGACGTGAAGCTAGGGTCCCTATCCAATACGATAGAAGTGGGTATACCATGCAGTCGGACAATCTCATGAATGTAAATCTGAGCTAACTTAGGCATCGGGTACTTCATGTTCACAGGCAGGAAGTGTGCACTCTTCGTCAGTCGGTCAACAATGACCCAAATCGCATCATGGCCCGCTCGATTTTTGGGCAATCCCATAACAAAATCCATAGCAATCGAGTCCCATTTCCACACGGGAATCTCCAGGGGCTGCATTGCACCGTACGGCTTCTGGTGCTCCACTTTTGATTTCTGACAAGTAATACACCGAGCCACGTATTCTAGCACATTCCTCTTTAGTTCGGGCCACCAGAACTGTTTCCTCAGGTCATGGTACATCTTCGTGGTACCCCGGTGAATACTGAGGAGGCTCTTATGAGCTTCATCAAGCACCATTCTCCTTAATTCTTTCTAACTCGGCACATATATTCTGTTTTTCACTCGGAAGATCCCATCTGATCCCTCGGTTAAGGACAAATCCTTTCCCTTGGCCTGCGTCTCTTTCATCTTAGCCAAGTAGGAGTCTGACTGCTGCTGCTCGTACACGGACTTCAGGAATTCATTGGCGATTCTTAATGTACCGATTGCTATTTTCTAAAAGGAGGGGGTGTCAACATGTAAGTTCATGTCTCGGAACTGCTCCAACAACTCCACTTCTCTTGCCATCATTGCTGCCATATGGAGGGATTTCTGACTCAACGCGTCGGCAACGATATTTGCCTTACCCGGATGGTATTTCAGCTCGAAATCGTAGTCCTTTAAGAATTCTATCCATCTCCTCTGCCTCATGTTCAGCTCTTTTTGGTCGAATAGGTATTTGAGGCTCTTGTGATCACTGTATTCTTCAAATCTGGACCCGTACAAATAATGCCTCCAAATTTTTAGTGCGAACACCACAGCTGCCAACTCCAAGTCGTGGGTCGGATAATGCTGCTCGTGAGGTCTCAATTGCCGAGAGGCATACGCTATCACTCGGTCTCTCTGCATGAGCACGCATCCTAATCCGAGTCCTGATGCATCACAATAAACTACAAAGCTCTCTTGTAAGTCGGGTAATGGCAGCACTTGAGCAGTTGTCAACTTGTTCTTCAGCTCTCGGAAGCTGCTCTCGCACTCGGGACTCCACACGAAGGGAATGTTTTTCCGAGTCAATTTAGTTAGTGGTAACGCCAGCTTAGAAAAACCTTCAATGAACCTTCTATAATAACCTGCCAGGCCCATAAAACTCCTTATCTCTGAGACCGACTTGGGTCTCTCCCATGCCATTACAGCTGTCACCTTCGAAGGATCCACCGAGACACCTTGCTCGGAAATCACATGTCTGAGGAAGTGGACCTTATCCATCCAGAATTCGCACTTTGAAAGCTTCACAAAAAACTACTTCTCCTTCAACACTTGAAGTACTGCTCAGAGATGTCCTTCATGCTCCTCAGAAGTCTTAGAATAGACTAGGATGTCATCAATGAAGACAACTACGAATCGGTCTAAATAGGAGTGGAATATGCTGTTCATGTAATTCATGAAGACAGCAGGGGCGTTTGTCACACCGAACGGCATCACTACATACTCGTAGTGGCCATACCGAGTCCTAAAGGCAGTTTTTGGGATATCCGAGTCCTTCACTCGGATTTGGTGATATCCCGATCGTAGGTCAATTTTCGAGAAGACTGAGGCTCCACGCAGTTGGTCAATTAAATCATCAATTCTGGGTAACGGGTACCGATTCTTAATTGTGAGTTTGTTCAGTTGTTGGTAATCTATACAAAGTCTCATGCTGCCATCCTTCTTCTTAACAAGCAGCACAGGTGCGCCCCATGGTGATACACTCGGTCTAATGAATTGTTTTCCGAGTAATTCGTCCACTTGCTTCTTCAGCTCAGCCAGTTCAGTTGGGGACATTCTATAGGGTGCACTGGAGACCGGCTCGGCTCCAGGGATCAAGTCTATAGAGAACTCGACTTCTCTATTGGGAGGGACACTCGGTACATCTTCAGGGAACACTTTAGGGAATTCACAGAAAATCAGAATTTCGTTCACTCGGACTTTACTCTCACCCTCGGTTAGACAAAGCATCATAAGCAGTTGGGTTATACCTGGTGTTGTGTTGTCCTCATTGTGCTGCCTCGGGAAGATTATGCTTCGGTTTCTACAATCCACTAACACTTTGTTGGCTGAAAGCCAATCGATTCCGAGTACAACATCAAGGTCCTTTAAAGGTATGCACACCAAATCAAAAGTGAAACTCTGACCACACAACACAAACGTTACATCCTTGCATATTGACGATGTCAATACCTTAGGGCCAGTCGGATTGGCCACTTCCAAAGTCCGATCCATAAACACAGTTGGTAACTTTAAACGCTCTACACACTCATCAGCTATAAAAGAATGGGTAGCTCCCGAATCGAAAACAACATTAAGTGTATGTCTACCGAGTGAGCACTTACATTGTACTAGATCATTTGCTTGCGTAACGTCCTCTGCGTTGATGGTGTAAACTCTCCCCGCTGCTGGTTGGTCAGTATTCCTCTCTCAGTTATTTGGAGCAAGCATCATGTTTCCTCTGGCTCTGTTGCCTCTGCCACCAGGTCGTTGGTTATCATTCACTCGGTTTCTCTCTTGGAATCCTCCTTGACGTACATTGGTGTTTGCTTGGCAGAGTTGGGGGCAATCGGGGCGAATGTGTCCTCTCTTATTACAGTGAAAGCATACCACTTCACCATCATCCTTGCAGTCTCTGGCATAGTGACTTCCTCTACACTTGAAACATCTTCCGTCTCCTACCACTAGTCGTCTTTCAGGTTGGTTCCGACCCCCAAATCTGGAAAAAGACTTGTTCCTGCCAACGTTGCTCGGCTTCTTGAAGCGGGATTGTTGGGGCCTCAAGGAATGGTGGGTTCTACTGCTCTGGCCCGAATGGGCCTTGTCATCCTCCTCAAATATCCTACATTTATTCACCAATGCAGGGAAACTCCGTATCTCATGGTATCTGCAGGCCTTCTTAACATCTGATCTTAATCCATTCTCAAACTTAAGGCACTTGGAGCTCTCCGTCCTAGGTTGTTGGAAGGGTGGGTAGAATAGGCACAATTCCTCGAATCTTGTCGCGTATTCTTCCACAGTCATGGAGCCTTGTTTCAACTCCATAAACTCCAACTCCTTCCGACTCCTCACTGTTTCGGGGAAGTACTTCTCTAAGAAGCATGTCTTAAAATCGTTCCATGTCAGCTGAGCATCATCATCAGGGAATCGGCTTCTGGCTATCTTCCACCAGTTCTCCGCTTTATCTCGCAGCATATACACTGCACATTCCACCTTTTGGGCCTCGGTACAATGAAGACCCCCAAAAATTCTCTCCAGCTCCTGAGTCCATTTAAAGGCTGCCTCAGGGTTCCGTCCTCCTAGAAATTCACTCGGTTTCCTCTTCAGGAAGCGGTCCAGCACTTGGCCCTCCTCAGCTCGAGGCTGGCCCTGCCTCTCAAACACGTCTGCAAAGCATTGGAATGCTGTGGCTATAGCCTCCATGCTTTGGCGATGCGTCATCCCTTATCCTGAAATCAACATTCAAGGATAAGTATACCAAGCCACTCATATTATTCGGGTTTCAGCCTAGTGTTCAATGACCTAGCACATCATGCTATCCCTATATGTTATGCAATCAGTCGGATCAGGAGGGGAAACAACCTCCTATCCACAAGTCAATATCAATCAGGTTCAACTAACATCACAACAATTACGACCATTTAGTCAGAAAACACACAACCGCTTACACTCGGTAAGCATACCTTGGCCTTCGACCTTTCGGTCTGCTCTGATACCAAAATGTAACACCCTTATTTTTAATAATTAATTAACCCAAACACAGAAAAAAAATTTCACAAAAACCACCACTGATCAGATGGCATAGAAGAGAAGAGGAAGGCGAGTGGAAGTTAAGGAACACACACATGTATGGCTACCTGCGGAAGCAATGGAACATGAACCAACTCCGCCCAGTTCAGCGAAGCATGACAACACCTGGGCGAACTCCACCACAACGTCCATTCGCTCAAGCGGGGTCCAACAGCGCCGAGCGAGACAGGATAATGCAACCACGGAAGAGAGAGGTATTTAGGCGGAGTTCCTCAATAACATCTACTCGCTTCAGCGCGATCCCACACGCTTAGGCGAACCGTCCTAGTCGCTCGGGCGAGGTATGACTCCGCCTAAGCGAGGCCATCACAAGCCTTCCAAAAAACCGCACTCGCTGGAGCGAGTACCTTGCTCGCTGGAACGAGGAGCCACACTCGGCTAAGTAGACGCTCAGACCCAGAGTCATCCTTCACTCATTCACTCGGAAAATGACAGCTAACTCACTCAGATTATAAATATCTTACGCTCGGAATCCATTCCATTCTAACCCACTCACACTAACTTCTTTCTCAGGAGAGGATCGCTCAGGGTTTTCACTCGGGAATACGAACTCTTCCTCACTCGGGTTTCACTTATAATTTCCACCCGGCAAAACCATCCTCACACGGGATTTATACATACTCTCACTCGGGATCGAACTGTCCCATCCACTCGGTATCCATATTATTCTCCGTTCTATTTTTCCCACTAAGTCAAGGTTCGCTCGGATTCTTCTATCACTATCAATTCTCTGCAGTAGGGCCCCCTTAAATTCTAAGGTGTCACTCTCCAGTTGGGAAATCTTCACTCGGCAACTTCTCACTCGCATATCGTTGATTATTTGACGCTCGGGAGAAAATCCTAGCAATTAACACTTGGAAAACTTATCTAGGCTCTCATCTTCGAATCCTAACAACTTGCTGCTCGGGACAGCCTTCCACACCAATCCTCACTCGGAATTACATGAGTCCTCCCACTCGGAAAGTATTAATATGCATATCTGCATATAAATTACCCAGACATCACCTAGAAATAAATAGACATGCAATATGGCATAAACATAGGCATATATATGTATCAAATATACAACCACGTTGTCCCGTCCCCATTCCGAGGGATTCAATTCTGTCTAAAAGGGGCTATAAACAAAACACGAGCCGGCCAAGGCTTACTCCAAACATTATACACAGCATAAACAGAGTCATAAAGCTTCCATAGTGCATCAGCACTTCGCCCAGCATTTCAACTCTTCCTCCGATCCTCATCTCGAGAGATGTTCACTAAAAAATTGCAACTGTAGGGGTGAGCATCTTAAATTTTAAATGATAGATACCGATTCAGGTTACTTCATGTTCATACAACAACATATACCCATACATACACACAATCCTACGTCAACTCAATAATATTAACACTCCACAGTCGGTGACACAATGCTAAGGGTCCTTGAGTCAGGATATTTCTACATAACATTTATCAGTCGGAATACACAATTCTCACTCGGGTATAAATGTATTCACGACTCCTCAACAACATATTATACATTCATGGAGCAGGTTTCAGTCAGCAATTATAGTACATGCACACGGAATAATGCACTCATTCACAAGTAAACACCACTTCACTAACATCATCACATGCATAATTAATTCCACATAACATCAGTAGCGATATATGCACAGATTATTCACTCGGTTCCACATACGTGTGTAATCGGTTCTAACGTTGCAACGTAGGCTCTCAGCCTTTTGTACATAGCTCTCGGCTACCATTCAGCTCCCAGCTGCTTGGCCGTTTTACGGGTACCCAACCGTTTGTCCATAGGTGACACCAACGCTCTCAGCGCTAACGGAGGTATTCACAGGCAGCCCGAGTCCCACTCAAGGGCTACCTTGAGTCCCACTCAAGGATTTTGCAGCGTCCTACGCTGAATAACCGATGGTAGTGTCCCACACTACGTGCTCTCAGCACAACCGCATCCCATGCGCCACACACGGATTCATCACACAACATTGAATTCATGCACACAACCTCTATTCAATCATACGTATTTCATATACAGTCGGTAATACACATTTTCAGGACTCTGCATGTTAATCTAACACATACAACCTTCATGCAATCATCATCATAAATCCATTAACAACATATGAGTCCAACGCAATCGATGTCAATCAGTATTAAGCTTCTATGAGCATTTTCATCAACTCAAGTATAACATACACTTGGTTTACAGCAGTATCAGAACTTAAATCAACACATGCATCTATATGGAGATCAACAGGTTCACACAAGCATTTCAAATCAACATAGCACAACATGCAATCGGTATATGACAATGTCAGAACTTAATCAACGCATGCATCCCTATAAACACGAATAGATTCAATAAGCATTCCCATCAACACAGCATGACATGCAATCGGGCTCTATGGTAAGGTATGCATCCTCAAGGACGATGATAACATGCAACACTCACTCTCATTTATCATGCACTCGGATATTCTACATGCAAGTATATCATGCAACAGAATACAGTTCCATAATTATCAATGTCTTCCAAACCCGTTCGTAACCCATGCATTTAACATGTAAGGTACTCCCCCTACCAACTGCGAGACTCCGAGAGATTCTTCTATTTGGGGTGTTGGTTCTCTCCCTTGTTGCTTCACTCGGCGCTTCCTCTGGAACACTGTTGTTTTCCACGAGTGGTGCAGGGCTGTTTTTGCTTCTGTTTTGACACCCGTCCTCTACTCGCATGAGGGAGCTCTGACTCCACTACAGTACCTTCGGCTTGGCTCTCCGAAGCAGGGTATGGAATAGAGAGCAGAGAAGGAGAAGAGAAGAGCAAGAGAGAAGAGAAGAAGGGAGAAAAAGGGAGTCCGCAGAGGGGGTTTTTCGAGAGTGAAAAGGGGTAAGGGGCCATCACCCAATATAAACACATGCACGAAGAACAGGTAGGTGGGGTGGGGAAACGTGAGGCAGTAGTCTTGCCCATGCCATCCTGTCCCATCAGCACCTTCCAACGTTAATCTCCTCACACCTTTTAATTAATTAAGTTAAGTGTAATTAGTGAACAGATTTCTTCTCCTGAATTATCATTTTTAAATGGCTTTATTTTGCCCGGTTCCTTTTTATTAAAATTGGGATGTTACACACCACATGAACTAGACTTGCCCGTTTACTACTAGCAATGGGATATATAACACCAGCATCAAGCAATTTCAAAATTTCCTTCTTAACCACTTCTTGTATTTTTGGATTTAGTCTCCTAAGTGATTCTACTGTGGGCCTAGTCTTATCCTCTATAGTTATCCTATGTATGCAAAAGGAAGAGCTAATCCCCTTTATATCATCCATTGTATAACCAATAACCTTCCTATACAACCTAAGTTGTTTCAAAAGCTTCTTAGTCTCACATGGATTTAATTCAGCATTTACAATAACAGGATATGTAGAGTTGGGTCCAAGAAATTCATACCTCAATGAAGCCACTAAAGGCTTCAATCCAATATTTTGAGCTTACCTCTTTCCCACACATGACTTCAGTATCATGCTTCAGTGGGGCATTTTCTTCCAAAACTCCTGCAGGCTCAATTGATAAAACAAATTCAAGTGGATCCTTAGGAAGGGTTTCCTCCTTCACCACTTGGTTAATAAAATCCATAGAGCAAACATCATCAAAAGGTTTCTTTAAAGTGTAACACCCCGAATTTTATAAAAATGAATAATTGATGGAAAGGAATAATAAATAATTGTATGTGAGTTGATTTGTGTCCCAAAAATATTAGAATGATTAAATTGGGATTTATTATGGATATTTATGAATTACTGGGATTTAAGGAGTTAAAATTATACCCGGTTAGAATATGAGTGTCGGACCAAGTATCTCTGATTGAGATGCCGTTGGTTAGGGCTGTTAAGAATATTATTGGGGATCCGAATCTATATTCGAAACAATTTTTGGAATTAATATTGAGCCCGAACTGTGAGCCTGTTTGTTATAAAACGGTGAGATTTTAATGTGAAGCAAAATGATAAAAATATAAACTCTCACTTTCTCTTCTCTTTTCACGTCACTTCTTCTTCTCCTTCTTCTTCCTATTCTTTTCATTTCCTCTTCCACTTATCTTCTTCTTCCTCTTCTAAAAACCCTATGCATGGTGGTGTGCCTTCTCCTTCTTCATCTTCGTTTTCCTTCAAGCTTGGAAGAGATGACAATGGTGATTAGAAGCTCTCCCTCTCCCTTGTATTTTTGTTCTCTTTCTCTCATTCTTGGAGCTCACTCTCTTTTTGCTTGAGGTAAAGCTTCCTCTCCATTTTCTTGAGCTCTAACCCTTAGTTATGTGTTTGGGTTGTTGGGAGAGTGTTAAATATGTATGAGTAGATCTTGGAGAGGAATTTATGATAAGAAACCCTAAGGTGGGGTGTTGTTATTATGGCATTAATGGTGGGTTATTATAGGTGCATAGAGTTAATACTTGGATGAGTGGAAAATGAATGAGCATTTATGGTGTTGTTGGGTTTTAGTGAAACCCTAACTTTAATAAATTAGGGAATGTGTGAAGTGTGTGTAGAATATAGGTTTAATGATATTGGAGAATGATATTAATGATGAAAGATGGCCATTGATGGTGATTAATGAGTATTGGTAATAGTTGTTGGGTTTTGATAAAAACCCTAGCCTTAGAAATTGGGGAAAATGGATATATTGTAATTAATGAGGTTCTAGATCATTTGTGGTGTGCCATTTAAATGTGATTAATTAATTATGGTTATTGATGGATATGAGAGCTAAGTTGAATATTGAGTGATAATGATGATGTTTGAAGGATTGAAGTGATTTGAAGCTACATTATACAATGGATGAGATGATGATATTATTGGGTTTAGTTGGCCTTTTAAGATCTAGAGGATCTTGGCTTTGGGAAAGGAATTCCCGAAGCCTAACACAATTGCATAAGTTGATGATTAACAAGTCTAGAAGGTTAAGCTTTATGATAAGCTAACAAATGGTTAGAACTATGATGAATTATTGATTATGTGTACACATATGTATGTATGTAGATCGTATTCCGGATGGTACAATTGAGCAATCGGAGCATTGGAATCGTTTCGGCTATTCCCTCAAGGTAGGAGAGGAGTTAACATTCAAATTGCATGAGTAAATTTGTGAGTGATTTGATGTATGTGTTAAATACTCATGCTTGCCTTGCCCTGTGTATGTATTGAATTAATTGAATTAGTGAGTTGATGATTATTGAGGATGATTCGTATGAATATGTGTATTTGTTGTGGCAAGGTATGAATACATGAATATAAGATGATGATGAGCTTGAATTCAATATGGATAATAAGTTTGGGATGTAAATTCATAAGTATGAATGTTGAGCAGGCTGTATATGCCTTTCATGATGTGTATGAACTATGGGATAAATACAAATTTGGCTTATAATGAGAAATTCCGAGTGAGAATGTTTAGAATAAGTTGTATATATCCCACATATCGTATATGATGTGTTGAAAGTAAGTGAATTGGCTTAAAATGTGATTTCATATGTTGTGTTGTGTGAATTTCATTTTCTAATTATGTCCTGGTATTCTCACTCAGGCGAGATGGGATCTCACTCAGGCGAGAGTCCCCTGCACCAATATTATGGCCTCTGGGCTAAATTCGCCCAGGCGAGCGAGTGTTCCGCTCGAGCGAGTAGAGTGTGTTGTGATCAGGGGAGTTACTGGACGAATCTCGCTCAAGCGGGCATGGCCGCGCTTGAGCGAGCTAGGGAGGAAATTGACACTGGACGTTTTTCGCTTAAGCGGGTGTGAGCGGCTTGAGCGAAAGTGGGAACTTTGATACTGGGATGGTGCTCACTCAAGTGAGTGACTGGTTTGGTTGCGCTTTTGACCGAGTGTGACGAGTGTATGGTGAGTAAGTGGGATTCTGGACGAAATTCACTTGAGTGGGAACCTTAGGAAATAATTCTATGATGTAGTGAACTTCCGAGTAAAATTCTGAGTGGGCTATGTCAAGGCAGGACTTTCCGAGTGAGGGAGTGGGTAAAATTCCGAGTGATAGGTCTCCCTGTGTGATATTCCGAGCAGTGGAGTTCGAGTGGAAATTCCTGAGTTCCAAGTAACTCGTTTCGAGTGGAGCCCCTCCGTGTGTGTAATTCCGAGTGGGGATGCCACCGAGTGGGGATACATGGTGTGTTAGCCAGAAGTATTCTGGAATAAATTCATTTGTGTGAAAATGAAAGGTAGACGGTTTTTGGATAAATTTCCGAGTGGAAAATCGGATGAGAAAAGACTCGGCCTGGAGTATTTTTCAGAGTGGGAACCCGAGGGTGATGAGTCGGTTTTGGTATGAATTGCCTAGTGAGAACCGATCGAGTGATGAGTCAGTTTTAGAGAAATTACCGAGTGTAAGACTGATTGAGATGACTCAAATTTAGAATGAAATTACCGAGTGTAAGATCTGATTGAGATGACTCAGATTTAGAATGAAATTGCCAAGTGAAAGTCTGATTGAGAGGGTGAGTCGGCTTTGGATTAAGTTTGTCGAGTGGGGGCCCGAATGAAAGATGGGTCGGTCTAGATTGTTATGCCGAGTGAGAAGCCAAGTGTGAGATGACTCGGATCCAGATAAATTTTACCGAGTAAAAGCTGAATGAATGATGGGTTGGTTTTGGGGTATTCTGTCAACAGGAACTCGAGTGCTGGGAGAATTTCTGAGTGAGTGAGTATATGCTCGGCCCTGGGAGTTATGTGCTGGGCAAGGAGTTTTCGCCCAAGTTAAGTTATGAGTTATGCTGGTATTGAATGATTCCCGCTCAAGCGAGTGGATACCTCGCTCAAGCGAGTGAGTGTAAAATTAGCTATTGGAGCTATTTCGCCCGAGCGATTGGCTGGGTGTGTAGTGTCTCGCCCAAGCGAGCAACCTAGAATTTGGTACTGTCTTGATTTCGCCTGAGTGAGAGAAGCTCGCTCAAGCGAGCCTAAGGTCTGATACTTAAAACCCCTTCTGTTTAGGAAAGCTTGGGACGGTTAAAATAAACAGCATTCATCTCGCTCAAGCGGAAGTGAATCTCGCTTGAGCGAGATACTTCAAACTTTAGATTTTGCCATTTTTCCCTCAATAAATGATACCGAGTCCCATTCCCTTATATTAAGGGATATCTATGGTGATTTATATGTGGTAATTATTGATGATATGCCACTATGGGGAATTAAAAATAAATTGATGAATTAGAAATGAATTATTTGTGATGTTTCCACTACTAAGTGGGATATGAGGGAACGATGGTGAGAATTTAATAAAAGGCTGTAAGCTACATTTTAAGGCAATGAGGATAAATAATGAGAGGAAAGCCCACTAAATAAATGTGTGGCAATAGTGATGGATATTACTTAATAATGTAAACATATTGTGGTGGAATACAAGTGTTGACTTGCCACACGATATGAAATAAATAAATATATTGTGTTGAGATGCAAAGTCAAGAACATGATTGTGTTGGGCCTAAGTGTGATTGCCATATATGTGAATGATGAATATGTTTTGGATAACTCCAAGTGTAGAATAATATTATGATTGTTTGCTATGCCTTTTTATATCCGTGTGTGGATTGCTATGAATGATGTTTGTGGCCATTGAATGCCAACTATATGAATGATATGCTTTGAGGGGCTTGTAAATAACTATATGATTCTTGAAAATGCCAGATTAAATTATATCCCTAATTGAGAGGGTAAGATATCCTTGCGAGGTTGTTAAGCATATGCATTATTGCTTCTTGCATTCATGGGATGGCATAACATTGGTATTATGTGGTTGCGATCACAGTGATGAAAGATCTTGCAGGATTCTATGAAGGGAGTACCCCTTGCGAGGCGGGAAACCAACTTGATGATGATATGATATTGTAATGGTGGTTGCGATCACCTGGTTGTGAAATGTGAAAGGCCCTGCGGGGACTATTGTATGATGATGAGCCAGTGGTTGCGATCACTTGGTAATTGATATGATAAAGGGCTTGCGAGCACCTATGATGCCCATGGTTGCGATCATAAGGCGGGAGCACCCCTTGCGAGACAGGAAACCTATGAGAATTGTTGAAACGTGGTTGCGATCACGAGATGCACCTTGCGAGGCTGCTATAGGGAGTACCCCTTGCGAGGCGGGAAACCAATGATTATGAATGATTGATTATGGTGGTTGCGATCACCCGTGATATGAAATCGGATCCGTTACATATGCATTAAATAGTTAACATATGCATTAGCTTTAAGACCATGGCATTTGAGATGGGATGACCACGAGTGTTGAGAAACCCCTTGCGAGGAGGTATTTAAGTGGAACCTTAATGGAATAATGACGATAAAGATTATGAATGCCCTTGTTGATAAGTGGCAAGGAGATTATGTATGTGATTGTGTATATGTTGTGCTTATTTATGATATGAATTGCGATTCATGAGGCTTGTATGCCTATTATAATAATGAGATGATATATGAATGATAATTTGATGATTTGATAGCAAAACACACATGACGTTTGTATGCATATACACATGATCACAATATATATATATTATTCGTCATTTTGAATGTATAACTCACTCTCCCTTGTGGTCTCCTTTTTAGCATTATGATGCAGGTTGCCATGGGATGAGTTTGGATTTCAATTAAAGCTTGGGTGAAGGTAAATAGTGGTAGAAGAAGTGCCTTGGCCGGCATCATTTATGGATTCTTGTATAATGAACAGGTTGTTTATGATGTTATAGATGATTTTAATGAATTTGGATATGTATAGGATAATCCTTCAGCATTGTGAATTGTAGACATATATGTAGAATGTAAGAGATGATTTGATGTGTATTAGAAGGATTAAAATTGAATGATGTTCATTGATGTTTGAGATAGTCGGGAGTATATTCCTGAATGTATATAAAATTAGTTATATCTTAGGCATTGTATGTTTATGTAATTATGTAACATGATAATGGTTGCCTATTAGGCTTATAATAGGCCATTGCATGCTTTGCCGAGCCTTTTCTCATATCGTCATATATGGGACTAGGCGTGTGCCCGGTATACATATTCTTCCGCTGTAAACTCCATTATTTTCGTATACTGTTATAGGCAAATTATCTATCGATCCAGCTTTAGGTTATTTAATCTCACTCTTTGGTTTTCTGTGATTTGGGTCTTGATGTGATCATGGTGGTGTCTTGGAAATATTTTCAAACAGGAAAAAATTTATTCGCAATTTTATTAATTATGACGATCACATTGGGATTCAAGTGCAGAAAATCAGGGGTGTTATAATCTGGTATCAGAGCATACTTTGCTCTGAATTGGAGTTATTGGTTACTACCAGAGCATGGCTGCTCTGTGAGGATTTGATATTATGGTTGATTGGAGCTTGATTGCTCAATGGTGAGATACTTATGGTGATCTTTGGAGAGGGATACTCATTATTGGAATATGGTTGTTTGTATAGATTTAAGAATGATAATTATTTAGAGGATGATGATATGTTAAGGTATTGATTACCCTATGTAGAAATGTGAATGATTAGTTGACTAAGAATTATGGATCGATTATGAGGGCATAATTGCTTATTGAGGAATTATTGTGAATTATTAATATTAAGTTAGGATTGATGCATATTAAGGACTCTTTATGAGATTATGGATTCAAAAGATGTAATTGATGTTTATTGGGAGTATACTCTTTTCATTGAGGTTGTATGATGAACATGTGGGATTGAATATGAGTGAATGAATCTCCTCAATATATGATGAATGTATGTATTATGGGATTGAATATGAGTGAATGAATCTCCTCAATATGTGATGAATGTATGTATTGTGTAAGACCGGCCAAGTTCCTTACCCTATTACCTTCAAATGACGAATATATTGTTATTGTGCATTGATGTTGATATATATAATGCAAATTGATTTAATGATGAACCCATGATTGAATGTAAATTATAGAAATGAAATATCGGAGTTGATGAATATGAAATATGAGGTATGGATTGATATGATAATGATTCTATGCCATGTGTTGATCATGGATAGAGAATATTGAGAAAGAAATAGATATGGTAGTAGACCATATATGTTGAGACCTTGATGTGCATATGCACCTTGAATATGAATTATTGGTTAGGTCTTTTATATGCATTATTCCTGTGGTGTCTAGCCAAGGAGTGCTTGTTAAATGAAAATGGAACTCATGTTTGAGTTGATTGAATGGATGATATTGAATAATTCCCTAGTATGGGTATGTTTGAATCTAAATGATTGGTTGTACGACTTGTGAAGGATGAATTTTATATCCTTTGGCATAAGAACCCTATGTGTTATATGTTATAAGTGATTTGTTGTATCCCTCTAAATTGGGAATTTGAATATGTGATGAGTAATTAAATGTGAAATCGGATATGTGATAAATTGAGGTTGTGTCTTGGTTTTTGTGTGTGAAAACCGAGTGAATAATTGAATTGATTTTGACCCACTAGGTGTGATTATCTAGATTGACTTGGCATGATCTTATATGATCAGATGTTGTGGGGAATTGATGCAATTGGACCCTATGACGGTCTAGGCTCTATATTGTTTTTGTGAGCCATATCTAATTATAATGTGATTTAGAGATGACATGTGTGATTATGAGTTAGTGAATAGAAATTTGACCATGTCATTACCCCTCTATTTTATTTAAAGGGTGTTACATTGATGATGGGAAGCACATAGTGATGTTGTATTATATGAGGTATAGATCCGATTCATGGATTTTAGTTATGATCTAAGAGGAAAATTCCTAATATGAAAGTTCACTATTCGATTAAGTAACTTACTTGATAAGAGTTTGGTGAATCTTTTGAGGCTCGAATTGATTTATAGCCAACAAATGTGTAAGTGAGACAAGAAGTTTAGGCTATTTGAGCATGGATTTGGATGGATGAAACCCAAGGATGGGGCATTTATTTTGTGATGATTGAAAATTTATGGTTGGTACACCGATTGATGGTGAAGTTAATTAAGATTTGGTGATTGATATGGCATGATAAATGCCAAATTAATTGTAGAACGACAATGAAGTATGAATATGTTAGCTGTGGACTGGTGAGGATTGTCACCGAGTCTTATATGGTCTGATATTGTTTGGTTATGTGTGACCAATATGAGCTATGGGAATACGAAGTACTGGTCCCGATATGGTCTTACATGCCATAGGCATTGTGGCAACATGCACTTATGCGCCGACTTTATGTGTTTGTGGTAACCACTACAGGATTGGGACGCCTTCCTGTATGTTGGATGCAGCAACACGTAGGCCGGGCAGGTGTAGGGATTGTAATTGCTTATGGTGAATGTATTGAGCCTATCTGGTCATACCGAGTATGAACATGTGAGCTCTGTTGGGTGAGTTGTAATTGATGATACATGACACACTTGATGTGGAAATTTTATATTAAGAATGATGATGTGATGATGAACATGTCTTGATGGACTTTGGTAAGTCCAATGTTATTTTATGGTGTCGTTGAACTTTGTTGATGTGTGGCCTGAGGTATGGCCTTGTGACAAGTGTATCGATGCTGAATTTCGAGGACGAAATTCTTTTTAGGTGGGGTGGATTGTAACACCCTGAATTTTATAAAAGCGAATAATTGATGGAAATGAATAATAAATAATTGTATGTGAGTTGATTTGTGTCCCAAAAATATTAGAATGTTTAAATTGGGATTTATTATGGATATTTATGAATTACTGGGATTTAAGGAGTTAAAATTATACCTGGTTAGAATATGAGTGTCGAACCAAGTATCTCCGATTGAGATGCCGTTGGTCAGGGCTGTTAAGAATATTATTGGGGATCCGAATCTATATTCGGAATAGTTTTTGGAATTAATATTGAGCCCGAACTGTGAGCCTGTTTATTATAAAACGGTGAGATTTTAATGTGAAGCAAAATGATAAAAATACAAACTCTTACTTTCTCTTCTCTTTTCACGTCACTTCTTCTTCTCCTTCTTCTTCCTATTCTTTTCATTTCCTCTTCCACTCATCTTCCTCTTCCCCTTCTAAAAACCCTATGCATGGTGGTGTGCCTTCTCCTTCTTCATCTTCGTTTTCCTTCAAGCTTGGAAGAGATGACAATGGTGATTAGAAGCTCTCCCCCTCCCTTGTATTTTCGTTCTCTTTCTCTCATTCTTGGAGCTCACTCCCTTTTTGCTTGAGGTAAAGCTTCCTCTCCATTTTCTTGAGCTCTAACCCTTGGTTATGTGTTTGGGTTGTTGGGAGAGTGTTAAATATGTATGCGTAGATCTTGGAGAGGAATTTATGATGAGAAACCCTAAGGTGGGGTGTTGTTATTATGACATTAATGGTGGGTTATTATAGGTGCATGGAGTTAATACTTGGATGAGTGGAAAATGAATGAGCATTTATGGTGTTGTTGGGTTTTAGTGAAACCCTAACTTTAATAAATTGGGGAATGTGTGAAGTGTGTGTAGAATGTAGGTTTAATGATATTGGAGAATGATATTAATGATGAAAGATGGCCATTGATGGTGATTAATGAGTATTGGTAATAGTTGTTGGGTTTTGATAAAAACCCTAGCCTTAGAAATTGGGGAAAATGGATATATTGTAATTGATGAGGTTCTAGATCATTTGTGGTGTGCCATTTAAATATGATTAATTAATTATGGTTATTGATGGATATGAGAGCTAAGTTGAATATTGAGTGATAATGATGATGTTTGAATGATTAAAGTGATTTGAGGCTACATTATGTAATGGATGAGATGATGATGTTATTGGGTTTAGTTGGCCTTTTAAGATCTAGAGGATCTTGGCTTTGGGAAAGGAATTCCCGAAGCCTAACACAATTGCATAAGTTGATGATTAACAAGTCTAGGACTTGGGGTTAAGCTTTATGATAAGCTAACAAATGGTTAGAACTATGATGAATTATTGATTATGTGTACGCATATGTATGTATGTAGATCGTATTCTGGCTCTTCCCTCAAGGTAGGAGAGGAGTTAACATTCAAATTGCATGAGTAAATTTGTGAGTTATTTGATGTATGTGTTAAATACTCATGCTTACCTTGCCCTATGTATGTATTGAATTAATTGAATTAGTGAGTTGATGATTATTGAGGATGATTCGTATGAATATATGTATTTGTTGTGGCAAGGTATGAATACATGAATATAAGATGATGATGAGCTTGAATTCAATATGGATAATAAGTTTGGGATGTAAATTCATAAGTATGAATGTTGAGCAGGCTGTATATGCCTTTCATGATGTGTATGAACTATGGGATAAATCCAAATTTGGCTTATAATGAGAAATTCCAAGGGAGAATGTTTAGAACAAGTTGTATATATCCCACATATCGTATATGATGTGTTGAAAGTAAGTGAATTGGCTTAAAATGTGATTTCATATGTTGAGCTGTGTGAATTTTGTTTTCTGATTATGTCCTGGTATTCTCGCTCAGGCGAGATGGGATCTCGCTCAGGCGAGATGGGATCTCGCTCAGGCGAGAGTCCCCTGCACCAATATTATGGCCTCTGGGCTAAATTCGCCCAGGCGAGCGAGTGTTCCGCTCGAGCGAGTAGAGTGTGTTGTGATCAGGGGAGTTATTGGACGAATCTTGCTCAAGCGGGCATGGCCGCGCTTGAGCGAGCTAGGGAGGAAATTGACACTGTACGTTTTTCGCTCAACCCTGGTGTGAGCGACTTGAGCGAAAGTGGGAAGTCTGATACTGGGATAGTGCTCACTCAAGTGAGTGACTGGTATGGTTGTGCTTTTGACCGAGTGTGACGAGTGTATGGTGAGTAAGTGGGATTCTGGACGAAATTCACTTGAGTGGGAAACTTAGGAAATAATTCTATGATGCAGTGAATTTTCGAGTGAAATTCCGAGTGGGCTATGTCAAGGCAGGACTTTCCGAGTGAGGGAGTGGATAAAATTCCGAGTGAGAGGTCACCCTGTGTGATATTCTGAGCAGTGGAGTTTGAATGGAAATTCCCGAGTTCCAAGTAACTCGTTCCGAGTGGAGCCCCTCCGTGTGTGTAATTCCGAGTAGGGATGCCACCAAGTGGGGATACATGGTGTGTTAGCCAGAAGTATTCTGGAATAAATTCATTTGTGTGAAAATGAAAGGTAGACAGTTTTTGGAATAAATTTCTAAGTGGAAAACCGGATGAGAAAAGACTCGGTCTGGAGTACTTTTCCGAGTGCGAACCCGAGGGTGATGAGTCGGTTTTATTATGAATTGCCGAGTGAGAACCGATCGAGTGATGAGTCGGTTTTAGAGAAATTACTGAGTGTAAGACTGATTGAGATGACTCAGATTTAGAATGAAATTGCCAAGTGAAAGTCTGATTGAGAGGGTGAGTCGGCTTTGGATTAAGTTTGCCAAGTGGGGGACCGAATGAAAGATGGGTCTGTCTAGATTGTTATGCCGAGTAAGAAGCCAAGTGTGAGATGACTCGGATCCGGATAAATTTTACCGAGTAAAAGCCGAATGAATGATGGGTCGGTTTTGGGGTATTCTGTCAACAGGAACCCGAGTGCTGGGAGAATTGCTGAGTGAGTGAGCGGCCCTGGGAGTTATGTGCTGGGCAAGGAGTTTTCGCCCAAGTTAAGTTATGAGTTGTACTGGTATTGAATGATTCCCGCTCAAGCGAGTGGATACCTCGCTCAAGCGAGTGAGTGTAAAATTAGCTACTGGAGCTATTTCGCCCGAGCGATTGGATGGGTGTGTAGTGTCTCGCCCAAGCGAGCAACCTGGAATTTGGTACTGTCTTGATTTCACCCGAGCGAGATAAGCTCGCTCAAGCGAGCCTGAGGTCTGATACTTAAAACCCCTTTTGTTTAGGAAAGCTTGGGACAGTTAAAATAAACAACATTCATCTCGCTCAAGCGGAAGTGAATCTCGCTTGAGCGAGATACTTCAAACTTTATATTTTGCCATTTTTCCCTCAATAAATGATACCGAGCCCCATTCCCTTATATTAAAGGATATCTATGGTGATTTATATGTGGTAATTATTGATGATATGCCATTATGGGGAATTAAAAATAAATTGATGAATTAGAAATGAATTATTTATGATGTTTCCACTACTAAGTGGGATATGAGGGAACGATGGTGAGAATTTAATAAAAGGCTGTAAGCTACATTTTAAGGCAATGAGGATAAATAATGAGAGGAAAGCCCACTAAATGAATGTGTGGCAATAGTGATGAATATTACTTAATAATGTAAACATATTGTGGTGGAATACAAGTGTTGACTTGCCACACGATATGAAATAAATAAATATATTGTGTTGAGATGCAAAGTCAAGAACATGATTGTGTTGGGCCTAAGTGTGATTGCCATATATGTGAATGATGAATACGTTTTGGATAACTCCAAGTGTAGAATAATATTATGATTGTTTGCTATGCCTTTTTATATCCGTGTGTGGATTGCTATGAATTATGTTTGTGGCCATTGAATGCCAACTATATAAATGATATGCTTTGAGGGGCTTATAAATAACTATATGATTCTTGAAAATGCCAGATTAAATTATATCCCTAATTGAGAGGGCGAGATATCCTTGCGAGGTTATTGAGCGTATGCATTATTGCATCTTGCATTCATGGCATGGCATAGCATTGGTATTATGTGGTTGCGATCACAATGATGAAAGATTCTGCGGGATTCTATGAAGGGAGTACCCCTTGCGAGGCGGGAAACCAACTTGATGATGATATGATATTGTAATGGTGGTTGCGATCACCTGGTTGTGAAATGTGAAAGGCCCTGCGGGGACCATTGTATGATGATGAGCCAGTGGTTGCGATCACTTGGTAATTGATATGATAAAGGGCTTGCGAGCACCTATGATGCCCATGGTTGCGATCATGAGGCGGGAGTACCCCTTGCGAGGCGGGAAACCTATGAGAATTGTTGAAACGTGGTTGCGATCACGAGATGCACCTTGCGAGGCTGCTATAGGGAGTTCCCCTTGCGAGGCGGGAAACCAATGATTATGAATGATTGATTATGGTGGTTGCGATCACCCGTGATATGAAATCGGATCCGTTGCATATGCATTAAACAGTTAACATATGCATTAGCTTTAAGACCATGGCATTTGAGATGGGATGACCACGAGTGTTGAGAAACCCCTTGCGAGGAGGTATTTGAGTGGAACCTTAATGGAATAATGACGATAAAGATTATGAATGCCCTTGTTGATAAGTGGCAAGGAGATTATGTATGTGATTATGTATATGTTATGCTTATTTATGATATGAATTGCGATTCATGAGGCTTGTATGCCTATTATAATAATGAGATGATATATGAATGATAATTTGATGATTTGATAGCAAAGCACACATGACGTTTGTATGCATATACACATGATCACAATATATATATATTATTCGTCATTTTGAATGTATAACTCACTCTCTCATGTGGTCTCCTTTTTAGCATTGTGATGCAGGTTGCCATGGGATGAGTTCGGATTTTAATTAAAGCTTGGGTGAAGGTAAATAGTGGTAGAGGAAGTGCCTTGGCCGACATCATTTATGGATTCTTGTATAATGAACAGGTTGTTTATGATGATATAGATGATTTTAATGAATTTGGATATGTATAGGATAATCCTTCGGAATTGTGAATTGTGGACATATATGTAGAATGTAAGAGATGATTTGATGTGTATTAGAAGGATTGAAATTGAATGATGTTCATTGATGTTTGAGATAGTCAGGAGTATATTCCCGAATGTATATAAAATTAGTTATATCTTAGGCATTGTATGCTTACGTAATTATGTAAAATGATAATGGTTGTCTATTAGGCTTATGATAGGCCATTGCATGCTTTGCCGAGCCTTTTCTCATATCGTCATATATGGGACTAGGCGTGTGCCCGGTATACATATTCTTCCGCTGTAAACTCCATTATTTTCGTATACCGTTATGGGCAAATTATCTATCGATCCAGCTTTAGGTTGTTTAATCTCACTCTTTGATTTTATGTGATTTGGGTCTTGATGTGATCATGGTGGTGTCTTGGAAATATTTTCAAACGCGAAAAATTTATTCGCAATTTTATTAATTATGACGATCACATCGGGATTCGAGTACAGAAAATCAGGGGTGTTATATAAAGCATCCTTCAAACTAAAATCTACCTTTTGGTCTACAACAGTGAGAGATAATTTTCCATTTTTAATGTCTATTACCACGCCCGCGGTTACTAAAAATGGCCTGCCTAGAATAATAGGGACCATAGAGTCCTCATCCATTTCCAAAACAACAAAATCGGTAGGAATGAAAAATTTACCTACTTTAATAGGCACATCTTCTAAAATACCTACAGGATATTTAACAGACCTATCCGCTAATTGCAATGACATCCTGGTAGGTTTTAGTTCACCTAATCCCAATTTTTCAGCTATAGACAATGGAATTAAGCTTAAGCTAGCTCCTAAATCACATAGTGCTCTATCAATAGCCATGTCACCAATCTCACAAGGGATAGAAAGACTACCTGGATCCTGAAGCTTGGGTGGTAGCTTCCTTTGGATCAAAGCACTACACTCCTCAGTAAGTGCTACGGTATCATCCTCCTCTAATTTCCTTTTATTAGATAAGATATCCTTCAATAACTTCGCATATGTCGGTATTTGCTGCAAGGCATCTATAAAAGGAACATTAACATAAAGCTTCTTAAGAACTTCAAGAAACTTACCAAACTGTTTGTCAAGCTTAGCCTTGGCCAAGCGTTGAGGGAATGGAACCAGAGGCTGATATGGTTTCACCTCCTCCTTTTTTTCACTTTGTTTTTCTTCCTTATTTACTGGATGAGAATGAGAATCTTCCACCTTCTTTTCTTTCTTGGCCTCCTCTTTATTCATACCAACCAGACCATCATATTACGTACCACTCCTATGAGTGATAGCAATGGTGTGATTGGATGGTCCCATCTTGCACTTTCCAGGAAAGGTTCCCGGTATTCTCTGAGAGGATGAAGCCCGTTGAGCAATCTGGTTCTCCAACATTTTATTATGGGAGGCAAGTGAGATGCCCCGAAAATAGGGGAAATTTTTCACGATTTAAAGATCATTGTTCGAGGATGAGGAAATAAATGGTGAAGCTCATAGTTCAACACCTGGATCTATGATAAATCGCTCCCATATATGAAGATATGAGAGGGTGAATAAAAAGTGATTTAATGATAAATTTCCAATTAAAAACAGCGGAAGAGTTAATTTAAATTGATGGTTGTATGATTGAATTTGAGAGAAGGGATTTCATGGAGTTCCATGATTCATGATGTATCCAATAATACCCTTAAAGTGATGCATGATAAAGATTTAATGCATAAGAGATAAAAGTTTATTTGAAAACAAAACAAATGTGTATCAGGGTGCCACTCGCTCAAGCGAGAATCACATTCGCTTGAGCGAACCAGCATGGGCACACTTGGGCGAATCGAGAAGAGACTGAGCGAAGATGGGTATTATGCATTAGGGGCTCCTCTCACTTGAGCGAGTACCAGCTCGCTTGAGCGAGAAGCAAAAGCCCAATCTAGGCGAGCCAGCGAGGCGCTTGAGCGAGAGAAGAAGTATGCCACTGGAATCAATTTCGCTTGGGCGAATTCCATCCCGCTAGAGCGAGATTGCCCCAGAAACCACAGAAGCTCACTGCCCCATTTTCGCTTGGGCGAGGTAGAGCTCGCTTGGGCGAAAATGGTCCAGTGCCAATCCACACTTTGGTATTCATATCTTTTATGTTATCTTAGTATATTATTACATCCTCATCACATCCATCATCATATCTCATCACCTTTGGCATACTTCCTTACTATATGCAAATGCTCTTAAGTTAATGCATATGCGAAATGGAATGTTTCAACAATTACAGATCTGACTGTGGTAATATAAACACCAAATTGGGATTCAAGTATGATCATCTAACCATACCCCTACTGTAATAGTAAAATGTGTACACTTATTCTTAAATTTGCATGCATTCACCAATTATTTTACTGGTACCAAACCGCATCGCCCATCTTGCCACCCCTGGTCATTTTCACCATGACCGCGGTATACAACATATCAACATAAGGTGTTGCGGGCCAACCATGAGTTATATCATGGTAGCTGTGATCCCAAGGACCACCGGGGACACCTGCTCATCAAGAGCCACCCCCCACAAGGGTTAACCACATGCGGCTCCCCGTAGCACAACATGGGCAACTTCGTGACTTACACACCGAGTCACAGGGGAAAAACAATTTGCTCGTGCACTAAGCTGCCTTTCCACTGGGCCAACCGGAGGAATCCCCTAATATTCCAACAAAGGCAGCTATGCAGTATGCCATGGATGCAAATGTAAATCATATGCATTTCTCACTTTATGCATCCTATACATGCCACTCATCATACATCTTAATCAACACCATTACCAATATTTCCATAAGGCTTTTAGTGGATTTATCATTATTGGTCATTCTCAATAGTTTCAACATTTATGTGGCATTATAATGGTTCTCAATCAACACCATCAACATTTATATTACATTCATGGTAGATACAAACATAACTTCACATTATTGATCACTATATACCACCATATAGCACACCATGAATATTCTAAATGCATAAAAGCATGTTGCCAACCACATTATCCATACTATATAGCACATTACAAATTTCTCACATCATCTCAAGCAAGGCTAACATGCATACCAATAAATATGGCTATCAAATAACATTCAAGTTCATGGATTTAGAACATAAGACTCCTTTCCTACCTCAAGAGAAGAATTTTGATTGATAAGACGCACCCGCCTCGTTATTCGGAATACGTCCTTTATTAATATACATGTAAAACCTCAATTAATTCACTATTTAAGACACCATTTCAATTCTATTTAATCATAATCATATCCATGATTTCATAACATGTACTAGACATGTTATAGACATCATTTTTATCATCTATTAGGCTTCGGGAATTCCTTCCCATTAAGCCATATTCATTAAATTCAAGGGCTACAAGGCAATCTTAGCCCCAACCTTTACAAAATACCATCTTCCAACATTTATATTTCTCAATGTCATGCATCTCTCCATAAAACATATTCTTAAATCAACATTAACTATTTTCCCCAAATCTTAAAGTTAGGGTTTTCCTAAAACCCAATAACTCTCATTAATGTATCATTAATCTTCATCTCTTACCATCATAAATGTATCTAATACACTTACCCCTTATTAAAACCTCATATTTATTGCCACCCACCTTAGGGATCAAGTTTTAAATGCCTCAAATAAATACCCATTCACATGCATGACTCCCCCAAATCATATCATCACATAATCTTAACATTGACCCATCCAAAAGTGGTGAAAGGAGCTTACCTCACCCAAAAACGAAATGGGTCCCAAGGGAGGGAGAAAGATGCATGAAAATGAGGAGGAGAAGGAAGAGAAGACCTCAACCTCCTAGCTTGCCCAAGGACGAAAATAAGGGAGAAGGAGAGAGTTCACCACCTTAGCTTAGGGTTTGAGAGGAGGAAGAAGAAGATATGAGAACGAAGAAGAAATGGAGAGAAGAAGAATTTTAGTGTTTTTCCCAAAATTCTCTCAGCCAACTAACGTGGAAAAGGAAGGGAATTTGGGGTTTTTGTGTTTTTAATTTTAAATATTCATTAAAGGTTTTTCGTTTTATGACCAACAGGCTCTTCATTCGGGCTCAGTACTTAATCTAAAAATTATTCCGAACATATATTTGGATTCCCAATATTATTCTCAACAGCCCTGACCAATATCATCTCATTCAGAGATACTTGGTCCGACACCCATATCTCAACCGGGCTCATTTTCAGCTTAATCGGTCTCCAAGAACCACCAACAGTTCCTAAAAATCTTAATTTAATGATTTCAAATATTTTGGGACATTAAATAATTCACATTCATTTTGTCAATATTTATTTTCCTTAGTTTAATCCTCTATTTTAAAATTTGGGATGTTACAATCCACCCCACCAAAAAGAAAATTTCGTCCTCGAAATTTAACTTACCAGATTCGAACATCGGGATATTGTTCTTTGATGTCGTCCTCACGTTCCCATGTGAACGTCTCCACATTTCCATGTTTCCAAGCGACCTTCACTAAAGGTACCAACTTGTTCCGTAGTTTCTTCACGGAATGCTCGATAATGCGAACGGAAATAGGAGGGATAGATAAATCTTCATGTACATTGACATCGTCCATAGGAATCACATGTAGAGGATCATGGACATATTTCCTCAACTGTGACACATGGAACACGTTGTGTAGACTAGCGAGATGTGGAGGGAGTGCTATCCGATAAGCAACGTCACCAATCCACTCCAATACCTCATAAGGTCCAATAAATCTAGGGCTCAACTTGCCACTCTTTAGCGCCCTTCCAATTCCTTTATCACGCGAGACCTTCAGGAATACCTGATCACCAACTTGAAACTCAAGTGATTTATGCCTCTTGTCATAATAAATCTTCTGCCTGTCTTATGCAATCTTCATATTCTCTTGTATCTTTCTAATTTGCTCGGTAGTCTCCTGAACAATCTCCGGCCCTAAGGCCAAGTTCTCACCAACTTCAAGCCAACACAAGGGAGTTCTACACTTCCTTCCATACAACCCCTCATATGGTGCTATACCAATACTAGAATAAAAGCTATTGTTGTATGTGAATTCAATTAAAGGCAAATATTTCACCCATGAACCACAATGTTCCAAAACACAAGTACGTAACAAATCCTCAAGACTCTGAATAGTCCTCTCGGATTGTCCGTCCGTTTGAGGGTGATAAGCTGAACTGAACTTCAATTTAGAGCCCATAGCCTCATGTAGGCTTCCCCAAAATCAAGAAGTAAAGCGCGGGTCTCTATTAGAAACAATACTAGACAACACTCCATGCAATCTCACTATCTCCTTAATGTACAACTGCGCCAAATCCTCTAAGGAACTCTTCATGTTAATTGGTAGAAAATGCGCACTTTTAGTCAAACGATCTACAATCACCCAAATTCCGTCATAGTTGGACCTCGTCCTAGGTAGGCCGGACACAAAATCCATAGCAATAGCATCCCACTTCCAAACAGGGATCTCCAAAGGCCTCAAATAACCAGATGGTCCCTGATGTTCGACCTTAGCCTTCTGACAAACAAGGCAAGACGCTACAAAGTTTGCCACATCACGCTTCATACCAGGCCATAAAAAATTCTTTTTCAAGTCTTGATACATCTTGGTAGAGCCAGGATGAATACTCAATACACTTTTGTGAGCTTCCTCAAGTACACATTTTCTTACATCACCACTTGAAGGAACATAAATTCGGCCCTTCATACGCCAAATGCCATCTTGACCTTCTACTAGGAACCGATTCTTCCCTTTCTCTTGGGTTTTCTTCATCTCAATCAAATACTCATCATTCGGTTGTTGTACCTTCACATACTCAAGAAATTCATTTGTGACTTTCAACATTTCCAGCGACATCTTCTTGGGGGTATAAGTCTCTACACCCACATTCAAATCCCTAAACTGTTCAATCAACTCCATCTCTTTCGCCACCATCATAGAGATATGTAACGATTTTCGGCTCAACGCATCGGTAACTACGTTCTCCTTTCCGGGATGATACCTCAACTCGAATTCATAATCCTTTAGGAATTCCATCCATCGTCTTTGGTGCATATTCAATTCCTTTTGGTCAAACAAGTACTTCAGGCTCTTATGGTCACTAAAGACAACAAACTTATAACCATACAAGTAGTGTCGCCATAACTTCAGAGCGAACACCACCTAATTCCAGGTCGTGAGTAGGATAGTTAACCTCATGCGGTCGCAACTGTCTCGACACATAGGGTATCAAACGCTCCTTCTGCATCAACTCACAACCTAGACCAAGTTTAGATGCATCACAATACACCACAAAATCAGCCGTCAAGTCTGGCAATGCTAACACCGGCGCGGTAGTAAGTCTTAACTTCAACTCTTGGAAACTTTCTTCACATTCACGAGTCCACACGAATGGTTTATTCCTACGAGTCAACTTTGTCAATGGTAAGGCTAAACGGGAAAATCCTTCAATAAACCTCCGGTAGTAACCGGCAAGACCAAGAAAACTTCTTATCTCCGTTACGGACGTCGGTCTTTCCCAAGCCATAACAACTTCAACCTTCGACTTATCAACAGCAACTCCGTCGCCAGATATCACATGACCAAGAAAAGAGATCTCATTCATCCAGAATTCACATTTAGAGAGCTTAGCATATAACTCCTTTTCTCGAAGAATGGTCAATACAAGACAAAGATGTCTTTCATGTTCTTCATGACTCTTGGAGTACACCAAAATATCATCGATAAACACCACAACGAATTGATCGAGATACTCGTGGAAAATGCGATTCATGTAATCCATGAAAATCATAGGAGCATTCGTCACTCCAAATGGCATCACTACGTACTCATAGTGTCCATATCGCGTTTGGAAGGCAGTTTTGGAATATCTTCGGTCTTCACCCGAATTTGGTGATATCCGAAATGCAAATCGATCTTTGAAAACACAACAGCACCCTTCAATTGATCCAAAAGATCGTCAATGCGAGGGAGAGGGTATTTGTTCTTGATAGTTAGCTTGTTGAGTTGGCGATAATCAACGCACAATCTCATGCTCCCATCCTTCTTCTTCACCAACAACATAGGAGCACCCCAAGGGGATACATTTAGGCGAATAAACTCCCGTTCAAGCAATTCCTCAACTTGCTTCTTCAATTCAATCAACTCCATAGAGACATCCGATAAGGGGCTCTAGAAACAGGCTCAGCGCCAGGAATAACGTCAATAGAGAATTCTACTTCTCGGGAAGGAGGTAACCCAGGAATCCCTTTCGGAAACACATCGGGAAACTCTGAAACAATGGGAATCCCATAAGATTGGGAAGCACCATTCCCATCAACCAAACAGAACATCATAAGAAGCTGAGAGATACCCTGTACATCAAAGCCTTCAGCATTCAAAGTCGGGAAGATCACCGTCTTGCTATGACAATCCACCAAAACCTTGTTAGCGAATAACCAATCCATGCCTAGGATAATATCCAGATCTTTCATAGGCAAACATACGAGGGATACAACAAACTTCCTACCTTCCAGGTTCATCTCGACGTCCTCACATCGAGTTACCGATCTTAAGCAAGTACCGGTCGGTGTAGTCACCAATATAGAACCTTTCATCATACACAAAGGCACCCGCAAGTGCCTCACACAATCTTCAGAAATAAACGAGTGCGTAGCACCAAAGTCAAAAATAACATGTATCGAATTACCAAAGATTTCACACTCACCACAGGCAAGATCTTCAGCCTGTGCGGCTTCTTCACCAGTAACTATAAATACTCTTCCTGCAGCTTGTACTTGATCACCACCATTGCGGTTTGTATTTCTCCCACCATGGCCATTGCCTCGACCATTTCTTCCACCATTGTAGTTTCTACCACGGCCACCATTACGGCCACCATTTTGACTATCACCATTTCCACGACCACGGCCTTCAAAACCACCATGGCCTCCACGGTTACCACCATAATTCATGCGGTTAGGAGTATCGACATTAGCACCTCTTGCGTTTAGTCGGCAATTGGGACGAATATGCCTAGGTTGGTTGCATTGGTAGCACACAACATCATCTTGCAGACAATCGCATGCCAAATGGTTGGCACCACATTTAAAATAAGTTAGGCCTTGGACATTACCACGACCTTGGTTACCACCACCATATCCACCTCTAAACGCACCACGTCCTCTTACATTTAAGGATCCACCACGAAAGAACTTCTTCTTGAAATGGCTTTGTTTCTTGAAACTAGAGATTTGGCCTTTCAACTTAGGCTCATGCTTTGCATGACTCGAAGGATTCACATCATCTTCTTCATAAATACGACACTTATTCACAAGCGTCGGAAAACTTCGTATCTCTTGATGTCGAATAGCCCGCTTGATCTCGGGCCTTAACCCATTTTCAAACTTTACACATTTGGAAGCTTCAGTACCCTCTTGTTGATAGGGCGGATAGAATGCACACAACTCCTCGAACTTGGAGGCATACTCCTCCATCGTCATACCACCTTGCTTAAGCTCCATAAACTCAAGCTCCTTTTTGCTTCTATAGCTGTCCGGAAAGTATTTCTTTAAGAATTCCACCTTAAAGTTTTCCCTAACCAAGGGAACATCAGTAGATACCATTCGTCCCCTAGTAAGACGCCACCAAGCTTCGGCTTCATCGCGAATCATAAAGACCGCATACTCCACCTTTTGCGCTTCAGAACATTCGAAGCTAGCATAGATTCTTTCCAAGTCATTGATCCACGCATACGTATCTTCAGGCTTATAACCTCCACAAAGCTCTAAAGGTTTCCTCTTGAGAAATAAATCAAGACCTTGGGAGCCTTGTCCCACATTCAGCTGGCCTTGTCTTTCCAAGAGATTAGCAAAGCGGTTTAAGGCATTTACCATAGCAGCAGCCTCACAATTTGGTCTACCAGCCATATCTTATGCCTATACATTAAAACATGGCTCACACATAAGTACACTAGACCAAACAATAACTTTTTGACTCATGAATTCAAGAATTTTAGCACTCATAAGCCTATCATGGATTACATCACATAATCATATCATTTTCAATACATGGTCACAACATATTCATCATTAGAGGTAAATAGTGTAAGGACTCTTGGCCGGACTCAACAACAATTACATCAATCTCAATTCATCCAAATAGTCCATAAATTAATCATTCATAGCCTACATACTTTATTCATAGGCAACGATCACATGAACAACATCAATCACAATTGTATCGAGAGCAACCAATGCTCTGATACATAGTTGAGACGCCCTGAAAATACGGGGAAATTTTTTGCGATTTAAAGATCATTGTTTAAGGATGAGGAAATAAATGGTGAAGCTCATAGTTCAACACCTGGATCTATGATAAACCACTCCCATATATGAAGATATAAGAGGGTGAATAAAAAGTGATTTAATGATAAATTTCTAATTAAAAACAATGGAAGAGTTAATTTAAATTGAGGGTTGTATGATTGAATTTGAGAGAAGGGATTTCATGGAGTTCCATGATTCATGATGTATCCAATAATACCCTTAAAGTGATGCATGATAAAGATTTAATGCATAAAAGATAAAAGTTTATTTGAAAACAAAACAAATGTGTATCAGGGTGCCACTCGCTCAAGCGAGAATCACATTCGCTTGAGTGAACCAGCGTAGGCACGCTTGGGCGAATCGAGAAGAGACTGAGCGAAGATGGGTATTATGCATCAGGGGCTCCTCTCGTTTGATCAAGTACTAGCTCGCTTGAGCGAGAAGCAAAAGTCCAATCTGGGCGAGCTAGTGAGGCGCTTGAGCGAGAGAAGAAGTATACCATTGGAATCAATTTCGCTTGGGCGAATTCCATCCCGCTCGAGCGAGATTACCCCAGAAACCATAGAAGCTCACTGCCCTATTTTCTCTTGGGCGAGGTAGAGCTCGCTTGGGCGAAAATGGTCCAGTGCCAATCCACACTTTCCCTCGCTTGAGCGACCATCGAACAATGACCAATTCGCCTAAGCGAAAATGGTCCAGTGACCAAACACTGATTCCCACCGAGTCTCGCTTGGGCAAGAAGGCCATTCGCCTGAGCGAATTTTGGCCAATGGCCAAAACACTTATACAAGAGGATCTCGCTTGGGCGAGATTCTCACTCGCTTGAGCGAGTTCTGCAGAACTTGTGTAGAAACAGGCAATTCACACAACACAGCACATGAATTATCATCTTCTACCATTTTAACCTTTCTTAATGCATTATTTTACATCATGATGCATCTACAAATCCTACCAACTTCATAAAAAACTATATCTAGGAATTACTTCATTCATTCATTGAATTAAACCTGAACAACATCATCACTCAACTATCTATACCTTCAATTTCAATCATCATTCATTCATTAGAATTAACATCATCAAACATCATAATTCATCCTTTACATCATTTAGGTCATAAATGAAAATTGACCATACACATCAAGACTCAATTTTCCTCCATGACCCTCAAAATCAATTATCACTAATCTAGGTATCAAAACAAGCATTCATATACATCACATGCTATACAAAAATCTAGATATCGTCGGCCAAGGCACTTCCTATACCACTATTTACCTCCTCAACCAAGATGCACTTCAAAATGTTTACTCTTCCCATGAGTGCCCTGCATCAAAAATCTAAAAATACACAACATGGGAGAGTGAGTCACATATTCCAAAGGAATGAATATGAATACCATGTGATTATGTACATATGCATCAAAACATGTATACTTTGCACATACATATCATCCACCATACTATTTATCATCATAACACCATCACGAGTAACATTATAATTTAGATAAACTACACAAGCACATACATAATCAAGTCCTTCAATGATTGGACTATTACACAACTATCATTTGGTATTCATATCTTTTATGTTATCTTAGTATATTATTACATCCTCATCATATCCATCATCATATCTCATCACCTTTGGCATACTTCCTTGCTATATGCAAATGCTCTTAAGCTAATGCATATGCGCAATGGAATATTTCAACAATTACAGATCTGACTGTGGGAATATAAACACAAAATATGAGATTCAAGTATGATTATCAAACCATACCCCTACTGCAATAGTAAAATGTGTACAGTTATTCTTAAATTTGCATGCATTCACCAATTATTTTACTCGTACCAAACCGCATCGCCCATCTTGCAACCCCTGGTCATTTTCACCATGACCGTGGTATACAACATATCAACATAAGGTGTTGCGGGCCAACCATGAGTTATATCATGGCAGCTGTGATCCCAAGGACCACCGGGGACACCTGCTCATCAAGAGCCACCCCCCACAAGGGTCAACCACATGCGGCTCCCCGTAGCACAACATGGGCAGCTTCGTGACTTACACACCGAGTCACAGGGGAAATACAATTTGCTCGTGCACTAAGCCGCCCTCCCACTGGGCCAACTAGGGGAATCCCCTAATATTCCAACACCGGTAGCTATGCAGTATGCCATGGATGCAAATACAAATCATATGCATTTCTCACTCTATGCATCCTATACATGCCACTCATCATACATCTTAATCAACACCATTACTAACATTTCCACAAGGCTTGTAGTGGATTTATCATTATTGGTCATTCTCAATAGCTTTAACATTTATATGGCATTACAATGGTTCTCAATCAACATCATCAACATTTATATTACATTCATGGTAGATACAAACATAACTTCATATCATTGAACACTATATACCACCATATAGCACACCATGAATATTCTAAATGCATAAAAGTGTGTTGCCAACCACATTATCCATACTATATAGCACATTACAAATTTCTCATATCATCTCAAGCAAGTCTAACATGTATACCAATACATATGACTATCAAATAACATTCAAATTCATGCATTTAGAACATAAGACTCCTCTCCTACCTCAAGAGAAGAATTTTGATTGATAAGACGCACCCGCCTCGTCATTCAGAATACGTCCTACATTAATATACATGTAAAACCTCAATCAATTCACTATTTAAGACACTATTTCAATTCTATTTAATCATAATCATATCCATGATTTCATAACATGTACTAGACATGTTATAGACATCATTTTTATCATCTATTAGGATTCGGGAATTCCTTCCCATTAAGCCACATTCATTAAATTCAAGGGCTACAAGGTAATCTTAGCCCCAACCTTTACAAAATACCATCTTCCAACATTTATATTTCTCAATGTCATGCCTGTCTCCATAAAACATATTCTTAAATCAACATTAACTATTTTCCCCAAATCTCAAAGTTAGGGTTTCCCTAAAACCCAACAACTCTCATTAATGTATCATTAATCTTCATCTCTTACCATCATAAATGCATCTAATACACTTACCCCTTATTAAAACCTCACATTTATTGCCACCCACCTTAGGGCTCAAGTTTTAAATGCCTCAAATAAATACCCATTCACATGCATGACTCCCCCAAATCATATCATCACATAATCTTAACATTGACCCATCCAAAAGTGGTGAAAGGAGCTTACCTCACCCAAAAATGAAATGGGTCCCAAGGGAGGGAGAAAGATGCACGAAAATGAGGAGGAGAAGGAAGAGAAGACCTCAAACTCCTAGCTTGCTCAAGGATGAAAATGAGGGAGAAGGAGAGAGTTCACCAACTTAGCTTAGGGTTTGAGAGGAGGAAGAAGAAGATATGAGAATGAAGAAGAAATGGAGAGAAGAAGTTTAGTGTTTTTCCCAAAATCCTCTCAGCCAACTAACGTGGAAAAGGAAGAAAATTTGGGGGTTTTGTGTTTTTAATTTTAAATATTCATTAAAGGTTTTTCATTTTATGACCAACAGGCTCTTCATTCGGGCTCAATACTTAATCTAAAAATTATTCCGAACATATATTTGGATTCCCAATATTATTCTCAACAGCCCTGACCAATATCACCTCATTCAGAGATACTTGGTCCGACACCCATATCTCAACCGGGCTCATTTTCAGCTTAATCGGTCTCCATGAACCACCAGCAGTCCCTAAAAATCTTAATTTAATGATTTCAAATATTTTGTGACATTAAATAATTCACATTCACTTTGTCAATATTTATTTTCCTTGGTTTAATCCTCTATTTTAAAATTTGGGATGTTACAGCAAGAGTGTCCACCTTGGAGGCCAACTTCTTAATAGCATCAGAGAACTCATCATTTTGTTTTAATTGGGTGGTCATAAAGGATCAAGGACTCTAGCTTAGATTTCTGTGGAATGTATTGCCCTTGTGGTTGCCTGAAATTACTTTGATTGCCTTGATAGGGAGGTGGTCTATTTTGGAAACAAGGTGGTCCTTGTGGCTGTCAGAAATTATTGCCATAATTTCCACCGTAGTTCCCAGTAGCATCCACCTGTTGAATCTCTAGCTCGGTATTCTGAGTCACTCCAAGCTGACAACCTAAAATGTTATGACTTGAAACACTACACAACTCATAAACATGATTAGAAGTACCTATTCCTAATTTATCAAATTTATCAACTTTAACAGATAATGCCTCTACTTTAGCAGTTAATAAAGAGAGAACATCAACAGAGTACTTACCTAGAGTTCTTGTTGAACTCCTTTCCAAGGACCACTGGTATGTATTTTGGGCAACCTCCTCAATGAGATTGTAGCCTTCCTCCATATTCTTGCTCATGAAGGCACCACCAGCTGCGACATCCAAGGTCACCTTCTGGTTCAGAGTGAGCCCATTATAGAAAATATACACAGTCAACCAGCGTTCAATACCATGGTGTGGGCATTCACGGAGCATTTCTTTATACCTCTCCCAGGCATCATAAATAGTTTCATTATTTTTCTGAGGGAAAGTGATGATTTACTTCTTTAACTAATCTTTTTTGCTTCTTGGATCGTACTTGTTGAGGAAAGCATGAGACAACTGCTTCTATATAGTGATTGACCCCTCTGAAAGTGCATACAACCAAGCTTTGGCCTTGTCCCTTAAAGAGAATGGGAAAAGCCTAAAACGGATTGCATCATTTGAGACCCCGTTCACCTTGAGCGTGTCACTGTACTCAAGGAAAATCTAAAGATGCAAGTTGGGATCCTCAGATGGTAATCCTCCAAACTGACTTTGTTGAACCATCGAGAGCAAGGATGGCTTCTATTCAAAATTATTCACCTCAATGTTGGGTCTAGTTATGCTAGACCTTCGTCCCATCACATTAGGCACTGCAAAATCATGAAGTTCTCTGTTGTTAAGATCTTCCATTTGTGCTTGACTCGTTGAACTTGAAGGTTGGTTCCTGTTTTGTTCAATATGTTTCCTAAGAAGTCTGATCTTCCGAAGAGTTTTTTCAATCTCAGGATCAAATATATGCTCAAAGCTGTCACTTTTTTGCATAAAGAGACCTGCACAAAACTATGAACAACCAAAAGGAACAAGTGTAATTCTACAGAAAAAATTAAAATAAAACAGAAAAAGTAGAAAATGCAGAGAAAATAAAAAAATATTCAGAAAATATGTAGAGGATACACACTAGTCTAATCAAACACCGCTTAGCCAATATTGGGGGAAACATAATCCTCGACAACGGCGCCAAAAACTTGATAGCCTTCCGCAAGCACACGGGGTATCAAAGTAATAAAAAGATATCCTTCCCACAGAAATTGTGCCCAAGTACTAGTTATAACGGTGGTTCAATTATCTAGTGAATCGATTAAAATGAATTGCTAAAACTATGATGAATAGTAATTTAGAAAATGGAAAATTCAACGTCTTTTGTAGAAGAAAATCATAGCAAGTTTGAGGAATTCAATTAAAGGAAGGTCTTGGGTTTTAAGGGTTCAAATGCTAGTACCAAAATTAAAGGTCAATTGCCTATCAAATTATATGATTTTCGTTTCTAAGGTAGATACCCCTAATTTAATTAATACCTTTCTCTCAAAAGCCTATTAACGTGCCTAATTCCTGAAGATTCGTGTTCGATTTGTTAGTTAAACCCTTCAAGTTTGATGGGAATCCAATTAACCCTTAAATGAGTTCGCTTACCATTGTAAAACAAAAACATAGGTTCAATTTATGTGTTTTTGAATAATATACCTACTCTTATAGCGCATATAATTTGGAATCAACTACGCTTATCTCTAAGTCTTATAGAAGCATTACGATACATAAATCAAATAGAAACATGAAATCATATCATTGAGAGGTAAAGAACAATTAATTGAGATATATAAGCATATTACATCCTTTAATGCCATGAACGAAGGTTTAGTGTGCGATAAAGATTGTCATCATCATGTCATACATAACAAAATCAATGCCAAACATAAAAGGAATCAAAAGTGTAAACTAGGGTTCCAGAATTACAAATTAGTTCTCACTAGGATTGCAAACTCTTTCTCCTAAATCTGCAGAATTGATCTCCCTTGATGAATTGATTCTTGATTTCCAATGAATTCTTTTCAAAGAGCCTTCAAAATCTCCCCAAAACCCATCTCTTAAAACCGTCTCAGAAGAAATCTATCTAACTCTCTCAAATCCCCCCCCATAAAAATCCTAAACAAATTAGATATTTCAACCTCGTAGGGGACAACCACGCTAGTTGTTCGAGCCCTGTTCTTCTTAATCATTAAATACACAATTTTGGGTAACAGGCAGAGCCAACCATAGCCAGTGGTGGATAACCACAGCTAGTGGTGGCCTCTGAATTGTTTTTCCTTTTCCTCTAGTGCTAACCATGGCCAGTGGTTGTCCACCACTGGCAGTGGTTTCCTCCAACCTTGCCAAAATGCACTCCTAAAGGCCTTAGAAGTCTCTTCTTTCATCCACTTTGCCAGTTTTCCTCAAAAGAGACCTAAAATATCATTGATCATGCAAAATAGGAACACCCAAGTAATATGTGTGGAAAAGAATCAAAATCAAGGGAATCAGACATGAACAATATGCAAAACCCCTAAAAACTAGACCTAAAGACAACCAAAAATAATACACAATACACACTTATCATCCATATATCTCTTGGACAAATGCTGGTAAGGTTGTCCAAGATAAATGGTTTGAGACATTCTCGGTAAGTTTAACACTTCCCTCTATTATGAATTTATGGCCAATTCATATACCTGTACCCTAATTTCAAATCTTATTTCATGTAACAACATGATCATCAGTGGACATAGGGTATGGTTGATGAGATTAGGAAGGTCTTTACCATAAAGACCTCCAAAATCATCAAGAGTACCCTTTGGAAACTAAGAGACAAGGGCGAGCGCCCTCGTTGGATCTTGAGGCATGCTGGGATGGGATGGTGCAGAAGTGGGGATGTGTCTTGTTCCAGTAGGCCGGTGCTAGAAACAAGGCAAATAGAATGGCTGATGATGCTGCCTCCATCTATACTAGGGGTAGCATTTCAACCCTCGAGCATAAAAAAGATTTGTAAGTATATTCTGTTAAACATTTCTTTTATGAATGACTGAACATGTTTTCTACTAATAATTTCAATACATTGTGAACTACAGGAGCTGAAGGAGCACTGTGAGCCTTCACTGTATGAGGTTATGTAAATGACCAAGAAGAACAAAATTGGTGCATGGGTTAACCAAAAAATGACAAATCTGGTGGTATTTTATTTTAACTTACACATGCTTAAATTTACAAATCAGCTTACTAAATTTTATCACTATTTTACATTTGCAGGAGACGTATCAGGTCATGAGGGCCCAGAAGGAGGCAGAGTTAGTGGCTTCCAATCCTGATGGGGAGGTATCTTCCACGCTTTCTTATTTCGACGACAACGCCATCTATATGGAGGCTGTTGATGGTGTGAACAAGAAAGGAAGGGTGTTTGGCTCGGGAGGCGTAGGCACGTAGCTTGCTAAGAAGGGGAAGACCTCTTCCTCTTCCTCTTCCTTTTCCTCTTTCTCTAGCCTTCTGGAAGATGTTGTTCAAGTTATTGAGAACCTGAACAATAAGCTATATGGGGAGCGACGCTGAAGGTAGCTATTGGAGGAGCGGGCCAAGGAGGACTGATGACAGAGATTGCTACTGCAGGAGCAAGCTACCGAGGATCGACGACGGGCTAAGGAGGAACGTGTCAAGACATATCGACAGTTGGCGGCACAACAGGAAATGATCATGCAGATGATGGTGAGGATACCCTCCTCTACATCCCAGCCTCCCCCACCACAACCACCACAGGATCCTTCTGCCCTCCTCTATGAAAATGGGAATCAATCTATCGAGTTACACTTGGCGTGCCAATGAACTGACCTGAACCGAGGTCAAGGATCTGGTATGATAACCATCCCAAAATGTTCTTTTCTGAGTAATGTATACACTGGTCTAGTGGGGATTCAGTATTATAGTTTTTATTCCAGTTGGGAAATAGAGGTCTTGTAGCCCTTGAGATCCTTCACACAACGCTTTCGCATTGAAGGGACGAAAGGAGGTGCCACCTACAAAGGCACTCCTTCGCTTAAGTCAGTAAACAATCAAGGAAGAAATTCTTGAGTGTAAGTTAGAGAATCTAGAAAACGTACCATTGTTGGGAAATCCTTGGTATTTATATGCATGTAAGGAACGTAAGAGTCCCTTAGGGCTGGGGGATAATTCATGCACTGTGTCAGTACTATTATGCAAGAATCTGACGCACAATGCAGGTGCCCCACGTCTCCCATGACTGTTGCTCCCTGCAACTATACCTTGTACTATTTGTTGGGTGATGTAGGTTACTTTCAGGTGTGCCTTAGTGATGACCTGAACTGTCTGGTATAAAGGGTGACTTCACGTGGGTATTAAGTTTAAAGGTTCACCTGCGACACCAGTAGATGGGTGAAAGTGAGTGAAAATACCCTTTTGTCCATGCATCAGAATCTAGACCAGATCATATGCCCCCTAGCTTGTTTGAGGGATTGGGTCAATTGGTCAACATAAGCTATAGTGGTCTGTCGAGGTCTCCTTTTTGAGTGTGGATACCGGTTCAAACAATGTTCTACTGAAGTCCCCTTTTATAGGTGTGGATATTGACTTTAGATAACGTTTTGCCTTTTACGTGAGAAATGTGAGAGTTTTAAAATTTGTAACTTCCTAGCCTTGAGACACCACCAATGATGAGCAGTTATTGCCTTTAATGTGTAAATATTAATAGTTATGTCCACAAGGATTTCCAATCAACATAGGTAGCAAGTATTGGGTCTGAGACTCAAAACGACACCATTTTCACGCTTTTTGGACCGAAACGACGATGTCGTTGGCCTTCAAAATGATGTGTTCCCTAAAAAATGACATGTTTCCTAACTGGTGGTTACCTTGTCCCCCGCCATAGCTATAAAAGTGGAACTTGGGAATTTTTAGATGCTACTTGCTTCCTTCAACCTTAAGAAACTCTGCCAAATTATTTCTCAAAGAAGTTGCTATCTCTATGCTCTAGTGAAGTTCTTTCCATCACTTTTCGCCTTTGAAACTTGCTTAGGTAACCTTCCTCTACCCTTTCTTTATTTCATTTCTTCTTTTCTAGCACTGTCACCATGCTCACTAGGAAAAATCATGCTAGTTCTAGCTATCGAGGTAGAAGGATCACTGTGAAGCCTTCTGGCTATCGAGAGGGAGGATCCCTTTAAATCCTTCTTGGGTCAGGCCATATCATATAGAAAAGAGTAAGGCTCCTCCGTCGAGGTGGTGGGTGGTGCTGCCCCCTCTGATTCCTCTTTTAGCTCAAGGGCTAGCAATACATCTGAGAGCGAGGTAAGTGTTGATCGATACCTTTCTAACGATGTGGTTTTTTATAACAGTGCTAGTGTTTTGTATTACGTCATCGGTAACATGGCTACTAAAGGAAGTTTTGAACCCATCCAAGATATTGCCACCGTTGAGGGGTGTATAAACGCCATGGCACATCGGATAAATTGGGTAAAGCTGAATCAGAGGTACCTTACTGTTGGGTAGAGGATCAAATTCAAGACATAGCATCTCAACATGCAAGAGAAGATGAGGGGTGATTATTCCTAAGGTTCATGGTTCACGGTGAGCAAAGACTTAAAGAAAGATTTATGGTGCTTACACCCCAGTGATAAGTGTTATTTCACATTGATTTAATAACTAGATTAATGAGTAATAAATCATGATTTTGTTATTGTGTAAACACAAGCTTGATTTATCAAAATATTGAAGAAAGGTACCAAAAGCATGGAAGAAACCAAGAAGACTCAGCATCAGAACTTGTGCTCTTAAGCGAAAGATGAAACGCTTGGACGAAGGCTGAGACAACCCGACTTAATAAAGAATAAAACCGAGACCAGGGAAATTTTTTTTTCAAAATTCACCAAGCAGTCGGGGTAAAAATAAACCAAACGTAAGGCAAGGGAAAGCAAAAACCGATCAGAGAAGGGAAGACCGAGTCAAAAAGCCACACATGGGCAAGACTCAGCTTCGGTCGCACAGCCCAGCGGAATACAGCGCTTGAGCGAGCCCTTTTCTCGCTGGAGAGAATCCTCATTCGTTGAAGCGTACCCATTCACTCGGTAATTTCATCACTCGGATTCGGGACCACGTTCACTCGGGAACGATCCCCCCGGGTCATGCTTCACTCGGTAAATTCATGCTTAGCCAAATACTAAACCTATTTCAGGAAGTTCACATTCGTATTTCATTCGGAAGCATTTAATCTCCACTCGGGAAATGATTCCCTTGATTACTCTACTCAAAGTCCATAAGCTTCCCTCACCCGGAGTATTTCCCCAATCCAATACCACTCGGTATATTTCAACCTCTATTCACTCAGAATTCATTATCCATTCTGCACTCGGCATATTTTGATCTTCCTCACTCGGAGATCACATAAACCTACCTTTCCTTGGAAGGAGTCTCCAAAATCAAGCCCCACTCGGAATTCCTCTGACCTCTCATCACTCGGAGGAATTCACCAGGTTAAGTCACTCGGACTTATTCAATACTTAGCCACTCGGGATATATGGCATTCACTCGGAATATATATATATATATATATATATATATATATATATATAGCCTCGTTCACTCGGAAGAGGACTCCTAGAATACACCTCAATCAAAACCATCACAATAACTCTTCCCTCGGAAGAGGTTCATTCAGGATTTCTCACTCGGGAATATTCAAACCCTTCCCCACTCGGGGTTTACTCATATTTTCACTCGGTAACATATGGACTAGTCTTCCCTCGGAAGTAGCCCACTCGAGTACATCTTACTCGGAATTGTCTTAAGCCTTCATCACTCGAATAAGGCCCACACACACACACTAAAGCCTCACTCAGAAATGGCTCTCCCAACAATATTCCACTTGGAATTTATTAACTTAGCATTATCCATTCGACATCACATCTCAGCCGGTATAAGTAACATCATATCAATGTAATATATATATATATATATATATATATATATATATATTTATATAAATGTATACTTGTTCACAATCCCGATAGACAACCCATATAATTAAATCCGTTCAGATTACAAAGAGCCGGCCAAGGCTTAACATATCTATTTACAATATATACTATATGTGCACTTCAACAATCTGAGTGCCCATCACTCGGACTTGAGGCCATCTCCTCATTCCCAGTCCGACCTGCATAAACTGAAAAATATAGCCACAGTAGGGGTGAGCTTTTACATATTAAATGACAGTTATTGACTCAGATTAATCTTCGAATCCTCAACCATACAATAACATATCTCAATCAGCAATAATGCACTCTGCCATTCAATATAAACCCTACAACAACTTCATCCACTCGGGATTCATGCAATTCAATCAAGACTGAGTAATTCACAACATTCACAATCACATATTCATAGCCATAACATCACCTTGCACTCAACAACCGTACCAATGTACATATATTCACTCAGTCGGAATTCACACCAATTATTCATGGCTATATAATTCATATTCATCACAGCATGTATCACAACCATATCATCATATTGCACTCGGCAATAACAGCAATAACATCAGTATACATGCATTCATCCAATCGGATTCCACTCAAGTCATTCAAGACTATATCAATCATGTTATTCCTAATAACATTCCACATATTCATACAATTCACATTGAGCTCAATGACAATCATAAGTGTGCACACATTCATTTCACCCGGATCCGGTTATTTATTATCAATTTTTATTGTTGCAACATAGGCTCCAAGCCTTTTCTCAGCTCCAAGCTGATTCGGCCATTTTACTGGTACCAAACCATTTGCCCTCACATGTAACACAGTCACTCCAAGCGACAACGGAAGTGTTACGGGCAGCCTCGAGTCCAACCCGGTAGGCTTGCCTTGAGTCCAACCCAAGGTCTTTAAGCGTCCAACGCTTAGTGCACTCGGCACTGCCACGGGTCCAACTTGAGGTCTTTCAATATATTTTCAACACATATTCATCTGATTGCCGATCGGTATTAAGCGTCCAACGCTATATGCTCCAAGCATTTCCAGTGGTGAATCAGATGCATACGGTCTTATTCATCAGGCGTCCAACGCCAATGCACTCGACATTGCCTTGAGTCCAACCCAAGGTCTTTCAATATGTTTTCCACACATATACACTCAGCATTCCAATGTCAATAACATGCATCCCATACATTTTATCATTATTATTCATAAACAGGGATCAGCATAGCAATATCACAATACGTGCACTCGGCAATCACATGCTTTTTAATATAAAATCCCAAACGGGAATTAACATAACCGACCCACATCTCATGCACTCGGCAATCACAATGCCATCCACTCGGAATTATCATTTATAACAAGCATCACATGCTATTTCATGAGATCCACTCGGCATTAACATTTGCAACAAGCATCACATGCTTTTCATATAAAACCCACTCGGCATTAACATTTTCATAGCAAGCATCTCATGCTAATTCATATAGAATCATAAACAAAACCAGCACAGCATTTACACATCACATGCATTCGGTATTCACACTGGTTCACAGTACATGCACTCGACATACTCATTAAAAGCCAACATTTCCATGCATTCATTCAACATTCACATGCTTAACAACACACATCTCATGGACGGAACCACCAAACCACTAGACAGATCATAAATATCACAACTATCCAGGCGTTGCATGTACTACAACACATCAATCAACATATTTCAAACATGTCACAATATATTTAAGCAAAACCACCTGGAACCCATCCATAAACCATACATTTGAGATGTAAATCATCCCCCCTACCTGGAATAAAGATCCCAGAAGCTCCCTGAGCTTGCAGTACCGACCAATCGCCCCTTGGTCACTCGTTCTCAACAGAACAACCCAGCTTCTAGCTGTTCACACAGCACTCTGCTCTCAGCTTTGGAAGAACTAACGTTGTTTCCTCACGAGCAGATCTACCACCAAGACACTCCATGCCAAGCCTCCAAGGCACAACGTCACCCCACACTCAGTCCAGTGGAAGATTCCATGGCTGTTCCCACACACGAACAGACCAGTCCTCACCAAAAGTGGAGGACCCCATGCTTCCAAGCACCCAACGCTGTTAGGCAGAACAGTGGAGGATCCTAGCCTCTAAAACACACAACACTACACAGTTCTCTCTCTCAACCACGCTGTTCCCACTTCCACTTGGGGTTCTACTCAGCGTGTGAGTGGAAGAAGAAGATGAACGAGAAGACGAAGATGAAGAAACAACAAGAAGAAGAAGAGGCCACAGGAACTCGAGAGAGAAAAGGAGGAGTGTTTGCAGCATAAACAAAGTGAAATGGGAAGAGAGTGGGTGGAAAATGAGAAGCTAAAGTCGTTATCCCCACTTCCCAGCGACAGCTCCACGTCCCATCAATAGTCATCCGTCACATTCAATTAAAGTTACTCCCATCAGCGTGGGAATTGAAGGAGAGAGGGGACCGAACCCCTATTTCACCCACCAAGGGCATATGCGTAATTTTTCCTGGCATTAATATTATTATTATTCAATCAATAAATCTTAATTCTGTAATTAACCTTAATTGGTAATTAGATCTAAACCAGGATGTTACAAAGGCACCTCACGCTTGAGCTGAGCTCAAGCGCGCTTAAGCGCAGCCCTGTTGAATGATTAAAGAAGCACACTGAGCATGGTTTAAACACAACTGCAAGGAAGATCTCACGCTTAAGCGTGAGCACGAGCTCGCTCAAGCGTAACCTTAGCCATCAATGGTGCGCTTGAAGCGTGGATTTATTCAGCTGAGCATATAATAAATGAAGAATCAGGACCCCCTCACACTCAAGCGTGGGAATAAGTCACTTGAGCGTGAGCCCGAGCGCGCCTAAGCGTGGGTTAAGCGTGGAGCAAGCGTGAGTTAGACAGGAAGGCCACACTTAAGCGTGGCTGTAGTGGTTTAAGCGTGAAGTAAAATATGAGTATCAGGACCCTTCACGCTTGAGTGTGACCATTGAGCTCAAGCATGATTCATGCAGCATGAGACCTCAAACTTTTTATTCACCAATGATGCGATGCCAACCCATCCACTTTCTTGTGTTTCTGAATGGCTCTGAAAGATGCTTCATGGGCTCTATGCAAGTAGGCAAGGGAAGCTGGAGCATAACCTCTATAAATCAAGCAGAGAACAACATCAGGAGCATCAAGTTGGATCGAAGAGATCATCTTCTTCATTTTATCAAACACTTTTTCTACATTTTCACTCAGTATTTATTGCAAAATCTTCTTAGGTGAAAATGCATAGCATGAGTGGCAAATCTCCTTTATGGGATTGGTTGTAATCCATTCAATCCTGAAGTAACGTTGCTGTAAGTTTTTATGTGTGTAATAAGATTTGATAAGTTTATGTATTTCCTTTTGCGTTTAATGCCTGAAAGTACTTGATCACTATTTTCTTGTTTTAAGTTTTCTCAAGTATGCTGGGAAGGGACTTTTGAAAGCAGATCTGAAAGAAATACTTGTTGTGAGTAGGTGGCCAGGGATGGTATCTAACGCAATAAACGTGAAAGCAATCGATCGATAATATTGGAATGATTTCAAGGTGACTGAGGGATCAGCGGTTTGAAATCATTCTTATGAATTTTGTAGTCGAGGGATCGATGTAAATGACTTTGATTATGGCGTAGAAATTATCTTTTCAAATTACTTACATAAAAACTTATGCGACTTACAGAAGGTGAGATGTGATGAAACCAATCCCTGTTTTACAAAATTGATTTCTCTCAAAAACCATTCATTGTTGTCTTTTGCAAATTTTACTTTCTGTTATTTATAATTTTTTTATCAACATCATTCACAACAAACTAAAACAAAATCTTCTGTCAACTCAATTCAAAACTAAGATTTTCATGCTAACACCTCCTCAGTGGAACGACATCTATACTATATTACAACCTCTATGTTTAAACTTGGCACAACCATTCCATTGAGTTCATATTATACAAACTTGATTCTCTTTCCTTGAACTCTTCATTCCTTTATATGAAAATACCATACCACCCAGCCTTCTGATAGAATTTGTTATCTTTACCCAGATGATATATCCATCTCCATGTATGACTTGATATTCTCGCAACTCTGTGTCTGCTTTCCCCTTACAGAATTCAAAATGGGCGTGTTAAGATATTTAGATTGTGCCCTATCCCAAGTATATCCCAACGGATGAGGACTGATCTGTACTTTGGAGGTGCTTGGGTAACACTTCAATTTTACTCCCACGATGGCAATGCTTTTTTACTACTACCAAGTGGTACGTTAGTCCAATAAGAAGGGCGACTTGAGCTTTATCACACTCCGATAAGACTCAAAAATCATCAACTTTGAAGGTTTTATAGAGTCTACAAAGATAGAAGGGAAATCTTTCAAGAAGTACTTTATAAGGATCCAAGTTCAACCTAACAAACCAATCTTCTAGAGGAACAAGGAGGGACTCCTCAAATTTCCTATGGAGTAGACCCATGAGCACTTCCTAATTACAGGGAAAGCCTACTTCACCAATGAGAACAAACTGTCTCCTCACTCGATAGAAGTTCTAAGCGCCTTGTGTGACCACATTTCCCATTATGGGAAATTTCTTGTAAGCGCCTCCTGGGATCAATGACCCTGCATACTGAATATCTAAGTAATCACTTTATTTTTACTCCTAACTATCTAAGCAATGTTATATGCTACATTTGGAGCTAATATACTTTTGTTTCCCATTGCAGAACAAATAGAAGAACTGAGCTCAGCCAGGAACAATTTGAAATCCTTGCTACGGAGAATGATTTATCGTCGGAACAGAACAATATCTAACCTATGAGGAATGTCATCAAGGCACAAACTGAGACAATGACCCTCACCTCCGGTGTCAATGGGGATTTACCTTTGGTCGATGAGGCTAACCAGGTCAATCCAAAGCAGCCTGAAAAGGAGAAGAAGAAGAGGAAAAGTCAAAAAGAAACTAGGAGTCAAAAGCCACCCTCCCCCAAGCCAACTAAAAACTAGAGGACCCCATAGCAGACCGGGGTGACTAGCGCTCTGAAAGGGAAAAAGCTGTCTCGATAATTGAGAAAATTTTGGATTCTAAGACAGAAACCAAGCCAACAAAGGCGGCTGGAAATTCCCAGTAAGTGGAAATTTGCACTCCATCGTCGTCCTCCTTCCTAGCACCGTTTCTGATATATAAGGGCCTAATTACCCTATACTCGCCAAGCCAACCTATAAACTCAACCCTATGCTCGAGGTCCCCAATATCAAAAAAGCTTATAAGGCTGCCAGATGGCAATTGTCCAAACTCTCCGGCCTCATAAATTCCCTAAGTACAGCGGCTGACAACATGATGAAAGCTGACAAGCTACATTCTAAAGTTGAGAGGTTAAGAGCTGCCTCTTTCAAAGACAGGACAAACCTCAAGCAACTGGATGAACACTTGAAGCAAGCATGAGATCTTACAGATGAGTGGCTCTTAGAAATATCTGGGCTGAACTTGACTTTGGGGAAGCTAGGGAACAATATCTCGCATCTTGAAGATAAAGTCAAAGAAAGCTCCCAGCTGAAAGAGGAGCTCAAGTTGGAGAAGGAAAAGGTCATCAAGCTGGCTAAGGATATGAAGGCTTCTGAGGCCGGCCATGCGCAACAAGCTGACGAGTGGGCCACACGGGAGAAATAGCTAACTAGGAAGATTGAGGAGTTGAAGAAAGGAGATGCTGATATTGGTCTTCTTCTGGCACAAAATGAAAAACTGAAGACTGATCTGGTTAGTGCAAAAGCCAAGTACAAGAAAGCCCTGGGAATTTGCACTACTATGATGCATGATTCATTTAGCAGGGCCGTGTGTCAAATATCCTATCACAATCCTAGAGTGGAGCTTAACCTCAAAAATATTCATCCTCTTTATGAGTTCCACGATGGTAGGTTATTTTTAGTGACTGTTGGCCGGTATGAGGAGCTGATAGACACCTTATAGGAGCTGGCCCCTCTCCCAGAAGGACAAAGTCTTGAGCCTCGGGCCGTTTATCCTAAACCCAAAGAACAAGAGAAGGAAACCGAGAAAGGAAAAGATGCGAGCCCTAAGCCTGCAAATTGATGCCACCAGAAAGGCCAAAGCGACCAACGAGGAAGAAGCTTAGAAGGAAAACAATGAAGATGCTCCTCCTTCTTATTTGTATTTTTACTTTTATTGCATTTGTTGTCTGTGAACACCTATTTCAGTCCAGTCAATTTTCACCAAGAATAGGGAATTTTCGTCACTTGGAATCTTTTCTTTCTATTTGTGCTCATCTTTAGGACTGTCTTAAGCTCCGATTGATATCCACAAGGGAAAAGAATTAAAAAAAAGAATTAAAAAAAAGAAAAAAAGAAAAAAAAGAGAAGAAAGAATAAAAAAAATAAAGAATAAAAAAAAGAGAAAAAAAAGAAAAAAAAGAGAAAAAGAATTTTTTTAAAAAAATAATAAATAAAATAAAATAAAATAAAATTCTGACTCGGAAATGATCATTTCCGAGTAAGATGACTCGGAATGATCATTTCCGAGTGAGACATGGCTGAGTGGTATATTGATATATGGTGATGTGAGTGAGAATTACGCTCAAGCGAGTGGGAATTTCACCCAAGCAAGACTCTGGTGAATCAGGAATTTGGCCTCTGGCCTGTTTTCACCCGAGCGGGTGGTGGTTTCGCCCAAGCGAGATTGTGTTGAATAAAGAATTTGACCTCTGGCCTGTTCTCGCTCAAGCGAGTGGGAACCTCGCCCAAGCGGAAGGTGAGCGCTCAAGCGAGTGGGAATCCCGTTCAAGCGGAAAGGCGTTTTGAGTAACATGTCTCTGAGTGAGACGTTGCTGAGTGAATTGTCACCGGGTAGGGTGTTTTCGAGTGGAGGATTCCCAATTGAAACCGCTATGAATGAAAAAGGGACTGTTATTGAATGACTACTTACCGATTGGATAAATCCGAGTGAAGAATTCCCGACTGAAGCCAGTCTGAATGAAAAGAAGGCCGACTCCGAGTAAATATATCCGAGGGATTGATTCCTGATTGAAGTACCTCCGAGTGAAAAGAAAGCCAACTCCTGAATGAATCTGAAGGGTTAATTGTCAACCCAAATTCTGATTAAAAAGAAAGCCGGCTTCCTATCGAATTATTCCTGAATGAACACATCCGAGTGGGAAGCATTGTTGAAGCTGAGTTCCAAATTCTGAGTGGGGAAAAGGGTCGGTTCCGAGTGAATGCATCCAAAGGATGGATGACAAGTGAAACCATCCTGATTAGAAAATAAGACCCACTCCGAGTGAATGCATCCGAACTATTGATTGTCAAGTAAAACCATTCTGATTTGAAATGTAGGGTTGGTTCCGAGTGAATACATCCAAATGATGATTGACGAATGAAACTATCCTGATTGGAAAGTAAGTAAATATGTCCAAGTCGTCAGATTTTCTCAAAGTTCCATTCTGATTGAAGAAACAAGGACGACTCCCGATTGTACAACCGAATGGAATGATTGATGACTGAAGGCAATTCTAAGTGAGAAGCCAGTCAGATTTCCGAATGAATGTTTTCAAGTGGAGTAAAGAAAGAGTTGACTGAATGACTCCCAAGCAAATCCGAACAAGTTTCTCCGAGTGATTAAATTCCCTTGACATAGCCGAGTGAAACATTTTAGAAGGTGTCGATTGAACCATTCGAATGAAACTTCCCGATCCTGAGTGGGTCACATGAGAAAGAAGGAGGGCATGAACCTATGCCGAATGAGCCACTCTTAAGTCCGTTCTGAGTCCCCCTTCAGTCAGTTCTAAGTCACCCTTCAAATCAGTACCGAGCCATTCTTCAGTCAGCACTGAGTGAGCCATTCTTCAGTCAGCCCTGAGTGAGCCATTCTTCAGTTAGCACTGAGTGAGCCATTCTTCAGTCAGCATCGAGTGAGCCATTCTTCAGTCAGCACTGAGTGAGCCATTCTTCAGTCAGCACCGAGTGAGCCATTCTTCAGTCAGAATCGAGTAAGCCACTCTTCAGTCAGTTCTGAGTCACCCTTCAGTCAGTTCCGAGCCACTTTTCACTCGGTTCCGATTGAGTGTTCTAATCAGAATTGCTTTGCTCATCCAGCTCCTCACAGTAACCCAACACCGACCAGCAAAGAAACACCGAGCAAAGCTTTCACTCGGTCTTTTATGTATGAACAGCACCTTTTCCACTCAGATTATTTCCCACTATGGGTGTATACCGATCGAGGCACTAAACCCGAGTCAGAAAGAGAAAATCAACCCATATTTTCCACCGATTGCCCTTGCTGACTTGGATTCCCACTATCCAAGTGGATCCTTGAATTATGGGGGGCGGCTTACAACAAGACAAAGGAAGAAAATAATAAAGAATTCCCACCAGCCTCCATTTCCTACGTTTGTCAAGATCCAGGCTGTTTCTCCAACACACTATCCAAGTTGATTTGCTAATTTTGTGGGGTGGCTGATAACAAACAAAATTAAAATAATAAGTTATTCATCAGCTGCTGTTCCCATCATTGGTGGCCAAGCTGTCTCTGGGCTGTTCAAGCAATCAGCACACCTAGGACTTCTATAAATTCCCTAACGAAAGAGAAGAAAAGGGCCGGAAGCCTTCATTTTTGAGAGAACTCTGAAGTATTTTCTTTTAGAGAGAAGAAACACCATTCTAAAGTCTCATACAGTCCCTCTCCTCAAATTCACATCAACTCTCGTTCCACCTAAAGGCAACACCGTCCCTCTTCTCTCACCAACGCTGTCCTTCTCCTCTGAATCCCACACCGACCAACTCCTCACCAACGCATTCCAACTCCTAAGTCACACCAACACAGCCCCACAAACTCACATCGTCCATACCATCCTCCTCCTTCAACACCGTCCCTCTCCTCCTAGACCAACACTGGCCCCCTCAAATCCTCCAACACCGTCCTCTCTCCTTACCCACACCGTCCTCTACCTCTCAAACACCGACCCTCTCCTCCCAAAAAACACGTTGTTACTCTCCTTCTCCACACCGTTCTCCTCTCTCCCAATACCATCCCTCTCCCTTCAAATCACACCGACTGCTACTTAAACTCACCCACACCATCCTCTACTTCTCAAACATCATCCTCTCTCCTCACCCACACCGTCCTCAAACTCACCCACACCGTCCTTTCCTCTCCGTACAACCCCTCACTCTCTCCTCACCAACACTGTATAGCCCCCTCACTCTCTCCTCACTAACACCGTCCCCTTCAAATTATTCACCACCGTCCAGCTCCTTAAATCCCTAACACCGTTCAGCTCTCCGGCATCCAACTCTCTCCTACCACACCGGTCTCACTCTGCTCCTCATTTTTAGTACTTGTTATTATTTATTTTTCTGTCAAATTAATTAACTGTCATTTGATGGATCCATTCCCTTTTCAATTATTAATTAATTTCTGATAATTGAATTAATCCCCATTTTTTTTATTCTTATTTATTTATTTATTTCCTTACCTTTTTTTAATTGTTCTATTTTTATCACTTCCATGAAAATCAATTTAGACGTGACGTCTTGTTGATTTTCCCCTATTTCTGTAAATAATAATAAAAAGGAAGAAATAAAACATTTTTATAAGGCTATTTATGTTGCGTGTTTTCAATCTTGGTACTGTTTTTGACAGGCGATGTAAGGTGCTAACACCTTCCCTACTCGTAACCGACTCCCGAACTTGAATCTTATTTTTTTTAACCCGTGCTTTATTGAACTTAGTTTTTTCCAATGTTTTTCCTATGGACAAAAACATTGGTGGCGACTCCCTGTTTCATAATAACTCATCCTGTTTCAAAGGGTCGGCCGCGCCGCCGCGATCCCGGTCGCGACAGATGGCGACTCCACTGGGGAAAACTTAAGAGAGTCCGGCCAGTTTGATTGAAAGCGCATGTTTTTTTATATATAGCCTTTGTTAACTTGGATTTCTTCCATTTGTTTTATTTTTTGTTAATTGTTGTGAATGTTTGTTCTTGTTTTAATTGTATCTTGTTATTCGTGTCATCGTCTATGTTTTGCATGTTTGTTGAACCCTAGGGTAGAGGACCATGTTACTTTTCTGCAATCATTGAACTCTAGGGTAGATGACTTTGTATATTTGTTCTGTGTTTGTTCTTTGTGCAGAATAAGGTAAGGTAAAAGGTATTGAATGCCCTTTCACACACTACACTCACATTTTTGCACACACTGATGAGTGGCGCCCTATACCCGGGCCCCAAATGAAGCTTAAGTTAGGAGGGGTTGGTAACGGAATCGTATGGGATGTACTTCCTATCCGGTGTTCATGAGAACCTCAACTAGAGTTCGATCTCTCATGATATATGCACCTAGTGGACTCCCCACTGTTGCGTCTCTGTCATGGGTAGGATCTTGGCTTTGGTGACCTTCTAAATGTCTAGTATAAGCCACCCGGTATGGAGAATCACTTTTAGACAAGCCATAGGTCCTAGAAAAGACTTTCAGCAAAACCCAACCTAGGCAACAAAAGGGCAGGCTTTACTTTACCTTATGTCATTTTCACTCTCCCTTTTAATCCAAATGAATAAATTATCTACCTATTGAGGGTACTCCATTTCGAAAACAATGATTCATTTCCGAAACACCCAGTATACTTTGAGTGGATGGATAATTCTCTTTTGATCATGTACCTCTAAGTCCTGAGTTGTAGATTTTCCTTGTCGTCAAAACAAAAAAAATCAAAAGAAACAACTTTGTGACCCTTCAACTGGGGCATCAATGACGATTAAGAAAATCTATGTTTTCTGCGACTTGGACTCGTATGAGTTTTGGAAATCAATGTTTCCCAAAAAAAAACAAAAAAAAAACAAAAAAAAATTTACATCTTTGGGAAAAACATGAATTTCAAAACGTAACAATAATTGATTCCTTTTCTTTATTTCGATATTCGCAGGGAACGATTCAGAAATTGGCAGTATCTTTGAGCAAGTATGGAAATTAACATAAAACATGACAATTATGGTACAAATGTGACAGAGTTGAAGAAAATATTACATCTCAAAGCTAAGAAGGTTGATACAGATAGCCTACAAGTACTGGGGAAAAGATTAAGTCTGACTCAAAAGATGGCCCTTACTAGGAAATATGGGAAGATCTTAAAACTATTGGAGGTGGAAGTCCAAACCGAAGCAATTACAGCCTTGGCACAATTTTATGACCCACCCTTCCGCTGTTTCACATTTAGAGATTTTCAACTGGCGCCGTCAATAGAAGAGTTTGAGCAGATATTGGGGTTACAAGTGGAAGGTCAAATTCCCTATCGCCATCTTGACCATCATGCCACAATCACTTCAGTAGCTCGTATTTTGAGAATCTCTCCCGAAGCATTGAGGAATGTGCAAATGAATAGAAATCAAGTTCTCGGGTTCACTCGAGAATTTCTTGAGAAGCATATGCAAATCCTGGCTGATAAAGGAGAATGGGAGGCTTTCATGGACACTTTAGCCCTCACTATTTATGGGGTTGTTTTGTTCCCTAATTTAGACAACTACGTAGATTATAATGCCATTGCTGTCTTCCTGGCTCGTAAGCATCGGCTCAAGAATCCCGTCACAGCCATGTTGGCTAATGTGTATTGCACCATGGATTTCTGCCACACGCAAGGGGGAAAGAGGATCATTTGCTATTTACCCGTTTTATACGTACGACTCACATCTCATATTTTCCATCAAATATGTAAAGCCGAGTGTCCGGTTTCTGATTTGAAATTATGTCAATTGGCCGTGAAGAGTGGGCGTGAATGGGCTAATCACCTCGTAAGCCTTACAGTTGAAAAAGTCAGGTGGTATCCTCAATGGCTAATGGTTGAGTGAATCATACATAGTTACGGAGGTTATCCGAATGTTCCTCTCATGGGCACGCAAGGATGCATCAACTACAACCCTGTTATTGCAAAGCGTCAGTTGGCTTATCCTCTATTCGGGCCACCGAACGAACAACTGCTCACTCCTTTCGTCTTGTACTATGCAAAAGGGAATTACACAACCGCTGTTCGGGATATAGCCAATGCGTGGAAGAAGGTCCATAGAATGGGAAAAGAATTCGGGGCACGAAGCCATGTTGTAGGGGCTGAATATTTTGAATGGGTCCTAAACAGGGCCTCCATTGTGAAACTGCCCTTCAAAAGTCCTTCATACCAATCCACGAATAATTTTCCTCCGCCACTCATCATGGAGGACAAGGCCACCATGGCTCTAAAAGCATAAATAGAAGAGTTGATGGCAAAGAATCAAAAGCTAAAAGAAGATCTTTTGAAATGTCAACGAGAGTGTGCCCTTCAGAGGAAGGAGAATTCCGAGGGGAAACATGCTATGGATGAAATGCGAAAGAAGAGGAAGATTGACGAAGACTATAGGGTAAAACATGACCATTGCCTTCGTGCGGCTAATTCCCAGCTTAAAATGAAAGGCCAACAGAGCGACGCCATATTGGCCGAAAAATAGATTCTGAAAAACATGCTGGCACAATCCAAAGAAAAAGAAAAAGGGACCTTGGTGCAGAAGGAAATACTGTAAACCCAGGTCCACAAATTGGAGCAACAGCTTGATGAAATAATGATGGCCTATGAGCAAGAAATGCATGATGAACAGAAAAAGGCCTGTGATGCTGAGCAACGCTGCCAAGAGGCCACTCGAGTCTTAGCTTAACGGGACGAGGTCGTTCATTTATGGATGGACCGTTTCGCCAAGTTGGCATACTTAGCCAATGGAATCTTGGAGGATTTTTCCTCGATGTTGAATCAGGCCGAAGGCATGGTCAATCCTCTATCCACCCCAAAAGAGATATCGTCATTTCTGAATTATTGCCATGAAAGACTTTATAAAATGAGGGCCATGATTTCCTAGGCCAGGGATGGTTAAAATGTTGTAATCAAATCTTTCAAGTAATATTGTACCTCTACGGAAGAATGGAATGATGAATTAATTTGCTTTCACAATTGTCTCATGTTAATTTCTGCTTTACTGCTTTACCTAGTACTTTTGAACGGGACGTTCTGAGGAATGGTCGGAGAATACACGCTAAATTCGGGATCATATCCTGCGTAATATCATTCGTTTTTCTTTTCCTTTTTCTTTATTTGTTTTCTTTTACTTTTCTAACAAAATATTATGTTTCCCAGACATAACGGGTAGACATCCTTACGCGACTAGGCTTAATACAAGACTCATGGCTGAAATGGAACAAGAAAATGAGAGCTTGAGAGCTGAAGTCAACCAGCTGAAAGAGCAAATGGCTGAAATGGCCAAGCTTCTTGAAAGGAGAGTCACAGAAGGGGATTCTTCAGTAGGTGTTGAAAATGCTAGACAATGACCATCCACTCCCCAACACACTCAGGGTCCTGCTGGAGGGCCAAGCTTAAACGCAGCTGCGCCTCCCCTAACTATTCACGTTAGGAAATCAAACCCTGCTGACACCCAGCAACCTATCTACATAGATGAGGAAGGTAATGCCATACCCTTTCCGCAATATGGATTGCCACCGGGTTATTTCCCACCACTTCAAGAAGAGCCTGATTATCAGGAAACAATCCTTCATATGGCTCAACCAAACGTCCCACCCGTCCGGGATCCTCAAACGATTCTAATCCATACACAAGCCACACAACCACAAGCTGCTCAAGCAACAGCCAGACCCCATATATCAATGCCTAATGCAAACCCGACGTATGTCGACCAGCCAATTAGGGGTACTAGTCATTATGTCGCTATAGGTCCAAGTGTTGTTGTTGCTACCCAGGAGGGAAGATTAGATTTCCTGGAAAGACGGTTAAGAGAGATGGAAGGAACAAACAGGTTATAGCTGTGACACCAATCCTTTCCCCCCAAGGAGTTTTTTGGACCTTAGGGTCGGTATGGTGCAGCATATAGCTGTGACACCAATCCTTTCCCCCCAAGGAGTTTTTTGACTCCGTTTGTGAAGCTTTGTTGCACGTCGGATGTTCTTTATGGAATAAAGAGTTGTGCCATTATGCTTCAATTGTTAGAGCCGGTGTCTTATCTGCATGGGAACAAGTTCTGCCATGGATAATTAACTGAAAGTTAGAATGAAGATTGAATGTAGGAAGGCATTTTATTAATGATGGAACTACATAAAGAGCTGAGTTGGGATATGTCTCATCAGAACCTTTTCAAGGAAAGCCCATTTGGGAAGAACCTTAAGTTAGGAGAGAGATCATACCGTATTACCAAACTAGCTGTAATATATGCGTAAATTTAAAATGTTCCATTTATTCCTGACCGGAGTGCCATTTAAGTTTTCTAGGCGGTATGTGCCTTTGCCCAGAATTTCGATGACTCGGTATGGACCTTCCCATGTTGGTGCCAATTTGCCTTGGTGTGCAAATTTGTTACCGATATTGGCCCTTCTCAAGACCAAATCTCCTTCTTTGAAACGGCGTTCAGAAACACGTGTGTTATACCGTTTGGCGGCCTTTGCTTTAACAGCTTGGTCCCTCACAAAGGCTTTCTCTCTCAACTCCGCCAAGACCTCAAGTTCATGGGCGAGGTTCTGTTGATTGGATTCTTTGTTGAAATGGAGGACTCGAGCTGATGGGGCTGCCAATTCAATGGGAATAACAGCCTCGACTCCATATGTCAGCCGATATGGAGATTCATTTGTGGTGGAGTGAGGGGTTGTTCTATATGCCCATAGAACGTGGCATAATTGATTTGCCCAATCTCCCTTTGCTTCACCAAGGCGTTTCTTAAGGCCTTTCAAGATTTCTCTGTTGGCAACTTCAGCTTGGCCATTGGTTTGAGGGTGTTCCACAGAAGAGAAAATCTGCGTAATGCTGAGATTTTCTAGGAGTTCAGTGAACTTACGATCTGTGAATTGGGTGCCGTTATCAGTGACTATGCGTCCAGGGACTCCGAAACGTGCAATGATATTTTCGTATACGAATCTGCGAGTCCTGGCTGACGTAATGTGCACCACTGCCTCTGCTTCAATCCATTTGGTGAAGTAATCAACACCAACTATCAAGTATTTGATACCGCTGGGCGTAGTTGGGAATGGACCCAAGATATCCATGCCCCATTGATAGAAAGGCCAAGGCGTTATTGATGATGACATTTCTTCCGCCGGAGTATAGTGGAGATTTGTAAATCGTTGACATTGATCACACTTTTGAACATACGAGGCAGAGTCATGCTTCAGGGTGGGCCACCAGTACCCCGCCCTGAGTATTTTTCGCATAAGACTGCGTGCCCCTGGATGGTGTCCACATTGCCCTTCATGGACTTCTTCTAATACAGCTTGCACCTCATTTCGTTTATGCATATCAAGTAAGGAACAGAGATTCCTCGGCAGTATAACTGTCCGTCTAGGAGTGTATAGTAAGGTGCTTCTTTCTTTAGTTTTCATCGCTCAAGATCATCCGTGGGTAATTGTCCATTAACAAGGTAACGAACTATCGGTGCTACCCAGGAATTGTCATCATAAGAGCGGCTTTTAATCATACACGCTGAGGAAGGAAAGGAAATGCTTGGCTCTGCCAAGGTACTTTGTACAACCGTAGTTGTGCATCCTGCCTTCTTTATGCTAGCCAACCTGGAGAGGATATCAGCACGTGTATTTTCTTCACGGGGTACATGCTTGAAAGTGACTTCATCGAAGCGCTGCTTTAACTCATTGACGCAGTCTAGATATTGTTGTAGCAGAGGTTCTTTAGCCTGATACTCACCAAGAATTTGTGAGATTACTAATTGAGAATCACTACATAGGGTGACAGTTTTAGCCCCAATATCTTGTGCTGCTCTGAGTCCGGCCAAGCAGGCTTCATACTCCGCCTGATTGTTAGACGTAGTGAAGGTAAAGTGCAGTGAAATTTCAAGGTGTACCCCGTCATCACTTTCCACAACAATTCCTGCTCCACATCCTTTGCTATTGGAAGACCCATCTACGTATACCGTCCAGTGTGAATGATCTGCATCTGGGCTAGAACCTGTTAACTCAACTATGAAATCTGCTAGGACTTGTGCCTTGATAGCAGTTCTTGGTTCGTAGGATATGTCAAATTCAGAGAGTTCTACGGCCCATTTGATCATTCTTCCAGCTAGGTCTGGTTTGAACAGTATAGTACGGAGTGGCAAGTCTGTGCGAATCAAGATAGGATGGGCATGGAAGTATGGTCTTAGGCGTCGTGAGGCCCAAACAACTGCAAGTGCTGCCTTTTCAATCTTCTGATAACGGCACTCTGCACCATGCAATGTTTTACCAGTGAAGTACACCGGTCGTTGGCCCTCGACTGTTTCCTTGACCAGAGCCACTGCCAAAGCTTCATCTGAAACAGACAAATAAACAATGAGTTCCTCACCTGGGCTTGGTTTTACCAGGATTGGAGGGCTGGCCAAGACATTTTTCAAGCTTTGGAAGGCCGCCTCTTGCTCTGGGCCCCAACTGAATTTCTTGTCTTTTTTCAACATTTTGTATAAGGGGAGGGAGCGATGAGCCATCTTTGGCATGAATCGTGCTAGAGCAGTGATTTTGCCATTGAGGGATTGTACCTCTTTCAATGTCTTGGGGCTCTGCAGCTCTTGAATTACGTGACATTTATCGGGATTAGCCTCTATACCTCTTTGTGTTAACATGAAACCCAAAAATCTGCCCCCAGGGACAGCAAATGTACACTTTAATGGGTTGAGTCTCATGTCGTATTGTTGTAGGCGTTGAAAAATGAGGCGTAAATCTTCAACATGGTCTCCTCCTTCAGGAGTCTTGGCAATAATATCATCAATATAAACTTCTACCAGCTTTGTGTGCATACCCTCAAAGACTTTGTTGATCATGCGCTGGTAGGTTGCCCCGGCGTTCTTTAACCCAAATGGCATGACGTTGTAGCAAAAGACTCCTTTATCATTAACAAATGCTGTCTTTACTTGATCATCCTCACACATTGGAATTTGGTTGTAACCGGAGTAAGCATCCATAAAAGATAGATACTTGTATCCTAAAGAATCGTCAACCAATCTGTCAATGTTAGGGAGAGGGTATGGATCCTTGGGACAACATTTATTCAAATCAACGTAGTCTATGCACATACGCCACTTGCCATTGGCTTTCTGTACCATGACCACGTTAGACAACCAGGAGGAGTAACGGAGTTCCTTGATGAACCCCGCCTTGAGGAGTTCCTCTGTTTGTTCGCAAGCGGCTTTTTGCTTAGCAGGACCCATACGCCGTTTCTTTTGTGCTACTGGCTTAGTTTAAGGATACACCGCCAGGCGGTGACAACAAAAGTTGGGATCCATGCCAGGCATGTCTGCAGCGGTCCAAGCGAAGATTTCTTTATACTCATGAAGAAGTGCAATTAGTCTTGCCTCCATGTTAGCCTCAAGCTTGTCATTGATGTTTGTAATCTATTCCGGGGTGCTACCCAAAACAATAGACTTGGAACCACCGTCAGGAGTTGGTTTCAAAGGGTTCAGTGGGTCTACAGAAGACTCCGCCCTGGGGTCAAGATCCACCAAATTGACGGACGCCGCCGCACTGCTCCCTTTATTCAACTTTCTTTTCTTAGACACGGCTTCAAGCTTCACCATGTTAAGACTCAAATTGTAGCAATAGCGAGCCATTTCTTGGTCACCCCTTACAGATGAGACTTGATTATCTTTGTCAATGAACTTGATTAACAAGTAGGGGGTTGAAACGATGGCTTCCATGGCATTCAGGGTAGGCCGCCCAATGATGCCATTGTATGGAGATTTCACATCGATGACAAGAATTCTGGATTTCACAGTCCTTGCTCCAGGTTCGCCATCAAAAGTAATCCTTGTGTCCAAGTAGCCTTTGGTGGGCTGTTTGGCACCATTAAAGGCTGTAAGGTCCTGCGTATATGGCTGTAAATCTGCATCAGTTAGTCCCATGCGTTTAAAACAGTCATAAAAGATAACATCGCAGGAACTTCCCTGATCAATTAGGATGCGTTTTACGTCCATATTAGTGATTACTGCAATAATCACCACTGCGTCATCTCCTTCAGGAACAGTAGGGCCAAAATCATCGTCTGTGAAAGTTATAGGCGGAGTCTGAACCCCGTTCCTGAATGGGTGATATTCTTTGCTCTTGCCTTGCACAGACAAGATCATGCGATGATGATTTTTCCTGGTGGTGTTTGAGGGTCCGCCTCCGGCGAATCCTCCAGCAATCATATCTACCACTGCCTTTTGCCCCGCGATCTGGGTTCAGGGCTTGGCTCTCTTTGGGCGGACTCCAGAACAACATTCTTTTGTTTTTCTGTTGCCGCTGTGCGTTTTGGCTCCCGAGTGTTATCAGGATCAGGAGAACGATCATGAGATCTTTTCTCAAACTTCTCTGGCTCATCATGAGATTTACCTTTAAACAAATAATGTTTCAGTTTGCCTTCACGAATAAGCACCTCAATGGTGTTTTTGTGTTGCTTGCACTCTTCCGTGGTATGGCCAACTGATTCGTGGAACTCACAATATTTCTTTGGGTTCCCACCGCGTCTGATTGGAGGTGGACGTTGAATCCCATAAACGTTGAGGGTAGTCCATCCTATTTCATGCAAGATTTGTTCATACGTGGTGTTCAAGGGTGCATAATGAGCTAAATTGAACACACGTCTATCTTGCTGTTTGAAGGGTTGGTTCCCTGCTTTGTCTTTCTGAGGGAACTTATCATTCTTGAATGATTTTTCCTTCTCTTTGTCATGGTGTGGAGTTGTAATGGGTGGTTTACTGCGAGATGCAGTGGCTTCCAAGTGCATCTCAATACCCACATACTTGGATGCCTTTCTGCGAAATTCCTCCATGGTGGATGGAGGTCCTTTTGCAAATGACAAAGCAAAAGGTGATTTCGGTTGCATGGCCTCGATGAGGATATGCAATTGAATTGCTTCTGTCAGGTTAGGGACCATGGCTGCCTCTTTATAAAATCTCTTAAGGAAATCCTTTAGAGACTCTTTGTCACCTTGCTTGATCTGAGCCAAGGTATGGGAGGTTTTAGGCATATCCCTAGAGATTACAAAGTGGCTACCAAAAGCTGTGGCCAAATCCTCCCATGAATCAATGGAACCTGAAGGTAAACTCTTGAACCAGCTAAGAGCTTCACCTGTAAGGGTCCTGGGGAACATTCTGCACATGACATCTTCCTCCGCACCTAAGAACATAGCTTCATAGATGTAAGCATCTAAATGCTTAGAAGGATCTGTCTCCCCAGTATATTTCCCTATGGAAATGGGTTGCATAGTTTGCAAATGTCTGGGGACATACGCATTCATGAGTCTTTTGGAAAATGGGATACTCATCTTGTATCCCGAGGGGGATGTATTTGAAACGACTCTCCTTCCCTCATGATGTTGAGCATTTACCAGTGGAAGGCTTCGTTGCTCTTCCATGTAAGTAGGGATGCGAGAGTAATTTGGAGTACTCAATTCCTCCTGTGCATGCGATTCATGGCGCGGCTGGTTTGCAGGACCCGCTCTCTCATGCATGGGATTCGCCTTTTCATGACGAAGCTCTGCAATTTCTTCTTTCAACATTCTGATCATGTCATCTCTCGGATCTGGAGAATCAACATGCGTTGCCTTTTTGTGAGCATCATTGTCAAAGTTGAGACGTCTAGGATTGCGTGGAGGAGAATCTTCCATCTACACCTCTGGTCCTGGTCTTTCCATTAATGATGAATATAATGGGAATTCCTCAAGAATTGTGGGATTACCAATTTTACAGGTCCCACTGGGCGTGCCAATGAACTGTTCTTTACAGGGGGTGTAAAGGTATGATTGTCGAACAATTCAAAATGTACATGAAACGTAAAATCTGGTATAAGGAGGTGCTTATACAGATACGAATACGGAGTGCTCTTGTACGCTGGGCGTGGTATAGTGCACTCTATGGCGGTGTTGCAGTCCGCCTGGATTAGCTTCTTTTGCCTTGACACAATTGGTGGTTGTACCTGCAGTTATTCTCCGACGCTCAAGTCAGTATCTCAGAATACTATTAGACTTAGAAAGCAAATCAGAGAGAATTATGCAAGTTTGAGTGTAAGGTTCAGAAATGGGGAGATCCCCTTATACCTTTTTGTTGAGGTTTATATACCTGTTATTAGTGCTCCATTATTGGTAGGACCCGTTCCTTGTTTTCTGGCATAATGCAAGAAAGGTAGTGGGTCCCTGTGTCGTTCACGAGCACCATCACTGTAGTGGGCATTTCCACTTGCTTGGAAAGCGTTAATGCTTTATTATTTTATTCATTGTTCCCTTTTATGTGTGACAGTGTGATTCCCATTTTCAACCTCTCAAGACAGAGTCAATCTCGTGCCAGGGTTATAAGTATGGGCTCGCTACGCAATATAGGAAATTCAATATTCCGCCTATGGCTTGGCGGAGTAGTATGCATTGGAAATACTTTATGCATGTGTATAAGATATTCAATATTTTCCACCTTGGCGGAGTAATGAGCTTAGGCGGAGTAACATACCTTGGCAGAGTTACATGCCATGGCGGAGTAACGTGCCTTGGCGGAGTTTCATGCCTTGGCGGAGTTTTCATGCCTTGGCGGAGTTTCCTGCCTTGGCGGAATATCGTGCCCTGGCGGTATGTACTCCGTATAAAAGTAACTATAAGGTATTTGAAACGTACTTCTCCTGTTCAAAATGCTGATCTGGCAAAGCATTAAAACCATGCTCTTGGGGGCCGGTATTGGGACCGGATCACCAACCTAGTCTCTCATAACCAAAGAAGGAACCAGCTTAGACCACCTACCCCCGTCACCTTTCCATCAACTTATCATAACGCACCACATCCATATGTGGCTGCAATCCCAAATTCGAGCCCACCACATTTTTGACCACCTGTTATGCGACCACCTGCACCACCACAAGCACCATACCAACCACCACAAATGAACCCACCAAATCCAAATCCGATGAGATAGAATAATGACCGCACTCAAGTGCAATTTGATCCAATTCCCATGACCTACACTGAGCTTCTCCCCCATCTTATTAAAAACACACTGGTAGCACCTTGCCCTCTAAAACCACTTCAGCCACCTTATCCCAGAGGGTATGACCCAAATGCGCGGTGCGATTACCACGCCGGTGCACCGGGGCATTCCACCGAGAATTCCCTGGCACTAAAATTTAAGGTAAGAGATCTAATCAGGGTTAATTGGATAAGCTTCAAAGAGGGAAGCCCAAATGTGACCACCAACCCTCTGCCTAACCACGAGAGACTAGGTGTCAATACTGTAGAAAGAGATGAGGAATGTATTTCCAAGGTTGAGGACATCCAAATGCCATTGGAAATGATTCACTCCCATATGCTTAAGATGGGATTATAGAAGAATCATGGGATGAAGAGTGCAATGACCTCCAGTCTGCAAAGCGAAGGGACTTCCAAAAAACCCTTCAAGGACTTATGGACAGTCATATCATAGAAGTTTACAGGCATCGTGAAGGCAGGATAAATATGATACAAGAACAAAGTCGAGTTCGAGCCCCAAAACCTCTAGTCATATTCTACAACAAAAATGCACTGGTGGCTCCAACTCCTGCTAAAACTGTCATCACAATGAACGCGCCAACCCCGTTTCCTTACAAGGATTCACGAGCTGTGCTGTGGAAGTATGGCACTGATGTGGTTGTTACTAGTTCTGAGGTAGTAGGTTCTACGCCATCATCCTCTGTCACGAATATTGTTGGAATTGGGGGTGTCACCCGGAGTGGAAGAGTATATGCTCCCCCAGAACCAAAACTTGACAAAGCTACAGGAGAGGTCAGGCCTGGGAAGGGAGAATCCACTGGTGAAGCAAAGAAGGCTGTAACTGAAGAAGAAGCCCAAGAATTTCTAAGATTCATCCGCCATAGTGATTATCAGGTGTTGGACCAACTGAACCACACCCCGGCAAAAATTTCTTTGTTATCTTTACTGATGAGTTCCGAACCACACCGGAACACGCTGATGAAGCTCTTGAGTGAAGCACATGTGAAGTATGATTTGCCCGTAGATAAATTCGAGGGCATAGTGGGACATATTGCCAACAATTATCTGACCTTTACGGATGACGAGACACCGGTGGAAGGAAGAGGGCACAACAAAGCCCTTCATATCTCCGTGAAATGCCAAGATCATATCATGGCAAAGGTGCTTGTTGACAATGGGTCGTCCCTGAATGTGATGCCGAAATCTACATTGGCAAAGTTGCCTTTTGATGGGACACATATGAGACCCAGTTCTATGGTAGTCCGGGCTTTTGACGGAACTCACCGGGAGGTTATGGGGGAAATTGAACTGCCTATACAGGTTGGACCATGTACTTTCCAAATCCTTTTTCAAGTAATGGATATTACGCCCGCATACAGTTGTTTGCTGGGACGGCCGTGGATCCATTCGGCTGGGGTAGTCCCCTCCAATCTACATCAGAAGTTGAAATTCATCATTGACAACAAGTTGGTGATTGTTTCTAGAGAAGAGGACTTGATGGTCAGCAAACCTGCCAATACCCCATACATTGAAGCAACTAAGGAAGCCCTCGAAACCTCATTTCAGGCTTTAGAGGTAGCAAATGCAACAAGCATTACGAAGACGTCCTTCCCAAACGTGCCTTTAATGGTTGCAAAAACAATGTTGAGAGAAGGATACAAGCTGGCGAGAGGGCTAGGGCGAGAGTTGGAAGGAAGAACCCAACCTATATGCCTTCCAGAGAACAAGGATAGATACGGTCTAGGGTACAAGCCTATAGCAGCTGACAGAAAAAGGGTAGGAGAAGAAAGAAGGGAGAGAAGGATTGCTCGCCTTACCAGTCAAGAATTCAACACTGCTAGAATCCCTATCTGTGACCTCTATCAAAGCTTCAGGAGCGTCGGGATTATATATCTGGGTTAGGTGGCCATGGTTGGAGACGGGCCCATCTATGATGTGGAATAAGTGCATGCTTGCTCACCCGGTCAAGAACTGGACAACTGGGAAATCATGGAGTTCCCCACAACTATCAATCCTCAGTCAAAGTAATTGTTGTTGTTTTAAAAAACTGGTCGATCCCTTTGCTATGCCTAAGGCTTTGGGATCCATTTGGTAATAAGGGAAAAAACTTGCTTATTTATTAAATTAAATGAACGCAGTCTAATTTCATACCTCATCTTTGTTCAATCTCTTTCTTTTAAACCTTCCACTTGCTTGTCTTTCTTTGTTTTCATTCATTATAATATAACACCCAAATGCAGATCTGAAAATGATTCTTCTGAGAATAATGAGAACTTGGTTCTGTTTCATGACTCTGATAATCCGAATGATTATGCCTATAAGGAGGGTGAGGAAGACTTTGAACCTTCGCCTGAATTGACAAGATTAATGGAACAGGAAGATAAGGAAATTCAACCTCATCGGGAAAAGATTGAGACCATTAACCTGGGAGATGAAGGGGAAAATAAAGAAGTCAAGATAGCGGCAGAGTGAATTGATTAAACTGCTCCAGGAATTTCAAGACATTTTTGCATGGTCATATCAAGATATGCCAGGTCTGGATAATAACATTGTGGAACACAGGTTGCCTTTAAAGCCGGAATGTCCGCCGATCAAGCAAAAGCTACGACGAATGAAACCAGAAATGCTTCTTAAGATCAAAGAAGAAGTCAAGAAACAATTCGATGCTGGTTTCTTAGCCGTAGCTAAGTATCCGCAATGGGTAGCCAACATAGTTCCCGTTCCAAAGAAAGATAGGAAAGTAAGGATGTGTGTAGACTACCGAGACTTGAATCGGGCGAGTCCTAAGGATAATTTTCCTTTACCTCAAATTGATGTACTGGTTGATAACACAGCCCAGCACTCCATCTTCTCATTTATGGATGGATTTTCAGGATATAATCAGATCAAGATGGCACAGAAAGATATGGAAAAAACCACGTTCATCACTCTGTGGGGCACCTTTTGTTACAAAGTAATGTCCTTCGGATTGAAGAACGCAAGAGCCACCTATTAAAGGGCAATGGTGACTCTCTTCCACGACATGATGCACAAGGAAATAGAAGTCTATGTGGATGACATAATTGCCAAATCTAGATCTGAGGAAGAGCACATTGCTGATCTGAGAAAACTTTTCAAAAGGTTAAGGAAATTCAAGCTTAGATTGAATCCCGCCAAGTGCACTTTTGGCGCAAGATCCGACAAATTGTTAGGATTCATCGTGAATGAGAGAGGAATAGAAGTTGATCCTGACAAGGTCAAGGCAATTCTGGAAATGCCTCCTCCTCGTACTGAAAAAGAAGTCCGAGGGTTCTTGGGAAGATTGAATTACATCGCCCGATTCATTTCCTAAATGACGACAACCTGTGAGCCGATTTTCAAATTGCGTCGCAAGAACCAGCCTGGGCAGTGGAATGAAGATTGCCAGATTGCATTTGAAAAGATAAAGCAGTACTTATTGGAGCCACCAGTCTTGGTGCCGCCCGTTCATGGGAGACCGCTAATCCTGTACCTGACCGTGTTGAATGAATCCATGGGATGCGTGTTAGGTCAACATGATGAGACTGGGAGGAAGGAACATGCCATCTACTACTTGAGCAAGAGATTTACTGAATACGAGATAAGGTATTCATCTCTTGAAAGAACATGTTGTGCATTGGCCTGGGCCGCCCGACGCTTACGGCAATACATGCTCAATCATACTACTTGGCTGGTGTCTAAGATGGATCCCATCAAGTATATCTTTGAAAAACCTGCTTTGACTGGGAGGATTGCCCATTGGCAAGTGTTACTGACAGAATGTGACATAACATATGTCACCCAAAAGGAAATCAAAGGAAGTGCGCTAGCAGATTAATTAGCACACCAACCCATTGAGGCTTACCAACTAATGCGGCATGATTTCCCGGATGAGGATATTTTGGCCCTCTTCAAAGAAGAAGATGGTCTGGAAACCAGATGGATCATGAGATTCAATGGGGCGTCCAATACACTAGGACATGGAATTAGGGTTATCCTGATTTCGCCTAATAAGGAATTCATCCCTATTTGTGCTCGGCTGTGTTTTGATTGCACTAATAATGTTACGGAATATGAAGCATGTTCTTTAGGAATGCAAGCGGCTCTGGACATGGGAATAAAGGCCTTGGAAGTTTATGGAGATTCTGCTTTGGTTATCCATCAACTAAAGGATGAGTGGGAAACTAAAGACAGTAAACTAGTTCCCTATCACGCTCATATCAAGGAGATGATCAAAAGATTCGATGAAGTTACCTTCCATCATGTCCCACGGGAGGACAACCAAATGGCAGATGCTTTAGCCACCCTAGCTGCTATGTTCGAAGTCAGCAGTGATTACGAGGTGCCTCTCATTGAGGTAAAGAAGTAGCAAGAACCTGCCCATTGCCAGGTCATAGAAGGAGAGTCAGATGGCAAGCCTTGGTATCATGACATCAAAAGATACCTCCAATGCCAAGAATACCCTAAAGGCATCACGGATAATGACAAACAAACTTTAAGAAGGCTAGCTATGGGATACCTATTAAGTGGTAACATGCTATACAAGAGGAATTATGATTCCATTCTCCTCTGGTGTGTTGATACCGTCGAGGCAAACCAAATCATGAAAGATATTCACGAGGATCTTTCGGAACTCATACAAATGGGCATGCTATGTCAAGGAAAATCCTGAGAGCTGGATATTATTGGATGACTATGGAGGCAGATTGTTTTGCTTACGTATGGAGGTGTCATAAATGTCAGATTTATGCTGATCAGATTCACGCACCACCTTCATCCCTAAATGTCTTGTCAGCACCATGGCCTTTTTCAATGTGGGGTATGGACGTAATTGGGCCCATTGAGCCAAAAGCCTCAAATGGTCATCGTTTCATTCTGGTGGCCATCGATTATTTCACCAAGTGGGTAGAGGCAGCTTCGTACACCAATGTGACAAAAAGTGTTGTGGTCAAATTCTTCAGGCGTGAGCTGATATGTCGGTATGGCCTACCAAGCCAAATCATCACGGACAATGGTACAAATTTAAACAACAAAATGAAGAAGCTTTGCGAGAGCTTTAAAATTTCCCACCACAACTCCTCTCCATACCGTCCAAAAATGAATGGAGCAGTCGAGGCAGCTAATAAAAATATCAAGAAGATAGTGCAAAAGATGGTAGTAACTTACAAAGACTGGAATGAAATGCTCCCTTTCACATTGCACGGATACCGAACCTCAGTGCGAACCTCAACTGGAGCAACCCCATTTTCTTTAGTCTACGTAATGGAAGTTGTACTACCATTTGAAGTAGAGATTCCATCCCTAAGGGTGATCATGGAGGCCAAATTGGAAGAGGCTGAATGGATCCAGGCCAAATATGACCAGCTGAATTTGATTGACGGGAAGAGGTTAACTGCTCTCTGTCAAGGACAATTATATCAGAAACGTATAAAGCAGGCATACGAAAAGAAAGTGCGCCCCCGACAATTCCAAGAAGGGATTTGGTCCTCAAGAATATTTTGCCAATTCAAAAAGATGTCCGAGGAAAATGGACACCTAATTACGAAGGACCATATGTTATAAAGAAGGCTTTTTCCGGAGGAGCTCTCATACTCACCAACATGGATGGAGACGACCTGCCAATTCCTATCAACGCCGATGCAATAAAGAAATACTTTGCATAAATAATTCATATAAAAAAAAGAAGAGAAAAAAAGCTCGCTAGATTGAAAACCTGAAAAGGCGACCTAGGAAAAAGTTAGAGCAGCAAGATGAGTCAAAAACCTGATAAGGCGGCTTAGGCGGAATCACAAACTCGACTCTGCAACATAAACAAGGGATTGGGGTCATTGTCAAATTACGCCCTCAGAAGCAAAATCAGAGGATGAACATGAAGTCGTGATGAAGGGTCAAGATTCTCATTGCTCTCAGAAGATCACTAGAGGATATATGAGTCTTCTCCTTTCCATTTATTCTAATTCTTTATATCTTATCACATCTCTACTGTATATACTTGATATTTATCAATAAAATTCTCTCTTCTTTCTACATGTGTTCATGGCTAAATTTTATGAATAAACAAGTTTTTGCCTAAAAGAAATTTTTGAAATTGAAAACGACAGAGCGTAAAGTTATGGGGAACGAAATGCATCCTAGCGCCAGACTTCGCTTGGTATAATCATAACCATCTCCGCTAAATACGCTCGCCAAAGTCAGAGGATGTTTCTATTTCATCCATGAGTTACCTTAAAAAGCTAGTCGCCAGGGAAGATTTACCTGTAAGTCTTTTTATACTAACTCACTTTCTTGTTAAAGGGGACGACCAGAATCCATCATCCAAAAGCAGGTATTCGCCAAAGCTTTCCCCCAGCAAGACCCACCGTTCGTACCTAAGTGGAACGTAGACCGAGGGTTCCCCCCGAGGAAAACCGTAAAATGGACTCAGCTCCCTCAACCAGGATATTTCTTTAATCAAGCATAAGAAGACTTATCCTTCCCCAGTGAGTTCACCATTACCAAACTAGCACCCATCATACTCCCCTCACTAAAAAGCTCAAACTGGGGCATCTCCCTAGATCATTCTTCCAGTCAAGGGGCAGTACCCCGAATCTTTAAAAAAGCTCAAACTGGGGCATCTCCCCAGATATCTCTTCCAAATTGGGGCATCACCCCAAATTTCTCGATCCTGGTTAATTTAGACGGGACGTCTTGTTAACCCCTAGATCACTCTTCCAGTCAAGGGGCAGTACCCCAAATCTCCAGAAAAGCTCAAACTGGGGCATCTTCCCAGATATCTCTTTAAAATTGGGGCATCACCCCAAAGTTCTAGATCCTGGTTAATTTGGACGGGACATCCTGTTAACCCCCAATTACTCTTCCAGTCAAGGGGCATCACCCCAAAGCTCTAGATCCTGGTTAATTTGGATGAGACATCCTGTTAACCCCCAGATTGCTCTTCTAGTAAAAGGACAACCCCCCAGAAATTCCTTCAACCTTTCGAAACTAGGGCATCACCTTAGATTTTTCTCTGTCAAGGGGCAGTACCCCTAACTTCTTCAGTATTTCCAGAAGCTAGGGCATCACCCCAGGCCTCCTTCTTTCAAAAAGGGGCAATACCCCAAGATTCTTTCAAACCATCTCAAACTGGGGCATCACCCCAAATTTATTCTTTCAGTCAAGGGCTTCAATCATGCCAAACCGAGGCATCACCCCGAGCTTTTAGGTACAGAGAGTTAATTCGGATGAGACGTCCTGTTATCTCCCCCAATCTTTACGTTCCCTGTCAATAGAGAGTTAATTCGGATGAGACGTCCTGTTAACTCCCCCAATTTTTACTTTTTCAGTCAACCGAGAGGCAACACCCTCAACCTTTACCTTCCTGTCGCCGATCAAATGGCACCTCTTTATCTTCCAATTGCCGATCAAATGGCACCCTTTATCTTCCAGTTGCCGATCAAATGGCACCCCTTTACCTTCCAGTCGCCGATCAAATGGCACCCCTTTATCTTCCAGTTGCCGATCAAATGGCACCTTTTACCTTCCAGTCGCCGATTAAATGGCACCCTTTATCTTCCTGTCACTGATCAAATGACACCCCTTTAGCTTCCAGTCGCCGAACAAATGGCACCTTTATCTTCCAGTCGCCGAACAAATGGCATCCCTTTACTTTTCCTGTGAACCGAGAGGCAACACCCCCACCTTTACTTTTCCTGTAAACCGAGAGGCAACACCCTCACCTTTTGCTTTTCCTGTCAACCGAGAGGCAACACCCTCACCTTTACTTTTCCTGTAAACCGAGAGGTAACACCCTCACCTTTTTCTTTTCCTATCAACCGAGAGGCAACACCCTCACCTTTACTTTTGTTGCTCACTGAAAGGCAATACCCATGTCGTTTACTTTCCGGTCATAGATTTAGAAATTCCCTGCCTAGACAATTTCTAAGCACACCCTAATTCATTCATTTTTCTCCAAAGCTTCGGATACCCATTTCTAGGCTGCTCAAGATACTAGGGCAATCCTTTATGTTAAAAAAAGAAGAAAAAGAAAAGAAAAGAAAAGAAAAGAAAAAAAGGGGATTCAACTGTCAATTCTTAGGTTTTCCCCCTCATCTGTTACTCCTGGTTATTAGAGTCAGCATGACTTCGACAATGGTGTCCACGTCTTTACTCCCTTTCCATTTCAAAAGCAAGAAGAAACTTCATGCTTCTCCTCATGGAAAAGAAGTAAAGAGGGGCATCTGTGAACACCTATTTCGGTCCAGTCAATTTTCACCAAGAATAGGGAATTTTCGTCACTTGGAATCCCTTCTTTCTATTTGTGCTCATCTTTAGAACTGTCTTAAGCTCCGATTGATATCCACAAGTGAAAAGAATTAAAAAAATTAAAAAAAGAAAAAAAAGAAAAAAAAGAGAAGAAAGAATAAAAAACAAAAAAGAATAACAAAAGAGAAAAAAAGAAAAAAGAGAAAAAGAATTTTTTTTAAAAAAATAATAAAAAAAATAAAATAAAATAAAATTCTGACTCAGAAATGATCATTTCCGAGTAAGATGACTCGGAATGATAATTCCGACTAAGGAGTCTCCGAGTGAGACATGGCCGAGTGGTATGTTGATATATGGTGATGTGAGTGGGAATTAAGCTCAAGCGAGTGGGAATTTCACCCAAGCGAGACTGTGGTGAATCAGGAATTTGGCCTCTGGCCTGTTTTCGCCCGAGCGGGTGGTGGTTTCGCCCAAGCGAGATTGTGTTGAATCAAGAATTTGACCTCTGGCCTGTTCTCGCTCAAGCGAGTGGGAACCTCGCCCAAGCGGAAGGTGAACGCTCAAGCGAGTGGGAATCCCGCTCAAGCGGAAAAGCGTTTCGAGTAACATGTCTCCGAGTGAGACGTTGCTGAGTGAATTGTCACCGGGTGGGGGTGTTTCTGAGTGGAGGATTCCCGATTGAAACCGCTCTGAATGAAAAAGGGACTGTTATTGAATAAGTACTTACCGATTGGATAAATCCGAGTGAAGGATTCCCGACTGAAGCTAGTCTGAATGAAAAGAAGGCCGGCTCTGAGTAAATATATCTGAGGGATTGATTCCCGATTGAAGTACCTCCGAGTGAAAAGAAAGCCAACTCCCGAATGAATCCGAAGGGTTGATTGTCAACCCAAATTTTGATTGAAAAGAAAGCCGGCTTCCTATCGAATTACTCCTGAATGAACACATCCGAGTGGGAAGCATTGTTGAAGCTGAGTTCCAAATTCTGAGTGGGGAAAAGGGTCGGTTCCGAGTGAATGCATCCAAAGGATGGATGACAAGTGAAACCATCCTGATTGGAAAATAAGATCGACTCCGAGTGAATGCATCCGAACTATTGATTGTCAAGTAAAACCATTCTGATTTGAAATGTAGGGTCGGTTCCGAGTGAATACATCCAAATGATGATTGACGAATGAAACTATCCTGATTGGAAAGTAAGTAAATACGTCCAAGTCGTCAGATTTTCTCAAAGTTCCATTCTGATTGAAGAAACAAGGACGACTCCCGATTATACAACCGAATGGAATGATTGACGACTGAAGGCAATTCTGAGTGAGAAGCTAGTCAGATTTCCGAATGAATGTTTCCGAGTGGAGTGAAGAAAGAGTCGACTGAATGACTCCCAAGCAAATCCGAACAAGTTTCTCCGAGTGATTAAATTCCCTTGTCATAGTCGAGTGAAACATTTTAGGAGGTGCCGATTGAACCATTCGAATGAAAACTTCCCGATCTTGAGTGGGTCACATGAGAAAGAAGGAGGGCATGAACCTGTGCCGAATGAGCCACTCTTCAGTCAGTTCCGAGTCCCCCTTCAATCAGTTCTGAGTCACCCTTCAAATCAGTACCGAGCCATTCTTCAGTCAGCACCGAGTGAGCCATTCTTCAGTTAGCACCGAGTGAGCCATTCTTCAGTCAGCACCAAGTGAGCCACTCTTCAGTCAGTTCTGAGTCACCCTTCAGTCAGTTCTGAGCCACTTTTCACTCGGTTTCGATTGAGTGTTCCAATCATAATTGCTTTGCTCGTCTAGCTCCTCACAGAAACCCAACACCGACCAGCAAAGAAACACCGAGCAAAGCTTTCACTCGGTCTTTTGTGTATGAACAGCACCTTTTCCACTCGGATTATTTCCCACTATGGGTGTATACCGACCGAGGCACTAAACCCGAGTCAGAAGGAGAAAACCGACCCATATTTTCCACCGATTGCCCTTGCTGACTTGGATTCCCACTATCCAAGTGGATCCTTGAATTATGGGGGGCGGCTTACAACAAGACAAAGGAAGAAAATAATAAAGAATTCCCACCAGCCTCCATTTCCTACGTTTGTCAAGATCCAGGCTGTTTCTCCAACACACCATCCAAGTTGATTTACTAATTTTGTGGGGTGGCTGATAACAAACAAAATTAAAATAATAAGTTATTCATCAGCTGCTGTTCCCATCATTGGTGGTCAGGCTGTCTCTGGGCTGTTCAAGCAATCAGCACACTTGGGACTTCTATAAATGCCCCAACGAAAGAGAAGAAAAGGGCCGAAAGCCTTCATTTTTTAGAGAACTCTGAAGTATTTTCTTTTAGAGAGAAGAAACACCATTCTAAAGTCTCACACAGTCCCTCTCCTCAAATTCACATCAACTCTCGTTCCACCTAAAGCCAACACCATCCCTCTTCTCTCACCAACGTTATCCTTCTCCTCTGAATCCCACACTGTCCAACTCCTCACCAACTCATTCCAACTCCTAAGTCACACCAACACAGCCCCTCAAACTCACACCGTCCATACCGTCCTCCTCCTTCAACACCGTCTGTCTCCTCCTAGACCAACACCGGCCCCCTCAAATCCTCCAACACCGTCCTCTCTCCTCACCCACACCGTCCTCTACCTCTTAAACACCAACCCCCTCCTCCCAAAAAACACGCTGTTACTCTCCTTCTCCACACCGTTCTCCTCTCTCCCAATACCATCCATCTCCCTTCAGCTCACACCGACTGCTCCTCAAACTTCACCCACACCATCCTCTACCTCTCAAACATCATCCTCTCTCCTCACCCACACCGTCCTCAAACTCACCCACACCGTCATTTCCTCTCTGTACAGCCCCTCACTCTCTCCTCACCAACACCGTACAGTCCCCTCACTCTCTCCTCACTAACACTGTCCCCCTCAAATTATCCACCACCGTCCAACTCCTTAAATCCCCAACACCGTTCAGCTCTCCGGCGTCCAACTCTCTCCTACCACACCGGTCTCACTCTGCTCCTCATTTTCAGTACTTGTTATTATTTATTTTTCTGTCAAATTAATTAACTGTCATTTGATGGATCCATTCCCTTTTCAATTATTAATTAATTTCTAATAATTGAATTAATCCCCATTTTTTTATTCTTATTTATTTATTTATTTCCTTACCTTTTTTTAATTGTTCTGTTTTTATCACTTCTATGAAAATCAATTTAGATGTGATGTCTTGTTGATTTTCCCCTATTTCTGTAAATAATAATAAAAAGGAAGAAATAAAACATTTTTATAAGGCTATTTATGTTGCGTGTTTTCAATCTTGGTACTGTTTTTGACAGGCGATGTAGGGTGCTAACACCTTCCCTACTCGTAACCGACTCCCGAACTTGAATCTCATTTTTTTTAACCCGTGCTTTATTGAACTTAGTTTTTTCCAATGTTTTTCCTATGGATAAAAACATTGGTGAAGACTCCCTGTTTCATAATAACTCGTCCTGTTTCAAAGGGTCGGCCGCGCCACCGCGATCCCGGTCGCGACATTGTGTTCTGGGATCAGCTCCAATTTCTAGCTAAACATGTTGCTTGAATATACGTATTTCTTTGGCCAGAATATGCCTTTAGTTTATGCTTGTCTTTGTATCATATATATAAAACCGGTGTAATGTTTACTTTGCATCTCGTTTCGTAAGAACCTTGATTTCATGTAGCCTTCCATTAATTTCGGCTTAGCTATTTACTTGCGTTATATAGGTCTGTTTCACAGAATAGGTGACTTGGTTATCCAGTGTTAAGCCCTTTAACTTGGCCATGCCTTTCCAAGCCATCAATTACAGGACTAGTAATTGAGATAACGTTGTTTATAAGACCAAATTGTTAGTTACATAATAGGTAACTAGGACCAAGATTCTACTTGCATCGCTCGTCGGGGTCTGGTATGGTCTTGATAAAGAACCACCCTCGCCACTCATTAGGGCAAAGTAGCCAATTACAGAATGGGTAATTGGGGTGTCTCTCATGGAGTTATGTCGTCAATTACAGAATGGGTAATTGAGTCTATGCCATCCAGAGGTCTATTTTCCACACCGTTTGTAAAGCAAAGTCATCAATTACAGAATGGGTAATTGAGACCAAGGCTCTACTTGCACCGCTCGTTAGGGTCAGGTATGGTCTTGATAAAAAAACACCCTCGCTACTCGTTGGGGCCAAGTAGCCAATTACATAATGGGTAATTAGGGTGCCTCTCGTGGAGTTATGTCATCAATTATAAAATGGGTAATTGAGACTATGCCATCTAGAGGACTATTTTCCATATCGTTTATAAGGCAAAGTCGTCAATTACAGAATGGGTAATTGAGACCAAGTGAGAAAGAATATGGAAAGATAGCATTAAGAAAGATATTCTCATTAAAATTATTTGTATAAAGGATGCTAAGTTGGGACATGCCTCTAAAACCTTCTTGAGAAAAACCCAATGGGAAAAAGCTCAAGTTAGGAAAAAAAGTACATGTCGGCTTACCAACTAGCTGTAATATATTCGTAGGTTCTGAGTATTCCACTTGTTGTTAATAGGTGTCCCATTGAGGTTTTCAAGCTGATATGACCCTTTTCCTTTGACCTTGATGATGTGATAGGGGCCTTCCTACATAGGTGCTAACTTACCCTAATGCATGAATTTGTTGCCAATACTAGCCTTTCTCAACACTAGATCTCTTACCCCAAAGGCTCTATACAAGACGCGCTTGTTATACCGGAGGACAGCTCTTGCTTTAATAGCCTTATCTCGTATATGATCTTCCTCTCTCAGCTCTTGTATTACATCAAGTTCTAAAGTCAATCGAGAATCGTTATCCTGCTTAGAGAAATGTTGTACCCTTGCTGAAGACGTTTAAAGCTCCACCGATATCATAGCCTCAATGCCATACGTGAGACGGTAAGGGAATACATTCATGGTGGAGTGAGGGGTTGTATGGTATGCCCATAGAATATGGCATAGTTGATTAGTCTAGTCGCCCTTAGCATCTCCCAAATGCTTCTTGATTCCTTTGAATACTTCTTTGTTTGCTACCTCGGCTTGACCATTAGTCTAGGGATATTCGATAGAGGAAAAGATTTGGACAATGCCCAACCCCTCTAGCAGCTCTATGAACTTCCTGTCAATGAACTGAGTATCATTGTCCGTTACAATCTACACTGGCACCCCTAACCTTGCTATTATGTTCTCATAGACGAATCGCCTAGTTCTGGCCGAGGTAATGTGTACTACCGGGTCTGCTTTAATCCACTTTGTGAAATAATCTACTCTTATTATAAGGTACTTGATACCCTTTAGAGCTGTAGGGAACGGGCCTAAGATATCTAACCTCCACTGATAAAAAGGCCAAGGTACAACAGAAATGGATAGCTCTTCAGCCGGTGTGTGGTGAAGGTTAGAAAACCTCTGACAAGGATCGCACTTCTTCACATATTCGGCAGAGTCCTTCTTCATTATGGGCCACCAATAGTCAACTTTCAAAATTTTCCTCATTAAGCTTCAACTTCTCGAATGGTGCCCACACTGCCCTTCGCGTACCTTTTCCATGACCTCTTGAACCTCGTTTTTGTTTAAGCAACGGAGGTAGGTACAAAGAATCCTCTACTGAACAAGACTCCGTCCATTATTATAAAATAAAGTAGCTCCCTCTGGACTCTCTTCTTTCCAACTTCATCTGTGGGTAACTGTCTATTCACTATATACCAGACGACAGGGACCACACATAAGTCTTTGTTGCAGGCACAGGCAGTAATGGCAAAGTGCATGGAGGATTGAGGGATGCTAAGAGTTGTCAAGGTGCTCTAGACCACCGTGGTAGTCCTGACCTACTTTTTGCTTACCAACCTTGAGAGTTACTATAGTAGCTCCTATGTCTAACACAGCTCTCAAACCAACTAGACAAGCTTCGTATTCTGCTTAGTTGTTGGATGTTTTGAAGTTGAAGCGTAAGGAAATTTCCAAATGCACCCCATCATCACTCTCAACCACCACACCGACTCCACCCCCTTTACCGTTAGAGGAACCATTGATATAAACAGTCCAATACGAACGAGAGGTAGCCAGATCTGCTCCAGTCATTTCCACTACAAAATCTACCAATACCTGAGCCTTTACAACACTACAAGGCTCATAAGATATGTCAAATTCTGACAGCTCCACTAACCACTTAATCATTCTTCCTATAAGATCTGACTTGCTTAATACTGAACAGAGTAGGAGATCCGTCCTCACCATAATGGGGTGTGTATAAAAGTATGGCCTGAGGCGTCGAGAGGCCCAAACTACAGAAAGAGAGGCTTTCTCTATCTTCTAAAACTAGCCCTTAGTTCCTTGTAATGTCTTGCCAATAAAGTACACTGGCTTCTAACCCTCGGGTGTCTCCTTCACAAGGGCTACCCCTAGAGCTTATCTGAAACAACCAAGTAAAGAATAAGTCGTTCTCCAGGGTCAGGTTTAACCAAAATAGGAGGTCGTGATAACACGTCCTTCAGCTCTTGAAAGCTTGTTCTTGTAGCTGCCCCCACTCAAACTTCTTTGATTTCTTTAAAATTTTGTATAAAGGGAGTGATCGATGGGTCATCTTAGGCATGAATCACGCTAGGGCAGCAATTTTTCCGTTTAATGACTGGACCTTACAAAGGTTCTTCGGGCTCTACAACTCCCTAATAACTTAGCACTTGTACAAATTTGCATCAATACCGTGCTGGGTCAACATGAAGCCTAAGAATCTTCCAGCAGGTACTGTGAAAGTACATTTGAGTGGATTCAAACAAATGTTGAACTACCTTAAATGCGAGAAAACACTACGTAAATCCTTCACGTAATCACCAGTTGGGGTCTTTGCAATGATATCATCGATGTACACCTCTACCAGCTTAGTCGGCATACCCTCAAAGACTTTGTTGATCATACGCTGGTATGTGACACCAGTGTTTTTCAAACCAAAAGGCATGACGATGTAACAGAACACACCCTGGTCATTTACAAATGCGGCATTCTCTTGGTCCTCTACCCACATCGGAATTTGGTTGTACCCTGAATAGGCATCCATGAAAGATAAGAATTGGTAACCATATGAGTCATCAACTATTGTATCTATGTTAGGCAAGGGATAAGGGTCCTTTGGGCAGCAACGGTTCAGGTCCATGTAATCTGTGCACATTCTCTATTTCCCATTGGCTTTTTGCACCATCACCACATTGGAGAGCCAAGATGAATACCGGATGTCCCTAATGAAACCTGCATTCAAAAGCTCCTCTGTCTATTCACAGGTGGCCCTCTGCTTCTTAGGGCCCAATCTCCTTTTCTTCTGGGTTACCGGTCTGGTTCTTAAATAGACTAAAAGCTTATGGCAACAGAAGTTGGGATCCATCTTTGGTATATTGGCAAAAAGATCTTTCAACTCCTTCAATAACGCAAGTAATCATTACTCCATACCACTCTTCAAGCTGTCATTAATATGCATGATTTTCTCTGGGGTATCTCCTAATACCACCTCTCTAGAGCCTCCAGCCAGTGTGGGTTTAGATGGATTCAAAGGGTCAATCTTAATTTTAATTCTTGGGTCGAGGTCAATCAGAATAACAGACCCTGGGGTGGCCCCCCGTCATTCAACTTCCTTTTTTTATTGATTGTTTTAATCTTCACCATATTAAGGCTTAAGTTGTAGCAGTAATGGGCCATCTCTCAATCACCCCAGATATATGAAATGTTGTTATCCTTATTAATGAACTTGATGAAGAGGTGTGGTATAGACACTATAGCCTCCATAGCATCCAGCGTGGGTCGGCCTATAATTCCATTATAGGGAGACTCCGTGTCAATCACCAAAACACAAGACTTGACAGTCCTCGCTCCAGACTCACCCTCAAAAGACACAAGGGTATCTAGATATCCCTTCGTTGGCTGGTTGGCCCCATTAAAAGTTGTTAGTTCCTGCGTATAAGGATGAAGATCAGAATCATTAAAGCCCATTTTATTAAAATAATTATAAAAAATAACATCACATGAACTCCCCTAATTCACAAGCATTCGCTTAACGTCTTTGTTTGCTATAACCGTAATGATGACCATTGCGTCGTCTCCTCCTAAAATAGTAGGGCCAAAATCTTTATCAGAGAAAGATATCATTGGGGCTTGCACACCATTGCAGAATGGGCGATTATCCTAGGGCTTGCCTTGAATGGAAAGGATCATTCTATGGTGATTCTTTTGAGCCCGGATTGATACGCCTCCTCCAGCAAAACCTCCAACGATTATGTCAATGACCTCACCCCGTCCTCTTTATTGTTGCGGGGGCGTCATTTCCTCTTGTGCAACTTTAGCAACTGCGATACCCTTCTGCTTCTCTGCTGCTGTGAACCTTTTTATAGGACCCTGGCTATAATCACTATCATCATCGCAGTCATGACTTCTCTTCTCTATCCGGTCTGGCTCACCAAGATACCTCTCCTTAAATAGGTATTGATTCAGCTTTTCTTTGCAGATGAGGGTTTTGACAGCGTCCTTCAGAGAACTACATTCCTCAGTAGAATATCCTGTCTTCTCATGGAAATCACAATACTTACGTAGATTTCCTAGTCTCTTTACCAGGGCCGGTCTCCTGATGTCGTACACACAGAACGTCGGCCAACCTACTTCTCTCAAATTTTATGCCGATCTAGTGTTCAATGGTGCATAGTTGCTAAACGCTGCTACGCATCTCTTCTGCTGCTTGGGCTATGGGTCCCTGAACCTATCCCTCAGAAAAGGTCTTTTTGGCCTAGCCCTTTCCTTCTCTTTAGGAAGCTAAGACACTAAAGGGGCCGATTTTTCCCTTACAGCTATGGCCTTAAGGTGTATCTCTATAGCTACATACTTTGATACTTTTTTGTAAAACTCCTCAAAAGAGGTCAGTGGGCTTTTTACAGAGGAAAGAGCAAAGGCAGATTTTGGCCGTAGGGCCTCTATGACGATGTCTAGTTGGATCGCTTCAGCAAGGTTAGGGACTATCGCTGCCTCTTTGTAGAACCTCTTCAAAAAATCTTTCAAAGACTCGCCCTCTCCTTGTCTTATTTGTGCGAGGGTATGCAATGTTTTGGGAACGTCTCTAGAGATGGTGAAGTGGTCACCGAAGGCCATTGCTAATTCCTCCCAAGAATAAATTGACCCCGTCAGCAGTCCCTTGAACGAACTAAGGGCTTCTCCAGTTAGAGTACGGGGGAACATATGACACATCATGTCTTTTTCAGCCCCCAGGAACATAGCCTTATAAGTGTAAGCATCTAAACGCTTACTAGGATCGGTCTCACCTGAGTACCTCCCTATGGAAAAGGGGTTGCGTTGTTTGTAAGTGCCTGGGGATAGGCACACGCATCAGCCTTCTGGAAAATGGGATACTGAGTCTATACGTCCCTGAAGCTACCACCGTTAATTCTTTTCTTCTAGTTTTACCTCACTCCCCAGACTCTTGAGACTGCTCCGTCTCCTTATATGTAGGAATCTTGGAATACTGAAGGGTATTAGACTTCTCCCTTGCTGAGGCTTCGTGGGTCTCCTCTACCTGAGGAACTACTTTCTCCTTATTTTCGTTCTCTCTTTAACTCAGCTAACTCCTCCTTTAGTTGCTTAATAATTTCATCACGAGGATCAAATATCTCGTGAGCATTATTCTAAGAGCTTCCTCCAGGGGATTCGAAGGCCAAACGTCTATTGCCCAAGGGTGTGACATTCTCAGCATGCCCCTCTTAAAGGTCCCTCATGTTCTCCTCCATCAAAGCTTCAAGACTTCTATGAAAATGGGAATCAATCTATCGAGCCACACCGAGTGTGCCAATGAACTGGCCTGAATCGAGGTCAAGGATCTGGTATGGGAACTAGCCTAAAATGTTCTTTTCTGAGTGAATTGTACACTGGTCTAGTAGGGATCCAGTATTATAGCCTCTATTCCAATAGGGAGATAGAGGTCTTAGAGTTCTTGAGATCTTTTACACCAAGCTTTTACATTGAAGAGGCGAAAAGAGGTGCCACCTGCAAAGGCACTCCAACGCTCAAGTCAGTAAGCAATCAAGGAAGCAACTCTTGAGCATAAGTTAGAGAATCCAGAAAACATACCATTGTTGGGAAATCCTTAGTATTTATATACATGCAAGGAACGTAAGAGTCCTAGGGCTGGGGGACAATCCGTGCACTATGTCAGTACGATTCTGCAAGAATCTGACACATGACACAGGTGCCCCCACATCTCCTCAAGCGTTGCTCCTATCAATTGTACCTTACTGATTGTCGGGTGATGTAGGTTACTTTTTGGTGTACCTTGGTGATGACCTGCACTATCTAGTATAGAGGGTGGCTTCACGTGAGTATTGAGTCTGGAAGTTCACCTATGACACCAGTAAATAGGTGAAAGCGGGTGAAAATACCCTCTTGTCCATGCACCGGTATCTAGATTGGATCAACAATTAAAAAATAATTAATAAAAATCTAAAAAACACCCACCTATATAGACATTAGTGACGAAAACTTCACGGTCGCTACTATGTAGTAACTTAGCGACGACATTCGTGGTCGCTACTTAGGTAGTAGTAGCGACGAAACATACGTGGTTGCTACTACACTGTAACATATTGATGACATTTGTGGTCGCTAATTAGGCAGTTATAGCAACGAAATATACATGGTCCCTTCTACGCCGTCACGTAGCAATGACATTTATGGTCGCTACTTAGGCAGTAGTAATGACGAAACATACGTGGTCGCTACTACGCCGTAATGTAGCACTAACATTTGTGGTCGCTACTTAGGCAGTACTAGCGATGGGATACCGTGGTCGTTATTAGGCAACACCAGTAACAAGGTAGGTCACCACCCTTGGGACCCGGTTAGTGATGGCATGACGCCCTCAAAACCTTTACGACGGGGTGCTCTCCTCGTCACTGCTGTATCAACGATGATAGTGCTAGCGACAATTTATTTTCCGTCAAAATTTTCGCCTCTAATACATTAAGCGACAGAATTTATATGATTTAGCGACAGGTATAGGACGTTGCTGATTGGTCCTCTTTTAGTAGTGTAAAAAGGCACATGACTTATTTGTCAATTCAATCAAAGCCCTTCTCCTCTTTCAACAAGTTCTCAAAATTGTATGATTATTATACTGATGTTTGCTATGTATAAAAAAGGTAATCAAACATTTATCTATAAGAGTTTCCGCTTGAAAGCTATATGACCAAGTGATTAAAGCAAAAGCCGAGGCAAAGTTTTGAAATCATTAAGGAAAAAGCCCTTTGTGAATTGTAAATTTTTAGTTGAAGATGCAAGTTTTGCTAACATTCAATAAAAACATGGGCAAAATTTTGAATTGGAAATAATTGAAAAATGACCTCATGTGAGTAAATTGAAAATTTTCAATTGAATATGCAATTTTTACACCATATTCCATAAAATCTAGGGCATTTTTTTATGAAAACACTTTCAAAGAATCAAATGAAATCTTTGTATGTACTAACCTCGTCTCATATAATACTTAATTATATTTTTCTAAAAAATCTTTTTCAAGCAGCATACATTACACTATTTCAAAATAATAAAAACCTAAATCATCAACTGTATCAATGAAAATGCATTTTTTTATATTTTGTCTAATGTGAATCTCTCGCTCCTTAAAAAAATTAAAAAATAAAAAATAAAAGCAAGACTGATTCCTCGATACCCCTACAACATGCGTGAGCAATAGATGTCATAAGAAAGATGAACAAGGAGCTAAAAAGGAGATTTGTCAGCTAAAAGGGTAACATAAAGAGATCAAGTAGCTATTGTTGTAAGGAATGCTACTACCTCCAATCATGAGGTGGATCTGGTGCACTCATGTTGTCTAAATGAAAAACTCAACAATTAGGAAATTATTGAATTACCTATGTATTATCCTTCAAAGTCTAAAAGCAATGCTCCCAACGAAGACCCATGACAATGAGATGGGAAGAAGATGTCAAAAGGATTCAACTTCTGAAAGACATACAGATGTTTTTAAATGGTCCCGCCAAGATATGCCAAGACTTGATGCAAGTATTGTTAAACACAAGCTCCCCTTGAAGACTGGTCATTACCTAATAAAACATAAACTATGAAGAATGAAGACTGACATGTCTTTAAAAATTAAGGAGAAGGTTATAAGGTAGTTATTCTTAATGAAAGGCATGAACGTCATTGAGCCTATTAAACCCAAAGCTTCTAATGGTCATCACTTCATTTTTGTCAGGATTGATTACTTCATACAATGGGTGACTTTTGAAGATTGACATAAGATTTTCTTTACATGGATATCATATTGCCATTTGTATCTTAATAGGGGCAACCCATTTCTTATAAGTATATGGTATGAAGGTGATCTTACCTTTTGAAGTTGAGATCCCTTCCTTGTGAGTCCTAGCAAAAGAAAATTAGACATAGTTAATATGCTCGCTTCGACCGGATCAACCTGATTGAAGATAAGAGATTGACAACTTTAGGTCATGGTCAATTATATCAAAAAAAGATAAAAAAAGACTATAAGAAGAAAATTCATCCTAAAGTATTTTATAAGGGGGTCTGATACTTAAAAAGATTCTGCTAGTTCAAAAGAATCATCATGAAAAATGGACCTCTTTGAACTATGAAGTACCTTATGTTGTCAAGAAAACCTTCTCAAGAGAAGTCTTGATTCTTATAAACTTGTATGGCCGATAGTCACCTCATGTCATCAACTCAAATACTGTTAGGAAGCATTATGCTTAAGATAATTCTTCTAGACTGAAAACCCAAAAGGTCAGTCTAGACAAAAGTAAGGGAAAAGTTGGCATAAGAAAAGAGCTTGCTAGATTGAAAACTTAAAAGGGCAACCTAGGCAAAAGTTAGGGCAAAAAAGAGGAAAAAACAAGAAAAAAGAAGAAAACCCACTAAGTCAAATACCCAAAAGGGCAGGTTATCTGGGATTATCACATCATAGGGCCAGGAGTTAGGGCAACCTTATTCCTGAAAACAAGTAAAATTTGTTGAAATGAACCAATTTGGTCCTAAACAAGGTAAGTCATCTTTTCATTTGCATACTGATGTTAAATTTCCACACCAATCACTACAAGAAAGCAGGTAATTTGTAGTGGATTTTGACATCCTAGAATTAATATTTACATTTTTAAAAACCGCCACAGTTAGCATCGCCACAAGGTAATTTTTGGTGATTTTTTGGAACCTCTGTTACCATAGATAGAACCTCCACTATTTATGGAGGTTTTTTACAAGAGGTTTTGAACCTCCTCTATTAGAAGAGGTCTTTTATGGAGGTTTAACCCTCCTTTCACTAAGGGGGAGTTTTAACCGCCACTAATAAAATTACTAGTGGTTGTAAACCGCTGCTAATCTATTGACTAAAATAAAAAAATTAATACCACAAAAAATATATATTATATATATGAATCATTCTCATAGAAAAATTGAATATCTTAATAATAATAATTTATACCATATAAAATATAAACAAATATATATAAATAGACATACACATGTATAGAATAAAAATAGTCACCAAATGCATAAGGCTCCCATCATTACACGGTTTGAACTTTGGTAATTAATAGCAAGTGTTGTAAACTGAAAATCATATTATAAACTAGAAGTCATACTAGCATGGGAAGATAAATGAATTTCTAAAAGACACTAAACATTGCTAGCACTAGATGATCCTCTTGCATCCAATGAAGTGGCGGACTCACTTGTCGTATCAGTTAGTTGAAATAACAAAAAAGATGCATGTATAATTATTTAACTCTATCAATCAAAGAATAACAAAACAAACCCAGAATGATATTAAAACAAAGCAAAGAATAACATACTAAACACACTATTTTTTTGTTATTACAAGTATTAGGAAAATAACTATGTTTGAATATGCTTTCAGGATCAAAAATTTTGATAATGACAAAGGATCTTGAAGAAACAAAGAAAACAACATCACACTTGCAAAAACACGCAGGCTAATCGATTATCAGACCAGAACTAATCGATTAGAGAGCTTCTGTTTATAACCTAATGGATTGCACCTAGGAAGCTAATCAATTACCAAGCTCAGGAAATGAATTAAAAGCATCAGGTGGATCTGCTAATCGATTGCAAGACATTTACAATCGATTACAAGGGTTCTGGAATCTAACTAATCGATTATAGAGCTTCTGTTTGTAACACAATCGATTACACATAAGGCACAATCGATTACCATGCTGCGTAACCTAATTAAATGCATCAGGTTCCACTCATAATCGATTACAAGGTAAGGCATAATCGATTAGCAGGGTTCTGTTTCACAGCTAATCGATTACAGGAGAAGTGCTAATCGATTACAGGAGAAGTGCTAATCGATTACAGAGCGAATTACACTGAAGATTTCAAAGTATAATCGATTACAGCTCGAGGCGTAATCAATTACCATCGTGCCAGAATTTGGGGAAAATGTTTTTAAGTGGAAAACTAGCTCATTTCCCCATTCCAACTCAATGCCTATAACTTGCAATGGCTAGGAAGACTTTTGGCATTCCTTCAAGGCTCTATAAATGGCTCTCCAACTCAAGCACAACACACAACAAGAGGCAATCAATCTTTACTTACATTTGTGCTTAGTGAGTTCATTTTCTTATGTATACTCTAAAATTTTAAGCTTAGAACTTGTATATCCTCTCATCTTGAGAGTTAGAATTTGTGTGAGCTTTCACTTGTACATCTACTCTATTGAGAGAGTTATTTGCTTGTAAACACTACACCAAACACAAAAGTTTTCACTCTAGGTTGAGTGGTCACAAAGGTTGGGGTTCAACCTTTGGGTATTGAGAGTTTGAGAGATTGGGTGGGTTACCTTGTGCTAGTGAGGATTGAGTTCTTGAGTGTGGGACACTAGGAAGCTGCAATTGCTCATAGCTTGTATCTCTAAACTTCAATTGTGGAAATCCTTCAAGTGGGTTGCTTGAAGGCGAGACGTACACCGGGGTGGTGGAACTCGTTAAATTGGTTTGCAAGCTCTTCTCCCTTACTCTTTTACATTCATACATTGCATCTGGCTGGGTTATTGTTGTTGATTGTGATTTCCCCTTTTAAACTTGCTTGAACTAATAGCTTTAAAGTGCTGCACACAAAGTGTTTGACAAATTGCTTCAGCAACATTTATTCCTTGTTTTGCATTGTTTCTTGCACTAAACTTACTTTGTCTTGCATAAACTAATAATTTGTGACAAAGGAACTTAGTTCAAAAGCATTCCAAGTCAAAGTTTTTAAAACTCAATTCACCCCCCCTCTTGAGTATTAAGGCTACTTGAATAACAAGTGGTATCAGAGCTTGATTCTTAATAGATCAAGCTTAATAGCTTCAAAATATAAATGGCCTCTACTTCTAACATGTTTCCCGAGGGTGGTGCTACAAATCGACCTCCTACTTTTAATGGGGAAGGTTATGCTTTTTGGAAAGAAAGAATGAAAATTTTTGTTCAATCAATTGATCTAAGGGCTTGGAATGCTATTGAAAATGGTCCCTTCATACCTATGCACATTGTTGATGGTAAACAAATAGAAAAACCCATGGATGAATGGACTAGTGATGAGGAAAAGAAAGTACAGTATAATTATAAAGCCAAGAACCTTATCACTCTAGCCTTAGGTCTAGATGAATTTTTTAGAATAGTAACTTGTAAATCCGCCAAGGAGACGTGGGATACTTTACAAGTGACCCATGAAGGTACGAGTGATGTCAAAGACTCTAAGATTAGTAACTTAACTAGTCAATATGAGAGCTTTAGATTAAATTCTAGAGAAACTATTGTAGACATGCAAAAGAGATTTACTCTCATTATTAATCACCTTATCACTCTTGGCAAGACTTATTATAACACCCCTGATTTTCTGTACTCGAATCCCGATGTAATCTTCATAATTAATAAAAATGCGAATAAATTTTTCACGTTTAAGAATATTTCCAAGACTCCATCATGATCACATCAAGACCCGAATCACAGAAAACCAAAGAGTGAGATTAAGTAACCTATAACTGGATCGATAAATAGTTTGCCCATTCGGTATACAAAATTAACAGAGTTTACAGCGGAAGAAGAATGTGTATACCGGGCACACGCCTGGTCCCATATATGAAGATATGAGAAAAGGCTCGGCAAGAATGCAATGGCATATCATAAGCCTAATATACAACCATCATCATTTTACATAATCACATAAGCATACAATGCCTAAGATATAAGTATATACTTATCTATATGGACATGCGTCATACATCTCCAATATTCATATTTATAATAGACCATAACCAACCCAACTTTAAATTCATATGTCTCCACTATTAGTATATCCTCCAAGTGTATACATATTCATAATTTGTCCATCAATATCAATAATTACAACATCATACTATTCATCATATACATAACACGTTAAATTACAATGCTGCCGGCCAAGGCATTCCTCTACAACTATTTACCTTCCCAAAAGCTTTACTTTAAAAACGTCCTCTTCCCATGGCATTCCTGCATCAATACTAAAAAGTAGACCACATGGGAGAGTGAGTTATACATTTCAAATGACGATATGAATACAATTGAAATTATGTGCATATGCATATCAACACCATGTATGCTTTGCTAAACACATCAACAATCATCATAGATTATTAATTCAATAATATATATTCATTTCAACTTATTCATCAAATCATAGCAAAGCAAGCATATACACATTTGTAACACCGCCACAAGGGGCCAACACGTACCTATCACATCGCCACAATGGGCCAACATCATCAACATAGACCATTCTGGTCTTTCATCAGGCCATCATGGGCTAACATCATCATTTCCAATCATAAACAAATACGCCCTTCATTACATTGGGCCATATCATACATATCGTCATATTCAACATCATTTCATATATTCATATCATTTATTACTTTTATGTGGTCTTTCATTATATTAACTTCTCATCTCATCAACACCAATACCATCATCTCAATCATCATCAATCATCATCATATTCTGGCATATCTCCATGCTATATGCAAATGCTCTTATGGCTAATGCATATGCACAATGGAATAATCAACAACAAATGCAGATCCGACTGTGGGAAATAACACCAAGTTGTGGGTCGAGCATAGGTGTGCTACTATGCCCCTACTGCAGTAGAAAAATGTGTACACATATCTCAAAGCATGCATGCATCTCAACAACATCTTTTACTGGTACCAAACCGCTATCGCCCATCTGTAGCACTAGTCACCCCGTGACTTGTGGATCAACAACATGGCCTTACTTGCCAAAAGTCATACGGGCCCCTCCCGAACACACATCGAGAGAGCCGTGTCCCGTCGGACACCGAGGTAACTTGCTCACCATAGAGCCGCCCGCCCACTGGGCCCGCCACATAGGGTGCCTCGTCACCAAACTATGGACAGCTTCGTGACTCACACACCGAGTCACAGGGGAAAACAACAATACGCTTATGCACTGAGCCGCCCTCCCACTGGGCCCGCCTAGTGGAACCCCCTAATAGTCCACATAGACAGCGATCGATATGCCATGGATGCAATGCAATGTAAATCAAATGCATTCTCACTCTATGCATCCTAAATGCCACTCATCAAGCATCATCATCATAATCACCAACACCACCATACACCTTAGTGGATTTCACCATTGTTGGTTTCTTAGTCATTATTTTCAAGTTTTAATGTGGCATTTTCATCTCAATATATTTCTCAATATTTAACATCATACACGCAAGTCAATACTTGCAATCAGCCACTATGGCATTTCAATATCACATAATATTCATCAATATTATCACACTTTCATTTAGTGGATTTTCATCACATTATTCATTACCATTGTCTTATGCTTACATATATATGTATATATATACTTGTGTGGCATTCGCCATATTTTCAATTTCATATTTCACACCACACATACAAGACCATGCTTGTATCACACACAATGGCACACAACAATTAATCAATATAAATATACACCTCTTTGCGCAAGAGAGTGCTCAACTCATCAACTATCATATTTTAATGTCATTTATTTATCCCTTCATAAATTTCAAGTTCGTTCTAGGGTATATCTCATACCCTTCCATCACAATCTCATTATCATCCTCTCATCATTCTATTCTAGGTGGCAAATACATCATAATTCATTATTTTAATTCAGGTGGTAAATACATAATTAATTAATTCCCATGCACCAATCAACCTTAATCACCACCATGTTTTATCATCATCACGTTATTTCTCACACATCCCCATATTCGTTTCATGTTTACCTCATAATGCCAAGAATGAGGGTCTAAACTAAGCCTGCCACCATAAATAAAACAGAACAATTCAATTCTGGGGAAAACTCGCTCAAGCGAGATTCATATCCGCTTGAGCGAGACAATCCAGGTTTGCTTGGGCGACCCCCTTCGCGTAGGCGAAATACGTCCAGTAGCGTTTCCACGCTCACTCGCTCGGGCGAAGCACCATCACACTCGGTCACTCGCTCAAGCGAGGATTACCCAGTAACCAATTCCTCTAACACTCGCTTGAGCGAGGCGCCTACTCGCTTAAGCGAAATCCGACCAGAGGTCGTCCTTACCAACACTCGGTTTTCACTCTGTAATTTATTCAAAATCGACTCATCTCACTCGGTTGCCCACTCGGTAAAATCAATCAAAACCGACTCCCAACATTCAGGTTTCCACTCGGTAGAATTTCCTTGAAACCGACTCAAAGCACTCAGGTTTTCCACTCCTAAAGATAATCCAGACCGATCCATCACTCACTCAGTCCTCCACTCGGCAAAATCAGTCTAGACCGAGTCCTCTCTCACTCAGTCTTTCACTCGAAAATTTTATTCCAAAACCGAGTCATCTCAATCAGTCTTTCACTCGGTAAACTTATTACAAAGCCGACCCATCTTTCACCCGGTTTTCACTCGGTAAAATTATCTCTAAAACAACTCCTTTTTCTTTCTCTCGGGCTAGGTTTCCTATCACTAAGCCTTTCACTCGGGCGGAGCTATTCTAGAATACATCTGGACAGACTCACAGTATATCCCCATCGGTGCCAATCCCCACTCGGAATTACACACCTGGAGTATCACACTCGGACTCCACCATCAAGTTCCATTTGGAATTACTCTGACCTCCCCTCACTCAGAGGAATTCACCAAGCTGTCTCACTCGGACCTATTTCAATCTTGTCCACTCGGAATATATAACTTTATTCTCTCGGAAGAGGACTCCTAGAATACCTCAATCAGAACCATCACAATCACACTCCCCTCGGGAGAGGTTCATTCGGGATTTTCCACTCGGGAATAATTAGACCTATCATTACTCAGGAAATTCTCTCGCTAAGATCCCACTCGGAATAGGTTCATTAAAATGGATTTCTCTTAGAACATATTTCTCTCGGATTCCATTTAAGCCTTCACCACTCGGAAAAAGGCCCAATGGCTATAGCCTCACTCGGAACGGCTCACAACAATATTCCACTCGGGAGGTCCCGTCTCAGACATAGCTTGCTCGGGATTTCACTCGAAAATTCACCACCTCATGAAATTATTAAGACTCCAGCTCGGATAGAATTTGTCCAGTACCTCACCCATTCACCACTCACTAGTCTCGCTTGAGCGGAAGGCTAGCTCGCTTGGGCAAGATTGGTCCAGAAGCTAATTCTCTGAAGTAGGGGACTCTCGCTTGGGCGAGATCCCATCTTGCTTGAGCGAGACTATCAGGTCTTACACAAAATTAACAATTCTCACAACTTGACGCAAGAAATCCTCATTTTAAGCTAACTGATTCACCAACAATACATCATACACATCACATGAGACATATAAAACTCTCACCACCTATTCATACTCGGAAATTCTCATTTCTACTCATCAATCACTCTCTTAAATTTTGATTCACCAACCATAAAATGAAGGCTTTAAGACACCTCTCGTTACCACATTACTCATCTCAAAACAATCCTCTACACTTTATTTAACTCATTCATTCATAAATTTTCACCATCATTTAGTTCATGCCCAACCAAGGGACCATCAAACACTTATTATCAACATCATATATGTATACATACATTTTCATAACAATCAATATAGCCAAGCCAACATTCATCACTTCATCAAATCAATCATATAAGGCATTTATGGCAAGGCATTGCATGAGTTCACACATTTACATAATTTTCAATTAATCACTCATGCAATTGAAATGTAAACTCCTCTCCTACCTCGAGAGAAGAACCACCACTCGATTACATCGATCTTTCCGCATCATCGTCCGGAATACAATCCTATCAACAATTATACATACACATGTAATCAATAAACCATTACAAGACATCACATCTCTTAACTTATGATCAAGTCCTAGACTTGTCTAAGCTCCAAATTCATATGCCTATGTTAGGCTTCGGGAATTCCTTTCCCCAAAGCTAAGATCTTCTAAGTCTAAAAAGGGTTAACTATACCCAACAACATCAACACTTAAAATTAATCCCCCAAATCAACATACCTATATACATGCATATATCTTCATTTACAACTCATGACTTAGTTCACCATTTTATCACATCAATATTTAACTCCTATCCTTCAAATATTCATTTCTATGTATAACATCATTCCAAGGTACCAAAATCATCAAAATACTTAGGGTTCCCTTTCCAAACATTCAAGCCTAGGGTTCCATTTCCACCCACATACAAGGTTTCTAACATCACCATCTTCAACTCAATAACCCCAAAACCATAAATAAAACAAGGTGGAGGTAAGAAATCTTTACCTCAAGCTTAAGCTCCACCAAAACGAAAATGAAGTGAGGAAGAGGGAGGAGATGATCCCACAAGATCCCAAGCTCCATAGATGCCATTCGAGCCTCACAAATCCAAGCTTTTGTATTAGCTTTGATGAAAATGGCTATAGAAGAGGGTTGGTCATGGTTTGTGGAGAAAAGGAGAAGAAGAAAAGTGAACATGGATGATGAAGGACAAGAAAGTGTACGGTTGGGAAGAGAAAAGGGAGAGTAGCTTTTAATATAAATTGGGTATTACCCATTGGATAGAGAAATGCACCTTTTAGTCTATTATCCATTATGTAAAAGTATGAAAGGTGAGAGGGAGGGAGACCACGGCTGAAAGGGAAAAGCAAAAGAAGTTTTTCATTTTCTTTTATTCCAATTTGGTTCGTAATTTCCCCGTTATTATCATACATCGAGTCCAATTAATTATTTTCTTGTCACCAAAAATCATTTTAAATATACCATCTTTACCATGATAATTTTCCGAATATTCTAGACCCATCAAACATCTAATTAAATCACGTGGGTCCCACATCACCAGTTAAATCCTCCGGTTCCGGTAAATCTTAATTTATCGATAATTCACCTCTAATGTCTAACAACATCTCCCATAATTATTTGACCATAAACAATCAATTATCATCATCCAATAAATTTATTTTATTTAAAAATCTGGGATGTTACAATCCACCCCACCAACAAGAAACTTCGTCCTCGAAGTTTAACCTTGACATATATCATAAGGCCACACTTCGGCCACACACCAATAGAGTCTAATGCCACCAAGAAATAATATTGGACTTCCCAAAGTCCACAGGATATGATCATCATCACTCCTTTATCCAAATATAAAACTTCATATATCCGAAACCAGTCACCACGCATCGGTTTTCAAGTTTTGTTCGACTCAACTCATATATTCATATCCAGTACCACCAGATAGACTCAAACATTCACCATAAGCAGTTACAACACTATATTTGCCCGGCCTACATGTTGCTGCATCCGACATACAGGAAGGTATCCCAATCCTGTAGTGGTTACCATAAACACATGAGATCGGTGCATAAATGCATGTTGCCACAATGCCTATGGCATGTAGAGACATATCGGGATAAGTACCTTCACGTCATGTCACTCATATTATTCATGTCAATTCAAATAATATTCCTTCACACACGAGACTTCCTAAGAAGTCACACAAGCCCACGAGTAATATACTCGCATCATATTATCATTTAACCATAATCCGGCGTAAATCATGCCATGCAATTCACCAATTGTCATCCATCATAACCATATATGGATACATCAACCATAGATTTCTAATCATCATAGGGTAATCACCCCACCATTGGACTTCACCCATCTCGAAGTCATAGTAAAATAACTTAGAATTCATTTGTCTAATCCAAACATTGTCGGTTATAATTCGATTTAAGCCTAAACAAATCACCAAATTCATATAAAAATCTCCCACACTGGTGGGTCTCCCTCATTTATCATAGCCAATGCTAAGTTATACCCCAAATTCATCATCATTATTCACCAAGTACATAGGGGTTTATGTTTTCTTTTCAAATCCAATCACACATCAGCTCTAGCCTCAACAACTCATTCCATAGTTTATTTCACTATGGTCTAATCGTTCACAAGATTCGATCTCTCATGAGGCTCAAAAATTCAAGGGTCACGGAGTACCCATTGTGGAATGCTTCCACCATAAATAAATTCATTTAACATAGCTCATAGAAACATCATAGAGCCTAGACTACCATAGGGTCAAATTCAATAAGGTTTAATCGTTCAAGATCATTTTGAGTCATTCGGGGTTACCACACTTAGTGGGTCACAACTAAATCAATCATCCACCCGGTTCATAAACATGAACCTGAGTCCACCCCTAATCATGTGCCAAAAAAATTTTATATTACATAAGCATACCATGGCTATAAGCCACTTCATAATCCATACAAGAGACCCACGTAAATAAATCAATTTCAATATACATACATAACAAGGTCTCAACATCTCATAATTTATTACCATCTCAATTCACATTTAATATCTCCTATCCGAGATCAACACACGGCATAGGTCCATCCTCAAATCAATTCACATTCAATATATCATATCCCTGATCACACATGGTACAATTTTATCATCTATTCAAGTCATACTCAATATATCAATATTCAAATGCATAATATCAATGTATTCGTCATTAGAAGGAAATAGTGTAAGGAACTTGGCCGGACTTACACAAACAACCATATCAATCACATTGAGGGATTCATCAATAAATATATTTAATCTCATGATTCATCAAGTTTTCCAATTGAGCAACTATGCTCCACAAGTACATCATACGACCTCAATGAAAAGGGCATACTCCCATAACATCAATCATAACATGGACAACCATTCGCAAAGAATCCTTAATATGAATTAATCACAACTCAAATTTAATGATTCATAATAATCCTCAATAAGCAATAATACCCTTATAATCAATTCACATTTCTTAGACACTTAGTCCTTCATATGTCCATGTAGGGCAATCAAACATAATATCATCATTCTCTAGATAATTATCATTCTTAAATCTAGGTAGAACAACCATATTCCAATAATCACCAAAGGGTTCCAATATTGAGAAATTGTGCTCCAACCATCCATAACATCAACTTTAATACCAATCAACCATGCATTGACAATGATCAAGAACTCCAATTCAGAGCAAAATACACTCTGATACCAGATTATAACACCCCTGATTTTCTGTACTTGAATCCCGATGTAATCGTCATAATTAATAAAAATATGAATAAATTTTTCGTGTTTGAGAATATTTCCAAAACTCCACTATGATCACATCAAGACCCGAATCACAGAAAACCAAAGAGTGAGATTAAGTAACCTATAACTGGATCGATAAATAGTTTGCCCATTCGGTATATAAAATTAATAGAGTTTACAGCGGAAGAAGAATGTGTATACCGGGCACACGCCTGGTCCCATATATGAAGATATGAGAAAAGGCTCGGCAAGAATGCAATGGCATATCATAAGCCTAATATACAACCATCATCATTTTACATAATCATATAAGTATACAATGCCTAAGATATAAGTATATACTTATCTATATGGACATGCGTCATACATCTCCAATATTCATATTTATAATAGACCATAACCAACCCAACTTTAAATTCATATATCTCCACTATTAGTATATCCTCCAAGTGTATACATATTCACAATTCGTCCATCAATATCAATAATTACAACATCATACTATTCATCATATACATAACACGTTAAATTACAATGCTGCCGGCCAAGGCATTCCTCTACAACTATTTACCTTCCCAAAAGCTTTACTTTAAAAACGTCCTCTTCCCATGGCATTCCTGCATCAATACTAAAAAGTAGACCACATGGGAGAGTAAGTTATACATTTCAAATGACGATATGAATACAATTGAAATTATGTGTATATGCATATCAACACCATGTATGCTTTGCTAAACACATCAACAATCATCATAGATTATTAATTCAATAATATATATTCATTTCATACTTATTCATCAAATCATAGCAAAGCAAGCATATACACATTTGTAACACCGCCACAATGGGCCAACACGTACCTATCACATCGCTACAATGGGCGAACATCATCAACATAGACCATTCTGGTCTTTCATCAAGCCACTATGGGCTAACATCATCATTTCCAATCATAAACAAATACTCTCTTCATTACATTGGGCCATATCATACATATCGTCATATTCAACATCATTTCATATATTCATATCATTTATTACTTTTATATGGTCTTTCATTATATTAACTTCTCATCTCATCAACACCAATACCATCATCTCAATCATCATCAATCATCATCATATTCTGGCATATCTCCATGCTATATGCAAATGCTCTTATGGCTAATGTATATTCACAATGGAATAATCAACAACAAATGCGGATCCGACTGTGGGAAATAACACCAAGTTGTGGGTCGAGCATAAGTGTGCTACTATGCCCCTACTGCAGTAGAAAAATATGTACACATATCTCAAAGCATGCATGCATCTCAACAACATCTTTTACTGGTACCAAACCGCTATCGCCCATCTGTAGCACTAGTCACCCCGTGACTTGCGGATCAACAACATAACCTCACTTGCCAAAAGTGCTACGGGCCCCTCCCGAACACACATCAAGAGAGCCGTGTCCCGTCGGACACCGAGGTAACTTGCTCACCATAGAGCCGCCCACCCACTGGGCCCGCCACATAGGGTGCCTCGTCACCAAACTATGGACAGCTTCGTGACTCACACACTAAGTCACAGGGGAAAACAACAATACCCTCGTGCACTGAGCCGCCCTCCCACTGGGCCTGCCTAGTGGAACCCCCTAATATTCCACATAGACAGCGATCGATATGCCATGGATGCAATGCAATGTAAATCAAATGCATTCTCACTCTGTGCATCCTAAATGCCACTCATCAAACATCATCATCATAATCACCAACACCACCATACACCTTAGTGGATTTCACCATTGTTGGTTTCTTAGTCATTATTTTCAAGTTTTAATGTGGCATTTTCATCTCAATATATTTCTCAATATTTAACATCATACACGCAAGTCAATACTTGCAATCAGCCACTATGGCATTTCAATATCACATAATATTCATCAATATTATCACACTTTCATTTAGTGGATTTTCATCACATTATTCATTACCATTGTCTTATACTTACATATATATATATATATATATATATATATATATTTGTGTGGCATTCACCATATTTTCAAATTCATATTTCACACCACACATACAAGACCATGCTTGTATCACACACAATGGCACACAACAATTCATCAATAAAAATATACACCTTTTTGCGCAAGAGAGTGCTCAACCTCATCATCTATCATATTTTAATGTCATTTATTTATCCCTTCATAAATTTCAAGTTCGTTCTAGGGTATATCTCATACCCTGCCATCACAATCTCATTATCATCCTCTCATCATTCTATTCTAGGTGACAAATACATCATAACTCATTATTTTAATTCAGGTGGTAAATACATAATTAATTAATTCCCATGCACCAATCAACCTTAATCACCACCATGTTTTATCATCATCATGTTATTTCTCATACATCCCCATATCCGTTTCATGTTTACCTCATAATACCAAGAAGGAGGGTCTAAACTAAGCCTGCCACCATAAATAAAATAGAACAATTCAATTCTAGGGAAAACTCGCTCAAGCAAGATTCACATCCGCTTGAGCGAGACAAGCCAGGTTCGCTTGGGCGACCCCCTTCGCGTAGGCGAAATACGTCCAGTAGCGTTTCCACGCTCACTCGCTCGGGCGAAGCACCATCACACTCGGTCACTCGCTCAAGCGAGGATTACCCAGTAACCAATTCCTCTAACACTCGCTTGAGCGAGGCACCTACTCGCTTAAGCGAAATCCGACCAGAGGTCGTCCTTACCAACACTCGGTTTTCACTCTGTAATTTATTCAAAACTGACTCATCTCACTCGGTTACCCACTTGGTAAAATCAATCAAAATCAACTCCCAACATTCAGGTTTCCACTCGACAAAATTTCCTTGAAACCGACTCAAAGCACTCAGGTTTTCCACTCCGCAAGATAATCCAGACCGATCCATCACTCACTCAGTCCTCCACTCGGCAAAATCAGTCCAGACCGAGTCCTCTCTCACTCAGTATTTCACTCAGAAATTTCATTCCAAAACCGAGTCATCTCAATTAGTCTTTCACTCAGTAAACTTATTACAAAGCCGACCCATCTTTCGCTCGGTTTTCACTCGGTAAAATTATCTCTAAAACAACTCCTTTTTCTTTCTCTCGGGCTAGGTTTCCTATCACTAAGCCTTTCTCTCGGGCGGAGCTATTCCAGAATACATCTGGACAGACTCACAGTATGTCCCCATCGGTGCCAATCCCCACTCGGAATTACACACCCGGAGTATCACACTCGGACTCCACCATCAAGTTCCATTCAAAATTACTCTGACCTCTCCTCACTCAGAGGAATTCACCAAGCTGTCTCACTCGGACCTATTTCAATGTTGTCCACTCGGAATATATAACTTTATTCTCTCAGAAGAGGACTCCTAGAATACCTCAATCAAAACCATCACAATCACACTCCCCTCGGGAGAGGTTCATTCGGGATTTTCCACTCGGGAATAATTAGACCTATCATTACTCAGGAAATTCTCTCGCTAAGATCTCACTCGGAATAGGTTCATTAAAATGGATTTCTCTCAGAACATATTTCTCTTGGATTCCATTTAAGCCTTCACCACTCGGAAAAAGGCCCAATGGCTATAGCCTCACTCGGAACGGCTCACAACAATATTCCACTCGGGAGGTCCCGTCTCAGACATAGCTCGCTCGGGATTTCACTCGAAAATTCACCACCTCATGAAATTATTAAGACTCCAGCTCGGACAAAATGCGTCCAGTACCTCACCCATTCACCACTCACTAATCTCGCTTGAGCGGAAGGCTAGCTCGCTTGGGTGAGATTGGTCCAGAAGCTAATTCTCTGAAGCAGGGGACTCTCGCTTGGGCAAGATCCCATCTTGCTTGAGCGAGACTATCAGGTCTTACACAAAATTAACAATTCTCACAACTTGACGCAGGAAATCCTCATTTTAAGCCAACTGATTCACCACCAATACATCATACACATCACATGAGACATATAAAACTCTCACCACCCATTCATACTCGGAAATTCTCATTTCCACTCATCAATCACTCTCTTAAATTCTGATTCACCAACCATAAAATGAAGGCTTTAAGACACCTCTCGTTACCATATTACTCATCTCAAAACAATCCTCTACACTTTATTTAACTCATTCATTCATAAATTTTCACCATCATTTAGTTCATGACCAACCAAGGGACCATCAAACACTTATCATCAACATCATATATGTATACATACATTTTCATAACAATCAATATAGCCAAGTCAACATTCATCACTTCATCAAATCAATCATATAAGGCATTTATGGCAAGGCATTGCATAAGTTCACACATTTACCTAATTTTCAATTAATCACTCATGCAATTAAAATGTAAACTCCTCTCCTACCTCGAGAGAAGAACCGCCACGTGATTACATCGATCTTTCCGCATCACCGTCCGGAATACAATCCTATCAACAATTATACATACACATGTAATCAATAAACCATTACAAGACATCACATCTCTTAACTTATGATCAAGTCCTAGACTTGTCTAAGCTCCAAATTCATATGCCTATGTTAGGCTTCGGGAATTCCTTTCCCCAAAGCTAAGATCTTCTAAGTCTAAAAAGGGTTAACTATACCCAACAACATCAACACTTAAAATTAATCCCCCAAATCAACATACCTATATACATGCATATATCTTTATTTGTAACTCATGACTTAGTTCACCATTTTATCACATTAATATTCAACTCCTATCCTTCAAATATTCATTTCTATGTATAACATCATTCCAAGGTACCAAAATCATCAAAATCATCAAGTGGGTCAAAATCCCCAAATTATTAATACTTAGGGTTCCCTTTCCAAACATTCAAGCCTAGGGTTCCATTTCCACCCACATGCAAGGTTTCTAACATCATCATCTTCAACTCAACAACCCCAAAACCATAAATAAAACAAGGTGGAGGTAAGAAATCTTTACCTCAAGCTTAAGCTCCACCAAAACGAAAATGAAGTGAGGAAGAGGGAGGAGATGATCCCACAAGCTCCCAAGCTCCATAGATGCCATTCGAGCATTACAAATCCAAGATTTTGTATTAGCTTTGATAAAAATGGGTATAGAAGAGAGTTGGTCACGGTTTGTAGAGAAAAGGAGAAGAAGAAAAGTGAACATGGATGATGAAGGAGAAGAAAGTGTACGGTTGGGAAGAGAAAAGGGAGAGTAGCTTTTAATATAAATTGGTATTACCCATTGGATAGAGAAATGCACCTTTTAGTCTATTATCCATTGTGTAAAAGTATGAAAGGTGAGATGGAGGGAGACCACGGCTGAAAGGGAAAAGAAAAAGAAGTTTTTCATTTTCTTCTATTCCAATTTAGTTTGTAATTTCCCCCGTTATTATCATACATCGAGTCCAATTAATTATTTCCTTGTCACCAAAAATCATTTTAAATATACCATCTTAACCATGATAATTTTTCAAATATTCTAGACCCATCAAACATCTAATTAAATCACATGGGTCCCACATCACCAGTTAATTCCTCCAGTTCCGGTAAATCTTAATTTACCGATAATTCACCTCTAATGTCTAACAACATCTCCCATAATTATTTGACCATAAACAATCAATTATCATCATCCAATAAATTTATTTTATTTAAAAATCTGGGATGTTACACTTATACTAACAAAGAACTTGTTCAGAAAGTGTTAAAAAGTCTTAGTAGGGAATGGCAACCTCTCGTCACGGCCATTAAGCAATCTCCCCATATAAATGATATGTCTTTTGCCACTTTATTTGGGAAACTCCAAGAACAAGAGCAAGAGTTAAAAGACTTGAAACAAGCGGAGGAAGAAGAAAAATCCTCCAAGAAGAAAGGTCTAGCTCTTAAGGCCACTTCTATCAATGAAGAAGAATCCAGTAGTGAGCTTGATGAAGAAGAAGAATTTGGATTATTTGTGAAGTATTTTGGGAAATTCATGAGGAATAAACAATTCCAAAAGAACTTCAAATCCCATGGTAAGAAACCAATCTCTAATGAAACCTCTTTCTCACCAAACTGTTTTGAATTTGGCAAGGAAGGGCACTTCAAAGTGGATTGTCCCAACCTCAAGAAGAAGAACAAAGAGAAAAGAGGAAAAAGAAGAGCTTATATCGCTTGGGACAATAACGATGTAAGTAGCTCCGAAGAATCGGAGAATGAAGAAGCAAATCTCTGCTTGATAGCAAATCATCAGGAGAAGAGGATGAGGTAAGTTTTTTAACTTAGATAAGGAGGAATTACTTGATGCGTTCGAAGAGTTGTATGACAAGTTCATTAAAATTTCTAATAAATATAAATTGTCTAGGAAAACCATTGATACTCTTGAAATGCATCTTGTAGAACTTGGCAAAGAAAATGAATGTTTGAAAAAGAAATTAGCAAATGACCAAGCATGTTCCAAGAATAAACCTTGTGATTTTGCAAAGAAATATGACATCCTAGAAACCAAGGTCTTAGACTTAAATAAAACCTTAGAGAAGTTTACTAATGGCAGAGATAATTTGAATGTATTACTTGGAAACAAAATGGGATTAGGATATAACTCTACCAAAAAGGAAAAGCATTACAAAAACTTCTTTGTACCACCTAGAAAGCTTGGACCAAAAATGGTAAGAAAGGTGTGGGTTCCCAAAGGGACATTACCACAAGCTAACCAAAAAGGACCCAACATAAAATGGGTACCAAGTTCTCTAAACTGATTTTGTTTTGTAGGTATGCTTCAAGGCAAGTAACACCCATTGGTACTTGGATAGTGGGTGTTCAAAGCACATGACGAGAGATATGAGCAAATTCACAACATTCACTCCCAAAAGAAAAGAAAGCGTCACATATGAAGATAACACAAAGGGAAGAATACTAGGAATCGAAAATGTTGGTAAAAATTCTTCCACGTCTATAAACGATGTTCTATATGTTGAGGGACTTAAACATAACTTGCTTAGCATTAGTCAATTATGTGATAAAGGATATAGAGTATTATTTGAATCTAATTGTTGCATAATTGTGAATAAGCTGAACAAGGAAGTTAAGTTTGTTGGTCAAAAAATTGATAACATTTACATGATTGATATTGATAGTTTGTCCTCAAATAATGAGCAATGCCTTATGACTAAAGAGAATGAATCATGGTTATGGCATAGAAGGATAACTCATATACACATAGACCATTTAAACAAACTTGTTTCTAAAGAACTAGTATTTGGTTTACTAAAGCTTAAATTTGAAAGCAAATTTTGTGATGCATGTCAAAAGGGAAAACAAGTAAAAGCATCTTTTCAAGCTAAAAACATTGTTTCTACTCAAAGGCCTTTACAACTTTTGCACATGGACTTATTCGAACCTTCTAAAATCAAAAGCTTTGGTGGTAATTACTATGGTCTAGTAATTGTAGACGACTATTCAAGATATACATGGACCTTGTTTCTTGCTCATAAGGATGAAGCATATCATGCATTCAAGAGACTACCCAAGGTTATCCAAAACAAACAAAACTCAAAGATTGCATCCATAAGAACCTATCACGGAGGAGAATTTGAAAACTAACTATTTGAAAAATTTTGCCAAAATATGGTATTAGTCATAATTTTTCAGCTCCTAGAACTCCACAACAAAATGGAGTAGTTGAAAAGAAAAATAGATCCTTGGTGAAGCTTGCAAGAACCATGTTAAATGAAAATAAAATTATGAAATATTTTTGGGCCGATGCGGTAAATACCGCTTGTCATATTATGAATAGATGTTTGATTAGGCCTATTCTAAAGAAAACTCCCTATGAACTTTACAAAGGAAGAAAACCCAACATGTCTTATTTTTATATATTTGGATGCAAATGCTTTGTGCTTAATAATGGAAAGGATAATCTAGGAAAGTTTGATGCAAAAGCTGATGAGGCAATCTTTCTTGGACATTCTTCATCTAGTAAATTTTATCGAGTTTTTAACAAACAAGGAAATACTATTGAAGAGTCTATTCATGTGAAATTTTATGAAAATAGCCATAACTCCCCGAGAAAGGAAGATGTTGATGATCTTGTAGGTACATTTCAAGAAATGAGCTTAGAGAATCAAGAAGAAGAAATCAAAAAGGAAGAAAATACAACTCAAGATGAGGAACCTCAACACAAGGAATGGATCACCATGAAGAATCATCCATTGGATAACATCATAGGTGATATCACAAAAGGTGTAAGTACCTGACGCTCTTTCAATACTTGTAATCACTTAGCGTTTGTTTCACAAATTGAACCTAAAACCATTAATGAAGCTATTGTTGATGAACATTGGATGTTGGCCATGCAAGAAGAATTAAACCAATTTAAAAGAAATGAAGTTTGGGAACTTGTGCCAAGACCCAATGATCACCAAATAATAGGTACTAAATGGGTATTTAGGAACAAGCTAGATGAAAATGGAATAATCACTAGAAACAAAGCTAGGTTAGTTGCTAAGGGTTACAATCAAGAAGAAGGTATAGACTATGAAGAAAGATATGCTCCTGTAGCTAGGTTAGAAGCTATCAGACTATTGTTAGCCTTTGTATGTTGTAGAGATTTCAAATTATACCAAATGGATGTCAAGAGTGCTTTCTTGAATGGATACATTCAAGAAGAAGTATATGTTGATCAACCTCCAGGTTTTGAAAACTATCAATTTCCAAATCATGTTTTCAAACTAAGAAAAGCTTTGTATGGTTTAAAACAAGCATCAAGAGCTTGGTATGAAAGATTGAGCAAATTTCTTTTGGAAAACAATTTTAAAAGAGGAAAGGTTGACACAACACTATTCATCAAGTACAAAAAGAATGACATACTATTAGTCCAAGTATATGTGGATGATATCATTTTTGGTGCTACTGATGAACTACTCTGTAAAGAGTTTGCTAAGTTAATGCAGGATGAATTTGAGATGTCCATGATAGGAGAACTTACACTCTTCCTTAGACTACAAATTAAGCAAACCAAAGAAGGCACATTCATTAGTCAATCCAAATACTACAAGGAGTTACTTAGAAAGTTTAACATGGATAAGGAAAATGAAATTGCCACCCCTATTAGCATATCTTGCTATTTGGATAAAGATGAGAAAGGTAAAGATGTTGAAATCACCAAATATCGAGGTATGATTGGATCTTTACTCTATCTTACTGCAAGTAGACTAGACATAACGTTTGTAGTTTGCATGTGTGCTAGATATCAAGCATGTCCAAAAGAATCACATCTTATGGCTGTAAAACGAATAATGAAATATCTTGTTGGAACTCTAAATGTAGGTCTTTGGTATCCTAAAGGTGTTGAATGCACTCTTGTTGGTTATTCTAATTCTGACTTTACAGGATGTAAACTTGATAGGAAAAACACTAGTGGTACTTGTCATTTGCTTGGTAGCTCTCTTGTTTCTTGGCATAGCAAGAAACAAGTAAGTGTTGCTTTATCCACAACTGAGGCAGAATATGTTGCAGCTGGAAGTTGCTGTGCTCAAATCCTTTGGATGAGGCAACAACTTCTTGACTTTGGTGTTATACTAGACCATGTGCCTCTTAAATATGATAATACCAATGCCATTAATATTTCCAAGAATCCTGTCATGCATTCAAGGACCAAGCATATAGAGATAAGACATCATTTCGTTAGAGATCATGTTTTAAAAGGTGATTGTATGCTTAAACATATTGAGACTTCTAAACAACTAGCTGATATCTTCACCAAACTACTTACAAAGGAACAATTCATTCACATAAGAAGAGAATTAGGAATCCTAAATATGTCTAATTGTGTTTGAATATAGAATGATTTTGATAATCTTTCTGAATGTTTAATGAATAAGTAATTGATTATGGTATGATATACTAAATCTCCAGTACTCTTGTCTGAAATTTGCATAATTTAAGCATTTCTGAGGTTCCTAATCGATTACGCAGACTTACATAATCGATTACTAAGCTTCTATTTCATACGTAATCGATTACATCTTGTTATCTAATCGATTACTAGCCTTCTGTTTCATGCCCAATCGATTAGCACCTCTTTCCAATCGATTACTGACGTTTCATCTTCCTAATAATTGATTATACACTACTCCTAATTGATTGTAAAGACTCTGTCTTTAACGTAATCGATTACCCCACATGCAATAATCGATTACTCTTTGTGTAAAACGTTTCAAATTCCTCAGAAAACACAGCCTAATCGATTAGCCCATGACCTCTAATCGATTAGCCTCGTATCAGGTGCAGTCTTCGTGCAGAATTCCAAGAAAACTCGTTGGCCCAATCCTCTTCTACCTCATTAACTCCTCCTTCTTCCTTCTAAACCCTAATTTCACCTTATAAATACCACTCATTCCACTCTCCCATCTCACACCACTCCTTCCTTCAATCTCCCGAACCTCTTAGAGCTCCTCCAATATCTCTCACTCTCTTCTCCTTTTCTTCATTCTTCTCCTCATTCACTATATCTTCCTCAAGAACAGTGAAGAGAGCTAGGTCCTCCATGAACCAACCCAACAACCCCTTTGATTTCTCAAGGTTCTTCTCCACACCAAGAGACCTTCAAAACTTTATCAAAAAATTTTCTGAAAAAGACATAATTTCTCCTCACTTTATCAATGTTGAGATTTTTGACCACCCTAGCTTCACTTTCACCCAATGCCTTCATCACTATAACTTTTTTCCCTTCCTTACTCTCAAGGAAGAATTCTACTACCCTGAACTCATGAGAGTTTTCTTCTGCAACCTAAGGATTGTTGATGGGTTGCTTGAAGCAAGAGTCAAGAATGTGACTCTTAGGATTACCAATGCCCAACTCGCGGAAATCACATAACTACCGCTCGACGATGCTGAATTTGTTGGTGGAAATCCGAAGGATGAATGGGATTTCAGCGCCATCAATGCCCACCAATCCCTATGGAAGGCTTCCCATCCAAGGAGCAATCATAAATTGGTAGGCCACTTAACTGTCAATAACCGCCTCCTCCACTTCTTTTTGGTTAAACTTTTGGCTCCTCGTGGTGGGAACTATACATTGGTTGAAGAAGATGATGTCTTGTTAATGTGGGCTATGCAAAATCAAAAGGAAATCAATTGGGTTCAAATGTTGAAACTACATATGCTCAGGGCAAAGGATTAACAAAAGCTTCCCTATGCCATCCTTCTCACCAAAATCTTGCTGGACAACTCTCAGAGAAAATTCCTCCAAAAGCTTGCATTGGTACTCATCATCTCACTAAGATGGGTATTATCTATGTGAATGGAGCTTGGCTCTCAAAAATGGAAGGCATTAATTTCAATATTCCTTTTGAAGCTCCTGCTGATGAACCTACCCCTCCTCCTCCTATAACTCAAGGCGAACCATCCGCCCTTGCTGATCCTTTCACTTCACTTTATGCATATCTTGATCACCGATTTAATAGGCTTGAGAACTCTCTGCAAGAGTTCCAGATGACTGAGCAGCAACACTATGAAATCATGTAACAACGCTATGAAGAGTTGTCTCATCAAATCTCTGAGTTTCGATTTTTCAATCTAGATAACTAGATCCATTGTTTATTTGCCTTGTTTAGGATGCATTTTGCTTATTATTTTGTTTAAGAGATAATTTTATTTTGAACTAACACCCTCAAGAGATGAACATTGTTTGTCATCATCAAAAATGGGGAGAATGTGTTTGAATATGCTTTTAGGATCAAATATTTTGATGATGACAAAGGATCTTGAAGAAACAAAGAAAACAGCATCAGACCTACAAAAACACGCAGGCTAATCGATTATCAGACCAGCACTAATTGATTAGAGAGCTTCTGTTTATAACCTAATTGATTGCACCTAGGAAGCTAATCGATTACCAAGCTCAGGAAATGAATTGAAAGCATCAGGTGGATCTGCTAATCGATTGCAGGACATTTACAATTGATTACAAGGGTTCTGGAATGTAACTAATCGATTACATCTAAACATCTAATCGATTACAGAGCTTCTGTTTGTAACACAATCGATTACACATAAGGCACAATCGATTACCATGCTGCGTAACCTTAAATGCATTAGGTTCCACTCATAATCGATTACAAGGTAAGGCATAATCGATTAGTAGGGTTCTATTTCACAGCTAATCGATTACAGGAGAAGTGCTAATCGATTACAGAGCGAATTACACTAAAGATTTCAAAGTATAATCGATTACAGCTAGAGGCGTAATCGATTACCATCGTGCTAGAATTTAGGGAAAGTGTTTTTAAGTGGAAAACCAGCTCATTTCCCCATTCCAACTCAGTGCCCATAACTTGCAACAGCTAGGAAGACTTTGGCACTCCTTCAAGGCTCTATAAATGGCTCTCCAACTCAAGCACAACACATAACAAGAGGCAATCGATCTTTACTTATATTTGTGCTTAGTAAGTTCATTTTCTTTTGTATACTCTGAAATTTTGAGCTTAGAACTTGTATATCCTCTCATCTTGAGAATTAGAATTTGTGTGAGCTTTCACTTATACATCTACTCTATTGAGAGAGTTATTTGCTTGTAAACACTACACCAAACACAAAGGTTTTCACTCTAGGTTGAGTGGTCACAAAGGTTGGGGTTCAACCTTTGGGTATTAAGAGTTTGAGAGATTGGGTGGGTTACCCTTGTGCTAGTGAGGATTGAGTTCTTGAGTGTGGGACACTAGGAAGCTGCAATTGCTCATAGCTTGTATCTCTAAACTTCAATAGTGGAAATCCTTTAAGTGGGTTGCTTGAAGGCGAGACGTACACCGGGGTGGTGGAACTTGTTAAATCGGTTTGCAAGCTCTTCTTCCTTACTCTTTTACATTCATACATTGCATCTGGCTGGGTTATTGTTGTTGATTGTGATTTCCCCTTTTAAACTTGCTTAAACTAATAGCTTTAAAGTGCTGCACACCAAATGTTTGACAAATTGCTTCAACAACATTTATTCCTTGTTTTGCATTGTTTCTTGCACTAAACTTACTTTGTCTTGTATAAACTATTAATTTGTGACAAAGGAACTTAGTTCAAAAGCATTCCAAGTCAAAGTTTTTAAAACTCAATTCACCCCCCCCCCCTCTTCAGTATTAAGGCCACTTGAATAACAATGACTCCTTTGAGGAGCAATGGAATAAAAGGACACTTTTAGATGTGTTGAAAATCCTAAGAATGTGTCGTAACATTCTAGAAGAGGGTGTAGCTTTCAAAATTTTAGGTTGAACAAAATTATAATCTTTCTCAAACCTGGTAGAGAAAAAGTAACAAGCTAGATTGCAATGGGCAGGGAGAAAGATTTTAGAAAGGGGAGAGGACATGTAAATAATTTGTCTTTCAGATGAATTAGGCATTCAGATTATAAACTTTGTAGGAGGGCTCTTTTACAGAGTGGTGGTTGCAAGGGGTTTGCACTTGGGTTAAGCAACAAAGACTCCATTCTAAGTGTTTCCATCAAGAAGTTCCTCTCTTGAGAAAAAGAAAAAGAATGTCAAGAAAAGAAGAAAATATGGTTACACTTCATCAAACTTTATAGTTTATACAAACCAAAAGTTTTTTTTAAAATAAAGATTTTTCATGAATAACTTTGATTACCATGCAGTCCATAATTCAACATACTTAGTCCACTAAGAACAAGAATGGTATGTGCAACAAGACTGGCAAATATAGACTTTGCATGAATAACTTTTCTAATGTATGTGTGAACACCATCTCTGAAAATTAGGAGATGATAACATTTAAAAATAAATCCATCTTCCCCACTTCTCCCTGTTTCTCTTAGTGGCCAACTCACCCCATTACCATGGTTGGAACCTATAGAAATAATGGAAGGGTGCTACTATAAGAGCCCATCAGAAAACCAAAATGGGGCATCGATAGCTATCTACTATCAGAGAACCAAAATTTTGATTTCGCTTTACCCATACCATCTCCAAAAATATAGACAGGAACAGAGGCCATAATCAATTTTTTTTCAAAAAAAAAAACAACAGAGAACAAAATTCCATCATCTTCCTCATCTTCTTCAATTTACAACCACCAACAGTAATCCATCAAAATAAATAAGAAAACAAAAAGAAGAAAGAAGAAACAGCAACAAAAAGAGAGAAGAAAGAAGAAGGCCGTTAGAATCCGCCATAGCTGGCTCCCCTAAACTCACCGGGCAGCCCCTTGCCATCGTCATCTTCCTCAACTGCGCCGCCCAGATCTTCATGAACCTGCCCAACCCGTAAGGGAACGCCGGTTTCCTTCTCTCTCTCACGGTTTCTCTTCTCTCTCTCTCCCCTCCAATTTTCTCTCTCCTCACAAGCTTCTCTCTGTCGTTTCCATTTCTATCTGATGCATTATTTCCCTTTGCTTTCTTGATTCCTTTCTTTTGCTTTGTTTCCAGTAACCTGATGGGCCTTTATTTTATTGTCTTCTATCCTTCCTTTGGTTATGGGCTTCAGATTTTGAAGCCCAATAGCTAAGGTTCCACTTTTTCTTTAAACAAAACCAAACCCAAATAAAAAGCATTTTCATTTATTTAAAAATATAAAAACACTATAATTAATGAATAATGAATGGTTTTTATTTATGTCAAAATAAATAATTTATTTTAAAAAATAATAATTAAAAAATAATGAATAATTTCTATTTATAAAAAACCAAAATATGTACCCTTCTTTTAGAAATAATGAATAAAACCAAAAAATAATTTCCTTTCATGAACAATAAAGTAAATAAATATCTTTCAATTGTGTTAAATCAAGAAAATATTACAAGTTAAATATCTTTTTTTTAAACATAATAAATTCTTTGTGCTAAATCCAAAAATAATAATCTTTAAAAAAATCAAAATATCTTTTCTAAAATAAAGTAAATAGTTTCCTCTTTTATTATGATGAGTTTCAAAAAATAAAATACATTAAAATCTAAACATTCCTTTTATAAAAATAAATAATCTTTTATACTAAATCAAAATCTTATCTGTGGTGTCGTGCAAATTACTTTGCCTACACGCACTTTATAAGACTTCGAAGGTTTATGCACGTGCCATCTTCTCCGCCTTGTATATCACCTTCCTCATGAATTTTTCTTCATTATTAAAAATAAAAATTGATAAAAAATAATTTAAATATTTTTCCACAAGTTAATTTTTAAAGAACTACGTAACCCTGATTTCTCAATACATTTTAGAATATGTAGGAGCGGGAATCAATTCCTGTCAGACCCACTTTCTCGTTATTAATTTCTATGTCTATGCTATTATTTTGATTAATTTTATATAGTTAATATTTTAAATTTTATTGTCACAAGGAGGTTAATTTAGACGCGACGTCTTGTTAATCTCATATTTTTATTTAAAATAATATTTTATTTAAAATAAGGTTAATTTAGACGTGATGTCTTGTTAATCTCATATTTTAATATTTTTATTTAAAATAGTATTTTCTTTAAAATGAGGTTAATTTAGACGCGACGTCTTGTTAATCTCATGTTTTTAATATTTTTATTAGAATATTATTTTCTTTAAAATGAGATTAATTTAGATGCGATGTCTTGCTAATCTCATGTTTTTTTATTACTTTTATTAAAAAATAATATTTTTTTAATCTACTTTATTTTTTTATCTCATTAATTTTATTTTAATCTTTAAATTTATGTAAAAATTAAGGTTAATTTGGATGAGACGTCCTGTTAACCTTTACTTTCACTCTGTTTTACTTTTTTTTCTTATAGTTGTTGTTTGGTCAAATTTCTTACTGTCACTGTTCGGTCTATTTTTTCTGTTTCTGCTTTGTCGTTTTGTATGTTTCTTTTTATAAAAGAAGTTAAAATAATTTCTAAACTATTTTGAAATAAGCGCTATCAATTTGAGGTAACCATTTTATAACGGACAGTTGTGAGGTGCTAATACCTTCCTCACCTGTAATTCGACTCCCGAACTTAGAATTTCATTTTCATAACCAGTTTTTTAAAAATATGTTATTCCTGATATTTTTATCCTAAAAAATATTGGTGGCGACTCCCTGTTTTCTTTTCGAAAAGATTTTGAAACTCGTTTTATTTTTAATGGTTGGCCGTCCCGTCACAATCCTGGTCGTCACAGATGGCTACTCCACTGGGGACCTAGAGAGTCAAGCCAACCAAGTTGATAGCGCATGTTTTAAAATAGCCTGTTAATTATTTAACTTCTTTATTTTATTTTTGTCAATATTTATATGTAATTTTTCCTTTATTTATCTTGTCATTTATTTTCTGTTATTGTTTGTGTGTTGTTAAACCCTAGGGTAGACGACTTTACTTTGCTATTCTATGTTTGTTTTTTGTGCAGGATGGTAAGGTACAGGTATTGAATGCTCCTTTCACACACTACACTCACAATTTGCACACATTTATGAGTGGGGCCCTATACCCGGGTCCAAGAGAAGCTTAAGATTAGGGGAGGTTGATAGCGGTGTCATTTTGGATGTACTTCCTGTCTGGCTATCGTGAGAACCTCAGCTAGAGTGTGACTTATTCATGATGCCCACACCTAGTAGACTTCCTACTATTGTGGTCAACGTCATGAGTAGGATCTTGGCTCTAGTGACCTTTAGAAATTTAGTATAAGCCACCTAATGTGAGATATCACTATTAGATAAACCTTAGAACCGGTAGAAGGCCTTAGATAAAACCAACTTAGGACACAAAGGGGCAGACTTTCCCTCTACCTTCTTTCATTCTCATTTCCCCTTTTAATCCAAATTGGTGGACTACTTTTATAACACCCCTGATTTTCTGTATTCGAATCCCGATGTGATCGTCATAATTAATAAAAATGCGAATAAATTTTTCGGGTTTGAAAACATTTCTAAAACATCACCATGGTCACATCAAGACCCAAATCACAGAAAACCAAGGAGTGAGATTAAATAATCCTAAGCTGGATCGATAGATAAATTGCCCATAACGGTATACGAAAATAATAGAGTTTACAGCGGAAGAATATGTATACCGGGCACACGCCTAGTCCCATATATGACGATATGAGAAAAGGCTCGGCAAAGCACGCAATGGCATATCATAAGCCTAATAGACAACCATCATCATTTTACATAATTATATAAGCATGCAATGCCTAAGATATAATTATATATATATATAGACCTATATTCATATACATTCGGGAATATTCCCCCGACTATCACAATCATCAATATTCATCATTCAATTTCAATCTTTCTAATATACATCAAATTGTCTCTTACATTCTATATATATATTCACCATCCACCAATTCAACGTTTATCTTATACATATTCACAATCACTAAATCCTCCATATCATCATATACAATCTATTCATTTCATAATTTCAATACATAATAGTTCACAAATGATGCCGGCCAAGGCACTTTCTCTACCACTATTAACCTTCCTCCAAGCTTTAATTAAAATCCGAACTCATCCTATGGCAACCTGCATCACAATGCTAAAAAGGAGACCACATGGGAGAGTGAGTTATACATCCAATATGACGAATAATATATATATATTGTGATCATGTGTATATGCATACAAACGTCATGTGTGCTTTGCTATCAAATTATCAAATTATCATGCATATATCATCTCATTATTATCATAGGCATATAAGCCTCATGAATCACAATTCATATCATAAATAGCACAACATATACACAATCACATACATAATCTCTTTGCCTCTTATCAACAAGGGCATTCACAATCATTATCATCATTAATTCATTAAGGTCTCACTCAATACCTCCTCGCAAGGGGTTTCTCAACACTCGTGGTCATCCCATCTCAAATGCCATGGTCTTAAGGCTAATGCATATGTCAACAGTTTAATGCATATGCAACGGATCCGATTTTCAAACTCAACAATAATCACAATCACTTAAATTATCATCATCACTCAGGGGTACACTGTAACATCCTGCTTTTAATAATAGCTCTATTTTGTAATTTATGAAGCATGGAAGGCTTGTAAGTGTTAATTAATGAATAAAACACTCTATGGATGGCTTTTAATGCTCCAAAAGTTTCATTTTTGGGTATAATTATGGAATTTTAGAGAAATTATTCAAATTCCGAGTAAAAAGGCTCTGATCCGAGTGACAGAGTGAAATTCCGAGTGAAGGATTACCAATTCCGACTGAAGGTTACAAAATCCGAGTAAAGCTATGGTATTTTCCGAGTGAGAATAGGCAAAGATACCGAGTGGAAGTTTGAGTGAGTGATGGTCAGTGTTGTATTAAGTTTACTGAGTGATAGATTGATTGAGGTGACTCGGTTTGGAGGTAGATCACCGAGTGATGACTGACCTGATGTTGAGTCGGTTTTGGCAATGAAAAACTGAGCGATTGGAGTCGGTTTCAGGAGATTTACCGAGGGGACTCAGTTTTCCTTTTTCTTCACACGACTGGTAGAGTTCCAGTCGGACTAGAACTTGACTGAGTGAAAGGATGAAGGAAGAGGAGTCAGCTGAGTAAGATCGGAAGGAACACTTCTAATCCGTTCTGACCTCTAAAGTTAGGACGATTTCAAGACTTCAAAGAAGAAGATCGGATGTCAACTAATGCCACATTACATCGGATGACCGATGCATGAAGGACAGCTTATGTGAAGCAGACCGGATCAACGTTTTACTGAATAAGCTATGAGTCGCATGACCATGAGACCGGATCAATGCTTTGTTATTAATGAACACCGGTTAGTTTCAAGGAAGGTTCATCCTTAGAACTGATGTTCACACCGGATAAATTGTACCGGTATTAAAGACCGGATTTAATCCGTCCAGAGAACAGAAGACTACAGAATAGGAAGGGTACAGTTTTCCTACAAAACTGGGGTCTCATGCGTTGGCGGAGTAATAAGCTTAGGCGGAGTCACACGTTTTGACGGAGTAATAAGCCTAGACGGGGTCTCATGCCTTGGCGGAGTAATAAATTTAGGCGGGGTCACACGTTTTGGCGGAGTAATAAGCATTGACGAGGTCAAATGCCTTGGCGGAGTAACGTGAACATCTTTAGGGCATGGACATTTCTTAAGATACACTCAACACCGCCCTTCACACAACACCGCCCTTCACACTCAATACCACCCTCACGCCATACCGACCTCTACAAATCCTTCAACAGTAAACACCTTTTTATTTCCACTTCAGCTAGTGATCAGCCCACTTAATCACATGAATCCAAAAATGAGTGGCACAACGAACCAATCACAGGGGAAAGTTGCATCCATTATAATACCTTTGTATATTTTATTCCAACCAATGAAAAACTGACTGTGAAAGGAGTCAAAAGGCTCCATTATCCCACCTAATCTTCCAACTAATGTTCCCCACTTGTCTGGCATTATTAAATCTGCCCCATTTACTAAGGCCGATTAGAACAAACTTGTGAACTAATTCTCCTTCAATTCGAACAACTTTGGGGACTGTAAGGAGCCATTTCAATCGACAAACCAAGTAAGAGGGGAGAGGGTTGTGAATAACTATGAAATGGGTAGAGTTGTATGCTGTTCTAGGATTCCAGTTTTAATTTCGTATCTTGTGGCTTAATTTTGAAACTGAAAACTTACGAATTTGTCTTTGACTTCTTCATCAAAGTTGTAGATCTTTTTGTTATCTAAATTATGAGACCTGATTCAATTAATTTGAGTATGTATAGCAAAAGTTATAGCCAAATTACTATTGCATGTTCAAGTGAAAGATTTGTTCCATGTTTTGTGTATATTTTGATATGCTGGGAATTATACATGCATAATCAGCCTTGGATGTCTTCATGAAAGTTGTAGATATATATAAGTTGTGGATCTTTAGAAAGTGGTTTCACATCAAAATAAATTTTGTAACTCAAGTTATGCTCAAATTACTGAAGTATGTGCAAGTTGTAATTCTGAAATCTGAAATCCGAATCTTGTTTTTAAAACTGGGAAGTTTGTGGTGAGAATTAGGGGTTGGTGTCTTCATGGAAATTATAGATATGTGTGTTAGGAATAATTTAGAATTGGTTTCATGTCAAAATCATGTTTGTAACTCCAGATACGTTCTAAATACTAATCTGTGTACATTTTGGAAAACTCATCTTGAGGCAGTATGGTATTTTGTGAATAAGTGGTATTTCTGATTGGAATCTGAAATTGTGTTCTTCATGAAAGTTGTAGATAATTGTATTATTAAGCCATATAAAGTAGAATCATCTAAAAAGGTGTTGATTTACCCATGTTATGACTGTTTTGCTAATGTATGTTGCTGTTGGGAATGCTGAAATTCACTTATAAAGACTATTATGAAAGAAAATGATATTTTCTTTATGGATAAAGATTTATGATTGAATTCTTGAGTGATTATGAGTTATTAGAAATGTTGTTGGGGCATTATGCAGTTTGTATGATGTGGTGGTGAATAATTATGAATAACGAAATTACCTTATATGTACATGAATGCCTTGTGATATTGACACATGTGACTGAAACAGTAAATCCATGATTTTGTGAATTATTATGAGTGTTGTGTCCTTTGAGGACTTGTATTCCAAGAGGTTTTGGAAATATGTATATCATGGTATGTTAATGAGAATTAAAGGCATTCATGCATCATAAGCATTGGACGCATCGTGGGATTTAGGGGTTCCATGATTGCCTACCCTGGTGGGGGGTTACTCTATGATGAGTTAAGCCCTATTTTGTTGTGTGCCATGGAGTGTAGGGATTCATGGTTTATGCAAAGCCCTACTTATGATACTTGTGTACTTCGGTACTTAAGCGCCATGAAGTATAGGGATTCATGGTATATGCTAAAGCCCTAATTGTGCGAGCGCCATGAAGTATAGGGATTCATGGTATATGCTAAAGCCCTAATTGTGTAAGCGCCATGAAGTATAGGGATTCATGGTATATGCTAAAGCCCTAATTGTGTAAGCGCCATGAAGTGTAGGGATTCATGGTATATGCTAAAGCCCTATTTGTGTCTCTATGAGACTTTTACTGCAGTATTCCCACCAAAATCAAATGGATCCAGCATGACATCATTTGACTAATTAAAGATCTATTAAATGGACTTGTTTGGCATATTCATCATATTATTATGAGTTGTTGATTGTGTTTGTGCAATTTTATCTATTTTATACTTATTCTATATTCTGTCTCACTCTTACATTAATTTTTATAGTGAATGACACGCAGAATGCAGAGTGATGCCATGATTGATGCCTATTTGAATTATTACTTGAACTTTGATTTTATGGGTTGTAATAAGTATAACATGTCATGTACCATTATCTTCTAAATCGTTTCCGCTATTTGAATATTTTCTTGAATTTAATTATTCACGACTAGTATGTATGATAATTTTCCGCTGTTATCAACTGTTACATAAACTCTGAATTGAATTTATGAATTTTAAAATGATCTTTCGAAAACGTGAAAAATTTACTTGAAAATTTTAATTAACGTTTGAGGGGCGTTACAATGTTGGTATCAGAGCGTTTTCAAAAATTCAGGACCAATTACTATGACATGTATTGATTCTTGATATACTATGTGAATTGTTTAATTATTTGTTTGATAATATGTTACGTATGTGCTATATGACTTGTGCCTGATTGATAAAATGCAAAGTGAATTGTTGGGTTACTAGCTTGATAATATGATAAACGTGTGTTATATGACTTATTGCTTATTTGATAAATTATAGAATACTTGTAGTTACGTTATAATATTATATATATATATATACGTACGACATATTTTCCCATAGGATTAGCATAATTCAAACCATCAATATAGGATGGCAAGGAACGATAACGACACTATGGCAGCTGCTATCAACCGTCTGGCTGAAGCTATAGAAAGGCAAAATCAACTAAGAATTTTCGAAGAAAATCACCAAGACAGATTGGCACGAGAAGAGATCAACAGACAACTGAAACCTCAATCAATTGCCTACAAAAGGAGAGGATCATTTTATCCAAATCGCTTCAAGGGAAGATCATCATCATCTTCTGAGAGATACAACAATCATATGGATATAAAGTGTTTTAAGTGCAAAGGTAATCACCATGTACGTGATTGCAATAGACGCTTAGAAAATATCACTTGCTATCAATGCAATCAGAAGGGTCACATCAGCCCAAATTGTCCACTGAAACAGCGAATCAATAACAACAATAACACTATGAATAAACAAAGAGATTCGGGTTATCAAGAAGTCTGTAGAGGAAACACTCACACTGTTCAACCTATAAGACAGTATAGGGAGTCAACAGACGAAAGATCACATACAGGAAGAGTCTTTGACATTAGCAGCACAGAGGCAGACCAAGCAGGTGACCTCATGCAAAGTAAGTGTGAGATCAATGATACCATTTTATCTGTGTTGTCTGATTCGGGTGCTACACAGAAGTAAGTTAGACGTTTTCAATTACCCGTAAAGCCTATAATATATGACTTGATTATTTCCATTCCCAACGGTACACAACTTAGGATTACTAAGATGTGTAACGATTATTCTGAGCTCACAGAAGGTAGGAACTTTCTTGTCAATCCTGTTTATCTTTAAAGAATATGGAAGTAATTCTAGGAATGAATTGGTTATCGGTGAATCAAGTTTTAATAGACTGTCATAACGAGACCAAGATAGTCCAAATGTTGGAAACTCCTTATTCTCTCTTCATTTTCTTGGACATACTAAGGCTAGAGATAGCTTGGAGCTTAAGGTGAAATTCTTATACTTTTTTGTTGTTTTTGGTTTTAGGTTTTGGTTTCTATGGTGATAGAAGAATACTTTATAAATGAGTTTAAGAATAGAAATCATTTTTCATGTGAAACCCAAAGGAAGAATATGTCTTAAGTATCTTTGGATAAGTGTGAAATGGTATACGAAGATTTTAAGATTTGAGATGGAAGATAATGGCTGTTAAGGGTGACTGTTTAATTTTAGTGAAACCCTAACTCTAGGATTTGGGAAAAATGAATGATAATGTTATGAAGAGTGATTTTGTGGAAGCCCATGATAATGTGTGTGTAGGTGTTATTAATAACGGAGATTAGTAGTTATTAGAAATGATTATTAAGTTTTGATGAAGAGTATAATAAGTTGAGGATTTTGGTTAAGTTGATGATTCTGATGACTTTTAATACTCTAGGATGATTATATATATGAGGAATCGAATTATTAAAACATTGGTATTGATTATTGGGGGATTAGGAGAAGAGTGTATATGAGTATGTGAGTGATTAGAGGACTTAAATTTAGATTGTTGATGTTTATGATGATGTTAATAATGGTTGCAAGCAATTGATAGTGAATTAAGGTAATAAATACTAGAGTCACTTTGAAGTAGTTAAAATAGTAATAGTTGAATGATTCATATGATGATCTTAAAAACTAAGGACCATAGTATTGTTATTGACGGGTGTGATTAGCTCTTTTAAGATTTAAGGAATCTTGGACTTGGGAAGGGAATTCCCGAAGCCTAACACGAGCATGTAAATTGAAGTTAGACGAGCTAGGATTTGATAAAGAGTATTGGAGGAGGATATTTACGATGGTATATTAATGGCATAAATATGTATATTGTAATAGGATTGTATTCCGGATGATGACACGGAAAGATTTCAGCTTTGAAATTTTGAGGACGAAATTTTTATTAGGGTGGGAGAATTGTAACATCCTGCTTTTAATAATAGCTCTATTTTGTAATTTATGAAGCATGGAAGGCTTGTAAGTGTTAATTAATGAATAAAACACTCTATGGATGGCTTTTAATGCTCCAAAAGTTTCATTTTTGGTATAATTATGGAATTTTAGAGAAATTATTCAAATTCCGAGTAAAAAGGCTCTGATCCGAGTGACAGAGTGAAATTCCGAGTGAAGGATTACCAATTCCGACTGAAGGTTACAAAATCCGAGTGAAGCTATGGTATTTTCCGAGTGAGAATAGGCAAAGATACCGAGTGGAAGTTTGAGTGAGTGATGGTCAGTGTTGTATTAAGTTTACTGAGTGATAGATTGATTAAGGTGACTCGGTTTGGAGGTAGATCACCGAGTGATGACTGACCTGATGTTGAGTCGGTTTTGGCAATGAAAAACTGAGCGATTGGAGTCGGTTTCAGGAGATTTACCGAGGGGACTCAGTTTTCCTTTTTCTTCACACGACTGGTAGAGTTCCAGTCGGACTAGAACTTGACCGAGTGAAAGGATGAAGGAAGAGGAGTCAGCTGAGTGAGATCGGAAGGAACACTTCTGATCCGTTCTGACCTCTAAAGTTAGGATGATTTCAAGACTTCAAAGAAGAAGATCGGATGTCAACTAATGCCACATTACATCGGATGACCGATGTATGGAGGACAGCTTATGTGAAGCAGACCGGATCAACGTTTTACTGAATGAGCTATGAGTCGCATGACCATGAGACCGGATCAATGCTTTGTTATTAATGAACACCGGTTAGTTTCAAGGAAGGTTCATCCTTAGAACTGATGTTCACACCGGATAAATTGTACCGGTATTAAAGACCGGATTTAATCCGTCCAGAGAACAGAAGACTATAGAATAGGAAGGGTACAGTTTTCCTACAAAACTGGGGTCTCATGCCTTGGCGGAGTAATAAGCTTAGGCGGAGTCACACGTTTTGACGGAGTAATAAGCCTAGACGGGGTCTCATGCCTTGGCGGAGTAATAAATTTAGGCGGGGTCACACGTTTTGGCGGAGTAATAAGCATTGACGAGGTCAAATGCCTTGGCGGAGTAACGTGAACGTCTTTAGGGCATGGACATTTCTTAAGATACACTCAACACCGCCCTTCACACAACACCGCCCTTCACACTCAATACCACCCTCACGCCATACCGACCTCTATAAATCCTTCAACAGTAAACACCTTTTTATTTCCACTTCAGCTAGTGATCAGCCCACTTAATCACATGAATCCAAAAATGAGTGGCACAACGAACCAATCACAGGGGAAAGTTGCATCCATTATAATACCTTTGTATATTTTATTCCAACCAATGAAAAACTGACTGTGAAAGGAGTCAAAAGGCTCCATTATCCCACCTAATCTTCCAACTAATGTTCCCCACTTGTCTGGCATTATTAAATCTGCCCCATTTACTAAGGCCGATTAGAACAAACTTGTGAACTAATTCTCCTTCAATTCGAACAACTTTGGGGACTGTAAGGAGCCATTTCAATCGACAAACCAAGTAAGAGGAGAGAGGGTTGTGAATAACTATGAAATGGGTAGAGTTGTATGCTGTTCTAGGATTCCAGTTTTAATTTCGTATCTTGTGGCTTAATTTTGAAACTGAAAACTTACGAATTTGTCTTTGACTTCTGCATGAAAGTTGTAGATCTTTTTCTTATCTAAATTATGAGACCTGATTCGATTAATTTAAGTATGTATAGCAAAAGTTATAGCCAAATTACTACTGCATGTTCGAGTGAAAGATTTGTTCCATGTTTTGTGTATATTTTGATATGCTGGGAATTATACATGCATAATCAGCCTTGGATGTCTTCATGAAAGTTGTAGATATATATGTTGTGGATATTTAGAAAGTGGTTTCACATTAAAATAATTTTTGTAGCTCAAGTTATGCTCATAAAACTGAAGTATGTACAAGCTGTAAATCTGTGAACTTGAAATCTGTAAATTATTTTTAAAACTGGGAATTTTGTGGTGAGAATTAGTGATCAGTGTCTTCATGAAAGTTGTAAATGTTTTTGTTATGTGAATTTTGAGACCTGAACCGATTGATTTGAGTATGTGTAGCAAAAGTTATAGCCAAAATACTACTGTATGTCCGAGTGAAGGATTTGTTTCATGTTTAGTGTATATTTTGATATGCTGGGAATTATACATGCATAATCAGCCTTGGATGTCTTCATGAAAGTTGTAGATATTTAAGTTGTGGATCTTTAGAAAGTGGTTTCACATCAAAATAATTTTTGTAACTCAAGTTATGCTCAAATTACTGAAGTATGTGCAAGCTGTAATTCTGAAATCTGAAATCCGAATCTTGTTTTTAAAACTGGGAAGTTTGTGGTGAGAATTAGGGGTTGGTGTCTTCATGGAAATTATAGATATGTGTGTTAGGAATAATTTAGAATTGGTTTCATGTCAAAATCATGTTTGTAACTCCAGATACGTTCTAAATACTAATCTGTGTACATTTTGGAAAACTCATCTTGAGGCAGTATGGTATTTTGTGAATAAGTGGTATTTCTGATTGAAATCTGAAATTGTGTTCTTCATGAAAGTTGTAGATAATTGTATTATTAAGCCATAGAAAGTAGAATCATCTAAAAAGGTGTTGATTTACCCATGTTATGACTGTTTTGCTAATGTATATTGCTGTTGGGAATGCTGAAATTCACTTATAAAGACTATTATGAAAGAAAATGATATTTTCTTTATGGATAAAGATTTATGATTGAATTCTTGAGTGATTATGAGTTATTAGAAATGTTGTTGGGGCATTATGCAGTTTGTATGATGTGGTGGTGAATAATTATGAATAACGAAATTACCTTATATGTACATGAATGCCTTGTGATATTGACACATGTGACTGAAATAGTAAATCCATGATTTTATGAATTATTATGAGTGTTGTGTCCTTTGAGGACTTGTATTCCAAGAGGTTTTGGAAATATGTATATCATGGTATGTTAATGAGAATTAAAGGCATTCATGCATCATAAGCATTGGACGTATTGTGGGATTTAGGGGTTCCATGATTGCCTACCCTGGTGGGGGGTTACTCTATGATGAGTTAAGCCCTATTTTGTTGTGTGCCATGGAGTGTAGGGATTCATGGTTTATGCAAAGCCCTACTTATGATACTTGTGTACTTCGGTACTTAAGCGCCATGAAGTATAGGGATTCATGGTATATGCTAAAGCCCTAATTGTGTGAGCGCCATGAAGTATAGGGATTCATGGTATATGCTAAAGCCCTAATTGTGTAAGCGCCATGAAGTATAGGGATTCATGGTATATGCTAAAGCCCTAATTGTGTAAGCGCCATGAAGTGTAGGGATTCATGGTATATGCTAAAGCCCTATTTGTGTCTCTATGAGACTTTTACTGTAGTATTCCCACCAAAATCAAATGGATCCAGCATGACATCATTTGACTAATTAAAGATCTATTAAATGGACTTGTTTGGCATATTCATCATATCATTATGAGTTGTTGATTGTGTTTGTGCAATTTTATCTATTTTATACTTATTCTATATTATGTCTCACTCTTACATTAATTTTTACAGTGAATGACACGCAGAATGCAGAGTGATGCCATGATTGATGCCTATTTGAATTATTACTTGAACTTTGATTTTATGGGTTGTAATAAGTATAACATGTCATGTACCATTATCTTCTAAATCGTTTCCGCTATTTGAATATTTTCTTGAATTTAATTATTCACGACTAGTATGTATGATAATTTTCCGCTGTTATCAACTGTTACATAAACTCTGAATTGAATTTATGAATTTTAAAATGATCTTTCGAAAACGCGAAAAATTTACTTGAAAATTTTAATTAACGTTTGGGGGCGTTACATACACCCTTCATGGCACCCCGCAAGGTGATTCACTTCACAATAATTATCACAATACCATCATCACTCGGGGATACACCCCTCATGGTACCCCGCAAGGTGATATATTCAACAATAAATCAACAACAATAGGACAACGTCCTCTTCACTCCGGGATATACCCTTCGTGGCACCCCGCAAGGTGTTATATTCAACAATAAATCAAGAACAATAGGACAACGTCCTCTTCACTCCGGGATATACCCTTCGTGGCACCCCGCAAGGTGATATATTCAACAATAATGCATATTAATGCCATGCTATGCCATGAATGTAACAATGCAATAATGCATGTGCCCAATAACCTCAAGGATAGCTCACCCTCTCAATTAGGGTATATTTTGATTTGGCATTTCAATAATCATACATAATCATTTATAAAGCCCTTCAAGGCACATCATTCATATAATTGGCATCTCATCGGCCATAAACATCATTCATAACAATCTACACATGGATGTCGAAGGCATAGCAATTAATCATAATATCAATCCACACATGTAACAACAAGGTGTTTTCAGAACATATATATATATATATATATATATATATATATATATATAGCAATCATCATTGCTTCACACACATTCAAGTCAAGTACTTGTATCAACCACAACGGTGTCATAATATTTCTCATTATTCATCAATGCCATTATACATTCATTTAGTGGTTTTCAACCCATCATAATTGTCATCTCCGATTTATTCAGTTATTAACATACACCTTGCTATTCAATCATTCCCATGAAAGGTTCATAATCACACAAGGCAAAGGAAGAAGGCCCAATGCCATCAGAACCGAGAAAGAAGGGTCAATATAATCAAAACCGAGAGAAAAGAAGGGAAACAAATACTAACAGTGTTCCCTCGCTCAAGCGAGGCACACATTCGCTTGAGCGAGACAGCCCATCTCGCTTGAGCGCCTCAGCTCGCTCGGGTGAAATCAAGCCAGTATCTAATTTCCAGGTTGCTCGCTTGGGCGAAGCACTACACACCCAGCCACTCGCTCGGGTGAAATTACTCCAGTAACCATTTCCACACTCGCTCGCTTGAGCGAGGAATCCATTCGCTTAAGCGGAATCCGATCAGAGGTCGTCCTTCCCAACTCTCGGTTTTTCACTCAGGGAAGTTATTCCAGAACCAATTCCTCTCATTTGGTCTCTCACTCGACAATTTACATTAAAACCAACTCATTTGGCTTGGTTTTCTACTCGGCAAAATCAATCAAAGCCGACTCGTCTCTCACTTGGCATTTCACTCGGCAATTGTTCCAAATCCGAGTCATCTCTCAATCAGTCTTTCACTCGGTAATTTCATTCCAAATCCGAGTCAACTCTTAACCAGCCTTTCACTCGGCAATTGCATTCCATATTCGACTCATCACCTGATCGGTCATTCACTCGGTAATTACTCTAAAACTGACCCATCACTCGATTGATCCTCACTCAGTTAAATCATTCCAGACTGACCCCACACTCGCTCGATCTTCCACTCGGCTAGACAACTCCAAGACCGACCATCACTCGATCGGTTTTCCACTCGGTAAACTTATTACAAAGCCGACTCCCTTTCTTTTTCACACGAGTGAAGTTATTCCAGAATACTTCTGGACAAACACACCATGTATCCCCAATCGGTGCCATCCCCACTCGGAATTACACACACAGAGGGACTCCACTCGGAATGAGTTACTTTGAACTCGGGAATTTCCACTCGGAACACCACTACCCAGGGTATCATATTGGGAGACCTCTCAATCGGGATTATCCACTTCCACATTCGGAAGGTCCCGTCTCGGATATAGTTCACTCAGAATTTCACTCGGAAATTCACTACATCATAGAATTATTTTCTAAGGTTCCCACTCAAGTGAATTTCGTCCAGAAACCCACTTACTCACCATACACTTGTCACACCCAGTCAAAAACCCAACCATACCAGTCACTCACTTGAGTGGGCACCATCCCAGTATCAGACTTCCCACTTTCGCTCAAGCCACCCACACACGCTTGGGCGAAAAAGGTCCAGTGACAATTCCTCTCTAGCTCGCTTGAGCGGAAACCTCACCGCCTGGGTGAAATTGGTCCAGAGACCATTATACCAATACAGGGGATCCTCGCCTGAGCGAGATCCCTTCTCGCTTGAGCGAGACTATCAGTACTTAGTCAGAAAATGAAATTTCTCACAGTTTAACACATGAAATCACATCCAAGACCAATATACTCACTTCCGACACGTTATATATATAACAGGTGAGGCATATACAACTTATTCTAAGCATTCTTACTCGAAAATCTTAATTATAAGCCAAATTTGGACTTATCCAACATTTCATACACATCATAACAGTCATACACAACCTGTTCACACATTCATACTTATAAATCTTCATTCCCAACTTATTAATAATGTAAGATTCGAATTCGTCATCAACAGATATACAAATATTCATACATTGCCACAACAATTTCACATATATCACATCATTCCCAATCATCATTAACTTGCCATTCATAGCACCTCAATGAATACATGACAAGGCAAGCATGAGTGTCCATCACATACATCAATCACTATTGATTTACTCATGCAATTTGAATGTTAACTCCTCTCCTACCTCGAGGGAAGAGCCAAACTCCGAACGCACGCTCCGAAAGCTCCGCCACATAATCCTGGAATACAATCTACATACCATACATATGCATACACATAATCAATAACCATCATAACTCTAAAAATTTGCTAGCTTATCATAAAGCTCAACTTCAAGTCCTAGACTTGCTAAACACCCAGTTATGCAATTGTGTTAGGCTTCGGGAATTCCTTTCCCAAAGCCAAGATCCTCTAGATCTTAAACGTCAACTATACCCAATAACATCATCATCTCATCCATTACATAATGTAGCCTCAAATCACTTCAATCCTTCAAACATCATTATTATCACTCAATATTCAACTTAGTTCTCATATCCATCAATAACCATAATTAATTAATCACATTTAAATGGCACACCACAAATGATCTAGAACCTCATCAATTACAATATATCCATTTTCCCCAATTTCTAAGGGCTAGGGTTTTCATCAAAACCCAACAACATCATAAATACTCATTTATTTTCCACTCATCCAAGTATTAACTCCATGCACCTATAATAACCCACCATTAATGCCATAATGACAACACCCCACCTTAGGGTTTCCTCAATTAAAGCTTCTCCCAACAACCCATATAAAATGAACATTCTCCCAAATACCAAGAACCAAAATCTAAGGCATAAACTCATGAAGAATGGTGAGGAACTTACCTCACCCAAGAGCCAACATTGAGCTTTCAATGGAGGGAGAGAGAGAACACGAAAATGGAGGAGAAGAGGGGAGAGGAATTCCAACCACAAGCTTCTCCTTCAAGCTCCCATGAAAACAAAAATGGTGGAGGAGAAGAAGGCTCCACATGGCTTCGGTTTCTCGAAGAAAAGGGTGGAGAGGAAAGAAGAAAAAGAGATGAGGAAAAGAGAATAAGGAGAAGGAGAAGAAGTAGCGTGAAGCATAAGAGGGGAAGAAGGGTTTATGTTTTAATATCTTTGCTTCACATTAAAATTTCACCATTTTATAATAAACAGGCTCACAGTTCGGGCTCAATACATTATCCAAAAATTATTCCGAATATAGATTCGGATCCCCAATAATATTCTTAATAGCCCTGACCAACGGCATCTCAATCGGAGATACTTGGTCCGACACCCACATTCTAATCGGGCATAAATTTATCTCACATATGCTCAATAAATTACAAATATCCCAATAAATCCAAATTTAATCATTCCAATATTTTTGGGACACAAATCCACTCATATACAATTATTTATTACTTATTCTCACCAATTATTCATTTTTATAAAATTCGGGGTGTTACAACTTTCTCGTCGAACGGATTACTTCTTTCCAAAAATAACACTTTTTAAATTGGTGATCCTTTAACGGGCAAGCAGTCCTCTCCTTTTGTGTGCTTTTACTTAAGTTTTGGGGGTCCTGGGTTACAGATTTTTCCAAATCGTCAAAAAAAATCAAAAAGTTCAAAAGAATCAAAAAATAAAAATATCAAAAATATATATAAAAAAATAAAAGAAAACATTGACGATGATTGGAATACCTGTAACCCACATTACTCTTAGTTTTGTCATAAGTTTCTTTAGTTGTTATTTCCCCGGGTATAAAAATATTTTCAAAGTAAGTTACAAGGGGAGTAACGACTCATGAAACATGTCAAATTCCAATGACTGATTTTCTCTCTCCTTTTGTTATTGAAGGAAGCTATTCGGAGCTTGGTAAGTACCTTTAAGAAAAAACATGGAAATTAACATGGGATCAGATGGTTATGGTACAAAAGTAGTCGAGTTGAGGAAGTTGTTGCATATCAAGGCAAGGAAAATAGATACTGCTAGTCTACAAGCTTTGGGAAAGAAAATGAATTTGACTCAAAAGATGACATTCTCAAGAAAGTATGGGAAGATTTTGAAATTACTCGAAGTAGAAGTAGAAGTCGAAGCAATCACTGCTTTGGCTCAGTTCTATGACCCGCCTCTCTGGTGTTTCATATTCCAGGATTTTCAGTTAGCTCCATCGGTAGAAGAATTTGAACAAATTCTGGGGTTGCCCTTGGGAGGACAAAGGCCTTATCGTCCTCTAAAGCATCATGCAAATATCTTTTCCATCACCAGTATCATGAAGATTGATCCACAAGTGTTAAGAAAGGCACAGCTAGAGAGAAATCAGACCCCGGGATTCGCCCAAGAATATTTTGAGAAGCATATGCATATTTTGGCCGATAGAGAAGAGTGGGAAGCCTTCATAGATGCCTTAGCAGTCACGATTTACGATGTGGTTTTGTTCCCCAACATTGATAACTACACTGACTATGATGCCATTAATGTCTTCCTTGCCCGCAAGCTCTGACTAAAGAACCCTGTTACTGCTATTTTGGCAAATATCTACTGCACTATGGACTTTTACCATACCCAAGGTGGAAAGAGGATCCTTCATTGTCAACCTGCATTATATGTGTGGCTCACATCCCATGTTTTCAAACTAATAAATAAAGTCGAATGCCCTATTTCTAACTTAAAGTTATGGCAACTGGGAACAAAAACTGGACGTGAGTGGGCCAATCATTTAGTTGGGCTCACTGCTGAGAAAGTAAGATGGTACCCCGAATGGCTAAAAGTTGAGGCGATCATTTATCATTATGGAAGCTACCCAAATGTTCCTCTCATGGGTACCCAGGGGTGCATTAATTACAATCCTATCATAACTAAGCGCCATCTAGCTTATCCTATGTTGAGTCCGCCTGAAGAAAGATCATTGACCCCTTTTATCTTCTACTATTCTTGATGTAGGAACTTCTTCTAACCTCTTGAAGAAGGGTGGATCTAGGGCACTCTTCCTCTTCTAGCCTCTTCAAACATTAACCAATCTTCTTGCTTATAGGAAAACCGAAATGAAACAGAGGTAAAAGACTCAACACGATTCAGATTTGGAGATGGAAAAAAAGGAAGGAGAAGGTGGAGATGGAAGGGAGAAAGGAGGAGGATGGAGGATGGAGGATGGAAAGGAGGAAAGGAAGGGGAGGCCACTCCAAGGGGTCATAACTCCCTTAGAACTCGCCACCAAGAGGGAGGAAATCCACTTGGATGAGAGCTTGCTAGAGGTCACTCTAACCTAGAGAGAAGGGAGAGCTTCTTTCACTAAAAACTCACTTAGAAGTGTGTAATTCTCAAAATGGTATTCAAGTGTATCAAATTACAAAAGGAGAGCACCTTATATAGTGCCACAAGGAATTCGGGCAAGGGACTTCCTCATGGGCCTCTCTATGATGCCTAGGCCCAATAATGCAAATGGAAAAGAGTATGGCTTATACATGGCCCAAAGTGAGTGTACATGGCCTAAAAGTGGCCCTATTGACCTTGCAAGGCCCAAATAAACCCTATAAGGCTAGAGAATCTAACTAAGAAGTATATTCATGTAAAGTATGAATAGATCCTTAAGGATTCTTCATTGGGCTAGGGCCCACTCAAAGATAGGAATGAAGATAAGGCCCGATGGATGCTCTCTTTGGCCTTTTTTGGTCTTGGCCCTTGTGAAAGGACCTTTGTATGCTTCAAGTCCCTTCTCTAGGATGGTGTGAGGGTCCTCCCTTATTGTGTCCTCATTATGCTCCCACTCTTCGAAAGGATTTATCCTCCAATCTAAGGCATCATGCTCTTCATCTAGATCAAAGGGAGACAAATCTGAAATATTGAAGGAAGCACTCACTCCATAGTCGCCTGGAAAATCAAGGACATAAGCATTATTATTCATTTTCTTAATAATTTGGAAAGACCCATCACCTCTAGGGTCGAGTTTGGATTTTCATAAGTTTAGAAATCTCTCCTTTCAAAGGTGTAACCAAACCTAATCTCCAACCTCAAAGGTGATATCCTTTCACTTCTTATTGGCACAATGAGCATAGTGTTCATTCTTAGTTTGAATTTGGTTTTCAACCTTCTCATGAAAAGCTTTGATAAAGTTAGCCTTTGCCTCTCTATCCAAATGAAGGATAGAATCAGAAACCTCAATAGGCAAAAGGTCCAAAGGAGTGAGAGGGTTAAAACCATAAACAACCTCAAATAGACTATGCTTGGTTATGGAGTGTTGTACCCTATTATATGCAAACTCAATGTGGGGTAAACACTCATCCTAATATTTAACATTTTTAAGCACTAAGACCCTAAGAAGTTGAAAAGGGTTCTGTTCACTACCTCTGTTTGTCCATCCATTTGAGGATAACAAGTGGTGAAAAAGAGAAGCTTCGTTCCTAGCCTTGACCAAAGAGTTTTCCAAAAATGGCTTAGGAATTTGGTGTCCCTATCAGAAATTATGGTTTTAGGAACACCATGAAGTCTTACAATCTCGTTGAAAAAGAGTTTAGCAATATGACTAACATCATCTACCTTGTGACAAGGGATGAAGTGAGCCATCTTACTAAACCTATCCACAACCACAAAGATAGAATCCATTCCCCTTTGGGTCTTAGGCAATCCCAACACAAAATCCATAGAAATATCAATCCAAGGTGTAGTGGGTGTTGGTAAAGGGGTATATAAACCACTAGGCGAAAGTTTTTATTTGGCTTTTCTACACACAATACACCTAGCACATTGTTTTTAAACATCTTTTTCATTTTTGGCCAATAGAAGTGTTCACGTAATATAGATAAGGTTTTATCTCTTCCAAAATGGCCCATTAAGCCTCCCTCATGGCTTTCCTAAGCAAAAGATCTCTTAAAGAACTTCTAGGAATGTAAAGTCTATTGGCTTTGAAAAGATAGCCATCTAAAATGTAGAAGCCTTTATTAGATAAAGAAGTGTAAGATGAGTTAAAAATGTTAGAAAAATCAAGGTCATTTGGATACAAAGACCGAATTCCATCAAGTCCAATAACTTTGGCTCCTAGAGAGGTTAGTAAAGAATGCCTCCTAGATAAAGCATCAGCCACAATATTGGATTTTCCATTTTTATACTTGATGACATAGGGAAATTGTTCCAAATACTCAACCCACTTAGCATGCCTCTTATTTAGCTTATGTTGCCCTTTAATGAATTTGAGGGATTGATGATCACTATGTATGACAAACTCTTTGGGAATCAAGTAGTGTTCCTAAGTTTGTAGGGCTCTAATTAAGGCATAAAATTCTATAACATATATGGGATAATTGATGGCTGCCCCATTAAACTTTTCACTAAAGAAAGCAATGGGGTGACCTTCTTGTAAAAGCATAACTCCTATACCCACATTAGATGCATCACACTCAAGCTCAAATCTTTTGGAAAAAATTAGAAGTGATAAAATTAGAGCATGAGTGAGGCACTCTTTGAGATCTAGGAAAGCTTTTTCTTGCCTTGGCCCCCAAATAAAAGGAACATTCTTTTTCACCAATTCATTCAAAGGGGAGACTAAGGTAGAAAAATCTTTCACAAATCTCTGATAAAAACTAGCAAGACCATGGAAACTTCTTATGTCACTCACATTTTTTGGTGTGGTCCAATCTTGGATGGCCTTCACCTTGGAGTGATCTACCTCTACGCATTTTGAACTAACTATAAATCCAAGAAAGAAAATGCTATCCATGCCAAAAGAACAATTTTCAAGGTTTGCATAAAGATTATTTGTTCTTAGGGCAAGCATAACTTGTCTAAGATGGCTTAGATGAGAGGTCATGGTCTTTGAATAGATTAAAATGTCATCGAAATAGACCACAACAAAATTCCCAATGAAATCCCTTAAAACATGATTCATAAGTCTCATGAATGTGCTTGGTGCGTTAGTCAAACCAAAAGGCATAACTAACCACTCATATAATCCAAGTTTGGTTTTAAAAACGGCTTTCCATTCATCTCATTCTTTGATCCTTATTTGGTGATAGCCACTTTTAAGATCAATCTTGGAAAATATTGTAGAACCACTAAGCTCATCAAACATATCATCAAGTCTAGGTATAGGATGCCTATACTTGATGGTGATGTTATTGATGGCCCTACAATCGGTGCACATTCTCCATGAACCATCCTTTTTGGGAACAAGTAAAACAGGTAAAGCACATGGGCTTAAACTTTCTCTAATCCAACCCTTAGAAAGTAGTTCATTCACTTGATTTTCAATTTCAAGGCTTTCCTTAGGATTACATCTATATGCAGGCCTATTAGGTAAACTAGCACCAAGAATTAAATCAATTTGATGTTCAATGCCCCTAATAGGAGGTAAGCCTTTTAGGATGTCTTTTAGAAAGAGGTCTTTAAATTCATTTAAAATATTTTGAATCCCTTTGGGCAAAGGAGGAGGAAGGTTTTCCATTGAGCACAAGGAAGTGCTAGGGATGTCTTTTGCATACATGATCAAGCATTGTTTATGTGAAAGCATAGCATGTTTTACATCATATTTGGTGGCCAAAAGGTTGGCACTAGAGTCATCACAGACAATAACTCCTTTTCCTTTATCTTCCTTTTTATGTTTCTTAATTTTTCCTAGATGATTTGAAGAAGATCCTAGCTCTCTATCTTTTTTAAGCTTCATTTGTAGTTGATCTTTAGCTACTTGTTGTAGAGTTAGGGGGGTAAAACTATCTTTTTACCATCTAGTTTGAAAGTGGGGGTGTTAGTGAACCCCTCATTGATAACCTTTCTATCAAACTGCCAAGGTCGTCCTAGCAATATATGAGTTGCCTCCATAGGTACTACATCACAATTAACTACATCTTTATATGTGCCTATGGTGAAATTTATTAAGACTTGCTTATTAACTAACATCTCTCCCTTTTCATTAAGCCATTGTAACTTATAAGGTCTAGGGTGATCTATTAGTTCTAAGCTCATCTTATGCACTAGTCTTTGACTTACCACATTGGTACAACTCCCACTATCCATAATGAGAGAACATAATTTGTTATTTATGTAACATCTTGTATAAAAGATGTTCTCTCTTTGTGTAGTATCATCTAGCTTAACATGACTACCAAGTAATCTTCTAATCATGTAAAGCTCACCATCATCCCCTAAAATATGCTCACTATCATATGAATCACTACTTGAGTCATCACTTGAATTGTGAGAATCAAAATTAGACTCTGATTGACTTGAGTAGGTTCCATTATTTTCAAAACCATAGTTCTATTTGTTGGACAGTCAGAAGCAATATGACCTCTACCAAGGCATTTAAAACATTTAATGGTAGATGATCTAGAGGATTGAGGTTTAGATGTGGATTCATGCTTTTCTCTTTGATTCCTAAAAACTTTTCCATTTTTATGTAACTCACTTTGAGGTTTGGAAGATGAAGTGCCCACTTCCCTCTCCCCAGGGTTTCTATCAAACTTACCCCTATTATCTTATCCTACCCATTTAGGTTTATAGGCTCTATTCTCCCCACTAAAGGCTTCTCTTTCTTTGAATTGGCTCTCTACCTTAGTGCATTGGTGAAGTAGTTCTTTAATGTCTACATGTGGAAGGAGTTTTACTCTATTATTAATGTTCCTATTAAGGCCATGCAAGAACCTATGCATTAGGGTTTCCTCATCTTTTTCTAGGTTTGCCCTAATCATAGCTATCTCTAAAGATTTGTAGTAGTCTTCTACACTCTTTGACCCTTAGGTGAGTCTATTTAGCTTTTCTAATAGCTCCTCTCTATAGTAATTAAGAACATAACATTTTCTTAAAAGAGCTTTTAAATCCAACCAATCATCTATTGGTGGAAAATTATCTTTCTTTCTCTCCTTACACACTTGAGACCACTATGCTAAGGCATAGTTTTGGAATGAGAGGGTGGCGATCCTAACCTTCTTTTCATCTTTTATTTGATGTGAGTTAAAGATTTGTTCTACTCTCATTTCCCATTCTAGATAAGCCTCTATGTCACTCTTGCCATAAAATGGGGGAATTTCTAATTTGACTTCTCTAAAGCCTATATCTTCTCTTTTATGCACATGGTGTCTTCTTTGCCTAGGCTCCTCTTCACTATCACTATTATTATGCCTATGATTTCTTTGATTTCTATGTCTAGTTCTAGGGTTTTCATTATGCTCAAGATTTGTTAACCTAGCATTTATGTTATTCAAGCTATCCATTATGTTATGAAGCATAGTTTTATTCTCCCTATCACTAGAAGACATCTTTTAAGGTTGTCAAAGAAATTCAAGACACAAACAAAGGATATGTATACAAGATAGTCGAGGAGGATGAATGCAAAAGAAGTGAAAGAAAACACACAACAATCCGAGAATATGAATACTTGGTTTCTATCCTAAGGGAAAACAAGATCCTAGGTTGTTCTTTTACTATGTTAATCCTATGTTGCTTATGTAAGTCCTAGGTTAGTTTTAACCTAAGTTGATTATGATTATTCTAGGTTGTTTCTAATAATTAACTAACCCTAGACAAGCCTAACCAAATTCGATTCACCAAGTAGTTAACCTAACAAAATTAATTCATTTAACTAACCAACACCTAACAAACCCTAACTAGAAGTAGTTATTTAGTTATGGAAGTTGTAACTAAGTCTAACAACCCTAACCAATCAACTAATTTGGTTATGATCTAGTTAAGACCTAAACAAATTTCAGTTATGATTAGTTGAAGTAACTAGAATTAGTTCCAACCACTAACTAATTAACCTAATTAGTTAAGACAAGCACTAACTAACAACTATTAGTTATAACCAACAACTAACTAACTAAAAAAAATAACAACCAAATGCAAATGCTCTAGCTCTAGCTGAAATTACCAAAAAATAAATAAAAGTTAATAGTGTCCAAAGTCCAATGTCCAAAGGTTTGTCCAAAATACAAGACAAAATCCAAATACACAAGACCTAAGAATTTGAAAATTTGCCTAGGTTTTACAAGTTACAAGGCTTTGCTTCCTTTACAACTTTCTTCAAGCTCTTCCTTGATGTGTAAGCTCCACCTCACCTAGCAAAACAAGACAAATCAAAACACTCCAAATGAAATTGTTAATGAATTCAAGCAAAAAAAAAAATGAAACCTCACAAGTGTATCTCTCAATTGTCTCCTTACAACTCTTACCCTTTCTTTTGGTGTCAAGTTCACCCAAGCAATTTACACTCTCACCTCAAGTGTTCCAATATGCTACCCTTAAGGTTTTAAGAAGGGAATTATCAAGAGTTTGAAAGAAAGAAAACTTCAAAGACAAAACTTGAGAAGGAAAAAAAATGACAAACTAAAAATGCTTAAGAAGAAAAGGGTACTCAAAGTGGAAGATGTTTTTAGATTTTTGAATGACAAGATTTAAAGTAATAAATGTTCAAAGAATAAAGGCTACTCTATGAATAGGAATTTTGAAATTCAAGACAAAACTAGACAAACAAGAAATTAAAAATACAACAACAAAAGGAAAGGACAAACTAAACCTAGAGACTCTAAAGTTGCAATCACAATTAAGCAAGTAAGGTTCAAATGAAACTAGATGGAGACTTAGGCAAACAATTCAATTCAAGTACAAGGGAATTTCGAAATTGCTTTTGAATCTTGGTGTCTTACTTCACACTTTTTCTTAATGAGGCTTCTTTTTCTTTTTCTTTTTCAACACCCTTTTCAATTTTAGGAGTATAGGGCTTTTGTTTTCTTTTTCTCTTTTGAAGACTTTTTTTTTCTTTTCAATGCCTCTTGTATTTTTCAATGTATGACACCACTTAAAGAAATCCCTAAAACCGAAATGATACTTTGCCCAAAACAAGTTCAAATGTCTCTTTTTGCTTAAAGTAAACACTTACAACCTTCTTCCAAAAGGAGTGGAAGGACTTTGTTCAATTCTTTTTGACAAAATTTTCTTTGATGCAACAATATGAAAACCAAATATGTGATGAGGTCCTAAGGTGCATTCACAAACAAAAATTAACCTAGAAAGAAACTAACAGTGAAAACTAACAATCCTAAAAATGAGATGACTTTTGGAGGATCTTAAAGTAAGACCTCCTAACAAGATAAGAATGGAACCTTGGGAGATTAGTCAAGATACTTGAACTAACTCCTAACCACATGGTTACGCACTTGCTATTAAGTAGAAAACAACACAAAACCTAGAACACTAGACAAGGTTCCACATGGCACACAACAACTAACTCCTATTTGACTCTAACTACTAACTAACAATTGAACAAACTTCTAACAACTAAGCAACAAACTATAACCGAAATACCTAAGTGCCAATTCTGAATTTTAACAACACAAAACAACAAGAAACTGAAACTCAAACAACAATATGCAAGAAATTGAAGAAATGGAAATAACTAACACAAAAGCTCAAAAGAACATCAACTTTTTATGACTTTTCTACTTTAACATGGCAACAATAAAGCAAGCAAGTGGTATGAACATAAAATTCCAGCTAGCAAAACAAAGCTAAAACCAAAACATAAAGGAGGAACAAGAGTAGAAAAGAACCTCCCAAGCTCAAGTGATACCAAATGATGTAGGAACTTCTTCTAACCTCTTGAAGAATGGTGGATCTAAGGCACTCTTCCTCTTCTAGCCTCTTCAAACATTGACCAATCTTCTTGCTTGTGGGAAAACCATAATGAAACAAAGGGAAAAGACTCAACACTATTCAGATTTGGAGATGGATAAAAAGGAAGGAGAAGGTGGAGATGGAAGGGAGAAAGGAGGAGGATGGAGGATGAAAAGGAGGAAAGGAAGGGGAGGCCACTCCAAGGGGAGATAATTCCCTTAGAACTCACCACCAAGAGGGAGGAAATCCCCTTAGATGAGAGCTTGCTAGAGGTCACTCTAACCTAGAGAGAAGGGAGAGCTTCTCTCACTAAAAACTCACTTAGAAGTGTGTAATTCTCAAAATGGAATTCAAGTGTATCAAATTACAAAAGGAGAGCACCTTATATAGTGCCACAAGGAATTCGGGCAAGGGACTTCCTCATGGGCCTCTCAATGATGCCTAGGCCCAATAATGCAAATGGAAAAGAGTATGGCCTATACATGGCCCAAAGTGAGTGTACATGGCCCAAAAGTGGCCCTATTGACCTTGTAAGGCCCAACTAAACCCTATAAGCCTAGAGAATCTAACTAGGAAGTATATTACAAGTAAAGTATGAATAGATCCTTAAGGATTTTTCATTGGGCTTAGGCCCACTCAAAGATAGGAATGAAGATAAGGTCCGATGGATGCTCTCTTTGGCCTTTTTGGTCTTGGCCCTTGTGAGAGGACCTTTGTATGCTTCAAGTCCCTTCTCTAGGATGGTGTGAGGGTCCTCCCTTATTGTGTCCTCATTAATTCCCAAGGAGATTACACTTTAGTAATTCGGGGCATAGAAGGAGCATGGAAAAAAGTTCATAAGAAATGGAAAGAGTTGGGTGTCAGAAGTCACGCCGTGAGTGAAGAATACTACCAATGGGTCCTTAACAAAGTCTCTATTGTCAAGTTACCATTCAAGAGTCCTTGCTATCTCCCAACAAGCACACATACTCTCACACCCGCCTTTGAGGATGAGGAGACCAAAGCAATGAAGGCTAAGATCGAGGAGTTAACAGCCAAAAACAAGAAGTTGGAGGTTGAATTGCTAAAATCTCAACAGGATTGTGCCGTTCACAAGAGAGAAAGTCAAGAAAATAAGCAAGCTATTAAGAATTTTGGTAAAAAGCAAAAGGCCGAAAAAGAACACCTGAGAAAAAAAGATCAGTGCCTTCGAGCAGCTAACTCACAGCTAAGGTAGAAAAATAGACAGAGGGATGCCATGTTGGAAGACAAGCGACTTTTGAAAAAGATGTTGGTCAAAGCCAAGGAAGATGAACAGGATGCCTTAATACAAAAGGAACTTCTGTAGTTGCAAATCAATAGAATAGACCAGCAACTAAATGATACAATAGAAGCTTACCAGCAAGAGGTTAACAGCGAGCCTCAACACACAGCAAAAATTGAACAAAGGCGTCATGAGGCAATGCAAAACATGAGAACCGAAGTGGCACGACAGGATGAGATCATCCATTCATGGATGCTACGCTTCGCCAATCTGGTATATCTGGCCAATGGTGAAACAACCTGACTTAAATAAAATAAATTCAAGACTAGGGGAAACTTTTTGTGCATTCAGACCCTGAGTCGGGACAAAATAAAAGCACCCCGAAGTTAAGAGAAGCAGAAAACGGGTCAAAGTGCCACTCGCTTGGCAAGACCTATTTCGGTTGAACAAGACCAGCGGAAGATAACGCTTGAGCGAGTCCTTTCTCGCTGGGGCGAGTCCCACTCAGAAATAGTCCCAGCGGCTATGCCTCACTCAGCGATTTATCACTCTTAGTCGATCCTCATTCCAAAATGGTTCTCCCAACCATTTTTCTCGGAATCTCTTAACTTTCCTCGCTCGGGAGTAGCTCCCCTCGGTTATATTTCACTCGGGTATATCTTAACCTTTCATTGCTCGGGTGAGAGTTTCTAGGCTAAGCCTCACTCATTAATACCTTAACTTCCCTTCACTCGAAAGAGGTTCTATCGGTTGTGTTTCGCTCAGAAAACACCCTGACCACCTACCCTCGGAAGCGGTCCTCACCATCATATTTCACTCAGAAAATGCTCAACCTGTCTTCAATCGGGTGAATTTACTAGATTAAGTCTTAAACGGGATATTACAGCATTATTCACTCGGAATATACCACCTTATTCACTCGGAATATACAACCTTATTCACTCGGAATATACAACCTTATTCACTTGGAATATACAACCTTATTCACTCGGAGTATACAACCTTATTCACTTGGAATATACAACCTTATTCACTCAGAATATACAACCTTATTCACTCGGAGTGTACAACCTTATTCACTCAGAATATACAACCTTATTCACTCGGAATATACAACCTTATTCACTCAGAGTATACAACCTTATTCACTCGGAATATACACCCTTACTCACTCAAAATATACAACCTTATTCACTCGGAATATACAGCCTTATTCATTTAGAGGAGGTCTTCTAGAATGTACCTCACTCAACACTTTAACCATTCTTCCCTTGGAAGTGGTTCATTCGGTTAATTCTCACTCGGGAGTATCTAAATCTTTCCTCACTTGGGAGAGGTTTACTCAACTATTTTTCACTCGATAACATATGGACTAGCCTTCCCTCGGGGGCAGTCTCCTCGCACACGTCCCACTCGGATTGTCTTAAGTCTTGTTCACTCGGAAAAGGCTCTCAACTATGCCTCACACGGAACCATTTATCCCTTAGTACTTCTCCTATAATAATATTCCCTGGTAGTTCAACAACCTCATAACATTAAAGGTATATATACATGCATTCATAGTACTGGATAGTTCAACTCCATATATATATATAAATGTATTTAAACAAACGTGTTCAAAAGAGCCGGCCAAGGCTACAGCAAACTATATACAAAGTGTGCCATATGTACATCACAGCAGTACAAAATACTCAACACTCAGACTTGAGAAGCACTCGTCAATCTCCGTCTCGGCCTATATCCACTGAAAATATAGCCACAATAGGGGTGAGCTTTTACATATTAAATGACAGTTATTGACTCGGATTATTCACTACATGCTCAACTATACAATATAATTTCACAATCAACAATAACATACACTGCCATTCAATATTGCTACTTACTCGGCATCAATCAGTCAGAATTCACTCAACTCATTCATGGCTATATTACTCATGCTATCCTCAATAATATATACACATAACATACAAACACTTTGCACTCGGCAACAATTTCATTGTGCATACATTTATTCAGTCGGATCCAATTATTCATTATTAATTTTTATGTTGCAACATAGGCTTCAAGCCTTTTTATCAGCTCCAAGCTGATCCGGCCATTTTACTAGTACCAAACCGTTTGCCCTCTCATGTAACACAGTCACTCCAAGCGACAACGGAAGTGTTACGGGCAGCCCCGAGTCCAACTCAGTAGGCTCGCCTTGAGTCCAACCCAAGGTCTTTCTTTATATCTCATGCATATTCATTTGATTACCATTTCTATATTAAGCGTCCCACGCTGTATGCACTCGGCATTTCAATGGTGAATCACATACATATGGTTATAATCATCAAGCGTCTAACGCTAAATGCTCTCAGTATTTCCGATAGTGTATCCCATGCATTTTATTATCATCATTAGTACAACAGTGCCATTTCACTCGTCAAGCACCTCATAATACATGCATCTCATGCAACCATTATAAAATCACAACGGATTCAGCACAGCATTTGCATACACTCGGCAATCCACACTTTCATCACATGCATCACATGCTTTTTAATATAAAATCCCAAACGGGAACTAACAAAACAGATTCACATCTCATGCATTTGGCATTCTTAATAAAATCGACATACTTCATATGCAATCGGCATTCACACAGCATTCTCATAATTATCAACATGCATTTCATGAACGGAAATCATCATACACTACACAACTCATAGCTATCACAAATCCGGGCACTTCATAGGCTATCACTCAACAGAACACATTAATCAACACATTTAACAGTTATGAAACACACAGTATAGCACTTTCACCTGGAACCCGTCCATAAACCATGGATTTGAGATGTAAAGCACCCCGTACCTACTGGAACGAAGTCCCAAAAGCTCCTCAAACTATCAACGTCCACCAATCGCCCTTCAGTCACTCCCTCTTGCTCAAACGACCTTCGGACCCAATCGTTGGACTCAGGACTCAGCTTGGGGAAACCAAAACTATTTCCACACTCTCGAACAGTTCGATCTTGCTATCAGTGGAGGGTTTCTGGCCTCCAAGACACCACGACGTTGCTGATGTAGATGAAGGAGAAGATGGAGACGAAGAGGAAAAGCTCTGTGGACTTCAGGAGGGACGGGAATGGCACTCTAACACTGTGACAGGGCCCACAAGCGCACGGGTTATGTCGCGTAATATAAAAGATTATCGTTCTCCACAAGGACTGTTTTCAAAGTACCAGCATATTGAAATTTAATTATCCACACAATTGATTTTTAATGTTTTTGTAAAATAAAACACAAATTAAAAATAGATTTAGAAACAAAATTTACTTGACACTTAAAAATCTGAGTTGAGAGTATCTTGGGATTTCGGGGGATCAAGACTCTATTTTATGTTAATGAATTTTAACTTTTTCATAAATAAGAATCAAATTAAGTTTTCCAAGGTGGATTTTCCTTAAGCTAATTAATATGTTCCTCTCAGAATCCTATTAATGTACCTAACCTATGGAAAGCGCTGCTTAATCCTTAGAAAAGGCCCATTATCGTTTTGTGAAAATCCCTTATTTATTCCCCAAAAGATTTTGATTACTTTTACAGTTTTACCGAGGTCACAAAAAGTATTTTAAAACCTTAGGCTTAGTTTAAAAACTTTCCAGTAACAATAAATCTCTCGATTCTATTAATTACTTAAACTTACTAATATACCTGCAAGTATACAGTTTTATCACTTAGGTTCTTGTTAGGAATCACTAAGAGCATTGAGCATTTTTTGAACTAAATGGAAAACAGAAATTTATTTAATTCAAAGTCAAAATAACATTATCATAAAATATTATCACACCCCCTTCATCCCAAGATAATTAATTTAGTTACTCATGAAATAATTCAAATTCATATACATGATGGAAAAATAAAACATACAAGACATGGTAAAAATAAAGACTTACGGGTTTCTCCAAAAGCTCAAAATAATTTTACCACTGTATTTCCTTGTTGCAATATTCCTCCACCAATTACAAATTGGAACACTCAATTTCACAATCCTCACAACTCTTACAAAACAGAAAGAAAAAGAAAAGAAAAAGAAAATAAAAAGAGAAAGAAACGGGACAGAGAAAGAAAACGAAAGAGAAAGAAAAGAAAGAAACAAAGTGAAAATGAATAAAAATGAGAACTGGATAAAAAACGACGCTGTCATGGCTTCAGACCTCCCCCCTATTTATAGAAATCTGGGCGTCAATAGTCATGGGGAACGACGGCTAGTGGGACTTCTCTTTTGTCTTCTTGTCAGCCACCCCACGAGATCAACAAATCAACTTGGAAACAACCTGGACCTCGACAACTATAGGGAACGGCGGCTAGTAGGAATTCTTTATTATTTTCCCTTTTGTTTTGTTGTCAGCCGCCCCCTCATAATTCAAGGATCCACTTGGATAGTGGGAATCCAAGTCAGCATGGGCAATTGGTGGGAATATGGAACCGGCGTTCTCCTTATCACTCAGATTAGTGCCTCAGCAAGTATCCATCCTCAGTGGGAATTAATCCGAGCGGAACAGGTGCTCTCAGTGGGAATTAATCCGAGCGGAACAGGTGCTCTCATATATAAAAGACGGAGTGAAAGCTTGAATTCACAGATTATTGACTCGGAAATTTCTTTCCGAGGAGCATTCATCAGGACCTCTGTTCATTCGGAATTGCTTTACTCGGTGTTGCTTTTTCCGGAAATGTCACTGCTTAAAGCATTCATTCAGAATTGCTTCAGACAGAAACAAGTTCCGAGCAAAGCACCTCCGATTGCTTTATTGATTGAAACATTCATTCGGAATTGTTTCAAAAGTGACTCAGTCGGAGATCATTTGCTCGGAGGTACTTCTGCTTGAAGCACTCGTTCAGACCCTCTTCTTTCACATGTGACCCACTCAAGATCGGGAAGTCTTCATTCAAATGATTCAATCGGCACCTCCAAAATGTTTCACTCGGCTATGTCTCTGGAATTGAACCACTCGGAGAAACCTCTCTTGGATATATTGCTTGGGAGTAATTCAGTCGAGAACGACCCTTTCTTCACTCCTTGAAATGATCCACTCGGACACATTCACTTGGAAGTCCGACTTGCTTCTCACTCAGAATGGCCTCAATCGTCAATCAACCTATTAGGACGTATTCACTCGGAAGTCCGACTTGCTTTTCACTCAGAAATTTGGAACTTGAGAGAATCTGGCCGATAGAAGCTCTTTCCAGGTCAGAGCTCTGCTTTGCTCGGAATACATCTCTCGGCCCCAAACCACTCGGAAGTGCCTTCCTCGAAGACATCTCACTCGGGGTTAGTTTGAAACTTGAGAGAGTCTGCCCGAAAGAGATTCATTCCCGGTCAGACCTTTTCCTTGCTTGAAATGCTATCTTTTCCGAAACACACCACTCGGAAAGGCCTTGCCTGACAAGTGTTCTTCCGAAGTTTAGAGTTTTTTCATTCAGAATCAACTCACTCGGGAAACCTCCACTCGGAAACAATTTTACCCAGAAAAAGCACTTGTCTCCAAATCAGACTCGCTTTAATCAGTAATCCTTCACTCGGACGAATATCTTTGGGCGGTATTTATTCAAAGTCAGGCCTTTTTTCACTCAGAGTGGCTACAGTCGGGAATCTTCCACTCAGATTTACCTCCAACCGGGAGATATTCACTCAAAATCAGCCATTTTTCATTTGGAGGCACCTCCTTCGGGAATCTTCCACTCGGAAACACCCTACCCGGAGATAATCCACTTGGCAAAGCTTCACTCGGAGACTCGCTACTCGGAAAAGATCATTCCGAGTCATCCTACTCGGAAATGATCATTCCGAGTCGGAATTCAGTCTTCTTAGAATTCTTTCCACTTGGGCCGAGCCCATTTTCATGCTTTTGTTGCTCTTTTTTTCACCGGGGCTTGTTCTTCTTGTTTCTTTATCATTTGATGGTCGTTTTTCTCTTGTTATTGACCCTTGGATTATCTTTGTACTTGTTCCTTAATTTTAGTAATTTTTGCAAAATAAAATACCCAAGTAGAATATAGTGGAAAGAAAGCGAAAATCACAAAAATTAAGGAAATACAGTGCATAATGATTAAAATCCTAAGCAAACTAAATCTAATTTATTGTGTTATAAAACACTTATCAAAATACCCCAAACCAAAACATTGCTTGTCCTCAAGCAATTACCATATTCACATGATAAGATACAGAAAACACTAAGCTCAGCAAACTAAGGAATGCAAAATAGAGAAAATGATTTATTCAAATGCCAATGTTAATTTTCTTATGTGAATCAATTTTCATTATCAAGACAGAGGATACTCTTCTCTCAATTTTCACTCAAAGTGTTTCATGGTTTGTGTATCACTGAGATCATCATAGTCAAAAAATATTACCATAAGCTTATTAATAAACCAGAAACTCCACAGTTTAGATAGAAAATATGTCAAAGTCTAAAGGTCTTTCAAAGGTTGTAACGTGGCCTTGGGTTGTATTGTCAAGGTAGGAATTTCAAGAAAAATGGAATACAAAAGGGCTTTAACAGTCATGAATGATTTAAATTACCATCATGAATTTAACAGAGCAAATTTTTGAACTTTTATGGACTTTTTAGAATTCATTCAATATCATCCTTTTGATTTTCTTTTTCTTTTTTCATGCTTTTCTTTGCATCCTATAAATATTTTTCTTAAGTCCTTTTTTATTTCTTCGCTCCACTAAATTTCCAACTTTTTCACCATTAAGAGAATATCAGTCAATGAAAGGCTTCAAAGAAAAATTTTTACTTTTAGGCTCAAAAGGGGCAACTAGGGGTCAAATTATGCAAAAATTTTAAGGCTTAAGAATAAGGCCTAATTGTGCCTTTATCATCCTAAGACATATAATCAAAAATCATTTTGAATCGGTTGAAAAACAAGTTCTAGAATATTAATGACTATAAGATTCACTCAATCAAGAAGATACGGGTTTTGAAAATTTGTTTGATAAATAACCCATTTTGGCTCAAGTCTAACCATGGAAAGTCTTTTCAAAGAAAATTTTAATCACATAAAGTTCATTTAAACATTGATTTGGCATTTAAACAATCAAATTTTGAAAATTTTACTCAAAATTTTGGGGTCCTTAGATACTTTAGCCTTGTGTTCAAAGTAAATTTATCATATAATCATGGTAAATTACAAGATTACAAACAAAACAAGGAAAACAGACATGCATGAAAAATATAACAATCATACAACGTAAACAAAATAGTTAAGTTTTCTTATCTACCACCCCAAACCAGAATTTGACATTGTCCTCAATGTTAAAATGGATGAAAAAAGGATAAGAAAACTTACCTGTAGTAACCCCAAACCAACAGTTGACATAGTTGGGTTTTTTTTTTCAAAGCTCAAAATGAAACAACAACTTTTTTATAGGGTTACCTCCCTATCAGTGCTAAGTTTTAAGTCTTCAGCCAGACTTCTCACCGTTTGGATTTACTCAACAGGAGCATCAAACAAGTCCAAGTCACTTGCTTGTTGTATTGGTTGACCTGTCAAGTAGTGCTTTACTCTCTGTCTATTTACCCTAAATGTACCAGATTTCTCGCTCCATAGTTCGACAGCTCCAAAGGGAAAGACTTTTGTTACCTTGAATGGTCCCGACCATCGGGATCTCAGTTTACCTGGAAAAAGCTTCAATCTGGAATTAAACAGTAAAACCATATCACCTGGATTAAATGTTCTCCATTGGATGTGACGATCATGCCATTGTTTGGTTTTTTCTTTATAAATTCTGGCATTTTCGTATGCATCTAAACAGAGCTCTTCAAGCTCATTTAATTCTAACAACCTACGTTCACCTGCAGCCTTATGATCAAAGTTAAGAGTTTTAACAGCCCAAAAAGACTTATATTCTAGCTCAACAGGTAAATGACAGGGCTTCCCATATACTAGCTTAAAAGGTGTGGTTCCAATGGGAGTTTTGTATGCGGTTCGATACGCCCATAAGGAATCATCTAACTTAATAGACCAATCCTTATGTGATGTATTCACCACTTTTTGAAGAATATTTTTAATTTCCGTATTGGATACCTCAACTTGTCCACTAATTTGTGGGTGATAAGGTGTAGCAACCTTATGCCTAACTCCATATTTCTTTAGAAGGGTCTGAAAAGTTTTCTCAATAAAATGAGACCCTCCATCACTTATAACACATTTTGGGACCCCAAACCTTGGAAATATTATTTTCTTAAAAAGTTTAATAACATTCTTAGCATCAGAATGGGGTGAAGCAATGGCTTCTACCCATTTTGACACATAGTCAAATGCCACTAATATGAACTGATTTCCAAAAGAGGAAGGAAAAGGTCCCATAAAATCAACACCCCATACATCAAACAATTCAACTTCTAAAACGGTATTCAATGGCATTTCATGTCTCTTACCAATGTTACCTGTTCTTTGGCAAGCATCACAAGTTAGAACATACTTATGTACATCCTTAAAAATATTTGGCCAATAGAACCCAGCTTGTAATATTTTTAGCAGCTGTCTTAGAGGTACTCATGTGCCCTCCACAGGAAAGAGAATGGCAATGATCCAAGATAGCATGGACCTCATCTTGTGAAACACACCTCCGAATCAAACCATCTGCACATTGCTTGAATAGGAGTGGTTCATCCTAATAGTAGTGTTTAACATCTGCAAAAAACTTTTTCCTTTGCTGAAAGCTAAGATCAGGAGGTAAGATACCACATGCAAGAAAATTTACAAAATCAGCATACCAAGGAACACGTTGGATACTAAGACTCAAGAGTTGTTCATCCGGAAAAGATTCATTGATGGGAATATTATCTGTTTCTTCTTTTTCAGATGTCAACCTAGACAGGTGGTCAGCGACCAAGTTCTCGGTACCCTTCTTATCCTTAATTTCCAAGTCAAATTCTTGCAATATTAGAATCCACCTAATTAACCTAGGCTTTGCTTCCTTTTTATTCAATAGATACTTAATGGCAGAGTGGTCAGTGTAAACAGTAACATGTGAACCTACCAAGTCAGATCTAAATTTATCAAAAGCAAAGACAATAGTTAACAGTTCCTTTTCAGTTGTGGTATAATTTACCTGAGCATCATCTAGCGTCCGGCTAGCATAATGGATTACATGGAGCTTTTTATCCTTTCGTTGCCCCAACATAGCCCCTACTACGTAATCACTCGCATCGCACATTAACTCAAATGGGAGTTTCCAATCAGGTGGTTGCACGATGGGGGCAGAGATTAGAGCTTGCTTAATCCTGTAAAAAGCTTCCATACAAGATGAATCAAAATTGAAAGGCATATCCTTACCCAGAAGAGTTGTAAGAGGCTTTGTGATTTTGGAGAAATCTTTAATGAACCAACGGTAAAACCCTGCATGTCCAAGAAAACTCCAAATACCTTTCACATTTGTAGGTGGAGGCAAAATTTTCAATCACTTCCACTTTAGCCTTATCAACTTCTATACCTCTCTCAGACACCAGGTGTCCAAGAACTATGCCTTCTCTTACCATAAAATGGCATTTTTCCCAGTTTAAGACCAGATTGGTCTCTTCACAACGCTGCAAGACTTAGCACAAATTTGTTAAACAATTATCAAAATCCAAACCATGCACTGAAAAATCATCCATAAAGACTTCCATCACATTTTCAATAAGGTCAGAAAAAATTGCTTGCATACACCTTTGAAAAGTCGCAGGTGCATTACACAGACCAAAAGGCATACGTCTGTAAGCATAAGTCCCATAAGGGCAAGTGAAGGTAGTCTTTTCTTGATCAGATGGATGAATGGGAATTTGATGAAAACCTGAATACCTATCCAAATAACAGAAATAAGAGTGTTTTGCAAGTCTTTCAAGCATCTGATCAATAAAAGGGAGAGGAAAATGATCTTTTCTCGTGGCGCTATTTAACTTCCTATAATCAGTGCACATGCGCCAACCAGAGACAATCCTAGTAGGAATCAAGTTATGTTTATCATTTTCAATCACAGTTATTCCCCCCTTTTTAGGCACCACATGAACATGACTTACCCATTTACTACTATCAACAGAATATATGACTCCAGCATCAAGCAATTTCAAAATTTCCTTTTTAACCACTTCTTGCATTTTTGGATTTAATCTCCTAAGTGGTTCTACTGTGGGCCTACTTTCATCTTCTACAGTAATCCTATGCATACAAAGAGAAGGCTAATCCCTTTGATATTATCCATTGTATAACCTATTACCTTTCTATACAACCTAAGTTGTTTCAAAAGTTTTTCAATTTCACATAGATTCAATTCAGCATTAACAATCACAGGATATGTGGAATTAGGACCAAGAAACTCATACCTTAATGAAGCTAGTAAAGGTTTTAATTCCACATTGGGCATTACTACTTTGTCACACATGACCTCAGTATCATGTTTTAGTGGGGTCTCAGAGTAATCAGATGTTCCTGCAGGCTCAATCATGAAAACAGTTTCAAGTGGGTTATTAGGAAGGGTTGCTTCCTTTACCACTTGTTCAACAAAATCCACACTACAGCAAATATCATTATAAGGTTTTTCTAAAACATTTTTTAAGTTAAAATCAACCTTTTGATCTCCAACAGTTAGAGACAACTTACCATTCTTAACATCGATCACAGCACCTGCAGTTGCTAAAAATGGTCTGCCTAAAATAATAGGAATCACAGAATCTTCGTCCATTTCAAGCACAACAAAGTCAGCGGGTATAAAAAATTTTCCTACCTTAATAGGAACATCCTCTAAAATTCCTACAGGATATTTTACAGATCTATCAGCCAATTGCAAAGACATCCTAGTAGGTTTCAGCTCACCCAATCCTAACTTTTTAGCAACAGATAATGGCATTAAATTCACACTCGCTCCTAAATCACATAATGCTTTATCTATATTCATGTCACCAATCATACAAGGAATAGAGAAACTACCTGGATCTTAGAGCTTGGGTGGAAGCTTTCTTTGAATTAGAGCACTGCACTCTTCAGTAAGTGCAACTATACCATCTTCCTCCAGTCTTCTTTTATTGGACAAAATGTCCTTCAGGAACTTCGTATATGTAGGCATTTGCTACAAAGCATCTGTGAAGGGAATATTAATATACAATTTCTTTAAAACATCAAGAAACTTACCAAATTATTTGTCCAACTTTGCTTTAACCAAGCGCTAAGGAAATGTAATGGGAGGTTGATATGGCTTAACCTCCTCCTTCTTTTCTTGTGGTTTCTCTTCTTCAATCACTGGATGAGATGAAGATTCATCCACTTTCTTTTCCTCCTTTGCAGTCTTGCCAACTGGCCCATCATATTGAGTACCACTCCTAAGAGTGACAGCCAGGGTTTGGTTAGATGGTCCAGCCTCTAGTTTTCCAGGAAATGTTCCTGGTGCTCTTTGAGAGTAGGAGGCTTGTTGAGCAATTTGATTTTCCAGTATTTTGTTATGGGTGGCAAGAGAGTCCACTTTTGAAGCCAAGTTTTTTATTGCATTAGAGAATTCATCATTTTGTTTAAGTTGAGTAGCTACAAATGTCTCCATCAAGGATTCTAGCTTTCATTTTTGTGTAATATAGGTTCCTTGTTGAGGTTTGTAGTTACTTTGATTACCTTGGAATTGAGGTGGCCTATTTTGGAAGCCAGGTGGACCTTGTGGAGGCCTGTAGTTACCTTGATAATTTCCATCATAGTTTCCAATAGCATCCAACTGATGCATTTCTTGTTCTTGATTAAGGGTCATTGCTAAATGGCAGTTTGCAGCTCCATGTCCTGAAACACCACAAACTTTACAAACAATATTAGTAGCACCTGTTGACCCTATTTTATCAAGTTTTAATGTTAATGCTTCAACTTTGGAAGAAAGTAGGGAAACAGCATCAACAGAGTACTTACCTGGTGTTTTAGCAGGTAATCCTCTCTCAGAGTTCCACTGGTGAGTGTTTTGAGCTATTTCCTCAATCAGGTTCTCAGCTTCATCAACATTTTTACTCATGAAGGCTCCTCCAGCTGCAACATCTAAAGAGATCTTTTGTGTGGAAGTTAGTCCATTATAGAAAATATGGATTGTCAACCACCTTTCTATCCCATGGTGAGGACATTCTCTTAGCATCTCCTTGTATCTTTCCCAGGCTTCATACAAGGATTCATCATCTTTTTATGAGAAATTTATGATTTGTTTTCTCAGCACATCGGTCTTGTTCCTTGGGTACCATTTATTGATAAAAGCACTGGACAATTGTTCCCAAGTCATGATGGATCCTTCAGGAAGAGAGTATAACCACGCCCTCGCTTTATCTCTTAAAGAGAAAGGGAAGAGTCTCAAGCGAATGGCATCATTGGTGGCTCCGTTCATTTTCAGGGTGTCACAGTATTCAAGAAAGATTTGAAGATGAAGATTTGGATCTTCAGAGGGTAAACCTCCGAATTGGTTCAGTTGAACCATTGAGAGTAATGAAGGCTTCAATTCAAAATTGTTAGCCTCCACTGTGGGTCTAAGGATGCTAGATCCTCTTCCATTTGTACTTGGAGCGGCAAAATCTCTTAAGGCTCTGTTTTGGTCTGCCACTTGTTTTTCTTTTTTTTGTTTTTGTTGTTTTTGTTGTTTTCTTAAAGCTCTAAGGGTACGTTCTATCTGAGGGTCAAATCCTAAGTTTAGATTGACACTACGGCTTCGTCGCATAAAAAGAAAATAAATGAAAAATAAAACAAACAATCATAAAAAAATAAAACAACAACAGATACACAGAATAAAGAACAAAATACAAAATAACAAACAGAATAAAATAAATAAAACTAAAAATACAGAAAAAATATAAAAAGAAAAGAAACAAACAAAACAAAAAAAAATAAAAATAATATTAACAAGTATGATCTAATCGAATTTCAATATTGCCGATATTTAAGGGACAACAGTCCCCGGCAACGGCGCCAAAAAGTTGACAGGGCCCGCAAGCGCACGGGTTATGTCGCGCAATATAAAAGATTATCATTCTCCACAGGGACTGTTTTCAAAGTACCAGCATATTGAAATTTAACTATCCACACAATTGATTTTTAATGTTTTTGTAAAATAAAACACAAATTAAAAATAGATTTAGAAACAAAATTTACTTGACACTTAAAAATCTGAGTTGAGAGTATCTTGGGATTTCGGGGGATCAAGACTCTATTTTATGTTAATGAATTTTAACTTTTTCATAAATAAGAATCAAATTAAGTTTTCCAAGGCGGATTTTCCTTAAGCTAATTAATATGTTCCTCTCGGAATCCTATTAATGTACCTAACCTATGGAAAGCGCTGCTTAATCCTTAGAAAAGGCCCATTATCGTTTTGTGAAAATCCTTTATTTATTCCCCAAAAGATTTTGATTACTTTCACGGTTTTACCGAGGTCACAAAAAGTATTTTAAAACCTTAGGCTTAGTTTAAAAACTTTCCAATAACAATAAATCTCTCGATTCTATTAATTACTTAAACTTACTAATATACCCGCAAGTATACAGTTTTATCACTTAGGTTCTTGTTAGGAATCACTAAGAGCATTGAGCATTTTTTGAACTAAATGGAAAACAGAAATTTATTTAATTCAAAGTCAAAATAACATTATCATAAAATATTATCACACCCCCTTCATCCCAAGATAATTAATTTAGTTACTCATGAAATAATTCAAATTCATATACATGATGGAAAAATAAAACATACAAGACATGGTAAAAATAAAGACTTACGGGTTTCTCCAAAAGCTCAAAATAATTTTACCACTGTATTTCCTTGTTGCAATATTCCTCCACCAATTACAAATTGGAACACTCAATTTCACAATCCTCACAACTCTTACAAAACAGAAAGAAAAAGAAAAGAAAAAGAAAATAAAAAGAGAAAGAAACGGGACAGAGAAAGAAAACGAAAGAGAAAGAAAAGAAAGAAACAAAGTGAAAATGAATAAAAATGAGAACTGGATAAAAAACGACGCTGTCATGGCTTCAGACCTCCCCCCTATTTATAGAAATATGGGCGTCAATAGTCATGGGGAACGGCGGCTAGTGGGACTTCTCTTTTGTCTTCTTGTCAGCCGCCCCACGAGATCAACAAATCAACTTGGAAACAGCCTGGAGCTCGACAACTATAGGGAACGGCGGCTAGTAGGAATTCTTTATTATTTTCCCTTTTGTTTTGTTGTCAACCGCCCCCTCATAATTCAAGGATCCACTTGGATAGTGGGAATCCAAGTCAGCATGGGCAATCGGTGGGAATATGGAACCGGCGTTCTCCTTATCACTCGGATTAGTGCCTCAGCCAGTATCTGAGACACCCCCAATAGTAGGGGTAAATTTTTCACGAATGTAATGTTATTAATTTATGAAAAATATGAGTGACGAAGTTATCATCCAATACCCTGGATCTATACAACCTATCTCATATATGAAGATATGAGAAGGTATCAGAGTATGCAACACATGTCCAAACAATACCATTTTGATCACCAAATAGTATAATCAGCTATCCCTTACTTAGTCAAGGCTTTACAGGACTAGAAATAATCGATTTCAATTACCTAATCGATTACCAAGCAAATGGTAATCGATTACTGACTTCCTGGAAAGGTATCTTGAATCAGAGGCATCACCTAATCGATTACAGATCCTTATCTAATCGATTACCTGGTTCCTGTTGGAAACATAATCGATTACCACACTGCCCATAATCGATTAGAAAGCTACTGGGACTTATGCAATGCATCAGGTATTTCTTCTAATCGATTATACCTCAGAGCATAATCGATTACATTGGCTCTGGATGACCCATAATCGATTACAATCTGAAGCAGAATCGATTAGATTAAGGACAGAAGCCTCGTAATTGATTACACACTGGGAGCTAATCGATTACTCTCTGTCATCCTGTAGAATTATGCAGATTTTGCACCAAGGATGAACTTCTCAACCACCAAAACCCATGCAAACGATGTCGGAATGCCACCAAATTTTAACACAAGCTAAAACACATTATTTGTGATGTGTGGCAACTGGCCGCACTCGAAAATTCCCAAAAATGAATAATTTATGCGTATAAGCACGATTATCCCATTTTAAGGCATTTTGAGGTAACCAATGGGTCTACTTTTGGCAAAATGGATCCATTCCATTTCCCACAAACCAAAATTGACGTACATAAGCTGTTGCATTCCATCCATCGCATCAAGACCTTATAAATCATCATTTGACCATACTAGTTCCTAGCTCATGCATTAAGACAACTATACAAAGTTTCCAACACACATCCCCGAAGGCTATAATTCATGATTCTTAACATTCATTCATCACAGTTAAATATCATAATCTATTCTTTACATCACTTGGGTCATGTAGGAAAATTGGCCTTACACAAACATGCCCAATTTTCTCCCATGACCTCCAAAATTATCTACATTACAAAATTTGAGTATATGTATGCACCATATACTCCACAAAACAGTTTTCATGCCGGCCAAGGCTTACACATTCCTATCCATATTTACCTCCTTCCAAACTCAGCCTCCAAAAGTTGTAGGATTTAAGTCATACCTACATCAACTTTAAAAATGGCAACGGGGAGGTGAGTAACATAATCCAAATGAATTAAAGTCATACATTATGATAAAATACATGTATACTTGCTCACATATCAATCGTTACATCACATCATACATCATACACAATACATCTCATAACCTCAAGTATACATTTACAATTTCAATCATTTAGATTGCCAAACACACATATAGGGTTAGTATTCAACTCTTCCCCTTTTTAATTATCATTCATCTGTTGCCACCATGGGCTTTCAACTAGGCATATCTCCAGTTATATGCAAATGCCCTTAAAGCTAATGCATATGCATAAGAATTTCTCATCAAACAATGCGGATCCGACTGTGGGAAAATATATCACTAAATCAATTGTGGGACAAGCATAGGTGTGCTACTATGCCCCTACTGCAGTAGAAAAATTGTGTACACATATATCTCAACTTATGCATGCTCACATTTTCATAATTTTACTGGTACCAAACCGCTATCGCCCATCTATAGCACTAGTCACCCTGTGACTTGCGGATCAACATTGTGGCCTCAACTACCATGAGTGCTACAGGCCCCTCCCGAACACACATCGAGAGAGCCGTGCTCCGTCGGACACCGAGGTAAACTCGCTCACCATAGAGCCGCCCACCTACTGGGCCTGCCACATAGGGTGCCTCGTCACCAAACTATGGACAGCTTCGTGACTCATACACCGAGTCACAGGGGAAAATCACAATACGCTCGTGCACTGAGCCGCCCTCCCACTTGGCCTGCCTAGTGGAACCCCCTAATATTCCACACAGACAGCTATGATATGCCATGGATGCAATGCAAATGCAAATCAAGTGCATCCTCACACTATGTATCCTAGATGCCACTCTACAATTAATCATTCATCACCACTTAGTGGATTTCAATATTCTCATCATTCTCATTCAATCCCAATTCTCTTTTGAACTCATTCACATCAATAGTTAGTGGCATATACATTCAATAAATCATACACACGTCTTTGGGATACTCACAACACACTTCCAATTCACACATGGTTTCAAACCATCATCATACTTCATCCACATAGTATCATCATAACATTACAATATTATCCCAAATACATGCCACACAATAATTATCATTCTAAATGTATTCAAATCATAACATTTTCACATCATCCATTCAACCATCATCAAATTAAATCATATATACATATTCTCACATCACCAATGGATGAAATCATGCATTTAGAAAAGTTACCCCCTCCTACCTCAAGTGAAGTAGTGATCAACGCGGTTTGATGGTCCCGCCTCATCGATGGGGTTGTTTCCTACATTATACAACATACCACACAATTATTCTCTATTAAACCTCCAAGATTCAAGTGCTCTTAATTAACCACTTGGTGTTTTATGCCTTTTTAACTCTCGATCTTTACTTATTCATTTAATCCATCATAACCACCATGGGTTAGGTGCCCAATCTCACTATTATGCATTTAAGGCTAAACCCATTCATGGGCTTCCACATTAATGAACTCCACCAACCATTTACCACCATTAATGGTCACTACACATCATAAATAGCATCTACCATCAATAATAAATGCTCATCTACCTACATCTTACATTTCCCCCAATTTATAAAGTTAGGGTTTCACCAAAAACCTAATAACCACCATTTGTGTTCATCATTTTGCATCATTCTCATGTCATTTTCGTGTACCACCCAAGGTCCTCATAAAACTCAATTTAAATACACCCCACCTTAGGGTTTTTCATCATAAATGTCTCTCCTAACTTAACCCATATGCATTAACTCTCTCCCAACAACCAATACTCAAAAGTTAGATCTTAAAGCTCATGAAAATGAAGAGAAACCCTTACCTCAAGCCAAGAGAAATGGGTTTCTAGAACGGGTGAGAAGGAACATGAAAATAGAGAGAGTGAGAGAGAGAGCTGTGAAAATAAGGAGGAAAGAGGAGAGGAAATCAAAGCCCCAAGCTTCCTTCAAGCTCCTCCAAACGAAAATGGTGAAGGATGAAGATGACACCAATTTGCTAGGGTTTTTGAAAGGAGGAATAGAGAGAATGGAGAAGATGATGAAGAGAAGAAGAAATGAAAGTGTAAATGTTCAACTCCTTCAGCACGCCAACGTGAATAGAAAAGGAAAAATAGGATTTTCAATTTTTCTTTTAATCCAATTCATTAAAACTTCATCGTTTTATAACTAATAGGTTCTCAGTTCAGGCTCAATACATCGTCTGAAAATTATTCCGAATACATATTCGGATTCCCGATAATATTTTTAATAGCCCTGACCAATATCATCTCATTCTGAGATACTTGGTCCGACACTCATATCTCAACCGGGCTTAATTTCAGCTTAACCGGTCTCCATAATTTTCTAACAGTTCTCAAAATTATCAATTTAATTATTCTCAATAGTTTGGGACATAAAATACTCCATATACCAATTTCTAATATTTATTTCGGTAATTAATTCTCTATTTTAAAAAGATTCGGGATGTTACAGTATCCATCCTCAGTGGGAATTAATCCGAGCGGAACAGGTGCTCTCAATGGGAATTAATCCGAGCGGAACAGGTGCTCTCATATATAAAAGACCGAGTGAAAGCTTGAATTCACAGATTATTGACTCAGAAATTTCTTTCCGAGGAGCATTCATCAGGACCTCTGTTCATTCGGAATTACTTCACTCGGTGTTGCTTTGTCCGGAAATGTCACTGCTTGAAGCATTCATTCGGAAATGCTTCAAACAGAAACAAGTTCTGAGCAAAGCACCTCCGATTGCTTCACTGATTGAAACATTCATTCGGAATTGTTTCAAAAGTGACTCACTCGTAGATCATTTGCTCGAAGGTGCTTCTGCTTGAAGCACTTGTTCAGACCCTCTTCTTTCACATGTGACCCACTCAGGATCGGGAAGTCTCCATTCAAATGATTCAATCGGCACCTCCAAAATGTTTCACTCGGCTATGTCTCTGGAATTGAACCACTCGGAGAAACCTTGCTCGGATATATTGCTTGGGAGTAATTCAGTCGAGAACGACCCTTTCTTCACTCCTTGAAATGATCCACTCAGACACATTCACTCGGAAGTCCGACTTGCTTCTCACTCAGAATGGCCTTAATCGTCAATCAACCCATTCGGACGTATTCACTCGAAAGTCCGACTTGTTTTTCACTCAGAAATTTGGAACTTGAGAGAATCTGGCCGATAGAAGCTCTTTCCAGGTCAGAGCTCTGCTTTGCTCGGAATACATCTCTCGAGCCCAAACCACTCAGAAGTGCCTTCCTCGAAGACATCTCACTCGGGGTTAGTTTGAAACTTGAGAGAGTCTGCCCGAAAGAGATTCATTCCCGATCGGACCTTTTCCTTGCTTGAAATGCCATCTTTTCCGAAACACACCACTCGGAAAGGCCTTTCCTGATAAGTGTTCTTCCGAAGTTTAGAGTTTTTTCATTCAGAATCAACTCACTCGGGAAACCTCCACTCGGAAACAATTTTTCCCAGAAAAAGCACTTGTCCCCAAATTAGACTCGCTTCAATCAGTAATCCTTCACTCGGACGAATATCTGTGGGCGGTATTTATTCAAAGTCAGTCCCTTTTTCACTCAGAGTGGCTGCAGTCGGGAATCTTCCACTCGGATTTACCTCTAACTGGGAGATATTCACTCAAAATCAGCCATTTTTCATTTGGAGGCACCTCCTTCGGGAATCTTCCACTCGGAAACACCCTACCCGAAGATAATCCACTCGGCAAAGCTTCACTCGGAGACTCCCTACTCGGAAATCATCATTCCGAGTCATCCTACTCAGAAATGATCATTCCGAGTCGGAATTCAGTCTTCTTAGAATTCTTTCCACATGGGCCGAGCCCATTTTCATGCTTTTGTTGCTCTTTTTTTTCATCGGGGCTTGTTCTTCTTATTTCTTTATCATTTGATGGTCATTTTTCTCTTGTTATTGACCCTTGGATTATCTTTGTACTTGTTCCTTAATTTTATTAATTTCTACAAAATAAAATACCCAAGTAGAATATAGTGGAAAGAAAGTGAAAATCATGGAAATTAAGGAAATACAGTGCATAATGATTAAAATCCTAAGCAAACTAAATCTAATTTATTGTGTTATAAAACACTTATCACACTGCCCACTTCCCAGTCGAGACTCTAAAAGCTTCGGGTGGACAGAGAGGAAGAAGAAGAGAAGACGACGAAGAGGTAGAAGAAGAAGCTTAGGGAGGAGAAACAGAAACAACACCTCTGTATTCTCGAAGGAGAACGCTCTCAACTCTCTCAGTCCTTTCCAACTCAGCGTGACTGAATGAGTGAGAGAGAGACCGAACCTTTTATACTATCAGGGACACATGCGTCATTTTCCTGGCCTCTTTGTATTATTCAACCATTAGCCTTAATCTGCAATTAATCTTAATCAGTAACTAATCTTAACCGGTAATAACTAAATCAGGATGTTACACTTCTCCCCTCCTTCAAAGAATTTCATCCTCGAAATTCAAATTTAGGCTTACCTTAAATAAACAGCTCGGGATATTGCTGTCTCATAACATCTTCACGCTCCTAAGTGTATGAGGTGCATCGGTTTTGTTGCCACGCAACCTCCACCAATTGCACATCCTTACTCCTCAAGCGTTTTACCGACCGGTCCACAATTCCAGTTGGTACAGCCACAGTAGTCAGATTTTCTTTAATTTCGACTTCATCATCCGGCATCTCATGAGTGAAGTCGGGTAAATACTTCCTCAACTGAGACACATGAAACACATTATTTAAATTCGATAGATGAGTCGGTAATACAATCCTATAGGCGACAGAACCGACTCGCTCCAACACTTCATAGGGTCCAATATACCGAGGGTTCAATTTCCCACTCTTCAAGGCTCGTCCGACCCCTTTATTCGGTGAAACCTTCAAGAACACCTTATCACCGACCAGAAATTCAAGCGGTTTCGTCCGCTTATCATGATAGCTCTTCTGTCGATCTTGGGATGCCTTCATTTTTTTCCCTAATCATCTGGATCTACTCAGAAGTCTGCTGCACAATTTCAGGCCCCAACATTAAACTTTCTCCGGTTTCTAACCAACACAGGGGCGTTCGGCATTTTCAGCCATACAAAGCCTCATATGGTGCCATACCGATGCTGCTATGGTGGCTGTTATTATACATAAACTTAATCAGAGGGAGGTACTGCTCCCAGCTTCCACCGTTTCTAGCACACAGGACCTCAATAGGTCCTCCAAGCTCTGTATCGTCGGCTCGGACTGCCTATCCGACTGGGGATGGTAGGCTGAACTCAATCGGAGTTTTGAGCCTAATTCCTGGTGTAAGCTTCCCCAAAACCGGGAAGTGAATCTCGGATCCCTGTCCGACACAATAGAAGATGGCACACCATGCAGTCGGACAATCTCTCGGATATAGATCTGTGCTAGTTTATGCAGCGAATACCTCATATTCATTGGCAGGAAATGGGCAAACTTCGTCAACCGGTCCACAATGACCCAGATAGCATCATAACCCGCTCGGGTTCTAGGTAATCCCGTCACGAAGTCCATGGCGATTGAATCCCATTTCCATACGGGAATTTCAACAGGTTGCAAACCGCCGAACGGTTTCTAGTGCTCAACCTTCGACTTTTGGCAAATAATACACTAAGCCACATAATCCACCACGTCTTTCTTCAATCCGGGCCACCAGAAGTGCAATCTCAAGTCATGGTACATCTTTGTAGTGCCGGGGTGGATGCTCAACAGACTTCTGTGGGCTTCATCAAGCACTATCCTTCTCAATTCTCCAGCACTCGGCACATAGATTCTACCTTTCACTTGGTAAATGCCATTCGAGCCCTCAGTTAAGGACAAGTCTTTGCCTTTAGCCTGAGTCTCCTTCATCTCAGCTAAATAGTAATCCGAGTTCTGCTCCTCGTACACTAGCTTCAGAAATTCATTGGCTACTTTCAACATATCGAGCATTATTTTCTGAGATGAAGAGACATCCACATGCAAGTTCATGTCTCGGAATTGCTCAAGTAATTCCATTTCCTTCACCATCATTACTGCCACATGGATGGACTTCTGACTCAAGGCATCAGCCACAACATTCGCCTTGCCCGGGTGATATTTCAACTCGAAGTCATAATCTTTGAAAATTCAGTCCACCTCCTTTGCCTCATATTCAGCTCTTTTTGATCAAATAAGTATTTGAGGCTTTTATGGTCGCTGTACACCTCAAATTTCGATCCATATAGGTAATGTCTCCATATTTTCAATGCGAAGACCACCGCTGCCAACTCCAGATCATGAGTCGGGTAGTGTTTCTCGTGTGGTCTCAATTGGCGAGAGGCATAAGCTATCACTTGGCTGTTCTGCATCAGCACACATCCAAGACCGAGTCTGGATGCATCACAATAAACACAAAGCTTTCTTGTAGGTTCGGCAATGTCAACACAGGAGCTGTAGTCAGCCTCGTCTTCAAGTCTTGAAAGCTCTTCTCACACTCGGAATTCCACACAAAATTAACATTTTTCCGAGTCAGCTTGGTCAGTGGCAGTGCAAGCTTATAGAATCCTTCGATAAATCTCCGATAGTAACCAGCCAGGCCCATAAAACTCCTGATCTCCAAGACCGACTTAGGCCTCTCCCAAGCCATGACAGCTTTCACTTTGGAAGGATCAACCGAGACTCCTTCCTCGGAGATTACATGCCCCAGAAAATGGATCCTATCCATCCAGAAGTCACACTTTGAAAGTTTGGCAAACAGTTGCTTCTCCCTCAATATCTGGAGCACCGATCAGAGATGTTCCTCATGCTCCTCGGATGATTTGGAATAAACCAAGATGTCATCAATAAAAACGACTACAAACCGGTCTAAGTAGGGATGAAAAATGCTATTCATGTAATTCATGAATACAGCAGGGGCATTGGTTACACCGGCGGCATTACTACGTACTCGTAGTGACCATACCGGGTCCTAAACGCCGTCTTGGGAATATCCGAATCCTTGACTCGGATTTGATGGTATCCCGATCGCAAGTCAATCTTCGAAAAGACTGAAGCACCCCGCAGCTGATCAATCAAATCATCAATCCTAGGTAATGGATATCGATTCTTTATCGTAAGCTTGTTTAGCTGTCGGTAATCCACCCACAACCTCATACTACCATCTTTCTTCTTGACGAGTAACACCGGAGCAGCCCACAGTGATACACTCGGTCGGATAAATTGTTTGCCGAGCAGCTCATCAACTTGCTTCTTCAACTCGGCTAACTCAGTCGGGGACATCCTATAAGGTGCACTGGAGACCGGCTCGGCTCCAGGGATCAGATCAATAGAGAATTCAATTTCTCTATTCGGAGGGACACCCGGCACATCCTCCGGAAACACCTCAGGGAAATCACGAACAATCGGAATATCGTTCACCCGAAAACTACCCTCTCCATCAGTAAGCATCAGAAGGAGTTGGGATATACCTTGGACCCTGTAGTCATTGGTAGTCTGCCTCGAAAAAATCACCCTTCGATTTTGGCAATCCACCATCACCTTGTTGGCTGATAGCCAATCCATGCCAAGTACAATGTCAAGGCCCTTTAGAGGTAAGCATATCAAGTCGGCAGTAAAACTCTGATCGCCCAACGTAAAAGACACATCTTTGCACATCATCGATGTCCATACCTTAACACCGATCGGATTAGATACATCCAAAGTTTGATCCATGTCAACAGCAGGCAATCTCAAATGCCTCACGCAATCATCAGCTATAAAGGAGTGTGTAGCTCCAGAATCAAAAACTATATCAAGAGTATGTCTACCGAGTGAGCACTTACTTTGCACCAAGTCGTTTACTTGTGCAGCTTCCTCGGCATTGATTGCATAAACTCTGCCTGCAGCCGGTTGATCAGCATTCCTCCCACGGTTATTCGGAGCAAACATCATGTTACCCCGAGCTCCATTCCCTTGGCCACCATTTCCTCGGCCTCTTCCTCGGAAGCCTCCATGGTGTACATTAGCATTTGCTTGTTGTAGCTGAGGGCAGTCGGGGCGAACATGCCCTTTCTCATTACAATGAAAGCACACGACATCATTTCCAACATCACAGTCCCGGGCAAAGTGGTTACCACCACATCTAAAGCATTTGCCGTCCCTGGGACGACCCCCAAAACGACCACCACGATTTCCCCGACCTCTAAATCTAGAGGAAGGTCCGCCTCTGCCAGCACTGCTCGGTTTCTTGAAGCGAGGCTGCTGTGGCTTCAAGGATGTGTCAGTCCTGCTACTCTGGCCCGAGTGAGCCTTATCGTCCTCTTCAAAGATCCGACACTTGTTCACCAACACTGGGAAATTCCAAATCTCCTGGTGCCTGAATGCCTTCTTAATTTCAGGCCTCAACCCACTCTCAAATTTTATGCATTTGGAACCCTCGGTTCCCGGCTGCTGGAAGGGAGGATAAAATAGGCACAGTTCCTCGAACTTGGCAGCATACTCCTCCACCGACATAAAACCTTGCTTTAGTTCCGTGAACTCCAATTCTTTCCGACTCCTTACTGTGTCGGGAAAGTATTTCTCCAGAAAACATGCTTTAAAATTCTACCAGATTAACTGGGTGCCTGCATCAGTCATTCGGGCCTTGGTGATCTTCCACCAATTCTCAGCTTCAGCTCGAAGCATGTACACAGTGTATTCCACTTTCTGGGCCTTGGTACAGCGAAGGCCACCAAAAATTCATTCAAGACCCTAAATCCACGCATAAGCTGACTCGGGATTGAATCCCCCTTGGAATTCACTCGGCTTCCGCTTCAGGAAGCGATCCAATCCTTGGTCATCCTCGACCCGAGGCTGGTTTTGCCTCTCAAATATATCAGCGAAACGCTGAAATGCCGCGGCCATGGCTTCCATGCCGTGACGATTTACCATGTCTTATCCTAAAATTAACACCCCTTTCAAGGATAAGAATACCAAATTACTCATAGCCGATCGGATTTTAGTTCCACACTTAACAATTCATAATACAATTTCATACAATCTTTATAGCATATAAACAGTATTCCTTGGCCATGAGCCACACAATCATACTTAGACATGTATTAAATCCGATGGGATATCATAAGTAATTATGACAACCAGTCATTTTACACACAACCGCTTACTCACAGTAAGCATACCTTGGCCTTGGACCTTTTAAGTCCGCTCTGATACCAAAATGAAACAACCCGACTTAAATAAAATAAATCCGAGACTAGGGGAAATTTTTCGCGTATTCAGACCCTGAGTCGGGACAAAATAAAAGCACCCCAAAGTTAAGAGAAGCAGAAAACGAGTCAAAGTGCCACTCGCTTGGCAAGACCTATTTCGGTTGAACAAGACCAGCGGAAGATAACGCTTGAGCGAGCCCTTTCTCGCTGGGGCGAGTCCCACGCTCGGTTTATCCCATCACCCGGAATTGGAACTACTTCCCACTCGGAAATAGTCCCAGCGGCTATGCCTCACTCGGCGATTTATCACTCTTAGTCGATCCTCATTCCAAAATGGTTCTCCCAACCATTCCTCTCAGAATCTCTTAACTTTCCTCGCTCGGGAGTAGCTCCCCTCGGTTATATTTCACTCGGGTATATCTTAACCTTTCATCGCTCAGGTGAGAGTTTCTAGGCTAAGCCTCACTCATTAATACCTTAACTTCCCTTCACTCGAAAGAGGTTCTATCGGTTGTGTTTCGCTCGGAAAACACCCTGACCACCTCCCCTCAGAAGCGGTCCTCACCATCATATTTCACTTAAAAAATGCTCAACCTGTCTTCAATCGGGAGAATTTACTAGATTAAGTCTTAAACGGGATATTACAGCATTATTCACTCAGAATATACCACCTTATTCACTCAGAATATACAACCTTATTCACTCGGAATATACAGTCTTATTCACTCGGAATATACAACCTTATTCACTCGGAGTATACAACCTTATTCACTCAGAATATACAACCTTATTCACTCGGAATATACAACCTTATTCACTCGGAGTATACAACCTTATTCACTCAGAATATACAACCTTATTCACTCGGAATATACAACCTTATTCACTCGGAATATACAGCCTTATTCACTCGGAGGAGGTCTTCTAGAATGTACCTCACTCAACACTTTAACCATTCTTCCCTTGGAAGTGGTTCATTCGGTTAATTCTCACTCGGGAGTATCTAAATCTTTCCTCACTCGGGAGAGGTTTACTTAGCTATTTTTCACTCGATAACGTATGGACTAGCCTTCCCTCGGGGGCAGTCTCCTCGCACACGTCCCACTCGGAATTGTCTTAAGTCTTGTTCACTCGGAAAAGGCTCTTAAATATGCCTCACACGGAACCATTTAGCCCTTAGTACTTCTCCTATAACAATATTCCCTGGTAATTCAACAACCTCATAACATTAAAGGTATATATACATGCATTCATAGTACTGGATATGTAACATCCCAATTTTGAAATTAAATACCGAATGAAATTAAACCATTAAAATTATAATTTCAAAGTAGGAAATTATTTGTTAATTATAATCAACTTAATTAGTCTAACTTAAGAAATAATGGCAGATTAATTATGCTTAATTGTTAATGGTTGGCTGCTTATGATTGGCGGGTCACGTGAGTGGGGCTGCGATTCACGCTTTCCCACCCCACTCTCCTTCTCTTCATACGCATATACATATGCCCTGTGCCACTGTGGTTATTCATTTTTCTCTACTGCTTCGACCTCTCTTTTCTTCTCTTCTTCGTTCTTCGTCCTCTTTTCTTCTCCCCTGTCCTTGTTCTCTATTTCTGGAAACCCACAACGACGGTGCTGCAGAAGAGTCAGAGTCTCCTTCGGTTGGTGAAGGACGATCATCGAAGCGGAGGAAGAACAACTTCCTATCCCCGAGCCGATTGCAAAGTACAACGGTCTGAAGGGGACTGAACGAGGCAGACAGAGCATCAAACCAAACGTCGGGAAACAGAAGAGCTTCTCGAGTCCCTTCAGAAGGTAGGGGGCACTTGCATGTCAAATGCATGGTTTACGGACGGTACCGGATGAACGTATTGCCTTGCGTGCGTATGAATGTGTCTATGATGACTGTGTGCAATGCATGATTGTGAATCCTTGAATACCATGTGTGTGATAGCAGAGTCCTGATTATGGTTATACATTTGTATGCATGTATTTAGGGTTGTTGTGCTGAATTCTGATAGTTAGTTATACATAAACGCGTGTGATGCATGTTCTTATTACTGTTAATACCGAGAGGATACGTATATGTGATTGTTGGCTGATTTCATTTGGGATGTTGTAAACATGAACCGTTCGAGTGCTGTGTATGCTGGTACGATGGACGATTAAATGTAGGAAATATGTTGGATCGGTTATGACGCTAATGGTTACGAGGAATGAGTCGGATAATTGAGGATGCTCGTTGTTAAGCACATAGGCTGCATGTACAGGAACAGGGTGACCCGGGGAAGGTCAGGAGCCCTAAAGAAATGATCTCCAGCTACAGACCCTTGGCTAGATCCTGTGAGAGCTCGTGGTAGCCGTAGGCGCTAGAGTTAAGTCTCGAGACGTCAATGGGAGGCCGGTACCACGCGGGAAGGGCTAATGGATGAGAGGCCAGTAAGGGAACCTGTAACTGAAAATCATTGCCTAAGTCGGATCCGCAGGCATGCATGTAGATGCAATGTTGATTAGGATAGTACGAGTGGTATGGTACGGAGTGATAGGAATAAATTCCGAATGAGTTGATGCATGCTTTTGTACGAATGAAAATGAACTTCACGTAATATGTATGTAAGTGTATGTCTTTGAAAGTATCATACTCTGCATGGCTCAAATCCAAATTGAATGCAACCTGAGTGAACATGAGTGTATGTATTGATGTTGATGTCGAGTCACTAACTGTCATTTTATATGTAAAAGCTCACCCCTACTGTGGCTATAATTTTTCAGTGAATGTCTCTCGGAACAACGAGTGAAGGTGAAGCTGCACGCCGAGTGGAATGCTTGTGCACTATGGAAATATTTGTATATATATAGATACTGTGTATAAGGTTTTAGTTAAGCCTTGGCCGGCTCGTATTTTGATCTTAGTCTCTTGAATCAGAATTTGAACTCTCTCGGGTTGAGAGTATGACAATGTGTTTGTAATCATTTATATACACTCCTATATATATACTTATGTCATACTGTATGTCTATTCTATGCTATGCGTGAAATCTGAGTGATATGCCTATATATGTACTTCCGAGCGTGGGAGGTTAGTACGACCTTAGGTAAAAATGGAACTAAGTTGTTGCTGAGGGAAGCGAGATAGTGACTTTACCCCGAGTGATGAAAGGTCTAGAAGTTCCAGGTGAATGAGGTCGTATAATTCCGAGTGGGAGGGGTTGACCTGAACCCTTCAGAGTAATAAACTGTTAGGAATTCCTCGAGTGGAGAGTAACAACATGTTCCGAGTGAGTGTTCCGACTGAAGAGTGACCTATAAGATTCTGAGTGAAACCCATTATAGTAAACTTATGGGAAGCTAGAAGATTCTTAGGTGAGACTTAACTTAGTGAGAGGACTTGAGTAAGAAGGATTAGGTGTGCGGAGTGAAGAACGAGTGAAATACCCGAGTGATAATAGACTATGAAGAATATTCCGAGTGAAATGTACGTGTGGAATCCGAGTGAAATGACTATGGGAATCATCTCCCGAGTGGTCAACATCCGTGGCTTGATGGAATGAAGTTATGAAGTGTGTTGTAAACTCCCGAAGAGGAGCTTGTGAGTATAAGTGGGGTTAATCCGAATGAATCGTGCGTAAGGACCTTTCCGAGTGAGCATAAATTCTGAAATCCAAGGGATGGGAATACCGAGTGGAGTTACTCGCCTCAGCGGCTAAATGCTCGCTCCAGCGAGTGTGAGCGTAAGGAAGGTCCCTGATGGGTTACGCTTAAGCTATGCGAACTTCGCCCAAGCGTGTCGTGTTGTCTCGCTTGATCGATATTGAATCCCGCCTGAGCGAGTCGGCACTGTTGGGATCGCTCATGTCCTACACCTTCTGCTGTTTTCCTTGAGGATGGTTGGTACTCCGTCCCTCTCCTTCTTCTCCTAATTCTACCCTCCTCAACTCTCAGCTACTCATTTTACCCTTGCATCTACTCCAATTTTGGAAAAATTTTCCTGGTCTCGGTTTACTCACAAATTGAACTTAGGATGTTTCAGGATAGTTCAACTCCATATATATATATATATATATATATATATGTATTTAAACAAACGTGTTCAAAAGAGCCGGCCAAGGCTACAACAAACTATATACAAAGTGTGCCATATGTACATCACAGCAGTACAAAATACTCAACACTCAGATCTGAGAAGCACTCGTCAATCTTTGTCTCGGCCTATATCCACTGAAAATATAGCCACAATAGGGGTGAGCTTTTACATATTAAATGACAGTTATTGACTCGGATTATTCACTACATGCTCAACTATACAATATAATTTCACAATCAACAATAACATACACTATCATTCAATATTGCTACTCACTCAGCATCAATCAGTTAGAATTCACTCAACTCATTCATGGCTATATTACTCATGCTATCCTCAATAATATATACACATAACATACAAGCACTTTATACTCGACAATAGTTTCAGTGTGCACACATTTATTCAGTCGGATCCAATTATTCATTATTAATTTTTATGTTGCAACATAGGCTCCAAGCCTTTTTCTCAGCTCCAAGATGATCCGGCCGTTTTACTGGTACCAAACCATTTGCCCTCTCATGTACACAGTCACTCCAAGCGACAACGGAAGTGTTACGGGCAGCCCCGAGTCCAACTCAGTAGGCTCGCCTTGAGTCCAACCCAAGGTCTTTCTTTATATCTCATGCATATTCATTTGATTACCATTTCTATATTAAGCGTCCCACGTTGTATGCACTCGGCATTTCAATGGTGAATCACATGCATATGGTTATAATCATCAAGCGTCCAACGCTAAATGCTTTTAGCATTTCCGATAGTGTATCCCATGCATTTTATCATCATCATTAGTACAACAGTGCCATTTCACTCGTTAAGCACCTCATAATACATGCATCTCATGCATCCATTATAAAATCACAACGGATTCAGCACAGCATTTGCATACACTCAGAAATCCATACTTTCATCACATGCATCACATGTTTTTTAATATAAAATCCGAAACGGGAACTAACAAAATAGATTCACATCTCATGCATTCGACATTCTCAATAAAATCAACATACTTCACATGCAATCGGCATTCACACAGCATTCTCATAATTATCAACATGCATTTCATGGACGGAAATCATCATACACTACACAACTCATGGCTATCACAAATTCGGGCACTTCATAGGCTCAAACGGAAATCAACACATTTCACAGTTATAAAACATACAGTATAGCACTTTCAACCGGAACCCATCCATAAACCATGCATTTGAGATGTAAAGCACCCCCTACCTACTGGAACGAAGTCCCAAAATCTCCTCGAACTATCAACGTCGACCAATCGCCCTTCGGTCACTCCCTCTTGCTCAAACGACCTCCAGGCCCAATCGTTGGACTCAGGACTCAGCTTAGGGAAACCAAAACTATTTCCACACTCTCGAACAGTCCGATCTTACTATCAGTGGAGGGTTTCTGGCCTCCAAGACACCACGACGTTGCTGATGTGGATGAAGGAGAAGATGGAGACGAAGAGAAAAAGCTCTGTTGACTTCAGGAGGACGAGAATAGCACTCCAACACTGCCCACTTCCCAGTCGAGACTCCAACAGCTTTGGGTGGATGGAGAGGAAGAAGGAGAGAAGATGATGAAGAGGTAGAAGAAGAAGCTTGGGGAGGAGAAACAGAAACAACACCTCTGTATTCTCGAAGGAGAACACTCTCAACTCTCTCAGTCCTTTCTAACTCAACGTGACTGAATGAGTGAGAGAGAGACCGAACCTTTTATACTATTAGGGGCACATACGTCATTTTCCTGGCCTCTTTGTATTATTCAACCATTAGCCTTAATCTGCAATTAATCTTAATCAGCAACTAATCTTAACCGGTAATAACTAAATCAGGATGTTACAAATGGGGCATTATAAGACATCCCACCCCTGCTGAAGAAGGCTGAAGGAATGGCAAACCCTCTTACTACCCCTGAAGAAATTATGACTTTCTTTAATTATTGTAATGAGATGATTCATAGGATGAGGGTTATAATCGCCCAAGCTAGGAATGGCTGATTTACTTTTGTAACAAACGCCTATGACAGTGATAAGTTTTACGAATTTCATAATTCTTCCGTTACCATAATCGTCCCATGTTAATTTTCCTTTGTTGCTTAGTACTTTTGAACGTGACATTCTGAGGAACGGTCAAAAGATACTCGCCAAGTTCCGCAATGGCTCTGTATATCTTTTTATTCTTTGCTATTTCGTTTTCTTTTAACACATTCTCACTTATTTCCAAAGGCATCACGAGGAAACACCCTTACCAAACCCGACTACAGAAAAGGCTCATGGCTGAAACAAAATAAACAAATGAAAACCTCAAGAATGAGGTTAACCAGCTAAGAGAGCAAGTAGTGGAACTGACGAAGCTCCTTGAAAAGAGGGTCACAGAAGGGGGCTCTTTTGAAGGGAATAAAGAACAACCGCCTACCCCACTACATCCCCCGGGTTTTGGTCCGACACCGGCCCAAGCTACAAATCCCATACCAGTTCCCCTCACCATTAATACCGAAAACCCCAATCAAGCTGCTGACCCTCACACCAAGCCACACGACTTGCCATATGGTTATGCGCCACCACACACTTTCATTGGCCCAGAAGGTAACCTTGTACCCTTTCCATAATATGGCTTACCTCCAGGATATTTCCCTCCTCTGTTCACTAACCCCCAAGATGGCAATACCCCACAGCTGGCAAATCCCCAAGTTCCAAACCCTACCCAATTGACCATTCCACCAGTCAATCAAGCCCTAGGTCCTCAAACCACCCAAACTCAAATAACCCAAACGGCCCAGCCAGTCCATATCGCTCAAGTGACAGCCCAACCACAGGGTCCTATGCTAAACACAGGCCTGATGAACCAAGCTCATTTGACGGCACCTTTTTACCCATATTACGGTTACCGTATGGGTATATGAACTCTTACGCCACTAACTCACAATGTGTGACTCAAACGACAAACCCGGTTGTCGATCTTAGTGCAGCCACAGCTTCTCAACAAAAAGGGAAGATGGAAATCCTAGAGGAGTGATTACAGATTGTGGAAGGTGCGGAAGGCCTTGGTTTAACAGATGCTTCTGAACTCTGCCTGGTTCCAGATATTATCATCCCACCAAAATTCAAAATGCCAGATTTCGACAAGTATCGAGGAATGACCTGCCCTCGAAATCATCTCACATTGTACTATCGAAAAATGGCTTCCTATGCCTCTGATGACAAGCTATTAATACACTGCTTTCAAGACAGCCTAGCTGGGGCTGCACTCACTTGGTACACCCATCTAGAGCGAACTCGCATTCACTGTTGGAAGGACCTGGCGGATGCCTTTCTAAAGCAGTACAAGTACAACCTAGACATAGCGCCTGATAGAATTTAGCTCCAAAACATGGTGAAGAAAGACAATGAGACATTTAAGGAGTATACACAGCGCTGGCGTGAGACGGCTGCACAAGTAGAACCTCCGCTTTTGGAAAAATAGATAGTGACCATGTTTATCGACACACTCCAATCACCTTTCTACGATAGAATGATTAGTAGTGTTTCATCTAATTTCTTTGATATTGTTCTTATTGGAGAACGAATAGAAAGTGGTCTAAGAACAGGAAAGATTGTACGAAGCCCGTCTAGGGCACCCATTACAAGAAGACCGACGCCAGGGGAGGGAAGGAAAAGAGATGGGGAAACCAACTCTATCTCTTATGACCAAAGAAAGTCCCAGTCGATAGCACAGGGCTCTACCCCTTTCCAAACTATGCCATTCCCATATGTGGCTGCCACTACCCACAACCAAAACCTTTATCCTGCCCATTTCTGTCCACCCATCATCAGAGCACCAAATCCAAAGCCGATACCATATCGTCCCCTACAATGGTCCCAACCCCTAATCTAAACCAAAACCAAAGGAGATCAAACAATGAACGTACCCCTGTCCAATTTGACCCAATTCCCATTGTAACATCCTAGGTTAATTTACCTTTTTCTTTTCACATAGCAGATTATTTCCACAATAAATTTTTCGCATTTAATAAAAATTTAGATCTTAATATAAAATGATATTTACTTTCCTTAATAAACAACCCACTCGGCCATGATGTAAAATAATATTCACTTTTTTTAGTTACCTTCTAAATAATAAAATCATACTCAGTGTAAGTAAAATCGATCGAAAATAAATCTTTTAATAAAGGTATGTTAAAAGTAATAACTGATCGGAATTGATTCAGCTCGGTCTTGATATAAAACAGTATTTACTTAAATATATTCGAAATAATGATAAGAGCGTACACAAAATACTGTTCAATTGGGAACACCTCTTTTAATAAAGTGGAGTTAAAATGGCAGGAGAAGAAGAAGAAGAAGGAGAAGGAGAAGAAGACAGGGGTCACTCGCCTGAGCGAGACCCCAAGGTGTTGAGGCGAAATCCGTGAGTCGCTTAAGTGAGTGCCGACTCGCTTGAGCGAATGCGACACATTAAGCCTGAACAAAACGTACACGGGAACTCACATCGGGGTTTCATTCGGTAAAAGGGTTTACTCGGCAAAACGGTTTCACTCGGAAAGCACTCAACTTCCATTCACTCAGGCATACTACACTTGACTCATTACTACCCTTCACTCAAAAAGGTTCGCTCGGTCACAGCTCCCTTGGGAATAATCTAACCCCCTACACTCGGTAAGAGTTTCTCCGGATATCCTCACTCTGGAAAATACCCTAACCTTACTTCTCTTGGAAGAAGCTCTCTAGGCCATATTTTACTCAGGAACATTCTCACCTTCCCTTGGAAGCACTCTAATTTTCACTCGGTACATTCTACTTTTCTTCACTCGGAATCATTATGCACCTTCTTCACTCGGAATCATTATCCTCTTTCTTCACTTGGAATATTCTCCCAGCCAATTTCTCTCGGGACAATCTAACCTTCCACCCAGAAGAGGATCTCTCGGTTATTCTTCACTCAGGAATGAATCCGTTAGTTAATAGGCTGTCACAGCAAACATGAGAAAATATATATACCAAGCATAATATAATATAAATTCGCATCCGATTCAATTTAGATAAGCACACAGATAATATCACACACTCAGAAAAACTCCTTATACACATATATATTACACAATCACTCAAAATCACTCAGGCCTTGGCATCGATCTCCCCCTTGGCGCGACTCCATGGCTCCAGCTTCCTCCCTGTCACTGGTTACTAAATTGAAAACAACAATAAGGGTGTGTTTGGCATCATAATTAATATAGAACGGAATTTAACAAGTTATATATATATATATATATATATATAAGTTCCATCCGATTGCATCTTCATCCCTTTTTCAAATTATTCTCGGCAATATAACGAATCACGCTCAGCATATATATATATAATAAGTCTCATTCGGAAATCATCACAGTTTACTCAGCAAATACATCAACTACATTCAGCAAGGGTGTCAATTCATACTCATCAACTATATCAAATTTTCACTCGGAGATCTATCAAATCACACTTGGAAAATATAGCACACTGCACACGGTAAACATATCAACTCAAACTTAGCAATTATATTAAATTCATCAATAATCACCACTGACTCTCATGCAATCTGACACCTAGTATCTGGATACTAAAGGATCGGCCTTCAGCTGGGGGTCCTACTTGACACCCCGTGAACCCTGCTTGGTCCACCGAGTCCTGCTTGACTCTCCACCTCGATCACTGGGTCCTACTTGACCATTGGGTAGCTCAACTGGGCACAAAAACCACGGGAGCTGAAAATGAGGGGCTATAACATAACGTCGGCCGTCCCACACCACATAGTCATACATACAGTTCACATTTCACATGTCATAAGTGGCCATTAATATCAATTTCTCATCACTCGGGTGACCTGCTTGTCAAACCCGGCTTCACATTACAACACCGATCATCACAACATTAAATATTTTAAACTCATAACATGATTAACTCAGCCACACACACACCCGATCTTCAACTGATCGGCGTCCACAGTCACACACGTATAAACATACGCACACAACAACATTCAATAACATTTTCTTACTTTGTTCATACCGCTCAACGACTCGGATAGAAAGTAAGTCCTATTCTAATTAATCATAACCCGAACACCCCCTTTTACCTCGGTTCCAAGCTTCGATGATCTGCTCCTGGTATCGATCTCGTCCTCTGAGCACTGGGTTCACAGTCTCAACTCCGTCACTCAGCCTTTCATTGTTTAATCTACTACCTATGGGTCAGAATGCAAAACCCGTTAACTCAACACCCTCAGCTCTAAGGGCCACATTTGAGCTCACACTCACCAAAAGAGTGGAGAACAGACTTGTATACAGCCATGCATGGTCACTCGGCTATTAGAGAAATGAAAGGGATAAGGAACCATAAATAAAATGGATTAGTGGACTCACCTTGAGGCCACGGTCACAGAAATGGGGTTCGATTGAAGTTTTGACACTAACGGAGTCCTCCTCCGGAGCATGCAACTCAATAACGAGAGAGGAGAAAATGAAGAAGAAGGAGAAACAGACCAAGGAAGAGAAAGAAGGAGTAGTTCTCGTGAATAATGAAGAGAGAGAAAGAGAAAACCTCCTTTTATACAAGGCTCAGGGGCAAGACAGCCTTTTCCCCTATTTCATTTACATTCTCATTAAAAGTTTTAATTAAATTAATTTCACCTCATTGGACCCTTTTATAATTGACCAACCAACTAAGTTTATTTACATTCACAACGTTTAATTATTCATAATTGTCTAATACTTCATAAGAGTATTGACCCAATCGGGATACCGGCCAACAGGTATCCTGGCGTAGTGTCACACATCGGTAATCTGAGCTAACGCTTGAGAGATCGGACACTTCATCCGTTCTCACATCCTTGTTACGTATATCCGTTTGCCTTAGCCATTTTGAGAGGTTGATCCGGACTATATATCCGAGGTAGGCATTCTCCCTACACTGGTTAGTCCAAGACCACACCAGGCACACCGGATAAGCATCAGTTACAAGACACTACGTCTTTGACCGTCCTCCAATGTACAACCGATCTTCACATTGTTCGGTCCTCACATCCGAGACCGGCCCGACACTGGATTTCTTGACCCCGGTTTAGGCGAATCAAATATTAAATGAATCACTAAAATATTTGTTAATATTTTCCACTCATTATAATTTTTATTAAAATATCAGGAATGTTACACCCATGACATACACGAAACTTCTACCTCTCCTTATTCAAAATTCCCTTGCAGTCCCTTGTCCTGCTAAACCTTTGGAGCCTCCCTACCCTAAGGGGAATGATCCAAATGCCCGTTGTGATTATCATGCTGGGGCACCCGGGCACTCAATGAAAAATTGTATGGCCTTAAAGTATAGAGTACGAGATTTGATCAAAGCCGATTGGTTAAATTTTCGAGAAGGTATTCCAAATGTGGCCACAAATCCCTTACCAACCATCAAGGTTCTGGGATTAATGCTATGGAAGAAGATGAGGAGCACGTGATAAATGCCTCTGACGTTAAGACACCGTTGAAGGAGATTCATGCCCAATTATTCGGGAGAGGTCTAATAAGAGAACCTTGGGGCTGTGAAAATGATGGTGAGCAAACTGTTAGCCACCAAAATTTCTGTGAGGTCCTCCAGGGACTCATGGATAGTCATATTTTCCAAGTCTATAGGCGTCGAGACAGTGATGTGAACATGGTTCAGGGGCAATCAGAAATGCCAGCTTGCAAGCCACTGGTAATTTACTACACCAAGAACCCCTCAACGACTATAACTCCTATGCATCAGCCTGTCACAATCCAGACTCCTGCTCCCTTTACGTTCAAAGATTCTCGCGTTGTTCCTTGGAAATATAATATGGAAGTAATAGTGGAAAACTCAAAAAAGGATGAACCATCCTTGTCAAACATATCAGGGATAGGAGGGGTGACCCAGAGCGGTCGAATTTATGCTTCACCAGAATTGAGGAAGGAACCCAGCCCAGTAATCAGGAGTAGTAGTAGTGGGAAAACCAAATTGGTTAAAGAGGACATTAATGGAGAGATCAAAAGAGTTATGACTGATGAGGAAGCTCAGGAATTTTTGAAATTTATTCGTCAGAGTGAGTACCAAGTGATAGACCAGCTAAACAACACCCCGCAAAGATTTCCCTCTTATTACTTCTATTGAATTCTGAGCCCCACCGAAAGGTTTTAATGAAAGTTCTTAATGAGGCTCATATGACACATGACATCCTTGTTGACAAGTTTCAAGGAATAGTAGCACACATCGCTGCAGACAATTACCTATCATTTATAGATAACGAGATACCTGTAGAGGGAATGGGGCATAATAAAGCCCTCCATATCTCAGTTAAGTGTCGAGACCACATATTGGCAAAGGTACTTATTGACAATGGTTCATCTTTAAATGTCATGCTGAAATCGACGTTAGCTAAGCTCCCATTTGATAGGACTTATATGAAGCCAAGCGCCATGGTAGTGCGAGCATTCGATGGAACTCGAAGAGAAGTCATGGGTGAAATCGAGCTTCCAATTCAAATAGGGCCATGCACTTTTCAGGTTTTATTCCAAGTAATGGATATTACGCCCGTATATAGTTGCCTGTTGGGTCGACCTTGGATCCACTCTGCTGGGGTTATCCCCTCCACTCTGCACCAAAAGCTAAAGTTCATCATTGATAATAAGTTAATTATCGTTTCTGGTGAAGAAGATTTTCTGGTTAGTAAACCCCTGTCTACCCCTTACATTGATGCAGCAGAAGAAGCACTTGAAACTTCCTTTCAAGCTTTAGATATTGCCAACGCCGCCTATGTAAGAGAAGGTGCTGTAGTGATGAAGGCCCGAATGCCAAGCGTACCCCTGATGATGACAAAGATGATGTTACAAGGGGGTATCAACTTGGGAGAGGCTTAGGTCCTGGCCTGAATGGAAGAACAGATCTGGTATATATTCCAGAAAATAAAGACAGGTATGGTTTGGGATACCAACCTTCAGCAGCCGACAAAAGAAGGGTGGCAGAGGAAAAGAAAGAGAGAAGGATTGCCCGTTTAGAAGGTTACGAGAGCCCCTTTATATGACCTCTACCAGAGCTTCCGAAGCACGGGTTTGGTGCTTCATGATCAAGTGGTTGCTATTGAAGACAGTCCCTGTGAAGATATGAGCTTTGTGATCCCTTGTCCACCAGGAAAGGACCTCTGTAACTGGGAAGCCATCGAGCTCCCCAAGACTTTAAATTTTCTACCAAAGTAATTGGCATAACTTTAATGACTCTTTGACCCCATTGTTATGCCCAAGGCTTTAGGGTATTTCTTTGTAATAAGGGTGAACACATGTTTTATCATTTTAAGTTTTCGACAATAAATGCGTGTTGAATTTCAATCTCCATTCTCATACTTTCCTTATCTTTGCATTGATTCTTTCTTTCTTTCTTTTTCTATTTTCTTTATTGCTCAATCATTTATTTCTTTTTATTCACCAAAGTAACATGAATAAACGCAGATCTAAAGATGTCTCTCTCAAGAATAATGAGCTTGTAATCCCATTTCACGACTTTGACCATCCGATTGACTATGCTGATAAGGAAGGTGAGGAAGTCTGTGATCCTTCGCCTGAATTAGCAAGGTTGTTGGAACAAGAGGATAGAGAAATTCAACCTCATTTGGAGATAGTTGAGATTATTAATTTGGGGGGTGAGGAGGATAAGAAGGAAGTCAAGATCATTACCTTCTTGAGTAAAGAGCGAAAGCAAAAGCTGATTAAGCTCTTAATGGAGTTTCGCGACATCTTCGCTTGGTCTTATCAAGACATGCCCGACCTTGATACTAGCATTGTCGAGCATAAATTACCACTGAAGTCAAATTGTCCCCCGATAAAGCAAAAACTGTGCCGAATGAAGCCCGAAATGCTCTTAAAAATTAAAGAAGAAGTTAAGAAGCAGTTTGATGCCGGATTCTTAGTAGTGGCAAAGTATCCTCAATGGGTAGCAAATATCGTCCTTGTCCCAAAGAAGGATGGGAAGGTACGAATTTGCGTAGATTACCAGGACCTAAATAGGGCTAGTCCCAAAGATGATTTTCCTCTGCCACATATCGATGTCCTGGTTGATAACACAGCCCAACATTCCATCCCCTCATTCATGGATGGTTTCTTTGGGTATAACCAGATTAAGATGGCACCTGAAGATATGGAAAATACCACATTTATCACCCTATGGGGCATCTTTTGTTACAAAATAATGTCTTTCGGTTTGAAAAACGCTGGGGCAACCTACCAAAGGGCAATGGTGACCCTCTTCCATGACATGATGCATAAGGAGATAGAAGTTTATATAGATGATATCATTTCCAAATCTAGAACTGATAAAGAGCATATTGTTGATCTGAGAAAGCTTTTTGAAAGGCTGAGGAAATTTAAGCTCAGGTTGAACCCAGCCAAGTGTACCTTTGGCGTAAAATCAGGCAAACTGTTAGGGTTCATTGTAAGCAAGAGGGGAATAGAAGTTGATCCTGACAAGGTCAAAGCGATTCTCGAGATGCCTCCTCCCTGTACAGAAAAAAAAGTCTGAGGGTTCCTAGGAAGGTTGAACTACATTGCTCGGTTTATCTCGCAATTAACAGCAACCTGTGAGCCGATCTTTAAGTTGCTTCGTAAGAACCAACCGGGGAAATGGAATGAAGATTGTCGAATAGATTTTGAGAAGGTAAAGCAGTATTTACGAGAACCACCAATCTTGGTACCGCCGACTCCTGGGAGGCCACTTATCTTATATCTGACCATGTTGGATGAATCTATGGGTTGCGTATTAGGGCAACATGATCAGACTAGGAAGAAAGAACATGCCATTTACTACCCGAGCAAGAAGTTTACTGACTGTGAAATGAGGTATTCGGCTCTGGAAAGAACTTGTTGTGTATTAGCATGGGCAGCCCGACGTTTAGGGCAATATATGCTAAGTCACACTACTTGGCTAGTTTCCAAAATGGACCCTGTCAAGTACATCTTTGAAAAACCTGCCTTGACTGGAAGAATCCCTCGATAGCAGGTCCTATTAACTCAATATGACATAATCTATGTCACTCAAAAAGCTATAAAAGGAAGTGCTCTAGTAGACTACTTAGCCCATCAACCGGTAAATGACTACCAACCCATGCATTTCGAGTTCCTAGATAAAGATATCTTAGCATTGTTTAATGAAGAGGATACTCAGAAAGACAAATGGATTTTAAGATTCGATGGAGCTTCCAATGCACTGGGGCATGGGATTGGGGCCATCCTAATTTCACCAGATAAAGAATTCATCCCTGTCTGCGCCAGACTTTGTTTTGATTGTACTAATAACATCGCCGAATATGAGGCGTGCTCTTTGGGGATCCAAGCAGCATTAAATGCAAAAGTGAAGAAGTTAGAAGTCTACGGAGATTCCGCCCTGGTCATTCACTAGCTAAAAGGAGAATGGGAGACTAGGGATAGAAAGTTAATTCCTTATCAAGCTTATATCAAGGAGCTAATCAAGGAATTTGAAGATATCTCTTTTCACCATGTCCCCCGGGATGACAATCAAATGGCCGATGCTTTAGCCACCCTTGCATCAATGTTTAAAATAAGTAATGACTGTGATATGACCCTCATTAAGATAGAGAAGCATGATAAGCCCACGTACTGCCAAGTAATAGAAGAGGAGTCAGATGGGAAACCATGGTACTATGATATCAAAAGGTATATTCAAAGTCAGGAATACCCTGAAGACACTACAGAAAATGACAAGAGAACCCTAAGACGGTTCGCAAGGGGTTTCTTCTTGAACAGTGATGTTCTTTACAAAAGAAATCATGACTCTGTCCTCCTTCGTTGCGTTGATACTATTAAAGCAAACAAGATCATGGCAGATATCCATGAAGGATTCTTTGGAACTCACACCAATGGGCATGCCATGGCAAGAAAGATCTTGAGGGCTGGATACTATTTGATAACCATGGAAGCTGACTGTTTCGCCTATGTTCGAAGGTGTCACAAGTGTCAGATATACGCTGACCACCTTCATGCACCCCCATCATCCCTGAATATCTTATCGGCACCATGGCCCTTCTCAATGTGGGGCATGGATGTCATTGGACTTATTGAGCCAAAAGCCTCAAACGACCATCGTTTCATCTTAGTTTCCATTAATTATTTCACCAAGTGGGTGGAGGCAGCTTCGTACGCTAATGTAACAAGGAATGTTATGGTCAAATTTGTCAAGAAAGAATTGATATGTTGATATGGCTTGCCAAATCAGATCATTACTTACAATGGCACAAATCTAAATAATAAGATGATGAAAGAACTATGTGAAAACTTTAAGATTCATCATCACAATTCCTCCCCTTATCGACCAAAGATGAATAGAGCAGTCGATGCGGCCAATAAAAACATCAAGAAGATTATGCAAAAAATGGTTGTAACCTTCAGAGATTGGAGCGAGATGCTCCCTTTTGCTTTACACGGGTATCGTACCTCAGTCCCGACTTCGACAGGGGCAACCCCGTTCTCTCTAGTATACGGCATGGAAGCAGTCTTACCTATTGAGGTAGAAATTCCCTCTCTTAGGGTGATCATGGAAGCAAAGTTGGAAGAAGCTGAATGGGTCCAAGCTCGATATAACCAACTAAATTTAATAGACGGGAAGAGGTTAACCGCCCTTTGCCACGGGCAGTTGTACCAGAAGAGTATGAAAAGAGCCTTTGAAAAGAAAGTATGACCTAGGCAATTTCATGAAGGGGATCTGGTCCTCAAAAAAATTTTGGCAATACAAAAGGACCATCGGGGCAAGTGGACACCTAATTATAAGGGGTCGTATGTCGTAAAGCAGGCCTTTTCCCGGAGGAGCCTTGATACTCACCGACATGGACGGTAAGGATCTGTCGATGCCCATAAATGCAGACTCAGTCAAAAGGTACTTCGCCTAAAAAGGGAACCAAAGAAAAGAAAGGAAAAAGTAAAACAATGCTCGCTAGGCTGAAAACCTAAAAAGGCAGCCTTGGCAAAAGTTACAGTGACCCGGTGAGTCGAAAACCTAAAAAGGCGGCTCAGGGAAAAATTAGGGTCAAATGTTTGACAACATGGATAAGCGTCTCTTACAAGAATGTGCAAGTCCAAATTAGGGTACAGAGATCATGATCGAATCACCTCTCGGAAGCAAAGTCAAAGGGTGAACTTGAGGTTGTAATATGGGATTAAGATGCGCGTTGTTCTCAGAAGTTCACTAGAAGATCAGTAAGCTTTCCTTGTTTCATCCATTATCAATCTTTGTATTAAACTTCTTTTGTTCCCTTTACTTTCCCTACTTCTTTCTCCCTGTACCTACTCAAATCATGAATAAATTTCACCCTTTTTCGACACATGTTTATATTGTGAATTTCATTGATATGATAAGACATGTGTTTTCCTTTAGCAAATAAAATGAAAAAATAATTATTTAAAGTCATGGGGAAAAATGCTTCTTTTGCTCGATCTTACCTCAGGTGATCTTTATAAAGACTGAGCCCAGACACGCTCTTTGAAGCTAGAACTACCTCATTTGTTCTATTCAGTTATGAGTCGCCTCAAGTCTGTAGGGATCATAGTTCTATGGGGAGTCTTCACAGATTCTTATTTATTTTTTTCTTTGCACTACTTATCCCTTTTCTGCAAGTTGTTGTAGCAAACGGTCATGTGGAGTCTCGCCACCTCATTTAATTTCTTCTCCCCAATGGAATTACAACTGTCAAAGTTAGCATCTCAAAATTTATTTCAATGGCACTTCCTAAGGACTCTTCCTCAATCACTAAAATTGTCTGCACTGCCAAGAATTGACACTTTTAAATTTCTTTCATCGTCTAGGATGGGCATTTTCAACTTTCTTTCATCGCCTAGGAGGGGCACTTTTACATTTCTTGTTGCCAAAGTTGGCATTTGTTTTAAGTTTCATCACCTAGGATGGGCACTTTTACATTTCTTGTTGCCAGAACTGGCATTTGTTTCATTGCCTAAGATGAGAAATTTTAAATTTCTTTCATCGCCTAGGATGGGCAATTTCAAATTTCTCTCATCGCCTAGGATGGGCACTTTTAAATTTCTGTCATCGCCTAGGACGGGCTCTTTTTAATCTCTTTCATCGCCTAGGATGGGCACTTTTACATTTCTGGTTGCCAAAGCTGGCATTTGTTTTAAGTTTCATCGCCTAGGATGGCACTTTTACATTTCTTATTGCCAAAGTTGGTATTTGTTTTAAGTTTCATCGCCTAGGATGGGCACTTTCAAATTTCTTTCATCGCCTAGGATGGGCACTTTTACATTTCTTGTTGCCAAAACTGGTATTTATTTCATTGCCTAGGATGGGCAATTTTAAATTTCTTTCATCGCCTAAGATTGGCAATTTCAAATTCCTTTCATCGTCTAGGATGGGCACTTTTAAATTTCTTTCATCGCCTAAGACGGACGCTTTTTAATCTCTTTCATCGCCTAGGATGGGCACTTTTACGTTCCTTGTTGCCACAACTAGTATTTGTTTCATTGCCTAAGATGGACACTTTCAAATTTTTTTTATCGCCTAGGATGGACACTTTTAAATTTCTTTCATCGCCTAAGACGGACGCTTTTTTTAATCTCTTTCATCGTCTAGGATTGGCACTTTTAAGCCTTCATCGTCTAAGACAGACACTTTTAAGATCTTCTGTTTGTCAAACTGGCACCCTTTTAAGCTTTTGTCACAAAAGATTGGCCCTTTCAAGTTCTCATCGCCAAGGCTGGAACTTCTAAGTTTTTCGATTGCTAAAGCTGGCATTGTTTAAGTCTTCTGTTTGTCAAAACTATTACCTCTTTAAAGTTGTTGATGTCAATATCATCTCTAAAAAGAGAGTGTTCACATCTTTACTTCCTTTTCTGTAATATAAATAAAACATTTATATTTTCATGGAAAAGAAAATAAAGAGAGGCAGCTGTGAACACCATCTCTAAAAATCAGGAGATGATAACATTTAAAAATAAATCTATCTTCCCCACTTCTCCTTGTTTTTCTCAGTGGCCAACTCACCCCATTACCATGGTTGGAACCTACAGAAATAATGGAAGGGTGCTACTATAAGAGCCCATCAGAAAACCAAAATGGGACATCGATAGCTATCTACTATCAGAGAACCAAAATTTTGATTTCACTTTACCCATACCATCTCTAAAAATATAGACAGAAATAGAGGCCATAATCAAATTTTTTTCAAAAAAAAACAACATAGAGAATAAAATTCCATCATCTTCCGCATCTTCTTCAATTTACAACCACCAACAGCAGTCCATCAAAATAAATAAGAAAACAAAAAAGAAGAAAGAAGAAACAGCAACAAAAAGAGAGAAGAAAGGAGAAGGCCGCCGAAATCCGCCATAGCCAGCTCCCCTGAACTCGTCGGACAGCCCCTTCCCATCGTTATCTTCCTCAACTGCGCCGCCCAGATCTTCACGAACCTGCCCAACCCGTAAGGGAACGCCGGTTTCCTTCTCTCTCTCACGGTTTCTCCTCTCTCCCTCTCTCCCCCAATTTTCTCTCTCCTCACAAGCTTCTCTCTGCCGTTTCCATTTCCATCTGATGCATTATTTCCCTTTGCTTTCTTAATTCCTTTCTTTTGCTTTGTTTCAAGTAACCTGATGGGCCTTTATTTTATTGTCTTCTTTCCTTCCTTTGGTTATGGGCTTCAGATTTTGAAGCCCAATAGCTAAGGTTCTACTTTTTCTTCAAACAAAACAAAACCCAAATAAAAAGCATTTTCATTTATTTAAAAATATAAAAACACTTTAATTAAGAAATAATGAATGGTTTTTGTTTATGTCAAAATAAATAATTTTTTAAAAAAATAATAATTAAAAAATAATGAATAATTTCTATTTATAAAAAACCAAAATATGTACCCTTCTTTTAGAAATAATGAATAAAACCAAAAAATAATTTCCTTTCATGAACAATAAAGTAAATAAATATCTTTCAATTGTGTTAAATCAAGAAAATATTACAAGTTAAATATCTTTTTTTAAACATAATAAATTCTTTGTGCTAAATCCAAAAATAATAATCTTTAAAAAATCAAAATATCTTTTCTAAAATAAAGTAAATAGTTTCCTCTTTTATTATGATGAGTTTTAAAAAATAAAATACATTAAAATCTAAACATTCCTTTTATAAAAATAAATAATCTTTTATACTAAATCAAAATCTTATAAGTGGTGTCGTGCAAATTACTTTGCCTACACGCACTTTATAAGACTTTGAAGGTTTATGCACGTGCGATCTTCTCTGCCTTGTATATCACCTTCCTCATGATTTTTTCTTCATTATTAAAAATAAAAATTGACAAAAAATAATTTAAATATTTTTCCACAAGTTAACTTTTCAAAGAACTACATAACCCTGATTTCTCAATACATTTGAAAATACGTAGGAGCGAGAATCAATTCCTGTCGGGCCCACTTTCTCGTTATTAATTTCTATGTCTCTGCTATTATTTTGATTAATTTTATATAGTCAATATTTTAAATTTTATTGTCGCAAGGAGGTTAATTTAGACGCGACGTCTTGTTAATCTCATATTTTTATTTAAAATAATATTTTCTTTAAATGAGGTTAATTTAGACGTGACATCTTGTTAATCTCATGTTTTAATATTTTTATTTAAAATAATATTTTCTTTAAAATAAGGTTAATTTAGACGCGACGTCTTGTTAATCTCATGTTTTTAATATTTTTATTAGAATATTATTTTCTTTAAAATGAGATTAATGTAGAAGCGACGTCTTGTTAATCTTATGTTTTTTTATTACTTTTATTAAAAATAATATTTTTTAATCCACTTTATTTTTTTTATCTCATTAATTTTATTTTAATCTTTAAATTTATGTACAAATTAAGGTTAATTTAAATGAGATGTCCTGTTAACCTTACTTTCACTCTGTTTTACTTTTTTTTCTTATAGTTGTTGTTTGGTCAAATTTCTTACTGTTACTGTTCGGTCCGTTTTTTCTGTTTGTGTCTGTTTTGTCGTTTTGTATGTTTCTTTTTATAAAAGAAGTTAAAATAATTTCTAAACTATTTTGAAATAAGCGCTATCAATTTGAGGTAACCGTTTTATAACGAACAATTGTGAGGTGCTAATACCTTCCTCACCTGTAATTCGACTCCTGAACTTAGAATTTCATTTTCATAACCAGTGTTTTAAAAATAGGTTTTTCCCGATATTTTTATCCAAAAAAATATTGGTGGCGACTCCCTATTTTCTTTTCGAAAAGATTTTGAAACTCGTTTTATTTTTAAGGGTCGGCCGTCCCGTCACGATCCCGGTCGCGACAAAGAATTATGGATCTGTTTTTGTGCTTTACAATTTTTCAAGATGATAAATTGAGATGGTGAATTGGTGATAATAACTAGTAGGTTACACTCTAAATCATGTCACAAAATGATTTCTTGTTGGGTAAAGGAGTTTCTTGCTTCAACAATTTTTAGTACAATGATGCTTCAATTATGTGCTTCACATATTATGGTTCCATAAATGTCTGCTTTGTGAATATTATATCAGTAAATTTTCTAAGCAAGGAAAATAAATAATTAATAGTAGAATATTTAAATGATGAAATAATGAATACTTATTTTATGGGCAAAAGTGATGGACGTATTGTGACTGAAATATCTTTTTGTGCAAACAAATAGAACTTCTTCTTTTTAAAGGTATAGATTTAGGACTAGAAGCAAGATTAAGCAAAATGTGTCTTTTGGTATTAATTAAGCTAAATATTTTGTCCTAGTAGGTATGTGCTCATTAAAAAAGAGAATGTGACACTAGCATTTCAAAGTAAAATATATTATTTTAAAGCAGTTTTGGTATGAAATACAATGAATCTCTTCATTAAGCAAGATTTGTATGCTACAAAATCTAAAAGAGAAACTTTAAGAAACCAAAATAATGTATTGCATGTGTGTCACACATACCCAGCATGTTAGCTGATAAGTGTTTTAGAACACTATTTTCACTGTTTAATTTATTTAAAATTCTAAGTTTATTGTATCATTTTTGCTGAATTTTATGGTTTCTGTTTTCTTTTCATTGTTTTGTTGAAGTATTGTATTTTGTATGAATTAATTTAAATGGAACGTTTAAAAAGTATATTTTTTTAGAATTGGAAAATTATGATGGATTAATGTTAAAATTTAGCACTTCAAAATGTTAAGAACTTAAATCATAATTCCATTTCTATAAAAGTTAATTTTTGAATATTCCATTTAAATTAATTGAAGTGATTGTTTTTCTTAAAATGCAAAATCATATTAATTTAATCAGTCCCCCTTAGTGTTTCACGTAAATTAGCTTCTAATTGGGCATAGAATTAATGTTTTTGTGCAGCTTAGTTCGCAATGATTCTTGAATTAAAAATACAAATCTATTCCAATTTTTGCAAGATTCTAAACGTGAAGTCATGGGCTGATTTGCAAGACATGGTGCAGCATGAAGTTTCCCCTACTCTCTCTCTAATTCACGTTAACTCTCTCTCAAAAAGAAGGGTCCCATGGGCTTGAATATTTTAAGGCAATAATGCTTCCATCCATAAAATGATTGAATAAAATAATACATCATTTTTCACTCTCTTCCATTCACGTTGAAATGCTCTTAAAAGGGTCCCATGTGCTTGAATTTTTTATTACAAAGCCCTTGTCCATTTCCCCTTTTAAATTCACGGCTACACCAAGCAAAATCCACTCATGAATATTTTATTCATTCTTTGACCCATTCTCTAAAAGAAAGGTCCAAGTATTAATATTTTATTCACTCTTTCTTCCATTCCCTCATAATTCCCACAGCAATGCTAGCTTCCAATCACCAAATATCTTATTCAAAAGCTTTCCACTTTCTCTTTGCACTCACACGATCAATAAGTCTCCATTTGCCTAATATTTTATTCAAGTCATGCTCCACCTCTCTCGATAATTCCCACGGCTACCAAAGCCTTCACTCTTCTTTGTCCAAATTATTTCATGACAATGAATAGGAATTAGTTGGCCATTTAAAATTGCAAGGGATGCACTAAGCATAGTGCCATGGATTTAAGGAAAAGGCAAGTGAAAATCAAATATAAATAGAGCAAAGCAGAGTACGGACAGCAGCCAAGAAAGGAATTGAATTGGACGTAGAGAGTCAAAAATTCCTTCTTTCCCTTTTCTTCTTTCATTTCTTTGGTTTTCTTTTAATTTCCTTCCGAAGAGTTGTGAACATTGTGAAATTTAGTGTTCAAATTTGTATACCATGGGAGAATATTACAAATAAAACAAGGAAATATAGTGGTAAAATTATTTTTGAGCTTTTTAGAGAAACCCGTAAGTCTTTATTTTACTATGTGTTGTATGTTTTATTTTCTTCCTATTATGTATATGAATTTGAATCACATCATGAGTAACTAAATTAATTATCTTGGGATGATGGGAGTGTCATAATATTTTATGTTAATGTTGTTTTGACTTTGAATTAAATAAATTTCTGTTTTCCATTTAGTTCAAATTATGCGCAATGCTTTTAGTGATTCCTAACAAGAACCTAAGTGATAAAATTGTATACTTGCAGGTATATTAGTAAGTTTAAGTAATTAATAAAATATAAAAATTTATTGTTACTAGAAAGCTTTTGAACTAAGCCCAAGATTTTGAAATACTTTTTGTGATTTCGGTAAAACCGTGAAAGTAATCAAAAATCTTTTGGGAATAAATAAGGGATTTTCATAAAATGATAATAGGCCTTTCTTAGGGATTGAACTTGGTTCTCCATACGTTAGGTACATTAATAGGATTCTGAGAGGAACATATTAATCAACTTAAGAAAAATCTGCCTTGGAAAACTTAATTTGATTCTTATTTATGAAAAGCCAATTCATTAACATAAAATAGAGTATTGATCCCCTGGAATCCTAAGATACTCTCAATTCTAATTTTTAAGTGTCAAGTAAATTTTGTTTCTGTATTTATTTTTATTCTGTGTTTTATTTTACAAAAACATTGAAAATCAATTGTGTGGATAATTAAATTTCAATATTCTGATACTTTAAAAATAGTACCTGTGGATACGATAATCTTTTATAGCACACGACATAACCCGTGCGTTTGCAGGCCTTGTCAAGTTTTTGGCGCCATTGCCGGAGACTGTGTCCCTTAAATATCAGCAATATTTAAATTCGATTAGATTATACTTGTGAATATTCCTTTTATTTTATTTTATTTTATTTTATTTTATTTTATTTTATTTTATTTGTTTTGTTTGTTTCTTTTTTGTATATTTATTTTAATATTTTTCTCTGTGTTTTTATTACTTATTTTATTCTGTTGTTATTTTGTATTTTGTTCTTTGTTCTTTGTATCTGTTGCTGTTTTTATTTTTTGTGATTGTTTGTTTTATTTGTCCTTTATTTTTTTTTTATGCGACGTAACCGTAGTGTCGATCTAAGCTTAGGATTTGACCCTGAGATAGAACGTACCCCTAGAGCTTTAAGAAAACAACAAAAACAAGAAAAATTAAACAAATGGGAGACCAAAATAGAGCCTTAAGAGATTTTGCTGCTCCAAGCACTAATGGGAGAGGGTCTAGCATCCTTAGACCCGCTGGGGAGGCTAACAATTTTGAATTGAAACCTTCACTACTCTATATGGTTCAACAGAACCAATTCGGAGGATTACCCTCCGAAGATCCCAATCTTCATCTCCAAATCTTTCTTGAATACTGTGACACGCTGAAGATGAATGGAGCCACCAATGATGCCATTCAGTTGAGACTCTTCTATTTCTCCTTAAGAGATAAAGCGAGGGCATGGTTATACTCTCTCCTAGAAGGATCCATCACGATTTGGGAACAACTATCCATTGCTTTCATAAATAAGTGGTACCCAAGAAATAAAATAGATAATAAATTTTGCATAGAGAGATGATGAATCCTTGTATGAAGCTGGGAGAGATAAAAGGAGATGCTAAGAGAATGTCCCCATTATAGGATAGAAAGATGGTTGACAGTCCATATTTTCTATAATGGACTAACTTCCACACAAAAGATCTCTTTGGATGCTGTAGCTGGAGGAGCCTTCATGAGCAAGAATATGGATGAAGCCCAGAACCTGATAGAGGAAATAGCTCAGAACACTCACCAGTGGAACTCTGAGAGAGGGTTACCTGCTAAAACACCAGGTAAGTATTCTGTTGATGCTCTTTCCTTACTTTTTACCAAAGTTGAAGCATTAACATTAAAACTTGATAAGATAGGGTCAACAGGTGCTACAAATGTTGTTTGTGAAGTTTGTGGTGTTTCAGGACATGGAGCTACAAATTGCCATTTAGCAACGACCCTAAATCAAGAATTTGAAATGCATAAAGTGGATGTTATTGGAAATTATGGTGGAAATTATCAGGGTGACTACAGACCTCCACAAGGTCCACCTGGTTTCCAAAATAGGCCACCTTCATTCCAAGGTAATCAAAGTAACTACAAACCTCAATAAGGACCCTACATTCCATAAAAATCAAAGCTAGAGTCCTTGATGGAGACATTTATAGCTACTCAACTGAAGCAGAATGATGAGTTCTCTAAGGCAATAAAGAATTTAGCTTCAAAGGTGGATTCTCTTGCCACTCACAACAAAATATTGGAGAATCAGATTACCCAACAAGCCTCTTATTCTACAAGAGCACCAGGAACATTTCCTTTAATACTTGAGGTTGGACCATCTAACCATACCATGGCTGTCATTCTTAGGAGTAGTACTCAATATGATGGTCTAGTTGGCAAGACTGCTAAGGAGGGAAAGAAAGTGGATGAATCTCTATCTCTCCCGGTGATTGAGGAAGAAAAACCACATGAAAAGAAGGAAGAGGTTAAACCATATCAACCTCTCATTCTATTTCCTCAGCGCTTGGCTAAAGCAAACTTGGACAAACAATTTGGTAAGTTTCATAAAGTTTTAAAGAAATTGTATATCAATATTCCCTTCACAGATGCTTTGTAGTAAATGCCCATATATACAAAGTTCCTAAAGGACATTTTGTCCAACAAAAGAAAGCTGGAGGAAGATGGTACAGTGGCACTTATTGAGGAGTGCAGTGCTCTAATTCGAAGGAAGCTTCCACCCAAGCTCCTAGATCCAGGTAGTTTCTATATTCCTTGTATGATTGGTGACATGGCTATAGATAGAGCATTGTGTGATTTAGGAGCTAGTGTGAGCTTAATGCCATTATCTATTGCTGAAAAGTTAGGAATGGGTGAGCTGAAACCTACTAGGATGTCTTTACAGTTGGCTGATAGATCTGTTAAATATCCTGTAGGCATTTTAGAAGATGTTCCTATCAAAGTAGGAAAATTTTTTATACCTGCTGATTTTGTTGTGCTTGAAATGGAAGAAGATTCTATAATTCCTATCATTTTAGGTAGACCATTTTTAGCAACTGCAGGTGCTGTAATTAATGTCAAGAATGGTAAATTATCTGACTGTTGGAGACCAAAAGGCTGATTTTAACTTGAAAAATGCTTTAGAAAAACATTTTAATAATGATGTTTGCTGTAGTATGGATTTTGTGGAACAAGTGGTAAAGGAAGCAACCCTTACTAATGACCTATTTGATACTGTTTTTATGATTGAGCCTGTAGGAACATCTAATTGCTCTAAAAAAGAGGCCCCATTAAAACATGATATTGAAGTCATGTTTGACAAAGTGATAAGCCTCAATGTGGAATTAAAGCCTTTACCGGCTTCATTGAGGTATGAGTTTCTTGGTCCTAATTCCACATATTCTGTGATTGTTAATGCTAAATTGAGTCCATGTGAAACTGAAAAACTTTTGAAACAACTTAGGTTGTATAGAAAGGTAATAGGTTATACAATGGATGATATCAAAGGGATTAGCCATTCTCTTTGTATGCACAGGATCACTGTAAAAGATGAAAGTAGGCCCACAGTAGAACCACTTAGGAGATTAAATCCAAAAATGCAAGAAGTGGTTAAAAAGGAAATTTTGAAATTGCTTGATGCTGGAGTCATATATCCTGTTGATAGTAGTAAATGGGTGAGTCCTGTTCATGTGGTGCCTAAAAAGGGGAATAACTATGATTGAAAATGATAAACATAAATTGATTCCTACTAGAATTGTCTTTGGTTGGCGCATGTGCATTGATTATAGGAAGTTAAATAGCACCACGAAAAAAGATCATTTTCCTCTCCCTTTTATTGATTAGACGCTAGAAAGACTTGCGAAACACTCTTATTTCTGTTATTTGGATGGGTATTCAGGTTTTCATCAAACTCCCCTTCATCTATTTGATCAAGAAAAGACTACCTTCACTTGCCCTTATGGGACTTATGCTTATAGGCGTATGCCTTTTGGTCTGTGTCATGCACCTGCGACTTTTCAAAGGTGTATGCAAGCAATTTTTTCTAATCTTATTGAAAATATGATGGATGTCTTTATGGATGATTTTTCAGTGCATGCTTTAGATTTTAATAACTGTTTAACAAGTTTATGCCAAGTCTTGCAGCGTTGTGAAGAGACCAACTTGGTCTTGAATTGGGAAAAGTGCCATTTCATGGTAAGAGAAGACACAGTTCTTGGACACTTGGTGTCTGAGAGAGGTATAAAGGTTAATAAGGCCAAGGTGGAAGTGATTGAAAAATTGCCCCCACCTACAAATGTGAAAGGTATCCGGAGTTTTCTTGGACATTTAGAATTTTACCGTCGGTTCATTAAAGATTTCTCCAAGATCGCAAATCCTCTTACAACTCTTTTGGGTAAGGATGTGCCTTTTAATTTTGATTCATCTTGTATAGAAGCTTTTTGCAGGATTAAGCAAGCTTTGATCTCTGCCCTCATTGTGCAACCCCCTGATTGGGAACTCCTATTTGAGTTGATGTGTGATGTTAGTGATTACGCAATGGGGGCTATGCTTGGGTAACAAAAAGACAAGAAGCTCCATGTAATTCATTATGCCAGCTGAACGCTGAATGATGCCCAGGTGAATTATGCCACAACTAAAAAAGAATTGTTAGCCATTGTCTTTGCTTTTGATAAATTTAGATCTTACTTGGTAGGTTCACATGTTATTGTTTACACTGACCACTCTACCATTAAGTATCTATTGAATAAAAAAGAAGTAAAGCCTAGGCTAATTAGAAGGATTTTAATATTGCAAGAATTTGATTTGGAAATTAAGGATAAGAAGGGTACCGAGAATCTGGTTGTTGACCACCTATCTAGGTTGTCATCTGAAAAAGTAGAAATAGATAATGTTCCCATCAATAAATCTTTTCCGGATGAACAACTTTTGAGTCTTAGTACCCAACTTGTTCCTCGGTATGCTGATTTTGTCAACTTTCTTGCATGTGGTATTTTACCTCCCGATCTTAACTTTTAGCAAAAGAAAAAGATTTATGCAGATGTTAAGCATTACTATTGGGATGAACCCCTCCTATTCAAGCAATGTGCAGATGGTTTAATTCGGAGATGTGTTCTAGAAGATGAGGTCCATGCTATCCTAGACCATTGCCATTTTTTTTCCTGTGGAGGCCACATGAGCACCTCCAAGACAGCCTCTAAAGTATTACAAGTTGGACTCTATTGGCCATACCTTTTTAAGGATGTACGTAAGTATGTTCTGACTTGTGATGCTTGCCAAAGAATAGGTAACGTTGGTAGAAGACATGAAATGCCACTGAATAGCATTTTAGAGGTTGAATTGTTTGATGTATGGGGTGTTGATTTTATGGGACCCTTTCCCTCATCCTTTGGAAATCAATTCATATTAGTGGTAGTTGATTATGTGTCAAAATGGGTGGAAGCCATTGGTTCACCCCATTCTAATGCTAAGACTGTTATTAAACTTTTCAAGAAAATAATATCTTCGAGGTTTGGGGTCCCAAAATGCGTTATAAGTGATGGAGGGTCTCATTTTATTAAAAAAACTTTTCAGACCCTCCTAAAAAAATATGGGGTTAGGCATAAGATTACTGCACCTTATCACCCTCAAACTAGTGGACAAGTTGAGGTATCTAATCAGGAAATTAAAAACATTCTTCAAAAGGTGGTAAATACGTTACGTAAGGATTGGTCTATTAAGTTAAATGATTCCTTATGGGCATATTGAACCACATACAAGACTCCTATTGGAACCACACCTTTTAAGCTAGTATATGGGAAGCCTTGTCATTTACTTGTTGAGCTGGAATATAAATCTTTTTGGGCTGTTAAAACTCTTAATCTTGATCATAAGGCTGCAGGTGAGCGAAGGTTATTGGAATTGAATGAGCTTGAAGAGCTTTGTTTAGATGCATACGAAAATGCCAGAATTTATAAAGAAAAAACCAAACAATGGCATGATCGTCACATCCTACAGAGAACTTTCAATCTAAGTGATATGGTTTTACTATTTAATTCCTGATTAAGGCTTTTTCCTGGAAAGCTGAGATCCCGATGGTCGGGACCATTTAAGGTAACAAAGGTTGTTCCCTTTGGAGCTATCGAGTTGTGGAGCGAGAAGTTTGGTACATTTAAGGTAAATGGACAGAGAGTAAAGAACTACTTAATAGGCCAACCCATACAACAATCAAGTGACTTAGACTTGTTTGATGTATCGGATGAGTAAATCCAAATGGTGAAAAACGTCTAGCTGAAGACTTAAAACTTAGCACTGATAGGGAGGTAACCCTATGCTTGTTGTTTCATTTTATGTTTTTCAAAAAAAAAATGAGAGATAAAGTCAAATGCTGGTTTGAGGTGACTATAGGTAAGTTTTCTTATCCTTTTATCATCCATTTTAAACATTGAGGACAATGTTAAATTCTGGTTTGGGGTGGTAGATAAGAAAACTTAACTGTTTTGTTTACATTGTGTGATTGCTATTTTATTTTTCATATGTGTATGATTTCCCTTGTTTTGTTTATCATCTCGTAATTTACCATGATTGCATGATAGTTAACTTTAAACATAAACCTAAAGTATCTAAGGACCCAAAAATTTTGAAATTTTTTCAAAAAATTGATTGTTTAAATGTCAAATAAATGCTTAAACGAACCTTATGTGATTTAATTTTTCTTTGAAAAAACTTTCCATGGTGAGATTTGAACCTAAATGGGTAAAATATCAAAAATTTCAAACCCTTATTTTTCTTGATTGAGTGAATCTCATAGTCATCAGTATTCTAGAACTTATTTTTCAACCGATTCAAAGCTTTTTGATTGTATATCTTAGGATGATAAAGGCACAATTAGGTCTTATTCTTAAGCCTCAGAATTTTTACACAATTTGACCCCTAGTTGCCCATTTTGAGCCTGAAAGTGAAAATTTTTACTTTGAAACCCTTCATTGACTGATATTCTCTTAATGGTGAAAAAATTTAGAAATTTAGTGGAGCAAAGAAATAAAAAGTACTTAAGAAAAATATGTTATGGGATGCAAATAAAAGCAAGAAAAAGAAAAGAAAATCAAAAGAATGATATTGAATGAATTGCAAAAGTCCATAAAATTTCAAAAATTTACTCTATTAGTTTCAGAATTTATAATTGTAATTTGAATCCCTCATGACTGCTTAAGCCCTTTTGTGTTCTATTTTTCTTGAAATTCTTACCTTGACAATACAACCCATGGCCACTTTACAACCCTTTGAAAGACCTTTAGACTTTGACATGCTTTTTTTCTAAACTGTGGAGTGTCTAGTTAATTAACAAGCTTATAGTAATGTTTTTGACTATGAGATTTGAGTGATACACAAACCATGAAACACTTAGAGTGAAAATTGTGAGAAGAGTGCCTCATGTCTTGACATTGAAAATTGAATCACACAAGAGAATTAATCTTTGGCATTTGAATAAATCTATTTCATGGTATTGGGTTCCCGAATTTACTTAGCTAAATGTTTTCTGTATCTTATCGTGTGAATATGGTGATTGCTTGAGGACAAGCAATGGTTTGGTTTGAGGTATTTTGATAAGTGTTTTAGAACACTATTTTTCATTGTTTAATTTATTTAAAATTCTAAGTTTATTGTATCATTTTTCCGAATTTCATGGTTTCTGTTTTCCTTTCATTGTTTTTGTTCAAGTATTGTATTTTGTATAAATTAATTTAAATGGAACGTTTAAAAAGTATATTTTTTTCGAATTGGAAAATTATGATGAATTAGTGCTAAATTTTAGTACTTCAAAATGTCAAGAACTTAAAGCATAATTCTATTTTTATAAAAATTAATTTTTAAATATTCCATTTAAATTAATTGAAGTGATTGTTTCTCTTAAAATACAAAATCATATTAATTTAATCAATCCCCCTTAGCATTTCACGTAAATTAACTTCTAATTGGGCAAGGAATTAACGTTTTTGTGCAGCTTGGTCCACAATGATTCTTGAATTAAAAATACAAATCTATTCCAATTTTTGCAAGATTCCAAACGTGAATTCATGGGCTGATTTGCAAGACATGGTGCAGCATGAAGTTTCCCCTACTCTCTCTCTAATTCACGTTAAGTCTCTCTCAAAAAGAAGGGTCCCATGTGCTTGAATATTTTAAGGCAATAATGCTTCCATCAACCAAATGATTGAATAAAATAATACATCATCTTTCACTCTCTTTCATTCACGTTGAAATGCTCTTAAAAGGGTCCCATGTGCTTGATTTTTTATTGCAAAGCCCTTGTCCATTTCCCCTCTGAAATTCACGGCTACACCAAGCAAAATCCATTCATGAAGATTTTATTCATTCTTTGACCCATTCTCTAGAACATCACATGGTCAAAAGAAAGGTCCAAGTATTAATTTTTTATTCACTCTTTCTTCTATTCTCTCATAATTCCCACGGTAATGCTAGCTTCCAATCACCAAATATTTTATTCAAAAGCTTTCCACTTTCTCTTTGCACTCACACGGTCAACAAGTCTCCATTTAGCTAATATTTTATTCAAGTCATGCTCCACCTCTCTCAATAATTCCCACGGCTACCAAAGGCTCTACTCTTCTTTGTCCAAATTATTTCATGACAATGAATGGGAATTAGTTGGCCATTTAAAATTGCAAGGGATGCACTAAGCATAATGCCACGGATTTAAGGAAAAGGCAAGTGAAAATTAGTATAAATAGAGCAAAGCAGAGCACAGACAGTAGCCAAGAAAGGAATTGAGTTGGACGTAGAGAGTCAGAAATTCCTTCTTTCCCTTTTCTTCTTTCATTTCTTTGGTTTTCTTTTAATTTCCTTCTTAAGAGTTGTGAGGATTATAAAATTGAGTGTTCAAATTTGTATACCATGGGAGAATATTACAAATACAACAAGGAAATATAATGGTGAAATTATTTTTGAGTTTTTTGAAGAAACCCATAAGTCTTTATTTTACCATGTGTTGTATGTTTTATTTTCTTCCCATTATGTATATGAATTTAAATCATATCATGAGTAACTAAATTAATTATCTTAGGATGATGGGAGTGTGATAATATTTTATGTTAATGTTTTTAACTTTGAATTAAATAAATTTCTATTTTCCATTTAGTTTAAATTATGCACAATGCTCTTAGTGATTCCTAACAAGAACCTAAGTGATAAAATTGTATACTTGCAAGTATATTAGTAAGTTTAAGTAATTAATAAAATCAAAAAATTTATTGTTACTAGAAAGCTTTTAACTAAACCCAAGATTTTGAGATACTTTTTGTGACCTCGGTAAAATCGTGAAAGTAATCAAAAATCTTTTAGGGAATAAATCAGGGATTTTCACAAAACGATAATGGGCCTTTCTTAGGGATCGAACGTGTTTCTCCATACGTTAGCTACATTAATAGGATTCCAAGAGGAACATATTAATCAGCTTAAGGAAAATCTGCCTTGGAAAAGTTAATTTGATTCTTATTTATAAAAAGCCAATTCATAAACATAAAATAGAGTCGATCCCCCAAAATCCCAAGATACTCTCAATTCTGATTTTTAAGTGTCAAGTAAAAACCTTAAAAATCAATTATGTGGATAATTAAATTTTAATATGTCGGTACTTTGAAAACAGTCCCTATGGATACGATAATCTTTTATATCACGTGACATAACTTGTGCTCTTGCGGGCCCTGTCATTAGCATTTTACAAGACATACTCAAATTATTAGGAAAAAAAAATAAAAAAGGTCTAATTTATCTTGTCTTCACAAAAGCTTGACCGTCAGTTTCACTACATGATATTGCTAAATAAGTTATTTCCTATGTTAAAACCTATGTTCAATCAAGTAACTACCACTTCTTGTTTTGGTTGGCTAGCAGAATTTTATGAAGAAAATAACTCTGAATAAACTTATTCTACCCAAAGGTTTAAGATTATGTCATCTACACTTGAGAGTTAATGATTTATTCTCCTTTTCGTTATATCCAATCCACCATTAACCACTGCTGAAAGATCCTCGCCACTATTATTAAAGTTGGTCTAACAAAAACTGATAATATGAAATTACATCTGCTGATTGAGGTTCACTAGATCTTTCAAGAACTACTGGAAGAACTATTGACAGTAGAACATTTATGATACACGAGTTCAGTTATTTCCCCTATGTGTGATTATTACAAACATAAATTTATAATCAAACTGGTTGTCATTATTACTCATATAATCTAGTGTTAGATAATCTTCAAGTGTTTGGATAACTTACACTTTCTAAAAATTGTAGACTAGGAATTCCAGTAGCTAAGGATCTGAACAGAGGGGTGACTTGAAGTGGTGAACTGAACAGAGGGGCCCTAACACTTCAACATATATTAATATCAGAATCACCTTATTAAGATTTTCTTAACCCTTACCTTCAGTGTGAAGAGTGAACCTCCTGACTTGTGGAAAATCAGAGAACTTCTCAATGCATATAGTGTTAGTAACCTATAAGTACATTTTACCATCAACAATGAATATCTACTTTCTTTTGAGACTTCAAGGATCAGTATAAAACAAAAGGAACATTTCATTGCCTTAGGAAGCTCATATACATCAACACAATAAGAACATTTGAAGCTCTTAATATGAGCATTACACAAGAAAGGGCCAAATCAATATATTGGGTCTAAAGCAAGCAACCTCACTTTTGCGTTATAAGAAGTTCATTTAAAAACAAATATCTCAGCTCAATTGAAAAAACAATGGTAGATATCAACAATGTATTACTATTCTTAATAAGTGTGATTAGTTTTTTCCATATATATAAGACCAAAGGGAATACAAAAAAATACAATATTTAGCCAATTTTTGTTGTAAACCCCACCAGAATTACCTAAGCTATCAAGACCACACCATCTCATGATATAACACTACATTTGGATATCCATACATACATGCATTACCATTCTACCAACACATGACTAAACTCATTCAATGCTAGGATGAAAGCAAAGTTCATAAAATGTCACATACTAAAAACAGTTCAAAAGTTATTATTATCAAAGGAAATGTTACACTATATTCCAAAGAAAAATATGAGTCTATTCTCTTGATGTTTCAGTGGATAAAAACATCAATTGCACGTATTAATAACTACTAATAACTATAAAAATATATAAATTTATCAATAGGTTAGCATAATACAATGTTTAATGGCATGTACCCTAACTTTTAAGCCATTAACAAATGATAATACTACATAAAGAAAAAGATATAAATATTTAATAAGAAGAACTAAACAAAAGAAATGGTTATTAAGAACAACAGTGGCCAAGTACGTAAGCAACAAGATGTCATCAAAAGTATGATATTAGCAACAACCCAAACACCTATGATTAAAATTGTTGAAAGTCCAACATTGTCTAGAGAAATAGCCAATTAAAAGTATAAAATGTGAGAATAATCATCATCCTATGAGTTAGCTTTTAGGATTGATTTAGGCTAACCAAATTTAACTTGATATCAAAGCTTATATGTTATTGGGCTATTTGTACTTGTCCATGTTCCATTCCTAAGAATGAGGGCATGTTGAAAATCTTACAACATCTAGAAGTATAGTCAATTAAAAGTATATAATGTGAAGGTAATCTTTATCCTATGAGATAGCTTTTAGGATATCTAAATTTCACTAAAATAATTCTAAATAAGCCATAAAATACATAGGACAAAGGTAATAAGTAACCTAACATTGCTGGTGTAACAACCTTGTTAGCTATCACCATGGAAGTACCAACAAGAACTGATAATAGTAAAATCTTCTTTAGAGTCACATAAGTCTCTAGCCTTTCCTTGATTTTCAAAGACCTTTCATTCTCAAGAGATGGGATTTTTGCCAATGTAGTGTATTTTTTGAAATTAATTTGTGAAATGGGGTTGTTTTGAAACAATTTAGTTGTCTGGGGTTAAAAACGTCACATCATCTTTCTATTACGCATTTTGGAAATACGTAATAGCTATTACGTATCTCCAAAATACGTAATAGCTATGAGTGCGACATGTGGCGGTGGAACAGCAGTGTAACGTATTGTGGGGCTGCGTAACAGAGCATTGTCAGCGGTTAAAGATACAAACCGCTGTCAGTTCTTCTAAAATATAGGTGTAGCCTGAACGCATTATTATCAGCGGTTAAAATATAGAACCGTTGACAGTTAACTTTTAAGTAAAAATTAAAAAATTACTTACAACAAATAGTTTTTAAGCATACTTCAAATAATAAAAATATGAAGTAAAAATTAAATATCATAAATATATTACTTCAAATAAATATAATAAAATAAAATATTTGAACAAACAAATTCAAATTTTTACTTCAAATAAATATAATAAAATAAAATATTTAAAATATTCAAATAAATATTATAAAATAAAATATTTTAAAGCATAAATATTTATGAATACTTAAAATACTTTAACATAAAATACTTAAAAATATTTTATTTTATTATATTGATTTGAATATTTTAAATACTTTGTCAGTGGTTCTGTATCTTAACCGCTAACAATAATGCAATCAGGCTACACCCCATATTTAGAAGAATTGTCAGCGGTTTGTATCTTTAACCGTTGACAATGCTCCATTACGCAGCCCCATAATACGTAACACTACTGTTCCACCGCCACATGTCGCACTCACAGCTATTACATATTTTGGAGATACGTAATAGCTATTACGTATTTTCAAAATGCGTAATAGAAAGATGATGTGACGTTTTTAACCCCAGACAACTAAATTGTTTTAAAACAACCCCATTTCACAAATTAATTTTAAAAAGTACACTATATTGGCAAAAATCCCCTCAAGAGATAGGACCTTAATCCTAAAGCCTGATATTCAAGCATTTGATGACAACTGACTGGGAAGGAGACTAACCTTAGCATTCCAACAAACCAAAGAGTATAAAGCAAATATACCACCTACAATAAAGAAGAAAAGAGAGAAAGAAGAACAAAAAACAACACTAAAGCTTTGTCTTTAAAACCCTTAATTGAATATACCTTCCCTGTCATCATTGGCCTACAGAACAACAAGGACATACTTAACTAACAGAATCAAGATTAAAGTGTACAAAACAAGTAACAATGCATCAAGAATATCTTCATTTCCATTAATAGGGGTCTTCCTAAACATAACATTAAAGGTATACAAAGGACTTGTTCCAACATCACTAAAGACAACCTCAAGATTTTGAAAAGCCAACACAATGCTCTTTACCACATTAATATCTTGCAACAATACATAAATTAATATCCAACTGCACAACCACATAATGATGATTGATGAATGTAAATAGCACAAACAAAATAATGCATATCACTAATTCCTGAGATTCTAACCCAATGCAAATCATCCCATCATAACATAACAATCACCAATGCTTGATTAAGATCTAGAATCACCTCATACTCATTTCTTTGGGCACCAGGAACCTCAAGAGCTTCGACATCGAAGGAGTCGATTCGCGGGCCAGTATGAACGAGTCTTTATTCGACTTTATTCTTATCCTCAGAATTGAACATGGGCTGGTGCCATAAATCAGCAACATCGAAGTCCTCGATTTTAGAGGGATCCTCATCTTCCTGGAAAACCCACCTCGATTTAGAGGATAATCCACTTTTGGAATCGTCATCATCAACCATTGAATACAAAGTTTTGATTTTAGGGTTAGCCATAAAAAATGGGAATTGATCTAAAAAATATGCAGATTATAGTAATTGGTGTCAGAATTAGAATTAGAAAAGAATGTAGTGGAAGAAGATGAGTGAACTATCTGGTGGGGATGGGATAGTGAATTCAATAATAATTACAACTATACCAGTTTCAGGTTGTGTGCGGTGGCGATGGCGTAAGCATGAATTTGAAAAAAAAAATAGATGGCAAGCGGCTAGTGAGAAATGATGAGATGGCAAAGAAGGGGAAAAATTCATAATGAGACGACGACCAACAAGATGGCAAACGATAGATTATGGCCATGACAGCTACGACACCAATTGGGAGCGAAGTGAAGAGAATGAATGTGATCAAGAGCAGAGTGAAAAGGAACAAGAGCGAAGTGTAATCGAACTAGAATAGTGGCGGTAATGAACTTGTAACACGCGAGAGCAAAGTCGTAGTAGCAGTGAACTTGGAACATGTGAGAGACAAGGGTAATCGAACATGGAACGGAGGGAAGATTTTTAATTTGGGAATATGGAATTTAAAGGTTTTAGAGGAGGAAAGTTTTTAAGAGGGAATTTAGGATTTAGAGAGGTATTATGAAATCTTAATTTTAAGAAGTTTGAGGAAAACTCTATTAATTAAATTAATATCCTCCCTTAAAATATTTAATTTACGGAGGTTAAAAAAACACTTTAAAATAAATTAAAAACCTCTTTTATTAAATTTATTTTGAGAGGTTGCAAAAAATGCCATAGTATAACTTATTCTACGGAGGTTTTAGAAACCTCCTTTAGAAAACCACCGCTATTTACATGTTTGCTTGTAGTGGATGTTAATTTTCTACACTAATGTTAAATTTTAACATTGATGTTAAATTACCGCAGTGATGTTAAATTTTTACATCGATGTGTAAATTTTCATACCATATTAAATTTTCGCATTGATGTTTAATTTCTACAATCAATGTTAAATTTCATATTGATGTTAAATTTCTATATCTAATGTGGCATTTGTTTGTGTTTTTCTTTTCTATCTTTAATGCCAGACAAAAATGTGTTTATTTCTTTACTCGTTTCTTATTATGATAATAAAAAAACTATCACTTTTCAGATTATTTAGTAAAAAACAAGTAAAGAGAGGCAAACTCTTTACATTGATTTTTGTCCGGGCACCATTTTTATTAAAAAATAAAAAAAGTAAGAAAAGAAAATTAAAAAATACAAATGATTTGGATTGATTTTAGTTTTTTAAAATTTAAATACAATTTTCTTTTTTTTAACAAAATCAAATTTCAAAAAAATATCTCTTTACTGTCCAATTTAGAAAAATATAAAAGTATTTATTTTATTTTCTTCCTCCCACTCAAACTCATTTACATCACGATTCACCCACTCACTCTAACGTTATCACAATTCCACTCAACATACAACAACATAGAGAAATTTCTTTGTTTTTATTTTTTATTACTATTTTACTTTTATTTTTTACTTTTATTTGTTTTTATTATTTTATTTTATTATTATTTATTTATTTTATTTTTTATTTTTATTTTTATTTTTATTTTCTCCAACTATTTCTTTTTATTTTATTTATTTTTATCATTTCTATTTCTATTTTTGTTTGTTTATTTTTATTTGAATAATGAGGGAATGAGTAGTAGTTTTAGGAGGGTGGGTAGTTACTTTTGAAATGGCAGAACAATGGTTTCTAATACTTCTGGAAGGTTTAGGACTTGCTTATAAATATCGTAGTGGGAATATGAGAGTTTTCTGGTTAATGTTAAATTTTTGGGAGTCAAAAGTTCAATTCAAAGAGAAGTCACTGTTAAATTCAGAGGGGGTTTGGACACCAAAGTTTAAGAGAGCATCTGGTCACTATTAGAATTAATTAAGATATCAGTCCCCATTAAAGTTAAAATATCTGATTCTCGTAAAATAGAGAAGGGCAATTTAGAGGAAAAAGGTAAGTTCTTCTTTTCTTTCAAGTTCTTTTTCTTCTTTGTTGCTTGTTTTATTATGATTTTGTTATTTGGTTTTGTTTCCTCTTTACCATTATCAACCAACAACAACTCAAAACACCACTAACCATCCCTCATCACCATCACAAACCAATACCTAAAACCCAACATCCATCAATGCTATAAAATTACGAAGGAAAGTAAGCGTATAGATTACTCTATCTTGTACTTTTCTTCGGCATTAAATCATTTAACAAATATATTTAAAAACAAAAATATTCTTATTTAATAAAATTATGCAATAATTTTATACGAGTGTCGTATGATGTACTTCATCTACAATAATACTATAAAATTATAAAGGAAAGTAAATGTATAGATTACTCTATAGGATGACAAAATGGGCTAGCTTGTCGGGCCTTGCCCTGGCCCGCCAAAAAGCAGACCGGGCTGGCCCACCCCGAGAAAAAAAATAGGGCCCACCCTGCCTAATGGCAAGCCCGACGGGTTGGCCCACTAAAGCTAAAATTATGTGCCTTTTTGGAAAGATGGTGGGTTGGCAGGCTTGTCCATCGGCCCATCAATTTTTCATTTTAAAATTGTCAAATTAAGATTAAAAAATCTAAAAATAATATTTCAAAAAAACTTAAAAAAGATATTATTAAAGAAAATATACAAGTAGTAAGAGAAGTCACTTTTTCAATTTAAAAAATTAAAGTATATATTTTAATAAAATAAAGTATAAATTATTTTATTATTAATATTTATATATTTTTTCTTTGGCGGACCCGTCAGGCTGGCCCGCCTCGTCAAGGTTACTACTAAAAAAAGACCATATAGCGACGGAAACAATTCGTCACTAACAAGCAGAAATCCATCGCTAAAGGGTATTAATGACAGAGTCAGCTATGGAAAGCCTTTTTCGCTAAAACCTTGGTCGCTAACCAATCATCGATGGCAAATGACCATCGTGGCAAAGGTTATGACGGCAAACTCGCGTTGCTGAAGGGTGACACATTGGTGGTCCCCTTTGTGTTCACTACTGTCGCTCCTTCAGTCTCAAATTAGCGACAGGGAAAAGGTCGTTGTTGGCGAAATTAAGTATACATGTCGTTGTAGCCCTCGCTAACTGAAGGCTAATTTAGCGACCGCATCGTCGTTTTAGCTAATGGGATGATAATGACATGTCAAGGCTACCACAGTCGTTGACGAGTATTAGTCGTAGCTAATGCGTTGACGAGCATTGGTCGCGGCTTTAGCTCTGTAGCTATATGGTTGATGGGATGCCATCACTATGGTTATGACCACGGTAGCGACGGGTTTGTTGTCCGTTGCTAACGTACACCATGATAGCGACAACTATTTTCCATCGTTAATCGTAAAAATTATTTTTTTAAAATTTTATTTTCATAAAAAAGTTTAGGTTTTAGTAAAATATTATAAATTATTTTTTATAAAGTTGGATTAATTATTTTTATATTTAAAATTATATATGATTTTTATAATATTTTTATTATTTAACCGATGCATATATAGGCTTGTAATAAACAAAATAAGATTAAAAGATATAAAAATAATCAGTAAAAAACATAATCAAATAAAAAATAAGCCAAAACTAATTTACAATTATAACAATAAAAAAAATAAATACAAAAATGTGTAACAATAAAAAAGAATAAATACAAAAATCAATCCAACAACTGGGGGAATCCTAGGCTGGTGGGTCTGGTTGGGCAGCGCCTGGGCCACCTCGAGACCCAAAAAACTCCATCAACTGGAGGATTAGAGCCTTCTGCTGCGCCAATAGCCTACGAGTGTCCTCTCAATTTTGTTGAACTTGCTCCTCTGCCAGTTGCCTTTGTCGGTGCTCCTTTACTAACTCGATGTTCAGGTTCTTAATAACCTGAACAACATCTACAAGCAACGTAGAGGAAGAGGCAAGGACCTTCCCCGTCTGGGCGATCTGGGTCCCGATCCCACTAAGACCAAACACCCTCCCTTTCTTATTGACACCTCCGACAAGCTCTAAATAGATGATATTATCATCGGTAGAAGAAAGGGTGGGAGATGCCTCCCCATCAGGTGTTTGAGCGCCCAACTTAGCCTTCTTCTAAGCTTGCATGGCGTGGTATGCCTCCTACATATGTTTAAAAAAATCAAATAAGTTTGTAAATGTAAATCTATAACAAAATTTGAAAATATTTCTAAGTTTAGGGTTTAGTACCGCTATCTCAGTGATTTTTTGGTTAACCCGGTCACCAGCCTTGTTCTTCTCGATAATTTGCATCACCCTGAATAATGAAGGTTCATAGTGCTTCTTCTGCTCCTACAATTCACAACATATTAAAATTATTAGTGAAAAAGCTTCAAAGTCATTGTATTAATAAACATATTTAATAATGTGTACTTACAAATCTCTTTTTATGCTTAACCACTAAGATGAAACCCTTAGTGTAGATGGAGGCTCTGGCGTCAACTTGTCTATTTTCCTTGTTCCTAACATTGGCCCATTGGAACTTGGCATCTCCCCACCTCTAAAGCATCCCTTCCCAGTGGGGTTCTAGGATCCAGTGAGAGTGTTCATTCTTCGTCATCACCTTCTAGAGGGTACTCTTGATGATTTTGGAGGTCTTTATGGTAAAGATCCTCCTAATCTCATCAGTCATACCCTCCTCCCACCGATAGTCATGCTATAAAGTAGAATGCAAATCTAAATTAAAAACAAGTGTATACAATAATGCAAAAGATAGATGAAATTAGAAGGGTTGTGTTAAACTTACCGAGAAAGTATCAAATCATCTATCTTGAACAGTCTTACCAGCATCTGTCCAAGAGATGTAATGACCATCCTACTAGCCCTCAAGGACCTTAGTAATCTCTTTTGAACTACGAGTACTATCAGTATAATTGTAGTTCCAACAATGAAACAATTAATCAAACAAACCATCCTTAAAACTATCATAAACACAATCAAACAAACAAAGGAGTCCATCAAAATTTCAGGAGAGTCTTCCCTGTAAATCAGACATTTCCAAATATTCCCTGAAACGTGAAAACAACTATGGTTTATAGAATCTTTAAGCACAATTCATTGTAGCTTTATGCAAAGTGTAACTTTAAACAAGCTTTTGAAGAGTCATGGAACACATAATAAATTAAGTGTCTTCTAAAACAAAATTGAAACTGGAAATTGCAAAACGCTTTTAGCAAAGAAAAATGATCCTACAACTTAGTTACACATGTGGCGCCCTTAATCCTGACAATTAATATTAAAGCATCATTAATTAGATAATGAAAACAAGGATAAATTTTTTGTGATTCAAGGTAAAGACAACAAACAATAAAGAACACCATAAAATAAAACTTTAACAACAAACCCTAGACCATTTTAAAGACCTATCTCATATATGACGATATAAGAAGGTAGATATTTTATAAGAATATTGACTTAAAGTAGTCACTTGCACAATCACCATGTAAGTGTTTAGCAGAAACGTCTATTGGTTTGTAAGTAAGAATGGGTATAAGAAGGGATTCAAGGATACCCATATTAGTCGCTAAAATATGTTAAAAATGTGTGCATTCATTTACATGGACATGCCATGAAGCAAAAGAGACAAATAAGCACCAAACGTGTGTATATTTAACAAATAGTAGGCCATGAATTGATTCAAGCAATCTATGAATCTATTCATGCGAGTTAGGAACAGTGAAAATAGAAGCCCATGAATCGATTCAGGACTCGTGTGAACCGATTCATATGAATTGGAAACCCAAAACAACAAAACAATAGCCCATGAATCAATTCAGGCATTCCATGAATCAATTCATGCAAAGTGGAATTTCAAAACAACCAAAACAGAGGCTCATGAATCGATTCAAAACTCGTGTGAATCAATTCATGTGAATCCAACAACTCATGAATAAATTCAAAGGAGCTTGTGAATTGATTCATGTCATTCCATTTGCCCATGAATCGATTCAAGCCAAGTCATGAATCGATTCATGATAGCAAATAGTTGCAGAATGCAGAAAATACACAACTTTCCAACTTCTAACCACCCTAACTCTTTCATATGAATTCCAATTGCCACTAAATTTTAACACTACCTAATATACATCATTTATGATGTGTAGCCACTAGCCGCACTAAAAAATTCCCCAAAATGAGAGACTTATACATAGAAATGCATTTATCTCGTTTTAGAGCATTTTTTGTGCAACTCAAGGGTCAATTCTTAATGGAATTGGCTCATTCCAATTTCTACAAGTTCTAAATCATGCATAGGTGCTATTGAAACCATTTCGTGACATCCAAACATACTAAAACTCTATATGACCCTATCAGTTTCTTAATTATGCATGAACATCATAAGCATAACTTCATATTTTACTCAATTCATCCATCCATAAGGCCTAATTATTAACTATTGTTAAGGTCACAACAAAAAATTAGCCTTCCAAAACACATAAGGCCTAATTTTCACAAGTGACCCTCAAAATGAATACCTAACATCATTCAATATTCATGAACAAAATAAGCATATACACATATCAAGTGCTTTACAAAAGATTGCCGGCCAACGCTTACAAGCTTTCCTTCCATATTTACCCTTACCACTTCCCAACCTTCAAAAAGAGTAGGATGTCCAACATACCTACATCAACCTTTAAAAATAGCAACTAGGAGATGAGTAACATATACCAAATGAATCAAAGTCATACATTATGATGATACATATATGTATGTGCACAACAAGTATTTCACGAAGAGCATCATATACTCCTTTCATATATCATATCATGTCATTTCAACATTACACATATTCCATTAAGACATTCACAACATATGTATCAAATCATTGGCAATTGATAAGTCTTGAAAAGACTTAATAAATTCATCTTTAATTTAACTTAATCCATTAAATTGTGTTGAGTTTGGCATTATTATTTAATAAATTATCATTCTTTCTTGTTTTAATTATTTAATTCAAATGTGTTTAAATTATGCAAGAAAATGATTAAAAAGATAAGCACATAAGGAAATATGTTTATTGAGAGATTCATTAACCTAGCGTACATACGCTAGAAAGCCAGTGTACATACGCTAGGCATTTATATGTTTGTATTCTGTAGGATCTAGGTCCAGTGGTCAAGCGTACATACGCTGGCCTCGCATCGTACATACACGCAGATCCAGTAAGATGTAATGTACTTCTCTTAAGTGAATAAGGGACACGCTTAAGCGAAGTCATCACGCTCAAGCGAGAGAGCTCCATGCTTAAGCGTGAAGTAAACATGCAATTCACATAAAAGTCACCGCATGCATCAAGGTTAAAGTTATCACGCTCAAGCGAATAATGTATCACGCTCAAGCGCATGAAGATCACGCTTAAGCGTGAAGCTTGTCTGCCAAAATTATTATACTTCTTCAATGTGAATTGCTGTAGTTCCCATTAATTATTTTGTCAGTTGCTGATTATATTCATATACGAGTAATTTAAGTTATGTATTATTATTAGTCATTTCCTTGTAATCATTTAATTAGTTTCTTTTTTTTAAACTGTTAAGCAGATTCCTTTGTAATTAATTAGAGTTAGTTAGTTAGTTTTTCCATAGATATATATATTTGTAAATACTCTGGAAAAGACACAAAAGCAATATACAACTCTCATTTTCTGATTTTCAATCTCTCTCTAAACATTTTCCCTCTCTAAACTCTCTCTTCCATGGTTCTCCATGTTTCACTTTCTAAGACCACCTCCATTGGTTGCTAAACTCCTGTGGTTGGGATTGCTGAAGCCTCCAATGGAATCTTGAAGCTGCATTGAGGAAATTATCTTTTGAAGCATGAGGAGAACAAGCTGAGAAGTGGATCTACACTATTGGATTGATAAATTCAGACCTAAATGAAGAATCTCACCAATAAGGAATCATGGTTGAGGCTTAGGTAACTTATGGCTTCCTAACTAATTCAGGCCTAGCAATTAGGTGAATAGTTAGGGTTCAATCCCCAATTTCGCATTAGATTTCTCTGTCACTGAACACCTAAGGGATTAGGGTTTAATGCTTAGGAATTAGTGTTAATCACCTAAGGAATTAAGGATTAACCATCTATGAATTGTCCTCTTGAGTCTGAAGCTTGATTGAACCTCAATTGTATGTTTCTTGATGAAATTGTGAGCTGAAGCAATCCTAACCTGTCTTCCATCAATTACACTTCACCTTTTGTATTGTTTCTGAAATTGCAAAAACATAAAAATAATAGAAAAGCATAAATAGAATGGATTTTACCTTGTGTTGTTCTGGTTCAGCTTGTACTAGTCCTAGGTTGTGGTAATTACCTCAATCCCTGTGGGATGATCAAATATATTACAAATTTAACGATTGGTGCACTTGCCAAAAGAATATAATCCTTCGGATTTATGCATCAGTAATCTCATCAAATACCAACATGCATTTAAGGTTAGTACCAAAATTTCTTTCTCTTCACTTATCAATCATCCATCGCCACCATGGGCTACCAAATTCAGCATATCTCTAGCTATATGCAAATACTCTTATGGCTAATGCATATGCATAAGGAATCATTATCAAATTGCAGATCCGACTATGGGAAACAACATCATATAAAATGTGGGTTAAGCATAGGTGTGCTACTATGCCCCTACCGTAGTAGTAAATATGTACACTTATCTCATTAATTGCATGCAAAAGATTACCCTTTTTACTAATACCAAACCGTTATCACCCAAATGTAGCACTAGTCACCCCGTGACTTGCAGATCAATAACATGGCCTCACTTGCCAAAGTGCTATGGGCCCCTCGCGAACATATATCGAGATAGATGTGCCCATAGGGACACTGAGGTCACTTGCTCATCATAGTGCCGCCCACCCACTGGCCTACCACATAGGGTGCCTCTCCACCAAACTATGGACAGCTTCATGATTCCAAGAATCACTAGGGAACAACAATAATTTCACCTGTGCACTGGGTCACCCTCCAATTAGGCCCGCCTATTGGAACCCCTAACATCCACATAGAAAACGTATGATATGCCATGAATAAAAATGCCAATCAATGCATTTCTCACACTATGCACTCCACAATCAACAACTCACCACTAACACGTAGTGGAATTCAACATCCTCATTATTCTCAACCACTACCAATTATCATTGGATTTCATTCACATCAATAGTTAGTGGCAATCATCATTCATCAAATTACATGTCATAGGATATCCAACATCATTGCAATCAATTGAATCATGGTCTCAAAACCATTCACAAACAAGTCACACTACCATGAATCAAATTCAACATCATAATCATCATCCCAACAACATTCACCACATAATACAATTCCATTCTAAATGCATTCCAATCACATAAATATCAAGATATTCATCCAAGCCAACTTAGGATATCACATTCATACATACACATCAATAATGGATAAAATCATGCATTTAGAAAATGTTACCCTCTCCTACCTCAAGAGAAGTAGAAATCACAGTGGTCCAAAAGTCTCGCTTCATCGAAGGGGTCATTTCCTACATCACACAATGTATATAATTATTTTCTATCCAAACCACCAAGATTTAAATACTCTTAATTAACTACTTGGTGTTTATACCATTTTAAATCTCAAACCTATTTTATTTCACTTAATCCACCACAACTAGGTTTGGTGCTCATATTCATTTATTATGCATTCTAAGCTACACCCATTAATGGGTTTCCTTATTAATGGTTTCCAACCACCATTATTAATCACCTAACATTATCAATGGTCATCACACATCATTAATAACCACCAACCATCCTCAATGGCCATTCCTCTTCATTAATAACATTCTCTAACATGATTAAACACATATTCCATTGACATTTTACATTTCCCCTAAATCATAGGGTTAGGGTTTCATTAAAACCCAACAACCATCATCATGGTCCATCTACTTCCATCACAATCAATACCATTTTCATGTACCCCTTAACGCCCTCATAAAACTCACATTAAATGCACCCTACCTTAGGGTTTTGCATCATTAATGCCTCCCTACTTCAACCCATACACCATACACTCTCAAAAATCATAATAACTCATAACCTAGGGCTAGAGCTCATGAAAATGGAGAGGAAACTTACCTCAAGCTAAGAGTGAAGTAAGCCCCCAATAGAGAGAGTGAAAACAAAATGCAAAAAGAGGGGGAGCTTCCAAAAATCATAAGCTCTTCTTGCTTGATGAAGAAAGATGAAGATGGAAGTAAATGGGCACACACACTAATTGATAGGTTTAGAGAGTGGAAGAAGAGATGAGTGAAAGATGAAGAGGATGAGAGGAGAAGATAAGTATTTGCCTTAGAAAAGGGAGGAGGCAACGTGAATGAGAAGGGAAAAAGAGAGTTTTGGTATTTTATTTTAATCCCTTCATTAAAGCTTCTCCGTTTTATTACAAACAGGATCTCTGTTCGGGCTCAATACTTTGTTCAAAAATTATTCCGAACATATATTCAGATCCACAATAATATTCTTAATAGCCTTGACCAACGGTACCTCAATCGGAGATACTTGGTCTGACACTCATATGTTAATCGGGTATTATTTTCAGCTCTTAAGCTACAATAATTTGTCAATAATCATAATATAATTCCCAATTTAATCAAATTCTAAATTTTGGGACATTAGATAACTCATAAGTAATTATTCACTAATTATTCCTCTCAATTTATCATTTAAATAAATTTTAGGATGTTACCATCCACCCCACCTTAAAAGAAATTTCATCCCTAAAATTTACCAACCAGATTCGAATATCTCAGGATGTCGCTTCTGCATATCTTCCTGACGCTCCTAAGTGGTAGTAAACACACCTGCGTGCTTCCAACGTACTTTCACTAAGGGAATCAACTTATTCCGTAATTTCTTGATAGAACGCTCCATAATAGTAACAGACACTGGAGGAATAGATAAATTCTCCCTGATTTCAACATCATCAAGGGTAACCATATGTGTAGGATCATACATGTATTTCTGTAACTGTGAGACATGAAACACATTATGTAAATTTGACAAATACGGAGGAAGGGCAACCTATATGCCAACTCGCCAATTCTTTCAAAGACTTCAAACGGTCTGATGAACTTTGGACTTAACTTCTTACTCTTCAAAACTCTTCCAATGCCTTTATCTCTTGACACCTTCAAGAATACATGATCGCCAACTTGGAACTCAAGTGGCTTCCGCCTTTTATCATAATAGCTCTTCTGAAGATCTTGGGCAATCTTTATTTTCTCTTGTATCATTTTGATTTGTTCATTTGTCCGTAATAAACTTTAGCCCTAAAGCCATATTCTCACCATTTTTGAGCCAACATAATGGAGTTCTACATTTCTGGCCATAAACCTTCATATGGAGCCATACCAATAATACTATGATAATTATTGTTGTATGTGAATTGAATCAATGGCAAGAATCTTTCCCAACAACCTTCATGCTCCAACACACAAGCCCTCAATAAATCTTCAAGAATTTAAATTGTTTGCTCGGATTGTCCTTCTGTTTGCGGATGATAAGAAGAACTAAGCTTGAGCTTAGAACCTAGTTCTTTATGCAAGCTTCCCCAAAATTGAGAAATAAACCGCGGGTCGTGATCTGACACAATACTCAAGGGCGCACCATATAGCCTAACGATTTCCTTAATGTAAAACTGTGCCAATTTCTCCAATGGACTCTTTATGTTTATAGGTAAGAAGTGAGCACACTTCGTCAATCTATCAATAATCACCTATATCGCATCTTTCCAACATGTGTTCCTGGTAATCCAGAAACAAAATCCATAGCAATGTCACCCCACTTCCAAACAGGGATATCAAGAGGTCTAAGCACAGCAGATGGCTTCTGATGTTCAACCTTAGCCTTCTAACAAACAATGCAAGTAGCAACATAATTAGCAACATCCCATTTTATACCGGGCCAACAAAAATTCTTCTCCAAATCTTGGTACATCTTAGTAGCACCAGGGTGTATACTGAATACACTTTTATAAGCTTCTTCTAACACTGTTCTTCTAAAATCATTAACAAACGGTACATAAATACAGTCCTTCACATGCTAAATATCATCAAAACCTTCCAATAGAAATAAATATTTCCTATTAGCTTGAGATACTTTCATCTCTAATAAGTATACATCACTCGGTTGTTGCGTTTTCACCCATTCAAGGAACACATTCACAACCTTTAACGTTCCAAGAGAAATTTTCTTCGGAGTATGAATCTCCACACCAACATTCAATTCCTAAATTGCTCAATTAGCTCCATCTCTTTCATCATCATAGTGAAAACATGTAATGACTTCCAGCTCAAGGCATCGATAACCACATTTGCCTTTCCGGGTGAAGACCATGAAGGATTTTGATAATGACAAGGCCAATGCTAGAGATCAAGAATGAAGATCCAAGACCAAGGCATAATTAAAGTAAGACTCTATAAAAAGAAAGTACGGCCATTAATATAAAAAGGTTTTAAAATAAGAATACACTCTGATGGAATGTAATTGATTACCTCATTAGTGTAATCAATTACCTCAGCAATGTAATCGATTACCATGTTTAAGTAATTGATTACAATATGAACGTTATGTTTTAAAACTGATTTTAAAAGGCTGTAATCGATTACCTATTTTATGTAATCGATTACAACGTGATCAGAAAGCAAAAAATCATGTTGAAACATTATAACTTTTCACAAAATATTATTTTATCCAAGAGGTACCTTTCCAATTATTTTAATCAATAATTTCACACCTCTTGAAGGCATTTCTTCTCCTATAAATAGGAGGGTATTTCATTTGCAAAAGCACACCAATAACACCAACACCAAATACTTCCAATCTTTTCTTAAGAGCAATAATGGCCATATTCTCTTAATAGAGTTATTACTCTTTCTTGTTGCTCAATTTGTTCATCATACTCTTTAAGAGAGTTTTCTTGTAGAGTTCTTTATCTCTAAAGTGAGATTGATATTCAGAGTGGTGTATCTCTGAGGGTGTTCTTCTTGGATGTGGTGTAGCATCCAAGGGTGATGTTCTTGGATGTGGTGAAGCATCCAAGGGTAATGTGCTTGGGTGTGGTGTAGCATCCAATGCATTTGTGATCGGGGTGTGAGTCCCTAGTGTGGTGTAATCAAGGGATTTGATTAGTGAATTTCCTCAAGGGTATCTTGAGAAGACTGGACATAGGCAGTGGTTGGCCGAACCAGTATAAATCTCTATTTGCACTTCTCTAACCCTTAAACTCTTTATGTTTTAAGCATTATTATTCAAATCACATATCATTGCATATTGAGTTTTTAGAGGAGAAATTTATTAGTGAAAAAGTTCCTAACTACTCAATTCACCCCCCCTCTTGAGTTTCCTAGAGGCCACCTGGGCTAACAAGTGGTATCAGAGCTCGTATCTTGGAAAAGGTTTAACAACCTCAAGAAGATCCATGGCCTCTTTCAATCCTATCTTTCCTGAGGGAAACTCTATACATAGACCTCCTATATTTAACGGAGTAGGATAACAATATTGGAAAACCCGTATGCAAATATTCATAGAAGCTATTGATATAGACATATGGGACTCCATTGAAAATGGTCCATTCATACTAACCAAAGTAGTTGGAGAAGTGACCATGATTAAACCAAGAAGTGAATGGACTGGTGCAGATAAAACAAAAGTCCAATATAACCTCAAGGCCAAAAATATAATAACCTCAGCCTTAGGAATGGACGAATACTTTAGAATATCTAATTGCAAGACAGCAAAAGAGATGTGGGATACCTTAGAAGTAACTCACGAAGGAACAAGCGAAGTTAAGAGATCAAGAATAAATACCCTAACTAGGGAATATGAATTATTTAGAATGAACAACAATGAAAGCATACAAGACATGCAAAAGAGATTCACTCATATAATCAATCATCTTGCATGCTTAGGAAAAACCTTTTCAAATGAAGATTTGATTGATAAAGTATTAAGATGCTTGAACAGGGAATGGCAACCAAAAGTAACTGCTATATCAGAATCAAAAGATTTGTCAAGCATGTCCCTTGCAACACTCTTTGGAAAATTACAAGAGCATGAACTCGAGCTTGAAAGATTGAACCAACATGAGGAAAGCAACAAAAAGAAGGAAAGTATTGCTCTAAAAGCATCATCATTAACCATTAAAGAAAGTAATGAAGAAGATGATGAAGAAGATGATGAAGAAGGTATAAATGATTATAATGACCTTAAATTATTTTTTAAACAATTTAACAGGTTTCTAAAGAAAGAGGAAGGGCAAAGGAAGCCGAACTTCAAGAATTCCTTCAAAAATGATGAATCTAACCAAGGTCCAAAATGCTTTGAATGCGGAAAATATGGACATATGAAAATAGAGTGTCTGAAACTAAATAAGAAGTCTGACAAGCAAGAGAAAAAGCATCCCAAAAATAAAAGAATAGCTTATATTACCTGGGATGAAAATAGTTTAAGCTCGTCCAAGGAATCAGACCATGAAGACGCAAATTTGTGCCTAATGACTAATACCGAAGAGGTAAATGACTCAAATCCTACATTTGATGAATTGCAAGAAGCTTTTGAAGATCTTCATAATGAATATCAAAAACTAGCTAAGAAATTCTTAAATATGAAAAATTCTAACCTAATCTTAGAAGAAAGTCTATCAAAGGTCAATCATGGACTAGGACAAGTTAAAGAAGAAAAGGAAGACTTAGAAACTAAGCTTAAAAATGAAACTATCATTAAACATACATGTTCAACATGTCAAAAGCATATTCAAGAGATTGATGATTTGAAAAATGCATTAGTTAAATTTACTATAGGAAGAGATAACCTAGATATGCTTCTTGGAAAACAAAAATGTCATTTAAAAGCAGAACTAGGATCTGATCCTTCCAAAAAGCAAAAGTTGTAAAAAATCTCTTTATTTCACAAAAGACCTCAACTAGCCCATTTGTTAAATTCTCTCATTATGTGAGAAAAGGTCACAGTGCATCAACATGTCATATAAGGAACAAAGGCTATACTGAGACAAAAATGATTTGGGTTGCTAAGAATATAGTATCCACGTCTAACCCACAAGGACCCAAGAAAATTTGGGTACCAAGATCAAATATTTATAATAGTACAGGAATTATCATTGATGGGAGGCACTTAAGGATTAACTCTTACCCACAAGAAAAGTCAACACATTTCTTGAAGCATCTATCAATCAACAAGTAACAAAGAGCAATATCAAAATAACGAGTGACATCAAACAACAAGGTGCATCACTCTCTGCAAAAACTTTATGCTCTTATATTCTTTTTGCCATTGACAAAGGGGGAGTAATATGTGAGAAGCAAAATAAGAGAAAAATCAATCAAACCTGGTTAATATATGAGAAGCAAAATAAGAGAAAAATTAATCAAACCTTGTCAACTAAACCAAAATTAAGGGGGAAAAAATCTTGTATCTTGCATGCTGTTTATTTTTCTTCTCAGGAATTATTGTCAATATCAAAAAGGGGGAGAATGAAGAACTAAGGTTTTGATATCAACAACATATATGCAAGACATGATTAACAACATGGACGCAAGACTTGAAGATTTAGTATACCATGTCAAGCACAAAAAGAGTCATGAAATCAATGAAATATTGTCATCATCAAAAAGGGGGAGAATGAAGACCATGAAGGATTTTGATAATGACAAGGCCAATGCCAGAGATCAAGAATGAAGATCCAAGACCAAGGCATAATTAAAGTAAGACTCTATAAAAAGAAAGTACGGCCATTAATATAAAAAGGTTTTAAAATAAGAATACATTCTGATGGAATGTAATTGATTACCTCATTAGTGTAATTAATTACATCGTGTAATTGATTACCTCATTAGTGTAATCAATTACCTCAGCAATGTAATCGATTACCATGTTTAAGTAATCGATTACAATATGAACGTTATGTTTTAAAACTGATTTTAAAAGGCTGTAATCGATTACCTATTTTATGTAATCGATTACAACGTGATCAGAAAGCAAAAAATCATGTTGAAACATTATAACTTTTCACAAAATATTATTTTATCCAAGAGGTACCTTTCTAATTATTTTAATCAATAATTTCACACCTCTTGAAGGCATTTCTTCTCCTATAAATAGGAGGGTATTTCATTTGTAAAAGCACACCAATAACACCAACACCAAATACTTCCAATCTTTTCTTAAGAGCAATAATGGCCATATTCTCTTAATAGAGTTATTACTCTTTCTTGTTCCTCAATTTGTTCATCATACTCTTTAAGAGAGTTTTCTTGTAGAGTTCTTTATCTCTAAAGTGAGATTGATATTCAGAGTGGTGTATCTCTGAGGGTGTTCTTCTTGGATGTGGTGTAGCATCCAAGGGTGATGTTCTTGGATGTGGTGAAGCATCCAAGGGTGATGTGCTTGGGTGTGGTGTAGCATCCAATGCATTTGTGATCGGGGTGTGAGTCCCTAGTGTGGTGTAATCAAGGGATTTGATTATAGTGAATTTCCTCAAGGGTATCTTGAGAAGACTAGACGTAGGCAGTGGTTGGCCGAACCAGTATAAATCTCTGTTTGCACTTCTCTAACCCTTAAACTCTTTATGTTTTAAGCATTATTATTCAAATCACATATCATTGCATATTGAGTTTTTAGAGGAGAAATTTATTAGTGAAAAAGTTCCTAACTACTCAATTCACCCCCCTCTTGAGTTTCCTAGAGGCCACCTGGGCTAACACCGGGATGGTATCACAAATCAAACTCATAATCTTTCAAAAATTCCATCCATCTTCATTAGCGCATATTAAGTTCCTTCTGATCAAATAGATATTTAAGGCTTTTGTGATCACTAAAGACCACAAATTTCGAGCCATACAAATAATGCCGCCATAACTTTAAAGCAAATATAACCGCTGCCAATTTGAGATCGTGTATGGGGTAGTTAACCTCATGCGGTCGCAACTGTCTTGACGCATAGGCTATCAAACGCTCATTCTGCATTAGCACAAAACCAAGACCAAGCTTAGAAGCGTCACAATACACCACAAAATCATCCTGTAAATTGGGCAAGGCCAACACCGAAGCAGAAGTGAGTCTTACTTTCAACTGTTGAAAACTTTTCTTGTAATTGAGATTCCACACAAATGGTTGATTCTTACGAGTCAGCTTCGTCAATGGCAAAGCTAGACAGGAGAAACCTTTAATAAATCTTCGGTAATAACTGGCAAGACCAAGAAAACTTCTTATTTTGGTCATCCAAATTTAAAGGATGCCATTTTTAGCTATAGAACAGTAAAAGGGTGCCCTGCTCGGCTACTGAAAATCTAAAAAATGCCATGTTTGGTGATAGGAGAGTAAAATAGTGCCCCCGCTCGGCAATTAAAAAGTAAAATGGTGCCCCGCTTGGCGATAGGGAAGTAAAAGGGTGCCCCGCTCAGCGACTGGTAAGTACAATAGTGCCCCGCTCGGCGACTGGAAAAAAATGATACCCTGTTTGGCGAGAAGAAGGTAAAATAGTGCCCTGCTTGGCGACTAGAAAATAAAATAGTGCCCTGCTCGGTAATTGGAAAGTAAAGGATGCCATGTTCAGCGACAAGGAATTAAAATAGTGCCCCGCTCGTCGACCAGAAATTTAAAGGATGCCATATTCGGTGACAGTAACTTAAAATGGTGCCCCGCTTGGTGACTGAAAAGTAACATGGGTCCCTGCTCGGCGACTAAAAATTTAAATGATGCCATGTTCGGCAATAGGAAAGTAAAAAGGTGCCTCACTCGGCGACTGGAAATTTAAAAGATGCCATGTTCAGCTTTAAGAAAGTAAAATGGTGGCCCGCTCGGCAATTGAAAAGTAAAATGATGCCCCGCTTGGCGACTAAAAAATTTAAAGTATGTCATGTTCGGCGATAGTAAATTAAAATAGTGCCCCGCTCGGTGACTGGAAATTTAAAGGATGCCACGTTCAGCGACATGAAATTAAAATCAAGTTTGAAATCCAGGGAGAAACCTTTAGAACTGCAATCTTTATAGATTTTAGGTTTATACTCATTGGTGAAATAGATGAACGAGGTGATTTTCTCTTCTGGGCATCAATGCGGTGTGGTCTCTGTGATGCTTGTCTAAGGTACTAACAAATAACAGAAGCCTCTTACTCCTACGACTTTCCTTTTCTTTTTGTGAAAATAATTGTCATTGCCTTGTTTTATTTTGTTAAAACACATGTTTTGTCACATTAATGAAACTCATGTATAAATGTGTATTGAAAAGGTAGCAATTTTATTTATGTGGTTGATCAAGTACCGAAAAAGACAAAGGGAAATTAGATGCAAAAAAGAAACAAATATGGTCAAAAAGTTTGGTGGTGGGGGATGTAATGGGGTTTGCAGATCCTCCAATAAATCCTTGAGAACAACAAGAATCTTGACCCAGTATCATAACAATGAGTTTATCCTTTGATCTTGCTTTCGAGAAAGTAATTCAATTATAATCCTTATGCCTCAGTCTCGTCCTGCTCTGCTTGGATGGGGATATTCAGTTACTTTGCCAAAATCTTGACCTTAATTTTTGCCTGAGCCGTCTTTTCAAGTTTTCGACTCACTAAGTCACTCTAATTTTTGCCCAGGCCGCCCTTTCAGGTTTTTAGCCCAGTGAGAATATTTTCCTTTTTATCACTTGTTTTTTTTAATCAAGGTTGTGTCCTTCACAACAAAAGATTTAAACTGATTATACTGAAACCGAACCTGCTTAGCCTCCTTTGATTTACTTTCATCCTTTTGGGGGACATATATCACTTTAAATAGATAACTTTGCCCCAACGCCATCTACCGAAGGAAATGAGATAAGCCCTTTTTTCTTGCCTCAATGAGAAAGGACCATTTCAGTTTTTTTTGCTTTTGTTTTTGTTTTTTTGTCTTTTTCTTATTTTTTTAATTTTTTCTCTTTTTTTTACCTTTGAATGATCCCCTTGGTACTTTTGTTATGCAACATGGTAGACGATTTCATTGGTTACATTAGCATGAGGAGTAGTTACATCCCCTTAAGGTTGGGGTGTTGATTGCAACAGAGATGAAATAATGTTTTTTGTTGTGTTCTTGGCTTGATAACATCCGTTCCCCATATAGAAATATGACGACTTACTTGGTGATCTAGACATGCCCCGATGGGAATGCGAGAGCATCAGCTTGCCCCAGTTGGTATGTGCATAGGACGCCAACCTTGATTCTTTTTTTGTTGTTTTTTTGTTTGTTTGATTTTTTATTTTTTCTTTTTTTGGCAAAACATCTCTTGATTACGTCTGTATTTATGGGCATTGGCAAGTCATCTCCATCTATATTGGTCAATACGAAGCTTCCTTAAATGATAGATATGCCCCTGTTCATTTTGGGACCCGAAAGTGTTGTTGTCCACATCATTTCATGAAACAGGGTTACCATTGCCCTCTGATAAATTGCCCCAGTGTTTTTCAAACCAATAGACATCAACAACTTAATCAACCTTCCCTGATGTTCTTGACTCAGGGAAATGCCAATCTTGACCCCTTTTTTATCTTCTTTATTACCCAAGTTGATGGTCTCAATCACTTTTCGATAGGGTTGAACTTCTCTAGACTCTTGTTCCTTGGTTAATTTGGGGTGAGGGACTATAGCCATCCTTACCCTTTTCGTCAGCACAATTAACTGAATACTCAAAGTCATGAAATGGGATCGTGACCCTACTATTTTCAAGTGGATCACTTTTGAGTCTGTATTTGGATTTTAATGGTCGAATGAGGGATAAAGGGAAGGGGGATCGGTAAAAAGGTGCAAACAAAGAGATATTCAAATTCAAATACGTATTTATTAATGGGGAAAAAATGACAAAACACGATTCGCCCTCATTGTAAAAAAGAAAATACCCTAAAGCCTTGGGCATAGCAATGGGAATATTGAATTATTAAGGCAATTATAAATTATTTTGAATTAGAAACTCAACTCGTAAGGAGCTCAATAACCTCCCTGTTACAAAATTAAGTGCCCGGTGAATAGGGGTGCACAAAGCTTGAGTCATCACAGGAACCGTCTTCAATAGCAGCCAGTTGATCTTCTTCCACTACATTAACCCTAGAGCCCTCATGGTTAGGCAAGGGATTTGTAGCCACATTTGGATTTCCTTCCTAGACGTTACATCACTTAGCCTTAACAAGGTCTTGCACTTTGCATTTCAGAGCTAAACAATTTTTTGTTGAGTGCCCCGGTGCCCCAGCATGATAGTCAAAAGTTATGGAAGGACAGGGCACCACAAGGGAGTTTTGGATAAGATACGGCAACAGTTCAGTGTAACTCATAGGGATTGGGTTAAACTGAACAGGGTTGTGATCATCATTTGTCCTTCTCTGATTCTGATTAGGGTCTGGTGGTAGAGTCTATTGTTGTGATGGTTGTACTGACATATGATAATGATTGTGCAGCAACATGGATGACTGATAACGAGGTGGTTGAGGGAAAGGTTGAGAGTAACTATTGGTAGTAGCAGCTAACTTGAGGATATGGCGTGAACTTATAGGGGTTAGCCTGGGGAAAAAAATATAGGTTTTTACAGCTTTTGATGAGAGCTTCTTAAATCATAGGTGACAACATTAATCCCACATTCCTTTCTTTCTCCAATTTGCACATGGTTTTTCATGGAAGGTTCCCCAGATGCAGTTTAGGCAATTTTCCCTGTCCTTACCCCATTTTCCACTCTTTCCTTAATAGTAAAGATATCTAAAAAATTTTATGATACACTTCCGATCATTCTATCATAGAAAGGAGCTTGAAGTGTATCAATGAACATTTCCATAATCTTCTTCTCTAGCAGCGGGGGGTCTACTTGCGTAGCCACTTCTCGCTAATACTGGCATATTCCTTAAAAGACTCATCATCTTTCTTAGTCATATTTTGTAGTTGCATCTATCAGGCGCCATGTCTAGGTTGTATTTGTACTGCTTTAAGAAAGCATCAGCTGAGTCTCTCCAACAGTGTATGCGAACGCGTTCTAGATGTGTATACCAAGTCAGGGCTGCTTCTGCCAGACTATCTTGGAAGTAGTGAATAAGCAAGTTATCATCGAAGGCATAGGTAGCCATCTTCCTACAATACATGGTTAGATGATTCCAAGGACATGACGTGCCTTGATATTTGTCAAGTTCATGCATTTTAAATTTGGGAGGTACCATCACATCTGGGACCAGACAAAGTTCAGATGCGTCCATTAAACCAAAACCTCCCACAGTTTCCATGACGCGTAGGCGCTCCTCGAGAATCTCTATCTTTCCCTTAGGCTAAGGAGTTGTCACTGCAGGATTGGTGTTTCGAGGCTCACGGACCTGTGGGCTCGGGATCTGATTCTGAACCTGTGGATTTATTGCGGGTATTATATTCCCATCGTGTGGACCCGAGATTATAGGAGGAAAATAACCAGGAGGTAAACCATATAATGGAAAGGGTATGAGGTTACCATCCTGATCGGTGAAGGTTTGAGGAGGCATTGATCCATATAGCATGTTATAAGATAGGGGTTGCATGGTGCGAGGATCTGCAGTTTTTCCCAGGTTTCTGAGATTGTTAGTAGGCAGAGCATCCTGGGCTTAGGAAGGAGTAAAACCAGGAGGGTACAACGGAGAAGTTGGTTGTTACTCGTTGTTTATGTATAGGCCCTCCTCTGTGACTCTCTTTTCTAGAAGCCTGGTCAGCTCAGTTATTTGTTCCCTTAAATGGTTGACCTCGCTCCTTAAGTTCTCAGTCTCGTTATCCATCTTAGCCATGAGTTTTGCCTAAAGCCGAGTTCTGTAAGGGTGTCTCCCCGTGATTTCTTTCTCTTCTTAAACATGATGTATTAGTGAATAGGATAAGGAAAAGAACAGAAGGAGACGAAAAAAGACGAGAAAAGAAAAAATCAACTTGTGGGCTTGTCCAATCATTATTTCAAAGTTCAAGAATAAGAATAAGTTACAGACTTCTCGGATCGTCTGATTTTTTGGAAAAGCTTTGCATAAAAAAATTACGATCCAAGGAGCCTATAACTTAAAGAATGAAATTGAATGGGCTCGAGAACCACTTGCCCCATGTCAAATTATTGGGGTTTTTCTTTAAAAAAAATTTTGTTAGGGAAGGAACAAAATCTTTTAATTTACCTAATGAAAGGTAAAAGGAATATTGCCCCTTGTGTACCCTAAACAAGGTTTGTCTGAAGGCTTCCTATCAGTTCTAAGGCTCTTTTAATAGTGTCCTCTCACATTGGGTGGCTATTTTAAATCACTAAAGGCCACTAGAGCTCAGACTCTACCCATGATGTTGACCACAACGGTAGGAAGTCTACCAGGTTCGGTCACCATGAGAAGGTCACACTCTAGCTAAGGCTCTCACAATGACAGACTGAGATGAATGTCTCAAATGACACCGCTACACAACCTCCCCTAAACTTAATGGTTTATTCAAACCCCTGGGTGTAGGGTCCCACTCAAACTATGTGTGAAAAAGTACAAGTGTAGTGTGTGAGGGTCATATGTACATGTAATCTACCCTTCCTTCACAAGAAACAAACACAAAGCAATACAAATAAATTGTGTATCCTAGGGTTCAATAACACAATAATATGATGTCCTCTACCCTAAGGTTCAATAATAACATATATCAATAAAACACATGGCATAAAACATACACAAGAAGTTATATAAGAATATTCTAATATACTCAAACAAATTAAACGGGCTTGACTCTCTAAAATCCCTAGTGGAGTCGCCATCTGTCGCAACTTGGATCACGGCGGGAGGCCGACCATAAAAAGAAAATAAGTTTCTAGAGTTCCCTCTGGAAAACCGTGGAGTCGCCACCAATGTTTTTAAGGTAAAACATCAAAAAAACCATAACATAAAGGTACTAGTCCTAAATTAAGATTTTAAATTTGGGAGTCTAATTTCAGGTGGGGAAGGTATTAGCACCCCACACTGTCCATTTTAAATGGTTACCCTAAATTGTTTAAGTTTGAATAATCCTACTAATTTATAATTCAAACCTCTTAGAGATGCCTTATGGATTTGTTGTTGATTTAATGATTTTAAAATTATAAATTTTACGATTAACAGGACCTCTCATCCAAATTAATTGAGTTGTCATTAAAAGCGTGATGATTTTATTTTACTAGTTAAAGAGAGATGTTTTTTTTAAAGTTTGGGCCTGACAAGAACGATTGTTCCTGCTCCTACGTATTCCCCAAGCGTTAGGGGGAAATCAGGGTAATGTAGTTCTTTTATTATTATTTTTTTAAAAATACGAAGTAAGTTAAAAAATGTCGAGGTTTAAAAAATGTCAATCACTAGGACGTCTCACCTAAATTGATTTCACGTGTTGTATAAAAAAGGAACCTTGGGTTTTATTGATTTTATTATACTTTAATGGGAAACTTAATAGTCTAGATTGATTTAAGAATGAAAAGTTTATTTAAAGACCTAGATTAACAGGACGTCTCGCCCAAAGAATCTATAAAGATATTTTGATTTTTGTTATATTATTGATACCATTAAAGTGTTTTATGGTCAAAATTATTTTAGAAAATTTAACATAGATTGACAGGATGTCTCGTCTAAAAAATCTATAAAGATCCTAAACTTGTTATCAAAATATTTTTATGGTCTAAATTAATTTTGATATAAAAACATTTTATTTGAAAACTTAGGCCAATAGGATGTCTCGTCCAAATTGATCCTTAATGTGAATATATTAAATTTTGTTACCTATTGGCATCACTAGAATACTTCATGGTCTAGAAATTAAACATAGGTTAATGGGACGTCTTGTCTAAATCAACCCTAAGATCAAGATTTTAATTTTAGGCACAAACCAATATTAATTTTGTTCTCTATTTTACAAATGTAATACTCTAAACTTAGTTAGTAGTAAACATTAACAAGTATTGGGTGATACTAAGAGCCTGTTTGGTTATTTGGTTTGGTTGGTCAAACCTCGGTTTGACCAACCCAAAAATAAATCCTACGGTCAAACGGAGTTTTGACTATCTCGAACGGTGTGAAGGATCAATATCAAACCTTAAATTTCTCTATTTCCCCAACTCCGTTTCCCCAACTGGAAACCAAACGGACCCTAATTATTAGAGTATTCCTAAAAGGAAAAGATTTCATAATTTAATTCTCTAAAAGACTAGAATTACATATAATCACAACAAGATAAATTAAAGAGAAAAGAAGAAGATATCTGGAGTTGTCAATTTTCTACATTAGTTGCAAAATCAATTCACTCTTGCTGTACATCAATAGCCTTACCCATTGGAGCCGCCGTGCTACTGTGTCTTGTGCAAATTATATATATATGTCTTCAAAAAAACACAATGTCCCTCGTATAATATATATATATATATATATATATATATATATATCATTTTGCTTTTCTAATGGTTTCCTTTCTCCTAGGTGCATGGACGTTTTTTTATCAACATGAATATGCCATATATATATAGCTAATTAAAAATTTTTGCTGTTGCGTGGAACATTAACTTTTATTCCGTTTTGTTTTTTCTTTATTCCCTGATCTTTTTTCCTTTTCTAATATATATTATATGAAAAAAACCTCATCTAATATAGATATATATTAAATAAAACTGATTTTCTTTCCTTATTTTTCGTTATCCTCTTACGTAAAACTTTTATAATATATATATATATATATATTAAAAATTGACTTCACTAATAAACATTATTTCAAAGCTTTATCTCATTTTATAATATACATATTTAAAAGCTCTATCTCATAAAAACTTTATCTCTTTCTTTCGCTAATCTTCTAAAATCTTATCCCTTATGAAATTCAAATTTTAAACCTCCTTCTTGAATTTTAAAATTTTTGAGTATAGAAGTACAAAAATTTAAGGTTCTGTTAAGGATTTAAAATTTTAAAAATCAAAGCCCGGATCAATAATTTGAAATTCAAACAAGCCCACAGGTTCATTTTTTTCTTAAAAATAATTCCTAAAAAAATTATTTTTTTATTTTTTGGTATTTTTATTATTTATTATTTTTTTAAAAATTTTAAATGGGTCTGGACAAAATTGGATAGCAACAGATATGTCCCGTTCCAGTACTGATTGGTAGTAAACACATGGAAATAATGGAAAAAGTAAAAGATATATTTTTGGAATGGATGTGAGTGAGAGAAGAGTTGGGGTTAGCTATAGTATAGTTGTAGGGTCAGTTTGGGAGAGCAGAATGAAGAGTGATCAAGTTGGTGGTGGAGTTAAGGTTTTCAGTAGAGAACAAAATACTAAAGAAGGAGAAAATGGTGGAACCAAATTGAGAAGAAACTCAATTGGGTACATGACCATGTCAATCCTAATTAGTTGTCAAATTAGGATCTTTTTAACATTGATTGGTACGACCTGAATGGCAACAAGTGATATTAAACATTAATTAGGTACATGACCATGTAAATCAGCCTTTTTGTGTTATGAGTTTTTATATTGGCTTTCATCTTTGTATATGTGGGTCAGAAACATGTTTTCATTCGCTTTGTGTAAAGTGAATGAATGAATGAATGATATCGAGAGATTTTACTAGATTTCCTTTCGTATCATTTTTCTTTGCACTAGATTAGTATCACTGATATGTGAGCACTAAATAATTATGTGAGAGTCAGTGTGATATTTAATGAAATTATTGATATTATGTGATAATGTAAAGGTGCTCTATCATATTTGTTGATTGTGAATTGTACATTGAGGATGCTGAAACTGGTATGAAACTACGAAGTTGTATCTATGAATAGACGATAAAGAGGAGTAACATTATTTGCATATGGTAGGATTAATGAACTAATATTAGTGATAACATTTAGTTAATCATGTACGTTGTCATTTATTTACCGTTCTAAATTAATTATGATACCAAACGCTCACCCTTGCTATAGTTTCCTTTAATTTAGTAACCAGTGATAGGGAGGACGTTAAGACCCCGGAGGTGCGCTAAGCGGAGAACTAATGCCAAGGAGTGAAGGAAATTATGAAACAAATGATGTGTGTAATGTGTAGAGTATTTCATGTATGTAATGTCATAACATGTCTCATGTGTGTGTAATGAATTAACTTAGCATATGGTCAATGTGGTCATGATGTGGTAGGAACAATGACAACTTGAATTATGAATGACTGTGATAAATGATGAATTTAAATTTGTATGTTGATGAGGTGACAAGATGGTGATGTTGATGTTAAATTTCTCATGGATTTGATGCATATTGGCATGGAGCTAATATTAGGTGCAATTGATAAACCATTATAGGCAGGTCTTGTTTTTATTTGAGAATCATGAATGATGTAATTGGTATGTGAATTCCCTAGTGTCCATGAATGGAAAAAGGGAAGAATGGATTTCATGAATTTCGGGCTTGTGTAGGTAGCATGTGGAATGATGGACTTGATTATTGATCCGGTCTCAATACCGGTATCCGATCTGCTATACATATTTCAACGTCTTTGATAAGACATCTACGTGTAACCGGTGTCATCGGTATACATCCGAACTGTAATTCCGTATCAGGCGTTCTCCCTATACCGGTTGTTCAGGATAACACCATGACATCGGACAATACACACGTCACTGTGCTAATGACAAGGATTGTTGCTACAGGGATCGATCAATAATTCCCTACACTACGAGCCAAATTTTGCTCACGGGAATGGTCAACTTGTTCCCTAATCCTAGTCTACATTCTCTACGCTCAATATAAAATAGCCACTTGACCCAATCATGCAGGTAAGTGCGCAATATAATAATGCTAATGGGAGTTGGTGGTTCCCCACCAACGAGTCCTCGTTAATCGAGCTAATCAGGTATATGAACTCACTTCATGATTGAAGTGGGGGATCTTCAGCTCTTTTACGACTGATTCCTCTCTGAATACATTCCTTACTTGGAATATAATCACTGACTTGAGCGTCGGAGAATCTTTGCAGGTGACACCACCATTCGCCCACTTCAACGCGTTAGGTCGGTGTGAAGGATCTCTAGGACGCCCAATCCGCTCTCCTCATTCAGGGACAACGGATACACACATCGGATATACATACATCCGGTATCTTATACGGTATTGATATACTATTCGTGACTGGCTTGAGATCGGATCTCTTGACCCCGGTCCAGGACAGATCATTGGCACGCCCAGTGGGACCTGATAAAGTTATTCCCATATCCTTTAACAGAGCAGGTAATCCACAATGGAGGGCGAAGCACAAGACTTCATGGAGAATCAAGCTGAAGGTAGAACCAATCCCAATGCCTTCAGAAAACTCAACTTTGATTCTCATGGGGGCAGCTCAAAGAAGATAGTAACAGTGTCTGATCCTGATCCTCGTGATGAGTTGATCAAACAACTTCAGAGGGAACTCGCTGAATTGCGAAGGGAGAAAAGGCAAAGCGAGGATAAAGAATCATCTCGTACGCGAAACACTCCCCACACGACTGATGGTGAAAAGTCCACCACTCTTCAGTACTCAAATATCCCTACGTTTGAGGGGGGAGAACAGACTCGCGACTCTGAGGATGCAGCTTCCCGAAGGAAGAGAGATTCAACAACAGTACCCCCATTGTCTTACAATCTGAAAGTTCCTTTTTCAAGGAGACTTATGAGCATCAGCATCCCCAAGCACCTTCAAACTACTCAACCACTTTCCATCGGAAAGTATAATGGTGAAACTGATCCAACTAAGCACCTTGATGCTTATGTGTTTGAAGCCATGTACTTGGGAGCTGATGAAGATGTGATGTGCCGAATGTTCCCTCGAACATTGTCTGAGGAGGCCCTCGGGTGGTTTAAAGGCCTGCCTTCTAGATCCATAGATTCTTGGACGGAAATGGCAGCTGCCTTTGAAACCCACTTTGTCATCTCCAGAGACGTGCCCAAGACGTCCCATACCTTAGCTCAGATTAAGCAAGGTGAAACTGAGGGCTTAAAAGATTTTTTGAAGAGGTTTTACAAGGAAGCAGCCCTGGTTCCTAACCTCACAGAATCTATCAAGCTGCATATCGTTATTGAGGCATTGCAGCCGAGTTCAGCTTTCGCTCTTTCATTAGCAAAGAGCCCTCCAACAACTTTTGAGGAGTTCAGAAAGAAAGCCTCAAAATACGTAAGTATAGAGATGCATTTGGAGGCAATAGCTGCAAAGAAAAAGCCCCCAGCACCACTTCCTCAAACCCAGAAGGGTAAGGAGAAGACGAGGTCAGAACGCATGGAGAGGCCATTTACAAATCCTAAGGTTAATAACCACCCTCCTCGACCTCGAGAAAGGCACGTCAATTCCTTCAGCCATTATGCACAATTGTCTGCCAGGCCATCTCAGATTTTAAGGGAGGTCGGATGGCCAATGCTCAGCACATATGGCATCAGAAGACCAGCCCCTATGAAAAGACCAGGAAATTCACGTAAGTACTGTGATTTTCATGAACAAAATGGTCATTCAACTGATGAATGCCAAGCTCTAAAGAACGCGGTTGAGACGCTAATTAGAGAAGGCAAGTTGAAGCAATACCTGTTCAAAGAAAAATCCTTTGACAGGGCAGAACGGAATGAGAAAAGAGAAAGAGATCCAGACGATGGGGATGACAATAACCCCAGTCCGGTTCGAAAGTTCTCTGCTGTAGAGAAACAAAAAGGTGTGATGGCTGATAATGCAGCACAGAAAGACAGCATGCCCCAGCAACAACGTCAGGGCCGACGTGAAGTTATTGACATGATTGCTGGAGGGTTCGCTGGAGGAGGAACTTCAATCACAGCCCGTAAGAATCATCACAGAATGATTCTATCTGTGCAAGGGAAAGTCAAAGACAATCGCCCTTACAGAGGTGGGATTGAAGCCCCCACAATTTCTTTCTCTGACGAGGATTTTGGCCCAACCATTCCTAGTGGTGACGATGCTGTAGTCATCACTGCTGTGATTGCCAACAAGGACGTCCGAAGAATCCTTGTTGACCAGGGAAGTTCCTGCGATGTTATTTTCTATAATTGCTTTGAAAGAATGGGTTTTAAAGACTCAGACTTACAACCTTACACGCAGGAACTAACAGCTTTCAATGGCGCAAAGCAACTAACTAAAGGGTATCTTGATACCCTTATCTCGTTTGAAGGCGAGCCAGGAGCCAGGACGGTTAGGTCTCGGGTGCTAGTGATTGATGTCAAATCACCATTTAATGGCATCATAGGCCGTCCTACTCTGAATGCAATGGAGGCAGTTGTATCAACCCCACATCTCCTTATCAAGTTCATTGACAAGGATAATGCTGTGTCATCTATCCGGGGTGATCAAGAGATGGCTAGGTACTGCTACAACCTTAGCCTCAACATGACAAAGCTGGACGCCTCCAATAAAAAGAGGAAACTTAATGATGCTGGAACATCGGCTGGAACTGTAAGCCTTGTCGACCTAGACCCTAGAGCGGATTTGAACACTGATCCGTTCAACCCATCAAAGCCCACACCGGATGGAAGTTCCAGGGACATCGTCATGGGAGATTCTCCAGAAAAGATCACCCATATCAATGACAAGCTAGATACTGAAATAGAGCAGCGACTGCTGGCTCTCTTGCAAGAGTTTAAAGACCTCTTTGCATGGACTGCAGCCGATATGCCAGGCATAGACCCCGAATTCTGCTGTCATAAACTTTCCGTCTATCCAGAGACGAAACCTGTGGCCCAAAAGAAAAGACGATTGGGTCCAGAGAAACAGAAAGCAGCTTGTCAGCAAACTAAGGAGTTGCTGAAGGCCGGATTTATCAGGGAAATCCGATATTCCTCTTGGCTTTCGAATGTGGTGATGGTCCCTAAATCCAATGGTAAATGGAGAATATGCATTGACTACGTGGACCTCAACCGCTGCTGTCCAAAAGATCCTTATCCTCTTCCTAATATAGATCGGATGGTGGATGATTCCTCTGGTTATCAATACCTGAGTTTCATGGACGCATACTCTGGTTACAACCAAATTCCGATGTGCGAAGAGGATCAAGAGAAGACAGCTTTCATAAATGATCGTGGTGTCTTTTGCTATACAGTCATGCCCTTTGGCCTGAAAAACGCTGGGGCGACATATCAGCGCATGATCAACAAGGTTTTCGAAGGTATGCACACCAAACTTGTTGAAGTATATATTGACGACATAATAGCAAAGACACCGGTTGGTGGCGATCATATTGAGGACCTACGCCAAATATTCACCCGTTTGAGACAATTTAACATGAGGCTGAACCCAATGAAGTGCACATTTGCTGTCCCTGCTGGGAAGTTTTTGGGTTTCATGTTAACTCAACGTGGTATTGAAGCCAATCCAGGGAAGTGCCAAACGATTCTAGACATGCAGAGTCCTAAGAATCTCAAAGAAGTCCAATCCCTGAATGGCAAGGTAGCAGCTTTGGCACGATTCATGCCAAAGATGGCTCACAGGTCGCTCCCCCTGTACAAAATACTGAAAAAGTCCAAGAAATTCGAGTGGGGACAGGAACAAGAAAAAGCTTTCCAAGAACTTAAGGAGGTGTTGTCCAAACCTCCCATTCTCACAAAGCCTGACCCCGAAGACACACTCATTCTGTACTTGGCTATTTCAGATGAAGCTTTGGGTGTTGCCTTGATAAAAGAAACTCCCGAGGGACAAAGACCGGTCTATTTCACTAGCAAGACCTTGCAAGGTGCTGAGATCCGGTATCAGAAAATTGAAAAGGCCGCCCTCGCTGTTGTTTGGGCCTCACGACGGTTGCGTCCTTACTTTCACGCCCATCCAATCATAGTGAGAACGGATTTGCCACTCCGTTCTGTCTTAATCAAGCCCGATCTCGCTGGGAGGATGATCAAATGGTCTATCGAACTCTCTGAGTTTGATATATCCTACGAACCCCGCAGCGCTATTAAAGCTCAAGTCCTGGCTGACTTTATTGTGGAAATGACAGGGACTGATCCAGATTACCCTCGAGTCCATTGGACCATTTACGTTGATGGTTCATCAAACCAAAGAGGCTCTGGAGCGGGTGTAGTTCTAGAAAGTGACGACGGAGTACACCTGGAGATCTCCCTTCGTTTCAATTTCAAAACATCCAACAACCAAGCTGAGTACGAAGCTTGCTTGGCCGGGCTAAGAGCTGCGATTGACATCGGAGCTTCTGAGGTGACACTCTGCAGCGATTCACAGCTGGTGATTTCGCAGATCTTAGGAGATTATCAAGCTCGCGAACCTCAACTCCAATTATACTTGAACTGTGTCAAGGAGTTGACTGAGAAATTCTCAAAGGTGGAATTCAAGCATGTTCCACGTGAAGAGAATACGAGAGCAGATATACTCTCCAGGTTAGCAAGCACTAAACGACCAGGTAGCACCACTACGTTGGTTCAAAGCACGCTAACGTCGCCCAGCATTCCTCTTTTCCCTTCTCTAAACGCCATAATGACTGACTCCCTTTACGGAGATACATGGATGGCTCCTTACATCCGTTACTTGGCTGATGGACAACTACCTACGGATGAGAAGGAAAAAACGAGGTTAAGGAGAGAATTACCATATTTCACTATGATTGATGGTAATCTCTACAGAAGGGCACTGTCTGTGCCCTATTTGATTTGTCTCAAAGAGGATGAAGTGCAAGACGTAATGGAGGAAGTGCATGGAGGACAGTCTGGACACCACGCTGGAGGAAGAAGCTTAATGCGAAAAATCCTCAGAGCTGGATACTGGTGGCCCACAATGAAGCAAGACTCCATTGACTTCGTCAAAAAATGCGACGCTTGCCAAAAATTCTCTAACCTTCACCACACACCGGCGGAAGAACTCTTCACATCCGCTGTTCCATGGCCCTTCTACCAATGGGGTTTAGATATTCTGGGCCCCTTTCCAACTGCTCCTGGGGGCATCAAATATCTCATTGTAGGGGTTGATTATTTCACTAAGTGGATAGAAGCAGAGCCGGTGGTGCATATTACTTCAGCCCGAACCCGTCGTTTCATGTATGAAAACATCATAACACGGTTCGGGGTCCCAGCACAGATTGTCACAGACAATGGCACCCAGTTCACGGATAGAAAATTCACAGATTTGCTTGAAGGGTTAGGAATAACCCAAATATTCTCATCCGTCGAACATCCCCAAACTAATGGTCAAGCTGAAGTGGCCAACAGGGAGGTGCTGAAGGGACTAAAGAAACGCCTTGGCGAAGCCAAGGTCGGATGGACAGACCAGCTGTGTCATGTCCTATGGGCATATCGGACAACGCCTCATTCATCCACCAATGAATCCCCATATCGCCTAACGTACGGGGTCGAGGCAATGATACCTATGGAACTGCAAATTGCTTCCACAAGAGTTAAGTACTTCTCTGAAGAAACCAACAATGCTAACTTGGCATCCGAAATGGATGTCATACAAGAACTCAGAGAAGACGCTTTCATCAGAGATCAAGCCATCAAAGCCAAAGTTGCTCTCCGGTACAACAAACGAGTCCAATCAAGGACTTTCAACGTTGGAGATTTGGTTTTGAGGAAAGCAAGTATAGGGAACAAATTCGCCCATCAAGGCAAACTAGCCCCAAACTGGGAAGGCCCATACAGGGTATCCGAGGTCACTGGCAAAGGCTCTTACCACCTTGAAAACCTTGATGGCACTCCAATCCGAAACAAATGGAACACCCAAAACTTGCGCATCTACTATAGCTAGCTGTTTCTACACTCTCCTATCCTTATCTTGGATTGAATACTGGAGAATTTATTTTCACAGCTACGCTCTCCTTGTAATTCTTATTTTTGATTTAATAAGAATCTCTCATAACAATTTAACTCTTTCGAGTTTTTCTTATGCTGTGATTTTCAGTTTATCCGGTGTACAGAAGCATATTCAGGACGGATGATCTCAGCTACTTATTCTGTAGTTGACGATGTAACTCCTCGAATATGCGCAACGCACAAGAACATATTCAGGACGGATGATCTCAATTACCCATTCTGTAATTGACGATGTAACTCCTCGAGTGTGTAAGTATTGAAGGCCCAGATTGTAGGATTAAACCGAACTCTGGGTACGGTTAGTAAGTTTGGCTGAACACCGGTGAAGGCTCGGATTGTAGGATTAAACCGAACTCTGAGTACGACTAGTAGGATTAACCGAACGTCGGTGAAGACCTGAGTTGTAGGATTAAACCGAACCTCAGGGCATGGGTTGTAGGGCTGGTCCTTCTTCAAGGCCACAAACCGAACCCCATTCGAAGACTACATGGGTTGTAGGGCTGGTCCTTCTTCAAGGCCACAAACCGAACCCCATTCGAAGACTACATGGGTTGTAGGGCTGGTCCTTCTTTAAGGCCACAAACCGAACCCCATGCGAAGGCTTGGGCGCAGTAAGCTGATTCTTCTTCAAGACCACGCTGAACCCCAAGTGACGGGCGCAGTAGGTTCAGGATTAGCCCTGATCTGAACCCCGTATCGAAGGCTCGGATTGTAGAATTAAACCGAACTCTGAGTACGACTAGTAGGATTAACCGAACGTCGGTGAAGAATTGTCATTGGATAAAACCAAAGACCAATTGAAGAACGGCTAGTAGGATTAAACCGAAGGCCAAAAATGACATGGACTGTAGGATCAAACCGAACTCCAAACACAACAAGTAAGTTATACTGAACTCCAAATTAATACTCTCATGAAGTTCTTTATTTGGAAGTTTTATAGCTTATAATTCTGAGTCATCAATTCTTCAATTTAGACCTGACTCATAAACTCCGACACAAACAATTCACTCGGGTACGCCACAATTTAAGGCATTTTCACCCGAAATCCCTCAGTCGGAAATATTTGAAGAGGAATTTCTATTTTAAATCCTCACTCTTAAAAGCTCTCACGAGAAAATCTCACTCAGAGTTTATTCAAAGTGAATCATCACCCAATGAAACTGGGGGACAGCATCAACGATTTAACGAATATCTTGAGGAATGAACTCTCATCTAAACGATCTCACAATCATTCCCCTTAAGCCGTTCTTGTGACGATGATGTGTTCCCTCACAAGCGGTGATCTTATTATGAAATTCATCTCGCATGTTTTACAATCCGATCTTTATTACTTAAATCCAGAATGATACAATACACATGCAATCCCTCTATTAAAGTTGTTTTTCACTAAACAAGAATGGAGGTAAAAAACTCTTTTATTGATTTAATGAGAATTACAATTCGTGTAATGATCCGGAGCTGATCCCGGAACACAGCGAATTCGAATCAATAAAACGAAAAAGGAAACAAGGAAGGCGCTACTTTTTCTGGCTTGGATCTCCCTCCTTCCCTTTGCCTTTATCTCCGGTCTTGCCTTCTTTAGTGCGAGAGCTTGATCCTGTACTTGTGGGCTTCAGGAGGGAAGGTCCCATTGATTGACCTTTAGGTAAAGGAGCAAACTTATAAGGAGTGTTAGGCGGACTCTCATGACGATTGTCAACGATGGCCACCAGTTTCCCTTGGTGAAACTCATAGAACGGATCAATACCGTTCAAATTAATTGACACCTTGGGATTCCGGTATAACACTTGACGAACAGCCAACCCGAAAGCCTCCTTGACTGCCTGATCACACATGTTTACAGCATCGTCTAAGTCTGCTTTCAGGGTCTTGACTTCGTCAGTCGAATCCGCCAACTTTAAGAACAACTCCTTTTCCTTACGTGACCAATCATCCATTCCTCGAGAATGGACGACCTTAGCCTCCTTCAACCCCTCTTCTAGCTTCGAAGAGCGTTCCTTCTCCACACAAAGATTGGCATGGAGGTCAGCGTTGATTTTCTTTTGATCAAGAACCTGACCCTCCAGCTCCTTGGCAAGGTTCTTCAACTTGGCAATTTCTTCATCCTTCTTCTGAGTTTCTTCTCTGGAAGTTTCTAATTTTCCTTCTAATTGGAGGATGATTGCCTTGTCCTTGCCAACCACCGAGGTGAGCCTCTCGTTTTCTTCTGTGAGCTCGCGAACCGACTTCAGGAGCTCGGATAACTCAGCCAAGTGCTTCTGTCCGTCGTCGCAAGCCCTGATCATTTCTTCACTCTTCAACGAGGGCTTCACCTTGGGTGAGGATTCAGGAACGCCCTCAGGAACGGAGCCCTCATACACCGGATGTTGAACAAGACCGGAACTACCTTCAAGAGGGCAAGGGGCTTTGGGCGCGAAATAAGTCGTTATTGGCTTCGCCCCATATGTGATCACACCACTTGGGGTATCCGGAATAGACCCTTCCGCTCTCTTTTCCTTAGAAGGCCCTGGCTCAGCAGCCCCTCTTGAAGTTTTCGGCTTTTTAGGCGAGGATTGACGGTCTGAGGTCTTCGAAGGATCACGCTTTGTCCTCTTCTTTTTCTCGACAACTTTCTCAGATCCGCCCTCGATCAGAGGAATATCGTCACCAGCAGATGAAGTTAATATTATTGTCTCAGCAGTGGCCTTCTTTGAATTCCGCTTTGCCTGAATGTCATTTTCAGCCGCAACGGAAGTCTCTCTGGCCTTGAGTCCTTTTAGCCTGTTCATCTCTGGTGACTCGCTCTGAATTTCACCTGCACAGTCAAAAGACACAATTAGAGACGAAAAATTTTCAAGGCAAATGACATAATAACGCATGAGGAATGGCAGGGAAATTACGTAAATATTCCTCGCAAGTAGACTTTGGTCCTAACAAACGCTTGCAGGAGAAAAATTGGTGCGAGGCTGTGTAGGACTGAAGAGCTGAAAGAACGGAGATGGAAGATGGGCTCAGTTCGTCCTCCTCAGTGTAGTACGCCTGGGAGGTTAGCAAGAAATGCTCATGAGTCCAAGCCACTGGGAATTTTGGAATCCCATCTTCTGTTAACCAAAAAATTGGTTCATTCGGATGGACGTTGATCTTCGTATAATAAGATTTGAATGAACGCCCATCAACTTTGGCGGAGTCAGTGTACGCCTCGAAGTTGATGATCTTGGAGATAGTCCGGAGGGATATCAAGCTCACTCCTCCTTTCTCCTTATTCGCACGACGGACCACTTGAGTGAAGTAGAAAAGCATGGCCACCGTCGGTTTAAAGTTGAAGTGCTCCCCAAGCACTTCAAGAGAGCGGACCAATCCCCATCCATTAGGGTGAAGTTGCGAGGGGGCGCAGTCCAGGAATCTCAGGACTCCCATCTCAAACTTCGTCAAGGGGAAACGCACGCCCAAGTTCAGAAATAAAAAATCATACATGAACAAGGACCTCTCGTCCGGTGTATGACATATCCGTTCTGATGGAAGGGGAGCGAGCACCTTAAAACACCATTTGTATTTGTTCTTCCTCCAAACCGTAAACCGCGGCTCCAGCTCCCCTTCATCCTCCCGAGCGTGGATGGACGGGGTTTCACGAAACTCCTCAGCCACCCAGCTGAATGGGCGTTTCTGTTGGAATTTCACCCAGTCTATCCGGTGTGCAACCACATTGCATAGGCCGGATTGGGTCTTCAAGATATACTTCTCAGAAGGAGATTCCCCTTCGGATGATTTCCTCCCAGTAGCTTTCTTTGTCACCATTGTGAAAGCTTTGATGCTGCGATAAAATTTCACATCATCAGAGAGATACAAATCCCCACTTTCGACACTCTCACTGGAGGAGGAAGACTCTGAAGAAGGTATAATCACCCTTCGCCTTTGATATTGCGACTCCTCCCCCCCTGTATACTGTGGCCTCGATTGGAAGATCACTGGGATCCTCCCACCACGAACATTAGGGTTTTGAGCCAAAGCCCTTCCTCCTCTTCCTCTAGGACTAACGCCACTGAAGCTAACACCCTTCCTAGCCATTCTCAAATATTGAAAAGAGATACAAAAAACGAAGGGAAAGTGGTTACCTAAGGATAGTGAATTGAAATTCACAGAGGCGGACACGAAGAACTTCTTGGAACTTTTGCAAAGGTTCGTCAAGGAAGCAAGAAGAAATGGTAACTGAGATTGCCAAATATGCCTATATCAGGGCACAAAATTTTTCAAATACCCACTAAACACAATCTGTCGTTTACCCCCAAACGACTCCCCGTTTAGTGGACCAAAATTGTCGTTTAGTACCTCATGGCGCGAAAATCCCATAGTTTTGTCACAGAGCCATCGAAATGGGCCTATTAAAACCAAATCCTAGGCCCAACAAGACTATGCGTGACAGTTACTAAGACATGCGCACTTAACGCAATAATGGCTGGCCCACGTGAATTAAGGCATTAAATGTCCAATCATTAGAAACGTGGCCACCATTACCCGAATACCAAGGGTTGCGAAATTCGATAAACTTCTGATATTCCCATTGTCGAATCCGCCCTTAAAATTTCACCACTACGGAACATGGTTCCCAGAGCGGATATTTACACTTCGGTGCAAATCCGAAATCCAGACGTACTACGATCAATATAGCTCATATAAGCAAGTCAACTGCTTCCTCACATCAGCTAGGGGGCAAGTAGAGGTATTACTCGGATTTCGGATGAATGCAAAAATTGCCTAATCCGCACTCCCTTGATTGGAAAAAATTCACCAGGACAGATGATCTCAATCACCTATTCAGTGATTCGATGATGTAACTCCTGGTACGAAGAACTCCAATAATCATTCCAGGACGGATGATCTCAATCACCTATAAAGTGATTCGACGATGTAACTCCTGGTATGAACAATTCTCATCATCATTCTGAGAAGTATTCACTAAATCCGTACCCCTACGATTGAAAAATGTCTCCAGGACGGATTATCTAAATCACCTAACCTGTGATCTGACGATGCAACTCTTGGTGTTGTGTACTTTTCCAGAACGGACAATCTCAATCACCCATTATGTGATCTGACGATGTAACTCCTTGACATGGTGTACCTGCCCAGGACGGATGATCTCAATCACCTATTCTGTGATATGACGATGTAACTCCTGGCGCCATACACACCACAAGGACGGATGATCTCAATCACCTGTTATGTGATCCGATGTTATAACTTCTGGTGCTGTACACATCCCCAAGACGGATGATCTCAATCACTTATGAAGTGATTTGATGATAAAACACCTGGCATGATCAATTCCCACAATCATCTTTATGATGGAAAATTCCGAAAGTCAGTCCGCACTTTCGCTTTCAAGTGGTATTCTCCCAGGACGGATACTCTTTATCACCTATTCTGTGATACAACGACGTAACTCCTGGCGTAGAAAAAACTCCCATCATCATCCTTATGATAAAGGACTCAAACACCACTTCCTTGCAGTTCCCTAAGCTTGGAACAATATTGTAATCTCCTGTGAGAGCATTACGGATTAAGAGCAGTCATCCGTTCTGTTACACTACTCTACTGAACAGCGGATCGACCCTTCTTTCCCCAAAAGAATTAAGAAAATTAAGGATCATGCCCCAAAGACAGGCACCCTTTTTCTTAATACATACTTGGGGACATGTATATATTTATCCGTTCTAAATTTTACTTATTGTTTAATTTTCTGAGGCTGTTATTTCAATCCGGCCTTAAGATTAATTATACTGAACGAATTAGTAACGATTTATATATACATGAAACGATGAAGACAAATTTCTTCAACCAAAATTCATTCATTGAAATGAAATTACATACAATAGTTCAAAATCCGGAGTTGATCCCGGTACACAACTATACATGTAAATGAAAACAAAATTACGGAGGAGGAATCTGTTCTTCAGTTTTTTGCGCCTCCTCAGCACCAGGCTCTTGTCCCCCTTCCTTTGGAACCTCCGCAGGAGTCTCACCTCCAGGAGCCTCAGCCCTTTCTTCAGAAGAGGGAACCTCGGACACAGGAAAGACGTAATCAGGTCCCATGGATTGACCCTCAGGAAGAGGAGCCAAACCATACAAGGACGTCGGTGGATCCTCGTGACGACCATCCACCACTGCGACTAACTTTCCCCCATGGAATTCATAGTACGGATCCATTCCATAAAGGTTAAGTTTCGCAGTGGGGTTGCGGTAGAAGACTTGGCGTATGGCTAGGCCGAAGGACTCTTCAACAGCCCGGCTGCATATGTCAACAGCTTCTTCTCTCTCAGCTTTCGCTGTAGCCAATTCTCCCCGCAACTTGGACAGCTCCTCACTAGACACCTCGGACTCCGCTTTCCTAGCCTTCAGTCCCTCTATCTCAAGAAGGAGCTTCTTCTCCCTTTGAGACCACTCCTCAGCATCAGCTTTATGTTTATCCTGGCTGCTACGGAGTTCTTCCTCCTTCTCTGCCACTTTGCCTTCCAAGTTTTTAAGATCGCCTTTGAGCTTGAGATTCTCTTTAGTCATGATATCTCCAAACTCCTTAGACTTGTTAAGACGATCTTCCATTAACTTCACGGCGGCTTTGTCCTTTTCCGAGGAAAGCTTGAGTTCTTTCAATTCGTCACTCAATTCCTCAACTTTATCGGCGTTGCTAGCCAACTCGCTGACTGAAGAAAGCATTCCAGCAAGTTCGGCTAACTGCCACCTTCCGGCCTCACACGCTTCCGTAATTTCTTTAGGACTGAGTGTAGGCCGGAGTTTGTACATCGGAGGAGGAAGAGTGGCTGGAGTAGAACCTTCATAGGAGAGGAAGGGGGTGAGAAATGAGGTAGTTGGGAAGGAGGTCGGCTCTGATCCAGAAACCCCAGCAGCAGGATCCTCCAAAACCCTTTACTTCTTGGACTGACGCCTTGCAGGATCATTCTGGATCTTTCTTCTCCTCTCAGTAACTGGAGGCTGACCCGAGGCTGCGCCAACATCGGACGTACCGCCCTCAACCAGTGGGATGTCCCCTTCAGCATCCGAGGTCAAGATGATTACCTCAGGACGATCCTTAGTTGAGGGCCTGGGCTTTACTTTATTTTCATGAGCAACGGATTTACCAGCCGCCTTGAATTTCTTCAGTTTATCCATTTCTGGAGTTTCCTGTTCTATTTCACCTACATGAACAAACACAAGATGTCAGCAACTACAAATATTCTATATATATTTGATAAAGGAGAAAAGATGAAATAAAACGAGAAGTACGCAAATATTCCTCCCGGACTCCGCTTGAGCTACTTAGCAGACGCCTACACGAAAAGACGTGACGACCTGTAGTGTGCGATTCAAGTGCGAACAACACTCTCGACGTCTCACAAGACAGATCGGATTGATCAGTGTAGTACGCGTGTGAGCTCAAGAGGAAATGTTTGTGTGTCCAACTCAGGGGAAATTTGTCAACGTCCTCTTCATCCTTCCAAAATTTTGGTTTGCCCTTCTTAATGGAGATGCGAGTGAAGTAAGTCTTGAAGGACTTCCCGTCAACCTTGGCAGAATCTGTATAAGACTCAAAGTTCACAAAGGAACAGAGAGTCCGGAGAGTCACCAGACCAACTCCACCTTGCTTGTTTGCTCTTCGAACTACCTGAGTGTAGTAGAACAGCATCGCTACAGTTGGCGTGAAATTGAAATGTTCACCAAGGACCTCCAGAGCCCGGATGAGGCCCCAACCATTGGGATGAAGTTGGGAGGGTGCACAGTTCAGGAACTTCAGGACGCCCATCTGGAGTTCGGTTAGAGGAAAATGAACTCCCAGATTATGGAAAATAAAGTCATACATGTATACAGAGCGGTCATTAGGGACGACGTGGCATATCCGCTCTGTCGGAAGTGGTGCGTAAACCCTATACCACTTTTTTGTCTCTTCATCCGTACTCAAAGTAAACCTCGGCTGGATCCGGGATCCCTCCTCATCCGCATGTCGGGAGGCCAAGTCCTTAAACTCACTGGACACCCAGCAGAAAGGCCATTTAGCCTGAACCTCCTCCCAATTCAGCCTTGAAGCAACTACGCTATAGAGACCTTCAGTTGTCCTCGAAATAGCGCTATTTCCAGAGGTTCCCTCTCCAGTGGCCATTTGGATTATCTAAATCAAACTCCTTAATCTACGATAAGAAATGAAATGTCGTCAGAAAGTTGCAATCATTACTCACTGCATTTTAAAAGCAATTACAATCAGAGGGCGACTCTGAGAATGGAAAGGTCACTTTCCACAGTGAGTAAGATCCCCTTTCTGAGCGACGCGATTCAGCCTTAGGAAGAATCACAAGGATTCTTCCCCATGACTATTAGGGTTGCGGGAAACTGATTCCCCCCCCAGACGAAGCCTACTTTCTTTAACTAAGAAGTAGCAAGACAAAACAAAACCAGAGCAACAAGGAAGAGATAGTTACCTCAGATGACAGTGATGAATTTGAGGAACGAAGAAACCCTCGCAATGTAGGCAGCAAACTCCCTTGCAAAATTTCTGCAGAGTTTCGTTAAGTACACAAAAGCAAGTGGAACCCAGAATCCACTAAGTGTTCCTTTTATAGGAAACGAAGAGGTTCGGTTACCCCCTCTTGAAGTTGTGTCGTTCTCGATAAAACGCACTCGTTCACAAGTGAAACGACACAACCGTTCCAAATTCTTGGGCGCCAAAACGATAGCGACTCAACGAAGGGCTATCCACTAGGCCCAAAAGTTTTGAAAACTTCAGGCCCATTAAGCCCAAAACGACGGTTAATGAGATTTTCATCTCAGGCGTAATAATTGCTTGCCCACGTGATTAAAAGCATTAATGTCTAATCATGCAACGCAATTCATGCTTTACAGCCGTTACACGAACTTCAAGAGCTTTCAATTCCCATAAACTCTTGAAATTCTCACACAACGAATCTTTGTCTGAATCCGTTGTGACCGTACCGAAAGGTCGTTTCTATTAAATTTAGAACGGTTCTTTACGAATGACAACAGATGCTAAGGAGCTGTTACACACGTAAGCTTACCGATATTAAGACCTCTCGCAGGTTGAGTAGCTTATGTGAACAACTATTCAGTCCCTCACACAAGCTAGGGGACATATGATCCGGTCTCAATACCGGTATCCGATCTGCTATACATATTTCAACGTCTTTGATAAGACATCTACGTGTAATCGGTGTCATCGGTATACATCCGAACTATAATTCCGTATCAGGCGTTCTCCCTATACCGGTTGTTCAGGATAACACCATGACATCGGACAATACACACGTCACTGTGCTAATGACAAGGATTGTTGCTACAGGGATCGATCAATAATTCCCTACACTACTAGCCAAATTTTGCTCACGGGAATGGTCAACTTGTTCCCTAATCCTAGTCTACATTCTCTACGCTCAATATAAAATAGCCACTTGACCCAATCATGCAGGTAAGTGCGCAATATAATAATGCTAATGGGAGTTGGTGGTTCCCCACCAACGAGTCCTCGTTAATCGAGCCAATCAGGTATATGAACTCACTTCATGATTGAAGTGGGGGATCTTCAGCTCTTTTACGACTGATTCCTCTCTGAATACATTCCTTACTTGGAATATAATCACTGACTTGAGCGTCGGAGAATCTTTGCAGGTGACACCACCATTCGCCCACTTCAACGCGTTAGGTCGGTGTGAAGGATCTCTAGGACGCCCAATCCGCTCTCCTCATTCAGGGACAACGGATACACACATCGGATACACATACATCCGGTATCTTATACGGTATTGACATACTATTCGTGACTGGCTTGAGATCGGATCTCTTGACCCCGGTCCAGGACAGATCAATTATGATGTATTTTATGTATTAGAATTAGGATTGATATGTATATTTAGTTGGAATCAATCTCAAATGTATGTTTGAATGTGTGTGTATGGATAATTTAGGCCAAATGATGCATAGAAAGGTTTAAGCATGCTAGATTGTGTGAAAATTTCAAGTTTCCATGTATGTACTGCATAATTCGCTCAAGCAAGATGTATTCTCGCTCAAGCGAGAGTTCTCTGTACCAGTAGTGTGGTCGTTGGCCTGGTCTCGTTCAAGCAGGAATGATTCTCGCTCAAGCGAGACATGCATGCATTAGGAGGGTGTGTTTACTGGATAAATCTCGCTCAAGCGGGCTTAGCCTCGCTCGAGCAAGGGCCAGGCAAATTGATTCTGTGTCGATTTCGCTCAACCGAGCGTGACTCGCTCAAGCGAGTGAGCAGGGATTAGGTTTTGGAGTGTTTTTGCTTAAGTGACTTGGCTTGCTTGGGCCTCTTGCTTAAGCGAGTGATGTTGGGGTGATTCTGCATATGGATTCCCTCGCTCAAGCACGTTTGGTGGCTCGCCCATGTGTGGTTTGAGGGAACTCGCTCAAGCGAGTGGGGGCTCGCTCAAGCGACCTTCGCTGGTCTCACTTAAATGAGCCAGGGCCTCGCTCAAGCGAGTGGCCCTGATCCCATTTTCTTCTTTCGCTTCATTTAACCATTTTGCTTGACTGTTTTGCGTCCCATTAACTGTAAAAATGTTGTTACCTTTTCTAATGACATTCTTAAAGTTTAACAAATAGGGAGCGTATCTCTCAACATCTTTTTATACCAAATTTTCTTCACTTTTAATATTCTAAAAATTGTGAAAAATTTACCCCTGTATTTTATCAATTGATATATATATGTGGATATATATGACTACTAGTATAATTTTCCTTGTTACTTATTTTGTTGACTTGTGATTTTAAACCTCAAGTAATAACATCATAAAAAATCATATATTATCCTATGGAGTTCTACTATAATATGAAGTTAGACATTGCTATAGTTACATACATATCCTACTTAAGTTTAAACAAATCTCAAGCTCTATAACTAGAACTCAAAATTAGATATTGTTATTTCTATAATTAGACATTTAGATATGAATTTAATAATAAAAGCTTAATGAAAACTATAAAAATTTAATGATAACAATCAAAGCAACACCAACCAGCCTTACTCTCCAACCAACTTTACCTAGAGAGCCTCACACTTAACTTATGCTCCTATTTAGCAATGTACATAATCAAAAGGATGCTTATGCTCTAAACCAAAAAATCAGCCTTTACTATGGCCTAAATGAAGATAGAGTTTGAACCTTGTGTTGGAAATATGCACTAAAAGCCTATATAGGTTCGCATCATTTTGAATAAGTCATTTTTTGTTAAATAGTTTAACAACCTTTATTTATCCTTGGAGTAATAGATCATATGAGAGATATTCCTAAAATGTCCCTAGTCAAGTATTTACGTGGGGACATGTAAATACATTAAGACTAGTGTGTGAGTGTACTAATGATCTGATATCACAGATCATGGATATAAATGATATCAAGTCTTCACACGGGTACACATTAAGAGTAATGATGTACTGGACAGACCCACCATGAGAACGTTGCATGGATCGTTACATGAATGTCATAAACGATTCTCAATGTGATAATGGTATATGTAGTCCTTTGACCTGAAGTCACTACAATTCCTACATAAGGAGTTTATTGTTTTAATACAATCAAACGTCTTCTGTAATAAGAGGACTATAAAGGTTGTGGTTAGGCAATGTATAAATTATGCAGAGGGATGTGAGTGATGTAGATGGGATTTGTCTCTCCTATGTGACAGGAGTGATATCTATAGGCCACTTGATGGAGTGAGACTAAGGAAATGCATGGCCATGCTAGAAAGAATAAATATTGGATATTTATTCGGATAAAGTCTACTCCGGTATCAAGTAAAATAAATTGGACCGTACAAGGATGACACGACCATGCCTTGGGCCCAATTAGGATATCGTGACAAAAGGAACAAACATATAAAATAATTATCACTTATAGGTTATGTTGTTAATAAATAATATTCGGATATAATGATGTATTGCTAGATGCCGCTCTTATTTTATATTAATAATAAAATAGTTTATTATTAATATAACCGAGTATTTTACCTATAGGGTCACACACATAGAGTAAGCCCATCAGAAAATAGCTTTTTATTTTAGTTGGACTAAAATAAGACTATTGGGCCTAACTCATTTAGAATGAGTAAGGAGCCCACTCTTTAGAGAGCAAATTAGGTCAAACCTAAGCCTATAAATAGAGCATAAGATGCTCATAGGCGGCTACCCAAAAGAGACACAAAAATACGCAAAAGTTGCAAAAGCTATACGCCGTCAAACTAGCATTTGGAAGGTGTAGCATTTCTGGTGGGAGTACTCGTGTGGACTCCTAAAGGAAGAGGCTACGATTGCTTCGATATTCTTCAAGAGGTAATCCTAAAACGCAATTTTTTTTTGTGTTTGTCTTATGCTTTGAAACACGACGCTTTGCAAATCCTATGGGAATCCTTGTATTTTCGCTGCTCATACACTAAGGATTCCTAACACCTTGCCCCTGCCACTTGGGTTGCTGTTCACGGATACCAATAATTCCCAAATAGTTTTCTAGATTTTTTTACACTAACAATTGTGATTCACGTTATTAACTTTTATTATAATTACTTACTAACTTATATTTAGCATGTGTTTTTTTAACAGGGAAAATCTTATTGACCACAAACTAAAATATCAGAATTCAATATTAGATGGATAATCCTCTACCCAATACTCTCATTGGTTGAAAAAGCAAACTTTGATTAAAAAAATGATCAGTAAGACTCCCTATTAATATGAGAAAGAGTGAAAGAAATAAAATGATTTGATGATAATACAGAAGACTTATCAAGAACATTAGGGAGATAAGATCTTTCATTAGTCCTATCTCAACAACCATATATTTAGCATGCTTTGACTGATTAATTATATAAAAATCTTCATATCGATATTTATGTAAAAAATTTAAACTTTATTTAGTAGAATAACTTAATTTGAATGTACACTGACATTGTGAAGTATACAATTGAAAACAATTTTACATTCAACAAACCTTTAGGGATATATTTAAGAAATCAAATGTGTAAAACAATTGAAAATCCAACAAATCTCTACGGCTCTATATAGATATTGGGTGACTTATTAAAGAATAAAAGTGGAACTTTTTTATAAAAAAATATTAGAACTACCTTAGAAACTAGGGACTAGGGAGTGATGAAAATATTCCAGTTCTAATCCTTTGCTAATATTCTTATTACAATGGTTAACGTTTTTCTTAGTTATTCAACTTTTAAGCACTAAACTTAGCAAAATTTTTAACTCCTTTTCATTATCAGTTTCTTCATTCTTTATAAGCAGAGCAGAGAAGAACAAAGAAAAGAAGAGAAACATTTGAGAAGAGCAAAAAGATTACTTACCTGAGGGAGTAAGAGATGAGGCAGTGAGAGGAGAGGGGGTGAGCCGCTGCCGGTAAGGAACATCGTAAAGATGAGAGACAGAAATCACAAGCTGAGCAGAGAGGGAAATAAGATGAGCGACCTTCCTGAGATAGGGTAAGGGTAAGCCAGTGACGGGACGGTCAGAGTGGAAGAAGGGAAGAGGTTTGTGGAGGAAGTGAGAGAAGGTCGAAGTTGGAGAGAGAATAGGGCTTTAGGGCTAAAGTATGAAAATGATTAGGGAAAAGGAAACCTTGAATAAGTTATTGAAGTTAGAGATGACACAAAACCTTCACAACATCATTGCTGAATTAAAAAAGTGGACACATGCCCCAACTAACGACGCCAAACATCCGTTGCTAGATTGAATAACCTAGTGGCAAACTCAATCTATTGCTAATTGGGGCTGTATCAGCGACAACGACTCTTCATTTTGACTTTGTGACAGTGACACTCTGTCGCTACATTGAACACTAGAAATATGGTGGGCACATGTCCCTCTAGCAATGAAACACAATCATTGCTAGATGAAACAAGTATAGTGACATCGGAGACTGTCGCTAATTGGGCCCTATCAACGACTGTATCAATGATGATGACTCTTCATTTTGACTTAGTGACTGCCCCAATCCGTCGATAAACGCCGTAGCTACATTGAACATAGGAAAAAGATGGGCATGTGTCCCTCTAAGGCCTACACTCTATTGTCACTACGTTAAACAAGCATAGCGATGTGCCCTGCCATCGCTAAATTGAACATAGAAAAGAGTTGGAGGGAAAGCATAAAAAGAGGAGGATTACATAGCAACGACCTTAGCGACAACAAGTTGCAAAATCAGTGACGACGCCTACTTTGTCGCTAGGTTAAACAAGTATAGCAGCGACGTTACTCTGTTGCTACGTTGGATGCCAACTAAAAAAATTGGAAGGAAACCGAAAACTTGGATAGAGGAAACGTTAGCTACGATTTCAATGATGAACCCTATTTAGCGACAAATTCAGAGACAAAGTGTTGCATATCGTAGCGATTAGGTTCTGTGTCATCACTGATTTGGTAGCTAATTTCCTTTTCAAAACCCTTTTTGCCTGGTGGTCACTAAATAGTGACGGGTGTAAGACCCTAAAAATGAGGGTAAATTTTTCGTGATTTAAAAAGGAAACAATTTAGGAAAGAAGGCGTTGTGGAATAAGTTTTCAACAAGTAACCCCGGGCCATTTGAAAAACCTATCTTATATATGAAGATATGAGAAGGTACGTAACTTAAACAAATGTCTACGTAGGACAATCGGTTACGTGGTCATCATACACATGTTTGTGAGACATGCAAGTTAATCCAAGGTCAAGAGTAGATATGAGAAAGACCCAAGGAAATACAAAGTGATTGCCAAGACATAATCAAGACATGTACAATCGGTCATACAATCATTCCATGAAGTAAGAAAGTGCAAAAGATAACCCAAAAAGGGATAAAAGTATGTAAAAGCCAATATTGGAGAAATCCACTGGCATTGGGAAAATACACTGGCCGTGGAATCCCCTGCCAAACGCCTAGAATTTTGAAAATTTTCAAAATAGAACAACCCACTAGCCGTGGGAATTCCCATGGGTTGTGGATCTCCATGCTGTACGCACCATTCTGTAACTTTTTGACCTTTATGATTTTGCCAACTTTGGGACCCCTTTTTCACTAGGCTATTCAACTCTAATTTGCATGAAATTTTATACATAACTTACCCACCCTAATATCAGTTATGTGGCAAAGTTTCAAGCCCAAATTCCATCTCAATCAAAATCTAAGCTATCGGGTAGTTTTATGCATATTTTGGGCAATTTACATGACATACCAAATTACAAAAGGCTAAGTTTTTGTCCAAACTTTCCATGGACCTATGTTCACATATATAAATGTGACTTGCTCCGAGAAGTCTCATCCAATAAATCATTTCCTAGATCAAGATATGTCCTAGTGGCAATTCATGCCCTTTTTGGCTAAACCAATATGTCAATTTTCAAACTAAGCCTCTTTGGCCACAACCAACCATGCATACAAGTTTCAAACATATATTATGACTTGTAGGTGACCTCTACATGAACATTTATCCATTAAATGAAAATATAACCCATCCACTTCCTTGTTTTACATTTAATTCACAATATTAATGGTACACAAATCATATTTTCATTGCTAATGACTTTAGATCTCATAATATCATCATTTATTCATCAATATAGCATAAAAATCAATGTATCTCAGGTATCATTACCCAATGCTAAGGTCATGACCAAAAATTAGCCTTTCAAACACATAAGGCCTAATTTTCGCAAATGACCCTCAAAATGAATACCTAACATCATCCAATCTTCATGTACAAAATAAGCATATACACATATTATGTGCTTATAAAGATTACCGGCCAAGGCTTACTAGCTTTCCTTCCATATTTACCTTCACCATTGCTCAACCTCCAAAAAGAGTAGGATATCTAACATACCTACATCAACCTTTAAAATGGAAACTAGGAGGTGAGTAACATATACCAAATGAATCAAAGTCATGTATGCATGACATACATATCTCAAGAAATATCATAAGCCTTATTCGCACATCAAAACATTCAATCTCAACATAACACATATTCACATCAATATACTCATAACTCACATATCAAATTCATTGGCATTCTCAATAAAAGTCATCATACATTCAAAGTTAGTACTGCAAATTCCTTCCTTTTTATTTAACAATCATCCATCGCCACCACGGGCTTCCAACTAGGCAGATCTCCGACTATATGCAAATGCTCTTATGGTTAATGCATATGCACAAAGGAATCAATAACAATTGCGGATCCGACTGTGGGAAACAATATCATATCAAATGTGGGTCAAGCATAGGTATGCTACCATGCACCTACTGCAGTAGTAAAAGTGTACACATATATCTAAGTCATGCATGCTCAATCATCATATTTTATAGGTACCAAACCGCTATCGCCCATCTGTAGCACTAGTCACCCCGTGACTTACGGATCAATAACGTGGCCTCACTTGCCACAAGTGCTACGAGCCTCTCCCGAACACACATCGAGAGAACCGTGCCTTGTCGGACACTGAGGTAACTTGCTCATCACAGAGCCGCCTACCCACTGCGCCTACCACATAGGGTGCCTCGTCACCAAACTAAGGGCAGCTTTGTGGTTCCCAGAATCACTAGGGAACAACAACAAATTACCCGTGCATTGGGTCGCCCTCCCACCGGGCCTGCCTATTGGAACCCCTAACATTCCATAATAGCAGCGAATGATATGCCATGGATGCAATGCAATACAAATCAAATGCATTCTCACACTATGCACTCTAAATGCCACTCTACCATCAACCAACCATCCTCAACACTTTAGTGGAACTCTAGGTTCTCATCATTCTTAATCATCACCAGCATTTATTGGATTTCATATACATACTAGTTAATGGCAATCACAAATCATTAATTCACATATAATGGGATGTTCAATAACAATGTAATCAATATAACCAACCATGGTTCCAAGTCATAACAATAATTCTCATCAATCATGAGTTAATTCAACATCACATTCATCATCCCACAAACATAAGCCACATAACATCATTCACTCTAAATGCAATCCAATCAAGTAATCATCAAATCATTCATCCAAGCCAAATTAGCATATCACAATCATATATACACATCACTAATGGATGAAATCAAGCATTTAGAGAATGTTACCCCCTTCTACCTCAAGAGAAGTAGTAATTAACGCGGTCCAAAGATCCCACCTCGTAGATGGGGTTGTTTCATACATTATGCAATATACCACACAATCATTTTCTATTCAACCACCAAGACTCAATGCTCATATTTATTTACTTTGTGTTTATAACACTTTAAATCCCGAAACCTCATTTATTTAATTAATTCCACCATAACCACCATGGGTTAGGTGTCCAATTTCATTATTATGCATTTTCAATGCCATGCCCTATAATGGGTTCCTACATTAATGGTTCCCAACAACCATTATCAATTATTCACCATCATTAATGGTCATTACTCATCATAAATAGAATCTCCCATTAATAATAAATACACATTACCCACATTTCTCATTTCCCCCAAATTATAGGGTTAGGGTTTCATTAAAAACCCAACAACCATCATAAATGTTCATCATTTCCCATCATCTTCATGCCATTTTCATGTACCCCTCAAGGCCTTCATAAAACTCACATTAAAATACCCCCCCTTAAGGTTTCACATCATAAATGCCTTCCATTAATAACCCATATACATTACCCTCTGAAAATCACATTAACCCATAAACTAAGGCATAACATCATTAGAAATAGAGAGGAACTTACCTCAAGCCAAGAAAAGAGTAGGTTTCCAATGGAGAAGAAATGGAGCACGAAAATGAGAGGGAGAGAGAGAGCTTCAAACCACCATTATTATCTCCTCCAAGCTTGAAGCAACCAAAGATGGAAGGAGGAGAGATAGCACACCACACTTGTGGATTTTAAAGAAGAAAAAGATGAGTGGAAGGAGAAGTAATGAAAAAGTAAAGAGTATAGAAGAAGGGAAAATGCAACGTAAATGAGAAGGGAAAAAAAGAGTTTTGGCATTTAATTATATCCCTTCACTTAAAGCTTCTCCGTTTTAAATCAAACAGGATCTTCGTTCGGGCTCAATACTTCATCCAAAAATTATTCCGAATATATATTTGGATTCCCAATAATATCCTTAACAGCCCTGACCACTAACACCTCAATCAAAAATACTTGGTCTGACAGCCACATTTTAATCCAGTCTAATTTTAACTCATAAAACCCCAATAAAGTATGAATAATCCCCAAAAATCTTAATTTAATTATTTTTAGCATTTTGGGACCTTAATCAACTCACATATAATTATTTAATATTTATTCCCAATACTTCATCATTTATATAAAATTAGGGATGTTACAATCCACCCCACTTTAAAAGAAATTTCATCCCCGAAATTCACTAACCTGATTTGAATATCTCAGGATGTCGCTCCTGCATGTCATCCTCACGTTCCCAAGTGGTAGTAACCACATCTCCGTGCTTCCAAGATACCTTCGCCAAAGGAATCAACTTGTTTTGCAATTTCTTGATAGAACGTTCCATAATAGTAGTAGACATTGGAGGAATAGATAAATTCTCCCTGATTTCAACATCATCAAGGGCTACCATATGCGTAGGATCATGCACATACTTCCTTAGCTGTGAGACATGGAACACATTGTGAAAATTTGATAAATGCGGAGGGAGAGCAATCCTATATGCTAACTCGCCAATCCTTTCGAGGATTTCAAATGGTCCAATGAACTTCAGACTTAATTTTTTACTCTTCAAAGGTTTTCCAACGCCCTTATTTCGGGATACTCTCAAAAACACATGATTGCCAACTTGAAACTCAAGTGGCTTCCGTCGCTTATCATAATAGCCTTTCTGACGATCTTGAGCAATTTTCATCTTTTCTTGTATCATCTTGATTTGTTCATTTGTCTCCACGATCAACTTCGGCCCTAAAGCCAAGTTTTCACTAGTTTCAAGCCAACATAGCGGAGTTCTACATTTCCGACCATACAAAGCTTCGTAGGGAGCTATGCCAATAGTACTATGATAACTATTATTGTATGTGAACTCAATCAATGGTAGGAATCTCTCCTAACAACCTCCATGCTCCAATACACAAGCCCGCAACAAATCCTCAAGGCTTTGAATTGGTCACTCGGATTGTCCATATGTTTACGGATGATACGCCAAACTAAGCTTGAGCTTAGAACCCAGTTCTTTATGAAAGTTTCCCCAAAATCGAGAAATGAACCACGGGTCGCGATCCAACACAATACTTAAAGGCACACTATGTAGCCTAAGAATCTCCTTAATGTACAATTGTGTCAACTTCTCTAAAGGACTCTTCATGTTCATGGGCAAGAAGTGAGCACACTTCGTTAATCGATCAAAAATCACCCATATTGCATCATTTCCAGCACGTGCCCTGGGAAACCCAGAAACAAAGTCCATAGCGATGTCATCCCACTTCCAAACGGGGATATCAAGAGCTCTCAAATAACCAGATAGTTTCTGATGCTCAACCTTAGCCTTCTGACATATAAGGCAAGATGCTACCAAATTTGCCACATTACGCTTCATACCAAGCCACCAGAAATTCTTCTTCAAATCTTGATACATTTTTATGGAACCAGGGTGTATGCTTAACACACTCTTATGAGCTTCTTCAAGTACTAACCTTCTTAAATCACCACCAGATGGAACATAAATTCGGCCCTTCACACGCCAAATGCCATCATGACCTTCTGTCAAAAACAAATTTTTCCCATTAGCCTGAGCTTCCTTCATCTCAATTAAATACTCATCCTTCGGTTGTTGCAATTCACAGTTTCAAGGAACACATTAGCAACCGTCAACACCTTAAGGGACATCTTCTTTGGGGTATATATTTCTACACCCACATTCAAGTTTCTAAATTGCTCAATCAGCTCAATCTCTTTCACCATCATTACGAAAACATGCAACGACTTTTGACTCAAGGCATCGACAACCACGTTTGCCTTTCCCTGATAGTATCTCAAATCAAACTCATAATCCTTTAGAAACTCCATCCATCGTCATTGACGCATAATAAGCTCCTTCTGATCAAATAGGTATTTAAGACTCTTGTGATCACTAAAGACCACAAACTTTAAGCAATACAAGTAGTGTCGCCACAACTTCAAAGCAAATACCATCGCCGCCGACTCAAGATCATGCATGGGGTAGTTAACCTCATGCGGTCACAACTGTCTCGATGCATAGGCTATCACACGCTCACTTTGCATCAATACAGAACCAAGACCAAGCTTGAAAGCATCACAATACACCACAAAGTCATCCAATAAGTCAGGCAAAGCCAACAAGAGAGCAAAAGTGAGTATAACTTTTAACTCTTGGAAACTTTTTTCACAATCAAGACTCCACACAAATGGTTGATTTTTACGGGTTAGCTTCGTCAAAGGCAAAGCCAAACGGGAGAAATATTCAATAAATCTCCGATAATAACCGATAAGACCAAGAAAACTTCTTATTTCGGTCACAGACGTCGGTCTTTCCCAGGCCATCACGGCTTTAATCTTAAATGGATCAACTACAACACCATCCTTGGAGATAACATGTCCAAGAAATTGGACCTCTGACAACCAAAATTCACACTTGGAAAGTTTCACATACAGCTTTTTCTCACAAAGAATACTCAAAAGAAGACCAAGGTATTCTTCATGCTCTTCATGACTCTTGGAATAAACAAGAATGCCATCAATAAACACCACAATGAATCGATCAAGATACTCATGAAAGAGGCGATTCATGTAATCCATGAAAATCACAAGTGCATTTATCACACCAAAAGGCATCACCACATACTCGTAGTGGCCATAGCGCGTTCAGAAAGCGGTTTTAGAAATATCATCGGTCTTCACCCAAATTTGGTGATATCCAAAGCGCAAATCAATCTTTGAGAACACCACAACATCTTCAATTGATGCAAAAGATCATCAATGCGAGGTAGGAGATATCGGTTCTTAATGGTTAACTTGTCAAGTTGTCGATAATCCACACATAACCTCATACTTCCATCCTTTTTTTTCACCAACAAAATAGGCACACCCCAAGGAGACACACTTGGGTGAATAAATTCTCGTTCCAATAACTCTTCAACGTGTCTCTTCAACTCAGTTAACTTTATAGGAGACATCTGATACGACACTCGAGAAACAGGTTCCGTACCTGGAACAAGATCAATAGAAAACTCCACCTCTCGTGGAAGAGGTAAACCAGGTACCTCATCAGGGAAAACATCCAGAAATTCAGATACAATGGGAATATCAAGGGATTGAATAGCATTTTCTCCATCCACCATGCATAGCATAACAAGAAATTGAGATATACCTTGCACTTCAAAGTACTCGGTATTTGGAGAAGGGAAGATGACACTTTTATTTTGACAATCCACCAAGACCTTGTTGGCAGATAACCAATCCATTCCCAAAATAACCTCTAAAGCTTTCATGGGTAAGCAAATAAGAGACACCATAAATCTCCTATTTTCAAGAACCATCTCGATATCATCACATCGAGCGACCACCCGCAAACAAGTACCGGTTGGTGTAGACACCATGATAGAACCTATCATCATGCTTATCAGTAATTTTAATCGCCTCATACAATCTTCCAAAATGAAAGAGTGGGTTGCACCTGAATCAAATAGCACATCAACATATTTACCAAGTATTTGACACTTACTTTGCACTAGATCACTGGCTTATGCAGCTTCTTCACCTGTCATGGTAAATACTCTTTCAGCAGTTTGTTGGTTAGCTTCATGATTGTGACCGTTCTGGCCACTATTACCATTACCTCAGCCGTTCCCATTACCATGACTGTTGCCACTATTTCCGTTACCATTACCATTATGACCACCATTACAGCCGCCGTTTCCACGACCACGGCCTCTAAAAGCACCATAGCCTCCACGGTTTCCATCATTACACGCCACCACATCTGTGGCATTCAAGGGACAATCGGGACGGATGTGCCCCAGTTGGTTGCATCGATAGCACACCACAATCTCTTCATTACCACAATCACGAGCCAAATGGTTTTCGCCACACTGGAAACATCGAAGTCCTTGGCCATTACCTCTGTTGGTGTATGCACTATGAGCTTTTATGCTTTTTCATTTGTATCATTTTTATGCTTATCAATAAAATAAATATTTCAGTTTAAAATTATTTTAAAATGTATTTATCCTTGGAGTAATAGGTCATATAAAAATTATTCCTAAAATGTCCCTAGTCAAGTATTTACATAGGGACATGTAAATACACTGAGACTAGTGTGTGAGTGTACTGATGACCTGATCTCACAGATCATAGATATAGATGATATCAAGTCTTCACATGGGTACACATTAAGAGTAATGATGTACTGGACAGACCCACCATGAGAACGTTGCATGGATCGTTACATGATTGTCATAAACGATTCTCAATGTGATAATGGTATATGTAGTCCTTCGACCTGAAGTCACTACGATTCCTACATGAGGACTTTATTATTTTAATACAATTAAACGTCTTCTGTAACAGGAGGACTATAAAGATTATGATTAGGCAATGAACAAATTATGCAGAGGGATGTGAGTGATGTAGATGGGATTTGTCTCTCCTATGTGACAGGAGTGATATCTATAGGCCACTTGATGGAGTAAGACTAAGAAAACGCATGGCCATGCTAGAAAGAATAAATATTAGATATTTATTCGGATTCAGTTTACTCCGGTATCAAGTAAAATAAATTGGGCCGTACAAGGATGACGCGATCATGCCTTGGGCCCAATTAGGATATCGTGACAAAAGGAACAAACATATTAAATAATTATCACTTATAGGTTATGTTGATAATATTCGGACATAATGATGCATTGCTAGATGCCGCTCTTATTTTATATTAATAATAAAATAATTTATTATTAATATGACCGAGTATTTTACCTGTAGGGTCATACACATAGAGTAAGCCCATCAGAAAATGTTGTCTTATTTTAGTTGGACTAAAATAAAGCTATTGGGCCTAACTCATTTGGAATGAGTAAGGAGCCTAATTTTAAAGAGAATAAATTAGGTCAAACCTAAGCCTATAAATAGAGCATAAGATGCTCATAGGCCGTTCACTCAAGTGAGACACAAATTTGCAAAAGTTGCAAGAGCTATACGCCGTCAAACTAGCAGTTGGCAAGTGTTGCGATTCTGGTGGGAGTGCTCGTGTGGACTCCTAAAGGACGAGGCTACGACTGCTTCGGTGTTCTTCAAGAGGTAATCCAAAACAATTTTTGTGTTTGTTTTGTGCTTTGAAACACGGAACCTTGCAAATCCTTTGGAATCCCTTTTTTTTTCGCTGCTCATGTTTAGGGATTTCCTAACAACCTCGGCCACCATAAGCACCATGTCTTCCGCCACTGCGTCTCCCTCTAAGAGAAGAGGAACCATGCACAAATTGTCTAGTCTTCTTAAAATTGCCCTTTTTCTTGAAGCTAGAGGATTGGCCCTTCAATTTATAGTCATGCCCCGAATAACTCTTAGGAGCCACATCATTCTCTTCAAAGATTCGACATTTGTTCACAAGAGTAGGAAAGCTCTTAATCTCTTGGTGACAAATCACCTTCTTGATCATTTTGGCACAATCCGTTCTCAAACTTAACGCACTTTGAAGCTTTAGTACCTTCCTGTTAAAAAAAGGGTAAAACACATATAGTTCTTCAAATTTTGAGGCATATTCCTCCATCGAAAAGCTTTCTTGTTTGAGCTCCATAAACTCAAGCTCTTTTTTGTTCTTGTAGCTCTCCAAGAAATACTTCCTTAAAAATGTCACCTTGAAGTTCTCCCAAGTCAAGGAAGTGTGAGCAGAAATCATACGCCCACGAGTCAAAATCCACCAAGACTCGGCCTGATCACGGATCATGAATACCGCATACTTCACCTTTTGAGCTTCAGAACATTCCATACTAGCAAATATTCGCTCCAAGTCACGAATCCAAACATATGCGTCTTCTGATTTATAACCCCCATGAAATTTAGAAGGCTTCCGCTTGAGGAATCGGTCAAGACCATGATTTGGTTGACCCACGGGTTGTTGTTACTGTTCAAGAATATCGGTAAATTGGTTAAAAGTTTCAGCCATAGTGGCTGCATCGATGTTGCGTCTATTCGCCATCGATCAATCTAGACACATAACACAAATGTATTTAGAAACCTTATGTTTCTTTCCTCAAGATTTATCAATCATTAACAATTATTATCAACATATGTATCATTATAATGTACTCATAATTTAAAGGTAAATATTGGAAAGGAAATGCCTAGCCGGGCTTAATAACAATCACATATTTCTCATCATCATTCACAATACAAAGCAGTGAGTAATTCAAGCTCTATCATTACATAACTATAACAATAACATCAAAACATTGAGCAATTAGTGCTCTCGCAAGGCACAATAATGTTTTTATAACAAACAACACTTCAATGTCAAATAACCTTAACCCAACAAGAAAATCACCCTACTTTGGTATTTAATCCACACAAACCAAGTAATGAGCAATCAATGCTCTGATACCACTGTAACGCCCCGACCGCTTTTCAAGAATAAACGACTCTCCCCACAAACCAACACGAGACCTTTCAGTGTGCTTTTGTCCTCACACACACTTCCCGGGAACTTCCCAGGAGGTCACCCATCCTAGAATTACTCCAAGTTAAGCACGCTTAACTTTGGAGTCCTTAGGTGATGGGCTACCGAAAAGGCTAATGCATTTTTTGGTATAGATAGTACGAATTTATTCCTTTAAGCTATCCTCGACTGTATAGTCCCATACCTATATAGTCTTTGGATCCCTCTCATTCTGGTATGTATTCAGTTCGTTCATGTGTCCCTCCCACTGGAAGCCTACCAGGAGCCGCTCCTTGTCCGTGCCTAAGCACCGATGATCACTCCCCACCCTCAATAGTGTCCGGGTTGTCACATTCCCCCTGGACGCCTGCCAGGAGCCGCTCCTTGTCCGTGCCAATGCACCGATGATCACTCCCCGTCCTCAACAGCCCTAGGATGTCACATGCCCACCAGCTTCCGCCTGGTTCGTCCCCAAACCATACTGTACTAGGAGAGGCTAGGCTCTGATACCAGGTTGTAAGACCCTAAAAATAAGGGTAAATTTTTCGCGATTTAACAAGGAAACAATTTAGGAAAGAAGGCATCGCGGAATAAGTTGTCAATAAGTAACCCAGACCATTTGAATAACCTATCTCATATATAAAGATATGCAAAGGTACATAACTTAAACAAATGTCTACGTAGGACAATCGGTTACATGGTCATCATACACATGTTTATGAGACATGCAAGTTAATCCAAGGTCAAGAGTAGATATGAGAAAGACCCAAGGAAATACAAAGTGATTGCCAAGACATAATCAAGACATGTACAATCGGTCTTACAAATATTCCATGAAGTAAGAAAGTACAAAACATAACCCAAAAAGGGATAAAAACATGTAAAAGCCAATATTGGAGAAATCCACTGGCAGTGGGAATTCCCACTGGTTGTGGAATCCCCTGCCAAACGCCCAGAATTTTAAAAATTTTCAAAACAGAACAACCCACTGGCCGTGGGAATTCCCCCTGGCCATGGAGTTCTTTGGTTCCCTGATCCAAAATGCGTAATTTCATAAACAGAGTGATCCACTGGCAGTGGGAATTCCCACTGGCCGTGGATCTCCCTGTTGTAAGAACCATTCTGCAGCTTTTTGACCTTTATGATTTTGCCAACTTTGGGACCCCTTTTCACTAGGCTATTCAACTCCGATTTGCATGAAATATTATATACAACTTACCTACCCTAATATCAGTTATGTGGTAAAGTTTCAAGCCCAAATTCCATCCCAATCAAAATCTAAGCTAATGGGTAGTTTTATGCATATTTTGGGCAATTTACATGACATACCAAATTACCAATGGCTAAGTTTTTATCCAAACTTTTCATGGCCCTATGTTCACATATATAAATGTGACTTGCTCCGACAAGTCTCATCCAATAAATCATTTCCTAGATCAAGATATGTCCTAGTGGCAATTCATGCCCTTTTTGGCTAAACCAACATGTCAATTTTCAAACTAAGCCTCTTTGGCCACAACCAACCATGCATACAGGTTTCAAACATATATTATGACTTGTAGGTGACCTCTACATGAACATTTATCCATTAAATGAAAATATGACCTATCCACTTCTTTGTTTTACATTCAATTCACAATATTAATGGTACACAAATCACATTTTCATTTCCAATGACTTTAGATCTCACAATATCATCATTTATTCATCAATATAGCATAAAAATCAATGTATCTCAAGTATCATTACCCAATGCTAAGGTCATGACCAAAAATTAGCCTTTCAAACACATAAGGCCTAATTTTAGCAAATGACCTTCAAAATGAATACCTAACATCATCCAATCTTCATGTATAAAATAAGCATATACACATATTATGTGCTTTACAAAGATTGTCGGCCAAGGCTTACTAGCTTTCCTTCCATATTTACCTTCACCATTGCTCAACCTCCAAAAAGAGTAGGATATCTAACATACCAACATCAACCTTTAAAATGGAAACTAGAAGCTGAGTAACATATACCAAATGAATCAAAGTCATAGATTATCATGATCATATATATGTGTGCATGACATACATATCTCAAGAAACATCATAAGCCTCATTTGCACATCAAAGCATTCCATCTTAACATAACACATATTCACATCAATATACTCATAACTCACATATCAAATTCATTGGAATTCTCAATAAAATCATCATACATTTAAAGTTAGTACCACAAATTCCTTCCTTTTTATTTAACAATCATCCATCGCCACCACGGGCTTCCAACTAGGCATATCTTCGGCTATATTCAAATGCTCTTATGGCTAATGCATATGCACAAAGGAATCAATAACAATTGTGGATTTGACTGTGGGAAATAATATCATATCAAATGTGGGTCAGGCATAGGTGTGTTACCATGCCCCTACTGCAATAGTAAAAGTGTCCACATATCTCTTAGTCACTCATGCTCAATCATCATATTTTACAGGTACCAAACCGCTATCACCCATCTGTAGCACTAGTCACTCCGTGACTTACGGATCAATAACGTGGCCTCACTTGCCACAAGTGCTACGGGCCTCTCCTGAACACACATCAAGAGAGCCGTGCCCAGTCGGACACCAAGGTAACTTGCTCATCACAGAGCCACCTACCCACTGGGCCTGCCACATAGGGTGCCTTATCACCAAACTAAGGGTAGCTTCGTGGTTCCTAGAATCACTAGGGAACAACAACAAATTACCAGTGCACTGGGTTGCCCTCCCACCGGGCCTGCCTATTGGAACCCCTAACATTCCATAATAGCAGCGAATGATATGCCATGGATGCAATGCAATGCAAATCAAATGCATTCTCATACTATGCACCCTTAATGCCACTCTACCATCAACCAACCATCCTCAACACTTTAGTGGAACTCTAGGTTCTCATTATTCTCAATCATCACCAATATTTATTAGATTTCATATACATACTAGTTAGTGGCAATCGCAAATCATTAATTCACATATCATGGATGTTCAATAACAATGTAATCAATATAACCAACCATGGTTCCAAGTCATAACAACGATTCTCATCAATCATGAGTTAATTCAACATCACATTCATCATCCCACAAACATAAGCCACATAACATCATTCACTCTAAATGCAATTCAATCAAGTAATCATCAAATCATTCATCCAAGCCAAATTATCATATCATAATCATATATATACATCCCTAATGGATAAAATCAAGCATTTAGAGAATGTTACCCCCTCTTACCTCAAGAGAGGTAGTAATCAACGCGGTCTGAAGATCCCACCTCGTCGATGGGGTTGCTTCCTACATTATACAATATACCACACAATCATTCTCTATTCAACCACCAAGACTCAATGCTCATATTTATTTTCTTGGTGTTTATAACACTTTAAATTCCCAAAACTCATTTGTTTCATTCATTCCACCATAACCACCATGGGTTAGGTGTCCAATTTCATTATTATGCATTTTCAATGCCATGCCCTATAATGGGTTCCTACATTAATGATTCTCAATAACCATTATCAATTATTCACCATCATTAATGGTCATTACTCATCATAAATAACATCTCCTATCAATAATAAATACACATTACCCATATTTCTCATTTCCCTAAATTATAGGGTTAGGGTTTCATTAAAAACCCAACAACCATCATAAATGTTCCTCATTTCCCATAATCTTCATGCCATTTCCGTGTACCCCTCAAGGCCTTCATAAAACTCACATTAAAATACCCTACCTTAGGGTGTCACATCATAAATGCCTCCCATTAATAACCCATATGCATTACCCTCTGAAAATCACATTAACCCATAACCTAAGGCATAACATCATTAGAAATAGAGAGGAACTTACCTCAAGCCAAGAAAAGAGTAGGTTTCCAATGGAGAAGAAAGGGAGCACAAAAATGAGAGGGGGAGAGAGAGCTTCAAACCACCATTATCATCTCCTCCAAGCTTGAAGCAACCAAAGATTGAAGAAGGAGAGATAACACACCACACTTGTGGATTTTGAAGAAGAAGAAGATGAGTGGAAAGAGAAGTGACGAAGAAGTAGAGAGTATAGAAGAAGGGGAAAATGCAACGTACATGAGAAGGGAAAAAGAGAGTTTTGGCATTTAATTATATCCTTTCACTTAAAACTTCTTCGTTTTAAATCAAACAGGATCTTCGTTCAGGCTCAATACTTCATCCAAAAATTATTCCGAATATATATTTGGATTCCCAATAAAATCCTTAACAACGCTGACCACTAGCACCTCAATCAGAAATACTTGGTCTGACACCCACATTTTAATCGGGTCTAATTTTAACTCATAAGCCCCAATAAATTATGAATAATCCCCAAAAATCTTAATTTAATTATTTTTAGCAGTTTGGGACCTTAATCAACTCACATATAATTATTTAATATTTATTCCCAATACTTCATCATTTATATAAAATTAGGGATGTTACAACGGGTTCTATCGGTGGCTGTTTTTTAATAGCTCTCAGGGGTTTTCTTAGTAGTGGGTTTTGGCTCGCCAAACTGGTAGGCCAAACGGGCTGGGCCGTGGTGGAACGGTGGGTTAATAAAATTTTCCTCCCCGCCTTTCTTGGCTGGCGTGGTGGGCCAACCTACCTGGCCTAGCTCATTTTGCCGTCCCTATTACTCTATCTCGTACTTTTCTTCGACATTCAAATTGTTAAAAAATACTTAAAATAAAAATATTTTTATTTAATAAAATTATGTAATAATTTTACTACGGTGTTGTATGATGTACTTCATCTACATTAATGCTATAAAATTATAAAGAAAAATAAATGTATAGATTATTCTATCTCGTACTTTTCTTTGGCATGAATTCCCTTGTTTACTATAAAAAATTCAAAATATTTTTAATCATATCTCAAACAAAAAATAATAAAATTTTCTTTCCAAATCCCAACAAAGAACTACCTAACCCTGATTTCTCATTATACTCGATAATATAGGAGCAGATCAATTCTTGTCGGGCTCACTTTCCCTTAATATAAATTCTTTTTTTCTTTTTCCACCGTTGTTTATTTGTTGGGTCAATTTCAAAGTTATTTTTAAAATTGCATGATTTAATTCTAGGTATTATTCTTAGGAACAGGCAAATAGAAGTGTTAATACATTCCTTATTCGTAACCAACTCTCAAACTCAAAACTCTGAAAGGTTTTTCTAATAGTTTACCCTTTTAAAACTAAAATAAAATTTTGGTGATGACTCCACATTTTTGAACATTTAATCTATATAATTTTTTGGCATCGTTATTTCATAACGTTGTGATATATATATATATATATATGTATGTATGTGTGTGTGTAGCATTTCTCTTGTTTTCTATGTAAGTTTTCTTATAATAAACTCTTACCTTCAATATTTTGTTTCTTGTTGAATTCTGCATATTTTAATCCTTTATGAATTTTGAAATAAACTTTGTTGTCTATTATCATTTTCAAAACAATAATTTTATCAAAATTCCTATATTTGATAGCATGAAGTCTAATTAATCCTTTGTCTAAATATTCTTGAATTTCTTTTTTATAGTATTCTAAATAATGTTGATTCATTGGTATTATTCTGGCCTTAGTAGGTATTTTTGTTTCATCAAAATTATCTTCATATGGTAATGCAATCTCATATTTCTTTTTATTCTGAAAGGCTATTGAATTTGTTTCACAAATGTCTTTCTCTATTCTTTCATGAAAGTTTTTAATGGTTTGTTTAATTTTTAGGGTTTCTAAGTGTTCTTCGATTCTTTTATATTGTGTTTCTTTATTTAACATTTTAATTTGTTTAGTTTTTCTTTCTAAAAGATTTGCCCTTTTTATTGAATTTTCTTTTAGTAAGTTTAATTTTCTTAATCTAGAGGGCTTTATAAATTCAAAACAAATTTCTTGACCTATGACTTCAGATACTATTCCTATTTCTGTTATTTCAAATGGGTATAGCAGAGTTAAAAACTCCTATATTTGATAGCATGAATACTTCTCAGTTATCCCAGATACAGAACCTAGTATCAGAGTCGGGACCTAGTTGAGGTAAAGATATAAAGGTTCAATCTAGGATTAGCCTTTATGAAAATCAGGCTAGACAAAAGTATAAGAATTATATGAGAATTAACAAAAATGAAATGGGATTATATATAAATGATTATGAAGGTCTCGTTATCATTAGAATACTTAAAGCTAGGGATAGAAGATATGTTAATAAACCTCTTAAAGTTCTGATAAACGAATATCATAGAGAGAAAAAGGATGCAAAAATGAACATACAAGAAATTAGAGACTTCCCAGATGTCGATATGCAAAAGTAGTAAAAGAAGACTTAAGAAAAAAATTATAAAAACATGTTTTCTATAAAAAGTAAAATAAGGTGTTTGTCCTATTCATAAATGACTTCTAAAGAGTGTAAAAAATTACTTAGTCATTTTAAGACATACTTATAGAAAAGGAGTTATCAAATTAGGAAATATATATGTAACTAAACAAAATAAAAAACAAAGACAAGAAATTCAAAGTATAATAGATAGTACTAAACTAAGGATTATTGAGCAAGAGCTAGTATTGGCTTGTTTAAAGGAAGTCTAAACATAATCTAATCTTTCTTACAACAAAGAAAACTTAAAAGGTTTAATAGAGTAGTTTATTTATCTTTGATCAAAGTTCTTGTAGTCTTCATGGTCCCAACAGTAAAGCCCAGGGAGGTAGTAAGCTTGTTGGTGAGCGAAGTAGTAGAGCTTGACGAAAAAATAAATGGCTAGTTTATTAAAAACTTTAAGTGATCTTAGTTTAAGAAATAAAGATAAGGTTATTGTAAGGAAAACCCCAGGACAAGTTAGTACTTCCTCTTCAGAATATGGTAATATAACTTCAAAAGAATTCAAAATAGCCAGAATAGAAAATGCCTTTCATAATTGGTCAATTTCTATAATAAAAAAGGACCAAGTTGATAAACAACAATTTTTATAGAAGTCTAACTTCAGTGAAGAAATACATATATAGCTATCTAGGATCAAGAGCTAATAAAGAAATTAATATTTTAGATCAAGACATGATAGAAAAGTATATCACAAAAGGATTTAATTTATACATTTAAGATTGATCCAAGTAGCAACTAAGCCTAATTGATATTAAGGGATATTAAGATTAAAAACTTTGAAGAATCCATGATAGCAATTTTAGAAAGTAATCTTCATGATTGACTAGCTTTCTTTAATTGTTATCCAAATTCTTGTATGGATATTAGAAAAAATATACCCCTAAAGTTATAAAACTTTATCTAAAGTCAACCGATATAATTAAGTAAGATGCAAATCCTTATAATATTATTTATAGAATATATTACAAAATTACTAAAGTAAATTATAATTTAGAGCTCTTAGGTCTTCCCCAAAAGATGAAACTGTATTGGTAGAAGCAAACCTAAGAAAATCACAAGTTATTGTTCCTAATCCCACGAAGAAGTAATGAAGAGAATTCCTAAAGAATGGGTATTAAAAGATATTTTAGAACAAGAAAAAATCTATAATACTGAAGTAAGAGATATTATCCAAGAAGGAAACGATGTAAGATTAAGGTTGAATAGATTGTCTTTTAAAATCAACAAGCCACAGATAATTAAATTAGAATCTTCAAGACATTCTATAATCATTTCTACTATTAACCTAGATTTAAAGGGATTAAGAAATGATTTACCATATATAGCTATACCAATTTATCAAGAAACTCATAAATCAGAGTCGCCTTAATACTCCCTAACTCATTCTTAAGTTTTAAACACTTTGACTAGAGAATCACCTTTTGAAATAGATAAAATTGGATTCGTCAAGACTTTGAAGCATCTTATAATAAAGAAAAAAGAGACAGTTATTTTTCAAAATTTTCAAAAGAAGAAACAGTAGAGTATAGTAGGTTATTTTATAAAAATATAGAAAAAAGTGAAGTAAATAGATCTTTCTTTGATTGATTTGCTGAATAATGCAAAGAAAATAATATACATAATCTTTTTATAACACAAAGTAATACAACCTTTAACAAAAACTACTAGTACATGGAAAATCATTAATGATAAAAGTATTGAGTCTAAATATCCTCCTATGGAAGGAATAAAAATTTTAACCTCTAAAGATCTTAAAATAGAAGCCACTCCATATAAACACACAGATAATGAAGAAACACCTATAGAAAAGAAAGATATAAAGACAATCCATTAACAGTTAAATTTTTCAAATAAAATATTAGATACTATAAGCAAACAACTAGTAAGGATAGAGAATAACATAGACAATAATAATAATAGTTAAAATCCTTCTTTAGTTAGTCTTATTTATAAATTTAATAATATACCACAAAAGGTTTTTGAATCTTTAAGGCTTAAAACTAATTTCAAAATAGATATAGAAGAAATCAAAGAAAAATTAAAAGGGATTAATATTAGAAATACTGTTAATGTATTAGAAAAGGAGAATCTTACCTTAAACAAAATAAAATCTCAACCTAAAAATTATCCTATATTAAGACATTTCTATCCAAGATCAACATTTGCAAATGTGCAATTTGAAGAAAGAGGGGAATTAACTAATATAAATTACTCAGAACACGATATTGTAGAATGGAGCATAGATGGATTAAGTAAACAAACTATACTAGATGTAGTAACACATATGACTATGTGTGCAATTGCATATAAAACAAAAAAGATGTTTAAAAGAGATCCTGCAATATTATTAATTCAAGGGATTACTGATCAACTAAAAGGATTGGGATAATTTATTAACTCCCCCAGAAAGAAGTATGATACTTGATAGTGTAAAAAGTGAAAACAATAAGTTAGATGCTGTAGCTATATTAGCTTATTCCATTATTAAAAGTTTTATTGAAAATCCACATATGTTTAGAGATAGACTTTCAACTCAATTAACAAATCTACATTGTCCAACTATGTCTAATTGTCGATGGTATAAGGATAATATTCTAGCAAAGGTAACAATGAGAGAAGATGGTAATGAAAGTTTTTGGAAAGAAAAATTTATAACAGGATTACCAAGACTGTTTTCAGAAAAGGTAAAAATAAATTTACAAAAAACTTATAGACCTGAAATTAATTATAGAAACTTAACTTATGGACAGTTACGTAATTGTATAGTAGATACTAAAATAAATGTTTGTACTGATTATAAATTACAAAACAGAATAAGAAAAGAAAGCATTGTATGTTGCTACCTAATTTTGTTCAGGCCAATTTAAAAAAATTCAAAAAATAATAAATAATAAAAAATACCAAAAAATAATAAAATAATAATTATAAAAAATCAATCTAACATAGGATTTAATTTTTAAGAAAAAAGTGTGAACATCTTTTTTTACGAGCTAAAAAATAAAAAATAAAATAAAAAAAAGAGAAGAAAGAGAAAAAAGAAGGGAAAAAGAAAGAAGGAAAAAAAGAAAAGGAAAAAAGAAGAGGGAAGAAAAGAAAGAAAAGAGATAATAAAAGTAGATTAGATTCAGCCTCACATCAAAAGTTCTAAGATTAGGAGTTGTTAAAATCTAAATTGTTAGCTTTATTTAGTCTCACAATGAATACTCTTAAGGGAGTTATGCTTGTTATTTTACTATATAAGCAACACCTTATAACACTTGGAAGGGAAGGGGAGATAGCCTATTTCTTAGTATAAAATATGGTTGCGGCTTTGACTGATCTTCTACATTAGAAAAGATTTGGCTTCTTCTACGAGAGTGTCGGGTTAGAAGAAACAAGAGACACCACCAAATTCAGAGACGGTTCTATAATTTTCTCTTTGGCTTAGAAAAGAAGGTAAGTTTTTTCTTTCTTCTTATGTTTTAATTTATTAGCTTTTTTGTTTATTGTTTTTATTTTTAGGCTCTAATTTATTAGCTTTTTTTCTTTTCTTTTACTTCGTCATTTATTTCATAGATCTATCTTTTTCCTTATTTCTGTCCTCTTACTTGACTTTTTTATTTTATTTTATTTTATTTGAATTTTGTTTTCTCCTTTTTCATTTCTCTCTAAAAAGAAATATAATAAAATCAATAAACCCAATGTCCTTTTTTTATACAATATTTGTGATTAATTTGGATGAGATGTCCTGTTGACTCACATTTTCCTAAATCTTAACATTTTAAAATTATTTTACGTATTTAACATAATAAATCAAAGAACTACGTAACCTTGATTTCCCCTAACGTTTGGGGAATACGTAGGAGCAGGAACAATTATTCCTGTCAGACCTAAATTAAAAAAATAAATATATCCATTAACTAGGAAAAAATTTATAACACATTTTAACAACAACTCGATTAATTTGTACGAGACGTCCTATTAATCGCAAAATTTATAATTTTAAAATTAATAAATCAATAACAAATCCATAAGGCATCTCTAAGAGGTTTAAATTATAAATTAGTAAGGTTTTTCAAACTTAAACAATTTAGGATAACTGTTTAAAATGGACAGTGTGGGGTGCTAATACTAGTAAGGTTTTTCAAACTTAAACAATTTAGGATAACTGTTTAAAATGGACAGTGTGGGGTGCTAATACCTTCCTCACCTGTAATCTGACTCCCGACCTTAAAATCTCAATTTAGGACCAGTACCTTTACGTTATGGTTTTTCCAATGTTTTACCTTAAAAACATTGGTGGCAACTCCACGGTTTTCAAAGGGAATCCAAGAACTTAAGTTTTCTTTTTACGGTTGGCCTCCCGTCGTAATCCCGGTCACGATAGATGGCGACTCCACTAGGGACTTTAGAGAGTCAAGCCTGTTTAATTTGTTTGAGTATATTAGAATAATCCTATATAACTCATTGCCTATGTTTTATGCCATGTGTTTTGTTGATATATGTTATTATTGAACCTTAGGATAAAGGACATCATATTATTGTGTTATTGAACCCTAGGGTAGTCGATTTATTTGTATTGCTCTATGTTTGTTTCTTGTGAAGAAAGGGTAGATTACATGTATGTATGCCCCTCACACACTACACTTACACTTTTTCACACACATTTTGAGTGAGACCCTACCTAGGGGTCTGAATAAACCATTAAGTTTGGGGAAGGTTGTGTAGCAATGTTATTTGGGACATTCCTCTCTGTCTTACATTGTGAGAGTCTCAGCTAGAGTGTGACTTTATCATGGTGCCTGCACCTGGTAGACCTCCTACCGTTATGGTCAACATCATAGGTAGAGTTTGAGCTCTAGTGGCCTTTAGTGAATAGCCACCCAATGTGAGAGGACATTATTAGAGGAGCCTTAGAACTAATAGGAGGCCTTCAGACAAACCTTGTTTAGGGAAAACACGGGGCAATGGTCTTTTTACCTTCCTTTTTTTAAAAATTAAAAGATTCTTTTTCCAACAAATGTTTTTTTAAAGAAAAAGCCCAATAATTTGACATGGGGCAAATGGTTCTTAAGCACGTTCAATTTTATTCTTTAAGTTATAGGCCCTTTAGATCATAAATTTTATGCAAAGTTTTCCAAAAAAAAAATGGACGATCTGAGAGGTCTATAACTTATTCTTCAATGAGGAAAATATCTTTAAGAAATAATGATAACAAGCCTACAAGTTGATTCTTTTTCTTATTTTCCTCTTTTAGAAAGTAATCTAAACTTAGCAAGTATCCTACTAGCTTAGCCTAGTACTTTTGAACGAGATGTTATGAGAAACAGTGAAAGGATGTTCATCAAGGCTCATGATTGCTTCAATCACTATTTGTTTTTTCTTTTTCTTTATTGCCTCTTTCTTTTTCTTTGCTTTTTCACTAACACATTTCTAAAAAAACAAAAAACAAAAACAAAAAAGAAGGAGAAATCATGAGGAGACACCCTTACAGAACTCAAGCAAGACTCATAGTTGAGAAAGATTATGAGACTATAATTAAAGGTGGTTCCTGTGATGCCACAAGCTTTATGCGTTCCTCAGGTATAAAAATTTGTAACTAGGAGACCGTTGAGCTCTCCATGACTCTAATTTCTAATTCAAAGTAATTTGTAATTGCCTTAATGACTCGATATTCTCATTGTTATGCCTAAGGCTTAGGAGCCTTTCTTTTTACAATAAGGGCGAAGCATGTTGTGTCATATTTTTAAAGTTTTATTAATAAATGTGTATTTTAATATCTTTTTATTTGCACCTATTACCAATTCTGTTTCCCTTTATCCCTCATTCAACCATTCACCAAATACAGATCCAAAAAGAATCCACTCAAAAATATTAAGGTCGTGATCCCATTTCATGACTTTAAGTATTTGGTTAATTGCATTGACGAAGAGGGTAAAAAAGACTATAGTCCCTCACCTAAATTAACCAGGGAATAAGAGGATAGAGAAATTTGGCCCTATCAAGAGGTAATCAAGATCATCAAAAGAGGAGGATAGAAAGGTCAAGATTGACATTTCCTTGAGTCAAGAACAATATAGGAAATTGATTAAGTTGTTTATGTGCTTTGGTTTGAAAACACTAGGGCAATTTATCAGAGGATGATGGTAACCTTGTTTCCTGACATGATATGGACAATAACACTGCCATATCTCAAAATAAATAGGAGCATATCTATCATTTAAAGAAGCTTTGGTATTAACCAGTATGGAGAGGATAAATTGTCGATGCCCATAAATATAGATGCAATCAAGAGATACTTTTCTAAAAAATAAAAAAAAGAAAAATCAAACAAACAGAAAAAACAAAAAAAGAAGAATCAAGGTTGGCGCCTTATGCACATACTAATTGGGGCAAGCTGATGCCCTCACATTATCATATAGGGGCATGTCCAGATCATCAAGCAAGTTGTCACCTTTATATATGGGGGCACAGATATCATCAAGTCAAGAATGCAACAAAAAATAATATTTCATCTCTGTTGCAATCAACACCCTAACCTTAAACGGATGTAACTACTCCCCATGCTAATGTAACCAAGGAAATGGTCTACCACGCTGAGTAACAAACGTACCAAGGAGATCATTCGAAGGTTAAAAAAAAGAGAGAATAAAAACAACAAATGAAAAAATCAAGAAAAGGATAAAAAAATCAAAAACAAAAGCCAAAAAGAAGACTCGAAATGGTCCCTTCTCATTGAGGCAAAAAAAAAAGGCTCACCCCATTTCCTTCAGTACATGGCGTTGGGGAAAAGTTGCCTATTTGAAGTGACATTTGTCCCCCAGAGGATGAAAGTAAATCGAAGGAGGCCAAGCAGGTTTGGTTTCAATATAATCAGCTTAAACTTTTTGTTGTGAAGGACACAACCTTGATTAAAAAAAAACAAGTCATAAAAAAGGAAAATATGCTTGCTAGGCTGAAAACCTAAAAAGATGGCCTAGGCAAAAATTATAGTAACCTGGTGAGTCAAAAACCTGAAAAGACGGCTCAAACAAAAATTAGGGTCAAGATTTTGACAAAGTAACTAAAATATCCCCGTACAAGCAGAACAGAACCAGACTGGGGCACGAGAACTATAGTTGGCCTACTTTCTTGAAAGTAAGATCGAAGGATAAACTCGTCGTCATGATATAGGATCAAGATTCTTATTATTCTCAGGGATTCACTAGAGGATCTGCAAACCCCATTACATCACCCACTACCAAATGTTTGACCACATTTGTTTCTTTTTTGCATCTGACTTCCCTTTGTCTTTTCCCGTACTTGATCAACCCACATAAATAAAGTTGTACCTTTTCAATATGCATTTATACATGAGTTTTATTAATGTGGCAAAACATGTGTTTTTAAAAAATAAAACAAAGCAATGACAATTATTTTCATAAAAAGAAAAGGAAAGTTGTGGGAGTGAGAGGCTTCTGTTATCTGTTAGCACAGGGACCAAGCTGCACACATCCTCAGAAAAGAATATCACCTCGTTTATCTGTTTCACCCATGAGTATAAACCTAAAATCTATAAAGATTGCAATTCTAAAGGTTTCTCCCCGGATTTTAAACTTGATTTAAATTTTCAGTCGCCAAAAAGGGCACCATTTAAATTTCCTGTTGCCAAGGTGGCATCCTTTAAATTTCCAGTCGTCAAGCGGGGCACCATTTTACTTTCCTGTCAGCAAAAAAGGCACCATTTTAAATTTATTGTCACCAAAAAAGGCACCATTTTAAATTTCCTGTCGCTAAATAGGGCATCATTTAAATTTCTTGTCGCCAAATATAGCATCCTTTAAATTTCTTGTCGCCAAATATAGCATCCTTTAAATTTCCAGTCATCGAGCAGGGCACCATTTAACTTTCCAATCACCGAGCAGGGCACCATTTTACTTTTTAATCGCCGAGCAGGGCACCATTTTACTTTCCTATCAATGAAAAGGCACCATTTTAAATTTCTTATCGCCAAAAAGGGCACCATTTTAAATTTCCTGTCACTGAACATGACATCCTTTAAATTTCTAGTCGCCGAGAAGGGCACCATTTTACTTTCCAATAGCCGAGCGGGGCATCATTTTACTTTCCTATCATCGAACATGGGATCCTTTGAATTTTCAGTCACCGAGTGAGGCACCATTTTACTTTCTTATTGCCGAAAAATGCACCATTTTAAATTTCTTGTCATCGAAAAGGGCACCATTTTAAATTTCCTATCGCCGAACATGGCATCCTTTAAATTTCTAGTCGCCGAGCAGGGCACCATTTTACTTTCCAGTCACCGAGCAGGGCACCATTTTACTTTCCTGTCATCGAACATGGCATCCTTTAAATTTTTAGTCGCCGAGCAAGGCATAATTTTAATTTTCAATCGTTGAGCAGGGCACCATTTTACTTTCCTATCGTCGAAAAAGACACCATTTTAAATTTTTTGTCACCATAAAGGGAACCATTTTAAATTTCATGTCGCCAAACATGGCATCCTTTAAATTTTCAGTCACCGAGCGGGGCACCATTTTACTTTCTGTTGCCGAACATTCACCATTTAAATTTTCTATTGCCGAACATGGCACCATTTACATTTCCTTGTTGCCAAACACGACATTCTTTAAAGCTGGCGCCCTGGACAAAATTGGTTTGCTTAGTACTTATCCCTTACTACAACACAGTAAGGAGAAGTAAAGAGGGGCAAGTTGTTGCTAACCAATTTTATCTGGGCCAATTTAAAAAAACTTTCAAAAAGTAATAAATAATAAAAAATACCAAAAAGTAAAAAAATAATAATAAAAAAAATCAATCTAACATAGGATTTAATTTTTAAGAAAAAAGTGTGAACACCTTTATTACGAGCTAAAAAAATAAAAAATAAAAAAATAAAAAAATAAAAAAATAAAAAAATAGAAGAAAGAGTAAAAAGAAGTGAAAAAGAAAGAAGGAAAAAAAGAAAAGGAAAAAAGAAGAGGGAAGAAAAGAAAGAAAAGAGATAATAAAAGTAGATTAGATTTAGTCTCACATTGAAAGTTCTAAGATTAGGAGTTGTTAAAATCTAAATTGTTAGCTTTATTTAGTCTCACAATGAATACTCTTAAGGGAGTTATGCTTGTTATGTTACTATAAAAGCAACACTTTCTAACACTTGGAAGGGAAGGGGAGATAGCCTATTTCTTAGTATAAAATATGGTTGCGGCTTTGACCGATCTTCCACATTAGAAAAGATTTCGTTTCTTCTTTGAGAGTGTCAGGTTAGAAGAAACAAGAGATACCACTGAATTCGGAGACGGTTCTAAAATTTTCTCTTTGGTTTAGAAAAGAAGGTAAGTTTTTTTCTTTCTTCTTATGTTTTAATTTATTAGCTTTTTTGTTTATTGTTTTTATTTTTAGGCTCTAATTTATTAGTTTTTTTTCTTTTACTTTCTTCATCATTTATTTCATAGATCTATCTTTTTCCTTATTTCTGTCCTCTTAATTGAGGTTTTTTATTTTATTTTAGTTTTTTATTTTATTTTAATTTTGTTTCTCCGTTTTCATTTTTCTCTAAAAAGAAATATAATAAAATCAATAAACCCAGTGTCCCTTTTTTATATAGTATTTGTGATCAATTTGGACGAGACGTCCTGTTGACTCACGTTTTCCTAAATCTTAACATTTTCAAAGTATTTTACATTTTTTAAAATAATAAACCAAAGAACTACGTAACTTTGATTTCTTCTAACGCTTAGGGAATACGTAAGAGATAGAACAATTATTCTTGTTGGGCCCAAATTAAAAAAACAAGTATATCTCATTAACTAGGAAAATAAATTATAACACATTTTAACGGCAACTTAATTAATTTGTATGAGACATCCTGTTAGTTACAAAATTTATAATTTAAAATTATTAAATCAACAACAAATCATTAAGGCATCTCTAAGAGGTTTAAATTATAAATTAGGAAGGTTATTCAAACTTAAACAATTTAGGGTAACCGTTTAAAATGGAGTATGGGGTGCTCATACCTTCCGCACCTGTAATCAGACTCCCGAACTTAAAATCTCAATTTAGGACTAGTACCTTCATATTATGGTTTTTCTGATGTTTTACCTTCAAAACATTGGTGGCGACTCCACAGTTTCCTGAGGGAATCTGGGAACTTATTTTTCTTTTTACGGTCGGCCTCCCGCTACGATCCCGATTGCGACATTGTAGATAAAGAGAAATGGGAACATTTTGTGCTCAATATGGAATAGAAAACATAACAGTTGCTAGCACGCAGAGAAAATGAAAGAAAAAGAAAGAACATAGAGCACAAAGAACTAATAGATATGTAAAAACTAACAATAGTAGTAGAAAAATTATAATAAGAAACCAGCCCCTCAGAATAAACCAACGACAATTATTGCCCCTAAAAAGAGCAATAACATTCAAAGAAAAAGAATAGTTACTTATTGGAAATGTGGGAGAAAGGGTCATATAGCTAAAAACTGTAGAGTACAAGAAAAAATAGATGCCTTAGAAGTAGATGAAAAACTAAAAGAAAGTCTACTAAATGTTCTAATTAACTTTGAAATTAAGTTCTTTTCAAGAAGAATTAGAAGAGAAAGAGGATGATTATTGTTTAGGACCAGGATTATGTTCTTGTTCAAATTTTTTAACAGTCAACATGATAACTAAAAAGCAAACATCTACATTAATATCAATAATAGATAAGATCTTCTATTAAAAACTAAATTTTTACATCAATTAAATGACTTAATTATAAAAGAAGAACAAAATAGAGCCTGGACTATAGAAGCAATAGAAATAAAATTAAAGATTTGCAAGAAGAAATAAAAGAATTAAAAAGAGAAATTCAAGAACTAGGGCAAATGATATTTCTCTAGAATATAGACTAATAGAATTAGAGGGAAAGAAAATAATGAACCTAGTGAAAATTATATAAATTTATTAAGCCTTATAACTTCACATGAATGGTTAATGGAAATATCATTAGTAATAAAAGAAGAAATTTTTGACATGATAGCCCTAGTTGATTTTGGGGCAGATATAATTGTATTCAAGAAGAATTAGTACCCACTAAATCTTATGAAAAAAATAATGAAGGAGTTAGTAGCGTTAATGGATCAAAAATGAATGTTCAATATAAATTATCAAACGCAAAAATTTGTAAAAATAAAATATGTTATCAAACTTCTTTTGTATTAGTAAAAAATATGACTACCCCCCTAATATTAGGAACTCCATTTTGAACTCTGCTATACCCATTTAAAGTAATAGAAATAGGAATAGTATTTAAAGCCATGGGTCAAGAAATTTGTTTTGAATTTATAAAGCCTCCTAGGTTAAGAGAATTAAACTTATTAAAAGAAAATTCAATAAAAGGGTAAATCTTTTAGAAAGAAAAACTAAACAAATTAAAATGTTAAATAAAGAAATACAATATAAAAGAATCAAAGAACAATTAAAAACCCCAAAAATTCAACAAACCATTATAAACTTTTAAGAAAGAATAGAGAAAGAAATATATTGCATTACCATATGAAGATAATTTTGATGAAACAAAAATACCTACTAAGGCCATAACAATACTAATTAATCAACATTATCTAGAATACTGTAAAAAAGAAATTCAAGAATATTTAGACAAAGGATTAATTAGACCTTCTAAATCACCTTGGAGTTACTTAGGCTTTTATGTAATGAACACCTCTGAACAAGAAAGCGGAGTTCTAAGATTAGTAATTAATTATAAACCATTAAACAAAGTATTAAAATGGATCACGTACCCATTACTGAATAAATTAGACCTAATTAAAAGATTATATAATGCAACCATATTTTCAAAGTTTGATATGAAATCTGGTTATTATCAAATCTCTATAAAAGAAAAAGATAATAGCTTTTGTAGTGCCCTTTGGGCATTATGAATGGAATGTAATGCCTCAAGGTCTGAAGAACGCTCCAAGTTAATTTCAAAATATAATATATGATATATTTTACCCCTATGTGGATTTTTCAATAGTATATCTCGATGATGTTTTAATCTTTTCAAAAGGAATTAATCAACATATTTCTCATTTAGAAAAATTTGTAAAAATCATAAAAAAGAATGGACTTGTGGTGTCAGTAAGAAAGATAAAATTATTTCAAACAAAAATAAGATTTTTAGGTTATAAAATTTATCAAGAAACAATTACTCCTATACAAATATCTTTAGAATTTGTAGATAAATTTCCCAATGAGATTAAAGATAAAACATAATTACAAAGATTTTTAGGATGTATTAACTATATAGCTCAAGTTATGCCTAATATTAGAACTATTTGCACACCGCTTTATAAAAGTCTTAGAAAAGATCATCTTTCTTGGGATGATCAAATGACTCAAACAATAATACAAGTAAAATCTTTAACCAAAAAACTTCCTTGTTTAGGAATCCCTAACCTAACAACCTTCTTAATATTAGAAACTAATGCATCTGATTTGTGATCTGGGATACGGAGGAATATTAAAACAAAAGGTTTCTGATTCTTCAAAAGAACAAATTGTGAGATTTCATTTTGGTATTTGGCATCTGGCTCAACAACAATATTCTACTGTTAAAAAAGAAATTTTATCAATAGTTTTATGTGTTTTGAAATTCTAAGATGATCTATTCAGTAAAAAGTTTTTAATAAGAACTAATAGTAAAGCTGTATCAAGTGTTCTAAATAAAGATGTTCAAAATCTTATTTCCAAACATATTTTTGCCAGATGGCAATCCTTTCTATCTTGTTTTAAATTTGACATTAAACATATAAAAGGAGAGAAGAATGCCTTTTTAGACTACTTAACCTGAGAATTTTTACAGGGATCATCATGAGTGATAAAGAAAAAGCAGTCTCAAAAGATTAATATAGCACTCCTAAACGTGTTTTATCATTATCCTTTTCATCATCGTTAGTCATTCTTTCTCCCCAAACTCCTCAAAGAACTGTTTCTCAAGTAGTTAAAACACCTCCCTAAAAGAATTTATATTCTCCCCTTCAATATGTTAATACTTTGGTAAAGCCCTCTGACTAAACCCAAAATGCTCCTTATATGCTCAAGATGGGTATTTTGAAAAACCAGAAAAACTACCCATTATCGTATTAGAGAAGGAATGGATAAATCAAAATCCTAGGGAACTTGCAAGACAATTACTTTCTTTATTTCAATACGTACCAGAAGACCTTAGAAAGACTCGACTGCTTTACGAGTTTATACTGGTCGATATAGATTCAATACAGTTAGAACATCATTATCAAAAAGAAAATACAAATATTATCACTTTTTCAAAAAGAAAAATTTTTAAAATCATTTCTCCTCAAGAATGGCGTAAATCCTTAATTATTACAAAAGAATTTTCAAGACAATTTGATCCTTCTTCGTATAATTATTTGATTATAGAAGGCATGGTATAATATGTTATATCTAAGACCATATACCCACTCTTGGTTCATTTGGTTTCAAAGAGGAATTTCTTTAAAGTTTCCAAAATGGTTCATCCAATGGTTTTATGAGATGGGACTAGTCACTCAGTTGTTTCTAAAACCAGTTCAAGACTTGTATCTTTATTTCAAATAAAAGACTACTATTGTATTTAGATACCGTTTGATCTCATTTACTGCTAGCCAATCAATTACTTGGATATTAGTTTGGAATTTTTAGTTAGTTCTACCCATGAGACTCTTAAACTCCACTCTTTAACAAGAGCTATCCAAATTAAGTGGTGGAATAAATTTAGTAATGATTTGATTTCAAAAGCAAGAATAGACTAATGGGTGAAACAACAACAGGTGTCAAAACCTGTTCATCAAGATCCTGCAATAACTCATAAGACTTCATTATTCTTAGCAGAAAAGTAAAAAACAATGGTCGAGTTAGCTGTTGTGTCCTCTGAGAAAGAATGGTAGAAAAAGTTAGACAAATAAAAACTCTTTCTGTAGAATCCTCTTCCTCCTCCTCCCCCAAAGAATTAGATAATTTAGAATTTTCTCAAGACTTTGAACAACCAAATGAAGACCTGTGTTTTGGTATGTTTGATTACGAGTGTCAATAGAATTTGACAAAATTAAAGAAAGATTCCTTATCAGTTTACATGACAAGACATTTCTCAATAAAGGATACTGTTAGTAGAGGATAATTAGCATCTCTCAATAGTAAAATAGGACAACGCAATCTTATCCTTTATCTATAAAGGACAATGTAATCTTATCGCCAATAGTGCGGTTTTTTATGTATAAATAAGAGGTCAGGACTTCAGTTTAAGGAAGAGCAAAAAACAAGAATAAGTCTGTCTACTGAAATCCTCTCCACTCTCCATGTGTAGCATTTCTCTTGTTTACTGTGTAAGTTTTCTTATACTAAACTCTTATTTTCAATATTTTATTTCTTGTTGAATTCTACATATTTTAATCCTTTATGAATTCTAAAATAAACTTTGTTGTCTATTATCATTTTCAAAACAATAATTTTATCAAGATTCCTATATTTGATAGCATGAATATGTAACATCCCGATTTAAAAATTAATTACCGAATGAGATTAAAAACCACTAAACTAAGGATAACTGCAAATGAGAATTACTTGTTAATTATGATTAATTTTAACTTAAGAATTTGATTAATGATTGATTGTAATTTATATGTGTGCCATGTGAAGAGCTGCTATTCACGTTCTCCCACCCCACTCTTCTCATTCTGCGTGTATATATATAATCAGAGCCCCACCGCTGTCCACTCACCATAATCCCTTGAGACTTCCTCTTCCTCTACTTCTCTTCTTCTTCGTTCTTCTTCTCCTCTGTTCTCTGTTCCGTAAACTTGTGACAACGGTGTGCAGAGGATTTGGAGTCCCCTCTGTTCGTGAAGGACAATCGTCGAAGTGGAAAAAGAATAGCTTCCTGTTCCCAAGCTGATTAAAGGGTAACAACTGTGTTCGACGGAGACTGAACGAGTAAGAGTGGTGAACGAAGCAAACAGAGCATCGGACCAAACGTTGGGAAATAGAGGAGCTTCTCGAGTCCCTTCAGTAGGTAGGGGGCGCTTGCATGTCAAATGCATGGTTTATGGACGGTACCGGGTGAACGTAATGCCTTACGTGTGTGCGATTATGTTTAAGATGACTGTGTGCAATGCGTGATTGTCAATCTTTGGATACCATATGTGTGGTACTAGAGTCCTGTTAGTAGTTACACATTTACATGCATGTATTTAGAGTTGTTGTGCTGAGTTCTGATAGTCATTTTACACATAAACGCGTGTGATGCATGTTCCTATTATTGTTAATACCGAGAGGATATGTATGTGTGGCTATTGGTTGATTTCATCTGGAATGTTATAAACATGAACTGTTTGGTTGCTGTGTATGCTGGTACGATTGACAAGTGAATGTAGGAACTGTGTTGGATCGGTTATGATTCTAATGGTTACGTGGAATGTGCTTGATAATCGAGGATGCCCGCTGATAAAACACATAAGTTGCATGTATAGGAACGGGGTGACCCGTGGAAGGTCAGGGACCCCAAAGGAATGATTTCCAGCTACAGACCCTTGGCTAGATCCTGTGAGGGCCCGTGGTAGCCGAGGGAGCTAGAGTTAAGTCTCGAGACGTCAATGGGAGACCGGTACCACGCGGGAAGGGCTAATGGACGAGGGGCCAATAAGGGAATCTGTAACCGAAAATCATTGTTTAAGTCGGATCCAACTGTAATGGATATGTATACAATTATATAAATACGCTTATACTTTCGATGAACTCATTGCGTGGCATGTGTATGTTTTGGGAGTAATATGTTAGTAATATGTTCTATATAGCTGTGTATTAAATGTATGAATTCTGATTGCATATTACTGTTGTGTGTAGGCATGTTCAATGGCAGTTCATATTATAATTGATTGGAATATGATGTTGTATGGTGGAAGACCTGAGGATTCCGAGTCATTAACTGTCATTTTATATGTAAAAGCTCACCCCTGCTGTGGCTATATTTTAGTGGACGTCACTCGGAATGATGGATGATGGAAGAGCACCTGTTCCGTGAGGCGAACTGTGCAGCAGACGTGTATATAATTATATATACTGTGTAAAAAGTGTTATTAAGCCTTGGCCGGCTCTTATTTTGGTCCTTTATCTAACTATATCAGAACTGAACTCTCTCGGGTTGAGAGTATGACAATGTGCATGTAAATATATATATATATATATATATATATATATATATCATATTGTATGTTCATCCTATGCTGTGTGTGGATGTCTGGGTGGTGTACGGTACACGTACTAAGTATGTGAGCCTGCATGATTCTGAGTAAATAAGAGTTAAGTTAATTCTATGTAAGGCGTGACGAGTGACCTTCTTCCAAATGAAATGAGGTTGGGCCAACTCCGAGTGGAATATACCTATTTAAATTCACCTTCGTAGTACGTTGGTCAATGTGTTATGGAGAGAGAGATTCTTAGATACAATTTTTTGATTGAAAGGTATTTTGATGATTCCGAGTGGAAGTCAACTGAGTGAATGTTTCCCTGATTGATGAAGTGGCAATACGTCTCTGAGTAATCCTGTAGTAGTAAACTTACTAGAGGGAGACTAAGATCTAGATGATAGGGAGCAGGTTTCAATTTAGAAAGGTCCTTACATGTAGAAGAATTTATATATGTATTCCGAGTAGTGGGAAATTAGAGTATTTCCGAGTGAGTGAGGTCGTACGATTCCTTGAGTGATACCTGACCGAGAGGAGTACCCCGAGTGAGGAAAGAGGTATAAATCCCGAGTGAGGGGATTGTGGGAGTCAACTTCCAAGTGAGTCATAGTGGTGACCCCTAAGAATAAAATAGGGCGTGAGTGAGAGAACGCACGAGTGAGTCGTGAGCATAAGGTTTTTCCGAGTGAACCTAGACTCTGATTCCAAGTGAAAGAAAACCCGAGTGGAGTTACTCGTCCCAACGACTAAGTGTTCGCTCCAGCGAGTGTGTGTGGAAAGGATAGTCTCTAATTAGTTTCACCTACGCGAATGGATGCTTCGCCCAAGCGAGATGGGTGGTCTCGCTCAAGAGGATTTGGCTCTCGCCTGAGCGAGTGAGCGCTGTTGGGTTATCTTAAGCTTTATGTCTTCCGCTGTTTACCGTGTGATCGGTTTTACTTTCCTTTTCCTTTCTCGTCCTGATTTCTACTCTCCTTAACCCTCGATTTCTTATTTTGCCCTTGAACACCCTGTGATCTTTGGAAAAATTTTCCCTGGTCTCGGTTATTCTCAAATTAAAGCGGGGTTGTTTCAGAATACTTTTTAGTTATCCCAAATGCAGAACTTGGTATCAAGGCCAGGACCTAGTAGAGGTAAAGATATAGAGGTTCAATCTAGGATTGACCTTTATGAAAATCAGGCTAGACAACAGACACCAGTCACTAAGTACTTTGCTACCTTTCTTTTGTCTTACTTTATGATGTACCTGTGTTAGCATCATATTTTTATACTTTGCTTCAAAGTAAATATGAGAAAGTACTTATGATGATTTGGAAAGGGGTGGTGTGGTCTTTATTAATTTGTAGGAACAATATTCTTCTTAATCAAGGAGATAAATGCTCTAAGGAGGTGCTGGAGAAGGTAAAGTTTAGAACCTAGAAATGGTTAGATTGAAGCCTAGAGAGCTTATTGTGTCTGATTATTGGTATAATCCTTGCATTGTATCAGGCAGTTAATATGATTATCATCTGGCCATATCTTTTTCATGGTTCTTATTTGACTAGCATTGTAAATGGGTTTGGAGTACCCTTATACTTTGTTCTAATAAATTTTCATCTATTTCTTATAAAAAATATATAGAGAGAGAGACACCCTCTTTTACTGTCTCTCTTGAACCATCATCAATTTTTTATTTAAGAACTTGATATATACAACTATTGCATCATGAATCCGGTATATTGTGTACAGAAAATAGATAGGCATGAATATATAGGCCAGAGATCTCCATTACTCGTCGGTGCCAAACAAACAAAACAGAAATACACGTGCATGATTTGAATATTTCACTGAACGTTTATCCACACGTGACATTGACTTAAAATTTCTAATATTCAGTATGTCATTCGTTATTTGGAAGAATTAATTTTCGTAACATGTACGGTAAAAAACAAGATTTTCTTTTCCAATTATATGATGATTGAATAATTATTGGTCAGTTTACAAACATCAGCTTTCTTATGCATAGCCAAGATTCTGAAATAGTAAGAGCATTGGAGCTAACAAACCAGCATCCAGCGTATATTATATGAACACAAAACTTATTTTATCGTTGTTTTAAAATGTGATACACAATGTCATTAAAATTATTTTTACTTTAATTTAATTGGTGGTGCCTTGTTTGTATTTGTATTCTTAATAATAGCTGAAATGAAACATAGTCCGAGACCATCGGCATATGGTTTCATTGTAGAACATCTTATATAGGAGAACAACAACAAAAAAGAACAAAAACAGGAAGAAGGAGGATATGGCTGTTACAGAAAAGAAAAGAAAACCTTTTTTTCTGATTTTTGAGCGATACGGCCACACGATTCGGTCCCGGTCGTCCAACAAAGAGATTTTGGTGAATAGGGTTTACTTCATTGAGTCCTTGTTTCTTTCTTGAGATTTTCGAGGGAAAAAAAGAATAAGCGGAAACAAAAGATGGGAGAAACTTTTTTATTATTATTATATTTAGTTGTAGGTCATAATTATATTATTATTAAAATGCTAAAGGAGTGGCATGATAATTACATTAGTTTCAAAGTGAAATTTTTAATTTATAAACATCATTAAAACTTATTCATCATATCTTTTAAGTAATTTTTATATAATTTTTAATAAGCTTAAACATAAAATTAGTTCTTGAAAATGTTTAAAAATAGGATCAACCCTTTAAGAAATATTTTTTAAAATTTAGCCCCTGAAATATTTTTTTTATGATGAAGTTTTGTCTTTAACTTTCCATTAGTCATCTCATTAACATATGTAACTTTTTTTTTTGTTTAAATATAAAATTAACACCTAAAAATTCAAAATTAGAATCAACCCTAAGAAATTTTTTTAGAATTTAGTCATTGAAATGTTTTTTTTTAAATTAAACTCTGGCGTTAGCTTTCTGTCAGTTAAGTATTGACAGATGCATTATTTTAGTTTTAAAAAATTGTCTTTTAATAGTTTTATCCATTTTCTTCTCTCTTCCTTTCTATTACTTTTCTTTTTCTTCTTGTCATGTCTCTTTTCCTAGTTCTTTTTTTTCTTCTTCCCTCACTTCCCTTTGTGTTGGAAATATACACTAAGAGCCTATAAAGGACGCATCACTTTGAGCAAGACATTTATGTTAAATAGTTTAACAAACTTTTTTAGTCCCTAAAATAATGGGTTAATATGATAACTCACTAGTGCAAAAAATGGCTACGACAACGGGATATGATCACGGTCCAAGGGAAAACCGTGTTTGAAAAATACGCGGTGGCATTTTTGTAAATATAAGGAAGTTTTTTAATCACGGTTCTGATGTAACCGTGGTCGTAGGAACAAGGTTTTTTATTTTAATTTTTATATTTTTAAAAAATGTACCTATAATCACGGTTGAGAGGAAACAGTGATTGTAGGGTATATATAATCACGGCTTTATGGGAAGCCGTGGTTATATCTACAACCCGATTTTTTATTTTAATTTTTATATTTTTAAAAAATGCACCTATAATCACGGTTGAGAGAAAACCGTGATTGTAGGGCATCTATAATCACGACTTTATGGGAAACTGTGATTATATCTACAACCAGATTTTTTATTTAAATTTTTTATATTTTAAAAAAATGTACCTACATTCACGGTCGAGAGGAAAACCGTGATTATAGATACCCTACAATCACAGGTGCTTAGGAACCGTGGTCATAGGTGTTTTCAAAATATAAATTTTGAACGTCACACGTTCCTTCTCTTTCTCTGTTAGCTTTCTCCCATTTTTCTCTCTAAGATTTCTCCTTTTTGTTTTCCCATTGCCATTGACGTTTGCATTTGTTTGTATTCTAGATCTAACGTGGTTCTATGTATATATTTTGCAGGTTTTCTTTTGCTATTCTCGTTGCGCGCCATTGACGACCACCACGCCACCCTTCTCTTATTTTCTCGTTCAACCATGTAAGGCTTCTCTTTTGTACATTTCTTCTTTTCTATTTCTTTCGATTATAATGAAGGCTTTACATTGTTAGTTTTTCTGTTTGTTTTTGTTGTCTATGTTTTGCTTTTGTTTGTTCCTATAATGGAGGTTTTCTGTTTTGAAGGTCAACGTTGGGGTTATTTTGAGGAGGATGTTGGTGGCAACTGTAGAGATGTACGTAGAACCTGATCGAAAAGAACGGTGGTGGTGATGGTGAGTTGGGTTTGGATTATGGCGTAGAAGATTATAGAAGGTTGGCTTTTAATCACGGTTGTGGTTAGCAACCGTGATTAAATAGGGTCTTATTTAATCACGGTTTCAAACAACTGTGATTAAATGTGATCTATAACCACGGTTGTGAACTGTGATTAAAAGTCATGATCTATTACCACAGCTGAAACAACCACGGTTCATGAACCGAGATTAAAGGCCAATTTTAACCGTGATTAAATCCCTTTTTTGCACTAGTGACTATTCGTAAATTGTCTCTAGTCAAGTATGTATATGAGAACATATAAATACATTAAGACTAATGTGTGAGTGTACTGATAATCTGATCTCATGGGTCATGGATATGGACGATATCAAGTTTTCACACAAGTACACATTAAAAGTAATGGTGTACTAGACAGACTCACCATAAGAATGTTGCATGGATCATTACATGAGTGTCATAAGAAATTCTTAATATGATATTGGTATATGTAGTCCTTCGACCTAATCACTGTGATTCCTACAAAAAGAGTTTGTTGCTTTATTACATTTTAATGTCATCTATAACAATATGATCAAAAAGGTTATAATTGGACAATGAGTGAATTATGTAGAGAGATATAAGTAATGTAAATGGGATTTGTGTAACAGCCCTCATTTTGTATGATAGGTCCTTGAGATTGAATACCTTGACTTTGTGTTAAGTTTATGTGTACTAATGACTGGGCTATGGCTGACTTGTTTGTGTGATGACTGATTTGTGTTTCAAAGAGATTTCATGAACTAATTGCTGGTATTGTTACTAAATTATGTGAGTAATGGCGATGGTCAAGATAATAATAATAAGTGTGTTTAATAATACTCATAATAATAAAGATTAATTAATTAGAATATTAGTAATTTAATAGAAACATTTAAATAGTATTTAAATTGTGTGACTCCCCTGGTTCTGGCCAAAAGATTATCAAGAGTGTTTGAGTCAGTTATTTGTTTTTAACCTAAGACGTCCTTCATATTGCGTATAGTGATTTTCATGAAGGGCTCGATGCCCGTTTTCAGTCACCCAAACCTAAAAGCTTTGTTTTAAAGTAAATCGTATAGGCCAAATTACGCATCTGTATGTGTTTTGAGCGTAATTTCTACTTCCGTTATTGGATTTGAGTTGTTCTTGTCCCAAAATCTTTGTATCAAATTTATATACAACTTTGATGTTGACCATGAAAGCTAATTTTTACCCCATAAATCACAGAATTTAAAATACCACACTGATTCACATTTTTCCAATGGCTACTTGCACCATGTTCAGTATTTTTCACGTTTTTCATTTGTATGACCATGAAATCGAACGATTATTTTGCCAAAATTTTCTAAACTCAATTCCCTACAACTTTCATGAAGGGCACGAAGATCAACTTTGTAATACCCTCAGTCAACTACGACAATCCCTTCCACTAGATTATCCTGGTCAACTAAGAGGTTACGAATTTTAGAAAAATTGTAGAAGTTTTTTTTTGTACAAGAAAACTTGATGGAATAGATACATCGTATACATAACACATGGTCATAACAGCAACTGTACAAATTGAAAGTAAAAGGGGCACACAGGCTCCCATAAAAGAAAGTAAAATAACCTATTTTATTCATCCTTGATCCAAGTAGAGTCTGGCTGGTCCTCGATGTGAAGTTTGCGTCCATCTCCATGATGTCTAGAAAAATTTAGCATAAGGGTGAGTTTCCACCTCCATAACAAATGGGAAGGTGTCTCATCGACACCCTCCCCATAACACACTCAATCCAGGATTGAGCTGCCCACTCTTATGGGGTTTCCTATTATATATTCTAAGTTATCTCACTCTTGCTAGTCATAACTATCCATCCCCATTTCCTCACCCCACTGTTAAGAGTTCTAACATTCATAGGACCATAATCAGGTAACAATGAAAATCATAACACAACTATGATATACATGGGTTCATTCGTTAATCTTATAATTCTTAACCAATATGATGCATGGAACCTTTCTCATACTTATCAATCCCAACATGTATCATAATCCCGCCTTATACCCCTTGTCCACTAGAGTGACCGGAGCTTTCCATGTCTGTTTCTTAAATCAAAGAGGTAAGGACCCTCGGTCCTGCCATAATCATGGATCTACACAGGTCAGACAAGCACTACACGGTCATGGTAACCCCCGCTCTGAGTCAGAGTATACCAAATTTGCCACGGACTATCCGGTCTCAGGCGTGAATCTGAACCATTAGACGCCTGCTCCAGTATACTCCCAAGACCTCCCGCAGGGTCGGTACCCTCAGGGTTCCCCAACATACCCCATCGCCGTTATGCTCTAGGGAGTCATTCCGTACTCACCCTTATTCTTCATGTATGATGCGTAATTCATGAATCTCATTCAATTATCTTATTGGTCCTTAATAGGGTTCCTCCAATGACTCTGTCTCGTTTCTACTGCCATATTGTTTTATTTTATTAAATCGTAATTCCTTCCTTTCTTTTCTTTCTCAAAGTTTTTAAAATAATAATCTCATTCAACATATAAAAATGAAACAAAATCTCATACTTTCTAGAAAATCATAGGGTTGGCGCTATAACACCCATTCATCATTCCAGATCCTATTTCCATATTTTCATAATCTAGTCATTTCAGAACCCTCACTGATACCGCCTTTACATTGTCTTTCTCATTCTATTCAATACTTTTCACTTTGTTTAATCATCCAATCCATACACATCATTCACAATCATAGATTTTATCATATCACATGACACTCATCACTATTGAATTAATCATAATACATAGACAATCCATAAGCACAGATTTAATCACAATACATAATTAGTCGTATAGTAAGTACCACCTTACAACTTACGTCTACAACACTAAAGAATCATTACACATTTAATTTCATTCAATCAATAGTCCACAGAGAAATTCGGTGTAAGCATTCGTGTTTAACTCTTAATACATCATTACTCCACTATTAATCTAGCCATTGAATTATTTATATATGTACATCTTAACTTAGCCTACTGATTTAGGGGTATCTTATGAAATGATTTAAATCTTTATGCATCCTTCAATTGTCTACCTTTCTATTATTTATTTATACTTCCTTATAATTTCCAAGTGTTCAAGTTCTACCTATTTGTGAAACTTAGATTCATACTAAATGACTTGTCATTTATTTCCTCCTACTAATTAAAGTAACCTTACTTGTTTAAGTAGTATACCCTTTTCTTTTATTCCCTATATTAGTTAACTGATCCCTAACACACCTCTTTATTATGGTTTATATCGCCACTAACCAACATTGTCTTTTACCTTTTACAGTCTACATTACCATCTCTCAATAATGTTTATTTCTTTCTATACCATTATTAGCCATTGTTACTTCTATACTCATCCTAGTCTATATCATTACAAACCAACGTTTTTATTTCCTTATTCATTTATGCTTCCGTGTATATTTATAATCCTAAGTGATATCCTTTTAGTTCTTTATTTACCATTAGTCCATATCTCTGTTAATAACATTCATTTTAGTTTGTTGTTTATCACGACTTATATTATTTCTAGCCAATACTACCTCTTTACTTATTGTAACTTATGTCACCACTAGTCAATATTATTTCTTTTACTTTATACGATCTATATAAATCAACCTTATTTCTTTTCTTCTTTTCACTTAGTGCTACTACTATTATTTACGTGCCTTTGATTTTCATAAACTCATGGTTTAATTCATTTTGATTCTCTTTATTAATATAACTTCCTAACACTATTTTTCTTATATCGCACTACGATAGCATTCCTTATATTTTAAGTCTTAATTTATTTCTATTGTACCTAGTTTTTCTCTTTTACTATGAGTCATAAAGTTACTCATTCTCTTATAAGAAAAGATTCTTCTTAATAGAGTTTGCAAAGTTATCTACTTTTCTTCTTAGGAAAAGATTCCTTTTATTAGAATTAAAATTACTTTTTTCATTCAAGAAAACTTTAATTCTTCTAATACACTAGAAACATCATTTTAAATTAAGTTACTCCTTTTACAATTTCTTTTCTTTTCTAGAAAATTTCTTTTAGTTCAAAAACAATTTTCCAATTTAATAAAATTCATCTATTTTTATTCTATCAACTATAAGAAACAATTCTTACTAACTTTCTTAAAATAGCGTTAAATTCCTTAAACATCAAATTTAGTGATATCAAGTGGGAATTATTTTCTTAAGCATGAATGGCCAATTTATTCACGATATACTAGTCGATTAAATTTAGTGGGACTTACCGGGTTAAATCATACAAATTACATCAAGTCTCAAATAATTAAAATTATATACAATCACATCACATTATCCAACCGCGCCCACACTGTTTTCTACCGTTTAACCGAATCGTTTAGAAGTTTTATTTTATAATATTTTTTAGTGAGTCATGTATATTATTATTTTTCTTTTCTTTTCTTTGAGGATTATCGGAATACTTAACATACTAAAACACCCAGAAATGCAGCGACAAAGAAAATCGTATATCTCTCGATCTAACCGTCAGATTGCAACAAAACTCAAGATAACGATTTCTAACTACGCGAGGAATAATATAGCAAAGTCAAAATCGAACAAAAATGAGGCAAAACCCCCTCTACCTTGCCAGACAACCGCTGCCTGGAGAAAAAAATAGCAAACTTGCCCAAAAAATCCATCGAACACTCCAAAGCGCTTACCGATCGTCGCCAACGGTCCCCAATCCTAAGAGAAAGTAACATACAGCCCAAGATTGAAAGAAAAGTCATGGTCATAAAGGGAAAACAATAGGACAACCATGGATTAAACAAGACTCAAGGAATCGAGTGTCGAATCTTTACCATTTGCTTGAAAACCCCTCGCCGTTCGTCGCCGGTCGTCATCGATCATTCCCGGTACCTAGAAAATGTAACATGCAACACGTTTGAAGGAGGAAGGGGTCACAGTTTAGAGCTTAAAAATAGAACCACAATGCATGCACAAGCTGGAATTTCTGGAGGAAATTTAGAGATACAAGAATCAAGAATCTAAAAGAAATTAAAGAACTCACTTTGGTGGCTAAAATGGCCACGGTTTGGAGAAAGGTTGCGTGGTGGTGTCGGTAGCTTGGATGGTGTTTAATGTGCATGAAATAAAGTTAAAATGGTAGCTGGAGTAGAGGGTGTAGCTGCTGGTTGTTGGTGGAAAAATTGAAAGAAAAGTGTTAAGTTTAAAGGGTGGTGGTGGTCCATGGTGGGTGGCCGTGAGGAGGAGGTGACCATGGTGGTTTATGGTGGTGTGTGGGTGGCTAGAAGAGAGATAATGGGTGCTGGTTTTTCTCTGAAGAAAGCAGAGAAAAGAAAAGGTTTGGTGGGTGCCTAGAATAAGAGTTAGTGGGAAGTGTATTGGATGAAGTAATGGTGACATGTTTCATGGCATAAAGTATGGTGCAATAAAAGGAATGAAGTGTGCTGAAGTCTTGGCCTTTAGTTTACAAGGCTGAATGTGAAGTGAGTAAGGAAAGTATGATAATTTTAATGAATGGTGTGGCATGGTACATGGTATGGCATGATACATGGTATGTCATGATACTTGGCATCTAATGATGACTCCTTAGAGAGTAAGCAGTCCCAACTTGCTAAGGAAGGAGTTAGGGAGGGAAGGACATGTAGCAAGTGGTCTGAACTTGCTAAGGAAGGAGTTAGTGTGAAGGAGACAAGTGACCATTAGGTGTTGCAAGCTAATTGGCTAATGTTGCATGGAAGCTGATGTGTTAAGGTGTTCAGGCATCACTTTGTTTTGGATTTTAAGGGATGATGTAGGCTGAATTTAGAAAAATTCCCAACATACGAATTGTAAGACTTTTTATTATCTTTAAATTGATATATGGAACAAAAATTTTCATTAAGAAATGAGAGAGTTATGGGCCAAATACAAAAGAAGTCAAAGCTGTGATGGGATTATTGTTTCTTGCAAAGATTAATTTTCTGGGCAAAATTGGTGAAGATTTTGACTTTGTGCCCTTCATCAAAGTTGTAGGGAATTGAGTAAGAAAATTTTGGCAAAATAATTGTTCGATTTCATGGTCTTATGAATGAGAAACGTGAAAATACTGAACATTGTGCAAGCTACCTATAGGAAAACGTTAATCAGCTTGGTATTTTAAATTCTGGGATTTATGGATCAAGAATTAGCTTTCAAGCCCTTCATAATTTTTTTAGATCTTCATTTTTTCTTTAATTTGATATATCATTTGCAATGATCCAATTTCGGTAGCTCGAGATATACCTGATTTACGACAGGGTGCTTTAGGAGCTTCCTGGACCAAATACGGCTTCAGAAATAAATTCACCATTAATTCTCCTTTGAGAATTTGGTTTCGTACCCTGCATTAACATGGTAGAGGTCTACGATACAGATCCATAGCAAAAATAATTGAGTGGTTCAAGCACTGAAAAAAGGAGATATGCAAATTTTACCAAAGACTGCCAGCATTGAAATGAAACAGCCAGGGGGTTGTAAAGATCTATTAAACTATACCGATCTATAAAGATTTGGCCTTTGATGTCTTCACAAAAAACGTAGATAATTTTATTACGAAGATTTTGACACAAAGTTTGTATGAATTGAAGGTTGTATGAGGGAGTTATGAATATTTTTGGAACCATGCGCTGGGAAAAACGTCCAAACATTGGAATTTTAAGGTGAACATACTTAATCTTCAATTTTGGGGTTGACAGAGTGAGAATTAGATCTCAGGGCTAGAAACAAAGATTGAAGATCTTTTCAAAATGAAGAGACTGAGATCAAAATTGTTCAATTCTAAGGTTGTATGCCAAAGTTAGGCCAAAACACTGAAGGTATTCGAGTCGAGTTTGAAAACGATTTATGAAGAAACTGATTTATGAAAAATGAGGGTGATAGAGTCCGAACCAAGCTTCGGTCTGTTCAGGAAAAGTTCCTAAAACGTTGAAACGAGTCACCAAATATTGACCGTGCCACCATCAGATATCCCAAGGTATATGAACGGTCAAACGTAAGAGACGTTAAAGGTTTTGATTGGGCCGGTCAGGTCAAGTCAGACACCTTTGATTTTTCACGGAGGAATCCTAACATGACTAGCTTCCCTACTGGACCACTAGTCTCAGGTTGAACGGTTAGAGTCCAACCTCCGGTTAGGTTCCACAATTCAAAACTGAGGAATCGGGCGATATTTTATTATTAAATATAATTATCAAATAAATAAACAATTTAAAATATATAATTTCAAAATAAATTATTATAATTATTTATCTATTAAGAATTATTGATACGAGATAATTATCAACTGATATAATTATAAATTAATTAGTACCCAAAATAATCTTCGTTAACGTATTATGTTTAACTAAACAGTATTGTCGAACGTTATTTATTATTTTCTTATATATGCTTCTCTCACTCATTACATTTTCTTGGCATTCTTATATTTCATGCTAAGCTCCGGTTATCCCTATTGTTCTCATTCTAAATTGTTCGGGGAACAGGCCGAAGCCTCGAGCTTCTTACCAAAAGCTCAACGGAGTATCCTCAGAGCCCTGAGGGTCTAGTTTCTTATTCTCAAAAATTAGGACTGTTACAAATTTCCCACCAATTTTGTCCAAAAAATTAATTCTTGCAAGAAACATTAATCCTATCACAGCCTTGCACTATTTTCATAAATCGGCCATATCTCACTCATTTCTTAATTAAAATTTTTGTGTTATATACCAAATTAAAGATAAGAAAGAGATATAAAACTTCTATATTTAGGCTTTTTCCAAATTCGTCCTATAACACCCCTGAAAATCATGAATAAGTTATTGCCTCTGTTGCTTGACACATCAGCCTTGCATGAGAATGAGCCAATCAAATTACACCATGACTTTGCCATATGTCATGACCATGCAAAGCCCTTCTACACTACTCCAATGGCAGTACTTGACGCCTAGCTAGTGCATAAATCTATGTTGACACCTCTCCTTGCCCACTCATGGCTGTAGGAACTCTGTCCAATAAGAAGTTCCATGCAAAACTTCACCTTCTCAAGACTACGCCTTACTCTCTTTACCTTTCCTTCATTTTCTCTAACTTAGAAAAATTTCCAGCAACATTCTTCCTCTTTTCTTCTCTTCCACTCATACTAAACATCACCATCCATCTGCGATTACCAAGCTCAAACCACTCCACCACCCTTTCTAACCTCCATAAGCAAGATACCATCTTCCAACCAGAACATCTTCTTTTTAAATTTTCTACAAACAATATTTTCTTCCTCTCATCACCATCACTTTCACATTAATCACCATCCTCCAAGCATCCATCTTTTCTTTTCATTGATAGAGCAATTATTGGTGACCTTGAAGAAAGCCTAGAAAGTCTTGGTGTTCTTTTCTGAGGCCAAAATCCTTAAGGTAAGGGGGGAGTATTAGCTTATTTGAGGTAAGGGGGAGTATAAATGTCCCTTAAACATTTATACCTTGGTATCTCCTTAAAGATCCTTATCTTATGGTTTAAATCTTGAAAATTCTTTTAAGAAAAATTGTGATCTTTGGGTGATACCATGGTTGCACCATGATTAAGTTTGATTCTTGATTTTATGAAGATTAAAATTTCAAGATTTCTAACGTGACTAACTATGCTATTGCAGAAAATATTTTGAAGTGCATGCATGTTATATCAATTCTCAAAATATTGTGTTTCCTTGGTTTAAATGGTGGCTTGTGGTATTGTTATATTTTAGAGCGTATAACATGTTTTAAAAGTGAGTTTGATGCTTGAAATAATTTAATGGTTACTGCTGGAAAATATTGTTCCTAATTAAAAGACTTAACATTAAGAGATTCTAAAGTAAAAACTCACTTAAAATGATTTAGCACATGTGATTTGTTTGCATGATTTAATCTTGTGTTTGCATGTTGTTAATAGGTTTTGATAATGACAAAGGCACAAGAATAAGAAGAACTTCATGAATCAAAAACAAATGAAATGATTTTAATTGATGTATCAAATCAAGAGATTCAAGAAATCATGAAGAAAACGCTCCCACAAGATCAAGGAATCAAGAAAGCAATGTATAAAGATAAAGGAAAGGAAGCATGGATCAAAATGCATCAAGGAAACATCATCAGGCATGGAAAAACACCAAAAAGCATTGCCTGAATCGATTCACACACGAATGAATCGATTCAGAGTCCTGGAAGTCACAAAATTTGGAAACAGAACAGCCTGAATCGATTCACCAACAGCCTGAATCAATTCACACAAAGCTGACAGCCCAGGAACATAAAATAGAACAGCCTGAATCGATTCACCAAGGCTTGAATCGATTTATACGAACCTGGAAGTCCAAAATATCTAAGTCAGAATGTCCTGAATCGATTCAAGAAGATGTGAATCGATTCAAGAAGTGGGAAACATCACAAAAAAGACAGATTTAAGTGGGAACCAAGCACCCAAAACCCACTATACACAGAGACAAGCTGAACCATTATTTGCAATGGCTAGAAGGACTTTGGGATAGCTTCAAGGGTCTATAAATTGCTCTCCAACTCAAGCACAATATAAGAAATAAAAGGCAATCATCCCTTACCTTTATTTTGTGCTTAGTGAGTTTATTCTTTTGTATTCTCTGAAATCCTTGAGCTTTAACTTGTATATCCTCTCTTGTTGAGAGTTAGAATTTGAGAGAGCATTCACTTGTATATCTACTCTATTTAGAGAGTCATTATCTTATAAACACTACAAAACACAAAGGTTTTTCACTCTAGGTTGAGTGGTCACAAAGGTTGGGGTTCAACCTTTGGGTATTGGGAGTTTGAGAGATTGGGTGGGTGGCCCTTGTGCTAGTGAGGATTGAGTTCTTGAGTGTGGGACACTAGGAAGCTGCAATTGCTTATAGCTTGTAATTTCTAAACTTCAATAGTGGAAATCCTTCAAGTGGGTTGCTTGAAGGCGAGACGTACACCGGGGTTGGTGGAACTTGTTAAATCGATTTGCAAGCTCTTCTCCCTTACTCTTTGACATTGATATATTGTATTTGATTGGATTGTTGTTGATTGATTGTGATTTGCTTATTTAAGATTACTTGAATTAGTTACTTCAAAGCACTGCACACCAAGTGTTTGACAAATTGTTTCAGTAATATTCACATCTTGTTTTGCTTTATTTCTTGTACTATACCTGCCTTCACTTGTATAATCTTTAAACTTGTGATAAAAGAATCAAAGTTCAAAGGCATTCCAAGCAAAGTTTTAAAAACTCAATTCACCCCCTCTTGAGTATTGAGGCCACTTGAATAACAAATCTTTGGATTTTTGTGATAAAAATAAATTTTAGGATATATATTTAATTATGTAATTTTATTAAATGAAGAAAATAAATAGCTTATATTTATGGTAATTATGCGATATGCTTGAAACTCGGAAAAAGTGATTTAAAGAACACTTAAAATTTATTCCTTGGAAAATTATGAGATGATTTGGAGCTGCTATGTTTTTTATATATATATTTAAGTACTATATTCGATCAAAAAAAATTATGGATGTGATGATTAATGAAAGATTTAAAAGAGACCCGAGTTTAGACGTGAACGGTGAGTTAAAAATGGTATAAAACGTGTTTTTGTGGGCAAATGGAGGAATTTGCCAAAACTATTTCAGAGGTGTGTTTTATGGTATGAGGGATGAATATTGAGCATGCGAAAAATACCCAAATGAGAAAAATTGGTTTAGAGAATTTTTGATATGCGATTTGTCCTTAAACGCGTTTTTATGAACTTTAAAAATGATGAACTTTGGCACCTTGCTAGCTTTTTTTGTAGGAACTGTTTTTGGGAAAATTAATACTTAAATTCACCATATTTAATTAGTATTTTAAATGTTAAACACTTTTAGCTTTGGAATCACTCAATTCAGAATTTGCTAGATAAAATACAACAAAAATTAAGTTTTTAGTAAACAACGGTAACTAACTACTGTATATCCTTGATTTAGCAAAAAGGAGATTTTTATAGGGCTAGAAAGAATATTTTTGTCATGATAAAATATTTTACGTAAGGTCCTATAAAAATTTTAAAAGAGTTAAAACCAATTTAATTCGTTCATCGTAAGGCAATACGACAGAATAATAATTATAAAGAGTTGAGAAATCACAAGAAATATACTTTGATCTTATCTTCCTCTTAAACTAATATTTAACTATAAAATCATATTTTTGAAAATAAAATAAGACTATAAAAATATACTTCCTAAAAGTTTACTTAGATATATATATATATATATATATTCTTTTAAGAAAAGTCAATTTTAAGGTAATTAGATGCTTTAATTCCAGAAATTTTCTTATAAACCTTATTTGAGAACCAACCTCAGTGCTTCTAAAAAAAGTGACTTAGGTAGTACTTAGGCCTTGGTTCTTACTGTTCTCTACACAAAAAGATTTTTACCACGATTAGATTACACACTTTGAGGACAAATACATCGAACGGGAAAGGTTTTGTTTAGTACTCAGGTACCCTAGTGTTAAGACAAGCATATGGCGTGTTGCATTTGGAATTAAGAAGGGATGTTGAAATGATCCCCTAGAGTAAACAGTGATTGGTACACTGAAGAAACATCCGGCGTCTTGATCCCCTGCTGGCGGTCTTAGGAGTACATCGGGGGCGGACCTCCAATGGCTCAGATTCGTGCCTGATGTCGGACTTCCCATGGCAACTCTGGTGTACTTCGACTCAGGACAAGAGTTTCTATGACCATTGAGTGCCCGTTCTGATGAGATGTGTGATTGATAGGACTGTGAGTCCTTACCCATTTTTATAAAAATGGAACGAGGCAAGCTCCAGTCGCTCTAGTTGGGTAGGGAGGATAAGGTGGGATAGTTGTGCACATGGTTATTGGTATATGAGATTGATAAGTGGAAGTTGGTCCCCATTACATATTGGAATTAAATTAAGACGAGTAATAACTAGACCTAACACGTGCATGGCATATCATAATTGTATGACTAACTCTATTGGTGTTTCTTTGTCCTTGTGCATTCCAAAGAACTATGTGATTGTCCTGAGATATGTTGTATAAAATCCTTCCATTTGCTTAATATATATATATATGTTGTTTAATATTTAAAGCTGTCCTTGCATGTGGATTATATGGGTTGAGAGCTTTTACTTACCCCTTTCGTGTTGTATGTTGTTTTTCTTTCCTATGATCATAGCTGATGGTCAAGGTGAGCACGAGCAGGGCTTGGACTACCCGCAGTAGAGAACGTGGACGTGGGCATCGACTGTGTATATTTTTTATTGGTGTCGACACTATTATAGGTCTCAACGTTTATCTTGTGTTGCTATTTTGTAATAACTGTTATTGGGAGCCTGTGAGCCCCGTACTCTTTTAAGTACACTTGTGTTAAAGAATTGATCTATGTTATGAACTTATTTAAAATCGTATGCTGGTGATCACCAATAAAAAAACTCCTATTTTCTTAAATATTAATGACTCTTTAATTATGTAGGACGTTCTAGTGTGGGAATTAGTCCTAGTTAATCGAGGGTGTCACAATTTGTCTGTCCTAGGCAACGGGGGTGATGTCTATAGGCCACTTGATAAAGTGGGACTTAAAGAAATGCATGGACATGTTAGGGAGAATAAATATTGGATATTTATTCAAGTAAAGTCTACTCCAATATCAAGTAAAATAAATTGGGCTATACAAGAATGACTTTAACACCCTTGATGTTTTAATATTAGAAGTTAAATTGAAATAAATAAAAGTATTATTTGGGGTTGAAATTCTAATAATATGTGAGAAATTAAGTGGAAAATGGAATTTTAAGGAAAATGGCATTAGGACTCTGACGCGTAGCGTGGATGGGACGCGTAGCATCAGGTAGGAATTAATGAGCTGACGCGTAGCGTTAGCATTGTGATCAGCTTAAAACAGAGACATGCAAAACAGTTCGAGCAGAACGCTTCTTCCGTTATTTTCTTCTCCTTTGAGGCGATTCTGTTTAGATTTTGTTTGGAGATTCAATTCCTTGCATCTTTGGGCATTAGGAGGCAAGGTAAGGCAATTGGGACCTTTAATCTCTAGTTTCTTCCCTCCCTTTCTTGGATCCAAATTTTCATGTGGTAGATGGGACCTTGATTTTGTGTTTTATGGAATTAGGAAACTTAAATGGTGAGTTTGGAAGTGTGAGGAAGGAATTGTACTAATTGGTTTGGTGTTTCAGTAACCGTAGGTGCCGGAACGAGTATTGGTCGAATGAACGGCGAAGCGGGCATCAAATTTAGAAGAGGAGCAGCGAGTCAAGTACCTGAAAGACGCAATCGACACCTTGAGCAGATTGTGGATGCTTGGAATCGAGGTAAGGGGGTGTTCGGGTCGTAATTAATTAGGATTCCAATATACGGTAGCCTTGGAAGGCTTAGAAATATTTATAAAAATGTTATGAATGACGTAGGATGATTAAATATAATTGTTATAATTTTTATGGGTATGTTGAATGTGGTTTAGTTGTTGTTTGATGAGAAAGTAACTAATTTAAATAAGTAGAATTGAAAAAGTAAGGAAATGAATATGTAAAATTTTATGAATAAGTACCATCTGATAGATTGTGAAGTTTAATGATGTTAGCGATTTGTGGCATGATAATTAGTGATGTTGTTGCATATGATTTGATAAAAGTGTTGTGAATAAATAAGATGATAAGTATATAATTGTAGAACATGGCTTATGATGATCATGGGCTTGACAAGTAGGTCGCCTGAGAGATGATACATGTCAGCTTCTAACATTGTTAATATGTTGTATATTGATGATATGCCACGATGATGTGATGTACTATGTGATTTTGTAGTGTGGGACGGCTGACGGTATGTGTAGTCCCTCGTTTCTGGCTCCCGTGGTCTTTATTCCCAGTTGAGCTACCTAGTGGTCAAGTAGGACCTAGTGGTTGAGATGGAGAGTCAAGTAGGACTCGATGAACCAAGTAGGGTTCACGGGGTGTCAAGTAGGACCCACAGCTGAACCGATCCTTAGGTATCCGGATACTAGAGAGTCTAATACATGTGAGTCAGTTGTGAACTATGTGGAGTAATGGTTCATGTATGATGATGAAATGTGACTTGATGATGTATGTTGATGTTTAATTAGAAATACGAATTGTAGGTATCATTAGATTCATTATTTTGTCCTAGATTAATTATGATATGCTAAAGACTCACCCTTGCTGTTGTTTCATTTTAGTGACCAGTGACAAGGATGATGCTAATGCCGTGGAGGTACACCAAGTAGAAGATTGATGCCAAGGATGAATGGATGAATGTAATATACGTAATATGAAATTATGCATGTAATAGATAACTAATTATATGTGATGAATTTGTTATGATTATGCGTAATGTGATGTGATAAATTATTGATAATGATGATGAATTATGGCACGGAACCAATGATGTGTGAATGTTGAATGCTATGGGCAGGTGTTGTATTGATGCATAATTGATGAGTGTGCTATGCGATTGATGTTGGTTGATGGATAGGATTAATTTAGCAAATCATGCATATAGTTGATTTTATGAATATAAGGAACTGGATAGGTGAATTGGGAATCCGGTGGATTTTAGGACCCCCAGAATGCATCAATAGGTTCCTTAGGATATTTAGAAGTTGTATGTATTAGCCTTAGGCCATTTGGAACCCATTTAGGGTGTTTGGAGCATGGGTTTTACACCAAGATGGTTTAAACTATATTTCATGCATAACTTACGCATATGTTAGAATTTTGGCAAACGAATGGCGCCAACAGTTCCGGAATAGGGAAAACATATGGCTCGTGAAGTTTCATGGCAATCAGACCTAAAACGGGCCAACTAGGTAGGTTAGAAGTTGGCCGTTTGGCCTAAAATGTGTATCAGCCCTTGTTGCTATTACTGTCATGCCCACACTACGCGTGAGGTTGACGCGTAGCGTGAGGTGCGCAGGGTAGGGCTGACGCTACGCATGGGGCTAGCGCGCAGCGTCAGACCCCTATTCCAGATTTTGATTTCCTTTAAGATTAATTAAGTTTTAAAGTGTTGTGATGCCATGTAATTATTATTTTGAATCTGTTTAGTGAAAATAAGTATTATTTTGAATTAAAGTACAATTAAATTAATAAATTAAGAGAAAAATTTATTGTGAAATTAATTAAACGGGTAGAAATAAATGTAAATTGACATAGGACGTCACAGGTGGTATCAGAGCGGTTCTTTCTAGAGCCAGGGAAATGGGCAGAGTTAGTGGATTGTTTAAGTCCTAAACTGGACTATGTCTGCATTTTATTGCAATTGTTTGTGTATTATTTAAATTGTAACAGGTTAAGTTGGCATCATTCTTATGGCACTCCGGGGCAGCATCTTATTATATGTATATGTGTGAGGTAAATATTTTACTCTCTAGTTAATTATTGGTTATTAACGGTGATGTGTTTGGATATTGTAGAATTGAGTTATGGCCGAAGGAACCAGTTCAGGTGGGAATGATGATTTCTTTGCAAGGTTCTCACAAATAATGAGTAGGGCTGAATCTGGTCTGACTCTTAATAAATTCTTGAAGATGAATCCACCTACCTATAAAGGAGGACATGACTATGATGGTCCGCATATGTGGCTGCGTGAGATTGAGCAGGTTTTTGAATACTATGAATGCTCTGAAGAACAGAAGGTACAGTTTGCTACTTATCAATTAAAAGATGAAGCCCATGTATGGTGGTCAAGGACTAAGATTCAAATGAATGTTGCAAGTCTTGGTATGAAGGAATTTTCAGTGGAGGTTTCTTGCTAAATATTTTCCTGATAATCATAAAATCTGTAAGGAGATATAATTCTTGAAACTTGAGCAAGGCAGAATGTCCATAGCTGAATACACAACGAAGTTTAATGAGTTGTGTGATTTTTACCATCCTTTCTCTCTTAAGGAACTGAAGGCAGTAAATGTGCAAAATATGAAGCTGGTCTTAGGATTGAACTCCGAAGTGTAATTGTTCCCCTTGAAATCCGTGATTATCCTACTCTGGTAAACAAAGCTAGACTTGCTGAAGAGGTACAGTTACAGAGAGCATCCCAGTCAAGGGACAAGAAACCGTTGAAGGCTAAAGGGTTTAGTTTTAAGAAGATGGGTCAGTTCTTTCGTGGTGGCAAGTCTTCTGCTTCATCTTCTTCCTCTGGGCGTGGATCTACTGGCCGTTCTGGCAGTCGTGCATGTTATAACTATGGTCAGGAGGGCCATATTACGAAACATTGTTCTGCTAACTAAACTGTTTGCTTCCAATGTGGACAACCTGGGCACCTTAGGCCTGATTGCCCACAGAGGCAGCAACATGGTGGATATGGTAATCAGGCTAATACTTCTATGATTCGTGGTGGTACTCTTCGATATGGAGGCCGAGGCAGCAGAGGCCATGGAGGCCAACACCCTAGGTGATCCGATGCTTAGTCCAGTGGTGCTCAGAATGTTATGGGAGGGCGTGTGTTTACTTTTGATGCCTCTGAAGTTACGAGAAATGATAATTTGGTGCAGGGTAAGTGCCTTATTCATGGCTACTTGCTAAATGTTATTTATGATTCTGGTGCAACGTATTCTTTTATTTCTGAAAGTTGTGTTAGACGGCTTGGCTTACCAGTGGTGTTAATGGAGAATGCCCTTGATGTCTCCACTCCTACTGGTTCTACATTCTGTGCAACCACCATGTGTGGAGAATTGCCAATGCAAATTGAAGATCGTTCCTTTCTAGTGAATTTAATATGTATGCCATTGAAGAACTTGGATGTTATTTTGGGTCTTGATTGGTTAGCTGCTAACCACATTATGGTGGACTGTTATCGCAAGACTGTAATCTTCTCCCAGAAACTTGATACTAAGAATGTGGTGAGTGATGTCTCCAGAGCCTATGCTATTTTGTTTTGTTGTTGAGGGGTGATATAATCTTAAACCTAGTGATATTCCAGTAGTGTGTAATTTTCCTGATGTGTTCCCGGAAGATATCCTGGAACTACCTCCTAATAGGGAGATTGATTTTACTATTGACTTAATTCCTGGGGCAGGACCTGTGTCCCGTACACCCTATCAAATGTCTTCTGTAGAGTTGGCTAAAGTGAAGAAACAAGTAAATGAGTTGTTAGACAAGGGGTTTATCCAACCGAGTGCTTCACCTTGGGGCGCTTCGGTATTGTTGGTGAAAAAAAAGGATGGCAGCATGCGGATGTGCATTGATTACCGGTAGTTGAATAAATTGACGGTTAAGAATAAATATCCCTTGCCACAAATTGATGATTTGTTGGATCAACTCCGAGGTGCCATGGTATTTTCCAAGATTGACTTGATGTCTGGATACCATCAGATAAGGGTAAAGTCGATAGATATCCAAAGACAGCGTTCTGAACTCAGTATGGACATTTTGAGTATATTGTAATGCCATTTGGGGTAACTAATGCTCCAGCTATCTTTATGGATTACATGAATCGAATTTTCTAGCCTTACTTGGATCAGTTTGTTGTGGTGTTTATTGATGACATTCTGGTATATACGAAGTCTATTGAGGAACATGGACAACACCTTCAAATTATTTTGCAGGTGCTACATGAGAAGAAATTGTATGCTAAGTTATCGAAGTGTCATTTCTGGGAAGCTAGTGTGTGATTTTTGGGACATGTGATTTCAGGTAACGGTGTATCTGTTGATCCCTCTAAGATTGAAGCGGTTATGGCTTGGGAGAGGCCTAGATCGGTGACTAAAATTAGAAGTTTCTTGGGATTGGCTAGTTATTATCGCCGTTTTATTGAAGGATTTTCTTGCATTGCGCTTCCTTTGACTCGATTGACGGGAAAATAGAATTCATTTGTATGGACGGAAAAGTGTGAACTAAGTTTCCATACTTTGAAATAATGCTTGACTTCAGCGCCAGTACTTGCACTACCTGATGTGACGAAAGAATTTGTGGTCTATTGTAACGTATCTAAGTTTAGTTTGGGATGTGCACTGATGCAAGATGATCGGGTAATTGCTTATGCTTCTAGACAATTGAGGCTGCACGAGCAGAATTATCCCACTCATGATCTGGAACTTGATGTTGTGGTATTTGCATTGAAGATCTGGCGGCATTACTTGTATGGATCTCGTTTTGTGGTGTTTAGTGACCACAAGAGTTTGAAGTATCTGTTTGATCAAAAGGAATTAAACATGAGACAAAGGAGATAGGTGGAATATCTAAAGGATTATGATTTTGATTTGAGGTACCACCCTGGTAAAGCGAATGTTGTGGCTGATGCCTTAAGCAGAAAAGTATTACATGTAGCTTTTTGATGGGCAAAGAACAAGAATTTTTGGAAGACCTTCATGATATGAATATTGGGGTTATTGTTCAGGCCCCAAATCAGATGGTAATTGGGATGTTAAAGATCTCCAATGAATTTTTGGAATCTTTAGCCGTGGCTCAAGAGGACGATGACGAGCTGTTGGAATTGCTTGACACTCAAGCAAGAGAAAAAGATATGGGATTAACCAGAGGCAATGATGGAATTTGGTGGTTAGTAACCGTGTTGTTGTACCTGCAGAAGGTGATTTCAGGAAAGTTGTGTTAGCTGAAGCATATAAAAGTTCCTTAAGTATCCATCCTGGTATCACTAAGATGTACCATGATTTGAAGAAAGAATTCTAGTGGCCAGGATTGAAGAAAGCAATAATTGAATATGTGCAATCTTGTGTGATATGTCAGAAGTGTAAGGTTGAACACAAGAGGCCTCCTGGTTTACTTCAACCTCCAGAGATTCCGATATGGAAATGGGAAAGCATTACCATGGATTTTGTATCCGGGTTACCTCATACCCGTTCTGGATGTAATGCAATCTGGGTAATTGTGGATAGGTTGACCAAGAGTGCTCACTTCTTGGCTATAAACATGAAATGGTCATTGGACCAGTTGGCTAGATTGTACATTACGGAAATTGTAAGGTTGCATGGTGTGCCTTCGAGTATTATTTCGGACCGTGATCCCCGATTCACTTCTAAATTTTGGGGAAGTCTGCAATAGGAGTTGGGTACTGAATTGAGATTGAGTTCAGCTTATCATCCTCAGACTGATGGCCAGTCTGAGCGGACTATACAGACCTTGGAGGACATGCTCAGAGCTTATATACTAGAGCAAGGTAGCTCATGGGAGAGGTATCTACCATTGGTGGAATTTGCTTATAACAACAACTATCATAGTAGCATTGGGATGGCTCCTTATAAGGCTTTGTATGGTAGGCGGTGCCGTACACCTTTACGTTGGAATGAAAATGGAGATGCGGTTCATTTAGGCCCAAAATTAATCCAGGAAATGAATAATCAGGTAGCATTGATTCGTGAGAAGATGAAGATTGCTCAGGATCGTCAGAAGAGTTACTATGACAATCATTATAGGCCACTTGAGTTTCAGGTGGGAGATTGGGTATTTCTAAGGGTTTCACCTACCAAAGGTGTAGGTCAGATACTGAAGAGTCATAAGCTTAATCCAAGATACATTGGGCCATACCAGATTTTGGAGAGGATTGATGATGTCACTTACTGATTGGATCTTCCCCAATCGTTGACCAACATTCATAATGTGTTTTATGTTGCTCAATTGAGGGCATATATTCCTTGTGATTCAATGATTATGCCTGAGGATTCCATTGAGATGAAAGAAAACTTGACTGTAGAGGTGACGCCTATTTGTATTGAAGAGTATCAGACCAAACGGTTAAGAAGCAAGGAAGTTTCCTTGGTAAAAGTGAGTAACTTATACGTGGGAGTTGGAGTCTGATATGAGGCAGTTGTATCCGGATCTTTTCCAATTAGGTACGTTGATTTCAGGGATAAAATCTCTTTTTAGGGGGAGTAGATGTAACATCCTTGATGTTTTAATATTAGAAGATAAATGGAAATAAATAAAAGTATTATTTAGGGTTGAAATTATAATAATATATGAGAAATTAAGTGGAAAATGGAATTTTAAGGAAAATGGCATCAGGACCCTGCCGCGTAGCGTGGATAGGATACGTAGCGTCAGGTAGGAATTAATGAGCTGACGCGTAGCGTCAGCATTGCGATCAGCTTAAAACAGAGATATGCAAAACAGTTCGAGCAGAACTCTTCTTCCTTTATTTTTTACTCCTCTGAGGCAATTCTGCTTGGATTTTGTTTGGCGATTCAATTCCTTACATCTTTGGGCATTAGGAGGCAAGGTAAGGCAATTGGGACCTTTAATCTCTAGTTTCTTCCCCTCCCTCTCTTGGATCCGAATTTGCATGTGGTAGATGGGACCTTGATTTTGTGTTTTATGGAATTAGGAAACTTAAATGGTGAGTTTGGAAGTGTGAGGAAGGAAGTGTACTAATTGGTTTGGTGTTTCGGTAACCGTAGGTGCCAAAATGAGCGTTGGTCGAACAAACGGCAAAGTGGGCATCGAATTTGGAAGAGGAGCAACAAGTCAAGTACCCGAAGGACGCAATCGACACCTCAAGCAGATTGTGGAAGCTTGGAATCGAGGTAAGTGGGGTGTTTGGGTCCTAATTAATTAGGATTCGAATACACGATAGCCTTGGAAGGCTTAGAAATATTTATAAAAATATTATGAATGACGTAGGATGATTAAATATAACTGTTATAATTTTTATGGGTATGTTGAATGTGGTTTAGTTGTTGTTTGATGAGAAAGTAACTAATTTAAATAAGTAGGAGTGAAAAAGTAAGGAAATGAATATATAAAATTTTATGAATAAGTACCATCTAATAGATTGTGAAGTTTAATGATGTTAGCAACGTGTGGCGTGATAATTAGTGATGTTGTTGCATATGATTTGATAAAAGTGTTGTGAATAAATAAGATGATGAGTATATAATTGTAGAACATGGCTTATGATGATCATGGGCTTGACAAGTAGGTCGCCTGAGAGATGATACATGTCAGCTTCTGACATTGTTAATATGTTGTATATTGATGATATGCCATGATGATGTGATGTACTATGTGATTATGTGGTGTGGGACGGCTGACGATATGTGTAGTCCCTCGTTTCTGGCTCCCGTGGTCTTTGTGCCCAGTTGAGCTACCCAGTGGTCAAGTAAGACCCAGTGGTTGAGGTGGAGAGTCAAGTAGGACTCGGTGAACCAAGTAGGGTTCACGGGGTGTCAAGTAGGACCCTTAGCTGAACTGACCCTTAGGTATCTGGATACTAGAGAGTCTAATACATGTGAGTCAGTTGTGAACTATATGGAGTAATGGTTCATGTATGATGATGAAATGTGACTTGATGATGTATGTTGATGTTTATAAATTGGATGACTTACGATAAACCATTTGTGTGATGGATTTAAGTGTAATTGTATATGACTTGAAGTTATGTAGAAAGATGAAAGGTTGAGATAAATGATATGTATATGCAATCATAAATGTGTAAAAGTGTAGGAAGATGGAAGTTAACTAGCAATACGAATTATAGGTATCGTTAAATTCATTATTCTGTCCTAGATTAATTATGATATGCCAAACACTCACCCTTGCTGTTGTTTCATTTTAGTGACCAGTGACAGGGATGATGCTAATGCCGCGGAGGTGCGCTAAGTAGAATATTAATGCCAAGGATGAATGCATGAATGTAATATACGTAATGTGAAATTATGCGTGTAATAGATAACCAATTATGTGTAATGAATTTGTTATGATTATGTGTAATGTGATGTGATAAATTATTGATAATGATGATGAATTATGGCACAGAGCCAATGATGTATGAATGTTGAATGCTATGGGCAGGTGTTGTATTGATGCATGATTGATAAGTGTGCTATGTGATTGATGTTGGTTGATGGATAGGATTAATTTAGCAAATCATGCATATAGTTGATTTTATGAATATAAGGAACTGGATAGGTGAATTGGGAATCCACGGATTTCGGAACCCCTGGAATGAATCAATAGGTTCCTTAGGATATTTAGAAGTTGTGTGTATTGGCCTTAGGCCATTTGGAACCCATTTAGGGTGTCTGGTGCAAGGGTTTTGCACCAAGATTGTTTAAACTACATTTCGTGCATAACTTGTGCATATGTTAGAATTTTTTCAAACAGACGGCGCCAACAGTTCTGGAATGGGGAAAACATGTGGCCGTTGAAGTTTCGTGGCAATCGAACCTAAAACGGGCTAACTAGGTAGGTTAGAAGTTGGCCGTTTGGCCTAAAATGTGTATCAGCCCCTGTTGCTGTTACTGTCATGCCCACGCTACGCGTGAGGCTGATGCGTAGCGTGAGGTGCGCAGGGCAGGGCTGACCCTGTTCCAGATTTTGATTTCCTTTGAGCTTAATTGAGTTTTAAAGTGTTGTGATGACATATAATTATTATTTTGAATTTGTTTAGTGAAAATAAATATTATTTTGAATTAAAGTACAATTAAATTAATAAATTGAGAGAAAAATTTATTGTGAAATTAATTAAACGGGTAGAAATAAATGTAAATTGACGTAGGATGTCACAATGACGACGACCATGTCTTGGGCCTAATTAGATATCATGAGAAAAGGACCAAAATGTATAAATTTTATCACTTATAGATTATTTTGAGATTTATATTTGGATAATGATATATTGTTATATATCGCTCATTATTTTATATTAAATATTTATATTTATATTTAATATAAATCAAAAATATTTCCTATAGGGTCACACACATAAAATAAACCTACCAAAGGATAGTTTCTATTTTAGTTATTGGGTCTAACTCATTTAAAATGAGTAAAGAGCTTATTCATCAAAAGTGCTAATTAGGTCATACCTAAGCTTTTAAATACAACATGAGATACTCATCTACCGCACTCTTGTGTTCGTAAATGTTGCGGAGATCGTGCTCTAACAAATTAACATTCAGAAGTGCAGATTCTAGTTGGAATGCTTGTGTTGACTCCTTAAGGGTGATGCTACTACTACTTTGAGATCTTTTTGTTCTACGCTACAAGAGGTAGTTCTTTAATGTATTTTTTATCTGTTATTGCTTTGAAACACGTAGTTTGCAAGACCAATGAAAATTCTTATTTCTGCTACCTATCCACTAGGAATTCCCAAACACTCTATCTTATGGTTCATTTAGTGATGTCATCAATGTGAAACCAATCATCACCTTTACTATCATGTTGTTCTTCTATAGTGCTGCAACGAATCTGTGTTTGCATTACCTATGTCAAGTCGATGATGCCACTAAATAAACCATGGTGCAAAGGGAGGTGAGTGAGAGAGGAAGAAAAAGAAAGAGAACAATACAAAGAGAGATGACAAGAAGAAAAAGAAGAGTAATGGAAAGGGGATAGAAGAAGAAATGGAAGATGAATAAGGCTTAAGTGATATTTTTAACAAAAAAATTAAATAAATACATGTGTCAATATTTAATCAATGAAAAGTTAACAGTACGACTTAATCCTAACAAAAAAAGTATTTCAAGGGATAAATCCTAAATAAAAATTCTTAGATGTTTGATCCTAATATTAAATTTTTTTAGGGGCTAATTTTATATTTAAGTAAAAAAAACTACATATGTAGGTATTGAGGTGGCTCACCATTAGCTACCTCAACACTTAACTTATGAAAAGTTAACGACAAAGCTTAATTCTAACAAAAACAAAAAAAATATTTCAAGGGCTAAACCTAAAAAAATCTTAGAGGGTTAACCCTAATTTTAAACTTTTTTAGATGTTATTATTATATATAATACTCCATCTGTTTTGATGGAACTTATGTTATATTTCAAAAGTTTTAAATAGAGTTTATCTTATTTTTATTAAACGAGAGTAAGAAGATTATTTTATAATTATAAAACTGATTTATAATTTAATAAATAAGTTTTGACCTAGTCAATTTTATTCTTAGATTTGGTCAAAACTTATCTTTAAGATGGTTAGACCTTAACTTTAAGTAACTAACTCATACTTGTATTTAATCGATTATTTTCTCACTCTCTCTAAAAGTAGATACATATTTTTAAGACTTGAGTTAAATAAGACTGTTTTGTTTCTACTAGTTCTTATCTGTTTAACCTAGAAGAGACTGTTAAATCCTAGGTCTATGACATTCTTCAGATTGAGGTGCAATGATTAACAGCTAGTAATGTGTTTCATAAAAGGAACAAAAGGCAAGGTTAGGAGTTTGATTTTCTAATCATCAAAATGTTACCCCAAGGGATAACCATAGTGATTTCTGACCAAAACCAGTTTGTGCGGCAGTAACTCACACGACATGGTGGTTTACGGTTATAGGGCCCAACGATGAAGGTTCTGCCTACCTTACCAGTAGTAACAAGAGCATGGAAAAATAAATCATATTTGTCTGGGGTTTGTTGCCTATTAAGGATTTTACAAACTTCATAGAAAAGAAGGATAATCCTAAGTCTTTAACATAGACCTTAGAGATGTCTGAGCTTACAAGATTGAACTAATTGTTTAAGATATGAAATGAAGTAAATCTCTTAAAACTATTTTACAAGGAATGAATTAATGAATCTTGTATAATTTACAGAATGATTGATGGGGTCTTTTGCATTGTTGAGTGATCTTTCTTTTATAAGCTTTCTTTGAAATAGACATTGAGAGATAGTCAAACTATAGTTTAACACCTGTTCAGTGTTGTTGGAGTCTTTTGAGAAGAATATTTAAACTCTGTTAACATATGAGCTTCTTGGTTGTCTAACTTTCCAATATAGGATGAACGTTCCTTTGTCCAGGTAGTCATTGAAACTATTCTGATTATAAATTGATATGCAAGCATAGGCTTTGACTTGTGGTTTGTATTTACGATCTTCAAGTATGTCATCTAAGTTGAATCTGGTTTGCTAAGTTCTATGAGCCTTTAGGAGCCTACTTGAGATACTGGGTGTTTGAGTACTTTTGAACCTTTAGACGGTTATTTCAAGAATCTTGTATTTTTGCTTGTGACTTATATTTTTCTACAAATAAGCCTTAGATAATCTTGAAACATAGGTACACTAAATAATGTAATGTTTTCATCATAATAAAAATATATCAGGGGTCCTAATAAGCTAATATGTTCTTTCAGGTTTTAACAGACACTCCACAGTGTCTCTCAATTGAAGCATAAACCCTAAATCGAGTTTGTCTAAAGCCTCCTATCAGGGTTGAAGGCTTTCTTAATAATAAGAACTTGCATTTTGTGGTGAGTCAAAATTCTAAAGGCCATTAAAGCTAAGATCCTATCCATGATGTTGACCATAACAATAATGAGTCTACTAGGTGTGGGACACCATGAATAAATCACACTCTAGTTGAGGTTTTCATGATAGATAGAAAGGATGTACGTCCAAAATGACATCGTTAATAACCTCTCCTAATCTTAAGCTCATTTGGGCCTAGGTATAGGGCCGCACTTGAAAGTATGTGGAATTATGAGTGTTGTGTGTGTAAGGGTAAATAAATGTCACGTACCCTAGGTTTGATATAATTATGCAGAAATAAATGAAAACAAACTAGAAAATAATTACATAAAAAAACACATAAGACAATGAAGGTTAAATAATCAAGGGCTACTTTAAAAAAGATGTAACACCCTTGGTTAACTAGGACAATCCCTTCTATTAGATTGTTCTATTTAACTAAGAGGTTACTATTTTATGAAAAATGTGGAAGTACAAAAACTTTTGTTTGTAAAACCAATAATAAATTGTAACGACCCTAGAAAATAAAACTGAAGTGCAATAAATAAATAACCAAAACCAAAGTAACAACATCATTCGAGGTGGATAATATATACATCATCATAAGTGCAAGTCCTACTAGGTCCATCCTACTAGACAACGGGGGTGTGTAGGCTCCCTGATTATATACAATCAAACCAAAACATAACATAAACTCCCAAGTCTCTAGTCCTCGTCACTCAAAGGAGAATCCAGGTGATCAGGTTTGAACATGGGTGGTGACTGAGAAGAAAGTGCAACGCCTGGTAATGGGCCCGAGCTAGAAGAGGGGTGACTAGGTGTGGGGTAAAAAAGTTGTCTATATCTCTCATTATATGCGTCAAATGCCTCTCTCATCAGATTCCTAGCTGCAAGGGACATCTCAAGTAGCTGCTCAACCCCTCCAAACATATAGGTCCTGAACACGTGTTTGAGAAACCTGCGGGACTGATCCCACTGTCGTCTGGCAACTGATAAATTAATTTTAATACACTTCTTATAGTTTTACATTTGGGGTTTATTATATAATTACTATGTTTAATAATAGTATTTTAATTAAGTTTTATGTTGTTTAGTTAAAGTGAAGTATTATGTATATATGTTTCAATTTTTGCTTTTTGTATGTATCTTGAGTATCTTGCCTTGTTTTGGCCATAACTTGGGTTTTTGTGATCCAAATGGGCTAATCTTGGAGCCCATGGAAATCTAAGACAGAGGCCTACATCATGATGATCAGATTTGGTTATTTTACATCTGAAAAAAAATGAAGAAATGGAGCTTGAATCAATCAGCCCTCATGTGTCCCACTAGCATTGACATCGTTCACCAAAATACACATATCTGGAGCTGTAAATGTCCAAATAACCTTATTCTTGCGCCAAATTCTCAATACAACAGAGATCTACAAGTTTCATGTTGAAGGTTTTGCAAAATGCAGCCATCTAGAGGGTCATATTTGACTCGCAAGGTGGATAAGATAAAGAGAAGAATGAATTTCAACACCTACCATTATCTTCTTTTGAATTATTGTAATTTCAAGCCCACCAATGTTGAAAAAATGTATTAATGATCAGAAAATGAATGTATAGTATCATGATATCTTGCCTATAAATAGATGCTTAAAGTTGTAAGGATGATACACAAGAGATACATAAGAAATACATGCTTTAGTTTTCATTACATTTCTATATCTTTGCTTTAGTTTCTTAAGTTTTAGTTCTTTCTCTTGCTTTATTTCTTTGTTCTATATTCCATCCCTCAAGTTATGGTTTTCATTTCCCTTCCTCAATATCAAGTAAGTTAATTTTATTATTTGTTATTTACTTTTATAATCAAAGTTATAGTTAATTTAATATTAGCTTTCATTGTTAAAAATTATCATGGAAGCTTAATCTTTTAAAATCAACTCAAGGAATTTAATTTTTCTTTATGTTAACTTTGAGTTCTTGCTCTTAATATTTTGATTGAAGATAACTACTTTTCTTTGTTTCACAAACACTTATGATGGTAGATTATTTAAGTGTATAGCTGATTGGTATATAATTAAACAATCTATAATCTAACTGATATTGGTTGGTTAATCAATAATCAATTTGAGAACAAAGATTAAGTCACTAAATAAGAGATTTCTATTTAGTTTCTTAACTCAATCAAACTATGGTTTTAAAGTTATTTTAGTAATTAATATGAATATATCGATTGATTATTCTTATTAGTTCATTAATTTGATTCTAGAAGATTTTCTAGAATATAATCATTTAGGGATTCCAAATGATTCAAGATTGAGAAATTAATTATATTTAATCATATTTGTAATCAATGATTGGTTAAGTAAAGATTTATTAATTCCTTGAGTTGGTTGTTTCTAAATTTGATTATTCTTACTCATAAATTTACTTTTTGCACTATTATATAATTACTTAATTTTCCTTTCAATCTCAACACAAACCCCCCTTTGTTATAACTAAATTGAGTGTACCTAATTGAACTAAGGTCCTCGAGAGATGACTAAGGTTGTTCACCTTATACTATATTAATTTAACTTTTTATTTAACCCGACAATGACAGCATGTCAAATTTGACTCCGTTGCCGGGGACCTTTGGTCCTAATTATTTGCATTCAATTACCTAATATGTTTTACATTTTTTTGTAGGTGTATTGAAGATTAGGTTTGGTTGAATGTGAGCATATAAAAAAATATTTAAAAAAATTCTACTTTATTATATTATTATTTATTTTCTAGTAATCTCATTTTTGACCATTGAAAAAAGTATAAATATAAAAAAAATCTTTAAATTTTTAAATATATGTTCTAAGCATTTCATAATTAAAATGATAACTTTTTCCTTTTATTACATAGTTGTAGTATTTTGTTACAATATGTGTATATGTATTGTGCATGACTAGATCTAATCCCGAACCACTATATTCTTTTGATCCTGAAATAGATAGAACATTTCATCAATTAGTTAGATCATCTAAGAAACTATTAGAGAATAATAATAATAATAATAATATTCTAGCTAATAGCATAAGTAGTGAAACTAAACCTTCAACCTCTGAGTATTTGCATAACATGGCTGAAAAGACATTAAAAGAACTAGCTATACCAGATGTCACTAATTAAACATCATGCATCTTATATCCCGAGGAAGATGTTCATTTTATGCTTAAAACTGGTTTAGTTCATTTGTTACCAAAGTTTCATGGTCGTGCAGGTAAAGATCCTCATAAATACTTAAAAGCATTTCATATCCTTTGCTCTACCCTGAAACCTGAAGGGGTTTAAGAAGAACATGTAAAACTTAAACCTTTTCCTTTCTCCCTAGCAAATATCGCTAAGGATTGGTTATTTTACCTTCCTCCTAGCTCCATTACAAGTTAAGATGACCTAAAGAAAATGTTTCTTGAAAAATTTTTTCCCGCTTCAAGAACTTCCTAAATTAGAAAAGAAATATGTGGCATCCGGCAACATGACTAGGAAAATCTTTATGAATACTGGGAAAGATTTAAAAGATTATGTGCTAGTTGTCCCCATCACCAAATTACGGACTAACTTCTCATACAATATTTCTATGAAGGTCTTAATCCAATGGATAGAACTTTGATTGATGCAGCTAGTGGTGGTGCTTTGCAAAATAAAACTACAAATGCAGCAAAAACTTTAATTGAGAACATGGCTACTAATGCTCAACAACATGCCACTGGAAATAATTCTATAGTAATTAGAGAAGTCCAAGAAATTGAAACTACTAATGATGGAGATAAAAAATGGGAAAGTAAATTTGCTGAACTAGCAACACTTATGAAAAATATTATTGTGTCTCAAAAACAACAACCTGCATCCCCTGCTAAGGTATGTTCTATTTGTACTTCATTAGATACATTGCAGGAAGCTAAAATTCGTGATGAAAATCCTCATGTATATGCTGCCAACTTATACAATAACAGACTACCACAACAACAACATAATAATTATGATCTTTCTTCTAATAGATATAATCCTGTTGGAGGAATCACCCTAATTCAAGATGGGGTAATTCATCACAACAACCTCATGAACCTTTTCAGGCAAATACTGGACCAAGCAGACCTTATCAACCTCCTCATATTCAACAACAAGCTACACAAATAGCTGCACCTTCCACTAAGAAATCAAATTTAGAGGAATTGATAAAGCAAATGTCAGTAGATAATTTAAACTTCCAAAAAAGAACTGAGGCTACAATTCAAACTCTTGAAAATCAGATTGGTCAATTGGCTACATCTTTAAACCATTTACAGTCTCAAGGTTCAGATAAGTTGCCCGCTCAAACAATTGTTAATCCTAAAAATATAAGTGCAATTACTTTAAGATCTGGTAAAGCTATCCATGGACCAGAAAAACAATAACAAACTGAAAATACTATTGTCATAGAAAAATATGCAGAAGAAGTTTTAGATAGTTCAAGTAATAATAGTAATGATATATCTCTTACAAATCCTCTTTCTGTAGCTGGTCCTGATAAACAACATATCCCTCTTCCATTTCCACAAAGACAAAAATCTATACAAAATAAGAAAATGGATGAGGAGATCTTGGAAACATTTAGAAAAGTAGAGGTAAATATTCCTTTATTAGAAGCCATCAAGTAAATCCTAAGATATGCCAAATTCCTTAAAAAACTATGCACTAATAAAAGAAGACTAAAAGACAATGAAAGGATTAACATAAGTAGAAATGTGTCTGCATTAATTGAGAAACCTTTGTCACATATACTAGAAAAATGTAAAGACCCTAGGACGTTTACCATTCCATGCATAATAGGCAATAACAAATTTGAAAATGCCATGCTAGACTTAGGTGCATCTATTAATGTTATGCCTATGACTATATTTACTTCACTTTCCCTTGGACTTTTGCAAACTACAGCAGTGGTTATACAATTAGCAAATCGAAGCTCTGCACATCCTGCAAGAATTATTGAAGATGTCCTTGTTAAAGTTAATGATTTAATTTTTCCTGCAGATTTTTATGATCTAGATATGGAAAATGAGACTTCCACCAATAAAGCTCCAATAATTTTAGGTAGACCATTCTTAAAAATAGCTAGAATAAAGATAGATGTGCATGCAGGAACACTTTCTATGGAATTTGGAGATAGTGTGGTTAGATTCAACATTTTAGATGCTCTGAAGCATCCTACTGATGATCATTCTATTTTTCAAATTGACTTAATAACTAATTTAGTTGATGATAATATTATTAAGTTGTTTGATGATGTTGATTTTCCCGTATTGTCTGATTTTTGTGATTCATGCATGGATTCTCATCAATGCAATGTGTGTGCTGAAATTGAGAAATATCTGCTTAATGGTAATAATGATCCACACTCCCTTAAAACAGAAAATATAGTTCCAGATGTTGTTTCAAAAGAATCAAAGGGTAATAATTTGATTAAAGTAGTTACAAATACATCTGATTATGTTGAAGTATAAGTTGCTGAGACAAATTTAACCAAATTGATTCCTTCAATAATGCAGCCCCTATGTTAGAGTTAAAACCTCTTCCTGAACATTTAAGGTATGCATATTTAGAGGAAGATAAGAATCTTCCAGTGATTATTTCTAACAAATTAAATGTTGATCAAGAAACAAGGTTGTTGCAGATTATTAGAAAGCATAAGAAAGCAATTGGTTGGACTTTGGTAGATATCCCAGGTATTAGCCCTTCCATGTGTATGCATAGAATTCTATTAGAGGAAGAAGTTAAACTAGTAAGGCAACCATAAAGAAGACTTAATCCCCATATCCTTGATGTAGTTAAAAAAAAGGTAACAAAATTACTACAAGCTGGCATCATTTACCCTATATCAGATAGCACTTGGGTCAGCCCTGTACCAGTGGTTCCCGAAAAGTCTGGAATCACACTGGTTAAAAATGAAAATGATGAACTAATTCCTACCAGAATCCAAAATAGTTGGCGAGTATGCATTGATTACAGGAAACTTAACAAAGCAACCCGAAAGGATCACTTTCCTTTACCTTTTATTGATCAAATGTTGGAACAACTAGCAGGTAAGTCACATTACTGCTTTCTAGATGGATTTTTAGGTTACTTCCAAATTTATATTGCACCAAAAGATTAAGAAAAAACAACATTTAAATGTCCTTTTGGCACTTTTGCTTATAAGAGGATGCCTTTTGGCTTATGCAATGCCCCTAGTACCTTTCAACGATGCATGATTAGTATTTTTGCTGATTTTCTTGAAAATTGCATGGAAGTATTTATGGATGATTTCACAGTATATAGTTCATCATTTGATGCTTGCTTAAATAGTCTAGATAAATTATTACATAGATGCATTAGAACTAACCTTGTTCTTAATTATTTCATTGTGTTTGATGCTATGAACTTGAAATGTGTTTGTTAACATGCCTTGTTGGTTTCCATGCATGGATTAATGTGAGAATGATATTGTGGCTATTGAGATGTCAAGTATATGAATGATATGCCTTGAGGGGCTTTGTAAATTATTATATCTTATTGATTGAAAATGTCAAATTAAAATATATCCCTATGTGAGAGGGTGAGATATCCTTGCAAGGTTGATTGGAATATGCATTATTTTGCAGGGTTGTCATGGGATGAGTTTGGGTTTTTGAATTAAGGCTCTTGAAGAAGGTAAATAGTGGTAATGGAATGCCTTGGCCGGCAGCATTTGTTAAATGTGATGTATAAAGTGGATGTATTGCTTAGCATACGAATAAATGATTATGTTAATATATATTAATGATGATGATATTTGAATTGATACCATTTGGTGATGAGTGTCTCATGTAGAGACTACTTACAATTGATGATGTATGATTATCTTCTATGTGCTTAATCGGTTGTGTGCTTGAGCCTTTTCTCATATCTACATATATGGGATTAGGCATATGCCCTGTATACACATTTTTCTTCCGTTGTAAACTCTAATATTTTGTATACACTTATGGGCGTCTTACATGCGATCCAGTTATAGATTATTTAATCTCACCCTTTGGTTTTCTGGGGTTCGGGTCTTGATGTAGTCGTGGTGGTGTTTTGAAATTATCTCGAACCTGAAAAATTTACTCGCATTTTTATTAATCATTTATCTTGATTACATCGGGATTCGGGTCCAAAAAATCGGGGTGTGACACATGAAGTTAACATAGATTCACACTAGAAGGGGGTTTAATAGAGTAATTAAAACTTAGGTAAATACTTTTCACTAAGACAGCTTATCAGACACTTGTTTGAGTTTTTCTCAAAGACTTAGTTGAAAAACAAAATAGTTTAGCAAATAGTTCAAACACGTGTCTTAATTTTCACAAACTTTAAAATAAATGATAAAGAAGATAACAAAGGTGATAAAATAGTAAAGAGAGATAGCACACAAGCATATTGTCTTGACCGGGATTGCGGCGGGAGGCCGAGCGTAAAAAGAAAATTTAGTTTCCCGAGTTCCCTCTGGAAACCGTGGAGTCGCCACCAATGTTTTTAAGGTAAAACATCGAAAAAACCCTAACGTGAAGGTACTGGTCCTAAATTGAGATTTTAAGTTCGAGAGTCTAATTATAGGTGGGGAAGGTATTAGCACCCTACACTGTCCGCTTTAAACGGTTACCCTAAATTGTTTAAATTATGAATAATCCTAATAAATTTATAATCTTAACCTCTAGAGATGCCCTATGGATTTATTGTTGATTCAATAATTGGGTTTATAATTTTGATGATTAACAGGACGTCTCGTCCAAATTAATCGGGTCGTCATTAAAATGCTATGATTTTACTATTATTTTTAATTAATAGATATGTTTATTTTAAATTTGGGCTCGACAGGAATGACTCACACTCCTACGTATTCCCCAAGCGTTAGAGGAAATTAAGGTTGTGTAGTTCTTTCATTATTTTGAAAAAAAATGTGAAGTGGGTTAAAATGTAAGATTTAAAAATATTAGTCAACAGGACGTCTCGTCCAAATTGATCTCAAATATTTTATATTTAGAAAGAAAAAAGGAACCTTAGGTTTATTTATTTTATTAATTTTAGAGAAAACTTAACGGTCTAAATTAATGCTAAAATAAAGAAATTTATATTATTTTAAATCCAATATCAATAGGACATCTCGTCCAAATTAATCTCTAGTGTAAATATTTTTGTTACATGTTGACATCATCAAAATACTTTATGGTCTAAATTAGTTTTTTTGAAATATTTAAAACATAGATTAACAGGAGGTCTCGTCCAAATTAATCCCTAACATAAAGATTTTAATTTTGTTTCATGTCAACATTACTAAAAATATTTTTATGGCCTAAATTAAAAAATCAAAACATAGATTACAAGGATGTCCCGTCCAAATTAATCCTTAACATAAAGATTTTAATTTTTGTTACCTATTGGCATTACTAAAATACTTTATGATCTAGAGATTAAAACTTAGGTTAACAAGTCGTCTTGTCCAAATTAATCCTAACATAAAGATTTTAATTTTAATTACATACCAATATTGATTTTACTTTCTATTTTTACAAATGTAATACTCTAACTTGTTTAATAACAAATATTAAAAAATATTCTATGTTACTGATTATTGAATCTTCCTAAGTGGGAAAAGATTTCATTCATCTAATCATGCATACTGAATTGTAACAATTTACTAAAAAAACAAGAATTAAAACAATCACAACAACAACAAAAATATATATAAAACTTTTAAAAACTTATCTCGTACTTAAACTCTGTCTTTTTTTCTTCTCTGCGTGTTCCCTTCTGTATACTGAATTTTTTGTCTGTTTTTTCGTTGAATTCATGCGCGAACGCTTTTGTCTTATTTGCTAATTCCTCAATTCCCGCCTTCCTCTGTGCCTCGCGTGAAGCTTATATATATATATATATATATATATATATATATATATATATATATATTAATAAACTTGTTTTTTTCTTCTACTTGGCGTTACCTATGTGTATATATATATAATAATAATTTCTCTTTTCCTTTATCTATATCCTATTATATATATATATATATATATATATATATATATATATATATATATATATATAAAATCACGAGCCTCTGATCCTTTTCTCGCATGATTTTATACAAAACATATATATATATATATATATATAATATAAACTTTATCTTATCTTTTAAAATCCTCTCATCATTTTTCTTTAACCTCTTATCATAAAATCTAATCACTTTTATTTAAATTTTAAACTTTCCCTTCTATTTGAACTTTAAAATTTATCTAAGATTAGATTCCAGTTTTTTTAAAATATTTAAAATTTATAGTTCTGATAAGGATTTAAAAATTATAAAGATCAAAACTCAGATCAACAATTTGAAATTCAAACAAGCTCACAGGTTCTCTCTTTTTCTTAAATCAAATCTTGAGTTGATCATTATTTTTATGTTTTATTTTTTATTTTATTTTAAACAATTAAATAGGCACGGACAAAATTGGATAGTAATAGCTTGCCCCTCTTTACTTTTCCCTTACTGTATTGCAGTAAGGGATATGGAAAGACTAAACAAACCAATTTTGTCGAAGGCGTCAACTTTGAAGACATGAAAATTTAGAGGATGCCATGTTTGGTGACAAGGAAATTTAAAGGGTGCCCTTTTTGGCGACAGAAAATTAAATGGTGCCCATTTTAGCGACAGGAAATTGAAATGATGCCTTTTTCGACGACAGGAAATTTAAAAGATGCTCTTTTCGGTGACAAGAAATTAAAACATTGCCTTTTTCGGTGACAAGAAATTAAAATGGTGCCCTTTTCGGCGAAAGGAAATTAAAATGGTGCCCTTTTCGATGACAAGAAATTAAAATGGTGCCCTTTTAAGCGATAGGAAATTTAAATGGTCCCATTTTCGGCAACAGGAAATTTAAAAGACGCCATCTTTTAACGACTTGAACAAGAAATTTAAAAGACGTCATCCTTCGGGCAACATGAACAAGGAAAATTAAAAGACGTCATCCTTCAACGACATGAACAAGGAGAATTAAAAAGACGTCGTCCTTTAGCGACATGAACAATAAATTTAAAAGTCGCCATCTTTCGGCAACATGAACAAGAAATTTAAAAGATGTCATCCATCGACAACATGAACAAGGAAAATTAAAAGATGCCATCCTTTGGCGACATGAACAAGAAATTTAAAAGACGTCATCCTTCGGCGACATAAACAAGGAAAATTAAAAGACGTAGTTCTTCGATGACATGAACAAGGAAAATTAAAAGACGCCATCCATTGGCGACATGAACAAGAAATTTAAAAGACACCATCCTTCAGCGATGTGAACAAGGAAAATTAAAAGACGTCATCCTTCAGCGACATGAACATGGAAAATTAAAATATGCCATCCTTTGGCAACATGAACAAGGAAAATTAGAAGATGTCATCCTTCGACGACATGAATAATAAATTTAAAAGATGGCATCCTTCGGCGACAGAAACAAGGAAAATTAAAAGATGCCATCCTTCGGTGACATGAACAAGGAAATTTAAAAAGGACACCATCCTTCGGTGACATGAACAAGAAAAATTAAAAGACGCCATCCTTCGGGGATATGAACAAGAAATTTAAAAGATGCCATCTTTTAGCGACATAAACAAGGAAAATTAAAAGACGCCATCCTTCGGCGACATGAACAAGGAAAACTAAAAGACGCCATCTTTCGGTGACATGAACATGAAATTTAAAAGCTGCCATCCTTCGGTAAATGAACAAGAAAATTAAAAGACGTCATCCTTCGACGACATGAACAAGAAATTTAAAAGACGTCATCCTTCGGCAACATTAAAAGATGCCATCCTTCGGTGACATGAACAAAGAAATTTAAAAAGGACGCCATCCTTCGACGACATGAACAAGGAAATTTAAAAAGGATGCCATGCTTCGGCGACATGAACAAGGAAACTTAAAAGACGTCATCCTCCAATGACATTAACAAGAAAATTTAAAAGACGCCATCCTTCGGTGACATAGACAAAAAAATTCAAAAGATGTCATCCTTCAACGACATGGGCAAGAAAATTTGAAAGACGCCATCGTTCGGCAACATGAATAAGGAAATGGGAAATTATAAAGTGCCAGCTTTGGTAATGAGGACACAACATGGGAGGATCCACACACTATTTTGGACAAAGGCTTAGAGGCATAAAAAGGTCCCTTAATAAGGGCCAAGTCCAAAAAGGGCAAAGAGGCCATCCAAAAAGTCCTAGCTTGCTTCATTACTTTATTTGGTGGGCCTAACCCCAATGAAGACACCTTGAAGATCTATATGTGCTCATCATGTAATATAGTCCATAATTAGATTTTCTAGTGTTTTGGGGTTTATTTGGACCTTACTAGGTCATTTGGCCACTTTTGAGCCATGTACTTTTCATTTGGGCCATGTATTAGGCCTTTTCCTTTCAATTTGCTCTAAGTGGGCCTAGGATCCATGTTAGAAGCCCACTTAACCCCCCTTGGCCAAAACTTCATGAAGCTATATAAGGGTGTTCTCTCCTTGAAAATGGACAACATGAATATTAGAGTTTTTGCATACACTTTGTGTAATTTGAGAGAGTGAGTCTTCTCTTTTTCTCTTGGCTAAAGAAAGCTTTAGCAAGCTCTTATCCAAGGGGCATTCTCCCTCTTGGTGGTGAGTTGGGAATTATCTTCCCTAGGGAAGTGGCTTCCCACATGCACTTTCCACTTTCAAGTTCCATTCTTCTCCACATTTCACCTTTCCCTTTCATCTTCACCTTTCCTTTTTCTTTAAATTCCAAGTGTTTAGATTCTTTTTCCTTTGAGTCATTTTCAGCCAAGCAAGAAGAATTCCATGATCAAGGCTCTTGAATGCTAAGGAAGGAGAAGAAGGACCAAGATCCACCTCTAAGGAAGGTCTCCTATAAGCCTATCCTACATCAATTGGTATCTTTGAGCTTGGAGGTTCTTCTTCCTAATTCCTTCTTTTAGTTTCGGTTTCCATTGTTTCTTCTTGGCTGGTTTTGTTTTTTGTTTCATGTTGATGCCATGTTATGTGATGAATAAGTCAAAAAAATATATTAAAGTTTAATACATTTTAGTCATCTTTCTTCTATTTTCTCAAGTTTTTGCATCTTGTTTTTGTGTAGTTTATTTTTGTTGTGTCATATGCAATATGTTAGGATTAAAATTCTGAGTTTATGCACCATTGTTGTTTCAGTTTTGTCTTCAAGGATAGGGAATGCCAAGTTTGTTAATTGTTAGAGCTACTTAGGGTTTATTTGGTGCATGTGGAACCTTTTCTTGTTTCTAGGTTGTTTCAAAATTCTACATTAAAGGTGCTAAAACCGTGTTGTAGAGTTACATTTTCCATCATTTGTAACTCTAGAAAGGTTTCATTCTTTGATTTGGAAGACCTCACTTTAAGGTTCTCCAAAATTGTGCTCAACTTTTAGGGTGTATAGATTTCAATTCTTAGTTTCTTCTAGGTTCTTTTTAGTTTTCAATTTCAAGCACCATTGAGGTCATAAATGTGTTTTGGTCTACATATTTAAAACGCATAAATTTTTTTTGTCTAAACCTAATTTCCTTCCATAAGTAAATTTAGGAAAAGATTGCATGGATGCTTAAGCAAAAAGGGTAAAATTGAAGTTGTAACTAGCTTTAGGGTGTTTCAGTTTTGCATTGGTGTTAAAGTGCTACACAATATTAACTAAATACTAGAGGCAAAAAGAAAAAAAATAGAAAGAGAAAAGAACAAGAAAAAGAAAGACCATTACAAAAGTCAAAAAATCAAAAAGGGTATCAAAATAAAAAGTTCAAAACAAGACCTCTTTTAGCAAATTTTAAAAAGTGTAAGAACTAAACCATCTTGTTACTTGAAACACCAAGACCTAAAAACATAATTGCTATTTGATCCTTCTTACATAATTCAATTGAACCTTGTTTGCTTAGCTTGCAATTCTAGGGTTTCTAGGTTTTTCCCTTAGCTTGCTTTTATTTCTTGCATTTAGTTTATTGTGTGTCAAGTTTTGTCTTTCTAGTCCATTTTCGAAATTGTGTTGTCCTTAGCTTTCTTCATTTTAGCTTTTGTTGCTTTGAGTCTTGTCATATAAAAAATCCAAAAATAATTCCTTTGAATTGCCTTTTAAATTTTGAGCATTTTTAGTTTGTCTTCCTTTGACTCTCTAAGTTTTGTCTCTTGAGTTTTCTTGTCCTTCAACTTTGAAGATAAACCTTTCTCAATATCTTGGGGGTAGTCTATTGAATGCACTTGAAGGTAAGAGTGTAAATTGCTTTGGTGATCTTGAAACCAAAGGGAAGGAAAAGGCTTGAGAGGAAACACTTTGAGAGAAACACTTAGTGAACCATTGTCTTTTCTTTAATTGAATTGCTTAACAATTTTTGTTTGAGTTTTCATTTGCTAGGAGCTGTGGAGAATTTCATATCAAGGTGAAGAAGTTTTGAAGAATTGTAAAAGGAAGCAAAGCCTTGTACTCATTAGCAAATATTAGGAAAAATTTGAATTTTTATGGTTTGTAGTAGGAAGTTTTTGTCCTTGTATTTGTGGACACTTTGGACTTTGGACTTGGACTCTTTAATTGCCTTTAAAATTTCGTTTAGGGTAGAGCATGTGCATTTGTTTTCTTTAACTAATTGTTGTTAGTTAGTTCAATTAGTTAATTAGTTACAACTAAAAGTAGTTAGGTTGTTAGTGGTCTTAACTAAAAGTTGTTAGGTAGTTAGTTATCTTAACTAAGTTTGTTGTTAGTTAATTTTGGTTAGAACAAACTCTTAGTTAGTTGTAACTGTGTTTGAATATGTGTTTCAGGTTATATGATTATGATAATGACAAAGCAATTGTGGAATCATGACAAAGAATATAAGATTCATGAAGTATTGTTACAAAGGATGAAAACAGAGAAGAATCAATAAGCCAAGCATTAGTACGTATGCTAATCGATTAGAAGGTCCTATCTACTCGACTATAGAGCTTCTGTCCAACACCTAATTGATTACATCATCAAGCCTAATCGATTATTGAGGTTCTGTTTGTCATCAAATCGATTGCACCAAGTCATCTAATCGATTATGAAGCTTCTGTTTGTTACATAATCGACTACAACAAGAAGGCCAATCGATTACCAACTGAGAAAAAGGATGAAATGCATCAGGTACAAGGCCTAATCGAGTACAGAGTATTACCAATCAATTACCTAAGTTGTGTGAAGTCCCTAATCGATTGCAAACAAGCCACAATCTATTACCAAGTCTTTGTTTGCTCCAAAATCAATTGCAATCCAAGTCACAATTGATTACCATGCCGTGTAACTAGATTAGATGCATCAGGTATAACTCACAATCAATTACAAGGTATACACAATCGATTAGCCAGGGTCTGTCTACAAGCTAATCGATTACATGGAAAAGCTCAATCGATTACGAGATGAATTACACTGAAGAATTCAAAGTGTAATCGATTACAGCTTGAGTCCTAATCGATTACACTAGTGCTTAACAGTAAGAAAAGTCATTTTCAGTGTAGAACCAGCTCAGCTATCCACCATAATGTAAACACCCATGTTGTGCAACGGCTCTAAAGACTCTAGGGCACTTCTCTAAAGCTTATAAATAGAAAACTCACTCAAGCTACTCAAGGCAATTAAGAGAATCAAATCCATCTAAGGGAAGTCAATTCTTGAGTCTTGTGAGTTCTATTTCTTGTTTAGTTTCAATTTCTGAAACTTAGAGCTTATATTTGAAAATTCTCTCTTGTTGAGAGTTATCATTCATAGAGCTTTTCATTTGCTTATCTACTCTTTTGGGAGAGTTAATTGCTTGTAAACACAAACACCAAACACCAAATTTTCACTCTAGGGTGAGTGGTCACAAAGGTTGGGATTCAACCTTTGGGTATTGTGAGTTTGAGAGATTGGGTGGGTTACTCTTGTGCTAGTGAGGATTGAGTTCTTGAGTGTGGGACACTAAGAAGCTGCAATTGCTCATAGCTTGTATCTCTAAACTTCAATAGTGGAAATCCTTCAAGTGGGTTGCTTGAAGGCGAGACATACACCGGGTTGGTGGAACTCGTTAAATTGGTTTGCAAGCTTCTCTTCCCTACTCTCTTGTATTTACTTATTACATTTGGTTGGTATATTGATTTGGTTGCGATAATATTACTTGAACTTGAATAATTTGGCCAAGTTAAGTTTCCACATACCAAGTGTTTGATATATTGCCTAAGTGACATTTATACATCGTTTTGCATTGATTCTTGCACTACACTTGCTATCTCTTGCATATAAACATATTTTGTGAAAAAGGAATCAATTTCAAAAGCATTCCAAAGAAAAGTTTTAAACATTCAATTCACCCCCCTCTTGAGTATTGAGGCCACTTGGACAACAGTAACCCCCTTGTAACTGAATTAGTTTCTAGTAGTTAGGGTCTTCATAACAAGTTAGGATAGTTACAACAATAATAACCACATTACCAATTTAGTTATAGGTTATTAGGGTTGTTAAAACCTAAGTTTGTTAGCCTAACTAACTAAAACCAAATTTGGTTAGCTCTTCTAGGGTTTATTTCTTGTCTTGTTACAACCCTAATTCTCATAGCTAATCATAATAAGACAACCTAGGATTCTACCTAGTACAAAACATCATAGGTGTTGTGCCCTTAGGTAGAAAACCTAGAATTTGATTCTTAGGATTATTGTTTGATTTCTTATATTTGTTTTGCATAAACATCCTCGACTAGTTTGATAGTACATTTATTTACCTTGTCTTGTTTTTCTTTGACAACCTTAATCATGTCTTCTAGTGATAGGGAAAATAGGTCTCTTCTTTATAACATTATGGATAATTTAAACAAGATAAACACTAGGTTAACTAACTTAGAAAACAAAGAAGAAAACCCTAGGCATAAACATAGAGAAAGGAATCAAAGAAATCAAAGGCATGAATTTAGTGATAGTGAGGATGAACATAGGTCTAGAAGACACCATAATAAAAGAGAAAACCTAGGTTTAAGAGAAGTAAAGCTTGAAATTCCCCATTTTAATGGAAAAAGTGATATTGAAGCATACTTAGAATGGGAAATGAGAGTTGAACAATTGTTTAATTCTCATAAAATTAAAGAAGAAAAAGAGGTTAGGATAGCCACTCTTTCATTTCAAAGCTATGCCTTAGTGTGATGCACATAAGTGTGTAAGGAGAGAAAGAAAGATAACTTTCCACCAATTGATGATTCGTTGGACTTAAAAGCCTTGTTAAGAAAGAGATATGTTCCTAATTACTATAGAGGGGAGCTATTAGCCAAGCTAAATAGACTCACCCAAGGTACAAAGAGTGTTGAGGATTACTATAAGGCCTTAGAGATAGCAATAATTAGGGCTAACTTAGATAAAGACAAAGAAACCATAATGCATAGGTTTTTGCATGGCCTAAATAGGAACATTAAGAATAGAGTTGAACTCCTTCCACATATGGACATAGAGGAACTTTTGCACCAATGTACAAAAGTAGAAAACTAAATGAAAGAGAGGGAATCCTATAAAGGGGAATATCAAACCTCTAGGCCCAAGTGGGTGGGCAAGGATGATAGAAAAAGTGGGTTTGAGAGAAAACCAAGGGAGAAGGGAGTGGGAACTTCTTCTTCCCATTAGCCTAGTGAGTTGCATAAGAATGGTAAAGTTTTTAGGACTCCAAAAGATAAGCATAATTCTACATCTAATCCTTCTACCTCTAGATCATCTACCATAAAATGTTTTAAATGCCTTAGTAGAGGTCATGTTGCTTTTGACTGTCCTACAAAGAAAACCATGATTTTGAAAAACAATGAAATCTACTCAAGTCAATCAGAGTATGATTCTGATACTCACAATTCAAGTGATGACTCAAGTAGTGATTCATATGACAGTGAGCATATTTTAAGGGATGATGGAAAGCTTTACATGATTCGAAGGTTACTTGGAAGCCATGTTAAGCTTGATGATTGTACACAAAGAGAGAACATCTTTAACACAAAGATGTTATAGAAATGAAAAATTATGTTCTCTCATTATGGATAATGGGAGTTGTGCCAATGTGGCTAGTCAAAGACTAGTTCATAAAATGGGTTTAGAACTAATAGATCACCCTAGACCTAACAAGTTACAATGGTTAAATGAAAAAGGAGAGATGTTAGTTAATAATCAAGTCTTAATTAATTTCACCATAGGTACTTATAAAGATAAAATAAAATGTGATGTAGTACCTATGGAAGCAACCCATATACTTTTAGGGTGACCTTGGTAGTATGATAGAAAGGTCATCCATGAAGAGTTCTCTAACACCCTTACATTTAAGCTTGATAACAAGAAAATAGTTTTATATCCCTTAACCCTTCAACAAGTGCTTAAAGATCAACTTTAAATGAAGTTAAATAGGGATAGAGAAGTAGGTTCTTCTTCTAGCAATTTAGAAAAACAAAAAAGAAGATAAAGGAAAAGAATTTTTCATTTATGATGACTATAGAGCCAATTGCTTGGCTACAAAACATGATTTGAAGCAAGCCATGCTTCTTAAAAAACAAGTCTTAATCATGATTCCTAAAGATATTCCTAGCACTTCCTGTGCTTAATGGGCTTTTCCCCTTCTACTTTGCCCAAAGGGATATAAAACATTCTAGATGAATTTAAAGACCTCTTTCCTAAAGACATTCCTAAAGGCTTACCTCCAATTAGGGGAATAGAACATCAAATAGACTTAATTCCTGGTGCAAGTCTTCCCAATAGACCTGCCTATAGGTGTAACCCTAAGGAAAGCCTTGAAATTGAAAAACAAGTGAATGATCTATTATTTAAGGGATGGATTAGAGAGAGAGCTTGAGCCCATGTGCTTTACCTATTTTATTGGTTCCTAAAAAAGATAGTTCATGGAGAATGTGCACTGATTGTAGAGCTATCAACAACATAACCATCAAGTATAGGCATCGAATACCTAGACTTGATGATATGCTTGACGAATTAAGTGGTTCTACCATATTTTCTAAGATTGATCTTATAAGTGGCTATCATCAAATAAGAATTAAAGAGAGAGATGAATAGAAAGATAGTTTTAAAACCAAACTTGGATTATATGAGTGGTTAGTTATATCCTTTGGCTTGACTAATGCACCAAGCACTTTTATGAGGTTAATGAATCATGTTTTAAGGGAATTCATTGGGTACTTTGTTGTGGTCTATTTTGATGATATTTTAGTTTACTTAAAGACCATGACCTCTCATCTAAACCATTTGAAATAAGTTATGCTTGCCTTAAGAATAAATAACCTCTATGCATATTTTGAAAAATGTTCTTTTGGCATGGATAGTGTTGTTTTCCTTAGATTTGTAGTGAGTTCCAAAGGAGTGGAGGTTGATCACTCAAAAGTGAAGGCCATCCAAGATTGGCCAACACCAAAGAATGTGTATGAAGGTAGGAGTTTTTATGGTTTGGCTAGTTTTTATAGAAGGTTTGTAAAAGATTTGTCTACCATAGCCTCCCTTTTGAATGAATTGGTTAAGAAAAATGTTCCTTTTATATGGGGACCAAGGCAAGAGAAAGCTTTTAAAGACCTTAAGGAAAAACTCACTCATGCTCTCATTCTAGCTCTTCCAAATTTTTCAAAAACTTTTGAGCTTGAGTTTGATGCTTCCAATGTGGGGATAGGAGCTGTATTATTACAAGAAGGCCACCCTATTGCATTTTTTAGTGAAAAACTCAATAGGGCTTCCCTTAATTATCCCATATATGATAAATAATTTTATGCTTTAGTTAGAGCCCTCCAAACATAAGAACATTATTTGATCCCAAAAGAATTTGTCATTCATAGTGATCATCAATCATTTAAATACATAAAAGGGAAACATAAACTAAATAAAAGACATACAAAATGGCTTGAGTTTTTAGAGCAATTTCCTTATGTCATCAAGTACAAAAATGGAAAACCAAATACTGTAGCTGATGCTTTATCAAGAAGGCACTTTTTGCTTGCCTCTCTTGAATCAAAAATCATTGGTCTTGATGAGATTAGGAATTTGTATCAAGGTGATCTTGATTTCTCTAAAATCTATAATTCATCTTTTGAAACCACATCTCAAAAAGGATTCTACATTTTAGATGGTTTTCTCTTTAAGGCCAACAAAATTTGTATTCCTAGGAGTTTTTTAAGAGATTTGTTGCTTAAAGAAAGCCATGAGGGTGGCTTAATTGGTCATTTTGGAAGGGATAAAACTTTGTCAATCTTAAATGAACGCTTCTATTGGCCTAGAATGAAAAAAGATGTGTAAAGACTATGTGCTAGGTGTATAGTTTATAGAAAAGCTAAATCAAAAGTATCACCTAATGGTCTTTATACTCCTTTGCCTATATCTACTTTTCCTTGGATAGATATTTCTATGGATTTTGTAACACCCCGACCCGAAACTAGGGGTAAATTTTTCACGATTTAAAAACAATTGTAAGTAGAAGAAATTTTATATATATAATGTCAAGTAATTACCCTGGATCATTAATAACTGATCTCATATATGAAGATATGAGAAAGGTATCAAAGTGCACCTCGGACGGCCGGACTCGAGGCTGTCACAAGGGGAAAAGCGGAAGATGAAATTAAATTCAAGAGTGATTAAAATATATACCAAAAAAAAGGATGAGAGATGCCTCATCGATTTGTTAAGAAATAGAAATATAATTTCATAATAATAATATCATTCATACATTATCAAGGTCATTAATGAAAATTAGCCATACGCATCCGGTCTAATTTTCCTACGTGACCACCAAAATCAACCGTTATCAAGTTAATTTCAAAATAAGCATATAGACACCATATGCTATACAAAATGAAGATATACGCTGGTCAAGGCTTACCCACATTCCTTTCATATTTACCTTCTCCAATACTCGACCTCCAAAAAGAGTAGGGTTTTACTTCATACCTACATCAAACTTAAAAATGGCAACAGGGAGGTGAGTAACATAATCCAAATGTACCAAAGTCATACATTATGATGACATTTACACATGCATGCACTACATTCACTTTTCAAGAAAACATCACAAGTTTCACACACATGATATAACATTTTATCTCAGCACATTACATGTCTAAATAAGTATATTCAGAAGGCAATATCATATATACTATATCCTTAACATTTTCAATAATCATCACACTTTTAATGTTAGTACCTCGGCTTACTTCCGCTCTATTTAACAATCATCCATCGCCACCACGGGCTATCAACTAGGCATATCTCTGGCTATATACAAATGCTCTTAAAGTTAATGCATATGCACAACGGAATCATTATCAAGTGCGGATCCGACTATAGGAAACAACAATATATCAAATATGGGACAAGCATAGGTGTGATACTATGCCCTTACTATAGTAGTAAAATGTGTACACTTATATCAAATTTCATGCATACTCAACAACATATTTTACTGGTACCAAACCGCCCTCGCCCATCTGTAGCACTAGTCACCCCGTGACTGTGGATCATCATTATGGCTGTACTTGCAAGAGTGCTATGGGCCTCTCCCGAACACACATCGAAGGAGCTGTGTCCCGTTGGACACCAAGGTCAACTCCTCATCACAGAGCCACCCTTCCACAGGGCCTGCCACATAGGGTTCCTCGTCACCAAACTAAGGGCAGCTTCGTGATTCCCTAAATCACTAAGGAGAAATAATAGTATACCCATACACTGGGCCGCCCTCCCACTGGGCCTGCCTATTGGAACCCCTAACATTCCATATAAGTAGCGAATGATATATCATGGATGCAAATGCCAATCAATGTATTCTCACACTATGCATCCTAAATGTCACTCAATCAATCGTCCATTTATAACTACCACTTAGTGGATTTCAGTGCTTTCAGTCTTTACCAATTCTCGTTGGACTCACACACATCAGCAGTTAGTGGCAATCACATTTATCAATTCACATGTATATATTTGGGATATTTCACATCATTGATTTCAATTCAAAACATGGTCTCAAACCATCATGACATTTTTCATCAATATATTCAACATAATATCGGATCCGGTCTCAATACTAGTACCAAAGTACAGATATCACTTCATCTGTTCTGTATGCAATACAAACTCAGTAAGTAAAACATCAAACATCAAGGTTGGTCTCCTCTCATTAGGATACCGGATAACCATACCGGATACATACAGCACCGGTATAAAGCCTCATCCATCTACTAAATCTCGTGACTAGTCCCACACTAGATTGTTCACTCCAGCTCAGACCAGTTTAGTATCATATTCGTCATTCCAAATACATGCCATATAACATCAATCATTCTAAATGCATTCAAATCATGAAATCATGACATTGTCCGCACAACCAATCATTAAGCACAATCATATACATATATTTTCACATCACCAATGGATGAAATCATGCATGTAGAATAGTTACCCCCTCCTACCTCAAGAGAAGTAGTAATCACCGTGGTCAGATGGTTCCGCCTCGTCGATGGGGTTATTTCCTACATCACAATATATCACACACTTATTTTCTATTCAACCACCTCGGTTCAGGTGTCTACACTTATTATTACACACATTTAATGCCAAACCCATTAACGGGTTCCCACATTAATGGTTCCCAACAACCATTAAGCTTCATTAATGGCCATTCACCATTAATAACATTATATCACCTCACCAATAACAATTAGTTAACATAATAAATGCTTCTTCACTCATATTTTGCATTTCTCCTAAATCACAGGGTTAGGGTTTCTCTAATAACCCAACAACACTCATTAAATCACATTCCCAACATCAAACCCCAAAAACCCATAGTTCATACTATTGAGAAATAGCAAGAGCTTACCTCAAGAGAAGGAATGAGAGAGTTTTCCAAGAGAGGGAAAACCACACGAAAATGAGGAGAAAGGAGGGTGAGACTTTAAGCTCCAAACTCTTCCAAGCTCCAAACGAAAATGGAAGAGGAAAGATGGCATACCACTTTGCTTAGGGTTTTAGCAGAGAAGTAGAAGTGAAAATGAAGGAGAAGAGTAGAGAAGAAGAAGAAGTAAAGTGTTTGCTCAAATGAGACCAAGAAGCCCATGGGAATAAGAAGGGAAAAATGGGTCATTTGGCTTTATTTTTAATTCCTCATTAAAGATTCATCATTTTATGACAAACAGGATCTCAGTTTAGGCTCAATACCCTATCCAAAAATTATTTTGAATATATATTCAGATTCCTAATAATATCCTTAATAGCCCTGACCAATATCATCCCAATCGGAGATACTTGGTCCGACACCCATATTTCAACCGGGCTCATTTTCAACTTATCTGGTTCCAATAAATTATAATAGTTCCCAAAAATCTTAATTTATTTATTCCCAATGTTTTGGAACATTAAATAACCCAAGTACAATTATTTAATATTTACCTCCTTAATTAATCCTTTATTTTAAAATTTAGGGTGTTATAGATTTTGTGTTAGGTTTACTTAGGACCCAAAGGGGCATGGAATCTATCTTTGTTGTGGTACATAGGTTTAGTAAAATGGCTCACTTCATTCCTTGTCACAAAGTGGATGATGCAAGTCATATTGCTAAACTATTTTTCAAAGAAATTGTAAGACTTCATGGTGTTCCTAAAACTATCATTTCTGATAGGGACACTAAATTCCTAAGCCATTTTTGGAAAACACTTTGGTCAAGGCTTGAAGGAAGCTTCTATTTTCTACCACTTTTCATCCATAAACGGATGGTCAAATTGAGGTAGTGAACAAGACCCTTTCTCAATTGCTTAGGGTCTTAGTTAATAAAAATGTTAAATCATGGGATGAGTGTTTGCCACATATTAAATTTGCTTATAATAGGGTGCAACACTCCATAACTAAGCATAGTCCTTTTGAAATTGTTTATGGTTTTAACGCTCTCACTCCTTTAGACCTTTTGCCCATTGATGTTTCTGATTCTATCTTTCACTTGGATAGAGGCAAATGCCAAGTTTATAAAAGAATTCCATGAGAAGGTTAAAAACCAAATTCAAGCTAAAAATGAACATTATGCTCGTTATGCCAATAAAAAGAGAAAGGAAGTTACTTTTGAGGTTAGGGATTGAGTTTGGTTACATCTTAGAAAAGAAAGGTTTCCAACTTTAAGAAAATCCAAACTTGACCCAAGGGGTGATGGTCCTTTTCAAATCCTTAAAAAGATAGGAAATAATGCTTATGTCCTTGATTTGCCTGGTGATTATGGTGTGAGTGCTTCTTTTAATGTATCTGATTTGTCTCCTTTTGATTTAGATAAAGAGGATGGACCTTCAGATTTAAGGACAAATCCTTTCAAGGAAGGGGAGTATAATGAGGACACAACATGGGAGGATCAACACACTATTTTGGACAAAGGCTTAGAGGCATACAAAGGTCCCTTAACAAGGGCCAAGTCCAAAAAGGGCAAAGAAGCCATCCAAAAAGCCCTAGCTTGCTTCCTTACTTTGTTTGGTGGGCTTAAGCCCAATGAAGACACCGAAGATCTATATGTTCTCATCATGTAATATAGTCCATAATTAGATTTTCTAGTGTTTTAGGGTTCATTTGGACCTTACTAGGTCATTTGGTCACTTTTGGGCCATGTATTTTTCATTTGGGCCATGTATTAGGCCTTTTCCTTTCCATTTGCTCTAAGTGGGCCTAGGATCCATGTTAGAAGCCCACTTAACCCCCCTTGGCCAAAACTTCATAAGGCTATATAAGGGTGTTCTCTCCTTGAAAATGGACAACATGAATATTAGAGTTTTTGCATACACTTTGTGTAATTTGAGAGAGTGAGACTTTTCTTTTTCTCTTGGCTAAAGAAAGCTTTAGCAAGCTCTTATCGAAGGGGCATTCTCCCTCGTGGTGGCAAGTTAGGAATTATCTTCCTTAAGGAAATGGCTTCCCACATGCACTTTCCACTTTCAAGTTCCATCCCCCTCCACCTTTCACCTTTCCCTTTCATCTTCACCTTTCCTTTTTCTTTGAATTCTAAGTGTTTAGATTCTTTTTCCTTTGAGTCATTTTCAGCCAAGCAAGAAGAATTCCATGATCAAGGCTCTTGAGTGCTAAGGAAGGAGAAGAAGGACCAAGATCCACCCCTAAGGAAGGTCTCCTACAAGCCTCTCCTACATCATTTGGTAATCAAAGTATTAAGACCTAATAAGCGAGTAATGGGAAAATCAAACCTAGTTTAAATATAGGGAGATACCTTTAGAACTGTATTCTTTACCGATTTTAGGGCTATACTCATGGATGAAACAGATGAACAATGTGACCTTATCTTCAGACCTATTGTATACGACTCGGTCCCCGTGATGCTTGTCTGAGGTACTAACAGATAACAGAAGCATCTCGCTTCCATGACTTTCCCTTTTCTTTAAAATAATTGTCATTGCCTTATTTTATTTTGTTAAAACACATGTTTTATCACATCAATGAAACCCATGTATAAATATGTATTGAAAAGGTAGCAATTTTCTTCATGTGGGTTAATTAAGAAAATAGTAAGAAAAGGGAAAATCATATACAAGAAAAAAGAAACGAATGCGATCAAAGAGTTTGGTAGTGGGTTAAGTAAGGAGGGTTTGTAGATCCTCTAGTGAATCTCTTTGAACAGCAAGAATCTTGATCCTGTATCATGACAACGAGTTCATCCTTCGATCTTTATTCCGAGAAAGTAATTCAACTATAGTCCTTGTGCCCCTAGTTCGGTCATGTTCTGCTAACATGGGGAATTTTAGTTACTTTGCCGAGATATTGACTCTAATCTTTTCCTGAGACATCTTTTTAGGGTTCTTGACTCACCAGGTTGCTCTAATTTTTGCTTAGCCCCCCCTTTCAGGTTTTCAACCTAACGAGCTTTTCTTTATTTATGACATGTTTTCTTTTATTAATCAAGGTTGCATCCTTCATAACAAAAAGTTTAAGTTGATTACACTAAAACTGATTCCGCTTAGCCTCTCTTGATTTAGTTTCATCCTTTTGGGGGAACAAATATCACTTCAAATAGGCAGCTTTACCCCAATGCCATATACCAAAGGGAATGGGGTGAGCCTTTTTGGCACCAATGAGAGGAGACCATTCCAAGTCTTTTTTTTGCCTTTTAATTTGTTCTTTTTGTTCATTCTTTCTTTTCTTATTTTTTTTATTTTTTTATTTTTTCTTTTTCTTTTTCTTCTGTTTTTTGACCTTTAAATGATCCCCTTGGTACCTTTATTTTGCTCTAGCCACTTTATTTGCCCTTAGCTAATATGGTGAAGAACTATGACACTAATAATATTATTAGCAATGACTCAGCATGATATACCCTTTAGGGTTAGGGTATTGATTGTAACAATATTATTTTTATTGTGTTCTTTGCTTGATGACATAGATGCCCTCATATAGAAATGTGGTGGCTTGCTTGATGATCTAGACGAGTCTCGATTTGATAATACGAGGGCATCAGCTTGTCCCAATTGGTATGTGCATAGGGCGCCAACCTTGATTCCTTTTTTTGTTTTTTTCTTTTTATTTTTATTTTTTATTCTTTTTTTGGCAAAGCATCTCTTGATTGTGTCTGTATTTACGGGCATTGACAATTCATCCCTATCCATGTTGGTCAATACCGAAGCTTTCTTAAATAATAGATATACCTCTGTTTATTTTGAGACTTGGCGATGATATTGTCTACATAGACTTCTATCTCTTTGTGTATCACATTGTGAAACAAGGTTACAATCGCCCTCTAATAAGTTGCCCCAGCTTTTTCAAACCACAGGACATTAACAACTTAATCAATTTTCCCCATTGTTCTTGACTCAGGGAAATGCCAATCTTGACCTCTTTTTATCCTCTTGACTCCCCAAGTTGATGGTCTTAATTACCTCTTGATAAGGATAAATTTCTTTAGCATCTTGTTCCAATATCCTGGTTAATTTGGGCGAGGGACCATAGTCTTCCTTACCCTCTTCGTTAGCGCAATCAAGCGAATACTCAAAGTCGTGAAATGGGATTGTGACCTTGCTATTTTTGAGTGCATCATTTTCGGATCTACATTTAAGTGAATAATAGAACCAATCGAATGAGGGATAAAGGTAAAGGGAAACGGTGTAAATAAAGAAATATTGAAATTCAAATATGCATTTATTAATGGAAATTTTAAAAACATGATATAACATGTTGTGCCCTTATTGTAAAAAGAAAAGACCCTAAAGCCTTGGGCATAGAAATGGGAATATCAAGTTATTAAGGAAATTACAAATTATTTTGAATCAAAAATTAAAGTTGTGGGAAGCTCAACTGCCTCCCAATTACAAAATTCCTTGCTCGGTAAACAGGGGCGCACAAAGCTTGCGTCATCACAGGAATTGTCTTCAATAGCAACTACTTGATTTTCTTCCATAACATTTACCCTAGAGCCCTCATGGTTAGGCAAGGGATTTGTAGCCACATTCAGATTTCCCTCGTGGAAATTAAGCCACTTGGCTTTAACCAGGTCACGCACATTATATTTTAGAGCCAAACAATTTTCTGTCGAGTGCCCTGGGACCCCAGCATGATAGTCACACCGAGCACTCAAATCGTATCCCTTGGGATAAGGTAGTTTAAGAGTTTTGGAAGGACAGCGCACCACAAGGGAGTTTTGGATAAGTTATAGTAACAGCTCAGTATAACTTATAGGGATTGGGTCAAACTGAATAGGGTTGCGATCATTGTTTGCCCTTCTCTGGTTCTCATTAGGGTTTGGTGGCTAAGTCCATTGTGCTGGTGGTTATACTGGCATGTGCTGGTGATTGTGTGGTGGCATGGGTGACTAATAATGAGATGGTTGAGGGAAAGGTTGGGGGAGTAACTGTTAGTAGTAGCGGCTACTTGAGGATACAAGCATGAACTGATATGGGTTGGCAGGGGGAGAAAATACAAGGTCATAGACTTTTAATGAGAGTTTCTTAGATCATAGGTAACAACATTAGTCTCACCGTTCTATTTTTTATTTGCATATGTTTTTTCATGGAAGGCTCCCTAGATGAAGTTTGGGGAATTTTCCCTGTCTTTACCCTGCTTTCTACTCTTTCCCCAATGATGACGATATCAGAAAGATTTGAAGACACACTTCTTATTATCCTGTCATAGAAAGGAGCTTGAAGTGTGTTAATGAACATTGCCACAATCTCTTTCTCCAGCAATGGTGGGTTGACTTACGCAGCCATCTCTTGCCAATGCTAGGAATATTCCTTAAAAGACTCATTATCTTTCCTAGTCATATTTTGTAACTGTAGCCTATCAGGTGCCATGTCCAGGTTGTATTTGTACTGCTTTAAGAAAGCATCAGTTAAGTCTCTCCAGCAGTGTATGCGAGTGCATTCTAGATGCGTATACCAAGTTAGGGCGGCTCTTGCCAGACTATCCTAGAAGCAGTGAATAAGCAACCTATCATTAAAGGCATGGAAAGCCATCTTCCGACAATACATGGTAGGATGATTTTGAGGACAGGACGTGCCCTGATATTTGTTGAATTCAGGCATTTTAAATTTTAGAGGTATCACCACATCTGTGACTAAACAAAGTTCAGATGCGTCTATTGAGCCAAAACCTCCCACACCTTCCATGATGCATAGCGCTCTTTCCCTCTTTCCCTTTGGCTGAGGAGTTACAATTGCACGACGACGGGGTGAGGTATCATATATCCATAAGGATAATTGTACCGTGATTGGAAGTGAGAAGGGAATGGTGTCTGTTGTGTGGGATTTGGCTGGGTCGAACCTTGTGGGTTTGGGATAAGCTGAGTTGTTTGAACTACAGGTGATTGAGTGTTCTGAGGCTCAAAGGTCTATGGACTCGGTACTTGATTAACCGGTGGAGTAAATATTTGGGTAGAATTCTGAACCTGCAGATTTGTTGTGGGTACTGCATTCCCATCTTGTGGACTAAGGGTTACAGGAGGAAAATATCTAGGCAGTAAACCATATTATGGAAAGGGTATGAGGTTACCATCCTAATCAATGAAGGTTTGAAGAGGCATGTATCCATATGGCATACCATAACATAGAAATTATGTAGTGCGAGGATCAGCGATTTGGTCGGGGTTTCCGGTATTATTAGTGGGTAGAGCATCCTGGGTTTGGGTAGGAGTAAAACCAGGAGGGTGCAGCGGAGGGGTTGGTTGTTGCTCGTTGTTTGTGGAGGGCCCCCATCTATGACTCTCTTTTCTAAGAGCCTGGTCAACTTAGTTATATGTTCCCTTAACTGGGTGACCTCGTTCCTTAAGTTCTTAATCTCGTTATCTGTCTCAACCATGAGTCTTGCCTAAAGTCGAGTTCTGGAATGGTGTCTCCCCGTGATTTCCTTTTTTTGAAACAAGATTTGTTAGTGAAAAGGAAAAGGAAAAGAAGCAAACAAAAAAAGGATGAGGAAAAAAAATCAACTTGTGGGCTTGTTTAATCATTATTTCGAAGTTTAAGAATAAGTTATAAACTTCTTGAATCTTCTATTTTTTTGGAAAAATTTTGCATAAAAATTTACGATTCAAAGAGCCTATAACTTAAAGAATGGAATTGAATGGACTTATGAACCATTTGCCCCATGTCAAATTATTGGGCTTTTTTTAAAAAATTTATTGGGAAAATAAAAAATCTCTTAAAAAGAAAGGTAAAAGGAATGTTGCCTCTTGTGTATTCTAAAAAAGTGTGTCTAAAGGTCTCCTATTAGTTCTAAGGCTCCTCTAATAGTTTCCTCTTACATTGGGTGGACTATTTTGAATTACTAAAGGCCACTAGAGCTAATAGCCAACCTTAAGCGCATGGGGTATTGAAGTAATAAAAGAGATATCGTTCCCACAGAGATTGTGACCAAGTACTAGTTATAACGGTATTTCAATTATCTAGTGCATCAATTGAGACAAATTACTAGAATTATTATAAACAATAAATTAGAGAACAGAAAAGTTAATGTCTTTATAGAAGAAAATCAGAGCAAGTTTGGGAAAGTCAATTAAAAAAAGGTCTTGGGATTTAAGGGTTCATATGCAAATACCAAAATTAAAGGTCAATTGCCTATCCAATTATATGATTTCTGTTTCTAAGGTGGATACCCCTGATTTAATTAATACCTTTCTCTCGAAAGCCTATTAACGTGCCTAATTACCGAAGAACCACGTTCAATTCGTTAATTAAACCCCTTAAGTTTTATGGGAATCTAATTAATCCTCAAATGAGTTCACTTACCATCGTAAAACAAAAACATAGGTTTAATTTATATGTTTTCGAATAATATACCTACACTCGTAGCACATACAATTTGGAATCAACTACGCTTATCTCTAAGTCTTCTAGAATCATTACGATACATAAATCAAATAGAAACATGAAATCATATCCTTAAAGGGTAAAGAACAATTAATTTAGATACATAAGCATATTACATCCTTTAATCCCAAGAACGAAAGTTTAGTATGCTATAAAGATTGTCATCATCATGTCATACATAACCAAATCAAAGTCAAACATAAAAGGAATCAAAAGTGTAAACTAGGGTTCTATAATTACAAATTAGTTCTCACTAGGATTACAAACTCTTTCTCCCAAATCTGCAGAATTGATCTCCCTTGATGAATTGATCCTCGATCTCTGATCAAAAATATCCCAAAAGATGCTTCTAAATCTCCCAAAAGGTGACTCCAAAACTGTCTTTCTAGAACTCTTTCCAACCCCCCTTGGTCCATTAGAAACCCTAAAACTTAAGTGAATTAGGCCACGTAGGGGACAACCACAGCCAGTGGTTTGAGCCCTAATGCTTTTTGGCTTTAAATGTGTAATTATTGGTGACACATAGAGCAAACCACGGCCAGGGGTGGGAAACCACGGCCAGTGGTTGCTTCTGACTTATTCCTTTTTGCTTCAACAAGGCTCCTTGGTGTTCACCAGTGCCCACCACGGCTAGAGGTGGATAACCACGGCCAGTGGTGGCATCTGCCCTATTTTTCCCTTCCTTCCAGTGCCAACCACAACTAGTGGTTATCCCCCACTGGCAGTGGTTTCCTCTAATCTTGCTAAAATGCACTCCTAAAGGCCTTAGAAGTCTCTTCTTTCATTTACTTTGCCATTTTTCCTCAAAAGAGACCTAAAATATCATTAATCCTGCAAAATAAGAACAACCAAGTAATATGTATGGAAAAGAATCAAAATCAAGGGAATTGGACGTGAACAATATGCAAAGAAACCTAAAAACTAGACCTAAAAACAACCAAAAACAACACATAATACATACTTATCAAAATACCCCAAACTAAAACATTGCTTGTCCTCAAGCAATCACTGAATCCATACAAGCATATAATGAAAGACCAGTAGACCCAAAGAAACTCAAGGAATCATGTGTTTATTTATTTTCTTTGTTTTTGTGTTTTTAAGAGACTACATAGACTACCAGAATATACCATAATCAACGGTCAAACCATGTTTACTAAGATTAGACCTAAGGTACTCTTTCTCACTTTCCACTCAGTGTATGTGATTGTGTTTCAATCCACTCAGACCACAATATTCTAAACACTGCCACAGGCTTTATAATTGAGCACAGACTCCACAGTTATCAAGAAAACATGCATTGGTCAAAAGGTCTTTTAAAAGGTTGTAATGGGGCTAGGGGATTCATAACATAGGAATGGAAACCAAGAAAAGGGAAATGCAAAAGGCTTAATTTATGTAAGAAGAGTAATATCACAAAAGGCAAGCAAACCTTAATTTAACAACTTTTTCTATGATTCATTGTTTTCAATTTCTTTTTCTTTTTCTCTTTTTTTATACATGAAACTCAACTCCTTATCCTTCCTTTTCTTTGAATCACACACCCCAAACTATCTTAGTTTGTGTTTCTCAATTCACTTTTTCAAACCATCCACATTTAGTTTGCTTACCCCTTTTTGATATATCATTCAAGGCTTTCAAAGAAAATCATATCGTTTCATGGCTCAAAAGGGCAACTAGTGGATTATGTCTCAACAAATTCTGAGGTTAAAGAAATAAAAACCTAAATTTTTTCCTTTTTGTGAACACCTATTTCAGTCCGGTCAATTTTCACCAAGAATGGGGAATTTTCATCACTGTCTTAGGCTCCGATTGATATCCACAAGTGAAAAGAATAAAAAAAAAGAATTCTGACTCGGAAATGATCATTTCTGAGTAAGATGACTCGGAATGATCATTTTCGAGTAAGGAGTCTCCGAGTGAGACATGGCCGAGTGGTATGTTGATGTATGGTGATGTGATATGATGCATATCTCGCTCAAGCGGAGAAGTGAGCGCTCAAGCGAGAGGGAAAAGTTTTATATACTGGAACAATTTCGCTTAAGTGAAACATGTCTCGCCCGAGCGAGATTGATACCTGATGCATATTCCTTTCCTTCGCTCAGGCATTTCGAGTAACATGCCTCCGAGTGAGACATTGCCGAGTGAATTGTCTTCCGGGTGGGGTGTTTCCGAGTGGAGGATTCCCGATTGAAACCACTGAATGAAAAGGGGACTGTCTTTGAATGAATACTTACCGATTGGATACATCCGAGTGAAGGATTCCCGATTGAAGCTAGTCTGAATGAAAAGTAAGTCTGATTTCAGATGAATGCATCCGAGTGAATATATCTGAGTGGTCAGATTCTCAAAATCCAAATTCTGATTGGAAAGAAGGCCGGCTCTGAATGAACATATCCGAGTCCAAATTCTGATTGAAAAGAAGGCCGGTTCCGAGTGAATATATCTGGGTGGTCAGATTCTCAAGTTCCAAGTCCTGAGTGAGAAGAAAGCCGGCTCCGGATGAATGAACCTGAAGAATTGTTAGAGCTGAGTTTCAAGTTCTAAGTGGAAAATAAAGCTGACTCCCGAGCAAGTGCAACCAAACTGTTGTTGACGAGTGAAACCATTTTGATTGAAATGAAGGATCGGTCTCTGAGTGAATGCACCGAGTGGCCAGATTGTACATGACGAGCTGACTTCAAAGTTCCACTCTAATTGAAGAAACAAAGACGACTCCCGATTATATGTCCGAGTGGGTTGGTGCACAAATGAAACAATTCTGAGTGAAAGGCAAGGATGATGAATGCATCCGATTGAGTCACTTCCGAGCCATGTATCCGACCAAAAATTCTCCGAGTGATTCAATCCGAGTGATGTATTTCCGAGTGAAATTTACTTCACGATCGAATCGGTCTTAAGTCAAAGAAAGAATGATGCTGACCTGTCGGCCAGGGGTATAGCCGAGTATAATATTTCTGAGATGCCGACTGAATCAAGCAGAGGGGCCGAATGAATGCTTCAAACAGAAGTGCTGCCGAGCAAAACCCTTCCAATTGAAGCAACTCCGATTGAGTACTTCAAATCATGATACTACCAAGCAAATCCGAGCAATATCTCTCTGAGTGGTTCATCTCAAGAGACATAACCGAGTGAGTCCTCTTCAGTCAGCACCGAGTGAGTCCTCTTCAGTCAGCACCGAGCCACTCTTCAGTCGGTACCGAGTGAGCCATTTTTAGTCAGTACCGAGTGAGCCATTTTTCAGTCAGCACCGAGTGAGCCACTCTTCAGTCAGCACCGAGTCCTCTTCAGCCAGTTCTGAGTCACTTTTCACTCGATTTCGATTGAGTGTTCCAATCAGAATTGCTTTGCTTGTCCACTCCTTCCAATTCCACACCGTCCAGCCTACAACGTTCAGCTCCTCAAATCCATACAATACCGACCAGCTCCTCACAGCAACAACACCGACCGGCTCTTAATTCAACACTGTCTCGCTCCTCTCCATAACTTCCAGCAAAGCAACATCGAGCAAATCTTTCACTCGGTCTTGTGTACAAAAAGCACCTTTTCCACTCGGATTGTTTCCCACTATGGGTGTATACCGACTGAGGCACTAAAACCAAGTCAGAAGGAGAAAACCGACCCATATTCCCACCGAATGCCTATGCTGACTTGGATTTCCACTATCCAAGTGGATCCTTGACTTATGGGGGGTGGCTGACAACAAGACAAAGGAGAAACCCACTAGCCGCCGTTCTCTATAGCTGTTTAGGTACAAGTTGTTCCTACCAACTCCATCCAGGCTGTATCCAATGCTGATCTAGTGGGGCGGCTGACTACAAGACAAAAGGAGAAGCCCCACTTGCCACCAATTGTTAATGTCCAAGACCTCTATAAATAGAGGGAAGAGCCTAAAACCTTCATTTTTGGGAGGAGAAGACTCTGAAGCAATTTTTTAAAGAAAAAATACAGCCTCCTTGAGACCCCCACTGTCCGTCCTCTCCCTCTCTCTCTCTCTACCTCACCCAACACCGTCCCCCTCTCACTGTCTGTCCTCCTCTTCCCACACCAACCATTCTCACTCTCTCCTAAAACTCACCCAACACCGTCCCCCTCTCATACCATCCCATCTCTACTTCTCCTCTAAACCCCAACGCCATACAGCCCCTCTCTCCTCTCACTGTCCGTCCTTCTCTTCCTACACCATTCCCTCTCTCCCTCTCCACCTCACCGTACAACACCGTCCCCCTCTCACTGTCCATCCTCCAACCCACCAACACCATCCCAATTCTTCCTAACCCTTCCACACCGTACAGCCCCTCTCTCCTCACCAATAACGTCCACCTCTCCTTATAATCCATACCATCCAGTTCTATCTCTCTCTCCACTTAAACCCATACGTTTCAACCTCCCTCTATCCTCACCAACACCATCCCTCTCTTAAACACCATCCAGTCCCTCTCTCTCTACCAACACCATAAGCTCTCTCTCTCTCTCTTCACTAAAACCCACACCGTCCTTTTTTTAAAAAAACCCATCAAACACCTTATCCCTCCACTCAACTCCGTCCAGCACCTCAAGTCCTTCACACATCCTCCAGTTCCTTTCTTACCACACTGGTCTCACTCTGCCCCTCATTTTTAATGCTTGTATTTATTTATTTTTTGTTAAATTAATTGTTGTTCGATGATTCTGTTTCCTTTTCAATTATCAATTAATTTCTATTGATTGATAAATATTAATAAAATGAGTACTTCACATATTCTATTCGGACTAGCATAAGAGTTGTAATTATTATTATTATTATTATTATTATTATTATTATTATTATTATTATTATTGCAATTTTTATTATATCTTAAAAAGGGTGGAACGAGATTGATTTGGACGAGACGTCTTGTTAATCTCATTTTTTGAAAAGGTTGAGCGAGTTTAATTTGGATGAGACGTCCTGTTAATCTTATGTAAATATTCCATGTTTATTTTTGTTTATTTTTGTATATTTTGTCATCTCGTAAGCTTTCTTTTCATGAAGAAGTTAAAATAATTATTGGGCTAATTATAATGCGCGCTATCATATTGAGGTAACCGTTTTTATAACGGACAGTTGTGAGGTGCTAATACCTTCCTCACCTGTAATTAGACTCCCGAAAATGGAATTTCATTTTTATAACCAGTGCTTTAACGTAAGGTTTTCCCAGTATTTTATCCTAAAAAATATTAGTGGCGACTCCCTGTTTTTTTCTTTTTGAACAAAAATCATTTTAAGGGTCGGCCGTGCCGCCGCGATCCCGGTCGCGACTCCACTGGGGACGTAGAGAGTCAAGCCAGTCAATTTGATAGCGCATGTTTTAATTAGCATAATAATTATTTAACTTCTTCCTTTATTTTTTTTTGTCAATATTTGTATATGGTTTCTGTTTGGTTTGTATTCTATCATTTATGTTCTGGTAATGTCTGTGTAATCATTGAACCATAGGGTAGACGACTTTGTATATTTGTTCTATGTTTGTTCTTTGTGCAGAATGGGGTAAGTTAAAAGGTATTGAATGCCCTTCCACACACTACACTCATAATTACTTGCACACACCTATGAGTGGCGCCCTATACCCGGGCCCCAAATGAAGCTTAAGTTAGGAGGGGTTGGTAACGGAATCGTATGGGATGTACTTCCTATCCGGTGTTCGTGAGAACCTCAACCAGAGTTCGACCTCTCATGATATACGTACCTAGTGGATTCCCCACTGTTTGCGTCCCTGTCATGGGTAGGATCTTGACTTTGGTGACCTTTTAGATGTCTAGTGGAAGCCACCCGGTGCGGAAAGTCACTTTTAGACAAGCCATAAAGCCTAGAAAAGACTTTCAACAAAACCCGACCTAGGCCACAAAAGGGCAAACTTTACTTTACCTTACATCATTTTTGTTTTCCCTTTTATCCAAAAAAAATGAATTATCAACCACCCGTAGTTTTACTTAGTTTTTGAAATAATGACTCATTTTGAAACACACAGTATTCTTCGGGTGAATGGATAATTCTCTTTTGGTCATGTACCTCTGAGTCCTGAGTCACAGATTTTCCTAATCGTCAGATAAATATAATTTTGTTTCCGCTCCAACAGGGGCATCGATGACAATTAAAAAATTATGACTATTGTGACTTGGACCCTTGGCAATCGCTGTTTCCCCCAAAAAAATGCTTTATGTTAAATCAATGGGGAAGTACCGGTTTCAAAAAAACATGACAGCAACTAATTTCTTTTCCTTATCCTCATTTTTGTTGGAGGCTATTCAGAACTTAACGAATACCCTTTGAGTATCTATGGAAATTAACATGGGATTGAACTTAAGAAATAAGGGCTGTAGTTGCCCGAAGAAAATGTTTGAGCTTGAGGCTCCCGCCTTAGGATGAAGGATTTCTTCTATCTTCACAATTATCCCATATTAATTTCCATGTTTACCATACCTAGTACTTTTGAACAATAAGTTCTAAGGAATGGTCAAAGGATACTCGCCAAAGCCTGTGATTGCTTCCCACGACATTCTCCTTCTTTTTATTTCCACCTAACATTTTTTGCTTTTTTTTTAAAAAAAAGGGAGACACCGACGTCATGGGTAGGCATCCTTACCAGACCCGACTTTAAATGAGACTCATGGCTGAGGCAGAAGCTGTTGACGGAGACTTTAGAACTGAGTTTGATCAGTTGAAAGAATGAGTGGTGGAGTTAACTAAACTTTTAAAAAAGAAACTCACAGAAGGAGGCTCTTCTGCAGGTGTTGAGGACGCCCAACAGCAGCCTGCCACCGCGCCACCCCCTCTTGGTTCTGACCCAGCAAGAACCCAACTACCTAACACAATGACACCCCCTCTCACCATTCATGTCGGAAGGCCTAACCCTGCCATTGAGACCCAACCACCTTACGGCCAGTCCTATGCACAACAGCATACATTTGTCGGTCCTGACGGCAACCCAGTTCCTTTTCCACTTTATGGCCTACCACCGGGGTACTATCCCCCGCTCGCTAACCAACAAGATGCCCACGACCAACAAGCGACGAATCCTCACACTTCATACCCCACCCAGCCAAATATGCCACCACTCCACCAAACCCAAAACACGCAAACCCATGACCCACAAACCTACCAAACCCAAAACACACAAGCCCCGATGGCCCAGCCAACCTACAACGCACAAGCCCAAAACACACAAGCCCAGATGACCCAGCCAACTTATGCTGTACAAACTATGGCCCAACCCCAAGGTCCCTCACCGAATACAGGCCTGATGAACCAGTCCCATGCGTTGCCTCCTTTCAACCAGCCACTCGGCTATCCATACGGATATACAACCCCCTATATGACCAATCTCCAAGATACAACCCGTATAATGAACCCGGTAGCCGGTCATAGCACGGTCCCAGATCCCCAAAAGGAAAAGATAGAGATCTTAAAAGAGCGTTTGAGAATGATGGAAGGCGCCAGAGGTTTTGGACTAATAGATGCTTCTGAGCTATGTCTAGTCACAGATGTTGTCCTCCCGCCCAAATTCAAGATGCCAGACTTTGACAAGTATCGGGGAATGACTTGTCCAAAGAACCATCTCACGATGTACTATCAAAAGATGGCATCCTACTCTTCTAACGACCAATTGTTGATCCACTGTTTCCAAGATAGTCTAGCGGGGGCCGTTCTTACATGGTATGCTCACCTTGAGCGGAACCATATTCGTTGTTGGAAGGACCTGGCAGATGCCTTCCTTAGACAATACAAGTATAACATGGATATGGCACCCAACAGGGTTCAGTTACAGAATATGTTGAAAAGGGACAGTGAAACGTTTAAAGAGTATGCCCAACGATGGAGAGAGACAGCGGCACAAGTGGACCCCCCATTGTCAGAAAAAGAGATAGTCACGATGTTTATCGACACGCTCCCATCACCTTTCTATGGCAAGATGATTGGTAGTGTTTCATCCAACTTCTCCAACATCGTGACTATTGGGGAAAGGGTGGAGAGCGAAATACGAACAGGAAAGATCACTCAGGGCTCATCTGGGGCAAACATGACAAGAAAGTCGGAGCCTGGGAGAAGGGATGGAGAAACTAATTCCATCTCCTCTAATCAAAAGATGGCCCCGCCGAGACCATTCGCCCCTACCATGATTCAAGCTCCCAATCCTTATATGGCCGCTGCCACTCAGGGCCCGACAGTTTATACTCCCCACTTTCGTCCGCCCATGGTAAGGGTGCAAATACCGCAACCTATGCCATACCATCACCCGTAACAAGTGACTCGACCAACCAATCATAATCAGAACACAAGGAATCCCAACAATGAGTGCACCCCTGTGTAGTTCGATCCAATTCCCATAACATATACCGAACTTTTTCCAATCCTCGTTCAAAAAGGTCTGGTAGCTCCATCCCTCATGAGGCCATTGCAACCTCCTTACCCCAGGGGGTATAACCCAAACGCTCATTGTGATTACCACGCTGGGGCACCAGGGCATTCCACAGAAAATTGCATGGCTTTGAAATATAAAGTGAGAGATTTAATCAAAGCTGACTGGATTAATTTTCAGGAAGGAAGCCCTAACGTGACCACAAATCCCCTGCCTAATCATGGAGGTTCATAAGTTAATGTCGTGGTGGCCGATATTGAAGATGGTTTCGATGATAATGCTGATTTGATGATCGCTTGCCTACCGGGCCAAGAGCTCAGTAACTGGGAGGCTGTCAAACTCCCTACGATTTTAAATGATTCACCAAAGTAATTTGTCATTGCCTTAATATCCCTCTGTTATGCCTAAGGCTTTGGGACTTTTCATGTAATAAAGGCAAAAAAAAACTTGTTTTACCATTCAATCAATAAATGCGTATCGAAATTCAAAATTTTTTTTATCCCTTTATCCTTGCTTTGATTCATTTTCTTTACTTGCTTGTTCCTCTCTTTCTCTCTTTTTATTTTTTGCCATAACGCGCTAAATTACAGATCCAAAAATGATCTTCTTGAGACTAGTGAAATCACAATCCCGCTTCATGATTTCCATCATCCAGTCGACTATGCCGACGAAGAAGGTAGGGAAACCTGTGAGCCACCACACAAGTTAACAAGATTGTTAGAACAAGAGGTTAAAGAATACCCCTAAGTCAAGAACAACTGAAAGAATCACGGGGGCAATCTATCAGAAGGCATTAGTATTTTGTTTCAAGACGTGGTAGGAATCTATGTGAATGACAACATGGCCAAGTCCCAAATTGAACGGAGGCAGGCCAGTCGTTTAAAGAAACTTCAACAGTCACCAACATAGATGGGGGCGAACTGCTGTGCCTATAAATGCATATACAATCAAGGGAGACTTTACCAAAAATAAAAATAAAAAATAAAAATGAAAGAGTGAAAAAATAGAATCAAGCTTGGAATCCAATACACATGCCAAGTGGAGCAAGCTGGTTACGTCCAGATCATCGAGTAAGCTGTCATTTTCTGAATAAGGGGGATGAATGTCGTTAGGCCAAGAACTTGCATTCTTATCGTCATCAACACCTCAACCCTAAAGAGTGTGCCATTCCTCATGCCTATGTAGCCAAGGAAATAGTCTGTCAGATTGAGTCTAAGGGGATTAAAAAAAACAAAACAAAAGAGGGTAAACAAAAAGAGATGGAAAATGAAAAAAAAAGAGAAAAAAGAAGAAGAAAAAAGAAGCCAAAATGATGACTCAAAGTAATTCCCTCTCATCGATGCCAAAAGACTCACCAATATTTCCTTGGGTACATGGCATGGGAGTAGAGTCTCCTATTTGAAGTGACATCAGCTCCCCAAAGGATCAAACTAAATTTGGAAAAGGTTAGGCAGACTCAACTGGAGTGTAATCAAGTTTCAACCTTTTACTGTAAAGGATGCAGCCAAAAATAAACAAGAACAACCGGAAAGGGCAGCCTAGGCAAAAGTTAGAGCAACCCGGTGAGTCGAAAACCTGAAAAGGCGGCTCAGGTAAAAGTTAGGGTCAAGATTTTGGCAGAGTAACTAAAGTTCCCAATGCAAAACGTGCAAACTGGGGCATGTGGACCATGGTCAAACTACCCTCTCAAAAGGCAAAGTTAAACGATGTGCTTGAGATCGTGACGTGGGATTAAGGTTCTCACTAGTCTCAGGAATTCACTAGAGGATCCTTGAACCTCCCCTGTTTCTCCTGGCCTTGACCTGTCCTATGTAACTTCATTTTATCCCATCTATTTTCCCCGTTGTCCATTCTCTGTTTTCTGTTTGACATACATGAATAAAATTTATCCTTTTTTCGATACATGTTATGAATTGCATTGATCTGATAAAACATTGTGTTTTTATAAAAATAAATGAAAGAATGGTGAACATTTAAAGTCGTGAGGAACAAGACGCTCCCACTACTCGACCTCATCTTAGGCAATCATCACGAAGACTCAGCCAGGCACACGCTTCAAAGCTATGATCGCCTCTTCCATTCTCCTCTGTCCATGAGTTATCCTAAGGGTCGCGGTTTCACAGGACCTACCCAGTTTTTAAATTTATCTTTGCACTACTTACCTTTTTTCTGCAGGTGATTACAATAGACAGTCATGTCAGGTATTGACGCCTCAATCAAGTCCTTTTCCTCAATGGAACCATAACTGCCAAAACTAGAATTTTCTCAGAACTCCTTCCCTAGATCGCCAAAGTTGGCACTTCTTGAAGTCTTCTTCTCAACTGCCAAAGCTGACACTTTTCAAACTCCTTTCCAAGAAATCTACCTGATACATTCCAACAGTCAAGCGTATCCTCTTCCCAAGCCCAAGGATAGTTTCCAGCAAAATTTGTTCCCCTAGCAGAATAACCAAACTCTCTCCCGGTGAGCCAAAATTCAGATCATCTTCTCTAATCAGGCTTAGAAGAACTCTCCCCAAAGGGGCCCAGCACACTTCTCTTAGTAAATCCACACATACCAGGTGGGCCCTAGATTTTTCCTTACCAATCAAGGGGCAATGCCCCGACTCATCAATCCTTCTCTAGTGGAACTACACTTCCCAAACAAATCAAACTGGGGCATCACCCCAGAATCATTTCTTCTCGCTCAAGGGGCAGCTCCCCAAGGTTTCGAGACAGATAGTTCAAACTGGGGCATCACCCCAGGTTCCTTCTCTTTCACCCAAGGAGACAGTACCCCGAATCACCAAATCCTTCCCCAGTAGAATTACACTTCCTAAACAACTCAAACTGGGGCATCTCCCCAAATTTCTTCTGTTCCAGTCAAGGGGCAGTTCCCCAAGATTCCTTCAAATCATGACAAACTGGGGCATCACCCCAGGTTCACTCTCTTTCATTCAAGGAGCAATTCCCCAAGAACCTTCAATCATGTCAAACTGGGGCATCGCCATGAGCCTTTAGGTTCAGTGAGTTAATTTCGATGAGACGTCCTGTTAGCTCCCCCAATCTTTGCATTTTCTGTCAACCGAGGGTCAACCCCACACTCTTTCCTTTCCAATCGCCTATGCAGGCACCCTTTACTTTCCAGTCGCCTATGCAGGCACCCTTTACTTTCCAGTCGCCTATACAGGCACCTTTTACTTTCCATTCGCCTATGCAGGCACCCTTTACTTTCCATTCGCCTATGCAGGCACCCTTTACCTTTTTTACCGCCTATGCAGGCACCTTTTACTTTCCAGTCGCCTATGAAGGCACCCTTTCCTTTCCATTCACCTAGCAGGTACCCTTTACTTTCCATTCGCCTATGCAGGCACCCTTTACCTTTTCTGCCGCCTATGCAGGTACCCTTTACTTTCCAGTCGCCTATGAAGGCACCCTTTCCTTTCCATTCGCCTATGAAGGTACCCTTTACTTTCCATTCGCCTATGAAGTCACCCTTTACTTTCCATTCGCCTATAAAGGCACCCTTTGCTTTCCAGTCGCCTATGAAGGCACCCTTTCCTTTCCAGTCGCCTATGAAGGCACCCTTTCCTTTCCAGTCACCTATGAAGGCACCCTTTACTTTCTAGTCGCCTATGCAGGCACCCTTTACTTTCCAGTCGCCTATGCAGGCACCCTTTACTTTCTATTCGCCTATGCAGGTACCCTTTACTTTCCGTTCGCCTATGCAGGTACCCTTTACTTTCCGTTCGCCTATGCAGGCACCCTTTACTTTCCGTTCGCCTATGCAGGCACCCTTTACTTTCCGTTCGCCTATGCAGGCACCCTTTACTTTCCGTTCGCCTATGCAGGTACCCTTTACTTTCCGTTCGCCTATGCAGGCACCCTTTACTTTCCATTCGCCTATGCAGGCACCCTTTACTTTCCAGTCGCCTATGAAGGCAACCTTTACTTTCTAGTCTACTAGGAGTCAATCCAATCTTCTCACCTCTTGTTAACTGAAAGATTTAAGTGTCAATTCTTACATTTTCCCCCTCATCTGATACTTTGACAAAGGTGTTCACGTCTTTACTCCCTTTCCATTTCAAAAGCAAGAAGAAACTTCATGCTTTTCTCATGGAAAAGAAACAAAGAGGGGCATCTGTGAACACCTATTTCAGTCCGGTCAATTTTCACCAAGAATGGGGAATTTTTGTCACTGTCTTAGGCTCCGATTGATATCCACAAGTGAAAAGAATAAAAAAAAGAATTCTGACTCGGAAATGATCATTTCCAAGTAAGATGACTCGGAATGATCATTTCCGAGTAAGGAGTCTCCGAGTGAGACATGGTCGAGTGGTATGTTGATGTATGGTGATGTGATATGATGCATATCTCACTCAAGCGAGTGGGAATCTCGCTCAAGCGGAGAAGTGAGTGCTCAAGCGAGAGGGAAAAGTTTTATATACTGGAACAATTTCGCTTAAGTGAAACATGTCTCGCCCGAGCGAGATTGATACCTGATGCATATTCCTTTCCTTCGCTCAGGCATTTCGAGTAACATGCCTCCGAGTGAGACATTGCCGAGTGAATTGTCTTCCGGGTGGGGTGTTTCCGAGTGGAGGATTCCCGATTGAAACCACTGAATGAAAAGGGGACTGTCTTTGAATGAATACTTACCGATTGGATACATCCGAGTGAAGGATTCCCGATTGAAGCTAGTCTGAATGAAAAGTAAGTCTGATTTCAGATGAATGCATCCGAGTGAATATATCCGAGTGGTCAGATTCTCAAAATCCAAATTCTGATTGGAAAGAAGGCCGGCTCTGAATGAACATATCCGAGTCCAAATTCTGATTGAAAAGAAGGCCGGTTCCGAGTGAATATATCTGGGTGGTCAGATTCTCAAGTTCCAAGTCCTGAGTGAGAAGAAAGCCGGCTCCAGATGAATGCACCCGAAGAATTGTTGGAGCTGAGTTCTAAGTTCTGAGTGGAAAATAAAGCTGACTCCCGAGCAAGTGTAACCAAACTGTTGTTGACGAGTGAAACCATTCCGATTGAAATGAAGGATCGGTCTCTGAGTGAATGCACCGAGTGGTCAGATTGTACATGATAAGCTGACTTCAAAGTTCCACTCTGATTGAAGAAACAAGGACGACTCCCGATTGTAAGTCCAAGTGGGTTGATGCACAAATGAAATAATTCTGAGTGAAAGGCAAGGATGATGAATGCATCTGATTGAGTCATTCTGAGCCATGTATCCAACCGAAAATTCTCCGAGTGATTCAATCCAAGTGATGTATTTCCGAGTGAAATTTACTTCACGATCGAATCGGTCTTAAGTCAAAGAAAGAATGATGCTGACCTGTCGGCCAGGGGTATAGCCGAGTATAATATTTCTGAGATGCCGACTGAATCAAGTAGAGGGGCCGAATGAATGCTTCAAACAAAAGCACTATCGAGCAAAACCCTTCCAATTGAAGCAACTCCGATTGAGTACTTCAAATCATGATACTACCAAGCAAATCCGAGTGAGCCATTTTTCAGTCGGTAACGAGTGAGCCATTTTGTAGTCGGTACTGAGTGAGCCATTTTTCAGTCAGCACCGAGTGAGCCACTCTTCAGTTAGCACCGAGTCCTCTTTAGCCAGTTCTGAGTCACTTTTCACTCGGTTCCGATTGAGTGTTCCAATCAGAATTGCTTTGCTTGTCCACTCCATCCAATTCCACACCGTCCAACCCACAACGTTCAGCTCCTCAAATCCATACAATACCGACCAGCTCCTCACAACAACAACACCAACCGGCTCTTAATTCAACACTGTCCAGCTCCTCTCCACAACTTCCAGCAAAGCAACACCGAGCAAATCTTTCACTCGGTCTTGTGTACAAAAAGAACCTTTTCCACTCGGATTGTTTCCCACTATGGGTGTATACTGACTGAGGCACTAAAACCGAGTCAGAAGGAGAAAACCGACCCATATTCCCACCGAATGCCTATGTTGACTTGGATTTCCACTATCCAAGTGGATCCTTGACTTATGGGGGGCGGCTGACAACAAGACAAAGGAGAAACCCACTAGCCGCCGTTCTCTATAGCTGTTTAGGTGCAAGTTGTTCCTACCAACTCCATCCAGGTTGTATCCAATGCTGATATAGTGGGGCGGCTGACTACAAGACAAAAGGAGAAGCCCCACTTGCCACCGATTGTTAACGTCCAAGACCTCTATAAATAGAGGGAAGAGCCTGAAACCTTCATTTTTGGGAGGAGAAGACTCTGAAGCAATTTTTTAAAGAAAAAATACAGCCTCCTTGAGACCCCCACTGCCCGTCCCCTCCCTCTCTCTCTCTACCTCACCCAACACCGTCCCCCTCTCACTGTCTGTCCTCCTCTTCCCACACCAACCATTCTCACTCTCTCCTAAAACTCACCCAACACCGTCCCCCTCTCATACCATCCCATCTCTACTTCTCCGCTAAACCCCAACGCCGTGCAGCCCCTCTCTCCTCTCACTGTCCGTCCTTCTCTTCCCACACCATTCCCTCTCTCCCTCTCCACCTCACCGTACAACACCGCCCCCCTCTCACTGTCCGTCCTCCAACCCACCAACACCGACCCAATTCTTCCTAATCCTTCCACACCGTACAGCCCCTCTCTCGTCACCAACAACGTCCACCTCCCCTTATAATCCATACCATCCAGTTCTCTTTCTCTCTCTCCACTTAAACCCATACGGTTCAAGCTCCCTCTATCCTCACCATCACCATCCTTCTCTTAAACACCATCCAGTCCCTCTCTCTCTACCAACACCATAAGCTCTCTCTCTCTCTCTCCACTAAAACCCACACCGTCCTTTTTTTGAAAAAACCCATCCAACACCTTATCCCTCCACTCAACCCAGCACCTCAAGTCCTTCACACATCCTCCAGTTCCTTTCTTACCACACTGGTTTCACTCTGCCCCTCATTTTTAATGCTTGTATTTATTTATTTTCTGTCAAATTAATTGTTGTTTGATGATTCTGTTTCCTTTGCAATTATCAATTAATTTCTATTGATTGATAAATATTAATAAAATGAGTACTTCACACATTCTATTTGGACTAGCATAAGAGTTGTAATTATTATTATTATTATTATTATTATTATTATTGCAATTTTTATTATATCTTAAAAAGGGTGGAACGAGATTGATTTGGACGAGACGTCCTGTTAATCTCATTTTTTGAAAAGGTGGAGCGAGTTTAATTTGGATGAGACGTCCTATTAATCTCATGTAAATATTCCGTGTTTATTTTTGTTTATTTTTGTATATTTTTTCATCTCGTAAGCTTTCTTTTCATGAAGAAGTTAAAATAGTTATTGGGCTAATTATAATGCGCGCTATCATATTGAGGTAACCGTTTTTATAACGGACAGTTGTGAGGTGCTAATACCTTCCTCACCTGTAATTAAACTCCCGAACATGGAATTTCATTTTTATAACCAGTGCTTTAACGTAAGGTTTTCCCGGTATTTTATCCTAAACAATATTGGTGGCGACTCCCTGTTTTTTTCTTTTCGAACAAAAATCATTTTGAGGGTCGGCCGTGCCGCCGCGATCCCGGTCGCAACACTTTTTTATTCCAATCATGCATTCACAAACCATTTTGAAAGGGTCAAAAGCCAAGTTCTAGAGTGCCTAAAAATGTGTGAATCACTCAGTCAAAGAAACATGGGCATTTTTAATTAATGAACTAAACACCCTATCGGCTCAAAAGCTCACAGTGGTAATTAGCCTGATTAAAGAAACACAGTCATCATGCAAAGTGATAATTCTGGCAAGAATAACAATCAATGCTTAAAATCTAACCAATCTACATCACATATTATACCAATAACAATAACTGTAATTAGCAATCAATGCTAGCCTAAGGCATATGAGTAGACATACAATCATGCAAATAAATCAGAACATAAGCATACAATCATGCAAATGAACCAGAAAATAAAATAAACAAAAATAAAAAGGAATAAAGAAAGAACGAGCTGAACTTTTGTGTACCCCTCACCCCAAACTAAAACTGGACTTTGTCCCCAATGTCCATATCAAGGGGACCAAAGAGGTCCGTAATTGAGGAACCAGTCGTAAAAGGACACAAAAGATCAACTGTTACCTATCATGGAGAAAGGGGGTGGAAGTGACCCTGCTGGATATGCCAATCATACATGGCATCTACCTGGTCAGAAATCTGAGCATGCGAGCCTCCTGACGGATTTGCTCAGCTGACATCTACTGGAGCAAAATGTACATTCACTACATGGAGAAAGGTGGCTCCCTACCAAAATGAGATGGATCACCCTGCTCTGGAGGCCTGGTGAGTAGTGGCATCTCCGTAGAGAGTGGAGTATGGTCATCTGTTTCTGCAAAAAGAAAATATGTCTTACCCTCTAAACTAGTAAAAGTGGGGTCAGGCAAGGGGTGAGGCACAGAAAAACTAGGTATGACTAAACAATAAACATTATGCTCCTTTACAATCATTCCCATGTTTATTAGTTCACCTTTATCTACCCTCTTTGGTTGGTGAAGGAAAGTATCTTACTCTAAATCTATACCCACATACCTTGCTATAGGATTAATGTAACCTGCAAGAACAATTTTACCTATAATGGCATTGCCGACTCAGGAAAATTGGCTACCTAATCATTTAGCAGAGTCAATAGCAGTATTATTAAGCATAGAGTGCAAAAAAAATACCTCAGCTTGCCATACAGTACCGGGGCTATCATACCTCCAAAAATAGAACGGACCATAAACCGCTGAAGGTATCAGAAAACTAGGTGATGAATGGAGGAGGCTTTTGAAGAGGAGGCATCATAGCTATTTCGTGCACTGGAAATAAAGGACCAAAAGTATCTTGGACTAAAGTCCTTTGGGATGCTAACAGCACCCCCTGGGATAAAACCATAAATTTCAGCCACATTTTCCACATTCATTCTATAATTAGTATTGTTTAATCTAAAAGACATTTCCCAATAATCAGTAGTTGGGTACCTACTCACCTCCACCGAACTTAGGAATTCTAAAGAGGTACGCTCATACACGGGTTCAAACAATTCAATAAAGGAATCCCAACCCATATTTTGGCACAAACGTAATGTATCTTCAAAAATCCCCAATTCCATCAAAGTATCTTTGCAGAAAAATCTAGATGGAATAAGCTCTCTACTTAACAAAGATTCTAGCCTCATCTTTTGCCCCTCCAATGGGCATTCAATATCATTCAAATTTGACTAATCAGAAGACTTACCTTTGGTCTTCTTTTTCTTTGAGGAAATCTTGGGTGCCATGGAGTTGAATGAAAACTTGGAGATGTCCTAATAGAACCATGCAGAGAAGGTTAAAAAAAGCATTCTAAATCAAAGCTCTGAAGTTTTATATCATGACAAGAAACAACACCTAATAATCTTATACATTCATGGCATGTAATAGAGAAATGAGCATATATGAATAATTAAATACCATGAGAGATGAACTAGACCAAATGCATATTCAAACCATGCAAAAATTCAAAAATTTTGCCTCTTGGGCATTTCATCAAACACTTAGTAGGCACAAAATAAATGAGTGCCAAATGCAACAATCAAGAGCAATACTTCCACCTATTAAGTTCAATAGCCATAATTAATAACCAATTTAAGAATTTAAACAAGAATCAAACATTTAATCACTATTAAAGGTCACAATTTGCATAAAAACATAAATGGGGTACATGAAAAAGTATGAGCTCAAGGATGAAATTCGTGAAGATTTAGTGTTACCCATTTAGTTTTAGAGCATTCAAATGTATCACAAAGCAATTAGGGGAAGTTTAATTGAATCAATTTAGAATTTTCATGCAAAATCCCTAAATTTTTAGAAACCCCAAACTAAACCCAATGAGAAACCCCGAATTAATGAAAAAGAATAGAATGCTTACTTGATTTAGAGAAGAGAAGAGATGACTCAAGTAGTAAGATGATGATGATGATGCAAGAATATTGAGAGAAATTGGAGTTTCTAAAGAGGTTTGGTGGGTGTTTTAAAGGATATGAGTGAAGAAAGCAAAAGGGGAATGCATAAAAGAAGGTACATGGGTAAGTGGTGTTTAAAAAGGCCAAATACCTCTTGTGAGGTTGAACCACAGCCAGTGGTTATAAACCACAGCCCGTGGTTTGCTTTGCCTTGGCCCAGATTTTTTTAAAAATGAACACCACGGTACCTAATGGCAACCACGGCCAGTGGTGGGAAACCACGACCAGTGGTTGCCTCTGGCTTGTGCCCAAAAATCTTAAAATCCCAGGGGAAATTCCAGAGCTAACCACGGCCAGTGGTTGTCACTGTTTCAACCCAAAAATTTAGTGTTTTTAGTGGAAAATGCTTGGGCTAAACCATTGCCAGTGGTGGATAACCACAACCAATGGTTTGCACTGTTTCTTACCCAGAAAACACTTATACGTTCATGAAAATTATTGGGTCAACCCACTGCTTTTTAAATTAAAAATTATGTCTAGCAACCTCATTTAAAACACTTCCCTTTTTATTCTAACCAAATCATGCACAATAGTGATCAATCCAACTACCTTACTCCACAAAAGGCAACATCAAAACACATATATATATATATATATATATATCTTTTTCTTATTTAATTTTAAACAAAACATGCAAGCAAACAAACTCATGCAAAACAATTAAAATTGAATGACAAAATGGGGTTACCTCCCCAACAGTGCTAAGTTTAACGTCTTCTTCTAGACGTTATTCACCATTTGGACTTACGAATCCAATGCATCAAGCAAATCCAAAGCACTTGCTTGATGAATGGGCTATCCTATCAAGTAGTGCTTAAATCTTTGCCCATTTACTCTAAATAGCCCAGACTTTTCGCTCCATAACTCAACAGTTCCAAAGGGAAATACTTTCAAAACTGTAAACGGTCCCGACCATCGGGACCTCAGTTTACCTAGAAATAACCTCAGTCTAGAGTTAAATAGTAAGACCATATCACTTAGATTGAATGTCCTCCGAAGAATGTGACAATCATGCCAACGCTTTGTTTTTTCCTTATAAATTCGAGCATTTTTGTATGCATCTAAATGGAGTTCCTCTAGTTCATTTAGCTCCAATAACCTGCGCTCACCTGTAACCTTATGATCAAGATTAAGCATCTTAACTTCCCAAAACAATTTATATTCAAGTTCAACAGGTAAATGACAAGGCTTTCCATATACTAGTTTAAAGGGTGTGGTTCCAATAGGGGTTTTATATGCGGTGCGAATGCCCATAAGGAATCGTCTAATTTAATAGACCAGTCCTTACGTGATGTATTGACCACTTTTTAGAGAATATTTTTTATCTCCCTATTGGAAACCTTAACCTGTCCACTAGTTTGGGGATGATAAGGTGTAGCAACCTTATGCCTTACTTCATATTTCTTTAGAAGGGTCTGAAAAGTTTTCTTAATAAAATGAGACCCTTTATCACTTATAACACACTTGGGAACCCCAAACCTTAGAAATATAATCTTTTTAAAAAGCTTAATAACAGTTTTAGCGTCCGAATAAGGTGAAGCAATGGCTTCCACCCATTTAGACACGTAATCAGCAGCTACCAAGATAAACTGATTTCCAAAAGAAGAGGGAAAAGGTCCCATGAAATCAACCCCCCACACATCAAATAACTCAACCTCTAAAATACTGTTAAGTGGCATTTCATGCCTCTTACCTATGTTACCTATTCATTGGCAAGCATCACAAGTCAGGATAAACTTAGGCATATCCTTAAAAAGGTGTGGCCAGTAGAAACCAGCTTGTAATACTTTCGAAGCTGTCTTGGATGTGCTCATATGGCCACCACAAGAAAGAGAGTGGCAATGATCCAGGATGGCATGGACTTCATCCTCCAGCACACACCTTCTAATCAAACCATCTACACATTGTTTGAAAAGGAGGGGCTCATCCTAATATTAATGCTTAACATCAGCAAGAAACTTCTTTTTAAAGCTGAAAACCAAGGTCAGGGGGTAAAATACCACAAGCAAGAAAATTAACAAAATCAGCATACCAAGGTACTTGTTGGACACTAAGACGCAGTAGTTATTCATCTAGAAAAGACTCATTGATGGGAACAACATCACCTAACTCATCTTTTTCAGATGACAACCTAGATAAGTGGTTAGCAACAAGGTTCTTAGTACCCTTTTTATCTTTTATTTCTAAGTCAAATTCTTGCAAGATTAAGATCCACCTAATTAGCCTAGGCTTTGCTTCTTTTTTATTTAAAAGATGCTTGATGGAAAAATGGTCAGTATATACAATAACATACGAGCCTACTAAGTATGATCTAAACTTATCAAAAGCAAACACAATAGCCAATAATTCCTTTTCAGTGGTGGCATAATTTACCTGCGCTTCATCAAGTGTACGACTAGCGTAATGGATTACATATAGCTTCTTATCCTTCCACTGCCCAAGCACAGCCCTCACTATGTAATCACTAGCATCACACACAGCTTGAATGAGAGTTCCTAATCAGGGGGTTGTACCATAGGAGTAGAAATCAAAGCTTGCTTAATCCTGTAAAAAGCCTTAAGACAAGATTAGTCAAAAACAAAAGGCATATCCTTACCTAAAAGATTACTCAAAGGCTTGGTGATTTTGCTGAAGTCTGTAATGAACTGTCGATAAAACCTGGCATGCCCAAGAAAACTTTGAATACCTTTCACATTGGTCAGCGGGGGTAATTTTTCAATCACCTCCACCTTAGCCTTATCCACCTCAGTTCCTCTCTCAGACACCAAATGTCTAAGAACTATGCCTTCTCTTACCATAAAATGGCATTTCTCCCAGTTTAAGACTAAGTTGGTCTCCTCACAGCGTTGCAAAACTTGACACAAATTAGTCTAACAAGTATCAAAATCCAAGCCATGCATAGAAAAGTCATCCATAAAAACTTCCATCACATTCTCAATCAAATTAGAAAAGATGGCCTGCATACACCTTTGAAATGTCACAGGTGTATTACACAGGCCAAATGGCATTCTCCTATATGCATATGTCCCATAAGGGCATGTGAAGGTAGTTTTCTCTTGATTAGATGGATGGATAGGGATTTGATGAAAACCTGAGTACCCATCCAAATAACAGAAATAAGAGTGCTTAGCAAGCCTCTCAAGTATCTTATCAATGAAAGGAAAAGGGAAATGATCTTTCTTTGTAGCGCTATTCAATTTTTTATAGTCAATGCACATGCCCCACCACGAAACTAACCTAGTAGAAATGAGTTCCTGTTTTTCATTTTTCACAATAGTTATCCCTCCCTTTTTAGGCACCACGTGAACTAGACTTACCTACTTACTACTAGCAATGGGATATATAACACCAGCATCAAGCAATTTCAAAATTTCCTTTTTAACCACTTCTTGCATTTTTGGATTTAGTCTCCTAAGTGGTTCTACTGTGGGCCTACTCTCATCCTCTACAGTTATCCTATGCATATAAAAGGAAGGGCTAATCCCCTTTATATCATCCATTATATAACCAATTACCTTTCTATACAACCTAAGTTGTTTCAAAAGCTTCTCAGTCTCACATGGATTCAAGTTAGCATTTACAATGACAGGATATATAGAGTTGGGTCCAAGAAATTCATACCTCAATAAAGCCGGTAAAGGGTTCAATTCAACTTTTGAGCTTACCTTTTTCTCATACATGACTTCAGTATCATGCTTCAATGGGGCATTTTCTTCCAAACCTCCTGTAGGCTCAATTGATAAAACAAATTCAAGTGGATCCTTAGGAAGGGTTTCCTCCTTCACCACTTGGTTAATAAAATCCACAGAGCAAACATCATCAAAAGGTTTCTTTAAAGCATCTTTCAAACTAAAATCTACCTTTTGGTCTCCAACAGTGAGAGACAATTTTCCATTTTTAACACCTATTACCGCGCCTGTGGTTGCTAAAAATGGCCTGCCTAGAATAATAGGGACCATAGAGTCCTCATCCATTTCTAAAACAACAAAATTAGCAGGAATGAAAAATTTACCTACTTTAATAGGCACATCTTCTAGAATACCTACAACATATTTAACAGACCTATCTGCTAATTACAATGACATCCTGGTAAGTTTGAATTCACCCAATCCCAATTTCTCAACAATAGACAATGACATTAAACTGACACTAGCTCCTAAGTCATATAGTGCTCTATCAATAGCCATGTCACCAATCACACAAGGGATAGAAAAACTACCTGGATCCTGAAGCTTGGGTGGTAGCTTCCTTTGGATCAAAGCACTGCACTCCTCAGTAAGTGCTACTGTACCATCCTCCTCTAATTTCCTTTTATTAGATAAGATGTCCTTCAGGGAACTTCACATATGTCAGCATTTGCTGCAAGGCATCTGTAAAAGGAATATTAACATAAAGCTTCTTAAGAACTTCAAGAAACTTACCAAACTGTTTATCAAGCTTAGCCTTGGCCAAGCGTTGAGGGAATGGAACTGGAGGCTGATATGGTTTCACCTCCTCCTTCTTTTCACTTTGTTTCTTTTCCTCATTTGGTGGATAAGAATGAGAATCTTCCATCTTCTTTTCTTTCTTGGCCTCCTCCCTATTCATACCTACCGGGCCATCATATTGTGTACCACTCCTAAGAGTGATAGCCATGGTGTGACTAGATGGTCCCGTTTTAGACTTTCTAGGAAAGGTTCCTGGCATTCTCTGAGAGGATGAAGCCTGCTGAGCAATTTAGTTCTCTAACATTTTATTATGGGTGGCAAGAGTGTCCACCTTGGAGGTTAACTTCTTAACTCATCATTTTGTTTTAGCTGGGTGGTCATAAAGGTCTCCATCAAGGACTCCAGCTTAGATTTCTATGGGATGTATGGTCCTTGTGGTTGCCTGAAATTACTCTGATTTCCTTGGTAGATAGGTGGTCTATTTTGGAAAATAGGTAGTCCTTGTGGTTGTCAGAAATTATTGCCATAATTTGCACCGTAGTTCCCAATAGCATCCACCTATTGCATCTCTGGCTCGACATTTTGAGTTACTCCAAGCTGACAACCTGAAATGTTATGACCTGAAACCCCACAAAGCTCACAAACAATATTAGAAGTACTTGTTCCTAATTTATCAAATTTATCAATTTTAACAGATAATGCCTCTACTTTGGCAGTTAATAAAGAGAGAACATCAACAGAGTCCTTACCTGGAGTTCTTGGTGAATTCCTTTCTAAGGACCACTGGTATGTGTTTTGAGCAACCTCCTCAATGAGATTATAACCTTCCTCATGAAGGCACCGCCTGCTGCGGCATTCAAGGTCACCTTCTGGTTCGGAATGAGCCTATTATAGAAAATGTGCACAGCCAACCAGCGTTCAATACCATGGTGTAGGCATTCCTGGAGCATTTCTTTATACCTTTCCCAGACATCATAAAGAGTTTCATCATCTTTCTGAGTGAAAGTGATGATTTGCTTCCTCAACTGATCTATTTTGCTCCTTGGATAGTACTTGTTAAAGAAAGCATGAGACAACTGCTCCCATGTAGTGATTAACCCCTCCAGAAGCTTATATAACCAAGCTCTGGCCTTGTCCCTTAGAGAAAATAGGAAAAGCCTAAGCCGAATTGCATTGTTTGAGACCCCATTCACCTTGAGCGTGTCACAGTACTCAAGGAAAATCTGAAGATGCAAGTTGGGATCCTCGAATGGCAATCCTCCAAACTGACTTTGTTGAACCATCGAGAGCAAGGATGGCTTCAACTCAAAATTATTCACCTCAATGTTGGGTCTAGTGATGCTAGACATTCGTCCCATCGTATTAGGCACTGTAAAATCATGAAGTGCTCTGTTGTTGGGATCTTCCATTTGTGCTTGACTCATTGAATGAGAAGGTTGATGCCTATTTTGTTCAATGTGTGTCCTAAGAAGTTTGATCTTCTGAAGAGTTCTTTCAATCTCAGGATCAAATATATGCTTAAGGTTGTCACTTTTTCACATAAAAGGGCCTACACAAATCTGTGAACAACCAAAAAGAACAAGCATAATTCTGCAGAAAAATTAAAATAAAACGAAAAATGCAGAGAAAATAAAAGAAATATGTAGAAAATATGTAGAGGATGCACACTAGTCTAATCAAACACCGCTTAGCCAATATTGGGGGAAACACAATCCCCGGCAATGACGCCAAAAACTTGATAGCCAACCGCAAGCGCACGGGGTATCAAAATAATAAAAGAGATATTGTTCCCACAGAGATTGTGACCAAGTACTAGTTATAACGGTATTTTAATTATCCAGTGAATCGATTGAGATGAATTACTAGAATGATTATAAATAGTAAATCAAAGAACAGAAAAGTTAACGTCTTTATAGAAGAAAATCAGAGCAAGTTTGGGAAAGTCAATTAAAGGAAGGTCTTGGGATTTAAGGGTTCATATGTAAGTACCAAAATTAAAGGTCAATTGCCTATTCAATTATATAAGGGATACCCTTCATTTAATTAATACCTTTCTCTCGAAACTCTATTAACGTACCTAATTCCTGAAGAACCGCGTTCAATTCGTTAATTAAACCCCTTAAGTTTTGTGGGTATCCAATTAATCCTCAAATGAGTTCGCTTACCGTCGTAAAACTAAAACATAGGTTCAATTTATGTGTTTTCGAATAATATACCTACTCTCGTAGCGCATACAATTTGGAATCAACTACGCTTATCTCTAAGTCTTATAGAAGCATTACGATAGATAAATCAAATAGAAACATGAAATCATATCCTTGAAGGGTAAAGAACAATTAATTTAGATACTTAAGCATATTACATCCTTTAATCCCAAGAACGAAAGTTTAGTGTGCCACAAAGATTGTTATGATCAAGTCATACATAACCAAATCAAAGTCAAACATAAAAGGAATCAAAAGTGTAAACTAGGGTTCCAGAATTACAAATTAGTTCTCACTAGGATTATAAACTCTTTCTCTCAAATCTGCAGAATTGATCTTCCTTGATGAATTAATCCTCGATCTCCAATCAAAAATCTCCCAAAAGATGCTTCAAAATCTCCCAAAAGGTGCCTCCAAAATTGTCTCTCTGGAACTCTTTCCAACCCCCTTTGGCCCATTAGAAACCCTAAAACTTAAGTGAATTAGGGCATGTAAGGGACAACCACGGCCAGTGGTGGATAACCACGGCCAGTGGTGGATAACCATGGCCAGTGGTTCGAGCCCTGATGCTCATTGGCTTTAAATAGGCAATTATTGGTGACACACAGAGCAAACCACGGCTAGTGGTTGCTTCTAACTTGTTCCTTTTTGCTTCAACAAGGCTCCTTGGTGTTCCCCAGTGCCTACCAAGGCCAGTGGTGGATAACCACGGCCAGTGGTGGTCTCTGACCTGCTTTTCCCTATTTTCCAGTGCCAACCACAGCCATTGGTTGTCCCCCTACGGTAATGGTTTCCTCCAATCTTGCTAAAATGCACTCCTAAAGGCCTTAGAAGTCTCTTCTTTCATCTACTTTTCCATTTTTCCTCAAAGAGACCTAAAATATCATTAATCCTGCAAAATAAGAACAACCAAGTAATATGTGTGGAAAAGAATCAAAATTAGGGGAATCGGACATGAACAATATGCTAAGAAACCTGAAAACTAGACCTAAAAACAACCAAAAATAGCACACAATACATACTTATCAAGAGCTTAGACTCCACCTATAATGTTGACCATAGCGGTAGGAAGCCTACCAGGTGTGGGCATCATAAGGAAGTCACACTCTAGCTGAGACTCTCACGATGTCAGAAGAAGACCAATGTCCCAAATGACACCGCTACACAACCTCCCCTAGTCTTAATGGTTTATTCAGACCCTTGGGTGTAGGATCCCACTCAAAATGCTTGTGAAAAGTGTAAGTGTAGTGGGTGGGGCATACATCGTATACCCTACCTTTCCTTCATAAGAAATAAACAGAGAGCAATACAAATAAAATCTTCTACCCTAGGGTTCAATGATAATATATATCGACAAAAAATATGGCACAAACAAGTAGGCAAGAGGTTATATAAGATTATTCTAATATGCTTAAACAAATTGAATGGGCTTGACTCTCTAAAGTCCCCAGTGGAGTCGCCATCTGTTGTGACCGAAATCACGGCAGAAGGCCGACCGTAAAAAGAAAATTTATTTCCCGAGTTCCCTCCGAAAACCGTGGAGTCGCCGCTAATATTTTTAAAGTAAAACATCAGAAAAACCCTAACGTGAAGGTACTAGTCCTAAATTGAGATTTTATGTTCGGGAGTCTAATTACAAGTGGAGAAGGTATTAGCACCACACACTGTCCGCTTTAAACGATTACCTTAAATTGTTTAAATTATGAATAATCCTAATAAATTTGTAATCTTAACCTCTTAGAGATGCCCTATGGATTTATTGTCGATTCAATAATTATGTTTATAATTTTAATGATTAACAGATTATCACGTCTAAATTAATCGGGTCATCATTAAAATGTTATGATTTTACTATTATTTTTTTAATTAATGAGATATGTTTATCTTTAATTTGGGTCCGACAGGAATGACTCCCGCTTACGTATTCCCCAAGCATTAGGGAAAATCAGGGATGTGTAGTTCTTTCATTATTTTTAAAAAATCGTGAAGTGAGTTAAAATGTCGAGATTTAAAAATATCAGTCAACAACATGTCTCGTCCAAATTATCTCAAATATTGTATATTTAGAAAGAAAAAAGGAACCTTAGGTTTATTTATTTTATTAATTTTAGAAAAAAACTTAACGGTCTAAATTAATGCTAAAATAAAGAAATTTATATTATTTTAAATCCAAGATCAACAAAACGTCTCGTCCAAATTAACCTCTAGTGTAAATATTTTTATTACATGTTGACATCATCAAAATACTTTATGGTCTAAATTTTTTTTTTTGAAATATTTGAAACATAGATTAATAGGACATCTCATCCACATTAATCCCTAACATAAAGATTTTGATTTCGTTACATGCCAACATTACTAAAAATATTTTTATGGCCTAAATTAAAAAATCAAAACATAGATTAATAAGACGTCTCGTCTAAATTAATCCTTAACATAAAGATTTTAATTTTTGTTACCTATTAGCTTTACTAAAATACTTTATGATCTAGTGATTAGAACATAGGTTAACAAGATGTCTTGTCCAAATTAAACCTAACATAAAGATTTTAATTTTTATTACATACCAATATTAATTTTATTTTCTATGTTTACAAATGTAATACTCTAAGTTGGTAAGTAACAAATATTAAAAGAAATTCTATATGTTATGGAGTATTAAATCTTCCTAGATGGGAAGGAATTTCATTCATCTAATCATGCATACTAAATTGTAACAATTTACTAGAAAATAAAGATTAAAACAATCATAACAAAAAATAGAGAAAAAATATAAAACTTTTAAAGACTTATCTCGCACTTAAACTCCCTCTTTTTTGTGTGCTCCCTTCTTCCGTGTACTGAATTTTTGGTCTATTTTTTTGGTTGAATTCATGTGCGAACGCTTGTCTTATTTGCTAATTCCTCAATTCCCCCTTCCTCTGTGCCTCGCGTGAAGCTATATATATATATATATATAAATATATAAAATCACGAGCCTCTGATCCTTTTCTCGTGTGATTTTATACAATATATATATATATATATATATATTTAAAAAGATTCCTCCTTTATTATATATATATTTAAAACAGATTTATAAAAGCTTTATCTCATTCTATAATATATATATATATATATATATTTATTTAAAATCTCTCTCATTATAAACTTTATTTTATCTCTTAAAATCATCTCATCATTTTTCTTTAACCTCTTATCATAAAACGTGATCACTTTTATTCAAATTTTAAACTTTCCCTTCTATTTGAATTTTAAAATTTATCTAAGATTAGGTTCTAGGTTTTTTAGAAATTTAAAATTTATGATTCTGATAAGGATTTTAAAATTTTAAAAATCAAAGCCCTATCAATAATTTGAAATTAAAACAGGCCCACAGGTTCACTTTTTTCCTTAAATCAAAATCCTAAGTTGATCATTATTTTTATTTTTTATTATGTTTATTTTTTATTTTTATTTTTTATTATAAAAAAATAAATGGGCCCGGATAAAATTGGGTAGCAACATATATATTATATTGGTTCATTTCAGTCCTTATTTGAGCTAACAAGAGTTTGTATTAAATGATCACAAGCTAAGTGCAACCCACGCTTATGAGGATCCAAAGTATTCTTTAACAACTTAGCATCTTCAGGCTAATGACCCAAGTATTCTTTCTTAACTTAAACTCTCCAGGCTATTTATACAACTATTCTTTATTGACCAAGCCTTTTTAGGCTCTTATAACTTCATAGAGAAGCAATGGATTCCTAAGTCCTTAGTTAACACATTAGGGATGTCCATAAAACTAAACCAGTTGTTGGGATGAGTTGAAAAGCATACTTAGTCTTTGTTAGTATGTTAGCATCTTGGTTGTCTAGCTTTCCATTTTGATACATAGGATGAACGCTCATTTTGCTTAGGCAATCCTTTTGAAGTTATTTGATTAGATAGATAGTCCACTTCAAATTAGAATGACTATAAGATATTATGAAAGAACGAGCTTTGATTTGTAGCTTGTATTTACTATCTTCATGTAGGGTGTCTAAGTTGAGTCTAAACGTCTAAGTTCTCTAGACCTTCAGATAGTTACTTACGATTTCTTGCTCTTTGGCTTGTATTTTCCTATAAATATGCCTTAGATAACCTTGAAACATTAGTACATTAAATAATGTAATACTTTTATCATAATCAAAACTTTTGAGGGGTCCTAAGAACCTCAAATGTTCTTTCAGGATTTAACACTATTAAAAATTGAACGCGATAAAGCTGACTAAGGTGTGTTATAGCACTGTCCTTAAGAGTTTACTCGCCTAAGGCATACCGCCAAGATACAACAGCCCCTTCTGGCACAAACCAGGAACAAAACTAGCAAGAGAGAAATCAAGTAACCTAGTAGAGAGAGAAGAGAGTAGCGATATAAGAAGAGTTATATCTTTCGGGTTTAACAACATTTAGTATTTATGGAACCCTAATCTGCCAGATAACAAGTAATTTAAAAATAATATAATTAATAAGGTTAAGGATAATATAATAAAATAATAAACAAGTTAAAGGTATTATCGAAGAAAAGAATCAAGTTATGCAACCTTCAGGTAAAACCATATAAATTTTTTCCTATAAATCACCATTTAAAAAGCTAGTTTTTTACATCCATTTGATGAATAACTAGATTATGAATAGATGCTAAAGCGATCAAAACTCTTATAGAAGAAATCCTCGTTATAGGAGCAAAGGTGTCAAAGTAATCTATATTTTCTTTTTGTGTAAAACTTTTTGCTACCTTTTAGAACTGAACTGTTCTTTACAGGGGGTGTAGAAGTATGCTTGTAGAACAACTCAAAATATACATATAAATGTGTTTTTGATACAAAGCAATGTGCGTATAAATGTAAATACGGAGAGTCTTTGTATGCTGGGGCGGAGTGCAATGTACTCTGGGGCGGTGTCACAGTCCGCCTGACGGGATCTACGTTGCCTTGACCCGATTGGGGGAGGTACCTGCAATCGTTCTCCGACGCTCAAGTCAGTATTTCAGAATACTTAGAGACTTAGAAAGACAGTCAGAGATAACTATGCAAGTGAGAGAGTGTAAGGTTCAGAGAATGGGAAAGATCCCTTATACCTTTTCGAGAGAGGTTTATATACCTGTTGCTGGTGCTGCATTATTGGTAGGGCCCGTTCCTTGTTTTCTAGCATAAAGCAAGAAAGACAGTGGGTCCCTGTGTTGTTCACGAGCACCGTTAGTGTAGTAGGTATTTCCACTTACTTGGGAAGCGTGAATGCTTTATTATTTTATTGTTATTCCCCTTTATGCGTGACAGCGTGATTCCCATTATTAACCTCTCAAGACAGAGTCAATCTCGTGCCGGGGTTGTGAGTATGGGTTCGCTACGCAGTATGGGAAGTTCAATATTCCGCCTGAGTTGAGCCTATGGCTTGGCGGAGTAATATGCATTCTGGCGGCGTTACCTGCCTAGGCAGGGTTACTTCCCTTGGCGGAGTAACTTGCCTTGGCGGAGTTATGACCCTTGGCAGGGTAACATGCCTAGGCGGAGTATTGTGCCTTGGCGGAGTTACTTGCCTTGGCGGTATGTACTCCGTATAGAAGTGATTATAATGTGCTCAATCGCGTACTCCTCTTGTTCAAAATGCTGATCTGGCAAAGCATTAAAGCCATGCTCTTGGGGGTCGGTGTTAGGACCGGATCAAGAACCAAGTTTGAATGAAAGACTAAAAAGTTTGAACCACTGGTATTTGTTAATAACACCCATCAAGGCTCTTAGTTAAATAAAATTTTCCTACGTGATTACTAATGTGGCTCAGCGAGTGTTTCAGGAAAGGTCTGAAGTGCACAAGTTGAAAGATAAAGGGTGAGTCCATCAAATGAAACTTGTTTCAAAGACAAGTCCGATTCAATCAATTAGAGAAGTTTATCAAGAACTAAGAAGAAAAATCTAAACGCATTACCAGACCCTTGAGAATCACTCTTCTCAAAGAACGTCTTCTGAAAAGCAATTCTCTCTTTCCATGAAAGTGCTAACATAGCATTTTTGCCTCAAACCTACATATTGCTTTAAAAAGGAAAAACACAAAATGTTGAGGATCACATGTGCAGGAACCTAGGAAGATGCCTCGTATATCTTAAAGCATCAGAAAAAGCTGAAACTGTGGCAGAATAGAAGCCTAAGGTCAACCTCTACAATGGTGTACCCTTTAACTTGAAATGGCTAAGCAAATACTTATCTTTTGATATTAGATTATCAAGGATAACTATTTTGGTATAAGCTCTGAAGCATGCCTGATTTAGACCATGCCATTGTGTACTTTTTCAAAGTCAAAAATGATAAATGGTCATGTCTTCTCCAACAGCTATCTCAACAACACTATAAATATGAGAAGATTAGAAACTTTAAAGAGCTTCTAAGAACATGAACAAAAATCAAAAGTGCTTGCTAGCAAACTTTTAAACTTTTATTTGTTCTTGATTTATAAGCGAAATCCTTTCTTATTGTTCTTCCCTTAGCACACCTTGACTTCTTACTTATCATAACTTAGCGTATTCTCTGTTTCAATTATAAAATTCTTTGTATGCTGAGTTATCTTTGTATCACAACCTTTATTTATCACTCATTCTCTGTGTAACAAGTTTGGTGTGTTCATCAACCCTTAGATATAGTGGTAAACACTTATTTGGCCTGGAGAGGCTTTGGAAAGAATACTTGGGACTGAGCCAAGAGTGGCTTATTTGAAAGATGTCGAATCTTTTAAACCAAACCTCATAAGATTTGTTGATAACTAACATTAGGAACTCTAACTTAAATGAAGACATTTGTTATTACTTGATGTGGGTATTTAAGTGTTTTAAGAAAAGGCCTAAGCTACAAAAGAAAGGGGGAGCCTACGCACAGAAAGCTCACGCATCAAAAGTCTGGAAGACTTAATCGTAATATGAACTCTTCAATCCAAGACAAAAGGTAGTATCAAAAGTCTGGTAACTCCCTTCAGAAGAAATTCTCTTGTATTAGAATAAATTACCAAACCCAGACTCGAACAACATCACTTCAACCTTCAGAAAAACACTAAAGCGTCAGACTTTGACATCTCCCTTCAAATCTTTAGAAATGGTCTGATACATAAAGCATCAACAGTCACAAGTCATCTCCATCGAAGCCTAAAGAAAAGAATTTTGAAAGAAAGATTGACTAAATAGGGTGGATTTTAATCTAGTCTAAAAAGAACCAAGTTTCACCCCTATCTCATGCATTCAGAGATTCCCAGAATCAAAGCTTTCCTTGATGAAAATAGTATTACATCTACTCCACCTACGACTACACACTCCTCAAAACTCTCATATCTATGTTGTGTGTACAGAACATCTCTCTCTGGCAACAAAAGTTCTTACCCTTTGTGTAACTCCATTGTCGCAACCGGGGTCCCGGGTCATGACGCGGACTGAGAGAATGCAACAAAAAGAAAAAAAATCAAATTGGAACAAGGCCCTTAGGAGGCCTAAAAACTAAAGGGGTTCAAGGAGTCGCCACTAATATTTATTAAGGAAAATATCAGGAAAACCTTTAAACGACATTGGTTTTTAAAATGAGATTCTGTTTGGTCCGGGAGTCGAATTACAGGTGGGGAAGGTATTAGCACCCCATACTGTCCATCCTAAAACGGTTACCCAAATTGATCATGTATAATTTTTTTAAAAAAATGATTATTAAATATTTCATCCTTTGTAAAGAATATAACCATGATAGATGTTATTTACAGACAATATACACATGAACAAAATAATAATAAGGACATTTTGAAAAAATTATAAACAGGTATAAAATTAAATTAAATAATAGGACACATCATCCAAGTTTTGTTCATTGAGTTCAAAGGAAGTTAAACAAACCAATGATTAAAAGATAATAAAATAAAAAAATAAGACGTCTCGTCTAAATTATCTTTCTAGTAATTAAAAGATAATCCATTAATTTTACCAAAAAACACATGGTTTAAAAAAATGAATAAATAAACAAATAAATAAATGAAAAGGCAAAAATAGATAAACATAAGAATTAATTACATCTATGTGAAAATAAAGAAAGATATATACACTTAATTAATTAAAACTAACAAATAAATTTTATTCAATCATTTTTAGATAATAAGATTAATAAGATATCTCATCTAAATCAATCTCATTTCAAACTTAAAAGAAAGATAAATGGCTGAATAAATAGATAAGAGCGGGGAACATAAAATATAAACTTATAATAATAAGTAAATAATTATCTATAAAACGACTTAAGAAATCATATACAATTGATTATGTAAAAGATAACTTCAAAATTATTGAGAAGAAAAATTAGAATAAATAAAATGCAGAAAGTTAAGATGCAGAAAAATAAATAAAAGTGTAGAAAAATAAATAAATAAATGAATAACTGCAAAAAAATAAAGTATGGAAAAATAAAGTACAAAAAATACATAAATAACAATAAAAGTGTAGAAAAATAAATAAATAAATAAATAAAAATAGAAGGGTAGAAAAATAAATAAATAAAAATAAAAGGGTAGAAAAATAATAAATAAAAATAAAAGTGCAAAAAAAGTAAATAAAGAAAAATAAAAGTATAGATAATAAATAAATAAACTAATAATTGTAGAAAAATAAAGTGCAGAAAAATAAAGTATAGAAAAATAAATTAATAAAAAATAAAAGTGCAGAAAAGTAAATAAAGAAAAATAAAAGTGTAGAAAATAAATAAAGAAAAATAAGTGTAGAAAAATAAATGAATAAATAAATAACTGCAGAAATATGAACTGCGGAAAAATAAAATGTAGAAAAATAAAAGAATAAGTAAAGAACTGCAGGAAAATAAAGTGCGGAAAAATAAAGTGTATAAAAATAAATGAAGAAAAATTAAAGTGTAGAAAAATAAATAAAGATGAATAAATAAAGATAAATAAATATTCTTATATTTATTAAAAATACCTTAGTACAGTAACAATTAATGAAGAATGAGAACAGAATTCCAGATATTGATTTTGTGTAGATTTCTCCTGTCTTTGGCTTCATTTAAACTCAATTTAAGGGTGTTTGAACACCGGTTACAAGACTTTTACAGTAATTTGGGTCACACAACTCACATACTAGAACATACTAGAATAAAACATATATTTTCCTAACAATATTTTCATATCTCTATTTTTGAAATCAAAATCTCTAAAAAAATTACACAAATTTATCACTCTTTTCTCTCATTCCTCCTTCTTCCTCCATTTTTCCATTTGCATCATCCTCTATTTATAGAGAAAATGCCTTGGACCCTCATCATATGCCATCACTTTTCTACTTTTTCAATTTGTCCAAATTTGATGTCAATTTCCCCAATTTTCTCTAATTATCCAACCAAACTGGGTCCGACCTCAATAAACCACTGAAACCTCTTTTCTTTTTCTTTTTTTTATTTTCATTTTTAAGCCTTTTTGGCACATTTTCATTTTTTAAGGCCTTTTTTTTGCCCATTTTCATTTTTTTCTAATTTGATTATTTTGGTCCTTTTTATTTTTTTTAATTTTTTTATATTTTGAATACAAATGAGTAATCACTTACTCTTATGGAAACATAAACTATTTTAGAATCATAAAATTATTTATTACATATGTGGCCATAAATAAAATACCCAATAAAGATAAACTACTACCATGCTACAAGGAGCAAGAAGGTAGTCACCAAACATCAGTTTCCCTCCCTGATTCTTTCCTCTTGGCTTCGACACCCATTAGTCATTGCTTGAGGAAAATTATAAAAGAAAGTTGATGAAAGTATAAGTGTGGTAGGAAATGAGGAGAGATTGAGTATTTATAGAAATGGAGAAGGTACTATTCCCAACGGTCACTTATCAATGGTCACTATGCAATTTTTTAATATATTTTTTTAAAAAAATTTATTTATCCTGACAAAAATAGGTGTTCACATCAATATGTGGTAATGGAAAGTCATCCTTTGGGCTAGCTCTATTCAAATCCCGGTGATCAACACACATTCGTACCTTCCCATCCTTCTTCGGGACCGAAACAATGTTGGCTACCCATTCAGGGTATTTAGAGACAGTCAAGAACCCAGCATCCAACTGTTTGTTTATCTCTTCTTTAATTTTTAAGAACATTTCTAGTTTCATCATTTCAACTTCTGCTTTATGGGGACGCAACCGGGTTTCAATGGCAACTTGTGTTCAATGATGCAGTTATCTAATCCTGGCATATCTGATACGACCAAGCAAACACATCACTGAATTCAACCAACAATGCTATTAATTCCTTTCTATGTTTACTACTCAAAGAGGTGTCAGTCTTGAGTTCTTGTTTGTTTTCTTCACTCCCTAAATTTATGACTTCAACAATTTCTAGATGGGGAGAAATTTCTTTAGCTTCCTGATCTAGCAGCCTTAGTAATTTAGGGGAAGTTCATCGGACTCTTCGTCCTCCTCACTTGTTGGATCAAAATCATGGTGAGAGAAAGCAATTTTATTATTTTAGGATTAAATTTCAGATCTGCAATTTATTTAATATAAAAAGATAAAATAAGGAAAATGACAATTGAACTTAATATTCATTTATTTGAAATGATAAAGGAAACATGCTTTTGCCCTTATTGAAAATTTGTCCTAAGGCTTTAGGCATGGCCAAAGGATCCAAATAGAAACCTATAAAGTGAACAATTACTTTGAAGTGAAATTTAGGATCTCTGAAAACTCAATGACTTCCCAATTACACAACATAGTATCTAAAGAACATGGGTAAATCAAGTCATCTTTACCCTTAGAATCATCATTGACGACCGCCACTTGGTCTGGAGACGTCAAGCCTACGCTCCTAAAGCTTTGATAAAGGTCATAGATAGGGATCCTTGTAGTTAGGGGTTCCCGATTTTCTAACCGTGCAAGTCATTTTTCTCTTTTATCTGCGAAGACCTTCACTCTTTCCATTGGTGAGGGCTGATATCCTAGCCCAAAGCCATTCTTGTTCTCTTTCACCCATAATGATTCTACTCCTCCATCAAGCATCTTCCCAAGCCTTTTCCTTGGTTGGAATCCATATTTCATCATTACATTGGCCACCATCATAGAAGCTTTGGAAGGACGAGCTAGTTATGACCCTTCACTCACATAAGTGGTATGAGCAATTTCCAATGACTGGAAGGAAGTCTCAAGACTCTCTTTAGCCACTTCTATATATAGAGTTGACATGGGCTTGCTAATAAGGAAATCTTCCTCACCAGAAACAATAATTAGCTTGTTGTCTACTATAAATTTTAGCTTTTGATGGAGGGTAGATGGAACCACACCGACAGAATGTATCCAAGGCCTCCTCAATAGACAACTATAGGCAGGATTGATATCCATCACTTGAAACAAGATGTTGAAGGTGTATGGGCCCACTTAGATAAGGATCTCAATATCTCCAATGACCTTTGGCATGATATTCAAAGATGAGCCATTGTCAACTAAGACCTTGGCTAGGATATAATCCTGACACTTGACAAAGATATGTAATGGTCTGTTATGACCTTTCCCTTCGATAGGTATCTTTTCATCAGTGAAAGTCAAGTAGTCATTTGAGGCAATATGCCCCACTATCCCTTTGAACTTCTCCGGTGAAATATCTTTCGCAACATGCACTTTATTCAGGACCTTCAACAACCTTCCACGATGTGGTTCTGAATCTAATAAAAGAGACAACAAGGATATTTTTGCAGGAGTACGATTTAACTGGTCGAGGACTTGGTATTCACTTTGCTTAATGAATTTCAAGAATTCACAAGCATTTTCCTCTATTATTCCCTGGGAAGGGTCTTGTTTTTTTTCTTTACCACGACTTTCTTTTTCACTTACAGGCACATCCTCCTTTCTTAAGTTTTCAGGAGCATAAATCTGTCTACTCCTAGTCATTCCACTCATCCTAAATATTGGTTACCTAGGATGACGATTCTTTTGGGAGTTGAGGGATTACATCCACCTCATACTTCCATGGTACTGCATGGGTATCTTTATACAAAAATAGAGACAAGGTACTAACTGTTAAGGATGGATGTTGAACAGTAGGCTGAACGCCTTCGTCATAGTAGAGCACTAGAGGCTTTGTTGTACCTAGGCTGATTGAGCTAGAGTCGTGTTCTTCTTGGATCATATTTGCACTTTTATGAGGGCGACGGTAAATCTCTACCGAATTTGTGTCCAATAATCCTTGAAAGGCATCAAGAAAATTAGGATCAGTGGACACTTGATCAAGATTGAGATTTGGAATTTTGGTTATCATTCCTCTCTTGTAAATTTATGTGTATATCCAAGGAAAAGATTTTCTCATTTTCGCTACTCTTTTAACGCGACTAATTCCCTCGTCCTCCAAGACTGCATTTACTCCTGAGGTCCCATGATTAGGTAGAGGGTTGGTAGAGATATTTGGATTTCCCTCTTGAAAATTGAGTCATTTTGCCCTAATCAAGTCTCAGACCTTGTATTTAAAGGCGATGCAGTTTTCCGTTGAATGACCCGGTGCTCCATCATGATAATCATATTTGGCATTAGGGTCATATCCCTTAGGATACGGTGGTTCCACTGGTTTCAACAGGCAATGTACAACCAAAGTATTCTTGATGAGAAGTGGTAACAATTCAGTACATGACATGGGAATTGGGTCAAACTGTGCAGGTGCATGTTTGTTGCTGGCTTTTCTGGATGTGGGATTTTTATTAGGATTAGGTACCCACTATTGTGTTAAAGGTGAGGGATTTTTAAAATTTCAGTTAGGTGGTGATTAATAAGGCTGTAGATATGGAAATGATGGGGTTCCAGAAGTGACAACTATGTATGGATGAGGTCTATAGGATGGATGGGGTGGTTGGAAAACATATAGATGTTGGTAGATGGTGGGATTTGGTGGCCTTGGGTTATCGTATACAAAATTTGTTTCTTCGCCTCTTCTTTTTATTGCCCCAGTTATAGTCTTCCCTGTTGTGGATGCTCTAGATGCTCCTTGGGGAACTTTGCCAGTTCTCATCCCACTTTCAATTCTTTCTCAGATCACTACTATATCAGTGAAGTTTGATGAGACACTCCCGAGCACTCTGTCATAGAATGGTGCCTGGAGAGTATTAATGAACATAACAACAAGCTTTTTTTCGATCAAAGGTGGTTCTACTTGGGCTACTAATTCTCTCCACCACTGAGCATATTCCTTAAAGGATTCATTTTCCCTTTTAGACATGTTTTGCAACTGGAGTCTATCCGGTGCCATGTCCATGTTGTACTGGTATTGCTTGAGAAAAGCATCCGCCAATTCCTTCCAACATCGGATGCGTGTCCTTTCAAGATATGTATACCAACTAAGAGCCAGCCCTGCAAGACTATCTTGGAAGAAGTGGATCAGTAGTTTCTCATCATGAGAATATGCATCCATTTTCCAACAATACATTGTCAAATGATTACGCGGACATGTGGTACCTATGTATCTGTCAAATTCAGGCAGCTTGAACTTTAAAGGGATAACTACATCTGGCACCAAGCATAATTCAACAACATTTGTTGTACCTAGACTGTTTCCTCCTTTGACAGCTCAAAGTCTCTCTTCTAACAACTCTATTTACCCTCTTGGCAAAGAATCTGTGACAGTATTTGGATTCATTGTACCGAGGGAAGCATTTTGGGCAGGATCTTGATGGACGGACGACTGGTGTGTCATATGTAAGTAGGCATGTTGGAATGGGTTGAATGGCATAGTTGGGCATATACTATAGGGTTGTGGGGTGGTTTGTGGTTGATTTTGAGTATTTTGGGGAATGGTTGTTGTTTGATTGGTAATTGAAGGGTTAGATGTCTGGGGGTTGGGAATTTGTTGGGCGGCGGAAGGATTTTCCTGAGTAGGATTAGGATTCATAGTGTAATATCCTTGAGGTAAACCGTATGGAGGCCATGCATATGTTTGCTGAGCATTCCCGTCTTGGGAAACAAACTATGGAAATGGCATACCATAAGGTGGGTGCTGGACGGGTTGAGATTCCATTACTGGAGTAGGGTTACTTGCATGTATGGTCAAGGGTATAGGATTCCCTTCCTGATCTTGCATGGTAGCATCAGGATCCCCACTTGCTGCAAAGGATCCCCCTTCCGTGACCTTCTTCTCTAGAAGCTTGACCATCTTGAAAATTTGCTCCTTGAGTTGATTGAACTCATTCCTTAAATCATCCACAGTAGATGGTTCCGTCTCTGCCATGAGCCTTGCTTGCAGTCTAGTCCTATAAGGATGCTTTGAACCCTCCGTACCCGTGATGTGGGTAATTACAAAGAAACCCCCTTACAAACAGCAAAATTTTGTTAAATAATGTAAAGAAACATAAAGTAAATGAATTTTAAACATCGGTAAACACAGATAAACTTTTCTTTTAGAATGTCTTATTCTAAAGTACTAAGTTAAGAAAAATGGAAATTTAACATAAGATTTATTCATTATTCAACAACAAGTTCCATTATTTGTTACAAATCAATTTTCTCTCGCCCTCGTAATCAAGACCTTTATTTCATCTAATCGCCCCTTGCAGTATTGGATGAAAGTTATAACTTCTTTTGGTGTAGAAAGTGGATTCACCATTGCTTCAGCTTTCTTCAACAGGTGAGGAATATCTCCAAGTGTTCTATTAGCAAGACCAGCCAAGTTTTTTTTCCAAGAATAGATAAGACTATCCATTTTAACCCTCTCTAGCGTCATTGTAATCTCTTCATATCCCTCTTTATCCTCCATGGCTTGCCATTTCTCCTCATATATCTCACGCTCGCAAGCATTGACGACATCCTTGACTTGTCATTCCAATTCATCAATTTGTGCTTGCATAAGGTCCTTCTGAGCTTGAGCTTCTTCCTTTGTCTTGGCTAAGATTTCCTGTAATCGCCCTTTGTCAGCCAGTATATCATCCTTTTGCTTTTCTTTGGTTTTCAACTGTCTGTTTGCTATTTGGAGGCATTGATCTAATTGCCTCGTATATTCTCTATTTATTCTCTGCTTCTTATTGACATCTTCAAAAGCAGTTTCTAATTCATACCTTTTTCTCTTAAGGGAAGCATTGTCTTGTTAATCTTTGATTAATTCATCCTCTAATACTTGGTTTTTCTCCGTCATTTCAACTAGCTTACTTTTTAGGTTTTCAATCTCTTCTCTTTGAATGGGAAGTGTATTTTTCACATGAGCACTGTGATCTTTGAAGGGTAACTTGACAATAACTACCCTATTTGAAATCCATTGGTGGTAACTTTCCTTTGTAGCATAACTTTGGACACCCACCTCTTTTCTTTTTCTATGGACCTTGGCCCAAGCATCAATGACAGTTTGGATAACAAGAGCACTATTTCCCTCTATATAGTAATGAAGGAAAGATGCCACTGTTTCTTCTTATGGAGGCTGGAGCATAGGATAAGCAAGCTATCTTTTCGCAATGGCAGGATTTTAGTTGATGCATCCTTGAGTTCCCATGAGAGGCACATTGGGAAATTTCTTACAACAGTAAATAATGGAATCCATATTCATCCATTGAGGGTACTACCGAATCATGTTTGTAGACAATCCTGCTAGATGTCCTGCCCATTCTTTATTAGTCTTCTTGGTTAATCGAAGGAGCTTCAAATCAGAGATAGGGCATTTGACCTTGCTAACTTGATTGAAGACATGCGAAGTAAACCACAGATATAAGGCAGGTAGACAACAGACGATCTTCCTCCCATTCCGATTGTGATAGGAATCCATTGTACAATAGATGTCAGCCAAGACAGTGGTAATGGAACTTTCTCCTCTAAGCTTTCGAGCCAGGAAAACATCAATTGCCTTGAAATCAATATAATTATCAAGGCTGGGAAAAAGGACCACACCATAAATAGCCAATGCCAAAGTGTCAATAAACACGTCTCATTCCCCTTTCCCTGCCTGACTAAGGAGTTGCTGCTCAAAGAAGGTTAGTGCGAAACCTAAAATCTGGTTCTTGCTCAACTGAGCTCTCTTAAGTACTTCAGGATCTATCTTGAGAACACAAGCTATATTGAAAATGGAAGCATGATGCTTGGTTTGTTGATAAGGTTTCAGATCTTCCAATGGCAAGCCAAATATCTGCTCAAATTCCTCTAGAGTAGGAGCTAATTGGAAGTCTTTGAATGTAAAACAACGGAGACGAGGATCACAAAATTGAGCTAGAGTAGTAAGGGTCCCTTCCTGCACTTCGACCTCTAAGAATTTTAGGATCTTTCCATACTTCCTTGCAAAGGTCATTTTCTTAGTAATATTCATCCGTTTGCCTAAGGATAACAGATTGCTAGTATTCGATTTCATGATTTTGAGATGTAACAAAATTTTCAAACCAGTTGCCTTCACTTCCTGATCACTTGTTCTCATGTTAAATTCCATTTTTCTGTAATACTTACCAATATTTAAATTTCACCTTTCATAAAGAAAACATAAAAACAAATTAATAAAAGGAAGGATCTAATATATATCATGATCTGTGTTAAAAATACATTGTTTGTAAAATCTTTTTAAAAAAACATTTTTTTAGAATGAAAGATAAGAGGAATGTTTACCCCATTGTGTCTTAGACTGAGGTAGCCACTTAATTGGTTCTAAGGTTTTTCAAGCATGATTCCTCACAAGGTGGCTATTCTAATTGGTTATAAGAAGACCACCGAAGCTTTGATCTTTAGCTATGAGCCTTATGCAAAAAGTAGGGAATCCTACTTAGTGCGGGTGTCATAACTAAGATAACACTCCGACTGAGATTTTCATGCAAATCATGGTAGGACGTATCGTCATAAATGACATCGCTAATAATCTCCCCTAACCTATGTCTTTTGCAGGGCCCGGGTATAGGGTCCCATTTTAATAGTGTGCACAAATGTGAATGTAATGTGTGTGGGGGCATTCATACCTGAATTTTCTTACCCATTCTGCACAATGAACAAACACAAATAACACGTGTCTTCTACCTTATGGTTCTAAATTAAAGCAATAAATATAAACAATGTAAACTCAAAATAAATAGAATATTAGACAAACAACGAGAATAACATAATAAACAAAAAAATAGGATGAAATAATTAATAGTCAATAGAATACACAAGATCAATTTAACGGGCTTGACTCTCAAAGAGTCCCCAGTGGAGTCGCCAACTGTCGCGACCGGGGTCCCGGGTCATGACGCAAACTGGGAGAATGCAACAAAAAGAAAATGAAACCGAATTGGAACAAGGCCCTTAAGAGGCCTAAAAACTAAAGGGGTTCAGGGAGTCACCACTAATATTTATTAAGGAAAATATTAAGAAAATCTTTAAACGATACTGGTTTTTAAAATGAGATTCTGTTTGGTCTGGGAGTCGAATTACAGTTGAGGAAAGTATTAGCACCCCATATCGTCCGTCCTAAAACGGTTACCCAAATTGATCATGTATAATTTTTTTTAAAAAAATAATTATTAAATATTTCATCCTTCATAAAGAATATAACAATGATAGATGTTATTTACAGACAATATACACATGAACAAAATAATAATAAGGATATTTTGAAAAAATATAAACAGACATAAATTAAAATTAAATAATAGGACACATCATCCAATTTTTATTCTCTGAGTTCAAAGGAAGTTAAACAAACCAATGATTAAAGACAATAAACTAAAAAAAATAAGACGTCTCGTCTAAATTATCTTTCTAGTAATTAAAAGATAATCCATTAATTTTACTGAAAAAACACATGGTTTTAAAAAAATGAATAAATAAACAAATAAATAAATGAAAAGGCAAAAATAGATAAACATAAGAATTAAATACATCGATGTGAAAATAAAGAAACATATATACACTTAATTAATTAAAACTAACAAATAAATTTTATTCAATCATTTTTAGATAATAAGATTAATAAGATGTCTCATCTAAATCAATCTTATTTAAAACTTAAAAGAAAGATAAATGGTTAAATAAATAGATAAAAGCCGGGAACATAAAATATAAACTTATAATAATAAATAAATAAATATCTATAAAACGACTTAAGAAATCATATAAAATGATAGACAAATGATTTTGTAAAAGATAACTTCAAAATTATTGAGAAGAAAAATTAGAATAAATAAAACATAGAAAGTTGAGATGCAGAAAAATAAATAAAAGTGTAGAAAAATAAATAAATAAATAAATAATTGTAGAAAAATAAAGTGTGGAAAAATAAAGTATAGAAAAATAAATAAATAAAAATAAAAATGCAGGAAAATAAATAAATAAAAATAAAAGGGTGAATAAATAAATAAATAAAAATAAAAGTGTAAAAAAAGTAAATAAAGAAAAATAAAAGTGTAGAAAATAAATAAATAAACTAATAATTGCAAAAAATAAAGTGCAAAAAATAAATTAATAAAAAATAAAAGTACAAAAAAGGAAATAAAGAAAAATAAAAGTGTAAACAATAAATAAAGAAAAATAAAGTGTAGGAAAATAAATGAATAAATAAATAACTACAGGAATATAAAGTGTAGAAAATTAAAGTGTAGAAAAATAAATAAATAGAAATAAAAGTGTAGAAAAATAAATAAAGAAAAATAAAATTATAGAAAAATAAATAAAGAAAAAGTAAAAGTGTAGAAAAATAAAAGAATAAGTAAAGAACTGTAGGAAAATAAAGTGTAGAAAAATAAATGAAGAAAAATAAAAGTGTAGAAAAATAAATAAATATGAACAAATAAAGATAAATAAATATTCTTGTATTTATTAAAAATACCTTAGTACAGTAACAATTAATGAAGAACGAGAACGGAATTCCGGATATCGATTTTGCGTAGATTTCTCCTATCTTTGGCTTTGTTTAGACTCAATTTAAAGGTGTTTGGACACCGGTTACAAGACTTCTATAGTAATTTGGGTCACACAACTTACATACTAGAACATAATAGAGTAAAACACACATTTTCTTAACAACATTTCCATATCTCAATTTTTGAAAGTAAAATCTCTAAAAAGATTACACAAAAATTTATCACTCTTTTCTCTTTTTCCTCCTTTTTCCTCATTTTTTTCATTTGCATCATCCTTTATTTATAGAGAAAAATTGGCCTTGGATCCCTCATTTTTTTCTACTTTTTCAATTTGTCCAAATTTGATGTCAATTTCCTAAATTTTCTCCTATTATCCAACTAAACCAGGTCCCACCTTAATAAACCACTGAAACCTCTTTTCTTTTTTTTTTCTTTTTCTTTTTATTTTGATTTTCATTTTTTTGCCCTTTTTTGGGCCTTTTTTTGGCCCATTTTACATTTTTTTGGGCCTTTATTTTTTGAACTATTTTCATTTTTTTTTGATTTGATTTTTTTGGGCCTTTTTAATTTTTTAAATCTTTTGTTAAATTTTTTTATATTTTGAATACAAATGAGTAATCACTTACTCTTATGGAAATATAAACTATTTTAGAATCATAAAATTATTTATTACACATGTGGCCAAAAATAAAATACCTAATAAAGATAAACTATTACCCATGCTACAAGGAGCAAGAAGGTAGTCACCAAACATCGATTTCCCTCCCTTATTCTTTCCTCTTGGCTTTGACACCCATTGGCCATTGCTTGAAGAAAATTATGAAAGAAAGTGTGGTAGGAAATGAGGAGAGATTGAGTATTTATAGAAATGGAGAAAGTATTATTCCCAATGGTCACTATGCAACAATCACTATACAATTTTTTAATATTATTTTTAAAAAAAATAATTTATCTGAACAAAAATAAGTGTTCACATCCATCGAGAGAGACTTTTGTCCCTTATACAGCAACACTCTCAACGGCTATATAATTAACAAGCCTTTTCCTAAGCTCAAGAAGTTGATCCTATATAAACAGAATTTTACTTCTTCTCTAAGGTAGCTCTCTAGAAGAACAAAAGAAATATTAGAAGAAAGGAAAATACATATGAAGAGCTGAAGCAGATCAAGGAACACAAAGAGTAAGAAGGATAGCTCACAAAATGAGCTTGTATGCACAATGGTGAGCATTATATGACTCAAAGGAAAAGAAATTACAAAAGAAGAATAGAGAGTCATATAAAAAGAAAAAAGAAAGAGAGAGAGCTTGTGAGTTAAATGAGCTTATCTCATAAAGATAGTGTGATAAAAAAAGGAAACACACACACAAGTTCCAGTTATTTATAACACGTTCAAAGAAGAAGGTTTATCTTGTTTTTATTCTTTCTATCTTTTGTAAATACACATCTGGTAGACCTATCGTGAAAAACCTTGGCCTGGAGAGGCTTATGAAAGAATACTTGGGGTTTGAGCCAGGAGTGGCTCATGAAAGAATACTTGGGTCTGCCCTAGGAGTGGATGCTTGCAAAAGAATACTCAAAAGCACTGGGTCATGCTTAAGCCAGGAGTGGCTGGGTTCAAGAATACTTAAAAGCACGAGTTGTGCTTAGGCCAGGAGTGGCCAGAGTCAAGAATACTTGGGGCCAGGAGAGGCCAGTGTCAAGAATACTTAAAGCACTAGTTGTGATTAAGCCAAGAGTGGTTGGAGTCAATAATACTCAACATGTTATGTAAAAAGTTTTTACATAATGGAAATCCTTCAGATTTGAAGGTACTGGATGTAGTCTTCGAGTTGGAGGTGAACCAATATAAATTGTTTATGTATTGTCTCGTTCTCTCTCACTTTTTACTATCAAAATTCTGGTGCATGATTATTGTTATACTCGATAGTAAAAGTCTGACAAAAATACGCTCGCTCAATTAAAGTTTCACGCTCTCCATGTCTCAAAAGTCTTATCTGCTGTGCGCAACGCAATAACTTTTAAATATCACTTTTTGGTTTAAAAAAGTGAACAGACTTATTCAACCCCCCTTCCAAGTCGATTCTCCAAACCATCACTTGTGTTAAGCCAGAAGTGGCCGGAGTCAACAATACTTGAAGCACAAACTTTGCTGGTTGTGTAAAAAGTGTTTTTACATAGTGAAAATCCCTTAAGTCTGAAGGTAATGAATGTAGCTTTTGCTTTGTAAGTAAACCAGTATAAATTTTTTGTGTTATCTTCACTTTACCTTTTGCTCTCTAGTCTAAATCTTCTTCTGTCTAAAATGTCTTTCAAACTGTTATGAAAAGTCTGTGCTAAAAAGAGTTAAGACTTATTCAACCCTCCTTCTAAGCCTGACTCTGTACTATCAATTAGTATCAGAGCTTGTCCTTTTGGGTTGAGTACTCAAATGAGTAAAAAGGATCAAGATCTATAGCTACCTCTTATCAAGATCAACTTGTTGCTAAAGGTTCTTCAATAAATAGACCAACAGCCTTCCTTGGTGAAGACTATACCTATTGAAAAGACAGGATGAAAATGTTCATCAAGTCTACTCAATATAGTCTGTGGGGAATCATTGTTAATGGTGATCATCCCGTCCCTGTGGATGAAGATGGAGGTCCAATTTCTTGGACATGTTATCTCCAAAGATGGTGTTGCAGTTGACCCATCTAACATTGAAGCCGTGATGGCTTAGGAAAGACCAACGTCCATGACTGAAATAAGGAGTTTTCTTGGTCTTGCCGGTTATGACCGGAGATTTATTGAAGGTTTCTCCCGATTGGCTTTGCCATTGACGAAGTTAACCCATATGAATCAGCCATTTATGTGGAATATCGACTGTGAGAAGAGTTTCTAAGAGTTGAAGGTAAGACTCACTTCTGCTCTGGTGTTGGCCTTGCTTGATTTACTGGATGAATTTGTGGTGTACTGTGACACTTCCAAGCTTGGTCTTGGTTGTGTGTTGATGCAAAAGGAGCATGTGATAGCCTATGTGTCGAGACAGTTGCAACCGCATGAGGTTAACTACCCCACACATGATCTTGAATTAGTGGCGGTTGTTTTTGCGTTAAAGTTATGGCGACATTACTTGTATGGCTCAAAGTTTATGGTCTTTAGTGATCACAAGAGTCTTAAATATTTATTTGATCAGAAGGAACTCAATATGCGCCAACGACGATGGATGGAGTTTTTTAAAGATTATGAGTTTGATCTGAGATACCACCCCAGGAAGGCAAATGTGGTTACCGATGCCTTGAGTCAGAAATCGTTGCATGTTTTTGCTATGATGGTGAAAGAAATGAAGCTAATTGAGCAATTTAGAAACTTGAACGTGGGTGTAGAAATATATACCCCGAAGAAGATGTCCCTTGAGGTATTGACAGTAGCAAATATGTTCTTTGAAACCGTGAAATTACAACAATCAAAGGATGAGTACTTGATTGAGATGAAGGAAGCTCAAGCTAATGGGAAGAATTCATTTTTAACGGAAGGTCAGGATGGCATTTGGCGTGTGAAGGGCCAAATTTATGTCCCATCTGGTGGTGATTTAAGAAGGTTGGAACTTGAAGAAGCTCACAAGAGTGTGTTAAGCATACATCCTAGTTCCATAAAAATGTATCAGGATTTGAAGAAGAATTTCTGGTGGCCCGGTATGAAGCGGGATATGGCTAATTATGTAGCCTCTTGCATTATTTGTCAAAAGGTTAAGGTTGAGCATCAGAAGCTATCTTGTTATTTGAGACCTCTTGATATCCCTGTTTGGAAGTGGGACGACATTGCTATGGACTTTGTCTCTGGATTGCCCAAGACACGTACTGGAAATGATGCTATATGGGTAATCGTGGATCGATTGACGAAGTGTGCTCACTTCTTGCCCATGAACATAAAGAGTTCTTTAGAGAAATTGGCACAATTGTACATTAAGGAGATCGTTAGGCTACATGGTGTACCTTTGAGTATTGTGTCGGATCGTGACCCGCGGTTCACTTCCTGATTTTGGGGAAGCTTACATGAGGCAATGGGTTCTGAGTTGAAGCTTAGTTTGGCGTATCATCCATAAACAGATGGACAATCCGAGCGAACAATTCAAAGCCTTGAAGATTTGTTGCAGGCTTGTGTATTAGAGCATGGTGGTTATTGGGAAAGATTCCTACCACTAATTGAATTTACATACAACAATAATTATTATAGTTCTATTGGTATGGTTCCCTATGAAGCGTTATATGATCGGAAATGTAGAACTCCGTTGTGTTAGCTTGAGACTGGTGAGAATTTGGCTTTAGGGGCGGAATTGATTACAGAGACAAATGAACAGATTAAGATAATACAAGAAAAAATGAAAATTGCCTATGATCGTCAGAAGAGTTATTATGATAAGAGGCAGAAGCCACTTGAGTTTCAAGTTGGCGAACACGTGTTTTTGAGAGTATCAAGAGATAAAGGTATTGGAAGAGCCTTGAAGAGCAAGAAATTAAGTCCTGACTTTATTGGACCTTATGAGATTCTTGGACGAATTAGTGATGTGGCTTATCGGATTGCACTTCCTCCGCACCTTGCGAATCTGCACAATGTGTTTCATGTGTCGTAGTTGAGGAAGTATATTCCTGATCCCTCGCATGTAATCCCAATTGATGATGTTGATGTGCGAGATGACTTGACTATCCCTCCTGTTTCAGTTTGTATTGTTGAACACTCTGTGAAGAAGCTATGGAACAAATTGGTACCTTTGGTGAAAGTTGCATGGAAGCATGGAAACATAGAGACGTTCACATGGGAACGTGAAGACGATATAAGAGCACGATACCCTGATGCGTTCGAATCTGGTATGTTAAATTTCAAGGACAAAATTTCTTTTTAGGTGGGGTGGATTGTAACATCCAAAATTTTATATAAATGATTAAATGAGAAGAGTAAATATTGAATAATTATATGTGGGATTAATAAATGTACCAAAATATTGAAAATAATTAAACTCATATTTTGATGATTATCTATAATTTATTGAGGCTGTATGAGCTAAAATAATACCTGATTAAAATATGGGTGTCGGACCAAATATCTCCGATTGAGATGATATTGGTCAAGGCTATTAAGGATATTATTGGGAGTCTGAATATGTAATCGAAATAATTTTTAGATAAAGTATTGAGCCTGAATGGAGATCCTGTTTGATTCAAAACAGAGAATCTTTAATGATGAGATAAAATGAGACACTAAAACTCTCATTTTTCCTCTACACTTCACATTGGCTCTCTCTTTCTTAGCAAACACTCTTCCTTCTCTTCTTATTCTTCTTCTACTTTCCCACCCATCTCCTTCTTCTTCAAAAATCCACAAAGAGGTTGTATGCCCTTCCTCCTTCCATTTTCGTTCCTTGGAGCTTACAAGGAGAGCTTGGAGCTTGAAGCCTCATCTTCCTCTCCCCTCATTTTGTGTGACTTCACCCCCCCTTTGGGAACCCTCTCTTTTCTTCTCCTAAGGTAAGCTCTTGGTTGTTCTCATGAGCTTAAACCCTTGGCTATGGGTTCTTATGGTTTTGGGAGGGTAATGTATATGGGAATAATAATGGAATGCATTTATGATGGAAAACCCTTAGGTGGGGTGACATTGATGAGAGTTATAAATGGGTATTTATGAGTGGGTGTATATGACTAGAAAAATGATGGGCATTGATGATGGTTGTTGGGTTTCTAGTGAAACTCTAACCCTAAGATTTAGGGAAAATATGGAATATGTGTAATAAAACATTTATTGTGTTAGATAAATGTCATTAATGAGGTGAAGTGGTGTCATAAATGGTGAATGGCCATTAATGAAATTTGATGGTTAATGATGGTTGTTGGAAACCATTAATGGGAACACCCATGAATGGATTTAGCTTTAAATGTATAATAATGAATATGAGCACCTAACCCATGGTGGTTATGGTGGGTGAAATGAAATAAATGAGACTTGAAACTTAAAATGCTACAAACATCAAGTTATTGAATATATAAACCCTTCAGTCTTAGTGGTTGGATAAAAAAATTTAATTATGTGGTATATTGTATGGTGTAGGAAATAACCCTATTGACGAGGCGGGATTTCGGACCGTGTTGATTACTACTTCTCTTGAGGTAGGAGGGAGTAACTATTCTAAATGCATGATTTCATCCATTGATGATGTGAATGCATAGTATTGTGCTATGATAATGTGGCATTTAGAGTAATTGATATTGTGTGGCATATGTTTTTGGGATGATGTTTGTGATGAGGATTGATTTATATTGATGAAGAGTTGCTATGAATGGCTTGAGTCCATGGTTGTATTGATTGATATATGGTTGAATATCCCATAATGTGTGAACTAATAAATATTGATTACCACTAACTATTGATGTGTATGAAATCTAATGATTATTGGTGGTGGTGGAGAATGATGAGCATACAAAATCCACTAAGTGGTTATGGTAAATTGTTGAATGTGGAGTGGCATGATGGGATGCATAGAGTGAGAATGCATGATTGACATTTGCATCCATGGCATATCATACGCTGTCTATGTGGAATGTTAGGGGTTCCATTAGGCGGGCCCAGTGGGAGGGCAACCCAGTGCACAGGTATAATGTATTTCCCTAGTGATTCTGGGAATCACAAAGCTGTCCATAGTTTAGTGATGAGGCACCCTATGTGGCGGGCCCAGTGGGCGGGCGACTCTGTGATGAGCAAGTTACCTCGATGTCTGACGGGGCACGACTCTCTCGATGTGTGTTTGGGAGGGGCCCGTAGCACTTTGGCAAGTAAGGCCATGATGTTGATTCGCAAGTCACGGGAGCCATTCACTCGGAAACTTACTCACTCGAAGTTCCATTTCCCGTCCAGAAGTACTTTTCTCCTGGAAAAAGATCAATCGGTGGAACATCACACGGGTGTTAGGGATTTCACCCTTGATGCCTTTCCACTTGGGACAGTCCCACACAGTACCATTCCACACAGAAGTGTCACAACCAAAGACACTTCGCTCAGATTTTTCCTACGCAGGAGTGCCACATTCGGACACTTCACCCGAAAGTCACACGACTCGGATATTTCACTCGGATTTCTCCTAAAACAAAAGTGTCATCGGACACAATTCCTTAACCTAGCAATGACTCCCCCAAAATGATGTTTCACTCGGAACATCATAACTCCTCTCAGTAGTTCTTTCTCCCAGAAAGATTTCACTCGGAATTATCTCCACTTTCTCACACTTGGAATAGACTAATCTTTCCCGAGCAAATCCTCACCTTATCTATCACCTCGGCTCAAGGTCACAGTTTCCTCACTAAACTTACTGTATCACTCGGTTAGCCTTACAAAACTTTCAATTTTTAGTGACAGGCTTGATCACCCTTCAATTTCAATAATCAATCATTATTTTAATAGCCAATTCATACCCAATAACCTCTGATCCTCTCGGAGGTAAACACATCAAGGTTAAACAAACCTTCTATCCTCATTTTGATACACAACCACTTACTGTTCACTCAATACAACTCTCATCTTCACTTGGAACAGCCCGATAGACTCACCATCACCATAAGCAGCTATAAACTCACCTGCCCGACTTATGAATTGCTGCATCCAACTTATAGGATGATGTCTCATTCCTATAGTGTTACAACAATTACATAGAGTCGCTGCAAAAGTGTACGCTGCCACAATACCTATGGTATGTAGAGTCGTCTCGGAACATCATACATTACAGTCCTTTCACTCACACTGACCAAACTCACTCAACTAATACTAACCCATATGAAAATTAGTGGCAATTCACACACACATATATATAAGCACACATTTACATCAACATCATCATTATGCACCACCTAGGGCACATCACGCAACAACAATCATGAAATATCATTCACCATTACTGTAAAACAGTATAATGGCAATAGGTTTCTGACCCCCACAAAGTATATACTCATTCGGCTTATCAATAACCGGATTCCAGCCCTCACCGAGTAATATCTCTTCTTTAAATCTTATTCATCACAAAACCATGGCTCAACAGCCTAAATGATTCACCGAGCTCACATAGGTATACAACTCGAATTTCAATCTTACCACTCACTATCCATCCGGTATCACATTCATCACTTGCATTTCATCATAGGACGATTCAAGCCTCAACAATTTATTACACAGTCACTTTACTCGGCTCAACTATTCTCAAAGTTCAACAGACCATCCGACTCAAAATTCCAGGGGTCACCTAGTACCCATCGTGGGACATTCCCACAACATCCAAATATCACCGAGTCGAAACCATCATAGGGTCTAGTTCCATAAAATCTGACAGCATACAATTATACTAAATCCGATCGGGATTTCCATACCTTATCGTTCACCACTAAATTAATTATTCGCTCAGTTTTCAACCACAAGACTGAGTCTAACCCGAATCCTCAGGTATCTAATTACATCAATTTCTCACCCAGTTTTCTAACCTCTCAGGTATCCATCTCAATAATATCCGATCTTACATGATCATGCCCAATCAACTGGGTCACCAGACCTAGTGGCCTAACATCAATCAATCATTCACTCGGTTTTCACACATCCGAAACCGAGACACTACCCCAATCAAACATGCATCAGATTTTACATTTAATCACCTATCACATAGCCAGATTCCCAACTTAGGAAACTGCAATACATCATTTATACCATAAATCCCATACATCATATAGAGTTCTCGTGTCAAGGGATGATACCTTACAAATGGCACAACCGATCAATTGAATTCGGAAACACCACACTAGGGAATTCCTTCATTATCATTCACTTAATCAACTCAAATATATGAGTTCTAATCCATTCAACAAGCATTCCTCAGCTATGAGCCACTAGCTTGGCTTATACTAGAGACCGAGCCACCTAATACAGTTTCAAAGCATATGAAGGTCTCAACAGCTATCATTCTATTTCCTCTTAGCCGACCCAGGCTTAGAAATACCTCTTATCCAATGAATAACCAAACCAGGGTAGTAACAATCCTCTACCCCCCAAATCAACATCACAACAGTAGTATCTTTCACTACAGTCCCCCAACAAAACACAGGCATACAGCCACACAATTCATAGTTAAACACATATCAAATCCAATAGGATACCACAGGCAATTATGATAATCGGTCATATTGCACCCAACCGCCTATTCACAGTAGGCATACTTTGGCCATGGACCTTTTAAGTCCGCTCTGATACCAAAATGAGACAACCCGACTTAATAAAACCCAAAACTAAGACCAGGGAAATTTTTTCCCAAAATTCACCAAGCAGTCGGGGTAAAATAAACCAAACATAAGGCAAGGGAAGGCAAAACCGATCAGAGACGGGAAGACCGAGTCGGAAAGCCACACACGGGCAAGACTCAGCTTCGGTCAATCAGACCAGCGGAAGATGCAGCGCTTGAACGAGCCCTTATCTCGCTGGAGCGAAACCTCATTTGCTGAAGCGGACCCATTCACTCGGTAATTTTTCATCACTCGGATTTAGGACCACGTCCACTCAGGAACTGTCCCCACATATATGATTCACCCGGTAAATTCTTACTTAGCCAAATCACAATTATAAATACACGCGCGTATTTCACTCGGGAAATGATTCCCTCAGATACTCCACTCGGAGTCCATAAGCTTTCCCTCACACGGAGTATTTCCCCAGTCCAATACCACTCGGTATATTTCAACCTCAATTCACTCAGAATACATCATCCATTCTGCACTCGGCATAATTTGATCTCCCTCACTCGGAGATCACATAACCTCCATTCCAATGAAAGGAGTCTCCATAATCAAACTCCAATCAGAATTACTCTGACCTTTCATCACTCGGAGGAATTCAGCAAGTAAAGTCACTCAGACTTATTTAATACTTAGCCACTCGGAATGTATATATAGCCTCGTTCACTCGGAAGAGGACTCCTAGATTATACCTCAATCAATACCATCACCATTACTCTTCCCTCGGAAGAGGTTCACTCGGGATTTCCCACTCGAGAATATTCAAACCTTTCCCCACTCAAGATTTACTCATATTTTCACTTGGTAACACGTGGACTAGTCTTCCCTTGGAAGTAGCCCTCTCAAGTACACCTTACTCGGAATGTCTTATGTCTTTGTCACTCGGAAAAGGCCACACAAACAATAGCCTCACTCGGTAATGGCTCTCCCATCAATATTCCACTCGGATTTCATTGACTTAACGTTATTCTCTCAACACACATAATGGACAATTCGGGTAACTTCATAACAATGTAAAATATATATATACAATGTATACTTGTCCACAAAACCTGATAGTCATCCCATATAATTAAATCTGTTCGGATTACAAGAGAGCCGGCCAAGGCTTAACATATCTATTTACAATGTATATATATACATACTATATGTGCACTTCAACCATCTGAGTGCCCATCACCCGGACTTGAGGCCATCTCCTCATTCCAGTCTGACCTGCATATACTGAAAAATATAGCCACAGTAGGGGTGAGCTTTTACATATTAAATGACAGTTATTGACTCGGATTAATCTTAGAATCCTTAACCATACAATAACATAACTCAATCAGCATTAATGCACTCTGCCATTCAATATGAACCCTACAACAACTTCATCCACTCGGGACTCATGCAATTCATTCAAGACTGAGCAATTCACAACATTCACAATCACATATTCACAGCCATATCATCACCTTGCACTCGGCAACAGTACCCATGTACATATATTCACTCAGTCGAAATTCACACTAATTATTCAAGGCTATATAATTCATATTCATCACAGCATGTATCACAACCATAACATCATATTGCACTCGGCAAATATATCAGTATACATGCATTAATCCAATCAGATTCACCCCAACCAATTCATATCCATATATTCTGTAACACCCTATTTTAATAGTAAATAAAACCCAAAACAGGGAAAATTTTTTTCCCAAAATAAACCAATGGTACCGGGTCCAAAAGAGAAGGAAACGAAGGTAATGAAATAAATAAAAGCCGGCCAAACATTCATAATCCGATCCAAAATAATGACTGGAGTAATTAGCAAACAGCGTAAGGGTAGGGAGGCAAAAGCCGACCAAGGAGGGTAAAACTAAACCGAGAGACCAAGAGAAGGGGAAGGGAAAGCAGTGACAGAAACCGATTAGAATAACTGAGCGGAAGAGCAACAGCACTCGAGCAAAATCAAACGAGAGCCTCCCAGCAACACCCACTCGCTGGGGCGAACACCTTAGTCGCTAAGGCGAGCAACACACTCGGTAATTCCCATCGCTCGGTATTAACATCCATTCACTCAGAGATAACCATAATACACTCACTTCCCATAACTTAACCCCTTACGTCTTTATACACAAGGCCACGCCTCAATCTACTTGGGAAACGTGGATTATCCACTCGGTATACATCAAACTTGAGTACAGTCGGAATTCCCTCACTCCCTCATCACTCGGCATATTTGCACTTCACACTCGGAGAACGAGTAAACCCTCCTTCGCTTAGAAAGGGTCCCACAATCATTTATCACTCAGAATGCCTCAGCCAGGTCCACTCGGGTTTAGATATCATACGCCTAGAATTCATTCCACTCTAAACCACCATACTGACTCTTCTTTCGGGAGAGGGTCACTCAGGGTTTTCACTCGGGAATACAACTCTTCCTCACTCGGGTTTCACTTATATTTTTCCCTCGGTAATGACCGCTCTCGATATCACTCGGGGATTCTCCCATTAGATCTTACACAGTATAGGTCTATCTAAGATATTTTACTCAGAATCCATTGAAGTATCATCACTCGAACAAGAAGGCATAGCCAATTGCAGTCCCACTCGGAGTTGACTCCCCCAATTACGTCTACTCGAAAAATCATTAACTGAGCAATATTCCATCCACCAATACCTCTCAGTCTACCCAGACACAAATCACCCGCATATAACATATGAGTACATACATAATCATGCACTCGGAATACCCATTACCTTAACATCATTCATTCCTCAGCACCTGCTATCCGATGCAAGTACAAGCTATCAACGTGAACTATGTACGTATAAAAACATGCACTCGGGTCATAATAGCTCAGATTACTTATATATATATATATATTCATATTCATTACACCACACTGTTATTATGAGCCGGCCAAGGCTACAACTGACGAAACATGACAAATACAAAATAAGCACTCAACGGTCGGAGTGCACCTCACTCGGACCTGAGACCTTATCATCACTTCAGAGTCCAACCTGCACACACTGAAAAATGGTGTAGGGGTGAGCTTTTACATATAGAATGACAGCTATTGACTCGGACTTTACCTCAATTCTCAATTATATAATTTACCGGGCTCAATCCATAACGATATATATATATATATTGCCAATTAATATAAGAGTCAGACCACATCATTCAATCAGAATTCGTACAATAACATATATTCTCAATCATAGCATCACACTACACTCAGCAACAGTATCAATACCTGTATATTCATTTAGTCGGAATTCACTCATACGACATCATCTAGTCGGAGTTCACTCAATTCATTTAATCCATGCAAATCACAATAATCTCAATAACAATGCTCGTAGACTCATGCATGCGGATCCGACTTAAACAGTGAGTTCAGTGCAGATTCCTTCCCGGTCCCTCGTCCACTAGCCCTTTCCGTGTGGCACCGGTCACCCCGTGACGTCTCGAGACCTAGCTCTAGCTCCATCGGCTACCACGGGTCCTCATGGATCTAACCAGGAATCTGACTGGAACTCTTTTTATACGACTCCAGATGCCTTTCCGACCCCCTGTCCACTAGCCCTTTCCGTGTGGCACCGGTCACCCCGTGACGTCTCGAGACCTAGCTCTAGCTCCATCGGCTACCACGGGTCCTCATGGAACTGGTCAGGAATCTGGGAATCATCCCACATATGCAATCTCATGCAATTCCACAACAAGTATCCAAGTTTACCAGACGCGTCTCACACAGCCATCAATGGGTCACAACCGATCCCCCACACAGCATTCAGATTCATTCGGAATCCCACATTTCCATTACAATAACACATGCATCTATCATAATAACTCACAACAAGCAAGCCTAGGTAACCATATTACAGCACATCCACTCAACGTTTTTAACAAAGTCAGCATACTTTTCCACACAGCATTCAAAATGGAAATCACGTATCAATTCACATCTCATGCATTCGGGGATAATGGTAACGCACACATGCTTTCACTCAACAACTCATGTTTCAATAACATGCATCACAGAAATATTAACAGGCACTCAAAGATGAAGTCACACAACCCTCAACCTTTCACAGATACCCCAATTCGGGAGTTGCATGCACAATCAGTCAATCACCACACATCGATCTACACATTTCACACAACCTATCACATTAAAGCAAGCACCCGGGACCCGGTCATAAACCATACACTTGACATGCAAAGCGCCCCCTACCTGCTGTCAGGGTTCAGAGACTCCTCAAGTTGCAGTGCTGACCGATCGCCCTTCTGCTATTCCTCTTCCACCAGCCTTCAAACTCAGCGTTGATCCTGGGCCAGAGTTGCTCTTTCCTCCAACGGGTTCGTCTCCCCCACAGCTCCAAGGCACTTCCAGCACAGCCTTCCAATTGGAATACTGACAGCTCCAGGTAGAAGAAGAAGGAGAGGAAGAAGGCAATGGGGAGGAAGAAGAGAACAGGGAGTGGAACAGAGCCGTGTTGCTGTTTCCCCCAGAAAGCTCTTGACCCTCTCACTGCTCAAGTGGCGACGTGAATGAGAGTGAAGAAGAGAAGACAGGGGAGAAGAGACCATATACACGCACAAGGAGAGTTGTCCAACGTGAATAATGAGAGAGAGAGAGCTGAAGTTCTTTTATACCTCCAGGGGCACATACGTCCTTTCACCTGGCACTTTCATTATTATTTATTCAATTATTTCTAACCAATCAGCAATTACTCTAATTAACCATTAATCCTAATTCTGTAATTAACCTTTAATTAATAGCTTAACTCTAATCAGTAATTAAATTAAAAATCGGGATGTTACAGTTCTCCCCCTCTCAAAAGAATTTTGTCCTCGAAATTCAAACACATGCTTAGCCTCAATAAACCACTCGGAAAATCACTGTCATACCACAATAAGCAATTACACATCTATGTTCCTCAAGTATTCATCCATTGCTTAAATCCCAGTCGGTACAATTGGCTTCCAAAGCAATTTACCGACCGCTCCACCCAGAAAACCGAGACATCATGCTTAACACATTTCCACTCGGAAGTGGCACCATTGACTCGGAATAACATTCCTTTCTTTCACTCAGACTTACCTCAACAAACAGATCAGAATACCACAGTCATGCTCCGACTGCAACTCTTCGCTCCTCCACGTTTCCGACTGCTTCGCAATTTCTAATCAGCATAAAACAACTCTTCATAGCCTTCATTACATTCGGGATTCCGTTTCCCTCGTAGCTACCCCCATTCAACTCTACCAGTTCACCCTAGCCGTTGGCACTTTCCAGTTCTTTGGCCGCTTGGCCATATATTCTCGACACCAATCGGCGTATTTACACCATCGGGTCTCCCGACTCAATGTGTCACTCGGCACGACCATGCGCTCACTGTAACATCCCAGTTCTGAAGTTAGATACCGAATAAAAATTAAATGATAAGAAATTGAAAGTAAAGTAAAGAATTAGTTATTAATCATAATCAATATAGCCTGAGAGTTAATGACAAGTTAATTGGACTTAATTGATGGGATGTGGTTGTCTGTGATTGGCGGAAGGTGTGAGTGGACTGCGATTCACGCTTTCCCATCCCACTCATTCTCCTCGCATGCGTATATAGGTTCATATTCAGTATCACCGTGGGTGCAAAACTTCTCCCACTACTTCATTCTCTCTTTTTCTTCTTCGTCTCCATCTTCTTTCCTTTCCCTTGTTTCTGTTCGTCACGACGACAGTGCAGGAAGAAGGTCAGAGCCCCGACAGGTGAAGGACGATCGTTGAAGCAGAGAAAGAACAACACTCCACCCCTGAACCAAGTGCAGAGTACGACGGAGTGGAGAAAGGTTGAACGAATCAGTAGAAGGGCGTCAGATTCAACGTCGAAGAGCAGAAAAAGCTTCTTGAAGTTCCTTTCGTAGGTAGGGGGCGCTTGCATGTCAAACGCATGGTCCACGAACGGTACCGGATGAATGTACTGCTTGAGTGTATGTGCATGTGTTTGTGATGATTGGATCCTATGCATGATTGAAGATTCTGGATTCCGTGTGTTTTATAGTGGTTAAACAGTAAATGCTTGTAATCTAGATGGTGGTGAAGTAGTATGTTAGTATCGATAATGACGAATGATATGCATGGTTCTATCTTTGTTAACACTGTGAGAATATGAATGTGTGCTCGTTAGTTGATTTGTCAGATGCTATTACTTTGATTGCTGATGGTTATACATATTGGTGTAAATGATAAAGCGAATAAAGGCTACATTGAATCTGTTCCTACTTAATGGTTACGAAGGAGGTATCGGTGGTGTGATGACGCTTGCTGGTAAATGCATTTAGCTGCATGTGTAAGAGTGGGGTGACCCGTGGAAGGTCAAGAGCCCCGAGGGAATGACTTCCAGTTACAGACCTCGGCTAGATTCCGAAGGAGCTCGTGGTAGCCGTAAGAGCTAGAGAAGAGTCTCGAGACGCCAATGGGAGGCCGGTACCACGCGGGAAGAGCTGAAGGACGAGGGGCCAGGAGAGGGGAAAACTGTAACTGAAAGTCATCACTCGAGTCGGATCTGCAGGCATGCATGTAGATATGAGGTTGATTAGAGTAGTACGTATAACGTGTGTGGAGTGTTATGAATGATTTCCGAGTGTGGGGGATACCTGTGTGTGTTGTATGTATGTCATAAATATTATTTTGCCGTGCCTAACCTTAATTAATCTGAAAATGATTGAATGGATGTGAATGTGCATACTGACACTGATACCGAGTCCTTGATTGTCATTTTACATGTAAAAGCTCACCCTTGCAGTGGCTACATTTTCAGTGAACATCTCTCAGAATGAAGGATGAAGGAGGAGCCGAGTGCAGGACAATGAATTCGAGCGCTATTGGAACATATATCTACATGTATATATGTATATATGTATATATACTGTGTATAACATTTTGTTAAGCCTTGGCCGGCTCATGTTTTGGTTTTAGTCCTTACGTTAAAACTTGAACAGCTTCGGGTAATAGAAGTCTTGATGAAGTTCTTGTAATTATATGAATGCTTTCGTTTATATATGTATATGTTGTGTGTTCTTCTATACTGTAAGTGATGTTTGAGCGGTGAAGAGGAATGTATGAGTATGTCTTATGAGTGTAGGAGGTTAGTGTGCTTATGGGTGGCTGTGAAGCCGAGTGGTTCCGAGTGAAAGGTTATATGTAAGCAGAGTGAGGAAGAGCTCGTACTCCCGAGTAGGAAGATTCTAAGTGATCCCCGTCTGAGGAAGGAGCCAATGGGGTGAATTGGATTAGAATATACTCTAAGCGTAGGGTAATTATAATCCGAGTGATCAAATAGTAGTATGCTGAGTGAGTCAGTCACTATTCCCCGAATGAATATAGGCCTGAGGATTTCCGAGTAAAAGTAAGTATGAAATCCCGAGTGAGGAAGAGTTGGTATTTCCCGAGTGAAAACCTCGAGTGATTCCCTTCTGAGAGAGGAGTTCGAATGGTGGTTTAGAGTGGATTGGATCTTAAGTGTAAGGCATCGGTAACCCGAGTGAAAGATGTAAAGTCCGAGTGAGGATTGGTATCCTGAGTGGTTGGGTTTCGAATAAGTCCGAGTGGGACTTAACTACCTGATTTCCCGAGTGAATGTGTGAATGTGCTCCGAATAATGGATAGGAAATGTGACCCGATTGTGTTAAGGTTGGAGTGCGTCGAGTGATGTTTGAATAGGATATATTCCGAGTGAGAAGGAGTTCTGGAATCCGAGTGGGATAACCCTCAGTTCCCGAGTAGAGTATAAGTGTGGCCGTATGGATAAAATTGGAAGGCTAAGTTATGGAGTTCCGAACGGACTTAGGAATGAACCTTCGAGTGGACTTAGTCGGTTACCGAGTGTATGGATGCCCCGATGCCGAGTGATGAATTTACCGTGTGAGGCTTTTCGCTTCAGCGAACGAAGGATCCGCTCCAGCGAATGTGTGTTTGGGAAGGCTTTTGTGTTGGCATCGCTTAAGCGGATCGTGCCTCGCCCGAGTGACTAGAGCTGTCTCGCCCAGGCGCTGATGTGTTTCGCTGAACCGAATGGGTCAGTTCCAGCATTATTCCTTCCACTGATTGCTATATGTGTGAATGCTCTTTTATTTCCCTTGCCTTCTTTCTTTTTTTTATGTCGATTGACCAGTGGTTGATTTTGTGAAAAAATTTTCCCTGTTTCTGGATTTATTATTTATTAAAAATTAGGGTGTTACATTTTGGTATCAGAGCAGACCGAAAGGTCCAAGGCCAAGGTATGCTTACCGAGTGTAAGCGGTTGTGTGTTTTCTGACTAAATGGTCATAATTGTTGTGATGTTAGTTGAACCTGATTGATATTGGCTTGTGGATAGAAGGTTGTTTCCTCCTGGTCCGATTGTGTGTGTAACCTGGAGGAATGATATAATGTGCTAAGCTATTGAATGTTAGACTGAAAACCCGATCGGTAGTAAGTGGCTCGGTATACTTATCCTCGAATGTTGATTTCAGGATAAGGAATGACGCATCGCCAAAGCATGGAGGCTATAGCCACAGCATTCCAACGCTTTGCGGACGTGTTTGAAAGGCAGGGCCAGACTCGAGCTGAGGATGGCCACGTGCTGGACCGCTTCCTAAAGAGGAAGCCGAGTGAGTTTCAAGGAGGATATAATCCGGAGGCAGCTTTTAAATGGACTCAGGAACTGGAGAGGATTTTTGGGGGTCTTCGTTGTACCGAGGCCCAAAAGGTGGAATGTGCAGTGTATATGCTGCGAGATGAAGCGGAGAACTGGTGGAAGATAGCCAGAAGCCGATTCCCTGATGATGATGCTCAGCTGACATGGAACGATTTTAAGACATGCTTCTTAGAGAAATACTTCCCCGACACAGTGAGGAGTCGGAAGGAGCTGGAGTTTATGGAGTTGAAGCAAGGCTCCATGACTGTGGAAGAATACGCGACAAGATTCGAGGAGTTGTGCCTATTCTACCCACCCTTCCAACAACCTGGGACGGAGAGCTCGAAGTGCCTTAAGTTTGAGAATGGATTAAGATCAGATGTTAAGAGGGCCTGCAGATACCATGAGATACGAAGTTTCCCTGTATTGGTGAATAAATGTAGGATATTTGAAGAAGATGACAAGGCCCACTCGAGCCAGAGCAGCAGAGCCAACCAGTATCTGAGGCCTCAGCAGTCACGTTTTAAGAGGCCAGGGAACGTAGGAAGAAATAAACCCTTCACTAGATATCAGGGTCGCGGTGACCGAGGGAGACAGATAAGTGGACGACCCAGGTATGGTAAGTGTTTTAAATGTGGTGGCGACCACTTTGCTCAGAGTTGCAATGATACCGATGTTAAGTGTTTTCATTGCGGGAATAGGGGACACATTCGCCCTGACTGCCCCCAGCTCCGTCAAACAAATGCTAGTGTGCGTCAAGGAGGGTTCCAGGTGAAGAGAAATAGGAATGATGGACAAAACTCACGGGGCGGAAACAACAGAGCTAGAGGGAATATGATGGTTGCCCCAAATATCAGGAGGAGAGACACCGACCAACCAGCCACTGGAAGAGTCTACGCCATCAACGCAGAAGAAGTCGCACAAGCAAATGACTTAGTACAATGTAAGTGCTCACTCGGTAGATACACACTTAGTGTAGTTTTTGATTCTGGAGCTACCCACTCCTTCATAGCTGATGATTGTGTAAAATGTTTGAAATTACCGACCGTGGAAATGGATCGGATTTTGGAAGTAGCCAATCCGACTGGTCCTAAGGTACTGACCTCATCAATGTGCAAAGAAGTGACGTTCGAATTGTGCGATCGGAGTTTCACTTTCGACTTGGTGTGCGTACCCTTGAAGGATCTTGATATCGTGCTCGGAGTAGATTGGCTTTCAGCCAACAAGGTGTTAGTGGATTGCAGAAACCAAAGGATAATTTTCCCGAGACAGCACCATGAGGACTGCACAGCACAAGGTATAACTCAACTATTCATGATGCTTTGTCTAACCGAGGGTGAGAGTAAAACCCGAGTGAACAAAATCCCGATTGTCTGTGAATTTCCAGAATTGTTCCCTGAAGACGTACCGAGTGTCCCTCCCAATAGGGAAGTCAAATTCTCTATAGACTTGATCCCTGGGGCCGAGCCAGCCTCCTATGCACCTTATAGAATGTCACCAACTGAATTGGCCGAGCTGAAGAAGCAAGTAGATGAGTTACTCGAAAAATAATTCATTAGGCCGAGTGTATCCCCATGGGGCGCACCTGTGCTGCTTGTTAAGAAGAAGGATGGCAGCATGAGACTTTGTATAGATTACCGACAGCTGAACAAACTCACAATTAAGAATCGTTACCCGTTGCCCAGAATTGATGACTTAATTGACCAACTGCGTGGAGCCTCAGTCTTCTCAAAGATCGACCTACGATCGGGATATCACCAAATCCGAGTGAAGGACTCAGATATCCCAAAAACTGCCTTTAGGACTCGGTATGGCCACTACGAGTATGTAGTGATGCCGTTCGGTGTGACAAACGCCCCTGCTGTCTTCATGAATTACATGAACAGCATATTCCACCCCTATTTAGACCGATTCATAGTTGTTTTCATTGATGACATCCTAGTCTATTCTAAGACTTCCGAGGAGCATGAAGAACACCTCCGAGCGATACTCCAAGTGTTAAGGGAGAAGCAGTTGTTCGCGAAGCTTTCAAAGTGCGAATTCTGGATGAATAAGATCCACTTCCTCGGACATGTAATTTCCGAGCAAGGTGTCTCGCTGGACCCTTCGAAGGTGACAGCTATAATGGCATGGGAGAGACCCAAGTCGGTCTTGGAGATAAGGAGTTTTATGGGCCTGGCAGGTTATTATAGAAGGTTCATTGAAGGTTTTTCTAAGCTGGCGTTACCACTAACTAAATTGACTCAGAAAAACATTCCCTTCGTGTGGAGTCCCGAGTGCGAGAGCAGCTTCCGAGAGCTGAAGAACAAGTTGACGACTGCGCCAGTGCTGGCATTACCCGACTTACAAGAAAGCTTTGTAGTTTATTGTGATGCATCAGGACTCGGATTAGGATGCGTGCTCATGCAGAGAGATCGAGTGATAGCGTATGCCTCTCGGCAATTGAGACCTCACGAGCAGCATTATCCGACCCACGATTTGGAGTTGGCAGCTGTGGTGTTCGCACTAAAAATTTGGAGGCATTATTTGTACGGTTCCAGATTTGAAGTATACAGTGATCACAAGAGCCTTAAATACCTATTTGACCAAAAAGAGCTGAACATGAGGCAGGGGAGATGGATAGAATTCTTAAAGGACTACGATTTCGAGCTGAAATACCATTCGGGTAAGGCAAATATCGTTGCCGACGCGTTGAGTCGGAAATCCCTCCATATGGCAACAATGATGGCAAGAGAAGTGGAGTTGTTGGAGCAGTTCCGAGACATGAACTTACATGTTGACACCCCCTCCTCTCGGAAAATAGCAATCGGTACATTAAGAATCGCCAATGAATTCCTGAAGTCCGTGTACGAGCAGCAGCAGTCAGACTCTTACTTGGCTGAGATGAAGAAGACGCAGGCCAAGGGAAAGGATTTGTCCTTGACCGAGGGATCAGATGGGATCTTCCGAGTGAAAGACAGGATATACGTGCCGAGTGAGAAAGGATTAAGGAAAATGTGCTTGATGAAGCTCATAAGAGCCTCCTCAGTATTCACCCGGGTACCACGAAGATGTACCATGACCTGAAGAAATAGTTCTGGTGGCCCGGACTAAAGAGGAATGTGGCAGAATACGTGGCTCGGTGTATTACTTGTCAGAAATCAAAAGTGGAGCACCAGAAACCGTACGGTGCAATGCAGCCCCTGGAGATTCCCGTGTGGAAATGGGACTCGATTGCTATGGATTTTGTCATGGGATTGCCCAAAAACCGAGCGGGCCATGATGCGATTTGGGTTATTGTTGACCGACTGACGAAAAGTGCACACTTCCTGCCTGTGAACATGAAGTACCCAATGCATAAATTGGCACGGATTTACGTTCATGAGATTATCCGACTGCATGGTATACCAACTTCCATCGTATCGAATAGGGATCCTAGGTTCACATCCCGGTTTTGGACCAGCCTGTATCAAGAAATGGGCACTAAACTTTGGCTTAGTTTTGCCTACCACCCCCAATCGGATGGACAATCTGAGCGGACGATTCAAAGTTTAGAAGACTTATTAAGAGCGTGTGTGTTAGAGCACGGAGGAGATTGGGAGCAGTACCTCCCCTTGATTGAGTTTACGTACAATAACAGCCATCATAACAGCATTGGTATGGCACCCTACGAAGCACTATATGGACGAAGATGCCGAACCCCACTTTGCTGGTCGGAAATGGGTGAGAGTCTGCTTTTGGGACCAGACATTGTGAAGCAAACCACAGAGCAGATCCGAGTGATACAGGGAAAAATGAAGGCATCTCAAGACAGGTAGAAGAGTTACCATGACAACCGCACCAAACCATTGGAATTTTCAGTCGGAGACAGAGTGTTTTTGAGGACTTCTCCGAGTAAAGGAGTCGGATGAGCCTTGAAAGGCGGAAACTTAAGCCCTCGATACATTGGACCTTATGAGGTGTTGGAACGAGTCGGAACCATGGCATACCGAATAGCATTACCGACCCACTTATCCCGATTGCACAACGTATTTCATGTGTCTCAACTAAGGAAGTATCTACATGACCCTAGTCACACAATGCCTGACGATGAAGTGGAAGTCAAGGAAGACCTGACCACTGTGACTACACCGATCAGAATCATGGACCGATTGGTGAAGCGTTTGAGGAACAAAAATGTACAGCTGGTAGAAGTGGAGTGGCAACAAGGCAAGACTACCTCTCGTACCTAGGAACGCGAAGACACCATGAGGCAGTAGTACCCCGAGTTGTTTACTAAGGTAAATTACCGACTGAATTTCGAGGACGAAATTCTTTTGAGTGGGGGATAACTGTAACATCCCAGTTCTGAAGTTAGATACCGAATAAAAATTAAATGATAAGAAATTGAAAGTAAAGTAAAGAATTAGTTGTTAATCATAATCAATATAGCCTGAGAGTTAATGACAAGTTAATTGGACTTAATTGATGGGATGTGGCTGTCTGTGATTGGCGGAAGGTGTGAGTGGACTGCGACTCACGCTTTCCCATCCCACTCCTTCTCCTCGCATGCGTATATAGGTGCATATTCAGTATCACCGTGGGTGCAAAACGTCTCCCACTACTTCATTCTCTCTTTTTCTTCTTCGTCTCCATCTTCTTTCCTTTCCCCTGTTTCTGTTCGTCACGACGACAGTGCGGGAAGAAGGTCAGAGCCCCGACAGGTGAAGGACGATCGTTGAAGCAGAGGAAGAACAACACTCCACCCCCGAACCAAGTGCAGAGTACGACGGAGTGGAGAAAGGCTGAACGAATCAGTAGAAGGGCGTCAGATTCAACGTCGAAGAGCAGAAAAAGCTTCTTGAAGTTCCTTTCGTAGGTAGGGGGCACTTGCATGTCAAACGCATGGTCCACGAACGGTACCGGATGAATGTACTGCTTGAGTGTATGTGCATGTGTTTGTGATGATTGGATCCTATGCATGATTGAAGATTCTGGATTTCATGTGTTTTATAGTGGTTAAACAGTAAATGCTTGTAATCTAGATGGTGGTGAAGTAGTATGTTAGTATTGATAATGACGAATGATATGCATGGTTTTATCTTTATTAACACTGTGAGAATATGAATGTGTGCTCGTTAGTTGATTTGTCAGATGCTATTACTTTGATTGCTGATGGTTGTACATATTGGCGTAAATAATAAAGCGAATAAAGGCTGCATTGAGTCTGTTCCTACTTAATGGTTACGAAGGAGGTATCGGTGGTGTGATGACGCTTGCTGGTAAATGCATTTAGCTGCATGTGTAAGAGTGGGGTGACCCGTGGAAGGTCAAGAGCCCCGAGGGAATGACTTCCAGTTACAGACCTCGGCTAGATTCCGAAGGAGCTTGTGGTAGCCGTAGGAGCTAGAGAAGAGTCTCGAGACGCCAATGGGAGGCCGGTACCACGCGGGAAGAGCTGAAGGACGAGGGGCCAGGAGAGGGGAAAACTGTAACTGAAAGTCATCACTCGAGTCGGATCCGCAGGCATGCATGTAGATATGAGGTTGATTAGAGTAGTACGTATAACGTGTGTGTAGTGTTATGAATGATTTCCGAGTGTGGGGGATACCTGTGTGTGTTGTATGTATGTCATAAATATTATTTTGCCGTGGCTAACCTTAATTAATCTGAAAACGATTGAATGGATGTGAATGTGCATACTGACACTGATACCGAGTCCTTGATTGTCATTTTACATGTAAAAGCTCACCCCTGCAGTGGCTACATTTTCAGTGAACATCTCTCAGAATGAAGGATGAAGGAGGAGCCGAGTGCAGGACAATGAATCCGAGTGCTATTGGAACATATATCTACATGTATATATGTATATATGTATATATACTGTGTATAACGTTTTGTTAAGCCTTGGCCGGCTCATGTTTTGGTTTTAGTCCTTACGTTAAAACTTGAACAGCTTCGGGTAACAGAAGTCTTGATGAAGTTCTTGTAATTATATGAATGCTTTCGTTTATATATGTATATGTTGTGTGTTCTTCTATACTGTAAGTGATGTTTGAGCGGTGAAGAGGAATGTATGAGTATGTCTTATGAGCGTAGGAGGTTAGTGTGCTTATGGGTGGCTGTGAAGCCGAGTGGTTCCGAGTGAAAGGTTATATGTAAGTAGAGTGAGGAAGAGCTCGTACTCCCGAGTAGGAAGATTCTAAGTGATCCCCGTCTGAGGAAGGAGCCAATGGGGTGAATTGGATTAGAATATACTCTAAGCGTAGGGTAATTATAATCCGAGTGATCAAATGGTAGTATGCCGAGTGAGTCAGTCGCTATTCCCCGAATGAATATAGGCCTGAGGATTTCCGAGTAAAAGTAAGTATGAAATCCCGAGTGAGGAAGAGTTGGTATTTCCCGAGTGAAAACCTTGAGTGATTCCCTTCTGAGAGAGGAGTTCGAATGGTGGTTTAGAGTGGATTGGATCTTAAGTGTAAGGCATCGGTAACCCGAGTGAAAGATGTAAAGTCCGAGTGAGGATTGGTATCCCGAGTGGTTGGGTTTCGAATAAGTCCGAGTGGGACTTAACTACCTGATTTCCCGAGTGAATGTGTGAATGTGCTCCGAATAATGGATAGGAAATGTGACCCGATTGTGTTAAGGTTGGAGTGCGTCGAGTGATGTTTGAATAGGATATATTCCGAGTGAGAAGGAGTTCTGGAATCCGAGTGGGATAACCCTCAGTTCCCGAGTAGAGTATAAGTGTGGCCGTATGGATAAAATTGGAAGGCTAAGTTATGGAGTTCCGAACGGACTTAGGAATGAACCTTCGAGTGGACTTAGTCGGTTACCGAGTGTATGGATGCCCCGATGCCGAGTGATGAATTTACCGTGTGAGGCTTTTCGCTTCAGCGAACGAAGGATCCGCTCCAGCGAATGTGTGTTTGGGAAGGCTTTTATGTTGGCATCGCTTAAGCGGATCGTGCCTCGCCCGAGCGACTAGAGCTGTTTCGCCCAGGCGCTGATGTGTTTCGCTGAACAGAATGGGTCGGTTCCAGCATTATTCCTTCCGCTGATTGCTATATGTGTGAATGCTCTTTTATTTCCCTTGCCTTCTTTCTTTTTTTTTTTATGCCGATTGACCAGTGGTTGATTTTGTGAAAAATTTTTCCCTGTTTCTGGATTTATTATTTATTAAAAATTAGGGTGTTACACTCACACAAAGCATAGGCTTGACATTGGGTCACATGGGACACATTCTAGATGTTATTCGACTATTTGGGAAGAATCCAGTCGGTAAACAACATTACTGATTTCCTAGAATACCCACTACTGACCGATTCATTTCGGATTTAGCTCTCGGATTTTCAAAATTCGACCACAAAATTTCTTTCTTGACCCAAATGAACACTCAAATGAATTCCCATGTGCTTCGATTAGCACAATTCGCCTGGATTTACTTCACATATGCACTACACTAAATTCTGAAATCTTAGGTTCCTGCCCATGCTTTCGGCTAATTCCATGCTTCCACCCTGAGAATTTCACTCGGTCCTCTTACACAAAACATCATTCGGGGTTCAGGGGTAGTTCTCACCTGGAGATCCTACCACTTACCAGAAATTCACTCGTAATTCGAGCCCACCTCGAAACTAAACCTGAGTTCAAGCTCAGCAGCCCCAATCAGTGACCTGAGTACAACTCCATTTAAATCCTTCACTCGGATGTCTATTCCCCTCGGAGGCCATTCACTTGGAAACTTACTCACTCGGAATCTCATTTTCCCGACCAAAAGAACTTTTCTCCTGGAAGATCACTCGGTTGAACATCACGTGGATATTAGGAATTCTACACTCGATATCTTCCTGCTCAGAACGTTACGCTCGGACATTATTCCCTTAACTTAGTGATGATCCTCTCTATAGGGTTCTACTCGGAACACCATAATTTTCACTCAGCAGTTCTTTCTCACAAGGACTTCACTTGGAATTGTCTCCACCCTTACACACTCAGAATATACTAACCTTTCCCGAGCAATTCTTCACCTTACAATTTAGTTTGGCTCAAAATCCTGGTTTCCCCATTTAACTTACAATATCACTCGGTTAACCTCATAAAATTCCACTTCAGTGACAGATTTGATCACCCCTCTTGTTTAAATAACGAATCATCATCTTATAAGCCAACCTATACCCAACAGCCTCTAATCCTCTCAGGGCAGACACACCAAGGTCAACAAACCCTCTATCTTCATTTTGATATATAACCACATAATATTCCTTTAATATAACTCTCATCATCACTCAGAACCGTCTGAAGGACTCGCCATCACCATAAGCGGCTACAACTTCACTTGCCCGACTCATGAATTGCTGCATCCAACTTATAGGATGACGTCTCATTCCTATAGGGTTGCAACAATTACACAGTCACTGCAACGTGTACGCTGCCACAATGCCTACGGCATGAAGAGTCGTCTCAGAACAGCATGCCTCACTCCGACCAGACTCACTCAACTAATACTAATTCACACGGTAATTAATGGCAATTCACACACACACATTGTAAGCAATACATCTACATCAACCTCATCATTATGCATCACATAGGGCACATCACGCAACAACAATCACGAAAATTATTTATCACTTCTGTAAATCAGTATGATGGCAATACAACAATCGGCTTCTAGCCAACACCGAGTAAATGTTTCCTCTAAATCTTATTCATCACAAAACCATGGCTTGGATTAAATTCTCAATTTTCAGTTATATGATATCATCACTCACTCGGGTTCATGCAATTCAATCAGGATTAAGCAATTCACAATCACACATGCTGTCATAACCCACCATGGACTAGGAAATGGCACTAATGTACATACAGACACTCAGTCGGATTCATACCAATCATTCATGGCTACGTCATTGTTCACCACAGCATGCACCATAACCATAACCACATATTGCACTCAACAATAGCATCAATACATATGTACTCATCCAATCGGGTTTACCCAAACCAATTCCCAACTATATTAAGGATTTCATTCACAATATCACATCCACATATTCATATAATTCACATTGATTTCAATGCTCATCATAAGCGTGTACACAGACATTCAATCACACAACATAGATTACTACTACTGTAAAACGGTGCAACAGGGGTAGATTTCTGACCCCACAAGTATACACCTAGTTATAAAATGACATATTAACAATCGGCTTCCAGAATGGTTTACCCTTACCTTTCACCTAGTCGCTCATTTGTACAACTTTCTCAGTACTGATGACTTAAACTCTGCCTACAACTGATCGATCCGCGCCCCTCCCACGGTTATTTGGGGCAATTCTCCGGTTATCTCTAGTTCCATTGCCTCTGCCACCGTTCCCTCGACCATCATCTCCGCGGTCTCTCTCTCGAAAACCTCCACGGGGTGCATCAGCATTCGATCGTCGCAGCAATGGGCAGTTAGGGCGAATATGCCCTCTCCTATTGCAATGGAAGCACACGACATCATCTCCTTCTTCACAGTCTTGGGCAAAGTGATCACCCCCACATATAAAACACTTGCTATACTTTGGACGACTACCAGCACGACCATCTTGATTACCCCTGCCTCCGAGCCTAGAAGGGAGTCTGCTCCTACCAGAGTCATCCTGTCTCTTGAAGCGAGAGTGCTGAGGCTTCAAGGAGGTGTCGACTTTGTTGCTCTGGCCCGAGTGGGCCTTGTCGTCCTCTTCAAAAATCCTACATTTGTTCACCAATACGGGAAAGATCCTAATTTCTTGATATCTGCAGGCTCTTTTAATATCTGATCTCAATCCGTTCTCAAATTTAAGGCATTTAGAGCTCTTCGTCCCAGGTTGTTGGAAGGGCGGGTAAAATAAGCACAGTTCTTCAAATCTTGCCGCGTATTCTTCCACAGTCATGGACCCCTGCCTCAACTCCATGAATTCCAGTTCCTTCCGACTCCTGATTGTGTCGGGGAAATACTTTTCTAAAAAGCATGACTTGAAATTTTCCCAGGTCAGCTGGGTGTCATCGCCAGTCAGTCGGTTTCTGGCTATCTTCCACCAGTTTTCTGCCTCGTCTCGCAGTATGTACACTGCGCATTCTACCTTTTGGGCCTCGGTGCAGTGAAGACCCCCGAAAATCCTCTCCAACTCTTAAGTCCATTTATAAGCTGCCTCGGGGTTACGTCCTCCCTGAAATTCACTCGGCTTCCTCTTCAGGAAGCGGTCCAGCACTTGGCCATCCTCTGCTCGAGGCTGGCCCTGCCTCTCAAACACGTCTGCGAAGCGTTGAAATGCTGTGGCTATAGCCTCCATGCTTTGATGATTTGTCATTACCTATCCTGAAATTCACACCCCCTTCAAGGATAAGTTTATAAGGTTACATTCTTCCGATCGGATCCTAGCCCAGCATTCCGTAACTTTAGCATATTTTACCATTTCTATATGTTATACATTCAGTCGGACCAGAAGGGAAACAACCTTCTGTCCACAACTCAATACTACATTATCAATCAGGTTCAACAAATACCATAATAATGATGACCACTTGGTCACAATGCACACAACCGCTTACGCTCGGTAAGCATACCTTGGCCGTGGACCTTTCGGTCTGCTCTGATACCAAAATGTAACACCCTATTTTAATAGTAAATAAAACCCAAAACAGGGAAAATTTTTTTCCCAAAATAAACCAATGGTACCGGGTCCAAAAGAGAAGGAAACGAAGGTAATGAAATAAATAAAAGCCGGCCAAACATTTATAATCCGATCCAAAATAATGACTGGAGTAATTAGCAAACAACGTAAGGGTAGGGAGGCAAAAGCCGACCAAGGAGGGTAAAACTAAACCGAGAGACCAAGAGAAGGGGAAGGGAAAGCAGTGACAGAAACCGATTAGAATAACTGAGCGGAAGAGCAACAGCACTCGAGCGAAATCAAACGAGAGCCTCCCAGCAACACCCACTCGCTGGGGCGAACACCTTAGACGCTGAGGCGAGCAACACACTCGGTAATTCCCATCGCTCGGTATTAACATCCATTCACTCGGAGATAACCATAATACACTCACTTCCCATAACTTAACCCCTTACGTCTTTATACACAAGGCCACGCCTCAATCTACTCAGGAAACGTGGATTATCCACTCGGTATACATCAAACTTGAGTACAGTCGGAATTCCCCCACTCCCTCATCACTCGGCATATTTGCACTTCACACTCGGAGAACGAGTAGACCCTTCTTCGCTTAGAAGGTGTCCCACAATCATTTATCGCTCGGAATGCCTCAACCAGGTCCACTCGGGTTTAGATATCATACGCCTAGAATTCATTCCACTCTAAACCACCATACTGATTCTTCTTTCGGGAGAGGGTCACTAAGGGTTTTCACTCGGGAATACAACTCTTCCTCACTCGGGTTTCACATATATTTTTCCCTCGGTAATGACCGCTCTCGATATCACTCAGGGATTCTCCCATTAGATCTTACACAGTATAGGTCTATCTAAGATATTTTACTCAGAATCCATTGAAGTATCATCACTCGAACAAGAAGGCATAGCCAATTGCAGTCCCACTCGGAGTTGACTCCCCCAATTACGTCTACTCGGAAAATCATTAACTGAGCAATATTCCATCCACCAATACCTCTCAGTCTACCCAGACACAAATCACCCGCATACAACATATAAGTACATACATAATCATGCACTCGGAATACCCATTACCTTAACATCATTCATTCCTCAGCACCTGCTATCCGATGCAAGTACAAGCTATCAACGTGAACTATGTACGTATAAAAACATGCACTCGGGTCATAATAGCTCAGATTACTTATATATATATATATATATATATTCATATTCATTACACCACACTGTTATTATGAGCCGGCCAAGGCTACAACTGACGAAACATGACAAATACAAAATAAGCACTCAACGGTCGAAGTGCACCTCACTCGGACCTGAGACCTTATCATCACTTCAGAGTCCAACCTGCACACACTGAAAAATGGTGTAGGGGTGAGCTTTTACATATAGAATGACAGCTATTGACTCGGACTTTACCTCAATTCTCAATTATATAATTTACCGGGCTTAATCCATAACGATATATATATATATTGCCAATTAATATAAGAGTCAGACCACATCATTCAATCGGAATTCGCACAATAACATATATTCTCAATCATAGCATCACACTGCACTCAGCAACAGTATCAATACCTGTATATTCATTGAGTCGGAATTCACTCATACGACATCATCTAGTCGGAGTTCACTCAATTCATTTAATCCATGCAAATCACAATAATCTCAATAACAATGCTCATAGACTCATGCATGTGGATCCGACTTAAACAGTGAGTTCAGTGCAGATTCCTTCCCGGTCCCTCGTCCACTAGCCCTTTCCGTGTGGCACCGGTCACCCCGTGACGTCTCGAGACCCAGCTCTAGCTCCATCGGCTACCACGGGTCTTCATGGATCTAACCAGGAATCTAACTGGAACTCTTTTTATACAACTCCAGATGCCTTTCCGACCCCCCGTCCACTAGCCCTTTCCGTGTGGCACCGGTCACCCCGTGACGTCTCGAGACCCAGCTCTAGCTCCATCGGCTACCACGGGTCCTCATGGAACTGGTGAGGAATCTGGGAATCATCCCACATATGCAATCTCATGCAATTCCATAACAAGCATCCAAGCTTACCAGACGCGTCTCACACAACCATCAATGGGTCACAACCGATCCCCCACACAGCATTCAGATTCATTCGGAATCCCACATTTCCATTACAATAACACATGCATCTATCATAATAACTCACAACAAGCAAGCCTAGGTAACCACATTACAGCACATCCACTCAACGTTTTTAACAAAGTCAGCATACTTTTCCACACAGCATTCAAAATGGAAATCACGTATCAATTCACATCTCATGCATTCGGGGATAATGGTAACGCACACACGCATTCACTCAGCAACTCATGTTTCAATAACATGCATCACAGAAATATTAACAGGCACTCAAAGACGAAGTCACACAACCCTCAACCTTTCACAGATACCCCAATTCGGGAGTTGCATGCACAATCAGTCAATCACCACACATCGATCTACACATTTCACACAACCTATCACATTAAAGAAAGCACCCGGGACCCGGTCATAAACCATACACTTGACATGCAAAGCGCCCCCTACCTGCTGTCAGGGTTCAGAGACTCCTCAAGTTGCAGTGCTGACCGATCGCCCTTCTGCTATTCCTCTTCCACCAGCCTTCAAACTCAGTGTTGATCCTGGGCCAGAGTTGCTCTTTCCTCCAACGAGTTCGTCTCCCCCACAGCTCCAAGGCACTTCCAGCATAGCCTTCCAATTGGAATACTGACAGCTCCAAGTAGAAGAAGAAGGAGAGGAAGAAAGCAATGGGGAGGAAGAAGAGAACAGGGAGTGGAACAGAGCCGTGTTGCTGTTTCCCCCAGAAAGCTCTCGACCCTCTCACTGCTCAAGTGGCGACGTGAATGAGAGTGAAGAAGAGAAGACAGGGGAGAAGAGACCATATGCACGCACAAGGAGAGCTGTCCAGCGTGAATAATGAGAGAGAGAGAGAGTTGAAGTTCTTTTATACCTCCAGGGGCACATGCGTCCTTTCACCTGGCATTTTCATTATTATTTATTCAATTATTTCTAACCAATCAGCAATTACTCTAATTAACCATTAATCCTAATTTTGTAATTAACCTTCAATTAATAGCTTAACTTCAATCGGTAATTAAATTAAAAATCGGGATGTTACATATTCAACAATTCACATTAAGCTCAATGACAATTAAAAGTGTGCACACATTCATTTCACCCGGATCCGGTTATTTATTATCAGTTTTTATTGTTGCAACATAGGCTCCAAGCCTTTTCTCAGCTCCAAGCTGATTCGGCCGTTTTATAGGTACCAAACCGTTTGCCCTCACATGTAACACAGTCACTCCAAGCGACAACGGAAGTGTTACGGGCAGCCCCGAGTCCAACCCGGTAGGCTTGCCTTGAGTCCAACCCAAGGTCTTTAAGTGTCCAATGCTTAGTGCACTCGGCACTGCCTCGAGTCCAACCCGAGGTCTTTTATATATTTTCAACACATGTTCATCTGATTGCCAATCGGTATTAAGCGTCCAACGCTATATGCTCCAAGCATTTCCAGTGGCGAATCAGATGCATACGGTCTTATTCAATCAGGCATCCAACGCCAATGCACTCGGCATTGCCTTGAGTCCAACCAAGGTCTTTCATTATGTTTTCCACACATATGCACTCGGCATTCAAATATCAATAACATGCACCCAATGCATTTTATCATTATTATTCATAAACAAGGATCGGCATAGCAATAACACAATACATGCACTCGGCAATCACATGCACTTGGCATATCACATGCTTTTTAATATAAAATCCCTAACGGGAATTAACATAACCGACCCACATCTCATGTACTCGGCAATCACAATGCCATCCACTCGGAATTATCATTTACAACAAGCATCACATGCTATTTCATGAGATTCACTCAGCATTAACATTTGTAACAAGCAACACATGCTTTTCATACAAAACCCACTCGGCATCAACAGCCACTACATATCATACATTTACATAGAATCATAACCAGAACTAGCACAGCATTCACACACCACATGCGTTTAATATTCACACTGGTTCACAGCACATGCATTCACTCGGCATCTCATTATAAGCCAACATTTCCATGCATACACTTAGCATACCCATGTTTTATCCTCATACATCTCATGGACGGACATCATCATACACCACAGTTCCTAAACAACACACATCCGGGCTATCACTCAATCGGCATACAACAATCAACACATTTACAAATACAACATAACACAGTGAAGTAATTTCACCCGGAACCCGTCCATAAACCATACATTTGAGATGTAAATTAGCCCCCTACCTGGAATGAAGATCCCAGAAGCTCCTTGAGCTTGCAGCACTGACTGAATGTTCTTCAGTCACTCGTTCTTCAACAGAACGACCCAGCTTCAGTCATCCATCAGTACTCTGTCCTCAGCTTGGAGGAACCAACAGCTGCTTCCTCACGAGCAGATCAACCTCCAAAACACTCCATGCCAAGCCTCCAAGGCACAACACAGTCCTCACACTCGGTCCAGTGGAGGATTCCATGGCTGTTCCCACACTCAAACAGCCCAGTCCTCAACAACAGTGGAGGACCCCATGCTTCGAAGCACCCAACACTGTTAGGCAGAACAGGGGAGGATCCTAGCCTCTAAGACACTCAACACCATACAGATCTCCTTCTCAACCACGCTGTTCCACTCGGTTCTACTCAGTGTTGAGTGGAAGAAGAAGATGAAGAAGAAGAAGGTGAAGAGACAGCAATGAAGAAGAAGCAGAAGCTTCCGAAAACTCAATAGAGAACGGAGGAGTGGTTCTCCTTGAACCCAAGAGAAAATGAGCAAGGAGTGGCTGGAAAATGAGAAGCCAAGACCCTTATCCCTTCACTGCCGTGACAGCTCCACTCTATCAGCCATCATATCCCATCAATCTCCCATCCCATCAGCGTGGGAATCACGAGGGAGAGAGGGAGAGAGGGGACCGAACCCCTATTTCACCCACCAAGGGCATATGGGACATTTCCTAGCATTATTATCATTATTATTATTATCCAATCAATAATTTTAATTCCGTAATTAACCTTAATTGGTAATTAAATCAAAACCAGGATGTTACAACGGCCACACAAGGGATGATTCTATGGAAATCCTTTCCAAGCTGTCGTCATGGCTGTCTATGGGACCCTGGCATAAGTTTTGGGTTCCACAAACGAATATACGTAGATGGGTCAGGATGGGCTCAAGGAAGGCTACCTCTTCTAACTCGAGGTTGGCAAATCTTGAGGGCTCTGCCCCCTCACAAGAATCATTGTCCGCCTCCTTCGATCTAACAACGGCTCAATCTTCTCTTCCGGAGCAAGGTAATCACATAACGGTCGCGGCTTATCGCGGTAAGCCAAAAAAACTTTATAAAGGTCACAGCGGCCGCTATAACAGCCTATGGAGGTTACATAGCAGACACAATAAAATAATGCAATATATATATATATAGCTACATAATGTCATATAGAAGCAAAACAAACTACAATAATATCATTTTAAAGCCAAGAAAACATCATAAGTCTTTGGTCAATCAAATAATAAAACATAAAACATAGATCCTACGATAAAAGACAAGGAAAACAACAATGAAACATAGAAAAAGCCTAGAAATCTAATCATCTTCATCTTCATCTTCATCTTCCTCTATTTCCTCTTCTTCAACATAATCATTCTCATTGTTAGGAATTAAGGAACAGCCTTCAGCTTCTTCTCCTTCCGAGCTGTGGAAAACAATATCTTCCAATTCTTCTTCCTCCATGTCATCATCAAGTTCAGCTTCTCTTTCTTCTTCAACTTCAACCACTTTCTCTTTTCCTTTTCTTGTTGAAGAACCACTTCCTCTACCTCTACCTCTACCCTTTTTAGACACTGTTAAAGCAGATGTTTGATTTTTTCTCCTTTTCCTTTGCCTTGTGTAGACTTTAGGCTCTCCAATCCCTGAAATTTGATAAACATCTCTCCACAACAAAGAATCATCCCCCTCAAAAATCCTCTCATCATCATGACCTCCATCATCCATTTCTCCAACTAGCCATTCATTACAATCATCAATCTCATTAAGGCACATTGGATCAGTTTCATCCTTAAGGTTGTATCTCCGTTTAAGTGCTTGGTTGTACTTCACATAAACTAAATTATGCAATCTTTGATGCTCAAGCCTATTCCTTTTTTTAGAATGAATCTACATAATTTAGAAGTAAAAGATGATAAGAAAATAATGTAGTAAATTTACTCTTAGAAAATAATCCAAAGATGATAATAATTACTTGCTCAAAGACACTCTAGTTTCTTTCATAACCGGATGCACTGCAAGTTAAGCTCAAGATCTTTGTGGCTAAATGTTGCAAATGAGGAGCATCAGAACCAAAAAGTCGCCACCATTGAGCTGCAAAGCAAAAATTCCCGGTTGTTACTTCTTACTAACTTAACAATAACACTTTTATATGCAAAGTAATTGTGGCTTTGATTTTACCTAGGGCTGTTGTGTTCCTCATACTTACTGCAAGCTGACTACCAAACAATCCCCTTGCAGTTTTATAAGCATGTAGCTACAACATTATCTTTTGCTCCACCTCTAGGTCTACCACCAACTTATGAATGCACTCATATAGCCCTCTAACAATCTCACTGTCAAACTCCATGCTAGGGTTAGCATAAAACAACTCTGGATTCAAAAAGTGACCAGCTGCATGTAATGGGCGATGAAGCTGGCAATTCCATCTTTCGTCAATGATCTGAAAAACTTCTTTGTACTTTATCTCTTTATTTTTGAAAGACTTCATAATAGCTTCCTTTACCTTGTCCATTGCTTCATAAAGATATCCCATAGCTGGCTTTCTTTCTCCATCTACAAGGCAAAGAACCTTCACAAGTGGAGCCATCACTTTCAAGATATACACAACGTTCCTCCAAAAACTTGGCATTAGTACAGTTTTGCAAGCCTCCCTACCTTTGACCTCCAATGACAACTTGTTTGTATTCCACTCATCCGAAACAAACATTTTCCTAAGATTCGCCTTCTCTTGATAGATTCTCTCCAAGGAAAGATAGGATGTCGCAAATCGAGTCACTGCATGTCTCACTAGCTCTCTTTTGTTTGTAAACTGCCTCAACAAACTCAAAGTACTTGAATGGCTATAAATGAAACCCACCAATGAGATTGCCCATTGAAGTGTCTTTTTAACGATTGGGATCTTGCCGATATCCTCCAAGATCAAGTCTATGCAGTGTATTGCACATGGAGTCCAGAAAATCTTTGGTCTTTTTTCCTCCAACTTTTTCCCAGCAAGAACATAATTGCTTCCATTGTCTGTTATGACTTGCATTATTTTTTCCTCTCCAATCTCCTCTACAACAGCATCAAGTAATTCAGACAGCTTCTCCCCGGTCTTCACAAAGTTAGAAGCATTAATAGACTTGATGAACATTGTCCCAACGAAAGAGTTCACCAAAAAGTTAATCAAGCATCTTTGTTTCCTATCCGTCCAAGCATCAGACATTAAAGAGCAACCAAAAGTTGCCCACTGCTCTTTGTGATCCTTCATTAATTCATTTGTGTACTCCACTTCCTTCGTGAGGAGTGGCACTCTAATCTCATGAAAACTAGGAGGTCGTAGATGTTGTCCATACGCTCCAATGGCTGCAATCATGTCCTTAAAGCTTTGCAACTTGACCATATTGAAAGACAACCCAGCTTGGTACCAAAAACGGGTGATGTATTGATGTACCTTTGTTGTTGCCTCCTTATCACAAGCATCTCTTATACTTATTTGTTTCAAACTTTCCTTCCGATTTCTAGCAATAGTGGATTCCGGTCGCCGACAATAGAGATCAACGGGACCCTTCAAATTGGCCTTCTTATTCAACGCAACACTGCTGGCAGATTGGGTTTGGGATTGAGATTCTAATCCCTTGATAATGTCTGCAGCAGCAAATTCATCCTTCTCCCCATCACTATCAACAATCTATTACATCACTTTTTTAATAGCTTCTCTAGTCTTCTTCTTTTTATCATTTACAGCAGCCAAAAGTTCTTCCCTAACCCCCACTGGACAAGTTAGGCAAGGTGAAACATTACCCACCTTTCTCATGAGATGCTCTTTTCCTCTTGTAATCCCTCCTTTCATCACCTTTCCATAAAATTTTCACTGAACCACATTGGTGTCTCCTTTATTCACAGTTGTGCAATATTTCCACCCAATATCTGTCCTAGTGTTCCTTGCAGTTCCAGTGGCTGCAACATTAGTTTGGGGGGTGGTTGTTGCCATCAAGGAAGCTGGAAGAGGAGACCTGGACCTGCAACACTGAGAGGGAGACTGAGAGAAGGCTGTAGTGGATGCTAATCTGAGAGGGAGCCTTGACTGAAAGGGAGACTAATTTACTGCACTGAGAGGGAGCTGATTCACTAAACTAAGAGGGAGCCTTAACTGAGAGGGAGACTGAACAGAGAAGGGAAGAAGATGTAGAGCACATGACGGGAAGGGAGAGGAACAACACACACACGGGGAAGAAACACTGAACTGAGAGGGAGCCTTGACTGAGAGTGAGACTGGACAGAGAGGGGAAAAAGATGCAGAGCACACGACAGGGAGGGAGAGGAACAGTGCACACACGGGGAGGAACAACACACACAGGAAGAACAGAGCACACACGGGATACAGCGGACAGGAGAAGATTGAGAGGGAGACGTGCGACAGTGCTCGCCGTAGTCACGTGGTTGCTGCTGTTGTTGTGCTGGCCGGAGAAAGTCGCCGATCGTGGGGTCTTGGTCGGGGAGGGTGAGAGTGAACCGAGAGATCGAGAGGGATAGAGGGTCGCGAGAGGGGTAAGTTTGACAGGGGCTAGGTGAGAGATGGTTAACTTAATGGGCCTTAACCCAGACCATTTAGAAAAAAAATTAAAAACCCTAAACGACCACCATAGCCACCAAGGAACGCCACACCGCAACGTGAATAGCGGCGTCACGCTTCAAATAGCAGACACTGTTATTTCTGGCATTTTTCCGTGTAACGTATAGCGGGGGTTCAAAAAACCGCCACAAATTTTCACCATAACACCGCCATAAACTCTATTTGATAACACTGTTCCCGAGTCTTTGCTAGCTCATGATACAGACTCTGACGTGGTACACTACTACACTGATGATGCTGATTTTTTATTAAACGTTCCTTTTCTGAAACATACAATTTCTACTATGGCAGCTGGAGACTCTACTGTAAGGGCTGATCTAGAGGACACCATCACGCTAGTGGATGGTATAGACTAGATAGCTCGCAAAGCTTAAGACCTTTACTTCTAGGTTCAATAGTAAATTTGTAACATTCCAAGCTGTCATGCTAAAGGTAATGATGACATTGAACTAGATGTCGGCCGGATCTGGCGTGCCAACAAGTACAAAGACCATTTTCCATTATTACACCGTTGTACAGTGATTGGGCTTGTCATGTGCCCCGAGAACGTTTTTTCTTCATGTACTTCACCAAGGTGGGGTTACGACTCCCCTTCAACAATTTTGAAATGGGGGTGATTAAGTTTTTGGATATCGCCCCCAGCCAGCTACATCCTAAGAAATAAGGCTTAGTTCTTTCCCTGGAGGTCTTGGCCAAGCACCTAGGATTCATTCCCACCGTTGCCTTATTTTTCCGGTATGCTTGCGTCTTCCGTCATGGAAATCCCGGTGGAGGTCTGGGTTTCGTTAACCTTCGATGTCAAAGCAACATCGTCAATTTTGAGACTTACGTGGAATCGGCCAATACCGTCGGTGTCTCGTTCAAGCACTCGTGTTTCAAAATTTTTGCCAAGGGTGATCAAACCCCTTTCTAGAAGGATAAGGAAGGAAGATTTTTTATTCACACTAGCTGGACGCACCAGCACTTCCTGTGCAGAGCTCAACCTACGCAGTAGATAAAGACAAGCTGAGCGAGGGATCTCGGGCAATCATAAATACCCTTCATGAAATGTCTCAGGCTACTCCCTTGAAATGTTGTTCTCTGCTAGGGACCAAGGAGACAAGAAGGGAGTACCTCACCTTCCTAGGTATATATATAACTTAATTTATTTTACTGACATTTGGTTATTTTGACTTGATTTTAACTGTTATAATTTTTGCTTTTTGATGTAGGGAGCATGGAGGAAAGCACTTTGGACCAGCTTTGTAATATTATGTTCGGGGTTAACACCAACCCAAATCAAGAGAATCGCATCACCCGCTAACTCTAGAAGGCCAAATAGATCTCCCTCCCTCAAGGAGACTTTCCAATCCCTCAGGAAATTGAGAAGAGAAAGAAATCTGCTGCCAAAGAGACAACGGAAAAAATTAAAAATGGTAAACAGGGCAGAAAGGGATCCCACCAAAGGGAAAGGGCCTACTAACCCTAATACCATCCCCACAGAGACCCCGACCGACATGGTTGGTAGGTAGGACAACTCGTATTTACTGGAGCAGGTTGGTCCTCCCAGGTCAGAATTTGTCCTTCCATTCCAACTCAGAATGGTTAAATTCTCAGGATTTTAACCATGCCCTCGACTCAGCAGTATGGTCTACCCTGAAGGGTTTGTTCATCCTCTACTCGTTCGCAGTGGAAGGGCTGGTCAGAGAGATTAAGCGTCTTCGGGTAAGGAATGTCAATGGAATGTCTGATTAAATGATCCGGAGTAAAGTTGATCACTTTGTCTTCTATCGTCATTCAACTGTTGGTTGCATTTATCTGGTTGTTTATATGGATGACATTGTTATTACAGGTAGTGATCATTTCGACATTACACAGGTAAAACATTATCTATTCAAACACTTTCAGATGAAGGACCTTGGTAGACTCAAACATTTCTTAAGATAGAGGTAGCACAATCCAAAAATAGGATCATGCCCTAAAGGAAGAATACAATGGATAGAAGAAACATCTATGTTAAATTCCAAGTCAGTTAACACTCCCATGGATCCCAATGTCAAGCTTCTACCAAATTAGGGGGAGCCTCTTTCGAATCCTAAAAGATACAAACACTTAGCTGGCAAGTTAAACTATCTCACTATCACTTGCCTAAATATCTCATTTATAGTTATGGTAAGCCAGTTCCTGAACTCTCACTGACTCGCATTGTTTATGTCAAGAAAGATCTAAGAAAAGGCCTGTTATATGAAGCAAAGGACACTTGCGGGTTATGGGATACTCTTATGCTGATTGGGCAAGTTCCCCTATTGATAGAAGGTCCACTTACACATATTGTATCTTTGTCGGAGGTAATCTTATCTCTTGGAAAAGCAAGAAACGAAGTGTTATAGCCAGGTTCAATGTGCAGGTAGTGCTATAGCCAATCAAGAGCTTATATGGCTCAAACAATTGCTTCAAGAATTTCAGTTTGGAGAGGTCATATAGATGTCACTTATCTGTAATAATCAGATCGCCATACATATTGCCTTGAATCTAGTTTTCCATGAGCGATTGAAACATTGAAATTGATTGTCATTTTATCAAAAAGAAAATCATGTATGGTGAAATATCTATTAGTTTTGTTAGTTCTAATGATCAGTTAGCGGTTGTTTTCACCAAATCTCTAGGATGTTCTCAGATTGACTATATATGTAACAAGCTTAATGCATACGACCTATATGCTCAAGCTTGAGAGAGTGTTAAGAGTTATGTAACTATAGAAACTATACATATTAAAATTAATTAGATTGATTTCATCTATATGTAATATATCCTGTAATTATGTACAATTTCCTATAAATACAAAAGCTCGTGTGACCATAACTCATGGAATTCATATGTGTTCTCTCACTTTTTACTCTCACTTGAAACAATCTATAACCATAATTGTTTACAAACACACTAACAATAGCAGCAAGAAGTTGAAGCCCATCTAGATTCCAAAAAATAGGAAAAGAAGGAAGAATGAGATTTGGTTATTAACGTTTTGAATTAGCAACTAGCAACTAGCAACTAGCAAGTCTCACAAATTGAACATCCTTGAATACATATTCTCACATTTCAAGCATAAAAAACCTATAATATTCAAGTGAATGGGCATCTTTGCAAGAGTAGGGCTTTGAGTATCAAACATAGAGGGGTCTTATCATAAAATAAAGGCAAGGAAATGAAGTTTGGTCAGTATGGAACATGTATGCGAACAGTAGAGGGTCCTGATTTCATGTCTTCAAGAATTAGATTTAAGAGAGCCTGTGTTATGGCGCCTTCTTTACCTACAAGGAAAGCATGACAAGCAAATAAGCTCAGGAAATGGTAAATAATATTTGATGAAGGATCTGGTGCAATTGATGAAAAGCCGGTTTTTTAACTAGCTTATTACATTGGTTGTTTCATGAACCGATTAAAAAATATTTTTTGCATCAGTTTCTACTATTAACCAATGTATAAACTACACATTGAATCACTCTATAAAAACCAATGTAGATCATTTTTTTTACATCAGTTTGGAAAACAACTAATCTAAAAAGCTATTTAAAAAATCAACTGCATCCAACTACACCAAATATAGACCACAATGAATTCAAATCCTTTAATGAGCTAATGATTACAAATGACATCTTAGATGTCTCATTTCAACCAAAACTATAAATCAAGAGGCCACATTGAAAGGTCTCATGTACCCACCAGATAAGCACAATGTAAATAATCAACAATTCATAAAATAAGCAACATGATAGTAGTTAATGAATAAAATAGCATGCCAAAGGCTTAGACCAACACGGTGAGCATTTTTTAAAGCATAGCCATGAGGACCAAACCATAAAAGTACAACTTTTGGCAATTTTGTGTTAAGATAAAACATGATTCTGTAGCATGATCAAACTATCAATGTGATCCTGAATATGAGGTAAAGCAAACTTACTAGTGTTCCAATAAACCAGAGGGTAGGATCCAATCCTATTACTGACTTACCACTATAGAAAAGGTAAAATCCTATATTTACCATCATGATTAGTAGTAAAATGAATACATGACTACATGCCTATTTGAAAGATACTAACAAGAAAGGATATGCATCTCAGTCACCATTATGAAGAATACAAAAAAAATCAATCATAGCTCTTAGAATAAGTGCTAGTAAATTTAGCAATTTAGTCAACTTAAGCCTACAAAAACCTTGAAACATACAACTTACCTGAATTTCATCTGATTTATTATGAACTTAGTTTAGTTTTAGTGTCATAGACTTTTTTGTTTTTAGTTTTCATACCAAAAAACTTTTAACAATATATATGCTTTACAACATAAATTTTAATTAGAATTAGAATTGCATATACTAAACCATATATTTCTATGAAAGCAGTAGAAGCACTCACCATCACCAATAACCTGCTCATCCCATTGCACTACAGGGCAAACTAGAATTCCACTGCCAATAAGCATCATTTCATCTGCTGTCTTACCTTCCTCAACAGTCACATTTTTCACTCTTATCCCCAGAAGCTTACTCTCCCTCAACAAACTCTCAGCAAGCGTTAAAACCCTTTGAGCTGTGCATCCCTTCAGAATTTTGTCAAAGTGAGGCATTATAAGTTCCTTCTCTTTAGTGACAAACGCCACATTCATATTAGGCCCTTCAGCAACAAAGCCTTCATTATCAAGCCAAATGCCTGCAAAAGCACCAACTTCTTCAGCTTCCACCTTTGAAAGCACATTTGGAAGGTAATTCACACTCTTAGTGATAGCAAACTTAGGATCTTTAATGGGAATAGATGAAGTGACAACTTTAACTCCTTTTGAATTATACGGGGATAGAGACACATCCTGTATCACTATTGCATAAAGGCTTGACTGGTGGCAGCCTGAGGGAGATAGCTGAAAATCACCAGGTCCTGCTGAGAGCCAATATCTTAGTGATCCTTTGCTACACTTTGAAGCACTTACAGTTTGTATGAGTATTCTTCTTATGCTTTCACGATCACATGGAGGGTCTATTTTAGACATGGATGCTGACCTTAGAAATCGATCAAGATGCTGGTCTAGCTCATAAAGGTAACTATATAATGCACATATTATATCATTTGACAGCTTTAAGAGGTAGAAAACAATAGGGTAGTTTTGTCAATGTCATTATGAGGTGGAAATCACTCACTTACCCATCCATTATTGCTGCAGTATCAAAGACACCATGGCCCCTGTGAACCATGTGGTCATCCATAGGAATAACCATAGCAGTTGGGTCTGTTGTTATCCCACCGAAAATACTAGAATACATGGCAAGGAATTGTTGCTTTCCCTTTATCTTCTCTCTAAATGTTTTCAGCCTTTCAAAGGCCTTTTGCATGCAAAAAGGAAACCAATAAAGACACAAATAAGTAAATAACTATGAAGCCATTCATTAGTAACCATGTAATATCATAGTTGCATATCCAAAATAATTATTTCCACTTTTCTGATTCCCCCTCTATGGTCTTTGCTTATTAATTACATATATAATTTTGGGTTTGAGACTCTTGTTAGCTCATGGCCGCATTGAACCCCAACTGATTCAAGTTGAGTAGATGGATTCATTTAAGTAGGTAAACCAGATGGATTCATTGAACCCCAACCCAACTGATTCAAGTTGAGTAAATTGGCACTTATTACCTAATATATTGCTTAGAAGTGAAAAAAAATTAATATTGTCCATATTTTTTTGGTTATGGGAGAAAAGCTTTGTCTACTCAGATTTAAAATCACAAATTATGTCAGAACATTTCCTGTCAGCTGATATATTGTTCATATAAATATATAGATATGATTACATTTAAACTTAATCTTATTAAGAGAGTAATTATCCATTTACTGTTCGCATGGTCATCAAAAGAAATTCCTATCCTACTAAGGAAATAGTAGCCAATGATTTTAAGTTTTAAAACCTAAAAATACAAAATAACTTAAAACCGTTTCCAACCCAAAGCACAATGAAAAAGTGGAAGTCAGAAATAAGAATTGAACCTCTGAGGAAGTCAAAAGTGGAACAGAAGACACTTCTGTTTTAGAATCTGCAAAGTCAACACAACGTGTTAGTTTCCAGAAGAAATCATAATTACGGGAATGAATCCTCTGCAGTGAGTTGACCAGTGCATGATATCATTGAATATATATAGTATTGCGGTATCATGATTCAACGGTGTACATCACATATCGTAGTCAATTCATTGCAGAGAATTATTGCCATTGAAAATCAGTTCTCAATCCAACAACCTTTTTTTTGGGTTGAGAATACGTACCAATTGATTGAGCAAATTGATTGGAAATGGGGCCCAGGTGATGGAAGCGGTTGGCATGTCCGAAGAAGGGAACAGAGTGATTTAGCAATGGCAAGTGTGGGCTTTGTGATAGAAATTGTGGAAGGAATTGGAGAGAGGGCATATTTCCCTTGAAGGTGTGAGAAACAGATCCTAGCGTGGAAAGCAAAGAGAGTGGTAGCTGACTTATTATTTCTTGCCCTTTCATGTTAGCAAAGATATTTCGTGCCTATAAACTCAGCAAAAATTTAATTATTTTAACTATTAGATTTTTTTTATTTGTATATCTATTTTCATATCTAAATGGACATAACAACTTCCCACTGGTTTAGCCATTTTATCAGCATTAGCCTATAGTTTTTTTTAATGTGTGTCCCCTGTACATAAAAAAAATTGAATATCAGAACTTGTATTTAATGAAGTCATTTTCTAATTATAAGATAGGTCTTACATAATTTTCCAAAAAAACTTTTCAATTTAACTTTCTTAATTGTTAAAATTAGTAAGTTAAAATTAGTAACGATATTTTCTTTATTCACTTTACCTCAAGAGTAACATCATTGTTTAATCTTTTGTTACTTTTGTCTTGTTATTTTTTTAAAGAATGAAGTTAACCATTCTTAGTTTCATTATTTTCATAAAACTAGTTATTATATGTAACTAGTAATAACATTATGTAATATCAACAACGTAGAAAACACAAAGATTAAGAAATATAAAAGGTGCTAGGCACCAAGTTCTTCCTATTTAACATTTGGCATTTGAGCAAATGGTTGAGGGTCAAGTTGCTCAGTGTGAGTTTTCATTACAATTAGGGACTGTTGTGAAGAAACATCGACGATATCCAATTAAGAGACTACAATATTCATATTCTTTAATCGAGAACCATAATAAATATTACATCTTCAACTAGCTTAATGGAGAAGTTGAACAACGATAACTATGATACATGAAGTACTCGTAAAATATACTAAATGCTTGGACAAGACTTATGGAGTGTTGTTAATGGTGCCGACCATGGTTATCAGACTCGAGAGTCTACCTAAATTCGTTTCAGCTAGGTAGACTTGACTCACTAACTCAACTCGTAAACTTGTAAGAGTTTACCTCATACTAAAAATTATATAAAATTAATATCAGATATGCATCCAAACAAGATATAACATACTAAAATAGTTAAAAACTAAAAGTCCAACCATCCAATTGTGACCAAGTCATAACAAATACACATAAAGTCATAACAAACACAGATAAACCATTGTCACTTAGTTGAAACCTATAGCAACATCAAAGAAAACATGATTATCAAATTCAAATCTCTGATGATCCTCTATCTCCATCATCTTTATCTTCATCTTCTTCATTATCATCATAGTCTTCCTCATCATCAACATGAACATCCATATTAAGTCCAAAATCATCATTTGCATTGCTTGAACCTCCAATCTCCATTTGGACCACACCCACATTGTTGCTTGGTATGTCTTCTTCATCCCTTTGTTGAACATTTTCTTCTAGTACATTTTCTTCTGTTATCCATTCATCATCAGATTGAACATCCTCAAAAGATAAGACAACATCCTTTCTTTTTTGTCTATTCTTCAACTTCAAATTGTACATAATATAAACTAAGTCATTCATTTTTTTCTAATGAAGACGGTTTCTTCTCTTTGTATGAACCTAGAAACAAAGCCATTCATCAATTTTCTAATTTTAATTTCTAATTCATGCAAAGGCAAAGCCATCACAAAAATAAGTTACTCACCATTTCAAAGGAACTGCAATTACGTTCACATCTTGACGAGCTACGAATCAAGCTTAAAATACGGACAACAAACTTCTTCAATTCAAGACGTGTCGATCCATACAAGTCCCACCATTCTGTAGAAAGATGATTCTTCCTAGTACTCTTTGTAATGTCAAGCCGTAAATGTCATTTAGCATTATGAAATTTAGAAAGTTGCAAGGAAATTTTATTCCTTTCTCCTGGATCACCAACTAACCTTTCTATGCAATTAAACAATCCTTGTTTCACATCAAAGTTATCATCTTTAAAATTTGCATCATAATGAAAACTAGGATTGAGGTAGTAAGCAGCTGGGGCCTACGCAATTGACTATCCTACCTTTTATCAATGATTTCCCATAAAGGCTCATAGCTACAAATAAAAATAAACACATTTAATTTTAAAGTTACCTATCAATGATAACAAACACTAAATAAAAATAGTGCATGTTTACCTTTTTTTTAACATCTTTAAAGTTAGATTTGATCTTCTCCTTAGCTGCATCCATTGCTTCATAAATGAAACCCATTGCGAGTTTTTTATTTGAATCAAATAAATGAATGACTTGTATGAGAGGAGCACAACTTTGAGGCAAATGATGATGTTCTTCCAAAAGTGACTATCCATTGTTGTGGAGGTAACCTTTTCCCCATCTTGTGTAGATGCAAACTTACTTACTTTCCATACATCTGAACTAAACAAATTCATCAAACCAACTTTATTTTCATTAAGACATGATAGAGTCAAGTAGGAGGTTGTAAATTTAGTCATATCTGGCCTAATCAAGTCCCTTCCTCCGGCGAACTTCTTTAACATGGAAATAAGCATGGATTGAGAATATATGTACATAGTCATCTTCCTCCCTTTCTTTATAGTTATCTCATGCATCTTCAAATTCTTTTCAAAATTTTCCAATATGAGATCAATACAATGAGCGGTGCAAAGAGTCCAGTATAAATTCTTTCTTTCGTCCATCAACATCTCCCCACCTACCTTGTAATTTACAGCATTGTTCATGACTACTTGCACTACATTCTCCTCTCCAACGTATGAAACATCATCCAGTATCGTGAAAACTTTATCTGTTGTTTTGAAATGTCAGAAGTGCCTAGTGAATATAAAAACATTATACCCTTCGAGCTATTCACCAAAAAATTACAAATTAAATGCCTTTTCTTGTTTATTCATCCATCTGACATAATTATACAACTGGTTTTCTTTCATTCTCCCTTGAAATCTTTGAGCATTACTTGAGTTTGACCCACTGCTTGCTTCAAAAGAGTCTCTCTTAATTCATGATATAATGAAGGTTTATAACCAACTCCATATCGTCCAATCTCCTAACACATTTTTATAAACTCTGGATTCTTAATCACATTAAAAGGGATGACACTTGTATAAAAAAATATAGCAACTTGTTCATCAGCATCCCCTTTGATGTTCTTCTTCATCATTTGGTTAAGGGTTGTTTGAACACCACTAGGTCCACCACTAAATTTCTTTCCCTTTGCTTGCACTTACACATGTTGCCCCTCATCATCACCTTCATCCATATCAACCATACCCTTTCTTTTCTGAGATGCCAATTTACCCTTTACACAAACCTTCATCATCAATTCTCTAGTTTCATCAGGTAAAGTAGGATAGGACTCTGAATCCTCCCTAGTTCATACAAGGTGGTGCTTGAACCTAAAAACACCTCTAACAACATTTGCATAGGAATTACATTAGGCTTTCTTCCTACTCCAATCAACATCAACCCCATATTTCCAACCAATATCAGACCTTTTTCCAGGGATGTTCTTCCTTGCTTGAAGAGGAGCTTTACCCCCTCAATAGTGTTACTGCTTGCCTTTGATCCATCATCTCTCTCAGACATGCTGAACATAGAGGAACACATAAATAATGAGAATAAATTAGAAGGATTATGTTATCTTTCAATTGAAATGAAGGAGAAAAAAATAAAAATGAACCTGTTAGTGGTTGTCGTAGTGGCATGGTACAAGTCACGGAGCATAAAATAGAAGGTGAATAGGCGTCGACATCAGAGAATAGTGGTGGACATCACACACTCAAAATAAAGGGTTCACGAAGAAGAAACAGGAAATAAGGGCCAAAACAGTGGGTGGGTGTCGTGTAGTTAGCATTTTCGTTGGCGTCGGTGTTGGAGTCGTCGTCATCGGCAGAGGATAGTCGTGGGTGTCACACAGTCAAAGGTCATCACACGAGGTTGCAATAGGGCCAAACACGTTCACACGAAGAAGATGAAGAGTAGCTACGTGAAACAAAAAGAAAGGAAACAAAGGGCTAAAATGGTGGGTTTCAATAAACTAGGAATTATGGTTTTGATTTATGTAGACTCGTGGACTCGCTCAAAACTCATGAGTTTGCTCAAGTTTGAACTAAGAGGGTTTATCCCTCCAACCGTTTTAACACATTTTCCACAGGTAAAAATGTAGAAACATACATTTCTACGAGTTGAAACTAGAGTTTGACAACCATGGTGCCGACACAAATGCACCAGCTAATAGGGAAGCAAAAAATAAATGAGAGATAAAAGCTGAAAAGACTATGTAATGTATGTACTTTCCATCACTATAAAGGATGAATTTGTACAACAAATCCAAGATTTGACAACACCTAAGGAGGCTTGGGATATTCTTGCAACTTTATTTTCAAGGAAGAATGATGCAAAGTTACAAGTATTAGAGAATGAACTCATGTCAGTTCAACAAGATGACATGACAATAAGTCAATATATCACCAAGGTGAAGTCTATCTACAACGAGATTGTAAAGTTAGATTCAAAGAGTAAAATTAACAAGGCAAGAAAAGAAGGATTATTATTCATGGATTGAATCCCAAATATCATGGGATTGTTGCAACTACCTAAGAGTAAGCGAAGGAACCAACTTTGATGAAGCTAGAGAATATCTTGGCTTACCAAGAAGCTTTAGACAAACAAATGTTTAAATTGTCTATAAATGAGGATAAAACACTCTGCCAAAAAGAAATTTCCTAGAGAAGTCAATATAATGACTAGATTCAATAATAAAGGTGAAATTTTGGGGAGTAAACAAGGTTGGTAGAGAAGTCGACGTGGAGGAGGTATACAGTGAAGGGGAACAAGGCATCCCTAATACAAAGATGATGAAAAAAGAAAAAAGATATCGTCACCAAGATGATTAGTGTTACAAGTGTGATAGGAAATGTCACTTTGCTCAAGATTGTTGAGATGAAAAGGTAGAAGGTAATATTGTTACACTTAATGAGAGTGGCAAATAACATGATTTTCAAGCATAATTTGCTGTAGAAGAATCTAGTGCTAGAAAAGAGTTAGATTATAAAGAACTCCATTAGATCAATGGTGAGGAAATTGTAGCATCATGTTTAGAGGAAATGGTACAGAAACTTGTAAGAGTATGTTACATGCTAAGAATATTCCACCTATGTTTTAGGCAAGATGTATGAAAGTAGTTGCTTATGTCATTAATAGGTTACCTACTTACCTCAACCTAGGCTTGACTTCATTATGCTTTATGATAAATTACGAGGAACAAAAGCCATCTATAATCGACATCACTAAGCATGGATGCTTAAGTTTCATGGATAATCGTAAGCATAGTGGAATTCAAGGATGAATTGGTTATGGCTGTGACCAGTAATGTGATGATTGATATTGATGATTTTGTAGGCTTCGGCCAATATATATGTGATAGTTGTGAGGGCGGTGAGGCCCAATTATATGGTGTGACATGGTGAATAGATGTATCTATGATAATAATGAATTATGAGAATATGCATATGGTTACTATCTGGTGATTAAGAGGATTAAATAGAATAAAATGTGATGGAAGGTGGTTAATTGGTAATTATTTGGGTGATTTATTAAAAGAAATAAGAATAATAATGGTGATGTAAGATGAATGGTGACTTAATGTGATGTCAGATAGTGACAGGACTAGGTGACATAATTTTTATAAGAATAATAAAGATTCTAAAATATACCTGAAGGACATGCTCGTCGGAGAATCGCGTTGTAAGTGGAACTAGGAACCAGATCGAGTAACTAAAGGCACCAGAAACCTTGAGGTGGGATGGATACTTTATGTCTTTGGTATTTGATCAAATATATCCTTGATGTATGTTTTTGAATTTTCTAGAAGCCAGTTTGAACCTCAATTGTTTTATTTACCCTTGGCCCTTGATTAAATATTAAGCTTTGTACCTATTAGATTGACTTCGATATAACATCTTCTCCCAACGTTGAAAAGCCTTGGTTCTTGTTCCTATATTTTTGTGTCAAAACTTTTTACAATGTTTGTGTTGGGCCTAAAACCTAGTTCCTTATGCATTTGGCCCAGTTTGCAAATTTAACTTGTACTTAATTAATTCCTTGATTTATTTGCGCACTTGTTAGTATTTTGGTAACAATTTCTTTGTCTATGATTGAAATCAATCTGTTCTTTTTCTGTAATTTTCTTTATTCAAATACATACAACTTTATTGAAGACCTCAAAGTCTAATTCCTTGCAAATTTTGCCCAGTTTTTATTTTAAGCCAGTGCATTGTAGACTCGTTCAGCCATGGACACCCTTCAGTGTTCAGGGTGTATCTTCCTCTCCCATTATTGAAAAGCTTGTTCTTTAGCCCGTTTTAAAGAAAGAGAAAAGATCTAAAACTTTCATGTTATAAATTTTTGCAAAATCCCAACCATTTGATCTAAGTTTTAAAAATAAGGTTGTTGTACTTGATTCGGAACCAATCTTGGCAGCCGTTTGTATTTTGGCCATATCTCCTTCGTTCGATATTGGATTTCTGCTTTCTATAACTCATTTTAAAGGGAACAATGTGATATCCAACTTTGATGTTAGGCATTTTCCCAAATTTTAGACCCAAAAATAAATTTAAATTTCATAATATTTCCCTTAAATTCTGATGGCTTTACCTTTAATTATTCAATTGATCTTGTAATCTTTTGATGTGAAAACTAGACCAATTTCCTTGAAATTTCTTTTTAAATCTTCTAATATCCTTGATATCTTGTCTCTTAAAATTAAATTTCCCATACAACTAAATTGCTTCCTATTGGTTGCATGATCTATAATTAAATTGTTTTTGCTTCTAAACCCTTGCAATATTTTAATTTTTGTGTGCCCATTTTCCATCTCACTCTCACTTACTCACGACACACTCTCCCTCCCTATATATGTTTCTTTTCCCCTTTCAATTAAAACTTAGGCTTTTTTTCTCTTGCTTTATTTTCTTTTCTTTGTCACCAAGACAAAGCTTTTCCTTACTATTTTCCCCCTTTAGCGCACACCATCACCATAAAACAACACCATCACGAAGCACCACCAACCATCATCTCCCTCTCTCTTTTCTCCTTTCTTCTTCACGTCCAACATTACCTCTCCCTCTCCTCCACTGTGATTGCTTCTCCTTCTCTAAGATCAAAGGCAAACCCTAACTCTCCTCCTTTTTTCCTAGCAACCAGAGACACCTCTTTCCCTTCTATTTGGCTCCCAAACACATTAATCTCTTCATGCATATGAGTTTCTCCACCATCATAGCACTATCTTGTGTTGGAAAACAACCCCTCTCTTCCTCCTGGAGGCTGCTAGCTTCTTCAAGGATAAATATGGGATCTTTTGTCTTTTCCTCACAAGGTAGCATTGTAACATCCCTGATTTTATATAGATGATTAAAATATTGGGAATAAATATTAAATAACCAACCATGGAATCAATAAATTCCCCAAGATGTTGAAATGATTAAATTAAGATTTCTAGGGGTTATTCATAAATTATTGTGGCCCTATAAGCTTAAATTATACCCGATTAGAATATGGGTGTCGGACCAAGTATCTCTGATTGAGATGATATTGGTCAGGGCTGTTAAGGATAATATTGGGAATCCGAATATGTATTCGGAATAATTTTTAGATGAAGTATTGAGCCCAAACGAAAAGCCTATTTGTGGAAAAATGATAAAGCCTTAATGAATGAGAGTAAAATAAAAATATAAACTCTTCTCTTCTCCCTCTCATTCTCACGTCCCACTTAGGAAAACACTTCTTCTCTTCCTCTTCATATCCCACTCATCATCTTCTTCTCCTTTCTCTTCAAAAATCCACAAATGTGGTGTGTGCTATCTCCTCTTCCATTTTTGTGTGGAGCTTGGGCTTGGAGGCTCTCACTCTCTCACTCTCTCTATTTTTGTGTTCCTTCTCACCCATTCTAGAAACCCACTTCTCTTGGCTTGAGGTAAGGGTTTCTCTTCATTTTCATGAGCTTTAAGCTCTAGCTTTTGGGTATTGGTTGTTGGGAGAGAGTTAATGCATATGGGTTAAGTTAGGAGAGACATTGATGATGAAAAACCCTAAGGTGGGGTGTATTTAAATTGAGTTTTATGAGGGCCATGGGTGGTACACGAAAATGACATATGAATGATGGAAAATGATGAACACAAATGGTGGTTGTTAAGTTTTTTTTTAAGAAACCCTAGCTTTACAAATTTGGGGGAAATGTATAATGGGGGTAGATGAGTATTTACTGTTGGTAATAGATGTAGTTTATGATGAGTAATGGCCATTGGCGATGGAAATTGGTTAGCGGAGGTCATTGATGGAGAAACCCATGAATGAGTTTAGCACTAATCTCATAATAAAGAATGGTGGCACCTAACCCATGGTGGTTATGGTGAGAAAAATGAAATAAAAGAGGTTGAGAGTTAAAATGATATAAACACCAAGTTATTGAAATATATGAGTATTTAAGTCTTGGTGGGTAAATAGAAAATTAATTGTGTGATGTGTTGTAATGTAGGAAGTGACCCCATTGACGAGGCGGAACCGTCAAACCGCGTTGATCACTACTTCGCTTGAGGTAGGAGGGGGTAACTATTCTAAATGCATGATTTCATCCATTGATGATGTGAAAATATGTATATATGATTACTTGATGATTGTTTGAATGGATGATGTGATGATGATATGATTTGAATGCATTTAGAATGATGATTGTTATGTGGCATTGTGTTTGGGATAATATTGTGATGTGGTGATGATATTATGATGATGAAGTATATTGATGGTTTGAGACCATGTATGAATTGAAATCTATAATATAGAATATCCCAAGATGTGTGTATGATTTATTGAATGTGTATGCCACTAACTATTAATGTGAATAAGTCTCAAAGAGAATTGGGATTGGATGAGAATGATGAGAATATTGAAATCCACTTAGTGGTAGTGGTGAATGATTGAATATGGAGTGGCATCTAGGATGCATAGTGTGAGGATGCATTTAATTTGCATTTGCATAACATCCATGGCATATCATTGCTGTCTATGTGGAATATTAGGGGGTTCCACTAGGTGGGCCCAGTGGAAGGGCGGCTTAGTGCACGAGCGTATTGTTGTTTTTCCCCTGTGACTCGGTGTATGAGTCACGAAGCTGTCCATAGTTTGGTGACGAAGCACCCTATGTGGCGGGCCCAGCGGGCAGCGGCTCTATGGTGAGCGAGTTACCTCGGTGTCCGACGGGGCACGGCTCTCTTGATGTGTGTTCGGGAGGGGCTCGTAGCACTTATGGTAATTGAGGCCACGATGTTGATCCGCAAGTCAAGGGGTGACTAGTGCTATAAATGGGCGAGAGCGGTTTGGTACCAGTAAAATTATGATGATGTAAGCATGCATAAATTGAGATATATGTGTACACAATTTACTACTGTAGTAGGGGCATAGTAGCACACCTATGCTTGTCCCACAAATTGAATTGATGTTGTATTCCCACAGTCGGATCCGCATTGCTTGATGAGAAATCCTTGTGCATATGTATTAGCTTTAAGGGCATTTGCATATAGCGGGAGATATGCCTAGTTAAAAGCCCATAGTGGTAAATGGATGAATGAGAATTGAAAAGGGAGAGAGTTGGATACTAACCCTATGTATGTATTTGGTGAACCAAATGAATGAAATTGTGAATGTATACTTGAGATTATGAAATATGTTTATAGATGATGTATGATGTTGTGAGAGATGTCTTATATGAACAAACATACATGTATTTCATCATAATGTATGACTTTAATTCATTTGGATTATGTTACTCACCTCCTCGTTGCTATTTTTAAAGTTGATGTAGGTATAACTTAAATCCTACCATTTTGGAGGTCGAGTTTGAAGAAGGTAAATATGGAATGGAAAAGGGAGAGCCTTGGCCGACGTGTTTTTATTTTGTATGGTACATGGTGCATATATGCCCAATTTTGTAATCTTGATATGGTAAATGATGATTTTGGGGTCATGTAGGAAAATGAGGCCTTGTGTGCATGGCTCATTTTCATTAATGACCTTTGGTAAGGTATAATACCATTATGATGTTTAAATCTCAGCCAATTTGATGAATGAATGTTGAGAATCATGAATTATAGCCTTTTAGGATGTGTGTTGGAAACTTTGTATAGTTGTTTTAATGCATGAGCTAGGAACTAGTATGGTTAAATGATGATTTATAAGGTTTTGATACGATGGATGGAATGCAACAGCTTAAGTACGTAAATTGTGGTTTGTGGGAAATCGAATGGAACCATTTTGCCAAAAGTAGACCTATTGGTTACCTCAAAATGCCTTAAAATGGGATAATCATGCTTATACGCATAAATTACTCATTTTTAGGAATTTTTGAGTACGGCCAGTTGCCACACGTCACAAATAATGTATTTTAGCTTGTGTTAAAATTTGGTGGCATTTTGATATCGTTTGAATAGGTTTTAGTAGTTGTGAAGTTCATTTTCCTTACAAAATCTGCATAATTTCTGCATAAGGCAGGGTGTAATCGATTAGTCCTGCTGATCTAATCGATTATAAGGCCTCTGTTTTTAAGGTAATCGATTACACTGAGTGCTGTAATCGATTATCAATTACTGGAAGTCCTGTAATCGATTAGAATTGTCCCTATAATCGATTAGGTGGGATGTCTAATGCATTGCATGAATTCCAGGAGCTCTGTAATCGATTACTACCAACTCTCTAATCGATTAGCATAGATTCCAGGAACCTTGTAATCGATTAGGGTTGACAGAATAATCGATTATTGACCCAACAAGGACAATGTAATCGATTATTCGGAAAGTTGTAATCGATTAGTTATAACACCTGATTCATTGTGCCATTTCCAGGAGCTCTGTAATCGATTACCTGTTGCTCTGTAATCGATTATGGAATGATAATCGATTAGTGCGTATCCCGTAATCGATTAAGACCTTTAATTTGTACATGGATTTATCGACTATATGAATCGGGATCGTAATGCTATTACGTGAACATCCATTGTGTACTCTGATACCTTCTCATATCTTTATATATGAGATAGGTTGCATAGATCCAGGGTATTGGATGATAGCTTCATTACTCATATTTTTCATAAATTAATAACATTAAATTCGCAAAAAATTTACCCCCAAATTTTAGGGGCGTCACAAGCATCATCTTTGTATGAAAAGGTCTTGGATCAACATCTAGAGGAGCTTAGAAGCAAGAAAATGGAATCACCCTTCATCCCCTTCAAAACTGTGACAACCACCATCGGTAAAGTGAGATACATGGCTTGATAAACCTTAATCCATGACATACATTTGTGTTTTGTGATGGTATTTACATGATTTAAGCTTTGCATGCCTATTTTGTGAAATTGAAACTTTGATTCTTGATGGTGCATGTTTCAGAAATGGTAATGAAATAGGTGGAGGATGATTGATTTAGTGCTTTAAGGGTATGTGTGTTATGTTTGATTATATTAGAAAATTTAAAGGCCTTGCATGTTGAAAAAAAGGTTATGTCCGAAAGGCCCTTGGTTGGGGAAATGGTCATTAGATTGTCTAAAAATGCTTGATTCAGTGGTTTTGTTATGATTTAAATGCTTAAATGATATGAGTAGTGGTTGTGCACTTAGACGTGAGTTTTTGTGACTTGTGTGGAAATCTTGTTGTTTGAAAAATAAGTGTGTATGTGTGGTGGTGTTGGGTTATGAAGGTGTGATGTTTTAGATATTATGAAGGTTTGTTACTTGATGATGTATTGGTCGTGATTTATTTGGTGATGGGAAGTGGTTTTCTTTAAATTATTGATGATGTTTATAAAGGTTTTTAAAGTGTCAATAAATGTTTGAATATGGTGCTTGAAGAAGGGATTTTGAGGAAGTAAAGGAAGTATTGAAAATACAAATATGTTAGAAAACTAAAAATTTAAGGTATTGAAAGCTGAAATTGAAGGTGTTAAAAATTAGGAATTTCTTGGTGTTAAAAACTAAGAAACAGGTGTTAAAAATAATGAGCAATAGGTGTTAAAAATATAAAACAACAGGTGTTAAAACAAGAAGTAACAAGTGTTAAAAGTTCAGAGCAGGTGGTGTTAAAAGTTGTGATTTTAAGAATTTAAATTTGAAACTTTCAACAGGTGTAAAAGTTAGATTTTTATTGGTATTAAAAACAGAACCTTAAAAGGATGTTAAAGGTTAAATCTTGAGACATTGAAAACTGAATTTTCAAGAGTCAAACTCTTTTAAGGAAATTTTTATAAAATAACTATGAATGAATTAAGTTAAGTTTCTTGAAAAGTTTATAAAAGTATTTCAATATTAAGTTTTAGAAAGTTTTAAATAAGCTAAAACTTTTGAGTATAGTATTTCGAAATAGTTAATAGTTAAGAACAAAGAAATTTTCATGTAAGTCCAAAAAGGATTTTTATTACTAAGGTAAAGTAAGAACTTAAGTTTTGATAAAGAACAAGAAATAACTTAAGGTTAGGTTCTTGGAAGTTAAATCAATATTAATAGAAATTTGAAATAACTTGGTGTTTGAAATCATAAATTCTTGACTTTAAAACTTTTACTAAGTAAGCTGATATAAAAAAAGGAGTCTTGGTAAACTACTAGGAACTAAGTTATTAAAATAGTTAAGGATTGTATTAAAACCTTTGGGTGTAAAGAATGTTGATAAAGGAAACCAGGACAATTATATATGTATGTATGTACGTAAATTAGAGAATATGAGAAGGTTATGACCACAAAGTTAAAACAGACATAAGTGGAATCTAAGTAATTAATGAGTTTTGAATGAATTTTTGAATAAGGATAATTTTGTGATTAATGGATTGGCTAGGTGAACCGACGTGTGGTTCAGTGGGTAGTGTTACTGTATAGTGATTAATGAAAATGGGTTGTGCTTGTGTATTATCCAATAATGATTGTATGTGCTGATGAAACTTGAGCAAGTGAGGGTAGGCTGATTATGATAATATATTGTTGATGAGGAATCATCCAATGAATGTTGTGTGATTTTGATGAGATTGACTGGGTGAATGAGAATTTATTGCGATTGGTGCTAGATTGTAATTGAAATGGGTTAATGGAATTGTTTGATAGTTGCTATGAATCCCTGATGAGTTTGATTATTGGAATGGGCATAAATGGTGCTAACTTAATGATTGAGAACTGATTGTGAATTAATGTGAAGGTGAAATTTAATCGATGAGGTTAATTGTAAATTGTGAGAATAAGCTGATGAATGGATTGATGAGAATTAAATGTGAAACAAAATGATGAATAAAGTTCTGGTAGGGTCCATGAAAAAGATATGAATGATATGATGATGAGTTGTGATGAACAGGCATAATACCTTTACCACTGTGATTTTTAACGGTGTGAGAAATTGTGATAATGGGTTTGATGATACCCTAAAAATGGAAATAGTAATAAGTTACGAATGCGCGATGGTCATTGTCCTTAATAGCATGATGAATTTCTTGAGAAAGAAGAAAAAGTAGGATTGTTGATGATTTTAAATTATTTTCTACTTTAGATTAGTTTTTAATGTTTTCCATGTTTTATAAGTATAAAATTTTAAAGGTTTGATGTTTTGATCTTGGAAGGTTCCTAAGATTAGAGTTTTCTAATGGAAAAGTGTTTTAAGAAAGTCTTTCTTTAAAGTTGTCCTTTCAAGACCTCTTTAATGTTTTAAGTATTTTAAAGAAAATATTGGTTTCAAGGTTGGGAAAATCAACTGGTTCGAGGTTTGATTTTAGAGGAAGAAATGATTGAGGAAAAATAATGACGAGCAGCCTTTAAGGACAATGACCCATTAACGTAAGGACCCTACCCGGTGACTTTATGATGAAAAATGATGATGGTAATAAAAGAATGAAAGATATTGAGCATTCATGCATCATTACGTTGTGATGAGTTGATGTTGTGTCATGGCTAGTTGCATTACAATGTAGGGGGTAAACTGGAGAACGTGTGCGTTTCAGGTTCAGAATGAACCTTGGGAGTACTTTCAGGTTTGGGCGTCTAGATGGCTTGGTCTTGCACCTGATGCCAGATAGTCTGAGGCCAGCCAAGAGTACTTCAACGTGAATGAACATTTCTAAGGCCGTGTAGCACGAGTTTTGGTTATGTAGCCACGTTTGGGAAATGAGGATTGGATCCATGATGATGGTGATGGGCTGCGGTCCATATACCCCTAGCAGAGAACTCAAAAGGACTACATTCACATTAGTGATTCCATGAAGATCATTCCTCCCCAATAGATGTACTGGTGACATGATGTTGTTGATGATAACGATGAGTTGATGGGCCCTATTTGCATTATAAGACTTAAAGGAAGGGATAGATACATAATGAACCTAACATATGCATGGCATATTGATTGACTAACTCCATTAATGGTTAAGGACTATGATACTTGTATGTTGATCGGGGGAGAGTTGTGAATGATAGTAAGGTGTTGGTTAGGCGATTATGTCTGTGTTTAGGGCTTGTGGAATATGTATACATATGTATTGATGCTTATATATGAACATGAATGTACTAGAATAATTTATGTTTGTGTTTTATGGACCCTATGTTACTAGATGTTTGTGATAGTTAGGTGTTGTTATTAAATGAGATACGAATTGTGAATGATTGGGTGTATGTGTTGGGTATAAGGGTGTGTTTAAAGAATATAGGTTATTTAATATTATATCAATGATTCATACGATGATTGAGATGCAATATGTATGTACCATCTATGGTTTTATGATGATTAGGGCAAGATCATATGAGACCTGATGAGATTAAACAAAACCAGGGTATAATTTTAAAATGGATATGTATGTCTGGTGACTGTTTGATGTGAATCTAATATATGTGATAATGGTGAAACATAGTCCGTTTATTGAATATGGTATGAGTTGCTTGGTAGTGAAGTATAATTGTGATGTGGAATATAGGGGAAACATATCCCTGACCTTGAGTGGCTTTTATGTAGTGTGTGATGGCATAGTAAGGGGAAACGTTAGTAATGACAGACTTCCTGTGAGAGGTGGACAAGTAGGGCTAGTGTCTCACATTTACGTTTTTATTTTAGTATGGTCAGCGAGCTATTGAAGAGATGTCGTACACAAGGCATATTACCTTTGATCCCGAAGATCCTCTAGTCAAGCTGGATGTACAGGCTACGAGGCCAACCCTTCCTGACATGGATGCGGAAGTGACCAAAAGTGCAACTCAAAGGAAATAAGAGTTACCTCACCTTCACCTCCTCTACGATGTTTTCCACCGGAGTACGCACCCTACCCCAAGTTATCTGGAGAGCTTAGGAGTGCTGTGGGTGATACATTGTTTGAGGAGAACGACAGTAGTGGGATCCATCCTCTAGGTAGATCTTAACTAGATTTAAGATTTAAGAATCATTAGGTTCAGGTTGTCTTTATGTATTAGATAGTTGGGTTATATTTTATTTTATTTTGTTATAGGAGCCTATGTGCCCTTGATTTCATTTAAATATGTAAAACAATGTTGAATCGTGAATGAACTAATTCGATTAAGGAAATGATGATCCACCATGTTTTGTGTTTCTCACGTACAAAAAAAACACACATTTTTCTTAAACTTGTGCACTCTTATAGTTAAATAGGATGATCAAGAGATTTATCCTAGGTAACCGAGGATGCCACAACATCTAGTTGTAAATCTTTGTGTGAATTAAAATTATATTCAATGAACATTTTTTTTTATTAACAGATTTAGTCTGGCAGCATTTTATCTGTCAAGAATGGTTTCCCTTTGCAACCAAAAATGGTTCTACTATTTAGCAAACCAGAATGAATTGAATTACATAATGGGTCCCCTATTTAACTATCTTGTTAATACCAACTAACTCAACTTTTATTCCTATTAGTGTACACTCTCCAATGTTATGGATATTACTGACTCAAAAATAATTATTTTCAATGAAAGATACATGTAATGAAATGAAACAAAATAAGGATATGTTAATAATTTTCACTTTTAAAACTAATGGTAGATATCGATTGCCTTGCATGCTAGTTAACAAGCTATTGAAGCTATAATCACGGTCACATTTTTAAAGACTACAATTATACTTGTGTATTTTTTCTCTTTTCCCCTTTGATATATTTTTTTACCTTTTATCCCTAAAAAATAACTAAACTGCTTTAGTGATTAACTGTTTTCTAAATATACAAAAATGGGAGAACTACATAAGATTAAAGGATGTAAAATTTCTTATTTTAGATAAACTTCTGTCAACAACATTAAGAAAGAAAATGTTAACATCAAAATATATGTGTGTGTATATATATATATATATATATATATATATATATATAAACACTTATAGTAGACTATAGTTTATTGTCATATACTTTGTAATTTTCCAGAACTTTCAAGTGAGAAATTTTACCTTCTCATGATTTTTTTATCAAAAAAAGTATTTTTATTAAAGAAGAATAAGAGATACCCAACTCATGCATATTATACCTTATTACTTAATGAAAATACAAGACACAAACTTACACTTGCTGAATACAAAATCTTGGTTTCATATTTCATTCATAATAAAAAAAGAACTTGCCCATTTTACATCTAAGTCATGACCATGATCCAATCTTTACCAAATCAAAAGAAAAACCCACCCTTCTCTGTTAAATATGATGTTTTTTTTTAAAGTTTTTTCATAAAATTGAAGAAAATGATAATTATGTATGGACCAAATGCATTTCTAGCTTATGAATATGCTTAATAGATTTAGTCTGGCAGCATTTTATCTGCCAGGAATGGTTTCCCTTTGCAACAAAAAATGGTTCTACTATTCAGCAAACTAGAATGAATTGAATTACAAGTGGGTTCCCTATTTAACTGTCTTGTTAATACCAACTAACTCAGCTTTTATTCCTATTAATGTACACTCCAAACCCCTCTTGTGCTAGTTCGTGCGACGATAGTATGTGCAAATAATTTAACATGCCCAGCAGAAAACTACAAACAAAAAGCAGAATAGCCAGACTCCAAAAACATGGACAAAAGATGAAAAAAAAGGTTGAGACATGTCCCATGTATGATGCATGCAGTGTAACTTTCTATATTCTGATTTGTAATGGGTATTAAAGGAATATAGTTCTGAAATAAGCAGGCAGGTGCAGTGAGTGGAATATGTATTAAGTGATTGAAATGATAAATCACAAAGTATATAACTATAAGATTGTCCAGAAAAGTGCTCTATTTAATTTATAAAAATATCAACTGTTTTCTAAAGACAATAAAGGATTTTGATAATGACAAAGACTAAATGCCAAAGATCAAGCATGAAGATTCAAGACCAAGGCAGAATCATAGTAAGACTCTATTAAAGAAAAATATGGCCATTAAAAATTAATAATCAATGATTTAAATTTTACCAAAATCTAAATTTTTAATGACTGTAATCGATTACCTCAATAGAGTAATCGATTACCAGGTCTGAAGAAATTTTGAAAAACAAAATAAAAAGATTTCAATGTGTTAACTTTAAAAAACTAATTCAAGTAATCGATTACCTCAAACGAGTAATCGATTACCATGCTTTAAAAAGGTTTAAAAGTCAATGTTTCAGCAAACGTTTTAAAACTGACCCAAGTAATCGATTACGTGGTTATTGTAATCGATTACAGACTAACGGTCATGCTAAAATAAGTTTTTAAATGAACGTAATCGATTACACACTTATTGTAATCGATTACCACCAAGTCAGAAAGGCTGAAACATTACATCTCTTCATGAAAAACATTGATGAAACCTTATATCTTTTCATAAATTATTATTTTATTCAAGAGGTGCCTTTTTGATTATTTTATTCATTAAATTCACATCTCTTGAAGGCCTCTCTAACACTATAAATAGAGATGCTCTTCATTTGCAAAAACACACTAATTCTTCCAATTCTCTCTTAAGACCAATAAAGGCCATATTCTTCTAAGTAGAGTTTCTACTTATTATTGCTCTTCAATTTGTTCATATGCTCTAAATAAGAGAGTATTTCTTTGTTCACTTTACTAAAAGAGTGAGAATCCTGTTTGCTTGGGAAGGTTTCCCAAAGTATTGTATACAAGAGTAGTGAGACTCTTGGTGTGTCGAGATACTTCACACAAAGGCAAGGTTGTGCCAAGGTGTGGAAGTACTGGTGTACTAATTTTTACAATAGTGGAATCCTCAAGGGTGACTTGAGAAGACTGGACGTAGGCAGTGGTTGGCCAAACCAGTATAAATACTGTTTGCAAATCTCTTAACCCTACACTCTGTCTTTTATTTTATATAATCTGTTGTGCACTGTCATATTCTTTTACATTTAATTACAACAAAATTAAGAGTTGAGAAAAGTGTGATTAGAAATTTTAGAATTATTATAACTCAATTCATCCCCCCTCTCGAGTTATAGGAGGCCACTAGATTAACAAGTGGTATCAGAGCTAGCTTCTTGTATAAAGTTTAGAAACTTCAAGAAGTATAAATGGCCTCTCCCAACCCTGTTTTCCCCGAGGGAAATTCCATCCACAGACCTCCTGTATTTAATGGTGTAGGATACCAATACTGGAAAACCCGTATGCAAATATTCATAGAAGCTATTGATATAGACATATGGGACTTCATTGAGAATGGTCCATTCATACCAACCAAAGTAGTTGGAGAAGTAACCATGATTAAACCAAGAAGTGAATGGACTGATGCAGACAAAACAAAAGTACAATACAACCTCAAGGCCAAAAATATAATAACCTCAGCCTTAGGAATGGATGAATACTTTAGAATATCCAATTGCAAAACTGCAAAAGAAATGTGGGATACCTTGGAAGTAACTCACGAAGGAACAACCGAAGTTAAGAGATCAAGAATAAACACTCTAACTAGGGAATATGAATTATTTAGGATGAATAATAATGAAAATATACAGGATATGCAAAAGAGATTTACACACATAATCAATCATCTTGCATGCTTAGGAAAAACCTTCTCTAATGAAGATTTAATTGACAAAATTTTAAGATGTTTAAACAGGGAGTGGCAACCAAAGGTAACAGCCATATCAGAATCACGAGACTTGGCAACCATGTCACTTGCTACTCTGTTTGGAAAACTACAGGAGCATGAACTTGAACTAACCAGGCTAAATCAGCATGAAGAAGGGGATAAAAGGAGAAGAAGTATTACCCTCAAAACCTCAATACAAACAATGAATGAAAGTGATGATGAAAACATGGAGGAAAACGAAAGCACGGATGATACAGAGGAGTTTGGAATGCTAGTCCGAAGGTTCAATAGATTTCTTAAGAAAAAAGAAGGACAGAGAAGACCAAACTTCAGGAAGCACTTCAAAAAGAATGATGAAGCCAATCAAGGTCCAAAATGTTTCGAATGTGGAAAGTTTGGACATATGAAGATGGAATGTCCAACCCTAAACAAGAATATGGACAAACAAGAAAAGAAGCATTTCAAAAATAAGAGAAAAGCATATATTGCTTGGGATGACAACGACCTAAGCTCTTCTGAGGAATCAGATCAAGAAGAAGCTAACCTTTGCTTAATGGCTAACACCAAAGAGGTAAATGATTCAAACCCTACATTTGATGAATTGCAAGAGGCATTTGAAGAACTTCATGAAGAATATCAAAAACTTGCTAAGAAATTTTTAAATATTAAAAGTATTAATCAAAATCTAGAAGAAAATGTTTCAAAGTTACATGAAGAGTTAGGACAAGTTAAATTAGAAAAAGTAAACCTAGAAAATAATTTGAGAACTAAGATCACAAGCAATCAATCATGCATCACATGTCAAATGCTTTCTCAAGAAATTGTTGATTTGAAAAATACTTTAGCAAAATTTACTATGGGAAGAGACAACCTAGACATACTCCTTGGAAAATAAGGATGCCACTTTAATAAGGCTGGACTAGGTTTTGATCCCTCTAAAAAGCAAAAATTGTATAAAAATTTCTTTATACCTCAAAAGACATCAACAAGTCCTTTTGTTAAATGCTATCACTGTGGAAGAAAGGGTCATACAACATCTACATGTAAAATAAGAGAAAATGGAATTCAAAATTCAAACAAGATTTGGATTAGGAAGCAAGTACCATCAAACTCTAACCTTCAAGGACCCAAGAAAATATGGGTACCTAAGATGAAAACTTAATCTTTGTTGCAGGTTTGCTTGGTCAGTAGACAGTCAAGCTGGTACCTTGACAGTGGCTGCTCCAGGCACATGACAGGAGATATATCGAAATTCTCCTCACTAATTAGGAAGGAAGAAGGATACATCACCTATGGAGACAACAACAAAGGAAAAATCCTTGGAATAGGAAAAGTTGGAAAGAATCCTACAACCTCTATTGACAATGTGCTGTATGTCGAAGGACTAAAGCACAACTTGATAAGCATAAGTCAGCTGTGCGACAAAGGTAACCATGTCATATTTAATTCTGACACATGCATAATTAAAGAGAAAGATAATGACACTATAAAATTTATTGGAAAAAGAATCAATAATATTTACATGATAAACTTGGATAATTTATCATCTAGTCAAGCCCGATGTTTAATAACTCATGAGGAAGATCCATGGCTTTGGCATAGAAGGATAGCACATATACACATGGATCATTTAGGTAAAATAATTAAAAAAAATCTAGTCATAGGAGTACCAAAATTAAAGTTTGTAAAAGATAAAATGTGTGATGCCTGTCAAAAGGGTAAACAGGTAAAAATACCTTTTAAGTCAAAAAATATTGTCTCTACAACTAAGCCTCTACAATTACTACATATGGATTTATTTGGACCATCAAGAACTAAAAGCTTTGGTGGTAACTATTATGCCCTAGTAATTGTTGATGACTTTTCAAGATTCACTTGGACTATATTTTTGAAAAATAAAAATGAGGCTTACTCATCCTTTAAAAGATTAGCTAAGATAGTCCAAAATGAAAAAGATTTTAAAATTATTAGCATAAGAAGTGATCATGGAGGGGAGTTTGAAAACAGATCGTTTGAAAAGTTTTGTGATAAATATGGAATCAAACACAACTTTTCAGCCCCTAGGACCCCTCAATAAAATGGAGTAGTTGAGAGGAAGAATAGATCACTAGAGGAATTAGCTAGAACAATGCTTAATGAGAATAATCTCCCTAAGTATTTTTGGGCTGATGCAGTTAGTACTGCATGTTATGTTATGAATAGGGTATTAATTAGACCTATTCTAAAGAAAACACCCTATGAACTATATAATGGAAGAAAACCAAATGTATCTCATCTGCATGTATTTGGATGTAAATGCTTTGTACTAAATAATGGAAAGGATAACCTAGGAAAATTTGATGCTAAAGCTGATGAAGGAATTTTTCTTGGATATTCTTTATCAAGCAAAGCATTTAGGATATATAACAAAAGGACACAAACCATTGAAGAATCTGTTCATGTTGCATTTGATGAATCTAACCCTTTTAGAATGGAAAGATCTATAGATGATATTACAGATTCTCTGGAGCAAACTCAAATTAATGAAAAGAAGGAAGATCACACAAGCAGTCAAGATGATAATCCAGCATCAAGTGATGATCTACCCAAAGAATGGAAGTTCAACAAGAACCACCCTGTTGACAACATCATAGGTGATATATCCAAAGGGGTAATAACTCGGAAATCTCTTAGAAATGCATGCAATTCTATGGCATTCGTATCACAAATAGAACCTAGAAATATTATGGAAGCAACTGATGATGAAAATTGGATAATAGCCATGCAAGAAGAATTAAACCAATTTGAAAGAAATCAAGTATGGGAACTAGTCCCAAAACCTACCAACCATCAAATCATAGGAACTAAATGGGTCTTTAAAAATAAAATGGATGAACATGGAATAATCATAAGAAATAAGGCAAGGCTAGTTGCAAAGGGATACAATCAAGAGGAAGGCATAGATTATGAAGAAACCTATGCACCAGTAGCTAGATTAGAAGCCATAAGAATGCTCTTAGCTTTTGCATCATACATGGACTTTAAATTATTTCAAATGGATGTAAAAAGCGCATTCTTAAATGGATATATAAATGAAGAAGTATATGTCTGTCAACCACCAGGTTTTGATAGTGAAAAATTTCCTGACCATGTGTTTAAATTGAAGAAAGCATTATATGGTCTTAAACAAGCACCCCGAGCATGGTATGATAGACTAAGTAAATTTCTACTAGAAAATAACTTCAACAGAGGAAAGGTAGACACAACCTTATTCATCAAAAGAAATGACAATAATATTCTCTTGGTTCAAATATATGTTGATGATATTATTTTTGGATCAACTAACGAAAATCTGTGTAAGGAATTTTCCCTAGCAATGCAGAGTGAATTTGAAATGTCTATGATAGGAGAACTAAACTTCTTCCTTGGGCTACAAATTAAGCAATCTAAAGAAGGTATATTCATCAATCAATCAAAGTACTGTAAGGAACTATTGACTAGATTCGGAATGATGAATGCCAAAAACATCTCAACACCAATGAGCACATCTACCTATCTTGATAAAGATGAAGCTGGGAAATCCATTGACGCTAAAATGTATCGAGGTATGATCGGATCACTACTATATTTATCTACAAGTAGGCCTGATATCATGTTTAGTGTCTGTCTCTGTGCTAGATTCCAAGTTAATCCAAAAGAATCTCATCTAAAAGCAGTAAAGAGAATCATGAGATATTTAATAGGTATAGGAAACCTAGGACTATGGTACCCTAAGGGAACATCTTGCAATCTAGTCGGGTATTCCGACTCTGACTTTGCAGGATGTAGAACTGATAGAAAAAGTACCAGTGGTACTTGCCATCTAATAGGGTCAGCCTTAGTATCCTGGCACAGTAAGAAACAAAATAGTGTCGCCTTATCCACAGCAGAAGCTGAGTATGTCGCTGCTGGTAGTTGTTGCGCTCAAATATTATGGATGAAACAACAACTATTAGATTACGGAATTAATTTAGATCATATCCCTATTAAGTGCGACAATACAAGTGCAATAAACCTTTCTAAAAATCCCGTACAACACTCAAGGACTAAGCATATAGAAATCAGACATCACTTCCTTAGAGATCATGTTCAAAAAGGTGATTGTATATTAGAATTTATTGAGACCCATAAGCAACTCGCCGATATATTCACAAAACCTTTGCCTAAAGACCAATTTTTCAATCTTAGAAATGAGTTAGGCATCATAGATTTCTCATAAAAATTGATTAAAACAATTATTCTTATGCAAAAACTGGTCTATAATCGATTACATGCAACACGTAATCGATTATCCTATATTTCCAATAGTCAAACAGGTGAAAACTCCAAAGGGACCAGAAACTTAAGCTTCAGTAATCGATTACACACTATATGTAATCGATTACCCTTATCATGTCAGGTATGATCCTCTCTTTTAAAAAAATAATAATAATAAAACAATAATAATAAAAATTCTGAACGATATTTCCTTATCTCTTTTCTCTTATTTTTCCTGATTTATTCTCAAAATTCCTTATATTTTCAAAATTTCTGATAGTGTTCATTAAAATATTCAATATTCTATCACTTAGTTAAATTCTAACTTAAATATTTTTGAAAATCTCACTTCAGTTTTATTTTCGTTACAAAAATTGTCTTCCAGACATTTTAATTCATCTCATTTTCCTCTTAAAAGGCACACGTTACACGTTTAATGTTTCCAAAACCTGCTCTCTCATGTTTCCAAGACATATCCACGCCTTCCCATACTCTGACACACGTTTTCCAAGCCATATCCACTCACCCGTCCACATCTTTTCTTCTCTGAAACTGCGTACCTGTCACTCCGTAATCGATTACACCCTATTCTCTTTACCATTGTAATCGATTACTCACTCTCTCGGGTCTATTAAAATTTAAAAAAAAAATGGCTCCGTTACATTTTTTTTGGGCTCTTATGTTCCCAATAATTGCTCCACTCAGATTCCCACTCTCTCTCCACACATTTTCCCACGCAGCAGTCACATCCCCTCATGTCCTCTGTGACATTTCAAAAAACGCGTAAACTGCCCCGTAATCGATTACATCCCACTGGCTATCAAATTGTAATCAATTACCATCAGTTACTTGTCCATTCCACTTCCTGTAATCAATTACAATATACATACGCTGACTCATGTAATCGATTACCTCTATTCGAATCGGTTAAAAACCATTCCTTTCACTCTTATTTTTCACTATTCACCATCTTCTTCATCTTGTTCTTCCTCCGTTTTCACTCCCATGGCTGACCATTCTCCTACTTACACTCCCACACCACCTTCACCTGCTATCCCAACCAATAAAAAGAGGACTCTCGGCACTTCTTCTTCCTCTGATCAGCCTACACCAAATCCTTCCCTTCACACCTTTGTGGAATTTTTCTCCAACTCTACTCAACAAACACGTTTTTATTCTCTATTTCATTGCCGTGACATCATAGACCCTAAATGCATTGAACTTCCTGTAATCGAAAATGTTGATTGCTATCAATTTTTTGATATTCAAAATCTCATCCCATTTCTTACCATCAAAGAGGATCACTATCCTGATCTTGTCCGTCTGTTCTACTCCGATCTTCAGATTACTGACGGATACATAATCTCTGAAGTCAAGAAGGTCCCCATTGTTATTGATTCTGGCATCTTCTATGAACTCACTGAACTTCCTTCGGTCGGAGAACATTATGAAGGTCACCTTTCTGAAAACTGGGAACATGACTTTAACAATCTTGAAGCCCGTCGCCTTGTGTGTTCTGAGACTGCTGAATGTGCTGGCCGCCTCTTGGCTGGTTCTCTTTCGTTTAGTTGTTGGGTCATGCACTACATTTTGGTTCGCATTCTGGTTCCCTGAACCACAAACTTGGCCTAGATTACTGAGGAAGATTTGGTTCTTATGTGGTCTCTCTTAACCGTTCGCCCTCTTAGCTGGACTACTCTTATTCGCTATCGCATGAAGAAGGCTCTGAAAGCCAACGCTCCCCTTCCATATGCTGGACTCATTACCCGAATTCTACGTCACTTCAATGTTCCCATCTCTGATGAATTATGTATCAAGCCTCAGCGCTCCTTTGCCATTGGAAAAACTGCTCTCTCTTTATTTGGCTACAAGCAAAACGCTGAAGGCGAATGGATTCCCAAACATTCTGCTCCTCCCCAGGATCCTGATCCAGTACCCAGCTCTCTTTCCATGACTGACCTTGCCACCGAACTCTAGTCCCTCCGTTCCTATGTTCTTGACCGTTTTGACCATGTGGACAGCACCATGCAGACTCTCCTTTCCCGTTTTCCACCACCATCCGATTAGCCTATTTTTCTGCTTTGTTGGTTCTTATTAAATAATTTCTATTTGTGTTTGTGAACCACAAGTCTTCTGGTTTTGTTGGCTATTACTATATAATTTCCGTTTTTGTTTATGAAAAACAAGTCCTCTTGTTGGCTGTTTGTTTCATCAATATAAATATTATCCATTGCACTTTACAATTTTTTATTATTCTTTTTGATAATGACAAAGGGGGAGTTATAGTAATCATTTTAATCATTGGCATCAAAACAATCATTGGCAAACACTACAAAAAGTCAGGGAGAGAGTACTTTTAGTATCAAAAAAAAGTACAACACAAGGGCCAATAAAATACAACAAACAAAAAGAAATTAATCTTAAAAGTAACATGCATCAATTTTTGTACAGAAGTATACAGGTAATTGTCATCATCAAAAAGGGGGAGAATGAAGACAATAAAGGATTTTGATAATGACAAAGACTAAATGCCAAAGATCAAGCATGAAGATTCAAGACCAAGGCAGAATCATAGTAAGACTCTATTAAAGAAAAATATGGCCATTAAAAATTAATAATCAATGATTTAAATTTTACCAAAATCTAAATTTTTAATGACTGTAATCGATTACCTCAATAGAGTAATCGATTACCAGGTCTGAAGAAATTTTGAAAAACAAAATAAAAAGATTTCAATGTGTTAACTTTAAAAAACTAATTCAAGTAATCGATTACCTCAAACGAGTAATCGATTACCATGCTTTAAAAAGGTTTAAAAGTCAATGTTTCAGCAAACGTTTTAAAACTGACCCAAGTAATCGATTACGTGGTTATTGTAATCGATTACAGACTAACGGTCATGCTAAAATAAGTTTTTAAATGAACGTAATCGATTACACACTTATTGTAATCGATTACCACTAAGTCAGAAAGGCTGAAACATTACATCTCTTCGTGAAAAACATTGATGAAACCTTATATCTTTTCATAAATTATTATTTTATTCAAGAGGTGCCTTTTTGATTATTTTATTCATTAAATTCACATCTCTTGAAGGCCTCTCTAACACTATAAATAGGGATGCTCTTCATTTGCAAAAACACACCAATTCTTCCAATTCTCTCTTAAGACCAATAAAGGCCATATTCTTCTAAGTAGAGTTTCTACTTATTATTGCTCTTCAATTTGTTCATATGCTTTAAATAAGAGAGTATTTCTTTGTTCACTTTACTAAAAGAGTGAGAATCCTGTTTGCTTGGGAAGGTTTCCCAAAGTATTGTATACAAGAGTAGTGAGACTCTTGGTGTGTCGAGATACTTCACACAAAGGCAAGGTTGTGCCAAGGTGTGGAAGTACTGGTGTACTAATTTTTACAATAGTGGAATCCTCAAGGGTGACTTGAGAAGACTGGACGTAGGCAGTGGTTGGCCGAACCAGTATAAATACTGTTTGCAAATCTCTTAACCCTACACTCTGTCTTTTATTTTATATAATCTGTTGTGCACTGTCATATTCTTTTACATTTAATTACAACAAAATTAAAAGTTGAGAAAAGTGTGATTAGAAATTTTAGAATTATTATAACTCAATTCACCCCCCCCTCGAGTTATAGGAGGCCACTAGATTAACATTTTCAATTTTTATTTTCATAGATAACTACAAAATTAATGCAATCTTATTTTTCCTTATGCCCTGCTTTTTCATGGATATAATTAATTCTTTTTAAGGAATGTCTATTTTATTCTGATTCCCTATCTATCCCAAAAGCAATTAAAACTTAAAAATGGCTTCAAAATCATAATAGCTTTCTACAATACTAAGTGTATGTCAATTGTTTCTTTTTATATTTCAAGCAAATAGTGCTTGAGTATTTGAAATATCATCCAAGATAGTTAGAGATATCATGGAAATCTTGATTGTTAATCTCGGGGTGAAACCAGATGACTCAATAATCAAGCACCGGGGTGAAACTAGATGACTCAATAATTGAGCACCTTATTAGTGTGAAGACAGGGAACATGAATTACTACCTAGCATGCCCTAATCCAGAGCTTACTATAGGTGTAGGGCGCCACTCAAACATAGGAACTATCACAGTGTTACTCCAAGATGGCATCGAAGGCTTATATGTCAAAGTGGAAGACGACAATAATGCTGAAAATGGAGAGTGGCTGGAAATTCTACCAATCCCTGGAGCACTTTAATCAATATTGGTGATATTCTACAAGTTTGGTGGACAAAATTAGATGCTAGTATCTTGCTTACTTATTGCTGCTTTCTATAATTAAAATTAAAATTAAAATTTTACTTACTGTACTTATGAAAACTCTTTGTTAGAAATTTTTTAGAGAAAAGGAAAGATAGTTTGCTTAATAGAGAATGAGAATTGATTATTTAAAATCAGAAACATTACAATTTATAAGGCTTAAAAAATAACTGCCCACTAACAAAATGATCCTAAGAATAAGCCATGAACAGAAACAGGGATAACAAAGCATCTAAACTTCCTAACTGACTCCTTAAAATTAGGAAAGCAATAACAAAAAATAACAAAAATAGAATGTGGACATGTTTCAGTCCTGAAGCATTTTCCTAACACTCCTCCTTGCTTTAGGATCTGCAAACACCAATTTGTTGTCTTAAAGCCTCGAACCTGCTGACTGAAAGTGGTTTTGTAAACAAATCTGCAAGCTGATTATCAGACTTGCAGTAAACCAAAGTCACAAACTCCTTTTTCTGCACTTCTCTTAGAAAAAACAACTTGATGTTAAAATGTTTAGTTTTCCCATGAAACACAGGATTATGAGAAATAGAAATAGTAGCTTGGTTGTCAATAAAAATCTTGGTACTTTCTTTCTGCTCCAGATTTAGATCCATTAAAATCTTTCTCAACCACAAAGCTTGATTGACAGAAGTTGTTGCCGCAATAAATTCTACTTCAGCAGTGGATTGAGCCACAGTTTCTTATTTCTTTGAGCTCCATGAGAAAACACTAGATCCAAGAGTAAAATAGTAGCCTGAAGTACTTCTCATATCATCAATGGAACCTCCCCAGTCACTGTCAGAGAAACTAACCAGCTTAAATTCTTTGCTCCTTGTGAACTTAACACCAAAATCACTTGTGCCTTTGACATATCGAATTATTCTCTTGGCAGCTCTGAGATGTAATTCGCTCGCATAGTGCATAAATCTGGACAAAATACTTACAACATTTAAATATCAGGATGCATTGTAGTAAGGTACATCAAGCAACCAATCAAACTTCTAAAGTATCCCTCATCTACTTTATCAACTTCATCTTCTTTACTCAGCTTCTCCTTTTGATTCATAGGAGTGCTTGCTTCCTTGTATTCTTCAAACCTGAACTTCTTCAAAATTTCCTTGGCATACTTCTTCTAGCATATGAAGACTTCATACTCAGCCTGCTTAATTTCCATACCAAGAAAAAAAGTCATTAACCTGAGATCTGTCATCTCAAAAACCTTCATCATTTCTTGTTTGAATTCCTCAACCATCCTTACATTATTTCCTGTCACCAACAGATCATCAACATAAAGTGAAACCATCAGAACATGAGTGGTTTGATGTTTAACATAAAGAGTGGCTTCAGACAAGCTTTTTTTAAAACCGATGCTCAACAGATGGTTATCTATTCTGCTATACCAAGCTCGTGGAGCTTATTTCAATCCGTAAAGGGCCTTTTTTGAGAAAATACACCTTGTCCTTTTCTTCATTCTTCACAAAAGCTTTAGGCTGTTCAACATAAATTTCGTCATGTAAAACACCATTTAAAAATACTGATTTTACATCAAGTTGATACACTTTCTAGTTTATTTGAGCAGCTACAGCTAGCAAAATCCTTATTGTGTCTAAACGAGCAACCGGTGCAAAGTTGTATGAGTAATCCACACCAAAGATTTAAGCATAACCTTTCACAACAAGTCTTGCCTTGTGTTTGTTGATAGAACCATTAGAATTTAGCTTGGTTCTGTACACCCATTTAACTCTAATCACCTTCCTATCTTGGGGTCGATCAACCAACTCCCATGTTCTATTTTTCTTAATCATAGTCATTTCCTCCTTCATTGCAGCCATCCAATTTTGATCTTTCTCTGCTGCTCCAAAATCTGCAGGTTCACAAACAGCAATGTTGCACCTCTCATAAATATCAGAGAGTGATCTAGTACCCCTTACATGAGTATCATCTACCAATTCATTCTGCCAATCCTCTTCTTTTTCTTCAGTTCTTGAAGTAGGAGACTTAAATTACAGGTCTGTGTCTGCTATAGTTTGATCCTTATTTGCCTCATCCTAGTTCCACTCTTCATCTTCTATGAAGTGGACATCTCTACTAACAATAATGCTTCCAGTTTGTGGCTGAAAAATTTTATAAGCTTTGCTGATAGTGCTATAGCCTATAAAAATGCCTGATGATGCTCTTTTATCAAGCTTGTCATGCTTGCTCTATGGAACATGAGTGAAACACAAACATCCAAATATTTTAAGAAAATTTAGAGATGGTTTATATCTATACCAAGCCTCATATGGTGTTTGATCCTTAACTGCTTTTATGAACAGTCTATTTTGTACAAAAACAGCCGTGTGGGCTGCTTCTGCCCAGAACTTCTTTGGTAGATTCTTCTCATGCAACATGCATCTAGTCATCTCTAAGATGTATTTGTTTCTTCTTTCACTCACCCCATTCTGTTGTGGAGTATAAGGTATGGTTAACTGATGCTCAATGCCAGCTTCCTCACAAAATCTATTGAATTTGTCTGAGGTGTACTCCTTGTCGTTATCAGATCTTAGAATCTAAATATGCTTGCCACTTTGATTTTCTACTAATTTTTTGAACATCCAAAAAACTTCAGCTACTTCTGACTTGAATTTTAAGAAAAAAATCGAACACATTCTTGTGAAATCATCAATAAAGGCAACATAATATCGATTACCTGCTAATAAAGGAGTTCTTTGAGGTCTACATATATCTGTGTGGACTAACTACAACTTACAAGTGGCTCCTTTTGCTGACTTTGGAAATGGCTTCCTTTTTTGCTTTCCAAATAAACAAGCCTTGCATGTCGGTATATGATGATCAAGTTCTGGAAGATCAACTGCCATTTTCTTGGACTTCATTTGCAATAGCCCTTGGTGGTGATAATGCCCGAGCCTCTTATACCAAACTTCTGTGATGTTTTCCTTGATTTGAAAAGTAGTTTGCTCTTCTTCCAATGGATTTAGAGCAAAGCTTTTCCCTTTCATTTTTACTTTAAAAATATCCTAACTGGTTGCATCTCTAATCAAGCAAAAATTATCTTCAAAAATGACTTTGAAGCCTTTTTCAATCAATTATCCAACACTCAGCAGATTTTGTTGAATCTTAGGTACAAAAAGGACATCAAAAATAAATTTTGTACCTGAGCAGCTTGTTATTGCAACAGTCCCCTTTCCTTTGACTGAAATATAATCACCATTGCCTATTCTGACTTTGGTGATGTTGGTTGGCTTTAAATCTATGAAAAGCTCCTTGTCGTTGGTCATATGATTTGTGCAACCACTATCAATAAGCCAACTCTCACTCTCTCTGCTGCTGGCAAAACATGTGGCCATAAATAGTTGATCCTCCTCCTCCTCCTCCTGCTGATCAACAACTTTAGCTTCTTCCTCTTGCTGCTAATTTTTGCTCATGCATATGACTGCTTTATGCCCTATTTGGTTGCACTTGTTGCATTTAGCATCAGGTCTCTTCCAACATCTGAATGGAGGATGGCCCATTTTGCCACAGTGCTGACAAGGTGGGTAACTCTTATTTTCACCTTTTCCTTTATTGTAATTATTTGCATTGTTTTGATAATTGCTGGCTAAATGATTCTTCTTGTAATTTTTTGCTTGTTAGCTCTTGGCTAGAAGATCACCTTCAACAGCATGATCTTCCCTCATCAATCTTCGCTGCTCTTGGGCCTGGAAGGCATGTATCACTTCAGCAAAAGTAATTTTTGATAGATCCTTTGTGTTCTCCAATGAAGCAATAGATGCTTCATACCTCTCTGGCACTGTTACCAGAATTTTCTTAACAATTCTAGAATCTGTAAAATCAGTGCCCAACAACTTTATCTTGTTAGCAATACCCAGCAACTTGTCTGAGTATTCCTTGATTATGTCAGACTCTTTCATCCTCTGAAGCTTAAATTCCCTCATTAAATTAAGCACCTTCATGCTTCAAATTCTTTCATCTCCAGCATATTCCGTCTTTAGATAATTCTTAATTGCTTTTGCCAATTTAAGAGTCATGATCCTAGTAAAGATGGTTCTGGAGACACCAGCAAAAAGGCATGACTTTGCCTTTGCTTTTCAGGTTTTTTTCTCCTTATGATTCTTGATCTGGGCCATAGTGGGATTGTCTGGCAGCAGAGGGACTTCATAATCCTCTTCTATAGCTTCTTAAAGATCCAAAGCCTCTAGGTAGGCCTCTATTTTTACAGCCCAAGGATCATAGTTTTCCCCACTGAAAACTGGAAGAGCTACTTGGGAGAAACTTGTTTCAGAATCCATTCTAAAGGTCCCATAAGAAAAGAGCTTTGATACCAACTGTTAGAAATTTTTTAGAGAAAAGGAAAGGTAGTTTGCTTAACAGAGAATGAGAATTGATTATTTAAAATCAGAAACATTGTAATTTATAAAGCTTAAAAAAATAACCGCCCACTAACAACATGATCTTAAGAATAAGCCATGAACAGAAACAGGGATAACAAAGCATCTAAACTTCCTAACTGACTCCTTAAAACTAGGAAAGTAATAACAAAAAATAACAAAAACAGAATGTGGACATGTTTTAGTCTTGAAGCATTTTCTTAACACTCTTTGTATGTGAAATATAAGATATTGAGCAATGGAAAGTACAAGAGTCCTAAACATCGAGTGAAGACAATAAGAAGCCAATCCAGGGTATCAATCCTAGTGTTTCTTGTGCCTACACTTACAGAGAAGATAGGTCCATTGGCAGAGATGGTGAAGAAAGATGGGTTGGCTCATTACAAGGAAGTTTAGTTAAATATTATGTGACAACTACTTTGCATATGTTCATGCAGGAAAGAAGCCTCTTGATTTTGTAGGAATATTTAACTCTGCCTAAAATATGAATAATATCCTAAGAACTAGGCATTTCCTTCTTCACTCCTTATTACATTAATATTCAGTGTTCAATAAAAATTTAATAAACGATAACTAGCTAATTTTCTTTTTTCATGAAAATATGATTTGCTAATTAGCTTCTTACACAACAACTTCATTCATTCAAAACTATTTTTCTAGATGGTCATTCCTAGGAGCACCTACTATTAGATTTGAGAGCATGAAAGGCTTCATGGGCTATCATCATTCTAGCGTCTCCCCTTAAAAGCACTCTGGTAAGGCCACACTAAGGATAGAAATAAACTTTTCAATCTAGAAACCATGATTTTAAAGATAACTTTATGTAAGAAATTATAGTAAAACTGGTTTGGATTACACAAAAACTAGTTCAGACCTAGTTCAGTTTAGAACCGGTTATAAACCACTTCTGAACTGGTTTTAAAATTATTCATGGTAACTTATCACTTTAGCCATTCAAACTAATGATGAAAAGAAAAAAATAAAAGAAGTTTTCTATGCTATATGTTATGCTTGATTTTTGAATCCATGATATCATAATAAAAATAATAGATTTTTAGCACTAAATTGTTTCCAAGTAAGTTAAACAGAGTAGTTGATCAGGGTTTAACATGTAAGAGCATCAATTAAGAATAAAGGCCACAATGCATTACTCTTGTACAGAATCTACAAAAATATATATATAAATAATGATATCTACGTTATATTAACATCAACATGGAAAACTTGCTAGATATCTACATTTCCCACAGGAGAAACCTTCATGAACCTATTTGAGACAATATATAGATAAATAACGTAATGACAATGACAAATTAGAATAGCTATTACTTATATAAAACTTACAATTATTATTTTTTAGAAACTAATATCCATATACAAAATTAAAAAACTATTTCATCACCATCAACATGTTATGAATCGGGGGTTTAAGGTCAGACTTGGTCTGGCTCTAATCAGGGAGAGTTGACCGATGGTCATAGAGACGATGACGAAAACGACGAGCGGAGACCACGGCAACGCCAAGGCTGAATGACAGACAGAGTGAAAGTTGAGTGACGGCTCAGAGAGAGTTGGGGAGAGAGTGTAACATCCTAAAATTAGGATTTAATTGGTAAAGTAAGATAAAAAGGGAATTAAATTAAAATTTAGAGATTAATTGAACAAATGCAAAAATGACAAATGCGTCCTTAAATCATTTAAATTGATTTTTCCTTCTCCTTTTCCCATATATGCTTCACGAAGGCACAGAGAAGGAAAGAATTCTTCTCCTTACTTCATCTCTTTCAATTGGCATATCATCTTCTTTCTTCTTTAATTTCTTCTTGAATTTATCTAATTAAAGTGAAATTCAAGCTTTTTTTGCCTTTCCCTTTCACGTGGCAGCTTGAGTTTGAAGAGGGAGGGCTCTAATTTCTCCAATATAAGGTAAATTGATGAGCTCTTACCATGGATTTTGGTATATCATAGCTTTCATCTTTTAATTCTTACAATTTTATGGATTTTAAAGCATTTAGAAGCTATTGAGATAGTGGACAGCTTGGGGTTTCTAAAGAACATTCAATTTTCATGAAAACGTGGCATAAAGTAGCTTCTAGATTGCTAATTTTATAAGGTTGCAGCTTAATACTTGTCGTTTCAGTGAAATAAGGTAGTTTTAGAGGGTTTCAGAATGATTCGGAACTTGAAGCTTGGGTCGGAGGCGAGTTTCGAAGTTGATGTCTTGGTTCAGTGAGTCGTAACTTACCGAAATAGCCATACTTTAATTATTTCTAACTTGGTAAGTGATATTTGTGTCAAATATGAAGTTATAATCAATTATTATGAATTTTAGGAAGTTGTTCAATCTTGAGGTATAGAGGACGGAGCTTGCTATTAGTGGTTCACTAGCGTTTGATCTGTCGAGGAGCTTCTAGGATTCTCTATTCGAGGTAGGGGGAGCTTTTACATATTAAGTGCATGGTTTATTGACAGATTCAAGGTATATTAGTATATTGAATTATGAATGATGTGTTTTTTGAACTATGATGAGCATGTAATTTACTATCTACATGAATATGAAAGATTGCATAGAATGTAAAGTATGTTTGAAAATCATTGAGTTGTACTTATGTATGAAAAGTATAGATTATCTCATGGAAGGTACTTACGCATAAGATACTCGAATGAATATAGTTATGTTTGAAACTTAGCATGAGATGCTTGAATTGTGAAATAGATGATATTTGAACAGTATGACATGTTTATGAGATTATTCGATAATTTGAAATAAAATACTATGAGCATAAATGTAACATCCCAATTTTGATTTCAAGTAGGAAATTAATTGTTAACTAAAATCAACTTAACTTATGAAATAATGACAAATTAACTATGCTTAGTTGGTAAAAGGTGGCTGCTTATGATTGGCGAGTCGCATGAGTGGGACTGCGATTCACGTTTTCCCACCCCGCTCTCCCTCTCTTCGCACGCATGTACATATATCCAGTATCATCGTGGATATTCATCTTTCCTCACTGCTTCTGTAACATCCCGATTTTTATTAATTACCGATTAATGGTTAATTGGGGTTTAATGGTTAATTAGATTAATTGTTAAATAATAATAATAATATATGCCTTGGTGGCTTATGAGAGAAGCTTCGGTTCTCTCTTTTTCCTTCCTACGTGGCCCACGTTGATGGCTTTAATTGGATGGAATATTGATGGGACTTGCATTAATGAGGATGTGACTGCTGATGGGGATTAGAGGCTGTGGCAGAGCAGCATAATGATGGGGCTGAGTGGGAGAGTGTGAGTGTGAAGATAAGTTTGGGTCTCCCTCTCACTCTCTTCATTCTCTCATGTTGCATGTTCTGGAGGGAGGAGAAACGCTCCTTCTTCTCTCTAGAACTCGTTAGAGCTCCTGCTCCTTCGTCCTCTCCTTCATCTTCTTTTTCCACCCACGCATTGTGTAGAACCGAATAGAATCAGCGTGGTGATCGCAACAGCGTGTGGCTGTGTGTGGGACAGCATATCTGTGTGTTGGAGGCTGGGTTTCTCCTCTGTTCCCTGGTGTTTCTCCTTCTTGTTGGTCCTTCTTCTTCTTCTCTTTTTTATCTTCGTTGATGGGGCTGTTTGTGGCTCGGTTGGGAGCCTGTGCCAGCAGCGTGGAGTGCCTTGGTTTGTGGAAGATGGTCCACTGTGTTGAGGCTGTGACGTTGTGAGGAAGGAGTCATGGTTGGGTGGAGCTTGGAAACTTCCCTACTGACTTGGTGGGAGAGCTGCTTCAAAGGAAGCTGTGTTTGAATCTCCTATGGTTGGAAGCCGAGCAGAGTGCTGCTGTGGCTGGGCCGAGTGGCCCATGTGACTCCTGGAAGCTTCATCCAGGTAAGGGGGCTTTGCATCTTAAATGCATGGATTTCTGGACGGGTTTCCGGGTGAAATTGTCACACTGTGTTATGTTGTAATGTGTATGGTATGCTGTAGTTGAGTAAGTAGCCCGGATTATTGATGTTTGTTATTTATGTGATGTATGATACCCGTCCATATGATGTGTGATGTTGTTGATGATATTTATGATGATGATTATATTATGATGCTTATGATGCATGTGTGATCCCCTATTGTCCCTGGGTGTGTTGTACATTTGAATGCATGTGAGCTTTATTGATGTATATGCGTATGCTGAATGCATGTATGGGGACTATTATGATGAATGCCGAGTAGGCTTATAGTTGAAAGCATGAAATGCTTACTGGAAAGGATAAATCCGAGTAAATAGAGGATAATCCGAGTGGATGGCATAGGATTGCCGAGTGGATATGGTATAAGCCGAGTCATCTGATTGTTGTTGAATTGTCGTGTGCATATAATGCTGAATGCAAAATACCGAGTGGGCAATCAGATGAATATGTGTTTAATGAAATTGAATGTGTTGATGTGATATAAGACCCGGGTTGGACTCGGGCAATGCCTAGAGCACTAAGTGTTGGACGCTATTGAGGATTCTGAGATTAATCCTAAAAGACCTCTGAGTTGGACTCGAGGCCATGCTTGGAGCATGAGCATTAGATGCTTAATGGAAGTCCTTGGGTTGGACCTAAGGCAGATGCCGAGTGCATTGGAGTTGGACTCCGAGTGAATATGACCATATGCATCCGATTCGCCATTGGAATGCTTAGAGCATGTATATATACCGATCGGCAATCAGATGATGAGATATGTGAGAATGTGATTAAGTCCTGGAGCTGGGCTCAGGCACACTCCTTGAGCAGGGCTCGGAGTTGAGTTAAATCCGAGTGGATCAGTATACTTGTAGTTGAGTGAGTTGAGCATTATAGCCGAGTGAAATGGGTGAAATCCCGATCGGAAGATATTTGTGATTGCTCATATTGAATGGCAGTATATGTTGAATGATTGATGATATATAATTGTATTACGGATTCTATGATTAATCCGAACCAATATCTGTCATTTAATATGTAATGCTCACCCCTACACCATTTTTCAGTGTATGCAGGTCGGATTGGATGATGTGATGGTCTTAAACCCGAGTGTTGGGTATTTATGATGAGGCTGTGCATATAATATTATGTACCGTGTACTTTTGATGTATCTAAGCCTTGGCCGGCTCATAACAATGTTGTATCATAAATATGAAATATATGTACTGGAATCCGAGTGCATGTTAACATATAAATATACTTCGAGTGAATGGTATTACATTCTTACCAACTGAATGTGTTAGTGAATGGAAGGTATAAAGATATTAAGTATCCGAGTGTATGGTTATACATATATAGGTCGGTAGTCGGATTTGGGAATTAGTGAATATATATATATAAGTGTTTTATGTTGATTTGATGCTTCTTACCGACTGGAATATAAATGATGTTGTGTGAATAATTCTAAGTTAATGAATCCTGAGAGGAATATAGGAGGTTTAGAGCCATTTCCGAGTGAGGCTTAATAATGTGACCTATTCCGAGTGAATAAGGTAATATGTATTTTGAGTGTGTAAGTGTGGAATGAGTCCGAGTAAGACTTGATGTTGTGATTACTCCGAGTAGAGAGAAGTTTGAGTATTAACCGAGTGATAGATGGTCAAGATTAGACCGAGTGATTTATGGCTGAGAGGAAGCCTATGTATTCTCTGTGTGAGGGAGTTCGAATATGCCGAGTGCTAAATGGTTGATGTTTACCGAGTGACTCGAGGTTGAATTATACCGAGTGGTGTTGAGTGGGAGATATTCTGAGTGGTATAGTTATCATTCCCGAGTGGATTATATATAAGATCCTTGAGGATAGAAAAGAAATGACTAAGTGTAATACGATGGAGCAATCCCGAGTGAGTGGTTGTCTCGAATACCGAGTGATGGGAATGCCGAGTGTGGCTCCTCGCTTCAGCGATGAAGATCTCGCTCCAATGAGTATGTGATTTGGGAAGGCTTTTATTGTGGTTTCGCTTAAGCGAACGTGTTCTTGCCCGAGCGAGTTGGGTGTCTCGCCCAAGCGGACTTGTTTCTCGCTTGAGCGAGTGGACGCTGTTGTAGCCTTCGCTTGAGCGCTGGCTGCTTCTTCCGTTGTTGTCTTCTTGGTCGGTTCTAACTCTTCTTGCCTTCCTTTCTCTTTGTGGCTTCATGGTCATTGGACCTGGCTCTCATATCTTCATATATGGGAGTGGCTTTTATCTTAGATCCAGGTATTCTCTAAATAAAACGCGAAAATTTTTTCCCCTAAAAATTAGGATGTTACATTTTGGTATCAGAGCAGACCGAAAGGTCCATGGCCAAGGTTTGCTTACTGAGTGTAAGCGGTTATGTGCTGTATGACCGAGTGGTCATCATTTCTTATGGTGTTTCTCAGCCTGAGTTGGCCGAGAGAGAATGTAATGGTAATGTTGAGTCGGTTGTGAGGAAAATTGGGTGATGATATTGAAGCTTTCATAATTATTGAGACTGTGTTAATTGATTTGAACTCTTGTGTATGCTATGTTAATGGTTCATGGTCGAGTCATATTGATTGGATGGATTTGAACTCATATGCTGTGTTGGCTGAGTGAGTAATGTTGAGGATGTAAATTGGGTGATTGCTTGTGCAATTTATGAAGGGTGAATTATACTCTTGGCACGTGAACTCCTATATGGTATTTGATGTTGATTGAATGAGTGCAGATTCCTAAGTTGGAGAATTTTAATATGTGTTAGGTGATTGAATATAAAACCTGATGCATGCTTGGTTGGGATGTTTGTCTCGGTTCGATGTGTAAAAATAGAGTAGATGATTGGATTAGGTACTAGACCACTAGTGTGGTGACCCAATTGATTGGGCATAATCATGTGTGGTTGGATGCTGTGAGGAATTGATAAGGTAAGGTACCTGTTAGTTTGGGTATTGTCTCGGTTTTGTGATTGAAAACCGAGTGAGTTGTTGATTGAATTTCTGACCCCTGAGTTGTACATCTCTATGGGTGTAGTGAGTTATTAGGCTTAAATCCGAGTTGTGGCCTGTAATAAATGGTGATATTAAGGAATATTAGGCTGATTGGCCAATAGTTTGTGATGGATAAGATTAAAGCAGGAATTTTTTTTACTCGGTTTGGACTGGAAACCGACTGCTTTTATGCTATTTTATGGTGAGTGTGATAAGTAATTGATGATTGCTATCATGTGATTCACACTAGAATAGGTGTATGGACTAGAAATATGTCTTGAATGGGTCAGAAATTTATTGATAAAATGCATTTTACTGTGAGGAAGATTGGTGTTGCTGACTGTTGGCGTAAGATGCATCATAGTTGATGCGTAGTGATGACATCATTATTGAAATATTGCTCATAAAAGTGTATGAATTGCCCATAATTTTCATATAGTCTGATATTATTTGAGGGAATTTGATCGGTACGAGTGAAATAAATATGAGGATGCTGTTCCAGTGTGACTCTACATGCCATAGGTATTATGGCAGTATACATTTTGCATTGACTTGATACAACTGTTGTGACCCTATAGGAATGAGGCATCATCCTATAAGTTAGATGCAGCAGTTCATAGGTCAGCAAGTGAGACTGTAGCTGCTTATGGAGATGGCTTGAGTCTATTGGACTGCTCTGAGCAAGGTGAGGATTTGAATCTGAATGGATGAGTATGTGGTTGAGTATTAAAATGATGGACAAGTGAAAGAAAGAGTTGCTGGGTGAAGTGGAATTGTGGATACCCGAGTGGGTGATTTCCGAGCCAATTGGTGACACTTCCAAGTGGAAGGTGTTAAGCGTGGGCTGTCTCAGAATTTCTTGTGGTGGTCAGTAACCACCTGAGAGGTGGAATTGCGCCGATTGGAATTGACTGGTCGGTGAATGCTTGGAAGGCATTGGTATGCAAGTTATTCTGGGTGGCATGCAGTGTTATGCCAAGTTGTTATCAGGGCAGGTTCCTGATTGAATTTATAGGACGAAATTCCTTAAAGGTGGGGAGAGTGTAACATCCCGATTTTTATTAATTACCGATTAATGGTTAATTAGGGTTTAATGGTTAATTAGATTAATTGTTAAATAATAATAATAATATATGCCTTGGTGGCTTATGAGAGAAGCTTCGGTTCTCTCTCTTTCCTTCCTACGTGGCCCACGTTGATGGCTTTAATTGGATGGAATGTTGATGGGACTTGCATTAATGAGGATGTGACTGCTGATGGGGATTAGAGGCTGTGGCAGAGCAGCGTGATGATGGGGCTGAGTGGGAGAGTGTGAGTGTGAAAATAAGTTTGGGTCTCCCTCTCACTCTCTTCATTCTCTCGTGTTGCATGTTCTGGAGGGAGGAGAAACACTCCTTCTTCTCTCTAGAACTCGTTGGAGCTCCTGCTCCTTCGTCCTCTCCTTCATCTTCTTTTTCCACCCACGCATTGTGTATAACCGAATGGAATCAGCGTGGTGATGGCAACAGCGTGTGGCTGTGTATGGGACAGCATATCTGTGTGTTGGAGGTTGGGTTTATCCTCTGTTCCCTAGTGTTTCTTCTTCTTATTGGTCCTTCTTCTTCTTCTCTTTTTCATCTTCGTTGATGGGGCTGTTTGTGGCTCGGTTGGGAGCCTGTGCCAGCAGCGTGGAGTGCCTTGGTTTGTGGAAGATGGTCCACTGTGTTGAGGCTGTGGCGTTGTAAGGAAGGAGTCATGGTTGGGTGGAGCTTGGAAACTTCCCTACTGACTTGGTGGGAGAGCTGCTTTAAAGGAAGCTGTGTTTGACTCTCCTATGGTTGGAAGCCGAGCCGAGTGCTGCTGTGGCTGGGCCGAGTGGCCCATGTGACTCCTGGAAGCTTCATCCAGGTAAGGGGGGCTTTACATCTTAAATGCATGGATTTCTGGATGGGTTTCCGGGTGAAATTGTCACACTGTGTTGTGTTGTAATGTGTATGGTATGCTGTAGTTGAGTAAGTAGCCCGGATTATTCATGTTTGTTATTTATGTGATGTATGATACCCGTCCATATGATGTGTGATGTTGTTGATGATATTTATGATGATGATTATATTATGATGCTTGTGATGCATGTGTGATCTCCTATTGTCCCTGGGTGTGTTGTACATTTGAATGCATGCGAGCTTTATTGATGTATATGCGTATGTTGAATGCATGTATGGGGACTGTTATGATGAATGCCGAGTAGGCTTATAGTTGAAAGCATGAAATGCTTACTGGAAAGGATAAATCCGAGTGAATAGAGGATAATCCGAGTGGATGGCATAGGATTGCCGAGTGGATATGGTATAAGCCGAGTCATCTGATTGTTGTTGAATTGCCGTGTGCATATAATGCTGAATGCAAAATACCGAGTGGGCAATCGGATGAATATGTGTTTAATGAAATTGAATGTGTTGATGTGATATAAGACCCGGGTTGGACTCGGGCAGTGCCTAGAGCACTAAGCGTTGGACGCTATTGAGGATTCTGAGATTAATCCTAAAAGACCTCCGAGTTGGACTCGAGGCCATGCTTGGAGCATGAGCATTAGATGCTTAATGGAAGTCCTTGGGTTGGACCTAAGGCAGATGCCGAGTGCATTGGAGTTGGACTCCGAGTGAATGTGACCATATGCATCCGATTCGCCACTGGAATGCTTAGAGCATGTATATATACCGATCGGCAATTAGATGATGAGATATGTGAGAATGTGATTAAGTCCTGGAGCTGGGCTCAGGCACACTCCTTGAGCAGGGCTCGGAGTTGAGTGAAATCCGAGTGGATCAGTATACTTGTAGTTGAGTGAGTTGAGCATTATAGCCGAGTGAAATGGGTGAAATCCCGATCGGAAGATGTTTGTGATTGCTCATATTGAATGGCAGTATATGTTGAATGATTGATGATATATAATTGTATTGCAGATTCTATGATTAATCCGAGCCAATATCTGTCATTTAATATGTAATGCTCACCCCTACACCATTTTTCAGTGTATGCAGGTCGGATTGGATGATGTGATGGTCTTAAACCCGAGTGTTGGGTATTTATGATGAGGCTGTGTATATAATATTATGTACCATGTACTTTTGATGTATCTAAGCCTGTGCGGCTCATAACAATGTTGTATCATAAATATGAAATATATGTACTGGAATCCGAGTGCATGTTAACATATAAATATACTTCGAGTGAATGGTATTACATGCTTACCGACTGAATGTGTTAGTGAATGGAAGGTATAAAGATATTAAGTATCCGAGTGTATGGTTATACATATATAGGTCGGTAGTCGGATTTAGGAATTAGTGAATATATATATATATAAGTGTTTTATGTTGATTTGATGCTTCTTATCGACTGGAATATAAATGATGTTGTGTGAATAATTCTAAGTTAATGAATCCCGAGAGGAATATAGGAGGTTTAAAGCCATTTCCGAGTGAGGCTTAATAATGTGACCTATTCCGAGTGAATAAGGTAATATGTATTCTGAGTGTGTAAGTGTGGAATGAGTCCGAGTGAGACTTGATGTTGTGATTACTCCGAGTAGAGAGAAGTTTGAGTATTAACCGAGTGATGGATGGTCAAGATTAGACCGAGTGATTTATGGCTGAGAGGAAGCCTATGTATTCTCTGTGTGAGGGAGTTCGAATATGCCGAGTGCTAAATGGTTGATGTTTACCGAGTGACTCGAGGTTGAATTATACCGAGTGGTGTTGAGTGGGAGATATTCTGAGTGGTATAGTTATCATTCCCGAGTGGATTATATATAAGATCCTTGAGGATAGAAAAGAAATGACTAAGTGTAATACGATGGAGTAATCCCGAGTGAGTGGTTGTCTCGAATACCGAGTGATGGGAATGCCGAGTGTGGCTCCTCGCTTCAGCGATGAAGATCTCGCTCCAACGAGTATGTGATTTGGGAAGGCTTTTATTGTGGTTTTGCTTAAGCGAACGTGGTCTCACCCGAGCGAGTTGGGCGTCTCGCCCAAGCGGACCTGTGTCTCGCTTGAGCGAGTGGGCGCTGTTGTAGCCTTCTCTTGAGCGCTGGCTGCTTCTTCCGCTGTTGTCTTCTTGGTCGGTTCTAACTCTTCTTGCCTTTCTTTCTCTTTGTGGCTTCATGGTCATTGGACCTGGCTCTCATATCTTCATATATGGGAGTGGCTTTTATCTTAGATCCAGGTATTCTCTAAATAAAACGTGAAAATTTTTTTACCTAAAAATTAGGATGTTACAGCTTCATCCTCTCTTTTCTTCCTTCTTCGTTCTTCGTCCTCTTTTCTTCCCCCCTGTCCTTGTTCTTCATTTCTGGAGACCCACGGCGACGGTGCTGCAGAAGGGTCAGAGTCCCCTCCGACTGGTGAAGGACGATCATTGAAGCAGAGGAAGAACAACTCCCCATCCCCGAGCCGATTGCAGAGTACAACTGTGCGAAGGGGACTAGACGAGGCAGAAAGGGCGTCAGACCAAACGTCGGAGAGCGGAAGAGCTTCCCGAGTCCCTTCAGAAGGTAGGGGGCGCTTGCATGTCAAATGCATGGTCGAAGGACGGTACCGGATAAACGTATTACCGTGCATGCATATGAATGTGTTTGTGATAATTGTGGGCAATGCATGATTGTGAATCCTTGACTGCCATGTGTGTGATTGCAGAGTCCTGATTATGGTTATACACTTGCATGCATGTATTCAGGGTCGTTGTGTTGAAGTCTGATAGTTGGTTATATACAAACGCCTGCGATGCATGTTTTCATTGTTGTTGATACCGAAAGAATATGTGTGCTTGATTGTTGACTGGTTCCTTGAGATATTGCATACATTAACTGTGCGAGTGCTGTGTATGATGGTACGATGAATGATTGAATGTGGAAGATATGTGGGCTCGGGAGTGACGCTAATGATTACTAAGAGTGAGTCGGATAGTTGAGGGTACTCGTAGTTGACGCATATAAGCTGTATGTACAGGGAATGGGATAACCCGTGGAAGGTCAGAAGTCCCAACAAAATGATCTCCAAGTGCAGACCCTTGGCTAGATCCTGTGAGAGCCCGTGGTAGCCGTAGGAGCTAGAGTTAAGTCTCGAGACGTCAATGGGAGGCCTGTACCATGCGGGAAGGGCTAAAGGACGAGAGGCCAGTAAGGGAACCTGTAACTGAAGATCATTGCTTAGTCGGATCCGCAGGCATGCTTGTAGATGAAATATTGGTTAGGATAGGACGAGTGGGATGGTTCGGAGTGATACGAGTGAATTCTGAGTGAGTTGATGCATATTTCGTATGACAGGAAATGAATCTTTGTAATATGTATGTAATTGCATGTCTTTAAAAGCATTATATTCTGCATGGTTGAAATCCAAATTGTATGCAACCCGAGTGAACGTGAGGGCAGGTATAGATGCTGATGCCGAGTCACTAACTGTCATTTTAAATGCATAAGCTCACCCCTACTGTGGCAAATTTTTCAGTGAATGTCTCTCGGGATGACGAATGGAGGAGGAGCTGAATGCTGAGTGAAATGCTTGTGCGCTATGGGAAAATAGATGTTATGTATATACTGCTTATGTGTTTTATTAAGCCTTGGCCGGCTCATGTTTTAGCCTTAGTCCCTTTTATTAAAACCTGAACCCTCTGGGGTAGAAGACATGATGTAACATCCTAGGTCATTTTACATTTATTTTTATTCATTCGATTAAATTTTACAATAAATTTTTTTTTTCACAATCAATAATTATAATTAAGTTATAATTCAAAATAATGTTTATGTTTCACTAAACGTATTTAAAATAGTAAACAGACTCAATTAAATTAAACAATCAAGGAAAAAGGAGAAAACTAGTTAAATAGAGCAAAAGGAGGGAAAAAGGGAATCAGGAGTATCTCGCTTAAGCGAGGCACCAACTCGCTTGAGCGAGGTTTATATTCTATGCTTGGGCGAGCCACACTCACGCTTGAGCGAATACATTCATATACATCAGGCCTTAGTTCGCTTGAGCGAGATTTCCTCGCTTAAGCGAATTAACTCCAGTAACCTTACTAACCTGACTCGCTCTAACAAACTACTCTCGCTTAGGCGAGGTTTTTCCAATAGCTAGTTTCCTCTTTATTCGCTTGAGCGAGCACATCTCGCTTGAGCGAATAAACTCCAGAATCTAATCCTATGGTCCTCGCTTGAGCGGAACTCAATCCGCTCGAGCTAAAACCACCCAGTAGCAGCCCCTGATACCTCATACACTTCTCGCTTGAGCGGGGATTTCTCCCGCTTGAGCGAGATCAGCACAGTGGCCATTTCCTCTATTCCTCGCGCAGGCGAGGTTATAACCGCTTGAGCGCAAAACCTCCAGAAACCACATTCTCCTAATTCTTACCTATCTCGCTTGAGCTAAATCATACCCGCTCGAGCGAGATTTGACCAGAGAGCATAACACTGACATAAAGCCCTCTCGCTTGAGCGAGAATTCATCTCGCTTGAGCGAGTTATGCAGTACATGCGAAGGACTTAAAGTTTTCATACCAACCCACAAATTTAAACACTCACATGTCTCCTCTGACTTAGTTCATCCACTTACCAACATTTCAATCATGCAATACACTTCACTTCTAATTTCATTCTGCTAAATGTACATCAATCATCAATGCACTAGACCATTCACCTATCATCCCACATCATTCATATTTCTAATCATAGATCAAACCTGTTTATATTCATGCATCAAATACACTACCATTGGCTCCATGCCAATATACATCAACAACATTCAGTTTTCTATTTGCTATTCATCACATTCATGACTACGATAACAGTATTCCAAATTGACTCACCATGCATACACAACATCCAAGCACAACATACATAATTCACAACACACATTACACACATAGTTCATTTCATAAATTCCCTTCGCTTCTTGGCATCAATTCTCCGCTTGACGCATCTCCGGGGCTTCAACCTCCTCCCTGTCATTGGTTACTAAAATTAAAGAAACAACAGCAAGGGTGAGTGTTTGGTATCATAATTAATGTAGAATAACAATTTAAGAACAAGGAACATATTTACTAGTTTTTGTTTGTACCATTCATCTTACATCTTGTTCTCAATTTCTACTTACCAATTAAGGATTCAATTCCAATTCTTTATCTCCAATTTGTCAATCACAATGAACAATCATCATAAAACATATTCATATCATTACACAATGTTAACAATACATCGAATAACACAACTGACTCTCATATCAAATCGACGCCTAGTATCCGGATACTAAAAGGATCGGCCTTCAGCTGGGGGTCCTGCTTGACACCCCGTGAACCCTGCTTGGTCCACTGAGTCCTACTTGACTCTCCTCCTCAACCACTGGGTCCTACTTGACCACTGGGTAGCTCAACTGGGTATAAACACCACGGGAGCCAGAAACGAGGGGCTGCACATACCGTCGGCCGTCCTACACCACATAATCACACAAGTATATTCATATTTCTCATATCATACTGCAAGTGGCCAGCAACAAAACACATATTCATCAATTGGGCGACCTACTTGTCAAGCCCGTTATCATATTGCCACTAAACTCATCAAATCATCACAATTCTCATCACGTCATCTTCATAGTCATTACAAACCGCACTCAATTTACATTCATACACATACTACTATTACGCATTATCAAATCTCATTATTTCCATGTTTCATTCAATGACTTAATTCAATCATACTCACCTATTCTAATTAATTATAACCCGAACACCCCCCTTACCTTGATTCCGAGCTCCGACGACTCGTTCTTGATGAGATTGGCGTTCCCTCGACGTTATGTCCAACGTTCTACGTCCGAAATCAACACCCACTTCGCTGTTCGATCCTCCGACGACTGTTTCGTCACCTACGGAGGTCGAAACGCAAAACCCATCAATGTTAAACCATTCTCATTACTCTAAAAGCCATTTTTTTCAAGCTTCTACACACTGGAGGAGTAGGAAACCAAAGCTTACCCCTCCATGCACGACCCTTCGGTTTATCGGAGAAAATGAAAGAGCTACGAAAGCTTAATTTAAAAGACCCATGGGACTCACCTCGAAACTACGGTCTCAAAAACGTAGTTATCTCAGAGTTTCGGCGAGAAACGGTCTCCCTCTTGGAGCATGCAGCCACGGCAAGCTTGAGGAGAAGAAGGAGAAGAGGTATTCACGTGGAGGTGAGGAAGAAGGAAGAAAAGAATTTAAAATTTAAGGCACAAGGGCAATTGGGTCATTTCCTATTTCAATTACATTTTCTTTTAAAAGTTTTAACTAAAACTTTTACCTTTCACCCTTCACCTTTTACCCCATTGTAACTTCAAATTTATCTTCTTCTATTTACTTTCATTTAATCTTTTATAATTAATTAATCAAATAAATTTATTTATTCCCACAACATTTAATTATTTCTAATTGCATTTTTAATACTAATAATTCCCAAAATTTCAATAAATCCGATTGGGCAATTATTAATGTTTTTCGCCAATTAAAACTTTTCTAAAATATTAGGGATGTTACATCCACTCCCCCTAAAAAGGGATTTCGTCCCCGAAATCAACGTACCTTATTGAAAAAGATTGGGGTACAGCCGTCTCATGTCCGCCTCCAACTCCCATGTGTAAGTTACTCCATTTATATTCCACCACTTCACTTTCACCAATGATACCTCTTTGTTTCTCAATCGTTTAGCTTGATATCCTTCAATACCAATAGGTGCCACCTCTACCGTCAAATCTTCTTTCAGCTCAATAGAATCTTCAGGTACGATCATGGAGTCACAAGGAATGTATGCTCGAAGTTGTGACACATGAAACACATTGTGAATATTAGTTAATGATTGGGGAAGATCCAATCGGTAAACAACATCACCAACTTTTTCCAGAATCTGATACGGCCCAATATACCGTGGGTTGAGCTTATGGCTCTTTAGTATCCGACCTACGCCCTTGGTAGGTGAAACCTTCAGGAACACCCAGTCTCCCACCTGAAACTCAAGTGGCCTATGACGATTGTCATAGTAACTCTTCTGACGGTCTTGTGCAACCTTCATCTTTTCGCGAATCATTATCACCTGATCATTCATTTCCTGAATTAACTCGGGCCCTAAATGGATTGCATCTCTGTCTTCATTCCAGCATAAGGGCGTACGACACCGCCTTCCGTATAACGCTTCATAAGGAGCCATTCCAATGCTACTATGGCAACTGTTATTATAAGCAAATTCTACTAATGGTAGGTATTTCTCCCATGAACCGCCTTGCTCCAGTACACAAGCTCTAAGCATGTCTTCCAAGGTCTGGATTGTACGCTCAGATTGGCCATCAGTCTGGGGATGATAAGCAGAACTCAACCTCAGTTCAGTACCCAATTCCTCTTGTAAACTTCCCCAGAATCTGGAAGTAAACCGAGGATCACGATCTGAAATAATACTCGCAGGTACACCATGTAATCTTACAATTTCTGCAATGTATAATCTAGCCAACCGGTCCAATGACCATTTCATATTCATAGCTAAGAAGTGAGCACTCTTTGTTAGCCTATCCACAATCACCCATATTGCATTACAACCAGAACGGGTACGGGGTAACCCGGATACGAAATCCATAGTAATGCCTTCCCATTTCCACATTGGAATCTCCGGAGGTTGAAGTAGACCTGGGGGTCTCTGGTGTTCGACCTTACACTTCTGACATACCACACAAGATCTTACATACTCTATGATTGCTTGTTTCATACCTGGCCACCAGAACTCTCTCTTCAAATCATGGTACATTTTTGTAACACCAGGATGAATGCTAAAAGAACTTTTATGAGCTTCAGCTAACATGGCCTGCCTAAAGTCACCTTTTGTAGGCACTACAACTCGGTTTCTGAATTTCCAAATTCCATCAGTACCTTTGGTTAGCTCCATATCTTTTCCTCTTGCTTGAGTATCGAGCAATTCTAGTAACTCTTTATCTTCTTCTTGAGCCGTGGCTAAAGATTCTAGGAATTCATTAGATATCTTCAGCATTCCAATTATCATTTGATTCGGAGCTTGCACAGCAACCCCAAGGTTCATGTCGCGAAAGTCTTCTAACAATTCTTGCTCTTTTCCCATTAAAAAGGCTGCATGTAATACTTTTCTACTTAAAGCATCTGCCACAACATTTGCTTTTCCAGGATGGTACTTCAAATCAAAATCATAATCTTTTAGGTATTCTACCCATCTCCTTTGTCTCATGTTTAACTCTTTCTGATCGAACAAGTATTTCAAGCTTTTGTGGTCACTGAATACCACAAAACGAGAACCATATAAATAATGACGCCAGATTTTTAATGCAAACACCACTGCTGCAAGCTCTAAGTCGTGGGTAGGGTAATTCTGCTCATGGGGTCTCAATTGCCTTGAAGCATAGGCAATCACCCTGTCGTCCTGCATCAATACACATCCTAAACCAAACTTAGATGCGTCACAATATACCACAAATTCCTTTGTCACATCTGCAAGCACAGGTGCGGTAGTTAAACATCGCTTCAGAGTTTGAAAACTCAATTCACACTTATCTGACCATACAAATGGGTTATCCTTTCTTGTCAATCGAGTCAAAGGAAGAGCAGTACGAGAAAATCCTTCAATAAAACGGCGATAGTAACCAGCCAATCCTAGGAAACTCCTAATTTCCGTCACTGATTTAGGTCTCTCCCAGCCCATAACTGCTTTAATTTTGGATGGATCAACAGATACTCCATCCCTGGAAATTACATGGCCCAAGAATTACACACTCCCTTCCCAGAAATCACATTTAGACAGTTTGGCATACAGCCCTTTCTCCCGCAATATCTGCAAAACAATTCGAAGATGTTGTGCATGTTCCTCAATGGACTTTGAATACACCAATATATCATCAATGAATACTACTACAAATTGATCCAAGTAAGGTTGGAAGATCCTATTCATGTAGTCCATGAAGATAGCAGGAGCATTCGTCACTCCAAAGGGCATTACAACATACTCAAAGTGTCCATATCGAGTCCGGAACGCCGTCTTGGGAATATCTTCCGATTTCACTCTTATTTGGTGATATCCTAACCTCAAGTCAATCTTGGAAAATACCTCAGTGCCTCTCAACTGATCCAACAGATCATCGATTCGTGGTAAAGGGTATTTGTTCTTAACTGTCAATTTATTCAGCTGCCGATAATCGATACACATTCGCATGCTGCCATCCTTCTTTTTCACCAACAACACCGGAGCGCCCCAAGGTGAAGCACTCGGTTGGATAAACCCTTTTTCTAACAGCTCATTCACTTGCCTCTTCACTTCAGTCAATTCCACTGAAGACATTCTATAGGGTGCACGGGACACAGGCTCGGCCCCGGGAATCAAGTCAATGGCAAAGTCAATCTCCCGATTGGGAGGTAACCCCGGAATTTCTCCCGGAAATACATCAGGAAAATCACACACTACAGGAATATCATTGGGATTAAGAGTATACCGTCCTTCTGAAGTAAATAGAATAGCATAAGCTGTGGAGACATTACTTACCACACTCTTAGTGTCCAATTCCTGAGAAAATACTATAGTCTTGCGGTAACAATCCACCATAACATGGTTTGCAGACAACCAGTCAAGACCCAGGATAACATCTAAATCTTTCAACGGCATGCATATTAAATTTACCCAAAAGGAACGGTCTTCAATTTGCATTGGTAATCCTCCACACATGGTGGTGGCACGGAATGTAGAACCAGTAGGGGTGGAGACATTAAGGGCATTCTCCATTAACACCACTGGTAACCCAAACCGCCTCACACAACTTTCAGAAATAAAAGAATGTGTTGCACCTGAATCATAAATTACATTTACCAGACAGTCATGAATAATGCACTTACCCTGCACCAAATTATCAGTTCTTGCAACCTCTGAAGCATCAAAAGCGAACACTCGTCCAGTCATAACATTTTGAGCACCGCTAGATTGGGCATCAGTCCTCCTCGGGCGTTGACCTCCACGATCACTGTTATTCCTACCTCCTCTTTGAAAATTACCACCACGGGCCACAGAAGTATTAGCTCAACTGCTATGTTCATCTTGTTGCTGCCTCTGTGGGCAATCTGGCCTAAGATGCCCCGGTTGTCCACATTGGAAGCAAATAATTTGGCTGGCCGGACAATGTTTTGCAATATGGCCCTCCCGGCCACAATTATAACAGGCACGGCTACCAGAATGACCACCAGAACGGCCCGCAGAACTACGGCCCGAAGAAGAAGATGTAGTGGAAGACTTACCTCCACGGAAAAACTGACCCATCTTTTTAAAACTAAATCCTTTAACCTTCAAGGGTCTTTTGTCCCTTGATTGAGACGCTCTCTGTAACTGCACTTCCTCAGCAAGTCTGGCCTTGTTTACCAGAGTAGGATAGTCACGGATCTCCATAGGAACAATGACACTTCGGAGTTCAATTCTCAGCCCGGATTCATACTTTGCACACTTACTACCTTCGGTTCCTTCAAGAGAAAAAGGATGATAGAAATCACATAGTTCATCAAACTGTGACGTGTATTCTGCCACTGACATTTTGCCTTGCTCAAGTTTTAAGAATTCCATCTCCTTGCGAATTTTGTAATTATCTGGGAAGTATTTAGCAAGAAATCTCTGTTTGAAATTCATCCACATTAAGGGTTCACTCACAGCATTCATCTGAATCTTAGTCCTTGACCACCACACACGAGCCCCATCCTTCAATTGATAAGTAGCAAATTGGACTTTCTGTTCTTCAGAGCATTCAAAGTATTCAAATGTTTGCTCAATTTCTCGCATCCAGACATGAGCCCCATCATAATCATGGCCTCCTCTATAAACAGGTGGATTCCTCTTCAGGAATTTATCAAGAGTGGGACCAGATTCAGTCCTACTCAACAGTTGAGAAAATTTTGAGAAGAAATCATCTCCTCCTCCTGAACTAGTTTCTTCAGCCATAAAGTAGTTCTACAATAACCAAACACATCACCATTAATAACCAATGATCGATCAGGGATAGGGCATTTACCTCATACATATACATAACATAATGCCACCAGAGTGCCAAGGGAAATGATGCCAAGTGAACCTGTTACAACTCAATTATAACACAACAATTTCCATACAATGCAAAAATAGTCCAACATGGGACTCAAACTATCCTCTAACACTGCCCATTCACCCGGCTCTAGAAAGAACCGCTCTGATACCACCTGTAACATCCTAGGTCATTTTACATTTATTTTTATTCATTCGATTAAATTTTACAATAAATTTTTTTTTTCACAATCAATAATTATAATTAAGTTATAATTCAAAATAATGTTTATGTTTCACTAAACGTATTTAAAATAGTAAACAGACTCAATTAAATTAAACAATCAAGGAAAAAGGAGAAAACTAGTTAAATAGAGCAAAAGGAGGGAAAAAGGGAATCAGGAGTATCTCGCTTAAGCGAGGCACCAACTCGCTTGAGCGAGGTTTATATTCTATGCTTGGGCGAGCCACACTCACGCTTGAGCGAATACATTCATATACATCAGGCCTTAGTTCGCTTGAGCGAGATTTCCTCGCTTAAGCGAATTAACTCCAGTAACCTTACTAACCTGACTCGCTCTAACAAACTACTCTCGCTTAGGCGAGGTTTTTCCAATAGCTAGTTTCCTCTTTATTCGCTTGAGCGAGCACATCTCGCTTGAGCGAATAAACTCCAGAATCTAATCCTATGGTCCTCGCTTGAGCGGAACTCAATCCGCTCGAGCTAAAACCACCCAGTAGCAGCCCCTGATACCTCATACACTTCTCGCTTGAGCGGGGATTTCTCCCGCTTGAGCGAGATCAGCACAGTGGCCATTTCCTCTATTCCTCGCGTAGGCGAGGTTATAACCGCTTGAGCGCAAAACCTCCAGAAACCACATTCTCCTAATTCTTACCTATCTCGCTTGAGCTAAATCATACCCGCTCGAGCGAGATTTGACCAGAGAGCATAACACTGACATAAAGCCCTCTCGCTTGAGCGAGAATTCATCTCGCTTGAGCGAGTTATGCAGTACATGCGAAGGTCTTAAAGTTTTCATACCAACCCACAAATTTAAACACTCACATGTCTCCTCTGACTTAGTTCATCCACTTACCAACATTTCAATCATGCAATACACTTCACTTCTAATTTCATTCTGCTAAATGTACATCAATCATCAATGCACTAGACCATTCACCTATCATCCCACATCATTCATATTTCTAATCATAGATCAAACCTGTTTATATTCATGCATCAAATACACTACCATTGGCTCCATGCCAATATACATCAACAACATTCAGTTTTCTATTTGCTATTCATCACATTCATGACTACGATAACAGTATTCCAAATTGACTCACCATGCATACACAACATCCAAGCACAACATACATAATTCACAACACACATTACACACATAGTTCATTTCATAAATTCCCTTCGCTTCTTGGCATCAATTCTCCGCTTGACGCATCTCCGGGGCTTCAACCTCCTCCCTGTCATTGGTTACTAAAATTAAAGAAACAACAGCAAGGGTGAGTGTTTGGTATCATAATTAATGTAGAATAACAATTTAAGAACAAGGAACATATTTACTAGTTTTTGTTTGTACCATTCATCTTACATCTTGTTCTCAATTTCTACTTACCAATTAAGGATTCAATTCCAATTCTTTATCTCCAATTTGTCAATCACAATGAACAATCATCATAAAACATATTCATATCATTACACAATGTTAACAATACATCGAATAACACAACTGACTCTCATATCAAATCGACGCCTAGTATCCGGATACTAAAAGGATCGGCCTTCAGCTGGGGGTCCTGCTTGACACCCCGTGAACCCTGCTTGGTCCACTAAGTCCTACTTGACTCTCCTCCTCAACCACTGGGTCCTACTTGACCACTGGGTAGCTCAACTGGGCATAAACACCACGGGAGCCAGAAACCAGGGGCTGCACATACCGTCGGCCGTCCTACACCACATAATCACACAAGTATATTCATATTTCTCATATCATACTGCAAGTGGCCAGCAACAAAACACATATTCATCAATTAGGCGACCTACTTGTCAAGCCCGTTATCACATTGCCACTAAACTCATCAAATCATCACAATTCTCATCACGTCATCTTCATAGTCATTACAAACCGCACTCAATTTACATTCATACACATACTACTATTACGCATTATCAAATCTCATTATTTCCATGTTTCATTCAATGACTTAATTCAATCATACTCACCTATTCTAATTAATTATAACCCGAACACCCCCCTTACCTTGATTCTGAGCTCCGACGACTCGTTCTTGATGAGATTGGCGTTCCCTCGACGTTATGTCCAACGTTCTACATCCGAAATCAACACCCACTTCGCCGTTCGATCCTCCGACGACTGTTTCGTCACCTACGGAGGTCGAAACGCAAAACCCATCAATGTTAAACCATTCTCATTACTCTAAAAGCCATTTTTTTCAAGCTTTTACACACTGGAGGAGTAGGAAACCAAAGCTTACCCCTCCATGCACGACCCTTCGGTTTATCGGAGAAAATGAAAGAGCTATGAAAGCTTAATTTAAAAGACCCATGGGACTCACCTCGAAACTACGGTCTCAAAAACGTAGTTATCTCAGAGTTTCGGCGAGAAACGGTCTCCCTCTTGGAGCATGCAGCCACGGCAAGCTTGAGGAGAAGAAGGAGAAGAGGTATTCGCGTGGAGGTGAGGAAGAAGGAAGAAAAGAATTTAAAATTTAAGGCACAAGGGCAATTGGGTCATTTCCTATTTCAATTACATTTTCTTTTAAAAGTTTTAACTAAAACTTTTACCTTTCACCCTTCACCTTTTACCCCATTGTAACTTCAAATTTATCTTCTTCTATTTACTTTCATTTAATCTTTTATAATTAATTAATCAAATAAATTTATTTATTCCCACAACATTTAATTATTTCTAATTGCATTTTTAATACTAATAATTCCCAAAATTTCAATAAATCCGATTGGGCAATTATTAATGTTTTTCACCAATTAAAACTTTTCTAAAATATTAGGGATGTTACACATGATCTTGTGCCTGTAATTATTTATATCTACTATGTTACGTGAAATCCTATACTGTACATGAAGATCCGAGTAATCTATGTACGTGTACTTGTTGTGTGTGAGAAGTCAGTATAACTATAAGTCGAAATAGAGCCGAGTGTGATGTGGGAAGAGAGTTAGTGATTCCCTCTGAGTGAAGAGAAGTCTAGGTAATCCCGAGCGAATAAGACAGTGTGATACCGAGTGAATAAGACAGCGCGGAACACCGAGTGAGGATTGATCTAAATATTTTCTGAGTGATAACTATTAGGATTTTCTGAGTGCGGAGTAAATCACAATTTCCGAGTGAGAATCCACTGAGTGAAGGTTTCCCGACAGAAAGGCGACACCTAAGGCTCTAAGTGGACCCCCTGGTAGGAAATTATTAGTAGCAAGGGAATCTGAGTGAGTCATGACTTAGTAAGAATAACTAGAGGAGGAGAGGTTATGGTTACCGAGTGAAAAGAATGAGCGAAATATCCGAGTGGTAAAAAGGAAGTGAAAGTTATTCCGAGTGAGAAGTCTTCATAGATTCCGAGTGAGTGGCGATGGGAATCGTTTCTGAGTTGTCGTATATGTCTTCCGATTGAATGAAGTCGTGGAATGTGCTATGTTTTCTGAATGAGGCTGGTATGTATAAGGGCCAATCTAAGTGAATAGAGAGTGGACCCTTCCGAGTGGACCAGGCGCTGAAATCCGAGTGCGGGAATGCCGAGTGGAGTGAGCGAGTACCGAGTATAATTCTCGCTGTAGCGAGTGCGCGTGGTTGTGTGATCTGCCCGAGCGTTTTCCTTCTTCCGCTGGCAACCTCCTTGAGTCGGTTTAATTCCTCTTGCCTCCTTTTCCTTATTTCTTTTGTGCCCGATTGTTCTGGTTTAATTGTGAAAAAAAAAATTTCCTTTGTTTTGTTAATTATTTATTTATTAAATTAGGTTGTTTCATTTTGGTATCACAGCATACCGAAAGGTCCAAGGCCAAGGTATGCTTACCGAGCGTAAGCGGTTGTGTGCATTGTGACCGAATGGTCATCATTATTGTGATATTTATTGAACCTGATTGATATTGTAGTATTGATTTGTGGATAGGAGGTCGTTTTCCTCCTGGTCCGACTGATTGTATAACATATAGAAATGGTATAATGTGCTAAAGTTACTGAATGTTGGGCTGAGATCCGATTGGTAGTGAGTAACTTCGTAAACTTATCCTTCAGAAGGGGTGTGAATTTCAGGATAAGCCATGGCGAATCGTCAGAGTATGGAAGCCATAGCCACGACATTCCAACGCTTTGCAGACGTGTTTGAGAGGCAGGGCCAGCCCCGAGCTGAAGATGGCCAAGTGTTGGATCGCTTCCTGAAGAGGAAGCCGAGTGAGTTTCAGGGAGGACGTAACCCCGAGGCAGCTTACAAATGGACTCAAGAGTTAGAAAGGATTTTTGGGAGTCTTCATTGCACCGAGGCCCAGAAGGTGGAGTGCGCGGTGTACATGCTGAGGGACAAAGCAGAGAACTGGTGGAAGATAGCCAGAAACCGACTGATTGACGATGATACCCAGCTGACCTGGGAAAATTTCAAGACATGCTTCTTAGAGAAGTACTTCCCCGACACAGTAAGGAGTCGGAAGGAGTTGGAGTTTATGGAGTTGAAACAGGGTTCCATGTCTGTAGAAGAATATGCAGCCAAATTTGAAGAGTTGTGTCTGTTTTATCCACCTTTCCAACAACCCGGGACCAAGAGCTCCAAATGCCTCAAATTCGAGAACGGACTACGATCGGACATTAAAAGAGCTTGCAGATACGAAGAAATTAGAAGTTTCTCAGTACTGGTGAATAAATGTAGGATTTTCGAGGAAGATGACAAAGCCCATTCGGGCCAGAGCAGTAGGGCAGAACCCTCCTTGAGGCCTCAGCAGTCACGCTTCAAGAGATCGGGTAATGTTGGGAAAAGTGGACCCTCCGCTAGATATAAAGGTCGGAACAGTCAAGGGGGCAGACTGGTGGACGTCCAAGATTTGGCAAGTGTTTTAAATATGGTGGTGACCACTTTGCTCAGAATTATGATGGTGGAGGAAGTGTCGTATGTTTTCATTGCAATGAGAAGGGGCATATCTGTCCCGACTGCCCTCAATTACGCCAAGCAGACGCCCCTGTGCGTCGTGGAGGCTTCCGAGGGAGAGGCCGTGGGAATGGTGGCCAACGATCAGAGGACAGAGATAATAGAGCCAGAGGGAATATGATGTTCACTCCAAACAACCAAAAGAGAAATACCGACCAACCAGCCGTTGGGAGGGTATACGCCATCAACGCGGAGGAGGCTGCATAAGCGAATGACCTAGTGCAAAGTAAGTGTTTACTCGGTAGATACACACTTAATGTAGTTTTTGATTCGGGAGCCACCCATTCTTTTGTAGCTGATGAGTGTGTAAGGCGTTTAAAGTTACCGACTGTGTACATGGATCGGACTTTGGAAGTAGCCAATCCGACTGGCACTAAGGTGCTGACGTCATCGATGTGTAAAGACGTAACGTTTGTATTGGACGATCGGAGTTTCACCTTTGATCTGGTGTGCGTGCCTCTGAAGGACCTTGATATCATGCTCGGCATAGATTGGCTTTCAGCCAACAATGTGTTAGTGGACTGTAGAAACCGAAGGATAATCTTCCTGAGGCAGAACAATGAGGACTGCACGGTGCAAGGTATAGCTCAACTATTTATGATGCTTTGCTTAACAGAGGGTGAGAGTAGAGTCCGAGTGAACGATATTCCGATTGTCTATGAATTTCCAGAGGTGTTTCCGGAGGATGTGTCAGGTGTCCTTCCAAGTAGAGAAGTTGAATTCTCTATAGACCTGATCCCTGGAGCCAAGCCAGTCTCTAATGCACCTTATAGAATGTCCCCAACAGAATTGGCTGAGTTGAAGAAGCAGGTGGATGAATTACTTGAAAAACAATTCATTAGGCCGAGTGTGTCGCCATGGGGCGCACCCGTGCTACTTGTTAAGAAGAAGGATGGCAGCATGAGACTATGCATAGATTACCGACAGCTAAACAAACTCACAATTAAGAACCGATACCCGTTGCCCAGAATTGATGATCTGATTGACCAGCTGCATGGCGCTTTAGTCTTTTCGAAGATCGATTTACGATCGGGATACCACCAAATCCGGGTGAAGGACTCGGATATTCCGAAGACTGCCTTTAGGACTCGGTATGGCCACTACAAGTATGTAGTGATGCCGTTCAGTGTGACAAATGCACCTGCCATATTCATGAATTATATGAACAACATATTCCACCCGTACTTGGACAGATTCGTAGTAATTTTTATCGATGATATCTTGGTCTACTCCAAGACCTCTAATGAGCATGAAGAACACCTCTGAGCGGTACTTCAAGTCTTGAAGGAGAAGCAGCTGTTTGCAAAATTTTCGAAGTGCGACTTCTGGATGGATAAGATCCACTTTCTCGGGCATGTGATTTCCAAGGAGGGTGTCTCAGTAGACCCTTCTAAGGTGGCAGCTATAATGGCATGGGAGAGACCCGAGTCGGTTTCGGAGATAAGGAGCTTTATGGGCCTGGCTGGTTATTATAGGAGGTTTATTGAAGGTTTTTCTAAGCTTGCTTCGCCACTGACTAAATTGACTCAGAAAAACGTCCCGTTTGTATGGAGTCCGAGTGCGAGAGCAGTTTCTGAGAGCTGAAAGACAAGTTGACGACTGCTCCAGTGTTGGCATTACCAAACTTGCAAGAGAGCTTCATGGTTTATTGTGATGCGTTAGGACTCGAATTAGGATGTGTACTAATGCAGAAGGACCAAGTGATCGCTTACGCCTCTCGGCAATTGAGACCTCACGAACAGCACTATCCGACCCATGATTTAGAGCTGGCAGCTGTAGTTTTTGCATTGAAGATATGGAGGCATTACTTGTACGGTTCTAAATTCGAAGTGTACAGCGACCACAAGAGCCTCAAATACCTATTCGACCAAAAGGAGCTGAACATGAGGCAGAGGAGATGGATGGAATTTTTAAAGGATTATGACTTCGAGCTAAAATACCATCCGGGTAAGGCAAACGTTATTGCCGACGTGTTGAGTCAGAAATACCTCCACGTAGCAGTGATGATGGTAAAGGAGGTGGAGGTGTTGGAACAGTTCCGAGACATGAATTTGCATGTTAATGTGCCTTCGTCTCGGAAGATAATAATCAGTACATTGAGGATTGCCAATGAATTCCTGAAATCCGTGTACGAACAGCAGCAGTCAGATTCCTACTTGGCTGAGATGAAGGAGACTCAGGCCAAAGGTAAGGATTTGTCTTTGACCGAGGCATCAGATGGAATCTTCCGAGTGAAAAACAGAATATATATACCGGGTGGAGGAGAATTAAGGAGAATGGTGCTTGATGAAGCCCACAAGAGCCTACTCAGTATTCACCCGGGTACCACGAAGATGTACCAGGATCTAAGGACACGATTCTGGTGACCCGGATTAAAGAGGAATGTGGCAGAATATGTAGCTCGGTGTATCACCTGTCAAAAATCGAAAGTCGAGCACCAGAAGCCGTATGGTGCATTGCAACCCCTGGAGATTCCCGTGTGGAAATAGGACTCAATTGCCATGGACTTTGTCATGGGATTGCCAAAGAACCGAGCGGGCCATGATGCGATTTGGGTCATTGTTGACCGACTGACGAAGAGTGCACACTTCCTACCTGTGAACATGAAGCACCCGTTGCATAAGTTAGCTCAGATTTACATTCACGAAATTGTCCGACTGCATGGTATACCGACTTCTATCGTATCGGATAGAGATCCTAGATTCACGTCCCGATTTTGGACCAGCCTGCACCAGGAATTGGGTACGAAACTTTGGCTAAGTTCTGCCTACCACCCCCATTCAGATGGACAATCCGAGCGAACGATCCAGAGCTTAGAGGACTTGCTAAGGGCGTGTGTGCTGGAGCACGATGGAGATTGGGAGTAGTACCTTCCCCTGATCGAGTTTACATACAACAATAGCCACCACAACAGTATCGGTATGGCACCCTACGAAGCATTATATGGCCGAAGATGCCGAACCCCACCCTGCTGGTCGGAAACGGGTGAGAGTCTGCTATTGGGGCCAGAAATTGTGAAGCAAACCTCAGAACAGATCCGAGTGATAAGGGAAAGGATGAAGGCGTCTCAGGATAGGCAGAAGAGCTACCATGACAAATGAACCAAACCAATAGAGTTTTCAGTCGGAGACAGGGTGTTTCTGAAGACTTCACCGAGTAAAGGAGTCAGGCAAGCCTTGAAAGGTGGGAAATTGAGCCCCCGATACGTTGGGCCTTATGAGGTGTTGGAACGAGTCAGCTCCATGGCATACCGAATAGCATTACCGACTCACTTATCCCGATTGCATAACGTGTTTCATGTGTCCCAACTAAAGAAGCACCTACCCGATTCTGCTCACACAATGCCTGATGATAAAGTGGAAATCAAGGAAGACCTGACCACCGTGACTGTACCGACTAGAATCATGGACCGATCGGTAAAGCGTTTGAGGAGCAAGGATGTACAACTAGTTGAAGTAGAATGGCAACAAAACGGGTATACCTCTTATACCTGGGAACGTGAGAATGCCATGAGGCAGCAGTACCCCGAGTTGTTTAACCAAGGTGAGTTACCGACTGAATTTCGAGGACAAAATTCTTTTGAGAGGGGGAGAACTGTAACATCCCAATTTTGATTTCAAGTAGGAAATTAATTGTTAAGTAAAATCAACTTAACTTATGAAATAATGACAAATTAACTATGCTTAGTTTGTAAAAGGTGGCTGCTTATGATCGGCGAGTCGCGTGAGTGGGACTGCGATTCACGTTTTCCCACCCCGCTCTCCCTCTCTTCGCACGCATGTACATATATCCAGTATCACTATGGATATTCATCTTTCCTCACTGCTTCATCCTCTCTTTTCTTCCTTCTTCGTTCTTTGTCCTCTTTTCTTCTCCCCTGTCCTTGTTCTTCATTTCTGGAGACCCACGGCGACGGTGCTGCAGAAGGGTCAGAGTCCCTTCCGACTGGTGAAGGACGATCATTGAAGCAGAGGAAGAACAACTCCCCATCCCCGAGCCGATTGCAGAGTACGACTGTGCGAAGGGGACTGGACGAGGCAGAAAGGGCGTCAGACCAAACGTCGGAGAGCGGAAAAGCTTCCCGAGTCCCTTCAGAAGGTAGGGGGCGCTTGCATGTCAAATGCATGGTCGAAAGACGGCACCGGATAAATGTATTATCGTGCATGCATATGAATGTGTTTGTGATAATTATGGACAATGCATGATTGTGAATCCTTGACTGCCATGTGTGTGATTGCAGAGTCCTGATTATGGTTATACACTTGCATGCATGTATTTAGGGTCGTTGTGTTTAAGTCTGATAGTTGGTTATATACAAACGCCTACAACACATGTTTTCATTGTTGTTGATACTGAAAGAATATGTGTGCTTGATTGTTGACTGGTTCTTTGAGATATTGCATGCATTAACTGTGCAAGTGTTGTGTATGATGGTACGATGAATGATTGAATGTGGAAGATATGTGGGCTCGGGAGTGACGCTAATGATTACTAGGAGTGAGTCAGATAGTTGAGGGTACTCGTAGTTGACGCATATAGGCTGTATGTACAGGGAATGGGATGACCCGTGGAAGGTCAGGAGTCCCAACAAAATGATCTCTAGGTGCAGACCCTTGGCTAGATCCTGTGAGAGCCCGTGGTAGCCGTAGGAGCTAGAGTTAAGTCTCGAGACGTCAATGGGAGGCCGGTACCATGCGGGAAGGGCTAAAGGACGAGAGGCCAGTAAGGGAACCTGTAACTGAAGATCATTGCTTAGTCGGATCCGCAGGCATGCTTGTAGATGAAATATTGGTTAGGATAGGACGAGTGGGATGGTTCAGAGTGATACGAGTGAATTCCGAGTGAGTTGATGCATATTTCGTATGACGGGAAATGAATCTTTATAATATGTATGTAATTGCATGTCTTTAAAAGCATTATATTCTGCATGGTTGAAATCCAAATTGTATGCAACCCGAGTTAACGTGAGGGCAGGTATAGATGCTGATGCTGAGTCACTAACTGTCATTTTAAATGCATAAGCTCACCCCTACTGTGGCAAATTTTTCAGTGAATGTCTCTCGGGATGACGAATAGAGGAGGAGCTGAATGTTGAGTGAAATGCTTGTGCGCTATGGGAAAATAGATGTTACGTATATACTGCTTATGTGTTTTATTAAGCCTTGGCCAGCTCATGTTTTAGCCTTAGTCCCTTTTATTAGAACCTGAACCCTCTGGGGTAGAAGACATGATCTTGTGCCTGTAATTATTTATATCTACTATGTTGCGTGAAATCCTATACTGTGCATGAAGATCCGAGTAATCTATGTACGTGTACTTGTTGTGTGTGAGAAGTCAGTATAACTATAAGTCAAAATGGAGCCGAGTGTGATGTGGGAAGAGAGTTAGTGATTCCCTCTGAGTGAAGAGAAGTCTAGGTAATCCCGAGTGAATAAGACAGTGTGATACCAAGTGAGAATAAGTGAATAAGACAGCGCGGAACACCGAGTGAGGATTGATCTAAATATTTTTCGAGTGATAACTATTAGGATTTTCCGAGTGCGGAGTAAATCACAATTTCTGAGTGAGAATCCACCGAGTGAAGGTTTCCCGACAGAAAGGCGACACCTAAGGCTCTAAGTGGACCCCCTAGTAGGAAATTATTAGTAGCAAGGGAATCTGAGTGAGTCATGACTTAGTAAGAATAACTAGAGGAGGAAAGGTTATGGTTACCGAGTGAAAAGAATAAGCGAAATATCCGAGTGGTAAAAAGGAAGTGAGAGTTATTCCGAGTGAGAAGTCTTCATAGATTCCGAGTGAGTGGCGATGGGAATCATTTCCGAGTTGTCGTACATGTGTTCCGATTGAATAAAGTCGTGGAATGTGCTATGTTTTCTGAATGAGGCTGGTATGTATAAGGGCCGATTCGAGTGAATAGAGAGTGGACCCTTCCGAGTGGACCAGGCGCTGAAATCTGAGTGCGGGAATGCCGAGTGGAGTGAGCGAGTACCGAGTGTAGTTCTCGCTGTAGCGAGTGCGCGTGGTTGTGTGATCTGCCCGAGCGTTTTCCTTCTTCCGCTGGCAACCTCCTTGAGTCGGTTTAATTCCTCTTGCCTCCTTTTCCTTATTTCTTTTGTGCCCGATTGTTCTGGTTTAATTGTGAAAAAAAAAATTTCCTCTGTTTTGTTAATTATTTATTTATTAAATTAGGGTGTTTCAATAAAAGTGTGGAACGCTTATTCATTGAATTGAGATTGATGAATAGATAACGTTTAAATGCATGAGATGCTATATGTATATGTATAAAAGACCTTGGGTGGGACTCAAGGCAAACCTCTTGAGTGAGACTCAGGGTTAGCCCGTAACACGGTCGTTGTCACTGAGAGTGATTGTGTTACGTTAAAGGGCAAACAGTTTGGTACCAGTAAAACGGTCGAATACGCTGAGAGCTGAATATATGACTGAGAGCCAGTGTTGTAACACAAAGTTCATTGATGATTCATTGGATCCAAATGAATGAGTATTGTATGTGCACATATGTATACTTTTGAGAATAACATGATGATATAGAATGATGATGAGAATTAGGGAAGAACATGATTATGGTGGTTTATGTTATTGTCTGATTATGTTGTTTCATTGTATATTAAAGAAATGGACAATTGAGTTGGTGCTATAACTGTCATTAATTATGCATAATGTTCATCCTTATTTGTGGATATATTTTCAGTGGATTTAGGACGCAGTGGAGATTGATGAGAGATCACTCAGCTCGAGTTTGGAGCGTTATGCATATATATCTTGTACATAATGTACATAGTTGTTTTGTAGTTGCCTTGGCTGGCTCCTGTGCATACCTGTTTCGATATGTGTATATGTATATGTATATGTATAAATGTATGTTTAGTGGATGAGGTAACTGATAGCTTCATTTGAAAGCTTAGAATCCCTTTGAGCATATATTAATGTTAAAATAAATTTTGATGTTACTTGATGATGTTGGAGTATGGAGACCATGGATGGTCCCACCATATGCATATGAGTTACACATATCCAAGAATTCTGGATATGTATATGATGTTATGTTGATGTATGAAATTCCCAGGAACTACTCTTGAATGAAAATAACAGTGGCTATGTGTTAAGTTCATGAATGTGTGGCATTTGTGTGGTTTTCAAGCTTAATTAAGCAACTAAGGTAGTCAATTAGCAAATTATGAGGTTTGAATGGTATAGAATAGTTTCAATAGTGACTATACATGATTTGTGACTTGTAGAAACTGGAACGGGTCAAATCCATTAAGAATTGACCCTTGAGTTGCACAAAAATGTTCTAAAACGGGTTAAACGTGTTTCTGCACATAAATATCTTGTTTTTTGATCTTTTTGAGTGCGGCCAGTGGCTACAAGTCATAAATGGTGTATTTTAGTTGGTGTCAAAATTTGGCAGAGTTTGGAGTTGATATGAAAGAGTTAGGATGCTTAGAAGTTGAAAAATTGTGTAAAATCTACATAATGGCTGTCATGGATCAATTCAAGACAGTCTTGAATCGATTTAAGGGCCACTGGAAGTGTTTGAATTGATTCACACATGTTTTGAATCGATTCAAAGCCCCCTGGAAGTGCATGAATTGATTCATACGGGCTGGAATCGATTCAAAGCCTTGTTATGGCCACTATTATGTTGTTTTTCCAACTACTACATTTCCTTTGCTATTTTTGGCCTGTTTGGGAATCTTAATGACATTTTTAACGTCCGACTTCTTCATAAAAGTTGTAGATAATTATGTAATGGGTGTGTGAAAGTTAGTCTTAACTTAATTGGAGTTTTTTAACTCTCATTAGGCGTAAAACACCAGACCCGATGCGTTGTAAAACTCAAATTTAAGAGGGTTTTGAACCCAACTTTTTATGGTTGTCAAATTGGGACTAATAGGCGATATTTGTGACATATCCTACTATTTTTAAGACTAAAAATGAACTGTTCTCATATGTCCTAATGTTGAAATTTGTCAATGCCCTGTTAAACCCCAATTTGCACCTGTTTGGAACCTAATTGATGTATATTGAGTCTTGGGTGGTTTCCTTCACTTTTTTGTGCAAAATTTAAATTACTTGGGCTTATGAAACCTACCAAATCACCACCTATGACTGATATTGAGTTTTATGGTCCCTAATCCCTTGTTCAAATTCTGGATTGAATCACTAAAAATTTTCTTGGGTTTTTAGGCTTATCTTTATTAAGTTAGGATGTTTTATTTTGGTATCAGAGCAAACTTGAAAAAGTCCAAGGCCAAGGTTAATCTACTAAATGCTATGAATTGAGTGAAATCACATGAAGTACTAAAGTATGGTGATTATTTTCAAGATAAGAAATGGCTAACCGTCAGGGTATGGATGCCATGGCTGCTGCATTTCAATGTTTCGCTGATATTCTAGAGATGTAGAATCAGCCTCAACTTGCAGATAATCATAGCCTTGATTGCTTCTTGAAGTGTAAACCTACTGAATTTCTTGGAGGCTGTCATCTTGATCAAGCTTATGCATAGATTCAGAACTTGGAGAGGATCTTTGGTAGCTTGTTGTGCATTGAGGCACAAAAGGTTGAATATGCTGTGTTTATGCATCAGAATGAAGCTGAGAATTGGTGGAATATTGCTAAAGCTAGAATGATAGCCACTAGAACTCAATTAATCTGGGAGAACTTCAAGGCATGTTTTCATGAAAAATATTTTCCTGATACTATAAGGAGCAGAAATGAGTTGGAATTCATGGAACTCAGACAGGGTAATAAGAGTGTTGAAGAATATGCAACTAAATTTGAAGAACTTTGTTTATTTATCCTCCTTTTCAGTAGCCTGGGACTGAAGGCTCTAAATGTATTAAATTAGAAAGCAGTCTGAGACTTGAAATTAAAAAGGTATTCAGGCATCAAGAGATCAGAAGTTTCCCTATTATTGTGAATAGATGCAGGATCTATGAAGAAGATGATAAGGCTTATGTTGGATCAAGCAGTAAACCAGATGTTTCTTCAAGGCTACAACCTACTAATTTCAAAAAGTAAGGAAAATTTAATAGAGGTGGATCATCTTTTAAATCTATAGGCCAAGGTACTTCTAGTAATCATCTATTGGTCATCCAAGGGATGGTAAATGTTTAAAATGTGGTGGTGACCACTTTGCTAAAAATTATGATAAGGAAAAAGAGGTTATTTATTATCATTGTAATGAAAAATGATACATCCGCCCTAACTATCGTCAATTGCATCAAATAGATACTAATACTAATGGTAACCGTGGAGGCTTCCGGGGACAAGGCTGCGAAAATAGTAACTGTGGTGGCCAAGGCAATGGTGGACGTGGTAATGCTATGGTTCCTAGAAATGACCGTGGTGGAACTTCTAATCCACCAGCTGCAGGCAGAGTCTATGCCATTACTGTTGAGGATGCTGCTCAGGCTAATGATATGGTTTAGAGTAAGTGTTTACTTGGTGATTCTATTCTTGATGTTGTATTTGATTATGGAGTGATTCATTCTTTTGTTGCTGATGATTGTGTGAGGTGTTTGAGACTGTCTATTATTAATATGAATCGGATGTATCTAACCTGACTGGTATTAGACTATGAACTTCTATGATGTGTAAGAATGTATCCTTCACTTTGGGTAATAGGAGTTTTGTGACTGACTTGATATATCTACCCTTAAAGGGTCTTGATATAGTACTTGGTATGGATTGACTATCAGCCAATAAAGTTTTAGTTGATTGCCAGAACCAGCGGGTGATCTTTCTAAATCGGAATGCTGAAGATTATATAGTCCAAGGTATATCTCAATTGTTTATGCTATTTTATTTAACTAATAGAAAGAGTAGGTCTAGAGTACACTATATCCCCGTTGTATATGACTTTTTTGAGGTGTTTCCGGAGGATGTACCTGGTGTTCCTCCTGAAAGAGAAATTGAGTTCTCTATTGATGTTGTTCCTGGAGCTGAACCGATCTCCAGTGCCCCCTATAGGATGTCCCTTGTTGAATTAGCAGAATTAAAGAAGCAAGTTGATGAATTGTTAGAGAAACACTTTATTTGACCTAGTATATCACCGTGGGGTGCTCCGGTGTTACTAGTTAAAAAGAAAGATGGCAGTATGCGGTTATGTGTTAATTATCGCCAGTTGAATAAGCTTATAATGAAGAATAAGTATCCGTTGCCAAGAATTGATGATTTGATTGATCAGTTGTGGGGTGCTTCAGTCTTTTCAAAGATTGATTTGCGATCTGGATACCACCAGATCCGAGTTAAGGCTTCAAATATTTCTAAAACGGCGTTTAGGACCCGATGTGGTCACTATGAATAGTGGTGATATTGTTTGGTGTGACCAATGCTCCTGTTGTGTTCATGAACTGTATGAATAATATCTTTTATCTGTACTTAGATTGATTTATAGTTGTCTTTATCGATGATATCTTGATTTATTCTAAGTCTCATGAGGAGCATGAAGAACATCTTCGTTTGATACTTCAAGTACTAAAAGAAAAGTAGTTGTTTGCTAAGTTATCCAAGTGTGACTTCTGGATGGATAAGATTCAGTTTCTGGGTCATGTTATCTCTAGTGAAGGTGTTTCTGTTGATCCTTCTAAGGTAAAAGCTGTTATGGCTTGGGAGAGACCTAAATTAGTTACTAAGGTCAGGAGTTTTATGGGTTGAGCTGGATATAATAGGAGATTCATTAAGGGATTCTCTAAAATTATGTTGCCGATGACTAAGCTAACCCGAAAGAATGTTCCTTTTGTGTGGTCTCCTGAGTGTGAGAAGAGTTTTTAGGAACTAAATATGAGGCAGAGAAGATGGATTGAGTTTCTGAAAGATTACAACTTTGATTTGAGATACCATCCGGGAAAGGGGAATGTAGTAGTTGATGCCTTAAGCCAGAAATCCATTCATATGGCAGTGATGATGGTTAAAGAGATGGAGTTACTTGAGCAATTCAGAGATATGAATCTGCATGTGGATGTTTCTTTGCCTGAAAAGATGATTCTTGGTACTTTGAAAATAGCCAATGAGTTCTTGAAGCTTGTATATGTACAGTAGATGTCTGATGCTTACCTAGCTAAATTGAAAGAGACTCAGGCGAGTGGTAAGGACTTGTTCTTAACGGAGGGTTCTGATGGCATTTGGTGAGTGAAAGGCCAAGTTTATGTGCCTGATTCTGGTGATTTGAGAAAGATGGTACTTAATAAAGCCCATAAAAGTATGCTAAGTATCCATCCAGGTGCTACAAAGATATACCATGACCTAAAGTTGTATTTCTGGTGGCCTGGATTTAAAAGAGAGGTAGTTGATTATGTAACTCATTATATTATTTGTCAAAAGGCAAAAGTTGGACATCAGAAGCCATCTGGTGGTTTACAGCCTCTTGAGGTTCCTGTATGGAAATGGGATGCTATTGCCATGGATTTCGTGATGGGATTACCCAGGACTCGTAGTGGTCATGACGCTATCTGGGTTATTATAGATAGATTGACAAAGTCTGCATATTTCTTGCCTATAAATATGAGATACCCCTTGTAGAGACTAGCACAGTTATATATCAGTGAGATCGTTCGACTGCATGGTGTTCCATCTTCTATTGTGTCGGATAGAGATCCGAGGTTCACTTCCTGATTTTGGGGAAGCTTACATCAGGAGTTAGGCTCGAAGCTCCGATTGAGTTCAACCTATCATCCCCAGATAGATGGATAGTCTGAGCGTACCATTCAGACTTTAGAGGACTTGTTGGGGTCCTATGTGCTAGAGCATGGTGGTGGCTGGGAGCAATATCTCTCATTGATTGAATTTACTTATAATAATAGTTATCATAGCAGCATCGGTATGGCTCCATGTGAGGCTTTATATGGCAGGAAGTGCCGAACGCCTCTTTGTTAGTTGGAGATCAGTGAGAGTTTGATGTTAGGCCCTGAGATTGTGCAAGAAACTTCTAAGCAGATTCAGATGATCAGAGAGAAAATGAAAGCATCCGAAGATCGTCAGAAAAGTTATCATGACAAGCGGACGAAACCACTTGAGTTTCAGGTCGATGATAGAGTATTTCTAAAAGTTTCTCCTAATTAGAGTATTGGTAGAGCATTGAAAAGTCGAAAGCTGAGTCCGAGGTATATTGGACCCTATGAAGTATTGAAGAGGGTTGGCCCTGTAACCTATCAAATAGCATTGCCTCCTCATTTGTCAAATCTGCATAGTGTATTTCACGTTTCTTAATTGAGAAAGTATTTGCCAGATCCTACACATGAGATGCTAGATGATGATATTGGGATTAGAGAGAACCTAACCACTGTAGTTGAGCCCACTGGTATAATGGATAGATCTGTGAAACGCTTGAGAAGCAAGGATGTATAGTTGGTCAAAGTTGCATGGCAACAGAATCAATGCATTATGTACACTTGGGAGCGTGAGGATGCTATGAGGCAGCAATATCTCAAGCTATTCCATTGAGGTATATTTATATTTAAATTTTGGGGACAAAATTCTTTGATGGAGGGGAGAATTGTAACATCCTAAAATTAGGATTTAATCAGCAAAGTAAGATAAAAAGGGAATTAAATTAAAATTTAGAAATTAATTGAACAAATGTAAAAATGATGAATGCGTCCTTAAATCATTTAAATTTATTTTTCCTTCTCCTTTTCCCATATATGCTTCACGAAGTCACAAAGAGGGAAAGAACTCTTCTCCTTACTTCATCTCTTTCAATTGGCACCATCATCTTCTTTCTTCTTCAATTTCCTCTTGAATTCATCTAATTAAAGTGAAATTTAAGCTTCTTCTCCTTTCCCCTTACACGTGGCAGCTTGAGTTTGAAGAGGGATGGCTCCAATTTCTCCAATTTAAGGTAAATTGATGAGCTCTTACCATGGGTTTTGGTATATCATAGCTTTCATCTTTTAATTCTTGCAATTTTATGGAGTTTGAAGCATTTAGAAGCTATTGAGATAATGGACAGCTTGGGGTTTCTAAATAACATTGACTTTTCATGAAAAAGTGGCATAAAGTAGCTTCTAGATTGCTAATTTTATAAGGTTGTAGCTTAATAATTGTCGTTTCAATGAAATAAGGTAGTTTTAGAGGGTTTTGGAACGATTCAAAACTTGAAGCTTAGGTCGGAGGCGAGTTTCGAAGTTGACGTCTTGGTTTGGTGAGTCGTAACTTACCGAAATAGCTATATTTTAATTATTTCTAACTTGGCAAGCAATATTTGTGTCAAATATGAAGTTAAAATCAATTTTTATGAATTTTAGGAAGTTGTTGGATCTTGAGGTATAGAGGTCAGAGCTTGCGATTAGTGGTTCACTAGCGTTTGATCGGTTGAGGAGCTTCTAGGATTCTCTATTCGAGGTAGGGGAGCTTTTACATATTAAATACATGGTTTATAGATAGATTAAAGGTATATTAGTATATTGAATTATGAATGATGTGTTTTTTGAACTATGATGAGCATGTAATTTGTTATCTATGTGAATATGAAGGATTGCATAGAATGTAAAGTATGTTTGAAAATCATTGAGTTGTACTTATGTATGAGAAGTATAGATTATCTCATGGAAGGTACTTATGCATAAGATACTCGAATGAATATAGTTATGTTTGAAACTTAGCATGAGATGCTTGAATTGTGAAATAGATGATATTTGAATAGTATGACATGTTTATGAGATTATTCGATAATTTGAAATGAAATGCTATGAGCATAAAAGTGTGGGATGCTTATTCATTGAATTGAGATTGATGAACTGATAATGTTTAAATGCATGAGATGCTATATGTATATGTATAAAGTACCTTGGGTGGGACTCAAGGTAAACCTGTTGAGTGAGACTCAGGGTTAGCCCGTAACACGGCCGTTGTCGTTGAGAGTGATTGTGTTACGCAAAAGGGCAAATGGTTTGGTACCAGTAAAACGGCTGAATCAGTTGAGAGCTGAATATATGGCTGAGAGCCAGTGTTGCAACACAAAGTTCATTGATGTTTAATTGGATCCAAATGAATGAGTATTGTATGTGCACATATGTATACTTTTGAGAATAGCATGATGATATAGAATGATGATGAGAATTAAGGAATAACATGATTATGGTGGTTTATGTTATTATCTGATTGTGTTATTTCATTGTATATTAGAGAAATGGACAATTGAGTTGGTGCTATAACTGTCATTAATTATGCATAATGCTCACCCCTATTTGTAGATATATTTTCAATGGACTTAGGACGCGGTGGAGATTGATGAGATATCACCCAGCTCGAGTTTGGAGCGTTATGCATATATGTCTTGTACATAATGCATACAGCTATTTTGTAGTTGCCTTGGCCGACTCCTGTGCATACCTATTTTATATGTGTATATAGATATGTATATGTATAGATGTATACTTAGTGGATTAGGTAACTGATAGCTTCATTTAGAAGCTTGGAATCCGTTTGAGCATAAATTGATGTTAAAATGAATTTTGATGGTACCTGATGATGTTAGAATGGGGAGACCATGGATGGTCCCACCATAAACATATGAGTTACACATATCCAGGAATTATGGACATGTATATGATGTTATGTTGATGTATGAAATGCCAAGGAACTGCTCTTGAATGAATATAACAGTGGCTATGTGTTAAGTTCATGAATGTGTGGCATTTATGTGGTTTTCATGCTTAATTGAGCAACTGAGGTAGTCAATTAGCAAATTATGAGGTTTGAATGGTATAGAACAAATTCAATAGTGACTATACATGATTTGTGACTTGTAGAAACTAGAACGAGTCAAATCCATTGAGAATTGACCCTTTAGTTGTATATAAATGTTCTAAAATGGGCTAAACACATTTCTATGCATAAATCTCTCATTTTTCAATATTTTTGAGTGTGGCCAGTGGCTACACGTCATAAATGGTGTATTTAAGTTGGTGTCAAAATTCGGTAGAGTTTGGAGTTAATATGAAAGAGTTTGATGCTTAGAAGTTGAAAAATTGGGCAAAATCTGCACAATTGCTATCATGAATCGATTCAAGACAAGGGCCACTAGAAGTGTTTGAATCGATTCACACAAGTTTTGAATCAATTCAAAGCCCGTTGGAAGTGCATGAATCAATTCATATGGGCTTGAATCGATTCAAAGCCCTGTTATGGCCACTGTTATGCTATTTTTCCAACCGCTGCATTTCCTTTACTGTTTTTGGCCTGTTTGGGCATCTTAATGACATTTTTGACCTCTGACTTCTTCGTGAAAGTTGTAGATAATTATATCACGGGCGTGTGAAAATTGGTCTTAACTTAATTTGTGTTTTCTAACTCTCATTAGGCATAAAAAACCAGACCCACTACGTTGTAAAACTCAAATTTAAGAGAGTTTTGAACCCAACTTTTTATAGTTGTCAAATTGGGACTAATAGGCAATATTTGTGACATTTCCCATTATTTTTAAGACTGAAAATGAACTGTTCTCATATATGCTAATGTTGAAATTTGTCAATGCTCTATTAAACCCCAATTTGCACCTGTTTGGAACCTAATTGATGTATATTAAGTCTTGGGTGGTTTCCTTCCATTCTTTGTGCAAATTTTAAATTATTTAGGCTTATGAAACCCACCAAATCACCACTTATAACTGATATTGAGTTGTATGGTCCTTAAACCCTTGTTCCGATTCTGAATTGAATCACGAAAAAATTTCCTTGGGTTTTCAGACTTATCTTTATTAAGTTAGGATAGAGAGACTTCAGAGAGAGTTGGGAAAAAGGATTTGGGATTAGGGCAAGTGATTTGGGAGAAGAGGAGTTGATCGATTTAGAATCAAGATTCAACAACACTAAAAAAACCATCTCTAAACCTATCACTAACGCCATGTGGCACTAGTTTATTTGTAATAACTTATCCACGTGGTTGAAACTCAGCGACGATAACTTCAGTCATCGTTGTATGTGCTGCATATTCAGTGACGACCAAATCCCGTCGCTAATAATGCCACTCTGGCCATGTGGCACTGGTCGATTGGTAGAACTTATCCACCTGGCCGAACATCAGTGACCGCTTAACCAATGTCGTCTCCATCACTATTGGAAGGTAAAAATGGAAGCAACATAAAAAGTGGGAAGGAATCACCGGTAGCAACGGATAACTACTCTCATCAGTATGGTTGTTAATGGAGGAAAAATAAAAAATGTTAGAGACAGATTTAGTGTGGTCTCTACTCATTTTAAAACGTAGCGGCGACTACTTCCGTTGTTGGGTCAAGGTGAAAATGGAGGCAAAGCAAAAATAATTGGAGGGAATCATTAGTAGCAACGAGAGGATTGTTGTTGTCACTATGGTTGTTAAACTTGGTGATGGCATTAGCAAAAGTCATGTTTTAGTGACGCCGATAGGAATGACAGTTTGCCAATCCGTAGAGACGTGCATCTTTTAGTCGCTCACGTTGTAGCTGATTTTATTGCCACGTGTTTGGTTGGTCCTTTTTCCTTCTCCGTCACTAATGTGGTCAATAATTAGCGATGACATATTGCAGTTGCTAATTTTCTGTAGCTGTCATTGACTTTTTTAGTAGTGATAGGCATGTGTTCCATGTTATGTTTCTATGCTAAAATTTAATTTTCTTATAGTGTTGGTTGGGAAAATTTGTAAAATACAACTCAAAAAAATTTCTAGGAATCTTCAGGGTGTATTTAGTTAACATGTATTCTAAGAAAAATAGTAAAATATTCCAAGAATACATAACAAAAAGAAAACATGTTCATACACCCAATTTTTCAAAGAAATTGCTTGAAATTTTTTTAGAAAAATGGTTATTCCATAAAACAACCACTATTTCACAAACTACCAAAGATAGTTTTTAAAATTTTCCATTGTAAAAAAGATAAAGTATTCCAAATTTTTTTAAAATGTGAAAAATGGTAAATATGGTATTCCAAAATTTTCCAAAATATGAAAGAAAGACAAGAAATAAAGGGAAAATTGGTTCATTTGAACACATTTTTTAGTTTTTTGAATTTGAAAATTAGTACAGTCTAAAAATATTTTACAAATTTCCATAAATATTTAGAAAATGAAAATAAGAGAAATGTTGTTCCAACTAAACGTACATGTTCACTAAAATACCCCAAGTAGCTAGTAGAAGCACTCTAGGTCTTCTCTTATTGGAACACTTGATCAAATAGTACACGAGAGGCCTTTAATAAAGATATTGATACAAAAATAGAAATTCTCTTTAAAAGGTTATATATATAATATCATAATTATAAGGAATAAAGGAATATCTCAAAGATTCTATAAGGCTCTAATGTGTCTAGGTATGATAAATCTAGAGGGGACGTTCATGATTACACGGTTTAAATGAGAAACAATGGTCTAATTAATTGTTTGAGCATGATATAGGGAATTATCATAAACATGAGATTCTAGAGGAATCATGAGTGACCAGATATGATGAATTTAGAAGGAACAAAAGTCCCCAGTCTCTTGAGTTTAACACAAGCGAAAAAAGGACTATGACTTGTAGATTGTTACTCTAACTAGGGAACTAGAACTATGGTTTAAATCCTCAAAGGCTAAGGTTTTGATTGATCCTGTTTGGAGTATAAGTTGTCCTAGAGAACCCCCTACATTTGTAGTCTGAGCGGTTAAGGAGAAGGGTCCATAGACCACGAGGTATACTTTTGTTTAGTCAAAGAGGTGCAATGTGTCTTTTGGGGTGATTGGTGGTCTTTATAGGGGTTGGGTAGAGAAAATATATTATTGGGGATTTGGGAATTTTGACTTTAAGATTAAGTTTAATGTTCTTACCGAGCTTCAAAGTTTGGGGGCATAAGGAAATGACTAAAAGTTTATCTTAAGCCTGAGGTTGGTATGTTCCACTGAGCATTTCTTCAGAGCTTAGGGTTTCTACATGTTCCCTAGGGATACTGGATATTTAGGCATTAGGTTAGTCCTACACTATTGTCTTTGGAGAAAGTTGAGTGGTGAGGTGAAAGCATGATTTGTAGTATCATTTGGAGGGTGGTTTTTAAGGTATCTTAACTTTTGAGTAGCTGAGTTTTCATTTAACTATTCATTTGAGTATTTAATTGGGTTTTCCTTCTATCAAATCCTTGGGTTCGATGGATTAAAAATATTGAATCTGTCAAGAAGGTGGTAAGTAGTTAGGTTATGACCCTTTCATGAATTTTAATGAATAAATTGGTGAAAGTAATAAAATAAAGGTTGAAGGAATGCCCTTATTTGATTGGTCATGATTTCTTCACACTTGTGGTCAAGTTCCTACTTGAATGCCTTTGATATCCTGCTCGGAAGTCAGGTCTGCAGGACTTACTTTGTGTTGTTTTGTTAACATCCGCCCAAAGGTTGGACTTTTAGGATATACTTTCAATTAGAATCTCATCCAAATGTTAGATCTTATTACTTAGATGATTGTGTCATTATCCTTTCTCGAAGGTGCGTATTTAGGACTTAGAGAACTTTTAATTATGTTGTTAACCCTGCTCGGAGGTAGGTCTTTAGGACTTAGAGAAACCATGTTATTATTCCTACCTGAAGGCAAGTCTTTAGGACTTGGAGAAACTATGTCATCATCCCTGCTTGAAAAAAGGTCTTTAGGACTCTAAAGATTATGTTGTTATTCCTACCTAGAGATAGGTTGTTAGGCATCTGAAGATCGTGTCATTATCCTAGTAGGAGACAGGTTTTTAGGCCTTTAGATATTGTGTTATTATCCCTTCCCAGAGGCAGGTCTTTAGGACCTAGAGAAAGTATGTTATTATCTTGCATGAAGGCAGTAAAGATGTAAATGGATATCCATGGATATGGATAGTGACTATTTATCACCCATATCAATGAATACAAATAGTATCTATGTCCTATCCATATCCATGCAGATATCCATAATGTGGATATCTATTGAATTTATGGATATTCATGGATAACAATAAATATCCATTACAAACAAAAAAACAACAAAATATGGGGAAAATATAAATACATACAAGTATTTTCTAATGATTGATCCATTCAAAGTTTATTAATATATAATTCATCCAAACAAATTTTTTAATAATTCATCCTAATAATTCAACCTTTCCAAAATTTCCTAAAGAAAAAATTCAAGTTTGGGAATGTAAGGGACTAACACAGACACTAGCACTGCTTTTACACTATTTTATAAAAAAAGATAAATCAAGGGATTATGTTCTTAGTTGTTAGAAAATAGGATTAGGTGATTGAGTGATGGACCATGGAGTAATGTAAAAGGTAATTATAAATAGGTGTATTGTATATGAATATAATAACAAAAAATATAATATATGAGATTTCATTTATAAATATATACTGATATATACAAACATAATCTATAATATATATATATATATAATATATATAATTGGATTTTGTTTACAAATACATGTATATATAATAAGGGTATTTTAGTAAATTAATTAAACAAATATCTATGGTATGGATATCCCCAATATTGACATGTTATCCATTTACTTATTGGATTTAGAAAATATTCATTTATGCTATATGTGAATATCTATTTAAAAATTTGAATCCTATATGTGGCGGATTTTATTCACGGATGTGGACCTTTTTTGCATCCCTAGAAGGCAAGTATTTAAGACTTAGAGAAACTATGCCATTATCCCTAGGAAATAGGTCTTTAGGACTTGGAGAAATTATGTCGTTATCCTTACACAGAAGTAGGTATTTAGTACTTGGAGAAACTATGATGTTATCCTTGCTCTAGGGCAAGTCTTTAAGCCTTTATGGAGGTCATGTTGTTATCCCTTTCTAGAGGCAAATCTTTAGGCCTTTGTGTCGTTATACCTATTCAAGGCTAGATCTTTAGGTCTATGTGCTAATGAAGAATTCATGTCGTAGCCGCCTAGGGGTTAGAGTTAAGGACAATGAACTTTTATCGCTAACCGGGGACAATGAATTTTTATTGCTGATGAAGAATTCATGTTGTAGCCGCCTAAGGGTCAAACTCTAGAAGTTAGTGAATTTTTACTGTTGATGGAGAACTTATGCCGTAATCGTCCGGAGGTCAGACTATAAGACTTAGTGATTTTTTCTTGATTTGTTGTTGGAGATTCCATGCTTAAATGGTCTTGTTTCTCTTTTTGGTGACCTTCCTTGTTGTTTCCTTTCTAGTTTTCCTTATAAATCCTATCAAGTTTTTATGAGTACACATAAAACAAGTGAATAAATAGAAACATAGGTAACAATGGAGAACTCCTACCTGATTGGTAGTCCTTATTGGTTGGTTCATTATTCTTAATTTGCTTTGGTTATCTCGTGCCCTATTCTAGCTACCTTTCTTCTTTCCTTTATTTTTTTGTATATTTTAATGGGCTTCAGAGTAAATAAAATATCTAAAAACATATAAACCAGATAGAAATTAGAAAAAGAAAATCCCCACTTGGTTAACTATTTCTTCTTTAAGGATTTAGTCTTTCAGATTGGTCTTGATTTTGTTCTTGATGGTCTTCTTCCATGCATGTTTCAGTTGTTTTTCTTATTCCTCTTTTTCTCCATTTCTTTTCTTTTAGATTGTACATTTCAATAAGTTTACAAATAAAATTATTGTAAAAACAAGTAAATTAGAAAATGTAGGGGTGCATTTAGTTGGAACAACATTTTTTTAGTTTTTAAGAAGTTTTCCAAAATTTTTATTATCTAGAAAAGTATGAAAAATTATGAAAATATGTTTAATTACTATATCGATTTTTCAATTTGGAAAACTGAAAAGCATGTTCAAATGCAACCAGTCTTTGATTTTGTTTCTTTTTTCCCATACTTTTTCATTCAAGCTAATTAAAAACTACTCTATATATTATTTATGGTCCTATATTGTGTACATATTTATATAAATATATTATATAAAAAATATATGTTATTTGATAAATATATATCCATATGTATTCTCAATGACACTAAAAAAAGTTTAAGTTTATATGCAAAGTTTTAATAGCATGTAAGTTAAACAAAGTACATAGACTTAAAAGTAAACAAAACAATTTGATAATGTTTCTAAGATTCCTAAGTTAAACAAAATAAATAGACTTTAAAGTAAACAAAACAATTTGACAATGTTTCTAAGATTCCCTTCTTCTAGTTCAAGATCCCTTCTAACAACGTTTCTAAGATTTGTAGGAAAATATTAACTTCTTATACCAACGATGTAATGAAATATCATTGACAAAAATGTCACTCTTGAAGAAACAAGTGAATTGTATAATGGAAATGAGGGCTTTGTTTGTGTAAAGAATTAGAGTTATATAGCTAAATTTTAGAAAAAATAGAAAGAAAGGAATTAAAATGAAAGATAAAGGGAATTCCATTAAGTAATACAATGTAATCAGTAACACAACTTTAAGATCTTATAGTCTAAGGGTAAAGAACATGTAAATGGGAATACTTTGCCAAAAATAAATAATATGAATATTTTAAAATAGACCAAAACTCAAAGAGTCAAAATCGTGTAAATTTTTTACAAGCTACTAACCCAATGAAAGAATATAATAATTAACAAGTAAAAACTTCCATAACTAAGAGCATTGTGGATAGAATCACCATCATTTGTTCCTCAAGTTAGTTGTTGTGAAGCCTTAAGGTATGGTCATCATCATCCTTCTATGACTCAATTAGGCCTTAGGTCTAATTAGACGTCTTAAGGTATGGTCATCATTGTGGCGCCTTTAATCCGCTAAATAATATTAAAGATATAATATTTACATAATGAAAATTAAGACAAATTTTTCACGATTAAAAAAACTGTTGGAAGAAGAACACCATAATTAAAATTTTAATAGTCACTCTGAATCTATATAAAGACCTATCTCATATATGATGATATGAGAAAGTATATTATTTAAGTAAATGTCTACTTAGGATAATCATTCACATAACTACAAATCAAATACTAGCGGAATATTTAAAATTAGTCCAAAGAAAAGTTTGAACTCTTAAAAATTGATTCCAAAACGGTCACATTAGTAACACTTACTTATTTTCCTAAATTTACATGACACTTCAAAGATTCTATATTACATGATCATGCCTCATCACATTCATAAATATACCTTTAGGTGCAACACCACCATATTATGTTTAACGAACAATCCAAATTCATGTTAGTAGGTCACTAGGTCTATTATCAATAACATGTTTTAAATACACAACATCATGTGAATATTTACATGAACCTAACTTCAAGCGTAGTAACCTCAATGAACATAAAAGTTGAGAACATCATTCTAATGCTTATATTTAAGACAATTTCACATATTCATATCATTAACCTCTATCAATTAATTCCCAACATCAAAGTATCCCTATATGTCACTAGCCAAGATTAGTAATCCTTCCACAACCCATACATCACAACATTCATCCATTTTGTGAGAAAAATTCAGCGTAGGACATTAATAATCCCAATCATAAATGTCATTGGCAAGATTCTAATTTATTGCCATATACTATTAAATACCACTTTGTGATACGAAAAGATCACAACTCCGTCCTAATGATCCCAATATATCAACAATCTCACAAGTATATCAAACAATCATCATCATCATATGGCATTATGTAATAGTAAGTTTATACAAAACAAATATCATTCATAAGAAATTTCAAAAAAATGTAAAAGTTGATAAAATTCAAAACATGCTAGCCAAGGCATCTAGGCATCCCCCTTCTTCACACTATACCTTAACTTCTTCAAAATAAGCACCAACTCCATAACCATGCCCTACATCACAAAACCTATAAAGTAGACAACATGGAGAGTGAGCATACTTTCTCAATGATGAACAATTAAATAAAATACGATAATATAATCATGTAAACACAACTAACATATTCTCCCATCAAGGATTTAAGTCAATAATTAAAGACATAGTCCATAATGCTTATCAAATTCAATAACCATATCACATTATGGAATCTATTCATCAATTCAAATTCTCATTATATCTTACACCATATTCCATACTAATATATATATATATATATATATATATATATAGTCCAAGGTAATGCTAACAACAACAATACAATTAGTTAACGTCTATAAATTTCAATTATTCTTAGGTACCTCAAGTTCATATGCCATGTCCCTATGGCTAATCCATATACTATGCCAACAAAATAATGCATATGCAACAGATTCGATATTCAAGGAATTATACATAGAACATGTGTACATATTTCATTAAGTGATCGCAACCATGCTTAGTCCTTTGAATATTTGTCCCCGCGCAAGGGTCCTTATCACAAGATCCCGTAAGATCTCAATTATTTCCATATGTCAAGTGTCGCAACCACATATAATCATTTAAATATTTGTCCCCCACGAAAGGATCCTTTTCATGAGATCCTACAAGACCTCTATCATTTTAACATGTCAAGTGATCGCAACCACATGCAAGATGATATGCCATGCATGCCATGAGATGCAAGAATGCACATGCTAGCCTCAACTTCACAAGAATTTCTCACCCTCTTACTTAAGGGTACATTTTACACTTAATATTTGGTTAATAGCATGTAACAAATCATAACACTCTCCAAGGCATATAATTTATCACCAAGTCCTATAAATCATTAATTAACCCAATTGTAATATAATATAACCAAGGGGTCATATTCATAACAATCCACACGTGGAAGTCAAGAGGCTTATCAACAAACTTACTCTATCATACATCATCATCATATTTGCTAAACCAGCATCTAATCAATCGACAAGAATTAATCTCATTTAATTTCACAAATAAGAGGTAGAATATCCATTCAAGGAAAATATGCAATTGCATACCTACATAAAGATATATACTATCAACAAACATTACACATGCATTTAGAAAATATACTCCTCTTCTACCTCAAGAGAAGTATTCCACCTAGTTAGATGGTCCCACCTCACTATAATTGTCAAATCCAACATTAAATAAATATAGAACCACATCAAACTAAAAAATTATTTTGATGTTAACAATTTTGCTCATCATATATACAACATCATACTAAGCTTATTAAAATTGTTATCTTTGTGATTTTAGAAGTTTGTTCCCTTTTCCAATATTTTTCAACACTTTAAAAGTCTAAAACCTTGTCCACGTCAAGGGTTCACCAATTATCCATTAAGTTTTACAAAGCTTCTAAGTAGTCTTGCATATTTTTATAACCACTTGTAGTATTTTTATTTTAGGAATTAATAAGCTTTCCATTCTTGAAATTCTACAATTTCCTCACTTCTAGCAATGAAAATATCCAACCTTCACTAAAAATACCAATTAAATTCCACCAATGTTGTTTCATCTCTAACACTAATTTTTCTACTTGTCTTAGCATATTCATGGCTTCCCACACCATGTTTTCTTCACTTAATAGCTTCTAACTTATCATTCTTTTAACCATAATTTTTTCAACCACTAACAAATACTACATCACTTCTAAAAATTCATTTCTAACTACTATAAATATTTTCAAAGTAATGGGTATCATTATTTAAAAATATTAATTTAGGATTTGCAACAAAGTAACTTACTAAAATCATTAAATAATTTCCAATAGCATTTTGTTAAGCTCAATAAATATGTTCTTAGTTCTAATATGTCCCAACAAGGTTCTCTAGATTAAAGGCACATTTATTTCCTATAAATCTTGCATGTCCTTCATTAAAACCACCAAGAATGCTATACTTCTTAACCAAATAATTATATACCAACACCATAAATGTTAATCTTCCTCCAACCATATTTTCACAAGTACACTAACTAGACTAAGGTATTTATGGAGCCCTTTGTGACATTTTGACACCACTTTCCTACTTCAAAAGTTAATTAATATTTATTAACAATTCCAATTTCAATGTTAACAATGTCAAACCAATCCAACATTAATTTAAGTCCCATAATTATTTTAACACTATTTATGAAGCATTCAAGGCTTTTAGGTGCATTTTTCCTAATTTTTTAAGTAAGAGTTTCTTACTAGTTCTCCAATAATTTCTGTACCAACATCAACCAGCCAAATTTATTAGCATTTATACCATTACTAAACTACCAAGCCAAAAATATTCAATTTCCCAATAGCATTTCAAAGGGTTATCTATCCTGAGGTTTGCTCAAAAGGTTTCTCCCAAAATCATATTAATAATAATAACAATAATACAAATAATAATAATCATAATATGAATAATGATAATATTGTTAATAACAATAATTACAATTATTTCCCCTCTATATCTTAACGTAACAGTGATAGCCAAAGGGAGAGGAACGAATGAATTTAGTTGTTGAAACTTTACCTTTGTTGTCAACAAGGCGTGAAGAAACAAGCCAACGCCATTGTGGAAGTCGAAATTGCCAAAGGAAATTGAAGAGTCCTAGCAATTAGAAGAGAAGCCTTGGCAATTGTGTTATTTCCAATTGAAAAGAAAAAGAAATGAATGGTTCTAGAAGAATACGGTGGGAGAAATCAAGAAGCGTTTTTCTATCTTTTCTTATTTTATTATTATTACTATATAAATATATATTAAGTATCGCCTTGTCACTTTGCAAACAACTTGTGTAGCTTTTCACTATATATTATTTAAAGGTAAAGTAGCTTTTAATTATATATATATATATATTATTTAAAGATAACATGCATATATTATATGTTTAAAGGTTACATGCATTGTTATATAATATATATATATATATTTATATCTATGTGTGTATGTGTAGATGTTGTGTGTCCATTTGAGTCTAATAATTGTCCTAAAATTATTCCGATTATATCATCATACTCACCATAATTATCTTATTGATCCTGACTATACAATGCCCAAAAATAAGTCACTTGATCCAACATCATAAGTTAAATTAATTGAGTTCGGTAAATTTTATGTTACCAATTAATTATGATTAATATTCAATTAATTTTCCTACATAATTTGGGTATCCAATAATTAATCATTCTTTCCTTAATAATTTATTTTCTAAATCTTTGGGATGTTACAATTCACCACACTTGAAAAGGAATTTTGTTCTCGAAATTTGACATACTTGAAGTAAATATCTCTGGGTATCGCCTCCTCATGTCATCCTCACGTTCCCAAGTAATAGAACTTTCATTTCCATGTTTCCAAGTCATTTGCATAAGTGGAACTTACTTATTCCGCAATCTCTTGACAAAATGGCCAACAATCTTAGCTGAGACAGGAAGGACAGTCAGATCATCCCTGACTTCAATGTCTTTAACAGTGAGCACATGTGAAGGACCAGGTATATATTTTCTCAACTGAGAGACATGGAACACGTTATGGAGATTCTCCAAATAAGGGGGTAAAGCTATATGATAAGCAACTTCACCAATCCGCTCAAGAATCTCATATGGACCAATGAATCTAGGACTCAACTTTCTGCTCTTCAAGGCCCTACCAACACCTTTATCACAAGAAACTCTTAGGAATACATGACCGCTAACTTGAAACTTAAGTGGCTTCCTTCTTTTATCATAATAGCTCTTCAGTCGGTCTTGAGCAATCTTCATTTTCTCTTAGATCATCTTGATTTATTCAGTGGTCTCCTCAATAATTTTAGGCCCTAAGGCCAAGTTCTCACCAACCTCTAACCAACATAAAGAAGTCCTATACTCCCTTCCATACAATGCCTCATATGGTGCCATACCAATGCTAGAATAAAAGTTATTATTATAAGTGAATTCAATCAGAGGCATATACTTCTCCCATGAACCACCATGCTCCAAGGCACATGCACGCAACAAGTCCTTAAGGCTCTGAATAGTCCTCTCGGATTGTCCATCCGTCTGAGGGTTATATGCCGAACTCAACTTTAATTTAGAGCCCATTGCTTCATGCAAGCTTCCCCAAAATCGGGATGTAAAACATGGGTCTTTATCAGAAACAATGCTTGATAGCACCCCATGGAGTCTCACTATCTCCTTAATATACAGTTGCTTTCTAGATTTTGCAAGGAACTCTTCATGCTAATCGATAGAAAATGTGCACTCTTTGTCAAACGATCCACAATCACCCAGATTCTATCACAGTTAGATCTTGTCTTTGGCAAACCAGACACAAAGTCTATAGCAATAACATCCCACTTCCAAACTAGAATATCAAGAGGTCTTAAAGTACTAGAAGGTCTTTGATGTTCCACTTTCACCTTCTAACATACAAGGCATGAAGCCACATAGTTAGCAAGATCCAACTTCAATCCAAGCCACCAGAAGTTCTTTTTTCACATCTTGGTACATTTTGGTCGCACCAGGATGGATACTAAAGAAGCTTTTGTGAGCCTCTTCAAGTATAATGCTCCTCAAATCACCAAAGGAAGGTACATATACTCAGCCTTTCACATGCCATATTCCATCACCACCTTCAACAAGAAATAGATTCTTCCCATCCTTCTGAGATTTCCTCATCTCATCCAGATACTCATCATCTACTTGCTTCTTCTTCACAAGATCTAGAAATTTATTACATATCTTCAAACTAGCAAAACACACTTTCTTTGAGGTTTAAATTTCCGTCCCAACATTCAAATTATGAAACTCTTCAATCAATTCAAGTTCTTTGACCATCATGGCCAAAACATACAAGGATTTCCTACTAAGAGCATCTACAACCACATTAGCTTTTCCTGGATGATACTTCAACTCAAAATCATTGTCCTTCAAGAACTCTATCCATCTTCTTTGACACATGTTTAATTCTTTCTGATTAAAGAGGTATTTCAAACTTTTGTGATCACTAAAGACCATAAACCTTGAGCCATACAGATAATGACGCCAAATTTTTAAGGCAAACATAACCGCTGCCAACTGTAAGTCATAAGTGGGATAATTAACTTCATGAGGTCTCAACTAATGTGAAACATAAGCAATAACATGTTCCTTTTGCATTAAAACATATCCAACACCATGCTTGGAAGCATCACAATACACCACAGAGTCTTCCTATAAATCAGGCAAGTCCAATATAGGTACAGAAGTGAGTCTCATGTCCCACTCTTCAAAACTTTTCTCATATTCAACATTCCATACAAATGGTTGATTCTTTCTAGTCAACTTCGTCAAAGGCCTAGCAAGATGATGAAATCCTTCAATGAATCTCCGGTAATAACCGGTAAGACCAAGAAAGCTTCTAATCCCGTAACAGATGTAGGTCTAGACCATGCCATAACTGTCTTAACCTTAGAAGGATCAACAGAAATTCCTTCTTCAGATATCACATGCCCAAGAAATTGGACACTCTCTAACCAGAACTCACATTTAGAGAGCTTAGCATAAAGCTGTCTCTCCCTAAGTACATTCAACACTAATTACAAATGTTCTTCGTGGCTCTTAGAATACACCAAGATATCATCAATGAATACCACCATAAATCGATCAAGGTAATCATGAAAGATAAGATTCATGTAGTCCATGAACATAGCTGGAGCATTAGTCACTTCAAACGGCATCACAACATACTTATAATGACTATACTACATTCTAAAAGCAGTTTTTGGGATGTCCTCGGTCTTCACCCTAATTTGGTGATAACCGAAACGTAAATCAATCTTGGAGAACACAACAACACCTCTTAACTGATCTAGCAAATTATCAATGCAAGGCAAGGGATATTTATTCTTGATGGTCATCTTATTTAGCTGGCGGTAATCAACACATAACTGCATAGTTCCATCCTTCTTCTTCACTAGTAACACTGGAGCTCCCCAAGGTGATACAGTGGGTCTAACAAATTCTTTTTAAGTAACTCCTCAACTTGCTTTTTCAATTCAACTTGCTCCACATGAGACATCCTATAAGGAGCCATAGAAACAGGTTCTGCACTGGGAACAAAATCAATAACAAACTCAACCTCTCGTGGAAGTGGCAAACCAAGAACCTCTTTAGGAAATATATCTAAGAATTCAAACACCACCGGAATGCTAAAGGGATTGGAACCATTAGTCCCATCGATAAGAGATAATAACATGCAAAGTTGGGATATACCTTGTACATCAAATTTACCAACGCTTGGAAAAGGAAGAACGATAGCCCTTTGTTGAAAGTCAACCATGACCTTATTGGCGGAAAGCCAATCCATGCCAAGAATGATCTCCAAGCCCTTCATGGGTAGACAGATAAGAGAAGTAACAAATTTTCTCCCTTCTAGGATCATGTCAACATTGTCTCAACAAGTAACCGATCTAAGACAAGAACCGATTGGAGTAGAAACCATAAGAGCATTATTTATTATATTCATCAGAAATTTCAATCACCACACACAATCCTCGAATATGAAAGAATACGTAGCACCCGAGTCATAAATTACATGAACAAAAATACCGAGTATCTCACACTTAGTTTCAATCAAGTCACCAACTTGTGCTGCTTCCTCACCAGTCACAACGAATACCCTTCCAGGAATTTGTTGGTGATTCCCAACATTACCATTACCATTATGAGCACCATTGCCATTACCATGGCTATTGCCATGTCTTCCACCATTATATGCAGCACGACCACCAGTTCGGCCGCCATTATGTCCATTACCGCGTCCCTGACCACCATTGTGGCCTCCACAGTTCACATGAGTAGGAGTAGTAGCATGAATATGAGTGTGAGCTTGCACATGGATCTCCTTGCAATCAAAGGACATGTAGGACGAATATGTCCAACTTGATCACAACTTGATCACAATGTAGGACGAATATCTTGGTGAACACACTCATAAGCATAATGAGGTCCACCATATTTAATGCATCTTGGTCCATTGGCATTTGCATTGCCTCAACCAAAAGTGTTACCATGACCATTACGCCTACCTCAGGCATTAAAGTGTGCACCTCTTTGGAAACATCCTTTCTTGAAATTACCACACTTCCTGAACCCAGAAGATGACCCTTCAGCTTAGAGTCAAATTTAGAGTGATGAGATGGAGCATGTTCCTCATAAATACGGCACTTGTTCATAAGTACCGTGAAGCTTTAAATCTCTTGGTGACAAATGGCCCTTTGAATGTCAGGGCGCAAACCATTCTCAAACTTCACATACTTGGAGGCTTCGGTTCCTTGTTGCTGGTAAGGAAGGTAGAACTCACACAATTCTTCAAACTTGGAAGCATACTCTTCCACGGACATGGTGCCTTGCTTAAGTTCCATGAACTCAAGCTCCTTCTTGCTCTTATAGCTTTCTAGAACATATTTTCTCATAAGCTTAAACTTTAAATTCTCCCAACTCAAGGGGGTAGTAGTAGCAATCATCCTACTCTTGGTGAGTCTTCATCTCAGCTTTATCTCTCAGTATGAAAACAACATACTCCATTTTCTGGAGCTCAGTGCACTCAAAACTGTCAAAGACCCTCTCTACATCACAAATCCAAACATAGGCTTGCTCGGGCTTAAATCCACCATGAAATTTAGAGGGTTTTCGCATTAATAATTTGTCAAGGCCATAAGCACCTTGAACTTTAGGAGGAGTTTATCTTTCAGTATCCCGCCTCTCTCAGTCTTGCAACTCAAGGAAGTTGGCAAAGCGGTTTAAAGCTTGTGCTATAGCTTCATCACTATCATGGTGATGACTGACCATTTTAGAATCTATAACAACAACACCAAGGTCAGCCAACATTAGTAAGTTAGCCCATAGACATGCCTATTGCCTTCTACTATAGCAATTTATCTTACAAATAAACCTTGGTTTCTTAACATGGAATTCAACATCAATCAACATGTAGTAATACAAATCAAAGACATATCATCATATTCTAATATTATGCACTCATATATAAGCATAATAATTCATCATTGAGAGAGAATAGTGTGAAGAGAGCTTGGCCGGTTTGTTAAAATCAAGTATCAATCACAATTAGTCCACCACAAATTCAAACAACATGGAAATAATTTAATAAATGTATGTTATGCTCTGATACCACCCAATGTGGCGCCCTTAATCCGCTAAATAATATTAAAGATATTAATATTTACATAATGAAAATTAGGATAAACTTTTCACGATTAAAAACAACCGTTGGAAGAAGAACACCATAAATAAAATTTTAATAATCACCCTGAATCTATATAAAAAGCTATCTCATATATAATGATATAAGAAGGTATGTTATTTAAGTAAATGTCTACTTATAACAATCATTCACATAACTACAAATCACATACTAGTGGAATATTTAAAATTAGTTCAAAGACAAATTTGAATTTTTAAGAATTGATTCCAAAAGGATCATATTAGTAACACTTACTTATTTTCCTAAATTTACATGACACTTCAAAGATTCTAGATTACATGATCATGCCTCATCATATTTATAATATACTTTTAGGTGCAACACTACCATATTATGTTTAATGAACAATCCAAAGTCATGTTAGTAGGTCACTAGGTCTATTATCAATAACATTATGTTTTAATTACACAACCTCATGTGAATATTTACATGAACCTAACTTCTAGTGTAGTAACCTCAATGCACATAAAAGTTAAGAACATCATTCTAATGCTTATATTTAGGAAAATTTCACATATTCATATCATTAACCTCTATCAATTAATTCCTAACATCAAAGTATCCCTATATGTCACTAGCCAAGATTAGTAATCCTTCCACAACCCATACATCACAACATTCATCCATTTTGTGAGAAAAATTCAGCATAGGACATTAATAATCCCAATCACAAATATCATTGGCAAGATTCTAATTTATTGCCATATACTATCAAATACCACTTTGTGATACAAAAAGATCACAACTCTGTCCCAATAGTCCTAATATATCAACAATGTCACAAGTATACCAAACCATCATCACCATCATAAGGCATTACGTAATTGTAAGTTTATACAAAACAAATGGCATTCACAAGAAATTTCAAAAAAATGTCAAAGTTGATAAAATTCAAAACATGCTGGCCAAGGCATCTAGGCGTCCCCCTTCTTCACACTATACCTCAACTTCTTCAAAATAAGCACCAACTCCATAACCATTCCCTACATCACAAAAACTATAAAGTAGACAACATGGAGAGTGAGCATACTTTCTCAATGATGAACAATTAAACAAAATGTGATAATATAATCATGTAAACACAACTAACATATTCTCTAATCAAGGATTTAACTCAATAATTAAAGACATAGTCCATAATGCTTATCAAATTCAATAACCATATCACATTATGGAATCCATTCATTAATTCAAATTCTCATCATATCTCACACCATATTCCATATTGATCTATATATATATATAGTCCAAGGTAACGCTAACAACAACAATACAATTGGTTAACGTCTATAAATTTCAAGTATTCTTCGGTACCTTAAGTTCATATGCCATGTCTCTATGGCTAATGCATTTGCTATGCCATCAAAATAACGTATATGCAAAGGATCCGATATTCAAGGAATTATTCATAAAACATATATACATAATTCATCAAGTGATCACATCCACGCTTAGTCATTTAAATATTTATCCCCCGTGAGAGGGTCCTTTTCATAATATCCCGGAAGATCTCAATTAATTTCCACATGTCAAGTGATTGCAACCATATATAATCGTTTAAATATTTATCCCCCACGTAAGGGTCCTTTTCACGAGATCGCGTAATACCTCTATCATTTTAACATGTCAAGTGATCATAACCACATGCAAGATGATATGCCATGCATGCCATTGGATGCAAGAATGCACATGCTAGCCTCAGCTTCACAAGAATATCTCACCCTCCCACTTAAGGGTACATTTTACACTTAATATTCAGTTGGTAGCATGTAACAAATCACAACACTCTCCAAGGTATGTAATTTATTACCAAGTCCTCTAAATCATTAATTCACCTAATTACAATATAATATAACAAAGGGGTGACATTCATAACAATCCACACATGGAAGTCAAGAGGCTTATCAACAAACATACACTATCATACATCATCATCATATTTGCCAAACCAGCATTCAATCAATCAACAAGAATCAATCTCTTTTAATTTCACAAATAAGAGGTAGAATATCCATTCAAGGTAAATATACAATTGCACACCAGCATAAGAATATATATTATCAACAAACATTGCATATGCATTTAGAAAATATACTCATCTCCAACCTCAAGAGAAGTATTCCACCAGATTAGATGATCCTTCCTCACTAGAATTGTCAAATCCTATATCAAATAAATATAGAACCAAATCAAACTAAAAATTAATTTGATGTTAACATTTTTCTCATCATATATACAACATCATACTAAGCTTATTAAAATTGTTATCTTTGTGATTCTAGAAGTTTGTTCCCTTTTCCAATATTTTTCAACAATTTAAAGGTCTAAAACCTTATCCACAATTTGTCCAAGGTTCAAGAATTATCTATTAAGTTTTATAAAGCTTCTAAGTAGTCTTGCATATTTTTATAACCACTTGTAGTATTTTTATTTTAGGAATTAATAAGCTTTCCATTCTTAAAATTCTACAATTTCCTTACTTCTAGCAATGAAAATATCCAACCTTCACTAAAAATACCAATTAAATTCCACCAATGTTGTTTCACCTTTAACACTAATTCTTCTACTTGTCTTAGCATATTCATGGCTTCCTACACCATGTTTTCTTTACTTGATAGATTCTAACTTCTTATTCTTTTAATCATAATTGTTTCAATCACTAACAAATACTACAACACTTCCAAAAATTCATTTCTAACTACTATCAATATTTTTAAAGTAATGGGTATACTTCTTAACCAAATAATTATATACCAACACCATAAATGTTAATCTTCCTCCAACCATATTTTCATAAGTACACTAACTAGACTAAGGTATTTATGGAGCCATTTGTGACATTTTGACACCACTTTCCTACTTCAAAAGTCATTTAATACTTACTAACAATTCCAATTTCAATATTAATAATGTCAAACCAATCCAACAACATTAATTTAAGTCCCATAATTATTTTAACACTATTTATGAAGCATTCAAGGCTTTTGGGTGCATTTTCCCCAATTTTTTAAGTAAGGGTTTCTTACTAGTTCTTCAATAATTTCTCTACCAACATCAACCAACAAAATTTATTAGCATTTATACCATTACTAAACTACCAAGCTAACAATATTCAATTTCCCAATAGCATTTCAAAGGGTTATCTATCCTCGGGTTTACTCTAAAGGTTTCTCCCAAAATCATATTAATAATAATAATAATAATACAAATAATAATAATCATAATATGAATAATGATAATATTGTTAATAACAATAATTACAAATATTTCCCCTCTATACCTCAACGTAACAGTGATAGCCAAAGGGAGAGGAACGAATGAATTTATTCATTGAAACTTTACCCTTGCTGTCAACAAAGTGGCATGAAGAAACAAGCCAACGCTATTGTGGAAGTCGAAATTGCCAAAGGAAATTGAAGAGTCCCAACAATTAGAAGAGAAGCCTTGGCAATTGTGTTATTGCCAATTGGAAAGAAAAAGAAATGAATGGTTCTAGAAGAATATGGCGGGAGAAATCAAGAAGCGTTTTTCAATCTTTTCTTATTTTATTATTATTACTATATAAATATATATTAAGTATCGCCTTGTCACTTTGCAAACAACTTGTGTAGCTTTTCACTATATATTATTTAAAGGTAAAGTAGCTTTTAATTATATATATATATTATTTAAAGATAATGTGCATATATTATATGTTTAAAGGTTACATGCATTGTTATATAATAGGAAAATTACTCTAGGAAAATTAGGGTTTATTACTCAAAAATTTCACTTAGCATACAATGGGGGCTATGAGGCCTTATTTATACAATAGGAAAGGGGCCTTGTGTGAGACCGACCTCAGATAATACGACGATTAATAAAATAAGGGTAAATTTTTTATGATTTAAAGGCGATTGAAGAATGAAGGAAAAACCGTGAAATAACATTTCAACAAGTAACCCCAGACCATTTTAAAAAACCTATCTCATATATGAAGATATGAGAAGGTGTGTAACTTAAATCAAGAATGCACCTTGGACATTCAACCACATGATGATCAACAAGGAATAGCAGAAGTATAAGTTACTTCAAGAAGTATAGAAGGGCATGAAAAAAGGTTCAAAGATACCCTAATTAATTGCTAAAAATATGGTAAATATGCATACATGTTGTTGTACAATCATGCCATGGCTCATCAATGCCCAAACATACATCAAAACTTATGAATTTTTGGAAAAACAGGGCCATGAATCGATTCAAGCAGCTTGGGAATCGATTCATGCGAGTTGGAAGCCATGAACAGTGAAAACAGAACCTCATGAATCGATTCAGGGCTTATATGAATCGATTCATGCCATTCCAGGGGCTCAAGAATCGATTCCCATGTCCTGTGAATTGATTCACATAATTCTGGAACACACCTAGGGCCAAACAGTAGCTCATGAATCAATTCCCACATACAGTGAATCGATTCATGACAACAATGATATAGAATTTGCCCCAAAAAGCTGTAAAATTCAACTTCTAACCGCCCTATCTTTTTCGTATCAAATCCAATGGCCACCAAATTTTAACACCAACTAAAATATACCATTTATGGCATGTAGCCACTAGCCGTACTCAAAAATTTCCAAAAATGAGAGACTTATGCATATAAATGCGTTTAGCCCGTTTTAAGGCATTTTTGCACAACTCAAGGTCAATTCTCAATGGAATCGGCCCATTCTAGTTTCTACAAGTTCTAAATCATGTATAGGCATTATCGAAACTATTTTATGGCATTTAAACACACTAAAACTCAATATAGCCCTATTGGTTCCTTAGTTATGCATAAATATCATATACACTACTTCAAAATCTAACAATTCATCCATCTATGGATTCCACATCAATCATGCATCAATATAACTTGGAAACCATTGTATCACAAGCATCCACATCCATTGTTAAGGTCACTACCAAAAATTAGCCTTCCAAAATATCTAAGGCCTAATTTTCACAAGTAACCCTCAAAATGAATACATATCACCATTCAACATTCAAGAAATAGAAGAGACATATACATATATCAAGTGTTTTTCAAAAGAATGTTGGCCAAGACTCATGGACCTTCCTTCCATATTTACCTCCAACATTGCTCAACCTCCAAAAAGAGTAGGATATCCATCATACCTACATCAAACTTTAAAAATGGTAACTAGGAGGTGAGTAACATATACCAAATGAATCAAAATCATACATTATGATGATACATATATACATATACATCATATACATTCCTCAAAGAGCATCATAATCTCCATTCACATATCAACCATTTCATTTCAACATAGCATATATTTCAATCATCACATACACAACATAGGTATCAAATTTATTGGTAATTTCATCAAATACCATCACACACTCAAGGTTAGTACCACAATCTCCTTCTCTTTACTTATCAATCATCCATCGTCACCATGGGCTACCAAACTCGGCATATCTCTAGCTATATGCAAATGCTCTTATGGCTAATACATATACAAAAGGAATTGTTATCAAATCACGGATCCGACTGTAGGAAACATCATATCAAATATGGGTCAAGCATAGGTATGCTACTATGCCCCTACTGCAGTAGTAAATGTGTACACTTATATCATTAATTGAATGCATAATATCACTCTTTTACTAGTACCAAACTACTAACGCCCATATGTAGCACTAGTCACCCTGTGACTTGCAGATTCACATCATGGCCTTACTTGTCATAAGTGCTACAGGCCCCTCCCAAATACATTGAGAGAGCAGTGCATCATAGGGACACCAAGGTCACTTGCTCATCACAGAGACGCCCACCCACTAGGCCTGCCATATAGGGTGCCTTGCCACCAAACTATAGGCAGCTTTATGATTCCAAGAATCACTAGGGAACAATATATAATTTTACAATGCACTAGGCCACCCTCCCATTAGGCTCGCCTATTGGAACCCCTAACATTCGACATAGGTAATCAATATCTATCAAATCACATATCATGGGATGCTCAACATCATTGCAATCAATTCAATCGTGTGCTTAAAGCCATTCACAACAAGTCTCATTAACATGAGTTAAATTTAGCATCATAATCATTATCCCAACAACATATGCCATATAACAACATTCATTCTAAATGCATTCCAATCACATAAGCATCAAATTGTTCATCCCAACCGAATTAGCATAACAAATTCATACACACACATCAATAATGGATGAAATCATGCATTTAGAAATGTCACCCCTCCTACCTCAAGAGAAGTAGAAATCAACGCGGTCCGAAGGTCCCGCCTCATCGATGAGGTTATTTCCTACATCACATAATATACCATACAATTATTTTCTATTCAAACCACCAAGATTCAAGTGCTCATATTAATTACTTGGTGTTTCTGCCACTTTAGATTTCCTACCTCTTTTATTTCATTTAATCCACCACAACCACCAAGGGCTTGGTGCACCAATTCACTTATTATGTGTTTAAGGACCTTACCCACCTAGGGGTTTCCATATTAATGGTTTCCAACTATCATTATTAACCATCTAACCTCATTAATGGCCATCCACCATCAATATTACCATCTCACCTCATTAAATACATTCTTCTAACATCAATAAACACTCATCTATTCATATTTCACATTTCCCCTAAATCATAATGTTGTAGGAAATTCTTCAATTTCCTAGCCTTGAATTGTTGGATCTTCTCCTCTTGCTTGCTTAGATTTAAGAGACTTCTAGTAAAGAAGATGAAACTCATGATTTTGGAGCTTAGAAAAAGGACCAAATCAAATTGCAATGGAAGCTTGAAGATGAAGAAAACTAGTGGAAGAAAATCCTAGATTTAGAGAAGTTTTGGACTAGAAATAGAAGAGATGAAAAGACTTGTGTAGAGAATATTGGTGTCGCCACTCTCTAAGAGGTAGAAAGATAAGGAAAAGTGTTGTCACCATTCTTGGGAGAAGGCCAAGGGATAAGACTAGAGAAAAGAGCCTAGTGCTTCTACTTTCTAGAGAGAATAGAGAGTTTCTCACTCTAAAAGTGTTTAATATTCAACTTATAAGAGATTAATAAAGGAGATGAGCTTATATACTCCTTGAGAAATTTGGACACCTAGAGCTAACCATGGGCCTTGGATTAATTCCTAAGGCCCAATCTAAAGCCTACTCAAAAATGGCCCAATACAAGCCCAAATACAAAAAGGACAAATCACAAGGCCAAAAGTGGCCTAAAACCAATGGCTATGCAAAGCCCAAACTAATTCCTAAAATAAAATCCTAATATACCTAGAAATGTAAAGAATGGAAAATATTTACAAAGTATGTGTGGCACAATGAAAAGGCCCAAAGGAGGCCTAACCATCAACACTAAGCCTATTACCCTTTTATAGAGTAAGAGAAAAGGGTAAGGGTCTTCAAGAGCTCCTCCTTGGGCTTGGGCCCACTCAAGATATCCATGGAAGAAGCTAAATGATTTTAGAGGTCTTCCCTTGCTCTCTTGGCCCTTGACCTAGTCATAGGACCCCTAAAAGCATCCAAGGCAACCTCCAAAGACTGCGTCGGGTCTATGGCTTCCTCCTAGGTGATGGCCATGTCATGCTCCCCCTCCTTAAAAGGATTTGTCCTCAAATCTGAGGCAACCTTATCCAGCTCATCTGCAACACAAGGGGTAAGATCATAGATATTAAAAGTAGTACTGGCCCATACTCACCAGGGAGGTCAAGTACATATGCATTATTATTAATTCTTCTAATGACCTAAAAAGGACCATCACCTCTAGGATTGAGATCAGACTTAAGGTTAGGAAAACATTCCTTCCTTAGGTGAAGCCATACCCAATCTCCAACATCTAAAATAATTTTTTTCTTCTTATTGACATATCTAGAATAGTGGTCATTTTTCTTTTGTATATGGTGTTTAACCTCCCCATGAAGTTTTCTAACAAAAGATGCCTTTGCCTCACCATCCATGTGAAGGATGTCATCAGAAACTTCTAGAGGTAAAAGATCTAAAGGAGTGAGGGGATTAAAACCATACACAATCTTAAAAGGACTATGCTTGATGGTGGCGTGAAGTACCCTATTATAAGTAAATTCCACATGTGGTAGACACTCATCCCAAGATTTGACATTCTTTTTTACAAGGACTCGTAGAAGAGTAGAAAGAGTCTTATTGATAACCTCAATTTGGCCATTAGTTTGTGGATAGAAGGTGGTAGAAAAAAGAAGTTTAGTTCCTAGCTTGGCCCAAAGGGTCATCTAGAAATGGCTAAGGAACTTGGTATCCCTATCATTAACAATAGTTCTAGGGATCCCATGCAATCGAACTATCTCTTTAAAGAATAATTTAGCAATATGACTTGCATCATCAACCTTATGGCAAGGGATGAAGTGAGAAATCTTACTAAATCTATCAACCACCACAAATATAGAGTCCATTCCCCGTTAGGTCTTAGGTAACCCAAGGACAAAGTCCATACTAATGTCTACCTAAGGGGAAGTAGGAATAGGCAAGGGAGTGTAAAGGCCATGAGGTGAAACCTTAGATTTGGCCTTTTTACATGCAAAGCACCTAGAGCAAAGTCTTTGCACATCACGTTTCATATAGGGCCAATAAAAATGATCACTAAAGGTAGATAAAGTCTTATCCCTCCCAAAGTGCCCTATGAGCCCTCCTTCATGGCTCTCATGAAGTAAAAGATCTCTAATGGACCCTTTAGGAATGCATAGCTTATTGGATTTAAAGAGAAAGCCATCTAACTTGTGGAATCCATTGGATACAAGAGAAGAATCATAAGAGTGGAGGGCATTAGAAAAGTCAAGGTTATTTGGATACAATTTTTTTATTTCACCAAGACCAAGAAGAGTGGCACCCAAAGAAGAAAGGAGGGTGTGCCTTCTAGATAAGGCATCAACTACCACATTAGCTTTACCACTATGGTGCTTGATAACATAAGGGAATTGTTCCAAATACTCAACCCACTTAGCATGCCTTTTGTTAAGCTTATGTTGGCTGTCACACCCTGATTTTCTGGACCCAAATCCTGATGTAATCAAGATAAATAATTAATAAAAATATGAGTAAATTTTTCGCGTTTAAAATAATTTCAAAACAACTCCACGATTACATCAAGACCCGAACCAGAGAAAACCAAAGAGTGAGATATGAGAATTTACAAACTAGATTGCTAATTAAATGGCCCATAAGTGTATACAAAATAATAGAGTTTACGACGGAAGAAGAATATGTATACATGGCACACGCCTAGTCCTATATATGAAGATATCAGAAAAGGCTCGACAAAGCATGCAAGCATACAACACTAGCCTATTAGGCTACAACTAATCTTACACATAAATCATAAACATGCATTGCCTAGAATATGTATATATATATATATGGTCATGCAACATACATCTCCAATATCCATATTCCATAATTGACTACATTTAATTCAATCTCAAATTCATATATCATCAACACTTATACATTCCCAAAATGGGCAGTATAAATCCCAATACCCCAAATATCAATACATCATTCAGATGCATCGTCATCTATACAATATTATCAAATCAATGATTATCAACTATCATCTTATACAATTCAATCATCATATCATAATTATCATTCGTTGCCGGCCAAAGCATTCTATTACAGCTATTTATTTTCTCCAAAGCTTTAGTTTAAAGACTCAATCTCATCCCATGACAACCCTGCATCACAATGCTAAAAATAGACAAAATGGGAGAGTGAGCTATAAATTTCAAATGATGAATATGAATACAATTGAGATTATGTGCATATGCATATTAACATCATGTATGCTTTGCTAAAATCATTAATAATCATCATAATTCATTCATCCTAACAATATACATATACCATATTAGCAATCAACTCATAGCAAAGCAACACATATACACATCATTTCTCATTGCCACAATGGGCCAACATCTTTGTCATCAACCATAGACAAACAAGCCCTTCATCATATTGGGCCATCATATACAATGTCATTATATTCAATATCTTTTTGTTGTATTCATATTTTACATGTTGTCTTTTAGGTATTCATTTACCCATCTCATCATCATCACATCTCAATCTCAACCATCATCATATATCATCATCATATCACAACACCTTTGGCATATCTCCATGCTATATGCAAATGCTCTTAGGCTAATGCATAGGCACAATGAAATTATCAACAACAAATACGGATCCATATGTGGGAATAAAAACCAAATGTGGGTTCAAGCATGATCACATAACCATGTCCCTACTGCAGTGGTATAATGTGTTGTTAGGAAATCCCTAAGCATGAGCAGCGGAAAAATAAAAGGGATTCCATAGGATTTGCAAGGTTCCGTGTTTCAAAGCACAAAAAATTTCGAAATTCATTTTAGGTTACCTCTTGAAGAACTCCGAAGCAGTCGTAGCCTCGTCCTTTAGGAGTCCACACGAGCACTCCCACCAGAATCGCAACACTTGCCAACTGCTAGTTTGACGGCGTGTAGCTCTTGCAACTTTTGCGAATTTGTGTCTCACTTGAGTGAACGGCCTATGAGCATCTTATGCTCTATTTATAGGCTTAGGTTTGACCTAATTTGTTCTCTCTAAAAGTGGGCTCCTTACTCATTCCAAATAAGTTAGGCCCAATAGCTTTATTTTAGTCCAACTAAAATAAGACAACATTTTCTGATGGGCTTACTCTATGTGTGTGACCCTATAGGTAAAATACCCGGTCATATTAATAATAAACTATTTTATTATTAATATAAAATAAGAGCAGCATCTAGCAATGCATCATTATGTCCGAATATTATCAACATAACCTATAAGTGATAATTATTTAATACGTTTATTCCTTTTGTCACGATATCCTAATTGGGCCCAAGGCATGGTCGCGTCATCCTTGTACGGCCCAATTTATTTTACTTGATACCGGAGTAGACTGGATCCGAATAAATATCTAATATTTATTCTTTCTAGCATGGCCATGCGTTTTCTTAGTCTTACTCCATCAAGTGGCCTATGGATATCACTCCTGTCACATAGGAGAGACAAATCCCATCTACATCACTCACATCCCTCTGCATAATTTATTCATTGCCTAATCACAACCTTTATAGTCCTCTTGTTATAGAAGACGTTTAATTGTATTAAAACAATAAACTCCTCATGTAGGAATCGTAGTGACTTCAGGTCGAAGGACTACATATACCATTATCACATTGAGAATCGTTTATGACAATCATGTAACGACCCATGCAACGTTCTCATGGTGGGTCTGTCCAGTACATCATTACTCTTAATGTGTACCCGTGTGAAGACTCGATATCATCTATATCTATGATCTGTGAGATCAGGTCATCAGTACACTCACACACTAGTCTCAGTGTATTTACATGTCCCCATGTAAATACTTGACTAGGGACATTTTAGGAATAATTTTTATATGACCTATTACTCCAAGGATAAATATGTTTTAAAACAATTTTAAACTGAAATATTTATTCTATTGATAAGTAGAAAAATGATACAAATGAAAAAGCATAAAAGCTCATAGTGCATACACCAACATGTGTACACATATCTCATAATGCATGCATAATCATCAATTTTACTGGTACCAAACCGCATCGCCCATTTTGCAACACTAGTCATTTTCACCATGACCGCGGTAAACAACATAATCAATAATATAAAGTATTACGGGCAAACCATGATTCATACCATGACAGCTGTGATCCATAGGACCACCGTGGACACCTGCTCCTCAAGAGCCACGCCCCACAAGGGTCAACCACATACAGCTCCCCATAGCTTAGCATGGGTAGCTTCGTGACTTACAAATCGAGTCACAAGGGAACAACAAGAATGGTCGTGCAATGAGCCACCCTCCCACTGGGCCAACCGGGGAAATCCCCTAATATTCCTTACCGGTAAAGTATAATATGCCATGAATTCAATGCAATACAAATCAAATGCATTCTCACACTATGCATCCTATCATGCCACTCATCAATCATTATCATCATCATCACCAACACCACCATACAATTCTTAGTGGATTTTATCATTGTTGGTTTTAGCCATTATTTCAAGTTTTAAGTGTGGCATTTCATTTCAACATATTTTATATCATACATGCAAGTTGATACTTGCAACAATCACAATGGCACTAATATCATCAATAACATTCATCAACATCACCACATGATTTCTTAGTGGATTTTCATCTCATTAATCATTACCATTATTTTACATTTTAGTATGGCATTCACAATAACTCATTAATACAATTAAAACCATACTTACAAGGTCACACTTGTATCAAACACAATGGTATTCAACAAATCATCAATAATAACAATCATGCATCATTACTCATTATCGACATCATCTCCAGTTCGTCGATTCATAGCAAACACATTATGAAATCATCCCCCATTAGTTTCATCATCATACACGGTGTGTTATAAAATCACATCATTTACTTTTCATCATCATTCATTATATCATATCATTAGTGGTGAACTTTCATGTCTTCATAACATGTCTTAGGAATATACACATTTACCAATACCCCAATTCAATACCAAACACCACCAAGACACACCATTATCATATACTCCTAATACAATCTCTTGTTTTTACATAATAAAAAAGGGTTTTGGGTAATGATAAGCTCATGACAAATTTCAACATTAAGACATGAGAAAAGTTCCTTTTAGTCTTAAAAATAGTGGGAAATGTCACAAATATCATCTATTTGACAAACATGAAAAGTTGGGTTCAAAACGCTTTTAAATTTGAGTTTTACAATATAGTGGATCCAGTGTTTTATGCCTAATAAGAGTTATAAAACTCCAATTGAGGTAAGACCAATTTTCACACCTCCATAACATTATTATCTACAACTTGCATGCAGAAGTTGGAGGCCAAAAATGCCATTAAGATACCCAAACAGGCCAAAAACAGCAAAGGAAAAGCAGCAGTTGGAAAAATATCCTATCAGTGGCCATAATAGGGTCATGAATCGATTCAGCCCTTGCATGAATCGATTCATGCGTCCTCAAAGTCACAAAATTGGCAAATAGAGGGTGGTGAATCGATTCACACCCTTCTTGAATTGATTCACATGAAGCTGAAATGGTATTTTTGCAAGTCAAAGAGGCCTGAATCAATTCATGCACATTATGAATCGATTCACACAAATTCCAGTGGCCTTTAAATCGATTCAAAGAGCCTTCTGAATTGATTCAAGAGTTCAAAAACCCCCTCTGCATTAGTTTTATAAATTTGACAGCAACCGAGGCTAAGAACATACAATCCCATGGAACCATCACTTAACAAGGCACATAATTATTCCATTCTAACATGAATCATTTATCAATGGACACATTCATTCTCATCAAGGGGCCACAAAACATTCATCATCATTTCATATATACATGACTCTGAAAATCCATAAATTGCCAAGCATATCATTTATCATATTATCAATCATTATTCAAAATAATCATAGCAAGGCAAGCATGAGTACAATTATATACATCAACCATCAATTATTCACTCATGGAATTGAAATGTAAACTCCTCTCCTACCTCGAGAGAAGAATCACAACTTGAGTGCTCTGACCATCCCACACCATCATCCAGAACACAATCTTCATAACACACATATATATGCACTCATTCAATTATAAGCCATCACAAGGCTTTCATCATAATTCTAAATAATGATTTACACATCGTAAGGCTTATGAAGAAGTCCTAAACTTTTCAAAACACCAACTATACCATTGTGTTTGGTTTCGAAAATTCCTTTCCCAAAACCAAGACCTTCCAAGTTTCAAAGGTCTAACTAAAACCCAACAACAACAACACTATGTCCCTTATCCATAATGCATTCCAATATCTTATAAATCATCCAATTTCAATATAAGGCTTTAGGTTCCTTCTAAACCATAATCAATCAACAAACTTATATGGCACACATCATGGCCTAAGGCCTCATCAAAACACCATCTCATTTCATTAATCTATCATAACCATCATAGGTTCCATCATCAATGGCCATCTATCATTATTCTTGTCACCTATCCTCATGACTAACAATATCTAACTACAAACATCATATAGCCATCCTCAAACTCAATTCCTCTAATCATCATATATGCTCATATACATATATCTCTAAACCTCAAGATTGGAACTCCATCAAAATCCAATAACTTCAATAATCATACCAATCATTCTAATCATCTTTTCTAAACCCAACAGTCATTCTCATGACCAATGAATCATTAATTTCATCATCTTTTCCAAAAGCCTGAATTTATCAATTCTTAAGGGTTTTTCACAAAACTACCAATCATAAATCTCAACAATTCTTATACATCATCACAAACATAACATTATTATCAAAGTGTCAATCAATTGTAAACAACACACAATGGTCCCAATGGTCATCTAACCTATGGTTTGGGTTTCACATGTATATATCATCATTCATAATACATTGAGCTTAACTCAAAATTTCATCAACATCAATAATTAATCCCAATCCTCTAGAAATTCATTTTTCTCATATATAATCATTCTAAAGGCACTAAAATCATTAACATCACTAATTTGGCCAACACCCTCAAAACATCAACACTTAGGGTTTTCTCTAAAATTTCCCAACAATAATCAACTTCCACCAATTTTCTTAAATCTATATGAATACCATAACCTTCCTCATCATATAGCATCAAGCCATATTCAAGAATCATATTTCTATAATCAAAATTTACATCTCAAGACATTCAAACCTAGGGTTTCCATTCCCATCAATAACCATAATTTCTAACATTACCATTTCAAGCTCAACATCACAAAACCTTAAATGGAACAACAAGGAGGCAAGAACTCTTACCTCAAATCCATGCCAATACCAAAATGAAAATGGGAAGAAGGGAGAAGGAGATGACCCAAGCAAAGCTCCCATGTCCAATATAAGCTTCATAAATCCATGCTTGGATTAATTTTGGCAATGAATGAAAGGAGAAGAAGGTGCACGGTTTTTGCCATGGAGGGAAGGAGAAGGAGAAGAAAATGAGGAGTGAATGGAGGGAGAAGGAGAGCTGATAAGTGATCATTATACATTGATTTAATACTTCAATTAAACTCATTTTGGAAAATTTAACTAGATTAGTAATTAATTAAGCATAATTTCTGTTGTAAATAACACATTGTGTAAAAAAACTTGATTTTTCAAAATCTATGAAGAAAGGTGCCAAAAGTCCTGAAGAAACTAAGAAACACCAGCATAAAACAAGAGGGACACTTGAAAATGACATGTTCCACGCTTGAGCGTGAACTAAAGGAAGCAAAATGAATCAGGACCCTTCCACGCTCAAGCATGGGAAAGGGCCGCTTGAGCGTGAGCCCGAGCTCGTTTAAGCGTGGCTTGAGTGTGGAGTGGACGTGTTGCAACTAAAAGGCACGCTCAAGCGTGACAAAGTTTAGCTTGAGCGAGGATAAATCAGCATCAGGACCTTCCTTACGCTTGAGCGGGAGAAGGAGACGCTCAAGCGTGAGCCCGAGCTCACTTGAGCGTGGCTGAGCGTGGTTTAAGCGCAGCATCAATAAGGATTCCATGCTTGAGCACAAAAGTCCCATGCTTGAGAAAGAATAATGACAAGCAAAGCCTAAACCCGAGCTCACTTGAGCGTAGCTGAGTAGGGCTTAAGCGTGACAGAAACAGGACTATCAGGCCCCTCACGCTTGAGCATGACCATTAAGCTCAAGCATGACTCATGTAGCATGGGATTTTCAATTTTATATTAACCAATAGTGCAATGCCAACTCACCCACCTTGGTGTGTTTGTGCATGTCTTTGAACGATTCTTCATGGGCTCTACGCAAGTGGGGAAAGAAAAGCTGAAACATGATCTCTATAAAGCAAGCAGAGAACGGGGAGTGGAATGATCAGCTGGATTATCTCATTCATATCATCAAAAACATCTCCTGTATCCCACCATTCATTTTGTAATCATTTCCAAATTTTCTTAAGTGAAAATGCATAGTATGAGTAACTAATTTTCCTGATTGGGATTGGTTGTAATCAATTCAAACCTGAAGTAATGCTGTTGTAAGTTTTTATGTATGTTAATAAGATTTAATACTTTCTGTATTTCATTCTGCCATTAATGCCTGAAGATACTTGATCACTATTTTCTTGTTTTAAGTTTTCTTAAGTATACTGGGAAGTAACTTTTGAGAGTAGATCTGAATGAGATACTCGTTGTGAGTAGCTGACCAAGGATGGCATCTAACGTAATGAACGTCAAAATAATCGATCGGTAATGCTGGAATGGTTTCAAATTGACTGAGGGATCAGTAGTTTGAAATCATTCTTATGAATTTTGTAGTCGAGGGATCGATACAAATGACTTTGATTATGACGTAGAAATTATTATTTCAATTTACATACATGCAAATTTATTTAGCTTACGAAAGGTGCGATGCGATGAAACCAATCCCAGTTTTCCAAATCTGATTTTTACCCAAACACTTTACTATCATTATTTTCATTCAACACTTGCTGTTTCTTTTGTATTCAATCTTTTGTACAACAAAATCAAACCAAACCTTTTGTCAAAATCAATTCAAGAACTAAGATCTTTAAACCAACACCTCCTCAGTGGAACGACATCTATACTATACTACAATCACTGTGTTTAAACTTGGCACAAACATTCCTTTGAGGTCATATTATACAAGCTTGATTCTCGTTCCTTGAACACTTCATTTCTTTGTATGATTTATAAAAATACCATACCAAGTTTTGGCGCCGCAGCCGGGGAGGTGATTTAAGTTTGAATACTTTAGCATTGAATTGATAAGACTCTGTAAATAAATTTCAATGAGTAAACACCCCAGTTAGTCCCTGACCCCAACAAAGTCGGACACTTAGGTCCTCCAGTTAATAAGTGAGTCCCGTTAGTCCTCCACGTCTGTCAACATTGGACAAATAGATCCCTGCCGTTAATGAAGTGTTAACGTCCGTGAGTTTCAGCTGACGTGGATCATTAAATTCCAACAGGGATGCTACGTCAGAGCCGGCAGGGATCTATTTGACCGACGTTGACGTGGAGGACTAACGGGACTCACTTATTAACTGGAGGATCTAAGTGTCCGACTCTGCTAGGGTCAGGGACTAATACGACGCATAACACCACATCTAATACGATGCCGTTTTGGACAAACCCTATCTATGTTCTTCTAGTCCCCCCCCCAATTTAGTGAGATCTTGTTTGGTTCCAAAATACAGTATTCGGGGTTCTTAAAATATTTGAAATTTTGTAGATATGAATCCATAATTGTAACTGTTTCATTTTGAATATTATAGGATATGCATATGGATATTTATTTTTGATTAAATTCTCTTTTAATCCAAAAAAACAAAGAATATAGCAAAGCAGGATAAAAAAAATTAAAACAATGAGTAAACACCCCAGTTAGTCCCTGACCCCAGCAGAGTTGGACACTTAGGTCCTCAAGTTAATAAGTGAGTCCCGTTAGTCCTTTGTCATCGTCGGACAAATAGATCCCTGTCGACTCTGACGTGGCATCCCTGTTGGAATTTAATGATCCACGTCAGCTGAAACTCACGGACGTTAACACTTCATTAACGGCAGGGATCTATTTGTCCGACGTTGACGGACGTGGAGGACTAACGGGACTCACTTATTAACTGGAGGATCTAAGTGTCCGACTCTGCTAGGGTCAGGGACTAATACGACGCATAACACCACATCTAATACGACGCCATTTTGGACAAACCCTATCTATGTTCTTCTAGTCCCCCCCAATTTAGTGAGATCTTGTTTGGTTCCAAAATACAGTATTCGGGGTTCTTAAAATATTTGAAATTTTGTAGATATGAATCCATAATTGCAACTGTTTCATTTTGAATATTATAGGATATGCATATGGATATTTATTTTTGATTAAATTCTCTTTTAATCCAAAAAAACAAAGAATATAGCAAAGCAGGATAAAAAAAATTAAAACAATGAGTAAACACCCCAGTTAGTCCCTGACCCCAGCAGAGTTGGACACTTAGGTCCTCAAGTTAATAAGTGAGTCCTGTTAGTCCTTTGTCATCGTCGGACAAATAGATCCCTGTCGACTCTGACGTGGCATCCCTGTTGGAATTTAAAGATCCACGTCAGCTGAAACTCACGGACGTTAACACTTCATTAACGGCAGGGATCTATTTGTCCGACGTTGACGGACGTGGAGGACTAACGGGACTCACTTATTAACTGGAGGACCTAAGTGTCCGACTCTGTTGGCGTCAGGGATTAACTGGGGTGTTTACTCAAATTTCATTTGTTTGTATTTTTCATTTTTTGTGTGGTAACATTGCTAGAGTGAGTGCTTGATTTATGATCTTGAGAGGACAGGGACCAAAAGAACAACTCGCATTTGATCCAGAGATTGATAGGCTCCTCAAGAAGATCAAGAAAGCCAAGCAAAAGTAGAACTTCCACACAGGAAAAACTTCCTCTGACAGAATGGCGGATGTCAATAGCAACAATCAAAATCCACCAAGGAGAACACTGGGAGATTACACTTTACAACAAGGATCCAGACATTACTCAAGCATTGTTATTCCAAACACAATAAGGGCTATAGAAATGAAACCTACTTTTCTTAGTTTAATTAGTTCCCACCAATTCCATGGAATGACAAGTGAAGATCCATACACTCACTTGGCAACTTTCTATGAATTTGTTGGAACCATGGGCTTTGAACAGGAAATAATTAAAGTCGCATATCTAAGACTATTTCCTTTTTCTTTAGCAGGTAAAGCAAAGGAATGGCTCCAATCTCACCTAAATCAAAGCTTGAACAGTTGGGACACTGTGGAAGAAAAATTCTTACACAGATTCTTCCCACCATCCAGATTTATCAAAGCCAAATTAGACATAACAGCATTCAAACAAGGGCAAGATGAACCCTTCTGTGAAGCATGTGAACGTTTCAAATCTCTATTGAGAAAATGTCCAATCATGGCTTAGAAGATATTGCCCAACTGAATATCTTCTATAGTGGACTGAAAGCAGACACCAAAATGATACTGGATGCAGCAGCTGGAGGCACTATGATGATGGTGGATGCAGAACAAGCTACAAGAATCATTAAAGCATTATCATCCACAGATTACCAAGCCCAGCATGATAGAACACAAGTCCAGAAGAAGGGAATATTGGAACTGAATACAACAGATGCCATTTTAGCTCAAAATAAAATTTTGACTCAGCAAATTGATGCTCTAACACAGCAAATGGAAAAACTCTCACAACAATTACATGCAGTACAAACCTCTACAAACAATCAACAATCACAATTGAACTGTGACTTTTGTGGAGGGGAACATCAGAATGGACACTATCAAGGAAAGCAAGGAAACCAATCCATCCTTTATATGAATAGTCAAGGTAAGCAGGGTAACTTCAATAACAACGCTTATTCTAACAATTTTTTACAGGGATGGAGAAATAATCAAAATGGTGGATGGAAGCAAGAGGCAAGCACTTCCAACAAACAACAACCTTATCAACAAGGTCCTTCCTTGACAGAAAGAACATCAAAACTAGAGGACACTCTAGAAAAATTCATGCAAGTTTCAATCACCAATCAGAAAAACACTGATGCTTCAATAAGAAATCTGGAGACTCAAGTGGGGCAATTGGCTCGTCAAATTGCAGGACATCATAACTCTCAATTTGGAGCTAATACCTACCCAAATCCAAAGGAGCAATGCAAAGAAATCACAACAAAAAGTGGAAAGGTCATTGGACAACAAGAAGAAAAGAGCAAAAAGGTAGAAGAGAAGAATTGTGAAAAAACAAAAGAGGAAGTCAGTGAAGAGAAAAACAAAAAGAATGATGATGTACATATGAAGAAGGATGAAACTGAAAAAGAAAGAAATAAAAGAAGGGAAGAAGAAGGTAGACGACCCAGCACCAGAACTGAAAAGTTTGCCATATCCAAAGAACCCTTCAAAGATAGATAAGGAGAGGTAATTTGTAAGATTCATGGACATCTTCAAAAGGTTGCAAATAAACATACCTTTTGTGGAAGCCATGGAGCAAATGCCAACGTACACAAGATTCATGAAGGAGCTGTTAACAAAGAAGAAAAGATTTTCTGAAGAAACAGTGGAACTCGCAGCAGGATGCAGTGCCATTATTCAAAAAGCATTGCCTCAGAAAACAAAAGACCCAGGGAGTTTCACAATTCTAGTAACTATTGGTACTTTACCAGTAGGAAAAGCACTCTTAGACTTGGGAGCTAGCATTAACTTAATGCCTCTCTCAATGGTAAAAAGAATCAGAGATCTTGAAGTGAAACCAACACGAATGACCCTTCAACTCACTGATCGATCTATGAAGTTTCCATACGGCATAGCAGAGGATGTGCTGGTACGAGTTGACAAATTCGTGTTCCCTGTACATTTTTTCATTATGGACGTTGAAGAAGATACAGAGGTACCTCTCATTTTGGGGAGGCCCTTCATGAAAACTGCAAAGGTGATTATTGATGTGGACGATGGGAAGCTAAAGGTGAGAGTGCAAGATGAGGAAGTAGATTTCAATATGTTTGAAGCAATAAAGTACCCAACAGAGAAGCAGCAGTGCTTCAGAATCGACATTGAAGAAATAACCATTAGAGAATAATCCAATGAATTGCTCAACAAAGATCCACTGGTCAAGTTAATGGCAGACACTGAACCAAGTGGAAAAATAATAGAAGAAAATTTGAAGAGCTTGGAGGAGGATAAGCATGACATCCAGAAAACAATTCATTATGAGAAGCTGCCAGAAAAAGCAAAAGAAGTCGTAGCATCCAAAGTGGAGCTAAAGGTGTTGTCCTCACACTTGAAATACGTTTTTCTTGACAAGGATGGACAAAAACCTGTTATTATTAATAGGCAATTGTCAGAATCAGAAGAAAAACAATTAATTCAAGTATTAAAAAAGCACTCAACAGCAATTGGTTGGAAACTAGAAGACTTGAAAGGAATAAGCCCAGCCTACTGTATGAACCACATATACATGGAATAAGAATTCAAACCAATTGTGCAGCCGCAAAGACATTTGAATCCAACCATGAAGGAAGTAGTAAAAGGGGAGGTAATTAAGTTACTTGAAGCCGGTATAATTTATCCAATCTCTGATAGTTCTTGGGTAAGTCCTGTGCAGGATGTTCCAAAGAAGGGAAGAGTAACCGTCATACAAAATGACAAGAATGAATTAATTCCCATAAGGACAGTCACTGGATGGAGAATGTGCATTGAGTATAGAAAGTTAAACACAGTAACTAGGAAAGATCATTTCCCTCTACCCTTTATGGACCAAATACTGGAAAGGCTTGCAGGACAAGCATACTATTGCTTTCTGGATAGATACTCAGGATATAACCAAATAGTTATTGCACCAGAAGATCAAGAGAAAACAGTATTCACATGTCCCTTTGGGGTGTTTGCATACAGAAAAATACCCTTTGGGTTATGTAATGCCCCTACAACATTTCAAAGATTCATGTTAGCTATTTTCTCAGATTTAGTGGAAAAATGCATTGAAGTCTTCATGGATGACTTTTCGGTTTTTGGACCGTCATTTAATCAATGCTTAGAAAACTTGAGTATAGTATTGGAAAGATGTGTGAAAACCAATTTAGTTTTAAATTGGGAAAAGTGTCACTTTATGGTTACTGAAGGAATTGTGCGGGGACATCAAATCTTCAAAAGAGGCATTGAAGTGGACAAAGCCAAAGTGGAAGTAATTGAGAAGCTGTCACCACCAGGGAATGTGAAAAGAGTGAGAAGCTTCTTGGGCCATGCAGGATTTTATCGAAGGTTCATCAAGGACTTCTCCAAAATCGCAAATCCTTTGAGTAATCTCTTGAACAAAGACACTCCCTTTATTTTTGATGATTCTTGTTTGCATGCATTTAAAACTTTAAAACATAAATTAATTTGTGCACCTGTGATAGTTGCTCCTGATTGGGAGTTAGATTTTGAAATAATGTGTGATGCCAGTGATTATGCCATTGGGGCCGTATTAGGACAATGGAAGGGAAATGTTTTTCATGTTATACACTATGCGAGCAAAGTTTTGAACCCTGCCCAAACAAATTATGCAACAACAGAAAAAGAGTTGTTAACAATAGTGTATGGCCTGGAAAAATTTAGACCTTATCTGACTGGGTCCCAAGTCACTATTTTGACTGACCATGCTGCTATTAAATATCTGCTGAATAAACCTGACTCTAAGCCCAGGCTAATTAGATGGATCTTGCTAATACGAGAATTCAATCTAATTATCAAAGATAAAAAGGGCAGTGAAAATTTTATTGCAGATCATTTGTCTCGCCTTGTTAACAAGGAAGTCACACTACTGCAACCGGAAGTGAATGAAGAATTCCCTGATGAGAAGCTACTGATGATAAAGGAAAGGCCATGGTTTGCAGACATGACAAACTTTAAAGCTGTAGGGGTGTTGCCTGAGGATCTTTCATGGCAACAAAAGAAAACGTTTCTGAAGGATGCAAAACATTTCATATGGGATGATCCATACCTGTTTAAACTTGGATTAGACCATATTTTAAGGAGATGTGTGTCCCAAGAGGAAGCTAACAACATCTTATGGCACTGTCACAGCTCCCCATATGGAGGACACTTCAATGGGGAGAGGACTGCAGCTAAGTTCCTCTAATCAGGTTTTTATTGGCCATCATTGTTTAACGATGCTAATGTTTTTGTGCAGCATTGTGATGTATGTCAGAAAACAGGTAGCATATCAAAAAGGAACAAAATGCCACTAACTGCCATTCTTGAAATAGAAGTCTTCGATTGCTGGGGTATAGACTTTGTTGGACCTCTACCTACTTCATTTTCTAATGAGTACATTGTTGTGGCAGTGGACTATGTATCAAAGTGGGTTGAAGCCTTGGCCTGTGTTAAAGCTGATGCCAAAACCGTTATCAAATTTCTCAAGAAATACATTTTTAACAAGTTTGGCACTCCAAGGGTACTGATAAGCGACAGAGGTTCTCATTTCTGCAACACTCAACTTCAAAAGTGTCTGGAACACTATGGAGTAAAGCATAAGGTAACCTCTCCAAACCACCCTCAAGCCAATGGCCAAGTGGAAGTATCCAATAGAGAGATCAATAGGATACTAGAAAAGACAATCGACCACAACAGAAGGATTGGTCCTTAAAGCTGGATGATGCTTTATGGGCATACAGAACAGCCTATAAAGCACCAACTGGATTTTCACCTTACCAGTTGGTGTATTGAAAGAATTGCCATCTTCTAGTATAGCTTGAACACAAGGCATTCTGGGCAATGAAAATTCTCAATTATGACCTAAAGGCATCAGCTCAAGAAAGAAAAATTCAGATGCACAAGTTAGAAGAATGAAGGATGGATGCCTATGAATTATCAAGGATTTATAAGGAGAAAATGAAGGCTTACCATGACAGACACATTATGAAAAAAAGTTTTTACCCAGGATAATCTGTGCTTCTTTTTAATTCAAGGATAAAATTGTTTCCAGGAAAACTAAAATCCAAATGGTCAGGACCATTCATTGTGAAGGAAGTAAGATCTTACGGGGCCATTGAATTACAAGACCCTAAATCTGAAAGAACCTGGGTTGTAAACGGTCAAAGACTCAAGCCTTATTTAGGAGGAGAGGTGGAGAAGGTCACCACCATCATTCAACTGACAGATCCATGATCAAACAAATCAGGCGTTAAGCTAATGATGATAAACAAGCGCTCTTGGGAGGCAACCCAACCTTTTATGTTCTCTGTTAATCGTGTTAGTTTCAATTTAAGCAATTTTTATGTTATGTTTAAAAGTCTCTCTTATTTTTCAAGAACTCTCATCACCATCACCATCCATTATCCAATGACCAAAGAGCAAATGGTCAAAAGGAAAACAAGTGCCTTCAATCCACTCAAATGAGCTCAAGCTCAAAGCAAGACTAGAAATCAAAGTGTCGGGTTTGTACAAGCTTAATCGTGACAATTCACGCTCAAGCATGGGCATTCTATTTGAAGTCACGCTCAAGTGTGATCTTCCCAGCTTAAGCGTGAATTATTAAAAGCATCAGGGGTCATTCCACAAGTAATCATGCTCAAGCGTGACAGATACACGCTTAAGCAAAAAACAATTTGATTCTGACTTAAATTCACTTAGGCGAATAACTACGCGCTTAAGCGAGGGATTATAAATTGTATCAGGTCCAAAAATCCTTCACGCACGCTTGAGCGAGTGTTGAGAGCGCTTAAGCGCCTGTTTTAAAATTCACTCACGCTTAAGCGTGATTTAGCCCAACTAAAGCACAAGTTTCATTTTCTAAGGGAAATCCCACAAAACTGACCACGCTCAAGCGCCATTATCCCACGCTCAAGCGTGAAAAGTTTCCTCTGACAAACGCTCAAGTGCACTTGGATTAACCATTGCTGAACGATCACGCTTAAGCGTGATATACCCACGCTCGGGCGAGAGGTTTGAAAATTTCCCCTGATGCTAATAAATGGAGCGTTGTGTAACCCCTACTCATGTAACCGCCCATTATCGCCCCTGTCTTTCAAAGTTTTGTAACTAACAAATTCCATTTTCATTACTTGTCCCATTCTCTCTTAATTTAAATATAGCATTTTCACTGCATGCTACTCACAATTCACTTCAAGGTCACTGCAATTTTTGTTCTCTGCTTCCATTTTTGATTCTTCCAAGTAACCACTGAACTCTCCTCTTTTAATTTTTATCACGTTATTACCTTGGCAGGAAGCATCAATAACCTCTTTTAGGAATGCATGAGAAACTTCAAGATTTCTTTATACTCATTCCTAATGTGTTACCATCATAATGTAAAAGGCTTCATAGTTGACTTCTCTTTTTTTAGGTATTTAAAGGGAGGATTGATGCTATTATTCTTAACATCTTTGTAGTGCATGTTGACTGTTTGTGAAAAATCCTAAAAGAAGTTAATTTGCATACTAATCATCATACATAATAATCAATGACATTTATATGGCCTACAATCTTGACACAGACACTGCACATATGGTCTTTTGCCATCCTCATTATATCCTCAATTGAAGTTATGCTCTTTTGCAGAATGGCCAGGACCAAGCAAGTTACACCAAGTTCTCCTGTAACCAATCCCCACCAAGAAGTTCGAGAAGAAATAAGGGAAAGAGGCCAAGGAATGAAGACCAAGATAACGCCCCAAAATTTAGAAACAAAGACAAGAGTAGGTGCTATGAAGATATTTCCAATTGGATATTTATCCCGGAAAGAAAGGTAGATTTGGCTTTAGGGGAATGTGATGCGTTTTTACAGGTTATGAGAAGAAGAAACTGGCTCAAGATCTACTATCCAAGGGAGAAGTATGACCTAAAGATAGTCAGAGAATTTTATGCTAATGCTTGGCCCAAGGAGGAAGAAGATGACCAAAGAACATGGGTAAGAGGTCATTGGCTCTCATATGGCAGGGATGAGATTAATTTCTACCTCGGAAGCATCATGGAGCTAGGAGAAGGAGAAATCTGTGAATACGCTGCTATGCTTGCAAGAAACCAATTCATTGCCACCAATGATCTTGAGGAGGCCATATGCATTTTAAGTCATCACTTTAGATGGGCCAAGGAGAAAACCCACTACGCATTTTAAGGAAAGACATGACCACCATCTCTCAAGTATGGACTTCTTTCATGCTTGCCAATATTGCACCTAATGCGCATGTTTCTGATCTCATTTTTAGTAGGTGTTATTTACTATATTGCATTTTGCAAAATGACATATCCATTGATCTAGCCCAAATAATTTTGGATGAAATTCATAAGTTTGTGAAGGCTGATCAGAAATACTCCCAAGCAGGGCAAAAGGTAAAAGGGAGTCTAGGCTTTCCTGCATTTATCACTGATTTTTGTGCAGCTCATGGGATTGAGGTACAAGACCTCAAACCTATCAAGCCTTCCATAGACAAATGCTTCATTGACCAGTATTGCAGTACCCAAAAGTCAATTGCACAAGAAGCACCGCCCCCACCTGCCTCAGATACACAGCAAGCACCACCAACAGGATTAGAACTCCCTCCTCCAACCCTCAGCTCAGAAACATTGATGCTCGTACAGGGAATGCACCAGATTCAGATCCAGAACAGCCATATCTTATTACAGCAAAATTCCAATCATAGAGGTTTGCTGCATATACATCATGGTTTATATCATAGTATTCCTGCAAGACAACCCAACCTTTGGATGGACCCAGTCCAATTTGGAGCCCTCCTTGCTTGGCCTGGGGACAGGCCTCCTTCTGTGGGAGGGGGTGAGACTTCACAAGCTAGGCCAGGACCTTCTTTACAGGGACCTCCAGAAAGGGAACAGGAGATAGAAGATGACTCTTTTAAGGATGAGTGATGAGTTTCGGTTTAAGTCTTAAACTGCTTTAGTTCCACATTGTTTTAGTCTTTAATTGCTTTAGTCTACTCTTGAGTTTTTTTTTAGTCTGATATTACTGCAGCATACTTTGAAAATTTTTACATTTTTCATGCTTTTGTGTCATGATTGTTTTGATGCAAAGTTACATGCTTGAAACTAAAACAGTTTTGAAAAACCCAACCAGGATTTAAACTTTTTAATCAAGAAAAGATTCTGAGTTAGCAAGTATTTTGAGGCAGTAACATTGGTTTTTGAGAAGGCAAATTAATTTATTTAAGACCATGAAAATGAAGGAAGTAAACCATTAAAATTTGTTGCATGCTTGAACCTTTTTAGAATATAGAAGTATACCCCATAACCCGGTGAGAAGGGAGAAATTTAAACACTAAGAGTCTCATTAGAGTTGCTAAAGTTTGCATTGCCTAATTTTCTAATAAACATTTTTAATAAAAAATTAAGCAAGGAAAGGATAAAGACAATTTTGAAAATAAAATAACCCAGAGCCAAAAAGCTACCCTAAAAAATATGCCCTATTCTTTGGTAGCCCACTTTTGAGCCAATTTTTTTTATATAAAAACGCCCTAACCCAAGCATGAGAAATAAAAACGCCCTTATCAGCATGCTTAAAGTTGATCAGAGCATAAAACATTTTTCTAAAAGAGTCATGAAAGAAACAGAGGCAGAAAATGAGAATGCTAAAAATAGTAAGTTCTCCAGAGATTCAAATAAGAAATAGAGAACTAGAGAAAGAGAAAAAATTCTATAGCTCAAAAACGAAGAAACCTCATAAAACTTTGAAAAGTCTCATAACTTATGCTATTCCTTATGCATGCATTTTGAACTCAAGAAAAACCAAGAATTCTTGTTTAGCCCAGCCTCATTACAACCCTTAAAAGACCTTTTGATCCTTACTACTCTTATGATTTGAGTTTGATTGGAAATGATTGGCAATGTTAATTAGGCAGTTCTCATGATGAATGTGTGACATAGACACCCGGTGAGAAATAATGAGAGTTCCTTATTCTTAACTGGTTACTTGCATTGTGAAAAATTGAATGGTGCATTGCATTTCAAAGGATTGGTATTGAGGATGTATTTACCGTAAGAAAAACTGAGGATATTGCCTTCAAAAATTTTGTCTGCAACTGAATCTGATCTTATTAAATGCTTGATTTCCTTTCCAAACTTCTTTTACTTGTGGACAAGCAAAAATCTAGGTTGGGGAGAATTTGATAAGTGATTATTATACATTGATTTAATACTTGAGCAAGAATAAGGATTATTATACATTGATTTAATACCTGAGCGTGGTTTAAGCGCAGCATCAATAAGGATTCCACGCTTGAGCACAAGAGTCCCACGCTTGAGCAAGAATAATGACAAGCAAAGCCTAAACCCGAGCTCGCTTGAGCGTAGCTGAGCAGGGCTTAAGCGTGACAGAAACAGGACTATCAGGCCCCTCACGCTTGAGCGTGACCATTAAGCTTAAGCGTGACTCATGCAGCATGGGATTTTCAATTTTATATTAACCAATGGTGCGATGCCAACTCACCCACCTTGGTGTGTTTCTGCATGTCTTTGAATGATTCTTCATGGGCTCTACACAAGTGGGGAAAGAAAAGCTGAAACATGATCTCTATAAATCAATTAGAGAACGGGGAGTGGAATCATCAGCTGGATTATCTCATCCATATCATGAAACATATCTCCTGTATCCCACCATTCATTCTGTATTCATTTCCAAATTTTCTTAAGTGAAAATGCATAGCATGAGTAACTAATTTTCCTGATTGGGATTGGTTGTAATCAATTCAAACCTGAAGTAATGCTGCTGTAAGTTTTTATGTATGTTAATGAGATTTAATACTTTCTGTATTTCATTCTGCCATTAATGCCTGAAGATACTTGATCACTATTTTCTTGTTTTAAGTTTTGTTAAGTATACTGGGAAGTAACTTTTGAGAGTAGATCTGAATGAAATACTCATTGTGAGTAGCTGACCAGGGATGGCATCTAACGCAATGAACGTCAAAACAATCGATCGGTAAAGCTAGAATGGTTTCAAAGTGACTGAGGGATTAGCGGTCTGAAATCATTCTTATGAATTTTGTAGTTGAGGGATCGATATAAATGACTTTGATTGTGGCGTAGAAATTATTATTTCAATTTACATACATGCAAATTTATTTAGCTTACGAAAGGTGCGATGCGATGAAACCAATCCCAGTTTTCCAAATCTGATTTTTACCCAAACACTTTACTGTCATTATTTTCATTCAACACTTGCTGTTTCTTTTGTATTCAATCTTTTGTATAACAAAATCAAACCAAACCTTTTGTCAAAATCAATTCAAGAACTAAGATCTTCAAACCAACACCTCCTCAATGGAACGACATCTATACTATATTACAATCACTGTGTTTAAACTTGGCACAAACATTCCATTGAGTTCATATTATACAAGCTTGATTCTCTTTCCTTGAACACTTCATTTCTTTGTATGATTTATAAAAATACCATACCAAGAGCACACAGTGATAAAGGAAAAAGAGAAAAGAATTTTGTAAAAATTAGACATTGTCCAATGGATAAAAGGGTGCCTCTAGTTACTTTTTCCAATGGTCCAAAAATCCTATTACTCAATGGATGGAAGAGAGTAAAATAGAGTGGGAAAGTGGACGGTGGAAAAAGAGAGGGAAAATGGGATTTCATATTTTCTTTTAATTCCATTTAGCTCGTATTTTCTCTATTTAATATCATATGTCATGTTCAATTAATTATTTCCTCAATACCAAAAATTATTTTAACTACACCACCATAACCACAATAATTTTCTAAGTATTCTAGACCCATCAAATATCCAATTTTACCAAGTGGGTCCCACACCATCTGTTAAATCATCCGGTTTCGGTAAATCTTAATTTACTGATAATTCACCTCTAGAGTCAAATTAATTTTCCCACATGTATTGGACTATAAATAATTAATCATTTTCATTTAATAAATTTATTTTCTTCAAAAATTGGGATGTTACATTAGCCCTTTATATACTTAAGTGACTCATGATCACTATAAATGATAAACTCCTTGGGAATTAAGTAGTGTTCGCAAGTTTGAAGGGCCCTAATTAAAGTAAAGAATTATTTGTCATAGGTAGGGTAATTAAGGTATGCCTCATGAAGCTTTTCACTAAAGAAAGCAATGGGGTGCTCCTCTTGAAGCAAAACTGCACCTATGCCAACATTAGAAGCATCACATTCAAGCTCAAAAATTTTGGAAAAGTTTAGAAGAGCAAGAATGGAAGCATGTATGACTCTATGTTTAGGTCTTGAAAAGCCTTTTTTTGCTTTGGCCCCCAAAGAAAAGGAACATTTTTCTTAAGCAAGTCATTAAGGGGAGATGCCAAAGTAGAAAAGACCTTTACAAACCTCCTATAGAAGTTAGCCAAGCCATGGAACCTTCTAATGTCATGCACACTCTTGAGGGTAGGCTAAGCACTAATTGCTTTTACCTTATCTTGATCAACTTGGACCCCCTTGGAGCTAACTACAAATCCAAGAAAGACAATATGATCCAAACCAAAAGAGCATTTATCAAGGTTAGTAAAAAGTTGGTGAATCACCCCGAAAATAGGGGTAAATTTTTTATGATTTTAACATCATTAATTAATGAGGGCATACAGTGTTAAAGCTTTAATTCATCACCCTGGATCTATGAAAGACCTATCTCATATATGGAGATATGAGAAGTTAAAAATGAATAATGAGAAGTCCTCAATTAAAAACAACGGAAAGAATTATTTAAATTGATGTTATATGATTGGGTCTAAGGTGGTTAAACATCATGAGGTTTAATGACTTCATAATATGTCCAAAGTATTTTTAAGATGATACAAGAAGAAGATTTAATGCAAAGGGAAGGGAAATAATCAAAATAGTGCAATTTGGGGAATCAGGGCACCACTCGCTCAAGCGAGTGCCACTCTCGCTTAAGCAAGTCCGCGTGGTACGCTTGAGCGAGCCAGGTAAACACACTTGAGCGAAGAGGAGAAAAGTATCAGGTGCCTATCTCACTTGAGCGAGCCCTGCTCGCTTGAGCAAGATTACACCAGTAGCCAATCTCATTCCCCCTCGCTTGAGTGAGCCTCCAAGAACACGGGTCATCTGCTCAAGTAAAATTAGAACAGTAGCTAAATACCTCGCCCTCACTCAGGCGAGACCTTACTCGCCTGAGCGAATTCCCTCCAGTAACTAATACCTAATGCATGGGCAATCTCGCTTGGGCGAGATGCTGGTTCGCCTGAGTGAAACACGTCCAGAGGCGATTTAACTCGCTTGAGCGAGAATTGTCTAGTATGCATATACCCAGTGCAGGGGCATCTTGCCTGAGCGAAACACACTCTCGCTTGAGTGAGATTAGGCCAATGGCCATACTACCAACAAGGGGATTCTTGCTTGAGCGAGAATACCAGTTCATATGCAGAACATGTGAATTTCACAACTTAACATATAAAAATTCATTCTAAACAAAATTAAACAAGTTTGATGTATTACCTATATTACATTAAGCATTTAGAACTTATTTCAAGTATCATGTTCAACGATTTCCATTTCAATTCATTAAGTCATATCACAATCAAGCTTATCATACAGGGTGCTTTATAGAACACTAAATTTAGATAATTGTCATTCACTCATCAACTCTAATAGCATAACTCAACACTATCATTATCCAAACATTGACAAGGTCACCAATGAAAATGAGCCATAAAATATAAGGGTCTCATTTTCCTACATGACCTCCCAAAATCATCATTCATATATCTATCATCCATACAAGTTATCCACATAAATCCATGGCTATACAAAATATCCATCATGTATATACATTACAAAAATATACGTAAAAGCCATAAAATCAAGACAATTATCAGCCAAGGCATTCTTTACCCAAAATAACTTCCTTCACAATAATCTTCCTCCTATGAGCTCCATGGTCAAGCCCTACAACATAAGAGCTAAAAAAAATAGAGCACATGGAGAGTGAGTATATTTTTTCAATGATGAAAAATCTAACAATTTGTGATAATATACATATGAATGCAAGTTAAACATCTTCTCCCAAAAAGGAGTTCATCCCAATTCATAGAACACTCATATCCGTAAAGATTCATCGAGCCACACTAAACCAATAACACAATTATAGTTAGTGATCAAGAGGGTTCCACATACACTTTACATAAATTCCTCATTGGGATATCACTCGATGCCATGCTTCTATGGCCAATGCACATGCTGGTGTTTAAACATGCATATGCACGGATCTGATTTCATTTCATCAGGCGATCGTAACCACCGTAATCATTCATTCATTCTCATTGGTCTTCCGTCTTGCAAGGGGTACTCCCTCTAGCAGCCTCGCAAGGTGCTTTTTCATGATCGCAACCACGTTCAACGATTCATAATGGTTTCCCGCCTCGCAAGGGGTACTCCCGCCTTATGATCGCAACCACAAGCATTCAATCTCAATGGTCCCGCAGGGCCTTCCATTTCAAACACCAGGTGATCGCAACCACCGGCTCAATACCACAGGAACTCACAAGCCCGTTTGTATTCCAAACATCAAGTGATCGCAACCACTTTTAAATATCATGATATGCATGCTATGCTATGTATGCAACAATGCTCATGCATGCCTTAACCTCGTAAGGATTATCTCACCCTTTCGTCTAGGGTGTCACTCATACTCAATCGCAATATTAATCCCACATAATCAAGTATATGTATATATATATACCATTTCACAATCAACCATCGTAAGATTCAATCTCTATTTCATACCACACACATAAACCACTACATCCATTCAAGGAGTAACATGCAATATGGCATCAATACATACATTATCAACATACAACATTTCATGCATTTAGAAAATACACCCCTCTCGTACCTCAAGAGAAGTAGACATCCGGGTTTGATGTTTCCGCCTCACAAGTGCTATCAAGTCCTACATCAATTAATTATAGGACCACATTAATCATTTATCTAATCATCATTCTAAATAAATATGCATATATACTGTAACATCCCGGTTAAATTTAATTACCGATTAAGGTTAATTATAAAATTAAAATTTATTGATTTAATAATAATAATGATAATAATGCTAGGAAATGTCCTATGTGCCCTTGGTGTTATGATGGAGTTTTGGTTCTCTCTCTTTGGCACGCTGATGGGATTGCATTAAATGAAGATGGGATGTGATGGATGATGGAGTGGACGCTGGGCAAAGCTACGATAATGGCTTCCCTTTCATATTTTCTACTCACTCTCTGCCCATTCTTATCTAGTTTATGCTACAAACACTCTCTATTCTCTCTTAAACTCCCTGGTGACTCTTCTTCTTCTTGTTGTTCTCCATCTTCATCTTCTTCATTTTCTTCTTCCACTCAACATTGAGTAGAACCGAGTGGAACAACGTGGTTAAGAGAGAGATATGTGTGGTGTTAAGTGTTTTGGAGGCAGAGATCCTCCTCTGTTCTGCCTAACAGTGTTGGGTGCCTGTAAGCATGGGGGTCCTCCATTGTTGGTGAGGACTGGACTACTTGAGCGTGGGAGGACCGCGTTGTGCCATGGAGGCATGGGACTCTCCACTGTCTTGCAAACAGAGCATGAAGTGTCATGGAGGCAGAGATGTTCGTATGTCCGAGTGGCTCGGTGTTCCTCCAAGCAGGATCGCTCTGTTGAGGACGAGTGACTGAAGAACGTTCAGCTAGTGCTGCAAGCTCAGGGAGCTTCTGGGATCTTCATTCCAGGTAGGGGGCTAATTTACATCTCAAATGTATGGTTTATGGATGGGTTCCAGGTGGTTTTGCTTTAACATGTTGTGATATGTTTGAAATATGTTGATTGATGTGTTGTAGTACATGGAACGCCCGAATAGTTGTGATATTTATGATCTGTCTAGTGGTTTGGTGGTCCCGTCCATGAGATGTGTGTTGTTAAGCATGAGAATGCTGAGTGAATGCATGTAAATATGAATGGCATTATGGTTGCCGAGTGTATTAAACTGAGACAGTGGACAAATATTCATGTGTTTATACTAAAATGCATGTTAATGCCGAGTGCATGAGTTTGTTACATTAATCCCCGTGTGTGATTATGTTTAAATGCATGAGATGCTGTCATTGAACATGCGAATGCTGAGTGCATAAGATGGGGACTGTTGTGTTATTCCCGAGTGGATATTATATGAAAATCATGTGATGCCTGTTGTAAATGATAATTCTGAGTGGATGGCATTGTGATTGCCGAGTGCATGAGATATGGGTCGGTTATGTTAATTCCCGTTTGGGATTTTATATTAAAAAGCATGTGATTTGCCAAGTGCATGTGATTGCCGAGTGCATGTATTGTGTTATTGCTATGCCGACCCCTGTTTATGAATAATAATGATAAAATGCATTGGATGCATGTTATTGATATTTGAATGTCGAGTGCATATGTGTGGAAAACATGTTGAAAGACCTTGGGTTGGACTCAAGGCAATGCCGAGTGTATTGGCGTTGGACGCCTGATGAATAAGACCGTATGCATCTGATTCGCCACTGGAAATGCTTGGAGCCTATAGCGTTGGACGCTTAATACCGATCGGCAATCAGATGAATACGTATTGAAAATATATTAAAAGACCTCGGGTTGGACTCGAGGCAGTGCCGAGTGTACTAGGCATTGGACGCTTAAAGACCTTGGGTTGGACTCAAGGCAAGCCTACCGGGTTGGACTCGGGGCTGCCCGTAACACTTCCGTTGTCGCTTGGAGTGACTGTGTTACATGTGAGGGCAAACAGTTTGGTACCTGTAAAACGGCCGAATCAGCTTGGAGCTGAGAAAAGGCTTGGAGCCTATGTTGCAACAATAAAAATTGAAAATAAATAACCGGATCCGGGTGAAATGAATGTGTGTACATTTATGATTGTCATTGAGCTCAATGTGAATTGTATGAATATGTGGATGAATGCATGTATACTGATGCTATGTCGAGTGCACATTTATATCCGAGTGGATGAATGCATGTATACTGATGCTATGCCGAGTGCACACTTATATCTGAATGGATGAATGCATGTATACTGATGCTATTAATGAGTGCACACTTATGTTGTTGATGAGCTTAATGTGATGGTATATATATATGTGTAAATGCTGTTGTGATTAGCATGATTAATATAGCCATGAATGATTGGTGTGAATTCCGATTGGGTGAATATATGTATATTGGTACTGTTGCTGAGTGCAAGGTGATCATGAATGATATGAATTACTCAGTCTTGATTGAATTGCATGATTCCCGAGTGGATGAAGTTGTTGTAGGGTTCATATTGAATGGCAGAGTGCATTATTGCTAATTGGGATATGTTATTGTATGATTGAGGATTTGAAGATTAATCCGAGTCAATAACTGTCATTTAATATGTAAAAGCTCACCCCTACTGTGGCTATATTTTTTAGTAAATGCAGGTCAGACTTAGAATGTTGAAATGGCCTCAAGTCTGAGTGATGGGCACTCAGATTGTTGAAGTGCAAATATAGTATATATACTGTAAATAGATATGTTAAAGCCTTGGTCGGCTCTCTTGTAATCCGAACGGATTTAATTATATGGGTTGACTATTAGGATTGTGAACAAGTTTACACATATACACATACATTTATTACATTGATAAGATATTAATTGTATCGACTTAGATGTGATGTCGAATGGATAATGCTAAGTTAATAAATTCCGAGTGGAATATTGTTGGGAGAGCCATTTCTGAGTGAGGCTTTAGTGTATGTGTGGGCTTTTTCCGAGTGATAAAGGCATAAGGCAATTCCGAGTAAGATGTACTAGAGTGGGCTACTTCCGAGGGAAGACTAGTCCATATGTTACCGAGTGAAAAGCATGAGTAAAACCCCGAGTGGGGAAGGGTTTGAATATTCCAGAGTGGGAAATCCTGAGTGAACCTCTTCTGAGGGAAGAGTAATTGTGATGGTTCTGATTGAGGTATTTTAGGAGTCCTCTTCCGAGTGGATAAGTTTTAAATAAGTCCGAGTGACTTAACTTGATGAATTCCTCCGAGTGATGAGAAGTTTGAGTGATTCTGACTGGGACTCTTTCCGAAGGAATAGAGGTTATGTGATCTCCGAGTGAGGAAGATCAAAATATGCCGAGTGCAGAATGGGTAATGTACCTCCGGGTGAATTGAAGTTGAAATATACCGAGTGGTATTGGACTGGGGAAATACTCCGAGTGAGGGAAGCTTATGGACTCTGAGTGGAGTATCCGAGGGAATCATTTCCCGAGTAAAATACGCCCGTGTGTTTTATAATTGTGATTTGGCTAAGTAAGAATTTATCGGGTGAAGTATATTCCGATGGGGACCGTTCCCGAGTGAACTTATGTCCCGATTCCAAGTAATGGAATTACCGAGTGAATGGGTTCACTTCAACGAATGAGGATTCGCTCCAGCAAGAAAAGGGCTCGCTCAAGCGCTGCATCTTCCGCTGGTCTGATTGATCGAAGCTGACATGTGTGGCTTTCTGACTCGGTCTTCCCTTCTCTGATCGGTTTTGCTTTCCTTTGCCTCACATTTGATTTATTTTACCCCGACTGCTTGGTGAATTTTGGAAAAAATTTCCCTGGTCTCGGTTTTGGGTTTATTAAGTCGGGTTGTCTCATTTTGGTATCAGAGCGGACTTAAAAGGTCCATGGCCAAGGTATGCTTACTGAGCGTAGGCGGTTGTGTGCAATATGACCGGTTGTCATCATTGCTTGTGGTATTCTATTGGAATTGATACATGTTTAATCATGATTTGTGTGATTATATGCCTATGTGTTTTGTTGTGGACAGTAGTGAGAGGTACTACTGTTGAGATGTTGATTTGGGGGTAGAGGATTGTTACTACCCTGGTTCGGCTATTTATTGAATAAGAGGTATTTCTAAGCCTGGGTCGGCTGAGGGGGAATAGACCGATAGAGGTTGAAATTGTATTGGTTGGTTTGGTCTCTTGTATAGGCCATGCTAGTAGCTTCTAGCCGAGGCATGATTGTTGATCAGATTGGGACTCATATTTGAGTTGATTAAGTGAATGATAATGAAGGAACCCCCTGGTGTGGTGTTTTCGATTCAATTGATCGGTTGTGCCATTTGTAAGGGATCATCCCTTGGCACGAGAACTCTATATGATATATGATGTACGTGATTTATGGTATAAGTGATGTGTTGCAGTTTCCTAAGTTGGAAATCTGGGTATGTGATAGGTGATTAAATGTAAAATCTGATGCATGTTTGATTGGGGTAGTGTCTCGGTTTCTGGTGTGTGAAAACCGAGTGAATGATTGGTTGATGTTAGACCACTAGGTGTGGTGACCCAGTTGATTGGGCATGATCATGTATGATCGGATATTATTGAGATGGATACCTGAGAGGTTAGAAAACTGGGTGAGAAATTGATGTAATTGGATACCTGAGGATTTAGGTTAGACTCGGTCTTGTGGTTGAAAAACTAAGTGAATAATTGATTGAATTATGACCCATAAGGTGTGGAAACCCCGATTGGATTTAGTGCGATCTTATACTGTCAGACTTTTGGAACTAGACCCTATGGTGGTCTCGACTCGATGATATTTGAATGTTGTGGGAGTGTTCTATGATGGGTACTAGGTGACCCAGAGATTTTCGAGTCGGAAAATTTGTTGAACCTTATGGATAGTTGAGGCTTGAATTGTCTTAAGGTGAAATGTAAATAATAAATGGGATATCTGATTGATAGTGAGCGGTAAGGTTGAAATCCGAGTACTTTGTAGTACTGAGAATGATGATGATGATGATTGTACTCCACTGTATTGTGTTTATGATTAATGAAAAGGTTTACCGATGTAGAAACTTGTTATATGAATGAAAGTCACATGGTAATCCGAGTGGTATACCTAAGTGAGCTCGGTGAATCATCTAGGCTTAAATTGATTGATGGCCTGTGATGAATGATGAAAAGAGGGATTATTAGATTGTTAATCCATAGATTTGTGATGGATAAGACCCAATGATGAGGTATTTACTCGGTATGGGCTGGAAGCTGATTGTTGGTATGTCGAGTGAATATATGTGAATACAGTGATGAATCCATGTGATTTTTGTGGGGGTCGGAAACCTATTGCCATTATACTGTTTTACAGTAATGGTAAATGATATTTCATGATTGTTATTGAGTGATGTGCCCTAGGTGGTGCATAATGATGATGTTGATATAAATGTATTGCTTATATATATGTGTGTGCATTGCCATTAATTTTTATGAATTAGTATTAGTTGAGTGAGTTTGGTTGGTGTAAGTGAAAGGAGTGTAATGTATGCTGCTCCGAGATGACTATTCATACCATAGGTATTGTGGTAGCGTACACTTTTGCAGCGACTCTATGTAATTATTGTAACCCTATAGGAATGAGACGTCATCCTATAAGTTGGATGCAGCAATTCATAAGTCAGGCAGATAAGGCTGTAACTGCTTATGGTAATGGTGAGTCTATCGGGCTGTTCTGAGTAAAGATGAGAGTTGTATAAAGTGAATAATAAGTGGTTGTGTATCGAAATAAGGATAGAAGGTTGTTTTAACCTTGATGTGTTTACCTCCGAGAGGATCAGAGGTTATTGGGTATGAATTGGCTATTAAAGTAATGATTGATTATTGAAAGAGGAGTTATGACATTCCGAGTGAAACATCGTTTTGGGGGAGTCATTACTAAGTTAAGGAACTGTGTCTGAATGTGGCACTCCTAAGTAGGGAAAAATTCGAGCGAAGTGTCTCTGGTTGTGACACTTCTGTGTGGAATGGTACCGAGTGGGACGTTGAATAGGTAAGTTTCCGAGTGAATGGCTCCCGAGGGGAGTAGATTTCTGAGAAGAGGATTTATTTGAAATCGTACTCAGGACAGTCTTTGAGCTGCTGAGTTGAACTCAGGTTTGATTTTGAAGTAGGCTTGAATTCTGAGTGAATTTTTGGTAAGTGGAAAGATTTCTGGGTGAGAATTACCCTTAAACCCCGAATATTATTTTTAAGTGAGAGGTCCGAGTGACATTCTCAGGGTGTGGGCATGGAATTAGCTGAAGGAATGGTTAGAAATCTGAGATTTTAGAACCGAGTGTGATGCCTGTAAAGGACGAGTCCAGTCAAACTGTGCCAATTGAAGCACATTGGAGCTCTGTTGAGGGTCCGTCTCGGTATTGCCAAGATATATCACGGCTTGTGAAGGAGATTTTAGTGGTTGGATGTTGAATATCCGAGGGTTTAATCCGAGATAAATCGGACAATAGTAAGTGTTGGTGGGAATCGGTAATGTTGTTTACCGACTAGATTCTTCCCAACTGGATAATTGACATCCCTAATGTGTCTCATGTGACGTAACTTTGAGCTTATACTCGGTGTGGATACTTAATTGTGCGAAGTAACTCCTATGAATTGGAGGAGCTGACGGTGGGAATACACCGATTGGCGTTGAGAGTGTAGGGCCGAGCGGCCAAAGAACTAGAGGTGCCCTTAGTTAGGGTGAATTGGTAGAGTTAAATGGGGTAACTTGTACGTTTAAAAATTGAATCCCTAAATATATTGGATTCTATGAGGAAGAATTATGAGCAGGTAGGACCTGACTTTAGTGATTTTGCCGATTGGAATGGTGGGGCGGACGGTAAACCTCTTGAGAGGTAAAGCTATGCCAATTGGAATGGTGAACCGGTCGGTGAATGCTTGAGAAGTAATGACATGCAGATAGTTGAGACAGCAATATTCTGAGCCGTTTGTTGAGATAAGTTCATATTGGAATTTTGAGGATGAAATTCTTTGAAGGAGGGGAGTAGTGTAACATCCCGGTTAAATTTAATTACCGATTGAGGTTAATTACAGAATTAAAATTTATTGATTTAATAATAATAATGATAATAATGCTAGGAAATGTCCCATGTGCCGTTGGTGTTATGATGGAGTTTCGGTTCTCTCTCTTTGGCACGCTGATGGGATTGCATTAAATGAAGATGAGATGTGATGGCTGATGGAGTAGACGCTGGGCAGAGCTATGATAATGGCTTCCCTTTCATGTTTTCTACTCACTCTCTACCCATTCTTATCTAGTTTATGCTGCAAACACTCTCCATTCTCTCTTAAACTCCCTGGTGACTCTTCTTCTTCTTGCTGTTCTCCATCTTCATCTTCTTCATTTTCTTCTTCCACTCAACACTGAGTAGAACCGAGTGGAACAGCGTGGTTGAGAGAAAGATATGTATGGTGTTAAGTGTTTTGGAGGCAGAGATCCTCCTCTGTTCTGCCTAACAGCGTTGGGTGCCTGTAAGCATGAGGGTCCTCCATTGTTGGTGAGGACTGGACTACTTGAGCGTGGGAGGACCGCGTTGTGCCATGGAGGCATGGGACTCTCCACTGTCTTGCAAACAGAGCATGGAGTGTCATGGAGGCAGAGCTGTTCGTATGTCCGAGTGACTTGGTGTTCCTCCAAGCAGGATCGCTCTGTTGAGGACGAGTGACTGAAGAACGTTCAGCCGGTGCTGTAAGCTCAGGGAGCTTCTGGGATCTTCATTCCAGGTAGGGGGGCTAATTTACATCTCAAATGTATGGTTTATGGACGGGTTCCAGGTGGTTTTGCTTTAACATGTTGTGATATGTTTGAAATATGTTGATTGATGTGTTGTAGTACATGCAACGCCCGAATAGTTGTGATATTTATGATCTATCTAGTGGTTTGGTGGTCCCGTCCATGAGATGTGTGTTGTTAAGCATGAGAATGCTGAGTGAATGCATGTAAATGTGAATGGCATTATGGTTGCCGAGTGTATTAAACTGAGACAGTGGACAAATATTCATGTGTTTATACTAAAATGCATGTTGATGCCGAGTGCATGAGTTTGTTACATTGATCCCCGTGTGTGATTGTGTTTAAATGCATGAGATGCTGTCATTGAACATGCGAATGCTGAGTGCATAAGATGGGGACTGTTGTGTTATTCCTGAGTGGATATTATATGAAAATCATGTGAAGCCTGTTGTAAATGATAATTCCGAGTGGATGGCTATGTGATTGCCGAGTGCATGAGATGTGGGTTTATGTTAATTCCCGTTTGGGATTTTATATTAAAAAGCATGTGATTTGCCAAGTGCATGTGATTGTCGAGTGCATGTATTGTGTTATTGCTATGCCGACCCCTGTTTATGAATAATAATGATAAAATGCATTGGATGCATGTTATTGATATTTGAATGCCGAGTGCATATGTGTGGAAAACATGTTGAAAGACCTTGGGTTAGACTCAAGGTAATGCCGAGTGCATTGGCGTTGGACGCCTGATGAATAAGACCGTATGCATCTGATTCGCCACTGGAAATGCTTGGAGCATATAGCGTTGGACGCTTAATACCAATCGGCAATCAGATGAATACGTGTTGAAAATGTATTGAAGGACCTCGGGTTAGAGTCGAGTGCACTAAGCGTTGGATGCTTAAAGACCTTGGGTTGGACTCAAGGCAAGCCTACCGGGTTGGACTTGGGGCTGCCCGTAACACTTCCGTTGTCGCTTGGAGTGACTGTGTTACATGTGAGGGCAAATGGTGTGGTACCTGTAAAATGGTCGAATCAGCTTGGAGCTGAGAAAAGGCTTGGAGCCTATGTTGCAACAATAAAAATTGAAAATAAATAACCGGATCCGGGTGAAATGAATGTGTGCACACTTATGATTGTCATTGAGCTCAATGTGAATTGTATGAATATGTGGATGAATGCATGTATACTGATGCTATGCCGAGTGCACATTTATATCCGAGTGGATGAATGCATGTATACTGATGCTAGGCCGAGTGCACACTTATATCCGAGTGGATGAATGCATGTATACTGATGCTATTGCTGAGTGCACACTTATCTTGTTGATGAGCTCAATGTGATGGTATATATATGTGTGTAAATGCTGTTGTGATTAGCATGATTAATATAGCCATGAATGATTGGTATGAATTCCGACTGGGTGAATATATGTATATTGGTACTGTTGCCGAGTGCAAGGTGATCATGAATGATATGAATTACTCAGTCTTGATTGAATTGCATGATTCCTGAGTGGATGAAGTTGTTGTAGGGTTCATATAGAATGGCAGAGTGCATTATTGCTGATTGGGATATGTTATTGTATGATTGAGGATTCGAAGATTAATTCGAGTCAATAACTGTCATTTAATATGTAAAAGCTCACCCCTACTGTGGCTATATTTTTCAGTAAATGCAGGTCGGACTGGGAATGTTGAAATGGCCTCAAGTCCGAGTGATGGGCACTCAGATTGTTGAAGTGCAAATATAGTATATATATTGTAAATAGATATGTTAAAGCCTTGGCCGGCTCTCTTATAATCTGAACGGATTTAATTATATGGGTTGACTATTAGGATTGTGAACAAGTTTACACATATATACATACATTTATTACATTGATAAGATGTTAATTGTATCGACTGAGATGTGATGTCGAATGGATAATGCTAAGTTAATAAATTCAGAGTGGAATATTGTTGGGAGAGCCATTTCTGAGTGAGGCTTTAGTGTATGTGTGGGCCTTTTCCGAGTGATAAAGGCATAAGGCAATTCCGAGTAAGATGTACTCGAGTGGGCTACTTCCGAGGGAAGACTAGTCCATATGTTACCGAGTGAGAAGCATGAGTAAAACCCCGAGTGGGGAAGGGTTTGAATATTCCAGAGTGGGAAATCCCGAGTGAACCTCTTCTGAGGGAAGAGTAATTGTGATGGTTCTGATTGAGGTATTTTAGGAGTCCTCTTCCGAGTGAACGAGGCTATATATACGTTCCGAGTGGATAAGTTTTAAATAAGTCTGAGTGACTTAACTTGATGAATTCTTCCGAGTGATGAGAAGTTTGAGTGATTCCGACTGGGACTCCTTCCGAAGGAATGGAGGTTATGTGATCTCCGAGTGAGGAAGATCAAAATATGCCGAGTGCATAATGGGTAATGTACCTTCGGGTGAATTGAAGTTGAAATATACCGAGTGGTATTGGACTGGGGAAATACTCCGGGTGAGGGAAGCTTATGGACTCCGAGTGGAGTATCCGAGGGAATCATTTCCTGAGTAAAATACGTCCGTGTGTTTTATAATTGTGATTTGGCTAAGGAAGAATTTACCAGGTGAAGTATATTCTGATGGGGACCGTTCCCGAGTGAACTTAGGTCCCGATTCCGAGTAATGGAATTACTGAGTGAATGGGTTCGCTTCAGTGAACGAGGATTCGCTCCAGCAAGAAAAGGGCTCACTCAAGCGCTGCATCTTCTGCTGGTCTGATTGATCGAAGCTGAGTCTTGCTCATGTGTGGCTTTCTGACTCGGTCTTCCCTTCTCTGATCGGTTTTGCTTTCCCTTGCCTCACATTTAATTTAATTTACCCCGACTGCTTGGTGAGTTTTGGAAAAAATTTCCCTGGTCTCGATTTTGGGTTTATTAAGTCGGGTTGTCTTATATACACATGATTCTCATCATGTAGTAATTATTTACAAGTTTTATTCATTGCCTAATTAGGCTTCGGGAATTCCTTCCCTTTGTTCAAAAATCATTATTATCAAAAGCCATAACCTAAGAAGTTAAATTACCACCTATACCAATTCCACACCTAGCTCCTTAAGTGGGTTTTCCTCATTAATGGTTCCCAACCACCATCATAAATCATCATCTATGGAAATCTCTCATCATTAATGACATTTCCATTATCATTTAATGCCTTTCCCATTCACATTACACATTTCCCCCAAAATTATAAGTTAGGGTTTTATTAAAAACTCAACCACATCATAAATGCACATCAATGTTCATCATCCTTTAACTCAATTTTCATGTTCCCCAATAATTATCCATAAGAGTCCATATTTATTTCACCCCACCTTAGGTTTTTCATATTTAAAGCTCTCATTCCATACCCACATACATTGAATACTCTCCTAAGCCTCAATAACCCATAACCTAGGGTCCAAGCACAATAAAAATGATGAGGAACTTACCTCAACCAAGAAATAAGAGTGGGTAATAAGGAAAGAAGGTTGAGCACAAAAATGGAGGAAGAAGAGGAGAAACTTCAAGCCACTATGATCTTCTTCTTGCTCCAATGGTGAACGAAAATGAAGAGAGGAAGGGGCACCACTTTTACTTAGGTTTTGGATGAGAAGAAAGTGAAGGAGATAAGTGGGAAAAGGAAAAGAAGAAGAAGAAGTGTTTTCTCTTCTTAGGAGTGGGGACCAACGTGAAGGAGAGTGAAGGATAAAATTTGAGCCTTGATTTTTTTATCAACCTCATTCATTTAAATTTTACTGTTTTACTTCAAACAGGATCCCTGTTTAGGCCCAATACTTTATCTAAAAATTATTCCGAATACATATTCGGATTCCCTATAATATTATCTACAGCCCTGACCAACGACATCTCAATCAAAGATATTTGGTCCGACATTCATATTTTAATCAGGTTAGTTTTTCGCTTTTCGGTCCCAATAAATTACTAATATTCCCCGAAAATCTTAATTTAATTATTTCCAATATTTTAGGACATTAAATAATTCGCATTCAATTATTCAATATTTATTTCTCTAGTTAATTCTGTATTTTAAAATTTGGGATGTTACAGTCTACCCCACCATAAAGAAATTTCATCCTCAAAATTTGATATACCAGATTCGAATACGTGAGGATACCATTCCCGAATATCTCCTTTGCATTCCCATGTGAGTGTCTCCATGTTTCCATGCTTCCATGCTACCTTCACTAAAGGGATCCGGCACAGAAACGGGAGGAACGGACAAGTCATCCCGCACATCAACATCATCAATAAGGATCACGTGCAAGGGATCATAAATATACTTCCTCAACTGCGACACATGGAACATATTATACAGGTTTGCAAGATGCGGAGGGAGTGCAATCCGATAAGCAACATCATCGATCCGCTCCAAGATCTCATAAGGTCCGATGAACTTAGGGCTTAACTTTCTGCTCTTCAAAGCTCTCCCAATACCCTTATCACGTGAGACTCGTAAAAACACATGATCGCCAACTTATAATTCAAGTGGCTTCCTCCTCTTGTTATAATAGCTCTTTTGTCTATCCTGAGCGATTCTCATCTTCTCTTGGATCATCTTAATTTGCTCAGTGGTCTCTTCAACAATCTCAGGCCCTAAGGCCAAGTTCTCACCAACTTCAAGCCAACATAAAGGAGTTTGACACTTCCTTCCATATAGCACCTCATATGGTGCCATGCCAATACTAGAATGAAAGCTGTTATTGTAAGTAAATTCGATCAGAGGAAAATATTTCTCCCATGAACCACCATGCTCCAAAACATAAGCACGCAATAAGTCCTTAAGACTCTAGATAGTCCTCTCAGATTGTCCAGCAGTCTGGGGATGATACGCTGAGCTTAGCTTCAATTTAGAACCCATTGCCTTATGTAGGCTTCCCCAGAATCGGGAAGTAAATCGGGGATCCCTATCAGAAACAATACTGGATGGCATACCATTCAACCTCACAATTTCTTTGATGCATAACTGTGCCAAATCCTGCAAAGGACTTTCATACTGATCGGTAGAAAATACACGCTCTTTGTTAAGCGATCCACAATCACCCAGATTCCATCACATCTGGACCTCGTCCTAGGTAAACCAGACACAAAGTCTATAGCAATTGCATCCCACTTTCAAATAGGGATATCAAGTGGTCTCAATGTACTAGAAGGTCTCTGATGCTCTACCTTCGCCTTTTGACAAATAAGGCACGAAGCTACAAAGTTGGCAATATCATATTTCATTCTGGGCCACTAAAAATTCTTCTTTACATCTTGGTACATATGGGTCGCACCAGGGTGAATACTAAAAATGCTTTTGTGTGCCTCCTCAAGCATCGTATATCTGAAATCTCTAAATGAAGGCACGTACACATGACCTTTTACATGCCATAAACCATCAATACCCTCAACAAGGAATAGATTTTTCCCTCACATTAAGATCTTTTTATCTCCTGTAAGTAATCATCGTCTTCTTGTTTCTTCTTTACAAGCTCTAGGAACTCTTGCATACCTTCGGTGTAGCAAAACACAGCTTCTTGGAAGATTAAACTTCGGTCCCAACATTCAAATTCTGAAACTCCTCGATCAATTCGAATTCCTTGACCATCATGGCCGATATATGCAAGGACTTCCGACTAAGAGCATCTGCAACTACATTAGCCTTTCCTCAGATGATACTTTAATTTAAAATCATAGTCCTTCAGGAATTCCATCCATCTCCTTTGGCGCATATTCAATTCCTTTTGATCAAAGAGATATTTCAAGCTTTTGTGATCACTAAAGACCACGAACCTCGAACCATAGACATAATGACGCCAAATCTTCAAGGAGAATACAACCGCTGCCAAATCCAAGTCATGAGTCAGGTAATTAACTTCATGAGGTCTCAATTGGCATGAACCATAAGCTATAACGTTCCTTTTACATCAAAACACATCCAAGGCCATGCTTGGAAGCATCACAGTATACTACAAAGTCCTCTTATAAATCAGGCAATGCCAAGATAGGCACAGAAGTCAGCCTCATTTTTAACTCCTCAAAACATCTCTCACACTCGACCGTCCACACAAAAGGTTAGTTCTTTCTTGTCAAGTTTGTTAAAGGTTTAGCAAGATGAGAAAAACCCTCAATGAACCTTCGATAATAACCGACAAGTCCAAGGAAGCTTCGGATTTCAATAACCGATGTAGGTCTAGGCCATGCCATAACGACCTCAACCTTAGAAGGATCCACCGAAACACCTTCTTCGGATATCACATGTCCAAGAAACTGGACTCTCGTCAACCGGAATTCGCAATTAGAGAGCTTAGCGTACAACTGATTCTCTCTAAGAATGTTCAACATAAGCTTTAAATGTTCCTAGTGTTCCTCACGGCTCTTTGAATACACTAAGATGTCATCGATGAATACCACAACAAAGTGATCTAGGTAATCATGAAAGATGCGGTTCATATAACTCATGAACATCGCTGGAGCATTAGTCACTCCAAATGGCATTACAACATACTCATAATGGCCATATCGCGTCCTAAAAGCAGTTTTCGGGATGTCTTCAGTTTTCACCCGAATTTGGTGGCAAGTAGAATACAAATCAATCTTTGAAAACACCACCGCACCTCTTAATTGATCCAACAGATCATCGATACGAGGCAAGGGATATTTGTTCTTTATTGTCATCTTGTTCAATTGGCGGTAATCAATACACAACCGCATGGTTCCCTCCTTCTTTTTAACCAATAAGACAGGAGCCCCCCAGGGTGAGACAGTGGGTCGAACAAATTCCTTCTCAAGTAGCTCCTCAACTTGCTTCTTAAGTTCAACTAACTCTATAGAAGATATCCTATAAGAAGCGATAGACACTGGTTCCATGCCAGGTACAAGGTCGATAGCAAATTCCACCTCCCGTGGAGGCGGCAAGTCGGGTACCTCCTTGGGAAACACATCTAAAAATTTTGACACCATAGGGATATTAAGGGGATCGGGACCATTTGTCCCATCGGCAAGAGATATAATACGCAAAGTTGAGCTATACCTTGCACATCGAATTTCCTAAAATCTGAAGAAGGGAAAATGACAGTCCGTTGTTGACAGTCAACCAAAACTTTATTGGCGGAGAGGCAATCTATACCAAGTATGATCTCCAATCCCTTTACAGTAGGCAAATGAAAGACATAACAAACTTTCTCCCTTCTAGGAGCACATCAACATTATCACACCGGTTAACCAATCTGAGACAAGTACCAGTTGGGGTGGTAACCATAAAAGCATTTTTTATTAAACACACCGGCAATCTTAATCACCGTACACAATCCTCGGATATAAAAGAATGAGTTGCACCCGAATCATAAATAACATGCACGGAATTTCTGAGTATTTCACACTTACTTTTAACTAAGTTATCGGCTTGGGCTGCTTCCTCCCCGGTCACAGCAAATACTCTTCCAGCAGTTGGTTGGGGATTCCCACCATTTCCATTTCCATCGCTGGCACCATTGTCGTTACCACGACCATTACCATGCCTTCCACCATTATAGCCACCTCGGCCACCATTTCGACCGCCATTGTTTCCATTACCACGGCCCCTACCACCATTGTGGCCTCCGCGGTTCCCATGAGCGGGAGCAATAGCACGGTTGGGGGTATTAGCTTGCATAGGAGTCTGTCTTGAGAGCAAAGGACATGCAAGATGGATATGTCCCACTTGATCACAATTAAAACACACCACATCATCACGGTGCACACACTCACGAACATAGTGAGGACCACCACACCTATAGCATTTCGGCCCATTGGCATTTGCATTGCCCTGGCCAAAGGTGTTACCATGACCACCGCTTGTAGTTTGGACACTAGAATGAGCACCCCTCTGAAAATGTCCTCTTCTGAAATTCCCTTACTTCTTGAAACCAGAGGATTGACCCTTCAACTTAGAGTCAAATTTGGAATGATAAGGTGGAGCATGTTCCTCATAAATACGGCATTTATTCACAAGTACAGTGAAACTTCAGATCTCTTGATGGCACATGGTCCTTTGAATGTCAGGGCATAGACCATTCTCAAATTTCACACACTTAGAGGCTTCAAATCCCTCTTACTGATAAGGAGGGTAGAATTCACAGAGTTTTTCAAACTTGGAAGCGTACTCTTCCACCGTCATTGTGCCTTGCTTAAGTTCCATGAACTCAAGCTCCTTCTTACTCTTATAGCTTTCAGGTACGTATTTCCTCATAAGTTTGAGCTTAAAAGTTTCCCAAGTCAAGGGAATAGCAGTAGCAATCATCCTACTCTTGGTGAGTCTCCACCAAGTCTCAGCTTCATCTCTCAACATAAAAATAGCATACTCCACTTTCTAGAGCTCAGTGCATTCAAAACTGTCAAAGATCCGCTCAACATCTCAGATCCAAACATAAGCTTGCTCGGGTCTAAATTTGCTGTGAAACTCAGAGGGTTTCCGCTTCAAGAACATGTCAAGGCCTTGAGTACTTTGAGCAGCAGGAGTAGTTTGCCTTTCCACTTCTTGTCTATCACGGTTTTGTGACTCAAGGAGGTCTGCAAAGCGATTCAAAGCTCTAGCTATAGCGTCATCGTTATCTTGACAATGACGAGCCATCATAATATCTATAATCATAACATTAAATTCAACTAAAATCACTAAACTAACTCATAGACCTCTCTATAGTCTCATGCTATAATAATTCATCATATAATTGAGTCACGGCCCTCCATCATGGAGTCCAACATCGACCAATCCACATTAAAGCTCATAAAAAGCATATCATCATATTATGATGTCACATGCATTCACATAATCATAAGAATTCATCATTGAGGAAGAATAGTGTGAAGAAAGCTTGGCCGGGCTTATAAAATCAAATTTCATCCACAATCAATCCATACAAGTCAGACAACAATGACAATCATTCACCAAATGCATGTCATGTTCTAATAAGATTAATCAATCACAACAATAAGGAACAAACAAAGCTCTGATACTAGTTGAAACACCACGAAAATAGGGGTAAATTTTTCATGATTTTAACATCGTTAATTAATGAGGGCATCAATGTTAAAGCTTTAAATCATCACCCTGGATCTATGAAAGACCTATCTCATATATGGAGATATGAGAAGGTAAGTTAAAAACGATTAGTGAGAAGTCCTCAATTAAAAATAGCAGAAAGAATTATTTAAATTGATGCTATATGATTGGGTCTAAGGTGGTTAAACATCATGAGGTTTAATGACTTCATAATATGTCCAAAGTATTTTTAAGATGATACAAGAAGAAGATTTAATGCAAAGGGAAGGGAAATAATCAAAACAATACAATTTGGGGAATCAGGGCGCCACTCGCTCAAGCGAGTGCCACTCTCACTTAAGCGAGTCCGTGTGGTACGCTTGAGCGAGCCAGGTAAACACGCTTGAGCAAAAAGGAGAAAAGTATCAGGTGCCCATCTCGCTTGAGCGAGCCTTGCTCGCTTGAGCGAGATTCCACTAGTAGCCAATCTCATTCCCTCTCACTTGAGCGAGCCTCCAAGAACACAGGCCATCCGCTCAGGCAAAATAAGTCCAGTAGCTAAATACCTCACCCTCGCTCAGGCGAGACCTTACTTGCCTGAGCGAATTCCCTCCAGTAACTAATACTTGATGCATGGGCAATCTCGCTTGGGCGAGATGTTGGTTTGCCTGAGTGAAACACATCCAAAGGCGATTCAACACAGCTCTCGCTGGAGTGAAGGCGAGCCCGCTCAAGCGAGAATTGTCTAGTATGCATATACCCACTGTAGGGGCATCTAGCCTGAGCGAAACACACTCTCGCTTGAGCGAGATTAGGCCAGTGGCCATACTACCAACACAGGGGATTCTCGCTTGAGCGAGAATCTATCTCCCTTGAGCGAGAATACCAGTTCACACGTAGAACATGTGAATTTCACAACTTAGCATATAAAAATTCATTACAAACAAAATTAAACAAGTTTGATGCATCACCTACATTACATTAAGCATTTAGAACTTGTTTCAAGTATCCTGTTCAACGATTTCCATTTCAATTCATTAAGTCATATCACAATCAAACTTATCATACAGGGTGCTCTATAGAACACTAAAATTTAGATAATTATCATTCATTCATCAACTCTAATAGCATAACTTAACACTATCATTATCCAAACATTGACAGGGTCACCAATGAAAATAAGCCATAAAATATAAGGGTCTTATTTTCCTACATGACCTCCCAAAATCATCATTCATATATCTATCATCCATACAAGTTATCCACATAAATCCATGGCTATACAAAATATCCATCATGTATATACATTATAAAAATATACGTAAAAGCCATAAAATCAAGACAATTACCGGCCAAGGTATTCCTTACCCAAAATAACTTTCTTTACACAAATCTTCCTCCTCTGAGCTCCATAGTCAAGCCCTACAACATAAGAGCTAAAAAAAGATAGATCACATAGAGAGTGAGTATATTTTCTCAATGATGAAAAATCTAACAATTTTTGATAATATACATATGAATGCAAGTTAAACATCTTCTCCCAAAAAGGAGTTCAAATGACACTAAAATGAATCAATCACCCAATTCATAGAACACTCATATCCATAAAGATAGCCACACCAAACCAATAACACAATTATAGTTAGTGATCAAGAGGGTTCCACATACACTTTACATAACTTCCTCACTGGGATATCACTCGATGCCATGCTACTATGGCTAATGCACATGCTGGTGTTTAAAGATGCATATGCACGAATCTGATTTCATTTCATCGGGTGATCGCAACCACCATAATCATTCATTCATTCTCATTGGTTTCCCGCCTTGCAAGGGGTACTCCCTCTAGTAGCCTCACAAGGTTCTTTTTCGTGATCGCAACCACGTTCAATGATTCATAATGGTTTCCCGCCTCGCAAGGGGTACTCCCGCCTTGTGATCGCAACCACAGGCATTCAATCTCAATGGTCCCGTAGGGCCTTCCATTTTAAACACCAGATGATCGTAACCACCGGCTCAATACCATAGGAACTCGCAAGCCCTTTGTATTCCAAACATCAAGTGATCGCAACCACTTTCAAATGTCATGATATGCATGCTATGCTATGTATGCAACAATGCTCATGCATGCCTTAACCTCGTAAGGATTATCTCACCCTCTTGTCTAGGGTGTCACTCATACTCAATCGCAATATTAATCCCACATAATCAAATATATGTATATATATACCATTTCACAATCAACCATCGTAAGATTCAATCTCTATTCCATACCACACACATAAAGCACTACGTCCATTCAAGGAGTAACATGCAACATGGCATCAATACATACATTATCAACATACAAGGTTTCATGCATTTAGAAAATACACCCCTCTCCTACCTCAAGAGAAGTAGACTTCTGGGTTTGATGTTTCCGCCTCACAAGTGCTATCAAGTCCTACATCAATTAATTATAGGACCACATTAATAACTCATCTAATCAACATTCTCAATAAATATGCATATACACACATGATTCTCATCATGTAGTAATTATTTACAAGTTTTATTCATTGCCTAATTAGGCTTTGGGAATTCCTTCCCTTTGGTCCAAATTCATTATTACCAAAAGCCACAACCTAAGTAGTTAAATTACCACCTATACCAATTCCACACCTAGCTCCTTAAGAAGGTTTTCCTCATTAATAGTTCCCAACCACCATCATAAATCATCATCTATGGCAATCTCTCATCATTAATGACATTTCCATCATCATTTAATGCCTTTCACATTCACATTACACATTTTCCCCTAAAATCATAAGTTAGGGTTTTATTAAAAACTCAACCACATCATAAATGCACATTAATATTCATCATTCTTCAACTCCATTTTCGTGTTCCCCAATAAATTCCCATAAAAGTCCATATTTATTTCTCCACACCTTAGGTTTTTCATATTTAAAGCTCCCATTCCATACCCACATACATTAAATACTCTCCCAAGCCTCAATAACCCATAAACTAGGGTCCAAGCACAATAAAAATGATGAGGAACTTACCTCAACAAAGAAATAAGAGTGGGTACCAAGGAAAGAAGGTTGAGCACAAAAATGGAGGAAGAAGAGAAGAAACTTCAAGCCACTATGATCTTCTTCTTGCTCCAAGGATGAATGAAAATGAAGAAAGGAAGGGGCACCACTTTTACTTAGGTTTTGGATGAGAAGAAAGTGAAGGAGATAAGTGGGAAAAGGAAAAGAAGAAGAAGAAGTGTTTTCTCTTCTTAGGAATGGGGGCCAACGTGAAGGAGAGTGAAGGATAAAAGTTGTGCCTTGATTTTTTTTTAACCTCATTCATTTAAATTTTACCATTTTACTTCAAACAGGATCCCTATTTAGGCCCAATACTTTATCTAAAAATTATTCCGAATACATATTCGGATTCCCCATAATATTATCTACAGCCCTGACCAACGGTATCTCAATAAGAGATATTTGGTCTGACACTCATATTTTAATCAGGTCAGTTTTTCGCTTTTTGGTCCCAATAAATTACTAACAGTCCCTGAAAATCTTAATTTAATTATTTCCAATATTTTGGGACATTAAATAATTTGTATTCAATTATTCAATATTTATTTCCCTAGTTAATTCTCTATTTTAAAATTTGGGATGTTACAGTTGGTTTGCTCTTAAGGCAAGTAAAACATGTCTTAGGTGGTCAAGGTGAGAGTCCATGGTTTTGGAGTAAATAAGAATGTCATCAAAATAGACAACAACAAAATGACCAATAAAGTCCCTCAAAACATGGTTCATGAAATGCATGAATGTGCTTGGTGCATTGATCAAGCCAAAAGGCATAACCAACCACTCATATAATCCAAGTTTGGTCTTAAAAACAGCTTTCTATTCATCCCCTTCCTTGATTCTTATTTGGTGATAACCACCTTTAAGGTCAATCTTAGAGAATATGGTAAAGCCATAAAGCTCATCCAACATATCATCAAGTCTAGGTATAGGATGCCTATACTTAATGGTAATGTTGTTGATTGCTCTACAATCAGTGCATAACCTCCAAGAACCATCTTTTTTGGAACTAACAAAATTAGCACAGCACATGGACTAAGACTCTCCCTAATCCAACCTTTGGAAAGTAGTTCTCCAATTTGTTTTTTTATTTCTAGACTCTCCTTGGGGTTACACCTATACGCAGGCCTATTGGGCAAGCTAGCCCCAGGTATAAGATCTATTTGGTGTTCTATACCCTTAAGAAGTGGAAGCCCTTGAGGAAGATCTTTAGGAAAAATATCCTTAAACTCTAGAAGGAGTTGTTGCATTCCCTTGGGTAACGTAGAAGAAGAGCCCACTAAAGATAGGGAAGTATAAGGAGGAGGAATACTAAAGGGGCTAAGAGAGCTAGAAAAGGATAAAGAAGGGTAAAACATGTAGAAAGATTTGTGAAGAAGAAAGGCTTGCTTCACATCATGCTTAGAGGCAAAGAAAGAAGAGTACCCCTTGGGATCTTTGAAGGTGAGGATCCATTTACCCTTATATTGCTTAGTTATTTATTTTTTATTTATTTGTTTTTGCGGTTTAGGAGGAAAGGTGGAAGGCCCAACCTCCCTAGCCCTTTTCAACTTCATTTGAAGTTGGTCTTCCAAAACTTGTTTGGGAGACAAGGGATGCAAGACAAACTTTTTATTATTATGCACAAATGTGAGGGTGTTAGTGAACCCCTCATGGGTGACCTTTTTATCATATTGCCATGGTTGACCCAATAGCATATGAGTGGCTTCCATAGGAACCATATCACACCATATGTGATCATGGTATATGCCTATAGAAAGAGAAAAAAGAACTTGTTTGTTCACTAACATTTCACCCTTTTCATTAAGCCATTTTAGTTTGTAAGGTCTAGGGTGATCTATTAGAGGAAAACCAAGTTTGTGAACTAGCCTTTGGCTAGCCACATTAGCACAACTACCACTATCCACAATGAGAGAACATAATTTTTCTTTAATATAACATCTTGTGTAAAAGATGTTCTCCCTTTGTTTAGTGTTATCATCCCTTATGTGACTTCCTAGAAGTCTTCTAATCATAAACAATTCACCTTCATCTCCTAGAACATGTTCACTTTCATAGGAATCACTATTGGAGCTATCACTAGAGTGTGAAGAAGATGCTTCCTCATCGCTTGAATAGTGATCAATGCCTTTTAAAATCATAACTTTTTTTGTTGGGCATTGAGAGGCAATGTGACCTTTTCCTAAACATTTAAAATATTTGATTGAACTTGTTCTTGAAGAATTGGTTAGGATGAAGAGTTGTTATTCCTAGAAGGGTTATTTCTAGAAGGTCTTGGAGGGGTATGATCCCTATGAACCTCATTTTTTATCCTAGGAGTTGAAGTGCCCACTTCATGCTCCTTACCTTTCTTAGCACTACTACCCTCTTTTGGGATGGATTCTTCCTTGCCCTTTCACCTATGTCTATAAGGTTTTGACTCTCTATTATAATAGGAAGCTCTATCCATGAGTTGAGCTTCTACTCTTGTGCACTGATGGATTATCTCCTCAATGTCCACATGAGGTAGAAGTTCCATTCTCTTTTTAATATTATGATTAAGGCCATGTAAAAATCTATGCGTGAGGATTTCTTCATCCTCGTCAACATTAGCCCTAATAATAGCCATCTCCAAGGCCTTATAATAGTCCTCTACACTTTTGGACCCTTGGATGAGTCTATTAAGCTTGGCCAATAGTTCACCCCTATAATAAAAGGGAACATATCTTTTCCTAAGTAAGGCCTTAAGATCTTCTCATTCATCAATGGGTGGGTGATGGTCTTTCTTTCTTTCTTTTAGGATTTGGGTCCACCAAACTAATGCATAGTTTTGAAAGCTAAGGGTGGCAATCCTAACCTTTTTTTTCATTTTTTGTTTTATAGGAGGTGAAGAGTTGCTCAACTCTTATCTCCCAATCAAGATAGGCTTCATCATCACTTTTGCCATGGAAGGGTAGGACCTCTAGCTTGACCTCTCTTAAGCCACCCTGCTCATGATATCTACTATGTCTCCTATGATGTCTATGTTCAACTTCACTAGTGTCATCAGATTGTCTATGTCTATGATGCCTAGTGGTTCTTTCTCTACCCTCCCCATTTTCTATGTTGTCTAACCTACTTGCAATGTTATTAAGTTGTTCTAAGATTTTTCTCATATCAACTAATTAAAAAAATTAAGTCCAAAGTCCAAAGTCTCTAAAGTCAAAATACAAGGACTTAACAAAGTATCAAAATTTAAATTCCCAAAATACAAGGGAAAAGAAAATACAATGCAAAAGAATTAATTCCTAAGTTATTACAAAAATTGCTCTCCAATACCAAAGCTTCCAAAAGTCTTCAAGCCTACTAAAAATGTCCAGCAATGATGCCCACCAAGCTACAAAAGAAAGACTTGGAAACTCAAAGTAATAGTTAGCACAAGAATAAGAGAAAATAAAAAGAAAAGTGTTTGCAGTCAAGCTCTCAAGTGTATGCACTCAAATTCTACTTCCCTCAATACTTGTAGATTGCACTAGATCAAATCCACATAGTCAAATCTCAATCCCTTCAATATGCTACCCAAATAATAATGACTCACTAATCCTTAATCTCAAGAATGCCAATAAGTGAAACACTCAATGGACAAAACTTAGAGAGAAAAAGACAAGCAAGCAAAGGCAAATTAGGAAGCTAAACCAAAAGGATTAGGATGTGACAAACTAGAACTTGACAAATAATAAAAGGTAAATGAAAGAAAGCAAACAAGAGTATGAAATAGTGTGACAAACTTGGAATGCAACAAAGACAAAATAAAAATTAAATGCAAGAAAGAAAGTAAGCACACAAAAGGCAAACTAGAAACTCTAGAATGCTTGAAACTTCACAATCTCTTTGTATAGTTTTCCAAAGGGGTCATCTTTTTCCTCTTCCTCACTTCATTTTCGTTTTTGATGGAGCTTGAGCTTGAGGTAAAGATTTCTTACCTCCACCTTGTTTTATTTATGGTTTTGAGTTGTTGAGTTGAAAATGGTGATGTTAGAAACCTTGCATGTGGGTGGAAATGGAAATCCTAGACTTGAATGTTTGGAAAGGAAACCCTAAGTATTAATGATTTGGGGGTTTTGACTCACTTGATGATTTTGATGATTATGGATGTCTATGAATGGAGTATATGAGAGGAATGGATTTTAGAATCATTAAGATTGATTAATAAGGTTGATGATATTTGCATGTGAGTAGATTTGATGACTTGAGGAATAAATCTTGAGAATAGGAAAATGATAGGCAATGTTGAGTGATGTTATTGGTGATAACAATAATGGTGGATGACCATTGATAATGGATACTTAACTTGATGAAGTCTTAGGCCATGATAAATGCCATAATGGTTTATTGATTAGTGATGGCTTAAGAAAATCCATGGTGACTTAAGTTGAAATTGGATGCCTTATGATGGCTTATTAATTACATGTACATATGTGTGTTGTTGATAGGATTGTATTCCGGACGATGATGCATAATAATCAAAGCAATCGGAGCGTTGGAATTGCGGTTCTTCTCTTGAGGTAGGAGAGGAGTTTACATTTCAAATTGCATGAGTGAATTAATTGTTAATTATGTATATGTTGAACTCATACAATGCCTTGCCATGAATATCTTATGTGATTAATTTGATGAAGTGATGAATGATGGCTTGGCTTATGTTGATTGTTATGAAAATGTATGTATTCATATAGTATTGACAATAAGTGGTTGATGGTCCCTTGGTTAGATGTGAACTAAATGATGGTGAAAACTTATGAATGAACGAGTTAAAATATAGAGAATTGTTTTGAGATGAGTGATTATAGCTGATGAATTGGAATTTAAAGGAGTAATTGATGAGTTGGAATGAGAATTCCTAAGTATGAATGGTCAGAGTGAGTTATATATGCCTCATGTGATGTGTATGATGTATTGGAGGTGATTCAGTTGGCTTAGAATGAGATTCCGAGTGTTAGAACTTCATTACTGCATATGTCCTGGTAGTCTCGCTCAAGCGAGATGGGATCTCGCCCAAGCGAGAGTCCCCTGCTTCAGTAAATTAGCTACTGGAGTAAATTCGCCCAGGCGAATTGAGCTTCGCCCGAGTGAAGGTGAAGGAATTAGCCACTGGTCTGATTTCGCTCAAGCGAGAATGTTAGTAGATTAGGGATTTAGCTACTGGATGAAATCCGCCCGAGCGAAGAGTCTTGAGGGATGGCATTCGCCCAGGCGAGACAAGTAAATGGTGATTGGGTAAGTTTCTGAACAAACTTTGTCTAAGTGGGAGTTTTGGAAACGAATTAAGAAGTGGTGGAATTTCCAGGTGAATTCCAAGTGACTCATGTCTGAGTCATGACCTTCCGAGTGAGGAAGTGGGCATAATCTGAGTAGAAGGCTCGTGAATGTGATGATCTGGGCAGTGAAGTCCCGAATGGGGAATTTCCGAGTCCGGTGTAACCTGTGCCGAGTGGAGTGCCTTCTAATGTGCAATTCCGAGTGAGGCTATAGCCATTGGGCCTTTTCCGAGTGGTGAAGGCTTAAGAGGACTCTGGGGGGAAATATGTTCTGTGAGAGATCCATTTTAATAACCTAATCCAAGAGGGATCTTAGTGAGAGAATTCCCCGAGTAATGATAGGTCTAATTATTCCCGAGTGGAAAATCCCGATTGAACCTCTCCTGCGGGGAGAGTGATTGTGATGGTTCTGATTGAGGTATCCTAGGGGTTCTTTTCTAAGTGAATAAAGATATATAATCTGAGTGGACAAGACTTAAATAGGTCCGACTGTGACAGCTTAGTGAATTCCTCTGAGTGATGAGAGGTCAGAGTAATTCCGAATGGAACTTGATGGTGGAGTCCGAGTGTGCAATTCTGAGTGTGCACCTATGGGGATATACTGTGTCTGTCCAGAGGTATTCTGGAATAGCTTTGCCCGAGTGAAGGCTGAGTGCTAGGAGACCTAGCCTGAGAGAAAGAAAAAGGAGTTGTTTTAGAGATAATCTCGCCGGGTGAAACTGAGTAGGAGATAAGTTGTTTTTGAGATGATTATGCCGAGTGGAAACCGGGCGAAAGATGGGTCAGCTTTGTATTAAGTTTACCGAGTGAAAGACTGATTGAGATGACTCGGTTTTGGAAAGAAATTACCGAGTGAAAGATTGATTGAGAGATGACTCAGATTTGGAATTAATTGGCCGAGTGAATGATGGGTCGGTCAGGATTATTTTGCTGAGTGGAAAACCTGAGTGCTTTGAGCCGGTTTCAGGGAGATCATGCCGAGTGAAAACCCGAGTGTTGGAAGTCGGTTTTGATTGATTTTACCGAGTGGATAACCGAGTGTGATATGTCGGTTTTAAAGTAGTTTGCCGAGTGAAAGACCGAATGAGAGAAATCGGTTCTAGAATAGGTTTACCGAGTAAAAATCGAGTGTTGGTAAGTAATGACCTCTAGTCGGATTTCGCTTAAGCGAGCTGGTGCTTCGCTCAAGCGAGCGTTAAAGGAATTGGCTACTGGGTGTTTTTCGCTTACGCGAAGGGGGTCGCCCAAGCGAACCTGGCCTGTCTCACTCAAGCGGATGTGAATCTCGCTTGAGCGAGTTTCCACCAGAAATTGAATTTGCCATATTTCAATTATGGAAGGCTTATGTTGGACCCCTTTCTTAGTGTTATGAGATGAATAAGAGATGGCATGAGGGATATGCCATGACAATAAAGCATGATAATGGCCGAAATTAATTAATACTATTGGGGATGAAATAATTGTGATATAAATTGATGAATTAGAGAAAAATGACATTAAATAATGATAGATGACGATGTTAAGCACTCTCTTGCACAAAGAGGTGTATATTGTTATTGAAGAATTGTTGTGTACCATTGTGTGTGATACAAGCATGGTCTTGTATGTGTGGTATGAAATATGAAATTGAAAATGTTGTGAATACCACACGATTATATATACATATGAGTATACTTGAGCAATGGTAATGAATAATGAGATGAAAATCCACTAAATGAAGTGTGATAATATTGATGAATAATATGTGATGTTGAAATGCCATAGTGGCTGTTTGCAAGTATTGACTTGTGTGTATGATGTGAAATATATGTGAAATATGTTGAGATGGAAATGCCACATTAAAACTTGAAAATAATGACTAAGAAACCAACAATGCTGAAATCCACTAAGGTGTATGGTGGTGTTGGTGATTATGATGATGATGATGATGTTTGATGAGTAGCATTTAGGATGCACAGAGTGAGAATGCATTTGATTTGCATTGCATTGCATCCATGGCATATCATAGCTGCCGGTGTTGGAATATTAGGGGATTCCCCCGGTTGGCCCAGTGGGAGGGCGGCTCAGTGCACGAGCATTTATGTTGTTCCCCTGTGACTCGGTGTGTAAGTCACGAAGCTGCCCATGCTGAGCTACGGGGAGCTGCATGTGGTTGACCCTTGTGGGGGGTGGCTCTTGAGGAGCAGGTGTCCCCGGTGGTCCTTTGGATCACAGCTGCCATGTTGAGAATCATGGTTGGCCCGCAACACCATATGTTGAATATGTTGTATACCGCGGTCATAGTGAAAATTGTAACATCCCTGTTTTTAGAAACAGTTTTAATCTTATAATTTTGAAGTATGGAAAGTTTGTAAGTAAGAATAAGTGAATAAATACCCTGCAGATGGTATGTGATATCTTAGAAATATCATTTTTTGTGTATAATTATGGAAATTATATAGACCATTAATGGTATTATGCAAATTCCGAGTGAAAGAGGGCTCTGTTCTGAGTGACAGAGAGAAATTCTGAGTGAAGGAATGAAATTCCGAGTGAAGAAATGAAATTCCGAGTAAAGAAATGAAATTCCGAGTGAAGAAATGAAATTCCAAGTGAAGAAATGAAATTCCGAGTGTAAGGTTACGTTTTCCGAGTAAAACACGACCGAGAGGGATGCTACCGAGTGAAATCTTGGTGTGGAGAGAAGTATGTTCAAGAGAACCACTTCTGGGTGAAAATTCCGAGTCAAAACACCCTAGAATGACTCGTTTCCGAGTCAAACCTTGCCAAATGCTTCCTTTTCCCAAGGAAACTTCTCCGATTACAGTATTCTGAGTGAAATACGTCCAATTGAAGGAAAAAAACTCATTTCTGAGTTGTAAATATCCGAGTGAGGTGCTTCCTGAGTGAATCTGAGTGAGATAACTCCGATTGAGTCACTTCAAGGGAAGGAAGAGCTGACTAGGTGTTTCAAGAAGCCATAATTCCGAATGAATGTTCCATTAGGTGGAAGTCGGTTTTTGGAAGGAATTACCGAGTGAAAGCCGAGTGAGAGAATACTCGGTCTGGACAGACTTTATCGAGTAGAACCTTTTCTGATTCCTTTTTCTACTCTCACCCAGGCTTCTCCACTCACGTGAAACACCTTTTTCCTCCAATCAGAGCACCTTTTTCATATTTTATATATATATATATCCTCTTCAAATTCCACTAGTCTATATGAATCCAAAAGAGGATGAGTCAACTCAGGGATAGTGCACCTTTTCACTCCACTCGAAGCACCCTTTATATATATTAATATATCCTCTCAATCAAATGCAAAGCTGACTAGGAAAGGGGCTATTATTATCACTCACGGGGAAAAGCTGTCTCTTACTTGTCTCATCCTTATTAAATGCCACCATCAGAACCTACTGACACACACACACTGAAACTAACGCAAACTCTCTCTTCCTCCTTCTGCTTTTACAAACAAACTTTCTCTCTTTCAATTCCTTTCCTTTTCCACTCGGATCTGAAGCAGGACAGTGAAGGGAACATTTTCTTCTCATCCAGGAACTCCATTAAGGTAAGGGGGTATATTCTCGGGTATTCTAGGAAAATTCGAGTGAAAGGAAAGGGTTAAGGAACCTTGTTCCTCACCTTTCCAGGGCAGTTCAGAATTGCTTGATTAAATGTTTTAATGTTTTATTATTGTTTTATGCATTTTATTTGAATATATATATAATTAAATTGATTGGAATCATTATTATTATGCATGATAATTTAATAAAAAGATATGCTGGTTGTTGGACTATGAAAATATTAAGGATCCTGGGTATTCATGTGAATTCCAGCGAGGAATTATAAAACAGAAATCGGATTCAGTGAGTAATAAGCTCGGATTTTGTGAAAACCGACCGGATTACCTAAAAATACATAATCTCACTCCGTTGTTTTACAATAAACCGACCAGATCATTCAGACAGAACATTTTATTCAGAAAATATCTTATTTTCACTCAGAAAGCACCTTTCAGACTAATTCCGCTCGGAATCATATTTTATTCCACTCAGACACTTATTTTCACTCGGATTCATAAACATTTTCACTCAGAAAAATTCTCTCAGTCGGATTTCACTCAGAATTTAAGTTATTTCACTCAGAAAATCCTTTTCAATATTTGTTTCACTCGGAAAACACTTTTCATACTGATTTCACTCGGAATCATACTTGATTTCACTCATAAACTCATTTTCACTCAGAATTACAGTAATTTCACTCGGAAAACAGTTTAATTTCACTCAGGAAACTCTTTTCAGTAATTTCACTCGGAAAACATATTATTTTCACTCAGAAAAACTCTTCCACAATCATATTTCACACGGAAAACATTTTTAACTTCACAGAAAACTCTTTTAGTCTGATTTCACTCGGATTCATGTTCATTTTACCCAGAAACTCATCTCAGCCTGATTTTACTTGGAATCCTACTCATTCCACTCGGAATCCTATTGATTGCACTCGGTATCAAACTTATTTTACTAAGAAAGCTTAGTTATCAACATTTTCACTCGGAAATAACTTATTTTACTCAGAAAACTCATTTCCACTCGGTATCAAACTCTTTTGCTCAGAAAATTCATTTTTCACTCAGAAACAGATTTATTTTTACTTGAATAATTCATTTTCACTCGGTATTTAGCTTATTCCACTTGGAAAACTTGGTTTTTGACATTTTCACTCGGATTTTCATTTACCAAACTCTACTTTACTCCTTTTTGAAATATTGGAAGGTTACAATAATCATTATTGTTCTTATTTCTATTATTATTATTATTATTGTTATTATTATTATGATTCTTATTATCATTGTTATTCTTACTATTATTAACTAATATTATTATTATTATTGATATTAATATTGTTTTAATTATGAGTAATTAAATAAGGAATATATTATTTTACTCTTTACAAAGTATAAATTTCAACTAGGGAATAACCGATATATTTTCTCTAATACGACAATAAAACAACTTGTAACGTATAAACAATTTATGAGATTCAAGAGCTTATGAACAAGTATATGAGACTGGAAACACATAAATACCCAAGGATCAAATGATAAAAATAATGCATTTCGCATCATGAAAATATATTTTGAAGGAGAAAAACTAGAGCATACACCTGGTACGCTGGAGGACATTCACGTTCGATCTCTGAGGGGAATCTTGGGAGTACGACTGGAACGGCAACCCAATGGCATCAGAGTCGCGCCTGATAGCCGGGTGAGATGATGCAATTCTGGTGTACTTCGACTAAATGACGGGATGTATCTATGATCGTGTAGAGCCAAGTCCTAAGATGAAATAATATATATTGATGAGAACCTGTGAGTTCATTCGTACCCTATGATAAAGAATAGGGGACTTGGTGAGCTCTGATCGCTCTAGAATGGAAACGTTGTGCCCAAGAGACAACTTGAGTAGGATGAATTCCAAAGAATGAAAGAATGATGATGGTGGATTGATTTATTGGGCCCACATGCATCATGAGACTTAATTAAGATAATTCATAATAAACTCTGCTCATGCATTTCCATGACAATATTTGATTGTTATAGTTATGAATATGTTAAGTGTATGATTTATGTAATATTATTTGTTAACTGGATTATGTCCGCACCGGATTAACCATCAGGGTCTTGGGTTATACTCACCCTTACTGTTGACAATTTTCAGAGGAATTAGGAAATCAAGAACCCGAGTATGAAGAATAGAAATATGCTAAACCAAATGAGAGCGCTCCTTAAATAGAATATAAGTAGTTGAATATTTATGGATGACTGTATAATATTTAAGGGTGCCTGCGTGCCCCATTCTGTTAAGAGTACAATTACTTACAGTTTGTGAATGACTATGTGATTATCTACTATTTGCTTCCACTGATCTGCCATCTCTTTATTTAAAAAAAAATTCACTTTTTCTAAAAACTTGTGACCTCTCAGTTAAATAGGATGAACTTACAGAAGGGTTTGTCTTATCTAACCGAGGGTGTTACATTGGTGGTATCAGAGCATAGTCGATTCATTAAGCTTGGGGAGTGGACCATTAGGTTTCCACGTACTCTGATAGAAATATTGAACAGTCCATAACACTCCTAAGACTAAAATTCCTATGTGGAATACTCCACATAACATATACCCTGAATCTTATTATTGATATTCTTTCAGCAAATTTCTAATGGCTCGCCGAAATAACGATCATGTAATGGAGGATCTTCTTACCAGAATTGTGGAGGTAATAGAACGACAAGAGTTACCTCATGCTTCTGCTAGGCAAAGCCAAGGACTAGCTGACTTTCAGAGGAACAATCCTACACAATTCAAGGGAGGCTTTGATCCAGAGGGAGCACAATTATGGATTGAGCACCTTGAAAAGATTTTTGCTGCTATACGATGTTCTGACGAGGACAGGGTAACTTTTGCCGTCTTCATGCTGGTTGCGGAAATAGAACACTGGTGGACTCATGCTAGAATCAGATTTACAGCTGATGGACACGTCCTCACTTGGGTACAATTCAGGACAGAATTTCTCACCAAATACTTCCCTGAAGATATAAGGAGGCAGAAGGAGCAGGAATTCTTTAATCTGAAACAAGGCAATATGACAGTTGGGGAATATGCTGCTAAGTTTGATGAATTGGCCAAATGTTGCCCCTACTACACCCACATGGGAGAACCATCAAGGTGCGCAAAATTTGAAGCAGGACTACGACAAGAAATCCGTCAGGCTATATGTTGTCAACAAATCACTCAATTCTCTGTTTTGGTTGACCGATGCCGCATCTTTGAAAATACCTCTAATCTTCGACGACCTGGAACGTCTAATCATGGTCCAGAACGACGGATGCCAAACAGACAACAAAGAAGGGATTTTTGAGGAGATCGACCATATTTCCGACCTTCCAACTCAGCCAACCGAATTCCTCCTAGGGATCAAGGGAACAGCCAGAGTTTAAGATGCTATATCTGCGGAGGACCACATATGGCAGTAAATTGTAGAACCTGCACAATTTGTGGACAGACTGGACATCGTGATGCTGAATGTTGGTACAAGGATACGAATAACCAGCGACAGATGACTCAAAGGCAGGCAGTACGACCAACAGGTCAAGGAAGTGGAGGATCTGCTACAAACACCTCTACGAACAATGCCCCAAGGATACAAAATGTTCACCACGGCAACAACTTCAATCAGAACAATAATCCTAGAAGGCCTGGAAATGGTTCAACCGGAAGACAGGGTGGGAATGCCAGAGTTTTTACCATGAGTGGTGCGGAGATATCACAAGGGAATGACCTTGTGCAAGGTACATGTTTTATAGGAAGCACTCTATTGAATGTACTATATGATTCTGGAGCCACTCACTCTTTCATATCTGAGAACTGTGCGAAACATTTAAAGCTTCCTACAACCTCTCTGCTCAATAAGATGATTGTCACAACTGCTGCTAATAAGCCTATTTGCCCTTCCTTCATGTGTTTGGAATGTCCTCTCAACATTGAAGGGAAAATTTATCAAGTAGATCTGATATGTTTGCCTTTGATCGATCTAGATATTGTTCTAGGGATGAATTGGCTTGCTGCCAACCATATTCTTATTAATTGTCATAATAGATCCATCTCTCTCGGGTCTACTACATCTGAGTATGATCAAGTCATTGATTCTTGTCTTGTTAGCTCAGAAAAGGTAATCCCAGCAGAGGAAGTCCAACTATACATGATTATTACTGATACTGAAAACAGGGACACTTCTCAAATTGATCAGATTCTTATTGTTCAAGAATTTTCGGAAGTATTCCCTGAGGATATACGAGAGCTACCTCCAGAGCGAGAAGTTGAATTCAGTATTGACATTATACCAGGCGTGGGACCAATCTCTATTGCTCCTTACCGAATGTCACCCAAGGAACTCAGTGAGCTCAAAAAGCAAATAGAAGAACTTCTAGAGAAAGGAATGATCAGACCCAGTGTCTCACCTTGGGGAGCACCAGTTCTTCTAATCAAAAAGAAGGATGGCAGTATGCAGTTGAGCGTTGATTATCGTCAGTTGAATAAAGTTACGATCAAGAATCGATACCCTCTTCCAAGGATTGATGATTTGATGGACCAACTACGAGGAGCCACTGTCTTCTCAAAGATTGATCTACGATCAGGCTACCATCAAATAAGGGTGAAGGAAGATGATGTACCCAAAACAGCGTTCAGGACGCGATATGGGCACTATGAGTATTTGGTCATGCCCTTTGGAGTTACCAATGCACCTGCAGTCTTCATGGGATACATGAATCGGATCTTCCATGAGTACTTGGACAAATTCGTGGTGGTATTCATTGACGACATTCTTGTCTACTCCAAGAGCCATAAAGAACATGAAGAGCATCTCCGAATTGTTCTAAATACGCTACGAGCAAGACAATTATACGCCAAGTTATCAAAGTGTGAATTCTGGCTGACTGAAGTAAAATTTTTGGGACATGTCATCTCTGAAGAAGGAATTGCCATGGATCCTACAAAAGTTGAAGCTGTACTAAAGTGGGAACAACCCAAGAATGTGACGGAAATTCGCAGTTTCCTTGGACTTGCTGGATATTATCGTCGATTCATCGAGAATTTCTCTCGAATTGCAGCACCTTTAACTAGGCTGACCTGTAAAGATCAACCATTTGAATGGACCGATAAATGTGAAAGCAGTTTTACGGAGTTACGCCAACGACTCACTAGTGCACCTGTCTTGATTTTGCCAGATCCTACGAAGCCATATGAAGTATATTGTGATGCGTCAAGACAAGGACTGAGATGTGTTCTAATGCAAGAAAGAAAGGTTGTTGCTTATGCCTCACGACAACTAAGACCACATGAAGTTAATTATCCCACACATGATTTGGAATTAGCTGCAGTTGTGTTTGCCTTGAAAATATGGAGGCACTATTTATATGGCACATATTTTGAAGTCTTCAGTGACCATAAGAGCTTGAAGTACCTGTTCGATCAGAAAGAGTTGAATATGCGACAACGTAGGTGGATGGAATTCATCAAAGATTATGATTTCAAGCTCCGATATCATCCTAGGAAGGCAAATGTTGTGGCTGATGCACTCAGCAGAAAGGCTTTACGCCTATCATATATAATGATAAAGGAGTTGGAATTGATTGAACAGTTTCACGATCTGAATTTGGCAGTAACACCTAAAAGGGGAAGCCTTATGGTTGGAATGTTAAGAATTTCCAATGATTTCCTGGAACAAGTCAAAGAAGCTCAAGCTAATGACCAGGAATTACAAGGCCTAGCAGAAAAGACAAGAGAAGAAGGCTCAGAATTTAGCAAAGATGAATATGGGGTGATCAGGTATCAACAGAGACTCTGTATTCCGGTCAACACAGATCTTAAAAGATCCATCCTAGATAAAGCACACAAAAGTAAATACAGTATCCACCCAGGACCGACCAAGATGTATCAGGACTTGAAGAAATTATTCTGGTGGCAAGGAATGAAAAAGGATATCGCTGAGTATGTGACAGCTTGTCTGATGTGTCAGAAGGTAAAGGCGGAACAACAACGACCAAGTGGGACCCTTCGACCTCTGGAGATTCCAAAATGGAAATGGGATGAGATTGCTATGGACTTCGTGACGGGACTTCCCAGAACATCAGCTGGATATGATGCTATTTGGGTAATCGTGGATCGATTAACAAAGACCGCTCATTTTATTCCTGTCAATATGAAGTACTCTCTAGAGAAACTCACCCAGATCTATATCAAGGAAATAGTACGATTACATGGAACACCCACTTCAATTGTGTCTGACCGAGACCCTCGTTTCACATCACAGTTTTGGAAGAGCCTGCAACAAGCTTTAGGAACTCGCCTAAAGTTAAGTTTCGCATATCATCCACAGACAGACGGACAATCAGAAAGAACAATCAAAACTCTTGAAGATCTGTTACGTCTTTGTGTCTTAGAACATGGGGGTAGTTGGCAAGAATATCTTCCACTAGTTGAGTTCACTTACAACAACAGCTATCATGCTAGCATCGGAATGGCCCCTTATGAGGCTTTATATGGAAGGAAATGTCGTACACCTTTGTGTTGGTATGAGACGGGTGAGAAGACGATAATTGGACCTGAGATTGTTCAGAAGACTACAGAACAAGTCCAAAAGATCCAAATGGCAATGAAGGCTTTGCAAGATAGACAAAAGAGTTACTACGACAAACGTCGGAAGCCATTGGAGTTTGAGGAGGGAGATCATGTTTTTCTCAAAGTTACCCCTACCACTGGAGTAGGAAGAGCTTTGAAGGCCAAGAAGTTAAGCCCCAGATACGTAGGACCCTATCAGATTCTACAAAAGATAGGAACTCATGCGTACCGTATTGCTCTGCCACCCGAGCTAACAAACCTTCATAATGTTTTTCATGTCTCTCAACTCCGTAAATATGTACCAAACCCTGATCATGTTCTGAGTCCTGATCAGTTTGTTCTAAAAGAAAACCTTACCTTTGAAGCATCACCAGTTAAGATTGTTGACCGACGTCTCAAACAGCTAAGAGGCAAGGAAATCTCTTTGGTCAAAGTAGTTTGGAGTCAAACAGATGATGGGGACGCTACTTGGGAAATTGAGGAGAAGATCAGGGAACTGTACCCTCAATTGTTTCAACTTTGAATTTTGGGACGAAATTCCTAAAAGGGGATGAGAGTGTAACATCCCTGTTTTTAGAAACAGTTTTAATCTTGTAATTTTGAAGTATGGAAAGTTTGTAAGTAAGAATAAGTGAATAAATACCCTGCAGATGGTATGTGATATCTCAGAAATATCATTTTTTGTGCATAATTATGGAAATTATATAGACCATTAATGGTATTATGCAAATTCCGAGTGAAAAAGGGCTCTGTTCTGAGTGACAGAGAGAAATTCCGAGTCAAGGAATGAAATTCCGAGTGAAGAAATGAAATTCTGAGTGAAGAAATGAAATTCCGAGTGAAGAAATGAAATTCCGAGTGTAAGGTTACATTTTCCGAGTAAAACACGACCAAGAGGGATGCTACCGAGTGAAATCTTGGTGTGGAGAGAAGTATGTTCAAGAGAACCACTTCTGGGTGAAAATTCCGAGTCAAAACACCCTAGAATGACTCGTTTCCGAGTCAAACCTTGCCAAATGCTTCCTTTTCCTAAGGAAACTTCTCTGATTACAGTATTTCGAGTGAAATACGTCCAATTGAAGGGAAAAAACTCATTTCTGAGTTGTAAATATCCGGGTGAGGTGCTTCCTGAGTGAATCCGAGTGGGACAACTCCGATTGAGTCACTTCAAGGGAAGGAAGAGCTGACTCGGTGTTTCAAGAAGCCATAATTCCGAATGAATGTTCCATTAGGTGGAAGTCGGTTTTTGGAAGGAATTACCGAGTGAAAGCCGAGTGAGAGAATACTCGGTCTGGACAGACTTTACCGAGTGGAACCTTTTCTGATTCCTTTTTCTACTCACACCCAGGCTTCTCCACTCACGTGAAACACCTTTTTCTTCCAATTAGAGCACCTTTTTCATATTTTATATATATATATCCTCTTCAAATTCCACTAGTCTATATGAATCCAAAAGAGGATGAGTCAACTCAGGGATAGTGCACCTTTTCACTCCACTCGAAGCACCCTTTATATATATTAATATATCCTCTCAATCAAATGCAAAGCTGACTAGGAAAGGGGCTATTATTATCACTCACGGGGAAAAGCTGTCTCCCACTTGTCTCCTCCTTATTAAATGCCACCATCAGAACCTACTGACACACACACACTGAAACTAACACAAACTCTCTCTTCCTCCTTCTGCTTTTACAAACAAACTTTCTCTCTTTCAATTCCTTTCCTTTTCCACTCGGATCTGAAGCAGGACAGTGAAGGGAACATTTTCTTCTCATCCAGGAACTCCATTAAGGTAAGGGGGGTATATTCTCGGGTATTCTGGGAAAATTCGAGTGAAAGGAAAGGGTTAAGGAACCTTGTTCCTCACCTTTCCAGGGCAGTTCAGAATTGCTTGATTAAATGTTTTAATGTTTTATTATTGTTTTATGCATTTTATTTGAATATATATATAATTAAATTGATTGGAATCATTATTATTATGCATGATAATTTAATAAAAAGATATGCTGGTTGTTGGACTGTGAAAATATTCAGGATCTTGGGTATTCATGTGAATTCCAGCGAGGAATTAAAAAACAGAAATCGGATTCAGTGAGTAATAAGCTCGGATTTTGTGAAAACCAATCGGATTACCTAAAAATACATAATCTCACTCAGTTGTTTTACAATAAACCGACCAGATCATTCAGACAGAACATTTTATTCGGAAAATATCTTGTTTTCACTCAGAAAGCACCTTTCAGACTAATTCCACTCAGAATCATATTTTATTCCACTCAGACACTTATTTTCACTCGGATTCATAAACATTTTCACTCAGAAAAATTCTCTCAGTCGGATTTCACTCAGAATTTAAGTTATTTCACTCAGAAAATCCTTTTCAGTATCTGTTTCACTCGGAAAACACTTTTCATACTGATTTCACTCGGAATCATACTTGATTTCACTCATAAACTCATTTTCACTCAGAATTACAGTAATTTCACTCGAAAAACAGTTTAATTTCACTCAGGAAACTCTTTTCAGTAATTTTACTCGGAAAACATATTATTTTTACTCAGAAAAACTCTTCCACAATCATATTTCACACGGAAAACATTTTTAACTTCAAAGAAAACTCTTTTAGTCTGATTTCACTCGGATTCATGTTCATTTTACCCAGAAACTCATCTCAGCCTGATTTTACTTGGAATCCTACTCATTCCACTCGGAATCCTATTGATTGTACTCGGTATTAAACTTATTTTACTCAGAAAGCTTAGTTATCAACATTTTCACTCGGAAATAACTTATTTTACTCGGAAAACTCATTTTCACTCGGTATCAAACTCTTTTACTCAGAAAATTCATTTTTCACTCAGAAACAGATTTATTTTTACTTGAATAATTCATTTTCACTCGGTATTTAGCTTATTCCACTCAGAAAACTTGGTTTTTGACATTTTCACTCGGATTTTCATTTACCAAACTCTACTTTACTCCTTTTTAAAATATTAGAAGGTTACAATAATCATTATTGTTCTTATTTCTATTATTATTATTATTATTATTGTTATTATTATTATGATTCTTATTATCATTGTTATTCTTACTATTATTAACTAATATTATTATTATTATTGATATTAATATTGTTTTAATTATGAGTAATTAAATAAGGAATATATTATTTTACTCTTTACAAAGTATAAATTTCAACTAGGGAATAACCGATATATTTTCTCTAATACGACAATAAAACAACTTGTAACGTATAAACAATTTATGAGATTCAAGAGCTTATGAACAAGTATATGAGACTGGAAACACATAAATACCCAAGGATCAAATGATAAAAATAATGCATTTCACATCATGAAAATATATTTTGAAGGAGAAAAACTAGAGCATACACCTGGTACGCTGGAGGACATTCACGTTCGATCTCTGAGGGGAATCTTGGGAGTACGACTGGAACGGCAACCCAATGGCATCAGAGTCGCGCCTAATAGCCGGGTGAGACGATGCAATTCTGGTGTACTTCGACTAAATGACGGGATGTATCTATGATCGTGTAGAGCCAAGTCCTAAGATGAAATAATATATATTGATGAGAACCTGTGAGTTCATTCGTACCCTATGATAAAGAATAGGGGACTTGGTGAGCTCCGATCGCTCTAGAATGGAAACGTTGTGCCCAAGAGACAACTTGAGCAGGATGAATTCCAAAGAATGAAAGAATGATGATGGTGGATTGATTTATTGGGCCCACATGCATCATGAGACTTAATTAAGATAATTCATAATAAACTCTGCTCATGCATTTCCATGACAATATTTGATTGTTATAGTTATGAATATGTTAAGTGTATGATTTATGTAATATTATTTGTTAACTGGATTATGTCCGCACCGGATTAACCATCAGGGTCTTGGGTTATACTCACCCTTACTGTTGACAATTTTCAGAGGAATTAGGAAATCAAGAACCCGAGTATGAAGAATAGAAATATGCTAAACCAAATGAGAGCGCTCCTTAAATAGAATATAAGTAGTTGAATATTTATGGATGACTGTATAATATTTAAGGGTGCCTGCGTGCCCCATTCTGTTAAGAGTACAATTACTTACAGTTTGTGAATGACTATGTGATTATCTACTATTTGCTTCCACTGATCTGCCATCTCTTTATTTAAAAAAAAATTCACTTTTTCTAAAAACTTGTGACCTCTCAGTTAAATAGGATGAACTTGCAGAAGGGTTTGTCTTATCTAACCGAGGGTGTTACAAAAATGACCAGGTGTTGCATGATGGGCGATGCGGTTTGGTACCAGTAAAAATATGGTGAATATGCATGTATTATGATATATGTGTACACATTTTACTATTGCAGTAGGGGCATGGTATGTGATCATGCTTGAACCCACAACTTGGTGTTATTTTCCACAGTCGGATCCGCATTTGTTGTTGATTATTCCATTGTGCATATGCATTAGCAATAAGAGCATCTACATATAGCATGGAGATATGCCAGAACATGATGATGATTGATGATGATTGAGATGATGGTATTGGTGTTGATGAGATGAGAAGTTAATATAATAAAAGACCATCATAATAAATGATATGAATATAGGAAATGATGTTAAATATGACGATATGTATGTTATGGCCCAATGTAATGAAGGGCGTATTTGTTTATGATTGATAATGATGATGTTAGCCCATGGTGGCTTTGATGAAAGACCGGAATGGTCTATATTGATGTGTTGGCCCCTTGTGGCAATGTGATAGATATGTGTTGGCCCATTGTGGTGGTGTGACAAATGTGTATATGCTTGCTTTGCTATAATTTGATGAATAAGTATGAAATGAATATATATATATTGTTGAATTAATAATCTATGATGATTGTTGATGTGTTTAGCAAAGCATACATGATGTTGATATGCATATGCACATAATTTCAATTATATTCATATCGTCATTTGAAATGTATAACTCACTCTCCCATGTGGTCTACTTTTTAGCATTGATGTAGGAATGCCATGGGAAGAGAACGTTTTTAAAGTAAAGCTTTTGGGAAGGTAAATAGTTGTAGAGGAATGCCTTGGCCGGCAGCATTGTAATTTAACGTGTTATGTATATGATGAATAGTATGATGTTGTAATCATTGATATTGATGGATGAATTGTGAATATAATTATACATTCAGATGACGTACTAATAGTGGAGATATATGAATTGAGATTGGACTGGTTATGGTCTATTATGAATATGAACCTCGATGATGTATGATGCATGACCATACAGATAGGTATATACATACATCGTAGGCATTGCATGCTTATGTGATTATGTAAAATGATGATGGTTGTATATTAGGCTTACGATATGCCATTGCATGCTTTGCCGAGCCTTTTCTCATATCTTCATATATGGGACTAGGCGTGTGCCCGGTATACACATTTTTCTTCCGTTGTAAACTCTATTATTTTTGTATACCGAATGGGCAAACTATTTATCGATCCAGTTATAGGTTATTTAATCTCACTCTTTGGTTTTCTGTGATTCGGGTCTTGATGTGATCATGGTGGTGTCTTGGAAATGTTTTTCAAACGTGAAAATTTATTCACATTTTTATTAATTATGACAATTACATCGGGATTCGAGTACAGAAAATCAGGGGTGTTATATTTTCCTTTTCTTTCTATCATATTATTTTTCATGTGACATGCTCATCTGTGTGTTTCAGGTATATTCAAACAAGCTCTCTCTCTTTTTCTTTTCTCTTTATCTTTTCTCTTCATATGACTCTATATTCTTCTTTTGTAATCTCTTTTCCTTTCTTGTGAGACATTTATTATTCTCTTTTACACACACACATATATCTCTATGTCTCACTCTACCACTTCCTATTGAGGAGAGTTACAATATATATATATACACACACACATGGTATTCCTGCTGATAGAGATAAATCCATTGGATGACCGTTGAAGAGTAAGTCACTCAAATGCTTAAGAGAAGTCTTCTTAACGGATATGATCTTTAGAGAGAGTCTTTCTTCTTGCTAAGTATAGATCAGAGAGCTTTCGAGATTCATGCAGTTGCAGTGCTAGAGTCGATTTCACTAAGATAGAAAGATCTTCATTGAAAGATGGATCTTTGATATGCTTTATTTCAAAATTTCCTTTCTTGCGATAAGACTTTGAGCTAAGAAGGAAATATGCTCTATTGAGTCATCATATATAGGTCTAGACTTGATACATTCAAAGAGAGCATCTGAGATTAGATTGAGGTCTGGTGAATCGTAAAGCGTTGATGATGAGACTCAAAACTTCAAGAAATATTTCAATCCTTTCTTATGATTTTGAAAAAGGTTTGAAGCATCTTCTATGTGGAGACAAAGTCTGATTGAAGAGGGTTGTCTTTAAATAGTGAGTTTTTTCAGATTCTTTGAGGCTTGCTTATAAGACATGAAGGGTCTGGGTCTGTTATACGTCTAGAAGAACATTTTTCTTAGGAGAGGCATTCCTAGACTTTGTGTGTTTCTTTGATGCATAACCTTCTTAGTTTTGTCTTACCAGACTTATTGGATGCGAGCTCCCCCTTTGATTTATAACATGTTCTTTATATCCTAAAACACTCGAATGATCTTATCAAACATTTTAACAACTCATAACTTAACTAATTAAGATGCTTGATGTTGGTTATCAAAAAATCTAAGGGTACTCCAAAAAGTCTTCTTAGTTCTAACAACTTCATTTATGATTATGTTCGGAAAGGAACTTTGGATTTGAAATACATGGATACAGACCATCAATGTGCAGACATATTCACTAAGCTATTGGCTAAAGTCAGGTTTGCTTTTATTAAGTATAACTTGAGTTTACGTAACATTGCCTGATTAAGAGTCTGAATAAAAAGAGTCTACATGAAATAAGTCTATGTGCAAAGAGTCTGTATATTTATTTAAAATACTTATGTTTTTAAATATGCTAGTTTCTTACACTGAGAGACATTCAAGGTCATTTCGTTAACCTTGTTACTTTCCCCTAAACAGCTTTTAAATTTTTGAACCGTCACGCGTGGCACTCATTTATTGCTTGGAGTGCACCCGTTTCGGAATTGTTTCCCTCCCACTAAGCCATGTTGTCTTTAAATAGCCTTTCTAGTTGTCTTTTCAAAATCTCTAGAAATCTTTTGTATCTCTCAAGAACTCTCTACATTCCACTCCCTTTTAATGTCTTTCGAGTTTTGCCCTAATTCCTCTCTTTGCAACTCTCTTTCTTCTTTCTTTTATCATCAGTGGCTGCTGCATGTCTCTCTATAAAAGACATTGTCGAGTCTTCCTTTTCGATGTTTCCCAGCACAAGCTCAAAGGTAGAGACATCACTAAAGCATTGAATGGCATTGGGTGGACTCGGTTCTTCCTCGACCAAGAACCATTTTCTCCCTCTTTAGTTCTTGAGTTCTGGAGAACTGTTATTATTGATAAGGCGCGCCTCATTCTACTAGGCTTTCTCCGTGGTAAGTAGACTAAAATCTCTGAAGACGTGCTTGTGATAAGTCTTGAAAAGACTTAATTATTTCACCTTTTATTTAACATAATTCATTAAATATTGTTTAGTTTAGCACTATTATTTAATAAATTATCAATAATTCTTATTTTATTTATTTATTTCAAAAGTGTTTAATTTATGCAAGAAAATGATTAAAAACAATAATTAAGTAAGAAATTATGTTTATTTATAAATTCACTAACCCAGCGTACCTACGCTGGACAGCCAGCGTACAAACGCTAGGAAATTATTTGTTTGCATGTGCAGGAGTAGTTCACGCTCAAGCTTGAAGGTTGCAAGCTCAAGCGAGAGAGCCATGCAAAGTAAGTGAAAAGAAACAAAGGAAAGCACGATCTCGCTCAAGCGAGCAAGCTCACGCTCAAGCGTGACTCCAAAACATCACCCACGCCCAAGCTTCTCCATCATGCTTAAGCGAGAAAGCAATACTGCAGTGCATATTTTGAGCTCGCTCAAGCGAGAGCCCTTCACGCTCAAGCGTGAAGGTGGTTATTTAAAGCTGATGCTTTCCCTCCAAAAGAAGCTCTGCACTGTTGCTGTTTCTGTTTCGCCTGCTGTACTTTAATAATTTAAGTAATAGTTGTAATTAATTATTTATTTGTAATTATGTAATTAGTTTAGTAGTTTAATTATTAATTAAGGTTTCTTTGTAATTAATTAAGTTAGTTAGTTATTTGCCTATATATATACTTGTACATACTCTCTATAAGAACAGGGCACAGTAGACACATAATACAATTCATTTTTCCATTTTCAATCTCTCTCTAATTCTTCTCTCCCTCTAAATTCTCTCATCCATGTCTCTCCACCTTCCTTCGACAGAACCTATGTCTATGGGTTTCTAAGTCCCTAAGGTTGGGATTGCGAAGGTTTGCAATGAATTCTTGAAGGTGTATTGAGGAAGTCAACTTCTAAATCAATAGGGGAACAAGCTGAGGAGTAGATCTACGTTGCTGGATTGACAAATCCAGATCTGATGAAGAATCTCACTAGTGAGGAATCATGGTTGAGACTTAGGTAACTTCTGGCTTCCTAACTAATTCAGGCCTAGTAATTAGGTGAATAGTTAGGGTTCAACCTCCAATTTCACATGAGATTCCTCTGTTAATTGAGCACCTAAGGGATTAGGGTTTAATGCTTAGGAATTAGTGTTAGTCACCTAAGGAATTAGGAATTAACCATCTGTGAATTGTCCTTTTGAGTCTGAAGATTGATTGAACCTTAATTGCATGTTTCTTGATGAAATTGTAAGCTGAAGCAATCCTAACCTATCTTCCATTACTTACATTTCATCTTTCGTACTGTCTCTAAAAATACAAAAACATTAGAAATTTAAAACAACAAAAACAGAATGAAATCTATTTGCATTGCGTTGGTTCAGCTTGTATCAGTCTAAGATTATGGTAATTACCACAATCCCTATAGGAACGATCAAATATATTACAAATTTAACGATTGGTGCGCTTGCCAAAAGAATAAATCCTCTAAGAGTCATACAATAAGTCAATATTAATGCAAGATTTTCCAACCAAATTAATGACTCAAGGATTTTCACACCAGCTTGTCACTATACTCTAGTGTCACCATCAACAAGATGCTCTATGGAAAGATGCATTCTAAGAAATCAATCTTTACTTCCTAAGGTAAAGATGTTGCACCTGGTCATGCGTCAAGTGTTCTGTCCTCGCAAGTCAGCCAAGGCCACTATCACGAAGCTGGACAGGTTTTGCATGTATCACATGCTTAACAAGCAGAAGGTTAATCTTGCTAATGTGATCATGACCTACATGATCTCATCTATTTTGAAGAAGTAGAAGAAGATACCCTACCTAACTGTTCTCACCAAAAGCTTCAAGCAGGAGAATGTTCCTATCAAGTCTGTGAAGGATCTGATGACTTGTGGACCTCTGGTGTCCAAGCTGTCCTCCTTCTCTCCCCTATTGGATTTGACCTCTGCCTCAGTTGCTCAAGAGTCTGTCAAGAAGTCACCTCAAAAGAGGAAGCCCACTTCTGACCCTACTGAGAAGCCTGCTGTGGCAAAGAAGGCAAAGATTACCACCAAGGTCTCTTCATCCCTGACCATACCTTTGTCACCAACACTGGTTCTGTGTCAACCTTTGCATCAAAATCATTATCAGAAAATAGCCCATTGGGTGTGTTCTTCAAAAGAAGCAGTCTGAGAGACCTACTTGACCTCAACCCTTCTCAGCCTCCAAGACTTCGTACACTCTTTCCTCTTCATCTCTGAAGGACTATGTCAAGCTACCTAGCAAACAACGCTAGATCAACTTCATTCGATACTACTGTAGAAAATTTCTAGACATGGATGTCTCAAAATGGACCAAGTACGATTGGATTAAAGTATACAATCAAAACTACGACATGTACAAGTCTGATAGAGCCTTGTGGAAAATTTAGAAGGCTGAGTGAAGCGTAAGGCTAAAGCTAAAAAAGCCAAGAAGTCTATAGAGAAGAAGAAAAAGAAAAAGAAGTCTACTCCCTCAACCACTCAGACACTCTCTACTACCAAGGCTACCACTCTCATCCAGACTCCAACCCCAGTCACACCTACACCACCTCGGTACTAACCTCTCCCTCTCTTAACCAAGAACCTGAACCTCAAACTAAACCTCAACCATCTCAACCAGCACCCCCCCCTCAATTCGAACCAGCCCAGAAAACCCCTAATAATCCTAACTCCCAACCTTCCTCCTCTAGAAGACCTATCTTTGTCTTCCCTAGCCCCCTACCTTACCATGGCCTTGAGCTCCCCACTATTACCCAAACCTTCACCAACAAAAAGCAACCCGTACAATTCTTCCTCCAACCTCGCTTTAATCATTTTATGCATTGAGGAAGTTGTGTCTAACCCTCACCTTTACACACCCTCTGCCTTTTCCATGTTCCAAACTCTTCGTATGGAACAAATAAACCGCAACCTTGTCTAGGAACAAAACTTACCAGCTAGACCCTGGATTCAAGCCCTCCCCAAACCCAAGGCATGCATCCTCATGGACCCAGATCACCTCATGCCCAAATACCACAGAATCACCATAAATAAGCTAAAGTAACTCAGAACCCACACAGGACCCTCTGCCTCATCTAGTATATGCGACTGCCAAGGAAGTTGCGTGATGAAAATTTGTAAGCCCTCAGATCTGCTTTTGCAATGAATAATGAACGTCGTAGTCATCTTTTGGCACACTATCTCTAGGAATAGAATCGGCAGTGCAGTACTTCCAGTAGTGATATTCTGATTGATGTCTGTAACTTTTAGCCTCAGACTAGACGTGTTTTCAAAGCTCATCCCACTTACTTTGATGATTCTCAAGCCATCATCCCTCAATCTCTTTGTGCTTCCACCGTTATTGTTATTGACCACCCCCATTTCTTTTGCATTCAAGTTGGCCATCTTATTCTTGTGTTTGTTTCTACTTCCAATCTCATCTTTACTTCAACGTCATTTTCTCTCCTAGCCCTACTTAGGCCTTTAAGTTTTGATGATGTCTCTCCTTTTATTGATATCAAAAAGGAGAGTAGAAGTCTGAGTAGAATAAGAGTAGAAGTTCGAGAGTAGAGCAATCAAAATATTGAGTTTGTAAACAAATTTCTATGTTTTGAATTTTGTCTGAGTCTATAAATTTTCTTTATGAATTCTGTAACACCCCGAATTCTTAAAATAGGAAGTTAAATTAGGAAAATAAATGTTGGATAATTAAATGCGGGCTAATTAATATCCCAAAATTCTTGAAATGATTTAAACAAGACTTTTCGAAATTGCTGGTGAATTATGGTGATCGGTTGAGTTGAAAACTGACCCGGATAAAATATAGGTGTCGGACCAAGTATCTCCGATTGAGATGTTGTTGGTCAGGGCCGTGGATAATGTTATTGGGATTCCGAATTTATATTCGGAATAATTTTTAGAATATGTATTGAACCCGAACGGGGAACCTGTTTGTTTACGAAATGAAAGAATTTAATGAAAGCTTAATAACTTAAAAACTAAATTTATACTTTCACTCTCAATTCCGTTGCACTCTTCTTCTCCACGCCAATACTCTTCTTCTTATCTTCTTCTTCTTCATTATTCCTCTTCATTTCCTCTTAAACACTAAACTAAAAAGAAAGATATATCTTCCTTCTCCATTATTATTCTTCAAGAGACTCAAGGAGGCTTGGAGCTTAGAATATCTTCTCCTTCTTCCTCCTTAATTTCGTGTGGACCTTCTCCTCTTTTGTAAACTCACTCTTTACTCCTCTTGAGGTAAAATTATTACCATTTTCCATGTATATAAACCTATTACTATGTGTCTTCAATGTTAAGAAAGCATTTAATGTATGTAGGTTACTAGGAGAAGCATTAAATGTAGAAACCCTAAGATGGGTTGACATAAATACAAGCTTATGAATAATTAATGAGGTAGTTGTAATTATGGTGGGAAAAGAAGGAGGTATATGAGTATTTATGAAGGTTGGTGGGTTTGATGAAAACCCTAAATTTGAATTTTAGGAGGAAATGTATAATATTGAAGAGTATAGCATTTATTGAAGAAGTTAGCATTTGTTGATGGGAAGGGTGTTATAAATGATAAGGTAGAGACATTAAATGATGATGATGTTGACTTGAAGTCATAATAAGTAGGAAACTCACCAAGGTGTTGGTGGAGATTTAATAAATAGAATAACTTAACAAATTAGGTTGTAGCCTTTGATACTAATGAATTGTGATTTAAGGGAAGGAATCCCCGAAGCCTAATTAGGCAAATGAATGAAATTGATAAATAGTTTCCACATGATAAGAATCATGTGTATACCTATGTATATGTATGTTGAATTAGTGTTTGAATGAATGATTGATGTGGCCCTATAATTGATTAGTGTAGGGCTTGACAATACTGGTGAGGCGGGAACATCAACCCCAGAGGTCTACTTCTCTTGAGGTAGGAGAGGGGTGTATTTTCTAAATGCATGAGAATTATGATGATAATGTATGTATTAATATAGTATGACATGCTTTCTTGGATGAATGTGATATTCTGTGTATGTGATGCGAATTGTGTATGGTGTGGTGAATTTAGTGTTTATACAATGAAGCCTAAGTGAGGCTATGAATGGCTTATCATGTGTTGATACATGATTGATTACATATGAGGCATGATAAGTACCAACAACCATTGGTTGGAATGTTTCCTGGATATGAGGATTGATATTTGTGTATGAATTGGTGGAAAATTGTGTGGTTGAAAATGAATGTACCCTAGATGAGAAGGTAAGATAATCTAAATGAGCTTGAGGCATGTATGAGCATTATTGTATACATGGCATGACATGCATATCATGATGATGTTGATAAGTGGTTGCGATCACTTGATATTGGAAATATGAAAAGGGCTTGCGAGTTCCTGTGATTATTAGACCGGTGGTTGTGATCACCTGGTATTGAAATGAAAGGCCCTTCGGGACCATTGAGATTGAGTGCCCATGGTTACGATCATGAGGCGGGAGTACCCCTTACGAGGCGGGAAACCTTATGAAATGTTGAACGTGGTTACGATCACGAGAAGCACCTTGCGAGGCTGCTAGAGGGAGTACCCCTTGCGAGGCGGGAAACCATTGAGAATGATTGTATGATTATGGTGGTTGCGATTACCTGAGGAAATGAAATCGGATCCGTGCATATGCATTTTAATAACATTAGCATGTGCATCAGTTTTGAAGCATGGCATAGAAAGATACTTGATGATGAGATTGAGTGAGATGTGGGTGGAAATCCTCTTTTCAATTAATAATTATAAATGTGAACTTGGTTGATATGATTCTAAGAGATTTAATGAATAATTGTGTTTGTATCAAAATTGTTGGTTGAATGATTGATATTAAATAAACTTCTCTTGAGGAGGAGATAGTTGTATTGCATTCATGCATATATTGTCTTATTTATTGGATTTTCATCATTGAGAAAGTATACTCACTCTCCCTGTGGTATATCTTTTTAGCTCCTGTGTTGTAGGTATTGCTTTGGAGCTGTTGTAGAGGAGAAGTGTGAAGGAGGCCCCTTTTTGGTAAAGAATGCCTTGGCCGGCAATATTTTGGTTTACATAGATGTGTGAAATGGATGTAATGTATATAGTACAATGTATGTTTTGTATAGTCTGGATTTAGAGTGGATAATTGTATGAATTGATGAATACATATATATACAATGATGGTTTTGGAAGGTCATGGAGGAAAATGAGATCTTTTGTCTATGACTCATTTTCAATCATGACCCTGTGAATGTATGAATGATGAAACCTTCCTTATTTTGATAAATGAATGAAGTTTATATTTGGAATGTTAGACTTGTGAAGTAAAAGAGTTGTTGAGTTGATTTATATACAATAGATGAGTTAGAATGGAAATCTACGAGCATGATTGATTAGAGCAAGTTCTAAATATGTAATATGGTATGTATGAAGTGTTGAATCTGAGTAAAATTGATTAGAATGAGTTTTGGTATAGTGGGTTAAGTATTTTCTGCATTTTCCCTGTTTTACTGTCAATCTCGCTCAGGCGAGAGGGCTTCTCGCTCAAGCGAGAATGCCTCTGTATCGAATTTTGGTTCCTGGACGATTCTCGCTTAGGCGAGAATGGGTCTCGCTCAGGCGAGATTGCTTCAGCATCAGATTTTGGCCACTACTCCATTTTCGCTCAAGCGGAAGTATATTTCGCCCAAGTGAAATTGTCTCAGAATCAGAGGTTGGATCCTGGACAATATTCGCTCAGGTGAGGGAGAGCTTCACCCAAGCGAGATGGCTTGGTATCAGGAATTGCTCTCGGGTTTATCAGGAATTTGCTCTCGGGAGTAATTTCGCTTAGGTGAGGAATGTGTTCGCCCGAGCGAGTGAGCGTGGATGGGTTCTGGGCGTTTTTCGCCTTACGCTCGCTGGCTTCGCCCAAGCGAGGATTGCGATACTCGCTCAAGTGAGTTTGGGTTCGCTTGAGCGAAGAGACCCCTGATTCTACACTTCTTCCCTTCGCTCAGCATTTTCTGCTTCGCCCAAGCGTGCTGTGTGAAACTCGCTCAAGCGAATTGGGAATTCGCTTGAGCGAGGGGACCCTGAAATCTCTTAAACGCATGGTTCATATCATTTTTTTATTTTTTTTATTTTCTTCACATTAAATCATGATTCTATTTTACTTTAAGAATATCTTGAGCATAAATTGGGCTTCTTAATTTCAAAATGAGCAACCTCTTAAGAATCTAATTCCATAATATCATTTTACTCGAAATACTTCCGCTGTTTTAATTATGGTTTTCTTAAGAGTTAATCGTATGAACTTACCTTCTCATATCTTCACATATGAGATGGGTCTCTGATAGATCCAGGTGATTAAATAATTGGCTTCACCACTCGTGTTTTTCATAAATCAATAATATTAAAATCGTGAAAAATTTACCCCTATTTTTAGGGTGTCACAAATTCAAGAATGTTGATAATCTAGTTTACTCTGATTTAATATATTGATCCTTTGAATTACTATATTTGACTCAATCTACCTTGAAATTGAATTGTAATATATTTGCTCTGATGGATATCTCTCATCTCTTGTAAAATCAAACAAGTCTGTTATGATATATTCCTTGTACGCATTTCTTCTACAGACTATATTTAACAAAAAAAACTTGATGTTTACTATCAACAAATAGGAGAAGATTGTTAGCTCCAAGTTTGAATGAAAGACTAAGAAGTCTGAACCCCTAGGATTTGTTAATAACACTCATCAAGACTCTTAGTTAAATGAAATCTATCTACATGTTTTACTAACATAGTTCAACAAGTGTTTTCAGGAAAAGTCTAAAGTGCACCTGTTGAAAGAAAGGGGGGAGTCCATTAAACCAAACTTATATTGAAGAACAAGTTTGTTGCATCCATCAAAGCAATGTTTTGAATGAAGAATCATACCTGGAGTATCTCTCTATTTTTCAAGGAATGTCCCTGAAAAGAAACTCTCCTTTTCTATGAAAGAGTCAACAAGAGCTTTCTTATTTCAAATCTGTGTCATTCACCAAAAAGGAAAAGAGACAAAAAGCTGAAGAATGTACGCATAGTAACCAAGGTAAATGCCTCGCACATCTTAAAGCATCAGAAAAGTTAAAATCGTGGCAGAACAAAAGCCTAAGGTCAACGTCTACAAGAGTGTACCATTCAGCTCGAAATGGCTAAGCAAATAGATATCTTTTGGTATGGATTCAGACTCCACAACTATGTACTACTTTAAACTTTCTTTGTTGATTCTTTTACGAACAAGAACAGAAATCAAAGTGTTAGTCTATAAAAAAATCTTAAGCTTTTCTCTGTACTTGTATCTTAAGCACAAGTCTTTCTTGTTGTTCTGCTTCTAGCAGACCTTGACTTGTTGCTTATTATAACTTAGCGTACTCTGCTTCAATTTTTAGTATTTTGTACGTTAATTTATCCTTTGTAACACAAACTCTCTCTTATCACTCATACTTTGTGTAACAATCTGATGTGTTCACTAGCCTCTAGATTAAGTGGGAAACACTTTATGGCCTAAAGAGGCTTTCTGTAACATCCTGAATTTTATAAAAATAATTAAATATGAGGAATAAATAATAAATAATTATATATAAGTTGGTTTGTGTCCCAAAAAAATATTGGAATAATTAAATTGGAATTTATTATGAATATTTATAATTTATTGAGATTTTAAGAGTTAAAATTTTACCCGATTAGAATATGGGTGTCGGACCAAGTATCTCTGATTGAGATGCCGTTGGTCAGGGCTATTAAGAATATTATTGGGAATCCGAATATGTCTTTGGAATAATTTTTGGAATTAGTGTTGAGCCCGAACGGAGACCCTGTATGTTATAAAACGGTAAAACTTAATGAGGGGATTAAGTTAAAAACCCAAACTCCTTCTTTCCCCTCCCATTCTCGGCAGCTTCTCTTCTATCCCTCTTAACATTTCATTTCCTCCTCCTTCTCCATCCCTTCTCTTGTTAAAAGTGACCAACACCACCCATGACCATTTCCACCTAAAATCAAGAGGATCCCTTGGGTTTATGAAGCTTACAATGGACATGGAGGCAAGCATGGCTCATCTTCTCTTCTCTCCCCACTATTTTTGTTTTGGAGCTTAAGCTTGGAGGAGAGGTATGATTTTTGACCACCCATGGTTTTTATTGATAGTTTTTGGAGTTATTGAAGTGTTATGATGGGAGGTTAGATGTTGTTTTGATGAATGGTGGTATGTGGAATCAAACCCTATGTTAGAAAAATTATTGGGGTATTGAATGAAGCCATTAATATAGAAAACCCTAAGGTGGGGTAGCTTAAATGCAAGCTTTTATGAGCATTTAATGTGGTATTTAAGATTAATATTGAAAGGTGAATGGGGTATTTAATGAAAGCTTTAAATATGGAACCCTAGAGTGGGTTGTCATAAATGTTAACCTTGGTGGTAATAAATGAAGAGGATGAATGCATAGTTGGAAGGTGATGAGGAATAAATGGGTATTAATGAGTGTTGTTGGGTTTTAGTGGAACCCTAACTTCAATAAATTAGGGAAAGTGTAAAATATGAATAGAATGTATGTTTAATGATGTTAAAGAATGATATTAATGATAAGAGATAGCCATTGATGATGATTGATGAATATTGATAATGGTTGTTGGGTTCTCATAGAACCCTAGCCCTAAGAATTTAGGGAAATTGGATATATTGTAATTTGGGAGGTTAGTTGAATGTGGATAGGTGATATTTAAGGTTGAAGGTTACTTGAAATGGTATAGGACCATTTATGGTGAAATATATAGATAAGTGTTGTTATGAATGTGGAATTTGAGGGATTGGTATGATAAGATTGTGACTTGATGAGGTTCTAGATCATTTGTGGTGTACCATTTAAATTTGATTAATTAATTATGGTTATTGAAGGATATGAGAGTTAAGTTGAATATGGAGTGATAATGATGATGTTTAAAGGATTGAGGTGATTTGAGATTACATTATGTAATGGATGAGATGATGATGTTGTTGGGTTTAGTTGGTCTTTAAGATCTAGAGGATCTTGGCTTTGGGAAAGGAATTCCCGAAGCCTAACACAATTGCATAAGTTGATGTTTAGCAAGTTTAGGACTTGATGTTGAGCTTTATGATAAGCTAGCAAATGTTTAGAATGATGATGGTTATTGATTATGTGAATGCACATGTGTATGGTATGTAGATTGCATTCCGAATTGTGTGGCGGAGCTTCCAGAGCGTGCATTCGGATTTCGGCTCTTCCCTCGAGGTAGGAGAGGAGTTTACATTCAAATTGCATGAGTAGATTGATAGTGATTGATGTATGTGTTTTAGTACTCATGCTTGCCATGCCATGTAGTTATTGAGATAATATGAATGGCAATTTGATAATTATTGAGAATGATGTGTAGGAGGATGTGATGATTGTTATGGAAGTATGTATATGTATGTTTGATGATGATAAGTATGATTTTAATGTGATTAATAAGTTTGGAATGAGAATTTGTAAGTATGAATGTTTGAACAAGTTGTCTATGCCTCATATGATGTGTATGATATGTTGGATGTGTTCAAGTTGGCCTAGAATGAGATTTCATGTGTTAGGTTGTGAGAATTTTCGTTTCTGCATAAGTCCTGATAATCTCGCTCAAGCGAGATGGATTCTCGCCCAAGCGAGATGGATTCTCGCCCAAGCGAGAATTCCCTGTACCATTATTATGGCCTCTGGCCTAATCTCACTCAGGCGAGTGAGCTATTCGCTCAAGCAAGGCGAATATGAAGTGAGCAGGGGAGACACTGGGCAAATCTCGCTCATGCGGGTGTGGCTGCGCTTGAGCTAGCGAGAGAGGAAATTGATACTGGATGTTTTTTACTCAAGCGAGCGTGAGACGCTTGAGCGAGTGTGGGGGTCTGATGCTGGAACGATACTCGCTCAAGCGAGTGACTGGCACTGGTGTGCCTCGCTCAAGCGAGTGTTGGTGGAATTTGATACTGGACGATTCTCGCTCGAGTGAGTAACCGAGTGTAAGGGTGTCTCGCTCAAGCGAACGAGCGTGGAAACGTTGCTGGACAATTTTCGCTCACGTGAAAAGGCTTGCCCAAGCGAGCTATCTTAACCTCGCTCAAGCGAGTGAGGGGCTCGCTCAAGCGAGTTTCCCAGAACTGAATGTTGTTTCATTTTCTTGGTTTTGATGGTGTTAGGCCTTTTTCCCTTATATTGTAAGATGCTTGAGAGGATGTACAGGGATATATAATTATGACCTAACATGGTAGTGTTGGATAATGATTAAGATATTGGGATAACTTGTCTATGCCCATAATATATAATGTGAAACATGAATGTTAACCACCAAGAATGAGATATGTGAGAGCGATGGTAAGGGTTTGACAATGAGCTATGAGAGGTACCCTTGGGTGACACAAACCCATTGTGAGAATGATCGAACGGTGAGGTGGTTGTTATAAACCGAAGTGTCGAAATAATATCGGTATCATGTGACAATAAATAATGTAATGATTATTCCTTGTGCAAGAGGACATATGTTATTATTAAATTGTGAAATGTCCTTGCATTTTATAATAAGTTCAATATTACATGAGTGGTTCAGAATTGAAGTGATGAGTTGTGGTATCGCCACACTAGTTACTAAACAACGTTGATAAATGAGATAATGTTGTAATGCCACTATGGTTGAATGTAATTATTGACTTGCCATATGATATGAAATATACGTATATATGATGTTGAGATGTAATGTCAAGGACATGATTGTGGTGGGCATAAGTGTAATTGCCATGTATGTGGGGTGATGAATATGCCTCGTATAACACCCCTGATTTTCTGTACCCGAATCCTGATGTGATCGTCATAATTAATAAAAATGTGAATAAATTTTTCGTATTTGAAAACATTTCCAAGGCACCACCATGATCACATCAAGACCCAAATCACAGAAAACCAAAGAGTGAGATTATATAACCTAAAGCTGGATCGATAGATAAATTGCCCATAACGGTATACGAAAATAATGGAGTTTACAGCGGAAGAATATGTATACCGGGCGCACACCTAGTCCCATATATGACGATATGAGAAAAGGCTCGGCAAAGTATGGAATGGCATATCATAAGCCTAATAGACAACCATCATCGTTTTACATAATTACATAAGCATGCAATGCCTAAGATATAATTATATATATATATATATATACATATACATTTGGGAATCTTCTCCCGACTATCTCAATCATCAATGAACATCATTCAATTTCAATCTTTCTAATATACCTCAAATTATCTCTTACATTCTACATATATATCCATCATCCACCAATTCAAAGGATTATCTTATACATACTCAAAATCTCTAAATCATCTATATCACCATATACAATTCATTCATTACATAAGAACTCATAAATGATGCCGGCCAAGGCACTTCTATTACCACTAATTACCTTCATCAAAGCTTCAATTAAAAGTCCGAACTCATCCCATGGCAACCTGCATCACAAGGCTAAAAAGGAGACCACATGGGAGAGTGAGTTATACATTCAAAATGACGAATAATATATATATTGTGATCATGTGTATATGCACATCAACATCATGTGTGCTTTGCTATCAAATCATCAAATTATCATTCATTCATTATCTCATCATTACAATAGGCATACAAGCCTCATGAATCGCAATTCATATCATAAGTAAGCATAAGCACATACACAATCACATACACAATCACTTTGCCACTTATCGACAAAGGCATTCATAAATCATTATCATCATCTTATTAAATCTTTATCTCATTTCCTCCTCGCAAGGGGTTTCTCATCACTCGTGGTCATCCCATCTCAAATGCCATGCTCTTATGGTTAATGCACATGTCAATTGTTTAATGCATATGCAACGGATCCGATTTCATAACACGGGTGATCGCAACCACCAAAATCAATCATTCATAATCATTGGTTTCCCGCCTCGCAAGGGGTACTCCCTATAGCAGCCTCGCAAGGTGCTTCTTGTGATCGCAACCACGTTCAACAATTCTCATAGGTTTCCCGCCTCATAAGGGATACTCCCGCCTCATGATCACAACCATGGGCATCATAGGTGCTCGCAAGCCCTTTATCATATCAAATACCAAGTGATCGCAACCACTGGCTCATCATCATACAATGGTCCCCGCAGGGCCTTTCACATTCCACAACCAGGTGATCGCAACCACCAGCACAATATCATATCATCATCAAGTTGGTTTCCCGCCTTGCAAGGGGTACTCCCTTCATCGAATCCCGCAGGATCTTTCATCACTGTGATCGCAACCACATAATACCAATGCTATGCCATGCCATGAATGCAAAATGCAATAATGCATATGCTCAACAACCTCGCAAGGATATCTCACCCTCTCAATTAGGGATATAATTTAATTTGGCATTTTAATAATTATTCATAATCATTTACAAAGCCCCTCAAGGCACATCATTCATATAATTGGCATTCAATGGCCACAAACATCATTCATAACATTCCACACATGGATATTAAAGGGCATAGCAACAATCATAATATTAATCCACACATGTAACAACAAGGTGTTTTCGGAACACACATATATATATATATAGCAATCATCATTGCCTCACACACACATACAAGTCAATTACTTGTATCAACCACAAGAATGTCATAATATTTCCCATTATTCATCAATGTCATTATACATTCATTTGGTGGTTTTCAGCCCATCATAATTATTATCTCCAATTTATTCGGTTATTAATATACACCTTGCTATTCAGTCATTCCCATGAAGGGTTCATAATCACTCAAAGGTACAATCTCATAACTCAACGTCAAACCTTTGACATTGTTCTCACACACTTCATTCTTGGTGGTTAAGAATTCATGTTTCACATTATGCATATTATGGGTATAAACAAATTTTCTTAATATCTCAATCGTTATTCATCACCACCATATTATTTCATAGGCAAATATATATCTATACATTCCTTCAAATATTATTCAATATAGGGTAAGGAGGGCCAATACAATCAGAACCGAGAAAAGAAGAGGGAATTCCATCAGGGGTCACTCGCTCAAGCGAGGCCCACACTCGCTTGAGCGAGACAGCCCATCTCGCTTGAGCGCCTTTACTCGCTCAGGCGAAATCACGCCAGTATCTCTTTTCCATGTTGCTCGCTTGAGCGAGACACTACACACCCGGCTACTCGCTCGGGCGGAATTGTTCCAGTAACCATTTCCACATGCATTCGCTCGAGTGAGGCTCCCTTCAACTAGCCACTCGCTCGGGCGAGAATTGTCCAGTAAGGAATCCCACTGACACTCGCTTGGGTGAGACACCCACTCGCTTAAGCGAAATCCGACCAGAGGTCGTCCTTCCTTTCCACACTCGCTCACTCGGCGAGGCTTCCCAACACTCGGTTTTTCACTCGGTGAATTTATTCCAGAATCGATTCCTCTCGTTCAGTCCTTCACTCGGCTAAATGATTCCCAAGGCCGACCGTCTCTCGCTCGGTCTTTCACTCAGCAATTTGCTCCAAAACTGACTCATCACTCGATCGGTATTCCACTCGGTAAATCATTCCAAAACTGACTCAACACCTGATCGATCTTCATTCGGTAAATTATTTCAAGTCTGACTCATCTCTCGAGCGGTCTTTCACTCGGCAAACTAATTCCAAGACCGACCATCACTCGCTCGGTCTTTCACTCGGTATATTATTCCAAAAACCGATTTCCTTTCTTTTTCACTCGAGCTAGGCTTCCTAGCACTAAGTCTTTCACTCGGGTGGAATTATTTCAAAGTGCTTCTGGACAGACTCACCCCGTATACCCCCATCGGTGCCATCCCACTCGAAATTACACACTCGGAGGCACTCCACTCGGAACTCCACTGCCCGGAGTATCACACTCGGAGACCTTTCATTCGGAATTATATCCACTTCCTCAATCGGAAGGTCCTGTCTCGGACATAGCTCACTCAGAATTTCACTCGGAAAGTCACCACATCTTAAATTATTTTCAAAGATTCCCGCTCGGACGGAATTCGTCCAGCATCACTGTCCTCCCTTGCTCGCTCAAACGCGGCCACACCTGCTTGAGCGAGGTTCGTCCAGAATCTCACCTGCTCACCATTCACTCGTCTCGCTTAAGCAGAAAGCTCGCTCGCCTGAGCGAGATTTGTCCAGAAGCTATAATACTGCCATAGAGGATCCTCGCCAGAGCGAGATCCCACCTCGCTTGGGCGAGAATATCAGAATTTTGACAGAAAACGTAAATTCACACAGGCTGTCATATGAAACCACATTTTAGGCCAATTCACTCACTTCCAGCACATCATATACAACATGTGAGGCATTTACAACTCGTTCTAAGCATTCTCACTCGGAAGTTCTCATTATAAGCCAAATTTGGACATATCCAACGTTTCTTACACATCATAAAAGGCATATATAACCTGTTCACACGTTCATACTTATAGATTTTCATTCCAAACTTATCATTCACATTAAAATCACACTTATCATTTTTAACAAACATATTCTCATACATTATCCACAATAATCATCAACTTGCCATTCCAAACATCTCAATAACTATATAGCAAGGCAGGCATGAGTATTTAACACATACATCAAATCACTCTCAATTTACTCATGCAATTTGAATGTTAACTCCTCTCCTACCTCGAGGGAAGAGCCGAAACGGTTTCAATGCTCCGAATGCTCCATCGCATCATCCGGAATACGATCTACATACCATATGCAAGTATATTCACATAATTAATAACCATCATAATTTTAACCATTTGTTAGCTTATCATAAAGCTCAACCCCAAGTCCTAGACTCTCTAAACACCAAGTTATGCAATTGTGTTAGGCTTCGAGAATTCCTTTCCCAAAGCCAAGATCCTCTAGACCTTATGGACCAACCAAAGCCAACAACATCATCATCATTTTCATCGTCTATTATCATACCTAATGATACCCAACATTGAATATTTCATATGTCCATCCTTAAAATCAATTCTTCTACTTCCTCACATTCTATATTCATATCAACACCTATCTATAGGTTTCACCACCAATGGTTCTATATTATTTTAAGCAACATTTAATCTTAAACATCATCCATTCACTTTCAATTTAACCTCCTAAATTACAACATATCCATTTTCCCTAAATTCTAAGGGCTAGGGTTTTCATCAAAACCCAACAACCTTTACTAATACCCATTAATTACCACAAATGGCCATCTTTCATCATTAATATCATTCTCCAATATCATTAAACCTACATTCATTTCACATTTCATACTTTCCCCAATTTATTAAAGTTAGGGTTTCACTAAAACCCAACAACACTCATTAATATCTATTTATTCCTCATCACCTTCCAACCATGCATTCATCCTCTTCATTTATTACCACCAATGTTAACATTTATGATAACCCACTCTAGGGTTCGACATTAATACTCTCCCAACAACCCATATGCCATAAATACTCCCCCGAATACCAAGAACCCAAAATCTAGGGCATAAAGCTCATGAAAATGATGAGGAACTTACCTCAACCAAGAGACAACCGTGAGCTTCCAAGAAAGGGAGAGAAAACACGAAAATAGAGTGGGAGAAGGAGGGCTTCTAATCGCCATTGTTGTCTCCTTCAAGCTTGAAGCAAAACGAAATAGAGAAGGAGGAGGCACACCACCATGCTTAGGGTTTTTAGGAGAGGAAGAAGAAGGTGGAAGAAGAAAAAGTGTAGAAAAGAGAGGGAGAAAGTGACGTGAAAAGGAGAAAAAAAAGTGGGAGTTTATATTTTTATTATTTTGCTTCACATTAAAATCTCCCCGTTTTATAACAAACAGGCTCTCAGTTCGGGCTCAATACTAGTTCCAAAAATTATTCCGAATATAGATTCGGATTCCCCATAATATTCTTAACAGCCCTGACCGACGGCATCTCAATCGGAGATACTTGGTCCGACACCCACATTCTATTCGGGTATAATTTTATCTCACATAAGTCCAATAAATTATAAATATCCCTAATAAATCCCAATTTAATCATTCCAATATTTTTGGGACACAAATCCACTCATATACAATGATTTATTATCCATTCTCCTTAATTTATTATTTTTATAAAATTCGGGATGTTACACCTCGAACGATTCTAAGTGTGGATTAATATTATGATGTCTGCTATGCCTTTTGATCTCCATGTGAGGAATAATATGAAATAATGTTATGGCCATTGAAATGCTAATTATATGAATGTTGTGCCTTGAGGGGCCTTATGACTTCTTATATGCCAATGATAATAAGATTAAATATACGATATATCCCTAATTGAGATGGTGAGATATCCTTGCGAGGTTGTTGGGCACATGCATTATTGTATTGTTGCATTCATGGCATAGCATGGCATTGATAAAGTTTGTTATCATTGAATATATCACCTTGCGGGGTGCCACGAAGGGTATATCCCGGAGTGAAGATGATGTTATCATATTATTGAATATATCACCTTACGGGGTGCCACGAAGGGTATATCCCGGCGTGAAGATGATGTTATCATATTATTGAATATATCACCTTACGGGGTGCCACGAAGGGTATATCCCGGAGTGAAGATGATGATATCATGAGAATTGTTATTGAAATATATCACCTTGCGGGATGCCACGAAGGGTGTATCCCTGAGTGATGATGATATCATGAGAATTGTTATTGAAATATATCACCTTGTGGGGTGCCACGAAGGGTGTATCCCTGAGTGATGATGATATCATGAGAATTGTTATTGAATATATCACCTTGCGGGGTGCCACGAAGGGTATATCCCGGAGTGATCATGTTAATTTAAGAGATTGAAATCACTATTGGATTAGAATCGGATCCATGCATATGCATTCTGAACACTAGCATGTGCATTAGCCATAAGAGCATGGCATTTGAGATGGGATGACCACGAGACGAAAAAACCCCTTGCGAGGAGGAATTGAGTAAAGATTTGATAAATTAAAGATGATAATTTGTTAATGCCCTTGATGATAAGTGGCAATGTGATTGTGTATGTGCTTGTGCTAGCTTATGTTGTGGATTACGATTCATGATGGCTTGTATGCTTATTATATTAATGTGATGATGATTGAAATGATGATTTAATGGTTTTATAGCAAAGCACACATGATGATTATATGCATATACACATGATCACAATATATATTATATTCGTCATTTTGAATGTATAACTCACTCTCCCATGTGGTCTCCTTTTTAGCGTTGTGATGCAGGGTCATTATGGGCTGAGATGAGACTTTGAATTGAAGTTTTGGCGAAGGTAAATAGTGGTAATGGAAGTGCCTTGGCCGGCATCATTTATGAGTTCTTATGTTATGAACAAATTATTTATGATGATATAGATGATTTAGTGATTTTGGATATGTATAAGATAATCCTTTGAAATTGTGAATGGTGAATATAAATGTAGTATGTAAGAGATGATTTAATGTGTGCTAGAAGGATTGAAATTGAATGATGTTCATTGATGATAGAGATAGTTGGGAGAAGATCCCCGTATGTATATGTACATATATATAATTGTGTCTTAGGCAATGCATGTGTATGTTGAGAGTGAATTAGACGGGCTTGTTCTATTAGGTCTATATCGGATATTCGCATGCCTTGCCGAGCCTTTTCTCATATCGTCATATATGGGACTAGGCATTGCCCGGTATACACATTCTTCTTCCGCTGTAAACTCCATTATTTTGTATACCGTTATGGGTAAACTATTTAACGATCCAGTTATATTTTATTAAATCTCACTCTTCGGTTTTCTATGATTCGGGTCTTGATGTAATCGCAGTTGTGTTTTGGAAATATTTTAAACGCGAAAAATTTACTCGCATTTTTATTAATTAATTATCTTGATTACATCGGGATCTGAGTCCGGAGATCCGCGGTGTGGCAAAGATGGTATCAGAGTGTGGTCTGCTCTGTATGGATGTTATTGATTCTACTAGGACATATTTGCTTGTATAGAAACTATTAATCATTGTCTGGGCATGGGTGCTCTGTATAAATTGGCATTATGGATGTTGGAGCACAATTGCTCGGTTGGGAAATATTCTGATGATCATTGTAATATGGTTGTTTGCCTAGATTTAAGAGTGACAATTATCTTGAGGATGATAATATGTTGAAAACATTGATTGCCTTATATGGACTTATGAATGAATAGTTGTCTGAGGATTGTGAAGTGATTATAGGGACATTGTTGCTTATTGAGGATTTTTGATGAATGATTATTCATAAGTCATGATTGTTGTTTATGGATATATGCCTTTTGCCATTGAGGTTGTATGATATACTTGTGGGGCATAGTTACTCTTTGTTGATTATGGTTGAATCATGAGATTGAATACATAAGGATGAATTCCTCAATGTTATTGATATGGTTATTTGTGTAAGTCCGGCCAAGCTCCTTACCCTATTACCTTCAAAATGACGAATACATTGTTATTGTACATTGATGTTGATATACAGAATACATATTGATTTGATGATAGATCTATGTTGAATGTTGATCATGGAAAGGATATATTAGAATTGATAAATGTGAGATATAAAATGTGAATTGATATGGTGGTAGACCATATATGTTGAGACCTTGATGTGTATATGCACCTTGAATAAGAATTGTTGGTTAGGTCTCTTACATGCATTACGCTTGTGGCGTCTAGCCAAGGAGTACTCGATAAATGTGACAGAACTCATATGTTTTAGTTGATTAAATGAATGATATTGAAAGAATTCCCTAGTGTGGGTGTTTTCAATTTAAATGATCGGTTGTGCCATTTGTATGGGATGAATTTTATATCCTTTGGCACAAGAACCCTATATGTTATATGATATAAGTGATTTGTTGTACCTCCCTAGATTGGGAACTTGAATATGTGATAAGTGATTAGATATGAAATTACGTACGTGTTAGATTGGGGTTATGATTTGATTTTGTGTATGTGAGCACCGAGGGAATGATTTAATTAATTGTGACCCACTAGGTGTGGTGACCCCCAGTTGATTTGATACGATCTTGCATGATCAAACCTTATGGATGATTGATTTAATTGACCCTATGGTGGTCTAGACTCTATGTTGTTTTTATGAGCCATATCTAATGATGTTGTGTGGTATGGGAGTATTCCCGGATGGGTACTAGGTAACCCTTAGACTTCCCAAGTCTAGTGATTGATCGAAGTTTGTGAATAGTTGAGCCATAACGAAATTAATTGAGAAATACGTTGTTGAAGCTAAAGCCGGTATGTAATGGAATGCGAATAATGAATGCAATTGATGAATAATAATGTTGAATTTGGGGTATGATTGGTATTGGCTATGGTGTACGTGATTTTATGGTATGACTTGGGGCTAAATTGTATACCTTTGATGTTGTGATTATGACAATAGCTATGGATTATGATATGACATAGGGATGACATGCATGATTATGAGTCGGTAAATGGAAATTTGATCATGTTATTACCTCCCTCTTTAATTGAAAGGTGCTATATTGAGGGTAGAAACCCTGTAGAGATGTATTGTGATATGAATTATATGTCTAATTTATGGACTTTGGTTGTGATCTGTGAGGAGAATTCCTAATGTGAAAGCACATTACATGATTGGAAACCCTATGTTAACCTTGGAGTTGCGTACTTTCTGTGAGTTAGTGACTTGTTTAGGCTGGAATCGATCTATAGCCAGCGATGTGTGAATGGGGTAAAGGATTATTAGGTGATTTGATCATGACCTCGGGATGGATGGAGCCTGATGATGCGGTATTTACCCTGTAATGATTGAGAATCTATGGTTGATACACCAACATATGGCAATATTAATTAAGATTGATAATTAGTATGGCATGATGGATGCCAAATTAGTTGTAGAATGACGATGAGATATGAATATGTTGACTAGAGACTTGTGAAAATTGTTACTAAGTTCATGTGAATTGATGATTATTAGGAAATGTGTGACCGATGTGAGTAATGGGAATACGAAGTACTGGTTCCGATATGGCCTTACATGCCATAGGCATTGTGGCAACATGCACTTATGCGCCGACTTCATGTGTTTGTGGTAACCACTACGGGATTGGGACGCCTTCCTGTATGTCGGATGCAGCAACACATAGGTGTAGGTCGGGTAGGTGTAGGGATTGTAACTGCTTATGGTGAATGTACTGCGCCGATCTGGACGTACTGAGTATGAACATGCCTTGATGGACTTTGGGAAGTCCGATGTTATTTTATAGTGTCATCGAACCTTGTTGATGTGTGGCCTGAGGTATGGCCTTGCGATATGTATATCGATGCTAAACTTCGAGGACAAAGTTCTTTTTAGGTGGGGTGGATTGTAACATCCCGAATTTTATAAAAATAATTAAATATGAAGAATAAATAATAAATAATTATATATAAGTTGGTTTGTGTCCCAAAAAAAATATTGGAATAATTAAATTGGAATTTATTATGAATATTTATAATTTATTGAGATTTTAAGAGTTAAAATTTTACCCGATTAGAATATGGGTGTCGGACCAAGTATCTCCGATTGAGATGCCGTTGGTCAGGGCTATTAAGAATATTATTGGGAATCCGAATATGTCTTCGGAATAATTTTTGGAATTAGTGTCGAGCCTGAACGGAGACCCTGTATGTTATAAAACGGTAAAACTTAATGAGGGGATTAAGTTAAAAACCCAAACTCCTTCTTTCCCCTCCCATTCTCGGTAGCTTCTCTTCTCTCCCTCTCAACATTTCATTTCCTCCTCCTTCTCCATCCCTTCTCTTGTTAAAAGTGACCAACACCACCCATGACCATTTCCACCTAAAATCAAGAGGATCCCTTGGGTTTATGAAGCTTACATTGGACATGGAGGCAAGCATGGCTCATCTTCTCTTCTCTCCCCCTTATTTTCGTTTTGGAGCTTAAGCTTGGAGGAGAGGTATGATTTTTGACCACCCATGGTTTTTATTGATAGTTTATGGAGTTATTGAAGTGTTATGATGGGAGGTTAGATGTTGTTTTGATGAATGGTGGTATGTGGAATAAAACCCTAGGTTAGAAAAATTATTGGGGTATTGAATGAAGCCATTAATATAGAAAACCCTATGGTGGGGTGGCTTAAATGCAAGCTTTTATGAGCATTTAATGTGGTATTTAAGATTAATGTTGAAAGGTGAATGGGGTATTTAATGAAAGCTTTAAATATGGAACCCTAGAGTGGGTTGTCATAAATGTTAACCTTGGTGGTAATAAATGAAGAGGATGAATGCATAGTTGGAAGGTGATGAGGAATAAATGGGTATTAATGAGTGTTGTTGGGTTTTAGTGGAACCCTAACTTCAATAAATTGGGGAAAGTGTAAAATATGAATAAAATGTATGTTTAATGATGTTAAAGAATGATACTAATGATGAGAGATAGCCATTGATGATGATTGATGAATATTGATAATGGTTGTTGGGTTCTCATAGAACCCTAGCCCTAAGAATTTAGGGAAATTGGATATATTGTAATTTGGGAGGTTAGTTGAATATGGATAGGTGATATTTAAGGTTGAATGTTACTTGAAATGGTAGAGGACCATTTATGGTGAAATCTATAGATAAGTGTTGTTATGAATATAGAATTTGAGGGATTGGTATGATAAGATTGTGACTTGATGAGGTTCTAGATCATTTGTGGTGTACCATTTAAATTTGATTAATTAATTATGGTTATTGAAGGATATGACAGATAAGTTGAATATTGAGTGATAATGATGATCTTTGAAGGATTGAGGTGATTTGAGATTACATTATGTAATGGATGAGATGATGATGTTGTTGGGTTTAGTTGGTCTTTAAGATCTAGAGAATCTTGGCTTTGGGAAAGGAATTCCCGAAGCCTAACACAATTGCATAAGTTGATGTTTAGCAAGTTTAGGACTTGATGTTGATCTTTATGATAAGCTAGCAAATGTTTAGAATTATGATGGTTATTGATTATGTGAATGCACATGTGTATGGTATGTAGATTGCATTCCGAATTGTGTGGCGGAGCTTCCAGAGCGTGCATTCGGATTTCGGCTCTTCCCTCGAGGTAGGAGAGGAGTTTACATTCAAATTGCATGAGTAGATTGATAGTGATTGATGTATGTGTTTTAGTACTCATGCTTGCCTTGCCATGTAGTTATTGAGATAATATGAATGGCAATTTGATAATTATTGAGAATGATGTGTAGGAGGATGTGATGATTGTTATGGAAGTATGTATATGTATGTTTGATGATGATAAGTATGATTTTAATGTGATTAATAAGTTTGGAATGAGAATTTGTAAGTATGAATGTTTGAACAAGTTGTCTATGCCTCATATGATGTGTATGATATGTTGGATGTGTTCAAGTTGGCCTAGAATGAGATTTCATGTGTTAGGTTGTGAGAATTTTCGTTTCTGCATAAGTCCTGATAATCTTGCTCAAGCGAGATGGATTCTCGCCCAAGCGAGAATTCCCTGTACCATTATTATGGCCTCTGGCCTAATCTCGCTCAGGCGAGTGAGCTATTCGCTCAAGCGAGGCGAATGTGAAGTGAGCAGGGGAGACACTGGGCGAATCTCGCTCAAGCGGGCGTGGCCACGCTTGAGCGAGCGAGAGAGGAAATTGATACTGGATGTTTTTCGCTTAAGCGAGCGTGAGACGCTTGAGCGAGTGTGGGGGGTCTGATGCTGGAACGATACTCGCTCAAGCGAGTGACTGGCACTGGTGTGCCTCGCTCAAGCGAGTGTTGGTGGAATTTGATACTGGACGATTCTCGCTCGAGCGAGTAACCGAGTGTAAGGGTGTCTCGCTCAAGCGAACGAGCGTAGAAACGTTGCTGGACAATTTTCGCTCACGCGAAGGGGCTCGCCCAAGCGAGCTATGTTAAGCTCGCTCAAGCGAGTGAGGGGCTCGCTCTAGCGAGTTGCCCAGAACTGAATGTTGTTTCATTTTCTTGGTTTTGATGGTGTTAGGCCTTTTTCCCTTATATTGTAAGATGCTTGAGAGGATGTACAGGGATATATAATTATGACCTAACATGGTAGTGTTGGATAATGATTAAGATATTGGGATAACTTGTCTATGCCCACAATATATAATGTGAAACATGAATGTTAACCACCAAGAATGAGATATGCGAGAGCGATGGTAAGGGTTTGACGATGAGCTATGAGAGGTACCCTTGGATGACACAAACCCGTTGTGAGAATGATCAAACGGTGAGGTGGTTGTTATAAACTGAAGTGTCGAGATAATATCGGTATCGTGTGACAATAAATAATGTAATGATTATTCCTTGTGCAAGAGGACATATGTTATTATTAAATTGTGAAATGTCCTTGCATTTTATAATAAGTGCAATATTACATGAGTGGCTCAGAATTGAAGTGATGAGTTGTGGTATCGCCACACTAGTTACTAAACCACGTTGATAAATGAGATAATGTTGTAATGCCACTGTGGTTGAATGCAAGTATTGACTTGCCATATGATATGAAATATACGTATATATGATGTTGAGATGTAATGTCAAGGACATGATTGTGTTGGGCATAAGTGTAATTGCCATGTATGTGGGGTGATGAATATGCCTCGAATGATTATGCCTCGAATGATTCTAAGTGTGGATTAATATTATGATGTCTGCTATGCCTTTTGATCTCCATGTGAGGAATGATATGAAATAATGTTGTGGCCATTGAAATGCTAATTATATGAATGTTGTGCCTTGAAGGGCCTTATGATTTCTTATATGCCAATGATAAAAAGATTAAATATACGATATATCCCTAATTGAGACGGTGAGATATCCTTGCGAGGTTGTTGGGCACATGCATTATTGCATTGTTTCATTCTTGGCATACCATGGCATTGATAAAGTTTGTTATCATTGAATATATCACCTTGCGGGGTGCCACGAAGGGTATATCCCAGAGTGAAGATGATGTTATCATATTATTGAATATATCACCTTACGGGGTGCCACGAAGGGTATATCCCGAAGTGAAGATGATGTTATCATATTATTGAATATATCACCTTGCGGTGCCACGAAGGGTATATCCCGGAGTGAAGATGATGATATCATGAGAATTGTTATTGAAATATATCACCTTGCGGGGTGCCACGAAGGGTGTATCCCTGAGTGATGATGATATCATGAGAATTGTTATTGAAATATATCACCTTGCGGGGTGCCACGAAGGGTGTATCCCTGAGTGATGATGATATCATGAGAATTGTTATTGAATATATCACCTTGCGGGGTGCCACGAAGGGTATATCCCGGAGTGATCATGTTAATTTAAGAGATTGAAATCACTATTGGATTAGAATCGGATCCGTGCATATGCATTCTGAACACTAGCATGTGCATTAGCCATAAGAGCATGGCATTTGAGATGGGATGACCACGAGATGAAAAAAACCCCTTGCGATGAGGAATTGAGTAAAGATTTGATAAATTAAAGATGATAATTTGTTAATGCCCTTGATGATAAGTGGCAATGTGATTGTGTATGTGCTTGTGCTAGCTTATGTTGTGGATTACGATTCATGATGGCTTGTATGCTTATTATATTAATGTGATGATGATTGAAATGATGATTTAATGGTTTTATAGCAAAGCACACATGATGATTATATGCATATACACATGATCACAATATATATTATATTCGTCATTTTGAATGTATAACTCACTCTCCCATGTGGTCTCCTTTTTAGCGTTGTGATGCAGGGTCATTATGGGCTGAGATGAGACTTTGAATTGAAGTTTTGGCGAAGATAAATAGTGGTAATGGAAGTGCCTTGGCCGGCATCATTTATGAGTTCCTATGTTATGAACAAATTGTTTATGATGATATAGATGATTTAGTGATTTTGGATATGTATAAGATAATCCTTTGAAATTGTGAATGGTGAATATAAATGTAGTATGTAAGAGATGATTTAATGTGTGCTAGAAGGATTGAAATTAAATGATGTTCATTGATGATAGAGATAGTTGGAAGAAGATCCCCGTATGTATATGTACATATATATATATAATTGTGTCTTAGGCAATGCATGTGTATGTTGAGAGTGAATTAGACGGGCTTGTTCTATTAGGTCTATATCGGATATTCGCATGCCTTGCCGAGCCTTTTCTTATATCGTCATATATGGGACTAGGCGTTGCCCGGTATACACATTCTTCTTCCGCTGTAAACTCCATTATTTTGTATACCGTTATGGGCAAACTATTTAACGATCCAGTTATATTTTATTAAATCTCACTCTTCGGTTTTGTGTGATTCGGGTCTTGATGTAATCGTAGTTGTGTTTTGGAAATATTTCAAACGTGAAAAATTTACTCACATTTTTATTAATTAATTATCTTGATTACATCGGGATCTGAGTCCGGAGATCCGGGGTATAGCACTTTCAAAATAATATTTGGGTTTGAGCTAGGAGTGGCTTGATTGAAAGAATACTAGGGTTAAGCCAGAAGTGGCTGGAGTCAACAATACTTAAAGCACAAGCTGTGCTGGTTGTGTAAAAAGTGTTTTTACATAGTGAAAATCCTTCAAGTCTGAAGGTACTGGACATAGTTTCTGCTTTAAAAGTGAATCAGTATAAATCTGTTGTCTTAGAAATATGAAACGCTCATTAAGGTTCCTCTTTTGAAAAGCCTGTGCAATAGTTAAGACTTATTCAACCCCCCTTCTAAGTCTGACTTTAAACCATCAACCTTTCCAATAAATTTACAACGGTTACGATTCTTCATCAAATTGCCAAACGGTCACTTTTGAGTGATCTATAAATTTGAAGAGATTCAAAAATTGGAGTAAAGAACTTCTAAGTCATTCAAAAACAATTCTTGCAATTTGTCACAGAAGCTCTTTTCTTCTCTCTTAGTTTTAAGCAAAGACCTTTTTTGTTGTTCTACATCTAGCAAACCTTGGTCTTTACCTTCCTTACTTTGTGTTTTTGTTCATAACTTGTATCTTTTCATACACAATTCTCAGAAACACCAAACACAATCTTTCTTTCAAATCTGTATTTGTGTAAAAGTCTGGTGTGTTGCCAGTCTTTAGTTTCTGTTGGTAAACAGTTGCGGCTTGAAAAGGCTTTTGAAAGAATACTTGGGCTTGAGTCAGGAGTGGCTTGTTGAAACAATACTTAGGTTTTAAGCCAGAAGTGGTTGGAGTTAATAATACTTGTGGCATAGTCTAGTGTTGATATTGTAAAAGGAATTTTTACAATGGCGAAAATCCTTCAAGTTGAAGGGACTGGACGTAACTTCTGAGTTGGAAGTGAACCAATATAAATTTTGTGTTACTCTCTTTCCTTGCTTTTAACAAGTCTGAAACAAAAGTCTGATTGCGTACACTTAGTTTCTATTTGAACCATCAATTGGTATCAGAGCTTATCCTTTTGGGTTGATCACTCCAACGAGTGAAAAGGAACAAGATCCATGGCAGCTTCTCAGAATAATCAGCTTATAGCAGAAGGATCTTCTATCAACAGACCACTAACTTTCTTTGATGAAGATTACCCATATTGGAAGGACATAATGGAGATGTTCATCAAATCCACTCTTGAGGCTATAAATGTCAAGCTTTGGGAACAACACCATCTACAGAGGATATAAATGTCAAACTTCTTGGAAGTCTGCCAAAAAAATTTGATGCTAAATGCTCAACTCTTAAGGAGGCTAAAGATCTAAGTACCCTCACTCTGGATGAACTCCTTAAAGTTTCTAGAGTCCATGAAATAAAGCTAAAGCAAAAGAAAGTCACCAAGCCTTCCTCCTCCAAAAGCATTGCCTTAAAGTATGAAGAATCAAGCAAGAAGTCTGAAGCTCTTAAGGCTAAAGAGTCCATGAGCTCAAAACCAGACTTTGATGAGTCAGGTGAAGATACAAATGAAGAGTTAGGCCTCATAACAAGAAGATATCACACACTGCTAAAGAAAAAAAATTTAGACCAGAAAAGCCACAAAGGTAAATCTTAATTTAGGTTTAAAACTGACAAATCTACCTTGGAATATTTCAACTGCAGAAAACCAAGACATATAAAGTCAGAATGTCCTCTTCTGAAAAAGGACAACGACAGAAAAGAAAAGAGACGATTCCCAAAAAAGCAAAAGGGATTAATCACATGGAATGATGAAATGTAGAAATTATTTTTAGAGACTATTTTATTTTTTGATTTTTTAAAACTAAAATACAATAACTCTTCAATCCACCATCACTCATCTCCCTTTAAAATACAATAACTCTTATTTTTTTCTCCCTCCACCTTGCTTATAAGTTACTACCGTTGTCACCTCCTTCATCTTCGATGTCGCCATCATGCACCTCCTTCTTGGCCCCTCTATCATTCTCATTTCGTATTTCATCTTCCTTCACGACTGCAAGTCCTTGTTTATATCACTGTCACTCTCAACCGTCACCGCCACCATCTTTGCCTCTACAATAGTCAAAACCTTTTACCTTTGTTTATATATTCTAATTTCCGACTTCTCTAATTTGTATCGGGGTTTATAGATTTTACCTTTTTAAGTTAAAAAAACATTAACAAAAAATAGTAATCAAATTTTTCCTTTTTATGTTTAAAAATAGATTTATCAAACAAATTTTTTCATCTTATTTTCAAAAAACAAATCTTTAAAATTGTATCTCAAAACTATCTTTAAAAACTTAAAAAATAAAACCAAATCAATAAGTCTTTAATCTTTTGAATCCAGGTGCCTGAAATAAAATATAAACAATGACCCGTTTCTCATTTCTTCTATGTTTAATTTGGCTTCCCCTTGTCCTATCACTTAACTCTCAACCGGAAAATGTACTAAACATTATGAAAGGCAATTTTGACTTTCTTTTGATTATATTGGAGAAAGGAAGAAGGGTCTTGATTCTTCTCCTTAAGTTTTTCCTGTAACTTTTTAGCATGTTAATCACTAGGGCGGTCTGCTATGAAAGTACAACCACCTTAATATAAGGGATCCTGATCTATGTCTATTACCCCTCATCCATCTTCATCTCCATTTCCTAAACGATAGGAGGTGCAAGTAGTGACAGGAGATCCATGGTGTGTGACCATGTAGGTGATTTGTAACAACAGTCATGGAAGTAAAGAGAAATGTAAAACATAACTAACAGTCTAAATCTAAACAACATTTTAATCAAGGTTAATGTAATCAGTGCAGAGCTAACAAAAAATATTAACACAGAACTAAGATATAAGTTGACAAAATTAAAGAGAAAGAAGATATAAAGACTAATAAAAAGTATAATTTTGACTTCTATATATCACTTTAGCTAACATGTACTTGTTTTATGATTTATAACCGTCAACTAAGCTAGGCATAGGTATTCCAGAAGAATCTTGCTTAAAAGGCATCATCAGTCACACAATGGAAAACAAACTAGTATACCTTTCTCTGTGCAAACTACTCAAAATTAGTCGGTAAAACCTTGGTCTATAGAAATGAAAACATTTAACCGAAAAAATAATGACAAGTAATTTGCCGCAAAAAGAAACTTTATAATGGAATGCCGAAACCTAAACTGAAAATAAGACTTTTTTTTTTCTCAATCAAAATCTTTACAGAAGTTGCTGCTGAATAATTTAGCATTACAGGTAATGGGGTCCTAGAAATTCAAGTATTTCTGCTATGAAAGTATTGGGTATTGAACGGGCTTTAACTTATTCAACCTTTTTGCTAGATTTGGCATCACTTTCCTCTTTAGATGATTTGGAAGTTTTCGCCTCATCAAACTCCAATAACTGAGTTGAAACCAAATAAAAAACGTTATGCCATAGCTAAGCCAAATTTAGCAAGCACATAAAGCAGGTATAAATGACCCAACTACGTCTCCACTAAATTACAAATCATTTCATACTAATTGTTACTGAAGGTTAAAATGAAACTGATCATCACAAAAGTTACCTTGGAAAATACTAGTTAAAAAAGCTTACGCTACTTATATCATTTTTCATTCTACATTTTCTCATGTCCAATGATGTTTAGAATATCTGGAATCCTTCATAAGCTCATTTTTTAAATGAATGCATAATAATGTAATCATCTATAAACTATATCACCTGCTTCAGAAATTGATGTGGGTCCAGAGGTAAAAACAATGCAGCACTTTTTAGTTCAATGTAAATTCCAGTAAATATTTATTAGATTTAATTTTTGATACTCATATGATGATGCTATACGTTTGAAAAACAGATAAAGAGCTTTCGGTAAAGGTGACAAATCTTAGTTGGCTAGTTTATTTACATACGGGACAAAGTGACTCAAATTTAAGCTCCCTTAGGTGGTGTTTGGTATGGGAGATCTTTAAATTTTCCAGGGAATGCTACTTAAAATATTTTCTTACCCATGTTTGGTATGAGATAAAAAAAATATTCCTAGAAATAAGAGATTCCCAGGAAACTTAATTATGAAGAAATTAAAATTTTCACTTTCCCATTTCAACAGGTGGATATCCTATACATTCCCGGGAATAAAAAATTTTAGGACAAAAATGCCCTCATTTTCTTCCTAAATCCTCATAAAACAAAAAAATTCCCGGGTAAGTTTTTTAAATACCAAACATGAGAATGGGAGAAACTAAAAAGATTCCCGGATAAATTTTTTTAATACCAAACATGGAAAATAAGTTACCCAAGAAACACATTTCAGGAATCTCACTTAAAAAGATCCCTCATACCAAACACCACCTTAAAGAGCACATGGTTACAAAAACTTACAATATGACAATGACGTGTTATATTTCAGAAAAAGAAATTTATGCAGACAAATTAGACGCGCAAAAAAGAATGGAATGACATTATACATGAACACAAAAAAGGGTAAATTCAGGAATTGACACAGACCTGTTTAACATCACCATTCCATATGCAATGTGCAGCCAAAAATCCAATTACCGCAGGTACAATATATAACAGAGCAGGCTGAAACAATGATAAATGAGAAGCTAAAAATGTTAAAAGAACTTTTATTGGGTCTAACTCAATCCTAAAAGCTAGCTCATAGGATAATGATTATCCTCCACGTTATATACTTTTGATTGATCAAATCTCTAGTCAATGCGGGACTTTCATACACATCCTTCACACTCAGGAATGGAGCATGGATGAATATGGGTAGCCCATAGGACTTATAAAACACCCCTACACTCAGGAATGGAACGTGGACAATGGGTGGACCCAATAACGAATCTAGAATAGGCTTTAATACCATCTTAAATTTAGGCATTAGCCCTAACTCAATCCAAAAAGCTAAGCTCATAGGATGAGGATTACCCTCCACCTTATATACTATTGATTAACCATATCTCTAGTCAATGTAGGACTTTTAACAAAAATGACCCATGATATTTTCACATGCTGGATGAGCCATATATTTGAGTTAATTTGACAATACAGTTAAAACCTGCTTCCATCAAGACAAATAAAGAGAAAATGAATACAATAAAACTGCTGAGCCAATCACCTGAGCAGCTTGAAACCAGTTCATCACAATTATTGTAAGGGCCAGGCCAGCAGTGTATCCTAAAAATGCACTCTTGAAATACTGAGGCTCTCTTCCTCTAGAAACATCAAACCGCAATGCCAGTGCTACAAATATACCTGAAGAGAAAACATATGTTGTAATAAATAGAAGTAACAGCCAAATAGCTATAGTTCTATATGTAAGTATAACTGAATTCCAGTTACAAATAGCTAAATGGATCCCATACCAACTGACCACCGTCATATACAATGTATACATCGAGCCTTTCTTTATACATATTCTCACACACTTGAGAATTTATTTCAAAATTCAAATGATAGAAGAAGTAAATAGAAGAGGGAATCAAAGTCACTAGCTATGCAAAAGATAACTTGAAATACTCCCATGCAAATGTAATATGCCCCACCCCTCACATGAGAATGAAATATGATGATATATTTCTACATATCAACTATGCCTAGGAAAAATTTTGAAAACTTGTAACACAAGAATATTAGGGGTCGTTTGGATTTGAAAATCTTTCCTGGTTTTTAGTTTTAATTACAAAACTGTTATCCTACTTCCTGTTTCCAAAATTTTGTATAAAAAACAAGTGAAAACAGGAAACAGAAAAAAGTTCTTTTTAGTTTTCCTGTGCAAAATTTTGGAAATAGGAAACAAGATAGTAGTTTTGTAATTAAAACTGAAAAAACAGGAAATGAAAACATAAAACATTTTCAAATCCAAACAGCCCCTTATATTTCCAAGTGCATATTCTCATGAATAGTTTTGCAAAACTTAAAACTAACACACTCCCAGGTTTATAGACCAAAGCTGTTAAGCTACAGATAACAATATTGAAGATATTAATTACAACATTATCAAGGGTCATTAGTCACTGAATTGCACATTCGTGCACATAGCTTTTGCCTTCTAGGCTCAGGTCACGGCTGGCCTTGACCTTTTAGCCACAAAGACTAGGCCAGATAGCACTCTGTGAACAGATTCCAGTGACATAGCAGCCGGTATTGCTCAGAATGTTTTCTTCTGTTTTCAGGCCTATTTGTCAAATTTGTCATGACTGGTACTGATTCGAGAAAGTTTTGATTTGGTTTCTTCATTTTTAAGGTTTTCCATTAAGCATCTTCTTTGGATTATCTTTGTTCTTTCCCTTATTGATAATTCTTTTGGATCTGCCAACTTTCTGGCGTTTACAATTGTGTTTATGGCGAGTTGGATGCATCCCCCATACTAGGTAAGGGTGATTCCAGCAAGTTCTACCTTACTTGCCCAACATGATTTGTTAGCCTGGCATGCGCCAACATTTTGTTTGTTGGTTAAGCATCTCAGAATTGATCTTCCATCCTCTTTGGGGAGTTTATTCTTCCCATGGTGATAACTCTCTGTATGGCTTAGGATTTTCTCTTTTCTTTTTATGCCCTGCTTCCAATTGGTTGTTTGAGACTTCATAGTTATTTTGCAAGGTTTTGTGTTTTTCCGAGGTTTATTGATAGATTGGGGTAAGGGTTTGCAACTTGAAGACTTTGGCCAATGGTAAGGACCCTATTTGTGTTACTAGGTACTTTGATGCCCAATTTAGTGTCTGGAGGAGGTTGTTACTTGGTCATACGATACCCAACCCAATATTTTGAAGACCGGTTAAACAATCTCAATGTTTAGGATGTTACCAACATAGTTGTCAAATAGCGTTGTAGCAGCCGCGATCGCATCGTGAAATTGCATGGTGGCCTGCTACCACAATTTCTTTGAAAAGCGGAACAAATTCCCATCATGGTGCCCCTCGTAGCAAATCATGGCCTGTGGCAGCCGCTATTTGACTTGAACCTCAAAACTCCATCGTGTTTATCTTTATGGAGGGCACTAAGGTATTTTTGAACCTTCCCTCTCATTGTTTTTGGGTTTTCAAATAAACTCTTCTCTGCTTCTCTCACTAGACACTTCTTCTCATGCCATCTCTCACTCTCTACTCTACTTCTCTGCCAAGCACTCCATTATCAGGCGACAGCCCATGTCTCCAGCGACAGCCCCTCGGTCACAGGCGACAGCCCCTGCATCTCCGGCGAGGTCTCCCCATGCGTATGCGGCTCCATCACCGCAGGGACGCCAGCGACCTTGTCTAAGTCACTGCACACTCCAGCAACCTCCGATAGCAAGTGAACCTGTTTCTTTTTTCGTTTTGCTGTAAACCATCTCTGACAGCACTTCGATGCCTCTCCATCCATGGCACCGGTGGACAGCAGCCTGGAAATTTGTCCAGGACCACCCAACCAACTGCACATACTGAATCTGGAGTATTTTGATTTGGATAATATTAGTTTTTAATTATCTACTATGAATTTTGAGTGTTTTTACTTGTGTGTGTGTGTGTGTTTAACCCCGTGATAGCGTAAAATAGCACCCACAATGCGCCGCTATTTGGGATTGACTATTATGGTTACCAAGGTTTTGTTATTTTATAGGGAATACTAATTTCTTCTGTTCTTTGTTGAGATCATGCATTGCTTTAAATGTTATTAGTACTCTTTGTTCAATACATAGTTTTCAAAATCAGAATCTTACCTAAGATTGGGAGGGGGATGAAAATTGTAAATTGTGGAATAGTAATAGATTATAAGGTGCAACCTAAAATACAATACACAGATATACAGATATACACATAGATTTATATATATATATATATATATATGGATAAAAAAAATTAAAAGAATAACATATGCAAAATTAATTACCTTAAAATCATTACAAAATTTACATAAACGTAAATTTGGTTCTTAATAAAGTCAATATAACTTCTAAGTCACAACTTAAACAATCATAGTTGTTAAATAGCAGCGTTGCGAACGCAATCGTGAAATTGCTTCTCGGAGGTTGACTAGGACAAGGTTGCTTTCCCAGGTAGGTTTTTTGTCGTGGCCGGGTCGATGACCGAGGGTCAAAAGTCAAAACAGCGTCCTTTTGGTAAGTTAAAGGGGTGTTTTTGGTTTTCATCCCCTCCTCTCACTCTTAAGGGTTCTGAAATTCTTCCCCACCCCCCCACCCCCCCATTCGATCTCACTCTTAAAGGGGTGTTTTTGTTTCCAGCGAACCCCATCATTTCCGATGAATCCAGTTGGAAGTCCCACATCGCCTGCCTCATAATATTTCGCATGGTTTAAATACCTGGGCAACTCCAACCATTGCCAATTGGTTTTGGGATGGAACCTTTAACATAGTATCAGAGCTAGAGCATTCTTTCTGGTTCTTATGGGCCAAGAGTTGCCCGTTCGTTATGGGTCAAAAGTTACCCCTTGCCTGGTCTGACAGGCTTCATTGGAGGGGGCGTGTTGGAAGTCTCACATCGCCTGCCTCGTGATATTTCGCATGGCTTTGGGATGGAACCTTTAACAAATCCCATCTTCTCCGACAAGCTCCTTCTTCAGCAATCAAGCAGCAGCGTCTGGTGGAGACCCTCTCCCTCTGCCCTAACCTGTGACGTACCTCTTTCTCCCCCTTTCTTGTTTTCCGATGAGCTCCGTTGTCTTCTCCAACAAGCCCTGTCATCTTCTCCGCCAAGTTTTTCATACACAATGTTATGTTCTCTGTGGCACGCCTAGGACAGCCTGACAACTCATTTTTCTTACTCTGCTTCACAGCTTCTTCCTCCCCGTCACTGTTACTGTCTCTGGCTTTCTCTCTCTGGTGGTTCCTCTCTCTCTCACTGATTCTGCTGCTGGAGACTCCTCTTACTATTCTTACATTTTGTCTATTCTAACAGCAACTTTTTTATCTTTTTACTCTTCTGGTAACTAGAAGACAGCCAAAACAATGGCTTATGAATGTTTTTAGATATATGTTTATGGAATGTTCTAAGTTTTAATGAAGAATTATGAATCTGGATGTGTTTAGGTCTTTGTAAAAAAACATCATAAATATAATATTATATGTATTTTTTTTATCCTGTCATAAGGTGAAATCTTGGTGGCGACAGGATCCATAACTCTGGGGTTGACTACTATGTCAACAATTTCAAAACCCAAACATGAAAACACGATTTCCTATAGCAGCAGCAGCACACTTGAAGACATTTAGAATCAACGAAACTCAGTAAACCAAAATGTAGGGGCAGTTTTGAACATAGGAGTCATACAACAAACCAAAATAGTGAAACAGAACTGAGAAAAACTCCCAGAGGCAGTGGAACTTGAATAAAGATTCAAGAAACATAACCAGAACTTGAAACGAGAAATTGAATAGAGAAGTAAAGAGAGGATGAGACAGAAAGAGTAGAGGCATTGGATAGGTAACCCCTACAGTCAGCAGAATAGTTAGCTGGTTAGTTATTCATATCTGTTAGCTTGTCATGCTAAGATGGAGGAGAATCAAAGTAGAATGCTTAAAAATAAGAGGGGAAATCTATGCGAGAGAACATCATCTGATTTTGAGAAAATTGGAATCTTTATTAGGCATTGGGAGATGCAAGCCCTCAAAGTTCTGCAGTCTTTGTATCTTCTACCAAAGTCTTCGGCTGCTGCCACAAAGGAACAAGTACAACAACTGGGATTCAGGATTTATCAATAAAATTCCTTTTTTCATAATCTAAGCCAGCTTCTATCAGCATGAGAGGCAAGTTTGGATGAACAGGGGGTTAGGGTTCCAGGATCTTTTCAAAGTGGGACCAGATCGGTAGTTTTTTCTTTCAGATTCTGTTGTCTTTCTGGTCAAAACTGAGCTTTTTTGGAGCACAGTATGATAATTTATTTTTAATATTCCACAATCAAACTTGTATAATCCCACCAATCCCACCAAAAAATATTTTCAGAAGAATTGGGATGACAAGCAAGTCCAAAGTATTCTTAACCCAGCTGAACTAGCTATTCTTTTAACGACAATGGTCAGATGTTTATGGGCTTAATACTTAAAACAAGCTAAAGCTAAAGCTGTAGCACAAGAGAAAGAATGCATGAAGATATTAAGATTATTCTGCTCTAAGTACTGAGTGTGTACTTGTAGTATACTAGAACTAGCACTTGTTATTAGTATAAATAAAAAGAACTTAGACCATTGTATTACATTTCAACCAGTATTACAATTCAATCAATTAGCCATATATTTAGCTTCTACAACTTTTTTATATCTTTTACATTCTTCCGTAGTACTCCCTCCGGTTCTTTTTATAAAACCCCTTTTGAGTTTTTTTTTGTCCTTTTTATAAACCTTTTCAATTTACAATGTAGTGTACATTTATTATTTTTTAACAATACCTATCCTCATTAATTAAACTCTCTCATATCAATAGAATATCAGAAGTTCGCTTCTCTCTCTTCATTAATAATAATATTAAGGGTGTTTTAGAAGTATGACAAAAATAACAAACAAATTTAACGTATTTAACTATAATAACAAGATTTCTTAACTTGTCTGAAATTAGGTAATCAAGTCTTATATAAAGGACCGGACGCAGTACTAAACCCTATCATTCTTAGAAAATTAAAAAAAAATCAAAAGAACTATGAAACCCTCTTGAGCATATAGACTAAGTTGACAATGGAGATGAACGAAGTTGACAGTCAGAAATAGTCATGAAAACAGAATCTGTCAGACCCAAGCAGAATGACAGCAGAAAATGGAAGGTTTAAACTTTTGGTAGTAAATATGCAGAGTAGAAGGGGATGATTATTTTTTTCATGGGAAAGGAGGGAAGTTGTAACTGAGTTAGTTAGGAGAATGCTCCACCAGTTGAGTTAGATAGCTAGATTAGTGAGTAACCGCATGTGAATTTCATGTCGGGATGGATTGATTGATTTCATAGTTGTAACCAAACTGTAACTTAGTTGTATAGAGTAACCTTTGGAAGGAGATTCTATCCTTGTAATCTGAATTCAGCAATAACAATTGGTTGATTCTCTCTATATATATATTATTCTTCCCTATAGAACCTCTCAGTCGCTTTTTCTGGGTTCCTAACAGCTTCTTCTTATACACTATGGAAAATCATCTATTTTCTGGATAATAGGGGATGATATTACGACAAAAATTTTTATTTAACTTCAGAGTTTGTTTGGGAGAGCAGTAATTTAGGGACGGAAGAGAAAAGTTGAGAATGAAATAAATCCCCTCTTCTGAAAGCTTGAAGATGCAATTGACAGCACTTAATGAGACAAGGCTTCAAGTTCAATGATTTATGGAGGGGGAGAGAACGTGCAGGAAACCAATATTCCTCATTCCCTCACATTTTTTGTTCCTCTCAGGATTGAGGATAATAATGCTTTACCTATATTTTAAAAATTTGCAATTAATTATTTCATCTACTTATAAATTGAGTTGATTAAAAAAGTGTTAATTGAAACTTTACAGTTGAAACACCTTACATCCCTCATTCTTGACTTGTTAGTGAAGGACAACTCTTTCATGCCACCACGTTATCTCTAAATATGTATACCCTAGCCTAGCAGATACCAATAACTGATCAACACTAAGTAATAACTACAGACCACCAATATTACAACCCGCAAAAGGGCAGCCAAATTACAGGGAAATACACCAATGCGTCAACATAAAAGATTCAGCCCTTACCAGGGATAACGATGTCACCGAGTCCAAGCATTGAAAATGGCCTTGTGGAATCTGATGTGGGGAATAAAAGCTGGAAAACAATTTAGATGATTAATATTAGGAAGAAATTGTATAATGTATTATTGTTAAAATATTAGCCTTTTGGGTTATTTAGATAGCTGTCTTTTCCTATTCCAAGTGGATTAGATCAGATTTATTAGGATATTTTTTATTCTTTTTTAGCTTTTCTAGTTCCCTCTTCGTTTAATGCCATCTCTCTATCTCCCATTCCTTTGTATATTTATTTGAGTGCTTAATAAAATGCACAGTACATAATTCAAATACATATCTCAAATCTCAAGTTGGTATCAGAGCTGGTTCAATCCAGCTCTGCCGTCCGCCTTTCGCCGCCGGCCACCGTCCAACACCTCTGTCTCCGGCGAACCAAGGGTTTGGTGCGCCTTGAAGAGAGCGGCCCATCCCTGGTGGTCGTGCTGTCATCGGCTCCGCCACGCGCCGCTTCTTTACGGTGCCCTGACTGTCACCCTCCGGTGACCGGAATCTCATCAGACCTGTCCCAGTTGTCTTGGTTTTCTCTCCTAGGTCTGTTCCAAGCCTCGTTTTCAAGTTTTGACAAACTTGAACTGTTGTTTCTTCCCTTCTTCAACTATTAGGGTTCTCCATTTTTGTCTCCCTCTTCTCCCTTCTATTGAAAATGGCTTCTGCAGGTCCTGTCTCTCTTTTTTTTTTTTCCCTGGAATCCCCACCATTACCACTGCAAAACTCAATTGGAAAAATTATTTATCTTGGTCTGCCTCAGTGGAGTTGTGGTTTCTTGGCCAAGGGCATCATGACCACTTGGAGAAGGAAGCTATGGATGTTCCAGAGGATAAGAAATCTGAATGGGAGAAGCTTGACTTTCAATTATGTGTTGTTGCTGTGTTATGGCAATCAGTTGAGCCGGATGTTTTGGAAATTCTTAGGTCATTCAAAACATGTTCTTTTTGGAAGAAAGCTCAGGATTTTTTTGCCAATAACATTCAACGTCTTTTTGATGCAACTCAGAAGGTGGTTGCCCTGAAACAGACCAACCATGATATGATTGCACATGTAGCTAAAGCTCGGGCTGCTGTGGAAGAACTGAAACAATTCCTTGTGGCAGATTCATTGGAGGAAGTTAATAAAACGTTGGATAAACTTTACATGGTCCTTATCATGAGAAGTTTGCATTCAGATTTTGATCATGTGTGTGATCAAATCCTTGCTGGTGATCAAGTCCCATTAATGGACACTCTTGTTACTAGGCTTCTCCGTGTGCCCAACTTGCTGAAAAATGAAAACTTCGCTGAAGTTATGGATGTTTCAGCCTTCGCTGCCCCGCGCGTAATAGAGGGGGTCGCAACAATAGAGGAGGTCGTGGTGGAAGGAGTGGACGTCCTCAATGCACTTATTGCAAGAGGGTGGGTCATACTCAAGAGAATGCTACTCCTTACATGGTTTTCATGACAAAGTGGCACATGTATCTAAATCTGAGAAAGCAAAATCCAAATTTTCTGATAAGGAGTACCAAGAATATTTGAAACTTAAATATGAAAAATCCAGCAACCTAGCCCAATCTCCTTCAGGTCCAAGTGTTTCAACAGCATGTATTTCTCAATCTACGGAGGGTCGTGATCCTTGGCTACTTGACTCAGGTGCCTCTGACCATATTTCTGGTAACAAATCTTCATTCTCATCTATCTCTTCTCCCAAAATCTCTCATTTTGTTACGGTAGCAAACGGGTCTCAAGTTGCATCTCAAGGAATTGGTCAAGTTCCTTTGTCTTCCTCTTTAAAATAAATTCTGTGTTGTACATTCCTCATTGTCCCTACAATTTAATCTCCTTGAGTCAGTTAACTCGCTCATTAAATTGCTTTGTGACCTTTAATGCTGATTCTTTTGTTATTCAGGAACATGGTACGGGTCGTCTGATTGGAGAAAGACATGAATCACGAGGTCTTTATTACTTAAAATCCAGCCCTTCTGTGTCTTGTTTTGCAACGTCAACACCAAAACTTTTGCACGATCGTCTAGGTCACCCAAGTCTAGCAAAATTGAAGATGATGGTTCCTAGTCTTAAGCATCTTCAAGTCTTAGAATGTGAGTCATATCAATTAGGAAAACATGTTAGGTCAACATTTCCTCGACAAACTAAGGGAAAATGTAACTCGTCTTTTTCTATCATTCATTCTGATATTTGGGGTCCAAGTCGTGTCACGTCATTTAGTTTCAGATATTTTGTAACTTTCATTGATGAGTTTTCTCGATGTACTTGGGTTTATTTAGTGAAAGACAGATCTGAACTTTTATCTATCTTCATGTCCTTCTTTAATGAGATTAAGAACCAATTTGGGAAAACAATTAAAGTTTTCTGAAGTGATAATGCTAAAGAATACTTTTCCCATGATTTGTCCTCATTTTTATCTTCACAGGGTATTTTACATCAATCCACATGTCCTCATACTCCACAACAAAATGGCATAGCCGAGAGGAAGAATCGCCATCTCCTTGAAATTGCACGCTCCCTAATGATAAACACAAATGTTCCTGCTCATCATTAGGGAGATGCAGTTCTCACAGCTTGTTTCTTGATAAACAGGATGCCTTCTTCCTCTCTTAAAAATCAGATCCTTTACTCCATTATTTTTCCTCATGATCCACTATTTCATGTCTCTCCTAAGGTATTTGGCTCTACTTGTTTTGTTCATAATCTTAATCCAAGTTTGGACAAACTGTTTGCTAGAACTATTAAATGTGTCTTCTTGGGATATTCCTATCTTCAAAAAGGTTACAGGTGTTATTCTCCAGCTACTAGACAGTATTATATGTCAGCTGATGTCTCCTTCTTTGAGGACACACCCTTTTTTCAGCCTACCATAGACCACTCTTCTTCCCTTCAACATGTTCTTCCTGTTCCATCATGTTCACACCAAAGTGTCAGTGAAATTCCATCTAATCCACCCAATTTTGTTGAAGTTGCTTCTCCACCTCTCATTACATATCAACACATGACACAACAAGTTGGTTCTACTTTACCTGAGTCGTCTTCTCGTGATTTCGTTCCTCCTCCAGCAGATCCTTAAACCATGGATCCTTCTTCCATTGATTCTCCTGACTCTACTTCAGCCTGGCCCATTGCCCTTAGAAAAGGTACTCGTTCAACTCATAATCCTCACCCAATTTATAATTTCTTAAGTTATCATTGGTTGTCTCCTTCATACCTCTCTTGTGTTTTCTCCTTGCCCTCTCTTACTGTTCCTAATACTATTCATGAGGCACTTGATCATCCTGGATGGCGACAGGCCATGATGATGAAATGCAGGCTCTTGAACACAATGGCACTTAGGAACTTGTTCATCTTCCTCCTGGAAAGAAAACTGTTGGTTGCAGGTTGGTCTTTGCTATTAAAGTTGGACCTGATGGTACTGTTGATCGCCTTAAAGCCCGGTTAGTTGCCAAAGGATACACTCAAATCTATGGTCTTGATTATTGTGATACATTCTCTCCTGTGGCTAAACTCACCACAGTTCGTTTGTTTCTTGTTATGGCTGCCATGCGTCATTGGCCCCTTCACCAGTTTGACATTAAAAATGCTTTTCTTCATGGTGACCTTGAGGAAGAAATTTATATGGAGCAACCTCCTGGGTTTGTTGCTCAGGGGGAGTATGGCTTAGTGTGCAAGCTAAATCGATCTCTCTATGGGCTGAAACAATCTCCTCGAGCTTGGTTTGGTAAATTTAGTCATATTGTGCAGCTTTTCGAACTAAAAAGAAGTGAAACAGATCACTCTGTTTTTTATTGTTATACATCTCCTGAAAAGTGTGTGTACCTAATTGTCTATGTTGATGATATAGTGATTACAGGAAATGATGTTGCCAAGATATCTCAATTAAAACAACACCTATTCAATCATTTTCAAACCAAAGATCTACGTTATTTGAAGTACTTCCTCGATATTGACAGGAGATCTACCTCTGGGTATTGTGTTTCCATTGGAGGGAATATCATCTCTTGGAAGAGCAGGAAACAAAATGTCGGTCGGTCCAGTGCCAAGGCTGAATATAGGTCTATGGCTATGGTTACATGTGAACTTATGTGGATTAAACAATTTCTTCAAGAGCTGAAATTTTGCAAGGTTGAACAGATGACATTATACTGTCATAATCAGGCAGCCCTTCATATTGCTTCAAATCCAGTGTTTCATGAGAGAACTAAACACATCAAAATTGATTGCCATTTTATTCGAGAAAAGCTACTGTCCAAGGAGATCAACACCAAGTTCATCAATTCTAATGACCAGCCAACAGATATTTTGACGAAGTCCTTAAGAGGACCTAGGATTCAGTCTATATGTTCCAAGCTTGGTGCATATGATCTGTATGCTCCAGCTTGAGGGGGAGTGTTAAAATATTAGTCTTTTGGGTTATTTAGATAGCTGTCTTTTCCTATTCCAAGTGGATTAGATCAGATTTATTAGGATATTTTTTGTTCCTTTTTAGCTTTTCTAGTTCCCTCTTCCTTTAATATTGTCTCTCTATCTCCAATTCCTTTGTATATTTATTTGCTATTGTGCTTAAAATGTACAGTACATAATTTAAATACATATCTCAAATCTCAAGTATTATTAAACAACATAAGAAGCTGGGAAAAAATCATTTCAGTGTAGATTGTAACCTTTATTGGAGCATCAAATGACTTTGCAACACTGACCATCACTGGAGTGAAGAAAACCCAGAAAATGTCATAAACAAACAGTCCAGTCTGCAACACACAAGAATGGGAGGGATTCAAAGTCGACATTATTGACAAATTAATAAATAATAATAATATCACGATCAAAAAAATCTTATGGCAACCAAGACGTAACTACATATGCATGGTAAAACATATCTGTTAAAATCAGAGTACTATTAATTAGAAGGGTCAAAAGAAATCAAGAACTCAAACAAAATCAACAAATTTAAGGCACTTTTATCCAAAAAAAATAGAAAAATAAAAATCATAAATGAATAAGTCAACATGGAACAGCTTTTGGTAAATTTGCAGTGAGTGATAGTGATCATGAAATCAAGATGTATTCAAATTATAAAATTGAAAAAAAAAGGTATAAGCACCATTAACCACAGCTAAAAAAATACTTACCAAGAGAATAGCACCTGTCTTGAAAGACCCAAGAGAGAGCATTTCAATTCCCTGCGAATAATGAAGATTCAGTCATCTAAGAATTTCATTGCTTACAATTTGAATGTGAGTAACAAAAGCATTCATTAACTGATAATCTCAGTTTTTCTCAGGATCGTTCCATAGGAATGTGCCTATTATATGTTAAGCACATCTCCTAGTTCAGATTATGCACTAACATTTAAGTGACAGTATCCAAATAACAATAACCACAACAGTTCTAAATGCTAAATTTTTAAACCTCTTAAATATGGGTATTGGGCCTAACTCAATCTCAAAAGCTAGCTCATAAGATGAGGATCACCCTTCACCTTATATACTTTTGATTGACCATATCTCTAGTCAATGTGGGACTTTTAACACATCCCCTCACGCTCAGGAATAGAGTGTGGATGAATACGGTTGGCCCGTGGGACTTATAAAACACCCCCACACTCAAGAATGGAGAGTGGACAGTATGGGTGACCCAACAACGGATCTAAGATAGGCTCTGATACCATCTTAAATTTGGGTATTGGGCCTAACTCAATCTTAAAAGCTAGCTCATAAGATAAGGATTACCCTTTACCTTATATACTTTTGATTAACCATATCTCTAGTCAATGTGGGACTTTTAACAAAACCAATATAGTAGAATTCAAACAAATATACATATATGTAAGTAAAAAGTTAAGCACCAAACCTGAATACAAAAAGCAAGTCCCAATATGTTATTTGCTAGCCAATGCTTCTGCATAGCATACCACGCACAAAAAAAGGTTCCAGGGATAGCAGCAATTATCTGTGACTTAGTAAACTCAATCTCCAAAGCTGTGTAAGAAAGGTGTAATGAAAAATATCATTCTGCATGATAGGAGCAAGTTAATGTCAAGTAGATCAAGTGTAGCCAAAAAAGGTAAAACACAAATGCTAAGAAGGGAAGGAAAAAGAAAAAGAATTGATTATCAAGAAACCTATATAGCACAAATATTGTGTAACAATAAATCAAGCTTCCCACTGTCGGTCAGAAAGGGAAGAAAAAGAAACAGCAGACACTCAAAATGATCATATAAATATGACATCTAGCCAAGATACCTAGGAAATAGAGTCAACATGTGGCACCATTGCAGCTTGCAGAGTTATATCCTCCCAATCAATAACCCGTGCCTTCATAGAATGAAAAATTCATGCAATTCCAATACAGACCCAATAGAATTCAAAACAAAGACATGGTAGCTAAAGCCAACTAGCCAAATTAAGATAATCCAAAAATGACTGCTACAAATAATTATAACAAGATTGTAAAATATTCATGAGGTCAAGCGTTTAGCATTCTCTGTTCCATGTAGTCTAATTCCGTATTCCCAATCCCATCAAGAGAACAGTTCAAATTCATTTATACACCCAAGTAGAATTTCCATGACAAAAATGTTGTGCAAGTAGTTAAAAGTAAAAACACAAAATCATGATTTTTCTGATACAAAACACAGGCAGAATTGAGGTCACACTTCACACTCATAATATGGCAAGAGAGTATCAGAAGTTCGGAACACAAAAATGATGCTGATATAAATTTAATTATGTAAGGACATAGTTACAATCTCTGAAGCACAGGTGCACTGTAGGAGATAGCCTATATTGATATTGATATGAATACACAATGTGCAAAAGGTATTAACAAATTGAAGGGTATATTACCTCTATCCCTAAATATAAGACCTTTTTACCTAATTCATGCGTATTAAGGAAGTTGGTTAATTTAATTAAAATCATTAAAATTGTTTGAAATTTATTGTAGTTTTCCAAAATTGCCCTTTGGGTGATTATGACTCATCATTCAACTTTCTCCACTTATTCTCTCTCCACTTGATCTCTCTCTACTTGCTACCCAATTATCATAGGTGAGATAAATAATATAAGTAATGTATTTGGTATTTTGGTCAAAAAATAATTAATGGCATGAAAATTTGAAAGAGGGTCTTATAGTAAGGGACAATTTTTTTTCTGAAAAGGGTCTTATATTTAGGGATAGAGGTAGTATATTAGAACTTATATATATTTAAATTATTATATGCATTGTCTCTAAACAAAGATGAGAGCAAATACAATCTACCACTAGATAAATAAAATAAGGAAGGGCAAGCAAACATGAATTTAAAATTTCTGCCACAAAATTTAACAGCTGGAAATTTTGAAGAATACACATACAGCTCCTTTAGGTCCTTTATTTGTAAAATCTTTTCACGTACATGTGTTTTGTCGACTAACACACTCTTCGATCTTGTACAAGTATCAAATCAATATTATTAGCTAGCAATTTTCTCAGGAAACAATTACAATATTTCACGGGGATGACAAAAAACTTGTTGCAGACATGCAGTAATCAACAAAACAAGAGCCAAAGACTGTAATCATTGCTTAACAGATGGGAGGAAATATAACTTCTTATACCAGTCAAGTGATAGATTATTCAAAACAAAAGTATGGAGATAGAGAAGCCCAGGGCACAACATACAACGGGAAAACGGAAAATGCCAGACAATGAGATCCTCATTCCAATGCTTTGGCAGAAATCGTTTGATAGACGGTAATAATGTTGCCCTGTACAAAAGAGGAAGAGTAAAGGTGTGATAAAATAGCATACTATATACTGTTTGCTTCATAAAAGGGAAACAACTGCCAAAAGAAAAGAACATACGACAGAGCAACAATCCCAAGTAAAAAAAAGTAGCCAGTCAACACAGCATTGACCAAGTCCTTAGACAGAAACTTGAAGAGCAAGAATAGTGATAACAACATGGCACTCCCAACAAGGGGAAACCGCATGGCATGTTCATTGGACATTGTCTCCTGCATCATTACACAAAACATGATCCAGAGAATTCGGAACTTGACTTTTAGAGACTCAAAAAGTTCACACAGGAGGGTAATGACAATAAACAAAAGCTACTACTTACAGAAGGCGGAGTCGGTTTGACAGAACGATAGCATCCCACATACACAGTGAGGCAAGCAGTCAAGATAACATTTACATTTGAATCTACTTTCGCAACAAGTGGTGCTAAGGTTAAACCTGCCAGAAAAGATAACAAGTGGGTGGTTGAAAATGAAAGATCCAAGTAACAAAAATCAGATCCCATCTTCCCATCCAATGATGCACTAAAATTAGACGGCGACAACAAAGTCTTATCCCATTAAGTAAAATTGGCTACATGGATCGTACAACACCATTTAGTTCTACCATTCACCAACTCCTTAAACAACAGCGAACCCAAAAATTATTATAAGAAAAAAAAACAGTATAATACACACATCACTGTCTCAATAGCACAACCATGACCACTTTTCCACTCGCTCAAGCCCAAAGCTTATTACACTAACATTCAAAGTCCCCTCATTTTAAACAGTAACATAACAGAATTTAAAAAACAGTGCTGTAAAATAGCAAGAGTGTAATTTCACCCACCTTGCATGTTACCCATGAATTCCACGTTAAGCAAAAACTTACACCCCAAAATTAATATTCAAATAAGTTTACTTCTAACTTTTAAAAAATAATTTGAAATAAATAAATAAAGGATCTAATACTGAAGCTTTATTAACAAAAGCAAGAGAAAATTCACCAACAAGAAAAAAAAAACATTAATACTAACCTGCTAAAGCCAAATTCGCAATTCTCTCGGTGTTTTGCATCTTTCTGACAAAAAATCTTACGAATATGTCCTCTCGCTACGATCAGAAACAACGCCAATTTCATAAATCAGAAGAAACCCATAGTTGATAAATTAAAGAAATGATTTTCCCATAAGTTACAAAATAATAAGAATGATAATAATAATGAATTCAGATTATTGTAGGAAATGAAACCTCTTATCTACCAAAGGAAAATGCAGGACCGGTTGGGAACGACACCACAAGTGTTCTCTTAAAATGTCAACGCTGGTTTCAGATCGGCGAGGCAGAGAATGAAAAGATAGTGAAATTTGAAGGAGTTAATTTACAGGGATAGGGTTTAAAGTTTTCAACCATATCCACATTCTTTTTCTTCCTGTTTACTTTCTTGATTTCATTTGTTTTCCACTCATTTATTTGTAAATTCTTTATCATTATTTACTTATTTATTTATAAATGCAAAAGTATTACATCTTAATATATATATATATATATATATATATATATATACATATATATATATGGTTGGAAAACAATGCACAAGTGTTCCATTTTTATATATATAATATAATAATATAATTTGATTTGATATTCAAATTCAAATATTAACAAACTTATATGTGCATTAATAAATTTATATATATATATATATATAATTAAAGAATTACAAATTTTAGACTAAATTGTTATTATTTCATTTATCTATTTTTCATATTTGTGTCAAATCAATTCCATACGTTTTTTTATCTTTTTATGTTTCAAGTTCATGGCTTAATTATATGAAGAAAAAAAATAGTAATTATGTGAGACTAAGATGTTTTTGCCATTAAACTTTGTAAGTTAAGAGTTAAGGTGATCAACTATTAGCCACCTTAGTATTGATACGTGTAGTAAATACCATAATATCAACTATGCATATCTTTTCCTCCCTCCCCTTACCTTCTTCTTCCTCATGTCTCATGCCCTCCCTGCCCCTCTTCCTTTCTGTTTTTTTGCTCTTTCACTCTTCTTTATCTTCTTTCTTTTCTCTTCCAATCCTTATTCTTTATCTCAACCTTATAGTTTCGTGTTCTCAACGCGACTTCATCACTTCCTTATCTCAAACCAGAGTTGCCCCTGTCATAATTCATCCATGTTGAGCCCTCATTGCGAACATTGTGCCTCCATAAACCACCACCATAAGCCTCCTTTGTTCAATTTCGATCGTTGTTCTTTTGTCATTTTAAGGGCTTTTTCCTTTTGGTGTTCCATTTCTTCCCCTCAAATTTCGACCCCCTGATGTCCAAAAATAGAAAAAAAAAACTATTTTTTGATACGAAAATTTTAAAACTAAGATTGCTCAACTTCGACACATGTAGCTTACGGTATGTTTAAAATAATGGAGTATGTGCATGATTATCATGTTCAACGTGAAACTGTCACAAGAAATAGAAACTGGAATTTATCGACTCTGAACTAGCTTTCGTTGTTTTCATGAAAATGGTAGAAAAATACGTTCAGGAAAATTTAAAACTGGATTAACCTAAAAAGGACATATGTAGCTTAAATTAAGCTGAAAAATACAAAAGTATGCACAAGGTTATCGCCGTATGTGCGAATTTGTGGGCTGAAATAAAAATATGTGATTTTTTGATAAATTGGCAAGACTCTCAAACATAAAAGATATAAAAAAAATATATTTAGGAAGACTCATAAGGCTAATATGATATTTATTGACTTGTTGGCTTGCTCTAGGCTTGGGCTTAACCTTTAAAACACTAGAGATGGATGATTTTTGAGAAAGAAATTCCTAAAACCTAACATAAAAATAAGATATAAGCCTAAAACAATATTAGAAAATTTTTAGAGACCAAATATAAAGTTTATTATGTGATTAAGAATCTAGGTTGGCTAGACTAATTAATGTGTTTCTACATTTATTTAAATGTAGGAATTAATCTGGTTGATGAGGCAGGACTGTCAGACCCCCCAGACTACTTCTCTTAAGGTGGGAGAGTTTGAGTTTCATATTCTGAATACATGCTACATAAATTATTGATAATGTATATGTGAAGATATATGTCATATTTGTCTTGAATGGAATATGATTCCCTTGTTTGTATATGTGAATGATGATGATCGATCTGCGATGGCAATATATGATTAAATGCATTTTAGAATATGTGTGATGTGCTATATGTGTATATATATACATATGTGATGAAATGGTGGCATTGATGAATCTATGAATTATGTATGTTGATATGAGCAATTGCTTAACCACCATAAAATGATTAATGGATGATGTTGATTTTGAATTTGGTGTTGAATCTCTATGCACATAATGTGAAATGTGTTGATGGGCTTGATGATACCTTAATGATTATGATTTTATGATGAATATGAATTAATTGATAATTGTGTGCCACTAACCATTGAGTATGTGTTTGGAAATCCACTAAGAGTGATGGTGGGGTAAGCGATTAGAAATCCACTATGGATTGGTGGTGTTGAATATGGACAAGATAATGAGAGTTAGTGGTTATTGAATACTTGAGATATTGATGTTGGAAGGCATATCACAGTTGTGTTTTGGTCTGGAATGTTAGGGGTTTTGCGAGGAAGCCCAGTGGGAGATATAACTGTTGGAAATCCTATTAAGGAGTTATGAGCTTTGACCTTTGAGAGGTATCAAACTTTTATTGTTCCAGCAAGCTATATGAAGAGTCTGATACCTAGGTTCTTTTATTCTTACATAAAAATAGTTCCTTATGCAATGTTGACAAATAAAGTTACTTTCTTGCTTTATTTGATTGAAACAAAGAGAAGAAGATAAAGCTAAAATCCTCTGAAACTGAACTGACACATATGCTAACTTGTACCAACTTTTTGAATTTCTGCATAGAGGATCGTGTTGGGATCTTCAAGCACTAAGTTGGCTGCTCTGCTGATTTGTTTCTTGTTCTTTTTTATGATAAGCACATATGTCTTGATAAGTGCATGAGTTCCAAGGCATCATGAAAATAGATTTACAAACGTTGAGATTTGGCCTTTAGAGAAACGTTTTTCTCTGTTTGATTAAGGATGCCTAAAAGTCTAATTCTTGATATTCATCATAACACGGGACAGAGTGTGTACCGAACTTTTTAAGGTCTAACACAGATTAGACTTTTATTGATACAAACTCCCTCTATGTTTTGCAACCTGTGTAGTTCCTGAAATACTTTAGATAAACATGTTAGATTACATGAGAGCAGACTTCTTTTGACCAATCATTGATGTTTGTTATTAGAAAATCTAGGGTCTAATAATAGCGTGTAACTTTGAGGTATGATCTAGTAATGACTTATTGTTTCTTTCCAAATTAGACTTTTCTTCAACAATCTCCCCCTATTTGTTGATCACAAACATCAACTCTTTTTGCAAACAAAGTCTATTAACAAATCAGTATATGGTTATGCAAAACATCAGAGCAAGCATATTTTGGATATTCTTCAAATTTTTAGATAATTTGAATTTTCTGAAGATCAGAGCTTAAAAGCCATTTATTTATTATCTTGAATTAAGGAATAAAGATTAAAGCAATCAGATGTATCAAAGTAGATAAAATCAGATATATCAAAGCAGATAAATTGGTGTGTTTGTATGTTTAAACAGGTTTTGATAAATGACAAACAATTGAAGGTTCAAATTAAATTAATTATGATTGATAAATACAAAGGATGTTGTACAAAGCAATTAATGAAAAATCAGAAGCATGAAGATCAAGCTAATACGGGTCAAGAAAATCAGGCAATTTATCGTTCTAAATTCAAAGAAACAAGAAATGATATTGAGGATCAAAAGGATGAAGAATCATGAAAAACATAATCAGAAAAAGGTCCAAATACAAGAAGATTCATGGTCAGGTCAAAAACATGAAAAATAATACCAGGAGGGCCAAAACACAATTATTTTAAAGAGGAACAAGCTGGGAATCGATTCCCCATTGTAACATCCTGCTTTTAATAATAGCTCTATTTTGTAAATTTTGAAGTATAAAAGATCTGTTAGTGTTACTCAATGAATAAAAACACTCTATGGATGGTTGTGATACTCCAAAATTTCATTTTCTGGGTATAATTATAGGAATTACATAAACCTTTAAGGATGAGGCCCAAATTTCGAGTGAAAATACCTTAGAAAGAACTGTCCGAGTGAGAAAGAGAGTCTGTTCCGAGTAAAAACTGCAAATTCCGAGTGACCAAAAGGAATTCCGAGTGGAAAATGGAAATACCGAGTGAAAATGGTGTTTTCCGAGTGGAACATGGTCAAGAGGAATTATTCCGAGTGAAATTCTGTCTCAGAGACTCACTATTGAGTCAAACATGTTAGGAAGACTCAATTCCGAGTCAAGTTCTTCAAAAGATTCATTTCAGAGTCAATTATTCCTAAGTGACTCGTTTCCGAGTCAAACATCCCAGAGAGACTCATTCCTGAGTCAAGCATATTCCAAAGACTCGTTTCCGAGTCAAATTAGGATCAGAAGTTGCAATCCTGAATGAAGGGATTCCGATTGACAACATATATGTCTTGGGTCGGTTTAGGATCAATTATACCGAGTGACAACTTATGTACCTTGAGACATTTTCAGGAGAATCTGTCAAGTACGAAAACTGAGTGAATTCCGAGTGAAGGATTACCAATTCTGACTGAAGGTTACAAAATCCGAGTGAGTTGTCCAAGTCAGGATCTTCGAGTGAGTGAATGAGTTGTACCAGGTGGAACAGTGTGTAGAGATGACTCGGATTTAGTTTGAAATTACCAAGTGAGACTGACTAGAACAGACACGGTTTTAGGATGACTTAACCGAGTGGTAATCTGAGGAAGTTTGAATCAGTTTAGGATGACTTGACATAGTGAACAACCGAATGAAAAGGAATCGTAGACCGGATGGAACATTTCCGAGTGCCTCGACCCTTCCTGAATTAGGATCTAAGATCCGATGTCTCTTATAACAGCTTGGATGGGCGGTGTAAGGGAAGACTGACTGATTTTAGACCGGATTAATACTCCACACCGGCTAGCTGCTAAGGAAGTTGTTCTTAAATCGGTGTGCACACCAAACAATTCTGAGTCGGTGTTCACAAACCGACCTCTTCGTAACTACACAACAGCATTCCTCCCACACCACAACACCGTCTCCTTCCATGGACGTTGTCCCTCAAAATCCCACACACACCGTCCTTCCCTTCTTCACTCAACACCGCCCCTCACACTCAAGACCGCCCTCACCCTCCACACTGCCCTCACACAGCATACCGCCTCACACGCCACACCGCCCTCTCTTAATACCGCCCACATACTGCATTCCGCCCTCACACCCTACACCGCCCCATATACTCAATGCCGCTCTCTTCAAAAAACTCCAACACTGAACACCTTTTAATTTCCACTTCAGCTAGTGATCAGCCCACTTAATCATATAAAACCAAAAATGAGTGGCATAACGAACCAATCGCAGGGGAACGTGCACCCATTATAATACCTTTATGTATTTTATTTCAATCAATGCAAAGCTGACTGTAAAAGGAGTCAAAAGACTCCATTATCCCACCTAATCCTCCAACCGATGTTTTCCACTCACTTTCTTATTATTAACCCAGTGCTATGACTCTAAGAACACATACACACACGAAACATAGCCACAGACACACCTCTGTTATCAATTCCTCTTCCTATAAGCTTCTTCCTCTTTCTTTTCTTTTTCTCTCACTCGGATCTGAAGCAACACAGTGAAGGGAACATTTTCTTCTCATCTAAAGAACTCCATTAAGGTAAGAGGGGAGAGGGTTGTGAATAACTATGAAATGGGTAGAGTTGTATGCTGTTCTAGGATTCCAGTTTTAATTTCATATCTTGTTGCTTAATTTTGAAGTTGAAAACGTATGAATTTGATTCTGACTTCTTCATAAAAATTGTAGATCTTTTTGTTATGTGAATTTTGATACCTGATTCAACTGATTTGAATATGTATAGCAAAAGTTATAGTCAAAATACTACAGCATGACCGAGTGAAATGTTTAAGCTAAGTTCTATGCATATTTTGATATTCTGGGAATTATACATGCATAATCAGCATTTGATGTCTTCACAAAAGTTGTAGATATACATGTTAGGGATTTATAGAAAGTGGTTTCAAGTTAAAAAGATGCTTGTAGCTCTAGTTATGCTCAAAATACAGAAGTATGTTCATGATGCAAATCTGTTAACTATAAAATCCGAATCTTGTTTTCAATACTGGGAATTTTGTGGTATGAATTAGTTGTTGGTGTCTTCATGAAAGTTGTAGATAATTATGTTAAGAGTATTTTAGAACCGGTTTCATGTTAAAATCATTTGTGTAGCTCTAAAAACGTTGAAAATACTAATATATGTACGTTTTGAAAACTCACCTGAAGGCAGTGTTGTATTTTGTGGATAAATGGTATTTATGCTTAGAATTTGAATTTATGATCTTCATGAAAATTGTAGATATTTGTGTTAAAATTAATTTAGAACTGGTTTCATGCAAAAATCATTTTTTTAAAACTCCAGAAACACTGAAATTACTAACATATGTACGTTTTGAAAAACTCACCTTAAGGCAGTATGGTATTTCGTGAATAAGTGATATTTCTGTTCAGAATTTAAAATTGTGCTCTTCATGAAAGTTGTAGACAATTATGTTATTAAACTACAGAAAGTGGAATCACCTAAAAAAGAGTTGATAAGCTCATGTTATGACTGTTTTACTAATGTATATCGCTGTTTGGAAATGCTGAAATTTGCTTATAATGGTTATTATGAATAAAAATGATATTTTCTCTATGGGTAATGATTTATTATTGAATTCTTGAGTGATTATGAATGCTGTTGAGTATCACACAGTTTGTATATTGTGAGGGTGAATAATTATGAATGACATAATTAATATATATGTACATGAATGCCTTGTGGTTATTGACATATGTGGTTGAAACAGTAAATCCATGATTTTGTGAATTATTATGTGTATTATGTCCCTTAAGGATTTGTATTATCCAAGAGGTTTTGGAAATGTGGATATCATGGTATGTTAAATGATAAAGAGAATTAAAGGCATTCATGCATCATAAGCATTGGACGCACCATGGAATTTAGGGGTTCCATGATTGCCTACCCTGGTGGGGGGTTACTCTATGATGAGTTTAAGCCCTATTTTCACAAGAACCATGGAAGTGTAGGGATCCATGGTTGTGCAAATTCCTACTGGTATACTTATTTGTACAGGAGCCATGAAGATGTAGGGATTCATGGTTATGCTAATTCCTACTGGTGACTCTATGAGACTTTTTACTGCAGTATTCCCACCAAACCAAATGGATCCAGCATGACATCATTTGACTAATTGAAGAATTATTAAATGGACTTGTTTGGCATATTCATCATATCATTATGAGTTGTTGATTGTGTTTGTGCAACTTTATCTATTTTATATTTATTCTATATTCTGTCTCACTCTTACATTAATTTTTTACAGTGAATGACACGCAGAATGCAGAGTGATGCCATGATTGATGCCTATTTGAATTATTACTTGAACTTTGATTTCATGGGTTGTAATAGTATAATATGTCATGTACCATTATCTTCTAAATCGTTTCTGCTATTTGAATATTTTCTTGAATTTAATTATTCACGACTAGTATGTATGATAATTTTCCGCTGTTATCAACTGTTACATAAACTCTGAATTGAATTTATGAATTTTAAAATGATCTTTCGAAAAAGCGAAAAATTTACTCGAAAATTTTAATTAACGTTTCGGGGCGTTACACCCATTACCAGGAATCAATTCATGTGCGTGAAAAAGCCTGGGAATCGATTCCCCCTTGCTAGGAATCGATTCATGTGCATTAAATTACCTGGGAATCGATTTAGCTAATTTAGGAATCGATTCATGCTACTTTTTGAGGCTGGGAATCGATTCATCACTTACAAGAATCGATTCATGATGTTTTTTGAAGGCTGGGAATCGATTCATATGATGCAAGAATCGATTACTATGTGAGTGACTGCCTGGGAAATGTGAAAAACACCATTTCGGGTTTTTAGAAGCTTAAATTACGCAGATTCTTTTGAGGTTTAAAATTGAGATAGCCTTGCGCATTAATTGAGGAAGACATTCGCATCCTTCAAGTCAGAAAACATGGAAGGAAACATGGAGGCAGATAAATCATAAATCAGTGGCATAAATTAAGGAACCGGGATTGAAAGCCTTGCCTTTGAATTGCCTATAAATAGAGAAGAAGTGAAAAGGCAGAGAACACACCAACATAGCAACGAAAAATTCCTTGCTTCCTTCTTGCTCTCTTATTCTCTCTAAGCTTAAGCTCTCTGATTCTTTTATTTGCAATTAATTTTTGAATTATATTGTGAGAAAAATATTTTCTTGAGTGCTAAATTTGCATATCCTTTTCTATAAGAGGAAAATATTTTTTAAGTGATTAAAATTTATATATCCACTCTATTGAGAGAGTCACACTTGTAAAATCACATACACAAATTTTGAGAGTTTTTGGGTTGGGTTTCAACCTTGTAATTGAGAGATTGTGAGATTGGGTGGGTTACCCTTTTGCTTGTGAGGATTAAGTTCTTGAGTGTGGGACACTAAGAAGCTGTAATTGCTCAAAGCTTGTACATCAATTTCTTAATAGTAGAATCCTTTAAGTGGGTTGCTTGAAGGCGAGACGTACACCGGTGTGGTGGAACTCGTTATATCGGTTTGCAAATCTCTCTTCCTTAAACTTCTTTATTATTTTAATTTGCTTGGTAATTTAAGTGCACTAGTAACTTAATACAAATTGTGTAATTAATTATTTAGATTAATTTGTTTTAATAATCTAAGTAATATTCTTGAATTAATTGTGTTAAAATCATTTATTACTTTCTAAGTGCTAAAATAGCTTTGTAATTAATTTGATATTATTACTTGTTCTTTTGTGTATTATTTTTATTTATCAAATTGATTACAAAAGAATTAATTTCAAAAGCATTCCAACAAAAAATTTTAATACTCAATTCACCCCCCCCTCTTGAGTAATTGAGGCCACTTGGTTAACAAGTGGTATCAGAGCTTGACTCTTGGTAGATAAAGCTTAACAGCTTCAAGAGATAAAGATGGCCTCTACCTCATGTAACATGTTTCCCGAGGGTGGTGCTACAAATAGACCTCCTACTTTCAATGGGGAAGGTTATGCTTTTTGGAAAGAGAGAATGAAAATTTTTGTTCAGTTAATTGATTTAAAAGTTTGGAATGCTATTGAAAATGGTCCTTTTATACCTATGCATATTGTTGATAGGAGATAAATTAAAAAACCCATGGATGATTGGACTAGTGATGAAGAAAAGAAAGTACAGTATAATTATAAGGCTAAAAATCTTATTACTCTTGCATTAGGCCTTGATGAATTTTTTAGAATTGTAACATGTAAAACTGCAAAGGATATGTGGGATACCCTACAAATAACTCATGAAGGAACTAGCGATGTTAAGGACTCTAAGATTAGTACATTAACAAGCCAATATGAAAGCTTTAGAATGAATTCTGGTGAAACTATCTTAGAACTACAAAAGAGATTTACTTTAATCATTACTCATCTCATTACTCTTGGCAAATCTTAGTCTAACAAAGAGCTTATTCACAAAGTGTTAAAAAGTCTTACTAGGGAATGGCACCCTCTTGTCACTGCTATCAAATAATCACCAAATATAAGGTCTTGCCTAATTATTAGACACTAACCATGCAATTAAAGTTAATTAAACATACAATGCTATACCGATTAATAAAAATACAGAGGAAAGTTTTCACGATTTAAAAAAAATATTAAAGGTGAAGGGAAATTTATATAAAAAGAGGTTGAGAGATGTGCTTTCAATTTGTTAAACTTTATTAATTCCATTAGATAGAGGTAACCGTATCTTTGCAGTTCATGGGACTCAAAAGCAATCAAGCAAAATGGTTAAATGAAGCAAAAGAAGAAAATGGGATCAGGGCCACTCGCTTGAGCGAGGCCCTGACTTGCTTAAGCGAGACCAGCGAGGGTCGCTTGAGCGAGGCCCCCACTCGCTTGAGCGAGTTCCCTAAACCATACCTGGGCGAGCCACCGGACGCGCTTGAGCGAGGGAATCGATACACATTTGCATACTACCGTCCTTTTTCTTCACAAGTAATACCGGAGCACCCCATGGTGATTCACTCGACCGAATGAATCCCTTATCCAGCAACTCATTGACTTGTTTCTTAACCTCTGCCAACTCTACCGAAGACATCCTATAAGGTGCACGGGACACAGGTTTGGCCCTAGGAATCAAATCAATGGCAAAATTAATCTCCCGATTGGGAGGCAATTCTAGAATATCTTCTGGAAATACATCAGGAAAATCACACACCACTAGAATATGACCAGGCATAAGATTATACCGCCCTTCTTTTTACAATAAAATCTTTAATAAAAATTTTGTAAAAAGAATAAAAATTTGGTTAATTTGTTAGAAATTTAGGTTTTAAATTCAATAAATGGATGTTGTTGGAAATAATCTGCCCTTGATCAATTTTCTCTAGTTTTGTAATAAAAATGTGAAGAATTTAAAGAAAAAATTGAAGAACTGAGAAGATGACGCATAGCATCAACACCACGCGTAGCGTGGGAACTTCTGATGCTGACGCTATGCGTCAAAGCCACGTGTAGCGTCAGAAGCTATGTGGATTCCATTTCCAGGTGGCCAAGCACTCAGCCTTTGACCCATTATTGGTCTCTCCACTACTCACAAATGTCCAAGCCGAAGTGGAGACAGGGACACATGGCCAAGCATGATTCATTTTAATAATCCATCATGGCCACTTCGAGCTGTTTAATGGAAGCTGAGTTAGGGACCTGACGTGTAGCGTCAGGACCCTTCCTCAGCCCTATAAATAGGGCCATTCTCCACACATCCTTGGCATCTAATTCTGAAGTTTAGTCTTTCTTTTCTCTCTTTTCACTCGAGTTTGAGTGTTCTTCTTTGAGTTTGTAAGGTTGGAGTGATTTTAAGATACTTGAGAGTGTTGTGTAGTAGTGTGAGCTTTTGTATTGTGAAGTGTTTTCAAGTCATCGTAATGTCAAACTCTATAACTGCTGTTCTTACTTTTATTATGTGTAACTAAATTGTTTATGTTGGAATTTGGTGAATCAATCTATCATATGATGTTGTGATTATGACCTCTACATATTTATGATTCAAGAACATGTTAGTATTTCAACTCTTTATTAATATGAACATCAAACGGGAGAATGATTGTCATGTGTATTAAAACTTGTTTTATTAGTATGAATATCAAACGGAAGAATGATTATTCATGCCGAATTAAAATCTGTTTTAATAAAAGTAAAAGTGGAAATACCCTTAATATACCAATTACTAAGGATAGAATTGGTAATTATTGTTGCTATAAGGCCAGGACTTAATGCAAGTTTTTATTGAGAAAGCTCACGAGTGATCGGACTTTACGATAAATACTTAGAATTTATATCATGAGGAATCGGTTATAATGACTTTAAGCTGCAATAACATGAACTTGATGATTAAGTATGTACGTTGTAATTATTACATCATATTTTAATGCGAGAATCCAAATTCCAACATAGTTTGTTAATCTGTGTTTTTACCTCAAGTATCTGCATTATTCTGAATTACATCTCAACTTTATAGTTAGATTTTATCTTTTCCCTCTTTTACCTTATGAACAAATCAATCATCAAATCTAGTGAATATTGTATAAATTGTATATAAATCATTCTTTTGTGAATAGGTTTTGATAAAGTTTACCATAGTAACTAAAGAATTACTGTAAGTTATTGGACTTTCAATCCCGGTGGAACGATATCTAAATTTGAAAACTACAATTGATTGGTGCGCTTGCCAATTAATAACCCAATAGTAACACGAGGGTTAACAAGTTTTCTGGCACCGTCGCCGGGGATTGAATTGATTCAGTAAAACAGTAAATTTTTATTACTGTGGTAAAAACATTTTTTTACCTTAGTGAAATTTTTTTAATTCATTCATTCATTCATTTTTAATGTTGTTTTACTAACCTTTCTTTATTTAGTGTGTTTATACAAACTCGATCTTCTGCAGGAAAGGTGTTCTTTGATCCTGAGATCGAGAAGTTTGTAAAGAAACTTAAAGCATTAAAATCTAAAAAAACAAAAATTTCTTCCTCTTCAACTTCATCTTTTTTTGAAAAATCTAAAAATTTTAAAAATTCTAATATGGCTATTGAAAGAAGAACATTAGGACAGTTTACTGCTATTAATGGACCACCTCGTGTTTCAGGGATGTATCAAGGACCTATTGTTGTTGTAGAAATCAAACCAGCTACTTTAAACATTATTCAAAATAATCAATTTACTAGTTTAAATAATGAGGAACCTTATGAAAACTTAACTATTTTTAATGAGTTATGCAGCACAATTGGTTTTGAACCCAATCAAGAAGAATTGCTTATATGAGATTGTTTCCTTTTTCATTGATTGGTAAAGCTAAAGAATGGTTTAAATCTTGTCCATCGGGTAGTTTTGCAAACTGGTCCGATGTTGAGAGAAAATTTTTAGAAAGATTTTATTCTCCTTCAAAATATTTTGAAGCTATGACAGCCATACATTTTTTTTTCACAAAATAATGATGAATCATTAGGAGAAACATGGGAACGATTCAAGGCACTCTTAAGGAAGTGTCCAAACCACAACTTAAATGATGCTGAAAAGGTAAGGATCATTTACCATGGTTTGTTACCTCAGTTTAAGATGATGTTAGATGCTTGTGCAGGTGGTTCTTTAATGAACAAAACTGTGGAAGAAGCAATAGAAATATTAGAATCAATGTTCATCAGTGACCGCAAGCAAAACATGAAAGAGGTAATGTACAAAGAAAGCCAGGTATGCTCGAATTGGGAGTGAATGATGCAGTATTGGCTCAGCAAAAATTGCTGACTCAACAAATTAAGGCTATGACTAAACAATTGGAGAAACTTCAAATTGCTCAAATGTCATCGCCACCTCCTGCTCAATTGAAACAATGTATGCATTGCATGAGAGAACAACTGTGTGGTTACTGTGCCCCTGATAGAAATGAGCAAGAGTAAGCTAATTTTCTGAACCATCAAAGAATACCCTTAGGTAATTTTCCTTTCAATCTTGGTAATTCTTTTCCTAAAAATTACCCGTATGGTTGGCAGAATTAGAATATTGGCTGGAAACAAGATGTTGGACCTTCTAACCGACCTCCTAATAATCAATTCAAGCAACAACCACAATTTGATCAAACTACAAGGCTAACTAGGATAGAGGAGTCTATCCAACAATTGCTACAATACATGCAAACAAATGAAGCCGCACGTAAGGCATCAGATATGCAATTGGGACAATTAGCAAAAGAAGTAGCTGACATGAAAAACTCAGGTTTTTCTACAAACACTCAAAATCTAAGAGAATAATGTAATGCTATTTTTACAAGAAGTAGTAAAGTTATAAGAAATGATTGTAAAGAAGAAAAGAAAAAAGAAAAAGAAAAAGAAGAGAAAGAAGAAGAAAAAAAAGAACAGAAAGAAGAAGAGGAGAAAAAAGAAAAAGAAGAAAAGAATGATAAAAAAGAAAAACAAAAAATAAAAAAATAAAAAACAAAAAAATCAGTATTTGGGTCAGACACCTCCAGTTAAAGATTTACCTTATCCACATGCACCATCAAAGAAGGATAAGGAAAAGGAATACAAGAGATTCCTTGAAATCTTTAAGCAATTACACATAAACATTCCATTTTCTGAGGCATTAAAACAGATGCTAGCATATACAAAGTTTATGAAAGAATTACTCACCAAAAAGAAGAGGTACGATGAAGAAATTGTAGAACTTAAAGCAGGTTGCAGTGCTATTTTACAACATAACATGCCAGAAAAGTCGAAAGACCCAGGAAGTTTCACCATTCCTGTCTCCATTGGAGATGTAAATATAGGGAAAACCTTGTTAGACTAAGGGGCCAGCATTAATATAATGCCTCTAAGTATGATGAAGTGAATTGGTGACCTTAATCCTCAAAGAACAAAGATGACTCTGCAATTGGCTGATAGATCAATCAAAAGACCCCATGGTATTATGGAAGATGTACTTGTGAAAGTTGACAAGTTCTACTTCCCTATTGACTTTGTGGTTTTAGACATGGAAGAAGATGTTGAAGTTCCCCTAATCCTGGGAAGACCATTCATGAAGACTGCTAGAGTGCTTCTTGATGTAGATAATGGAAAGCTGGCAGTAAGAGTTCACGACGAAGAAGTAAACTTTGATGTTTTCAAAGCTATGAAACATCCCAATCCAAAGCAAGATTGTTTCAAGGTTGATGTTCTCGATGAAGTCTGCTTCTCCATATCCACAGGTATGTCAAATTCTGACCCTTTAAATAAGTTATTAACTAACTCTATGGAATTTTTAAGTAAAGAAGAAGAAAAATAGGTAGACAAATATCTTGAAGATCTTAATCAAGGGAAAGAAATTTCCCTTAAATCAAGAAAAATTGAAGAAATCCAAGAAGTACCTGTTGAAGAAGTCAAGAGGCCTGAATTAAAAGTGCTACCTTCCAACTTAAAGTATATCTTTTTGAAAGAAGGTAATTTAAAACTAGTAATTATTAGTAATTTGTTAAGTGAATCAGAAGAAGAAAAACTGGTTGAAGTCTTGAAAAGGAATCAAGAAGCAATTGGATGGACACTTGAAGATCTAAAAGGTATAAGCCCATCATATTGCATGCATAAGATTCTATTGGAAGATAATTTTAAACCTGTTGCTCAACCCCAAAGACGCCTCAATCCAACCATGAAAGAGGTAACCAAGAAGGAGGTTTTAAAATTGCTGAAAGCAGGTATTATCTATCCTATTTCTGATAGTACATGAGTAAATCCTGTATAAGTTGTTTCAAAAAAGGTGGTATGATAATAACTGTTAATGATAAAAATGAATTAATCCCAACAAGAACTATCACTAGTTAGAGAATATGTATTGATTATAGAAAATTAAATCAAGCAACAAGAAAAGATCATTTCCACTTCCTTTTATGGATTAAATGCTTGAAAGATTGTCTAGACAGGCTTACTATTGCTTTCTTGATAGATATTCTAGATATAATCAAATTGCTGTTGACCTTCTTGATCAGGAAAAGACTGCTTTTACATGTCCCTTTGGTATATTTGCATATAGGAAGATGCCATTTGGATTGTGTAATGTACCTGCTACTTTTCAAAGATGCATGTTTGCTATTTTTGTAGATCTAATTGAAAAGAGCATTGAGATTTTCATGGATGACTTCTCAGTCTTTGGAAATTCATTTGAAACATGTCTAACCAATCTAGACACCGTACTGAAGCAGTGTATTGAAACAAATTTGGTGCTCAATTGGGAGAAATGTCACTTTATGGTGAAAGAAGGAATTGCACTTGGTCACAAATTTTCCTCTAAAGGTATTGAAGTGGACCAAGCCAAAATAGAGGTAATCTCTAAACTCCCACCCCCTGTGAATGTAAAAGGTATTAGAATTTTTCTAGGACATGCTGGATTCTATAGAAGATTTATTCAAGATTTTTCAAAAATTGCTAAACCTTTAACAAATCTTCTAAATAAAGATGTTGAATTCAAGTTTGATGAAACATGTCTTAAAGCTTTTAATTCCTTGAAGGAAAAATTGGTTTCTGCCTTTGTAATTGTTGCTCCTAATTGGAACTTACCCTTTGAACTTATGTGGGATGCAAGTGATTATGCTGTAGGAGCAGTTTTAGGTCAAAGATATGAAAAAGTTTTTAGGGTTATACATTATGCTAGTAAAGTTCTAAATGAAAATCAAATAAATTATGCAACTACTGAAAAAGAATTACTAGCCATAGTGTATGCCTTAGAAAAATTTAGATCATACTTGATTGGATCAAAAATAATTATTTTCATTGATCATGCTGCAATCAAGTACCTTTTGACCAAAATTGATTCTAAACCTCGGTTAATCTGATGGATTTTGCTCCTTTAAGAATATGATCTTGAAATCAAAGATAAAAAGGGTAGTGAAAATATGGTCACTGGCCATCTTTCTAGATTGATGAATGATGAGGTCACTACCAAAGTAAAAGATATCTTGGAAGAATTTCCCAATGAAAAACTTTTTGAAATAACGAAACGGCCATGGGTTGCTGATATGGCCAATTTTAAAGTAGCAGGAATTCTTCCAAATGATTTAACTTGGCAGCAAAGAAAAAAAATTTCAAAGATTCAAAATACTTTATTTGGGATGACCCTCATCTATTCAAAATTGGTATGGATAATTTGTTACGTCGTTGTGTACTCGATTGGGAAAAGAAAGATGTGTTGTGGCATTGTGATAAATCTCCTTATGGAGGACATTTTAATGGAGAAAGAACTGCTGCAAAAATTCTTCAATCAGGTTTGTATTGGCCCTCTATTTTTAAAGATTCTCACTCATTTGTGTAAAATTGTGATAACTGCCAAAGAACAGGTAACGTTAACAAAAGACAGGAAATGCCTCTCATAAACATTTAGGAGGTTGAGGTATTTGATTGTTGGGGTATTGATTTCATGATACCATTTCCTCACTCTCAATTTAATCAATATATTCTTTTGGCAGTCGATTATGTTTCAAAATGGGTAGAAACAATCGCTTCACCTAATGCTGACACCAAAACTGTAGTGAATTTCTTGAAGAAAAATATTTTTTGCAGGTTCGAAACACCAAGAACTTTGATTAGTGATGGAGGATTACATTTTTGTAACAATGTTCTTCAGAAAGTGTTACAACACTATAGAGTGAGACATAAAGTGGCCACGTCATATCATCTACAAACCAATGGACAGGCTAAGATTTCAAATCGGGAAGTAAAGAGAATTTTGGAAAAGACGGTGTCTTCCTCCAGAAAAGATTGGTCACAAAAGCTTGATGATTCACTTTGGGCATACAAAACTACATTTAAGAGTCCAATTGGCCTTTCTCCTTTCCAAATGGTCTATAGAAAAGCTTGTCATCTTCCAGTAGAGATGGAACATAAAGCATATTGGGCTCTAAAATTTCTCAACTTCGATCTAAATGCAGCAGCTGACAAAAGAAAATTACAGTTATTTGAGTTGGAAGAAATGAGAAACAATGCTTATGAGACATCTAAAAGTTACAAGAACAAGGTGAAAGCTTACCATGATAAAAAAAATTAAAAATAGACACTTCATACTAGGTTAACAAGTGTTATTGTTTAATTCAAGATTAAGACTGTTTCCTGGTAAATTGAAATCTAAATGGTCAGGCTCTTTTGTAATTAAGAAAGTTATATCCTATAGAGCAGTCGAAATTGAAGATCCAACTTCCAAAAGAAGTTGGATGGTTAATGGGCAAACATTGAAACCATATTTGGGTGGTGAGATCAATAGACTCACTACCATTTGTTATTTGACTGATTTGTGATGTGCAGGATGTCAAGCTAGAGATAGTAAATCAAGCGCTCAATGGGAGGCAACCCATTATTTTCTTTTTATTTTAATTTATTTTTAAACATAAAAAGAGGGGTTTTTCAAATTATTTTTAGAATTATGATTTTTGAAAATAAAAAAGGGGTTTAAAAAAATTAAAAAGAAAGGGTTTTTAAATTGAATTTTGAAAAATGAAAAATAGAATCCCACGCGTAGCGTCCCACTGGCGCGTAGCGTGAGTTCTAAATTTTCAACCTGACACGTAGCGTTCCTTCCACGCGTAGCGTCAGAGCGCACGTTCAGTTTTTTAAACTGAACCAGAGAGGCCCAATTTAGGTTTTAAAAACCTAAATTTCCCTCTCTGCCTCACTTTGCCTCTCAGAACCTAAATTTTCACTCTCAATCATCCACATTCCCTTATTCTTTCTTCGATTTTATAAGGATTCCAAGTAAGTAATTTTCTCTATTTTCTCTTTAAGTTTTCTTTTGATTTTTAGTTTTTAGAATGCATGTGGTTAGGATTAGGATTGGAAAACCATTGGGATCTGTTTGGTGTTAGATTTAGGAATAATTTTGATTGAATGTAGTTTGGAGGGCTTGTTGTTGCACAACCCCTATTTCTAGGATTGAAACTGCGCACCTCATGCGTAGCGTCCCACTGACGCGTAGCGTCAGACATGAACTGTAACCCCACGCGTAGCGTGAGTAGAACAGGGCTGACGCGTAGCGTTAGCCTCTGTTTTTGAATTCTGTCAATTTTGTGTTTTAATTTCTAATAATGTATATTTTGTTTTTTTTGTTTTTTTTATTTTTTCTGTCTTTGATAAATTCTATTCTGTTTAATTTTTGTTATTGTTTGTTCATTTTTCTTTTTAAATTGAATAAATTTTCTTAAATTGTATGTTTGTTATACTTTCTTGCATAAAAATAAATAAATAAATTTTGTAAATATATTTGTGAGATTACATGATGTACTTTTAAAAATCCAAAAATATGCATGTTTAATTTTTTTATTTTTATGCGTTGTAAATATTTTGTGTTAATTTTGCATAAATTCTTATGTTTTGCATAAAATATAAAAACCAAAAATATGATGTTTGGCATGTTTTATAATATAGTGTGATGTGTGTTTGATTTTTGTAAAAATTTCTTTTTGTAGATGGCACCTAGGAAATCCATTCCTATTGCTGGTCCGAAAAGATAGACAAGGAACACAGACACTGACACCACCTCTGAAGATCTAAATCTTCAAGGTGAGGAGCAACTGGGACCTAGAGATCCCACCAGATTTCACACTGATGCGAAATAGGCCCAGTTCCATCAGATAAAGGGCCAGAGACTCATCTGGGAGAGAGTCTTAGATCTAAATGCTGGGGACTATCCTGAGCTGCAGGATGAGGTCCAAAGGAGGAGATGGGGACCCCTATTTTCCCTACTTACTGAGGGGGATCCCATCTTAGTAATGGAGTTTTATGCGAACGCCTATAGGACTCGCCAGGGCACATCGGATATTGGCCAGCAGAAGATGAGCTAGGTGAGGGGTCGACACATTATATACGACCGAGACACCATTAGTACCCTACTGGGTAACCCTTGGGAGCCTACTCTTGAGAGCGACACTTATTTCTAGAAGAAAAACAGAAACAAGGTTGCGACTGAGGATGGTGATTTAGGATACTTCTTAGATCAGGTTGCTCACTTCTTGAGCAAGGATGGAATCTTCTTCAACCTAAGTAAGGTTGGAAGGACTCCATCAAACCTCCTCAAGACCCAGCTGACCGCTATAGCTCAGGCATGGTCTTATCTCATGTTACATAATATCACTCCTGTTACCCACTTCTCTTCTATCCCAGTTGATCGCTGTTGCCTTCTCTATTCTATTCTTCAGGGCCATACCATTGATATTGCAGAGCTGATCTCTGAGCAGATTCACCTTTATGCCCTTGGGTATAAGGTGAACCATCCTATTCCATTTCCTCTCATCATATCTGCCTTACTGAGGAGGCAAGGAGTTGCTGTACCATCACTAGAGTTTACTAGTTCTTTGGGGAGAGTCCCCAAGGTCTCAGTAAACAGAGATTACTTCGTCCAGCAGTGCGAGCTTCCACCACTGAAGCAGGAGGCTCAGCCCAGACAAAGGAGAAGGAGACCACCAATTCAGCCACCATCTGCTGATGTTATTACTGATGGATTTGCTAGGATTACTCTTGAGCATTAGCATATGATGCAGATGATAACTGCCATACAGAGAGCTTATATGCATCTTCATGATGCATTTTATCAGTACAAACTTCAGGGAGAGGGAGCACCTTATGTCACACCAGCTAAGTTCGTAGCTCATGTAGCTTGGCCTGGTGACTTACCCACTTACCCTGAGGCTGGTGGACCATCTAGAGCACATGCTGAGTCAGAGGGTGATGCAGATGAGGAGGGAGATGATGAGGATCATATAGAGGATTGAGGGTGTTATTCTCTGCATCTTTTACATACACTTTAGTTTACTTTTAGTTTGATATTTGCATTAGTATTTTTACTTTGTGGATTATATTATAGTTTATCTTTTATTATGTGGTGCGTTTTATTTTTGCGTAATTTTATCGTGGTGTGTTTTTGTGTGTTTTGTTCAAAAATTCAAAAATAAGTTTTATCATTTAAATCAAATTTTTGAAAATAAGAAAATTTATACACTTAAAGTTTTTACACAATAAAACCATTTTTTTAAATCAATTATCGATTCTTTTTGTAATTAAGGAATTTTGATAAAATTAATTACAATAATTTTATTAACTATCAAGCTAATTTCAATAACCCCGTGAGCTGAGAGATCTTTTAAACACTTGAGAGTTTCGATATAACTTCATTCGAATTGATTTTTCTTTAATCTGTGATTTGTGTTATTGTACAGAGAATTCAAGAAAATGATCAAGGCACATTGTTGGTAAAAGAAACCTTGGGCCAAAAAGCTTACCATGGTAAAATTATTTTTTATCCTTTGAAAGACAATTTGAGCCTGAAAAATAATTTCATTGGTACCCTTTAACCTTTATCAAATGTTAACCATTCCCTTTACTTGATTGATTAAAAGAGCAATTGATCAAAATAAAAAGAATATTTTGAGCGTTCTTACAAAAATGGGAAATGAAAATTAACAACTTGATTCTTTTCAAGAAAAATCAGAAAAATGCATATAAATAAAAATAAATGCAAATCAAAAATAGTGAAAAGAATCAAGTTGGGGGTATTTGTTATCATTAAGGGATATGAGAGGAAAAAGCCTAAAAATTATAAAATGCTCTTTTATGATTTCAGGTTTTTGAATTCCAAGAAAAAACCATCATTTCTTGTAAGCCAAGCCTTATTACAACTGTGACACCCCAAAAATAGGGGTAAATTTTTTATGATTTAATATTTTTAATTTATGAAAACACAAGTGGTAAAGCTATTCATTTAATACCCTGAATCTGTTAGAGACCTATCTCATTTGTGAAGATATGAGAAGGTAAGTTAATAGGAGCAACCATGAAGGAAGGCTCTGATGCTGAAATCCTGAGCCATTAATTTGGTGCAAAAATTCTTAGTAAAATAAAATGTGACTCTCGGATTTACACTTATGGTAAGCGCACCAGTCGTTAAAATTGTAGTGTATTTGATCGTCCCACAGGGATTGTGGTAAGTACCTCAATCTAGGACTAGTACAAGCTGAACCAACAGAAAATACATGAAGTTCATTTGGTTTTTATGGTTTTAGTGTTTTATAGTTGTTTTTGTATTTTCAGAAACGGAGTTTAGATGAATGTGGAAAGTGATTAAAAGAAAACAGGTCAGGATTGCTTCGGCTCACAATTTCCTCAAGAAACATGCAAATAAGAATAATCGAACTTCACAATCTAGAGGACAATCCACTGGTGGTTATTCCCTAATTCCTTAGGTGAAAAACACTAATCCTTAAGCAATGAACCTTAATTCCTTAAGTGCTATGCGAAATTGGAGGTTGAACTCTAACTATTCACCTAAATTGATTAGGCCTGAACTAGTTAGAAAGCTGGAAGTTACCTAAGCTTCAACCATGATTCCTCACTGGCGAAGTTCTTCATCGGTTCTGGATTTGTCAATCCAGCGATTCTGCTCCACTCCTCAGCTTGTTCGCCTCAGGATCTTAGAAATCGATCTACTTGCTCACAGCTTCAAGACTTCATTGCTCACCTTCACAATCCCAACCTTAGGGGATTAGAACTCCATCGACGTTGGATTCATCGAAGGAATACAGAGAGACATGGATGGGAGAGTTTAGAGAGATGAAAATGTAGTGAGAGATTGGAAATGGAAAATGAAGTGTATTATGTTGTATGCTGTTCTGTTCTCCTTTTTTACAGAGTATGTACATGAATATATATAGGCATCTAACTAAACTAACTAACTTAACTAATATCTGAAAACTGAGTTCTTAATTAAACTAAACTAATTAATTGAATAATTATAGAATAATTAACTAATCACAGCTCAGCTCGTAGCAGATTCCAGTTCATCATTAGCTAATGTACAGCTTAGCACCAGCTAATTGACAGCTCACTTCTTAAGTTACTTAAGGTTGCAGTAGTAGAGAAGAAGGCAATGGAAGCGGAACAGTACTGCACCAAGTGTGTTGTTGGAGGGAAGGAACAGTGTTTAAATTACTGCCTTTATGCTTCTGTTGAGTTTTCGCTTGAGCGGATTAAACTTCGCTTGGGCGAGTCCGGATTAACACTGCAGTGTTTCTTTCTTGCTTAGGCGTTATGGCAAAACTTGGGCGAAGACGGTCTCTTAAAGTTATGCTTGGGTGAGTCCGGATTTCACTAGGACAGATTAAATAATGAATAAGCACATCGGTTTCTCATGTAGCATTCCGATCTTCTTCTCTTTTGGAGCCGGTGTCTTGGAAGTGTTCTTAAGTTAGCTTACTTGAAGTCTCGCTTGGTCAGTATCTGGGCTCTTTTCAGTCGGATTCAGGAAGTCTCACTCGGATTTATCAATTCCTGCTCGGATTTGTAGGATTTCACTCGGAATTTTCTTCTTATCTCGAGTCCGCCCTGTTCCTGCACCAATAAACAGCTACTTGCCTAGCAATTATACGCTGGCTGCTTAGTGAATTTATAAATACTTCAAAATTCCTTATCTAATTAATATTTTCAATCAGTTTCTTACATAAATAGCATACTTTTGAAATAAATAACTAAAACATGAATTATTAACAAATTATTAAATAATAATATCAAAACTAGACAATACTTAGTAAATTATGTTAAATAAACAGTGGAATAATTAAGTCTTTTCAAGACTTATCAGGCTCGAATAAAAACAGCGGAAGGATTTGAGTAAATTAATGCTATATGATTAGATTTTAAGAGATCAACCACTTTGAAATTAAGAAGCCCAATTTTATGCCCAAAGTATTCATAAAGTAGTATAGAATTAAGGTTTAATGTGAAAAAAGAGAAAATAAATTGATCAATGCGTTTTTGGGAAGTCAGGGTCCCCTCGCTCAAGCGAAATCCCCACTCGCTTGAGCGAGTGCCATACAATGCGCTTGGGCGAGATAGAAGGGAGCTGAGCCAAAAGAGAAAGGAAGTTTCAGGGGTCACTTCGCTCAAGCGAATGCTTGGGCGGAGCCAGCAAGCGTGGGCAAAAATTGTCCAGAACCAAAATTAATACCCACTCGCTTGAGCGAACACCAATCCAAGGCCATTCACTCAAGCAAAATTCGGCCAGTGTCTAAAATTCCCATCTCTCGCTCAGGCGAGACCCTCCTCGCCTAAGCGAAAATCTTCCCGAGACCAACCCCTGATGCCAGGGCCATCTCGCCTGGGCGAGGCTCACTCCCGCCTGGGCGAGGCTCACTCCCGCCTGAGCGAGAATGGTCCAGTGACCATATACTGATGCTGGGACAGTCTCGCTTGAGAGAGGCCCACTCTCGCCTAAGCGAGAATTGTACAAAAACCAAATACCATGCAGGAGGGACTCTCGCTTGAGCGAGAATCCATCTCTCTTGGGCGAGATTATCAGTAAAAACGTAGGAAATGCTTAAAGCACATAACACATCATACCAAAACTCATTTTAATCAAATTTACTTAGATTCAACACTTCAACCTCATCATATTATACATTTAGAACTTGTCCTAAACAATCATACCCATAGATTTCCATTACAACTCATCTAATGTATAAAAATCAACTCATCAACTCTTCTACTTCACAAGTCTAATATTTAAATATGAAACTTCATTCATTCATCAAAATAAGGAAAGTATCATCATTCGTACATTCACAGGGTCATGATTGAAAATGAGTCATAGATAAAAGATCTCATTTTCCTCCATGACCTTCCAAAATCACTAGTATATATATATATCCATCATCCATACAATTATCCATTCCAAATCCAGACTATACAAAATATACATTATGTCATACATATTACAACCATTCCACACAACTATGAAAATCAAAATATTACCGGCCAAGGCATTCTTTACCAAAAAGGGGCTTCCTTCACACTTCTCCTCCATACTAAAGCTCCATGTACAACCCTACAACACAAGAGCTAAAAAGATATACCACATGGAGAGTAAGTATACTTTCTCAATGATGAAAATCCGACAATTAAGATAATATATGCATGAATGCAATACAAACATTCCTTCCTCCAAGGAAGTTCATTTAACACCAAATCATTCATTTATTAAATTCATTTGAATGCATATATCCATCAAATTTCTCAAAGTCACATCAACCAATATCACAATCATAGTTAGTAATTTAAAGAAAAGGTTTCCACCTACTCCTCACATAACCTCATCAACAGGGTATCACTCTATGCCATGCTTCTATGGCTAATGCACATGCCAATGTTTAAAATGCATATGCACGGATCCGATTTTCATTTCCACGGGTGATCGCAACCACCATAATCAGTCAATCATTCTCAATGGTTTCCCGCCTTGCAAGGGGTAGTCCCTCTAGCAGCCTCGCAAGTGCTTTCTCGTGATCACAACCACGTTCAACATTTCATAAGGTTTCCCGCCTCGCAAGGGGTACTCCCGCCTCATGATCGCAACCATGGGCATTCAATCTCAATGGTCCCGCAGAGCCTTTCATTTCAACACCAGGTGATCGTAACCACCGGTCCAATAATCACAGGAACTCGCAAGCCCTTTTTATATTTCCAACATCAAGTGATCGCAACCACTTATCATCATTATCATGATATGCATGCCATGCTATGTATGCAATGCTCATGCATGCCTCAACCTCATATGGTGTAACATCCTGGATATTTTAATAAAAATTACGATAAGTGGAAAATATTAATAAATGATTTGGGATTTATTGGACATTTAATCCATTCTGAGCCGGGGTCAAGAGATCTGATGTCGGGCCGGTCTCTGATGTTGAAGAGCGAACGAGGTTGAAGACCGGGTGCACGTTGGGAAGCATTCGAAGATGTACTGTTTTGCAACTAATGCTTATCCGGTGTAGGAAGAATTCCTGACTCAGAATTAGAGTCCGGATATATGTAACAAGGATGCGAGAACAGATGTAGTGTCCGACCTCTCAGGAGTTAGCTCGGATTACCGATGTGTGGGTATTACACCAGAATACTGGTTGGTCAGTATCCAGATCGAATTGATACCTTTATGAGGTATTAAACAATTTTGAATAATTAAAATGTTGGGAAAGTAAATAAACTTAGTTGATTAATTGTAAAAGGGGATAAATAAAGTGTGATTAAAATGGGGGAAAAGGCTGTTTTGCCCTGAGCCTTATATAAAAGAGGTTTTTTTCTCTCTCCCTCCTCATTATTCGCATGAGTCACTTATTCTTTCTCATCCTTGATCTATTTTCTTCTTCTTCGTTTCTCCTTCTTATTGCTGTGTTGCATGTCCCAGGGGAGGACTCCATTTGTGTCAAAACTTCGATTGAACCCCATTTCTGTGATCGTGGCTTCAAGGTGAGTCCATTGGACTGTTTGAATTGAGTTATCTCATCTCTTTTCATTTGTACTCAATGACCGAGTGGCCATACATGGTGGGGTAAGGCTCTGTTTTCCACTCCTTGGTGGCAGAACGCACGTCGGAAAGTTGAGTGACGAAGCTAGTGTTGGAATCAGAGATGAAACGTGGAACCCAGCGCTTAGAGGGCGTAATCGGCACCAGGAGCAGTGACGAAGCTTGGAATAGAGGTAAGGGGGTGTTTGGGTTATAATTAATGAGAATAGGACCCTGTTTGAACTGTTAGAATGACTAAATCGGGTAAGAGATGAGGCTGAGTGAAAGTTTTATGGATATGTGTATGAATGTGTGGAGGTGCACACCGATCGGTCTAGGATCGTGTGTGTGTATGTGTGAGTCACTTAAGAAATATTTGATGTTGATGTTGTAATATAGTTGTGAATGTATGAGTATGCATGTATATATATGTGAACCCCGATCAGTGTCTGATCATGTGTATATGATTTGAGAAATAATTAATGCTGTGATATTTGAGATAAAGCCGAATGAGTGTATATGAATATGTAAGGATGTGTGTATGTGAACACCGATTGGCTTCTGACCGTGTGTGGCTTGAGCCGCTTGAAATTAAAATATCTAATGCTGTGACAATCGGTATTTGTTGGTAATGTAATGAATGGGCTTGACAAGCAGGTCGCCCAGTGGCAATGGGATGAATGGGTGTGACAAGTCGGTCACCCTGTGTTGTGAGCACATGCCAGTTTCTGGTAGTTTCACTTGTTGATTGTGATAATATGAAATAGAATGTGTGATTATGTGGTAGAGGACGACCAACGGTATGAATCACCCTGTTTTTGGCTTCAGTGGTCAAGTCAGACCCAGTTAAGCTACCCAGAGGTCTTTGACCCAGTGGTTGAGGGGGAACCAAGTCGGGCTCGGTGAACCAAGTCGGGTTCACGGGATGTCAAGTCGGACTCCCAGCTGATGGTCGATCCTTTTAGTATCTGGATACTAGGCGTCAATTTTTATATGAGAGTCAATTGTGACAGTTGATGAATTTAGTATTGTGATGAGTATGCATTTAGTTATATTTTCTGAGTGCAATTTATTATAATTACCGAATAAGAATTGTTATATTTGCTGAGTATACTTTGAGGTATTTGCTGAGTGAAATCTATGTTAATTGCCGATTGATTATTATAATTGCTGATTGATTGTTATAATTGCCGAGTGATTGTTATAGTTGCCGAGTGTGACTTGCGTTCTGATGGCATACTTGCCAAGTAAGATGTCGTATTATCCGAGTGAAAATTTATGACGAGTATAAATTTGTTATATTTGCTAAACGATTTGATGTAATTACCGAATGTAATCTCGTATATTTGCCGAGTGGAGGTCATTTGTTAAGGTTGTTGAAGAACTGTTATGCTGCTGAGTGTGTATTACAAGAATACCGAGTGTCAATGGATATAGTACTGAATAGGAGTAAAGTGCCGAGTGTGAGTATGATGCCGAGTGTGAGATAAATGGCCGAGTGTAGTGTATAATCTGAAGCTAAAGCATCGGATAGGGTTATACTCGTATTTTAATTCCATTCTAGATTAATTATAATGCTAAACACTCACCCTTGCTGTTGTTTTCAATTTTTTTAGTAACCAGTGACAGGGAAGAGGTCGAGGCCATGAAGGTGCACCAAGTGGAGGATTGATGCCAAGGAACTGAGTGCTTTGAAATGATTTCCGAGTATAATACATACATATATATTGATTTTCTGAGTGTTTGATGCTATCTGTATAATGAATCGGTATATTGTGAAGTGAGTATAAATTCTTGATGACTATATGAATAGGGTTTATTTTGAATGAATTCGTATTGCTGTAGTATAGTCAATTTTCGAGTGGACGATTAGGATGTTCCGAGTGAGATTTCCCGGGAGAATGTTCCGAGCGGTGAAGAGTAGTATACTTCCGAGTGAAATTAGAGTGGAGCACTTCCCGAGTGAGGAAAGAGTAGAAAGCTCCTGAGTGAAGAAAGAATAGAAGGTCTCCGAGCGGATAATAACCGAGAGATCCACTTCTGAGTGAAGTAAAATCAGAATGTCTCCGAGTGAGAAGTAGATTTTCTGAGTGAAGGGAAGTTAAGCTTTTCTGAGTGATGAAAAGACCAGTGGTTCTGAGTAGACTTATCTCTCGAGTGATGTCAGCACGAGGAAGCCTTATTGAGTGAAGATTAAGCTATTTCCGAGCAAGAGATACCCAAGTGCACCTATTTCCGGGTAAGATCCGACTTATTGGCTTTACTCGGATGCCTTGTGCGCTCAAGTGAAGAGTAGTACTTGCTCAAGAGAGTCGGCACTCGCTTAAGCGAATCAGGGGCTCGCTCAGGCGATTGACCCCTGACTCCGTTCCCTTCTTTCGTTGTTCCTAAATAACTAATTTAATAATGGATGTAATTCGGATCCGTTTCAGTCGGAATTTGCTAATTTAAGTGTAATTCTACTATTTTAAATATATTTAAGAGAAGTAAATATTCTATATTAAGACCAAGTGGATTTTTATATTAAAAGGCGAAAAATTATATGGAAAAATGGGAAAATTGACAAGGGATGTCACATATGGCAATCTCACCCTCTCATCTAGGGTACATTCATTTTCAACCACACAATTATCCAAAAGTTCAAAAATGAACATCAATCCTTATATTCAAGAAAAGACTCCAACCAAAAGTTTTAGGTACTCATCATATCGTTCATGAAGTCAATATTACATCATCACATAACATGCTATTCATAGCCTTATTTAGGCTTCATCATATAAACACTCGTTTCAAACACCATACACAATTCTCATTCCAAACACATGATATCACATCTAATCAGGACAACATGCCATATTACATTAATACATACATTATCATCACAATTCTCATACATTTAGAAAATACACCCCTCTCCTACCTTAAGAGAAGTACACTTCTATGTTTGACGTTCCCGCTTCACCAGAGTTATCAAGTCCTACACCAATCATTATAGGACCTTATCAATTATTCAATCAAAAGCCATTTCAATATACATATACATATCTATGTACACATGATTCTCATCATGTGGAAGCTATCATAAGTTTATTCATTTGCTTACTTAGGCTTCGGGAATTCCTTCCCTTAACTCACCATCCATTATTATCAAAGTAGCAACCTAATTTATTAGGTTATCCATTTACCAAGCTTACATCTAATCCTATTTCAAGTGGTTTTCATTTATATTCTCCAACTACCATTTCTAATCATCATTTAATGTTAATGCCTCTTCCTTTATAACATCTTTCCCTTCAATAAATGCTAACCCCTCCAATATTACATATTTCCCCTAATTTAATAATTTAGGGTTTTACAAAAACCCAACCCCATCTTAAATACACTTCCCTACTCATAATCTTTTAACCCTATCATCCATATATTTCATTTATTACTCATAAATACCCTTACTTATTTCACCCACACCTTAGGGTTCATACATTTAATGCTTTCTCTACATTGAAGACACATAGTAATAGGTTTATACACTTGAAAAATAACTAGAACCTACCTCAAATGAAGAAATGTAGAAGTTCCAAGAGTGGGAGATGAAGACCACGAAAATGGAAGGGGAGGAAGAAAGGGAGTTCAAACTCCAAGCTTCTCCTTCTTGCTCCAAGAAAATGAAAATGAGAGAGGGAAATAGATATCACTCCTTAATTAGGGTTTTAGGGGAAGATGAAGAGGAATAATGAAGAGGAAGAAGAGGAAGAGAGGAAGTGTGTGTTGGATTGGAGAAGAAGAAAGTTACAGTAAAAAAAATGAGAGGGAAAGAGTGAAGCTTTTGTTTTATTTTTATTACCATTACTTAAATCTTCCGTTTTTCATTAAACAGGCTCTTAGTTCGGGCTCGATACATACACTAAAAATTTTTCCAAATACATATCTGGATTCCCGATAACATTATCTACAGCCCTGACCAATGGCATCTCATTCGAAGATACTTGGTCCGACCCCCATATTTTATCCAGGTTAGTTTTCAACTTATCCGGTTACAATAATTCACTAACAGTCTCAGAGAATCTTAATTAAGTTATTTCTAGCATTTTGGAACATTAGTTAGTCCACATTTAATTATTCAATATTTATTCTCTTAATTTAACTTCCTATTTTTTAAAAAAATTCAGGGTATTACAATCCACCCCTCCTAAAAGAAATTTCGTCCTCGAAATTTGACATACCGGATTCGAATACGTGAGGATACCGCTCTCGAATATCATCCTCGCGTTCCCAGGTGAGTGTTTCAATGTTCCCATGCTTCCACGCTACTTTCACCAATGGTACCATCTTATTCCGCAGTCTCTTCACAGAATACTCAACAATACGAACCGAAACGGGAGAGACGGACAAGTTATCCCGCACCTCAACATCATCAATGGAGATCACATGCAAGGGATCATGAATATACTTCCTTAACTGCGACACGTGGAACACATTATGTAGGTTTGCAAGTTGTGAAGGGAGCGCAATCCGATAAGCGACATCTCCAATCCGCTCCAAGATCTCAAAGGGTCCGATGAATTTAGGGCTTAATTTTCTGCTCTTCAAAGCTCTTCCAATACCCTTATCACGCGAGACTCGTAAGAACACATGATCGCCAACTTGAATTCAAGTGGCTTCCTCCTTTTGTCATAATAGCTCTTCTGCCGGTCTTGAGCAATTTTCATCTTCTCTCAGATCATCTTGATCTGTTCGGTAGTTTCCTCAACAATCTTAGGCCCTAAGGCCAAGTTCTCGCCAACTTTAAGCCAACATAAAGGGGTTCGATAGCTCCTTCCATATAATGCCTCGTATGGTGCCATACCAATACTAGAATGAAAACTGTTGTTATAGGTGAATTTGGTCAGAGGAAAATATTTCTCCCATGAACCGCCGTGCTCCAAAACGCAAGCATGTAGCAAGTCCTCAAGACTCTAAATAGTCCTCTCAGACTGTCCATCAGTCTGAGGATGGTACGCCGAACTTAGCTTCAGTTTTGAACCCATTGCTTTATGTAAGCTTCCCCAGAATCAAGAAGTGAATTGAGGGTCACGATCAGAAACAATGCTTGATGGCACACCATGTAATCTCACAATCTCCTAAATGTGTAGTTGTGCCAAATCCTGCAAGGAACTCTTCATACTGATCGGTAGAAAATACGCACTCTTTGTCAAACGATCCACAATCACCCAGATTCCATCACATTTGGACCTCGTCCTTGGCAATCCGGACACGAAATCCATGGTAATTACATCCCACTTCCACACAGGAATATCAAGCGGTTTCAAAGTACCCAAAGGTCTCTAATGTTCTACCTTCACCTTCTGACAAATAAGGCATGAAGCTACAAAATCAGCAACCTCACGCTTCATTTCGGGCCACCAAAAATTTTTCTTTACAACTTGATACATCTTGGTTGCACCAGGGTGGATGCTAAAAATGCTCTTATGTGCTTCCTCAAGCACCGTGCATCTCAAATCACCGAATGAAGGTACATACACACGACCTTTTACTCGCTATAAACCATCAACACCTTCCACAAGAAATAAATCCTTTCCATTATCTTGAGATCTTCTCATCTCTTGTAAATAATCATCATCCCCTTGTTTCTCCTTTACAAACTCTAAAAACTCATTGCATATCTTCAAGGTAGTAAAACATAGCTTCTTGGGAGATTATACCTCGGTTCCAACATTCAAATTCTGAAATTCCTCAATCAATTCAAATTCCTTGACCATCATGGCAGATACATGCAAGGACTTCCGACTAAGAGCATCGGCCACAACATTGGCTTTTCCCGGATAGTACATCAATTTAAAATCATAGTCCTTCAGAAATTCCATCCATCTCCTCTGACGTATATTCAATTCTTTTTGATTAAAGAGATATTTCAAACTTTTGTGGTCACTAAAAACCACAAACCTTGAGCCATACAGGTAATGAAGCCAAATCTTTAAGGTAAACACAACCGCCGCCAACTCCAAATCGTGAGTTGGGTAGTTAACTTCATGGGGTCGCAACTGGCGTGAAGCATAGGCTATAACACATTCCTTCTGCATTAGCACACCTCCCAGTCCATACTTAGAAGCATCACAATACACCACAAAGTCTTCTTGTAAATCAGGCAATGCCAAGATAGGCGCAGAAGTCAGCCTCATCTTTAACTCTTCAAAGCATCTCTCACATTCAACCGTCCATACAAAAGGTTGGTTCTTCCTTGTCAAGTTCGTCAAAGGTCTAGCAAGATGAGAAAAACCTTCGATGAACGGCAAGTCTAAAGAAATTCCAGATTTCCGTAACCGACGTAGGTCTAGGCCATACCATAACGGCTTCAACCTTAGAATGATCCACCGAAACACCATCTTCGGATATCACATGTCTGAGAAACTAGACGTTCGTCAACCAGAATTCACATTTAGAGAGTTTAGCATACAACTGGTTCTCTCTAAGAATATTCAACACCACTTTCAAATGTTCTTCGTGTTCCTCACGACTCTTGGAATACACAAGGATATCACCGATGAACACCCCAACAAAATGATCCAGGTATTCGTGAAAGATGCGGTTCATGTAGCTCATGAACACCGCTGGAGCATTAGTCACTCCAAATGGCATCACGACATACTCATAATGGCCATATCGCATCCTAAACGCAGTCTTCAGAATGTCTTCAGTTCTCACCCGAATTTGATGATAACCGGATCGCAAATCAATTTTTGAGAACACTATCGCACCTCTTAGTTGATCTAGCAGGTCATCAATACGAGACAAAGGATATCTATTCTTTATCGTTAGCTTGTTCAATTGGCAGTAGTCGACACACAACCGCATGGTTCCATCTTTCTTCTTGACCAATAAAATAGGAGCTCCCCAGGGTAACACACTAGGTCGAACAAACTCCTTCTCAAGTGGCTCCTCAACTTGCTTCTTGAGTTCAGCTAACTCCATAGGAGACATCCTATAAGGAGCAATAGACACTGGTTCCGCACCAGGTACAAGATCAATAACAAACTCAACCTCCCATGGAGGTGGTAAGTGTAACATCCCGAATTTTAAAATAGAGGATTAATTAAGGAAAATAAATATTGACAAGTTGAATATGAATTGTTTAATGTTCCAATAAATTGAAATTAATTAGATTAAGATATTTGGGGGCTTTTGGTAAATTATGGATACCGGTTAAACTGAAAATGAACCCGGTTGAGATATGAGTGTCGGACCAAGTATCTCGGAATGAGATGATATTGGTCAAGGCTGTTAAGGATAATATTGGGAATCCGAATATATATTCGGAATAATTTTTAGATAGAGTATTGAGCCCGAATGGAGAACCTATTTGTAGAAAAATGATGAATTTTAATGGATGAAGCTAAAATAAACCCCAAAAGCCCAAAACTTCCTTCTCCTATTCACGTATACACGCTGTGGCTTTTGGAAAACACACTCTACTTCTTCTTCTCTTCATCTCTTCTCCATTCTCTCTTCTCTTTCTTTTCCAACCCTAAGCTAAGTGGTGCCACCTTCACTCTCTCCCATTTTCGTGTGGAGCTTAGGCTTGGAGGCTCTCTCTCACTCTCCCTCCCTTTCCTTTTTCGTGTTCTCTCTCTCTCTCTCTTGAACCCACATTGTTGTTGGGTGTGAGGTATAAAGACTCATCATTTTACTTGGATTTTTCCATTGTATAAATGTTAATATATGTTGAGGGAATGATGCATATGAATGGGTGGTTGTAGAGAGCATTTAATGCTTATGCCCTAGGAATAGGTTACCATAAATGTGAGTATTTATGAGGAGTTAATGGTGGTTGGTGTATTTATGTTGGAAGAATATGAGAGATAAGGTATTAATGAATGTGGTTGGGTTTTGAGAAAAACCCTAACCTTAAGATTTGGGGGAAATGGTAAATGTTGATTTAAGACAATGATTTATGAAGAGAACGTATGACATTGATGAATAGGTGTATGGATGAATAGGGTTATATGAAGATCTAGGCTATTGTGGTTGGTAAACCTTTGAACTTAATGATGGTGGTTTAATGGGAAGGAATTCCTGAAGCCTAATAATGAATATAAATAATGTCTATAACATGTCTAGCACATGTTGTGAAGGTATAGATAAGAATATGACTAGATAGAATTGAATTGATGACTTGAGTAGTTGATTAATTAAGGTTTTACATGAATGTGAATGTAGGGCCTATTCCGAACGACGAGGCGGGAGCGTCTTATCAATCGGAATTCTTCTCTTGAGGTAGGAGAAGAGTCTTAAGTTCTAAATGCATGAATTTGAATGTTATTTGATTGTGGCATGTAGTGTTTTGCATGTTAGCCTTGCTCGGATGTTGTGGAAAATAATGTTATGGTGTATGATGTAGGTAATGTGTTTGGCAACATGCTTGTGTGCATTTAGAAGAAATTGTGATGTGTGATGTGTGGTGGCATAAATTGTTTGATGAATATGTGAATAGAAAAATATAAGTCCATCGAGAAAGCATAATGAATGCTAATGATTGTGATAAAGGAATGAATTGTATTCTCGATTGGTATTAAAGTTGAATGATACATTGATAACTGTTGTGAACACCACACAAAGATTCAAATTAATGAGAATAACCAACAAGATTGAATCCATTAAAAACCTTTTGGTGATGTTGGTGACAATGATGATGGATGATGAGTGGTATGTATTAGGATGCATAGAGTAAGGAATGCATATGATTTGCATTTGCATCCATGGTATACTGCATAGCTGCCGGTGTTGGAATTTTAGGGGATTCCCCCGGTTGGCCCAGTGGGAGGGCGGCTCGGTAGCGAATTATATTTCCCCGGTGACTTGGTGTGTAAGTCACGAAGCTGCCCATGTTGTGCTACGGGGAGCCGCATATGGTTGACCCTTGTGGGGGGTGGCTATTGATGAGCAGGTGTCCCCGGTGGTCCTTGGGATCACAGCTGCCATGATTTATCTCATGGTTGGCCCGCAACACCATATGTTGATATGTGGAGTACCGCGGTCATGGTGATAATGACCAGGTGTTGCAAGATGGGCGATGCGGTTTGGTACCAGTAAAACGATTGGTGAATACATGCAATTTAAAGAATAAGTGTACATATTTTACTACTGCAGTAGGGGTGTGGTTAGATGGCCATGCTTGAATCCCACATTTGGTGTTGAATTCCCACAGTCAGATTTGCAATTGTTGAAATACTCCTTTGTGCATATACATTAGCTTAAGAGCATTTGTATACAGATGGAGGTATGCCAAAGTGGTGAGATATGATGATGATTGTGAAGAGGTTGTAAAAATATTATTTAAGACAACATAAAAGATATGAATACCAAATAATGGTTGTGTGAACATTAAATGGTTGAATATCGTGATTATGTGTATGCTTGTGTGCTTGTGTGAAATTGTATTGGTATATGGCATGGTGAATATTATTGATGTGCAAAGTATACTTGTATGGACACATATGTACATAATCACTTGGTATTCATATTCATACCTTTGGAATGTGGAATCACTCTCCCATGTTGTCTTTTTTAGACTTGTGATGCAGGGCATTCATGGAAAGAGTAAGCATTTTGAAGTATATTTTGGCTGTGGAGGTAAATAGTTGTATAGGGAGCGCCTTGGCCGGCGATATATATATATATATAGATTTTGTGTAGCATGAGATGTAATGAATGCCTGTTTTGGAAATTTAGATGATAGGTGATTTTGGAGGGTCATGGAGGAAAATGAGAAGTAGTGTGTGTAACTCATTTTCATTCATGACCCTATGTATGTATGAAGGATTAATTTACAATGAAAATTCCATACATGTTGATGAATGAGTGAGGATTCGTATTTTATGTTAGACTTGTGAAGTAGAAGAGAAGATGAGTTAAATTTTGGTAGGCCGTGTTGTGCAAATTCCATGTTTCCGCATGATAACTGATAATCTCGCTCAAGCGAGATGGATTCTCGTTCAAGCGAGAATCCCTCCTGTATAGTAATCGGTTTTTGGGCAATTCTTACTTAGGCGAGAGTGAACCTAGCTCAAGCGAGATTGTCCCAGTATCAGTGTTTGGTTACTGGATGAAATTCGCTCAGGCGAATGGGGTCTCGCCCGAGCGAAGGCGAAGGGAATTAGCCACTGGACAAAATTCACCCGAGCGAAGGATCTTGGGGATGGCATTCGCCCAAGCGAGGTGAGTGAAAAACCGAGTGCTAGGGAGCCTAGACCGAGTGAGAGAAGACTTGGATTTAGACTATTTTGTCGAGTGGAAAACCGAGCGAGAGATGAGTCGGTCTAGATTGATTTTGTCGAGTGGAAAACCGAGCGAGAGATGAGTCGGTTTTAGAGGGATTTTACCGAATAAAAACCCGAGTGCTGGGAAGCCTTGCCGAGCAAGCGAGCGTAAGCTCAGCTCTAGAAGTTTTTCGCCTAGGCGAGGAGGTCTTGCCCAAGCGAGTCGGTATCGAATTCGATTCTGGACGAATTTTACCCACGCTCGTTGGCTCTGCCCAAGCAAGGCTGGTGTGTCTCGCTCAAGCGAGTTGGGTTTCGTTTGAGCGAAGTGACCCCTGTAACCCCCTTTCTCTTTTCGCTCGGCTTACTCCTGTCTCGCCCGAGCGTTCTATGTGTGACTTGCTCAAGCGAGTGGGTGTCTCGCTTGAGCGAAGGGTGCCTGGATAGCCCAAAATGCATTGTTCAAATTATTTTCCTTCTTCTTCATATTAAATCTTGATTCCAAATTATTTTATGAACACTTGGGTATAAAATCGGGCTTCTTGATTTTAAAATGATTGATCTCTTAAAATTGAATTACATAACACTAATTTACTCAACCTTCTTCCGCTGTTTTAATTGAGGAATTCTTTGAGGTTAATCCTCTTAACTTACCTTCTCATATCTTCACATATGAGACAGGTCTCTGATAGGTCCAGGGAATTAAATGAACAGCTTCACCACTTGCAACTATCATGAATTAATTACACTAAAATCGTGAAAAATTTACCCCTATTTTTGGGGTGTCCCAGTAAGTCGGGTATCTCTTCGGGAAACACATCGAGAAATTCAGACACCACAGGGATGTTAATGGGATCGGGACCACTCGTCCCATCGGCAAGAGATAGTAATACGCAAAGTTAAGCTATACCTTGCACATCAAATTGTCCCATATCAGAAGAAGGGAAAATGACGGCCCGTTGTTGACAGTCAACCAAAAATTTGTTGGTGGAGAGCCAATCCATACCAAGTATAATCTCCAATCCCTTCATAGGTAGACATATAAGAGACGCAACGAATCTTCTCCCATCTAGGAGTATATCAACATTATCACACCGGTTAACTGATCTGAGACAAGTACCGGTTGGGGTGGTAACCACAAGGGCATTTTTCATCAAAGATACCAGCAATCTCAATCGTCGAACACAATCCTCGGATATAAAAGAGTGGGTTGCACCCGAATCATAAATGACATGAACTGAGTGTCCAAGAATTTCACACTTACTTTCAACCAAGTTATCTGCTTGTGCTGCTTCCTCACCGGTCACAGCAAATACTCTTCCGGCATTAGGTTGAAGATTTCCACCATTCCTATTTCCATCACGAGCACCATTGCCATTTCCTCGACCGTTGCCATGCCTTCCACCATTATAGCCACCCCGGTCACCATTTCGACCACCATTATTTCCATTATCACGGCCCCAACCACCATTGTGGCCTCCGTGGTTCACATGAGTAGGTGCATTAGCACGGTTGGGAGTAGTAGCTTGTACCGGAGCCGGTCTTGCAAGCAAAGGGCATGCAGGACAGATATGTCCTATTTGATCACAGTTATAACACACCACATCTTCACGGTGCACACATTCACGTACATAGTGTGGACCACCACACCTATAGCATCTCGGCCTATTGGTATTCACATTACCCCAGCCAAAAGTGTTACCATGTCCACCGCCTCTAGCTTGGACATTAGAACGAGTACCCCTCTGAAAGTATCCTCTTCTGAAATTTCCTTGCCTCTTGAAGCTTGAAGACTGACCCTTCAACTTAGAGTCAAATTTGGAATGCTGCGGGGGAGCATTTTCTTCATAAATGCAGCACTTATTCACAAGTACCGTGAAGCTTCAGATTTCCTGATGGCAAATGGCCCTTTGAATATCAGGGTGTAGACCGTTCTCGAACTTCACACATTTCGAGGCTTCAATTCCCTCTTGTTGATAAGGAGGGTAAAATTCACTGAGTTCTTTGAATTTGGAAGCATACTCTTCCACCGTCATTGTGCCTTGCTTAAGTTCCATAAACTCAAGTTCCTTCTTACTCTTGTAGCTTTCGGGCACATATTTCCTCATGAGTTCATATTTAAAATTTTCCCAAGTCAAGGGAACAGCAGCAGCATTCATTCTACTCTTGGTGAGTCTCCACCAAGTCTCCGCTTCATCCCTCAGCATAAAAATAGCATACTCTACTTTCTGGAGCTCATTGCACTCAAAGCTATCAAAGATCCGCTCAACATCTCAGATCTAGACATAGGCTTGCTCAGGCCTGAATCCACCATGGAACTCGGATGGTTTCCTCTTCAAGAACATATCAAGGCCCTGAGTACCCTGAATAGCAGGAGCAGGTTGCCTTTCCGCTTCTTGTCTATCACGATTTTGCGATTCAAGGAGATCCGCAAAATGGTTCAAAGCTCTAGCTATAGCGTCATCGTTATCTTGACGACGACGGGCCATCTCAATATCTATAATCATAACATGAAATTTAACTAACATTAGTAAACTCGTTCATAAAACCCCTCTATAGTCTCATACTATAGTACCTCATCATAAAATTAAGTTATGGCCCTCCATCATGGAGTCCAATATCAACCAATCCATATCAATGCTCATAAAAGCATATTATCATATCATAGTGTGGTATGCATTCTCAAACATAGGATTCATCATTGAGGGAGAACAGTGTGAAGAAAGCTTGGCCGGACTTATAACAATCACTTTCAATCCATAATCAATTTATTCATAATCAAACAACAAGGACAATCATTCATCAATCACATATCATGTTCTAGCAATAAGGACAATAATTTCTAATAGTACAGAGCGAATAATGCTCTGATACCAGGTTGTGACACCCCAAAAATAGGGGTAAATTTTTCACGATTTAATATTTTTAATTTATGAAAACACAAGTGGTAAAGCTATTCATTTAATACCCTGAATCTGTTAGAGACCTATCTCATATGTGAAGATATGAGAAGGTAAGTTAATAGGAGCAACCATGAAGGAAGGCTCGAATAAAAACAGCGGAAGGATTTGAGTAAATTAATGCTATATGATTAGATTTTAAGAGATCAACCACTTTAAAATTAAGAAGCCCAATTTTATGCCCAAAGTATTCATAAAGTAGTATGGAATTAAGGTTTAATGTGAAGAAAAGAGAAAATAAATTGATCAATGCATTTTTGGGAAGTCAGGGTCCCCTCGCTCAAGCGAAATCCCCACTCGCTTGAGCGAGTGCCATACAATGCGCTTGGGCGAGACAGAAGGGAGCTGAGCGAAAAGAGAAAGGAAGTTTCAGGGGTCACTTCGCTCAAGCGAACCCCAACTCGCTTGAGCGAGACACACAAACCTTGCTTGGGCAGAGCCAGCAAGCATGGGCGAAAATTGTCCAGATCCAAACTTAATACCCGCTCGCTTGAGCGAGCACCAATCCAAGGCCATTTGCTCAAGGGAAATTCAGCCAGTATCTAAAATTCCCATCTCTCGCTTGGGCGAGACCCTCCTCGCCTAAGCGAAAATCTTCCCGAGACCAACCCCTGATGCCAGGGCCATCTCGCCTGGGCGAGGCTCACTCCCGCCTGAGTGAGCATGGTCCAGTGACCATATACTGATGCTGGGACAGTCTCGCTTGAGCGAGGCCCACTCTCGCTTAAGCGAGAATTATCCAGAAACCAAATACCATGCAAGAGGGACTCTCGCTTGAGCGAGAATCCATCTTGCTTGGGCGAGATTATCAATAAAAATGCAGGAAATGCTCAAAGCACATAACACATCATACCAAAACTCATTTTAATCAAATTTACTTAGATTCAACACTTTAAACTCATCATATTACACATTTAGAACTTGTCCTAAACAATCATACCTATAGATTTCCATTACAACCCATCTAATGTATAAAAATCAACTCATCAACTCTTCTACTTCACAAGTCTAACATTTAAATATGAAACTTCATTCATTCATCAAAATAAGGAAAGTATCATCATTCGTACATTCACAGGGTCATCATTGAAAATGAGTCATAGATAAAAGATCTCATTTTCTCCATGACCTTCCAAAATCACCAGTATATATATATATATATATATATATATATATATATCCATCATCCATACAATTATCCATTCTAAATCCAGACTATACAAAATATGCATTATGTGATACACATTACAACCATTCCACACAACTATGAAAATCAAAATATTGCCGGCCAAGACATTCTTTACCAAAAAGGGGCTTCCTTCACACTTCTCCTCCACACTAAAGCTCCATGTACAGCCCTATAACACAAGAGCTAAAAAGATATACCACATGGAGAGTGAGTATACTTTCTCAATGATGAAAATCTGACAATTAAGATAATATATGCATGAATGCAATACAAACATTCCTTCCTCCAAGGAAGTTCATTTAACACCAAATCATTTATTTATCAAATTCATTTGAACACATATATCCATCAAATTTCTCAAGGTCACATCAACCAATATCACAATCATAGTTAGTAATTTAAAGAAAAGGTTTCCACCTACTCCTCACATAACCTCATCAACAAGGTATCACTCTATGCCATGCTTCTATGGCTAATGCACATGCCAGTGTTTAAAATGCATATGCACGGATCCGATTTTCATTTCCACGGGTGATCACAACCACCATAATCATTCAATCATTCTCAATGGTTTCCCGCCTCGCAAGGGATACTCCCTTTAGCAGCCTCGCAAGGTGCTTTCTCGTGATCGCAACCACGTTCAACATTTCATAAGGTTTCCCGCCTCGCAAGGGGTACTCCCGCCTCATGATCGCAACCATGGGCATTCAATCTCAATGGTCCGCAGGGCCTTTCATTTCAACACCAGGTGATCGCAACCACCAGTCCAATAATCATAGGAACTCGCAAGCCCTTTTTATATTTCCAACATCAAGTGATCGCAACCACTTATCATCACCATCATGATATGCATGCCATGCTATGTATACAATGCTCATGCATGCTTTAACCTCATATGGCAATCTCACCCTCTCATCTAGGGTACATTTATTTTCAACCACACAATTATCCAAAAGTTCAAAAATGAACATCAATCCTTATATTCAAGAAAAGACTCCAACCAAAAGTTTTAGGTACTCATCATATCGTTTATGAAGTCAATATTACATCATCACATAACATGCCATTCATAGCCTCATTTAGGCTTCATCATATAAACACTCGTTTCAAACACCATACACAATTCTCATTCCAAACACATGATATCACATCTAATCAGGACAACATGCCATATTACATTAATACATACATTATCATCATAATTCTCATACATTTAGAAAATACACCCTCTCCTACCTTAAGAGAAGTACACTTCTAGGTTTGACGTTCCCGCTTCACCAGAGTTATCAAGTCCTACACCAATCATTATAGGACCTTATTAATTATTCAATCAAAAGCCATTTCAATATACATATACATATCTATGTACACATGATTCTCATCATGTGGAAACTATCATAAGTTTATTCATTTGCTTACTTAGGCTTCAGGAATTCCTTCCCTTAACTCACCATCCATTATTATCAAAGTAGCAACCTAATTTATTAGGTTATCCATTTACCAAGCTTACATCTAATCCCATTTCAAGTGGTTTTCATTTATATTCTCCAACTACCATTTCTAATCATCATTTAATGTTAATGCCTCTTCCTTTATAACATCTTTCCCTTCAATAAATACTAACCCCTCCAATATTACATATTTCCCCCAATTTAATAATTTAGGGTTTTACAAAAACCCAACCCCATCTTAAATGCATTTCCCTACTCATAATCTTTTAACCCTATCATCCATATATTTCATTTATTACTCATAAATACCCTTATTTATTTCACCCACACCTTAGGGTTCATACATTTAATGCTTTCTCTACATTGAAGACACATAGTAATAGGTTTATACACTTGAAAAATAACTAGAACCTACCTCAAATGAAGAAATGTAGAAGTTCCAAGAGTGGGAGATGAAGACCATGAAAATGGAAGGGGAGGAAGAAAGGGAGTTCAAACTCCAAGCTTCTCCTTCTTACTCCAAGAAAACGAAAATGAGAGAGGGAAATAGATATCACTCCTTGATTAGGGTTTTAGGGGAAGATGAAGAGGAATAATGAAGAGGAAGAGAGGAAGTGTGTGTTGGCGTGGTGAAGAAGAGAGTTACGAAAAAAAAATGAGAGGGAAAGAGTGAAGCTTTTGTTTTATTTTTATTACCATTACTTAACTCTTCCTTTTTCATTAAATAGGCTCTCAGTTCGGGCTTGATACATACAATAAAAATTTTTCCAAATACATATTCGGATTCCCGATAACATTATCTACAACCCTGGCCAATGGCATCTCAATCGGAGATACTTGGTCCGACCCCCATATTTTATCCGGGTCAGTTTTCAACTTATCCGGTCATAATAATTCACTAACAGTCTCAGAGAATCTTAATTAAATTATTTCTAGCATTTTGGAACATTAGTTAGTCCACATTTAATTATTCAATATTTATTCTCTTAATTTAACTTCCTATTTTTAAAAAATATTCGGGGTGTTACAACAACCCGTAAAAAGACCTTGTGATTTTTGAATTATGTCTGTATGATTAACCATTGATTAGATGAAAATCAAAATTAAATTCGTTTGACTTTATGATCGATTGAGTAAAACAGGTTACCCTTTGCACAGAGACAAACACTTGTGAGATAAGCCTAAAATTATGCTTGATTTGTTAATAAAATATTGTAAATTTTTTTTGTCATTAAACCTCTCTTACATAAGATATCTATTTTTGATTATTTCAAAATGGTAAATTGTGAAATTACTTTTTGTGATAAATTCTCGGACTAACTCAAAAATTTGATTTCAAATTTTTATTTTTTATTTTCTCTCTTGCTCGAGGATGAGCAATGTCTCAAGTTGCGGAGACATGTTAGTCCTCAAATTTACAATAAAATCTTAAATAAAAATTTTGTAAAAAGAATAAAAATTTGGTTAATTTGTTAAAAATTTAGGTTTTAAATTCAATAAATGGATGTTGTTGGAAATAATCTGCTCTTGATCAATTTTCTCTAGTTTTGCAGTAAAAATGTGAAGAATTTAAAGAGAAAAATTAAAGAACTGGGAAGCTGACACGTAGTATCAACACCACACATAGTGTGGGAACGTCTAATGTTGACGCTACGTGTTAAAGCCACATGTAGCGTCAGAAGCTATGTGGATTCTATTTCCAGGTGGCCAAGCACTCAGCCTTTGACCTATTGTTGGCCTCTCCACTACTCACAAATGTCCAAGCTGAAGTGGAGACAAGGTACATGGCCAAGCATGATTCATTTTATTAATCCATCATGGTCACTTCGAGCTGTTTATTAATCCATCATGGTCACTTCCCCAGTCCTATAAATAGGGCCATTCTCCACACATCCTTGACATCTAATTCTGAAGTTCAGTCTTTCTTTTCTCTCTTTTCACTCGAGTTTGAGTGTTCTTCTTTGTGTTTATAAGGTTGGAGTGATTTCAAGATACTTGAGAGTGTTGTGTAGTAGTATGAGCTTTTGTATTGTGAAGTGTTTTCAAGTCATCGTAATGTCAAACTCTGTAAGTGCTGTTCTTACTTTTATTATGTGTAACTAAATTGTTTATGTTGGAATTTGGTGAATCAATCTATCATATGATGTTATGATTATGACCTCTACATATTTATGACTCAAGAACATGTTAGTATTTCAACTCTTTATTAATATGAACATCAAATGGGAGAATGATTGTCATGTGTATTAAAACTTGTTTTATTAATATGAATATCAAACAGAAGAATGATTATTCATACCGAATTAAAATCTGTTTTAATGAAAGTAAAAGTGGAAATACCCTTAATATACCAATTACTAGGGATAGAATTGGTAATTATTGTTGCTATAAGGCCAGGACTTAATCAAAGTTTTTATTTAGAAAGCTCACGAGGGATCAGACTTTACAATAAATACTTAGAATTTATATCACAAGGAATCGGTTATAATGACTTTAAGCTGCAATAACATGAACTTGATGATTAAGTATGTACGTTGTAATTATTACATTATATTTCAGTGCGAGAATCCAAATTCCAACATAGTTTGTTAATCTGTGTTTTTACCTCAAGTATCTACATTATTCTGTATTACATCTTAACTTTATAGTTAGATTTTATCTTTTCCCTCTTTTACCTTATGAACAAATCAATCATCAAATCTAGTGAATGTTGTATAAATTGTATATAAATCATTCTTTTATGAATAGGTTTTGATAAAGTTTACCATAGTAACTAAAGAATAACTGTAAGTTATTGGACTTTCAATCCTAGTGGAACGATATCTAAATTTGAAAACTACAATCGATTGGTGTGCTTGCCAATTAATAACCCAATAGTAACACGGGGGTTAACAAGACATCACTCACCACATTCTTAGTGTCAAGTTCTTGGGAGAAAATTATAGTCTTTCGGTAATAGTCAACCATAACATGGTTGGCAGCCAACCAATCGAGACCTAGAATAATATCTAAGTTCTTCAAGGGCATACAAATCAGATTCACCAGAAAGGAACGATCTTCAACTTGCATTGGCAATTCCCCACACATAGTGGTTACCCAGAATGTGGAGCCAGTAGGAGTGGAGACACTAAGGGCATTCTCCATTAACACCACTGGTAGGCTAAGCCGTCCTACATAACTTTTAGAAATAAAAGAATGCGTAGCACCAGAATCATAAATTACATTTACCAGATAGCCATGAATAATACATTTACCCTGTACCAAGTTGTCAGTTCTTGCAACCTCAGAAGCATCAAAAGCAAATACTCGTCCAGTCATAACATTTTGAGCACCACTGGATTGAGCATCGGACCTCCTCGAGTGTTGGTCTGCACGACCACTGCTGTTTCTACCTCCCCGTTGAAAATTAGCACCACGAGTCATAGAAGTATTAGCCTGATTACCATGTCCACCCTGTTGCTGCCTCTATGGGCAATCCGGCTTGAGGTGCCCTGGTTGTCCACATTCGAAGCAAATAGTTTGACTAGCAGGACAATGTTTCATAATATGGCCCTCCTGACCATAATTATAGCATGCACGACCACCAGAATGGCTACTAAAACGACCGGTAGAACTACGAACAAAAGAGGAAGAAGACGTAGCGGAAGACTTGCTACCACGGAAAAACTGACCCATCTTCTTAAAGCTGAACCCTTTCGCCTTCAACGGTTTCTTGTCTTTCAGTTGGAATGTTCTCTGTAATTGTACTTCCTTAGATAATCTGGCTTTATTCACCAAAGTGGGATAGTCTCGAATTTCCATAGGCACAATTACACTGTGAAGTTTAATTCGCAATCCAGCTTCATACTTAGCACATTTACTACCTTCAGTCTCTTCCAAGGAGAAAGGGTGGTAGAAGTCACATAATTTATCAAACTTGGTAATGTATTCAGCCACTGATATTCTGCCTTGTTCTAACCTCAAAAACTCCATCTCTTTACGGATTTTGTAATTTTCAGGAAAATATTTAGCAAGAAACCTTTTATGAAAGTTTGCCCACACCAACAGTTCACTTGCTGCATTTATTTGCACCTTGGTCCTAGACCACCACACCCTAGCCTTATCTTTTAGCTGGTAAGTAGCAAATTGTACTTTCTGCTCCTCCGAGTACTCAAAATATTCAAAAGCTTGTTCAATTTCCCGTATCCAAACATGTGCACAATCATAGTCGTGTCCTCCTTTATAAGTAGGTGGATTCCTCTTTAGAAATTTATCAAGGGTTGGACCAGATTCAGTCCTACTCATCATTTAAGACAATTTTGAGAAGAAGTCATCCCCTCCACCTGAACTAGTTCCCTCAGCCATAAAGCAATTCTACAATAATCAAACACCTCACCATTAATAAGCAATGATTTACCAGGGAGCAGAATATTTACCTTATACATATATAAAACACAATGCCGCCGGAGTGCCAAGGGAATGATGCCAAGTTATCCTGTTAATAACACAAATAACCTTAACAAATACAATAAAATAACATAATAGCCCTATATAGGACTCACACAATTTATTATATATACCCACCTGTTGCAATCCTGAAAAGAACTGCTCTGATACCACCTATAACGTCTTGCCTAATTATTAGACACTAACCATGCAATTAAAGTTAATTAAACATACAATGCTATACCGATTAATAAAAATACAGAGGAAAATTTTCATGATTTAAAAAAAAATATTAAAAGTATAGGGAAATTTATATAAAAAGAGGTTGAGAGATGCACTTTCATTTTGTTAAACTTTAATAATGCCATTAGATAGAGGTAATTGTATCTTTGCAGTTCATGGGAGTCAAAAGCAATCAAGCAAAATGGTTAAATGAAACAAAAGAAGAAAATGAGATCAGGGCCACTCGCTTGAGCGAGTTCCCTAAACCATACCTGGGCGAGCCACCGAATGCGCTTGAGCGAGGGAATCCATATGTATCAGGTCCCCATTCCGCTTGAGCGAGCAAAACTCGCTTAAGCCAAAACGCTCCAGAATCGCCTCCAACATCACTCGCTTAAGCGAGAGGCCCAAGCAAGCCAAGTCACTTAAGCGAAAACACTCCAGAACCTAATCCCTGCTTGCTCGCTTGAGCGAAATCGACACAGAATCAATTTTCGTGGCCCTCACTCGAGCGAGGCTAAGCCCGCTTGAGCGAGATTCATCCGGTAAACACACCCTCCTGATGCATGCGTGTCTCGCTTGAGCGAGAATTATTCCCGCTTGAGCGAGACCAGGCCAGTGACCACACTATTGAACAGAGGACTCTCACTTGAGTGAGAATACTTCTCGCTTGAGCGAGTTATGTAGTACATGCATGAAAACTAAAGATTTTTACACCATCTAATATGCTTAAACCTCCATATGCATCATTTGACCTAAATTATCCATCTACACACATTCAAGCATGCATTTGAGATTGATTCCAACTAAACATACTCATCAATCCTAATTCTAATTCATCAAAATCAAATCCATCATTTCTCATACTACCTACACAAGCCCGAAATTCATGAAATCCATCATTTCTTTATTCAATCATCTAGACACTAACAATTCCTATACAAATTGCATCATTCATGATTCACAAATATAAACAAGACCTGCCCATAGCAATTTATCATCTATACCTAATATTGGCTCCATGCCAATATACATCAAATTCATGAAAATTAACATTGCCATCAACACCTTACTACCTCATCAACATGAGTTCATATCCTCATCAACCAACATACAGATTCTAACTCATCATCTATCACAATTATTCATAACTCAGGTTGTCATTATTCCTACCACATCATAACCATATTGACCATATGCTAGGTTAATCCAACACATATAAGAAACATGTTATGACATTACATACATGAAACACACATATTACACACATCATTTATTTCATAATTTCCTTCACTCCTTGGCATCAGTTCTCCGCTTGGTGCACCTTTGGGGCATCAACATCCTCCCTGTCACTGGTTATTAAATTAAAGGAAACCATAGCAAGGGTGAGTGTTTGGTATCATAATTAATTTAGAATGGTAAATAAATAATAACATACATGATTAACTAAATGTTATCCCTAATACTAGTTCACTAATTCTACCTTATGCAAATAATTCTACTTCTCTTTACCATCTATTCATATATACAGCTTCTTAGTTGCATACAAGTCTCAACATCCTCAAGGTACAAATCACAATCAACAAATATGATAGAGACATTCACATCATCACATAATATCAAAAATTTCATTGGATATCACTACTGACTCTCACATAATTCGACGCCTAGTATCCGGATACTAAAGGATCGGCCTTCAGCTGGGGGTCCTACTTGACACCCCGTGAATCCTGCTTGGTCCACCGAGTCTTGCTTGACTCTCCACCTCAACCACTGGATCCTACTTGACCACTGGGTAGCTCAACTGGGTACAAAAACCACAAGAGCCAGAAAACGAGGGGCTATACATACCGTCGGCCGTCCCATACTACGTAATCATACATATACATCACATTCTCATATCACATATCACGTGGCCATCAATAACAAATCAATTCATCACAACTCAGAATGCTTTAGTTTATAACTACCACAAAATACTTACAATTACACATTCATACACGCATACACATACAATTATTATTATTAACTTTTCTCAAGATATCAAGATTTAGTTAATTGACCCAAGCTCGACGTACATACCTATTCTATTTAATTACAACCAAAACACCCCCTTACCTCGATTCCAAGCTTCAATGATTTGTTCTTGCGTCAGTTGCGTCCTCCGGGCACTTGATTCAAGGTTCCACTTCTGAATCTAACAACTGCTTCACCACTCGATCTTCTGGCGTTCGTTTCATTACCTACGAATGTCGAAATACTCAACCCATCAACACTATGCTACACTATTAGTTTAGATATCGTTTCCAAGCTTCCACATGTAGAAGAAATGGAAAATAGAACCCCCTCCCACCATGTATGGCCATTTTGGCAAGAGAGAGAAAGTGAAGGGAGAGAGAGAGAGCTCAAATTGATGGGTCCATAATGCTTACCTCGAAGCCACGATCCCAGAAACGTGATCAATTTGAAGTTCCGACGCAAAACGGACCTCCAATCCGACGCTAAAAACTCTCGACCATGGTGAAAGGAAGAAAAAAAAGATGGCTCGCGTGAAGGAAAAGTGAAGAAGAAGAATAAATTTTCTTATTTAAGGTCTAGGGGCAAAATGGTCATTTTTTTATTTCTTTTATATTTTTCCCTTAAAGTTTTAATTAAAATTTTTACTTTTTAACCCTTATTGGTAACTTCTAAATTTACCTTCATCTAATTACACCTCATTTAAACTTTATAATTTATCAATCAAATAAATTTATTTAATTCCATAACATTTAATTATTTATAATTGTATTTATAAAAATAATAATAATTCCCAAAAATCTCAAATAAATTTGAGGACAATTATTAATATTTTCTGCCAATTAAAGATTTTATCTTAATTATTCGGGATGTTACACCAAATATAAATGATATGTCCCTTGCTACATTGTTTGGTAAGTTACAAGAACAAGAGTTAAAAGATTTGAAATGTAACATCCTGAATTTTATAAAAATGATTAAATATGAGGGATAAATATTAAATAATTATAAATAGGTTAATAAGTGTCCCAAAAATATTGAAATAATTAAATTAGGATTTATTGTGAATATTTATAATTTATTGAGATTTAAGGAGCTAAAAATTTCACCTAGTTAAAATATGGGTGTCGAACTAAGTATTTCTGATTGAGATGCCATTGGTCAGGGCTGTTAAGAATATTATTGAAAATCTGAATTTATATTCGGAATAATTTTTAGATAAAGTATTGAGCCCGAACAGAGATCTTGTTTGTTATAAAATGGAAAGTTTTTAATGAAAAAGAGGTAAAATTTTAATTGCCAAACTCTTTTTCCTTTCTTAATTCACGCTGGCTTCTCTCCCTCTCTCCCATCTACTTTACTTTTCTTCTTTTTCTCCCTTCTTCTTCACCTAAAACTGTCCATCTCCTCCTCCCCTACATAGGTCATTTTTCCACCCAAAAGCTTGGGTTTTCATGGGTCCATGAAGCATGAATGGAGCATTAAGGCAAAGCTTGGTTCTCCTTTTTCTCTTTTCCTCCAATTTCGTGTTGCCCTTTGAACTAAAAGAAAGAGGTAAGATTTTGATCACCCATGGATTTTGTTGATGATTTTGAGTTTATTTAAGTGTTGTGATAGGAGGTTAGAGGTTATTTTGATGAATAAAGGTGGATAGAACCAAGCCCTAGGTTGGATAATCCTTGGAGATTCATTGTTGTTGTTGATAAGGAATGTGATATTTGTGGTTAGCCTAAGGATGTTTGAAATGAGGCATAAATGTAGTTGGAATTGATGATGGTGGATTTTGATGAAAACCCTAGAAATTAGGAATTAGGGCGTTTGGCAAAAGTGGGAAGTTGATGAATTATTAGTATAGGAATGACTTTTGTGTGTAGAAATAATGTTTGGAATAATGTATATGGGAAAATAATGGTTATTGGATTTTGATGGGGTCTTAGTCTTAAGATTTGGGACTACATATGTTGTGGTTAGAAGGTTAAGTTAAGAATGAATATGTGGTGTTTAAAGTGGGTTGTTGTTGTTTATGATGATGATGATAATGGTAAATGACCAATAGTGATAGATTAAGGGAATTGAATGAGATTATGACTTAATGAGGTCTTAGACCATGATTGGGTGCTAATTGAACTTGTTAATTAATGATGGATTAAGTGTGTCTAAGATGGCACATGTTGAACTTTAAGTGGCAATGGTGGCATTTGAATGATTGATGTAATATGGAATGCATCTTAGGTGATGGAAGGAGGTGATATTGTTATTGTTAGGTATGATTAGCCCTTTTAGATTTAGAAAATCTTTGTTTTGGGAAAGGAATTCCTGAAGCCTAATACAATGGTATGGTGTTTTAGCAAGTCTAGGAATTGATATCAAGCTTTATGATAAGCTAGCGATTGTTTAGATTCATGATGATTCCTTGAGATGGTTTGATGATTGTATGTATGCATGTGTATGTATGTTGGTGTAGATGATATTTCGGGCAATGTGGCGGAGCATTCGGAGCATGTGAATTGTTGCGGTAGGAGAGGAGTTTACATTTCAATTGCATGAGTTGAATAATTGATGGTTGATGTATATGATTGTACTCATGCTTGCCTTGCCATGATTATTTTGAATGGTGATTGATATTTTGAATGGTGATTGATAATATGATGGATAGGCTTGGCCATTTGTTGAATGTTTGGGAATGGCATATATATGAGATAATGATGAATGCTTAGTGATCCTTTTGATGAACATGATTATTTGTTTATAGAAACCCATCGATAAGTGAATTACTCAAAGGTGTGAAGTTGTGTTTTATGATTTTTATACATAATTGAGGAACTCATGGGGTCAAAATGAGTTTTATGAAAGATTGATGGCTTAGGAGGGTCATACTAGCATGTATACATGAATTATGACTTGTAGAAATTGGAATGGGTCAATTCTATTAAGAATAGACCCTTGAGTTGCATAAAAATGTCTTGAAATGGTCTAAATTCACTTATATGCATAAGTCCCTCATTTTTGGGAATTTTTGAGTAAGGTGGATGGCCACGCGTCATAAATGATGTTGATTTGTTGTGGTTAAAATTTCATAGCATTTGAAGTTCATACGAGAAAGTTAGAAGGGTTAAAAGTTGAAAAATCATGTGTTTTATGCATAAAAACAGCAGCAGGGCTGTCTTGAATCGATTCAAGACTCTTTGAATCGATTCAAGAGGTGCTGTTTTCACTGTTTTGGGTTCCAAGGGCATTTGAATTGATTCAAGGACCCAGTTTTCATTGTTTTTGAGTTCCAGAGACATTTGAATCGATTCAAAGCCCTGTTATGGCCACTATTGTGCTGTTTTTTCCAACTGTTTTGTTTTCTTTGCTGTTTTTGGCCTGTTTGATTATCTTAATGACGTTTTTGGCCTCCGACTTCTTCATAAAAGTCGTAGATAATTATGTTACGGAGGTGTAAAAATTGGTCTTGCCTTAATTGGAGTTTTCTAACTCTCATTAGGCATAAAATGTAACATCCTAATTTTGGATTAAGGGTAATTAAGGAATAAATATTAATTAAGGATAAGTTAAATTGGTAGTTGTGGGAAATTGCAAATCAGCTAAGAGATAAATCTGATCCATTCCAATTAATGTGTGATGGCTGATGGCTGACGAACGGTGACGTGATGGTGCAGCAACCATCATCACGTGTGGAACCCACCTGCTCTTCGAACGCCTCCAAGTGATATATGAGCTGAAGACTCTTCATTCTCCTTCTACCTTTCCTATTCTCTCAGTTTCTCAGAAATCCCTTGGAGATTCTCCTTATTCCTCTTCCCTTTTGTTGTCTTCTTCTTCTTCTTCTTCTTTCTCATCTCTCATTTAAAACTGTTAAGTGTTCGGTGGGAAGTTGTAGTGTGAGATACATAAGACTGTGGAGTTGTTGTTGTGAGTAACTGTCGAAGAAGAGGTTAACCTTGGTCTTCCCAAGCGGGTTCAGAGTTGATATCTGGGTTCAAGGGCTGTTCGTGTGCAGGAGTAACCAGTCAAGCGTTCTAACTGGAAGAGCTCTAAGTTCTCCTAGAGGTAGGGGGAGTTTAACATCTTGAATGCATGGTTTGTCTATGTGATAATTGTGTGAAATACTTAGATGATAACTTAGGAATAACGTGTGTGTGTGTGTTAACTAGATTTTGTTGATAACCTTGTACGTAAATGTATGAGATTGAGACGTGTGTTAAGGTGTTATACTCAAACATAAAAGAGTACTAGTTATGTATGTATATACCGAGTGTATATTGTGGAACAGTTGGTAGATATATATTATGATTGCTCGCATGAACATGGTGGAATTTCATAACAAATATATGAGATGTATGTACTGCATGGCTTTACCGACTGAGATACTACTGTGTTGCTAATAAATACTTGCTGAATATGATAAAAGACCTTGGGTTGGACTCAAGGCAAGTTTACCGAGTTGGACTCGGGGCTGCCCGTAACACTCCCATTGTTGCTTGGAGCAATCGTGTTACATGTGAGGGCAAACGGTTTGGTACCAGTAAAACAGCCGGGTCAGCTTGGAGCTGAGTAAAAGGCTTGGAGCCTATGTTACAACATAATAACTACTAAAAACCGATCGGAATTGAATGCGTATATGTCTATATATTATTGATAAACTCAATACGATTGCATGTGAATGCGTTGGGGTTTGACAAGAATGATATAGCCATGTGTTAGTTAAATGAATTTTGACTGAACGACCCTGTGTGTATATATATGCTTAGTGGTAGTGCATGATATGAGTTGAGCTAGTCATTGCATCGTATAATGAAGGTCGGAGGATTTCCGAGTCATTAACTATTATTTTATATGTGTAAACTCACTCCCCTATTGTGGCTATATTTCAGTGAAAGTTACTCGGGACAGCGAGTGAAAGGAGAACTCATTTCCGTGTGCAGAGTATCGGGATTGTGGAGGATACATATGTAAATATATTTATATTATAAGAAGGATGTTGTCACAGCCTTGGCTGGCTCTAGTATAATCTTTTGTTTAAATGTATGAGGATTAAATCTCTCGGGTTGAGAGTATAACTTATTAGATATGAATATATATATATATATATGTATATGTATTGCTGTGCTATCTCATTCTCTAAGTAATGATGGTAGATTAAGGTTCAAGAGGGATATAATTATATTCGACTAAGTGTATGGGTTAGTATGACCCTTAAGAAAAAGAATGTGCTGAGTTATGAGTGTGGGAGGCGAGATATTTGGCCCTATCCCGAGTACGGAAGGACTAGAGTACTTCCGAGTGAATCATGTTCGTTAGGATAACCTTAGGGAGAAATAACCTAAATAATTTATGAGAGATACTTTCTGCAACTATTTCCGAGTGTATAAGATTCAGTTTTTCTGAGTGAATGAGGTCGTATAATCCGTGTAGGGATTTACTTGGAAGAACGCCTGCGCCATAATCTATTAGAACCTACCGAGTAACGAGGATCTGAAATATTCTGAATGAATAGATGAAAATACACATATCAGTGTTTATGTTGATTTGATGCTTTTTTACCGACTGGAATATTAGTGATGTTTGTACGAACTCTTCCAAGTTAATGAATTCCGAGTGGATTATAGAAGATTTAGATCTAATTCCGAGTGAGATGTACTGGGTAGCCTTTCCGAGTGAAATAGTTATGGTGAGCTTAAATGGGGAATAATTCGAATATCCCTAGTGGAAATTCGAGTGATCCTTTCCTGAAGGGGGAATGGTTGGAATGAATTGAGACTAGAATATAATCTAAGTATGTGATTCACGAATAATCCGAGTGAAAGGCTGATAGGGATGACTCGGTTTTGGAGTAGGACTACCGAGTAGAATCTGTGAGGGTTGAGATCCGGATTCTAACTGAATTTTCCGAGTGGATCCTTACGTAACCCCTGTGGATAAAATTGTGAGACTGTTGTGAACTGTCGAGTGAGGCGTGTGTGTGTTAGGACCAATACTGAGTAAAACCCATGTACCGAGTGAGGAACTTGTAGAATACCCCGAGTGAATTGAGATTGTGTTATACGGAGCGGCGTTGAGTGGAAAATATTCCGAGTGAGGGTCTATGGAGCCCGAGTGGGATAACCTTCAGTGCCGAGTGGTGGATTTGCCGAGTGTGGCTTCTCGCTTTAGCGAGTGAGTTCTCGCTCCAGCGAGTATGTTGGTTTGGAAGGCTTTAGTGTGGTTTCGCCCAAGCGATTGTGTGCTCACCCGAGCGAGTTTGGCTATCTCACTCAAGCGGAGTCGGATCTCACTTGAGCGAATGAGCATTGTGTTGTGGTTTCGCTTGAGCGTGTTTTATTCTTCCGCTATTTCTCTTCTTGGTCGGTTTAATTGCCTTGCCTTTAATTTCTTGTTTTATTATGGCCCGGTTCTTCATAATTCATTTGAAAAAAAAAAAATTTCTTTGTCTCGGGTTTAACTCTAATTAATTCTAGGACGTTACATTTTGGTATCAGAGCAGACCAGAAAGGTCCAAGGCCAAGGTACGCTTACTTTTAGTAGGCGGGTTTTGTGTATTGCGATCGATCAATGTAATTGCCTATAATATTTGATGGGCGTGATGTATGCTTAAGCATGATTGTGTGGCTATGAGCCCATTAATTTTTATGGTGAATAGTAGCATGAGATATTACTGTGGGAGGTTGATGGTGGGGTAGAGGATTGTTTCTACCCTGGCTGATTACTCATATAGTATTAGGGATATATATATATATATATGTATGGAGATCGGATTGGTGACTAAATGCTTGTATGAGTCATAATAGTAATTCTTAACTGTGGGTGATTACCTACACGTTATATGGGTGTGAGATTGAAGTCCGGTCGGATGTGAATGATTCGGTATTCTTGCCCTGAGATTAATACTCGTGAGTTACATTTCAGGATAAGACATGGCAAACCGACAAGGTATGGAAGCTATAGCTGCAGCATTCCAACGCTTTGCTGACATATTTGAGAGGCAGAATCAGCCTCGTATTGACAATAATCAAAGTTTGGATCGTTTCCTAAAGAGGAAACTGACTGAATTTCAAGGAGGATTCAACCCGGAAGCAGCTTATAAATGGATTCAGGACTTAGAGAGGATATTTGGGGGCCTTCCTTGTTCAGAGGCCCAGAAAGTGGAGTGCGCAGTATACATGCTGCGTGATGAAGCGGAGAGTTGGTGGAAGATTACCAGGAACAGACTGAATGATGTTGGTACCCAGTTGATCTGGGAGAATTTCAAAGCATGCTTCTTGGAGAAGTATTTTCCTGACACAGTGAGAAGTTGGAAGGAATTAGAGTTTATGGAACTGAAGCAGGGTTCCATGACCGTAGAGAAATATGCTGCTAGATTTGAACTATGCTTGTTCTATCCGCCCTTCCAACAACCTGGGACTGAGAGTTCCAAGTGCATTAAATTTGAAAGTGGACTAAGGTCGGATATCAAAAGAGCTTTTAGGCACCAGGAGATCAGGAGTTTCCTAATGCTAGTGAATAAGTGTCGAATCTTTGAGGAGGATGATAAGGCCCATGCAGGCCAGAGTAGTGGGACTGACACCTCCTTGAGACCTCAGCAATCTCGCTTCAAGAGGCAGGGCAATACTAGCAAAGGCGGACCCTCCTCTAGACTGAGAGGATGGGGGAATCGTGGGGGTCATTTTAGGAATCGCCCTGGGGATGGCAAGTGTTTTAAATATGGCGGAGACCACTTTGCCCGGGAGTATGTTGTTGGGAATGAGGTGATATGTTTCCATTGTAATGAAAAAGGGAATATTCGCCCCGACTGCCCTCAGCTGCGACCGGAGAATGTTAATGCCAACCACCTAGGATTCAGAGGAAGAGGCCGCGGAAATGGTGGTCGAGGAAATGGTGGTAGAGGCAATGGAATTAGAGGAAACATGCTGGTTGCCCCGCATAACCGAGAGAAGAATGTTGAGCAACTGACTGCGGGCAGGGTGTATGCAATCAATGCAGAGGAAGCTACGCAAGCACATGACTTGGTGCAAAGTAAGTGTTTACTCGGTAACCACACTCTTATCATTGTCTTCGACTCAGGAGCTACACACTCCTTTATTGCTGATGATTGTATGAGGCGGTTAAGATTACCTGTTGTTGTTATGGATTGGAAAATGGAGGTATCCATTCCGACTGGTGTTAAACTAGGGACATCGATGATGTGTAAGGATGTATCTTTTACGCTGGATGATCGGAACTTTACTGCTGATTTAATTTGTTTACCCTTGAAGGGCATTGATGTTGTGTTGGGAATGGACTGGTTAGCAGCCCACAAGGTGTTGGTGGACTGCCAAAATAGGAGGGTGATTTTTTCGAGACAAATCCATAATGATTATACGATTCAAGGCATATCACAACTCCTTGTAATGCTCTGTCTGACCGAGGGTGGAAGCGAAACCCGAGTGCAGGATATTCCAATTGTTTGCGATTTTCCTGAAGTGTTTCTAGAGGACGTGCCAGGTATCCCTCTGAGTAGGGAAATTGAATTCTCTATTGACTTAGTTCCTGGAGCCAAGCCGGTCTCTAGTGCACCCTATAGAATGTCCCCAATAGAATTGGCCGAGTTGAAAAAGCAAGTGGATGAGCTGCTTGGCAAGCAGTTTATCCGACCCAGTGTGTCACCTTGGGGAGCACCAGTTTTGCTCGTCAAAAAGAAAGATGGTAGCATGAGGTTATGCATCGGGTGACGATCTAATTGATCAGTTAAAGGGTGCTTCAGTCTTCTCAAAAATTGACTTACGGTCGGGTTATCACCAAATGGGTCACTATGAATACGTGGTAATGCCATTCGGTGTAACCAACGCCCCTGCTGTTTTTATGAATTACATGAACAGCATTTTCCATCCTTACTTGGACCGGTTCGTGGTCATTTTTATTGATGATATATTGGTCTATTCTAAATCACCCGAGGAACATGAGGAACACCTCCGTTCAGTACTTCAAGTGTTGAAGGAGAAGCAACTATTTGCAAAGCTCTTAAAATATGACTTCTGGATGAATGAGATCCATTTCCTTGGACATGTAATTTTCGAGGAAGGTGTTTCGGTAGATCCTGCTAAGGTAGAAGCTGTGATGGCATGGGAGAGGCCCAAGTCGGCATCGAAAATCAGAAGCTTTATGGGTCTGGCCGGGTATTACTGAAGATTTATTGAGGGGTTTTCTAAATTGGCATTGCCTCTAACCAAACTGACTCGGAAAAACATTCCTTACATGTGGAGTCCCGAGTGTGAAAGAAGCTTATAGGAATTAAAGGCTAAATTGACAATCGCCCCTGTATTGGCATTACCAAATTTGCAAGAGGGCTTTGTGGTGTACTGTGACGCGTCTGGACTCGGCCTGGGGTGCGTACTGATGTAGAAAGACCGAGTGATAGCCTATGCCTCTCGGCAATTAAGGCCACATGAGCAACATTACCCCACCCACGACTTAGAGTTGGCAGCTGTAGTCTTTGATTTGAAGATATGGAGACACTATCTTTATGGGATGAGATTTGAAGTATATAGTGATCACAAAAGCCTTCAATACTTGTTCAGGCAGAAAGAGTTGAACATGAGGCAAAGGAGGTGGACGGAATTCTTGAAGGACTACGATTTTGAACTGAAGTACCACCCGGGTAAAGCAAACGTTGTTACCAACGCGTTGAGTCAGAAATCAATCCATATGGCAGTGATGATGATGAAAGAGGCAAAGTTATTAGAGCAATTCCGAGACCTGAACTTACATGTAGACATGTCTTTACCTCGGAAGTTAATGCTTGGAACACTGAAGATAATTAATGACTTTTTGAAACTAGTTTATGAAGAGTAAAAGTCGGATTCCTACTTGGCCGAAATGATGAAGACGCAGGCTAAGGGAAAAGACTTGTTCCTTACCGAGGGACCGGATGGAATTATCCGAATGAAGGGTAGAATTTATGTGCCGGGTGCGGGAGAATTAAGACGTATGGTGCTTGACGAAGCCCATAAGAGCCTATTAAGTATTCACCCGGGTACTAGAAAGATGTACCATGATCTGAGACTGCAATTCTGGTGGCCCGGATTGAAGAGGGACGTGGTGAATTATGTGGCCAGGTGTATCATTTGTCAAAAGTCAAAGGTTGAGCATCAGAAGCCTTATGGGAGTTTGCAGCCACTTGACATTCCCGTGTGGAAGTGGGATTCTATTGCCATGGACTTTGTTATGGGACTGCCTAAAACCCGAGCGGGACACGATGCCATTTGGGTCATCGTTGATCGGTTAACGAAGTCTACCCATTTCTTACCCATGAACATGAGATATTCATTGCAGAAATTGGCCCAACTTTACATCTGAGAAATTGTCCGATTGCATGGTGTACCATCTTCCATTATATCAGACAGAGACCCAAGATTTACGTCCTGGTTTGGGACTAGCTTGCATCAGGAACTGGGCACCAAACTTCACATGAGTTCGGCTTACCATCCCCAATCTGATGGACAAACCGAGCGGACGATACAGAGTTTGGAGGATTTGTTGAGATCATGTGTACTAGAACACGGTGGTGGTTGGGAACAGTATCTTCCTTTAATCGAGTTTACGTATAATAATAGTCACCATAGCACCATTGGCATGGCACCATATATAACACTGTATGGCCGAAAATGTCGAACCCCACTCTGCTGGCTTGAAACTGGTGAAAGTTTGTTATTGGGACCAGAGATTGTGAAACAGATTACTGAGATGATTCAAATAATCAGGGAGAAGATGAAGGCATCCCAAGACCGACAGAGAAGCTATTACGATAAGCGTACTAAGCCGCTTGAATTTTCAATCGGTGATAGGGTGTTCTTGAAGATTTCGCCAAATAAAGGAGTCGGGAGAGCTTTAAAAAGTGGAAAACTGAACCCCCGCTACATTGGACCTTATGAAGTATTAGAACGGGTCGGTTCTGTGGCTTACCGAATAGCATTACCGGCTCACCTATCATGATTGCATAATGTGTTTCATGTGTCTCAGTTGAGGAAATATCTACCCGATTCCATTTATGAAATGCCGGATGACGAAGTTGAGATCAGGGAGGACTTAACTACTGTAGCTGTGCCAATTAAGATTGTGGACCGGTCGGTAAAACGTCTGAGAAGTAAAGATGTGTAACTTATCAAAGTGGCATGGCAACAAAATGGATGTCTCTCTTATACGTGGGAACGGGAAGATGCCATGAAACAACAGTATCCCGAGTTATTTACTTGAGGTAAGCTCATTCTTGAATTTCGAGGATGAAATTTTTTTAGTGAGGGAGAATTGTAACATCCTAATTTTGGATTAAGGGTAATTAAGGAATAAATATTAATTAAGGATAAGTTAAATTGGTAGTTGTGGGAAATTGCAAATCAGCTAAGAGATAAATCTGATCCACTCCAATTAATGTGTGATGGCTGATGGCTGACAAACGGTGACGTGATGGTGCAGCAACCATCATCACATGTGGAACCCACCTGCTCTTCGAATGTCTCCAAGTGATATATGAGCTGAAGACTCTTCATTCTCCTTCTACCTTTCCCATTCTCTCAGTTTCTCAGAAATCCCTTGGAGATTCTCCTTCTTCCTCTTCCCTTTTGTTGTCTTCTTCTTCTTCTTCTTCTTTCTCATCTCTCGTTTAAAACTGTTAAGTGTTCGGTGGGAAGTTGTAGTGTGAGATACATAAGACTGTGGAGTTGTTATTGTGAGTAACTGTCAAAGAAGAGGTTAACCTTGGTCTTCCCAAGCGGGTTCAGAGTTGATATCTGGGTTCAAGGGCTGTTCGTGTGCAGGAGTAACTAGTCAAGCATTCTAACTGGAAGAGCTCTAAGTTCTCCTAGAGGTAGGGGGAGTTTAACATCTCGAATGCATGGTTTGTGTATGTGATAATTGTGTGAAATACTTAGATGATAACTTAGGAATAACGTGTGTGTGTATGTGTTTACTAGATTTTGTTGACAACCTTGTACGTAAATGTATGAGATTGAGACGTGTGTTAAGGTGTTATACTCAAACATAAAAGAGTACTAGTTATGTATGTATATACCGAGTGTATATTGTGGAACAGTTGGTAGATATATATTATGATTGCTCGCATGAACATGGTGGAATTTCATAACAAATATATGAGATGTATGTACTGCATGGCTTTACCGACTGAGATACTACTGTGTTGCTAATAAATACTTGCTGAATATGATAAAAGACCTTGGGTTGGACTCAAGGCAAGTTTACCGAGTTGGACTCGGGGTTGCCCGTAACACTCCCGTTGTTGCTTGGAGCAATCGTGTTACGTGTGAGGGCAAACAGTTTGGTACCAGTAAAACGACCGGGTCAGCTTGGAGCTGAGTAAAAGGCTTGGAGCCTATGTTGCAACATAATAACTACTAAAAACCAATCGGAATTGAATGCGTATATGTCTATATATTATTGATAAACTCGATACGATTGCATGTGAATGCGTTGGGGTTTGACAGGAATGATATAGCCATGTGTTAGTTAAATGAATTCCGACTGAACGGCCCTGTGTGTATAGATATGCTTAGTGGTAGTGCATGATATGAGTTGAGCTAGTCATTGCATCGTATAATGAAGGTCGGAGGATTTCGAAGTCATTAACTATCATTTTATATGTGTAAACTCACTCCCCTATTATGGCTATATTTCAGTGAAAGTTACTCGGGACAGCGAGTGAAAGGAGAACTCATTTCCGTGTGCAGAGTATCGGGATTGTGGAGGATACATATGTAAATATATTTATATTATAAGAAGGATGTTGTCACAGCCTTGGCCGGCTCTAGTATAATCTTTTGTTTAAATGTATGAGGATTAAATCTCTTGGGTTGAGAGTATAACTTATTAGATATGAATATATATATATATATGTATATGTATTGCTGTGCTATCTCATTCTCTGAGTAATGATGGTAGATTAAGGTTCAAGAGGGATATAATTATATTCGACTAAGTGTATGGGTTGGTATGACCCTTAAGAAAAAGAATGTGCTGAGTTATAAGTGTGGGAGGCGAGATATTTGGCCCTATCCCGAGTACAGAAGGACTAGAGTACTTCCGAGTGAATCATGTTCGTTAGGATAACCTTAGGGAGAAATAACCTAAATAATTTATGAGAGATACTTTCTACAACTATTTCCGAGTGTATAAGATTCAGTTTTTCCGAGTGAATGAGGTCGTATAATCCGTGTAGGGATTTACTTGGAAGAACGCCTGCGCCATAATCTATTAGAATCTACCGAGTAACGAGGATCTGGAATATTCCGAATGAATAGATGAAAATACACATATCAGTGTTTATGTTGATTTGATGCTTCTTACCGACTGGAATATTAGTGATGTTTGTGCGAACTCTTCCAAGTTAATGAATTCCGAGTGGATTATAGAAGATTTAGATCTAATTCCGAGTGAGATGTACTGGGTAGCCTTTCCGAGTGAAATAGTTATGGTGAGCTCAAATGGGGAATAATTCGAATATCCCTAGTGGAAATCCGAGTGATCCTTTCCTGAAGGGGGAGTGGTTGGAATGAATTGAGACTAGAATATAATCTAAGTATGTGATTCACGAATAATCCGAGTGAAAGGCTGATGGGGATGACTCAGTTTTGGAGTAGGACTACTGAGTAGAATTTATGAGGGTTGAGACCCGGATTCTGACTGAATTTTCCGAGTGGATCCTTACGTAACCCCTGTGGATAAAATTGTGAGACTGTTGTGAACTGTCGAGTGAGGCGTGTGTGTGTTAGGACCAATACCGAGTGAAACCCAAGTACCAAGTGAGGAACTTGTAGAATACCCCGAGTGAATTGAGATTGTGTTATACGGAGTGGCGTTGAGTGGAAAATATTCTGAGTGAGGGTCTATGGAGCTCGACTGGGATAACCTTCAGTGCCGAGTGGTGGATTTGGCGAGTGTGGCTTCTCGCTTTAGCGAGTGAGTTCTCGCTCCAGCGAGTATGTTGGTTTGGAAGGCTTTAGTGTGGTTTCGCCCAAGCGATTGTGTGCTCACCCGAGCGAGTTTGGCTGTCTCGCTCAAGCGGAGTCGGATCTCACTTGAGCGAATGAGCATTGTATTATGGTTTCGCTTGAACGTGTTTTATTCTTCCGCTGTTTCTCTTCTTAGTCAGTTTAATTGCCTTGCCTTCCCTTTCTTGTTTTATTCTGGCCCGGTTCTTCATAATTCATTTGAAAAAAAAAAATTTCTTTGTCTCGGGTTTAACTCTAATTAATTCTAGGACGTTACATAAAACACCGAACCCACTACACTGTAAAATTCAGATTTAAGAGGGTTTTGAACCCAACTTTTAATGGTTATCAAATTGGGACTAATAGGTGATATTTGTGACATGTCCCACTATTTTTAAGACTAAAAATGAGTTTCTCTCATGTCTTAATGTTGTAATTTGTCATGAGGTTAATAGTATCCAAAACCCCTTTATTATGTAAAAGTAAGAGATTATGTTAGGGGTATATGATGATGGTGTGTCTTGGGGTGTTTGATATTAATTGAAACATGTTATGAAAACATGAATGTTCACCACCAATGATATGATATAATGATTGATAATGAAAAGTAAATGTTATGGTTGTGTGACACACCCTTAAATGATGATAAAACTAATGAAAGGACAATTGTATGACAATGTATGTATTACAAATCGATGAATCAGAGATGATATCGATAATGAATGGTGACGGATGATGTTGTTGATCATTTCCTTGAATAAAAGGATGATTTTTATTATTGATGAATTGTTAAATATCATTGTGTTCAATACAAGTGCGATCTTGTATGTGTGGTTTAAAGTCATATTGATGAATTGTTGTGATGCCACACTAATGTATGAATAATGGTAATGATCAATGAGATAAAAATACACTAAGAGATTATGTGGTGATTTTAATGAAATATTGATGAATGTTGTTGATGTTTGTGATGCAATTGTGACTGTTGCATGTATTGACTTGCATGTATGATATACATAATATGTTAAAATGAAATGCCACACTTAAAACATGAAACAATGGCTAAAACCAACAATGATAAAATCCACTAAAGATTGAATGGTGGTATTGGTGTTGATGATGATGATTGATGAGTGGCATGATAGGATGCATAATGTGAGAATGCATTGATTGGCATTTGCATCCATGGCATAGCTGTCTATGTGGAATGTTAGGGGTTCCAGTAGGCGGGCCTAGTGGGAGGGCGACCCAGTGCACGAGTAATTTGTTGTTGTTCCCTAGTGATTCTGGGAATCATGAAGTTGTCCATAGTTTGGTGACAAGGAACCCTATGTGGCGGGCCCAGTGGGCGGGCGACTCTGTGATGAGCAAGTTACCTCGGTTTTCGACGGGGCACGGCTCTCTTGATGTGTGTTCGGGAGGGGCCCGTAGCACTTTTGGCAAGTGAGGCCATGTTGTTGATCCACAAGTCACGCGGTGACTAGTGCTACATATGGGCGATGTGGTTTGGTACCAGTAAAATTGGTGATTATGCATGCATTATTAGATATGTGTACACATTATACTACTGCAGTAAGAGCATAGTAGCACACCTATGCTCGACCCATAATTTGGTGTTTATTCCTACAGTCGGATCTGTATTTGTTGTTGATGTTTATTCCATTGTGCATATGCATTAGCCTAAGAGCATTTGCATATAACATGGAGATATGCCAGATGGTGATGATGATTGATGACGATTAAGATTGTGGTGTGGTATTGATAAGATGGGTAATTAAATACCTATAGACCACATATGATTAATAAATGATATGAATACATCTAAAATAATATTGAATGAGATATGTGTATGTTGAGCCTGATGTATTGAAGAGCATGTTTATATAAGATTGATGATGGTGATGTTAGCCCATGGTGGCTTTGAGAAAAGACCTGGATGGTCAATGATGATGATGTTGGCCCATTGTGGCGTTATGACTAATGTATATATGTTTGCTTTGCTATGAATTGATTAATGAATATCAAATGAGTGTATGTTATTGAATCAATGATTTATAATGAATATTGATATGTTTAGCAAAGCATACATGATGTTGACATGCATATGCACATAATCTTAAATGTATTCATATCATCATTTGAAATGTATAACTCACTCTCCCATGTGGTCTACTTTTTAGTATTGATGCAGGATTACCATGGGATGAGGATGTTTATAATGTAAAGTTTTGGAAAGGTAAATAGTGGTACGGAATGCCTTAGCCGACAGCATTTGTAATTTATTAAGCTATGTATAAAATGGTATCATGTTGTTGTTACTTAATGATTATGATGGATGAATTGTGAACTAAATGTATATAGGGGTGACATATTAATATTTGGGATAGTGAATGTCTACCCATCTGATGTGTATAAAATGGTGATTAAGTAATCCTCTTAGGCATAAATAAGTAAAGGACATACATGATTTGAAGGTTGAATTGAATATGGTCGATTATGAATACGAATATTGGAGATGCATGATGTGTGACCATATAGATATGTATATGTATATATCTTATGCTTAGTATGTTTATGAAATTGTGTGGAAAGACCATAGTTGTCCATTAGGCTTATGATATGCCTCTGCACGCTCTGCTGAGCCTTTTTTTATATCTTCATATATGGGACTAGGCGTATGCCTGGTATACACATTCTTCTTCCGCTGTAAACTCTGTTATTTTCTATATACCGTTATGGGTAAACTATTTAACGATCCAGTTATAGATTACCAAACCTCACCCTTTGGTTTTCTGTGGTTCGAGTCTTGACATAGTCGTGGTGGTGTTTTGAAAATATTTCAAACGTAAAAAATTTATTCGTATTTTTATTGTTTAATTATTTAGATTTCATCGGGATTCGAGTCCAGAAAATCGAGGTGTTACATGAAACATGCGGAGGAAGAAGAAAGGGCTAGCTCTCAAGGCCACCTCTATTGAAGAAGACAAATCTGAAAGTGATCAAGAAGAAAATCATGATGAGTTAGGCCTATTTCTGAGGCGTTTTGGAAAGTTCATGAGAAACAAAAGATTCCAAAAGGGCTTCACTTCTAAAGGTAAGAAATTCATTCCTAAAGATAATAATTCCTCACCAACTTGTTTTGAATGTGGAAAGGAAGGACATTTCAAGGCAGACTGTCCAAATCTTAAAAAGAAAAACAAGGATCGGAAAGGAAAAAGGAGAGTATACACAGCATGGGATGACAACGAGGTGAGCAGTTCAGATGAATCTGAAAATGAAGAAACAAACCTCTGTCTCATGGCCAACCATCAAGACGAAGACGAAGAGTTAAACCTCCATGAATTAGATAAAGATGAATTACTTGATGCCTTTGAAGAATTGTATGACAAATTTGTTAAAATCTCAAACAAGTATAAGTTATCTAGGAAAACTATTGATACTCTTGAAATACAGCTTGTAGAACTAGGTAAAGAAAATAAAATTTTGAAAAAGGAAATAGTAAATGTTCAAGCATGCTCTAAGACTAAACCTTGTGAATTTGTAAAGAAATGTGACATACTTGAAAAGAGAGTGTTAGACTTAAACAAGAAACTTGAGAAATTTACCAACGGTAGAGATAATTTAAATGCACTTCTTGGAAAACAACATTGTATGTTCAATAAAACTGGATTAGGTTATAATCAAGGATCACATGCTTACAAGAAAGAAAAACATTACAAAAATTTCTTTGTACCACCCAGTAAATCATCTACACCTTTCATGAAATGCAATCACTGTGGTCTTAAAGGTCATAATTCTTACAATTGTAATGTTAGAAGATTAGGACCAAAAGTTGTGAGAAAAGTATGGGTTCCTAAGGGAACATTTTCATAAACTAACCTACAAGGACCCAACATAAAATGGGTACCAAGTTCTCTAACTTGACTTGTTTTGTAGGTTTGTTTTAAAGCAAGTAACACCTATTGGTACTTGGACAGTGGGTGTTCAAAACATATGACGGGAGACAAAAGTAAGTTTATATCATTTACTCCTCGAAACAAAGGTTTTGTTACTTATGGAGACAACACAAAAGGAAGAATACTTGGAATCAGTAACATTGGTAAAAACTCTTCTACTTCGATAAATGATGTATTATATGTTGAAAGACTTAAACATAACTTGCTTAGTATTAGTCAATTATGTGATAAAGGATATAAAATTGTTTTTGAATCAAATTGTTGCATAATTGAAAATAAACTAAACAAGGAAGTAAAGTTCATTGGTCAAAGAATCGATAATATTTACATGATTAATCTTGATTGTCTTGCTTCAAATGATGTGTAATGCTTCATAACTAAAGAAGATGAATCATGGCTATGGCATAGAAGAATTGCTCATATTCACATAGATCATTTAAATAAACTTGTTTCTAAAGATCTAGTAATTGGATTACCAAAGCTTAAATTTGAAAACAAATTTTGTGACGTATGCCAAAAGGGAAAACAAGTGAAGGTCTCTTTTCAAGCTAAAAATGTTGTTTCAACTAATAGACCTTTACAACATTTACACATGGACTTGTTTGGACCTTCTAGGGTCAAAAGCTTTGGTGGCAATTATTATGGACTTGTGATTGTTGATGACTATTCTAGATATACATGGACATTATTTCTTACTCATAAAAATGAAGCATATCAAGAATTTAAGAAACTTGCCAAGATTATCCAAAATGAACAAAATTTAAGAAACACATTCATACGAACTGATCATGGGGGAGAATTTGAAAATGAACCTTTTGAAAAATTTTGTGAAAAATATGGCATTGAACACAATTTTTCGGCTCCAAGAACTCCACAACAAAATGGAGTTATTGAAAGGAAAAATTGATCTTTAGCGGAGCTCGCAAGAACTATATTTTACAAAAATAATATTACGAAACATTTTTAGGCCGATGTGGTAAATACCGCTTGTCATGTAATGAATAGATGTTTGATTAGGCCTATTTTAAAGAAAACCCCCTATGAGCTTTATAAAGGAAGAAAACCAAATATTTCTTATTTTCATGTGTTTGGATGCAAGTGCTTTGTTTTAAATAATAGAAAAGATAATCTTGAAAAATTCGATGCAAAGTCTGATGAAGCAATCTTTCTTGGATATTCATCATCTAGTAAAGCTTATAGACTCTTTAATAAACGAACTTGTACAATTGAAGAGTCCATTCATGTAAAATTTGATAAACTTAACCAAAACCCTTCGAGGAAGGAAGTTGATGATCTTGTAGATACTTTCTAAGAGATGACCTTAGAAAATGATAAGTCTTGAAAAGACTTAATTATTCTGCCTTTTATTGGAATTAATTCGTTGTGTAAGTGGTTAGTTTAGCCTTATTATTCAATTAATTGATAATAATTTATAAATTATGTAAATATTGCAAAAGTGTTTTATTTATAGAAGAGAATGGTCAAAAACATTAATAAATTAAGAGTTTATTACTATTTATAAATTTAATAAGTAGCCAGCATACAAATGCTAGGCAATTAGTGGATTTTTGGTGCAGGAACAGGACGTACTCGAGAGAAAAGGACAAATCCGAGTGAAGAATTACCAAAAGCCGAGTGAGAATTCGTAAATCTGACTGAGAGGAGTTCACAAGATCGATTGGCTGAGACTTCCAAGGGTTGACCGAAAGGAATTAACAAAAGCCCGACTTGAAAAGACTCCCAAAAGACCGACTCCAAAAGAGAACAGGGAATCAGATACTGCATGAGAACCCGAGCGTCAACTTTAGAACGTTGATTCATTTATCAATCCGCTCTAGCAAGAGCCGACCTCGTTCAAGTGTAACTTCAAAGAACCGAACTCGCCCAAGCTTCGCCATAGCGCTTAAGCGAGAAAACAACACTGCAGTACAAATCTGAACTCGCTCAAGCGAGAGTTTAAATTAGCTCAAGCAATATTTCAGTTTGCTGAAGCATAAAAGCAGTAACTTAAACCCTGTTTCTTCCCTCCAACAACACACACCTGGTGTAGTACTGTTTCCGCTTCCATTGCCTTCTTCTCTACTGCTGCAACCTTAGTAACTTAAGTAGTGAGCTGTCATTTAGCTGGTGCTGTGCTGTAAATTAGCTAAGGATGAGCTGGATCCTGTTAAGAGCTGAGCTGTAATTAGTTAGTTACTCTATAAACTGTGTAACTAGTAGTTTAGTCGTTAACTTAAGTTTTCTAAGTTATCAGTTAAGTTAGTTAAGTTAGGTAAAAAAAACATATATATAGGTTGTATATATTATGTAAGAGACACGCATACACAGATACGAAATAACAGAATGGATAACATTCATTACATATTTCAAACCTCTCACTACATAGTTTTCTCTCTCTAATCCTCTCCTCCATGACGTTCCACAATCCTTCGATGGAACCGAAGTTAATGGAGTTCTAAATCCCTAAGGTTGGGATTGCGAAGGTTAGCAATGGAGTCTTGAAGCTGTGAGCAAGTAGATCGGCTTCTAGATCCTGAGGCAAACAAGCTGAGGAGTGGAGCAGAACTGCTGGATTGACAAATCCAGAACTGATGAAGAACTTCACCAGTGAGGAATCATGGCTAAAGCTTAGGTAACTTCCAGCTTTCTAACTAGTTCAGGCCTAATCAATTTAGGTGAATAGTTAGAGTTCAACCTCCAATTTCGCATTAGATTCTTAGGTTAATCAAGCACTTAAGGAATTAAGGTTCATTGCTTAAGGATTAGTGTTTTTCACCTAAGGAATTAGGGAATAACCACAAGCGGATTGTCCTCTAGATTGTGAAGTTCGATTATACTTAATTGCATGTTTCTTGAGGAAATTATGAGCCAAAGCAATCCTGACCTGCTTTCTTTTAATCACTTTTCACATTCATCTTAACTCTGTTTCTGAAAATACCAAAAACAACTAGAAAACATTAAAATCATAAAAACCAAATGAACTACCTGTATTTCGTGTTGGTTCAGCTTGTACTAGTCCTAGATTGAGGTACTTACCACAATCCCTGTGGGACGATCAAATATTCTACAATTTTAACGACTGGTGTGCTTGCCATAAGTATAAATCCGAGAGTCATATTTTGTTTTACTAAGATTTTCACCACCAAGTTAATGGCTCGGGATTTTAGCATCAAGTTAATGGCGCCGTTGCCGGGGATTGTTGAGTAATATCAACAATCCTTGGACCGGTACTAGACTGAACCGTTTTACTTAAGTTTGCATTTAATACGTAGTTTCACTTTTGTTTTTAGTAGTAGTAGTTTGTATTTTCGTATAGATTTAGTCGTAGCTGTGAATTGTTCTTTTGTGTGACATTTGTTGTATGCAGTCAAGGAGCAGAGGAGAGCCTTTCTTCTTTGATCCTGACATAGACTTGTTAGAACATAGACTAAGAAAAGAGAAAAAGCAAAAAGAAGAAAAATAAATGGAACAGAGGAGAGTTACACTAGGTGACTACTCCAGGCCGACTGAAGAAGGATCGCAATCTAGCATCCTTAGGCCACCAATTTCAGCAAATAATTTCGAACTAAAACCAGCTTTACTGCAGTTGGTAAGAAATGAACAATTCGGAGGAAGTGAGGTTGAGGATCCAAATTTGCATCTAGCAACCTTCCTCCAAATCTGTGACACAGTAAAAATGAATGGAGTCCCTAAGGAGCCAATCCGACTGAGATTATTTCCGTTTTCAGTGAGGGACCGAGCAAAAGCCTGGTTGCAGAGTCAACCGAGAGGCAGTATTTTAACTTGGGAGGACTTGCAACAAAAATTCTTGATTAAATATTTTCCTCCCTCTAAATATGCAAAGTTGCGCAATGAAATCACATGTTTCCAACAAAGAGAAGGTGAGTCTTTGATGGAAGCATGGGATCGGTATAAAGAAAGTTTGAGGAGATATCCTCATCATCAGATTTCTGATGTGCAACAGGTAACTATTTTCTATAATGGTTTCAGGCCAGCTACCAGGGTCCTGATTGATGCCTCAGCTGGAGGTTCATTAACGACAAAAACTGTAGAAGAAGCCATAGAGCTGATTGACGTTATGGCTTCTAATGAATGCTTGATTAGTGAGAGGAGCCAAGTCCCTAAGAGAGGGATATTAGAATTAGAAGCACAAGATGCTTATCTGGCTCAGAGTAAATTGATGACTCAGGCTTTGGAGAAACTAAGCATACAGATTTTAGAACTCTAAAAGCCGAGTCAAGTTTCTATGATCAGTTGTGACTTTTGTGGTGGAGACCATGAGAATGGATTGTGTAATCTAAATGTGCCTTCCGAGCAAGTGAATTATATGGGGCAGCAACAATATCAAAGGAATTATCCTTCTAATTCCTTTAATCCTAATTACAGGAATCACCCCAATTTTTCCTGGCAGAAAGGTCCACATCTGAATCAGAACATCCCACCAAGTCAACCCACAAATAGACCACAACAACCTTCTCACCCCCCTGTTAAGGAAAAATCCGAACTTGAGAATATACTTTCTCAGTTTATTCAGGCCACTCAGGCCAGTTTTAAGAATCAGGAAGCGTCCATAAGAAATTTAGAAAATCAAGTCGGACAGCTTTCTAAACAATTAGCTGAGAGGCAAGTAGGCAATTTCCCTGGAGATACCAAGGTAAATCCAAGGGAACATTGCAAGGCTATAATTACTAGGAGTGGAAAAATTATTTCTCCATCTCCGAGTCAAGAAATAAGTTCAGAAAAAGAAAAAGAAAAAGAAATAATACAAGAAACCGAGCAGGATAATAATGAAGTAGAAAATAAAAATAAAATAGAAAAAGAAAAAGAAAATAAAGTCCATCAAAAGAAGAAGAAAAAGGTTGATCTGATTCTGGAGGAAGCTTCTAAGCTGACTCCTGAAAGACTGAGGAATGCTCCATTTCCACACAGGTTTAAAAAGCAAATAGAGGAGCAAAAGTTTGCTAGGTTCTTAAAGGTTTTCAAGAAACTTCACATCAATATCCCTTTTGCCGAGGCATTGCAGGAGATGCCTTCCTATGCAAAATTTTTGAAAGAATTATTATCCAAGAAGAGGAAGCTTAAGGGAGATGAAATGATTACTCTCACTCAAGAGTGTAGTGCAATCATTCAAAAGAAACTTCCCCAAAAGCTAGAGGATCCTGGATCTTTTACAATACCATGTGCAATTGGGGATATTCACGTAGGAAGTGCTCTCTGTGATCTAGGAGCCAGTATAAACCTGATGCCTCTATCTTTGATGAAAAAACTGGGAATTAATGACTTGCAACCGACTCGCATGTCCTTGCAGTTAGCTGACAGGTCCATTAAATATCCCCAAGGGATGCTGGAAGACTTGTTAGTGAAAGTAGATAAATTTATCTTTCCAGCAGACTTCATAGTGTTGGATATGGAAGCTGACCGAGAGATCCCTTTAATCTTAGGTAGACCCTTCCTAGCTACTGGCAAAGCATTAATTGATGTAGAAAAGGGTGAACTCATGCTGAGAGTTCAAGAGGAGCAGGTAACCTTTAATGTCTTCAATTCCATAAAACATCCGACTGAAAGGATGGATTGTTTAATGGTTGAAGAGATTAAAAGCTACCACACTCCAATGCTTTTAAAAACTGAGGAAGAGGCCTTACGAACTCTTTTAGAGGATGACTTTGACTCCGAGACTGAGGAGTTAAATGACTCTCACTCAGAAATATTGAGCCTACTGGAAGTATTAGAAGTAGGTGATTTGAAAAAGAAAAGAAAAATAATTTGAAAATTGCTGAAGCTGAGAAAGGAAAGGAATTTTCTAAAGAAAAATGTGATTTAAAACCTTTACCTCCTCATCTGAAATATGTTTTCCTGAGAGAAGACGACACACATCCTGTCATTATTAATGCCGACTTAAAAGAAGAGGATGTGAATAAACTAATTGGGGTATTAAAGGCACATGAATCTGCAATTGGCTGGAATATTTCTGACTTGAAGGGAATCAGTCCATCATTTTGTATGCACAAAATTCTGATGGAGGATGACTATTCCCCTGTAGTATAGCCACAACGCAGATTGAACCCCATTATGAAGGAAGCGGTAAGGAAGGAAGTGGTCAAGCTCCTTGATGCAGGAATCATTTATCCTATCTCGGACAGCACTTGGATCAGCCCGGTCCAAGTGGTGCCCAAGAAGGGAGGAATAACGACTGTAAGAAATGACCAAGGTGAAGTTATTGCCACCCGGCCCACAACAGGCTGGAGGATGTGTATTGATTACAGAAGGCTGAATGACTTCACTCGGAAAGACCACTTCCCCCTGCCATTTGTTGACCAAATGCTCGAGAGGTTATCAGGGCATGAGTACTATTGTTTTCTTGATGGGTACTCGGGTTATAACCAAATTGTGGTTGACCCAAAAGACCAAGAAAAGACTACATTCACCTGTCCTTATGGAATTTTTGCATATAGGCGCATGCCGTTCGGGTTGTGCAACGCTCCAGCAACCTTTCAAAGGTGCATGCTGGCAATTTTTGGGGATATGGTGGAGAAATTCATTGAAGTGTTCATGGATGATTTCTCGGTATTTGGGAGTAATTTTGATTCATGCCTCAGCAACCTATCTAAGGTGTTGGTGAGATGCCAAGAAACTAACCTCGTCCTTAACTGGGGAAAATGCCATTTTATGGTTAAGGAAGGGATAGTCCTTGGCCACAAAATCTCTGCTGAGGGCATTCAAGTGGACCGAGCCAAGATAGAAATTATTGAAAAACTTCCTCCTCCAATCAATGTGAAAGGAGTGAGAAGTTTTCTAGGATGTGCTGGCTTTTATAGAAGGTTCATTAAAGATTTTTCAAAAATAGCTAAGCCTCTGACTGACTTACTTGTGAAAGATCATGTATTTGCGTTTAATGAAAATTGTGTCAAGGCTTTTGAAAAATTGAAACAAAGTCTGATTTCAGCTCCGATCCTTGCAGCACCTGATTGGTCTTTACCGTTTGAATTAATGTGTGATGCAAGTGACTTCGCAGTCGGAGCTGTACTGGGTCAGAAAGTAGGAAAATTGACTCATGTAATTTATTATGCTAGTAAAGTGTTGAATGAAAATCAAATACATTACACCACTACTGAAAAAGAAATGCTTGCTGTGGTGTATGCATTTGATAAATTTCGTGCTTACTTGATTGGGGCCAAGGTTATTGTATATACAGACCACTCGGCAATCAAGTATTTACTAGCTAAGAAAGAGTCTAAACCGAGATTGATCAGGTGGGTTCTGTTACTCCAGGAATTTGATTTAGAAATACGAGATAAAAAGGAAGTAGAGAACTCAGTTGCCGACCAACTGTCTCGTCTGGAAGGTGAGTCGGATTCTGTTTTAATAAAAGAAGAATTTCCAGACAAGAAGTTGATGGCAATTATCACCGGGCCATGGTATACTGATATGGCCAACTTTAAAAGTGCCTCGGTGGTACCTGATGGTTGGACATCCCAAATGAGAAAAAAATTCTTTCATGATAGTAAAAACTTCCTTTGGGATGATCCATTTCTGTTTAAAATAGGAGTAGATGGATTGATCAGGCGGTGTGTGCCTGAATCCGAGCAAGAAAGGCTCTTGTGGCATTGCCACGACTCCTATTATGGAGGTCATCATGGTGCCTCCCGTATAGCAGCAAAAATCTTACAGAGTGGCTTTTATTGGCCAACTATCTTTCAAGATGCTAAAGAGTATGTCAAAAGGTGCGATAAATGTCAAAGGAGCGGAGGTCTCTCTGCTAAAGCTGGCATGCCTTTGACAAACATTCTAATTGTGGAATTATTTGACGTTTGGGGTATCGATTTTATGGGACCCTTTCCTAAGTCGTTCTCCAACGAATATATACTTGTTGCTGTAGATTATGTCTCCAAATGGGTGGAGGCAGTTCCGACCAGAACCAATGATGCACAGGTGGTGCTTAGGTTCATAAAGAAGAATATTTTCTCTAGGTTTGGAGTTCCGAGAGTACTTATTAGTGATGGGGGTTCACATTTTTGCAATAAGATAATGGAAAAAGCCCTGCGTCACTATGAGGTGTTACATAAGATATCGACTCCTTACCATCCACAAACTTGTGGACAAGTCGAGCTGTCAAATAGAGAAATCAAAAGAATCTTAGAGAAAGTGGTCGGAAAATCTAGAAAAGATTGGTCGGTAAAATTAGATGATGCATTGTGGGCTTATCGAACAGCTTTCAAAACTCCGATTGGCATGTCCCCGTATCAATTAGTATACGGTAAGGCTTGTCATCTCCCTGTGGAGTTGGAACACAAGGCGTGGTGGGCCACAAAGCTATTAAACATGGACTGTGACCAATCTCAGGAGGAAAGAGTTTTGAAACTCCATGAATTAGAGGAGTTCCGACTCAACACTTATCAAAGTGCCTCCATCTATAAGGAGAAAACAAAGAAATGGCACGATAAGCGGATTAATAAGAAAGAGTTTCAAAAGGGTGATCAGGTTTTATTATTCAATATCGACTGAGACTCTTCCCTGGAAAACTCAGATCCAAGTGGTCGGGACCTTTTACTGTAAATGAGGTTTTTCCTCATGGTGCAGTCGAACTGAAAGACCCGACTACTGATCAGATTTTTAAGGTAAATGGCCAGCGACTCAAACTCTACTTTGGAGGAGAGTTTGATAGGCAGAAAACCACCCTGTTACTATAAGCATCTTCTTAGATGCCATAAGGTCAAGCTAGTGACCTTAAAGAAGCGCTCTAGGGAGGCAGCCCTATGTTCCTATTGTTTTGTTTTGAACTTTGAGTCGGAATGAATAAAAAGAAAAAATAAAAATTTAGTGAATAAAGTTTGTGAAGTTTGAAGAAAGAAGTCCGAGCTAGATTCTTCTATTTCGCTCAGGCGAAGCACTTGTAGCTTAGGCGAGACACTGCTGATTGTTGTTTCACACTTAAGCGAAAATTTACTGAGTTTGAGTGAAAATAGTACACTCGGATAACTGTTACTTATTCTTAACCCTTCTTCCCGACTGAACTTCACTCGTCATTTTTCAATAAAATTCCAATTTTTGATGCGAATAAAAGGAAGACTTTGAAGGATTTCTGATCGTTGATTTAATGAACGGGTCAGATGGTGAAAGGCGACTTATTTCAGTCGGCCTTTTATCACTCGGATTCCTCACTCATCACAATCAGTATTGTATCCATTAGTCTCTTATTCACGCGGTCTTTCGGTTTTTCATTCATCCACTCGGCTTTCTCTCATTCTCTTGCCCGACCTTTATCACTCGGTATTTCTTTCATGCGTCTCTTTTTATTGTTCCTTTTTCACTCATTCAATGTCTCATTAGAGTATTCGGTTTCTTACACTCGGTATTCTGTTCACTCGGATCCTTCCACAGTCGTTCATTTTTCACTCATCTTTCTTACTCTGTCACTTCATTTTATTCTAACTTTCGTTTTTCACCTCATTTTTCATTCGGTTATTCATCCACTTGGTATAACTGGTATTCATCTATTCCACTCAGCTTTCATTCATTTAGTCACTCTATTTCACTCATTCTCCATTCACTCGGTCAATTATTTTTCCATTTACTTGATTTTGATTCACTCATTGTTTCATAAATACCATGTCTTCCGTTTTTTATGATTCACTCAGTATTTCCTGTACCCAGTTTCCTGTGATTTAGTTTTTCATTCACCCGGTGTTCACATCACTCGGTTTTTATCATCCTCTCAGTCTCATTCAAATTCTTTCATTTCTTAGACCGATTCCTTTCTCGATGGTATTTATTCGGTAGTTCGTTATTCATTTTTCCATTTATTCATCCACTGGCTTGTGCATTTACTCGTCTCCATCATCCAGTCAGTGTAGCTTTCACTCATTCCATTGACTCGGAATCTTTTCATCTCTTCTTTCCAACCATTCGTTTCCTTCATTCACTTTGATTTGTTTGTTATTCATTATTTCTACCTCCCTCAGCCACTCATTTTTTTTATTCCCCAGTCTCTCCAATCATTTGCTCGGTATTTTATTCATTTGATTTTCCACTTGGGTCATTTTTGTTCTTCACACGAATTCTCATTGTCATTCACTCATTCTTCATTTCTCGGATCTCTATCACTCGGTATCTTTCTCCATATTCATTCGGTCATTATCGTTTCACTTTTTTCACTCATTTACGCAATCTCTTCCTTTACAATCTTCCATTCTTTGTCTCTTATTCATTTACTCGGTATTCATTCATTCATTCATACTTTCATTTGTTCCTTCTACCATCCGCTTTTCTATTCACTCGTATTTCACTATAGTGGTCCACTCGTCTCTCATACGCTCTATTTCACGCATTCATTCTTTCACTCGTTTATTTACTTATAGTTTTCATTCGCCCATTCTGTCTTATCGTTTGTTCATTTATTCATCTTCCATTCTCTTGTGTCCACTTGGCATCACTTTTCACTCTTACTCGATCTTCTACCTATCCAGTATATGAGTGTATATAAAAAATAATAATAAATAATAATAATATATATATATTATAATAATAATAAAGTAATAAATAAAGCTGGAACACATTTACGCGTTTCTTGGAAATTGAATTCAACAGTATATATAAAAAAAACCTTTCAGCTTCCAAACCCTAAGTACCTATGCTGAACTGGGGCTAAAGACGAAAAGACATTTTCTGGTTTCTAAGAAAGGTATCATCTTTCCACTTCTTTCACTTATTTCGTGCATTTCTAAGTTCATGATTATTATCTTCTTGTTTCATTGTTATTGTTTTTCCACTGTTCATAAGCCATGCATCTTACAGTTTTGGTTTGCTGTCTTTCTGTTGGATTTCTGTTCTTATTTTTGTTTATTTAGGTTGGTTATCATCATTCTTTTAACATTAATCATGAAAAGAAGGTCATAGAGACTTCTGCAAAAACCTAGACCAAATTTTGCAGAAGGAAGTGTGCGAAGAAAACAAATAGATAACGAAAGAGAAGTGGCAACCATAACTATATCTGATTCGTCTGAACATGTACCCAGTCAAAGTCAGGTTCAAAGGGATGTATCTCCTCTGGTTTAAAGGAATGTATCCCCTGCAAGTGAGGAAAATGAATCACCAGAAGTTGAAAGTGTTAAGGCTGTTGAAAACTATGCTATGAAGTTTAAAGCCAGAGAGCTAGAACGTCCCAGGCAATCTGTAGGAGCTGGTTCTTCTTCTTCTGACATTTCTGTAGTGTTGCAGGAATTGCAGGTCATAAAGAAGATAGAACTTGGAATTTATGATCGGGTTTTGAACCACGATCTCATGCTTAGAAAGATTGCCACGAAACTGAGGGTTGAGCACACGACAGAAATGGGAGCCCCACCTGATAGAGATGCGTGGTTAGCTTCCATTGGATTCAATATTCCCTCTGAAGACATATCCCAAGCAGCCAAAGAGAATGAAGATCAAAATGCTTGAGTTGCTACTACATGTTATTATGATGTTTTTATGTAATTAACTTAATATTATTCTAAATTGTTTCCTGAACAATGAATGTGCTTTTATTTGATTTGTAATGAAACTTTCTTTCCTTGTTAAATTTGTTGTTTTATTCGGTTTTTCATATGTATTGGTAAAATCCACGCGTCCCAATCCGACTACGTGTTTCCCATCCACAGCCACTCAGGTAAAAAGGGAAGTATCTTTCCGACTTGTTCCGTAATTAATATTCTGAATTATAAATTGCTAAATTATGTTTATTGTTTCTTTCAATCCATCTTAATAATTTAAAAGTTGCTGATTCATTAAGCTTAGTCGGATAAATTAATTGATCGGTTTTGTTTAACTCATTATATCTACCCTTAACTATTTTTCATCATTAATTAAATTGTTTACTCGGCATGCTAGTTAGCAATCTAAATGTATGATCTTACATTAAGTTTGGGGACATGACTGGCTGATTAACTATTATATTCATAGCTTTTGAGCCTGTTTTATCCTTTTTCGAGTGAACTTGCATGCTAGTTAGTGAGACAGAATTTGCTTCAGTGCTTGCTAATTGTTGTATATCAACCAATCGGAAATGATGAAGGCCTTCTTTGTTAATTCAGCCAGGGCCAAAAATAGCCTTCCTAATCTATTAAATTATCTTTTGACCTAATGATTATGTTTGAGCATGAAACCTTTCCTTCTGATTATATACCTAACGTTACAAAGCCTATTTATCCAAGAAAAACCCGACTAGAGTACCCTGGATGTTCCACTGGTGAATTACTCGGTTTTTGCTTATTGCTAGGGACTAGCAATTTCTAAGTTTGGGGATGAAGAGTGTGCCTAACAGTAATTAAGGACACACTCCGACCTTAATTATGGATGAATATGTAGAAAAATAAAAGGAAGGAAGGCAAAGCCGAGAGAAAAATGAATAAGTCAGAAAAGAAAAAGAGGTGCAAAGCACCACAAGAAAGAAAAGAAAAAAAAAATTTTCAATCGGAAAAAGATGGAAAGAAAAGAAAAAAAAAGGGGAAAAGTCCGACGGACTGAAAGAAAAAGAAGGTGCAAAACAGCATGAGTTATTAAGTAGCATTCAGTCGGAAAAGTTAAGAGAGTTGCTAGTAGAGGCAATTAAGTTAGAATTGAGGCAAGGCATCAGTGGATACATCTTGTAACCTATCTATGACTCGGAAAAACAATAATTAAGCCTGTAGCCCAGCCTCGTTATAAGCTTAAAAAGCCCTTACTGATCTGATTGGGTTGGCATATGGCATGACGTGTAGAACTGTTGCAAGCCTATGTTTATCTAACAAGTATGTAGGTAATGAGTGCAGTTCATTTACCCTATACACTGAGAGAAGAGTTAAACATCGACCAGTGAGGAAAGCATCAGCAGCTTGTTTCCCAAAGGAGGTGTAAGTTAGTATACCTTTAGAAGTTGCGAGAAGAAAGCATGATCGGTATTCAATAATTATAGTATGAACTAAGTTAAGGAAAGGTTGAGTGTGTTGATCAAATGCTGTTAGTTAATTAATCTGAATATTTGCTTGAGGACAAGCAAAGTTTTAAGTTTGGGGATGTGATAAGTCTTGAAAAGACTTAATTATTCTGCCTTTTATTGGAATTAATTCGTTGTGTAAGTGGTTAGTTTAGCCTTATTATTCAATTAATTGATAATAATTTATAAATTATGTAAATATTGCAAAAGTGTTTTATTTATAAAAGAGAATGGTCAAAAACATTAATAAATTAAGAGTTTATTACTATTTATAAATTTAATAAGTAGCCAGCATACAAATGCTAGGCAATTAGTGGATTTTTGGTGCAGGAACAGGACGTACTCGAGAGAAAAGGACAAATCCGAGTGAAGAATTACCAAAAGCCGAGTGAGAATTCGTAAATCCGACTGAGAGGAGTTCACAAGACCGATTGGCTGAGACTTCCAAGGGTTGACCGAAAGGAATTAACAAAAGCCCGACTTGAAAAGACTCCCAAGAGACCGACTCCAAAAGAGAACAGGGAATCAGATACTGTATGAGAACCCGAGCGTCAACTTTAGAACGTTGATTCATTTATCAATCCGCTCTAGCAAGAGCCGACCTCGTTCAAGTGTAACTTCAAAGAACCGAACTCACCCAAGCTTCGCCATAGCGCTTAAGCGAGAAAACAACACTGCAGTACAAATCCAAACTCGCTCAAGCGAGAGTTTAAATTAGCTCAAGCGATATTTTAGTTTGCTGAAGCGTAAAAGCAGTAACTTAAACCCTGACCTGCTTTCTTTTAATCACTTTTAATCACTTTTCACATTCTAGTATTGCTGAAGCGTAAAAGCGATTATACTTAATTGCATGTTTCTTGAGGAAATTGTGAGCCGAAGCAATCCTGACCTGCTTTCTTTTAATCACTTTTCACATTCATCTTAACTCTGTTTCTGAAAATACCAAAAACAACTAGAAAACATTAAAATCATAAAAACCGAATGAACTACCTGTATTTCGTGTTGGTTCAGCTTGTACTAGTCCTAGATTGAGGTACTTACCACAATCCCTGTGGGACGATCAAATATTCTACAATTTTAACGACTGGTGCGCTTGCCATAAGTATAAATCCGAGAGTCATATTTTGTTTTACTAAGATTTTCACCACCAAGTTAATGGCTCAGGATTTTAGCATCAGAAAATAAAGAAGAGATTAAAGAAGACCCAATCCAAAGCAAGATGCCTCAACAAAAGGATTGGATCACAATCAAAGACCATCCCTTGGAAAACGTCATAGGTGAATTAACCAAAGGTGTAAGTACTCGTAACGCCCTTAGAAATACATGTAATCATCTAGCCTTTGTATCACAAATTGAACCCAAAAAATATTGATGAGGCTATTATTGATGAATATTGGATGTTGGCTATGCAAGAGGAATTAAATCAATTTGAAAAAAACCAAGTTTGGGAACTTGTGCCAAGATCCAATGATCAGCAAATAATAGGTACCAAATGGGTTTTTAGAAATAAGCTTGATGAAAATGGAATAATAACTAGAAATAAAGCAAGGTTAGTGGCTAAGGGATATAACCAAGAAGAAGGCATAGATTATGAGGAAACATATGCACCCGTAGCTAGATTAGAAGCTATTAGATTATTATTAGCCTATGCATGTTGTAAAGATTTCAAACTATATCAAATGGATGTCAAAAGCGCATTCTTGAATGGATACATTTAAGAAGAAGTGTAAGTTGATCAACCTCCCGGTTTTGAAAACTACCAATTTCCAAATCATGTTTTCAAACTAAGAAAAGCATTATATGGTTTAAAGCAAGCTCCAAGAGCTTGGTATGGAAGATTAAGCAAGTTTCTTTTAGAAAATAATTTTGAAAGGGGAAAGTTGATACTACACTATTTATCAAACACAAAAGAAATGACATACTTTTGGTACAAGTGTATGTGGATGATATTATATTTGGTGCTACTATAGAATCACTCTGCAAAAAGTTTGCTAAGATAATGCAGGATGAATTCAAGATGTCTATGATGGGAGAACTCACATTCTTCCTTAGATTGCAAATCAAGCAAACTAAAGAAGAAACATTCATTAGCCAGTCCAAATATTGCAAGGAATTACTTAGAAAATTCAACATGGACAAGGCAAATGAAATTGCCACACCTATGAGCACATCATGCTACTTGGACAAGGATGAAAAAGGTAAAGATATTGAACTAACTAAGTATCAAGGTATGATTAGATCTTTACTCTATCTAACTGCAAGTAGACCAGACATAATGTTTGCTGTTTGTATGTGTGCAAGATATCAGGCATGTCATAAAGAATCACATCTCACTGCCATAAAATGAATTTTAAAATATCTTGTGGGTACTCAAAATGTTGGTTTATGGTATCCCAAAGGTGCTGAATGTATTCTTGTAGGATATTCTGATTCTGATTTTGCTGGTTGCAAATTAGATAGAAAAAATACCAGTGGTACTTGTCATCTGCTCGGAAGTTCTCTTGTTTCTTGGCATAGCAAGAAGCAAGTAAGTGTCGCGTTATCCACAGCTGAAGCAGAATATGTTGCAGTTGGGAGTTGTTGTGCTCAAATCCTATGGATGAGACAACAACTTCTTGATTTTGGTGTTGTCTTAGACCAAATACCCATTAAGTGTGACAACACTAGCGCCATAAATATCTCCAAAAATCCTGTTATGCACTCAAGGACTAAACACTTTGAAATCCGTCATCATTTTATTAGAGATCATGTTTTGAAAGGAGATTGTGTTCTTGAATATGTTGAAACTTCCAAATAATTGGCGGACATTTTTACTAAACCCCTTCCAAAAGAGCAATTTATAAACATTAGAAGAGAATTAGGTATTTTAGAAATTGTTTAATTGCACTTAAAAATTTATTTTCATTACTTTCAATTCTCTTAAAAATATTTTTACTCTTTGAAATCTTTAACTTAAAGATTTCAATTCTCTTATTCATTTCATAAAATTTTATTCCTTTAAACGTATTTTGAACAAAATAATCTCTTATGCACCACATGGATCTCAAAAACAAATGTCAAATGACCTTTGATTTTCTTGACTTTCTCATGAAACAAAATCATTGGCACTTGCAAAATTTTTGTTGGATTCATTTCCTTCGAAGCAACTCAAAAAGATTTGAATTCAAGATTCAAAACAAAGAACACCTTAAACGTTCATGTGAAGGTCTCTTGTCTCATGCTCCTTGTCCCATTTCACTCATGCTTATCTTCTTAAAATCATAAAGAATCCTTTGCAATTTAAAGCATCATGTGTCCAATCTTTTCTAATCAGAGAAAGAAATCTCACAAAATGGTCATGTGATTCTCTTCACCTCTTATGCAATTCACGTGAACCTTCGCATAAATAAGGACAAAGATTTAGCCTTCCACATTCTCGTGACCCTTCAGCGTGTAGAACTTGCAAAAATTAAAGAATGAATCTGAGACGCCCTAAAAATAGGGGTAAATTTTTCACGATTTAAAACAATTAAAGGATGGAAGAGATCGCGAGATGAAAACTTTGGCAAGTAATCCCCGGACCTAATTTAATAACCTATCTCATATGTGAAGATATGAGAAGGTGAACAATTAAGTCAAAGAGTGAACCTTGGATGATTTATCTCATGATCATCAACAAGGAGTAGCGGAAGTGTACAATTACATTAAGGAAATGAAGGGAAGTGGTAGAAGGTCAAAGGATGGTCTATCGATTTGATAAAATGTATTAATTATGCGTGTGGGGTGTTGTACGATCATATTATAGTCAAACAATACCAATGATACCCCAAGATAGAGGAAAAATATGAAAAACAGGGTCATGAATCGATTCAAACACCCTATGAATCGATTCAAATGATTATGGAGTGCAAAACAGTGAAAACAGGACCCCTTGAATCGATTCAAGCTCGTATGAATCGATTCAGATGCTTCTGGAACTCAAAATTATGCAAACAGAGGTCCTTGAATCGATTCAAGATCGTATGAATCGATTCAGGCCTTCCTGGAACCAAAAACAGTGAAAACAGCAGCTCTTGAATCGATTCAGAGATCCTCGAATCGATTCGAGACAGCACAGTTGTTGTTTTTATGCAGAAAAAGCCTTATTTTTGGACTTCTAACCCCCCTAACTTTTTCATATCAACTCCAAACGCTACCAAATTTTGACACCAACTAAAATACATCAATTGTGACGTGTGGCCACCGGCCTCACCCAAAATTCTCAAAAATGAGGAACTTATGCAAATAAATGCGTTTAGTCCATTCCTGAGCCTTTTTTAGTAACTTAGGGGTCTATTCTCAATGGAATTGACCCGTTCCAGTTTCTACAAGTCACAAATCATGTATTTAAGCTATTGAAACCACCACACACTACCCAAAACTCATAAAACTCATTTTGACCCTACTAGTTCCTTACTTATGCATAACAATCATGAAATATCATCAATTATACAGCACATAAAGTCATCATTCACAATTCTCATCATTTGATCATCAAGTGAGCAAAATTCAAGAACTCACACATTAGCGTCTTACATCACCAGGGTCATAATTGAAAATTGGTCTTATATGTGGGTTCCAATTTTCACACATGACCTACATAATCATTATACATCATTCATACCAATTCATGGCCATACAAAATATGCAGAATACTATATATATTACAAACATTCTACACAAACCATAAAATCAAAATGTTGCCGGCCAAGGAATTCTTTACCAAAAAGAGGCTTCCTTCACACTTCTCCTCCGCAAACAGCTCCAAAGCAAAACCTACAACACAGGAGCTAAAAAGATATACCACAAGGAGAGTGAGTATACTTTCTCAATGACGAAAATCTAACATTTATGATAATATATATATAAATGCAATATAAACATCATCTATAAAAACTTTAATCCACACTAAATAGTCAAATATCAATTTACTAAACATAGTCATATATGTATCCCTTTTTAATTTACAAGAAGCAAATCGTCCACTAACCCATTAACAGTTGGGTTCAAAAGTAAGTTCCATTTAGCCTTCACACAATTCACTCATCATGATATCATTTTTATGCCATGTTCATATAACTCACACACATGCTAATGTTTCAAAATGCATAAGTACAAATCTGGCTATTATTTCAACATAGATCTCATTCACTTAGATTAACATCATCACTCCGGGATACACCCTTCGTGGCACCCCGCAAGGTGATATATTCATCAATCATATCATTATCATCACTCCGGGACTTATACCCTTCGTGGCACCTCACAAGGTGTTATATTCATCAATCATATTATTATCATCACTCCGGGACTTATACCCTTCGTGGCACCTCACAAGGTGTTATAATCATCAATCATACTATTATCATCACTCCGGGACTTATACCCTTCGTGGCACCTCACAAGGTGTTATATTCATCAATCATATTATTATCATCACTCCGAGACTTATACCCTTTGTGGCACCTCACAAGGTGTTATAATCATCAATCATACTATTATCATAACTCCGGGACTTATACCCTTTGTGGCACCTCACAAGGTGTTATATTCATCAATCATATTATTATCATCACTCCGGGACTTATACCCTTTGTGGCACCTCACAAGGTGTTATATTTACTAATCAAACCATCTTCCTCACTCAGGGTCATACTCGTCGTGGCACCCCACAAGGTGATATATTTATCAATTAAACCATCATCATCACTCCGGGTCATACCCGTCGTGGCACCCCGTAAGGTGATATATTTATCAATTAAACCATCATCATCACTCCGGGTCATACCCGTCGTAGCACCCCGTAAGGTGATATATTTATCAATTAAACCATCATCATCACTTCGGGTCATACCCGTCGTGGCACCCCGCAAGGTGATATATTTATCAATTAAACCATCATCATCACTTCGGGTCATACCCGTCGTGGCACCCCGCAAGGTGATATATTTATCAATTAAACCATCATCATCACTTCGGGTCATACCCGTCGTGGCACCCCGCAAGGTGATATATTTATCAATTAAACCATCATCATCACTTCGGGTCATACCCGTCGTGGCACCCTGCAAGGTGATATATTTATCAATATCATAACATAATCATCACATGATATACCATTCATAGCCTAAAAATGTCTCAATCTACAATCAATCATTTTAGGCACCAAATTCAATTTCTTATCACAATCTCATGATATTACTTTCATTCAAGTAAAACATGCCATATTACATCACCATATACATTATCAACATACATGTTCTCATACATTTAGAAAATATACCCCCTCTCCTACCTCAAGAGAAGTAGACCTCTGGGGTTGATGTTCCCGCCTCACCAGTATTGCCAAGCCCTACACCAATCAATTATAGGGCCACATCAATTATTTATTCAAACACCAATTCAACATACATATACATAGGTGTACACATGATTCTTATCATGTGGAAACTATCTATCAATTTCATTCATTTGCCTAATTAGGCTTTGGGAATTCCTTCCTTTAAATCACAATCCATTATTATCAAAAGTTACAACCTAATTGTTAGATTATTCCATCTATTAAATCTCCACCAACACCATGGTGAGTTTTCCACCTATTATGACTTCAAGTCAACATCACCATATACATTATCAACATACATGTTCTCATACATTTAGAAAATATACCCCCTCTCCTACCTTAAGAGAAGTAGTGGTCAACGCGGTCCGAAGGTCCCGCCTCATCGATGGGGTTATTCCTTCCATTCCAACACATACCACACAATTATTCTCAATCTCAAACCACCAAGATTCAAGTGCTCTTAATTAGTTACTTGGTGTTTATGCTATTACAAGGTTTATTTCATATTTATTACACTAAACCACCATAACCACCATAGGTTTGGTGTTCAAGTTCACTATCTAGGCATTTATAGCCACACCCATAAATGGATTCTTACTCCAATATCCTTAAATCATCATCAATGGCCATTATTCATCATAAATAACATACCTCATCAATAATAGATACACTTCCACTCATATTTCATATTTCCCCCAAAATTTATGAAGTTAGGGTTTCTTAAAACCCAACAACCATCATCAATGTCCATCTTCTCCCATCATATTAAGTGCCATTTTCGTATACCACAATGTGCCCTTTTAAAACTCATATTAAATGGAACCTACCTTAGGGTTTCTAACCATAAATGTCTCTCTTAACATAACCCATATGCATTAACTCTCTCCCAATAACCAATACCCAAAACCTAGAGCTTAAAGCTCATGAAAATGAAGAGAAATTCTTACCTCAAATCGAAAGAAATGATCTCCTAAAGTGGGTGAGAGAGAGAACACGAAAATAGAGAGGGAGAAAGGAAGAGAAAGAGCCCCAAGTTCCAAGCTCCAAACAAAAATGGAAGGAAGAAAATGGCACACACCACACTTGTGAATTCTTGAAGAGAAGGGGGAAGAAAATGATGAGTGGGAGATGAAGAGATGAAGAAGTGAAGGAGAAGTAGAGATAAAGATGAAGGAATGAAGTATGTTTTTTCCTTTTTCTCAGCAATTCACGTGAATAAGAAGGGGAAAATGAGGCTTTTGCTTTATTTTTAATCCTTTTCATTAAAACTTTATCGTTTTTCCACAAACAGGTTCTCTATTTGGGCTCAATACTTCCTCTAAAAACTTTGTCAAACATATATTCAGATTCCCAATAATTTTATCTACAGCCCTGACCAACGGCATCTCAGTCGAAGATACTTGGTCTGACACTCATATTCTATCCAGGTCAGTTTTTGACTTATTCGATCTCCATAATTCACTTATGATTTCTAAGAGTCTTGATTAAATCATTTCAAGAATTTTGGGATATTAATTAGCCCACATTTAATTATTCAACATTTATTTTCCTAATTTAACTTCCTACTTTAAAAATTCGGGGTGTTACAATCCACCCCTCCTAAAAGAAATTTCGTCCTCGAAATTCAACTTACCAGATTCAAATGCATGAGGGTACCTGACACGCTGTCGTTGTCGGGTCAAATAAAAAGTTAAATTAATATAGTATAAGGTGAACAACCTTAGTCGTCTCTCGAGGACCTTAGTTCAATTAGTTACACTCAATTTAGTTATAATAAAGGGGGGGTTTGTGTTGAGCTTGAAAGGAAAATTAAGTGATTATATGATAGTGCAAAAAGTAAATTTATGAGTAGGAATAATCAAATTTAGAAACAACTAACCCAAGGAATTAATAAATCTTTAGTTAACTAATCATTGTTCACAAATATGATTAAATATAATTAATTTCTCAATCTTGAATCATTTGGAATCCCTAAATGATTATATTTTAGAAAATCTTCTAGAATTGAATTAATGAACTAATAAGAATAATCAATCGATATATTCTTATTAATTACTAAAATAACTTTAAGACCATAATTTGATTGAGTTAAGAAACTAAATAGAAATCTCTTATTTAGTAACTTAATCTTTGTTCTCAAATTGATTATTGATTAACCAACCAACATCAGTTTAGATTATAGATTGTTTAATTATATACCAATCGGTTATACACTTAAATAATCTACCATTATAAGTGCTTGAGAAACAAAGAAAAGTAATTATCTTTAATCAAAATATTAAGAGCAAGAACTCAAAGTTAACATAAAGAAAAATTAAATTCCTTGAGTTGATTTTAAAAGATTAAGCTTCCATGATAATTTTTAACAATGAAAGCTAATATTAAATTTACTAAAACTTTGATTATAAAAGTAAATAACAAATAATAAAATTAACTTACTTGATATTGAGGAAGGGAAATGAAAACCATAACTTGAAGGATGGAATATAGAGCAAGGAGATAAAGCAAAAGAAAGAACTAAAACTTAAGAAGCTAAAATAAAGATATAGAATTATAATGGAAACTAAAGCATGTATTTCTTATGTATTTCTTGTGTATCTTCCTTACAACTTCAAGCATCTATTTATAGGCAAGATATGATGATACTATACATTCATTTTCTGATTATTAATGCATTTTTTCAACATTGGTGGGCTTGAAATTACAATAATTCAAAAGAAGATAATGGTAGGTGTTGAAATGCATTCTCCTCTTTATCTTCTCCACCTTGCGAGTCCAATATGACCTTCTAGATGGCCGAATTTTGAAAAACCTTCAACATGAAAGTTGTAGATCTCTGTCTTATTGAGAATTTGGCGCAAGAATGAGGTCATTTTGGACACGTAGAGCTCCAGATATGTGTATTTTGGTGAACTATGTCAATGCTGGTGGGACATATGAGGGCTGATTGATTCAAGCTCCATTTCTTTATTTTTTCCAGATGCAAAATAACCAAATTTGATCATCATGATGTATCCCTCTGTCTTAGCTTTCCATGGGCTCCAAGATTAGCCCATTTGGATCACAAAAGCCCAAGTTATGGCCAAAATAAGGCAAGATACTCAAGATACATACAAAAAACGAAAATTGAAACATATATACATAATACTTCAATTTAACTAAACAACATAAAACTTAATTAAAATACTATTATTAAACATAGTAATTATATAATAAACCCCAAGTGTAAAACTATAATAAGTGTATTAAAATTGATTTATCAAATTCCCCCACACTTAAGCTTTTGCACTCCAGGGCAAAACCAAACCAAAAACTAAAATGAGAAACAACAGAAAAAAGTTTTTTTTTTTCAAATTGATTTTTTTTTGAAGTCTAAAATAATAAGTAATACACATCATCCCTTATATCAAGAGGTCATGATAAGTGTGAATAAGAAGCATTACATACTAGTTTCACAAATTGAGTGATCAAATCAAAGAGTGGATGAAAATGTGATAGATGTTCTCTTTATGCTCTCTATATCTCAATTGCTTGGGTTTGTGTATACTCTCAGAAATCACCCAAATAAATTAGCACTACCATAGGCTTGACAAATTTCTAATTTCCATATTTGAACACATATGTATGCAGAGATCAAAAGGACTTTATTAAGGTTATAATGGGGCCAAGGTGATATAGGGTGGATAAAATGAAATAGTATGGCTAAACTTAGGGTTGAAAAAGAGCAATGGAGTAAGTGATTTAGTGATTGTGGAAGTACATTTTGAAACTCAATACTTAGCAAAATGAAACATGATGGAGGATAAAACATGAGAATAAATCCTCCTGATTATTTTCATACATATATTCACCACTTCTTCTTTTTCTTCTTTTTCTCTTTTTCTTTATTATTTATTTTTTTTTACTTTCTTTTTGAACAATGAAACAACAACATATATATCTTGGGTACATTTCCACAATCATCAAGAATCTTTATTCATAGTAATTCCAAAACTCCTAATCAATTCCTAAGCAAAGGTGATCATGTTCTTTTTTTTTGGCTATTGGCAAATTATGTGGCTGAATCAAGAAATGGATATAGGCTCAACGTGGGTAACAATGGAAAGTATGTAAGGTAAGGCATATGGCTAGTGGTTAGTTAAAAAAATGGCCTTAATCACATCAAAGCATGCACATGGAACATAATACATCAAAAAGAAACAAGTCAAGTTCTAGAGTACTAATAAATAAGGGTTAATCAAGAAAAAAGAAAGATAGCATAATATGATCCATCCAATTAAGCTCAAAATCTCACCGAGGGTGGTCAATCTATCACAATTCATATACAATTTGATCTTCACAAACAACTTATTAAAATTAATATGCAAGGAAATTATTCATAACATGTCATGAAATATTGGACAAGGGTGATGCAATTACTCATTACTTAGACAAATTTAAAAAACAAATTTAGTGAAAAGCATGTAGAATTTAAAATAAAAAACTGGAAATGATGATTTTTTTTTGTGAACAAGAAACAAAAAAGGAAAAATAAATCATAACCAAATATTGGTGTCAAGATCCGGTTCCTTATGCTTCTTGCTCTGTACTTTTTTTTTAAAGGCGCTTAGTAACAAAGATACCTACAACAAATTGGTCAGTTCAATTGCATGTGAAATGATTAGTATAACTGAACAATTTGATTGTGTCATACAACCCAGTTTCATAGGCCTTGTGTTAGAACCCATAAGAGAAATATCATCAACACAACCATGAGTAGCATCAAGAGCAATAACATACATCTTAATTCATTCGTATGCCTATAGAAAGACTCTGCTATATCATCCATTAAGAGAAAATAAAGAACCTGATGATTGACTAGTGGTGAGGTATGGCTCCGATCTGAAAGAAAAGGATGAAGGCAAAGTGTGGCGGCTGAAGAATGATGAAGATGATGTTTATGGTTGCAGAATGGTTGATGTCGAATAGAAATGATTCGGGTGAAGGTAAAGGCAAAGGCGCGACACTAAAGTAAATATAGTGGCTATGTGTGTGTGTGTGTTTTTATTTTTTTATTTTTATTTTTTATTTTTTTATTTTTTATTTTTTTATGAAAAATGGTTTTGATAAGGAAGGTGAAACGATTGTGGTAATCCGAGTAAGATTTGTTATGAGGATGCGTCTCAAGAGTTTGGACTCTTTACTCAGCCCATCCCAACAAAAGTACTCATGAAAGAAAAGAAAAAAAAATATTTATTTTTTTATTTTAAAAAAAATTAAACAAAAGTGATACTGACACTATATAGTGAAGGATACGTCTTAAGACTTTGGTTCTCAAAGATGCATCTTTATGACTTTAGATACAACTTTCCCAAATTAATCTTTTCTCTGTCTATCCCTCACAAAAAAAAAATAAAAAAAAAATATATAACTCAGACCATATATATAACTCAGACCCCCCCACACTTATTCAAGACATTGTCCTCAGTGTCTTATATGATTTCCACAGTCTATTTTTTTTCTTTTTCTTTTTCTCTTTTTTTTATGATTTTTTTTAAATATAGATAAAGGTAAGAAAGAAGTTATAACCGAAGGGTGGTGTCTGGTTCTGGATTCTTTCGCTTGTGTGTGTGATCCTTATCTTGCTTCAAGAGGGGTTGAGGTTGGGGTAAAAAGCTCTGCAAAATATCAATCAATTCATCTGCATCTGATGAAGCATGAATGAATGATCGATCATCTTGAGTTATAAGGCCCTGTTCCACAGCTTTATCTAAAAACATTAACAAACTGTCATAAAAACCATTAATATTTAATAATCCTAATGGCTTTTTATGAAAGTTCATGCTACACCATGATAAAATGTAAAATATTTCCTCAAAAGTACCAAAACCTCCAGGAAGTGCGATAAAGGCTTCAGCACCTATAACCATACGAGCCATTCGTTGATAGAGGCTTGTAACTTTTACCTCAGTTCCTACAACAATATCTGGTGTAATACCAACATGATGTAGGATGATACTAGAAACGTTGCTTCCTTCAACTAGTGCAGATAGTGCCATGGAGCCTCTCAAACCCTGTACTCCTCCTCTATACAAGACCTTTATTTCTTTCGCAGCCAATAGTTTTCCCAACTTAGTAGCTGCTATTAGGTACTCCTTACAATTACCATTGTTGGATCCACCAAGCACACAAATGGATTTGATTTTTTTCATCTCTTTTTTTTGTGTTTTCCATATAGAGTTATGCGCCCTTATATAGATAAAAACTGAGATGAAATAATTGATGAAAGATAAAAAGTTTACATAATTATTATTATATAAAAATAAATGACGGTAATGAAGAAATTTGAAAAGACATGATTGAAGAAAATAAAAATAGGTAATTTTAAAAGTCAAAGTGAATTCAGAAAAGTAAAACATTGAAAACAACAGTAAATATGTATAGTAGTTGTGATTATGGCTCACATCTTCCTCTGGTTTTACGTCCAGTAACGGCTTAAACGCCTTCTATGAGTCGAGGTTTTTGCTACCCATCCAGTTTTCTTATAAACTGGCAAACAGGGTCGTTTAACGCCAGATTCCCAAGGCTATAGTTTTCTTTTTGTTGAATGAATAGATCATATAATTTCAGAAGGACTCCTTGAACCGTTCCACATGGATGCGTCTCAAGAGTTTGGATTAAGTTATCCAAGTTCTCTTTACTCAGTCCATCCTTTATAAATTTAATTTTGTCTTCCCGATTTATAGATACCATTCCAGGGTTCCTACAACGTGTATCACAATTCCATCTTGCACACTTATGGCAAACTCCCATCCTTTTAGCTCTTCGTTTTTTAGAATAAGAACTATGTCCCATACCTGGCAAATGTTTTATATAGGACTTATGTAATTCACCAGAGAGACGTACCTTTGCTTCAATAAGCCAACGAACATCCTCTAGAATGCCAAAATATGTGAGTAGTTTTAACCTTTGAACTCGAGCTTTGTAAATTTTTACAATCACATCGCGTGGAAGTGTAGGGAATCTTTCCTTAAGTTTTGCAAGGGTTTGTTCCATTGTCAGATTACTTTGAAGTTGTGGCTGTTTAGAAAAGAGAGAATAGAAAACGAGGTTATAGAGAATAGTAGAGATGAAGAAGGTGAAAAGGTGATAGGTTGCCTTCTATCAAGCGCTTGTTTAACGTCACGAGCCTGACGATGACCTTTTAACTACTGCAAGAAAATGTTAATAATGCCAAAACAATAATAGTAATAATGATTAAGACAAGTGTTACCACCGAAAAGAATGACGATGTAATTAATTGATATCTATTTTTTATTTATTTATTTATTTATTTATTTATTTATTTTTATAAATATTGTTATTAGGAAAAATTAGTCAAAATATTTGGCATCACACAAATACACCTTCGTATCTATGTGCTCTTGGAACCCTTGAAAGAAAGGTTTAAGTCGGTGCCCATTTACCTTAAAAACCTTGTTTGTCGCTTTATCTGAAATTTCAATCACACCATAAGGAAAGATATTAGTTATTTCAAATGGGCCAGCCCATTTAGAGCGAAGCTTACCAGATATGAGCTTTAGACGTGAATTGTACAACAAAACTTTTTGTCCAATGAAAAAGTTTTTTCTCAAGATCTGTTTGTCATGAAAGGATTTGGCTTTTTCTTTATAGGTTTTAGAACTTTCATAAGCTTCCAAACGAATTTCTTCCAGTTCCTGTAGTTGGAGTTTCCTTTCTTTACCGACCTCATTTAAGTCCAGGTTACATTGTTTTACTGCCCAATAAGCTTTGTGCTCAATTTCCACAGGTAAGTGACATGATTTTCCAAAAACAATCCTATAGGGGGACATTCCAATAGGTGTTTTATAAGCTGTTCTATAAGCCCAAAGAGCATCTTCTAACCTTTTGCTCCAATCTTTCCTATTTGGTTGTACTGTTTTTTGAAGGATCATTTTTAATTCTCGATTAGACACTTCAGCCTGCCCATTTGTTTGGGGGTGATAAGGTGTTGAAACCTTATGCATAACTCCTTATTTTTTAAGAAGGGACTCTATTTTACGGTTGCAAAAATGTGATCCTTGATCACTAATGATGGCTTTAGGAACACCAAACCTGCAAAATATATGTGATTTAACAAAATCTGCAACAACTTTAGAATCATCAGTTCGAGTAGCTTTAGCTTCAACCCATTTAGACACATAATCGACCGCAAGTAGTATATAAACAAAACCAAAAGATACAGGAAAAGGTCCCATGAAATCTATGCCCCAAACATCAAAAATTTCACAAAATAACATGGGTTGTTGAGGCATCTCATTTCTACGAGATATGTTTCCCATTCTTTGACATCGTTCGCAAGATTTACAAAACGTATATGCATCACGAAAAATTGTTGGCCAATACAAACCAGATTCTAATACTTTCCTTGCTGTACGTTGAGGTCCAAAATGTCCTCCACATGCATATGTATGACAAAATGTAAGAATGGAATGAATTTCATTTTCAGGTACACACCTTCTAATGATTTGATCACTACAAAGTTTCTATAAGTAAGGATCATCCCAAACATAGTATTTAGAATCACTTTTTAGTTTTATTATTTGTTGTTTAGATGCATGTATGGGAGTAACAGAAGCAACTAAGTAGTTTACCAAATCAGCAAACCATGGAGTGGAATCATGTATTCCCATAAGTTGTTCATCAGGAAAATCATCTTTAATGGAAATTGGGTCAAGTTCTTTTTCAATTCTGCTTAAGTGATCAGCCACCAAATTTTCTGCTCCAATTTTATCCCTAATTTCAATGTCAAATTCTTGGAGCAACAACATCCACCTGATCAATCTTGGTTTTGTATCTGGTTTCTTTAAAAGGAACTTTAATGCTGCATGATCTGAAAATACAACTACTTTTGAACCGAGCAAATAAGATCTAAATTTGTCAAGTGCAAACACAATAGCAAGTAGTTCTTTTTCTGTGGTAGTATAGTTTATTTGTGCAGTATCCAAAGTTCGTGAGGCATAGTAAATAACATGTTATACTTTACCTACTCTTTGAGCAAGAACAACTCCTAATGCATAATTTGATGCATCACACATAAGTTCAAATGGAAGTGACCAATCTGGTGCCTGAATGATAGGAGTGGTAGTTAAAGCTTTCTTTAAGCAATCAAAAGCCTCTTTACATTTGTCATTAAAGTCAAATGTTATATTTTTTTATAGTAAGTTAGACAACGGAAGGGCTATCTTACTGAAGTTTTTTATAAACCTTCTACAAAAACTTGCATGACCAAGAAAAGAACAAATATCTCGCACACAAGAGGTATAAGGTAATTGAGAAATTACAGTAATTTTTGTAGGATCTACTTCTATGCCTTTTTTAGATATCACATGGCCTAAAACTATTCCTTCTTCTACCATGAAGTGACATTTCTCATAATTAAGAACAAGGTTAGTTTCAATGCATCTATGTAATACTTTATCTAGACTATTTAAGCAAGCATCAAATGATGAACCATATACTGTGAAATCATCCATAAATACTTCCATGCAATTTTCAAGAAAATCAGCAAAGATACTAATCATGCATCGTTGAAAGGTACCAGGGGCATTGTATAAGCCAAAAAGCATCCTCCTATAAGCAAAAGTGCCAAAAGGACATGTAAATGTTGTTTTTTCTTGATCTTCTGGTGCAATATAAATTTGGAAGTAACCCGAAAATCCATCTAGAAAGCAGTAATGTGACTTACCTGCCAGTCGTTCCAACATTTGATCAATGAAAGGTAAAGGAAAGTGATCCTTTCGAGTTGCTTTGTTAAGTTTCCTGTAATCAATGCATACTCGCCAACTATTTTGGATTCTGGTAGGAATTAGTTCATCATTTTCATTTTTAACCACTGTGATTCCAGACTTCTTGGGAACCACTTGTACAGGGCTGACCCAAGTGCTATCTGATATAGGGTAAATAATGCCAACTTGTAATAATTTTGTTACCTCTTTTTTAACTACATCAAGGATTTGAGGATTAAGTCTTCTTTGTGGTTGCCTTACTGGTTTAACTTCTTCCTCTAATAGAATTCTATGCATACACATGGAAGGGCTAATACCTGGGATATCTGCCAAAGTCCAACCAATTGCTTTCTTATGCTTCTTAATAATCTGCAACAACCTTGTTTCTTGATCAACATTTAATTTGTTAGAAATAATCACTGGAAGATTCCTATCTTCCTCTAAATATGCATACTTTAAATGTTCAGGAAGAGGTTTTAACTCTAACATAGGAGGCTGCATTATTGAAGGAATCAACTTGGTTGAATTTGTCTCAGCAACTTGTACTTCAACATAATCAGATGTATTTGTAACTACTTTAATCAAATTATCACACTCTGATTCTTTTGAAACAACATCTAGAACTATATTTTCTGTTTTAAGGAAGTTTGGATCATTATTATCATTAAGTAAATATTTCTCAATTTAAGCACACACATTGCATTGATGAGAATCCATGCATGAATCACAAACAAATGAATCATAAAAATCAGACAATACAGGAAAATTAACATCATCAGACAACTTAATAATATTATCCTCAACTAAATCAGTTATTAAGTCAATTTGAAAAACAGAATGATCCTCAGTAGGATGCTTCATAGCATCTAAAATGTTGAATCTAACCACACTATCTCCAAATTCCATAGAAAGTGTTCCTGCATGCACATCTATCTTTGTTCTAGCTGTTTTTAAGAATGGTCTACCTAAAATTATTGGAGCTTTATTGGTGGAATTCTCACTTTCCATATCTAGAACATAAAAATCTGCAGGAAAAATTAAATCATTAACTTTAACAAGGACATCTTCAATAATTCCTGCAGGATGTGCAGAGCTTCGATTTGCTAATTGTATAACCACACCTGTAGTTTGCAAAGGTCCAAGGGAAAGTGAAGTAAATACAGTCATAGGCATAACATTAATAGATGCACCTAAGTCTAGCATGGCATTTTCAAATTTGTTATTGCCTATTATGCATGGAATGGTAAACGTCCCAGGGTCTTTACATTTTTCTGGTATATGTGACAAAGGTTTTTCAATTAATGCAGACACATTTCTACTTATATTAATCCTTTCATTGCCTTTTAGTCTTCTTTTATTAGTGCATAGTTCTTTAAGGAATTTGGCATATCTTGGGATTTGCTTGATGGCTTCTAATAAAGGTATATTTACCTCTACTTTTCTAAATGTTTCCAAGATCTCCTCATCCATTTTCTTATTTTGTATAGATTTTTGTCTTTGTGGAAATGGAAGAGGGATATGTTGCTTATCAGGACCAGCTGCAGAAGGAGGATTTGTAAGAGATATATCATTACTATTATTACTTGAACTATCTAAAACTTCTTCTGCATGTTTTTCTGTGACAATAGTATTTTCAGTTTGTTGTTGTTTTTCTGGTCCATGGATAGCTTTACCAGATCTTAAAGTAATTGCACTTACATTTTTAGGATTGACAATTGTCTGAGCGGGCAACTTATCTGAACCTTGAGACTGCAAATGGTTTAAAGATGTAGCCAATTGACCAATCTGATTTTCAAGAGTCTGAATTGTAGCCTCAGTTCTTTTTTGGAAGTTCAGATTATCTACTGACATTTGCTTTATCAATTCCTCCAAATTTGATTTCTCAGTGGAAGGTACAGCTATTTGTGTAGCTTGTTGTTGTACATGAGGAGGTTGATATGGTCTGCTTAATCCAGTATTTGCCTGAAAAGGTGTATGAGGTTGTTGTGAGGAATTACCCCATCTCAAATTAGGGTGATTCCTCCAACCAGGATTATATCTGTTAGAAGAAAGATCATAATTATTTTGTTGTTGTGGCGGTCTGTTATTGTATAAGTTGGCAGCACATACTTGAGGATTTTCATTTGGAATTTTAGCTTCCTGCAGTGAAGGACAACAATCGGTATAATGATCTGATGAAGTACAGATAGAACATACCTTAGCAGGGGTTACAGGTTGTTGTTTTTGAGACACAATAATATTTTTCATAAGTGTTGCTAGTTCAGCAAATTTACTTTCCCATTTTTTATCTCCATCATTAGTAGTTTCAATTTCATGGACTCCTCTAATTACTACAGAATTATTTCTAGTGGCATGTTGTTGAGCATTAGCAGCCATGTTCTCAATTAAAGTTTTTGCTGCATTTGTAGTTTTATTTTGCAAAGCACCACCACTAGCTGCATCAACCAAAGTTCTATCCATTGGATTAAGACCTTCATAGAAATATTGTATGAAAAGTTGATCCGTAATTTGGTGATGGGGACAACTAGCATACAATCTTTTAAATCTTTCCCAGTATTCATAAAGATTTTCCCGGTCATGTTGCCGGATGCCACATATTTCTTTTCTAATTGAGGAAGTTCTTGAAGCGGGGAAAAATTTTTCAAGAAACATTTTCTTTAAGTCATCCCAACTTGTAATAGAGCCAGGAGGAAGGTAAAATAACCAATCCTCAGCGATATCTGCTAGGGAGAAAGGAAAAGCTTTAAGTTTTACATGTTCAGCCATGTTATGCAAATATTCAGAAGTTGAAGGTTTAGTTTCACTATTTATGCTATTAGCTAGAATATTATTATTATTATTATTATTATTATTGTCTAATAGTTTTTTAGATGATCTAACTAATTGATGAAATGTTCTATCTATTTCAGGATCAAAAGAATATAGTGTCTCGGGATTAGATCTAGTCATGCACAATACATCTACATATATTGTAACAAAATACTATAACTATGTAATAAAAGGAAAAAGTTATCATTTTAATTATGAAATGCTTAGAACATATATTTAAAAATTTAAAGATTTTTTTTATATTTATATTTTTTTTCAATGGTTGAAAATGAGATTACTAGAAAATGAATAAGAATATAATAAAGTGGATTTTTTTTATTTTTTATATGCTCACATTCAACCAAACCTTAATATCTTCAATACACCTACAAAAAAAAATGAAAAATATATTAGATAATTGAATGTAAATAATTAGGACCAAAGGTCCCCGGCAACGGCGCCAAATTTGACACGCTGTCGTTGTCGGGTCAAATAAAAAGTTAAATTAATATAGTATAAGGTGAACAACCTTAGTCGTCTCTCGAGGACCTTAGTTCAATTAGTTACACTCAATTTAGTTATAATAAAGGGGGTTTGTGTTGAGCTTGAAAGGAAAATTAAGTGATTATATGATAGTGCAAAAAGTAAATTTATGAGTAGGAATAATCAAATTTAGAAACAACCAACCCAAGGAATTAATAAATCTTTAGTTAACTAATCATTGTTCACAAATATGATTAAATATAATTAATTTCTCAATCTTGAATCATTTGGAATCCCTAAATGATTATATTCTAGAAAATCTTCTAGAATTGAATTAATGAACTAATAAGAATAATCAATCGATATATTCTTATTAATTACTAAAATAACTTTAAGACCATAATTTGATTGAGTTAAGAAACTAAATAGAAATCTCTTATTTAGTAACTTAATCTTTGTTCTCAAATTGATTATTGATTAACCAACCAACATCAGTTTAGATTATAGATTGTTTAATTATATACCAATCGGTTATACACTTAAATAATCTACCATTATAAGTGCTTGAGAAACAAAGAAAAGTAATTATCTTTAATCAAAATATTAAGAGCAAGAACTCAAAGTTAACATAAAGAAAAATTAAATTCCTTGAGTTGATTTTAAAAGATTAAGCTTCCATGATAATTTTTAACAATGAAAGCTAATATTAAATTTACTAAAACTTTGATTATAAAAGTAAATAACAAATAATAAAATTAACTTACTTGATATTGAGGAAGGGAAATGAAAACCATAACTTGAAGGATGGAATATAGAGCAAGGAGATAAAGCAAAAGAAAGAACTAAAACTTAAGAAGCTAAAACAAAGATATAGAATTATAATGGAAACTAAAGCATGTATTTCTTATGTATTTCTTGTGTATCTTCCTTACAACTTCAAGCATCTATTTATAGGCAAGATATGATGATACTATACATTCATTTTCTGATTATTAATGCATTTTTTCAACATTGGTGGGCTTGAAATTACAAAAATTCAAAAGAAGATAATGGTAGGTGTTGAAATGCATTCTCCTCTTTATCTTCTCCACCTTGCGAGTCCAATATGACCTTCTAGATGGCCGAATTTTGACAAACCTTCAACATGAAAGTTGTAGATATCTGTCTTATTGAGAATTTGGCGCCAGAATGAGGTCATTTGGACACCTAGAGCTCTAGATATGTGTATTTTGGTGAACTATGTCAATGCTGGTGGGACATATGAGGGCTGATTGATTCAAGCTCCATTTCTTTATTTTTTCCAGATGCAAAATAACCAAATTTGATCATCATGATGTAGCCCTCTGTCTTAGCTTTCCATGGGCTCCAAGATTAGCCCATTTGGATCACAAAAGCCCAAGTTATGGCCAAAATAAGGCAAGATACTCAAGATACATACAAAAAACGAAAATTGAAACATATATACATAATACTTCAATTTAACTAAACAACATAAAACTTAATTAAAATACTATTATTAAACATAGTAATTATATAATAAACCCCAAGTGTAAAACTATAATAAGTGTATTAAAATTGATTTATCAGTACCGCTTACGGATATCGTCCTCACGTTCCCAAGTGAGTGTTTCCACGTCTCCATGCTTCCATGCTACTTTTACTAGTGGTACCATCTTATTCCGTAGTCTCTTCACAGAATATTCAACAATACGAATAGAAACGGGAAGGATGGATAAGTCATCCCGCACCTCAACATCGTCAATAGAGATCACGTGCAGAGGATCATGTATATACTTTCTTAACTGTGACACGTGGAATACATCATGTAGGTTTGCAAGTTGTGGAGGGAGTGCAATCCGATATGCGACATCTCCAATCCGCTCCAAGATCTCATAGGGTCCAATGAATTTAGGGCTTAGTTTTCTGCTCTTCAAAGCTCTTCCTATACCCTTATCACGCGAGACACGCAATAACACATGATCGCCGACTTGGAACTCAAATGGCTTTCTCCTTTTATCATAATAGCTCTTCTGCCGGTCTTGAGCGACTTTCATCTTCTCTCAGATCATCTTGATCTGTTTAGTAGTTTCCTCAACAATCTCAGGCCCTAAGGCCAAGTTCTCACTAACTTCAAACCAACATAAAGGAGTTCGACACCTCCTTCCATATAAGGCCTCGTATGGTGCCATACAAATACTAGAATGAAAACTATTGTTGTAGGTGAATTCGATCAGAGGCAAATATTTCTCCCACAAACCGCCATGCTCCAGAACACAAGCGCGTAGTAAGTCCTGAAGACTCTGAATAGTCCTCTCAGACTGCCCATCGGTCTGAGGATGATACGCCGAACTTAGCTTCAGCTTTAAACCCATCGCCTCATGTAAGCTTCCCCAGAATCGGGAAGTAAATCGGGGGTCACGATCAGAAACAATGCTTGACGGCACACCATGTAATCTCACAATCTCCTGAATGTACAACTGTGCTAAATCTTGCAAGGAGCTCTCCATACTGATTGGTAGAAAATGTGCACTCTTTGTCAAACGATCCACAATTACCCATATTCCGTCATATCTAGACCTCGTTCTTGGTAATTGTTAGTCCTCAAATTTTCAATAAAAGCTTGAATAAAAATTTCATAAAAATTATAAAAATTAGTTTAATTTGTTAGAAAATTAGGATTTAAATTCAATAAATGGATGTTGTTGGAAATAATCTGCCCTTGATCAATTTTCTCTAGTTTTGCAGTGAAAAAGTTAAGAAATCAAGAGAAAATTACACTGGAGGAGCTGACGCGTAGCCTCACCCCACGCGTAGCATCAACAGCTATTTTTGATGCTGACGCTACGCATCACAGCCACGCGTAGCGTCAGTGCTGCGTGGTCTCCACCTCCACTTTGACCAACCACTCCACTTGGACCCAATAATGGGCACTCCACTCAGCCACAAGGGCCATCCCACTCACCATGAAAGGCCAAAAATCGGTGGAGACATGTCCATATGGCCAAGCATGATCAAATTTAATAATTTGAAGTGGCCATTATCAAGTGTTTAATGGAGGCTGAGTCAGGGGTGTGACGCGTAGCGTCACAGGGACGCGTAGCGTCAGCACCCTTGCTCAGCCCTATAAATAGGGCCATCCAACACCATTCAAATCATCCTATCCCATTCCATAGCATTTCTTTTCTCTCTTGTGCTCGACTTTGAGTACTTCTTTTGTGATTTTTAGTTCTAGAATAGTTTTCTAGATACTTGAGTGTGTTTCGGTGTATTGTGATCATTGTATCGTGAAGTTCCCATCGTCTTCGTAATGTCAAAATCTGTAAGTGTTGTTTCTACTTTCACCATGTGTAACTAATTTGTTTATGTTGGAATTGGTGAACTAATCTATTGAGTATAATATTGTGAATTCGACCTCTGCATGTTTATGATTCAAGTCCATGTTAGTATTTTAACCTTTTATTAATATGAACGTCAAACGGGAGAATGATTTTCATGTGTATTGAAACTTGTTTTATTAGTATGAATGTCAAATGGGAGAATGATTGTTCATGCCGTATTGAAACTTGTTTTGACGAAAGTAAAAAGTTGGAATACCCTTGGTATCTCAATTCTATAGGGGTTGTTAACCATTGTTGCCATAAGGCCAGGTCTTAATGCAAGTTTTTACTGAGAAAGCTCACAAGGGATCGGACTTTACGGTGAATTCTTAGAATTTATATCACGAGGGATCGGTTATAATGATTTTAAGCTGCAATGACATGAAACTTGATGATTAAATATGCATGTCTTGAGTTCCTCATTGTTATTCTAGGTTAGGGATCCAATTTCCAACATAATTTGTTTATCTGTGTTTATCTCAAGTATCTTACCTATTCTAGATTGCAACTCATTTTTTTAGATAGATTTTATTTTCTTTTATCTTATGAACCACTCAATCATGCTATCCTGTGAATATTGTATAAATTGTATATAAATTATTCTTTTGTTTATAACTTCCTTCCCATTTACCATAGTAAATAGAAAATTACTGTTATTATTGGACTTTCAATCCTAGTGGAACGATATCTAAATTTTGAAAACTACAAACGATTGGTGCGCTTGCCAATTAACAAACCCGGTGGTGGAAAAGAACTGTTGAGATGCTATCGCCGGGTTAACAAGTTTTCTGGCGCTGTCGCCGGGGATTGAATTGTTTCAGTAAAATAGTAAAATTTTAATTACCGTGGTAAATATATTTTTTTTACCTTAGTTAATTTTTTTTATTATTTATTTCTTATCATTATTACACTAACTTTCTTTGTCTAGTTTATGTATGCAAACTCGATCTACCGCAGGTAAAATTTATTTTGATCCTGAGATAGAAAAGTTTATAAAGAAAATCAAGTCTTTGAAATCTAAAACACAAACTAATTCTTCTTCTACTTCGAAAATTTTTGAAAATTCAAATATGGCTGCTGAAAGGAGAACATTGGGACAGTTTGCTGCTATTAATGGTCCACCCCGAGTTTCGGGAATGTTTCAAGGACCAGTTTTACCAGTGGAAATTAAACCTGCCACTTTAAACATTATTCAAAACAACCAATTTGCTGGTTTAAATCATGAAGAACCATATGAACATTTAACTGTTTTTTATGAGTTATGCAGCACAATTGGTTTTGAACCCAATCAAGAAGAGTCTGTTTACATGAGACATTTTCCTTTTTCATTGATTGGTAAAGCAAAAGAATGGTTTAAATCTTGTCCACCGGGTAGTTTTGCAAACTGGTCCGATGTTGAAAGAAAATTTTTGGAAAGATTTTATTCTCCTTTAAAATATTTTGAAGCAATGACAACCATACATTCTTTTTCTCAAAATAATGATGAATCACTAGGAGAGACATGGGAACGATTCAAGGCACTTTTGAGAAAGTGTCCAAACCACAACCTGAATGATGCCGAAAAGGTAAGAATCGTTTACCATGGTCTATTGCCTCAGTTCAAGATGATGTTAGATGCTTGTGCAGGTGGTTCTTTAATGAACAAGACTGTGGAGGAAGCCATAGAAATATTGGAATCAATGACTATCAGTGACCGTCAAGCTAAACCAGAAAGAGGTAATAGACAAGGTATACTTGAACAAGGAGTAAATGATACAATGTTAATTCAACAAAAATTGTTGATGCAACAAGTTGAGGCAATGAGTAAACAACTTGGAAAACTTCAAGTTACCCATGTACCACAACAACTCCCTGCTCAATTACAACAATGTGACTATTGTATGGGCGAACAACCATGTGGTTACTGTGTTCTTGACAAAAATGAACAAGAACAAGCTAATTCCTTGATTCATCAAAGGTTACCTACAGGTAATTCTCTAAATCCTCTTGTAAATTCTTTTTCTAACAATTACCTGCAGGGAAGGCAAAACCAAAACTATGGTTGGAAACAAAATGCTAGACCCTTCAACAATCAAGGAGATTATAATGCTAGATTGACAAAAGCTGAAGAAAGTATTCAACAATTGATGCAATACATGAAGACAATTAATGTTGCACGTAAAGCATCAGATCAACAGTTAAGTCAGCTAGTAAAAGAAGTAGCCGACATCAAAGAATTCAAAGCGAAAGAACAATGTAAGGCTATTTTTACAAGAAGTGGTAAAACTGTAGGTATAAATCATGAAAAAGAAAAAGAAGAAGAGAATGAAAAAGAAAAAGGAAAAGAAGAAGAAAAAGAAAGTGAAGAAAAGAAAGAAAAAAATCAAAAAAATCAAAAAAATCAGTATCCTGGACAAACACCTCCTGTCTAGGATTTACCTTATCCTCATCCACCATCAAGAAAAGATAAAGAGAAGGAATACAAGAGATTCCTTGAAATCTTTAAGCAGTTACACATAAACATCCCTTTTTCTGAGGCATTAGAACAGATGCCTACATATACTAAGTTTATGAAAGAACTGCTTACAAAGAAAAGGAAGTATGACGAAGAGATCGTAGAACTTGAAGCAAGTTGCAGTGCTATTTTACAATACAAGATGCCAGAAAAATCCAAAGATCCTGGTAAATTCACTATTCCTGTCTCTATTGGTGGAGTAAATATCGGTAAGGCTTTATTAGATTTAGGGGCTAGCATCAATCTAATGCCCCTAAGTATGATGAAGCGTATTGGTGATCTTGATCCACAGCAGACAAGGATGACTCTACAATTAGCTGATAAATCCATCAAGAGACCTTATGGGATTGTAGAAGATGTGCTTGTAAAGGTTTACAAATTCTACTTTCCTGTGGATTTTGTGATCTTAGACATGGAAGAAGATGCTGATGTTCCTCTAATTCTTGGAAGACCATTCATGAAAACTGCTCGAATACTGATCGATGTGGACAATGGGAAGCTAGCAGTAAGAGTGCATGATGAGGAAGTAAATTTTGATGTCTTCAAGGCAATGAAACATCCTAATTCAAAGCAAGATTGTTTCAAAGTGGACATCCTTGATGAAACTTATCTTTCCTTATCAAAAGGTATGGTTATTTCTGACCCATTAAATAAGTTATTGACTAACTCTGTTGAATTTTTGAATGAAGAAGAGGAAAAACAGATTGAAAGATATCTTGAAGAATTTGATCAAGGGAAAGAAATTTCCTTTGAATCAAGAAAGATTGAAGAAATTCAAGAATCACCTGCTGAAGAAATCCAGAAACCTGAATTAAAAGTGTTACCTTCCAATCTAAAATACATCTTTTTGAAAGAAGGTAATTTAAAATCAGTTATCATTAGTAATCTATTGAGTGAAACAGAGGAAGAAAAACTGGTGGAAGTATTAAAGAGGAATCAAAAAGCAATTGGGTGGACACTTGAAGATTTGAAAGGTATAAGTCCATCATACTGCATGCACAAAATCTTGTTGGAAGATAATTTCAAACCTATTGCTCAACCTCAAAGACGCCTCAATCCAACTTTGAAAGAAGTAACCAAAAAGGAGGTTCTGAAATTGCTGAAAGCAGGTATTATCTATCCTATTTCTGATAGTACATGGGTAAGTCCTGTTCAAGTTGTTCCAAAAAAAGGTGGTATGACAGTAATTGTTAATGAAAAAATGAACTAATTCCTACAAGAACTGTCACCAGTTGGAGAATGTGCATTGATTATAGAAAATTAAATCAAGCCACAAGAAAAGATGATTTTCCATTACCTTTTATGGATCAAATGCTTGAAAGATTATCTGGACAAGAATATTACTGCTTTCTCGATGGTTATTCTGGATATAATCAAATTGTTGTTGACCCTCTTGATCAGGAGAAAACTGCCTTTACATGTCCTTTTGGCATATTTGCTTACAGAAAGATGCCATTTGGATTATGTAACGCACCTGCTACTTTTCAAAGATGTATGTTTGCTATTTTTGCAGATTTAATTGAAAAGAGCATTGAAATTTTCATGGATGACTTCTCAGTTTTTGGGAATTCATTTGAAATATGTCTATCCAACCTAGACACCGTACTGAAGCGGTGTATTGAGACAAATTTGGTGCTTAATTGGGAGAAATGTCACTTCATGGTGAAAGAAGGAATTGTACTTGGTCATAAAATTTCTTCTAGAGGCATTGAAGTTGACCAAGCTAAAATAGAGGTAATTTCTAAACTCCCACCTCCTGTAAATGTAAAAGGTATTAGAAGCTTTTTAGGACATACTGGATTTTATAGAAGGTTTATTCAAGATTTTTCAAAAATTGCAAAACCCTTGTCAAACCTTCTAAATAAAGATGTTGAATTCAAATTTGATGAAGCATGTCTTAAAGCTTTTAATTCCTTGAAAGAAAAATTGGTTACTGCTCCTGTAATTGTTGCTCCTAATTGGAATCTACCCTTTGAACTTATGTGCGATGCAAGTGATTATGATGTTGGAGCAGTTTTAGGTCAAAGATATGAGAAAATTTTTAAAGTCATACATTATGCTAGTAAAGTCTTGAATGAAAATCAAATAAATTATGCAACTACTGAAAAAGAATTACTAGCTATAGTGTATACTTTAGAAAAATTTTGATCTTACTTGATTGGCTCAAAAATAATCATTTTTACTGATCATGCTGCAATCAAGTATCTTTTAACTAAACCTGATTCAAAACCTCGGTTAATCAGATGGATTTTGCTCCTTCAAGAATATGATCTTGAAATCAAAGATAAAAAGGGTAGTGAAAATATGGTAGCTGACCATCTTTCTAGATTAATGAATAATGAGGTTACTGTCAAAGAAAAAGAAATTTTGGAAGAATTTCCAGATGAAAAACTTTTCAAAATAACACAACGGCCATGGTTTGCTGACATGGCCAATTTCAAAGCAGCAGGAGTTCTTCCAAATGATTTGACTTGGCAACAAAGAAAAATTTTTTTTAGAGATGCAAGATATTTTGTTTGGGATGACCCTTATTTATTCAAAATTGGAGCGGATAATTTGTTACGACGTTGTGTGCCTGACTGGGAAGTAAGAGATATGTTGTGGCATTGTCATAAATCACCATACAGAGGACACTTTAATGATGAAAGAACATCTGCAAAAGTTCTCCAATCAGGTTTATACTGGCCCTCTCTTTTTAAAGATGCTCACTTGTTTGTTCAATCTTGTGATAACTGCCAAAGAACAGGTAATGTTGGAAGAAGGCAAGAAATGCCTCTCACAAATATACAAGAAGTTGAGGTATTTGATTGTTGGGGAATTGACTTCATGGGACCTTTTCCTAACTCATACTCAAATCAATACATTCTTTTGGCAGTAGATTATGTTTCAAAGTGGGTGGAAGCAATTTCTACCCCTAATGCTGACACTAAAACTGTTGTGAATTTCTTGAAGAAAAATATTTTTTGTAGATTTGGGACACCAAGAACTTTAATCAGTGATGGTGGTTCACACTTTTGTAATAAAATTCTTCAGAAAGTATTACAACATTATGGAGTAAAGCATAAGGTAGCCACAGCATATCATCCACAAACCAATGGGCAAGCAGAGATTTCAAATCGTGAAGTGAAAAGGATTCTGGAAAAAACTGTGTCATCTTCTAGAAAGGATTGGTCACAAAAACTTGATGATGCACTCTGGGCATACAGAACTGCATTTAAAACACCAATTGGTCTTTCGCCTTTCCAGATGGTTTATGGAAAATCATGTCACCTTCCAGTTGAAATGGAACATAAAGCATATTGGGCTTTAAAATTCCTCAATTTTGATCAAAATGTAGCAGCAGACAAACGAAAGTTACAGCTACTTGAGTTAGAGGAAATGAGGAACAATGCCTATGAATCATCTAGATGCTACAAAAGTAAGGTGAAGGCTTACCATGATAAAAAGTTAAAGAAAAGACACTTCACACCAGGTCAGCAAGTTTTATTGTTCAACTCAAGATTAAAATTGTTTCCTGGAAAATTGAAATCAAAATGGTCAGGCCCGTTCTTGATTAAAGAAGTCAAACCATACGGAGCAGTGGAAATTGAAGATCCAACTTCCAAAAGAAGTTGGATGGTAAATGGGCAAAGGTTGAAACTATATTTGGGTGGTGAAATTAACAAAATTACCACCAGTTATCTTTTAACTGACCCTTGAAATGCAGGAATGTCAGGCTGGAGACATTAAACCTAGCGCTCAATGGGAGGCAACCTATTCTTTTTTTTTGATTTTTTTAAACATAAAAAAAAAGTTAAAAAACCAAAAAACAAAAATTTTAAACTTGTTTAAAAGAAAAGGGGTTTTAAACTGAAAAGAAAAGGTTTTGAAAATCAAAAATCTTTGGAAAAATAAAAAACAGAAGCCCACGCGTAGCGCCACTTTGACGCGTAGCTTGGACTCTGAATTTTGGGTCTGACGCGTAGCGTCCCATCCACGCGTAGCGTCAGAGCCCACGTTCAGTTTTTAAAACTGAACCAGAGAGGCCCATCTTAGGGTTTAAAGCCTAAGATCTCCTCTCTGCCTCACTTTAGTTTTCAAAACCCTAAATTTCGAAACCTCTTTCTCTCTTCCAAGCTCTCTCAATCCTATTGCTCAAGGAACCACAAGTAAGTGTTCTAATCTGTTCTCTTTAGTTTTGTTTTTAATTTTCGATTTTTAGAAATAAATGTGGTTAGGATTAGGATTAGAAGACCATTGGGATTGATTGCTGTTAGGAGTTAGGAATTGAATGGATATAATGTGGTTTGGAAAGGGGTTGCTGCTGTGCAACCCCTGTTTTTTTTTCTCTGTTTTGCGCAGCTCACGCGTAGCGTCCCACTGACGTGTAGCGTGAGGATGAACTGTGAGCCCACGCGTAGCGTCCCACAGACGCGTAGCGTGGGCAGAACAGGCTAATGCGTAGCGTCACGCCACGTGTAGCATCAGCCTCTGTTTTTAATTTTTTTTAATTTTTGCTGTGTGTTTGTTGTTATTGTTTTCTTTTTTATTAATAAATTTTCATATTTAGTATTTGTTATACTTTCTTGCATAAGAATAAATTTGTATGAAATTTTGAATAAATTGTATTATTTGAAAATATGTGTGTTACTTTCTTTATAATTCATAAAAATACAAAAATATGTTTGGTGTATTTGAATTTCAATTTTAAAAAAATAAAAATATTTTTGATTTAAATGTTATGGATTGATTGTTAATGTGTGATTTATTGTTTAATGTGTGTTTAATTTTAAATTTTTACTTTTTACAGATGGCACCTAGGAAATCCATTCCCACTGCTGGTCCCTCTAAAAGACAGAGGAAGACCACTGATACCAACACCACCTCTGAGGATCCTGATCTTCAGGGACAGGAGGTGTTAGGACCGAGGGATCCCACCAGATTTCACACTGATGTGAAATGGGCACGGTTTCATCAAATCAAGGGTCAGAGACTTATCTGGGAGAGGGTCCTTGATTTGAGTGCAGGAGACTATCCTGAGCTTCAGGATAGAGTGCAGCAGAGGAGATGGGGACCTCTATTCTCTCTACCTACTGAGGGGGACCCCATCTTAGTGATGGAATTTTATGCAAATGCCTTCAGGACTCGCCAGGACGCACCGAACATTGGGCAGCAGCGGACGAGTTGGGTGAGGGGTCGGCATATCTCATATGACCGGGACACCATCAGCACCCTATTGGGTAACCCTTGGGAGCCTACTCCCGAGGATGACACTTGTTTCTGGAAAGAAAACAGAAACAAGATTGCTACTGAGGGAGAGTTAGGATACTCCCTCGAGGAGGTTGCTCATTTCTTGAGCAAGGATGGAATCTTTTTCAACCTGAGTAGGGTTGGAAGGAGTCCATCTAACCTCCTAAAGACCCAGCTGACCCCCATAGCTCAGGCGTGGTCCCACCTCATGCTTCATAATATCACTCCTGTCACCCACCTTTCTTCCATTCCAGTTGATCGTTGTTGCCTTCTCTATTCTATCCTCCAGGGCCACACCATTGATATTGCTGAGCTTATATCCGAGCAGATTCACTTTTATGCCCTTGGGTATAAAGTGAATCGCCCCATTCCCTTTCCTCTCATCATATCTGCCTTACTGAGGAGGCAGGGAGTCATTGTACCTTCACCAGAGTTCACTAGTTCTTCAGGGAGAGTCCCTAAAGTTCTAGTGAACAGAGATTATTTTATGCAGCAGTGCGAGCTTCCACCACTAGAGCAGGAGGCTCAGCCCCGACCTAGGAGGAGGAGACCACCAGTGCAGCCTCCATCTACTGATGCTGTCACATAGGGCTTTGCCCGGATATCACTTGAGCATCAACATATGATGCAGATGATGGCTGCCACTCATAGAGCTTATATTCATCTTCACGATGAATTTTACCAGTACAGGTTACAGGGAGAGGGAGCACCTTATGTTACCCCGGCCGAGTTTGCAGCACATGTAGCTTGGCCCGGAGATTTGCCTACCTACCCTGAGACTGGTGGATCTTCTGGCGCACAGGTTGACTCTGATGGCGATGGTGATGATGAGGAGGAGGAGCAGAATGATGATCAGATGGAAGATTGATGATGTCATCTTCTTATTTACTTTGAGTACAGTTGATTCTGGTTTATATTTACATTTACATTGACACTTTATATTATGGTATTTCATTATTGTGTGGTGTGTTTTTACGTAGTTATTCGTTTTTGCTTATTTTTCGAAAAAATAATCCAAAAATAAAATTTTTATCTTTCAATCAAATTTTTGTTAGTTAATTTATACACTTAGAGTTTTTACACAATAAAACTTAAATTTGTAAAATCAATTATCGATTTTTTTTATATAACTTAGGAATTTTGATAAATTTAATTACAATAAGTTTATTAACCATCAAGCAAATTTCAATAACCCGGTGAGCAGAGAGATATTTTTTTAAACACTTGAGGGTTTAATCGACATATTTTCAATTCGAATTGATTTTGCTTTAATCTCTGATTTGTGTTGTTGTACAGAGAATTCGAGAAAATGATCAAGGCACATTTATTGGTGAAACGAAACCTTGGGCCAAACAGCTTACCTTGGTAAAAAGTCTTTTATCCTTTGCAAAGCCAATTTGAGCCTAAAATAAAATTCTTTGGTACCCTTAAAACCTAAATTTGTTTTAACCATTCCCTATACTTGATTGATTAAAAGAGCAGTTAAAATAAATGAAAAATATTTTGAGTGTTCTCACAAAAATGGGGAGTGAAAATAAGCAACTTGATTCTTTTCAAAAGGAAAGTATGAAAAAGAAAAAAATCAAAAATAGTGAAAAGAATCAAGTTGGGGGTATTTATTTTTCATCAATAAAAGAAAATGAGAAGTTTGGGTCAAGAAAAAGCCTAAGAATTATAAAATGCTCTTTTATGATTTCAGGTTTTTAAATTCCAAGAAAAACCATTACTTCTTGAAAACCAAGCCTCATTACAACCCGTGAAAAGACCTTGTGATTTTCGAATTAACTCGGTATAAATAACCATTGATTAGATGACAAACAAAGTTAAATTCGTTTGATTTTATGATTGATTGAGTAAAATAGGTTACCAATTGCATAGAGATAAACACTTGTGAGGTAAGCCTGAAATTCTGCTTGATTGTTAATAGAATATTGTAAACAATTTTATCATTAGACCTTTGTTATATTTGATATCAATTTTTGATTATTACAAATTAGTTAAATTGTGTAATTATTTTTTGTGGTAAATTTTCGGACTAACTTAAAAATTTGATTCCAAATTTTTATTTTTTTCTTATTTTTCTCTTGCTCGAGGACGAGCAATGTCTCAAGTTGGGGGTATTTGTTAGTCCTCAAATTTTCAATAAAAGCTTGAATAAAAATTTCATAAAAATTATAAAAATTAGTTTAATTTGTTAGAAAATTAGGATTTAAATTCAATAAATGGATGTTGTTGGAAATAATCTGCCCTTGATCAATTTTCTCTAGTTTTACAGTGAAAAAGTTAAGAAATCAAGAGAAAATTACACTGGAGGAGCTGACGCGTAGCCTCACCCCACGCGTAGCATCAACAGCTATTTTTGATGCTGACGCTACGCATCACATCCACGCGTAGCGTCAGTGCTGCGTGGTCTCCACCTCCACTTTGACCAACCACTCCACTTGGACCCAATAATGGGCACTCCACTCAGCCACAAGGGCCATCCCACTCACCATGAAAGGCCAAAAATCGGTGGAGACATGTCCATATGGCCAAGCATGATCAAATTTAATAATTTGAAGTGGCCATTATCAAGTGTTTAATGGAGGCTGAGTCAGGGGTGTGACGCGTAGTGTCAGCACCCTTGCTCAGCCCTATAAATAGGGCCATCCAACACCATTCAAATCATCCCATCCCATTCCATAGCATTTCTTTTCTCTCTTGTGCTCGACTTTGAGTACTTCTTTTGTGAGTTGTAGTTCTAGAATAGTTTTCTAGATACTTGAGTGTGTTTCGGTGTATTGTGATCATTGTATCGTGAAGTTCCCATCGTCTTCGTAATGTCAAAATCTGTAAGTGTTGTTTCTACTTTCACCATGTGTAACTAATTTGTTTATGTTGGAATTGGTGAACTAATCTATTGAGTATACTGTTGTGAATTCGACCTCTGCATGTTTATGATTCAAGTCCATGTTAGTATTTTAACCTTTTATTAATATGAACGTCAAACGGGAGAATGATTTTCATGTGTATTGAAACTTGTTTTATTAGTATGAATGTCAAACGGGAGAATGATTGTTCATGCCGTATTGAAACTTGTTTTGACGAAAGTAAAAAGTTGGAATACCCTTGGTATCTCAATTCTATAGGGGTTGTTAACCATTGTTGCCATAAGGCCAGGTCTTAATGCAAGTTTTTACTGAGAAAGCTCACGAGGGATCGGACTTTACGGTGAATTCTTAGAATTTATATCACGAGGGATCGGTTATAATGATTTTAAGCTGCAATGACATGAAACTTGATGATTAAATATGCATGTCTTGAGTTCCTCATTGTTATTCTAGATTAGGGATCCAATTTCCAACATAATTTGTTTATCTCAAGTATCTTACCTATTCTAGATTGCAACTCGTTTTTTTAGATAGATTTTATTTTCTTTTATCTTATGAACCACTCAATCATGCTATCCTGTGAATATTGTATAAATTGTATATAAATTATTCTTTTGTTTATAACTTCCTTCCCATTTACCATAGTAAATAGAAAATTACTGTTATTATTGGACTTTCAATCCCAGTGGAACGATATCTAAATTTTGAAAACTACAAACAATTGGTGCGCTTGCCAATTAACAAACCCGGTGGTGGAAAAGAACTGTTGAGATGCTATCGCCGGGTTAACAGTAATCCGGACACAAAATCCATGGCAATCGCGTCCCACTTCCAAACAGGGATATCAAGTGGCCTCAAAGTACCTGAAGGTCTTTGGTGTTCCACCTTCGCCTTCTGACAAGTAAGGCAAGAAGCTACAAAGTTAGCAACATCACGTTTCATTCCGGGCCACCAAAAGTTCTTCTTTATATCATGATACATCTTGGTTGCACCAGGGTGGATGCTAAAAATGCTTTTATGTGCTTCCTCTAGCACAGTGCGTCTCCAATCACCGAATAAAGGTACATACACACGACCTTTTACTCGCCATATACCATCAACGCCTTCCACAAGAAATAAATTTTTTCCATTATCTTGAGATCTTCGCATCTCTTGCAAATAATCATCATCTTTTTGTTTCTCTTTCACAAGCTCCAAAAACTCATTACATATCTTCAAGGTAGCAAAACATAACTTCTTGGAGGATTGAACTTCGGTTCCAACATTCAAATTCCGAAATTCCTCAATCAATTCGAATTCTTTGACCATCATGGCCGACACATGTAAGAATTTTCGACTAAGAGCATCAGCAACCACATTGGCTTTTCCCGGATGGTACATCAATTTAAAATCATAATCCTTCAAGAACTCCATCCATCTCCTCTGACGCATATTCAATTCCTTTTGGTCAAAAAGGTATTTCAAACTTTTATGGTCACTGAAAACCACAAATCTCGAACCATACAAGTAATGACGCCAAATCTTCAAGGCAAACACAACTACAGCCAACTCCAAATCATGAGTTGGGTAATTAACCTCATGAGGTCGCAACTGGCGTGAAGCATAAGCTATTACACGTTCTTTCTGCATTAATACACATCCAAGTCCATGCTTGGAAGCATCATAATACACCACAAACTCTTCTTGTAAATCAGGCAACGCCAAGATAGGAGCAGAAGTCAGTCTCATCTTTAATTCTTCAAAGCATTTCTCACATTCAGCCGTCCATACAAAAGATTGGTTTTTCCTTGTTAAATTTGTCAAAGGTCTCGCAAGACGAGAGAAACCTTCAATGAACCTTCGATAATAACCCGCAAGTCCAAGGAAACTTCGGATTTCAGTAACCGTCGTAGGTCTAGACCATGCCATAACGGCTTTGACCTTAGAAGGATCCACCGAAATACCATCCTCGGATATCACATGTCCAAGGAACTGGACACTCGTCATCCAGAATTCACATTTAGAGATCTTGGCATACAATTGGTTCTCTCTAAGTATGTTCAGTACCACTCTCAAGTGTTCTTCATGTTCCTCCCGGCTCTTGGAATATACTAGAATATCATCGATGAACACGACAACAAAACGATCCAGGTATTCGTGAAAGATGTGGTTCATGTAACTCATGAACACCGCTGGAGCATTAGTAACTCCAAATGGCATCACGACATACTCGTAGTGGCCATATCGCGTTCTAAACGCAGTCTTTGGAATATCTTCGGCTCTCACCCGAATTTGATGATAACCAGAACGTAAATCAATTTTTGAAAATACCACCGCACCTCTCAATTGATCCAACAGATCATCAATGCGAGGTAAAGGATATCTATTCTTTATCGTTAACTTATTCAATTAGCGGTAGTCTACACACAATCGCATAGTTCCATCCTTTTTCTTAACTAACAAAACAGGAGCTCCCCAAAGTGACACACTGGGTCGAACAAATTCCTTCCCAAGTAGCTCCTCAACTTGCTTCTTTAATTCAATCAATTCTATAGGAGACATCCTATAAGGAGCAATAGACACTGGTTCGGCACCAGGTACAAGGTCAATAGCAAACTCAACCTCCCGTGGAGGTGGTAAGCCAGGTATCTCATCAGGAAACACGTCCAGAAATTCAGATACCACTGGGATATTAATCGGACCGGGACCACTCGTCCCATCGGTAAGAGACAGCAATACGCAAAGTTGAGTTATACCTTGTACATCAAACTATCCCCTATCAGAAGAAGGGAAAATAACAGTCCGTTGTTGACAATCAACCATGACTTTGTTGGCAGAGAGCCAATCCATACCAAGTATGATCTCCAGTCCCTTCATAGGCAAGCAAATAAAAGATGCAACAAACCTTCTCCCATCTAGGAGCATATCAACATTATCACACCGATTAACCGATCTAAGACAAGTACCGGTTGGGATGGTGACCATCAGAGCATTTTTCATTAAACATACCGGCAATCTCAATCGCCGAACACAATCCTCGAATATAAAAGAGTGGGTCGCACCCGAATCATAAATGACATGAACTGAATGTCCAAGAATTTCACACTTACTTTCAATCAGATTTTCTGCTTGTGCTGCTTCCTCATCGGTTACCGCAAAAACTCTCCCGGCATTGGGTTGAAGGTTTCCACCATCCCTATTTCCATCATTAGCACCATTACCATTTCCTCGATCATTGCCACGCCCTCCATCATTATAGCCACCTCGACCACTATTCTGGCCTCGATTATTTCCATTACCACGGCCTCGACCTCCATTGTGGCCTCCGCGGTTTACAAGAGTGGGTGCATTAGCACGATTAGGAGCATTAACTTGCATATGAGCCCGCCTAGTAAGCAAAGGACAGGCAGGGCGGGTATGTCCCACTTGGTCACAATTAAAACACACCACGTCATCCCGTTGTGCACAATCTCGAACATAATGAGGTCCTCCACATCTGTAGCATCTCGGCCCATTGGCATTTGCATTGCCCCGGCCAAAAGTGTTACCACGTCCACCGCCTCTAGCTTGGACATTAGAATGGGCACCCCTTTGAAAGCGTCCTCCTCTAAAATTTCCTTGCCTCTTGAAACTAGAAGTTTGACCCTTCAGCTTAGAGTCAAATTTAGAATATTGAGAGGGAGCATGTTCTTCATAGATGCGGCACTTATTCACAAGCACCGTGAAACTTCGGATCTCTTGGTGATATATAGCCCTTTGAATATCGGGGCGTAAACCATTTTCAAACTTTACACATTTTGACACTTCAGTTCCCTCTTGTTGAAAAGGAGGGTAGAATTCACAAAGTTCTTCAAACTTGGAAGCATACTCTTCCACCTTCATCGTGCCTTGCTTGAGTTCCATGAACTCGAGTTCTTTCTTGCTCTTATAACTCTCGGGCACATATTTCCTCATAAGTTCACGCTTAAAGTTTTCCCAAGTTAAGGGAATTGCAGCAGCATTCATTCTATTCTTGGCGAGTCTCCACCAAGTCTCTGCTTCATCTCTCAGCATAAAAATAGCATACTCCACTTTCTGGAGCTTATTGTATTCAAAACTGTCAAAGATCCTCTCAACATTCCGGATCCAACCATAGGCTTGCTCAGGCCTAAATCCCCCATGAAATTCAGTGGGTTTCCGCTTTAGAAACATATCAAGGCCCTGAGTACCTTGAACAACAGGGGCAGGTGGTCTTTCCGCCTCTTGTCTTTCGCGGTTTTGCGATTCAAGGAGATCCACACAAGGCTCTAGCTATAGCGTCATCATTATCTCGACGACGACGGGCCATCATAATATCTAAAACCACAACATAAAATTCAACTAACATCAGTAAACTCGTTCATAACTTTTCTCTATAATCTCACACTATAGTACTTCCTCATAAAAATTAAATTATGGCCCTCCCCCCATGGAGTCCAATATCAACCAATCCATATTAAAGCCCATATGGCTACATCATCATATCATAACATAGTATGCATTCATAATATATAGGATTCATCATTGAGGGAGGATAGTGTGAAGAAGCTTGGCCGGACTTATAACAATCACATTCAATCCATAATCAATTCATAGACCAATCAAATAACTATAACAGTCATTCATCAATCATATATCATGTTCTGGTAATAGCAACAGCTAATAGCAGAAATACAGAGAAAATAATGCTCTGATACCAGGTTGAGACGCCCTAAAAATAGGGGTAAATTTTTCGCGATTTAAAACAATTAAAGGATGGAAGAGATCGCGAGATGAAAACTTTGGCAAGTAATCCCCGGACCTAATTTAATAACCTATCTCATATGTGAAGATATGAGAAGGTGAACAATTAAGTCAAAGAGTGAACCTTGGATGATTTATCTCATGATCATCAACAAGGAGTAGCGGAAGTGTACAATTATATTAAGGAAATGAAGGGAAGTGGTAGAAGGTCAAAGGATGGTCTATCGATTTGATAAAATGTATTAATTATGCGTGTGGGGTGTTGTACGATCATATTATAGTCAAACAATACCAATGATACCCCAAGATAGAGGAAAAATATGAAAAACAGGGTCATGAATCGATTCAAACACCCTATGAATCGATTCAAATGATTATGGAGTGCAAAACAGTGAAAACAGGACCCCTTGAATCGATTCAAGCTCGTATGAATCGATTCAGATGCTTCTGGAACTCAAAATTATGCAAACAGAGGTCCTTGAATCGATTCAAGATTGTATGAATCGATTCAGGCCTTCCTGGAACCAAAAACAGTGAAAACAACAGCTCTTGAATCGATTCAGAGATCCTCGAATCGATTCGAGACAGCACAGTTGCTGTTTTTATGTAGAAAAAGCCTTATTTTTGGACTTCTAACCCCCTAACTTTTTCATATCAACTCCAAACACTACCAAATTTTGACACCAACTAAAATACATCAATTGTGACGTGTGGCCACTGGCCTCACCCAAAAATTCTCAAAAATGAGGAACTTATGCAAATAAATGCGTTTAGTCCATTCCTGAGCCTTTTTTAGTAACTTAGGGGTCTATTCTCAACGGAATTGACCCGTTCCAGTTTCTACAAGTCACAAATCATGTATTTAAGCTATTGAAACCACCACACACTACCCAAAACTCATAAAACTCATTTTGACCCTACTAGTTCCTTACTTATGCATAACAATCATGAATATCATCAATTATACAGCACATAAAGTCATCATTCACAATTCTCATCATTTGATCATCAAGTGAGCAAAATTCAAGAACTCACACATTAGCGTCTTACATCACCAGGGTCATAATTTAAAATTGGTCTTATATGTGGGTTCCAATTTTCACACATGACCTACATAATCATTATACATCATTCATACCAATTCATGGCCATACAAAATATGCAGAATACTATATACATTACAAACATTCTACACAAACCATAAAATCAAAATGTTGTTGGCCAAGGCATTCTTTACCAAAAAGAGGCTTCCTTCACACTTCTCCTCCGCAAACAGCTCCAAAGTGAAACCTACAACACAGGAGCTAAAAAGATATACCACAAGGAGAGTGAGTATACTTTCTCAATGACGAAAATCTAACATTTATGATAATATATATATAAATGCAATATAAACATCATCTATAAAAACTTTAATCCACACTAAATAGTCAAATATCAATTTACTAAACATAGTCATATATGTATCCCTTTTTAATTTACAAGAAGCAAATCGTCCACTAACCCATTAACAGTTGGGTTCAAAAGTAAGTTCCATTTAGCCTTCACACAATTCACTCATCATGATATCATTTTTATGCCATGTTCATATAACTCACACACATGCTAATGTTTCAAAATACATAAGTACAAATCTGGCTATTATTTCAACATAGATCTCATTCACTTAGATTAACATCATCACTCCGGGATACACCCTTCGTGGCACCCCGCAAGGTGATATATTCATCAATCATATCATTATCATCACTCCGGGACTTATACCCTTCGTGGCACCTCACAAGGTGTTATATTCATCAATCATATTATTATCATCACTCCGGGACTTATACCCTTCGTGGCACCTCACAAGGTGTTATAATCATCAATCATACCATTATCATCACTCCGGGACTTATACCCTTCGTGGCACCTCACAAGGTGTTATATTCATCAATCATATTATTATCATCACTCTGGGACTTATACCCTTTGTGGCACCTCACAAGGTGTTATAATCATCAATCATACTATTATCATCACTCCGGGACTTATACCCTTCGTGGCACCTCACAAGGTGTTATATTCATCAATCATATTATTATCATCACTCCGGGACTTATACCCTTTGTGGCACCTCACAAGGTGTTATATTTACTAATCAAACCATCTTCCTCACTCAGGGTCATACTCGTCGTGGTACCCCGCAAGGTGATATATTTATCAATTAAACCATCATCATCACTCCGGGTCATACCCGTCGTGGCACCCCGCAAGGTGATATATTTATCAATTAAACCATCATCATCACTTCGGGTCATACCCGTCGTGGCACCCCGCAAGGTGATATATTTATCAATTAAACCATCATCATCACTTTGGGTCATACCCGTCGTGGCACCCCGCAAGGTGATATATTTATCAATTAAACCATCATCATCACTTCGGGTCATACCTGTCGTGGCACCCTGCAAGGTGATGTATTTATCAATTAAACCATCATCATCACTTCGGGTCATACCCGTCGTGGCACCCTGCAAGGTGATATATTTATCAATATCATAACATAATCGTCACATGATATACCATTCATAGCCTAAAAATGTCTCAATCCACAATCAATCATTTTAGGCACCAAATTCAATTTCTTATCACAATCTTATGATATTACTTTCATTCAAGTAAAACATGCCATATTACATCACCATATATATTATCAACATGCATGTTCTTATACATTTAGAAAATATACCCCCTCTCCTACCTCAAGAGAAGTAGACCTCTGGGGTTGATGTTCCCGCCTCACCAGTATTGCCAAGCCCTACACCAATCAATTATAGGGCCACATCAATTATTTATTCAAACACCAATTCAACATACATATACATAGGTGTACACATGATTCTTATCATGTGGAAACTATCTATCAATTTCATTCATTTGCCTAATTAGGCTTTGGGAATTCCTTCCTTTAAATCATAATCCATTATTATCAAAAGTTACAACCTAATTGTTAGATTATTCCATCTATTAAATCTCCACCAACACCTTGGTGAGTTTTCCACCTATTATGACTTCAAGTCAACATCACCATATACATTATCAACATACATGTTCTTATACATTTAGAAAATATACCCCCTCTCCTACCTTAAGAGAAGTAGTGGTCAACGCGGTCTGAAGGTCCCGCCTCGTCGATGGGGTTATTCCCTACATTCCAACACATACCACACAATTATTCTCAATCTCAAACCACCAAGATTCAAGTGCTCTTAATTAGTTACTTGGTGTTTATGCTATTACAAGGTTTATTTCACATTTATTACACTAAACCACCATAACCACCATAGGTTTGGTGTTCAAGTTCACTATCTAGGCATTTATAGCCACACCCATAAATGGATTCTTACTCCAATATCCTTAAATCATCATCAATGGCCATTATTCATCATAAATAACATACCTCATCAATAATAGACACACTTCCACTCATATTTCATATTTCCCCCAAAATTTATGAAGTTAGGGTTTCTTAAAACCCAACAACCATCATCAATGTCCATCTTCTCCCATCATATTAAGTGCCATTTTCGTATACCACAATGTGCCCTTTTAAAACTCATATTAAATGGAACCTACCTTAGGGTTTCTAACCATAAATGTCTCTCTTAACATAGCCCATATGTGTAACATCCCGATTCTTAATTTAATTACCGATTGAGATTAAGCTATTAATTAAGGGTTAAATTACAGATTTAGGATTAATGGTTAATTAGAGTAATTGCTGTTTGGTTAGAAATAATAGAATAAATAATGTTAATGCCAGGTGAAAAGACGCATGCACCCTTAGAGGTATAAAAGAACTTCAACTCTCTCTTTCCCTTATTAGTCACGCTGGACAGCTCTCCTTCATGCGTACATCTGGTCTCTTCCTTTTACTGTTTCTCTTCTTCTTCACCCTCATTCGCATCACCCGCGTGGAAAGAACAGGGAGAGAATTGAAGAGCTTTTCTGGGTGGAACAACGACGTGGCCCCGTTTCCACTCCCTGTTCTCTTCATCCCCTCTGTCTTCTTCTTCTTCTTCTTCTTCTTCTCCTTCCGCTTGAAGCTGTTAGTGTCCCAGTTGGAAGCTGTGCTGGGAAGTGCCTTGGAGCCATGGGGAAGACGAACCCGTTGGAAGAAAGAGCAACCCTGGCCCAGGATCAACGCTGTGCTCGAAGGCTGTTGGAGGAGGTGTAACAGAAAGGCGATCAGTCAGCATTGCAACTCGAGGAGTCCCTGAACCCGACAGCAGGTAGGGGGCGCTTTGCATGTCAAGTATACGGTTTATGGACGGATTCTGGGTGCTTGCTTTAATGTGATGTATTATGTGTGAGATGTGTAGTTCGATGTGTTGTGATTGAGTAATTGTGCATGCAACTCCCGGGTTGGTGATGTTTGTGAACTGCTTTGTGGTGTGATTCCATCTATTAGTGCACGTTAATGTTTCTGAGCATGTTGACCGAATGCATGTAATAATGAGTTAAAAAGGGGTGGTGATTTGCTGGGTTCTGTATGCAGTTATGTTGAATGTATTTAAATGAGAATGCCATGATGATTCCCGAATGCTCGAGATGTGAGTTGATGCTTGATTCCATTTAAAATACTGTGTTGTGATGCATACTGACTTTGTTAAAATGCCGAGTGGAAGTACTGTAATGTTGATTACCCTGATTTGCTTGTATGAGTTACTATAATGAATGTATGTGATGCTGTAATGGAACTGTAGAATTCCGAGTGAATCTGAATGCTTGTGTGGCATTGCATGAGGTTGCACATACGAGGTGCCTTCCTGTCCTGGCTAGTTCCATGAGGGCCCGTGGTAGCCGTAGGAGCTAGAGAGGAGTCTCGAGACGCCAATGGGAGGCCGGTACCATGCGGGAAGGGCTAATGGACGAGGGGCCAGGAAGGAATCTGTAACTGAAATCATGCTTTAAGTCGGATCCGCATGCATGTGTGTATGAGTATGGTTATTGAGACCAACGTGAATTGCATGAAATTGAATTATTGGAATGAATACCGACTGGATGACGTCATATGAGTGAATTTCGATTGAATGAATATGTATGTATTGAGGCTGATGCCAAGTGCCATGTGATGTATGATTGAGAAGATATGTTATTGTGTGATTTCCGATTGGATGATGTTGTGTGGCTTTTATAATTAATTGGCAGTAGATATATATTTGTGGATTGAGCCATGTGAATCATATAATTGAGGTTTGAGGTAAAATCCGAGTCAATAACTGTTACTTTATATGTAAAAGCTCACCCCTACACCATTTTTCAGTGTATGCAGGTTGGACTCGGAATGGTGTGAAGACCTCAAGTCTGAGTGACGTGCACTCCGACTGTTGAGTGCTTGTATCGCATTTATTACGTTTAAGTCAGTTATAGCCTTGGCCGGCTCATAATAACAGTGTTGTATAATGAATATAAATTTATATATAAGTAATCTGAACTATTATGACCCGAGTGCATATTTATATACGTATATGGTTTATGTTGATAACCTGTGCTTGTATCGGATACCAGGTGCTGACGAATGAATGATGGAAGGTAATGAGTATTTCAAGTGCATGATCATGTAGGTACATATATGTTGTATGCTAGTGACTTGGGTTTGAGTAGACGGAGAGAGAATGATGGATAGGATATCGCTAAGTCAATGATTCTCCTAGTAAACTTAGTTGTGGGAGCCATCTCCGAGTGAGACTATAAATGGCTGGGCCTTCCTTTCTGAGCGGTGATGCTTAATTGGATTCTGAGTAAGATACCTTAGATGAACTTATATTGTGTAAAAGTTGATGGGCGAATCTCCCGAGTAATATTAAGAATGATCATTGCCGAGTGAAATTATAAGGAAACCCCGAGTGGGGAATTATTTTGTATAGGCCCGAGTTGAATCCGAGTGAACTTATCCGAGGGAAGAGTTATTACGATGGATTAGATTGGGCATACTTTAAGTGTTTTATATATAATCCTAGTGAAGTTATACATGTATTCCGAGTGGAAGACCAAATAGGTATTGGTCGGTCTTGGAGTTAGTTTACTGAGTGATAGGTGTGTGGCACATTCTGATTGAATGTGGTTGGAATACACCGAGCGATGTTTGGTTGGGTGGTAAGCCGAGTGAGGGAAATTACTAGACTCCGAGTGGAGCAACTTCATAGATCCCGAGTGGAATTATTAATATTTTTCGAGTGGGCCATTGCGTGGCCTCTGTGGACAAAATTGAGAGACTAAGTTACGAACTTCCGAGAGAGGCAAGTATTGGGGCTCTTCCCGAGTGAATGGAACCCCTGAATATCGAGTGAAACCCTTTACCGAGTGATGTGAATGCCGAGTCTGGCTTCATGCTTCAACGAGTGAGTTCTCGCTCCAGCGAGTATATCATCAATGGAAGGCTTTGGGTCGGCTTGGTGGGGAAGTAATTTTCCGAGCGGTTTATACTTATAACCTATATGAATGAAATGAGGAGCTGTGTAGATTCCCGAGTGAGGTTCGAGCGTGATGATTTACTGGGGGAAACTATGTCCCAAATCCGATTGAAAGATTACCTTGTACTTGTGTCCGCCCCAGCGAATGAGACATTCGCTCCAGCGAGCGTGAGCGCATGGGAAGGTTATCGGTTGATTTCGCCTAAGCGATGGGGTGTACGCCCGAGTGTGTTGGGCTGCTCGCTCAAGCGTGCTGTATCTCCTTTGAGCGAGTGCACGCTGTTTTGGGGTCTCGCTCAGGCGCTGTTTTATTCTTCCACTGTGAATGTTTTTCCTTGTTCTAATCGGTTTTCCGAGCTTCTGGTCAGCTCTTTGCCTTCCTTATTTATTGTCTAATTCTACCCGGTTGCTGGGTTGGCTTTTTGGGAAAAATTTTCCCTGTTCTGGATTTCATTTAATTATTAAAATGAGGGTGTTACAATATGCATTAACTCTCTCCCAATAACCAATACCCAAAACCTAGAGCTTAAAGCTCATGAAAATGAAGAGAAATTCTTACCTCAAATCGAAAGAAATGAGCTCCTAAAGTGGGTGAGAGAGAGAACATGAAAATGGAGAGGGAGAAAGGAAGAGAAAGAGCCCCAAGTTCCAAGCTCCAAACGAAAATGGAAGGAAGAAAATGGCACACACCACACTTGTGAATTCTTGAAGAGAAGGGAGAAAAAAATGATGAGTGGGAGATGAAGAGATGAAGAAGTGAAGGAGAAGTAGAGATAAAGATGAAGGAATGAAGTATGTTTTTTCCTTTTTCTCAGCAATTCACGTGAATAAGAAGGGGAAAATGAGGCTTTTGCTTTATTTTTAATCCTTTTCATTAAAACTTCATCGTTTTTCCACAAACAGGTTCTCTATTTGGGCTCAATACTTCCTCTAAAAACTTTGTCGAACATATATTCGGATTCCCAATAATTTTATCTACAGCCCTGACCAACGGCATCTCAATCGAAGATACTTGGTCTGACACTCATATTCTATCCAGGTCAGTTTTTGACTTATTCGGTCTCCATAATTCACTTATGATTTCTAAGAGTCTTGATTAAATCATTTCAAGAATTTTGGGATATTAATTAGCCCACATTTAATTATTCAACATTTATTTTCCTAATTTAACTTCCTACTTTAAAAATTCGGGGTGTTACAGAATCGATTCCTATTTAAGGTGAATCGATTCCCACGAAGTGTAGTGTCCAAAAATTGCCAAATTTCATCTAGTGAATCGATTCCTCTTCCAAATGAATCGATTCCCACGTTATTAAATTTCCAAAATCTATAAAAATGTCCTAGATGAATCGATTCGTCATCTAGTGAATCGATTCCCACGTTAAGTTTCCTATATATATGTGCCTGATAATACGTAATTTTCACACTTCTCATTTTATCACAACCCTTCTCTTTATAGACCTCCTTTCTCTTCTCTAAATCTCCAAAAATCATGGCTTCATCATCCCAAACAAGAAGAAAAGAAGAGGAGATGCTAACTCTTCATCTTCAAATATCAATAACCCTCTAAGGTTCTTTGATAATCAAAAACAACTTGAGAGATACCTTGAAAAATATTCAGAAAAACTTCTCATACCCGCTCACTGGCTAGATACCCCTCTCTTCGACCACCATGATTTTCCTGTACTAAATATCCTTAGACAACAAAATCTTGTGGAATTCGTGGCGCTTGAAGAAAATTACATTTATCCTGAGTTGATTAGAGCCTTGTACTCAACCTAAAGGATCTCAAATGGGCGTTGCTTAGCCAAAATCAAAGGGGTAACTATCACCCTTGATGATAATGTTCTTCATCTGGTTGGAAAGCTTCCAATCAACAATGTTGATTTCTTTGGCATCGATCCTTCTCCCGATTGGGAATATAATTCCATTGATGCTCGTGCTTTCCAAAAGCACTGAAACATCCTAATTTTTAGGGGGTAAATTTTTCTCGAATTAATTAGAAAATAACCTGGATCTATAATAAAAACACTCCCTTATATGAAGATATGAGAGCTGGCCCCATGGCCAAGAAGAAAAAGAAAAGAAAGGCAAGGGAATTAAAACCATTCACACGGAAGCACCGACAGCGCCTGAGCGAACCACCATACAGCGTACACTCGCTCAAGCGAGACACAATCCGCCTGGGCGAGACGCCCAACTCACTCGGACGAGCACACAATTGCTTGGGCGATACCACGACAAACGCCTTTTAGCAATACACATTCGCTGGAGTGAGTCCTCCATTCGCTAAAGCGAGAAGCCTCACTCAGCAAAACCACCACTCGGCATCGAGACATCCATACACTCGGTAAACGACTAAGTCCACTCGGGATCCATTCCTAAGGCTACTCGGTATAAGGGGTTCCAACACTCGGGAAACGACCCAACACACCTACATTCTATAACATAGTCTCTTATATTTATCCACCAAGGTACACACCGGATTCACCTGGTAAATAAGGGTTATTTCACTCGGATTCTATAATCTTTCACTCGGAATATTTCCCCCTTGGAACTTATACATGTTTTCACTCGGAATCTGTTAAGCCTATGCGCTCGGGAATCTTTCCACTAAGTTACTCACCAGAATGACATCGAAGGGAACTCCCCTAAGAGTTCGTCTAAGTGTTCTTCTCTCGGAAGGAACTCATACAAATGAATCTCGCTCGACTTTTATACCTACTTTTACTCGGGAATACTCAGACTTATATTCACTCAGGGAGTAGTAACTAACTCACTCGGAACCACTCAGCCATTTCAGCCTCTCAACACTTGGAATAAATTATTATCTTCCCTTTCCCCAGCAACCACTCAGCTCCGCTACTGCCCATAGACACACTAACCTCCTACGCTCGTAGGGTATACTCATACATCCATATTTACCGCTCGGGCGTCACCTACAGTATAGAAGAACACACGACATATATATATATAGGGAAGCATTTAAATAATTACAAGAGTTTCATCATGTCTTCCGTCACCCGAAGGTGTTCAAGTTCTAACGTAAAAGCTAAGACCAAAATATGAGCCGGCCAAGGCTTAACAGGACCTTACACACAGTATATACATATACACATATATTCAAAAGCACTCGGCTGTTTCGTTCTGCACTCAGCTCCTCCTTCATGCTTCATTCCGAGAGATGTTCACTGAAAAATGTAGCCACTGCAGGGGTGAGCTTTTTACATGTAAAATGACAATCAAGGACTCGGTATCAGTGTCAGTACGCACGCTTACTTTCATTCAATTGTTTTCAGGTTAACTAAGGCCATGCTAGTCAGAATAACATCTATAACATACATACTACGTCTAGTTCATCTTCACACATACATACACATGCATCCACACACTCGGAAATCATTCATAACACCCAACACACTATGCGTACTACCCTAATCAACCTCATATCTACATGCATGCCTGCGGATCCGACTCGAGTGATGACTTTCAGTTACAGTTCCCCCCTTACTGGCCCCTCGTCCTTCAGCTCTTCCCGTGTGGTACCGACCTCCCAATGGCGTCTCGAGACTCCTCTCTAGCTCCTATGGCTACCACGAGCCCCTTCAGGATCTAGCCAAGGTCTATAGCTGGAAGTCATTCCCTCGGGCTTTTGACCTTCCACGGGTCACCCCATTCTTACACATGCAGCTAATGCGTTTACTGGCAAGCATCATCACACAACCGATACCTCCTTCGCAACCATTAAGTAAGAACAGATTCAACACAGTCTTTATATTTGTTTTATCAGTCACACCAATATGTACAACAATCGGACAATCAAGTAAAAGCATCTGACAAATCAACTATCGAGTACACATTCATATTCTCATAGTGTTAACAGAGATAAAACCATGCATTCCATTAGTCATTACCGAAGGCTGACAGACTACACTACTACCATCTTGATTACATGCAATTGTTGTATAATCACTGTAATACACACAGAATCCAGAATCATCAATCATGCATAAGATCCAGTCGTTATAAACACATACACACACACACTCAAAGCAGTACATTCATCCGGTACCGTTCGTGGACCATGCATTTGACATACAAGCGCCCCCTACCTACAGAAGGAACTCAAGAAGCTTTTCTGCTCTTGACGTTGGGTCTGACGCCCTTCTTCTGATTCATTCGGTCTTCCTTCGCTCCGTCGTACTCTGCACTCGGTTCGGGAATGGAGCGTTGTTCTTCCTCTGCCTCAACGATCGTCCTTCACCAGTTGGAGGGGCTCTGACCTTCCTCCAGCACCGTCGTCGTGATCTCTGGAAGTGAAGGGCAAGAACAGAAAAGAGGATGAAGGCAAAGAAGAAAAGAGAGAATGAAGTAGTGGGAAAAAGGATGAGTATTCACAGTGGTACAAGGCATATATGTGCATGCGAAGGGAAGGAAGTGGGATGGGAAAACGTGAGTCGTAGCCCACTCACGTAACTTGCCAATCACAAACAGCCATCTTTCACCAACTCAGCCTTAATTAACTTGTCATTATTCCTTAAGCTAATCTGATTATAATTCACAATTAACTTCTTACTTTTGAATCAAAACCTTAATGGTTTATTTTTCATTCGGCATTTAGCTTTAAAATTGGGATGTTACAAGCACCGTTGGGGAGCTAAACATTGATCATTGTCTTTTCCACTACTTCTTGGTCAAGATCATTCTTCCTAGAGGGTCAAACAATGCAGAGTAAGTGAGAACCAAACTCTTATTCTTTGGGCTATGCTCCATGAAAAATAGATAAATTGATCAAACTTATTCGTAATCACATCATTGATTCCAAAAGCCTTACCAAACTTCCCTACACTATTTTGATCACCAAGCTTTTCAAGCATTTTAATGTTGATCTCTCAAATGAAGTGAAAGAAGAAGTTGGGCGCAAAGGAAAAATTGGAAGCACTCATCTCTCTAAAATGGGTTGGTACATCCAAGATAATGCTTGGCAATACTCACCACCACATGCACAAAGTAGTGATGATAATAACGATCAACCTCAACATCAAGCATTTCCATCACTTTCTATAAATCTAAATGATGCTTTCTTCAATAGGTTGACCTCTCACATTGACACTCGCTTTGATGCTATGAGTGCTCGTTTTGACACCATGGAGACTAACATGAATGCACGTTTTGATCAAATTGAAGACAACATGACTACTCACTACAATGAACTCTCAACAATTTTCTGAGTTCCGATTTTTTAATCCTTAAGTTAGTCTTTGTTGTATACATCCTTGCATGTATCTTGTTTAATAAAATTTCACTTTATGATTAATCTCTCTTTTTAGTTTCTATTTATTTTTTGATGATGCCAAAGGGGGAGATAATATCTAAAATCAACATCTATATTTATCCTTGTTGAATTGCATGATTAAAGGGGAGCTTTATAAATATTTCTTTATAACAAGTGATATCTATTGATGATATGTTATCTTTTTATCAAGTGGTATATTAGTAATTAATATGCATGAAAATCATAATTAAATTTGATAGGGGTAGTCTTATACTTTATAATTGTTATGAAACTAACACCCCAATAGATGAATAATTGTTGTCATCATTAAAAAGAGGGAGAATATGTTTGTATGTTTAAACAGGTTTTGATAAATAACAAACAATTGAAGATTCAAGTTAAATTAATTATGATTGCTAAATACAAAGGATGTTGTACAAAGCAATTAATGAAAAATCAGAAGCATGAAGATCAAGCTAATACGGGTCAAGAAAATCAGGCAATTTATCGTTCTAAATTCAAAGAAACAAGAAATGATATTGAGGATCAAAAGGATGAAGAATCGTGAAAAACATAATCAGAAAAGGGTCTAAATATAAGAAGATTCATGGTCGGGTCAAAAACATGAAAAATAATACCAGGAGGGCCAAAACATAATTATTTTAAAGAGGAACAGGCTGAGAATCGATTCCCCATTATCAGGAATCGATTCATGTATGTGAAAAAGCCTGGGAATCGATTCCTCTTGTAAGGAATCAATTCATGTGAATTAAATTACCTAGGAATCGATTCAGCTCATTCAGGAATCAATTCATGCTACTTTTTAAGGCTGGGAATCGATTCATCACTTACAAGAATTGATTCATGATGTTTTTTGAAGGCTGGGAATCGATTCATATGATGCAGGAATAGATTCCTATGTGAGTGACTGCCTAGGAAATGTGAAAAACACCATTTTGAGTTTTTAGAAGCTTAAATTGCGCAGATTCTTTCGAGGTTCAAAATTGAGACAGCCTTGCCTATTAATTGAGAAGACATTCACATCCTTCAAGTCAGAAAACATGGAAGGAAAGATGGAGGCAGACAAATCATAAATCAGTGGAATAAATTAAGGAAGCAGGATTGAAAGCCTTGCCTTTGAATTGCTTATAAATAGAGAAGAAGTGAAGAGGCAGAGAACACACCAACACAACAATGAAAAATTCCTTGCTTCCTTCTTGCTCTCTTATTCTCTCTAAGCTTAAGCTCCCTGATTCTTTTATTTGCAATTAAGTTTTTAGAGTTATATTATGAGAAAAATATTTTCTTGAGTGCTAAATTTACATGTCCTTTTCTAAGAGAGGAAAATATTTTTTAAGTGATTAAAATTTGTATATCCACTCTATTAAGAGAGTCACACTTGTAAAATCACATACATAAATTTTGAGAGTTTTTGAGTTGGGTTTCAACCTTGTAATTGAGAGATTGTGAGATTGGGTGGGTTGCCCTTTTACTTATGAGGATTAAGTTCTTGAGTGTGGGACACTAAGAAGCTGTAATTGCTTAAAGCTTGTATCTCAAATTCTCAATAGTGGAATCCTTCAAGTGGGTTGCTTGAAGGCGAGAGGTACATCGGTGTGGTGGAACTCGTTATATCAGTTTGCAAATCTCTCTTCCTTAAACTCCTTTATTATTTTGATTTGCTTGGTAATCTAAGTGCACTAGTAACTTAATACAAATTGTGTAATTAACTATTTAGATTAATTTGTTTTAATAATCTAAGTAATATTCTTGAATTAATTATGTTAAAATCATTTATTACTTTCTAAGTGTTAAAATAGCTTTGTAATTAATTTGATATTATTACTTGTTCTTTTGTGTATTATTTTTATTTATCAAATTGATTACAAAAGAAATAATTTCAAAAGCATTCCCCCCTCTTGAGTAATTGAGGCCACTTGGTTAACAATTGGAACAGAGCATTCTTCATTAATAAATCAAGAAACATTCATCAGACTTATCAACACAAATAAAATTTCTAAAATGTCTCCCTAACACAAAAACAAGTCTCCCTAACACAAAAGACTTCTAACATGTCTCCCGCTTATGATATCAATAAAAGAGGGGCATCACAAAGATCCCAATAATAAGTCTCAGGGTGAAAGAAGAGCTGAAAGGAGGAGATGCTACAAAGAAGATAAGGATAAAATAACGAGTCTAAATGACAAAAATAAAGGGTGAGGTGAAACACGTGACAGAGGAACGATAGAGAAAAAGAGGGTTTTAGGTTTTTAGAAAAAGAAGAGGTGATGAAAGGGTTTTAGTGAAAAGTGGGAAATGCAAATCAAAAGTCCAATATTTAAAGAGTAAAAACTAATCACTAAGGAGGAGAGAGAATACACATTCAAATGACAGTTACACAAAAAGTCATTAACTACTGCAACGTTGTATGTTTTAAAATAAAAAGCAATAAAAATGTGAATTTTTTTGACAATTAACACGAATCTTAAAAGACTTAGCCATTTTCTCTCAGAAATATGTAGAAGTGAGTATGGGTTTAAACACATTAAGCATCAAACATTATATGCATCAGACATATCATGCATCAAACATATCATGCATTAGACTTTTCATACATTAGACATTTCGTAAGTTTAGATTATGCTTAATAAAAGAAAACCTCACCTCGGCTAGAGGTTTTGTAAAGATGTCTACCCATTGATGATCTGTGTCCATAAACTTCATGTCTAGAATTCCTTTTTGCATATAATCTCTAATAAAGTGATATTTTACTTCTATGTGCTTTACTTTGGAATGCTATATGGGGTTCTTTGAGAGATTTATTACACTTGTATTATCACAGTATACAGGAATCTCTCCTTCTTTGATTGAGTAATATTCAAGCTGATATTTTATCCAAAGAAGTCAAGAACAATAGCCTACTGCAGACATGTACTCAGCTTTTGTTGTTGAAAATGTAATAGAATTCTGCCTATTGCTTCCCCATGATATCAGGTATTTTCCCAAAAAGTGGCATCCGCTTATACTTTTTCTGTCCACTCTATCACCTACAAAATCTGTATTACAGAATTCAGATAGAGAGAAGGAGTCTGTTCTTTTATAAAACAACCCAAGGTTAGTTGTGCCAACAAGATATCTTAGAATCCTCTTTACTGCAGACAAATATGATTCCTTGGGTTCTGATTGATATCTTGCACACATGCAAACACTAAACATTATGTCAGGTCTGCTGAATATGAGGTACAAGAGTGAACTTATCATTCCTCTATACAAGGTCTGATCCACTGATGTACCAGAATCATTGATTATGTAGTTAGAATACATAAGAGTGCTTAAAGGCTTGGCATCTACTATGTTAAACTTTTTAAGTAACTCCTTGGTGTACTTTTGTTGATGAATGAAAATACCATCATTGGTCAGTTTAATTTGCAAGCTTAAGAAAAATTTAAGTTCTCTCATCATGCTTATTTCAAATTCAGCTTGAATAATTTTAGAAAATTGTTTGCATAAACTTTCATCAGTAGCACCAAAAACAATATCATCCATATAAATCTACACAATAATAAAGTGTTTCTAAGAGCTTTTTCTGAACAGAGTTGTGTCTACTTTCCTCTTGTAAAGTCTTTTAAAATTAGAAAAGAGTTGAGTCTTTCATTCCAAGCACTTGAAGCTTCTTTCAAAACGTATATTGCTTTAATAAGTTTAAAAACATGGTTAGGAAAATACACATCTTCAAAACTAAACGGTTTTTTACATAAACTTCTTCCTCTATAAAACCATTTAGAAAAACACTCTTCATATCCATCTGATATAATGTAATTCCTTTAAATGCAGCAAATACAAGAAGTATCCTAATAGCCTCAAGTCTGGCTACAGGTGTAAAGGTTTCAATAAAGTCTATACCTTTTTGCTAATTGTAGCCTTGAGCTACAAGCTTGACTTTGTTTCTGATGACTTTCCCATCTTCATCAAGTTTATTCCTAAAGACCCATTTTGTTCCAATGATATTTTTATTTTGAGTCTTAGAACAAGGTCCAAACTTTGTTTCTCTCAAACTGATTTAGCTCTTCTTGCATGTCAATAATCCACTCAGTGTCTTCTAATGCTTTTGCCACATTCTTTGGTTCTAGCTCTAAAACCAAAGCAATTGTAGATTGGTCTTAAATTCTGGATCTTGTTTTAACTCAAGCTATCTGGTTTCCAATTATGAGATTTATAGAATAATAAGCTTTGAATTTCCAATCTCTAGGTTTCTCTGGTTCAGATGATGACTCTTTCTGTTTAGCTCCATTTCTTCAAGTGTAGTTGGTTCTGATTGATTAGGGTCTTTTTCTTGCTCAGGTTCTTGTTGTAGTATTCCTACATCATCAAAATCTAGATTTGCTAGTTTCCTGCCAGTCTTTTAAAGATCATCAAATCTTACATGCATGGATTCCTCAATGATTTAAGTTTGAGTGTTGAATACTCTCTAAGATTTTGATTGGTTGAATAACCCATGAATATTCCTTTGTCACATTGGGAATCAAATTTTCCAAGATAATCCTTAGTGTTTAAAATATAGCAGGTACATCCAAAGGGGTGAAAATATGAGATGTTGGGTTTCCTTCCTTTCCATAATTCATAGGGACTTTTCAGTATAGGTCTGATAAGGATCTTGTTTTGTATATAACAAGAAGTGCTCACTGCTCCTACCTAGAAGTATTTTGGAAGACTATATTCACAAAACATTGTTCTGGCCATTTCCTATAGTGGCCTATTTTTCCTTTCCATAACACCATTTTGTTGAGGTGTTCTTAGAGAGGAAAAATCGTGAGTTATGTTAGACTTATTGTAGAATTTTTCAAAAAATTCATTTTCAAATTATCTGCCATGATCACTTTTTATTGTACCAATATGGAAACCTTTCTCATTCTTGATTTTCGTATAGAAAATCTTGAGTACCTTTACAGACTCGTCCTTGTGAGTTAGAAAGTATACCCATGTCATTCTTGTGTAATCATCAACAACGACAAATCCATACTTCTTTCTCGCTAGACTATACACTTGAGATGGGCCAAATAAGTCAATATGTAACACTTCTAGAGGTCTGGTAGTGGAAACAATATTCTTGTTTTCAAATGAGGTTTTGTGTTATTTCCCCCTTTGGCATGCTTCACAAGGCAAGGAGCTGTTGAAGGAAATTTTTGGTAATCCTTTAACAAGACCTTTTCTGTGAAGTTTTGAAATATGTTTTAAATTTACATGCCCAAGTTTTTTTATGCCAAATCTATCTTTGTTCAAAGTTTGAAAATACACATGTTACATTTTGTTATTCAGTTCATTCAAGTCAACCTTGTATATATTGTGATGTTTGTTGGCATTGAAGAGTATGGTTGCATCATGGTTAATGATAGTACACTTATTTTTATCAAGAGACTTTGTATCCATTGTCACAAAATTGACTAATGTTAACCAAATGGCTTCAATGACTCAAGAGGGGGGGTGAATTGAGTCTTAAAGATAGTTACCTTTTTAGAACTTAATTTCAATTTTACTTTATGTTATTTAAAGAGATGAAGAAATAGGTATCTTAATAAATAAATAATAATGATTAAAATAAGAAGATAAAGCAAATAAACAACTTGAAATTAAATAGAGTAAAGGAAGAGAGAGAATAACACACTTAAATTTTTATCCTAGTTCGGAAACCCCTACGTCCAGGCCCCAAGTACACCACTTGAGATTTTCCACTAAGAATTTGAGATTTACAAGATGAGCCAATACAAGTCTCTTGATTTCCCTACCAAGAACTTTATCCCTCACTTTTATCGTTCTCACAATTCTTACTTAACTTCCAAAGGCCACAACCTTGCCTTTGTAACAATGCTCTCAACTCAATTTATGAATGTGTAAAACAAAACATTTTCTACTCCCCTTACAATGATAAACAAAGTAAGAGAAGAAGTAATGTGATAAGAATCAAGAGATGTAGCTCTCTTTGTAGAGCAAATTTTGCAAATTAGAAGCAATAATAAAACTCTCTTAATAGAGTAGATAAAAAGTTTAAAGCATAAATCAAGTATGATAAACTTTAAAGAACGTAGCTCTTTTTTTGATAAAGCGATTTCAGAAAATTTAAGCATAGAAGAAGTCGATCAAAAATGAAATTCTCTTTGATAAATCAAGTTTAAAAATGAAAGCACAAGGAGAATAACTTACTTAAAGAATGTAGCTCTCTTTAAGAGCAAAATATGAAAGTTAAATATGTAGAAAATATTTACCAAAATTTTGCCTCTTGAAAGGGTGTGAGAAAGAATAAGAAAGTTAATGTATATGAGTGTGTTTTTCAATGAGGACTTAGGCCTCTATTTATAGTGTTTCAAGAGATAACTAGCCCTTGTAATATGATTATATTCAAATTTGATTCCATTGAAATATCCCACGATTTTAGCAAAAGTTAGGAATTAGTCAAATTTACCCAGTGTATTCGAATAGCAACGTTTTGCTTCACTAAAAGTTATTTTAGATTCATCCTATTCGAATACCTTAATCGATTAGCAATGTTCTAATTTGATTTTGAAAATTCCAGAATCATCTTAATCGATTACCTTAATCGATTAGGAATGTTCTGACTTGAATTTGAAAATTCCAGAATCGTCTTAATCGATTACCTTAATCGATTAGCAAGGTTTTGTTTTCAAGAAAATTTGTCCAAATTTTACCTTATTCGATTAGTTCTATTCTGAATAATTTCAAAATTTGTTTTATGAGACTTAATCGAATATCTTAATTGATTACCTTGCTCCTAATCAAATACCTTATTTGATTATAAAAACTAATTTTAGATTCTCAATGCTTTATTATTTTTGGAACACATTTTTGGAATCATCAAAACTTGGATTATAAAAGTTCTTTCAACAAAAACTCCTCTTGTTTGATATATTATTATGAACTAAACATTTTCCCCCCTTCTGATGATGACAAAAATTTGTTGATGATAGGGAAAATAATGAGGAGACCTTATTTTTCTTATTTCAATAAATCTTAAATCCATAGTAGTGAGGATCAAATCTTTCATATTTAAAACATAGCAAGATATTCAAATCATCATATACCATATCATATACCATATCATACCATCATTATTTTCAAATCATTTTAATATATTCAAAATTATTTCAAAATCATCAAAGGCATGCATCATTTAAATCGTCATATTTTCTTTCAAAATCATCAAAGGCATGCATAATTTAAATCATCATATTTTCTCCCAAAATCATCAAAGGCATACATCATTTAAATCATCATATTTTCTCCTTGTAGTCTTTTAATCATTATATATTTTCATGGTAACTTCATTTCATATTAATGTAATGCAAGTCATAAATCATCATTTTTAACAAAAGTCATCACATCATTTTCAAATCATCATATTTTTTCTCCCCCTTTGTCATTATCAAAAAATAACTATCTACAACACAAAAAGTTTTGGTAACTTACTTACAGATTGTATCTTAAATAAAAGAAAGATCAACATCCTTTAAGCTAAGACTAAGAGAGTGATTTATCATTAAAAGCATAATCTAATACAAAGAAAAACTAATCCATAGGTGGAGGAGGTGGATAAGATGGATGATAAAGTTGAAGACTCTCTAATCGAGCAATGATAGATTATTTCCCTTCTTCAAGAATGTCAAAGCAAGCTTCAAACCTATCAAGACGATTGTTCAAGTTTTGAACCGCTTCAAGGATAGCATTTCCATGGTCTTGAGGTGGTTGACGCGGAGGAGGATCATGAGAGGGGGGTCAAGGATTAAAGTTCCATACTTCGACATATTAAGAAATTCCCATTTTTGCCAATTGTCTACTTTTCCTCTTTCAAACTTATTTTCTAAAAGAAATTTACTTAGCCTTTCATTCCAAGCCCTTGGAGCTTGCTTCAAACCATACAAGGCCTTTTTAAGTTTGAAAACATGATTCGAATATTTAAAGTCTTTAAAACCGGGAGGTTGTTCAACATACACATCTTCTTGTAAATAACCATTTAAGAAAGCACTTTTTACGTCCATTTGATATAGTTTGAAATCCATACAGCAAGCAAATGCTAGTAGCAATCTAATGGCTTCAAGTCTAGCTACGGGGGTATACGTTCCATCATAGTCTATTCCTTCTTGTTGATTATAACCCTTAGCCACTAATATAGCTTTATTTCTAGTTATTAAGCCCGATTCATCAAGTTTGTTTCAAAAAACCCATTTTGTTCCTATTACTTGATAATTTTCAAGTTTTGGTGTTAATTTCCATACTTCATATCTTTTAAATTAATTTAATTCATCTAGCATAGCTAATATCCAATGTTCATCTAAGGTCGCTTCTTCAATAGTTTTAGGTTTAATTTGAGAAACAAAGGCGAGATAATTGCATGCATTTCTAAGAGAACTACGAGTATTTACCCCTTTGGAGATATCACCTATGATATTATCCACTGAAAGATTTCTTGGATATATCCATTCTTTTGGAATATTAGATAGTGATTCTTTTTGTTGTATATCCTCAGTTTGCTTTATTTCTTCTTCTTTGTCTCCTATCTTCATGTCTTCCATTAGACTTGCAAGATCATCTATACCCTCTTTTCTCAGAGTCTCTTGGTTATCTTCGTTAAACTTTACATGAACAGACTCTTCTATAGTCAAGGTTTGTTTGTTAAAGACTCGATAAGATTTACTATTAGTTGAATAACCCATAAAGATTGCCTCATCAGACTTAGCATCAAATTTTCCTAGATTGTCCTTACCATTATTATGAACAAAACATTTGCATCCAAAAACACGTAAGTGTAAAATATTTGGTTTTCTATTCTTGAAAAGCTCATAGGCACTAGTGGAAAATAGGCCTTTTACACCGGGGCTTTTACACCGATTGTAATGTGACTGGTATAAAAAATAAGGCGGTGACAATTTTGTAAATAATATATAACTTTATACCGGTTAGTAAGTGGGACCGGTGAGAAAAATATAGTTTATACCGGTCTAATATTTGGACTGGTGAAAAATAACAAAATTTGTACCGGTCTTCCATTTAGGACCGGTGAGAAGCCTGTATTTCACTTTTGACTCTCAAGCGCTCTCTCCCTACACTTAAAATCCCTAGCCCCTAGAAGCTATCTGTGCGTGCAACTCCTTCCTCTCCTTCCACACTGACATATTCGTGTCTGCCTTCCCCTCCCTACCTCCATCTCAGCGACTCTCGAAGCTCTCGTCTCTTCCTCGAAGCCATCGTCTACGAGGTACTTCAGCAACACCCCTCACCTGCATTATTCGAAGCCACCATCTCTCTCGTCTCTCTCTTGTCCCTCGAAGCCATCGTCTCTTTCTCCCTCAAAACCATCGTGTCCTTCTTCTCCCTCGAAGGCCCTGTCTCCCTCGAAGCCCCCGTCTTTCTCTTCTCCCTCAAAGCCCTTGTCTTTCTCTTCTCCTTTGAAGCCCTCGCCTCGCTCTTCTCCCTTGAAGCTGCAAGGTCTGTCCCTCTCCGCTAAGGGCCAACCTAGTCTCCTTAATTTATGAACAACTTGTTCCTCCTCTAGGAGAACTAGCTCTCTTAACTTGTTTTATTCTCGGGGAATCTCATCAGTTATAGTGGTATTTTTCTCAAACTATTATACTCAATCAAGGGAAGAGATTTTTTCTTTAATACGAAGGTCACGAGGGCCAATGATGGCAGGGAAGAAAGATTCTAAAGGTACTCTATTTGCTATCTCAGATTGCATTTTACTACTTTTCTTTAATCTATTATTGCTTGCACTGGTAATTGTAGAGAGTAGTAGGTATGGATCTCCAGGGTTTATTACTTCACTTTCTTTAACTTTAGGAATAAAACAAGAAGATAGAAAATACAAGCACACTGTTGATCTTCCTAAGACAACATTTGGTATGAGAGCTAATTCTTCAGTAAGGGAGCCTGAAATTCAGAAACTTTGGGAGGAGAATCAAGTATTCAAAAAAGTTATTGAGAAAAATAGTAGGGTAAGTTTTGGACTTTCCTTTCAAATTTTTATTCCCCTCCTATTTATATGGAATTATTAATGTACCTTAATTGATTGGATCAGGAAAGTTTTATTCTTCATGATAGTCCTCCGTATGCCAATGGTGATCTTCACATTGGCCATGCCTTAAATAAAATTTTGAAGGATATTATAAATTGTTATAAGTATGTTTTATTGCTATCAGAATATAACACTTGAAGCATATTTAGTTTTAATTCTATCAGACAGACAAACATACACACACACGTATATGTATGCTAAATTACTGAAGCATTTCCATCTAAATATGGATCTTTTGCTTGTATTTTTGTTTGCTTTTATATACATGCAGGTCCTCCAAAACTGATGTAGAAGTGAACCCTTTTTCTCGTAGAAAGTGCTTTTTTACATTGAACTGATTTTTACATTACATATATAGTTTGAAACAACTCAAGTTTTTATTAGAAATTCAAAATTTTTGGTTGAAATTTTTTCAATTCTTGTCGGCTCCCTATTTGTAGTTTTGCATATGCTATAATTTTTATTAATGATTCAAAGTTTTTATGATTTGGATAAATTCTTTTACATCTATATTGCATTTTACTTGCATATTCATCACCTATTTTATGATTGTTTTGAATTATTTCAGTTTTGCAGTCACTGGATCAAAAGGCTAGAAAAGACCTCACGCCATTGAAGTTAAGAGAAAAGGCTGCTAAATTTGCCAAAGAAACTGTTAAAAATCAGATGTCATCATTTAAAGTCCCTTCTTTGTTTTGAAATTTTCTTTTTGATTTTCTTGTATTTTTATTGTAGTTATATTATTCAATTTCATATATTTAATAGTATCGCATTGACTTTTCATTCTAAATTGTGGGGAACTTTTGTACCTTAATCATGTTACTAAATGTTTGTAGCGCTATGGAGTATGGGCAGAATGAAATGATCCCTATCTTACTTTAGACCCAAAATATGAAGCTGTCCAGGTAGCTGGTACAATCTTTCTCATTTACCTTTTACACATGCTAAACCAGACATAGATTTCAGCATGGTAAAGGCTTATTCATTAAGTAATGTAATTGTAAAAATATATGCCTTCACTTTTAGTTTGGAATGTCTTTACTTCAATGTTGTGTTCATCATGTAACATAGCTGTGAAAGTTTGTCTTTATGTTCAGTTAGGAATATTGTCATATTAACTTTCTAATAAAATGATCATAAATGATCAAACAAGCCAACCAAATAATTTCTATGGCTAACCTGATCACTGTTTCTACTTTAGTTATGTAGCTTTCTCTGATACAAACTTCATACTACAATATAGTCCTCATAATTTGTACTTTGTAACTTTCTAGATTAAAGTATTTGGCCAGATGGCCTTGAAAGGCTACATCTACAGAGGCAAAAAACCTATACAATGGAGTCCTTCATCACAGACAGTACTTGCTGAGGCTGAGTTGGAGGTATAATAATATATCTTTGTTTATTCCTCTTTCCTAGGGCTATGAATCCCAAGGCGAATACTGTCAGTGTGGTTTATTGTATAGAGAGAACTTGCACTGTACTTTATATATTTCTGTACAAAGATTTCCTACATTTTGCAATGCATGTAATGTATGTCTATACACAGTTTACTCTCTAAAATCTGATTTTGCTAATTATTTGATTTCCTTGTAGTATCCTGAAAAGCATGTTTCCAAATTACAAGAGTTTCCATATTTGAAGGTTCCAAGTTCCCTATTACAAGAGTTTCCAAATTTGTGCTTGGCTGTATGGACTACAACTCCCTGGACTATGCCTGCCAATGCAGGTAGGTTTCATATCTTGCATTTTCTATGTTAAATTCTTATCTCTAGATATCTTTTACACTAATTATATTAGCCACAGTGATTTTAATTATTAGAAAGAAGCTGAGCATGAAGAGGAGGTAGATGAGCAGGCCTCTACAGGTGAATCTGAAGAAGAATCTGTAGATGAATCTGAAGAAGAATCAGTATTATATAGTCATTTACTGATATAGAGGAATTGAAATTTTTTTCTTCTGTTAATGTCCTCCCAAAGATCTCTACCTACATTAATATGGAATTGACTGTATTGTTGCTACATAATGTCAAAACTAGTGGACAACTAGCTTGCTGAGATTGCCCCTTATGCAAACCTGAAGCTCTCTAAGTTCTTGGTCATTGTAGAAATATTTTTTTCTTTGTATCCTCTATTTTCTATGTCTGATTATATGTTCACAACATTTTTCTAGTTGTAATGAACAAATTTAAGGGAAAGGAATTAGAGTAAACATATTGGTGTTCAACATGATCAAAATTGAGTTGTGAATATGATGTCTAATGTCTCTTTTAGCTGAGTTTTGTCTTCCTTTAGCAAAATACCAAGCTTTAGCTGACTTTTCCACTCATGTACTTGATTTTGAAAATTGAAGTTGATGACGCTTTCTAAAATTGTAACGAAAGTATACTAAATTGGCATTGCCTAGGACTGAAATATACTGAATTAAAAATGAAAAAAAAAGAACTTTTTACACCGGTTATGTAGTAACCAACCGGTGTTAAAATTTCTATTTTTTGTACCGAGCGTAACAAATAGGACCGGTGAGAAATGTAATATACACACCAGTTGTAAAGAAAAGACCAATGAGAAATGTAATACTCACACCGGTTGTAAAGAAAAGGACCGGTGTAAGTATTATTTTTTATACCGGGCGTTTTAAACAGGACCAGTGTAAAATATGTTTTTCTCATCGGTCCTAAAACCGGTGTAAAAAGCCAAAATGGACCAGTTTAAAAAGCATTTTTTTCCACTAGTGAGGGGGTTTTGTTTAAAATGGGTCGAATCAAACAACGGTTCATTACATAGTAAGCTGTATTGACAGCTTCGGCCTAAAAAAATTTTGGAATCTCATTTTCATTTAACATTGTTCTAGCAAGTTCTTCTAGAGAACGATTTTTCCTCTCAACAACATCGTTTTGTTGAGGTGTTCTTGGTGTAGAAAAATTATGTTTGATTCCATTATTTTCACAAAAATTTTTGAAATGTTGGTTTTCAAATTCTCCCCTATGATCAGTTTGAATGGATGCTATTATTAAGTTCATTTCATTTTGGACAACTTTCATAAGCTTTTTAAATGCTTCACTTTTATGAGATATGAATAAAGTCCATGTAAATCTAGAGTAATCATCCACAATCACAAGTGTATAGTAATTGCTGTAACATCCCAAAATTTATAAAAATGATTGAGGAGAATAGATAATAAATAACTATATATGAGCTGATTTATATCCCAAAAATTTGGGAAAAATTAAATTGGGATTTATTATGGATATTTAGAATTTATTGAGATTTAAGGAACTGAAATTATACCCGGTTAAAATATGGGTGTCGCACCAGGTATCTCCGATTGAGATGCCATTGGTCAGGACTATTAAGAATATTATCGGGAATCCGAATATATAATCGGAATAATTTTTAGATAAAATATTGAGCCCGAATGGAGATCCTGTATGTTATAAAACGGTAATGTTTAATGAAGGGATTAAAATTTAAAACAAAAACCTATTCTTCTCTCTCCCCCCTTCCTTCATATTTTCGTATGGCCCTTCTCCCTTTCTACTTCATTTTATTTCTTCTTCTCTTCCCCTCCTTTATGAGCAAAACTGTGTGCCTCCCCTCTACCTTGTCTCTTTCCCAAAAATTAAAACTAAGCTTGGATTCATGAAGTAAAGATGGGGCATTGGAGCAAAGCTTGGCTTCCCTCCCCTTCCTTCCCACTCATTTTTGTTTTTGAAGAAGCATGGGTTTGAAGGTATGGGTTTCTTGATTTCATGTTCCATTCATGGATTTTGTAGTGTTAAGCTTGAGATATTAGTAATGGGTGTTGTGGGTAAGGAGGAAAATGGTGAAAACCCTAAGCTTAAATGATTTGAAATGAGATTTTGATGGTGGTTTAGTGTTGTATGAGAATTGAGGATTATTAAGTTTGTGATGCTTTGAAGAAATAATGGAAGTTGATTGTGTTGGAAGGTTTTAGAGAAAACCCTAAGTTTGGAAAATTTGGGGCTTTTGGCCAAAATTGATGGGTATTAATGAATTATGCTTTAGAATGAGTTTTGGGAAGATTGAAATTGATTATTGATGGTGATGATATGATAAATGATTTTTAAAAGTAAACCCATGAGAAATTGTGTTTGGGTATTGTTAATAATAATGGAAATTAGATTTTTGATGAAAACCCTAGCTCTAAGAATTTAAGGAAAACCATGTAATATTGAATTGAGAATTGATCCAAATGGAAATGTACGAAAATAGGTGTATGGGTACCACTCAATGTTGTGGGAGAATACATAGTGATGGATTCATAAAATGAGATTGTGGCATGATAAGGTCTTAGACCATCTTTTATGCCATATGAAATTGTTGATGAATAATGGTTTGAAAGGAGCTAAGAGGCTCATGATAAATTTGAATGACAAATGGACAGTTTAAGTAATGATGAAAGAGATATGGTCATTGTTGGGTATGATTGGCCCTTTGAGACTTAGAACATCTTGAGTTTGAGAAAGGAATTCCTGAAGCCTAACACAAGTATATGAGTTAGTGTTTAACAAGTCTAGGACTTGACATTAAGCCTTAAGATATATTTACATTGCTTGAAATTATGATGATGCCTTGTGATGGCTCATTAACTTAGTGCATGTATGTATATGTGAAATGTGTAGATTATGATTTGGACAATGTGGAGAAACGATTGGAGCATTTGGATTACGGTTCTTCCCTCGAGGTAGGAGGGGAGTTTTATATTCCAAATGCATGGGTAGAGTAATTAGTGATTTATGTATATCGTAGTACTCATGCTCGCCTTGCCATGATTATATGGAATGCTGATATGGTTGATAATGTGATGAATGTTATAATTGGAAATTGTGTGTATGAGAAGCACAACATTATGTTTTGTATATGGTGTGGATTTGTATGATATTGAGCAAGTGGATGGGTCATATTTTGATCTAAAAGGTTATAAGGCATGGAAATAGGATACATAACCTCTATTGTGCATTTGAATCTTGTTGGCATTGTTTAGAACATGAATGAAGTGGTTTAAATAGTTTTGGCCATGATGGTTGACTATAATGTGCATTTTTATGCATAATCATGAAAGTGAATGGGTCAAATAGAGTTTTATGTGGTTTTGATGACCTAGGATAGTTCTAATAGCTTCCTTGTATGATTTAAAACTTGTGGAAATTGGAATGGGTCAATTTAAGTAAGAAATGACCCTTGAGTTGCATAGAAATTCCTTAAAATGGGCTAAATACATTTTTATGTATAAGTCACTCATCTCAAGGAATTTTTGAGTGAGACCAGTGGCCATGTATTACAAATGGTGCCATTTAGTTAGTGTCAAAATTTGGTAGCATTTGGAGTTGATATGAAAGAGTTAGAGGGGTTGGAAGTCCAAAATCATGTATTTTCCTACATAATTTCTACATTCTGATATGATGTAATCGATTACAACGACTAGTGTAATCAATTACGAACATTCTATTTCAGGTGTAATTGATTAGCTTTAGGTGTAATCAATTATCGTAATTGATTACAAACATTCTGTTTCAGTTGTAATTGATTATCGTAATCTATTACGATAGGATTGCTCAATAATCATCCTTTGCTATTTTTGGCCCGTTTAGGCATCTTAATGACATTTTTGGCCTATGACTTATTCATGAAAGTTATAGACAATTATGTTACGGAGGTGTGAGAATTGGTCTCACTTTAATTGGAATTTTCTAACTCTCATTAGGCATAAAACACCGGACATACTACATCATAAAATTCAAATTTAAGAGGGTTTTGAACCTAACTTTTTATGGTTATCAAATTGGGACTAATAGGTGATAATTGTGACATGTCCCACTACTTTTAAGACTCCTTATAACTTGAAGTTAAAATTTTTTATGAGCTCATTAGTATCCAAAATCCCTTACATTATGTAATAACGAGAGAATTCGTTAGGGGTATATGTGTGGTGTGTCTTAGTGGTGATTGGGGAATGGCTTAAGGCATTGGTAAGTTATGTGTATGCCTAAATCACGTTAAGAAAACATGAATGTACACCACCATTGATGTGATACAATAATTGATAATGAAAAATAAAGGTTGTGGTTATATGACACACCTTGTATGACAATGAAACTAATGAGGGGATAATTGAGTGGAAATGAGTTATGATAACTCAATGAAATTGAAATAGTATCAATGATGATAAAAAAATGGATAAGACCACACACATTGAATGATGATTAATGATGTTGGATGAAAAAGGATATTGTTGTTGAACATACCCTTGGTTTAATGGTGATTTATATTATTAATGATGGCAATGCCATTATGTTTGATACAAGTGTAATCTTGTACATATAGATTTAATTGTATTGGCTAGCATGTGATGCTATGTATTTGAAATGTGTTTATCAACATGCCTTGATTGATTCCCATGTGTGGACTCATACTATGATGCCTGCTATGCTTTTTGATTTCCATGCATGGATTAACTTGTGAATAATATTGTGGCTATTGAAATGCCATGTATATGAATGATATGCCTTGAAAGGCTTTGTAAATAATTGTATGTTATTGATTGGAAATGCCAAATTAAAACATATCCCTATGTGAGAGGGTGAGATATCCTTGCGAGGTTAAGATTGGCATATGCGTCATTGTATTATTGCATTCATGGCATGGCATAACATTGATTATGTGGTTGCGATCACTTGGTACTTGAAATGGAAAAGGGCTTGCGAGTTCCTATGATATTCCATGGTTGCGATCACGAAGAGGGAGTACCCCTTACGAGGCGGGAAACCATTATGAAATGATTGATATGTGGTTGCGATCACAATGAGATATCCTGCGGGATTGTATGATGATAAGCCAGTGGCTTCGATCACCTGGTACTTGAGATGAAAAAGGGTTTACGAGTTCTTTTGATGTCCCGTGGTTGCAATCATGAGGAGGGAGTACCCCTTGCGAGGTGGGAAACCGATGTAATAAGAATTGATATACGTGGTTGCGATCACAAGAAAAACACCTTTTGAGGCTGCTAAAGGGAGTACCCCTTGCGAGGTAGGAAACCAATGTGAAATGAATGATATGGTGGTTGCGATCACCTGATGGAATGAAATGGATCCATTGCATATGCATTAAATAGTTGACATATGCATTAGCCATAGGTGTATGGCATTTGAGATGGGATAACCATGAGAGATAAAAAACCTCTTGCGAGGAGGAACTGATTATAGACTTAATGAATTAATGATGATGAATTATGAATGCCCATGTTGATATATGGCAATATGATTGTGTATGTTTTGTGCTTGCCTATGTTGTGAATTATGATTCATGAGGCCTATATGCCTATTATGAGAATGTAATGATGATTGAATTATGATTTAATATTGCAAAGCACACATGATGAATGAATGCATGTACACATGATCACAATATATTTATATTGGTCATTTTGAATGTATAACTCACTCCCCATGTGGTCTCCTTTTTAGCATTGTGATGTAGGGTCATCATGGGATGAGAAAGAATTTCGAATTAAAGCTTTTGGCGAAGGTAAATAGTGGTAGTGGAAATGCCTTGGCCGACATCAATTGTGAATGTTAATGTATTGAATAAATTATACCTAATAGTATTGACGATTTAGTGAATTTGGATATGTGTAAGACAATCTTATGTATTCATGAATGGCAGATATATGTTTAGTACGTAAGTAATGATTTGATAATATGAGGATTTGAATTTGGATTTTGTACATTGGGGATGAAGATGACTATATAGATACACATCCACATATATATATATATATATATATATATAATTTTAGGCAATACATGTGTCTGTCGTATGTGAAAAATTAGTTATGACCTAATAGGCTTATGTTAAGTATTTGTATGCTTTGCCGAGTCTTTTCTCATATCTTCATATATAGGACTAGGCGCATGCCCGATATACATATTCTTCTTCCGCTGTAAACTCTAATATTTTGAATACGATTATGGGAAAATTAGTTATCGATCCAGTTATATTTTATTAAATCTCACTCTTCGATTTTCTATGATTCGGGTTTTGGTGTGACATTGGACTTACCCTGAAATGCGAAAAATTTACCCAAACTTTTATTAGTTATTTATATCGGTCACATCGGAATTCGAGTTCGGATAATCGAGGTGTGACAATTGCCACCAAAACTTCTAATTCGTGATGGTCCAAAAAGATCCATATGCAAAAAGCTGTAAAGGCCTATTTGTTGAAACAATGTTTTTAGGTTTAAAGGAAGCCTTTACTTGCTTTCCCTTATGGCAAGCATCATAAAATTTGTTTTCAAATTTCATTTTGGGCAATCCTATCACTAAGTCTTTTGAAATCAATTTTTTTAAGTAATCTATGTGAATATGGCCAATTCTCCTATGCCATAGAAATGATTCATCTTCTCTAGAAATCAAGCATTGTGCATCATTTGAGGGCAAGCTATCTAGATTAATCATGTAAATATTTTCTATTCTTTGACCAACAAATCTGACTTTATTTTCTTTATTTTCAATCATGCAACAATTTGAATTAAAGATTATAATGAATCCTTTATCATATAATTGACTTATACTTAACAAATTATGTTTTAATCCCTCAACATATAAAACATCATTGATTAAGGTAGAAGAATTTGTACTTACATTTCCATGTCCAAGTATCCTTCCCTTTATGTTGTCTCCATAGGTAAGACTTCCTTTGTTCTTTGGAGTGAATGTTGAGAATTTTGACATATCTCTGGTCATATGTTTTGAACATCCGCTATCTAGGTACTAATAAGAATTTTCCACCTTAAAATATACCTACAAAACAAGTTTTCAAGTTTTAGGTACCCTTTGTATGTTGGGTCCTTTCTCATTAGTTTGGGTTTTCAAAATTTATTTTGGAACCCATACCTTTCTAGTAGATTTTTGAAAGGTATTCTTTATAAACCAATTAGAAGTAATATGACCATATACACCACAATAGAAACATGTTGCATTCAAGGAATAAGACATTTTATAATGGTTCTTATATGGTTTGTTATACCTTCTTTTAAAGTACTTTGTACTTATATGACCTATTTTTCTACAAGTTGCACATTTTAGAATGGGTTTAGGTTTTTCTCTAAATGGTATAAAAAAGTTCTTGTATTCCTTACTATTTTCATGCTTTTCATAACCTATGCCCGTTCTATCAAGGGTATACTTTTGATTCCAAGAAGTGCATCAAGATTCTTTTTACCATTTGTAAATTTCTCAAGAGTTTCCTTTAAGTCTTTATTTTCATTTTCAAGAAGCATGCATTTCTCAAATAACATACAATCTTCATCACCATTACAAGTCATGAGAGTGATATTAGATGTGATTAATTCTCCATTTTGAACTCTAAGGTTTTCCTTTTCTAAGTTAATTTCATGCAACTCATTTTCAAGTATCAAAATGGTTTATTTTGAGCATGCATACTTTTTTGTTATTAACATAAACTTCTCATGTAATTCACCAAATGCTTCTAATAATTCATCTTTATCAATTTCACTTTCATCATCACTAAAATCATTTAGGGAACTTACCTTATCATTTTCGGAGTGCTTGGTCATAAGGAAAAGGTTGGCGACCTCTTCCTCCGATTCCTCGGATGCGTCTTCATTGTTTTCTTCCCAAGTTATGTATGCTCTTCTTTTTCCTCGGCTATTTTCAAATCTTTGAGCTCTTGTTCATGTTCTTGAAGCTTACCAAAAAGTATGGCGAGGGAAATGGTATAAAGATTTGCCATTTGCTTCAATGCGGTCACCATTGGTTGCCATTCCCTAGTTAAACTTTTCAACACCTCTTGAATCAATTCCTTGTTGCTGTAACTTTTGCCCAAGGTTAGTAAATGATTTATAATGAGAGTAAAACGTTTTTGCATATCCATAATACTTTCCTTTGGACTTATTTTAAAACCTTCATATTGACTAGTAAGTGTACCAATTTTAGCATCTTTAACATCATTAGTAACTTCATGAATTGTTTCAAGAGTATCCCACATTTCCTTAGTAGAATTACAAGTAATAACTCTAAAAAATTCATCAGGACCTAATGCTAGAGTAATAAGATTTTTTGCTTTAAGATTAAATTGTACCTTTTTCTCCTCCTCATTTGTCCATAAGTCCATAGGCTTAGCACATTCAACATTATCAACAACATATTTAGGAATGAAAGGACCAATTTGAATAGCATTCCATACCTTGAGATCATAGGATTAGACAAAAAATTTTATCCTTTCTTTCCAAAAAGCATAACCTTCTCCATTGAAAGCGGGATACCTATTTATGGCTCTACCCTCAAGAAAGAGATTGCTTGAGGCCATTTCTATCTCTTGCAGTTGTTAAGCCTTGTAGCAAGAGTCAAGCTCTGATACCACTTGTTAATCAAGTGGCCTCAATGACTCAAGAGGGGGGGGGGTGAATTGAGTCTTAAAGATAGTTACCTTTTTAGAACTTAATTTCAATTTTACTTTATCTTGTTTAAAGAGATAAAAAATAGGTATCTCAATAAATAAATAATAACAATTAAAGTAAAAAGATAAAGCAAATAAACAACTTGAAATTAAATAGAGTAAGGAAAGAAAGAGAATAACACACTCAAATTTTTATCCTGGTTCGGAAACCCCTACGTCCAAGCCCCAAGTACACCACTTGAGATTTTCCACTAAGAATTTAAGATTTACAAGATGAGCCAATACAAGTCTCTTGATTTCCCTACCAAGAACCTTATCCCTCACTTTTATCGTTCTCACAATTCTTACTCAATACCCAAAGGCCACAACCTTGCCTTTGTAACAATGTTCTTAACTCAATTAATGAATGAGTAAAACAAAACCTTTTCTACTCCCCTTACAATGATAAACAAAGCAAGAGAAGAAGTAATATGATAAGAATCATAAGATGTAGCTCTCTTTGTAGAGCAGTTTTTACAAATTAGAAGCAATAATAAAACTCTCTTAATAGAGTAGATAAAAAGTTTAAAGCACAAATCAAGTATGATCAACTTTAAAGAATGTAGCTCTCTTTTTGATAGAGCAATTTTTGAAAATTTAAGCTAGAAGAAGTTGATCAAAAATGAAATTCTCTTTGAAAATGAAAGCACAAAGAGAATAACTTACTCAAATAATGTAGCTCTCTTTAAGAGAAAAATAAGAAAGTTAAATGTGCAGAAAATATTTACCAAAAGTTTACCTCTTGAAAGCGTGTGAGAAAGAATAAGTAAGTTAATGGATATGAATGTGTTTTTCAATGAGGACTTAGGCCTCTATTTATAGTGTTTCAAGAGATAATTAGCCATTGTAATCTGATTATATTCAAATTTGATTCCATTGAAATATCCCATGATTTTAGCAAAAGTTGAGAATCAGTCAAATTTTCCCAGTGTATTCGAATACCTTATTAAAATAGCAATGTTTTGCTTCACTAAAAATTAGTCCAGATTTATCCTATTCGAATACCTTAATTGATTAGCAACGTTCTGATTTGATTTTGAAAAGTCCAGAATCGTCTTAATCGATTACCTTAATAGATTAGCAACGTTCTGACTTGAATTTGAAAATTCCAGAATCATCTTAATCAATTACCTTAATTGATTAGCAAGGTTCTGTTTCAAGAAAATTTGTCCAACTTTTACCTTATTCGATTAGCTCTGTTCTGAATAATTTCAAAACTTGTTTTGTGAGACTTAATTGAATATCTTAATTGATTACCTTACTCCTAATCAAATACCTTATTTGATTACAAAAACTAATTTTAGATTCTCAATGCTTTATTATTTTTGGAACACATTTTTGGAATCATCAAAACTTGGATTATAAAAGTTCCTTCAACAAAAACTCCCCTTATTTGATATATTATTATGAGTCAAAAACAATTACTTATAGACCATTCAAGAAGAGGGATCTTTATCTTTTAACTCCTTTCCTGAAAACCCTTTTTTTCTCTATCGTCCCTCTGTAATTTGTTTCACCTCACCTTTTCTTTTTGTCATCCAGACTCATTATTTTATCCTTATCTCCTCTGCAGCCTTGCCTTTTTTCAACTCCTCTCTCACCCGAGACTTATTGTTGGGATCTCTATAATGCCCTTCTTTTGTTGATATCAAAAGAGGGAGATATGTTTGAAGTCTTTTAAGTTAGGGAGACTTGTTAGAAATTTTATTTGTATGGTCAAGTCTGATGAATGTTTCTTGATTTATCAATGAAGAATGTTTTGTTTCAATTTATCTTCTCTAATATATCTGATTTTGTCTACTTTGATACATCTGATTGCTTTATATTTCTTAATTCAAGATAATCAGTAAATGGCTTTTAAGCTCCGAGCTTTATAAAATTCAAATTCTCTAAAAATTTGAAGAATATCCAAAATTTGATTGCTCTGATGGTTTACATAACCATTACTGATTTGTTAGTAGACTTTATTTGCATAAAAAACTTGATGTTTGTTGTCAATAAATTAGGGGAGATTATTGAAGAAAACTCTAAATTGAAAAGAAACAATAAGTCATTACTTGATTAGACCTTAAAGTTACGCGCTTTTATCAAAACTTGGATTTGCTAATAACAAGCTTCAATGATTGGTCAAAAGAAGTTTTCTCTCATGTAATCTAACATGTTTGTCTAAGTATTTCAGGAACTACACAAGTTGCAAAACATAAGGGGAGTTTGTATCAACAAAAGTTTGATTTAACTATGTTATACCTTAAATAGTCTAATACACACTCTGTCTAGCATTGCGATGAATATTAAGAATCAGACTTTTAGGCATCCTTAATCAAATAGAGAAGAACGTTTCTCTAAAGGCCAAATCTCAACATTTGTAAATCTATTTTCATGATGTCTTGGAACTTATGCACTTATCAAGACATATGTGCTTATCATAAAAAAGAACAAGAAATAAATCAGCAGAGCAGCCAACTTAGTGCTTGAAGATCCCAACATAATCCTCTGTGCAGAAATACAAAAAGTTGGTACAAATAAGCATATGTGTTAGTTTAGTTTCAAAGGATTACAGCTTTATCTTCTTTTCTCTGTTCCAATCAAATAAAGCAAGAAAATAAGCAACACTCATCAATGCTAGTTTCAATGAAGTGTAGGACGTGATTGGATAATTGGATTATCCAAGTATAACTTATTAGGTTTTGTTCAAATAAACATTTTTCAATTGGATTGGAAAAGCCTAAAGGTATGAATAGTCTAAAACGTGTTCCAAAAAGAAACACTCATCAATGCTAGCTTCAATAAAGTGTAGGTTCTGCCAAAGTAAGGTACTTTTATTGATATTAGTAAAGGATGATGGATAATTGGATTATCCAACCATTTGTTATTAGACTTATCTAGGTAACTTTAATCAGATTGAAGAACCTAGAAGCATTAATATTAAGTTTAAACACCTAATAAGTAACACTCATTGAGACAAATGTCAATAAATAGTGGGCTTGCCAAAGCAGGGTGCTATCATTTATATTAGTAAGGCGCGATAGGATAATTGTAATATCCAAATTGTTTTTATTGGGCCTTAACCTAACTAAGTTTTTCAATTAGATTGAAAATAACTTAGAGGCGTAAGGATTAAGCTTAAATTCATAAGATGAATAAGGGTAAAGAGTTACCCAGTCAATCATCCAAGAGTTGTATGAGATGCAATTGGAAATGTGTTTCCTACCTAAATAACCAAGGGTTGGGCGATCGGCCAAAACTGACTCAACACTAGGCAAAATATGGATCTTGGCCCACTAGAAAAATCTTCCAATGGGTTTTTTTTTTTATTCAGTGAGGGTATTTGTTTTGAATCAAAATAATGGTAGATAACATATTTATTTAATGACCAAAAGTTCAATAAGTTTTAAATAGAAATGATAGATTTGCATGTAATTTGTTTTAGAATAACCATGACAAACCAAATATTGTTTTGTTGCAATCTGTCCTTTGGAAGGACACTCTATCTAGAAAAATGCCCAAATAGGTATCAAGACTTGGGAATTATCTTTAATAAAGAGGAAGCGGTAGTGTGTCATGTTTGGCTTATTTCAATATCATTTATCATTGGGTATTGAATACCCTATGTTTGCATTGTAATAGGCAATATGAATATATGGAGATATACGATATGATCGTATACAGACTCTATTAAGGTGATTAAGAAAGGAAATAGTTTCTAGTTTTAGCCAAATAAGACATTGAAATAATTTGTCTAAAGAACTTGAAGGAGTTCAAAAGAAAGGGAAGTAAGACTTTCGCTATAAGTCATGTTATAGAAGTCAAGTTATTTTACTTTATTGACATTAGTATTAGATACTAGTAGTAGATCTCACATTTTGAAAAATCAAGGAAGTAGATCACTTGTTAAGGGTGGAGAAATCTGTGTAAAATTGAGCAAAAGTTGCTACGATAAAGATAAGATCTTCACCTATTGGGCTAGTTAGTGAACTAGAAATTGTGCATATTGTTTCTTGTTGGACAAGAAAGGTTTTCTTTTATAAAATAACTTTATTTCTTCAAAAGGATGTTGATGCATAATTGAGTACTGGATTCCATATCCTAAAATCTCAAAACACCCATCTATAATATAACTGTCAAAGTAGGTTAAAATAAGTGATTTTGAACCTTACTTACATGGTATTGTCTCCTAAGGCAAATGAATAAGAAACACATTTCTAAATACCATTAATGTGGTTATATGGACTCTTTTGATTTTAGAATCAATTGAGACATATAAATCTTATTTATAGGAAAGATAATTGAGACCTCATTCATTAAAAAGATGAGTAATCTATTATCTAATACATGACGATGTATGTGGGCCTATTGGAACAATAACTAGATATGTTTTTCAATACTTTAACATACTAATTGAATAATTAATGAGTATGGATTTATGTAACATAAGTGAGAAAGTCTTTGAAAAGTTTAAAGAATTCATAATGAAGTGAAAAACCAAATCGGCAAGACAATTAAAGCTCTTGATTAGATCAAGATAGCAAATAATTTGAGCTACAAGTTTGATAACTATCTAATAGAGTGAGAGATTACCTCTTAACTCATTCCTCATGGAATGCCATAATAGCATCTCTACGGGGAAAGGTCAAATCTTGTTGGACATAGTTTGATTATTGTCGTGACCGGGATCGCGGCGGCGCGGCCGACCCTCGAAACGATTCGAAAATAATAAACAGGGAGTCGCCACCAATATTTTTTTAGGATAAAATAGTGGAAAAACCTTTTGTTAAAGCACTGGTTATAAAAATGAGATTCCATGATTCGGGAGTCTGATTACAGGTGAGGAAGGTATTAGCACCTCACGACTGTCCGTTATAAAAACGGTTACCTCAATTTGATAGCGCGCATTATAATTAACCCAATAATTATTTTAACTTCTTCATAAAAAGAAAAATGTACGGAATGACAAAATAAACAAAAAAATAAACAAAGATCAACACAAAATATTTACATGAGATTAACAGGACGTCTCGTCCAAATTAATCTCGCTCCGCCTTTTTAAAGAGATATAAAAAAAATATGAGATTAATAGGACGTCTCGTCCAAATTAACCTCGCTCCTCCTTTTTAAAGAGATATTACAAATATGAGATTAACAGGACGTCTCGTCCAAATTAATCTCGCTCCTCCTTTTGATAGCAAGACAAAAAGGAAACTCTAAAAATTAAATAAAGAAAGGTGGGCCCGACAGGAACTGTTTCCCGCTCCTACGTATTCTCGAGCTTTCGAGAAATCAGGGTCACGTAGTTCTTTAAATTTTTTTTTTAGGAAGGAAAAAGATTAAAGAAATATTGATGGGAATCATTATGGTGAGGAACCCATACAAGGCGAAGTTCTTCGCACGTGTACGAATCCTATAAAAGTGGTGTAGACGGAAGTATTTTCCGTACGACACTAATTAAGAAAAATGAATATATAAAAAAAAACTGAATGGGAGAGGAAAACGAGTGCAAAAAATGAAAAAAACGAGTGAAGAATAAGAAAACCGAGTGAAAAATAACAAAACCGAGTGAAACTATGAAAATCCGAGTGAAAACAGAGAAAACCGAGTGAAAAATAAGAAAACCGAGTGAAACTATGAAAATCCGAGTGAAAACAGAGAAAACCGAGTGAAACAGTGACAATATGAGTGAAACAGTGAAAATCTGAATGAAACAGTGAAAATCTGAGTGAAACAGTGAAAAATCTGAGTGAAAATAAGAGAAACCGAGTGCAAAATAGTAAATCCGAGTGAAACAGTAAGGATCTGTGTGAAAATAATAGTAAATCCGAGTGAAACAGTGAGGATCTGAATGGAAATAAGAGAAAACGAATGCAAAATACTAAATCCTAGTGAAAAGAGGATTACCGAGTGATGATGGAGTAGGGGTGATGGTCTGAGAGGGGAAAAAGGAATGGGAAGGTGCTGGGAGGTGTGGAGGAATATGGATAGTATGGTGAGGGACGGTGGAAGAAGAGGATGAGAAGAATTGCTGTGAGGGAAGAGAGAACAGAGGTTTGGTTTGGGCAGAGTTTTTCCCCCCCTCTCCATTGCCTCCCTGAATGCCCTCCCCCTTGCCTATTTATAGGCTGGCCCGAGTGGAATGCCAGCTCAGGCTTCCACTTCCGAGTGGAATGCCAGCTCAGGCTTCCACTCGGTTTGGGTAGTGGGGGGACAACGGCTGGTGGGAATTTTTAATTCCCTCCACCTCCGCCCCTGTCTGCCACCCCCAGGATTCCTGGATCCACTTGGGTGGTGGAATCCAGATCAGCAAGGTGGGGATCCGAGAGATAATGATGGAATCCGAGTGACAATATGGAAATCTGAGAGAGAATGTGAAAAACCAAGTGAAATATTGACATTCTGAGAGAGGAAATTGAAAATCTGAGAGAGGATGTGGAAACCGAGTGAAATGGTGGAAAACCGAGTTAAATCCGAGTGAGGATGGTTTAAAATGGTGTAAATCCGAGTGAGAATGGCTCGGATCAACCTTCCAATCAGTATTCATCCATACTGGGAGACAAATCCGAGTGAGGAGAGTGGAAATCCGAGTGAAATGGTGGAATTCCGAGTGAAAAGGGCTCGGATGAATCCCTCATTAAGTGTTCAACCACGGTTGGAATCAATTCCGAGTGAGAAAAGGGGTCAGACCTCATTTTGCCTCCTGGATCCGAGTGGAAAAGGTTCATTTTGCAAAAGACCGAGTGAAATCATGTTGATGTGTGACTCGGAACATTTAGACTGGAACAATCATGTTAATCAAAGAAATTTCAACTGGAACATTCAGTCAGAACCGAGTGAGAAATGACTCACTCGGTACCGACTGGAAATTGGCTCGGGAAAGGTATGAAATATGACACGGAGGGGATTTGGTGTTGGTAAAAATTGACTCGGGAAACAGGACACGGAGCCGATTGAAAAATCAAAGAAAAAGACACGGAGTTTGCTAAAGGATGACTCAGAGCCGACTGAAAATCGAAGAGAAAGACTCGGAAGTTGATTGGAGAGTACCTGGCTCGGACTTCACTTCCTCTCCACAATCCGAGTGACCATTGACACGGAACCGACTGAAATGGTTCGGAAATTGGACTTTTGGCCATTTTTCGCTCGGAAATAAACTTCTTCACACTCAGAATTAGAAATTTGAATTTCTTCACTCGGAATGGCTCTGACAGGGAAGCTTTCCACTCGGAATTGACTCATTCTGGGTAATTCTACTCAGATTTGATCATGTATGTGTCATTCCGCTCGGATTCCCCAACAGGAGCCTATTCTACTCGTAAATGCTTCATTATTACTCGGTTTTTGATCATTTCTGAGTAATTTTACTCGGATTTAATCCCGTTCTGAGTAGTTCCACTCGGTTTTGATCATTGCTGAGTAGTTCTACTCGGATTTCTCTTCAACAGGGGCATTTTCTACTCGGATTTGATCCCTTCTGAGTAATTTCACTCGGTTTTGATCATTTCTGAGTAGTTCTACTTGGACTTACTAGTTTTTGGGCCATTCCACTTGGATTTTTGTTCAACAGGGGCATTTTCTACTCGGATTTGATCCTTTTTGAGTCATTTCACTCGGATTTGACTCCAACAGGTCTATATTCCACTCGGAAATGCTTCCATCATAGTCATCTTGCTCGGATCTGACCATTTTTGAGTTATTCTATTCAAATTTGCATCCAACAGGGCAATATTCCACTTGGAAAAGCTTCATTCTGAGTTATTTCGCTCGGTTTTAATTATTCTGGAGCTATTCTACTTGAATTTGACCACTCTGAATTTGAATTCAATATAAAAAATATTCATTCCACTTGGACCGGACCAAAAGAGGTGTTCACAGATGCCCCTCTTTACTTCTTTTTCATAAAAAAAACACGAAGCTTCTGTGTTTTTGAAGTGAAAAGGAAGTAAAGATATGAACACCGATGTAGGGGGGCCAAGTGGGACCTCTTGATCGGTATGGCAACTAATGGTATGGGCAATCACGAATCTGTGTAACCTCTTTTTCTTAAAACGAGCATTCTCCACTTCTGTTTCTCTTCTTCTCTTCTTCTTATCTTCTTTTTTTTTGTTTTTTTGTTTTTTTTTTGTTTTGTGGACAGGGAAAAATTGTCTTTTAGTTAACAGGAGGTAATGAGATCAGGATTGACCCCCAGTAGACTGGAAAGTAAAGGTTGCCCTCGTGGGCGACTGAAAAGTAAAGGGTACCTCGATAGGTGGCTGGGAAATAAAGGATGCCTTGATAGGCGGCTGGAAAGTAAAGGATGCCATGATAGGCGGCTGGAAGATAAAGGATGCCTTGATAGGCGGCTGGAAGATAAAGGATGCCTTGATAGGCGGCTGGAAGGATAAAGGATGCCTTGATAGGCGGCTGGAAAATAAAGGATGCCTTGATAGGCGGCTGGAAAGATAAAGGATGCCTTGATAGGCGACTGAAAAGGTAAAGGATGCCTTGATAGGCGGCTGGAAAGGTAAAGGATGCCTTGATAGGCGGCTGGAAAGGTAAAGGATGCCTTGATAGGCGGCTGGAAGATAAAGGATGCCTTGATAGGCGGCTGGAAAGGTAAAGGATGCCTTGATAGGCGGCTGGAAGATAAAGGATGCCTTGATAGGCGGCTGGAAAGATAAAGGATACCTTGATAGGCGGCTGGAAAGATAAAGGATGCCTTGATAGGCGGCTGGAAAAAAATAACGGATGCCTTGATAGGCGGCTGGAAGATAAAGGATGTCTTGATAGGTGGCTGGAAGATAAAGGATGCCTTGATAGGCGGCTGGAAAGGTAAAGGATGCCTTGATAGGCGGCTGGAAGATAAAGGATGCCTCGATAGGCGGCTGGAAAGATAAAGGATGCCTCGATAGGCGGCTGGAAAGATAAAGGATGCCTTGATAGGCGGCTGGAAAGGTAAAGGATGCCTTGATAGGCGGCTGAAAGATAAAGGATGCCTTGATAGGCGGCTGGAAGATAAAGGACGCCTTGATAGGCGGCTGGAAGATAAAGGATGCCTTGATAGGCGGCTGGAAAGGTAAAGGATGCCTTGATAGGCGGCTGGAAAGGTAAAGGATGCCTTGATAGGCGACTGGAAGATAAAGGATGCCTCGATAGGCGGCTGGAAAGGTAAAGGATGCCTTGATAGGCGGCTGGAAGATAAAGGATGCCTCGATAGGCGGCTGGAAAGATAAAGGATGCCTTGATAGGCGGCTGGAAAGATAAAGGATGCCTTGATAGGCGGCTGGAAAGATAAAGGATGCCTTGATAGGCGGCTGGAAAGATAAAGGATGCCTTGATAGGCGGCTGGAAAATAAAGGATGCCTTGATAGGCGGCTGGAAGATAAAGGATGCCTCGATAGGCGACTAGAAAGATAAAGGATGCCTTGATAGGCGGCTAGAAAATAAAGGATGCCTTGATAGGCGGCTGGAAGATAAAGGATGCCTCGATAGGCGACTGGAAAGATAAAGGATGCCTTGATAGGCGGCTGGAAAATAAAGGATACCTTGATAGGTGGCTGGAAAGATAACGGATGCCTTGATAGGCGACTGGAAAGATAAAGGATGCCTTGATAGGCGGCTGGAAAATAAAGGATACCTTGATAGGTGGTTGGAAGGTAAAGGATGCCTCGATAGGCGACTGGAAAGATAAAGGATGCCTTGATAGGCGGCTGAAAGATAAAGGATACCTTGATAGGCGGCTGAAAAGATAAAGGATGCCTTGATAGGCGACTGGAAAGATAAAGGATGCCTCGATATGCGGCTGGAAGATAAAGGATACCTTGATAGGTGACTGGAAAGATAACGGATGCCTTGATAGGCGACTGGAAAGATAAAGGATGCCTTGATAGGCGGCTGGAAAATAAAGGATACCTTGATAGGTGGCTGGAAAGATAACGGATGCCTTGATAGGCGACTGGAAAGGTAAAGGATGCCTTGATAGGAGGACAGAAAGTAAAGGATGGGGTTAACCCTCAATTGACAGAAAATACAAAAATTGGGGGGAGCTAACAGGACGTCTCGTCCAAATTAACTCACTGGTCCTAAAGGCTCGGGGTGATGCCCCAGTTTGACATGACTGAAAGAATTACTCTTTGACCGAAAGAGAGTGATCCTGGGGAGATGCCCTAATTTGACATGATTGAAGGAATCTTGGAGAATTGCTTTCTAAATAAAAGAGGGTGATCCTGGGGTGATGCCCCAGTTTGACATGATTGAAGGAATCTTGGGGAATTACCTCTTGACTGAAATAGAAGAAATCTGGGGGAGATGCCCCAGTTAGGAAGATTGAAGGGATCTCGGGGAACTGCTTCTTGACTGGAAGGAAAAATCTGGGGTCCACTAGGGATGTATAGTGGGCTTACTAAAAGAAAGAAATCTGGGGATGATCCAGTTCAAGCTGTCTTGGATGATTCGGGGAACTACTCCTTGATCGGAAGGAAAAGAAATGGGGGAAAATCTAGCTGAAGGAGTTAGGGATACTGTCCCTCGAACGGAGGAAGATTTGGGGTGATACCCCAAATTTTGGAAAGATTAGAAGATTTAGGGATACTACCTCAAGGTTGGGGAAAGGATATGGGGTGACGCCCCACTTAGAAGCTTGGGGGTACGTTCCCTTTTGACGGAGAGAGACCCGAGGTGATGTCCAGCTCAAACTTCCCGGGAGCATGGGGTACTTCCCTTGGGTTGACAAAAGATAACAACCTGGGGAAGATGCCCCAATTTGAAATGATCTGAAGAGCTTTGGGGAATCTAGGGAGATGCCCCAGCTTAATTTGTCTGGGAAGTGTGGTTCTACTGGGGAGGAGAAATTGAGAGATAGCGACTTTAACAGTTAAGGGTGAGACTTTGAAGGCAACTGATGGAAGAAGAAACCTTGAAAGGCGCTGGCTTTGGCGATTATGGTTCCATTGAGGAATGGATGGCAGGCCCGTCAGAGGAGAAAAATCTGATAGATGTCCTGGTTTAGGACATTTTAATGAGGGTAACTCCACTGGGGAAAGTGTTTTCCTCTTGGGGAAGGAAGGTGTGGCCTTTGATCTCTGTGGTTCTGTCGGAAAGGTAATTCTGTTGGGTATAAACATATTTTCCTAAATCTGACTAGGAGCCCATTTGGTGGCTTTTTTTTTAGGAGGAATCCTCAGTTTATTTTCCTTTTAGAGATGATAGTGGGTCCACCGGAGAAGAGAAATCTGGGGGATGCCCAAGTTTTTGGGTTGCTTGGGAGTTCAGAGTATTGTCTCTTTAGGGAAGAGAAACCTGGGGAGATGCCCCGGTTAAAGTATGATTGAAAGGATTTTTGGAGAATTGCCCTTTGGCTGAAAGAAGGGAGACCTAGGGTGATGCCCATGTTCAGAAAATTGGCCTGAAGGAATTAGGGGTGCTTCTCCTTGACAGAAAGAGAATAGAGACGTGGGGAGATGCCCCAATTTTGGAAAGATTAGAAGTTTTCAGGTGTACTACCCCTGATCTGAAAGAGAGAAGTCCTGGGGTATGCCCCAGTTTGACACAATTGAAAGAGTCCTAGGGAAAACTACTCCTTGGCCAGGACAGAAGAAATCTAGGGGGATGCCTTAGTTCAAACCTTCAGGACACTACCCCTTGGCCAACAAAAGATCTGGAGGTGAGGAATGACAGACTTGGGAGGTAAATTCCCAGGTTTGAAGGATTCGGGGGTTAATAGGGCGTCCCGTCCAAATTAACCAGGTTCTAGAATATACCAAGTTGATTTCTTGGAGATGTGACCCCTAACATGCCTCATGAACAAGACAGAAACCTTGAGAGGACGCCGGCTTCGACTACAAGGTATTGATGGACTTCATGGAAATCTCAAAGCAAAATGGAAACTCAGAAAGGTGTCATGTTTGGCCATAGAAGGGTGTTTTGTTCAATGATTTGGGTGGGTTACGAGAAGAAACTCGTGGATGACCTACTTCAATGAGTAAAGGCAAGAGTAAGCTTCGGAGACTGATGGACATACACCTAGAAAGTGCCAGTTTTGGCGGTTGAAGCTTGACACATCTACTTATTACAACATCCTGTAAGAAAGGTTAGCGGTGTAAAACAAATTGGAACTTGAAAAGACTTACCGCAAAAACACAATCCTTAGAGATCCGAAGTGACTCATGACTAAAACAGAGCAGATGAAACAAACCTAGCTTTGGAAACATGTCAGGCCCAGTCTTCATAATGATTGCTTGAAGCGAGATCAAGTAACAGGAACTTCTTATCCTCACGACTTTAAATTTTCATTACCTTCTCATTTTTATATATTAAGGGAAAACATATGTATTATCAAATCATGGAAAATCACAATAAATACGTGTCAAAAATAGGTGAGATTGTATCTACAAGTCGAGTAAGTGTGGAAAAAGGGAAACCAAAAAGCAAGTGAAGATGTATGGGAAATATTAATAATTGGGTAGAGTGGGAATGATTTTACAGATCTTCCAGTGAACTGTTGAGAACAAAGCATATCTTAATCCCACATCATGACTATGAATTCACCACTTGACTCTACTTCTGAAAAGGTATTCGGATTACTTGGCCAAAATCTTGATCCCAATTGATTGCCTGAGCCACCCATTCAGGTTTTCAGCTTACCAGGTCACTCTAACTTTTCCCTAGGCTGCCCTTCCAGGTTTTCAGCCTAGCGAGCTTCTCTCTCCATGTGACGTCTCTCTTTTTTCTTTTTCTTTTTTTTTTTAAGGTTGTGTCCCTCACAACAAAGGTTTAAACTGATTGCCAATGAGCTTATTTGATCTTTCTCAATTTGATCTCATCCTGTGGGGGAGTAGATGTTATTTCAGATGAAAAAATTTGCCCCTAACACCATGTATCCAAAGAAACAAAGGCGTGCCCTTTTCAGTACCAATGAGGGGGGCTCGTTTTGAGTCTTTATTTCCTTGTTCATTTTTCATCTATTTTTTGTTATCTTTTTCTTTTTGCATTTTTTTTGTTTTTTTTTGTTTTTTTTTCTTTTTTTCTCTGTTGTTTTTTTTTGAATGACCCCTTTGGTACCTTTGTTATGGTCTAGCTATTTTATCCCCTAACCAATGTGGTAAAGAAAATATGATATTAATGGTATCACAGTAGACCAATCCCTTGGTTACACTGGTGTGGGAATAGTTATACTCCATTAAAGTTAGGGTGTTGATTGTGACACAGATGAAACATTGTTTCTGCCGTGTTCTTAGCTTGATAACATTTATGCCCCCATATGGAAAAGTGATAACTTGATCTATGAATCAGCTCGCCTTAATTGGTATTTACGTAAGGCACCAACCTTGACTCTTTTTTTTATATCATTTTTGTTTTTGTTTTTTTTTGTTTTTTTTTAGAGTATTTCTTGACCATCCACGTTGACCAATGCTAACGTTTCTTTGAAGGGTAGATACGCCATTTATGGAATCTGGCACTATCTTCATTTTTGAGCTTGTAACGTCTTCAGTTGTTTGTGAATCTTCTTCATTCTGTGTGCTGACCTTGCCTTTGGGTAGAACTAGGTGACTCTTATCCAAACATCCTACATAATTCGGCCAAGGAACTTTCGTTTTTGCTACCCTTTTCGTCAGCGTAATCAACTGGGTGGTCAAAGTTATGAAATGGAATCATGATCTCATTATTCTCAAAAGGATCATTTTTAGTCCTGTATTTTTTTTTCATGGTAAAATGAGAAAAAGAAGTAGATAAAGGGAAAAGGATTCAAGGTGGCAATAAGGAAAGCAAGAAAAGGCATTTTGAAATTTGACACATATTTATTGAGAGAAACTTAAAATGATAAAAACATGTTTTTGCCCTTATTACATAACAATATCCCAAAGCCTTAGGCATAGCGTTTGGGTTGAAACGGAAGTTTAAAGTCATAAGGAACTAAGTGGTCTCCTGGTCATGAACCTCTCCAGTTGGCGTGTGATTCACAAAATCTTGCATGCATCCTTTTTACACCCCTAGTCCCTCTTTATCACACTGACCCCAGAGGTCTCATGGTTAGACCTGGGGTTTATAATTATATTGGGACTCCCTTCCTGGAAATCTAGCCACTTAGCTTTAATCAAATCCCTTACTTTGAATTTCAAGGTATGACAGTCCTCAGTAGAGTGCCCCGAGGCTCCAGCATGGTATTCACATCGGGCATTGGGATTATAGCCTTTGGGGTAAGGAGGAACCACTGGTTTCAGTGGGCAGGGTACTGCAAGGGAATTACGAAAAAGGTGAGGTAGAAGTTCTGTGTAGGTTATGGGAATGGGGTCGAACCGGGCTGGTGTTCGATTATTGATGGGTTTTATTATGCTTTGGTCTGGATTAGGTGGCTGAGTTTGTACTAGTGGGGGATGATAGGGTTGTGGAAGGGTAGACCTAATAGCAGGCAAATGAGAATAGGAAGGTATTTGAGGGATATACGGACGAAAGTAGAGTTGGAATGGGAAAAAATTAGAGCTCTGGTTAGAGGTGGTGGTGGCCATGTAAGGTGCAGGGAGATTGGCAGGTTGAAATGAAGTATGTGTTATTGATCTGGGTTGGGCCCTTTTTTGGTTACGGGCAGTGGAATTAGCATCCCCTTTTCTCTTTCCCTTATCTCCTGATGCAGACATTCTTGTGATAGGAGCCCCAGGCGACTGGGAGGACTGTGAAATATGAGGATTCATCATTTGTAAATCATGATCCTCTTGTTGATTATGGAATGGGGGAATTTGGTCTTTTGTCAATCCAGGAAGGTGGAGTGGGGTGGTTGGCAAATGTTGATCAATCTTGACACCCGCAGAGGGTTCCTCTTCTATGATCTTCTTCTCTAAAAGTCTGGCCATCTCCGCCATTTGCTTCCTTAGCTGGTTAACTTCGTTTCTGAGGTTTTCAATTTCTTGCTCTCTTTCAGCCATGAGTCTCCTTTGAAAGTCTAACAAAGGTGTCTTTCGGTGTCGAGTGAAAGAAGAAAAAGAAATGTCAGGTGGAAACAGAAGGAAAGAGGATATCGTGGGAAGTAATCACAGACCCTGACAAGCATCCTTTAACCGTTCCTTAGAACGTATCGTTCAAAAGTACTAAGTATAGTAGACATGGAAATTAATACGGGATAGTTGTGAAGACAGAAAAATCCTTCATTCTGAAATGCAATAAGAGCCTCAAGTTTAGCTATTTCTAGCTCGGGGAACCATGATCCATCTCTTAAAGGTTTGATCCCACATTAATTTCCATATCTTGGTCAAGGGTATTCGTTAAGCTCTGAATAGCCTCCGGTGAGAATAAAAAGAAAGGAGCGAAAGAGCCATTGGGAAATGACGTGCTTTGCAAATCGATACTCCCCTAGTAATTTCTTGAAAACATTTTTGTATTTAGGGGGGATACAACTTGCTAAAACTTATGTCAAATCAAGGGTTATGTGAGCTACGGATTTTCTGATCATCGACAATATAAAAAAAATTGATTTTTCTTTTGATTTCTTTTCTTTTTATATGTATTTTCTATGATTCAAAAGATCTGTAACTCAAGGCCCAAAGACTTGTACACAAAGAGAAAGAACTATTTGCCCATTAAAGGATCACTAGTTAAAAGTATGTCATTTTTTGAAAAAAGTAATCCACTAAATGGTCAAGTAGTCCTCTATTTTGGATGAGAAGGAAAAGTGAGAATGAGAAAAGGTAGAAGTAAAGTTTGCCCCTTTGTGCCTTAAGGTGGGTTTTTTCTGGAGGTCTCCTAATGGCTCTAAGGTTTGTCTAACAGTGATATCTCGCATTAGGTGGCTTGTTCTAAAACTTCTAAAGGTCACTAGAGCCAAGATCCTACTCATGATGTTGACCACAAATAGTAGGAAGTATACTAAGTGTGGGCACCATGAATAAGTCGAACTCTAGCTGAGATTCTCACGGTAACCAGACAGGAAGTACATCCCAAATGGCTCCGCTATCAACCTCCCCTAATCTTAAGTTTTATTTGGGCCCGGGTATAGGGTCCCACTCAAAAGTGTGTGCAAATTGTGAGTGTAGTGTGTGAAAGAGGCATTCAATACCCGTACCTTACTCACCCTGTACATAGAACAAACACAGAGCAACAAAATAAAGTCGACTACCCTAGGGTTCAATGATCACACAGATATTTACAAAACATAAATAATTAAATACAAACAAAACAGAAACTAAACATTGACAAGGGAATAAAATAAAGGAAGAAGTTAAATAATTAATATGCAAATTAAAACATGCGCTATCAAATTGACTGGCTTGACTCTCTAGTTCCCCAGTGGAGTCGCCATCTGTCGCGACCGGGATCGCGGCGGCATGGCCGACCCTCGAAACGATTCGAAAATAATAAACAGGGAGTCGCCACCAATATTTTTTTAGGATAAAATAGTGGAAAAACCTTTTGTTAAAGCACTGGTTATAAAAATGAGATTCCATGATTCGGGAGTCTGATTACAGGTGAGGAAGGTATTAGCACCTCACGACTGTCCGTTATAAAAACGGTTACCTCAATTTGATAGCGCGCATTATAATTAACCCAATAATTATTTTAACTTCTTCATAAAAAGAAAAATGTACAGAATGACAAAATAAACAAAAAAATAAACAAAGATCAACACAAAATATTTACATGAGATTAACAGGACGTCTCGTCCAAATTAATCTCGCTCCGCCTTTTTAAAGAGATATAAAAAAAAATATGAGATTAATAGGACGTCTCGTCCAAATTAACCTCGCTCCTCCTTTTTAAAGAGATATTACAAATATGAGATTAACAGGACGTCTCGTCCAAATTAATCTCGCTCCTCCTATTGATAGGAAGACAAAAAGGAAAGTCTAAAAATTAAATAAAGAAAGGTGGGCCCGACAGGAACTGTTTCTCGCTCCTACGTATTCTCGAGCTTTCGAGAAATCAGGGTCACGTAGTTCTTTAAATTTTTTTTTAGGAAGGAAAAAGATTAAAGAAATATTGATGGGAATCATTATGGTGAGGAACCCATACAAGGCGAAGTTCTTCGCACGTGTACGAATCCTATAAAAGTGGTGTAGACGGAAGTATTTTCCGTACGACACTAATTAAGAAAAATGAATATATAAAAAAAACTGAATGGGAGAGGAAAACGAGTGCAAAAAATGAAAAAAACGAGTGAAGAATAAGAAAACCGAGTGAAAAATAACAAAACCGAGTGAAACTATGAAAATCTGAGTGAAAACAGAGAAAACCGAGTGAAAAATAAGAAAACCGAGTGAAACTATGAAAATCCGAGTGAAAACAGAGAAAACCGAGTGAAACAGTGACAATATGAGTGAAACAGTGAAAATCTGAATGAAACAGTGAAAATCTGAGTGAAACAGTGAAAAATCTGAGTGAAAATAAGAGAAACCGAGTGCAAAATAGTAAATCCAAGTGAAACAGTAAGGATCTGTGTGAAAATAATAGTAAATCCGAGTGAAACAGTGAGGATCTGAATGGAAATAAGAGAAAACGAATGCAAAATACTAAATCCTAGTGAAAAGAGGATTACCGAGTGATGATGGAGTAGGGGTGATGGTCTGAGAGGGGAAAAAGGAATGGGAAGGTGCTGGGAGGTGTGGAGGAATATGGATAGTATGGTGAGGGACGGTGGAAGAAGAGGATGAGAAGAATTGCTGTGAGGGAAGAGAGAACAGAGGTTTGGTTTGGGCAGAGTTTTTTCCCCCTCTCCATTGCCTCCCTGAATGCCCTCCCCCTTGCCTATTTATAGGTTGGCCCGAGTGGAATGCCAGCTCAGGCTTTCACTTCCGAGTGGAATGCCAGCTCAGGTGTAACATCCCAGATTTTAGAGAAAATAAATTTATTGGATGATGATAATTAATTATTCATGGTCAAATAATTATGGGAGATGTTGTTAGACATTAGAGGTGAATTATCGGTAAACTAAGACTTACCGGAAATGAATGAATTAACAGATGATATGGGACCTACTTAATTGAATTGAGTGGTTGATGGATCTAGAATGTTTGGAATATTATTGTGGTTAAGATGGTGTAGTTAGAATAATTTTTAGTGCTAAGGAACTAATTAATTGGACACGACGCCTAATACGAAACGGGGAAATTACGAACCAAATTGGATTAAAAAGAAAATGAGAATTCCCTTTCTTTTCCTCTCTACCACCGTCCACTTCTTCTTCTTTTCTCTCTCCCCACTCACTTTACACTCTATTACACAATGGACCAAAGGGGAAATATCATATGGGTACATTTTAATAACCAATGGTTGATGAGCTAATAAAACACATTTTCCACTCTCTTTTTCCCTTCATTTTCGGCAGCTTCTCCCTCTCACTTTCTCCTTCATTTTTCTACCTCCTCCTCCCTCTATAATGGGCAAACTGAAACCCACTTCTCTCTACCCCTATTCTTGCCAAAAATATGAACTTGAGCTTGGATATGTGAGGCATCTATGGAGCATGGGAGCATGCATTGGTCTTCTCCCCTTCTTCTTCACCCTCATTTTTGTTTTGGTGGAGTTTGGATTTAAGGTAAAGATTTCTTACCTCCATATCATTTTATTATGGTTTTGTGACATTGGGTTGAAGATGATAATATTAGAAGCCTTGCATGTGGATGGGTGTTGATTGTGTTGGTAAACCTAGAGTGAAACTTTAAGCATGAATAATGGAGGTGTGAAATTGAATATGGTTGATGTTGTGGGATGAAGGGAAAGTTATAGTGACCATAAAGATTTTAAGAGATTGATTGAGAATATTGTTAAATGATTTTAGATGGGAAACCCTGAGTGTGACAAATTGGGGATTTTTGCCAAATTGGTAACCTTAGTGATTTTGATGCCTTGGGAGTGGATTTATATGAAGAAATGAACATTTAGAAGTATTGGGATTGAATATTGATGTTGATAGAAAGGGGAGCTAAGTCATGAGTTACAAATGATGATATATGCATGTATATAGGTATGTTGATTTGAGGGATTAGTAAGTGTTGATATTTATGATGTTGACAATGATTGCGAACCATTAATATTAGACTAAGAGAATGGATGTTTAAATTGATGAAGCCTTAGGTCTTGTTATAGGCCATGGTGTTGTTGATGTTGGGTTGTTTAGCCCTTTGAAATCTAGAAATCTTCGCTTTGGGGAAAGGAATTCCCGAAGCCTAATACAAGCATATGAATTTGGAGTATTAGACAAGTCTAGGACTTGATCATGGGTTAGATGATGATGTCTAAGATAATGTTTTATGATAGTATAATAATGGCAATTGTATGTATATTTGTTGTGATAGGATTGTATCCTTGACGATGATGCGGAGCGATCGAGGCATTTGGAGCATTGGAATTGTGGATCTTCTCTTGAGGTAGGAGAGGAGTTTGCATTTCAAGTGCATGAGTGATTAATTGATAATTATGTTATGTGTGCACTCATGCATTGCCTTGCCAAGAATTAATTGTATGTTTGAATTGTTGAAATAGTGAATGATGGCTTGGCTTATGGGATTGTTGTGGAAATTGTATGAATATATGATATTGATGATAAATACTTGATATCCCTTCGAATTGACATGAATCAAATGTTTGGTAATATTCAATGAATAGATGAATTGATCAGAGCGTTGAAGATTATGTTGTGATAAAGTGGAATGATGATGAGGGGTGGTTATATAACTCTTTTTCATAGTTAATGGATTGATAATTGGAATTGAGATGTAAGAATTATTGAACCAGGTTCTAATTGTATAAATGGAGGAGTAAGGAAGATTAATCTAAGTCAAACTTATATATTAAGGTTTTGATGTGAGAAGGAGAGTAAAAGACTGAGTTTCTAAGCGTGAACTGGTATTCTCGCTCAGGCGAGATGAGGTTTCGCTCAAGCGAGACACGTACCACATGGTTGAGGTAGCCACTGGACGAATCTCGCTCAAGCGGGCGTAGCCGCGCTTGAGCGAGCGAGATGGAAAAATGGTACTGGAGAGATCTCGCTTAGGCGAGAGGCGTGGCATGCTGAGTCTCGCTCAAGCGAGAGAGTACAAGATTGGATACTGGAAGAATTCCGCTTGAGCGAGAGTGACTCGCTCAAGCGAGATGGTGACCTGATACTCCCAGATGTCTTCGCTCAAGAAGAACTTTTGGGCGCTCAAGCGACCCACTTCAATCTCGCTCAGGCGAGGGTGTGATTCGCTCAAGCGAGCGAGCGTGAAAACGCTACTGGAAGTATTTCGCCCACGCGAGAGGACTCGCCCAAGCGAGTGATGTTGATCTCGCTCAAGTGGTGGTGAATCTCGCTTGAGCGAGTTGCCCAGAAATGAAATTTATTTCATTTTCCTTGTATTGGGCTTATGTTGGACTCCTTTTCTTTATAAGATGAGATGATTAAGGGGATGTGTTAAGGACAATATAATGATAATAAAACATGGAAGTAATTGGGGTTAATTGGCACTTTGGGATCAATTGCTTGTGATGTATTGCCATCAAAATAGAGTAGCCAAAGAATAATAATGAGGATATGATGGTGGGGTTATGAGAGATATTCCAGAATAATTATAAGACCGAGGGGTAAATGAATAAATGACATTGTATAAATTATAATTGGATGAATTAAAGGAAGTATGATATTAAATAATGCTAGATGATGATGTTGAACACTCTCTTGCATAAAGAGGTGTATATTTATATTGATGAATGGTTGTGTACCATTGTGTATGATACAAGCATGGTCTTGTATGTGTGGTATAAAATATGAAATTGATAATGTTGTGAATGCCATACAATTTCATATATATACTTATATGAGTATACTTGAGCAATGGTAATGAATAATGAGATGAAAATCCACTAAATGAAGTGTGATGATATTGATGAATAATATGTGACGTTGAAATGCTATGTGGCTATTTGCAAGTGTTATCTTGCGTGTGTGAGATGAAATAATTATGAAATATGTTGTGATGAAAAGGCCACGTATAAAACCTGAAACCCATGGTCAAGAAATAAATAATGAGAAGGCCCACTAAGGCGTACATGGAGATGTTGGTGAGTATAATGATGATGATGATGACTGGCATATCGATAGCTGTCTATGTGGAATATTAGGGGGTTCCACTAGGCGGGCCCAGTGGGAGGGCGGCTCAGTGCACGAGCATTATTGTTGTTTCCCCTGTGACTCGGTGTGTGAGTCACGAAGCTGTCCATAGATTGGTGACGAGGCACCCTATGTGGCGGGCCTAGTGGGTGGGCGGCTCTATGGTGAGCGAGTTACCTCGGTGTCCGACGGGGCACGGCTCTCTCGATGTGTGTTCGGGAGGGGCCTGTAGCACTTTTGGCAAGTGAGGCCATGTTATTAAGCCGCAAGTCACAAGGTGACTAGTGCTACAGATGGGCGATCGCGGTTTGGTACCAGTAAAACATGTTGTTGAGATGCATGCATGCTTTGAGATATGTGTACACATTTTACTACTGCAGTAGGGGCATAGTAGCACACCTATGCTTGACCCACAACTTGGTGTTTATTCCCACAGTCGGATCCGCATTGGTTGTCAAATTCACATAGTATGGAGATATGCCAGAATATGATAATGATTGATGATGATTGAGATATTAATATTGGTGTCGATGAGATGCGAAGTTAATATGATGAAAGACCACATAAAAGTAATAAATGATATGAACATATGAAATGATGTTGAATATGACGATATGTATGATATGGCCCAATATAATGAAGGGCGTATTTAATTATGATTGGAAATGATGATATTAGCCCATAGTGGCTTGATGAAAGACCAGGATGGTCTATATTGATGAGTTGGCCCGTTGGGGCGATATGATAGATATGTGTTGGCCCATTGTGGGGACGTTATAGATGTGTATATGCTTGCTTTGCTATGATTTGATGAATGAGCATGAAATGATTATATATATTGTAGAATTAATAATTTATGATGATTATTGATGTGTTTAGCAAAGCATACATGATGTTGATATGCATATGCACATAATTTCAATTGTATTCATATCGTCATTTGAAATGTAAACTCACTCTCCCATGTGGTCTACTTTTTAGTATTGGTGCAGGAAAACCATGGGAAGAGGATGATTTAAAAGTAAAGCTTTTGGGAATGTAAATAGTTGTAATGGGATGCCTTGGCCGGCAGCGACTGTAATTTATCGGGTGGTAAATGAATGTACGTAATAGTACTGATCTTAGTAGTAATCTTGAATGTATTATGAATAAAAACTTGAGTGGTTATTGTATTGGTCTTTGGGGGTGTATGCACTCATACCCGCTTGATTAGTGTATAAGTGTTGATGACACATGCCTTGTAGTCGAAGTGGATATGGACCTTGATGATGTATGATGCATGACCACATAGATAAATATATACCTATATCTTAGGCATAGTATGCTCATGTGAATATGTAAAATGACGATGGTTGTCTACTAGGCCTATGTTACGCCATTGCATGCGTTGTCGAGCCTTTTCTCATATCTTCATATGTGGGACTAGGCGTGTGCCCGGTATACACATTTTTCTTCCGCTGTAAACTCTATTCTTTTGTATACCGAATGGGCAAACTATTTATCGATCCAGTTATAAGTTTTGAAATCTCGCTCTTTGGTTTTCTGCGATTTGGGTCTTGGTGTGATCATGGTGGTGTCTTGGAATTGTTTTCAAACGCGAAAAATTTACTCGTATTTTTATTAATTATGACGATCACATCGGGATTCGAGTACAGAAAATCAGGGGTGTTATATCAGGCTTCCACTCGGTTTGGGTAGTGGGGGGACAACGGCTGGTGGGAATTTTTAATTCCCTCCACCTCTGCCCCTGTCTGCCACCCCCAGGATTCCTGGATCCACTTGGGTGGTGGAATCCAGATCAGCAAGGTGGGGATCCGAGAGATAATGATGGAATCCGAGTGACAATATGGAAATCCGAGAGAGAATGTGAAAAACCGAGTGAAATATTGACATTCTGAGAGAGGAAATTGAAAATCTGAGAGAGGATGTGGAAACCGAGTGAAATGGTGGAAAACCGAGTTAAATCCGAGTGAGGATGGTTTAAAATGGTGTCAATCCGAGTGAGAATGGCTCGGATCAACCTTCCAATCAGTATTCATCCATACTGGGAGACAAATCCGAGTGAGGAGAGTGGAAATCCGAGTGAAATGGTGGAATTCCGAGTGAAAAGGGCTCGGATGAATCCCTCATTAAGTGTTCAACCACGGTTGGAATCAATTCCGAGTGAGAAAAGGGGTCAGACCTCATTTTGCCTCCTGGATCCGAGTGGAAAAGGTTCATTTTGCAAAAGACTGAGTGAAATCATGTTGATGTGTGACTCGGAACATTCAGACTGGAACAATCATGTTAATCAAAGAAATTCCAACTGGAACATTCAGTCAGAACCAAGTGAGAAATGACTCACTCGGTACCGACTAGAAATTGGCTCGGGAAAGGTGTGAAATATGACACGGAGGGGATTTGGTGTTGGTAAAAATTGACTCGGGAAACAGGACACGGAGCCGATTGAAAAATCAAAGAAAAAGACACGGAGTTTGCTAAAGGATGACTCAGAGCCGACTGAAAATCGAAGAGAAAGACTCGGAAGTTGATTGGAGAGTACCTGGCTCGGACTTCACTTCCTCTCCATAATCCGAGTGACCATTGACACGGAACCAACTGAAATGGTTCGGAAATTGGACTTTTGGCCATTTTTCGCTCGGAAATAAACTTCTTCACACTCAGAATTAGAAATTTGAATTTCTTCACTCAGAATGGCTCTGACAGGGAAGCTTTCCACTCGGAATTGACTCATTCTGGGTAATTCTACTCGGATTTGATCATGTATGTGTCATTCCGCTCGGATTCCCCAACAGGAGCCTATTCTACTCGAAAATGCTTCATTATTACTCAGTTTTTGATCATTTCTGAGTAATTTCACTCGGATTTGATCCTGTTCTGAGTAGTTCCACTCAGTTTTGATCATTGCTGAGTAGTTCTACTCGGATTTCTCTTCAACAGGGGCATTTTCTACTCGGATTTGATCCCTTCTGAGTAATTTCACTCAGTTTTGATCATTTCTGAGTAGTTCTACTCGGACTTACTAGTTTTTGGGCCATTCCACTCGGATTTTTGTTCAACAGGGGCATTTTCTACTCGGATTTGATCCTTTTTGAGTCATTTCACTCGGATTTGACTCCAACAGGTCTATATTCCACTCGGAAATGCTTCCATCATAGTCATCTTGCTCGGATCTGACCATTTTTGAGTTATTCTATTCAAATTTGCATCCAACAGGGCAATATTCCACTTGGAAAAGCTTCATTCTGAGTTATTTCACTCGGTTCTGATTATTCTGGAGCCATTCTACTCGAATTTGACCACTCTGAATTGGAATTCAGTATAAAAAATATTCATTCCACTTGGACCGGACCAAAAGAGGTGTTCACAATTATTGATTATTATCAAACATCTCTAACTCCTTCAACGTTCCTTTATTAACCAAATTTCCACACTTAACCATGTTGCATCTTAGACTTTCTTAAAGAAACCATATATGATATGGACTAGGAAGAAACCTAGTATGTCTTTACTAATAATTTGGAACTATGATGCTTCTATAGAGCATCCAACTCTGACAAGATCAGATCCAAATTGGATAAATGTCTTTTGTGAGATACCTAAAGAAAGCTAAGGGTTATCATTTCTACAATTCATCTGAGAACAAAAGGCTTGTTGCTTAGAATGTTGTATTCTTGAATAAGAGTACACCCCTTAAAGAATCAGTAGGAGGATAGTAGAACTTGAAGAAATTCAAGTATCATAAAGCATTCAAAAGTCAAGGATGGACTTGGAGCAAAAATCACAAAGTGTTGTGACATCTTTAGCTCTGTTAGCACAAGACTATGTCACCAAATCTAAAAGATATGGATATCTTATAAATCAGGAAGGAGGCATATTACTAAATGACCAAGCTTCTTATAAAGAGACCAATGCAAGTTTAGATTCTAAGACATGGCATAAGACCATGAGATTTGAAATGGGTTTCATGTATATTAACAAGGTATGAACCTTGGTTGACGCACCTAAATGGTAAAACCTACAGGATACAAGTGGGTTTTCAAAAGAAAAACTAAACATGGATGGTAATAAGAGTACCTTTAAAAGCAAGATTGACAATATTCAATTAGCTTAAAAACCACTTAGATCCTGCTTGTTGTAGCAGTATACCACCAATATGAGATATGGTAGATAGATGTCAAGATGAGAATCATCTTGAGGATGTGTATATGACACAACCTAAAGGCCTTTTATGCCTGAAACATCTAGGAAGGTATGTGACCTGCAAATGTTCCATTTATAGACTAAAGCAGGCTTTTAGAAGCTAGAATCTTCATTAAAGAATGAAGATAAATCTTGTGACTATTAAAGGGTTAGTAACTGCACAAGTATAGTTCTAGTATTACATGTAAAAGATATGCTTCTTCTGGAACTAATATTCTGATTCTATAATCAAGAATATCCTTAAACACTTAAGAATGACTAAGGATTTGATCTTGATAAATAAAAGATAAGCTCGTTGTAAAGGTTACATCGATGCCAATCTTCTTGAATAATTTGAAAGACTTAAGATTGCAATCAAAATATATGTGTTGGTTGCAATATATGCTTGAAAGGTTCAAAGCAAGAAACAATCATTGGTTCTACTAACAAATCTAGTATTTTGCTATGATAAATTACAAAAGAAGTCAATTTACATTTAATCATTCCAAATATTTTGTACCATATGAGTTTCCACCATGATGACAATGGAACCATAAAACAATATGAGGAAATGGATTAATCGAAGCATATACTTAAATAGTTCCATCTTTGGAAGAAGTGAAAATATGTAATGTGTATACCAACAAAATTATTAGGAACCCACTAGTAAAACCACTTGCATAGCAAAAGCATGAGGGCACTATAGACGTCATTAGGCATTAACCTTATCAACTCTAAGTGTAAGTGGGAGATTGTTCAAAATATGCACTAAGAGCCTATATATCACGCATCATTTTGAATAAGGAATTTTTTGTTAAATAGTTTAACAACCTTTATTTATCCTTGGAGTAATAGATCATATGAGAGTTATTCCTAAAATGTCCCTAGTCAAGTATTTATGTGGGGACATATAAATACATTAAGACTAGTGTTTGGGTGTACTGATAATCTGATCTCACAGATCATGGATATAGATGATATCAAGTCTTCACACAAGTAGACATTAAGAGTAATGATGTACTGAATAGACTCACCATGAGAACGTTGCATGGATCGTTACATGAATTTCATAAACGATTCTTAATGTGATAATGGTATATGTAGTCCTTCGACCTGAAGTCACTACGATTCTTACATAAGGAGTTTGTTGTTTTAATACAAACAAACATCTTCTATAACAAGAGGACTATAAAGGTTGTCATTAGGAAATAAACAAATTATGTAGAGGGATATGAGTAATGTAGATGGGATTTGTCTCTCCTATGTGATAGGAGTGATATCTATAGGCCACTTGATAGAGTGAGACTAAGGAAATGCATGGCCATGCTAGAAAGAATAAATATTGGATATTTATTCGTATAAAATCTACTCTGATATCAAGTAAAATAATTGGGCCGTACAAGGATGACGCGACCATGCCTTGGGCCCAATTAGGATATCGTGACAAAAGGAACAAACATATAAAATAATTATCACTTATTGGTTATATTGATATTAAATAATATTTAGACATAATGATGCATTGCTAGATGCCGCTCTTATTTTATATTATTAATAAAATAGTTTATTATTAATATAGCCGAGTATTTTACCTATAGGTTCATACACATAAAGTAACTCCATCAGAAAATAGCTTTTATTTTACTAAAATAAAGCTATTGGGCCTAACTCATTTAGAATGAGTAAGGAGCCCGCTCTTTAGAGAGAACAAATTAGGGCAAACCTAAGCCTATAAATAAAGCATAAGATGCTCATAGGTGGTTCAACCAAAAAGAGACACAAAAATACAAAAGTTGCAAAAGCTACACACCATCAAACTAGCATTTGGAAGGTGTAGGGTTTCTGGTAGGAGTACTCGTGTGGACTCCTAAAGGACGAGGCTATGACTACTTCGATTTTCTTCAAGAGGTAATCCTAAAATGCAATAATTTTATTTTGTGTTTGTCTTATACTTTGAAACACGACGCTTTGTAAATCCTATGGGAATCCTTGTATTTGTGATACTCATGCACTAGGGATTCCTTAACAGTGGTATCAGAGCCTAGTTGCAAAACCATGTTTTAGGCAAATGTTTGTTTAAAAAACATGTGAAAAAAATTTTCTTTTACAAAAAGAATTGTAAAGGTTGAATCTTTTGTAAGGGTTGCATCTTTTATTAGATATGATGCAAATGTTGCTTTTTTTTATGAGATATGTTGCAAAGGTTGCACCTTTTGAAAGCTAATATCAATTTATTTTATTTTGTGTATATTGATTGTTTTTCTCAACATTTTAATTAAAGAACATGTTTTGGGATGTGCTTTATTATATGAACATGTTGTATGTTGTAATGGTGATTATTTTATGTGTTCTAATTATAAGGCACGTTTTATGTTCATTTAATTAAATTAAAATCTAGGTTGTATGTAATGTACGTCTATATGCTTTCTCTTTCTAATATGAACTATTTATGTGAGATTGTGTTTAGAAAGTTTAAGAGTTAAACCTTAGCCGTAATGAAAACTAGGATTCAAAAGTTAAAACCTAGCCATCATGGTATTTTATTTATTTGTAAATGTTACAAATAAAATATTAGGGCTTCCTCGGTTGGCCCAGTAGGAGGGCGGCTCTATACACGAGCATTCTTGTTGTTCCCTTATAACTCAGTGTGTAAGTCATGAAGCTACCCATGCTAAGCTACAGGGAGCTACAAATGGTTGACCCTTGTGGGGGGTGGCTCTTGAGGAGTAGGTGTCCCCAGTGATCCTTTGGATCATAGCTGCCATGGTATGAATCATGGTTGGCCTGTAACACCTTATATTGTTGATTATGTTGTTTACCGCGGTCATGGTGAAAATGACTAGTGTTGCAAAATGGGTGATGAAGTTTGGTACCAGTAAAATTGGTGATTATGCATGCATTATGATATATGTGTACACATTATACTACTGTAGTAGGTGCATGGATATGTGATCATGCGTGAACCCACATTTGGTGTTTATTCCCATAGTCAGATTCGCATTTGTCATTGATAATTCCATTGTGTATATGCATTAGCCTAAGAGCATTTGCATATAACATGGAGATATGCCAAGAGGAGATGATGATTGAGATTGAGATATGATGATGATGAGATAGGTAAATGAATACCTAAAATACAACATACAAAATACGAATACAACGAAAAGATATTGAATATGATGATGTTGTATATGATGGCCAATGTGATGAAGGGCTTGTTTGTCTATGGTTAATGACAATAATGTTGGCCCATTGTGGTATTGAGAAATAATATGTATATGTATTGCTTTGCTATGAGTTGATTGATGAATATGTTATATTTATATGTTGTTGAAATGAGGAATTATAATGATTATTGGTGATTTTAGCTGAGCATACATGATATTAATATTCATATGCATATAATCTCGATCGTATTCATATTCATCATTTGAAATGTATAACTCACTCTCCCATGTTGTCAATTTTTAGCATTAATGCAGGAATATCATAGGATGAGAATAATTTTAAAATAAAGCTTTGGTAAAGGTAAATAATGGTAATGGATTGCCTTGGCCGACAGCGGTTGTAATTATTGTATTGTGAATAAAGTGTACATGATAGTGTTAATAATCATTGATATTGGTGGATGTATTATAAATGATAATATAAATGGATGATGTATTGATATTTGGGGTATTGAAATTTATACCTATTTGACAAATGAATTGTGTTGGTTATGTAATCCTTTTGGGCATGCATAAGTGTTAATGATACATGACTTAGAGGTTGAATTGTATATGGTCGATTATGGAATATGGATATTGGAGATGTATGTTGCATGACCATATAGATGTATATATAAATATATTTAAGGTAATGCATGATTATGATTTATGTGTAAAAATAATTATGGCCTAATAGGCTTGTGTTATGTATTTGCATGCTTTGCCGAGCCTTTTCTCATATCTTCATATATGGGACTAGGCGTATGCCCTGTATACATATTCTTCTTCCGTTGTAAACTTTATTATTTTTGTATACACTTATGGGCGATTTATCTTGTGATCCAGTTATAAATTCTTATATCTCACTCTTCGGTTTTCTATGGTTCGGGTCTTGATGTAATCGTTGAGGTGTTTTGAAATATTCTTAAAAGTGAAAAATTTACTTGTAATTTTATTAATCATTTATCTTGATTACATCGGGATTTGAGTCTGGAAAATCAAGGTGTAACTAGACTTCTTTGTTGGTGGTGAAGAAGGGGGAGTGACTCTAAAAGGCTTTACTTCCAAGGATGAATCTGAACTTTTGTCAAAGAAGTCCAGAACCATATCGTTGGCTTTCTTGGCAGCACACTTCATTCTGCCACTCATCTTCTTCTTCTTGAGGGATTCTTTAATAAGAGGACCTTTAGTCTTTTCCTTCCTTACTTCGGCATGAGCAAGCCTCTTCTTCTTAACAGGTGATAAGAGTGTAGTTTGCACTAGTTTTAGAGTCATTTTTGTTTAAGTTCTCAAGTTGTTCATGTTAGTTTTCCCATTAATTCCAAGTGTTTTCCTTTGTTCTACACATGTTACTTGGGTGTCTTAGTTTTACAGGAATAACTCTGTTTTAGGTCCATAAACCTAGAAAAAACAAGGCATTTGATGAAGCATTGGATGAATGGAGAAGAGTTCAAGCCATTTAAAGTTCAAAAATGAAGCAATATGACCCTTGAAATGCAAGATAGAGAAAGGATATACCAAGATGAACACTTTGGGGCCTCAAAGCTGTTAAAGAACAATTTTTGCAAGGTTTAGAGAAATCCACTGCCAGTGGGTTTTTCCCATTGGCCGTGGACCTCACTGGAGTGGGAAACTATGTTAGGGAATCCCTAGTGCAGGAGCAGCAGAAATACAAGGATTCCCATAGGATTTGCGAAGCGCCATGTTTCAAAGCATAAGACAAACACAAAAAAATATTGCATTTTAGGATTACCTCTTGAAGAAAATTGAATTGAAGCAGTCATAGCCTCGTCCTTTAGGAGTCCACATGAGTACTCCCACCAGAAATGCTACACCTTCCAAATGCTAGTTTGACGACGTGTAGCTTTTGTAACTTTTACATATTTTATGTCTCTTTTTTGGTTAGCTACCTATGAGCATCTTATGCTCTATTTATAGGCTTAGGTTTGACCTAATTTGCTCTCTAAAGAGTGGGCTTCTTACTCATTCTAAATAAGTTAGGCCCAATAGTTTTATTTTAATCCAACTAAAATAAAAAGCTATTTTCTGATGGGCTTACTCTATGTGTGTGACCGTATAGGTAAAATACTCGATTATATTAATAATAAACTATTTTATTATTAATATAAAATAAGAGCGGCATCTAGCAATGCATCATTATGTCCGAATATTATTTATTATCAACATAACCTATGAGTGATAATTATTTTATATGTTTGTTCCTTTTATCACGATATCCTAATTGGGCCCAAGGCATGGTCACGTCATCCTTGTACGGTCCAATTTATTTTACTTGATACCGGAGTAGACTTTATCCAAATAAATATCCAATATTTATTCTTTCTAGCATGGCCATGCATTTCCTTAGTCTCACTCCATCAAGTGGCCTATAGGTATCACTCCTGTCATATAGGAAAGACAAATCCCATCTACATCACTCATATCCCTCTGCATAATTTGTTTATTGCCTAACTATAACCTTTATAGTCCTCTTGTTATAGAAGACGTTTGATTGTATTAAAACAACAAACTCCTTATGTAGGAATCGTAGTGACTTCAGGTCAAAGGACTACATATACCATTATCACATTAAGAATCGTTTATGACATTCATGTAACGATCCATGCAACGTTCTCATGGTGGGTCTGTCCAGTACATCATTACTCTTAATGTGTACCCATGTAAAGACTTGATATCATTTATATCCATGATCTGTGAGATCAGATCATCAGTATCTCACACACTAGTCTTAATGTATTTATATGTCCCCACATACTTGACTAGGGACATTTTAGGAATAACTCTCATATGACCTATTACTCTAAGGATAAATAAAGGTTGTTAAACTATTTAACAAAAAATGACTTATTCAAAATGATGCGTCCTATATAGGCTTTTAGTGCATATTTCGAACAATCTCCTACTTGCACTTAGAGCCAATAAGGTTAATGCCCAATGACGTCTACAGTGCCTTCATGCTTTTACTACGTAAATGGTTTTACTAGTGGGTTCCCAACAATTTTATTGGTATGCAAATTGTATATTTTTACATCTTCCAAAGATGGAACTATTTAAGTATATGCTTAGATTAATCCACTTCCTTATATTGTTCTATGGTTCCATTGTCATCACAGTGGAAACTCATAGGGTACAAAACATTTGGAATAATTAAATGTAAATTGACTTCTTTTGTAATTTAACATAGCAAAATACTTAGATTTGTTAGTAGAACCAATGATTGTTTCTTGCTTTGAACCTCTCAAGCATACATCGCAACCATCTTGACAACACATATATTTTTATTGCAATCTTAAGTCTTTCAAGTTAATCAAAAGATTGGCATCGATGTAACCTTTACAATGAGCTCATCTTTTATTTATCAAGATCAAATCCTTAGTCATTCTTAAGTGTTTAAGGATATTCTTGATTATAGAATGAGAATATTAGTTCTCGAAGAAGCATGTCTTCTACATGTAATACTAGAACTATACTTGTGCAGTTACTAACCCTTTAATAGTCATAAGATTTTTCTTCATTCTTTGATGAAGATTCTAGCTTCTAAAAGCCTGCTTTAGTCCATAAATGGAACATTTGTAGTTCACATACCTTCCTAGATGTTTCAGGCATAAAAGACCTTTAGGTTGTGTCATATACACATCCTCAAGATGATTCTCATCTTGACATCTATCTACCATATCTCATATTGGTGGTATACTGCTATAACAAGCAGGATCTAAATGGTTTTTAAGCTAATTAAATTTTGTCAATCTTACTTTTAAAGGTACTTTTATTACCATCCATGTTTATTTTTCCTTTTGAAAACCCACTTGCATCCTGTAGGTTTTACTCTTTAGGTGTGTCAACCAAGTTTCATACCTTGTTAATATATATGGAGCCCATTTCAAATCCCATGGTCTTATGCCATGTCTTAGAATCTAAACTTGCATTAGCCTCTTCATAAGAAACTTAATCAATTAGCAATATGCCTCTTTCCTGATTTATAAGATATCCATATCTTTCAGATTTAGTTATATATCCTATTTGATCTTATGCAAGTCTTGTGCTACCGGAGCTAATGATGTCACAACATCTTGTGATTTCTGCTCCAAGTCCATCCTTGACTTTTGAATGCTTTATGATACTTGAATTTCTTCAAGTTCTACTATCCTCCCACTGATTCTTTAAGAGATGTACTCTTATTCAAGAATACAACATTCTAAGCAACAAGCCTTTTGTTCTCAGATGGATTGTAGAAATGATAACCCTTAGCTTTCTTTGGGTATCTCACAGAAGACATTTATCCAATTTGCATCTGACCTTGTTAGAGTTGGATGCTCTATAGAAGCATTATAGTTCCAAATTATTAGTAAAGACATACTAGGTTTCTTCCTAGTCCATATCATATATGGTTTCTTTAAGAAAGTCTAAGATGGAATATGGTTAAGTGTGGAAATTTGGTTAATAAAGGAACGTTGAAGGAGTTAGAGATGTTTGATAATAATCAATAATCAAACTATGTCTAACAAGGTTTGACTTTTCCCCGTAGAGATGCTATTATGGCATTCCATGAGGAATGAGTTAAGAGGTAATCTCTCACTCTATTAGATAGTTATCAAACTTGTAGCTCAAATTATTTGCTATCTTGATCTAATCAAGAGCTTTAATTGTCTTGCCAATTTGGTTTTTCACTTCATTATGAATTCTTTGAACTTTTCAAAGACTTTCTAACTTATGTTACATAAATCCATACTCATTGATTTTTCAATTAGTATGTTAAAGTATTGAAAAACATATCTAGTTATTGTTCCAATAGGCCCACATACATCGTCATGTATTAGATAATAGATTACTCATCTTTTCAATGAATGAGGTCTCAATTATCTTTCCTATAAATAAGATTTATATGTCTCAATTGATTCTAAAATCAAAAGAGTCCATATAACCACATTAATGGTATTTAGAAATGTGTTTCTTATTCATTTGCGTTAGGAGACAATACCATGTAAGTAAGGTTCAAAATCACTTATTTTAACCGACTTTAACAGTTGTTATAGATGGGTGCTTTGAGATTTAGGATGTGGAATCCATTACTTAATTGTGCATCAACATCCATTTGAAGAAATAAAGTTATTTTATAATAGGAAAAATATTTCTTGTCCAACAAGAAATAATATGCACAATTTCTAGTTCACCAACTAGCCCAATAGGTAAAGATCTTATGTTTATTGTAGCAACTTTTGCTCAATTTTACACAGATTTCTCCACCCTTAACAAGTGATCTACTTACTTGATCTTTCAAAATTTGAGATCTACTACTAGTATCTGATACTAGTGTTAGTGAAGTAAAATAACTTGACTTCTATAACATGACCTGTAGTGGAAGTCTTACTTCCCTATCTTTTGAACTCCTTCAAGTTCTTTAGACAAATTATTTCAATGTCTTATTTGGCTAAAACTGGAAACAATTTCCTTTCTTGATCACCTTTTAGACTTCCAGACCAACTTGGCCTTAATAAAGTCTGAATAGAATCATATCGTATATCTCCCATATATTCATATTGCCTTTTACAGCTCAGAGTTTATGCAGACTCCATAGGGTATTCAAGACCCAACCATAGATGATATATAAGCCAAACATGACACACTGCCGCTTCATCTTTAATAAAGATAATTCTCAAGTCTTAATACCTATCTAGGCATTTTTCTAGATAAAGTGTCCTTCCAAAGGACAGATTGCAACAAAACAATATTTGGTTTGTCATGGTTATTCTAAAACAAATTACATGTAAAACTATCACTTCTATTTAAAACATATTTAAATTTTGGTCATTAAATAAATATGTTGTCTCCCACTATTTTGATTCAAAAAAAAATACCCTCACTGAATCATAAAAAGTCCCATTGGAAGATTTTTCTAGTGGGCCAAGATCCATATTTGGCCTAGTGTTGAGTCAGCTTTGGCTGATCACCTAACCCTTGGTTATTTAGGAAGGAAACGCATTTCCAATTGCATCTCATGCAACTCTTGGATGATTGAGTGGGTAACTCTTTACCCTTATTCATCTTATGAATTTAAGCTCAATGCTTATGCCTCTAAGTTATTTTCAATCCAATTGAAAAACTTAGTTAAGTTTAGGCCTAATAAAAACAATTTGGATATTACAATTATCCCATCGCGCCTTACTAATATAAATGATAGCACCCTGTTTTGGCAGGCCCACTATTTATTGACATTAGTCTCGACGAGTGTTACTTATTAGAAGGCGTTTAAACTTAATATTAACGCTTCTACGTTCTTCAATCCGATTAAAGTTACCTAGATAAGTCCAATAACAAATGGTTGGATAATCCAATTATCTATCATCCTTTACTAATATCAATAAATGCATCCTGCTTTGGCAGAACGTACACTTTATTGAAACTAGCATTGATGACTGTTGTTTATTAGAACGCGTTTTAGACTATTCATACCTTTAGGCTTTTCTAATCCAATTGAAAAATGCCTATTTGAATAAAACTTAATAAGTTATACTTGGATAATCCAATTATCCAGTCATGTCCTACTAAACATAAATAAAGGCACCCAACTATGACATGACCTGCACTTTATTTATATCAAGTTAGACGTTATTACTTATTGGAAGGTATGATTGTCGGGCTTGAGGGATTTCAATTTTCTTATTGTTCATTATCGACTTTCATTAAACGCTTTAACGCAAAATAAAAACCCCAAAACATGCAATCAAAATTATGAAATAGTTATGGTCTTCCTAGAAAATAAAATAAACCTAAAGGAACTATGGTGTCTTGACTTCGTGGAGTCCTACTTCTTGAAACCACCATCCTCCTGGAGTCACCACTCCTTTGTTCCTTTCAAAGTCATATCCATCAAGAGTCACCACTCTAGGTTTCTTCTAAGTCTCCACCTTGTTGGCTTTTGCAAGATTACAATGTAATAAAGAAAACTCGTTTTACATACGAGTGAAGGGTTGAGAGAAGAAATTTTAAGAATAGAGAAAGGCACAACACGCAGGCTATATTTAAAATTAAATAAAAAAATCTAAGACCATAACCATTCACCGCTGGACGTGTTAATTAATCAATTAATAATATTTAAAATAAAATAAATTTTAAAACATATAATTAAACACGCGGGGTCATAAAAGCAAATCTACGCAAAGAAGTTTGGCGGCTCCGTTGACCGTTCAACAGACAAGCTCAAGGGGTATTCCAACCCAAAAATTTAGTACTGTAATCAAGTTGGTTCCTAGGAAAGAGAGGTGGGTCCGGAGTGACCGCTTAAGTACCAAGTCTTTCCTAGCCAGAACGTCCTACTGACCATTAACAGCTCAAAATATTCGGTTATGATTTCAAACAATTTGAAATCTTAAATTTTGAAACGGTCAAGGTTTAACTTTTAAACCTTCTCTTTTGACCGCTATAATTATCCTAAAATAGGAATAGTCAAGGTTTAACTTTTAAACCTTATCTCTAGAGTCTCAACAATCATCCTATTTTTTAGGAACGATCAAGGTTTAAATTTTAGACCTTATCTCTAGAGTTTAAGATATTTTATTTTGAATCCTATTAAATTTGATAAAGATCTTATCTTTAATTTGTAACTTTTACAAATCATATCAAATTTATTAAGGATTAAATATTTGATTTTAAAATTATTAAATTTAATAAAGATCTTATCTTCTATTTGTAACAATTACAAATCATATTAAATTTAATAAATATGAATCAATTTGTAACTCCTACAAATCATATTAATTTTAAAAAGATCACATATGATGCAAATCCTATTAAAATTAATAAGAATAAATTATTTAAATTTGTAACTCTTATAAATCACATTAATTTTAAAAAAAGATCACAATAACGATGCAAATCCTATTAAAATTAATAAGAATAAATTATTTAAATTTGTAACTCTTACAAACTTTAAATTTAACAAACAATTAACATTTGATTTGCAACTTTTACAAATCGAATTTAAAATATAATATTAAAATCAAATATTTTATTTGTAACATTTACAAATAAATAAAATACCATTACGGCTAGGTTTCAACTTTTGAATCCTAGTTTTCATTACAGCTAAGGTTTAACTCTTAAGCTTTCTAAACATAATCTCACATGAACAATTGATATTAGAAAAGAGAAAGCATATAGACGTGCATTGCATACAACCCTTGATTTCAATTTAATTAAATAAACATAAAACATGCCTTATAATTAGAACATATATAAAACAATCACCATTGCAACATACAACTTGTTCATATAATAAAGCACATCCCAAAAACATGTTCTTTAATTAAAATATTGAGAAAAGTAATCAATATACATAAAATAAAAATAAATTGATATTAGCTTTCAAAAGGTGCAACCTTTGCAACATATCTCATAAAAATCCAACCTTTACATAATATCTCATTAAAAATGTAACCTTTGCAACATATTTAATAAAAGATGCAACCTTTGCAAAAGGATTCAACCTTTACAATTCTTTTTGTAAAAGAAATTTTATTTTATTTTTACATGTTCTTTAAACAAACGTTTGCCCAAAACACGGTTTTGCAACAAGGCTCTAATACCACTGTTAGGGAATCCCTAGTGCATGAGCAGCGGAAATACAAGGATTCCCAGAGGATTTGCAAAGCGCCGTGTTTCAAAGCATAAGACAAACACAAAAAAAATATTGCGTTTTAGGATTACCTCTTGAAGAAAATTGAATTGAAGCAGTCATAGCCTCGTCCTTTAAGAGTCCACACAAGTTCTCCCACCAAAAATGCTACACCTTCCAAATGCTAGTTTGACGACGTGTAGCTTTTGCAAATTTTGCATATTTTGTGTCTCTTTTTTGGTTAGCTGCCTATGAGCATCTTATGCTTTATTTATAGGCTTAGGTTTGACCTAATTTTCTCTCTAAAGAGTGGGCTCCTTACTCATTCTAAATGACTTAGGCCCAATACTTTTATTTTAATCTAACTAAAATAAAAAGCTATTTTTTGTGAGATTAGATTATCAGTACACTCAGACATTAGTCTTAATGTATTTACATGTCCCCACATAAATACTTGACTAGGGACATTTTAGGAATAACTCTCATATGACCTATTACTCTAAGGATAAATAAAGGTTGTTAAACTATTTAACAAAAAATGACTTATTCAAAATGATGCATCCTATACAAGCTTTTAGTGTATATTTCCAACAAACTGAGCATATAAAAATCCACTGCGAGTGGGTTTTTCCCACTGGCCGTGTTTCTCTCTGCCTAAAAACCCACTGGCCGTGGTTTTCTCTGCCTGAAGGAGAAAAAATACAATTCTGGACCCCCTGTCTCGATCCACTAGCCGTGGGTTTTTCCCACTTCTAGTGGATTTGGCACGTTTGGCAGTTTATTTTATTTCAGAGAGCAGTTTTTGAAGTTAAAGAGGGGGAAAACACGTGAGATAAGGCATGATTCATTTCAGAGATTTTTGAGAGGAGAAAAGAGAGAACTTTTTATGGAGAAATTCAAGGACTTCTCAGGGAATAGCATTGAAGAGGATTGATCTACAGATTTGGGGAAGAAACTTAGAAGATAGTGAGAGTTTCTCTTGTACTTTCTAAACCCTAGTTTTATTTTTATTTCTTCTCATGTTAAAACTTGGTTCATATTATTTTGGCTTTGTATCCATCTTTGTTATGGCACACTGAAGTTCATTCTTGGGATGTAATGGGTAGTATGTCCATGTATCGAAAATTGATGTGTTCTTCATCTTTAAATTATGCTATTGTGTTTTCTATTTAATTCTATGAAATCTTAGTGCTTCTACAAGTCTTAGAGATAAGCGTAGATGATTATAAATTAGGTGGGTAATCAAAAGATTGGCATGTGATTTGAAAAGCATTGAATTGAACCTATAGTTTTGAGTTGTGAAGGTAAGCAAAACTGTTTGGGGAACTAATTGGGTTTTCACAAGGCGTAACAGACTTAATTGGCAAATTGTACGTTGTTCTTTGGCGATTAGGTACATTAATAAGGTTTTGAGAGAAAATTATTAATTAACATAGGAAGACCCACTACTCACACATGAATCCCCTGAATTCCCAAGATATTTCCTTGATTAATCTCTTAGAAAAGCAATTGAATTCTCATTTTGATAAGACTCTGAGTTTTTAAGCAGTAGTTTAGTTTTTAAACATGTTTCTAGTTCTCGTAAAATTAAATTGATTTCATCTAGAAAATCGAATTGCTGTTAAAACTAGTACTTGGGCACAATCTTTATGGGAATGATAATTTTATTAAGACGATACCTTGTGCGCTTGCGGTTAGCTATCCAGTTTTTAGCGCCGTTGTCGGGGATTGTGTTTCCCCCAATATTGGCTATGCGGTGTTTTTGATTAGACTAGATTTTTCTTTTATTTTATTTTTTTGTATAATTTTCTATTTTTGGTCTCTTGGTTTCTATTTTTTCTGTAGAATTACACTTGGGTTTCATTATGTTTTATAGATTTTACAGGTCCATTTATGCGAAGGAGTCGCAACTTTTAACACATTTGATCTAGAAATTGAATAGACCCTCCGTAAGATCAGAGCACTTCGGAAGCACCTTGAACAATGCAAGCAACAAGCTTCGAGTTCACATACTGAAGAACCTATGGATGATCCTGATAATCGAGCCTTTCATGATTTTGTAGCACCCAATGCAATGGGTAGGAGGCCTAGCATCACAAGGCCAACCATTGATGTGAACAACTTTGAATTGAAGCCCTCCTTTCTCTCAATGGTCCAACAAAACTAATTTGGAGGTTTTCCATATGAGGATCCAAATTTGCACCTCCAAATCTTCCTTGAGTACTGTGATACACTGAAGGTGAATAGCGTCTCAAGTGATGCAATCTGGCTATGGCTTTTCCCATTCTCTTTAAGGGATAACGCTAGAGCTTGGTTATATTTACTTTCGGAGGGGTCAATCACTCCGTGGGAGCAGCTATCTCATGCTTTCCTCAATAAATATTACCCACTGAGCAAAACAGACTAGTTGAGGAAGCAGATCATCACCTTCACCCAGAAAGATGATGAGACATTGTATGATGCATAAGAGAGGTACAAGGAGTTGCTTAGAGAATGCCCACACCATGGATTGGAACGGTGGTTAATAGTCCACATCTTCTACAACAGTTTGACCCCAAACCAAAGGGTTACATTGGATGTCGTAGCTGGTGGTCCTTTTATGAGCAAGACCATGGAAGAGGGGTACAACCTTATAGAAGAAGTGGCACAAAACACATACCAGTGGTCATCTAAATAGAGTTTACCATCAAAACTCTAGGTAAGTATTCTTTAGATGGTATTTCCCTTCTTACTGCTAAGGTAGAAGTACTTTCTGTTAAATTTGATAAGTTAGGAACAGGTGCTTCTAATGTGGTGTGTGAATTATGTGGTGTTACAGGTCATAGCATAACAGGTTGTCAGCTTGGTGTATCCCAAGGCCCCGAGGCCGAAATGCAACAAGTAGATGCTATTGGGAGCTATGGTGGGAATTTTAGGAATAACTTCAAACAACAAGACCCACCAGGATTCTAATATAGACCTTTGTTATTCCAAGGAAACCAAGGGAACCAGAATGACTTTAGGTCACAACAAGGACCCTATGCTCCACAGAAATCAAAATTAGAGTCCTTGATGGAGACATTTATGACCACCCAAATTAAGCAAAATGATGAGTTCTCCGATGCTATTAAGAAGTTAACCTCTAAGGTGGACTCTCTTACCACTCATAACAAGATACTGGAGAATTAGATTGCTCAACAGGCCTCATCATCTAAAAGAATTCCAGGAACCTTTCCTAGAAAGCCTGAAACAGGACCATCCAATCACACCATGGCTATTACTCTTAGGAGTGGTACACAGTATGATGGTCTGGTTGGTATGACTAAAGAAGAGGCCAAGAAATAGAAGAAGGGGGAAGAGTCTTATTCTTATCCTACAATTGAAGAAGAGAGACAAAGTGAAAAGCAGAAAAAGGTGAAGCCATACCAACCTCCAATCTCATATCCTCAGCGCTTGGCTAAGGCCAAGCTTGATAAACAATTTGGTAAGTTTCTTGAAGTTCTTAAGAAACTTTATGTTAATATTCCTTTTGTAGATGCCTTGCAGTAAATGCCGACATACGTGAAGTTCCTGAAGGATATCTTATCTAATAAAAGGAAATTAGAGGAGGATGGGACCATAGCACTTACTAAGGAGTGTAGTGCTTTGATCCAAATAAAGCTACCACCTAAGCTTTAGGATCCAGGTAGTTTTTCTATCCCCTGTGTGATTGGTGACATGGCTATTGATAGAACACTATGAGATTTAGGAGCTAGCGTTAGTTTAATGCCATTGTCAATTACTGAGAAATTGGGATTGGGTGAACTTAAACCTACTAGGATGTCATTGCAATTAGTGGATAGGAATGTTAAATATCTATTTTAGAAGATTACCTATTAAAGTAGGTAAATTTTTCATTCCTTCCGATTTTGTTGTTTTGGAAATGGATGAGGATTCCATGATCCCCATTATCCTAGGCAGACCATTTTTGGCAACCGCGGGCATGGTAATAGATGTTAAAAATAGAAAATTGTCTCTAACTGTTGGAGATCAAAAGGTAGACTTTAGTTTGAAAGATGCTTTAAAGAAACCTTTTGATGATGTTTGCTGTATGGATTTTATTAACCAAGTAGTGAAGGAAGAAACCTTTCCTAAGGATCCACTTGAATCTGTTTTATTAATTGAGCCTGTAGGAACATCAGATAGTTTGGAAGAAAATGCCCCACTTAACCATGATACTAAAGTCATGCGTGAGAAAGTGGGAAGCTCCACTATTGAATTGAAGCCTTTACCGGCTTCATCGAGGTATGAATTTCTTGGACCTAACTCTACATATCCTATGATTGTAAATGCTAACCTGAATCCATGTGAAACTGAGAAGCTTTTGAAACAACTTAGGTTGTATAGGAAGGTTATCAAGTATACAATGGATCATATAAAGGGGATTAGCCCTTCCTTTTGTATGCATAGGATAACTGTAGAGGATGAGAGTAGGCCCACAGTAGAACCACTTAGGAGACTAAATCCAAAAATGCAAGACGTGGTTAAGAAAGAAATTTTGAAGTTGCTTGATACTGGTGTCATCTACCATATTGCTAGTAGTAAGTGGGTAAGTCCAGTTCATGTGGTGCCTAAAAAGGGAGGGATGACTGTTGTGAAAAATGAAAAACAGGAACTCATTTCTACTAGGATAGTTTCTGGGTGGCGTATGTGCATTGACTATAGAAAATTAAATAGCGCCACAAAGAAAGATCATTTCCTTCTTTCTTTCATTAATCAAAGGCTTGAGAGGCTTGCCAAGCACTCTTATTTTTGTTATTTGGATGGGTACTCGGGTTTTCATCAAATCCTCATCCATCCATCTGATCAAGAGAAAACTACCTTCACTTGCCCCTATAGGACATATGCATATAGGAAAATGCCATTTGGCCTATGTAATGCACCTGCAATCTTTCAAAGGTGTATGCATGCCATCTTTTCTGATCTAATTGAGAATGTCATGGAAGTTTTTATGGATGATTTTTCTGTGCATGGTTTTAATTTTGATAATTGCTTAACCAATTTATGCCAAGTCTTACAGCGCTGTGAGGAGACCAACTTGGTCTTAAACTGGGAGAAATGCCATTTCATGGTACGCAAAGGCATAGTTCTTGGACACTTAGTGTCCGAAAGAGGCATTGAGGTGGATAAGGCCAAGGTGGAAGTGATTGAAAAGTTTCCCCCACCGACCAATGTAAAGGGCATTCAAAGCTTTCTTGGACATGTTGGGTTCTACCGGTGGTTCATTAAAGACTTTAGCAAGATCACTAAACCCTTGACTAATCTTTTGGGTAAGGATGTGCCTTTTATTTTTGACTCATCTGGTCTTGAGGCTTTTTATAGGATTAAACAAGCTTTGTTTTCTACTCCTGTGGTACAACCTCCTGATTGGGAGCTTCCTTTCGAGTTGATGTGTGATGCTAGTGATCACGCAGTGGGAGCTGTGCTTGTGCAGCGGAAGGATAAGAAGCTGCATGTGATCCATTATGCTAGCCGTACGCTTGATGAAGCTTAGGTAAACTATGCTACCACTGAAAAGGAATTATTGGCCATTGTCTTTGCTTTCGATAAGTTTAGATTATACTTGGTAGGCTCGCATGTAACTGTATATACTGACCATTCATCCATCAAGTATCTGTTATATAAGAAAGAAGCAAAGCCTAGGCTAATTAGGTGGATCTTAATCTTACAAGAATTTGATTTAGAAATAAAAGATAAAAAAGGTATCGAGAACCTTGTTGCAGACTATTTATCTAGGTTGTCAGCTAAAAAAGCGGAGATGGGTGATGTTGTTCCCATCAATGAATCTTTTCCAGATGAGCAACTACTGTGTCTTAGTGTCTAACAAGTGCCTTGGTATACGGATTTTGTTAATTTTCTTGCTTGTGGCATTATACCTCCTGACCTTGGTTTTCAATAGAAAAAGAGGTTTTTTACAGATGTAAAGCATTACTATTAAGACAAGCCTTTTCTTTTCAAGCAATGTGCAGATGGCTTGATTAGAAGGTGCGTTCCTGAGGATGAAGTCCATGCTATCTTGGACCATTGCCATTCTTTGTCCTGTGGAGGCTATATGAGCATATCAAAGACCGCCTCTGAAGTGTTGTAAGCTGGGTTTTACTGGCCACACCTCTTCAAGGATGTCCGTAAGTATGTCCTGACTTGTGATGCTTGCCAAAGAGAAGGTAATATTAGTAAGAGGCATGAGATGCCACTTAACAACATTTTAGAGGTTGAGCTATTTGATGTGTAGGGGGTTGATTTCATGGGACCCTTCCCCTCTTCTTTCGGAAATCAGTTTATCTTGGTAGCAGTTGACTATGTGTCTAAATGGGTTGAAGCCATTGCTTCACCTCATTTAGATGCCAAGACTGTGATTAAGCTTTTCAAAATGATAATTTTTCCTAGGTTTAGGGTCCTTAAGTGTATTATCAGTGATGGAGGGTCTCATTTTATTGAGAAAACTTGTTAGACCCTCCTAAACAAGTATAGGGTGAGGCATAAGGTAGCTACACCTTATCACCCTCAAACTAGTGGCCAGGTTGAGGTGTCTAATAGGGAGATCAAAAACATTTTTCAGAAAATGGTCAATACGTCCTGTAAGGATTGGTCTATTAAGTTAGACGATTCCTTATGGGCATATCAAACAGCTTATAAAACTTTCATTGGAACCACACCTTTCAAGCTAATGTATGGGAAACCTTGCCATTTACCTATAGAACTTAAGTATTAATCTTTTTGGGTAGTTAAAACTCTTAATCTTAATCATAAGGCTGTAGATAAATGTAGGTTACTGGAATTAAATGAGCTAGAAGAGCTTCGGTTGGATGCCTATGAGAATGCCTGTATATATAAAGAAGAAACCAAGCAATGGCATGATCGACACATCCTTAGGAGGTCATTCCAACCAAGTAACATAGTTCTACTCTTCAACTCTAGGTTGAAGCTTTTCCCTGGTAAGCTCAGGTCCCGGTGGTCGGGACCGTTTAAAGTAACCTAAGTTTTTCCATTCAGGGCTGTTGAGGTATGGAGTGAAAAGTCTGGCCCATTTAAGGTTAATGGCCAAAGACTAAAATGCTACTTGATAGGTGAACCGATTCACTAAGCAAGTGTCTTAGACTTGTTTGATGTCTCAGATTCTTAATCTCATTAGGTACCACATGTCCGACTGAAGACATTAAACTTAGCACAAATAGGGAGGTAACCCCCATTTGTTACTTATTCATATCTTCTTTGTTTTCCTCTGTGATTAGTTTTGGTGTATTGCATCTTGTTTTTTTGTAATGAATAATGAGGTGTGATCCCATCTTATTTGCATGATTGGTCTTCCTTGTTGCATGTTTTCTTTCAATTTTGTTTTGAATGCAACCATGTTTTCCTTAGGTAAGTTGCACCAATAAACCCAAATCTCAAGTGCATAATAAAGAAATTTCATGTTTGGAAAACAGTGAAGTCCACTAGCAGTGGGTTTTTCCCACTGACAGTGAATTCCTGTGACTTAAAAAATCCTAAATTGTGTGATAACTTTCTGTTAAGTTAATTCTAGGTTGTAATAACTTTCTTTTAATGTTTTCTTTTCCCTAAACAATGTATTTCCTTTTCAGTTGTAATGAAATTATATTTCCCTGTTTAGTTGTTTGTTGTTATTTCTCATTTGAATTGTATTATTCCTACATCCATCACTCACCAATCACTGCCATATAGGTAAAAAGGGAAGTAATCTATCCATTAACCTTCTTAATTTATGAAAGGTATTAACTGTATTTAATTTAGAATCCATCTTAATTATTTAAAGTTTGCTTATTCTCAGGCATCAATTGGATAAATTAATTGATTTGCATTGCTTGATTCATGATCCCTGTCCATAACTATTTTTCATAATTAATTATTTGTTTATTCATTATGCTAGTTAGCAATCTGAATTTATAATCTTGCATTGAGTTTGGGGACATGATTAGCTGATCACCTATAATTTATTAGCTTTTGAGCCTTTATTTTCTTTTCCGAGTGTGCTTGCGTTATTGCTTAGTGAGACAGAATTTGCTTTAGTGCTTGCTAAATGATTATATGTTTACCAATTGGAAATGATGAAGGCCTTCTTTGGAAATTAGCCAGGGCCAAATCTAGCCATCCATATTATTAATTATCCTTTGACCTAACAATTATATTTTGGGCCCGAGACCCTTTCATTCTACTTATGTACCTAACTTTACAAGCCAATTTATCCGAGAAAAACCAAGAGAATTATCCCTGGATGTTCCACTGATGAACTGTTGAGTCTTATCTTATTGCTAGGGACTAGCAAGTTCTAAGTTTGGGGATGAAGAGTGTGCCTAACAGCAAAGCAAAGGACACACTCTAACCTTAATTATAAATGAGGGTTTTAAAAAAAAGAGAAGAGAAAAAAAAATAATAAGGAAGAATAGCAAAAGCAAAAGAAAATTGAAAAATCAGCAAAGAAGAAGGTGCAAAGCACCACAAGAAAAAAAATGGTATTGAAAAAAATTTGAAAAAGATAGAAGAAAAGAAAGAAAGAAAGAGTCCAAAGGACTGAAAGAGAAGGAAGTACAAAGCACCCCTTCATCTGAAAAATAATGAAAGCACAAGAACTGGTTAGAAAAGGCATTTAAGTTAAGATTGAGGCAAGGAATCAGTGGGCACATCTTTTAACCCAACATTGACTAGAAAAACAAAAATAGAGCCTGTAGCCTAACCCCATTACAAGCTTACAAAGCCCTTACTGATCCAATTGTGCTAGCATATGTCATGATGTTTAGAACTGTTGTAAGCCTATGTTGATCTGACAATTATGTAGGTGATGAGTGCATGTAATTGAACCTATACACTGAGAGAAGAGTGAAACACCAATCCAGTGAGGAAAGCATCACCAGCTTGTTTCCAAAGGAAGTATGAGTAGTTATATTTTCAGAATTTGCGAAAAGAAAGCATGAATAGTATTCAATAATTATGATATGAATTAAGTTAAGGAAAGGTTGATTGTTTTGAGTAAGTGCAATTAATTTAATTAATCTGAGTCTTTGCTTGAGGACAAGCAAGTTTTAAGTTTAGGGATGTGATAAGTCTTGAAAAGACTTAATTATTTCACCTTTAATTTAACTTAATCCATTTAATTTTGTTTAGTTTGGCATTATTATTTAATAAATTGTCAATAATTTTAGTTTTATTTATTTATTTCAAAAGTGTTTAAATTATACAAGAAAATAATTAAAAAGAGAAAGTAGTTAAGGAAATTTGTTTATTTGTAAATTCACTAACCCAGCATATATACGCTGGACAACCAGTGTACATATGCTGGGCATTTATTTGTTTGCATGTGCAGGTGCAGTAAAATATTGTTCACGCTTAAGCTTGAAAACTTCACGCTCAAGCGTGAGATCCATGCAATTCACGTAAAAGGAAAGAAAGGAAAACACGACCACGCTCAAGCGTGATCATTCACGCTCAAGCATGAAGACCAAATGCAATCACGCTTAAGCGAATATTCAATAGAATGCATGAAATAAAGCTCGCGCTTAAGCGTGAGTCCTTCACGCTCAAGCGTGAAGGTGGTTATTTAATTTGCTATTTTTCCCTCCAAGTGAAGTGCTGCACCGTTGCTGTTTTTTGCTGTACCTTAGTAACTTAAGTAATGTTTTGTAATTAATTATTTCCCTGTAATTATGTATTTAGTTTAGTTAGTTAATTATTAATTAAGTATTCCTTTGTAATTAATTAAGTTAGTTAGTTAGTTAGATGTCTATATATACTTGTACATACTTTGTAAGAAAAGAAGGGAGAGAACACACAGAAGCAATAACACGATTCATTTTCTCATTTCCAATCTCCCTCTAATTTTTTTCTCTCTCTAAATTCTCTCTTCCATGTCTCTCCACATTCCTTTGACAGAATCCATTTCCATGGGTTTCTAAACCTCTAGGTTTGGGATTGCTGAAGCTTCCGATGGAATCTTGAAGCTGCATTGAGGAAATTATCTTCTGAAACAAGAGGAGAACAAGTTAAGAAGTGGATCTACTCTGCTGAATTGACAAATTCAGATCCAAATGAAGAATCTCACCAGTGAGGAATCATGGTTGAGGCTTAGGTAACTTCTGGCTTCCTAACTAGTAAGTTATATGCGAAAATGCAATTTGTCCAACTTAGGCCATTTTCTCCCGACTTGACTTATCAATTCCTATTGGAATTGAACCATTCCAATTCCCATAACTTTCAACGGTTATATAGAGGCTATTGAATCCTTTTGAAGGCTCCAAAACCTCACGAATCACAATTTGACATGTTCAGTTCTTTATTATGCATGTTTTCACCAAAATAACATCATATTCATCATCCTTATGGTACTAAGCCATTTCTCATCACATTCATACCTCAAATACAATGCAATGCAATAAGCACAATTCAATAACTAGATTTCCAGTAAGGTCATCAGATGCCTAGATCCACTATTCCAAAACATATATATATACACACACATCAAGATTTACAAAGAGTCGGCCAAGGCGATACCAACAAAAGCTATACAACACACACACATATATAGGTCCCAAAAATGAGAGATTTATACGTAGAAACGTGTTTAGCCTATTTTAAAGCATTTTTGTGTAACTCAAGGATCAATTCTTAATGGAATTGGCCCATTCTAGTTTCTACAAGTTCTAAATCATGTATAGGCACCATTGAAACTATTCCATGGCATCCAAACCTCCTAAAACTCTATGTGGCCCTATCAGTTCCTTAATTATGCATATAAGTCATATAAAATCCATCATTTTCACGCATCTACATTCAACCAACATTTTAACACATAATTTAACTCAATCACCATGCACATTCTAATTCAACTACATACATAAGCATCAATACCATCAAAATGGCTATAAAACTTTCATTATCAATATTCATATAGTTGTTTACAAAGAGTTGGCCTATTATATACTCATGTATACACAAAAGAATATAATACCAAGTATATTTAAACTTAGGCCATCAACACTACATTTACATTAACACCATTGTCATTAAATACATGCATAATCTATAATTCAAACGTTTGCCATATACACAATATCCCTTAAGGCTAATAATCATTAACATCATTATGTATAATTCATTCACCACACTACAATTGACAAACGCTGCCGGTCAAGGCATTCCATTACCACTAATTTACCTTCTCCATCAAAACAAAGGTTCCAAATAGGATGCAACACACCCCATGCACATTCTGCATCACAATGCTAAAAAGAGACAACATGGGAAAGTGAGTTATACATTCTAAGTGATGAATATGAATACATTGTGATCATGTGTACATGCATATAATCAACATGTGTGCTTTGCAATATAATCATTAATTCATCACCAAATCTTCATCAAGGCTAACCATAGGCATACAAGTTTCATTGTTTACAACATAATAGCAAGCACATACACATACACTTTCACATTTACATTACCTTTCATCATCATGGGCCATCACAATTATCATCATCAAATTTTACATCTTTAATCAATTTCCACTCTCAAGAGATTGTCATTTTTCTTGGCCATCTCCAACTCAAATGCCATGTTCCTATGGCTAATGCATATGTCATATTGTTTAATGCATATACAATGGATCCAATTCATAACATTTCCACATCGCCTATACGTACATGGTTTCTCAAACATTTACAATCACGCATAGTTGCTTAAGCCTTCATCCCCTGCAAGGGTGATTTTCACAAAATCCAGGGTCTGATAATAGCGTGTAACTTTGAGGTCTGATCTAGTAATGACTTATTGTTTCTTTCCAAATTAGGCTTTTCTTCAACAATTAGTGATGATACTATAGTATATATGTAATAACATACTTATGTATAATTACCACACTTTATTGTATACCCACAGTTAGATCCCCATTAGCATTATTATTGTTGATATTGTTGTGACGAACATATGCGTTTGGCATATGAGAAAGATTCTCATGTAAATTTTTAAATTTGTTGCTTGTCTGTATCTCTTGTATCAATCTTCTGAAGAGTATTTATAGGAAGCAAATGGAAACCATTGCTGCCTTTTGAAAGGAGATACAACCGTTGGAAATCTTATGAAGGAGTTGTGAGCTTTGAGCTTTAAGAGGTATAAGACTTTTGTTGTTCCAACAAGGTGTATAAAGAGTCTAAGATTTGGGTTCTTTTATTCTTGCTTTATTTGATTTGGAATAGAGAGATGAAGATAAAGTTATAATCTTCTAAAATTGAATTGACACACATGCTGACTTATACCAGCTTTTGTAGTTCTGTACAAAGGATTGTGTTGGGATCTTTGAGCACTAAGTTGGCTGCTCTGCTGATTTGTTTCTTGTTCCTTTTTATGATAAGCACATTTGTCTTCATAAGTGCATGAGTTCTAAGGCATCATGAAAATAGATTTACAAATGTTGAGGTTTGGCCTTTGGAGAAACGTTCTTCTCTGTTTGATTAAGGATGCCTAAAAGTCTGATTCTTGATATTCATCATAACATGGGACCAAGTGTATATCAAACATTTTTAAGGTATAAGATAGTTAGATTAGACTTTTGTTGATACAAACTCCCCCTACGTTTTAAAACCTGTGTAGTTCCTGAAATACTTTAGACAAACAGGTTAGATTACATGAGAGCAAACTTCTTTTGACCAATCATTGATGTTTGTTATTAGAAAATCCAGGGTCTGATAATAACGTGTAACTTTGAGGTCTGATCTAATAATGACTTATTGTTTCGTTCTAAATTAGACTTTTCTTCAACAATTAGTGATGATACTGCAATATATATGTAATAACATACTTATGTATAATTACTACACTTTGTTGTATTCCCACAGTTAGATCCCATTAGCATTATTATTGTTGATATTATTGTGACAAACATATGTGTTTGGCATATGAGAAAGATTCTCATGTGTGGCAAATGAGTATTGATGAGAAGGTAAGAGAAATGGTCTAACATCTATGATTATTGATTGATATATGTTCACTTATTTATGAGTTGATGCCTAGCATGAGAAAGACTTGTAAGAATGTTATGAATATGACCACATCAATACAACAAAAGGTGAAGTTACTTGTGGGTATTTATGGGTGGTTATAAGGCAACCGCTAACGCTGAAAAATGTACTGGCGGTTGGGGCAACAATTTTTTTAATTGCCGACGGTTTTGGGACAATAAGGATGGGTGGCACTGCGGTTATATTGAACCGCCACCGATTACTATTTTTTTCACAAAAAAGAACAAAAACTTTTATCGAACGGAACATTTTCTCTGAATCCTCAACTCGTGATTATCCTTTGAATTTCATAAAAATATCAAACTTCCTTCCGCACTCTCTCTCTACGGCTTGCTTGTGATTCTAAAAGGGTGTGGAGCTATGTGCCCATAAACATTTCTCTCTCTACGGCTTGCTTGGTGTGATTTCATTTTAGCCTTATGTGTATTCTCTTCTTTGTGATTTATGAGGCATGAATGTCTTCTTCTTGCTCGTTGTTGTCTAGGATTTCAGGTATGATATCCTACTCTCTCTTCGTGTTTCTCATGCCCCCTACTCTCTCAAACCCTCAATCTTGTAGTCATGACAATGGCGAGTCATGTATTGCTCCATTGTATTGATGTCGTGTGTTGCTTTATGTTCCTTTCTTCATTGGAAGTGGAATTTTGTTGTTGTGTGTTGCTTTCTGTTGCCCTGTGTTCCTTTGTTCTTGTGGTGTCGTGTTGCTTTCTCTGTTTTTCTTCAATGTTTAAACTCAAAGACCATTTTCTCCTTTCTAATTTTGATCTAGCTTTTGAATTTTTTTCTCTTTTTTTTCTTTTCAGAGATGCGACGTACTCCATTCGGAGATTTCTTTAAGTGTTGCAACGCTCTCTCTTTGACGCATAGGGTCTTTTGATGAGTGAAACCTCCTTTTTCTCTTAAGGTTTTTCTCTTAGTATCATATGATAGTATATGGATTATAATTTTTAGATCTATAAAATTAAATGGTTGAAATGAATAGAGAAGTATTTTAGAATTTGGTGATTGGTGTCATGTAATATCTTAATTTTTCATCACGGAAGGAACCATTATAGTACTTAATTCTGATTAAGGTTTATAAATTAAAGCTTTCTGCTATACTATAGTGTCTTCTGTTATGCACTGTGTGATTTTGCTTGACCCACCATGTGTTTAATGAATGTCATTGTTGTCTACTAGCATTTAGAAGCAACCTACACTCTACGTTGAATATATAAAGTAACTGTGTGATAATTTTATGTATATTGGTTGTGTCATGGTTTTTTTATGACAAAACAGAGCTTTTAAAATAAGAGAGGGTGAATTGAATAGAGTAAGACTCCACAACATTCTTAAAAATCCTACCAAAAGGTTTTCGGTTATATACTTTGAAGAGAAAATAAGTGTCTAAACAAAGACTAATAATTTGTTTATAACACTATAATAAGAATAGCCAAAGTAGTAAATATAATAATGATACTTTTGTATCATGTCAGTGACTTAGTAATGCACTATACGTTGCAATAGTCTTCTCTGACATGTTTACCAAAGGACCTATTATGTAGCAAGTTTATCCTTCGCACTAATGAAATGCAACATACAATGTTGCAATCCTTATAGAGAACATGTATATATCAAATAAAATGTTCACAGTAAGAGGCTGCAATAATATATGCAGCATACCATTGAAAACTACTTGAATCAAGTTGTATTCCTGACCACTGGGAAATTCATCAATTAAATGCGTTGGCACTGAATCTTCCTTGCACAATGTTGATTTGGTAATCCCATTGTAACTAGATAGAAAGGGAGTCATTCTTTGAACGATTGCCAAAACTTGAATAAAGATAATTTGGTCTTCTTAGAAATGAATCAAAATTTGGAGAAGCAGCAATTAAGTAAGAATCTGTAGTCTCTCTGTGATAAGACAAGGGGAAAAGAATAAAACAATTGTCAACAAATACTAGGAAAAAAGAAAGCTCACTAATAAGCTTGATAACACAATTCTAGAAAAGCCTAAAATCATAACAATATATTTTATGTTTTGAATTTGCTTCAAAATGAGTGCAACTTTTTAAAATTAAAAAAATGACAAAATCAAATTGAAATTTGCACAAGGTTATAATGCATAGCATGACATGACGAAATCTTCTAAACTATTTTCTTTCAATACATGGGATTTTATACCAAAATTTATCTTTTAAAAAGTTGACATATCTTATATAAACTAGTCACTTGTTACTTGCTTTATTCTTTTCTTCTTAGCATAATATGATTTATATTGCTTTTAAAGTAAAACATTAAAACTTATTAACTATTATTTTTTTAGTGCTAAGAGATAAACAACAATTTAATTACTAATTAGTTATAGTTCAATTGATAACAATATTTTTTTCATGTGTTTTAAGTATAAATATCTTCTTTCGAATATAATTCCGTTTAGAATTTAGTTATAATTTAATCTCCTCACCCCTTTCAAAAAATGTATCTAATGATAATTGAGCCCAAATTTTTAAGTAGATTTGGGGTTTACAATTAATACATAATATAACCCGATGAAGCCAATTATTTGATTTTAGGTTGTTTAATTTAATGTTGCTTTATAAAGTCAATGAAGAGACTGAAATGTCTTATAAATTCAACTTCAAGGACTAATCTAGGTGTTTACTCAATAAAAGTGTTCTGATAAAATAATTAAAACAAAGACAACATATGAAATTTCCTTCTCAATTTACAGAAATTTTGGCATATAATCATTACAAAAAAAACCCTTGACAGCTACTTAAAGTCAGCGACCAACAGAAGTCGTCGCTATTTAGCGACCGCATTAGCAACCATAATGTTAAAGCGACCTTCAAAAGAAAATTAGCTACCACATTAGAACCAACTAGAAATCCATCGCTAAGTTTTGCAACATTCCATCGCCAATGTTGTCGCTAAACATCCTCTAGCACCGAAACGGTGGCGACATTTACCTCCCTCCAATTCTTTTGGTTTCCCTTTAAATTTTTGTTGGCGCCCAACTTAGCGACGAACTACCACCGTCAGTAATAACATTCTATTGCCAACACCGTCACTATATTAACCTTCCTCTATTTTTTGCTTTCCTTCTAATTTTTTTGGTTGGCGCCTAAGGTAGCGATGGACGGCTTCAGTCGTTAAGGTTTCTTTCTCCTCCAAAAGTTTTTGTCTTTATGTTTGACATAGCGATGGAAGACGTCGTCTGTAACATCCTAATTAAATTAATGACCAGATTAAAATTAAGATTAATTACAAATTAGGATTAATTGTTAATTGAGAATTAATTTGAAATAAAAGAAAATTGATGCTGATGGAAGTAATTGGACATGACACATGATTTGATAGGGCTGCCATTTGCACGTTTCCCACCCACTCTCCTTATTTCCTTGAGTACATGCTCAGAACCCTCAACCACTTCTCCATTCTCTCAAATCCCCTCGAGACTCTTCCTCTTCCTCTGTACTTCTTCTTCTCCTTCTTCTTCGTTCTTTGTCTTCTTCGTCAGTTACGACTGTGGTGTTGTGGAGGACTCGAAGTTCCCCACTGTTGGCAAGGAGAGATCATTCGGAGGAGGAACAGCTCCCAGTTTCTCCAAGCTGTGTGTGTGGTGTTCGACTGGGTTCGATGGTTATTGAGCAGGAGAGAGTGATTGTGGAAGCGAAGGAGCAACGGAATCAGCATTGAAAAGTAGAGCATGAGTCAACGCTGAAAATAGAGGAGTTTCTTGTGTCTTTTCAGAAGGTAGGGGGCGCTTTACATCTCAAATGCATAGTTATGGACGGATCCCGGTTGAGAGTACTACATTTTGTGTTTATGATTGTGAATATGTTGGTTGTGTGAATCATATGATGATAACTTTCGAATACCAGGTGTGTGTGTGCGTTAGCTGAGTCACGTAAGGTTATACCCTTCTCCGTCCATGAGATGTGCGTTAATAAATATGAGAATGCATGAAAATGTACTGGATCTGTGTTGGCCGAGTGCATGCGTTAAAAGTTTGTTATGCTGAGTCCCGTGTGTGGTTAAACATTTAACAGCATGTGGTATATGTTATTGATATTGCTAATACCGAGTGTATATTGTGGGACTGTTGGTTGATTTCTGTGTAGATTTTTTATATTAGAAAGCATGAGACTGTGTTATTGCGAATAATGGCATGATTACAGAGTGCTTGTACTGAGAAGCCGAGGGTAAATCTCTGATTGATATCTTATGATTATATGCATGTAAATGCTGGGTTGAATTTGATGGGATTTCATAATGAATACATGAAATGCATGTGTTTTGGTGGTTTTACCGAGTGAAATGCCACTGTTGTGCTACTGAATATGTATGGAAGAATAATGAAAGACCTTGGGTTAGACTCAAGGCAATACCGAGTGAAACACTCGTGTACCAGCGTTGGACGCTTGGTGAAAGTCCTCGGGTTAGACTCGAGGCAGTGCCGAGTGCACTAAGCGTTGGACGCTTAAAGACCTTGGGTTGGACTCAAGGCAAGCTTACCGAGTTGGACTCAGGGCTGTTGTCACTTGGAGCGATTGTGTTACGTGTGAGGGCAAATGGTTTGGTACCAGTAAATCGGCCGGATCAGCTTGGAGCTGAGAAAAAGGCTTGGAGCCTATGTTGCAACATAAAACTTAATAAAATTAATCGGATCCGACTGAAATTAATGTGTGTGCACACTTATACTTTTGATGAGCTCAATATGGTTATATGCGTATGTATGGGAATATGATTGATATGGCTGTGTGTTAGTTGAATAGATTCCGATTGAATGATACTGTGTGTGGATATATCAAATGACAGTGTATGTGATAGATTGATTGAGAGATAATGTTGTGTGGTGGAAAGTTAGAGGATTTTCCGAGTCATTACTGTTATTTTATATGTATAAGCTCACCCCTATTGTGGCCATATTTCAGTGGATGTTGCTCGGAATGTGGAATGACGGGAGAGCACCAATTGCTGGGAAGTGCATTGTACAGTGGAAGTGTACATGTATATATATATATATATTGTATAGATGGTTTTTGTATAGCCTTGGCCGGCTCTTAGTTTATCGTTCTGTTTTGAATGTGTAGGATTTGAACTCTCTCGGTATTGAGAGTAAAACTAAACATATTTTCAGTATATATATAATAATGCTATGTGTTTTTATCTTGTTCAGTGGGTAATGATGTGGGTGAATGTCTGAGTTGTGTACATTTATTTCTACTAAATGAATAATGCTTGTGTGATTCTGAGTAAGGGAGAGCTAAGGTAAATCCGAGTGAGGTGAGATATGAGACCCTCTTCTGAATGAAGAAGGGTTGGGCTAAATCTGAGTGAGTTATGCCCATTAAGGTACTATTTCCCTAGGAGGACCAATCGAAGGGTGTTATGTGAGAAATCCCTTTAATAAGCCTATTCCGAGTGGATAAGGCCAGGATATCCCGAGTGAGTGAAGTCATGTAATTCCAAGTGGGAATTGACTTCAAAACTTCCCGAGTAAGAACTTATTAGAATTTCCCGAGTGAAGAGGAACTAGAGTATTCCGAGTGAATGAAGCCTTAAAATCCTTAAGCGAGACTTGACCTTGTAGAGTTCTCAAGGTAAGAGAGATCAAATATGCCGAGTGAAAGATATGTGAAACATTTCCGAGTGATACGAGACTTAGGAAAATATTCTGAGTGAGGAAAACTTATAGTTTCCGAGTGTAATGGCCGAGGGAATAATTCTCGAGTGAACTCAGGTTCCGATTCCGAGTGATGAGGATACCGAGTGGACTTGAGTTTAAATTCTGAGTGGTCAAATTATCCGAGTGCCTTGTTCGCTTGGGTGAGTAAGGTTTCGCCCCAGCGATCATGGTTCGCTTAGGCGTTTTCTTCCGCTGACTATTATTTAATCGATAATGGGCCTTGCCACGTGGGGGCATTCCTGACCCGGTTCTTTCTTGCTTTGGTCGGACTCCTGTTCCATTTTTCCATGTTAGTCGTTCAGAATTTTTGGAAAATTTTTTCCTTTGTTTCAGATTTTATTTAATTTAGTTAGGATGTTTCATCGTCGCTATGTATGGCTATGTCAACGATGAAAATAAACTGTTGCTAAGTCTAAATAAAGAGCCTTCATCACTGAGACCGTCGCTAAATTAAGTATTGTTAGTCACCGTAATCTTTCAATGACGAACTTCTTACGTCACTAGCTTAGTCAATTTAGCGATGGAGTATCATCATTGCTAGTTCGGGCACGTGTCAACCTTTTTAAATCTAGCAATGGGGTAGCGACGAGGTTTTTCCGTCGCTAAATCTAATAACTTATTTGAGGCTCACCTTTCCTCCCCATCAGTTTCTAAGTTGGAAAACCCTAAACCCTCTCCCCCTGTTCCCTTGTCTCAGTTCCCCTACCCTCCCCTCACTTAACCCAACCCGACCCCTAATGCGACCTCTGTCATCGACGTCTCATTTCCCTCACTGGTTGCCTCCACAACTCCATTGGTTTCCCTCACCGGTGTCTCGTCTCCTTCACTAGTTTCCCTTACGTGACAACCGTCAGTCGTCCCTGAGCCATGATCGTCTCCCTCGTCTCTCACACCCTCAAGTTAGTTCTTTGCGTAGGGTTTATGAAAGTTGAATTATTGGGTAAACTCGATTGTTTAGATGTTTGTGTATAATGGATTCGTGTGAAAGATTATGTGTTTGTGTATATGACATTGTAGATTTATAAAGAATAAGAATTTTATTTTATATGAAGAATAGTGTCAATATATATATATAAATAATATATTAAGGTGAGAAAAAAGGGTTGCTTATATATATATATTAAGGTGAGAAAACCATAGATTATGATGCCCCATGGCATCAAATTTTTTAGACTTTTGGGTTTGGAAGCAACTGAGGGAGGCTAGAATTGTAGATTCTCTGAATGTTGTTGTCCAAACAGGCACCACTTATGTTGAAAGTCTCATTACAAAAAGAAAATATATTCAAGTTTTTCATTGTAGATTCTCCCTTCACATGAAAAATGTTACCAATAGAATTACGTGACCCATTCTTTTTAATATATTATTGACGATAATTAGATAAAGTTACGTGTATCTCATTATTGTTTATGATCGGTTATGTAAATCCTATCAAAAGTGTTGTTTTACTCTTATTTTATCTTAAAGTATCATTTTTCCAACCTATACTCTCTTCTAGAAGTAAAGATTACAAAACTTGATTTGAATCTCTATTGACTTACTTAAAAGGACTCGTGTGTGTTACGTTTTATGGGTAAAGTGATGTATATTTCTTTTTGTGAAGTCAACTACGTTTCATAATGAAATCCGATAGTTACCAGACATAATTTCAAAGATGATGATGGTTAGGGTTAAGTTACATTTCACCTTGATTTTTCTATCTGTTTCGATTTAAGCTAATTTATGACACTTAATGTTTTGTGTACATTTTGATTTTATCTGATATTTATATAAAGACATTCAGTTAGCATTGTAGATACACAACTTAGAGTAAGTATTTGTTCTTTTTTACTCTTTCTTTTTCTCCCTTTCGGTTTGGTTTTTCTCAGGGTAGTGTTGTTGAGTTTCTAACACGTAAAATTTTATAGTGCACTAACTCCCACGCATAGTTTTATACACCCTTAGAGAGAAATCATAACCATAATACACTTTTCCCGTTTTAAAATTAACAGGTGAATGATGTAATTGTCAAAATAGGTCTTATATTTCTTCAATAAAGTGTTTTCATTTACATGATTTAAACATTTTGAATATTAAAAAATGACAACTTATATAACATTTAGAGAATAATTTTTTGTTTCTCTTATTTTGCATCAACTTCCTAAGTTGGAATTTTACCAAAATTTAACAAAACTCTCTTCTCTTATTTTCCCTAAAACTCATACCTCACATTAAGGTTGCTTTTATTAATAGTTCAATTCAATGTCCAGTATGGTATTTGAATGTTTTTCTACTTCCATTTCCATTTTCTGGCGTTGTTAATGTTTTTTTTTTCCAGAAGTTATTTTCTAATCGATGTTTTATAATTTTGTTTTAGCTTCTAACTAGTTTCATTTGATTTCAACAAACATAAATCAATTTTCGTGTTGAAAATTTATGTTCACATCACATACCAGACTTATTTGATTCTCTACCAGACTTACTTGTACAGGTTGTGATATCTATTTGTTGAGAAAAGTATGGTTCAATCATGGTTGATAATAGTACACTTTTCTTTGTCAAAAGTGACCTTGTAACCACTGTCACAATATTGACTAATGCTCAGTAGGTTATGTCTCAGACCATCGACCAAATACATATTTTGAATAACAGGTGAAGGAAGATTACCAACTTTACTAGACCCTATGATCTTCCTAATCAGGTTACCTCCAATGGTGACTGTTCCACCTTTAAACGGTTTTAGGTCTAGGAACATAGACCTTTTTTGTGTCATGTGATGCGAGCATCCACTGTCTAGATACCAATGCAGAGGTTTTGTCTTTGTCTTTAAGCACATATGCAATAGAAATGATCAATGATTTTGGTACCCAAATCTTCTTGGGTTCTAAATGGTTAGCAGCCTTTTCATTCAGTTTCTTTCTTTTCTCACAATTATTTATTATATGACCATGTCTCTTGCAATAGTTACACTTTACATGTTTTTGTCTTTTTAAAACAAATGAAAGGGATGAATATTGTTTGAAATCATTTTTCTCTACATCATCCAGACCTGGTCTGCTTTGGCCACCATGGGATTTACCCAAAATCTTTTCCAAATTTTCAGTGCCATTTACAAACCGGCCTAGGTCTAAAGTAAGTGAACTTTTTTACTTCTATAGTTTGATGATTTCATCAGCTTGAGAGTTGTAGCATACTTTGGTGCTTTCTAAATTAGTTTTCAAAATAAGATTTTCTTGTCTAAGTTTGTGCAACTCTTCAAGGTGCATTCTTTCATTTTTCTTCTATTTCTTTTTCAATACTTTTATCAAAACCTTCTTCTTTAGTTTCAAAATCTGGTTTTCATAATAAATGGTCATGTCAACATGTTTCGCTTTTAATTTCTTAAAATTTTTCAACATCTTGGAAAAATCATTAAACAAAAGATCATAATTCTATTTAGGTTTAGAATAGCTTACTTCTTTTGAATCTGAGTCACTAGAGGTGACTTCTAAATCTGGTTCAATATCAACCATAAGATAGATTTGGGCAGATTCTGTCTCTTCATCAAACTCTCCAGAGATGGATGAATCTTTATCATCCCAAGTGATTAATCATTTTTGCTTCTTTGGGAATCTTTTATTTTCTTTTTTGTCCTTCTTGTTGTTATTCAAGAGAGAATATTTTGCTTTCATATTTCCTGGTTTCCTACAGTTGAAACATTCCAAGGTAGACTTATCAGTTTTAAACTTAAATTGAAATTTACCTTTGTAATCCTTCTTCTAGAATCTCTTGGGTCTGAATTTCTTTTTCTTTAGCAGTCTGTGAAATCTTTTTATTACAAGGGCCAACTTTTCATCTATATCTTCTCTTGGCTCATCAGAGTCTTGTTCTGAGTTGGTGGACTCCTCAGCCTTGAGAGCTTTGGACTTCTTGCCTGATTCTTCAAACTTCAATGCAATGCTTTTGGAGGAGGAAGGCTTGGTGACTTCCTTCTACTTCAACTTCATTTCATGTACTCTAAGAACCCCAAGAAGTTTATCCAGAATGAAGGTGCTTAGATCTTTAGCCTCTTTAAGAGCTGAGCACTTAGCATTAAATCTTTCTAGCAGACTTCTAAGAAGCTTAACATTTATATCCTTTGTAGATGATGTTGTTCCCAGAGCTTTATGCTCATTCAACAACGTTTGGAATCTTCTAAACATTTGGTCTATAGTTTCATGATCCTTTATTTTGAAAGTATCACACTATTTTTTCAATAGTATCTTCTTAGATCTTTTTACATTGGAGGTACGCTCATAATTATGTTGAAGAGCATCCCAGACTTCTTTGGCTGATTTATTGCTAAACACCTTATTTGTACTCTGATTTGCTTAGAGCACAATTAAAGAGGAATCTAGCTTTGGCATTGATCTTCATTTTCTTTTTTTCAAGTATAGTCCATTCATCTTCTAATTTGGGCTTTCCATCTTCATCAACAGGAAATGGATGATCACTATAATACCATTCGTTAACCAGGACAATTCCTTCTATTAGATCATCCTACTTAACTGGGAGGTTACGAGTTTTAGAAAAATATGGAAGTTTTTTTTGTATAACATAAATACATGGTGGACTAGAAAATATAACATATATACATCACTGTCATATACGTTGCATGGTCATATCAGAACTGTACATACCAAAATTCAATGGCACGTAGGCTCCCATACAAAACATGCATAACAAAATAGAAAGAAAAATAACAATGCTCTTAATCATGATCACTCAGAGGAGAGTCAGTTGGTCTACTCCAAACGTGGGTCTAGACAGTGTTAATAGAGTGGAGATACCCAAAGGTGATGAGCTGGTTGAGGATTGACAAGTAGAAGGTAGAGTGTCCTACTTATACCAGCTATGGTAAGCATTGAATGGCTTCCTAAGAAAATCTCTGGCCTCAGCAAGCATCTCTATGGGACCCTTTATACCTCTATACATAAAGGTCTTGAAAACATGCCGTATGAATATCTGGGAATGGTCCCACTATCGTATCTCTATAAATCTCTCCATCAGGGTTTGTACTCGAACTACTGGTGGGACAGGGTCCATCATCCTCAACTCTAGAATATAAACATTCACTAGCTTTGCTAGAACCACCTGATTTGGTAGTGAGGGAAGAATAGTTGGGTCTAGGATCATGGCATCTACCAGGTTTGATCTGGGATCCTCTAATTGGTAATCGACTGGGTCCTCGTTATCTTATTGCTCACCATCCCTTCCTGGTATGAAAGGAACGTACTCCAAGGTCAGGGATCTCGGGGGTGATATAACGGTTCTAGAAGGGGATGTGACGTGTTACTATCGTGGTCCTATCAAATTAGTACATTAAAATTAATTAATGTAGTACTAGGGTGTCAACCAAGGTCGTTCTCTCGAAGATCAACACAAAAATTTAGGAAATCAAGTTTAAAATTAATTTTTACAAACAGAAGTTCAACAAACATACAAATACATTTTAGGGGGGGTTGATTGGTTGTCATAATTAAAATCAAAACAGAGTAAATATAAGATTTTGAACAATAAATAACAAGCGATTGATTTTCTTGGAGTATTGTAATTAGATTTATCCTTGGTTCAAAAAAGATGATTTGTACACTTTCATTACTGTTGATTTCTTAGCTCAATTTCAATTAATCAACTAAGCGTCTTTTTTTAATTCATAATTCCTTTACTTTCATTTAAAAATGAATATTTTAATCAAGCATCTTAATTAAGCAAAAGGAGTCAAGATCGTAAAATCTAGGAATTATTAAGCATATGTAAGAACATCTCCTACATACATAATCTATTCTCAAATTATGGAATTAAGCAAACCATAATTATTAAAAGTGATTATGAAAATATTCATTAAGCATGCATATTTCCTTAATCCATTTTAATTTAAATCTTATTTTATTCAATTTGTATAATTAAACCGATTAAGCATACAAATTTAATTAAACAGAATGGAATTAAATAAGCAAAGTAAGGTTATAAAGAAATTAACAATAATAAAAGCATACTATATTAAAAACAAGAACCTCCAAATTATATTACAATATTCTCCAAGAAAATCAATCTAAGGGTTTTAGCCCTCCATAATTAAAACAAACTAAAAATAAGAAAGACCGAACCCAGAATGGAAAAGCTCCTCCAGAAGCCTTCCTCTGCTTCTCCAAAGAAAGAAAGAACGGAAGAGGAATTTAGAGAAGTGTGAAGGAATAGTATCTCTGAAGCCTCAGGTTCTCCTCTATTTATAGCATTCAAGGAAGGCTTCTGTTACAATAAAATATTTCATTTAGCATAGTGCTTCCATAAATTACGTAGTGATGTTTTCCTATTTTTTGTAGTGTCTGAAAACATTCTTGCTTTTCCTCCATGATTCCATCCGTGATTTAATGCGGGAATGGATTCATTCAGTTGAAAATTACGTTAGAAACATCACATGAATCGATTCCTAAGGTGAGGAATCGATTCCTAAAACAAATGAATTGATTCCTGAGTGGATGAATCGATTCCTGGGAAGATGAATCGATTCCTGAGGAGATAAATCATTTCTTGGGGCATGATTTAGTGTAAGAATCGATTCCCAGGCCTGTTCTTGTTCTTTTTCTTGTAATTTTGACTATTTCTTGAGGCGTGGCTTCTTCCGTTTGACCTGTGGCAATTATTTTTCAATTGCAGGCTCAATCATACACTACAAAACAAGAGAAACTAAGATTTCATTATTTTTATTAAAAATTAATCCTTAATTCATTTTAAAAATCAAATATTAAATAAGGCTTAAATTATGAAAATGTGTTAAATTGCAATAAATCACACAATAAGTAATGGCAAATTATACACATCTAAAATAAGGAATTCAGGATAAATCGTGCATCATCAAATACCCCCACACTTATTCTTTTGCATTCCCGGGCAAAATCAGAATAAAAACAAGTTTTACAATTTGTTGAAAATATTAAGTTGAAAAATAGTAAACACACAAAACTAGCATGCTCATCATGAAATCTTAGGAATATATAGAGAAACAAGTGTTATTCAACATGCAAGATACAGAGCATCAAGATATGTATGCAAATCATTAAACACTTAGGAATGCGAGAATTAAATCAAACTAAAAAGAAGATCATAAGTGACAAAACCTCACAAGACATACTCTCAACTTTCAAGTGTTTTGGGTTTGTGTATACGCTCAAAATATTTTCCTAAAAAACAAACAGTCCCATAAATTTGGCAAGTTTCTCAATTCCACAATCAACACAAATACATGTATAGATCAACAGGGCTGTTCACGGTTGTAATATGGCCAAGGCATAATTGGGTGGTACAATTTTGGAAAATAAGTTTAAATACCAAAAATAATGATGGAGCAATTAATTTAACAAGTAAATAGTAAAGGTAAAACATTTGTTCGATCATATTTGGTCGCAAACATCAAACTATATATATATATAAAATATTTTTTTATATTTTCTTTTTCTTTTTCTTTTGGGGTTGCATAACACTTAAACCAAGAGTTACGACTTCTTTTTACGCACCCCGACACTTATTTGAATGCCTATTTTTAACTTGATTCCAAAGCTCCAATATATTCCTTAAGGTAGGTATATTTTTGGTTTTTTGTCCGTGGCTTATTTGAGCTGTAACAAAGAAATGGTTAAATAGGCTCAAAGAGGCTAGTAAAAGATGATTTATTCATGGTAGGCTTATATGGCTAGTGGCTCAATTGAACAAAATGCCTATGTCCTTTTAAATACATTCATATGAGTTTCAAGTATCATTAAGAAACAAGATAAAGATTGAGATGTAAGCATTCAGGAATAAATCACACATGAAAGAAATAAGATGGTATAAGGTGATCCATCAAATTTTAAGGCTCAAAAATCTCACAAGGTATAATTCTATCATATATGATCATCTTTCAATTATCATGTCATTCTCAACATACCAAAACTGTCTGAGTTCAAATCATAACATATCATGAAGCTTATATCAACATGAAAGAAATTACCTATTATTCATGTATATCCTAAACATTTCAATAAAACATGCTATTTTAAACAAAAATAGTAAAAAAATTTATTATATTTTTTAATTTTTTTTATTTCACTCAAAAACAATCACAATTACACACAAAACACATTAAAGACACAATTAAAGAATAGTCCCACCCCTATACTTGAATCATACATTGTCCTCAATGTAAGACAAAGCATACAGAAAAGACAATAAAATGAAAAAGTAAAGATATGGTTAAGAAAAACTCCCTCAAGGGGGATCAAGAAGTGGTTCCCCCAAAGCATACTTCTCTATTATGACATCTATAAGTGAAGGATTTTCATGGAATGGCTTCAAGCGTTGTCCATTAACCTTGAAGCTTTTGTTGGAGTTCTCACTTTTTATTTCAACAGCTCTATAGGGAAATACATTAGTGACAATGAAAGGTCCTTCCCATTTGGAGCGTAATTTTCCGGCCATCAATTTCATCTGGGAATTAAACAGTAACACTTTCTATCCAGCAGCAAACTTCTTTGTAGCTATTGAGCTATCATGGAATTTCCTTATTTTCTCCTTGTAGAATTTTGAATTCTCATAAGCTACTAAACGGATCTCATTAAGCTCATTAAATTATAATTTCCTTTCTTCACTTGCTTGATCAAGTGCTAAGTTGCAAGCTTTTACAGCCCAATAAGCATGATGCTCAATCTCTACTAGAAGATGACATGCCTTACCAAAAATAATTCTATAAGGAGACATTCCTATAGGTGCTTTAAAAGCTGTTCTATGTGCCCAAAGAGCATCATCCAGTTTCCTGCTCCAATCCTTTCTGTTAGGTTGTACTATCTTCTCCAAGATTCTCTTAATTTCTCTGTTAGAGACTTCTGCCTGTCCATTGGTTTGGGGGTGATATAGAGTAAAGACTCTATGAATAACCCTATACTTCCGGAGCATAGCTTGCATGGTCCTATTGTAGAAGTGTGTTCCCTCATCACTAATGATTGCTCTCAGAATACCAAACCTGTCAAAAATTTGAGATCTAACAAAATCCACAACAACTCGAGCATCATTAGTTCTGGTGGCTTTAGCTTCCACCCATTTAGAAACATAATCTACTAACAGAATGTATGTAAAACCAAAGGATGGAGGAAATAGACCCATAAAATCAATGCCCCAAACATCAAATACTTAACAAAACAACATAGGTTATTGAGGCATCTGTTGATGCCATGTGATAGCGTTACCAGCTCTTTGGCATTCCCTACAGGTGTTACAAGTTCTCCATGCATCCTTAAAAATGGTGGGCCAGTATAAACCCGAGTCCAACACCTTCCTTGCTGTTCTTTGTGGACCAAAATGTCCACCAACTGGTGAAGCATGGAAGAATCGAAGAACTGATTCTATCTCAAGATCGGGAATGCATCTTCGAATCACCTAATCATTACATAACTTCCACAAATACAGGTCATCCCATATGATCCGGTCCTAACACCGGCCCCCAAGAGCATGGCTTCAATGCCTTGCCAGATCAGCATTTGGAATAAAGAGAAGTACTCTTCAAATACACTACAAATACTATACGGAGTGCATACCGCCAGGGCAAGTAACGCCGCCAAGGTTTATAACTCCGCCCAGGCACGTTACCCCGCCAAGGAACGTAACTCCGTCCAGGCATGTTATTCCGTCAAGGAATGTAACCTCGCCAAAGTTGTTACTCCGCCAAGCCATAGGCTCAACTCAGGCGGAATACTGAATTTCCCACACTGCGTAGCGAGCCCATACTCACAACCCCGGCACGAGATTGACTCTGTCTTGAGAGGTTAATAATGGGAATCACGCTGTCACGCATAAAGGGAAATAACAATAAAATATTAAAGCACTAACGCTTTCCAGACAAGTTGTGATACCTACTACAATAATGGTGCTAGTAAACGGCGCAGGGACCCACTACCTTTTCAGCATTATGCCTGGAGACAAGGAGCGGGTCCTACCAATAATGCAGCACCAGTGACAGGTATATAAACCTCTCTTGAAAAGGTATAAGGGATCCGCTTCCCATTCTCTGAACCATACACTCTATTACTTGCATAATCCTCTCTGATTGTCTTTCTAAGTCTCTAAGTATTCTGAGATACTGACTTGAGCGTCGGAGAACGATTGCAGGTACCACCCCCAATTGGGTCAAGGCAAGTCAGATCCCGTCAGGCGGACTGTGACACCGCCCCGCAGTACATTATACTCCGCCTCAGCATACGAAGACTCTTTGTATTTACATTTATACATACATTGCTTTGTATCAAAACATATTTATACGTATATTTTGAGTTGTTCTACAAGCATACTTCTACACCCCCTGTAAAGAACAGTTCATTGGCACGCCCAGTGGGACCTGTAAACTAGGTAATCCCACAATCTTGATCAATCTTCATCATCAATGGAGAGACAAGGACCAGAGATGCAGAACAAGGATTCTCCTCCACGCAATCCCAGACGTCTTAACTTCGATGATGGTGCTCCGAAAAAAGCAACGCAAGCTGATTCTCTAGATCCGAGAGATGACATGATTCGAATCTTGAGAGAAGAACTTGCAGAACTTCGTCGTGAAAAAGCAAACCCAGCACATGAGAAAGCTGGTCCCGCAAGACAACCACATCATGAATCACACATGCAGGAGGAATCAAGTACTCCTCACTACTCTCGTATTCCTACGTACATGGAGGAGCAACGAAGCCTCCCACTGGTAAATGCTCAGCATCAAGAAGGAAGGAGAGCAGGCTCAAACGCTTCCCCCTCAGGATATAAGATGAGTATCCCATTTTCCAAAAGGCTTATGAACGTACATGTACCCAAACATCTGCAAACCATGCAGCCCATTTCTATAGGGAAATATACTGGGGAAACAGATCCCTCTAAGCACTTAGATGCTTATACCTACGAGGCCATGTTTCTAGGAGCTGAGGAGGACGTCATGTGCAGAATGTTTCCCAGAACTCTTACAGACGAAGCTCTTAGCTGGTTCAAGAGCTTACCTTCAGGTTCCATTGATTCGTGGGAGGAGCTGGCCTCAGCTTTTGGAAGTCACTTCGTGATCTCCAGGGATGCACCCAGAACCTCTCATACCTTGGCTCAGATCAAACAAGGCGACAAAGAATCTCTGAAAGATTTCCTTAAGAGATTTTATAAAGAGGCAGCCATGGTCCCTGATCTAACTGAGGCAATCCAGTTGCATATTCTCATAGAAGCTATGCAACCAAAGTCACCTTTCGCTTTGTCTTTGGCAAAGGGACCTCCAACTACGATGGAGGAATTTCGCAGGAAGGCGTCTAAGTACGTGGGTATTGAGATGCATCTGGAAGCCACTGCATCTCGCAGCAAACCACTCCCTGCAACTCCACCTCAAGACAAAGGGAAAGATAAATTGTTGAAGAATGACAAATCCCACCAAAGGGACAAAGTAGGGAACCAGCCTTTCAAACAGCAAGACAGACGCGTGTTCAATTTTGCTCACTATGCACCACTGAACACAACTTGCGAGCAAATCTTGCGTGAGATAGGATGGACCACCCTCAATGTTTATGGAATTCAACGTCCACCCCCAATCAGGCGCGGTGGAAACCCAAAGAAATATTGCGAATTCCATGAATCAGTTGGCCACACCACCGAAGAATGCAAGCAACTCAAAAATACCATTGAGGTGCTCATTCGAGAAGGTAAACTGAAACATTACCTGTTCAAAGGCAAATCTCATGATGAGCCCGAGAAGTTTGAAAAGCGACATCGTGATCGTTCTCCGGATCCTGATAGTACTCGGGAACCAAAACGTACGACGGTGTCAGAGAAACAAAGAGGCATTGTTCTGGAGTCCGCCCAACGAGAGCCGAGCCCTGAACCTAGATCACGAGGTAAAAGACAGGTGGTAGACATGATTACTGGAGGCTTCGCAGGAGGCGGACCCTCAAACAACGCCCGGAAAAATCATCATCGTATGATCTTATCTGTGCAGGGCAAGAACAAAGAATATCGCCCATTCAGGGACGGAGTTCAGACTCCGCCTATAACTTTCACAGATGATGATTTTGGCCCAACCATCCCTGAGGAAGATGATGCGGTAGTGATCATTGCAGTGATCGCTAATATGGATGTAAAACGCATCCTAGTTGATCAGGGAAGTTCCTGCGATGTTATTTTTTATGACTGTTTTAAACGCATGGGACTGTCTGACACAGATTTGCAGCCTTACACACAGGACCTTACAGCTTTCAATGGCGCCAAACAGCCTACAAAAGGCTACTTGGACACAAGGATTACCTTCGATGGTGAACCTGGAGCGAGGACTGTGAAATCCAGGGTTCTTGTCATTGATGTTAAATCCCCATACAATGGCATCATTGGGCGGCCCACTCTGAATGCCATGGAAGCCATCGTTTCAACCCCCCACTTGTTAATCAGGTTCATTGATAAAGATAATCAAGTCTCATCCGTCAGGGGTGACCAGGAGATGGCTCGTTACTGTTACAATTTAAGTCTTAACATGGTAAAGCTTGAAACCATGTCTAAGAAAAGGAAATTGAACGAAGGAAACAGTGCGGCGGCATCCGTCAACTTGGTGGATCTTGACCCCCGGGCGGAGTCTTCTATAGACCCACTGAACCCTTTGAAACCAACTCCTGAAGGTGGTTCCAAGTCTATTGTTTTGGGCAGCACCTCGGAGCAAATAACTAACATCAATGACAAGCTGGAGCCTAACATGGAAGCAAGATTGATTGCACTCCTCCATGAGTACAAGGAGATTTTTGCCTGGACAGCAGCAGACATGCCTGGTATGGATCCTAACTTCTGTTGCCACCGCCTGGCGGTGTATCCTGAAACTAAGCCAGTGGCACAAAAGAAACGGCGTATGGGTCCTGCTAAGCAAAATGCTGCTTGCGAACAAACCGAAGAACTCCTTAAGGCGGGGTTCATCAGGGAACTCCGTTACTCTTCTTGGCTGTCCAACGTGGTTATGGTGCAGAAAGCCAATGGCAAATGGCGCATGTGCATAGACTACGTTGATTTGAATAAATGTTGTCCCAAAGATCCTTATCCTCTCCCCAACATTGATAGACTGGTTGACGATTCATCAGGATACAAGTATCTATCCTTCATGGATGCTTACTCCGGATACAACCAAATTCCAATGTGCGAGGATGATCAGGAGAAAACAGCATTTATCAACGACAGAGGGGTCTTTTGCTACAATGTCATGCCATTTGGGCTGAAGAACGCTGGGGCCACCTACCAGCGCATGATCAACAAAGTCTTTGAGGGCATGCACACAAAGCTGGTGGAGGTTTATATTGATGACATTATCGCCAAAACCCCAGAAGGAGGAGACCATGTTGAAGACTTACGCCTCATTTTTCAACGCCTACGGCAATACAACATGAGACTCAACCCACTAAAATGTACATTTGCTGTGCCTGGGGGGAGATTTTTGGGTTTCATGTTAACGCAAAGAGGTATAAAAGCTAATCCTGACAAGTGTCGTGTGATACAAGAGTTGCAGAGCCCCAAAACATTGAAAGAGGTACAATCCCTCAATGGCAAAATCGCTGCTCTAGCACGATTCATGCCAAAAATGGCTCACCGCTCTCTCCCCTTGTACAAGATGCTGAAGAAGGATAAAAAATTCAATTGGGGCCCAGAGCAAGAGGCGGCCTTCCAGAGCTTGAAAAATGTCTTAGCCAGCCCTCCAATCCTGGTAAAACCTGTAACATCCCCGTTTTAAAATTAAACGCTGAATGAAAAATAAACCATTAAGACTTGATTTCAACTAGAAATAACTGTTAATTGTATTTAACTAAGTAGGTTTAAGCCACTAAAATATGAAAATGGTGATGGTCAGGGGATGGAGTGGAGTGCACGTGGCTGCTGCAGCACACACTTTCCCATCCCACCCTCCTTTTACTGTGCGCATGCACATATATATGTATATAAGCGTGAGCCCTTGGCAGAGAAAACACACTTGCTATTTCTTCAGACTTTCTCCTCCGTCACTTCATCCTCTACTTCCTCTCTTCGTCTCCATCTTTCTTCTTCTTCCATCTTACTCTTCGCTCCTGGAGATCTTGATTCCAGTACTGAAGAACGGACCACACTTCATCCCAGAATCAGGCGCAGGATACGACAAAGCCAAGGAAGACCGGACGAACCAGGAGAAGGACATCGGACCCGACAACAAGAACGAAAAAGGTTTCTGAGGATTCTTCTAAAGGTAGGGGGCGCTTGCATGTCAAATGCATGGTCTAAGAACGGTACCGGATGAATGTATCGCTGAGTGTGTGTGTGTGTGTGTGCATGTTTTGTAATCATTAGAACTGATGCTGTGCATGTGTGTATGTATTCACAATTACTAAAACTGATGCATGATTTGAGGTTCTGATAGTGATCTTCGTGGCGATGGCGTAGTCTGCTCGTGGATGATAATGATGGATCTATTTTGTTGTCACTATGAAAAGTATGTATGTGCATGTTCTTACTTGGATTGCTCAATGTTGTTAGTCTGACGACCGATTGTAATATGCGCTGGTGTGACTGACTGAATGATGATGAGTAGTGGAGGATATTCATTCTTACTTAATGACTACGGTAAGGTGTTCATGGCGCGATGATGTGTAATAATGAATGTGTTAGTTGCATGAGTAAGAATGGGGTGACCCATGGAAGGTCAAGAACCCCGAGGGAAATGACTTCCAGTTACCAACCCTGGCTAGATCCCAATAGAGCTCGTGGTAGCCGTTGGAGCTAGAGAAGTGAGTCTCGAGACGCCGTGGGGAGGCCGGTGCCACCTGGTAAGAGCTGAGGGACGAGGGGCCAAAAGAAAAAGGGGGCTGTAACTGAGAGTCTTTACCCGAGTCGGATCCGCAGGCATGCATATAGAAATAAGGCTGATTGTGGTGATGTATAAATCTATGTATGTGCATGTGTATGATTCTGAATGCATGAATATATGTTTAGATGTGGAATAAATTCTGTGAATTATGTGTGTCATGAATGTTGTTGGAATTGTATGAATTTGGTTACTTGAGAAAGGTTGAGTGATAGCAGGAGCGTACTGACGCTGATACCGAGTCTGCGAGTATCATTTTACATGTAAAAGCTCACCCCTGCAGTGGCCATTTTCAGTGAATGTCTCTCGTGAGGAGGATCAGAAGCAGAGCTGGAATGCTGGGCGGAGTGCTGATGCATTTCGAAGGTTTAATTAAGGCGCTGTTAGACTAAGCCCCAACCGGTTCATACCGGATGTTAATGTTTTGTGATGAATAGAACTTTATGAACAAGAAGAAGTCTGACTTTGCATTGTAAATATTAATATACACTCTTATGTACATATGGATGTATGGTTTTGTGTGTGTGATGCTATGTGCCGTCTTGTTTTATAATCGTGCTTAATAGATACGCAGGGACAGTATGATTGAGCAGGCTATAGCCAAGTCAGAGTAAATTGAGAATTGTCTTAGGAAAACTTATGTCGGATACGTTGGGCGGAGTCGTACCCCGCCCGAAGTGTGGGAGCAATTCGCCCAAGCGCGAGGACTCACACTGAAGCGAGTAATTACCAGAGCGAGATATCGACCATTATCCTTTCCTATCCGTTGTGATACTAACGCAATCCGGACCCCGGTGTTGAACCCCGGATTTGGGCGTTATGGCTAAGTCCGCCCAGGCGTTGTCATAATTAGTTGAGCTGGGTGGAACAGGTTCAGATCCCTCCTTTCTCCACAACCTACTAACGTGTGTGTACCCTGTAACTTCTCACTTCTCTGAGTGAAAGGCGAGTGTGAGGATTTACTTAGTGAACCCTTGTCCATACCCGATGGAGGAAATTACCTTGTAGTTGTGTTAAGGAGGCGTTATGTAGATTTCGTTTCGGCGGCGTCATACCTCGCCCAAGTAACTAGGACAGCCCGCCCAAGATAAATATACCCCGCCTTGCCAAGTAGGATGATTCTAACTTCGCCTTTCCACCAAACGCTATGCGTGTGAATGTATTAACATATTTCCCTTATCTATTCCTCCTGTTGAGTGACCAGTAATTCTCGAAGGGAAGTCTCAGTGCGAAATTCTTCTATCCGCTGCTGTATTACCATACTCCGCCTGGACGGTGTAAGACCCCGTCCGAGCGAATAAACGGTGTTGTGCGATCCGCCCTAGTGTTAGTACGTTACGATAAACCCATCGAGCCGGCCCCAGTTTTTAGCTTCCCTGTAGGTTGCTTTATGCGCGTGAATGTTCTTAGTTTTCCCCATTGCCTGCTCCCTTCTACATCAAATGTTACGTGACTGTTTTTGTGCAAAATTTTCTCATGTTTTTGGGGATTTATTAATTGCAAATAATTAGGGTGTTACATTTTGGTATCAGAGCGGACCGAAAAGTCCAAGGCCAAAGTATGCTTACCAAGTGTAAGCGGTGGTGTTTGTGTCTTTTTGATTGAATGGTTGAAATTGTTCTGATGCTGGTTGACCTGATTGATGATTGTCTTGAAGACAAGGGGTTGTTTTCCCCTGGTCCGATTGTGTGTATGACTTAGGCGAATAACATAATGTGCTAAGTTATTAATTGTTGGGCTAATAACTAGATCGGTAGTAAGTGGCTCCGTATACTTATCCTTAAATGTCAATTTCAGGATAAGGAATGGCGCATCGTCAAAGTATGGAGGCTATAGCCACAGCATTCCAACGCTTTGCTGATGTGTTTGAAAGGCAAGGCCAAACTCAACCTGAGGATGGCCATGTGCTGGACCGCTTCCTGAAGAGGAAGCCGAGTGAATTCTTAGGAGGACGGAACCCTGAGGCGGCGTTCAAGTGGACTCAGGAATTAGAGAGAATTTTTAGGGGCCTTCGCTGTACCGAAGCCCAGAAGGTGGAATGCGCAGTGTATATGCTGCGAGATGAAGCGGAGAATTGGTGGAAGATAGCCCGGAGCCGATTCCCCGAAGATGACAATCAACTGACGTGGAACGATTTCAAGGCCTGCTTCCTAGACAAATACTTTCCCGACACGGTGAGGAGTCGGAAAGAGCTGGAGTTTATGGAGTTAAAACAGGGTTCCCTGACTGTGGAAGAATACGCGACCAGATTTGAAGAATTGTGCCTATTCTATCCGCCCTTCCAGCAGCCGGGAACGGAGCACTCCAAGTGTCTTAAGTTTGAGAACGGACTGAGATCGGATATCAAGAGGGCCTGCAGGTACCATGAAATCCGGAGTTTCCCTGCCTTAGTGAACAAGTGTAGAATATTCGAAGAGGATGACAGGGCCCATTCGGGCCAGTGCAGCAGAGCCAACCAACACCTGAGGCCTCAGCAATCACGTTTCAAGAGACCAGGGAACGTGAGGAGGAATGAACCCTTCACCAGATATCAGAACCATAATGACCGAGGGAGACAGATGAGTGGGCGACCAAGGTATGGCGGATGCTTTAAATGTGGCGGTGATCATTTTGCTAAGGAATGCAATGATACAAATGTTAAATGCTACCACTGCGGAGAGAAGGGACACGTTCGCCCGGACTGCCCCCAACTCCGCCAGGCAAACACCAATGTGCGTCAAGGAGGATTTCAAGATCGAACCAGAATGAATGATAACCAACGACATGGTGGCAGAGGCAACGGAACCAGAGGAAGTATGATGCATGCCCCGAACAGTCGAGAGAGGAACACCGGCCCAACAGCGACAGGAAGGATCTACACCATCAATGCAGAGGATGTTGCACCAGCAAGCGATCTAGTACAATGTAAGTGCTCACTTGGAATGAACACGCTTAATGTTGTTTTCGATTCGGGGGCAACCCATTCTTTTATAGCTGATGAGTGCGTGAAACGGTTGAAGCTACCAACTGTGTCTATGAACCGGACTTTAGAGGTGGCCAGCCCCACTGGCCCTAGTGTGTTCACATCGTCAATATGTAAAAATGTAGCATTTGAGTTGTGTGATCGGAGTTTCACCTTCGATCTGATTTGCATGCCCTTAAAGGGTCTTGATATTGTGCTTGGAATAGATTGGCTTTCAGCCAATAAGGTATTAGTAGATTGTAGAAACCGAGAGATAGTTTTCCCAAAACAACCCACTGAAGATGGCGCGGCACAAGGTATAACCCAACTATTTATGATGCTTTGTCTAACCAAAGATGAGAATGAGCCCTTAGTGAACGAAGTTCCCGTTGTCTGCGAATTCCCAGAAGTGTTCCCAGAGGACGTCCCGAGTGTACCTCCCCATAGAGAAGTTGAATTCTCTATAGACTTGATCCCTGGAGCCGAACCGGTCTCCAGTGCACCCTACAGAATGTCCTCAACTGAATTGGTAGAGTTGAAGAAACAAGTGGATGAGTTACTTGAGAAGCAGTTCATTAGACCAAGCGTGTCACCATGGGGCGCACCTGTGCTACTTGTTAAGAAGAAGGATGGCAGCATGAGACTTTGTATAGATTATCGACAGCTTAACAAACTCACAATCAAGAATCGATACCCACTGCCTAGAATTGATGATTTAATTGACCAGCTGCGTGGAGCCTCAGTCTTCTCAAAAATCGACTTACGATCGGGATATCACCAAATCCGAGTGAAGGACTCGGACATTCCTAAAACTGCCTTTAGGACTAGGTATGGTCACTATGAGTATGTAGTGATGCCGTTCGGTGTGACAAACGCCCCTGCTGTTTTCATGAATTACATGAACAGCATATTCCATTCCTTCTTAGATCGGTTTGTTGTTGTCTTCATCGATGATATTCTAGTTTATTCTAAGTCATCTGAGGAGCATGAAGGACATCTCAGGACGGTACTCCAAGTGTTGAAGGAGAAGCAATTGTTTGCAAAGCTTTCAAAGTGCGAATTTTGGATGGATGAGATCCACTTCCTCGGGCATGTGATCTCCAAGCGAGGCGTCTCGGTGGATCCTACGAAGGTAGCTGCTGTAATAGCGTGGGAGAGGCCCAGATCGATCTCGGAAATAAGGAGTTTTATGGGCTTGGCAGGATATTATAGAAGGTTCATCGAAGGTTTTTCTAAATTGGCATTACCCCTGACTAAATTGACTCGAAAGAATGTTCCTTTTGTGTGGAGTCCGGAGTGTGAGAGCAGCTTCCAAGAGCTGAAGAATAAGTTGACAACTGCTCCGGTGTTGGCATTACCTGAGTTACGAGAAAGCTTCGTGGTCTATTGTGACGCGTCCGGACTCGGATTAGGATGTGTACTCATGCAGAAAGATCGAGTGATAGCATATGCCTCTCGACAATTGAGACCCCACGAACAACATTATCCGACCCATGACTTGGAGTTGGCAGCAGTAGTTTTTGCATTGAAAATCTGGAGGCATTACTTGTACGGATCCAAATTTGAAGTGTACAGCGATCATAAGAGCCTTAAATACCTATTCGACCAGAAGGAGCTAAACATGAGGCAGAGAAGATGGATTGAGTTTTTGAAGGACTATGATTTCGAGTTGAAATACCACCCAGGTAAGGCAAATGTCGTAGCAGACGCATTGAGTCGAAAATCCCTCCACATAGCAGCCATGATGGCAAAAGAAGTTGAGTTGTTGGAGCGGTTCCGAGACATGAACTTGCATGTTGACGCCCCTTCCTCTCAGAAGATGACGATCGGTACGTTGAGGATTGCCAACGAATTCTTAAAATCCGTATACGAACAGCAACAGGCGGACTCTTACCTAGCTGAAATGAAGGAAATTCAGGCTAGAGGAAAGGATTTATCCTTGGCAGAAGGGTCAGATGGGATCTTCCGGGTGAGGAACAGAATATACATACCAAGTGAAGGAAAATTGAGAAGAATGGTGCTTGATGAAGCCCACAAAAGCCTACTCAGCATTCACCCAGGAACCACGAAGATGTACCACGACTTGAGGAGACAGTTTTGGTGGCCCGGACTAAAGAAGGATGTGGCGGAGTACGTGGCCCGGTGTATCACTTGTCAGAAATCAAAGGTAGAGCACCAAAAACCGTACGGTGCAATGCAGCCTCTAGAAATCCCCGTGTGGAAATGGGACTCAATTGCGATGGATTTTATCATGGGATTACCCAAAAACCGAGCGGGCCATGATGCCATTTGGGTCATTGTTGACAGATTGACGAAGAGTGCACACTTCTTACCTGTACATATGAAGTACCCATTGCATAAATTGGCTCGAATCTACATTCAAGAAGTTATTCGACTGCATGGCATACCTACTTCCATCGTCTCAGATAGGGACCCTAGATTTACGTCCAGGTTTTGGACCAGCATGCATCAAGAACTGGGGACGAAGCTTTGGCTTAGTTCTGCCTACCACCCCCAATCGGATGGACAATCCGAGCGAACGATTCAGAGTCTAGAAGACTTATTGAGAGCGTGTGTGTTAGAGTACGGTGGGGACTGGGAGCAGTACCTTCCCTTGATCGAGTTTACGTACAACAACAGCCATCATCACAGCATTGGCATGGCACCTTACGAGGCATTATATGGGCGTAGATGCCGAACCCCACTCTGTTGGTCGGAAGCGGGTGAAAGTCTATTACTGGGACCAGACATCGTGAAGCAAACCACAGAACAGATCCGAGTGATAAGGGAGAAGATGAAAGCATCACAAGACAGGCAGAAGAGCTACCATGACAAGCGCATCAAGCCATTGGAATTTTCAGTCGGAGATCGAGTGTTTCTGAGAACCTCTCCGAGTAAAGGAGTTGGACGAGCCTTAAAAAGTGGGAAGTTAAGCCCTCGCTACATCGGACCTTATGAAGTAGTAGAACGGATTGGCCCCGTGGCATACCGCCTCGCGTTACCAACTCACTTGTCCCGATTACACAACGTTTTTCATGTGTCTCAGCTAAGGAAATATTTGCATGACCCCAGCCACATGATGCCGGACGACGAGGTAGAGATCAAGGAAGACCTAACCACTGTGGCTACACCGGTTGGAATCGTGGATCAATCGGTAAAGCGCTTAAGAAACAAGAACGTAAGGCTGGTTAAGGTGGAGTGGCAGCAAGGCAAGATCACCTCCTACACGTGGGAACGCGAAGACGCCATGCGACAGCAGTACCCCGAATTGTTTACCTACGTAAGTACCGACTGAATTTCGGGGACGAAATTCTTTTTCAGTGGGGGAGAACTGTAACATCCCCGTTTTAAAATTAAACGCTGAATGAAAAATAAACCATTAAGACTTGATTTCAACTAGAAATAACTGTTAATTGTATTTAACTAAGTAGGTTTAAGCCACTAAAATATGAAAATGGTGATGGTCAGGGGATGGAGTGGAGTGCACGTGGCTGCTGCAGCACACACTCTCCCATCCCACCCTCCTTTTACTGTGCGCATGCACATATATATGTATATAAGCGTGAGCCCTTGGCAGAGAAAACACACTTGCTATTTCTTCAGACTTTCTCCTCCGTCACTTCATCCTCTACTTCCTCTCTTCGTCTCCATCTTTCTTCTTCTTCCATCTTACTCTTCGCTCCTGGAGATCTTGATTCCAGTACTGAAGAACGGACCACACTTCATCCCAGAATCAGGCGCAGGATACGACAAAGCCAAGGAAGACCGGACGAACCAGGAGAAGGACATCGGACCCGACAACAAGAACGAAAAAGGTTTCTGAGGATTCTTCTAAAGGTAGGGGGCGCTTGCATGTCAAATGCATGGTCTAAGAACGGTACCGGATGAATGTATCGCTGAGTGTGTGTGTGTGTGTGTGCATGTTTTGTAATCATTAGAACTGATGCTGTGCATGTGTGTATGTATTCACAATTACTAAAACTGATGCATGATTTGAGGTTCTGATAGTGATCTTCGTGGCGATGGCGTAGTCTGCTCGTGGATGATAATGATGGATCTATTTTGTTGTCACTATGAAAAGTATGTATGTGCATGTTCTTACTTGGATTGCTCAATGTTGTTAGTCTGACGACCGATTGTAATATGCGCTGGTGTGACTGACTGAATGATGATGAGTAGTGGAGGATATTCATTCTTACTTAATGACTACGGTAAGGTGTTCATGGCGCGATGATGTGTAATAATGAATGTGTTAGTTGCATGAGTAAGAATGGGGTGACCCATGGAAGGTCAAGAACCCCGAGGGAAATGACTTCCAGTTACCAACCCTGGCTAGATCCCAATAGAGCTCGTGGTAGCCGTTGGAGCTAGAGAAGTGAGTCTCGAGACGCCGTGGGGAGGCCGGTGCCACCTGGTAAGAGCTGAGGGACGAGGGGCCAAAAGAAAAAGGGGGCTGTAACTGAGAGTCTTTACCCGAGTCGGATCCGCAGGCATGCATATAGAAATAAGGCTGATTGTGGTGATGTATAAATCTATGTATGTGCATGTGTATGATTCTGAATGCATGAATATATGTTTAGATGTGGAATAAATTCTGTGAATTATGTGTGTCATGAATGTTGTTGGAATTGTATGAATTTGGTTACTTGAGAAAGGTTGAGTGATAGCAGGAGCGTACTGACGCTGATACCGAGTCTGCGAGTATCATTTTACATGTAAAAGCTCACCCCTGCAGTGGCCATTTTCAGTGAATGTCTCTCGTGAGGAGGATCAGAAGCAGAGCTGGAATGCTGGGCGGAGTGCTGATGCATTTCGAAGGTTTAATTAAGGCGCTGTTAGACTAAGCCCCAACCGGTTCATACCGGATGTTAATGTTTTGTGATGAATAGAACTTTATGAACAAGAAGAAGTCTGACTTTGCATTGTAAATATTAATATACACTCTTATGTACATATGGATGTATGGTTTTGTGTGTGTGATGCTATGTGCCGTCTTGTTTTATAATCGTGCTTAATAGATACGCAGGGACAGTATGATTGAGCAGGCTATAGCCAAGTCAGAGTAAATTGAGAATTGTCTTAGGAAAACTTATGTCGGATACGTTGGGCGGAGTCGTACCCCGCCCGAAGTGTGGGAGCAATTCGCCCAAGCGCGAGGACTCACACTGAAGCGAGTAATTACCAGAGCGAGATATCGACCATTATCCTTTCCTATCCGTTGTGATACTAACGCAATCCGGACCCCGGTGTTGAACCCCGGATTTGGGCGTTATGGCTAAGTCCGCCCAGGCGTTGTCATAATTAGTTGAGCTGGGTGGAACAGGTTCAGATCCCTCCTTTCTCCACAACCTACTAACGTGTGTGTACCCTGTAACTTCTCACTTCTCTGAGTGAAAGGCGAGTGTGAGGATTTACTTAGTGAACCCTTGTCCATACCCGATGGAGGAAATTACCTTGTAGTTGTGTTAAGGAGGCGTTATGTAGATTTCGTTTCGGCGGCGTCATACCTCGCCCAAGTCACTAGGACAGCCCGCCCAAGATAAATATACCCCGCCTTGCCAAGTAGGATGATTCTAACTTCGCCTTTCCACCAAACGCTATGCGTGTGAATGTATTAACATATTTCCCTTATCTATTCCTCCTGTTGAGTGACCAGTAATTCTCGAAGGGAAGTCTCAGTGCGAAATTCTTCTATCCGCTGCTGTATTACCATACTCCGCCTGGACGGTGTAAGACCCCGTCCGAGCGAATAAACGGTGTTGTGCGATCCGCCCTAGTGTTAGTACGTTACGATAAACCCATCGAGCCGGCCCCAGTTTTTAGCTTCCCTGTAGGTTGCTTTATGCGCGTGAATGTTCTTAGTTTTCCCCATTGCCTGCTCCCTTCTACATCAAATGTTACGTGACTATTTTTGTGCAAAATTTTCTCATGTTTTTGGGGATTTATTAATTGCAAATAATTAGGGTGTTACAAAACCAAGCCCAGGTGAGCAACTCATCGTTTATTTGTCTGTTTCAGATGAAGCGCTGGCAGTGGCCCTGGTCAAAGAAACAGTCGAAGGCCAACGACCGGTATACTTCACTGGTAAAACATTGCATGGTGCGGAGTGCCGTTATCAGAAGATTGAAAAAGCAGCACTTGCAGTTGTTTGGGCCTCACGACGTCTAAGACCATATTTCCATGCACACCCCATCCTGATTCGCACAGACTTGCCACTCCGTACTATATTGTTCAAGCCAGACTTGGCAGGAAGGATGATCAAATGGGCCATAGAGCTCTCTGAATTCGACATATCCTACGAACCAAGAACTGCTATTAAGGCACAAGTCCTAGCAGATTTCGTAGTTGAATTAACAGGCTCTAGCCCAGATGCAGATCATTCACACTGGACAGTATACGTCGACGGGTCTTCAAACAGCAAAGGATGTGGGGCAGGAATCGTTATAGAAAGTGATGACGGGGTACATCTTGAAATTTCATTGCACTTTACCTTCACTACGTCTAACAATCAGGCGGAGTATGAAGCCTGCTTAGCCGGACTCAGAGCAGCACAAGATATTGGGGCCAAAACTGTCACCCTATGCAGTGATTCTCAACTAGTCATCTCACAAATTCTTGGTGAGTATCAGGCTAAAGAACCTCTACTGCAACAATATCTGGACTGCGTCAATGAGTTGAAACAGCGCTTCGATGAAGTAACTTTCAAGCATGTACCTCGCGAAGAAAATACGCGTGCTGATATCCTGTCCAGGTTAGCCAGCACAAAGAAGGCGGGGTGTACAACCACGGTTGTACAGAGTACTCTGGCCGAGCCAAGTATATCCCTTCCCTCTTCAATTCATATGATTAAAAGCCGCCCCGTTGATGATAACTCCTGGGTAACACCAATAGTTCGTTATCTTGTTAATGGACAATTACCCACGGATGATCTTGAGCGAAAGAAGCTAAGGAGGGAGGCACCCTACTATACGCTCCTAGATGGGCAGCTATACCGCCGAGGAATTTCTGTCCCATACTTAATTTGCATAAATGAAAACGAGGTGCAAGCTGTTTTGGAAGAAGTCCATGAAGGGCAGTGTGGACATCATCCAGGGGCACGAAGTCTAGTGAGAAAGATCCTCAGGGCGGGGTATTGGTGGCCCACTATGAAGCAAGACACCGCCTCATATGTTCAAAAATGCGATCAATGTCAACGATTCGCGAATTTTCACCATACTCCAGCTGAGGAAATGTCATCATCAATAACGCCCTGGCCTTTCTATCAATGGGGTATGGATATTCTAGGTCCATTCCCAACTGCTCCCGGCGGTATCAAATACTTGATAGTTGGTGTTGATTATTTCACCAAATGGATTGAGGCAGAAGCAGTGGTGCACATAACGTCAGCCAGGACTCGAAGATTCGTCTATGAGAATATCATTGCACGTTTCGGAGTCCCTGAACGCATAGTCACTGATAATGGCACCCAGTTCACAGATCGCAAGTTCACTGAACTCTTAGAAAATCTCAGCATCACGCAGATTTTCTCTTCTGTGGAACACCCTCAAACCAATGGACAAGCAGAGGTCGCCAACAGAGAAATCTTGAAGGGCCTCAAAAAACGCCTTGGTGAGGCAAAGGGAGACTGGGCAAATCAGTTATGCCACGTTTTATGGGCATATAGAACCACCCCACACTCCACTACGAATGAATCTCCATATCGGCTGACATATGGAGTCGAGGCGGTCATTCCCATTGAATTAACAGCCCCTTCAGCTCGAGTCCTCTATTTCAATGAGGAAGCCAATCAACAGAACCTCGCACACGAATTGGAGGTTTTGGCGGAGTTGAGAGAGGAAGCCTTTGTGAGAGATCAAGCTGTCAAAGCAAAGGCCGCCAAACGGTATAATGCACGCATGTGCGAACGCCGTTTCAAAGAGGGAGATTTGGTCCTGAGAAGGGCCAACATTGGCAACAAATTTGCACACCAAGGCAAATTGGCACCGAATTGGGAAGGTCCATACCGAGTCATCGAAGTTTTGGGCAAGGGTACATACCGCCTAGAAAACTTAGATGGTACTCCGGTCAGAAATAAATGGAACATTTTGAATTTACGCATATATTACAGTTAGTTGGGTGATACGGTATGATCTTTTCTTCCTAACTCAAGGATCTTCCTCTGTATGCTTTCCTTGAAAAGGTTTCGAAAAGATATATCCCAACTCAGTCATTTATGTAATTCCATTCCCAATGAAATGCCTTCCTGCATTTAATCTTCGCTCTAACTTTGAATTGATTATCCATGGCAGAATTTGTTCCCATGCAGATAAAACAGCGACTCTAAAATTGAAGCACAAACGCATAACTCTTTAATCCATAAAGATCAACCAACATGCAATGCCGCTTCACAAACGGAGTCAACAAAAACTCCTTGGGGAATTGGTGTCTCAGCTATATGCTGCACCATACTGACCCTAAGGTACAGAAAACTCCTTGGGGGGAAAGGATTGGTGTCTCAGCTATATGCTGCACCATACCGACCCTAAGGTACAGAAAACTCCTTGGGGGGAAAGGACTGGTGTCTCAGCTATATGCTGCACCATACCGACCCTAAGGTACAGAAAACTCCTTGGGGGGAAAGGATTGGTGTCTCAGCTATATGCTGCACCATACCGACCCCAAGGTCCTGTAGGCCGCCTATGGAAAGAACTAGTGTCACAGCTATATGCTGCACTAATTCGCCCCCAAGGTCCTGCAGGCTTCTTGTGGGAAGAGCTGGTGTCTCAGCTATATGCTGCACCACGCTAACCCCAACCAATTTCTTGCAGGTTGAATTGGTGTCACAGCTATATGCTGCACCATACCGCCTCGAAGGTTTAACCAAATTCTTGCAGGATGAATTGGTGTCACAGCTATATGCTGCACCATACCGCCTCGAAGGAGTCGCACTCCAATCAAAATGCAAAAGGATGAACATTCCATCCAAAACTTGACTCTGCTTAACTCCCAACGTTTTACGGAGTACATGAGAAACAAACTCAAGCACTACCCAACAAGTTCAAGTAAGTTCAATACTTGTAAAATTGTGCTTCATCAAAATTCCTAAGGGGCTACTCCGCCTCCTTACGGAATACAACTTCATTGAAATTCCTAAGAGGCTACTCCGCCTCCTTACGGAATACAACTTCATTGAAATTCCTAAGAGGCTACTCCGCCTCCTTACGGAATACAACTTCATTGAAATTCCTAAGAGGCTACTCCGCCTCCTTACGGAATACAACTTCATTGAAATTCCTAAGAGGCTACTCCGCCTCCTTACGGAATACAACTTCATTGAAATTCCTAAGAGGCTACTCCGCCTCCTTACGGAATACAACTTCATTGAAATTCCTAAGAGGCTACTCCGCCTCCTTACGGAATACAACTTCATTGAAATTCCTAAGAGGCTACTCCGCCTCCTTACGGAATACAACTTCATTGAAATTCCTAAGAGGCTACTCCGCCTCCTTACGGAATACAACTTCATTGAAATTCCTAAGAGGCTACTCCGCCTCCTTACGGAATACAACTTCATTGAAATTCCTAAGAGGCTACTCCGCCTCCTTACGGAATACAACTGCACCGCCTTCTTACGGAATCCAATTCCTTTTAAAGTCCTAAGAGGCCACACCGCCTTCTTACGGAATCCAATTCCTTTTAAATTCCTAAGAGGCTACTACACCTCGCTATTAAAATCATTTCAATGAAATTCCCAAGAGGTTGCTACGCCTCATTATTGAAATTACTTCAGTTAAATTCTCAAAAAGGCTACTCCGCCCCATTACTGAATTTGTTTCGTTGAAATTCCTAAGAGGCTACTTCGCCTCCTCACTGAATTTTACTTCACCAGAATTGCAAAAAGGCTATTCCGTCTCGTTTTACTTAGTCATATTTCATTAAGTCCTCAGATGAATATTCCGCCTTCTCAATATCATTATACAAGGCATAAATACGACGGACTTAAACACTACATCTATGAACAAGTATACATTTGCAGGAAATATATTTTATTGAATATTGCCAATATTAATCAAAATCCAGAGCCTATCCTGGAACAAGGCGATATCATTAAAATACTATTAAAAACAAAACTTGCAAAGAGACTGAGGAGGAGACTGAGAAGCTGATCTTCAAGGGTCAGACGGCTTCCCTTCTTGCTGAGTGGAGGTGAGCTGACCTTCTCCTAGCCTGGTCAAACTTTGGGAAGGAGGCAAGTCCGCCAACACATATTCATCATTGGGCGCGGGCATATGACCTCCTTGCACAGGCACCATCAATTCTCCATTGATGAACTCGTAATAAGGATGAATGCCTGTGGTGGAGAGAGCAACACCTGGGTTGCGATAGCGGAGTTGGCGAACAGCCATGCTGAAAGCATCATCAATCGCCACCTCAGCTGCATCCAAGGCAGATTGTAATTCTTTGTCGAGCCTCTCACTGGTAGCATCTGAGGCAGTCTTCTCAGCTTCCAACTCTTGAACCCGCACTTCAAGATTTCCATATGCGGTTGTTGCCTCGCTCAACTCCGCTGCCCAGGCATCTTCAGCAATGGTTCTATTTATTTCTATGGAAACCAGCTTCTGCTGAAGAATGCTCACGTCTCCGCCCAAAACTTGGTTCTGCTGATTTAAAGTTGAAACTTGTTGTTTCAGCAGAATATTATCAGCCGTGACCTGGGAAAGTCCACTCACCACCTCGCCCAGCTTTTTATTCTGTTGCTCTAGCTGGGCTTTCTCAGCCTTCACCTTAGCCAACTCCTCCGTTAATTTCTTGATATTGGAGTCGGCGGTGTCCAGATGTTTGTCCTTGGCCTTGATCACCTCGGACAACTGCTCGTTGTCATGCTCCAAGCTACGAATTTTTTCCACAGACTCGTGGTAAGACGCTTGAAACATGTTCGCCTCAGCAGCAACGTCAGCTATCCGGGGAACAGAAGCCAAGAAACCGTCTAATTCAGAAAGGTGCCACCTCGCAGCTGCGGCAGCCTCCGGTACCTCCTCGAAGTCGATGTCGGGGCGGAGAATGAATTCTGGGTCACGCCTCTCTGACTGGCGGAATCCCGTATTTATAAAGTATAAGAAGGGATTCAAGCGAGACCCCGCCTCAGGCAAAGAAACAAGCCGCCTGGATGTTTCCCCTGGTACATCAATGGGAAAAACGGCTGTCCCTCGGGTGGTCAAGCTCAAGGCGGGATCCTCAGACGGGCGGACTGGGGAGATTTGAATTCCCTCTGTCTCGTCCCCCATATCCTGGCCCGAAGCAGCTTGCAATCCCTCCGCTTGCTCCCCCTCGACATCTTCTTCAAGAATGCCTTCAGCTCCGCCCATATCAGCAGAAGTACCCACAACAGGTACTTCCGGAGTCTCCTCCAAATCAATGGCGGCATCAATTGACGTCCCCGCCTCAGCCCTCTTCTTGCCCTTAGTCCTCCTTCTCTGCAAAGGATGAGGATCTACTTCTTCTTCTTCAGCAGCTTCTGGTTCTTGACGTTTCTTAGAACGCCTTTCAACAGTAGCTGCTGAAGATCCTGCACCACCTTCAAAATTTACTATGTTGGTGGATGCAGGGAAGGGGAGAGTTTTTGTCAGGGCGGCACCCAGATTCCTCCTGGGCTGCACATTATTCTCCGCGTTCCTTTCCCTGCGGCTCATTTGCATCTGCTTAATACGATCCATCCCAGGGAACTCCGCGATTTCTCCTGCGAAATAACAAGATGAAGATTCAGTTAGAAAATGCAAGGTAGAGGAAACACTCAATCACATTGCAAATTGTTCATAATATTACTCAAATATCCTTGAGCATCCCGCCCAAGCAGCCTTCGACAAAGAATCAGCTTGTGGACGGAGTTGTACTCCTTCAACATCCGGAGTACTTCCACAGACGCCGCCGATAGAGCACCCTCTTCAACCTCATACGCTCGTTTAGTTAAGAGAAAGTGCTCATGCGTCCATGCCACTGGAAATTTATCAACACCCTCCTTATTCCGCCAAAAAACAGGTTTGCCCTTCCTGACGGATACCTTCACAAAACTCATCCTGAAGTGAAGTCCGCCTTCCTTGGCGGAGTCAGCAAACGCCTTAAAGTTTAAAATCTTTGGCTCCGCCCGGAGAGTCACAAAACCCATGCCGCCGGTTTTCATATTTACTCTCCTCATAATGCGGCAGAAGGAGAAAAACAACGCCACTGTAGGCGTAAACTCCAAATGTTCAGCCATCACCTCAAAGCTGCGCACTATTCCCCAACCATTAGGATGCAACTGGGAAGGGGCACAATCCAAGAACCTAAGCACACCCATCTGGAATTTATTCAATGGGAAACGCACCCCTAACTGGGTAAATAAAATGTCGTACATATATATGGTACGATTATCCTGAGGACGATGGCAGACCCGTTCATACGTCTTGGGAGAACGGACGATGAACCTATCCTCATACTTCTCGTCCTTCCAAACCGGAACAGGCAACTCCGCTACCCCTCCGCTTGTCGTCGCATGTCGAGAGGAAGCATCCTTGACATCTTCCTCAACCCAACAGTAAGGGTCATTTTCGAGTGTTTTCTCCCAATCCAACCCATGCAATACAACATTTCTGCACTCTGCCATAGTCAGCACTTGTGTATGGGAAACACCTCCTGACACAAATGAATGTACAGCATTACTAAAGTACTCCACGCTGCTATAAAACGTCGAGTCCCTCCCAGTATAAAAAGCATCATCTCCACTCTCAATGTCAGAAAACATGGGACGAACAGAAACCCTAGAACGTGACTCTGACCTCTTTCCTCTCATCTTCCTTTTCACAAACACACAATAAGGGAAAACAAAGCTAACCCAAAGGAAATGAAGAAGCAAAGAAGAAGAAGAAGCAAGTACCTTAAGCTTCTGGAAAAATAGAAGAACTCCAAACACCAATAAACTCGCAAGAGAGTAGCAAAAACTCTTTCAGCAAACAAATACGAAGAGAGAGATGGAACAAAACATTCCCCTTCTGAAAGTTTACCTATTTATAGGCATGGCTTGGGGGGAAAATAAGCGAATCATCAGGAATCTCGAAGATGTGTTTGCGGCCGTCAGATAAATCTTATCAACGGTTCTAAAAAACTGAAATATGCGTTTACAACCGTTGGATTTACCCCACTGACGGTTCCTTTTTTACTGAAACCAATAGATATATCTAAGGGCAGATATTTCATGGGCCACGTTTTCAAAATCCAAGGCCCACGGTAATAACCTCGAAAACGGTTCTCAATTGCCATCACGCGCATTTATGTCCCATCATTAGAATGGCAACCGTTACGAGGGCATACGTGGCAATAGGAGACTGAAGAATAAAAAACGTGGTTTCGAGGCGCATTAATGACAGGCGTGACAAGTGATGACAGCTAATAAATGCACGAAAGCACTTGTCCACAAAACCCGGACTAGCAAATATCGCCTAAACCCATGCCTACAAAAGCTAAACTTAAGTGTTGTAGCTTATTAAAGTGACTCCGCCAGTCACTATAACAAGCTAGGGGGCATATGATCCGGTCCTAACACCGGCCCCCAAGAGCATGGCTTCAATGCCTTGCCAGATCAGCATTTGGAATAAAGAGAAGTACTCTTCAAATACACTACAAATACTATACGGAGTGCATACCGCCAGGGCAAGTAACGCCGCCAAGGTTTATAACTCCGCCCAGGCACGTTACCCCGCCAAGGAACGTAACTCCGTCCAGGCATGTTATTCCGTCAAGGAATGTAACCTCGCCAAAGTTGTTACTCCGCCAAGCCATAGGCTCAACTCAGGCGGAATACTGAATTTCCCACACTGCGTAGCGAGCCCATACTCACAACCCCGGCACGAGATTGACTCTGTCTTGAGAGGTTAATAATGGGAATCACGCTATCACGCATAAAGGGAAATAACAATAAAATATTAAAGCACTAACGCTTTCCAGACAAGTTGTGATACCTACTACAATAATGGTGCTAGTAAACGGCGCAGGGACCCACTACCTTTTCAGCATTATGCCTGGAGACAAGGAGCGGGTCCTACCAATAATGCAGCACCAGTGACAGGTATATAAACCTCTCTTGAAAAGGTATAAGGGATCCGCTTCCCATTCTCTGAACCTTACACTCTATTACTTGCATAATCCTCTCTGATTGTCTTTCTAAGTCTCTAAGTATTCTGAGATACTGACTTGAGCGTCGGAGAACGATTGCAGGTACCACCCCCAATTGGGTCAAGGCAAGTCAGATCCCGTCAGGCGGACTGTGACACCGCCCTGCAGTACATTATACTCCGCCTCAGCATACGAAGACTCTTTGTATTTACATTTATACATACATTGCTTTGTATCAAAACATATTTATACGTATATTTTGAGTTGTTCTACAAGCATACTTCTACACCCCCTGTAAAGAACAGTTCACCATATATAATATTTTGCATCACCTTTTAATTTTGAAATTTGGTTTTTGGATGCATACGGTGGAAAAACAGAAGTAACAAGATAATTAACAATGTTAGCAAACCAGGGTGTATCAAAAGAGTTAGAAACACTCATGAGTTGTTCATCGGGAAAATGGTCCCAAATAGGTGCTGAATCAGGAGCGTTCTCAATTCTGCTTAAATGGTCTGCCGCCAAGTTTTGTGTTCCACTTCTGTCATGAATTTCCAAGTCAAACTTTTGGAGAAAAAGCATCTAACGAATTAATCTTGGCTTGGACTCACCTTTCTTCAACAAGTACTTCAGAGCTGTATGATCAGTAAAGACAACTACTCAAGAATCGAGTAGGTAAGATCTGAACTTATCTAATGCAAAAACAATAGCCAAGAGCTCTTTTTCAGTAGTGGTGTAATTTACTTGGGCGGCATCTAAAGTTTTAGATGCATAGTAGATGACCCTAGGCTATTTATGAATCTTCTAACCAAGGACAGCTCCCAATGCATAATTAGAGGCATCACACATCAACTCAAATGGGGGCTATCCAATCAGGTGCTTGGATTATTGGGGTAGTGGTCAATGCTTGCTTGAGGCAATTAAAAGCCTCCTTACACTTTTCATCAAACTCAAACACCACATCCTTTTGAAGCAGATTGGATAGTGGTCTAGCCTTCTTGCTAAAATCCTTTATGAATCTTCTATAGAAACCTGCATGGCCAAGAAAAGAACTAACCTCTCGAACATAAGAGGGGTAAGGCAAATGTGATATTGTTAACCAAGTGGCCTCAATTACTCAAGAGGGGGGAGGGTGAATTGAGTATTAAAAATTTTACTTGGAATGCTTTTGAAATTGATTCTTTAATTATTATGCTTATTGAAGATGATAAAATTAATCACAAGTAATAACAATTTATACACAAGACAAAATAATATGCACCTAATAAATGGCAAGTAAATTCACTTAAAAGAGTCTAAGTAATATTCAAGATAACAATTAATAATATCAAGTAAATCGTTACACAATTTTGAGCACTTAGAAAAAGAATACTTAATTTTAACACACTTAATTCAAGAATATTACTTAAATAACTTTTACAATTTTTAATCTAAGTGATTTAAAAATTTTATCAAGCTAATAGAAAATGCACTTTGATATTAACAAGTAAATTAATAAAGTTGCTTAATTAATAAAATTACAAACACAAATATTTAGCAAGCAATTTTAAGTACTCAAATTAAATGAGTGTAGGGAAGAAAGATTTGTAAACCGATATATACGAGTTCCACCACACCGGTGTACGTCTCACCTCTGAGCAACCTACTTAGAGGATTTTCACTATTGGAGATTAGAGATACAATTTTGAGCAATCGCGGTTTTCTAGTGTCCCACACTCAAGAACCTAATTTTCATAAGTACAAGGGTACCCCACCCAATCTCTCGATCTCACAATTTTACAAGGTTGAACCCCAACCCACAACTCTAGGATTTTTTGGTGTTTAGAATACAAGAGTAACTCTCCAAAAGAGTGGATATGCAAATTAAATCTCTCACAAAATGATAACTTTCAAAGAGAGGATATGAAAATTTTAGCACTCAAAGAATAATTTTGCTCATAAATTCACTCTCAAAATAATTGCCAAAATAGAAACAGAGAGCAATTTAACTTAGGAGAAGGAAATCAACGTGATAAGAGAAGCAAAGGAAAACGCTTGCTGTTGTTCATTTGAATCCCTTGCAAGGCTTCGTATTTATAGCTGATGGGAGCATGGCATTTGCATTAAATAATTCCTTCGACAATTCACTTGGAGTATGGCTTTGCAATTTAACTAATTACTTCGATGTAGTGTAGCATGGTTCTTCATAGTGAAGCTTGGAGATTGCAATTTCTTGTCGGAAAATGATGGTCCTTTTCGATTGTTAATTCATAGTGCGATGCCAGACTGGAACTTTTGAAATTTCAAATTACGAAACACATTTGCACTAAATGAATTGATTCATTTCCCAAATGAATAGATTCATTTAGTGTAATTTTGCATCAGACTCAAAATAAATAGATTCGAGGACCAAATGAATAGATTCATATAGTGTTATTGCATAACTTTTTGGTCCTGACAGATGTATGAATAGATTCATTTTGGAAATGAATAGATTCATTTTAGAAATGAATAGATTCATGGCCCTTAAAATGCATAGGAATTGATTCAATGCCATTACCAACATATGAATCGATTCATTTCCCATTTGAATTGATTCATGCATGAAATTTTCAAGTTCTTGCACATAAAAACTGTATGAATCGATTCAGGCATGGATGAATCGATTTATCCACCTGATTCTCTATTTTTTATGCACTTTTTTAGCCTTTTTGAGATCCTTTTGCATATACCTTGGTTCCTTTGATCCTTAGGCACTTTGATGATTATATTTCACCTGTTTTAAACCTTTACAACTGCCTTGACTCATTTCTTTGGAGTTCATCAATTTTCCATCATCAATTATAATTAATCGCTTGACAACATCTTCATTTGTTGTGTCATTATCAAAAACTACATCAACATATAAATGCAGATATAACTTCTATCTTGGTAAGATCGACCTCAATTCCTTTCTTAGAGATTACATGCCCTAAAACTATTCCTTGTTCTACCATAAAATGACATTTTTCATAGTTCAAGACAAGGTTAGTTTCAATACATCTATTTAAAACTTTATCAAAACTATCAAGGCATGCATTAAATAAAGATCCATAAATAGTAAAATCATCCATAAACACCTATATGCAATTTTCAATGAAATCATGAAAAATACTTATCATGCATCTTTGAAAAGTTCCAGGAGCATTGCATAGGCCAAATGACATTCTTCTATAAGCAAATATGCCAAAGGGACAGGTGGATGTGGTCTCTTCTTGATCCTCAAGTGCAATGTGAATCTAAAAATATCCAGAGAATCCATCAAGAAAATAGTAGTGAGACTTACCTGCGAGACGCTCAAGTATTTGATCAATGAAGGGTAAAGGAAAATGGTCCTTCTTAGTTGCTTGGTTAAGTCTCCTGTAGTCAATACAGACTCTCCAACTATTTTGTACTCTGGTAGGGATCAATTCATCCTTCTCATTTTTCACAACTGTGATCCCTATTTTCTTTGGAACCACTTGAATCGGACTCACCTATTGGCTGTCAGAGATAGGGTAAATGAATCCTGCTTGTAGAAGCTTGGTAATCTCTTTCTTAACCACATCAAGGATTACAAGGTTGAGTCTCCTTTGAGGCTGTCTTACTGCTTTAGCATTTTCCTCCAGAAATATCCTATGCATGCACATGAATGGGCTAATTTCAGGGATGTCTGCCAATGTCCAGCCTATAGCCTTCTTATGCCTTTTCAGAACCTGCAGTAATTTTTCTTCTTGATTTTCATCAAGAGCAGTGGAAATTATCACTAGGAGCTGTTCATCATCCCCTAAGTATACATACTTGAGGTTCTCAAGTAGGGGTTTCAACTCTAATTTGGGTGCCTGCAAATAAGATGGAACTAACAAAGCATATTTGGATTCTGCTGTTTACACCTCAACAATTTTGTTAGAGTCTTCTTGAAATCCTACATTCAGGTTAATGCATTCTAGCTCCTTATGGTTAACGGGTATATTAAAAGATTCTGAATCAGAATATATGTATTTATCAATTTCCACACAAATATCATAACTTCCAGAATCATTGCATGCAAAACAATTGTTTGAATTATCCATGCATTACAAATCAATATTTTGAGAGATATTAGAAAGATATTCACAAATCAATTCATCTATAATGTCAATATGAAAAATAGAGTGATCTTTAGATAGGTATTTTATAGTATCAAGAATATTGAATTGAACTCTAGTGTCACTAAATTCCATAGAGAGGGTTCCAGAATGAACATTTATTTTGGTTCGGGATGTTTTCAAAGATGGTCTTCCCAAAATTATAGGAACAAGAATCTGAGGCATACCTTCTTCCATATCAAGTATGAAAAAGTCAGCAGGGAAAACAAGTTGATCTACCTGAACCAAAACATCCTCTATGACTCCAGCAGGGTAAGCAGTACTTCTATTGACTAGTTGAATCACTACACCAGTAAGTTGTAAAGTTCTAAGAGACAAAGATTTGAAAACAGACATAGGCATAACATTTATTGAAGCTCCTAAATCTAACATGCAATTTTCAAATTTGTTATTGCCTATGATGCAGGGTATAGTGAATGTACCTGGATCTTTACATTTCTCAAGAATATTTGGAACTTCCTTACCAAGCAGCGCAGAGATATTTCTTCCCATGCTTATCCTTTCATTGCCCTCGAGTCTCCTCTTGTGAGTACACAACTCTTTTAGAAATTTGGCATATTTGGGTATTTGCTTGATTGCATCAAGAAGAGGTATATTCACTTCCACTTTCCTAAAAGTATCCAAGATTTCTTTGTCCACTTCTTCCATCTTCTTGCTTGGAATTACTTTTGGTGGAAATGGAAGAGGGATATGAGATGGAATTTGGGGTGATTGCATCTCAGAAGAGGGAACATCATTCTTAACTATTATGGGCATATTTGTTTATTTCTCAGGTTCCTTAGGTATGGGTACTTCAAGGTTCTTACCTGATCTTAACTAAATTACACTCACATTTCTTGGATTTGCAGCTGGTTGAGATGGTAATTTGTCAGAGTTCTGATACTGTAATTGGTTCAACGATGAAGCCAATTGCCAAATTTGGTTGCTTAAACTCTGGATTATAGCATCATTCCTCTGTTGATACTCCAAGTTCTGTGCGGCCATTTGTTTCACCAGTTCTTCCAAAGAAGGGCCACTTATGGATGGTTGAGGTGTAGGTCTTTGGAAGTTTGGTGCATTGCTTTGAAATGGGGGTTGGGGATTTTGTTGTTGGTTACCCCATCTCAGATTTGGATAGTTCTTCCAACCTGGGTTGTATCTGTTGGTGGAAAGGTCATGGTTTTGTTGCTGCTGTTGTGGTGGAGGTCTATCATGGTAGATGTTGGCTGCATAGGCTTGAGGATTATTATCATTCTTTTCTTGTAGAGAAGGACAACAATCAGTGGGATGCTCTTGTGAGGAGCAGATGCCACACACTTTGTAACATCCCAAATTTTAAAATAGAGAATTGATTACCGGAATAAATATTAGGAATTGGTATATGGAGTATTTAATGTCCCAAACTATTGAGAATAATTAAATTGATAATTTTGGGAACTGTTAGAAAATTATGGAGACCGGTTAAGCTGAAATTAAGCCCGGTTGGAATATGGGTGTCGGACCAAGTATCTCGGAATGAGATGATATTGGCCAGGGCTGTAGAGAATAATATTGGGAATCCGAATATGTATTCGGAATAATTTTCAGACGATGTATTGAGCCCGAACGGAGAACCTGTTAGTTATAAAACGCTGAAGTTTTAATGAATAGGAATTTAAAATAAATCAAAAACCCAAATTTTCCTTTCTCTATTCACGTAGGCATGCTGAAAGTGGAATTACACTTCACTTTCTTCTTCTTTCCATCACCATATTCTCCATTCTCTTCCTTTCCTCCTCCAAACCCTAACACATTGAGTTCATCTTCCACCTCTCCTTCTCATTTTCGTTGGTGGAGCTTGAAGGAGATTGTGAGCTGCTGTTTTCTCCCTCTCTCTCCATTTTCACAGCTTTCTCTCCCTCCATTGAACCCATTTTCGTTTTTGGGTGTGAGGTAAGGAATACTCACCATTTACTTGGGTTTTTGCCATGGTTGTATGATAATATGAGTTTTGGGAACCATGCATGTGTATGGATGTCCTTGAGGAGAGTATTTAATACAAGGGTTTGGTGTGAATTGGTATGAGAGTAAGGTTTCTTTGTGAAGTAATGAAGTGGATACATTTATGGTCGGAAGGAGAAGAATATTTATGTGGGTGATTGGAAATTTGATGAAAACTCTAATTTCATAAGTTGGGGGAATGTATAATGGAGGTTGATGAGTATTAATTGTTGGTAATAAATGTAAATTATAATGCATAAGTGTTCTTGGTGATGGTATTTGGTTGAGGGAAGTCATTAATGGAGACACCCATGAAAGGGTTTGGTTGTTAAATGCATAATAATAAAGGGTAGCACCTAACCCATGGTGGTTATGGTGGATAAAATGGAATAAAAGAGTTTTGAGAGTTAAAATAATATGAATATCAAGTTAATGATATATGTATAAGTGTTTGAGTCTTGATGGGTAAATAGAAAGTTGATTGTATAATGTATTGTGATGTAGGAGGTGACCCCATTAACGAAGCGGGACCATCAAACCGCGTTGATTACTACTTCACTTGAGGTAGGAGGGGGTAACTTTTCTAAATGCATGATTTCATCCATTGGTGATGTGGAAATATGTATATGTGATTATGTTAATGATTGTTTGAATGGATGATATGATATGTGTGATTTGAATGCATTTAGAATAATGATTGTTGTGTGACATTGTGTTTGGGATAATATTAATGATGTGATGATACTATATTAATGAAGTAGGATGATGGTTTGAAACCACATGTGAATTGAGATTGTGATGTGAATATCCCAAATATGTGTGTATGAGTTGTGGAATGTGTGTGCCACTAACTATTGATGAGAATAAGTTCAAAAGAGAATTGGGATTGGATAAGAATGATGTGAATATTGAAATCCACCAAGTGGTAGTGGTGAATGATTGAATGTGGAGTAGCATCTAGGATGCATAGTGTGAGGATGCACTTGATTCGCATTTGCATTGCATCCATGGCATAGCATAGCTGTCTATGTGGAACATTAGGGGGTTCCACTAGGCGGGCCCAGTAGGAGGGCGGCTCGATGCACGAGCGTGTTGTGGTTTTTCCCCTGTGACTCAGTTTATGAGTTACGAAGCTGTCCATAGTTTGGTGACGAGGCACCCTATGTGGCGGGCCCAGTGGGCGGGCGGCTCTATGGTGAGCGAGTTTACCTCGGTGTCTGATGGGACATGGCTCTCTCGATGTGTGTTCGAGAGGGGCCCGTAGCACTTGTGGTAGTTGAGGCCACGATGTTGATCCGCAAGTCACAGGGTGACTAGTGCTACAGATGGGCGATAGCGGTTTGGTACCAGTAAAATTATGATGATGTAAGCATGCATGAATGGAGAATATATGTGTACACAAATTTTTCTACTGCAGTAGGGGCATAGTAGCACACCTATGCTTGTCCCACAATTGAATTGATATAGTATTTTTCCCACAGTCGGATCCGCATTGTTTTGATGTGAAATTCTTGTGCATATGCATTAGCTTTAAGAGCATTTGCATATAGTTGGAGATATGCCTAGTTGAAAGCCCATAGTGGCAACGGATGATTGAGAATTGAAAGGGGAAAGAGTTGAATACTAACCCGATGTGTGTGTTTGGCAATCCAAATGATTGAAATTGTGAATGTATACTTGAGATTATGAGATGTATTGTGTATGATGTATGATGTGTTGTAATGATTGATATGTGAGCAAGTATACATGTATTTCATCATAATGTATGACTTTAATTCATTTGGATTATGTTACTCACCTCCCCGTTGCCATTTTTAAAGTTGATGTAGGTATGACTTAAATCCTACAACTTTTGGAGGCCGAGTATGAAGAAGGTAAAATATGGATAGGAATGCGTAAGCCTTGGCCGGCATGAAATCTGTTTTGTAGAGTATCTGCTGTTTATATACTCAAAATTTGTAATGTTGATAGATTTTGGAGGTCATGGGAGAGAATTGGACATGTTGTATAAGGCCAATTTTCCCACATGACCCAAAAGATGTAAAGAATGAATTTGGATGCTTGACTTTGATCAATGAATGGATGCTGTGTTTTTATGCTAGTTCATGAATGTTGTGAGTCAATGTTGAATTTGGATTATATGCATGAATTAATCTTAGCATGATGATGTTGTTGGTGTTTAATTACATGAGAATCATGTAGTTTTGGATTGTAGCATCATATGAAGTGGTACATGCATAATGAAATAAGATAAGGTCTTAGGTGAGGCCAAATTAGAAGGAATTGATGTTGCATGTGTTTTGTTCAAGTGAATTTTCGTTGCTGTTGAGTTTCTGTAGAACTCGCTCAAGCGAGTGGCATTCTCGCTCGAGCGAGCTTGCTGTTAAACAGGGGATTCGTTTCTGCCCCAAATTCGCCCAAGCGAAGTTGCATTCCGCCCAAGCGAGATTGCCACAGAATCAGTGTTTTGCTTCTGAACATTCTTCGCTCAGGCGTGGGAGTGGGCGCTCAAGCGAGGGAGAAGGAGATTTGATTCTGGACGATTTTCGCCCACGCGAGTGGTGCCTCGCCCAAGCGAAAATCGGCCAGAGAGTCCTCAACGTTTCTGGAACGATCTCGCTCAAGCGAGCCTTGGACCGCTCAAGCGAGATTGGTACCTGATACTCCTCTCCTTCTTCGCTCAAGCGTCTCGCTTCCTTCGCTCAAGCATTCCTTCGTGTCTCGCTCAAGCGAGGCAGGGCTCACTCAAGCAAGTTGAGCCCTGATACTTATTTCCCTCCCTCGCTCAAGGTCGCTCAGCGTTCGCCCAAGCGTGGGTACGCTGGCTCGCTCAAGCGACTTGAGTCACGCTTGAGCGAGTATGCCCCTGATTCTTATTTTGTTATTTTAAATTAAATTTTAAAATGTTATGCATTATTTCTTCCTTAGATATTATTTTAAAGGTATTGAGGAGTATATTTAGGCCTTCTAGATTATATAAATTGTATCCCATATTTTTATGAATGGGCTCCTCTTGAAAATCAATTAGCCACTAATTAAACCAAATTAAATAATTCTTCCGCTGCTTCTGATTGAAAAATTTATATTTAGTTTCACCCTCTCATATCTTCATATATGGGAGTGGTTCATTTTAGATCCAGGGGTTTGGTGAAAAATATTTCACCACTTTAATTATTTGGATTATTAATATTCTCAAAAACGTGAAAAAATTTTCCCCTATTTTATTTGGGGGTTTGGGCGTCTCACACTTTAGCAGTCATGGATTTTTGATTCACTACCAATTGTGTGACCAGAGTGTGAGAGCATCAAGTTTGCTCTCTAATTTAATGTCAGATGCACTAGAATTTAAATCATACTTGGGTTTAAAAGCATCATTTCTAACACTGAATTGTTAGGAATTTGATGCCATCTTTTCAATCAAGTTTCTTGCTTCAGCAGCAGTCATGTCTCTTAAAGCTCCTCCACTTGCCGCATCTAACATGTTGCGATCAACGTGGTGCAGACCTTCATAAAAGTACCGAAGAAGAAGTTGTTTAGAAATTTGGTGATGAGGGCAATTTGCATAGAGTTTCTTGAATCTCTCCCAATACTTATAAAGACTTTCTCCAGAGAGTTGCCTAATTCTAGATATGTCCTTTCGGATTACAGTAGTTCTAGAGGCAGGAAAGAACTTTTCCAAGAACATTTTCTTTAAGTCATTCCAATTTGTGATTGATCTTGGAGCAAGGTAGTAGAGCCAATCCTTAGCAACACCCTCTAAAGAATGAGGAAACGCTTTAAGATATACATGGTCTTCTTGAACGTTTTGAGGTTTCATTGTGGAGCACACAATGTGGAATTCTTTGAGGTGTTTGTGTGGATCTTCACCCGCAAGACCATGAAACTTAGGCAACAAGTGTATAAGTCCGGTCTTAAGCATAAAAGGGACATCCTCTTCAGGATATTGAATACACAAACTTTTGTTTGTGAATTCAGGTGCAGCTAGTTCTTTAAGAGTTTTTTCACGAGGTCCAGCCATATCAAAAAAACTAGCAGTAGTACTTTTAGCAGATTCAGATGAGATACTATCACTATTAATATCAACAAATTTATTATTAAATCTAGCTTCTCTAACTAATCTATGAAAAGTTTTATCAATTTCAGGATCAATTAAATGCAAATGCCTGGATGTTGTTCTAGTCATACGTATTGTACAACAATTAAATCAAGAATAGTGCATCAACAGAATCGCAAATTATACAAAGAAATAAATCAAAACAAACAAACAAATTATATATATATTTTTATTTTTATTTTTTATATTTTTTTAACATAATTAATTTAAAACAAGAATTTTCCTAAAGATCATTGATCCCTGGCTACGGCACCAAAATTTGAGGTGTTACTGTCGTGGTCCCGTCAAATTAGTACATTAAAATTAATTAATGTAGTACTAGGGTGTCAACTTAGGTCATTCTCTCGAAGATCAACACAAAAATTTAGAAAAATTAAGTTTAAAATTAATTTTTACAAACAGAAGTTCAACAAACATACAAATACATTTGGGGCGGGGGGTTTGATTGGTTGTCACAATTAAAATCAAAACAGAGTAAATATAAGATTTTGAACAATAAATAACAAGCGATTGATTTTCTTGGAGTATTGTAATTAGATTTATCCTTGGTTCAAAAAAGATGATTTGTACATTTTCATTACTGTTGATTTCTTAGCTTAATTTGAATTAATCAACTAAGCGCCTTTTTTTAATTCATAATTCCTTTACTTTCATTTAAAAATGAATATTTTCAATCAAGCATCCTAATTAAGCAAAAGGAGTCAAGATCGTAAAATGTAAGAATTATTGAGCATATGTAAGAACATCACCTACATAAATAATCTATTCTCAAATTATAGAATTAAGCAAACCATAATTATTAAAAGTGATTATGAAAATATTCATTAAGCATGCATATTTCCTTAATCCATTTTAATTTAAATCTTATTTTATTCCATTTGTATAATTAAACCAATTAAGCATATAAATTTAATTAAAAAGAATGGAATTAAATAAACAGAGTAAGATTATGAAGAAATTAACAATAATAAAAGCATACTATATTAAAAACAAGAACCTCAAAATTATATTACAATATTCTCCAAGAAAATCAATCTAAGGGTTTTAGCCCTCCATAATTAAAATAAACTAAAAATAAGAAAGACTGAACTCGAAATGGAAAAGCTCCTCCAGAAGCCTTCCTCTACTTCTCCAAAGAAAGAAAGAACGAAAGAGGAATTTAGAGAAGTGTGAAGGAATGGTATCTTTGAAGGATCAGGTTCTCCTCTATTTATAGCATTCAAGGAAGGCTTCTGTTACAATAAAATATTTCATTTAGCATAGTGCTTCCATAAATTACGTAGTGATGTTTTCCTATTTTTTGTAGTGTCTGAAAACATTCTTGCTTTTCCTCCATGATTGCATCCATGATTTAATGCGGGAATGGATTCATTCAGTTGAAAATTGCGTCAGAAACATCACATGAATTGATTCCTAAAGCAAAAGAATCGATTCCTGAGTGGATGAATCGATTCCTGGGGAGATGAATCGATTCCTAAGGAGATGAATCGATTCCTGGGGCATGATTTAGTGTAGGAATCGATTCCCAAGTTGGTGAATCGATTCCCAGTCCTGGTCTTATGCTTTTTCTTGCAATTTTGACTGTTTCTTGAGGCACGACTTCTTCCATTTGACCTGTGGTAATTATTTTTCAATTGCAGGCTCAATCATACACTACAAAACAAGAGAAACCAAGATTTCATTATGTTTATTAAAAACTAATCCTTAATTCATTTTAAATATCAAATATTAAATAAGGCTTAAAATTATGAAAATATGTTAAAGTGCAATAAATCACACAATAAGTAATGGTAAATTATACACATTTAAACTAAGGAATTAAGGATAAATCATGCATCATTAGGATGCGGTCCTAAGTAGCCCTCATCTATCATTGCCTGATGACTAGCTAACTCCTCTGAGTTCTTCTGCGCTCAATGGGAATAGGAGATCTCCATAGCATTGGAAGGTGCTTTCTGTGACCTCCACGTGCTTCTCGAAAGGACGCTCAAACTTCTTGTGGCTGCTTTGTGAAACATCCTAACTAAATTAAATAAAATCCGAGACAAGGGAAAAATTTTCCCAAAAATTCCGATCGGCTAACAGGGGAAATCGGAACAGGAATCCGACCAAAGAAAGGAAAAATCGGGTCAGGATCCCCTCACGTTAGCAAGACTCCGTATCGTTCAAATAATGGACAGCGGAAGAAAGCGCCTAAGCGAACCATGATCGCTGGAACGAGACCTTACTTACCCAAGCGAACAAGACACTCAGATAATTCGACCACTCGGAATCTAAACTCAAGTCCACTCGGTATCCTCATCACTCGGAATCGGAGCCTAAGTTCACTCGGTAACTTTATCTCTCGGAGTTTGAACCTAAGTTCACTCAGGAATTATTCCCTCGGCCATTATACTCGGAATCTATAAGTTTTCCTCGCTCGGAATATTTTCCACAGTCTCGTATCACTCGAAAATGTTTCACATATTTTTCACTCAGCATATTTGATCTCTCTTACCTTGAGAACTCTACCAGGCCAAGTCTCGCTTAAGGATTTTAAGGCTTCACTCACTCGGAAATACTCTAGCTCCTTTCCACTCGGGGAATTTCTAATAAGTTCTTACTCGGGAAGATTGTAAGTCAATTCCCACTCGGAATTACATGACTTCACTCACTCGGGATACCATGGCCTTATCCACACGGAATAGGCTTATTAAAGGGATTTCTCACATAACACCCTTCGATTAATCCTCCTAGGGAAGTAGTCCTTTAATGGGCATAACTCACTCGGATTTAGCCCAACCTTTCTTCATTCAGAAGAGGGTCTCTTATCTCACATCACTCGGATTTACCTTAGCTCTCCCTTACTCGGAATCACACAAGCATTATTCATTTAGTAGAAAATAAATGTACACAACTTAGACATTCACCTACATCATTATCCACTGAACAAGATAAAAACACATAGCATTATATATATATTGAAATATGTTTAGTTCTACTCTCAATACCGAGAGAGTTCAAATCCTACACATTAAAGACAAAACGTTAAACTAAGAGCTGGCCAAGGCTATACAAAAACCATTTATACAATATATATATACATGTACACTTCCACTGTACAATGCACTTCCCAGCAATCGGTGCTCTCCCATCATTCCTCATTCCGAGCAACATCCACTGAAATATGGCCACAATAGGGGTGAGCTTTTACTATAAAATGACAGTAATGACTCAGAAAATCCTCTAGTTTTCCACTATACAGCATTATCTCATCAGTCAATTTATCATATGCACTGCCATTTGATATATCCACACACAGTATCATTCAATCGGAATTTATTCAAATAACACACAGCCATATTAATCAGTAATACACAGCCATATTGCTCATATTGATATTTCCCATACATACGCATATAACCACAATGAGCTCATCAATAGTATAAGTGTGCACACATCAATTTCAGTCAGATCTGATCAGTTTTTTATTAATTTTTATGTTGCAACATAGACTCCAAGCCTTTTTCTCAGCTCCAAGCTGATCCGGCTATTTTACTGGTACCAAACCGTTTGCCCTCACACGTAACACAATCGCTCCAAGCGACAACGGGAGTGTTACGGGCAACCCCGAGTCCAACTCGGTAAGCTTGCCTTGAGTCCAACCCAAGGACTTTCATCAAGCGTCCAACACTGGTACACGAGTATTTCACTCGGTATTGCCTTGAGTCCAACCCAAGGTCTTTTATTAATTTTCCATACATATTCATTAGCACAACAGTGACATTTCACTCTGTAAAACCACATATCACATGCATCTCATGTATTCATGCTTTCAAATATAAAAATCTACACAGGAATCAACCAATAGTCCCACAATATACACTCGGTATTAGCAATATCAATAACATATACCACATGCTGTTAAGTGTTAAACTACACACGGGACTCAGCATAACAAACTCTTAACGCCTGCACTCGGTCAACACAGATCCAGTACATTTTCATACATTCACATGTTTACTAACACATACCTTATGGACGGAGAAGGATATAACCTTACGTGACTCAGCTAACGCACACACACACCCAGTATTCGAAAGTCATCATCATATGTAACACCCCAAATTTTATAAAAATGAATAATTGGGGAGAATGAATAATAAATAATTGTATATGAGTTGATTTGTATCCCAAAAGTATTGGAATGATTAAATTGGGATTTATTATGGATAATTATAATTTATTAAGAGTAAGGAGTTAAAATTATACCCGATTAGAATTTGGGTGTCGGACCAAGTATCTCCGATTGGGATGCCATTAGTCAGGGCTGTTAAGAATATTAATGGGAATCCGAATCTATATTCGGAATAATTTTTGGAATGAGTATTGAGCCCGAACTGAGAGCCTGTATATTATAAAACGGTGAATTTTTAATATGAAGCAAAATATTAAAACATAAACTCTTTTCCTCTCTTATGCTTCACGTTACTTCTTCTCTTTCTCTTTATTCTCTTTTCCTCATTTTCTTCTTTTCTCTCCACCCTCCTCTTTGAAAACCTAAGCCAATGGTGGTGCCTCTTCCTCCTCCCTCCATTTTCGTTTTTATGGAAGCTTGAAGGAGGAGCTTGTGGCTGGAAATCCTCTTCCTTCTTCTCCTCTATTTTCACGTTCTCTCTCCCTCCATTGAAAGCTCAATGTTGGCTCTTGGGTGAGGTAAGTTCCTCACCATTCTTTATGAGTTTTATGCTCTAGATTTTGGGTTCTATGTATTTGGGGGAGTATTTATTGCATAAGGGTTGTGGGGAGAAGCTTTAAATGAGGAAACCCTAAGGTGGGGTATTGTCATTATGGCATTAATGGTGGGTTATTATAGGTGCATGGAGTTAATACTTGGATGAGTGGAAAATGAATGAGCATTTATAGTGTTGTTGGGTTTTAGTGAAACCCTAACTTTAATAAATTGGGGAAAGTATGAAAGGTGAGTATAATGTAGGTTTAATGATATTGGGGAATGATATTAATGATGAAAGATGGCCGTTGATGGTGATTAATGAGCATGGGTAAATGTTGTTGGGTTTTGATGAAAAACCCTTGCCTTAAGAATTTGAGAAAATATATATATATTGTGACTTGGAGGTTGAATATTGAGTGATATTGATGATGTTTGAAGGATTAAAGTGATTTGAGGTTACATTATACAATGGATGAGATGGTGATTTTATTGGATATGGTTGACTTTTAAGATCTAGAGGATCTTGGCTTTGGGAAAGGAATTCCCGAAGCCTAATACAATTACATATGTTGGTGTTTAGTAAGTTTAGGACTTAGGGTTGAGCTTTATGATAAGCTAGCAAATGGTCAGAATTATGATGATTATTGATTGTGTGTATGCATATGTATGGTGTGTAGATTGTATTCCGGGTGATGCAATGGAGCATTCGGAGCATTGGAATCGTTTCGGCTCTTCCCTCAAGGTAGGAGAGGAGTTAACATTCAAATTGCATGAGTAAATTTGTGAGTGATTTGATGTATGTATTAAATACTCATGCTTGCCTTGCCCTGTGTATGTATTGAATTAATTGAATTATTGAGTTGATGATTATTGAGGATGATTCGTATGAATATATGTATTTGTTGTGGCAAGGTATGAATACATGAATATAAGATGATGATGAGCTTGAATTCAATATGGATAATAAGTTTGGGATGTAAATTCATAAGTATGAATGTTGGAACAGGCTGTATATGCCTTTCATGATATGTATGAACTGTAGGATAAATCCAAATGTGGTTTATAATGAGAAATTCTGAGTGAGAACTCTTGGAACGAGTTGAATGTGCCTCAAATATCATATATGATGTGTTGGATATGATTAAATTGGCTTTGAATGTGATTTCATATGCTGAGTGGTGAGAGCTTTCATTTTCTACGTAAGTGCTGATATTCTCGCTCAGGCGAGAAGGGATCTCGCTCAGGCGAGGATCCCCTGTATTGATATAATGGTCTCTGGACCATTTTCGCTCAGGCGAGTGAGTGTTCCGCTCGAGCGAGTAGAGTGTGTTGTGATCAGGTGAGGTTCTGGATGAATCTCGCTCAAGCGGGCATGGCTGCCCTTAAGCGAGCAAGGGAGGACATTGATTCTGGATGAATTCCGCTCGAGTGGGAACTTAGAAAATAATACATGACCTGTGGTGAATTTTCGAGTGAAATTCCGAGTGGGCTATGCCAAGGCAGAACCCTCCGAGTGAGGGAGTGGATAAAATTCTGAGTGAGAGGTCTCCCTGTGTGATATTTCGAGCAATGGAGTTTCGAGTGGAAATTCCCGAGTTTAGTGTAACTCGTTCTGAGTGGAGCCCCTCCGTGTGTGTAATTCCGAGTGGGGATGCCACCGAGTGCGAACACATGGTGTGTTTTCCAAAAGTATTCTGGAATAACTTCACTCGTGTGAGAATGAAAGGAAGTCAGTTTTTAGAATGAGTTACTGAGTGGAAAACCGAATGAGAAAAGACTCGGTCTGGAGTATTTTTCCGAGTGGGAACCTGAGGGTGATGAGTCGGTTTTAGTATGAATTACCGAGTGAGGATCGATCGAGTGATGAGTCGGTTTTAGAGAAATTACCGAGGGTAAGACTGATTGAGATGACTCAGATTTAGAATGAAATTACCGAGTGTAAGACTGATTGAGATGACTCAGATTTAGAATGAAATTACCGAGTGTAAGACTGATTGAGATGACTCGGATTTAGAATGAAATTGCCAAGTGAAAGTCTGATTGAGAGGGTGAGTCAGCTTTGGATTAAGTTTGCCGAGTGGGGGACCGAATGAAAGATTGGTCGGTCTAGATTATCATGCCAAGTGAGAAGCCAAGTGTAAGATGACTCGGGTCTGGATAAATTTTACCGAGTAAAAGCCGAATGAATGATGGGTCGGTTTTGGGGTATTCTGTCAACAGGAACCCGAGTGCTGGGAGAATTGCTGAGTGAGTGAGTATATGCTCGGCCTTGGGAGTTATGTGCTGGGCAAGGAGTTTTCTCCCAAGTTAAGTTATGAGTTGTGCTGGTATTGAATGTTTCCCGCTCAAGCGAGTGGATACCTCACTCAAGCGAGTGAGTGTAAAATTAACTACTAGAGCTATTTCGCCTGAGCGATTGGCTGGGTGTGTAGTGTCTCACCCAAGCGAGCAACCTGGGAACTAGATACTGGCTTGATTTCACCCAAGCGAGCTGAGGCGTTCAAGCGAGATGGGCTGTCTCGCTCAGGCGAATGTGTGCCTCGCTTGAGCAAGTGAACGCCGTTAGTATTTTCCCTTCTTTTCTCTCGGTTTTGATTATGTTGACCCTTCTTTTCTTGGTCTTGATGGTTTTGGGCCTTTTTCCCTTATATTATTTGATACTTGAGGGATGTATAAAGATATATATATATATATATATATATATATATATATGCCTACAACATGATATGGTGGTAATGGATAACGAATAAGATATTGAGATGACAATCATAATGGGTAATAATGAATGAAGTTGTGGATCATTTCCTTAAAATAGGGATATTTGTTATTATTAATGATTCTATGACAAAACCATTGTGGTTGAATATGGATATTGAATTCATTATATGATGTGAAATATTAAAATATGTTGTGTTGAGATACAAGGTCAAGAATATAATTATGATGGACATATGTGTGATGGCCATATATATGAATGATGAATATGTCTTGGATAATTCCAAGTGTAGAATATTATAATGATGTTTTCCATGCCTTTGATATCTATGTGTGGATTGTTATGAATGAAATTGCGGCCATTGAGATGCCAATTATATGAATGATATATGCCTTGAGGGGCTTGTAAATAATTATACTATTATTGAAAATGCCAAAATTGAAATATACCCCAAATTGAGAGGGTGAGAAATCCTTGCGAGATTGTTGGACACATGCATTATTGCATTGTTGCATTCATGGCATAGCATGGCATTGATATGAATTGTTGTTGAATAATATGGAATAAATCACCTTGCGGGGTGCCACAAAGGGTATATCCCTGAGTGAAGAGAACGTTGTCCTATTGTTATTGAATATTGTTGTATATATCACCTTGCGGGGTGCCACGAAGGGTAAATCCCTGAGGGAAGAGGACATTGTCCTATTATTGTTGAACGAATCACCTTGCGGGGTGCCACGATGGGTAAATCCCGGAGTGAAGATGATGTTGATCATATTGTTGAATAAATCACCTTGCGGGGTGCCACGAGGGGTGTATCCCCGAGTGATGATGGTATTGTGATAATTATTGTGAAGAGAATCACCTTGCGGGGTGCCACAAAGGGTATATCCCTGAGTGAAGAGGACGTTGTCCTATTATTATTGAATATTGTTGTATATATCACCTTGCGGGGTGCCACGAAGGGTATATCCCGGAGTGAAGAGGATGTTGTCCTATTGTTGTTGAATAAATCACCTTGCGGGGTGCCACGAAGAGTGTATCTCTGATTGATGACGATAATTTAAGTGATTGTGATTATTATTGATTTGAAATCGGATCCGTTGCATATGCATTAAATAGTTGACATATGCATTAGCCTTAAGACCATGGCATTTGAGATGGGATGACCACGAGTGATGAGAAACCCCTTGTGAGGAGGTATTGAGCAAAGCCATAATGAATTAATGATAATAATGATTATGAGTGCCCTTGTTGATAAGTGGCAAAGAGATTATGTTTGTGATTGTGTATATGTTGTGCTTATTTATGATATGAATTGCGATTCATGAGGCTTGTATGCCTATTGTGATAATGAGATAATGAATGCATGATAATTTGATGTTATGATAGCAAAGCACACATGATGTTTGTATGCATATACACATGATCATAATATATATATTATTCGTCATTTTGAATGTATAACTCACTCTCCCATGTGGTCTCCTTTTTTAGCATTGTGATGCAGGTTGCCATGGGATGAGTTCGGATTTTAAATTAAAGATTTGGCGAAGGTAAATAGTGGTAGAGGAAGTGCCTTGGCCGGCATCATTTATGGATTCTTGTGTAATGGATAAATTGTATATGATGATATAGATGATTTAGAGATTTTGAGTATGTATAAGATAATCCTTTGAATTAATGGATGATGAATATATATATGTAGAATATAAGAGATGATTTGATGTGTATTAGAAGGATTGAAATTGAATGATGTTCATTGACGATTGAGATAGTCGGGAGTATATTCCCGAACGTATATAAAATTAGTTATATCTTAGGCATTGTATGCTTATGTAATTATGTAAAATGATGATGGTTGTCTATTAGGCTTATGTTATACCATTGCATGCTTTGCCGAGCCTTTTCTCATATCGTCATATATGGGATTAGGCGTGTGCCCGGTATACATATTCTTCCGCTGTAAACTCTATTATTTTCGTATACCGTTATGGGCAATTTATCTATCGATCCAACTTTAGGTTATATAATCTCACTCTTTGGTTTTCTGTGATTTGGGTCTTGATGTGATCATGGTGGTGTCTTGGAAATGTTTTCAAACGTGAAAAATTTACTCACATTTTTATTAATTATGACGATCATATCGGGATTCGAGTATAGAAAATCAGGGGTGTTATATCATATGATTCACACAATCAACATATTCACAACCATAAACACAAAAGCAGTACTTTCACCCGGGATCCATCCATAACTATGCATTTGAGATGTAAAGCGCCCCCTACCTTCTGAAGACGTAAAAAGTTCCTCTATTTTCAGTGTTGACCCGTGCTCTGCTTGTTCCTTCAGTCTCTCTCGCTCAACAACTCTCAGATCCAGACGAACACTACACACAGCTTGGAGAAACTGGGAGCTGCTCCTCCTCCGAACAATTGCTCCTTACCAACAGTGGGGAACTTCGAGTCCTCCATAACACCACAGTCGTAAACTGACGACGAAGAAGAAGAATGAAGAAGAAGAAGAACGAAGAAGAAGAGGAAAAGTCTCGAGGAGATTTTGAGAGAATGGAGAAGTGGTTCATCTTCAGCACATGGGCCAAGAGAAAAGCAGAGAGTGAGCAGGTGGGAGAACGTGCAAATGGGGCCACCATCCAATTATGTGTCATATCCCATCACTTTCATCAGCATCAAATTTCCTTTTATTTTACATTAATTCTCAATTAGCATTTAATATTAATCTTTCCATTAATTAAATAATCAGGATGTTACACTACTCCCCTCCTCAAAGAATTTCATCCTCGAAATTCAAACACAAGCTTACCTCAATAAAATAGCTCGGGATACTGCTGTCTCATGGCATCCTCGCGTTCCCAGGTATAAGAAGTACATCCATTTTGTTGCCACGCTACTTCGACTAGTTGCACATCCTTTCTCTTCAAGCGTTTTACCGACCGGTCCACAATTTTAGTCGGTACAACAATAGTCGTCAAATTCTCTCTGATTTCGACTTCATCATCCGGCATCTCGTGTGTACAATCGGGTAAACACTTTCTCAGTTGAGACACGTGAAACACATTATGCAAGTTTGATAGATGAGTTGGCAATGCTAAACGGTATGCCACAAGACCGACCCTATCCAATATTTCATAGGGTCCAATGTACCGGGGACTTAATTTCTCACTCTTCAAGACTCGTCCAACCCCTTTATTCGGTGAAACCCTCAAGAACACTTTATCGCTGACCGAAAATTCAAGCGGCTTGGTCCGCTTATCATGGTAGCTTTTCTGTCGGTCTTGAGATGCCTTCATCTTTTCCTTAATTACTTGAATCTGTTCAGAAGTCTGCTTCATAATTTCCGGTCTCAACAATAGGCTTTCACCGGTTTCCGACCAACAGAGTGGGGTTTGACATTTCCGACCATACAATGCTTCATATGGTGCCATGCCAATGCTGCTGTGGTGGCTGTTATTATATGTAAATTCAATCAGAGGGAGATATTGATCCCAACTACCACCGTGCTCCAACACACACGACCTCAGCAAGTCCTCCAAACTTTGTATTGTCCGCTCGGACTGCCCATCCAATTGGGGATGGTAGGCTGCGCTCAATCGGAGTTTAGTGCCTAATTCCTGGTGTAAGCTTCCCTAAAACCAGGAAGTAAATCTTGGGTCCCTGTCCGACACGATAGAAGATGGCACACCATGCAGTCGGACAATTTCTCAGATATAAATCTGGGCCAATTTCTACAGTGAATATCTCATGTTCATGGGTAAGAAATGTGTTGATTTCGTTAATCGGTCCACAATGACCCAAATGGCATCATAACCCGCTCGGGTTCTAGGCAATCATATTACAAAGTCCATGGCAATTGAGTCCCATTTCCACACGGGGATTTCAAGAGGTTGCATTTCACCATACGGTTTCTGGTGCTCAACTTTTGACTTCTGGCAAATGATACACTGAGCCACATAGTCGACCACGTCTCTTTTCAATCCGGGCCACCAGAAGTGCATCCTCAAGTCATGGTACATCTTTGTAGTGCCCGGGTGGATGCTTAACAGGCTCTTGTGGGCTTCATCGAGCACCATCTTCCTCAATCCGCCAGCACCGGGCACATATATTCTGCCCTTCACTCGGAAAATTCCATCCGAGCCTTCGGTTAAGGACAGATCCTTGCCCTTAGCCAGGGTCTCTTTCATCTCAGCTAAGTAGGGATCCGACTTCTGCTCCACATACACTAGCTTCAGAAACTCATTGGCTATCTTCAACATTCCGAGCGTCACCTTCCGAGACGAAGAGACATCCATGTACAAATTCATGTCTCGGAATTATTCAATTAATTCCATTTCTTGTTGCCATATGAATCGACTTCTGACTCAAGGCGTCGGCCACAACGTTCGCCTTACCCAGATGATACTTCAACTCAAAGTCGTAATCTTTTAAGAATTTCATCCACCTCCTTTGCCTCATGTTCAGCTCTTTCTGATCGAATAAATATTTGAGGCTTTTGTGGTCACTGTAAACCTCAAATTTGGAGCCATACAAGTAATGTCTCCATATTTTCAATGCGAAGACAACAGCTGCCAACTCCAAGTCGTGAGTTGGATAGTGCTGCTCGTGTGGCCTCAATTGACGAGAGGCATATGCTATCACTCGGTTCTTCTGTATCAGCATACATCCGAGACCGAGTCTCGACGCATCACAGTAGACCACGAAGCTTTCTTGCAAATCTGGCAACGGCAACACTGGAGCTGTTGTCAACTTAGTCTTTAGCTCTCGGAAACTTTTCTCACACTCAGAACTCCACACGAAAGGAACATTCTTCCGAGTCAACTTGGTCAGGGGCAGAGCAAGCTTAGAGAACCCTTCAATAAACCTTCTATAATAACCGGCCAGACCCATGAAGCTTATAATCTCCGAGACCGACTTAGGCCTCTCCCACGCCATTACAGATTCCACCTTGGAAGGATCTACTGAGACACCTTCCTCGGAAATTACATGTCCAAGAAAATGAATCCTATCCATCCAGAACTCACACTTCGAAAGTTTTACAAACAGTTGCTTCTCCTTTAATACTTGGAGTACCAATCGGAGATGTTCCTCATGCTCTTCAGGGGTCTTAGAATAAACCAAGATATCATCAATAAAAACGACCATGAATCGGTCTAAGTATGGGTGAAAAATGCTGTTCATGTAATTCATGAATACAGCAGGGGCATTTGTCACGCCGAATGGCATTACTACATACTCGTAATGACTATACTGAGTCCTGAACGCGGTCTTGGGAATATCCGAGTCCTTCACCTGGATCTGGTGGTACCGATTCTTTATAGTGAGCTTGTTCAGCTGTCAGTAATCAATACATAGTCTCATGCTGCCATCTTTCTTTTTGACGAGCAACACCGGTGCGCCCCACGGTGACACACTCGGTCGGATAAACTGTTTACCGAGTAACTCATCAACTTGCTTCTTCAACTCGGCTAATTTAGTCGGAGACATCCTATAAGGAGCACTGGAGACTGGCTCGGCTCTAGGGATTAAGTCAATAGAGAATTCAACTTCTCTATTTGGAGGGACACCCGACACATCATCCAGAAACACCTCAAGAAAATCACAAACAATTGGAATATCATGCACTCGGATTCTACTCTCACCCTCTGTCAAACAAAGCATCACAAATAACTGGGCTATACCTTGCACCGCGTAATCATTATCGTTCTGCCTCAGAAAAATCACTTTTCGGTTTTGGCAATCCACCAGCATCTTGTTGGCCGAAAGCCAATCCATGCCAAGTACGATGTCGAGGTATTTCAGAGGCACACATACTAAATCGAAGGTAAAACTCCGATCGCCCAATGTAAAGGTTACATCCTTGCACATCATCGATGTTAACACTTTAATACCGGTCGCATTGGCTACCTCCAATGTCCGATCCATATACACAGTCGGCAACCTCAAACGTCTCACACAATTGTCAGTTATAAAGGAGTGGGTATGTAACATCCTGCTTTTAATAATAGCTCTTTTTGGTAAATTTTGAAGTATAAAAGATCTGTTAGTGTTACTCAATGAATAAAAACACTCTATGGATGTTTGTGGTACTCCAAAATTTCATTTTCTGGGTATAATTATAGGAATTACATAAACCTTTAAGGATGAGGCCCAAATTCCGAGTGAAAATACCTTAGAAAGAACTGTCCGAGTGAGAAAGAGAGTCTGTTCCGAGTGAAAACTGCAAATTCCGAGTGACCAAAAGGAATTCCGAGTGGAAAATGGAAATACCGAGTGAAAATGGTGTTTTCCGAGTGGAACATGGTCAGGAGGACTTATTTCGAGTGAGATACTGTCTCAGAGACTCACTGCTGAGTCAAACATGTCAGAAAGACTCATTTCTGAGTCAAGTACTCTCCAAAGCCTCGTTTCCGAGTCGAAGACTTCTGAAGGACCAATCTCCGAGTCAAACATAGCCAGACGTTACAATTCTGAGTGAAAACTCACTGAGTGCATTCATTCTGAGTGTAATACAGAGGAACATATACTTCCGAGTGGAAGGATTTCCGACTGGGGACACACGGTGTAATCACCAAACAGAAACCTTATAGTTGTAAGTCATACTTAACTGAATTACCGAGTGGGCATTCAATAGGAATGAGTCAGCATTGATGAAATTCACCGAGTGAAAGCTGATCAGGAGACGAGTCGATTTGGAGATGAATTACCGAGTGAGACACTGCTCAGAAGATGAGTGATTATGAATGGTATACTGAATGATGAACTTGTAGAATACCCGAGTGAAATAAGGTTGGGATATGCCGAGTGGCATTTGATTGGGAGATATTCCGAGTGAGGGGACAACTATGAGGGGAGAATCGGTTTCTGAAAAGTCTTACCGAGTGGAACCGTGTGTATATAGAGACTCGGATTTGGAATGAGGAACCGAGTGTTGAAGACTGTGAAGGGGGACTCGGTTTTCACTGAATGAAAGACTGGGTGAAGGATAAATAGGTTTGGATCAATTGTGCCGAGTGATAGATTATGTATGAGTCGGCTTAATAATGATTTGAAACGGCCGAGTTGAAAACAGAGAAGAATGACTCGGTTTCAGAAGAATTTACCGAGTGAAAACTCGAGTAAAAGACCGACTTAAAGCTGACTCAGTATCTGGAAGGTTTACCGAGTGGATATACTTGAATGAAGACTCGGTTACCGAGTGAAAGGATGAGTGAGAAAGAGAGCTCGGTCTGGACATGCTCTGCCGAGTGAGGAACCAAGGAATTGAGTCTGATTCAGATAAATTCCGAGTGAGAATGCATGACTCGCTCAAGCGAGTCGGATTTCGCTTGAGCGAGATGAACCCTGATGCATAACTCCTCTTTTCAATCAGCCTTCGCTCAAGCGAGCATCCTGCGCTCAAGCGCGCTCGGCCCTGACACTCTTTTTCCCACTCACGCCCAAGCGAGAACAGCACAACTCGCTCAAGCGAGTCCGAGTCCGCTTGAGCGAGGGGACTTGTTTTCCCTTTTTCTTCACACGACTGGAGGAATTCCAGTCGGTTTATAGGCTAACCGAGTGGAATTCCAGTCGGTTTTCAGTGCCAGAGGTGACTTTTGACTCCTTTCTTGTCCCTTATACAATTTTTAATGCAACCAACACCATTATTACTCCTTCTAGTGGGTGGACGGCCAGAAGTGGACCATTATAAACCACTTTCCTATTTTAATCCTCCATTATCTCCACTATCAAAGCACTAACAACACTAAACATCCACTCACAAGGATAATGTTTCCCACTCACTTTGCATTATTAACTCTGCCTTGCCAAGACCTGAACGTGGAAACAAAGCTAGTAAACTATCCTTCCCTTAACTTCTCTTCTTCCTCAATATTCCTTCAAACAGAAGCAGGAGGACAACCAGGGAGCCATTTTTCACTCGGCAAAACAAGTAAGAGGGGAGAGGGTGGTGAATAACTATGAAATGGGTAGAGTTGCATGCTGTTCTAGGATTCCAGTCTTAATTTCGCATCTTGTGGCTTAATTTTGAAACTGAAAACGTATGAATTTGCCTCTGACTTCTTCATGAAAGTTGTAGATCTTTTTGATATCTGAATTTTGAGACCTGAATCAAGTAAGTTGAATAAGTATAGAAAAAGTTATAGCCAAAATACTACAGCATGTTCGTGTGGAAGATTTATCCTTTGTTTTGTGTATATATTTATTTACTGAGAATTGTACGTGCATAATCAGCCCTTTATGTCTTCATGAAAGTTGTAGATATTTATGTTGTGGATCTTTAGAAAGTGGTTTCACATTAAAATAATTTTTGTAGCTCAAGTTATGCACATAATACTGAAGTATGTACAATCTGTAAATCTGTGAACTTGAAATCTGTATCTTATTGTTAAAACTGGGCATTTTGTGGTAAGAATTAGTGATCAGTATCTTCATGAAAGTTGTAAATATTTTTGTTATGTGAATGTTGAGACCTGAACCGATTGATTTGAGTATGTGTAGCAAAAGTTATAGCCAAAATACTACTGTATGTCCGAGTAAAAGATTTGTTTCATGTTTAGTGCATATTTTGATATGCTGGGAATTATACATGTATAATCAGCCTTGTATGTCTTCATGAAAGTTGTAGGTAATTAAGTTATGGATTTTTAGAAAGTGGTTTCACATCAAAATAATTTTTGTAACTCAAGTTATGCTCAAATTACTGAAGTATGTGCAAGCTGAAATTCTGAAATTCTGAAATTCTAAAATCCGAATCTTGTTTTTAAAATTGGGAAGTTTGTGGTGAGAATTAGGGGTTGGTGTCTTCATGAAAATTGTAGATATGTGTGTTAAGAATAATTTAGAATTGGTTTCATGTCAAAATCACGTTTGAAACTCCAAATACGTTCTAAATACTAATCTGTGTACATTTTGGAAAACTTATCTTGAGGTAGTATGGTATTTTATGAATAAGTGGTATTTCTGATTGGAATCTGAAACTATGTTCTTCACAAAAGTTGTAGATAATTATGTTATTAAACTACAGAAAGTGGAATCACCTAAAAAGGAGTTGTTTTGCTTATGTTATGACTGTTTTACTGATGTATGTCGCTGTTGGAAATGCTGAAATTTGCTTATAATGGTTATTATGAATAAAAAATGATATTTTCTCTATGAGTAATGATTTATTATTGAATTCTTGAGTGATTGTGAATTATTATAAATGCTGTTGAGTATTATACAGTTAGTATATTAGGATGGTGAATAATTATGAATGACATAATTAATATATATGTACATGAATGCCTTGTGGTTATTGACTTGTGTGGTTGAAACAGTAAATCCATGATTTTATGAATTATTATGTGTATTGTGTCCCTTGAGGACTTGTATTATCCAAGAGGTTTTGGAAATGTGGATATCATGGTATGTTAAATGATAAAGAGAATTAAAGGCATTCATGCATCATAAGCGTTGGACGCATCATGGAATTTAGGGGTTCCGTGATTGCCTACTCTGGTGGGGGGTTACTCTATGATGAGTTAAGCCCTATTTTGTTGTGTGCCATGGAGTGTAGGGATTCATGGTCTATGCAAAGCCCTACTTATGATAATTGTGTACTTCGGTACTTAAGCGCCATGAAGTATAGGGATTCATGGTATATGCTAAAGCCCTAGTTGTGTAAGCGCCATGAAGTATAGGGATTCATGGTATATGCTAAAGCCCTAATTGTGTAAGCGCCATGAAGTATAGGGATTCATGGTATATGCTAAAGCCCTAATTGGGTCTCTATGAGACTTTTACTGCAGTATTCCCACCAAACCAAATGGATCCAGCATGACATCATTTAACTAATTGAAGAATTATTAAATGGACTTGTTTGGCATATTCATCATATCATTATGAGTTGTTGATTGTGTTTGTGCAATTTTATCTATTTTATATTTATTCTATATTCTGTCTCACTCTTACATTAATTTTTACAGTGAATGACACGCAGAATGCAGAGTGATGCCATGATGAATGTCTATTTGAATTATTACCTGAACTTTGATTTTATGGGTTGTAATAAGTATAATATGTCATGTACCATTATTTTCTAAATCGTTTCCGCTACTTAAATATTTTCTTGAATTTAATTATTCACATCTAGCATATATGATAATTTTTCCGCTGTTATCAACTGTTACATAAACTCTGAATTAAATTGATGAATTTTAAAATGATCTTTCGAAAAAGCGAAAAATTTACTCGAAAATTTTTTTAATTAACGTTTCGGGACGTTACATGTTGGTATCAGAGTATTTTCAAAAATTCAGGACCAATTACTATGATATGCCTTGATTCTTGATATACTATGTGAATTGTTTGATTATTTGTTTGAGAATATATCCTATGTGTGCTATATGACTTGTGCCTGATTGATAAACTGCAAAGTGATTTGTTTGATTACTAGCTTGATGGTATGATAAATGTGCGTTATATGACTTATTGCTTATCTGATAAATTGTAGTTACGTTATAATATTATATATATATATATACATACGATATATTTTCCCATAGGATTAGTATAAATCAAACCATGAATATAGGATGACAAGGAACGAGAACGACGCTATGGCAGCTGCTATTAACCGTTTGGCTGAAGCTATAGAAAGGCAGAATCAACTAAGAATTTTCGAAGAAAACCACCAAGACAGATTGGAACGAGAAGAGATCAACAGACAACTGAAACCTCAGTCAATTGCCTTTAAAAGGAGAGGATCGTTTTATCCAAATCGCTTCAAGGGGGGATCGTCATCATCTTATGAGAGATACAACAATCATATGGATATAAAGTGTTTTAAGTGCAAAGGTAATCACTATGTACGTGATTGCAATAGACGCTTAGAAAATATCACTTGCTATCGATGCAATCAGAAGGGTCACATCAGCCCAAATTGTCCACTGAAACAGCGAATCAGCAACACTATGAATAAGCAAAGAGATTCGGGTTATCAAGAAGCCCGTAGAGGAAACGCTCGTGCTGTTCAACCTATAAGACAGTATAGGGAGTCAACAGACGAGAGATCACATACAGAAAGAGTCTTCAACGTTAGCAGTTTAGAGGCAGACCAAGCAGGCGACCTCATGCAAAGTAAGTGTGAGAATAATGATACCATTTTATCTATGTTGTCTGATTCTGGTGCTACACAGAAGTAAGTTAGACGTTTTCAATTACCCGTGAAGCCTATAATATATGATTTGGTTATTTCCATTTCCAACTGTACACAACTTAGGATTTACTAAGGTGTGTAGCGATTATTCTGAGCTCACAGAAGGTAGGAACTTTCTTGTTAATCCTGTTTACCCTTGAAGAATATGGAAGTAATTCTAGGAATGAATTGGATATCGGTGAATCAAATTTTAATAGACTGTTATAACGAGACCGAGGTATTTCCATTAGAAGAAAATCCTATTTCAGACAACCATTTTGTGAGACTCTTTTCATACCAATCAACCATGTGTTCTTATTCTTCAATGTGAAAATAGTCCAAATGATGGAAACTCCTTATTCTCTTTTCATTTTCTTGGACATACTAAGGCTAGAGATAACGTAGAGTTTAAGGTAAAATTTGTATACTCTTTGGTTGTTTTAGGTTTTGGTTTCTATGATCATAGGAGAATACATTATGAATGAGTTTAAGAATAGAAATAATTTTCATGTGGAACCCAAAGGAGGAATATGTCTTAAGTATCTTTGGATAGGTGTGAAATAATATACGAAGATTTTAAGATTTGAGATGGAAGATAATGGTTATTAATGGTGATTGTTTGAACTTTAACTTTAGAATTTAAGGGAAATAAGTAATAATGTCATGTGAGATGATTTTTAGCGAAAACCCAGGATGATGTGTGTATAGGTGTTATTAATAATGGGGATTGATGGTTATTAGGAATGATTATTAAGTTTTGATGAGTTGAGGATTTTGGTTAAGTTGATGATTCTGATGACATTTAATACTCTAGGATGATTATATATGAGGAATCGAATTATTGAAACATTGGTATTGGAGACTAGGAGAAGGATGTATATGGGTATGTGAGTGATTAGAGGACTTAAATTTAGATTGTTGATGTTATGATGATGTTAAAAATGGTTGCAAGCAATTGATAATGAATTAAGGGAATAAATACTAGAATCACTTTGAAATAGTTGAATTAGTAATGGTTGAATGATTCATGTGATGGTTTGGAAAGCTAAGAGCCATAGTATTGATATTGATAGGAATAGTTAGCTCTTTAAGATTTAGAGAATTTAGGTATTGGGAAAGGAATTCCCGAAGCCTAACATAGACGTGTAAATTGGATATAAACAAGTTAAGAACTTGATAACGAGTTTTGGGGGAAGATGTATTATGGTGGTATAATAATAGCATGAATATGTATAGTTGTGATAAGATTGTGTTCCGGATAATAGTGCGGAATGATTCCAGCTTTGAAATTTCGAGGACGAAATTTTTATTAGGGTGGGAGAAATGTAACATCCTGCTTTTAATAATAGCTCTTTTTGGTAAATTTTGAAGTATAAAAGATCTGTTAGTGTTACTCAATGAATAAAAACACTCTATGGATGGTTGTGGTACTCCAAAATTTCATTTTCTGGGTATAATTATAGGAATTACATAAACCTTTAAGGATGAGACCCAAATTCCGAGTGAAAATACCTTAGAAAGAACTGTCCGAGTGAGAAAGAGAGTCTGTTCCGAGTGAAAACTGCAAATTCCGAGTGACCAAAAGGAATTCCGAGTGGAAAATGGAAATACCGAGTGAAAATGGTGTTTTCCGAGTGGAACATGGTCAGGAGGACTTATTCCGAGTGAGATACTGTCTCAGAGACTCACTACTGAGTCAAACATGTCAGAAAGACTCATTTCTGAGTCAAGTACTCTCCAAAGCCTCGTTTCCGAGTCGAAGACTTCTGAAGGACCAATCTCCGAGTCAAACATAGCCAGACGTTACAATTCTGAGTGAAAACTCACTGAGTGCATTCATTCCGAGTGTAATACAGAGGAACATATACTTCCGAGTGGAAGGATTTCCGACTGGGGACACACGGTGTAATCACCAAACAGAAACCTTATAGTTGTAAGTCATACTTAACTGAATTACCGAGTGGGCATTCAATAGGAATGAGTCAGCATTGATGAAATTCACCGAGTGAAAGCTGATCAGGAGACGAGTCGATTTGGAGATGAATTACCGAGTGAGACACTGCTCAAAAGATGAGTGATTATGAATGGTATACTGAATGATGAACTTGTAGAATACCCGAGTGAAATAAGGTTGGGATATGCCGAGTGGCATTTGATTGGGAGATATTCCGAGTGAGGGGACAACTATGAGGGGAGAATCGGTTTCTGAAAAGTCTTACCGAGTGGAACCGTGTGTATATAGAGACTCGGATTTGGAATGAGGAACCGAGTGTTGAAGACTGTGAAGGGGGACTCGGTTTTCACTGAATGAAAGACTGGGTGAAGGATAAATAGGTTTGGATCAATTGTGCCGAGTGATAGATTATGTATGAGTCGGCTTAATAATGATTTGAAACGGCCGAGTTGAAAACAGAGAAGAATGACTCGGTTTCAGAAGAATTTACCGAGTGAAAACTCGAGTAAAAGACCGACTTAAAGCTGACTCAGTATCTGGAAGGTTTACCGAGTGGATATACTTGAATGAAGACTCGGTTACCGAGTGAAAGGATGAGTGAGAAAGAGAGCTCGGTCTGGACATGCTCTGCCGAGTGAGGAACCAAGGAATTGAGTCTGATTCAGATAAATTCCAAGTGAGAATGCATGACTCGCTCAAGCGAGTCGGATTTCGCTTGAGCGAGATGAACCCTGATGCATAACTCCTCTTTTCAATCAGCCTTCGCTCAAGCGAGCATCCTGCGCTCAAGCGCGCTCGGCCCTGACACTCTTTTTCCCACTCACGCCCAAGCGAGAACAGCACAACTCGCTCAAGCGAGTCCGAGTCCGCTTGAGCGAGGGGACTTGTTTTCCCTTTTTCTTCACACGACTGGAGGAATTCCAGTCGGTTTATAGGCTAACCGAGTGGAATTCCAGTCGGTTTTCAGTGCCAGAGGTGACTTTTGACTCATTTCTTGTCCCTTATACAATTTTTAATGCAACCAACACCATTATTACTCCTTCTAGTGGGTGGACGGCCAGAAGTGGACCATTATAAACCACTTTCCTATTTTAATCCTCCATTATCTCCACTATCAAAGCACTAACAGCACTAAACATCCACTCACAAGGATAATGTTTCCCACTCACTTTGCATTATTAACTCTGCCTTGCCAAGACCTGAACGTGGAAACAAAGCTAGTAAACTATCCTTACCTTAACTTCTCTTCTTCCTCAATATTCCTTCAAACAGAAGCAGGAGGACAACCAGGGAGCCATTTTTCACTCGGCAAAACAAGTAAGAGGGGAGAGGGTGGTGAATAACTATGAAATGGGTAGAGTTGCATGCTGTTCTAGGATTCCAGTCTTAATTTCGCATCTTGTGGCTTAATTTTGAAACTGAAAACGTATGAATTTGCCTCTGACTTCTTCATGAAAGTTGTAGATCTTTTTGATATCTGAATTTTGAGACCTGAATCAAGTAATTTGAATAAGTATAGCAAAAGTTATAGCCAAAATACTACAGCATGTTCGTGTGGAAGATTTATCCTTTGTTTTGTGTATATATTGATTTACTGAGAATTGTACGTGCATAATCCGCCCTTTATGTCTGCATGAAAGTTGTAGATATTTATGTTGTGGATCTTTAGAAAGTGGTTTCACATTAAAATAATTTTTGTAGCTCAAGTTATGCTCATAATACTGAAGTATGTACAATCTGTAAATCTGTGAACTTGAAATCCGTATCTTATTGTTAAAACTGGGCATTTTGTGGTAAGAATTAGTGATCAGTGTCTTCATCAAAGTTGTAAATCTTTTTGTTATGTGAATTTTGAGACCTGAACCGATTGATTTGAGTATGTGTAGCAAAAGTTATAGCCAAAATACTACTGTATGTCCGAGTAAAAGATTTGTTTCATGTTTAGTGCATATTTTGATATGCTGGGAATTATACATGCATAATCAGCCTTGGATGTCTTCATGAAAGTTGTAGATAATTAAGTTGTGGATTTTTAGAAAGTGGTTTCACATCAAAATAATTTTTGTAACTCATGTTATGCTTAAATTACGGAAGTATGTGCAAGCTGAAATTCTGAAATTCTGAAATTCTAAAATCCGAATCTTGTTTTTAAAATTGGGAAGTTTGTGGTGAGAATTAGGGGTTGGTGTCTTCATGAAAATTGTAGATATGTGTGTTAAGAATAATTTAGAATTGGTTTCATGTCAAAATCACATTTGTAACTCCAAATACGTTCTAAATACTAATCTGTGTACATTTTGGAAAACTTATCTTGAGGCAGTATGGTATTTTATGAATAAGTGGTATTTCTGATTGGAATCTGAAACTGTGTTCTGCACAAAAGTTGTAGATAATTATGTTATTAAACTACAGAAAGTGGAATCACCTAAAAAGGAGTTGTTTTTCTCATGTTATGACTGTTTTACTGATGTATGTCGCTGTTGGAAATGCTGAAATTTGCTTATAATGGTTATTATGGATAAAAAATGATATTTTCTCTATGAGTAATGATTTATTATTGAATTCTTGAGTGATTGTGAATTATTATAAATGCTGTTGAGTATTATACAGTTAGTATATTATGATGGTGAATAATTATGAATGACATAATTAATATATATGTACATGAATGCCTTGTGGTTATTGACTTGTGTGGTTGAAATAGTAAATCCATGATTTTATGAATTATTATGTGTATTGTGTCCCTTGAGGACTTGTATTATCCAAGAGGTTTTGGAAATGTGGATATCATGGTATGTTAAATGATAAAGAGAATTAAAGGCATTCATGCATCATAAGCATTGGACGCATCATGGAATTTAGGGGTTCCGTGATTGCCTACTCTGGTGGGGGGTTACTCTATGATGAGTTAAGCCCTATTTTGTTGTGTGCCATGGAGTGTAGGGATTCATGGTCTATGCAAAGCCCTACTTATGATAATTGTGTACTTCGGTACTTAAGCGCCATGAAGTATAGGGATTCATGGTATATGCTAAAGCCCTAGTTGTGTAAGCGCCATGAAGTATAGGGATTCATGGTATATGCTAAAGCCCTAATTGTGTAAGCGCCATGAAGTATAGGGATTCATGGTATATGCTAAAGCCCTAATTGGGTCTCTATGAGACTTTTACTGCAGTATTCCCACCAAACCAAATGGATCCAGCATGACATCATTTAACTAATTGAAGAATTATTAAATGGACTTGTTTGGCATATTCATCATATCATTATGAGTTGTTGATTGTGTTTGTGCAATTTTATCTATTTTATATTTATTCTATATTCTGTCTCACTCTTACATTAATTTTTACAGTGAATGACACGCAGAATGCAGAGTGATGCCATGATGAATGTCTATTTGAATTATTACCTGAACTTTGATTTTATGGGTTGTAATAAGTATAATATGTCATGTACCATTATTTTCTAAATCGTTTCCGCTACTTAAATATTTTCTTGAATTTAATTATTCACATCTAGCATGTATGATAATTTTTCCGCTGTTATCAACTGTTACATAAACTCTGAATTAAATTGATGAATTTTAAAATGATCTTTCGAAAAAGTAAAAAATTTACTCGAAAATTTTTTTAATTAACGTTTCGGGACGTTACAGGGTAGCTCTAGAATCAAAAACTACATCAAGAGTATGTTTACCGAGTGAGCACTTACTTTGCACTAAGTCGTTAGCTTGTACAGCTTGCTCGGCATTGATTGCATAAACCGTCCTACAACTGGTTGCTCAGCATTTCTCTCTCGATTATTTGGGGCAAACATCATATTACCCCGAGCTCCATTGCCTCTACCATCATTCCCTCGGCCACCATTTCCGCGACCTCTTCCTCAGAAACCTCCACGCTGTACGTTTGCATTGGCTTGCTGCAACTGAGGGCAATCGGGGCGTATGTGCCCTTTTTCATTACAATGGAAGCATACAACATCTCTTCCAACATCACACTCTCGGGCAAAGTGGTCCCCTCCACATCTAAAGCACTTACCTTTCCCAGGACAACCTCCAAAACGACCACCACGATTTCCCCTTCCTCGGTATTTAGAGGAGGGTCCGCCTCTTCCAACATTGCCCGGCTTCTTGAAGCGAGGCTGTTATGGCTTCAAGGACGTGTCAGTCCTGCTGCTCTGTCTCGGGTGGACATTCTCATCTTCCTCAAAAATTCTACATTTGTTCACCAGCACCGAAAAATTCTGAATCTCCTGGTGTCTGAAGGCTCTCTTAATCTTGGGTCTTAATCCGCTTTCGAACTTAATGCACTTGGAACCCTCGGTTCCAGGTTGCTGAAATGGAGGATAGAACAGGCACAGTGCTTCGAATTTTGCAGCGTATTCCTCAACAGTCATAGAACCTTGCTTTAGTTCCATGAATTCCAATTCTTTCCGACTCCTCACCGTGTCCGGAAAGTATTTCTCCAGAAAACATGCTTTAAAATTCTCCTAGATTAACTGGGTACCTGCATCAGTCAATCGGGCCTTGGTGATCCTCCACCAACACTCGGCTTCAGCTCGCAGCATATATACAGCATAGTCCACTTTTTGGGCCTCGGTACATTAAAGGCCACCAAAGATCCTTTCTAAATCCTGAATCCATGCATAAGCCGATTCGGGATTGAATCCTCCTTCAAACTCACTCGGCTTCCTCTTCAGGAAGCGGTCCAACCCTTGGTCATCATCAGTTCGAGGCTGGCTCTGCCTCTCGAATATGTCAGCAAAATGCTGGAATGCCGTGGCTATGGCTTCCATGCTATGACAATTTGCCATGACTTATCCTGAAATTAACACCCCTTTCAAGGATAAGTTTACAGAATTACTCACTACCGATCGGACTTCAACCCAACATTCAACAATTATAACACATTATTATACAATCCTTAAGTATCATATAATTAATCAGACCAGGGTAGGAACAATCTTCTACCCCCCAAAGCAACACCTCATAGGCACATGGCCACTCGAATTGTGCTTAAACATGGATCAAATCCATCAGATGCTACAAATAATTACGACACTCGGTCATAATGCACACAACCGCTTACTAAGAGTAAGCATACCTTGGCCTTGGACCTTTTAAGTCTGCTCTAATACCAAAATGAAACATCCTAACTAAATTAAATAAAATCCGAGATAAGGGAAAAATTTTCCTAAAAATTCCAATCGGCTAACAGGGGAAATTGGAACAGGAATCTGACCAAAGAAAGGAAAAACCGGGTCAGGATCCCCTCACGTTAGCAAGACTCCGTATCGTTCAAACAATGGACAACGGAAGAAAGCGCCTAAGCGAACCATGATCGCTGGAGCGAGACCTTACTCGCCCAAGCGAACAAGACACTCAGATAATTCGACCACTCGGAATCTAAACTCAAGTCTACTCGGTATCCTCATCACTTGGAATCGGAGCATAAGTTCACTCGGTAACTTTATCTCTCGGAGTCTGAACCTAAGTTCACTCGGGAATTATTCCCTCGGCCATTACACTCGGAATCTATAAGTTTTCCTCGCTCGGAATATTTTCCACAGTCTCGTATCACTCGGAAATGTTTCACATATTTTTCACTCGGCATATTTGATCTCTCTTACCTTGAGAACTCTACAAGGTCAAGTCTCGCTTAAGGATTTTAAGGCTTCATTCACTCGGAAATACTCTAGCTCCTTTCCACTCGGGGAATTTCTAATACGTTCTTACTCGGGAAGATTGTAAGTCAATTCCCACTCAGAATTACATGACTTCACTCACTCGAGATACCATGGCCTTATCCACACAGAATAGGCTTATTAAAGGGATTTCTCACATAACACCCTCCGATTAATCCTCCTAGGGAAGTAGTCCTTTAATGGGCATAACTCACTCGGATTTAGCCCAACCCTTCTTCATTCGGAAGAGGGACTCTTATCTCACATCACTCGGATTTACCTTAGCTCTCCCTTACTTGGAATCACACAAGCATTATTCATTTAGCAGAAAATAAATGTACACAACTTAGACATTCACCTACATCATTATCCACTGAACAAGATAAAAACTCATAGCATTATATATATATTGAAATATGTTTAGTTCTGCTCTTAATACCGAGAGAGTTCAAATCCTACACATTAAAGACAAAACGTTAAACTAAGAGCCGACCAAGGCTATACAAAAACCATCTATACAATATATATATACATATACACTTCCACTGTACAATGCACTTTCCAGCAATCGGTGCTCTCCAATCATTCCTTATTCCAAGCAACATCCACTGAAATATAGCCATAATAGGGGTAAGCTTTTACATATAAAATGACAGTAATGACTCGGAAAATCCTTTAGTTTTCCACTACACAGCATTATCTCATCAGTCAATCTATCACATGCACTGCCATTTGATATATCCACACACAATATCATTCAATCGGAATTTATTCAAATAACACATAGCCATATTAATCAGTAATACACAGCCATATTGCTCATATTGATATTTCCCATACATACGCATATAACCACAATGAGCTCATCAATAGTATAAGTGTGCACACATCAATTTCAGTCGGATCCGATCAGTTTTTTATTAATTTTTATGTTGCAACATAGACTCCAAGCCTTTTTCTCAGCTCCAACCTGATCCGTCTGTTTTACTGGTACCAAACCGTTTGCCCTCACACGTAACACAATCGCTCCAAGCGACAACGGGAGTGTTACGGGCAGCCCCGAGTCCAACTCGGTAAGCTTGCCTTGAGTCCAACCCAAGGACTTTCATCAAGCGTCCAACGCTAGTACACGAGTATTTCACTCGGTATTGCCTTGAGTCCAACCCAAGGTCTTTTATTATTTTTCCATACATATTCATTAGCACAACAGTGGCATTTCACTCTGTAAAACCACATATCACATGCATCTCATGTATTCATGCTTTCAAATATAAAAATCTACACAGGAATCAACCAACAGTCCCACAATATACACTCGGTATTAGCAATATCAATAACATATACCACATGTTGTTAAGTGTTAAACTACACACGGGACTCAGCATAACAAACTCTTAAGGCCTGCACTCGGTCAACACAGATCCAGTACATTTTCATACATTCACATGTTTACTAACACACACCTCATGGACGGAAAAGGATATAACCTTACGTGACTCAGCTAACGCACACACACACCCGGTATTCGAAAGTCATCATTATATGATTCACACAATCAACATATTCACAACCATAAACACAAAAGTAGTACTTTCACCCGGGATCCGTCCATAACTATGCATTTGAGATATAAAGCGCCCCCTACCTTCTGAAGACGCAAAAAGTTCCTCGATTTTTAGTGTTGACCCGTGCTCTGCTCGTTCCCTCAGTCTCTCTCGCTCAATAACTCTCAGATCCAGACGAACACTACACACAGCTTGGAGAAACTGGGAGCTGCTCCTCCTCCGAACGATTGCTCCTTACCAACAGTGGGGAACTTCGAGTCCTCCACAACACCACAGTCGTAAACTGATGAAGAAGAAGAAGAACAAAGAAGAAGAAGAACGAAGAAGAAAAGGAAAAGTCTCGAGGAGATTTTGAGAGAATGGAGAAGTGGTTCATCTTCAGCACATGGGCCAAGAGAAAAGCAGAGAGTGAGCGGGTGGGAGAACGTGCAAATGGGGCCACCATCCAATCATGTGTCATATCCCATCACTTCCATCAGCATCAAATTTCCTTTTATTTTACATTAATTCTCAATTAGCATTTAATATTAATCTTGCCATTAATTAAATAATCGGGATGTTACACTTTGCTTCCCGAGGCTGTTCCTTAGGGGCCTTCTCAAGAATCTCTAGGATAACTGGTAGTCGACTCAGACCGGGTAAATCTCCTACACGGAGCCTCTCACAATCCCTTCTGGAATGAGTTTATAGTCTGAGCGCGAATCTGAAAAACAATCTATAAGGGTGAGTTCTCCCTTCCACAATAATTAGAGGGTTGTCATTTGTGACATCCTCCCACATAAGTCAAACGTGTTCTCATAGAAACTTCTTTCATCTCAGGATCCCTACTCATTTTCTTCTAAGTTATCTGTCATCACTCAGTCCTTCCTAACATTTCCCACACTCTTTCTCTCTCTTTTCTCTAATTAATAATATAAGAAATTACTCACAGATCAATCAACAATAACAATCAAATACAAGGTCAATCAATAAAAAGATCCTACTTAGGGATCAAACACGAATTCTCTAGCGTACCCTGGCATATGCTCTAGTTTTCCATAAAAATCTTATGCAAATAATGCATGTTTCATACATATTTCTTTTTAATTTCCTTCATTCCCGTCTCTCGTAGAGTTCTTTCAAATGGTCCATTTTCATTCTTATCCCCGGGTATATCTCTCTTTATTTTTATTCATCATTAAACATGTTCAGTGGGTTATTTAGAGTGTTGGTTAAATATAGGGTCAAATTACTGAAGGGTGTGGGTATTTTGGGTATATGGGTATATATTAGGTTTCCACTAGATATAATCTGTCAATCTCATTTATTGTTATTTGGTGATTAAGAATAAAAATGGTTAAGCGTCAACATTCCATCCTCATTTGGGTACATTTCAACATCTCATTAACATCTTTTTCCTTTCCATAATCTCATTACATCGCTTCCCATTATGATATGATCTTTACCATGACTTATTTTTCCTTTTCTTTATAGTCTAATAATGCATCATACCAGATTTATTCTTTTCATCATACATTTCATTATACCCATATCATTCATCATACATCCAATCATATTTATATAATAGATCATACTTATAATCTCACAGAAGCAGGTAATTCAATCAACATATACAACAATCAGCAGACAATTCACATAGTTCAGTCAAAGCATACTTTAATTCATTCGAACAAACCATTCATCAAATAGACACATACTAATTTACCTTGTTAATTCTTTTTCATAGTAGCATCATATCTTATTTTAGTAGGGTTAATCATAAAATACTATTGCTTATTATATATATATACACCCCACTCTTGTTTGCAATTTACTAAATATTCTTAAACACTAAACAATACCTTTATTATTTCACTACAAGTAACGTCTACATAGTTATGGGTATAAATGTAGTTATTTACATGGCATATATATATATATATATAAGTGATATATATATACACTAGTTAAATCCCTATTTTATATCTAATCATTATTTTACTTTGGTAGTAACAATATGGCATTATTACCTTAATAATGGTCTAAAGTTTATTCACTCATTGATTTTACCTAAGTCTAGTATACTAGTTTATTTCTAACTTAACCCTACTTTTAATTAATAAATATGCCTAACTAATTTTAGTACCTCAGTTGTTAGCAATATATTTTTCTATCAACTTCTTTTAAATTATCACCTTTATTTATTAAACAATTATTCTAGTTGTTCTTAAATTTTCTCATGACTAATCTTATGTTATTTTAATATAAACGAACTTTTCCCTTTTTCGTCATCATTGTCAAGTTACTACTCAAGGTTCTACTTTCTGTACTAAACAATGAAACACATGTACTTAAAATGTATTACAAATTCATTATTGATACTTCACCAAGCCTACCATTTCTTTTTAATTCCATAGTAACTTGCAATTTAATAATTTCTTATACAAAAAAGTGAGGCGGCAGAGCCGACCATTATATTCAACAAAATATAAAAAAGAAAAGGATATTAAGGTGGCAAGGCCGACCATTATATTATAGATGATAGTAATAAAATAAAGGAAAATTTAATTCGAAGAATATGGTGGCAAAGCCGACCATTATATTTAGTTATATAAATAACAAATTTAATAAAGAAAAAAAGGATGTGAATAAGGTGACAAAGTTGACCATTATATTCAATAATATAAATAAGAGAAATTTAATAAAGAAAAATGTTGAGAATAAGGCGGCAAAGCCAACCATTATATTCAATAATATAGATGGCAAAAATTTAATAAAAGAAAAATTATAATTGGTAATAGTAACGAGAAATTACGTAACTTTAGATCTAGCCATTGGATCGTAACGAAATTTGAAAGGGTTACCCCAGGTACTAAAGAAAAATTATAGCGTAATTTAAAAAGAGAGGAAACGAAGTAAGCCTCCTTTTACCTCATAGTGGAGTCATGACTAGGATAAGGAAAAGGGGTTGAGCTCCAAAACCTTGCCAATTATCGTTAAACCTCACCGATCGTTGTTGGAACTTCAAATGACTAACATGCAAAAAGATCCAAGGTAAGGGGTCATGGTCTTAAGTCCAAAATGGAGAAGAATTAGTCATAAGATCACATGCATGCTGTTGGATTTTTCAAGAGAAAAAGGGAAGGCAAGAATCAAGAGTTAGAGCTTAAAAACTCACCTTGGCTTACTAAGAAACTCACAACCAAGTGAGGGATGAAGCAAGATGAAGACAACTGTTGGAATAAAGACTTAGATGATGCATTTGAAGAAAAATTAGAGCTGAAATGGTGGCTGGATATGGAGGGATTACCGTGGCTAATGATGGAAATTGGAAAGAGAATAAGTGAAACTAAAAGGTAGTGGTTTGGAATGGTGGTGTTATGAGGTGAAGAAGAAGGTTATGGTGGCTTTGGGCAGTTAAGGTGGTTGGGAGAAAAGATGAATTGTTTGCTGGAAATGAAGAAAATAAAGAGGGAGAAGAAGAGTTGTAATTACTGTGAATAGGTAGTGAAGCAAGTGAAGAATGAATGACTTTCAAGAGAAGTAGAGAAGAGATTTTTAGAGAGTCAGTGGGCTGAAGTCACACTGTAACATCCTAAAATTTACTTAAATAATTAATTGAGAGGAATAATTAGTATATAATTACTTATGAGTTATCAAATGTCCCAAAATTTAGAAATGATTAAATTGAAAATTTTTATGATTATTCATAATTTATTGTGGCTTAAAGAACTGAAAATAATACCCAATTAAAATATAAGTGTCGGACCAAGTATCTCCAATTGGGGTACTGTTGGTCAGGGCTGTTGAGAATATTATTGTGGATCCGAATATGTATATGGAATAATTTTTGAATATAGTATTGAGCCCGAATAGAGATCCTGTTTGAGGAAAAATGGAGAAATTACTAAATGAGGGTCTAAAATAAAACACTTACTCTCAATTTTCCCTCACACTTCATGTTTACTACTCCCATCCCCCTCTTTTGTCTAATTTTTGTCACCCATTTTCTCCCTCACACAAACCCTCTCATTTTCACTTCTTCTCCATCAAACACCTCAAATTTGTTAACCACATTGCATACCCATCCATTTTCGCACCTCTTCTCCACTTTAGAAAGTGTTTTTGGTGCTTGGAAGCTCTCTTTTTCCTCTCTAAATCTCGTGGTTGTGCTAGGACTTGGTATTTCTTGGAGCTCGAGGTAAGTTCCTTTACTCTTTTGGTGTTCTAAGCTCTACGTTATGGTGTTGGGTGTTGGGAGAGTGTTAAATGTGTATGGGTTATGGATTTGAAGACATTAATGATGCAAAACCCTAAGGTGGGGTGTATTTAATGTAAGTTCTATAAGGGTGTAAATGGGTACACAAAAATGGCAATAAATATGGTAGAAAAAGATAGACATTAATGATGGTTGTTGGGTTTTTTTGATAAAACCATAACCCTGGAAATTAGGGGAAATGTAAAATGTGAGTGGAATATGTGTTTAATTATGTTAGAGAATATTATTAATGAAGAGGAATGGCCATTGATGATGGTTGATGGTTATTAATGATGAGTGATGACCATTAATAATGTTAAATAATTAATAATGATGGTTGGAAGCCATTAATATGGAAACCCATAGATGGGTATGGTCCTTAAATGCATAATAATGATTTTGAGCACCCAACCCATGCTGGTTGTGGTGGACTAAGTGAAATAGAAAAGGTTTGAGGTTTAAAATGGTATAAACACCAAGTAGTTAATTAAGAGCATTTAAATCTTGGTGGTTTGGATATAAAATAATTGTATGATACATTATGTGATGTAGGAAACGACCCCATCGATGAAGCGGGACCTTTGGACCACGGTGATTTCTACTTCTCTTGAGTTAGGAGGGGGTACATTCCTAAATGCATAGTTTCATTCATTATTGATGTGTATGTATGAATGTGTTATCCTAATTTGGCTTGGATGAATATCCTGATGTTTATGTGATTGAAATGCATTTAGAATAAATTGTATTATGTGGTAAATATTGTTGGGATGATGATTGTAATGTTGAATTTGATTCATGATAATGTGACTTGTTTGTGAATGGCATTGAAACCATGACTGAATTAATTGCAATTATGTTGGACATCCTATGATATGTAATTTGATGAATAATGATTGCCACTAACTATTGATATGAATGAAATCCAATGATAATTAGTAATGGTTGAGAAAGATGAGAATATTGAATTCCACTAAGTGTTGGTGGTGAGTTGTGTAACATCCCAAAATTTTAAAGTAAAAGATTAATTAAGGAAATTAATAATAATAATGGAATGTGGAATTATTTAATGTCCCAAAATATTGGAAATGATTAAATTAAGATTTTTGGGGACTGTTAGTAATTTATTGGGACCGAATAAGCTAAAAATAAGCTCGATTAAAATATGGGTGTCAGACCAAGTATCTCCGATTGGGATGATATTGGTCAGGGCTGTTGAGAATATTATTGGGAGTCTGAATATGTATTCGGAATAATTTTTAGATAAAGTATTAAGCCCAAATAGAGATCCTGTTTATCATAAAATGATGAATCTTTTAATAAGATTATTAAAAATAAAGGCAAAAGCCCAATTTTTCCCTTCTCTTTTCGTGAGCATGCTGAGGGAATTGGCAAATACTTTGCTTCTTCTTCTTCTCTATTCTCCTTCTCTATTTTCTATTCTCCTCTCAAACCCTTGCCAAGGTGGTGATTCTTCCTTCTCTATTTTCGTTTGAGAAGCTTGGAAGAAGATAGTTGGAGCTTGGAACTCTTCCCCTCTCTTCTTCAAATTTCATGTGGACCTTCTTCTCCCTTGAAACCCATTTTGTTTTGGTGTGAGGTGAGTTATTCTCACCATTTTGTTGGGTTTAAATGCTATGGTTATGAGCTTTAAGGCTTAGGGGAGTAATATGTATGAATGGGTTTGGTAAAGAGCCATAAATGCATGAGCCCTAAGTTGGGTTGTTATAAATGCAAGATTTAAATGAAATAAATATGGTAGATAAAGGTATGGTTGGAAGGAGATGAGAGTTATGATGCATTAAATGAATGTGGTTGGGTTTTGGTGGAAACCCTAACTTTTAAGATTTGGGGAAAGTTATAATTATTGGTTGAATAATGTGTTTGAGAGTAAATACAAGCCATTGAGTGTGTGGGTATTGGTTGGTGAGACATTTTATGAATGTTGGGCTATAGTTGTTGGTATCCCTTAAACATATTGAGTAAGGTTTAATGGGAAGGAATTCCCGAAGCCTAATAAGTGAAGGAATATAATGTCTATAACATGTCTTAAAAATGTTATGAAATTATAGATATGATTATGATTGAATAGAGTTGAATTTTTGTCTTGAATAGTTGAATGATTGGGATTTTATATGTATATTAATATAGGACCCATTCCAAACGACGAGGCGGGTGCGTCGTATCAATCAGAATTCTTCTCTTGAGGTAAGAGAGGAGTCTTTATATTCTAAATGCATGAATTGAATGGTATTTGATTGACATATGTGTTGGCATGCATGTTTGCCTTGCTTGTTTTGTGGAAATGGATTGTGATGTTGAATATATTAATGTTGATAATGTGGGTAACATACATTGATGCATTTAGAACGAATGTGGTGTACTATATGGTGGTATGAATTACTTGGCAAGGTTGTGTCTAAATTAAAATGTTATGCTTGTATCCACCTTAAATTGAAATGAATGAAATTAATGTTTGGTTGAGATTGGGTGTGAATGGATAGCATACCATAATTGATAATGAGAAGTTGATGATTGAAATTGATGATGAGTGCCATTGTAAATAGTGAGTAAATTGTTAAAATGCCACATTGAAACTTAAGAATAAAGACTAAAGCCAACATTAGTAAAATCCACTAAGAATGGTAAAGTGGTGTTGGTAATGATGATGATGGTGGTGTTTGATGAGTGGCATGTATAGGATGCATAGAGTGAGAAATGCATATGATTGGCATTTGCATCCATGACATACTGTATAGCTGCCGTTATTGGAACATTAGAGGAGTTCCCTTGGCCGACCCAATAGGAGGGTGGCTCAGCGCACGAGTAATTTTATTTTCCCCTGTGACTCGGTGTGTAAGTCACAAAGCCACCTATGTATTGCTACGGGGAACTACATGTGGCCGACCCTTGTGGGGGGTGGCTCTTGATGAGCAGGTGACCCCGGTCATCCATGGGATCACAGCCGCCATGGTATGAGACATGGCTGGCCCGCAACACCATATGTCGAATATGTTGTTACCACGGTCATGGTGAAAATAACCAGGTGTTACAAAATGGGCGATGCGGTTTGGTACCAGTAAAAGAATTGGTGAAATGCATGCAAATTAAGGATAAGTGTACATATTTTACTACTGCAGAGTAGGGGTATGGTTAGATGATCATACTTGATTCTCATATTTGGTGTTTATATTCCCACAGTCAGATCTGCAATTGCTGAAATATTCCATTATGCATATGCATTAGCTTAAGAGCATTTACATATAGCCAGGAAGTATGCCAAAGGTGATAAGATATGATGATGGTTGAGTTGAGTATAAGAAAATATATTAAGATAACATAAAAATGTGAATACCAAATAACAATATGAGTAAGATGATGAAATGTGTAATAGTCCAATTGTTGAAGGACTAGATCATGGGTGTGATTTTATACTTGCTTGATTTACAAAGATGATTGTGTTTATGATGATAGTTGATGATAAGTTGTATGTAAATGCAAGTATACATGTTGTGATACATATGCACATGATCACTTGGTATTCATATTCATTCATTTGGAATGTATGACTCGCTCTCCCATGTTCTCCACTTTTTAGACTTGTGATGCAAGGCACTCATGGGTGGAGTGAATCTTTTGAAGGGTATTTTATGGAAGGAGGTAAATAGATGTATAGGAAGTGCGTTGGCTGGCAAATCTAGATTTTTGTATAGCATATAATGTACATGTATGCTTATTTTGCCATCTAGATTGTAACTTGATTATTTTGAGGGTCATGTAGGAAAATTGGACCTTGGTGTGTATGGCCAATTTTCAGTAATGACCCAAATGATGTTAGAGGATGAATTATGACACTGTGGATGACAAATATTATGAAGGAATGATGTATTTTATAATTTGTAGTATTCCATGAAGTTTATGTAAAAATGGTTTGAATCCTATGCATTAAATGAATGAGAATTGATCTTGATGTGTAAAAACCATTGGATGAACTTATAAATGCATGATGGAGTGTACCTAATGCATTAGGATAGGTTAGAATGGTAGGAAATGAAATTTGATATGCTAAGCTGTGTGAAATTCATGTTTCTGTGTATGTTCTGCAGAACTCGCTCAAGCGAGTAGAAATCTCGCTCAAACGAGATCCCCCTGTAACAGTAGGTGGCCTCTGGCCCAATTTCGCTTAGGCGAGTAATGATCTTGCTCAAGCGAGATCTGCTTGGAACCTGAGGTTTAGCTACTGGAGTTATTTCGCTCAGGCGGGTAAGGCCTCGCCCAAGCGAGAGCGAGGAGGATAGCTACTGGACCAATTTCGCTTGAGCGGATGGTAAGTGTTTGGAGCCTCGCTCAAGCGAAAACAATACCTGATGCTACTGGAGTAATTCCGCTTAGCTGAGAATGCCTCGCCCAAGCGAAGGGGGAACCATTTAGATACTGGAGTAATTTCACTCAAGCGAGCAGGGCTCGCTCAAGCGAGATGAGAACCTGATATGCATGGCATTTCTCGCTTAAGCACGTTTCCTGGCTCGCCCAAGCGTGACCACGCTAACTCGCTTAAGCGAGTGTGGTACTCACTCGAGCGAGTGGCACCTGATTCCTCCAAATGCATTTGCTTCAATTATTTTAATTTTCCCTTGCATCAACCCCCTTCTTGCATCATCATACAAATGCATTTATCATGGTTGGCCCATTAATTTCTCTAATCGATTATCCATTTGAAATCCAATCACAGCACAACAATTTAATCAATTCTTCTGCTATTTTGAATGAAAACTCCTCATGTTTTATTTTTAAATTTACCTTCTCATATCTTCATATATGAGATAGTTCTCCTTGACCCTGGGTGTTGAATTAAAGCTTCACCACTTTATTTTTTTTCTAATTAATGATTTATCAAACGTGAAAAATTTACCCATATTTTTTAGGTCATCTCAACCTGGTATTAGAGCATTGGTTGCTCTGGATACAAACATAATTGATGTTGTTCAAGTAGCTGTTACTTACGATTGGATCATATGAGCTATAATTGATTGAGTTATGGATTATTTGATTGAATTATGGCTGTTTGTCATTGAATTGAGATTAATGTCTATGTTGTTGAGTCCGGCCAAGAGTCCTTACACTATTTACCTTCAATAATGAATATGTTGTGATCATGTATTGAAATTGATATGATTATGTGATATGGTGCATGATGAGCTTATAAGTGCTACGACCTTTGAATTCATAAGTTGAAAAGCTATTGTTTAGTCTAGTTTACTCATGTGTGAGCCATGTTTTAATGTATAGGCTTGAAATATGGCTGGTAGACCAAATCGTGAGGCTGCTGCTATGGCAAATGCCTTGAATCGCTTTGCTGATCTCTTGGAAAGACAAGGCCAACTGAATATGGGACAAGGCTCCCAAGGTCTTGATCTATTTCTCAAGAGGAAACCTTTAGAATTTCATGAAGGTTATAAGCCCGAGGATGCTTATGCTTGGATCAACGATTTGGAGAGAATTTATGCTAGCTTCGAGTGTTCTGAAGCACAAAAGGTGGAGTATGCGGTCTTTATGATCCGCGATGAAGCTGAAGCTTGGTGGCATCTTACTAGGGGACGCATGGTGTCTACTGACATTCCCTTCGTTTGGGAAAACTTCAAGGTGGAGTTCTTGAAGAAGTATTTCCCAGATAGTTACAAAAGCAAGAAAGAGCTCGAGTTCATGGAGCTAAAGCAAGGTGGTATGACTGTGGAGAAGTATGCCTCCAAGTTTGAAGAACTTTATACATTTTATCCGCCCTATCAATAAGAGGGTACTGAGGCTTCCAAATGTGTGAAGTTTGAAAATGGGTTGAGGCCCGAGATCAAGCGGGCTATTCTACATCAAGAGATTAGAAGCTTCCATACACTTATGAACAAGTGTCGCATATACGAAGAAGATGATGTGGCTCCTTCAAGTCATGGTAAACATGAGCCCAAGTTGAAGGGCCAATTCTCTAGTTTCAAGAAGCAAGGTCATTTCAAGAAAAACAAGTTCGTTCATGGTAGATCCTCGAATGCAAGAGGACGTGTTGCTTTTAGAGGAGGTTATGGTAGTGGTAACCAAGGTCGTGGAAATGTCTAAGGCCTAACTTGCTTCAAATGTGGTGCCAACCATTTGGCACGTGATTGCCCACGAGATGATGTGGTGTGCTACCAATGCAACCAACCCAGGCATATTAGCCCTAATTTCCCATTGAACACAAGAAATGCTAATGTTGACACTCATATTCGCATGAATTATGATGTTAACCGCAGAGGCCGTTGTGGCTTTAGAGGCCGTGGTCGCGGAAACAGTAATGGTTATAATGGTGGCCGAAATGGTGGCCGTGGTGGAAACCATAACGGTGGAAGAAATGGCAATGGTCGAGGCAATGACCATGGTGGAAGAAATGGTAACCGCAAGGGTGGTGATCAACCACAAGCAGCTGGAAGAGTCTTTGCCATCACCAATGAAGAAGCTGCACAAGCTAAAGATCTTGTCTGTGGTGAGTGTGAAATCCTTGGCACTTTGGTATATGTCATATTTGATTCTGGTGCAACTCATTCATTTATTTCTGAGGACTGTGTGAGGCGCTTAAAAGTGCTTATTTGCATGATGAGAGGTTCTATAATAGTGACTACACCGACCGGTACTTGTTTGAGATCAGTGACTCAATGTGAGAATATCGAGATGACCCTTGAGGGTAGGAAATTTGTTGTAGCTCTCGTATGCTTGCCTATGAAAGACTTGGACATTATTCTAGGCATAGACTGGTTATCCGCTAACAAAGTCTTGGTAGATTGTCATAATAAGACAGTGATCTTCCCGACTTCGAATGCTGAAGGCTTTGATGTGCAAGGTATCTCTCAGCTTCTCGTAATGTTCTGCATGGTTGACGGGAATGGTACTTCCCAATCTTGTGAGATCCCTACTGTTTTAGAGTTTCCCGATGTTTTTTCGGATGAAATTCCTGGATTATCTCCTCCACGAGAAGTGGAATTTTCTATTGACCTCATTCCTGGCACTGAGCCTGTTTCCAGAGCTCCTTATAGGATGTCTCCTATGGAGTTGACCAAACTCAAGAAGCAAGTTGAGGAATTACTCAAACGGGAGTTTATTCGCCCAAGTTGTCTTCTTGGGGTGCTCCTATGTTATTGGTGAAAAAGAAGGATAGAAGCATGAGATTGTGCGTTGACTATCACCAACTTAACAAGTTAACTATCAAGAACAAATATCCTCTTCCTCGCATTGATGACCTTTTGGATCAATTGAAGGGTGTCGTTGTATTCTCCAAGATTGACTTGTATTCCGGATATCACCAAATTTGGGTGAAGACTGAAGATATTCCAAAAACTACTTTCCGAACGCATATGGACACTATGAGTATGTAGTGATTCCATTTGGAGTGACAAGTGCTCCTTAGATTTTCATGGATTACATGAATCGCATCTTCCATGAGTATCTCAACCAATTCGTCGTGGTGTTTATTGATGATATTTTAGTATACTCTAAGAGCCATGAAGAGCATGAAAGACATCTTCGTCTTGTATTGTCTATTCTTTGAGAGAAAGAATTGTATGCTAAACTCTCTAAATGTGAATTCTGGATGAGTGAGATTTCTTTTCTTGGTCATGTGATTTCTAAGGATGGAGTTGTCATTGATAGATCGAAAGTTGAAGCTGTTATGGCTTGGGAAAGACCGACGTCTATGATGGAGATAAGAAGTTTTCTTGGTCTTGCCAGTTATTATCGGAAGTTTATTGAAGGATTTTCCCGCTTAGCCTTACCATTGACGAAGTTAACTCGTAAGAATCAACCTTTCATGTGGACCCGTGAATGTGAAGAAAGTTTTCAAGAGTTAAATGAAGAACTAAGGTTTTGATATCAACAACATATATGCAAGACATGATTAACAACATGGACGCAAGACTTGAAGATTTAGTATACCATGTCAAGCACAAAAAGAGCATGAAATCAATGAAATATTGTCATCATCAAAAAGGGGGAGAATGAAGACCATGAAGGATTTTGATAATGACAAGGCCAATGCCAGAGATCAAGAATGAAGATCCAAGACCAAGGCATAATTAAAGTAAGACTCTATAAAAAGAAAGTACGGCCATTAATATAAAAAGGTTTTAAAATAAGAATACATTCTGATGGAATGTAATTGATTACCTCATTAGTGTAATCAATTACATCGTGTAATTGATTACCTCATTAGTGTAATCAATTACCTCAGCAATGTAATCGATTACCATGTTTAAGTAATCGATTACAATATGAACGTTATGTTTTAAAACTGATTTTAAAAGGCTGTAATCGATTACCTATTTTATGTAATCGATTACAACGTGATCAGAAAGCAAAAAATCATGTTGAAACATTATAACTTTTCACAAAATATTATTTTATCCAAGAGGTACCTTTCCAATTATTTTAATCAATAATTTCACACCTCTTGAAGGCATTTCTTCTCCTATAAATAGGAGGGTATTTCATTTGCAAAAGGACACCAATAACACCAACACCAAATACTTCCAATCTTTTCTTAAGAGCAATAATGGTCATATTCTCTTAATAGAGTTATTACTCTTTCTTGTTCCTTAATTTGTTCATCATACTCTTGAAGAGAGTTTTCTTGTAGAGTTCTTTATCTCTAAAGTGAGATTGATACTCAGAGTGGTGTATCTCTGAGGGGGTTCTTCTTGGATGTGGTGTAGCATCCAAGGGTGATGTTCTTGGATGTGGTGTAGCATCCAAGGGTGATGTGCTTAGGTGTGGTGTAGCATCTAAGGCATTTGTGATCGGGGTGTGAGTCCCCATTGTGGTGTAATCAAGGGATTTGATTATAGTGAATTTCCTCAAGGGTGTCTTGAAAAGACTAGAAGTAGGCAGTGGTTGGCCGAACCAGTATAAATCTCTGTTTGCACTTCTCTAACCCTTAAACTCTTTATGTTTAAGCATTATTATTCAAATCACATATCATTGCATATTGAGTTTTTTAGAGGAAAAATTTATTAGTGAAAAAGTTCCTAACTACTCAATTCACCCCCCCCTGAGTTTCCTGGAGGCCACCTGGGCTAACAAGTGGTATCAAAGCTCGTATCTTGGAAAAGGTTTAACAACCTCAAGAAGATCCATGGCCTCTTTCAATCCTATCTTTCCTGAGGGAAACTCCATATATAGACCTCCTGTATTTAACGGAGTAGGATATCAATATTGGAAAACCCGTATGCAAATATTCATAGAAGCTATTGATATAGACATATGGGACTCCATTGAAAATGGTCCATTCATTCCAACCAAAGTAGTTGGAGAAGTGACCATGATTAAACCAAGAAGTGAATGGACTGGTGCGGATAAAACAAAAGTCCAATATAACCTCAAGGCCAAAAATATAATAACCTCAGCCTTAGGAATGGACGAATACTTTAGAATATCTAATTGCAAGACAGCAAAAGAGATATGGGATACCTTAGAAGTAACTCACGAAGGAACAAGCGAAGTTAAGAGATCAAGAATAAATACCCTAACTAGGGAATATGAATTATTTAGAATGAACAACAATGAAAGCATACAAGACATGCAAAAGAGATTCACTCATATAATCAATCATCTTGCATGCTTAGGAAAAACCTTTTCAAATGAAGATTTGATTGATAAAGTATTAAGATGCTTGAACAGGGAATGGCAACCAAAAGTAACTGCTATATCAGAATCAAATGATTTGTCAAGCATGTCCCTTGCAACACTCTTTGGAAAATTACAAGAGCATGAACTCGAGCTTGAAAGATTGAATCAACATGAGGAAAGCAACAAAAAGAAGAAAAGTATTGCTCTAAAAGCATCATCATCAACCATTAAAGAAAGTAATGAAGAAGATGATGAAGAAGATGATGAAGAAGGTATAAATGATTATAATGACCTTAAATTATTTGTTAAACAATTTAACAGGTTTCTAAAGAAAGAGGAAGGGCAAAGGAAGCCGAACTTCAAGAAATCCTTCAAAAATGATGAATCTAACCAAGGTCCCAAATGCTTTGAATGCGAAAAATATGGACATATGAAAATGGAGTGTCCGAAACTAAATAAGAAGTCTGACAAGCAAGAGAAAAAGCATCCCAAAAATAAAAGAATAGCTTATATTACCTAGGATGAAAATGGTTTAAGCTCGTCCAAGGAATCAGACCATGAAGACGCAAATCTGTGCCTAATGACTAACACCGAAGAGGTAAATGACTCAAATCCTACATTTGATGAATTGCAAGAAGCTTTTGAAGATCTTCATAATGAATATCAAAAACTAGCTAAGAAATTCTTAAATATGAAAAATTCTAACCTAATCTTAGAAGAAAGTTTATCAAAGGTCAATCATGAACTAGGACAAGTTAAAGAAGAAAAGGAAGACTTAGAAACTAAGCTTAAAAATGAAACTATCATTAAACATACATGTTCAACGTGTCAAAAGCATATTCAAGAGATTGATGATTTGAAAAATGCATTAGTTAAATTTACTATAGGAAGAGATAACCTAGATATTCTTCTTGGAAAACAAAAATGTCATTTAAAAGCAGAACTAGGATCTGATCCTTCCAAAAAGCAAAAGTTGCAGAAAAATCTCTTTATTTCACAAAAGACCTCAACTAGCCCATTTGTTAAATTCTCTCATTATGTGAGAAAAGGTCACAGTGCATCAACATGTCATATAAGGAACAAAGGCTATACTGAGACAAAAATGATTTGGGTCCCTAAGAATATAGTATCCACGTCTAACCCACAAGGACCCAAGAAAATTTGGCTACCAAGATCAAATATTTATAATAGTGCAGGAATTATCATTGATGGGAGGCACTTAAGGATTAACTCTTACCCACAAGAAAAGTCAACACATTTCTTGAAGCATCTATCAATCAACAAGTAACAAAGAGCAATATCAAAATAACGAGTGACATCAAACAACAAGGTGCATCACTCTCTACTAAAACTTTATGCTCTTATATTCTTTTTGCCATTGACAAAGGGGGAGTAATATATGAGAAGCAAAATAAGAGAAAAATCAATCAAACCTGGTTAATATATGAGAAGCAAAATAAGAGAAAAATCAATCAAACCTTGTCAACTAAACCAAAATTAAGGGGGAGAAAATCTTGTATCTTGCATGCTATTTATTTTTCTTCTCAGGAATTGTTGTCAATATCAAAAAGGGGGAGAATGAAGAACTAAGGTTTTGATATCAACAACATATATGCAAGACATGATTAACAACATGGACGCAAGACTTGAAGATTTAGTATACCATGTCAAGCACAAAAAGAGCATGAAATCAATGAAATATTGTCATCATCAAAAAGGGGGAGAATGAAGACCATGAAGGATTTTGATAATGACAAGGCCAATGCCAGAGATCAAGAATGAAGATCCAAGACCAAGGCATAATTAAAGTAAGACTCTATAAAAAGAAAGTACGGCCATTAATATAAAAAGGTTTTAAAATAAGAATACATTCTGATGGAATGTAATTGATTACCTCATTAGTGTAATCAATTACATCGTGTAATTGATTACCTCATTAGTGTAATCAATTACCTCAGTAATGTAATCGATTACCATGTTTAAGTAATCGATTACAATATGAACGTTATGTTTTAAAACTGATTTTAAAAGGCTGTAATCGATTACCTATTTTATGTAATCGATTACAACGTGATCAGAAAGCAAAAAATCATGTTGAAACATTATAACTTTTCACAAAATATTATTTTATCCAAGAGGTACCTTTCCAATTATTTTAATCAATAATTTCACACCTCTTGAAGGCATTTCTTCTCCTATAAATAGGAGGGTATTTCATTTGCAAAAGGACACCAATAACACCAACACCAAATACTTCCAATCTTTTCTTAAGAGCAATAATGGTCATATTCTCTTAATAGAGTTATTACTCTTTCTTGTTCCTCAATTTGTTCATCATACTCTTGAAGAGAGTTTTCTTGTAGAGTTCTTTATCTCTAAAGTGAGATTGATACTCAGAGTGGTGTATCTCTGAGGGGGTTCTTCTTGGATATGGTGTAGCATCCGAGGGTGATGTTCTTGGATGTGGTGTAGCATCCAAGGGTGATGTGCTTAGGTGTGGTGTAGCATCTAAGGCATTTATGATCGGGGTGTGAGTCCCCATTGTGGTGTAATCAAGGGTTTTGATTATAGTGAATTTCCTCAAGGGTGTCTTGAGAAGACTGGAAGTAGGCAGTGGTTGGCCGAACCAGTATAAATCTCTGTTTGCACTTCTCTAACCCTTAAACTCTTTATGTTTTAAGCATTATTATTCAAATCACATATCATTGCATATTGAGTTTTTTAGAGGAAAAATTTATTAGTGAAAAAGTTCCTAACTACTCAATTCACCCCCCCTGAGTTTCCTAGAGGCCACCTGGGCTAACATTAAAGTTGAGGCTTACTACCGCACCAGTGTTAGCATTTCCTGATTTGACGGATGATTTTGTGGTGTATTGTAATGCTTCTATGCATGGTCTGGGTTGTGTGTTGATGCAATGCGAGCGTGTGATAGCCTATGCGTCGAGATAGTCGCGACCGCATGAGGTTAATTATCCTACTCATGATCTTGAATTGGCGGTGGTGGTGTTTGCTTTGAATTTGTGGCGACATTACTTATATGGTTCTAAGTTTATGGTCTTTAGTGACCATAAGAACCTTAAGTATTTGTTTGACCAAAAAGAACTTAATATGCGCCAATGGCGATGGATGGAATTTTTAAAGGATTATGAGTTCAAGTTGAGGTATCATCCCGACAAGGAAAATATAGTTGCTCATGCTTTAAGCTGGAAGTCGTTACATATTTCTATGATGATGGCGAAATAGATGAAACTAATTGAATAATTTAGAAATTTGAATGTGGGCGTGGAGACATATACTCCAAAGAAAATGTCGCTTGAAACATTGAAGGTCACGAATGAATTTCTTGAATATGTGAAAGTACCATAACCCAATGATGAATATCTGATTGAGATGAAGAAAACCCAAGAAAAGGGAAAGGATTTGTTTCTAGTGGAAGGTCATGATGGCATTTGGCGTATGAAGGGCCAAAATTATGTTCCCTAAAGTGGTGATGTAAGGAAATGTGTACTTGATGAAGCTCACAAGAGTGTATTGAGCATCCATCCTGGTTCCACCAAGATGTATCAAGATTTGAAGAAGAATTTTTGGTTGAAGCGTGATGTGGCAAACTTTGTTGCATCTTGCATTGTTTGTGAAAAGGCTAAGGTCGAGCATCAAAGACCATCTGGTTATTTGAGACCTTTAGAGATCCCTGTTTGGAAATGGGATAGCATAGCTATGGATTGTGTTTCTGTACTACCCAGAACTCATGCTGGAAATGATGCTATATAGGTGATTGTAGATCCATTGACGAACTATGCTCACTTCTTGCCCATGAATATGAAGAGTTCATTGGAGAAATTAGCCCGGTTGTATATAAAGGAGATTGTTAGGTTGCACGGTGTGCCATCTAGTATTATATCCGAACGTGACCCTCGGTTTACTTCTCGATTTTGGGGAAGCTTGCACCATGAATTAGGTTCTAAGTTGAAACTTAGTTCCGTGTATCATCCTCAAACCGACGGACAATCCAAAAGGACGATCCAAAGCCTTGAAGATTTGTTGAGTGCTTGTGTTCTTGAACACGGTGGATGTTGGGAGAGATTCTTACCACTAATTGAGTTTACATACAACAACAACTATCATAGCTCTATTGGTATGGCTCCTTATGAGGCACTTTATGGAAGAAAGTATAGAGCGCCTCTGTGTTGGCTGGAGACCGGTTAGAACTTAGCTTTAGGACTGGAAATTGTTCAGGAGACTACTGAGCAAACTAAGAAGATACAAGAGAATATAAAGATTGCCCAGGATCGATAGAAGAGTTATTATGACAAGAGGCATAAACCACTTGAATTTCAAGTTGGTGATCACGTATTCTTGAAAGTCTCGTGTGATAAAGGGATTGGAAGGGCGTTGAAGAGTGGAAAGTTAAGCCCTAGGTTCATTGGACCTTATGAGGTTTTGGAGCGGATTGGCGATGTTTCTTATCGGATTGCACTTCCTCCACATCTCGCTAATCTACATAATGTATTCCATGTGTCACAATTGAGGAAATATGTCCATGATCCTCTACATATAATTCTTATGGACGATGTTGATGTACGAGATGATTTGTCCATCACTCCTATTTTTGTTTGCATTGTCGATCATTCCATGAAGAGATTACGGAACAAGTTGGTGCCTCTGGTGAGGGTCGCTTGGAAGCATGGAAATGTGGAGACGTTCACATAGGAACGTGAGGACGATATCAGAGAACAATACCCCAACGTGTTTGAATCCGATATGTTAAATTTCAAGGACGAAATTTTATTTTTGGTGGGGTGGATTGTAACATCCCAAAATTTTAAAGTAAAGGATTAATTAAGGAAATTAATATTAAATAATGGAATGTGGAATTATTTAATGTCCCAAAATATTAGAAATGATTAAATTAAGATTTTTGGGGACTGTTAGTAATTTATTGGGACCGAATAAGCTAAAAATAAGCCCGACTAAAATATGGGTGTCAGACCAAGTATCTCCAATTGAGATGATATTGGTCAAGGCTATTGAGAATATTATTAGGAGTCCGAAGATGTATTCGGAATGATTTTCGGATAAAGTATTGAGCCCAAACAGAGATCCTATTTGTCATAAAACGATGAATCTTTTAATGAGAGGATTAAAAATAAAGGCAAAAGCCCAATTTTTCCCTTCTCTTTTCGTGAGCATGCTAAGGGAATTGGCAAATACTTTGCTTCTTCTACTCTATTCTCCTTCTCCATTTTCTCTTCTCCTCTCAAACCCTTACCAAGGTGGTGATTCTTCCTCCTTCATTTTCGTTTGAGAAGCTTGGAAGAAGATAGTTGGAGCTTGGAACTCTTCCCCTCTCCTCTTTAAATTGTGTGGACCTCCCTTTCCCTTGAAACCTATTCCGTTTTGGTGTGAAGTGAGTTGTTATCACCGTTTGGTTAGGTTTAAATGCTATGGTTATGAGCTTTAAGGCTTAGGGGAGTAATGTGTATGAATGGGTTTGGTAAAGAGCCATAAATGCATGAGCCCTAAGGTGGGTTATAACATCCTAGGTTATTTTTGCATTTATTTTTATTCAATTGATTAAATCTTATGATAAATTTTTTTTTCTTTTCTTGAAAATTAATCGAGATTTAGTAAAATAGCATTTAGTTTTACTGACTTATTCAAGTGACAGCAGTCGTAGTCAAATTAAATAAATGAGATCTAGAAAGAAGAACAAGTTAATCTAAGCACAACGGATGGGGAAAAAGGGAATCAGGGCCTCCGCTTGAGTGGGGCCCCTACTCGTCTGAGCGAGATTCTGGACTCTCGCTTGAACGAGGTTTCTATTAGCTTGAGCGAATACCTTTCGCACATCGGATTGGGCAAAACATGCAAACGGACTCCCGAAAAATCTCACCCTAAAAATGATTCTGTTAACCAAAGGGTTGTCATAGCTACCATGAGAGCATATGTAAATGACAGTGATGTATTTTAAAATATAGATTTGCATCCGGTCCGGTCTTGGTTAAACACAACTAATAATAATGCTCGGAAGTTCTTATACACATATATAACTCTATAGAGAGTCACTCAAAGTCACTCGGACCCTGGCACCGATCTCCCCCTTGGCGCGACTCCATGGCTCCTTCCCCCTCCCTGTCACTGGTTACTAAAAAAAAAGGGCAAGGGTGAGTGTTTGGCATTGTAATTAATATAGAATAGAACTTAACAAATATACATACATAATTATATATATACATCAAGCATCATTCGAAAGTAAGCACAGTTTACTCAACAAGTACATCATTTGCAACCATCAAAGGGGTTAGCCCATACTTAACAAGATATCAATTTTTCACTCGGAAATCTATCAAATTACACATAGAAACACAGTGTATTACATACGAAAACTATATTAACCCAACCAAGCAATTCCATCACATTCATCACAATCACCACTAACTCTCATACAATCTGACTCCTAGTATCCGGATACTAAAGGATTGGCCTTCAGCTGGGGGTCCTACTTGACACCCCGTGAACCCTGCTTAGTTCACCGAGTCCTGCTTGACTCTCCACCTCGACCACTGGGTCCTACTTGACCACTGGGTAGCTCAACTGGGCACGAAAACCACGGGAGCCGGAAATGAGGGGCTATCATATACCGTCGGCCATCCCACACCACATAGTCATTCAACAATTTACCTTTCACATAATAATATCAATTCCTCATCACTCGGGTAGCCTGCTTGCTAACCCGACGTCACATAACACTGATCATTTCAACATTAGATATCACAAGATCATAACATGATAAACTCAACCACACCCGATCCTCCACTAATTAATGTACCCAGTCACACATGCATAAGCATAAACACACAACTACGTTTAGCAACATTTTCCTTAACCTGCTTACACTACCTCAATGACATGAATAAGAAGCGAGTCCTATTCTAATTAATTATAACCCGAACACCCCCTTACTTTGGTTCCACGCTTCGATAATCTGCTCTCTGTGTCGATTCCTTCCTCTGAGCACTGGTTTCGCAGTCTCAGCTCTGTCACTCAGTCTTCCATTGCTTAACCTACTACCTACAGATCATAAAGTACAGCTCGTCACTTCAACGCCCCTTAGTTCATGGACTGCATTTGGGCTCACACTCACCAGAGGAGTGGAGAACAGCCTCGATTATAGCCATGCATGGCCCTTAACCGCCAAAGAATAAAAGGGATAAGGGAATCACAATTGGAACGGATCAGTAGACTCACCTTGAAGCCTCAATCACAGGAATGGGATTCAGTTGAAGTTCAGACACAAATGGAGTCCCTCCCCAGCGCATGCAACTCAGCGTTAAGAGAGGAGAAAATGAAAGAGAAGGGACAGACCAGCAGCAGAGGTAACTCGCAAATAATGAAGAGGGAAGGAAGAGAATCTTCTTATATATATATATAAAGGTCATGGGCAAGATCGTCTTTTCCTTTATTTTATTTGTATTCTCCCTAAATTTTAATCAATTTCACCATATTAAACTATTTCATAGTTATCAAATCAATTACACTTATTTATTCCCTCGACATTTAATTATTCACAATTCTCTAATACTTCGCAAGAGTATAGGCCCAATATGAATATCGGCCCCCCGGCGTCCTAGCTTAGTGTTCATACCTCGGAAATCCGAGCTACAACCTGAGAGGTCGGATATCTCATCTGTGCTCACCTCTTGGTTACCTACACCCGTTGTTTCAGTCATTATGAGGTTAATCCGGGCTATGACCCCAAGTGAGGCGCTCTTGTCACATCGGTTTGGACCAAACCACCTGGCCCTGTCCGCTCTTCTGAGACCGATCTCGACACCGGTTTTCCCGTCTCTGGCTCAGACAGAACAAATATTAAATAAAACTCCTAAAACATTTACTAACATTTCCCATTTCTTATAATTCTCATTAAAACATCAAGGATGTTACATCCACCCCCCCAAAAAGGAGATTTCATCCCCGAAATCAGTGTTCCGATTGGAAAAGATGAGGGTACATTCGCCTCATATCGGATTCTAACTCCCAAGTGTAGTTCATCCAATGTAAATTCTGCCACTTCACCTTCACCAGTGGTACCTCCTTGTTCCTTAACCGTTTGGTTTGATGCTCTTCAATGCTGATCGCTACCGCCTCCACCGTCAGGTTCTCCTTCACTTCAATGGAGTCACTCGGTACAATCATGGTATCACACGGAATGTAGGCTCGAAGTTGCGATACGTGGAACACGTTGTGAATGTTAGTCAACGATTAGGGAAGATCCAGTCGATAAGCGACTTCACCAATCCGTTCTAGTATTTGGTATGGTCCAATATACTTCGGATTAAGCTTTTGGCTCTTCAAAATTCGACCTACACCCTTAGTCGGTGAAATCCTTAAGAACACCCAATCACCCACTTGGAATTCAAGGGGTCTGTGCCGATTGTCATAATAGCTCTTTTGCCGGTCTTGGGCAATTTTTATCTTCTCTCGGATTAAAGCGATTTGTTCGTTCATCTCTTGAATCATCTCAGGCCCCAGATGAAGGGCATCGCCATTCTCATTCCAACATAATGGAGTACGACATTTCCGACCATAAAGAGCTTCGTATGGAGCCATCCTAATGCTGCTATGGTAACTGTTATTATATGCAAACTCTACCAAGGGCAAGTATTTCTCCCATGATCCGCCCTGTTCTAGTACACATGCCCTTAACATATCTTCAAGAGTTTGTATAGTCCGTTCTGATTGGCCATCGGTCTGGGGATGGTAGGCTGAGCTCAGTTTGAGCTCAGTACCCAGTTGTTATTGCAAACTCCCCCAAAACCTCGAAGTGAATCGGGGATCCCGATCGGAGATAATGCTTGAGGGCACACCATGCAGTCGTACAACTTCCGCAACGTACAACTTAGCTAATCGATCTAGCGACCACTTCATATTTATTGCCAGGAAATGCGCACTTTTGGTTAGTCGATCAACAATCACCCAAATCGCGTTGTATCCGGTTCGAGTGCGAGGCAGTCCGGATATGAAGTCCATGGTGATACCTTCCCACTTCCAAATCGGAATTTCTGGAGGTCGAAGCAAACCTGGAGGTCGTTGGTGCTCAACTTTGCACTTCTGGCATATCACACAGGATTTCACATACTCGATTATTGCCTTCTTCATGCTTGGCCACCAGAATTCCTTTTTTAAGTCATGATACATTTTTGTCACTCCCGGATGTATACTTAGAGAGCTCTTGTGTGCTTCTGATAGCACCGCCTGCCTGAAGCCTCCATGTGCAGGCACCACCACTCGGTTCCTGAATCTCCATATACCATCGTTACCCCGAGTTATCTCCACATTTTTGCCTTGGGTCTGAGTATCAATCAGCCTCAGTAACTCTTCATCGTCTTTCTGTGCAGCTACCACAGACTCCAGAAATTCGTTGGAGATTTTTAACATTCCGATTGTCATTCGGTTTGGCGCGTCCATAACAATTCCAACATTCATATCTCTAAAGCTTTCCAGCAATTCCTGTTCTCTACCCATCAGGTAAGCCACGTGTAATACCTTCCTGCTTAGTGCATCTACCACAACATTCGCTTTGCCCGGGTGATACTTTAAATCGAAGTCGTAATCCTTCAAATACTCCACCCATCGCCTCTGTCTCATATTTAGCTCCTTTTGATCAAATAAGTACTTTAAACTCTTGTGATCACTGAATACTACAAAGCGAGCTCTATACAGATAATGGCGCCAAATCTTCAGTGCGTACACCACTGCTGCAAGTTCCAGATCATGAGTCGGGTAATTCTCCTCATGTGACCTCAATTGCCTTGAAGCATAGGCAATTGCCCGATCAGCTTGCATCAACACACACCCCAATCCAAATTTGGATGCATCACAATATACTTCAAATTCCTATGTTACATCGGGCAGTGCAAGCACAGGGGCAGTCGTTAAACATCGCTTGAGAGTTTGGAAGCTTAATTCACACTTTTCTGACCACACGAAGGGGTTTCCTTTCCTCGTTAACCGAGTCAGAGGGAGTGCTATCCGAGAGAACCCCTCAATGAAGCGTCGATAGTATCCAGCTAATCCGAAGAAACTCCTGATTTCAGTTACTGACTTCAGCCTCTCCCAAGCCATAACCGCCTCAATTTTTGTCGGATCAACTGAGATTCCCTCTTGGGAAATTACATGCCCCAAGAATTGTACACTACTCCCCCAGAAATCACACTTAGATAGTTTAGCGTACAACTTCTTCTCTCAGAGTACTTGTAAAACAAGTCGAAGATGTTGAGCATGCTCCTCGTCCAACCTCGAATATACCAAAATATCATCAATGAATACTACCACAAACTGGTCCAAGTACGGTTGAAAGGTCCGATTCATATAGTCCATAAAAATGGCAGGAGCGTTTGTTACTCCAAAGGGCATTACTACGTACTCGAAGTGCCCATACCGAGTCCGAAATGCTGTTTTTGGGGTATCCTCTGACCTCACTCGGATTTGGTGGTACCCCGACCTCAAATCGATCTTAGAGAACACAACGGCGCCTCACAATTGGTCCAGTAAATCGTCAATCCGAGGTAGTGGATATTTATTTTTGATTGTCAGTTTGTTCAGCTGTCGGTAATCAATGCACATTCGCATACTACCGTCCTTCTTCTTTACCAGTAACACCGGAGCGCCCCAGGGTGAGGCACTGGGTCGGATAAAGCCCTTTTCTAGTAATTCGTTTACTTGTTTCTTCACTTCGGTCAATTCCACCGAAGACATTCTATATGGCGCTCGGGACACAGGTTCTGCCCCGGGAATCAAGTCAATAGAGAAATCAATCTCCCGACTGGGAGGTAGCTCCGGAATTTCTTCCGGAAAAACGTCAGGAAATTCACAAACAATTGGAATATCGCTCGGCAGGAGGTTATGCCTACCCCCCGAAGCGAATAAAACAACATACGTGGTTAGGACATCGCTCACCCCGTCCTTCATGTCAAGTTCCTGAGAGAAAACAATATTCTTCCGATAACAATCGACCAACACATGATTAGCAGCAAGCCAATCGAGACCTAGAATAACATCTAAGTCCTTCAATGCCATACAGATAAAATTCACTCGAAAAGTACGGGCTTCGATTTGCATCGGCAGTTCTCTACACACTGTAGTTGCACGGAAAGTGGAACCAGTTGGAGTGGAAACAATAAGAGCGTTCTCCATTAAACCGATCGGCAGACCAAGCCGTCGCACATAACTTTCCAAAATAAAGGAATGGGTGGCACCCGAATCATAAATTACATCAACCAGATAGCCACAGATGAGGCACTTACCCTGTACCAAATTGTCATTCCTCGCAGCTTCCGAAGCGTCAAACGTAAATACACGCCCGGTCATGGCGTTCTGGGCACCGCTAGATTGGGCATCATATCTTCCCGATTGTTGGTTGCCTCTACCAGCTCCATTCCGGCCTCCCCTCGGAAAGTTGGAACCCCGGGTCCTAGAAGAATTAGTTCGGTTGTCCTGCCTGCCCTGCGGCTGCCTCTGAGGGCAATCGGGCCTGAGGTGCCCTGGTTGTCCGCACTGGAAGCACACAATTTGGTTGGCTTGGCAATGTTTGGCAATGTGACCTTCCTGACCACAATTGTAGCATGCACGGCTACCAGAAGGATTACCCGATCGACCAGTGGAACCCCGACCGGAAGAGGATGAGGAGGTAGCAGAAGACTTGCCACCCCAGAAGAATTGACTCATCCTCTTGAAGTTGAATCCTTTTGCCTTCAGTGGCTTTTTATCTCTCGGCTGGGACGTCCTTTGTAACTGCACCTCTTCAGTCAGTCTTGCTTTGTTCACCAGGGTTGGGTAGTCTCTAATCTCCATCGGTACGATTACACTACGGAGTTCAATCCGTAGTTCAGCTTCGTATTTGGCACACTTGCTACCCTCAGTCCCTTCTAACGAGAAAGGGTGGTAAAAATCACACAGCTCGTCAAACTTGCTGGTGTACTCGGCCACAGACAGCCGGTCTTGCTCCAACTTCAGGAATTCCATTTCTTTCCGGATTTTGTAGTTGTCCGGGAAGTATTTAACAAGGAACCTCCTTCAGAAATTTACCCATACCAACGGCTCATTTGCTGCGTTCATCTGCACCTTCACTCGGGACCACCATACTCTAGCCTCTTCTTTTAGTTGGTAAGTAGCAAATAAAACCTTTTGCTCTTCTGAGCACTCAAAATATTCAAAAACCTGCTCGATATCCCTGATCCAGATGTATGCCCCGTCATAGTCGTGTCCCCCTTTGTAGATCGGAGGATTCCTTTTCAGGAATTTATCTAGAGTGGGACCGGACTCGGTCCTACTCATCAGCTGAGTAAATCTAGAGAAGAAATCATCTCCTCCCCCAGAACTAGTTTCTTCGGCCATTTAGTAATTCTACAATGAGCAAACACATCACTATTAATAACCAAGGTCAGCCAGGGAATCAGAAATTTACCTTATATACATAGAATACTACGCCAGTGGAGTGCCAAGGGAACGATGCCAGACCACACACACAATCATGGTACAACGAAATACAATCAACCTTCATAAGACTAACACAATCACTAGACCGACCCATACACCGGCTCTAGAAAGAACCGCTCTGATACCAAGTGTAACATCCTAGGTTATTTTTGCATTTATTTTTATTCAATTGATTAAATCTTATGATAATTTTTTCTTTTCTTTTCTTGAAAATTAATCGAGATTTAGTGAAATAGCATTTAGTTTTACTGACTTATTCAAGTGACAGCAGTCGCAGTCAAATTAAATAAATGAGATCTAGAAAGAAGAACAAGTTAATCTAAGCACAACGGATGGGGAAAAAGGGAATCAGGGCCTCCCGCTTGAGTGGGGCCCCTACTCGTCTGAGCGAGATTCCGGACTCTCGCTTGAACAAGGTTTCTATTAGCTTGAGCGAATACCTTTCGCACATCGGATTGGGCAAAACATGCAAACGGACTCCCGAAAAATCTCACCCTAAAAATGATTCTGTTAACCAAAGGGTTGTCATAGCTACCATGAGAGCATATGTAAATGACAGTGATGTATTTTAAAATATAGATTTGCATCCGGTCCGGTCTTGGTTAAACACAACTAATAATAATGCTCGGAAGTTCTTATACACACATATAACTCTATAGAGAGTCACTCAAAGTCACTCGGACCCTGGCACCGATCTCCCCCTTGGCGCGACTCCATGGCTCCTTCCCCCTCCCTGTCACTGGTTACTAAAAAAAAAGGGCAAGGGTGAGTGTTTGGCATTGTAATTAATATAGAATGGAACTTAACAAATATACATACATAATTATATATATACATCAAGCATCATTCGAAAGTAAGCACAGTTTACTCAACAAGTACATCATTTGCAACCATCAAAGGGGTTAGCCCATACTTAACAAGATATCAATTTTTCACTCAGAAATCTATCAAATTACACATAGAAACACAGTGCATTACATACGAAAACTATATTAACCCAACCAAGCAATTCCATCACATTCATCACAATCACCACTGACTCTCATACAATCTGACTCCTAGTATCCGGATACTAAAGGATTGGCCTTCAGCTGGGGGTCCTACTTGACACCCCGTGAACCCTGCTTGGTTCACCGAGTCCTGCTTGACTCTCCACCTCGACCACTGGGTCCTACTGGACCACTGGGTAGCTCAACTTGGCACGAAAACCACGGGAGCCGGAAATAAGGGGCTATCATATACCGTCGGCCATCCCACACCACATAGTCATTCAACAATTTACCTTTCACATAATAATATCAATTCCTCATCACTCGGGTAGCCTGCTTGCTAACCCGACGTCACATAACACTGATCATTTCAACATTAGATATCACAAGATCATAACATGATAAACTCAACCACACCCGATCCTCCACTAATTAATATACCCAGTCACACATGCACAAGCATAAACACACAACTACGTTTAGCAACATTTTCCTTAACCTGCTTACACTACCTCAATGACCTGAATAAGAAGCGAGTCCTATTCTAATTAATTATAACCCGAACACCCCCCTTACTTTGGTTCCACGCTTCGATAATCTGCTCTCTGTGTCGATTCCTTCCTCTGCGCACTGGTTTCGCAGTCTCAGCTCCGTCACTCAGTCTTCCGTTGCTTAACCTACTACCTACGGATCATAAAGTACAGCTCGTCACTTCAACGCCCCTTAGTTCATGGACTGCATTTGGGCTCACACTCACCAGAGGAGTGGAGAACAGCCTCGAATATAGCCATGCATGGCCCTTAACCGCCAAAGAATAAAAGGGATAAGGGAATCACAATTAGAACGGATCAGTAGACTCACCTTGAAGCCTCGATCACAGGAATGGGATTCAGTTGAAGTTCAGACACAAATGGAGTCCCTCCCCAGCGCATGCATCTCAGCGTTAAGAGAGAAGAAAACAAAAGAGAAGGGACAGACCAGCAGCAAAGGTAACTCGCAAATAATGAAGAGGGAAGGAAGAGAATCTTCTTATATATATATAAAGCTCATGGGCAAGATCATCTTTTCCTTTATTTTATTTGTATTCTCCCTAAATTTTAATCAATTTCACCATATTAAACTATTTCATAGTTATCAAATCAATTACACTTATTTATTCCCTCGACGTTTAATTATTCACAATTCTCTAATACTTCGCAAGAGTATAGGCCCAATATGAATATCGGCCCCCCGGCGTCCTAGCTTAGTGTTCATACCTCGGAAATCCGAGCTACAACCTGAGAGGTCGGATATCTCATCCGTGCTCACCTCTTGGTTACCTACACCCGTTGTTTCAGTCATTATGAGGTTAATCCGGGCTATGACCCCGAGTGAGGCGCTCTCCTCACATCGGTTTGGACCAAACCACCTGGCCCTGTCCGCTCTTCTGAGACCGATCTCGACACCGGTTTTCCCGTCTCTGGCTCAGACAGAACAAATATTAAATAAAACTCCTAAAACATTTACTAACATTTCCCATTTCTTATAATTCTCATTAAAACATCAGGGATGTTACATGGGTTGTCATAAATGCAAGATTTAAATGAAATAAATATAGTAGATAAAGGTATGGTTGGAAGGAGATGAGAGTTATGATGCATTAAATGAATGTGGTTGGGTTTTGGTGGAAACCCTAACTTTTAAGATTTGGGGAAAGTTATAATTATTGGTTGAATAATGTGTTTGAGAGCAAATACAAGCCATTGAGTATGTGGGTATTGGTTGGTGAGGCATTTTGTGAATGTTGGGCTATAGTTGTTGGTAGCCCTTAAACATAATGAGTAAGGTTTAATGGGAAGGAATTCCCGAAGCCTAATAAGTGAAGCAAAATAATGTCTATAACATGCCTTAAACATGTTATGAAGTTACAGATATGATTATGATTGAATAGAGTTGAATTTGTGTCTTGAATAGTTGAATAATTGGGATTTTATATGTATATTAATGTAGGACCCATTCCGAACGACGAGGCTGGTGCGTCGTATTAATCAAAATTGAATTACTTGATTGTCATATGTGTTGAGGTAAGATAGGAGTCTTTATGTTCTAAATGCATGAATTGAAAATTATTTGATTGTCATATGTGTTGGCATGCATGTTTGCCTTGCTTGTGTTGTGGAAATGAATTGTGATGTTAAATATATTAATGTTGATAGTGTAGGTAACATGCATTGATGCATTTAGAATGAATGTGGTGTGCCATATAGTGGTATGAATTACTTGGCAAGGTTGTATCTAAATTAAAATGTTATGCTTGTATCCACCTTAAATTGAAATGAAGTATGCTAGGAAGTATGCCAAAGATGATGAGATGTGATGATGGTTGAGTTGAGTATGAGAAAATATATTAAGACAACATCAAAGATGTGAATACCAAATAACAATGTGAGTAAGATGATGAAATATGTAATAGTCCAATTGTTGAAGGACTAGATCATGGGTGTGATTTTATACTTGCTTGATTTACATAGATGATTATGTTTATGATGATACTTGATGATGAGTTGTATATAAATGCAAGTATACATGTTGTGATACCTATGCACATGATCACTTGGTATTCATATTCGTTCGTTTGGAATGTATAACTCTCTCTCCCATGTTCTCCACCTTTTAGAATTGTGATGCAGGGCACTCATGGGTGGAGTGAATCTTTTGAAGGGCATTTTGTGGAAGGAGGTAAATAGGTGTATAGGAAGTGCCTTGGCCAGAAAATCTAGATTTTTGTATAGCATATAATATACATGTATGCTTATTTTGCCATCTAGATTGTAGCTTGATTATTTTGAGGGTCATGTAGGAAAATTGGACCTTGGTGTGTATGGCCAATTTTCATTAATGACCCACATGATGTAAGCGGATGAATTATGACACTGTGGATGACAAATATTATGAATGAATGATGTATTTCATAATTTGTAGCATTGCATGAAGTTTATGTAAAAATGGTTTGAATCATATGCATTAAATGAATGAGAATTGATCGTGATGTGTAAAAACCATTGGATGAACTTATAAATGCATGATGGAGTGTATCTAATACATTAGGATAGGTTAGAATGGTAGGAAACGAAATTTGATATGCTAAGTTGTGTGAAATTCATGTTTCTGCGTATATTCTGCAGAACTCGCTCAAGCGAGATCCCCATGTAACATGGGGTGGCCTCTGGCCCAAATTCGCTTAGGCGAGTAATGATCTCGCTCAAATGAGATCTGCTTGGAAACTGAGGTTTAGCTACTGGAGTTATTTCGCTCACGTGGGTAAGGCCTCGCCTGAGCGAAAGCGAGGGGGTAAGCTACTGGACCAATTTCGCTTGAGCGGATGGTCAGTGTTTGGAGCCTCGCTCAAGCGAAAAAATACCTGATGCTACTGGAGTAATTCCGCTTAGGTGAGAATGCCTCGCCCAAGCGAAGGGGGAAGCATTTAGATACTGGAGTAATTTCGCTCAAGCAAGATGAGTACCTAATACGCATGGCATTTCTCACTTAAGCGTGTTTCCTGGCTTGTCGAAGCGTGACCACGCTAACTCGCTTAAGCGAGTGTGGTACTCGCTCGAGCGAGTGGCACCTGATTCCTCCAAATGCATTTGCTTTAATTATTTTAATTTTCCCTTGCATCAACCCCCTTCTTGCATCATTATACGAATGTATTTATCATGGTTGACCTATTAATTTCTCTAATCGATTATCCATTTGAATGAAAACTCCTCATGTTTAATCAATTCTTCCACTATTTTGAATGAAAACTCCTCATGTTTAATTTTTAAATTTACCTTCTTATATCTTCACATATGAGATAGGTTCTCCTTAACCCAGAGTGTTAAATTAAAGCTACACCACTTTATTTCTCTGTTTAATTAATGATTTATCAAACGTGAAAAATTTACCCTATTTTCTGGGTCGTCTCAAGTTGTTGATTATGGAGTGGCATTTTAGGATGCACAGTGTGAGAAATGCATTGATTGGTATTTACATCCATGGCATATCATACGCTGTTTATGTGGGATGTTATGGGTTCTAATAGGCGGGCCCAATGAGAGGGTGACCTACTACATGTGTGAAATTATTGTTGTTCCCTAGTGATTCTTGGAATCATAAAGCTGTCCATAGTTCGGTGGTGAGGCACCCTATGTGGCGGGCCTAGTAGGTTGGCGGCTTTGTGTGAGCAAGTGACCTTGGTGTCCCTATGGGGAATGACTCTCTTGATGTGTGTTTAGGGGGGGCAATAGCAGTTTTGGCAAGTGAAGCCATGTTGATCCGCAAGTCATGGGGTGACTAGTTCTATATATGGACGATAGCGGTTTGGTACTAGTAAAAAGGGTAATGTTATACATGAAATTAATGAGATAGGTGTACACATTTACTACTGTAGTAGGGGCATAGTAACACACCTATGCTTGACCCACATTTTATATGATGTTTTTTCCTACAATTAGATCCGCGATTTGATAATGATTCCTTGTGCATATGCATTAGCCATAAAAGCATTTGCATATAGAAAGAGATATGCCGAGTTTAGTAGCCCGTGGTGGCAATGGATGACTGATAAATAAAGAGATAGAGAAGATGGAACTAACCTTAAATATGTCTTGGTATTTGATGAGATTGCCAATGATTTGATAATATGTAGTGATATGTGAAAGGATCATACAATTCTCTTTGAGGAATATATATTGTGCATATATATATATATGTATCATCATAATGTATGATTTTAATTCATTTGGTATATGTTACTCACCTCCTAGTTGTTATTTTTAAAGGTTGAGGTAGGTATGTTAGACATCCTACCTTTTTTTGGAGGTTAAGCAATGGTGGAGGTAAATATGGAAAAGGAAGCCCTTATGCCTTGGCCGACAATCGTGTCTATAAAAAACACAATGTTTATGTTTTGTATATGATACTTGAATAGTTATAGACATTGATTTTGAGGGTCATGTGTGAAAATTAGACCTTAGTGTTATGGAAGGCTAATTTTTGGTTGTGACCTTAACAATAGTTTATGTTAATTATGATACAATGATTTTCATGCTGCATTGATGAATGAATATTGATAATGAAATTTTTATAGCCAATTGATTGCATTGATGCTTATGTTGATGAAAATCCATGGATGGATGAATTATTTCAAGTGTGAGGTTATGTTCATAATGTTTATGCATAATTAAGGAATTGATAGGGCCATATAGAGTTTTAGGAGGTTTGGATGCTACGGAATAGTTTTCATGGTGCCTATGCATGATTTAGAACTTGTAGAAACTGGAATGGGCCAATTCCATTAAGAATTGACCCTTGAGTTGCACAAAAATGCTTTAAAATGGGTTAAACACGTTTCTGCGTATAAGTCTCTCGTTTTTGGGAATTTTTGAGTGTGGCCAGTGGCTACACATCATAAATAGTGTATATTAGGTGGTGTCAAAATTTGGTGGTGATTGGATTTCATATGAAAAAGTTAGGATGGTTAGAAGTTGGAATTTGCAGCTTTTTAGTGCATTTTCTACAATATGCTGCAGTTTGCTATCATGAATCGATTCATGATTTAACTTGAATTGATTCATGAGCTACTGGATTTGCATGAATCTATTCATGAATTACCTTGAATCGATTCATGGCCTACTGACTTCCATGGTGGTATTTTCCAGAATTCCTTGAATCGATTCATGTAGTTCATTGAATCGATTCACAGCTTATTGCCTGGTTCGGCTTGCTTTCCAATTCACATGAATCGATTCACACGCGTCTTGAATCAATTCACAGATTTTTGTTTTGCTATTCTGGATTCCTTTCTCATATGGATTGATTCATGGTTTGCTCGAATCGATTCATCGCTTGCTAAATGTCAATTTTCCATACGTTTTGATGCTTGCTTGATGTGTATTGAATCATGGCTTTGTTTCCTTGCTACTTATGCACGTTTTCTTGGATTATTCCTCATGCCCACTCTTGCTTCCAAATCAATATACGTTTTCGCTAAACATGTGCATGGCGACTATGTAATTGATTACTTTAAGTTAATAATTGTATAAAACATCTACCTTCTCATATCTTTATATATGAGATAGGTCTTTAAAACGGTTCGGGGTTAATTATTGAATTTTTTAATTGTGGTGTTCTTCTTCTGACAATTATTTAAATCGTAAAAAATTTATCCTCACTTTTAATATCTAATTAATATTTTTTTTAATATTATTTACCGGATTAAGGGTGCCACACACATAGTGGTGACACCTCACCTCCAAGGTGTCGGACGATGGTGGTGTTACCGGAAACCGGTGGCCGAAAAATTAACTTGTCGCGCAAGGAATTAAAGGTGTTCATGATTTTTAGGAACCAAAAACTAAGGTAGTTAAAATAAATAGTCAATAAATCATGGAGTGGGAATCTAGAAAAATGATCAACACAAAGATTGTAGAGCTTTAGTTTCTCTTTAGTTTGATATATCACACATGAAAATCTAAGGTCGGTTTAATACTGAACAATAGAAAAAGAACAAAGAGATTCTAGTATCGTATAAGGGAGATATACATTTTTTTCTAAAATGATGCAATGCTGTTACGGGATTGGAACAGGTCTGGGAAGATTATGAGGCTTTCACAAAAGTCGTAGAGAATTTTGTTGTGGAAATTATGAGGTTGGGTTCGCGAGAATCGAAGATCATATAAAAAAGTTATGATTTTTCGAATGAACCATGCGCAAATTAAAGGGTTAAATAATGAGTTTTCAAAGTACAATTACTTGGTCCTCAATTTTGGGGATGACAGAGTACGAATCGGGGTTCGGAGCTAGAAAAATAGATTATAGATCTCTTTGTAACGAAGAAATCAGGAGTGGAATCATTCGATTCTAGTGTCGTGTGAGAAAGTCAGACCCAAAACACCAAAAGTGTTCAGGCAGGATTCGAGGGTTCAAATTGAATTAATCATTTCTTTGAGAAACGAGGCCGATAGGGTTTGAATTAGGACTCACCCCCTCAAGAAAAGTTCCTAAAATATCGAAATAGTTGATTTAGGAACTAACCGTGCTACAATTTGGTATCTCGAAGTATATACATGATCAATCGAAGGGGGTACCTGAGGTACGAGTCAGGCCTATCGGACCGAACCTGTTATCCTCGATTTGCCACAAGAGGGTCCTAGAGGACTAGTCTCCCTATAAGATTACTAGTCTCATGCTGAATATTCAAAACCTAATGCTAACTGGGTCCCATAGTTCAAATCTAGGAAATCTAATAATATTTTATTATTAAAATATTATTACCAATTCAATAAATAATTATTAAAATAATTATTAATAATTCATAAAATCAATTAAATAATTATTAGCTAAGTAAAATATTATTATTTAATATATTCCTATATATATAAATTTAATTTATAAAATTATTAAATCTATTAAATATTATTATTAACTGTCATTTAATCCATAATTAAATAATTAGAAACTAATCAAATATTAATATTCATTATGAATTATCAAAAATTAACCCAACTATTATATGTATTAACTATTATCATCATTCATAATTTTAATATCGTAATTAATAGAGAGAGGAAGCATAAAAATTATTAATTAATTAAAACTGACTCAAACAGGATTAAACTTATTCACTATTACCATATATACTTTCATCTCAGCTCATCTCACTCTATGAGTACATCTCCTAACCCTTCTTAATGTTTCCACTGGCTTCTCTTCTTACTATTTCCTCATACCAGAACCATCTAGGGAATAGGTCAAAGCCTCAAGCTTTCTACAGAAAGCTTAACAGAGTTTTTTTAGGATTCCTTAGAGTCTAGGATCCTGTCCTAAAACTCAGGACTGTTACAATCACCATTGATGATGACTGCCCATAGGCCATACTGACTAGATTTGATGAACATCTTCATTCTATCCTTCCAATATGGGTAATCTTCACCATAAAAGTTGGTGGTCTATTGATGGAAGAACCTTCTGCTATATGCTGATTGCTTTGAGAAGCTGTCATGGATCTTGGTCCTTTTCACTCGTTGGAGTGATCAACCCATAATGGTAAGCTCTGATACTCATTGATGGTTTAGAGTCAGACTTAGAAGAGAGGTTGAATAAAACTTAGACTCTTTTTTCAGAATTTAAAACTTTAAAGCACAAGCAATCGGACATTTGTACCAGGCTAAATAGAAGCAAAGAAAAGAGAGAAAGAACACAAGGAATTTATACTGGTTCACTTCCAATGCAGAAGCTATGTCTAGTCCCTTCAAACTTGAAGGATTTCCATGATTGTAAAAACTCCTTTTACAATTTTAGCATTAGACCGTGTCATAAGTGTTCTTGACTCCAGCCACTTTTGCCTTAAAACCCAAGTATTCTTTAAACAAGCTACTTCTGGCTTAAACACCAGTATCCTTTCAAAAGTCTCTTTAGGACAAAACTATTTTATCACACCCCAATTCCCTAAACCTGATTATTGATATAATTGCAATAATCAAATTAATAAAATACGAGTGAATTTTTTGCGTTTTAAAAAGTATGAACACACCACCTTACATTGAGATCCAGATTCACGGAAAACCGGAGTATGAGATTAAAGATTTTATAAACTTGATCAATAAATAATTGCCTTAATGTGTATATAGAAATAATTGGATTTACAGTGGAAGAAAAATGTGTATATAAGGCATATGCCTAGTCCCATATATGATAATATGAGAAAGGGCCTTAAAAGAGAAAAGGGATGGAGAAATTAAATCCCTGCCAACACACTTAAGCAAGCAACATTCGCTTGGGCGAGTCCTCAAGCCTTCCTTTAAGCGGGAGCAAACTCGCTTGAGCGAGAAACACCAAAGCATTAGACCCATGTTTTCACTTAAGCTAGCCACGTTCGCTTAAGCAAAAAAATCCAGAAGCAAAATATTGAGAATTCGCTAAAGTGAGACATCCCTCGCTTGAGCGAAAATACTCCAAAATCAAAACCTCATTCACTTGCTTGAGCGAGGTGCCTCACGCCTAGGCAGAAATAAGGTAGAACCAAATTACACCATTTTCGCTTGAGTGAGTTCTCACTCGCTTGAGCGAAACAGAATCAATTCCTCTAGAATTCGCTTGAGCGAGGTCCAATTTGCTTGAGAGAAAATTACACAGAAACATAGCACGGGCTCTCGCTTGAGCGAAATTGCACCAAAAACTACAATACTAATTCATAACAATCTCGCTTGAGCGAGATTATCAGAATGTGGCCATTTCAATAGGGAAAATCATTTACATGGCATGCCAAATTATAACAAGCAAGAACTTGATCAAAACCATTAATTAGCATACACTCATACACATAATTGTGACTTGTTCCATCCATCCTCATGCCACAAATCAATCTTTAAATCACTCTATGCACAATTAGTAAATTAGGTACATTTAGGCCCAACCAATCATGCCATTTTTCAATATAGGCCTAATTGACCACAACCACACATGCACACAAGTCATATACATGCATTGTGACTTATAGGTAACCTCTATGTTACCTTCTGCAACAAAATACACATCTCCAACATAAGATACATCTTACCCCATGCACATCCTGCATCACAATGCTAAAAGAGACAACATGGAGAGTGAGTTATACATTCCAAGTGACGAATATGAATATGTTTGTGATTATATGCATATGCCTATAACAACATGTATACTTTGAGTCAAGACATCAACCATTAACATATCGACATCATTCTATCAACATATAATTAGATCATATACATCAATCAACTTATAGCAAACTATATACACATATACACGTCACTGCCCTTCATCACTTTCAGCTAACATAATTATCATCATTCATACACAAGGTCTTTTCTTGTATTCACATATTTTACTTATTGTCTTTAAGTTGTCTTTCACTCATTTCAATCATCACCTCAAACTCATCCTTATTTGGCATATCACCATGCTATATGCAAATGCTCTTTGGCTAATGTATATGCACAAGGAAATCATTATTAATCGTGGATCTGACTGTGGGAATATAAATCACCAATGTGGGTTCAAGCATGGATACATAACCATACCCCTACTATAGTAGTAAAATATATACACATATATACATCAATATCAATTTTACAGCCACCAAACCGTATCGCCCATCTTACAACACTAGTCATTTTCACCATGACCGCGGTAAACAACATAATTAACATAATGGTGTTGCGGGCCAACCATGAATTATACTAAGGCAGCTGTGATCCAAAGGACCACTGGGGACACTTGATCCTCAAAGAGCTACCCCCACCGAGTCAACCATATACAGCTCCCCGTAGCTAAGCATGGGCAGCTTCGTGACTCTACCACTGAGTCACTAGGGTAAACAATGATAATGCTCATGCACAGAGCCACCCTCTCACCGGGCCAACTAGAGGAACCCCTAACATCTCATACCAGCAGCTATACAATATGCCATGGATGCAATGCAAATGCAAATCATATGCGATCTCACACTATGCATCCTATCATGCCACTCATCAGTCATCACCAATATCAACATCACCACCCAACTTTTAGTGGATTTTAATTTAATTGATTATCGCCATTGTTTCAATTTTTATTGTGGCATTTACAACATTTCTCATCAACACAAATTCAACTCATTTACATATACAAGTTTATAATTGCATCACCACAATGGCATCAACAACAATATTCATCGATTTTTCATTAATGTTCTAAGGTATTCATCGGTAACAATATCCATTCTTATTTCATCATCAATAATCATCAATCAATATTTATAGTGAATATACATATGTTCTCAATAACATAAGGTACCATATTTCCCCCAAATTCTCAAAACAATTATTAGTCACCACAAAGCATACCACTAATATTCCAATGCATGTCACACATTTGCCAAGCACAAAATATCATCATATACAAGATCACGAATCATCAGCATACACAGGCAAGGCAAACATGTGTAATAACATATACAATAATCAACAAGTACTCTACTCATGCATTTAGAATATAAACTCCTCTCCCACCTCAAGAAAAGTAATCTGAGCGAAACGATGGTCCCGCCTCGTTGTTTAAAATAGATTCTACATTACCACTTGGTGTTCATACCATTACCATTACCCAACTACTTTCCTTTTTAATTTATTTCACCACAACCACCATGGGTTTGGTGTTCATATTCATTATTATGTATTTAAAGCTTTACCATTAATGGGTTCCCATATTAACGACCATCCAACCATTATTAAATACCACCAGCCACAATCAGTGGATATCTCTTATCATAAATAACATCTCTCGACATATTTCATAACACCTATACTCTAAATATCATACAATCTCACTTACAAATCAACTTCCCAAACAACATTAAATGTTTTCCCCCAATCCTTATGTAACACCCCAGATTTTTAAAATAGAAAGTTAAATTAAGAAAATAAATATGGAATAGTTAAATGTGGACTAATTAATATCCCAAAATGTTAGAAATAATTTAATTAAGATTTTCGGAGACCGTTAGTGAGTTATTGTGACCGGATAAGCTGAAAACTGACCCAGATAAAATATGGGTGTCAGACCAAGTATCTCCGATTGAGATGACGTTGGTCAGGGCTGTAGATAATGTTATTGGGAATCCGAATGTATATTCGAAATAATTTTTAGAGTATGTATTGAGCCCAAACAGTGAACCTGTTTGTTTAAAAACAGAGAAGTTTTAATGAAGCCATCAATTTTAATTCCCTTTTTCCCTACTCCTTCCTCACTCTTACGTTACCTTCTTCTAAACACTAAACATTCATTTCTTCTTCTCCTTCTCCTTCACTTCTTCTTCTTCTTTTCCTCCAAAAACTAAGCAAGTGGTGTGTGACACCCCAAAAATGGGGGTAAATTTTTCACGATTTAATAATAGTGATTTATGAAAATACGAGTGGTGTAGCTATTTATTTACTACCCTGGATCTATCAGAGACCTATCCCATATGTGAAGATACGAGAAGGTAAGTTAATAGGATTAACTCTTAAGAAATCCATAATTAAAACAGCGAAAGTATTTTGAGTAAAATAATGTTATGGATTTAGATTCTTAAGAGGTCACTCATTTGGGAATTAAGAAGTCCAAGTTATGCCCAAGGTATCCATAAAGTAATATGGGTTCAAGATTTAATGTGAAGAGAATGGAACATGACATGGTCAAAGCGTTTTGGGAAATCAGAGTCCCCCTCGCTCAAGCGAAATCCCAATTCGCTTAAGCGAGTTACACACAGCACGCTTGGATGAATCAAGAAATACTGAGCGAAAGGAGGAAGTGAAGGTTCAGGGGCCACTTCGCTCAAGCGAACCCCAACTCGCTTGAGCGAGTAGTGCAATCCTCGCTTGGGCGAAGCCAGCGAGCGTAAGGAGAAAAACACCCAGAACCCAATCCACGCTAACTCGCTCGGGCGAACGCACTCCTAAGGCCATTCGCTCAAGCGAAAATCGGCCAGTAGCTAAAAGTCCCATGCTCGCTCGGGCGAGACCGTCCTCGCCTAAGCGAAAATACTCCAGAGACCAACCTCTGATACTAAAGCCATCTCGCCTGGGTGAGACTCTCTTCCGCCTGAGCGAAAATGGACCAGTATCTAATCCTCAGATTATGAAGCAATTTCGCTTGGGCGAAATTGGCCTAGTGGCCAAACTCTGATGATGGGACAATCTCGCCCGGGTGAGACCCATTGTCGCCTAAGCGAGAATCATCTAGAAACCAAAATTCGATACAGGGGCATTCTCGCTTGAGCGAGAAGCCCTCTCGCCTGAGCGAGATTGACAGTGAAATAGAGGAAATGCAGAAAACACCTAACACACTATACCAAAATCAATTTTGATCAAGTTTACTTAGATTCAACACAGAAGCTAAAAAGATATACCACAGGGAGAGTGAGTATACTTTCTCAATGATGAAAACTTAAAATTTATGATAATATATATACATGAATGCAATATAAACATCATCTATAAAAACTTAAATCCATACTAATCATCAAGTATCAATTTACTAAACATAATCATATATATATATATATATATCCCTTTTAATTCACAAGAACAAGTTGTCCACTAATCCATTCACAGTTGGTTTCAACAGTAAAGTCCATTTATTTTTCATACGTTTCACTCACCAGGATATCATTCTATGCCACATTCTTATGGCTAACATACATGCTAAGGTTTTAAAAAGGTATATGCACAGACCAACTATCATTACAACAGAGATCTCAACCACTTAAATGCACATCATCACTCTAGGATATACCTTTCGTGGCACCCCGCAAGGTGATATATTCATCAATTCACAATATCATCATCACTCCTGGATTTACCCCTCGTGGCACCCCGCAAGGTGATATACTCTTCAATTTACAATATCCTCATCACTCCGGGTTTTACCCTTCGTGGCACCCCGCAAGGTGATATACTCATCAACCATATCATCATCATCACTCAGGGATTTACCCCTCGTGGCACCCCGCAAGGTGATATACTCTTTAATTTACAATATCCTCATCACTCCGGGTTTTACCCTTCGTGGCACCCCACAAGGTGATATACTCATCAACCAGATCATCATCATCACTCAGGGATATACCCTTCGTGGCACCCCGCAAGGTGATATATTCATCAATATCATAACATAATCATCACATGATATAACAAGGTGATATATTTATCAATATCATAACATAATCATCACATGATATACCATTCATAGCCTAAAAAGGTCTCAATCCACAATCAATCATTTTAGGCACCAAATTCAAATCCTCATCACAATCCCATAATATTACCTCCATTCAAGTAAACATGCTACATTACATCATCATATACATTATCAATATACATGTTCTCATACATTTAGAAAATATACCCCCTCTCCTACCTCAAGAGAAGTAGACCTCTGGGGTTGATGTTCCCGCTTCGCAAACGTTATCAAGTCCTACACCAATCGTTATAGGATCATATCAATTAATCATCCAAAAACCATTTCAATATACACATACATAACTATGCACACATGATTCTTATCATGTGGAGACTATTTACCAATTTCATTCATTTGCCTAATTAGGCTTTGGGAATTCCTTCCCTTAAATCACAATCCATTATTACCAAGAGTTACAACCTAATTATTAGGTTATTCCATCTATTAAATCTCCACCAACGCCTTGGCGAGTTTCCCACCTATTATGACTTCAAGTCAACATCATCATCATTTAATGTCTCTACCCCATCATTTATAACACTCTTCCCATCAACAAATGCTAACTTCTTCAATAATTGCTATACTCTTCAATATTATACCTTTCCTCCTAAAATTCAAATTTAGGTTTTTCACCAAACCCACCAACTTTCATAAATACTCATATACCTCTTTCTTTTCCTACCATAATTACAACTACCTCATTAATTATTCATAAGCTTGTATTTATGTCAACCCATCTTAGGGTTTCCACTTTTGAAACTTTCCTCAACAACTCTCATACATTTAATGTGTTCTAAACATTAAAGCTATCATTATATCACTATATACATGGAAAGAATGGTAATCATCTTACCTTAAGAGGAGAAAAGTGAGTTTGCAAAGGAGGAGGAAGACCATACGAATTTAAGGAAGAAGAAAGGAGAAAATACTCTTAGCTCTAAGCTTCCTTGAGTCTCTTGAAGAATAATAATGGAGAAGGAAGATGTATCTCTCTTTTTAGTTTAGTGTTCAAGAGGAAATGAAGAGGAATAATGAAGAAGAAGAAGATAAGAAGAAGAGTATTGGCATGGAGAAGAAGAGTGCAACCGAAAATGAGAGTGGAAAATATGAGTTTAGTATTTAAGTTTTTAAGCTTTCATTAACTCTTTCGTTTTTAAACGAATAGGTTCGCCGTTCGGGCTCAATACGTATTCTAAGAATTATTCCGAATATAAATTCAGAATCCCAATAACCTTATCTACAGCCCTGACCAACGGTATCTCAATCGGAGATACTTGGTCCGACACCTATATTTTATCTGGGTCAGTTTTCGACTTATCCGGTCTCCATAATTCACTAGAAATTCCTAAGAGTCTTGTTTAAATCTTTTCTAGCATGTAATTACTCAACATTTATTTTCCTAATTTAATTTCCTACTTAAAAATTCGGGGTGTTACATGGTGTACCCATTCTCCTCCTCCATTTTTGTTTTCTCCGAGCTTGAAAGAGGTGACATTGATTTGAAGCTCTCCCTCCTTTTCCTTCCATTTCCGTCACCATCTATCTCCCTCTTAACTCTTATTTTCATTTTGGATCAAGGTAAGCACTTTATCATTTCTCTTGTGCTTGGAACCTAGGGGATAGATTGTTGTGGCTTGGAGATGTATTAAATGCTTGTCGATGGGGAAAGAAAACATTAAATACACAAACCCTAAGGTAGGGTGAAATAAACCTGGGTGTTTATGAGTAATAAATGAAATATATGAAGATAAGGTTGAAAGATTATGAGTATAGAAGTGCATTTATGATGTGGTTGGGTTTTTACAAAACCCTAAATTATTAAATTAGGGGAAATATGTAATGTAGATAGGGTTAGCATTTATTGATGAGGGAAATATTATAAATGATGAGGTATTGACATTAAATGATGATTAGAGATGGTGGTTGGAGAACATAAATAAAAACTCACTTGGAATGGGATTAATGTAAGGTTGGTGAATAGGGTAACCTAACTAATTAGGTTGTTGCTTTGATAATAATGAATGGAGATTTAAGGGAAGGAATTCCTGAAGCCTAAATGGGTAAATAAATAAAAATCAATGAATAGCTTCCACATGAAAAGAATCATGTGTACATAGATATGTATATGTATGTTGAGATGGTTTTGGGATGAGTAATTGATGTGGTCCTATAATGATTGGTGTAGGACTTGATAACATGGGCGAAGCGGGAACATCAACCCAGGAAGTCTACTTCTCTTGAGGTAGAAGAGGGGTGTATTTTCTAAATGTATAAGAACATGTATGATGATAAGGTATATGGTAATGTAATGTGACATGTTTACTTGAATGAATGTGGTATCATATGGTTATGATGTGAAATTGAGTTTGGTGCTTAAAATGATTGAGTGTGGAATGAAGCCTTAATGAGGCCATGAGTGGTATAATATGTGATGAAATGTTATGGAATCCATGTGTGGCTTGAGTGAATGTTTGAACTCTGTGTTTATATGGATTCTTGAAATTTTATAATTGGAATATATATATATATAAATAAATATGTTGACTATGGGAAATTAATAGTGTTATTGAGTATGAGTGTACCCTAGATGAGAGGGTGAGATAGCCCATATGAGATTGAGGCATGCATGAGCATTGCATACATAGCATGGCATGCATATTGTAACATCCTGATTTTAGGGGGAAAAATTTTTGCGAATTAATTGGGGAATAACCTGGATCCCTAATATAACACTCCCATATATGAAGATATGAGAGCTGGTCCCATGGCCAAGAAGAAAGAGAAAGGAAGGCAAGGGAATAAAAAAACATTCACACGGAAGCACCGATAGCGCCTGAGCGAACCACCACACAGCGTACACTCGCTCAAGCGAAATGCGAATCCGCCTGGGCGAGACGCCCAACTCGCTCGGGCGAGCACCCAATCGCTTGGACGATACCACGACAACGCCTTCCAGTGACCCACATTCGCTGGAGCGAGTCCTCCATTCGCTGAAGCGGGGAGTCTCACTCGGCTAAACCCTCACTCGGCATCGAAACATCCATACTCTTAGTAAACGACTAAGTTCACTCGGATTCACTCCTAAGGCAACTCGGTATGAAGGGTTCCAACACTCGAAAACGACTCCCACGCCTACCTTCTATAACCTAGTCTCTTATATTTATCTACCGAGGTATATACTAGATTCGCCCGATAAGTGAGGGACTTTCCACTCGGATTCTATAGACTCTCACTCAGAATATTTCCCGCTCGGAGCTTATACACGTTTTCACTCGGAATCGGTTAAGCCTATGCGCTCGGGAATCTTTCCACTAAATTACTCACCAGAATGTCATTGGAGGAAACTTCCCTAAGAACTCGTCTAAGTGTTTCTCTCTCGGGAAACTCATGTGAATGAATCTCACTCGAAATTTCATACTTACATATACTCGGAAATCCTCTGACCTATATTCATTAGGGGAGTAGCAGCTAACTCACTCGGCACACTACAATTTAATCGCTCGGATCATACTTATCCTACGCTTAGAATACATTCCATTCCAAACCACTCCATTAACTCCTCCTTCAGATGGGAGATCACCTAGGATCTTTTTACTCGGGAGTACAAGCTCTTCCTCACTCGGCTTACATACAATCTTTCACTCGGAACCACTCAGCTTCATAACTACCTATAAACACACTAACCTCCTACGCTCGTAAGGCATACTCGTGCATCCATACTTACCGCTCGGACATCACTTACAGTATAGAAGAACACACAACATATATATATATATATATATATATAAATGAAAGTATTCAAATAATTACAAGAGTTTCATCATGACCTCTGTCACCCGAAGGTGTTCAAGTTCTAACGTAGGGACTAAAACCAAAACATAAGCCGGCCAAGGCTTAACAGGACCTTACACACAGTATATACATATACACATATATTCAAAAGCACTCGACTGTTTTGTTCTGCACTCAGCTCCTCCTTCATCCTTCATTCCGAGAGATGTTCACTAAAAATGTAGCCACTGTAGGGGTGAGCTTTCACAGGTAAAATGACAATCAAGGGTTCGGTATCAGTGTCAGTACGCACACTCACTTTCATTCAATCGTTTTCAAGTTAACTAAGGTTAGGCAAGCAGAATAATATCTATGGCATACATACAACACACACAAGTATCCACACACTCAGAAATCATTCATAACACTCAACACATGCTATGCGTACTGTTCTAATCAGCCTTATTTCTACATGCATGCCTGCGGATCCAACTCGAGTGATGACTTTCAGTTACAGTTTCCCTCCTACTGGCCCCTCGTCCCTCAAGTCTTCCCTGTGGTACCGGCCTCCCATGGGCGTCTCGAGACTCCTCTCTAGCTCCTACGGCTACCACGAGCTCTCTCGGGATCTAGCCAAGGTCTGTAGCTGGAAGTCATTCCTTCGGGCTCATGACCTTCCACGGGTCACCCCACTCTTACATATGCAGCTAATGCATTTACCAGCAAGCACCATCACACAACCGATACCTCCTTCGTGACCATAAGTAGAACAGACTCAACACAACCTTTATATTTGTTTTATCAATTACCCCAATATGTACAACAATCGGGCAATCAAAGTAATAGCATTTGACAAATCAACTAACGAGTACATATTCATATTTTCATAGTGTTAACAAAGATGGAACCATGCATTTCATTCGTCATTATCAAAGGCTAACAGTCCACATTACCACCCTCTTGATTGCATGCAACTACTATATAACCACTGTAAAACACACAGAATCCAGAACCATCAATCATGCATAAGATCCAATCGTCATAAACAAATGCACACACTCAAAGCAGTACATTCATCCGGTACCGTTCGTGGACCATGCATTTGACATGCAAGCGCCCCCTACCTACGGAAGGAACTTCAAGAAGCTTTTCTGCTCTCGACGTTGGATCCAGCGCCCTTCTTCCGATCCATTCAGCCTTCCTTCGCCCTGTCGCACTCTGCACTCGGTTCAGGAATGGAGCGTTGTTCTTCCTCTGCCTCAACAATCGTCCTTCACCAGTTGGAGGGCTCTGACCTTCTTCCCGCACTGTCGTCATGAAGAATAAAAACAGGGGAAAGGAAAGAAGATGGAGACGAAGAAGAAAAGAGAGAATGAAGTAGTGGGAGAAGTTTTTGCACACACGGTAATACAGGGTATGCACATATATACGCATGCGAAGAGAACGAGTGGGATGGGAGAGCGTGAGTCACAGTCCACTCACACCTTCTGCCAATGATAAACAGCCACATCCCACCAACTAAGTCCAATTAGCTTGTCATTAACTCTCAAGCTATATTGATTATGATTAACAATTAATTCTTTACTTTGCATTCAAATTCTTACCATTTAATTTTCATTCGGTATCTAACTTCGGAATTGGGATGTTACAGTTCTCCCCCACTCAAAAAGAATTTCGTCCTCAAAATTCAGTCGGTAACTCACCTTAGTAAACAACTCGGGGTACTGCTACCTCATGGTGTCTTCGCATTCCCAGGTACGAGAGGTAGTCTTGCCTTGTTGCCACTCCACCTTGACCAACTGTACGTTTTTGCTCCTCAACCGCTTCACCGATCCGTCCACGATTCTGATCGGTGTAGTCACAGTGGTCAGGTCTTCCTTGACTTCCACTTCATCATCAGGCATTGTGTGGCTGGGGTCATGTAGATACTTCCTTAGTTGAGACACATGAAACACGTCATGCAATCGAGATAAGTAAGTCGGTAGTGCTATACGATATGCCACGGAGCCGACTCGTTCCAACACCTCATAAGGTCCAATGTATCATGGGCTCAACTTTCTGCTTTTCAAGGCTCGCCCGACCCCTTTACTCGGTGAAGTCCTTAAAAATACTTTATCTCCGACTGAAAACTCTAATGGTTTGGTTCGCTCGTCGTAGTAGCTCTTTTGCCTGTCTTGAGACACCTTCATCTTCTCTCTTATCACTCGGATCTGTTCCAAAGTTTGCTTAACAATCTCTGGTCCCAATAGCAGACTCTCACCCGTTTCCGACCAGCAAAGCGGGGTTCGGCACCTTCGACCATACAACGCTTCGTAGGGTGCCATACCAATGCTGCTGTAATGGCTGTTATTGTACGTAAACTCAATCAAGGGAGGGTACTGCTCCCATTCTCCATCGTGCTCCAACACACACGCTCTCAACAAGTCCTCCAGGCTTTGAATCGTTCGCTCGGATTGTCCATCTGATTGGGGGTGGTAGGCAGAGCTAAGCCAAAGTTTAGTGCCCATTTCTTGATGCAGGCTGGTCCAAAACTGGGACGTGAACCTAGGATCCCTATCTGATACGATGGAAGTCGGTATACCATGCAGTCGGACGATCTCTTGAATGTAGATCCGTGCTAACCTATGCATCGGGTACTTCATGTTCACAGGTAGGAAATGTGCACTCTTCGTCAGTCGGTCAATAATGACCCAAATTGCATCATGGCTCGCTCGGTTTTTGGGCAATCCCATGACAAAGTCCATAGCAATTGAGTCGCATTTCCACACGGGAATCTCCAGGGGCTGTAATGCACCATACGGCTTCTGGTGCTCGACCTTCGTCTTTTGACAGGTGATACACCGAGCCACGTATTCTGCCACATCCTTCTTTAGTCCGGGCCACCAGAACTGTGTCCTCAGGTCATGGTACATCTTCGTGGCTCCCGGGTGGATACTTAACAAGCTCTTGTGAGCCTCATCGACACCATTCTCCTCAATTCTCCTCCACCCGGCACGTATATTCTGTTTCTTACTCGAAAGATTCTATCCGTTCCCTCGGTCAAGGACAAATCCTTACCTTTGGTCTGAGTCTCCTTCATCTCAGCCAAGTAGGAATCGGGCTGCTGCTGCTCATACACGGATTTCAAGAAGTCATTGGTAATTCTCAGCATGCCGATCGTCATTTTCCGAGAGGAGGGGATGACAACATGTAAGTTCATGTCTCGGAACCGCTCCAATAGTTCTACCTCCTTCACCATCATCACTGCCATATGAAGGGATTTCCAACTCAATGTGTCGGCAATAATGTTTGCCTTGCCCGGGTGGTACTTTAGCTCGAAATCATAATCCTTTAGAAATTCCATCCATCTCCTTTGCCTCATATTCAGCTCCTTCTGGTCGAACAAGTATTTGAGGCTCTTGTGGTCACTGTATACTTCAAATCTGGACCTGAACAAGTAATGCCTCTAGATTTTTAACGCGAACACCACAGCTGCCAACTCCAAGTCGTGGGTCGGATAGTGCTGCTCATGAGGTCTCAATTGCCGAGAGGCATACGCTATCACTCGGTCCTTCTGCATTAGCACGTACCCTAATCCGAGTCCTGATGCATCACAATAAACCATGAAGCTCTCTTGCAAGTCAGGTAATGCCAGCACTGGTACAGCCGTCAACTTGTTCTTCATCTCTCGGAAACTGCCCTCACACTCGGGACTCCACACGAAGGGAATGTTTTTCCGAGTCAATTTAGTCAGTGGCAAAGCCAACTTAGAAAAACCCTCAATGAATCTCCTATAATAGCTTGCCAGGCCCATAAAGCTCCTTATCTCTAAGACCGACTTGGGTTTCTCCCATGTCATTATAGCTGTCACCTTCGAAGGGTCCACCGAGACACCTTGCTCGGAAATCACATGTCCAAGGAAGTGGATCTTATCTATCCAGAATTCACACTTTGAAAGCTTCACAAATAACTGCTTCTCCTTTAACACTTGGAGTACCGCTCAGAGGTGTTCTTCATGCTCCTTGAAAGTCTTAGAATAGACTAGGATGTCATCAATGAAAACAACCACGAATCGGTCTAAATAGGGGTGGAATATGCTGTTCATGTAATTCATGAAGACAGCAGGGGCGTTTGTCACACCGAACGGCATCACTACATACTCGTAGTGGCCATACCGAGTCCTAAAAGCAGTCTTTGGGATATCCGAGTCCTTCACTCGGATTTAGTGGTATCCCGATCGCAGGTCGATCTTTGAGAAGACTGAGGCTCCACGCAGTTGGTCAATTAAGTCATCAATTCTGGGCAATGGGTAACGATTCTTAATTATGAGTTTGTTCAGCTGTCGGTAATCTATACAAAGTCTCATGCTGCCATCCTTCTTCTTAACAAGCAGCACAGGTACGCCCCATGGTGGTACACTTGGCCTAATGAATTATTTTCCGAGTAACTCATCTACTTGCTTCTTCAACTCGGTTAATTCAGTTGGGGACATTCTATAAGGTGCACTGGAGACTGGCTCGGCCCCAGGGATCAAGTCTATAGAGAATTCGACTTCTCTATTGGGAGGGACACTCGGTACGTCTTCAGGGAACACTTCTGGAAATTCACAGACAATCGGGATTTTGTTCACTCGGGTTTTACTCTCGCCCTCGGTTAGACAAAGCATCATGAACAGTTGAGTTATACCTTGTGCTGTGCAGTCCTCATGGTGCTGTCTCGGGAAGATTATCCTTCGGTTTCTACAATCCACTAACACCTCGTTGGCTGAAAGCCAATCTATTCTGAGCATGATATCAAGATCCTTCAAGGGTATGCACACTAAGTCGAAAGTGAAACTCCGATCACACAACTCGAACGTCACTTATTTGCACATTGATGAGGTCAGTACCTTAGGACCAGTCGGATTGGCTACTTCCAAAATCCGATCCATTTCCACGGTCGGTAATTTCAAACGTTTTATACAATCATTAGCTATGAAGGAGTGGGTAGCTCCAGAATCAAAAACTACACTAAGTGTGTATCTACCGAGTGAGCACTTACATTGCACTAAGTTATTTGCTTGTGCGACATCCTCTGCGTTGATGGCGTAGACTCTTCCAGCAGCTGGTTGATCAGTGTTTCTCCTCCGGTTATTTGGGGCAACCATCATATTCCCTCTAGCTCTGCTGCTTCCGCCCCGTGAGCTTTGTCCATCATTCCTATTGCTCTTTACCTGAAACCCTCCTTGACGCACACTAGCATTTGTTTGACGGAGTTGGGGGCAGTTAGGGTGAATGTGCCCCTTATCCCCACAGTGAAAACACTTAACATCGGCACCATTGTAACTCTGAGCAAAGTGGTCGCCACCACATTTAAAACACTTGCCATACCTGGGTCGTCCACTCATCTGTCTCCCTCGGTCACCGTGATCTTGATATCTAGTGAAGGGTTCATTTCTTCCTACGTTTCCTGGCCTCTTGAAACGTAACTGTTGAGGCCTCAAATACTGGTTGGCTCTGCTGCTCTGGTCCGAGTGGGCCTTGTCATCTTCTTCAAATATTCTGCATTTGTTCACTAATGCAAGAAAACTCCTGATCTCTTGATATCTGCAGGCCCTCTTAATATCCGATCTCAACCCATTTTCAAATTTAAGGCACTTGGAGCTCTCCGTCCCTGGTTGTTGAAAAGATGGGTAGAATAGGCACAATTCTTCGAACTTAGTCGCATACTCTTCCATAGTCATGGAGCCCTGCTTCAACTCCATAAACTCCAACTCCTTCCGACTCCTCACTGTGTCGGGGAAGTACTTCTCTAAGAAGCATGTCTTAAAATCGTTCCATGTCAGCTGAGCATCATCATCAGGGAATCGGTTTCTGGCTATCTTCCACCAGTTCTCCGCTTCATCTCACAGCATATACACTGCACATTCCACCTTTTGGGCCTTGGTACAACGAAAACCCCCAAAAATCCTTTCCAGTTCCTGAGTCCATTTAAAAGCTGCCTCCGGGTTACGTCCTCCTTGGAATTCACTCGGTTTCCTATTCAGGAAGCGGTCCAGCACGTGGCCATCCTCAGCTCGAGTCTGGCCCTGCCTCTCAAACACGTCCGCAAAGCGTTGGAATGCTGTGCCTATAGCCTCCATGCTTTGGCGATGCGTCATCCCTTATCCTGAAATTAACATTCAAGGATAAGTATACCGAGCCACTCATTACCATTCAGATTTCAGCCTAATGTTCAATGACTTAGCACATCATGCTATCTCTATATATTATACAACCAATCGGACTAGGGGAAACAACCTCCTATCCACAAGTCAATATCAATCAGGTTCAATAATATCACAACAATAATGACCATTCAGTCAGAAAGCACCCAACCGCTTACACTCGGTAAGCATACCTTGGCCTTGGACTTTTCAGTCCGCTCTGATACCAAAATGTAACATCCTGATTTTAGGGGGAAAAATTTTTGCGAATTAATTGGGGAATAACCTGGATCCCTAATATAACACTCCCATATATGAAGATATGAGAGCTAGTCCCATGGCCAAGAAGAAAGAGAAAGGAAGGCAAGGGAATAAAAAACATTCACACGGAAGCACCGACAGCGCCTGAGCGAACCACCACACAGCGTACACTCGCTCAAGCGAAACACGAATCCGGCTGGGCGAGACGCCCAACTCGCTCGGGCGAGCACCCAATCGCTTGGACGATACCACGACAACGCCTTCCAGTGACCCACATTCACTGGAGCGAGTCCTCCATTCGCTGAAGCGGGGAGTCTCACTCGGCTAAACCCTCACTCGGCATCGAAACATCCATACTCTTGGTAAACGACTAAGTCCACTCGGATTCACTCCTAAGGCAACTCGGTATGAAGGGTTCCAACACTCGGAAACGACTCCCACGCCTACCTTCTATAACCTAGTCTCTTATATTTATCTACCGAGGTATATACTAGATTTGCCCGATAAGTAAGGGACTTTCCACTCAGATTCTATAGACTCTCACTCGGAATATTTCCCGCTCGGAGCTTATACACGTTTTCACTCGGAATCGGTTAAGCCTATGCCCTCAGGAATCTTTCTACTAAATTACTCACCAGAATATCATTGGAGGAAACTTCCCTAAGAACTCGTCTAAGTGTTTCTCTCTCGGGAAACTCATGTGAATGAATCTCACTCGAAATTTCATACTTACATATACTCGGAAATCCTCAGACCTATATTCATTCGGGGAGTAGCAGCTAACTCACTCGGCCCACTACAATTTAATCGCTCGGATCATACTTATCCTACGCTTAGAATACATTCCATTCCAAACCACTCCATTAACTCCTCCTTCAGACGGGAGATCACCTAGGATCTTTTTACTCGGGAGTACAAGCTCTTCCTCACTCAGCTTACATACAATCTTTCACTCGGAACCACTCAGCTTCATAACTACCCATAAACACACTAACCTCCTACGCTCGTAAGGCATACTCGTGCATCCATACTTACCGCTCGGACATCACTTACAGTATAGAAGAACACACAACATATATATATATATATATAAAAGAAAGTATTCAAATAATTACAAGAGTTTCATCATGACCTCTGTCACCCGAAGGTGTTCAAGTTCTAACGTAGGGACTAAAATCAAAACATGAGTCGGCCAAGGCTTAACAGGACCTTACACACAGTATATACATATACACATATATTCAAAAGCACTCGACTGTTTTTTTCTGCACTCAGCTCCTCCTTCATCCTTCATTCTGAGAGATGTTCACTGAAAATGTAGCCACTATAGGGGTGAGCTTTCACAGGTAAAATGACAATCAAGGGTTCGGTATCAGTGTCAGTACGCACACTCACTTTCATTCAATCGTTTTCAAGTTAACTAAGGTTAGGCAAGCAGAATAATATCTATGGCATACATACAACACACACAAGTATCCACACACTCAGAAATCATTCATAACACTCAACACATGGTATGCGTACTGTTCTAATCAACCTCATTTCTACATGCATGCTTGCGGATCCGACTCGAGTGATGACTTTCAGTTACAGTTTCCCTCCTACTGGCCCCTCGTCCCTCAACTCTTCCCGTGTGGTACCGGCCTCCCATGGGCGTCTCGAGACTCCTCTCTAGCTCCTACGGCTACCACGAGCTCTCTCGGGATCTAGCCAAGGTCTGTAGCTGGAAGTCATTCCCTCGGGCTCATGACCTTCCACGGGTCACCCCACTCTTACATATGCAGCTAATGCATTTACCAGTAAGCACCATTACACAACCGATACCTCCTTCGTGACCATAAGTAGAACAGACTCAACACAACCTTTATATTTGTTTTATCAGTTACCCCAATATGTACAACAATCGGGTAATCAAAGTAATAGCATTTGACAAATCAACTAACGAGTACACATTCATATTTTCATAGTGTTAACAAAGATGGAACCATGCATTTCATTCATCATTATCAAAGGCTAACAGTCCACATTACCACCCTCTTGATTGCATGCAACTACTATATAACCACTGTAAAACACACAGAATCCAGAACCATCAATCATGCATAAGATCCAGTCGTCATAAACACATGCACACACTCAAAGCAGTGCATTCATCCGGTACCATTCGTGGACCATGCATTTGACATGCATTTGATATTCTGCTCTCGACGTTGGATCCGGCGCCCTTCTTCTGATCCGTTCAGCCATCCTTCACCCCGTCGCACTCTGCACTCGGTTCGGGAATGGAGCGTTGTTCTTCCTCTGCCTCAACGATCGTCCTTCACAAGTTGGAGGGCTCTGACCTTCTTCCCGCACTGTCGTCGTGAAGAACAAAACAGGGGAAAGGAAAGAAGATGGAGACGAAGAAGAAAAGAGAGAATGAAGTAGTGGGAGAAGTTTTTGCACACACGGTGATACAGGGTATGCACATATATACGCATGCGAAGAGAAGGAGTGGGATGAGAGAGCGTGAGTCGTAGTCCACTCACACCTTCCGCCAATCACAAACAGCCACATCCCACCAACTAAGTCCAATTAGCTTGTCATTAACTCTCAAGCTATATTGATTATGATTAACAATTAATTCTTTACTTTGCATTCAAATTCTTACCATTTAATTTTCATTCGGTATCTAACTTCGGAATTGGGATGTTACACATATCATGATAATGATTGATAAGTGGTTGCAATCACTTGATGTTGAAATATAAAGGGCTTGCGAGTTCTTGTGATTATTGGACCGGTGGTTGCGATCACCTAGTATTTGAAATGAAAGGCCCTGCGGGACCATTGGGATTGAATGCCCATGGTTGCGATCATGAGGTGGGAGTACCCCTTACGAGGCGGGAAACCATTATGAATTATTGAACGTGGTTGCGATCAAGAGAAATCACCTTGTGAGGCTGCTAGAGGGAGTACCCCTTGCGAGGTGAGAAACCCATGAATATGAATGAATGATTATGGTGGTTGCGATCACCCGTTGGTATGAAATCGGATCCGTGCATATACATTCTAAACACTAGCATGTGTATTAGCCACAGGAGCATGGCATAGAGTGACACCCTGTTGAGGGGATTGTGTGAAGAGTAGATGGAATTTCCTTTTTATATCAATTGTAAAAGGGTTAATAGTTGATGTGTTCTTATAAATTTAAATGGATTTATGTGTTCAGTGAGTTTGATGAATGTTTGTTTTGGTGTTCATCAAATTTGCCTTAAGGAGGAATGTTTATATTGCATTCATGTATATATTATCACAATTGTAAATTTTCATCATTGAGAAAGTATACTCACTCTCCATGTGGTATATCTTTTTAGCTCCTGTGTTGTAGGGCTTGCCTATGGAGCTCTTGTATGGAGAAGTGGTGTGAAGAAAGCCCATTTTGGTAAAGAATGCCTTGGCCGGCAACATTCTGATTTTATGGTTTGTGTAGAATATTTGTAATGTATATAGTATTCTGTATATTTTGTATAGCCATGAATTGGTATGGATGATGTATAATGATTTTGTAGGTCATGTGTGAAAATTAGAACCTACATATAAGACTAATTTTCGGTTATGACCTTGGTGATGTAAGATGCTAATGTGTGAGTGCTTGAATTTTGCTCACTTTGATAAACAAATGATGAGAATTGTGAATGATGACTTTATGTGTTGTATAATGATATTTCATGATTGTCATGCATAAGTAAGGAACTAGTAGGGTCAAAATGAGTTTTGAGTTTTGGGTAGTGTGTGGTGGTTCCAATAGCTTAAATACATGATTTATGACCTATAGAAACTGGAATGGGTCAATTCCATTGAGAATAGACCCCTAAGTTACTCAAAAAGGCTCAGGAATGGACTAAACGCATTTATTTGCATAAGTTTCTCATTTTTGAGAACTTTTGAGTGAGGCCAGTGGTCACACGTCACAATTGGTGTATTTTAGTTGGTGTCAAAATTTGGTAGTGTTCGGAGTTGATATGAAAAAGTTAGGGGGGTTGGAAGTCCAAAAATAATGCTTTTTCTGCATAAAAACAACAACTGTGTTGTCTCGAATCGATTCGAGGATCTCTGAATCGATTCAAGAGTTGCTGTCTTCACTTTTTTGGTTCCAGGAAGGCCTGAATCGATTCATACGATCTTGAATCGATTCAAGGACCCCTGTTTGCATAATTTTGAGTTCCAGAAGCGTCTAAATCGATTCATACGAGCTTGAATCGATTCAAGGGGTCTTGTTTTCACTGTTTTGCACTCCAGAATCATTTGAATCGATTCATAGGGTGTTTGAATCGATTCATGGCCCTGTTTTCTCACCTTTTCCTCTGTCTTAGGGTATCATTGGTATTGTTTGACTATAATATGATTGTATGATGACCTAGACACATAATTAATACATTTTAACAATTCAATGGACTATCCTTCGACGTTCTACCACTCCCCTTCATTTCCTTAATGTAATTGTACACTTCCGCTATTCCTTGTTGATGATCATGAGATTAATCATCCAAGGTTCACTCTTTGACTTAATTGTTCACCTTCTCATATCTTCATATATGAGATAGGTTATTAAAATGGGTCCGGGGATTACTTGCCAAAGATTTCATCTCCCGATCTCTTCCATCCTTTAATTGTTTTAAATCGTGAAAAATTTATCCTCTATTTTAATTATCCATATTTTATTTATTAATTTACCCCTGTATTTTTGGGGCATCACACCTTAGGGTTAGGGTTTCATCAAAAATCCAACAACCATCATTAATATTTCCCATCTTCCATTATTTTCATCATCATTTTTGTGTTCCCAATTAATGCCTTTATTACAGCTTGCATTTAACACACCCTACCTTAGGGTTAGGATATTAATGTCTCTCACCAACAACCCACATGCATTTAATACGCTTCCAACCACTAATAACCTATAACCTAGGGTTTTAAACCATGAAATTAGTAAGGAACTTACCTCATGCCAATGAAAGAGGGTGAACTACAAGAGAGTGAGAGAGCACAAAAATGAGAGATGAGATAAGAGCTTCCAATCACAAGCTTCTCCTTCTTGCTTGGTGAAGTAAAAAAAGAAAATGGGAGGAAAAATGGACATACACCACTTGCTAGGTTTTTTAGAAGAAGAAAAGGATGAAGGGAATGAGAAAAGAGAAGTAGTGGTCTCCTTTTAGGAAATGAGAGTGTCGTTAGATTAAGAGAAGAAAGGGGAATTTTAGTGTTTTATTTGACCCTCATTTAATAATTTCTCTGCTTTATAACAAATAGGATTACCGTTCAGGCTCGATATACATCCAAAAATTATTCCGAAGACATATTTGGATTCACATTAATATCCTTAATAGCCCTGACCAGTAGTACCTCAATCGAAGATACTTGGTCTGATACTCATATTTTAATAAGGTATTTATTTGAGTTATTTAAGTTACAATAAATTATGAATAATCATAATAAATCCTAATTTAATTATTTCTAGGTCTTTGGGACATTAATCAACTCATATCTAATTATTCACTATTTATCTCTCTCAATAACGAATTTATATAAATTTTGGGATGTTACATGTTTCCCACAGAAACTAAAGACTGACAACACACTAGACTTTTACACAAATATAGATTTGAAAGATAGATAGTGTTTGGTGTTTTAGAGAACTTAGTGTATGAGAAGATACAAGTAATGAGTAGATACATTAAGTAAGAAAGTAAAAGACCAAGACTGCTAGATGTAGAATAACAAATAAGGTCTTTGCTTAAAACTAAGAATGGAGAGAGCTTAGTAAATTGATTGCAAGATATTTTTTTAATGATTCAAGTTCTCTGTTCTTCAATTTGAATTTCTTCATATTTATAGATCACTCAAAATGATCATTTGGTAATATGATCAGGGTACGTAGCCGTTCTAGATCCGTTGGAGAAGCTTTAGCTTGTTGTATGTATAAGACCTTGAGAATGTGATGAGAGGCCCAAGGGTTTGATGTGAGCGTATCATCAAGGCTTACACAAATATGAAGTTCCTTGCATTTTTCAAAGCAAAAGTCCTTTTGTTGGGTTTTTTCTTTCAGTCAGAGCATGCAAAGTATATAAAGTTGAGCTTCTCCAAAGTATTCTGATACAAGAGCTAATTGTTATTAGCTTTTCTGATTTGTGCATAGTAGCTACATAGGTTTCTTCACAAAAGAGTTTTGTTGCTTCATTATTTTGTCATTTTTCCTCTCTTGATGATAAGTGCAATTTTTCTTGATAGGCACGCAACGCAGAGCATCATCAAATGGGATTTTGAACGTCAATTGATGCAAACTTGAAGTGAAGTTCTTGTAGCTTCAAAGTCTGAGGTCTGATTGGTACTCCAAAGGTCCGAGCGTACTTAAATCAAATTCTTTTTGAGCAAAGCTTGGGATCAGACCTTTCTTGAAAATTTCTTGTATGTCATAAGTTAAACTTTTGTTTTGATGGGGTCCCCTTTTATTTGTAACATGTGTGCTTAATATTTATATCTTGAAACACTTAATTTAACAGGTTAGATAACACAAGGGTAGACTTCATTTTACTTTGAATGCCTTGATGTATGTTATAAACAAATCTTCGAGTCTAGTTAATTACTAATTTTCTTTCATAAATCAGACTTGGTTTCAACAATCTCCCCTTATTTGTTGATAGTAAACATCAAGTCTTTTATTTAAATGGAGTCTATGATAAGCAGAGCATATTATAGATTAAGGTATTAGATTTTATCAGAGAAAAAATTATGTTGAAATAATTTTCAATTTTTAGTTAAAGCATCAAATATTATAAGCATATCAGAAAGAGAGAGTATCAGAGCACTTAGGCTTTCATATAACATTAGAACTGAACTAGTTTGAACCAAGGTCAAGGATCTGGTAAGGGACCAACCTCAAATGTTCTTCTTTTTGAGTGATTTGTACAACAGTCTAATGGAGATTCGGTATTATAGCCTCTAGTCCAGTGGGGAGATAGAGGACTTGGAGTCCTTGAGATCTTTCAGACCAAGCTTTCAGTTAATGGGGTGAAAGATGGTTCTACCTATAAAGGCACTCCAATGCTCAAGTCAGTTAGCTACTAAAGAAGCACTTCTCGAGCGTAAGTTAAAGAATCAAGAAAATGTACCATTGTTGGGAATTCCTTGCTATTTATATGCATGCAAGGAACATAAAAGTCCCTTTAGGTTAGGGGACAATCCGTACACTGTGTCAATACAATCCTGCAAGAATCTAATACACGACGCGAGTGCCTCCACGTCTCCACGAACGTTGTTCCTTACAACTATACCTTGTACTATTTGTTGGGTGGTGCAAGTTACTTTTCGGTATGCCTTGGTGATGACTTGGACTACCTGGTATGGGGTATGGCCCGTGTGGGTATCAAGTCTAAAGGTTCACCTACGATACCGGTAGCCAAGTGAAAATGAGTGTAATTACCCTCTTATCCATGCGCTGATATTTAGACTGGATCAAGAACATATTAAAACATTAAGATTTCATATAACATCAGAATACTTATTCAAAAGAACTTAAGTTTTAATCAGGAATTAGATCATTGATGCTTATAATCAGATTGGATTATGATTTGTTAGAGTAAATCAGACTGAAGCCTTAATGAAATGTAAATCAAACTTTTGATACTAGAGCATATTTATCTAAAAATATATCAAAGTATACTCAGCATATCATAGCATGGTTCAGAGTAAACTATCAGAGTAAAAACAGATTTGTATTAATTCCCAAAAGTTTAGAGATCATTACAAAAGACATTACAATATATTACTCATACTTGACTACTAATGAAACTCCCCTTAAGACTAAACCTATAAAAGAATGTACTTCACTCCCCTTTTGATATCAATAAAAAAGGAGGGACGTCACAGACAGGGCAATGTCGGACCACAGGCTAACCTACTGATGATGAGGGAAAAGATAATAGTGGAAACAAAGAGTAGGTAATGGGTTTTAATGATAAAGATCTCTGAGGAATAAATAAAAATAATACATAGTCAATAAAGAAAGATGGGCTGGTTGGTAGAGTAGACACTGTGCTTGAAAATTGTACCATGACTCCCACAAAAGATCTAAGAATGGAAAAGTTCTTCATTCCTAGGAGGGGTGTGAGAGTAAGATCCTTGTTGTTCTAGCTGCCATAGATAATGGTTCCAAAGAGCATTGACATGATCTTCAATAGGGTGAGGTGCAAAAAGAATGCTCTTTAAGAAATCTGCAAAAGCTCCCAAGGTTTAGGATCATCCCAGGTAGCCTTGCAATAATCTCCCTTTGAAGGAAGGGGCTTCTTCAATCTGCCTTTCTCTATGATCATAGCTTTAGGATTCAAGCGGTTTGGTGCAAGCATTAGCTTTTTCCCAAAGGAGACAACACAATAAAGCTTGGTGAATTACTTGCCTTGGTGCATGTCAAATAGAACCCTTGATTGTTCAGATTTGAGTGCATGAAACATAGCAAAATCTGATGCTGAGGTGAATTGGGTGTTAGACATGATTTATTAAAAAGGTATGGCTAAGGGAAAGCGAGGAGTAGTAGGAAGAATTTGAATTTTTCTAGGATCAAAGCCAGGTGATTTAACAATGGAGAGGTTGCTGGGGTGATGGTATCCTAGGTCATCTTTGTCTAGGGTTGGTTTAGTAATTTTAAAAAATAGGAGGTCAGGGATGACTAAGATGAGTGGGTAGATATTGGCACATTGGTTGGGACGAGGTCTAAAGGGAAAGATATGTAGGTATCTAGGAGGTGGTGGTGTTTGAGTTGTGGTAGCAAGGATGAGATCTTGTAAAGTAGGCTGGGGTGAGGCCTGGTTAGGTTAGGGGGTCTGATCAGGGGTTGTTGAGGTGGTTTCAGGTTGAGGGATAGGAGAACCTACAACATCAAACTTCACCTTCTTCTAACGTGCCTCTTCCGGTATTTCCATCCTTTTTCTCTTTCCTCTTTTCTTCTATTATTTTCCTAAATGCTACTTCATCCATATGAAATTCTATATAGACTTTAAAGAACCTGTTGACCTAGTTTATATTGGTCCAACCTTTGGTGTCAATGCTAAGGTAGTGCTTGAAATGACCTTCAATGAACGGCTTTTTGACCAGATTGGTGTGACTTCAAAAAATATTTATGGATTTAGGTTACTAAAAAAATTATTTGAGTGTATGGGGCATAAGTTGTCATATCATTTTTCATTTCTACATGTTGAGAGGACGTTTTTACCATTTCTGCAGCATGACATAGCGTTTTACATGCATGCATGCCAAGTGTCACGCATACAGTAAAAATGTATGATGGAAAGACTTGTTTGACCAAGTACCGTATGATGGACCTACGTATTTGCATTCATGGGCTAAAAAACACATGACGAGGCAACGTAACCTGAAAACGTACTGTCAAGAGACGCCTTACTCTGCCAAAAATGTCTCTCCATGTAACGTTTTAAGAGATAAAAGAGTAATGTTGTAATACAGATTTCAATATTATTATATTTTGAATATGAGAGGGGCAAAGCCTCATAAGTGTTGATTGATGCAAGCCGTTAGAGATGAGAATATGGGTTCTCTGCATTTGAAGAAAATAAAATTCATATAACATCATAATGATGTATGAGAATAAAATACATGTTGGCTGTTAAAATAATCAATGTGAAAATATCCTTCATGCTATTTTATTTTATAATCACTGTAACATTTTATTATTTATTTGTTAATTTTTTATTTTATAAAAGATGTAAAATATCCTTCATGCTATTTTATAAGAGGCGGGCTGGGACTCTAGAATGTAATCTATCAGCCATTCTTTTTAATTTACTAGAATGTAATATATTGCTCAAACTTGGTTACAGTTTCTATTTTTTAATAATATTTTTTTATATTCACTATTTTTGAATAATATTTTTGGTGGAATTATCTGTTCACGACTTTGACTCCTAAAAATCGTTATGATTTGGGTAAAATGTGAGACATCAAAGTCTTTTGAACATGGATTCTCTAAGGAAATATTATTTTAACATTGAAGAGTTAATGAATATGTTTTATCTAATTTATTTTCTTTTAAAAACCTTGAACACGAGAGTTGAATTTAGAATTCCAATCGATGAGTAAAATGCATTCAAATTCAGGTATTTTTCGGAAGCACTTGGAAATGATTTTGGCTTTATTTCCTTTTCTCCAAGAATTTTGTTCCCCTTAGTACTATGGAAGAGTGAATGATTTGAAATTGGAATAGGGAGACCACTAAAATGTTACATGGAGAGATGCTTTTGGCAGAGTAAAACATCTCTTGACAGCACGATTTCAGGTTACATTGCCTCTTCATGCGTTTTTTAGCTCATGAATGCAAATACGTAGGTCCATCATGCGGTACTTGGTCAAACAAGTCTTTCCATCATACATTTTTACTGTATCCGTGACACTTGGCACGCATGCATGTATAACACTATGTCATGCTGCGGAAATGGTAAAAATGTCCTCCCAACATGCGAAAATGAAATATGATATGACAGCTTATGCCCCAGACACCCAAATAAGTTTTTTAGTAACCCAAATCCATAAATATTTTTTAAAGTCACACCAATCTGGTCAAAAAGCCTCAATGAACCTAATGATCCTAACATAGGTAGGGCAGCCACTAGAATTTCCAAAAATATCTCTTTGTGCCTTCATATCACTAGCATAGGAAGCACATATTTCCTTGTACTTTACTAACCAATGCTCTGTATTTTAACCATCAATAGAAACAAAGGGATTCAAAACAAAAAAAGATTCTCATGAACTACTTACTTTGTTCTGAAGTTAATGTAGACTTCTTCTACTGTTGGAGGGGGGAGAAGGAGCAGTCTTCTGTTGTTGAGCCATTTCTTTACTTCTCAATTAGTTCAGAGAGATTTTGTCATTAGAATCTGATGACTCTTTTAATGCCTCAAAGCTTTCATAGACTTTACAAACTTAAGACTCCTTAACTTGAGAGGAAGAAGGAACAACACTCTTTGGTTGTGCGTTGATAGGAGAGTCAAACTCCTCATACTCATCTGACTCTTCTAGAATAACCTTTCTGGCTTTCTTCATAGTAGTTTGAATCTACTGGTCTTCCTCTTGGAGGCTGGCTTGGATTGTTCAAGAGCAAGTTTAGACTTCTTTTTCTACTTCACATTAGTAGAAGAAAATTTCTTCTTTTGAGGTGTAGCTTTAGACCTTTCCATGGTCTGGTCTAAGAGTAATAAGAATGTTGGAAGCTTACTCACCAAAGAAGAACTTTGAATCATGTCAACAATATTTTGAGTTGGCATATTCTCTAGGGAAAATACGTTTATAACAGCAGCGGGGCATGGAATCTTATTTTTCTTTCCATAAAATGAAATTAGGTAAGTCATAATCACATTTGGCAAACTAACCTTCTCTTTTGCCAACATGTGATACATGCAAAATTTATCAAGCTTAGTGATAGTATCTTTTTCACTCTTCATAGGGAAAAAGACCTGCTTTATTAGAAGATGAAGCATCTTGACCTTAGGCAACAAACTTCCAAAACAAGTTTAGCAGGATGCATCTTTCCACAAAGCATCTTGTTGATGTCTAGGGCTGAGACTTCCACACTCTCAAAATCATCTATATACACATTTCTAACAGTAAAACATCCACATTCAATAGCGATGACGTCTTCAGAAATTTTAGTGGCTTTCCCTTAAGATTCCTATTGAGGATAAACCTGGACTTGTCCATAGAAATAGAGTTCCAAAACTCCAAGTTGAGCAAAGGGGAGAAGGGCTCCATGTCAACACAAAATTTGGTCTAGCTAATTCCTTCTAATTCTACAGTCACGTCCCTTCCATTAACCTTATGCTGCTCAGGGTGGAAGAAAGATGATTCAATAATATCGGCCATTGAGAATTTAGGGGCCATAGTAGTCTTCAAGATGGTTTTAGGAAGGAGAAGGGTTTAAGGTTTAAAAAAGAGAAGAATTTTTGTACTTCTGAGAGAGAGAGTAAAACTCAGGGATTCGCATACGGAGGGAAATGTAGTGAAAGGACACTTTATTTAGAAAGGGAAAAAGAGATGAGGAGTCAACTAGCTTATATCTTGCATCTGATAAAAGAGATGAGGCACTGATAAAGAGTTAGCTCTCATCACTAAAAGATTCCATATACTTCTAAAAAAGAAGAAAGGTGGAGTTGGAAGGTTCAACAGAAAAGAACCTAGAGGTAAGAGTTAATTTAAGTTTAAGACTAATAAGTATATTTTAGAATGTTTCAACTGTAGGAAATCAAGACATATAAAAGAATAATGGCCTCTTGTGAACAAAGATGGAAAAGACAAAAGAGAGAAAAAGAAATTCTTTAAGAAGCAAAAAAGACTCATCACAAAGGATGATGAAGATTCAACCAGTACAGGTGAGTCTGAAGAAGAGACAGAGTCTGGTCAGATCTGTCTTATGGCCAAATCAAATTCAAAATCTGAAGTAAGTTCAAACGAGTCTAAAATTATAGGAGATAAATCAATCTGAACTTAAAGAAAACTATTAAGCTTTCTTTAAACACTTTTCAATTCTTTTGAAAAACTATAAACTGTTGAAAAGGAAACTGTAACACCCTCGGTTAACTAAGATAATATCTTCCACCATATTACCTTGGTTAACTAAGAGGTTACTTATTTTTGGAATAATGTGGAAGTTTTTTTATACAAGTTAATACATGGTGGAACAAAGCATAACATATATATATAAAGCATTATATATACATTGGCCAAGTCAGAATTGTACAACTGAAGTAAAAGAGGGGCACGCAGGCTCCCTAAAATAAAAGACAAGGAATAAAAACAAACAAAATAAACCTAATCACTAAGTGCCTCCACCTAGAAACTCATCATCAGACCACGGAGATGCAGGCGGGTCAGAAGCAGATGCCAATCTAGAATAGTCTGGAAGGGCGGTACTAGTAGACGGTATTTTGCTAATGTCACAGATCCTCTAGTGCCTACGACTGACCTAGGCCTCGTAAGCCTCTGCTAGGAGACTCTTGGCCGTAGTTGACATCTCGATGTAGTCCTCAGTCTTGCCATACATGTAGCTCCTGTAAATATGGCGGAGAAAGCCCTGGGAGTGGTCCCACTATTGCCTCACTAGATATCTCTCCATCGGCATCATAATCAGAACTCCCGACATCATAGGAATGGTCTCGACCCTACCTATCTCCTGAACTGTGAGAGGAACTGCTGGCTGAATCTATTGAGGTAAGGTCGGGAGTGCTGCAGGATCTACCAAACCTGCTCGCATGTCCTCGAGGAGATACTCCTCAGGATCCTCCTCCTCGTCCTCCTCCATGGGAAGCGGAATATACTCGGGTGTAGGCTCCCTCTAAACTGCACCATCTATAGCTGGTACTGCTGGAGCCTCTGTTGGCTGGACAGGAGGCGGGACCATGAGTGGAGTTGGTAGTGGATGAAAGCTAAGGGGATCCATAAACAAAGCTACCTCCTGCTCGGGCATCTCCTCGAGCTCAGCCATGCTCATAGGTCGAGGTGGATCACTGTACCGCCTAACTGAACTCTCTATGACCTCTACATCTCGGTCAAAGGGTCTCTCCGCATCCTGCTGAAGTGGTGGTAGTGGTATATCCACTAGGGCATCCTCTAGAATAGCTGCTAACTGACTAGGACCTGCTTGGTCTTCTCTACGTATTTCTCCTTTAGTAAGATATACATGCCTGAATGGTGGTCTGGAGTAATCAACTGTAAAGGTGAGTCATCATCTCTACAAAATCAGGGAGTGTCATTACTGACACTCACCCCACATCATACATTTAGTATCAATCAATCCGTTACACTCTTTTAGGGATCCTATGAATATCTAAGTTATCTTGCCATTGTTATTCCTTACTAAACAACTCCTAATTATTTATCAATTCACTACATCAACATATTAAGTCAACCATAATTTAATGAAATGCATGAATGTTATATCTTTAATAATACTATACACTGGTATGATGCATGCTTCTCCGTCAATAATCAACATGACGTCAATCAGATCCCACCTTATTTCCCCATTCACTAGAGCGACTAGAGCTCTCCTCGTTCTGGTTTTCACAAAAGGTAAGGATACATAGTCCTATCATTACAAAATGGCCAATCTAAAACTCTACAGAACAGGAACTCCACGGTCATAGAAAATCCCGCCTCTTGTCGAAGTATATCAGGGTATTTCACAGGCTGCTCGGCGACGGGCGCGAATCTGATGCCACTTGGAATTCCCACTTCTAATATACTCCCTAGACTGCCCTCGCGTATCGAGGCGCTGGCAGATTCTTCAGTGTACCCCTCACTGTTATGCTCTAGGGAGTTTCTCAATGCCACCCTTATTCACCAGATATCATGCATGTCCCGACTCTTATATTTATTCTGAGGTGGTTCCTCAGTAGGGTTTTTCTTATTTCATTTCTAACGTTAAATCTTTCTCTTAACATTGAATATCTTTCAACCTTCCTTTTCTTTTAATAAAAGTTTGTAATTTATTTTCCAACTCATAGAAATGAAATGAGGTTCCATAACTCAACATCATGGGTATTTTGTTACTACATCATTCATTTGCATTTGAGTACTTTCTCATCAAACCACATTGGAACTCTTACTGATATTAATACCCCACATTCATACACATCATTTAAGATTTTCATGCATCACATAACTTTCACCAAAGAAATTCATTTAGGAGATATATCACTCACAATCATATATCCACACCAACACATCACGTCAACCATTTAAATTACCACAACAATTTAATAATCACTTTACTCAAGTCGACACTCGTAAAGGTCATGATGTCGCAAGTCTTTTTGGTAGTACGTGGGTCGCACATCTAATAATATGGTAAACTTTCGTGTATATTGATAAAGGTTAGTCAAGCATTACATTCATGTGTTTATTTGAATTATTTTTGTAAGAAATTGAAGTCAATGGATTGATAAATAAAGAAATTTATCATGAAAATTGAAAATGAATGAAATTATTGAGAATTGGAAAAATTTTCTTAAAAACTCTTCAGAAGTGAAAGAATATCAAAAGTTAGAGAAAGGTTAACAAAGGCAACATCACACATCACGCTTAAGTGAAGCATTCCCTCGCTTAAGCGTGATTGGGCTAGAACAAGACCCCCAAAAGCCATCACGCTTGAGCGTGAGTAAAGAAGCTTGAGCGTGTTAGGATGGAAGCACTCAAGCTTAAGCGTGAATAGAAGAAGCTTGAGCGAGGAAGTTACGCTCAAGCGAAAACAAGTCAGTGAGCAAAATTTCTCTCATGCTTAGGCGTAACCAGGGGCGCTTGAGCGCAACATCAAGGAAGCTTGAGCTTGAACCTTACGCTCAAGTGTATGAAAGCTAAGAAATATCAGGGGTCCTCCACGCTTGAGTATGGCCATTTGAAGCTTAAAGCGCAACCATGCTCAAGCGAGAATACTCCACGCTTGAGCGTGATCGAAGAAGAATGGGCCACTAAATTAATTATTAACCAATGGTGCGATCGCAGTTCACCCACTTCTGCATGTTTTTGACCACTCCTGCATGGGCTCTCAGCTAGTGGGGTTTCATTTAAGCGTGAAAAGGAGAAGCTTAAGTGAGACTCCTCTTTATAAATAGAGAATAGGAAGAGAACATAAGGCATCGGGATCACATCATCTTGTTCACTTGAATCATTCATCCACCATTCTTTCAGTTATTCTTTCTTGTACCATTTTCTTTCCCATATTCTTTCAGAGATTGATTAGTGAAAATGCAAGCCATGAGTAGCTAACTCATTCATTAGAATTGTTTGTAATCCATTCAAACCCCACATAATATTGTTGTAAGTTTTATGTATGGTAACAAGATTTGATAGTTTTTGTATTTCATTCCACACTTAATACTTGAAAGTATTTGATCACTATTTTCTCATGTATAGTTTTCTCAAGTGTATTGGAAAATAACTTTTGAAAGCAGATTTGAATCAAATACTTGTTGTGAGTAGCTGCCAGGGATAGTATATATTGCAATAAACGTCTAAACAATCGGGCATTAATGCTGGAATGGTTTTAAGGTGACTGAGTGATCAACAGGTTGAAACCATTCTTATGAATTTTGTAGTCGAGGAATCGATCCAAATGACTTTGATTGTGACGTAAAAATTATCATTTCAAGTTACATACATGCAACACAATTTTAAGTCAATTAATTCAAGGGTTTAATTTAATCAATTTTAATAAATTAATTTGGTATAAATATTTTATTAAGAAATTTAAATTCACAATAATAAAGGAGTTTAGGGAAAAGAGAATTTACAAACCGATATAACAAGTTCCACCACCCCGGTGTACGTCTCGCCTTCAAGCAACCCACTTGAAGGATTCCACTATTAAGAATTTGAGATTACAAGCTTTGAGCAATTGCAGCTTCCTAATGTCCCACACTCAAGAACCCAATCCTCACAAGCAAAGGGAAACCCACCCAGTCTCACAATCTCTCAATAACCAAGGTTGAAACCTAACCTTAAAACTCTCAGAATTTTAGTGATAATGTTTACAAGAATAAATCTTGTAACACCCTAAAAATAGGGGTTAATTTTTCGCAAAAACATGCCCGGATCTATCAAAATCCACTCTCATATATGAAGATATGAGAGCTGGTCCCATGGCCAAGGAGAAAAGGAAAGGAAGACAAATCCAAATGAAATCTTTCACAGCGGAAAACAACAACGCCTGAGCGATCCCATAAACAGCGTGCATTCGCTCAAGCGAGATCCAAATCCGCTTGAGTGAGACAGCACAATTCGCTCGGGCGAATTCCCCTTCGCTTGGGCAAAACCAATATCAAAAGCCTTCCTAAACAACATACTTGCTGGAGCGAGGAATCACTCGCTGAAGCGAGAAGCCACTCGGCATTCAATCACTCGGGAAACCGAGACATTCATTCACTCGGTAAACGATCAGGTCCAGTCGGAATTCATGCCTAAGTCCTCTCGGAATTTAATATCTTAGTCCACTCAGCATAATGGGGTTCCGTCACTCGGGAAACAACTTCAAACTCATACACTCCATAACTTAGTCGTTAAATTTTATACACCAAGGCACACACACAATCCACCCAGTAACTGAGGGTTATCCCACTCGGATTCCTTAAACCTTCACTCGGAATATCTCCTAATCAAATGCCACTCGGTATAATTCAACCTCGAGTCACTCGGTAAATTGAACTCCATCACTCAGAGAATACTTAGGCTTTCTCTCGGCCATAAATCACTCCGTTTAAGCATTCTTAACCAACTCATCATCAGAGTGGTATTCCACTTGGTAACTAATATTATTGCTGACCAATACTCGTTCGGCCACACACTCAGCATTCATGCCTATTCTTACTCGGATAATACCTTAACCATTCGTTGCTCAGAAATAGTCTACACAATCAATTCCACTCGGAATGATCCAAACCCCTCAACACTCAGAGGAATTTCCCAAGTATTTCACTCGGACATATTGTAACATCCCAGTTTTGAAGCTAAATGCCGAATGAAAAATAAACCATCAAGACTCGATTTCAAATAGAAAACAACCGTTAATTGTATATAACTACCAAGTGGATTTAATCCATTAAAATGATTCAAATGATTTGAGGAATTTAGCAGCCCAACTACCCTGAAAATCAGAAAACAATAAACTAATTAAAATATAAAAGATGGTGGTGGCCAGGGGATGGGGTGGAGTGCGCGTGGCTGCTGGGCTCACGCTCTCCCACCCCACTCTTCTCTTCCTCGTGCGGATATATATATATATATATAAACGTAAGCCTATGGTCACAAACACTCACTGTTCCTTCAGATTCCTTCCTCCGTCACTTCATCCTCTCTTTTCCTCTTCGTCTCCATCCTCCTTCTTCCCCTGTCTTACTCCTCGCTCCTAGAGATCGTGACTGCAGTACTGGAGGACGGACCACACTCCATCCCAGAACCAGGCGCAGGATACGACGGAGCCAAGGAAGACCGAACGAACCAGGAGAAGGACATCGGACCCAACGACGAGAGCAGAAAGGTTTCTGAGGTTCTTCTATAGGTAGGGGGCGCTTGCATGTCGAATGCATGGTCTACGAACGGTACCGGATGAACGTACTGCTGAGTGTGTGTGTGTGTGTGCATGTACTCATAATCATTAAAACTGATGCATGATTTAAGATTCTGACAGTGATTTCATGGGGATGATATAGTCTGTTAGTGGATGATAATGATGAATGATATGCATGGCTCTATCTTCTTATCATTGTGGAAAATATGCATGTGTATGTTCTTAGTTGGTTTGTTCAATGTTGTTATCTTGATGACCGATTGTAACGTGTGCTGGTGTGACTGACTAAATGAATACGAGTAATGTGAGGGAATCCGTTCTTGCTTAATGGCTACGGAGGAGGTATTCGTGGCGTGATGATATGTGTTATTAAATGCATTAGTTGCATGGGTGAGAGTGGGGTGACCCATGGAAGGTCAAGAAACCCCAAGGGAATGACTTCCAGTTACCGACCCTGCCTAGATCCTGATAGTGCTCGTGGTAGCCGTAGGAGCTAGAGAAGAGTCTCGAGACGCCCGTGGGAGGCCGGTACCACCTGGTAAGAGCTGAGGGACGAGGGGCCAGAAGAAAAGGGGACCGTAACTGAGAGTCATTACCCGAGTCGGATCCGCAGGCATGCATATAGATATAAGGCCGATCGTGGTGATGTATAATTCTATGTATGTATATATGTATGATTTTTGAATGCATGAATTTATATGTGCGTAGGATCTTCGAGTGCATGAATATGTGTATGGATGTGGAAATAAACTCTGTGTAATATGTGTGTCATGGACGTTGTCTTGAACTGCATGAACTTGGTTAACTTGAGAAAGATTGAATGATGGTAGGAGCATGTACTGACGCTGATACTGAGTCTGTGAGTATCATTTTACATGTAAAAGCTCACCCCTGCAGTGGCCATATTTCAGTGAACATCTCTCGGAACGAAGAATGAAGGAGGAGCCGGGTGTGGAGCAGAGCAGCCGAGCATTATGGAACGTGTGTATATATGTGTATACCATGTGCATGTCGTATTTAAATGTTTTAGAAGAAGCCTTGGCCGGCTCGTGTTTGATTTTGGGTCTTATTTACGAAACTTGAGCGCTTCGGATAGAAGGGACAGGTTGTGTTTGTAATTATTTAGATGTTTCCTAATTATATGTATATATGAATATATGTGTGTTGCGTGTTATATTGTGCTGCGGAAGGTATTGAATGATAAGTACGGACGCCTAAGTATACCTTACGAGCGTAAGAGGCCGGTGTGGCTATGGGTAAGTAGTGGGAATAAGTTTGGGGTTGAGAAGATGAAATAGAGAGTTCAAATATGCTTCGAATGAGGGAAGAACGAAAGACGAGTGAAAACCCGAGTGGTCATAAGAAGAGAGACCATTACCGAGTGAAAAATGGTAGCAAAAACCGAGTGAGGGAGAGTTAGTATTTTCCGAGCGAAAACAGGGATAAATCCTGAGGGAGGCTGAGTGGTGCTCCCCGAGTGAAAACCTTGAGTGATTCTCTGTTGTAAGAGGAGTTCAATTGGCTGTTTAGGGAGGATTGGATCCTAAGTGTAAGGTAATGATAACCCGAGTGAAGGATGTAAAGTCCGAGTGGGTAAGGATCGGTGTCCCGAGTGGTTGGGTTTGGAGAAGCCGAGTGAGACTAACCACCCAATTTTTCGAGTGAAGTTCCTCGCTTCAGCGAGCAATATACTCGCTCCAGCGAGTGCAGGCTAGGAAGACTTAGGTTGGATTTACTTAGGCGGAGTCATACCGCGCCGAGGTGCTGGGGCAGTCCGCCCAAGCGTGAGGACTCGTGCTGAAGCCAGTAATTGTCAGAGTGAGATACCGCCCAATTACCCTTCCTCTCCGTTGTGGAGCTAATACGACCCCAACAACGGTGTTGACCCCGGCTTGGACGTTGTGACTGAGTCCGCCCAGGCGTTGTCATACCTAGTTGCGTTGGGCGGAATGAGTTCAGGCCCCCTTTCCTCCACAAACCACTACTGCACATGTACATCCCCCTTCTCCTTCCCCTTACCTATCTCTTCCTACTGAATGACTAGTGTTACCCGTGGAAAAGTTTTTCTTAAGAATTTCCCTCCATCCGCTGTTGCATTATCATACCCCGCCTAGGCGGTATCAGGCCTCGCCTGAGCGAGCCAACAGTGTTGTGCGATCCGCCCAGGCGCTGGTGCGTTACATAAAATCCAACGAACCAGTCCAGTCTTAGTTTTCCGTAAAATACCATATGCGTGTGAATGCTCTTCATTTTTCCCTTGCCTGCCTCTTTCCTTCTATGTCGAATGAACCGTGACTGTTTTTATGAAAAATTTTCTCATGATTTTTGAAATTATTATTTGCAAGGAGTAGGGTGTTACATTTTGGTATCAGAGCGGACCAAAAGGTCCAAGGCCAAGGTATGCTTACCGAGTGTAAGCGGTTGTGTGTTTTCTGACTGAATAGTTGAAACTGTTCTAATACTAGTTGAACCTGATTGATGTTGGCTTGAGGACAGGAGGTTGTTCTCCCCTGGTCCGATTGTGTGTGTAACCTAGACGAATGATATAATGTGCTAAGCTATTAAATGTTGGATTAATAACCCGATTGGTAGTAAGTGGCTCGGTATACTTATCCTTGAATATCGATTTCAGGATAAGGAATGACGCATCGTCAAAGCATGGAGGCTATAGCCACAGCATTCCAACGCTTTGCAGACGTGTTTGAAAGGCAGGGCCAGACTCGACCTGAGGATGGCCACGTGCTGGACCGCTTCCTAAAGAGGAAGCCGAGTGAGTTTCAGGGAGGACGTAATCCGGAGGCAGCTTTCAAATGGACTCAGGAACTAGAGAGGATCTTTGGGGGTCTTCGCTGTACCGAGGCCCAGAAGGTAGAATGTGCAGTGTATATGCTGCGAGATGAGGCGGAGAATTGGTGGAAGATAGCCAGAAGCCGATTCCCTGAAGATGACAATCAGCTGTCGTGGAATGATTTCAAGGCATGCTTCTTAGAGAAGTACTTCCCCGACACAGTGAGGAGTCGGAAGGAACTCGAGTTTATGGAGTTGAAACAAGGCTCCATGACTGTGGAAGAATACGCGACAAGGTTCGAGGAATTGTGCCTATTCTATCCACCCTTCCAGCAACCTGGGACGGAGAACTCCAAGTGCCTTAAGTTTGAGAACGGATTGAGATCGGATATCAAGAGGGCCTGCAGATACCATGAGATACGGAGTATCCCTGCATTAGTGAACAAATGTAGAATATTCGAAGAGGATGACAGGGCCCATTTGGGCCAGAGCAGCAGAGCCAACCAGCACCTGAGGCCTCAGCAGTCACGTTTCAAGAGGCCAGGGAACGTGGGAAGAAATGAACCCTTCACTAGATATCAGAGTCGTGGTGACCGAGGGAGACAGATGAGTGGACGACCAAGACATGGCGGATGCTTTAAATGCGGCGGCGACCACTTTGCTAAGGATTGCAATGATGCAAATGTTAAATGTTATCACTGCGGAGAGGAGGGACACGTTCGTCCTGACTGTCCCCAACTCCGCCAAACAAACGCCAATGTGCGTCAAGGGGGATTTCAAGAAAGAACCCGAGTGAATGATAACCAACGACCTGGTGGCAGAGGCAACGGGACCAGAGGAAACATGATGCGTGCTCCAAACAGCCGAGAGAGGAATACCGATCAGCCAGCAGCAGGAAGAATCTACACCATCAACGCAGAAGATGTTGCACCAGCAAACGACCTAGTACAGTGTAAGTGCTCACTCGGTAAGAATACACTTAACGTTGTTTTTGATTCGGGAGCCACCCATTCTTTTATAGCTGATGAGTGTGTAGAGCGTCTGAAGTTACCGACTGCATCTATGGATCGGATTTTGGAAGTGACCAGCCCGACTGGCACTAACGTGTTCACATCGTCAATGTGCAAGGACGTAGTGTTTGTGTTGTATGATCGGAGTTTCACCTTCGATCTGATTTGCATGCCCTTAAAGGGTCTTGATATCGTGCTCGGGATACATTGGCTTTCCGCCAATAAGGTGTTAGTAGATTGTAGAAACCGAGAGATAGTTTTTTCAAGACAGCCCACTGAGAACGACACGCCACCAGGTATAACCCAACTGTTTATGATGCTTTGTCTAACCAAGGATGAGAGTGAAATCCGAGTGAACGAAATTCCGATTGTCTGCGAATTCCCAGAAGTGTTCCCTGAAGACGTACCGAGTGTCCCTCCCAATAGAGAAATCGAATTCTCTATAGACTTGATCCCTGGAGCCGAGCCGGTCTCCAGCGCACCCTATAGAATGTCCTCAACTGAATTGGCCGAGTTGAAGAAACAAGTGGATGAGTTACTCGGAAAGCAGTTCATTAGACCGAGCGTGTCACCATGGGGCGCACCTGTACTACTTGTTAAGAAGAAGGATGGCAGCATGAGACTTTGTATAGATTACCGACAGCTAAACAAACTCACAATCAAGAATCGGTACCCACTGCCTAGAATTGATGATTTAATTGACCAGCTGCGTGGAGCCTCAGTCTTCTCAAAAATCGATCTACGATCGGGGTATCACCAAATCCGAGTGAAGGACTCGGACATTCCTAAAACTGCCTTTAGGACTCGATATGGTCACTACGAGTATGTAGTGATGTCGTTCGGTGTGACCAACGCCCCTGCTGTTTTCATGAATTACATGAACAGCATATTCCACTCCTATTTAGATCGGTTTGTAGTTGTTTTCATCGATGACATTCTAGTTTATTCTAAGACTTCTGAGGAGCATGAAGGACATCTCCGAGCAGTACTTAAAGTGTTGAAAGAGAAACAATTGTTTGCGAAGCTTTCGAAGTGCGAATTCTGGATGGATGAGATCCACTTCCTCGGGCATGTGATTTCCGAGCGAGGTGTCTCGGTGGATCCTGCGAAAATAGCCGTTGTAATAGCATGGGAGAGGCCCAGGTCGGTCTCAGAAATAAGAAGTTTTATGGGCTTGGCAGGTTATTATAGGAGGTTCATCGAAGGTTTTTCTAAACTGGCATTACCACTGACTAAATTGACTCGGAAAAACGTTCCCTTCGTGTGGAGTCCCGAGTGTGAGAACAGCTTCCGAGAGCTGAAGAACAAGTTGACGACTGCTCCGGTGTTGGCATTACTCGAGTTACAAGAGAGCTTCATGGTCTATTGTGACGCGTCAGGACTCGGATTAGGGTGTGTACTTATGTAGAGAGACCGAGCGATAGCATATGCCTCTCGGCAATTGAGACCTCACGAGCAGCATTACCCGACCCATGACTTGGAGCTGGCAGCAGTGGTTTTTGCATTGAAAATCTGGAGGCATTACTTGTACGGGTCCAAATTTGAAGTGTACAGTGATCACAAGAGCCTCAAATACCTATTCGACCAAAAGGAGCTGAACATGAGGCAGAGAAGATGGATTGAGTTTTTAAAAGACTACGATTTCGAGTTAAAATACCACCCGGGTAAGGCAAATGTCGTGGCCGACGCATTGAGTCGGAAATCCCTCCACATGGTAGCAATGATGGTGAAAAAAGTAGAGTTGTTGGAGCGGTTCCGAGACATGAACTTGTATGTTAACACCCCCTCCTCTCGGAAAATGACAATCGGTACGTTGAGGATCGCCAATGAATTCTTGAAATCCGTGTATGAGCAGCAACAGTTGGACTCCTACCTAACTGAAATGCAGGAAACTCAGGCCAAAGGAAAGGATTTATCCTTGGCCGAGGGGTCAGATAGGATCTTTCGGGTGAGAGACAGAATATACATACCGAGTGGAGGAGGATTAAGAAGAATGGTGCTTGATGAAGCCCACAAAAGCCTACTCAGCATTCACCCGGGAACCACGAAAATGTACCATGACCTGAAGAGACAGTTCTGGTGGCCCGGACTAAAGAAGGATGTGGCGGAATACGTGGCCCGGTGTATTACTTGTCAGAAATCAAAAGTAGAGCACCAAAAACCGTACGGTGCAATGCAGCCCCTAGAGATCCCCGTGTGGAAATGGGACTCGATTGCGATGGATTTTGTCATGGGATTACCCAAAAACCGAGCGGGCCATGATGCAATTTGGGTCATTGTTGACCGACTGATGAAGAGTGCACACTTCCTACCTATAAATATGAAGTACCCATTGCATAAGTTGGCTCAGATTTACATTCAAGAAGTTATCCGACTGCATGGCATACCTACTTCTATCGTATCAGATAGGGACCCTAGGTTTACGTCCCGGTTTTGGACCAGCATGCATCAGGAAATGGGGACGAAGCTTTGGCTTAGTTCTGCCTACCACCCCCAATCGGATGGACAATCCGAGCGGACAATTCAGAGTCTAGAAGACTTACTAAGAGCGTGTGTGTTAGAGCATGGTGGAGACTGGGAGCAGTACCTTCCCTTGATCGAGTTTACGTACAACAACAGCCATCATCACAGCATTGGCATGGCACCCTACGAGGCATTATATGGACGCAGATGTTAGGCAATCCCTAAGCATGAGCAGCGGAAAAATAAAGGGATTCCATAGGATTTGCAAGGTTCCGTGTTTCAAAGCACAAAAACAATTTCAAAATTATTTTAGGTTACCTCTTGAAGCACTCCGAAGCAGTCGTAGCCTCGTCCTTTAGGAGTCCACACGAGCACTCCCACCAGAATCACAACACTTGCCAACTGCTAGGTTGACAGCGTGTAGCTCTTGCAACTTTTTGCGAATTTGTGTCTCACTTGAGTGAACGGCCTATGAGCATCTTATGCTCTATTTATAAGCTTAGGTTTGACCTAATTTGTTCTCTCTAAAAGTGGGCTCCTTACTCATTCCAAATGAATTAGGCCCAATAGCTTTATTTTAGTCCAACTAAAATAAGACAACGGGCTTACTCTATGTGTGTGACCCTATAGGTAAAATACCCGGTCATATTAATAATAAACTATTTTATTATTAATATAAAATAAGAGCGGCATCTAGCAATGCATCATTATGTCCGAATATTATCAACATAACCTATAAGTGATAATTATTTAATACGTTTATTCCTTTTGTCACGATATCCTAATTGGGCCCAAGGCATGGTCGCGTCATCCTTGTACGGCCCAATTTATTTTACTTGATACCGGAGTAGACTGGATCCGAATAAATATCTAATATTTATTCTTTCTAGCATGGCCATGCGTTTTTTTAGTCTTACTCCATCAAGTGGCCTATGGATATCACTCCTGTCACATAGGAGAGACAAATCCCATCTACATCACTCACATCCCTCTGCATAATTTGTTCATTGCCTAATCATAACCTTTATAGTCCTCTTGTTACAGAAGACGTTTAATTGCATTAAAACAATAAACTCCTCATGTAGGAATCGTAGTGACTTCAGGTCGAAGGACTACATATACCATTATCACATTGAGAATCGTTTATGACAATCATGTAACGATCCATGCAACGTTCTCATGGTGGGTCTGTCCAGTACATCATTACTCTTAATGTGTACCCGTGTGAAGACTCGATATCATCTATATCTATGATCTGTGAGATCAGATCATCAGTACACTCACACACTAGTCTCAGTGTATTTACATGTCCCCATGTAAATACTTAACTAGGGACATTTTAGGAATAATTTTTATATGACCTATTACTCCAAGGATAAATATGTTTAAAACAATTTTAAACTGAAATATTTATTCTATTGATAAGTAGAAAAATGATACAAATGAAAAAGCATAAAGGCTCATAGTGCATACACCAACAGCAGATGCCGAACCCCACTCTGCTGGTCGGAAACGGGTGAAAGTCTACTATTGGGGCCAGACATCGTGAAGCAAACCACAGAACAGATCCGAGTGATACAGGAGAAGATGAAAGTATCCCAAGACAGGCAAAAGAGCTACCATGACAAGCGCACCAAACCATTGGAATTTTCAGTCGGAGACCAAGTGTTTTTGAGAACTTCTCTGAGTAAAGGAATCGGACGAGCCTTAAAAAGTGGGAAGTTAAGCCCTCGATACATTGGGCCTTATAAGGTGTTGGAACGAGTCGGCCCCGTGGCATACCGCATCGCATTACCGACTCACTTGTCCCGATTGCATAACGTATTTCATGTATCTCAACTAAGGAAGTATTTACATGACCCCAGCCACACGATGCCTGATGATGAAGTAGAGATCAAAGAAGACCTGACCACTGTGACTACACCGATTGGAATCGTGGAGCGATCGGTAAAACGCTTGAGAAACAAAAACATAAGGCTGGTTAAAGTAGAGTGGCAGCAAGGCAAGACCACCTCCTGCACGTGGGAACGCAAAGATGCCATAAGACAGCAGTACCCCAAGTTGTTCATTTAGGTGAGTTACCGACTGAAGTTTCACATGAATTACCGACTGAATTTCGGGGACAAAATTCTTTTCAAGTGGGGGAGAACTGTAACATCCCAGTTTTGAAGCTAAATGCCGAATTAAAAATAAACCATCAAGACTCGATTTCAAATAGAAAACAACCATTAATTGTATATAACTACCAAGTGGATTTAAGCCATTAAAATGATTCAAATGATTTGAGGAATTTAGCAGCCCAACTACCCTGAAAATCAGAAAACAATAAACAAATTAAAATATAAAAGATGGTGGTGGCCAGGGGATGGGGTGGAGTGCGCGTGGCTGCTGGGCTCACGCTCTCCCACCCCACTCTTCTCTTCCTCGTGCGAATATATATATATATATATATATACGTAAGCCTATGGTCACAAACACTCACTGTTCCTTCAGATTCCTTCCTCCGTCACTTCATCCTCTCTTTTCCTCTTCGTCTCCATCCTCCTTCTTCCCCTGTCTTACTCCTCGCTCCTGGAGATCGTGACTGCAGTACTGGAGGACGGACCACACTCCATCCCAGAACCAGGCGCAGGATACGACGGAGCCAAGGAAGACCGAACGAACCAGGAGAAGGACATCGGACCCAACGACGAGAGCAGAAAGGTTTCTGAGGTTCTTCTATAGGTAGGGGGCGCTTGCATGTCGAATGCATGGTCTACGAACGGTACCGGATGAACGTACTGCTGAGTGTGTGTGTGTGTGCATGTACTCATAATCATTAAAACTGATGCATGATTTAAGATTCTGACAGTGATTTCATGGGGATGATGTAGTCTGTTAGTGGATGATAATGATGAATGATATGCATGGCTCTATCTTCTTATCATTGTGGAAAATATGCATGTGTATGTTCTTAGTTGGTTTGTTCAATGTTGTTATCTTGATGACCGATTGTAACGTGTGCTGGTGTGACTGACTAAATGAATACGAGTAATGTGAGGGAATCCGTTCTTGCTTAATGGCTACGGAGGAGGTATTCGTGGCGTGATGATATGTGTTATTAAATGCATTAGTTGCATGGGTGAGAGTGGGGTGACCCATGGAAGGTCAAGAAACCCCAAGGGAATGACTTCCAGTTACCGACCCTGGCTAGATCCTGATAGTGCTCGTGGTAGCCGTAGGAGCTAGAGAAGAGTCTCGAGACGCCCGTGGGAGGCCGGTACCACCTGGTAAGAGCTGAGGGACGAGGGGCCAGAAGAAAAGGGGACCGTAACTGAGAGTCATTACCCGAGTCGGATCCGCAGGCATGCATATAGATATAAGGCCGATCGTGGTGATGTATAATTCTATGTATGTATATGTGTATGATTTTTGAATGCATGAATTTATATGTGCGTAGGATCTCTGAGTGCATGAATATGTGTATGGATGTGGAAATAAACTCTGTGTAATATGTGTGTCATGGACGTTGTCTTGAACTGCATGAACTTGGTTAACTTGAGAAAGATTGAATGATGGTAGGAGCATGTACTGACGCTGATACTGAGTCTGTGAGTATCATTTTACATGTAAAAGCTCACCCCTGCAGTGGCCATATTTCAGTGAACATCTCTAGGAACGAAGAATGAAGGAGGAGCCGGGTGTGGAGCAGAGCAGCCGAGCATTATGGAACGTGTGTATATATGTGTATACCGTGTGCATGTCGTATTTAAATGTTTTAGAAGAAGCCTTGGCCGGCTCGTGTTTGATTTTGGGTCTTATTTACGAAACTTGAGCGCTTCGGATAGAAGGGACATGTTGTGTTTGTAATTATTTAGATGTTTCCTAATTATATGTATATATGAATATATGTGTGTTGCGTGTTATATTGTGCTGCGGAAGGTGTTGAATGATAAGTACGGACGCCTAAGTATACCTTACGAGCGTAAGAGGCCGGTGTGGCTACGGGTAAGTAGTGGGAATAAGTTTGGGGTTGAGAAGATGAAATAGAGAGTTCAAATATGCTTCGAATGAGGGAAGAACGAAAGACGAGTGAAAACCCGAGTGGTCATAAGAAGAGAGACCATTACCGAGTGAAAAATGGTAGCAAAAACCGAGTGAGGGAGAGTTAGTATTTTCCGAGCGAAAACAGGGATAAATCCTGAGGGAGGCTGAGTGGTGCTCCCCGAGTGAAAACCTCGAGTGATTCTCTGTTGTAAGAGGAGTTCAATTGCTGTTTAGGGAGGATTGGATCCTAAGTGTAAGGTAATGATAACCCGAGTGAAGGATGTAAAGTCCGAGTGGGTAAGGATCGGTGTCCCGAGTGGTTGGGTTTGGAGAAGCCGAGTGAGACTAACCACCCAATTTTCCGAGTGAAGTTCCTCGCTTCAGCGAGCAATATACTCGCTCCAGCGAGTGCAGGCTAGGAAGACTTAGGTTAGATTTACTTGGGCGGAGTCATACCGCGCCGAGGTGCTGGGGCAGTCCGCCCAAGCGTGAGGACTCGCACTGAAGCCAGTAATTGTCAGAGTGAGATACCGCCCAATTACCCTTCCTCTCCGTTGTGGAGCTAATACGACCCCAACAACGGTGTTGACCCCAGCTTGGACGTTGTGACTGAGTCCGCCCAGGCGTTGTCATACCTAGTTGCGTTGGGCGGAATGAGTTCAAGCCCCCTTTCCTCCACAAACCACTACTGCACATGTACATCCCCCTTCTCCTTCCCCTTACCTATCTCTTCCTACTGAATGACTAGTGTTACCCGTGGAAAAGTTTTTCTTGAGAATTTCCCTCCATCCGCTGTTACATTATCATACCCCGCCTAGGCGGTATCAGGCCTCGCCTGAGCGAGCCAACAGTGTTGTACGATCCGCCCAGGCGCTGGTGCGTTACATAAAATCCAACGAACCAGTCCAGTCTTAGTTTTCCGTAAAATACCATATGCGTGTGAATGCTCTTCATTTTTCCCTTGCCTGCCTCTTTCCTTCTATGTCGAATGAACCGTGACTGTTTTTGTGAAAAATTTTCTCATGATTTTTGAAATTATTATTTGCAAGGAGTAGGGTGTTACACATATGAGATACTTAACCACTCAGGGAAACCAATAAGTCAAGTCCCACTCAGACTCATCCCATACTTAAACACTCAGAATACACATTACCCTATTCACTCGGAATGGGTCCCCATATTCACTCGGGATACATTCATAATTCGTATACTTAGAATATTTCAAGCTAAACCATTACAACCACACTTCCCTCGGTAGAGGATCACTCGGAATTCCACTCGAAATACTCAAGTTATTTCCCACTCACAGTTCACTATATATTTTTCACTCGGAATCCACAAGGGTTATTAATATGCGGATAAGTCATACTCAGATAAAGAGTCACCTATACAAGACTCACTCGGAAAAGCATCTAAGCCACTCATATTTCACTCCGGATTCATTAACTTAGAAATATTCATACATCATCATTTCCTAGTCAGTAGGAAGCATCAAATCAACATAAATCATTCATACTTATATATTCTCTAATTCCAAGTCCGACTACCACTACAGCAATACACTTCCACCGATTCATAACCATGTTATCAACATAACAGATATGTATATATATACGCATACATTCAGATACTTATTAACTTTATACTTCTCATTTACCAACACATTCAGTCGGTATGCATATAATACCATCACTCAGAGTATATATATATATATATATATATATATATATATTAACATGTACTCAGGTTTCCAATAACCCAACTTCAATACATATATAAAGTGTATTCATTATACAACGTTAATATGAGTCGGCCAAGGCTTAATACATCAAATACACTCGGTACATTACATTATGTACACAACCACATCAATAAACACCCAACACCCGGGTTTAAGACCACCACATCATCCAAACCGACCTGCATACACTGAAAAATGGTGTAGGGGTGAGCATTACATATTAAATGACAGATATTGGCTCAGATTAAACATAGAATCCATAACATGTCATAATACATACATCAATCAGTTCAACATTCACTGCCATTCAACATAAACAATCACAAACGTCCTCAATCGAGTTTCTTACCCCTTTCACTCGGCTATAAAGCCTAATATCCTCATCAATAATATAATCCCTCAATCGGATTTCACCTCAAGTCTACCCCAAGACTATATCAACGATACTCATACTCCGAGCCATGCTCAAGGAGTTTGTCCGAGCCTAGCTCCAGGACTGATATGTATTTATCACATGTTGTCATCTGATTGTCGATCGGTATAAAAATTCAACGCATTCCAGTGGCAAATTGGATGCATACAGTTTCATTCACTCGGCGTTCAACGCCAATGCACTCAGCATTTCATCAAGCGTCTCATTTCACGCTTAGTGCCCCAGGCACTGCCCGAGTCCAACCCGGGTCTTTCATCACAATCAACATTAGGACCATGTCCTCTTCACTCGGGATAATACCCTCGTGGCACCCCGCAAGGTGTTCATATTTAGTAACACAATAACACGTATGCTTATAAATTCAACTCATATTTATTCGATTGCCCACTCAGAAGTCTGCGTTCAACATTAATTTCATTCGATAACTCAACAACAGCCAGATGACTCGGCTTATACCACATTCACTCGGCAATCTTATGCCATCCACTCGGATTATCATCGATTCACTCGGATTTATCCTCTATTCACTCGGATTTATCCTTTACAGTAAGCATTTCATGCTTTCCTCCATAAAGTCCACTCGACATTCATCATAACAGTCCCCATACATGCATTTATCACAAGTATATGCATGAACAAGCATCATACGCATTTAATCATACCATCACAAATATAGGGACCAATAACCGTCACACAATGCACTCAGCATCAACGTAATATGCATCTCAAGCATCACAACATAATCATTATACATCATATGGACAAATAAGCATGCACCATGCAGCAACAAATAATTTTACAACCGGGTTCAACTCAACAACAACACACAATACACATCAAACACAACACAATACAATTATGTCACCCGGAAATCCGTCCATAAGCCATGCATTTGAGATGCAAAGCTCCCCGTACCTGGAATGACGTTCCAGAAGTCACATGGGTCACTCGGCCCAGCCACAGCAGCACTTTGCTCGGCTTTCCAATCATGGGAAGAACCACACAGCTTCCCAGCGAACCAGTATCAGTCTTCAGCCTTTCGCTCAGCCACACACATTCTCGCTTGAGTGAAATTGGTCCAGTGACCATTTCTTCACTGGCTCGCTCAAGCGTGACCATTCTCGCTTGAGCGAGATACACCCAGTAGCCCATCTGGACGCAACACATAAGCCTCAACACTCCAAGCTCCACTCTGCTCACAGCCATGGAGGAATCCATGCTGTTTACTCGAGCAGCAACCTCCAAAGCTTAGTACAAGGTTGTTTCTCACTCATACAGCACCATCCTCCCCACCCTGGAGGACCACCAACTTCCATGCATGCCTTCTTCCTCACAGCAGCACCATACACCTTCAACAATAGTGGAGGATCACCATGCCTCCATGCAACATGCATGTCTTCATCTTCACAAGAGTAGTGCACCTTCACCACAGTGGACCATCATGCATCCACAAACCGAGACATGCACACACACACACGTAGTTGTAGGCTCCAACCGAGCCCATCATATGAAGGAGAAGAAGAGGAAGACGAAGAATAATCACTAGGGAACAGGAAAGGATAAAGGAACCTAGACCCAACCTCCATACATAGCCATACTTGTTCCTCAACACCACACAGTTCCACTAGAATTCTATAACATACATGAGTGGAAGTAGAAGATAAAAAGGAGGAAGAAGATGAGCAGAAGCTCCAACAAGTTCAAGGGAGAAGAAGGAGCACTTCTCTCATCAGAATATACACTCCCAAGGAATGAAGGGAGAGAGTGAGAAGAAAAACATGCAACCAAGGCCTTATCATCTCAGCTTCATTAGCATCCAACTCATCACAACATCCCATCCTCATTTAATGCAAGTCCATCAACATTTAATGCCAATTCTCTCAGCAATGATTACACAAACACACGTGGACAAGGAAGGAGAGAAAACTAGACCCATTTAACCATCAAGACACATAAGTCATCACTATAGGGACCACATAAAAGAAGAAAAGAGAAAAGGGAAACCGGGCCCTATAATGATCCAAGAGCACTAGTGGTCCCTCATTAATCAATTGCCTCGCCTGAGCGAATGCTACCCTTAAGATCCTTCGCTCGGGTGGATTCCATCCAGCAACTGATTCCCTTCGCCCTTACTCTGGCAAAGTTCCATTCGCCTGGGAGAATTCCCTCCAGTGTCTAAACACTGATATTAGGTCAAGCTCGCTTGAGCGAGACTTACCCTCGCCTGAGCGAGAATTACCCAGAAGCTAAATTCCCAACATGAGAGTCTCTCGCTCGGGCGAGAATTCACTTCGCCTGAGCGAAATGATCGGCACTGGCGCAGAAACCGAAAGCTCTCACCTCACTCATAATTTCATTCAACTCAGCCCATGTAATTACACTCAAGCCAGCTCAATTATTTCTAGTATACCATATACAACCTACGAGGCATATATTTGTCCAATCATCCATTCTTATAAAATTCTCATTCCAAACATATTAATCATATGAAGTTCAAACTCATCTTTATCTTATATATATTCATACCTTGCCACAATGATTCCACATTTTCCCACAAATCATCCTCACTAATCAAAGATTTTCCATTCACACTAATTACTCATTTTTATAAAATTCGGGGTGTTACAAATCTCAATAGAGTAGATACATAAATTTAAGCTCTCACAAAATAATAACTCTCATAGAGAGGATATGTAAATTTAAGAGCACTCAAATATTTTTCTCTCTAAAAACTCTCAAGGAGAATATGCAAAATTAAGGAAACGGAGAGCAATGCAACGAAAGAGAAAAGAAATGAGTAGTTAGAGGAAATGCTTGACATACATAAAATTTGATTGACGTTATCAGATCTTGCACAAAAGCTTGTTGAAAAGGAAGTTTTCAAAAAAAGAATCAAGTTTGTATAATATGAATTTACTAAAAGATTAGTGCCAAGTTTAAACACTAGAGTTGTAGTAAAAAGAGGTTGTCGTTCCACTAAGGATGTGTTAGCTTGGAGATCTTAGATCTTGAATTGATTTGACAAGAAGTTTATTTTGGTTTGTTGTAAAGGATACTGATTGAAATGGTTAAGAGAAGGTAATAAATGTAAAGAATAACAATAATAAGTTTTGGTAAAAATCAGATTGGAAAACTGGGATTGGTTTTTCATCACATCTCACCTTCGTAAGCTATGTAACTTTGCATGTATATAACTTTAAATGATAATTTTTACATCACAATCAAAGTCATTTGAATCGATCCCTTGAATACAAAATTCATAAGAATGATTTCAACCTGTTGATCCCTCAGTCACCTTGAAATCATTCCAGCATTAATGCTCGACTGTTTAGACGTTCATTGCATTAGATACCATCCCTGGTCATCTACTTACAACAAGTATTTCATTCAGATCTGCTCTCAAAAGTTATTTCCCAATATACTTAAGAAAACTAAACACAAGAAAATAGTGATCAAATACTTTCAAGCATTAAGTGCAGAATGAAACACAAAAACTATCAAATCTTGTTAACATACATGAAAAACTTACAGTAGCATTACTTGGGTTTTTAATGGATTACAACCAATCCCAATGAATGAATTACCTACTCATGCCTTGTATTTTCACTCAAGAATATGGGATAGAAATGAATACAAAATAGAAAAGTGAAGCTGAATGAATGAGTGATGAATGATTGATGAATGAATAATGAATGAATTATCAACAAATTGTTGTTCCTCTGTTCTTCTGCTCTATTTATAGATGAGTCACGCTTAAGTTTCCCTTTGTCACGCTTAAGCATAACCCCAACATGCTTAGTGGCATTGTAGGAGTGGTCAGAAACATGCGGAAGTGGATGAGTTGGGATCGCACCACTGGTCAATGAAAAATTCAGTGCCCATTCTTCTTCGATCACGCTCAAGCGTGAGATATTCTCGCTTGAGCGTGACAGTGCTTAAGCTTTATTGGGCCAAGCTCAAGTGTAAGGGGACCTGATTCCTTCTGAGTTGCGCACGCTTGAGCGTAAGGCTTCAAAGTCAAGCTCCTTTGATTATGCGCTCAAGCGCCCCTGACCACGTCCAAGCGTGTAGAAAATGTGGCTCACTGACTTGATTTCGCTTGAGCATAATTGTATCGCTCAAGCGCCCTTTAATTATGCTTTTTCTTCAACTCATTCATGCTCAAGCATTTGGGCTTCCCTATTATGCGCTTAAGCTCTTATTTCCCACGCTCAGGTGTGGTTGCTTCTTAATGTTTGGTTTCAGCCCGATCACGCTCAAGCAAGGGGATCCTTTGCTTAAGTGTGATGTGTGATGTTTTCTTTTGACTTTTCCTTGACTTTTGAATTTTCCTGTACTTCTTAAGAGATTTTCAAGATAATTTTCCACTTCTCAACAAATTATTTTATTTTCACTTTTCATGAGCACATTCTTTGTTTATCAATCCATTCGCTTCAATTTCTTATAAAAATACTTCAAATAACCATATGAATATAATTCTTGTTTAACCATTATCAAACTCTCCCTAACCTAGAGTTTTGCTTGTCCTCAAACAAAAAGAATGAAGGTTTAAACAAGAAGATATTCATGATACTCAGATTCTAAGTATGAACAAAATTAAAAGACAGCATTTACAATTCAACTTCTTTGGACATATGGCATCCTTAATACCTATTCATTTGAAATGTGATGCACAATTTAATTTTTCACAAAGCAAGTAACCTAATGCTGTAAGAATAAGGAGCTTCTCATTGTTTCTCACTAGGTGTGTGTTCCCCACATTCATCATTAGAACTGCCTAGTTAACATTGCCAGTCATTTCCAATCAAACCAAAATCAAAAGAATAGCACAGATCAAAAAGGTCTTTTAACAAGGTTGTAATCAGGCTGGGCTAACACTTGGTTTTTCTTGGATTTTAAATTACATGCACAAAGAATAGCATAAGTAATGAAATTTTCATAATTTATGAGGCTTCTTCCTTTTTGAACTTCAGAATTCTTTATCTTTTTTTCCAGTTCTCCTTTTGTTTAAAGATTTCTGGATGGAGAACTTACTGCTTTTCTTTAGCATTTTCTTTTTCAACCTCCATTTCTTGCATCACCCTTATCGGAAAAAAAATGTTTTATGCTCTTTTCACATTAAGCATGCTAATAAGGTAGGACTTTATTATTCATGCTTAGGTTAGGGTTTTTTTAAAATTTTTGGCTCAAATGGGCTACCCAAGAATGGGATATTTTGTTAAGGGTAGCTTTTTGGCTCTTGGTTAAATGCTTTTTCAAAAATGCCTTGATCATTTCCTTGCTTATTTCTTAAAATAAAAGTTAATCAGAAAATTAGGCATACAAACTTAACAGCTACTAATGAGGTTCTTAGTGTTTAATTTCTCGCTTCTTACCAGGTTATTAGGCATACTCCATTGTTCTCATAGTAAGAGGTTCAAGCATGTAAAAAAAATTCAAAAGTTCATTCATTTCATTTCCTGGTTCTTAATTCAGCCAATTGTCCTTTCAAACAATGTTACTACCTTAGAATTTATTGCTAGAACCTATTGAATCTTTTGCATGCATTTTACTTTCTTGTTTATAGGTTGGGAAAACAATTCAGTTGCATGTATGTTCATATCCAAACAATTAAACAGATCATGCCAATTCATCAATTAAGCATATAATTCAAACTGAAATACCCCAGAAAAATTTGTCTGCAGCAAGTTAGAAATAAAAGAGAAAAATAAAAATAAATCTAAATAGAAAATCAAAAGGAAACCAGAATAAAAGTAGTTCAAAAAGAAACGTAATAGGCTAAGATAAAAATTATGAAGTGTTAATCTGAAAGTGGCAATGATTCAATTCCTCACTCATCATCCTCTACCTTATCCTTTGTCTCTGTATCATCTGGCTCAGGTTTTCTTACTGGAGGTGGTTGTGAGGATGGTCCTGGTGTCTCATCCCTCCCTGGTAGAAAAGGCCTGTCCCCAGGCCCTGCCATGTGAGCTGCAAACTTAGCAGGGTCCATCCACGGGTTGACTTGGCCTACAGGAGTGCTATGATACAGGCCATGGTGTAGGTGTACAAGGCCTCTGTGATTGGCACTCTGTTGTGCCATGATATGATTTTGCTGGATTTTAAGCTAGAATATGGCCTGAAGAATCATCTTTGATTCTATGTTTAAAGGAAGTGGGATAGGTGTTGTTGCAGTTGCTGGTGGTGAGGAAGATGCATCTGTGCCAGGTGGTAGAGGTACAGGTGGTGCCTGGACACTACAATAGCACTCAATGAAATGCCTATCAATGGGAGGCCTGATAGGTTTGAGATCCTGTACCTCAATTCCATGTCCTGCACAAAAATCAGTGATGAAAGTAGGGAATCCTAGACTCCCTTTTACCTTGTTTCCATCCTGGGATATCTTCTATTCAGCCTTCACGAACTTGTGGATTTCATCCAAAATAATTTGGGCCAGGTCAATAGAGATATCATCCTGCAAAATGCAGTACAACAAATAGCACCTGCTAAAAATTAAATCAGAGACGTATGCATTAGGGGCTTTGTTAGCAAGCAAAAAGGATGTCCAAACTTGAGAGATGGTGGTCATATCCTTTCTCAGGATACGTAAGGGGTTCTCTCCCTGGCCAAACTAAAAATGGTGTCCTGGTATGCATATTCCAGCTTCAATGTCATGAGTTTCAATGAACTCATTCCTTTGTTTCATTTGTTTCATACGTAATGGGTTCTCTCCCTAGCCAAACTGAAAATGGTGTCCTGGTATGCATATTGCAGCTTCAATGTCATGAGTTTCAATGAACTCATTCCTTTGTTTCATAGCAACATAATCACAGGACTCTGCTTCCCTTAGTTCCATAATGCTGCCTTGATAGGTGTTGATCTCATTTCTGCCATATGAAAGCCAATGGCCTTTCATATAAGTCCTTTGATCACCTTCACCCTTCTTAGGCCATGCGTTGGCATAAAACTCCTAACAACTTCAGGGTCATATTTATCCCTGGGGTAGCAAATTTTGAGACAAGTTCTTCTCTTGATTACCATTAGGAAATCATCAAATTCTCCAAGAGCTAGGTCCTCCTTTCTCTCAAAGATAAAGGTCTAGTTATTGATATCCTCATAACGCTTACTCCTGGCCTTGTCTCTGAATTTGGGCCCTGTGTCTTGCTCCTCAGTACGAGCTCTTTTCCCCTTGTTTCTTCTGCTAGAACCAGCAGTAGCTTGTGGAGAAGAAGGGGCTGTTTGTTTGGTTCTTGCCATCTACAAAAGAGTAAAGCAATATATCATTGATAAATTAAACTCTCAATTAATTTTATAAAGGAAATGATAAAGCAGAGGAAAGTTTCTCTCATGTCAATAAAGCAAAAGAATTGAAAGAACATTTAAAGATCATAACACTTATGCCTAATCATGTTCTTACAGGACTTTATCAAGCAGGTAACATGCAGCAACATTTGTATATTGGTATTTCTTCACTAGTTTTCCTCAATCACACAAGAAAAGAGAACATTTCTATGGTTTTGCAATACTAGTGATAGGCATGAAAGAAAATTAGCATACATTCTATAAGAAATTACCACATGTGAATCCTAAGAGAAATTTACCCGTCTTTACCAGTAACATCAGCATATAAGGATTTGATAGATAAAAGTTCAGGGGTTACCTTGTTTGAAGAGTCTCAAAATTATGCATAGAAGAGAGAATGTACGGCACCCTTAAGTGAATTGAAAATGAAATGCAGTTAAAATACTCAATAAAAACTGATAGAGGGGAGGGAATGGCCCTTTAATGTGGTAATAAGTAGCATCAGATGGCAGTTTTAAAATCTCTCGCTTAAGTGTGGATATGTCGCGCTTAAGCATGAGTGATACAGAATGAAATTTGAACTCACGCTTGAATTTACACTTGAGTGCACCCCCTGATACTAAGCTTAACATTCATGCTCAAGCGTGACTATGTACGCTTAAGCGAGTGTGTCCCCCTGATACCTTAAGTTCTCCACGCTTGAGCGTGGCAAGTTGTGCTTGAGCGAGATCAGGCCCTAAAGAAAACTTTGGAATTTTACTTATTTGAATTTGAAGTTGCACGCTTGACCGTGGAGTGGGACGCTTGAGCATGATACCCCCCTGATGCTTTTCCTTCTTGTGTTTAAGCTTGGTTTAAGTGCGTATTCACTTAAATTCTTACTCGCCTTAACGTGATTTACCACACGTGAGCATGGTATCCCCTAATTCCTTTTTCATTCTTCACGCCTGAGCATAAGAACATACGCTTAAGCGTGGTCGGGGCTGAAAAGAAGAAAATTCATGGACACAATTATTTTTACCTTTCCACGCTTGAGTGTGTCCTTTCACGTTTGAGTGTGGTACCCTCCTGATGCCATAAAAGACCCTCACGCTTGAGCGTGCTATTTGCACTTAAGCGTAGTTTGGACAGAATGTTTTCTTATCCCTCTACGCTTGAGCATGGTTTCTTGCGCTTGGCTAATTTGATCACCACGCTTGAGCTTGAGGGATCACTCTTGAGCATGATTGTGTTAGTTTCTGAATTTTGTTCCCACATTTAAGCTTCTCCCTTGAGTTCTAAGCTTGAATGCATGACTTCTTTAGATATGTTAAAGTTTGAGTTTGGTAATGAGTCATGGCTTCATTAATGACATGAAGAAAGTTAAAACATTAAATTCAAACTAAATTGGCTACTGAATTAATTGAAATAAACTAAAATAGTAAAATAGAAATTTTGGGTTGCCTCACAAAAAGTGTTGTTTATCGTCGTTAGCTTGACATTTAAGTTGTTAATATGGTTCCTACAAATGAATGAGAGTGGTGAGCTTCTTCACTTCTCCTCCCAAATATGGCTTAAGTCTTTGGCCATTCACTATCCATGTTCTCTCAGATTGAGGATCTTGCAATTCGATGGCTCCATGAGATTTGACTTCTTTGACAACGAATGGTCCTGACCATTTGGATTTTAACTTCCTTGGAAATAGTTTCAACTTTGAATTGAACAGCAACACAGGTTGGCCTGGATAGAAACTTTTATGCAGAATTTTCTTGTCATGATAAAACTTCATCCTTTCCTTATAAATCCTCGAAGATTCATAAGCCTCTAATCTTCATTCTCCCAACTTCTCCAGTTGAATCTTTTTTTTCTTGTGTAGAAGCTTGTGCATTAAAGTTGAGCAACTTCATTGCCTAGTAAGCCTTGTGTTCAAGTTCCACCGAAAGATGACAGCTCTTTCCATACACTAGCTAAAAAGGTGAAAATCCTGTTGGTGCTTTAAAAGCAGTTTTGTATGCCCATAAAGCATCATCTAACTTCAAGGGACCAATCCTTTCTACCTTGGGCTACAGTTTTCTCCAGAATTCTCTTTATTTCTCTGTTGGACACTTCTACTTGCCCATTAGCCTGAGGATGATAGGGAGAAGTTACTCTATGCTAACTCCATAGTGTTCAAAATATTTTTGGAGTTAGACATTGCAGAAGTGAGAACCTCCATCACTTATTAATACTCGAGGCATACCAAATCTATTGAATATATTCTTTTTCAAGAACTTGATTACAGTTTTGGCATCTGCTTTGGCACATCCTATTACTTCTACCCACTTTGACACATAATCCACTGCTACAAGAATATATTCATTTGAAAAAGAACTGGGTAGAGGTCCAACAAAGTCCATTCCCCAGCAATCAAATACTTCTACTTCTAGAATGGTGGTCAATGGCATTTCATTTCTTTTTGATATACTTCCTATCCTTTGACAAGCATCACAATGCTACATAAAAACATTAGTATCTTTAAACAAAGTAGGCCAATAAAAACCCGATTAAAGAATCTTAACTGCTATCCTTTCTCCATTGAGGTGTCCTCTATAAGGTGAACTATGATAGTGCCATAGGATATTCTTGGCTTCTTCATCAGATACACATCTCCTTAGAATGTTGTCTGATCCAAGATTAAACAAGTATGGATCATCCCATACAAATTGTTTTCCATCTTTCAAGAACTTTTTCTTTTACTGCCATGTAAGATTTTCAGGAAGCACTCCTGCAGCTTTGAAAATTTCCATATCTGTGAACCATGGTCTATTCTAAATCAATAATAGTTTTTCATCTGGAAAGTCATCTTAAACTTTAGGTTGAATTTTTATGACTTCGTCATTAATCAACCTTGACAAATGATCTACTACATGATTTTTACTTCCCTTCTTATCTCGAATAATCAAATCAAATTCTTGAAGAAAAAGAATCCACCTGATTAGTCTTGGTTTAGACTCAGATTTGTTCAGCAAATACTTAATGGTTGCATGATCTGTAAAAACAATAACTTGAGAACTGATTAAATATGATCTAAATTTTTCCAGGCCATACACAACTCCTAATAATGTTTTCTCTATTGCAGCATAATTAATTTAAGCGTCATTCAAAGCCTTACTAGCATAGTGTATGGGATGAAAAACTTTAGATTTTCTTTGACCCAGGACTGCACCTATTGCATAGTTGCTTACATCATACATCATTTTAAAATCAAGTTTCCAATCAGGAACAACTATAATAGGAGCAGTAACCAATTTTGCTTTCAATAAATTAAAACCAGACAAACATGCATTATTAAATTGAAAAGAAATATCTTTTTATAATAGATTACTCAAAGGTTTGGCGATCTTAAAAATCTTTGATAAATCTTCTGTAGAAACCTGCATATCCTAGAAAGCTTCTGACTCCTTTGACATTGGTTGGCAGAGGTAGTTTCTCGATCACTTCAACTTTTACATCATCCACCTCGATGCCTTTTCTCGAGATTGTATGGCCCATCATAATACCTTTAGTCACCATGAAATGGCATTTCTCCCAATTCAATACTAAGTTGGTTTCTACACATCTTTGAAGCATAGTGTCTAAATTCTCCAAACACATATCAAATGACTTTCTGAACACTAAAAAATTGTCCGTAAAAACTTCAATGCATTTTTCCACCAGGTCAGCAAACATTGCCAGCATACATCTTTGGAAGGTGGCTGGAGCATTGCAAAGTCCAAAGGGCATCTTTCTGTAAGCAAACACACCAAAAAGACAAGTGAAGGCTGTCTTTTCTTGATCTTCTGGAGCCACTGCTATTTGATTATAACCTAAATAACCATCTAGGAAATAATAATAAGCTTGTCCAGTAAGCCTATCCAGCATTTGATCCATGAAAGGTAATGGAAAGTGGTCCTTCCTTGTTTCTTAGTTGAGTTTCCTGTAATCAATACACATTCTCCACCCAGTAACAGTTCTAGTAGGAATCAACTCATTGTTTTCATTTTTTACAACTGTAATGCCACCCTTTTTTGGCATAACCTATACTGGACTTACCCAAGCATTGTCTGAAATAGGGTAGATCATCCCAGCTTCCAGTAACTTCATCACTTCCCTTTTCATGACCTCCTTCATTGTTGGATTCAATCTTCTTTGAGGTTGCGCAATGGGTTTATATTCTCGTTCCATGAAAATATGATGCATACAATATGAAGAACTTATACCTTTTAAGTTTTTCAATCTCCATCCAATTGCTCCTTCGTTTTTCTTTAAAATTTGAATCAATTGATCTTTCTCCTCCTTTAGCTAGTTGTTACTGATTACAACTGGTTTTTGACCTTTATCATCTAGAAATGCATACTTCAAATAGGAAGGTAGTTCTTTCAACTCCAGCTGTTGAACCTCAGTGACTTGTTTTTCAGGAAGGCTTTCTATAGATTCTGTATCACTTGGTACCTCCTTTCTTGCATTAAAACTATGAAGAATCTCCTCCACTTCTTTTGCTTCTTTTTCGTCAAGTCCTTCTACCACTCACATTAAAGTTTTTTTAAGGGAGCTCAAATGTTGTGCTTCAGTAGTTTCTGGCATACGCACTTCATCCTCCACATCAATTTTGAAACAACTTTGCTTATCCACAGGATGTTTTATTGCTTCAAAAACATCAAAGTTGATTTCCTCATCTTTAACTCTTACTTTCAATTTCCCATCATCAACAACTATGATGACTTTTGCAGTCTTCATAAATGGCCTTCCTAATATTAGAGGTACTTTAGAATCTTCCTCTATGTCATTGATTACAAAGTCCACAGGAAATACAAAGTTGTCGACTTTCACGAGGACGTCCTCTGCTACTCCATATGGAAATTTCACTTTCGATTAGCCAATTGCAGAGTCATTCTTGTTGGCCTAATTTCCAGATCACCTATCCTTTTCAGTATGGATAATGGCATCAGATTACTGGCTCCAAGATCCAATAAAGCTTTTCCAATAGTAACAGGAATCATGAAACTCCCTGGATCTTTGGACTTCTGAGGTAGTGCTTTTTGAATGATGGTACTGCATCCAGCTTCAAGCTTCACTGCTTTTTCTAAAAGTTTCTTTTTCTTTGTTAGCAAATCCTTCATAAATTTTGGATACGTAGGTATTTGCTCCATGGCTTCCATAAATGGAACATTGATCTGCAATCTTTTGAAGATATCCATGAATCTGGTGAATTGCCTTTCCTTATCACGCTTGGAAGGATTTTTGGGATAAGGCATACTCTTTAATTATGGAATGTCTTTATCAACTCTTGCCTTTTCTTTTTCATTTTCACTATTTTTTATTTTTCTCCATTTCTTTTTCTTTTTCTTTATTCATATTTACAACTTCACTCTTTTTTTATTTTTCTTTTTCAACCTTTTCGTCCTCTTTTTCTTTCTCACTCAACTCACATCTTACTATTTTTCCACTGCGTAGCCACAGCTTTGCATTTCTCCTTCAGATTCTGCTCAGTGTTAGCTCCATATTGGGGTCTTTGTTGTTCAGCAATTTGACGAGCTAGTTATCCTACCTATGTCTCCAAATTCCGGATGGATGCCTTAGTACTCTTTTGATTTGTTATAGAGGCTTGCATAAACTTTTCCAAGGTGTCTTCTAGTCTGGAAGTTTTCTCCATCAAAGAAGAGCCCTGTTGGTACGTTTGTTGCCTATTGGATGTGCTAGCCTCTTGTTTCCATCCATCATTTTGATTATTCCTCTATCCCTATGCAAAATTGTTAGAAAAAGCATTGTTATTGAAATTACCTTGCTTACCTTGATTGTTTATGTACAGTATGGATTCGTCAGGCTATTCTCCTTGGCAATGTCCATTTTGATGATCACCTCCATAAAAATCACATTTTGATTGTGAGTTTTGATTTCCTGTAGAGGTTTACACTGCATGTAACTGCTAAGGGAGTTTTGCCATCTGTTGTGTGAGAGCTTTAATTCATTAGGTTAGTATTTTATTTTGAGCTAGAATGGCATCGGTAGTGTTTAACTCCAATATTCCCTTCTTTTGGATTTGGGATCTATCATGTTGGGCTTGGTAGTCTGTGGAGGATAGTGCTTCAATAATTCTTGTGGCTTGCTCCGCATCGACCATCATCATTGTGCCTTTAGCTGCTGCATCTAATATCATTTTTGTATCTGCCCTTAGTCCACTGTAGAAGATATTGAGTTGGGCAATATGTTCCAATCCATGGTTTGGGCATTTCCTGAGGAGAGATTTGAAACATTCCCATGCCTTACAAAATGGTTCATCTTGGCCTTGTTTAAAAGTTGTTATATCTGATTTGGCTCTGATAAATCTAGATGACGGAAAGAATCTTTACAAGAATTTTTCTTCCAATGTGTTCCAACTATTCAAGCTTTGATTTGGATGGGATTGTAGCCAATTCTTTACTTTTCCTGCTAAAGAGAAAGGAAATAATCTTAGATATATAGCTTCAATTACATCTTGGTCAAAACCCATTGTTCCAATCAATTCATAGAATGTAGCTAAGTGAGTATATGGATCTTCACTGGTCATTCCATGAAATTAGTGGGAACTAATTAAGCTTAGAAAAACAGGTTTCATTTCAATGGCCCTTATGGTGTTAGGAATAGTAATGCTTTAAAAATGTCTGGGTCCTTATTGTAAGGCATAATCTCCCAGTGTTCTTCTTGGTGGATTTTGATTGTGGCTGTTGAGGAAGAAGTTTCACCTGTGTGGAAGTTATACTTTTTCTTGGCTTTCTTGATCTTTTTGAGGAACCTATCTATCTCTGGTCACCCGTGTGGAAGTTCTGTTTAGACATTCATTGCATTAGATACCATCCCTGGTCATCTACTTACAATAAGTATTTCATTCAGATCTGCTCTCAAAAGTTATTTCCCAATATACTTAAGAAAACTAAACATAAGAAAATAATGATCAAATACTTTCAAGCATTAAGTGTAGAATAAAACACAAAAACTATCAAATCTTGTTAACATACATGAAAAACTTACAACAACATTACTTGGGGTTTGAATGGATTACAACCAATCCCAATGAATGAATTAGCTACTCATGCCTTACATTTTCACTCAAGAATATGGGACAGAAATGAATACAAAATAGAAAAATAAAGCTGAATGAATGAGTGATGAATGAATTATGAATGAATTGTTGTTCCTTTGTTCTTCTGCTTTGTTATAGACAAGTCACACTTAAGCTTCCCTTTTTCATGCTTAAGCATAACCCCAACTTGCTGAGTGGCGTTGCAAGAGTGGTCAAAAACATATGGAAGTGGATAAGTTGGGATCGCACCACTAGTCAATAAAAAATTAAGTGCCCATTCTTCTTTAATCATGCTTAAGCGTGAGATATTCTAGCTTGAGTGTGGCTGCGCTTAAGCTTCATTGGGCCAAGCTCAAGCGTGAGGGGACCTGATGCCTTCTGAGTTGCGAATGCTTGAGCATAAGGCTTCAAAGTCAAGCTCCTTTGATTATGCGCTCAAGCGCCCTTGACCACGTCCAAGCGTGAAGAAAATGTTGCTTACTGTAACATCCCAGTTTTGAAGTTAGATACCGAATAAAAATTAAATAATAAGAAAAATTGAAAGTAAAGAATTAGTTGTTAATCATAACCAATATAGCCTGAGAGTTAATGACAAGTTAATTGGACTTAATTGATGGGATGTGGCTGTCTGTGATTGGCGGAAGGTGTGAGTGGTCTGCGACTCACTCTTTCCCATCCCACTCCTTTCCCCCTCGCATGCGTATATAGGTGCGTATTCAGTATCACCGTGGGTGCAAACAACTTCTCCCACTACTCCATTCTCTCTTTTCTTCTTCGTCTCCATCTTCTTTCCTTTCCCCTGTTTCTATCTGTCACGATGACAGTGCGGGAAGAAGGTCAGAGCCCCGGCAGGTGAAGGACGATCGTAAAGCAGAGAAAGAACAACACCCCAACCCCGAGCCAAGTGCAGAGTGCGACGGAGTGGAGAAAGGCTAAACGAATCAGTAGAGGGGCGTCAGATTCAACGTCAAAGAGCAGAAAAGCTTCTTGAAGTCCCTTTCGTAAGTAGGGGGTGCTTGCATGTTAAATGCATGGTCCACGAACGGTACCGGATGAATGTTCTGCTTGAGTGTATGTGCATGTGTTTATGATGATTGGATCCATGCCTGATTGGAGATTCTGGATTCCGTGTGTTTTATAGTGGTTGAACAATAAATGCTTGTGATCTAGATGAAGGTAAAGTAGTATGTTAGTATTGATAATAACGAATGATATGCATGGTTCTATCCTTGTTAACGCTGTGATAATATGAATGTGTGCTTGTTAGTTGATTTGTCAGATGCTATTACTTGATTGCTGATGGTTGAACATATTCGTGTAAATAATAAAAGCGAATAAAGGTTGCATCGAATCTGTTCCTACTTAATGGTTACGAAGGAGGTATCGGTGGTGTAATGACGCTTGTTGGTAGATGCATTTAGCTGCATGTGTAAGAGTGGGGCGACCCGTGGAAGGTCAAGAGCCCTGAGGGAATGACTTCCAGTTACAGACCCCGGCTAGATTCCGAAGGAGCTCGTGGTAGCCGTAGGAGCTAGAGAAGAGTCTCGAGACGCCAATGGGAGGCCGGTACCACGCGGGAAGAGCTGAAGGACGAGGGGCCAGGGGAGGGGAAAACTGTAACTGAAAGTCATCACTCGAGTCGGATCCGCAGGCATGCATGTAGATATGAGGTTGATTAGAGTAGTACGTATAACGTGTGTGGAGTGTTATGAATGGTTTCCGAGGGTGGGGAATACTTGTATGTGTTGTTTGTGTGTCTTAAATGTCATTTTGCAGTGTCTAACTTTAATTAATTTGAAAACGATTGAATGGATGTGAATATGCATGCTGACACTGATGCCGAGTCCTTGATTGTCATTTTACATGTAAAAGCTCACCCCTGCAGTGGCTACACTTTCAGTGAACATCTCTCGGAAAAAAGGATGAAGGAGGAGCGAGTGCAGGACAATGAATCAGAGCGCTATTGGAACATATATCTACATGTGTATATGTGTATATGTGTATATGTATAAATACTGTGTATAACGTTTTGTTAAGCCTTGGCTGGCTCGTGTTTTGGTTGTAGTTCTTACGTTAAAACTTGACAGCTTTGGGTAACAAAAGTCATGATGAAGTTTTTGTAATTATATGAATGTTTTCGTTTATACAAGTATATGTTGTGTGTTCTTCTATGCTGTAAGTGAGGTTGAGCGGTGAAGAGGACTGTATGAGGATGTCTTATGAGTGTAGGGTAATTATAATCTGTGTGATTAAATGGTGGTATGCCGGGTGAGTCAGTCGCTAGCTTCCGAATGATTATAGGCCTGAGGATTTTCGAGTAAATATAAGTATGAAATCCTGAGTGAGGAAGAGTTGATATTTCCGAGTGAAAACCTCGAGTGATTCCCTTCTGAGAGAGGAGTTCGAATGGTGGTTTAGAGTGGATTGGATTTTAAGTTTAAGGTATCGATAACCGAGTGAAAGATGGGAAGTCCGAGTGAGAAGGAGTTCTGGAACCTGAGTGGGATAACCCTCACTTCCCGAGTAGAGTATGAGTGTCGCTGTATGGATAAATTTGGAGGGCTAAGTTATGGAGTTCCGAACGACTAGAATGGTTCGCCCAAGTGTGAAGACTTGCGCTGAAGCGAGTAGGTGTCAGTGTGGAACACCGCCCAAATACCCTTCCCTCCGTTGTTACGTTAATGCATCCCAGATAACGGTGTTGACCCCTACTTGGGCGTTGTGGTTGAGTCCGCCCAGACGTTGTCATACCCAGTTGAATTGGGCGGAATGAGTTCAGGTCCCCCTTTCCTCCAAACTAATACACATGTGCATCTCCCTTCCCTTACCTGTTTCCCTATGCTGAACACCTAGTATTTCTTTGAGGAAGGGTTAGTCCCGTAGAAACGAGTGAAGACCGGTATGGGGTTTCTTTTGTGAATTCCCTCTCCATCCGCTGTTGCATGGCCATACCCCGCCTAGGCGGTATCAGATCTCGCCTGAGCGAGCCAACGATGTTGTGTAATCCGCCCAGGCGCTAGTGTGTTACATTAAACCAAATGAACCGGTTCCAGTCTTAGCTTTTCTGTCATTTGCCATATGTGTGTGAATGCTCTCTATTTTCCCTTGCCTACCTCTTCCCTTCTATGTTGAATAAGTTGTGGCTGTTTTTGTAAAAAAAAAAAAAATTCCCTCATTGTTTTGGAATTATCATTTGCAAAGATTAGGGTGTTACATTTTGGTATCAGAGCAGACCGAAAGGTCCAAGGCCAAGGTATGCTTACCGAGTGTAAGCGGTTGTGTGTTTTCTGACTAAATGGTCATAAATGTTGTGATGTTAGTTGAACCTGATTGATATTGGCTTGAGGATAGGAGGTTGTTTCCTCCTGGTCCGATTGTGTGTGTAACCTGGAAGAATGATATAACGTGCTAAGCTATTGAATGTTAGACTGAGAACCCGATCGGTAGTAAGTGGCTCGGTATACTTATCCTCGAATGTCGATTTCAGGATAAGGAATGACGCATCGCCAAAGCATGGAGGCTATAGCCACAGCATTCCAACGCTTTGCAGACGTGTTTGAAAGGCAGGGCCAGACTCGAGCTGAGGATGGCCACGTGCTGGACCGCTTCCTGAAGAGGAAGCCGAGTGAGTTTCAGGGAGGACGTAATCTGGAGGCAGCTTTTAAATGGACTCAGGAACTGGAGAGGATTTTTGGGGGTCTTCGTTGTACCAAGGCCCAAAAGGTAGAATGTGCAGTATATATGCTGCGAGATGAAGCGGAGAACTGGTGGAAGTTAGCCATAAGCCGATTCCCTGATGATGAAGCTCAGCTGACATGGAACGATTTTAAGACATGCTTCTTAGAGAAATACTTCCCCGACACAGTGAGGAGTCGGAAGGAGCTGGAGTTTATGGAGTTGAAGCAAGGCTCCATGACTGTGGAAGAATACACGACGAGATTCGAGGAGTTGTGCCTATTCTACCCACCCTTCCAACAACCTGGGACGGAGAGCTCGAAGTGCCTTAAGTTTGAGAATGGATTAAGATCAGATATTAAGAGGTCCTGCAGATACCATGAGATACGGAGTTTCCCCGCATTGGTGAATAAATGTAGGATATTTAAAGAAGATGACAAGGCCCACTCGGGCCAGAGCAGCAGAGCCAACCAGTATCTGAGGCCTCAGCAGTCATGTTTCAAGAGGCCAGGGAACGTAGGAAGAAATGAACCCTTCACTAGATATCAGGGTCGTGGTGACCGAGGGAGACAGATGAGTGGACGACCCAGGTACGGTAAGTGCTTTAAATGTGGTGGCGACCACTTTGCTCAGAGTTGCAACGATACCGATGTTAAGTGTTTTCACTGCGGGAATAGGGGACACATTCGCCCTGACTGCCCCCAACTCCGTCAAACAAATGCTAGTGTGCGTCAAGGAGGGTTCCAGGTGAAGAGCAATAGGAATGATGGACAAAACTCACGGGGCGGAAACAACAGAGCTAGAGGGAATATGATGGTTGCCCCAAATATCAGGAGGAGAGACACTGACCAACCAGCCACTGGAAGAGTCTACGCCATCAATGCAGAAGAAGTCGCACAAGCAAATGACTTGGTACAATGTAAGTGCTCACTCGGTAGATACACACTTAGTGTAGTTTTTGATTCTGGAGCTACCCACTCCTTCATAGCTGATGAGTGTGTGAAGCGTTTGAAGTTACCAACTGTGTCTATGAATCGGACTTTAGAAGTGGCCAGCCCGACTGGCACTAATGTTTCCACATCGTCAATGTGCAAAAACGTAACGTTTGCATTATATGATCGGAGTTTCACCTTCGATCTGGTTTGCATGCCCCTAAAGGGTCTTGACATCGTGCTCGGAATAGATTGGCTTTCAGCCAATAAAGTGTTAGTAGATTGCAGAAACCGAAGGATAATTTTCCCAAGACAGCACCATGAGGACTGCGCAGCACAAGGTATAACTCAACTATTCATGATGCTTTGTCTAACCGAGGGCGAGAGTAACATCCGAGTGAACGAAATTCCGATTATCTGCGAATTCCCAGAGGTGTTCCCTGAGGACGTACCGAGTGTCCCTCCCAATAGAGAAATTGAGTTCTCTATAGACTTGATCCCTGGAGCCGAGCCAGTCTCCAGTGCACCCTATAGAATATCCTCAACTGAATTAGCCGAGCTGAAGAAGCAAGTGGATGAGTTACTCGGAAAACAGTTCATTAGACCGAGTGTATCACCTTGGGGCGCACCGGTACTACTTGTTAAGAAGAAGGATGGCAGCATGAGACTTTGCATAGATTACCGACAGTTAAACAAACTCACAATTAAGAATCGGTATCCACTACCCAGAATTGATGATTTAATTGACCAACTGCGTGGAGCCTCAGTCTTCTCAAAAATCGACCTACGATCGGGATATCACCAAATCCGAGTGAAGGACTCGGATATTCCAAAAACTGCCTTTAGGACTCGGTATGGCCACTACGAGTATGTAGTGATGCCGTTCGGTGTGACAAACGCCCCTGTTGTCTTCATGAATTACATGAACAGCATATTCCACCCCTATTTAGACCGATTCGTAGTTGTTTTCATTGATGACATCCTAATCTATTCTAAGACTTCCGAGGAGCATGAAGAACACCTCCGAGCGGTACTCCAAGTGTTAAGGGAGAACCAGTTGTTCGCGAAGCTTTCAAAGTGCGAATTCTGGATGAATAAGATCCACTTCCTCGGACATGTAATTTCCGAGCAAGGAGTCTCGGTGGACCCTTCGAAGGTGACAGCTATAATGGCATGGGAGAGACCCAAGTCGGTCTCGGAAATAAGGAGTTTTATGGGCCTGGCAGGTTACTATAGAAGGTTCATTGAAGGTTTTTCTAAGCTGGCGTTACCACTAACTAAGTTGACTCGGAAAAGCATTCCCTTCGTGTGGAGTTCCGAGTGCGAGAGCAGCTTCCGAGAGCTGAAGAACAAGTTGACGACTGCGCCAGTGCTGGCATTACCCGACTTACAAGAAAGCTTTGTAGTTTATTGTGATGCATCAGGACTCGGATTAGGATGCGTGCTCATGCAGAGAGATCGGGTGATAGCGTATGCCTCTCGGCAATTGAGACCTCACGAGCAGCATTATCCGACCCATGATTTGGAGCTGGCAGCTGTGGTGTTCGCACTAAAAATATGGAGGCACTACTTGTATGGGTCCCGGTTTGAAGTATACAGTGACCACAAGAGCCTCAAATACCTATTCGACCAGAAAGAGCTGAACATGAGGCAGAGAAGATGGATTGAATTTTTAAAAGATTACGATTTCGAGCTAAAATACCATCCCGGAAAGGCAAATGTCGTGGCCGACGCGTTGAGTCAGAAATCCCTCCACATGGCAGCAATGATGGTAAAAGAAGTAGAGTTGTTGGAACGGTTCCGAGACATGAACTTGTATGTTGACACCCCCTCCTCTCGGAAAATGACAATCGGTACATTGAGGATCGCCAATGAGTTCTTGAAGTCCGTGTACGAGCAGCAACAGTTAGACTCCTACTTAACCAAAATGAAGGAAACTCAGGCCAAAGGAAAGGATTTATCCTTGACCGTGGGATCAGATGGGATCTTCTGGGTGAGAGACAGAATATACATACCGAGCGGAGGAGAATTAAAAAGAGTGGTGCTTGATGAAGCCCACAAAAGCCTATTCAGTATTCACCCGGGAACCACGAAAATGTACCATGACCTGAAGAAACAGTTCTGGTGGCCCGGACTAAAGAGGGATGTGGCAGAATACGTAGCTCGGTGTATTACGTGCCAAAAATCAAAAGTGGAGCACCAGAAACCGTACGGTGCAATGCAGCCCCTGGAGATTCCCATGTGGAAATGGGACTCGATTGCTATGGATTTTGTCATGGGATTGCCCACAAACCGAGCGGGCCATGATGCGATTTGGGTCATTGTTGACCGAGTGACGAAGAGTGCACACTTCCTGCCTGTGAACATGAAGTACCCGATGCATAAATTGGCACGGATTTACGTTCATGAGATTATCCGACTGCATGGCATACCAACTTCCATCGTATCGGATAGAGATCCGAGGTTCACGTCCCGGTTTTGGACCAGCCTGCATCAAGAAATGGGCACCAAACTTTGGCTTAGTTCTGCCTACCACCCCCAATCGGATGGACAATCCGAGCGGACGATTCAAAGTTTAGAAGACTTATTAAGGGCGTGTGTGTTAGAGCACGGAGGAGATTGGGAGCAGTACCTCCCCTTGATTGAGTTTACGTACAATAACAGCCATCATAACAGCATTGGCATGGCACCCTATGAAGCACTATATGGACGAAGATGCCGAACCCCACTTTGCTGGTCGGAAACGGGTGAGAGTCTGCTATTGGGACCAGACATTGTGAAGCAAACCACAGAGCGGATCCGAGTGATACAGGGAAAAATGAAGGCATCTCAAGACAGGCAGAAGAGTTACCATGACAAACGCACCAAACCATTGGAATTTTCAGTCGGAGACAGAGTGTTTTTGAGGACTTCTCCGAATAAAGGAGTTGGACGAGCCTTGAAATGCGGAAAGTTAAGCCCTCGATACATTGGACCTTATAAGGTGTTGGAACGAGTCGGCACCATGGCATACCGAATAGCATTACCGATCCACTTATCCCGATTGCACAACGTATTTCATGTGTCGCAACTAAGGAAGTATCTACATGACCCTAGTCACACAATGCCTGACGATGAAGTGGAAGTCAAGGAAGACCTGACCACCGTGACTACACCGATCAGAATCATGGACCGATCGGTGAAGTGTTTGGGAAACAAAAACGTACAGCTGGTAGAAGTGGAGTGGCAACAAGGCAAGACTACCTCTCATACCTGGGAACGCGAAGACACCATGAGGCAGCAGTACCCCGAGTTGTTTGCTAAGGTGAGTTACCGATTGAATTTTGAGGACAAAATTCTTTTGAGTGGGGGAGAACTGTAACATCCCAGTTTTGAAGTTAGATACCGAATAAAAATTAAATAATAAGAAAAATTGAAAGTAAAGAATTAGTTGTTATTCATAACCAATATAGCCTGAGAGTTAATGACAAGTTAATTGGACTTAATTGATGGGATGTGGCTGTCTGTGATTGGCGGAAGGTGTGAGTGGTCTGCGACTCACTCTTTCCCATCCCACTCCTTTCCCCCTCGCATGCGTATATAGGTGCATTTTCAGTATCACCGTGGGCGCAAACAACTTCTCCCACTACTCCATTCTCTCTTTTCTTCTTCGTCTCCATCTTCTTTCCTTTCCCCTATTTCTATCCGTCACGACGACAGTGCGGGAAGAAGGTCAGAGCCCCGGCAGGTGAAGGACGATCGTAAAGCAGAGGAAGAACAACACCCCAACCCCGAGCCAAGTGCAGAGTGTGACGGAGTGGAGAAAGGCTGAACGAATCAGTAGAGGGGCGTCAGATTCAACGTCAAAGAGCAAAAAAGCTTCTTGAAGTCCCTTTCGTAAGTAGGGGGTGCTTGCATGTTAAATGCATGGTCCATGAACGGTACCGGATGAATGTACTGCTTGAGTGTATGTGCATGTGTTTGTGATGATTGGATCCATGCATGATTGGAGATTCTGGATTCCGTGTGTTTTATAGTGGTTGAACAATAAATGCTTGTGATCTAGATGGTGGTAAAGTAGTATGTTAGTATTGATAATAACGAATGATATGCATGGTTCTATCCTTGTTAACGCTGTGAGAATATGAATGTGTGCTTGTTAGTTGATTTGTCAGATGCTATTACTTGATTGTTGATGGTTGAACATATTGGTGTAAATAATAAAAGCGAATAAAGGTTACATCGAATCTGTTCCTACTTAATGGTTACGAAGGAGGTATCGGTGGTGTAATGACGCTTGTTGGTAGATGCATTTAGCTGCATGTGTAAGAGTGGGGCGACCCGTGGAAGGTCAAGAGCCCCGAGGGAATGACTTCTAGTTACAGACCCCGGCTAGATTCCGAAGGAGCTCGTGGTAGCCGTAGGAGCTAGAGAAGAGTCTCGAGACGCCAATGGGAGGCCGGTACCACGCGGGAAGAGCTGAAGGACGAGGGGCCAGGGGAGGGGAAAACTGTAACTGAAAGTCATCACTCGAGTCGGATCCGCAGGCATGCATGTAGATATGAGGTTGATTAGAGTAGTACGTATAACGTGTGTGGAGTGTTATGAATGGTTTCCAAGGGTGGGGAATACCTGTATGTGTTGTCTGTGTGTCTTAAATGTCATTTTGCAGTGTCTAACTTTAATTAATTTGAAAACGATTGAATGGATATGAATATGCATACTGACACTGATGCCGAGTCCTTGATTGTCATTTTACATGTAAAAGCTCACCCCTGCAGAGGCTACACTTTCAGTGAACATCTCTCGGAAAGAAGGATGAAGGAGGAGCGAGTGCAGGACAATGAATCAGAGCGCTATTGGAACATATATCTACATGTGTATATGTGTATATGTGTATATGTATAAATACTGTGTATAACGTTTTGTTAAGCCTTGGCTGGCTCGTGTTTTGGTTGTAGTTCTTACGTTAAAACTTGACAGCTTTGGGTAACAAAAGTCATGATGAAGTTTTTGTAATTATATGAATGTTTTCGTTTATACAAGTATATGTTGTGTGTTCTTCTATGCTGTAAGTGAGGTTGAGCGGTGAAGAGGACTGTATGAGGATGTCTTATGAGCGTAGGGTAATTATAATCTGTGTGATTAAATGGTGGTATGCCGGGTGAGTCAGTCGCTAGCTTCCGAATGATTATAGGCCTGAGGATTTCCGAGTAAATGTAAGTATGAAATCCCGAGTGAGGAAGAGTTGATATTTCCGAGTGAAAACCTCGAGTGATTCCCTTCTGAGAGAGGAGTTCGAATGGTGGTTTAGAGTGGATTGGATTTTAAGTTTAAGGTATCGATAACCGAGTGAAAGATGGGAAGTCCGAGTGAGAAGGAGTTCTGGAACCCGAGTGGGATAACCCTCACTTCCCGAGTAGAGTATGAGTGTCGCTGTACGGATAAATTTGGAGGGCTAAGTTATGGAGTTCCGAATGACTAGAACGGTTCGCCCAAGTGTGAGGACTTGCGCTGAAGCGAGTAGGTGTCAGTGTGGAACACCGCCCAAATACCCTTCCCTCCGTTGTTACGTTAATGCATCCCAGATAACGGTGTTGACCCCTACTTAGGCGTTGTGGTTGAGTCCGCCCAGACGTTGTCATACCCAGTTGAATTGGGCGGAATGAGTTCAGGTCCCCCTTTCCTCCAAACTAATACACATGTGCATCTCCCTTCCCTTACCTGTTTCCCTATGCTGAACACCTAGTATTTCTTTGAGGAAGGGTTAGTCCCGTAGAAATGAGTGAAGACCGGTATGGGGTTTCTTTTGTGAATTCCCTCTCCATCCGCTGTTGCATGGCCATACCCCGCCTAGGCGGTATCAGATCTCGCCTGAGCGAGCCAACGATGTTGTGTAATCCGCCCAGGCGCTAGTGTGTTACATTAAACCAAATGAACCGGTTCCAGTCTTAGCTTTTCTGTCATTTGCCATATGTGTGTGAATGCTCTCTATTTTCCCTTGCCTACCTCTTCCCTTCTATGTTGAATAAGTTGTGGCTGTTTTTGTAAAAAAAAAAAAAAATTCCCTCATTGTTTTGGAATTATCATTTGCAAAGATTAGGGTGTTACACTTACTGACTTAATTTGGCTTGAGCGTAATTGTCTCACTCAAGTGCCCTTTAATTGTGCTCTTTCTTCGCTTCATTCACGCTCAAGCATGTGGGCTTCCCTCTTACGTGCTTAAGCTCCTGTTTCCCACACTCAGGAGTGGTTGCTTCTTAAAGTTTGGTTTCAGCACGATCACGCTCATGCGAGGGGATCCTTTACTTAAGCGTGATGTGTGATGTTTGCTTTTGACTTTTCCTTGACTTTTGAATTTTCCTGCACTTCTTAAGAGATTTTCAAGATAATTTTCCACTTCTTAACAAATTATTTTATTTTCACTTTTCATGAGCACATTCTTTGTTTATCAATCCATTTGCTTCAATTTCTTATAAAAATACTTCAAATAACCATATGAATACAATGCTTGTTTGACCATTATCAATGCTTCTCTGCTTGAATTGGTGTATTGTGCTGCTTCTCTTCGTTCTCTATCTATAGCCAATTCTTTCAGATGCGTTGCATTAAAGAAATCTCCCACTAATCCTTAATTCTGACTTAATTCCATATTTCATGTAATGGATTCTTTATTTGTCTGCCAATTCCATGATTTAAGGCTTGTTTTTGCCTCTATGTTTCATGCGATGCTGTTTCTCTGATTCAAATTTCAATCTTCCAGTAACAATTTTTTAAGTAAATGAATGGATTCATTTTCACCATGAATGGATTCATTTAGTGCATTTTGATATTCAATAACATATGAATAGATTCATGATTGATTTGAATAGATTCAGACCTTCAAAATTGATGATTTTAAGCTTCTGGGAACACATGAATTGATTCATGCACATGTGAATCGATTCAGCCCTTTCAAAATCACATCCTGGGACAAATTAATTCGTATGAATTGATTCAGGAGGGGATGAATCGACTCATCCTCCTGATTTTCCACTTTTCATATACATTTTCACCCTTTTTGAGATGCTTTGGCATATACCTTGGTTCCTTTGATCCTTGGGCACTTTGATGATAATTTTTCACTTATTTTAAACCTTTTTAAATGCCTCAACATGTATCCTTGATGTTCATCAATCGTTATGCATTTAATTCTTGATTTCTTGACCCGTATGAGCTTGATCTTCATGATGATTTAATTCATGTCATAGGATTACCATTTATCATTCACTTCTAATTGCTTATTAATTACTTTACACTTCATCCTTGTTCTTTGATCATGTCATCTCTTTGTCAACCATATTTTCCCTTTGTGGTTCATCTACTACTGTATCATTTATCAAACACAATTGTTCCTTATTCATGTGCATTCTTCATATTTGTGTTTACTTTGCCTTTGTTAACATGCTTGTCATTATCAAAACCTTATCCAATTACATTCTCCATGTTTTTGGTGATGACAACTAATGTTACATATGAATTGTTAATGCATTCTTTGTGCTTGAGTACATGTTTGTCATTATCAAAACCTGTTTCAACATTTAAACACATTCTCCCCCTTTATGATGATGACAACAAATGTTCATCTCTTGGGGTGTTAGTTTTATAGTAGTTATAGCTCACAATTTTGACAAACAAAAAAAAAACTCCCCCTTACTAATACAATTAGATACCATTTATTATTATTCCAGATTTATCTAGCCTTTTTGATCTTTAGAGTTATTCTCCCCCTTAATTATGCAATAGATACCAATTGTGGATTTGTTTGATGTTATACCATTTTGTTGCATACCACATGTTAATATCTAGAGTAAATAATCAAGCATATAATTCATCCATCAAGTAAGTATATAATTCTCTTAATCAAATAAGCACATAATTCTCTCCCCCTTTGGCATCATCAAAAACAAAAACAAGCATAAAAGAGTAGAATCCAAAGTAAAGATAAGTGCCATAAATATCAATCATAATCACAGAAAATCAATGAAAATCATCTTTTATATGTATTCTCCCCTTAATTAATGTAATAGATACCAATTTATACCACTTGTTATAAGATTATGTATTATAGGATCAATCATTCATCATAGATACCAACTGTTATGTAAAATAAGCCAATTGTTGATGGAGTTGATACTAATTGTAATATATATACTAATTGTTCAAGTCTAATACCAATTATTAACTACTATGATACCAATTGTTGTTGGAGTTGTGAACAAGTCGATACTAATTATTCAAGTATGATGCCAATTGTTAAATAAATAAATATCACAGATGTAATGTATGAATGCATATTTAATAAAGTGTATAAGTATGACTTACTATACCAACTGATACTAATGGTTAAATTATATTATCAAATTTCTTATTAACACATATCTTCTCCCTTTTTGCATCATTAAACATACAGCGCAGATAGGAATTATAATGTCAATCAAGATAGATACCAATTGCTCAAACATGGTGTATTAATAGAGAAGAAAGATCATGTCATGCATTATTACTTAACATATCATGCATTGTTTCTTAGTATATCATGCATTGTCTCTTAATATACCATATATTGTCACATATCATGTATTGTCACTTAACATATCATCATAATTATGCATAGACATTTAACATATCATACATTGTCTCTTAATATATCATCATAATCATACATAGACATTTAACATTAATCTCTTCAAGTGTTATTTTCTTCCTCAATCATGCCTATGATGTTACTAGTCATGAAGTTAAAGTTTAGGCAATCACTTGTTATAACATACATACTTACTCTTAGGCATCATTAAAAATAACACATGATTGCATAAAACTATTTTGTCTAAGATAGACATCTTGTAGAATCGTAGAGATAAGTCATAGAAGCATAACATAGTCCTAACATAAAGCAACTGTAAAATTTGTTATAATCAACTTGTCATAAAGTTTGATGCCACTTTTTATGAGAAGATATTGCTTGTTATGACATATCATAAATTATCAGAGCATGGATACCACTTGTACAAGCAATTCATGTTTTTATTATCAGAGCATAGTGGCAGCAATAACAAGCATAAGCATAATCAAGATAATAATCTCTCCCCCTTACTAATACAATTGATACCACTTTGTTAAAATAAGTCACTTGTCAATTAGATACCAATTGTTAAGAGAAGATGCTTGTTATTTAGATAACAATTGTTCAAAGAGGATACTACTTGCTTTACAAAATCAATTGATTCTTCTAAACTCAATGTTAAATTCAAGAATTCATGTATCATCAAGAATTCATACATGATCAAAAATTCATACATCATCATGAATTCATCATCAAAAAATTCATACATTATTAAGAATTTATACATTATCAAAAATTTATATATCATCAAGAGTTTATTATGAACAAGTATGGAATTTGACTTTACAAAATTATTTAGAGATTTCTAAAAACTCTCAATAAACTATTAGCCAAGTGCATAGATGTTTCAACATATTTAAGCACATGATTAGTATCTAGTTGATACCAAAGGTTCAAGTCTGACACCATTTGTTAAAAAATTTACCTTTTAAGTATTTCTCCTCCTTAATAGATATCACTTGTTAATCATTTAATTAATACTGCTTGTTGTAAAGATTTGTTATAATGATGTATTTCTAGGTATCAGAGCAATAATAAAGAAGATTTTTCAACAATGTATAGTCTATTTAGATACTACTTATATCTAAGCATCAGAGCAGAGATGGAGTGATATATACAACTTGTTTTCTTTTATGACTTAAGTCTAGTCAAACACTTACATAGAGCACATATGACCTTTATCAAAAAATATATGATTATATAAGAGAAAGCATTTTGCATAGATAATTAGAAACACATAGAGACAAATCACAAAAGCATATCATGGTCATCGTACAACTGTAAATGTGTAATGCAAGTCATACACTCATTACAATCAATTTTTCATAACACATATATGATATCATACCACTTGTTATCATGCTATGACATATACTTGATGCTATATATGATACCACTTATGAATTTGCCTATTGTAACTCTTGATATCAATTATTAGCATTTATGCACACATCATTCTTGATACCATTGTTCAATACTTTTTTTCAAGCTTAATGTTGCATAGTTTCAAATTTCTTTTCACAATTAAGATTATGCATCATTAAGACTTTGAATTTAAGCATCAAGATTGAACATTTCAGTATTTTGATGTTTCAATCCTTCCTAACACACATGGGTAGACACAAACAACCTTAATCTCAAGTTTTTCATGGAATCAAACATGTTATTTAAGTAATCACTCATCAAACTTATCATCAATCATCAAAATCAAAATCTTAAGGATATGCACATATATCATTGATCCTAAGATTTTAATGAATTTAAGGGGTTTTTAAAGTTATTCATTCATCCATCTCAAAACTTCATACCATTTATGCTTAAACTCAAATATCACATATTAAATCAACGTTAGATCTTTACACGTCAAAATTCATTATGAATAAGCATTGACATTGATTTCTTGAATGCAATTTAGAGATTTCTAAGACTCCTAATTCCTTCTTTAGGTTTATTAATAAGTCCTTTCCAAGTGATCTAGTGATTAATTCTACTAATTTCCAAGAGGTTTTAACATGATTAATCATATGATCACACATAGCAAACATGATATTTGGTCTACTAAGAGTTAAGTAGAGTAAGGATCCGATCATACCTCAGTATTTTACAATTATTATATCCTTCTCTTGTTCTTTGGAGTGAAGATTATGAGTCTTGATTCTTTGATCATTCATCAACAAAAAATTGTCGATTAAAGTATGCCTACAAAATTTCAAGTTTTATGGTACCCTTTGAGAGTTAGGTCCTTTCTTGTTAGTTTAGGATTTCAAAGTTGTTTTTGGAATCCATACTTTTCTTGTACATTTTTAACGGGATTTCTTTATAAAGCAATTAGATGATATATGACCATAAATTCCACAATAGAAACATGTTGCATCCAAACAATAAGTTATAGTAGGATTGTGATTATTCCTATTTTGTTCTATATGCCTCCTTTCAAAATGATTAGACATTGTATGACCTTTTCTTTCATGGTTTACACATTTTAGAATAGGTATAGGTTTTTCCTTAAAGGGTGCAAAGGGTTTCTTGTACTTCTTTTTTTTAAATCTTTCATGACTTATTACCCTTCTATCAAGTGTATGCTTTTGATTCTCAAGAGATGCATTTAGATTCTTTTGTCTATTTGTAAGCTTCTTAAGTGTTTCTTTTAGTCCTTCATTTTATTTTTCAAGAAGCATACATTTATCAACTAGCATACATTCCTTATTTCCATCACAACTTCTAAGAGTGACATTTGAAGCTACTAATTCATCATTTTGAGTTCTAAGATTTTCTTTTTCTATGTGAACATCATGCAATTCATTTTCAAGTTTCAAAATGGTTTGTTTTGAACATGCATACTTCTTTGATATTATCATAAATTTTTCATGCAAATCTCCAAGTGCTTCTAACAATTCATCTTTATCAATCTCATCATCATCATTATCACTAAATGCATTTAGAGAACATACCTCATCATCTTTGGAATGCTTTGTCATAAGGCAGAGGTTGGCAAATTCTTCTTTTGATTCATTAAGCTCTTCTTTTGGACTTATTTTAAAGCCTTCATATTTGCTAGAAAGAGTACTAGTTCTTGCATCTTGATCATCATTAATATTTTCATAAATTGTTTCAAGAGTTTCCTATATTTCTTTAGCATTATTACAAGTAATAACTCTAGAAACATCATTAGGTCCTAAAGCTAATGTGATAAGAATTTTAGCTCTTAGATTGAATTGTACCTTTCTTTCTTCTTCCTTAGTCCATAAGTTCATGGGCTTCATACATTCTACATTATCAACAATGTATTTGGGAATGAAAGGACCAAATTGAATAGCATTCCATACCTTGAGGTCATAGGATTAGACAAAGATTTTCATCATTTCTTTCCAAATAGCATAGTCTTTGCCATTGAGGATTGGAGGTCTATTTGTTGTACCATTTTACGGAAATGCATCATAAGAGGTAAAGGCCATCTTGATCTCCTGCAGCTGTTAAGCCTTGTGGCAAGAGTCAAGCTCTGATACCAATTATTAGCCAAGGCCTTGATACTCAAGAGGGGGGGTGAATTGAGTATTTCAAATTTTTACGCGGAATCCCTTTGAAAACAGTTCTTAATACATAAATGATACAATGTAGAAGAGGTAATAATTAAGAAGCACATATCATACTAAACCACTTTGAGGTGAAGAGACAATATCCAAGAGTTAATTATGATAAACAAGGCAAGTTATTAGTTTAAGCATGTAGTATGCAATAATTAACTCCAACACAATTTTAAGTCAATTAATTCAAGGGTTTAATTTAAGCAGTTTTAACAAATTAATTTGGTATAAATATTTTATCAAGAAATTTAAATTCACAAAAATAAAAGAGTTTAGGGAAAAGAGAATTTGCAAACTGATATAACGAGTTCCACCACCTCGGTGTACGTCTCGCCTTCAAGCAACCCACTTGAAGGATTCCACTATTGAGAATTTGAGATTACAAGCTTTGAACAATTGTAGCTTCCTAGTGTCCCACACTCAAGAACCCAATCCTCACAAGCAAAGGGCAACCCACCCAATCTCACAATTTCTCAATAACCAAGGTTAAAACCTAACCTTAAAACTCTCAAAATTTTAGTGATAGTGTTTTCACGAATAACTCTTAATAGAGTAGATACACAAATTTAAGAGCTCTCACAAAATAATAACTCTCACACAGAGGATATGTAAATTTAAGAGCACTCAAATATTTTCTCTCTAAAAACTCTCAAGGAGAATATGCAAAATTAAGGAAACAGAGAGCAATGCAACAAAAGAGAAGGGAAAAGAGTAGTCAGAGGAAATGCTTCTCTGCTTGAATTGGTGTGTCGTGCTGTGTAACATCCCGAATTTTATAAAAATGATGAAATATTAGGAATAAATATTAAACAATTATAAATGGGTGAATAAGTGTCCCAAAAATATTAAAATAATTAAATTGAGAATTATGAGGATTATTTATAATTTATTAAGGCTTTAAGAGTTAAAATTTATACCTGGTTAAAATAAGGGTGTCAGACCAAGTATCTCCGATTGAGGTGCCGTTGGTCAGGGTTGTTAAGAATATTATTGGGAATCCGAATCTATATTCAGAATAACTTTTAGATAAAGTATTGAGCCCGAACGGATATTCTGTGTATTTTAAAATGGAGAAATTATTAATGAGGGTTAAACCTTAACACAAAAAAAAATCCCTACCCTTTTTCTCAATTTCACGTTACTTCTTCTTCTTCTCCTATTTTCTTTCTCTTTATTTCCTCTTCCACTCATCTCCTTCTTCCTCTTCTAAAAACCCTAGGCATAGTGGTGTGCCTTCTTCCTCTCCATTTTCGTTTTGCTTCAAGCTTGGAAGAGATGACAATGGTGATTAGAAGCTCTCCCTCTCCCCTTGTATTTTTGTCTCCCTTTCTTCCTCTCTTGGAGCTCTCTCCATTTTTGGCTTGAGGTAAGTTTCCTTACCATATTCTTGAATTCTAGCCTTAGGTTATGCGGTATTATGAATCTTGGGAGTGTATTGTGTATGGGTAGATGTTGGGAAGCCATTAATGATGTGAAACCCTAAGGTGGAGTGTTTTTAGTGTGAGTTTTATGAGGGCCTTTGGGGGTACACAAAAATGGCATGAAAATATGATGTTTAATGATGAGCATTGATGGTGGTTGTTGGGTTTTGATAAAACCCTAACCCTATTATTTGGGGGAAATGCAAAATATGAGCGAAAAATGTGTTTAATGATGTTAGGGAATATTATTGATGAGAAGAAATAGCCATTGATGATGGTTGATGAATATTGATAATGATTATTAGGTTTTGATAGAAACCTAGTCCTAAGGAATTGGGGAAAACATGTGATGTTGATTTGAGGGATGATTTTGAATGGAAATGTGTGATATTTAGAGTATGGGTATTGATTTGTATAATGATAAGTGATAGTCAAATGATAGAGAGCCATTGATGGTGAAACCTGTAAAATAAGTGTGATTAAGAATGAGGAACGTGAAACACTAAACCAAAAAGGTTATGATAGATTAATACTTGGAAGTGTGGTTTGATGAAGTCTTAGACCATAATATATACCATTTGGAATATGTTGATAGATGAAGATTGATAGGGGCTAAGATGGCTCATAATGAACTCTAAGTGTCAACGATGGCATTTGAATGATTAAGGTAATAGGGAATGCATCTTAGATGAGGGAAGAATGTGATTTTCTTGTTGTTTGATTTGGTTGACCCTTTTGAGGCTTAGAAAATCTTGGTTTTAGAAAAGGAATTCCCGAAGCCTAATATAAGAGTATAAATGGATGTTTTGACAAGTTTAGGACTTGTTACTAAGCTTGATGATATGGGATCAATTATTTAAAATTATAATGAAAGCTTGTGGTAGCTCATGATTGAATGAATGCATATGTGTTTGATGTGTAGATTGTGTTCCAGATGATGATGCGGAATGATTGGAGCATTTAAATTGCGGTTCTTCTATTGAGGTAAGAGAGGAGTTTACATTTCAATTGCATGAGTTGAATGGTTGATGGTTAATGTATATGATTATACTCATGCTTGCCTTGCCATAATTATTTTAGAATTATAGGATGATTGACAATGTGATGAATGATGTTCTTGGTAATTTGTTGATTTTTGGTAGTTATATATATATATATGAGATAATGATGAATGTGTAGTAGTCCCTTGATGGGAATTGATGCGTTTGTAATGAATGATCCATAATGAAATGAAGTATGAATGGTCTGGGTCATATTATAGCTCACAAAGTGTATTTTATGCATAATCAAGGAAGTGGATAAGTGATATTCTCATATAATGGGCTAAACATCATGTAGAGGTCATCCACAATCCATAATATATGTATGAAACTTGTGTGCATGGTTGGTTATGGCCAAATAAGCCTAGTTTGCAATTTGACATGCTTGGTTTAGCTAAAAAGGGGGCATGATTTATCATTAGAGCATATCTCAATCTAGAAAAAGAGTTATTAAATGAGACTTGTTGGAGCATGTCATATTTGTATATGTGAATATAGGTCAATAGAAAGTTTAAACCAAAACTTAGCCAATTGTATTTGATATGTCATGTAAAATGCCCAAAATATGCATAAAACTACCCTATAGCTTAGAATTTGATTGGGAATGAATTTGGGATTGAAACTTTGCCACATTATTGATATAAGGGTAGGTATGTTGTGCATAAAATTTCATACAAATTGGAGTTGAATATCCTAGTGAAAAGGGGTCCCAAAGTTGGCAAAAACATAAGGGCCAAAAAGTTGTAGAATGGTACTTACAGTAGTGAGATCCATGGCCAGTGGGAATTTCCCAATGCCAGTGGATCATTATGCCTTAAAACATGAAAAAAATGGGAATTTTGGTGGTCCAGACAGTGGATTCCACGGCCAGTGGGAATTTCCCATGGCCAGTGGAATTTGCCACTGTCAGAAATTTTCAACTGTTGCTTTTCCCTTGCTGTTTTTGGCCTATTTAGGCATCTTAATGACATTTTTGGCCTTTGACTTCTTCATGAAAGTTTTAGATAATTATGTCACAAAGGTGTGAAAATTAGTCTTGTCTTAAATGGAGTTGTCTAACTCTCATTAGGCATAAAACACTGAACCCACTGCATTGTAAAATTCAAATTTAAGAGGGTTTTGAACCCAACTTTTTATGGTTATCCAGTTGGGACCAATAGGTGATATTTGTGACATGTCGCACTATTTTTAAGGATAAGAATGAGTTTCTCTCATGTCTTAATGTTGTAAATTGTCATGAGCTTAATAGTACCCAAAACCCCTCTATTATGTAAAAATAAGAGATTATGTTAGAGGTATATGATGATGGTGTGTCTTGCTGGTATTGGATATTGATTGAGACATTGGAAAACATGTATGTACCTATGATATGTTATGAAAACATGAATGCACACCACTAATGATATGTTATGAGGTTTGGTAATGACAAGTTAAATGATATGGTTATGTGACACACCCTTGTATGATGATGATACTAATGAGGGGATGATTGCATGACATTCTATTCATTTTAAATCGATGAATCAGAGATGATATCGATAATGTATAATGATGGATGATGTTGTTGATCATTTCCTTGAGTAAAGAATGATTGTTGTTATGAATAATTGTTGAATGTCATTGTGTTTGATACAAGTGTGATCTTGTATGTGTGGTTTGAATTATATTGGTGAATTGTTGTGAATGCCACACTAATATATGAAACAATGGTAATGGTCAATGAGATGAAAATCCATAAAGAAATAGGTGGTGATATTGATGAAAGATTGATGAATATTATTGATGTTTGTGATGCCATTGTGATTTGTTACGAGTATTGACTTGCATGTATGATATGGAATATGTTGAAATAAAATGTCACACTTAAACTTGAAACAATGGATATAACCAACAATGATAAAATCCACTAAAGATTATATGGTGGTGTTGGTGATGATGATGATGATGTTTGATGAATGACATGGTAGGATGCATAGAGTGAGAATGCATTGATTGGCATTTGCATCCATGGCATATCATACGCTGTCTATATGGAATGTTAGGGGTTCTAATAGGCAGGCCCAGTGGGAGGGCGACCGAGTACACGGGTATATTGTTGTTCTTCCCTAGTGATTCTAGGAATCACGAAGCTGCCCTTAGATTGGTGGCGAGGCACCCTATGTGGCAGGCCCTGTGGGCGGGCGGCTCTATGATGAGCAAGTTACCTTGGTGTCTGACGGGGCACGACTCTCTCGATGTGTGTTCGGGAGAGGCCCGTAGCACTTTTAGCAAGTGAGGCCTTGTTGATCCGTAAGTCACAGGGTGACTAGTGCTACATATGGACGATGGTAGTTTGGTACCAGTAAAATTGGTGATTATGCATGCATTATGAGATATGTGTACACATTATACTACTGCAGTAGAGGCATAGTAGCACACCTATGCTTGACCCATATTTGGTGTTTATTCCCATAGTCGGATCCGTATTTGTTGTTATTGTCCCATTATGCATATACATTAGCCTAAGATCATTTACATATAGCATGGAGATATGCCGAAAGGTGATGATGATTGATGATGATTGAGATTGAGATATGATGATGATGAGAGGGGTAAATAAATACCTAAAAGACAACATGTAAAATATGAATACAACGAAAAGATATCAAATGTGATGATGTTGTATGTGATGGCCTAATATGATGAAGGGCTTGTTTGTCTATGGTCGTTGATTTTGATATTGGCCCATTGTGGCATTGAGAAATGATGTGTATATGTGTTGCTTTGCTATGAGTTGATTGATAAATATGGTTTATGTATATTGTTGGGATGAATGAATTATGATGATTATTGATTATTTTAGCAAAGCATATATGATGTTGATATACATATGCACATAATCTCAATTGTATTCATATTCGTCATTTGGAATGTATAACTCACTCTCCCATGTTGTCTATTTTTAGCATTGATGCAGGAATATCATGGGATGAGGATATTTTTAAAGTAAAGCTTTTGTGAAGGTAAAATTGTGGTAATGGAATACCTTGGCTGGCGGCTATTGTAATTATTGTATTGTGAATAAAACGTACATTATAGCATTGATAATCATTGAAATCGATGGATGTATTGTATATAATAATATAAGTGGATGATGTATTGATATTTGGGGTATTAAGTTCATACCCATTTGACGATTAAAATGATGTTGGTTGTGTAGTCCAATTTGGGAATGTATAAGTATTAATGATACATGATATTCAGATAGAATTGAATATGGTCAATTATGGAATATGGATATTGGAGATGTATATTGCATGACCATATAAATATATACATTTTAGGCAATGCATATGTATTACTTATGTGTGAGATGGATTGTGGTCCAATAGGCTTGTGTTGTATGCTTGCATGCTTTGCCGAGCCTTTTCTCATATCTTTATATATGGGACTAGGCGTGTGCCTTGTATACATATTCTTCATCCGCTATAAACGCTACTATTTTTTTATACACTTATGGGTGATTTATTTTACAATCCAGTTATAAATTATCAAATCTCGCTCTTCGATTTTCTATGGTTTGAGTCTTGATGTAATCGTTGAGGTGTTTTGGAAATATTTCAAACATGAAAAATTTACTCGCATTTTTATTAATTAATTATCTTGATTACATCGGGATTTGGGTCTGGAGAACCGTGGTGTGACAAGCTGGTATCAGAGTGTATTTTGCTCTGAAATAGAATTATTGATTATTATCAGAGCACAGTTGCTCTACAAAGAATTGGCATTATGGATGTCTGAAGCACAATTGCTCAATTGGGAAACATTTTGGTTATCATTGTAATATTGTTCTGTATAGATTTAAGAGTGATTATCATTTAGAGGATGAGGATATGGTAAAGTGTTGATTACCCTATATGGAATTGTGAATGGCTAGTTGTCTAAGAATTGTGAATTGGCTATCAGGGCAATGATTCCTCTGGTGATTCCTTGTGAACCATTAGTATTAAGTTGTGATTGATGCTTATTGGGGATTCTTTCTGAATGATTATTCATAAGTTATGATTGTTATTTATGGATGTATGCCAATTATCATTGAGGTTGTATGATGCACTTGTGGGGTATAGTTGTTCATTGGAAAACTTAATGAATCATGAGATTGAATACATGTGGATGAATTCCTCAATGCGATTGATATGGTTGTTTGTGTAAGTCTGGCCAAGTTCCTTACACTATTTCCTTCTAATGACGAATACATTGATATTATGTATTTCATATTGATATATTGAGTATGACTTAACTTGATGATGAATTTATACCATGTGTGATCATGGATATGATATGTTGAATGTGAATTGATTTAATGATGGACCTATGCCGTGTGTTGACCACGAATAGAAGATATTAAATATGAATTGATATGGTGATAAACCGTGAAATGTTGAGACCTTGATATGTATGTATATTGAAATTGAATTATTTGCTTAGGTCTCTTGTATGAATTATGAGGTGGCTCATAGTCATGGTATGCTCATTGAAGTCAAATTGTGTTGGCACATGTTTGGGGTTATGTCTCGATTTTATATTTGTGAACCGAGTGAATGATTGATTTAATTATGACCCACTAGGTATGGTAACCCTGGTTGACTTGATGTGATCTTGAAAGATCAAACTTTATGGATGATTGATTTCATTAGACACTATGGTGGTCTAGGCTCTATGTTATTTTTATGAGCCATTTATATAATGATGTTGTGTGTTGCAGGAGTATCCTACGATGGGTACTAGGCAACCCTTGGACTTCCTAAGTCTAATGATAGATCGAATGTTGTGATTAATTTAGCCACAGTAAAATCGATTGCGAATTAAATCGTTGGGGCTAGAGCTATCATAGAATAAAATGCGAATAATGAATGTAACCGCTGAAAATTGATGAATACTAGTGTAGAATCCAAGGTATGATTTGGTATTGGTGATGATATATGATTTTATGGTATGGCTTTGGGCTAAACTATGTTCCCTTGATATTATGATCATTAGATCAATTATGAAGTTATGATGCAATGTAGAGATGATATGTGTGATTATGGGTTGATAAAAGGAAATTTGATCATGTTATTGCCCTTCCTTTGTTTCGAGAAGGAATACATTGATGATAGAAACCGCATAGTGATATGATATGATGGGGATTATATGTCCAGTTTATGGATTTTGGTTATGATCAGTGAGAAGGTCCGCTAGTGTGGAAACTGATTATATGATCGTGAGCCCTACTTTAACCTTGAGGTTGCATGGTTGATAAGAGTTTGGTGAATCTTTTAGGCTTAAATTGATTTATAGCCAACAATATGTAAATGAGACAAGGATTTTTAGGCTATTTGACCATGGTTTTAGATGGATGAAGCCCGATGATGAGCTATTTACCCTGTGATAATTGGAAATCTATGGTTAATACACCAAATTATGGTGATGCTAATTAATATTTAATGATTGGTATAGCGTGAATGATACCGGATTATGTATAATGGCGATAAGATATGAATATGTTGGTTATGGACTTATTTGAATTGTCACTAAGTCTCATGTGAATAGATGTTATTCGAGTAAGTGTGATTGATGTGAGCAATGGGAATACGAAGTACTTGTCCTGATATGACATTACATGCCATAGGCATTATGGCAACATGTACTTATGTGTCGACCTCATGTGTTTATGGTAACCATTACGGGATTGGGACGCCTTCCTGTATGTTGGATGCAGTAACATATAGGCCGGACAAGTATAGGGTTGTAACAGCTTATGGTGAATGTTTAAGTCTATCTGGTCGTACTGGGTATGAAAATGTGAGCTATGTTGGATAAGTTGTAATAGATGATATATGACTCATTTAGATGTAGGAAATTTTATGATCATGTCCTACTGGACTTTGGGAAGTCTCATGTTATTTCATGGGGTCATTGAACTCTGATGGTGTGCGGCCTGAAGTATGTCCTTACGATATATATGTCGAAGTTAAACTTCGAGGATGAAATTTCTTTTTAGGTGGGGTGGATTGTAACATCTCAAATTTTATAAAAATGATTAAATATGAGGAATAAATATTAAATAATTATAAATAGGTGAACAAGTGTCCCAAAAATATTGAAATAATTAAATTGAGATTTATGAGGATTATTTATAAATTTATTGAGGCTTTAAGAGTTAAAATTTATACCGGTTAAAATAAGGGTGTCAGACCAAGTATCTCCGATTGAGGTGCCGTTGGTCAGGGCTGTTAAGAATATTATTGGGAATCCGCATCTATATTCAGAATAATTTTTAGATAAAGTATTGAGCCCGAACGGAGATCCTGTGTATTATAAAATGGAGAAATTATTAATGAGGTTAAACCTTAACACAAAAAAAATCCCTACCCCTTCTCTTAATTTCATGTTACTTCTTCTTCTTTCTATTCTCTTTCTCTTCATTTCCTTTTCCACTCATCTCCTTCTTCCTCTTCTAAAAACCCTACGCATTGTCGTGTGTCTTCTCCTTTTCCATTTTCATTTTGCTTCAAGCTTGGAAGAGATGACAATGGTGATAAGAAGCTCTCCCTCTCCCCTTGTATTTTTGTCTCCCTCTCTCCCTCTCTTGGAGATCTCTCTATTTTTGGCTTGAGGTAAGTTTCCTTACCATTTTCTTGAATTCTAGCCTTAGGTTATGCTGTATTATGAATCTTGGGAGTGTATTGTGTATGGGTAGATGTTGGGAAGCCATTAATGATGTGAAACCCTAAGGTGGAGTGTTTTTAGTGTGAGTTTTATGAGGGCCTTTGGGGGTACAAAAAAATGGCATGAAAATGTGATGTGTAATGATGAGCATTGATGGTGGTTGTTGGGTTTTGATAAAACCCTAACCCTATTATTTGGGGGAAATGCAAAATATGAGTGGAAAATATGTTTAATGATGTTAGGGAATATTATTGATGAGGAGAAATAGCAATTAATGATGGTTGATGAATATTGATAATGATTATTAGGTTTTGATAGAAACCTAGTCCTAAGGAATTGAGGAAAACATGTAATGTTGATTTGAGGGATGATTTTGAATGGAAATGTGTGATATTTAGAGTATGGGTATTGATTTGTATAATGATAAGTGATAGTCAAATGATAGAGAGCCATTGATGGTGAAACCTATAAAATAGGTGTGATTAAGAATGAGGAACGTGAAACACTAAACCAAAAATGTTGTGATAGATTAATGACTTGGAAGTGTGGTTTGATGAAGTCTTAGACCATAATATATACCATTTGGAATATGTTGATAGATGAAGATTGATAGGGGCTAAGATGGCTCATAATGAACTCTAAGTGTCAACGATGGCATTTGAATGATTGAGGTAATAGGGAATGCATCTTAGATGAGGGAAGAATGTGATATTGTTGTTGTTGGGTTTGGTTGCCCCCTTTGAGGCTTAGAAAATCTTGGTTTTGGAAAAGGAATTCCCAAAGCCTAACATAAGAGTATTAATGGATGTTTTGACAAGTTTAGGACTTGTTACTAAGATTGATGATATGAGAGCAATTATTTAGAAATATAATGAAAGGTTGTGATAGCTCATGATTGAATAGATGCATATATGTTTGATGTGTAGATTGTGTTCCGGATGATAATGCGGAATGATTGGAGCATTTGAATTGCGGTTTTTCTCTCGAGGTAGGACAGGATTTTATATTTCAATTGCATAAGTTGAATGGTTGATTGACAATGTGATGAATGATGTGCTTGGTAATTTGTTGATTTTTGGTATTTATATATATATATATATGTATGAGATAATGATGAATGTGTGGTAGTCCCTTGATGAGAATTAATGCGTTTGTAATGAATGATCCATAATGAAATGAAGTATGAATGGTCTGGGTCATATTATAGCTCACAAAGTGATTTTATGCATAATCAAGGAAATGGATAAGTGATATTCTCATATAAGGTGCTAAACTTCATGTAGAGGTCATCCACAATCCATAATATATGTATGATCTTGTATGCATGGTTGGTTGTGGCCAAATAAGCCTAGTTTGCAATTTCACATGCTTGGTTTAGCTAAAAAGGGGCATGATTTGTCACTAGAGTGTATATTAATCTAGAAAATGAGTTATTGGATGAGACTTGTTGGAGCAAGTCACATTTGTATATGTGAATATAGGTCAATAGAAAGTTTAGACCAAAACTTAGCCAATTGCATTTGATATGTCATGTAAAATGCCAAAAATATACATAAAACTACCCTATGGCTTAGATTTTGATTGGGAATAAATTTGGGCTTGAAACTTTGCCACATTATTTATATAAAGGTAGGTATATTGTGTATAAAATTTCATGCAAATTGGAGTTGAATAGCCTAGTGAAAAGGGGTCCCAAAGTTGGCAAAAACATAAGGGCCACAAAGCTGCAGAATGGTACTTACAGTAGTGAGATCCATGGCCAGTGGATCATTCTACCTTAAAACGTGGAAAAAAATGGGAATTATGGTGGTCCAGACAGTGGATTCCACGGCCAGTGGGAATTTCCCATGGCCAGTGGAATTTGCCACTGTCAAAAATTTTTAACTGCTATTTTTCCCTTGCTGTTTTTGGCCTATTTAGGCATCTTAATGACATTTTTGGCCTTTGACTTCTGCATGAAAGTTGTAGATAATTATGTCACAAAGGTGTGAAAATTGGTCATGTCTTAATTGGAGTTTTCTAACTCTCATTAAGCATAAAACACTAGACCTACTACATTGTAAAATTCAAATTTAAGATGATATTTGTGACATGTCCCACTATTTTTAAGGCTAAGAACGAGTTTCTCTCATGTCTTAATATTGTAAATTGTCATGAGCTTAATAGTACCCAAAACCCCTCTATTATGTAAAAATGAGATATTATGTTAGGGGTATATGATGATGATATGTCTTGGTGGTGTTGGATATTGATTGAGACATTGGAAAACATGTATGTACCTATGATATGTTATGAAAACATGAATGCATACCACTAATGATATTGTATGTGGTTTGGTAATGACAAGTTAAATGATGTGGTTATGTGACACACCCTTGTATGATGATGATACTAATGAGGGGATGATTGCATGACATTTTAAATCGATGAATCAGAGATGATATCGACAATGTATAATGATGGATGATGTTGTTGATCATTTCTTGAGTAAAGGATGATTGTTATTATGAATGATTATTGAATGCCATTGTGTTTGATACAAGTGTGATCTTGTATGTGTGGTTTGAATTATATTGGTGAATTGTTGTGAATCCTACACTAATATATGAAACAATGGTAATGGTCAATGAGATAAAAATCCATAAAGAAATAGGTGGTGATGTTGATGAAAGATTGATAAATGTTATTGATGTTTGTGATGCCATTGTGATTTATTACTAGTATTGACTTGCATGTATGATATGGAATATGTTGAAATAAAATGCCACACTTAAAACTTGAAACAATGGCTATAACCAACAATGATAAAATCCACTAAAGATTATATGGTGGTGTTAGTGATGATGATGATGTTTGGTGATTGGCATGGTAGGATTTATAGTGTGAGAATACATTGATTGGCATTTGCATCCATGGCATATCATACACTGTCTATATGGAATGTTAGGGGTTCCAATAGGCAGGCCCAGTGGGAGGGTGACCCAGTGCACGGGTATATTGTTGTTATTCCCTAGTGATTCTGGGAATCACGAAGCCGCCCTTAGATTGGTGGCGAGGCATATTATGTGGCAAGCCTTGTGGGCAGGCGGCTCTGTGATGAGAAAGTTACCTCAGTGTCTGACGGGGCACGACTCTCTTGATGTGTGTTCGGGAGAGGCCCGAGCACTTTTGGCAAGTGAGGCCATGTTGATCCGTAAGTCACGGGGTGACTAGTGCTACATATGGACGATGGCAGTTTGGTACCAGTAAAATTGGTGATTATGCATGCATTATGAGATATGTGTACACATTATACTACTGCAGTAGAGGCATAGTAGCACACCTATGCTTGACCCATATTTGGTGTTTATTCCCATAGTCGGATCCGTATTTGTTGTTATTGTCCCATTATGCATATACATTAGCCTAAGATCATTTACATATAGCATGGAGATATGCTGAAAGGTGATGATGATTGATGATGATTGAGATTGAGATATGATGATGATGAGAGGGGTAAATAAATACCTAAAAGACAACATGTAAAATATGAATACAACGAAAAGATATCAAATATGATGATGTTGTATGTGATGGCCTAATATGATGAAGGGCTTGTTTGTCTATGGTCGTTGATTTTGATATTGGCCCATTGTGGCATTGAGAAATGATGTGTATATGTGTTGCTTTGCTATGAGTTGATTGATAAATATGGTTTATGTATATTGTTGGGATGAATGAATTATGATGATTATTGATTATTTTAGCAAAGCATACATGATGTTGATATACATATGCACATAATCTCTATTGTATTTATATTCATCATTTTAAATGTATAACTCACTCTCCCATGTTGTCCATTTTTAGCATTTATGTAGGAATATCATGGGATGAGGATATTTTTAAAGTGAAGCTCTTGTGAAGGTAAAAATAGTGGTAATGGAATGCCTTGGCTTGTGGCTATTGTAATTATTGTATTGTGAATAAAAAGTACATTATAGCGTTGATAATCATTGATATCGATGGATGCTAAGTGGATGATGTATTGATATTTGGGGTTTTCAGTTCATACCCATTTGACGATTAACATGATGTTGGTTATGTAGTCTATTTTAGGAATGTATAAGTGTTAATGATACATGATATTGAGATAGAATTGAATATGTTCAATTATAGAATATGGATATTGGAGATGTATGTTGCATGACCATATAAATATATACATTTTAGGCAATGCATATGTATTACTTATGTGTGAGATGGATTGTGGTCCAATAGGCTTGTGTTGTATGCTTGCATGCTTTGCCGAGCCTTTTCTCATATCTTTATATATGGGACTAGGCGTGTGCCTTGTATACATATTCTTCATCCGCTATAAACGCTACTATTGTTTTATACACTTATGGGCAATTTATTTTATGATCCAGTTATAAATTATCAAATCTCACTCTTTGGTTTTCTATGGTTCGAGTCTTGATGTAATCGTTGAGGTGTTTTGGAAATATTTCAAACGCGAAAAATTTACTCGTATTTTTGTTAATTAATTATCTTGATTACATCGAGATTTGGGTCCGGAGAACCGTGGTGTGACATGCTACTTCTCTTCATTCTCTATTTATAGCCAATTCCTTCAGATGCTTTGCATTAAAGAAATCTCCCACTAATCCTTAATTCGAGAAATGGAAGACTTAATTCAATGTTTCATGTAATGGATTCTTTGTTTGTCTGCCAATTCCATGATTTAAGGCTTGCTTTTCGTAATGCTTCCATGTTTCATGCGATATTGTTTCTCTGATTCAAATTTCAATCTTCCAGTAACAATTTTTTAACTAAATGAATAGATTCATTTTCACCATGAGTGGATCCATTTAGTGCATTTTGATATTCAATAATATATAAATAGATTCATAATCCATTTGAATAGATTCAGACCTTCAAAATTGATGATTTTAAGCTTCTGGGAACATATGAATCAATTCATGCGCATGTGAATTGATTCAGCCCTTTCAAAATCACATCCTGGGCTAAATTAATTCATATGAATTGATTTAGGAGGGGATGTGTAACATCCCAATTTTGAAGATAAATGCCGAATGAAAAAAAAATAAACTATTAAGGTTTGATTTCAAAGTGAGAAGTTAATTGACAATCATAATCGGATTAACTTAAGGAATAATGACAAGTTAATTAAGGCTTAATTGGTGAAAGATGGCTGTTTGTGATTGGCGAGTTACGTGAGTGGGCTGCGACTCACGTTTTCCTATCCCACTTCCCTCTCTTCGCATGCACACATACCCTGTATCACCGTGGATACTCATCCTTTTTCCCACTGCTTCATCCTCTCTTTCTTCTTCTTCGTTTTCATCGTCTTTTCCCTTCCCCTATTTTGCCTTCGTTTTTGGAAATCGCAACGACGGTGCTGAAGGAAGGTCAGAGTCCCCTCCAACTGGTGGAAGACGATCCCTGAAGCAGAGGAAGAACAACTTCTCATCCCCGAGCCGATTGCAGAGTACGATGGTGCGAAGGGGATCTGGACGAATCGAATAGGGCGTCAGACCAAACGTTGAGAGCAGGAGAGCTTCTTGAGTTCCTTCTGTAGGTAGGGGGTGCTTGCATGTCAAATGCATGGTCCACGAACAGTACCAGATGAGTGTATTGCTTTAACTGTGTGCATGTGTTTGTGGCGATTGAATATTATGCATGATTGTTGATTCTGGATCCGGTGTGTAAGATAGTAGGTGTACAATAATTGTATGTAATCAAGATGGTGGTAATGTAGCCTGTTAGCCTTGTTATAGACGAATGAGATGCATGGTCCTATCTCTGTTAACACTGTGAGAACATGAACGTGTGATTTTTATTTGATTTGTCAGACGTTATTACCTTGATTGTCCGATTGCTGTGCATGTTGGTGTGGCTGGCAAAGTAAACGTAAAGACTGTGTTGAATCTGTTTCTATTACGATGGTTGCGAAGGAGGTATCAGTTGAGTAATGATGCTTGCGGGTAAACGCATTAGCTGCATCTGTAACAATGGGGTGACCCATGGAAGGTCTAGAGCCCCGAGGGAATGGCTTCCAGCTACAGACCTTGGCTAGATCCTGTAAGAGCTCGTGGTAGCCGTAGGAGCTAGAGATGAGTCTTGAGACGTCAATGGGAGACCGGTACCATACGGGAAGAGCTGATGGATGAGCGGCCAATAAGGGGGGAAACTGTAACTGAAAGTCATTACTCAAGTCGGATCTGCAGGCATGCATGTAGATATGATGTTGATTAAGATAGTACGCATAGCACGTGTTGAGTGTTATGAATGATTTCCGAGTGTGTGGATGCATGTGTACGTGTGAATGAAGATGCACTTTATGTAGTATGTATGTTATAGATATTATTCTGATTTGCATGGTCTTAGTTTAACCAAATGCAACTGAGTGAAAGTAAGTGTGCGTACTGACACTGATACCGAGTCTTTGATTGACATTTTACATGCAAAAGCTCACCCCTACAGTGGCTACATTTTCAGTGAACATCTCTCAGAATGAAGGGTGAAGGAGGAGCTGGGTGCAGAACAAGCAATCGAGTGCTATTGAATATATGTGTATATGTATATATTGTGTGTAAGGTCCTGTTAAGCCTTGGCCGGCTCATATTTTGATTTTGTCCTTACGTTAGAACTTGAACATTTTTGGGTGAACAAGTCATGATGATACTTTTGTAATTATTCAAGTACCTCTCTATGTATTTATACTGTGTGTTTATTTTATGCTGTAGGTAATGCCCGAGTGATAAGTATGGATATGTGGGTATACTTTCGAGCATATGAGATCAGTGTGACTATGGGTAGGAGTGTAGTTAGGTTATGGATCGAGGAAAAGCGAGATAGTGAGTCATTCCGAGTGATGAGGAGTTGAACAACCGAATGATTGTGGTCGTATAGTTTGGAGGAGGAGTTGGGTTGAATCCAGTGAGTGGTAATTATAAGGTCCCCTGAGTAAAGATTGATTAATGATTTCCGAGTGAGGACCCGTCGAAGTGAAGGTTTTCCGACTAGAATGTGTTGTATGTCAGTGACTCGTAGCTGGGCCTTTCTAAGTGGGGATTGCCTGAAAAGGATTCTGAGAGAATCCCCCTTCATAAATTCTGAGTAAATCGTATATATATAATCCGGATGACCAAAGGATGATATTCCGAGTGGTTAGGATTAGGTTAGGTCCGAGAGAGTGTAAAAGGGGTGAAATAACCGAGTAATCCTAGGAGCAAATCCCGTGTAAGCTAAGTCGATACCGGGTGAACGATTTTCTCAAATCCGAGTAAGCTGAGAGTGGACCCTTCCCGAGTGAACCATACGCTAAAATTCTGAGTGGAGTGACTGGATACCGAGTGTAGCTTCGCTTCAGCGAGTGTTGTGTGGACTGGAGAACTTGAGTAGAATCGCCTGAGCGTAGTTCGCTTCGCTTGAGCGAATGTGCCAGGTGCCATTGGATTCGCCTAAGCGTTCCCTTCGTTCATGGTGCATGAGCTCCGTTCTTTATCTTCCTTCCCCTCCTTCTCCTTGTTGTGCTCGGTTTTGTTATTCTGGACAGAGTATACACGGTTTGCCAACCTTAATTTTTTCAAAAAATTCCCCTTTAATTTCATTTATTTAATTAGAAATTAGGGTGTTACATTTTGGTATCAGAGCAGATCGAAAGGTCCAAGGCCAAGGTATGCTTGCCGAGTGTGAGCGGTTGCGTGTACTATGATCGAATGGTCATCATTATTGTGATATTGTTGCACCTGATTGATACTATGATATTGAATTGTGGATAGGAGGTTGTTCCCCTGGTTCGGTTGATTGTGCAATATATAGGAATAGCATAATGTGCTAAGTTACTGAATGTTAGACTGGGATACGATCAGTAGTAAGTGGCTCGGTATACTTATCCTTGAAGGGTGTTAATTTTAGGATAAGGGATGACGCATCGTCAAAGCATGGAGGCTATAGCCACAGCATTCCAACGCTTTGCGGACGTGATTGAGAGGCAGGGCCAGACTCGAGTTGAGGATGGCCACGTGCTGGACCGCTTCCTGAAGAGGAACCCGAGTGAATTTCCGGGAGGATGTAACCCGGAGGCATCTTTTAAATGGACTCAGGAACTAGAAAGGATTTTTGGGGGTCTTCGCTGTACCAAGGCCCAAAAGGTTGAATGTGCGGTGTATATGCTACGAGACGAGGCGGAAAACTGGTGGAAGATAGCCAGAAACCAATTTTTGGATGATGATGCTCAACTAACCTAGAACGATTTCAAGACATGCTTCTTAGAGAAGTACTTCCCCGACACAGTAAGGAGTTCGAAGGAGTTGGAGTTTATGGAGTTGAAGCAGGGCTCCATGACTGTGGAAGAGTATGCGACTAGGTTCAAAGAGTTGTGCCTATTCTACCCACCTTTCCAACAACCAGGGACGGAGAGCTCCAAGTGCCTTAAATTTGAAAATAGATTGAGATTAGATATTAAGAGGGCCTGCAGATATCAAGAGATCAGGAGTTTTCCTGCATTGGTGAACAAATGTAGAATATTTGAAGAAGATGATAAGGCCCACTTGGGCCAGAGCAGCAGAGCGAACCATTACTTGAAGCCTCAGCAGCCACGTTTCAAAAGGCCAGGAAACATGGGAAGAAATGGACCCTTTACCAGATATCAAGAACGCAGTAACCAAGGGAGACAGATGAGTGGACGACCAAAATATGGCAAGTGTTTTTAAATGTGGTGGTGACCACTTTGCTCAGAATTGCAATAGTACAAATGTCAAGTGCTTTCATTGCCAGCAGAAGGGGCACATTCGCCCCGACTGCCCCCAACTCCGCCAAGCAAACCCCAATGCACGTCATGGAGGTTTCCAAGAGAGAAACCGAGGGAACGACAACCAAGGACTGAGTGGCAGAGGCAGCAGAGCCAGAGGGAATATGATGTTGGCCCCAAGTAACCGGAAGAGAGGCACCGATCAACCAACTGCTGGAAGAGTCTATGCCATCAACGCTGAGGATGCTGCACAAGCAAATGACTTGGTACAATGTAAGTGCTCACTCGGTAGACATACACTTAACGTTGTTTTCGATTCGGGAGCTACCCATTCTTTTATAGCTGATGAGTGTGTAAAGCAATTAAAGTTACCGACTGTGTTTACGGATCGGACCTTGGAGGTGGCCAATCCGACTGGCGCCAAGGTGTTGACATCATCGATGTGTAAGGATGTAGCATTTGTGTTGTGTGATTGAAGTTTTACTTTCGATTTGGTGTGCATACCTTTAAAGGATCTTGACATTGTGCTCGGAATAGATTGGCTTTCAGCCAACAAGGTGTTAGTGGATTGTAGAAATCGAAGGGTAATCTTTCCGAGACGACACAATGAGGACTACACGGCACCAGGTATGGTTCGACTGTTTATGATGCTTTGCTTAACCGAGGGTGAGAGTAAAGCCCGAGTGAACGAGATTCCGATTGTCTGTGAATTTCCAGAAGTGTTTCCCGAGGACATACCGAGTGTCCCTCCCAATAGAGAAGTTGAATTCTCTATAGACCTGATCCCTGGAGCCGAGCTAGTCTCCAGTGCGCCTTATAGAATGTCCCCAGCTAAATTGGCCGAGTTGAAGAAACAAGTAGATGAGTTACTCGAAAAACAATTCATTAGACCGAGTGTATCACCATGGGGCGCACCTGTGCTACTTGTTAAGAAGAAAGATGGCAGCATGAGACTTTGTATAGATTACCGACAGCTAAACAAACTCATGATTAAGAACCGATACCCACTGCCCAAAATTGATGATCTGATTGACCAGCTGCGTGGAGCCATAGTCTTCTCAAAAATTGATCTACGATCGGGATACCACCAAATCCGAGTGAAGGACTCGGATATCCCAAAGACTGCCTTTAGGACTCGGTATGGTCACTACGAGTATGTAGTGATGCTGTTCGGTGTAACAAATGCCCTTGCGGTCTTCATGAATTACATGAACAACATATTCCACCCATATTTAGACCAATTCATAGTTGTTTTCATTGATGACATCCTAGTTTATTCTAAGACTTCCGAGGAGCATGAAGAACATCTCTGAGCGGTACTCCAAGTGTTGAAGGAGAAGAAGTTGTTTGCAAAGCTTTCCAAGTGTGAATTCTGGATGGATAAGATCCACTTCCTCGGACATGTGATTTCCGAGGGAGGTGTCTCGGTGGATCCTTCAAAGGTGGCAGCTATAATGGCATGGGAGAGACCCAAGTCGGTCTCGGAGATAAGGAGCTTTATGGGCCTGGCAGGTTATTATAGAAGGTTCATTGAGGGTTTTTCCAAGTTGGCGTTGCCACTAACTAAATTGATTTGGAAAAACATTCCCTTCGTATGGAGTTCCGAGTGCGAGAGCAGTTTCCGAGAGCTGAAGGACAAGTTGACGACTGCTCCAGTGTTGGCATTACCTGACTTGCAAGAGAGCTTCGTGGTTTATTGTGATGCATCAGGGCTTGGATTCGGATGTGTGTTAATGCAGAAAGGCCGAGTGATAGCGTATGCCTCTCGGCAATTGAGACCTCACGAGCAGCATTATCCGACCCACGACTTGGAATTGGCAGCTATAGTGTTCGCATTAAAAATCTGGAGGCATTATTTGTTCGGGTCCAGATTTGAAGTATTCAGTGACCACAAGAGCCTCAAATACTTATTTGACCAGAAGGAGCTGAACATGAGGTAGAGGAGATGGATGGAATTTTTAAAAGATTATGATTTCGAGCTAAGGTACCATCCGGGTAAAGCAAACGTTGTGGCCGACGCGTTGAGTCGGAAATCCCTTCATATAGCAACGATGATGGTGAAGGAAGTGGAATTATTGGAATAGTTCTGAGACATGAACTTACATGTTGACATCCCCTCCTCTCGGAAAATGACGATCGGTACGCTGAGGATTGCCAATGAATTCCTAAAATCCGTGTACAAGCAACAGCAGTCAGATTCCTACTTGGCTGGGATGAAGGAGACTCTGGCCAAAGGTAAGGATTTGTCCTTGACCGAAGGATCAGATGGAATCTTCCAAGTAAGAAACAGAATATACGTGCCGAGTGAAGGAGAATTGAGAAGAATGGTGCTTGATGAAGCTCATAAGAGCTTGCTAAGTATCCACCCGGGTACCACGAAGATGTACCATGACCTGAGAACACAGTTCTGGTGGCCCGGACTAAAGAGGGATGTGGCAGAGTACGTGGCTCGGTGTATTACCTGTCAGAAGTCGAAAGTGGAGCACCAGAAGCCGTATGGTGCATTGCAACCCCTGGAGATTCCCGTGTCGAAATGGGACTCCATTGCCATGGACTTTGTCTTGGGATTGCCCAAAAACCGAGTGAGCCATGATGCGATATGGGTCATTGTTGACCGACTAACGAAGAGTGCACACTTCCTACCTGTGAACATGAAGTACCCGTTGCATAAGTTAGCACGGATTTACATCTAAGAAATTGTCCGACTGCATGGAGTGCCAACTTCTATCGTATCGGATAGGGATCCTAGGTTCACGTCCCAGTTTTGGACTAGCCTGCACCAGGAAATGGGCACAAAGCTTTGGCTAAGTTCCACTTACCACCCCCAATCGGATAGACAATCCGAGCGAACGATTCGAAGCCTGGAGGACTTGCTAAGGGCGTGTGTGTTAGAACACGGTGGAAACTGGGAGCAGTACCTCCCCTTGATTGAGTTTACATACAATAACAGCCATCACAACAGTATCGGTATGGCACCCTACGAAGCACTATATGGACAAAGATGCCGAACCCCACTTTGTTGGTCAGAAACGGGTGAGAGTCTACTGTTGGGACCAAAAATTGTAAAGCAAACATCAGAACAGATCTGAGTGATAAGGGAACGGATGAAGGTGTCTCAGGACAGGAAAAAGAGATACCATGACAAACGAACCAAACCATTAGAGTTTTCAGTCGGAGACAGAGTGTTTTTGAAGACTTCTCCGAGTAAAGGAGTCGGGCAAGCCTTGAAAAGTGGAAAGTTAAGCCCCCGATACATTGGACCTTATGAGGTGTTGGGATGAGTCGGCTCCATGGCATACCGTATAGCATTACCGACTCACTTATCCTGATTGCACAATGTATTTCATGTGTCCCAACTGAGGAAGTATCTACAAGACCCCAACCACACAATGCCTGATGATGAAGTGGAAATCAAGGAAGACCTGACCACTACGACTATACCGATTAGAATCGTGGACCGATCGGTAAAGCGTTTAAGGAGCAAGGATGTACAACTGGTTGAAGTAGAGTGGCAGCAAGGCAGGACTACCTCTTATACCTGGGAACGCGAAGACGCCATGAGACAGCAGTACCCCAAGTTGTTCCAACCAAGGTGAGTGACCGACTGAATTTCGAGGACGAAATTCTTTTGAGAGGGGGAGAACTGTAACATCCCAATTTTGAAGATAAATGTCGAATGAAAAAAAATAAACTATTAAGGTTTAATTTTAAAGTGAGAAGTTAATTGACAATCATAATCGGATTAACTTAAGGAATAATGACAAGTTAATTAAGGCTTAATTGGTGAAAGATGGTTGTTTGTGATTGGCGAGTTACGTGAGTGGGCTGCGACTCACGTTTTCCCATCCCACTTCCCTCTCTTTGCATGCATATATACCCTGTATCACCGTGGATACTCATCCTTTTTCCCACTGCTTCATCCTCTCTTTCTTCTTCTTCGTTTTCATCTTCTTTTCCTTCCCCTGTTTTGCCTTCGTTTCTGGAAATCGCAACGACGGTGCTGAAGGAAGGTCAGAGTCCCCTCCAACTAGTGGAAAACGATCCCTGAAGCAGAGGAAGAACAACTTCTCATCCCCAAGCCGATTGCAGAGTACGACGGTGCGAAGGGGATCTAGACGAATCGGATAGGGCGTCAGACCAAACGTTGAGAGTAGGAGAGCTTCTTGAGTTCCTTCTGTAGGTAGGGGGCGCTTGCATGTCAAATGCATGGTCCACGAACGGTACCGGATGAGTGTATTGCTTTAAGTGTGTGCATGTGTTTATGGCGATTGAATATTATGCATGATTGTTGATTCTGGATCCGGTGTGTAAGATCGTAGTTGTACAATAATTGCATGTAATCAAGATGGTGGTAATGTAGCCTGTTAGCCTTGTTATAGACGAATGAGATGCATGGTCCTATCTCTGTTAACACTGTGAGAACATGAACGTGTGATTGTTAGTTGATTTGTCAGACGTTATTACCTTGATTGTCCGATTGCTGTGCATGTTGGTGTGGCTGGCAAAGTAAACGTAAAGATTGTGTTGAATCTGTTTCTATTATGATGGTTGTGAAGGAGGTATCAGTTGAGTAATGATGCTTGCTGGTAAACGCATTAGCTGCATCTGTAACAATGGGGTGACCCGTGGAAGGTCTAGAGCCCCGAGGGAATGGCTTCCAGCTACAGACTTTGGCTAGATCCTGTGAGAGCTCGTGGTAGCCGTAGGAGCTAGAGATGAGTCTCGAGACGTCAATGGGAGACCGGTACCACATGGGAAGAGCTGATGGATGAGCGGCCAATAAGGGGGGAAACTGTAACTGAAAGTCATTACTCAAGTCGGATCCGCAGGCATGCATGTAGATACGATGTTGATTAAGATAGTACGCATAGCACGTGTTGAGTGTTATGAATGATTTCCGAGTGTATAGATGCATGTGTACGTGTGAATAAAGATGCACTTTATGTAGTATGTATGTTATAGATATTATTCTGATTTGCATGGTCTTAGTTTAACCAAATGTAACTGAGTGAAAGTAAGTGTGCGTACTGACACTGATACCGAGTCTTTGATTGACATTTTACATGTAAAAGCTCACCCCTACAGTGGCTACATTTTCAATGAACATCTCTCAGAATGAAGGGTGAAGGAGGAGCTGGGTGCAGAACAAGCAACCGAGTACTATTGAATATATGTGTATATGTATATACTGTGTGTAAGGTCCTGTTAAGCCTTGGCCGGCTCATATTTTGATTTTGTCCTTACGTTAGAACTTGAACATTTTCGGGTGAACAAGTCATGATGATACTTTTGTAATTATTCAAGTATCTCTCTATGTATTTATACTGTGTGATTATTTTATGCTGTAGGTAATGCCCGAGTGATAAGTATGGATGTGTGGGTATACTTTCGAGCATATGAGATCAGTGTGACTATGGGTAGGAGTGTAGTTAGGTTGTGGATCGAGGAAAAGCAAGATAGTGAGTCATTCCGAGTGATAAGGAGTTGAACAGTCGAATGATTGTGGTCGTATAGTTTGGAGGAGGAGTTGGGTTGAATCCAGTGAGTGGTAATTGTAAGGTCCCCTGAGTAAAGATTGATTAATGATTTCTGAGTGAGGACACGTCGAAGTGAAGGTTTTTCGACTAGAATGTGTTGTATGTCAGTGACTCGTAGCTGGGCCTTTCCAAGTGGGGATTGCCTGAAAAGGATTCTGAGAGAATCCCCCTTCATAAATTCTGAGTAAATCGTATATATATAATCTGGATGACCAAAGGATGATATTCCGAGTGGTTAGGATTAGGTTAGGTCCGAGAGAGTGTAAAAGGGGTGAAATAACCGAGTAATCCTAGGAGCAAATCCCGTGTGAGCTAAGTCGATACCGGGTGAACGATTGTCTCAAATCCGAGTAAGCTGAGAGTGGACCCTTCCCGAGTGAACCATACGCTAAAATTCTGAGTGGAGTGGATTCGCCTAAGCGTTCCCTTCGTTCACGGTGCATGAGCTCCTTTCTTTATCTTCCTCCCCCTCCTTCTCCTTGTTGTGCTCGGTTTTGTTATTCCGGACAGAGTATACACGGTTTGCCAACTTTATTTTTTTCGAAAAATTCGCCTTTAATTTCATTTATTTAATTAGAAATTAGGGTGTTACAGGATGAATCGATTCATTCTCCTGATTTTCTACTTTTCACTTACTTTTTCACCCTTTTTAAGATGCGTTGGCATATACCTTGGTTCTTTTGATCCTTGGGCACTTTGATGATCATTTTTCACTTGTTTTAAACCTTTTTAAATGCCTTAACATGTATCCTTGATGTTCATCAATCCGTATGCATTTAATTCTTGATTTCTTGACCCGTATGTGCTTGATCTTCATGATGATTTAATTCATGTCATAGGATTGCCATTTATCATTCACTTTTAAATGCTCATTAATTGATTTGCACTTCATCCTTGTTCTTTGATCATGTCATCTCTTTGTCATTCCAGTATTCATGCTTGATTGTTTAGACGTTCATTGCATTAGATACCATCCCTGGTCATCTACTTACAACAAGTATTTCATTCAGATCTGCTCTCAAAAGTTATTTCCCAATATACTTAAGAAAACAAAACATAAGAAAATAGTGATCAAATATTTTCAAGCATTAAGTGCAGAATGAAACACAAAAACTATCAAATCTTGTTAACATACATGAAAAACTTATAGTAGTATTACTTGGGGTTTGAATGGATTACAACCAATCCCAATGAATGAATTAGCTACTCATGCCTTGCATTTTCACTTAAGGTTATGGGACAGAAATGATACAAAATAGAAAAGTGAAGCTGAATGAATGAGTGATGAATGATAAATGAATGAGTTATGAATAAATTGTTGTTCCTCTGTTCTTCTGCTCTATTTATAGACGAGTCACGCTTAAGCTTCCCTTTGTCATGCTTAAGCGTAACCCCAACTTGCTGAGTTTCGTTGCAAGAATGGTAAGAAACATACGGAAGTGGATGAGTTGGGATCGCACCACTTGTCAATAAAAAATTCAGTGCCCATTCTTCTTCAATCACGCTCAAGCGTGAGATATTCTCGCTTGAGCGTGGCTGCGCTTAAGCTTCATTGGGCCAAGCTCAAGCATGAGGGGACCTGATGCCTTCTGAGTTGCGAATGCTTGAGCATAAGACTTCAAAGTCAAGCTCCTTTGATTATGCGCTCAAGCGCCCCTGACCACGTCCAAGCGTGAAGAAAATGTTGCTCACTGACTTAATTTTGATTGAGCGTAATTGTCTTGCTCAAGTGCCCTTTAATTGTGCTCTTTCTTCGCTTCATTCACGCTCAAGCGTGTGGGCTTCCCTCTTACGTGCTTAAGCTCCTGTTTCCCACACTCGGGAGTGGTTGCTTCTAAAAGCTTGGTTTCAACACGATCACGCTCATGCGAGGGGATCCTTTGCTTAAGCGTGATGTGTGATGTTTGCTTTTGACTTTTCCTTGACTTTTGAATTTTCCTGCACTTCTTAAGAGATTTTCAAGATAATTTTCCACTTCTCAACAAATTATTTTATTTTCACTTTTCATGAGCACATTCTTTGTTTATCAATCCATTTGCTTCAATTTCTTATAAAAATACTTCAAATAACCATATGAATATAATGCTTGTTTGACCATTATCAGTGCTTCTCTGCTTGAATTGGTGTATCATGCTGCTTCTCTTTGTTCTCTATTTATAACCAATTCCTCAGATGCGTTGCATTAAAGAAATCTTCCACTAATCCTTAATTCAAGCAATGGAAGACTTAATTCCATGTTTCATGTAATGGATTCTTTATTTGTCTGCCAATTCCATGATTTAAGGCTTGCTTTTCGTAGTGCTTCTATGTTTCATGCGATGCTGTTTCTCTGATTCAAATTTCAATCTTCCAGTAACAATTTTTTAAGTAAATGAATAGATTTATTTCACCATGAATGGATTCATTTAGTGTATTTTGATATTCAATAACATATGAATAGATTCATGATTAATTTGAATAGATTCAGACCTTCAAAATTGATGATTTTAAGCTTCTGGGAACACATGAATCGATTCATGCACATGTGAATCGATTCAGCCCTTTCAAAATCACATCCTGGGCCAAATTAATTCGTATGAATTGATTCAGGAAGGGATGAATCAACTCATCCTCCTAATTTTCTACTTTTCACTTACTTTTTCACCCTTTTCGAGATACGTTGGCATATACCTTGGTTCCTTTGATCCTTGGGCACTTTGATGATCATTTTTCACTTGTTTTAAACCTTTTTAAATGCCTTAACATGTATCCTTGATGTTCATCAATCCTTATGCATTTAATTCTTGATTTCTTGACCAGTATGAGCTTGATCTTCATGATGATTTCATTCATGTCATAGGATTGCCATTTATCATTCACTTTTAATTGCTCATTAATTGCTTTACAGTTCATCCTTGTTCTTTGATCATGTCATCTCTTTGTCAACCACATTTTCCCTTTATGGTTCATCAAATACTATATCGTTCATCAAGCATATTTGTTCCTTGTTCATATGCATTCTTCATATTTTTGTTTGCTTTGCCTTTGTTAACATGCTTGTCATTATCAAAACCTTATCCAGTTACATCCTTTACAACAAATTAAACTGAATCTTTTGTGGAATCAATTTGTAGATTAAGGTTTTCCATACTAACAGCTCCCCAGTGGAACGACATCCCTTTTTACTACAACTCTAGTGTTTAAACTTGGCACTAATCTTTCATTGAATCCATATTATACAAACTTGATTCTTTTCTTGAAACTTTGTTCAAGTTTCCCTTTACTAGGTTCTGGTAACATCAAATAGTAACCAAGTTTTGAAATCAAGTTTTGTATGAGAAAACACTTACCAAGTTTTGACGCCGCAGCCGGGGATATGATTCAAGTTTGAAAATCAGGCATTGAATTGACAAAACTTTGTGAATAGTTTTCTGTTTAACTATTTTTTTATTTTTGTGGTAACCTTGCTTGAGTAAGTGCTTGATTTATGCTTTTAAGAGGACAGGGATCAAAAGAACAACTTGCATTTAACCCAGAAATAGATAGGTTTCTCAAGAAGATCAAGAGAAAAGCAAAGAAAAAGCAGAACTTCCACATAGGTAAAACTTCTTCCTCAACACCAGCTGAAAAAATGGCGGAGAATAATAGCCACAACCAAAATCCACCAAGGAGGACACTTGGAGATTATACCTTACAACAAGGACCCAGATATTTTTCGAGGATTCCTATTCCAAACACTATAAGAGCATTAGAAATGAAACCTGCTTTTCTAAGTTTAATTAGTTCCCACCAATTCCATGGAATGTCAAGTGAAGATCCATATACTTACTTGGCCACATTCTATGAATTGGTTAGAACAATGGGATTTGATCAAGATGTAATTGAAGCTACATATCTAAGATTATTTCCTTTCTCTTTAGTAGGTAAAGCAAAGGAATTGTTGCAATCTCATCCAAATCAAAGTTTGAATAGCTGGAATATCATTGAAGAAAAATTCCTGGAAAGATTCTTTCCACCATCCAGATTCATCAAGGCCAAATCAGATATCACAACATTTAAACCAGGCCAAGATGAACCCTTTTGTGAAGCATAGGAACGTTTCAAATCTCTCCTTAGAAAATGCCCAAACCATGGTTTTGAAGATATTGCACAACTTAATATCATCTATAGTGGACTGAGGGCTGACACTAAAATGATATTGGACGCAGCAACAGGAGGCACAATGATGATGGTGGTTACGGAGCAAGCCACCAGACTTATTAAAGCATTATCCTCCAAGGACTACTAAGCTCAACATGACAGATCCCAAGTCCAAAAGAAGGGAGTACTGGAGCTAAATACTACAGCTGTCATTCTAGCTCAAAACAAGATACTGACTCAACATATTGAAGCTCTCACACAACAAATGGCAAAATTACCTCAGCATCTACATGCAGTGCAAACTTCTTATTTTACAAGAAATCAGAAGTCGTAATTAAAATGTAATTTTTATGGAGGAGATCATCAAAATGGACACTGCCAAGGAGAATAGCCTGAGGAATCCATCCTGTACATGAATAACCAAGGAAAGCAAGGTAATATCAGCAACAATGTTTATTCCAACAATTTTTCATAGGGTTGGAGGAATAATCAAAATAGTGGATGGAAACAAGAAGTGAGCACATCCAACAGGAAACAACCATATCAATAGGGCCATCCTCCTTTGCATGAGAGAACATCAAAATTGGAGGACACCCTAGAGAAGTTCATGCAAGTTTCCATTACCAATTAGAAAAATACAAAAGCTTCAATAAGGAATCTGGAGACACAAGTGGGACAACTAGCTCATCATATTGTAGAGCAACACAATTTTCAATTTGGAGCTAATACCCACCCAAACCCAAAAGAACATTGCAAAGCAATCACCACAAGCAGTGGAAGGGTCACTGAACAAGAATCAGAAAAGGAAGAAAAGAGTCCTGAAAAAGAATCAATAAAAGAAGAAGTTACAAAGAAGAGTAAGGAAGAAGAAGTAAATAAAGAAAATGATGTTGTACATATGGAGAAGGAGGACATCATTGAAAAAATAAAAAGAGAGAAATAAAAGAAGGGAAGAAGAAGATAGACGATCTAACAGCACAGCTGAAAAGTTTTCCTTATCCAAAGAATCCCTCAAAGAAAGACAAAGAGAGGTAATTTGCGAGGTTTATAGACATTTTCAAAAGGTTGCAAATAAATATACCTTTTGTAGAAGCCATGGAGCAAATGCCTACCTACGCAAAATTCATGAAGGACCTATTGACAAAGAAGAAAAGATTCTCAGAGGAAACAGTAGAGCTCGAAGCGGGATGCAGTGCTATTATTCAAAAAACATTGCCTCAGAAAACCAAAGATCCATGCAGCTTCACAATCCCAGTCACTATTGGTACACTACCAGTAGGGAAGGCACTTTTAGGTCTTGGAGCCAGCATCAACCTGATGTCTTTATCAATGGTAAAAAGAATTGGAGATTTGGAGGTGAAACCAACACAGATGACTCTTCAATTAGTGGATCGATCTATGAAATTTCCATACGGGGTAACAGAAGACGTGCTGGTGCGAGTTGATAAATCTGTGTTCCTTGTGGACTTTGTCATCATGGATATTGAGGAAGATATAGAGGTGACTCTTATTTTAGGCAGACCTTTCATGAAAACTACGAAGGTGATTATTGATGTAGATCATGGAAAGCTCAAGGTGAGAGTGCAAGATGAAGAGGTGAATTTCAATGTATTGGACGCAATGAAGCACCCTACGGAGAAGCAAAAGTGCTTCAAAATTGATGTTGAAGATATGGCCAGTGACGAAGAAGAAAACAAATGGCTCAACATATATGTCTTAGAAGAAGTAAATGAAGATGAGAAAGAAGAAGTAGAGGAGATTTTGAAGGAGCTGGAGTTTAAAAAGTCTATTACCCAAGGAGAAAGTCATTATGAGGAGCTGCTGAAAAAAGCAGAAACCACTATGTGGAAGGGGGAATTAAAAGTTTTACCTTTACACTTGAAATATTTTTTTCTAGATGAGGAAGGACGAAAGCCTGTTATCATTAACAGCCAATTGTCAGAATCTGATGAGAAATGATTAATTCAAGTATTGAAGAATAACTCAACCACAATCAGATAAAGATTAGAAGACTTAAAAGGAATCAGCCCAGCGTATTGCATACACTGAATTTATATAAAGCAAGAATTCAAGTCAGTTTCTCAACCTTAGAGACGTTTGAATCCAACTATGAAAGGGGTTGTTAAAGGAGAAGTAATGAAGCTGCTGGAAGCTGGAATGATCTACCCTATTTTAGATAGTTCTTGGGTAAATCCAGTACAAGTGGTTCCAAAGAAAGGGGGCATGACTGTTATAAAAATGACAAGAACAAATTGATCCCTACAAGAACAGTCACGGGATGGAGAATGTGCATTGACTATAGGAAGCTCAATACAGCAACCAGGAAGGACCATTTTCCCCTACCCTTCATGGATCAAATACTTGAGAGGTTAGCAGGGCAAGCATATTATTTCTTTCTGGATGGTTACTCAGGATATAACCAAATAGTTGTTACACCAAAAGATAAGGAGAAAACGACATTCACATGTCCTTTTGGGGTTTTTTCATACAGGAGAATACCCTTCGGATTATGTAATGCTCCAACAATATTTTAAAGGTGTATGCTAGCTATTTTCTTAGATTTGGTGGAAAAATGCATTGAAGTCTTCATGGATGATTTCTCTATTCTTGGATCATCATTCGAGCACTGCTTAGAAAATTTGAACGTAGTATTTAAAAATGTGTGGAAACCAATTTAGTTTTAAATTGGGAGAAATGCCACTTCATGGTGACGGAAGGAGTTATGTTAGGACATCAAATTTCCAAAAAGGGCATTGAAGTAGATAAAGCTAAAGTAAAAGTCATTGAAAAATTGCCATCACTTGTGAACATGAAAGGAGTTTGAAGTTTCTTGGGCCATGCGGGATTCTACAGAAGGTTCATCAAGGACTTCTCCAAGATTGCAAGACCCTTAAGTAACCTCTTGAACACAGATACTCTTTTCATTTTTGATAATTCTTGTTTGCATGCATTTGAAACTTTGAAAAATAAGTTAATATGTGCACCTGTGATAGTTGCTCCTGATTGGGAATTAGATTTTGAAATAATGTGTGATGCTAACGACTATGTAATAAGAGTAGTATTGGGACAAAGAAAAGCTAAAGTTTTTCATGTCATCCACTATGCCAACAAGGTTTTAAACGTTGCTCAAACCAATTATGCAACAACTAAAAAGGAATTGTTGGCAATAGTGTATGGCTTGGAGAAATTTTGATCTTCTTTAATTGGTTCCAAGGTCACTGTCTTTACTGATCATGCTACCATAAAATATCTATTGAACAAAACTGACTCCAAACTGTAACACCCCGAATTTTATAAAAATGAATAATTGATGGGAATGAATAATAAATAATTATATATGAGTGGATTTGTGTCCCAAAAATATTGGAATGATTAAATTGGGATTTATTATTGATATTTATAATTTATTGAGTTTAAGTGAGATAAAATTATACCCGGTTAGAATATGAGTGTCAGACCAAGTATCTCCGAATGAGATGCCGTTGGTAAGGGCTATTAAGAATATTATTGGGAATCCGAATCTATATTCGGAATAATTTTTGGATAATGTATTGAGCCCGAACTAAGAGCCTGTTTGTTATAAAATGATGAACTTTTAATGGAGAGTTAAAAATTAAAACCAAAAAGCCCATTCTTCTCTCCTTATTTTCGTTGGGTTCTTGCTTCCATTGGCAAACACATTTCTTCTTCTTCTCTTACTTCCCTTCTCCTTCTCCACTTCTTCTTCTCTTCAAAACCCTAAGCCAATGGTGGTGCCTCTTCCTCCTCCCTCCATTTTCGTTCTTCCATGGAGCTTGAGGGAGATGATATTGATTGAAGCTCCTTTCTTCTCCTCTCCCTCTCACTTTCGTTTTGGAGCTTAAGCTTGGAAGAGAGGTATGGTTTTGACCACTCATGGTTTTTATTGATGGTTTTGGGGTTATTGAAGTGTTAAGATGGGAGGTTAGATGTTGTTTTGATGAATGGTGGTGTGTGGAATCAATCCTAGGTTAGAAAAATTATTGGGGTGTTGTTATTATGGCATTAATGGTGGGTTGTTATAGGTGCATGGAATTAATACTTGGATGAGTGGAAAATAAATAAGCATTTATGATGTTGATGGGTTTTTAGTGAAACCCTAACTTTAATAAATTAGGGAAAGTGTGAAATGTGGGTAGAATGTAAGTTTAATGATGTTAGAGAATGATATTAATGATGAAAGATGGCCATTGGTGGTGATTAATGAGCATGGGTAAATGTTATTGGGTTTTGATAAAAACCCTAGCCCTAAGAATTTGGGGAAATGGATATTGTATAGCTTGAAAGGTTGAATTGAATGTTAATGGGTGATGTTTAGTGATGAGTGTTGTTATGAATGTGGAATTTGAGGGATTGGTGTGAAAAGATTGTGACTTGATGAGGTTCTAAACCATTGTGGTTATTGAAGGATATAAGAGCTAAGTTGAATATTGAGTAACAATGTGATGGTGATGTTGTTGGGTTTAGTTGGCCTTTTATGATCTAGAGGATCTTGGCTTTGGGAAAGGAATTCCTGAAGCCTAACACAATTGCATATGTTGGTGTTTAGCAAGTCTAGGACTTGGGGTTGAGCTTTATGATAAGCTAGCAAGTGTTTAGAATTATGATGGTTATTAATTACGTGAGTATACTTGCATATGGTATGTAGATTGTATTCTGGGTGATGCAATGGAGTATTCGGAGCATTGGAATCGTTTTGGCTCTTCCCTCGAGGTAGGAGAGGAGTTAACATTCAAATTGCATGAGTAAATTCGATAGTGATTATTGTATGTGATGAATACTCATGCTTGCCTTGCCATGTGTATGTATTGAATTAATTGAATTGACAAGTTGATGATTATTGAGGATGATGTATGAGAATATATGGTTTTGTTGTGGCAAGGTATGAATATAAGTATATAAGATGATGATGAGTTTGAATTCAACATGAATAATATGTTTGGAATGTAAATCGATAAGTATGAATGTGCGAACAGGTGGTATGTGCCTTTTATAGTGTGTAAGAACGTTGGGTATGTTTAAATTTGACTTATAATGAAAACTTCCGAGTGAGAATGCTTAGAACGAGTTGCATAAGCCTTATATATTGTATATGAGGTGTTGGGAGTGAGGGAATTGGCTTTGAATGCAAACTTTATGGGCTGAGTTGTTAGAATTTTCGCTTTTGTTTAGGTGCTAATATTCTCGCTTGTACGAGAAGGGATCTCGCTCAGGCGAGGATCCCCTGTATTGGTATAATGGTCTCTGGACCAATTTTGCCCAGGCGGGTGAGGTTTCCGCTCAAGCGAGCTGTATATTATGCAATCAGGGGAGTTACTAGACGAATCTCGCTCAAGCGGGCATGGCCGCACTTGAGCGAGCTAGTGAGGAAATGGTCACTGGACATTTTTCACCCAAGCGTGTGTGAGTGGCTTGAGCGAAAGTGTGAAGTTTAATGCTGGAAGGGTGCCCACTCAGGTGAGTGATTGGTATGGTTGTGTCTTGACCGAGTGTAGCGAGTGAGTGGGAGCAAGTAAGATTCTGGATGAAATTCCACTCGAGTGGGAACCTTAGAAAATAATTTCATGACGTAGTGAATTTCCGGGTGAAATTCCGAGTGGGCTATGCCAAGACAGGACCTTCCGAGTGAGGGAGTGGATATAATTCCGAGTGAGAGGTCTCCCTATGTGATATTCTGAGCAGTGGTGTTCTGAGAGGGAATTTTCGAGTTCAGTGTAACTCGTTCCGAGTGGAGTCCCTCCGTGTGTGTAGTTCCGAGTGGGGATGGCACTAATTGGGGAAACATGGTGTGAGTTTATCCAGAAGTACTCTGGAATAACTCTGTTTGAGAAAAAGAAAGGAAGTCCGATTTGGAATGAGATGCCGAGTGAGTGACCACTTGGGTGGTGAGTCGGTTTCTGGATTATTTTTCCGAATGGAAAACCGTGTGAGTGAAGACTCGGATTTGGAATGAATTTACCGAGTGGAAATCTGAGTAAGAGAGGACTCGGTCTAGACTAATTTTGCCGAGTGAAGGACCGAGTGAGTGATGGTCGGTCTTGTAATTAATTTGCCGAGTGAAAGATCACAAGAGAGAAGAGTGGGTTTTGAAATAATTCACCGAGTGAGGACCGATCAGGTAATGAGTCGGTTTTGGAGTAATTAGCCGAGTGATAGACTATGTGAGTGTGAGTCAACCCTGGAATGATTTGGTTGAATGAAAAATGGGTCGGTCTAGATTGTTATGCCAAGTGGGAAGCCGAGTGTGAGATGACTCGAATCCGGATAAATTTTGCCGAGTGAAAACCGAATGAATGATTGGTCATTTTGGGGGGGGGATTCTGTCAACAGAAACCCGAGTGTTGGGAAATTTGCCGAATGAGTGAGCATATGCTCAGCTCTGGGAGTTATTTGCTTAGGCGAGGAGGTTTCGCCCAAGTTGGTTATGGGTTATACTGGTACTGGCCGAATTCCCCTCAAGCGAATGGCCTTAGTTGTGATGCTCGCCCAAGCGAGTCATTATGGAACTCGTTTCTGGACGGTTTTTGCCCATGCTCGCTGGCTCCGCCCAAGCGAAGCTTATGTCTCTCGCTCAAGCGAGTCGGTTTTAGCTTGAGCGAAGCTCCCCCTGTTGCTTCTTATTTCTATTCGCTCTGCTCCCTTCTGTCTCGCCCATGTGTATTGTTCGGCACTCGCTCAAGCGAGTGGGGATTTCGCTTGGGTGAGTGACCCCCTGATAGAATTTTCCCTTCTTTTCTCTCGGTTCTGTTTGTATTGACCCTTCTTTTCTCGGTTCTGATGGCTTGGGGCCTTCTTCCCTTATATTGTATGAGGCTTGAGGGGATGTAAAGGGATATATATATTTAAGACATTGATATGGTGGTGTTGGATAATGATTAAAATATTGGGATGACTTGATTATGCCCATAATACATATAATGAGAAACATAAAATCTTAACCACCAAGAATGACCATACGAAAGCAATGTTAAGGGCTTGATGATGAGTTATGAGATGTATGTCCAAGAACATGATTGTGTTGGGCATAAGTGTGATTGCCTTAAGTGGAATGATGAATATGCTTCGAATAATTTTATGTATGGACTAATACTATGATTGGCTGCCATGCCTTTTTATATCCATGTATGGATTATTATGAATGATGTTATGGCCATTGAAGTGCCTATTATATGTATGTTGTACCTTAAGGGGCCTTGTGAATGTTTGTATGCCATTGATGATAAAACTAAAATATACAATATACCCCTAAATGAGAGGGTGAGATATCCTTGCGAGGTTGTTGTTGAGCATATGCACTATTGCATTGCATTCATGGCATGGCATAGCATTGATACTTTGTGGTTGTGATCACAGTGATGAAAGATCCTGTGGGATTCTATGAAGGGAGTACCCCTTGCGAGGCGGGAAACCAATATGATGATGATATGATATTGTGCCGGTGGTTGCGATCACCCGGTTGTGAAATGTGAAAGGCCCTGCGGGGACCATTGTATAATGATGAGCCAGTGGTTGCGATCACTTGGTATTTGATGTGATCAAGGGCTTGCGAGCACCTATGATGCCCATGGTTACGATCATGAGGGGGTAGTACCCCTTGCGAGGCGGGAAACCTATGAGAATTGTTGAAACGTGGTTACGATCATAAGATGCACCTTGTGAGGCTGCTATAGGGAGTACCCCTGGCGAGGCGGGAAACCAATGATTATGAATGATTGATTATGGTGGTTGCGGTCACCCGTGATATGGAATCGGATCCGTTGCATATGCATTAAACAGTTAACATATGCATTAGCTTTAAGACCATGGCATTTGAGATGGGATGACAACGAGAGATGAGAAACAACTTACGAGGACGTATTGAGTGAAACCTTAATGGATTAATGATGATAATGATTATGAATACCCTTGTTGATAAGTGGCAGGTGATTGTGTATATGATTATGTATGTGCTTGTGCTTATTTATGATATGAATTGCGATTCATGAGGGTTGTATGCCTATTGTGATAATGAGATAATGAATGAATGATAATTTGATGTTTTGATAGCAAAGCACACATGATGTTTGTATGCATATACACATGATCACAATATATACATGTTATTCATCATTTTGAATGTATAACTCACTCTCCCATGTGGTCTCCTTTTTAGCATTGTGATGCAGGTTGCAATGGGATGAGCTCGGATTTTTAGTCAAGCTTTGGTGAAGGTAAATAGTGGTAATGAAGTACCTTGGCCGGCATCATTTATGAGTCCTTGTATAATGAATGAATTATTTAGAAGAAATAGATGATTTAGAGATTTTGATTATGGATAAGATAATCCTTAAAATTGTGGATGGTGAATACATATGTGGAATGTAAGAAATAATCTGATGTGTACTTGAAGGATTGAAAATTGAATGATGTTCATTGATGATTGTGTTAATCGGGAGAAGATTCCCGAAAGTATAGGAATATATATATGTATATGTACAATTATATCCTAGGCTGGCATGCTTATGTAATTACGTAAAATGATGATGATTGCCTATTAGGCTTTTGAAATGCCATTGCATGCTTTGCCGAGCCTTTTCTCATATCGTCATATATGGGACTAGGCGTGTGCTCGGTATACATATTCTTCTGCTGTAAACTCTATTATTTTTGTATACCGTTATGGGCAATTTATTTATCGGTCCAGCTTTAAGTTATTTAATCTCACTCTTGGGTTTTCTGTGATTCGGGTCTTGATGTGATCGTGATGATATTTTGAAAACATTTCAAATGCAAAAAATTTATTCGTATTTTTATTAATTATGTCGATTACATGGGGATTCGAGTACAGAAAAACAGGGGTGTTATAAGGTGGTATCAGAGTATATTTTGCTCTGAATTGGAGTTATTGGTTAATACCAGAGCATGATTGCTCTGTGAGGATTTGATATTATGGATGATTGGAGCATGATTGCGCAATGGTGAGATACTTATGGTGATCTTTGGAGCGGGATGCTCATTATTGGAATATGGTTGTTTGTATAGATTTAAGAGTGATAATTATTTAAAGAATGATGAGATGTTAAGATATTGATTGCCCTATGTAGAAATATGAATGATTAATTGCCTAAGGATTATGAATTGACTATAAGGGCATAATTGCTTATTGTGGAATTATTGTGAATCATTAGAGTTGAGTTAGGGATTGATGCTCAATGAGGAATTTTTATGAGACTGTGATTCATAAGACGTGGTTGTTGTTTATTGGGAGTATACTCTTATCATTGAGGTTGTACGATGTACTTATGGAGCATAGTTACTCATTGATGATTATGAATGAATCATGAAATTGAATATGAGTGAATGAATTTTCTCAATATATAATGGATGTATTTATTGTGTAAGTCCGGCCAAGTTCCTTACCCTATTACCTTCAAATGACGAATATACTGTTATTGTGCATTGGTGTTAATATATGAAATGCAAATTGAATTGATGATGGATCCATGATTGAATGTGATCATGGAAATGAAATATTAGAGTTGATGAATATGAAATATGAGATATGAATTGATATGATGATGATTTTATGCCATGTGTTGATCATGGATAGAAAATATTGAGAAATGAATTGACATGGTGGTAGGCCATGAATCATGAAAACTTTGAAGTGAGTAATGAAATTAAATTGTTGATTAGCCCTCTTGTATGATTCATACTTGTGGCTCTTAGCCGAGGCATGCTTATTAAATAGAATGAAACTCACATGCTGAGTTGAATGAATGAATAATATTGAATAATTCCCTAGTATGGGTATGTTTGAATCTAAATGATTGGTTGTGCCATTTGTGAAGATGAATTTTGAAACATCCTAAGTTCAATTTAAGAACAAACCGAGACAAGGAAAATTTTTCCAAAAATCAGGGGGGTTCAAAGGTAAGGGAATCGGTGGAGGATTTAGGGGAATGGAATCAAGTTAAGAAGGAACAATTAAGTCACATGCAAATAGTGGAAGAAGTTGAACGTGAACAAGCCCGACAGCCCCCACTCGCTCGGCGAGAATCAACCTCGCCTGAGCGAGACACCATAACACGCTTGGGCGAGCACGCGTCGCTTAAGCGGACCCAACTTAGAACCTTCCTATTCGCTCGTACTCGCTGGAGCGAACATTCATTCGCTGAGGCGAGCAACTCCACTCCTCGACTTCATTCACTCGGGTCATAGTTGTTGACCACTCAGGAAAACCTTAACAGTTATCACTCTGAGGGTATCCGGATTGATTCTCACTCGGTATCACACTGTTTTATTCACACATTCTCACTCGGTATTACACTATTTTATTCACACATTCTCACTCGGTATTACACTATATTATTCACTCGGGATTACCTAGACTTCTTTTCACTCGGAGGGAATCACTAACTCTCTTCCCACATCAACATTCGGCTCCAATTCGACTTATAGTTATACTAACCTCTCACACACCACGAGTACGCGTACATAGGTTACTCGGATCTTCATGCACAGTATAGGATTTCACGCAACATAGTAGATATAAATAATTACAGGCACCCAAATCATGTCTTCTACCCCAGCGGGTTCAGGTTCTAATAAAAGGGGCTAAGGCTAAAACATGAGCCGGCCAAGGCTTAACAAAACACATAAGCAGTATATACATAACATCTATTTTCCCATAGCGCACAAGCATTTCACTCAGCATTCAGCTCCTCCTCCATTCGTCATCCCGAGAGATATTCATTGAAAAATTTGCCACAGTAGGGGTGAGCTTATGCATTTAAAATGACAATTAATGACTCGGCATCAGCATCAATACTTTCCCTCACGTTCACTCGGGTTGCATACAATTTGGACTTCAACCATGCAGAACATAATGCTTTTTAAAGACATGCAATTACATACATATTTCAAAGATTCATTTCCAGTCATATGAAATACGCATCAACTCACTCAGAATTCACTCGTATCACTCCGAGCCATCCCACTCATCCTATCCTAACCAACATTTCATCTACATGCATGCCTGTGGATCCGACTAAGCAATGATCTTCAGTTATAGGTTCCCTCACTGGCCTCTCGTCCTTTAGCCCTTCCCACGTGGTACCGGCCTCCCATTGACGTCTCGAGACTTAACTCTAGGTCCTACGGCTACCACAGGCTCTCACAGGATCTAGCCAAGGGTCTGCACCTGGAGATCATTTTGTTGGGACTCCTGACCTTCCACGGGTCATCCCATTTCCTGTACATACAACCTATACGCGTCAACCACGAGTACCCTCAACTATCCGACTCACTCCTAGTAACCATTAGCGTCACTCCCGAGCCCACATATTTTCTACATTCAATCATTCATCGTACCATCATACACAGCACTCGCACAGTTAATGCATGCAATATCTCAAAGAACCAGCCAACAATCAAGCACACGCATTCTCTCGGCATTAACGACAATGAGAACATACATCACAGGCGTTTATATATAACCAACTATCAAACTTCAACACAACGACCCTGAATATATGCATGCAAGTGTATAACCATAAGCAGGACTCTGCAACTCACACACATGGCAGTCAAGGATTCACAATCATACATTGCACACAATTATCACAACACATTCATATGCATGTACGGTAATACGTTCATCCGGTACCGTCCATCGACCATGCATTTGACATGCAAGCGCCCCCTACCTTCTGAAGGGACTCGAGAAGCTCTTCCGTTCTCCGATGTTTGGTCTGACGCCCTTTCTGCCTCGTCCAGTCCCCTTTGCATAGTCGTACTCCACAATCGGCTCGGGGATGGGGAGTTGTTCTTCCTCTGCTTCAATGATCGTCCTTCACCAGTCGGAGGGGACTCTGACCCTTCTACAGCACCGTCGCCGTGGGTCTCTAGAAACGAAGAACAAGGACAGGGGAGAAGAAAAGAGGATGAAGAACGAAGAAGGAAGAAAAAAGAGGATGAAGCAGTGAGGAAGGATGAATATCCACGGTGATACAGGGTATATGTACGTGCGTGCGAAGAGAAGGAGAGCGGGGTGGGAAAACGTGAATCGCAGTCCCACTCACGCGACTCGCCAATCATAAGCAGCCACCTTTTACCAACTAAGCATAATTAATTTGTCATTATTTCTTAAGTTAAGTTGATTTTAATTAACAATTAATTTCCTACTTGAAATCAAAATTGGGATGTTACAAATTTTATATCCTTTGGCACAAGAACCCTATATGTTATGTAATATAAGTGATTTGTTATATCCCCTAGATTGGGAATTTGAATATGTGATAAGTGATTAAATGTGAAATCGGATACGTGTTAAATTAGGGTTGTCTCTCAGTTTTTGATGTGTGAAAACCGAGTGAATGATTTATTTAATTATAACCCACTAGGTGTGATGACCTAGAAGGACTTGGTATGATCCTGCATGATCAAACTTAGGGAATTATTGGTCTGATTATGGTATATGATTTTACAAAGTGACTATAGGCTAAATTGTGTGCCCTAGAGGCTATGATCATTGGAATAATTATGGACGACATGTGTGATTGTGAGTCGATGAATAGAAATTTGATCATGTCATTACCCCCTATTTTATTTGAAGGGTGCTATATTGGTGATAGAAACCACATAGTGATGTCATATGATATGAGTTATATGTTTAATTTATGAGCTTTGGTTGTGATCTATGAGGAGAATGCCTAATGTAGAAGTTTATTATACGATTAAGTAGCCTACTTGATAAGAGTTTGGAGAATCTTTTAAGGCTCGAATTGATTTATAGCCAATAAATATGTAAGTAAGACAAGAATTTTAGGCTATTTGAGCATGGATTAGAATGGATGAAGCCTGAGGATAGGGTATTTACCCTGTAATGATTGAAAGTTTATGGTTGGTACACTAATGTATTATGATGTTAATTAATATTCGATGATTGATATGGCATGATGGATGCCAAATTAATTGTAGAATGACAATGAAGTATGAATATGTTAGCTGTGGACTGGTGAGGATTGTCACCAAGTCTTATATGGACTGGTATCGCTTGAATATGTAAGACCGATATGAGCAATGGGAATACGAAGTAGTGGTCCCGATATGGTCTTACATGCCATAGGCATTGTGGCAACATGCACTCATGCGCCGACCTTATATGTTTGCGGTAACCACTACAGGATTGGGATGCCTTCCTATATGTCGGATGCAGCAACACATAGGCCGGGCAGGTGTAGGGATTGTAGCTGCTTATGGTGAATGTATTGAGCCTATCTGGACGTACCGAGTATGAACATATAAACGTTGTTAGGTGAGTTGTAATTGATGACACGATTGGAAAGGAAATTTTATGTTAAGGATGATAATGTGATGATGAACATGACTTGATGGACTTTGGTAAGTCCAATATTATTCTATGATATCGTTGAACCTGGTTCATGTATGGTCTGAGGTATGGCCTTGTGATATGTATATCAGTGTTAAATTTCAAGGACGAAATTCTTTTTAGGTGGGGTGGATTGTAACACCCCGAATTTTATAAAAATGAATAATTGATGCGAATGAATAATAAATAATTGTATATGAGTGGATTTGTGTCCCAAAAATATTGGAATGATTAAATTGGGATTTATTATTGATATTTATAATTTATTGAGTTTAAGTGAGATAAAATTATACCCGGTTAGAATATGAGTGTCAGACCAAGTATCTCTGAATGAGATGCCGTTGGTCAGGGATATTAAGAATATTATTGGGAATCCGAATCTATATTCGGAATAATTTTTGGATAATGTATTAAGCCCGAACTAAGAGCCTGTTTGTTATAAAATGATGAACTTTTAATGGAGAGTTAAAAATTAAAACCAAAAAGCCCATTCTTCTCTCCTTATTTTCGTTGGGTTCTTGCTTCCATTAGCAAACATATTTCTTCTTCTTCTCTAACTTCCCTTCTCCTTCTCCACTTCTTCTTTTCTTCAAAACCCTAAGCCAATGGTGGTGCCTCTTCCTCCTCCTTTCATTTTTGTTTTTCCATGGAGCTTGAGGGAGATGATGTTGATTGAAGATCCTTTCTTCTTCTCTCCCTCTCACTTTTGTTTTGGAGCTTAAGCTTGGAAGAGAGGTATGGTTTTGACCACTCATGGTTTTTATTGATGGTTTTGGGATTATTGAAGTGTTAAGATGGGAGGTTAGATGTTGTTTTGATGAATGGTGGTGTGTGGAATCAATCCTAGGTTAGAAAAATTATTAGGGTGTTGTTATTATGGCATTAATGGTGGGTTGTTATAGGTGCATGGAATTAATACTTGGATGAGTAGAAAATAAATGAGCATTTGTGATGTTGATGGGTTTTTAGTGAAACCCTAACTTTAACGAAATGGGGAAAGTGTGAAATGTGGGTAGAATGTAAGTTTAATGATGTTGGAGAATGATATTAATGATGAAAGATGGCCATTGATGGTGATTAATGAGCATGGGTAAATGTTATTGGGTTTTGATGAAAACCCTAGCCCTAAGAATTTGGGGAAATGCATATTGTATAGCTTGAAAGGTTGAATTGAATGTTAATGGGTGATGTTTAGTGATGAGTGTTGTTATGAATGTGGAATGTGAGGGATTGGTGTGAAAAGATTGTGAGTTGATGAGGTTCTAAACCATTGTGGTTATTGAAGGATATGAGAGCTAAGTTGAATATTGAGTAACAATGTGATGGTGATGTTGTTGGGTTTAGTTGGCCTTTTATGATCTAGAAGATCTAGGCTTTGGGAAAGGAATTCCCGAAGCCTAACACAATTGCATACGTTGGTGTTTAGCAAGTCTAGGACTAGGGGTTGAGCTTTATGATAAGCTAGCAAGTGTTTAGAATTATGATGGTAATTAATTACGTGAATATACTTGTATATGGTATGTAAATTGTATTCCGGGTGATGCAATGGAGCATTCGGAGCATTGGAATCATTTTGGCTCTTCCCTCGAGGTAGGAGAGGAGTTAACATTCAAATTACATGAGTAAATTTGATAGTGATTGTTGTATGTGATGAATACTCATGCTTGCCTTGCCATGTGTATGTATTGAATTAATTGAATTGACAAGTTGATGATTGTTGAGGATGATGTGTAAGAATATGTGGTTTTGTTGTTGCAAGGTATGAATATAAGTATATAAGATGATGATGAGTTTGAATTCAACATGAATAATATGTTTGGAATGTAAATCGATAAGTATGAATGTGTGAACAGGTGGTATGTGCCTTTTTATAGTGTGTAAGAATGTTGGATATGTTTAAATTTGACTTATAATGAAAACTTCCGAGTGAGAATGCTTAGAACGAGTTGCATAAGCCTTTTATATTGTATATGGGGTGTTGGGAGTGAGGGAATTGGCTTTGAATGCAAACTTTATGGGTTGAGTTGTTAGAATTTTCGCTTTTGTTTAGGTGCTGATATTCTCGCTCATGCGAGAAGGGATCTCGCTCAAGCGAGGATCCCCTGTATTGGTATAATGGTCTCTGGACCAATTTCGCCCAGGCGGGTGAGGTTTCCGCTCAAGCGAGCTGCATATTATGTAATCAGGGGAGTTACTGGACGAATCTCGCTCAAGCGGGCATGGCCGCGCTTGAGCAAGCTAGTGAGGAAATAGTCACTGGACATTTTTCGTCCAAGTGTGTGTGAGTGGCTTGAGCGAAAGTGTGAAGTTTGATGCTGGGAGGGTACCCACTCAGGTGAGTGATTGGTATGGTTGTGTCTTAACCGAGTGTAGCGAGTGAGTGGGAGCAAGTAAGATTCTGGATGAAATTCCACTCGAGTGGGAACCTTAGAAAATAATTTCATGATGTAGTGAATTTCTGGGTGAAATTCCGAGTGAGCTATGCCAAGATACGACCTTCCGAGTGAGGGAGTGGATATAATTCCGAGTGAGAGGTCTCCCTGTGTGATATTCCAAGTAGTGGAGTTCCGAGAGGGAATTTCCGAGTTCAGTGTAACTCATTCCGAGTGGAGTCCCTCCGTGTGTGTAGTTTCGAGTAGGGATGGCACCGATTGGGGATACATGGTGTGAGTTTGTCCAGAAGTACTCTGGAATAACTCCGTTTGAGAGAAAAAAAAAGGAAGTCGGATTTGGAATGAGATGCCGAGTGAGTGACCACTTGGGTGGTGAGTCAGTTTCTGGATTATTTTTCCGAGTGGAACACCGTGTGAGTGAAGACTCGAATTTGGAATGAATTTACCGAGTGGAAGTCTGAGTAAGAGAGGACTCGGTCTAGACTACTTTTGCCGAGTGGAGGACTGAGTGAGTGATGGTCGGTCTTGGAATTCATTTGTCGAGTGAAAGATCACAAGAGAGAAGAGTGGGTTTTGAAATAATTCACCGAGTGAGGACCGATCAGGTAATGAGTCGGTTTTGGAGTAATTAGCCGAGTGATAGACTATGTGAGTGTGAGTCGACCTTGGAATGATTTGGTTGAATGAAAATGGGTCGGTCTAGATTGTTATGCCAAGTGGGAAGCCGAGTGTGAGATGACTCGAATCCGGATAAATTTTGCCAAGTGAAAACCGAATGAATGATGGGTCATTTTGGGGGGGATTCTGTCAATAGAAACCCGACTGTTGGGAAATTTGCCGAATGAGTGAGCATATGCTCGGCTCTGGGAGTTATTTGCTTAGGCGAGGAGGTTTCGCCCAAGTTAGTTATGGGTTATACTGGTACTGGCCGAATTCCGCTCAAGCGAATGGCCTTAGTTGTGATGCTCGCCCAAGCGAGTCAGTATGGAACTCGTTTCTGGACGGTTTTCGCCCATGCTCGCTGGCTCCGCCCAAGCGAAGCTTGTGTCTCTCGCTCAAGCGAGTCGGTTTTAGCTTGAGCGAAGCTCCCCCTGTTGCTTCTTATTTCTGTTCGCTCTGCTCCCTTCTGTCTCGCCCATGTGTATTGTTCGGCACTCGCTTAAGCGAGTGGGGATTTCACTTGGGCGAGTGACCCCCTGATGGAATTTTCCCTTCTTTTCTCTCGGTTCTGTTTGTATTGACCCTTCTTTTCTCGGTTCTGATGGCTTGGGGCCTTCTTCCCTTATATTGTATGAGGCTTGAGGGGATGTAAAGGGATATATATATTTAAGACATTGATATGGTGGTGTTGGATAATGATTAAAATATTGGGATGACTTGATTATGCCCATAATACACATAATGAGAAACATAAAATCTTAACCACCAAGAATGACCATACGAAAGCAATGTTAAGGGCTTGAAGATGAGTTATGAGATGTATGTCCAAAAACATGATTGTGTTGGGCATAAGTGTGATTGCCTTAAGTGGAATGATGAATATGCTTCGAATAATTTTATGTATGGACTAATACTATGATTGGCTGCCATGCCTTTTTATATCCATGTGTGGATTATTATGAATGATGTTTTGGCCATTGAAGTGCCTATTATATGTATATTGTGCCTTGAGGGGCCTTGTGAATGTTTGTATGCCATTGATGATAAAACTAAAATATACAATATACCCCTAAATGAGAGGGTGAGATATCCTTGTGAGGTTGTTGTTGAGCATATACACTATTGCATTGCATTCATGGCATGGCATAGCATTGATACTTTGTGGTTGCGATCACAGTGATGAAAGATCCTGCGGGATTCTATGAAGGGAGTACCCCTTGCAAGGCGGGAAACCAATGTGATGATGATATGATATTGTGCCGGTGGTTGTGATCACCCGGTTGTGAAATGTGAAAGGCCCTGCGGGGACCATTGTATAATGATGAGCCAGTGGTTGCGATCACTTGGTATTTGATGTGATAAAGGGCTTGCAAGCACCTATGATGCCCATGGTTGCGATCATGAGGTGGGAGTACCCCTTGCGAGGCGGGAAACCTATGAGAATTGTTGAAACGTGGTTGCAATCACAAGATGCACCTTGCGAGGCTGCTATAGGGAGTACCCCTTGCGAGGTGGGAAACCAATGATTATGAATGATTGATTATGGTGGTTGCGATCACCCGTGATATGGAATCGGATCCGTTGCATATGCATTAAACAGTTAACATATGCATTAGCTTTAAGACCATGGCATTTGAGATAGGATGACCACGAGAGATGAGAAACCCCTTGCGAGGACGTATTGAGTGAAACCTTAATGGATTAATGATGATAATGATTACGAATACCCTTGTTGATAAGTGGCAGGTGATTGTGTATATGATTATGTATGTGCTTGTGCTTATTTATGATATGAATTGCGATTCATGAGGCTTGTATGCCTATTGTGATAATGAGATAATGAATGAATGATAATTTGATGTTTTGATAGCAAAGCACACATGATGTTTGTATACATATACACATGATCACAATATATACATGTTATTCATCATTTTGAATGTATAACTCACTCTCCCATGTGGTCTCCTTTTTAGCATTGTGATGCAGGTTGCCATGGGATGAGCTCGGATTTTTAGTCAAGCTTTGGTGAAGGTAAATAGTGGTAGAGGAAGTGCCTTGGCCGGCATCATTTATGAGTCCTTGTATAATGAATGAATTGTTTAGAAGAAATAGATGATTTAGAGATTTTGATTATGTATAAGATAATCCTTAAAATTGTGGATGGTGAATACATATGTGGAATGTAAGAAATGATCTGATGTGTACTTAAAGGATTGAAAATTGAATGATGTTCATTGATGATTGTGTTAATCGGGAGAAGATTCCCGAAAGTATAGGAATATATATATGTATATGTACAATTATATCCTAGGCTTGCATGCTTATGTAATTATGTAAAATGATGATGATTGCCTATTAGGCTTTTGAAATGCCATTGCATGCTTTGCCGAGCCTTTTCTCATATCGTCATATATGGGACTAGGCGTGTGCCCGGTATACATATTCTTCCGCTGTAAACTCTATTATTTTCGTATACCATTATGGGCAATTTATTTATCGATCCAGCTTTAGGTTATTTAATCTAACTCTTGGGTTTTCTGTGATTCGGGTCTTGATGCGATCGTGATGATATTTTGAAAACATTTGAAACGCGAAAAATTTATTCGTATTTTTATTAATTATGTCGATTACATGGGGATTCGAGTACATAAAAATAGGGGTGTTATACAAACCTAGGTTAATTAGACGGATTTTGCTATTACAAGAGTTCAATCTAATAATCAAGGATAAGAAGGGTAGTGAAAATTTTATTCCAGATTTTTTGTCTCGACTTGTCAACAGAGAAGTCACAATATCACAACCTGAAGTAAATGAAAATTCTCAGACGAGAAGCTGTTATTGGTGCAAGAAAGGCCATGGTTTGCCGATATGGCCAATTTCAAAGCAGGAGGAGTAATACTGGAAGAACTTATATGGCAACAGAAAATGAAGTTCCTGAAAGATGCACGTCAATTTGTCTGGGATGATCCATATTTATTCAAGCTTGGTTCATACAATATTCTTCGGAGATGTGTATCCCAGCAAGAGGCCAAAAGCATATTATGGCATTGTCATAGCTCAGTCTATGAAGGCCATTTTAGTGGAGAAAGAACAACTGCTAAAATCCTACAGTTAGGTTTTGATTGGCCTTCTTTATTTAAAGATGCTAATGTTTTTATGCAGAATTATGATGCTTGCCAGAGGTCAGGAAGTATATCCAAAAGAAATAAGATGTCACTGACAACCATCTTGGAAATAGAAGTGTTTGATTGCTGGGGTATAGACTTTTTTGGTCTATTACCTACTTCATTTTCTAATGAATATATTGTTGTAGCAATGGATTATATCTCAAAATGGGTAGAAGCAACGGCCTGTGTTAAGGCTGATGCCAAAACTGTGATTAAATTTCTTAAGAGAAACATCTTCAGCAGGTTTGGTACCCCGCGTGTGCTAATAAGTGATGGAGGTTGTAACATCCCAAATTTTGTAAAATGAGTAATTGATGGGAATGGCAAATGGTTGAATATGAGTTGAATGGAAATTATGGTGCACGAACACTGGAGACAAGTTTTAAATGATTATTGTAAGGTATAGGAAAGATGGAATTGAGTTAAATTGGCTTTGAATGGATTTTGTTATGTGTGATATTGTGAGCTCACGTTTCTGCCCAGGTCCTGATGCTTCTCGCCCAAGCGAGAGGAATTCTCGTTCAAGCGAGGATTCCTTTGTGTTGATTGCAAGGGCTTTGGCCCGATCTCGCCTAGGCGAATGAGGGATTAGCGTGAGCGAGCGAGAGAAGAAATGGATTCTGAATGTTGGTCGCTCAAGCGAGCTTGGGACGCCCGAGCGAGGGCAAAGGGAATCAGTTGCTGGATGGAACCCGCCTAAGCGAAAGGTCTTGAAGGATGAAATTCGCTCAGGCGAGGCAATTGATTTATGAGGGACCACTGGTGCTCTTGGATCATTGTAGGGCCCGGTTTCCCTTTTCTCTTTTCTTTTTCTGTGTGGTCCCCATAGTGATGACTCATGTGCCTTGATGGTCAAATAGGTCTGGTTTCCCTCCTTTCTTGTCCACGTGGTGTTTGTGTAATCATTGTTGAGAGAATTGGCATTAAATGTTGATGGACTTGCATTAAATGAGGATGGGATGTTGTGATGAGTGGGATGCTGATGAGGCTGAGATGATAAGGCCTTGGTTGCATGTTTTCTTCTCACTCTCTCCCTATTCCTTGGGAGTGCATGTTCTGATGAGAGAAGTGCTCCTTCTTCTTTCTAGAACTTGTTGGAGCTTCTGCTTCATCTTCTTCCTCCCTTTTATCTTCTACTTCCACTCATGTATGGTATAGAATTCTAGTGGAATTGTATGGTGTTGAGGAACAGATATAGCCGTGTGTGGAGGCTGGGTTTAGGTCCCTTTTATCTTTCCCTGTTTCCTGGTGTTTCCTCTTCATCTTTCTTTATGTGATGGGCTGGTTGTGCCTTGGTTGGAAGCTGTAGCAGTCTCTGGGTGCCTCAGTTATGGATACAAGATGGTCCACTGTGTTGTGAAGATGAAAACATGCATGTTGCATGGAGGTATGGTGGTCCTTCACTATTGTTGAAGGTGTATGGTGCTGTTGTGAAGAAGAGACATGCATGAAAGTTGGTTGTCCTCCATGGTGGTGAGAGCAGTGCTGATCGAGAGTATGGTATAGTTTGTGTTGAGCTTGGGAGCTTCTCCACTGACTTGGTGGCTTTGAGGCTTGTGTGAAAATTATATTGGCTCTTCCCACGTTTAGAAAGCCGAGTAGAGTGCTGCTGTGGCTGAGCCGAGTGTCCAGGTGACTTTTAGAAGCTTCATCCAGGTAAGGGGAGCTATTGCATCTTAAGTGTATAGTTTATGGACGGACTTCCGGGTGACTTCATTGCATTGTGTTATGTTTTATTGGATGTTGTATGTTGTTAAGTTGAACCTGGATTGTTGTTTGTTATTTAAATGGTGCATGATTATCCGTCCAAGAGATGCAAGGTGTTATTGTGATGATGATTATATTATGATGCTTGAGATGCATGTATGTTTATGTGTAGTGCATGTGTGATCCTCTATTTGTCCCTGGATGTGTTGTACATTTGAATGCATGTGAATGTTATTGATGCATATGTGTATGCTGAATGCATGAATGGGGACTGTTATGATGGATGCCGAGTGGGCTTTATAGAGGAAGGCACGAAATGCTTACTGTAAAGGATAAATCCGAGTGAATATAGGATAATCCGAGTGAATGGCATAGTGATTGCCGAGTGAATGGTATGGTGATTACCGAGCGAATGGCATAGTGATTGCCGAGTGGATGGCATAGGATTGCCGAGTGGATGTGGTATAAGCCGAGTCATCTGATTGTTGTTAAATTGCCGAGTGCACATGATGTTGAACGCAGATTCCGAGTGGGCAATCGAATGAATATGAGTTGAATTTATATGCATACGTGTTATTGTGTTATTGAATATGAACACCTTGCGGGGTGCCACGAGGGTGTGATCCCGAGTGAAGAGGACGTGGTCCTAATGTTGATTGTGATGAAAGACCCGGGTTGGACTCGGGCAGTGCTTGGGGCACTAAGCGTGAAATGAGACGCTTGATGAAATTCCGAGTGCATTGGCGTGGAACGCCGAGTGAATGAAACCGTATGCATCCGATTTGCCACTGGAACGCGTTGAATTCTTATACCGATCGGCAACCAGATGACAACATGTGATAAATACGTATCAGTCCTGGAGCTAGGCTCGGACAAACTCCTTGAGCATGGCTCGGAGTATGAGTATTGTTGAGATAGTCTTGGGGTAGACTTGAAGTGAAATCCGATTGAGGAATTATATTATTGATGAGGATATTAGGCTTTATAGCCGAGTGGAAGGGGTAAGAAACCCGATTGAGAACGTTTGTGATTGTTTATGTTGAATAGCAGTGAATGTTGAGATGATTAATGCATGTATTATGACATGTTATGGATTCTATGATTAATCCGAGCCAATATCTGTCATTTAATATGTAATGCTCACCCCTACACCATTTTTCAGTGTATGCTGGTCGGCTTGGATGATGTGGTGGTCTTAAACCCGAGTGTTGGGTGTTTATTGATGTGGTTGTGTACATAATGTAATGTACCGAGTGTCTTTGATGTATTAAGCCTTGGCCGACTCATATTAACGTTGTATAATGAGTACACTTTATATATGTATTGAGTTGGGTTATTGGAAACCCGAGTACATGTTATATATATATATATATATATATACTTTGAGTGATGGTATTATATGCATACCGACTGAATGTGTTGGTGAATGAGAAGTATAAAGTTAATAAGTATCCGAGTGTATGCGTATATATATACATATCTGTTATGTTGATAACATGGTTACGAATCGGTGGAAGTGTATTGCTGTAGTGGTAGTCGGACTTGGAATTAGAGAATATATAAGTATGAATGATTTATGTTGATTTGATGCTTCCTACCGACTAGGAAATGATGATGTATGAATATTTCTAAGTTAATGAATCCGGAGTGAAATATGAGTGGCTTATATGCTTTTTTGAGTGAGTCTGGTGTAGGTGACTCTTTATCTGAGTGTGACTCATCTGCATATTAATAACCCTTGTGGATTCTGAGTGAAAAATATATAGTGAACTGTGAGTGGGAAATAACTTGAATATTCTGAGTGGAATTCCGAGTGATCCTCTACCGAGGGAAGTGTGGTTGTAATGGTTTAGCTTGAAATATTCTAAGTATACGAATTATGAATGTATCCCGAGTGAATATGGGGACCCATTCCGAGTGAATAGGGTAATATGTATTCCGAGTGTTTAAGCATGGATGAGTCCGAGTGGGACTTGACTTATTGGTTTCCCTGAGTGGTTAAGTAATTCATATGTCCAAGCGAAATACTTGGGAAATTCCTCTGAGTGTTGAGAAGTTTGAATTATACCGAGTGGAATTGATTGTGTAGACTATTTCTGAGCAATGAATGGTTAAGGTATTATCCGAGTGAGAATAGGCATGAATGCCGAGCGTGTGGCCGAACGAGTGTTGGTCGGCAATGATATTAGTTACCGAGTGGAATACCATTCTGATGATGAGTTGGTTAAGAATGCTTAAACTGAGTGATTTATGGCCGAGAGGAAACCTATGTATTCTCTGAGTGATGGAGTTCAATATACCGAGAGCTAAATGGTTGATGTTTACCGAGTGACTTGAGGTCGAATTATACCAAGTGGCATTTGATTGGTAGATATTCCGAGTGAGGGTTTATGGAATCCGAGTGGGATAACCCTCAGTTACCGGGTGGATTGTGTGTGTGCCTTGGTGTATAAAATTTAACGACTAAGTTATGGAGTGTATGAGTGTTAAGGTTGTTTCCCGAGAGGCGGAACCCCATTATGGTGAGTGGGCTAAGATATTAAATTCCGAGAGGACTTAGGCATGAATTCCGACTGGACCTGATCGTTTACCGAGTGAATGAATGTCTCGGTTTCCCGAGTGATTGAATGCCGAGTGGCTTCTCGCTTCAGCGAGTGATTCCTCGCTCCAACGAGTATGTTGTTTGGGAAGGCTTTTGATATTGGTTTCGCTCAAGCGAAGGGGAATTCGCCCGAGTGAATTGTGCTGTCTCGCTCAAGCGAATTTGGATCTCGCTTGAGCGAATGCACGCTATTTATGGGATCGCTCAGGCGTTGTTGTTTTCCGCTGCAAAAGATTTCATTTGCATTTGTTTTCCTTTCCTTTTCTCCTTGGCCATGGGACCAGCTCTCATATCTTCATATATGAGAGTGGATTTTGATAGATCCGGGTATGTTTTTGTGAAAAATTGGCCCCTATTTTTAGGGTGTTACAAAGGTGGTATCAGAGCAGACTGAGAGGTTCATGGCCAAGATATGCTTACCGAGTGTAAGCGGTTGAATGTATGAAGACCAGTTGTCATTACTACTGGTGGTATTTTATTGGTTTGATGCATGCTTATGCATAGTTTGTATGGCTGTATGCCTATGTGCTTTGCTGGGACAGTAGTGAAAGATACTACTACTGTGAAGGTTGATTTGAGAAATGAAGTGACATAATGTTGTGTCCTTATATTTACGGAAGTCGGATTAATTGACCAGGATTTATGTATATGGATTGATGGATAATTATTATGATACTCTTGTGTTGGGATGGAAATCCCCAATGAAAATATATAAGGATATTGATAGATAAAAAGAAATATTATGACATTCTAGCGGTGGATACAAGTAGTTGACTTGTATGTGTGTAAGGCAATGATGATTGCCAAATATGTGAATGGTGAATATGCCTCGAATGATTTTATGTGTGGATTGATATTATTATGTTTGCTACACCTATGATATCCATGTGTGGATTATTATGAGTGGTGTTTGTGGCCATTGAATGCCAATTATTTGAATGAGGTGCCTTGAGGGGCCTTGTGAATATTTATACGCCATTGATGATAAACTAAAATATATAATATACCCCTGATTGAGAGGGTGAGATATCCTTGCGAGGTTGTTGTTGAGCATATGCATTATTGCATTGCATTCATGGCATGGCATAGCATTGATATTATGTGGTTGCGATCACAATGATGAAAGATCCTGCGGGATTCTATGAAGGGAGTACCTCTTGCGAGACGGGAAACCAATGTGATGATGATATGATATGGTAATGGTGGTTGCGATCACCTGATTACAGAATGTGAAAGGCCTGCGGGGACCATTGTATGATGATGAGCCAGTGGTTGCGATCACTTGGTATTTGATATGATAAAGGGCTTGCGAGCACCTATGATGCCCATGGTTGCGATCATGAGGCGGGAGTACCCCTTACGAGGAGGGAAACCTATATGAAATATTGAACGTGGTTGCGATCACGAGAAGCATCTTGCGAGGTTGCCAGAGGGAGTACCCCTTGCGAGGTGGGAAACCCATGATTATGATTGATTGATTATGGTGGTTGCAATCACCCGTGATATGAAATCGGATCTGTTGCATATGCATTATACAGTTGACATATGCATTTGTTTAAAGACCATGGCATTTGAGATGGGATGACCACGAGTGTGGAGAAACCCCTTGCGAGGAGGTATTGAGTAAGACCTTAGTGAATTAATGATGATAATACTTATGAATGCTCTTGTTGATAAGTGGCAAGGTGACAGAGTTAGTGATTATGTATATGTTGTGCTTATTTATGATATGAATTGCGATTCGTGAAGTTGGTATGCCATTGTGATACTTTAATAATGAAATATGTGAAAATGTTAATGAAGGAATTCCCTAGTGTGTTGAATTCAGATTATGAATGTTTGACTGTGCCATTTCTTAAATGATGATTTATACCCTTGGCATGAGAACTCTGCTTGATTAATATATATATGATTAAGATGATTTATGGTAGATTCCTAATTCAAGAATTTGAATACGATCATGAATGTATAAATGTGAAATCAGGTATATGTTATGTTGGATTTGTGTCTCGGTTCTAATGTGCTAAAACCGAGTGATAGATTAATTAATGATAGTAAAGCTCTCATAAGTGTTAAAACTGTGTTAATTGATTTAAATTCTGGTGTATACCATGCTAATGATTCATGGCAGAGTCATGATTGTGAATGGATTCAAATTTACCTGCTAAATTGGCTGGGCGAGTAATGTTGCGAAATCTCATGATGTGAGGATTTTAATATGGGATAGGTGATTGAATGTAAAACCTGATGCCTGTTTGGTTGGAATTATATCTTGGTTTGAAGTGTGAAAACAGAGTAGATGATTGGATTAAGTACTGGACCACAAAGTGTGGTAACCCAATTGGTTGAGCATAATTATGTGTGATTGGATGTTATGAGGATTGATATGGTGATGTACCTGTTAGTTTGGGTGCTGTCTCGGTTTTGTGATTGAAAAACCGAGTGAGTGGTTGGTTGAATTATGACTCATAAGGTGTAGTAACCCGATTGGATTCTGTATAATCTTATACTGTTAGACCTTGTGAAACTAGACTCTATGTTGATTTTGACTCGGTGATAATTGGATATTGTGGGGGTATTTAGTAACCCTTGGAATTCCGAGTCAGAGAATCTGATTGATCATGTGAATTGTGAGATTTGAAGTGTCTTAAGGTTGAAATCCGGGTACACCTTGGTACTGGATATAGGGATAATGAAAATGATATTATGGTGATTGTATATCCGACTAGTGGAATGTGTTTACACTCAGTGAAGAAAGTTGCCAATATAGAAACCTACTGTTATGATTGAGGATCATATTGAAAACCGAGTGGTATATCTAAGAGAATTTAATAAATTCCTAGGCTTAAATTAATTGATGGCTAGTGATGAATGGTGAATTGAGGGATTGGTTGGCTGATTGATTATGATTTTGTGATAACTAAGATTAAATAAGAGGTATTTACTTGGTTTGTACTGGAAACCGATTGCCATTGTGCCATTTTATGGTAAGTGTGGTTGGTATTTGATGATTATTATAATGAGGATTGCACTAGAATAAGTATAGGGACTGGAAATATGCCTTGAATAAGTCGGAAATCCATTGGTGATATGTATTTTATTGTGAGAATGATTAATGTTTGCTGACTGAGGACATGAGATGCATCACTGTTGGTGCCTAAGAATGATGTTGATTCGGGTGTATTGTTTATAAAATAGTAAGAACTGCCATTGATTTTCATGAAAATTGGTGTTAACCGAGTAAATTTGGTCGGTATAGGTGAAATAATTGTAAGGATGCTGTTTCGATATGACTCTGCATGCCATAGGTATTGTGGCAGGCTGCATTTTGCATTGACTCTATGCAATTGTTGTAACCCTATAGGAATGAGACGTCATCCTATAAGTTGGATGCAACAGTTCATAGGTCAGCAAATGAGACTGTAACTGCTTATGGGAATGGCTTGAGTTTATTGGATCGCTCCGAGTAAGGTGAGGATTTGAATCTGAATAGATGAGTATGTGGTTAAGTATCAAAATAATGGGCAAGTGAAAGAGTTGCTGAGTGATGTGGAATTGTGAATAACCGAGTGGGTGATTTCCAAGTCAATTGATGATACTTCCAAATGGAAGATATTAAGAGTGTGGTGTCTTGGAAATTCCTGTTGTGTGGTTAGAAACTACTTGAGAAGTGAAATTGTGCTGACTGAATTTAGCAGTCGGTTAGAAACTACTAGGAAATACCTCCATTATGGAGTAAAGCATAAGGTGACGTCCCCATATCACCCTCAGGCCAATGGTCAAGTGGAGGTATCCAGCAGAGAGATTAAGAGAATCCTAGAAAAGACAATTTCTCAAAGTAGAAAAGATTGGTCTTTAAAGCTTGATGATGCTTTATGGGTATACAAGACAACCTTTAAAGCACCAACTGGATTTTCACCTTACCAGTTGGTATATGGAAAAAGTTGCCATCTTCCTATGGAGCTTGAACACAAAGCCTATTGAGCAATGAAATTGCTTAATTTTGACCTGAAGGCATCAGCTCAAGAAAGAAAAATTTAGCTGTAGAAGTTGGGAGAATGGAGATTGAAAGCTTATGAGTCTTCAAGGATTTATAAGGAAAGGATGAAATCCTACCATGACAAACAAATTTTGAAGAAGAGATTCTATCCAGGACAATCTATGCTTTTCTTCAACTCAAGATTAAAACTATTCCCAGGGAAGTTGAAGTCCAAATGGTCAGGGCCATTCATAGTAAAAGAAGTCAAGTCTTATGGAGCCATTGAGTTGTAGGACCCTAAATCTGAAAGAACTTGGGTAGTAAATAGCCAAAGACTCAAGCCATATCTGGGAGGTGAAGTGGAGAAAATCACCAACCTTATTCATTTGCATGATCCATGATTAAAAAGTTCAGGCGTTAAGCTAATGACGTTAAACAAGCGCTTTTGGGAGGCAACCCAACAATTGTGTTTTTCAATTTTTTGCTTTCAATTCAATTCTATTTTGTGTGTTTAATGTAACATCCCAATTTTGAAGTTATATACCGAATGAAAATAAAACGTTAAGAATTTGAATACAAGTAGGGAATTAACTGTTAATTATAATCAACATAGCCTAAGAAGTAATGACAAGTTAATTAGGCTTAGTTGGTGAAAGGTGGCTGTTTGTGATTGGCGAGGTTGTGTGAGTGGACTGCGACTCACAACTTCCCATCCCACTTCCTTTTCTTCGCATGCGTATATATGCATACCCTGTATCACCGTGGATACCCATCTTCTCCCACTATTTCATCCTCTCTTTTCTTCTTCGCCTCCATCCTTTCTTCTCTGTGTTTTCCCTTCGTTCCCGGAGATCATAACGACGGTGCTGGAGGAATGTCAGAGCCCCTCCAACTGGTGAAGGACGATCGTTGGAGCAGAGGGAGAACAACGCTCCACTCCCGAACCAAGTACAAAGTACGACAGAGCGAGGGAAGGCTGAATGAATCGGAAGAAGGGCGTCAGACCCAACGTCGAGGGCGGAAAAGCTTCTTGAGTTCCTTCTGTAGGTAGGGGGCGCTTGCATGTCAAATGCATGGTCCACGAACGGTACCGGATGACTGTACTGCTTGAGTGTGTGCATGTGTTTATGACGACTGGATCTTATGCATGATTGATGATTCTGAATTCTGTGTGTATTACAGTGGTTATACAGCAATTGCATGTAAACAAGATGGTGGTAATGTAGTCTGTTAGCCTTGATAATGACGAATGAAATGCATGGTTCTATTTTGTTAACACTATGAGAATATGAATGTGTGCTCGTTAGTTGATTGTCAGATGCTATTACTTTGAATGTCTGATTGTTATACATGTTGGTGTGACTGATAAAGCAAATATAAAGACTGTGCTGAATCTGTTCCTACTGATGGTCGCGAAGGGGTATCAGTTGTGTGATGACGCTCGCTAGTAAACGCATTAGCTGCATATGTAAAAGTGGGGTGACCCGTGGAAGGTCATGAGCCCTGAGAGAATGACTTCCAGCTACAGACCCTGGCTAGATCCTGAGAGAGCTCGTGGTAGCCGTAGGAGCTAGAGAGGAGTCTCGAGACGCCAATGAGAGGTCGGTACCACACGGGAAGAGCTAATGGACGAGAGGCCAGAAAAAGGGGGAACTGTAACTGAAAGTCATCACTCGAGTCGGATCCGCAAGCATGCATGTAGATATGAGGTTGATTAGGATAGTACGCATAGCATGTGTTGGGTGTTATGAATGACTTCCGAGTGCGTGAATGCATGTGTATGTGAGAGTAAAGATGAACTTTATGTAGTATGCACGTTATGGACGTTATTCTAAATTGCATAGCCTTAGTTTAATCTGAATGTGACTGAGTGAAAGTAAGTGTGCGTACTAACATTGATACCGAGTCTTTGATTGTCATTTTACGTGTAAAAGCTCACCCCTGCAGTGGCTACTTTTCAGTGAACATCTCTCGGAATGAAGGATGAAGGAGGAGCCGAGTGCAGGACAATGAATCCGAGCGCTATGGAACATATATCTATATGTATATATATATATGTATTGTGTATAACGTCTTGTCAAGCCTTGGCCGGCTCGTATTTTGGTTCTAGTCTTCATATCAGGATCTGAATACTTTTGGGTTGAAGGGATATGTTAATGCGTTTGTAATTATTGAATACTCCTCTATATATATATATATGTTGTGTGTTTATTTTATGCTGTAGGTGAAGTCCGAGCTATAAATAGGGATGTATGAGTATGCTTTCCCAGTGTAGGAAGCTAGCGTGCCGATGGGTAGAAATGGAGCTAAGTGGTTGAATGGGGAAAAGTGAAATAACAAGTTATTCCGAGCGAAAACATGTATAAATTCCGAGTAGGAAATATTCCAAGTAAGAGTTTATAGAATCCGAGTGGAATAACCCTCATTTACCGGATGGATCTGATGTGTACCTTGGTGGATAAATATAAGAGACTATGTTATAGAATGTAGGTGTGTTGGGGTCGTCTCCCGAGTGTTTGGGCTCCTTATGCCGAGTTGCCTTAGGAATGAATTCCGAGTGGACTTGGCCGTTTACCGAGTGTATGGATGTCTCGATGCCGAGTGGTGACCCAGCCGAGTGAGGCTCCTCGCTTCAGCGAATGGAGGACTCGCTCTTGCGAATGTGTATTGCTGGAAGGCGTTTGTCGTGATATCGCTCAAGCGACTATGTGCTCGCCGAGCGAGTTGGGCATCTCGCTCAGGCGGATATGTGTTCCGCTTGAGCGAGTATACGTTGTATGGTGGTTCACTCTGGCGCTGTTGGTGCTTCCGTGTGAATGGTCTTAATTCCCTAGCCTTTCTTTTCTTTTCTTCTTGGCCATAGGACCAGCTCTCATATCGCCATATATAGGAGTATTCTATTATGGATCCAGGTTATTTTCTAATTAATTCGCAAAAAATTTTCCCCCTAAAATTAGGATGTCAGATTTAATGTCTTGATTTTCTTTGTTTACGAACAATGATTTAAGAATCAACAAATCTCGCTCAAGCTTCAAGTCAACCGCTTAAGCGTGAAAAGAAAAATACATGTTCAAAGATAATCCCGCTTAAGCACATACAGCCCAGCCCAAGCGTGAAGAAGCATAATGGATACTGCCCCAAATTCGCTTAAGCGCAGGTAAGGTGCTCAAGCGAGGAAAGGTAAGATGGGTTCTGGTCTAATTTTGCATAAGTGAAATACTTCCGCTCAAGCGTGGAACCTTAATTTTGATTCTGACTTATTTTCGCTTAAGCGAATAGTTTCACGCCTTAGAGAGGTAAGCAAAATAGTATCAGGGGTCCAGTCACTCAAGCGAAAACTATTACGCTTAAGCAAAACAAAACAATTAGTAAATCACGCTTGAGTGTGACCACCCAAGCTTAAGCGAAGAAGCCAAAAGGAATATCAGATGTCCAATCCCCGATCGCGCTTGAGCGCAAGATCACCACACTTGAGCGCAGGAAGTAAAATTCTCATCAGGGGTCATTTTTATAGGACACGCTCAAGTGTGAACTGACTCGCATAAGCAAAAAACAAACCTTTACATCACACTCTCAAGCACATCAGTAAGGCTTAGGTGAAGACCCTTAATTTGGCTACTGTGTCATACACGCTTAAGCGTGACATCCACGCTTAATCGAGCAGTTTTAAAACTGCCATGCGTGATGCCATTTATTGTATGTATCAAGGCCATTACCACTCATTTGCGTAATCCATAACCCCCATAACCCCCACACCCATTTCAAATCTTCTGAACTTACCATCTCTTTGCTCATTTTCAATTTCATTCAAAATTACAACTTCATAACTTTTCTGTACTGCACTGTGAACTCTCTTCTTCAGTAGAAACAAGGTAACACTCAATCCTTTTCTTCTGGTAGTTTGCATGATTTTCGCTTTACTGTGATATCCAGCATATAAGAGCGTGTTTAAGTTTCAAAAGAAATCAACTTCCTTTATTGTTTGTTTGTATGCTAAATTGTTCTCATTCACTTCATCATGCTTTGATGCATTATTTCCTATCAATGATTCAGAGAATATTGTGAGCAAAGTAATCCTGTTTTTGATAACGCATACCAACTGTCCAATGAAAAGCCTCTAATCTAATTGTTGTAGTTGTTATGGAATACACTCAATTGGTACTTGTTGCATTATATTGATAAGATCATTGTTGTTCATTTGATTACTCTAAAATCATATACGTTTGCATGAAATGGAAATGAATGTTTCCTGTTAGGAATCTATGCTCTAGGCTCACTGTAAACACCAATTGTTAGAAGCTTGACTTATGTTTTTCCATCAATATGATAATTGTTTGAGTGTTTTCAGATGGCTAGAACCAAGCAGGTTACACCTAGTTCTCCAACACCTACTTCCCCTCCAGCAGGAGGCTCATCTAGAAGGAACAAGGGGAAATGACCATATATTGAAGATCAAGTTCCTAGACCAAAATTTAGGGACAAATTAAGAAGTAAGTGATATGTGGATATCCAAAACTGGACGTTCATCCCTGAAAGAAAAGTAGATTTAGCCTTTGGAGATTATAACCCTTTTCTGCAGGTAATCAGGAGAAGAAACTGGTTGATATCCAAGAGACAAGTATGACCCTAAAATTGTTAGAGAATTCTATACCAATACATGGCCTAAGAAGGGTGCAAGTGATCAAAGGACTTATGTGAGAGGCCATTGGCTTTCATATGGCAAGGATGAGATCAACACCTATCTAGGTAACATTATGGAATTAGGGGAAGGAGAGTCCTGTGATTATGCTGCTATGAAACAAAGGAATGAGTTCATTGCAACTCATGACATTAAAGCTACAATATGCATACCAGGACACCATTTTCAGTTGGGCCAGGGAGAGAATCCATTACGTATCCTAAGAAAGGATATAACCACTATTTCTCAAGTTTGGACATCCTTTTTTCTTGCTAACGTGGCCCCTAATGCACACGTCTCTGATCTAATTTTTAGCAGGTGTTTTTTGTTGTACTACATTCTGTAGGATGATATCTCTATTGAGCTGGCCCAAATTATTTCTGATGAAATCCACAAGTTCGTGAGGGCTGATCAGAAGATATCCCAGGATGGAAATAGGGTAAAAAGGAGTCTAGGATTCCCTGTTTTCATCACTGATTTTTGTGCAGGACATGGAATTGAGGTTCAAGACCTCAAACCTATCAGGATACCCATTGATAGGTGTTTCATTAAGTTCCATTGTAGTGTCCAAGCATAACCTACACCAGCTGCACCTCCACCACCTGGCCCAGATGCACCTTTATCACCACCAGCAACAGCAACAACACCCACTCCTCCTATTCTAAATACAAAAATAGAAATGCTTTTTCAGACCATTTTCTAACTCAACCTGTAGAAAAATCATATCCTAGCACAACAGAGTGCCAATCACAGAGGTCTTATGCACTTACACCATGGCCTATATCACAGCATCCCTGCGGGCCAATTCAACCCTTGGATGGACCCTGCCCAGTTTGCAGCCCATATTGCATGGCCTGGGGACAGTCCTATTTTACAAGGGAGGGGTGAGACTTCTCAGACCAGACTAGGACCCTCATCACAGGAACCTCCAGCCAGTGAACAGACACCAGAACCAGAGTAGGATGTAGATATAGAAGAGGACACAGAGGGTGATAAGTGACGGGTAGAATCATTGCTATTAACATTATTTCATGATTTTTATTTTGGTTTATTTTTTATTCTCTTTTAATACATTTAAACTTACTGCAAATATTTTTTTTTGGGTATTTAGTTTTAAATTTTTAGACAAATTCATGCTTTAACTAATGATTTTTGCTTGATTGGTTTGATCTGTACATGCTTGAAATTTAGCTGTTATGCCTAACTAAGAACCAACCATAAGCAAGAAAGTAAAATGCATTCAAAGATTCATTAAGTTATAGCAACAATTTATAAGACAGTAAAATTGTTTTTGAAAAGGACAATTGGCTGAATTAAGAACCAAGAAATTGAAATAAATGAACTTTTGAAAATTTTTTTATATGCTTGAACCTCTTACTATTAGAAAATTGTAGTATGGCCTTATAACCTTATAAGAAGTGAGCAATCAAATAGTGAGAGCCTCATTAGTAATTGTTAAGTATGCATTGCCTAATTTTCTGGTTAACCTTTTTCTAAAGAGATAAGTAAGGAAATGATCAAGGCATTTTCGTAAACACATAAAGCTAAGAGCCAAAAAACTACCCTTAATAAAATATCCCATTCTTTGGTAGCCCATTTGAGCCTAAAATTTTATTTCATAAATCACCCTAATCTAAGTATGAAAAACTAATCCCTACCTTATCAGCATGCTTAATGCGAAAGAGCATAAAATACTTCTTTCCTAATAAGGGTGATGCAAGAATGGAGGCTGAAAAAGAAATTTTAAATTAAGAAGAAAAATAGTAAGTTCTCCAGAAATCTTTGAACAAAAGGAGAGCTCACAGAAATCAAGGAAGAAGGCTTATAAATCATGAAACATTCATTAAGTACTTATGCTTTTCTTTTTGCATGCAAATTGAACTCCAAGAAAAACCAGGAATTCTTGTTAGCCTAGCCCCATTACAACCTTGCTAAAAGACCTTTTTGATCCTTACTGTTCTTTTGATTATGGTTTGATTGGAAATGACTGGCAATGTTAACTAGGCAATTCTGATAATGAATGTGTGAAACAGGGACCTCGTGAAAGATAATGAGAAGTTCCTTGTTCTTGCAGTGTTAGGTTACTTGCTTTGTGAAAAATTAAATTGTGCATCACATTTCAAATGAATGGGTATTAAGGATGCCATATGTCCAAAGAAATTGAATATTAAATACTGTCTTAGTTTTGTTCTTAGAATCTGAGCATCATGACTACCTTCTGGTTTAAAACTTCATTCTTTTTACTTGAGGACAAGCAAAACTCTAGGTTGGGGAGAGTTTAATAAAGGTTAATCAAGCATTATATTCATGCGTTTATTTGAATTATTTTTGTAAGAAATTGAAGTGAATGGATTGATAAATAAAGACATTTATCATGAAAATTGAAAATGAATGAAATTATTGAGAATTGGAAAAATTTTCTTAAAAACTCTTGAGAAGTTCAGGAATATCAAAAGTCAGAGAAAGGTCAACAAAGGCAACATCACACATCACGCTTAAGTGAAGCATTCCCTAGCTTAAACCTGATCTGGCTGGAACAAGACCCTTAGAAGCCATCACGCTTAAGCGTGAGTAAAGAAGCTTGAGCATGAATGAAGGGATGCTTGAGCACAAATGAAGGGAGCTTGAGCGCGTTAGGATGGAAGCACTCATACTTCAGCGTGAATAAGAAGAAGCTTGAGCGAGGAAGTTATGCTCAAGCGAAAACAAGTTAGTGAGCAAAATTTCTCTCACGCTTGGGCGTAACCAGGGGCGCTTGAGCGCAACATCAAGGAAGCTTGAGCTTGAACCTTACGCTCAAACGTATGAAAGCCAAGAAGTATTAGGGGTCCTCCACGCTTGACGTGGCCATTTGAAGCTTAAAGCGCAGCCACGCTCAAGCGAGAATACTCCACGCTTGAGTGTGATCGAAGAAGAATGGGCCACTGAATTAATTATTGACCAATGGTGCGATCCCAACTCACCCACTCCTACATGTTTCTGACCACTCCTACATGGGCTCTCAACTAGTGGGGTTTCGCTTAAGAGTGAAAAGGAGAAGCTTAAGTGAGACTCCTCTTTAAATACAGAATAGGAAGAGAACAGAAGGCATTGGGATCACATCATCTTGATCACTTGAATCATTCATCCACCATTCTTTCAGTTATTCTTTCTTGTACTATTTTCTTTCCCATATTCTTTCAGAGATTGATTAGTGAAAATGCAAGCCATGAGTAGCTAACTCATTCATTGGGATTGGTTGTAATCCATTCAAACCCCATATAATGTTGTTGTAAGTTTTATGTATGGTAACAAGATTTGATAGTTTTTGTATTTCATTCCGTACTTAATGCTTGAAAGTATTTGATCACTATTTTCTTGTCTATAGTTTTCTCAAGTGTATTAGAAAATAACTTTCGAAAGCAGATCTGAATCAAATACTTATTGTGAGTGGCTGCCAGGGATGGTATCTATTACAATAAATGTCTAAACAATCGGGCATTAATGCTGGAAGGATTTCAAGGTGACTGAGGGATCAACAGGTTGAAACCATTCTTATGAATTTTGTAGTCGAGGAATCGATGCAAATGACTTTGATTGTGACGTAAAAATTATCATTTCAAGTTACATACATGCAAAGTTCACACAGCTTATGAAAGATGACATAAGATGAAACTAATCCCAGTTTCCCACAATTGATTTTTGTTAAACTTAATATTGTTTGTTCTTTAGATTTATTACTCTCGTTTTAATCATTTCCATTATCATCCTTTACAATAAATTAAAATGACTACTTCCTAGATTCATTTTTTCTAGTAAAATTTTTCTCTTTAAAGTCCATCCTTTTTCTTGATTTCTAAAGCCATCACTTCTTTTATGCTAAATGGTCTCTAAAGTGGTCACTAAAATAGTTACTAAAATTTGTTACTAATATTTTCTTCGTTTACTCTTAATATCTATTATGCGAAAATTTCACTTATTTTCATTTCCTCCAAAAATCTTCATTTGGGCCTAAATTATGGAAATATCAAATAAAATCTTCAATTCGTTTAGTAATAACACTACATCCATTTTCTTTTGAAATCTAATTGTTGAAAAATAGAAGTACATTTATTTGCTTAAATTAAGAAATCCTTATTTAGAAAGACAAGAGTAGAACTTTTCACCATCAATTCTTCTAAAAATTAAATTTCTTATTTTCCATTCGTAAGTCATATTATTTCAAGAAATCTTCAAAAATCTAATTCCTTAATTTTAATGTTTTTGAGTAACTTAAAAATTTATGATTACCCAATCAAAAATTCTTTTACCGAACGCGATATTTCTTAAAATAATTCAATGTCGATTAACGAGTAATAACTATCTAATAGCGGGCTTACCGGAAAATATACTACAAATTACATAATAATCTCTGAATTAAGAATTTATTTAATATAATCATATCGAAAGTAATTGAACCCGCCTAAACACTAATTTTTATTAATTTCTTTTTCGTGCATATAATCGCAATAAAATTCCTTCGAGTATACAAACATCGTACTACACCAAATAAAATTTCAGAATGTCAATTAATTTGAAAACATAACTTTTAGTCGTCAGTTACAAAAAATTCTACGGTTTAAGATCTGATCATTGGATCACAACAAAATTTGAAACGTGAGCTCCCAATTACACAAGCATTATCATAGCACAGCCAGAATTGAAAACAAATGAGATGGAAACCCGCTTTACCTCATTTTGAAGTTGTTGTCCAGAGAGAGAAATTTGAGATTTTGTCAAAAAATTCTACCGATCGTTCTCAACGTACTCCGATCGCCGTTTAAGCCTCCGGATCCTTAACAAAAACGCATGCAAGCTTAGAATAAAAGAGAGCAGTCATGGTTTCAGCTTCAATAGAAAGGGTCCAGCACTTGCAAATTAATCAAAACTCTAAGTTGATTTCAAAAATCCAAAAGCAATAACCAATGAAGAAATTTTGCCAAACTCACCCTTATATGGTCCAAAATGGCTCACGGTTTTGTAGCTTCAACAAGGGGGATGAATAACTTTGTTTCTATTCTCCAAATCAACAAGAAAATACCATGAATTTCTTAAGCTCAAAACAGACTTCAACTTTCACATTTTCAAGAATAAGGTTGAGAAAGAAGAATGAAAAATAATCAAGCTTACCTAGATGAGTTTACTTACGATTTTGAAGGTCCAAGCACAAGGGAATAAACATTTCCCTCCAATATCCTTGCATGAAAAAAGAAGGAAGTTAAAGAATTTGTTGGATAGTGGCTGACCGTGAATCAAGTGGACAAGGAGAAAGGGATTTAAAGTTTGAATGATTGATGAATATTGTGGAAGTGTGACCGTGAGTGAGGGAAGAGCTGGAAAAAGTAGTGTGAATGGATTATGATGATGGATGATGAGTTAAAAGGTGATGATGGTTAGAATTAAGAAGCGTGTGTGTAACACCCCTGATTTTCTGTACTCAAAATTGCGAATAAATTTTTCACGTTTGAATATATTTTCAAAATATCATCACAATCACATTAAGACCCTAATCACAAAAAACCCAAGAGTGAGATTAAATAACCTAAAGCTGGATCGATAAATAATTGCCCATAACGGTATACGAAAATAATAGAGTTTACAGCGGTAGAATATGTATACCAGGCACACGCCTAGTCCCATATATGAAGATATGAGAAAAGGCTCGGCAAAGCATGCAATGGCATTTCAAAAGCCTAATAGGCAATCATCATCATTTTACATAATTACATAAGCATGCAAGGCCTAAGATATAATTAGATATATATATATATATATATATATATATATACATACACATACACTTGGGGATCTTCTTCCAAATATCACCATGATCAAAAATCATCATTCAATTCTGATACCTTTAGTACACATTAAATCCTTTCTTACATTCTATATATGCATTCACCATCTATAAATTCAAGGGATTACTTTATGCATATTCAAAATCACTAAATCATCAATACCATCATATACAATTAGTTCATTACATAAGAACCCATAAATGATGCCGGCCAAGGCACTTCCTCTACCACTAGTTACCTTCACCAAAACTTTAATTAAAATCCGAACTCATCCCATGGCAACCTGCAACACAAGGCTAAAAAGGACACCACATGGGAGAGTGAGTTATACATTCAAAATGACGAATAGTATATATATATTGTGATCATGTGTATATGCATACAAACGTCATGTGTGCTTTGCTATCAAATCATCAAATTATCATTCATATATCATCTCATTATTATAATAGGCATACAAGCCTCATGAATCGCAATTCATATCATAAATAAGCACAACATATACACAATCACATACATAATCTCTTTGCCACTTATCAACAAGGGCACTCATAATCATTATCATCATTAATTCATTAAGGTTTCACTCAAATACCTCCTCGTAAGGGGTTTCTCAACACTCGTGGTCATCCCATCTCAAATGCCATGCTCTTATGGCTAATGCACATGTCAACTGTTTAATGCATATGCAACGGATCCGATTTCATATCATGGGTGATCGCAACCACCATAATCAATCATTCATAATCATTGGTTTCTCGCCTCGCAAGGGGTACTCCCTATAGCAGCCTCGCAAGGTACTTCTCGTGATCGCAACCACGTTCAACAATTCTCATAGGTTTCCCGCCTCGCAAAGGGTACTCCCGCCTCATGATCGCAACCATGGGCATCATAGGCGCTCATAAGCCCTTTATCATATCAAATACCAAGTGATCGCAACCACTGGCTCATCATTATACAATGGTCCTCGCAGGGCCTTTCACATTTCACAACCAGGTGATCGCAACCACCGGCACAATATCATATCATCATCACATTGGTTTCCCACCTCACAAGGGGTACTCCCTTCATAGAATCCCGCAGGATCTTTCATCACTGTGATCGCAACCACAAAGTATCAATGCTATGCCATGCCATGAATGCAATGCCATAATGCATATGCTCAACAACAACCTCGCAAGGATATCTCACCCTCTCAATTAGGGGTATATTATATATTTTAGTTTTATCATCAATGGCATATAAACATTCACAAGGCCCCTCAAGGCATAACATACATATAATAGGCACTTCAATGGCCACAACATCATTCATGACAATCCACACATGGATATCAAAAGCATAACAACCAATCATAGTATTTATCCATACATAAAATTATTCGAAGCATATTCATCATTCCACATAAGGCAATCACATTTATGCCCAACACAATCATGTTCTTAGACATGCATTTCATAATTCATCATCAAGCCCTTAACATTGCTTTCGCATGATCATCCTTGGTGGTTAAGATTTTATGTTTCTCATTATATGTATTATGGGCATAATCAAGTCATCTCAAGATTTTAATCATTATCCAACACCACCATATCATTGTCTTAAATATATATCCCGTTACATCCCCTCAAGCATCATACAATATAAGGGAAGAAGGCCCCAAGCCATCAGAACCGAGAAAAGAAGGGAAAATTCCATCACGGGGGGTCACTTGTAACATCCCTGTTTTTAAGAATAGTTTTACTATTCTTAAAAACCAAGTGAAATTAAGCAAAAAACCAAGTGAAAAGAGCTCTATTCCGAGTAACAGAGAGGAATTCCGAGTGAATAATTAAAAATTCCGAGTGAAGGATGGAATTCTGAGTCAGTGTCATGTTTTTCCGAGTAAAACATGACTGAGAGGGCTACCACCGAGTCGAGTCCTGACCTGAGAGGCAATTCTGAGTGAAGTGTGTTCAAGAGAACCACTTCTGGGTGAAATTCCGAGTCAAAACACCCTAGAAAGGCTCGTTTTTGAGTCAAACATTGCCAAATGCTTCCTTTTCTGAAGGAAATTCCTCTGATTGAAGCATTCCGAGGGAAAGAATGCATATATACTTATGTTTATGTTGATTTGATGCTTCCTACCGACTGGAATGTGTTGTGGAATCAATTGGGAAAGATTCCGAATGGTTTCGTATGTGTTTGCTTAGGAAACCGAGTGGAAAATGGTAGAGGGAGCCCATTCTGAGAGAAATGTAAGAGGCTGAACAATTTCCGAGTGAGTCTATGAGTATGACCCCTCTTCTGAGTGAGATATACTCTACTGGACCAAAACCGAGTGAGACTCGTATGTGTAGGTCTTGTTCCGAGAGGTAATGGCTTAAATAAGCCTTAATTTGGAAAGATAGTTGAAGAAGTTGGTCTAAACCGAGTGAACCAAGTGAATGAAGACTCGGATTTCTAAGTAAAAACTCTGAGAAAGAGAGAACTCGGTCTGGACAGATATTACCGAGTGAGAAACCGAGTACCTGAGTCGGTTTCAAAGGAATTCCGAGCGAGGACTTGAAGACTCGCTCAAGCGAGTCGGATTCCGCTTGAGCGAGAAGGACCCCTGATGCATATTTCTCTACTTCGCTCAAGCAAGCAAGCCACGCTCAAGCGAGCCTTGTATTTGTTGGCTCGGAAGAAGAATTCCAGTCGGCATAGTGGTTAACCGAGTGGAATTTTCACTCGGTATTCAGTGTCAGTTTTGCGTGTTGACTTCAATTTTGTCTTTTAATGCTTATTTTAATTCAATCATGCGCACTATAGCTAGTAGGCGTCCAGAAATGGGCACTGACATAGCCTACCTCCTTATTTAAATCTCCACTGACACTCCATTAACACTCCACTAAAAATCCACTAACAGCCCACTCACAAAAGCTGTTCCCCATTTAGTTTTCCACTTACTCTCTCATTATTTAAACCAGTGCGATGACTCTTAGAGAACACACACACACGAAACAGACATACCTCTATTATCATTCTTCTTCCTACAAGCTCCTTTCTCTCTCTTTTCTTTTCTCTTTCACTCGGTTTGAAGCAGGACAGTGGAAGAAACCTTTTTCTTTCCATCCAAGAACTTCATTAAGGTAAGGGGGTATATTCTTGGGTGCTCTGTGGGAAAACCGAGTGAAGGAAGAGGTTAAGGAATCATGTTCCTCACCTTTCCAGGACAGATTCAGTGATGGGTGAATTAAATGCTTAATTGTTACTATTTTGTATATATATATATATATATATTTGTTGGTAAATGATATACTTTGTGTGAATTGTGAGAAAAATATGAACTGTATTGACTGTGAAAATACTAAATCATGGGGACCTATGTGCGTTCCAGCGAAGAATTGCAATTAAATGTTGGAATAAATGACAAACAACTCGGTTTTAGATGAATTCAATCGGTTTTTACACAATATCACTCGGTAAATCATTATCTATATCAGACAGAACCCTTTTCTTACTTGAAGAACCTCCTTTCAATCATTTTTACTCGGAATTATAGTTATTCCACTCGGAAATCTCTTTCTTAATTATATTTCACTCGAATTTGCAAACAATTCTAGTCAGGGAACCATTTTCATACTAATTTCACACGGAATCATGTTTTAATTCACTTAGAAACTTATTTCACTCAGAATTTAAGTTATTCCACTTAGAAAATCCTTTTCAGTTTTATTTCACTCGGATTCATAGTTAATTCATGCGGAAAACCCATTTTCACTCAGAATCAAACCTGTTTCAGTCGGAAAACAGCCTTCCAGTTCATTTTCACTCGGATTTATAGTACTCGATTGTATTCTATTCAAACAGAATGATTTTTCACTCAGAAATATATCTTTCCAGTCGGATTTCACCCGGAATTATAAGTAAATTATTCAGAGAACTCTTCCTTAATTATATTTCACTCGGAAAACAACTTAATTCCTCTCAGAAAATTTCATTCAGTTTGATATCACTCGGAATCATGGTTATTCCACCCGGATTCACATTTAATCTACTCAGAAACTTCTCTGAAGCATATTTTCACTCGGATTCTTACTTATTTCACTCGGAAATTCTATTTATTACACTTAGAATCAATCTCTTTTACTCGGAAACTCTGTTTTTAACATATATCACCCGGATTTTTCATTCAAAGACTTTTCTTTAATTCTTTTAAATTATTTTGGAAATGTTACAACTAAAATTACTATTATTCTTATTATTATAATTCTTATTGTGGATCTTATCATTATTAATGACTAGTATTATTGATATTATCTTGTTATGAAAAATTAAATAAGGAATATATTATTTTACTCTTGATACAAGTATAATTCTAATCAAGATATAATCGATATATTTTCTTACAACGTTTGAATAATGGAATCCTAGAACTTGAGAATAATATAATGAGACTGGAAACACATAGATATCCAAGGAATCAATTGATAAAATAAATGCATTTCGCATCATGAAAATATTTTTGAAGAAGAAAAACCTCTAGAGCATACACTTGGTACAGTGGAGGACACTCACGTTCGATCTCCATGAAGAATCTTGGGAGTACAACTGGAACGGCAACCCAATGGCATCAGAGTCGCGCCTGATAGCCGGGTGAGACGATGCAATTCTAGTGTACTTTGACTAAATGACGGAGTGTAACTATGATCGTAGGGATCCAAGTTCCAAAAATATTTAAATCAATGATAAGAACCAATGAGTTCATTTGTACCATATGGAACTTGGGCGGACCCTGATCGCTCTAGATGATTGGAATGGAGTTATTCCAAAGAATGAGAAGAAGATGAAACGATTTATTGGGCCCACATACATCATGAGACAGAACCAAAGATAAATCATAATAAATCCAACTCATGCATTCCATGACAACATGCTTGATTATTATAATTGTGAATATGCTAATTGTATGATGTATGTGATATTGTATGTTAACTGGATTATGTCCGCACCGGATTAACCAATCAGGGTCTTAGGTTATACTCACCCTTACTGTTGACAATTTTCAGAGGAATTAGAAAATCAAGAACCCGAGTGTGAAGAACAGCACTATGCTGAACCCACTGAGAACGATCATTAAAGATAGAGTTTATATAGTTTGAATATTTATTAACGACAAAGACACCGGATGACTGTATAATGTTTAAAGGTGCCTGCGTGCCCCATTCTGTTATGAGTACAATTATTTGTAAGTTTGTGAATGACTATGTGATATATTCACTATTTGCTTCCATTGATCTGCCATCTCTTTATTTAAAAAAAAATATTCAATTTTTATGAAAACTGTTAACACTCTTAGTTAAATAGGATGATTCTATAGAAGGGTTGTCTTATCTAACCGAGGGTGTTACATTGGTGGTATCAGAGCATAGTCGATTCATTAAACTTGGGAAGTGGACCATTAGGTTTCCACGTACTCTGATAGAAATATTGAACAGTCTATAACACTCCTAAGACTAAATATCCTATGTGGAATACTCCACATAACATATACCCTGAACCTATTTGTTGATATTCTTTCAGCAAATTCCTAAATGGCACGCCGAAATAACGATCATGTGATGGAGGATCTTCTCACCAGAATTGTGGAGGTAATAGAACGCCAAGAGTTACCTCATTCTTCTACTAGGAAAAGTCAAGGATTAGCTGACTTCCAGAGGAATAATCCTACTCAATTCAAAGGAGGCTTTGATCCAGAAGGAGCACAATTATGGATTGAACATCTTGAAAAGATTTTTGCTGCTATGCGATGCCCTGATGAGGACAGAATAACTTTTGCTGTCTTCATGATGGTTGGAGAAGCAGAGCACTGGTGGACTCATGCCAGAATTAGATTAGCAACTGAAGGACATGTCATTACCTGGGGACGATTCAAGACAGAGTTTCTCGCTAAATATTTTCCTGAAGACATAAGGAGGCAGAAAGAGCAGGAGTTCTTTAATCTGAAACAAGGCAATATGACTGTAGGGGAGTACGCTGCTAAGTTTGATGAGTTGGCAAAATGTTGTCCCTACTACACCCACATGGGAGAAGCGTCAAGATGCGCGAAATTTGAAGCAGGGCTACAGCAAGAAATTCGCCAAGCTATTTGTTGCCAACAAATTACTCGATTCTCTACTTTGGTTGACAGATGCCGTATCTTTGAGAACACCTCTAATCTACGATGACCTGGAACGTCTAATCATGGGCCAGAACGATGTATGCCAGACAGACAACAGAGGAGAGATTTTCGAGTAGATCGACCCTACTCTCGTCCACCTTACTCAGCCAACCGAATTCCTCCTAGAGGTAAGGAGAGCCAAAGCGGTAGAAACTGCACAATTTGTGGACGGATTGGACATCGTGATGCTGATTGTTGGTACAGAAATAAAAATAACCAACAACAAGTAACTCAAGGACAGGCAGTACGACCAACAGGTCAAGGAAGTGGAGGATCTACTGCAAATACCTCTACCAACAATGTCCCAAGGATGCAAAATATTCATCGCGGCAACAATTTCAATCAGAACAATAATCCTAGAAGGCCCGAAAATAACTCTACTGGAAGACCAGGAGGAAATGCTAGAGTTTTTACCATGAATGGTGCGGAAGTATCACAAGAGAACGATCTTGTGCAAGGTACATGCTTTATAGGAAGTACTCTATTAAATGTATTATATGATTCTGGAGCCACTCATTCTTTCATATCTGAGAATTGTGTAAAACATTTAAATCTTCCTACAACCTCTCTGCCTAATAAGATGATTGTCACGACTGCTGCAAATAAGCCCATTTGCCCTTCCTGCATGTGTTTGAAATGTCCTCTCAACATCGAAGGGAAAACTTATCAAGTAGATCTGATATGTTTGCCTTTGATTGATCTAGATATTGTTCTAGGAATGAATTGGCTTGCTGCCAACCATATTCTGATTGACTGTCATAATAGATCCATCTCTCTTGGGTCTACTACATCTCATTGTGATCAAAACACTGATCTTTGTCCTATTAGCTCAGAAAAGGTAATTCCAGCAAAGGAAGTCCAACTATACATGATCCTTACTGAATCTGAAAGTAAGGCCACTCCTCAAATTGACCAGATTCCTATTGTTCAGGAATTTCCATAAGTTTTTCCTGATGATATACTAGAGCTACCACCAGAGCGAGAAATTGAGTTCAGTATTGACATTATACCGGGTGCGGGACCAATCTCTATTGCTCCTTACCGAATGTCACCCAAGGAACTCAGTGAACTTAAAGAGAAAATAGAAGAACTTTTAGAGAAAGGAATGATTAGACCCAGTGTCTCACCTTGGGGAGCACCAGTTCTTCTAGTCAAAAAGAAGGATGGTAGTATGCGGTTATGTGTTGACTATCGTCAGTTGAATAAAGCTACGGTTAAGAACCGATACCCTCTTCCAAGAATTGATGATTTGATGGACCAATTACGAGGAGCCACTATCTTCTCAAAAATTGATCTACGATCAGGCTATCATCAAATCAGAGTGAAGAAAGATGATGTACCCAAAACAGCATTCAGAACACGATATGGGCACTATGAGTATCTTGTTATGCCCTTTGGAGTTACAAATGCACCTGCAGTCTTTATGGGATACATGAATCGAATCTTCCATGAGTACTTGGACAAATTCGTGGTGGTATTCATTGACGATATTCTCGTCTACTCCAAGAGCCATGAGGAACACGAAGAGCATCTCTGAATTGTTCTAAATACTTTGCGTGCAAGGCAATTGTACGCCAAGTTTTCAAAATGTGAATTCTGGTTGACAGAAGTGAAATTTTTAGCACATGTCATCTCTAAGGAAGGAATTACTGTGGATCCTACAAAGGTAGAAGCTGTACTAAATTGGGAACAACCCAAGAATGTGACGGAAATCCGTAGTTTTCTTGGACTGGCTGGATATTATTGTCGATTCATCAAGAATTTCTCTCGAATTGCAGCACCTTTAACTAGGTTGACTCGTAAAGATCAACCATTTGAATGGACTGACAAATGCGAAAGCAGTTTTACGGAGTTACGCCAACGACTCACTAGTGCACCTGTCTTGATTTTGCCAGATCCTGCCAAGCCATATGAAGTGTATTGTGATGCGTCAAGACAAGGACTGGGATGTGTTCTAATGCAAGAAAGAAAGGTTGTTGCTTATGCTTCACGACAGCTAAGAACGCATGAAGTTAATTATCCCACACATGATTTGGAATTAGCTGCAGTTGTGTTTGCCTTGAAAATCTGGAGACACTACTTGTATGGTACATACTTTGAAGTTTTCAGTGATCATAAAAGCTTGAAGTATCTATTCGACCAGAAAGAGTTGAATATGCGACAACGTAGATGGATGGAATTCATCAAGGATTATGATTTCAAACTCCGATATCACCCTGGAAAGGCAAATGTTGTGGCTGACGCACTTAGTAGAAAGGCCCTACGCCTATCATATATGATGACAAAGGAGTTGGAATTGATTGAACAGTTTCGCGATTTGAATCTAGCAGTAACACCAAAAAGGGGAAGCCTTATGGTTGGAATGCTAAGAATTTCCAATGATTTCCTGGAACAAGTCAAAGAAGCTCAAGCCAATGACCAGGAATTACAAGATTTAGCAGAAAGGACAAAAGAAGGAGTCTCAGAATTTAGCAAGGATGGACATGGGGTGATCAGGTATCAACAGAGAATCTGTATTCCAGTTAATACAAATCTTAAAAGATCCATCCTTGATGAAGCACATAAGAGCAAATACAGTATCCACCCAGGGTCGACCAAAATGTATCAGGACTTGAAAAAATTATTCTGGTGGCAAGGAATGAAAAAGGATATAGCTGAATATGTGACAGCTTGTCTGATGTGTCAGAAGGTAAAGGCGGAACAATAATGACCAAGTGGGACCCTTCGTTCTTTAGATATTCCAGAATAGAAATGGGATAAGATTGCTATGGATTTTGTGACTGGATTTCCCAGGACATCAGGTGGATGTGATGCTATTTGGGTAGTCGTGGATCGATTAACAAAGACCGCTCACTTCATTCCTGTCAATATGAAGTATTCCCTAGAGAAACTCACCCAGTTCTATATCAAGGAAATTGTACGATTACATGGAACTCCCACTGCAATTGTGTCCGATTGAGATCCTCGTTTCACATCACAATTTTGGAAGAGCCTGCAACAAGCTCTGGGAACTCGTCTGAAGTTAAGTTCCGCATATCACCCACAGACAGACGGACAATCAAAAAGAACAATCAAGACTCTTGAAGATTTGTTGCGTCTTTGTGTCCTAGAACATGGGGGAAGTTGGCAAGAATACCTTCTACTTATGGAGTTCACTTACAACAACAGCTACCATGCCAGTATCGGAATGGCCCCCTATGAAGCTTTGTATGGAAGAAAATGTCATACACCTTTATGTTGGTATGAGACTGGTGAAAAGACAATAATTGGACCAGAGATTATTCAGAAGACTACAGAACAAGTCCAAAAGATCCAAATGGCAATGAAGACTTCGCAAGATAGACAAAAGAGTTACTACGACAAACGTCGGAAGCCATTGGAGTTTGAGGAGGGAGATCATGTTTTTCTCAAAGTTACCCCTACCACTGGAGTAGGAAGAGCTTTAAAGGCCAAGAAATTAAGCCCTAGATACGTAGGACCCTATCAGATTCTGCAAAAGATAGGAATTCATGCGCATCGTATTGCTCTGCCACCTGAGCTAACAAACCTCCATAATGTCTTTCATGTTTCTCAGCTCCGCAAATATGTGCCAAGCCCGGATCATGTCCTGAGACCTGACCAGTTTATTCTGAAGGAAAATCTCACCTTTGAAGTATCGCCAGTGAAGATTGTTGACCAACGTCTCAAACAGCTAAGAGGCAAGGAAATCTCTTTGGTCAAGGTAGTTTGGAGTCAGACAGATGATGGGAATGCTACTTGGGAAATTGAGGAGAAAATGAGAGAATTGTATCCTCAATTGTTTTAACTTTGAATTTCGGGACGAAATTCCTAAAAGGGGAGGAGAATGTAACATCCCTGTTTTTAAGAATAGTTTTACTCTTGTAATTTTTGAATTATGAAAGGTTTGTGAGTAAGAATAAGTCAATATATACCCTGTTGATGGTCTGTGGTATCTCAGAAATGTCATTTTTGTGCATAATAATGGAATTTATATGGACCATTAGTGAAATTAAGCAAAAAACCAAGTGAAAAGAGCTCTGTTCCGAGTAACAGAGAGGAATTCCGAGTGAATAATTAAAAATTCTGAGTGAAGGATGGAATTCCGAGTCAGTGTCATGTTTTTCTGAGTAAAACATGACTGAGAGGGCTACCACCGAGTGGAGTCCTGACCTGAGAGGCAATTCTGAGTGAAGTGTGTTCAAGAGAACCACTTCTGGGTGAAATTCCGAGTCAAAACACCCTAGAAAGGCTCGTTTCCGAGTCAAACATTGCCAAATGCTTCCTTTTCCAAAGGAAATTCCTCTGATTGAAGCATTCCGAGTGAAAGAATGCATATATACTTATGTTTATGTTGATTTGATGCTTCCTACCGACTGGAATGTGTTGTGGAATCAATTGGGAAGGATTTCGAATGGTTTCGTATGTGTTTGCTTAGGAAACCGAGTGGAAAATGGTAGAGGGAGCCTATTTCGAGAGAAATGTAAGAGGCTGAACCATTTCCGAGTGAGTCTATGAGTATGACCCCTCTTCCGAGTGAGATATACTCTATTGGACCAAAACCGAGTGAGACTCGTATGTGTAGGTCTTGTTCCGAGAGGTAATGGCTTAAATAAGCCTTAATTTGGAAAGATAGTTGAAGAAGTTGGTCTAAACCGAGTGAACCAAGTGAATGAATACTCAGATTTCTGAGTAAAAACTCTGAGAAAGAGAGAACTCGGTCTGGACAGATATTACCGAGTGAGAAACCGAGTACCTGAGTCGGTTTCAAAGGAATTCCGAGCGAGGACTTGAAGACTCGCTCAAGCGAGTCGGATTCCGCTTGAGCGAGAAGGACCCCTGATGCATATTTCTCTACTTCGCTCAAGCGAGCAAGCCACGCTCAAGCGAGCCTTGTATTTGTTGGCTCGGAAGAAGAATTCCAGTCGGCATAGTGGTTAACCGAGTGGAATTTTCACTCGGTATTCAGTGTCAGTTTTGCGTGTTGACTTCAATTTTGTCTTTTAATGCTTATTTTAATTCAATCATGCACACTATAGCTAGTAGGTGGCCAGAAATGGGCACTGACATAGCCTACCTCCTTATTTAAATCTCCACTGACACTCCATTAACACTCCACTAAAAATCCACTAACAGCCCACTCACAAAAGTTATTCCCCATTTAGTTTTCCACTTACTCTCTCATTATTTAAACTAGTGCGATGACTCTTAGAGAACACACACACACGAAACAGACACACCTCTATTATCATTCTTCTTCCTACAAGCTTCTTTCTCTCTCTTTTCTTTTCTCTTTCACTCGGATTTGAAGCAGGACAGTGGAAGGAACCTTTTTCTTTCCATCCAAGAACTTCATTAAGGTAAGGGGGTATATTCTTGGGTGCTCTATGGGAAAACCGAGTGAAGGAAGGGGTTAAGGAATCATGTTCCTCACCTTTCCAGGACAGATTCAGTGATGGGTGAATTAAATGCTTAATTGTTACTATTTTGTATATATATATATATATTTGTTGGTAAATGATATACTTTGTGTGAATTATGAGAAAAATATGAACTGTATTGACTGTGAAAATACTAAATCATGGGTACCTATGTTCGTTCCAGCGAAGAATTGCAATTAAATGTTGGAATAAATGACAAACAACTCGGTTTTAGATGAATTCAATCGGTTTTTACACAATATCACTCGGTAAATCATTATCTATATCAGACAGAACCCTTTTCTTACTTGAAGAACCTCCTTTCAATCATTTTTACTCGGAATTATAGTTATTCCACTCGGAAATCTCTTTCTTAATTATATTTCACTCGAATTTGCAAACAATTCTACTCAGGGAACCATTTTCATACTGATTTCACACGGAATCATGTTTTAATTCACTTAGAAACTTATTTCACTCAGAATTTAAGTTATTTCACTTAGAAAATCCTTTTCAGTTTTATTTCACTCGGATTCATAGTTAATTCATGCGGAAAACCCATTTTCACTCGGAATCAAACCTGTTTCAGTCAGAAAACAGCCTTCCAGTTTATTTTCACTCGGATTTATAGTACTCGATTGTATTCTATTCAAACAGAACGATTTTTCACTCGGAAATACATCTTTCCAGTCGGATTTCACCCAGAATTATAAGTAAATTATTCAGAGAACTCTTCCTTAATTATATTTCACTTGGAAAACAACTTAATTCCTCTCAGAAAATTTCATTCAGTTTGATATCACTCGGAATCATGGTTATTCCACCCGGATTCACATTTAATCTACTCAGAAACTTCTCTGAACCATATTTTCACTCGGATTCTTACTTATTTCACTCGGAAATTCTATTTATTACACTTAGAATCAATCTCTTTTACTCGGAAACTCTTTTTTTAACATATATCACCCGGATTTTTCATTCAAAGACTTTTCTTTAATTCTTTTAAATTATTTTGGAAATGTTACAACTAAAATTACTATTATTCTTATTATTATAATTCTTATTGTGAATCTTATCATTATTAATAACTAGTATTATTGATATTATCTTGTTATGAAAAATTAAATAAGGAATATATTATTTTACTCTTGATACAAGTATAATTCTAATCAAGATATAATCGATATATTTTCTTACAACGTTTGAATAATGGAATCCTAGAACTTGAGAATAATATAATGAGACTGGAAACACATAGATATCCAAGGAATCAATTGATAAAATAAATGCATTTCGCATCATGAAAATATTTTTGAAGAAGAAAAACCTCTAGAGCATACACTTGGTACAGTGGAGGACACTCACGTTCGATCTCCATGAAGAATCTTGGGAGTACAACCGGAACGGCAACCCAATGGCATCAGAGTCGCGCCTGATAGCCGGGTGAGACGATGCAATTCTATTGTACTTTGACTAAATGACGGAGTGTAACTATGATCGTAGGGATCCAAGTTCCAAAAATATTTAAATCAATGATAAGAACCAATGAGTTCATTTGTACCATATGGAACTTGGGCGGACCCTGATCGCTCTAGATGATTGGAATGGAGTTATTCCAAAGAATGATTTATTAGGCCCACATGCATCATGAGACAGAACCAAAGATAAATCATAATAAATCCAACTCATGCATTCCATGACAACATGCTTGATTGTTATAATTGTGAATATGCTAATTGTATGATGTATGTGATATTGTATGTTAACTGGATTATGTCCACACCGGATTAACCAATCAGGGTCTTGGGTTATACTCACCCTTACTGTTGACAATTTTCAGAGGAATTAGAAAATCAAGAACCCAAGTGTGAAGAACAGCACTATGCTAAACCCACTGAGAACGATCATTAAAGATAGAGTTTATATAGTTTGAATATTTATTAACGACAAAGACACCGGATAACTGTATAATGTTTAAGGGTGCCTGCGTGCCCCATTGTGTTATGAGTATAATTATTTGTAAGTTTGTGAATGACTATGTGATATATTCACTATTTGCTTCCATTGATCTGCCATCTCTTTATTTTAAAAAAAAAAAATTCACTTTTTATGAAAACTGTTAACACTCTTAGTTAAATAGGATGATCCTATAGAAGGGTTGTCTTATCTAACCGAGGGTGTTACATCACTCGCTCAAGCGAGGCCCACATTCGCTTGAGCGAGACAGCCCATCTCGCTTGAGCGTCTCAGTTAGCTCCAGCGAAACCATTCCAGTAAGCATTTCCAGGTACATTCACTCGAGTGAGGCTCCCTTCAACTAGCCACTCGCTCGGGCGAAATCGCTCCAGTAAGGAATCCCACACTCACTCGCTTGAGCGAGGTATCCACACGCTTAAGCAAAATCCGACCAGAGGTCGTCCTTCCTATCACTCGGTTTTGCACTCCGGGAAGTTATTCCAGAACCGATTCCTCTCATTCGGTCCCTCACTCGGCAATTTACATTAAAACTGTCTTATCACTCGATCGATCATTCACTCGGTAATTCACCCTCACACCGACTCATCTTGCTTGGTTTTCTACTCAGCAAAATCAATCAAAGCCGACTCGTCTCTCACTTGGCCTTTCACTCGGCAATATATTCCAAATCCGAGTCATCTCTCAATCAGTCTTTCACTCGGCAACTTCACTCCAAGTCCGAGTCATCTTAATCAGTTTTTTACTCGGCAACTTTGTTCCAAATCCAAACCATCTCTGATGGTCCTCACTCAGTTAAATCATTCCAGACCGACCCCACACTCGCTCGGTCTTCCACTCGGTTAAGTCATTCCAGACCTAGTCTTTTCTCACTCGGTAATTTATTTCAAAAACCGACTTCCTTTTCATTTTCTCACGAGTAAAGTTATTCCAGAATACTTCTGAACAAACACACCATGTATCCCCAATCGGTGCCATCCTCGCTCGGAATTACACACACGGAGGGACTCCACTCGGAACGAGTTACTTTGAACTCGGAAATTTCCACTCAGAATTTCACTCGAAAATTCACTACATCATAGAATTATTTTCTAAGGTTCCCACTCAAGTGGAATTTCGTCCAAAGTCCCACTTACTCACCATACACTCGTCACACTCAGTCAAAACATAACCATACTAGTCACACACTTGAGTGAGCACCATCCCAGCATCAGACTTCACACTTTCGCTCAAGCCACTCACACACGCTTGGGCGAAAAATGTCCAGTGACAATTTCCTCACTAGCTCGCTTAAGCGCGGCCATGCCCGCTTGAGTGAGATTCATCCAGTAACTCCCCTGATTGCATAATATGCAGCTCGCTTGAGCGGAAACCTTACCTGCCTGGGCGAAATTGGTCCAGAGACCATTATACCAATACAGGGGATTCTCACCTAAGCGAGATCCCTTCTCGCTTGAGCGAGAATATCAGGATATGCGCAAGAAACATAAGAAACTCACAACCAACCATACCAAAACTTATACCAGCCAAAATCCATCAAGTCTAATATAGCAATTGCTTCACACTAGGCATTTAAAACCTATCCCAGACCTTTACACTCATTAACATTCATTTCAATCTATTAATCATGTCAAATTCAAACTTGTCATCATCTTATATGAATATACATTTTCATAATTCAACACATAATTCTCACACATCATCCTCATTAATCATCAACTTGCCATTTCAACTAATTCAATACATATACATGGCAAGGCAAGCATGAGTATTCATCACATACAACAATCACTCTCAATTTACTCATGCAATTTGAATGTAAACTCCTCGCCTACCTCGAGGGAAGAGCCGAAACAGTTCCAATGCTCTGAATGCTCTATCGTATCATCCGGAATACAATCTACATACCATATGCAAGTATGTTCATATAATTTGGCATAAATGATGCCATACCAATCATCAAATCTTTATTAACTTCACCATCAATCGGTGCACCAAACATATATTTTCAATCATCACAAAATAAATACCCTGTCCTCAGGCTTCATCCATCCAAAACCATGCTCAATTAGCCTAAAATTCTTGTCTCACTTACACATTCGTTGACTGTAAATCAATTCAAGCCTTAAAAGATTCACCAAACTCTTATCAAGTAGGCTACTTAATCGCATAATGAGCTTCCACATTAGGAATTTTCCTCACGGATCACAGCCAAAGTCCATAAATTAAACATATAACTCACATCTTATCATATCTCTATGTGGTTTCTATCATCAATATAGCAGCCTTCAAATAAAATAGGGGGTAATGACATGATCAAATTTCTATTCACCAACTTACAATCACACATGTCATCTCTAAATCATATCATCATCCATAATTAATCCAATGATCATAATCTCAAGGGCACACAATTTAGCCCAAGATCACTTCATAAAATCATATCCCATAATTAATTCCAATTATACCCCAATTTCAACATTATTATTCATCATTCATCAGGGGTTACATTCATCATTTGTATTCCATTACGTATCAGCTTAACTTCAACAACATATCTCACAATCAATTTCGTTATGGCTCAACCATTCATAAGGTTCCATCAATCAATAGACTTAAGAAGTCTAAGGGTTACCTAGTACCCATTGTGGAGTTCTCACATACCACACAACATCATTAAATAGGGCTCACAAAAACAACATAGAGCCTAGACCGCCATAAGGTCAATTAAATCAGTTCACCAGAACATTTGATCATACGAGATCATACCAAGTCAATCTAAGTTATCACACCTAGTGGTTTACATCAAACCAACCATTCACTCGGTTTTTCACACATCAAAACCGAGACACAACCCCAATCTAACCTGTATTCGATTTCACATTTAATCGTCTATCACATATCCAAATTCCCAATCTAGAGGGATACAAAAAATCACTTATATCATATAACATATAGGGTTCTTGCGCCAAAGGATATAAAATTCATCCCTCACAAATGGCACAACCAATCATTTAGATTCAAATATACCCATACTAGGGAATTATTCAATATCATCCATCTAATCAACTCAAACGTATGAGTTCCATTTTCATTTAACAAGCACTCCTTGGCTAGACGCCACAGGCATGGTGCATATAAGAGACCCAACCAACAATTTATATCAAAGGTGCATACGCACATCAAGGTCTCAACATATATAGTCTACTACCATATCAATTTCCTTCTCAATACCTCCTATCCGTAATCAACATACGGCATAGGTCTATCATTAAATCATTACATAATTAACATATCATATCCATGATTACATATGGTACAAATTCATTATCATATCAATTCATATCTCATATTTCATATTTATCAACTCACTCTTCATATCTTATATTCATCAATTCCATTATTTCATTTCCATGATTAACATTCAATCATGGATCTATCATCAAATCAATTTGCATTTCATATATCAGCATCAATGCACAATGACAATGTATTCATCATTTAAAGGTAATAGGGTAAGGAACTTAGCCAGTCTAACACAATAAATACATCCATCATATATTGAGGAAATTCATTCACTCATATTCAATCTTATAATTCATTCATGATTATAATATGAGTAACGAGGCTCCACAAACACATCTTATGAATCATAATCTCATAAAGAATCCTCAATGAGCATCAATTCTAACTCAACATCGATGATTCACCATAATTCCTCAATAAATAATAATGCCCTTATAATCAATTCATAATCCTTAGTCAACTAATCATTCACAATTCTACATAGGGCAATCAATACCTCGACATGTCATCATTCTCTATATAATTATCATTCTTACTCTATACAAAACAACCATATTCCAATGATGAGCATCTCGCTCCAAAAATCACCATAAGCATCTCACCATTGAGCAATCATGCTCCAATCATCCATAATATCAAATCCTCACAGAGCAGCCATGCTCGGATAATAACCATTAACTCCAATTCAGAGCAAAATATGCTCTGATACCAGATTGAAACACCCCTGATTTTCTGTACTCGAATCCCGATGTGATCGTCATAATTAATAAAATTGCGAATAAATTTTTCGCATTTGAAAATATTTTCAAAATATCATCACGATCACATCAAGACCCGAATCACAGAAAACCCAAGAGTGAGATTAAATAACCTAAAGCTGGATCAATAAATAAATTGCCCATAACGGTATACGAAAACAATAGAGTTTAAAGTGGTAGAATATGTATACCGGGCACACGCCTAGTCCCATATATGACGATATGAGAAAAGGCTCGACAAAGCATGCAATGGCATTTCAAAAGCCTAATAGGCAATCATCATCATTTTACATAATTACATAAGCATGCAAGGCCTAAGAAATAATTAGATATATATATATATATATACATACACATACATTTGGGGATCTTCTTCCAAATATCACCATGATCAAAAATCATCATTCAATTCCGATACCTTTAGTACACATTAAATCCTCTCTTACATTCTACATATGCATTCACCATCTATAAATTCAAGGGATTACTTTATACATGTTCAAAATCACTAAATCATCAATACCATCATATACAATTAGTTCATTACATAAGAACCCACAAATGATGTCGGCCAAGGCACTTCCTCTACCACTATTTACCTTCACCAAAACTTTAATTAAAATCCGAACTCATCCCATGGCAACCTGCAACACAAGGCTAAAAAGGAGACCACATGGGAGAGTGAGTTATACATTCAAAATGACGAATAATATATATATTGTGATCATGTGTATATGCATACAAACGTCATGTGTGCTTTGCTATTAAATCATCAAATTATCATTCATGTATCATCTCATTATTATAATAGGCATACAAGCCTCATGAATCGTAATTCATATCATAAATAAGTACAACATATACACAATCACATACATAATCTCTTTGCCACTTATCAAATAGGGCACTCATAATCATTATCATCATTAATTCATTAAGGTTTCACTCAAATACCTCCTCGCAAGGGGTTTCTCAATACTCGTGGTCATCCCATCTCAAATGCCATGCTCTTATGGCTAATGCACATGTCAACTGTTTAATGCATATGCAACGGATCCGATTTTATATCACGGGCGATCACAACCACCATAATCAATCATTCATAATCATTGGTTTCCCGCCTCGCAAGGGGTATTCCCTACAGCAGCCTCGCAAGGTGCTTCTCGTGATCGCAACCACGTTCAAAAATTCTCATAGGTTTCCTGCCTCGCAAGGGGTACTCCCGCCTCACCATCGCAACCATGGGCATCATAGGTGCTCGCAAGCCCTTTATCATATCAAATACCAAGTGATCGTAACCACTGGCTTATCATTATACAATGGTCCCCGCAGGGCCTTTCACATTTCATAACCAGGTGATCGCAACCACCAACACAATATCATATCCTCATCACATTGGTTTCCCGCCTCACAAGGGGTACTCCCTTCATAGAATCCCACGGGATTTTTCATCACTGTGATCGTAACCACAAAGTATCAATGCTATGCCATGCCATGAATGCAATGCAATAATGCATATTCTCAACAACAACCTCGCAAGGATATCTCACCCTCTCAATTAGGGGTATATTGTATATTTTAGTTTTATCATCAATGGTAAACATTCACAAGGCCCCTCAAGGCATAACATACATATAATAAGCACTTCAATGGCCACAACATCATTCATGACAATCCACACATGGATATCAAAAGCATAGCAACCAATCATAGTATTTATCCATACATAAAATTATTCAAAGCATATTCATCATTCCACATAAGGTAATCACATTTATGCCCAACACAATCATGTTCTTAGACATACATTTCATAATTCATCATCAAGCCCTTAACATTGCTTTCGCATGATCATCCTTGGTGGTTAAGATTTTATGTTTCTCATTATTTGTATTATGGGCATAATCAAGTCATCTCAAGATTTTAATCATTATCCAACACCACCATATCATTGTCTTAAATATATATCCTTTTACATCCCCTCAAGCATCATACAATATAAGGGAAGAAGGCCCCAAGCCATCAGAACCGAGAAAAGAAGGGAAAATTCCATCACGGGGGGTCACTCGCTCAAGCGAGGCCCACATTCGCTTGAGCGAGACAGTCCATCTCGCTTGAGCATCTCAGTTCGCTCCAGCGAAACCATTCCAGTAAGCATTTCCAGGTACATTTGCTCGAGCGAGGCTACCTTCAACTAGCCACTCGCTCGGGCGAAATCGCTCCAGTAAGGAATCCCATACTCACTCACTTGAGCGAGGTATCCATACGCTTAAGCGAAATCCGACCAGAGGTCGTCCTTCCTATCACTCGGTTTTGCACTCAGGGAAGTTATTCCAGAACCGATTCCTCTCATTCGGTCCCTCACTCGGCAATTTACATTAAAATCGACTTATCACTCGATCGATCATTCACTCGGTAATTCACCCTCATACCGACTCATCTTGCTTGGTTTTCTACTCGGCAAAATCAATCAAAGCTGACTCGTCTCTCACTTGGCCTTTCACTCGGCAATATATTCCAAATCCGAGTCATCTCTCAATCAGTCTTTCACTCGGCAACTTCACTCCAAGTCCGAGTCATCTCAATCAGTTTTTTACACGACAACTTTGTTCCAAGTCTGAACCATCTCTGATGGTCCTCACTCGGTTAAATTATTCCAGACCGACCCCGCACTCGCCCGATATTCCACTCGGTTAAGTCATTCCAGACCTAGTCTTTTCTCACTCGGTAATTTATTTCAAAAACCGACTTCCTTTTCATTTTCTCACGAGTGAAGTTATTCCAGAATACTTCTGGACAAACACACCATGTATCCCCAATCGGTACCATCCTCGCTCGGAATTACACACACGGAGGGACTCCACTCGGAACGAGTTACTTTGAACTCAGAAATTTCCACTCAGAATTTCACTCGAAAATTCACTACATCATAGAATTTTTTTCTAAGGTTCCCACTCAAGTGGAATTTCGTCCAGAGTCCCACTTACTCACCATACACTCGTCACACTCGGTCAAAACATAACCATACCAGTCACACACTTGAGTGAGCACCATCCCAGCATCAGACTTCACACTTTCGCTCAAGCCACTCACACACGCTTGGGCAAAAAATGTCCAGTGACCATTTCCTCACTAGCTCGCTCAAGCGCGGCCATGCCCTCTTGAGCGAGATTCGTCCAGTAACTCCCCTGATTGCATAATATGCAGCTCACTTGAGCGGAAACCTCACCCGCCCGGGCGAAATTGGTCCAGAGACCATTATACCAATACAGGAGATTCTCACCTGAGCGAGATCCCTTCTTGCTTGAGCGAGAATATCAGGATATGCGCAAGAAACATAAGAAACTCACAACCAACCATACCAAAACTTTTAGCAGCCAAAATCCATCAAGTCTAATATAGCAATTGCTTCACACTAGGCATTTAAAACCTATCCCAGACCTTTACACTCATTAACATTCATTTCAATCTATCAATCATGTCAAATTCAAACTTGTCATCATCTTATATGAATATACATTTTCATATCAATTCAACACATAATTCTCACACATCATCCTCGTTAATCATCAACTTGCCATTTCAATTAATTTAATACATATACATGGCAAGGCAAGCATGAGTATTCATCATATGCAACAATCACTCTCAATTTACTCATGCAATTTGAATGTAAACTCCTCTCCTACCTCAAGGGAAGAGCCGAAACGGTTCCAATGCTCTGAATGCTCCATCGCATTATCCGGAATACAATCTATATACCATATGCAAGTATGTTCATATAATTAATAACCATCATAATTTTAAATACTTGCTAGCTTATCATAAAGCTCAACCCCAAGCCCTAGACTTGCTAGACACCAACATATGCAGTTGTGTTAGGCTTTGGGAATTCCTTTCCCAAAGCCAAGATCCTCTAGATCATAAAAGGCCAACTAAACCCAACAACATCACCATCACATTGTTACTCAATATTCAACTTGGCTCTCATATCCTTCAATAACAACAATTAATTAATCACATTTAAATGACACACCACAATGGTTTAGGACCTCATCAAGTCACAATCTTATCATAACAATCCCTCATATTCCACATTTATAACAACATTCATCATTAAATATCACCTATTAACATTCAATTCAACATTTCAAGCTATATTATATCCTTTTCCCCAAATTCTTAGGGCTAAGGTTTTCATCAAAACCCAATAACATTTACCCATGCTCATTAATCACCACCAATGGCCATTTTCCATCATTAATATCACTCTCCAATATCATTAAGCCTACATTCTACTCATATTTCACACTTTCCCTAATTTATTAAAGTTAGGGTTTCACTAAAAACCCAACAACACTCATTAATACCCATTTATTTCTCATCACCTTCCAACATTAATCTTAAGTACCTCATTAAATGCTTATAAAGGCACACATTTAAGCCACCCCACCTTAGGGTTTTCCACATTAATGCTCTCCCAACAACCCATATGTCATAAATACTCCCCCAAGCCATAAAACTCATAGTAAGGATATTAACTTCATCAAAGATGGTGAGAAGAGCTTACCTCACCATAAAACAAAAATGGAGTCAAGGAAGGGAGAGAGGGAGCACGAAATAGAGTGGGAGAAGGAGAGCTCCATACCACCATCGTTGTCTCCTTCAAGCTTGAAGCAACCAAAATAGAAGAAAGAGGAAGGGTACACCACATTTAGATTTCTTTGGAGAATGGAAGAAGGAGAAAGAGAAGAGGAGAAGAGATGAAGAAAATGAATGAGGTGGAGGAGAAGAAGTAACGTGAAGCATAAGAGAGATAGAAGGGTTTATGTTTTAATATTTTGCTTCACATTAAAATTTCACCATTTTATAATAAACAGACTCACAGTTTGGGCTCAATACCATATCCAAAAATTATTCCGAATATAGATTCGGATTCCCAACAATATTCTTAACAGCCCTGACCAATGGCATCTCAATCGGAGATACTTGGTCCGACACCCATATTCTATTCGGGTATAATTTCATCTAATATCCATAATAAATCCCAATTTAATCACTCCAATATTTTTGGGACATAAATCCACTCATATACATTTATTTACTATTTATTCTCATCATTTATTCATTTTTATAAAATTCGGGGTGTCACAGTGTGGCTGAATGGTAAGAGAAGATTATGGAGGGTTGGACGTTGATGGAGAGTGGGAGAAGAGTGTTGGCTGAATTCTTTATCTCATGTGAGGAGTAGATATTTGCATGAGATCTAATTGGTTGGCTTAAAGTGAGAGTGATGATTTCCCTTCAATCTAGAAGAAGAAATTAAAGAAGAGTGGAAAAAGTTGCTACCATGAAAGTGAAAGAATGAGGGGCTGATGGCTGATGTGGTTGAAGTGATAGGAACCTTGGGTCATGATTATGGCTAATACTTGCATGAGATTCTAGTGGCTGGAGTGAAAGGCGGGAGGGCTGAGTGGAGGAGAGAAACTGGATGGTGACACCTGTCAAGAGGGATGTCTAAGGGTGGTAAGGTGGTCAGAAAATCGGTGGCCGAAAAATTAACTTGTCGAGCAAGAAACCAAAGTGTGCAGGATTTTTATGAATTGGAAAAATGAACACGTTAAAAATAAATCTAGAATAATTTGTGGTGTCATAATTAGAGGAGACTCCTAACATAAAAGTTATAGATCTTCTTTTTCTCTTTAAATCGATATATCATACGTGATGATCAAGTATTGGTAGCCCAAGATACGTTCAATTTATGACAGGCTATCCCAAATGCTTCCGAATCAGGTAGGTGCTCAGAAATAAATTTGCCAAAAATTATCCTTTGAGAATTAAGTTTTGGGTCCTTCATAACAATTGTAGAGTGTCTTGATATAGATCTATAGAAAAAATAATGGAGTGATTTAAGTACCGAACGAGAAAGATATGTGAGTTTTCCCAAAAACAGCCAGCATAAAAATGAAACAGTTAATGAGTCATAAAGATTCATTAAACTATACTAATCTGGAAAGAATTAGCCTTCAATTTCTTCATGAAAAAATATAGATAATTTTATTATAGAGATTTTGACAATAAGTTTGCATGAATTAAAGGTTGTATAAAGAAGTTATGAATTTTTTTCGAATCAGGTGCAAGGAAAAATGTCCTATTAACAAAATTTTAAGATGAATATGCTTAATCCTCGATTTCAGGGTTGACAAGGCAAGAATCAGAGTTTAAGGGTAGAAACGAAGGTTGAAAATTATTTCAAAATGAAGAGTTTGATACCAAAATTGCTCAATGCCAAGGTCGTACGTAAAAGTTGGGTCCAAAACACTGAAGATATTCGGGTCGAGTTTTAAAACGATTTTTAAAGAAATGACTTTATAGAAAAACGATGGTGATAGGGTCCAAATCGGGTTTCGGCCTCTTCATGAAAAGTTTGTAAAACTTCAGAGCGAGTCACCAGAGACTGACCGCGTCACCATCGGACATCTCGAGGTATTAGAAAGGTCAAACGTAGGAGGCGTTAACGATTCTGATTTAGCTGGTTAGGCCGAGTCAGGTACCCTTGATTTTTCATGAAATGGTCCTGAGAGAACTAGTTTCCTTACTGGATTTACTAATCTCGAGACGATTGACTAGAGTCCGACCTCAAACTGGGTCCTATAGTTCAAATTTAAGGAATCAGGTGACGTTTATTATTAAAATAATAATAATAATAATAATAATCAATTAATCTGTCAACTAAACTTTATTACAAATATATTTTTCATATTTTATTACTAATAATGTTAATAAAAATATATATTATCTTTTCACTTCATTAACCAAAATCTTTAGAAATAATATCTATTTACCTACTAATATCAAGGTAGTGCATTATTCGATAATCCTTTTATTAAAGGAACTCAATTAAGTCTTATGAAATCTTGGCTTCTTAAATCACTAAGTCTTAAAATCTAACCGGATACTTAGATAATTATCTATCATTATCTATAATTATCTATAATTATCTATAATTATCTATAAATCACTAAGTCTTAAACATTCTAATTCAAAATTATCTATCATTATCTATAATTATCAAAACTAAGCATCATTCATAACTGGTCTAGCAATAACAATAAAATATATTCATGAATATAATTATCTCCATGATAGATAAATTGCTAAATTAAATGCATTCATTCTTTCACATAATTCATCATTAATCAAAAGTCTCTCTAGGAGTCATATTAACACCAACTTCTCTTGCTCGTTTATTTCACTTGACTGATTAGCTTACTACTCACCTTCTCTTAAATCTCACATTCTCACACTATTATAATGATTTGGGGATCAGACCTAAGCCTTGCTCTCCTAAAACACCCAACAAGGTACTCTCAAAGGTCTCGAGAGCTTAGACTTCCATTCTAGAAAATCAGAGCTATTACAGAAACAATCTAAAATTATTTCTTTATATAAAGATATGATATCTGATCTGAAGAAAAATGATTCAGATCAAGAGTTTCTTAAAGAGCTTGATGAGAAAGAAAAGATGCATCTTGAAGAGATACATAAGCTCAAGAACAAAAATAAGACTTTGAAAACTGAACTGAACAGTTCAGATGCTCGTTGTATCTCTCAAGAAAAAGAGATTAAGTTTCTTCAACAGCAAGTAAGCACGCTTACTACAGACCTGGCCCAATTTGTATATGGAACTGAAAATTTAAACAAACTTATGAGTAAATCCCAAGGAAGTTCCAAAAGACTTGGTATGGGGTATGTTGAAGAAACTGATTTCAAAGAAAAGAGTTCTTCCTCTTCATATTCTCAATCTAATTATAAATATGCTAAATGTAACTATTGGAAAAAGCATGGTCATATGATTCAAGATTGCTTAAAGAGAAAAAGAAAAAATGAAAAGAACACTGACCCTATAAGACCCAAAACGTTTTGGGTACCAAAGACAATGATTATTCCTATTTCAGATGTGCTTAAGGAAAAAAACAAAGCAACATTACTAGTATCTGGACAGTGGGTGCTCACATCACATGATAGGCAAAAGGTCTATGTTCCTAAACCTGGAACAATTTGAGGGTGGAAAAGTTACTTTCGGAGAAAACCAGTCTAGTCAAATAACTGGGATATGTAAAGTTGGTAACATTCTTTCTCCTATGATTGAAAATGTTTATTTCGTTGAAGGTCTGAAGCATAACCTACTGAGCATAAGTCAATTTTGTTATAGTGGTTACAAAGTTTGGTTTAATAAAGAAAAATGTACAATCATCAATCATGATGGACCTACTCTTTTCTTAGCAAACAGACACAACAACCTCTACAAGGTTGATTTAGGAACTAAACAGTCAAAATGTAACTTGTCTTTTCTCCTCGTCTAAAGAAAAGTGGATCTAGCATAAATAGCTTGGACATGTTAGCATGAAACATATTTCAAAGATTAACAAAAAAGGGTTAGTTAAGGGACTTCCTAGAATTTCATTCAATGGATCCCAACCCTGCAAAGCATGTCAAAAGAGAAAACAACACAAAACTTATTTTAAAAACAAGGATTGTTTCCACTAATAAACCACTTAAACTGTTACATTTGGATTTGTTTAGGCCATCCCAAATTCAATGTCTTGCTGGAAAATGATATGGTTTCTTCAATGTTGGTAATTACACCAAAATTACATAGGTTTATTTCTTAGCCCACAGAGATGAGTCTACACAAGTATTCAGGATTTCTATAAGAAAATTTAATCTGAAAAAGGTGTTTGCATTGGTATAATAAGAAGTGATCATGGTAGAGAATTTGAAAACAAAATTTTTGAAAAATTCTGTAACAAGACTAGCATCTCTCATACATTTTGTTCTCCAAGAACACCTCAATAGAATGGTGTTGTGGAAAGGAAAAACAGAACTCTTTTAGAGATGGCTAGAACAATGCTTTACGAAAATGATTTACCTAACTATTTTTGGTTGAAGTTGTAAGCACTTCTTGCTATATTCAAAACAGAGTCTTTATCAAACCAATACTAAATCAGACTCTATATGAATTATGGAAAGGAAGAAAACCTAACATATCATATTTTCACTCATTTGGATGCACATATTATATCCTAAACACAAGAGATCAACTTGGGAAGTTTGACTCAAAGTGTGATAAAGGTATTTTCATGGGATATTCAAATACATCAAACAAGGACTCAAACCATTAAGGAATCAATGTATGTAAGATTTGATTATCTAACAAAGAATGATAAGAAATTAGCAGATCTAGAATGTGATGATGCAGGAATTATACAACTTGAAGGTTAATCTGAACCACCAGACTTAGCAAATAATCAACAAGGCTCAGATCTACAAATGGTGGCTGAACCTGAAAAGCCTAGAGAATGGAAGTTCATGACCTACATCCTTTGGATCTTATCATTGGAGATCAAGCTGGAGGAGTTTGAACCAGGTGAAGACTTCACAACCAATCATCAATGGCACTTGTCTCAGAACTTGACCCAAGACCATTGAAGAAGCTTTAGAGGACCTGACTGGATCATAGCCATGCAAGAAGAACTCAATCAGTTGGAGAGAAATAAGGTGTGGACTTTGGTTCCAAAACCTAAGAACAAAAGCATCATTGGAACAAGATGGGTCTTCAGAAACAAACTGGGTGAAGATGGAAAATTTGTAAAAAACAAAGCAAGGCTTGTAGCACAAGGTTACAATGAACAAGAAGGTATAGACTTCACTAAAACCTTTGTTTCTGTAGCTAGGCTTGAAGCTATAAGGATTTTACTTGCATTTGCTACTTTTAAAGGAATAAAATCATATCAAATGGATGTTAAAAGCATTTTTCTAAATAGCTTTATTGAAGAATTTTTTGTAAAACAACCTCCTGGGTTTCAAGAAAAATCTTTAGAAACTCGTGTCTTTAAAATAAGAAAAGCACTGTATGGTCTGAAACAAGTACCAAGAGCTTGGTATAATCGACTCAGTTTTTTTCTAAAAACAAAAGGCTTTACTCAAGGAAAATTTGATACAACTCTATTTAGAAAAGGCTCAGATAAACACTTTCCTTATAGTGTAAATTTATATGGATGACATTGTCTTTGGTGCTATTGAAGAAAGTTTGTGCAAAGATATTGCTAAAACTATACAGGCTGAATTTGAGATGGGCATGATGGGTGAACTCAAATTCTTCCTTAGTCTATAGATTAAATAGACTACTGGTGGAATTTTTATTCATCAACAAAAGTACACCGAAGAATTGCTCATAAAATTTAAAATGAGTAATACCAAATCTATGAGTACACCAATGCACCTAAATTGCATCATAAGAAAAAATGAATCTGGTACGTCAGTGGATCAGACTTTGTATATAAGAATGATTAGATCATTATTGTATTTAACATCTAGCATACTTGATATAATGTTTAGTGTGTGTGCCTATGCAAGATATCAAGCAGACCCCAAGGAATCACATTTGTCTACAGTGAAGAGGATTCTAAGGTATCTTGCTGGTACCACTAACCTTGGGCTGTTCTAAAAGAGAACAGACTCATTTTCCCTTCGTGGATTATATGATGCCGACTTTACAGGTGATAGATTAGATAGGAAAAGTACAAGTGGTGGATTTCACTTTTTACGAATCAACTTGATTTCTTGGAGTAGCAAGAAATGGAACTCAATAGCCCTCTCCACAGCAGAAGTAGAATACCTGTCTACAGCCAATTGTTGTTCACAACTTCTATAGAGAAATATCAACTAGAGGACTATTTAATTCAAGAAGAAGAGATTCTTATGTTCTATGGCAACACTAATGCTATCAATCTATCAAAGAATCTTATTCAACACTTAAAGGCAAAGAACATTGAGGTCAAGTATCACTTCATTCATGACTATGTTCAGAAAGGCACCCTGGATCTGAAGTATATGGACCAAGTATGACTTAGTGGACTTATACATCCTCAACTAAGATATGTATAAGTCTGATAAGGCTCAACGAGAAGCTGTAAAAGCTAAAGCTAAGCAAAAAGTTAAGGCTCAAGAAGTTGTTGTAAAAAGAAAGTATGAAGACCGGAATAAGGCTCAAAAGTCTTATGTGAAGAAGAAGAAGACGTCTGCATCTTCTGTCAAGACTTCCTCTCAAGCCTCTGTTCAGAACCCATCCTCTACCCCTGCCACAAATCTTCCAACTGCTCCTCCACCTAAGGTATCTTAACCTAAACCTTCTACTTCTCCACCTAAATCTATTATTAAACCCTTTGTTACTTAACCCTCCTAACCTTCTGAACCTAAACATAAACCAGCTGCCTTGAAACCTAAACCTAAAAAGTCTACACCACCATCTAAACCTACATTCAAACCTTCTATACCCATACCCTTTGCACCTAGACCCCTTGTGCCTGAAACCACATATTCCTCTCACATTGAATTTTACCAACCCCTGGTTGTACCCCTAGCTGAACAAAAAACCTTCACCATAATTCCTCAACTCCCTGGTCATCCTTTCCCTTATCATGCCCCTAGTGAACTCCCCATTTATAAATAGACCTTTTTCCCTATAATTGATTCTGTATATTCCCATGGTCGCGTTTCTACCCTGCTATCCCTCCTGAAGACCTTATATCCAACCCTCACCTTTTCTCCCCTACCTTCCTTACCTCTACCCAAGCCATCCGCATACAAGAGGAAGCTCGTCAGCTTATTCAAGATCTCAAGCTTCCTGCTAAACCATGGATTCAGGCTTTTGCCAAGCCTCAGGCTCACCTCTTGGTATACCTAAATCGTTTAATGCCCAAGAACCAAAGGATCATCACCAACAAGCTTAAGTAGAAAGTCTGAATTTCTACACCCTCTACTCTTGACTGGTACATGCGGCTTGTAAAGAAGCTTCTTGATGACATTCTGGAGATTCTTCATTCAGACCGCTCTCTAAATGGGCATACCTGAGGACTTCTTTTGGCACACTACCTCTGGGAACGTGATCAAGATTGTAGCATTTCCGCTGAAGAAATTATGGTTGACATTCACAATTTCTAGGGACATGCTAGAAGAATATCTCAGACTTATCCTACATTTTAGGATTCATCCAGAGCCATTATTCCTCAATTTATCTATTTCCTTTCCATTATTGTTACTAAACACCCTCATTTCTTTTGTCATCAAGTTGGTCGTTCACTTTTAGTGTCTGTTTCCACTTCTCACTTTATTTCTACTTCTGCCTCACAGTGTCTTCCTATCCCTCTCACGGCTACTAAGTCTTTGTAATGTCCCTTTTCTTGTGAATACCAAAAGGTGGAGAAGTATGAAGTGTGAAATAAGTCTAAGTAGATAGGAATATGTGTGTTTCTTATCAACAAATAGGGGGAATTGTTAGAATCAAGTCTGAACTCAAGACTGAGAAGTCTGAACCCCGTGTGATTTATCAATAATACACATCAAGATTCTTGCCTAAATGAAGTCTGTATGTTTGGTTTATCTAACTATTATGTTCAAGTGTAACAGGAAGTATGTAGTGATTTATTTACAAAGAATAGGGGGAGTCCGTGAAACTCAATTCGCTATTGAAAAGAGAGTTTGTACTCACTGAAGGCTTCTTTGAATCAAGTCCTTCTGAAGCTACAGACCTTGAGATGTTTTCTTTTTCCTCATCTAAAAGCGTCTGAAAAGGATCTTTCCTCTCTAAATAAGGAGCTACAAGGACTTTATCACATCAACTTTGTGTCCATCCTTAAAGAAGTAATGAACGGAAAAGTTGAAGGCCTGCTCGTAAGAACCAAGAAAACCACCTCGCATATCCTAAGGAGTCAACAAAAATTGAATTTGTGCAAGTTAGATAGCCTGAAGGTCAACAGCTATAAAGCTATACCAGATTGCTTAAAATGGATAAGCAAAAGGGGATATTTTCGTAAAGACTATCGAGACAACCTATTTATGTGAATATCTCTAAACTATGTCTCTGCAAATGCTACCTACACTATCCTTGAGAAGATCAACATTTTTAAAGCTTGACCAATGGCTATCTCCAAGAAGCCTATAAATACAAGAAGCTTTCAAACTCAGAGAGACTTTTGCCACAATCATTGAACATTCTCTGATCTCTCTCATAAAAACCAAAAGTCTGAAAGACTTTTTCTAAAAAGTTTCTAAGTTCTTGTATCTACTACATAATTCTTCTTTGTTGTTCTGTTTCTAGCATACCTTGAGTTATAGTAGTCTATAGCTCAGTGTACCTAGCGTAATATTTTATATAACTGTACACTGAGTTATCTGTTATAACACAAAACTCTTTATCATTCCTTTTTGAAGAATCTGGTTTGTTGCTAGAGTCTGTTAGTGTAGGAAACGCTATGTGGCCTAGAGGCTTTTGAAAGAATACTTGGGTGTCTGTAGCCAAGAGTGGCTCGTTGAAACAATACTTGGGTATAAGCCAGAAGTCGCTGGAGTCAAGAATACTTGTGGCACTAGTCTGGTACTGAAATTGTAAAAGGTGTTTTTTACAATAGTGAAAATCCTTTTAGTCTGACGAGGCTGGACGTAGCTTCTGCATTAGAAGTGAACTAGTATAAATCTGTTGCGTGATTCTCTTTCCCTTATCTGGTCAGTACTATACTCTGAATTTGTTAAGGAGTTCATAAAATCGAAAAAGAGTTTAAGACTTATTCAACCCCCCTTCCAAGTCTAACTCTAAACCATCATATGTCATAAGTTAAACTTTTGTTTTGATGGACTCCCCCTTTTATTTGTAACCTGTGTGCTTAATATTTATATCCTAAAACACTTAATTTAACATGGTAGATAACACAAGGGCAGACTTCATTTTATTTTGAATGCCTCGATGTGTGTTATTAACAAATCTAGGGGTCTAGTTAATTACTATTTTTCTTTTATAAATCAAACTTGGTTCCAATAAATATATATATATATAGGGACCTGGTCATTGGCTTCATAACTTATGACTATAAAATATAAAATTTCTAGGATTGGCCTTCTAGCCTTCCCTTCAACTAAAGGTTTTGGGATAAAAGAGTCTACACCTAGAAACTGTTATTGTATCATTAGAGTTTTTTGGATTGTCTCCTTAACTACTTTTATCTTTTCAACTAGTAGATTCACCACACTCAAGTCAAGTATGCTATTACTTTTTGATTCACCCTAATTACGAGAGCATCTTCCTAAAACTTAACATTTCCTTTGATTAAAATTTACTTCTTAACATAATCATATAGTTTGTAGGCCTTAGACTCCATACTCATACCCAAGAACACACATTTGATACTTTTGTCATCAAGATTTCCCCTTCTTTACTTAGTTATATCTAATTTATAAATAATAAATCGGTACTCCTTTAAAATCATTTTTCTCTTTACTCTCTTTGATATATATTTCATTAACTTGGGTTATATAAATAATATTTATTCCTATTAGTTTTGATGTTGTATTCAACTTTAAAGAGGTTATTGTTTCATTAATATTTAGTTAAACACATGTTTAATTAGGAGTTAAATTGACCATACCTATGCAGTTTATTATTGTCTCTAAACCAATTTGTATTTTATTAATTTTCTCTTCTTCTAGTAAGATGAGATAAGTACATTTGAATGAAACATTAACTTAAAAGGGGCTTTTGTGCATCAAACTGACTTTCTAGGCCATTTCCATCTGTGTTCTTCTTCCCACTCACTGCACCTGCCTGCCCATTTTAGAACCTTATTCCTTTAATACCCATTATAAACCAAAATGAAAGTGCACATCATGTATATGCACAAACCAGAAATGGATATATATTATCTTCTTTTGTCACTGTGCTGTTTTTTCAATTTTTATTTTGGTTGTAAAAAAGATAAATATTATTGTATTAATATTTGTTTTGTTTTATTTTACTTAAAAAGGTATTTTAAAAATGGAATTTGCCAACAAAATTTTGAAGGTGGTGTGGGTCGAGCCCATGACCCATTTTTGCTAGAGTTAATCTTAATTTTAGTATTGGAGATTGTAAGGATTGATTATTTGACTAGTTAATCTTATAAAATTGTTATTTTAGTGTCTAAATTTAGAGAACATGATTTGTTTTAGGTTTATTATTATTATTTTACACAAAATAACTAAAGTGAATAACATTTTTTATGTTTGTGTATTAAAATTGGGTTAGATTAATATATCTATTTTCTCAGCTACATTAGAGTTATGATTCTGAATAGGATCTCTCTTTCCATTTCTGTATTTATATTTAATTGGCCACAACACATACATGCACCAATATATATTTCTCTATGACAAACATAAAATGTAGCTTCTTATAATAGACTTTGGTTATGTATTTTCTATTAATGAAGTAACTCCATGGGGCTATTGATCCGGTCTCAATACCGGTATCCGATCTGCTATATATATTTCAACGTCTTTGATGAGACATCTACGTGTAACCGATGTCATCGGTATACATCCGGACTGTAATTCCGTATCAGGCGTTCTCCCTATACCGGTTGTTCAGGATAACACCATGACATCGGATAACACACACGTCACTGTGCAAAAGACAAGGATTGTTGCTACAGGGATCGATCAATAATTCCCTGCACTACGAGCCAAATTCTGCTCACGGGAATGGTCAACTTGTTCCCTAATCCTAGTCTACATTCTCTATGCTCAATATAAAATAGCCACTTGACCCAATCATGCAGGTAAGTGCGCAATATAATAATGCTAATGGGAGTTGGTGGTTCCCCACCAACGTGTCCTCGTTAATCGAGCCAATCAGGTATATGAACTCACTTCATGATTGAAGTGAGGATCTTCTTCAGCTCTTTTACGACTAATTACTCTCTGAATACATTCCTTACTTGGAATATTACTGACTTGAGCGTCGGAGAATCTTTGCAGGTGACACCACCATTCGCCCACTTCAACGCGTTAGGTCGGTGTGAAGGATCTCCAGGACGCCCAATCCGCTCTCCTCATTCAAAGACAACGGATACATACATCGGATACATATACATCCGGTCTATTATACGGTATTGACATACTATTCGTGACTGGCTTGAGATCGGATCTCTTGACCCCGGTCCAGGACAGATCATTGGCACGCCCGGTGGGACCCAATAAAGTTATTCCCATATCCTTTGACAGAGCAGGTAATCCACAATGGAGGGCGAAGCACAAGACTTCATGGAGAATCAAACTGAAGGCAGAATCAATCCCAACGCCTTCAGAAAACTCAACTTTGATTCTCATGGAGGTAGCTCAAAGAAGATAGTAACTGTGTCTGATCCTGATCCTCGCGATGAGTTGATCAAACAACTTCAGAGGGAACTCGCTGAATTGCGAAGAGAAAAAAGGCAAACCGAGGATAAAGAATCATCTCGCACGCGAAACACTCCCCACGCAACTGATGGTGAAAAGTCCACCACTCTTCAGTACTCAAATATCCCTACATTTGAGGGGGGAGAACAGACTCGCGATTCTGAGGATGCAGCTTCCCGAAGGAAGAGAGATTCAACAACAGCACCCCCATTGTCTTGCAATCTGAAGGTTCCTTTTTCAAGGAGACTTATGGGCATCAGCATCCCCAAGCACCTTCAAACTACTCAACCACTTTCCATCGGAAAGTATAATGGTGAAACTGATCCAACTAAGCACCTTGATGCTTATGTGTTTGAAGCCATGTACTTGGGGGCTGATGAAGACGTGATGTGCCGAATGTTCCCTCGAACATTGTCTGAGGAGGCCCTCGGGTGGTTTAAAGGCCTGCCTTCTGGATCCATAGATTCTTGGACGGAAATGGCAGCTGCCTTTGAAACCCACTTTGTCATCTCCAGAGACGTACCCAAGACGTCTCATACCTTGGCTCAGATTAAGCAAGGTGAAACAGAGGGCTTAAAAGATTTTTTGAAGAGGTTTTATAAGGAAGCAGCCCTGGTTCCTAACCTCACGAAATCTATCAAGCTGCATATCGTTATTGAGGCATTGCAGCCGAGTTCAGCTTTCGCTCTTTCATTAGCAAAGAGCCCTCCATCAACTTTTGAGGAGTTCAGAAAGAAAGCCTCAAAATACGTGAGTATAGAGATGCATTTGGAGGCAATAGCTGTAAAGAAAAAGCCCCCAGCACCACTTCCTCAAACCCAGAAGGGTAAGGAGAAGACGAGGTCAGAACGCATGGAGAGGCCATTCACCAATCCTAAGGTTAATAACCACCCTCCTCGACCTCGAGAAAGGCACATCAATTCCTTCAGCCATTATGCACAATTGTCTGCCAGGCTGTCTCAGATTTTAAGAGAGGTCGGATGGCCAATGCTCAGCACATATGGCATCAGAAGACCAGCCCCTATGAAAAGACCAGGAAATTCACGTAAGTACTGTGATTTTCATGAACAAAATGGTCATTCAACTGATGAATGCCAGGCGCTAAAGAACGCGGTTGAGACGCTGATTAGAGAAGGCAAGTTGAAGCAATACCTGTTCAAAGAAAAATCCTTTGACAGGGCAGAACGGAATGAGAAAAGAGAAAGAGATCCAGACGATGGGGATGACAATAACCCCAGTTCGGTTCGAAAGTTCTCTGCTGCAGAGAAGCAAAAAGGTGTGATGACTGATAATGCAGCACAGAAAGACAGCATGCCCCAGCAACAACGTCAGGGCCGACGTGAAGTTATTGACATGATTGTTGGAGGGTTTGCTGGAGGAGGAGCTTCAATTACAGCCCGTAAGAATCATCACAGAATGATTCTATCTGTGCAAGGGAAAGTCAAAGACAATCGCCCTTACAGAGGTGGGATTGAAGCTCCCACAATCTCTTTCTCTGACGAGGATTTTGGCCCAACCATTCCTGGTGGTGACGATGCTGTAGTCATCACTGCTGTGATCGCCAACAAGGACGTCCGAAGAATCCTTGTTGACCAGGGAAGTTCCTGCGATGTTATTTTCTATAATTGCTTTGAAAGAATGGGTTTTAAAGACTCAGACTTACAGCCTTACACGCAGGAACTAACAGCTTTCAATGGCGCAAAGCAACCAACTAAAGGGTATCTTGATACCCTTATCTCGTTTGAAGGCGAGCCAGGAGCCAGGACGGTTAGGTCTCGGGTGCTAGTGATTGATGTCAAATCACCATTTAATGGCATCATAGGCCGTCCCACTCTGAATGCAATAGAGCCAGTCGTATCAACCCCACATCTCCTTATCAAGTTCATTGACAAGGATAATGCGGTGTCATCTATCCGGGGTGATCAAGAGATGGCTAGGTACTGCTACAACCTTAGCCTCAACATGACAAAGCTAGACGCCTCCAATAAAAAGAGGAAACTTAATGATGCTGGAACATCGGCTGGATCTGTAAGCCTTGTCGACCTGGATCCTAGAGCGGATTTGAACATTGATCCGTTCAACCCATCAAAGCCCACACCAGATGGAAGTTCCAGGGACATCGTCTTGGGAGATTCTCCAGAAAAGGTCACCCATATCAATGACAAGCTGGATACTGAAATAAAGCAGCGACTGCTGGCTCTCTTGCAAGAGTTTAAAGACCTCTTTGCATGGACTACAGCCGATATGCCAGGCATAGACCCTGAATTTTGCTGTCATAAACTATCCGTCTATCCAGAGATGAAACCTGTGGCCCAAAAGAAAAGACGATTGGGCCCAGAGAAACAGAAGGCAGCTTGCCAGCAAACTGAGGAGTTGCTGAAGGCCGAATTTATCAGGGAAATCCGATATTCCTCTTGGCTTTCGAATGTGGTGATGGTCCCTAAATCCAACGGTAAATGGAGAATGTGCATCGACTACGTGGACCTCAACCGCTGCTGTCCAAAAGATCCTTATCCTCTTCCTAATATAGATCGGATGGTGGATGATTCCTCTGGTTATCAATACCTGAGCTTCATGGACGCTTATTCTGGTTACAACTAAATTCCGATGTGCGAAGAGGATCAAGAGAAGACAGCTTTCATAAATGATCGTGGTGTCTTTTGCTATACAGTTATGCCCTTTGGCCTGAAAAACGCTGGGGCGACATATCAGCGCATGATCAACAAGGTTTTCGAAGGTATGCACACCAAACTTGTTGAAGTATACATTGACGACATAATAGCAAAGACACCGGTTGGTGGCGATCATATTGAGGACCTACGCCAAGTATTCACCCGTTTGAGACAATTTAACATGAGGCTGAACCCAATGAAGTGCACATTTGCTGTCCCTGCTGGGAAGTTTTTGGGTTTCATGTTAACTCAACGTGGTATTGAAGCCAATCCAGGGAAGTGCCAAACGATTCTAGACATGCAGAGTCCTAAGAATCTCAAAGAAGTCCAATCCCTGAATGGCAAGGTAGCAGCTTTGGCACGATTCATGCCGAAGATGGCTCACAGGTCGCTCCCCCTGTACAAAATACTGAAAAAGTCCAAGAAATTCGAGTGGGGACAGGAACAAGAAAAAGCTTTCCAAGAGCTTAAGGAGGTGTTGTCCAAACCTCCCATTCTCACAAAGCCTGACCCCGAAGACACACTCATTCTGTACTTGGCTATTTCAGATGAAGCTTTGGGCGTTGCCTTGATAAAAGAAACTCCTGATGGACAAAGACCGGTCTATTTCACTAGCAAGACCTTGCAAGGTGCTGAGATCCGGTATCAGAAAATTGAAAAGGCCGCCCTCGCTGTTGTTTGGGCCTCACGACGGTTGCGTTCGTACTTTCACGCACATCCGATCATTGTAAGAACGGATTTGCCACTCCGTTCTGTCTTAATCAAGCCCGATCTCGCTGGGAGGATGATCAAATGGTCTATTGAACTCTCTGAGTTTGATATATCCTACGAACCCCGCAGCGCTATTAAAGCTCAAGTCCTGGCTGACTTTATTGTGGAAATGACAGGGACTGATCCAGATTACCCTCGAGTCCATTGAACCATTTACGTTGATGGTTCATCAAACCAAAGAGGCTCTGGAGCGGGTGTAGTTCTAGAAAGTGATGACGGAGTACACCTGGAGATCTCCCTTCGTTTCAATTTCAAAACATCCAACAACCAAGCTGAGTATGAAGCTTGCTTGGCCGGGCTAAGAGCTGCAATTGATATCGGAGCTTCTGAGGCGACGCTCTGCAGCGATTCACAGCTGGTGATTTCGCAGATCTTAGGAGATTATCAAGCTCGCGAACCTCAACTCCAATTATACTTGAACTGTGTCAAGGAATTGGTAGAGAAATTCTCGAAGGTGGAATTCAAGCACGTTCCGCGCGAAGAGAATACAAGAGCGGATATACTCTCCAGATTAGCGAGCACCAAACGACCAGGTAGCACCACTATGCTGGTCCAAAGCACACTGACGTCGCCCAGCATCCCTCTTTTCCCTTCTCTAAACGCCATAATGACTAACTCCCTTTACGGAGATACATGGATGGCTCCTTACATCCGTTACTTGGCTGATGGACAACTACCTACGGATGAGAAGGAAAAGACGAGGCTAAGGAGAGAATTACCGTATTTCACTATGATTGATGGTAATCTCTACAGAAGGGCACTTTCTGTGCCCTATTTGATTTGTCTCAAAGAGAATGAAGTGCAAGACGTAATGGAGGAAGTGCATGGGGGACAATATGGACACCACGCCGGAGGAAGAAGCTTAATGCGAAAAATCCTCAGAGCTGGATACTGGTGGCCCACAATGAAGCAAGACTCCATTGACTTCGTCAAAAAATGTGATGCTTGCCAAAAATTCTCTAACCTTCACCACACACCGGCGGAAGAACTCTTCACATCCGCTGTTCCATGGCCCTTCTACCAATGGGGACTGGATATTCTGGGCCCCTTTCCAACTGCTCCTGGGGGTACTAAATATCTCATTGTAGGGGTCGATTATTTCACTAAGTGGATAGAAGCAGAGCCGGTGGTGCATATTACATCAGCCCGAACTCGTCGTTTCATGTATGAAAACATCATAACACGGTTCGGGGTCCCAGCACGGATTGTCACAGATAATGGCACCCAGTTCACGGATAGAAAATTCACAGATTTGCTTGAAGGGTTAGGAATAACCCAAATATTCTCATCCGTCGAACATCCCCAAACTAATGGTCAAGCTGAAGTGGCCAACAGGGAGGTGCTGAAGGGACTAAAGAAACGCCTTGGTGAAGCCAAGGGCGGATGGACAGACCAGCTGTGTCATGTCCTATGGGCATATCGGACAACGCCTCATTCATCCACCAATGAATCCCCATATCGCCTAACATACGGGGTCGAGGCAATGATACCTGTGGAACTGTAAATTGCTTCCACAAGGGTTAAGTACTTCTCTGAAGAACCCAACAATGCTAACATGGCATCCGAAATGGATGTCATACAAGAACTCAGAGAAGACGCTTTCATTAGAGATCAAGCCATCAAAGCCAAAGTTGCTCTCCGGTACAACAAACGAGTCCAATCAAGGACTTTCAACGTTGGAGACTTGGTTTTGAGGAAAGCAAGTATAGGGAACAAATTCGCTCATCAAGGCAAACTAGCCCCAAACTGGGAAGGCCCATACAGGGTATCTGAAGTTACTGGCAAAGGCTCTTACCGCCTTGAAAACCTTGATGGCACTCCAATCCGAAATAAATGGAACACCCAAAACTTGCGCATCTACTATAGCTAGCTGTTGGAACTATCTACACTCTCCTATCCTTATCTTGGATTGAATACTGGAGAATTTATTTTCACAGCTACGCTCTCATTGTAATTCTTATTTTTGATTTAATAAGAATCTCTCACAACAATTTAACTCTTTCGAGTTTTTCTTATGCTGTGATTTTCAGTTTATCCGGTGTACAGAAACATATTCAGGACGGATGATCTCAGCTACTTGTTCTGTAGTTGACAATGTAACTCCTCGAATATGTGCAACACACAAGAGCCTACTCAGGACGGATGATCTCAATTACCCATTCTGTAATTGACGATGTAACTCCTCGAGTATGTCTAATTGATTGAAGGCTCGGATTGTAGGATTGAACCGAACTCCGAGTACGACTAGTAGGTTTGGCCGAACGTCGGTGAAGACCTGGGTTGTAGGATTAAACCGAACCTCAGGAGATGGGTTGTAGGATTGCACCGAACCCCATTCGAAGGCTCGGATTGTAGGAATTAAACCGAACTCTGGGTACGACTAGTAGGTTTGGCCGAACGTCGGTGAAGACCTGAGTTGTAAGATTAAACTGAACCTCAGGACATGGGTTGTAGGGCTGGTCCTTTTTCAAGGCCACAAACCGAACCCCATACGAAGGCTTGGGCGCAGTAAGCTGGTTCTTCTTCAAGACCACGCTGAACCCCAAGTAACGGGCGCAGTAGGTTCAGGATTAGCCCTGATCTGAACCCCGTATCGAAGGCTCAGATTGTAGGATTAAACCGAACTCTGAGTACGACTAGTAGGATTAACCGAACGTCGGTGAAGAATTATCATTGGATAAAACCAAGGAACAATTGAAGAACGGCTAGTAGGATTAAACCGAACGCCAAATATGACATGGACAGTAGGATCAAACCGAACTCCAAACACAACAAGTAAGTTATACTGAACTCCAGATTAATACTCTCTTATGAAGTTCTTTATTTGGAAGTTTTATAGCTTATAATTCTGAGTCATCAATTCTTCAATTGAGACCGGACTCATAAACTCCGACACAAACAATTCACTCGGGTACGCCACAATCTAAGGCGTATTCACCCAAAATCTCTCAGTCGGAAATATTTGAAGAGGAATTTCTATTTTAAATCCTCACTCTTAAAAGCTCTCATGAGAAAATCTCACTCAGAGTTTATTCAAAGTGATAATCACCCAATGAAACTGGGGGACAGCATCAACGATTTAACGAATATCCTGAGGAATGAACTCTCGTCTAAACGATCTCACAATCATTCCCCTTAAGCCGTTCTAATGACGATGATGTGTTCCCCCACAAGCGGTGATCTTATTATGAAATTCATCTCGCATATATAAGTCCGGTATGGAGATTTTGTTTTACAATCCGATCTTCATTATTTAAATCCGGAATGATACAATACACATGCAATCCCTCTATTAAAGTTGTTTTTCACTAAACAAGAATGGAGGTAAAAAACTCTTTTATTGATTAAACGAGAATTACAATTCGTGTAATAATCCGGAGCTGATCCCGGAACACAGCGAATTTGAATCAATAAAATGAAAAAGGAAACAAGGAAGGCGCTACTTTCTCTGGCTTGAGTCTCCTTCCTTCCCTTTGCCTTTATCTCCGATCTTGCCTTCTTCAGTGCGAGAGCTTGTTCCTGTGCTTATGGGCTTCAGGAGTGAAGGTCCCATTGATTGACCTTTAGGTAAAGGAGCAAACTTATAAGGAGTGTTAGGCGGACTTTCATGACGCTTATCGACTATGGCCACTAGTTTCCCTTGATGAAACTCATAGAACGGATCAATACCATTCAGATTAAGTTTCACCTTGGGATTCCGGTATTGAATTTGACGAACAGCCAACCCAAAGGATTCCTTGACTGCTTGATCGCACATATCTACAGCCTCGTCAAATTCTGCTTTTATGTCCGCCAACTTTGAGAGCAGCTCCTTCTCCTTACGCGACCAATCTTCGGTTCCTCGAGAATAAACAACTTTAACTTCCTTAAGCTCCTCTTCCAGCTTTGAAAAGCGTTCGTTCTCCGCACAAAAACCGGAGTGGAGGTCAGCATTGATTTTCTTCTGATCAAGAACTTGACCCTCCAGCTCCTTGGCAAGGTTCTTCAGCTTGGCAATTTCTTCATCCTTCTTCTGAATTTCTTCTCTGGAAGCTTCTAATTTTCCTTCTAATTGGAGGATGATTGCCTTGTCCTTGCCAACCATTGAGGTGAGCCTCTCGTTCTCTTCTGTGAGCTCACGAACCGACCTTAGGAGCCCGGATAACTCAGCCAAGTGCTTCTGTCCGTCGTCGCAAGCTCTGATCATTTCATCACTCTTCAACGAGGGCTTCACCTTGGGTGAAGGTTCAGGAACGCCCTCAGGAACAGAGCCCTCATACACCGGATGTTGAATAAGACCGGAACTACCTTCAAGAGGGCAAGGGGCTTTGGGCGCGAAATAAGTCGTTATTGGCTTCACCCCATAAGTGATTACACTGCCTGGGGCATCAGGAGTGGGCTCTTCCGCTCTCTTTTCCTTAGAAGGCCCTGGCTCAGCAACCCCTCTTGAAGTTTTTGGTTTTTTGGGCGAGGATTGACGGTCTGAGATCTTCGAGGGGCTACGCTTTGTCCTCTTCTTTTTCTCCACAACCTTCTCAGATCCGCCCTCGATCAGAGGAATATCGTCACCAGCAGACGAAGTTAGTATTATCGTCTCAGCAGTAGCCTTCTTCGAGTTCCGCTTTGCCTGAATGTCATTTTCAGCCGCAACGGAAGTCTCTCTGGCCTTGAGTCCTTTTAGCCTATTCATCTATAGTGACTCGCTCTGAATTTCACCTGCAAAATCAAAAGGCACAATCAAAGACGAAAAATTTTCAAGGAAAATGACATAATAACGCATGAAGAATGGCAGGGAAATTACGTAAATATTCCTCGCAAGTAGACTTTGGTCCTAACAAACGCCTGTAGGAGAAAAATTGGTGCGAGGCTGTGTAGGATTGAAGAGCCGAAAGAACGGAGATGGAAGATGGGCTCAGTTCGTCCTCCTCAGTGTAGTACGCCTGGGAGGTTAGCAAGAAATGCTCATGCGTCCAAGCCACTGGGATCTTTGGAATCCCATCTTCAGTTAACCAAAAAACTGGTTCATTCGGATTGACGCTGATCTTTGTATAATAAGATTTGAATGAACGCCCATCAACTTTGGCGGAGTCAGTGTACGCCTCGAAGTTGATGATCTTGGAGATAGTCCGGAGGGATATCAAGCTCACTCCTCCTTTCTCCTTATTCGCACGACGGACCACTTGAGTGAAGTAGAAAAGCATGGCCACCGTCGGTTGAAAGTTGAAGTGCTCCCCAAGCACTTCAAGAGAGCGGACCAGTCCCCATCCATTAGGGTGAAGTTGCAAGGGAGCGCAATCCAGGAATCTCAGGACTCCCATCTGAAACTTCGTAAAGGGGAAACGCACGCCCAAGTTCAGAAATAAAAAATCATATATGAACAAGGACCTCTCGTCCGGTGTATGACATATCCGTTCTGATGGAAGGGGAGCGAACACCTTAAAACACCATCGGTATTTATTCTTCTTCCAGACTGTGAAGTGCGGTTCCAACTCTGCTCCGTCCTCACGAGCACGCACGGATGCAGTTTCACGAAATTCCTCAGCGACCCAGCTGAATAGGCGCTTCTGTTGGAATTTCACCCAGTCTATCCGGTGTGCAACCACATTGCATAGGCCGGATTGGGTCTTCAAAATATACTTCTCAGAGGGAGATTCCCCTTCAGACGATTTCCTCCCAGTAACTTTCTTTGTCACCATAGTGAAAGCTTTGATACTGCGATAGAATTTCACATCATCAGAGAGATACAAATCCCCACTCTCGACACTCTCACTGGAGGAGGAAGACTCTGAAGAGGGTATAATCACCCTTCGCCTTTGATATTGCGACTCCTCCCTCTCTGTATACTGTGGCTTCGACTGGAAGATCACTGGGATCCTCCCACCACGAACGCTAGGGTTTTGAGTCAAAGCCCTTCCTCCTCTTCCTCTAGGGCTAACGCCACTGAAGCTAACACCCTTCCTAGGCATTCTCAAATATTGAAAAGAGATACAGAAAACGAAGGGAAAGTGGTTACCTAAGGATAGTGAATTGAAATTCACAGAGGCGGACACGAAGAACTTCTTGGAACTTTTGTAGACGTTCGTCAAGGAAGCAAGACGAAATGGAAACTGAAATTGCCGGATATGCCTATCTCAGGGCACGAGAATTTTTCAAATACCCACTAAACACAACATGTCGTTTACCCCCAAACGACTCCCCGTTTAGTGGACCAAATTTGTCGTTTTGTACCTCAAGGCGTGAAAATGCCATCGTTTTGTCACAGAGCCATCGAAATGGGCCTATTAAAACCAAATACTAGGCCCAACAAGACTATGCGTGACAGTTACTAAGACATGCGCACTTAACGCAATAATGGCTCGCCCACGTGAATTAAGGCATTAAATGTCCAATCATTAGAAACGTGGCCACCATTACCCGAATACCAAGGGTTGTGAAATTCGATAAACTTCTGATATTCCCATTGTCGAATCCGCCCTTAAAATTTCATCACTACGGAACATGGTTCCCAGAGCGGATATTTACACTTCAGTGCAAATCCGAAATCCAAACGTACTATGATCAATGTAGCTCATATGAGCAAGTCAACTGCTTCCTCACATCAGCTAGGGGGCTAGTAGAGGTAATACTCAGATTTCGGATGGATGCGAAAATTGCCTAATCCGCACTCCCATGATTGGAAAAAATTCACCAGGACGGATGATCTCAATCACCTATTTTGTGATTCGATGATGTAACTCCTGGTACGAAGAGCTCCACTAATCATTCCAGGACGGATGATCTCAATCACCTATAAAGTGATTCGACGATGTAACTCCTGGTATGAACAATTCTCATCATCATTCTGAGAAGTATTCACTAAATCCGTACCTCTACAATTGAAAAATGTCTCCAGGACGGATTATCTAAATCACCTAATCTGTGATCTGACGATGCAACTCTTGGTGTTGTGTACTTTTCCAGAACGGACATCACCCATTATGTGATCTGACGATGTAACTCTTTGACATGGTGTACCTGCCCAGGACGGATGATCTCAATCACCTATTCTGTGATATGACGATGTAACTCCTGGCGCCGTACACACCTCAAGGACGGATGATCTCAATCACCTGTTATGTGATCCGATGTTATAACTTCTGGTGCTGTACACCTCCCCAAGACGGATGATCTCAATCACTTATGAAGTGATTTGATGATAAAACACCTGGCATGATCAATTCCCATAATCATCTTTATGATGGAAAATTCCGAAAGTCAGTCCGCACTTTCGCTTTCAAGAGGTATTCTCCCAGGACGGATACTCTTTATCACCTATTCTGTGATACAACGACGTAACTCCTGGCGTAGAAAAAACTCCCATCATCATCCTTATGATAAAGGACTCAAACACCACTTCCTTGCAGTTCCCTAAGCTTGGAACAATATTGTCATCTCCTGTGAGAGCATTACGGATTAAAAGCAGTCATCCGTCCTGTTACACTACTCTACTGAACAGCGGATCGACCCATCTTTCCCCAAGAGAATTAAGAAAATTAAGGATCATGCCCCAAAGACAGGCACCCTTTTTCTTAATACGCACTTGGGGACATGTATATATTTATCCGTTCTAAATTTTATTTATTGTTTAATTTTCTGAGGCAGTTATTTTAATCTGGCCTTAAGATTAATTATACAGAACGGATTAGTAACGATTTATATATACATGAAACGACGAAGACAAATTTCTTCAATCAAAACTCATTCATTGAAATGAAATTACATACAATAGTTCAAAATCCGGAGTTGATCCCGGAACACAACTATACATGTAAATGAAAACAAAACTACGGAGGAGGAATCTGTTCTTCAGTTTTTTGCGCCTCCTCAGCACCAGGCTCTTGTCCCCCTTCCTTGGGAACCTCCACAGGAATCTCCCCTCCAGGAGCTTCAGCCTTTTCTTCAGAAGAGGGAACCTCGGACACAGGAAAGACGTAATCAGGTCCCATGGTTTGACCCTCAGGAAGAGGAGCCAAACCATACAAGGACGTCGGTGGATCTTCGTGACGACCATCCACCACTGCGACTAACTTTCCCCCATGGAATTCATAGTACGGATCCATTCCATAAAGGTTAAGTTTCGCAGTGGGGTTGCGGTAGAAGACTTAGCGTATGGCTAGGCCGAAGGACTCTTCAACAGCCCGGCTGCATATGTCAACAACTTCTTCTCTCTCAGCTTTCGCTGTAGCCAATTCTCCCCGCAACTTGGACAGCTCCTCACTAGATACTTCGGACTCCGCTTTCCTAGCCTTCAGTCCCTCTATCTCAAGAAGGAGCTTCTTCTCCCTTTGAGACCACTCCTCAGCATCAGCTTTATTTTTATCCTGGCTGCTACGGAGTTCTTCCTCCTTCTCTGCCACTTTGCCTTCCAAGTTTTTAAGATCGCCTTTGAGCTTGAGATTCTCTTTAGTCATGAGATCCCCAAACTCCTTAGACTTGCTAAGACGATCTTCCATTAACTTCATGGCGGCTTTGTCTTTTTCTGAGGAAAGGTTAAGTTCTTCTAATTTGTCACTCAGCTCCTCAACCTTGTTGACGTTTTTAGCCAACTCGCTAACTGAAGAAAGCATTCCAGCAAGTTCGGCTAACTGCCACCTTCCGGCCTCACACGCTTCTTCAATTTCTTTAACGCTAAGCGTAGGCCGGAGTTTGTACATCGGTGGTGGAAGAGTGGCTGGAGTAGAACCCTCGTAGGAGAGGAAGGGGGTAAGAAACGAGGTAGTTGGGAAGGAGGTCGGATTTGACCCAGAAGCCCCAGCAGCAGTTTCTTTATTAAGACCAGAGGGAGCACCAGCTGCTTCCGAGGTTTCAACAGGCTTATCCTCCGGAGTTTTGTGCTTTTTGGACGGGCCTCCCACTGAGTCATTCTTGATTTTTCTTCTCCTCTCAGAAACTGGAGGATGGCCCGTGGATACATCAGTGGCAGAAGAACCGCCCTCAACCAACGGAACGTCCCCTTCAGCATCCGAGGTCAGTATTATTAACTCAGGACGATCCTTGGTTGAGGGCCTGGGCTTCACTTCATTTTCACGGGTAACGGATTTACCAGCCGCCTTGAATTTCTTCAACATGTCCATTTCTGGAGTTTCCTGTTCTATTTCACCTACATGAACAAACGCAAGATGTCAGCAACTACAAATATTCTATATATATTTGGTAAAGGAGAAAAGATAAAATAAAACGAGAAGTACGCAAATATTCCTCCCGGACTCCGCTTGAGCTACTCAGCAAACGCCTACACGAAAAGACGCGACGACGTGTAGTGTGCGATTCAAGTGCGAACAACACTCTCGACGTCTCACGAGACAGATCGGATTGATCAGTGTAGTACGCGTGTGAGCTCAAGAGGAAATGTTTGTGTGTCCAACTCAGGGGAAATTTGTCAATGCCCTCTTCATCCTTCCAAAATTTTGGTTTGCCCTTCTTAATGGAGATGCAAGTGAAGTAAGTCTTGAAGGACTTCCCGTCAACCTTGGCAGAATCCGTATAAGACTCAAAGTTCATAAAGGAACAGAGAGTCCGGAGAGTCACCAGACCAACTCCACCCTGCTTGTTTGCTCTTCGAACTACCTGAGTGTAGTAGAACAGCATCGCTATAGTTGGTGTGAAATTAAAATGTTCACCCAAGACCTCCAAAGCTCGGATGAGGCCCCAACCGTTGGGATGAAGTTGGGAGGGTGCACAGTTCAGAAACTTCAAGACGCCCATCTGGAGTTCGGTTAGAGGAAAACGAACTCCCAGATAATGAAAAATAAAGTCATACATATATACAGAGCGGTCATTAAGGACGACATGGCATATCCGCTCTGTCGGAAGTGGTGCGTAAACCCTATACCACTTTTTCGTCTCTTCATCCGAACTCAGCGTGAACCTCGGTTGAATCCGGGATCCCTCCTCATCCGCATGACGGGAGGCCAAGTCCTTAAACTCACTGGACACCCAGCAGAAAGGCCATTTAGCCTAAACCTCCTCCCAATTCAGCCTCGAAGCAACTACGCTATAGAGACCTTCAGTTGTCCTCGAAATAGCGCTATTTCCAGAGGTTCCCTCTCCAGTGGCCATTTGGATTTTCTAAATCAAACTCCTTAATCTACGATAAGAAATGAAATGTCGTCAGAAAGTTGCAATCATTACTCACTGCATTTTAAAAGCAATTACAATCAGAGGGCGACTCTGAGAAGGGAAAGGTCACTTTCCACAGTGAGTAAGATCCCCTTTCTGAGCGACGTGATTCAGTCTTAGGAAGAATTATAAAGATTCTTCCCCACGACTATTAGGGTTGCGGGAAACTGATTCCATTCCCCCCCTAGATGAAGCCTACTTTCTATAACTAAGAGTAGCAAACCAAAGCAAAACTAGAGCGACAAGGAAGAGATAGTTACCTCAGATGACAGTGATGAATTTGAGGAACGAAGAAACCCTCGCAATGTAGGCAGCAAACTTCCTTGCAAAATTTCTGCAGAGTTTCGTTGAGAAAACAAAAGCAAGTGGAACCCAGAATCCACTAAGTATTCCTTTTATAGGAAACGAAGTGGTTCGGTTACCCCCTCTTGAAGTTGTGTCGTTCTCGATAAAACGCATTCGTTCACAAGCGAAACGACACAACCATTCCAAATTCTTAGGCGCCAAAACGATAGCGACTCAGCGAAGGGCTATCCTCTAGGCCCAAAAGTTTTGAAAACTTCGGGCCCATTAAGCCCAAAACGACGGTTAATGGGATTTTCATCTCAGACGCAATAATTGCTTGCCCACGTGATTAAAAGCATTAATGTCTAATCATGCAACGCAATTCACGCTTTACAGCCGTTACACGAACTTCAAGAGCTTTCAATTCCAATAAACTCTTGAAATTCTCACACAACGAATCTTTGTCTGAATCCGTTGTGGCCGCATCGACAGGTCGGATCTATTAATTTTAGAACGGTTCCTTACGAATGACAACAGATGCTAAGGAACTGTTACACACGTAAGTTTACCAATATTAAGACCTCTCGCAGGTTGAGTAGCTTATGTGAACAACCATTCGGTCCCTCACACAAGCTAGGGGACATATGATCCGGTCTCAATACCGGTATCCGATCTGCTATATATATTTCAACGTCTTTGATGAGATATCTACGTGTAACCGATGTCATCGGTATACATCCGGACTGTAATTCCGTATCAGGCGTTCTCCCTATACCGGTTGTTCAGGATAACACCATGACATCGGATAACACACACGTCACTGTGCAAAAGACAAGGATTGTTGCTACAGGGATCGATCAATAATTCCCTGCACTACGAGCCAAATTCTGCTCACGAGAATGGTCAACTTGTTCCCTAATCCTAGTCTACATTCTCTATGCTCAATATAAAATAGCCACTTGAACCAATCATGCAGGTAAGTGCGGAATATAATAATGCTAATGGGAGTTAGTGGTTCCCCACCAACGTGTCCTCGTTAATCGAGCCAATCAGGTATATGAACTCACTTCATGATTGAAGTGAGGATCTTCTTCAGCTCTTTTACGACTGATTACTCTCTGAATACATTCCTTACTTGGAATATTACTGACTTGAGCGTCGGAGAATCTTTACAGGTGACACCACCATTCGCCCACTTCAACGCGTTAGGTCGGTGTGAAGGATCTCCAGGACGCCCAATCCGCTCTCCTCATTCAAAGACAACGGATACATACATCGGATACATATACATCCGGTCTATTATACGGTATTGACATACTATTCGTGACTGGCTTGAGATCGGATCTCTTGACCCCAGTCCAGGACAGATCAGCTATAATTAATGGATTGACTTTTCAAACTTTACTTGGATATACTAGACTTATGTCCCTATTAGTAAGGTATGATATTAAGATTTCTTTGCATGGATTTTTTATTAGGTTTTACTCGTACATGTCTTCATTGTTTCACCAAACAAAATTTATTATCATATACTAAGGTAAATGTCGTGTTGAACAAGGAAAAATTAACAGTTTCTATTTAGTGTAGCTGATAATGAGCCTTTTATTTTGTTTCCTCATAGGTTGATCAATCCTATAGTTGTATACCCAACTATTACTGTAATTGAACTTTCATTCTTTAGTTATGATTTCCCATTGGTCGATACATGTATTGAGATTAGTTCAATACAAGTATTAGTGGTTATTGTTTTTTTCTCTTGTAAGTTTGTTGAATTGACCTTGAGTGTTTCTTTCTTAATAATTTTTTAGAATATTTTATTTATACATGGCACAGAGTTAACATTCTGAGTCTTATAATTACTATTATGTCATCACAACTTTATGAAGCTACTTTATGAGTATGAATCTGTTTGGAAGTATAGCACCTCAAGTTTGTCAGTTGTCCTATCTTCATACAATATGAGTTACATTATGTAATAATTTGTTATCTATAATATAATGTATCAAAAGAGTTTCACCTTACACTGTTTGTAAAGCCATTGTTTTCTACTTGAAGGACTTTCATGTGGAATAATTTGACAGGCAAAATACTAAAGGAGATTGGAAATATTACATCACTAAAACACTTGTAAGATGATTTGGCCTTTATTTTGGAGTTTTATGATTCATAAGAATCTCGATTATTAAAGTTGATCCTTATCATGTTTTAAGGTGTTGTATGTCATGTTATATATTAATTGTGTGCAATTTATTTTACATCCTGGCAATCATAATTAAACATATTGTTACACAAATATAGAATTTAGATGTGGACTCTAGCTAGTTTTGAGTACAAAGCAAAGATTTGTGGTAAAATTAAAGTTGTTTCTATATGGGAGAAATTTCTAATTTATTATGGTTTCCCAACCTTAGTTTCATGATTGAAGAAAAACAAACAGACTAGTTCATGCTGCAACTCATAAAATTTTATGGCGTAATTATAGAACACAACATATATTGGTTCCAACATATATCAAAATGTTATTTTCTATGTAACAGCCTTGATTTTTTAGAATAGGAAACCAGACCCTCGGGACTCTGAGGATTCTCTATTGAGCTTTAGTGGGAAGCTTGACGCTTCAGCCTGTTCCCCAAATAGTTTAGTATGAGAAGAATAGTGAAAAGCGGAACTAGTTAAGATACTTAAAATGAATTATAAGAATATCGAGAGACTATAACAAATGGGAGAAACACCGATAAGGAAATGATAATAGCAACGTCCGACGATATGGTTTAAAATAATATGTTAATGATGATTATTTTGTTTAATTAAGTACTAATTAATTTATAATTATATCAAATGATAATTATTTCCTGTCAATAATACTTAATAGATAAATAATTATAATAATTTATTTTTAAATTATATATTTTAAATTATTTATTTATTTGATAATTATATTTAATAATAAAATATCGCTCGGTTCCTCATATTTGAACTGTGGGACCCAGCTAGAGGTCAAACTATGACCGTTCAACCTAAGACTAGCGATCCAATAGGAAAACTAGTCCTATTAGGATTCTTCCATGAAGAATCAAAGATGTCCGACTTGACCTGACCAGCCCAATTAGAACCTTTAACGTCTCTTACGTTTGACGTTTATATACCTCGGGATATCTGATGGTGGCACGGTCAGTCTCTAATGACTCGTTTTGATGTTTTAGGAACTTTTCCTGAAGAGACTAAAGCTCGGTTTGGACTCTATCACCCTTGTTTTTCCATAAATCAGTTTCTTCATAAATCATTTTAAAACCCGACCTGAGCATCTTTAGTATTTTGGACCCAACTTTGGTATACGACCTTAGAATTAAATGATTTTGGTCCAACTCTCTTTGTTTTGAAAATATCTTTAATCTTCATTTCTAGCCCCGAACTCCGATTCCTACTCTGTCGACCCCAAAATCGAAGATTAAGTATGTTCACCTCAAAATTCCAATGTTTGGACTTTTTACCTGTGCATGGTTCGGAAAAAATTCATAACTCTCTCATACGACCATTGATTCACACAAACTTGGTGTCAACATCTCCATAACAAATTTATCAACAATTTTTGTGAAGACATAAAAGGCCAAATCTTTCTAGATTGGTACAGTTTAATGGATCTTTGCAACCTCTTGGCTATTTCGTTTCAATGCTGGCAGTTTTTGGTAAAATTCACATATCTCCTTCAGCCGATGCTTAAATCATTCCTTCATTTTGATATGGATCTGTATGGTAGACCTTTACAATGTTCATGAAGGGAACGAAACCAAATTCTCAAAGGAGAATTAATGGTGAATTTATTTCCAAAGCCGTAGCTGATCCGGGAAGCTCCTGGAGCACTCTGTCATAAATTGGGTATATCTTGGGCTACCAAACTTGGATTGTCATAAATGATATATAAAATTAAAGATATAAAGAAGATATACAAACTTAATGTAGGGATTAAAAGCCAATTCTTGCTCCATAAATCCCAAAATTTAAAATACCATACTGATTCACGTTTTCCTAGTGGCAGCTTGCACTATGTTCAGTATTTTTCACATTTCTCATTCGTGAGACCATGAAATTGAATGATTATTTAACCAAAATTTTCTTAACACAATTTCCTACAACTTTTATGCAGGTCATGAAGTCAAACTCCTCATGAATTTTGCCCAGAAAATGAATCTTTGCAAGAAATATCAATCTCATCACAGCCTTACACTGTTTTAGTAAATAGGCCATATCTCATTCATTTTTTAATGAAATTTTTATGCCATATAACAATTTAAAGATAAGAAAAAGGCCTACAATTCTTATGTTGGGCCCTTTTCCTAATTCAGCTTGCATCAGTCCTTAAAAGCCCAAGAAAGGGACGTCCCAGAACCTTGACACCTCAGCCTTCATGCAACATAAGTCAATTAGCTTCCACCACCCAGGGCACACTTGTCTCCTTCACCCTAAATCCCCCTCCATGCTTTCAGTCCATGCAACATTTGTCCACCACATGTCTTACTCAGCCCTTCTTTTTCTCCTTGCTTCCTACGTTACTTCCCTTGCAAGGAGTTAACATCATATGATGTTATATCATCATAAACATGCCACCATAAAGCCATCATGCCATGCTACTAATGTAACTCATTGCTCTGCCTAAAAATTTAGTTGCACACTCATGTTTAACTTTCCTATTTTAGATTAATAAATCTTATCCCCCTTTTAAATACATATGCCTATACAGATTCATCTAATTTTATTAATTTCTTCTTACCATCGAAACTCCATTCTTCTCTCGGTACCAATCCAGCCACTATTCTTCTTTTCCTTACCTTATTCCAGTAACAATCTTCCCTCTTCAAAACCATCCTTAACCAATCATACTCACCATAACTTCTTCTTTCTATCGACAGCACCATTCTCAACCACCATCACTAATCATCACAACCTCCTTTGGTCCTCTTATTCTACTGTAAACCGTGGCCACTCTCTACCCAAGCCAACCTCATTTTCAGTTTTTCTTCATGCTTAGATCTCTCAAGAAAAAAATTGGCTTCCTTCCTCCTTGGACCAAGCTTTAAAACTGTGAGCATCTTAAGCCTAGCCAAGGTGGGGTTTTGATTTTTCTACTCCTAAAATCTTTAATTCCATTTTAAGTTTGTCCATCCTTATGCATGTATTATGAGCTACTCCTTGCTGTTTTGGAAGACTAAAACTGTGAATCCTTGTTCCTCTTAGTTGTATGTGTGATTTTCTTTAGGATCTGGAACCGTTAGCAATGACCGGTGATGCAACGACAAAAAATCTGAAGTCTACAATGAATTTTGGTAAATGATTCCTTACTTTAAACCAAAATGCATGGTTGTTTTGTAACTCTCTGTTGTTGTCCATCACCTTTAATAGCTCAAAAGTTTTATGCATGTTAGGTTTTAGTTACCCGAAAGCGATCGATAAACATTTCATTTGACGAATTTTTCGGCGGGTCTGCCATTTTTTTCCTCCAAGCAGCAGCTGTCTGGCAAGGAAAGAGGGGTTCTACCTTGTTTATCTGTGCTCTAAATTAGTCCATAATATAGCCTTAGTATCTGGGAACCTTCATTTTAAATTCCGTCGTGATCTAACGACTACATTTCAAACTGCGTAAATTTTTGTAATCGATAGTTAACTTTAGTTAAATTTGTCATCAATCAGCGTTTTAATAAATTTTATAAAGCGTACCTCGATATTTATATACTCGGAAGAAAACTTTATCGCGATCGGAGCCATAATGAGAAATTTAGGAATTTTTAGTGTTTAGGCGAGCTCGGTTTGATTCGATATGGTTGTATCATTTAATTTTAAATTTTATGGTGTTATGATGTAATTCGTGATTTATTTCCCGGTAAGCCCCGCTATTAGAAATTAATTTATCGCTAAGTATCACTGGAATTGTTTTGATAATATTGCACTTTTGAAAAAATTCATCGACCGGACGGCTACGTTTTTTTACTAAGTTTCAAAGGTGGCACCATTTTTAAGTTGTTATAAAAAATTTTCTAAGAGTTAATCGAATAAATAAGTTGATTTTGGAAAAGTGAATAATTAAATAGGATAGAATCACTTCAGAAAGTTCTTATCAATAAGTAAAATGACTTAGGCCCAAACGGATTCTATAAACTAAGAGAAAGAGAAAGAGATAAAAAAGAACTTTTGAAGCATAATAAAGAAATGGATATTGGGAGTTGGCAATATTAGTGACCAATTTTTAGTGACCAATTTTAGTGGCAATTTTAGTGACCAATTTTAGTAACCAATTAGAATGGAAATATAAAAGGAAAAAGACCTTAGGAAGTTTTAAAGTACATGGTATAAATGCTTAGATAAAGAATGGGTTTAGGAGTTCAAATAAGAAATAAGCATGGGAGTTCTAGCACATTAGTAACTAATAACAATATTGAGTATGAAAAAGATTTTAGAATTCAGACTTTGGGTTAAGTAATAAAAAGAAGTAGGATAACTTATAAACTAGATAATAACTTCCAGTGACTAAGTAATGTTTTGACTAAAACCAAGCGATAGAAGTTAAAACAGTAACTTGATCCTTGAGTAATAAATTGGCATTATTGAGAAAGTAAATTCTAGTTAATTAGGAAAGTGTAACTAAGGAACTAATTGAAATGGTTGGCATGCTTGAAAATAGTGGAAGGAAAGAGAAGGTACTAAAGGTTAGTGATTATAATTCTAGAAAGAACATCACTAAGGACCAATAAGATGATTGATTGAGGTTCATGAATTACACATCATTCATGGAGAATAAGGGTGGGTGCAGAATGACTCCTTAGAGCATAACAGCGATGGGCTATGCTGGGGAGCCCTAAGGGTACCGACCGTTGCAGTGGTCTTGGGAGTATACTGGTGTGGGCTTCTAATGGTTTGGATTTACTCCCGAGATCAGATAGTCCATGGCAAACCTGGTATAATCTGACTTAGAACGGGGGTTACCATAACTGTGTAGTGCCTGTCTGACCTGTGTGGATCCATGATTATGGCAGGACCAAGGGTCCTTACCTCTTTGATGAGAAACAGACATGGAGAGCTCCGCTTCCTCTAGTGGACAAGGGGTATAAGGCGGGACTATGATATATGTTGGGATTGATGAGTATAAGAAGGGTTACATGCATCATATTAGTTAAGAGTTATAAGATTAATGAATGAATCCATGCATCTCATTGTTGTGTTATGATTTTCGTTGTTGCCTAATTGTGGTCCTGTGAATGTTAGAACTCTTAGTAGTGGGGTGAGGAAATAGGGATGGATAATTATGACTAGCAAGAGTGAGATAACTTAGACTGTATCTTAGGAACCCCAAAGAGAGTGTGAGGGACTCGGTCCAGGATTGTTTGTATTGTGTGTGGGGCAGGTGTCGATGAGACACCTTCCCAATTGTTGTAGAAGTGGAGACTCATCCTTACACTCAATTTTTCCAGACATCATGGAGATGGATGCAAACTTCACATCGAGGACTAGCCAGACTCTTCTTGGACCAAGGACGAATAGAATAGGTTAATTTTATTTTCTTTTATGGGAGCCTGTGTGCCCTTGTAATTTCAATTTGTACAGTTACTGTTATGACCATGTGTTGTATATATGATGTATCTATTCCACCAGGTTTTCTTGTACAAAAAAAACTTCCATATTTTTCTAAAACTCATAACCTCTCAGTTGACTAGGATAATCTAGTGGAAGCGATTATCCTAGTTAACCGAGGGTGTTACATTCTGCTCTGATGTATATGTAACTATACCGGTGTTTTGCATTTGTAGGCTACTAAATGACAACAATTTTTTTGGTAATAAACCAGATGAGCTGGGCTACCTTTTAAACTTGGATAGACTCCAAGTTGACCCTCTTCAGGATGAAGGATCATCTATACAAGCAAGACCCTCTTCCTCAGCTAGTCATCAACCTTGAGTTGTAACATCCTGATTTTTATTAATTACCGATTAATGGTTAATTGGGGTTTAATGGTTAATTAGATTAATTGTTAAATAATAATAATAATATATGCCTTGGTGGCTTATGAGAGAAGCTTCGATTCTCTCTCTTTCCTTCTTGCGTGGCCCATGTTGATGGCTTTAATTGGATGGAATGTTGATGGGACTTGCATTAATGAGGATGTGACTGCTGATGGGGATTAGAGGCTGTGGCAGAGCAGCGTGATGATGGGGCTGAGTGGGAGAGTGTGAGTGTGTAGATAAGTTTTGGTCTCCATCTCACTCTCTTCATTCTCTCGTGTTGCATGTTCTGGAGGGAGAAGAAACGCTCCTTCTTCTCTCTAGAACTCGTTGGAGCTCCTGCTTCTTTGTCCTCTCCTTCATCTTCTTTTTCCACCCACGCATTATGTAGAACCGAGTGGAATCAGCATGGTGATGGCAACAGCGTGTGGATGTGTGTGGGATAGCATATCTGTGTGTTGGAGGCTGGGTTTCTCCTCTGTTCCCTGGTGTTTCTCCTTCTTGTTGGTCCTTCTTCTTCTTCTTTTTTTCATCTTTGTTGATGGGGCTGTTTGTGGCTTGGTTGGGAGCCTGTGCCAGCAGCGTGGAGTGTCTTGGTTTGTGGAAGATGGTCCACTGTGTTGAGGCTGTGACGTTGTGAGGAAGGAGTCATGGTTGGGTGGAGCTTGGAAATTTCCCTACTGACTTGGTGGGAGAGCTGCTTCAAAGGAAGCTGTGTTTGACTCTCCTATGGTTGGAAGCCGAGTAGAGTGCTGCTGTGGCTGGGCCGAGTGGCCCATGTGACTCCTAGAAGCTTCATCTATGTAAGGGGGGCTTTGCATCTTAAATGCATGGATTTCTAGACGGGTTTCCGGGTGGAATTGTCACACTGTGTTGTGTTGTAATATGTATGGTATGCTGTAGTTGAGTAAGTAGCCCGGATTATTGATGTTTGTTATTTATGTGATGTATGATACCCGTCCATATGATGTGTGATGTTATTGATGATATTTATGATGATGATTATATTATGATGCTTGTGATGCATGTATGATCCCCTATTGTCCCTGGGTGTGTTGTACATTTGAATGCATGTGAGCTTTATTGATGTATAAGCGTATGCTGAATGCATGTATGGGGACTATTATGATGAATGCCGAGTAGGCTTATAGTTGAAAGCATGAAATGCTTACTGGAAAGGATAAATCCGAGTGAATAGAGGATAATCCGAGTGGATGGCATAGGATTACCGAGTGGATATGGTATAAGCCGAGTCATCTGATTGTTGTTGAATTACCGTGTGCATATAATGCTAAATGCAAAAAACCAAGTGGGCAATCAGATGAATATGCGTTTAATGAAATTGAATGTGTTGATGTGATATAAGACCCGGGTTGGACTCGGGCAGTGCCTAGAGCACTAAGCGTTGGACGTTATTGAAGATTCTGAGATTAATCCTAAAAGACCTTCGAGTTGGACTCAAGGCCATGCTTGGAGCATGAGCATTAGATGCTTAATGGAAGTCCTTGGGTTGGACCTAAGGCAGATGCCGAGTGCATTGGAGTTGGACTCCGAGTGAATATGACCATATGCATCCGATTCGCCACTGGAATGCTTAGAGCATGTATATATACCGATCCGCAATCAGATGATGAGATATATGAGAATGTGATTAAGTCCTGGAGCTGGGCTCAGGCACACTCCTTGAGCAGGGCTCGGAGTTGAGTGAAATCCGAGTGGATCAGTATACTTGTAGTTGAGTGAGTTGAGCATTATAGCCGAGTGAAATGGGTGAAATCCTGATCGGAAGATGTTTATGATTGCTCATATTGAATGGCAGTATATGTTGAATGATTGATGATATATAATTGTATTGCGGATTCTATGATTAATCCGAGCCAATATCTGTCATTTAATATGTAATGCTCACCCCTACACCATTTTTCAGTGTATGCAGGTCGGATTGGATGATGTGATGGTCTTAAACCCAAGTGTTGGGTATTTATGATGAGGCTGTGTATATAATATTATGTAGCGTGTACTTTTGATGTATCTAAGCCTTGGCTGGCTCATAACAATGTTGTATCATAAATATGAAATATATGTACTGGAATCCAAGTGCATGTTAACATATAAATATACTTTGAGTGAATGGTATTACATGCTTACCGACTGAATGTGTTGGTGAATGGAAGGTATAAAGATATTAAGTATCCGAGTGTAGGTCGGTAGTCGGATTTGGGAATTAGTGAATATATATATATAAGTGTTTTATGTTGATTTGATACTTCTTACCGACTGATACTTCTTGGCACGTGAACTCCTATATGGTATTTGATGTTGATTAAATGAGTGCAGATTCCTAAGTTGGAGAATTTTAATATGTGTTAGGTGATTGAATATAAAACCTGATGCATGCTTGGTTGGGATGTTTGTCTCGGTTCGATGTGTGAAAACAGAGTAGATGATTGGATTAGGTACTAGACCACTAGTGTGGTGACCCAGTTGATTGGGCATAATCATGTGTGGTTGGATGCTGTGAGGAATTGATAAGGTAAGGTACCTGTTAGTTTAGGTACTGTCTCGGTTTTGTGATTGAAAACCGAGTGAGTTGTTGATTGAATTTCTGACCCCTGAGTTGTACATCTCTATGGGTGTAGTGAGTTATTAGGCATAAATCCGAGTTGTGGCCTGTAATGAATGGTGATATTAAGGAATATTAGGCTGATTGGCCAATAGTTTGTGATGGATAAGATTAAAGCAGGAATTTTTTTTACTCGGTTTGGACTGGAAACCGACTGCTTTTATGCTATTTTATGGTGAGTGTGATGAGTAATTGATGATTGCTATCATGTGATTCACACTAGAATAGGTGTATGGACTGGAAATATGTCTTGAATGGGTCGGAAATTTATTGATAAAATGCATTTTACTGTGAGGAAGATTGGTGTTGCTGACTGTTGGCGTAAGATGCATCATAGTTGATGCGTAGTGATGACATCATTATTGAAATATTGCTCATAAAAGTGTATGAATTGCCCATAATTTTCATATAATCTGATATTATTTGAGGGAATTTGATCGGTACGAGTGAAATAAATATGAGGATGTTGTTCCAGTGTGACTCTACATGCCATAGGTATTGTGGTAGTATACATTTTGCATTGACTTGATGCAACTGTTGTGACCCTATAGGAATGAGGCATCATCCTATAAGTTGGATGCAGCAGTTCATAGGTCAGCAAGTGAGACTGTAGCTGCTTATGGAGATGGCTTGAGTCTATTGGACTGCTCCGAGCAAGGTGAGGATTTGAATCTGAATGGATGAGTATGTGGTTGAGTATTAAAATGATGGACAAGTGAAAGAAAGAGTTGCTGGGTGAAGTGGAATTGTGGATACCCGAGTGGGTGATTTTCGAGCCAATTGGTGACACTTCCAAGTGGAAGGTGTTAAGCGTGGGCTGTCTTAGAATTTCGTGGTGGTCAGTAACCACCTGAGAGGTGGAATTGCGCCGATTGGAATTGACTGGTTGGTGAATGTTAACCCGGCGATAGCATCTCAACAGTTCGTTTCCACCACCGGGTTGTTAATTGGCAAGCGCACCAATCGTTTGTAGTTTTCAAAATTTAGATATCGTTCCACTGGGATTGAAAGTCCAATAACAACAGTAATTTTCTATTTACTATGGTAAATGTGAAGGAAGTTATAAACAAAAGAATGATTTATATACAATTTATACAATATTCACAGGTTAGCATGATTGAGTGGTTCATAAGATAAAAGAAAATAAAATCTATCTAAAAAGCCGAGTTACAATCTAGAATAGGTAAGATACTTGAGATAAACACAAATAAACAAATTATGTTAGAAATTGGATCCCTAATCTAGAATAACAATGAGGAACTCAAGACATGCATATTTAATCATCAAGTTTCATGTCATTGCAGCTTAAAATCATTATAACCGATCCCTCGTGATATAAATTCTAAGAATTCACCGTAAAGTCCGATCCCTCGTGAGCTTTCTCAGTAAAAACTTGCATTAAGACCTGGCCTTATGGCAACAATGGTTAACAACCCCTATAGAATTGAGATACCAAGGGTATTCCAACTTTTTACTTTCGTCAAAACAAGTTTCAATACGGCATGAACAATCATTCTCCCGTTTGACATTCATACTAATAAAACAAGTTTCAATACACATAAAAATCATTCTCCCGTTTGATGTTCATATTAATAAAAGGTTGAAACACTAACATGGACTTGAATCATAAACATGTAGAGGTCGAATTCACAACATTATACTCAATAGATTAGTTCACCAATTCCAACATAAATAGATTAGTTACACATGGTGAAAGTAAAAACAACACTTACAGAGTTTGACATTACGAAGACGATGGAAACTTCACGATACAACGATCACAATACACCGAAACACACTCAAGTATCTAGAAAACTATTCTAGAACTACAACTCACAAAAAAAGTACTCAAAATCGAGCACAAGAGAGAAAAGAAGAGAATGAAATGCTGTGAAAGGGATGCTTAGAATGGTGTTGGATGGCCCTATTTATAGGGCTGAGCAAGGGTGCTGACGCTACGCGTCAGTGTGACGCTACGCGTCAGGTCCCTGACTCAGCTTCCATTAAACAGCTGATAATGGCCACTACAAATTATAAAAATGGATCATGCTTGGCCACATGGACATGTTTCCACCGAGTTTTGGCCATTTGTGTTGAGTGGGTGGCCCTTGGTGCTGAGTGGAGTGCCCATTATTGGGTCCAAGTGGGGTGGTTGGCCAAAGTGGAGGTGGAGACCACGCAGCATTGACGCTACGCATGGCTAGGACGCGTAGCGTCAGCATCAAAAATAGCTGTTGATGCTACGCGTGGGATGAGGCTACGCGTCAACTCCTCCAGTGTAATTTTCTCTTGATTTCTTAACTTTTTAACTGCAAAACTGGAGAAAATTGATCAAGGGCAGATTATTTCCAACAACATCTATTTATTGAATTTAAATCCTAATTTTCTAACAAATTAAACTAATTTTTATAATTTTTATGAAATTTTTGTTCAAGCTTTTATTGAAAATTTGAGGACTAACAAATACCCCCAACTTGAGACATTGCTCATCCTCGAGCAAGAGAGAAAAATAAGAAAAAATAAAAATTTGGAATCAAATTTTTAAGTTAGTCTGAGAATTTACCACAAAAAATAATTACACAATTTAACTAATTTGTAATAATCAAAAATTGATATCAAATATAACAACGGTTTAATGATAAAATTATTTACAATATTCTATTAACAACCAAGCAGAATTTCAGGCTTACCTCACAAGTGTTTATCTCTATGCAATTGGTAACCTGTTTCACTCAATCAATCATAAAATCAAACGAATTTAACTTTGTTTGTCATCTAATCAATGGTTATTTATACAGAGTTAATTCAGAAATCACAAGGTCTTTTCACAGGTTGTAATGAGGCTTGGTTTACAAGAATCAATGGTTTTTCTTGGAATTCAAAAAACCTGAAATCATAAAAGAGCATTTTATAATTCTTAGGCTTTCTCTTGACCCAAACTTCTCATTTTCTTTTATTGATGAAAAATAAATACCCCCAACTTGATTCTTTTCACTATTTTTGACTTTTCTTTTCCATATTTTCTTTTTGAAAAGAATCAAGTTGCTTATTTTCACTCCCCATTTTTGTGAGAACACTCAAAATATTTTTCATCTATTTCAACTGCTCTTTTAATCAATCAAGTATAGGGAATGGTTAAAACAAATTTAGGTTTTAAGGGTACCAAAGAATTTTATCTTAGGCTCAAATTGGCTTGCAAAGGATAAAATTTTTTTACCAAGGTAAGCTGTTTGGCCCAAGGTTTCGTTTCACCAATAAATGTGCCTTGATCATTTTCCCGAATTCTCTGTACAACAACACAAATCAGAGATTAAAGCAAAATCAATTCGAATTGAAAATATGTTGATTAAACCCTCAAGTGTTTAATAAGATCTCTCTGCTCACCGGGTTATCAAAATTTGCTTGATAGTTGATGAACTTATTGTAATTAAATTTATCAAAACTCCTAGGTTAAAAAGAATCGATAATTGATTTTTACAAAATTGGTGTTATTGTGTAAAAACTCTAAGTGTATAAATTGACTTACTAACAAAAATTTGATTGATTTTTTTTTAAATATTAAAAAAAACAAGAAAAGAATGGGTTGCCTCCCATTGAGCGCTAGGTTTAGTGTCTACAGCCTAACATTCCTGCATTTCAAGGATCAGTCAAAAGATAACTGGTGGTAATTTTGTTAATTTCACCACCCAAATATAGTTTCAACCTTTGCCCATTTACCATCCAACTCCTTTTGGAAGTTGGATCCTTAATTTCCACTGCTCCGTATGGTTTGACTTCTTTAATCAAGAACGGGCCTGACCATTTTGATTTCAATTTTCCAGGAAACAATTTTAATCTTGAGTTGAATAATAAAACTTGCTGACCTGGTGTGAAGTGTCTTTTCTTTAACTTTTTATCATGGTAAGCCTTCACCTTACTTTTGTAGCATCTAGATGATTCATAGGCATTGTTCCTCATTTCCTCTAACTCAAGTAGCTGTAACTTTCGTTTATCTGCTGCTACATTTTGATCAAAATTGAGGAATTTTAAAGCCCAATATGCTTTATGTTCCATTTCAACTGGAAGGTGACATGATTTTCCATAAACCATCTGGAAAGGAGAAAGACCAATTGGTGTTTTAAATGCAGTTCTGTATGCCCAGAGTGCATCATCAAGTTTTTGTGACCAATCCTTTCTAGAAGATGACACAGTTTTTTCCAGAATCCTTTTCACTTCACGATTTGAAATCTCTGCTTGCCCATTGGTTTGTGGATGATATGCTGTGGCTACCTTATGCTTTACTCCATAATGTTGTAATACTTTCTGAAGAATTTTATTACAAAAGTGTAAACCACCATCACTGATTAAAGTTCTTGGTGTCCCAAATCTGCAAAAATATTTTTCTTCAAGAAATTCACAACAGTTTTAGTGTCAGCATTAGGAGTAGAAATTGCTTCCACCCACTTTGAAACATAATCTACTGCCAAAAGAATGTATTGATTTGAGTATGAGTTAGGAAAAGGTCCCATGAAGTCAATTCCCCAACAATCAAATACCTCAACTTCTTGTATATTTGTGAGAGACATTTCTTGCCTTCTTCCAACATTACCTGTTCTTTGGCAGTTATCACAAGATTGAACAAATAAGTGAGCATCTTTAAAAAGAGAGGGCCAGTATAAACCTGATTGGAGAACTTTTGCAGATGTTCTTTCATCATTAAAGTGTCCTCCGTATGGTGATTTATGACAATGCCACAACACATCTTTTACTTCCCAGTCAGGCACACAACGTCGTAACAAATTATCCGCTCTAATTTTGAATAAATGAGGGTCATCCCAAACAAAATATCTTGCATCTCTAAAAAAATTTTTTCTTTGTTGCCAAGTCAAATCATTTGGAAGAACTCCTGCTGCTTTGAAATTGGCCATGTCAGCAAACCATGGCCGTTGTGTTATTTTGAAAAGTTTTTCATCTGGGAATTCTTCCAAAATTTCTTTTTCTTTGACAGTAACCTCATTATTCATTAATCTAGAAAGATGGTCAACTACCATATTTTCACTACCCTTTTTATCTTTGATTTCAAGATCATATTCTTGAAGGAGCAAAATCCATCTGATTAACCTAGGTTTTGAATCAGGTTTAGTTAAAAGATACTTGATTGTAGCATGATCAGTAAAAATAATTATTTTTGAGCCAATCAAGTAAGATCAAAATTTTTCTAAAGCATACACTATGGCTAGTAATTCTTTTTCAGTAGTTGCATAATTTATTTGATTTTCATTCAAGACTTTACTAGCATAATATATGACTTTAAAAACTTTCTCGTATCTTTGACCTAAAACTGCTCCAACAGCGTAATCACTTGCATCGCACATAAGTTCAAAGGGTAGATTCCAATTAGGAGCAACAATTACAGGGGCAGTAACCAATTTTTCTTTCAAGGAATTAAAAGCTTTAAGACATGCTTCATCAAATTTGAATTCAACATCTTTATTTAGAAGGTTTGATAAGGGTTTCGCAATTTTTGAAAAATCTTGAATAAACCTTCTATAAAATCCAGCATGTCCTAAAAAGCTTCTAATACCTTTTACATTTACAGGAGGTGGGAGTTTAGAAATTACCTCTATTTTGGCTTGGTCAACTTCAATGCCTCTAGAAGAAATTTTATGTCCAAGTACAACTCCTTCTTTCACCATGAAGTGACATTTTTCCCAATTAAGCACCAAATTTGTCTCAATACACCGCTTCAGTATGGTGTCTAGGTTGGATAGACATGTTTCAAATGTATTCCCAAAAACTGAGAAGTCATCCATGAAAATCTCAATGCTCTTTTCAATTAAATCTGCAAAAATAGCAAACATACATCTTTGAAAAGTAGCAGGTGCGTTACATAATCCAAATGGCATTTTTCTGTAAGAAAATATGCCAAAAGGACATGTAAAGGCAGTTTTCTCCTAATCAAGAGGGTCAACAGCAATTTGATTATATCCAGAATAACCATCGAGAAAGCAGTAATATTCTTGTCCAGATAATCTTTCAAGCATTTGATCCATAAAAGGTAATGGAAAATGATCTTTTCTTGTTGCTTGATTTAATTTTCTATAATCAATGCACATTCTCCAACTGGTGACAGTTCTTGTAGGAATTAGTTCATTTTTTTCATTAACAATTACTGTCATACCACCCTTTTTTGGAACTACTTGAACAGGACTTACCCATGTACTATCAGAAATAGGATAGATAATACCTGCTTTCAGTAATTTCAGAACCTCCTTTTTGGTTACTTCTTTCAAAGTTGGATTGAGGCGTCTTTGAGGTTGAGCAATAGGTTTGAAATTATCTTCCAACAGGATTTTGTGCATGCAGTATGATGGACTTATACCTTTCAAATCTTCAAGTGTCCACCCAATTGCTTCTTGATTCCTTTTTAATACTTCCACCAGTCTTTCTTCCTCTGTTTCACTTAACAGATTACTAATGATAACTAGTTTTAAATTACCTTCTTTCAAAAAGATGTATTTCAGATTGGAAGGTAACACTTTTAATTCAGGTTTCTGGATTTCTTCAGTAGGTGATTCTTGAATTTCTTCAATCTTGCTTGATTCAAAGGAAATTTCTTTCCCTTGATCAAATTCTTCAAGATATCTTTCAATCTGTTTTTCCTCTTCTTCATTCAAAAATTCAACAGAGTTAGTCAATAACTTATTTAATGGGTCAGAAATAATCATACCTTTTGATAAGGAAAGATAAGTTTCATCAAGGATGTCCACTTTGAAACAATCTTGCTTTGGGTTAGGATGTTTCATTGCCTTGAAGACATCAAAATTTACTTCCTCATCATGCACTCTTACTGCTAGCTTCCCATTGTCCACAACAATCAGTACTCGAGCAGTTTTCATGAATGGTCTTCCAAGAATTAGAGAAACATCAGCATCTTCTTCCATGTCTAAGATCACAAAATCCACAGGGAAGTAGAATTTGTCAACCTTTACAAGTACATCTTCTACAATCCCATAAGGTCTCTTGATGGATTTATCAGCTAATTACAGAGTCATCCTTGTCTGCTGTGGATCAAGATCACCAATACGCTTCATTATACTTAGGGGCATTAGATTGATGCTAGCCCCTAAATCTAATAAAGCCTTACCGATATTTACTCCACCAATAGAGACAGGAATAGTGAATTTACCAGGATCTTTGGATTTTTCTGGCATCTTGTATTGTAAAATAGCGCTGTAACTTGCTTCAAGTTCTACGATCTCTTCATCATACTTCCTTTTCTTTGTAAGCAGTTCTTTCATAAACTTAGTATATGCAGACATCTGTTCTAATGCCTCAGAAAAAGGAATGTTTATGTGTAACTGCTTAAAAATTTCAAGGAATCTCTTGTATTCCTTCTCTTTATCTTTTCTTGATGGTGGATGAGGATAAGGTAAATCCTGGACAGGAGGTGTCTGTCCAAGATACTGATTTTTTTCATTTTTTTCATCTTTTTCTTTCTTTTCTTCACTTTCTTTTTCTTCTTCTTTTCCTTCTTCTTTTTCTTTTTCATTTTCTTTTTCTTTTTCATGATTTATACCTACAGTTTTACCACTTCTTGTAAAAATAACCTTACATTGTTCTTTTGCTTTGAATTCTTTGATGTCGGCTACTTCTTTTACTAGCTGACTTAACTGTTGATCTGATGCTTTACGTGCAGCATTAATTGTCTCCATGTATTGCATCAATTGTTGAATACTTTCTTCAGCCTTTGTCAATCTAGCATTGTAATCACCTTGATTGTTGAAGGGTCTAGCATTTTGTTTCCAACCATAGTTTTGGTTTTGCCTTCCCTGCAAGTAATCGTTAGAAAAAGAATTGACAAGAGGATTTAGAGAATTACCTGTAGGTAACCTCTAATGAATCAAGGAATTAACTTGTTCTTGTTCATTTTTGTCAAGAACACAGTAACCACATAGTTGTTCACCCATACAGTACTCACATTGTTTTAATTGAGCAGGGAGTTGTGGTGGTACATAGGTAACTTGAAGTTTTCCAAGTTGTTTACTCATTGCCTCAATTTGTTGCATCAACAATTTTTGTTGAATTAACACTGTATCATTTACTCCTTGTTCAACTATACCTTGTCTATTACCTCTTTCTGGTTTAGCTTGATGGTCACTAATGGACATTGATTCTAATATCCCAATAGCTTTCTCCACAGTCTTGTTCATTAAAGAACCGCCTACACAAGCATCTAACATCATCTTGAACTGAGGCAATAAACCATGGTAAACGATTCTTACCTTTTCGGCATCATTCAGGTTGTGGTTTGGACACTTTCTCAAGAGTGCCTTGAATCGTTCCCATGTCTCTCCTAGTGATTCATCATTATTTTGAGAAAAAGAGTGTATGGCTGTCATTGCTTAAAAATATTTTGAAGGAGAATAAAATTTTTCCAAAAATTTTCTTTCAACATCGGACCAGTTGGCAAAACTACCCGGCAACGGCGCTAGAAAACTTGTTAACCCGGCGATAGCGTCTCAACAGTTTGTTTCCACCACCGGGTTGTTAATTGGCAAGCGCACCAATCGTTTGTAGTTTTCAAAATTTAGATATCGTTCCACTGGGATTGAAAGTCCAATAACAACAGTAATTTTCTATTTACTATAGTAAATGTGAAGGAAGTTAAACAAAAGAATGATTTATATACAATTTATACAATATTCACAGGTTAGCATGATTGAGTGGTTCATAAGATAAAAGAAAATAAAATCTATCTAAAAAGCCGAGTTGCTATCTAGAATAGGTAAGATACTTGAGATAAACACAGATAAACAAATTATGTTGGAAATTGGATCCCTAATCTAGAATAACAATGAGGAACTCAAGACATGCATATTTAATCATCAAGTTTCATGTCATTGCAGCTTAAAATCATTATAACCGATCCCTCGTGATATAAATTCTAAGAATTCACTGTAAAGTCCGATCCCTCGTGAGCTTTCTCAGTAAAAACTTGCATTAAGACCTGGCCTTATGGCAACAATGGTTAACAACCCCTATAGAATTGAGATACCAAGGGTATTCCAACTTTTTACTTTCGTCAAAACAAGTTTCAATACGGCATGAACAATCATTCTCCCATTTGACATTCATACTAATAAAACAAGTTTCAATACACATGAAAATCATTCTCCCGTTTGACGTTCATATTAATAAAAGGTTGAAACACTAACATGGACTTGAATCATAAACATGCAGAGGTCGAATTCACAACATTATACTCAATAGATTAGTTCACCAATTCCAACATAAACAGATTAGTTACACATGGTGAAAGTAAAAACAACACTTACAGAGTTTGACATTACAAAGACGATGGAAACTTCACGATACAACGATCACAATACACCGAAACACACTCAAGTATCTAGAAAACTATTCTAGAACTATAACTCACAAAAGAAGTACTCAAAATCGAGCACAAGAGAGAAAAGAAGAGAATGAAATGCTGTGAAAGGGATGCTTAGAATGGTGTTGGATGGCCCTATTTATAGGGTTGAGCAAGTGTGTTGACGCTACGCGTCAGTGTGACGCTACGCGTCAGGCCCCTGACTCAGCTTCCATTAAACAGCTGATAATGGCCACTACAAATTATAAAAATGGATCATGCTTGGCCACGTGGACATGTTTCCACCGAGTTTTGGCCATTTGTGTTGAGTGGGTGGCCCTTGGTGCTGAGTGGAGTGCCCATTATTGGGTCCAAGTGGGGTGGTTGGCCAAAGTGGAGGTGGAGACCACGCAACATTGACGCTACGCGTGGCTAGGACGTGTAGCGTCAGCATCAAAAATAGCTGTTGATGCTACGCGTGGGATGAGGCTACGCGTCACCTCCTCCAGTGTAATTTTCTCTTGATTTCTTAACTTTTTCACTGCAAAGCTGGAGAAAATTGATCAAGGGCAGATTATTTCCAACAACATCTATTTATTGAATTTAAGTCCTAATTTTCTAACAAATTAAACTAATTTTTATAATTTTTATGAAATTTTTGTTCAAGCTTTTATTGAAAATTTGAGGACTAACAGTGAAGGCTTGGAAGGCATTGGTATGCAAGTTATTCTGGGTGGCATGTAGTGTTATACCAAGTTGTTATCAGGGCAGGTTCCTGATTGAATTTCGAGGATGAAATTCCTTAAAGGTGGGGAGAGTGTAACATCCCGATTTTTATTAATTACCGATTAATAGTTAATTGGGGTTTAATGGTTAATTAGATTAATTGTTAAATAATAATAATAATATATGCCTTGGTGGCTTATGAGAGAAGCTTCGGTTCTCTCTCTTTCCTTCTTGCGTGGCCCACGTTGATGGCTTTAATTAGATGGAATGTTAATGGGACTTGCATTAATGAGGATGTGACTGCTGATGGGGATTAGAGGCTATGGCAGAGCAGCGTGATGATGGGGCTGAGTGGGAGAGTGTGAGTATGAAGATAAGTTTTGGTCTCCCTCTCACTCTCTTCATTCTCTCGTGTTGCATGTTCTGGAGGGAGGAGAAATGCTCATTCTTCTCTCTAGAACTCGTTGGAGCTCCTGCTCCTTCATCCTCTCCTTCATCTTCTTTTTCCACCCACGCATTGTGTAAAACCGAGTGGAATCAGCATGGTGATGGCAACAGCGTGTGGCTGTGTGTGGGACAGCAGATCTGTGTATTGGAGGCTGGGTTTCTCCTCTGTTCCCTGGTGTTTCTCCTTCTTGTTGGTCCTTCTTCTTCTTCTTCTCTTTTTCATCTTCGTTGATGGGGCTGTTTGTGGCTCGGTTGGGAGCCTGTGCCAGCAGCGTGGAGTGCCTTGGTTTGTGGAAGATGGTCCACTGTGTTGAGGCTGTGACGTTGTGAGGAAGGAGTCATGGTTGGGTGGAGCTTGGAAACTTCCCTACTGACTTGGTGGGAGAGCTGCTTCAAAGGAAGCTATGTTTGACTCTCCTATGGTTGGAAGCCGAGTAGAGTGCTGTTGTGGCTGGGCCGAGTGGCCCATGTGACTCCTGGAAGCTTCATCCAGGTAAGGGGGCTTTGCATCTTAAATGCATGGATTTCTGGACGGGTTTCCGGGTAGAATTGTCACACTGTGTTGTGTTGTAATGTGTATGGTATGCTGTAGTTGAGTAAGTAGCCCGGATTATTGATGTTTGTTATTTATGTGATGTATGATACTCGTCCATATGATGTATGATGTTGTTGATGATATTTATGATGATGATTATATTATGATGCTTGTGATGCATGTGTGATCCCCTATTGTCCCTGGGTGTGTTGTACATTTGAATGCATGTGAGCTTTATTGATGTATATGTGTATGCTGAATGCATGTATGGGGACTGTTATGATGAATACCGAGTAGGCTTATAGTTGAAAGCATGAAATGCTTACTGGAAAGGATAAATCCGAGTGAATAGAGGATAATCCGAGTGGATGGCATAGGATTGCCGAGTGGATATGGTATAAGCCGAGTCATCTGATTGTTGTTGAATTGCCGTGTGCATATAATGCTGAATGCAAAATACCGAGTGGGCAATCGGATGAATATACGTTTAATAAAATTGAATGTGTTGATGTGATATAAGACCCGGGTTGGACTCGGGGAGTGCCTAAAGCACTAAGCATTGGACGCTATTGAGGATTCTGAGATTAATCCTAAAAGACCTCCGAGTTGGACTCGAGGCCATGCTTGGAGCATGAGCATTAGATGCTTAATGGAAGTCCTTGGGTTGGACCTAAGGCAGATGCTGAGTGCATTGGAGTTGGACTCTGAGTGAATGTGACCATATGCATCCGATTCGCCACTGGAATGCTTAGAGCATGTATATATACCGATCGGCAATCAGATGATGAGATATGTGAGAATGTGATTAAGTCTTGGAGCTGGGCTCAGGCACACTCCTTGAGCAGGGCTCGGAGTTGAGTGAAATCCGAGTGGATCAGTATACTTGTAGTTGAGTGAGTTGAGCATTATAGTCGAGTGAAATGGGTGAAATCCCGATCGGAAGATGTTTGTGATTGCTCATATTGAATGGCAGTATATGTTGAATGATTGATGATATATAATTGTATTGCGGATTCTATGATTAATCCGAGCCAATATCTGTCATTTAATATGTAATGCTCACCCCTACACCATTTTTCAGTGTATGCAGGTCGGATTGGATGATGTGATGGTCTTAAACCCGAGTGTGGGGTATTTATGATGAGGCTGTGTATATAATATTATGTACCGTGTACTTTTGATGTATCTAAGCCTTGGCCGGCTCATAACAATGTTGTATCATAAATATGAAATATATGTACTGGAATCCGAGTGCATGTTAACATATAAATATACTTTGAGTGAATGGTATTACATGCTTACCGACTGAATGTGTTGGTGAATGGAAGGTATAAAGATATTAAGTATCCGAGTGTATGGTTATACATATATAGGTCGGTAGTCGGATTTGGGAATTAGTGAATATATATATATATAAGTGTTTTATGTTGATTTGATGCTTCTTACCGACTGGAATATAAATGATGTTGTGTGAATAATTCTAAGTTAATGAATCCCGAGAGGAATATAGGAGGTTTAGAGCCATTTCCGAGTGAGGCTTAATAATGTGACCTATTCCGAGTGAATAAGGTAATATGTATTCTAAGTGTGTAAGTGTGGAATGAGTCCGAGTGAGACTTGATGTTGTGATTACTCCGAGTAGAGAGAAGTTTGAGTATTAACCGAGTGATGGATGGTCAAGATTAGACCGAGAGATTTATGGCTGAGAGGAAGCCTATGTATTCTCTGTGTGAGGGAGTTCGAATATGCCGAGTGCTAAATGGTTGATGTTTACCGAGTGACTCGAGGTTGAATTATACCGAGTGGTGTTGAGTGGGAGATATTCCGAGTGGGATAGTTATCATTCCCGAGTGGATTATATATAAGATCCTTGAGGATAGAAAAGAAATGACTAAGTGTAATACGATGGAGCAATCCTGAGTGAGTGGTTGTCTCAAATACCGAGTGATGGGAATGCCGAGTGTGGCTCCTCGCTTCAGCGATGAAGATCTCGCTCCAACGAGTATGTGATTTGGGAAGGCTTTTATTGTGGTTTCGCTTAAGCGAACGTGTTCTCGCCCGAGCGAGTTGGGCGTCTCGCCCAAGCGGACCTGTGTCTCGCTTGAGCGAGTGGGCGCTGTTGTAGCCTTCGCTTGAGCGCTGGCTGCTTCTTCCGCTGTTGTCTTCTTGGTCGGTTCTAACTCTTCTTGCCTTCCTTTCTCTTTGTGGCTTCATGGTCATTGGACCTGGCTCTCATATCTTCATATATGGGAGTGGCTTTTATCTTAGATCCAGGTATTCTCTAAATAAAACGTGAAAATTTTTTTCCCCTAAAAATTAGGATGTTACATGAGTCATATAATTTTATATTTTATTAACTTTACTATATGAGCTAGATTTAGTTGTATAACATTTTGTAGAAGACAAATTTATTATTGCTACTCCTCCATTAGTTGTTGGGTTAAGACCTATTTACTTTATTATTAATGTATAATTGTTATTGAACTATTGATTCTTGTAAATATATTTTTATATGTTCACTTTATTATACTATTTATATATATTGATAATAAAATAATTTAGTATATGAAAACTTAATTATATATAGAGAGAAAAATTAAAAGCTAATTAATTTGTCAATGAAATACGAAATATAATTAAGGGGTTAAAAAATTAATAAAGATATAAAATATAACGTTCCAATTAAAAAAAACTGACGAGCATTATAAAAAAATTATTGGAGCTTTTGCGGCGGTTATAACCACAACTAAATTCAACATGGCAGTTGTACGTATAGTTTGTATATTTACGGCGGTTATTCTTGTGGTTTGTAATAAATGCCGGTAATTTCCTAACTACGAAGCATTTAGTGGCCGTTTTTTTGGAACTACCGGAACAATCATTTAGCGATGGCTTTAACCACCAAGAAATATAAAAAAAATCACCGGGAAATGCTTTGTTTCTTGTAGTACATATTTATACATGTGTTTAAGACATTAGGAATATGTTGTTGTATTGTGTAATTGTCAAATCGATTCCCTTTTGGGGAGTATATGGATTACGTATGCATATGTATATGTGTCATGTAAGAACCGACCTTACATAATCCGGTAATTCATAAAAATTAGGGTAATTTGATAATAAAAAGTAGAGTAAATTTTTCACGATTTAAATAATTATTGGAATAAGGACATCACGATTAAAAGTTCGATAAGTAACCCCGGATCATTTTAAAGACCTATCCCATATACGAAGATATGAGAAGGTGTCTAATTTAAATCAAGAGTACTCCTTGGACAACCAATCATATTATCATCAACAAGGAATAGCGGAAACATAAGTTATTTCAAGAGTTATGGAAGGGTATGTAAAGAGACTCAAGAATACCCTCATTGATTGCCAAATACGGTAAATATGCTTACATGTAGTTGTACAATCATGTCATGGCTCAACGGTACTCAACATGCATCAAAACTTATGAATTTTCGGGAAAACAGGGCCATGAATTGATTCAAGCACCTTGGAAATCGATTCACGTGAGTTAGAAGCCATGAACAGTGAAAACAGAACCTCATGAATCGATTCATGACTCGTATAAATCGATTCATGCTATTCCAGTAGCCTCTAAATCGATTCAAGGGAACCTGGGAATCGATTTAGGCAATTCCAGGGGCTTAGGAATTAATTCCCACATGGTGTGAATCGATTCCCACAATTCTGGAACACGCCTAGGGGTAAACAGTAGCTCATGAATCGATTCATGACAGCAGTTATGCAGAATTTGCCCTAAAAGCTACAAAATCCAACTTCCAACCACCCTATCTTTTCCATATGAAATCCAGTGGCCACCAAATTTTAACACCAACTAGAATACACCATTTATGGCATGTAGCCACTGGCCACACTCAAAAGTTCCTAAAAACAAGAGACTTATACGCATAAATGTGTTTAGCTCATTTTAAGTCATTTTTGTGCAACCCAAGGGTTAATTCTCAATGGAATTGGCCCATTCCAGTTTCTACAAGTCATAAACTATACATATAGGCTATTGGAACTATCACATGCCATCCAATTCTCACAAAGCTTTATTTGAGCCTATCAGTTCCTCAATTATGCATGAACATCAAAACATAACTTCACACATGCCTCATAAAAGATTGTAATTCATTAACAACATCATCCATTCATCATTTTGAGCAATAATCAAGTATCATAATTGTCATTATACATTGTTAACGTCATAATCAAAAATTAGCCATAAACATAAGGGTCCTATTTTCACATATGACCTTCAAAATAAACATTCACTAACCCAAATACATATTAAGCATATATCAACCTCATATGCTACAAAATCAATAGTTGCCAGCCAACGCACTTCCTATACAACTAATTTACCTTCATCATCAAAATACACACTTTCAAAAGAGATACAATCTCACCTCATGATTGTCCTGCATCACAAGGCTAAAAATAGACAACATGGGAGAGTGAGTTATACATTCCAAAGGACGAATATAAATACAATGTGATTATGTGCATATGCATTCAATGTCATGTATACTTTGCATCAACATATCATTCATCATCATGTTATCATCACCTCACCAACACACACATAACTTAATCATCTCTATGAGTCATAACAAAGTATATAAGCATACACACATTCATTCCCCTCATCAAGTTGGGCTATCACACATATCATCACCATACATAAATTTATCTCTTTGTATTCATATTTTATATGTTGTCTTTAGGTATTCTTTCACCCAATCATAACCATCATCATATCTCATCACCTTTGGCATACCTCCTTGCTATATGCAAATGCTCTTAGGCTAATGCACATGCACAACAAAGTTAATATCAATTGTGGATCCGACTGTGGGAAAATAAACATAAGTTTGTGGGTTCAAGCATGGATTCATAACCATTCCCCTACTACAGTAGTAAAATATGTACACTTATCATCAATTTGCATGCATAACACCATGTTTTACTGGTACCAAACTGCATCACCCATCTTTCAACACCTGGCCATTTTCACCATGACCGCGGTATACACCATAATCAACATAAAGGTGTTGCGGGCCAACCATGATATCCAACCATGATTCATACCATGGCAGCTGTGATCCAAAGGACCACCGGGGACACTTACTCCTCAAAGAGCCACTCCCACAGGGTCAACCACATGTAACTCCTCGTAGCTATACATGGGCAGCTTCATGACTTACACACCGAGTCACTAGGGAAACAACAATATCGCTTGTGCATAGAGCCATCCTCCCACTGGGCCAACCGGAGGAACCCCTAACATTCCATCACCAGTAGCTATGCAATATGTCATGGATGCAATGCAAATGCAAATCATATGCATTCTCACAACTATGCATCCTAGTCATGCCACTCATAAATCATCACCATCACCAATATCACCATACAATTCTTAGTGGATTTTATTATCATTGGTTTTGCCATTGTTTCAAGTTTTAGTGTGGTATTTTCAACAATTTTTCATTATCATAATTCAATACTTTCATCATTCTCAATGTCATTAAAATCATCAACTACATTCATCAATCTTTCATCAACATTCAAGGTATGCTAATCAACCATATTCATTCTTATTCATCATCAATAATAATCATTCAACATTCATGTGAATATAACACAACCACATCACATCAAGGCATAACACTTTCCAATCAAATAGCATCACCATATAGCATACCATAAATATTCCAAATACACAATACATATTGCCAAGCACAATTATCATTATCATGTTCAACATCTCAATTTGTCATCACAACACAAGCAAGGCAAACATGTATATTGTCACATATGACAATCAACCATTACTCAATTCATGCATTTAGAATATAAAACTCCTCTCCTACCTCAAGAGAATAATTCTGAGTGATACAATGTTCCCGCCTCATCGTTCGGAAAAGGTCCTATATTTCATAAGGCACCGTATAAACATCTTCCACTCAAAATCACCAAGACTTGCATATTCTAATCTAATACTTAGTGTATATAACATTATTACTATTAAACCATTTTCCATTTCATTTCATTAATTTCACCACGACCACCATGGGTTAGGTATTCAAGTTTTATTATTATGCATTTATGACTTCACCCATCAAAGGGTTCATACACCAATGGCCACCAATCACCATTAATATCCATCCATCCTCATCAATGTTATCCACCATCATTAAACCCATCAATGTTATCCAACATCATCAAACCCAATCAACATTTATCATTTTTCCTAATTTTCTAAAGCTAGGGTTTCACCATAAACCTAATAACTGTTAGTGAATCCCATCAGGTGTAACATCCCAAAATTTTAAAATGAGAGAATTAATTACCAGAATAAATATTAGAAATTGGTATATGGAATATTTAACATCCCAAACTATAAAGAATAATTAAATTAAGATTTTGGGAATTTTTGGTAATTTTTGGAGACCGGTTGAGCTGAAATTAAGCCCGGTTGAGATATGGGTGTCGGACCAAGTATCTCGGAATGAGATGATATTGGTCAGGGCTATAGAGAATATTATTGAGAATCCGAATATGTATTCGGTATAATTTTCGGATGATGTTTTGAACCCGAACGGAGAACCTGTTGGTTATAAAACGATGAAGTTTTAATGAGCTGGATTAAAAATAAATTGGAAATTCCATTTTTCCCTTGCTTATTCACGTGAGTTTGCTGATGGTGTTAGGCATTTCCACTTCTTCTTCTTCTTCTTCTTCTTCTCTTCATCATCTTCTTCATTTTCCTCTCTTTTTCCTCCAAACCCTAGCAATTTAACTTCATCTTCCACATCTCCTCCTCATTTTCGTTTGAAGAGAGCTTGAAGGGGGCTTGTGGAGCTGCTATCTTCCTCCTTCTCTTCCTTATTTTCGCAGCTTTCTCTCCCTCTAGTGAACCAATTTTTGTTTTGGGTTTTGAGGTAAGTATACCCATATTTTTGCTAAGATTTTGGTTAAGAGTATGTGGTATTATGTGTTTTGGGAGCTATGCATGTGAGTGGATGTTCTTGAGGAGAGTAATTAATGCAAGGGTTTGATGTGGATTCTATGAAAGTAAGGTTTCTTTGTGAAGTAATGAAGTGGATGTATTTATTGTTGGAAGGAGAAGAATATTTATGAAGGTTGTTGGAAATTTTATGAAACCCTAACTTCATGAATTTGGGGGAAATGCATAATGGAGGTTGATGAACCTTAATTATTGATGATAAATGTGAGATATGATGTTTAAGGGTCATTGGTGATGATATTTGGTTGGTGGAAGTTAATAATGGAGAAACCCATGAAAGGGTTTGGTGGTTGAATGCATAATAATAAGGGGTAGCACCTAACCCATGGTGGTTATGGTGGATAAAAGGAAATAAAAGAGTTTTGAGAGTTATAATAATAAAAACAGCAAGTATTTATTGATATATAAGTATTTTAGTATTAATGAGTAAGTAGAAAATTGATTGTGTAATGTATTGTGAAGTAGGAAGTGACCCCATTGACGAAGCGGGACCATCGAACCGCGTTGATCACTACTTCACCTAAGGTAGGAGGGGTTAACTTTTCTAAATGCATGATTTCATCCATTGGTGATGTGAAAATATGTATATATATGATTATTTTGATGATTGTTGAATGGATAATGTGAAAATGTTATGATTTGAATGCATTTAGAATGATGATTGTGATGTGGCATGGTATTTGGGACAATATTGTGATGTGAATACGCCGAATTATATGTATGATTTATTGAATGTGTATGCCACTAACTATTGGTATGGAGGAATTCAAAAGAGAATTGGGATTGGATGAGAATGATGAGAATATTGAAATCCACTAAGTGGTGGTGGTGAATGATTAAATGTGGAGCGGCATCTAGGATGCGCAGTGTGAGGATGCATTGAAATTGCATTTGCATTGCATCCATGGCATATCATAGCTGTCGATGTGGAATATTAGGGGGTTCCACTAGGCAGGCCCAGTGGGAGGGCGGCTCAGTGCACGAGCGTATTATGATTTTCCCCTGTGACTCGGTGTATGAGTCACGAAGCTGTCCATAGTTTGGTGACGAGGCACCCTATGTGGCAGGCCCAGTGGGCGGGCGGCTCAATGGTGAGCGAGTTTACCTCGGTGTCCGACGGGACACGGCTCTCTCGATGTGTGTTCGGGAGGGGCCCGTAGCACTTGTGGTATTTGAGGCCACGATGTTGATCCGCAAGTCACAGTGTGACTAGTGCTACAGATGGGCGAGAGCGGTTTGGTACCAGTAAAATTATGAAGATATAAGCATGCTTGAATTGAGATATATGTGTACACAATTTTTCTACTGCAGTAGGGGCATAGTAGCACACCTATGCTTGTCCCACAATTGATTTAATGATATATTTTCCCACAGTTAGATCCGCATTGTTTTGATGAGAAATTCTTATGCATATGCATTAGCTTTAAGAGCATTTGCATATAGCTGGAGATATGTCTAGTTGAAAGCCCATGGTGGCAACGGATAAATGAGAATTGATAAGGGAAAGAGTGGAATACTAACCCTATGTGTGTGTATGGCAATCCAAATGGTTGATATTGTGAATGTATACTTGTGATTATGAGATGTATTGTGTATAATGTATGATGTGGTGTAATGAATGATGTTTGTGCAAGTATACATGTATTTCGTCATAATGTATGACTTTAATTCATTTGGATTATGTTACTCACTTCCCCGTTGCCATTTTTAAAGTTGATGTAGGTATGGCTTAAATCCTACAGCTTTTGGAGGTCGAGTATGAAGGAGGTAAAATATGGATAGGAATGTGTGAGCCTTGGCCGGCGTGTTTTTGTTTTGTATGGTACATGGTGCATATATGCCCAATTTTGTAATCTTGATATGGTAAATGATGACTTTGGGGTCATATAGGAAAATGAGATCTTGTGTGTATGGCTCATTTTCATTAATGCCCTTTTGTAAGGTATAATACCATTGTGATGTTTGATGATGTGGACTTTGATGAATGGATGTTGAGAATCATGAATTATAGCCTTTAGGATGTGTGTTGGAGACGTTGTATAGTTGTTTTAATGCATGAGCAAGGAACCAATAGAGTCAAAATGAGTTTTATGAGTTTTGGATAGTGTGTGGTAGTTCCAATAGCCTATATATGTAGTTTATGACTTGTAGGAATTGGAATGGGCCAATTCCATTGAGAATAGGCCCTTGAGTTGCATAAAAGTGCCTCTAAATGGGTAAAATGCAATTGTGCGCATAAGTCTCTCAATTTTGAGAATTTTTGAGTGAGGCAGGTGGCCACGTGTCATAAATGATGTATATTTATTGCGGTTAAAATTTTGTAGCATTTGGAGTTCATATGAGAAAGTTAGGAGGATAAAAAGTTGGAATTTTGGTGTTGTTCTGCATAAAAACAGCAGCAGGGCTGTCTTGAATCGATTCAAGACTCTTTGAATCGATTCAAGAGGTGCTGTTTTCACTATTTTGGGCTCCAGGGGCGTTTGAATCGATTATGTAATATCCGAGGATGGTATTTCGGTGGATCCTTCTAAGGTTGAAGCTGTTATGGCATGGTCTAGACCTACGACAGTTACTGAAATCCGAAGTTTCCTTGGACTTGCGGGTTATTATCGAAGGTTCATTGAAGGTTTCTCTCGTCTTGCGAGACCTTTGACAAATTTAACAAGGAAGAACCAACCTTTTGTATGGACGGTTGAATGTGAGAAGTGCTTTCAGGAATTAAAGATGAGGCTGACTTCTGCTCCTATCTTGGCGTTGCCTGATTTACAAGAAGAGTTTGTGGTGTATTGTGATGCTTCTAAGCATGGACTTGGATGTGTGCTAATGCGGAAGGAACGTGTAATAGCTTATGCTTCATGCCAGTTGCGACCTCATGAGGTTAATTACCCAACTCATGATTTGGAGTTGGCTGCGGTTGTGTTTGCTTTGAAGATTTGGCGTCATTACTTGTATGGATCAAGATTCGTGGTTTTTAGTGATCACAAAAGTTTGAAATATCTGTTTGACCAAAAGGAAATGAATATGCGTCAGAGGAGATGGATGGAATTTTTGAAGGATTACGACTTTAAATTGATGTACCACCCGGGAAAAGCCAATGTTGTTGCCGATGCTCTTAGTCGGAAATCCTTGCATGTATCAGCTATGATGGTCAAAGAGTTTGAGTTAATGGAAAAATTTCGGAATTTGAATGTTGGAACCGAGGTTCAATCCTCCAAGAGACTATGTTTTGCTACCTTAAAGATATGCAATGAGTTTTTGGAGCTTGTGAAAGAGAAACAAAAAGATGATGATTACTTACAAGAGATGCGGAGATCTCAAGATAATGGGAAAAATTTATTTCTTATGGAAGGCGTTGATGGTATATGGCGAGTAAAAGGTCATGTGTATGTACCTTCATTCGGTGATTGGAGGCGTACGGTGCTGGAGGAAGCACATAAAAGCATTTTTAGCATCCATCTTGGTGCAACCAAGATGTATCATGATATAAAGAAGAACTTTTGGTGGCCCGGAATGAAACGTGATGTTGCTAACTTTGTAGCTTCTTGCCTTACTTGTCAGAAGGCGAAGGTGGAACACCAAAGACCTTCAGGTACTTTGAGGCCACTTGATATCCCTGTTTGGAAGTGGGACGCGATTGCCATGGATTTTGTGTCTGGATTACCAAGAACGAGGTCTAGATGTGACGGAATATGGGTAATTGTGGATCGTTTGACAAAGAGTGCACATTTTCTACCAATCAGTATGGAGAGCTCCTTGCAAGATTTAGCACAGTTGTACATTCAGGAGATTGTGAGATTACATGGTGTACCGTCAAGCATTGTTTCTGATCGTGACCCCCGATTTACTTCCCGATTCTGGGGAAGCTTACATGAGGCGATGGGTTCAAAGCTGAAGCTAAGTTCGGTGTATTATCCTCAGACCGATGGGCAGTCTGAGAGGACTATTCAGAGTCTTGAGGACTTACTACGCGCTTGTGTTCTGGAGCATGGCGGTTCATAGGAGAAATATTTGCCTCTGATCGAATTCACCTACAACAATAGTTTTCATTCTAGTATTGGTATGGCACCATACGAGGCCTTATATGGAAGGAGGTGTCGAACCCCTTTATGTTGGCTTGAAGTTGGTGAGAATCTAGCCTTAGGGCCTGAGATTGTTGAGGAAACTACCGAGCAGATCAAGATGATCCAGGAAAAGATGAAAATTGCTCAAGACCGGCAAAAGAGCTATTATGATAAAAGAAGAAAACCACTTGAGTTTCAAGTCGGCGATCATGTGTTATTGCGAGTTTCGCGTGATAAGGGTATAGGAAGATCCTTGAAGAGCAGGAAACTGAGCCCTAAATTCATTGGACCCTATGAGATCTTAGAGCGGATTGGAGATGTCGCATATCGGATTGCACTTCCTCCACAGCTTGCGAACTTACATAATGTATTTCACGTGTCACAGTTAAGAAAGTATATACATGATCCTCAGCACGTGATCTCCTCTTCACTCAGGGATATACCCTTGTGGCACCCCGCAAGGTGATTCATTCAATAATAATGCATATCAATGCCATGCTATGCCATGAATGCAACAATGCAATAATGCATGTGCCCAACAACCTCGCAAGGATATCTCACCCTCTCAATTAGGGATAAATCATATATTTAATCTTATTATCATTGGCACATAAGAAATCATAAGGCCCCTCAAGGCACAACATTCATAACCACAACAAACCACGCATGGTAATTAAATTCATAATATATCAATAGTGGTGAGGCACACATGTATTCATAACATAGTATAGGCATATACGTACCTCTCCAAGGCCTTAAGCCATTCCTCAATCACCGCTAAGACACACCACACATGGACCCCTAATGAAATCGCTTGTTGTTATATAATAAAAGGGGTTTGGGGCAACAATGATCCCATGATAAGTTTCAGCACTAAGGCATGAGGAAATCTTACTTTTAGACTTAAAAAATAGTGGGACATGTCACAAATATCACCTATTAGTCCCAATTTGGCCACCATAAAAAGTTGGGTTCAAAACCCTCTTAAATTTGAATTTTTCAACGTAATAGGTTCGGTATTTTTTGCCTAATGAGGGCTAGAAAACTCCAATTAATGTGAGACCAAGTCTCACATCTCCGTAACACAATTATCTACAACTTTCATGAAGAAGTCGGAGGCTAAAAATGTCATTAAGGTGCCCAAATGGGCCAAAAACAGCAAAGCAAATAGACTAGTTGGAAAAACAGCATAACAGTGGCCATAACAGGGCTCTGAATCGATTCAGGTTCGTATGAATCGATTCAAGTGTCCCAAAATCTCAAAATTTGACAAACAGAGGGCCTTGAATCGATTCAAACTCGTATATCACCTTGCGGGGTGCCACCAGGGGTGTATTCCTGAGTGATGATGGTATTGTGATAATTATTATGAATAAACCACCTTGCGGGGTTCCACGAAGGGTGTATCCCTAAGTGATGATGGTACTATGTTATTTATTGTGAAATGAAACACCTTGCGGGGTGCCACGAAGGGTGTAACCCTGAGTGATGATGATATGATATTGTGCCGGTGGTTGCGATCACCTGGATTGTGAAATGTGAAAGGCCCTGCGGGGACCATTATATGATGATGAACCAGTGGTTGCGATCACTTGGTATTTGATATGATAAAGGGCTTACGAGCACCTATGATGCCCATGGTTGCGATCATGAGGCGGGAGTACCCCTTGCGAGGCGGGAAACCTATGTGAAATGTTGAACGTGGTTGTGATCACGAGAAAGCTCCTTGCAAGGCTGTTTTAGGAAGTACCCCTTGCGAGGCGGGATATAACAACGGGATATATTCACAGGTTAAAGTAGATCAGTGATAAAAACATGCGCGGTGGCATTTTTGAAATTATAAGGTGAACGATATAATCAGGGAAAACTATATATCCATGGTTAACATCATAACCGTGTTCGTACCCATCAATATATATTCACGGTTGAGGAGTCAACCGTGGATATATAGTACCTGAAATATATATCCACGGTTGTCTACACAACTATGAGTATATATTCATGGGTATGATCAGGGTTATGATGTTAACCGTGGATATATATTGATGTCTATAATCACGGTTGTGTTTCCAACTGTGGATATATAGTTCAGGTTTTAGGGTTTAATCATTAGGTACTGTATGTCCATGGTTGTTTGTATAACTGTGATTATAGATTTAATATATATCCACGGTTTTGGTCTTAACCATGGTGATAGAGTTAACATTTATCCACGGTTGTTTGTTAAACCATGAATATATGTGTAATATATTCACGGTTTCAAGGGGAACCATGAATATACATCTTTTCTAAAACTTCAAAAGTCGCGCCTCTAGGTTTTTTTCTCCTTCTCCTTCTTTCGTGCTAGTCTTCCACTGTTTGTCCTCGACCTCTCTGTGCTTGCTTTCATTTTCTTATTGGTTTTCTTCCCCATTTTTCATCTTCTTGTCATCGTCCCATTTAGGTAAATGTTATCTGCCTATATCTTTTTCCCTATATGCTACATTGTGCCATTGTCATGACGTTGTCTTTTTCTGTTTGGCTATGTAGAGCACATACGTTGGTGGTGCTTCGTGCCCTTCTCTGTTCACCATCGAAATACAACCATCTTCGTTGTTTATTCATTCAGGTCTTCATTCAGGTAGGTCTCTTTGTTCCCTGAACCCCCAATATTGTCGTATACTGCGTGCTTTCATTGTATGTATAACTCTCCTAAACGTTAGTTCAAGAAAGAGACTACCATAAGTCTTACTTGGCTTATATTCCTAGCCAACGTGGGATATCATAAGATTCTTAACACAATCCTCACACTTCTTATGTATAAATTCTGTATGATTATTTTGTATGATTCCACTGCTACAATTAATTAAAAAGGAAAATCAATAGAATTTTTAAGAAGAAAAACATCTGCACATAATGTGAATATAACAAATTAGAGTATTAAACTATTCTTGATAAGTAAAAATATAACTGGTAAATATCATTGTATTCTACATGCTGTTGTTCATTACCTTCAACGGATAATAAAGTGTTGGCAGATGCAGAACTAGCTGAAGGTAGGTCAATTTTATTGGAATAAGAATATGATGTTATAATTATCACGCCACAAAAGTGACCACTTATAGATCTAAGAGATGGAATTCAATCTGGTGTGTAACATCCCGATTTAATAATTAATTGCCAAATGAAAAATAAATCACTAAAATAATAATTGTAAAGTGGGGAAATTATTTATTAATTATAATCAACTTAATTAATTTAACTAAGGAAATAAAGGCTGATTAGTTGTAGCTATGTGCGTGTGACGCGTGTGGGAGCTGCTGCTCTGCACGATTTCCCACCCTACTCTTCCCTTCTCCGTGCATGCATATATGTGCTACTGGGCCACTTTATTATTCTTTTTCCCTTCAGACTTCTCTCCCTTCCGTTCTCTCTTCTTTTCTTCTTCTTTTTCACTCTTCAATCTTCTTCTTTCTCCTCTGTTCTCTATTTCCGCGAGCTCGTGACAGTGGTGCCTGAGGATCGGAGTCCTTCTTCCTTCCTCGACGAGCCAGAGAAGGTGAGAATATGCATTTCCCTCTACATGCAACCCGTTTCCTTCCTCGTTGTTCCTTCGTCTTCTTCCTCGTCATCTTCTCCTCCACCCAACTCAGTGACGTTGAGATGCCCTGAATCAGGAACCCTCCCTTGCTGGCAAAATCAGATTGTTCGTGGGTGTGGAAATAGCTTTGAGTTCTCCATACGGAGTGCTAAACCCAACGTCTGAGCCCAGTGGTTATGTGGGTTGGGGGGGAGCGGTTGAAGGACGACTGGTCAGCATTGTTAGCTCGAGGATGCTTCTGGTTCTTCCAAGCTGTGAGTTGAGTGAGTCGGTGTTCCTCTAGAACAGAGTATCATGGTGACCGACTGGAAGCTTCATTCCAGGTAGGGGGGTATCTTCTATCTTAAACGCATGGATTATAAACGGGTTCCGGGTGCTAATAGCTTACTGATTCTGTATTTGATTCTGTGAATTATTTGCATGTAGAGTCTATGATACCGGATGCATGATGCTTATGAACCAAGAGTTGCATGTTTAGTTCCGTCCATAGATTGCATGTTAGTAGTTCTGAGGAGTGTTGAGTGGTTGCGTGAAAAGAATATGCTAAGGTACTGTTGATGATTGCCGTGTGACTTATATGCCATGCATGTTATTCTGAGTTAAAGTGTTGACTGCATGAGAGAAGGTGTTGACTTGATGAATTGATGTTATGTAATACCGATTGCATGAGATGCATGTGCTGTTTGAGTTCTGGTGATGTGCTATGCCGATTGCATGAGATGCATGTGTTGTTGAGTTTTGCTGATGCCTAGCACCGATTGCATGAGATGCATGTGCTGTTTGAGTTCTGATGATGTATGATGCAGATTGCATGAGATGCATGTATTGCTGTGTATATGAACTCTGTGTTGTGTGATGAATCCGCGTGTGGCGCATGGGATGCGTTTGTGCTGGGAGCACGTAGTGTGGGACACTACCATCGGTTATTAAAGCGTGGGAGGCTGTGAAATCCTTGAGTGGGACTCAAGGTAGCCCTTGAGTGGGACTTGGGCTGCCTGTGAACACCTCCGTTGGCGCTGAGAGCGTTGGTGTCACCTTGTGGGCAAACGGTTGGGTACCCGTAAAACGGCCAAGCAGCTGGGAACTGAATTGATAGCTGAGAGCTATGTATAAAAAGGCTGGGAGCCTACGTTGCAACGTGAAAAACCGATTACACATAAATGCGGAACCGAGTGCAATAATCTGTGCATATGTACTGCTGATGTTGATTGGAATTTAATTATGCATACGATGATGTTAATGAGATGATGAATGTATATAACCGAGTGAATTATTCTGTGTGCATATGCTGTGGATGCTGACTAAAATCTGTTCTATGAATATATATATATCAATGTTATTGAAATGTTATGTGCGTATAGCCGAGTGAGAACTGTTGGATTCTGATCGGAAATTGTTGAATATGTGCGTTCTGATTCATTGGCACTATAAGGTTATTAGTTGTTGTTATGTTAATATTATTGAAATGATATGTGTATATGGCCGAGTGACAACTGGTGGATTTCAATCGGTAAAGACCTTATGTGTGTCCTGGTTGATTAGTGTTGTTCTGACTTTAATTATTACCATGTATAATTATGTATGTATATATATTGTTGCATAACTGTGGGTCAACCCGAGTCAGTATCTATCATTTAATATTTAAGATGCTCACCCCTACACCATTTTTCAGTGTATGCAGTATAGACTCAGAAATGATGATAGGGCCTCAAGTCTGAGTGTGGTGCACTCCGACTGTTGAGTGCTTGTGTTGCATTTATTACGCTTAATTAGTGTAGCCTTGGCCGGCTCTCATGTAAAATGATAATTAAACAAATTTATTTATAAAGATTGACTTTGAGAAGTATAGTCATGGTGTCACTTGTATGGATCTGTAAATATTGGTAAATGTACAATGTTAAGTTAATGAGTATTCCGAGTATATGGTTACATATATGTGGGTCGGTAGATTGGATTGTGGGCAGGTTTATATCTTTGGGAACGTATATTTATGCATAAGTGCTTTATGTTGATTTGATACTTCTTACCGACTAGGAGAACGGATGTCGAGTGAATAACTCTAAGTTGTTGAACCTGAGAGGAATATAGGAGATTTAGATCCGGTTCCAAGTGAGGATTACTGGGTGGCTTTTCCGAGTGAATACGCTTGAGTGATTCTGAGTGAAGGATATAAGTAAACCCCGAGTGAGGAAGAGTTTGTATTCCCGAGTGGAAACCTTGAGTGATCCTCTTCAGAGAGCAGAGTTAGTGTAGTGGTTTAGAGTGGAATGGATTCTAAGTGTACGATAATCTGAGTGAATGATGTAAAATCTGAGTGAGTGAGGATCTGTATTCCGGGTGGTTAAGATTAGACTAGGTCCGAGTGGGGATTGACTTAATGATTTTCCCTGAGCGAACAAGATGTCCTATGCCGAGTGGACTAGCTATCATTTTCCAAGTGAATGGGTCGTATGATATCTCTGGATCCCGAGTGTTTGAATAGCCGAGTGTTGTTACTCGCTGCAGCGAATAAAGTATTCACCCAGCGAGTTTGATCTGATAGGAGGCTGTTGCCTTTGGCTTCGCTCAAGCGCAGGGTCCTTCGCTCGGAAAGTGGGCAGCCTCGCCCAAGCGTTCTGATTCTCGCTTGGGCGAGTGTACGTTATGTTGGCTTTCGCTTGAACGCTTCTGTGACTTCCGCTGTATGCCTGTTCTGATCGGTTTTGTTCTTCTCCCACCTTCCATGCCTGTATTTCTTTGTACCCGGTTATTCTTGGTTTTATTTGGAAAAATTTTTTGTGTTTTTTTTTGGGTTTATTTATTCATTAATTTAAGGGTGTTACATGGTGGATGGGTAATGGTTTATTGTGCATCAGGATTGACTTACAGAAATGAACCTGTAGTCCTCGTACATGATAAAAAATGCTTTAAAAAATCAGGATAGTGTGCAATAATCATGAGCCTTTGAGCAACAGCCTTTGAAAAATGTCATAAATCAACACCATATCCATAATCCATAAAATAAAAGTTCAAACTTCAAAAGTCTCATAATCCATAATCCATCATCTAACACCATAGTTCTACTTGAAAATAACACAAATTAAAAATATCATACTAATTAGTAAATAAAAGTCCAAACTTTAAAAGTCTTATAATCCAACAACATAATCCATAATGCATAATCTATAATCCATAATTCATAATCCATAATCCTACACCATAGTTGACTTCAAAATAACACAAATTAAAAACATCGTACTAATTTAGGAGAAAAGTTAAGTAAATTATTACATATTTTTAAGTATATTTTTAATCAAAAATTAACATTTCACTGTACAGTATATAATGTTATTTTTGTTACTGTCTGTTGCTCATATAATGTTATTTTTGTTGCTGTTGTATGTGTGTGGTTTTCATTGTTGTGAACTCGTAGGCTCATACTAGTTAACTAGTATGAAAGTTGCTTAGTGAACCGTAGTTTCCCGTTTGAGATTCGACACAAATGGTCATTAAATTAATTAATTTCATCGTTTGTGTTGAATCTTGAATTGTCTGTTTGGATAGTTTAGGATGAACAATTATTTTTTATACGTCATTATTAGTATGTACAAGTTAGGAGTTATTTTAAAATTTGATAAACTTTCAGTAACTTGCATTTTGTGTTGTTCTCTGGGTGCATATTTGGTTGTGGTTGAATTTGATTTGACCACTCTCATTTTGTGTACTTAGAGACCAATGCGAAATGCTGCCAAAATTTCATCAAATTTTAAAATAACTCCTAACCTGTATATATGAATGACGTATAAAAAAAATTGTCATCCTGAATGGGTATAGGACCACCACCTTTGAAGAAAAAGTAAGGTTGATATAGCACCTTGTAAACAGTTGGCATGGATCGGAGTTGGATAACTGCATCACGCCTAAGTCTAGAGTACGAGGGGGGAGTTGAATCATTTATAGAATTCGTAGCGAGGAATGCAGTGGAGGTGAATGGAAAGTATTTTTACCCTTGTGTTAAATTCTTGAACCTACGTCGGGTAAACTTGGAAGAGGTGCGAGAACATCTACTGTGTGACGGTTTTCTACGTAGTTATACGCGTTGGATATGGCATGGTGAAGATGTGGTGGTGCCAAGTAACAGCTTTCAAACTGAAAATCGAAGCTCGATGCATGACACTGATGTCGACATGGATGACCGACTTGAGGATATGATCCGTGATGTGGGGGTAGAAGGTTTTAAGAAAGCTCATGTATATACGACTTTGTGCGAGGACTCTGAGCAGCTGTTGTATCCAAACTGCGTCAATTTCATGAGGTTATCAGCAGTTTTGCGATTGTTTAATCTGAAGGGCATAAACGGGTGGACGGATAAAAGTTTCACTGACTTCTGAGGTTGTTGAAAGAAATGCTCCCAGCTGGAAACACCTTGCCGAACCGTAACTATGAGGCCAAAAAGGTGTTGTGTCCTATGGGTTTAGAGTATGAGAAAATACATGCATGCCCAAATGATTGTGTATTATTCCAGGGTGAGTTAGAAATGCTGCATCGATGTCCTAGGTGTGGGGTGTCACGGTATAAGAAGAAAGAGGCAGATTCTGATGAGGTATGCACTAAAAGGTCTCCTGCAAAGGTGTTGTGGTATCTGCCTATAGTTCTAAGACTAAAGCGTCTGTTTGCCAATGTAGATGATGCAAAACTTATGAGATGGCATGCTGATGAAAGGGTTGTTGATGGACTACTTAGGCATCCGGCCGATGGATCGCAATGGAAGAAAATGGATATGATTTTTCCAGAATTTGCCCATGAACCAAGAAATGTTAGGCTTGCACTAGCCACAGACGACATGAACCCGTTTGGGAACCTGAGCACAAACCATAGTTCGTGGCCTATTTTGTTGTTTGTTTACAACTTGCCGCCATGGTTATGCATGAAGCGGAAATATGTCATGTTATCGATGATGATTTTTGGTCCACGACAACCGGACAACGACATTGATGTATATTTAACTCCATTGGTTGAAGACCTCAAAAGGTTGTGGGAAGACGGGGTTGATGTGTTTGACAAGTTTACCGGGCAGTCATTCAAATTACGTGCCATGCTCTTTTGCACGATCAATGACTTTCCAGCGTATGGTAACTTATCCGGGTACAGCGTGAAGGGTCATAAAGCTTGTCCAGTATGTGAGGAGGGGACTAGTTCTGTGCGGTTGTACCATGGTAGTAAAAGTGTTATCTTCGACATCGAAGGTTTCTTAAAGTGAATCATCCATTTCAGAGGTTGAAGAAGTCGTTTAACGGTGCCCAAGACTTTGAAATGGCTCCTCCACCACTATCTGGTTGCCAGACATATAAAAAGGTGAAAGACGTCAATGTGTAGTTTGGTAAGTGTGAAAAATAATACCCGACACAAAACAACTGGAAGAAAAAGTTAGTGTTTTTTGACCTGCCATATTGGAGGGAGCTTGATGTAAGACACTGCATTGATGTAATATATGTGGAGAAAAATGTTTGCGACAGTTTGGTTGGTATACTCTTAAACATACCCGGGAAGACTAAGGATGGCCTAAACTCACGTATGGACTTGGAGTTGATGGGTATACATCAGGATTTACATCCACAATCAAAGGGCAAAAGAACATATTTGCCCCCAGCATGTCATACTTTGTCCAGAAAAGAAAAGCAAAGTCTGTGTGAATCGTTACAAAGTGTGAAAGTTCCATCTGGTTATGGCTCCAACATCAACTCTTGTGTTTCCATGAAAGATTTGAAGTTAGTTGGGTTGAAGTCTTACGATTGTCACATGTTGATGCAACAGTTTCTGCCTATTGCCATTCGTGACATTCTTCCTAAAAGTGTGAGAAATGTCATAACAAGGTTGTGTATGTTTTTTAATGCCATAGGTTGCAAGGTAATTGTGCCCGGTGAATTGGATGTGTTGGAAGAGGAAGCATCACTTATATTATGTCAACTTGAAATGTATTTCCCGCCCTCTTTTTATGACATAATGGTCTACCTAATCATCCAATTGGTGAGAGAGGTCCGTTTGTGTGGTCCAGTGTTCTTACGGTGGATGTATCCTGTTGAGCGATATATGAAGATATTGAAAGGGTATATGAAGAACCAACGTAGTCCAGAAGCTTCAATTGTGGAAAGATATATTGCAGAGGAAGCAATTGAATTTTGCACCGAATACATGTCACATGCTGCAAGCATTGGTATTCCAATGACTCATCATGAAGGGAGATTGGATGGGAAAGGAATGATTGGAAAAAAATCAAGAGCATGCCACGTGATGATGTCCTTCAGGCACACTTGTATATTTTAAACAACACGGACGACGTGCAACCATATCTAGCCACTCACAAGGAGCTAGTCAAGAAAACCAACCCTAAAATGACTAAAAAGTGGTTGTTGAATGAACACAACAAGAGTTTCATGCAGTGGTTCCAAAAGACCATTCTGAAAGATGCATTTGCTTCCTCGACATTACATCGACTGGCACAGGGCCTGAACTTTGATGTCCTCACCTTTTGTGGGTATGACATAAACAACTATTCATTTTATACAAGGACACAGGATGAAAAGAGTACAAATCAAAACAGTGGAATGATGGTTGTGGCTTAGTCAATGCATTTCTCAAGGAGGATGCTGCTGTGCCAGTGGCAACTCCAGAGGTGAAGACCGTCGGTCAAGCGGTGGGCCACTTTCTGATGTGGCCCAACAGACTTCTGCAGGTTGCCCCTGGATAGGTAAAAACCTTAAACACTAACTAATTTTGTTATATTGTCAATTATGGTACAAACTGTGATGGTTGTCAATTGTTCAACAGGAATAGGCATTGAAGAGGCCAGACTCAGCCGACGATCCCATCCGGATGCTATGGCGCATCGGGTATGAGCAAGGAGATGAGACTGTTTAGGTCCCATGGGAGCCACTGGTGTTTGGCCGTCCAAGTGCAGTACCACTTTACATTACATATTCTGACATGTGTGAGATTATTTCGGGGACGTCGATGCTGAACATCTCCATCATTCAGCTGTGGGAGCTGTAAGTATATCATTTTTTGTCTAATTTTTTCATTATACAAGTTATTTGTCGCTAACCATGTCTCAACTTGTTTAGGTTTCTGACAAAACTTTGTATGGACTTGGGTTTCCAAGGAACTTATGGTTTCTTAGAGCCCTCTCTCATACAGAAGCAAGCAAACGCCACGCAGGACACCCAGGCATACATCCAGAATTGGATGTTTGAGTCTGGGAAGACTGTATACATGGGCCCCTATCATAAAGGGTAATATTCTATTCCATAATTATTGTCATTAATTTTTGCATTTTGAAGTCTCACTTATCACTGGTAACTGCAGCACTCACTGGACGCTTGTGGTGATCTGTCCCCGGGCTTATCTTGCTCTATACTTTGATACTATGCATCAGACAGTTCCACAAGACCTGAAAACTATAGTAGACGGGTAAGTTAATCCCTAAACAATAAGTACAAATTCGATTACATCATTTTTGGACCTATACGATTCTAACTTATCTTGTGTTTTATTTGATGTAGGGCGGTGGTTAGATACAATCGACTGGTTGGAGTTAAGTCCAGCGGAAGAACAGTTGTGTGGGTGCACCCAAAGGTAAGTCTATCGTATTCATTCAAATCTTCAATATATATTTTTTAAGTTGCGAATTCACTTATTCTATATTTTATGTCCATTGTAGTCTTACAGGCAGGAGGGTTCCTTCGAGTGTGGCTATTTCATCATGCACAGCTAACCATTGTCCAACAACATTTACTAAAGGGATGGACAGATGTAAGTCTCATCATTTGGACTAGTTTTCTAACAATTTCATCAATTTCATGTAATAAATATAGTTTTTGTTCTAATTGTTTTGTGCATTGTTTGCAGTACTTCCAGGACCGGTCATACTTCTCTAAGACACTTGTAGATAATGTTAGAAAGCAATGGGCCTCATACTTCATTGAAGTCAGCAAAAGAACTTAGCTAGATATAGGATCTTTATTCTCTTAAATATGTATCTAGTGTAGGATTTAGGGTTTACATTTTATTAGGTTACATTCATCTGAATTGTATATAGTTTCATTTTTTAGGTTGTTATGAATTCATATCAAATTAATTGTTATATATATACCATTCTTTTTATATATTGTTTGTTGCTGGATATGTTGGGGTACTGTATATTGTGTTGGTTGTCTGAATGCAGGTTTGGGAAACAATAAAACAGAAACCATATCAAAAAAAAACCTCAGTGTTTATTCATGGTTATGGTAACAACCGTGATTATAGACACTATTTATCCACGGTTACTACTACAACCGTGATTATAGACACTATTTATCCATGGTTACTACTATAACCGTCATTATACATACTCTGTAAGTGAATTTTTTTTATTACTTATATTCACGGTTATGCTAAACAACCGTGAATATAGAGGTTCTTTATCCACGGTTCCTACTATAACCGTGAATATACATGGTCTGTAAATGAATTTTTTTTTCTACTTATATTCACGGTTATGCTTAACAACGGTGAATATAGCTGTTCTTTATCCACGGTTTTTACTATAACCGTGAATATACATTGTCTGTTATATTCACGGTTATGCACGACAACCATGGTTAGATCTGATTTATTACCACGGTTGTTAACTGTGGTTAAAGACCCTCATCTACTACCACGGCTGCAACAACCACGGTTCTTTAACTGTGAATAAAGGCCATTTTAAACCGTGATTATATCCATTTTTCCACTAGTGAGGGTCAGGCAGCGGAAACACAAAGGATTCCCAAAAATAAGTATTGCAAATGCAAATGTCTCAAAGCATTATGTAATTAAAGTTTTGATCTAGGGATTACCTCTTGTAGACGCACAACGAGTTCCTTGATCGAAGTAATTGTAGCTTCACCCTTAGGAGTCCACACGAGCACTCCCACCAGAAAACCAAAGATCTGAATGCTTATTACAGAATTTTAGTGTAATCTAATTTCTGAGCAGTAGCCTATGAGCATCTCATGCTCTATATATAGGCTTAGGTCTTGACCTGTGCTTTTATTAAACATTGGGCTCCTGACTCATTCTAAATGAGTTAGGCCCAAATAGTTTTATTTTAGTCCAACTAAAATAAAACTATCCTCTGGTGGGCTTACTCTATGTGTGTGACCCTATAGGTAAAATATTCGGTTATATTAATAATAAACTATTTTATTATTAATATAAAATAAGAGCGATATCTAGCAATACATCATTATGTCCGAATATTATTTATTATCGACATGACCTATAAGTGATAATTATTTTATATATTTATTCCTTTTGTCACGATATCTAATTGGGACCAAGGCATGGTCGTCGTCATCCTTGTATGGCCCAATTCATTTTACTTGATACCAGAGTAGACTTTACAGAATAAATATCTAATATTTATTCGTCCTAGCATGCCCATGCATTTCGTTAGTCTTACTCCATCAAGTGGCCCATAGATATCACTTCTGTCACATAGGAGAGACAAATTCCATCTACATCACTCACATCCCCCTGCATAATTTGTCTATTGCCTAATCACAATCTTTATGGTCATCTTATTATAGATAACGTTTGATTGTATTAAAACAATAAACTCCTTATGTAGAAATCATAGTGACTTCAGGTCAAAGGACTATATACCATTATCACATTGAGATCTGTTTATGACACTCATGTAACGATCCATGCAATGTTCTCATGGTGGGTCTGTCCAGTACAACATTACTCTTAATGTGTACCCGTGTAAAGACTTGATATCATATATCCATGATTTGTGAGATCAAATCATCAGTACATTCACACACTAATCTTAATGTATTTACATGTCCCCATGTAAATACTTGATTAGGGACGTTTTAAGAATAATTCTCATATGACCTATTATTCCAGGATAAATAGCATTAAAATTAGTCTAAAACTAAAAATACTAATTTTATTGATAAGTTAAAATTGATACATTAATTACTCGTAATGCATACACCAACAATAACATCATAAATACACATCAATATCCATCATCTTCCAACATAAATTTCATGTACCCCATTAAAGGCTCATAAAAGCTTGCATTTAAGCCACCCTACCTTAGGGTTTCCATATTAATTGATTTTCCCAATAATCCACATACATTAAATGCTCACCCAATCATTAAAACCCAAAACCTAGGGCATAAGCTCAAAGAAAATAGAGAGAAACTTACCTCCACCAACAAACAACAATGAGTTTCAAGAGGAGGGAGATGGGTTACGAAAATTGAAGGGGAAAAGGAGAATAGGGCTTTAAGCTACACCTTCTTGCCAATGGAAAATGAAAATGGAGAAGGAAGTTGGCACACCACCACTTAGGGATTTTAGAGAAGGAAGATGTAGAGGAGAAATGAGGAAGAAGAAGAAGAAAAGAATGTCTTGCCAAGGGGAAGTGAAAACTAATGTGACATAAAAAGAGGGGAGTGGGTTTTATGTTTTAATTTTTGCCTCTCATTAAAATCTTATCGTTTTATGACTAACAGGATCTCTGTTTGGGCCCAATACTTTATCCAAAAATTATTCCGAATATAGATTCAGATTCCTAATAATATTCTCAATAGCCCTGACCAACAGTACCTCAATCAGTGATACTTGGTCCGACACCCATATTTTTACCGGGTATAATCTTAGCTCTTAAACCCTCAATAAATTATGAATAATCATCATAAATCTCAATTTAATTATTTTAACATTTTTGGGACATTGGTTTATTACCAGGTATAATCTTGCCTACTTGGGAAAGAAACAAAGGAAGGGGATTAGGGTCAAGGCAAGACAAACTTCAGTGGTTACATCTATGACCTTACTCTGACTAAAAAAAACAAAACGAAACCTGTAGCCTAGCCCTATTACAAGCCTAAAAAGTCTTTGTTGATCCATATGTGTACATGCATGTGTGATGCTTAGAAATGTTGTAAACTTATGTTGATCTATCAATTTTGCAAGTGTAAGTGCATATTTGAACCTTTATACACTGAGTGCAGAGAGAAACACTTGACTAGTGAGTTTACACCACTATCACTTCTCTCACTCAAAGAAGCATTGCATTCAGATTTATATGGATCATTAAAAGTTGTGTTATGCATGTATTGTAATTTTGGCTTGTGTAGGGATAATGAGTGACCAAGTGTATTTAATGCATAGGAAAATTTAATTATTCAGTTATTGCTTGAGGACAAGCAAATCTTAAGTTTAGGACTTATTTATTTGGTATTATTCAAGGTATTATTTTATTTATTTGAAGCTTAAATAATTAATTCAGTAACAATTTAGTAATCATTTAGCATTTTTAGTTATTTAGGTAAATAACAAAATATTTTAGTAAATGGAATTAATTTGTGCATAATTATAGTAATTAAAAGTCAATTGTATGTTGAACATTTTTGGCCATGTTGATCCCTAGCGTTACCACGCTTGTATTCACTGTTGGTACACAAGGATTCTGTGTTTGTGTTGTGTTCCAGGTGCAAAAGTGGCATAGCCACGCCCAAAGGACTGTATCCACGCTTAATTGCATCAACCAAGGACTAGGGATCACGCGTGTGGATGCCACCCTGCATACCACCATGTTGGCTTATGAAGCAATATACCAAGCAAAGCATGAGAAGTAAGATCCCAGCCACATGTGCCTACGTTAGCAAGTGTAAGGCTACGCTGGTTGGGCAAGCCAAGAGTTGTGCCATCCAAAAAAACCTAGTGTGTCCATACTACACGCACGCCATGCTAACACACTGAAGACGTCATGGACACCTGATAAATGCCAAAATATGTATATTTCTTGTCTAGTTAGGAAAATTTTGATAGAATATGAATATGTCTAAATTATAATGCATCTCATTGAGTGATGAAATTTATGTCAAGTGCACCAGTCATTATAATTGAGTATATTTATATCGTTGCCACAGGGATTGAGGCAATTACCACAACCATGGACTAATACTAGCTGAACCAAACTAGATATGCAAACATTTCATGAAAAATTCTTTAGGTTTTTGCTATTTTTATGCTTTTGTAGTATAGTTATGATGAAATCAAGAACAAATGATTCAAGAAGTGAAACTTTAAATTAAGAATAGGTCAGGAATGACTTCAGCTATCAATGTCAACAAAACTTAATGAATAAAGAGTAATTCCCTAAATGAAAGCATGGACAATTTCACAGATGACTCATCCCTAATTCCTTAGGTGATTGTTGCTAATCTCAATGCAAATAAACCCTAATCCCTTAGGTGAAAATGCACATTGAAACCTAATGCAAAATTTAGAATATGAACCCTAATTATTCATCAAAACCTTAGGCCTTAATTAATTAGATAACAAGGAGATTACCTAACTCCTTAACCATGATTCCTCTCTAGCAAGAAATTCAAGATAGATTTGAATCTTCCAATTCAGCAGAGAAACCACTCCTAGCTGTGTTCTTAATGCCTCAAGCTAGTGATTGCTTCAATCACAAGAACAAGCCTCCATTAAAGCTTCAATTATTCCTAACCTTATGGATTTAACAATCCATGGAGGGAGAAGAGATGTTTTTAGAAATGGTAGCCACAGAGAGAAGGTAGAGAATTTGAAAGAAGAAAAGTGTAGAGAGACTGAAATCTGAGAATGAATATGATTAATGATCTCTATATGTAAATTACAAAGCACTAAACATATATAGCTTCTGTTTCAACTAACTAACTAACCCTAAAATAATTATAAACTTATCTCGAAGGGCTTACAAGCAAATATGATAACTTAATACAACTAACATTTAACAGAAATTCAAATACTTCAATTTCTCCCTCACAACCACGCATAGCTATGGTGGACACTAGCGTCAGCACACTGGCTCTCTGCCTAGAGATTATAATTTAACTTTCAACTACGTATGGGTACTTTGGCAACTAGCGTCAGCATGCTGGGTTTCTGTTTGGAAGTGTGTCCTAATTTATTACTTGTGCGTAGGGACGCTTCAGGGCAACCGTTGGCATGTTGGCCTTTTGTTGAATGTAACAGATCAGTGCATCTGTGCGTGAGTACGTTGGGATACTGGCGTTGGCACGCTTTGATACTATTTTAAATAATTCTTTCAATCTCTGGCCGCTCGTAAGAGTGCTCAAGGTCAGCATCAATACGCTGACATTCTGCCTTGGATTCTTCTATTTTTCTCTCAGTGTTGGCTCTGAGCGTAGGTACTTTGAAGTTCTTGATTTCCTTTTGAGACTTGCATGAATACGCCCATTGTCAGCGTAGGCACACTGACCTCCTGTCTTGTCTTGTACTTTTTCCATTTCTCTCAATGTTGGCACGTTTCAGAATAACTGTGGGCACGCTACCTTTCTGGAGTCCTGCAAAACCAAAGTTACAGCCCAGTGTAGGCACGCTCAGGACCAATGTTATCACGCCCAGGTCAAAGAAAAGTCAATAACTATTTCTTTCTTATTATGCTATTTATATATGCTTAATTAGGTATAAAATTACTAAAATAATAAACAACTCTTTATTTTGTTCAATTGATATTTATCTTTTAAATACTCATTACATTAATGAATACTCATTACATTACATTACATTAAATAATGCTAAATACATAAGTCTTTTCAAGACTTATCACATCCCCAAACTTAAGACTTTGCTTGTCCTCAAGCAAAACTCAAATTACTCAATGCACTAAGTTTATTTTCCATACCAAACCAAACTTATACCAGTTCAACTGTACTACACAAGTGATAGACCTTCCACATGATCCATAATAACCTTAATACAATGCTTCAAAGTGGAAGTTATGATAATGATGCTTTTGATCTCACTAGTTAAGTGTATCACTCTACACTCAAGTGTATATAGGTCATGAATATGCACACTCACTTGCAAGCAACATACAATCATAAGCTTGCAACCTTTCTAAGCATCATACATATAAACAAGTGCCAATCGATCAGTAAGGTCTTTAATTGGCTTGTAATGCGGTTAGGCTATAGGCTTAATTTGTATTTTTCTAATCAGGGTAAGGTAAGGGATATGCTTCATTGAAGTTTTATTTACCTTGACTTTATTGCTTCTGCTTCATAATTATATATATATATATATATATATATATTTATAGGCATCTGCAAGCCTTTGGTGTTTATTTTCTTTACTATTCAGAATTTTTTTCAGAGCTTTGCTCTTTTTTAGAATTTCTTTTGTCCTTTGGACTTTCCTTTTTCTTGTGAACTTTCTCTTTCTTTTCCTTTTTTTTCTTGCACCATTTTCAGAGTGTGCCTATTTTGGTGCGGGGGCACACTCTTCATCCCCAAACTTAGATGTTGCTAGTCCCTAGCAACTAGTCAAGGCATAACATTCCACAATGATGCATATCAAGGTTAGTTAAATTGTTTTTCTATTAGAAAATTGGGCTCGTAATATAGGTAACATCAAAGAAGAAAAAAGCTCAGGCTCAACATTCAGGGTCAATGGAGAAATATACGTAGGTAGGCTTATTCTCTAGTTAAAATAAGAAACATGGCCTTCATCATATCCATCAACACATTGTAACATGCATAAGCAAGAAATGAAGCAAGTTCTCCTATATAATTACTAGCAAGTACAATCTTTAATTAACATGCTCAATTCTCACAATATCCTTAAGGTAAGCATCAAACACCACATCCCCAAACTTAAAGCAATGCACATATTTCAGATTACTATCCTAGGAAATCACAAGTATATTATAGTCAAAGCGTGATGAGCATGGTAGGATATTTCCAACCTAATTAGCGCAAATTCATAATCTAGCCTGGCCTAAGACAACTTATCTTATCATTTTGGGATGGAAATGCCTTGTGCTATTTCTTGGTAATGAAAATAATTTCATGCAAAGGGAAGAAAACATGTTTTTATTATATTCTAATTTTTAAAGAGCAAAAGGATTAGAGTACTTCCCTCTTGTTTGTTTTACCTGTGACACTATGATGATGATGCTTTGTGTAACATTCCAAATCTTATATAAATGATTAAATATGAGGAAATAAATACTAAATAATTATATGTGAGTAAATTAATGTCCTAAAATATTGAAAATAATTAAATTAAGATTTTGGGAACTATTCATAATTTATTAAGGCTCTAAGCTAAAAATAAACCCGATTAAAATATGGGTGTCGGATCAAGTATCTCCGATTGAGGTGCCATTAGTCAGAGCTGTTAAGAATATTATAGGGAGTCTGGATATATATTCGGAATAATTTTTAGATAACATATTAAGCCCAAATGGAGATCCTATATGTTATAAAACGGTAGAGTTTAAGGAAGGGAATGAAATTAAACATAAAACCTTCTCCTGTCCCTTCTCTTTTCACGTTGGCTCTCTACTTCTTTGGCAAACACATTTCTTTTCTTCTTCTTCTTCTTCTTCTTCTTCTTCATTTCCTCTTCAGTTTCTTCCTCTCTAAACCAAGGCAAAGATTGAAACCCATCTTCCCCACCATTTTTGTTTTATTAAAGCTTGAAGGGGGAGCTTGAAGCTTGGAGCTCTTTTCTCCTTCTTCTCCCTTAATTTCATGTAGCACTCTCCCTTTCTTGGAAACTCTCTCATTTCTTCTCTTGGGGCAAGCTCTTTGTCATTTCTCAAGAGCATGAACCCTAGGTTTTGGGTTTTTAAGGTTTGAGTGAGTAATAAATGTGTATAGGTTGTTAGGAGAAGTATTTAACATGGAAACCCTAAGGTGGGGTGGTATTAAATGCAAGCTTGATGGAACATTAATGGGGTACATGAAAATTGATGCTTGGAGTGGTAGAAGATGATATCCATTTATGATGTTGTAGGATTTTTAGAGAAACCCTAACTTATAAAAATTGGGGAAAATGATTAATGATGGTTGGAAAGTGATTTAATGAGGGAATAAATGATATTTCAATAATGGGTATAAGTAAATATATTAAGCGAGTAGTTATTGATGATGGTTGATAGCATTGATGAAGGTTGATGGCCATTAGTGGTGATTGATGGCCATTGGTAGGTAAACCAATTGATGGGTATGGTTATAAATGCGTGATAATAAATATGAACACCAAACCCATGGTTGTTATGGTGAGATTAATAAAATAGAAAATGGCTTGATAATGATAATGTTGTAAACACTAAGGGTTAGATTAGAATATGTAAATCTTGGTGATCTTGAGTAGAAAATAATGATATGTGCCTTGTGAAATGTAGGACCCATTCTGAACGACGAGGCGAGAACGTCGTATCGCTCAGAATTCTTCTCTTGAGGTAGGAGAGGAGTTTTATATTCTAAATGCATGGATTGAGAAGTGTTTGATTGTCATATGTAACAATATGAATGTTTGCCTTTTTTGAGTAGTAATGATGATTTGAGATTGTTAAATATGATGATGATGATGATGAATATGATTGGCAACATCTATTGTGCATTCACTAGTGCAAAAAGTGGATATAACAACTGGATATAATCACGGGTTAAAGTGGATCAGTGATAAAAGAATGGACGGTGGCATTTTTGAAAGTATAAGGTAAACAATATAATCACGGGTGATGAACAACCGTGATTTTAGGGTTCAAGGTAACTATATAATCACGGATAACAATAGAGCCGTGATCGTATCCATAAATATATAATCACAATTGTGTTTCTAGCCATGGATATATAGTTCAGGGTTATGGTATATTTGTTGGGCACCATATAACCACAGTTGACTCTACAACCGTGATTATATATTGATGGATATGATCACGGTTGTGGTTTTAACCGTGATAATAGGTGTAATATAATCACGGTTGCAAGGGGATCCGTGATTATATATGTTTTCAAAAACTTCAAAAGGCGCGCCTGATAGCCTTTTTTCACTTTCTCCTTCTTATTTTTCACTGGTTCTCATCTTCTTCTTGGCCTCGTCCTCGTGTTCAACTCTTGTTGCTCTCTCCCTTTCCTCGTCTTCTTCTTTCACATTCTTCCTTCGTGTTGTAGCATTGTGCGATAAGTCCTCCCCTCGTCTTTCTGAAATAATGATAATGGCTTCTTTCTTTTCCTATTGCTATAAATTATTTTCTGCCTCTCATCGCTCTCAATGACAATGACAATAACAATGGCTTCTTCTTACGTGTTTAAATCCTTCAATTTTTCCCCTTATCTTCAATATATGTTTTTCGTTTATATCGTATTGATATCATGTTTGTGTTCAAGCATGTATTTATTTTGCAATTTTTGGTTTATGTTTAAGCAACTTTAAGATGCCTGATTAGTTGAAAATAATGATAAGTATAGGCTTTGCAAATGCAACTTTTAGTTAAGTTACATGCTTATATGCTTATGAACCATACATAGTTCTAAATCATGTTTTTGGTCATGAAATATCTTAAGTATATGCTTATGAACCATACGTAGTTCTGAATCCTATTTTTTACATAAAGTTATTCAAAGATGTGAATATATAGCAAGTGATAATCTTCTTTATTAATTCAAAAAAATTAAAATAATATTTTACCTTTTAAAATGCAAATATTCATATGATTTTAGTGAAAATAGGGCTTATAAAATTCACTGTCTTAAATTAGTCAACATACATAACTCCAATTAATAATGGTCTAGTTTTAAGCATGAAGGGTTCAAAATAAGAGAAATTATAGTTATACAAAAAATTTTACGCACAAAAAATATGCAACAAAGAGATAAAGAAAAATAGTGCTTTTTTTCTACATGAAAAAAATCATTATGAGAAAGAAATCCTATAAGAAAATGTTATATACAAGAAATTATTATATATCTAATGTAACTTAGAGGAATGTATTTTAAAGGTGTAAAAATAGATTATGCTCAAATATGATGATGATTGAGATGATGGTATTGGTTTTGATGAGATGAGAAGTTTATATAATGAAAGACCACATAAAAGTAATAAATGATATGAATATATGAAATGATGTTGAATATGACGACATGTATGATATGGCCCAATGTAATGAAGGGCGTATTCGTTTATGATTGGAAGATGTTAGCCCATGGTGGCTTGATGAAATACCAGAATGGTCTATGTTGATGATGTTGGCCCATTGTGGCGATGTGATAGATACGTGTTGGCCCATTGTGGCGGTGTTATAGATGTGTATATGCTTGCTTTGCTATGATTTGATGAATAAGCATGAAATGAATATATATTGTTGAATTAATAATCTATGATTATTGTTGATGGGTTTAGCAAAGCATACATGATGTTGATATGCATATGCACATAATTTCAATTGTATTCATATCGTCATTTGAAATGTATAACTCACTCTCCCATGTGGTTTACTTTTTAGTATTGATGCAGGAATGCCATGGGAAGAGGACGTTTTTAAAGTAAAGCTTTTGGGAAGGTAAATAGTTGTAAAGGAATGCCTTGGCCGATAGCATTGTAATGTAATGTGTTATGTATATAATGGATAGCATGATGTTGTAATTATTGATATTGATGGACGAATTGTGAATATAATTATACATTTGGATGATGTACAAATAGTGGAGATATATGAATTGAGGTTGGACTGGTTATGGTCTATTATGAATATGAATATTGGAGATGTATGACGCATGACCATATAGATAAGTATATACTCATATCTTAGGCATTGTATGCTTATGCGATTATGTAAAATGATGATGGTTGTATATTACGCTTATGATATACCATTGCATTCTTGCCGAGCCTTTTCTCATATCTTCATATATGGGACTAGGCGTGTGCCCGGTATACACATTCTTCTTCCACTGTAAACTCTGTTATTTTTGTATACCGAATGGGCAAACTATTTCTCGATCCAGTTATAGGTTTCTAAATCTCACTCTTTGGTTTTCTGTGATTCGGGTCTTGATGTGATGATGGTAGAGTCTTGGAAATATTTTCAAACGTGAAAAATTTATTCGTATTTCTATTAATTATGACGATCACATCGGGATTTGAGTACAGAAAATCAGGGGTGTTATAAGCTGGTATCAAAGCGCATTTTGCTCTGAATTAGAGTTCTTGATTATTGTCAATGCATGATTGCTTGGTATTAAAGTTGATGTTATGGATGTTTGGAGCACGATTGCTCGATTGGGAAATATTCTGATGATCATTGTAATATGGTTGTTTGCCTAGATTCAAGAGTGGTAGATGTCTAAAGGATAATGATATATTGAAGTATTGATTGCCCTATATGGACTTATGAATTACTAGTTGTCTAAGGATTATTAATTGAATTATAAGGCATACTTGTTTATTGAGGAATTATTGTGAATCATTAGAGTTAAGTTGGGATTGATGCTCAATGAGGACTTTTTATGAGATTGTGATTCATAAGATGTGGTTGTTGTTTATTGGGAGTATACCCTTTATCCTTGAGGTTGTATGATGTACATGTGGAGCCTAGTTGCTCATATTATAATCATGAATGAATTATGGGATTGAATATGAGTGGATGAATTCCTCAATGTGATTGATGTGGTTGTTTGTGTAAGACCGGCCAAGTTCCTTACACTATTTCCTTCGAATGACGAATACATTGATATTATGCATTTGAATATTGATATGTTGAGTATGACTTGAATAGATGATAAATTTGTACCATTTGTGACCATGGATATGATATATTGAATGTGAATTGATTTGAGGATGGACCTATGCCGTGTGTTGATCTCGGATAGGAGATATTAAATGTGAATTGAGATGGTAATAAATTATGAGATATTGAGACCTTGATATGTATGTGTATTGAAATTGAATTATTTGCTTAGGTCTCTTGTATGAATTATGAAGTGGCTCATAGCCATGGTATGCTTATGGAATATAAAATTTTATTGGCACATGATTGGGATTGGGCTCGGGTTCATGTTTATGAACCGGGTGGATGATTGATTAGTTGTGACCCACTAAGTGTGGTAACCCCGAATGAATCAAAATGATCTTGAATGATCGAACCTTATTGAATTTGACCCTATGGTGGTCTAGGCTCTATGATGTTTCTATGAGCTATGTTAAATGAATTTATTTATGGTGGAAGTATTCCACAATGGGTACTCCGTGACCCTTGAATTTTTGAGCCTCATGAGAGATCGAATCTTGTGAACGATTAGACCATAGTGAAATAAACTGTGGAATAAGTTGTTGAGGCTAGAGCTGATGTGTGATTAGATTTGAAAAGAAAATGTAAACCCCTATGTACTTGGTGAATAATGATGATGAATTTGGGGTATAACTTAGCATTGACTATGATAAATGAGGAAGACCCACAAGTGTGGGAGATTTTTATGTGAATTTGGTGATTTGTTTAGGCTTAACTCGAATTATAACCGACAATGTTCGGATTAGACAAATGAATTCTAAGTTATTTTACTATGACTTTGAGATGGGTGAAGTCCAATGGTGGGGTGATTACCCTATGATGATTAGAAATCTATGGTTGATGTATCCATATATGGTTATGATGGATGACAATTGGTGAATTGCATGGCATGATTTACGCCGGATTATGGTTAAATGATAATATGATGCGAGTATATTACTCGTGGGCTTGTGTGACTTCTTAGGAAGTCTCGCGTGTGAAGGAATATTATTTGAATTGACATGAATCATGAGCGATATGACGTGAAGGTACTTATCCTGATATGTCTCTACATGCCATAGCATTGTCGCAACATGCATTTATGCATCGATCTCATGTGTTTGTGGTAACCACTACGAGATTGGGATACCTTCCTGTATGTCGGATGCAGCAACACATAGACCGGGAAAGTGTAGTGTTGTAACTGCTTATGGTAAATGTATTGAACCTATCCGGTGGTACTGGATATAAATGTGAGGGTAATGATGAACAAACTTGAGAATTGATGAGTGGTGACTGGTTTTGATATATACGAAGTTTTATATTTGGTTAAAGGAGTGATGATGATCATATCCTGTGGACTTTAGGAAGTCCAATATTATTTCTTGGTGTCATTAGACTCTACTGGTATGTGGCCGAAGTGTGGCCTTATGATATATGCCGTGGTTAAACTTCGAGGACGAAGTTTCTTGTTGGTGGGGTGGATTGTAACATCCCGGATTTTAAGGAAAATAAATTTATTGGATAATGATAATTAATCATTTATGGTCAAATAATGATGGGAGATGTTGTTAGACATTAGAGGTGAATTATCGGTAAACTAAGATTTACCGGAACCAGATGAATTAACAGATGATGTGGGACCCACTTGGTCATATTGAGTATTTGATGGGTCTAGAATGTTTAGAAAATTATTATGGTTGAGATGGTGTATTTGGAATAATTTTTAGTATTAAGGGACTAATTAATTGAACTCAATGTAGGATATGAAACGGGGAAATTACAAACCAAATTAGATTAAAAAGAAAATGAGAATTCCCTTTCTTCCCTCCATGTTTCAGCCGTCCACTTCTTCTTCTCTCTCTCCCCACTCACTTTACACTCTATTATACAATGGTTAATAGATTAATGGCCCATTGGAGAGTGTATCATAATTGCACAAAAATTCCTCTTTCCTCTTTCTTATTTTCAGTGGAGACTTCTTCTTCTCCTCTATTCTTCTCTTGCCCAAACCGTGGCCACCCCTCTCCCTTGCCACTCCACTCAAAAATTAAATGGTTTTCATGGATTTATGAGGCTTGAATGGCGTCTATGGAGCATTGGAAGCTTGCGGGGTCATCTCTTTTCTCTTCTTCACTTTCATTTTTGTTTTTGGTGGAGCTTGGATTTGAGGCAAAGATCTTTCACCCCTTCCTTATCTCATTATGATTTTGGGGTATTGGGTTGAAGATGGTGATGTTAGAAACCTTGCATGTGGGTGGAAATGGAACCCTAGGCTTGAATGTTTGGAAAGGGAACCCTAAGTATTAATAATTTGGGGATTTTGACCCACTTGATGATTTTGATGATTTTGGCACCTTGGAATGATGTTATACATAGGAATGAATATTTGAAGGATAGGAGTTGAATATTGATGTTGATAAAATGGTGAACTAAGTCATGAGTTGCAAATGAAGATGTATGCATGTAGATAGGTATGTTGATTTGAGAGATTAATCTTAAGTGTTGATGTTGTTGGATTTGTTTAACCCTTAAGACTAGGAGAATCTTAGCTTTGGGGAAAGGAATTCCTGAAGCCTAACATGGGTATATGGAATTGGAGCTTAGACAAGCCTAGGACTTGATCATAAGTTAAGAGAAGTGATGTTTGTGATGATTTATTGATTACATGTGTATGTGTAATTGTGGATAGGTTTACATTCTGGACGATAATGCAGAATGATCGATGCAATCACGTGGCGGTTCTTCTCTCGAGGTAGGAGAGGAGTTTACATTTCAATTGCATGAGTGATTGATTGAAAATTATGTAAATGTATGAACTCATGCAATGCCTTGCCATAAATACCTTATATGATTGATTTGATGAAGTGATGAATGATGGCTTGGCTTATGTTGATTGTTATGAAAAATTGATGTACTTGTATGATGATAAAGATATATGTTTGATGGTCCCTTGGTTGGACACAAATTAGATGAGTATGAAAATCTGTAAATAAATGAACTACATGAATTGTGAAGAATTGTTTGAAGTGGTTATGTGGAAAGGTGAATGAGGGAGTGATGTGGGATATAGTTGAAACCTTCTCTTGTAAAATTTAAATAAGTAAGGGTGGTTGATAGGCTGGCTGGAATGAGGATTTCCGAGCATGAATGCTTAGAGCGAGTTTTAGATGTCCCATGTGGTGTGTATGAAGTATTGGTTGTAATTAAGTTGACTTAAAATGAGAATTTCATGTGTCAGGTTGTGAGAATTGTTAATTCTACGTAAGTCCTGATAGTCTCCCTTAAGCGAGATGGGATCTCGCCCAAGCGAGAGTCCCCTGCTTCAGAGAATTAGCTTCTGGACCAATCTCGCCTAAGCGAGCTAGCCTTCCGCTTAAGCGAGACGAGTCATTGGTGAATGGGTGAGGTGCTGGACGAATTCTGTCCGAGCTGGAGTCTTAATAACTTCATGAGTTGGTGAATTTCCGAGTGAAATCCCGAGTGAGCTATGTCCGAGGCGGGACCCCCCGAGTGGAATATTGTGTGAGCCGTTCTGAGTGAGGCTATAGCCATTGGTCCTTTTTCCGAGTGGTGAAGGCTTAAAAGGAATCCAAGAGAAATGTGTTCTGAGAGAAGTCCATTTTAATAAACCTATTTCGAGTGGGATCTTAGCGAGAGATTTCCCCGAGTAATGATAGGTCTAATTATTTCCGAGTGGAAAATCCCGAATGAACCTCTCCCGGGGGGAGTGTGATTGTGATGGTTCTGATTAAGGTATTCTAGGAGTCCTCTTCCGAGTGAATAAAGTTATATATTCTGAGTGGACAATATTTAAATAGGTCCGAGTGAGACAGCTTGGTGAATTCCTCTGAGTGAGGGAAGGTCAGAGTAATTTCGAAATGGAACTTGATGGTGGAGCCTACGCATGTGCAATTCCGAGTGGGAAGGCACCGATTAGGGATATTCGGTGTGAGTTATTCAGAAGTACTCTGGAATAACTTCGTTTGAGTGAAAAAGAAAGGAAGTCAGATTTGGAACGAATGCCGGGTGAAAACTGGTCCAGTGATGAGTCAGTTTTGGAATGAGATGCCGAGTGAGTGACCAATCAGATGGTGAGTCGGTTTCAGGAATGTTTTACCGAGTGGAACCCGTGTGAGTGAAGACTCAGATTTGGAATGAATTTACCAAGTGGAAAACTGAGTGAGAGAGGACTCGGTCTGGACTGATCTTGCCGAATGGGGACTGAGTGAAAGATGGGTCGGCCAGGATTATGTTGAGTGGTAAACTTAAGTGTTGGGAGTCGGATTTGATCGATTTTACCGAGTTGACAACTAAGTGAAATGAGTCAGTTTTATAGTAATTTGCCGAGTGGCGGACCGAGCGAATGTGGAATCGGTCTGGAATGATTTAATCGAGTGAAAGCCTGATTGAGAGGTGACTCGGGTTTAGAATAAATGCCAAGTGAAAGGCCGAGTGAGAGACTTGTCGGTTTTGAATGATTTTGTCGAGTGGAAAACCGAGCGAGAGGAGTCGGTTTGGATTGATTTCACCGAGTGAAAACCCGAGTGCTGGGAAGCCTTGCCGAGTGGGTGAGTGTAGAATCGAGGGACGACCTCTGGTCGGATTTTGCCTAAGCGAGTAGGTGTCTCGCTCAAGCGAATGCCAGTGGATTTGTTACTGGATAATTCTCGCTCGAGTGAGAGTATGGTCCACTTAAGCAAGAATCGGGTCTGATACTCTAAGTTTTCTCACTTAAGGAATTTGGGAGCTCGCTCAAGCGCTCTATACTGATGTTGGCTATGCGAGCCTGGCATGTCTCGCTCAAGCGGAGGTGAATCTCGCTTGAGCGAGTTTTCCCCAGAATTGTAACTGCCCTATATTATTGATGGAAGGCTTATGTTGGATCCCCTTCTTGGTGTATAAGATACTTAAGAGATAATCTGGGGATATGCCATGATGAGAAAGCATGATAATGGCTGGAATTAATTAATACGATTGGGGATGAGTTACTTTGGATATAACTATTACTAAGAATAGAGTAATGAAAGAATGATATTGAGAACCTTATGATAGGATTTTGAGTGATATCCTAGAGCGAATTTGAAATTTATGAAGGGATAAATAAATGACATTAAAATATAATGGATGATGATGTTGAGCACTCTCTTGCACAAAGAGGTGCATATTGATATCGATAAATCGTTGTGTGCCATTGTGTGTGATACAAGCATAGTCTTGTATGTGTGGTATGAAATATGAAATTGAAAATGTGGTGAATGCCACACAAAATATATATATACATATATATGTAAGCATGAGACAATGGTAATGAATAATGAGATGAAAATCCACTAAATGAAAGTGTGATAATATTGATGAATATTATGTGATATTGAAATGCCATAGTGGCTGATTGCAAGTACTGACTTGCGTGTATGATGTGAAATATATGTGAAATATGTTGAGATGGAAATGCCACATTAAAACTTGAAAATAATGACTAAGAAACCAACAATGGTGAAATCCATTAAGGTGTATGGTGGTGTTGGTGATTATAATGATGATGTTTGATGAGTGGCATTTAGGAAGCACAGAGTGAGAATGCATTTGATTTGTATTGCATTGCATCCATGGCATATCATAGCTGCCGGTGTTGGAATATTAGGGGATTCCCCCGGTTGGCCCAGTGGGAGGGCGGCTCAGTGCACGAGCATTTCTGTTGTTTCCCCTGTGACTCGATGTGTAAGTCACGAAGCTGCCCATGCTGAGCTACGGGGAGCTGCATGTGGTTGACCCTTGTAGGGGGTGGCTCTTGAGGAGCAGGTGTCCCCGGTGGTCCTTTGGATCACAGCTGCCATGTTGAGAATCATGGTTGGCTTGCAACACCATATGTTGAATATGTTGTATACCGCAGTCATGGTGAAAATGACTAGGTGTTGCATGATGGGCGATGCGGTTTGGTACCAGTAAAAATATGGTGAATATGCATGCATTATGATATATGTGTACACATTTTACTACTGCAGTAGGGGCATGGTATGTGATCATGCTTGAACCCACAATTTGGTGTTTATTCCCATAGTCGGATCCGCATTTGTTGTTGATCATTCCATTGTGCATAGAGCATGAATATGATTGAGATGATTGAGATATGCCAGAATATGGAGATATGCCAGAATATGATGATGATTGAGATGATGGTATTGGTTTTGATGAGATGAGAAGTTTATATAATGAAAGACCACATAAAAGTAATAAATGATATGAATATATGAAATGATGTTGAATATGACGACATGTATGATATGGCCCAATGTAATGAAGGGCGTATTCGTTTATGATTAGAAATGATGATGTTAGCCCATGGTGGCTTGATGAAATACCAGAATGGTCTATGTTGATGATGTTGGCCCATTGTGGCGATGTGATAGATACGTGTTGGCCCATTGTGGCGGTGTTATAGATGTGTATATGCTTGCTTTGCTATGATTTGATGAATAAGCATGAAATGAATATATATTGTTGAATTAATAATCTATGATTATTGTTGATGGGTTTAGCAAAGCATACATGATGTTGATATGCATATGCACATAATTTCAATTGTATTCATATCGTCATTTGAAATGTATAACTCACTCTCCCATGTGGTCTACTTTTTAGTATTGATGCAGGAATGCCATGGGAAGAGGACGTTTTTAAAGTAAAGCTTTTGGGAAGGTAAATAGTTGTAAAGGAATGCCTTGGCCGACAGCATTGTATTGTAATGTGTTATGTATATAATGGATAGCATGATGTTGTAATTATTGATATTGATGGATGAATTGTGAATATAATTATACATTTGGATGATGTATAAATAGTGGAGATATATGAATTGAGGTTGGACTGGTTATGGTCTATTATGAATATGAATATTGGAGATGTATGATGCATGACCATATAGATAAGTATATACTCATATCTTAGGCATTGTATGCTTATGCGATTATGTAAAATAATGATGGTTGTATATTAGGCTTATGATATGCCATTGCATTCTTGCCGAGCCTTTTCTCATATCTTCATATATGGGACTAGGCGTGTGCCCAGTATACACATTCTTCTTCCGCTGTAAACTCTATTATTTTTTTATGCAGAATGGGCAAACTATTTCTCGATCCAGTTATAGGTTTCTAAATCTCACTCTTTGGTTTTCTGTGATTCGGGTCTTGATGTGATCATGGTAGAGTCTTGGAAATATTTTCAAACGCGAAAAATTCATTCGTATTTCTATTAATTATGACGATCTCATCAGGATTCGAGTACAGAAAATCAGGGGTGTTATACAAGACATTGCACTCAAGCGTCATCAGGGAGAAAGGTTGCATGTTGACGTCGATGTCAACACTGGTAGACTTGGTGGACTATATGCCTCGAAGTTTAACAGTTACTTTGGAGTCGTGGCTCGCATGAAGGCATCCATTATTATCCCTGACTGGGATAATGTTGAGGAGGTCGTGAAGAACAACATTTAGTCAGATATTCTGGTAAGTTAGATATCATTTAAGTTTTGTTTAAGTGTATTATTTCAAGTAATTCATAATAAACTATCTTATACGGACTAATTCCCACTTGTAGGACTCTTGGGATATACCAGCACATGACACAGAGGAGAAAGATCCTCAGTATTATTACTGAGTGATGGAGGACATTCAAGTCCTCACTCACCAGGAGGTATGTAAGGACTTTAAATTCTTAATCAACAGTTTACCAATTGTCTTACCGATTTTTACCAATCTTTACTGTCATGGTAAATTATAGGTATATATTCGGGGATGAGCGAGGACAGTTCCCTAGAGAGAAATATACCTTCATAGATCAGGAGACTTGGGATGCTTTTGTTGTATCTAGGCATACCGACCAGTGGATGGTATGTTGGTATTTAACATGATTAAATTATTTATAATTTAGACGTAACTCTAACCCATTTTGTTTCTTGTTGCAGGTCATACGAACAAAGGCACAAAGCATGAGGAAGCTGAATGACTGCCCCCACAGATTGTCACGTGGGGGTTACCGACGATTAGAGGAACACATGGCCCAGGAGAAGGCCAGTCAGTGTCAGCCTAGCCAACCTGACACCAGTGTTGTGGATCCCCCTTCCCCACCTGCACGCCATAAGAAATAGAAGCGGGCCAGGTTCAGGAAGAATGGGGAATACACTTCCTCACAAACTCAGGAGGTCGCCTCACGGATAGTAAGTATTTTACTTATAAGGTTTTCAGTATTTTAGTTTACATGAAGCACCGGACACTAACTTGTTTGGTTTTAGGATTCCTTGGTTGAGCAATCAACCCAAGGGTCTTTTGTAGCCCATGGTAGACAAGATTTTTTGACTACCGGCATCGGTAGGCTAGAGCACCCAGGAAGGGTGTGTGCTGTTGGTCGAGGTCACGGTCAATTGTAAATAACTGTATCCTATCATTTTGTTTTCTATTAAACAATTATGGTTTAATCATTTACATTTCACAGGCCTCCGGAGCTATTACAGTGCTCCCGACCCGGCGCCCTTCATCGAGCAGTTGGTGGAGTAGAGGGTTAAGTCGAGGGTGGCTGCTATGAAGCCTGAATGCCAAGAGCAGATGATGGTGCTTCACACAAAGATGGCTCGATTCAAGAAGGAGATAAAGGCCTCACTCAGCCATCACCAGGAGCCTACTGCCCCAGCTGTCGACCCACAAGTTGGATTTCTTATAGTATTTAATTGTTCGTTATTTGTAATTTGTTTCTTTAATTGTTGAATAACTTTTGCTTGATGTGTAAAAATATAGGTATAAAGGGTTAGCACTAAGGTGTCGTGTGCTGTAGCTGACCTTGACGATGATGGGGTCAAGGCTGCGGATACCCATCAATGTGACTTGTTCATTGATGGGTCAGAGGAGCCAGTTGCCACTGGCATGGTGTACAACTTAGGCCCTATGGTTCACCATCAGTTATTACCTGATGGTATATCCAGGGTCTCTGTTGTACTCATCCTCGAGGAGGATACTGTTGTGCCAGTGGCAACTCCAGAGGTGCTGACTGTTGGTCAGGTGGTGGGACACTTTCTTATGTGGCCTAACAAACTCTTATCGGTTGCTCCTCTACAAGTATAAACCTAAAACACTAACTAATTTTGTTATATTGTCAATCATGGTATAAACCCTTAATGTTTTAATTATTCAACGGGAAGCAGGACCGGCATTGAAAAAGACAGACCCCGTCGATGATCCGATCCAGATGCTATGGAAGGTCAGGGCTGACCTAGGAAAGGATGCTCTTGAGGTACCATGGCAGCCACTGGTGTTCGGCAGTCCAAGTTCACTACCCGTTTACATTATGCGAAGTGACTTGTGCGAGATTATGATAGGGTCGACGATGCTGAACATATCCATCATTCAGTTGTGGAAGCTATAAGTATATCATTTTACATCTAATTATTTCATTATACAAGTTATTTGTCTCTAACCATGTCTAAACTTGTTTAGGTTTCTGCATAAAATCTGTTTGGACTTGGGTTTCGATGGAACTTATGGTTTCTTAGAGCCCTTTTTCATACAGAGGAGAGGAAATAGCAAGGAGGACACCCAGGAATACATCCAGAATTGGATGTAAGAGTCTAGGAAGATGGTATACCTGGCCCCATATCATAAAGGGTAAGATTATGTAGCTTATGTAGCTTTATACTTTGATTCTGTGCACGAGACTGTTCCACAAGACCTCAAAACAATAGTAGACGCATAAGTTAATCCCTAAAAAATAAAATAACTTTCTACAAATTCGATTACATCAGTTTTGTTCTTCTACAATTCTAACATACTTGTGTTTTATTCTGACGTAGGGTGGTGGTTGATATAGTCGACTGCATGGAAGTAAGTCCACCGGAAGAAAACTCGTGTTGGTGCACCCAAAAATAAGTCAATCAAATTCATTCAAATCTTTATTATATTTTGAAAACTTGATTTCACTTATTCTATATTTTATGTCCATTGTAGTCTTACAGGCAAAAGGGTAGCTACGAGTGTGGCTATTACGTCATGCACACCATGCTGACCATTGTCCAAGAACATTTAGCAGATGGATGGACAGATGTAAGTCTCACTTGCCTAGTTTTCTACAAATTTGATCAAATTCATGCATAAAATATAGCTTTTGTTCTAATTGTTTTGTGTATTGTTTACAGTACTTTCAGGACCAGTCATACTTCCCTAGGACACTTATAGATAATGTTAGAAAGCAATGGGCCGCATACTTCATTGAAGTGACACAAGGACTTACTTCATTGAAGTGACACAAGGACTTAGATAGATATATGATTTTTATTCTCTTATAGTTGTACCTATTGTAATGTTAGGGGTTTAGGGTGTAGTAGTTCACATTCATGTCAATTGTATATAGTTTAGTCTTTAGGGTTTGATAGCAAACTAATGTTATATAATTGTACATAATTTCATTTTCTACATTGTTATGATTTGATAGCAAATTAATATATATACATACCATTTGTTTTTATTTCTTGTTGCTGCATATGCTGGGGATATACTGTGTTGGCTGTATCATATTACAGGTTTGGGAAATCAATAAAACAAAGCGCAAATTAAAAAAACCTCATATTTAATCACGGTTATTACAATAACTGTGGTGATAGATACACTTTAATCACGGTTGTTGCCATAACTGTGATTATATATAGTAATGCAAAGGGACGTTTATGACCACGTGTAATCATGGTTATGGTTGGCAACTGTGATTAAATATGGTCTTATTTAATCACAGTTGTAAACAACCGTGATTAAATAGGGTCTTATTTAATCACGGTTATAAACAACCATGATTAAATGAGATCTATTATCATGGTTGTCAACCGTGATTAAAATCCCTCATCTATTATGAACCATGATTTAAAGCCTATTTTAACCGTGATTAAATCCCTTTTCTGCACTAGTGATTTGGAATATTTATGGTGTGCTAAATGGTGATGTTAATTTGCTTGGCTAGTGTGATGCCTTGATATGTTGTGATTGTGCTTACATTTACCGTGAATGTGGAATGATTGTTATTGATGTTAGATGAGAATAAAAATGGATGATTAGCATGCCTTTATGATGATGAAAGATTGATGATTGAAATTGAGGAATTATTGAAAATGCTACACTAAAACTTGAACAATGGTAACAACCAATGATAATAAAATCCACTAAGAAATGTATGGTGGAAATAATGGTGATATTGATTGGTGAGTCGCATAATTAGGATGTATAGTTGTGAGAATGCATTATGATTTGCATTTGTATTGCATCCATGGCATACTACATAGTCGTTAGTGAGAGGGTGACTCGGTGCACGAGTATTCTTATTTTCTCCTGTGACTTGGAGTGTATGTCACGAAGCCGCCCATGTATAGCTACGGGGAGTGATAAGTGCTTTTTAATACAAAAAAATAGATCTAGTTTGCTTAGGATTTTTAATCATAATGCACTATATTTCCTTTATTTATTACGATTTTTGCTTTCTTTCCACTCTATTCTACTTGGGTATGTTATTTTGCAGGAATTAAGGTAATAAAGGGTCAAAAACAAGAGAAAAATGACCATAAAATGATAAAGAAACAAGAAGAACAAGCCCAAAGTGGAAAGAATTCTCTTTTTAAAGCTGAAATCCAACTCAGAAAGCAGAAATCTGACTCAGAGCACTAAAATCCGACTCAAAATGGCCAAATCCGAGTGGGATAACTTAGAAATGACCAAATCCGAGTGGAATGATTCAGAATGGAGCATTGCTGAGTGGAATACTTCACTGTTGGAGCCAAATCCGAGTGGAAAGTTCCCTGTCAAAGCCATTCTGAGTGATAAATGGCTGACTCGGGTGAAGGATCAATGTTAAAAAGGAATAAGTCTCGGTTTTAGGAAAATCCGATTGGAAGCTGTCTGAATGCAACAATTCCGAGTGAAAAAAGGAACTGAGTTTTAATAAATGCTACCCAAAGGTATTTTCTGAGTGGAAGGATTGCTGATTGAAGTGAATCCGAGTGGGAATTTACTGATTGAAGTAAATCTGAGTGAAGAATGCTGACTGAAGTAGGTCTGACCAAAGAACAAGTGCTTTTCTGGGCAAAAAGCTGATTCCGAGTGAATTGATTCCGAGCAGAAGGAATGCCATTGAATGAATAAATGCTGACTAAGGAGAATCCGAGTGATTTCATTCGGAGAACAAGGCATTTCCGAGTGGTGTCTTAATCGGACAAGGAAAAATCCGACCAGAAATGAATCACACTCGGGCAGACTCTCAAGTTTCACATTGAGCCCGAGTGAGAAGTCTCCAAGGAAAGGCCATTCCGAGTGAGTTGGGTCAGAAAGATGCATTTCAGAGCAAAGCAAAGCTCGGACATAAGAAGAAATTCAATCAGTCAAATTCCAACCCTTCAAGTGCAAGTTCCTGAGTAAAAGTGAAGGCCATTCCGAGTGAGTTGATTGACGACTGAAGGCCATTCTGAGTAAAAAGCATGAAGGCCGACTGAAATATTTCAAAGCAAATCCGAGTGAATTCCAAAGCAAAGCTTTAACCGAGTGGTCCAAATTCAGAGACAGCCAAGTGAAAATGATTGGGAACCGATTGAATCTGAACCAAGTGAGTCTTCAATCAGTTCCGAATGAACTCCATGAACCTGAGCCGAGTGAAAGGTTTCAGTCAGATCCGAGTCCCTCTTCAGTCAATTCCGAGCAACACAAGCAAATCCGAGCAAGGATTCTCCGAGTGAAACAGTGAAAAAGAGAACCTCTCGCTTGAGTGAACCTTTATCTGCTTGAGCGAGACGGTTTCCTTCAACAAACGCTTAAGTGAGAAACTCTCGCTCAAGCGAAACTGACCGGTTTTCTTAAATACCGACCCCTCAACTCAACACCGAGTGAAGATTTCACTCGATTTTATGTGCGAACAGTACCATTTTTTACTCGGTTTTGAGCACAGAAGGCACCCTTTCACTCAGATTTTGCAGAAAAGATGAAAATCGACCCACTTTTCCACTCGGAATTTGCCCAGCTGAATAAATCCAAGCACCGAATTATTGGAAATATTAAAATAATGCAAATTGGCACAGCTGGAACTCACATGCACCGAAAGTTTCCTCCCACTTGCAATTACAACGCGTTTCTTAGCTGGATCCCCCCTTTCCATCGCCTATAAAAGGAGAAGAAGTTGCAAGCATCCAGCATCAATCATCACTTGCATCAATTCCATCAGCTTCGTTCCAATTCCTCCTTCCTTTCTCTTCATTTTTCGTTTCTCTTTTCTTTCTTTTCTTTTTTTTATTTCTCTTATTTTCTTTCTCTGTTCGTTTTTCTTCTCTTTCTTTTTATTTTCTTTTCTTTCTTTTATTCTGTAAGAGTGTGAGGGCTGTAAAAGTGAGAATTTAAATTTGTAATTGGTGGAGAAATTATTGCAACAAGGAATTACAGTGGTAAATTATTCTGAGCTTTTGGAGAAACCCGTAAGTCTTTATTTTTACCATGTCTTGTATGTTTTATTTTTCCATTATTTATATGAATTTAAATTATTTCATGAGTAGCTAAATTAATTATCTTGGGATAAAGGGGGTATGATAATATTTTATTTTAATGTTATTTTGATTTGGAATTAAATAAATTTTTGTTTTCCATTTAGTTCAATTATGCTCAATGCTTTTAGTAATTCTTAACAAGAACCTAAATGATAAAACTGTATACTTACGGGTATATTAGTAAGTTTAGGTAATAAATAGAATCGATAGATTTATTTTTACCGGAAAGCTTTGAACTAAACCTAAGATTTTTGAAATGCTTTTTGTGACCTCGGTAAAACCGTGAAAGTAATCAAAATTCTTTTGAGGAAATAAAAGGGATTTTCATAAAACGATAATGGGCCTTTCTGAGGATTAAGCAGCGCTTTCCATAGGTTAGGTACAATAATAGGATTCCGAGAGGAACATATTAATTAGCTTTTGGAAAATTCGCCTTGGAAAACTTAATTTGATTCTTATTTATGAAAAGTTAAAATTCATTAACATAAAATAGAGTCTTAATCCCCTGAAATCCCAAGATACTCTCAACTCTGATTTTTTAAGTGTCAAGTAAATCTTATTTTTGTATTCTGTGCAACTTAATTTTGTGTTTTATTTTACAAAAACCTTAAAAATCAATTGTGTGGATAATTAAATTTCAATATGCTGGTACTTTGAACATAGTCCCTGTGGAGAACGATAATCTTTTATATTAAGCGACATAACCCGTGCGCTTGCGGGTCCTGTCAAGTTTTTGGCGCCGTTACCGGGGACTCTTGTCCCTCAAATATCGGCAATATTGAAATTCGATTAGATCATACTTGTTAATATTTTTATTGTTATTTTTAATTTTGTTTGTAATTTTGTCTTTTGTTCTTTATTTTGTGTATCTGTTATTGTTTTATTTTTGTAATTGTTTGTTTTATTTGTCACTTATTTTCTATTTATGCGACGAAGCCGTAGTGTCGATCTAAACTTAGGATTTGACCCTGAGATAGAACGTACCCTTAGAGCTTTAAGAAAACAACAAAAACAACAAAAAGAACAAAAAGAAAAACAAATGGCAGACCAACACAGACCCTTAAGAGATTTTGCCGCTCCAAGCACTAATGGAAGAGGATCCAGCATCCTCAGACCCACAGTGGAGGCTAACAATTTTGAATTGAAGCCTTCACTACTCTCAATGGTTCAACAGAACCAATTCGGAGGATTACCCTCCAAAGATCCAAATCTTCACCTTCAAATCTTTCTTGAATACTGTGACACCCTGAAGATGAACGGAGCCACCAATGATGCCATTCGCTTAAGACTTTTCCCTTTCTCCTTAAGAGATAAAGCGAGAGCGTGGTTATACTCTCTTCCTGAAGGATCCATCACGACTTGGGAACAATTGTCCAGTGCTTTTATCAATAAATGGTACCCAAGGAACAAGACTGATGTGCTGAGAAAACAAATCATCAATTTTTCACAAAAAGATGATGAATCCTTGTATGAAGCCTGGGAAAGATACAGGGAGTTGCTAAGAGAATGTCCTCACCATGGGATAGAAAGGTGGTTGACAATCCATATTTTCTATAATGGACTAACTTCCACACAAAAGATCTCTTTAGATGCTGCAGCTGGAGGAGCCTTCATGAGTAAAAATGTTGATGAAGCTGAGAACCTGATCGAGGAAATAGCTCAAAACACTCACCAATGGAACTCTGAGAGAGGATTACCTTCTAAAACACTAGGTAAGTACTCTGTTGATGCTCTTTCCCTACTTTCTGCCAAAGTTGAAGCATTAACATTAAAACTTGATAAAATAGGGTCAACAGGTGCTACTAATATTGTTTGTGAAGTTTGTGGTGTTTCAGGACATGGAGCTACAAACTGCAACTTAGCCATGACCCCTAATCAAGAACAAGAAATGCATCAGGTGGATGCTATTGGGAACTACGGTGGAAATTATCAAGGTAACTACAGACCTCCACAAGGTCCACCTGGTTTCCAAAATAGGCCACCTCAGTTCCAAAGTAACTACAAACCTCAACAAGGAACCTATATTCCACAAAAATCAAAGCTAGAATCCTTGATGGAGACATTTGTAGCTACTCAACTTAAACCAAATGATGAATTCTCTGATGCAATAAAAAACTTGGCTTCAAAAGTGGACTCTCTTGCCACTCACAACAAAATACTGGAAAATCAAATTGCCCAACAAGCCTCCTATTCTTAAAGAGCACCGGGAACATTTCCTGGGAAACCAGAGGCTGGACCATCTAACCAAACCATGGCTGTCACTCTTAGGAGTGGTACTCAATACAATGGGCCAGTAGACAAGACTGCAAAGGAGAAAAAGAAAGTAGATGAATCTTCATCTCATCCAGTAATTGAAGAAGAGAAACCACAAGAAAAGAAGGAGGAGGTTAAGCCATATCAACTTCCCATTCCATTTCCTCAGCGCTTAGCCAAAGCAAAGTTGGACAAACAATTTGGTAAGTTCCTTGATGTTTTAAAGAAATTGTATATTAATATTCCTTTTATAGATGCTTTGCAGCAAATGCCCACATATGCAAAGTTCCTGAAGGACATTCTGTCCAACAAAAGAAGACTGGAGAAAGATGGTACAGTTGCACTTACTGAAGAGTGCAGTGCTCTAATTCAAAAGAAACTTCCACCCAAGCTCCAAGATCCAGGTAGTTTCTCTATTCCTTGCATGATTGGTGACATGAATATAGATAAAGCATTGTGTGATTTAGGAGCGAGTGTGAGTTTAATGCCATTATCTGTTGCTGAAAAGTTAGGATTGGGTGAACTAAAACCTACTAGGATGTCTTTACAATTGGCTGATAGATCTGTAAAATATCCTGTAGGAATTTTAGAGGATGTTCCTATTAAGATAGGAAAATTTTTTATACCTGCTGACTTTGTTGTGCTTGAAATGGACGAAGATTTTTTGATTCCTATTATTTTAGGCAGACCATTTTTAGCAACTGCAGGTGCTGTGATTGATGTCAAGAATGGTAAGTTGTCTCTAACTGTTGGAGACCAAAAGGTTGATTTTAATTTGAAAAATGTTTTAGAAAAACCTTATAATGATGTTTGCTGTACTGTGGATTTTGTCAAACAAGTGGTAAAGGAAGCAACCCTTCCTAATGACCCACTTGAAACTGTTTTCATGATTGAGCTGACAGAAACATCTGATTGCTCTGAGGCCCCACATGATACTGAGGTCATGTGTGACAAAGTGGTAAGCCCCAATATGGAATTAAAACCTTTACCAGCTTCATTAAGGTATGGATTTCTTGGTCCTAATTCCACATATCCTGTGATTATTAATGCTGAATTGAATCCATATGAAATTGAAAAACTTTTGAAACAACTTAGGTTGTATAGAAAGGTAATAGGTTATACAATGGATGATATCAAAGGGATTAGCCCTTCTCTTTGTATGCACATGATTACTGTAGAAGATGAAAATAGGCCCACAGTAGAACCACTTAGGAGATTAAATCCTAAAATGCAAGAAGTGGTTAAAAAGGAAATTTTGAAATTGCTTGATGCTGGAGTCATATATCCTGTTGATAGTAGTAAATGGGTAAGTCCTGTCCATGTGGTGCCTAAACAAGGAGGAATAATTGTGATTGAAAATGATAAACATAACTTGATTCCTACTAGGATTGTCTCTGGTTGGCGCATGTGCATTGATTATAGGAAGTTAAATAGCGCCACGAAAAAAGATTATTTTCCCCTTCCTTTTATTGATCAGATGCTTGAAAGACTTGCGAAACACTCTTATTTCTGTTATTTGGATGGGTATTCAAGTTTTCATCAAATTCCCATTCATCCATCTGATCAAGAAAAGACTACCTTCACTTGCCCTTATGGGACTTATGCTTACAGACGTATGCCTTTTGGTTTATGTAATGCACCTGCGACTTTTCAAAGATGTATGCAAGCAATTTTTTCTGATCTTATTGAAAATGTGATGGAAGTCTTTATGGATGATTTTTCAGTGCATGGTTTGGATTTTGATAATTGTTTAACAAATTTGTGCCAAGTCTTGCAGCGTTGTGAAGAAACCAATTTGGTTCTAAATTGGGAAAAATGATATTTTATGGTAAGAGAAGGCATAGTTCTTGGACACCTGGTGTCTGAAAGAGGTATAGAAGTTGATAAGGCTAAAGTGGAAGTAATTGAAAAATTGCCTCCACCCACAAATGTGAAAGGTATTCGGAGTTTTCTTGGACATGCAGGGTTTTACTGTAGGTTCATTAAAGATTTCTCCAAGATCACAAAACCTCTTACAACTCTTCTGGGTAAGGATGTGCCTTTCAATTTTGATTCATCTTGTATGGAAGCTTTTTGCAGGATCAAGCAAGCTCTAATCTCTGCCCCCATTGTACAACCACCTGATTGGAAACTCCCATTTGAGCTGATGTGCGATACGAGTGATTACGCAGTGGGGGCTGTGTTGGGGCAAAGAAAGGATAAAAAACTCCATGTAATTCATTATGCCAGCCGGACGCTAGATGATGCTCAGGTAAATTATGCCACAACTGAAAAAGAACTGTTAGCTATTGTCTTTGCTTTTGATAAATTTAGGTCTTATTTGGTAGGTTCACATGTTACTATTTACACTGACCACTCTGCCATTAAGTATCTATTGAATAAAAAGGAAGCAAAGCCTAGATTAATTAGGTGGATTCTAATATTGCAAGAATTTGACTTGGAAATTAAGGACAAGAAGGGTACCGAGAACTTGGTCGCTGACCACCTATCTAGATTGACATCTGAAAAAGAACAAACAGATAATATTTCCATCAATGAATCTTTTCCAGATGAACAACTCTTGAATCTTAGTATCCAACGTGTTCCTTGGTATGCTGATTTTGTAAATTTTCTTGCATGTGGTATCTTACCTCCTGATCTTAGCTTTCAGCAAAGGAAAAAGTTTTATGCAGATGTCAAGCATTATTATTGGGATGAACCACTCCTTTTCAAGCAATGTGCAGATGGTATGATTCGGAGATGTGTTTCACAAGATGATGTCCATGCTATCTTGGATCATTGCCATTCTCTTTCCTGTGGAGGACACATGAGCACCTCCAAAACAGCCGCTAAAGTATTGCAAGCTGGGTTCTACTGGCCAAATATTTTTAAGGATGTACGTAAGTATGTTCTAACTTGTGATGCTTGCCAGAGAACAGGTAACATTGGTAAGAGACAAGAAATGCCAATGAATACAATTTTAGAAGTTGAACTGTTTGATGTATGGGGTGTTGATTTTATGGGACCTTTTCCTTCCTCTTTTGGAAATTAGTTCATATTAGTGGCAGTTGACTATGTGTCAAAATGGGTGGAAGCCATTGCTTCACCCCATTCTGATGCTAAAATTGTTATTAAACTTTTCAAGAAAATAATATTTCCAAGGTTTGGGGTCCCAAAATGTGTTATAAGTGATGGAGGGTCTCATTTTATTGAGAAAACTTTTCAGACCCTTCTAAAGAAATATGGAGTTAGGCATAAGGTTGCTACACCTTATCACCCACAAACTAGTGGACAAGTTGAGGTATCCAATCGGGAAATTAAAAATATTCTTCAAAAAGTGGTGAATACATCACGTAAGGATTGGTCTATTAAGTTAGATGATTCCTTATGGGCGTATCGAACCGCATACAAAACTCCCATTGGAACCACACCTTTTAAGCTAGTATATGGGAAGCCCTGTCATTTACCTGTTGAGCTAGAATATCAATCTTTTTGGGCTGTTAAAACTCTTAACTTTGATCATAAGGCTGCAGGTGAACAAAGATTGTTGGAATTAAATGAGCTTGAAGAACTCCGTCTAGATGCATACGAAAATGCCAGAATTTATAAAGAAAAAACCAAACAATGGCATGATCGTCACATCCAACGGAGAACATTTAATCCAGGTGATATGGTTTTACTGTTTAATTCCAGACTAAAGCTTTTTCCAGGTAAACTGAGATCCCGATGGTCGGGACCATTCAAGGTGACAAAAGTCTTTCCCTTTGGAGCTGTCGAACTATGGAGCGAGAAATCTGGTACATTTAGGGTAAATGGACAGAGAGTAAAACACTATCTCACAAGTCAACCAATACAACAAGCAAGTGACTTGGACTTGTTTGATGCTCCTGATGAGTAAATCCAAACGGTAAGAAGTCTGGCTGAAGACTTAAAACTTAGCACTGATAGGGAGGTAACCCTATAAAAAGTTGTTGTTTCATTTTATTTTTTTAAAAAAAATAAAAAAAACCAACTATGTCAGATGCTGGTTTGGGGTTACTACAGGTAAGTTTTCTTATCCTTTATCATCCATTTTAACATTGAGGACAATGTCAAATTCTTGTTTGGGGTGGTAGGTAAGAAAACTTAACTGTTTTGTTTACGTTGTGTGATTGTTATTTTATTTTGCATGTGTGTTTTCCTTGTTTGTAATCTTGTAATTTACCATTATTGCATGATAAAGTTACTTTGAACACAAGGCTAAAGTATCTAAGGATCCCAAAATTTTGAGTAAAATTTTCAAAATTTGATTGTTTAAATGCCAAATAAATGCTTAAATGAACCTTATGTGATTAAAATTTTCTTTGAAAAGACTTTCCATGATTAGACTTTAGCCAAAATGGGTTATTTATCAAACAAATTTTCAAAACCCATATTTTCTTGATTGAGTGAATCTCATAGTCATTAATATTCTAGAACTTGTTTTTCAACCGATTCAAAATGGTTTTTGATTATATGTCTTAGAATGATAAAGGCACAATTAGGTCTTATTCTTAAGCCTCAGAATTTTGTATAATTTGACCCCTAGTTGCCCCTTTTGAGCCTAAAAGTGAAAATTTTTCTTTGAAACCTTTCATTGACTGATATCCTCTTAATGGTGAAAAAGTTGGAAATTTAGTGGAGCAAAGAAATAAAAAAGGACTTAAGGAAAATATGTATTGAATGCAAAGAAAAGCAAGGAAAAGAAAAAAAAAATCAAAAGGATGATATTGAATGAATTCCAAATAAGTCCATAAAAGTTCAAAAATTTGCTTTGTTAAATTTATAATGGTAATTTGAATCATTCATGATTGTTAAAGCCCTTTTGTATTCCATTTTTCTTGAATTTCCTACCTTGACAATACAACCCAAGGCCACGTTACAACCTTTGAAAGACCTTTAGACTTTGACATATTTTCTATCTAAACTGTGGAGTTTCTGGTTTATTAACAAGCTTATGGTAATATTTTTTGACTATGATGATTTGAGAGATACACAAACCTTTAAACACTTGAGTGAAAATTGTGAGAAGAGTATCTCAAGTCTTGAGATTGAAAATTGATTCACATAAGAAAAATAAAACTGGCATTTGAATAAATCTATTTCTCTATTTTTGATTTCCTTAGTTTATTAAGCTTAGTGTTTTCTGTATTTTATCTTGTAAATATGGTGATTGCTTGAGGACAAGCAATGTTTTGGTTTGGGGTATTTTGATAAGTGCTTTTTAATACAAAAAAATAGATCTAGTTTGCTTAGGATTTTTAATCATAATGCACTGTATTTCCTTTATTTATTGTGATTTTTGCTTTCTTTCTACTCTATTCTACTTGGGTATGTTATTTTGTAGGAATTAAGGTAATAAAGGGTCAAAAACAAGAGAAAAACGACCATAAAATGATAAAGAAACAAGAAGAACAAGCCCAAAGTGGAAAGAATTCTCTTTTTAAAGCTGAAATCCGACTCAGAAAGCAGAAATCCGACTCAGAGCACTGAAATCCGACTCAAAATGGCCAAATCCGAGTGGGATAACTCAGAAATGACCAAATCCGAGTGGAACGATTCAGAATGGAGCATTGCCGACTAGAATACTTCATTGTTGGAGCCAAATCCGAGTGGAAAGTTCCCTGTCAAAGCCATTCCGAGTGATAAATGGCTGACTCGAGTGAAGGATCAATGTTAAAAAGGAATAAGTCTCGGTTTTAGGAAAATCCGATTGGAAGCCGTCCGAATGCAACAATTCCGAGTGAAAAAAGGAACTGAGTTTTAATAAATGCTACCCAAAGGTATTTTCCGAGTGAAAGGATTGCTGATTGAAGTGAATCTGAGTGGGAATTTACTGATTGAAGTAAATCCGAGTGAAGAATGCTGACTGAAGCAGGTCTGACAAAAGAACAAGTGCTTTTCTGGGCAAAAAGCTGATTCCGAGTGAATTGATTCCGAGCAGAAGGAATGCCATTGAATGAATAAATGCTGACTAAGGAGAATCCGAGTGATTTCATTCAGAGAACAAGGCATTTCCGAGTGGTGTCTTAATCGGACAAGGAAAAATCCGACCAGAAATGAATCACACTCGGGCAGACTCTCAAGTTTCACACTGAGCCCGAGTGAGAAGTCTCCAAGGAAAGGCCATTCCGAGTGAGTTGGGTCAGAAAGATGCATTTCCGAGCAAAGCAAAGCTCGGACATAAGAAGAAATTCAATCAGTCAAATTCCAACCCTTCAAGTGCAAGTTGTTGAGTAAAAGTGAAGGCCATTCCGAGTGAGTTGATTGACGACTGAAGGCCATTCTGAGTAAAAAGCATGAAGGCCGACTGAAATATTTCAAAGCAAATCCGAGTGAATTCCAAAGCAAAGCTTTAACCGAGTGGTCCAAATTCAAAGACAGCCGAGTGAAAATGATTAGGAACTGATTGAATCTGAACCAAGTGAGTCTTCAATCAGTTCCGAATGAACTCCATGAACCTGAGCCGAGTGAATGGTTTCAGTCGGATCCGAGTCCCTCTTCAGTCAATTCCGAGCAACACAAGCAAATCCGAGCAAGGATTCTCCAAGTGAAACAGTGAAAAAGAGAACCTCTCGCTTAAGCGAACCTTTATCCGCTTGAGCGAGACGGTTTCCTTCAACAAACGCTTAAGCGAGAAACTCTCGCTCAAGCGAAACCGACCAGTTTTCTTAAATACCGACCCCTCAACTCAACACCGAGTGAAGATTTTACTCGGTTTTATGTGCGAACAGTACCATTTTTTACTCGGTTTTGAGCACAGAAGGCACCTTTTCACTCGGATTTTGCAGAAAAGATGAAAACCGACCCACTTTTCCACTCGGAATTTGCCCAGCTGAATAAATCCAAGCACCGAATTATTGGAAATATTAAAATAATGCAAATTGGCACAGCTGGAACTCACATGCATCGAAAGTTTCCTCCCACTTGCAATTACAACGCGTTTCTTAGCTGGATCCCCCCTTTCCATCGCCTATAAAAGGAGAAGAAGTTGTAAGCATCCAGCATTAATCATCACTTGCATCAATTCCATCAGCTTCGTTCCAATTCCTCCTTCCTTTCTCTTCATTTTTCGTTTCTCTTTTCTTTCTTTTCTTTTTTTTATTTCACTTATTTTCTTTCTCTGTTCGTTTTTCTTCTCTTTCTTTTTATTTTCTTTTCTTTCTTTTATTCTCTAAGAGTGTGAGGGCTGTAAAAGTGAGAATTTAAATTTGTAATTGGTGGAGAAATTATTGCAACAAGGAATTACAGTGGTAAATTATTCTGAGCTTTTGGAGAAACCCGTAAGTCTTTATTTTTACCATGTCTTGTATGTTTTATTTTTCCATTATTTATATGAATTTAAATTATTTCATGAGTAGCTAAATTAATTATCTTGGGATAAAGGGGGTATGATAATATTTTATTTTAATGTTATTTTGATTTGGAATTAAATAAATTTCTGTTTTCCATTTAGTTCAACTATGCTCAATGCTTTTAGTAATTCCTAACAAGAACCTAAATGATAAAACTGTATACTTACGAGTATATTAGTAAGTTTAGGTAATAAATAGAATCGAGAGATTTATTTTTACCGGAAAGCTTTGAACTAAACCTAAGATTTTTGAAATGCTTTTTGTGACCTCGGTAAAACCGTGAAAGTAATCAAAATTCTTTTGAGGAAATAAAAGGGATTTTCATAAAACGATAATCGGCCTTTCTGAGGATTAAGCAGCGCTTTCCATAGGTTAGGTACAATAATAGGATTCCGAGAGGAACATATTAATTAGCTTTTGGAAAATTCGCCTTGGAAAACTTAATTTGATTCTTATTTATGAAAAGTTAAAATTCATTAACATAAAATAGAGTCTTAATTCCCCGAAATCCCAAGATACTCTCAACTCTGATTTTTTAAGTGTCAAGTAAATCTTATTTTTGTATTCTGTGCAACTTAATTTTGTGTTTTATTTTACAAAAACCTTAAAAATCAATTTGTGGATAATTAAATTTCAATATGCTGGTACTTTGAACACAGTCCCTGTGGAGAACGATAATCTTTTATATTACGCGACATAACCCGTGCGCTTGCGGGTCCTGTCAGGGAGATACATGTGGCCGATCCTGTGGGGGTGGCTCTTTGATGAGCAAGTGTCCCCAGTGGTTCTATGGATCACAGTCGCCATGGTATGAATCATAGCCGGCTCGTAACACCTTTATATTGATTATGGTGTTTACCGCGGCCATGGTGTAAATGGCCAGGTGTTGCAAGATGGGCGATGCAATTGGATGATATATGTGTACACAGTTTACTACTGCAGTAGGGGTATGGTTATATGATCATACTTGACCCACAATTTGGTGATTATTCCCTCAGTCGGATTCGTAATTAATAAATTAGTCTGTTGTGCATGTGCATTAGCTTAAGAGCATTTGCATATAGCAAGGAGGTATGCCAAAGGTGATGAGAAATGATGATGGTTGTGATTGGGTGAGAAAATACCTAAAGACAACATAAAAAATATGAATACAAACACATATATAGTGTATAGTGATTTTATGTGGTGATAGCCCAATATGATGAAAGGTTTGATTGTGTGTATGCATATATACTTTGTTATGATCCATAGGGATGATTGAATTATATGTATGTTAGTGAGATGTTGATAATGATGATGGTGAATGATATGCTAATGCAAAGTATACATGATGTTGAATAGATATGCACATAATCACATTGTATTCATATTCATCCTTTAGAATGTATAACTCACTCTCTGATGTTGTCTATTTTTAGCCTTGTGATGCAGGACACTCATGGAAGTGAGAATATATCTTTTGGAAATGTGCATTTTGAGGGTGGAGGTAAATTAGTGTATAGGAAGTTCCTTGGCCGGCGAGTAATGATTTTGTATAGCATATGCTGAATGGTGTATGCTTAATGTGTACTTGGATTTGTGAATATTCATTTTGGAGGTCATAGGTGAAAATTGGACCCTATATGGGGCTAATTTTTGATTATTACCTAAACAATGTATGATGTTAATTATAGGGTTGAAATTATTGCCCAAGTGATGAATGAATGATGTTAATTCATGAATTATAATGTTTTATGAAGTGTATGTGATGTGTTTTTTATATTTATGCTTATTTGAGGAACCAATAAGATCAAATTGTGTTTTAAGTTGCTTTGATGGTATGTAATGACTCCAATAGCTTAAATTCATGATTTGTGGCTTGTAGAAATTGGAATAGACCAATTCCAATGAGAATAGGTCCTTGAGTTGTACAAAAATGCCTCAAAACGAGTGAAACGCATTTATGCACATAACTCTCTCGTCTTTGGGAATTTTTGAGTGTGGCCAATGGCCTCAAGTCACAAATGATGTATATAAGTTGGTCTGAAAATTTGGTAGCCATTGGAACTCATATGAAAAAGTTAGGGGGCTTAGAAGTCAAAAAATATGACTTTTTCTGCATAAAATGGCCTCTGTGTTGTCATGAATCAATTCAAAACAGTGCATGAATAGATTCAAGACACATTATTTTCATTGTGCCTAAATTTTGGGCACTTTGAATCGATTTAAGCCCCCGCATGAATCGATTCAAAGCTCACTGGAATCACTGTTTATGAGGTCCAGGAACGTTTGAATCGATTCATGCGAGCTTGAATCGATTCAAATGGGCCTGTTTTCATTCTTTGGACTCCAGTAGCACTTGAATCGATTATTGGGATGCTTGAATCGATTCATACCCCTGATTCTTCAATTTTTCATGTGTTTTTTTGATAGATAGGTTCCATTTAGCCATGGCACAATTATATATCCATGTGTGACTTCATTTACCATTTTTTAACCATCAATTCAAGTCTCTTTAAACCCTTTTTCCATTCTTTTCCATAACTCTCAAATAGGTTATGTTTTCTGTTATCCCTTATTGATGATCCTATGATTGATTGTCCAAGGAAGACTCTTTATTAAATTTATTTACTTTCTCATATCTTTATATATGGGAGAGGTTATTTAAAATGATTTGAGGTTACTTATTAAAGATCTATCTCGCGGTTTCTTCTATTCTTTAATTACTTCCAAATCATGAAAAACTTACCCTCATTTTTGGGGCATCTCACTTTGTTCCTAGTGAAAAACCACAACCTACATGATTACAAATGAAATAAAGTAAACAAAAAGCCATACAACCATTGAAATGAAAAGAATACACATTAAGAAACCAAAGTAGAAACTGAATATTATAGAAGAACAAGTGTCTTAAAATGCAGAAAAAGGCAACTATAGCAACAGGAAGTTTTTAACGTAAAAAAATAAAAACAACGCTATCACTACTCATTATCTTGTTCATCATCTTGGGCCTGGTCCTCATCAACTGCCTCCTCCATGGGATTATCTCCAGCATGTGGAAGTTTAGTGTCCAAGGGTGTGTTCTCTGGTGGGATGGTGAATTCTATTGACGCCAACCAAAGATCTTTGTCAGTAGGAACCCCCATCTCTTCATTGGGATCTAGGTTCATGGCAGTGGCAATTTTTCTGATCATCCTCTCATGGCTACAAACCAGATCATATGTTCCTAATTGCATTTTCTTTATGGCTTGCAGTTCATGCATCATCAGAGAAAAGTCTAGTGCAGAATATTATGAAGAAGATGATTGGTTGTCCTTTTGTTTGGGCCGCCTTGGCTCTGGAACAATGAAGTGGTCAATCCACTTTCTCACCCAGGCCGGGTCCATGGCCTTTTCAGGCTTTACCTTTGTAAGATCATGATCTCGTAGTCTTACACCATTATGCTTTACAAGTAAAGAAATGATAGAGAAATATGGTAACTGAGCATGTTTGTCATTTGCTCATACCATCTCTAAGAGAATCAACTTACCCAGATTAACAAATAAATCTTTCATCAAATAATAAATTAATACCAAGCGCTTGATTACCACTTCAGTAGAATGAGCAACAAGTTACAAAGAAGACAAAAGATAATGACACCACAACCGGGGTAAGTTTTTTAACTTACTCTTTCTCATAAACTTAGGAGCACCACCCCCTATGGTTTCATATACAACATTTCTAGTACAGCACACTTCAAGAACATCCTTCCTCAAGTCTGCATTCTCTTCCCGGTTGAATCCATTCAAAATGCGAGTGTATTGGGATTCCTCATCTACAATAGGCACTTGTAGCAACTTATTAAGAATTTCTCCAAACAAAGGAATAAAGTTACCTCTCAAATAGGAAGAGTAGGATGCATCTTCTTTATCCTCATTAGCCCTCAGATTAGCATAAAACTCCTTAGTGAGTTCCTGATAGCCCTGACCCAGAATTTGATTAAAGTACAACCACCCCCTTGCCATCATTGCAGTACGAACAGTAAGATTAAGGTACTCTTCTTCTTCCAACGCCATGGTCCTGTCCCTAATCACCCCTCTTTCCTTAAACTTTCTATAATAGTCCTGGGCAGCAATCAAATCATAGAACCTCTTCCAATCAAAGTCTTCTTGCCTCTTGGAATGTTTTTCTCCCTTGCCCTCTCTGTTCTTCATTTTCTTGTGAGGGGGAGAAATAGGGATGCTTGAAGTGTCAACCCCCTTGCCCTTTTCTCTCTGAGATGCACCTCCTCCTGCCATTTCTTTTACCTTTTTTGTTTTCTTAATCACCCTGGTTAGTCTGAGATAAAGTGAGAATGTGAAAATGAAAGGGTAAGATGAAAACCCACATTTAACAGTTACAACTTTGGAACTAAACATGTAATTAATGAAATTAAACATGAAAGAATATTACCAGTGTGAGAATCTAAAAGGTTGTAACTATTGGTTTTCAAAACGACTTTCTCTAAGCATAGGAACTCAGAATTAGGGTTTGGGTACGCTAAAAAGAAGTATATATGTAGCCTGATAGGAGCGTAACCACTCTCCTATAAACCGTAACCATGCTTTAATTTTGGACTGACTTTTCTCTAAGCGCGTAAGCACGCTTGGGTCAGAGCGTAACCACGCTCACATACTGTTTCTATTTTCAACATGACTTTATAACTCACGTAGGTATGCAAGTCTTCCATGTAGGCACAGTGAAATCCTAGCACCTAGTTGGGACATGGGTTTGTTGCGCATAGATGCGCCCATGAAGTGAGCGCAGGAACCAAGGGGGCATACCTGATCCTATAGAATTCATGCATAGGAACGCTCCCCTGAAGCGTAAACACACTTCGTTTCTAACTTGGTTATTTATTTCAACAAAGACCCACACGCAACTATGCTCCATATATACGTAGACACGCTTATTTCAACACCAAAATAGAACAGTAGTGTAAAGACGCACCACAAAAGCATAGACAGGCTTATCAGAATAAACAGTGCCAAATGGGCACTGTCTGCAATGGGTGTAAGCAAGCTTATTAGGAAGCGTAAGAATGCTGGACCAAACTTATTCAAATCTCCTACGCAGTTGGTACCCATGGAGTTCAACATAGACATGCTCATTATTTGAAACTAAAATCAAACACATCCTTTTCATGCATAAACATGCTCACTTAGTGCATGAGCACACCAAGATTCTTGAGCCCAAAATTCCATACGTGTAAGAGCGCTTATTCTAAGCGTAAGCACACTTTTCTTCTAAATTTATTCATGAATTGAAACAAAATACGTGTAATGACACTCAAGCAAGCATAAGTACGCTTATTAGAAAACACAACCCAACAAATGAGCGTAAGCACGTTTAACTATCAATGTAAGGACGCTGAGCTATTGGTTGTTCAATACTCCTACGCGTAGACACGTACAGAGATGGGCATAGGAATGCTCATTATTCCCAAACCAAAACAAAGCAAGGTGAATTTGCACATAGACACGCTCACCAATGGTGTAGACACACCAGGATTTCTGTGGATATCACAAATGTACACATAAGAGCACGTATCCTGAGTGGAAGCACGCTCAAGTTTTGTTCCACTTAAAGATTTTCACAGAGAAGGGGTGTAAATACGCCCAGTTACCTGCATAAGCACACTGGTAACTTAATTCTCAAACTTCCTTTCTAGACTCACAGCATGGGCACGGACACAGATGGGCGTAGGAACACCCAGACACTAGATCTTATTCTAATCAGGAATTTTAAGTGTACGTAAGCACACTGGAACTAGCGTAAACACGCTGATCATTAAGTTCCCCGTACTCTTTCACTTTTTTATTTACCTACACTTCTTTTACTTCTTTTTCAATTTCTTTTCATTATGTTTATGCATTTCTCAATTTTATTATGATGTTTCAAAAGTAATGAAAATAGAAAACAAAGGGTTGTCTCTCTTAAGCGCTTCTTTAATTTTATTAGCTTGATGATTAAGCTCTTAGGCAGGAGCATGCAAATCAACGGAGGCCTTTTTCCTATTAAACTCACCTCCAAGGTAGAGTTTGAGTCTTTGACCATTCACTTTAAACATCCTACCAGTGTCTGGTTCCTTTACCTCAATTGCACCATGAGGAAACACTTCGGTAACAATAAAAGGACCAGACCACTTAGATTTAAGTTTGCCTAGAAAGAGTCTCAACCTAGAGTTGAAAAGTAAGACCTTATCCCCTTCTTGAAACTCTTTCTTTGCTAGCTTTCTATCATGCCATCTTTTCATTTTTTCCTTGTACAGGGTGGCACTATGGTAAGCTTGCAATCTGAATTCATCGAGCTCATGGAGCTTCAAGACCCTTTCCTCTTGAGAATTGGTAAAGTCCATATTTAATAGCTCTGTAGCCCACCAAGCCTTATGTTCTAACTCCATAGGAAGATGGCAAGCCTTACCATACACAAGTTGGTAAGGATATATGCTAATAGGAGTTTTAAAAGCTGTGTGATAAGCCCACAAAACGTCATCTAATTTTCCAAACCAATCTCTCCTAGATTTCCCAACAACTTTCTAAAGGTTTCTTTTAATTTCCTTATTAGACAATTCTACTTGTCCATATGTTTGTGGATGATAGGGAGTAGAGATCTTATGGAGCACCTCATAATGTTTTAGGGCCTTTTCCATCAATTTGTTACAAAAATGTCACCCTCCATCACTTATAATCACCCTAGGCACACCATACCTTGAGAAAATGTTTTTCTTGACAACCTTCAACACCACATGTGCATCATTGGTCTTAGTGGGTATAGCCTCAACCCACTTTGAGACAAAATCTACTGCCACTAGAATGTATTCATAGGCAAAGGACTTTGGGAAGGGTCCCATGAAGTCAATTCCCCATACATGAAATAACTCCACTACCAAGATGTTAGTGAGAGGCATGCCAGCTTTAACAGAGAGTCCTCCATTCCTTTGGCATCTATCACACCTCTGCACATACCTTTTTGCATCTTGAAAAATTGTTGGCCAATAAAAGCCACTTTGCAACACCTTGCCAGTAGTTCTAGAGGAAGCATGATGCCCTCCATAATGAGAATCACGGCAATGTTAAAGGAATCTCTCTTGTTCACTCTCAGGCACACACCTCCTTATGATTCCATCTAGACCAACCTTATATAAAAATGGATCATCCCAAAGGAAGCTCTTACTATCATGGAGGAACTTTTTCCTCATTTGGGATGTCATTCTAGTAGGGACCATGGCTGCACTTTTAAAGTTTTCCATGTCCGCAAACCATGGACTCTACCCAATCATCATTAAGCTCTCATTTGGAAATTCTTCCTTAATAGGAACAATTTTAGCATTTCCTTCCAGACGAAATAATTAATCTACTATAGAGTTTTCTATTCCCTTTTTATCTTTAATCTCTAAGTTAAACTCTTGTAGCAACAATACCCACCTAATCAACCTAGGCTTTGACTCTTTCTTGGCAAGCAAGTACTTAAGTGCTGAATGGTCAGTATACACTATCACTTTAGCACCTATTAATATGATCTAAACTTATCAAATTCATATACCATACCAAGCATTTCTTTTTCAGTGGTATTGTAATTAACTTGTGCCTCATTCAACACCTTACTTGCATAATAAATCACATGAGTCAAATTGCCTTTCTTTTGTCCTAACACAGCCCTCATAGCAACATTACTTGCATCACACATAAGCTCAAAAGGTAATGACCAATCATGTGTAGTAAGGATAGAGGCTGAGATCAATTTCTCCTTAAGAATTACAAAAGCCATTTCACAATGCTCATCAAATTTAAAAGGAACATCTTTCACAAGTAATTCAGTTAATGCTTTTGCAATTTTGGAGAAATCTTTAATAAACTTGACGTAGAAACCCGTATAACCTAGGAAACTTCTTACTCCCTTGACATTAATAGGAGTCGAAATCTTTTCTATCATCTCAATTTTGCCCTGTCTACTGCTATCCCCTCAACAGAGACTTTATGACCAAGAACTATCGCTCCTCTTACCATAAAATGGCATTTTTCCTAGTTGAGAACAAGATTAGTCTCTTGGCATCTCATTAAAACTTTGGCTAAATTATTAAGACAAGTATCATAATCAATTCTAAACACAGAGAAATCATCCATGAAAACTTCTGTGAATTTCTCTACCATGTCTCCAAATATAGCCAACATACATCTTTAAAAGGTGGCAGGTGTATTGTATAACCCGAAAGGCATGCACTATAAGCAAATATTCCATATGGGCATGCGAAAAGAAGGAGAGCGGGGTGGGGAAACGTGAATCGCAGTCCCACTCACGCGACTCGCCAATCATAAGCAGCCACCTTTTACCAACTAAGCATAATTAATTTGTCATTATTTCTTAAGTTAAGTTGTTTTTAATTAACAATTAATTTCCTACTTGAAATCAAAATTGGGATGTTACAAAAGTGGTCTTTTCTAGGAGAATCATTCAACCTCCTATAATCTATGCACATCCTCCAACCTATGGTAGGCCTGGTTGAAATGATTTCCCCTTTTTCATTTTTAATGGTGGTCATACCTCCTTTTTTAGGTACCACTTGAATCGCACTGATCCAAAGGCTATCTGAAATAGGATATATGATCCCTACATCTAAGAGTTTTACCACTTCTTTTCTAATAACCTCTTTCATTATAAGGTTTAATCTTCACTGTGGTTGGATAACTGGAGAATAGTCCTCTTCCATCAAAATCTTATGCATACAGAATGATAGACTAATTCCCTTTAAATAAAAAATTTTCCAACCTATAGCAGATTGATGCTTCAGCAAAACCATCATTAGTTTTTCCACATCCTCATCACTAAGTTCAACATTTATGATAACAGGATGTGATTCATTCTATCCTAGAAAAACATATTTCAAATAAGAAGGCAGAGGTTTTAAATCATGTTTCTCTTCTATCACCTCTCTAGGCTTCTCTTTCTCTTTCTCTTTTATTTCCTCTTTTTCTTGCATCACTTGTAATGCCTTAAGTGATTGCAATAGCTCTACTTCCTCATCATTCAAATCTTCACTTTCAGAGTCAAACTCCTCCTCAATGAAAGCTCTCAAAGCTTCTTCCTCAGCTTTTAATAACATAGGAGTTTTAAAAGCAGGAATTTCCTTAATCATGAAGCAATCTAATGTCTCAGCTGAATGTTTCATGACACTAAAAATAGTAATGACCACCTGTTCTTCCTGAACTCTTATTATCAATTCACCTTTTTTGACATCTATTAAAGCTCTACTTATTGCTAAGAATGGTCTTCCTAGAATCAGAGATATTTTCTTATCTGCTTCCATATCTAACACAACAAAATCTGCTGGAAATATAAATTTATCCACCTTAACTAACAAATCTTGTAGCATGCCATGAGGATATTTAATTGATCTATCGGCCAACTACAAGGACATGCGAGTTGGTTAAAGATCTTCAATTCCTAACCTCCTCATCAAAGATAATGGCATTAAATTTATTCTTGCTCCTAGGTCACATAAGCCACTCCCTACATGTACATCACTAATTGCACAAGGTATAGTGAAAGAGCTTGGATCCTCAAGTTTTTGTGGTAATTTTTCTGAATAATTGCACTACACTCTTGAGTAGGGGGCATTTCTTATAATGCCTCTACAAATGGAATGTTAATATGAAGTTTCTTAAAGATATCTAGGAACTTGGAAAACTTTTGCTCCTCTATTTGTTTCTTAAACCTCTGAGGAAAAGGAGCAAGTTTCAATTTCTCAGGTGTTATTTTTGTTGCTTCTTCTAATTAAATATCTATTTTTTTCTTTTTCCTAGTTTTAACCAATTTTTCTTTTCCATTTTCTACTGGTTTTTCTACTTTAATTTCATTGTTTTGATTCTTTTTTTTTTCTTTCTTACATCTATTTTTACTTGGAGTAGGATCATCCAATGTCTTTCCACTCCTTGTCATTATAGCTTTATAATGTTCTTTTGGATTAATTTCTATGTCTGCTGGAAAATTTCTAGCTTGTCTCTCAGCCAACTACCTTGATAATTGTCCTACCTAATTTTCTAGATTCCTAATAGAGGCTTCTTGGTTCTTAAAGCTAGCTTGAGTAGCTAGTATGAATTGAGACAGGACACTTTCTAATTCAGATTTTCTTTTACAGGTGTGAGATGACGTTGTAGTCTATTAATGAACTGCTATGAGGGTTGTCCTTCGGCTATATTTTGGTTTATATTTTGATTTAAATGAGGCCCTCTCTGCCATGAAAAATTTGGGTGATTCCTATAGTTAGGATTAAATGAATTTGATGGGTAACTTCTTTGTTATATAATTCACTTGCTCAGCTAAACTATTTGAGTCACACAAACCGTTCTCATGGTCTCCCCCACAGAAATCATAGCTTATCATACAGACTTGACTAGGCTTTTGGATTTCAGATATTTGTACACTTAGTTTCTCTAAAGCCTGATTCATGAGTTTACTTTATGCTAAATAGGCATCCTGTACATCTAACTCCATGATTCCTCTCTCAGGAATACTACTCCTCTCTCCTATTAGACATTCATTTGAGACCATCACATTTATTAGTTTTATAGCCTCATCAATAGCTTTAGTGGTCAATGAACCTCTAGCTGAGTCATCTATTAAGACTCTAGTGGCTGGACTAACTCCATTATAAAAAATGTTAACTTGCTGCATTTTAGGTATTTGGTAATGAGGACACTTCCTCAAACTTTCCTTGTACCTGTCTTATGCTTCTAACAAAGATTCACCCTTTCTTTACTGAAAGCACGTAATCTCATTGCGTAGCCTAGCATACTTAGAGGGAGGGAAGTACTTAATCAAAAATTTCCTAGTGAGATCATCCTAAGTAGAGATACTACCCCTAGGTTGGCTCTATAACCAAGCCTTATCCCTGTCCTAAAGAGAAAAGGGAAATAACCTTAATCGGATTGCTTCATTGGGAACACCATTCATTTTCACAGTATCACATATTTGAAGAAAGCTAGCTAAATGTAAGTTTGGGTCTTCCACCTCACTTCCCCTAAATTGTTCATTTCTAACCAATTGCAGTAATGCTGGTTTAAGTTCAAAGTTATTCGCTGCAATCAGAGGCCTGAGGATACTAGATTGCATACCCTCATCAGTTGGCCAGGAGTACTCACCTAATGTAATCTTTCTATTTTCCATTTCTTGCTGTTCTTTAAGTTTTTTTTTCTTTTCTCAGCTTTCTTTCTAACAGATTGATATTAGGATCAAAGAAGAGTGGTTCTCTTTTGTCTCGCAATTGCATAGACTCTACTAAACACAACTACTAGTGCCTAGGAATTCAAACTACTAACACGACACAATAAAACTAACAACTAACAACAAAATGAAAATGTTCAGTCTAGTACCGGTCCAAGGACTGTTGATATTACTTAACAATCTCTGGCAATGGCGTCATTAACTTGATGCATCTCATTGAGTGATGAAATTTACGACAAGCACACTAGTCGTTACAATTGAGTATATTTGTATCATTCCCACAAGGATTGAGGCAATTACCACAACCAAGGATTGATACTAGCTGAACTAAACTAGATATGTAAACATTTCATGAAAAATTCTCTAGGTTTCTAGTATTTCATGATAGTTGTGAAGTCAAGAATAAATGATTCAAGAAGTGAAACTTTGAATTAAGAATAGGTCAGGAATGACTTCAGCTATCAATGTCAACAAAACTCAATGAATGAAGAGCAATTCCCTAAATTAGAGCATGAACAATTTCACAAATAACTAATCCCTAATTCCTTAGGTGATTAATGCTAATCTCAATGCAAATAAACCCTAGTCCCTTAGGTGAAAATGCACATTGAAACCTAATGTGAAATTCAGAAGATGAACCCTAAATATTCACCTAAACCTTAGGCCTGAATTAATTAGGTAGCAAGGAGATTACCTAAGTCCTTAACCATGATTCCTCTCTAGCAAGAACTTTAAGATAGATCTGAATCTTCCAATTCAACAGAGAAACCACTCCTAACTGTGTTCTTTATACCTCAAGCTAGTGAATGCTTCAATCACAGAATTAAGCCTCTATTAAAGCTTCAGTTATTCCTAACCTTATGGATTTAGCAATCCATGGAGAGAGAAGAGATGTTTTCAGAAATGGTAGCCATAGAGAAAAGGCTTCAGTTATTAAACATATATATAGCTTCCGTTTCAACTAACTAACTAACCCTAAAATAATTATAAACTTTCCCCAAATGGCTTACAAGCAAATATGATAACTTAATACAACTAACATTTAACAGAAATTCAAATACTTCAGTTTCTCCCTCACAACCACGTGTAGCTACAGTGGACACCAGTGTCAGCATGCTGGCTCTCTGGCTGGAGATTACAATTTAACTTTCAACTGCGTGTGGGTACTTTGGCAAATAGCGTCAGCATGCTGGGTTTTGTTTGGAAGTGTCTCCTAATTTATTACTTGCATGTAGGGACGCTTCAGGGCCACTGTTGGCATGCTGGCCTTCTATTCAATGTAAATGATCAGTGGACCTATGTGTGAGTACATTGGGATCTTGGCATTGGCATTCTTTGATACTATTTTAAATAATTCTTTCAATCTTTGGCCGTGCGTAAGAGCGCTCGAGGTCAACGTCAACACACTAACATTCTGCCTTGGATTCTTCTATCTTTCTCTCAACGTTGGCTCTGAGCGTAGGTACTTTGAACTTATTAATTTACTTCTGAGAGTTACGTGAATATGCCCATTGTCAGCGTAGGCACGCTGACCTCCTGGCTTGTCTTGGACTTTTTCCATTTTTCTCAATGTTGGCATGTTTTAGAATAACGTGGGAATGCTACCTTTCTAGAGTCTTGTAAAACCAAAGTTACAGCCCAGCGTAGGGACGCTCAGGACCAATGTTAGCATGCCCAGGTCAAAGAAAAGTCAATAACTATTTATTTCTTATTATGCTATTTTTTATGCTTAATTAGGTATAAAATTACTAAAATAATAAATAACTCTTTATTTTATTCAATTGTTATTTATCTTTTAAATACTCATTACATTAATGAATATTCCTAACCTTTCTCCTAAATCAAGGTTAAATAATTCTAAATACATAAGTCTTTTCAAGACTTGTCATAATATTTATCAGGTATTAATTAATGAAATTGAAATCCAGATAATTTTGTTGTTATTAATGTAAAACTGTATCCCTTATCCCAAGTTTTTATGTAATTTTAGATGAAAAGGGTGAGGAAGATAAGAAGGAGGAGTTTCTAAAGAGATTCCTCATTTAAAGTTGAGAAAAGCCCAAGATTTGACTGATTCGCTGAAGCGAGCATGAAAACTGCTTGAGCAAAGCAACCACTTAAGCAAACGACACCATCGCTTGAGTGAATAGAAGGCAGAAAAGAAATCAAGTATCAAGTGAAGAATTCGCTTGAGCGACTTCTTGTCCGCCTAAGTGAAATTCAGCCAGTGACAAAAAAAGAAGCATTTGCTTAAGCGACCAACATTGGCTCAAGTGATATTATGGCTTAATCAAATTGATAAGAAATCGCTTGAGCGAGAATATATCCACTTAAGCAAAATTCATCCAGAGGCCAATTTAAAAGAAGTCGCTTGAGCATACAATCAAATGGCTCAAGTGAAAGAAAAATAAGGGAATCAGTATATTTATTGACTCGCTTGAGCGAGCCCTTCACACAAGCGAGTTATCGAGGGAAAATCTGGATGATGGACCTTTCTTCAAGCTAAAGGAGTCTCATTCACTTAAGTGAGCTTAAATCTGCTTGAGTAAATTGACCATGTATAAAGAAGAAATTTTGGAATTTTGAAAGAAAACAAAGGGGGTGAAACAGAATACACAACCTTCTTCTTCACCACCCATCCTCCATTAAAGATCTAGGATCTCTTTTTCCTCATCTTTTTATTCTTTCATCAGTTTGTTCATTTGTAATTGCTACTATGTATAGCTAAACGTTTCTCTGGGATTGGATGTAATCGAGTTGAGATCCGACGTATGCTTGTTATATATTTATATATTTGGTATTTTTGTTCCATTCTTTTTGGCTTTTCATTTTATACTTAATGTTGGATCTATATGATCAATAGTTTCTTGATTTTGGTTTTCTTTGGTTGTTGGGACATAATCTCTGAAAATGGATCTAAATGGAATGCTCGTTGTGATGACTATTAGGAATAACAATCAACAAAACAAACACCGAAGCAATCAATCTTAATGCTGCGATGTTTGCAAAGTGATCGAGGGATCGACGATTTGGCAATATTCTTACGAATTTTGTAGTCGAGGAATCGATATGAATAACTTTGATTATGGCGTAAAAAGAAATAGTTTGAAAACCATTTAGATAAGTATATACGACATATCAAGGGGTGAGATAGATGAAATCCAATCCTAGTCTTTAATATTTGTTTAAATTTAAATCATTATTGTTTTCGTAAATCTTACATTATTCACTTGTTTAGCTTCATGTTCACTATCTTCACATCATGTTTATATATCTTTCCTGCCAAAATAGTTCAAATCATATTTACTAAACAAAAACCTCTCAGGGGAATGACACTTTATTATACTACAATTGACGTGGATATACTTGCCACAAACGATATCAAATAAAGAACCATTGTCAAGTTTTGGTGCCGCTGCTGGGGGGTGGTGTAATTTTGCAAATATTGATTCAGAACCATTAGGCATTAGAGAAGTTTTAATTTCTTAATTATTTGCTACTTAATCTTGTCTTGGATAGATAGTCGTTTATAGAAAAGTTGTTTGCTTTATGATATTGTATGGACAGGGATTGAAAGACCAACTAGTGTTTGACCCTGAAATTGAGACATCTATTCACAAATAAAGCTAAAGCAAAAAAGCAGCAACCATCAGAAAAAGGTCGATCTTCTTTCTCTACACTTGTTCAAGAAACCTCACTAAAGCCAGAAGCATAACCAATGGTAGAGAAACAAAATAACAATCCTCCAAGAAGAACACTAGGAGATTATGCTAATCAGCAAGGCCCTGGATATTTCTCAAGTATTGCCATTCCCAATACAACGAGAGCTTTGGAGATGAAACTTGTTTTTCTCAATCTTATCAGTGCTTATCAATTTGAAGTAGTATCACATGAAGATCCTTACACTCATAAACATTCTATGAATTGGTTGGTATAATGGGTTTTGAACCAGGAGTTTTAGAAGAAGAATATTTGCGACTATTTCCTTTTTCTGTAGCAGGTAAGGCAAAAGAATAGCTTCAATCACATCCAACTCATAGTTTGAATAATTGGTCAAATATGGAAGAGAAATTTTTCCGGAGATACTTTCCTCCATCAAGGTTTATAAAATTTAAATTAGACATTTCTACCTTTAGAAAAGGTGTAGAGGAACCATTTTATGAATCATAGGACCGATTCAAGTCATTGTTGAGAAAGTGTCCCAATCATGGTTTTGAGGACATTGCCCAATTGAATATCTTTTATAATGGATTGAGAGCAGATACTAAAATAATTTTAAAGCCTCTAACAAGAGGTACCATGATGATAGTAGATGCACAACAAGCAACAAGAATTATAGAAGCCTTACCTTCCACAGATTATCAGGCATAACATGATCGTCATCAAGTACAAAAGAAAGGTATCCTTGATTTGAATACCACAGATACTATCCTAGCTTAAAATAAAATTCTTACTCAGCAAATAGAGGCTTTGATACAACAAATGGCTAAACTTCCATAACAACTACATGTAGTGCATTCTTCTTCTTCTTCTTATATGCAACAACAGATACAACCGAGATGTGATTTTTGTGGAGGTGAACATCCTAATGGATAATGTGACCCTATTGAGAATCAATGCACTACATGAGTAATCAAGGTAGGTTAGGTAATTTTAATTCTAATTATTCTAACCAATAATTTCAGGGTTGGAGAAATAATTAAAATCAAGAAGGATAGAAAAAGGAAGCTAGTCTATCTAACAGACCAACTTTCCAGTAAAATTATCCTTCCTTGTATGAGAAGACATCTAAGTTGGAGGATACATTATAAAAATTCATGCAAGCTTCTTTGACTAATCATAAGAACACAGGCATCCATCAGAAATTTGGAAACTCAGGTAGGACAGTTGGCCCATCAGATTGTAGATCAGCAAGGCCATCAATACGGAGCTAACACCCAAGCCAATCCAAAAAAGTAGTGCAAAGCTATTACTACAAGAAGTGGTAAAGTTGTAGAAGTGAATTTGAGTGAGAATGAAAAGATTAAGGAAGAAGTTGTGAATAAAAAATTAAGTGAAGAAAGAGGGACAAAAGGCGAGGAAAAGCTTAAGAAAGAAAGAGTAGCAAAAGAAAAAAATAAAGAAGAAAGAGTAAATAGTGAAGAAAAAGTAAAAAATAAAAAGAATAAAAGTGAAAAAGGGAAGGAGAAAGTAGAGAGTCGTATTCTATAGTTGAAAAATCTACCATATCCAAAGAATCCTTCCAAAAGAGATAAAGAAAGACAATTTGCTCATTTTATGGATATTTTCAAGAGATTGCAGATCAATGTTCCATTCATGGAAGCTATGAAGCAAATGCTGACATATGTAAAATTCATGAAGGATCTACTTTCCAAGAAGAAGAGATTTATAGAAGAAACGGTTGAATTGGAGGTTGGATGTAGTGTGATCATCCAGAAAACATTGCCTCAGAAAACCAAAGATCCAGGGAGTTTTACCATTCTTGTCACTATTGGCACCTTAACAGTAAGAAAAGCATTATTGGATCTAGGTGCCAGCATTAATCTGATGCCATTGCCTATGTTGAAGTATATTATAGATCTGGAGGTCTAACCAAAGAAGATGACTCTACAGTTTGCTGATAGATCCATGAAATTTCCATAAGGAGTGGCTGAAGATATTTTAGTGAGAGTTGACAAGTTTGTGTTTCCAATTGATTTTGTTGTCATGGATATTAAGGAAGATGTTGAGGTACCTTTGATACTTGGCATACCTTTCATGAAGACAACAAAAGTAATCATCGATGTTGATGATGGAAAGTTGAAAGTAAGAGTTCAGGATAATAAGGCAAATTTTAATGTGTTTGAAGCAATAAAGCATTCTGAAGAGAAATAATAATGTTTTAGAATTGATATTGAAGATTAGGCAATAAAGAAGGAAGCTAAAAATTTGATTACTTCAGATCCTTTGTAAAAGGCCTTAGTTTATGCTTTAGATGATTTATCAGATGATGAGAACGAGATTGTAGAAGATTTTTTGAAAGATTTAGATTCCAAAAGAGTGATAATGTCAGATTAAGAATCCATTGAAAAGTTACCAAAATAGGTAAAGGTTAAATGGTAGAAGATTAAAATGAAGACTTTACCATTTCATTTGAAGTATGTATAAAGAAGGACAAAAGCCTATGATTATCAGTAATCATCTTTCAGAGTTTGGAGAGCAGAGGTTGATTCAGGTTCTTCGAGAAAATTCAAATGCTATTGGATGGAGATTGGAAGATCTCAAAGGAATCAGTACCGCTTATTGTATGCATAAGATTTTTATGGAACAGGAATTTAAAGTAGTTGCTCAACCACAGAGGTGATTGAATCCTACTATGAAGAAAGTTGACAAAGGGGGGTCACGAAGTTGTTGGAAGCAGGGATGATTTATCCGATCTCAGACAGTTCCTAGGTCAGCCCTGTAAAAGTATTTCCTAAAAGGGGAGGAATGGCTGTGGTTAGAAATGAGAAGAATGAACTTATTCCTACTATAACAGTCACCGGATGGCGAATGTGCATAGATTATAGAAAGTTGAATCAAGCCACTCGGAAGGATCATTGTAACATTCAAACTTTTATATAAATATCTAATTAAGAGAAATAAATAACAAATAATTATTCATGAAAAGATTACTGTTCCAAAAGTTTAGAAATGACTTAATTGGAATTATTATGATTTTTCATAATTTACTAAGCTTAAAGAGCTAAAATTAATACTCGGTTAAAATATGGGTGTCAGACCGAGTATCTCCAATTGAGATGCCTTTGGTCAGGGTTGTTAAGAATATTATTACGAATCTGAATATATTCGAAATAATTTTTGGATGAGGTATTGAGCACGAATAAAGATCCTGTTTGTTATAAAACGAAGAAATTCTAAGTGAAGGTTTAAAATAAAACACTTACTCTCAATTTTTCCACACACTTCACGTTTGCTTCTTCCACTCTCCCTTCTCCTCCAATTTTCATCACTTTATTTCCCTCTCCACAAACCCTCTTATTTTCACTTCTTCTTCATCAAACACCTCAAATTTGTGAACCTCATTACATACCCATCTATTTTTGCACCTCTCCTCCACTCTAGAAGGTGTTTTTGGTGCTTGGAAGCTCTCCTCTCCCTCTCCAAATTTTATGGTTATGCTAGGGCTTGGGATTGCTTAGAGCTTAAGGTAAGTTCCTCCATTCTTTTGATGTTGTGAGCCCTAGGTTATGGTTTTATTTCATGGGAGAGTGTTAAATACAAGTGGGTTATTGGTGGAAGTCATTAATGATATGAAATTATATGGTGAGGTGCATTTAATGCAAGTTTTATAATGGTATTAATGGTGCACGAAAATGGCATTGAATGTGATGAAAGAAAATGCACATTAATGATGATTGTTGGGTTTTTTTTTATAAAACCCTAACCCTTGGAATTGGGGGGAAATGTATAATGGGAGTGGAATGTGTGATCAATTGTATTTTTAGGGTTTAGGGTTTAGGATTGATGCATATTTGCATGGTTTTCCTTGAGTGGATATGCTACCTCTTGTATGTGATATGAACTAAAATTACCTTCTATTGATGATTAGATGTTGGTTTGGCATATTTGATGAGGATATGAATTTGGAGTATATTTGTTGAAATGATCTTTGATTTCCATGTGTGGATTGACATTAAAATGAATCCTTGGCTTGTATGAGTTGGAACCCTATGAGTGGTATACCTTGGAGAAAGTTTTATATGATTGTGTGCCAATAACTATAATGTTAAGTGCAAATTATACCCCTAAGACGGTGGGTGAGGAATCCTTGTAAAGCCAAGGCTAGTATGTGCATTATTGCATTCATAGCATGCGTGGCATAACATTTTATATGTGGTTGCGATCATAATGATGAAAGTCTTGTGGGACTATGAAAGGGAGTACCCTTGCATGAGGGAAACCAATATGAGAATGATTATAAGTGGTTACGATCACTTGGTATATTGAGATGGTAAAGGTCTTACGGGATCTTATGAGAAAATGGACCCTTGTGTGGGAAACATATGTTTGATTGATTATAAGTGGTTGTGATCACTTGGCACATTGAAAAGTTAAAGGTCTTACAGGATCTTATGAGGAAATGGACCCTTGAGTGGGGAACGTATATTTGATTGATCCTAAGTAGTTACGATCACTTGATGTAATAAGATAATAGAGGTCTTGCGGGATCTTGTGAAAAGCACCCTTGCGGGGGAAAATTCTTAAGCAACTATATATGGTTACAAATAGTTGATAAATCATGTGCGCATAAGCTATGAGTAAATGTTTCAAATCGAATTCGTTGCATATGCATTTTATGATAAGACACATGCATTAGCCATAGGGACATGGCATTTGAGTTAGGGAAATCAAGAATGATGGTACCTTATTAAGAGTGTTAATTAAGAGATAAAACCCACTTTTGGTCACTAACTAATTGTGTATCATTATTGGTGTGACCTCTTTATGTTGTTTATGCCTTTTGACAATAAGTGTGGTGAGATTATGATTTGGAGACTTGACTCTACTTGGTAATGCTCTTGTTGATGGATTGTTATGTATGAATACCTATATTTAGTGGAAAATGATTTGGTATGTGACACTATCATTTGATTGAACTCCCTTGTAGGAGGATATGTTAAATTACATTCATATATTTATGTTATCATAATTTTTATTGATAGTCCATCATTGAGTAAGTATGCTCACTCTCCATGTTGTCCACTTTTAGCTCTTTTGTTGTAAGGCATGACCATGTAGTAAAACTTTTCAAGAGATGAGGTATGGTGTGAAGGAAGAATTAGTATAGATTGGCCGACATGTTTTTGGATTAATAGATTTTGAACATCCCTTTTTGGAAATACTTGAATGTGGCAATATTTTGTATAGCCATGTTATAGCTAAGTGCCTTATTGGTATGATGATGATTGGAGATAGATGATTTGATATTCTAGAATGGTAATTGATACATTAGGATCATTTGAAATAGGCTTGTGATCATTTTGTATCACCAATGTAATATATGGTGATGCTTGACATTAAATTTGTTAGCCATTTTGATGGCATTGACGTTTATGTATGTAGTTGAATTAGAATGTGCATGATGATTTAGTTAAATTATGCGTTAGAACATTGGTTGAATGTAGATGCATGAAAATGATGGATTTTATATGACTTTTATGCATAATTAAGGAATTGATAAGGCCATATAGAGTTTTAGGAGGTTTGGATGCTACGGAATAGTTTCCATAGTGCCTATACATGATTTAGAACTTGTAGAAACTGGAATGGGTCAATCCCATTAAGAATTGACCCTTGTGTTGCACAAAAATGCCTTAAAACGGGCTAAAGGCGTTTCTACGCATAAGTCTCTCATTTTTGGGAATTTTTGAGTGCGGCCAGTGGCTACACACCATAAATTAAGTGGTGTCAAAATTTGGTAGTGATTGGATTCCATATGAAAGAGTTAGGGTGGTTGGAAGTTGGAAATTGCAGGTTTTTAGTGTACTTTTTTCAATCTGCTACAGTTTGCTGTCATGAATCGATTCATGATTTAGCTTTAATGCATTCATGAGCTACTGGATTTGCATGAATCGATTCATGAATTTCTTTGAATTGATTCATGACCTACTGACTTTCATGGTGGTAATTCCAGAATTCCTTGAATCGATTCATGTAATTTCTTGAATCGATTCATAGCTCACTGCCTGATTGAACTAAAATTGCCATTCATATGAACCGATTCACATGCATCTCTGAATTGATTCATAGGCTTTTGTTTTGTTGTTCTGGATTCCCAATTTGTAAGAATCAATTTATGATTAGCTCGAATCAATTCATGGCTTGCTAAATGTCAATTTTTCATAAATTTTGATGTTTGCTTGATGTGAGTGAATCATGGCTTTGTTGTCTTGCTTCTCATGCATGTTTTCTTGGATTATTCATCATATCCCCTTTTGCTTTTGAATCGATATACGTTCCCGCTAAATACTTTCATAGTGATTGTACAATTGTTTACTCTAAGTTAATATTTGTATTAAACGTCTATCTAATTAATATTGTCTTTAATATTATTTACCGGATTAAGGGTGCCACAATCATTTTCCATTGCCTTTTATAGATCAGATCCTAGAAAGATTAACAGGACAAGCTTATTACTTTTTTCTTGATGGTTATTCAGGTTACAATCAAATTGCAGTAGCCCCTGAAGACCAGGAGAAAACAACATTTACAAGTCCATATGGAATTTTTGCTTATCGGAAAATGTCATTTGGATTGTGTAATGCTCCTGCTACTTTTCAAAGGTGCATGCTTTCCATTTTCTCAGATCTGGTAGAGAAATGCATACAAATATTCATGGATGATTTTTCTGGGTTTGGCTCTTCCTTTGATCATTGCCTTAATAATTTGGGTACTGTTTTGAAAAGATGTATGGACACTCACCTTGTATTGAATTAGGAAAAATTCCATTTCATGGTAACAGAAGGTATTGTTTTGGTAATAAGGTGTCAAGCAAAGGCATAGAGGTTGTTAAAGCAAAGGTGGAAGTAATTGAGAAATTACCACCTCCAGTAAATGTTAAAGGAGTTCATTGTTTTCTTGGTCATATAGGTTTCCATTGGCGCTTATCAAGGAATTTTCCAAGATTGCAAAGTCGTTGAGTAACCTTCTAAACAAAGATACTTTTTAATTTCAATCATTCTTGTCTCTCTGCTTTTGAATTATTGAAAAATAAGTTGATATCTGCCTCTGTTATTGTCGCTCCTGATTGCTAGCTAGATTTTGAATTAATGTGTGATGTAACATCCCAATTTTAAAGCTAAATGCCGAATGAAAAAAAAATAATAAACCATTAAGATTTGATTCAAAAATAAGAAGTTAATTGTTAATTATAATCATATTAGCTTAAGGAATAATGACAAGTTAATTAAGGCAGAGTTGGTGAAAGATGGCTGTTTGTGATTGGCGAGTTACGTGAGTGGGCTACGACTCACGTTTTCCCATCCTACTTCCTTCCCTTCGCATGCATATATATGCCCTGTACCACCTTGAATACTCATCCTTTTTCCCACTACTTCATTCTCCCTTTTCTTCTTCGCCTCCATCCTCTTTTCTGTTCTTGCCCTTCGCTTCTGGAGATCACGACGATGGTGCTGGAGGAAGGTCAGAGCCCCTCCAACTGGTGAAGGACGATCGTTGAGGCAGAGGGAGAACAACGCTCCATTCCCGAACCGAGTGCAGAGTACGACGGAGCGAAGGAAGACCGAACGAAACAAAAGAAGGGCATCAGACCCAACGTCGAGAGCAGAAAAGCTTCTTGAGTTCCTTCTGTAGGTAGGGGGCGCTTGTATGTCAAATGCATGGTCCACGAACGGTACCGGATGAATGTACTGCTTTGAGTGTGTGTGTATGTGTTTATAACAACTGGATTTTATGCATGATTGATGATTCTGGATTCTGTGTGTATTACAGTGGTTATGCAACAATTGCATGTAATCAAGATGGTAGTAGTGTAGTCTGTCGACCTTGGGCAATGACGAATGAAATGCATGGTTGTATCTCTGTTAACACTGTGAGAATATGAATGTGTACTCGATAGTTGATTTGTCATATGTTATTACTTGATTGTCCGATTGTTGTACATATTGGTGTGACTGATAAAACAAATATAAAGGCTATGTTGAATCTGTTCTTACTTAATGGTTGCGAAGGAGGTATCGGTTGTGTGATGATGCTTGCTAGTAAACGCATTAGCTGCATGTGTAAGAATGGGGTGACCCGTGGAAGGTCAAAAGCCCCGAGGGAATGACTTTCAGCTACAGACCTTGGCTAGATCCTGAAGGGGCTCGTGGTAGCCGTAGGAGCTAGAGAGGAGTCTCGAGACGCCAATGGGAGGCCGGTACCACGCGGGAAGAGCTGAAGGACGAGGGGCCAGTAAGGGGGAACTGTAACTGGAAGTCATCACTCGAGTCGGATCCGCAGGCATGCATGTAGATATGAGGTTGACTAGGGTAGTACGTATAGTATGTGTTGGGTGTTATGAATGATTTTCGAGTGTATGGATGCATGTGTATGTATGTGTGAAGATGAACTAGACGTAGTATGTATGTTATAGATGTTATTCTGACTGGCATGGCCTTAGTTAACCAAGAAACGATTAAATGAAAGTAAGTGTGCGTACTGACACTGATACCGAGTCCTTGATTGTCATTTTACATGTAAAAAGCTCACCCCTGCAGTGGCTACATTTTCAGTGAACATCTCTCGGAATGAAGCTTGAAGGAGGAGCTGAGTGTAGAACAAAACAGTCGAGTGCTTTTGAATATATGTGTATATGTATATACTTTGTGTAAGGTCCTGTTAAGCCTTGGCCGGCTCATATTTTGGTTTTAGCTTTTACGTTAGAACTTGAACACCTTCGGGTGACAGAAGACATGATGAAACTCTTGTAATTATTTAAATGCTTCCCTATATATATATATATATATATATATCGTGTGTTCTTCTATACTGTAGGTGACGCCCGAGCGGTAAATATGGATGTATGAGTATACCTTACGAGCGTAGGAGGTTAGTGTGTCTATGGGCAGTAGCGGAGCTGAGTGGTTGCTGGGGAAAGGGAAGATAATAATTTATTCCAAGTGTTGAGAGGCTAAAATGGCTGAGTGGTTCCGAGTGAGTTAGTTACTACTCCCCGAGTGAATATAAGTCTGAGTATTCCTGAGTAAAAGTAGGTATAAAAGTCGAGCAAGATTCATTTGTATGAGTTCCTTCCGAGAGAAGAACACTTAAATAAACTCTTAGGGGAGTTCCCTTCGAGACATTTTGGCGAGTAACTTAGTGGAAAGACTTCTGAGCGCATAGGCTTAACGAATTCCGAGTGAAAACGTGTATAAGTTCCAAGGGGGAAATATTCCGAGTGAGAGTTTATGGAATCCGAGTGTAATAACCCTCCTTACCGGGCGAATCAGGTGTGTACCTTGGTGGATAAATATAAGAGGCTATGTTATAGAATGTAGGTGTATTAGGGTCGTTTCTCGAGTGTTGGAACCCTTATACCGAGTGGCCTTAGGAATGGATCTCGAGTGGACTTAGTCGTTTACCAAGTGTATGGATGTCTCGATGCCGAGTGGTGGTTTTGCCGAGTGAGGCTTCTTGCTTCAGCGAATGGAGGACTCGCTCCAGCGAATGTGTATTACTGGAAGGCGTTTGTCGTGGTATCGCCCAAGCGATTGTGTGCTCGTCCGAGCGAGTTGGACGTCTCGCCCAGGCGGATTGTGTCTTGCTTGAGCGAGTGTACGCTGAATGGTGGTTCGTTCAGGCACTGTCGGTGCTTCCGTGTGAATGGTTTTAATTCCCTTGCCTTCCTTGTCTTTTTCTTCTTGGCCATGGGGCCAGCTCTTATCTTCATATAAGGGAGTGTTTTTATTATGGATCCAGGTTATTTTCTAATTAATTCGAGAAAATTTTCCCCTAAAAATTAGGATGTTTCATTTTGGTATCAGAGCAGACCGAAAGGTCCAAGGCCAAGGTATGCTTACCGAGGGTAAGCGGTTGTGTGCTTTCTGACTGAGTGGTCATCATGATTGTGATATGAGTTGAACCTGATTGATATTGACTTGTGGATAGGAGGTTGTTCCCCTCCTGGTCCAATTGATTGTATAACATATAGAAATAGTATGATGTGTTAAGATACTGAACATTAGGCTGAAATCCGATTGGTAATGAGTGACTCGGTATACTTATCCTTGAATGTTAATTTCAGGATAAGGGATGACGCATCGCCAAAGCATGGAGGCTATGGCCACAGCATTCCAACGCTTTGCGGACGTGTTTGAGAGGCAGGGCCAGACTCGAGCTGAGGATGGCCACGTGCTGGACCGCTTCCTGAAGAGGAAGCCGAGTGAGTTTTAGGGAGGACATAACCCGGAGGCAGCTTTCAAATGGACTCAGGAACTGGAAAGAATTTTTGGGGGTCTTCGTTGTACCGAGGCCCAAAAGGTGGAATGTGCAGTGTATATGCTACGGGATGAAGCGGAGAATTGGTGGAAGATAGCCAGAAACCGATTCCCTGATGATGATGCTCAGCTGACATGTAACGATTTCAAAACATGCTTCTTAGAGAAGTATTTCCCCGACACAGTAAGGAGTCGGAAGGAGTTAGAGTTTATGGAGTTGAAGCAGGGCTCCATGACTGTGGAAGAGTATGCGACTAGGTTCGAAGAGCTGTGCCTATTCTACCCACCTTTCCAACAACCAGGGACGGAGAGCTCCAAGTGCCTTCAATTTGAAAATGGGTTGAGATCAGATATTAAGAGGGCCTGCAGATATCAAGAGATCAGGAGTTTTCCTGCATTGGTGAACAAATGTAGGATATTTGAAGAAGATGACAAGGCCCATTCGGGCCAGAGCAGCAGAGCCAACCATTACTTGAGGCCTCAGCAGTGACGTTTCAAGAGGCCAGGAAACGTGGGGAGAAATGGACCCTTTACCAGATATCAAGATCGCAGTAACCAAGGGAGCAGATGAGTGGACGACCAAGGTATGGCAAGTGTTTTAGATGTGGGGGTGACCACTTTGCTCAGAATTGCAATGGTACAGAGGTCAAGTGCTTTCATTGCCAGGAAAAGGGACACATTCGCCTTGACTGCCCCCAACTTCGTCAAGCAAACCCCAATGCACGTCATGGAGGTTTCCAAGAGAGAAACCGAGGAACGATAACCAAGGACTGAGCAGCAGAGGCAGCAGAGCCAGAAGGAATATGATGTTTGCCCCAAATAACCAGAAGAGAGACGCCAATCAACCAACTGCTGGAAGAGTTTACGCAATCAACACGGAAGATACGGCACAGGCGAATGACTTGGTACAGAGTAAGTGCCTACTCGGTAAATATACACTTAATGTAATTTTTGATTCTGGAGCCACCCACTCCTTCATAGCTGATGAGTGTGTGAGACGACTGCGATTACCGACTGTGGATATGGATCGGATTTTGGAAGTAACCAACCTGACTGGCCCTAAGGTTTTGACATCAACAATGTGTAAGGATATAACATTTGTGTTGGACGATCGGAGTTTTACCTTCGATCTTGTGTGTGTGCCTTTGAAGGGCCTTGATATCGTGCTCGGCATAGATTGCCTTTCAGCCAACAAGGTGTTAGTAGATTGTAGAAACCGAAGGATAATCTTCCCGAGACAGCACAATGAGGACGACACGGCACAAGGTATAGCTCATCTGTTTATGATGCTTTGTTTAACCGAGGGTGAAAGCAAAACCCGAGTGAACGAAATCCCGACTGTCTATGAATTCCCAGAAGTGTTTCCCGAGGACGTACCGAGTGTCCCTCCCAATAGAGAAGTTGAATTCTCTATAGACTTGGTTCCTGGAGCCGAGCCAGTCTCCAGTGCACCTTATAGAATGTCCCCAACTGAATTAGCCGAGCTGAAGAAGCAAGTAGATGAGTTACTCGGAAAACAATTCATTAGACCGAGTGTATCTCCATGGGGCACACCGGTGCTGCTTGTTAAGAAGAAGGATGGCAGCATGAGACTTTGTATAGATTACCGACAGCTAAACAAACTCACGATTAAGAACCGATACCCATTGCCCCGAATTGATGACTTGATCGACCAACTGCATGGAGCCTCAGTCTTCTCAAAGATCGACCTGCGATCGGGATACCACCAAATCTGAGTGAAGGACTCGGATATCCCAAAGACTGCCTTTAGGACTCGGTATGGTCACTACGAGTATGTAGTGATGCCGTTCGGTGTGACAAACGCCCCTGCTGTCTTCATGAATTACATGAACAGCATATTCCACCCATATCTAGACCGATTCGTAGTAATCTTCATCGATGATATCTTAGTCTACTCGAAGACTCCTGAGGAGCATGAAGGACACCTCCGAGCGGTACTCCAAGTGTTAAGGGAGAAGCAGCTGTTTGCGAAGCTTTCAAAGTACGATTTCTGGATGGATAAAATCCATTTCCTCGGACATGTGATTTTCAAGGAAGGTGTCTCGGTGGACCCTGTGAAGGTGACAGCTATAATGGCATGGGAGAGACCCAAGTCGGTCTCAGAGATAAGGAGCTTTATGGGCCTGGCAGGTTATTATAGGAGGTTCATTGAGGGTTTTTCTAAGTTGGCTTTGCCAATAACTAAGTTGACTCAGAAAAACATTCCCTTCTTGTGGAGTTCCGAGTGCGAAAGCAGTTTCCGAGGGCTGAAAGACAAGTTGACGACTGCCCCAGTGTTGGCATTACCTGACTTGCAAAAGAGCTTCGTGGTTTATTGTGATGCATCAGGACTCGGATTAGGATGCGTGCTAATGCAGAAAGACCGGGTGATAGCGTATGCCTCTCGGCAATTGAGACCTCACGAGCAGCATTATCCGACCCACGACTTGGAATTGGCAGTTGTGGTGTTCGCGTTAAAAATCTAGAGGCGTTATTTGTTCGGGTCCAGATTTGAAGTATACAGTGATCACAAGAGCCTCAAATACTTATTCGACCTGAAGGAGCTGAACATGAGGCAGAGGAGATGGATGGAATTTCTAACGGATTATGATTTCGAGCTAAAGTACCACCCGGGCAAGGCAAACGTTGTTACCGACACATTGAGTCGGAAATCCCTTCATGTAGCAGTGATAATGGTGAAGGAGGTAGAACTATTAGAATAGTTCCGAGACATGAACTTACATGTTGACATCCCCTCCTCTCGGAAAATGACGATCGGCACGCTGAGGATTGCCAACGACTTCTTGAAATCTATGTACGAGCAGCAGCAGTCGGATTCCTACTTGGCCGAGATGAAGGAGACTCAAACCAAAGGTAAGGATTTGTCCTTGACCGAGGGAACGGATGGAATTTTCTGAGTAAGAAACAGAATATACGTGCCGGGTGGAGGAGAATTAAGGAGAATGGTGCTTGATAAGGCTCACAAGAGCTTGTTAAGTATCTACCCGGGTACCATGAAGATGTACCATGACTTGAGAACACAGTTCTGGTGGCCCGGACTAAAGAGGGATGTGGCAGAATACGTGGCTCGGTGTATTACCTGTCAAAAGTCGAAGGTCGAGCACCAGAAGTCGTATGGTGCATTACAGCCCCTGGAGATTCCCGTATGGAAATGGGACTCAATTGCTATGGACTTCGTCATGGGGTTGCCAAGAAATCGAGCGGGCCATGATGCAATTTGGGTCATTATTGACCGACTGACGAAAAGTGCACACTTCCTACCTGTGAACATGAAGTACCCGCTGTATAGGTTAGCACGGATTTACATTCAAGAAATTGTCCGACTGCATGGTATACCGACTTCTATCGTATCAGATAGCGATCCTAGGTTCACGTCCCAGTTTTGGACCAGCCTGCACCAGGAAATGGGCACAAGACTTTGGCTTAGTTCCGCTTACCACCCTCAATCGGATGGACAATCCGATCGAACGATTCAAAGCTTGAAAGACCTGCTAAGGGCGTGTGTGTTGGAGCACGGTAGAGATTGGGAACAGTACCTTCCCTTGATTGAGTTTACATACAATAATAGTCACCACAACAGTATTGGTATGGCACCCTACGAAGCACTATATGGACGAAGATGCCGAACCCCACTTTGTTGGTCGGAGACGGGTGAGAGTCTGCTATTGGGACCCGAAATTGTAAAGCAAACATCAGAGGTGATAAAGGAAAGAATGAAGGCGTCTCAGGACAGGCAGAAGAGCTACCATGACAAACGAACCAGACCATTAGAGTTTTCAGTCGGAGACAAGGTATTTTTAAGGACTTCACCGAGTAAAGGGGTCGGGCGAGCCTTGAAAAGCAGAAAGTTGAGCCCTCGATACATTGGGCCTTATGAGGTGTTAGAACGAGTCGGCTCCATGGCATATCGTATAGCACTACCGACCCACTTATCCCGATTGCACAACGTGTTTCATGTGTCTTGATAAGTGTTTTATAACATAATAAATTAGATTTAGTTTACTTAGGATTTTAATCATTATGCACTGTATTTCCTTTATTTATTGTGATTTTTGCTTTCTTTCCACTGTATTCTACTCGGGTACTTTTATTTTGCAAAAATTAATAGATTTGGAATTATTGATGATCCATTTTAAGAATGAATGAATATAAATGGAAAATGGATTCAAGAACCCAAAAAGATGATCAAAGTGTCAAAGGATGAAAACAATCAAGAACCATGAGCTATACTGTCCAAAACGCCTCAAAAATGCAAGAAAACACTTCCAGGAAAGGGTAGGAATCGATTCACCCTTACAGGAATCGATTCCCATGTGAAACATAGGCTAGGAATCGATTCAAGGCTGTTGGGAATCGATTCATAGGGCTGGGAATCGATTCCCCCCTTATAGGAATCGATTCATTGATGTTTGGAAGGCTGGGAATCGATTCATGAAGGCCAGGAATCGATTCATCATGCTGGGAATTGATTCCCACCTTTAGGAATCGATTCACACGCTGTTTTGAAGGCAAAAATCAACTGGAGGAATCGATTCATCAGTGAAATCATGCGCCGAATTATTGGAAACAACAAAAATACGCAAATTGGAGACAACTGGAACAGCTGGAAATCACATGCACCGAAAGTTTCCAACTTGCAACGCGTTTTCTTAGCTGGCTTCCTCCCTTCCTTCGCCTATAAAAGGAGAAGCAATCCAAGCAGAGAAAGCATTCAAAAATCCAGATCAGAATCCCATTCTTCATCAGCTTCATTCCTTTTCTTTTCTTTCTCTTTCGTTTTCTTTCTCTGTTTTATTTTCTTTCTCTTTTTATTTTCTTTTTCTTTCTTTTATTTTGTGTAAGAGTTGTGAGGATTGTGAAATTGAGTGTTCCAATTTGTAATTGGTGGAGGAATATTGCAACAAGGAAATACAGTGGTAAATTATTCTGAGCTTTTGGAGAAACCCGTAAGTCTTTATTTTTTACCGTGTCTTGTATGTTTTATTTTTCCATCATGTGTATGAATTTGAATCCTTTCATGAGTAGCTAAATTAATTATCTTGGGATAAAGGGGGTATGATAATATTTTATTTTAATGTTATTTTGACTTGGAATTAAATAAATTTCTGTTTTCCATTTAGTTTAGTTATGCTTAATGCTTTTAGTAATTCCTAACAAGAACCTAAATGATAAAACTGTATACTTACGGGTATATTAGTAAATTTAGGTAATAAATAGAATCGAGAGATTTATTTTTACCAGAAAGCTTTGAACTAAACCTAAGATTTTTGAAATGCTTTATGTGACCTCGGTAAAACCGTGAAAGTAATCAAAATTCTTTTGAGGAAATAAAAGGGATTTTCATAAAACGATAATGGGCCTTTCTGAGGATTAAGCAGCGCTTTCCATAGGTTAGGTACATTAATAGGATTCCGAGAGGAACATATTAATTAGCTTTTGGAAAATTCGCCTTGGAAAACTTAATTCGATTCTTATTTATGAAAAGTTAAAATTCATTAAACATAAAATAGAGTCGTAATCCCCCAAAATCCCAAGATACTCTCAACTCTGATTTTTTAGTGTCAAGTAAATTTTATTTTTATTTTTATTCATATTCTGTGCAACTTTAATTTGTGCTTTATTTTATAAAAACCTTAAAAATTAATTGTGTGGATAATTAAATTTCAATATGCTGGTACTTTGAACACAGTCCCTGTGGAGAACGATAATCTTTTATATTACGCGACATAACCCGTGCGCTTGCGGGCCCTGTCAAGTTTTTGGCGCCGTTGCCAGGGACTGTTGTCCCTCAAATATCGGCAATATTGAAATTCGATTAGATCATACTTGTTAATATTTTTATTGTTATTTTTATTTTTATTTTCATCGTAATTTTGTATTTTGTTCTATATTCTGTGTATCTGTTTTATTTTTGTAATTGTTTGTTTTATTTGTCATTTATTTTCTATTTATGCGAAGAAGCCGTAGTGTCGATCTAAACTTAGGATTTGACCCTGAGATAGAACGTACCCTTAGAGCTTTGAGAAAACAACAAAAACAACAAAAAGAACAAAAAGAAAAACAAATGGCAGACCAACACAGACCCTTAAGAGATTTTGCCGCTCCAAGCACTAATGGGAGAGGATCTAGCATCCTTAGACCCACAGTGGAGGCTAACAATTTTGAATTGAAGCCTTCACTACTCTCAATGGTTCAACAGAACCAATTCGGAGGTTTACCCTCTGAAGATCCAAACCTTCACCTTCAAATCTTTCTTGAATACTGTGACACCCTGAAAATGAACGGAGCCACCAATGATGCCATTCGCTTAAGACTTTTCCCTTTCTCCTTAAGAGATAAAGCAAGAGCGTGGTTATACTCTCTTCCTGAAGGATCCATCACAACTTGGGAACAATTGTCTAGTGCTTTTATCAATAAATGGTACCCAAGGAACAAGACTGATGTGCTGAGAAAACAAATCATTAATTTTTCACAAAAAGATGATGAATCCTTGTATGAAGCCTGGGAGAGATACAGAGAGTTGCTAAGAGAATGTCCTCACCATGGGATAGAAAGGTGGTTGACAATCCATATTTTCTATAATGGACTAACTTCCACACAAAAGATCTCTTTAGATGCTGCAGCTGGAGGAGCCTTCATGAGTAAAAATATTGATGAAGCTGAGAACTTGATCGAGGAAATAGCTCAAAACACTCACCAATGGAACTCTGAGAGAGGATTACCTTCTAAAACACCAGGTAAGTACTCTGTTGATGCTCTTTCCTTACTTTCTGCCAAAGTTGAAGCATTAACATTAAAACTTGATAAAATAGGGTCAACAGGTGCTACTAATATTGTTTGTGAAGTTTGTGGTGTTTCAGGACATGGAGCTACAAACTGCAACTTAGCCATGACCCCTAATCAAGAACAAGAAATGCATCAGGTGGACGCTATTGGAAACTATGGTGGAAACCATCAAGGTAACTACAGACCTCCACAAGGTCCACCTGGCTTCCAAAATAGGCCACCTCAATTCCAAAGTAACTACAAACCTCAACAAGGAACCTATATTCCACAAAAATCAAAGCTAGAATCCTTGATGGAGACATTTGTAGCTACTCAACTTAAACAAAATGATGAATTCTCTGATGCAATAAAAAACTTGGCTTCAAAAGTGGACTCTCTTGCCACTCACAACAAAATACTGGAAAATCAAATTGCCCAACAAGCCTCCTATTCTCAAAGAGCACCGGGAACATTTCCTGGGAAACCAGAGGCTGGACCATCTAACCAAACCATGGCTGTCACTCTTAGGAGTGGTACTCAATACGATGGGCCAGTTGACAAGACAACAAAGGAGGAAAAGAAAGTCGATGAATCTTCATCTCATCCAGTAATTGAAGAAGAGAAACCACAAGAAAAGAAGGAGGAAGTTAAGCCATATCAGCCTCCCATTCCATTTCCTCAGCGCTTAGCCAAAGCAAAGTTGGACAAACAATTTGGTAAGTTCCTTGATGTTTTAAAGAAATTGTATATTAATATTCCTTTTACAGATGCTTTGCAGCAAATGCCCACATATGCAAAGTTCCTGAAGGACATTCTGTCCAACAAAAGAAGACTGGAGGAAGATGGTACAGTTGCACTTACTGAAGAATGCAGTGCTCTAATTCAAAAGAAACTTCCACCCAAGCTCCAAGATCCAGGTAGTTTCTCTATTCCTTGCATGATTGGTGACATGAATATAGATAAAGCATTGTGTGATTTAGGAGCAAGTGTGAGTTTAATGCCATTATCTGTTGCTAAAAAGTTAGGATTGGGTGAACTAAAACCTACTAGGATGTCTTTACAATTGGCTGATAGATCTGTAAAATATCCTGTAGGAATTTTAGAGGATGTTCCTATTAAGATAGGAAAATTTTTTATACCTGCTGACTTTGTTGTGCTTGAAATGGACGAAGATTCTTTGATTCCTATTATTTTAGGCAGACCATTTTTAGCAACTGCAGGTGCTGTGATTGATGTCAAGAATGGTAAGTTGTCTCTAACTGTTGGAGACCAAAAGGTTGATTTCAACTTGAAAAATGTTTTAGAAAAACCTTATAATGATGTTTGCTGTACTGTGGATTTTGTCGAACAAGTGGTAAAGGAAGCAACCCTTCCTAATGACCCACTTGAAACTATTTTCATGATTGAGTCGACAGAAACATTTGATTGCTCTGAGGCCCCACTAAAACATGATACTGAGGTCATAGGTAACAAAGTGGTAAGCCCCAATGTGGAATTAAAACCTTTACCAGCTTCATTAAGGTATGAGTTTCTTGGCCCTAATTCCACATATCCTGTGATTATCAATGCTGAATTGAATCCATCTGAAACTGAAAAACTTTTGAAACAACTTAGGTTGTATAGAAAGGTAATAGGTTATACAATGGATGATATCAAAGGGATTAGCCCTTCTCTTTGTATGCACAGGATTACTGTAGAAGATGAAAGTAGGCCCACAGTAGAACCACTTAGGAGATTAAATCCTAAAATGCAAGAAGTGGTTAAAAAGGAAATTTTAAAATTGCTTGATGCTGGAGTCATATATCCTGTTGATAGTAGTAAATGGGTAAGTCCTGTCCATGTGGTGCCTAAAAAGGGGGGAATAACTGTGATTGAAAATGATAAACATAACTTGATTCCTACTAGGATTGTCTCTGGTTGGCGCATGTGCATTGATTATAGGAAGTTAAATAGCGCCACGAAAAAAGATCATTTTCCCCTCCCTTTTATTGATCAGATGCTTGAAAGACTTGCGAAACACTCTTATTTCTGTTATTTGGATGGGTATTCAGGTTTTCATCAAATTCCCATTCATCCATCTGATCAAGAAAAGACTACCTTCACTTGCCCTTATGGGACTTATGCTTACAGACGCATGCCTTTTGGTTTATGTAATGCACCTGCGACTTTTCAAAGGTGTATGCAAGCAATTTTTTCTGATCTTATTGAAAATATGATGGAAGTCTTTATGGATGATTTTTCAGTGCATGGTTTGGATTTTGATAATTGTTTAACAAATTTGTGCCAAGTCTTGCAGCGTTGTGAAGAAACCAATTTGGTTCTAAATTGGGAAAAATGCCATTTTATGGTAAGAGAAGGCATAGTTCTTGGACACCTAGTGTCTGAAAGAGGTATAGAAGTTGATAAGGCTAAAGTGGAAGTAATTGAAAAATTACCTCCACCCACAAATGTGAAAGGTATTCGGAGTTTTCTTGGACATGCAGGGTTTTACCGTAGGTTCATTAAAGATTTCTCCAAGATCACAAAGCCTCTTACAACTCTTCTGGGTAAGGATGTGCCTTTCAATTTTAATTCATCTTGTATGGAAGCTTTTTGCAGGATTAAGCAAGCTCTAATCTCTGCCCCCATCGTACAACCACCTGATTGGAAACTCCCATTTGAGCTGATGTGCGATGCGAGTGATTACGCAGTGGGAGCTGTGTTGGGGCAAAGAAAGGATAAAAAGCTCCATGTAATTCATTATGCCAGCCGGACGCTAGATGATGCTCAGGTAAATTATGCCACAACTGAAAAAGAACTGTTAGCTATTGTCTTTGCTTTTGATAAATTTAGGTCTTATTTAGTAGGTTCACATGTTATTGTTTACACTGACCACTCTGCCATTAAGTATCTATTGAATAAAAAGGAAGCAAAGCCTAGATTAATTAGGTGGATTCTAATATTGCAAGAATTTGACTTGGAAATTAAGGACAAGAAGGGTACCGAGAACTTGGTCGCTGACCACCTATCTAGGTTGACATCTGAAAAAGAAGAAACAGATAATATTCCCATCAATGAATCTTTTCCAGATAAACAACTCTTGAATCTTAGTATCCAACGTGTTCCTTGGTATGCTGATTTTGTAAATTTTCTTGCATGTGGTATTTTACCTCCTGACCTTAGCTTTCAGCAAAGGAAAAAGTTTTATGCAGATGTCAAACATTATTATTGGGATGAACCCCTCCTATTCAAGCAATGTGCTGATGGTTTGATTCGAAGGTGCGTTTCACAAGATGAGGTCCATGATATTTTGAACCATTGTCATTCTCTTTCCTGTGGAGGGCACATGAGCACCTCCAAGACAGCAGCTAAAATATTGCAAGCTGGGTTCTATTGGCCACATATTTTTAAGGATGTACGTAAGTATGTTCTAACTTGTGATGCGTGCCAAAGAACAGGTAACATTGGTAAGAGACATGAAATGCCATTGAATACCATTTTAGAAGTTGAATTGTTTGATGTATGGGGTATTGATTTTATGGGACCTTTTCCTTCCTCTTTTGGAAATCAGTTCATATTAGTAGCAGTTGACTATGTGTCAAAATGGGTGGAAGCCATTGCTTCACCCCATTCTGATGCTAAGACTGTTATTAAACTTTTCAAGAAAATAATATTTCCAAGGTTTGGGGTCCCAAAATGTGTTATAAGTGATGGAGGGTCTCATTTTATTGAGAAAACTTTTCAGACCCTTCTAAAGAAATATGGAGTTAAGCATAAGGTTGCTACACCTTATCACCCACAAACTAGTGGACAAGTTGAGGTATCCAATCGAGAAATTAAAAATATTCTTCAAAAAGTGGTGAATACATCACGTAAGGATTGGTCTATTAAGTTAGATGATTCCTTATGGGCGTATCGGACCGCATACAAAACTCCCATTGGAACCACACCTTTTAAGCTAGTATATGGAAAGCCCTGTCATTTACCTGTTGAGCTAGAATATAAATCTTTTTGGGCTGTTAAAACTCTTAACTTTGATCATAAGGCTGCAGGTGAACGTAGGTTGTTGGAATTAAATGAGCTTGAAGAACTCCGTCTAGATGCATACGAAAATGCCAGAATTTATAAAGAAAAAACCAAACAATGGCATGATCGTCACATCCAACGGAGAACATTTAATCCAGGTGATATGGTTTTATTGTTTAATTCCAGACTGAAGCTTTTTCCAGGTAAACTGAGATCCCGATGGTCGGGACCATTCAAGGTGACAAAAGTCTTTCCCTTTGGAGCTGTCGAACTATGGAGCGAGAAATCTGGTGCATTTAGGGTAAATGGACAGAGAGTAAAACATTACTTCACCGGTCAACCAATACAACAAGCAAGTGACTTGGACTTGTTTGATGCTCCTGATGAGTAAATCCAAACGGTGAGAAGTCTGGCTGAAGACTTAAAACTTAGCACTGATAGGGAGGTAACCCTATAAAAAGTTGTTGTTTTATTTTAAACTTTTATTCTAAAAAAAAAAAAAAAAAAAAAAACAACAATGTCAGATGCTGGTTTGGGGTTATTACAGGTAAGTTTTCTTATCCTGTTATCATCCATTTTAACATTGAGGACAATGTCAAATTCTGGTTTGGGGTGGTAGGTAAGAAAACTTAACTGTTTTGTTTACGTTGTGTGATTGTCATTTTATTTTGCATGTGTGTTTTCCTTGATTTGTTTGTAATCTTGTAATTTACCATTTTTGCATGATAAATTTACTTTGAATACAAGGCTAAAGTATCTAAGGACCAAAATTTTGAGTAAAATTTTCAAAATTTGATTGTTTAAATGCCAAATCAATGCTTAAATGAACCTTATGTGATTAAAATTTTCTTTGAAAAGACTTTCCATGGTTAGACTTGAGCCAAAATGGGTTATCTATCAAATAAATTTTCAAAACCCATATTTTCTCGATTGAGTGAATCTCATAGTCATTAAATATTCTAGAACTTGTTTTTCAACCGATTCAAAATGGTTTTTGATTATATGTCTTAGGATGATAAAGGCACAATTAGGTCTTATTCTAAGCCTCAGAATTTTGTATAATTTGACCCCTAGTTGCCCCTTTTGAGCCTAAAAGTGAAAATTTTTTCTTTGAAACCTTTCATTGACTAATATTCTCTTAAATGGTGAAAAAGTTGGAAATTTAGTAGAGCAAAGAAATAAAAAAGGACTTAAGAAAAATATGTATTGAATGCAAAGAAAAGCAAGAAAAAGAAAAAGAAAATCAAAAGGATGATATTGAATGAATTCCAAAAAAGTCCATAAAAGTTCAAAAATTTGCTCTGTTAAATTTATAATGGTGATTTGAATCATTCATGACTATTAAAGCCCTTTTGTATTCCATTTTTCTTGAAATTCCTACCTTGACAATACAACCCAAGGCCACATTACAACCTTTGAAAGACCTTTAGACTTTGACATATTTTCTATTTAAACTGTGGAGTTTCTGGTTTATTAACAAGCTTATGGTAATATTTTTTGACTATGATGATTTGAGAGATACACAAACCTTGAAACACTTGAGTGAAAATTGTGAGAAGAGTATCTCAAGTCTTGACATTGAAATTTGATTCACATAAGTAAATAAAAATTGGCATTTGAATAAATCTGTTTCTCTATTTTGGATTCCTTAGTTTATTAAGCTTAGTGTTTTCTGTATTTTATCTTGTGAATATGGTGATTGCTTGAGGACAAGCAATGTTTTGGTTTGGGGTATTTTGATAAGTGTTTTATAACATAATAAATTAGATTTAGTTTACTTAGGATTTTAATCATTATGCACTGTATTTCCTTTATTTATTGTGATTTTTGCTTTCTTTCCACTGTATTCTACTCGGGTACTTTTATTTTGTAGAAATTAATAGATTTGGAATTATTGATGATCCATTTTAAGAATGAATGAATATAAATGGAAAATGGATTCAAGAACCCAAAAAGATGATCAAAGTGTCAAAGGATGAAAACAATCAAGAACCATGAGCTATACTGTCCAAAACGCCTCAAAAATGCAAGAAAACACTTCCAGGAAAGGGTAGGAATCGATTCACCCTTACAGGAATCGATTCCCATGTGAAACATAGGCTAGGAATCGATTCAAGGCTGTTGGGAATCGATTCATAGGGCTGGGAATCGATTCCCCCCTTATAGGAATCGATTCATTGATGTTTGGAAGGCTGGGAATCGATTCATGAAGGCCAGGAATCGATTCATCATGCTGGGAATCGATTCCCACCTTTAGGAATCGATTCACACGCTGTTTTGAAGGCAAAAATCAACTGGAGGAATCGATTCATCAGTGAAATCATGCACCGAATTATTGGAAACAACAAAAATACGCAAATTGGAGACAACTGGAACAGCTGGAAATCACATGCACCGAAAGTTTCCAACTTGCAACGCGTTTTCTTAGCTGGCTTCCTCCCTTCCTTCGCCTATAAAAGGAGAAGCAATCCAAGCAGAGAAAGCATTCAAAAATCCAGATCAGAATCCCATTCTTCATCAGCTTCATTCCTTTTCTTTTCTTTCTCTTTCGTTTTCTTTCTCTGTTTTATTTTCTTTCTCTTTTTATTTTCTTTTTCTTTCTTTTATTTTGTGTAAGAGTTGTGAGGATTGTGAAATTGAGTGTTCCAATTTGTAATTGGTGGAGGAATATTGCAACAAGGAAATACAGTGGTAAATTATTCTGAGCTTTTGGAGAAACCCGTAAGTCTTTATTTTTTACCGTGTCTTGTATGTTTTATTTTTCCATCATGTGTATGAATTTGAATCCTTTCATGAGTAGCTAAATTAATTATCTTGGGATAAAGGGGGTATGATAATATTTTATTTTAATGTTATTTTGACTTGGAATTAAATAAATTTCTGTTTTCCATTTAGTTTAATTATGCTTAATGCTTTTAGTAATTCCTAACAAGAACCTAAATGATAAAACTGTATACTTACGGGTATATTAGTAAATTTAGGTAATAAATAGAATCGAGAGATTTATTTTTACCAGAAAGCTTTGAACTAAACCTAAGATTTTTGAAATGCTTTATGTGACCTCGGTAAAACCGTGAAAGTAATCAAAATTCTTTTGAGGAAATAAAAGGGATTTTCATAAAACGATAATGGGCCTTTCTGAGGATTAAGCAGCGCTTTCCATAGGTTAGGTACATTAATAGGATTCCGAGAGGAACATATTAATTAGCTTTTGGAAAATTCGCCTTGGAAAACTTAATTCGATTCTTATTTATGAAAAGTTAAAATTCATTAAACATAAAATAGAGTCGTAATCCCCCAAAATCCCAAGATACTCTCAACTCTGATTTTTTAGTGTCAAGTAAATTTTATTTTTATTTTTATTCATATTCTGTGCAACTTTAATTTGTGCTTTATTTTATAAAAACCTTAAAAATTAATTGTGTGGATAATTAAATTTCAATATGCTGGTACTTTGAACACAGTCCCTGTGGAGAACGATAATCTTTTATATTACGCGACATAACCCGTGCGCTTGCGGGCCCTGTCATGTCTCAACTAAAGAAGTGTCTGCATGACCCCAACCACATAATGCCTGATGACGAAGTGGAAATCAAGGAGGACCTGACCACTATGACTATACCGATCAGAATCGTGGACCAATCGGTAAAGCGGTTGAGAAGCAAGAACGTATAACTAGTTGAAGTAGAGTGGCAGCAAGGCAGGACTACCTCTTGTACCTGGGAACACGAAGACGCCATGAGACAGCAGTACCCCAAGTTGTTTACTAAGGTGAGATACCGACTGAATTTCGTGTGAGTTACCGACTGAATTTTGAGGATGAAATTCTTTTGAGTGGGGGAGAACTGTAACATCCCAATTTTAAAGCTAAATGCCGAATGAAAAAAAATAATAAACCATTAAGATTTGATTCAAAAATAAGAAGTTAATTGTTAATTATAATCAGATTAGCTTAAGGAATAATGACAAGTTAATTAAGGCAGAGTTGGTGAAAGATGGCTGTTTGTGATTGGTGAGTTACATGAGTGGGCTGCGACTCACGTTTTCCCATCCTACTTCCTTCCCTTCGCATGCATATATATGCCCTGTACCACCGTGAATACTCATCCTTTTTCCCACTACTTTATTCTCCCTTTTCTTCTTCGCCTCCATCCTCTTTTCTGTTCTTGCCCTTCGCTTCTGGAGATCATGACGATGGTGCTGGAGGAAGGTCAGAGCCCCTCCAACTGGTGAAGGACGATCGTTGAGGCAGAGGGAGAACAACGCTCCATTCCCGAACCGAGTGCAGAGTACGACGGAGTGAAGGAAGACCGAACGAAACAGAAGAAGGGCGTCAGACCCAACGTTGAGAGCAGAAAAGCTTCTTGAGTTCCTTCTGTAGGTAGGGGCGCTTGTATGTCAAATGCATGGTCCACGAACGGTACCGGATGAATGTACTACTTTGAGTGTATGTGTATGTGTTTATAACGACTGGATTTTATGCATGATTGATGATTCTGGATTCTGTGTGTATTACAGTGGTTATGCAACAATTGCATGTAATCAAGATAGTAGTAGTGTAGTCTGTCGGCCTTGGGTAATGACGAATGAAATGCATGGTTTTATCTCTGTTAACACTGTAAGAATATGAATGTGTACTCGATAGTTGATTTGTCAGATGTTACTACTTGATTGTCCGATTGTTGTACATATTGGTGTGACTGATAAAACAAATATAAAGGCTGTGTTGAATCTGTTCTTACTTAATGGTTGCGAAGGAGGTATCAATTGTGTGATGATGCTTGCTAGTAAATGCATTAGCTGCATGTGTAAGAATGGGGTGACCCGTGGAAGTTCAAAAGCCTCGAGGCAATGACTTTCAGCTACAGACCTTGGCTAGATCCTGAAGGGGCTCGTGGTAGCCGTAGGAGCTAGAGAGGAGTCTCGAGACGCCAATAGGAGGCCGGTACCATGCGGGAAGAGCTGAAGGATGAGGGGCCAGTAAGGGGGAACTATAACTGGAAGTCATCACTCGAGTCGGATCCACAAGCATGCATGTAGATATGAGGTTGACTAGGGTAGTACGCATAGTATGTGTTGGGTGTTATGAATGATTTCCGAGTGTGTGGATGCATGTGTATGTATGTGTGAAGATGAACTAGACGTAGTATGTATGTTATAGATGTTATTCTGACTGGCATGGCCTTAGTTAACCTGGAAACGATTGAATGAAAGTAAGTGTGCGTACTGACACTGATACCGAGTCTCATTTTACATGTAAAAAGCTCACCCCTGCAGTGGCTACATTTTTAGTGAATATCTCTCAGAATGAAGCTTGAAGGAGGAGCTGAGTGTAGAACAAAACAGTCGAGTGCTTTTGAATATATGTGTATATGTATATACTTTGTGTAAGGTCCTGTTAAGCCTTGGCCGGCTCATATTTTGGTTTTAGCTTTTACGTTAGAACTTGAACACCTTCGGGTGACAGAAGACATAATGAAACTCTTGTAATTATTTAAATGCTTCCCTATATATATATCGTGTGTTCTTCTATACTGTAGGTGACGCCCGAGCGGTAAATATGGATGTATGTGTATACCTTACGAGCGTAGGAGGTTAGTGTGTCTATGGGCAGTAGCGGAGCTGAGTGGTTGCTGGGGAAAGGGAAGATAATAATTTATTCCAAGTGTTAAGAGGCTGAAATGGCTGAGTGGTTCTGAGTGAGTTAGTTACTACTCCCCGAGTGAATATAAGTCTGAGTATTCCCGAGTAAAAGTAAGTATAAAGTCGAGCGAGATTCATTTGTATGAGTTCCTTCCGAGAGAAGAACACTTAAACGAACTCTTAGGGGAGTTCCCTTCGAGACATTCTGGCGAGTAACTTGGTGGAAAGACTTCCGAGCGCATAGGCTTAACGGATTCTGAGTGAAAACATGTATAAGTTCCGAGGGGGAAATATTCCGAGTGAGAGTTTATGGAATCCGAGTGTAATAACCCTCCTTACCGGGCGAATCAGGTGTGTACCTTGGTGGATAAATATAAGAGGCTGTGTTATAGAATGTAGGTGTGTTAGGGTCGTTTCTCGAGTGTTGGAACCCTTATACCGAGTGGCCTTAGGAATGGATCCTGAGTGGACTTAGTCGTTTGCCAAGTGTATGGATGTCTCGATGCCGAGTGGTGGTTTTGCTGAGTGAGGCTTCTCACTTCAGCGAATGGAGGACTCGCTCCAGCGAATGTGTATTGCTGGAAGGCGTTTGTCATGGTATCGCCCAAGCGATTGTGTGCTCGTCTGAGCGAGTTAGGCGTCTCGCCCAGGCGGATTGTGTCTCGCTTGAGCGAGTGTACGTTGTATGGTGGTTCGTTCAGGCGCTGTCGGTGCTTCCGTGTGAATGGTTTTAATTCCCTTGCCTTCCTTGTCTTTTTCTTCTTGGCCATGGGGCCAGCTCTCTTATCTTCATAGAAGGGAGTGTTTTTATTATGGATCCAGGCTATTTTCTAATTAATTCGAGAAAATTTTCCCCTAAAAATTAGGATGTTTCATGTGATGCTAGCGATTATGCCATAGGAGCAGTTTTAGGGCAAAGGAAATCTAAAATTTTCCATGTTATACACTACGCTAGCAAGGTTTTAAATCCTGCCCAGGTGAATTATGCAACAACTGAGAAAGAGTTGTTGGTAATAGTGTATGGTTTGGAAAATTTTAGATCGTATTTAATTGGTTCCAGAGTTGTATTTATAGATCATGCTGCCTTGAAGTATTTGCTCAACAAATATGATTCGAAGCCAAGATTGATCATATGGGTCCTGCTCCTACAAGTGTTTAATTTGATTATTAAGGATAAAAAGGGAACTTAAAACTACATAGTTAATCACTTTTCTAGGCTTGTTAACAAAGAAGTTACTAATACACAGCCTGAGGTTGATGTGGACATGCCAGATAAAAAGCAGTTATTGATTTAGGAAAGACAATGGTTTGCAGATATGGCAAATTTTAAAGCAGTTAAAGTGATCCCGGATGATTATACTTGGCAGCAGAAAAAGAAATTCCTGAAGGACGCTCGACAGTTTGTATGGGATGATCCATATCTGTTCAAGATTAGATCTGATAATATAATTTGGAGACGTGTCTCATCTCAAGAAGCAAGAAGCATTCTTCGGCATTGCCATAGCTCTGTATATGGTGGACATTTCAATAGGGAAAGGACAACTACTAAAGTCCTTCAATCTAGATTTTACTGGCCGACTTTGTTTAAGGATGTTAATCTTTTTATACAACAGTGTGATAATTGCTAGATATCTAGAAGCATTTCTAGAAGAAATAAGATACTGATGAATGCCAAACTAGAAGTTGAAGTCTTTGACTGTTGAGGAATTGACTTTGTTGGTCCTCTTCTTGTATCTTTTACGAATGAATATATGTTAGTTGTTATTGACTATATTACTAAATAGGTAGAAGCCATTGCTTCTCCAAGAGCTGATGCTAAAACTGTGATTAAATTCTTGAAGAGAAATATTTTTTACAGGTTTGCACTCCTAGAGTCCTTATCAGTGATGGTGGATCCTATTTTTGCAACACATAGTTGCAAAAGTGTTTAGAGGACTATGGAGTTAGGCATAAAGTTCCTTCTCCATACCATCCTCAAGCGAATGGGCAAGTAGAAGTTTCCAACAGGGAAATAAAATGCATTCTAGAGAAAATTTTTCCTAAAGCAGAAAGGATTGGTCATTAAAGTTGGATGATGCTTTTGGGGCTTATAGGAAGGCCTATAAACCTCCCATAGGTTTTTCACCATATCAGTTAGTTTTTGGCAAGAGTTGTCATTTGCCAGTTGAACTAGAACACAAAGCTTATTGGGTGATAAAGCTATTGAATTTTGATCCCAAAGTAGCAATAGAAAAGAGAATTGCAGATGATTGAGTTGGAAGAATGAAGGACAAAGGCATATGAGTCTTCCTAAATTTACAAAGAAAGGATGAAGAAATACCATGACAAGAAGATCCTAAAAAAGAGTTTTTATCTTGGATAATCTGTGTTGTTATTTAATTCTAGGCTAAAACTTTTTCCTGGGAAGCTTAAATCAAAATGTTCAAGTCCATTCCTGGTGAAGGAAGTCAAATCATATAGAGAAGTAGAGTTATAGAACCCTGAATCCAACAGGACATGGACTGTGAATGATCAGGGGTTGAAACCATACCTTGACGGAGATGTGGAGAGGCTTACCATGCTAATCCACTTGCATGATTTGTGATTTGACAATAGGCATCGAGCTAACGATGTAAAACAAGCACTTCCTGGGAGGCAACTTAGTTTTCTAATGTTATTTATTTTGATTTTGTGTTTATTTTTGCAAATTTTGGTTGTAGTAGGTGTTTTGTATGTTTATTGATAAAATGCATGAATGTCATAAGATGAGTGTGGCATAATAAAATTGGACTAGGAAGATGGTGCATAGAGTTGATAAGAGGATGTTATGTTGCATAATTTGTGAAGTTTATGTTGAAATGCATGATTGAAGAATTGGACTTGAAAGGCCTAACCAATTTGAGCTTGATTTTTGATGCATCTATGATAGGGCATGTTAAATTGAAGGTGATATGTGTGCTTGTGCTAGTTTGGTTACATTCATGATCATTTTATGCCAAAAATGTAAAAATTGCTAAAATGATCATTTAAGCTTGTATAAGTGTGAATTTCATGCTAATTTCACAAGATTGTTAGATACTTGTATGAAGATTGAATTGGTGTGATTGAGCTTCTAAAATTCACCCTAAATTTGCTTAAATTGAAGATCTAAGTTCATCAATTTTTCCAAACTAGGCATGTGTTCATTATTCATGAGGAACTTAGGAAAAATCTGATGAGAATCCTAGAATTGTGTGTAAATTTAGGAAATTCACTCAAGCGAATCCTAAACTGCTCAAGTGAATGTTACAAATAGCCTCATAAATGCTTGTCTGCTAAATTCGCTCAAGCGAATGGATAATTGCCCAAGTGAGTTTCAGTGAAGATATCATAACAGTTGAGCTATGTGCTAGTCGCCCAAGCGAATTCCTAATTATTTGATTCTGGAACAAAATCGCTTAGGCAAATTAATTTCGCTTAAGCAATTTCATAAAAATTTTATTCTGTTGGATTTTTGCCTGAGCAAATCTAAATGGCCCAAGCGAGTTTTGTAATAAATGCATCATGGGTGCATCACAATTAACTCGCCCAAGCGAACTATATGTCGCTCGAGCGAAGTAATTGAGAAATGATTTTGTAGCAATCTCACCCAAGCAAAATATGGGTCGCTTAAGCGAATTAAATTTAATTTGATTCTGTCAAAATTTCTCCTGAGTGAGAATTGCTAGCTTAAGCAAAAAGTTAAAAAGTATCAGGGAGATGCTTCCAGGTAGACCTCGTCAAGCGACCATAAGGTCACTTGAGTGAATTCTTTTTTGAAAATTGACACTGTTAAATATTTGCTCAAGTGAACCGATCGCTTAAGCAAATTAATTGGGGAACTTATTTTTGTAAAAGTTTTGCTCAAGCGGTTCTACTTCGCTTGAGCAAAATTGTGACTTCTTGACTTTTCCAAGTTAATTCGCTTAAGCGAATTAAGCCCACTTAAAAAAAATTGCGCGATTCATGTTTTTAAAAGCCCCATTTAATTCATTTGAAGCGATTACACATTTTCTTTAAAGGAAACTCTCTCCCCTGGAACACTTTCTCTCTTGCATGCCCTAGTAGCTTCTTCTTGTCCTCTTTCCTCTTCCATTGTTCCCAAGTAAGCTCATTCATTTTTCCTTTATAAATGGTAACTGTTGCATTTGCCTTTTTCCCACATTTTGAAATTTCTTTGTTTTTGTGTTCATTTTCCTTGCAATGGTTGTTAATTTCATTTTGGTTAGATAATCCTTCTTTTTATTTACAATAATTCCATATAGCTTTATACCTCTTTGCTATAATGTACATTGCATTGGTAAATTATTATAGCTGTTAGGGTGAACTTGGAACTTCGATACTATATTTCGTTGTTGAAATGGAAGTAAGAAATTTCTTGTAATAGTTGAATGAAGCTTCTTTGATATTCTGATATTCTGATATTTTGATAGTTAAGTTTTCATTGTAACTCATAGTTAAGTTTAGAGTAGCATTGTGATATTTTATTAGTTTGTAACAGTTACAAAATTCTGATAATTCAGTGCTTAGGATTAATTTGTGTATTGGACTAAAGTTATGGGCACTGGTATTTTGTTCTTAGTGCCATGTTTTTTGTATTGAAGTTGTGGCCATGATAAGTATCTATCTAATGATGATGAAATATTTTGAATGGGTCTTTTGGAAAAGTTGGAATGATTTATTCATAGTTTATTTAAGCAATGTGATAGGTTGTACGATATTAAAGACTTTATGGTTTCATTGCCCATTCTGTGCAATTATCAACTGTCTGGCTAGGATTTAGTTGTTTCTCACTATCTTTTCTTTAGGATGGTGCGTATAAAGACTACTAGACCACCACCACCACCACCTGGACCATCCGACACTGGTCGTAAGGATAAGGGAAAGCGCAACCGGACTTCTAAACCATCTTCTTCACCCAGCCCACGATTTAGAGATAAAGAAAGACCAAGATATTTGAGAATATTTAAAATTGAACATTTATTGTTAAGAGGTGAGTAAGTCTCTGACCGGGAGAATATGATGCATTTATGAATGTTTAACAGGATAGGAATTGGCTGAGACTAGCCAACCTGAGGCCAAAATTTGACCCGAGGTAGTTTGTAGTTCTATGCTGATGCATGGAACAAGGAAGGGTCTCTGGAGTAGAAGACATACGTCTGAGGCACCTGGATCTCCTATTCTCGAGACCCTATCAACAGCCACCTGGGCGATATTCTATGACTACCTAAGGGAGACTTGTGCACTTATGGTACTTTGAGGTAGAAGAATCATATATTCTTCACCAGCAAATTGGAGAAAGCTCTTTGCTTGCTAAGCCATCACTTACAAGCTGGACCTAGTGGTTTTCCTGTCCATCTGTTGCACAATGACATGAAGGTCTTTACCAGGGTGTGGATTGCCTTCCTCCTTGCCAACATCATCCCCACCAACCATGTATCTGATCTCTTTATTCCTCATTGCAATTTGTTATATTACATTTTGAAGGCCGACATGAAAGTTCAAATTGTCAGTATCATTTCTGAGGAGATCTTTAGATTTTCTCAGTCTGATCCAAAGACCACCATTGCTGGTGCTACACCGAAAGGGACCTTTGGCTTCCCAGCTTTTATCACGGGCTTCTATGCTGCTCATGGGGTAGATGTTAACCCCATCACTCTGATCCAACTGTCCATTGACCGTAAGTTTATAGAATTGAACTATGGAGGAGCGCCATCTGCTACCGATCCATCCTCTTCTGCCCCTTCACCTTCCACCAGACTTTCTTCTTCTACATCAGCATCGTCAATCTCCCCATTATCACTCACTTCATTGTTAGAGACTATTCAAACTCAGCTTACTCTCCTGCGGGATAAGTAGGCTCATACTCACCTATAGCAGGCCCCACTTCACTAAGGACTCCTTCATCTCTACTTTACTCTTTATTCTGGCAGTACCTCAGGTTCCCAGTGCATGGATCCAGACCAGTTTGTTGCTTACATAGCTTAGCCTAGGGACAGGCCTTTTTCTGCAGGAGGAGGTGAAGCCACTGATGCTGCAGCTGGAGCCATTGATACTACAACAGACCCACCAGTTGATCCACCAGTCAACCCGGTCGAGCTATCAGTAGAGCCAACAGGCACAGAGCACCAGGAGACACATTAGGAGCAGATCGAGGATCAAAAGTTATGGAGCAGCTTAACAGAGTTGTTAGTGACATTGTGATTGGCAACACATGATCGGACTCCTGATTAGTTTCATAGTTTATTTTGTTATTTAGTTTAGCACTTTATTTTCACCATTTTACTTCAGTTCATTACATTTGTTTACTTTATGGTTGACATTGTCTACTTAGCGGATATATGTTATGGATTTCATCACTAGTGGTTATATTGGCACGATTTTTTATATATGTTTGGTTATGAATTATAGTTTCTTTTGATACTAGTTGAAATTATTATTGTATTAATATGTTAGAAGGAAAGAGATGAATTAGGTTGTTGCATAAGACAAAAACAACTTCATTTTGAAAAATAAAAAGCATCATGGTTGAATTTAATTATAATTAAAAGATATCCCATGTTTATGAAATAACTTTACAGTTGTTTGAACCCTTTTCTGTTTAAGCAAAGAAATCAGACCTGTTAGCCGGGAAAATGAGTGAATCTTAAACACCGAGAGTTCCACTGGTAATTGTTTTAGTTGTTATTGTATAATTTTCTGTCAGAAGACATCACTTAAACAAGCAAGGATATGATAGAGGTAATTTTGCTTAGATTGAGGTTTAACTTAGAGCCAAAAAGCCAACCAATATATAGTTAAACTATATTTTTTCATAAACCCTTTTGAGCTAAGAAGTTTTTGTTTGAATACCTTATCCGAAGCATGTTTAATAATTATATCCTTACTTGAATAGCATGCTAAAGGTGAAAGAGTATGAGTACATTGTATACATATAGGATTATGTTCTGTTTATTGGCTTTTTGGTAAAATACAAAAAAAAGGTTGTGAGGAAAAAGTGAAGATGAAAAGAAAAAGAAATTCTTTAATTAAAAATTATGCAAAAAGGTAAATATCAAAAAGATGAGGAATTTAGAAATACAAAGAGAATTGGAAAGAAAAATCTTGAGTATGATAGATAATGTTAAGTAAGAGCGACTATGGTTATGTATAGTTAGCATATTCTTTTTCTTTTTAGCATGCTCTTTGAATTTCCAGAAAAACCAAGAAATTTTCTTGTATAACCTAGCCTCATTACAACCTTTAGAAGTCCTCTTGATCCTTGTTGTTTGGATGATTGTTTCCTGAAATGAAATGAAATATAATTCTAACTTGTGCATAATCAACAATGGAAAGAGTTAAACACTTACCTGTGAGAAATTGAGTGGATTTCTTATTTTCACAACAATTGGTTATTTTCAATTGCATTATGAATTATATACCTGGGCATGTATCTAATTGGATGTTAAAGGCACCATGAGCTATTACCTGTATATATACCAAGTTGTCATATTTTATTATGCACCACTTTTGGTTTATGGCAACCCTTTATTCACCTTGATATTTTGATACCTTTTGCTTGAGGACAAACAAAGTTTTAGGTCCAGAGGAGTTGATAAATGCCAAAAATATGTATATTTCTTGTCTAGTTAGGCATATTTTTGATAGAATATCAATATGTTTGAAATATTTATCAGGTATTAATTAATGAAATTGAAATCCAGATAATTTTGCTATGATTGATGTAAATATGCATCCCTTATCCCATGTTTGTGTAATTTTAGATGAAAAGGGTGAGAAAGATAAAAAGGAATAGTTTCTGAAGAGATTCCCCATTTAAAGTTGAGAAAAGCCCAAGATTTGACTGATTCGCTTAAGCGAGCATGAAAACCGCTAGAGCGGAGGACACCATCGCTTGAGCGAATAGAAGGCAGAAAAGAAATCAAGTATCAGGTGAAGAATTCACTTGAGCGACTTCTTGTCTGCTTAAGTGAAATTCAGCCAGTGACCAAAACAAGAAGCATTCACTTGAGTGACCAACATTGGCTCAAGCAAAATTTTGGCAAAGCCAAATTAATAAGAAATCCCTTGAGCGAGTATATACCCACTCAAGCAACACTCATCTAGAGGCCAATTTAAAAGAAATCACTTGAGAGCATAATTAAATGGCTTAAGCGAACAAAAAATAATGGAATCAGTATATTTATGGATTCACTTGAGCGAGCCCTTCGCTCAAGTGAGTTATCAAGGGAAAATCTAGATGCTGGACCTTTCTTCAAGCTGAAGGAGTCACATTCGCTTAAGCAAGCTTAAATCCGCTTGAGCAAATTAACCATGTATAAAGAGAAAATTTTGGAATTTTGAAAGAAAACAGAGGGGACGCAACAAAATACACAACCTTCCTCTTTACCACTCATCCTCTATTGAAGATCTAGGATTTCTTCTTTCTCATCTTTTTATTCTTTCATTAGTTTGTTTAGTTGTAATGGCTACCATATGTAGCCAAACGTTTCCCTGGGATTGGATGTAATTGAGTCGAGCTCCGACGTACCCTTGTTATATATTTATATATTTGGTACTTTCGTTCTATTGTTTTTGGCTTTTCATTTTATGCTTAATGTTGGATCTATATGATTAATAGTTTCTTGATTCTAGTTTTCTTTAGTTATTGGGAAATAATCTCTGAAAATGGATCTAAATGGAATGCTCCTATTCATGATTATTATTAATAATAATCATCAAAAGGAATGTCAAAACAATTGATCTTAATGTTGGGATGTTTTCAAAGTGATCGAGGGATCGACGATTTGAGAATATTCTTACGAATTTCATAGTCGAGGAATCAATATGAATGACTTTGATTGTGGCATAAAAAGCAATAGTTCGAAACCATTTAAATAACTATATACAACTATCGAGGGGTGAGATAGATGAAATCCAATCCTAGTCTTTAATATTTGTTTAAATTTAAATCATTATTGTTTTCGTAAATCTTACAGTGTTCACTTATTTAGCTTCATGTTCATTTATCTTCACATCATGTTAGTATATCTTTCCTACCAAAACAATTCGACTCATATTTACTAAACAACCACCCCTCAATTGAACAACACTTTATTATACTACAATTAACATGGGTAAACTTACCATAAATGAGGTCAAAGAAAGAACCATTGTCAAGTTTTGTGATACCAACACTCATGTGTGGCTCACAAGCAAAGTAGGCAACTCGAGAGGGTGGGTGTGCCTACGCCCATCCCACACTCAGGTCATGCTCAACCATGTGCCAATCCTAGACTAACTTTAGTAGCTCAGTATGCCTACACTCCACTTATGCTTACACTCACGCCCATGCTTTCGACCATGACCTATGAGCCAACATGCCCCATGTTCCCCAACATGGGCATACACATGTATGCGAGGGAACATGTATTTTTGAATATTGTAACCTCTTGTACCTTGTAACTTAAGTAATCTAAGTTATGTTATTTATTTGTAAACCTCTAAGGGACCTATTAGCGATTACATAGTGTTAGTTAGTAGTTTCTTTAGTTAGTATATAAGTGTTTAACACCTTGTAACTAACAGAATTTTATACTAGCATTTCATTTTCATATTTTCATTCTTTCTCTTAATTCTCTGAACATGCTTATCTCTATATTTCATTTCTCTTCTACCATGTGTGCTTAAATCACTAGGGTTGGGATTGATTAAGGCCACTATGGATCTTAGATTCATTTGGTTGAAGTTGAAGGATTCAATTGAGGTAGGTTCTGAACATAGCAAGTGTGGGATTACACTTCTTGGATTGAGAAATTCAAGGCTCTTTCAAAAGCAATCACTAGAAAGGAATCATGGTGAGAGCTTCAAGTTTGCACTTGCTGACCTAGTTATTTCAAGCCTAAGCAATTAGGTGAATAGCTAGGGTTCTTCTAAATTTCACATTATATTTAGTGTAAATTAGCACCTAAAGGATTACGGTTAATTTGTGTTGGATTAGTAATAATTGCCTAAGGGATTAGGAATTATTCACCCGTGGAGATTTGAACAGTGTCTTGGTTAAATCTAATGCAACATTCATACGAATTTAAGTGAAAATTTATGCTAATTTCAATGCCAACCTATTGTCTTACTATTTGTTAATTCATTCCTTATCTGTTGTTGCTTTGATTGTTGTTACAATTTTATTGAAAAGCAGAAAAATACATTTTAATTTAGAAAACTCAAACAAATGCATTGTCTAATTGTGAAGGTTCAGATAATGTTTTCCCTGGATTTTGGTGCTTAACTCAATCCCCGAGGGAACGATATTAATTACTACTTTTAAAAGATTAGTGCGCTTGCTAGAAGATTTCATCATCCAATGATTTCATCATCCAACAATCCTTGGGGAGCCACTAGACTGAATCATTTTATTTTCCTTTAATTGATTCTATTTTTCTTATTTGAAGTTCAATAATTATGGTTAGTAATTTTTAGCTAGTTATGCATATTTTTACAAGTTCTATTTTGTTATTTTCTTACTTGTGTCGTACTAACAATAGAGGTAGGAGTTGTTTCTTTGTTTTCTTGTGTTGTTTTCTTGTGTATGTAGCAAAAGGAAGAGGAGAAACTTCTCTTTAACCCTAATATTGATAGAATGAAAAGAAGGCTAGGAAGAGAAAGAAGGTTAAGAGAACAAAATCAGATGAAGAACAATAGGTGAGTCAATTTTGGTGACTATTCTAAGCCTACTAATAAAGGAATGCACTCATGCATTATGAGACCACCGATTGTAGCGAACAACTTTGAACTCAAACTAGCATTGTTGCAATTGGTTCACAATCTTTGGAGGAAGCGAAAACAAGGATCCAAATTTACACTTGGCTAACTTTCTTTAGCTTTGCCATACTATCAAAATGAATAGTGTTTTGGATGTGGCTATTCGACTCAGATTATTTCAATGTTCTCTATAGGACCGAGCCAAGTGTTAGTTGTAAAGCCAACCTAGAAAAAGTATCTCAACTTGGGAGGATCTGACCAGGAAATTTCTAATCAAGTATTTCCCTCATTCCAAGTATACTAGACTGAGAAATGAGATCATATGCTTCCAACAAAAAGAAGGAGAATCACTACTGGAAGCCTAGGATCGATATAAAGAAAGTCTGAGGAAATTCCCACGCCATCGAATTCCTAAAATGTAGTAAGTGAACATATTCTATAATGGTGTGTGACCTGTAACTTATGTGTTAATTGATGCCTCATTCGGATGATCTCTGACAATAAAAACAATAGAGGAGGTCATTCAATTGATTGATGTCATGGCTTCTAATGAATGTCTAATTGGTGAGAAGAGTATGCAAAAGAAGGGTGTTATGGAGCTTAATGTGCAAGACGCAATCTAGGCACAAAGTAAACTGATGACATAAGCTCTTGAGAAACTTAGTATTCAGAGCTCTGAACTTCAAAAACCTACCCAAGATTGCATGCTCGGTTGTGATTTTTATGGAGGAGATCATGAGAATGGGATATGTGATTCAAATGCTCAACCTGAGCAAGTGTATTACATGGGCCAACAGGTACAAAGGACTTACCCTTCTAATTCTTTCAATCCTAACTACAGGAACCATCCTAATTTTTCATGGCAGAGAGGACCTCACTTGAATCAGAATTTGACTCAAACTCAACATTACAAAATATATATCCTCAACCTCTTGCGCGGAAAGAAAAGCCTAATTTAGAGACTATTCTTACCTAGTTTATTCAGGCCACTCAGGCCAACTTCGAAAATCAAAAAGCTTCTATAAGGAATCTTGAGAACCAAGTGGGCCAACTCTCTAAACAACTAGCAGAAAGGCAACCTAGAAATTTTCTGGCCGGCACTGAGGTTAACCCTAAAGAGAACACACTAACATAAGGTGTCAAGACGTCAAGCTAGTGACGTTAAAGAAGCGCTGACAAAGAGGAACCTTGATTTATTCTTTGTAAGCACAATTCTAAAAAAATTTATTATCTAAAAATAAAAAATGAAAATAATAAAATAATAAAATAAAATAAAATAATAAATATTTTTGTACAAAACCAAGCATTGGAATAGGTATAATATATACATGTAAGCAATAGTGTTTGTATATAAGACATTGACATGGTGGAGATTTAGATGCATAGTCACATGTTGAACATATGCTGGTCAAGGGTCATGTCTTGGACTCACATTAGGTAATGATGGTTAACCTGCACAGGTGCCCATGCTCAGTAGCGTATGGGTACGTTAGTAAGTCAGGCCAGGAGCCAGAAGGTGAACGTACCAATGCTCTAGGTCAGGGTGCTCATGCTCGTAGCAGCAAGGGACCAAGGCATATACTTCTACATTACGCGTACCCATGCCAATCAACGTGAATGTATGCTGGGCAACACAAGAAAGCTTTAAACTCATGACTGAGGCCCAACATCCTTACAGATTGGCATGTCTAGACTGGAATTCTAAAGAAAACATGGGTCACAAGTCAACCTGTGGGCGTATTAGCACTCCACTCCAGTGTCTTTACGCTAAAAGTATGGAACAAATGAGTATAACAAGGCCAAAAGTATGCGTACTCATGCTCATGTAACCGTATCTACGTTGGTCTAGTATCATTTTTCAATCGTAATTTAAAAGTCCAATGTAACTATGCTACAGAGGAGCGTCTTCATGTTCATTCCCTGTATATTGCACTTCACCATCATCCATTCTATCAGGTAGAAAGGGAAGTTTTCTTATCCTTTCTTCTTTTATTTCAATCTAAAAACTGAATCATGTTAAAAAATATATGAATATGTTTAGGAATAATAAATAAGGTTAATAGCTTTCACATTCCATTTCTTAGATTCTTGCCTTATGCATAATTAGATAAATTGGTTTGGATAATGTATTAATTGTATGAGAAATACCTTGTTATAATTGCCATGCCTTAATTGCTAGTTTATGTATAATGTATCTAGCTAGCATAACAATTTGAAGTATTGTAATAATTCTAAATTTGGGGATGTGATGGTTAATTATATCCTGATATTATGAGATTTGAGCCATATATTAATTGTTGAGTGTGCTTGCACATTGGTAGTGAGACAAAATTTGCTTTTTTTCTTGCTTGTGCATGTGTATTCTACCATATGGATATGATGACAGCCATGTTTCCATTATTAGCCAAAGCCAAACAAGCTATCCTATCTGATTATCCTTTGACCTTAATTTTGAGCTTAAGCCAATTTTATTCTACAAAATATGAATCAACATTACAAGCCTTGATTTTACTAAGAAAAACCATGATTATAACCCTTGGGTTCTAAAAAAAATTTTGAGAAAAAGAAGGATCAAATGTAAAAGGGTGTAAAGAAAAAAAATAATGAATAGTCCAAAGGGCACAAAAATAGAAAAAGTGTAAAGCTTTAAAAAAAGGGAAAATAAAGAAAACAAAACACGAAATCCAGTTCCCTTCTGCTTTCTCTAAAAAATGTTAGGAAATCCCTAAACATGAGCAGCGAAAAAAAAGGGATTCCAAAGGATTTGCAAGGTTCCGTGTTTCAAAGCACAAAACAAACAAAAAAAACATTTTTGGATTACCTCTTGAAGAACACCAAAGCAGTCGTAGCCTCGTCCTTTAGGAGTCTACACGAGCACTCCCACCAGAATCGCAACACTTGCCAACTGGTAGTTTGACGGCGTGCAGCTCTTGCAACTTTTGCGAATTTGTGTCTCACTTGAGTGAACGGCCTATGAGCATCTTATGCTCTATTTATAGGCTTAGGTTTGACCTAATTTGTTCTCTCTAAAATTGGGCTCCTTACTCATTCCAAATGAGTTAGGCCCAATAGCTTTATTTTAGTCCAACTAAAATAAGACAACATTTTCTGATGGGCTTACTCTATGTGTGTGACCCTACAGGTAAAATACTCGGTCATATTAATAATAAATTATTTTATTATTAATATAAAATAAGAGCGGCATCTAACAATGCATCATTATGTCCGAATATTATCAACATAACCTATAAGTGATAATTATTTAATATGTTTGTTCCTTTTGTCACGATATCCTAATTGGGCCCAAGGCATGGTCGCGTCATCCTTGTACGGCCCAATTTATTTTACTTGATACCGGAGTAGACTGAATCCGAATAAATATCAAATATTTATTCTTTCTAGCATGGCCATGCGTTTTCTTAGTCTTACTCCATCAAGTGGCCTATAGATATCACCCCTGTCACATAGGAGAGACAAATCCCATCTACATCACTCACATCCCTCTGCATAATTTGTTTATTGCCTAATCACAACCTTTATAGTCCCCTTGTTACAGAAGACGTTTAATTGTATTAAAACAATAAACTCCTCATGTAGGAATCGTAGTGACTTCAGGTCGAAGGACTACATATACCATTATCGCATTGAGAATCGTTTATGACAATCATGTAACGATCCATGCAACGTTCTCATAGTGGGTCTGTCCAGTACATCATTACTCTTATTGTGTACCCGTGTGAAGACTTGATATCATCTATATCTATGATCTGTGAGATCAGGTCATCAGTACACTCACACACTAGTCTCAGTGTATTTACATGTCCCCATGTAAATACTTGACTAGGGACATTTTAGGAATAATTTTTATATGACCTATTACTCCAAGGATAAATACGTTTTAAAACAATTTTAAACTGAAATATTTATTTTATTGATAAGCATAAAAAAATGATACAAATGAAAAAGCATAAAAGCTCATAGTGCATACACCAACAAAAAATTATACTAGGGAAAGAAACAAAGGAAGAGGATTGGGGTCAAGGTAAGAAAAACCTCAGTGATTAAACCCATGACCATACTGTGACTAGAAAAACCAAAATGGAACCTACAACCCTAAAAGGTCCTCTTTGATCCATATGTGTACATGCATGTGTATGATGCTTAGAAAGGTTGCAAACCTATGTTGATCTGTCAATTTTGCAAGAGTGAGTACATATTTGAACCTTTATACACTTGACTAATGAGTTTACATCACCATCATTTCTGCCACTCAAAGAAAAATTACATTCAGATTTGTATGGATCATTAAAACATGTGTTATGCATGTACTATAATTTTGGCTTGTGTAAGGATAATAAGTGACCAAGTGTATTCAGTGCATTGAAAAAATTTAATTATTCAAATATTATTTGAGGACAAGTAAATCTTAAGTTTAGGGACGTGATAAGTCTTGAAAAGACTTATTTATTTGGTATTATTCTAGCCATTATTTTATTTATTTAAAGCTTTAATAATTAATTCAATAGCATGTTAGTGATTATTTAGCATTTTTAGTTATTTAGATAAATAATAAAATATTTCAGTAAATGGACTTAATTTATTCATAATTATAGTAATTAAAAGTCAATTATATGTTGAACATTTTTGGCCACGTTGACGTCTAGCGTTACCATGCTTGTATTCATTGTCAGTACGCTAGGATTCTATGCTTGTGTTGTGTTCCAGGTGCAAACATGGTGTAGCCATGCCTAAAGGACCATATCCGTGCTCAATTGCATCAACCAAGGACCAGGGATCACGCGTGTGGATGCCACTTTACGTAAAACCCTGTTGGTCTATGAGGCAAGGTACCAAGCAAAGCATGAGAAGCAAGATCCTAGCCATGCGTGCCTACGCTGGCCAGTGTAAGGCTACACTAGCTGGGCAAACCAAAACCTGTGCCATCCAAAAACCGATCGTGTCCACGCTACACGCAAGCCATGCTAACACGCTGAAGTATCAGGGCCATATAGACACCCATACGTGGCTAGCTCACTAGTGTAGGCCCAAGCTGGGTATTTCTATAAGCAAAGCAGGTAACTCTAGAGGCTGCGCACACTCAGGTCACGCTCAACCATGTGCCAATCCCAAACTAACTCCAGTAGCTCAGTATGCCCACGCTCCACTTACGCTCACACTCACGCCTATGCTTTAGACCATGACCCATGAAGTCGGCATGCCATCATGTTCCCCAGCATGAGCACACGTATGTATGCAAGGGAACATGTATTTTTGAATGTTGTATCCTCTTTGTACCTTGTAACTTAAGTAAGCTAAGTTATGTTATTTATTTGTAAACCCCTAAGGGACCTATTAGCGATTAGTTATTGTTAGTTAATAGTTTTTTTAGTTAGTATATAAGTGTTTAACATCTTGTAACTAACAGAGTTTTACACTAAGATTTCATTTTCAAATTTTTATTCTCTCTCTACAATTTCTCTCTCTCTTAATTCTCCCAATTCTTTGAACATGCCTATCTCTGTATTTTATTTCTCTTCTACCATGTGTGCTTAAATCCTTAGGGTTGGGATTGATTGAGGCCATTATAGACCTTAGATTCATGTGATTGAAGCTGAAGGATTCAATTGAGGTAGGTTTTGAGCATAGCAAGTATGGGATTACACTTCTTGGATTGAGACATCCAAGGCTCTTTCAGAAGCAATCACTAGAGAGGAATCATGGTGAGAGCTTCAAGTTTGTACTTGTTGACCTAGTTATTTCAGGCTTAAGCAATTAGGTGAATAGCTAGGGTTCTTCTAATTTTTCCATTAAATTTTATGTAAATTAGCACCTAAGGGATTAGGGTTAATTTGTGTTGGATTAGTAGTAATTGCTTAAGGGATTAGGAATTATTCACTTGTCACTAGTGCAAAATAAGGCTTTTACACCGATTGTAGAAATAACTGATGTAAAAATTAGTACGGTGGTATTTTTGTAAATATTTAGTTTCTTTACATCGGTTAGTTGAAACTAGAAGCAACATCAAAGAAAACATGATTATCAAATTCAAATCTCCGATGATTCTCCATCTCCATCATCTTCATCTTCATGTTCATCATCATCATCATAGTCTTCCTCATCATCAACGTGGACATCCATATTAAATCTAAGATCATCATTTGCACCACTTAAACCTCTAATCTCCATTTGGATCACATCCACATTGCTGCTTGGTATGTCTTCTTCATCCCCTTGTTGAACATTTTCTTCTAGTAGATTTTCTTTTGTTATCCATTCATCATCGGATTGAACATCCTCAAAAGATAAGGCAGCAACATCCTTTCTTCTTTGTCTATTCTTCAACTTTAGGTTGTATATACCATAAGCCAAGTCATTCATTTTTTTTATGAAGGCGCTTTCTTCTCTTTGTATAAACCTATAAACAAAGCCATTCATCAATTTTCTAATTTTAATTACTAATTCTAACTCATGCAAAGGCAAAGCGATCATAAAAATAAATTACTCACCATTTCAAAGGAGCTTCAATTACGTTCACATCCCAACGAGCTACAAGTCAAGCTTACAATACGGATAACAAACTTCTTCAATTCAGGACATGTGGATCCATATAAATCCCACTATTCTTCTGGAAGATGCTTCTTCCTAGTATTCTTTATAGTGTTAAGCACAAAATGTCCTTTAGCATTATGAAATTCAGAAATTTAGAAAGAAATTTTATTCCTCTCTTCAAGATCACTATGTTGGAAATATGCACTAAGAGCTTATATAGGATGCATCATTTTGTATAAGGCATTTTTTGTTAAATAGCTTAACGGCCTTTATTTATCCTTGGAGTAAATAGGTCATATGAGAGTTATTCCTAAAATGCCCCTAGTCAAGTATTTATTGTTGGGACATGTAAATACATTAAGACTAGTGTGTGAGTGTATTGATGATCTGATCTCACAGATCATGGATATAAATGATATCAAGTCTTCACATGGGTACACATTAAGAGTAATGATGTACTGGATAGACCCACCATGAGAACGTTGCATGGATCGTTACATAAATGTCATAAACGATTCTCAATGTGATAATGGTATATGTAGTCCTTTGACCTAAAGTCACTACGATTCCTACATAAGGAATTTGTTGTTATAATACAATCAAACATCTTCTGTAACAAGAGGACTATAAAGGTTGTGGCTAGGCAATGAACAAATTATGCAGAAGGATGTGAGTGATGTAGATGGGATTTGTCTCTCCTATATGACATGAGTGATATCTATAGGCCACTTGATGCAGTAAGACTAAGGAAACGCATGGCCATGCTAGAAAGAATAAATATTAGATATTTATTCGAATCAAGTCTACTCCGGTATCAAGTAAAATAAATTGGACCGTATAAGGATGACGCGACCATGCCTTGGGCCCAATTACGATATCATGACAAAAGGAACAAATATATAAAATAATTATCACTTATAGGTTATGTTGATATTAAATAATATTCAGACATAATGATGCATTGCTAGATGTCGGTCTTATTTTATATTAATAATAAAATAGTTTATTATTAATATAACTGATTATTTTACCTATAGGGTCACACACATAGAGTAAGCCCATCAGAAAATAGCTTTTTATTTTAGTTGGACTAAAATACAACTATTGGGCCTAACTCATTTAGAATGAGTAAGGAGCCAACTCTTTAGATAGCAAATTAGGTCAAACCTAAGCCTATAAATAAAGCATAAGATGCTCATAGGCGGCTAACCCAAAAGAGACACAAAATATGCAAAAGTTACAAAAGCTACACGCCGTCAAAATAACATTTGGAAGGTATAGCATTTCTGGTTGGAGTACTCGTGTGCACTCCTAAAGGACGAGGTTACGATTGCTTCGATAATCTTCAAGAGGTAATCCTAAACGCAATATTTTTTTGTGTTTGTCTTATGCTTTGAAACACGACGCTTTGCAAGTCCTATGGGAATCCTTGTATTTCCGCTGCTCATGCACTAATCCTAACAGTGGTATCAGAGCTTGATTGCAAAACCGTGTTTGGGGCAAAAGTTTGTTTAAAGAACATGTAAAAAAATTTCTTTTACGAAAAGAATTGTAAAGGTTGAATCCTTTTGCAAATGTTGCATCTTTTATTAGATATGTTGCAAAGGTTGCATTTTTAATGAGATATTATGTAAAGGTTACATTTTTATGAGATATGTTGCAAAGGTTGCACCTTTTGAAAGCTAATATCAATTTATTTTTGTTTTCTGTATATTGATTTCTTTTCTTAACATTTTAATTAAAGAACATGTTTTAGGGATGTGCTTTATTATATGAACATGTTGTATGTTGCAATGGTAATTATTTTATATGTGTTCTAATTATAAGGCATATTTTATGTTCGTTTAGTTAAATTGAAATCAAAGGTTGTATGTAATGCATGTCTATATGCTTTCTCTTTTCTAATATGAATTGTTCATGTGAGATTGCGTTTAGAAAGTTTAAGAGTTAAACCCTAGCCATAATGAAAACTAAGATTCAAAAGTTGAAACCTAGTCGTAATGGTATTTTATTTATTTGTAAATGTTACAAATAAAATATTTGATTTTAATATTATGTATTAAATTCAATTTGTAAAAGTTGCAAATCAAATTTTAATTGTTTGTTAAATCTAAACTTTGTAATAGTTACAAATTTAAATAATTTATTCTTATTAATTTTAATAGGATTCGCATCGTTTATGATCTTTTTAAAATTAATTTGATTTGTAAGAGTTACAAATTTAAATAATTTATTCTTATTAATTTTAATAGGATTTGAATCGTATGTGATTTTTTAAAATTAATGTGATTTGTAGGAGTTACAAATTGATTCATATTTATTAAATTTAATATGATTTGTAATTGTTACAAATAGAAGATAAGATCTTTATTAAATTTAATAATTTTAAAATCAAATATTTAATCCTTAATAAATTTGATAGGATTTGCAAAAGTTGCAAATTAAAGATAAGATCTTTATCAAATTTAATAGGATTCAAAATAAAATATCTTGAACTCTAGAGATAAGGTTTAAAATTTAAACTTTGATCGTTCCTAAAAATAAGACGATTGTTGATACTCTAGAGATAAGATTTAAAAGTTAAACCTTGACTATTCTTATTTTAGGATAGTTGTTGGGGTCAAAAGATAGTGTTTAAAAGTTAAACCTTAGCCGTTCAAAAATTTATGATTCAAGAGTTGAAACTTAAAATTAGGATTTCAAATTGTTTAAAATCATATCCAAATATTTTGAGCTGTTAATGGTCAGTGGGACGTTCTGGCTAGGAAAGACTTAGTACTTAAGTGGTCACACTGGACCCACCTTTCTTTCCTGGGAACTAACCTGATTACAGTACTAAATTTTTGGGATGGAACGCTACTCAGCATCTTATAAAGCGTAGCCTACCCTTGACCCTATCTGTTGAACGGTCAACAGAGCTGCCAAACTTCTTTGCAAAGTTTTCCTTTTATGACCATGTGTTTAATTATGTGTTTTAAAATTTATTTTATTTTAAATACAATTGATTACTCTATTAATTGATTAATTAACTGTTGGTGTATGCACTACGAGCTATTAATGTATCTATTTTAACTTATCAATAAAATTAGTATTTTTAGTTTTTTTCTAATGCTATCTATCCTGGAATAATAGGTCATATGAGAATTATTCCTAAAACGTCCCTAATCAAGTATTTACATGAGGACATGTAAATACATTAAGATTAGTGTGTGAATGTACTGATGATTTGATCTCACAAAACATGGATATATGATATCAAGTCTTTACACGGGTACACATTAAGAGTAATGTTGTACTGGATAGACCCACCATGAGAACGTTGCATAGATCGTTACATGAGTGTCATAAACGGTTCTTAATATGATAATGGTATATAGTCCTTTGACCTGAAGTCACTACGATTCCTACATAAGGAGTTTATTGTTTTAATACAATCAAACGTTATCTGTAACAAGATGACCATAAAGATTGTGATTAAACAATAGACAAATTATACAGAGGGATGTGAGTGATGTAGATGGAATTTGTCTCTCCTATGTGATAGGAGTGATATCTATAGGCCACTTGATGGAGTGAGACTAACAAAATGCATGGCCATGCTAGGACGAATAAATATTAGATATTTATTTTGTAAAGTCTACTCTGGTATCAAGTAAAATGAATTGGGCCATACAAGGATGACGACGACCATGCCTTGGGCCCAATTAGATATCGTGACAAAAGGAATAAATATATAAAATAATTATCACTTATAGGTCATGTCGATGATAAATAATATTCGGACATAATGATGTATTGCTAGATACCGCTTTTATTTTATATTAATAATAAAATAGTTTATTATTAATATAACCAAAAATTTTACCTATAGGGTCACACACATAGAGTAAGCCCACCAGAGGATAATTTTATTTTAGTTGGAATGAAAATAAAACTATTTAGGCCTAACTTATTTAGAATGAGTCAGGAGCCCAATGTTTAATGAGAGCTCAGGTCAAGACCTAAGCCTATATATAGAGCATGAGATGCTCATAGGCTGCTGCTCAGAAATTAGATTACAATCAAATTCCATACTAGCATTCAGATTTTTGGTTTTTTGGTGGGAGTGCTCGTGTGGACTCCTAAGGGCGAAGCTACAATTGCTTCGATTGAGGAACTCGTTGTGCGTCTACAAGAGGTAATTCCTAGATCAAAACTTTAATTACATAATGCTTTGAGATGTTTGTATTTGCAATCCTTATTTATGGGAATCCTTTGTGTTTCCGCTGCCTTCCCTAATGGGATTTCCTAACATTGACACGTCCAGCGGTGAATGGTTATAGTCTTAGATTTTTTTATTTAATTTTAAATACAGTCTGCGTGCTGTGCCTTTCGCTATTCTTAAAATTCTTCTCTCAACCCTTCACTTGTATGTAAAACGAGTTTTCTTTATTACATTGTAATCTTGTAAAAGCCAACAAGGTGGAGACCTAGAAGAAACCTAGAGTGGTGATTCTTGATGGATATGACCTTGAAAGGAACAAAAGAGTGGTGACTCTAGGAGGATGGTGGTTTCAAGAAGTAGGACTTCACAAAGTCAAGACACCATAGTTCCTTTAGGTTTATTTTATTTTATTTTATTTTCTAGGAAGACCATAACCATCTCACAATTTTGATTGCATATTTTGGGGTTTTATTTTGCATTAAAGCGTTTAATGAAATCGGTAATAGACAATAAGAAAATTGAAATCCCTCAAGCCCGATAATCATACCTTTCAATAAGTAATAACATCCAACTTGATAAAAATAAAGTGCAGGTCACATCATAGTTGGGTGTCTTTATTTATGTTTAGTAGGACATGATTGGATAATTGGATTATCCAAGTATTACTTATTAAGTTTTATTCAAATAGACATTTTTCAATTGGATTGGAAAAGGCTAAAGGTATGAACAATCTAAAATGCATTCTAATAAACAACAGTCATCAATGCTAGTTTCAATAAAGTGTAGGTTCTGCCAAAGCAGGGTGCTTATATTGATATTAGTAAAGGATGATGGATAATTGGATTATCCAACCATTTGTTATTGGACTTATCTAGGTAACTTTAATCGGATTGAAGAACCTAGAAGCGTTAATATTAAGTTTAAACGCCTTCTAATAAGTAACACTTGTCGAGACTAATGTCAATAAATAGTGGGCCTGCAAAAGCTGGGTGCTATCATTTATACTAGTAAGGCGCGATGGGATAATTGTAATATCCAAATTGTTTTTATTAGGCCTAAACTTAACTAAGTTTTTCAATTGGAATAAAAATAACTTAGAGGTGTAAGGATTGAGCTTAAATTCATAAGATTAATAAGGGTAAAGAGTTACCCACTCAATCATCCAAGAGTTGCATGAGATGCAATTGGAAATGTGTTTCCTACCTAAATAACCAAGGGTTCGGCGATCAGCTAAAGCTGAGTCAACACTAGGCCAAATATGGATCTTGGCCCACTAGAAAAATCTTCCAATAAGATTTTTTCTGATTCAGTGAGGGTATTTGTTTTGAATCAAAATAGTGGGAAACAACATATTTATTTAATAACTAAAATTTAAATATGTTTTAAATAAAAGTGATAAATTTGCATGTAATTTGTTTTAGAATAACAATGACAAACCAAATATTGTTTTGTTGCAATCTGTCCTTTGGAAGGACACTTTATCTGGAAAAATGCCTAGATAGGTATTAAGACTTGAGAATTATCTTCAATAAAGAGGAAGCGGTGATGTGTCATGTTTGGCTTATATATCATCTATGGATGGTTCTTGAATACCCTATGGAGTTTGCATAAACTCTGAGTTGTAAAAGGCAATATGAATATATGGGAGATATACAATATGATCGTATACAGACTTTATTAAGGCCAAGTTGGTCTGGAAGTCTAAAAGGTGATCAAGAAAGGAAATTGTTTCCAGTTTTAGCTAAATAAGACATTGAAATAATTTGTCTAAAGAACTTGAAGAAGTTCAAAAGAAAGGGAAGTAAGACTTCCACTACAAGTCATGTTATAGAAGTTAAGTTATTTTACTTTACTAACGTTAGTATTAGATACTAGTAGTAGGTCTCACATTTTGAAAGATCAAGAAAGTAGATCACTTGCTAAGGGTGGAGAAATCTGTGTAAAATTAAGCAAAAGTTGCTACAATAAAGATAAGATCTTTACATATTAGGCTAGTTAGAGACATTGTGCATATTGTTTCTTGTTGGACAAGAAATGTTTTTTTATATAAAATAACTTTATTTCTTCAAAATGATATTGATGCACAATTGAGTAATGGATTCCACATCCCAAATCTCAAAACACCCATCTATAACACACATCCTAAATCTCAATGCACAATTGAATAAAGAACACATTTCTAAATACCATTAATGTGGTTATTTGGACTCTTTTGATTTTGGAATCAATTGAGACATGTAAATCTTATTTATTTGAAAGATAGTTAAGACCTCATTCATTGAAAAGTGAAAGATGAGTAATCTATTATCTAATACATTGCGATGTATATGGGCCTATTGGAACAATAACTAGATATGTTTTTCAATACTTCGACATACTAATTGATAAGTCAATGAGTATGGATTTATGTAACATAAGTTAGAAAGTCTTTGAAAACTTCAAAGAATTCATAATGAAGTGAAAACTAAATTGGCAAGACAATTAAAGCTCTTGATTAGATCAAGATAGCAAATAATTTGAGCTACAAGTTTGATAACTATCTAATAGAGTGAGAGATTACCTCTTAACTCATTCCTCAAATAATAACACGATCAAACCTTGTTGGACATAGTTTGATTATTGATTATTATTAAACATCTCTAACTCCTTCAATGTTCCTTTATTGACATAATTTCCACACTTAACCATGTTCCATCTTAGACTTTCTTAAAGAAACTATATATGATATGGACTAGGAAGAAACCTAGTATGTCTTTACTAATAATTTAGAACTATAATGCTTCTATAGAGCATCCAACTCTGACAAGGTCAGATCCAAATTGGATAAATGTCTTCTATGAGATACCCAAAAAAAGTTAAGGGTTATCAGTTCTACAATAAAAGGCTTATTGCTTAGAATGTTGTATTCTTGAATAAAAGTACATCCCTTAAAGAATCAGTGGGAGTATAGTAAAACTTGAAGAAATTCAAGTATCATAAAGCATTCAAAAGTCAAGGATGGACTTAGAGCATAAATCACAAAGTGTTGTGACATCCTTAGCTCTGGTAACACAAGACTTGCGTAAGATTAAATAGGATATGTCACCAAACCTGGAAGATATAGATATCTTATAAATCGGGAAGGAGGCATATTGCAAAATGACCAAGCTTCTTATGAAGAGGCCAATGCAAGTTTAGATTCTAAGATATGGCATAAGACCATGGGATTTGAAATGGGTTCCATGTATATTAACAAGGTATGAACCTTGGTTGACGCACTTAAAGTGTAAACCCTATAGGATGCAAGTGGGTTTTCAAAAGGAAAACTAAACATGGATGGTAATAAGAGTACCTTTAAAAGCAAGATTGACAAAATTCAATTAGCTTAAAAGCTATTTAGATCCTACTTGTTGTAACAGCATACCACCATTATGAGATATGATAGATAGATGTCAAGATGGAAATCATCTTGAGGATGTGTATATGACACAACCTAAAGGCCTTTTATGCCTAAAACATCTAGGAAGGTATGTGAACTGCAAATGTTCCATTTATGGACTAAAGCAAGCTCTTAGAAGCTAGAATCTTCATTGAAGAATGAAGAAAAATCTTATGACTATAAAAAGGTTAGTAACTGCATAATTATAGTTCTAGTATTACATGTAGAAGACATGCTTCTTCTAGAACTAATAATATTCTCATTCTATAGTCAAGAATATCCTTAAACACTTAAGAAGGACTAAGGATTTGATCTTAATAAATGGAAGATGAGCTCATTGTAAAGGTCATATCGATGCCAATCTTCTGATTAATTTGAAAGACCTAAGATTGCAATCAAAATATATGTGTTATTAAGATGGTTGGGATGTATGCTTGAAAGGTTCAAAGCAAGAAATAGTCGTTGGTTCTACTAACAAATCTAAGTATTTTGCTATGTTAAATTACAAGAGAAGTCAATTTACATTTAATCATTCCAAATGTTTTGTACCCTATGAGTTTCCACTATGATGATAATGGAACCATAGAACAATATGTTAGGGAATCCCATTAGGGTCAGGCAGCGGAAACACAAAGGATTCCCAAAAGAATTGCAAACACATATGTCTCAAAGCATTATGCTAAATTAAAATTTTTTAATTAGGGTTTACCTCTTGTAGACGCAGAACAAGATCCTCGATCAAAGCAATTGTAACTTCGCCCTTAGGAGTCCACACGAGCACTCCCACCAGAAAAACAGAGCTCCAAATGCTAGTACGGAAATTTTGTTTTGGTCTAATTTTTGAGCAGCAGCCTATGAGCATCTCATGCTCTATATATAGGCTTAGGTCTTGACCTGAGCTCTCATTAAACATTGGGCTCCTTACTCATTCTAAATGAGTTAGGCCCAAATAGTTTTATTTTCAGTCCAACTAAAATAAAACTATCCTCTGGTGGGCTTACTCTATGTGTGTGACCCTATAGGTAAAATATTCAGTTATAATAATAATAAACTATTTTATTATTAATATAAAATAAAAGCGGTATCTAGCAATACATCATTATGTCCGAATATTATTTATCATTGACATGACCTATAAGTGATAATTATTTTATATATCTATTCCTTTTGTCACGATATCTAATTGGGCCCAAGGCATGGTCGTCGTCATCCTTGTATGGCCCAACTCATTTTACTTGATACCAGAGTAGACTTTATAGAATAAATATCTAATATTTATTTGTCCTAGCATGGCCATGCATTTCATTAGTCTCACTCCATCAAGTGGCCCATAGATATCACTCCTGTCACATAGGAGAGACAAATTCCATCTATATCACTCACATCCCTCTACATAATTTATTTATTGCCTAATCACAATCTTCATGGTCATCTTATTACAGATAACGTTTGATTATATTAAAACAATAAACTCCTTATGTAGGAATCGTAGTGACTTCAGGTCGAAGGACTACATACCATTATCATATTGAGAACCGTTTATGACACTCATGTAACAATCCATGCAACGTTCTCATGGTTGGTCTGTCCAGTACAACATTACCCTTAATGTGTACCCGTGTAAAGACTTGATATCATATATCCATGATTTGTGAGATCAAATCATCAGTATATTTACACACTAATCTTAATGTATTTACATGTCCCCATGTAAATACTTGATTAGGGACGTTTTAGGAATAATTCTCATATGACCTATTATTCCAGGATAAATAGCATTTGTCTAAAACTAAAAATACTAATTTTATTAATAAGTTAAAATTGATACATTAATAGCTCGTAGTGCATACACCAACACAATATAAGGAAGTGGATTAATCCAAGCATATACTTAAATAGTTCCATCTTTGGAAGATGTGAAAATATGCAATGTGCATACCAACAAAATTGTTTTTGAACCCACCAGTAAAACCATTTGTGTAGCAAAAGCATTAAGGCACTGTAGACGTCACTGGGCATTAACCTTATCGGCTCTAAGTGCAAGTGGGAGATTGTTGGAAATATGCACTAAGAGCCTATATAGGATGCATCATTTTGTATAAGGCATTTTTTATTAAATAGTTTAATGGCCTTTATTTATCCTTGGAGTAATAGGTCATATGAGAGTTATTCCTAAAATGTCCTTAGTCAAGTATTTATGTGGGGACATGTAAATACATTAAGACTAGTGTGTGAGTGTACTGATGATCCGATCTCACAGATCATGGATATAAATGATATCAAGTATTTACACAGGTACACATTAAGAGTAATGATGTACTGGATAGACCCACCATGAGAACGTTGCATGGATCATTACATGAATGTCATAAACGATTCTCAATGTGATAATGGTATATGTAGTCCTTTGACCTGAAGTCACTACGATTCCTACATAAGGAGTTTGTTGTTTTAATACAATCAAACATCTTCTGTAACAAGAGGACTATAAAGGTTGTGGTTAGGAAATGAACAAATTATGCAGAGGGATGTGAGTGATATAGATAGGATTTGTCTCTCCTATGTGACAGGAGTGATATCTATAGGTCACTTGATGGAGTGAGACTAAGGAAATGCATGGCCATGCTAGAAAGAATAAATATTGGATATTTATTCGGATAAAGTCTACTCCGATATCAAGTAAAATAAATTGGACCGTACAAGGATGACGTGACCATGCCTTGGGCCCAATTAGGATATCGTGACAAAAGGAACAAACATATAAAATAATTATCACTTATAGGTTATGTTGATATTAAATAATATTCGGACATAATGATGCATTGCTAGATACTGCTCTTATTTTATCTTAATAATAAAATAGTTTATTATTAATATAACCGAGTATTTTACCTATAGGGTCACACACATAGAGTAAGCCCATCAGAAAATAGCTTTTTATTTTAGTTGGACTAAAATAAAACTATTGGGCCTAACTCATTTAGAATGAGTAAGGAGTCCACTCTTTAGAGAGCAAATTAGGTCAAACCTAAGCCTATAAATAGAGCATAAGATGCTCATAGGTGGCTAACCCAAAAGAGACATAAAATACGCAAAAGTTGTAAAAGCTACACGCCTTCAAACTAGCATTTGGAAGGTGTAGCGTTTCTGGTGGGAGTACTCGTGTGGAATCCTAAAGGACGAGGCTACGATTGCTTCGATAATCTTCAAGAAGTAATCCTGAACGCAATATTTTTTTGTGTTTGTCTTATGCTTTGAAACACGACGCTTTGCAAATCCTATGGGAATCCTTGTATTTCCACTGCTCATGCAGTAGGGATTCCCTAACACACTAACCAACCCTTCTATGCAGTTAAATAATCTTTGCTTCACCTCAAAGTCATCATCGCTAAAGTTTACATCATAATGAAAACTAGGATATAAGTAGTAAGCAGCTGCATGTAAGGGCCTGTGCAATTATTTATCCCACCTTTTATCAATAATTTCCCATAAAGGCTCATAGCTATAAATAAAAATAAACATCTGTAATTTTAAGTATCAATGATGATAAACACTAAATAAAAATAGTGTTCATGTTTACCTTTTTTTAATATCTTTAAAGTTAGATTTGATCTTCTCTTTGGCTGCATCCATTGCTTGATAAATGAAACCCATTACGGGTTTTTCATCTGAATCAACCAAACGAAGGACTTGTATCAAAGGAGCAACAACTTTGAGGCAAGTGATGATGTTCTTCCAAAAGCGATTATCTATTGTTGTGGAGGCAATCTTTTTCCCATCTTGTGTAGATGCAAACTTACATGTTTTCCATGCATCTGAACCAAACAAATTCATCAAACCAGCTTTATTTTCATTAAGACATGATATAGTCAAGTAGGTGGTTGCAAATCTAGTCATACCCGGCCTAATCAAGTCCTTTCCCAGAGTGAACTTCTTCAACATGGAAATAAGCATAGATCGAGAATATATGTATGTAGTCATCTTTCTTCCTTTCTTTATAGTTATCTCATGCAACTTCGAATTCTTTTCAAAATCTTCCAATATGATATCAATACAATGAGCCGTGCAAGGAGTCTAGTATAAGTTCTTTCTTTTTTCCATCAACTTCTCCCCAACTGCCTTGTAATTTACAACATTGTCTGTGACTACCTGCACTATATTCTCCTCTCTAACATATGAAATAACATCATCCAACATCTTGAAAACTTTCTCAGTTATTTTTGAAATCTATGAAGTGTCTAATGAATATAGAAACATTGTACCCTTCGAGCTATTCACCAAAAAATTACAAATTAAATCCCTTTTCTTGTCTATCCACCCATCTAACATAATTGTACAACCGATTTTCTTCCATTCTACCCTGAAATCTTCAGGCATTGCTTCAGTTTGACCCACTACTTGCTTGAAAAGTGTCTCTCTTACTTCATGATATGATGGAGGTTTATAACCAACTCCATATCGTCTAATTTTCTCATATATTTTTATAAACTCTGGATTTTTAATCGCATTAAAAGGGATGACACTTGTGTAAAAAAATATAGCAACCTGTTCATCAACTTCCCCTTTGATCTTCTTCTTCATCATTTGGTTAAGGGTAGCTTGAACACCACTGTTAATTTTCTTCCCCCTTGCTTGTATATGAACATATTGTCCCTCATCATCATTATCACCTTCATCCATATCAACCAAACCTTTCCTTTTCTGTGATGCTACTTTAGCCTCTGCACAGATCTTCATCATCAATTCTTTAATTTTCTTCCTCCCTAGTTCCTACGAGGTGGTGCTTGAACCTGAAAACACCTCTAACAATTTTTGCACAGTAATTACATTAGACTCTCTTCCCATTCCCATCAATATCAGTCCCATGTTTCCAACCAATGACAGACCCCTTTCCAGGGATGTTTTTCCTTGCTTGAAGAGAAGCCGGCTGGACAGTGTTGTTGTTGGCCTTTGAGCCACCCTCTTTCTTACTCTTAGAAATGCTGAATATAAAAAGGAACAAGAGGAGAAGGATAAGAAAATGTTGGCCCTGAATCTGAATGAAAAAGAAAGGAAAAAACACACCTGCTACCGCCGGTGGGTTTTCGTCATGGAGTCTTGGCAAGGTGAGGTACAGTCGTCACCGCAGGTGGTGGAAATGATGAAGCTTCAGTCATGGTGGTGGGGGTGGGTTGAGCAGGTGCAGACACAGCCTCGTGGGTGTGGGTCGTGCAAGTTCTGTAGCTGCGTCACGAAGGAGAAGATGAAGAAGACTCGCATCAGCGTTGACGTCGACGTCATTGGCATCGGAATCAGATTGCGGTGGTGGGTCGTGCACTGCTGGAGGCCAACAGAAATGGTGCACGAAGAGTTGGGGTAGTCTGTCGCAGGAGAGATTATGGAAAAAGAATAAGAAGGGCATGTGAAACCTATAAAAACCAGGCCAAAACGTTGTATTTCCTCAATTTGGGAATTAGGGTTTTAGTTTTCTCAAACTTGTTGACTCACCAAAAACTCGTGAGTTTGCATGAGTTGCACCGAGTCTACCCGAGTTCGCAAGAGTCAGAGAGGGTCCGAGTTTCCAGTGTTTTTACACGTTTTGCATATGTAGAAACGTAAACTCGTACGAGTCTACGAGTTGACTCTAGAGTTTGACAACCATGCATATAACTACTACAAATAATTTTATACTTTTTTTAATTTTCTACAAAATAATTAATTATTTTAAACAATCCAAACAAATTAGATTAATAATCTTAAAACGACTTTTCACCCAACACATCCTAATCCTAATATATATAAATACAATAATTAATTACATTTACAAACGTTTTTTGAAATAATCTATAATCATAATCATTTCCAAACACACTGAATGACATTGCTATTTTGCTGCTGGCAGCCCCCTTATTTGTGACTTCCATGTTTCAACAAGTGTTGGACATTAAGGAATGCAATTTTATTAAAACAATTTTCTTTTTTTCAAGAAGATATGTTGAAGAGAGGCAAACAAATTCTTACTTTGGCTTATTTGTCTTTGCATTTTAAATTTTTAAGAAATGATATACTATGTATGTACTAATGTTGCATATCTAAATGATTGTGTAGATAAGTATTGTCGTGTCATAGTTGTCAAAACCCATCATTTTAAAAGGAAACCAGTGTTATCTGGTTGCAAGCAGGTTATCTCAATTCAAACTCAATAGTGTAATAAGGCCATTGAATTTTCTTTAATCATAAAAATTTTGTCCTTCTACAATTTCTAAGGATCTTATTAGATTATGTTATTCAATGTAGGTGATATATTTCCTCTAGTCAGTTTAAACTTTATGGGTGAAGCATCCATGGTTTTAAATCTTGATCATTACCTGATGTATTATGGTTTCCTTGTAAGTATATTTTTCTTTATTTGTTCACATCATTGCATCTTTTTCCTTGCCTAAGTAAGAATAGTTATTTTGAACTACATGCTACCAATATAGTCTATCGTTACCATCTTGCTTTCATAGGATGGTACTGCAATGTGGTGCATTGGCTTCCAAAAAGTGCAAGACGGATACATAATTTTAGGAGGTTAAAAGGTGGAAAATTTATTTAAAAAGAATAAAATCTGTTAAAAGTTAGAAGAAATATGAACTTTCTCAATTTTGATTAATGGGCTCTTTTTTTAACAAGTAGCACAAAAATGCTTTAAATAGTGAATATGTCTTCTGTGGCAGTAAACAATGTTGCAGTCATTACTTTAAGAATTTCTTCTTGTTGGCAAGACTGGACATGGGATTGGCAAAATTGAAGTAGTCCTGTATTTTTAATATTGAAGTTATTGTTTCCTTCCTTTACAAATCTTGTCCTAAAAGATAAGATTATTGTGTATGACTTGGCTAACCAATGAATTGGGTGGGCAAATTATGATTTTAAGTTAACCAAAGGAACTCTATCTTTCTTGCAAATATGGTCCTTTACCTTGTTAGATGGTAGTAAATAATATAAATCATTGAAACTCTCCATATATTTCACTTAATGTTTTCAAAAATTATTCTTATTGGTTAACCTTATATATGCTTCTTAAGAACCCTTCAATGGCTCACCAACATTCTTATGCTACTCAATCTGATAACCTGATCCACAACCAGATTCCACCTCATCCATTAAAATTGAACACACCCCTCCAACCTAAAGGCAACAAAATGGGTCAGTAAAAGCAAGAAGATAAAAATAATGGCAAACTTAATAAGAAGGTAAGAATTGCATTAGATAAAACTGAAGGATTTTATAATGAGGAAAAGGATAATGGACGTGAGAAATTGAAGATACACAGAGTTGAAGTGGCTGGAAGAGTTTGGATTCCTGATATTTGGGGTTAAGAAGAGCTTCTCAAGGATTGGATTTGATTGCACAACATTTAATGCTCCTTTGGTTCTTAGTAGAATTGTCATGGTGTAACATCCCGATTTAAAACGAATTACCGGGTGAAATTGAGCCTTCGGAATAATAATTACAAAGTGGGAAAATTATTCATTAATTATAATTAACTTGATTAGTTTGCTTAAGAAAATAATGGCTGGTTAAGTATGATTGATTATTGATGATTGTCCGTTTGTGATTGGGTATAGCGTAAGTGGGCTGTTGCTTCACGCTTTCCCACCCCACCTTCCCCTTCCTTCGTGCATGCGTATATAATTGGTCGATGGGTCTCTTGCCTTTCATTCCTTCAGATTTCCCTCTGCGACTTCTCTCTTTTCCTTCCTTCTTCTCTTTCTCCTTCATTCTTCTTCTTCTTCTCTGCTCTCTGTTTCCATTTTCTACTTTCAGAAGCCACGTTGACGGTACTGCAGAGTAGTCGGAGCTCCCTCATGCTTGTGAAAGGCGATCGTCGCAGTGGAAGAAGAGACAGCCCCTGTTCCTGAGTCAATCATGGAAGACAGCAGTGTTCAAAAGGAGGCTGGACGAGTGAAAGTAACGAGCGAAGCAGCAAGGCAGAGGATCAACATCCAAGCAGAAGAGTCTCTGGGAGTTTCGTAGTTGGTAGGGGGAGTACCTTATATTTTAAATGCATGGGTTATGGACGGGTTCCGGGTGCTGATGATTGTTGTTTTGTATTCTGTTTATGTGTTGTGCTTGCATGAGGAGTGTGTAATACCCGGGTGCATGATGAGTGAGAGTTGAGTGTTGCATGTTTAGTTCCGTCCTTGAAATACATGCTGATAGCCTTGAGAATGTCGAATGATTGCATGGAAAGGGTGTGCTGAATTGTTGATGATGATTACCGTGTGGTCTATGTGACATGTAAGTGTTACGAATATAAAATACTGACTGCATGTGATCGAATGTTGACGTAGTGAATCTGGTAAAATATCACACTGATGCATGTGTTGTCTGAGTCCTAATACTACTGAGTACCGATTGCATGATATGCTTGTGTATATGAATTCCGTGTTATGTGATGAATCTGCGTGTGGCGCATGGGATGCATTGTGCTGGAAGCACGTAGTGTGGGACACTACCATCGGTTAATTAAAAAGCGTAGGACGTTGTGAAATCCTTTGAGTGGGACTCAAGGTAGCCTCTGAGTGGGACTCGGGCTACCTATGAATACCTCCGTTGGCGCTGAGAGCGTTGGTGTCACCTTGTGGGCAAACGGTTGGGTACCTGTAAAACGGCCAAGCAGCTGGGAGCTGAGTTGATAGCTGAGAGCTATGTATAAAAAGGCTGGGAGCCTACGTTGCAACGTCAAAAATCGATTACACATGAATGCGAAACTGAGTGAATTATTCTGTGTGCATTTATTGTTAATACCGATAGAAATCTATCCTGTGAATAATTGTCTATGTCATTGTATTGTTATGTGCATATATCCGAGTGAGACTGATGGACTCTGATCGTGAAATGTTGAATGTGTACGTCCTGGTTAAATTGGTATTGTGTTTATTTGATAGTAGCCGTGTACTGTATAATGCTGCATGATTAAGGATAATCTGAGTCAGTATCTATCATTTAATATCTAAGATACTCACCCCTATTGTGGCAATTTTTCAGTGAATATCTCTCGAAATAAAGAGTGGAGGAGGAGCTGAATGCCGAGTGAAGTGCTGGTGCACTGTGGAGTTATGTGTTTATGTATATGCTGTGTATATGTCTTGTTAAGCCTTGGCCGGCTCGTATTTCAGTCGTAGTCTCTTTATATTAGAACTTGAACCCTCCTGGGTAGAAGACTAGACCGTGTGCCTGTACTTATTTATATCCCTCTCTTTATCCATCATATTGTGTCTTGTTCTATATTGCGTGAATGATCCGAGTAATATATGTATGCGTACTTACTGAGTGTGTGAGGTTGGTATAACCATTGGTAGAAATGGGATTAAGAGTTGATGAGGGAAAGTGAGACAGTGATTTATTCTGAGTGCCGAAGAGTTTAAGTATTACCGAGTGAATGAGAGCACGGAACACCGAGTGAGGACTAATCTAGATACTTTCCGAGTGATAACTATTAGGATTTTCCCGAGTGTAGAATAATTAACGATTTCCGAGTGAGAATCCGCCGAGTGAAGGTTTTCCGACAGAAAAGTGACACCTAAGGCTCTAAGTGGACCCCCATTGTAGTAAATTATTAGTAACAAGGGAATCTGAGTGAGCCTTGACTTAGTAGGATAACTAGAGTAGGAAAGATTATGGTTACCGAGTGAAAAATGAGTGAAATGCCTGGGTGGCGAAAAGGACGTGAAAATTATTCCGAGTGAGAGGTCTTCATAGATTCCGAGTGAGTGGCGATGGGAATCATTTCTGAGTTGTTCGTATAAGTGTCCGATTAGTGAAGTCGTGGAATGTGTTATGCTTTCTGATTGGGGATGGTATGTATAAGTTCCAATCCGAGTGAATTGAGAGTGGACCTTTCCGAGTGAGCTAGGCGCCGAAATCCGAGTGCGGGAATGCCGAGTGGAGTGAGCAAGTGCCGAGTATAGCTTCTCGCTGTAGCGAATGGGCGTTGTTGTGTGACCCACTTGAGCGTTTTTCTTCTTCCGCTGGCAGCCTCCTTGAGTCGGTTTTATTACTCTTGCTTCCCTTTCCCTTATTCCTTCTTGCCTGGTTCTCCTTGGTTTAGTTGGGAAAAAAAAATTTCCTCTGTTTTGTTAATTATTTATTTATTAAATTAGGGTGTTATACATGGCACGTGCTGCTTTGGTCGAAGATGGTAGAAGAGCCACTACTGGATTAAGAATTGGAAAGAGGTGTTGAATGTTTTTGCTTCTATCACCATATGTTGTTGATCATTGTGGTTATGTTAATTTTGTTTCAATCCTCATTGTTATGTTTATATTATCCTTTTTTCTTGTTTTGGATATGTATACATATATATGAGTTGTAAGGGGAATTGACTTTAAAAATGTATACATGGTTGCCATTTCCCCCATGTTTTAGAAATACAAATATTGAATGTGTTTAGAATTTGTCATTGTAATTTAATATTAGTCATTATAATTTGATATTGGTAATTAAATTATAATAGGTTTAAAAAGCAAAGAAAAAAAAGAAAACAAAAAAGCAAAAAAACAAAAAAAGGTTTTTACACTAGTTACAAAAAGCCAACTGGTGTTAAATTAAATAATTATGTACCAGATGCAAAAAGCAAACCAGTGTAAAGTATCATATTTTACGCCCGTTGTGTAAAAAAGGATAGATATAAAAGATCATTTTTACACCGGGTATGAAGAGCATGACTAGTGTAAAAATAGTTTTTTACACCGGATATGTCCAAAAAAATCAGTGTAAAATATGATATCTACACTCGGTCAGTTTGAAATAATCGGTGTAAAATATATTTTTTACACTGGATGTTAAATTCAATATTTTTTGCACATGCTGGAGCTACACCGGCTAACAACCGGTGTAAAAAGTTGAAAATAGCCAGTGTAAAAGCCTTTTTTACACTAGTGTATGGAGATTTGAACAGCGTCTTGACTGGATTTGATGCAACATTCACACGAATTTAAGTAAAATTATGTGTTGATTTCAATACCAACCTATTGTCTTAATATTTGTTAATTCATTTGATAGCTATTATTGTGTTGATTGTTGTTACAATTTTAATTACATTTTAATTCATAAAACTTAAACAAATGCATTGTCTAATTATGAAGGTTCAGATAGTGTTTTCCCTTGATTTTTATGTGATATTACTTACTACTTTTAAACGATTGGTGCGCTTGCCAGAAGATTTCATCATCCAATGAGTTCACAGCAAGAGACCTAGAGAGAATGTTTGTGAACTTTATATTCTTAGAAGCTCAAAAGGTTGAATATGCAGTTTTTATGATCTCTAATAAGGCGAAAACTTGGTGGTATCTTACAAATAAATGTATGATTGCTGCGAATATCTCATTGATTTGGGAGAATTTCATGGTGGAATTCTTGAGGAAGTACTTTCTTGATAGCCATAAGAGTAAGAAGGAATTATAGTTCTTGGAATTGAAATAAGGAAATTTGTCTATAAAGGATTAAGCCTCTAAGTTCAAATAATTGGGTGTGTTTTACCTTCATTTCAATTAGAAAGGTACCAAAGCTTCTAATTGTGTGATGTTTGAGAATAGATTGAGACACGAAATTAAACTGGCGATTTGACACCAAGAAATCCAAAGTTTTTCGATAATTATCAATAAGTGTCGTATATTTACAGAAGATGATTTGGCTTTTACAAGCCACTTTAGACATGACTCAAAGTTGAAGGGTCAAACTCCTCATTTCAAGAAGCTGGTGGTTTAAAAAACTAAAACTTCTTTCGTGGTGGATCCTTGATACAAGAGGATGTGGTAGAAATGGTCATGGTTACCAAGGTCGGGGTAATGTGTAACATCCCAATTTTTAATTAATTACCGGGTGTGGTAAATTTCAGGATTAAAGTTATGGATTAATTAAGTTAATGGTTGATTGGAATTTAATGGTTAATTAGATAAATTATTGAATAATAATAATAATAATAATAATACTAATAATGCAGGAATAAACTATGTGCCTTGGTGGCTTAGTGGGCCCGGTTCTCTCTCCTTTTCTCTCTCTTTATGCACGCTGGTGGTAGGTGGTGCCTTAGGAGTTTTGGTTCCCCTCCTCTCCCTTGTCCATGTTGGATGTGGGTAATCATTGCTGGGGGAATGGCATTAAATGCTGATGGACTTGCATTAAATGAGGATGGGATGTTGAGATGATGAGAGTGGGACGCTGATGGGGCTGTAAGGTGATATAGCTTCACTTCCACGTTTCCCCTTCTCACATTATTCATTTCCTTGTTGGTTGCATATTTTGAAGAGAGAAACACTCTTCCTTCTCTCTAAACCCTCTGGAGACTCTTCTTCCCCTTCGTCTCCTTCATCTTCTTCTTCTACTCGTGCATCGTATAGGACCAAGTGGAACAGCGTGGTTGAGGTGGAGGAATCAGCGTATGGCTGTGTGTGGAGGTTGGGCTCAGGTCCCTTTCCTGTTCCTTGGTGCTTCCTCTTCGTCTTCCTCTTCTTCTTCCTTTATATGATGGGCTCAGTTTGGGAGCCTGCTGCAGCGTGGGTGTGTGTGCCTCGGTGTTGTGAAAGATGATCCACCGTGTGAGGCTGTGCTGTTTGTGTGAAGAAAAAGGCATGGATGGTGCATGGAAGCTTGGTTGTCCTCCATGGTGGTGAGGACTAGCTCTCGGTGCTATTCGAGTGAGGAACAACTTTGAGACGTGCTTGGTGGTTGCTGTTCAAGTGTGGAGCAGCGTTGGAACCTCTACTGGGCCGAGTGAAGTCTGTGGTGCCTTGGAAGCTTCTCCACTGACTTGGTGGGAGAGCTGCTTCAAAGGAAGCTGTGTTTGGCTCTCCTATGGTTGAAAGCCGAGCAGAGTGTTGCTGTGGCTGGGCCAAGTGGCCAATGTGGCTTCTGGAACTTCATCCAGGTAAGGGGGCTTTGCATCTCAAATGCATGGCTTATGGACGGATTTCCAGGTGACATAATTGCACTGTGCTGTGTTTGATGTGTATTGTATGCTGTTGTTGAGTTGAACCCGGATGTATGTTATTTATTACTGCATGGTGTATGATTATCCATTTAAGAGCTGTATGACACTATTTGTGATGATATGAGTTAAGATATGAGACGCATGATAATTGTAATATGAATGTCGAGTGAATTGTGTAGTTTGTTATTGGTCCCTATGTGAGTAATGGTATGATTGTATGCATGCGATGCATGATATTGAATTTGTGTATGCTGAGTGCATAGGATGGGGGCAGTATGATGATAATCCGAGTGAATGGCATAGTGATTGCCGTGTGGATGTGATACAGGCTGAGTCATCTGATTTGCTGTGAAAATTCCGAGTGCATAGAGTGTTAAACGCAGATTTCCGAGTGGCAATCGAATGAATATAAGTTGAATGTATATGCATACGTGTTGAGTATATCACCTTGCGGGGTGCCACGAAGGGTATAATCCCGAGTGAAGAGGACGTGGTCCTAATGTTGAATATGATGAAAGACCTCGAGTTGGACTCGGGGCAGTGCCTAGGGCACTAAGCGTGAAATGAGACGCTTGATGAAATGCCGAGTGCATTGGCGTTGGACGCTGAGTGAATGAAACCGTATGCATCCGATTCGCCACTGGAATGCGTTGGACTTCTATTACTGACCGGTAATCAGATGACAACATATGAATATGACTAAGTCCTGGAGCTGGGCTCAGGCACACTCCTTGAGCATGGCTCGGAGTTGAGTGAAATCTGAGTGGATTATTATACTCGTTACTGAGTAAGTTGAGCTTATGACCGAGTGAAATGGGTGAATTCCCGATCAGAAGATGATTGTGATTGTTCATATTGAATGGCAGTGTTTGATGTGCCGATTGATGTTATATGTTATTGCATGTTGAGGATTCTATTATTAATCCGAGCCAATATCTGTCATTTAATATGTAAAGCTCACCCCTACACCATTTTTCAGTATGTGCAGGTCAGATTGGATGATGTGATGACCTTAAACCTTAGTGTTGGGTGTTTATGATGAGGCTATGTACATAATGTAATGTACTGAGTGTGTTTTAATGTATTAAAGCCTTGGCCGGCTCATATAACGTGTTGTTTAATGAATACAAAATATATATGTACAGAATCTGAGTGCATGAATATTCTTATATATATTCTTGGTTTGCATTGATAATATGTATTCATATTGGCTGAGAATTGATGAGGATGGTTAGAATGAATACTATTAAGGAATTATCCGAGAGTATGTATATATATATAGATGATACATTGATAACATGGTTACGAATCAGTTGAAGAGTATTGCTGAATGGGTAGTCGAATTTGTGAATCAGAGAATATGTATATATAAGTGATTTATGTTGATTTGATGCTTCTTACCGACTGGAATATAAATGATGTTGGATAGAATAACGTTAAGGTAAAGAATTCTGAGTGAAACATTATTGTGGGAGCCGAGCCGAGTGAGGCTAAATATGTGGCCCTTTTCCCGAGTGATTACGACCTTAAGTATTACCGAGTGAAAATATGGGTAAACCCCGAGTGGGGATGAGTTTGTATATTCCCGAGTGGGAATCCGTGTGTGTGTCACCTTTATGGTGAGGAGTTGTTATGATGGATTAGATTGAATATATTCTAAGTGTATGAGTTATACATGTATTCCGAGTGAACATGGGTACCTATTCCGAGTGAATAGGGTAATGTGTATTCTGAGTGTCTAAGTGTGGAATGAGTCTGAGTGGGACTTGACTTAATGGTTTTCCCCGAGTGGTTAAGTATTTCATAAGTCTGAGTGACTTACTTGGTGAATATTCCGAGTGGTTTGGGGTTAGAGTAAAGCAGATTAGAACTTGACTGTTGAGACCCCTTCTGAGTGAAGAAAGGTCTATGTGTTCTCTGAGTGAGAGATGTGAGTTTATACCGAGTGATGAATACGAAGTACATTCCCGATTGAATTATGGTTAAATACACCGAGTGGTGTTTGGTTGGGAAATAACCCGAGTGAGGAAGTTTTATAGAATCCGAGTAGGATGACCCTTATTTTCCGAGTGGATCATGTGTGTACCTTGGTGGATAAAATATAGAACTAAGTTATGGGGTGTATGTGCGTGGAGTTATTTCCGAGCGATTGAAACCCCTGACTCCGAGTGAATGGAACCCCGATTCTGAGTGTTGGGATAGCCGAGTATGGTTTCTCGCTTCAGCGAATGTGGGATTCGCTCCAGCGAGTATGGTTCTGAGGGAAGGCTTTTGGTGGTTTAGCTTAGGCGAATGTGTGCTCGCCCGAGCGATTTGGTCTGCCTCGCCCAAGCGGAGTCGGATCCCGCTTGAGCGAGTGAACGTCTTATGGCTTGTTCACGCTGTGTTTTCCGCTGGCCTTCTTGTGAATGTTTTTCCGTTGTTCTGATCGGTTTTCTGAGCTTCTGGTCAGCTTTTTGCCTTCCTTTGCATTTGTTTAATTCTTATGGACATTTAGTTATCGATCCAGTTATAGGCTATTTAATCTCACTCTTTGGTTTTTTGTGATTTGGGTCTTGATGTGATCATGGTGGTGTCTTGGAAATATTTTTAAACGTGAAAAATTTATTCGTATTTTTATTAATTATGACGATGACATCGGGATTCAAGTACAAAAAATCATGGGTGTTACAAAGGTGGTATCAGAGCAGACCAAAAGGTCCATGGCCAAGGTTTGCCTACTGTGTGGGCGGTTGTATGCAATATGACCGAGTATCATCATTGCTTGTGAATTCCTATTGGATTTTATGCATGCTTAATTATGATTAGTGTGATTATATAGCTATGAGTTCTGTTGGGGGACAGTAGTGAAAGGTACTACTGTTGTGATGTTGATTTGGGGGATAGAAGACTTGATGCTACCCTGACCCGATTGTTTATGAAATGCTTAGGGTAATTCTAAGCTTGAGTCAGCTGTGAGGGAATATAATAATGAATGTTGTGACCCTTGTATAGGTTGGTTATTGGGTCTTTTATGTAAGCCGAGCTAGTGGCTCATGGCCAAAGAATGTATGTTGGATGGAATAGAACCCATATATATTGAGTTGATTAAGTATTAATATTTCAGAGATTCCTCAGTGTGATGAATTTAAATTCTGTGTGTGGTGGTGCCATTTGAGATGGATGTTTTGTACCCTGGCACGTGAATCCTGTATGATATATATATATATGATATGGGTGATCATTGTAGTTTCCTAGGTTGGAGAATTTTAATACGTGATGAATGTATAAATGTGAAATTAGGTATATGTTAAGCTGGGGATAGTGTCTCAGTTTCTGATGTGTAAAAACCAAGTGAATGGTTGATGGATGTTAGGCCACTAGGCATATGACCCTGTTGATTCGGCATGATTATGTAGGATTGGAAAACTGGGTGAAAATAGATATGGTTGGGTACCTGTTTGATTTGGGTACTGTCTCGGTTTTGTGGTTGAAAACCGAGTGAATTATTGATTGAATTATGACCCGTAGTTGTATATTTGAGTGAGAGTGATGCATTATTGGCTTTAGGCTAAGTTATGGCTGGTAAATGGATGATGGCATTGAGGATTATTAGGCTGATTGGCCAATGATTTATGATAAATAAGATTAAATAAGAGATGAGACAATTACTCGGTCTGGGCTGAAAACCGATTGCTATTATGCCATTTTATGGTGAGTGTGATGGATATTTGATGATTGACATCATGCAATATACCCTAGTGTATGCGTGAGACCAGGATATATGCCTTGAATGAGTCAGAAATCCATTGATAATATACATTTTACTGTGAGAATGATTGATGTTTGCTGACTGTTGGCATGAGATGCATCACTGTTGGTGCCTAATGGTGATGTTGATTTGGATATATTGCTTATAAAATGGTAAGAATTGCCATTAATTTTCATGTAGATTGACATTATCTGAGTGAATGCAGTCAGTGTGAGTGAAAAAGGGTGCGAGGATGCTGTTCCGGTGTGACTCTACATGCCATAGGTATTGTGGCAGTGTGCATCTTGTAGTGACTTTATGCAATTGTTGTGACCCTATAGGAATGAGACATCACCCTATAAGTTGGACGCAACAGTTCATAGGTCGGGCAAGTGAGACTGTAGCTGCTTATGGGTATGGTTTGAGTCTATCGGACTGCTCCAAGCAAAGATGAGAGTGTGTTGAGTGTGCAGTAAATGTTAATGTATCAAAATGTGGATGAGTGAATGAAAGGAATGTAACTCCGAGTAGAATCTTTCTGGGGAAAAGAATTGCTGAGTGAAGTTTTCTGAGGCGAGGTGAAGCCTGGATTTTAGTGTACTGCTCGATTTGGAATGTTTCCGAGTAGTGAATACCCGAGTGGGTGATTTCCGAGTCGGTTGTGTCATTTCCGAGTAGACGGTGTTGTGTGTGATGTCTCAGAATTTCTTGTGGTGCGATCGGTAAACCGCTTAAGAGGTGAAATTGTGTCGATTGGAATTGACCAGTCAGTGAATGCTTAGAAGGCATTGGTATGTAAGTTGTTTTGTGTGGCATGCAGTGATATGCCGAGCTGTTTATTGAGGTATGTTATGTTTGAATTTCGAGAACGAAATTCTTTAAAGGTGGGGAGAAATGTAACATCCCGATTTTTAATTAATTACCGAGTGTGGTAAATTTCAGGATTAAGGTTATGGATTAATTAAGTTAATGGTTGATTGGAATTTAATGGTTAATTAGATAAATTATTGAATAATAATAATAATAATACTAATAATGCAGGAATAAACTATGTGCCTTAGTGGCTTAGTGGGCCCGGTTCTCTCTCCTTTTCTCTCTCTTTATGCACGCTGGTGGTAGGTGGTGCCTTAGGAGTTTTGGTTCCCTTCCTCTCCCTTGTCCACGTTGGATATGGGTAATCATTGCTGGGGGAATGGAATTAAATGCTGAAGCATTAAATGAGGATGGGATGTTGAGATGATGAGAGTGGGACGCTGATGGGGCTGTAAGGTGATATAGCTTCACTTCCACGTTTCCCCTTCTCACATTATTCATTTCCTTGTTGGTTGCATGTTTTGAAGAGAGAAACACTCTTCCTTCTCTCTAAACTCTCTGTAGACTCTTCTTCTCCTTCGTCTCCTTCATCTTCTTCTTCCACTCGCGCATCGTATAGGACCAAGTGGAACAGCGTGGTTGTGTTGGAGGAATCAGCGTATGGCTGTGTGTGGAGGCTGGGTTCAGGTCCCTTTCCTGTTCCCTGGTGCTTCCTCTTCATCTTCCTCTTCTTCTTCCTTCATATGATGGGCTCAGTTTGGGAGCCTGCTGCAGCGTGGGTGTGTGTGCCTCAGTGTTGTGGAAGATGATCTACTGTGTGAGGCTATGTTGTTTGTGTGAAGAAGAAGGCATGGATGGTGCATGGAAGCTTGGTTGTCCTCCATGGTGGTGAGGACTAGCTCTCGGTGCTGTTCGAGTGAGGAACAACTTTGAGACGTGCTTGGTGGTTGTTGTTCAAGTGTGGAGCAGCGTTGGAACCTCTACTGGGCTGAGTGAAGTCTGTGGCCTTGGAAGCTTCTCCACTGACTTGGTGGGAGAGCTGCTTCAAAGGAAGCTGTGTTTGGCTCTCCTATGGTTGAAAGCCGAGCAGAGTGTTGCTGTGGTTGGGCCGAGTGGCCAATGTGGCTTCTGGAACTTCATCCAGGTAAGGGGGGCTTTGCATCTCAAATGCATGGCTTATGGATGGATTTCCGGGTGACATAATTACACTGTGTTGTGTTTGATGTGTATTGTATGCTGTTGTTGAGTTGAACCCGGATGTATGTTATTTATTACTGCATGGTGTATGATTATCCGTTCAAGAGCTGTATGACACTATTTGTGATGATATGAGTTAAGATATGAGATGCATGATAATTGTAATATGAATGCCGAGTGAATTGTGTAGTTTGTTATTGGTCCCTATTTGAGTAATGGTATGATTGTATGCATGCGATGCATGATATTGAATTTGTGTATGCTGAGTGCATAGGATGGGGACTGGCATGATAATTCCGAGTGGAATGTATATGAGAAAACATTGGATGATTACTAGTGTTGATTACCGAGTGGAATTCTATATAAAATGGTGTGTGAGGCTTAGAAATGCTATGGCCGAGTGGATCCCATGAAATAGCATTTGAGGCTCGTGGATGATGATGATGATATTATGATATTTATCGAAATGAATCACCTTGCGGGGTGCCACGAAGGGTGAATCCCTGAGTGATGATATTATTATTAGAATTATTGAGAAATTAATGGTATGGTGTTTGTGATCACCCATTGATATGGAATCGGATCCATTGTATATTTGAGATAGGATGACCACGAGTGATGAGAAACCCCTTGCGAGGAGGTATTGAATAAAAGATAAAATGAATCAGTGATTGATAATTTGATGTTTTGTTAGCAAAGCACACATGATGTTTGTATGCATATACACATGATCACAATATATATTATTCGTCATTTTGAATTTTTAACTCACTCTCCCATGTGGTCTCCTTTTTAGCATTGTGATGCAGGTTACCATGGGATGAGTTCGGATTTCAATTAAAGCTTGGATGAAGGTATATAGTGGTAGAGGAAATGCCTTGGCCGGCGTCATTTATGGATTCTTGTGTAATGATTAAATTGTATATGATGATATAGATGATTTAGAGATTTTGAGTATGTATAAGATAATCCTTTGAATTGATGGATGATGAATATATATATATATATATATATGTAGAATGTAAGAGATGTTTTGATGTGTATATATACATAATTCTATCTTGGACATTGTATGCTTATATAATTATGTAAATGATAATGGTTGTCTATTAGGCTTATGATATGCCCTTGCATGCTTTGCCGAGCCTCTTCTCATATCGTCATATATGGGACTAGGCGTATGCCCGGTATACATATTCTTCCGCTGTAAACTCTATTATTTTTGTATACCGTTATGGGCATTTAGTTATCGATCCAGTTATAGGCTATTTAATCTCACTCTTTGGTTTTCTGTGATTTGGGTCTTGATGTGATCATGGTGGTGTCTTGGAAATATTTTTAAACGTGAAAATTTATTCGCATTTTTATTAATTATAACGATTACATCGGGATTCAAGTACAAAAAATCAGGGGTGTTACATAATGCACAAGGACCAAAGTGTTATAGATATGGTAGTGACCATGTTATTCATGATTGCAATGTGAGGAATGATGTGATTTGCTAATGATGTAATCAACTGGGGAAAACTTACCCTGAATGTCCTTTGAATTCAAGAAATGATAATGCTCCCGCCAATGTAGATCAAAATATGAATCATGGAGGCTGTGGTAGCCGTGATCATGGAAACGATGGCCGAAATAGAGGCTGAAATTGTAATAATAATGGTGGCCGTAATGTCAATGGCCTTGGTAACAACAATTGTGGAAATCAAGCACCTATTGTTACTAGTAGAGTTTTTTCTATGATTGGTAAGGAAGCTACACACGTAGAAGATTTAATCCAAGGTAAGTATGAGATTTTTGACACCTCTATAGATGTTATATATAATTCTGGTGCTACTTATTTATTTATCTATGAGAACTGTATTAGGCGTATGAAATTGCCTATTAGTCTTATGAAAGGAGTTATAATTGTGACTACATGCGATTCATTACATAGTGTGAGGATGTTAAGATGATCCTTGAAGAAAGGAAATTTGTTTTCAAACTTATCTATTTGCCTATAAAAGACATAGAAATCATCCTTGGCATAGATTAGTTGTCTACCAACAAAGTTATGGTGGATTATCATAATAAGACTGCAATCATCCCTACTCTAAATGTAGAGCAGTTTGATTTACAAGGTATTTCTTAACTCTTTATAATGTTCTGCATGGTAATATGGAGTAATGAATCCCAAACCTATGACACCCTAGTTGTTTTTGAGTTTTCTGATGTATTTCCTAATGATGTTCTTGGACTGCCTCTTTCTGGATGTATTTTTGGATGTATCTCCTAATGATGTTCTAGAACTCCTTATAGGATATCCCTAATGGAGCTATCTGAATTGAAGAAGCAAGTGGAAGAATTGTTAGAGAAAGAATTTATTCACCCAAGTGTTTCTTCTTGGCAAGCTCCTATCTTATTGTTGAAAAAGAAGGATAGGAGTATAAGGTTGTGCATGGATTATCACCAACTTAATAAATTAACCATCAAGAATAAATATCCTATGCCCAAAGTTGATGACCTCCTTGATTAATTAAGAGATGTTGTATTCTTAAAGATCGATTTGCATTTCAGATATCGCAAAATAAGGGTGAAGACCGATGATATACCGAAAATAGCTTTTCAAACTAGGTATGGCCACTATAAGTACGTGGTGATGCCATTTGGTGTAACTAATGCTCCTGTGATTTTCATGGATTACATGAATTGTATCTTTCCTGATTATCTTGATCAATGTGTCATGGTGTTTTTTAATGATATTCTTGTGTACTTTACAAGCCATGAGGAACATGAAAGACATCTTCGCCTTGTGCTGAATATACTCCGAGAGAAGTAGTTGTATGCTAAACTCTCTAAATTTGAATTTTGGCCGAGTGAGGTTTAATTTCTTAGACATGTAATTTCTAAAGATGGAGTAGTTGTTGATCTATCTAACGTTGAAGTTGTTATGGTAATGGAAAAGCTAAAATCTGCTACTGAAATTTGAAGTTTTTTTGGCCTAGCGAGCTATTATAGAAGGTTCATTGAAGGATTTTCCCGTATCGCCTCACCTTTGACTACATTGACTCGTAAGAACCAACCATTTATTTGGAATCCTGAGTGTGAGGAAAGGCGGTTAGTTTCGGTTGTTAACCAAAAGGGTTATAGGACCAAACTCTCTATCTTTCTCATTTCACGCCACCCACCTTTTCTTCACCATCTCCACATTTCTTCTCCCTCACTTCATTGTCTCATTTTCTCTCTTCATCATCAAAAAAGTCACCATCTTCTTCCTTATCCTCTCCAAAATCATGACCACCCCCTCTCCTCCATCACTATCCATTCTTTCCTTTCTTCTTCATCTGCTTCCTTTTCTTCACCACTCACAAAATCATGCTTGTAACACCCCGAAAATAGGGGTAAATTTTTTGCAATTTAAAAATAATTATAAGTAGAAGAAACCGCGATATATAAAATGTCAAGTAATTACCCTGGATCATTTAATAACCTATCTCATATATGAAGATATGAGAAGGTACCAGAGTGCTCCTTGGATGATCGAACTCAAGATCATCACAGGGGAAAAGCGGAAGGTGTAATTAAAATTTAAGGATGATAAGAATTTAAGTAAAAAAAAGAGGTCAAAGATACCTCACCAAATTGCTAGACATTAATAACAATATGAAATATTTCATGAAACACAAATCATATATTATCACCTTATATACTTTATAAAACACAAATCTTATGAAATATTTCATTCATTCATCAACTTTAACAACATTCCACATCATGTTTGTCATCCATACATTGTCAAGGTCATTAATAAAAATTAGCCATACATACACGGGTCTAATTTTCCTACATGACCTCCAAAATCATCATTCATCACAATTAATTATAAAATTGAGCATATATACATCATATTGATAAGTGCTTATTTTATAATTAAATTCATGACTCAATCGGACCCATTTTTTGGATAACTTAACTAAATTGATAAATAATTGAGCATGATTTTGATTATAAATAATGTGTTAAGTAAAGAAGCTTGAATTGCAAAAATCAGTTAAGAAGTTGTCAAAAGCCTTGAAGAAACAAAGAAGCACCAGAACATCAAAGCAAGGACGCTTGAGCGTGGTACACTACACGCTTAAGCGTGGAAGAAACAAAAAGCCTACGTTGCCCATGCGCTCAAGCGAAATTGAAGAACACATCAACAGTCTCTCACGCTTGAGCGTGAGCCTGAGCTCGCTTAAGCGTGACCTTATGCATGACTGGCGCTTGAGCGTGGCTATATGTAGCTCAAGCGTGACCCTGGGCATGGATTGAAGGAAAGCAAGTAGCATCAGACCCCCCCCCACGCTTGAGCGTGAGAAGGGGACGCTCAAGCGTGAATACGAGAGCGCTTGAGCGAGGCTGAGCATGGCTTGAGCGTGAATTAAACATTCTGCACCACAAGTAAGCCACGCTTGAGAGAGGCTGAAAGGAATCAAGCGTGAATCAAGCGTGGAAACTAGTATACTGAATTGGAAGGCCACGCATAAGCGTGGTTAAGTCAGCTTGAGCGTAAGACTATCACTAAGCATCAGAACCTTTCACGCTTGAGCGTGACAATCAAGCTCAAGCGTGACTCATGCAATATGGGATTTCTAATTTAATATTCACCAATGGTGTGATGCCAACTCAACCATTTTCTTGTGTTTCTGCATGTCTCCGAATATTCCTTCATGGGGTTTATGCAAGTGGCAAAGGGAGCTGAACCAGAACCCCTATAAATCAAGCAGAAAACAAGACATGAGGCATCAGATTCATCCCTGTAATTCCCTGTACTTCCCTCACAATCCAACCTTTTTCATTATTTTTTGTATTCATATTTTGAAGGTGAAAATGCAAAGCATGAGTAACTAAACTCCCTTATGGGATTGGCTGTAATCCATTCAACACTGAAGTAATGCTGTTGTAAGTTTTTATTTAGTAATGAGATTTGATAAGTTTTTGTATTTCCTTCTGCGTTTAATGCCTGAAAGTACTTGATCACTATTTTCTTGTTTTAAGTTTTCTCAAGTATGTTGGGAAGTGACTTGATCTGAAAGAAATACTTATTGTGAGTAGGTAGCCAGGGATGGCATCTAACGCAATAAACGTCAAAACAATCGATCGATAATGCTGGGATAATTTCAAAGTGACTGAGGGATCAGCGGTTTGAAATCATTCTTATGAATTTTGTAGTCGAGGGATCAATACAAATGACTGTGATTGTGACGTAGAAATTATCTTTTCGATTTACTTATATAAAAACTTATGCAGCTTACAGAAGGTGAAGATGTGATGAAGCCAATCCCTGTTTTTCAAAATTGATTTCTCTCAAAAACCATTCTCTGTTATCTTTTACAAAAATTTCACTCTCTGTTATTTATTATTTTAATCAGCAACATTTATACCAATCCAGAACAAAACCTTCTGTCAACTCAGTTCAAAGCTAAGATTTTCATACTAATACCTCCTCAGTGGAACGACAACTATACTATATTACAACCTCTGTGTTTAAACTTGGCACATTCATTTCCTTGAGTTCATATTATACAAACTTGATTCTCTTTCATTGAACTCTTCATTCCAATATATCAAAACCAATCATCACATATACTCTACAAAATGACAATATGCTGACCAAGGCACACTCACTTTCCTTCCATATTTACCCTCCAAAAGAGTAGGATTTACATCATACCTACATCAAACTTAAAAATGGTAACTAGGAGGTGAGTAACGTAATCCAAATGTATCAAAGTCATACATTATGATGATACTTATACATGCCTACATATAATATATTTCTCAAGAAACATCACAAGTTTTGTTCACATACTATATCATTTCATTTCAACATGTTACGTATTTGAAGCAATACATCCACAATACGCATATCCAAATCATTGGCATTCTTAATAACCTCATCACACACACAATGTTAGTACCATATTTCTTTCCTCTTTATTTATCAATCATCCATCGCCACCACGGGCTATCAACTAGGCATATCTCTGGCTATATGCAAATGCTCTTATAGCTAATGCATATGGCTAAAGGAATTATTATCAAATACGGGTCCGACTGTGAGAATCATCAATATACCAAATGTGGGTCAAGCATAGGTGTGCTACTATGCCCCTACTGCAGTAGAAAAATGTGTACACATATACCTCAATTCATGCATGCTTAACAACATATTTTACTAGTACCAAACCACTCTCGCCCCTATGTAGCACTAGTCACCCTGTGACTTGCATATCAACATGATGGCCTTACTTGCCACAGTGCTACGGTCCACTCCTGAAAACACATCGAGAGAGTCATACCCCGTTAGACACTGAGGTAACTTGCTTATCACAGTGCCGTCCCCACTGGGCCCGCCACATAGGGTGCCTCGTCACCAAACTATAGACAGCTTCGTGATTCCCAGAATCACTAGGGAAATACAACAATATACTCATGCACTAGGTCGCCTTCCCACTGGGTCCGCCTAGTGGAACCCTTAACATTCCACATAGACAACGTATGATATGCCATGGATACAAATGTCAATCAATGCATTCTCACTCTATGCATCCTATCATGCCACTCCACATTCAACACTTTACCACAACCACTTAGTGGATTTCGTATACTCATCATTCTCCACCACCACCAACATTCATTGGATTTCATACACACTATTAGTTAGTGGCAATCAACATTTATTGGTGCATATATTATGGGATGTTCAACCACATATCAATCAATACAACCATGGTCTCAAGCCATTCATAACAAATTCATTAACATGAATTAAAACAACACAATACTCATTATCACAAAAGCATATGCCACATAACATCAATTATTATAAATGCATTTCAATCATAAAATCATCATATCATCCACTAAAGCCAATCTATCATAACACAATCATATATATATTCATATCATCAATGGATGAAATCATGCATTTAGAAATGTTACCCCCTCCTACCTCAAGATAAGTAATAATCAACGCGGTCTGAAGATCCTGCCTCGTCGATGGGGTTATTTCCTACATTATACAATATACCACATAATTATTTTTCTATTCAAACCACCAAGATTCAAATGGTCATATTTAATAACTTTATGTTTATGCCATTTTAATTATCAACTCCTTTTATTTCATTCTATCCACCATAACCGTCATAGGTTAGGTGCTTCCATTCATTATTATGCATTTAAAGCTAAACCCATTCATGGGTGTTCACATTAATGGTTTCCAACAACCATCATTAACCATCAAATTTCATTAATTGCCATCCACCATTTATAACACCACTTTACCTTATTAATAACATTTATCTAACACAATAAATGCTTCATTACACATATTCTACATTTTCCCCAAATCTTAGGGTTAGGGTTTCACTAAAAACCCCACAACCATAATTAATGCCCATCATTTTCCATAATCTTCCTTGCCATACACACACACACACACACTCATAAATACCCATTTATAACTTTTATCAATGTCACCCCACCTTAGAGTTTCACACATTAATGTATTCCATTATTATTCCCATATGCATTACCGTCTCAAAACCATAAGAACCCATGGCCAAGGGTTTTAGCTCATATGAACAACCAAGAGCATACCTTAAGAGAAGAAAAGAGAGAGTTCCCAAAGGGGAAGTGGAGCCACATGAAAATGAGGGAAAAGGAAGGTAAGGCTTCAAGTTCCAAACTCTCCTTGCAAGCTCCAAGAAATGAAAATGCGAGGAGGAAGGGCACACCACCACTTTATGGATTTTAGAAGAAGAAGAAGATGATGATGAAAAGTAGAAGAAGAAGAGAAGGAAAAGTGTTTGCTGAGAGAAAGAGAGCCAACGTGAATTGTAAAGGAAAAATGAGGGGTTTAATGTCTTATTTCATCTCCTCATTAAAGATTCTCCGTTTTAAATCAAACAGGATCTTCGTTCGGGCTCAATACTTTGTCCAAAAATTATTCCGACCACATATTCAGATTCCCAATAATATTCTCAATAGTCTTGACCAACGGTACCTCAATCGGAGATACGTGGTCCCACACCCATATTTTAATCAGGCATTATTTTAGCTCATACAGCCTCAATAAATTATAATTAATCCTCAAAATCTAAATTTAATTATTTTCAACATTTTAGGACCTTAATCAATCCCATATATAATTATTCAATATTTACTCTCCTCATTTAATTATTTATATAAAATTTGGGATGTTACAATACACCCCACCAAAAAGAAATTTTGTCCCCGAAATTTAACTTACCGGAGTCAAACACTTTCGGATATCGCTCTCGAATATCATCTTCACGTTCCATGCTTCCATGATACTTTCACCAAAGGTACCAATTTATTCCGTAGCTTCTTCACAGAGTGTTCAACAATACGAACGGAAACATGAGGAACAGACAAGTCATCTCGAACATCAACATCATCAACTGGGATTACATGGGAGGGATCAGGAATATACTTCCTCATCTGCGACACATGAAACACATTGTGCAGATTCGCAAGATGCGGAGGAAGTGTAATCCGATAAGCCATATCACTGATTTGTTCAAGAATTTCATAAGGTCCAATAAACTTAGGACTTAATTTCTTGCTCTTCAAAGCTCTTCCAATACCCTTATCTCTTGACACTCTGAAAAACACGTGATCACCAACTTGAAACTCAAGTGGCTTCTGCCTCTTATCATAATAACTTTTCTGATGATCTTGGGCAATTTTCATCTTTTCTTGTATCATCCTAATCTGTTCATTTGTCTCCACAATCAATTCTGGCCCTAAAGCCAAATTCTCACCAATTTCAAGCCAACACAACGGAGTTCTACATTTTCGACCATATAACGCTTCATAGGGAGCCATACCAATAGAACTATGATAACTATTATTGTATGTAAATTCAATTAGTGGTAGCAATCTTTCCCAACAACCACCATGCTCCAATACACAAACCTGCAATAAATCTTCAAGGCTTTGAATTGTTCGCTCGGATTGTCCATCCGTTTGTGGATGATACACCGAACTGAGCTTCAACTTAGAACCCATTGCCTCATGCAAGCTTCCCCAAAATCGGGAAGTGAACCGCGGGTCGTGATCTGACACAATACTCGAACGTATACCATGTAGTCTTACAATCTCTGTAATATACAATCTCAAATCAAACTCATAATCTTTCAAAAATTCCATCTATTTTTGTTGGCGTATATTAAGCTCCTTCTGGTCAAATAGATATTTGAGACTCTTGTGATCACTAAAGACCACAAACTTTGAGCCATACAAATATGCTACCATAACTTCAAAGCAAAGACAACCGCCGCTAATTCAAGATCATATGTAGGGTAGTTAACCTCATGCAGTCACAATTGTCTCCACGCATAGGCTATCACGCGCCCCTTTTTCATCAACACACAACCAAGACCAAGCTTGGAAACGTCACAGTAAACCATAAATTTATTCAGTAAATCAAGCAAGGCCAACAGGGAGCAGAAGTGAGTCTTATCTTCAACTCTTGGAAACTCCTCTCGCAGTCAAAATTCCACACAAACGAATGATTCTTACGGGTTAGCTTTGTCAACGACAAAGCCAAACGGGGGAACCTTTAATAAATCTCCGTTAATAACCAGCAAGACCAAGAAAACTCCTTATTTCAGTCACGGACGTCGGTCTTTCCCAAGCCATCACGGCTTCAATCTTAGATGGATCAACAACAACACCGTCTTTAGAAATGACATGCCCAAGGAATTGGACCTCGTATAACCAAAATTCACACTTAGAGAGCTTCACATACAACTCTTTCTCATGAAGGATATTCAACACAAGACAAAGATGTTCTTCATGTTCTTCATGACTCTTGGAATAGACAAGGATGTCATCAATAAACACCACCATAAATTTATCAAGATAATCATGAAAGATATAATTCATGTAATCCATGAAAATCACAGGTGTATTTGTCACACCAAAAGGCATCACTACATATTCATAGTGGCCATAGCGAGTACGAAAAGCAGTCTTTGGAATGTCATCGGCCTTCACCCGGATTTGGTGATATCCAGAATGCAAATCAATCTTTAAGAACACCACTGCATCCTTCAATTGATCCAGAAGATCATCAATGCAAGGTAAGGGATATCGGTTATTAATGGTCAACTTGTTAAGTTGTCGATAGTCCACACATAACCTCATACTTCCATCCATCTTTCTCACCAATAAAATAGGCGCACCCCAAGATGACACACTTGGGCGAATAAACTCTCACTTTAACAACTCTTCAACTTGGCTAACTCTATAGGAGACATCTGATACGACGCTCGAGAAACAGGTTCCGCACCCGGAACAAGATCAATAAAAAACTCCACCTCTCGTGTAGGAGGTAAAACAGGTACCTCATCGGGAAACACATCCAGAAATTTGGATACGACAGGGATATCCAAGGATTGAGTAGCATTTTCTCCATCCACCATGCATAGCATAACAAGAATTTAAGATATACCTTACACTTCGAAGCACTCGGTATTCAGAGAAGGAAAAACAATACTCTGACTCTGACAATCTACCAAGACCTTATTGGCAGACAACCAATCCATCCCCAAAATAACTTCCAAGTCCTTCATGGGCAAGCAAATAAGGGATATAATAAATCTTCGATCCTCAAAAATCATTTCAATACCATTACACTGAGTGACCGCCCGTAAACAAGTATCAGTCGGTGTAGACACCATGATAGAACCTCTCATCATGCTTATTGGCACTTACTTTGAATAAGATCACCGGCTTGTGCAGCTTCTTCACCGGTCACGGTGAAGACTCTTCCAGCAGTTTGTTGGTTAGCTCCATGACTGTGACCGTTCCGGCCACCATTACCATTACCTCGGCCGTTCCTATTACCACGACCGTTGCCACCGTTTCCACGACCACGACCTCTAAAAGCACCATAGCCTCCACGATTTGCATCATTACATGCCACCACATCCGTGGCATTCAAGGGACAATCAGGAGAACTGTGCCTCGGCTAGTTGCATCTATAACATACCACCGTCTCTTCATGATTACATTCGCGAGCCAAGTGGTTTCTGCCACACCGGAAACAATGAAGACCTTGGCCATTACCTCAGCTACCATTGGCACAATGTCTTCCACCACTGCGTCCACCTCTAAGAGAAGAGGAGCCATGCACAAAGTGTCTGTTACTCTTAAAGTTTCCTTTCTTCTTAAAGTTAGTGGATTGACCCTTCAACTTGTAGTCATGCCCCAAATAATTCTTAGGAGCCACATCATTCTCTTCAAAGATTTGACATTTGTTCATAAGAGTAGGAAAGCTTCTAATCTCTTGATGACATATAGCCTTCTTGATCTCCTGAAATAACCCATTCTCAAACTTGATGCACTTCGAAGCTTTGGTACCTTCCTGTTGGAAAGGAGGGTAAAACACACATAGTTCTTCAAATTTTGAGGCATATTCCTCCACCGACATGCTTCCTTGTTTGAGCTCCATAGCTCCTTCTTGTTCTTATAACTCTCAAGAAAGTATTTCCTAAGGAACTTCACCTTAAAGTTCTCCCAATTCAAAGGAGTGTGGCCCGCCATCATACACCCACGAGTAAGAATCCACAAAGATTCAGTTTCATCTCGAACCATAAATACGGCGTATTTGACCTTTTGTACACTCCATGCTAGCAAATATCCGCTCCAAGTCACGGATCCAAACATAAGCGTCTTCTGGTTTATAACCCCCATTGAACTCGGAAGGCTTCCGCTTGAGGAATCGGTCAAGACCATGATTTGGTTGACCAACGGGTTATTGTTGCCGTTCAAGGATATCAACAAACCGATTGAAACCTTCAGCCATAGCGGCTACGTCAACATTACACCTATTCACCATCAATCAATCTGGACACACAACACAAACATATTTAGAAACCTTGTGTTTCTTTCCTCAATATATACCAATCATCATTAATTATCTTTAATACATGTATCATCATAGTATATTCATAATTTGAAGGTAAATATGGGAAAGGAAATGCCTGGCCAGGCTTAATAACAATCATATACCTATTACCTTTCATGATATAAATTAAGGGGAAATCTATGCTCCAACAATGCTTATCTATAGCAACAACATCATAACATTAAGCAACTAATGCTCTAATGAAGCATAACAATGATTCAATGGCAATCAACTAGATTTCAATGTTAGGCAATCTCAATTCAATAGGAGAGTCACTCTACTTTGGTATTTCATTCACATATAACCAGCAATGAGCATTAACAAATGCTCTGATACCAGGTTGTAACACCCTGAAAATGGGGGTAAATTTTTTGTGATTTAAAAATAATTATAAGTAGAAGAAACCGCGATATATAAAATGTTAAGTAATTACCCCAGATCATTTAATAACCTATCTCATATATGAAGATATAAGAAGGTAACAGAGTGCTCCTTGGATGATCGAACTCAAGATCATCACAAGGGAAAAACGGAAGATGTAATTAAAATTTAAGGATGATAAGAATTTAGGTAAAAAAAAAGGTCAAAGATACCTCACCAAATTGATAGACATTAATAATACAATTTCAAAATAATAACATTGTTTCCAGAGGTCACAGATCCCAAAACATTCAAGGAAATTGAGGAAAAAAAGCAAAAATAAAGAATCTGGAATTAGGGCATCTCGCTTGAGCAAGGCCCTGACTCGCTTAAGCAAGACCAACATGGGTCGCTTGAGCAAGGCTAGCGAGCGTGAGAGAAAATGCTCTAGAAACCATCACCACACTCGCTCGCTTGAGCGAAAAAGGGACAGAACCTCACTGCCCACATTTCGCTCAAGCGAGGCTAGGCCCGCCAAAGTGAAATCCATCCAGTAAGTGCCTACCTGATACGCACACTAACTCGCCTGAGCGAATTTAGGCTAGAGGTTACCCCTCTGATACAGGGGATTCTCGCTTGAGCGAGATTATCAGTTCATGTGTAGAAACATGTAAAATCTCAATAATTTCCAGTATTTAACATATCACATACATCATATTAAGTATTTAAAACTTATTTCAAGTATTCATACTCAATAATTTCCATTCCAACTCATGAATCATATCAAAGTCAACTCTAACAACATTCCACATCATGTTTGTCATCCATACATTATCAAGGTCATTAATGAAAATTAGCCATACATACATGGGTCTAATTTTCCTACACGACCTCTAAAATCATCATTCATCACATGAAATTACAAAATTCAGCATATATACATCATATACTCTACAAAATGACAATATGCTGACCAAGGCTCACCCACTTTCCTTCCATATTTACCTTCATTAATACTCGACCTCCAAAAGAGTAGGATTTACATCATACCTACATCAAACTTAAAAATGGCAACTAGGAGGTGAGCAACATAATCCAAATGTATCAAAGTCACACATTATAATGATACTTATACATGCCTACATATAATAATTTCTCAAGAAACATCACAAGTTTTGTTCATATACTATATCATTTCATTTCAACATGTTACGTATTTGAAGCAATACATCCACAACACGCATATCCAAATCATTGGCATTCTTAATAACGTCATCACACACACAATGTTAGTACCATATTTCTTTCCTCTTTATTTATCAATCATCGATCGCCATAATGGGCTATCAACTAGGCATATCTCCGGCTATATGCAAATGCTCTTATAGCTAATGCATATGCACAAAGGAATTATTATCAAATGCGGGTCCGACTGTAGAAAACATCAACATACCAAATGTGGGTCAAGCATAGGTGTGCTACTATGCCCCAACTATAGTAGAAAAATGTATACGCATATACCTTAATTCATGCATGCTTAACAACATATTTTACTGGTACCAAACTGCTCTCACCCCTATGTAGCACTAGTCACCCCGTGACTTACGGATCAACAACATGCCCTTACTTGCCAAAGTGCTACGGGCCCCTCCCGAACATGCATCGAGAGAGCCGTGCCCCGTTGGACACTAAGGTAACTTGCTCATCACAGAGTCGCCCGCCCATTGGGCCTGCAACATAGGGTGCCTCATCACCAAACTATGGACAGCTTCATGATTCCCAGAATCACTAGGGAAATACAACAATATACCCATGCACTGGGTTGCCCTCCCACTGGGCCCGCTTAGTGGTACCCCTAACATTCCACATAGACAGCGTACGATATGCCATGGATGTAAATACGAATCAATGCATTCTCACTCTATACATCCTATCATGCCACTCCACACATTCTCAACCACCACCAACATTCATTGGGTTTTATACATACTATTAGTTACTGGCAATCAACATTTATTAGTTCACATATTATGGGATGTTCAACCATATATCAATCGATACAACCATGTTCTCAAGCCATTCATAACAAATTCATTAACATGAATCAAAATAATACAATACTCATCATCCCAAAAGCATATGCCACATAACATCAATCATTGTAAATGCATTTCAATCATAAAATCATCATATCATCCACTCAAGCCAATCTATCATAACACAATCATATATATATATATATATATATATATATATATTCACATCATCAATGGATGAAATCATGCATTTAGAAATGTTACCCCCTCTACCTCAAGAGAAGTAATAATCAACGCAGTTTGAAGATCTCGCCTCGTCGATGGGGTTATTTCCTTCATTATACAATATACCACACAATTATTTTCAATTCAAACCACTAAGATTCAAATGGTCATATTTAATAACTTGGTGTTTATGGCATGTTAATTATCAACTCCTTTTATTTCATTCTATCCACCATAACCATCATAGGTTAGGTGCTTCCATTCATTATTATTCATTTAAAGCTAAACCCATTCATGGGTATTCACATTAATGGTTTCCAACAACCATCATTAACTATCAAATTTCATTAATTGTCATCCACCATTTATAACACCACTTTACCTCATTAATAACATTTCTCTAACCATAATCAATGTCCATCATTTTCCATTATCTTCCTTTCCATATACACATACACACACTCATAAATACCCATTTCTAAATCTTATCAATGTCACCCTACCTTAGAGTTTCACACATTAATGATTCAATTATTATTCCCATATGCATTACCTTCTCAAAACCATAAGAACCCATAGCCAAGGGTTTTAGCTCATGAGAACAACCAAGAGCTTACCTTAAGAGAAGAAAAGAAAGAGTTCCCAAAGGGGAAGTTGAGCCATACAAAAATGAGGGAAAAGGAAGGTGAGGCTTCAAGTTCCAAGCTCTCCTTGCAAGCTCCAAGAAATGAAAATGGGAGGAGGAAAAACACACCACCACTTTGTGGATTTTAGAAGAAGAAGAAGATGATGAAAAATAGAAGGAGAAGAGAAGCAAAAGTGTTTGTTGAGAGAAAGAGAGCCAACATGAAGTGTAGAGGAAAAATAAGGGTTTTAGTGTCGTATTTCATCTCCTCATTAAAGACTCTTCGTTTTAAATCAAATAGGATCTTCGTTTGGGCTCAATACTTAGTCCAAAAATTATTTCGACCACATATTCAGATTTCCAATAATATTTTCAATAGTCCTGACCAACGGTACCTCAATCGGAGATACTTGGTCTGACACCCATATTTTAATCGGACATTATTTCAGCTCATACATCCTCAATAAATTATAATTAATCCTTAAAATCTAAATTTAATTATTTTCAATATTTTAGGACCTTAATCAATCCCACATACAATTATTCAATATTTACTTTCCTCATTTAATTATTTATATAAAATTTGGGATATTACAATACCACACTTTCACTATTTTATTTATCATCATCTCATCTCCTCCTCCCCCTTATTAAACCTGTGAACCCTTTTGATTTCTCACACCATCACATGCTTTCCTCTCTCTAAACCATTTGCATGTGTGGTTGCTAGTGTTATGAGGCTTGAAGGTTGTGTCGAGGTTAATCGGAAGCTGAAACATAGGTTCTCGGTCGCTAATCAATGGAAAATTGGCGTTAGTAAGTTAAAACTGTCTTTTTTCCTTACATGCATGACTGTACTTCTTACTCTTTGCATGCATGTCTCTTTTCTTTCCTCTATCTCACTCTGTATGCATTTTTGTCCACATTGTCTTGCATGCATGTTGAATTTACAATTTTAAGGATGTCTTGATGGATCGTATGCAATTGATCTATTAGGATTTTAGGAAAATCATGAACATAAAAATTGTTCATCTTTCTTTCCTTTCCAACAAGTTATAAAATGCCTAAATTCGTTAACTAGATTGGAAGTTATGCCCAAAATATGAATTGTTATTTTGGCTAGGTGTATGGCTATAGGTCAGTAACTTGTTGTGCAAACTAAGACTTTTTGGCTTAAAACTAGATCTTGGTGTCTTCATAAAAATCACAGTAAATTTATTAACAAAATTATAAGACTAAGATAACTCAAATCAGACACCTGTAGCTTAAGTTATGTTAAAAGTAATGGAGCATGCGCATGATTATCATGTTTAGCGCGAAACTATCACAAGAAGTAGAAACTGGAATTTATCAACTATGATGTTATATTCAAAATATTTCTAGGCAGAGGCTTGAACAGTTCTTGTTATATCCAAAATAGAATTCTTATCAGATCAATACTGAATAAGACTCCTTATGAATTATGGAAGGAAAGAAGACCCAACATATCATATTTTCATCCCTTTGGGTGCACCTGCTATATTTTCAACATAAATGATTATCTTGAAAAATTTGATTCTAAGTGTGATATAGGAATATTCATGGGATACTTAACAACATCAAAATCTTATAAAGTTTTTAATACAAGAACTCACACCATTGAGGAATCAACACTACTAGAAAAATAACTAATAGCTACCTTCAGTTAGCGACCGCGATATTTCGTCGCTAATCAGTGACTAAATTAGCGACCGCAACATGAAAAGGACCTTGAATATGAAAAATAGTGACCACATCAGCGACCAACATTATCCCGTCGCTAAAATTGGCAAAGAATCGTCACTAAATCCGTTGCTACCTCATACCCCGTCGCCGATTCAGTCATTAAAGTTATTTCCCTCCACTTTTTTGGTTTCCCTCCAACATATCTATGGCACCAACTGATAGCGACGGGGATTGTACAGTCGCTATGTCTTCAGATACATCAGTGATGCACACATACGATCGCTACAAGCATAATATAGCGACGGGTAGGTATTGTCGTCGCTATCTTTGGATACATCAGCGACGGAGTTTTACTGTCGCTATGATTCCTGGAGGGAGAAAAATTTTAGAGGGATTTCTAAATTGAGCGACGGATGTTGTCGTCGCTAGTGTTAGTATATTAGTGACCCACGTCTTTATCCAAAGCTATATCATTTATTTTCTAAAAATATCCACAATTTTAGTGACGATGTGTATCCGTCGCTAACCGTTAGAAACTTATTCAAGTTTTCCCCTTCCCTCTTTCATTTTTAGAAGCCCTAAACCCCATCATTTCTCTTTCCCTCTTTAAACTCTCCGACGAACCTCTCTAATCCCTTTCCCTCTTTGACTCTGACGAACCTCTCCGAGCTCATGGATCTTTTTCCCTTTCCTTTCAAACTTTGAACCTCCCAACCCCTTCCTCTCTTCAACTTCGACCGAACCCTTCTGACTGGTTCTCTTCTTCAAGTCCAAACCATCCTTATCAGTTTTATTTCCTTCTATGTTCAGCTCATAGGTCGTAGCTCTTGACGATATTCAAAACTAGCATGGCGGTGTCCCTCTTCTCTCACTCCCTTCGTCGGCTCTCACTCCCTGAGGTAAGTTGAGTTCTCTTCTCTTTTGTTTACTGTGTTCTAGATTTTTTTACTAATTCCTACTCTCCTCTGGCTAGTCAATCTGTGTCAATTTCTATTTTGACTTTTTGTTGTTCTCTAGTGAATGAACCCTAACCTGTTATTAACGAGTATGAGTATAAATAAGTGAGGATATGAAGTTTTACTGGTAAATTGAATGGAAATGGATAACTCAATAGTAGAAGTTTACTGAGTGTGGATACAACCTTTTTCTTGTAAATCGAATGGAAGTGGACTTACAGGGTAATGAGGATGAACATTATAGTATCTCATCCATCAAAAATTTGAATTTTGTTCTAATTGAGAGTGTAGTGATAGGAACTTTTTCTGATAAATTGAGGTCCACTCTTGTTATAAAATGTGAATTCTGATGGCTTTAAATAAGCCTTACAATTGCAATGAAAACTACCTGAGAGAAAAACTAGGAATAACAAACCCAAAAACTAGGATAATTTAAACACTTATCCAGCCTTTAAAAGAGCCAGCTTATTAAACATAAACAAACTAACAGGCCTATATTTCAGCAAAGACTATTTTCTAATTTCTAATAAAGATTCCAATAATAATTTATTAAATTTAATTTTTCATATATGTTTTAAGACCTTAAAAGACTGTAAAACTAGCTTAAAACTGATAAAAACTTAAAGTCCTATATGTTAAAGTTGTTAAATTATTGGCTCTACTTCACCAAGGTTCTGGCAGATCAATTTGAACACATAAACTGTAAGTTTCCAAACACATAATAGTTAATTAGAGTGTTTATTAGGTAGTTACACGTTAATTCATAGTTAGTAAGTTGAGATCACAGTTAGTAAGTTAATTAAAGTGTACTGTCTGTGCACTAGTGTACCAAATAATATGAATTATCTATATTCAGAATCTATAGGGATCTTCTCTTCAATTAATAACAGGGAGCTTCACTGGAACTCTGGGAGAGAAAAGGATAAAATGATGTTTAAGTAAAATAAAATTTACTGGGTATGTTAGTAAGAGAGAAATCTAAAAAGTGATAAAGAATTTAAAACATATAACAGAATTGGTGATGTATTGCTTTATTAGTATATTGGTTTAACTTTGGTTGAGCTAGTAATTAAATATATTTTTAATACCTTTAATTCATTCTATACCTTTCTTAAGAGTGGAGTAAGGTTTTATTGTTTTTCTAAATTGAACATTAAGCTTGAGGAAACATCAGTTCTCTTTAAAGTTGGTGAAAACTAATGGGAACCAAATTTACCTCTTCATGAAAAATATGTTTATAGTATGCATTTTTTATCAATAAAATCTTTTTATCAATAATTAAGGTAATATGGATGCTTGTCACGAGAATTTTGTTGAGTGTTATAAACAAATTGATGGAAGAGACCAAGACGATATGGTTCTAGCAGTTAAGAGGCCAAAGTGTAAAAAAAAGATAGTTGAGACTGAGTTGGAACACCTTCATTTTTGTCAAAGCCCGACCTAGTTTTATGGTTATTATTGTGATTATTGTTGTAATCAAACAGGTTTTAGGTTGATGCTTGAGCCTTTCCCTTGGGTTTTGTGATTTCCATGATGCCCCCTCCCGGTTTGAGCTAACCAACCCATTAGCATTCCTGCGTTTTCCTGGAAACGCATTACATTTTTTGATTTTTACAGCAAGAAACTTTATCTTCTTTTCTCTGTTTTACTGGTCTGAGTAGTGTGCTTTGAGATTTCCTCTATTATGAGTTTCTTGTCTTTTCTTATTGATTTGTTGGTTTTGCTCTAGATTTCTGTCAAAACATATAATAAGCATGTCTTCACTTTTAGGAATTTTTTTTCCTCTTAGAAAAAACTAGACTTATATGTTTGTAGTATAAACTATTTATCTTGTCTTCGACATGATAATTTTGTGATAGCATTTTCACGGTAAGTTGAAACAGAATTACTGAACCAATATTCAGTATTGACAACCATAGTAGCCAATCCCAAATTGCAGCACAAAGTAGTTATCCTAAAAAGCGGGATAGTGGGATGACCGCTGTTTTGATATACATACCTAATAAAAAGTATTCTATATATGCTTAAGAAAAGAGAATACCTACAATTAACAACATACTCATAATTAACGATGAAAATATTTAACAAAAAACTCGAGAACTAAGTGATCAATACATGAAAATTTAAATGTCAAATTGTCAATAACAAAAGAAATCAAACAAGTTCAAGCTTCCCAGACTTGAAGCACTAGATAAGCACAAGCTTTTTAATAGGTGTCCACATCTTCTACTCCAAGATCTGCCTCTCAGTTATACAACCATTATATAATATAAAATTAAAAACAAAACAAAACAAACATCGTCATAAAACTCATCGGAGGTAAAGCTGCAGAAGATAGTGGTCATCAGAGTTCCGTGATAGAAATTAGTTCAGATTTACTAGAAAATGAAATATTATTGATAGAACGTAAAAGACGAAAACAACTCTTTAAGTATTCAAGACACGTAGAACTTTCCCAATGCTAAAGGCCATATTTCTCACTTAATTGCCAAGATGAGTTCCTTCCCAATCCCTCCTATTATTTATAGGTAACTTTCCTTTATTTTTCTCTCTCAGCCCAACTAGCTGTTTATGTAACTAATTTCCTAACAAACTGATTGTTCTATCAATACTCCCCTCCTAGAGTTTCACCTGGTCCTTGAGGTGAATGGGAGTGAAAACAGTTCCACCAGGGTCACATTGGTTGAAGCATGATGACCATGTTAATTCCACCCTACAACCCAAAATAGCTTCCACTTCTCCTGGGTCAAACACAAGCATGTGAATGCCACTATGCTCATTTGATGCTTTTATTTGCTATGATATTTTTGGCCCTTATGTTGAGATCCCATGGTTTCCTTGCAATCAGCAATGTTGCACATGGCTGCTATTGATGACGATGATCAAGATTATCCATTTTCAACACTGTACAGTTACCTATATTTTTAACATCATTTTCTCCATGTGTATCCTGTACTATGAGTTCCATCGCCTCCATTGGTGGGTTAATTTTCTTTTCCCAGGTCTTTGATTCACCTTGACTTGTTTCTCTACCCGTCTTTATCTTTGTAGCTTCCTCTGCATTGCCATTTCTTAGTTCTTGATTCAAAAAGTCTCCACTTTCTTTTTTTTATGATGTACTTGAGAACCTTCATCTTTTGTTAGGTTTTCTTTCTCCTATTCACTCGTCTCTCAAAATTTTCTTGGCTCTTCTTGTACAAGAGTGCTCCCATCCTCTAAGACTACATATTATAGCATTTCCTCTGTTTTTACTTCCATTGTATCTATTTCTTCTTTATCCTTCAAGACCTCACCTCCCCCTCTATTTCTTACTCCCAAGATTCTCTTCCTTCACTGCAGTTCTACGAAAACAAGGATAATTTGGAGCTTTTCCTTTAAAAGAAAATTATTCTCTTCTACTTCCTTTATCACCTCTTTTTGTCTCTTTCAATTTCCAAAATATGGCCTCCACTACATTGTCCAAAAGTGTTAATACCTTATCTTGTAATTTCTGATATTTTATTATTATTATTATTATTATTATTATTATTATTATTATTATTATTTATTTAAAAATTTGATTGCTATTCCTTTCCTCCAAATTATTTAATCTCCTGTTTAAACTTTTTTCACATTTTCTGTATTTTCGTTAGAAAAACTGTATTTTCAAGCTTGTAGCCTTAGCTTCTTTATTTCTCCAATATTCCTTATGATTGGTTATCATATTTTCATTTAATATTATAATTTATTTCCTAAATTATATAATATCATAATAATTAGTATAAATACGGGATATTTCTGTAGGTTTTATGAACACATCAACATATTGTAATTCTTTCAATATCAATTATCAAAAAGAAGGTTAGTGTTGAAAACAGAAAAGGAAAGTGTTAGAAGAAGATAATATGATGGTTCCAATTTTGCCATTTCAAAACCAGCACCACCACTTTACAGGAGCTGATAATAATGTAGATAGAACCAATTTTGGATGTTTCCTACCAAACTCTTCCTCTATCAAACATTATTTCAGGGTTCATCATGTAAGGTGACAAAAGGACAGTTCCTACTCAACTAACACTGCCACACAATTCCAACACTGGCTTTCCCCCTGAAAAAAGGAGTTTCTTCCAGGAATAACAGTTTAAACTCTGAACCCTCAAGTGTCATAGCTGTTAGAGTCTGTTAGTTTTGTATGTAAGAACTACTTGTAAAAGGTTCTAACAGAATTAGTTAGGGTTGTTACTTTTCTGTTGAGGAGTTTGCTATGTTGACTTAACACCACCTAGGTGTGGACTGTATTAGTGGTTAGTCCTTTTCAATTATTCAATATACAATACAGTTTCCTTTTTAGTTTCTTACTCAATTCTCCCCTTTCTCTCACTGATTCTCTTTTAATTACCAAGTCTGTAACACAACTTATATATTAACAGTCTATCAATTTATAATTATTTAGTTCGGAATGTAGCCTGTAAATGCCTCCTGGTACAGAAGCAGGAAATCAGCCTTATCCTCAAAGCTGAAATGAGGAAACATTACAAATTTTCACACATAATCCTCTATCCACCCAGCTTGATGTATGGCTACAAGCTGTTCATAGGGATTTCTCGTTTAATTGCTGAAAAATTGCTTCATGTATAATTTTGCCTTCATAGTTTCATAATTCATCTCTAGTAATCTCTTCTTTAGAAGCTTAATCCAATATTCAGCAGAACCCTCCATGTAAATAAAATGAGCAACACCTTCATTAAAGACCTGATCCTTAGACACTTCTCATTTCAAAAAAGATTTTGGCCTTAGCCAACTATACCCAACTGGATCATTCACATAAAAATTAAGCACTTTAACCTTCTTAAGCACCTCCTAAAATACATCAGAAGTACGATTATAAAATTAGTTAAATAGGCACCCAAAGGCTTAAGGAAATGTTGAAAGGGAGTTCTTAAATGACTAGAACTTCTTGCTATCATATCATCAGTTACATCATCAATTAACAGTACTGCATAAATTCCTTTGACAAAAATTTCATTTTATCGAAGCTGTCAATTTTCTACTTCATCTCCTCTAAGTCCTTTTGAATATGCTCTACTGCATTCAACATTGATCTTACCTGAGGTTAGTTGTTAGAACTCATAAAGATATGTACTAAGTTCCTTTCCCTCTTAGTTACTTTAGCTTTGTCTAGAAGCTTTCCTATTTACAATAGCTGTTGTAACAGCTTACCCTCTAAATTGTATAGATACAGCTATAACACTTGTAAATCATTCACTCAGTTCAATACAGTAACAAATTCTATTATATAGTTTTCTCTCTCTAAAGCTTGGTTTCTCTGAACCTGATAGAATTAAACCTCTGGATTACATGATTTGATTCCAAAATCTGCTCCATTTATTTCTCCAATCCTTCTACTCTTGAGTCCATTCTAGTTTAATCAATAGCAGAAAGCCAAAAATCTGCTATATGAGAGTGAGATAGTGGATATAGAGGAGTGGATTACATGGCCAGAGGGTCATATAAAATTTTTGTATAAGAAACAGAAGAATGAAGCCCCTAGTTGAAGTTTAATTTTGATAGAAAACCCACCAAGAATTATTATACTATAAAAGAGTTTAATTTTAGTATATTATTAGTACGCTAAACTTTGAGTTTGATCTGTGTTTTGATAATGAACTTGATCTACAATTTGCTTAACGTGTCTCTCTTTGTTTAATTTCCTTGCTACTTGTAACTGTCCAACCACTTATTGGTTTGTCATGTAGACTAGCACACGTTAAGCGTGGTCTCTGATCGTCTATCGACAGCTTCGTATTCATCCCTGAATTTTTCCCCAAGTAATCCCCTAACGCTGACTTTCTCGTTATATGTATGCATGTCGGTTGTTGTTTGTTAGTGGAGAGCAGAGCTCATTAGGTATTGGTTTTATGTGCTGATAACATGATTTTTTATGCATGTGTACTGTTGTTTGTTAGTGGAGAGCAGAGCTCATTAGGCATTAGTTTTGTATGCTGATAACATGATTTTTTATGCATGTGTAATGTTGTTTGTTAGTGGAGAATAGAGCTCATTAGGCATTGGTTTTGTGTGCTGATAACATAATTTTTTGCATGTGTAATGTTGTTTGTTAGTGGAGAGCAGAGCTCATCAGGCACTGGTTTTGTGTGCTGATAACATGATTTTTTATGATTATCTCTCTCAATATCATATAAAATATGTAGCATATATATTTATCTATACTGGGAAGTTTTCTGTATGTAACAGGGCGTTTCTAAATTTGGGAAATGTCTAGTTTACGGGGTAGACTCTGCCAAAATTTTGCCAGGTTCCTAGGTTTAGGATACATAAAGAAGTATATTAAACTTTAACTTTTTTGGGTTTAGTCGTGTGTGTACCCACTAGGTTCTCGTTCAAGATTCAAGACAACCGACTTACGTACCGTGTTGTGTTGGATCTTGAATTGTCCTGGTTGGACAGTTTATGATGAATTTGTAACCAGTAGGGCGTAACCCATAATCATTGTTATTTGTGTTTTATCTTGTGTTGTTGATGTGGATTTGGGATTTTGGTTTGTGTTTCGTATTGTCTCTGGGTGCATGTCTGCATGCGATGTATCATCCCACACGTATCTCTATGTACTCAGGGACCAATGCGAAATAATGTCAAAATTTCAAATGAACATCAACGACACAAGATAAAACACATACAACATCGATGGGTTACGGATGGTTGCATATTCATCCCGAACGGGATAGGGCCCCACCCATTTGCAACATCAAAGAGATAGAGAGTGATTCACAAATGATAGTCAAATAATGTTTAAATTAAAGTAACAAAAACTGTGCTTGTTAGATATTGTGAATGGAGGTACCGGCAAATTGGCGATGGATGTACAACCGGTTAGATCGTAGTCGGTGAGTGACTAAAGAGTTTATGATGAGGTTGTTGGAGTTCATTCTGTTTGCTACGACAAACACGCTTGGATTTGAAGCGACTCAAAAGATTTGTTGTCCGTGATCAAGGTGTAAATACATCAGTTTTGAATACGCGGATGATGTCATGTACCACCTAACTAAGAAGGGGTTCATGGAAATATACCATTGCTGGTACAACCATGGTGAGCACTTACCACCCAGGCCAACAGGCGTAACTGTGCAACAGTCCTACTACAAGGTCGAAGGAAACAGGGATACGTACAATAACATAGAGCTGATGGTGATAGATCATGTTGGACCCTCTACCAAGCGTATGCTAGAACATGATGACCAAGCAGGGAATGAGGATGACAATGTAGAGGAGGATCCTAATCTAGAGGTGAAGAGATTTATGATTTGTTGGCGGCGGCTCAAACTCCATTATGGGACGGGTGCGAGAGTCACACTGAATTATTCACCTCCCTAGCTGTTTTAAGCCTAAAGGAAGATTATAATCTTTCAGGAGGTTGTTTTAAAAGGATAGTCGATCTGATGGGTTCCATCATGCCTAGTAATCATCGAATGCCATCAAACCTGTACCATGCTAAGAAAAGAGTGGCAAACTTAGGATTGGGTTGTGTGAAGATAGAGTGTTGCATTGGCGGGTGTATGCTGTTCAGAAATGAGTTTGTAGATAAGAGTGTCACAAAATATGTACATTGTAATGAGGAACGCTACAAAATCGTTAAAAGGAGAGGGAAGGTAACTAGGATGGCCAGGAAGAAAATATGGTACTTCCCCATAACACCGCGTCTTCAATGCCTTTACGCCTCATTGTCCACGGCAAAATATATGCATTGGCATGCTCTGAACCAAACACAGGAGGGGCTTCTGTGCCATTCTTCTGACGGGAAAGCATGGAAGTGTTTGAATGAGCTATATCTGGACTTTTCTGGTGAGCTACACAATGTATAACTTGGTTTATATACTGATGGGTTCAACCTGTTCGGTCAATATGGAAGAGCGTACTCTTGTTGGCCAGTCATACTAACCCCATACAATCTGCCTCCTGATATGTGTATGAAGAGGGAGGTCATGTTTCTATCTGTACTAGTTCCAGGACCCAAAAATCCAAAGACGAACAAAGACGTGTTTTTGCAACCGTTGGTTGAAGAGTTATCACAATTATGGGATGCTGGGGTAATGACATATGATGCATCTTTGAAGAATAATTTGATGATACGGGCTATTTTGATGTGGACTATTAACAACTTCCCGGCCTATGGTATGTTTTCTGGATGGTCAACGTCTGGGAAGCTTGCTTGCCCTGTATGCATGGAACATACCAGGGGGGGAATCACTCCCTGTTAGTGGCAAGACAAGTTTCTTTGACTGTCATAAAAAGTTTCTACCATTGGATCACCCATTTAGGAGAAATAAAACCGCTTATAAGAAGAATAAGGTTGTTAAAGAACCTTCACCCCGTAGGTTATCTGGTGCACGGGTTTGGCAGAGGGTCGAAGAGTATCCTTACATCTGGGATAAGAGTGTTAAGGAGATTGCGGGTTATGGGAAAGAACACCACTAGGTGAAGCAGAGTATCTTATGGGATTTTCTATATCGGAAAGACTTGTTGTTAAGACACAACATTGATGTCATGCACACTGAACAAAATGTTTTCATAAATATTTTTGACACTGTAATGGACATCAAAGGGAGAACAAAGGATAATGAAAAGAGTCGTCTAGACCTTCTGATTTGGTGTTCTAGGAAGGAGTTAGAATTGAGGGATGCGGGACATGGAAGAATATTTAAACCCTATGCAAACATTTCCTTATGAGGCCTTAGTTGGTGGCCTGGTGCAGTATCATTGGATGTATCCATTCGAAAGGTGAACGCCAAAACTCTTTAATTTCTTGCAAACATTTCCTATAATAGTATTTTCTAACTTAACATTTGTTTATGTTGTTGAACATTCTTACACTCTTTAAAAGACAAAGTGTCAAACAAAGCATGCGTTGAAGCATCAATTTATGAGGTATACTTAGTCAAAGAAATAACAACTTTTGCTTCTTTCTATTTTTTGGCGGAGATAGAAACTAGAATGACTAGAATTCCCCGCAATCTTGGGGTGGCCACCCGCACAGGGTTGGATGATTAAATTTCAATTTTTAACTATCCTGGTCGTCAGGGGGGCAAGGTCATAAAATGTTACACTGATAAGAAAGATCGAAAGGCGGTTCACTTGTACATTCTTTTTAATTGCCCAGAAGTGGAACCCTATCTTGAGTAAGTCACCAACTTTTAGTTTACATTCCTGACGTAGCTTTTATAGTATCTAATGTTTTTCCTTTAAATCGCTTATATATAGATATGCTAAAACTTGAGTAAAATGATATAACTGTTGACCAAATTCATAGTGAGGTCTTATCCAAATTCATCGGTTGGTTTACACAACACGTAAGACCCACATAGTATGTGCTTTTTATCTGTACTTGTAACTTCAGGTATTTAACAATGACCTATTTGTTTTGTTGTACATAGATACAAGACCCTAACAACCATATTGAAGATTCTTTACTCCAAGCTCTTTCTTGGGGGCCAGTCAAAACTGTTAAAAAATGGCCCATTTACTACGTAAATGGCTACAAGTTTAACATTTTTCAATGGAGTGAAGGGATGCGTACCCATAACTACGGGGTTTGTGTTAAAGGCACAGCTGGACAGTTACTGGAAGACTTTTATGGAGTGCTGGCAGAGATTGTTGAAGTTTCTTTCTCCGGAAGACTAAGAAGAGATATTGTTCTATTCAAATGTGATTGGTACGACAACACAATCGGTGTAAGAACAAAGGTTGAAAACAACTACGACTTAGTTGAAGTCAAGAAAAATAGTAGATATAAAGGGTTTGATCCCTTCATTTTTGCCCAACAAGCTGAGCAGGTTTATTACATGGACTTCCTGGGAGGGCATCAGGATTAGTATGTAGTAATCAAGGCCAAGACTGAAGTCAGATCACTGACAATGTCTCTGATGAGGTTGATATTGCTTATCAGCTTACACCGAAAGAGCTCAATAATAGTCATTTGTTGTTCAACATTGATCCAATCATAATGGATGGGACACTCGCCACTATGAGGGGTGAACACATTGACAAAGACCTTGTCTCCCGATCAAAATTGTCTAGGGCTGATTTGGATACTAATGAACTTGTTGAAACAGATAGCCATAGTGACTTTGAAACTGAGGAGGAATTTAAAACTAAAACAGACACAGAGTATGTAGTTGTTAAACATATATACAAAGGTTTATGTCCAGAGACTAACATTTGTTTTCATGGTTTTATCCATAGATGACGGACCGTCGACTACCCTTCAGTAGGGGTGGTGGGTCCAGGACCCCGACATCCCGTCTAGGGACTCCCACCCTAGAGTAGGGAACCACTCCATCACAGGTGTAGACCACTCCATTACCACCATAGTAGACCACTCCTTTACCACCATAGCAGACCATCCCAGAGCAAACTCCAGGAGTTGGTGGTTTGGAGGACCCTGGCCTTGAGGCCACCCCACCTTTGGCATCCCTTATACCCATGCTGGTACCAGTGTCGGCTGGAGACGAGTAAGTCACTAAAACTCTTACTTTTATGTTATAAAACTCATTAACTTTTATGTTATTTGAATGGTAGTTTATTTACTACTTTAGTGGAAAGACTTATTGGTTTATTGTATGTTAGTTTAATTAGTACTTGTACAGATTGAATTGTACTGGGAACTCTTCTATTTGTAACAGGGTAACTACTCAAATTTAGAAATGGTACATTTACAAGGGAGACTCTGTCGATATTTTGAGAGTCTCCCTAGGTTGTATATTGTTATGTTCGCTTATAATTGTTGTAATGACAGCTTTATTGATAGTAGTCACACTACCAAAGCGATTACTAAGGTTTTGAAGGCCCAATGGGATGGTCCATACATATTTTGGACAGATGTTGGGAAGGTTGTCTAAGACAGGTGGTTTGACACCTTCTCGGTAAGTTACCATATGAATTTGTTGTGAATGTATGGATAAAATAGACCTCTTATTAATTTTGAATTCTCATTTCATTTTACAGTGTGATTATCAATGGGTAGAGGGTATGATTGATGAGATTAGGAAGGTATTTGCCATAAAGACCTCTAAAATCATCAAGAGTACCCTTTGGAAGGTGAGGGACAAGGGCGAGCGCCCTCGTTGGATCCCCGAGGACCATTGGGACAGGATGGTCCAAAAGTGGGGCGGTGTCTTGTTCCAGTAGGCGAGTGCTCGGAACAAGGCAAACAGAGCTGTTGATGCTGCAGCATCAGTTTACACTAGGGGTAGCATTTCAACCGTCGAGCACAAGAAATGATTTATAAGTCTATTTATGTTAAACATTTTTATTATGATTAGTCTGACATGTTTAGGAATAATAACTTCAGTGCTTGTTGTCCACTACAGGAGCTGAGGGAGCACCGCGAGCCTTCTTTGTTTGAGGTTATGTAAATGACTAAGAAGAACAAAGCCGGTGCATGGGTAAACTAGAAGACTACAGATCTAGCGGTATTTACTTTTAACTTATACATGCTTATAATCTACAAATCAGCTTACTAATCCTATCAGCATTTCTGAATTTACAGGAGGCGTATCACGCTAGGAGAGCTGAGAAAGAGACGGAGTTGGTGGCTTCGACTCTTGAGGGGGAGGTTCCTCCCATCCTATCTTGTTCTGACGATAACGCCATCTACATGGAGGCTACTGGCGGTGTGAACAAGAAATGGAGGGGGTTCAGGTTGGGTAGCGTGGGCACGTAGATCGTAAGAAAAGGGAAGACCTCTTCCTCCTCTTCCTCCCTTCCTGCAGATGTTGTTCAGGTCATTCAAACCCTGAACAATGAGCTACAAAAGGAGCAACGCCAGAGGCAGCTTCTGGAGGAACGGGCGGAGACGGACCAACGACGGGCCAAGGAGCAGCACGTCGAGACTAGTCGTCAGCTTGCAGTGTAGCAGCAACTATCGATGCAGTTGATGGCGAGGCTCCCTCCCCCTACTTCTGACCCGCCACCACCCCCACCATAGGATCGTCTTCCCCCATGATTTATCTTTTTATGTTACATTTGTTTGTATAGACACATTGTATTTAGGCATACTTATATTACATTTTATTTAGTATTTATTTTTGTTACCATTCGTTTATTATTTTTAGGTTATTCAATATTTTAGTTTAAAATTAAATTAACAAGACCTATTATTAATATCATAAAAGTTAAAAAAATTAAAAAAATTAAAAAATAGAATTAGTGACGGCCATACAAACGTCACTTAGTGACCAACATTAGCGACGGAAATGGGTGGTCGCTATATGGTAATCAATAGCGACGACATAGGGTGGTCGCTGTATGAATTCAACTAGCGACGGAACTGGGTGGTCGCTGTATGGTAATCCGTAGCGACGGCGTAGGGTGGTCGCTGTATGGTAATCAATAGCGACGGTACAGGGTAGTCGCTGTATGGTAATCCGTAGCGACGGCATAGGGTGGTCGCTATATGGTAATCAATAGTGACGACATTTGGTGGTCCCTGTTGGTAATCAATAGTGATGGCAAATGGTAGTCGTTGTTGGGAACCCTTAGCGACGGCAAGCGTTACTAGCATAGGGACCATGTTAGCGACGGCGTAAGGCCGTCTGAACATTAGTGATGGATGTATTTGCTATCGTTGTTGTGTCAGCGACTAAGCATTTAGCGATGGTTACGTTTTCGTCTTAACGGCCGTCTCTTAGCGACGACTATGACATAAGATAGCGACCGGTTGTTTTCGTCGCTAATAGGGTTTTTTTAGTAGTGTAATGCATGTAAGGTTTGATAATCTTCAAGAGACTAGCAGGAAACTGGAAAATCTAGAACTTGATGATATAGATGTGCAGTATCAGGAAACTGAGCAAGATCAATAAAGATTACATCCTACTCAATTTGATTCAGCAAAAGAGAGCAATAGAGATCCTAAACAACAACCATCAATGTCTAAACCTGAGAAACCTTAGGATTGGAAGTTCAAGGATTATCACCCATCAGACCTTATCACTGGGGATCAAGCAGCTGGAGTTAGGGCCAGTTCAAAACTTCCCAATCAATTATCCATTACTCTTGTGTTAGAATTGGAACCAAAATCTATTGCAGAAGCTTTGGAAGATGTTGAATAGGTCATAGCTATGCAAGAAAAGCTGAACCAGTTTGAGAGAAACAAGGTCTGGACCTTTGTCCCAAGGCCCAAGAACAAAGCCATCATTAGAACCAAGTAAGTCTTTAGAAATAAGCTTAATGAAGATGGAAAGGTTGTCAAAAATAAAACCAGACTTGTAACACAAGGCAACAACCAACGAGAAGGTATTGATTTCACTAAAACCTTTGCTCCTGTAGCCAGACTTGAGGCTATTAGGATACTTATTGCATTTGCTGCTTATAAAGGAATTAAAATATATATGAGATGGATGTTAAGAGTGCTTTTCTGAATGGGTTTATTGAAGAAGCTTTTGTAACCCCCTAGTTTTGAAGATATTTCTTTTCCAAATCATGTTTTTAAATTTAGTATAGCATTGTATGGTGTGAAACAAGCACCTAGATCCTGGTATGATAGACTCAATTCTTTACTAGAGGAAAAGTATATACAACCTTATTCAATAAAAGCTCTCACAAGAACTTTATAATTGTGTAAATTTATATAGATGATATTGTTTTTGGTGATATTGATGTAAGTCTATGCAAAGAATTTTCTGAAATTATGCAAGCTGAGTTTGAAATAAGTATGATGGGAGAACTCAAATTCTTCCTAGGCTTACATATCAAATAGACTAAGGATGGTATTTTATCCATCAGCAAAAGTACACAAAGGAGTTGCTTAAAAAGTTTAAAATGGCTTATGCTAAGCCAATAAGCATTCCTATGCATCCTAATTGCATAATTAATAAAGATGATTCTGGTACACTAGTGGATCAAACCTTGTACAGAGGAATGATTAGATCACTTCTGTATTTAACATCCAATGGACTAGATATAATTTTTAGTGTCTAAATGTGTGAAAGATACCAATCAGACCCCAAGGAATTACACGTATCTGCAGTGAAGATGATTCTGAGGTATCTTGTAGGTAACACTAACCTTGGGATGTTCTATAAAAGAACGGGCTCATTCTCTTTATCTGGATTCTGCAATACAAATTTTGCAAGTGATAGAGCCGGCAGAAAAAAACCAGTGGAGGATGTCACATTCTAGGACAGAGTCTGATATCATGGGGAAGCAAGAAACAAAACATAATTCTCTTTCAACAGTTGAGGCTTAGTACATATCTACAGCAAGTTATTGTTCTTAACTTCTTTGGATGAAGTATCAACTTGAGGATTACTCAATCAAATAGGAAGAGATCCTTGTGTTCTATGACAACGCAAATGCAATAAATCTATCCAAGAATCCCATCCAGCACTCTAAAGTAAAAAACATAGAGGTGAAGTACCACTTCATCAGATTCTATGTACAAAATGGAATTCTAGACATGAAGTTTGTAGACACACACCATCAGTGGGTAGACATTTTTACAAAGCCATTAGCTGAGGCCAAGTTTTCATTTATCAAGCATAACTTAAATTTAAAAGATGTTACTTGGATATATCTGCTTCATGTGTAAATTTGAAAGTTTGAATGTTTGTATGAAAGGTTTGGGTCTAGTTATGTATGCTTATATGTTTAATATATTTGAACCCATAAGCGTCTGACTCTTAATGCTAAGAGGTTATTTCAGTTGGGATTCTATGCTAACTGAATCTTTACACGTTTTATTGTCATTTAGTTTAAAATGTCCCATGTGGCGGTAGTTGATATGTTTTTGTGTAACTACCACCTGAATCATTTTCTCTTTTCTTTCAAGTGAATAGTTTTTCCTTTTCCAAATAAAGTGTCTTTTAATTTCATTTCCCTCCTTATACGAACCTTTGAGCTTCTATTTCTTTGAGTTTTCTCTCTCTCAGAAGTGCTAAACCCTTTTTTCTTCTAAAACCCTAAACCTTTCTTCTTCTAAAAATTTCTTGAAGACTACCATGGCCCCCAAACTTTTAATGGACTGATGTAACTGCAGAACTTGAAGGGATAGGTTGGACCAGATTTTGTGTTGATAGATAGCCCTTCTCACCCTCTCTTGTTCTTGATTTTTGGAACTCAGTTTCTGTGGACAAGTCTAGGTTCATCCTTAATGGGACTCTTAAAGAAAGAGCCATTGAAATTTTAGAAGATGTCATTGTTACCATCTGTGGTTGTTCTACTATTAGAAATGTGTACGTAAATGACTTTGAGTATATAGAAGTCTTAACACTGGACATCAATCAGATGCTCTATGGAAATATGTATCCTACTAAGCTCATGTCTATGAACTTGTTGCCAAAAGTGAAGATTCTTTATCTTCTCATAAGGTAAGTCTTTTGCCCTAGGAAGAGTGCAAAAGATATTGTGACTAAGCTTGATAAATTTTGCATGTACCACATGTTGGCCAAGGAGAAAATAAGCTTGCCAAATATGATTATGACCTACCTGATCTTATCCTTTGGAAAAAAGCAGAACAAGATTCCATATCGAGCTATCTGGATGAAAGTTTTTGTCCTAGAGATTGTACCAACTTAGACAATTAGTGACATGATTCGGAGCGCTTCCCTAGTGAGCAAGCTTCTAACCTTCTAACCAATGTTGGACCAGACCACGAAAAGGTTTGAAGTAACTCCTTAGAGAAAGAAATCTGCTCCTATTGAAGTGAATTAGAAAAGGAAGTCTAAACCTACTCATGAACAACCCATGCCAGCCTCCAAGAGAAATACTGATAGAGTCAAGGTATCTAGTGTAAAGAAAGCCAGAAAGCTTATTCTGGAAGAGTCTGAAGAGTCTGAGGAATCTAACTCTCTTATCAAGGCAAAACTAGATAGTGTTACTCCTCCCCTCTCTTAATTCAAGAAGATTAAAGACTCTGAAGCCATAAAAAAATCATTAGACTCCGACCACGAGATCTCTCTCAACTAGCTGAGATGCAAAGAGTGGCTTAATAGCAAAAGATTGCTCATCTTCCTCCTCTATAGAAGAAATATACCCTATCTACAAATGAAAGTAAGTAATTCATTAGAGTATTTCCTATTTTACATTCTTCTATTTCTGTTGTTGGCTGGACTACACAGGATTGGATAAAACAGTATCAAGAGATATGTTCCTACTATTTCAAGGAAATGAAGGCACAAAGAGATATTATGGAAAAGTCTGGTGGCTGTCCCAGCTACACTGAGCTTATAAGGTTCATTGAAGCTCATTTCAAGAACTATCCTAAAGTTGACATCAAAGGATGGACCAATATAGACTGGGTCAATAGGTTCTATGAAGACCTTGCTGAATTTAGGATGGATGAAAACATCTTCAAAAAGAAGGTTGAGAATGGAAGAAAGAGAAAAAAAGTTAAAGCACAACAAGAGTTAAGTCAAAAGAAGATGAAGTCTAATGTTGTAGGTTGCCCTACCCTTCAAACTAAAACCACCTCAATAACAAAGCCTAATCAGACCTCTCAACCTGATCAGATCCCTCAACCTCATCAAACCTCCCAACTTGACAAGATCTCACCCTAGCCTACTTCTCCTGAACTTACCCTTACTACCACCACTCCCCCAACTCCTAGATACCTTTATATCTTTCCCAGTCATCCTCATCCAGACCAACGTACCAATAATTATCCATTCACCTTAGTTACCCCTGACCTCCCAATCTTCAACATCATAAGACCTACTCTAGACAAAGATGATCTAGGATACCATCACCTCAACACATATCCATTATTGAATCCCTCGGCTTTGACCCTAGGAAGGTTAAAATCTTTGACCCTAATCCTCGCTTTCCCTAACCATACCCTTTAAACAAATCTTGTTTAACCCCTAACTCACCTATGTATCAGATTCTGCTATGTTTCATGCATTGAAATTATAACAATCAAGAGTTCAGTTTGATATACACCAAGGTAAGCAGTTTTATAAGCTTCACTATATTGTTTCTCCTGTAAAGAAGCTTTTGATTACACCAGACCGCTTGAATCCCAAGGTTGTAATCATTGAGAAAGGAAAATTAAAGAAGCTTTTTCCTCCAAAGGGAAATTACTATAAGGCTGGTTGGGATGATCCCAGACCCCGAGAGCTTTCTGAAGATTCTTTAAAAGGCATTCTTTTTGCACCTTATCCTACTGAGTATCATGTCTGTGCTTTATGGAACCACTATCTGTGGAGGCTGGAACAACAAGGATCCTACTGTCACACCCCTCCCAGGAATGAAGAACTCTTTCATGCTCAGATCTTTTGGGAGCCTCATGGTACAGTTTTCAAACACAGTGTCTGCTTTGCCAACCAGTTAATCTTTTTTTATCAACCATCTGTCATTTTTATTTATTCTTTAAAGATATTTCTCTTCCAAACCCGTTACCTAATCTTTGTTTCCATTATTGTCTCCCTCCTTATCATCATTCATTCAACCCATGGTCTAACTTTGCCACCTCTGTGATGTCCCTCCTCTTTGTTGATATCAAAAGGGGAAGTGGATTACAATCTTTTAATAGGTTTAGCCTTAGGGGGAGTTTCTTTTGTAGTCTTAAGGAGTGAAGTAATGTTTTGTAATGATCTTTGAACCTTTTTGAAGTTAATACAAATTTTTTTTGCTTTAATATATTTTACTTTGAACCGTAATATGATAAGTCTGATTTGCATATTCTATGATTTATATGCTCTGATGTATTAGATAAATATTCTCTAAGATGACATGCTATTGACCTATGTTCTACCTATGCTCTATCTCTAACAAACCTTGTTCGTATCATCAAAAGTCTGATTTAGGCTCTAGCCTAATTTTTAAGCATCAATAATTTGATTCGATGATTGAAACTAAACTTTTTTTGAATATGTGCTCTGATGCTATATGAAATCCTGAAGTTTTGATGAAAATATAGAAGTATACACAGGGTTATCATCGTATGTGTGAATCTATAGGCTGAAATTAAAATCAGTGATTTTTTTGTGATAAATTAGCAAGAGTCCCAAACATAAAGGATATAGAAAATATTTAGGAAGCCTCATAAGGCTAAGATGGTATTTATTAACCTGCTGGCTTGCCTTAGGCTTGGGCTTGGGCTTCGCCTTTAAAACACTAGTAATGGATGATTTTGCGGAAAAAAAACTCCCAAAACCTAACATAAAAATAAGATATAGGCCTAAAACAATATTAGAAAATTTTTAAAGACCAAATATAAACTTTATTATGCGATTAAGATTAAGGATCTAGGTTGGTTAGACTAATTAATGTGTTTCTACCTTTATTTAAATGTAGGAATTAATTTGATTGATGAGGCAGGAATGTCAGACCTCCCAGACTACTTCTCTTAAGGCGGAAGAGTTTGAGTTTCATATTCTAAATGCATGCTACATAATATTATTGATAATGTATATTGAATATATATGTCATATTTGTGAAGGTAGGGTGACTCGATGAGTGAGAGTACCCCTATTAAGGAATCCCTAATGCATGAGTAGTAAAAATACAAGGATTGCCATTGGACTTACAAAACTTCGTGTTTCAAAGCATAAAACAAACAACAAATATTTTATATAAGCATTTTAGGATTACCTCTTGAAGAAAATTGAAGCAGTCATAGCCTCGTCCTTTAGGAGTCCACACAAGTACTCCCATTAAAAGCGCTACACCTTCCAAGTACTAGTTTGATGACGTGTAGCTTTTGTAACTTTTTCATTTTGTGTCTCCATTTTTTGGTTAGCCACCTATGAGCATCTTATGCTTTATTTATAGGCTTAGGTTTGACCCAATTCGCTTTCCCTAAAGAGTGGGCTCCTTACTCATTCTAAATGAGTTAGGCCCAATAGTTTTATTTTAGTCCAACTAAAATAAAAAGCTATTTTCTAACGGGCTTACTCTATGTGTGTGACCCTATAGGTAAAATACTCAGTCATATTAATAATAAACTATTTTATTATTAATATAACATAAGAGCTGCATCTAGCAATGCATCATTATGTCTGAATATTATTTATTATCAACATAACCTATAAGTGATATTTATTTTATATGTTTGTTCCTTTTGTCACGATATCTTAATTGGGCCCAAGGCATGGTCGCGTCATCCTTGGACGGCCCAATTTATTTCACTTGATACCGGAGTAGGCTTTATCCAAATAATATCCAATATTTACTCTTTCTAGCATGGCCATGTATTTCCTTAGTCTCACTACATCAAGTGGCCTATAGATATCACTCTTGTCACATAGGAGAGACAAATCCCATCTACATTACTCACATCCCTCTACATAATTTGTTCATTGCCTAATGACAACCTTTATAGTCCTCTTATTATAGAAGATGTTTGATTCTATTAAAACAACAAACTTCTCATGTAGGAATCATAGTGACTTCAGGTCGAAGGACTACATATACCATATAACATTGAGAATCGTTTATGACATTCATGTAACGATCCATGCAACGTTCTTATGGTGGGCCTATCTAGTACATCATTACTCTTAATATGTACCCATGTGAAGACTTTATATCATCTATATCCATGATCTGTGAGATCAGATCAGTAGTACTCACACATTGGTCTTAATGTATTTACATGTCCCCATATAAATACTTGACTAGGGACATTTTAGGAATAACTCTCATATGACCTATTACTCCAAGGATAAGTAAAGGTTGTTAAACTATTTAACAAAAAAAGTCCTTTATTCAGAATGATGCATCCTATATAGGCTTTTAGTGCATATTTCCAATAATCTCTCACTTGCACTTAGAGTCGATAAGGTTAATGCCCAATGATGTCTACAGTGCCCTCATGCTTTTGCTATGCAAGCGGTTTGACTAGTGGGTTCCCAACAATTTTGTTGGTATGCATATTGCATATTTTCACTTCTTCTAAAGATATAGCTATATAAGTATATGCTTGGATTACTTTACTTCCTTATATTGTTTTATGTTTTCATTGTCATCACAGTGGAAACTCATAGGGTACAAAACATTTGTAAATTGATTTCTTTTGTAATTTAATGTAGCAAAATACTTAGATTTGTTAGTAGAACCAATGACTGTTTCTTGCTTTGAACCTTTCAAGCATACATCGCAACCATCTTGACAACACATATATATTCTGATTCCAATCTTAAGTCATTCAAATTACTTAGAAGGTTGGGATCGATGTAACCTTTACAACGAGCTTATCTTTCATTTATCAAAGATCAAATCCTTAGTCCTTCTTAAGTGTTTAAGGATATTCTTGACTATAGAATAAGAATATTAGTTCTAGAAGAAGCATGTATTCTACATGTAATACTAAAACTATAATGATGCAGTTACTAACCTTTTTATAGTCACAAGATTTATCTTCATTCTTTGATGAAGATTCTAGCTTCTAAAACCTTACTTTAGTCCATAAATGGAACATTTGTAGTTCATATACCTTCCTTGATGTTTCAGGCATAAAAGGCCTTTAGGTTGTGTCATATACACATCCTCAAGATGATTTCCATCTTGACATCTATCTATCATATCTTATAATGGTGGTATACTGCTACAGCAAGCAGGATCTAATGGTTTTTAAGCTAATTAAATTTTTTCAATCTTGCTTTTAAAGGTACTCTTATTACCATCCATGTTTAGGTTTTCTTTTGAAAACCTACTTGCATCCTATAGGTTTTACCCTTTAGGTGCGTCAACCAAGGTTTATACCTTGTTAATATACATGGAGCCCATTTCAAATCCCATGGTCTTATGCCATGTCTTAAAATCTAAACTTGTATTGGCCTCTTCATAAGAAGCTTAGTCAATTAGCAATGCTTCCTTCCTCATTTATAAGATATCCATATCTTTCAGATTTGGTGACATATCCTATTTGATCTTACGCAAGTCTTGTGCTACCGGAGCTAATGATGTCACAACACTTTGTGATTTCTACTTCAAGTCCATCCTTGACTTTTGAATGCTTTGTGATACTTAAATTTCTTCAAGTTCTTTTATCCTTGCACTGATTCTTTAAGAGATGTACTCTTATTCAAGAATACAACATTCTAAGCAACAAGCTTTTTTTTCTCAGATGGATTGTAGAAATGATAACCCTTAGCTTTCTTTAGGTATCTCACAAAATACATTTATCTAATTTAGACCTGACCTTGTTAGAGTTAGATGCTCTATAGAAGCATCATAGTTCCAAATCATTATTAAAGACATACTAGGTTTCTTCCTAGTCATATCATATATGGTTTCTTTAAGAAAGTCTAAGATGAAACATGGTTAAGTGTAGAAATTTTGTCAATAAAGGAACATTGAAGGAGTTAGAGATGTTTGATAATAATCAATAATCAAACTGTGTCCAATAAAGTTTACCTTTTCCCCATAGAGATGCCATTATGGCATTCCATGAGGAATGTGTTAAGAGGTAATCTCTTACTCTATTAGATAGTTATCAAACTTGTAGCTCAAATTATTTGCTATCTTGATCTAATCAAGAGCTTTAATTGTCTTCCCAATTGGGTTTTTCACTTCATTATAAATTCTTTGAACTTTTCAAAGACTTTCTAACTTGTGTTACATAAATCCATACCCATTGACTTTTCAATTAGTATGTCGAAGTATTGAAAAACATATCTAGTTACTGTTCCAATAGGCCCACATACATCGTCATGTATTAGATAATAGATTACTCATCTTTCACTTTTCAATAAATGAGGTCTTAACTATCTCTACAATAAATAAGATTTACATGTCTCAATTGATTCCAAAATTAAAAGAGTCCAAATAACCATATTAATGGTATTTAGAAATGTGTTTCTCATTTATTTGCCTTAGGAGACAATACCATGTAAAGTTCAAAATCACTTACTTTAACCTACTTTGACAGTTATATTATAGATGGGTGTTTTGAGATTAAGGATATGGAATCTATTTCTCAATTCTACATCAACATCCTTTTGAATAAATAAAGTTGTTTTATAAAAGAAAACATTTCTTGTCCAACAAAAAACAATATAATAATGTCTAGTTAACTAACTATCCCAACAGGTGAAGATCTTATCTTTATTATAGCAACTTTTGCTTAATTTTACACAGATTTCTCCACCCTTAGCGAGTGATTTACTTCCTTGATCTTTAAAAATATAAGATCTGCTACTAGTATCTGATACTAATGTCAGTGAAGTAAAATAACTTGACTTCTATAATATGACTTGTAGCAGAAGTCTTACTTCTCTTTCTTTTGAACTCCTTCAAGTTCTTTAGACATGTTATTTCAATGTCTTATTTGGCTAAAACTAGAAACAATTTCCTTTCTTCATCACCTTTTAGACTTCCAAACCAACTCGGCCTTAATAGAGTCTGTATACGATTATATTGTATATCTCCATATATTCATATTTCCTTTTACAGCTCAAGGTTTATGCAAACTCCATAGGGTATTCAATACCGAAGGATAAATGATATTGAAATAAGCCAAATATGACACACTGGCACTTCCTCTTTGTTGAAGATAATTCTCAAGTCTCAATACTTATCTGGGCATTTTTCTAAATAGATTGTCCTTCCAAAGGACAGATTACAATAAAAACAATATTTGGTTTGTCATGGTTATTCTAAAACAAATTATATGCAAATCTATCACTTCTATTTAAAACATACTTAACTATTGGTCATTAAATAAATATGTTGTCTCCCACTATTTTGATTCAAAACAAATACCCTCACTAAATCAGAAAAATCCCGTTGGAAGATTTTTCTAGTGGGCCAAGATCTATATTTGGCCTAGTGTTGAGTCAGCTTTAGCCGATCGCCCAACCTTTGGTTATTTAGGTAGCAAACATATTTCCAATTGCATCTCATGCAACTCTTGGATGATTGAGTAGGTAACTCTTTACCCTTATTCATCTTATGAGTTTAAGCTCAATCCTTACGCCTCTAAGTTATTTTCAATCCAATTGAAAAACTTAGTTAAGTTAAGGCCAAATAAATATAATTTGGATATTACAATTATCCCATCGCACCTTACTAATATAAATGGTAACACCCTCTTTGGCAGGCCCACTATTTATTGACATTAGTCTCAATGAGTGTTACTTATTAGAAGGCGTTTAAACTTAATATTAACGCTTCTAGGTTCTTCAATCTGATTAAAGTTACCTAGATAAGTCCAATAACAAATGGTTGGATAATCCAATTATCCATCATCCTTTACTAATATCAATAAAAGCACCTTACTTTGGTAGAACCTACACTTTACTGAAACTAGCATTGATGAGTGTGTCTAATTGGAAAGTGTTTTAGACTATTCAAACCTTTAGGCTTTTCCAATCCAATTAAAAAATGTCTATTTGAATAAAACTTAATAAGTTATACTTGGATAATCCAATTATCCAATCATGTCCTACTAAACATAAATAAAGGCACCCAACTATGGCGTGACCTGTACTTTATCTATATCAAGTTAGACGTTATTACTTATCCGAAGGTATGATTGTCAGGCTTGAGGGATTTCAATTTTCTTATTGTCCATTACCGACTTTCATTAAATGCTTTAACGCAAAATAAAACCCCAAAACATTCAATCAAAATTGTGAGATGGTTATAGTCTTCCTAGAAAATAAAATAAACCTAAAGGAACTATGGTGCCTTGACTTCATGAAGTCCTACTTCTTGAAACCACCATCCTCCTGGAGTCACCACTCCTTTGTTCCTTTCAAGGTCATATCCATCAAGAGTCACCATGCTAGGTTTCTTCTAGGTCTCCACCTTGTTGGCTTCTTCAAGATTACAATATAATAAAGAAAACTTGTTTAATATATGAGTGAAGGGTTGAGAGAAGAAATTTAAGAATAGAGAAAGGCATAACACGTAAGTTATATTTAAAATTAAATAAAAAAATCTAAGACCATAAATATTCACCGCTGGATATGTTAATTAATCAATTAATAGAGTGATCATAATCGGAAAACAAGTTTTAAAACATAAATTTTAAAAGACATAATTAAACACACGGGATAATAAAAGTTTGGCAGTTCCGTTGAGCGTTCAATGGACAGGGTCAAGGGGAGGCTACACTTTATAGGGTGCCAAGTGGCGTTCCAACCCAAAAATTTAGTACTGTAAACAGGTTAGTTCCCAGGAAAGAGAGGTGGGTCCAGTGTGACAGCTTAAGTACCAAGTCTTTCCTAGCCAGAACGTCCCACTGACCATTAACAACTCAAAATATTCAATTATGATTTCAAACAATTTGAAATCCTAAATTTTGGAACGGCCAAGGTTTAATTTTAAACCTTATCTTTTGACCCCCAACAACTATCCTAAAATAAGAATAGTCAAGGTTTGACTTTTAAACCTTATCTCTAGAGTCTCAACAATCATCATATTGTTAGGAATAATCAAGGTTTAAATTTTAAACCTTATCTCTAGGGTTCAAGATATTTTATTTTGAATCCTATTAAATTTGATAAAGATCTTATCTTTAATTTGCAACTTTTACAAATCCTATCAAATTTCTTAAGGATTAAATATTTTATTTTAAAAATTATTAAATTTAATAAAAATCTTATCTTTAATTTGTAGCAATTACAAATCATATTAAATTTAGTAAATTCGAATCAATTTGTAACTCCTACAAATCACATTAATTTTAAGAAGATCACATACGATGCAAATCCTATTAAAATTAATAAGAATAAATTTTTTAAATTTGTAACTCTTACAAACTTTAAATTTAACAAACATTTAAAATTTGATTTGCAACATTTACAAATCGAATTTAAAATATATTATTAAAATCAAATATTTTATTTGTAACATTTACAAAAAAATAAAATACCATGATGGTTAGGTTTCAACTTTTGAGTCCTAGTTTTCATTGTGGCTAGGGTTTAACTCTTAAACTTTCTAAACACGATCTCACATGAACAATTCATATTAGAAAGAGAAAGCATATAGACATGCATTACATACAACCTTTGGTTTCAATTTAATTAAACAAACATAAAATTATGCTTTATAATTAGAACACATACAAAACAATCACCATTGCATCATACAACATCTTCATATAATAAAGCACATCCAGAAAAACATTTTCTTTAATTAAAATCTTGAGAAAAACAATCAATATACACAAAACAAAATTAAATTGATACTAGCTTTTAAAAAGGTGCAACCTTTAACATATCTCATAAAAAATACAACTTTTGCATAATATCTCATTAAAAATGTAACATTTGCATCATATCTAATAAAAGATGCAACCTTTGCAAAAAAAATATATTTCATATCTTCTATAAACAAACATTTGCCTAAAACATGGTTTTGTAGTTAGGCTCTAATACCACTGTTAGGGAATCCCTAGTGTATGAGCAACAGAAATACAAGGATTGCCATTGGACTAACAAAACTTCATGTTTCAAAGCATAAAACAAACATCAAATATTTCATTTAAGCATTTTAGGATTACCTGTTGAAGAAAATCAAAGCAGTCATAGCCTTGTCCTTTAGGAGTCCACACAAGTACTCCCACCAAAAACGCTACACCTTCCAAATGATAGTTTGATGGTGTGTAGCTTTTGCAACTTTTTCATTTTATGTCTCCTTTTTGTGGTTAGCTGCCTATAAGCATCTTATGCTCTATTCATAGGCTTAGGTTTGACCAAATTTGCTCTCTCTAAAGAGTGGGCTCCTTACTCATTCTAAATGAGTTAGGCCCAATAGTTTTATTTTAGTCCAACTAAAATAAAAAGCTATTTTCTAATGGGCTTACTCTATGTGTGTGACCTATAGGTAAAATACTCGGTCATATTAATAATAAACTATTTTATTATTAATATAAAATAAGAGCGGCATCTAGTAATGCATCATTATGTCTGAATATTATTTATTATCAACATAACCTATAAGTGATAATTATTTTATATGTTTGTTCATTTTTTCACGATATCCTAATTGTGCCCAAGGCATGGTCGCGTCATCCTTATACGGCCCAATTATTTCACTTGATACCGGAGTAGACTTTATCCGAATAAATATCCAATATTTATTCTTTCTAGCATGGCCATGCATTTCCTTAGTCACACTCCATCAAGTGGCCTATAGATATCACTCTTGTCATATAGGAGAGACAAATCCCATCTACATCACTTACATCCCTCTACATAATTTGTTCATTGCCTAATTGCAACCTTTATAGTCCTCTTGTTACAGAAGACATTTGATTGTATTAAAACAACAAACTTCTCATGTAGGAATCATAGTAACTTCAAGTTGAAGGACTACATATACCATTATAACATTGAGAATCATTTATGACATTCGTGTAACAATCCATGCAATGTTCTCATGGTGGGTCTGTCCAGTACATTATTACTCTTAATGTGTACCCATGTGAAGACTTTATATCATCTATATCCATGATCCGTGAGATCAGATCATCAGTACTCACACATTGGTCTTAATGTATTTATATGTCCCCATGTAAATACTTGACTAGGGACATTTTAGGAATAACTCTCATATGACCTATTACTGCAAGGATAAATAAAGGCTGTTAAACTATTTAACAAAAAAATACTTTATTCAGAATGGGTCTTTTATAGGCTCTTAGTGTATATTTCTAACACCCTCAGTGGTCCCTTTATAGATCACATCTTCCTTGAGTTGTATTCAAGGGAGGTCCGTAGCGCATTGTTAATGATGGTTGTTTTTATATCGCATGTCACCTTGCATGGCTGTTAGTGTTACATATGGATAAGGTTGTTCGGTACCGGTAAAAAGAAATATACATTAGTATATTGATATGTGTACTCATTATTATTGATGATACTACAACATTTATGTAATGACACACTTACATATAATTACCACACTTTATTAGATTCATACAGTCGGATCTGTATTAGTATTATTGTTATTGATATTGTTGTGATGAACATATATGTCTAGTGTATAGTTAGGTGATATGCCAATAAGAATGAGATGCTCATGTGTGGTGAATGAGTATTGATGAAAAGGTAAGAGAAATGGTCTAACATCTATGATTATTGATTAAAATATGTTTACTTGTTTCTGAGTTAACGCTTAACATAAAAAAGGCTTGTAAGAATGTTATGAATATGATTAAATATCTATACACGTGTCTATGACATAATGTATATATTGTTGTATTGTGTATGTTAGAACCAAGTCTAGTTTATGAAAGAAAACTGTTAATCAACTAAACCCCAAGATTTGATAATAACACACATCAAGGTAATCAAAGTAAAATTAAGTCTGCTCATGTGTTATCTAACTTGTTAAATTAAGTGTTTAGGATTTAAATATTAAGCACATAGATTAGAAATGAAAATGAGAGTCTATCAAAATAGAAGTTTGACTTATGACATGCAAGAGATTTGAAGAAAAGTTTGATTCCAAGCTTTGCTCAAATAGGATCTAATTTTGGCACGATCATACCTTTGTACCTACCAATCAGACCTCAGACTTTTGAAGCTACAAGAACTTCACTTCAAGCCCGCAACAACCATCGTTCAAGATCCTATTTGGTGATGCTCTGAGATGTGTGGCTATCAAGAAAAACTGTACTTATCATTAAAAGAGGAAAGGAGACAAAGAAGTGATACAACCAAAGCTATTTTGTGAGGAAACCAATGTAGCTACTCTACGCAACTTAGAAAAGCTTATAACAATCAACTTTTGTGTTAGAATACCTATAGAAGGTCAACTGCATATGCTATATATGCTCTAATTGAAAGAAGAAAGCCAACAAAAGGACTTTTGCACTTAAAATATCAAATAACTCCATTTTAGTGCTAGCTGTGTTGATCCACTCACACCAAACATTTTGGTCCTCTCATCTCTTTCTCAAAGTCTGATGCTTACAATAGCAAAAACTCCTCCAAAGGATTTCTAATGGTTATAACTCCTTATCTGATCATCAAACGATCACTTAGTATGATCTATGAATATGAAAAGATTCAAATTGAAGAAGATAAGAGAACTACCAAGTTATTCGAAGAAAATCTTGCAATCAGTTTACTCAGCTCTCTCTTTTTTAGTTATTAAGCAAAGGCCTTCTTTGTTGTTCTGCATATAACATACCTTGGTCTTTTTACTTTCTGACTTAGTGTATCTGTAACATCCCAAAATCTATATAAATCATTAATTGAGAGGAATAATTGGTGAATAATTACATATGAGTTATTTAATGTCTAAAAATTTAGAAATAATTAAATTAGGAATTTTTATAATTATTGATGATTTATTATGGCTTAAAGAGCTGAAAAATAATACCTGATTATAATATAAGTGTCGGACCAAGTATCTCTGATTGAGTTACTGTTGGTCAGTGCTGTTAAGAATATTATTGGGGATCTGAATATATATTCGGAATAATTTTTGGATAAAGTATTGAGCCGGAAAGGAGATCCTGTTTGTAATAAAACAGAGAAACTTTAATGAAGGGTTAAGTTTTAAAACAAAAATTCTTCTCCCTTCTCTCATTTTCACGTTGTATTCCTTTCCCCTAAAGTAAACACTTTCTCTTCTCCTCATCTCTTCATCTTTCACTTATCTTCTTCTTCCTCTAAAACCTTAAGTGTGGTATGCCCTTCTCCTCCTTCTATTTCCGTTTTGCTTTAACCCTGAAAGAGATGAAAATGGTGATTTAAAGCTCTCCTTCTCCCTTTTATTTTCGTGCTCACTCTCTCCCTCTCTTGGAGCCCACTTTTCTTGGCTTGAGGTAAGGTTTCCTCATTATTTTCTTAAGCTCTAGCCCTAGGTTATGGGTTATTATGGTTTTTGAGAGTGTATTGTATATGGGTTGATAATGGGAGGCATTAATGATATGAAACCCTAAGGGGGTGTATTTAATGTGAGTTTTATGAGGGCATTAATGGCATTGATTGTGATGGAAGAAGATGGACATTGATGATGGTTGTTGGGTTTTTAATGAAACCCTAACCCTATAATTTGGGGGAAATGTAAAATGTGGGTAGAAGAGTGTTTATTGAGGTTAGGAGAATGTAATTAATGATGAGAGATAGTAATATTGATGGTGGATGGCCATTGATAAGTCTTGAAAAGACTTAATTATTCTGCCTTTTATTTGAGTTAATTCATTGTTTAGTGATTAGTTTAGCCTTATTATTTAATTAATTGCTAATAATTTATAATTTATTTAATTATTTCAAAAGTGCTTAATTTATGTAAAGAAACTGATTAAAAACATTAATTAGTTAAGAAATTGAGTTTTCATTAACCCAGCATGCAAATACTGGACAATCAGTAAACAAATGTTGGGCAAATTAATTGTTTATTGGTGCAGGAAAAGAATTGCTCAAGCTGAAAGGAAAAACCCGAGCGAGATTTGGAAAATCCGAGTAATATTTCACAAATCTGACTGAAAAGAGTCCAAGAGCCCAACTGACCGAGACTTCAAAGAGGCCGACTGAAAAGACTTCTCAAAAGGTTGACTGGAAAGAATTAATAAAAATCCGACTTGAGAGACTCCCAAGATACCGACTCCAAAATAGAACAGGGAACCGATTGAAACAAAAAGAAGAACTCGAGCATCAATTTCAGAGTGCTGATTGAAAAGTCAATTCGCTCAAGCGAAAGTTAAATTTGCTTAAGCGAGGGTCAAAAATTCGTTCAAGTGAGCAAGTTCGCTCAAGCGTGATCCCAAAATATCACTCTCGCCCAAGCTTCTTCATAACGCTTAAGCGAGAAAGCAACTCTGCAGTACATATCTCATGTTCGCCCAAGCGAGAACACAGTTTGCTCAAGTGAAAAGGCTGATATTTAAAACAGTGATTGTTCCCTCCAGAATCCGCTCGGCACTGATGTTATTTCTTGTTGCCGTCTCTCCTACTTCTGCACCTTAGTAATGAAGTAGTAAGCTGTTAATTAGTTGGTGCTGTGTTGTGATTAGCTAAGGGTGAGCTGTAACTTGTAAAGATCTGAGCTGTAATTAGTTAAGTTATTCTGTAAATTATGTAGTTAGTTAGTTTTAGTCGTTAACTTAAGTTTTCTAAGTTAGTTAAGTTAGTTAGTTAGGTAGACGCATATATATATGTTTGTACATATTCTGTAAAAAAGACAGAGACAGATTCACATAGAATACATAGAACACAATTCATTCAAAACTTCGAACATCTCACAACTTCATTTTCTCTCTCTAAATCCTCTCCTCCATGACGTTCCACAATCCTTCGATGGAACCGAAGTCAATGGAGTTCTAAATCCCTAAGGTTGGGATTGCGAAGGTCAGCAATGGAATCTTGAAGCTGTGAGCAAGGAAATGAACTTCTAGATCCTGAGGCGAACAAGCTAAGGAGTGGAGTAGTCTCGTTGGATTGACAAATCCAGAACTGATGAAGAACTTTGCCAGTGAGGAATCATGGTTGAAGCTTAGGTAACTTCCAGCTTTCTAACTAGTTCAGGCCTAATCAATTTAGGTGAATAGTTAGAGTTCAACCTCCAATTTCGCATTAGATTCTTAGGTTAATTGAGCACTTAAGGAATTAAGGTTCGATGCTTGAGGATTAGTGTTTTTCACCTAAGGAATTAGGGAATAACCACAAGCGGATTGTCCTCTGGATTATGAAGTTTGATTATACTTTAATTGCATGTTTCTTGAGGAAATTGTGAACTGAAGCAATCCTGACCTACTTTCTATTAATAACTTTTCACATTTCATCTTAACTCTATTTCTGGAAATACAAAAATAATTATAAAACATTAAAACAATCAAAAACCGAATGAATTTTCTACGTCTTATGTTGGTTCAGCTTGTACTAGTCCAAGATTGAGGTACTTACCACAATCCCTGTGGGACGATCAAATATACTATAATTTTAACGACTGGTGCGCTTGCCAAGATATAAATCTGAAAGTCATAATTTTTAAACAAAGATTTTCACACCAATTTGATGACTCGGGATTTTAGCAACAAGTTAATGGCGCCGTTGCCGGGGATTGTTGAGTAATATCAACAATCCTTGGACCGGTACTAGACTGAACAGTTTACTTTGTTTGCATTTATTACGTAGTTTGAATTATGTTTTTATTAGTAGTAGTTTGTTGTTTTCGAGTAGCTGTAGTCGTAGCTGTGTATCGTTCTTTTGTGTGACATTTGTTGTATGCAGTCAAGGAGCAGAGGAGAGCCTTTCTTCTTTGATCCTGACATCGACTTGTTAGAACGTAAACTGAGAAAAGAGAAAAAGAAAAAAGAACAAAAAGAAATGGAACAGAGGAGAGTTACATTAGGTGACTACTCCAGGCCGACTGAAGAAGGATCGCAATCTAGCATCCTTAGGCCACCAATTTCAGCAAATAACTTTGAACTTAAACCAACTCTACTACAGTTGGTAAGAAATGAACAGTTCGGAGGAAGTGAGGTTGAGGATCCAAATTTGCATCTAGCAACCTTCCTCCAAATTTGTGATACAGTAAAAATGAACGGAGTCCCTGACGAGGCAATCCGACTGAGATTGTTTCTATTTTCTCTAAGGGACCGAGCAAAAGCCTGGTTGCAAAGTCAACCGAGAGGCAGTATTTCCACTTGGGAGGACTTGCAAAGAAAATTTTTGATTAAATACTTTCCTCCTTCTAAATATGCAAAGTTGCGCAATGAAATCACGTGTTTCCAACAAAGAGAAGGTGAATCTTTGATGGAAGCATGGGATCGGTATAAAGAGAGTTTGAGGAGATGTCCTCATCATCAGATTTCTGATGTGCAACAGGTAACTATTTTCTATAATGGTGTCAGGCCAGCTACCAGGGTCCTGATTGATGCCTCAGCTGGAGGTTCATTAACAACTAAAACTGTAGAAGAAGCCATAGAGCTGATTGACGTTATGGCTTCTAATGAATGTCTGATTAGTGAGAGGAGCCAAGTCCCTAGGAGAGGGATATTAGAACTAGAAGCACAAGATGCTTATCTGGCTCAGAGTAAGCTGATGACTCAGGCTTTGGAGAAACTAAGCATACAGATTTCAAAACTCCAAAAGCCGAGTCAAGTTTCTATGATCAGTTGTGACTTTTGTGGTGGAGACCATGAGAATGGAATGTGTGATCCAAATATGCCTTCCGAGCAAGTGAACTATATGGGGCAGCAACAATATCAAAGGAATTATCCTTCTAATTCCTTTAATCCTAATTACAGGAATCACCCCAATTTTTCCTGGTAGAAAGGTCCACATTTGAATCAGAACATTCCACCAAATCAACCCACAAATAGACCACAACAACCTTCTCACCCTCCTGTTAAAGAAAAGTCAGAACTTGAGAATGTACTTTCTCAGTTCATCCAGGCCACTCAGGCCAGTTTCAAAAATCAGGAAGCGTCCATAAGAAATCTAGAAAATCAAGTCGGACAGCTTTCTAAGCAATTAGCTGAGAGGCAAGCAGGCAATTTCCCTGGAGATACCGAGGTAAATCTGAGGGAACATTGCAAGGCTATAATCACTAGGAGTGGAAAAGTTATTTCTCCATCTCTGAGTCAGGAAATAAGCTCAGAAAAAGAAATAGTGCAAGAAATCGAGCAGGTCAATAATGAAGCTGAAAATGAAAATGAAACAGAAAAAGAAAAAGAAAATAAAGTCCACCAAAAGAAAAAGAAAAAGTTTGATCTGATTCTGGAGGAAGCTTCTAAACTGACTCCTGAAAAACTAAGAAATGCTCCATTTCCACACAGGTTTAAAAAGCAAATAGAGAAGCAGAAGTTTGCTAGGTTCTTAGATGTATTCAAGAAACTTCACATAAATATCCCTTTTGCTGAGGCATTGCAGGAGATGCCTTCCTATGCAAAATTTTTGAAAGAGCTATTGTCCAAGAAGAGGAAGCTTAAGGGGGATGAAATGATTGCTCTCACTCAAGAGTGCAGTGCAATCATTCAAAAGAAACTTCCTCAAAAGCTAGAGGATCTTGGATCTTTTACAATACCATGTGCAATTGGGGATATTCATGTAGGAAGTACTCTTTGTGACCTAGGAGCCAGCATAAATCTAATGCCTTTATCATTGATGAAAAAACTCGGAATTAATAACCTACAACCGACTCGCATGTCTTTGCAGTTGGTTGACAGGTCCATTAAATATCCCCAAGGGATGCTGGAAGACTTGTTAGTTAAAGTAGATAAATTTATCTTCCCAGCAGATTTTATAGTGTTGGATATGGAGGCTGACCGAGAGATTCCTTTAATCTTAGGTAGACCTTTCCTAGCATTGATTGATGTAGAAAAGGGTGAACTCATGCTGAGAGTTCAGGAGGAGCAGATTCCATGAAACATCCGACTGAAAGGATGGATTGCTTAATGATTGAAGAGATTAAAAGTTACCAGACTCCAATGCTTTTAAAAACTGAGGAAGAGGCCTTACGAACCTTTTTGGAGGATGACTTTGACTCCGAGACTGAGGAGTTAAATGACTCTCACTCGGAAATGCCGAACCTACTGGAAGTATTGGAAGTAGGTGATTTTGAAAAAGAAAAGAAAAATGATTTGAAAATTACTGAAGTTGAGAAGGGAAAGGAAGTTTCTAAAGAAAAATGTGATTTAAAACCTTTACCTTCTCATCTGAAATATGTTTTCCTGAGAGAGGACGAAACACATCCTATCATTATTAATGCTGACTTAAAAGAAGAGGATGTGGACAAATTAATAGGGGTTTTAAAGGCACATGAATCTGCGATTGGCTGGAATCTGACTTGAAGGGAATCAGTCCATCATTTTGTATGCACAAAATTCTGATGGAGGATGATTATTCCCCTGTAGTACAGCCACAACGCAGATTGAACCCCATAATGAAAGAGGCAGTCAGGAAAGAGGTGGTCAAGCTTCTTGATGCAGGAATCATTTATCCTTTCTCGGACAGCGCTTGGATCAGTCCGGTCCAAGTGGTGCCCAAGAAAGGAGGAATGACAACTGTTAAAAATGAAAAAGGTGAAGTCATAGCTACTAGACCGGCCACACGATGGAGAATGTGTATAGACTACAGAAGGTTGAATGACTTCACTCGGAAAGACCATTTTCCCTTGCCGTTTGTTGACCAGATGCTTGAGAGACTATTGGGTCATGAATACTACTGCTTCCTTGATGGTTACTCGGGTTATAACCAAATTGTGGTTGACCCAAAAGATCAAGAGAAGACAGCTTTCACCTGTCCATACGGAATTTTTGCCTATAGACGCATGTTATTCGGTTTGTGCAACGCTCCAGCAACCTTTCAAAGGTGTATACTGGCAATCTTTGGGGACATGGTGGAGAAATTCATTGAAGTATTCATGGACGATTTCTCTGTCTTTGGTAGTAATTTTGATTCATGCCTCAACAACCTATCTAAGGTGTTGGTGAGATGCCAAGAGACTAACCTCGTCCTTAACTGGGAAAAATGCCATTTTATAGTTAAGGGAGGGATAGTCCTTGGCCATAAAATCTCTGCTGAGGGCATTCAAGTAGACCGAGCCAAAATAAAAATCATTAAAAAACTTCCTCCTCCGATCAACGTGAAAGGAGTGAGGAGTTTTCTAGGATGTGTTGGCTTCTACAGAAGGTTTATAAAAGATTTCTCAAAAATAGCTAAGCCTTTGACCGACTTGCTTGTAAAAGATCATGTGTTTGTGTTTAATGAAAACTATGTCAAGGCTTTTGAAAAATTAAAACAAAGTTTGACTTCAGCTCCGATCCTTGCGACACCCGATTGGTCTTTACCGTTTGAATTGATGTGTGATGCAAGTGACTTTGCAGTCGGAGCTGCATTGGGTCAGAAAGTAGGAAAATTAACTCATGTAATTTATTATGCTAGTAAAGTGTTGAACGATAATCAAATACATTACACCACTACTGAAAAAGAAATGCTTGCTGTGGTGTATGCATTTGATAAATTTCGTGCTTACTTGATTGGGGCCAAGGTCATTGTATATACAGATCACTCGGTAATCAAGTATTTACTAGCCAAGAAAGAATCTAAGCCGAGACTGATCAGGTGGGTTCTGTTACTCCAGGAGTTTGACTTAGAAATAAAAGATAAAAAGGGAGTAGAGAACTCAGTTACCGACCAACTGTCTCGTCTGGAAGGTAAATCGGACTCTGTTTTAATAAAAGAAGAATTTCCAGATGAGAGGTTGATGGCAATTATCACCGGGCCATGGTATGCTGATATGGCCAACTTGAAAAGTGCCTCGGTGGTACCTGATGGCTGGACATCCCAAATAAAGAAAAAATTCTTTCATGATAGCAAAAACTTCCTTTGGGATGATCTATTTTTGTATAAAATAGGAGTAGATGGAGTGATCAGGCGATGTATGCCTGAATCCAAGTAAGAAAGGCTCTTGTGGCATTGCCACGACTCCTATTATGGAGGTCACCATGGTGCCTCCTGTAACATCCTAATTCTGAAGTTAGATACCGAATAAAAATTAAATGATAAGAAATTGAAAGTAAAGTAAAGAATTAGTTGTTAATCATAATCAATATAGCCTGAGAGTTAATGACAAGTTAATTGGACTTAATTGATGGGATGTGGCTGTCTGTGATTGGCGGAAGGTGTGAGTGGACTGCGACTCACGCTTTCCCATCCCACTCCTTCTCCTCGCATGCGTATATAGGTGCATATTCAGTATCACCGTGGGTGTAAAACTTCTCCCACTACTTCATTCTCTCTTTTTCTTCTTCGTCTCCATCTTCTTTCCTTTCCCCTGTTTCTGTTCGTCACGACGACAGTGCGGGAAGAAGGTCAGAGCCCCGACAGGTGAAAGACGATCGTCGAAGCAGAGGAAGAACAACACTCCACCCCCGAACCAAGTGCAGAGTACGACGGAGTGGAGAAAGGCTGAACGAATCAGTAGAAGGGCGTCAGATTCAACGTCGAAGAGCAGAAAAAGCTTCTTGAAGTTCCTTTCGTAGGTAGGGGGCACTTGCATGTCAAACGCATAGTCCACGGACGGTACCGGATGAATGTACTGCTTGAGTGTATGTGCATGTGTTTGTGATGATTGGATCATATGCATGATTGAAGATTCTGGATTCCGTGTGTTTTATAGTGGTTAAATAGTAAATGCTTGTAATCTAGATGGTGGTGAAGTAGTATGTTAGTATTGATAATGACGAATGATATGCATGGTTCTATCTTTGTTAACACTGTGAGAATATGAATGTGTGCTCGTTAGTTGATTTGTCAGATGCTATTACTTTGATTGCTGATGGTTGTACATATTGGTGTAAATAATAAAGCGAATAAAGGCTGTATTGAATCTGTTCCTACTTAATGGTTACGAAGGAGGTATCGGTGGTGTGATGACGCTTGCTGGTAAATGCATTTAGCTGCATGTGTAAGAGTGGGGTGACCCGTGGAAGGTCAAGAGCCCCGAGGGAATGACTTCCAGTTACAGACCTCGGCTAGATTCCGAAGGAGCTCGTGGTAGCCGTAGGAGCTAGAGAAGAGTCTCGAGACGCCAATGGGAGGCCGGTACCACGCGGGAAGAGCTGAAGGACAAGGGGCCAGGAGAGGGGAAAACTGTAACTGAAAGTCATCACTCGAGTCGGATTCGCAGGCATGCATGTAGATATGAGGTTGATTAGAGTAGTACGTATAACGTGTGTGGAGTGTTATGAATGATTTCCGAGTGTGGGGGATACCTGTGTGTGTTGTATGTATGTCATAAATATTATTTTGCCGTGCCTAACCTTAATTAATCTGAAAACGATTGAATGGATGTGAATGTGCATATTGACACTGATACCGAGTCCTTGATTGTCATTTTACATGTAAAAGCTCACCCCTGCAGTGGCTACATTTTCAGTGAACATCTCTCGGAATGAAGGATGAAGGAGGAGCCGAGTGCAGGACAATGAATCCGAGCGCTATTGGAACATATATCTACATGTATATATGTATATATGTATATATACTGTGTATAACGTTTTGTTAAGCCTTGGCCGGCTCATGTTTTGGTTTTAGTCCTTACGCTAAAACTTCAACAGCTTCGGGTAACAGAAGTCTTGATGAAGTTCTTGTAATTATATGAATGCTTTCGTTTATATATGTATATGTTGTGTGTTCTTCTATACTGTAAGTGATGTTTGAGCGGTGAAGAGGAATGTATGAGTATGTCTTATGAGCGTAGGAGGTTAGTGTGCTTATGGGTGGCTGTGAAGCCGAGTGGTTCCGAGTGAAAGGTTATATGTAAGCCAAGTGAGGAAGAGCTCGTACTCCCGAGTAGGAAGATTCTAAGTGATCCCCGTCTGAGGAAGGAGTCAGTGGGGTGAATTGGATTGGAAGATACTCTAAGCGTAGGGTAATTATAATCCGAGTGATTAAATGGTAGTATACCGAGTGAGTTAGTCGCTATTCCCCGAATGAATATAGGCCTGAGGATTTCCGAGTAAAAGTAAGTATGAAATCCCAAGTGAGGAAGAATTGGTATTTCCCGAGTGAAAACCTCGAGTGATTCCCTTCTGAGAGAGGAGTTCGAATGGTGGTTTAGAGTGGATTGGATCTTAAGTGTAAGGCATCGGTAACCCGAGTGAAAGATGTAAAGTCCGAGTGAGGATTGGTATCCCGAGTGGTTGGGTTTCGAATAAGTCCGAGTGGGACTTAACTACCTGATTTCCCGAGTGAATGTGTGAATGTGCTCCGAATAATGGATAGGAAATGTGACCCGATTGTGTTAAGGTTGGAGTACGTCGAGTGATGTTTGAATAGGATATATTCTGAGTGAGAAGGAGTTCTGGAATCCGAGTGGGATAACCCTCAGTTCCCGAGTAGAGTATAAGTGTGGCCGTATGGATAAAATTGAAAGGCTAAGTTATAGAGTTCCGAACGGACTTAGGAATGAACTTTCGAGTGGACTTAGTCGGTTACCGAGTGTATGGATGCCCCGATGCCGAGTGATAAATTTTGTTAGGAAATCCCTAAGCATGAGCAGCGGAAAAATAAAATGGATTCCATAGGATTTGCAAGGTTCCGTGTTTCAAAGCACAAAAACAATTTCGAAATTCATTTTGGATTACCTCTTGAAGAACTCCGAAGCAGTCGTAGCCTCGTCCTTTAGAAGTCCACACGAGCACTCCCACCAGAATCGTAACACTTGCCAACTGCTAGTTTGACAGCGTGTAGCTCTTGCAACTTTTGTGAATTTGTGTCTCACTTGAGTGAACGGCCTATGAGCATCTTATGCTCTATTTATAGGCTTAGGTTTGACCTAATTTGTTCTCTCTAAAAGTGGGCTCCTTACTCATTCCAAATGAGTTAGGCCCAATAGCTTTATTTTAGTCCAACTAAAATAAGACAACATTTTTTGATGGGCTTACTCTATGTGTGTGACCCTATAGGTAAAATACCCGGTCATATTAATAATAAACTATTTTATTATTAATATAAAATAAGAGCGGCATCTAGCAATGCATCATTATGTCCGAATATTATCAACATAACCTATAAGTGATAATTATTTAATATGTTTATTCCTTTTGTCACGATATCCTAATTGGGCCCAAGGCATGGTCGCGTCATCCTTGTACGGCCCAATTTATTTTACTTGATACCGGAGTAGACTGGATCCGAATAAATATCTAATATTTATTCTTTCTAGCATGGCCATGCGTTTTCTTAGTCTTACTCCATCAAGTGGCCTATGGATATCACTCCTGTCACATAAGAGAGACAAATCCCATCTACATCACTCACATCCCTCTGCATAATTTGTTCATTGCCTAATCACAACCTTTATAGTCCTCTTGTTACAGAAGACGTTTAATTGTATTAAAACAATAAACTCCTCATGTAGGAATCGTAGTGACTTCAGGTCGAAGGACTACATATACCATTATCACATTGAGAATCGTTTATGACAATCATGTAACGATCCATGCAACGTTCTCATGGTGGGTCTGTCCAGTACATCATTACTCTTAATGTGTACCTGTGTGAAGACTCGATATCATCTATATCTATGATCTATGAGATCAGGTCATCAGTACACTCACACACTAGTCTCAGTGTATTTACATGTCCCCATGTAAATACTTGACTAGGGACATTTTAGGAATAATTTTTATATGACCTATTACTCCAAGGATAAATATGTTTTAAAAAAATTTTAAACTAAAATATTTAATCTATTGATAAGTTGAAAAATGATACAAATAAAGAAGCATAAAAGCTCATAGTGCATACACCAACAATTTTACCGTGTGAGGCTTTTCGCTTCAGCGAACGAAGGATCCGCTCCAGCAAATGTGTGTTTGGGAAGGCTTTTGTGTTGGCATCGCTTAAGCGGATCGTGCCTCGCCCGAGCGACTAGAGCTGTTTCGCCCAGGCGCTGATGTGTTTCACTGAACCGAATGGGTCGGTTCCAGCATTATTCCTTCCGCTGATTGCTATATGTGTGAATGCTCTTTTATTTCCCTTGCCTTCTTTCTTTTTCTATGCCGATTGACCAGTGGTTGATATTGTGAAAAATTTTTCCCTGTTTCTGGATTTATTATTTATTAAAAATTTAGGTGTTACATTTTGGTATCAGAGCAGACCGAAAGGTCCAAGGCCAAGGTATGCTTACCGAGTGTAAGTGGTTGTGTGTTTTCTGACTAAATGGTCATAATTGTTGTGATGTTAGTTGAACCTGATTGATATTGGCTTGTGGATAGGAGGTTGTTTCCTCCTGGTCCGATTGTGTGTGTAACTTGGAGGAATGATATAATGTGCTAAGCTATTGAAGGTTAGACTGAAAACCTGATCGGTAGTAAGTGGCTCGGTATACTTATCCTCGAATGTTGATTTCAGGATAAGGAATGACACATCGCCAAAGCATGGAGGCTATAGCCACAACATTCCAACGCTTTGTGGACGTGTTTGAAAGGCAGGGCCAGACTCGAGCTGAGGATGGCCACGTGCTGGACCGCTTCCTGAAGAGGAAGCTGAGTAAGTTTCAGGGAGGACGTAATCCGGAGGCAGCTTTTAAATGGACTCAGGAACTGGAGAGGATTTTTGGGGGTCTTCGTTGTATCGAGGCCCAAAAGGTGGAATGTGCAGTGTATATGCTGCAAGATGAAGCGGAGAACTAGTGGAAGATAGCCAGAAGCCGATTCCCTGATGATGATGCTCAGCTGATATAGAACGATTTTAAGACATGCTTCTTAGAGAAATACTTCCCCGACACAGTGAGGAGTCGGAAGGAGCTGGAGTTTATGGAGTTGAAGCAAGGCTCCATGACTGTGGAAGAATACGCGACAAGATTCGAGGAGTTGTGCCTATTCTACCCACCCTTCCAACAACCTGGGACAGAGAGCTTGAAGTACCTTAAGTTTGAGAATGGATTAAGATCAGATGTTAAGAGGGCCTGCAGATACCATGAGATACGGAGTTTCCCTGCATTGGTGAATAAATGTAGGATATTTGAAGAAGATGACAAGGCCCACTCGGGCCAGAGCAGCAGAGCCAACCAGTATCTGAGGCCTCAGCAGTCACGTTTCAACAGGCCAGGGAACGTAGGAAGAAATGAACCCTTCACTAGATATCAGGGTCGCGGTGACCGAGGGAGACAGATGAGTGGATGACCCAGGTATGGTAAGTGTTTTAAATGTGGTGGCGACCACTTTGCTCAGAGTTGCAATGATACCGATGTTAAGTGTTTTCACTGCGGGAATAGGGGACACATTCTCCCTAACTGCCCCCAGCTCCATCAAACAAATGCTAGTGTGCGTCAAGGAGGGTTCCAGGTGAAGAGCAATAGGAATGATGGACAAAACTCACGGGGCGGAAATAACAGAGCTAGAGGGAATATGATGGTTGCCCCAAATATCAAGAGGAGAGACACCGACCAACCAGCCACTGGAAGAGTCTATGCCATCAACGCAGAAGAAGTCGCACAAGCAAATGACTTAGTACAATGTAAGTGCTCACTCGGTAGATACACACTTAGTGTAGTTTTTGATTCTGGAGCTACCCACTCCTTCATAGCTGATGATTGTGTAAAACGTTTGAAATTACCGACCGTGGAAATGGATCGGATTTTGGAAGTAGCCAATCCGACTGTTCCTAAGGTACTAACCTCATCAATGTACAAAGAAGTGACGTTCGAATTGTGCGATCGGAGTTTCACTTTCGACTTGGTGTGCATACCCTTGAAGGATCTTGATATCGTGCTCGGAGTAGATTGGCTTTCAGCCAACAAGGTGTTAGTGGATTGCAGAAACCGAAGGATAATTTTCCCGAGACAGCACCATGAGGACTGCACAGCATAAGGTATAACTCAACTATTCATGATGCTTTGTCTAACCGAGGGAGAGAGTAAAACCCGAGTGAACAAAATCCCGATTGTCTGTGAATTTCCAGAATTGTTCCCTAAAGACGTACCGAGTGTCCCTCCCAATAGGGAAGTCGAATTCTCTATAGACTTGATCCCTGGGGCCGAGCCAGCCTCCTGTGCACCTTATAGAATGTCCCCAACTGAATTGGCCGAGCTGAAGAAACAAGTAGATGAGTTACTCGGAAAATAATTCATTAGGCCGAGTGTATCCCCATGGGGCGCACCTGTGCTGCTTGTTAAGAAGAAGGATGGCAGCATGAGACTTTGTATAGATTACCGACAGCTGAACTAACTCACAATTAAGAATCGTTACCCGTTGCCCAGAATTGATGACTTAATTGACCAACTGCGTGGAGCCTCAGTCTTCTCAAAGATCGACCTACGATCGGGATATCACCAAATCTGAGTGAAGGACTCGGATATCCTAAAAACTGCCTTTAGGACTCGGTATGGCCACTACGAGTATGTAGTGATGCCGTTTGGTGTGACAAACGCCCCTGCTGTCTTCATGAATTACATGAACAGCATATTCCACCGCTATTTAGACCGATTCGTAGTTGTTTTCATTGATGTCATCCTAGTCTATTCTAAGACTTCCGAGGAGCATGAAGAACACCTCTGAGCGGTACTCCAAGTGTTAAGGGAGAAGCAGTTGTTCGCGAAGCTTTCAAAATGCGAATTTTGGATGAATAAGATCCACTTCCTCGGACATGTAATTTTTGAGCAAGGTGTCTCGGTGGACCCTTTGAAGGTGACAGCTATAATGGCATGGGAGAGACCCAAGTCGGTCTCGGAGATAAGGAGTTTTATGGGCCTGGCAGGTTATTATAGAAGGTTCATTGAAGGTTTTTCTAAGCTGGCGTTACCACTAACTAAATTGACTCGGAAAAACATTCCCTTCGTGTGGAGTCCCGAGTGTGAGAGCAGCTTCCGAGAGCTGAAGAACAAGTTGACGACTGCGCCAGTGCTGGCATTACCCGACTTACAAGAAAGCTTTGTAGTTTATTGTGATGCATCAGGACTCGGATTAGGATGCGTGCTCATGCAGAGAGATCGAGTGATAGCGTATGCCTCTCGGTAATTGAGACCTCACGAGCAGCATTATCTGACCCACGATTTGGAGTTGGCAGCTGTGGTGTTCGCACTAAAAATTTGGAGGCATTATTTGTACGGGTCCAAATTTGAAGTATACAGTGATCACAAGAGCCTTAAATACCTATTTGACCAAAAAGAGCTGAACATGAGGCAGAGGAGATGGATAGAATTCTTAAAGGACTACGATTTCGAGCTGAAATACCATCCGGGTAAGGCAAATGTCGTTGCCGACACGTTGAGTCGGAAATCCCTCCATATGGCAACAATGATGGCAAGAGAAGTGGAGTTGTTGGAGCAGTTCCGAGACATGAACTTACATGTTGACACCCCCTCCTCTCGGAAAATAGCAATCGGTACATTAAGAATCACCAATGAATTCCTGAAGTTCGTGTACGAGCAGCAGCAGCCAGACTCTTACTTGGCTGAGATGAAGAAGACGCAGGCCAAGGGAAAGGATTTGTCCTTGACCGAGGGATCAGATGGGATCTTCCGAGTGAAAGATAGGATATACGTGTCGAGTGAGAAAGGATTAAGGAAAATTGTGCTTGATGAAGCTCATAAGAGCCTCCTCAGTATTCACCCGGGTACCACGAAGATGTACCATCACCTGAAGAAACAGTTCTGGTGGCCCGGACTAAAGAGGAATGTGGCAGAATACGTGGCTCGGTGTATTACTTGTTAGAAATCAAAAGTGGAGCACCAGAAGCCGTACGGTGCAATGCAGCCCCTGGAGATTCCCGTGTGGAAATGGGACTCGATTGCTATGGATTTTGTCATGGGATTGCCCAAAAATCGAGCGGGCCATGATACGATTTGGGTCATTGTTGACCGACTGACGAAGAGTGCACACTTCCTGCCTGTGAACATGAAGTACCCGATGCATAAATTGGCACGGATTTATGTTCATGAGATTATCCGACTGCATGGTATACCAACTTCCATCGTATCGGATAGGGATCCTAGGTTCACGTCCCGGTTTTGGACCAGCCTGCATCAAGAAATGGGCACTAAAATTTGGCTTAGTTCTGCCTACCACCCCCAATCGGATAGACAATCCGAGCGGACGATTCAAAGTTTAGAAGACTTATTAAGAGCGTGTATGTTAGAGCACAGAGGAGATTGGGAGCAGTACCTCCCCTTGATTGAGTTTACGTACAATAACAGCCATTATAACAGCATTGGCATGGCACCCTACGAAGCACTATATGGACGAAGATGCCAAACCCCACTTTGCTGGTCAGAAACGGGTGAGAGTCTGCTATTGGGACCAGACATTGTGAAGCAAACCATAGAGCAGATCCGAGTGATACAGGGAAAAATGAAGGCATCTCAAGACAGGCAGAAGAGTTACCATGACAACCGCACCAAACCATTGGAATTTTCAGTCGGAGACAGAGTGTTTTTGAGGACTTCTCCGAGTAAAGGAGTTGGACGAGCCTTGAAAGGCGGAAAGTTAAGCCCTCAATACATTGGACCTTATGAGGTGTTGGAATGAGTCGGCACCGTGGCATACCGAATAGCATTACCGACCCACTTATCCCGATTGCACAACGTATTTCATGTGTCTCAACTAAGGAAGTATCTACATGACCCCAGTCACACAATGCCTGACGATGAAGTGGAAGTCAAGGAAGACCTGACCACTGTGACTACACCGATCAGAATCATGGACCGATCGGTGAAGCGTTTGAGGAACAAAAACGTACAGCTGGTAGAAGTGGAGTGGCAACAAGGCAAGACTACCTCTCGTACCTGGGAACGCGAAGACACCATGAGGCAGCAGTACCCCGAGTTGTTTACTAAGGTGAGTTACCGACTGAATTTCAAGGACGAAATTCTTTTGAGTGGGGGAGAACTAAAACATCCCAGTTCTGAAGTTAGATACCGAATAAAAATTAAATGATAAGAAATTGAAAGTAAAGTAAAGAATTAGTTGTTAATCATAATCAATATAGCCTGAGAGTTAATGACAAGTTAATTGGACTTAATTAATGGGATGTGGCTGTTTGTGATTGGCGGAAGGTGTGAGTGGACTGCGACTCACGCTTTCCCATCCCACTCCTTCTCCTCGCATGCATATATAGATGCATATTCAGTATCACCGTGGGTGCAAAACTTCTCCCACTACTTCATTCTCTCTTTTTCTTCTTCGTCTCTATCTTCTTTCCTTTCCCCTGTTTCTGTTCGTCACAACGACAATGCGGGAAGAAGGTCAGAGCCCCGACAGGTGAAGGACGATCGTTGAAGCAGAGGAAGAACAACACTCCACCCCCAAACCAAGTGCAGAGTACGACGGAGTGGAGAAAGGCTGAACGAATCAGTAGAAGGGCGTCAGATTCAATGTCGAAGAGCAGAAAAAGCTTCTTGAAGTTCCTTTCGTAGGTAGGGGGCGCTTGCATGTCAAACGCATGGTCCATGAACGGTACCGGATGAATGTACTGCTTGAGTGTATGTGCATGTGTTTGTGATGATTGGATCCTATGCATGATTGAAGATTCTGGATTCCGTGTGTTTTATAGTGGTTAAACAGTAAATGCCTGTAATCTAGATGGTGGTGAAGTAGTATGTTAGTATTGATAATGACGAATGATATGCATGGTTCTATCTTTGTTAACACTGTGAGAATATGAATGTGTGCTCGTTAGTTGATTTGTCAGATGCTATTACTTTGATTGCTGATGGTTGTACATATTGGTGTAAATAATAAAGCGAATAAAGGCTGCATTGAATCTGTTCCTACTTAATGGTTACGAAGGAGGTATCGGTGGTGTGATGACGCTTGCTGGTAAATGCATTTAGCTGTATGTGTAAGAGTGGGGTGACCCGTGGAAGGTCAAGAGCCCCGAGGGAATGACTTCCAGTTACATACCTCGGCTAGATTCCGAAGGAGCTCGTGGTAGCCGTAGGAGCTAGAGAAGAGTCTCGAGACGCCAATGGGAGGCTGGTACCACGCGGGAAGAGCTGAAGGACGAGGGGCCAGGAGAAGGGAAAACTGTAACTGAAAGTCATCACTCGAGTCGGATCCGCAGGCATGCATGTAGATATGAGGTTGATTAGAGTAGTACGTATAACGTGTGTGGAGTATTATGAATGATTTCCGAGTGTGGGGGATACCTGTGTGTGTTGTATGTATGTCATAAATATTATTTTGCCGTGCCTAACCTTAATTAATCTGAAAACGATTGAATGGATGTGAATGTGCATATTGACACTGATACCGAGTCCTTGATTGTCATTTTACATGTAAAAGCTCACCCCTACAGTGGCTATATTTTTAGTGAACATCTCTCGGAATGAAGGATGAAGGAGGAGCCGAGTGCAGGACAATGAATCCGAGCGCTATTGGAACATATATCTACATGTATATATGTATATATGTATATATACTGTGTATAACGTTTTGTTAAGCCTTGGCCGGCTCATGTTTTGGTTTTAGTCCTTACGTTAAAACTTGAACAGCTTCGGGTAACAGAAGTCTTGATGAAGTTCTTGTAATTATATGAATGCTTTTGTTTATATATGTATATGTTGTGTGTTCTTCTATACTGTAAGTGATGTTTGAGCGGTGAAGAGGAATGTATGAGTATGTCTTATGAGCGTAGGAGGTTAGTGTGCTTATGGGTGGCTGTGAAGCCGAGTGGTTCTGAGTGAAAGGTTATATGTAAGCCGAGTGAGGAAGAGCTCGTACTCCCGAGTAGGAAGATTCTAAGTGATCCCCGTCTGAGGAAGGAGTCAATGGGGTGAATTGGATTGGAATATACTCTAAGCGTAGGGTAATTATAATCCGAGTGATCAAATGGTAGTATGCCGAGTGAGTCAGTCGCTATTCCCCGAATGAATATAGGCCTGAGGATTTCCGTGTAAAAGTAAGTATGAAATCCCAAGTGAGGAAGAGTTGGTATTTCCCGAGTGAAAACCTCGAGTGATTCCCTTCTGAGAGAGGAGTTCGAATGGTGGTTTAGAGTGGATTGGATCTTAAGTGTAAGGCATCGGTAACCCGAGTGAAAGATGTAAAGTCCGAGTGAGGATTGGTATCCTGAGTGGTTGGGTTTCGAATAAGTCCGAGTGGGACTTAACTACCTGATTTCCCGAGTGAATATGTGAATGTGCTCCGAATAATGGATAGGAAATGTGACCCGATTGTGTTAAGGTTGGAGTACGTCGAGTGATGTTTGAATAGGATATATTCTGAGTGAGAAGGAGTTCTGGAATCCGAGTGGGATAACCCTCAGTTCCCGAGTAGAGTATAAGTGTGGCCGTATGGATAAAATTGGAAGGCTAAGGTATGGAGTTCCGAACGAACTTAGGAATGAACTTTCGAGTGGACTTAGTCGGTTACCGAGTGTATGGATGCCCCGATGCCGAGTGATGAATTTACCGTGTGAGGCTTTTCGCTTTAGCGAACGAAGGATCCGCTCCAGCAAATGTGTGTTTGGGAAGGCTTTTGTGTTGGCATCGCTTAAGCGGATCGTGCCTCACCTGAGCGACTAGAGCTGTTTCGCCCAGGCGCTGATGTGTTTCGCTGAACCGAATGGGTCGGTTCCAGCATTATTCCTTCCGCTGATTGCTATATGTGTGAATGCTCTTTTATTTCCCTTGCCTTCTTTCTTTTTCTATGCTGATTGACCAGTGGTTGATATTGTGAAAAATTTTTCCCTGTTTCTGGATTTATTATTTATTAAAAATTTGGGTGTTACACCTCCCGTACAGCAGCAAAGGTTTTTCAGAGTGGCTTTTATTGGCCAACTATCTTTCAAGATGCTAAGGAGTATGTCAAAAGGTGTGATAAATGTCAAAGGAGCGGAGGTCTCTCTGCTAAAGCTGGCATGCCTTTGACAAACATTTTAATTGTGGAATTATTTGACGTCTGGGGTATCGACTTTATGGGACCATTTCCAAAGTCGTTCTTCAACGAATATATACTTGTTACTGTAGACTATGTCTCCAAATGGGTGAAGGCAATCCCGACCAGAACCAATGATGCACATGTGGTGCTTAGGTTCATTAAGAAGAATATTTTCTCTAGGTTTGGAGTTCCGAGAGTACTCATTAGTGATGGGGGTTCACATTTTTGTAATAAAATAATGGAAAAAACCCTGCGTCATTATGAGGTTTTACATAAGATATCCACTCCTTACCATCCATAAACTTGTGGACAAGTTGAGCTGTCAAATAGAGAAATCAAGAGAATTTTAGAGAAAGTGGTCGGGAAATCTAGAAAAGATTAGTCGGTAAAATTAGATGATGTATTGTGGGCCTACAGAACAGCCTTCAAGACTCCGATTGGCATGTTCCCGTATCAATTAGTTTACGGTAAGGCTTGCCATCTCCCTGTGGAGTTGGAACACAAGGCATGGTGGGCTACAAAGCTATTAAACATGGATTGTGACCAATCCCAGGAGGAAAGAGTTTTGAAACTCCATGAACTAGAGGAGTTCCAACTCTCAAAGTGCCTCTATTTATAAGGAGAAAACAAAAAGGTAGCACGATAAGTGGATCAATAAAAAGGAGTTTCAAAAGGGTGATCAGGTTTTGTTATTCAATTCCCGACTGAGACTCTTCCCTGGAAAACTTAGATTGAAGTGGTCGGGGCCTTTTACTGTAAATGAGGTTTTTCCTCATGGTGCAGTTGAGCTGAAAGACCCGACTACCGATCGGATTTTTAAGGTAAATGGCCAGCGACTCAAACTCTACTCTGGAGCAGAGTTTGATAGGCAGAAAACCTCCTTGTTACTGCAGGCATCCTCTTAGATGCAACAAGGTCAAGCTAGTGACCTTAAAGAAGCGCTCTAGGGAGGCAGCCCTACGTTCCGAGTGGTTTATTTTGTGCTTTATGTCGGAATGAATAAAAAGAAAAACTGAAAATTTTAGTGAATAAAGTTTGAATAAAATTTGTGAAGTTTTGAAGAAGGGAATCCGAGCTTGATTCTTCCATTTCGCTCAGGCGAAGTCCTTGTAGCTTAGGCGAGAAGCTGCTGTTGATTGCTTCGCACTTAAGCAAAAGTTTACTGAGCTTGAGCGAGAATAGTATACTTGGATAACTGTTACTCATTCTTAACCCTTTTTCCCAACTGAACTTCACTCGTCATTCTTGAATAAAAAGAGAGACTTTAATAAAGGATTTCTGATGGTTGGTTTAATAAGCGGGTCAGATGATGAAGGGTGATTTATTTCAGTCAGCCTTTTATCACTCGAATTCCTCACTCATCACAGTCAGTTTTGTATCCATTAGTCTCCTATTCACTCAGTATATTTTCTTGTCAGTTTTGTATTCACTCGGTTTTCCATTTTCTCATTCATCCACTCGGCTTTCTTACTCAGTCTCTTATTCCTTCACCCGATCTTTTTCACTCATTATTTCATGAATGCTTCGTCTTCTGTTTTTCTTTTTCATCCACTCAGTATTTTCATCCACTCAGTTTCCATTGTAGTTCTTTTATCCACTCAGGTTATCTCCTTCTTCTTCTGTCTTTCACTTATGTTTATTCACCCAGTCAGTCAGCCATGCTTTCGATTTCTTTCACTCGTTTTTCCATTTTCCGACCACTCATTGTTCATTCATTCATTTTTCATTTTTACCCGGTATAATCCACTCGGTATTCATCAAGTTAATCTCAGCTTTGCTCTCATTTTTCCGTTCGTCTTTTATTCATCGGCTTTTCTATTTACTCATTCCTTCTCTGCACTCGTTGTTTTGTTTACTCTTTCGCTCGTCCTTTTCCATTCGTCCTTTATCACTTGGTATCTTTCTCCATATACACTCGGTCATTTTCTTTTCACTCTTTTCACTCATTCACTCAGTCTCTTCCTTTGCAGTTTTCCATTCATTGTCTCCCATTCGATCACTCAGTTTTCATTCATTCGTTCACTTTAATTCACTCGTCCTTTATTCACTCTGTCGATCTCCCACTTATTCATTCTCCCACTCATTTTTCTGTCCACTCACATTAATGCAGTTGTTCACTCGTCTCTCCTGCACTCTACTTCATTCATCCATTCTTTCATTCGTTCTTGTATCCATCCGTCTTTCATCCACTCAAGATCGTTTCCATTCAGTTTTCATTCACTCGGGATCCTGTATTCATTCACGTGTCGTTCATTCATTCATTCTTCCATTCACTCTTTCATTTACTTATTGCTTTCATTCGCTTATTCTTTTTCATCGTTTGTTCATTCATTCGTTTTCCATTTTTGTGAGTCCACTCGGCATCTCTTCCCACTCTCACTCGATCTTCCACCTATTCAGTATGTGAGCCAAGTAAGAGTGTCTAAAAAGAAATAATAATAAATATATAAAATAAAATAAATATTATAATAATAATAAAGTAATAAATAAAGCTGGAACATACTTACGCGTTTCTTAGTTAAGTGACTTCAACAGTATAAAAAAACCTTTCAGCTTCCAAACCCTAAGTACCTACGCTGGAACTTGGGTTGAAGACGAAAAGGCACTTTTTGATTTCTAAGAAAGGTACTATCTTTCTACTTATTTCACTCATTTCATTCACTTCTAAGTACATGCTTAGTATTTTCTTGCTTCTTTGTTAATATTCTTCCACTGTTCATAGCCATGCATCTCACATTTTTGGTTTGCTGTGTTTGTTTTGGATTTTGGTACTTATTTTCATTTAGGTTGTTTATCAGCATTCCTTTATCATTAACTATGAAAAGAAGATCACAGAGACTCCTGCAAAAACCTAGACCAAATTTTGCAGAAGGAAGTGTGAGAAAAAAGCAAATAGATAACGAAAAGGAAGTGGCAACCATAAGTATTTCTGATTCTTCTGAACATGCACCCAGTCAAAGTCAAGCTGAGAGGAATGCATCCCCTGCAGTTGAGAGAAATGAATCGCTAGAAGTTGAAAGTGTTAAGGCTGCTGAAGACTATGCTATAAAGTTTAAAACCAGAGAGTCCGAGCGTCCCAGGCAATCTGCAGGAGCCGGTTCTTCTTCTTCTGACATTTGTATGGTGTTGCAGGAATTACAGGTCATGAAGAAGATGCAACTTGGAATTTATGATCGGGTCTTGAACCACGATCTCATGCTCAGAAAAATTGCCACGAAATTAAGGGTAGAGCACACAGCAGAAATGGGAGCCCCACCTGACAGAGATACGTGGTTAGCTTCCATTGGATTCACTATTCCCTCAGAGGACGTATCCCGAGCAGCTGATTCCCCACCATCTTCCCAACAGGACAAAGAGAATGAAGATCAGGATGCTTGAGTTGTTGCTACATGTTTTTATGATTGTTTTATGTAATAGCTTGACATTATTTTAAGTGTTTCCTGAACAATGAATTCGCTTTTATTTTAGTTGTAATGAAATTTTCTTTCTTTGTTAAATTGCTGGTTTTATTCTGTTTTTTGGTTGTATCGGTAAAATTCATGCATCTTAATCTGACCATGTGTTTCCCATCCACAGCCACTCAGGTAAGAAGGGAAGTATTTTTCCGACTCACTCCTTAATTAATATTCTGACTCATTAATTGCTAAAATATGTTTATTGTTTAATTTCAAATCCATCTTAATAATTTAAAAGTTTGTTGATTCTTAAGCTGTAGTCGGATAAATTAACTGATCGGCTTTGTTTAACTCATAATCTCTGCCCATAACTAATTTTCATCATTAATTAATTGTTTACTCGGCATGCTAGTTAGCAATCTGAATGTATGGCCTTACATTAAGTTTGGGGACATGACTGGCTGATTAACTATTATATTCGTAGCTTTTGAGCCTGTTTTATTCTTTTCCGAGTGAACTTGCATGCTAGTTAGTGAGACAGAATTTGCTTCAGTACTTGCTAATTGATTGTATGCCAGCCAATCGGAAATGATGAAGGCCTTCTTTGTTAATTCAACCAGGGCCAAAAAGTAGCCTTCCTAATATATATAATTACCCTTTGACCCAAAAATTATGTTTGAGCCTGAGACCTTTTTATTCTATTTATTCACCTAACGTTACAAGCCTATTTATCTCAAAAAAACCGATTGATTTACCCCTGGATGTCCCACTGATGAATTACTCAGTCTTACTTATTGCTAGGGACTAGCAAGTTCTAAGTTTGGGGATGAAGAGTGTGCCTAGCATCAATTAAGGACACACTCCAACCTTGGTTATAGATGAATAAATAGAGAAATGAGGGGAGGAATAGAAAAATAGAAAAGCTGAGAAGAAAGAAAAAAAATGTGATCGGAAAAAGATGGAAAAGGAGGAAGAAAAAGAAAAGTCCGAAGGACTGGAAGAAAAAGAAGGTGCAAAGCACCGAAAGTGTTAAGTTAGCATTCACTCGGAAAATAATGGAGCTTGCTAAGTAGAGGCAGTTAAGTTAAAAATTGAGTCAAGGCATCAGTGGACACATCTTGTAACCCGACATGCACTCAGAAAACAATAATTGAGCCTGTAGCCCAGCCCCATTATAAGCTTAAAAAGCCCTTACTGATCCGATTGTGTTGGCATATGGCATGATGTGTAGAACTGTTGCAAGCCTATGTTTATCTAACAAGTATGTAGGTGATGAGTGCATTCTATTTATCCTATACACCGAGAGAAGAGTGAAACACCGACCCAGTAAGGAAAGCATCAGCAGCTTGTCTCCCAAAGGAGGTGTAAGTTATTATACTTTTAGAAATTGTGAAAAGAAAGCATGGTCGGTATTCAATAATTATAGCATGAACTAAGTTAAGGAAAGGTTGATTGTGTTAAATAACAGCTTGTTAGTTAATTAATTTGAATATTTGCTTGAGGACAAGCAAGTTTCAAGTTTGGGGATGTGATAAGTCTTGAAAAGACTTAATTATTCTGCCTTTTACTTTAGTTAATTCATTGTTTAGTGATTAGTTTAGCCTTATTATTTAATTAATTGCTAATAATTTATAATTTATTTAATTATTTCAAAAGTGCTTAATTTATGTAAAGAAACTGATTAAAAACATTAATTAGTTAAGAAATTCAGTTTTCATTAACCAAGCATGCAAATACTGGACAATCAGTAAACAAATGCTGGGCAAATTAATTGTTTATTGGTGCAGGAAAAGAATTGCTCAAGCTGAAAGGAAAAACCCGAGCGAGATTTGGAAAATCCGAGTAATATTTCACAAATCCGACTGAAAAGAGTCCAAGAGCCCAACTAACCGAGATTTCAAAGAGGCCGACTGAAAAGACTTCTCAAAAGGTTGACTGGAAGGAATTAATAAAAATCCGACTTGAGAGACTCCCAAGATACCAACTCCAAAATATAACAGGGAACCGATTGAAACAAAAAGAAGAACCCGAGCATCAATTTCAGAGTGCTGATTGAAAAGTCAATTCGCTCAAGCGAAAGTTAAATTCGCTCAAGCGAGGGTCAAAAATTATCTCAAGTGAGCAAGTTCGCTCAAGCGTGATCCCAAAATATCACTCTCGCCCAAGCTTCTTCATAACACTTAAGCGAAAAAGCAACTCTGCAGTACATATCTCAAGTTCGCCTAAGCGAGAACACAGTTTGCTCAAGCGAAAAGGCTGATATTTAAAACAGTGATTGTTCCCTCCAGAATCCGCTCGGCACTGATGTTATTTCCTGTTGCCGTCTCTCCTACTTCTGCACCTTAGTAATGAAGTAGTAAGCTGTTAATTAGTTGGTGTTGTGCTGTGATTAGCTAAGGGTGAGCTGTAACTTGTAAAGATCTGAGCTGTAATTAGTTAAGTTATTCTGTAAATTATGTAGTTAGTTAGTTTTAGTCGTTAACTTAAGTTTTCTAAGTTATTTAAGTTAGTTAGTTAGGTAGACGCATATATATATGTTTGTACATATTCTGTAAAAAAGACAGAGACAGATTCACATAGAATACATAGAACACAATTCATTCAAAACTTTGACATCTCACTACTTTATTTTCTCTCTCTAAATCCTCTCCTCCATGACGTTCCACAATCCTTCGATGGAACCGAAGTCAATGGAGTTCTAAATCCCTAAGGTTGGGATTGCGAAGGTTAGCAATGAAATCTTGAAGCTGTGAGCAAGGAAATCAACTTCTAGATCCTGAGGCAAACAAGCTGAGGAGTGGAGCAGTCTCGCTGGATTGACAAATCCAGAACTGATGAAGAACTTCGCCAGTGAGGAATCATGGTTGAAGCTTAGGTAACTTCCAGCTTTCTAACTAGTTCAGGCCTAATCAATTTAGGTGAATAGTTAGAGTTCAACCTCCAATTTCGCATTAGATTCTTAGGTTAATTGAGCACTTAAGAAATTAAGGTTCGATGCTTGAGGATTAGTGTTTTTCACCTAAGGAATTAGGGAATAACCACAAGCGGATTGTCCTCTGGATTATGAAGTTTGATTATACTTTAATTGTATGTTTCTTGAGGAAATTGTGAACTAAAGCAATCCTGACCTGCTTTCTATTAATCATCTTTCACATTTCATCTTAACTCTATTTCTGGAAATACAAAAACAATTATAAAACATTAAAACAATCAAAAACCGAATGAATTTTCTACGTCTTATGTTGGTTCAGCTTGTACTAGTCCAAGATTGAGGTACTTACCACAATCCCTGTGGGACGATCAAATATACTACAATTTTAACGACTGGTGCGCTTGCCAAGATATAAATCTGAGAGTCACAATTTTTAAACAAAGATTTTCACACCAATTTGATGACTCGGGATTTTAGCAACAGCCATTAATGAGGTTAGATGGTTAATAATGATAGTTGGAAACCATTAATATGGAAACCCCTAGGTGGGTGAGGTTCTTAAATGCATAATAAGTGAATTGGAACACCAAGCCCTTGGTGGTTACGGTGGATTAAATGAAATGAAAGTGGTTGAAAATCTAGAATGGCTTAAACACCAAATGATCAAATATGAGCACTTGAATCTTAGTGTTTTGAATAGAAAATAATTGTATGGTACATTGTGTAATGTAGGAAACAACACTATCGACAAGGTGGGACCTTCGGACCATGTTGATTTCTACTTCTCTTGAGGTAGGAGGGGATAACAATTCTAAATGCATGATTTCATCCATTATTTATGTGTATGTGTGATTGCATTATCATAATGTGGCTTGGATGAATATTCTTGATGTTTATATGAATTTGAATGCATTTAGAATGATTGGTGTTATGTGGCATATGTTGTTGGGATGATAATTGTCATGTTGAATTTGACTCTTGCTAATAAGACTTGTTGTGAGTGGCATTGAGGCCATAATTATGTTAATTACAATGATGTTGAGCATCCCATGATATGTGAATTGATAAATGATGATTTCCACTAACTATTGATATGTGTGAAATCCAATAACAATTGTTGATGGTTAAGAATGATGAGTATATTGAGTTCCACTAAGTGATAGTGGTGAGTTATTGATTATGGAGTGGCATTATAGGATGCATAGTGTGGGAAATGCATTGATTGGCATTTGCATCCATGACATATCATTCTTTATCTATGTGAAATGTAGGGGGTTCCAATAGGCGGGCCCAGTAGGAGGACAACCCAGTGCACGGGTAAAATTATATGTTTGTTCCCTAGTGATTCTAGGAATCACGAAGCTGCCCATAGTTTTGTGGCGAGGCACCCTATGTGGCAGGCCCAGTAGGTGGGTGGCTCTATGATGATCAAGTGACCTTGGTGTCCTTATGGGGCACAACTTTCTCAATGGGTGTTTGGGAGAGGCCTGTAGCACTTTAGCAAGTGAGGTCATGTTATGAATCTGTGAGTCACGGGGTGACTAGTGCCACATTTGGGCGATGGCAGTTTGGTACCAGTAAAAGAGTAATGCTATGTACACATGATTTGAGATATAAGTGTACATAATCTCTACTACAGTAGGGCATAATAGCACACCTATGCTTGACCCATATTTTATATGATGTTGTTTCCCACAGTCGGATTCACGATATGATAATGATTCTGTTGTGCATATGAATTAGCTATAAGAGAATTTGCATATAGGCAGAGATATACCGAGTTGGTAGCCTGTGGTGGCGATGGATGATTGATAAGTAAAGAGAAGTGATCCAGTCTCAATATCGGTACCGAAGCAGAGATGTAATTTTGCTCGCCTTCATCATGATACCAGTGTGGCAGGTGTACCATTGGGCTATGAACCCCATAGAGGGGGCCCTACACCGACATGACCAGTAGTTATCTCACATACCAGGAAGCTCCACGTCACCCGACAGGAAGTACAAGGTACAGCCGCAAGGGGAGTTCATGGAAGACGCGGCTCTCCCTGCGTCACACGTCAGAATCGTACACTGAGCAGTGTACTATTTATCCCCCTAGCCCCACTTGCTTATAATGATTTATTCTCTAAGCTCACCTATAAATAGTCGATTCTCACACTCATGAAAGGTTACGTTGTTCTTACTCTGAATATACTGTTTCATTGCTTAAGTTCTCTTCGCCTGAATTCTTATTCTAGTGACTGACTTGAGCGTCAGAGAGTCTTCACAGGTGACACCACCTTTCGCCCCCTTCAGCGTGAAAGCTTGGTGAGCAGGATTTCCAGTCAAACATGACTGGATTCTCCCATTGAGAGTTTGGATCATAATACCGGATACCCACTGTATCGGTGTACAAACACTAAAATCCTTGACTTTTGAGGCTGGTCCCCACTCCGGATCCTTAACCCCAGACCAGACCAGTTCATTGGCATGCCCAGTGGGACTCGTTAAAGTTATTCCCACTTTCTACAAAAATTCAGCAGTCATCTATTGAGGGTAATGGATGCAAGTTTGTTGAGGGTCACGTGGAGGATGTGACTAACCAACACGTTAATAGGAGACTTCTCTTTGAGTCTCCTGGAGGCAGCTCGAGGAGGGTGATACCTGTAGTGGTGTCAGATCTTTGTGATTAGGTCATAAGGCAGCTCAGGGAGGAGCTCGTAGAGTTGAGGAGGGAAAGGAGATAAACAGAGGAGAATATAGTGTCCCAGGCTGAGGAGACTCACCATACCACTGGAAGAGAGAAATTTACGACTCTCTAGTATTCAAAGATCGCTACGTATGAGGAGAAGGTGCAAACCCAAGACTCAGGTGACGGAGTCAGTGGTAGCGACTCCAGGAGCATATCGGCTCAACGTCCCTTTTTCTAGGAAACTCATGAGTGTACCTATTCCCAGGCATTTACAGACGACTCAACCACTATCCATTGGGAAGTATAATGGAGAGACTGACCTCACTAAGCATCTTGATGCTTACATGTACGAGGCTATGTACTTGGGAGCTAATGAAGATATGATGTGAAGGATGTTCCCACGTATCTTAGTGGAGGAGGCCCTTAGCTGGTTCAAGGGTCTACCTTTAGGATTAATAGACTCCTGTGAGGAGATGGCAACAGCTTTTCAGAATCACTTTGTCATTTCCAGGGATGTCCCTAGCACGTCTTACACCTTGGCCCAGATCAGGCAAGGGAAGAATAAAACTCTTAAGGAGTTTCTGAAGAGGTTTTACAAGGAGGCAGCTATGGTGCCTAACCTCATAGAGGCCATTCAACTACATATCGTTATTGAGGCCCTACAGCCCAGATCAACCTTTACCCTATCTTTGGCAAAGAGTCCTCTAATGATGTTTAAGAAGTTCTGGAGGAAGGCTTCGAAGTTTGTGGGCATAGAGATGCATCTGGAAGCCACACCAGCTCGGGTTAAACCACCGGTTCCCTTACTCCAACCATGGAGGGATAAGAAGAGGGTGAGACCGGATAGGCACTTCCAGAGGGATGATTTCAGGGGCCTTCGACCCCAACAACAGGAAAAGCAAGTGGTTTCTTTCAGCAACTACGCTCCACTGAACACTAAGCACTCCCAGATCTTAAGGAAGGTCGGATGGCCTACACTTAGCATGTATAGGATAAGGAGGTCAGCTCCACTGAAGAGGCCCGTGAATCCGTGTAAGTATTGCGATTTCCATGCGCAAGTTGGCCACTCCACTAATGAATGTAAGGCTTTGAAGAATAAGGTGGAGACCCTCATTTGAGAGGGAAAATTGAAGCAATACCTCTTTAAGGAGAAGTCCTTTGATGAGCCCGAGCGGATAGAGAAGCGAGGGCGTGACCATGACGATGAAGGCGATAATAGTCACGCTCCAGTCAAGAGATACACTACCGTAGAAAAGCAAAAGGGAGTTGTTATCAATGAGAGCACCCAGAAGGACGGTATACTCCAGCCATAGAGGCAGGGTTGGCATGACGTGATTGATATGATTGCTGGAGGTTTTACTGGAGGCGGAGCTTTGATCACAGCCCAAAAGAATCCTCACCGAATGATTCTGTCTGTCCAAGGGAAACCCAAGGACAACCGCCCTTTCAGAGACGGTATGGTGGCATCAGTGGTGTCATTCTCAGATGAATATTTTGGCCCAACCATCCCTGGAGGTGATGACGCTGTGATCGTAAATAAGGATGTTAAGAGGATCCTTATCGATCAGGGGAGTTCCTCTGATGTTATTTTTTATAATTGTTTTAAAAGAATGGGTTTCAATGACTCAGACTTACAACCTTATACGTAGGAGCTCACAGCTTTTAACGGAACGAAGCAACCTACTAAGGGATACCTTGACACCCTTGTGTCTTTCGAGGGTGTGCCAAGAGCAAGGATGGTGAAGTCTAGGGTGCTGGTGATTGATGTGGAGTCACCTTACAATGGCAACATAGGCCACCCTACGTTAAACGTTATGGAAGCAATTGTGTCCATGCCACACCTTCTTATCAAATTTATTGATAAGGACAATTAGGTGTCTTCCCTCCGAGGTGATCAAGAAATGGCCAGGTACTGTTACAACCTGAGCCTAAATATGGTGAAATTAGAAACGTTCAACAAGAAAAGGAAACTGAATAACGGAGCTATGTTTGAATATGATTACAGGTTCAAGGATTTTGATAATGACAAAGGACTCTTGAAGAAACTCTTGTAAAAACAAAGACTTAGAATCAGAAGTAGAAAAACAACGTGGATAATCGATTAGGGAGTCTAAGCTAATCGATTAGATAGCTTCTGTTTTGAGTTAAATATATCAGGTACATAAGCTAATCGATTACAAGACCTTAGGCAATCGATTACAGAGCTACTGGAACGATACTAATCGATTACCCAAATGTCATAATCGATTACCAAGTCAAGAATTGAATTAAATGTTAGGAAATCCCTAAGCATGAGCAACGGAAAAATAAAAGGGATTCCATAAGATTTGCAAGGTTCCGTGTTTCAAAGCACAAAAACAATTTCGAAATTCATTTTGGATTACCTCTTGAAGAACTCCGAAGTAGTCGTAGCCTCGTCCTTTAGGAGTCCACACGAGCACTCCCACCAGAATCGCAAGACTTGCCAACTGCTAGTTTGACGGCGTGTAGCTCTTGCAACTTTTGCGAATTTGTGTCTCACTTGAGTGAACGGCCTATGAGCATCTTATGCTCTATTTATAGGCTTAGGTTTGACCTAATTTGTTCTCTCTAAAAGTGGGCTCCTTACTCATTCCAAATGAGTTAGGCCCAATAGCTTTATTTTAGTTCAACTAAAATAAAACAACATTTTTTGATGGGCTTACTCTATGTGTGTGACCCTATAGGTAAAATACCCGGTCATATTAATAATAAATTATTTTATTATTAATATAAAATAAGAGTGGCATCTAGCAATGCATCATTATGTCTGAATATTATCAACATAACCTATAAGTGATAATTATTTAATATGTTTATTCCTTTTGTCACGCTATCCTAATTGGGCCCAAGGCATGGTCGCGTCATCCTTGTACGGCCCAATTTATTTTACTTGATACCGGAGTAGACTGGATCCGAATAAATATCTAATATTTATTCTTTCTAGCATGGCCATGCGTTTTCTTAGTCTTACTCCATCAAGTGGCCTATGGATATCACTCCTGTCACATAGGAGAGACAAATCCCATCTACATCACTCACATCCCTCTGCATAATTTGTTCATTGCCTAATCACAATCTTTATAGTCCTCTTGTTACAGAAGACGTTTAATTGTATTAAAACAATAAACTCCTCATGTAGGAATCGTAGTGACTTCAGGTCGAAGGACTACATATACCATTATCACATTGAGAATCGTTTATGACAATCATGTAACGATCCATGCAACGTTCTCATGGTGGGTCTGTCCAGTACATCATTACTCTTAATGTGTACCCGTGTGAAGACTCGATATCATCTATATCTATGATCTGTGAGATCTGGTCATCAGTACACTCACACACTAGTCTCAGTGTATTTACATGTCCCCATGTAAATACTTGACTAGGGACATTTTAGGAATAATTTTTATATGACCTATTACTCCAAGGATAAATATGTTTTAAAACAATTTTAAACTGAAATATTTATTCTATTGATAAGTAGAAAAATGATACAAATGAAAAAGTATAAAAGCTCATAGTGCATACACCAACATTAAATGCATCAGGTGCTATAGCTAATCGATTATTAGGCAAGATATAATTGATTACCAGGGTTCTGACTTGAAGCTAATCGATTAGGTGTTGAATGCTAATTGATTACAGCAAGAACTAGACTGAAAAATTCAAAATGTAATCGATTATAGCTCGAGGCGTAATCATTAACGATAGTGGGAAAATATATTTTAGTAGGAAACCAGCTCATTTTTTCACCATTTCTCAGATGCCCACTACATGCAACGGCTAGAAGGTCTCTCAAGCTGCTCCAAGGCTCTATAAATGCAAGGGAAACACAAGCACAACTAGTAGAAGTAAGATAGCAACAAGGAACAAAAGGAAATCATTTCTACAATCATTCTTGGTGCTTAGTAAGTTTTTACTCTTGTATATTTTGAGATTTCATTTGTATATCCTCTCCTTTTAAGAGTTAGAATTTGTGTGAGCTATCACTTGCTTATCCACTCTTTTTGAGAGAGTTGTTTTGCTTGTAAACACAAACATCAAACACCAAAGTTCACTCTAGGATTGAGTGGTTATTCACTCTAGGTTGAGTGGTTACAAAGGTTGGGGTTCAACCTTTGGGATATTGTGAGATTGAGAGATTGGGTGGGTTGCCCTTGTAGTTGTGAGGATTGGGTTCTTGAGTGTGGGACACTAGGAAGCCGCAATTGCTCAAAGTTGTATCTCTAATCTACAATAGTGGAAATCCTCTAAGTGGGTTGCTTAGAGGTGAGACGTACACTAGGTTAGTGGAACTCGTTAAATCGGTTTGCAATTTCTTCTCCCTTACTCTTTTACTTTCATATATTGCTCTTGATCGATTTGTGTTGGTTGATTGTGGTTTGCATATTTTAGCTTGCTTAATTTGGTTAATATTGTACATTGCACACCAAGTGTTTGATAAATTGCCTTATCCATATTTGCCTCTTGTTTTGAATTATCTTGTGTACTTTACTTGATCTTACTTTCATAATCTATAAACTTGTGTTAAAAGAATCAAGTTCAAAGGAATTTCAAGCAAAGTTTTAAAAACTCAATTCACCCCCCCCCCCTCTTGAGTATTGAGGCCACTTGAATAACAAGTGGTATCAGAGCTTGACTCTTGGTAGATCAAGCTTAACAGCTTGAAGAGATAAGATGGCCTCAAGTTCTCTAAACCTTTTTCCCGAGGGTGGTGCCACAAATAGACCTCCCGCTTTCAATGGGGAAGGTTATGCTTTTTGGAAGGAAAGAATGAAAATCTTTATTCAATCCATTGATCTATGAGTTTGGAATGCCATTGAAAATGGTCCTTTTACACCCATGCATACTATCAATGATAAAAACGTTGAAAAACCCATGGATGAATGGACTAGTGATGAAGAGAAGAAAGTACAATATAACTATAAGGCTAAAAACCTCATTACTCATGCATTAGGACCAGATGAATTCTTTAGAGTAATGACTTGTCAAACAGCTAAGGAAATGTGGGATACTTTGCAAGTAACCCATGAAGGTACTAGTGATGTAAAAGACTCCAAAATTAGTACCTTAACTAGTCAATTTGAGAGTTTTAGGATAAACTCTGGAGAAACCATTGTAGAAATGCAAAAGAGATTCACACTCATAATAAATCACCTTATTACTCTTGGAAAAGTATATACTAACAAAGAGCTTGTGCATAAAGTTTTAAAAAGTCTTAGCAGAGAATGGTAACCGCTCGTCACCGCCATCAAACAATCCCCGATCATTAATGAGATGTCCCTTGCCATACTCTTTGGAAAGCTACAAGAGCAAGAGCAAGAATTAAAGGATTCAAAACAAGCGGAGGAAGAAGAGAAAACCTCCAAGAAGAAAGGCCTAGCTCTCAAGGCTACCTCCACACATGAAGAAGAATCTTGTAGTGACCTTGATGATGAGGAGGAGTTTGGATTGTTTGTGAAGTGATTCGGAAAGTTCATGAAAAACAAATGATTCCAAAAGAACTTCAAACCTCAAAGTAAGAGACCTATTCCCAATGAATCATCTTCTTCACCTAATTGTTTCAAATATGGCAAGGAAGGGCACTTCAAGGCGGATTGCCCAAATCTTAAGAAGAAAGGCAAGGAGAAAAGAGGAAGAAGAAGAGCTTACATCACGTGGGATGCAAATGATATAAGTAGCTCTGATGAATCCAAAAACGAAGAAGCGAATCTTTGTTTAATGGCCAATCACCAAGAAGAAGATAATGAGGTAAGTCTTCTTGATTTAGATAAGAATGAATTACCAGATGCTTTTGAAGAGTTGTATGATAAATTTATCAAGCTTTCTAGTAAATACAAATTGTCAAGAAAAACCATTGACACTCTTGAAAAGATCTTATAGAAGTGTGTAAAGAGAATAAATGTTTGAAAGATGAATTAGAAAATGTTCAAGCATGCTCTAGGACCAAACCATGTGAATTTGTAAAGAAGTGTGATATTCTTGAAACCAAGGTTGTAGACTTAAATAGGACACTAGAAAAATTCACTAATGGTAGAGATAACTTAAATATATTACTTGGAAACCAAAGATGCATGTTTGATAAAACCGGTCTAGGATACAACTCTACCAAGAAAGAAAAACACTATAAAAATTTTTTTGTGCCACCTATGAAATTATCTTCACCTTTTATAAAATGCAATCATTATGGTTTCAAAGGTCATAGCTCAACAAATTGTAATGTTAGAAAATTAGGGCCAAAGGTCATAAGAAAAGTGTGGGTTCCCAAAGGAACATTACCACAAGCTAACATTAAAGGACCCAACATACAATGGGTACCTAGTTCTCTAAATTAATCTTGTTTTGTAGGTATGCTTCAAGGCAAGCAACACCCATTGGTATTTGGATAATGGGTGTTCAAAGCATATGACGGGAGACATAAGCAAGTTCACTTCCTTCACTCCCAAAAGGAAAGGAAGCGTCACCTACGGAGACAACACCAAAGGAAATCAAGTTTTGTTTGAATCAAATTGTTGCATAATTGAGCATAAGATTAACAAGGAAATCAAGTTTGTAGGTCAAAGAATTGACAATATTTACATGATTGATATGGATAGTTTATCCTCAAATGATGTACAATACTTCATGACTAGAGAGGATGAAACTTGGTTGTGGCATAGAAGAATAGCTCATATACATGTAGACCATTTGAATAAACTTGTTTCTAAAGAATTAGTAATTGGTTTACCAAAGCTTAAATTCAAAAACAAATTTTGTGATGCATGTCAAAAGGGAAAACAAGTGAAGGCATCCTTTCAATCTAAAAACATTGTTTCCACTCAAAAGCCTTTACAACTTTTACACATGGATCTATTTGGACCTTCCAAAATCAAAAGCTTTGGTGGTAATTACTATGGTCTAGTAATTGTAGATGACTATTCTAGATATACATGGACCTTGTTTCTTTCTCATAAGAGTGAAGCATATCATGCATTTAAGAAACTTGCTAAGATTATCCAAAATGAGCAAAATTCTAAAATTACATCCATTAGAACCAATCATGAGGGAGAATTTGAAAATCAATCTTTTGAAAGGTTTTGCGAAAAACATGGTATCATTCATAATTTTTCAGCTCCTAGAACTCCACAACAAAATGGAGTAGTTGAAAGGAAAAATAGATCCTTAGTAGAGCTTGTAAGAACCATGCTAAATGAAAATAACCTTGCAAAACATTTTTGGGCTGATGCGGTAAATACCGCTTGTCACGTTATGAATAGATGTTTAATAAGGCCTATTCTAAAGAAAACCCCCTATGAACTTTACAAGGGAAGAAAACCCAACATTTCATATTTTCATATTTTTGGATGTAAATGCTTTGTGCTCAATAATGGAAAGGATAATCTAGGAAAATTTGATGCTAAAGCTGATGAGGCAATCTTCCTAGGATATTCACAATCTAGTAAATCTTATCGAATCTTTAACAAACAAACAAACACCATTGAGGAGTCCATTCATGTCAAATTTGATGAGAATCGCCATAACTCCCCGAGAAAGGAAGATGTTAATGATATTGTAGGTACTCTTCAAGATTTGACCTTGAATAACAAGGAAGAAGAGAACAAAGATAAAGATGCAACACAACATAAGGAACCACAACAATGGATCACCTTGAAGGACCATCCCTTAGATAAAGTCATAGGTGAAATGACTAAAGGTGTAAGTACTCGAAACGCCATAAGGAATGCATGTAATCATTTAGCCTTTGTATCACAAATAGAACCCAAATGCATTGATGAAGCTATTATTGATGAACATTGGATGTTGGCCATGCAAGAAGAATTGAATCAATTTAAAAGAAATGAAGTTTGGGAATTAGTGCCAAGACCCAATGATCACCAAATAATAGGAACAAAATGGGTGTTTAGGAATAAATTAGATGAAAATGGCATAATTACTAGGAATAAAGCTAGGCTAGTAGCTAAAGGTTATAATCAAGAAGAAGGCATTGATTATGAAGAAACATATGCACCCGTAGCTAGGCTAGAAGCTATTAGATTATTATTAGCCTTTGCATGTTGTAAGGACTTTAAATTGTACCAAATGGATGTCAAGAGTGCTTTCTTGAATGGTTATATTCAAGAGGAAGTGTATGTTGATCAACCTCCAGGTTTTAAAAACTACCAATTTCCAAAACATGTTTTCAAACTAAAGAAAGCCTTGTATGGCTTAAAACAAGCTCCAAGAGCTTGGTATGAAAGATTGAGAAAATTTCTTTTGGAAAAAAACTTTGAAAGAGGAAAGGTTGACACAACATTATTCATAAAGCACAAAAAGAATGACATACTATTGGTGCAAGTATATGTTAATGATATAATATTTGGTGCTACTAATGAGTCAATGTGCAAAGAGTTTGCTAAGTTAATGCAGGAAGAATTTGAGATGTCCATGATGGGGGAACTTACTTTCTTCCTTGGACTACAAATCAAGCAAACTAATGAAGGCACATTCATTAGTCAATCAAAGTACTGCAATGAATTGCTTAGGAAATTCAACATGGACAAGGCAAATGACATTGCCACACCTATGGGTACTTCATGTTATTTGGACAAGGATGAGAAGGGTAAGGATGTTGAACTCACAAAATATAGAGGTATGATTGGATCCTTACTTTACTTAACCGTTAGTAGACCGGATATCATGTTTGCTGTTTGTATGTGTGCAAGATATCAAGCATGTCCAAAAGAATCACACCTTACTGCAGTAAAAAGAATAATGAAATATCTTGTTGGAACTCCAAATATCGGTTTATGGTATCCCAAAGGGGTTGAATGCACATTAGTTGGATATTCGGATTTGGATTTTGTAGGATGTAAACTAGATAGGAAAAGCACTAGTGGAACATGTCACTTACGTGGTAGTTCTCTTGTTTCTTGGCATAGCAAGAAACAAGTAAGTGTTGAACTATCCACAGCTAAGGCAGAATATGTTGCAGCTGGCAGTTGTTATGCTCAAATCCTTTGGATGAGACAACAACTTCTAGATTTTGGTGTTATGTTAGACCATGTGCCTCTCAAATGTGATAACACAAGTCCTATAAATATTTCAAAGAATCCTGTAATGCATTCAAGAACCAAACATATTGAGATTCGACATCATTTCATTAGAGATCATATATTAAAGGGTGATTGTGTGCTTTAACATGTTGAAACTTTCAAGCAATTAGCGGATATATTCACCAAACCTCTAGCAAAAGATCAATTCATACATATTAGGAGAGAATTAAGAATCCTTGATATAACCAATTGTGTTTGAATAAATATATGATTTTGATAATTCCTTGATTCTAATTATGTTTCGTTAAGTTCGATATGCTCTAAGGAATAACTTAATAGATTTCCAGCCTTCTGAAACAAAATCTGCAAAATCTGGGCGTTTTTAAGCAAAATAATCGATTACAAAGATTGAAATAATCGATTAGTAAGCTTCTGGTTCTTACCTAATCGATTACTCTTTGACATCTAATCGATTACCAAGCTTCTATTTTCTGCCTAATCGATTACCCCTTGGTCCATAATCGATTACAAAGCCTCTGGTTTAGGTCCAAAACGTTTCAACTTTCCTCTAATCGATTACCAGCCTCCCTTAATCGATTAGGATGATTCTGTTTCTCAAACTAATCGATTACCCATCTCTCCAAATCGATTACCCATGTGCGAAAACGATTTATCTTCCTCAGAAACAGTGAGCTAATCGATTACCCATGCCTCGTAATCGATTAGCATCGGTTCCAGAGAAGTCAAATGACGGTTACCGAGGCTGTTCGTATTCCTACCCCCACTAACTCTACTTCACTCCTTCCTAAACCTACCTTTTCCCTATAAAAACCTACCTATTCACTCTCTCAACTCACACTACCTCCTCTCCTTTAAACTCTCTCAAGTTCCCAAAGAACTCTCTCATTCTCTTCATCTTTCCTCTACACTTTTCTCCTTCCACCACCATGTCTACATCAAGAACCATCAAGAGGGCAAGATCTTCAATGGCCTAAACAAACAATCCCCTTGATTTCTCCAGGTTTTTCACAAACCATAGAGACCTTCAACACTTCATCAACCATTTTTCTGAAAAAGACATCATATCCCCCTATTACACCATTGCTGAAACCTTTGACAACCACAACCTCACCTTCACCCAATGTCTCCACCACTACAATCTCTTCCCCTTCCTCACCCTTAAGGAAGAACTTTACTATCCGAAACTCATCCGGGTATTTTACTGCAACCTTAAGCTTGTCAATGGGGTGATAGAATCAAAAGTTAAAAATATGACCATTAAGCTCACAAATGCCCAGTTGGCGGAAATCTCTCTTCTACCACTCAATGATGCATAGTTCGATGGAGGAGATCCTGAGGACGAATGGGGTTTCAATGCTCTCACAGCCCGACAATCCTTATGGAAGGCTGATCGCCCAAGAAGCAACCACAAGCTGGTGGGCCACTTGACCATGAACAACCGCCTCTTACACTTCTTCTTGGTCAAGATGTTGGTTCCCCGTGGTGGGAACTATACTCTGGTAGAAGAGGATGATGTCCTCTTGATATGGGCTATGTAGAACCAAAAGGAGATAAATTGGGTTCAAATGATCAAACTCCACATGCGCCAAGCCAAAGATCAGCAAAAGCTTCCCTACGCCATTCTACTCACTAGAATCTTCAAACATTATGGAGTAGACTTGGCTGGAGAGCTGTCGGAGAAGGTGCCTCTAAAGGCTTGCATTGGCACCCATCACCTCACCAAGATGGGTCTCATTTTTCTGAATAGAGCTTGGTACTCAAGGATGGAAGGCTATCATGCCAACATTCCTTTTGAAGCCCCTGCTGATGAGCCAATCCCTCCTCCTCCTGCAACACAACCTGCACCGGAAGCCCCCTCTGATCCATTGCATCTCTCTACGCTCACCTTGACCGTCGCTTCGACCGCATTGAGAACTCTCTTCAAGAGTTTTCAATGACTGAGCAGCAGCACTATGAGATGATGCAACAGCGCTATGATAAGCTATCTTACCAAATCCATTTTTCATGTTTTGGTTAATGCGTTTTATGTTTTTCTTAATTCTGCATAAGTTTTTTTTAATTCTGCCATCTTTCTATTAATGTACATTCCCTTCCGTTTAAATTGAATAAAATTTTGTCTTTCATTATATGCATCTATTTGCTTTAATTATTTTTGATGATTCCAAAGGGGGAGAAGAAATAATTGTTCATCTAATTGTTCATCTGATATTGGCTGACTGTTCATCTAATATTGGCTGCTAAAATAAATTGCAAAATGGTTAATCTTCTAAAGTGGTTAATAGATTCTTTAAGATAGGGGGAGATTTATTTGCTTAAGAGATATTTGATAAGAGATCATGCTGAATTCATAAGAGATATGTTTTTGCAGATAAACATTCAAGAGATAAACTTAGAGATAAGATTATTATTTAAACTAACAACCCTCAAGAGATGAACATTGTTGTCATCATCAAAAAGGGGGAGAATGTGTTTGAATATGATTACAGGTTCAAGGATTTTGATAATGACAAAGGACTCTTAAAGAAACTCTTGCAAAAACAAAGACTTAGAATCAGACCCAGAAAAACTGCGCAGATAATCGATTAGGGAGTCTAAGCTAATCGATTAGATAGCTTCTGTTTTGAGTTAAATGTATCAGGTACATAAGCTAATCGATTACAAGACCTCAGGAGATCGATTACAGAGCTACTGGAATGATACTAATCGATTACCCAAGTGTCATAATCGATTACCAAGTCAAGAATTGAATTAAATGCATCAGGTACTATAGCTAATCGATTATCAGGCAAGATATAATCGATTACCAGGGTTCTGACTTGAAGCTAATCGATTAGGTGTTGAATGCTAATCGATTACAGCACGAACTGGACTGAAAATTCAAAATGTAATCGATTACAGCTTAAGGCGTAATCAATTACGATAGTGGGAAAACATATTTTAGTGGGAAACCAGCTTATTTTTTCACCATTTCTCAGATGCCCACTACATGCAACGGCTAGAAGGTCTCTTAAGCTGCTCCAAGGCTCTATAAATGCAAGTGAAACACAAGCACAACTAGTAGAAGTAAGATAGCAACAAGGAACAAAAGGAAATCAATTCTATAATCATTCTTGGTGCTTAGTGAGTTTTTACTCTTGTATATTTTGAGATTTCATTTGTATATCCTCTTCTTTTAAGAGTTAGAATTTGTGTGAGCTATCACTTGCTTATCCACTCTTTTTGAGACAGTTTTTTTGCTTGTTAACACAAACATCAAACACCAAAGTTCACTCTAGGATTGAGTGGTTATTCACTCTAGGTTGAGTGGTTATAAAGGTTGGGGTTCAAACTTTAGGATATTGTGAGATTGAGAGATTGGGTGGGTTGCCCTTGTACTTGTAAGGATTGGGTTCTTGAGTATGGGACACTAGGAAGCTGCAATTGGTTAAAGTTGTATCTCTAATCTACAATAGTGGAAATCCTCTAAGTGGGTTGCTTAGAGGCGAGACGTACACAGGGTTGGTGGAACTCGTTAAATCGGTTTTGAATCTCTTTTCCCTTACTCTTTTACTTTCATATATTGCTCTTGATCGATTTATGTTGGTTGATTGTGGTTTGCATATTTTAGCTTGCTTAATTTGGTTAATATTGTACATTGCACACCAAGTGTTTGATAAATTGCCTTATCCATATTTGCCTCTTGTTTTGAATTATCTTGTGTACTTTACTTGATCTTACTTTCATAATCTCTAAACTTGTGTTAAAAGAATCAAGTTCAAAGGCATTTCAAGCAAAGTTTTAAAAACTCAATTCACCCCCCTCCTCTTGAGTATTGAGGCCACTTGAATAACAGGAGCATTGGCGGTGGGATCCATTAGTCTGATCAACATCGATCTTAGGGCGGAGCTAAAGATTGATTCCCATAACCGTTCTAAGACCATGCCAGAAGGAGGTTCCAAAGACGTTATATTGGGAGATTCCCTAAAAAAGATCATACATATCAATAATCAGTTAGAAACTATGATGGAACAGCGGCTGCTTGCGCCCCTTCACAAGTTTAAGGACTTGTTCGCATGGACTGCTGCGGATATGGCTGGGATGGACCCCAATTTCTGTTGTCACAAGTTATCCATCTATCCTGAGACGAGACCAGTGGCTCAAAAGAAGAGAAGGCTGGGCCTAAAAAATAGAGAGCGACTTATGAGCAAACAGAGGAGCTATTGAAGTCTTGATTCATTAGGGAAGTTAGATATTCCTCCTGGCTCTCTAACGTGGTGATGGTACAGAAGGCCAATGATAAATGGAGTATTGTACAAATTATGTAGATTTGAACCGTTGTTGCCCTAAGGATCCTTATCCCCTCCCCAACATCGATCGAATGGTAGACGATTCTTCTTGTTACCAGTACTTGTCCTTCATGGACGCTTCAGGGTACAACCAGATTTCAATGTGGGAGGAAGATCAAGAGAAGATGACATTTGTCAATGATCACGGTGTTTTTTTCTACACCGTCATGCCTTTTGGTTTGAAGAATGCTGGTGCCACTTACCAGCGTATGATTCGAGGGCATGCTCACGAAATTAATAAAAGTGTACATTGATGATATTATTGCCAAGACCCCGGCTGGGGATGATCATGTGGAAGATTTGCGACAGGTGTTTACATGCTTGAGGCAATATAATATGAGGCTGAACCCATTGAAGTGCACCTTCGTTGTGCCCGCAAGAAAATTTTTGGGTTTCATGTTAACTCAACGTGGTATTGAGGTGAAGCCAGGCAAGTGTCAAGCAATTCTGGACCTGCAGAGTCTAAATAATTTGAGGAAGATCCAGTCACTGAACAAAAAGTTAGCTACCTTGGGACCATTTATGCCTAAGATGGTGCATAGGTCCCTTCCTCTTTACAAGATTTTGAAGAAGTCCAAGAAGTTTGAATGGGGACAGGAGCAGAAGCAGGCTTTCCAAGAGCTTAAGGAGGTGTTGTCTAGCCCTCCTACTTTGGTAAAGCCTGACCCTGGAGAGGTGCTCATCCTCTACCTAGCCATCTCAGATGAAGCCCTAGGAGTGGCATTGGTCAAGGAGACCCCCAAAAAATAGAGGCCTGTATATTTTACCAGTAAGACGTTGCAGGGTGTGGAGGGCCAGTACCAGAAGATTGAAAAATCCGCCCTCACCGTTGTGTGGCCCTTCCGCTGCCTTAGGCCATATTTTCATGCATACCTCGTGATAATGAGAACGGATCTCCCGCTCCGCTCTATTCTGAGCAAGCCAAACCTCGCTGGGAGAATGATCAAGTGGTCCATCAAACTGTTAGAGTTTGATATTTCGTACGAGCCACGGGGTGCCATCAAAGCCTAGGTGTTAGCTAATTTTGTGGTGGAAATGACTGGAGCAGATCCCACGGTACCAAGAAACCGTTGGACGGTTTATGTGGATAGGTCTTCTAATAGCAAGGGATGTGGTGCTGGTGTTGTGGTGGAAAGCGATGATGGTGTACACTTGGAAATATCTTTGTGTTTCAATTTCAAAACCTTCAATAATCAAGCCGAATATGAAGCTTGCCTCGCCAGACTCAGAGCAGCAATTGACATTGGAGCTTCCAAAGTTACCCTCTGTAGTGATTCGCAGTTGGTGATCTCACAAATTCAGGGTGAATATCAAGTCCGCGAACCCCAGCTCTAACTATATTTAAATTGCATGAACAAATTGAAGGGAAGATTCTCTACGTTGGAGTTTAAGCATGTCCCCAGAGAGAAAAACACTAGGGCGGACATCCTCTTGAGACTTACAAGCACAAAGCAGCTTGGGAACACAACATCTGTGGTACAGAGTACACTGACGACACCCAGCATCTCATTGACCCCGTCGTTGAAGGTAATCTCATATCATGCCTTCGAGGAGAATTCATGGGTAGTCCCTTACATCCGGTATTTCATTGATGGGCAGCTGCCCACTGGTGACTTGGAGAGGAAGAAGTTGAAAAGAGAGCTGCCTTATTTTAGGAAGGTTGATGGCATGCTCATTTAGAGGGGGTTTTTGTATCTTACTTCCGTTGTTTGAATGAAAAGGAGGTACAAGGTGTGCTGGAAGAAATGCATGAGGGGCAATGTGGACACCACGCCAGAGGTAGAAGCCTGATGAGGAAGGTTCTTAGAGTGGGTTACTGGTGACCCACAATGAAGAAAGACTCCATAAAGTTTGTAAAGAACTGTGATTCATGTTAAAGATTTTCCAACCTCCATCACACACCTGCCTAGGAGCTTTCTACGTCAGTCGTACCATGGCCTTTTCATCAATGGGGCCTCGATATCCTGGGTCTGTTCCCAACAGTGCCCAGGGGCATCAAGTATTTAATTGTGGGTGTTGATTACTTTACTAAGTGGATAAAAGCGGAGCCTGTTGTCCATATTACCTCAGCTCGAACACGACATTTCATCTACAAGATTATCATAGCGTGATTCGGAGTCCCAGCACGGATCGTCACTGACAACGACATGCAATTTACTTATAGAAAGTTCACAGAATTACTTGAAGGACTAGGTATAGTCCAAATCTTCTCATCTGTCGAACACCCTCAAACGAATGGCCAAGCTGAGGTGACTAATAAAGAGGTTCTGAAAGGGTTAAAGCAGCGTCTGGATGAAGCAAAGGGCGGATGGATGGACCAGCTGTGCCATTTCTTGTGGGCATATCACACTACACCACACTCCGTAACCAATGAGTCTCCATATCGCCTGACTTATGGTGTTGAGGCGATGATTCCGGTGGAACTCCAGACTCTGTCAATAAGGGTTGAGTATTTTTCTTAGGAGAATAATAATGCGAATCTGACATCTGAATTGGATGTTCTTCAAGAACTCAGAGAAGAAGCCTTTGTCAGGGATCAGGCTATCAAAGCAAAGGCCGCTCTCTGATACAACAAGCGCGTTCAGCACAGAGAATTCAATGCACGAGATCTTGTTCTAAGGAAGGCTAGTGTGGGAAATAAGTTTGCTCATCAAGGCAAATTAGCACCGACGTGGGAAGGCCCTTATAGAGTATCCGAGGTGACTGGCAAAGGGTCATATCGATTGGAGAACCTCGATGGTATACCTATCCGCAATAAATGGAACACGCAGAATTTACGCATTTATTACAGCTAGTTAGTAAGACAACATGTACTCTTTTTCCTGACTTGAGATTTTTCCCATTGGGTTTTCTCAAGGAGGTTTTAACAAGGCATGACCCCAGCTATGCTTCATTTGTAACTCATATTTAACTTAATGAGAAATATATTCATGATCATTGTACTTTCACTCTTTTCTTATGTCTGTGGTTTATAGCTTTACACACGGTGCGCAAAAGGATCCTCAGGACGGATGATCTCAACTACCTAATCCGTAGTTAACGATGTAACTTCTTGAGCGGTCAAAAGGGTTGTAGGGCTGGTCTTTTTCCAAGGCCATAAACTGAACCCCTAGGAAGATATGGTTTGTAGGGCTGGTCCTTTTTCAAGGCCATAAACCGAACCCCAGAAAAGAAACAACCTTCAGGATGGATGATCTCAATTACCCATTTTGTAATTGACGATGTAACTCCTTGAATAGTTAAAAAAGATTGTAGGATTGGACCTTAGTCAAGCCTATACCGAATTCCATAAAGTGGCGTCTCAATCACTTATTCTATGATTGAGTGTAGAAATTCACCCTCAAGGACGACGGGCTGTAGGATCGACCTTTCTTAAGGCTGTACCGAACCCCAGTGAAGATTTACTATCTGGGCGTATAGTCTTAGCCTTTCCTCCTTGGAACTGATGACATAACCCCGCGAGGAGTATGTAACTTCTTTACAAGCAGTTTATGCGAACAAAGGAACCTTATTCAAATGAAATATTTCCTTCAGTATGGTTAGCCCACCTCTCAGATCCTAAATCTCAAATCGAGGAATGGCTGGCAGATTTTACAAGTTAAAGGTAAAAAGTTTATTTATAGCTATAAAGGGGACAATGTCGAAAGGAAATAAAATTTTACTTATCAAAAAAGAGAGAAGTACAAGTATTTAATCAAATCTGGAACTGATCCCGGAACACAGCAAGGCAGTTTAAAAGAAATTAAAGATAACTAAGAGAGCGAAGCTTCCGGATGAGTCTCTTTGTTGCTCCCGCCCTTTTCAGCTTTTTTTTTGGCGTCCCTTTCTTCATCAACTGCTATCCTTTCTTCCTCTGTGGATCCTATAACACCCTAAAAATAGGGGTTAATTTTTCGCAAAAACATGCCCGGATCTATCAAAATCCACTCTCATATATGAAGATATGAGAGCTGGTCCCATGGCCAAGGAGAAAAGGAAAGGAAGACAAATGCAAATGAAATCTTTTACAGCGGAAAACAACAGCGCCTGAGCGATCCCATAAACAGCGAGCATTCGCTCAAGCGAGATCCAAATCCGCTTGAGCGAGACAGCGCAATTCGCTCGGGCGAATTCCCCTTCGCTTGAGCGAAACCAATATCAAAAGCCTTCCCAAACAACATACTCGCTGGAGCGAGGAATCACTCGCTGGAGCGAGAAGCCAGTCGGCATTCAATCACTCGGGAAACTGAGACATTCATTCACTCGGCAAACGATCAGGGCCAGTCAGAATTCATGCCTAAGTCCTCTCGGAATTTAATATCTTAGTCCACTCAGCATAATGGGGTTCCGTTACTCGGAAAACAACCTCCACACTCATACACTCCATAACTTAGTCGTTAAATTTTATACACCAAGGCACACACACAATCCACCCGGTAACTGAGGGTTATCCCACTCAGATTCCATAAACCCTCACTCGGAATATCTCCCAATCAAATGCCACTCGGTATAATTCAATCTCGAGTCACTCGGTAAACATCAACCATTTAGCACTCAGTATATTGAACTTCATCACTCAGAGAATACATAGGCTTCCTCTCGGCCATAAATCACTCAGTTTAAGCATTCTTAACCAACTTATCATCAGAGTGGTATTCCACTCGGTAACTAGTATCATTTCCGACCAATACTCAGCATTCAAGTCTATTTTCACTCGGAGAATATATGGATTTTCCTTCACTTATAAGGAACCTCCACAACCACACTCCACTTGGAATATTCCTCATTTCTTACACGGAGAACACCATAACATCCATCACTAGGAAATAACTTCCTAAACAATTCCACTCGGATTTATCCGAACTTCTCCATACTTAGAGGATTTCACCAGGTTAAATCACTTGGACATATATAATACTTAACCACTTGGAAAACCATTAAATCAGGCTCCACTCGGATTCATTCCGCTCTTAACACTCAGCATACATATATTTCATACTTAGAATATATTTCCGAACTAAGTTAGTACAACAGTCTTTCCTTAAGAGATTCACTCGAATTCCACTCGGGAAACACAACCATTCCCCACTCGGGGTTTACCCATGTTTTCCTCTCAAGACCGGGCCACATACATAGCCTTACTCGGAAAGAAATCAAGCCTACACATCCAGGAATTTATATACTTAAGCCTCAATATTCAAAGCCAACTCTTACAATAATATTCCACTCGGAATTTATTAACTTAGCATCTTTCATACCATATCATTCCCTAGTCATTGAGAGGCATCAATTCAACATAAATACTTATATACATACCTATCCATTTATTCACTCGGAAAAGAACTAAACCTCTGATATTTCACTCCTTAAACACCATTATATTTCAGTCGGTAAGAAGCATCAAATCAACATAAACCTCATACATAAATGTACTCTCTGCTTTCCAAAGCCGACTACCCACTCAGCAATACTCAACACTAATACATATTCGTGTTATTCTTAAAACATATACATACATACAGACACTCGGATTATCCATCATCTTAACATGATTTATCATTGTTAATCCTAAGCCAACTCCAATACATAATGCCCACATAAAACGTATATAAATACCAATAGGAGTTTACACTCGGATAATGTCAACTTAACTTTATTCATTCACTAACATCCATTATCCAGTACATTTACATGATTTCAATGTAAATCTTGTATATACACACTCGGATCCAATACATATATTTGTATTCATTGTACAACAGGTTATATAAGCCAACCAAGGCTTTAATACAATAATTGCACTCGGTACATTACATTACTCATACAGCCTCAACATAAATACCCATCACTCGGGTTTAAGGCCATCATAACATTCCAACCGACCTGCAAACACTGAAAAATGGTGTAGGGGTGAGCATTACATATTAAATGACAGATATTGGCTCGGATTAATCATAGAATCCACAACATGTCACAACATATACATCAAGCAACACAACATTCATTGTCATTCAACATGATCAATCACAATCATCCTCAATCGGGTTTCTTACCCATTTCACTCGGCTATAAAGCTCAACATCTTCATCAATAATACAATCCCTCAATCGGACTTCACTTCAAGTTTGCTCCAATACTATGTCAACAATATTCACACTCCGAGCCACGCTCAGGAGTCTGTCCAAGTCCAGCTCCAGGACTTAAGCATATCCATCACCTGTCATCTGATTGCCGATCGGTATACAAATCCAACGCATTCTAGTGGCGAATCGGATGCATACGGTTTCATTCACTCGGCGTCCAACGCCAATGCACTCGGCATATCATCAAGCGTCTCATCTCACGCTTAGTGCCCCAGGCACTGCCCAAGTCCAACCCGGGTCTTTCATCACAATCAACATTAGGACCATGTCCTCTTCACTCGGGATAACACCCTCGTGGCACCCCGCAAGGTGTTCATATTCAATACACAATAACACGTATGCATATGAAATTCAACTCATATTCATTCGATTGCCCACTCGGAAATCTGCGTTAAACATTAAATTCATTCGTCAACTCAACAACAGTCAGATGACTCGGCTTATACCACATTCACTCGGCAATCCTATGCCATTCACTCGGATTATCATCGATTCACTCGGATTATCATCGATTCACTCGGATTTACCCTTTACAGTAAGCATTTCATGCTTTCCTCCATAAAGTCCACTCGACATTCATCATAACAGTCCCCATACATGCATTTATCACAAGTATATGCATGAACAAGCATCATACGTATTTAATCATACCATCACAAATATAGGGACCAATAACCGTCACACAATGCACTCAGCTAACACGTAATATGCATCTCAAGCATCACAACATAATCATCATACATCATATGGACAAATAAGCATGCACCATGCAGCAACAATTAATCATACAACCGGGTTCAACTTATCAACAGCACACAATACACATCAAACACAACACAATACAATTATGTCACCCGGAAATCCGTCCATAAGCCATGCATTTGAGATGCAAGCTCCCCGTACCTGGAATGACGTTCCAGAAGTCACATGGGTCACTCGGCCCAGCCACAACAGCACTTTGCTCGGCTTTCCCAATCATGGGAAGAACCACACAGCTTCCCAGCCAACCAGTATCAATCTTCAGCCTTTCGCTCAGCCACACACACACTTGCTTGAGCAAAATTGGTCCAGTGACCATTTCTTCACTGGCTCGCTCAAGCGTGATCATTCTCGCTTGAGCGAGATACACCCAGTAGCCCATCTGGACGCAACACATGAGCCTCAACACTCCAAGCTCCACTCTGCTCACAGCCATAGAGGAACCCATGCTGTTTACTCGAGCAGCAACCTCCAAAGCTTAGTACAAGGTTGTTCCTCACTCATACAGCACCATCCTCCCCACCCTGGAGGACCACCAACTTCCATGCATGCCTTCTTCCTCACAGCAACACCATACACCTTCAACAATAGTGAAGGATCACCATGCCTTCATGCAACATGCATGTCTTCATCTTCACAAGAGTAGTGCACCTTCACCACAGTGGACCATCATGCATCCACAAACCGAGACATGCACACACACACATAGTTGTAGGCTCCAACCGAGCCCATCATATGAAGGAGAAGAAGAAGAAGAAGATGAAGAGGAAACACCAAGGAACAGGGAAGGGTAACAGGAACCTAGACCCAGCCTCCATACATAGCCATACCTGTTCCTCAACACCACACAGTTCCACTAGAATTCTATATCATACATGAGTGGAAGTAGAAGATAAAAAGGAGGAAGAGGATGAAGCAGAAGCTCCAACAAGTTCTAGAGAGAAGAAGGAGCACTTCTCTCATCATAACATGCACTCCCAAGGAATAGGAAGAGAGTGAGAAGAAAAACATGCAACCAAGGCCTTATCATCTCAGCCTCATCAGCATCCCACTCATCACAACATCCCATCCTCATTTAATGCAAGTCCATCAACATTTAATGCTATACCCTCAGCAATCATCACTCCCATCCAACGTGGACGAGGAAGAGGAAAAGAACCAAACACCAAGGCACCACGTATCACCAACGTGCATTCAGGAGAGAGAAAACCGGGCCCCAGTATCAGACCCCACTTCACTCGCTCAAGCGCCCCAAGCTTTCTTGAGCGACCAACACTCAAAATCCCTCTCCTCTCTCGCTCGTTCAAGCGCAACAACATCCGCTTGAGCGAAATTCGTCCAGAATCTCTCCTGCTTGCTTCTTACTCGATTCGCTTAAGCGGGTAATCTATTCGCCTGGGCGAATTCGGGCCAGAAGCCCTGAAACTAACACAAAAGGATTCTCGCTTGAGCGAGAATCCCTCTCGCTTGGGTGAGAAGTATCAGGACCTAGGCAGAAACGTGAGCTCTCAATAGTACACATAACAAAATCCATTCAAAGCTTATTTAACTCAATTCCATACTTCATATACCTTACAATAATCATTTAAAACTTGTCTCCAGTGTTCGTGCACAACAATTTCCATTCAACTCATATTCAACCATTTGCCATTCTCATCAATTACTCATTTTTTTAAAATTCGGGGTGTTACAGATCCCTCAGGTCCTGGAGTAGGAGGATTGGGTCCCATGCTTTAGCTTCCAGTGAGTGGTGGCAGCTCGTAGAGAGTATTGGCAGGTCCTTCATGTCAGCCATCCTTAACTGCAACCAGTTTCCCACCATGAAACTCATAAAAAGGGTGAATTCCATATAAATTTAGCTTCACACTAGGGTTGCGATAGAATATTTGACGAACAGCCAGGCCAAATGAGTCATACACCACTTCGGTACAGAGGTTCACAGCTTTAGCCACCTTGGCTTTTATGTTGGTAAGGCTCCTTTTCAGCTTAGCATTTTCTGCCTCCAATGACCCAGCTGTTGCACTCCCCTACTTCAATTCTTTGATCTGGGCTAGTAACTCCTTCTCCCTAGCGACCCACTCCTCATTAATCCTTAATCGCCCGGCCTTGGTAGCTGCCAGGTCTTCAGATAACTTGGAGGATTATTCTTTCTCTTTTTTTAGCTCTGCTTGCAAGTGAGGGACCTCCTTCACTTCCTCTTTCATTTCATTCAAGCTCTCCTCCAGCACTCGTGCAGCTAACTTTAGGGCCGAGATCTCACCAAACTACTCATTATTTTCATTTTTGAGCTTCTTCAGTTTTTCTTCTACAGTTCGTAGATTGGCCCGATCTTTGGCCGAGCAGATTATAAGTTCTTCAACCTGAGCGCTCAGCTTGTCAACGGTGTCAATATTTTTAACCGTCTTACTCAGAGAATATAGGAGGCTAGACAGCTCAGCTAACTACCATCGCCTGGCTTGGTAAGCTTCTCTGATTTCAGCGGTCTCCAGGGTGTGGCAGAGCTTATATGTTAGAGTAGGAAGTTTAGCTGGCATAGGCCTTTCATAATGCAGGAATGGCATTAGGAAAGAGTTGTGGGGAGGTGACTTGCATACCATAGGAGTGTGTTTGAATATGTTTTCAAGTTTAAGTATTTTGATAACGACAAAGGACTCTTGAAGAAACTCTTGGAGAAACAAGAAACAACATCAGACCTACAAAAACACGTATGCTAATCGATTAGGAAGGCAGAGCTAATCGATTAGATAGCTTCTATTTTGGTCTATAATCGATTACACAGTGAAGACTAATCGATTACAGGGATTATGTTTGTTAACTAATCGATTACACTAACACACCTAATCGATTACCAAGTTGAGAAATTGGATTAAATGTATCAGGTACTTATGCTAATCGATTATAGCATATCAGATAATCGATTACAGGGCTACTATTTTTACACTAATCGATTAGACACAAGGCATAATCGATTACCAAGTTACGTAACCAAATTAAGTGCTTCAGGTGTCATCACTAATCGATTATAAGGCAAGACATAATCGATTACCAAGGTTCTGGGTTTCAGCTAATCCATTACATGGTGTACCCTAATTGATTACAGCACGAAAGACATTAAATATTTTAAAGTGTAATCGATTACAGCTCAAGGCGTAATCGATTAAGATAATGCCAGAATTTGGGGAAAGTGCTTTTTAAGTGGAAACCAGCTTATTTCTCCATATCTCTCAAACACCCATCACATGAAACGGCTAGGAACTTCATTATGCTCTTCTCCTAGGTCTATAAATGCAAGACTCCTTCAAGCTACTCAAAGCAATCAATCATATCCATCAAAGGGAAATCAATTCTTAAGTCTTGTGAGTCTTATTCTTGCATAGTTTTCATTTTTCTGAAACTTAGAACTTCAACCTGTATATTCTCTCTTGTTGAGAGTTAGAATTTGAGAGAGCTTTCACTTGTATATCTACTCTATTTAGAGAGTTATTATCTTGTAAACACTACAAAACACAAAGGTTTTTCACTCTAGGTTGAGTGGTCACAAAGGTTGGGGTTCAACCTTTGGGTATTGAGAGTTTGAGAGATTGGGTGTGTTGCCCTTGTGCTAGTGAGGATTGAGTTCTTGAGTGTGGGACACTAGGAAGCTGCAATTGCTCATAGCTTGTAATCTCTAAACTTCAATAATGAAAATCCTTCAAGTGGGTTTCTTGAAGGCGAGACGTATACCGGGGTTAGTAGAACTTGTTAAATCGGTTTGCAAGCTCTCCTCCCTTACTCTTTTACATTGATATATTGCATTTGATTGGATTGTTGTTGATTGATTATGATTTGCTTATTTGAGCTTGCTTGAATTAGTTACTTTAAAGCAGTGCACACCAACTGTTTGACAAATTGTTTCAGCAATATTCACATCTTGTTTTGCTTTATCTCTTGTACTCTACTTGCCTTCACTTGTATAATCTTTAAACTTGTGATAAAAGAATCAAGTTCAAAGGCACTTCAAGCAAAGTTTTAAAAACTCAATTCACCCCCCTCTTGAGTATTGAGGCCACTTAAATAATAAGGAGTAGTGGTCTTTATACGCGGAGGCGTCCGGTCTCCAGCTCTAGACCCTGTGATAGCTTTCTTCTCCCTTTGGGTGGACGCCATGCCTGTTTCCTCAAGGGTTCTCTATTTTTTCACTACCTTAGGAAAGGGCGGTTTCAAGCCTCCAATGTCTGGACTGTGGCCTTTCTTTTGTTTCCTCTCCTTCTCTGGTTCTTTTTCTTTCTCTGCCTCAGGTTGAGAATCCCCAGTAGGACCAGTATTCTCTAGCAGAGGCACATCACTGGTGACGATGGAGGTTAGGGGGATGGTTTCCACTTGTGCTTTGACGGCATTCCTCTTCGGTTGGATGTTGTTTTCCTCGCCAGAAGAGTCTGCATCCCCTATCAGATCCTTCAATTTGTCTATAGCAACACAACCTTCAATCTCCCCTACGCAAATTACAAGAAATGTTAGTACTCGGTATGATTTGGAGCAGTGTTAGTACACGAAGCAATAAAATATGACAAGTAAAATTTTACTTAAATATTGTTCACGGACGGTACGGGACCCCAGGAGGCGTCTATAGGAAAATTTCTTGTAAGCCTCAGTGTACACTTCTAGGGCGGCTATCACAGTGACAGAGCGTGGGGATAGTTCACTTTCTACTGTGAAATAAGCCTTAGTGGTTAAGAGAAAATGTTTGTGAGTCCACTCTACAGGGAATTTTGTGCAGCCGCCTCTAGTCTTCCAGAAGACCGATTTATTGGGTTGGACACAGATCCTCGTGTAGTAATGTTTGAAGGACCTCCCTTTCATCGTTGCAGATTCGGTGAAGGCCTCAAAATTCACTAAGTTTGAGTCACACCAGAGTGTGACGAAACTCATACCACCTTTCTTGTTGGTCTAGCGTACCACCTGGTAGTAGTAGAACAGTATCGCCACAATGGGCTTGAAGTTAAAATGTTCTCCCAAGACTTCTAGTGCTCGGATTAGGCCCCATCCGTTTGGGTGCACTTGAGAGAGGGCATAGTCTAAGAACCTAGGCATTCCTATTTAGAACTTAGTAAGAGGGAAACAGACCCCAAGATAAAGAAAGATGTAATCATACATATATACCGACCGTCCATCTAGAAGGAGGTGGCAAATTTTATCAGTCGGCCGGGGAGCTAACACGATAAACTGTTCTTTTAGGCATTCCTCCGCATAAACTCTGAAGTCTGAGGATAGCCTTCGCCCATCATCTTTGGCGTGATGAGACACCATCTTACAAATTTCTTCCTCCACCCAGCAATAAGGATACCGTGTGTTCACCTTAACCCAATCCAGCTGGTGTGCCACAACGTTGACACATCCTTCAGCAGTCTGGAGAACTGGAGGATTCCTAGAGGTCCTTTCTTCTATCATCTTGTCGGTCGTGAGGTTGAACGCGTCTGTATTATAGTAAAAAGTCATGTCGTTAGAAAGGTAACATTCAACGCTCACTTTGCTCCCAGAAGAGCGGCTAGCCTCAGAGCTAGAGAAAGAGTCAGATAGGGCAGAACCGTCCTCCGCCTTGAGTGAGAAGTTTCCCCTTTTCTGAACGGCAAGACTCGCCCCTTTGAGAACTCATGAAGATTCTTCCTCCCTAGTAATTGGAGGCCCTCATAGGGACTCTTCCCCTTCTGTATGAGGAACCAACGCGGCCTTGCCTAGACCGCATGGTAAAATTATAAAATGCAAAAGAAACTAAGAGAAGGTGAGAGTTTGGTTACCTAGGAAAGTTGATGAGTTTGATGAAGAAGGGGTAACTTTGTGGAAGATACAGTAAAAGCTCTCTTAGAGAAAAATTCCAGCAGAGGTTTCCTAGGTCTCGAAGTAAGGTGGTTTCCAGAAGTTCCTAATTCCCCACTTTATAGGTATAGAGGGGGCACGACCAACAGACGAAGTAAAGTGTCATTTACCAAGAAACGTAACTCTTCAAGGTTTAAATGACGCCGCCATTTTAACCCTGGTATACATGAAAAGAAGCGACGCTTAGCATAAAGGTGAAATTGAAGGGGCCCAAAAATTCAAATTTTGGGCCCAAAATCCACGCCTGTGGCGGTCATCATTATTTGCACATTAATGGAAGTAAATGCTTATCATGTTGGTGTCTCAAGGAATTAAGGTTACAAAACTTAAATGTCGGGGTTATAAATTCTAAAAACTCTTGGGATTCCCTCACTGGGTTTAATACTGTCTGAGCACAGCATACACGACGGCAGGACAGCATCTGGAGTGTGTCTCTGGTCTGGTATCCATACCCATTAAGTGAGGACTTCAGATTTCTTTACTAGTATTAATACTTACGAAAGGACAATTCAGCTTATATGAATAACTTTACCAGTCCCTTACACAAGCTGAGGGGCTGAAGATTCGGTCTCAATGCCGGTACCAAAGTAGAGATATAATTTTGTTCGCCTTCATCATGGTACCGGTGTGGCAGGTGTACCACCAGGCTATAAACCCCATAGAGGGGGCCATACAGCGGCATGACCAGTAGTTATCTCACATACCAGGAAGCTCCACGTTACCCGATGAGAAGTACAAGGTACAGTCGCAAGGGGAATTCATGGAAGACACGACTCTCTCCGCGTCGCGTGTTAGAATCATACACTGAACAGTGTACTATTTGTCCCCCTGGCCCTACTTGCTCATAACGATTCATTCTCCAAGCTCACCTATAAATAGTCAATTCTCACACTCATGAAAGATTACGTTTTTCTTACTCTGAATATACTATTTCATTGCTTAAGTTCTCTTCGCCTGAATTCTTATTCTGGTGACTAACTTGAGCGTTGGAGAATCTTCGTAGGTGACACCACCTTTCGCCCCCCTTCAGCATGAAACTTGGTGAGCAGGATCTCTAGGACAACAAGACCGGATCTTTCACTGAGAGTTCAGATCATAATACCGGATACCTATTGTACTGGTGTATAAACACTAAAATCCTTGACTTTCGAGATGGTCCCCACTCCGAATCCTTGACCCCAAATTAGAACAGTTCAAGAAGGAAATTGTGGCACTAACCTTGAATATTTATTGGTATTTGATGAGATTGCCAATGACCTGATACATATATTTTGAATGTAATAATTTGTATATGTCCTATGTTGGAATGAAATAATATGATATATAGAGGAGCTTGTAATGCTCTTTGAGAGATATATATTGTGTACATATATATATGTATCATCATAATGTATGACTTTGATTCATTTGGTATATGTTACTCACCTCCCAGTTGTCATTTTTAAAGGTTGATGTAGGTATGTTAGGCATCCTACTTTTTTGGAGGTTGAGCATGGTGAAGGTAAATATAGAAAGGGGAAAGTTTGTAAGCCTTGTCCAACATTCTTTTGTAAAGTATTCGACATATGTATATGTCTATTTTGTATATGGATATTGAATGATGTTTAGGCATTTATTTTGTGGGTCACTTGTGAAAATTATGCCTTATGTGTTTTGGAAGGCTAATTTTTGGTAGTGACCTTAACAACGGAAGTGTTTGATTGTGATACAATGGTTTACATGTTATATTGATGCATAATTAATGATGCTCATGTTGATGGAATCCATAGATAGGTGAATTGTCTAGATTGTGAGTGGTGTATATGATATTTATGCATAATTAAGGAATCAATAGGGTCAAATAGAGTTTTATGAGATTTAGATAGTATGTGAAGGTTCTAATAGCTTCCATATATGGTTTATGATTTGTAGAAACTAGAATGGGCCAATTCCATTGAGAATTGACCTTTATGTTGCACAAAAATGCCTTAAAATAGGCTAAACACATTTATGCGCATAAGTTTCTCATTTTTGGGAATTTTTGAGTGCAGTTAGCGGCTACGCGTCACAAATGATGTATATTAGGTGGTGTTAAAGTTTGGTGGCCATTGGATTTGATATGAGAAAGTTAGGGTGGTTAGAAGTTGGAAAATTATGAAAATTCTACATTATGCAGCAGGGATGCTGTCATGAATCTATTCATGACTTCTTTCAATCGATTCATGGCCCCTTGAGTGGTCTGAATCGATTCAAATGACCCCTTGAATCAATTCAAAGGCTACTAGAATGGCTTGAATCGATTCATACAGGGTCCTGAATCGATTCAAGAGCCCCTATTTTCATTGTTCACCATTTTAACCATGCTTGAATTGATTCATACGAGCTTGAATCAATTCTAGAGCCCTTTTTTTACGGTTTGGAGTTTCAAACATGCGTGAATCGATTCATGAAGTGTCTGAATTGATTCATAGCCCTGTTTTCACAAAAATTCATAAGTTTTAATGTATGATTGGTACTGTTGAGCCATGGCATGATCGTACAACAACATGCAAGCATATTTACCACATTTGGAAATTAATTAAGGTGTCCTTGAACCTCTTTTCATACCCTTCTACAATTCTCTAAATAAATTATACTTCCATTATTCCTTGTTAATGATCACGTTGTTTATTGTCCAAGGTGTACTCTTGACTTAACTTACATACCTTCTCATATCTTCATATATGGGATAGGTGTTTTAAATGGTCTGGGGTTACTTGTTAAAATGTTATTTTATGGTTTTTCCCTTCATTCTTCAATCACCTTTGAATCGTGAAAAGTTTATCCTAGTTTTCATTACCTAATTAATGACGTCTTTAATGTTATTATTATGTAAGGCCACTTTGGTGTCCTCACATTATCTGCTTATCAATTTTATCTTTTCATTCACTATGTTCCGAAAATATCAAATACAGTTTGTCTTTTAAACTTGTATTTGTGTAAAAGTATGTTATGTTGCCAGCCTTTAGTTTTTGTAGGAAACAGTTTGGCCTAAAGAGGCTTTTGAAAGAATACTTGGGTTTGAGCTAGGAGTGGCCGGAGTCAAGAATACTAGTGGCACGGTCTGGTGCTGAGATTGTAAAAGGAGTTTTATAATAGTGGAAATCCTTCTAGTTTAAAGGGACTAAACATAGCTTCTGCTTTGGAAGTGAACCAGTATAAATACCTTATGTTCATTCTCCCTTTCCTTGCTTTTTATCAAGTTTGCTAAGAAAAGTCTGATTGCCTAAACCTTAAAGTTTCATATTCTACAAAAAGTGTTCATAAGAGTCTAAGACTTGTTCAACCCCTCTTCTAAGTCTGACTTTGAACCATCAATTGGTATCAGAGCTTGTCCTTTTGGGTTGATTACTCAACCAAGTGAAAAGGAACAAGATCTATGGCAACTTCTCAAAGCAACCAGCTTATAGTAGAAGGCTTTTCCAATAATAAACCATCAGCTTTCTTCGGTGAAGACTACCCATATTGGAAGGACAGAATGAAGATATTTATCAAATCTACTCAGTATGGCCTATGGGTAGTCATTATAAATGGTGATCATCCTGTCCCTGTTGATGAAGATGGAAAGCTAAAATCTAAAGACGAATGATCTATGCTTGAAATAAAGAAAATGGAGATCAATGCCAAAGCCAGATTCCTCCTTACTTATGCTTTAAGCAAATAAGAGTACAATAAGGTACTTAGCTATAAATCAGCTAAAGAAATTTGGGATTTTCTTCAACGCAACTATGAAGGCACCTCCAGTGTAAAGAGATCTAAAGAGATATTGCTAACAAAGAACGATCTATGTTTAGAAGATTCCAAACCTTGTTGAGTGAGCTTAAAGCTCTTAGGACAACACCTTCCATAGAAGATATAGATGTCAAGCTTCTTGGAAGTCTGCCAAAACAATTTGATGCTAAATGTTCAGCTCTTAAGGAAGCTAAGAACCTTAACACCCTCACACTTGATGAACTCTTTGGTGTTCTCAGAGTTCATGAAATGAAGTTGAAGTAAACGGAAGTGGCCAAACCTTCCTCCTCTAAAAGCATTGCTATGAAGTCTAAAGAATTAGGCAAGAAGTCTAAAGCTCTCAAGGCTGAGGAATCCACCAGCTTAAAACTAGACTCTGATGAGTCAGGTACTGATACAAATGAAGAGTTGGCCCTTGTGACAAAAAGGTTTCCCAAGTTGCTAAAGAAAAAGAAGTTCTATAGGAAAGATCACAAAGGTAAATCTCAATATAAATTTAAAACTGACAAGTCTACCTTGAAATGTTTTAACTACAGGAAATTAGGTCATATGAAAGCAAAATGTCCTCTCTTAGTTAAGGATAAAAAGGACAAAAGAGAAAAGAAAAGATCCCTAATAAGAAAAAAGGATTAATCACTTGGGATGATGAAGGTTCATCCAGCTTTGAAGACTCTAATAAAGAGACATAATCTGCTCAAATCTGTCTCATGGCTGATATTGAACTAGAATTAGAAGACAGCTCTAGTGACTCAGATTTAGAAGAAGTATGCTATTCTGAACTCAAACAGAATTATAATCTGTTGTTTAATGATTTTTCCATATTGTTGAAAAATTTTAAGAAATTGAATGTGAATGTGAAACATGTTGATATGATTACTGATTATGAAAATCGCATTTAAAACTAAAACAAGAAGGTTTTGACAAAAGTATTCAAAAGGAAATTGAAGAAAATGAAAGAATGCACCTTAAAGAGCTGCACAAACTTAGACAAGAAAACCTTTTTTTGAAAACCAATTTTGAAAACAACAAAGTTTGTTAAAGTTGATGAAATCACCAAGCTGCAAAAGCAAGTGAGTTCACTTACTTTAGACCTTGGCAGGTTTGTTAATGGAACTGAAAATTTGAACAAGCTTTTGAGTAAATCCCATGGTGGCTATAGCAGACCAGCTTTGGGCTATGTAGAAAAAGATGATTTCAAGCAATCTTTATCTCCTCCATTTGTTTCAAAAAGGCATAAACATGTTAAGTGTAACTATTGCAAGAGACATGGTCATTTGATAAATGATTGAGAAAAAAGAAAGAAAATGAATAAAAAGGTTACTAACCATGTAGGACCCAAAAAAATTTGAGTACCAAAATCATTGATCATTCTTATTGTAGTTGTGCTTAAAGACAAAGACATGACCTCTACATTGATATCTGGATAGTGGATGCTTGCATCACATGACAGGAAGAAGGTCTATGATCCAAAACCTAGATCAGTTTCAAGGTGGAATAATCACCTTTAGAGGCAACCAGACTGGGAAGATCATAGGGTCTGGTAAAGTTGGTAAAGTTTCTTCACCTATTATTAAAAATGTGTATTTGGTTGAAAGTCTAAGACATAACCTACTAAGCATTACTCAATTTTGTAACAGTGGGTACAAGGTCTCTTTTGACAAAGAAAAGTCACTGTCATCAACCATGATGGGACCATACTTTTCTCTACAAACAGACATCACAACCTATACAAGATTGACTTGAATGAACTAAATGATCAAAATGTAACATGTTTGTTTTCAAACTCTAAGGAGAGATGGATCTGGCACAAAAAGCTTAGGCATGTGAGTTCAAAACATATTTCAAACTTTATAGAAAAGGTCTAGTCAAGGGACTTCCAAAAATTTCCTTTAACAGACCCCTTCCTTATGAAGCATGCCAAAGAGGGAAATAACATAAAACCTCTTTTGAAGACAAAAATATTGTTTCCACTGCCAGACCATTAGAACTGTCATATTTAGATTTATTTTGTCCATCTTAGGTACAGAGTTTGGTAGGAAAGAAATATGGATTTGTCATAATTAATGATTACTCAAGAATGACATGGGTATACTTCCTAACCCACAAGGATGAGTTTGTGAAAGTATTCAATGAGAAAGGGTTATGTGTTGGTACAATAAGAAGTGATCATGTCAGAGAATTTGAAAAATTCTACAATGAGTTTGGTGTAACTCATAGTTTTTCTTCTCCAAGAACACCTCAATAGATTGGTGTTGTGGAAAGGAAAAATAGATCTCTGTAAGAAATGGCTAGAACAATTCTTTGTGAAAATAATTTTCCAAAATATTTTTGCGTAGAGGCTGTGAGAATTTCTTGTTATAATTCAAAACAGAATTCTTACCATACTAATACTGAACAAGACTCCTCGGGAATTATGGAAGGGAAGAAAACCAAACATATCATATTTTCATCACTCTGGGTGCACCTACTATATTCTCAACATAAATAATCATCTTGGAAAATTTGATTCTAAGTGTGATAAAGGAATATTCATGGGATACTCAACAACATTAAAATCTTATAGAGTTTTTAATACAAGAACTCACACCATTAAGGAATAAATGCATGTAAGGTTTGATGATCTTCAAGAGACTAGAAAGAAACTAGAAAATTTTGAACTTGATGATGTAGATGTACAGCAGTAGGAAACTGAACAAGATCAGCAAAGATTACATCCTACTCAATCTGATTCAGTAGAGGATAGGAACAGAGATTCTGAACAACAACCATCAATGTTTGAACCTGAGAAGCCTAAGGATTGGACGTTCAAGGCTTATCACCCATCAGACCTCATCATTGGGGATCAAGTAGCTAGAGTTAAGACTAGATAAAAACTTCCCCATCAATATTCCTTGCTCTTGTGTTAGAATTAGAACCAAAGTTTATTGCAAAAGCTTTGGAAGATGTTAACTAGGTCATAGCTATGTAAGAAAAGCTGAACTAGTTTAAGAGAAACAAGGTCTGGACCCTTGTCCTAAGGCCCAAGAACAAAGCCATTATTAGAACCAAGTAGGTCTTTAGAGATATGCTTGATGAAGATGAAAAGGTTGTCAGAAATAAAGCTAGACTTGTAACACAAGGCTACAACCAACAAAAAGGTATTGATTTCACTGAAACCTTTGCTCCTGTAGCTAGACTTGAGGCTATTAGGATACTTCTTACATTTGATGCTTATAAGGGAATTAAATTATATCAAATGGATGTTGAGAGTGTCTTTCTAAATAGGTTTATTGAAGAATTTTTATGAAACACCCCCTGGTTTTGAAGATATTTCTTTTCTAAATCATGCTTTTAAATTTAGTAAAGCATTGTATGGTCTGAAACAAGCACCTAGAGCCTGGTATGATACACTAAGTTCTTTTCTGATTTCAAAAGGCTTTACTAAAGAAAAAGTAGATACAACCTTATTCAAAAAAGGCTCTCACGGAAACTTTATAATTGTGCAAATTTATATGGATGATTTTTTTGTGCTACTAATGTAAGTCTATGCAAAGAATTTTCTAAAATGATGCCAGTTGAGTTTGAAATGAGTATGATGGGAGAACTCAAATTCTTCCTAGGCTTGTAGGTCAAACAGACTGATGATGGTATTTTTATCCATCAGTAGAAGTATACCAAGGAGTTGCTTAAAAAGTTTAAAATGGCTTATGCTAAGCATATACGCACTCCTATGCATCCTAATTGCATAATTAATAAAGATGATTCTGGAACACCGGTTGATTAGACCTTGTATAGAGAAATAATTGGATTACTCTTGTATTTAACATCCAGCAGACCAGATATATTGTTCAGTATCTATATATGTGCAAGATACCAAACAGACCCCAAGGAATTGAGGTATCTTGTAGGTACCACTAGCCTTGGGTTATTCTACAAAAGAACAAGCTTGTTCTCTTTATCTAGATTCTGCGATGCAGATTTTACAGGTGATAGAGTGGATTGAAAAAGCACCAGTAGAGGATGTGACTTTCTGGGATAGAGTTTGATATCTTAGGAAAGAAAGAAATAGAACTCAATTGCTTTCTCAACAGCTAAGGCTAAGTATATGTATGTAGCAAGTTATTGTTTGTAACATCTTTGGATAAAGTATCAACGTGAGGATTACTCAATCAAAGAAGAAAAGATCTCTATGTTCTGTGATAACACAAGTATAATAAATCTATCCAAGAATCCCATCCACCCTCTAAAGCTAAATACATAAAGGTGAAGTACCACTTCATCAGAGACTATATACAAAAAGGAATTCTGGATATGAACTTTATAGACACAGACTATAACACCCTCGGTTAACTAAGACAATCCCTTCCACTAGATTATCCTACTTAACTGATAGGTTATGAGTTCTTAGAAAAATATGGAAGTTTTTTTGTATAATAAAATTTGGTGGAACAGATACATCATATATATACAATGTAGTTATATATAATACATGGTCGTAAACAGTAACTGTACATACTAAAAATCAAGGGCATGCAGCCTCCTATGCAAAAAGAAAGTCATTTATTCTCATCGTCCTCGGTCAAAGTAGAGTCTGAGTGATTCTTGATGTGAAGTCTGTGCTGATTACTATGATGTCGAGTGCATGGTCTAATCTGAGTCTGGAAAAAATAACGTAAGGGTGAGTTCTCTCTTCCATACAACCGAAGGGTTGTCATTTCTGACATCCTCCCAAAACATCCAAACAAGTACTCATAATCTTTTCTAGTCTCGGGTCCCTAATTTCTCTAAGTTTTCTGCCATCACTCCATCCTTCCTAACGTTTCCCTTTCTCTACCTCTTTTTCTTTTTCTCTCTTCTAAAATAAGAATTATAGAATAATTTGTTAGGGAATCCCTAGTGCATGAGCAGCGAAAATACAAGGATTCCCATAGGATTTGCAAAGCACCGTGTTTCAAAGCATAAGACAAACACAAAAAATATTACGTTTTAGGATTACCTCATGAAGAAAATCAAATCGAAGCAGCCATAGCCTCGTCTTTTAGGAGTCTACATGAGTACTCCCACCAGAAATGCTACACCTTCCAAATGCTAGTTTGACGGCGTGTAGCTTTTGCAACTTTTGCGTATTTTGTGTCTCTTTTTAGTTAGCCATCTATGAGCATCTTATGCTCTATTTATAGGCTTAGGTTTGACCTAATTTGCTCTCTAAAGAGTGGGCTCCTTACTCATTATAAATGAGTTAGGCCCAATAGTTTTATTTTAGTCTAACTAAAATAAAAAGCTATTTTCTGATGGGCTTACTCTATGTGTGTGACCCTATAGGTAAAATACTCAGTTATATTAATAGTAAACTATTTTATTATTAATATAAAATAAGAGCGGCATCTAGCAATGCATCATTATGTCTGAATATTATTTATTATCAACATAACCTATAACTGGTAATTATTTTATATGGTTGTTCCTTTTGTCACGATATCCTAATTGGGCCCAAGGCATGGTCACGTCATCCTTGTACGGTCCAATTTATTTTACTTGATACCGGAGTAGACTTTATTCGAATAAATATCCAATATTTATTCTTTCTAGCATGGCCATGCATTTCCTTAGTCTCACTCCATCATGTGGCCTATAGATATCACTCCTGTCACATAGGAGAGACAAATCCCATCTACATCACTCACATCCCTCTGCATAATTTGTTTATTGCCTAACCACAACCTTTATAGCCCTCTTGTTACAGAAGACGTTTGACTGTATTAAAACAACAAACTCCTTATGTAGGAATCGTAGTGACTTTAGGTTGAAGGACTACATATACCATTATCACATTGAGAATCATTTATGACATTCATGTAACGATCCATGCAACGTTCTCATGGTGGGTCTGTCCAGTACATCATTACTCTTAATGTGTACCCGTGTGAAGACTTGATATCATTTATATCCATAATCTGTGAGATCAGATCATCAGTACACTCACACACTAGTCTTAATGTATTTACATGTCCCTACGTAAATACTTGACTAGGGACATTTTAGGAATAACTCTCATATGACGTATTACTCCAAGGATAAATAAAGGTTGTTAAACTATTTAACAAAAAATAACTTATTCAAAATAATGCATCCTATATAGGCTTTTAGTGCATATTTCCAACAATCTCCCACTTGCACTTAGAGTCGATAAGGTTAATGCCCAATGACGTCTATAGTGCCCTCGTGCTTTTACTACGTAAGAGGTTTTACTAGTGGGTTCCCAACAATTTTGTTGGTATGCACATTGCATATTTTCACATATTCCAAAGATGGAACTATTGAAGTATATGCTTGGATTAATCCACTTCCTTATATTATTCTATGGTTCCATTGTCATCACAGTGGAAACTCATAGGGTACAAAACATTTGGAATGATTAAATGTAAATTGATTACTTTTGTAATTTAACATAGCAAAATACTTAGATTTGTTAGTAGAACCAACGATTGTTTCTTGCTTTGAACCTTTCAAGCATACATCGCAACCATCTTGACAACACATATACTTTTATTACAATCTTAAGTCTTTCAAATTAATCAAAAGATTGGCATCGATGTAACCTTTACAACAAGCTCATCTTCCATTTATCAAGATCAAATCCTTAGTCCTTCTTAAATTTTTAAGGATACTCTTGACTATAGAATGAGAATATTATTATTTCTAGAAGAAGCATGTCTTCTACATGTAATACTAGAACTATAATTATGCAGTTACTAACCTTTTTATAGTCACAAGATTTATCTTCATTTATTAATGAAGATTCTAGCTTCTAGAAGCTTGCTTTAGTCTATAAATAGAACATTTGTAGTTCACATACCTTCTTAGATGTTTCAGGTATAAAAGGCCTTTAGGTTGTGTCACATACACATCCTCAAGATGATTTCCATCTTGACATCTATCTACCATATCTCATAATGGTGCTATACTGCTACAACAAGCAGGATCTAAATGGTTTTTAAGCTAATTGAATTTTGTCAATCTTGCTTTTAAAGGTACTTTTATTACCATCCATGTTTAGTATTCCTTTTGAAAACCCACTTACATCCTATAGGTTTTACCTTTTAGGTGCATCAACCAAGGTTCGTACCTTATTAATATACATGGAGCCCATTTCAAATCCCATGGTCTTATGTCATGTCTTAGAATCTAAACTTGCATTGGCATCTTCATAAAAAACTTGATCAATTAGAAAATGCCTCCTTCCTGATTTATAAGATATCTATATCTTTCAGATTTGGTTACATATCCTATTTGATCTTACGCAAGTCTTATGCTACCGGAGCTAATGATGTCACAATATTTTGTGATTTCTGCTCCAAGTCCATCCTTGACTTTTGAATGCTTTGTGATACTTAAATTTCTTCAAGTTCTACTATCCTCCCAATGATTCTTTAAGAGATGTACTCTTATTCAAGAATACAACATTCTAAGCAACAAGCCTTTTGTTCTCAGATGGATTATAGAAATGATAACCTTTAGCTTTCTTTGGGTATCTCACAGAAGACATTTATCCAATTTGGATCTGACCTTGTCAGATTTGAATGCTCTATAGAAGCATCATAGTTCCAAATTATTAGTAAAGACATACTAGGTTTCTTCCTAGTCCATATCATATATGGTTTCTTTAAGAAAGTCTAAGATGGAACATGGTTAAGTGTGGAAATTTTGTTAATAAAGGAATGTTGAAGGAGTTAGAGATGTTTGATTATAATTAATAATCAAACTATGTCCAACAAGGTTTGACTTTTCCCCGTAGAGATGCTATTATGGCATTCCATGAGGAATGAGTTAAGAGGTAATCTCTCACTCTATTAGATAGTTATCAAACTTGTAGCTCAAATTATTTACTATCTTGATCTAATCAAGAGCTTTAATTGTCTTGCCAATTAGGTTTTTCACTTCATTATGAATTCTTTGAACTTTTCAAAGACTTTCTAACTTATGTTACATAAATCCATACTCATTGATTTTTCAATTAGTATGTTGAAGTATTGAAAAACATATCTAGTTATTGTTCCAATAGGCCCACATACATCGTCATGTATTAGATAATAGATTACTCATCTTTTCAATGAATGAGGTCTCAATTATCTCTCCCATAAATGAGATTTATATGTCTTCATTGATTCCAAAATCAAAAGAGTCCATATAACCACATTAATGGTATTTAGAAATATGTTTCTTATTCATTTGCCTTAGGAGACAATACCATGTAAGTAAGGTTCAAAATGACTTATTTTAACCTACTTTAACAGTTGTTATAGATAGTGTTTTGAGATTTAGGATGTGGAATCCATTACTCAATTGTGCATCAACATCCATTTGAAGAAATAAAGTTATTTTATAATAAGAAAAACATTTCTTGTCCAACAAGAAATAATATGCACAATGTCTAGTTCACTAACTAGCCCAATAGGTAAAGATCTTATCTTTATTGTAGCAACTTTTGCTCAATTTTACACAGATTTCTCCACCCTTAACAAGTGATCTACTTACTTGATCTTTCAAAATTTAAGATCTACTACTAGTATCTGATACTAATGTTAGTGAAGTAAAATAACTTGACTTCTATAACATGACCTGTAGTGGAAGTCTTACTTCCCTATCTTTTGAACTCCTTCAAGTTCTTTAGACAAATTATTTCAATGTCTTATTTGGCTAAAAATGGAAACAATTTCCTTCCTTGATCACCTTTTAGACTTCCAGACCAACTTGGCCTTAATAAAGTCTATATACGATCATATCGTATATCTCCCATATATTCATATTGCCTTTTATAGCTCAGAGTTTATGCAGACTCCATAAGGTATTCAAGACCCAACCATATATGATATATAAGCCAAACATGACACACTACCGCTTCATCTTTAATAAAGATAATTCTCAAGTCTTAGTACCTATCTAGGCATTTTTCTAGATAAAGTGTCCTTCCAAAGGACAGACTGTAACAAAATAATATTTGGTTTGTCATGGTTATTCTAAAACAAATTACATGCAAATCTTATCACTTCTATTTAAAACATATTTAAATTTTTAGTCATTAAATAAATATGTTGTCTCCCACTATTTTGATTCAAAAATAAATACCCTCACTGAATCATAAAAAATCCTATTTGAAGATTTTTCTAGTGTGCCAAGATCCATATTTGGCCTAGTGTTGAGTCAGCTATGGCTGATCGCCCAACCCTTGGTTATTTAGGTAGGAAACACATTTCCAATTGTATCTCATGCAACTCTTGGATGATTGAGTGGGTAACTCTTTACCCTCATTCATCTTATGAATTTAAGCTCAATGCTTACGCCTCTAAGTTGTTTTCAATCCAATTGAAAAACTTAGTTAAGTTTAGGCCTAATAAAAATAATTTGGATATTACAATTATCCCATCGCGCCTTACTAATATAAATGATAGCACCCTACTTTGGCAGGCCCACTATTTATTGACATTAGTCTCGATGAGTGTTACTTATTAGAAGGCTTTTAAACTTAATATTAACTCTTCCAGGTTCTTCAATATGATTAAAGTTACCTAGATAAGTCTAATAACAAATGGTTGGATAATCCAATTATCCATCCTCCTTTACTAATATCAATAAAAGCACCCTGCTTTGGCAGAACCTACACTTTATTAAAACTAGCATTGATGACTGTTGTTTATTAGAACACATTTTAGACTGTTCATACCTTTAGGCTTTTCCAATCCAATTAAAAAATGTCTATTTGAATAAAACTTAATAAGTTATACTTGGATAATCCAATTATCCAATCATGTCCTACTAAACATAAATAAAGGCACCTAACTTTCAAGGTCATATCCATCAAGAGTCACCACTCTAGGTTTCTTCTAAGTCTCCACCTTGTTGGCTTTTCCAAGATTACAATGTAATAAAGAAAACTCATTTTACATACGAGTGAAGGGTTGAGAGAAGAAATTTTAAGAATAGAGAAAGGCACAGCACGCAGGCTGTATTTAAAATTAAATAAAAAAATCTAAGACCATAACCATTCACCGCTGGACATGTTAATTAATCAATTAATAGAGTAATCAGTTGTATTTAAAACAAAATAAATTTTAAAACAAATAATTAAACACGTGTAAACACGCAGGGTCATAAAAGCAAAACTACGCAAAGAAGTTTGGTGGCTCCATTGACCGTTCAACAGACAGGGTCAAGGGGTGTTCCAACCTAAAAATTTAGTACTGTAATTAGGTTAGTTCACAGGAAAGAGAGGTGGGTCCGGAGTGACCGCTTAAGTACCAAGTCTTTCCTAGTCAGAACGTCTCACTGACCATTAACAGCTCAAAATATTCAGTTATGATTTTAAACAATTTGAAATCTTAAATTTTAAAATGAGGTTTAACTTTTAAACCTTATCTTTTGACCCTTACAATTATCCTAAAATAAGAATAGTCAAAGTTTAACTTTTAAACTTTATCTCTAGAGTCTCAACAATCATCCTATTTTTTAGGAACGATCAAGGTTTAAATTTTAGACCTTATCTCTAGAGTTCAAGATATTTTATTTTGAATCCTATTAAATTTGATAAAGATCTTATCTTTAATTTGTAACTTTTACAAATCCTATCAAATTTATTAAGGATTAAATATTTGATTTTAAAATTATTAAATTTAATAAAGATCTTATCTTCTATTTGTAACAATTACAAATCATATTAAATTTAATAAATATGAATCAATTTGTAACTCCTACAAATCATATTAATTTTAAAAAGATCATATATGATGGAAATCCTATTAAAATTAATAAGAATAAATTATTTAAATTTATAACTCTTACAAACTTTAAATTTAACAAACAATTAACATTTGATTTGTAACTTTTACAAATCGAATTTAAAATATAATATTAAAATCAAATATTTTATTTGTAACATTTATAAATAAATAAAATACCATTATGGCTAGGTTTCAACTTTTGAATCCTAGTTTTCATTACGGCTAGGGTTTAACTCTTAAACTTTCTAAACACAATCTCACATGAACAATTCATATTAGAAAAGAGAAAGTATATAGACGTGCATTGCATACAACCCTTGATTTCAATTTAATTAAATAAACATAAAACATGCCTTATAATTAGAACACATATAAAACAATCACCATTGCAACATACAATATATTCATATAATAAAGCACATCCCAAAAACATGTTCTTTAATTAAGATGTTGAGAAAAGCAATCAATATACATAAAACAAAAATAAATTGATATTAGCTTCAAAAGGTGCAACCTTTGTAACATATCTCATAAAAATGCAACCTTTACATAATATCTCATTAAAAATGCAACCTTTGCAACATATCTAATAAAAGATGCAACCTTTGCAAAAGGATTCAACCTTTACAATTCTTTTCGTAAAAGAAATTTTATTTATTTTTACATGTTCTTTAAACAAACATTTACCCAAAACATGGTTTTGCAACCAAGCTTTGATACCACTGTTAGGGAATCCCTAGTGCATGAGCAGCGGAAATACAAGGATTCCCATAGGATTTGCAAAGCACCGTGTTTCAAAGCATAAGACAAACACAAAAAATATTGCGTTTTAGGATTACCTCTTGAAGAAAATCAAATCGAAGCAATCATAGCCTCGTCCTTTAGGAGTCCACATGAGTACTCCCACCAGAAATGCTACACCTTCCAAATGCTAGTTTGACGGCGTGTAGCTTTTTCAACTTTTGCGTATTTTATGTCTCTTTTTGGTTAGCCGCCTATGAGCATCTTATGCTTTATTTATAGGCTTAGGTTTGACCTAATTTGCTCTCTAAAGAGTGGTCTCCTTACTCATTCTAAATGAGTTAGGCCCAATAGTTTTATTTTAGTCTAACTAAAATAAAAAGCTATTTTTTGATGGGCTTACTCTATGTGTGTGACCCTATAGGTAAAATACTCGGTTATATTAATAATAAACTATTTTATTATTAATATAAAATAAGAGCGGCATCTAGAAATGCATCATTATGTCTGAATATTATTTATTATCAACATAACCTATCACTGATAATTATTTTATATGTTTGTTCCTTTTGTCACGATATCCTAATTGGGCCCAAGGAATGGTCGCGTCATCCTTGTACGGTCCAATTTATTTTACTTGATACCGAAGTAGACTTTATCCGAATAAATATCTAATATTTATTCTTTCTAGCATGGCCATGCATTTCCTTAGTCTCACTCCATCAAGTGGCCTATAGATATCACTCCTGTCACATAGGAGAGACAAATCCTATCTACATCACTCACATCCCTCTGCATAATTTGTTCATTGCCTAACCACAACCTTTATAGTCCTCTTGTTACAGAAGACGTTTGATTGTATTAAAACAACAAACTCTTTATGTAGGAATCGTAGTGACTTCAGGTCAAAGGACTACATATACTATTATCACATTGAGAATCGTTTACGACATTCATGTAACGATCCATGCAACATTCTCATACTGGGTCTGTCTAGTACATCATTACTCTTAATGTGTACCCGTGTGAAGACTTGATATTATTTATATCCATGATCTGTGAGATCAGATCATTAGTACACTCATACATTGGTCTTAATGTATTTATATGTCCCCACGTAAATACTTCACTAGGGACATTTTAGGAATAACTCTCATATGACCTATTACTCCAAAGATAAATAAAGGTTGTTAAACTATTTAATAAAAAATGACTTACTCCAAAGATAAATAGGATTTTAGTGCATATTTCCAACATAATTCACATATCAAATATCAATCATAATTTTATACAATTTCATCAATGCCATGTAATGCAATAAATGGGTTCCATTATTTTCAGTTAAACTTTTTCATTATTTGCCATGATGCATGTAGGCTCAATTCCATCTCATCAATCATCATACTCATCATCATCATCAGAATCTGTCCTGTTTAGGAAACTCCTGAACACAACATTTCTATACTAAAGCGACCAGAGCCCACCAAGTCCCTTACATCATAGGGTACTAAGAACTCTCGGGTCCTACTCATCATCAAGGATCTATCTCATATCATAAAAGGGGACTTGGCTCTCCACTGTCGTAGATACATCCCGTCATTTAGTCAAAGTACACCAAGCTTACA